>JAOPSE010000003.1:188586503-198586503 GCA_029449295.1 Zea luxurians
TCTTCCCCGCTATCGTAGCATCCCCCACGCCTGGGGTGATAGCCTCGGCGCACCCTTTCGTCGAGGCGGGGCCCGACGGTCGCGATGAGGGTGCTCGTCGCCGAGGTGAGCCGGGGCCGCAGGCGCAGTGTTGCGCGTGCGCCCGGTGTAGACCGAGGCTTCCCGCATGAGTCGGGAAGTCGCGGCACGAGGTTCCGAGGGGTACCCCTGCCCTCGGGAGGCAGAGCTCTCGGCCCGCCGGGCCGCAGCGCCTTCCAGGAGATGCTTGAGCTCTCCCTGGATTCGCCGACCCTCGGTGGTTGATGACTCCGGCATCGCGCGGAGGAGCATCGCTGCGGCTGCCAGGTCCTGACCGGTTCCGCCGGATGCGGGTGGCGGTCTGCCCCTAGCATCGTTGGCGATGCGGTGCTGGAGACCCTGGGGCAGGTGACGTATTTCTCCGGCCTGGGGCTGGCCCGCCCATACCTGCCCGACGTCCCGGCGGATTGCCTCGAGCGCTCCTGCTCCCTCATCGAGCCCGGCCTGCGCCCCGCGGACTTGCTCGAGCTGTGGGTCGTGACCCCCCGCCGGAACGGGGACCACAGCTAGCTCCCGCGGGATGTCGGCGCGAGGCGCCGGCCTAGGGAGATCACCATCCTCCGGCATGCCGAGACAGCTGCCTCCGGAGGGATCCCCTAGCTCGACGTGGAAACATTCGCGGCTCGGGCCGCAGTCCTTGTCATCAAGGCTGCGGCTGCCGTCGAAACAATCGGAGAGGCAGTAGTTGCATGCGGTCATGAAGTCCCGCATGGCACTGGGGTTGCCAGATCCAGAGAAATCCCAGCAGATGCTGGGGTCGTCATCTTCCTCGGACCCAGAGGGCCGTAGGTCGAGACGCCCGTCAATCGGTCCCAAGGCGACCGCACACAAAACCCCAGAGGGGTTGCACTCGCCTCAATGTGAGTGCCCGCCAGAGCGAGGTCGCTAGGCGGGTTGAGGTCGAGTCGAAATGACAAAGGATGGGAATCGGCCGGTACCTTTTGGTCGACGAGGAACGACGAAGTCACATCGGGGGCTGATCGCGCCGTCGTCTTGGGTATGAGGGCGACGTTCTGCAGGCCCTCCGTGAGCGTGCTGGCGTCGTCCACTTGCTCGGAGTCGGCGTGTTGCGGGGGGACGGCGCTCGCCTTCGCCTCAAACGCGAGGGTGACGCCCGGCGTGTCCTCCGTTGGGGCACTGGGGATGTCGATTTGCTCGACAGCCGTCGGAGCGTAGCCTCCCGCTCGGCCCTGGTTGCCCCGCCTCCTCCTCCGATGGCGAGGGAGAGGTTGGGGCGAGCTCGAATGTTGTTCTTCCCCCACGCGGGAAAGACGTCGTCGATTCCGCCGCCGGCGGGCGGGCTGTCGACCGCCATTGTCGCCGCCGCGCGACGGTGGAAGGAGTACCATGTCGTAGCCGCTGTCGAGAGACATGAAATCGAGGTTCCCGAAACGGAGTACCGTCCCGGGTTGGAGAGGTCGTTGGAGACTGCCCATCTGGAGCTTGACGGGAAACTGCTCGTCAACACGCAGCAGGCCCCTACCTGGCGCGCCAACTGTCGGCGTTTCGAGACCGGGGGGGGTCCCTAAGCCGACGAGTGAGTGTGCCGCATGCCCCAGCCCAGATGGGTCGAGCGCGTGGGCGAGCGCGAAGGGGGGAAGAGCGAGGTGGCCGGAGCCGGGTCGTGAGGGAGGCGGAGATCCCGCGGCCTTCGTGTTCGTCCCGCGCCCAGGTCGGGTGCGCTTGCAGTAGGGGGTTACAAGCGTCCATGCGGGTGAGGGGAGCGAGCGGCCCCAAGAGAGCGCCTGCCCCTGCCCTCGTTCCCGCGGGGCCAACCTTCTCTAAGAAGGCCCTGGTCCTTCCTTTTATAGGCGTAAGGAGAGGATCCAGGTGTACAAATGGGGGTGTAGCAAGGTGCTACGTGTCTAGCGGGGGAGAGCTAGTGCCCTAAGTACATGCCAAGGTGGCAGCCGGAGAGATCTTGGCACCCAGCTGGTGTGGCGTCGTGGCTGTCGGAGAAGCAATGGAGCCTGACGGGGGGACAGCTGTCGGAGTGGTTGGGCCCTTGCTGACGTCCCCCTGCTTCCGTAAGGGAGCTGAGAGCCGCCGCCGTCATGGGTCCAGCGGGGCGCCATCATTGCCTATCTGGCGGAGCTAGCCAGATGGGACGTCGGTCCTGTTCTCTGCGGCCCGAGTCGGCTCGGGGTAGGGTGATGATGGCGCTTCCTGTTGACGTGGCGGACTTGTGCCCTAGGTCGGGCGACGTGGAGGCTCCTCCGAAGCCGAGGTCGAGTCTGTCCTGCATGGCCGAGGCCGAGCCCGAGCTCCTGGGTCAGGCGAGGCGGAGGTCGTTCGGCAGAGGTCAGGGCGGAGTCCGAGCTCTGGGTCGGGCGAAGCGGAGTTCGTCGTCTTCCGGGGCCTTAGCCCGAGTCCGAGCCCTGGGTCGGGCGGAGCGGAGTTCGCCGTCTTCCGGGGCCTTAGCCCGAGTCTGAGCCCTGGGTCGGGCGGAGCGGAGTTCGCCGTCTTCCGGGGCCTTAGCCCGAGTCCGAGCCCTGGGTCGGGCGGAGCGGAGTTCGCCGTCTTCCGGGGCCTTAGCCCAAGTCCGAGCCCTGGGTCGGGCGGAGCGGAGTTCGCCGTCTTCCGGGGCCTTAGCCCGAGTCCGAGCCCTGGGTCGGGCGGAGCTTCCTATGGCGCCTTTGGCAAAGCCTGGCCGCCCGTCGGTCTCATTCTTTGTGTTAAATGCCCCAGTGACTTGGTCGGTCGGCGCGGTGATTTAGTCAGGGTTGCTTCTTAACGAAGGCAAGACCTCGGGTGAGCCGGAGATGCGTCTGCCGTAAAAAAGGGGGCCTCGGGCGAGACGGAAACACCTCAGGGTCGGCTGCCCTTGCCCGAGGCTAGGCTCGGGCGAGGCGCGATCGAGTCGCTCGTATGGACTGATCCCTGACTTAATCAAACCCATCAGGCCTCTGCAGCTTTATGCTGATGGGGGTTACCAGCTGAGAATTAGGCGTCTTGAGGGTACCCCTAATTATGGTCCCCGACAACTACATACTTAAAAATTAATATTAACCTAACACAACATGAACAGATTAAAACAAATTATTTGACATAGAAGATATCACATTTTTAATAAATTAGTAGGGCTGCACAGAAATAGGTGACTTGACGCTGGGAAAGGTTTATTTACAAATGCATGACCCAGTTGTTGATAATATATCATGATTGTACCTACTATTAAATTTGCGTTATATAACAGTCTTGCATGTAAAAAGGGTATGTGGTGGTAGTTATTTATAAGGTGGGAAGCATCAAACCTGTCATGCGAAAAAGACCATTAACCTATCACCAATTTACCTTTTTGGTGCAACTCCAAATACTTCCACAATTAGTGTTTCAGGTTCTTCGTAACCTCGCTTCGATGGTGGGGGCAAGAGAAAATATCACTCATCAACGTCATGCTGTCAGATGGCGGAACTCCTACTCCGGTACTGAATTCCTAACCCAACTGGTTTCTAAGGACGCAGCAACGACATGGTCGAACCTAGGTGTGGCGACAGTGTTCTCTCATATACAGCTTCTTAGGCTTGTTGGTGTATGGTTTGATGAAGCCACGAGCGCTGGCGGTCAAATATATACACAGAAGCCAGACCAAATCCGAGCGGAGCCGCGATGAACGGCCCGGCTTCTACGGGATTGGATCACAACAAAACGGCTAGGAGACGATTCTAGGATTGCGGCCCCACACGTCATTGAAATATAGATGAAGTCAGCCATGATGTCGTGGTGATGTCATCTCCGGCTAGGGGATTAAAAAAAGAAAAACTAGCAGGATGGAACGTGGCCACCAAGCGGAGCTGCACCATGCTGGTCGATCGGTCAGGACAATCATGGTGAAGATTTTGGTGAGGAGAAATGACTCGTCTAGTAAGCTTCTGCTTATTTCTTTTTTTGTTTTTCCTTACGTCTTATTTCTATTTTATCTTGTTTTTAAATATTTCTATTCAAATCTGAGTTCAAGAATTCAACTGATCCTAACATGTATGCAAAGTTATATATTTTATTTATTTATTTTCTGTTTTGTGTTTTTTTTAATTTACAATTTTTGAATTGAATTCTGAGTTGAGTTTTAAATTTAAACTAAATGCACAATCAAAAATATCCAGCATGCCAATGCAAATATTTTATAGTATTTATATTAATTACCCATTTATTATCGCATTTAAGAAAATACTTTTAAATATGAAGTTCGTACACACATAAATAGGTATTTCAGGGCAAAAATAACTTCTAGTGTATGATAAAGATATGCTTTTAAATTTGAATTTTTTAATATTTAGTAGTAAATATATCTGCTTTAGAAGATGAAATCTTTAAAAGTAAAAAAACCTTATTAAAAGATTTTAATTCAAAATCATTTTGGATAATTTTACTAAATCACCAAAATGTAGTTCCAGGTCTTACAAATTCTACCCCCCTTAACAGAAATCTCGTCCTCGAGATTTGTACAAAAGAATTGGTTTGTAATTCAGCTTTTAATCTATAATTGGTTCAAAAATCCAGAGTCTCATTTTTTTATAGTCACTAATGAGCGATTAGGAGAGCATAGGTGTCCAGCTACTTATTATGTGGGACAAGAGATGAATAGGTTAGGGCAAGAATAGATTATGGCAAGAAAAAGACTTCGTTCGAAATGTTTAAGTTTTGATTTATCTTGAGATTCGCTTTGACTGTTATATCCTTCCTTATCGATGTTGATCTTTTCTTCTCCGGTCTTGGTCTCATTGATTCAAGGTGAGTGTATATCATCGGGGTGGAGGAATATGGTTAAGATAGGTATGGGTGGAATAGACTACATGATGTAGGCCAAAATCTTGTTTTATATCAGGTGGGGTTAGATAGATTATGCAATCCATCAAGACTCTATTGGCTGGGTTGTTTGCCCCAGATTGGTTGGATAGGTTATGAACCCTATTATGCAGGTCAAGTTGTTGGGTATAGCCGAGTTAATCTGAGTCCCCAATTTAGGCCTAAGTGAATTAGAAGTATGGTCTTATCTTTTGTACCAGCATTAAGTAACTTACTCTAGATTAGATCATAATAGATTAGATAAAATCTAGATTAGGTTGGTATGACTAGATTAAACTAGTTAAGATCTGATTATTTTGGATTAGATCATGGTTGTTATTCTAGAGTGGGATAAATATGCTAATTAGGGCAAGATTAATCCATAAGGATAAGGTAGAATCTTTTGAGGTCAATTAGATCTATTAGGGTGACATAAGATCTTTTCAAGATAAGATGAGTATCTTTTAAGATAAGATGGATCTATGAGTGTAGGATAGAATCTTTCAAGATGAGATGGATATTGTTAGGCTAGATACTTTAATGAGGGATAATCTAGTTTGTCTATTTATTTTTATAAGCATTTTTTTCCCTATATGTATATGCAGATGTAATTGTGGACATTCCTCCATAACTCATCACACTCAATCAAAGATCCAAATCAAACAAGTATCATAAGAACAAACACTCAAGCGTATATATACCTACAAAAATAGTTTTTTTGTTTTTGTTCCTAAGATTAGGTCTCCTATTCCTAAAGGTCACTTTAGGTACAGGATTTCAAAGCGTGAAATCCACATTTGTCTTTAGAAGTGAAAAGGTAAGAATAATCAGAGTAAAGTGAAAATAGATGAGAAGAGATTAAGGAAAGTTTAGAAAGGATCAGAGTGGCAAAGGTAAGTAGAGAATGGTTGTCCAGTTCTATCTAGGTTTCGTCCTACCGTCAACATTCCTCTGATACCACTTTCTGTCATACCCGGATTTCGGGGCACCAAGACCCGGGCGCGAACAATCACCAGGTGCTGGGACCAAGTCTCACACATGATGAATCATGGCACATGATCGAATGTCACATCTTTACTATATAATATGAGTTCTGTACAAAATAAATAAATAGTTACATTATAAGGAGACAACGGTCCAGCAACCCAAAGTTGACTGGGAGACGACGACCTAGATCTCTCACGAACACATCGCAGCATCCTCCATGCGCCTCATCCTGTGGTACCTGTTCTTGACCTGTGGGGGGGTGTGAGACAGCAAGAGTGAGCTCACATACGTTCATAGCTCAACAAGTTGTGGGGAATAATGTGCATGAACTCGCCAAAGGTGGGAGCTCATGTGAAGTGTAAGGCTTACCAAAGAGGATGGTTGAAGCTGAGCATTGCTTTTAAAGTTGATCAAAATTTTATTAGCAGTTACTAAGTATAAGTAAATACCAACCCAATTAAATAGTAGAACAAAAGTAACAACCTCACCTGCGATGCAATGCAAATGACAAATTAAATTTAGTTCCATAATTTAATCATGCGAGTGTCCGAGCTGCTCATGACCGTGAGCACGGCTAGTATACCAGTTTTACACTCTGCAGAGGTTGCGCATCTTTACCCACAAGTCGTGTTACCCATCTGCCAAGAGACGGCCAATCCCATACACCTCTACCGAGGAGGCGAGGCAGGGTAACACTACGAGGCCTTTACAAAGTTCCACTAGCTTCAGAAAACCCGCTACATTTTATAGGAAGCTCCAATGCAGGAATCCCTCGCATGACCGCCATCGCAGCAAAATCATCCCAAGGGCCTCCCTACACTGACCACTCCCCTACTGCCATTGCCCCTTTCGGGTAAGGTAGTCATCCACTAGCTTTCCTAATTAATCAGCCAAGGGCGTCCCATTAAACCCTTGTGGTAGCACTGTTTTCCCAGGTGGTTCTCCATGTTCCAATTAACATAATGATCTTATCATGAACAGTAAATAACAACTGATAACAAAAGTGTAATCATGAATAATGTATCTCCATACCCAAAACCACATATAGCACTAGCAAGTACTACCCAAAAAGTTTAGTGGTAAACAAGGTATAAAGATAGACAAACTAGGGTATCCTATGGGGTCCCATCAAAATTAACCTATGCAGATCATTATGATTAATTAGAACATGAGTGGGTAAAAAGAAGTGATCAAGGGCACAACTTGCCTGGGACTTGAGATTCCAGGTACCAGGATGATCTTAAGATTCTCGTGACCTCACTGCTATTCGTAGCAATACAAACAAACATGGTATAGGTAAAATTAACATCACACCAAACATAAGCACAAACTATGAAATAATATTCTACGCATTGCTACGAGATTGTAGGTTCGAGAACCGTTAAATTCGGAGCTAAAATGAAAAATTTATGGATAAAACGATATTTTAGACATAATAAATCTAATAGATGGGATCTAACAGATATTGCATTTAAATTAGGCAAGTATTAAATTAAAATATTTGAGTTGATACTAATCATTAACAATTATTTGTAAAATACGTAGGCTAGAACTATAAATTAGATTAACTAGATTATCTAGATAATTAACATTAATTAAACAAGTAATTAATTAATTATTAATTAAAGCTTGTGGCATAATTAAAACAATGTTATTACTACGTACTTAAATTTAATATTAACCTAACACAACATGAACAGATTAAAACAAATTATTTGACATAGAAGATATCACATTTCTAATAAATTAGTAGGGCTGCACAGAAATAGGTGACTTGACGCTGGGAAAGGTTTATTTACAAATGCATGACCCAGTTGTTGACAATATATCATGATTGTACCTACTATTAAATTTGCGTTATATAACAGTCTTGCATGTAAAAAGGGTATGTGGTGGTAGTTATTTATAAGGTGGGAAGCATCAAACCTGTCATGAGAAAAAGACCATTAACCTATCACCAATTTACCTTTTTGGTGCAACTCCAAATACTTCCACAATTAGTGTTTCAGGTTCTTCGTAACCTCGCTTCGATGGTGGGGGCAAGAGAAAATATCACTCATCAACGTCATGCTGTCAGATGGCGGAACTCCTACTCCGGTACTGAATTCCTAACCCAACTGGTTTCTAAGGACGCAGCAACGACATGGTCGAACCTAGCTGTGGCGACAGTGTTCTCTCATATACAGCTTCTTAGGCTTGTTGGTGTATGGTTTGATGAAGCCACGAGCGCTGGCGGTCGAATATATACACAGAAGCCAGACCAAATCCGAGCGGAGCCGCGATGAACGGCCCGGCTTCTACGGGATTGGATCACAGCAAAACGGCTAGGAGATGATTCTAGGATTGCGGCCCCACACGTCATTGAAATATAGATGAAGTCAGCCATGATGTCGTGGTGATGTCATCTCCGGCTAGGGGATTAAAAAAAGAAAAACTAGCAGGATGGAACGTGGCCACCAAGCGGAGCTGCACCATGCTGGTCGATCTGTCAGGACAATCATGGTGAAGATTTTGGCGAGGAGAAATGACTCGTCTAGTAAGCTTCTGCTTATTTCTTTTTTTGTTTTTCCTTACGTCTTATTTCTATATTATCTTGTTTTTAAATATTCCTATTCAAATCTGAGTTCAAGAATTCAACTGATCCTAACATGTATGCAAAGTTATATATTTTATTTATTTATTTTCTGTTTTGTGTTTTTTTAATTTACAATTTTTGAATTGAATTCTGAGTTGAGTTTTAAATTTAAACTAAATGCACAATAAAAAATATCCAGCATGCCAATGCAAATATTTTATAGTATTTATATTAATTACCCATTTATTATCGCATTTAAGAAAATACTTTTAAATATGAAGTTCGTAAAGTAAGGGTGAATACACATCAACGTACTCAGCAAATGTCTCGTTTGGCTAAAGTGGACTAGTTGTATGTGGAGTTAAGGTTAAAGCAGTTGTTTTTAGTTGGTCAAGTATTTATTACTAATACTAGAGCTAAGCTTTAGTAATAAACCCAGTTATTACCCAAAAGTACTCCCTCCAAGAGGAAATACCAGAGATCAGGATTATATTCATCACCATTAACCATCATCATAAAAGTATCCAAAGTTCTTCTAATCAAAGAGGATCCCAAGGCTGCTCCTAACCGTGAGCACGGCTGATATACCAGTTTTTAACACCCTGCAGAGGTTGCACACTTTACCCATGAGTCGTGATCCCTTTCCAGCCCGGGTTGTAGAGACCCGATCTTCACTACCGAGGTGAATGGCTAGGGATACACTACGTAGCCTTTACAAAGACTCCCCTGGTGCATAGCTGCTCATTAGGTTTCACAAGTCGTACAAACACAGTACACCTCCCTAGGGTGGGTGACTAACAAAACCAAGTCAAATGAATCTTGACACCCACCCTTAGCAGGGCGAGCACTATGTCGGGCCCCCGTTGATGGCCCTCTGGCAAAGCCAACTACACCTCTAGGCTCATATAATTATTCAGCTAAGGGCATCCCATTCCACCCTCATGGATGCACTGTTATCTCGGGTTGTCACTCAATGTACAAGTCCTTACGGAGAGGTACTCAGGAAACAACCTGAGTCCCCTAAAGTATCATAAGGTCATCATCGGGTTAACATCAACGTATCATAAAGATTCACATCGTGTTCATTGATTAAGTTAAAGCAATAGCATAAAGCTAACCATAATAACCCAAAAAGGTAACAAATACAAGATGAATATAGACTAGTCAATCCTTAGGTTTCAATAAAGTAACGCGGGATGGTGAATTATAAAGTAGGACATAATAGGTCAGAGGACACTTGCCTTCACCAGGTTGTTGCTTAGGAAGATCTTCGGCAACACACTCAGGAACCACAGGCTGCTCGTTGTCTAAATAAAGCGATCATGCATTCAATACATTTGGATGAAGATAAATGAACAATACACCAAACATGTACAAACAAGTGAACACATCTCAAAAGAACAGTATAAACTCGAGAGGTAACTTGGGTTCTAGGGTGAACTAGCACGCTTAGAAGTTTGTGATTCTCTAAGTATTATCTATCTCCATAGTGTCGGGGACCATAATTAGGGGTACCCTCAAGGCTCCTAATTCTCAGCTGGTAACCCCCATCAGCACAAAGCTGCAAAGGCCTGATGGGTGCGATTAAGTCAGGGATCAGTCCATTCGAGGGACTCGATCACGCCTCGCCCGAGCCTAGCCTCGGACAAGGGCAGCCGAACCCGGAGGATTTCCGTCTCACCCGAGGCCCCCCTTCAACGGCGAACGTATTTCCGACTCGCCCGAGGCCCTGCCTTCGCCAAGAAGCAACCCTGACCAAATCGCCGCACCGACCGACCAAATCGTAGGAGCATTTAATGCAAAGGTGGCCTGACACCTTTATCCTGACGCGCGCCCCCTAGCCAGCAGAGCCGAAGTGACCGCCGTCACTTTGCCGCTCCACTGACCGGCCTGACAGAAGGACAGCGCCGCCTGCGCCACTCCGACTGCGGTGCCACTTGACAGAGTGAGACTGACAGGCAGTCAGACCCGGCCAAAGGCACCATAGGAAGCTTCGCTCCGCCCGACCCAGGGCTCGGACTCGGGCTAAGTCCCGGAAGACGGCGAACTCCGCCCGACCCAGGGCTCGGACTCGGGCTAAGTCCCAGAAGACGGTGAACTCCGCCCGACCCAGGGCTTGGACTCGGGCTAAGTCCCGGAAGACGACGAACTCCACTCGACCCAGGGCTCGGACTCGGGCTAAGTCCCGGAAGACGGCGAACTCCTCTCCGCCCGACCCAGGGCTCGGACTCGGGCTAAGTCCCAGAAGACGACGATCTCCGCCTCGCCCGACCCAGGGCTCGGACTTGGGCTCGGCCCCAGAAGACGACGAACTCCGCTTCGCCCGACCCCAGGGCTCGGATTCCGCCCCGGCACCAGCCAGCAATCTCCGCCTCGCCCGAACCTGGGGCTCGGACCCGACCTCGGCCACGGAAGACAGACTCGACCTCGGCTTCGGAGGAGCTTCCACATCGCCCAACCTAGGGCGCAGACCAGCCACGTCAACAGGAGGCGCCATCATCACCCTACCCCGAGCTGACTCGGGCCACAGGGAACAAGTCCGGCGTCCCATCTGGCTCGCTCCGCCAGATAGGCAATGATGGCGCCCCGCATACTCTGTGACGACTGCGGCTCTCAGCCCCCTTACGGAAGCAAGAGGACGTCAGCAAGGACCCAACCGCTCCGACAGCTGTCCCTCCGTCAAGCTCCAGCACTCCTCCGACGGCCACGACATCACACCAGCTGGGTGCCAAAATCTCTCCGGCTGCCACAACAGCATGTACTTAGGGCGCTAGCTCTCCTCCGCTAGACACGTAGCACTCTGCTACACCCCCCATTGTACACCTGGATCCTCTCCTTGCGCCTATAAAAGGGAGGACCAGGGCCCTCTTAGAGAGGGTTGGCCGCGCGGGGACGGGGACGAGACAGACGCTCGCTTGAAGCCGCTCGCTCCCTCTCCCGCGTGGACGCTTGTAACCCCCTACTGCAAGCGCACCCGACCTGGGCGCGGGACGAACACGAAGGCCGCGGGATTCCCACCTCTCTCACGCCGGTCTCCGGCCGCCTCGCTCTCCCCCCTTCGCGCTCGCCCTCGCGCTCGACCCATCTGGGTTGGGGCATGCGACGACATTCACTCGTCGGCTCAGGGACCCCCTGGTCTCGGAACGCCGACAGTTGGCGCGCCAGGTAGGGGCCTGCTGCGTGTTGACGAACAGCTTCCCGTCAAGCTCCAGATGGGCAGTCTCCAGCAACCTCTCCAGCCCGGGACGGTGCTCCGTTTCGGGAGTCTTGAGTTCATGTCCCTCGACGGCAGCTACGACATGATACTCCTTCCACCGCCGTGTGACAACGACAGTGGCGGCCGACAACCCGCCCGCCGGCGGCGGAATCGGCGACGTCTTCCCCGCATGGTGGAAGAACAACCTTCGAGCTCACCCCGTCCTCTCCCCCGCCGATGGAGGAGGAGGCGGGGCAACCAAGGCCAAGCAGGAGACAGCGCCTCGTCGGCTGTCGAGCGAGTCGACGGCCCCAGCGCCCCAACGGGGGCGCACCGGGCGTCGACCTCGCGTTTGAGACGAAGGCGAGCGCCGTCCCCCCATGACACGCCAATCCCGAGCAAGCGGACGACGCCAGCACGCTCGCGAAAAGCTTGCTGGACGTCACCCTAGTACCTGAGACGACGGCGCAGTCAGTCCTTGACGTGACCTCATCGCCGCCCGTCGACCAAAAGGTACCGACCGATTCCCATCCCACGTCTTTCGGATTCAGCCTCGACCCGCCTAGCGGCCCCGCTTTGGCGGGCGCTCTTGTAGAGGCGAGTCAAAACCCTCTAGGGTTTCGTACGCGGTCACCTTGGGACCGGCTGACGGACGTCTCGACCTACGGGCCCTGTGGGTCCGAGGAAGACGGCGAACCCAGCATCTGTTGGGATTTCTCTGGACTTGGCAACCCCAGTGCCATGCGGGACTTCATGACCGCATGCGACTACTGCCTTTCCGACTGTTCCGACAGTAGCCGTAGCCTCGGCGACGAGGACTGTGGCCCAAGTCGCGAATGCTTCCACGTCGATCTAGGGGGTCCCTCCGAAGGCAACCATCTCGGCATGCCGGAGGACGGTGACCTCCCTAGGCCGGTGCCTCGCGTTGACATCCCACGGGAGCTAGCTGTGGTCCCCGTTCAGGCGGGGGGCCATGACCCACAGCTCGAGCAAATACGTGGGGTGCAGGCCAGGCTCGACGAGGGAGCAGGAGCGCTTGAGCCGATCCGTCGGGACGTCGGGCAGGCATGGGCGGGCCAACCTCCGGCCGGAGAAATACGTCATCTACCCTAGGGCTTCCAGCACCGCATCACCGACGACGTCAGGGTCAGGCCACCACCCGCATCCAGTGGGGTCGGCCAGAACCTGGCGGCAGCAGCAATGCTTCTTCGCACGATGCCGGAGCCATCAACCACCGAGGGGCGGCGAATCCAGGGAGAGCTCAAGAATCTCCTGGAAGGCGCCGCGGTCCGACGGGCCGAGAGCTCCGCCTCCCGAAGGCAGGGGTACCCCTCGGAACCTCATGCCGCGACTTCTCGATTCATGCGGGAAGCCTCGGTCAACACCGGACGCACGCGCAACACCGCGCCGGCGGCCCCGGGTCGCCTCGGCAACGAGCACCATCACCGTGACCGTCGGGCCCACCTCGATGAGAGGGTGCGCCGAGGCTACCACCCCAGGCGTGGGGGACGCTACGACAGCGGGGAGGATCGGAGTCCCTCGCCCGAACCACCCGGTCCGCAAGCCTTCAGCCGAGCCATCCGACGGGCGCCGTTCCCGACCCGGTTCCGACCCCCGACTACTATCACAAAGTACTCGGGGGAGACGAGACCGGAACTATGGCTCGCGGACTACCGTCTGGCCTGCCAACTGGGTGGAACGGACGATGACAACCTCATCATCCGCAACCTCCCCCTGTTCCTCTCCGACACCGCTCGCGCCTGGTTGGAGCACCTGCCTCCGGGGCAGATCTCCAACTGGGACGACCTAGTCCAAGCTTTCGCCGGGAATTTCCAGGGCACGTACGTGCGCCCTGGGAATTCCAGGGATCTTCGAAGCTGCCGACAGCAGCCAGGAGAATCTCTCCGGGACTACATCCGGCGATTCTCGAAGCAGCGCACCGAGCTGCCCAACATCACCGACTCTGATGTCATCTGCGTGTTCCTCGCTGGCACCACCTGCCGTGACCTCGTGAGCAAGCTGGGTCGCAAAATCCCCACCAGGGCGAGCGAGCTGATGGACATCGCCACCAAGTTTGCCTCCGGCCAAGAGGCGGTCGAGGCTATCTTCCGGAAGGACAAGCAGCCCCAGGGCCGCCCTTCGGAAGATGCCCCCGAGGCGTCAACTCAGCGCGGCGCCAAGAAGAAGGGCAAGAAGAAGTCGCAAGCAAAACGCGACGCTGCTGACGCGGACCTTGTCGCCGCCGCCGAGTACAAGAACCCTCGGAAGCCCCCCGGAGGTGCCAACCTCTTCGACAAGATGCTCAAGGAGCTGTGCCCCTATCACCAGGGGCCCGTCAAGCACACCCTTGAGGAGTGCGTCATGCTTCGGCGCCACTTCCACAGGGCCGGGCCACCCGCGGAGGGTGGCAAGGCCCGCGACGACGCCAAGAAGGAAGATCACCAGGCAGGAGAGTTCCCCGAGGTCCGCGACTGCTTCATGATCTACGGTGGGCAGGCGGCGAATGCCTCGACTCGGCACCGCAAGCAAGAGCGCCGGGAGGTCTGTTCGGTGAAGGTGGCGGCGCCAGTCTACCTAGACTGGTCCGACAAGCCCATCACCTTTGACCAAGCCGACCACCCCGACCATGTGCCGAGCCCGGGGAAATACCCGCTCGTCGTCGACCCCATCATCGGCGACGTCAGGCTCACCAAGGTCCTCATGGACGGAGGCAGCAGCCTCAACATCATCTACGCCGAGACCCTCGGGCTCTTGCGTGTTGATCTGTCCTCTGTCCGGGTAGGCGCTGTGCCCTTCCATGGGATCATTCCCGAGAAGCGCGTCCAGCCCCTCGGACAGCTCGACCTTCCCGTCTGCTTCGGAACACCCTCCAACTTCCGAAGGGAGACCCTGACGTTCGAGGTGGTCGGGTTCTGAGGAACCTACCACGCGGTACTGGGGAGGCCATGCTACGTGAAGTTCATGGCCGTCCCCAACTACACCTACCTGAAGCTCAAGATGTCAGGCCCCAACGGGGTCATCACCGTTGGCCCCACGTACAAACACGCGTTCGAATGCGACGTGGAGTGCGTGGAGTATGCCGAGGCCCTCATCGCCGACCTGGAGAGCCTCTCTAAGGAGGTGCCAGACGTGAAGCGTCATGCCGGCAACTTTGAGCCAGCAGAGACGGTTAAGTCTGTCCCCCTCGACCCCAGCGGCGACGCCTCCAAGCAGATCCGGATCGGCTCCGGGCTCGATCCCAAATAGGAAGCAGTGCTCGTCGACTTTCTCCGCGCGAACGCCGACGTCTTCGCATGGAGTCCCTCAGACATGCCCGGCATACCGAGGGACGTCGCCGAGCACTCGCTGGACATCCGAGCCGGAGCCCGACCCGTCAAGCAGCCACTGCGCCGATTCGACGAGGAGAAGCACAGAGCCATAGGCGAGGAGATCCACAAGCTAATGGTGGCAGGGTTCATCAAAGAGGTATTCCATCCCGAATGGCTTGCCAACCCTGTGCTTGTGAGAAAGAAAGGGGGGAAATGGCGGATGTGTGTAGACTACACTGGTCTCAACAAAGCATGTCCGAAGGTTCCCTACCCTCTGCCTCGCATCGACCAAATCATGGATTCCACTGCTGGGTGCGAAACCCTGTCTTTCCTCGATGCCTACTCAGGGTATCATCAAATCAGGACGAAAGAGTCCGACCAGCTCGCGACTTCTTTCATCACACCCTTCGGCATGTACTGCTATGTCACCATGCCGTTCGGCTTGAGGAATGCGGGCGCGACGTACCAGCGGTGCATGAACCATGTGTTCGGCGAACACATTGGCCGCACGGTCGAGGCCTACGTCGATGACATCGTAGTCAAGACGAGGAAAGCCTCCGACCTCCTTTCCGACCTTGAAGCGACATTCCGATGTCTCAAGGCGAAAGGCGTCAAGCTCAATCCCGAAAAGTGTGTTTTTGGAGTACCCCGAGGCATGCTCTTGGGGTTCATCGTCTCCGAGCGGGGCATCGAAGCCAACCCGGAGAAGATCGCAGCTATCACCAGCATGGGGCCCATCAAGGACTTGAAAGGCGTACAGAGGGTCATGGGATGCCTCGCGGCTCTGAGCCGCTTAATCTCACGCCTCGGCGAAAGAGGCCTACCTCTGTACCGCCTCTTAAGGAAGGCCGAGTGCTTCACTTGGACCCCTGAGGCCGAGGAAGCCCTCGGGAACCTGAAGGCGCTCCTCACAAAGGCGCCTATCTTGGTGCCCCCAGCTGCCGGAGAAGCCCTCCTGGTAGATCTGGGCATAAAACCCGAGCCCAAAGCCCTAAACCCGAAATACCCGAACCCGTACCCGTTTAGCCCGAAGCCCGTTACCCAAACAAATCCAGCGAGTAACGAAATTGAATACCCGAATTAAGTTTGGGCCTAATCGGGTATTAACCCACGGTACCCGAAGTACCCAATCTACCCGAAGTACCCAATCTACATACGGCCCAGTTAGCCTGGCAAGTGGCCTCTCCCTGTCGGCGTCCTATCCCTGACTCCCTGTCCAGCTCCAGCGGCTGCGGCCTGCGGCTCTTTCCAGACCACAGTCCCAGTCTCCCTGTCCGGGCGTCCAACTGTCCCTGTCCATGACTCCATGTCCAGCGGAGCGGTGACTGCGGTGCGGGCATGCAGCACTCTCCCTCGCTCTAGCCAGGCAGGAGGCAGGATGCAAAGCAAGCACATCACGGAAGTACAGGCACCAGCAAGGCACGGAGCAAGGCAGGCAGAGGTACCAAGGTAGCCAGCAGTCCAGCATCCAGCAAGGCACTGCTGATTTTTGTAGGGGAGCCGCGACCTGCGTTATTGCTTTTGGATAGTTCGTGTTGCACTGCTGATTTTTTGTAGGGGAGCAGCGACCTGTGCTGCTGGTTGCATGAGGATTGTTTCACTGTTTTGGGTAGTTTGATACTACCCGAACCCGTACCCGAAATTACGGGTACCCAAAATTACGGGTACCCAAAATTACGGGTACGGATTTGGGTATAGATGTTAGATACCCGAAATATAAAAAACCCAAAAAGCCCGACCCGAAATATCGGGTAAACCCGAACGCCCAGCTCTACCTCCTGGTCTACGTCGCCACGACCACTCAGGTGGTTAGCGCCGCGATTGTGGTCGAGAGGCAAGAAGAGGGGCATACATTGCCCGTTCAGAGGCCAGTCTACTTCGTCAGCGAGGTACTGTCCGAAACCAAGATCCGCTACCAACAAGTTCAGAAGCTGCTGTACGCGGTGATCCTAACGCGGCGGAAGCTGCGACACTACTTCGAGTCTCATCCGGTGACTGTGGTGTCATCCTTCCCCCTGGGGGAGATCATCCAGTGCCAAGAGGCCTCGAGTAGGATTGCGAAGTGGGCGGTGGAAATCATGAGCGAGACAATCTCGTTCGCTCCTCGGAAGGCCATCAAGTCCCAGGTCTTGGCGGACTTCGTAGCTGAATGGGTCGACACCTAGCTACCGACGGCTCCGATCCAACCGGAGCTCTGGACCATGTTCTTCGACGGGTCGCTGATGAAGACAGGAGCCGGCGCAGGCCTACTCTTCATCTCGCCCCTCGGGAAGCACCTACGCTACGTGCTACGCCTCCATTTCTCGGCATCCAACAATGTGGCTGAGTATGAAGCTCTAGTCAACGGGTTGCGGATCGCCATCGAGCTAGGGGTCCGACGCCTCGATGCTCGCGGTGACCTACAGCTCGTCATCGACCAAGTCATGAAGAACTCCCACTGCCGCGACCCGAAGATGGAGGCCTACTGCGATGAGGTTCGGCGCCTGGAAGACAAGTTCTACGGGCTCGAGCTCAACCACATCGCTCAGCGCTACAACGAGACTGCGGACGAGCTGGCTAAAATAGCCTCGGGGCGAACGACGGTTCCCCCGGACGTCTTCTCCCGGGATCTGCATCAACCCTCCGTCAAGGTCGACGACACACCCGAGCCCGAGGCACCCTCGGCCCAGCCCGAGGCACCCTCGGCCCAGCCCGAGGCACCCTCGGCCCAGCCCGAGGTACCCTCGGATCATTCCGAGGCACCCTCGGCTCGGCCTAAGGTATCCTCGGTTCAACCCGAGGTACCCTCGGCCCCCGAGGGCGAGACGCTGCACGTTGAGGGGGAGCAAAGCGGGGTCACACCTAATCAAAACTGGCAGACCCCGTACCTGCAATACCTCCACCGGGGAGAGCTACCCTGCGACCGAGCCGAGGCTCGGCGAGTGGCGCGGCGCGCCAAGTCGTTCGTCTTGCTAGGAGATGAGAAGGAGCTCTACCACCGAAGCCCCTCCGGCATCCTCCAGCGATGCATCTCCATCGCCGAAGGTCAGGAACTCCTACGAGAGATACACTCGGGGGCTTGCGGCCATCACGCAGCGCCTCGAGCCCTTGTCGGGAATGCTTTCCGGCAAGGCTTCTACTGGCCGACGGCGGTGGCCGACGCCACTAGAATTGTCCGCACCTACGAAGGGTGTCAGTTCTACGCAAGGCAGACCCACCTGCCCGCTCAGGCTCTGCAGACGATACCCATCACCTGGCCTTTTGCTGTGTGGGTTCTGGATCTCGTCGGCCCCTTGCAGAAGGCACCCGGGGGCTACACGCACCTGCTGGTCGCCATCGACAAATTCTCCAAGTGGATCGAGGTCCGACCCCTGAACAGCATCAGGTCCGAGCAGGCAGTGGCGTTCTTCACCAACATCATCCATCGCTTCGGGGTCCCGAACTCCATCAACACCAACAACGGCACCCAGTTCACCGGCAGAAAGTTCCTGGACTTCTGCGAGGACCACCACATCCGGGTGGACTGGGCCGCCGTGGCTCACCCCATGTCAAATGGGCAAGTAGAGCATGCCAACGGCATGATTCTACAAGGGCTCAAGCCTCGGATCTACAACGACCTCAACAAGTTCGGCAAGCGATGGATGAAGGAACTCCCCTCGGTGGTCTGGAGTCTGAGGACAACGCCGAGCCGAGCCACGGGCTTCACGCCGTTCTTCCTAGTCTACGGGGCTGAGGCCGACTTGCCCACAGACCTAGAATACGGCTCCCCGAGGACGAGGGCCTACGACGACCAAAGCGACCAAGCTAGCCGAGAAGACTCGCTGGACCAGCTGGAGGAGGCTCGGGATAAGGCCTTACTACACTCGGCGCGATACCAGCAGTCCCTGCGACGCTACCACGCCCGAGGCGTCCGGTCCCGAGACCTCCAGGTGGGAGACCTGGTGCTCCGGCTGCGACAAGACGCCCGAGGGCGGCACAAGCTCACGCCCCCCTGGGAGGGGCCGTTCGTCATCGCCAAAGTTCTGAAGCCCGGAACGTACAAGCTGGCCAACAGTCAAGGCGAGGTCTACGACAACGCTTGGAACATCCAACAGCTACGTCGCTTCTACCCTTAAGATGTTTTCAAGTTGTTCATATACCTCACGCCCAGCAAAAGTTTAGTCGTCAAGGAAGGGTCAGCCTCGCCTCGGCAAAGCCCGACCCTCCCTCGGGGGCTAAAAGGGGGGGAACCCCCTCTGCGTCGAAAGTTTCCTCAAAAAAAGATCTTTTCTGCCAGAAGGTCTTTTGGGCTGTTTGACTACTTCGAAAGTGGATCCTGAAAACGACGGAGTACACGTAAGCAGCCAAGGCTGACCGAGCCGAGGGACTCCTATGCCTCCGGGATACGGATACCTCACTCATCACCTTCTGCGATAAGTAACTCACGTTCGGATAAGTGATCCCGCGGACCGAACAAGTCTTCACGTTCGGAAGCTCTTCTGCCGAAGCGATTTCTCGAGCCTTCTCGACTGCGTCGGGAACAGAACCCCATGGACGGGTAAGAGTGCGCGTAAACGGCAAGGCCGACCGAGCCGAGGGACTCCTACGCCTCCGGGATACGGATACCTCACTCATCACCTTCCGTGAGAAGCAACTCTCGCTCGCACAAAACAATTCTGTTACCGACAGAAAAGCCCAGATACTCGAAACAAGAGGAAAAGAGACGCAGCTTTACAACACGGCGAGGGTGTGTTTAGGCCTCGGCGGCCGCAGAAAACACACGCGACAAGATAATCCGATCCTGCAGGCTCGGATTTTGACGGCCGAAGGGAGCAGCAGCACCCTCGGCATCGATGACACCTTCGGCAAGGTCCGACCTAGCCTCGGACGGCGATGCGGTCCGAAGATCTCCACTTTGAAGGACGACGTCATCGCCACGCCCGGGCCATCGCTGCCAGGGTCTTCTCGGGAATCCGGCCCAAGCAGGCGGCTCGACCGGTCACCCCGGGGCCTCGGCCAGCTGTCCTCCAAGGACGTCGGCCCGACCCGAAGCCTCGGCTGGTCAACTCCGGCGTCGGTCCCACTAACGGACGACCCAGCTAGGCTCCGGCCAACCAGGTTTCCTTTTCGAGCCAACTCTGCCTCTGTTCATGTTGACGCCGCTACCCCTGGCCTCGGCTCATCGAAGAGCGGCCGAGGGGTTCCTTTAATTAAGCTAGAGAAGCCTCGGACAACAAGGCTGATCGAGCCGAGGGACTCCTACGCCTGGGATACGGATACCTCACTCGTCACCTTTACACGGGGCGACTCACGCTTGGTGAAGCGGTTCAGACAACCAACAGGCGAGTCTTAGTGCTCGAAAATGAGGAAAAAACACGGCTCCGTGCCAAAAATACATACATGTTCAGGCCTCGACAGCCGCAATGAACATAACACCGGCACTCAAAGTGCCATTACAAACGGAACTCCGGTTCCGCCTCCGCAGGTACGAACAACCCCACGCGATTGGGGGGCCTGTGGAGCAACAGAAGGCCAACGGGTGGCTCGCCGTCGCCCGTTCCGGCAGCAGCAACGACGACCTTCGCCCCGGGCGGCGAAGCAGCTTCAGCAGCGGCTTCCGGGCGGGCGCTACGGCATGGGGGCTCTCGTTCGCCGAGGACGAGAACCAGCCATTCAGGCCGGAAGACGGAGGCCCAGGGGTGCGGGCGGAGTTGGCAATCTCATTGACAGAGAAGCCTTCTCCGGCTGCCACCACCCCAACGTCGCGCCAGCGGGCGCTAGACGCCTCAAAGCGCACCGGCAGGTCCTCGCCTTCGCCGGAACCGCCCAGAACATGAGCGCCGCCCTCGCGGCACGCGACGTGCTGGGCGACCCACTGATGCGGCTGTCGGCATGAGGAAGGCCTGGACATGGCCGGCCCGCACGCGGCGCAGCCATCGTCCAGACGGAGGACGGAATGCTGCACCCTGGCTGAGCGGGGGCGGTCCGCCTACCCCGGCATGCCTGGGGGAAGCCTCCGCGGTACTGGGGGATGCCTTTCTCCCCCAAACGCCGGGGGAAGAAAAGGGTTACCGACCCACGCGGAGGCGGCCTCCCGCCTCGCCTCATTCCCCTCCCTAGCCTTAGTGATGAAAATCCTTGAGGCTGAGGGAGGGGCAGAGGCCGCAGCCCGGCTCGCTTTCCCCCACCATCAAACTGGAGGTCACCATCTTGGGTGACCACCGGTGGAGGGGTGCAGCCGGGCTGCATGATGAAAATCCTTGAAGCCGAACGATGGCTGAAAGGTACCCACTCCCACGGAGTTGTGTCCTCCAACGACGAGGCGGAAAGACGGCGGATATCCCCCATCCGGGGGCTTGGAAGGTGGAAAGACACAATGCATAAGGGAGCGCGAAGACATGGTCGCCTTCCAAGGGGGTCACCCTCCTTTTAAAGGCGGCTCTCCCTACTTGCGTCCCCAGCCGTCACGGGCTGAGTCTTCTCCAACACACTCCAAGGTCCTCCCCTACGGCGCGGGGGCTGGGTCCCACACGTCATGCAAGCCGACTCAGAGCAGAAGAAGCCAAACCGCCGCGCGCGGTGCGTACAACCGCCCAGCGGTTACAATCGACCCTCCACTTTTGCCCAGACCAGCGGGCGAAAGGGTGGGCAGCCATGCAGGCGGCATGCAACCGCGCCAAGTGGGCGCACTTCTCCGACTCCCAACACGCCCGGCATGGAGGCCCAGGCCCACGCGTCATGCAACCGGCGCGCCGAATGCTTCGTGCATGCAACTGCACCGCCACTTGCGCCACCACCGCGCCTCCTCGACTGCGGAACCAATGCCGCGACTCGAGGCGACCCAGCGCACGACCCAGCGGCTCCAGCCTGGCGCGACAGTCAATACGGCCGAAGACGGGCCGGCAGTAATGGCGGTGGCAGGCGGGCAGGTGCAGCGGTCACGTCGTCAGCCAAGCTTATGTCCCGTCCGGGGGCAGCGAGAGAACCCTCTCTCACGGCGTGAAGACAACGCGCCCGTGATCCGTTCCTCGAATGGCTCGCGCACGCACAACGGCTGCCCCGCCAACCACTCGCCCCATCGCATTAACTCCGCGGCGGGACAAGCGGCGCCTCTGGCAGGAGAAGCGGGCGACGCTTCGCCTTCGCCATGGTGACCGCGTCAAAAAAGGTACGCCGCGTCGTTCGATTTCGTATCCTTTTCCTTTTTTCCTCTTTCTCTCTCTTGCAACAGGGACTGGGAAAGGGGGATACCCCGAAAAGGATCCTTCCCCGAGAAGGAACCAGGCTCTGAGCCCCCCTACTGATCAGAGGTTCGAAGGCTGGCCCCTCGGAAGGGTTCGACGGCCGCCTCAGATCGCGTGGGCCCTACACCCACTACTGGTCAGAGGTTCGAAGGCCGGCCCCTCGAAAGGGTTCCACGGCCGCCTCAGGCTACTCGGGCTCCGCGCCCATTACTGATCAGGGGTTCGAAGGCTGGCCCCCGAAGGGTTCACAGCCGCCTCAGACGCCGAGCGAGGGATGACCATGGGTACGTTCGATACATAACCAAGGCTCGGGCTGCGCTTTTGAGGTACCCTAGGACATTTCCGAGACCAGCGGGAACGATCTTGTAACGGAATCCCATCAGAGGGAGGCATCGAGCCCTCGGACCCCGTCGCCAGGGGACCGGGTCCGGCAGATCACCCGCAGGTACTTTTGGGCATGCCTCTGGGCCCCTAGCCGACCCCTAACGAACAGGGCACGAACGTCCACTCGGATTACCCGCTTGCAACTCACCGGAGACACCATGTTCGGCGCCCATCGAGGGCAACATGGCGCTTTCCCCCCCTCCTCCTTGCGGAAAGGCGACGCAGGGGCGTATGTAAAAAAGTCGAGTCTATCCCTGATCGTCCTCTCGCCCTGTGCAGAGGCTCGGGGGCTGCTCTCGCAAACCCGGCTCCGGCCGAACCGTTGACAGCGTCAACATACCAGCCCGAGAACTTGGGACCCGACCATACACCTGGGCTACGGCCAGCTCGCATGAGGGAACGACCAGACCAGCCGAAGCACTACGCAAGGCATTAAGACCTCGAAGGAGTGAAACCACTCCTCCGAGGCCTCGGGGGCTACACCCGGCGGGTGCGCTCGCGCGCACCCACTGGAACAAAACGCAACCGAGAAAGGCTGGTCCCCTTGCAAAAAAGTGCGACGGAAGCCTCCAAGCGAGTGCAAACACTCCCTTCGAGGCTCGGGGGCTACTGTCGGGGACCATAATTAGGGGTACCCTCAAGGCTCCTAATTCTCAGCTGGTAACCCCCATCAGCACAAAGCTGCAAAGGCCTGATGGGTGCGATTAAGTCAGGGATCAGTCCATTCGAGGGACTCGATCATGCCTCGCCCGAGCCTAGCCTCGGACAAGGGCAGCCGACCCCGGAGGATTTCCGTCTCGCCCGATGTAACACCCGGTTTTAAAGGACAAAGCCGGGTGCATCTCATACATGCGCCAAGAAGACAACATATATAATAACAGAGTGTATAGAGATAAATGTCAATAACATCAGAGTACACATTACATAGCGGAAGACTTACAAAAATAATAAAAGATAAATATAACACGAACTAAGGATCGTCGGCGCCAATGTCGACTGAGAAACGCCACCAAGATCAGATCAAACTCCTCGATACTTGACTCCACTTGAAACCACCTGCTCTTCTCCTGTGGGGGGGGTGTGAGACAGCAAGAGTGAGCTCACATACGTTCATAGCTCAACAAGTCGTGGGGAATAATGTGGCATGAACTCACCAAAGGTGGGAATTCATGAAGTGTAAGGCTGATCAATGAAATAAAGGCTGAAGCTGAGCATTGCTTTTATAAGTTGGTCAAAATTTTATTAGCAATTACTAAGTGTAAGTAAATACCAAACCATAGTAATAATAAGTAAAAGTAATAATAAAATAATCCCAAATGCAATGACATGACAGGTTAAGTTTAAGTTCCATAAATTAATCATGTGAGGGTCCGAGCCGCTCTTGACCGTGAGCACGGCTAGTATACCAGTTTTACACTCTGCAGAGGTTGCGCATCTTTACCCACAAGTCATGTTACCCATCTGCCAAGAGATGGCCAATCCCATACACCTCTACCGAGGAGGCGAGGCAGGGTAACACTACGAGGCCTTTACAAAGTTCCACTAGCTTCAGACTACCCGCTATAGTTTATGGGAAGATCCAGTAAAGGGTTCCTGGCTGATAGCCATCGCAGCAAAATCAACCAGGGACCTCCCCGCACTGACCTCTCCCCTACTGCCCTTGCCCCTTTCGGGTAAGGTAGCCCTCCCCTAGCTTTCCTAGTTAATCATCCAAGGGCGTCCCATTCCACCCTTGTGGTAGCACTGTTTTCCCGGGTGGTCGCTCCATGTTCCCATTAACATAATGATCTTAACATGAACAAGGAATAATAAAACAGATAACAATAAATAGTATAACAATGAGTGATGAATATCTCTATACCCAAATCCACATAAAGCAATAGCATGTACTACCCAAAACTTTAGTAGTAAAACCAGTGGTGAAGCAAGGTATAAAGATAGTCAAAATCTAGGGCATCCTATTGGGTCCCAGCAAAATTATCCTATGCAGATCATTATGAATAATAAGAACATGAATGGGTAAAAGAAGTGATCAAGGGCACAACTTGCCTGGCACTTGAGATTCCAGGTACCAACTTGCTTCTCAGATGACACGCCCCGACGGTGTACGCGGAGAACGATGATGGCCGCCTGTAGTCTCGCGGCGGCGGCAATGGGTCAGCTGGTTCGGGTGCGCGGACTCGGCTGGCTTCGATGAGGGAGACCCGCGGCAATCACCGCTGCCCGGCGAGGAATTCCGCCGCTCGATCACCGCCCCCGACTGATGATGCCACGATTAGCTTGTCCAACGCGACATGGAGATCCCAGCGCGGTGCTCCTGCTTGGTCACCCAACGCGTGGCCTGGGGAGTTTCTGGCAGTGCACGACACACTTTCTCTCTCTCTCTACGCGTCGGCGACGACGATGGCTTGGAACAGAAACGAAGGGGCAAAGGAGTCGGGGCGCCAGGGTCTTATGGCCGGGACGAGGTCAGTGGGTTTGTGGCCAGCTGGAGCCGGAAGACCCGGGAAGTGGTGGTTGCGGCCACGGCGGCGCTTCCTTCGCGGTTCGGCGAGCAGACGGAGCGAGTCGCGCGGAGACGAAGACCCGGCCACAGGGACCCACCTGGCGGAGAAACAGGCAAGCGGGGCCCGCCTGTCGGCACTTCCCCCACGTTCCGCGCGCGGTCGAACCCGACCAGTGGGTCCCACACGACAGGGTGCCGGGTGGAGGCGCGCACACAGGAGGTTTGGGCCGCGCAGCAGATGGCTTAGGTGGGCTGGTAGGTGGTTTGGGCCCAATCCGCAGTTTATTTTTTTCCCCTTTTTTTTTTCTTTTATTCTTTTATGGTTTCTTTTCCCTTTTGTTTTTTAGAATTCAAATTTGAATTAGAATTCGGTCCTGAGGTCCATCAATGTTAAAAGTGTACCCAGTTCAATCTTTTGGAGTATAGAAGTACTTTCTTATTTATATATTTTGTTCTACCTCATTTGCTTAATGGTGTTTTCTCTTTTCTCAATTTTCTAGAATTCCCTTTTGAATTTCTAAATTTCCACTTTGGATTTTAATATATTTCTTGTCACATTTATTATTTTATTTTGTCACATTATGCACACAAAAGAAAATCCCAGCATGATGCATAATTTAGTTGAGTGTCTTTTGTTGATTATTTATCTGTGGGAGTGAGGTGTCCACATGAAATGATGAATATAGGTCACACATACATGTATACAGGAACATAATTTCTCTCTTTAGACCCTTCTTACAAAGTGGGTATTACAAATCCTACCCCCCTTAAAAATAATCTCGTCCTCGAGATTTATGAAGATCTAGGGAAAAGGTGGGGATAATCTATACGAAGCTCTTCTTCTCTTTCCCAGGTTGCTTCATCTTCGCTGTGGTAGCTCCATCGAACTTTGCACCTCTTTATGACCTTATTCCTTGTAACTCGAGTCAAAGTATCCAAAATCTTGATGGGGTACTCCGTGTAAGTCAAATCACCGTGAACACTTAGCTCTTCCATTGGTAACTGTTCCTCGGGGACACGGAGACACTTCTTCAGTTGAGACACATGGAATACATTATGCTCATCCGATAGGCTATCCGGTAACTCGAGTTGATAGGCCATCTCTCCAACTTGCCTAAAAACTCAAAATGGTACAATAAAGTGAGGGGACAATTTGCGCTTAACTTTAAATCTCCTCAATTCACGAAGCGGTGACACCTTGAGGTACACATGATCACCTTCCTCAAATTCTAGTGGTCTTCTTCTATTATCAGCGTAGCTCTTTTGCCTGGTCTGAGCTATCCTCAAATTCTCTCGAATTATACAAACTTGTTCTTCTGCCTCTTGAATAAGTTTGGGTCCAAAGAATTGTCTTCCTCTAGTCTGGTCCAAAATAGAGGAGTCCTGCATTTCCTGTCATATAGAGTCTCGAACTGTGACATCTTCAGACTGACCTAGTAACTATTATTATACGAGAACTCAGCATAAGGTAGACTCTTGTCCCAACTACTACCATGCTGAAGGGTAGAAGCTCTCAACATGTATTCCAATAATTGGTTAGTCCTTTCGGTCAGTTCATCAGTCTGAGGTAGGCCAAACTAAAATTCAACTTCGCATCCATATTCTCATGAAAACTTTTCCAAAATTTGGAGGTAAACTGTGATCCTCTATCCAAAACGATCTCCTTCGGTACACCATGTAGAGACTCAATCCGAGACACGTATAACTTAGCCAATTGTGATCCATTATAAGTAGTCTTGATCGGAATGAAATGAGCCACTTTGGTCAGTCTATCCACAATAACCCATATAGAATCATATCCTTTCGAGGTGCGAGGCAATCCAGTCATGAAGTCCATACCAATCTTTTCCCACTTCCACTCGGGTATCTTCAGTGGGTATAATATTCCAGCTGGCCTCTCGTGTTCAGCCTTAACTCTTTGGCACACATCGCTCATAACCACATGTGCAGCCATATCTCTCTCCAGTCCATATCACCAGCACTTCTGCTTTAAATCCTGATACATCTTGGTACTACCAGGATGAATAGAATAATCCAAGTCATGGGCTTTCTTCAATATAGTCTCACGAAGGCTCTCAATCTCCGGAACACATATCCGATCCTTGAACCATCCGGTGCCTTGCTCATCTTCCGTGAATTCTAGACCTCGACCTTCAGTAATAATATCCTTAATCTCTTGTATCTTAGTATCACCAATTTATCCTTTGCGGATTTCTTTGCTCCAAAGTAGGTTCCACATCAATAGTAACTCCTTCAGTGTGAGCAACTATCCCCAGGTTAAGTCTCCTGAAATCCTCAACAATCTCATTAGGTAGCTGGGCAACAACAGCTAAATGAATATGCTCCTTTCGACTCAAGGCATCTGCAACCAAATTTGCCTTGCCCGGGTGATAGTGAATTTCCAAATCGTAATCCTTAATAAGCTCCAACCAACGGCGTTGCCTAAGGTTGAGATCCTTCTGAGTGAATATATACTTCAAACTCTTATGATCCGTGTATACTTGGCACTTCTCATCCCACTTAAATCCTCCTTTTCTTCTCTAGAAGTGAGGTCATATGTTTAGCAATCTTAGAGAATCCTTCAATAAATTTCCGACAATATCCTGCAAGTCCCAAGAACTCTGGACCTCAGTAACTATAGTGGGTATGCTCCACGCCACTATCTCCTTAACTTTAGCAGGATCCACTAATATTCCTCCATTGATATGTCCAAGAAATGGCACTCTGCCAATCCAAAACTCGCACTTGCTAAACTTAGCGTAGAGTTGATTATCTTAAAGCTTCTATAGCACCAACCTTAGATGTTCTTCCCGGTCACTCTCATTCTTAGAATAGATAAGAATATCGCCGATGAACACCACGACGAATCTGTCCAAATACTCCAAGAACATCTTATGCATCAAATCCATAAAATAAGCTGGTGCATTATTTAATCCAAACGACATAACGATGAACTCATACAATCCATATCGAGTCGAGAAAGCCGTCTAGGAATATCCGATGGTCTAATCCTCATCTGATGGTAACCGGATCGGAGATCAATCTTCGAAAATACGCTTGCACTTCTCATCCGATTAAATAAATCCTCAATGCGGGGTAATGGACACTTGTTCCTCACAGTAACATCATTAAGGGATCTATAATCCACGCACACCTCTTGCGATCCATCTTTCTTCTGCGCGAATTGAACTGGCGCTCCACAAGGTGAAGAATTCAAACGAATGTACTCAGCTTCTTGCAACTCCGTTAAGTGCTTCTTGAGTTCATTTAACTCTTCTACCGACACTCTATACTGCTTGGCTCCAATGTTATAGCAGTAACTCCAAATTCTCTACCCATAATGGCCAATGTCAATCTACGTGTCATTTGATTCACCACAACAGGCCCTTTAGGCGTAATTACTCTCATGGGTTTTCTCATATTGTCCAACACATTTGCACAAACCCAAAATCTCAGCATGACGCACAATTTTATTAGCAACTCATGGGGACAGATAGACCTTTTTATTCCTCCTAAAATGGTATCATACCGAATACTAACTAAAGGAACATGTAGATCCTACAAATAGTAGTAATTTACATATATGTTTATGTAGCTTGGTGGAGCCGGTGGTGGTGGAGATGGTGGTTGCTCTTGCTGTTGTCTCTCCAACCGTGATTGCCTTATTTCTTGCTGTATCTCCAGACGGGCCTGACGTATTTCCTCGCGTTCTTGTCTTATCTGGTTTTGCATTTCGGTCACCATGTCTGTCAATTGCTGTATTACCTGCCTTTGGGTTGCGATTACTTGCTCGGTTTCAACAGGTGGAGGATTTGGAGGATTCATTTCTGTTTGCTGTTGCGTGATAATCTTTCCTTTCCTGGTATTGACCATCTGAGTTAGATACATAAGGTAAGAAAGAGCAGTAGACAAGGCAGTAATTACAATCATGTTACTTTGGGGGACTTATTAGCTAAGTAGATTAGTGGGTCACCTACTAAAGCTAATACAATACCTTATAGTGGTACATGCTAAAATGCCCATCTATACTATTTCAATCAATCAAAGAAGCAAATCAGGCACTGATCATCAGAACAATCAACCAACATTTTTAATAGAGAAAATAGTTTTAATTTTGTCTTAGGTTCCCTATCTCTTAAAATGTCATAAGGGTAGGGATTCCAAGGTGTGAAATCCATCTTGTCTCAGAGTAGAAAAGGTAAGAATGATCAGAGTAGAACAGTAGAAGGTGAGACAGGATCAAGATAAGTGTAGAAAGAATCAGAGTAAGGTAAGTAGGAAAGGGTCTGTCCATTTCTATCTAGGTTTCGTCCTACAGTCAACATTTGCTCTGATACCACTTCTGTAACACCCGGTTTTAAAGGACAAAGCCGGGTGCATCTCATACATGCGCCAAGAAGACAACATATATAATAACAGAGTGTATAGAGATAAATGTCAATAACATCAGAGTACACATTACATAGCGGAAGACTTACAAAAATAATAAAAGATAAATATAACATGAACTAAGGATCGTCGGCGCCAATGTCGACTGAGAAACGCCACCAAGATCAGATCAAACTCCTCGATACTTGACTCCACTTGAAACCACCTGCTCTTCTCCTGTGGGGGGGGTGTGAGACAGCAAGAGTGAGCTCACATACGTTCATAGCTCAACAAGTCGTGGGGAATAATGTGGCATGAACTCACCAAAGGTGGGAATTCATGAAGTGTAAGGCTGATCAATGAAATAAAGGCTGAAGCTGAGCATTGCTTTTATAAGTTGGTCAAAATTTTATTAGCAATTACTAAGTGTAAGTAAATACCAAACCATAGTAATAATAAGTAAAAGTAATAATAAAATAATCCCAAATGCAATGACATGACAGGTTAAGTTTAAGTTCCATAAATTAATCATGTGAGGGTCCGAGCCGCTCTTGACCGTGAGCACGGCTAGTATACCAGTTTTACACTCTGCAGAGGTTGCGCATCTTTACCCACAAGTCATGTTACCCATCTGCCAAGAGATGGCCAATCCCATACACCTCTACCGAGGAGGCGAGGCAGGGTAACACTACGAGGCCTTTACAAAGTTCCACTAGCTTCAGACTACCCGCTACAGTTTATGGGAAGATCCAGTAAAGGGTTCCTGGCTGATAGCCATCGCAGCAAAATCAACCAGGGACCTCCCCGCACTGACCTCTCCCCTACTGCCCTTGCCCCTTTCGGGTAAGGTAGCCCTCCCCTAGCTTTCCTAGTTAATCAGCCAAGGGCGTCCCATTCCACCCTTGTGGTAGCACTGTTTTCCCGGGTGGTCGCTCCATGTTCCCATTAACATAATGATCTTAACATGAACAAGGAATAATAAAACAGATAACAATAAATAGTATAACAATGAGTGATGAATATCTCTATACCCAAATCCACATAAAGCAATAGCATGTACTACCCAAAACTTTAGTAGTAAAACCAGTGGTGAAGCAAGGTATAAAGATAGTCAAAATCTAGGGCATCCTATTGGGTCCCAGCAAAATTATCCTATGCAGATCATTATGAATAATAAGAACATGAATGGGTAAAAGAAGTGATCAAGGGCACAACTTGCCTGGCACTTGAGATTCCAGGTACCAACTTGCTTCTCAGATGACACACCCCGATGGTGTACGCGGAGAACGATGATGGCCGCCTGTAGTCTCGTGGCGGCGGCAATGGGTCAGCTGGTTCGGGTGCGCGGACTCGGCTGGCTTCGATGAGGGAGACCCGCGGCAATCACCGCTGCCCGGCGAGGAATTCCGCCGCTCGATCACCGCCCCCGACTGATGATGCCACGATTAGCTTGTCCAACGCGACATGGAGATCCCAGCGCGGTGCTCCTGCTTGGTCACCCAACGCGTGGCCTGGGGAGTTTCTGGCAGTGCACGACACACTTTCTCTCTCTCTCTACGCGTCGGCGACGACGATGGCTTGGAACAGAAACGAAGGGGCAAAGGAGTCGGGGCGCCAGGGTCTTATGGCCGGGACGAGGTCAGTGGGTTTGTGGCCAGCTGGAGCCGGAAGACCCGGGAAGTGGTGGTTGCGGCCACGGCGGCGCTTCCTTCGCGGTTCGGCGAGCAGACGGAGCGAGTCGCGCGGAGACGAAGACCCGGCCACAGGGACCCACCTGGCGGAGAAACAGGCAAGCGGGGCCCGCCTGTCGGCACTTCCCCCACGTTCCGCGCGCGGTCGAACCCGACCAGTGGGTCTCACACGACAGGGTGCCGGGTGGGGGCGCGCACACAGGAGGTTTGGGCCGCGCAGCAGATGGCTTAGGTGGGCTGGTAGGTGGTTTGGGCCCAATCCGCAGTTTATTTTTTTCCCCTTTTTTTTTCTTTTATTCTTTTATGGTTTCTTTTCCCTTTTGTTTTTTAGAATTCAAATTTGAATTAGAATTCGGTCCTGAGGTCCATCAATGTTAAAAGTGTACCCAGTTCAATCTTTTGGAGTATAGAAGTACTTTCTTATTTATATATTTTGTTCTACCTCATTTGCTTAATGGTGTTTTCTCTTTTCTCAATTTTCTAGAATTCCCTTTTGAATTTCTAAATTTCCACTTTGGATTTTAATATATTTCTTGTCACATTTATTATTTTATTTTGTCACATTATGCACACAAAAGAAAATCCCAGCATGATGCATAATTTAGTTGAGTGTCTTTTGTTGATTATTTATCTGTGGGAGTGAGGTGTCCACATGAAATGATGAATATAGGTCACACATACATGTATACAGGAACATAATTTCTCTCTTTAGACCCTTCTTACAAAGTGGGTATTACACCCGAGGCCCCCCTTCAACGGCGAACGTATTTCCGGCTCGCCCGAGGCCCTGCCTTCGCCAAGAAGAAACCCTGACCAAATCGCCGCACCGACCGACCAAATCGCAGGAGCATTTAATGCAAAGGTGGCCTGACACCTTTATCCTGACGCGCGCCCCCTAGCCGGCAGAGCCGAAGTGACCGCCGTCACTTTGCCGCTCCACTGACCGGCCTGACAGAAGGACAGCGCCGCCTGCGCCACTCCGACTGCGGTGCCACTTGACAGAGTGAGACTGACAGGCAGTCAGACCTGGCCAAAGGCACCATAGGAAGCTCCGCTCCGCCCGACCCAAGGCTCGGACTCGGGCTAAGTCCCGGAAGACGGCGAACTCCGCCCGACCCAGGGCTCGGACTCGGGCTAAGTCCCGGAAGACGGCGAACTCCGCCAGACCCAGGGCTCGGACTCGGGCTAAGTCCCGGAAGACGGCGAACTCCTCTCCGCCCGACCCAGGGCTCGGACTCGGGCTAAGTCCTAGAAGACGACGATCTCCGCCTCGCCCGACCTAGGGCTCGGACTTGGGCTCGGCCCCAGAAGACGACGAACTCCGCTTCGCCTGACCCCAGGGCTCGGATGCTGCCCTGGCACCAGCCGGCAATCTCCGCCTCGCCCGAACCTGGGGCTCGGACCCGACCTCGGCCACGGAAGATAGACTCAACCTCGGCTTCGGAGGAGCTTCCACATCGCCCAACCTAGGGCGCAGACCAGCCACGTCAACAGGAGGCGCCATCATCACCCTACCCCGAGCTGACTCGGGCCGCAGGGAACAAGACCGGCGTCCCATCTGGCTCGCTCCGCCAGATAGGCAATGATGGCGCCCCGCATACTCTGTGACGACTGCGGCTCTCAGCCCCCTTACGGAAGCAAGAGGACGTCAGCAAGGACCCAACCGCTCCGACAGCTGTCCCTCCATCAAGCTCCAGCACTCCTCCTACGGCCACGACATCACACCAGCTGGGTGCCAAAATCTCTCCGGCTGCCACAACGGCATGTACTTAGGGCGCTAGCTCTCCTCCTCTAGACACGTAGCACTCTGCTACACCCCCCATTGTACACCTGGATCCTCTCCTTGCGCCTATAAAAGGGAGGACCAGGGCCCTCTTAGAGAGGGTTGGCCGCGCGGGGACGGGGACGAGACAGGCGCTCGCTTGAAGCCGCTCGCTCCCTCTCCCGCGTGGACGCTTGTAACCCCTACTGCAAGCGCACCCGACCTGGGCGCGGGACGAACACGAAGGCCGCGGGATTCCCACCTCTCTCACGCCGGTCTCCGGCCGCCTCGCTCTCCCCCCTTCGCGCTCGCCCTTGCGCTCGACCCATCTGGGCTGGGGCACGCGGCGACATTCACTCGTCGGCTCAGGGACCCCCCCGGTCTCGGAACGCCGACACATAGATTACATAATTTAATTCCACCTGTTTTAATGAGACACAAAAATTATGCCAAGGATAGATTCATATGTTACATATTATTAATATGACAAGGTTAAACATCTAATTATCATTAGGGTTTTCCTTTTTATTTTTTCTATTTAATAAATAAACCATTACCTAAACTAATCTATAGTCTAGGCATAAAATTAGAATGTGCAGGCATTGAATGATCATAATTATAACAGATAGAGAATAATCCCATGAACATTTTGCAATTTGAATCACTCAATTTAGAGTTAATATGCAAAAGATTTGAAATAAACAAGTTTTGAAATTTAAAATCCTAAATTAGCTCTAATTATGTGATTAAATAAAAGCCTAGGGTCCTTTCTGCAAGATTACAGGGGCTTGCGCACGAAAACCAGGGACAGCGGGTTGGTTTTCAGAAAACCAGGTGTTGGCATCTCGGACCCGGGGGGGTCCCTTGGACCGACCAGTGAAATCGCTGTGTGTCCCTGCCCAGATGGGTTGGCTCGAGATGGAACACAAGAGGTGGGACAAGCCTTGTATTATCCTGCACCAGGGGTGCTGCTCGTAGTAGGGGTTACAAGCGCGTCGCGTGAGACAGAGAGGGACACAGAGCTCATCCGCCGCTTCCCTCGCTCGAACCCCCCTCAGGGTGGCCCTGGACCTCCCTTTTATAGAGGTAAGGAGAGGATCCAGACGTACAACGGGGGGCGTAGCTATGCGCTAACGTGTCCCGCAGTGGAGTGCCTAAGCCCTGTGTAGATGCCAACGTGGCCGTTGGGGGAGAGCTTGGGCCCTGTACATGTGACGGCGTGGCCATCGGAGGAGCGCCTGTATCCTGTAGGAGCACAGCTGGCAGCGCGGCGAGGATCCTGCTGACGTCTCCTTGCTGTCGTAAGGGGCTGAGAGCCACAGGCGTCATGGCGCACGCGGGGCACCATCATTACCCGTCGCCGGGGTAAGCCAGATGGGACGCCAGTCTTGTTCTTTCTAGCCTGAGCAGGCTAGGAATAGGGAAATGATGTATCCCCTGTTAGCGCGGTCGGTCCGAACCCAGGGTCAGTCGAGGCGGAGACTTCTCTTGAGGCCGAGGCCGGGGTCGGGCGAGGACACGATTCCTCCCGAGATCGGGGTCGAGGCCGAGTCCGGGGGTCGGGCGAGGCGGAGATCTCCTCCCGAGGCCGGAGCCTGAGGTCGGGCGAGGCGGAGACCTCCTCCCGAGGCCGGAGCATGAGGTCGGGCAAGGCGGAGCTTCCTGTTGCGCCCGAGGCTGAACTCGGTGGTTGATCGTGACTTGTTGTCAGTCGTCGCTGGGGTGGCTGACACGGCAGTCGGAGCGGAGCGAGCAGCGCTGTTTTCCTGTCGTGTCAGACAGTAAAGAAGAGGGGCGAAGTGACTGCGGTCACTTTGGCCTGGACGACTGAGGCGCGTTTGTCAGGATACGGCGTCAGGCATCCCCTGCATTTAATGCGCCTGCGAAGCGGTCGGTTGGTGAGGCGGTCTGGCCAAAGTTGCTTCACAACGAAGCTTGCCCGAGCCCCCCCTCGGGAGAGCCGAGGGGGCGCCCGCTGCCTGAGGAGGCCCTCGGGCGAGGCGTGAACTCGTCTGGGACTACTGTTCCAACCCGAGGCTGGGCTCGGGTGAGATCGCGTCCCTCGGGTAGACGAAGTCTTGGCTTGAACCACACCCGTCAGTTGGTCTGAGGGTGTTTACCAGCCATGATTAGGAGCGTTGGGGGTACCCCTAATTATGGTACCTGACAGTAGTGAAAGGGAATTAGGCTTACACCTAGTCCCTAATTAATTTTGGTGGTTGAATTGCCCAACACAAATATTTGGACTAACTAGTTTGCTCTAGTGTATAAGTTATACACGTGCCAAAGGTTCACACTTAGACAATAAAAAGACCAAGTATTGGGTTCAAACAAAGGAGCAAGGGACAACCGAAGGCACCTCTGGTCTGGCGCACCGGACTGTCCGGTGTGCCACCGGACATGTCCGGTGCACCAGAGGACTCCAACGCGAACTCGTCGCCTTCAGGAAATTCCAGAGGCGACTCCGCTATAATTCACCGGACTGTCCGGTGTACACCGGACAGTGTCCGGTGCTCCAAGGAAGAGCGGCCTCCGAAACTCGCCAGCCTCGGGAATTCACCTCAGTTGCTCCGCTATAATTCACCGGACTGTCCGGTGTACACCGGACTGTCCGGTGCATCTGCGGGGCAACGGCTATTTTCGGCGCCAATGGCTACCTGCGACGCATTATATGCGCGCCAGCACGCGCAGAGGTCAGGCACACCCATGCTAGCGCACCGGACAATCTACAGTGCATGTCTGGTGCGCCACCGGACATCCAGGCGGGCCCAGAAGTCAGAGCTCCAACGGTCGGAACCCAACGGCTTTGGTGACGTGGCTGTCGCACCGGACATGTCCGGTGTGCACCGGACTGTCCGGTGTGCCATTCGACAGACAGCCCCTCCAAACGGCTAGTTTGGTGGTTGGGGCTATAAATACCCCCAACCACCCACCATTCATTGCATCCAAGTTTTCACACTTCCAACCCTTTACAAGAGCTGGGCATTCAATTCTAGACACACTCAAGAGATCAAATCCTCTTCCAAATTCCACACAAAGCTTTAGTGACTAGTGAGAGAGATTTGCTTGTGTTCTTTCGAGCTCTTGCGCTTGGATTGCTTTCTTCTTTCTTGATTCTTTCTTGCGATCAAACTCACTTGTAATTGAGGCAAGAGACACCAATATTGTGGTGGTCCTTGTGGGAACTTTGTGTTCCAAGTGATTGAGAAGAGAAAGCTCACTCGGTCCGAGGGACCGTTTGAGAGAGGGTAAGGGTTGAAAGAGACCCGGCCTTTGTGGCCTCCTCAACGGGGAGTAGGTTTGAGAGAATCGAACCTCGGTAAAACAAATCTGCGTGTCTCACTTCATTATTCGCTTGCGATTTGTTTTGCACCCTCTCTCGCGGACTCTATTATATTTCTAACGCTAACCCGGCTTGTAGTTGTGTTTATTTTTGAGAATTTCAGTTTCGCCCTATTCACCCCCCTCTAGGCGACTTTGAATTAGTATCGGAGCCCAGTACTTCATTAGAGCCTAACCGCTCGAAGTGATGTCGGGAGATCACACCAAGAGGGAGATGGACACCGGCGACAAGCCCACTACGAGCCAAGGGAGCACTTCATCGGAAGAGTCCCGCACCAAGATGAAGGAGAAGAAGAAGGACTCCTCCAAACGGAAGGAGAAAAGATCCTCTTCTTCACACCACAAAGAGAAGAAGGAAAAATCTTCTTCCCACAAGTCGCATTGGAAAGGCGACAAGCACAAGAGGATGAGGAAAGTGGTCTACTACGAGACCGACACTTCATCAACATCGACCTCCGACTCCGATGCGCCGTCCGTAACTTCTAAGCGCCAAGAGCGTAAGAAGTATAGTAAGATTCCCCTATGCTACCCCCGCATTTCTAAACATACACCTTTGCTTTCCGTCCCATTAGGCAAACCACCAATGTTTGATGGTGAAGATTATGCTAGGTGGAGTGATTTAATGCGATTTCATCTAACCTCACTCCACAAAAGTATATGGGATGTTGTTGAGTTTGGTGTACAGGTACCATCCGTAGGGGATGAAGATTATGATACGGACGAAGTGGCCCAAATCGAGCACTTCAACTCTCAAGCCACAACCATACTCCTCGCCTCTCTAAGTAGAGAGGAATATAACAAAGTGCAAGGGTTGAAGAGTGCAAAGGAGATTTGGGACCTACTCAAGACCGCGCACGAGGGTGATGAACTCACCAAGATCACCAAGCGGGAAACGATCGAGGGGGAGCTCGGTCGTTTTCGTCTTCGCCAAGGGGAGGAGCCACAAGATATGTACAACCGGCTCAAAACCTTGGTGAACCAAGTGCGCAACCTCGGAAGCAAGAAATGGGATGACCACGAGGTGGTTAAGGTTATTTTGAGATCACTTATTTTCCTTAACCCTACTCAAGTTCAATTAATTCGTGGTAACCCAAGATATACACTAATGACTCCCGAGGAAGTAATCGGGAATTTTGTGAGCTTTGAATGTATGATTAAAGGATCAAAGAAGATCAACGAGCTTGATGAACCCTCCACATCCGAAGCACAACCGGTGGCATTTAAGGAGAAGAAGGAGGGGTCTACACCGAGTAGACAACCAATTGACGCCTCTAAGCTCGACAATGAGGAGATGGCTTTAATCATCAAAAGCTTTCGCCAAATCCTCAAGCAACGGAAGGGGAAGGACTACAAATCCCGTTCCAAGAAGGTTTGCTACAAGTGTGGTAAGCCCGGTCACTTTATTGCTAAATGTACATTATCAAGTGACAGTGACAGGGATAACGACAAGAAGGGCAAGAGGAGAGAAAAGAAGAGGTACCACAAGAAGAGGGGCGGCGATGCCCACGTGTGCCGCGTGTGGAACTCCGACGAGAGCTCCACCGACTCCTCCTCCGACGACGAGGACGCCGCCAACATCGCCGTCACCAAGGGACTCCTCTTCCCCAACGTCGGCCACAAGTGCCTCATGGCAAAGGACGGCAAAAGGAAGAAGGTTAAATCTAAATCCTCCACTAAATATGAGTCCTCTAGTGATGATAATGCTAGTGATGAGGAAAATAATTTGCGTACCCTTTTTGCCAACCTTAACATGGAACAAAAGGAAAAGTTAAATGAATTGATTAGTGCCATTCATGAAAAAGATGACCTTTTGGATTCCCAAGAGGATTTTCTAATTAAAGAAAACAAGAAACATGTTAAGGTTAAGAATGCTTATGCTCTAGAGGTAGAAAAATGTGAGAAATTATCTAGTGAGCTAAGCACTTGCCATGAGACTATTGACAACCTTAGAAGTGAGAATGCTAAATTAATTGCTAAGGTTGATTCTCATGTTTGTATTGATTCAACTTCCAATCCTAGAAATGATAATGTTGATTTACTTGCTAGGATTGATGAGTTGAATGTCTCTATTGCTAGCCTTAGAAATGAGAATGAGAAATTGATTGCTAAGGCTAAAGAATTAGATGTTTGCAAATGTTACAATTTCCAATCTTAGAGATAACAATGATATTTTGCGTGCTAAGATTGTTGAACTTAATTCTTGCAAACCCTCTACATCTACTATTGAGCATGTGTCTATTTGTACTAGATGTAGAGATATTGATGTTGATGCTATTCATGATCACATGGTCTTAATTAAACAACAAAATGATCATATAGCAATATTAGATGCTAAAATTGCCGAGCATAACTTAGAAAATGAAAAGTTTAAATTTGCTAGAAGTATGCTCTATAATGGGAGACGCCTTGGCATCAAGGATGGCATTGGCTACCAAAGGGGAGACAATGTCAAACTTAGTGCCCCTCCTAAAAGATTGTCTAATTTTGTTAAGGGCAAGGCTCCCATGCCTCAGGATAACGAGGGTTACATTTTGTACCCTGCCGGCTATCCCGAGAGCAAAATCAGGAGAATTCACTCTAGGAAGTCTCACTCTGGCCCTAACCATGCTTTTATGTATAAGGGTGAGACATCTAGCTCTAGGCAATAAACCCGTGCCAAGTTTCCTAGAAAGAAAACTCCTAATGCATCAAATGATCATAACATTTCATTTAAGACTTTTGATGCATCTTATGTTTTGACTAACAAATCCGGCAAGGTAGTTGCCAAGTTTGTTGGGGGCAAACACAAGGGCTCAAAGACTTGTGTTTGGGTACCCAAAGTTCTTGTTTCTAATGCCAAAGGACCCAAAACCGTTTGGGTACCTAAAGTCAAGAACTAAAATTGTTTTGTAGGTTTATGCATCCGGGGGCTCAAGTTGGATACTCGATAGCAGGTGCACAAATCACATGACAGGGGAGAAGAAGATGTTCTCCTCATATGAGAAAAACCAAGATCCCCAACGAGCTATCACATTCGGGGATGGAAACCAAGGTTTGGTCAAAGGTTTGGGTAAAATTGCTATATCTCCTGACCATTCCATTTCAAATATTTTTCTTGTAGATTCTTTAGATTACAATTTGCTTTCCGTTTCGCAATTATGTCAAATGGGCTACAACTGTCTATTTACTGATATAGGTGTCACTGTCTTTAGAAGAAGTGATGATTCAATAGCATTTAAGGGAGTGTTAAAGGGTCAGCTATACTTGGTAGATTTTGATAGAGCTGAACTCGACACTTGCTTAGTTGCTAAGACTAACATGGGTTGGCTCTGGCACCGCCGACTAGCCCATGTTGGAATAAAGAATCTTCATAAACTTCTAAAGGGAGAACACATTTTAGGACTAACAAATGTACATTTTGAGAAAGACAGTATTTGTAGTGCATGCCAAGCCGGGAAGCAAGTTGGCACTCATCATCCACACAAGAACATCATGACAAGTGACAGGCCACTGGAGCTCCTACACATGGATTTATTCGGCCTGATCGCTTACATAAGCATCGGCGGGAGTAAGTACTGTCTAGTTATTATGGATGATTATTCTCGCTTCACTTGGGTGTTCTTTTTGCAGGAAAAATCCCATACCCAAGAGACCTTAAAGGGATTCTTGAGACGGGCTCAAAATGAGTTCAGCTTAAGGATCAAGAAAATTAGAAGCGACAATGGGACGGAGTTCAAGAACTCACAAATAGAAGGCTTCCTTGAGGAGGAGGGCATCAAGCACGAGTTCTCTTCTCCCTACACTCCACAACAAAATGGTGTAGTGGAGAGGAAGAATCGAACTCTATTGGACATGGCAAGAACCATGCTTGATGAGTACAAGACACCAGATCGGTTTTGGGCCGAGGCGGTCAACACCGCCTGCTACGCCATCAACCGGTTATATCTACACCGAATCCTCAAGAAGACATCCTATGAACTCCTAACTGGTAAAAATCCCAATATTTCATATTTTAGAGTTTTTGGTAGCAAATGCTTTATTCTTGTTAAAAGAGGTAGAAAATCTAAATTTGCTCCTAAAACTGTAGAAGGCTTTTTACTAGGATATGATTCAAACACAAGGGCATATAGAGTCTTTAACAAGTCCTCAGGACTAGTTGAAGTTTCTTGTGACGTTGTGTTTGATGAGACTAACGGGTCTCAAGTAGAGCAAGTTGATCTTGATGAGATAGGTGAAGAACAGGCTCCATGCATCGCGCTAAGGAACATGTCCATTGGGGATGTGTGTCCTAAGGAATCCGAAGAGCCTCCACATGCACAAGATCAACCATCCTCCTCCACGCAAGCATCTCCACCAACTCAAAATGAGGATGAGGCTCAAGTTGATGAAGGAGAAGATCCAAGAGATAAGCCACCTCAAGATGACGACAATGATCAAGGGGGAGATGCAAATGATGAAGACAAGGAGGATGAAGAACCAAGGCCGCCACACCCAAGAGTCTACCAAGCAATCCAACGAGATCACCCCGTCGACACCATCCTCGGCGACATTCATAAGGGGGTAACCACTCGATCTCGTGTTGCACATTTTTGTGAGCATTACTCTTTTGTTTCCTCTATTGAGCCACACAGGGTAGAGGAAGCACTACAAGATTCGGATTGGGTGATGGCGATGCAAGAGGAGCTCAACAATTTCACTAGGAATGAGGTATGGCATTTAGTTCCACGTCCTAACCAAAATGTTGTAGGAACCAAGTGGGTCTTCCGCAACAAGCAAGACGAGCATGGTGTGGTGACAAGGAACAAAGCTCGACTCGTGGCCAAGGGGTATTCACAAGTCGAAGGTTTGGATTTTGGTGAAACCTATGCACCCGTAGCTAGGCTTGAGTCAATTCGCATATTATTAGCCTATGCTACTTACCATGGCTTCAAGCTTTATCAAATGGACGTAAAGAGTGCCTTCCTCAATGGACCAATCAAGGAAGAGGTCTATGTTGAGCAACCTCTCGGCTTTGAAGATAGTGAGTACCCTAACCATGTCTATAGGCTCTCTAAGGCGCTTTATGGGCTCAAGCAAGCCCCAAGAGCATGGTATGAATGCCTTAGAGATTTCCTTATTGCTAATGGCTTCAAAATCGGCAAGGCCGATCCTACTTTGTTCACTAAAACTCTTGACAATGATTTGTTCGTATGCCAAATTTATGTTGATGATATTATATTTGGGTCTACTAACGAATCTACATGTGAAGAATTTAGTAGGATCATGACACAGAAATTCGAGATGTCTATGATGGGGGAGTTGAAGTATTTTCTAGGATTTCAAGTCAAGCAACTCCAAGAGGGCACCTTCATTAGCCAAACGAAGTATACTCAAGACATCCTAAGCAAGTTTGGAATGAAGGATGCCAAGCCCATCAAGACTCCCATGGGAACAAATGGGCATCTCGACCTCGACACGGGAGGTAAGTCCGTGGATCAAAAGGTATACCGGTCGATGATAGGTTCATTACTCTATTTATGTGCATCTCTACCAGACATTATGCTTTCCGTTTGCATGTGTGCAAGATTCCAAGCCGACCCTAAGGAATCACACCTTACGGCCGTAAAACGAATCTTGATATATTTGGCTTATACTCCTAAGTTTGGGCTTTGGTACCCTCGGGGATCCACATTTGATTTGATTGGTTATTCGGATGCCGATTGGGCGGGGTGTAAGATTAATAGAAAGAGCACATCGGGGACTTGCCAGTTCTTGGGAAGATCCTTGGTGTCTTGGGCTTCAAAGAAGCAAAATTCGGTCGCTCTTTCTACCGCCGAAGCCGAGTATATTGCCGCAGGCCACTGTTGCGCGCAATTGCTTTGGATGAGGCAAACCCTGCGGGACTATGGTTACAAATTAACCAAAGTTCCCCTTCTATGTGATAATGAGAGTGCAATCCGCATGGCGGATAATCCCGTTGAGCATAGCCGCACTAAACACATAGCCATTCGGTATCATTTTCTTCGGGATCACCAACAAAAGGGGGATATCGAGATTGCATACATTAACACTAAAGATCAATTAGCCGATATCTTTACCAAGCCACTTGATGAACAATCTTTTACCAAACTTAGGCATGAGCTCAATATTCTTGATTCTAGGAATTTCTTTTGCTAAACTTGCACACATAGCTCATAAGTATACCTTTGATCATGTCTCTTTTATATGCTATGACTAATGTGTTTTCAAGTGTATTTCAAACCAAGTCATAGGTATATTGAAAGGGAATTGGAGTCTTCGGCGAAGACAAAGGCTTCCACTCCACTCCACTACTCATCCTTCGCCGTCGCTCCGCATCACTCTCCGTCTTTGGTATAATCTTCACTCACATGTTCTATTTGCCAAAGGGGAGAAAATAGTTAGGAAAGGGCTTATATCTCACTCAAAGTATCCGTTTTTGGCGATTCATGCCAAAGGGGGAGAAAGTATGAGCCCGAAGCAAAAGGACCGCACCACTACCCTAATTTTAAAAATTAATGATTTTCAATTGGTAAATTTCAAATTGGTATCTCTTTGTGTTTTAAAGGGGGAGAAAGTAGTATTTTCAAAATTGATATCTTAAAAACCCTCTTGAACACTAAGAGGAGAATTTATTTGAGGGGGAGTTTTGTTTCTAGTCAAAGGAAAAAGCATTTGAAACAAGGGGAGAAAATTTCAAACTTGAAAATGCTTTGCAAAAATCTTATTCATCTACCTTTGACTATGTTGCAAAAGGACTTTGAAAAGGATTTACAAAAAGAATTTGCAAAAACAAAACATGTGGTGCAAGCGCGGTCCAAAATGTTAAAAATAAAGAAACAATCCATGCACATCTAGTAAGTAACATTTATTGGCTCAATTCCAAGCAACCTTTGCACTTACATTATGCAAACTAGTTCATTTATGCACTTTTATATTTGCTTTGGTTTGTGTTGGCATCAATCACCAAAAAGGGGGAGATTGAAAGGGAATTAGGCTTACACCTAGTCCCTAATTAATTTTGGTGGTTGAATTGCCCAACACAAATATTTGGACTAACTAGTTTGCTCTAGTGTATAAGTTATACAGGTGCCAAAGGTTCACACTTAGACAATAAAAAGACCAAGTATTGGGTTCAAACAAAGGAGTAAGGGACAACCGAAGGCACCTCTGGTCTGGCGCACCGGACTGTCCGGTGTGCCACCGGACATGTCCGATGCACCAGAGGACTCCAACGCGAACTCGTCGCCTTCGGGAAATTCCAGAGGCGACTCCGCTATAATTCACCGGACTGTCCGGTGTACACCGGACAGTGTTCGGTGCTCCAAGGAAGAGCGGCCTCCGGAACTCGCCAGCCTCGGGAATTCATCTCAGCTGCTCCGCTATAATTCACCGGACTGTCCGGTGTACACCAGACTGTCTGGTGCATCTGCGGGGCAACGGCTATTTTCGGCGCCAACGGCTACCTGCGACGCATTAAATGCGCGCCAGCGCGCGCAGAGGTCAGGCACGCCCATGCCGGCGCACAGGACAATCTACAGTGCATGTCCGGTGCGCCACCGGACATCCAGGCGGGCCCAGAAGTCAGAGCTCCAACGGTCGGAACCCAACGGCTTAGGTGACGTGGCTGTCGCACCGGACATGTCCGGTGTGCACCGGACACACCGGACTGTCCGGTGCGCCATTCGACAGACAGCCCCTCCAAACGGCTAGTTTAGTGGTTGGGGCTATAAATACCCCCAACCACCCACCATTCATTGCATCCAAGTTTTCACACTTCCAACCCTTTACAAGAGCTAGGCATTCAATTCTAGACACACTCAAGAGATCAAATCCTCTCCCAAATTCCACACAAAGCTTTAGTGACTAGTGAGAGAGATTTGCTTGTGTTCTTTCGAGCTCTTGCACTTGGATTGCTTTCTTCTTTCTTGATTCTTTCTTGCGATCAAACTCACTTGTAATTGAGGCAAGAGACACCAATCTTGTGGTGGTCCTTGTGGGAACTTTGTGTTCCAAGTGATTGAGAAGAGAAAGCTCACTCGGTCCGAGGGACCGTTTGAGAGAGGGTAAGGGTTGAAAGAGACCCGGCCTTTGTGGCCTCCTCAACGGGGAGTAGGTTTGAGAGAACCGAACCTCGGTAAAACAAATCCGCGTGTCTCACTTCATTATTCGCTTGCGATTTGTTTTGCACCCTCTCTCGCGGACTCTATTATATTTCTAACGCTAACCCGGCTTGTAGTTGTGTTTATTTTTGAGAATTTCAGTTTCGCCCTATTCACCCCCCCTCTAGGCGACTTTCAAGTAGCCCCCGAGCCTCGAAGGGAGTGATGGTACTCACTTGGAGGCTTTTGCCATGTTCTCGGTGAGGGGATCGGCCTTTCTCGGTTTTTGCCTTGTTCTGGTGGGCGCGCGCGAGCGCACCCGCCGGGTGTAGCCCCCAAGGCCTCAGAGGAGTGGTTTGACTCCTCTAAGGTCTGAACGCTTTTCGTGATGCTTCGGCCGGTCTGATCGTTCCCTCATGCGGCCCGGCCGTAGCCCAGGTGTGTGGTCGGGTTCCAAGTTATCAAGCTGGTTTGTTGACGCTGTCAACAGTTTTGGCCATAGCCAGGTGCGAGAGCAGCCCCTGAGCCTCTGCACGGAGCGAGAGAACGATCAAGGACTTTCCCGACTTTTATTATACGCCCCTGTGTCACCTTTCCGCAAGGAGGAGGGGGGAAAGCGCCATGTTGCCCTCGGAGGGCGTCGAACATGGTGTTTCCAGTGAGCTGCTAACGGGTGATCCGAGTGGACGCCTGTGCCCCGTTCGTTAAGGGTCGGCTGGTGGCCCAGAGGCACGCTCCAAAAGTACCTGCGGGTGATTCGCCGGACCCAGACCCCTTCGACAGGGTCTGAGGGCTCGATGCCTCCCTCCGGTGGGATTCCGTTACAAATCGTTCTTGCTGGTCTCGGAAATGTCCTAGGGTACCTCGAGAGCGTAGCCCGAGCCTTGGCTATGTATCGAACGTACCCAGAGTCATCCCTCACTCTACGTGCTCTGGGGCGACTATCGAACCCTTCCGAGGGGCCAGCCTACGAACCCCTGATCAGTAGTGGGCACGGAGCCTGGGCGCTCTGGGGTGGCTGTCGAACCCTTCCGAGGGGCCAGCCTTCGAACCCCTGATCAGTAATGGGCTTGAAGTCCGAGTGCTCTAGGGCGGCTATCGAAACCCTTCCGAGGGGCCAGCCTTCGAACCCCTGATCAGTAGGAGGGCTCGGGGCCCGCTTCCTCTGCTGAGAAGGATCCTTTCCACAACGTCCCCTTTCTCGGTCCCTGTGGCGAGAGAGAGAGAGAGAGGAGGGGAAGGATATGAATTTAAATAAGGCGGCACACCTTTTTTGACGCGGTCATTATGGCAAAGGCGAAGCGACGCCCGCCTCGCCTGCTAGAGGTGTCGCCTGCTCCGTCGGGGAGTTAATGCGACGGGACGGGTGGTTCGCGGGGCAGCCGTTGTGCATGCGCTGTCATTCGAGGAACGGGCGTTTCGTCTTTGAGTTTGAACTTCGCGGCGGGTTCGGTGAAAAGTTGAACGGGTCTTGCCCAGGCCTTTATATACCCGGAAGAGGGACCGGTTGCGGTTCTTTACTCTGCTGCTCGCCTCCTGCTTTGGTTTTCGCAACCTAAGGGAATAGCCAGAGAAAGAAAACCGCGTACCTTGTCCGCTTCGCCACCACCCCCTTCGTTTGGCGATGGTCGACCGGGTGACCGTCGTTCCGCCGCGCGACCCATGGCCTTTTTCCAGCATCACAGTGGATGATCTGGAGGCCCTTGTCGCCGACGGTTTGCTCTGTCCCCTCTCCGGTGACCTGCAGCCGGAGTGGATGGTCCCTCCGAGCGGGGCTGACCCAACCCCGCCGCCGGGGTATGTGCTGAGCTTCGTCTCCTTCCATGAGCGGGGGTTCGGAGTGCCAGCAAGCCGTTTCATGCGGGCGCTCCTGCATTACTATGGGGTGGAGCTGCACAACATCAACCCCAACTCCATTGCGCAAGCGGCTATCTTCGTGGCGGTTTGCGAAGGCTTTTTGGGGATTGACCCCCACTGGGATCTGTGGACCCATCTCTTCTCCGCGGAGCTTTTTGCCTTGACGACGGGGGAGAAGAAGGTTCGTATGGCGGTGTGGGCCGGTGGCTGCACCCTCCAGTTGAGGCAGGTGCGCGCGCAGCAGTACATCCCCGCCATCCTTGTGTCTTCGAACAAGGGGTGGCAGCGCCGGTGGTTTTACCTCCGGAATGACGATGGAAGGCTCCCGTCGTTTTCCTCAACGAGTGGTGACTGCTCCCGGTAGCAATTGGCGCTATGGGGCTACGCGCGAGAAACAGGAGAAACTCCATCCCCTTCTGGAGGCCTTGTAGGAGTTACGAGATGGGGGGCTCACCGCCGCGGGGGTGGTTGCCGCCATCCATTGCCGGAGGGTGCTTCCCTTGGTAGAGCGGCAGTTGCCGCTTTCGGAGATGATGCCGGGAGTCGACTTGGAGGGTTCACAGATGCTCTCGGTCCCCCTCTCTACCGATGACCTTCGTAGGCGGGTAGCGGGCATGGTGCGGAGGCTGGACGCCGGCGCCCTTACCCAGCCCTTGATGCGTCTCGAGTGTGGGTGTGTGTCCTTGGTGAGTGTCTGCTCCTTCTCCTATCTTGTGTCAGGTTGCCTTTGATTCTCTCAGTCGGGATTTCCGCTCGTCTCCAGGAGTTGGGGTGTTACAAGCCTTCCCTGCCATCGGTACCGGAGGACGCGGTGGAGCGAGCTGCAGGGAGGGTCGCTGCGGAGAATAAGGAGAAGAAGGACGCGAAAAAGGCTCGGGCTCGCGAGCGGATGCAGGCTCGGGACGCCTTGGAGAGGCGCCGTTGGAGGCAGGAGAGGGACAGGCTCCCGAGGGAGCCGTCGCCGGAGACGCCTGACGACGACGATGACGACGATGATGACGAAGACGACGACATGGCGGCCCGCCTTGGCCTCAGCCCAGATCTGAGGCTGGGCTAGGGGTCATCGAGCCAGCCCTCGAGTGGGCTGGCGCCGTCGGTATCTGGGGCCGGGACATCAGGGTCTCGGTCCGAAGAGCAGGGGCAGGCTGAGGGGGTACTTGACCCCTTGGTCGAGGTAGTTGAGGTGACCCCGGGGAGGCAGGCCGTCCCGCCTATCCCCCGCGAGCAGTCGCCCGTGCCGTCCGTACAAGAGGTTGATCCTTGGGCCATCGTGACATCGCATGGGCAGGCCGTCCCTTCGGCGCCCCGGGCGCCCGAAGTGGGAACGGCGCTGAAGCCGGCAGCGGGGCGAACCTCGGTGGCGCCTGCGGGGACCGAGGCCCGAGGGGCCTCCCCGCAGGTACGATTGGCCTTGGTCCAGAGCGGGTAAGTATCTGAGGATACCTATGTCCTGGCTCCTTCCTCGTGTGTCCTGATCCTGCTTTACCTTTTCCTCCTAGCAAATGGAGGCACGGTTCGGCCGGTCTGGCTCCCAGGAAGGCCCTTAAGATGGTGCCGGCTTCTGCAGCCAGTGCCGCACCGCGCCACGCTGGTCGGCCGGCCTCCGCACAAGATGCCCCCAAGCGAGGGGCCCAGGCGGCGCGAGTTGCCATGGGGCGAGCTCCCCAGGCTGACCCCTCCGTCGAGGCGGCCGTCGTGCCGGGGGAGACTACTGGTGCGGTCGTGGCCTTAAGCCCACCTGACGTGTTGTCGGTGCCGGCACCAGCTTCTGCCGAGGCTGTTGTCGTTCTGCCCATGGAGCCACCCGTCGCCGCTGATGCTGAGATGGTTGAGGTGTCGCTGCTCGAGGTCGGTGATCGGAAGCTCGCCTCCTTAGCTGAGGGGGTACCCGATGCGTCGACTGCAGGGGGTCCCGACGCCTTGGAGGAGGGGGGTGCAGAACCGCGGCCCGTCTTAGGGAGCGGCGACCTCATCCCCGCGTGGCGCGATCCCAATGAGCGGCGCGCACAGGCGCTCCGGTTCTGGACCCGCTTCGCCCCGAAACCCCTCTTCGTTCTTAACGATGAGCGAGAGGAGCAGTCTTGGGATGAGCTCCGTGAGTATGCCGAGGCAGCGATGGGGTCGCTTCGGTCGACCATGGAGATCCTTTCCAGGAACGTTCATAGGATCCTCCAGGTAAGGATTTCAGGCATACCTTTCGCATGACCAGGGCATTCTTTGTGATGCCCTACTTCCCTTCCTCAGGATCTGACGGATCTGAGCACCGCCAAGTCGTCGTTCATCCGCCGTGAGGCTGATGTCTGGGGTTCACTGTGGTTCCTGAGGGCCACGCTTACCGAGGCTACCGATCGCCTCGCCCAATAGAGTGCCGAGGCGGCGGACCTTCGGTTGCTCTGTGATGAGCTGGGGGTGGAGGCAGCGGTGGCACGCGCAGAGGCGCAGCATCGGCAGCTGGAGCTTGGCTAGGTCATCGGCGAGTGGGACCAATCTCAGAACCAGGCCACCAAGGCCGAAAGCCGGGCTGAGGCCCTTGGGGGCCACCTAGCCGAGGTGTCTGCTCGGGCCGGAGCCCTTGCGGAGGACCTGGCTGCGGCCGTCGGGTCTGCCCAGTCCGCCCAAGCCGCAGCCTCGAAGCAGCGTGCCCGGGCTGAAGGTATGTTTCGGCCGCTTTGTGACTTCGATCTTCATTCTTCAACTCGTGTTTGAAGAATTCTGTTTGGCTATTTGCAGAGTTCGAGTCAGCCCTCAACGAGTCCGCCAAGGCACTTGCCCGGGCGGCTGAGCGGAAGGAGGTCGACCGCGTGGCCATGTCTGAAGCTATCTCGGCCTTCTGCCAGGTCTTTGGTCTTGACGACGTCCCCTCGGGAAGCTCCCGCCAGAGTCGCCTGCAGGCCTTGGGCGGCCATGTGCATAGCAGACTCCGTGAGGCGCTGCATCACGGCGTTAGGCGGGCCTTCGCCGTGCTCGCTTCCCACTACGATGTGGATCTGGAGCGGATCAGCAAGGGGTACTGTCTACCCGACGAAGATGAAGCTGCCCTGGCTGAAGTTCAGAGGCTTGACGTGGCCGTCGCGGGCCCAAGCGCGGTGCTGGCGTCCTCCTTCGAGGTGGAGATCCTTTCGCTTGCGTCGCCGTCCAAGGCCGGGGTGGATCTCGCCGAGGGTGGAGACGGCGCTAAGGGTGGAGACGAAGCCGAGGGTGCCGCTCCTCCCCCGAGCGATGCCTGATTCTACCGGAGCAGTTTGTTTGGAACATGCATGTGTCTTTCGCGGCCGCCGAGGCCTAAACACTTTGTCGTCGTGTTATAAAGCTGCGTTTCTTTTCCTCTTGTTTCGAGTATCCAGACTCATTCGTCGGTAGCAGAATTGCTTATCCGAGTAAGAGTTGTTTTTCGCGGAAGGTGACGAGTGAGGTATCCGTATCCCGGAGGCGTAGGAGTCCCTCGGCTCGGTCGGCCTTGCCGCTTACATGCGCTCTTATTAGTTTTGCGGGGTTCTGTTACCGATATAGTCGGGAAACACGAAAGTCGTTTTGGTGGAAAACTTTTCCGAGGAAAATTTTGACGCAGAGGGGGTTCCCCCCTTCTAGCCCCCGAGGGAGGGTCGGGCTTTGCCGAGGCAAGGCTGACCCTTCCTTGACGGTTAGACTCTATTTGTGTATGTAAACGAGGTACAAGAACGACTTAAAACATCTTAAGGGTAGAAGCGACGTAGCTGTTAGATGTTCCTAGCGTTGCTGTAGACCTTGCCTTGGTCGTTGGCCAGCTTGTATGTTCCGGGCTTCAAGATCTCGGCGATGATGAAGGGCCCTTCCCAGGGAAGAGTGAGCTTGTGGCGCCCTTGGGCGTCCTGTCGTAGGCGAAGCACCAAGTCTCCCACTTGGAAGCCTCGGGACCGAACTCTTCGGGCGTGGTAGCGCCGCAGCCACTGCTGGTACCGTGCCGAATGTAGTAAGGCAATGTCCCGTGCCTCCTCGAGTTGGTCCAGCGAGTCTTCTTGGCTGGTCTGGTTGCTTCGGTCGTCGTACGCCTTGGTCCTCGGGGACCCGTATTCTAAGTCCATGGGGAGGACGGCCTCGGCCCCATAGACTAGAAAGAATGGCGTAAAACCTGTGGCGCAGCTCGGCGTCATCCCGCAGACTCCAAACTACCGAGGGTAGCTCTTTCATCCACCACTTGCCGAACTTGTTGAGGTCATTGTAGATCCTTGGTTTTAGCCCTTGCAGGAGCATACCGTTGGCACGCTCCACCTGCCCATTCGTCATGGGATGAGCTACGGCGGCCCAGTCCACACGGATGTGGTGGTCGTCGCAGAAGTCCAAGAACTTTTTTTCCAGTGAACTGCGTGCCATTGTCGGTGATGATTGAGTTTGGGACCCCGAATCAATGGATGATGTTGGTAAAGAACGCCTCTGCCTGCTCGGACCTGATGCTGTTTAGGAGTCGGACCTCGATCCACTTGGAGAATTTGTCGATAGCGACCAGCAGGTGCGTGAAGCCTCCGGGTGCCTTCTGCAAGGGACCGACGAGGTCTAGACCCCACACAACAAATGGCCAAGTGATGGGTATCGTCTGCAAGGCCTGAGCAGGCAGATGCGTCTGCTTGGCGTAGAATTGACACCCCCGGTAGGAGCGCACAATCCTAGTGGCGTCGGCCACCGCGGTTGGCCAGTAGAAACCTTGATGGAAGGCATTCCCCACGAGGGCTCGAGGTGCTGCATGGTGGCCGCAAGCCCCCGAGTGTATTTCTTGCAACAGCTCTTGTCCTTGGGTGATAGATATGCATCGTTGGAGGATGCCCGAGGGGCTACGGTGATAGAGCTCTTTTTAATCACCCAGCAAGACGAATGACTTGGTGCACCGAGCCAGCCACCGATCTTTGGTCTTGTCGATGGGAAGCTCTCCTCGGAGGAGATATTCTAGGTACGGGGTCTGCCAGTTCAGATCTGGCGTGACCCCATTCTGTTCCCCCTCGACGGGCAAGGCCTCTTCCTCGATGGCCGAGGGTGCCTCGGGCTGGGCCGAGGCTTCCTCAGGCTCGGGCGTGTCGTTGATCTTGACGGATGGTCGATGTAGGTCTCTGGAGAAGACGTCCGGGGGAACCGTCATTCGCCCCGAGGCTATTCTCGCCAGCTCATCCGCAGTCTCGTTGTACCGTCGGGTGATGTGGTTGAGCTCCAGCCCGTAGAACTTGTTTTCCAGGCGCCGGACTTCATTGCAGTAGGCTTCCATCCTCCGGTCACGGCAGTGAGAGTTCTTCATGACTTGGTCGATGACAAGCTACGAGTCGCCTCGAGCGTCGAGGCGTCGAACCCCTAGCTCGATGGCGATGCGCAGCCCGTTAACCAGAGCCTCGTACTCGGCCATGTTGTTTGATGCCGAAAAATGGAGGCGAATGACGTAGCGGAGATGCTTTCCGAGGGGTGAAACAAAGAGCAGGCCAGTGCCTGCTCCTATTTTCATGAGTGACCCATCGAAGTACATGGTCTAGAGCTCGAGCTGGATTGGAGTTGTCAGTAACTGGGTGTCAGTCCACTTAGCCAGGAAATCTGCCAAGACCTGGGATTTTATGGCCTTCCGAGGAGCGAATGATAGCGTTTCGCCCATAAGCTCCACCACCAACTTTGCTATCCTACCCGAGGCCTCGCGGCACTGGATGATCTCCCCCAGGGGGGAGGATGACACCACAGTCACCGGATGAGACTCGAAGTAGTGTCGCAACTTTCGCCGTGTCAGAATCACTGCGTAGAGCAGCTTCTGGATCTGTGGGTAGCGGGCTTTGGTCTCGGAAAGCACTTCGCTGATGAAGTAGACTGGCCTCTAGACGGGCAGTGCATGCCCTTCTTCTCGTCTCTCGACTACGATCGCGGCGCTGACCACCTAAGTAGTCGCGGCTACGTAAATCAAGAGGGCTTCTCCTGCAGCGGGGGGCACCAGGATGGGTGTGTTCGTAAGGAGCGCCTTAAGGTTTCCGAGGGCTTCCTCGGCCTCGGGGGTCCAAGTGAAGCACTCAGCCTTCCTTAAGAGGCGGTACAGAGGCAAGCCTTTCTCGCCAAGGCGTGAGATGAAGCGGCTCAGAGCCACAAGGCATCCCATGACCCTCTGTACTCCTTTCAAATCTTTGATCGGTCCCATGTTGGTGATGGCCGTGATTTTCTGCGGGTTGGCCTCGATGCCCCGCTCGGAGACGATGAATCCAAGGAGCATGCCTCGGGGGACTCCGAAGACACACTTCTCGGGATTGAGTTTCACGCCTTTCGCTCTCAGACACTTGAATGTCGTTTCAAGGTCAGAGAGGAGGTCGGAGGCTCTCTTCGTCTTGACAACGATGTCGTCGACGTAAGCCTCGACCGTTTCTACCGATGTGTTCTCCGAACACGTGGTTCATGCACCTCTGGTAAGTGGCGCCTGCATTCCTCAACCCAAATGGCATTGTAGTGTAACAGTACATGCCAAAAGGTGTGATGAAAGAAGTCACGAGCTGGTTGGACTCTTTCATCTTGATTTGGTGATAGCCTGAGTAGGCATCGAGGAATGATAGGTTTCGCACCCAGCAGTGGAGTCCACGATTTGATCAATGCGAGGTAGAGGGTAGGGAACTTTCGGACATGTTTTGTTTAGACTAGTGTAGTCTAGACACATCCTCCATTTCCCATCCTTCTTCCTCACAAGAACAGGGTTAGCTAACCATTCGGGATGGAATACCTCTTTGATAAACCCTACCGCCAGTAGCTTGTGGATCTCCTCGCCAATGGCTCTGCGCTTTTCTTCGTCAAAACGGTGAAGGGTTTGCTTCACGGGTCGAGCTCCAGCTCTGATGTCCAGTGAGTGCTCGGCGACATCCCTCGGTATGCCGGGCATGTCCGAGGGACTCCACGCAAAGACTTCGGTGTTTGCACGGAGAAAATTGACGAGCACTGCTTCCTATTTAGGGTCGAGCTCGGAGCCGATCCGAACTTTCTTGCTGGCGTCATGGCTGGGGTCGAGAGAGACGGACTTGACCGCCTCAACTGGTTCGAAGTTGCCGGCGTGCCACTTCGCATCGGGCGCCTCCTTGGAGAGGCGTTCTAGGTCGGCGATGAGGGCCTCAGACTCGGCGAGAGCCTCGACGTACTCCACGCACTCCACGTCGCATTTGTACGTGTGGCGGTACGTGGATCCAACGGTGATGATCCCATTCGGGCCCAGCATCTTGAGCTTGAGGTAGGTGTAGTTGGGGACGGCCATGAACTTGGCGTAGTATGGTCTTCCCAACACCGCATGGTAGGTTGCTCGGAACCCGATGACCTCAAAGGTGAGAGCTTCCTTTCGGAAGTTAGAGGGAGTTCTAAAGCAGACGGGTAAGTCGATCCATCCGAGGGGTAGGATTCGCTTCCCGGGCGCGATCCCGTGGAAGGGTGCCGCACCAGCCCAGACTTCGGACTGATCAACCCCTAAGAGTTCCAGGGTCTCGGCGTAGATGATGTTAAGGCTACTGCCTCCGTCCATGAGGACCTTGGAGAGCCTAACATTGCTGATGATCGGATCGACGACGAGCGGGTACCTTCTCGGGCTTGGCACGAAGTCGGGGTGGTCGCCTTGGTCGAAGGTGATAGGCTTGTCGGACCAGTCTAGGTAGACTGGCGCCGCCACCTTCACCAAGCAGACTTCCCGGCGCTCCTACTTGCGGTGCCGAGCCGAGGCGTTTGCCGCCTGGCCGCCGTAGATCATGAAGCAGTTATGGACTTCCGGGAATCCGTCTTCCTTGCCGCCCTCCTTCTTGTTGTTGTCATGACCCTTGCCATCCTCCGCCGGGGGCCCGGTCTTATGGAAGTAGCGCCGGAGCATGACACATTCTTCGAGGGAGTGCTTGACGGGCCCCTGGTGATAGGGGCACGGCTCTTTGAGCATCTTGTCGAACGCGTCGGCCCCTCCAGGAGGTTTCCGAAGGTTCCTGTGCTCGGCCGCAGTGACGAGATTCGCGTCTGCGGCGTCGCGCTTCACTCGCGACTTGTTTTTAGCCTTCTTCTTCGTGCCCCGCTGGGCGGACGCCTCAGGGACGTCTGTCTTTGGCTCTCCCTGAGGCCGCTTGTCCTTTCGGAAGATGGCTTCGACCGCCTCTTAACCCGAGGCGAACTTGGTGGCGACGTCCATCAGTTCGCTCGCATGGGTGGGAGTCTTGCGCCCCAGTTTGCTCACCAGGTCTCGGCAAGTGGTGCCGGCAAGGAAAGCCCTGATGACATCCGAGTCGGTAACGTTGGGTAGCTCGGTGCGCTGCTTTGAAAACCGCCGGATGTACTCTCGGAGGGACTCCCCTGGCTGCTGGCAGCAGCTTCGGAGGTCCCACGAGTTCTCAGGGCGCACGTACATGCCTTGGAAGTTTCCCGTGAAAGCTTTGACTAGATCGTCCCAGTCGGAGATCTGTGTAGGAGGCAGATGCTCCAGCCAGGCTCGGGCAGCGTCGGAGAGGAAAAGGGGTAGATTACGGATGATGAGGTCGTCATCATCCACCCCTCCCAACTGGCATGCTAGTCGGTAGTCTACGAGCCACAGCTCCGGCCTCGTCTCCCCCGAGTACTTGGTGATAGTAGTCGGGGCTCGGAAACGGGCAGGGAACGACGCTCGTCGTATGGCCCGGCTGAAGACTCACGGACCGGGTGGTTCAGGCGAAGGACTGTGGTCCTCCTCACTGTTGCAGCGTCCCCCACACCTGGGATGGTAGCCTCGGCGCACCTTCTCGTCGAGGCAGGCTCGATGGTCGAGATGGTGGTGCTCGTTGCCGAGGCGATCCCGGACGGCGGGCGCCTAGTCCCGTGTATGCTCGGGATGGACCGAGGCTTCCTGAATGCGCAGGGAGGACACTGCGTGATGCTCCGAGGGGTCAGCTCGCCTGCGGGAGGCAGAGCTCTCGGCTCGTCGAACCGCGGCGCCTTCTAGGAGATTCTTGAGTTCGCCCTGGATACGCCATCCCTCGGTGGTGGATGGCTCCGGCATGGCTCAAAGCAGCATCGCCGCTGCAGCTAGGTCCTGGCCGGACCCGCTGATGGCCGGGGGCAGCGCTGCCCTGGCATTGTCGACGATGCGGCGCCGGATGTCTTGGGCCCGATGACAGGCTTCTCCGGTGAGTGATCAGCCTGCCCACTCCTGTTCGATGTTCTGTCGGAGCTATACAAGCCGGCTTGCTTCCCCGTCGACCCGGGCCTGCATCTCATGGATTTGCTCGAGCTGTATGTCCTGACCCCCCGTAGGGACTGGGACCACAGCTAGCTCCCGCGGGATGTCAACGCGAGATGCGGGCCTAGGGGGATCATCAACCTCTGGCGTACCGATGTGGTTGCCTTTGTTGTGATCTCCCAGATCGACGTGGAAACATTCGCGACTTGGGCCATAACCTTCGTCGTCAAGGTCATGGCCATCGTCAGAACAACCGGAGAGGCAGCAGTCACATGCGGACATGAAGTCCCGCATGGCACCAGGGTCATTGAGGGCAGAGAAATCCCAACCGGAGTCGCGGTCGTCCTCTTCCTCAGAACCCGCCGGTCCGAAGGTTGAGACGGCTGTCAGTCGGTCCCAGGTCGACCACATGTGGTACCCCGGAAGGTTTGGATACGCCTTTACGAAGGCGCTCACCACAGCGGGGTCGCTTGGTGGATCGAAGCTGAACCGAAAAGGTACGGGATGGAAAACGGACGGTACCTTTTGGTCGATGGACGGTGGTGAAGTCGTGTCGGGGGCGGAGCACACCGTCATCTCAGGTATGAGGGTAATGCCTAGCAGGTCCTTTGCGAGGGTGCTGGCGTCATCAGTACGCTTGGGGCTGACACGTCGCGGGGAAGTGACACCCGCCGTCGCCTCAGGTGCGAGGACAATGTCCGACATGTCCCCCGAGGGGGTGCCGGCGTCGTCGACTCGCTCTGGTGCGACAGCCGACAAGGTGCCGCCTCCTGCTTTGCCATGGTTGCCTTGTCTCCGCCTCCTCCGACGAGGAGGGTGGCGGGGACGACCGGAGTGCTCCTCTTGTGCCGCGGGGAGATGCTGTCGTAGAGCTCGCCGCCGCCGGGCGAGTTGGAGACCGTCATTGTCGTCACGCCGCGGGGGGAGGAGTACCATGTCGTAGCTGCCGTTGAGGGACATGAACTCGAGACTCCCGAAGCGGAGCACCGTCCTGGGCTGAAGAGGTTGCTGAAGACTCCCCATCTGGATCTCAACAGGAAGGTGTTCGTTAACACGCAGCAGGCCCCTACCTGGCGCGCCAACTGTCGGCGTTTCGGACCCGGGGGGGGGTCCCTTGGACCGACCAGTGAAATCGCTGCGTGTCCCTGCCCAGATGGGTTGGCGCGAGATGGAACACAAGAGGTGGGACAAGCCTTGTATTATCCTGCACCAGGGGTGCCGCTCGCAGTAGGGGTTACAAGCGCGTCGCGTGAGAGAGAGAGGGACACAGAGCTCGTCCGTCGCTTCCCTCGCGCGAACCCCCCTTAGGGTGGCCCTAGACCTCCCTTTTATAGGGGCAAGGAGAGGATCCAGACGTACAACGGGGGGCTTAGCTATGCGCTAACGTGTCCCACAGTGGAGTGCCTAAGTCCTGTGTACATGCCAACGTGGCCGTTGGGGAGAGCTTGGGCCCTGTACATGTGATGGCGTGGTCGTCGGAGGAGCGCCTGTGTCCTGTAGGAACACAGCTGGCAGCGCGGCAAGGATCCTGCTGACGTCTCCTTGCTGTCGTAAGGGGCTGAGAGCCACCGGCGTCATGGTGCACGCGGGGCACCATCATTACCCGTCGCCGGGGTAAGCCAGATGGGACGTCAGTCTTGTTCTTCCTAGCATGAGCAGGCTAGGAATAGGGAAATGATGTATCCCCTGTTAGTGCGGTCGGTCCGAACCCAGGGTCAGTCGAGGCGGAGACTTCTCTTGAGGCCGAGGCCGGGGTCGGGCGAGGACACGATTCCTCTCGAGACTGGGGTCGAGGCCAAGTCCGGGGGTCGGGCGAGGCGGAGATCTCCTCCCGAGGCCGAAGCCTGAGGTCGGGCGAGGCGAGACCTCCTCCCGAGGCCGGAGCATGAGGTCGGGCGAGGCGGAGCTTCCTATTGCGCCCGAGGCTGAACTCGGTGGTTGGTCGTGACTTGTTGTCAGTCGTCGTCGGGGTGGCTGACACGGCAGTCGGAGCGGAGCGAGTGGCGCTGTTTTCCTCTCGTGTCAGACAGTAAAGAAGAGGGGCGAAGTGACTGCGGTCACTTCGGCCTGGCCGACTGAGGCGCGTGTGTCAGGATACGGCGTCAGGCATCCCCTGCATTTAATGCGCCTGTGAAGCGGTCGGTTGGTGAGGCGGTCTGGCCAATGTTGCTTCACAACAAAGCCTGCCCGAGCCCCCCCTCGGGAGAGCCGAGGGGGCGCTTGCTGCCTGAGGAGGCCCTCGGGCGAGGCATGAACTCGTCTGGGACTACTGTTCCAACCCGAGGCTGGGCTCGGGTGAGATCGCGTCCCTCGGGTAGACAAAGTCTTGGCTTGAACCGCACCCATCAGTTGGTCTGAGGGTGTTTACCAGCCATGATTAGGAGCGTTGGGGGTACCCCTAATTATGGTACCCGACACCAGGGGTCTCTTTAACAAAACTACACGCAAAGAGGTATCGAGCTCTCTCGGCCATCGGATCTTAAATCAACGGTCGAGAATAGATCCTGCGGGCGAGCGCGCGCACGGTTGACCGGTGGGCTAGTGCGGTCAGCGACCGAGGATGAGAGGCGGGCTGACCGGTCCGGCCTAGCGCCAGGGCACAAGCGACCAACAGATGGGGCCTAGGGGCAGGGCGCGCTTGTGCGAAGCGGTACCCGGTGATTCGAGCCACGCGATTGAGATTGGTCGGTTGAGATCAAACGCCAGAGGGTTAATGGCTACGGGCGGCGAGCGGGCGCGGATGAACTCCAGTGAGGCTAAATTGGCTACGACTAGGAGCGAATAAGGAAAACCAAGCATGTGAATGGGTTCCTTACCTTAGGACGGAGCTCAGGGTGGCTTGGCGCAACTTCCGGTGGGCTGGACAGCCGACACGACGGACGTGGGTCTCCGGCAAGCGTGAGCGGCATTGGTAGAGCACGCGAGAGAGTGAGCTTGTGTGAAATGAGGCAGGGGTGAGCTGAGGGGGTGTGTGTGGTCTTCACTTAGCGCTCGGGCGACGTGGGCGTGTCGTGGGGAGAGTGGGCACGGTTTGACCGTGTGGGCGTGCGCCATGGGCGTGGCGGTTGCGGGGGAGGGGACGGTTCTAACAGGGGAGGGCCGCTGGTCAGCGAGGGAATGCGCAGGCAAGCGTGGCGCGACGCTGACGGGGTGGTCCCATGGGGCAGAGGGGGAGAGGGCGCGCGAGCGAGCGGGCCGCGGCGCCGACAGGCCGACCCCACTGGGTAGAGGGAGGAGGGAAGAGAGAGCGCCGGTGAGGAAACCACCGCTGACAGGTGGAGCCCACCTGTCAGGCAGCGTAGGTGCGCGCAGCCTCGCTGGGCTGGACTGGGCTGAGTGGGTTGAATCTGGTTTTCTCTTTTTCCTGAATTTCTATTTTCTTTTCTTTTTATTTTCTCTAGTGAACTCAATTCAAATTCCAATATTTCAAACATATGCATCAAATCAAAGAATAATTTAGGCTTAGTATGATGCAACAAGTCATGACTCACTTAGTTTTGACAAAATAAATAATTACTCCTCAACCTAATTAACCGAACTCTAAACAAAAAGAGGAGAGAGGAAGTCTAGAGGGAGAGAGACAAAGGGTAACACCTGAATTTGGTAGGCATTTAGAGAAAAAAAAATTATACCCCCAAATTTAGGGTGTTACAACATTCCACATTCTTAACATAAAAAGAAACAATACACCACACAATAAAATATAACAACTAAACAGATACGTGGCGCAGGGCTCGCATCTACGACTATGCGAGAAAAGAAACTATGACGGTCGATGCTACGACCGGGAGACGTAGCAATTATGTTCTGCAGCTATGGATTAAAATACTTATCTCACCATAATTATATTAATTGATAATTGTGCAATGCATAAATAAAATTGGCACTAGGTCCTGATTAGTTTGGTATTTGATTAATTATCGTTACTCTACACACTTAAATTAATATACACAATTCTAGGTGAATTTAAAAAGGATTGTCGTGTGGCAAAGCACGCGACACAACGCATTACTCGAATGGAATTAAAAAAGGTTGTCACGTGGCGAAACGCGTGAGACAATGCATGGCTCCAACGGGGTTTACAACGTTACGATGCGCGCTGGGGGCTGCACGCACGGGGACAGGGCGTGAAGGGGCCGCGCCGAGGGCACGCTCCGGGGGGCGAGCGCCGGGGGACGGGGCCACGCCGGTGGGGCTACGCGTGGGGCGGTGGGGGCACCACACCTGGGGGCCACACAGCCGGGAGGCACTGGGGGCCGCGCGCCTGACGGGTAGTGCGCTATGGAGGGGCTGCACGCGCCGGGGAGGGCCAGCCAGGGGGCCCATAGGGGAAGGAAGGGAGGAGGGATAGAGGGGAGGGAGGAGAGGGGAAGCTCACCACGGGCTCAACAGACGGCAGCAACCGCTCACCGGGATCCTTTCTAAGGCAGGGAGAGAGTGGGAGAGAGGTGGAAGAGGGAGAGGGAGGTTACTTTGCGCGGGAAAGAGAGTGGGGGAGGGGGCACGCATGGGGCAGGGCAGGGGCGCCTGGGCCACGCGCCCAGGATCGGGCTGGGCCATGCCGCGCGCCAGGCTGGAACGCGAGGCCGATTCCCTCTACTCAATCTCGCCTGCTTCTAATCAAGTTTATTCCGTGAATCGAAAATCAAAACTAGACGAACGCACGACTAAGCACAACATCAGACAAGATAATTATGCTCTGGTATGATATAAAAACAACATCAACTTTGGGTTTTGTTTACATGTGATACGGACTCTATATTGCTTTGAAAATTGGAGGAAGGAGCGAAACAGGAAGAGAAAAAGAGCGTAACGCCTGAATTTGGTGAATATTGGAGGAGAATATTTATATCCCCAAATTCAGAGCTTTACAAACATATCCCCCTTAAAAGAATCTTGCCCTCGAGATTCAAGTTTGGCCAGCAAAGAGCTCAGGATACTTGGCCATCTGATCATCTTCACACTCCCAAGTTGCTTCTTCCATCTGACTTTGCACATCCTGATAGTGTTCCTCCGGGTGACTTTATCTGTAGTCTCCAGAATCTGTGTTGGCTTCTCTATTGTCGGCGTTTCGAGACCGAGGGTCCCTGAGCCGATGAGTGAAGTGTCGCCGCGTGCCCCAGCCCAGATGGGTCGACGCGAGGCCGAGCGCGAAGGGGGGAAGTGAGGTGGCCGGAGATGGGCGTGAGAGAGGTGGAAATCCCGCGGCCTTCGTGTTCGTCCCGCGCCCAGGTCGGGTGCGCTTGCAGTAGGGGGTTACAAGCGTCCACACGGGGGAAGGAGCGAGCGGCCTCACGCGAGCGCCCGTCCCGTCCTCGTCCCCGTGCGGCCAACCCTCTCTAAGAGGGCCCTGGTCCTTCCTTTTATAAGCGTAAGGAGAGGGTCCAGGTGTACAATGGGGGGTGTAGCAGAGTGCTACGTGTCTAGCGGAGGAGAGCTAGCGCCCTAAGTACACGCCATCGTGGCGGCCAGAGAGATTTTGGTGCCCGGTTTGTGTGATGTCGTGGCCGTCGGAGGAGCGCTGGAGCCTGGCGGAGGGACAGCTGTCGGGGCCATCGAGTCCTTGCTGACGTCCTCTTGCTTCCGTAAGGGGGCCGAGAGCCGCCATCGTCAGGGAGCATGCGGGGCACCATCATCGCTTATCTAGCGGAGCGAGCCAGATGTGACGCCGGTCTTGTTCCCCGTAGCATGAGTCAGCTTGGAGTAGGGTAATGATGGTGCTGCCTGTTGACGTGGCCGGTCCGCGCCCTAGGTTGGGCGATGTGGAGGCTCCTCCGAGGTCGAGGTCGAGTCCGTCTTCCATGGCCGAGGCCGAGTCCGAGCCCCTAGGTCGGGTGAGGCGGAGGCCGTTGGCTGAGGCCAGGGCGGAATTTGAGTCCTGGGGTCGGGCGAAGCGGAGTTCGTCGTCTTCTAGGGCTGAGCCCAAGTCCGAGCCCTGGGTCAGGCGGAGCGGAGTTCGCCGTCTTCCGGGGCTGAGCCCAAGTCCGAGCCCTGGGTCGGGCGGAGCGGAGTTCGCCGTCTTCCGGGGCTTAGCCCGAGTCCGAGCCCTGGGTCGGGCGGAGCGGAGTTCACCGTCTTCTGGGGCTTAGCCCGAGTCCGAGCCCTGGGTCGGGCGGAGCGGAGTTGCGTGCGGCCGGGCCTGACTGCCTGTCAGCCTCACTCTGTCAAGTGGCACCGCAGTCGGAGCGGCGCAAGCGGCGCTGTCTTTCTGTCAGACCGGTCAGTGGAGCGGCGAAGTGACGGCGGTCACTTCGGCTCTGTCAGCTGAGGGGCGCACGTCAGGATAAAGGTGTCAGGCCACCTTTGCATTAAATGCTCCTGCGATTTGGTTGGGGTTGCTTCTTGGCGAAGACAGGGCCTCGGGCGAGCCGGGAACGTGTTTGCCGCTGGAGGGGGGCCTCGGGCGAGGCGGAGATCCTCCCGGGTCGGCTTCCCTTGTCCGAGGCTAAGCTCGGGCGAGGCGTGATCGAGTCCCTCGAATGGACTGATCCCTGACTTGATCGCACCCATCAGGCCTTTGCAGCTTTATGCTGATGGGGGTTACCAGCTGAGAATTAGAAGCCTTGAGGGTACCCCTAATTATGGTCCCCGATAGTAGCCCCCGAGCCTCGAAGGGAGTGTTAGCACTCGCTTGGAGGCTTTTGTCGCACTTTTTTGCAAGGGGACCAGCCTTTCTCGGTTGCGTTTTGTTCCGGTGGGTGCGCGCGAGCGCACCCGCCGGGTGTAGCCCCCGAGGCCTCGGAGGAGTGGTTTGACTCCTCCGAGGTCTTAATGCCTCGTGCAATGCTTCGGCTGGTCTAGTCGTTCCCTCATGCGAGCTGGCCGTAGCCCGGGTGTACGGTCGGGTCCCAAGTTCTCGGGCTGGTATGTTGACGCTGTCAACGGTTTGGCCGGAGCCGGGTTTGCGAGAGCAGCCCCCGAGCCTCTGCACAGGGCGAGAGGGCGATCAGGGACAGACTCGACTTTTTTACATACGCCCCTGCGTCGCCTTTCCGCAAGGAGGAGGGGGGAGAGCGCCATGTTGCCCTCGGTGGGCGCCGAACATGGTGTCTCCGGTGAGCTGCAGGCGGGTGATCCGAGCGGACGTCCGTGCCCCATTCGTTAGGGGTCGGCTAGGGGCCCAGAGGCGCGCCCAAAAGTACCTCAGGGTGATCTGCCGGACCCGGTCCCCTGGTGACGGGGTCCGAGGGCTCGATGCCTCCCTCCGATGGGATTCCGTTACAAGATCATTCCCGCTGGTCTCGGAAATGTCCTAGAGTACCTCGGGAGTGCAGCCCGAGCCTTGGTTATGTATTGAACGTACCCATGGTCATCCCTTGCTCTGTGTCTAAGGCGGCTGTGAACCCTTCGGGGGCCAGCCTTCGAACCCCTGATCAGTAGTGGGCGCGGAGCCCGAGTAGCCTGAGGCGGCCGTTGAACCCTTCCGAGGGGCCGGCCTTTGAACCTCTTACCAGTAGTCGGTGTGGAGCCCACGTGCTCTGAGGCGGCTGTTGAACCCTTCCGAGGGGCCAGCCTTCGAACCTCTGATCAGTAGGGAGGCTCGGAGCCTGGTTCCTTCACAGGGAAGGATCCCTTCCGGGGTATCCCCCTTTCCTGGTCCCTGTTGCAAGAGAGAGAAAGAGGAAAAAAGGAAAAGGATACGAAACCGAACGACGCGGCGTACCTTTTTTGACGCGGTCATTATGGCAAAGGCGAAGCGTCGCTCGCTTCTCCTGCCAGAGGCGCCGCTTGTCCCGCCGTGGAGTTAATGCGATGGGGTGAGTGGTTCGCAGGGCAGCCATTGCGCGTGCCCGAGCCGTTCGAGGAACGAAACACGGGCGCGTTGTCTTCACGCCGTGAGAGAGAGGGTTCTCTCGCTGCCCCCGGATGGGACGTAAGCTTGGCTGACGACGTGACCGCTGCTCCTGCCCGCCTGCCACCGCCATTACTGCCGGCCCGTTTTCGGCCGCATTGACTGTCGCGCCAGGCTGGAGCCACTGGGTCATGCGCTGGGTCGCCTCGAGTCGCGGTATTGGTTCCGCAGTCGAGGAGGCGCGGTGGTGACGCAGGTGGCGGTGCAGTTGCATGCACGAAGCATTCGGCGTGCCGGTTGCATGACGCGTGGGTCTAGGCCTCCATACCGGGCGTTTTGGGAGTCAGAGAAGCGTGCCCACTAGGCGTGGTTGCATGCTGCCTGCACGGCTGCCCGCCCTTTCGCCCGCTGGTCTGGGCAAAAGTGGAGAGCCGCTTGTAACCGCTGGGCGGTTGCACGCACCGCGCACGGCGGTTTGGCTTCTTCTGCTCTGGGCCGGCTTGCATGACGTGTGGGACCCAGCCCTCGCACCATAGGGGGAGGGCCTTGGAGCGTGTTGGAGAAGACTCAGCCCACGACGGCTGGGGACGCAAGTGGGGAGAGTCGCCTTTAAAAGGAGGGTGACCCTCTTGGAAGGCGATCGTGTCTTCGCGCTCCCTTATGCATCGTGTCTTTCCATCTTCCAAGCCCCCGGATGGGGGATATCCGCCGTCTTTCCGCTTCGTCGTTGGAGGAACGCAACTCTGCGGGAGTTGGTACCTTTCAGCCGTCGTTTGGCTTCAAGGATTTTCATCGTGCAGCCCGGTCGCACCCCTCCGCCGGCGGTCACCCAAGATGGTGACCTCTAGTTCGATGGCGGGGGAGAGCGAACCGGGCCGCGGCCTCTGCCCCTCCCTCAGCCTTAAGGATTTTCATCACCAGGGCTGGGGAGGGGAGTGTGCCGAGTTGGGGTCGGCCCCTACGTGTGCGGTGGCCCGCTCCTTCCCTTAGTGATCGGGGGGAAGGGCGGGAGTCGTCCGTGGCGCTGGCAGCTGCATCGTGCTCGGCTCTCTGAGCCGAGTGGCTTCGGAGCCGCTCCCGGTGCCGCCTCCCGCCACGGCAACTGGAAGAGGTTCCGCCACCGACGAGCTTGCCGGCGCCACCCGCGGACCGACCTCCAACTCTACGGCCTTCTGCCCGTCCTTGCCTCACGAGTTTGGGCACGGGCGGGGGCCTCCTGGCAGCAGCATCCGCCCTAAGGTCATCGCTGCTGCTGTTCGGCCCCCCGGAGCAGAAGTCTTCATCGTCGCCGCTGCCGGGGCGGGCAACGGCGAGCCGTTCGTCGGTCTTCTGTTGCTCCGCAGGCCCCTCCCCCATCGAGTGGGGTTGTTCGTACCTGCGGAGGTGGAACCGGAGTTCCGTTTGTAATGGCACTTTGAATGCCAGTGTTTTTGTTCACTGTGGCTGTCGAGGCCTGAACATGTATGTAAATTCGGCACGGAGCCGTGTTTTTCCCCATTTTCGAGCACTAAGACTCGCCTGTTGGTTGTCTGAACCGCTTCACCAAGTGTGAGTCGCCCCGTGTAAAGGTAACGAGTGAGGTATCCGTATCCCGGAGGCGTAGGAGTCCCTCGGCTCGGTCAGCCTTGTTGTCCGAGGCTTCCCTTGCTTAGTTAGAGGAAACCCTCGGCCGCTCTTCGATGAGCCGAGGCTAGGGGTAGCGGTGCCAGCGCGAACAGAGGCATAGTCGGCTCAAAAAGAATACCAGGTCGGCCGGAGCCTGGCCAGGTCGTCCGTTAGCGGGACCGACGCCGGAATTGACCTGCCGAGGCCTCGGGGTGACCGACCGAGCCGCCTGCTCGGGCCGGATTCTTGGAGAAGACCCTGGCGGCGATGGCCCGGGCTTGGTGATGACGTTGTCCTTTAGAGCGGAGACCCTGGGACCGCGTCGCCATCCGAGGCTAGGTCGGACCTCGCCAGAGGTGTTGTCGACGCCGAGGGTGCTGCTGCTCCCTTTAGCCGTCAGGATCCGAGCCTGCAGGATTGGTTTATCTTGTAGCGTGTGTTTTCTGCGGCCGCCGAGGCCGAAACACACCCTCGCCGTATTGTAAAGCCGCGTCTCCTTTCCTCTTGTTTCGAGTATCTGGACTTTTTTGTCGGTAACAGAACTGTTTGTGCGAGCGAGAGTTGCTTCTCATGGAAGGTGATGAGTGAGGTATCTGTATCCCGGAGGCGTAGGAGTCCCTCGGCTCGGTCGGCCTTGCCGCTTACGCGCACTCTTACCCGTCCATGGGGTTCTGTCACCGACGCAGTCGAGAAAGCTCGAAGAATCGCTCCGGCAGAAGAGCTTCCGAACGTGAAGACTTGTTCGGTCCGCGGAATCACTTATCCGAACGTGAGTTACTTATGGCAGAAGGTGATGAGTGAGGTATCCGTATCCCGGAGGCGTAGGAGTCCCTCGGCTCGGTCAGCCTTGGCTGCTTACGTGTACTCCATCGTTTTCAGGATCCACTTTCGAAGTAGTCAAAAAGCACGAAAGACATTCCGGTGGAAAAGATCTTTTTTCGAGGAAAATTTCGACGCAGAGGGGGTTCCCCCCTTTTAGCCCCGAGGGAGGGTCGGGCTTTACCGAGGCAAGGCTGACCCTTCCTTGATGACTAAACTTTGCGTGAGAGCGAGGTATATGAACAACTTGAAAACATCTTAATGGTAGAAGCGACGTAGCTGTTGGATGTTCCAAGCGTTGCTGTAGACCTCGCCTTGACTGTTGGCCAGCTTGTATGTTCCAGGTTTTAGAACTTTGGCGATGACGAACGGCCCCTCCCAGGGGGGCGTGAGCTTGTGTCGACCTCGGGCGTCTTGTCGCAGCCGAAGCACCAGGTCGCCCACCTAGAGGTCTCGGGACCGGACCCCTCGGGCGTGGTAGCGTCGCATGGACTGCTAGTACCGCGCCGAGTGTAGTAAGGCCTTGTCCCGAGCCTCTTCTAGCTAGTCCAGCGAGTCTTCTCGACTAGCTTGGTTGCTTTGGTCGTCATAGGCCCTCGTCCTCGGGGAACCGTATTCTAGGTCTGTGGGCAAGATGGCCTCGGCCCCATAGACTAGAAAGAACGGCGTGAAGCCCGTGGCTCGGCTCGGTGTCGTTCTCAGGCTCCAGACCACCGAGGGGAGTTCCTTCATCCATCGCTCGCCGAACTTGTTGAGGTCGTTGTAAATTCGAGGCTTGAGTCCTTGTAGAATCATGCCATTGGCACGCTCTACTTGCCCATTCGTCATGGGATGAGCCACGGTGGCCCAGTCCACCCGGATGTGGTGATCCTCGCAGAAGTCCAGGAACTTTCTACCGGTGAACTGGGTGCCGTTGTCGGTGATGATGGAGTTCGGGACCCCGAAACGATGGATGATGTTGGTGAAGAACGCCACCGCCTGCTCGGACCTGATGCTGTTCAGGGGTCGGACCTCGATCCACTTGGAAAATTTGTCGATGGCGACCAACAGGTGTGTGTAGCCCCCGGGTGCCTTCTGCAAGGGGCCGACGAGGTCCAGACCCCACACAGCAAAAGGCCATGTGATGGGTATCGTCTACAGAGCCTGAGCGGGCAGGTGGGTCTGCCTTGCATAGAACTGACACCCTTCGCAGGCGCGGACAATTCTAGTGGCGTCGGCCACCGCCGTTGGCCAGTAGAAACCTTGTCGGAAAGCATTACCGACAAGGGCTCGAGGTGCTGCGTGGTGGCCGCAAGCCCCCGAGTGTATTTCTCGTAGGAGTTCCTGACCTTTGGTGGTGGAGATGCATCGCTAGAGGATGCCTGAAGGGCTGTGGTGGTAGAGCTCCTTCCCTTCTCCCAGCAAGACGAACGACTTGGCGCGCCGCGCCAACCGCCGAGCTTCGGCTCGGTCAAGGGGTAGCTCTCCTCGGTGGAGATATTGCAGGTACGGGGTCTGCCAGTTTTGATCAGGCGTGACCCCGCTTTGCTCCCCCTCGACACGCAGCGTTTCGCCCTCGGGGGCCGAGGGTACCTCGGGCCGAATCGAGGGTGCCTCGGGCCGAGCCGAGGGTGCCTCAGACTGTGCCGAGGGTACCTCAGGCTGGGCCGAGGGTGCCTCAGGCTCGGGCGCGTCGTCGATCTTGACGGAGGGTTGATGCAGATCTCGGGAGAAGACGTCCGGGGCAACCATTGTTCGCCCCGAGGCTATTTTAGCCAGCTCGTCCGCAGTCTCGTTGTAGCGCCGAGCGATGTGGTTGAGCTCGAGACCGTAGAACTTGTCTTCTAGGCGCCGAACCTCATCGCAGTAGGCCTCCATCTTCGGGTCGCGGCAGTGGGAGTTCTTCATGACTTGGTCGATGACGAGCTGCGAGTCACCGCGAGCGTCGAGGCGTCGGACCCCTAGCTCGACGGCAATCTGCAACCCATTGACCAGAGCCTCGTACTCAGCTACATTGTTGGACGCCGGGAAGTGGAGGCGTAGCACGTAGCGTAGGTGCTTCCCGAGGGGCGAGATGAAGAGTAGGCCTGCGCCGGCTCCTGTCTTCGTCAGCGACCCATCGAAGAACATGGTCCAGAGCTCCGGTTGGATCAGAGCTGTTGGTAGCTGGGTGTCGACCCATTCAGCCACGAAGTCCGCCAGGACCTGGGATTTGATGGCCTTCCGAGGGGCGAACGAGATTGTTTCGCCCATGATTTCCACCGCCCACTTTGCAATCCTACCCGAGGCCTCTCGGCAATGAATGATCTCCCCCAGGGGGAAGGATGACACCACAGTTACCGGATGAGACTCGAAGTAGTGTCGCAACTTCCGCTGTGTCAGGATCACCGTGTACAGCAACTTCTGAACTTGTGGGTAGCGGATTTTGGTTTCGGACAGTACCTCGCTGACGAAGTAGACTGGCCTCTGAACGGGCAATGCATGCCCCTCTTCTTGCCTCTCGACCACAATCGCGGCGCTAACCACCTGAGTGGTCGCGGCGACGTAGACCAAGAGGGCTTCTCCAATAGCTGGGGGCACCAGGATAGGTGCCTTCGTGAGGAGCGCCTTCAGGTTCCCGAGGGCTTCCTCGGCCTCAGGGGTCCAAGTGAAGCGCTCGGCCTTCCTTAAGAGGCGGTACAGGGGTAGACCTCTTTCGCCGAGACGTGAGATGAAGCGGCTCAGAGCCGCGAGACATCCCATGACCCTCTGTACGCCTTTCAAGTCCTTGATGGGCCCCATGCTGGTGATGGCTGCGATCTTCTCCGGGTTGGCTTCGATGCCCCGCTCGGAGACGATGAACCCCAAGAGCATGCCTCGGGGCACCCCGAAGACACACTTTTCGGGATTGAGCTTGACACCTTTCGCCTTGAGACATCGGAATGTCACTTCAAGGTCGGAAAGGAGGTCGGAGGCTTTCCTCGTCTTGACTACGATGTCATCGACGTAGGCCTCGACCGTGCGGCCAATGTGCTCGCCGAACACATGGTTCATGCACCGCTGGTACGTCACGCCTGCATTCCTCAAGCCGAACGACATGGTGACATAGCAGTACATGCCGAAGGGTGTGATGAAAGAAGTCGCGAGCTGGTCGTACTCTTTCATCCTGATTTGGTGATACCCTGAGTAGGCATCGAGGAAAGACAGGGTTTCGCACCCAGCAGTGGAATCCATGATCTGATCGATGCGAGGCAGAGGGTAGGGAACCTTCGAACATGCTTTGTTCAGACCAGTGTAGTCTACACACATCCGCCATTTCCCCCTTTCTTTCTCACAAGCACAGGGTTGGCAAGCCATTCGGGATGGAATACCTCTTTAATGAACCCTGTCGCCATTAGCTTGTGGATCTCCTCGCCTATGGCTCTGCGCTTCTCCTCGTCGAATCGGCGCAGAGGCTGCTTGACGGGTCAGGCTCTGGCTCGGATGTCCAGCGAGTGCTCGGCGACATCCCTCGGTATGCCGGGCATGTCCGAGGGACTCCACGCGAAGACGTTGGCGTTCGCGCGGAGAAAGTCGACAAGCACTGCTTCCTATTTGGGATCGAGCCCAGAGCCGATCCGGACTTGCTTGGAGGCGTTGCTGCTGGGGTCGAGGGGGACGGACTTAACCGTCTCCGCTGGCTCAAAGTTGCCGGCATGACGCTTCACGTCTGGCACCTCCTTAGAGAGGCTCTCTAGGTCGGCGATGAGGGCCTCGGACTCGGCGAGGGCCTCGGCGTACTCCACGCACTCCATGTCGCATTCGAACACGTGTTTGTACGTGGGGCCGACGGTGATGACCCCGTTGGGGCCCGGCATCTTGAGCTTGAGGTAGGTGTAGTTGGGGACGGCCATGAACTTCGCGTAGCAGGGCCTCCCCAATACCGCGTGGTAGGTTCCTCGGAACCCGACCACCTCGAACGTCAGGGTCTCCCTTCGGAAGTTGGAGGGTGTTCCGAAGCAGACGGGAAGATCGAGTTGTCCGAGGGGCTGGACGCGCTTCCCGGGGATGATCCCATGGAAAGGCGCAGCGCCCGCCCGGACCGAGGACAGATCGATACGCAGAAGCCCGAGGGTCTCGGCGTAGATGATGTTGAGGTTGCTGCCTCCGTCCATGAGGACCTTGGTGAGCCTGACGTCACCAATGACGGGGTCGACAATGAGCGGGTATTTCCCCGGGCTCGGCACATGGTCGGGGTGGTCGGCTTGGTCGAAGGTGATGGGCTTGTCGGACCAGTCTAGGTAGACTGGCGCCGCCACCTTCACCGAACAGACCTCCCGGCGCTCTTGCTTGCGGTGCCGAGCCGAGGCGTTCGCCGCTTGCCCGCCGTAGATCATGAAGCAGTCGCGGACCTCGGGGAACTCTCCTGCCTGGTGATCTTCCTTCTTGTTGTCGTCGCGGGCCCTGCCACCCTCCGCGGGTGGCCCGACCCTGTGGAAGTGGCGCCGAAGCATGACGCACTCCTCAAGGGTGTGCTTGACGGGCCCCTGGTGATAGGGGCACGGCTCCTTGAGCATCTTGTCGAAGAGGTTGGGACCTCCGGGGGGTTTCCGAGGGTTCTTGTACTCGGTGGCGGCGATAAGGTCCGCGTCGGCGGCGTCGCGTTTCGCTTGCGACTTCTTCTTGCCCTTCTTCCTGGCGCCGCGCTGAGCTGACGCCTCGGGGGCATCTTCCGATGGGCGGCCCTAGGGCTGCTTGTCCTTCCGGAAGATAGCCTCGACCGCCTCCTGGCCGGAGGCGAACTTGGTGGCGATGTCCATCAGCTCGCTCGCCCTGGTGGGGGTCTTGCGACCCAGCTTGCTAACCAGGTCGCGGCAGGTGGTGCCGGCGAGGAACACGCCGATGACATCCGAGTCGTTGATGTTGGGCAGCTCGGTGCGCTGCTTCGAGAATCGCCGGATGTAGTCCCGGAGAGACTCTCCCGGCTGCTGTCGGCAGCTTCGGAGGCCCAGGAATTCCCGGGGCGCACGTACGTGCCCTGGAAATTGCTGGCGAAAGCTTGGACTAGGTCGTCCCAGTTGGAGATCTGCCCCGGAGGCAGGTGCTCCAACCAGGCGCGAGCGGTGTCGGAGAGGAACAGGGGGAGGTTGCGGATGATGAGGTTGTCATCGTCCGTTCCACCCAGTTGGCAGGCCAGACGGTAGTCCGCGAGCCACAGTTCCGGTCTCGTCTCCCCCGAGTACTTTGTGATAGTAGTCGGGGGTCGGAACCTGTCGGGGACCATAATTAGGGGTACCCTCAAGACGCCTAATTCTCAGCTGGTAACCCCCATCAGCATAAAGCTGCAGAGGCCTGATGGGTGCGATTAAGTCAGGGATCAGTCCATACGAGCGACTCGATCACGCCTCGCCCGAGCCTAGCCTCGGGCAAGGGCAGCCGACCCTGAGGTGTTTCCGTCTCGCCCGAGGCCCCCTTTTTACGGCAGACGCACCTCCGGCTCGCCCGAGGCCTTGCCTTCGTTAAGAAGCAACCCTGACTAAATCGCCGCACCGACCGACCGAGTCACAGGGGCATTTAACGCAAAGGTAGCCTGGCACCTTTATCCTGACGCGCGCCCCCTGGCAGAGCCGAAGTGACCGTCGTCACTTCGCCGCTCCACTGACCGGTCTGACAGAAGGACAGCGCCGCCTGCGCCATCCCGACTGCGGTGCCACTTGACAGAGTGAGACTGACAGGCAGCCAGGCCTTGCCAAAGGCGCCATAGGAAGCTCCGCCCGACCCAGGGCTCGGACTCGGGCTAAGGCCCCGGAAGACGGCGAACTCCGCTCCGCCCGACCCAGGGCTCGGACTCGGGCTAAGGCCCCGGAAGACGGCGAACTCCGCTCCGCCCGACCCAGGGCTCGGACTCGGGCTAAGGCCCCGGAAGACGGCGAACTCCGTTCCGCCCGACCCAGGGCTCGGGCTCGGGCTAAGGCCCCGGAAGACGGCGAACTCCGTTCCGCCCGACCCAGGGCTCGGACTCGGGCTAAGGCCCCGGAAGACGGTGAACTCCGCTCCGCCCGACCCAGGGCTCGGACTCAGGCTAAGGCCCCGAAAGACGATGAACTCCGCCTCGCCCGACCCCAGGGGTCGGACTCCGCCCTGGCCTCTGCCGAACGACCTCTGCCTCGCCCGACCCAGGAGCTCGGGCTCGGCCTCGGCCATGCAGGACAGACTCAACCTCGGCTTCGGAGGAGCCTCCACGTCGCCCGACCTAGGGCACAAGTCCGCCACGTCAACAGGAAGCGCCATCATCACCCTGCCCCGAGCCGACTCGGGCCGCAGAGAACAGGACCGACGTCCCATCTGGCTAGCTCCGCCAGATAGGCAATGATGGCGCCCCGCTGGCCCCGTGACGACGGCGGCTCTCAGCTCCCTTATGGAAGCAGGGGGACGTCAGCAAGGGCCCAACCACTCCGACAGCTGTCCCACCACCAGGCTCCGTTGCTCCTCCGACAGCCACGACACCACACCAGCTGGGTGCCAAGATCTCTCCGGCTGCCACCTTGGCATGTACTTAGGGCACTAGCTCTCCCCCGCTAGACACGTAGCACTCTGCTGCTCCCCCGTTGTACACCTGGGTCCTCTCCTTACGCCTATAAAAGGAAGGACCAGGGCCTTCTTAGAAAAGGTTGGCCCCGCGGGAACGAGGGCTGGGGCAGGCGCTCTCTTGGGGCTGCTCGCTCCCCTCACCCGCGTGGACGCTTGTAACCCCCTACTGCAAGCGCACCCGACCTGGGCGCGGGACGAACACGAAGGCCGCGGGATCTACACCTCCCTCACGACTCGGCTCCGGCCACCTCGCTCTTCCCCCCTTCGCGCTCGCCCACGCGCTCGACCCATCTGGGCTGGGGCACGCGGCACACTCACTCGTCGGCTTAGGGACCCCCGGTCTCGAAACGCCGACAGTTGGCGCGCCAGGTAGGGGCCTGCTGCGTGTTGACGAGCAGTTTCCCGTCAAGCTCTAGATGGGCAGTCTCCAACGACCTCTCCAACCCGGGACGGTGCTCCGTTTCGGGAGTCTCGAGTTCATGTCCTTCGACGGCAGCTACGACATGATACTCCTTCCACCGCCGCGCGACGACGACAATGGTGGCCGACAGCCCGCCCGCCGGCGGCGGAATCGACGACGTCTTCCCCGCGTGGGGGAAGAACAACATTCGAGCTCGCCCCATCCTCTCCCTCGCCATCGGAGGAGGAGGCGGGGCAACCAGGGCCGAGCGGGAGGCTGCGCTCCGTCGGCTGTCGAGCGAATCGACATCCCCAGCGCCCCAACGGAGGACGCGTCGGGCGTCACCCTCGCGTTTGAGGCGAAGGCGAGCGCCGTCCCCCCGCAACACGGCAGCCCCGAGCAAGTGGACGACGCCAGCACGCTCACGGAGGGCCTGAAGGACGTCGCCCTCGTACCCAGGACAACGGCGCGATCAGTCCCCGATGTGACTTCGTCGCTCCTCGTCGACCTAAAGGTACCGACTGATTCCCATCCTTCGTCATTTCGACTCGACCTCAACCCGCCTAGCGACCTCGCTCTGGCGGGCACTCACGTTGAGGCGAGTGCAATCTCTCTTGGGTTTCGTGTGCGGTCGCCTTGGGACCGATTGACGGGCGTCTCGACCTACGGGCCCTCTGGGTCCGAGGAAGATGACGACCCCAGTATCTGCTGGGATTTCTCTGGATCTGGCAACCCCAGTGCCATGTGGGACTTCATGACCGCATGCAACTACTACCTCTCCGACTGTTCCGATGGCAGCCGCAGCCTTGACGACAAGGACTGCGGCCCGAGCCGCGAATGTTTCCACGTCGAGCTAGGGGATCCCTCCGGAGGCAACCGTCTCGGCATGCCGGAGGATGGTGATCTCCCTAGGCCAGTGCCTCGCACCGACATCCCGCGGGAGCTAGCTGTGGTCCCCGTTCCGGCGGGGGGTCACGACCCACAGCTCGAGCAAGTCCGCGGGGCGCAGGCCGGGCTCGACGAGGGGGCAGGAGCGCTCGAGTTGATCCGCCGGGACGTCGGGCAGGTATGGGCGGGCCAGCCCCCGGCCGGAGAAATACGTCACCTGCCCAGGGTCTCCAGCACCGCATCGCCAACGTTGCCAGGGATAGGCCGCCACCCGCATCCAGCGGGACCGGTCAAGACCTGGCAGCCGCGGCGATGCTCCTCCGCACGATGCCGGAGTCATCAACCACCGAGGGTCGGCGAATCCAGGGAGAGCTCAAGCATCTCCTGGAAGGAGCTGCGGCCCGGCGGGCCGAGAGCTCTGCCTCCCGAAGGCAGGGGTACCCCTCAGAACCTCGTGCCGCAGCTTCCCGACTCATGCGGGAAGCCTCGGTCTGCACCGGGCGCACGCGCAACACCGCGCCTGCGGCCCCGGGCCACCTCGGCGACGAGCACCCTCATCGCGACCGTCGGACCCGCCTCGACGATAGGGTGCGCCGAGGCTATCACCCCAGGCATGGGGGACGCTACGACAGCGGGGAGGATCGGAGTCCCTCGCCCGAACCACCCGGTCCGCAGGTCTTCAGCCGAGCCATTCGGCGGGCGCCGTTCCCGACCCGATTCCGACCCCCGACTACTATCACAAAGTACTCGGGGGAAACGAGATCGGAATTGTGGCTCGCGGACTACCGCCTGACCTGTCAACTGGGTGGAACGGACGACGACAACCTCATCATCCGCAACCTCCCCCTGTTCCTCTCCGACACTGCTCGCGCGTGGTTGGAGCACCTGCCTCCGGGGCAGATTTCCAACTGGGAGGATTTGGTCCAAGCTTTCGCCGGCAACTTCCAGGGCACGTACGTGCGCCCCGGGAATTCTTGGGACCTCCGAAGCTGCCGGCAGCAGCCGGGAGAGTCTCTTCGGGACTACATCCGGCGATTCTCGAAGCAGCGCACTGAGCTGCCCAACATCACCGACTCAGATGTCATCGGCACGTTCCTCGCCGGCACCACTTGTCGTGGCCTGGTGGGCAAGTTGGGTCGCAAGACCCCCACCAGGGCGAGCGAGCTGATGGACATCGCCACCAAGTTCGCCTCTGGCCAGGAGGCGGTCGAGGCCATCTTCCAAAAGGACAAGCAGCCCCAGGGCCGCCCGTCGGAAGATGCTCCCGAGGCGTCTACTCCGCGTGGCGCCAAGAAGAAAGGCAAGAAGAAGTCACAAGCGAAACGCGACGCCGCCGACGCAGACCTTGTCGCCGCCACCGAGTCCAAGAACCCTCGGAAGCCCCCCGGAGGTGCTAACCTCTTCGACAAGATGCTCAAGGAGATGTGCCCTTACCATCAGGGGCCCGTCAAGCACACCCTCGAGGAGTGCGTCATGCTTCGGCGCCACTTCCACAAGGTCGGGCCACCCGCAGAGGGTGGCAGGGCCCGCGACGACGACAAAAAGGAAGATCACCAAGCAGGAGAGTTCCCCGAGGTCCGCGACTGCTTCATGATCTACGGAGGGCATGCGGCGAATGCCTCGGCTCGGCATCGCAAGCAAGAGCGTCGGGAGGTCTGCTCGGTGAAGGTGGCGGCGCCAGTCTACCTAGACTGGTCCGACGAGCCCATCACTTTCGACCAAGCTGACCACCCCGACCACGTGCCGAGCCCGGGGAAATACCCGCTCGTCGTCGATCCCATCATCGGCAACGTCAGGCTCACCAAGGTCCTGATGGATGGGGGCAGCTGCCTCAATATCATCTACGCCGAGACCCTCAGGCTCCTGCGCGTCGATCTGTCCTCCGTCCGAGCAGGCGCTGCGCCCTTCCACAGGATCATTCCTGGGAAGCGCGTCCAGCCCCTCGGACGGCTCGACCTTCCTGTCTGCTTCGGAACACCCTCCAACTTCTGAAGGGAGACTTTGACGTTCGAGGTGGTCGGGTTCCGAGGAACCTACCACGCAGTATTGGGGAGGCCATGCTACGCGAAGTTCATGGCCATCCCCAACTACACCTACCTGAAGCTCAAGATGTCGGGCCCCAACGGGGTCATCACCGTCGGCCCCACGTACAAACACGCGTTCGAATGCGACGTGGAGTTCGTGGAGTACGCCGAGGCCCTCACCGAGTCTGAGGCCCTCATCGCCGACCAGGAAAACCTCTCCCGAGAGGTGCCGGACATGAAGCGACACGCCGGCAACTTCGAGCCAGCGGAGACGGTTAAGGCCGTCCCTCTCGACCCCAGTGGCGACCCCTCCAAGCAGATCCGGATCGGTTCCAGGCTCGACCCCAAATAGGAAGCAGTGCTCGTCGACTTTCTTCGCGCAAACGCCGACGTCTTTGCGTGGAGTCCCTCAGACATGCCCGGCATACCGAGGGATGTCGCCGAGCACTCGCTGGATATTCGGGCCGGAGCCCGACCGATCAGGCAGCCTCTGCGCCGATTCGACGAGGAAAGGCGCAGGGTGATAGGCGAGGAGATTCACAAGCTAATGGCAGCAGGGTTCATCAAAGAGGTATTCCATCCCGAATGGCTTGCCAACCCTGTGCTTGTGAGGAAGAAAGGGGGGAAATGGCGGATGTGTGTAGACTACACTGGTCTCAACAAAGCATGTCCGAAGGTTCCCTACCCTCTACCTCGCATCGATCAAATCGTGGATTCCACTGCTGGGTGCGAAACCTTGTCTTTCCTCGATGCCTACTCAGGGTATCATCAAATCAAGATGAAAGAGTCCGACCAGCTCGCGACTTCTTTCATCACGCCCTTCGGCATGTACTGCTATGTAACCATGCCGTTCGGTTTAAGGAACGCGGGTGCAACGTACCAGCGGTGCATGAACCATGTGTTCGGCGAACACATCGGTCGCACGGTCGAAGCCTACGTTGATGACATCGTAGTTAAGACAAGGAAAGCCTCCGACCTTCTCTCCGACCTTGAAGTGACATTCCGGTGTCTCAAGGCAAAGGGCGTCAAGCTCAATCCCGAGAAGTGTGTCTTCGGGGTGCCTCGAGGCATGCTCCTGGGATTCATCGTCTCCGAGCAGGGCATCGAAGCCAACCCGGAGAAGATCGCAGCCATCACCAGCATGGGGCCCATCAAGGACTTAAAAGGCGTACAGAGGGTCATGGGATGCCTCGCGGCCTTGAGCCGTTTCATCTCGCGCCTCGGCGAAAGAGGCCTGCCTCTGTACCGTCTCTTAAGGAAGACCGAGTGCTTCACTTGGACCCCCGAGGCCGAGGAAGCTCTCGGGAACCTAAAGGCGCTCCTCACCCAGGCGCCCGTCTTGGTACCCCCAGCTGATGGAGAAGCCCTCTTGGTCTACGTCGCCGCTACCACTCAGGTGGTTAGCGCCGCGATCGTGGTCGAAAGGCAAGAAGAGGGGCATGCATTGCCCATTCAGAGGCCAGTTTACATCGTCAGCGAGGTGCTGTCCGAAACCAAGATCCGCTACCCACAAGTTCAGAAGCTGCTGTATGCAGTGATCCTGACGAGGCGAAAGTTGCGACATTACTTCGAGTCTCATCTGGTAACTGTGGTGTCATCCTTCCCCCAGGGGGAGATCATCCAGTGTCGAGAGGCCTCGGGACGGATCGCAAAGTGGGCGGTGGAAATCATGGGCGAGACAATGTCGTTCGCCCCTCGGAAGGCCATCAAGTCCCAGGTACTAGCGGACTTCGTAGCCGAATGGGTCGACACCCAGTTGCCGACGGCTCCGATCCAACCGGAGCTCTGGACCATGTTTTTCGACGGGTCGCTGATGAAGACGGGAGCCGGCGCGGGCCTGCTCTTCGTCTCGCCCCTCGGGAAACACCTGCGCTACGTGCTGCGTCTCCATTTCCCGGCGTCCAACAATGTGGCTGAGTACGAGGCTCTGATCAACGGATTGCGAATCGCCATCGAGCTATGGGTCCGACGCCTCGACGCTCGCGGCGACTCGCAGCTCGTCATCGACCAGGTCATGAAGAACTCCCACTGCCGCGACCCGAAGATGGAGGCCTACTGTGATGAGGTTCGATGCCTGGAAGACAAGTTCTACGGGCTCGAGCTTAACCACATCGCCCGGCGCTACAACGAGACGAGCTTAACCACATCGCCCGGCGCTACAACGAGACTGCGAACGAGCTGGCAAAGATAGCCTCGGGGCGAACGACGGTTCCCCCGGACGTCTTCTCCCGGGATCTGCACCAACCCTCCGTCAAGATCAGCGACACGCCCGAGCCCGAGGCGCCCTCGGCCCCGTTCGAGGTAACCTCGGCCCAGCCCGAGGCGCCCTCGGCCCCGTCCGAGGTAACCTCGGCCCAGCCCGAGCCATCCTCGGTTCAGCCCGAGGAACCCTCGGCTCCCGAGGGCGAGGCGCTGCGCATCGAGGAGGAGCGGAGCGGGGTCACGCCTGATCAGGATCGGCGCTACAACGAGACTGCGGACGAGCTGGCAAAGATAGCCTCGGGGCGAACGACGGTTCCCCCGGACGTCTTCTCCCGGGATCTGCACCAACCCTCCGTCAAGATCAGCGACACGCCCGAGCCCGAGGCGCCCTCGGCCCCGTCCGAGGTAACCTCGGCCCAGCCCGAGGCGCCCTCGGCCTCGTCCGAGGTAACCTCGGCCCAGCCCGAGCCGTCCTCGGTTCAGCCCGAGGAACCCTCGGCTCCCGAGGGCGAGTCGCTGCGCATCGAGGAGGAGCGGAGCGGGGTCACGCCTGATCAGGATTGGCAGGCCCCGTACCTGCAATATCTCCGCCAAGGAGAGCTACCCCTCGACCAGGCCGAGGCACGGCGGGTAGCGCGACGCGCCAAGTCGTTCGTCTTGCTGGGCGATGAGAAGGAGCTCTACCACCGCAGCCCCTCGGGCATCCTCCAGCGATGCATCTCCATCGCCGAAGGTCAGGACCTCCTACAAGAGATACACTCGGGGGCTTGCGGCCATCATGCAGCGCCTCGAGCCCTCGTCGGGAACGCTTTTTGGCAAGGCTTCTACTGGCCGACGGCGGTGGCTGACGCCACTAGAATTGTCCGCACCTGCGAAGGGTGTCAATTCTACGCGAAGCAGACCCACCTGCCCGCTCAGGCTCTACAGACGATACCCATCACCTGGCCCTTCGCCGTGTGGGGTCTGGACCTCGTCGGCCCTCTGCAGAAGGCGCCCGGGGGCTACACGCACCTGCTGGTCGCCGTCGACAAATTCTCCAAGTGGATCGAGGTCCGACCCCTGAACAGCATCAGGTCCGAGCAGGCGGTGGCGTTCTTCACCAACATCATCCATCGCTTCGGGGTCCCAAACTCCATCATCACCGACAACGGCACCCAGTTCACCGGCAAAAAATTCTTGGATTTTTGTGAGGATCACAACATCCGGGTGGACTGGGCGGTCGTAGCTCATCCGATGTCGAATGGGCAAGTAGAGCGTGCCAATGGCATGATTCTACAAGGGCTCAAGCCTCGGATTTACAACGACCTCAACAAGTTCGGCAAGCGATGGATGAAGGAACTCCCCTTGGTGGTCTGGAGCCTGAGGACGACGCCGAGCCGAGCCACGGGTTTCACGCCGTTCTTCCTGGTCTACGGGGCCGAGGCCGTCTTGCCCACGGACCTGGAATACGGCTCCCCGAGGACGAGAGCCTACGACGATCAAAGCAACCAAGCTAGCCGAGAAGACTCGCTGGACCAGCTGGAAGAGGCTCGGGACAGGGCCTTACTACACTCGGCGCGGTATCAGCAGTCCCTGCGACGCTACCACGCCCGAGGGGTCCGACCCCGAGATCTCCAGGTGGGCGACCTGGTGCTTCGGCTGCGGCAAGACGCCCGAGGGAGGCACAAGCTCACGCCCCCCTGGGAGGGGCCATTCGTCATCGCCAAAGTTCTGAAGCCCGGAACGTACAAGCTGGCCAACAGTCAAGGCGAGGTCTACGGCAACGCTTGGAACATCCAACAGCTACGTCGCTTCTACCCTTAAGATGTTTCCAAGTTGTTCATATACCTCGCACCCATGCAAAGTTTAGTCAACAAGGAAGGGTCGGCCTCGCCTCGGCAAAGCCCGACCCTCCCTCGGGGGCTAAAAGGGGGGAAACCCCCTCTGCGTCGAAATTTTCCTCGAAAAAAATCTCTTCTACCAGAATATCTTTCGTGCTTTTTGGCTACTTCGAAAAGTGGGTCCTGGAAATGACGGAGTACACGTAAGCAGCCAAGGCTGACCGAGCCGAGGGACTCCTACGCCTCCGGGATACGGATACCTCACTCATCACCTTCTGCGATAAGTAACTCGCGTTCGGATAAAGTGGCTCCGCGGATCGAACAAGTCTTTACGTTCGGAAGCCCTTCTGCCGAAGCGATCCTTCGAGCCTTCTCGACCGAGTCGGCGACAGGGCCTCATGGACGGGTGAAAGTACGCGTAAGCGGCAAGGCCGACCGAGCCGAGGGACTCCCACGCCTCCGGGATACGGATACCTCACTCATCACCTTCCGCGAGAAGCAGCTCTTGCTCGCACAAACATCCCTGTTACCGACAAAAAGTCCAGATACTCGAAACAAGAGGAAAAGAGACGCAGCTTTACAACACAGCGAGGGTGCGTGTTCTGGCCTCGACGGCCGCACAAGGCACACGCTACAAGACAATCCGATCCTGCAGGCTCGGGTCTTGACGCTGGAAGGGGGTAGCACCACCCTCGGTATCAACGGCACCTTCGGCGAGGCCCGACCTAGCCTCGGACGGCGACGCGGTCCGAGGGTCTCCGCTCCGAAGGACGACGTCATCACCACGCCCGGGCTATCGCTGCCGGGGACTTCTCCGGGAATCCGGCCCGAGCAGGCGGCTCGGCCGGCCACCTCTGGGGCCTCGGCCAACCATCTTCCGAGGGCGCCAGCCCGGTCCGAAGCCTCGGCTGATCAACTCCGATGTCGATCCGGCCAACGGACAACCCGGCTAGGCTCCGGCCAACCAGACGACGACAGCCCCCCGCTCCGGATGGCCGAACTGCAGCAGCGCAGGCCTCAGGGTAGGCGCCGCTGCAATCTCGCCCTCGCCCACGCTGACGCTCAAGGGGCGAGGACAAGTACAAAGGGCCGGAGGCCCGAAGCGTGGATGGCGGCGGTAACCCCGTCGGCAACGGGGACTTCTCGAGCCGCCTCCGCCTCGGCACCGACAGCAGGAGCCGTCAGCCTACCGGCAGATCCCCACTCAAGTCCTCCCAGATGAGTGGGGCACCGGCCTCCGCGTAAAGGCGCCGCCCCAGTGCAAAGGCAGGACCACCCCAGAACACGAACGCCGCCCTAGCGGCGCGCGGCGTCTAGGGTGGTCCTCCCGTGTACACGGCGCGGCAGCCGCCCCCGACAGAAGGGGCCGCCGGGAGCCAAGCCAGCGGACCCGACATGCTGGAGGTGACGACGCTCGCCGTCGATCCACCCCGCGTTGTCGAAGTCCGGGCCGCCCGTTGGGCCAGTGAGCGCCCTCTCCCTCGAATGTTGCGGGAGAGGATGACCCACGAACCCGTGCGGGAGGTAGAGCGCCGGCTCAGCCCGGCACCCACCCCAGCGAGGATGATGAACATCCTTGAAGCTGAGGGTGGGACCAAGATCGCAGCCCGGTTAGCTCCTCCCCACCCAGGAGCTGGTGGTCACCGTCTCGGGTGACCCCCAGCGGAGGGGAGAAACCGGGCTGCCTGATGAAAATCCTTGAAGCCGAACGATGGCTGAAAGGTACCAACTCCCACAGAGTTGCGTTCCTCCAACGATGAGGTGAAAAGACGGCGGGTATCCCCCATCCGGGGGCTTGGAAGGTGGAAGGACGCAATGCATGAAGAAGCGAGAGGACATGGTCGCCTTCCGAAGGGGGTCGCCCTCCTTTTAAAGGCAACCCTCCCTACTTGCGCCCCCAACCGTCACGGGCTGAGTCTTCTCCAACACGCCTCCAAAGCCCTCCCCCGCGGCGCGGGAGCTGGGTCCCGCATGTCATGCAGACCGGCTCCAAGCAGAAGAAGCCAAACCGCCGCGCACGGCGCACGCAACCACCCAGCGGTTACAAGTGACCCTCCACTTTTGCCCAGACCAACGGGCGAAAGAGGCAGGCAGCCATGCAGGCGGCATGCAACCGCGCCAAGTGGACGCGCCCCTCCGACTCCTGACATGCCAGCGCGGAGGCCCAAGCCCACGCGTCACGCGACCGGCGCGCCGGATGCTGCATGCAAGCAACTGTACCACTTGCGCCACCGCCGCACCTCCTCGATTGCGGAGCCGATACCGCGACCCGAGGCGACCCAGCGCGCGGCCCAGCAGCGCCAGCCTAACGCAGCAGTCAAACACGGTCAAAAGTGGGCCGGCAGTAATGACGGTGGCAGGCGCGCGGGAGCAGCGGTCACGCCGTCAGCCAAGCTCACGTCCCATCCGGAGGCAGCAAGAGAACCCCCTCTCACGGCGTAAAGACGACGCGCTCGTGACCCGTCCCTCGAACGGCTCGCGCACACGCAACGGTGGCCCCACCAACTACTCGCCCCGTCGCATTAACTCCATGGCTGGACACGCGGCGCTTCTGGCAGGAGCAGCTAGCGACGCTTCGCCTTCGCCAGAACAACCGCGCCAAAAAAGGTACGCCGCGTCGTTCAATTTCGTATCCTTTTTCCTTTTTCCTCTTTCTCTATCTCTTGCAACAGGGACCGGGAAAGGGGATACCCCTAAAGGGATCCTTCCCCGTGAAGGAACTAGGCTCCGAGCCTCCTTACTGATCAGGGGTTCGAAGGCTGGCCCCCCGAAGGGTTCAACAGCCGCCTCAGATCGCGTGGGCCCGACACCCACTACTGGTCAGAGGTTTGAAGGTCGGCCTCCCGAAAGGTTCCACGGCCGCCTCAGGCTACTCGGGCTCCGCGCCCATTACTGATCAGGGGTTCGAAGGCTGGCCCCCCGAAGGGTTCACAGTCGCCTCAGACACCGAGCGAGGGATGACCAGGGGTACGTTCGATACATAACCGAGGCTCGGGCTGCGCTCCCGAGGTACCCTAGGACATTTCCGAGACCCACGGGAACGATCCTGTAACGGAATCCCATCGGAGGGAGGCATCGAGCCCTCGGACCCCGTCGCCAGGGGACCGGGTCCGGCAGATCACCCGCAGGTACTTTTGGGCGTGCCTCCGGGCCCCTAGCCGACCCCCAACGAACGGGGCACGGACGTCCACTCGGATTACCCGCTTGCAGCTCACCGGAGACACCATGTTCGGTGCCCATCGAGGGTAACATGGCGCTCTCCCCCCTCCTCCTTGCGGAAAGGCGACGTAGGGGCGTATGTAAAAAAGCCGAGTCTGTCCCTGATCGCCCTCTCGCCTTGTGCGGAGGCTCGGGGGCTGCTCTCGCAAACCCGGCTCCGGCCAAACCGTTGATAGCGTCAACATACCAGCCCGAGAACTTGGGCCCCGACAGAGCACCCGGGCTACGGCCAGTTCGCATGAGGGAACCACCATACCAGCTGAAGCATTACGCAAGGCATTAAGACCTCGAAGGAGTGAAACCACTCCTCCGAGGCCTCGGGGGCTACACCCGGCGGGTGCGCTCGCGCGCACCCACCGGAACAAAATGCAACCGAGAAAGGCTGGTCCCCTTGCAAAAAGTGCGACGAAAGCCTCCAAGCGAGTGCTAACACTCCCTTCGAGGCTCGGGGGCTACTGTCGGGGACCATAATTAGGGGTACCCTCAAGACGCCTAATTCTCAGCTGGTAACCCCCATCAGCATAAAGCTGCAGAGGCCTGATGGGTGCGATTAAGTCAGGGATCAGTCCATACGAGCGACTCGATCACGCCTCGCCTGAGCCTAGCCTCGGGCAAGGGCAGCCGACCCTGAGGTGTTTCCGTCTCGCCCGAGGCCCCCTTTTTACGGCAGACGCACCTCCGGCTCGCCCGAGGCCTTGCCTTCGTTAAGAAGCAACCCTGACTAAATCGCCGCACCGACCGACCGAGTCACAGGGGCATTTAACGCAAAGGTAGCCTGGCACCTTTATCCTGACGCGCGCCCCCTGGTAGAGCCGAAGTGACCGCCGTCACTTCGCCGCTCCACTGACCGGTCTGACAGAAGGACAGCGCCGCCTACGCCATCCCGACTGCGGTGCCACTTGATAGAGTGAGACTGACAGGCAGCCAGGCCTTGCCAAAGGCGCCATAGGAAGCTCCGCCCGACCCAGGGCTCGGACTCGGGCTAAGGCCCCGGAAGACGGCGAACTCCGCTCCGCCCGACCCAGGGCTCGGACTCGGGCTAAGGCCCCGGAAGACGGCGAACTCCGCTCCGCCCGACCCAGGGCTCGGACTCGGGCTAAGGCCCCGGAAGACGGCGAACTCCGTTCCACCCGACCCAGGGCTCGGACTCGGGCTAAGGCCCCGGAAGACGGCGAACTCCGTTCCGCCCGACCCAGGGCTCGGACTCGGGCTAAGGCCCCGGAAGACGGCGAACTCCGCTCCGCCCGACCCAGGGCTCAGACTCAGGCTAAGGCCCCGAAAGACGATGAACTCCGCCTCGCCCGACCCCAGGGGTCGGACTCCGCCCTGGCCTCTGCCGAACGACCTCCGCCTCGCCCGACCCAGGAGCTCGGGCTCGGCCTCGGCCATGCAGGACAGACTCGACCTCGGCTTCGGAGGAGCCTCCACGTCGCCCGACCTAGGGCACAAGTCCGCCACGTCAACAGGAAGCGCCATCATCACCCTGCCCCGAGCCGACTCGGGCCGCAGAGAACAGGACCGACGTCCCATCTGGCTAGCTCCGCCAGATAGGCAATGATGGCGCCCCGCTGGCCCCGTGACGACGGCGGCTCTCAGCTCCCTTACGGAAGCAGGGGGACGTCAGCAAGGGCCCAACCACTCCGACAGCTGTCCCACCACCAGGCTCCGTTGCTCCTCCGACAGCCACGACACCACACCAGCTGGGTGCCAAGATCTCTCCGACTGCCACCTTGGCATGTACTTAGGGCACTAGCTCTCCCCCGCTAGACACGTAGCACTCTGCTGCTCCCCCGTTGTACACCTGGGTCCTCTCCTTACGCCTATAAAAGGAAGGACCAGGGCCTTCTTAGAAAAGGTTGGCCCCGCGGGAACGAGGGCTGGGGCAGGCGCTCTCTTGGGGCCGCTCGCTCCCCTCACCTGCGTGGACGCTTGTAACCCCCTACTGCAAGCGCACCCGACCTGGGCGCGGGACGAACACGAAGGCCGCGGGATCTCCACCTCCCTCATGACTCGGCTCCGGCCACCTCGCTCTTCCCCCCTTCGCGCTCGCCCACGCGCTCGACCCATCTGGGCTGGGGCACGCGGCACACTCACTCGTCGGCTTAGGGACCCCCCGGTCTCGAAACGCCGACAGAACCGGATCGGGAACGGCGCCCGTCGTATGGCCCGGCTGAAGGCCTGCGGACCGGGAGGTTCGGGCGAGGGACTCCGATCCTCCTCGCTGTCGTAGCGTCCCCCATGCCTGGGGTGGTAGCCTCGGTGCACCCTCTCGTCGAGGTGGGCCCGACGATCGTGGTGATGGTGCTCGTTGCCGAGGCGACCCGGTGCCGCAGGCGCTGTGTTGCGCGTGCGCCCGGTGTAGACCGAGGCTTCCCGCATGAATCGGGAAGTCGCGGCATGATGTTCCGAGGGGTACCCCTGCCTTCGGGAGGCGGAGCTCTCGGCCCGCCGCACCGCGGCACCTTCCAGGAGATCCTTGAGCTCTCCCTGGATTCGCCGCCCCTCGGTGGTTCATGGCTCTGGCATCGCGCGGAGGAGCATTGCTGCTGTAGCCAGGTTCTGGCCGACCCCATTGGATGCGGGTGGCGGCCTGACCCTGACATCGTCGGCGATGCGGTGCTGGAAGCCCTGGGGTAGATGACGCATTTCTCCGGCCGGAGGTTGGCCCGCCCATGCCTGCCCGACGTCCCGGTGGATTGGCTCAAGCGCTCCTGCTTCCTCGTCGAGCCTGGCCTGCACCCCGCTGATTTGCTCGAGTTGTGGGTCGTGACCCCCCGACGGAACGGGGACCACAGCTAGCTCCCGCGGGATGTCAACGCGAGGCACCGGCCTAGGGAGATCACCGTCCTCCGGCATGCCGAGATGGTTGCCTTCGGAGGGACCCCCTAGATCGACGTGGAAACATTCGCGGCTCGGGCCGTAGTCCTCGTCGCCGGGGCTACGGCTACCGTCGGAACAGCCGGAAAGGCAGCAGTCGCATGCGGTCATGAGGTCCCGCATGGCACTGGGGTTGCCAAGTCCGGAGAAATCCCAACAAAAGCTGGGCTCGTCGTCTTCCTCGGACCTAGAGGGCCCGTAGGTCGAGACGTCCGTCAGCCGGTCCTAAGGTGACCGCATACGAAACCCTAGAGGGTTCGGATTCGCCTCTACGAAAGCGTCCGCCAAAGCGGAGCCGCTAGGCGGGTCGAGGCTAAATCCGAGAGGCGTGGGATGGGAATCGGTCGGTACCTCTTGGTCGACGGGCGGTGATGAGGTCACGTCGGGGGCTGACTGCACCGTCGTCTCAGGTACGAGGGCGACACCCAGCAAGCCTTTCGCGAGCGTGCTGGCGTCGTCCGTTTGCTCGGGATTGACGTGTCGCGGGGGGACAGCGCTCGTCTTCGTCTCAAGCGCGAGGCCGATGCCCGGCGCGCCCCCCGTTGGAGTGCTGGCGTTGTCGACTCGCTCGATGGCCGACGAGGCGCCGCCTCCTGCTTGGCCTTGGTCGCCCCACCTCCTCCTCCTCCATCGACGGGGAAGAGGATGGGGCGAGCTCGAAGGTTGTTCTTCCACCACGCGGGGAAGACGTCGTCGATCCCGCCGCCGGTGGGCGGATTATCGGCCGCCACTGTCGCTGTCGCCCGGCGGTGGAAAGAGTATCATGTCGTAGCTGCCGTCGAGGGACATGAACTCAAGGCTCCCGAAACGGAGCACCGTCCCGGGCCGGAGAGGTTGATGGAGACTACCCATCTGGAGCTTGACGGGAAGCTGTTCGTCAACACGCAGTAGGCCCCTACCTGGCGCGCCAACTGTCGGCGTTTCGAGACCGGGGGGTCCCTGAGCCGACGAGTGAAGTGTCGCCGCGTGTCCCAGCCCAGATGGGTCGACGCGAGGCCGAGCGCAAAGGGGGGAAGTGAGGTGGCCGGAGATGGGCGTGAGAGAGGTGGAAATCCCGCGGCCTTCGTGTTCGTCCCGCGCCCAGGTCGGGTGCGCTTGCAGTAGGGGGTTACAAGCGTCCACACGGGGGAAGGAGCGGGCGGCCTCACGCGAGCGCCCGTCCCATCCTCGTCCCCGTGCAGCCAACCCTCTCTAAGAGGGCCCTGGTCCTTCCTTTTATAGGCGTAAGGAGAGGGTCCAGGTGTATAATGGGGGGTGTAGCAGAGTGCTACGTGTCTAGCGGAGGAGAGCTAGCGCCCAAAGTACACGCCATCATGGCGGCCGGAGAGATTTTGGCGCCCGGTTTGTGTGATGTCGTGGCCGTCGGAGGAGCGCTGGAGCCTGGCGGAGGGACAGCTGTCGGGGCCGTCGAGTCCTTGCTGACGTCCTCTTGCTTCCGTAAGGGGGCCGAGAGCCGCCATCGTCAGGGAGCGTGTGGGGCACCATCATCGCCTATCTGGCGGAGTGAGCCAGATGTGACACCGGTCTTGTTCCCCGTAGCCTGAGTCAGCTTGGAGTAGGGTAATGATGGCGCCGCCTGTTGACGTGGCCAGTCCGCGCCCTAGGTTGGGCGATGTGGAGGCTCCTCCGAGGTCGAGGTCGAGTCCGTCTTCCGTGGCCGAGGCCGAGTCCGAGCCCCTAGGTCGGGCGAGGCGGAGGCCGTTGGCTGAGGCCAGGGCGGAATTTGAGTCCTAGGATCGGGCGAAGCGGAGTTCGTCGTCTTCTGGGGCTGAGCCCAAGTCCGAGCCCTCGGTCGGGTGGAGCGGAGTTCGCCGTCTTCCGGGGCTGAGCCCAAGTCCGAGCCCTGGGTCGGGCGGAGCGGAGTTCGCCGTCTTCCGGGGCTTAGCCCGAGTCCGAGCCCTGGGTCGGGCGGAGCGGAGTTCGCCGTCTTCTGGGGCTTAGCCCGAGTCCGAGCCCTGGGTCGGGCGGAGCGGAGTTGCGTGCGGCCGGGCCTAACTGCCTGTCAGCCTCACTCTGTCAAGTGGCACCGCAGTCGGAACGCACGCAGGCGGCGCTGTCTTTCTGTCAGACCGGTCAGTGGAGCGGCGAAGTGACGGCGGTCACTTCGGCTCTGTCAGCTGAGGGGCGCGCATCAGGATAAAGGTGTCAGGCCACCTTTGCATTAAATGCTCCTGCGATTTGGTTGGGGTTGCTTCTTAGCGAAGACAGGGCCTCGGGCGAGCCGGGAACGTGTTTGCCGCTGGAGGGGGGCCTCGGGCGAGGCGGAGATCCTCCGGGGTCGGCTGCCCTTGTCCGAGGCTAGGCTCGGGCGAGGCGTGATCGAGTTCCTCGAATGGACTGATCCCTGACTTGATCGCACCCATCAGGCCTTTGCAGCTTTATGCTGATGGGGGTTACCAGCTGAGAATTAGGAGCCTTGAGGGTACCCCTAATTATGGTCCCCGACATCTATGTAGGTCAAGTCTTCTTGGACTTCTAGGTCTTCCACTAGCAACTGCTCTTCTGGCACACATAGACACTTCTTCAACTGAGACACATGGAAGACATCATGCACTACTGACAAACCTTCCAGTAAACTGAGATGATAGGCCACTTCTCCACGCTTTGCGCGAATCTGATACATACCAACATATCGGGGTGCTAGCTTGCCTTTGACTCTAAACCTTCTGACTCCTCTGATAGGTGATACCTTTAGGTATACAAAATCTCCCACTTCAAAACTCAGCTCTCTTCTTATTGTGTCTGCATAACTTTGCTGCCTTGACTGCGCTATCTTCAGATTCTCCCGAACCATCTTGATTTCTCTTCGTCTTCGAGCAAAATGTCGAGCCCAAATACTTGCTTTTCTCTAGGCTGATCCCAATGCAACTGAAGTTTGCAACTCCTTCCATAAAGTGCCTGAAATGGTGACATCTTCAAACTGGCCTGCTAACTGTTGTTGTAATAGAATTCTGCGTAAGGTAGTCTCTTGTCCCATCCTGACTTATCTTGCAATGCACAAGCTCTCAACATATCTTCTAGGACCTGATTAGTTCTTTCAGTCTGACCGTCTGTCTGCGGGTGATAAGCTAAACTGAAATTCAAATGTGTACCCGAAGCTTCATACAACTGCTGCCAGAAATGAGAGGTGGACTGCGTTCCTCGGTCTGACACTATCTTCTTTGGCCCACCATGAAAACAAACGATCCAGGACATATACAGCTCTGCCAATACTGCACTACTGTAGCTGGACTTGATAGGTATAAAGTGGGCTGATTTGGTTAAGTGGTCCACTACTAACCAAATGGAATCATAGCCAGCTTGAGTGCAGGGCAACCCGACTATGAAGTCCATTCCGATCTCATCCCATTTCCATTAAGGAATTTGCAACGACTGCAACAGACCAGCTAGCCTCTAATGCTCTGTCTTGATTCTCTGACAACTATCATATATAGCCACATGCCTTGCAATCTCCCTTTTCGTTCTGTACCACCATAATTTCTTCTTCAGATCCTGATAAGGTGGGTTTCTAATTCAACTGTTACTCCCTACGTGTTGTTCAAAAAATCCGAGGCTCAGTTTGTCAAATTCTTTGGCCAACTCATAAGGCATCGGGTGAACAACCATCATATTGACTTGACTTTTTCTGCTTAGAGCATCTGCCACCACATTCGCTTTGCTTGGATGGTAGTGAATTTCCAATTCATAGACTTTGATCAGCTCTAACCATCTTTGTTGCCTCTTATTCAGCTCCGGCTGGGTGAATATGTACTTCAGACTCTTGTGGTCTATATAAACATCGCACTTCTACCCATACAGATAGTGCCTCTATTTTTTTAGTGCATGAACCACTGCTGCTAACTCCAGGTCATGGATTGGATAATTCTTCTCATGAACCTTCAACTATTGGGACGAGTATGTCACAACTCTTCCCTTTTGTATCAATACACATCCCAAGCCGGTGTAGGAAGCATCACAATACACCAAGAAGGGCTTGTGCACATCAGGCAGAATTAAGACAGGTGTTGTAGTCAACTTCTCTTTCAGTGCTTCAAAGGCCTCTTGGCACTTCTGGGTCCACTTGAAGTCAACTTTATTTGCTAGCAGAGCTATCATTGGTCTTGCAATCTTTGAAAACCCTTCAATGAATCGCCGATAGTATCTGGCCATTCCAATGAAGCTCTTGATTCCTCGAACATCTCTTGGAGCTTTCCAGTTTAGAATGTCTGTCACTTTCTTTGGATCCACAGCCAATCCATCTCTGTTTATATTGTGACCCAAGAATAGGACATCATCAATCCAGAAATCACATTTGCTCAACTTTGCATATAGCTAGTGCTCTCGCAACCTCTACAATACCATCTTCAGATGATCTACATGCTCTTCCTCACTTTGAGAATATATGAGAATGTCATCAATGAACACCACCATGAAATTGTCTACATAATCCATGAACACACAATTCATCAGATTCATGAAGAAGGCTGGCGCATTCGTCAGGCCAAAAGACATAACTGTGTACACATACAGCCCATACTTGGTAATAAATGCCGTCTTCGGGATGTCCATAGGTCGGATCCTAAGCTGATGATAACCTAACCTCAGATCTATCTTCGAGAACATGCCGGCTCCTCTCAGCTAGTCGAACAGATCTTCCATTTTGGGCAGAGGGTATTTGTTCTTGATTGTGACTTGATTCAGAGCTTGGTAATCGCTACACATCCTCCTGGTGATGTCTTTCTTTTCCACGAACAGGACAGGAGCGGCCTAAGGTGAGGGACTTGGTTTGATGTAACCTTTCTCTGACAGCTCATCTATCTGCTTCTTGAGCTCCACCAATTCTGGTTCATATACCCTGTAGGCTCTTTTAGTAATAGGGGCGGTGCCAGGAATAAGCTCTATGGCAAACTCAACTTTCCGCTCAGGTGGCATACCTAGTAGATCTTTAGGGAACACGTCCAGAAATTCTAAAACAACCTTGATAGCCTCGAGTGGATCGGCCTCTTTGCTATCAATAGCTATCTAGTGACAACCTCCCTTCTTTGGCTCGGGTGAGACTAGCTCAGTCACTACTTCCTCTCCTAGTGGGGACGCCAACTTCACCGTCCTCTTATCACAACTGATAACTGCTTGGTACTTATCTAGCCAATTTATTCCTAGGATAACATCTATTCCCTGAGTACCCATCACTATCATGTTAGCGGGGAACTCTATCCCCCTTATTTCCACACTTACATTCAAGCATACACTATTGGCTCGGACCTTTCCACTGGCTGAGTCGATATGAATTGGTGTTGTCATGGCGGTTATTGGGAGATTATGCACTTCTACCCATGATGCAGTCATAAATGAATGTGTTGCTCCAGTATCAAATAACACTTCTGCAAGATGGAATTCGACTAGGAACGTACCTACTATCATGCCTGGTGTTTCCTAGACTGCTTCAACCTCTAGATGGTTCGGCCTCCCATGGTTGTAGCGTGTTTGAACACGATTGCCTGCTCCTTGCTGAGGTGCATTCTCCTTGCTGGGGCATTAGGGGCCAGCTGCTGCTGAGCCATCTTCTTCGGACAATGCATCGCCCAATGGCCCTTCTCTCCACAATGGAAGCATCCTTTGCCTCCTCCTTACACTAGGGTTGCTTGACTGCTCTGGCTGGTTGCTGGGGCAGGAAGACGAGGTGCCTGATTATTCTGCCTCTGGAACTGACTTCCTCCTTGCTGGCTGTTCTAGCGGTACTGCTGCTGATGCTGAGGGTACTGCCTCTGGAACTGCTGCTGAGGCGGGCGTTGGTTCTGCTGCTGATATCCCTGAGGGTGGCTCTGCTTGAATTGCTGAGGTGGATTATCTGAGAAACGGGGGTGATTGTTGCTCCCAAGCTGAGGTCCACCAATCTTACACTTTCGATCTTCCATCTCCTTGCGCTTCTTTTTAGTCATGATTGCTCTGTCAATTAGGTGCTAGAAGGTGGGGAAGGTATGATTTATCAGCTGATAGTGCAGGGGATCAAACAAGCCTCTCAAGAAACAGTACTGCCTCTTGGCATCTATGTTGACATCTTTAGGAGCATAGCAGGACAGCCGTAGAAACCTATCTCTGTACTCACTGACTGACATGAGTCCTTGCTTTAGTGCCAGAAACTCCTCTTTCTTCACTATCATCAGACCTTCTGGAACATGACATCGAAGGAAGTTATCTCTGAATTCTTCTCAAGTAATGGCTTCGGGGTCAGCGTGGGTAGCGAGGTAGGACTCCCACCAGGACTGGGCTGCTCCTCTCAATAGACAGGGACCATACAGAACCTTTTCTCCATCATTGCACTGAGTGGTGTGCAACTCACACTCCATGGTATGCAGCCAGTCTTTAGCATCCATGGGGTCAGCAAAGTGAGCGAACATAGGGGGATGACTTCCTATGAACTCCACTCGCTTATCTCTAGGCATCTGAGGCATCTGCATCAACGACTGAGGTTGAGGTTGATGTTGAACTTGCTGCATAGCTGCCATGTTCTACCCAATTGCCTGAACTGCCTGAGTATGCATGAGGAACATCTGCTCTATTAACATCGGAGGTGGCAGAGGCAACTACGGCTGGGGTGCCTCATCCTGCGGGGCTTGCTGCTCTTGCTGGCCATGCCTCCCTCCTCTACGCCCATGGTCTGACATCTGCGGAAGGCAATCACACATCAGAACTGATCTTGCAAATCTTTCAATATAATAAAAGGGTATAGAGTTCTTCACAACACTGAACAAACAATCATCTTCACTCACTCCCAACACAGGCAAACACAACTTCTCAGATAAAGAGGAAAGCAGAGATAAAAAGGCTTCCCAACTAAATAACTAATTTCATTAATATTAACAGCTAAACCAAAATGTAGGGGGTACCCATATTCTAGCGACAGTCATTACAAAGATCCAAATCCATCATGGGTTCATCATAACAAGCATAAAAACACAGGATAAGCAAATTATCCTCACTAACTAATACTAACTAAGACTAAGACTAAAACTCCTATTTTAAGCATTAATTATGAAATCCAACGCTGACGATCTATGGTTCCAAATTTATCTGGGTCCTACAGTCGGGGTTGTCGTAGACATGGTGTCCACGCCGAGGCGAGCGATAAAGGTGCTGAGTCCCGACAGGGGCGGGAGAGCCATCCTCCAGGTGACGGTGCTCCGCACGCTCAGCCCGCAACTCGGCGATCTTAGCATGATCCCTACTCAGCTCGTCTAAAGTGTGGTCTAGCTCCGTGTTTAGCATGACAGCTAAGTTGACTGTGCAGCTCAACCTATGATTGTCCTCACCAACAGGTGAGACAACCACACCTCCAGTGCTGCCAGATGGATGGCGAGGGTAATACCTCAGGTCAAGACAGTCGGCCAACCCACCGAGCATCGAGCAGTACTAAGAAAGCGCACGCCATGCGGCATCCAGCATGTCTGCCTCGGCTGAGTCCCGCTCAGAGATAGAATAATGCTCCGAGCAGACCTCCCCACCCTGGAGACCATCCTCCGGACGGCGCACCAAGCAAGTCACCTCCCAGCGGTCCGGGTATAACCCGCGATTGTGCTGGTAGACCACACAACGATACTCGATGGACCAAGTGTGTCGGTCAAGTGCCCGGCGCAGCAAGGTATCGAGCGCATCATGGAAATGACACCCACGAGCGGTGTCACGAGTGATGGGTCTGGCGACCCATCCCTCCAGCTCCTACTCCTCTGAGAGGTCGATGTTGTGGCTCAAGCTACTATCGTTGTCGTTTCCATCGCCAGGGTCTCCTCCAGTAGCTACTCCAGTGGCTGGGGCGCCCAGTGGTGGTGCAGGGGAGGCCTCCGATGGGGGCACAGGGGAGCGATGCCTCGCAGACTCTACCTCCTGCTGAGGCGAGGAGGAAGAGCCCTGCTGCTCCAGCTCCTGGCACCAGCGCTCCTACTCCTCGTGTAGGCGGTGGTGCAACCTCTCCAAGTGGTTGGACTAGCTAGTCACTAGGCGACGAAGCGGATGCTCTGCAAGACGAGAGGGCAAGAAAGGAATGACTAACTTCCATGTTGTGTGTCTAAGACGAGTCATCTACAAAATACATCGTAAGCATAAGAGTAAGAACAGAAATAATATGACCAGCAAGTAAACCATAAAAATATTAGGAAATAAAATAAAACAAAATTTTTGGCAAGGTATAATATATATAGTAGAACATAGGATTGGTCGAGATGACCAACTTTTGAAGTGACACCAAGGTCAAGGTGAGAATAGGGGTCTATAATCCTTATAACAGCCATTCTACTCTAGGTTAGCGGTCCTATAGTCAGAACGGCTTTGATACCACTTATGTCACACCTGGTTTTAGAAGGCAAACCAAATGCGAAACAAGTACGTGCTAGGATCAGTAATTCACGTACACATCAGCTACATAGTTGGACATCATCACTCAGTGCTCAAATAATAACATAAAAGAGTATTAATTTCATTACATCATGATGGCCGAGACATCCACATAGTCTTAAACATAGATCAAATGTGAAAACGAAACGTAGCAATACACGGCCTTCACAGGCAGCCGGCTTGGGGTTTGTCGCTAACCCACACCTAGAACTCATCATAGTCTTGGAACTCCTGTAAATCCTCCACCATGACTTCATCTTCTCCTGAGCAGTGGTTGCAATGTGAACAACCTAGGGGTTTTGGTGTTGTAAAGCAAGGGTGAGTACACATCAACATACTCAGCAATTGTCCCGTTTGGCTAAGGTGGACTAGCTGTATGTGGGGTGAAGCTCAGAGCGATTGCTTTTAGTGGGTCAGGTAATTATTACTAGTAGAGAGCCAAGTTTTAGTATTAAACCCAAGTTATTAACCTAAAAGTACTCCTTCCAAATGGAAAGAATACTAGAAACCATAATCAAAATCATCACCATCAAACCATAATTATCCTCATCATCATCTGTAATCATAGTATCTCCAATCAAAGGAGCTCCCAAGGCCGTTCATAACCATGAGCACGACTGATATATCAGTTTCATAACACTCTGTAGAGGTTGCACACTTTACCCACGAGTCGTGATTCCGTCTCTAGCCCAGGCTTGCAAGACCCTTGTTCACTCTCGAGGTGAATGGCCAGGGATTCACTACGAAGCCTTTACAAAGATTCCCTGAGGCTATAGCCACCCGTTAGGTTTCATAAATGTACTGCACTCCTCCAAAGGGGCAAACCACCCTCGGTAGAGCGAGCCGCATACATCGAGCCCCATTGATGGCACGATGTCAAAGCAAACTACACCTCAGTTCCTCTAATTAATTAGCTAAGGGCGTCCCATACCACCCTCATGGCTATACAGTTTTCCTAGGTGGTCATTCAATGAACCAGTCCTTACGGAGAGGCACTCGAGAAACCACTTGAGCCCCCTTAAATGTCACAATGTCATCATCATTTCCCAAAAGTAAACATCGTATCATAAATAACCTTATCGTGTTCATTGATTAAAGTAAAGTGCTAGCATAGAGCTAATCCAAAAATGATCCAACCCAAATAGGTGAACAAGGACATGATAAACAAAGACTAGTCAATCGTTAGGTATAGATTATGTAAATGCGGGGAGATGAATTAATAAGTGAGTAGAACATAGATAGGTTAGAGGACACTTGCCTTCACCAACCAGCTGTTGCTCAGGGTCTTCGCCTGCAACTCCTTTGGAGTCCGCCAACAGACCATTATCTATACTGAGTTCAAACATACATTCCACATTCTTACCATAGAAAGAAACAATACACCACACAATAAAATATAATAACTAAACATATACATGGCGTAGGGCTCGCATCTACGACTACGCGAGAAAAGAAACTATGACGGTCGAAGCTATGACCGGATGACATAGCGATTATGTTCAACAGCTATGGATTAAAATACTTATCTCACCATAATTATATTAATTAATAACCATGCACTGCATAAATAAAATTGGCACTAGGTCATGATTAGTTTGGTATTTGATTAATCATTGTTACACTACACACTTAAATTAATATACACAATTCTAGGTGTATTTTAAAAGGATTGTTGGGCGGCGAAGCGTGTGACACAACACACTACTTGAACGGAACTAAAAAAGGTTGTCGCGTGGCGAAATGCACGACACAACGCATGGCTCCCATGGGGGTTTAAAACGTTACGACGCGCGCTGGGGGCTGCGCGCACGGGGACAGGACACGCAGGGGCCGTGATGCTGGGGCACCGCACCGGGAGGGGCCGAGCCGCCGGGGGGCCGTGCAGCCGGAGGGCACGTGTCGGGCGGGCAGCGCGCCGGGGAGGGGCCGGCCATGGGGCCACGAAGGGAAGAGAGGAGAGGGGAAGCTCACCACGGGCTCGATAGACGGCAGCAACCGCTCACTAGGATCCACCCTAGGGCAGGGAGAGAGTGGGGAGAGGTGGAAGAGGGAGAGGGAGAATACTTTGCACGGGAAAGAGAGTGGGGGAGGGGGCGCATGGGGGAGGGCAGGGGCGCCTAGGCCACGCGCCTAGGATCGAGACGGGCCGTGTCGTGGGCTGGGCTGGACCGCGGGGCCAATTCCCTCTACTCGATCTCGCCTGCTTCTAATAAAGTTTATTCCGCGAATCAAAAACCAAAACTAGATGAACGCACGCCTAGGCAAAACATTAGACAAGATAAATATGCTCCGACATGATGCAACAACAGTATCAACTTAGGGTTTTGTTTACACGTGATACGGACACCAGTCTCTATATTGCTTTGAAAATAGGAGGAAGGAGCGAAACAGGAAGAGAAAAAGAGAGTAACGCCTGAATTTGGTGAATATTGGAGGAGAAAATTTATACCCCCAAATTCAGGGCGTTACATTCACTTGGGCTCTTTTGCGCAGGCTTTGCGCTTATGGTGGCTATGGCATAGTTGCACCTCTTCTTATAACGCTTGGGGAAATTTTGATTTGCCTTGCACCAATGCTGATAGATTGCTCTTTGCGACATCGACAAACTTTAAGATTGGAGATGGCTCCAAAATATCCTTCTGGGGCAGCGCTTGGGCAGGGGGAATGAACCTGAAGGACTTGGCACCTAGGCTCTTCTCCATGTCAAAAACAAGGGCAGATCTCTAGCGGGAGCTAGAAGAGACAATGCATGGATTATGGATCTCGCTCTGCTTGACACTGTAATTACGGCACACCACCTTAACGAGTTCTTCACTCTTTGGTTTGAAGTTCAAAAGATACAACTAGACCTAGGTGTTGAGAATATCATCACCTAGAAGTTCGCTGCAGACCACCATTACACAGTGAAATCAGCATATATGGCATAATTTTTGGGCTTGGTTCGTACAAACTTTGACCTCATCATTTGAAAGAATTGAGTGCCCCTAAAGTGCAAGTTTTTAGCAGGCTTGCGATTCAAAATCACATTTGGACTACTGACTGTTTAGCTACCAGAAATTGGCCCCATTCCCCAACTTGTGTCCTCTGTCGTGGTGTCCTGGAATCAGGGTTTCTTTTGATTGTGGAATATCGGTTCACTAAACAGATTTGGGAGGAGATTGCTATATGGGTTGCCATTGAGGATTTGAAGCCGTCTAACTGGGATCTTTCTCTCACACTGATTCTTTGGTGGGAGAATTTGGCTATGTTGCTGATATGTAATAGGAAAGGGCTCATAACGTTGTTGATTCTTGTTAACTGTACAATATGGTAGGAAAGGTACGTGAGGACTTTTGATCGCAGGTTTTCAAACAGTCAGTAGATCATAACTTTGGTTAAGTGTGAGGCGGCAGCCTGGATGGCGGCCAGGGCAAGGCAATTGGCCGCTCTCTGTGACGGAACCTCCCAAGTCATTAGGCCCACCTACAGTTGTCCTTGTCTAACAGACATCAAACAACCTTGTAGATGTTCCTGAACCACTTGACAAGTTCGGTATCTTTTCTTACCTTTCCAGGAATGTTTCACCCGTCTTGCAGTCATTACAGAACATCGAAGATATCGAAATGTGGAAGTGATTACATAAACTTACATTTATTAAAAAGTAAGATCAAGTAGTTTATTACAGACCAGAAATATAAACGAGTGCAGAGTAGTATTATTACATAACCAAGGGAGGCAAAAACTCCTCCTGGTAAGTTTTTCATAAAAGTTTTCTTATGGAGGACCAAGTCCACCCGCATCTTCACTCTTGCTTTTCCTCCTGAGGAACCACCTTGGTACAGAAGCAATAGAAATCTGCTGCTTCCTCACCTAAAAACAACGAGGGAATAAACCCTGAGTATGGAATTACTCAGCAAGGCTTACCCGACTAAAGAAAAGACTCTCAAGGGTATGCTGGATAAATAGGAATCAAGGAGAGGCTTTAGCAAAAATCAACTTAGATACTTTTGCAGAAATAGCTTACTAAAAAGAGTCCTTACTTTCAACATTTTAATGCCAGATTAAATATTAATAGACTCTGTTTGCCTCTAGTCTAATTTTATCATTTCATTAATACAATATCATTTTTATTCACGAAGTTCGCATCCTGACTTAGGTTGTAGGGAAGTGACCAAGTCTTCATAACCGTGAAGGTACGGCGATCCGAATCGATTATACTCAGCTGAGGATCTCCAATCACACGACATATGTAGCACTTAACCCTTGCATATGTCAACCCGCCACCGGGGTTCTTAAGACCAGATCAGGTTCACGCAAACCGAGAGCACAGATACACCACCGTCCAGCCTCTTGCCACGGTGGGTACACGCTACTCCCGCCACCGCTCCACGCCCATTTCGTGTTATCTTATTCTGGCCTTAGTCTGCCCGAGGCAAGGCTTACCCATGACGAGGCATGTGACCAGTTAAAGGGTCCTCGATCAGCACGCCTACATACGCATTCAATCCTTAACCAACTTGGGTAGAACATCACCTGTTCCTAACCCAAGTTTCGATTTAAGTACTCCCATCCTCAGGATTGTTTCTGTTCCTTAGGATGAAAAGAGCATCACAGGGAACTTTGCAGTAAGATCCCACCATTGCTCCTCAAAAGAAAATATTCTTGCAGGTAGAAGCCATCCTTTCTCGAGCTAGGCTAAGGACAACCTCTATCCACAAGATCTAAGCAGGGCTAAGCATTTTTGTAAATCATGTTTTTGATACTTCACCAGAAGTATCTATAAAGGTATGGATATCAAGGAAAACAATGCATCAAAGGGGTTCCAAGCAACTCCTATAAACCTAATGCATATTCACTAGACTTAAAGTGTGCGAAAATTATTTAAAAACACAAGGAAAGGGGGGTTGCATGCACTGGGGCTTGCCTTCGTTAGTAGGTGAGTCTGACTCAGGCCCACAGATGTCAAAATAAAGACAAGATCCTGCCTGAGAGTCCGAAGGTGGTGGTGCCTTTTCTTCACTCACTTCAACTTCTTCTTTGTTTTCTAAACATAACCACATATATGTATAAGAATGAATGCCATGTAATGCTCATGAGAGTGCAAAGATAATAGAAACTTATTATCTAAAGTCTTGAATACAACTTTCCTTCACGGAACTCCGAGAACTTAGGGTTTCCGGAGTCACTAAAGGAGTTCATAGAGCAGGGGTGGGGGTTTTGGGTTCTAGTTATCAAACAAGGTCCAAATCAACCCAAATTCTACCCAAGGCTTCTAAATAATATGAGGAACTCATATAAAAATTTTGAGCATTTTTGGGATTACCATTTATCTTTTAAAAATCTAGAACTACTATCATAAACTATTTTAAATACCTTAAAATTCCTGATTTAACCTAAAAATCATGAAACTATTTTTATTAATTTCTAGGGAAAATAAGAAACCTAGGAAAATTGGTTTCACAATTTTACCATTTTTCTACATTTTTCTACATATTTCTAAAGCTTCACTGAAAAAGAAAAAGGAAAAAGTGTAACAGTAATGCGCTGGTTTCAGCCCAAACGGCCCAGTCCGGGGGAAAAGTGCGCTCGCTCGCGCCTGCGCTCTGGCAGCTTTGCGAAGACACCCTCGGGGTCCAAACTAACCAGAAGCGGGTTCCGTTACTGTTTCTTCAGGTCACTGACAAATTGCAAAGAAGTCCTCAAACTTCTATCCCTTCGCAGAGGGAGGTCCTCGACGACGGCGAGCGCGGCTTCACTCCGGTGAGCAATTGTACCGGCCAAACGGGGCTATGACCGGCGCTCCCGAGCGACTAACACCTAATTGAATCTATTCCAAGCCTTTCCCCCAACTTAATTTCGGAATTGGAGCTCTACAACCCTCTGCCCACGGGGACAGCGAAAGCTATGGAAATTCATTCGTGTTCCCAGTGATTGGTGGGCTTCTAGTTTAATTGGACGGTTTGGAGAGCATCACCAGCATATAGGGACATGAGAACAACGCGCGAATTGGATGGTGCCTTACCAGAACGGACGGACCACGGGGGAGTGGTGTTTTACGGTGGCGGAGACCAATTTGGGGGAAAACCCGAATTGCGGAGCTACGGTGAGCGAGTGGAGATGAGAGTGGGTGCTATAGCTTGACGATTACATGGCGCAACTATCCCTGCCCTCAATTTATAGGCTCTAAGGGCGGTGGCCGGTGAATTTCGGATGGCGCGGTGGCGGTCGGAGAGTGAAAAGAGTGCTGTTGCAAGAGATGGTTGGCTATCACCGTGGCGGGGTCACCGGCGATCACCGGATATGCACAAGGTGAACTACTGCGACGTGGTAAACCACTGAGGCACATGGCGCACGGTCGCGAAGTGGCTAACTCCGACGAGCTTATCCGAAGCGGTCGTGATCCAAGCTTGGTACGGCGGCCGGAGTAGAATAGTGACTGGAGTTCACCCACGCCGCGTTATTTCCTACCCTTATGAGTTATCTGCAACCCACGACGCACGAATCGCAACGGCGACGAGGATCGCGGCGCGGGATCACCGGCAGCGAGGGGATCTGAACCTGGGATATTTGGGTGGCACTGTACCATCGAGGAACTTGTTCAGAGTGTCTGACAGACAATGTTTGGGTCGATTTTGCTCTCAATTCTTAGTGATAACCCATGTCAAGCTCTATAGAAAATTGTAGAGGAAGGTACCATCTACAAGGTTGCCATATGGTGTTGCCACTGAAAATCATTGGATCATGTCTGAAATGGGGCTTGAAGTTGGTGGTAGTTCACTGTTAATCTGAAAATTCAGACCCATCAGCCTGATAGTCCAACTTTGAGCTGAATTATCTCCAAATTTCTCATAAGAACATGGCTTGCACTCTTAAGCAAAGTTGTTCTCCTATAATTGGGCTACAATTTTGATGTGGTGACCTAGGGCAAAAACCCTAGAATTTGGAAGATACAATGCTCCAAAGTTGAGCCCTCAACACTGAATTTCAGACTTAGAATGAAACCTAAGTGAGGTCCATTTTGCATTTAAGTCCAAAACCCAATGTTTGGATTTTAAGCCCACACATTTGTGAACCAAAGGTCTTAAGATACTTATTTGACTTGGTTTTTGCACTTTAGTCCAAAAGTGGACTAATTTTGCACATAGGTCCCTAGGGTTGGGATTTAGGGTTTTCCCGGGTTCTAATTGAGATTTTTGGTATCCCAGGGGTATAAATGTGATTCAACTTTGTTTTTGGGGACATTTTATGACTCTTCCCCTAAAGCCCTTAGGTTTTTTTCATTTGGGTTAAGTTTTGCCCCTTTGAGCCTGATTTAGGGTTAGGTTCCCTATCCAGGGTCCTATTTGTAAAACACCAAAAACAATACACTTGTTTGAAATTTTTACCTAGTGAATGCACTCTAGGTGTATCAAACATATGCAATGTCAATGCTTATGATGCAATGCTCAAATTTTAGTTACAGTAACACCAGGGGTGTTACATCTTTCCCCCCATAAAAGAATCTCGTCCCGAGATTTAAAGTCCTAGGGTTAGTAATGGAAAAGGAAATGCTTCACATTTGTATTCCCTTATTTCTGGTACTAGGCAGGGGTGGTGTGGGGGTTCACTCCTTTATTACAATACTAAATATACTTTACAAATTACATGAGGCTAGAAAGCCTGGGAAATTCTTATCTAAAAAGTCTTGGGTTTCCCATGTAGCCTCTTCCTCAGAATGTTGGTTCCATTGTATCTTATAGAATTTGAGAGTTTTCCTCCGGGTAACCCTGTCCTTTTGATCCAGATCTCGAATAGGATGTTCCGAGTATGTTAAATCTGGTTCCAGGACAACATCTGTCACTTCAATGGTTCGATCGGGAACCCGAAGACACTTCTTCAATTGCGACACATGGAACACATTATGTACAACAGACAATGTTTCGGGAAGTAGAAGTCGATATGCCACTGGTCCACATTGCTCAAGTATAGGAAATGGACCAATGTACCGGGGTGCCAGCTTCCCTTTTATCCCGAAACGCGATACACCCTTAATTGGTGAGACTTTTAAGTAGACATAATCTCCCACGAGAAAAGATAAGGGTTGTCGTCGTCGGTCTGCATAACTCTTTTGTCGAGTTTGAGCTTTCTTCAAATTATGTATTATTTTCTGAACTTTATCTTCAGTTTCTTTTACCAGGGTAGGCCTGAAGAAGTACCTTTCACCTGGTTCAGACCAATTTAGCGGAGTACGACATCGTCGTCCATATAGTGCTTCGAAAGGTGCCATCTTGATACTTTCTTGATAGCTATTATTATATGAAAACTCCGCTAAGGGCAAACATTCATCCCATTTCTGTGAGAAGTCCAGAACACATGCCCGCAACATATCTTCAAGTATTTGATTCACCCTCTCAGTTTGTCCACTTGTTTGTGGATGATAAGCCGAACTGTGGAGCAATTTGGTACCCAAAGATTTATGAAGTTCTTCCCAGAATTTGGATATGAATTGGGGTCCACGATCCAATACTATAGTCTTCGGAATACCATGCAAACTGAGAATACGGGCAATGTATAATGCTGCATAAGTGGCCACTATATACTTTGTCCTAACAGGCAAGAAGTGGGCAATCTTTGTAAGTCGATCAACAATCACCCAGATAGAGTCATATCCTTTTGCAGTTCTGGGCAATCCCACAATAAAGTCCATACTTATGTCTTCCCATTTCCATGTCGGTATTGGTAGAGACTGTAATGGACCGGCAGCTTTCAAGTGTATGGCCTTGACACGTCTACAGGTGTCACATCTAGCCACATAGCGTGCAATTTCGATCTTCATCTTTGTCCACCAATAATGTTGCTTCAAGTCTTGGTACATCTTAGTGCTTCCGGGATGAATAGAATAGCGACTAAGATGTGCTTCATCAAGAATTTGTTGGCGGATCTCTTCATTCTTCGGCACCACTATGCGGTTATTAAACCATACAACACCTTGATCATCTTCTTTGAAACATTTGGCCTTTCCAGCCCTTAACTTTTCACGAATGTGTTTCATACCCTCATTATCCTTTTGAGTACCAATTATCCTTTGCAAGAGGACGGATTCCAGCTTTAGCTGATTCAGAGTTCCTTGTTGGACCATTCCCAGGTTTAGCTTCTCCATCTCCTGACACAATGTGTTGTCAAAGGTCTTCACCGTAAGACAGTGACAGGAAACCTTACGGCTTAATGCATCTGCTACAACATTGGCTTTGCCTGGGTGATAATGAATTTCCAATTCATAGTCCTTAATAAGATCAAGCCATCGTCTTTGCCTCATATTCAATTCTGACTGGGTGAAGATATACTTCAAGCTTTTATGATCTGTAAAAATATGACAGATATTTCCCAGCAGATAGTGACGCCAAATTTTCAGGGCATGAACCACAGCAGCTAGCTCCAGATCATGAGTTGGGTAATGCTCCTCATGTCGGCGCAACTGCCTTGAAGCATATGCAATTACTCAGCCCTCTTGCATTAATACACAGCCGAGTCCACTGCCTGATGCATCACAGTATACATCAAAAGGCTTAGTGATGTCCGGTTGAGCCAATACCGGAGCAGTGGTAAATAATGTCTTCAATTGCTCAAAGGCTTCATTACACTTAGAAGACCAATTGAATTTAGTGTCATTCTTTAATAAACTTGTGATCGGCTTCACAAGCTTAGAAAAATCTGGTATGAATCTGCGGTAATACCCCGCCAGTCCAAGGAAACTTCGGACTTGATGAACAGTGGTTGGGGGTTTCCACTCCAAAATGTCCTTGACTTTGCTGGGGTCTACCGCAATCCCTCTGGCAGATAGAACATGTCCCAGAAATTGAATTTCCTCTAGCCAAAATGCGCATTTGCTGAACTTGGCATACAACTGATGTTCCCTCAGGCGCGTTAACACGATCCATAAATGTTGAGCATGCTCCTCTTCATTCTTGGAATATATTAGAATATCGTCAATGAAGACCACCACAAACTTGTCTAGCTCTGGCATAAACACTGAGTTCATCAAATATGTGAAGTGGGCCGGAGCATTTGTTAACCCGAAAGACATTACCAGATATTCAAACAACCCATACCGCGTGGTGAATGCGGTTTTTGGTATATCCTCGGGCCGAATACGGATCTGATGATAGCCCGACCTGAGATCAATTTTGGAGAATACCCTCGCCCCGGTCAATTGATCAAACAGAATATCAATCCTCGGAAGAGGGTACTTGTTCTTGATAGTGACCTCATTTAGGGGTCGATAATCCACGCACATCCGTAAGGTTTGATCCTTCTTCTTGACGAATATGGCTGGACAACCCCAGGGTGATGAGCTTGGCCGGATGAATCCTTTCTCTAGGAGGTCTTGTAATTGAATCTTCAATTCTGCCAACTCATTCGGAGGCATACGGTACGATCTTCGAGCAATGGGAGTCGTACCGGGTTTTAACTCAATTACAAATTCTACATCCCTTTTAGGTGGCAATCCCGGTAAATCCTCGGGAAAGACATCGGGAAACTCGCACACTACCGGAATATCCTTGATTTCCGGTATCATGACTTCATAAACTCTGCCAGTAGTTTTGCTTGGAATGGGGATGGGCAAGAAAATTTCTTCTTGATTGTGACTCAACCTAATGGTTCTTTGATCAGTATTGAGTGTTGCTTTATGCTTGGCCAACCAATTCATACCCAAAATAACATCTATGTCTTGGCCTTTCAGAACGACCATATTGGTAGGAAAGTTCCGTCCGGCCAATGATACGGGCACTTGATAGGCCACTTCTCTAGTAAAGATTTGTCCCCCAGGTGAGTGTATTTTAAACCCCTCTTTTGATTCATGGCATGCAATGTGATGTTGCTCCACAAACTTTTTGCTAATGAACGTATGCGAAGCACCAGAATCAAAAAGAATGACTGCAGGATGATTGGCCATGAGGAACATACCCATCATTACCGGCTCTCCGTCCGGTGTAGTGGCCACTTGTGTATAATATACGCGTCCCGTCTTCTTGATATTTTTGCCCTTAACATTTCCCTTGCTTTGAGATGAATTCCCTGATCGTTGTTGATTATTCGACTGGTTCTGCTTGGGATAGGGGCAATCTTTGATGAAATGCCCAGACTTGCCACAATTGAAACATCTGGTTGAAGAGCTGGGCAAAGCAGGGAATCGAGTGCCTGGGACACCCGGCTGACTTGGGGCAGTGGGGGCATTATTGGGACGAATAATTATTGGCTGCTTGAAAGGGAAGGATGGTGCACGTGAACGATTCTGGTTAGAAGGCCGGAGAATAAACCGTTGCCTTTTTACCGGGCCCTGACTAGGCCTATCACCTCCAAATCCCTTAGATTTTCTGACGCCTGCATACTTTGCTTCCACAACCAAGGCTGTACTGACAGCCCTTCCATACGTAAGATCTATGCAGGTTGCCATTTTTCTTTGCAGTCGATCATTTAGACCTCTCATAAAGCAATTTTTCTTTTTCAAATCAGTGTTCACTTGATCGATTGCATATTGTGATAGATGATTGAACTTATTGAGATACTGATTAACAGTATCCCCTCCTTGCTTTAGCTTCATGAATTCTTCTTGCTTCATATGTAGAACACCTTCGGGGATATAATGCTCGCGGAAGGCCACTTTGAATTCTTCCCAGGTTATTTGATGATTGGCCGGTTGAACGGCCACGAAATTTCCCCACCAAGTGCTGGCAGGGCCGCGTAGTTGTTGTGCTGCAAATAATGGCTTCTGGGTCTCCGAGCAGCGTAGAAGTCCGAATTTTTGTTCAACTCGAAGCCATTCATCAGCTTCCAACGGATCTTCAGCTTTAACAAATAAGGGTGGACGTGTCTCAGAGAAGTCCAAGTAAGAAGTTTCGCGGGGGCCCTATTGATAAACCCGCCCACCTTGCTGCTGGAATTGTTGGCCCGCCATTTCTCTCAGAAAGCGGGTATTATCAGCAGTCGCGTTCATTAAGGCGGCAATCGCCTCAGCCAGTGTGGGAGGAACAGGAGGTGGATTCGGTGTAGATTCCCTTCCACTAGAGGGTCCCGCTGCATCCTGGGATCGGGTCTTGGACGGCATCTGTGGCAACAAACATTTGGAAACAAATATAATATGCCAAAGATAAAACCATCCTATTTACATTACCAAAAAGAGTAATGTACAGACTCGATTTTACAACAGGATACATTACTCAGTATACAATAGCATTACCTATTATACAATAGTACAACCTACAATATACTATTTCTATTTCTACCACTATACTACTATTCTCGCTTCTGGTTGTTCCTGGCAGCCTCGTCGTCGAGTGTGGGAGACCATTCATCGACCAGCCTCATCGAAGGAGGGGGCTTAAAAAGGTCTAGCTCACCACCAAGCGCTTCTCCCGCGACGTGCGAGGGTCCGGCTTCCGACCCGATAGGATCCATAGGGGCACTGGGATGTAGTTGCGAATACAGTACATGGACTTCCTCATGTAGGGTATTGCAATACGCCTGCAGGTTATCAATAGCAGAACTAAGTTCCTCGACTCGGGCTCGAGCCTTTGCTGCCTTAGCCCAAGCCACTGAACGAGACTGTACCGCCCAGTCGAGCGCTAAATCCCGATCAGCAAGCTGATCCTGCAAACGACGGATATAACTCCTTAATTCGTTTATCCTATCGCCATCCGCGACCAACATACTGGTCCTGCGTTGCAGTTCCGTTTGAAGTTGATTCACGCGGGCTTCGAGATCCCCAATTGGATCGTTGCTTCCGCTACTACTATCCTCATCTCGCGGGGCAAGTTGATGACGAGGTACTCCAATTGGGCCTGTTGACTTACGCGCGGTCTTCCTCGTGCGCGGCGGCATTTCTCTAAGGGGAAAATTTTATTAGTATAATTCTTAGCATGATGCATGTGTAATTACAGAATCAACCTTAGTTGATTCATACCTTCTATACATTGCACTCCTCCTATCTGGTCTTTCATATAGATTCTTCAAATATAGAGGATAAGAATAGAAGAAATTTTTCTAGGTGAGTTTTTAGAAAATCCTTTTGAAAATGCCTTATAATATCTGCGAAGAAAGGCCACGCTCTGATACCAGCTGTGACGGAACCTCCCAAGTCATTAGGCCCACCTACAGTTGTCCTTGTCTAACAGACATCAGACAACCCTGTAGATGTTCCTGAACCACTTGACAAGTTCGGTATCTTTTCTTACCTTTCCAGGAACGTTTCACCCGTCTTGTAGACATTACAGAACATCGGAGATATCTAAATGCGGAAGTGATTACATAAACTTACATTTATTAAAAAGTAAGATCAAGTAGTTTATTACAGACCAGAAATATAAACGAGTGCAGAGTAGTATTATTACATAACCAAGGGAGGCAAAAACTCCTCCCGGTAAGTTTTTCATAAAAGTTTTCTTATGGAGGACCAAGTCCTCCCGCATCTTCACTCTTGCTTTTCCTCCTGAGGAACCACCTTGGTACAGAAGCAACAGAAATCTGCTGCTTCCTCACCTAAAAACAACGAGGGAATAAACCCTGAGTATGGAATTACTCAGCAAGGCTTACCCGACTAAAGAAAAGACTCTCAAGGGTATGCTGGATAAATAGGAATCAAGGAGAGGCTTTAGCAAAAATCAACTTAGATACTTTTGCAGAAATAGCTTACTAAAGTGAGTCCTTACTTTCAACATTTTAACGCCAGATTAAATATTAATAGACTCTGTTTGCCTCTAGTCTAATTTTATCATTTCATTAATACAATATCATTTTTATTCACGAAGTTCGCATCCTGACTTAGGTTGTAGGGAAGTGACCAAGTCTTCATAACCGTGAAGGTACGGCGATCCGAATCGATTATACTCAGCTGAGGATCTCCAATCACACGACATATGTAGCACTTAACCCTTGCATATGTCAACCCGCCACCGGGGTTCTTAAGACCTGATCAGGTTCACGCAAACCGAGAGCACAGATACACCACCGTCCAGCCTCTTGCCACGGTGGGTACACGCTACTCCTGCCACCGCTCCACGCCCATTTCGTGTTATCTTATTCTGGCCTTAGTCTGCCCGAGGCAAGGCTTACCCATGACGAGGCATGTGACCAGTTAAAGGGTCCTCGATCAGCACGCCTACATACGCATTCAATCCTTAACCAACTTGGGTAGAACATCACCTGTTCCTAACCCAAGTTTCGATTTAAGTACTCTCATCCTCAGGATTGTTTCTGTTCCTTAGGATGAAAAGAGCATCACAGGGAACTTTGCAGTAAGATCCCACCATTGCTCCTCAAAAGAAAATATTCTTGCAGGTAGAAGCCATCCTTTCTCGAGCTAGGCTAAGGACAACCTCTATCCACAAGATCTAAGCAGGGCTAAGCATTTTTGTAAATCATGTTTTTGATACTTCACCAGAAGTATCTATAAAGGTATGGATATCAAGGAAAACAATGCATCAAAGGGGTTCCAAGCAACTCCTATAAACCTAATGCATATTCACTAGACTTAAAGTGTGCGAAAATTATTTAAAAACACAAGGAAAGGGGGGTTGCATGCACCGGGGCTTGCCTTCGTTAGTAGGTGAGTCTGGCTCAGGCCCGCAGATGTCAAAATAAAGAAAAGATCCTGCCTGAGAGTCCGAAGGTGGTGGTGCCTTTTCTTCACTCACTTCAACTTCTTCTTTGTTTTCTAAACATAACCACATATATGTATAAGAATGAATGCCATGTAATGCCCATGAGAGTGCAAAGATAATAGAAACTTTTTATCTAAAGTCTTGAATACAACTTTCCTTCACGGAACTCCGAGAACTTAGGGTTTCCGGAGTCAGTAAAGGAGTTCATAGAGCAGGGGTGGGGGTTTTGGGTTCTAGTTATCAAACAAGGTCCAAATCAACCCAAATTCTACCCAAGGCTTCTAAATAATATGAGGAACTCATATAAAAATTTTGAGCATTTTTGGGATTACCATTTATCTTTTAAAAATCCAGAACTACTATCATAAACTATTTTAAATACCTTAAAATTCCTGATTTAACCTAAAAATCATGAAACTATTTTTATTAATTTCTAGGGAAAATAAGAAACCTAGGAAAATTGGTTTCACAATTTTACCATTTTTCTATATTTTTCTACATATTTCTAAAGCTTCACTGAAAAAGAAAAAGGAAAAAGTGTAACAGTAATGGGCTGGTTTCAGCCCAAACGGCCCAGTCCGGGGCAAAAGTGCGCCCGCGCGCGCCCACGCTCTGGCAGCTTTGCGAAGACACCCTCGGGGTCCTAACTAACCAGAAGCGGGTTCCGTTACTGTTTCTTCAGGTCACTGACAAATTGCAAAGAAGTCCTCAAACTTCTATCCCTTCGCAGAGGGAGGTCCTCGACGACGGCGAGCGCGGCTTCGCTCCGGTGAGCAACTGTACTGGCCAAACGGGGCTATGACCGGCGCTCCCAAGCGACTAACACCTAATTGAATCCATTCCAAGCCTTTCCCCCAACTTAATTTCGGAATTGGAGCTCTACAACCCTCTGCCCACGGGGACAGTGAAAGCTATGGAAATTCATTCGTGTTCCCAGTGATTGGTGGGCTTCTAGTTTAATTAGACGGTTTGGAGAGCATCATCAGCATATAGGGACATGAGAACAACACGCAAATTGGATGGTGCCTTACCAGAACGGACGGACCACGGGGGAGTGGTGTTTTACGGTGGCGGAGACCAATTTGGGGGAAAACCCGAATTGCGGAGCTACGGTGAGCGAGTGGAGATGAGAGTGGGTGCTATAGCTTGACGATTACATGGTGCAACTATCCCTGCCCTCAATTTATAGGCTCCAAGGGCGGTGGCCGGTGAATTTCGGATGGCGCGGTGGCGGTCGGAGAGTGAAAAGAGTGCCGTTGCAAGAGATGGGTGGCTGTCACCGTGGCGGGGTCACCGGCGATCACCGGATATGCACAAGGTGAACTACTACGACGTGGTAAACCACCGAGGCACGTGGCGCACAGTCGCGAAGTGGCTAACTCCGACGAGCTTATTCGAAGCGGTCGTGATCCAAGCTTGGTACGGCGGCCGGAGTAGAATAGTGACCGGAGTTCACCCACGCCGCGTTATTTCCTACCCTTATGAGTTATCTGCAACCCACGACGCACGAATCGCAACGACGACGAGGATCGCGGCGCGGGATCACCGCGGCGAGGGGATCTGAACCTGGGATATTTGGGTGTCACTGTACCATCGAGGAACTTGTTCAGAGTGTCTGACAGACAATGTTTGGGTCGATTTTGCTCTCAATTCTTAGTGATAACCCATGTCAAGCTCTATAGAAAAATTGTAGAGGAAGGTACCATCTACAAGGTTGCCATATGGTGTTGCCACTGAAAATCATTGGATCATGTCTGAAATGGGGCTTGAAGTTGGTGGTAGTTCACTGTTAATCTGAAAATTCAGACCCATCAGCCTGACAGTCCAACTTTGAGCTGAATTATCTCCAAATTTCTCATAAGAACATGGCTTGCACTCTTAAGCAAAGTTGTTCTCCTATAATTGGGCTACAATTTTGATGTGGTGACCTAGGGCAAAAACCCTAGAATTTGGAAGATACAATGCTCCAAAGTTGAGCCCTCAACACTGAATTTCAGACTTAGAATGAAACCTAAGTGAGGTCCATTTTGCATTTAAGTCCAAAACCCAATGTTTGGATTTTAAGCCCACACATTTGTGAACCAAAGGTCTTAAGATACTTATTTGACTTGGTTTTTGCACTTTAGTCCAAAAGTGAACTAATTTTGCACATAGGTCCCTAGGGTTGGGATTTAGGGTTTTCCCGGGTTCTAATTGAGATTTTTGGTATCCCAGGGGTATAAATGTGACTCAACTTTGTTTTAGGGGACATTTTATGACTCTTCCCCTAAAGCCCTTAGGTTTTCTTCATTTGGGTTAAGTTTTGCCCCTTTGAGCCTGATTTAGGGTTAGGTTCCCTATCCAGGGTCCTATTTGTAAAACACCAAACAATAATACACTTGTTTGAAATTTTTACCTTGTGAATGCACTCTAGGTGTATCAAACATATGCAATGTCAATGCTTATGATGCCATGCTCAAATTTTAGTTACAGTAACACCAGGGGTGTTACACTCTCTTACCTTCGTCAATTTAGTTGGGGTATTTATTGTGGGTTGATTTTTCATAGTGGCGGTGGGATGCTTTTTAAGCCTTGATGCACTTCTCATCGCAATTGTACTTACTTTCTTGCCTTAAGTCATATCCCTCCTTATTAATACATAAGGCAGAACTCCTGCCTGATTGTTTCAAAACAAATGCAAGCTTTATCCCCTTTAGGACTTTCCAAGGAAACAGAGTCATGACAGACAAAACGCTATTGAAGTTGTTAGGGAAGGGAATAAAATAGACACAAAGATTTACATGGAAAATTTCCTCCAATATGGAGGAGCAAACAACCACGAGGAAACAGATCCACTATCAACCGCAGAGTACAAGTTACAGGGAGGGCCTATATTTATAGGCATACAGGAAAGAATATTCCAAAGCATATTCCAAATATATAAAATGAATTAGAGGCATATTCCAACAAATCTCCCCTTGACTCTAAATCCATAGAACTGTTTCCCAAACACCACTAGGATGCTAAATTTGAATATCAACCAAGTCTAAGGAATCATTAGACTTGGAACTAGAGATGCCTTCGTATCATCAAAATAACCTATCTTCTGGAACGTAATAGAAACAACTTTAGCATCAACTGTTGAACATTGCAAGTAATAGAGATTATTCAAATGGTTGCCCTTCAAGATAATACGATTGTCACGAGAAACCTTAAGAATACCATCAATAGCAGCAAAATTTAATCCCATTGCTTCTAAAGTGCTCAAAGAAATAAGATTTCTCTTCAATTTTGGAACAAAACGGACATCGATAAGTTTCTTAATACTGCCATCATGAACTTGGATATCAATAGAGCCGATTCCAATAATCTCACATGTGGATTCATCTCCAATAACAACCTCACCAGCATGAGACTAAACATAATCAGAAAACTAATGTCTATGCAAACAAATATGAAAAGTGCAAGCGAAATCGAGAACCCAAGAAGAGCACTTTTCAACAGAAGCAACAAATAGAGCTTCTCCACTATCCAAAGTTTCAACAAAACTGGCTTCAGCAGAAGAATTATCCAATTCCTTTTTCTTTCTCTCCTCTTTATTTCTCACTTTGGGGCACTAATAAATATGATGAGTATTTTTTCTTCTCACATGCGAATAGTGTAAAGACGCTCCTTGAGACGTAGCTTGTTTGCAAGACTCTTGGTCATATACTGCTCCTCCAATTTCTTCCACAATGTTGCTGCAGATTTTTCATGCATTACTTCATGCAGAACATCAAAAGATAAACTAAGCTATATGGCAGACAAAGCTCTCTCATCAATATCTTGCCACTTATCATCAGTCATGTCAGCAGGTCGTGTCTGCAACGCCTTTTGAACAACCAACTGGGTAAGAACAACCTTCATCTGAATCTGCCAAATAGCAAAACTAATTTTGCCATCGAACTTCAGAATATCAAATTTAGTCGACATAATGCGAGATAAAAATTCTGATAGAACGACGAAGGCAAAACCCGACGGCGGCGGTGGCCACAATGTGGATAAAAAACAGTGTGTCTAACCCTAGCTCTGATACCACTTGTTAGGGAAGGGAATAAAATAGACACATAGATTTATGTGGAAAAATCTCTTCCAATATGGAGGAGCAAACAACCTCGAGGAAACAGATCCACTATCAACCACATAGTACAAGTTACACGGAGGGTCTATATTTATAGGCGTACAGGAAAGAATATTCCAAAGCATATTCCAAGGCATATTCCAAATATATAAAAGGAATTAGAGGCATATTCCAACAGAAGTTTAAGAACTGAAAAGCGCCCAATGGATTGAATGTCATTTGCTAAAGATCTTGTTCTACCCAACAGAGCTAAGGCAGGCCCAATATCTTAGTATATGGAACAATTTGATACTAAATTGAGCCCTCTAAATAATGTCACAAGAAACAATGTAAAAAATTGTAAATTCAGTTTTCTATTGTTTCTAACTTAAGCTTTGTTGTTGCACAGGTTGTTCATAGCTAGAGCTAAATAGTAGAGATTTTTTCGTTATATACGCCAGTATTCAAATATATCTGTCGGGTACCATAATTAGGGGTACCCCCAACGCTCCTAATCATGGCTGGTAAACACTCTCAGACCAACTGACGGGTGCGGTTCAAGTCAAGACTTTGTCTACCCGAGGGACGCGATCTCACCCGAGCCCAGCCTCGGGTTGGAACAGTAGTCCCAGACGAGTTCACGCCTCGCCCAAGGGCCTCCTCAGGCAGCGGGCGCCCCCTCGGCTCTCCCGAGGCCCGGCTCGGGCATGCTTCATCGTGAAGCAACCTTGGCCAGACCGCCTCACCAACTGACTGCTTCACACGCGCATTAAATGCAGGGGATGCCTGACGTCGTATCCTGACACACGCGCCTCAGACGGGCAGGCCGAAGTGACCGCAGTCACTTCACCCCTCTTCTTTACTGTCTGATATGACAGGAAAACTACGCCACTCGCTCTGCTCCGACTGCCGTGTCAGCCACCCCGGCGACGACTGACAACAAGTCACGATCAACCACCGAGTTCAGCCTCGGGCGCAACAGGAAGCTCCGCCTCGCCCGACCTCATGCTCCGGCCTCGAGAGGAGGTCTCCGCCTCGCTCGACCCCCGGACTCGGCCTCGACCCCGGTCTCGGGAGGAATCGCGTCCTCGCCCGACCCCAGCCTTGGCCTCAAGAGAAGTCTCCGCCTCGACCGACCCTGGGCTCGGACCGACCGCGCTAACAGGGGATACATCATTTCCCTATTCCTATCCTGCTCAGGCTACAAGGAACAAGACCAGCGTCCCATCTGGCTTACCCTGGTGACGGGTAATGATGGTGCCCCACGTGCACCATGACGCCGGTGGCTCTCAGCCCCTTACGACAGCAAGGAGACGTCAGCAGGACCCTCGCCGCGCTGCTAACTGTGCTCCTACAGGACTCAGGCGCTCCTCCGACGGCCACGCCATCACATGTATAGGGCCCAAGCTCTCCCCCAACGGCCACGTTGGCATGTACACAGGGCTTAGGCACTCCACTGCCGGACACGTTAGCGCAGAGCTACGCCCCCGTTGTACGCCTGGACCCTCTCCTTGCCTCTATAAAAGGGAGGTCCAGGGCCACCCTGAGGGGGGTTCGCGTGGGGGAAGCGGCGGACGAACTCTGTGTCTCTCTCTCTCCCACGCGACGCGCTTGTAACCCCTACTACGAGCGGCACCCCTGGTGCAGGATAATACAAGGCTTGTCCCACCTCTTGTGTTCCATCCCGTGCCAACCCATCTGGGCAGGGGCACGCAGCGATTTCACTGTCGGTCCAAGGGACCCCCCCGGGTCCAAGACACCGACAGTTGGCGCGCCAGGTAGGGGCCTGCTGCGTGTTAACGAACACCTTCCCATTGAGTTCCAGATGGGGAGTCTTCAGCAACCTCTTCAGCCCGGGATGGCGCTCCGCTTCGGGAGTCTTGAGTTCATGTCCCTCGACGGCAGCTATGACATGGTACTCCTCCCCCCGTGGTGTGACGACAACGACAGTCTCCGACTCGCCCGGCGGCGGCGAGCTCTACGACAGCATCTCCCCGTGGCAGAAGAGGAGCACTCTGGTCGTCCCCGCCACCCTCCTCGTCGGAGGAGGCGGAGGCGAGGCAACCATGGCCACGCAGGAGGCGGCACCTTGTCGGTTGTCGCACCAGAGCGAGTCGACGACGCCGGCACTCCCCCAGGGGACATGTCGGACATTGTCCTCGCACCTGAGGCGACGGCGGGTGTCACTTCCCTGCGACGTGTCAGCCCCAAGCGGACTGATGATGCCAGCACCCTCGCAAAGGACCTGCTGGGCGTTACCCTCGTACCTGAGATGACGGTGTGCTCCGCCCCCGACACGACTTCACCACCGTCCAACGACCAAGAGGTACCGTCCGTTTTCCATCCCATACCTTTTCGGTTCAGCTTCGATCCACCTAGCGACCCTGCTATGGTGAGCGCCTTCGTAAAGGCGTATCCAAACCTTTCGGGGTACCACATGTGGTCGACATGGGACCGACTGACAGCCGTCTCAACCTTCGGACCAGTGGGTTCTGAGGAAGAGGACGACCCCGACTCCAGTTGGGATTTCTCTGCCCTCAATGACCCCGGTGCCATGCGGGGCTTCATGTCCGCATGTGACCACTACCTCTCCGGTTGTTCTGACGATGGCCATGACCTTGACGACGAGGGTTACAGCCCAAGTCGCGAATGTTTCCACGTCGATCTGGGAGATCACAATGAAGGCAACCACCTCGGTATGCCAGAGGTTGACGATCCCCCTGGGCCCGCATCTCGCGTTGACATCCCGCGGGAGCTAGCTGTGGTCCCAGTCCCTGCGGGGGGTTGAAAGGGAAATGTGCCTTGGGCCATTACTAAGTATTTTGGTGATTGAGTGCCAACACAAGTGCTTTTATGCTAATCTATGCAAAGTGGTGGACAAAGTGAAAATCTTGTCAAAAGGTATGTTTCTAGACTTAGTAGATTGTTTTTATGGACTAATGTATTATGTCTAAGTGCTGGAAACAGGAAAGATTGAATTGGAAATGAGATGGCCTTGTTCAGCCAAAGTCTGCTCTGTCTGGGTTCATCGGACTGTCCGGTGGTGCACCGGACAGTGTCCGGTGCGCCAGGCTGGCTCTGGCGACCAGGCTGCTCTCGGGACTTCGACGGCGGTATACGGCTAAAATTCACTGGTCTGTCCGGTGGTGCACCGGACTGTCCGGTGAGCCGTTCACAGGCGAACTCGTCGCTCTCGGGAAACCATCAACAGCGTACGGCTAAAATTCACTGGTCTGTCCGGTGGTGCACTGGACTGTCCGGTGAGTCAATGGTCAGCTGGGGCAACGGTCGGCCGAGGATTCCGCGCGTGACGCGTGGCCGAGCCAATGGTCACATTGGTGCACCGGACTGTTCGGTGTGCACCGGACAGTGTCCGGTGCGCCAACGGCTCTCAGACTTCAACGGTCGGCTTCGCCAAATAAGGAAGGAGATCTGCACCGGACAGTGTCCGGTGGTGCACCGGACTGTCCGGTGCGCCAGTCGACAGAAGGCAAGATCTGCCTTCCAGGATTGTTCTCAATGGCTCCTAGCTGCCTTGGGGCTATAAAAGGGACCCCTAGGCGCATGGAGGAGTACACCAAGCATTCCTACAACATTCCTAAGCACCAAGACCTCGATTCCGCGCATTTGTTTCTTTGTGATAGCATATAGAGCTCTAGTGGAGTTGTGAACTCATTGGGTTGTGTTGCAAGCTCTTGTTGCGACTTGTGTGCGTGTTGACACTCTGATTCTTGTGTCTTGTGTGCGTTGCTAATCCCTCCCTTGCTCCGTGCTTCTTTGTGAACTTCAAGTGTAAGGGCGAGAGGCTCCAAGTTGTGGAGATTCCTCGCAAACGGGATTAAGAAAAGCAAGCAAAACACCGTGGTATTCAAGTGGGTCTTTGGACCGCTTGAGAGGGGTTGATTGCAACCCTCGTCCGTTGGGACGCCACAACATGGAGTAGGCAAGCGTTGGTCTTGGCCGAACCACGGGATAACCACCGTGCCATCTCTATGATTGATTTCTTGTGGTTATTGTGTTTTGTTGAGACTCCTCTCTAGCCACTTGGCAATTATTGTGCTAACACTTAACCAAGCTTTGTGGCTTAAGTTTTAAGTTTGACAGGATCACCTATTCACCCCCCCCCCCCCCTCTAGGTGCTCTCAATTGGTATCGGAGCCGTTCTCTTCGCAAAGGGACTAATCGCCCGAAGAGATGGATCCTAAGGGGAAGGGAATCGTGATCAACGAAAAAGAGAAGGAGTCCTTCGTCAACGAGCCTAAGGATGATAAGCCTACCGACTCGGGCTCGGGCCATAGACACAAAGATGGAAGGAAGAAGACGAGACGCATCAAGGAGATCGTCTACTACGACGACAGCGATGAGTCTACTTCTTCCCAAAAGGACGACGACCACAACGACTACGAGAGAAGGAAACCGGTTAATTCGAACTTTTCTTTTGACTACTCTCGTATTCCGCAAAGTACAAATACTCATTTGCTCTCCATTCCACTTGGCAAACCTCCTCACTTTGATGGAGAGGACTACGGATTTTGGAGCCACAAAATGCGTAGTCACCTGTTCTCTCTCCATCCGAGCATATGGGAGATTGTGGAAAGTGGAATGAAGTTTGATAGCTCGGATAGTCCTATATTTATTAATGAACAGATTCATAGAAATGCACAAGCTACTACTGTGTTGTTAGCCTCCTTGTGCAGGGACGAGTACCATAAGGTGAGCGGCTTGGACAATGCCAAGCAAATCTGGGACACCCTCAAGATCTCTCATGAGGGGAATGACGTCACCTTGCTCACCAAGATGGAGTTGGTAGAAGGCAAGCTCGGAAGATTTGCAATGATAAGGGGCGAGGAGCCAACTCAAACATACAATCGGCTCAAGACCCTTATAAACAAAATAAGGAGCTACGGAAGCACGCGATGGATGGACCACGACGTCGTCCGCCTAATGCTAAGGTCCTTTACCGTTCTTGATCCTCATTTGGTGAATAATATTCGTGAGAATCCCAGGTACACCAAAATGTCGCCCGAAGAAGTCCTTGGAAAATTCGTAAGCGGGCGAATGATGATCAAGGAGGCGAGGTACGTGGACGACGCACTGAATGGTCCAATCAATGAGCCTCAACCCGTTGCTCTCAAGGCAACGAGAAGCAAGGAGGCGTTACCTAGCAAGGTGGCGCAAGTTGAGGCGGCAGGGCTCAATGATGAAGAGATGGCCCTCATCATCAAGCGCTTCAAGACGGCGCTTAAGGGTCGCAAGGGACAGCCAAGCAAGACCAAGACAAAGGGGAAGCGCTCATGCTTCAAATGTGGTAAGCTTGGTCATTTTATTGCTAACTGTCCCGATAATAAAAGTGACCAGGAAAAAGGAAACAAGAGGGAGAAGAAAAAGAACTACAAGAAGGCCAAGGGCGAAGCACATATCGAGAAGGAGTGGGATTCGGATTGCTCCTCCTCCGACTCCGAAAATGAAGGACTCGCATCATGCATATGATGTTTTTGATTCTCATGCCATGTTTGCTTCTAGTTCTTCCTATATGCATGGTAGAAATATGTCTAGGAGAAATGTTATTCATCATGTGCCTAGAAAGAATGTTGTTAATGTTCCTAGGAAAGTTAATGAACCTTCTACAATATATCATGCTTGCAATGCTTCATTTGCCATTTGTAGAAAGGGTAAGAAGGTAGTTGCTAGGAAGCTAGGGGGCAAATGTAAGGGTGACAAAACTTGCATTTGGGTCCCTAGGACTATTCTGACTAACCTTGTAGGACCCAACAAGAGTTGGGTACCTAAGACCAAAGCCTGAATTTGCCTTGCAGGATTATGCATCCGGGGGCTCAAGCTGGATTATCGACAGCGGATGCACAAACCACATGATGGGAGAGAAGAGGATGTTCTCTTCCTACGTCAAGAACAAGGATCCCCAAGATTCAATAATATTCGGTGATGGGAACCAAGGCAAGGTAAAAGGGTTAGGTAAAATTGCTATTTCGTCCGAGCACTCTATTTCTAATGTGTTTTTAGTTGAGTCGCTTGGATATAATCTGTTATCCGTTAGTCAATTATGCAATATGGGATATAATTGTCTATTCACAAATGTAGATGTGTCTGTCTTTAGAAGATGTGATGGTTCACTAGCTTTTAAGGGTGTACTAGACGGCAAACTTTATTTGGTTGATTTTGCAAAAGAAGAGGCTGGTCTAGATGCATGCTTAATCGCTAAGACTTGCATGGGCTGGCTGTGGCATCGCCGCTTAGCACATGTGGGGATGAAGAACCTCCACAAGCTTCTAAAGGGAGAACACGTGATAGGTCTAACCAATGTACATTTCGAAAAAGATAGACCTTGTGCAGCTTGTCAAGCAGGGAAACAGGTGGGAGGCTCTCATCACACCAAAAATGTGATGACAACATCAAGACCCTTGGAGATGCTTCATATGGACCTCTTCGGACCCGTCGCCTATCTAAGTATAGGAGGAAGTAAGTATGGTCTTGTTATCGTTGATGATTTTTCCCGCTTCACTTGGGTATTCTTTTTGCAGGATAAATCTGAAACCCAAGGGACCCTCAAGCGCTTCCTCAGGAGAGCTCAAAATGAGTTTGAGCTCAAGGTGAAGAAGATAAGGAGCGACAACGGGTCCGAGTTCAAGAACCTTCAAGTGGAAGAGTTCCTTGAGGAGGAGGGGATCAAGCACGAGTTCTCCGCTCCCTACACACCACAGCAAAATGGTGTGGTAGAGAGGAAGAACAGGACGCTCATTGATATGGTGAGGACTATGCTTGGAGAGTTCAAGACCCCCGAGCGCTTTTGGTCGGAAGCCGTGAACACGGCTTGCCACGCCATCAACCGGGTCTACCTTCACCGCCTCCTCAAGAAGACTTCATATGAGCTGCTAACTGGTAACAAACCCAATGTGTCTTATTTTCGTGTATTTGGGAGCAAGTGTTATATTCTTGTGAAGAAAGGTAGAACTTCTAAATTTGCTCCCAAAGCTGTAGAAGGGTTTTTATTAGGTTATGATTCAAATACAAAGGCGTATAGGGTCTTCAACAAATCATCGGGTTTGGTTGAAGTCTCTAGCGACGTTGTATTTGATGAGACTAATGGCTCTCCAAGAGAGCAAGTTGTTGATCTTGATGATGTAGATGAAGAAGACGTTCCAACGGCCGCGATACGCACCATGGCGATTGGAGATGTGCGGCCTCAGGAACAATTGGAGCAAGATCAACCGTCTTCCTCAACTATGGTGTATCCCCCAACCCAAGATGACGAATAGGTACCTCAAGTGGAGGCGCATGATCAAGGGGGAGCACAGGATATTCAAGTTGAGGAGGAAGAAGCACCTCAGGCACCTCCAACCCAAGTTCGAGCGACGATTCAAAGGGATCATCCCGTCGACCAAATATTGGGTGATATTAGCAAGGGAGTAACTACTCGTTCAAGATTAGTTAATTTTTGTGACATTACTCCTTTGTCTCTTCTATTGAGCCTTTCAGGGTAGAAGAGGCCTTGCTAGATCCGGACTGGGTGTTGGCCATGCAGGAAGAACTCAACAACTTCAAGCGCAATGAAGTTTGGACACTGGTGCCTCGTCCCAAGCAAAACGTTGTGGGAACCAAGTGGGTGTTCCGCAACAAACAGGACGAGCACGGGGTGGTGACGAGGAACAAGGCTCGACTTGTGGCAAAAGGTTATGCCCAAGTCGCAGGTTTGGACTTTGAGGAGACTTTTGCTCCTGTGGATAGGCTAGAATCAATTCGCATTTTGTTAGCATATGCCGCTCACCATTCTTTCAGGTTGTACCAAATGGATGTGAAGAGCGCTTTCCTCAACGAGCCGATCAAGGAGGAGGTGTACGTGGAGCAACCCCCTGGCTTCGAGGATGAACGGTACCCCGACCACGTGTGTAAGCTCTCTAAGGCGCTCTATGGACTTAAGCAAGCCCCAAGAGCATGGTATGAATGCCTTAGAGACTTTTTAATTGCTAATGCTTTCAAGGTTGGGAAAGCCGATCCAACTCTTTTCACTAAGACTTGCGATGGTGATCTTTTGTGTGCCAAATTTATGTCGATGACATAATATTTGGTTCTACTAACCAAAAGTCTTGTGAAGAGTTTAGCAGGGTGATGACGCAGAAATTCGAGATGTCGATGATGGGCGAGTTGAACTACTTCCTTGGGTTCCAAGTGAAGCAACTCAAGGATGGCACCTTCATCTCCCAAACGAAGTACACACAAGACTTGCTAAAGCGGTTTGGGATGAAGGACGCCAAGCCCGCAAAGACTCCGATGGGAACTGACGGACACACCGACCTCAACAAAGGAGGTAAGTCCGTTGATCAAAAGGCATATCGGTCTATGATAGGGTCTTTACTTTATTTGTGTGCTAGTAGACCGGATATTATGCTTAGCGTATGCATGTGTGCTAGATTTCAATCTGATCCTAAGGAGTGTCACTTAGTGGCTGTGAAGCGAATTCTTCGATATTTAGTCGCTACGCCTTGCTTCGGGATCTGGTATCCAAAGGGGTCTAACTTTGACTTGATTGGATACTCAGATTTCGACTATGCTGGATGTAAGGTCGATAGGAAGAGTACATCGGGGACGTGCCAATTCTTAGGAAGGTCCCTGGTGTCGTGGAACTCTAAGAAACAAACTTCTGTTGCCCTATCCACCGCTGAGGCCGAGTACGTTGCCGCAGGACAGTGTTGTGCGCAACTACTTTGGATGAGGCAAACCCTCCGGGACTTTGGCTACAATTTGAGCAAAGTCCCACTCCTATGTGACAATGAGAGTGCTATCCGAATAGCGGAAAATCCTGTTGAGCACAGCCGCACAAAGCACATTGACATCCGGCATCACTTTTTGAGAGACCACCAGCAAAAGGGAGATATCGAAGTGTTTCATGTTAGCACCGAGAACTAGCTAGCCGATATCTTCACTAAGCCTTTAGATGAAAAGACCTTTTGCAGGTTGCGTAGTGAGCTAAATGTCCTGGATTCGCGGAACTTGGATTGATTTATAGCATACATGTATTTATGCCTTTGGTCATGTTCCTTCTGCATTTGTTGCTTATGTATGGTGCTCAAGTTGTACAAACACTCCCTGGACCTCACAAGTCCTTTTGCAAGTGATGCACATATTTAGGGGGAGCTGTGCTACAACTTGACCCTTTGAGACAAACCGTGTGCTTGAGTTTGCTTGTTTTAGTCACAAAGGAGATTTGAAAGGGAAAAGGTGGACTTGGACCATGAAAGACTTCCACTGCACTCTGATGAGAGGGTAATTTATTCCAAGTTCATCTACTCTTATTGCCTTTGTCTTCTTATTTGAAGATTTTGGTGAGGCAATGGGGTTAAAGGGCCAAGATTGATCCCGTTTTGGTGCTTGATGCCAAAGGGGGAGAAAATAAAGGCCAAAGCAATAGATGGATCAGCTACCACTTGAGAAATTTTGAAAATAGTAGATTAGAGCTTTTGGTTTGTCAAAACTCTTTTATTGTCTCTTTTGTCAAAAGTTGGCCTCTTGTGGGGAGAAGTGTGGGAAAAAGGGGAAGTTTTTGAAATCCTTGCTAAATTTCCTGTGGAATACCTCTCTCTATGTCTCTACAAGTGGATTTGACTTAGAGATAGGAATTTGAGTTTGATTTACAAAAACAAACCAAGTGGTGGCAAAGAGTGATCCATATATGTCAAATTTGATTCAAAACAACTTTGAGTTTTCATTTGCATTGATATTGCACTTGTTCTAGTTGCTTTATGTTGTGTTGGCATAAATCACCAAAAAGGGGGAGATTGAAAGGGAAATGTGCCCTTGGGCCATTTCTAAGTATTTTGGTGATTGAGTGCCAACACAAGTGCTTTTATGCTAATCTATGCAAAGTGGTGGACAAAGTGAAAATCTTGTCAAAAGGTATGTTTCTAGACTTAGTACATTGTTTTTATGGACTAATGTATTGTGTCTAAGTGCTGGAAACAGGAAAGATTGAATTGGAAATGAGATGGCCTTGTTCAGCCAAAGTCTGCTCTGTCTGGGTTCACCAGACTGTCCGGTGGTGCACCGGACAGTGTCCGGTAGTGCACCGGACAGTGTCCGGTGCGCCAGGCTAGCTCTGGCGACCAGGCTGCTCTCGGGACTTCGACGGCGGTGTACGGCTAAAATTCACCGGTCTGTCCGGTGGTGCACCGGACTGTCCGGTGAGCCGTTCACAGGCGAACTCGTCGCTCTCGGGAAACCATCAATGGCGTACGGCTAAAATTCACCGGTCTGTCTGGTGGTGCACCGGACTGTCCGGTGAGTCAACGGTCAGCCGGGGCAATGGTCGGCCGAGGATTCCACGCGTGACGCGTGGCCGAGCCAACGGTCACATTGGTGCACCGGACTGTCCGGTGCGCCAACGGCTCTCAGACTTCAACGGTCGGCTTCGCCAAATAAGGAAGGAGATCTGCACCGGACAGTGTCCGGTGGTGCACCGGACAGTGTCCGGTGGTGCACCGGACTGTCCGGTGCGCCAGTCGACAGAAGGCAAGATCTGCCTTCCAGGATTGTTCTCAACGGCTCCTAGCTGCCTTGGGGCTATAAAAGGGACCCCTAGGCGCATGGAGGAGTACACCAAGCATTCCTACAACATTCCTAAGCACCAAGACCTCGATTCCGTGCATTTGTTTCTTTGTGATAGCATATAGAGCTCTAGTGGAGTTGTGAACTCATTGGGTTGTGTTGCGAGCTCTTGTTGCGACTTGTGTGCGTGTTGACACTCTGATTCTTGTGTCTTGTGTGCGTTGCTAATCCCTCCCTTGCTCCGTGCTTCTTTGTGAACTTCAAGTGTAAGGGCGAGAGGCTCCAAGTTGTGGAGATTCCTCGCAAACGGGATTAAGAAAAGCAAGCAAAACACCGTGGTATTCAAGTGGGTCTTTGGACCGCTTGAGAGGGGTTGATTCAAACCTCGTCCGTTGGGACGCCACAACGTGGAGTAGGCAAGCGTTGGTCTTGGCTGAACCACGGGATAACCACCGTGCCATCTCTGTGATTGATTTCTTGTGGTTATTGTGTTTTGTTGAGACTCCTCTCTAGCCACTTGGCAATTATTGTGCTAACACTTAACCAAGCTTTGTGGCTTAAGTTTTAAGTTTGACAGGATCACCTATTCACCCCCCCTCTAGGTGCTCTCAGGGGTCAGGACATACAGCTCGAGCAAATCCGTGAGATGCAGGCCTGGGTCGACAGGGAAGCAGGCCGGCTTGTACAGCTCCGACAGAACATCGAACAGGAGTGGGCAGGCCGAACACTCACCGGAGAAGCCTATCATCGGGCCCAAGACATTCGGCGCCGCATCGTCGACAATTCCAGAGCAGCGCTGCCCCCGACCATCAACGGGTCCGACCAGGACCTAGCTGCAGCGGCGATGCTGCTTCGAGCCATGCCGGAGCCATCCACCACCGAGGGACGGTGTATCTAGGGCGAACTCAAGAATCTCCTAGAAGGCGTCGCGGTTCGACGAGCCGAGAGCTCCGCCTCCCGCAGGCGAGCTAACCCCTCGGAGCATCACGCGGTGTCCTCCCGGCGCATTTGGGAAGCCTCGGTCCATCCCGAGCGCACGCGGGACGAGGCGCCCGCCGCCCGGGAACGCCTCGGCAACGAGCACCACCATCTCGACCATCGAGCCCGCCTCGACGAGAAGGTGCGCCGAGGTTACCATCCCAGGCGTGGGGGACGCTGCAACAGTGAGGAGGATCGCAGTCCTTCGCCCGAACCACCCGATCCGCGAGTCTTCAGCCGGGCCATACGATGAGCGCCGTTCCCTGCCCGTTTCCGAGCCTCGACTACCATCACCAAGTACTCGGGGGAGACGAGGCCGGAGGTGTGGCTCGCGGATTACCGACTGGCATGCCAGTTGGGAGGGGCGGATGATGACAACCTCATCATCTGTAATCTACCCCTTTTCCTCTCCAACGTCGCCCGAGCCTGGCTGGAGCATCTGCCTCCTACGCAGATCTCCGACTGGGACGATCTGGTCAAAGCTTTCGTGGGAAACTTCCAAGGCACGTACGTGTGCGCCCTAGGAACTCGTGGGACCTCCGAAGCTGCCGCCAGTAGCCAGGGGAGTCCCTCTGAGAGTACATCCAGCGGTTTTCAAAGTAGCGCACCGAGCTGCCCAACGTTACCGACTTGGATTTCATCGGGGCTTTCCTTGCCGGCACCACTTGCCGAGACCTGGTAAGCAAACTAGGGCGCAAGACTCCCACCCGTGCGAGCGAACTGATGGACGTCGCCACCAAGTTCACCTCGAGTCAAGAGGCGGTCGAAGCCATCTTCCGAAAGGACAAGCAGCCTCAGGGAGGGCCAAAGACAGATGCCCCTGAGGCGTCCGCCCAGTGGGGCACGAAGAAGAAGGCTAAAAACAAGTCGCAAGTGAAGCGCGACGCCGCAGACGCGAATCTCATCGCTGCGGCCGAGCACAGGAACCCTCGAAAACCTCCTGGAGGGGCGGGCGCGTTCGACAAAATGCTCAAAGAGCCATGCCCCTATCACCAGGGGCCCGTCAAGCACACCCTCAAAGAATGTGTCATGCTCCGGCGCTACTTCCATAAGACCGGGCCCCCGGCGGAGGATGGCAAGGGCCATGGCAACGACAAGAAGGAGGGCAGCAAGGAAGAGGGATTCCCGGAAGTCCATAACTGCTTCATGATCTACGGCGGGCAGGCGGCGAACGCCTCGGCTCGGCACCGCAAGCAGGAGCGCCGGGAAGTCTGCTTGGTGAAGGTGGCGGCGCCAGTGTACCTAGACTGGTCCAACAAGCCTATCACCTTCGACCAAGGCGACCACCCCGACTTCGTGCCAAGCCCAGCAAGGTACCCGCTCGTCGTCGATCCGATCATCGGCAACGTTAGGCTCTCCAAGGTCCTCATGGACGGAGGCAGCAGCCTTAACATCATCTACGCCGAGACCCTGGAACTCTTAGGGGTTGATCGGTCCGAAGTCCGGGCCGGTGCGGCACCCTTCCACGGGATCACGCCCAGGAAGCGAATCCTACCCCTCGGACGGATTGACTTACCCGTCTGCTTCGGAACTCCCTCTAACTTTCGAAAGGAAGCTCTCACCTTTGAGGTCGTCGGGTTCCGAGGAACCTACCATGCGGTATTGGGAAGACCATGCTACGGCAAGTTCATGGTCGTCCCCAACTACACCTACCTCAAACTCAAGATGTCAGGCCCGAATGGGATCATCACCGTCGGCTCCATGTACCGCCACGCGTACGAATGTGATGTGGAGTGCGTGGAGTACGCCGAGGCTCTCGCCGAGTCTGAGGCCCTCATCGCCGACCTGGAACGCCTCTCCAAGGAGACGCCCAACGCGAAGCGGCACGTCGGCAACTTCGAACCAGTTGAGGCGGTCAAGTCCGTCTGTCTCGACCCCAGCAATGACGCCAGCAAGAAAGTTCGGATCGGCTCCGAGCTCGACCCCAAATAGGAAGCAGTGCTCGTCGACTTTCTCCGCACAAACGCCGAAGTCTTTGCATGGAGTCCCTCGGACATGCCTGGCATACCGAGGGATGTCGCCGAGCACTCACTGGACATCAGAGCTGGAGCCCGACCCGTGAAGCAAACCCTGCGCCGTTTTGATGAAGAAAAGCGCAGGGTCATAGGCGAGGAGATCCACAAGCTATTCGTGGCAGGGTTTATCAAAGAGGTATTCCATCCCAAATGGTTAGCTAACCCTGTTCTTTTAAGGAAGAAGGATGGGAAATGGAGGATGTGTGTAGACTACACTGGTCTAAACAAAGCATGTTCGAAAGTTCCCTATCCTCTACCTCGCATCGATCAAATCGTGGACTCGACTGCTGGGTGTGAAACCCTGTCATTCCTCGATGCCTACTCAGGCTATCACCAAATCAAGATGAAAGAGTCTGACCAGCTCACGACTTCTTTCATCACACCTTTTGGCATGTACTGTTACACTACAATGCCATTTGGGTTGAGGAATGCAGGTGCCACTTACTAGAGGTGCATGAACCACGTGTTTGGAGAACACATCGGCAGAACGGTCGAGGCTTACGTCGACGACATCGTTGTCAAGACGAAGAGAGCCCCCGACCTCCTCTCTGACCTTGAAACGACATTCAAGTGTCTGAGAGCGAAAGGCGTGAAACTCAATCCCGAGAAGTGTGTCTTCAGAGTGCCCCGAGGCATGCTCCTTGGATTCATCGTCTCCGAGCGGGGCATCGAGGCCAATCCGGAGAAAATCGCGGCCATCACCAACATGGGACCGATCAAAGATTTGAAAGGAGTACAGAGGGTCATGGGATGCCTTGCGGCTCTGAGCCGCTTCATCTCACGCCTTGGCGAGAAAGGCTTGCCTCTTTACCGCCTCTTAAGGAAGGCCGAGTACTTCACTTGGACCCCCGAGGCCGAGGAAGCCCTTGGAAACCTTAAGGCACTCCTTACGAACACACCCATCCCGGTGTCCCCCGCCGCAGGAGAAGCCCTCTTGATCTATGTAGCCGCGACTACTCAGGTGGTCAGCGCCGCGATCGTAGTTGAGAGACGAGAAGAAGGGCATGCGCTGCCCATCCAGAGGCCAGTCTACTTCATCAGCGAAGTGCTTTCTGAGACCAAAGTCCACTACCCACAGATCCAGAAGCTGCTCTACGCAGTGATTCTGACACGGCGAAAGTTGCGACACTACTTCGAGTCTCATCCGGTGACTGTGGTGTCATCCTTCCCCCTGGGGGAGATCATCCAGTGCCACGAGGCCTCGGGTAGGATAGCAAAGTGGGCGGTGGAGCTTATGGGCGAAACGCTATCATTCGCTCCTCGGAAGGCCATAAAATCCCAGGTCTTGGCAGACTTCCTGGCTGAGTGGACTGACACCCAGTCACCGACAACTCCAATCCAGCCTGAGCTCTAGACCATGTACTTCGATAGGTCACTCATGAAAACAGGAGCAGGCGCTGGCCTGCTCTTTGTTTCACACCTCGGAAAGCATCTCCGCTACGTCATTCACCTCCATTTTCCGGCATCAAACAACGTGGCCGAGTACGAGGCACTGGTTAACAGGCTACGCATCGCCATCGAGCTAGGGGTCCGGCGCCTCGACGCTCGAGGCGACTCGCAGCTTGTCATCGACCAAGTCATGAAGAACTCCCACTATCGTGACCGAAGGATGGAAGCCTACTGCGACGAAGTACGATGCCTGGAAAACAAGTTCTACGGGCTGGAGCTCAACCACATCGCCCGACGGTACAACAAGACTGCGGACGAGCTGGCGAAAATAGCCTTGGGGCGAACGACGGTTCCCCCGGACGTCTTCTTCAGAGACCTACATCAACCATCCATCAAGATCAACGACACGCCCGAGCCTGAGGAAGCCTCGGCCCAGCCCGAGGTACCCTCGGCCGAGCCCAAGGTACCCTCGGCCGGACCCGAGGCACCCTTGGCCATCGAGGAAGAGGCCTTGCCCATCGAGGAGGAACAGAATGGGGTCATGCCAGATCCGAACTGGCAGACCCCGTACCTACAATATCTCCTCTGAGGAGAGCTTCCCATCGACAAGACCAAAGCTCGGTGGCTGGCTCGGCGCGCCAAGTCATTTGTCTTGCTGGGTGATGAAAAAGAGCTCTATCACCGCAGCCCCTTGGGCATCCTCCAACGACGCATATCTCTCGCCCAAGGACAAGAGCTATTGCAAGAAATACACTCGGGGGCTTGCGGCCACCATGCAACACCTCGAGCCCTCGTGGGGAATGCCTTCCGACAAGGTTTCTACTGGCCAACCGCGGTGGCCGACGCCACTAGGATTGTGCGCTCCTGCCGGGGGTGTCAATTCTACGCAAAGCAGACACATCTGCCCGCTCAGGCCTTACAGACGATACCCATCACCTGGCCATTTGCTGTGTGGGGTCTAGACCTTGTCGGTCCCTTGCAGAAGGCACCCAGGGGCTTCTCGCACCTTCTAGTCGCCATCGACAAATTCTCCAAGTGTATCGAGGTCCGACCCTTGACCAGCATCAGGTCCGAGCAGGCGGTGGCGTTTTTCACCAACATCATCCATCGATTCGGGGTCCCAAACTCAGTCATCACCGACAATGGCACGCAGTTCACCGGAAAAAAGTTCCTGGACTTCTGCGACGACCACCACATCCGTGTGGACTGGGCCGCCATAGCTCATCCCATGACGAATGGGCAGGTGGAGCATGCCAACGGTATGATTTTGCAGGGGCTCAAACCGAGGATCTACAACGACCTCAACAAGTTCGGCAAGCAGTGGATGAAAGAGCTACCCTCGGTAGTCTGGAGTCTGAGGACGACGCCGAGCCGCGCCACGGGTTTTACGCCATTCTTTCTAGTCTATGGGGCCGAGGCCGTCCTCCCCACAGACTTAGAATATGGCTCCCCGAGGACCAAGGCGTACGATGACCGAAGCAACCAGACCAGCCGAGAAGACTCGCTGGACCAACTTGAGGAGGCTCGGGACGTTGCCTTACTCAATTCGGCATGGTACCAGCAATCGCTGCGGCGCTACCACGCCCGAAGCGTTCAGTCCCGAGGCTTCTAAGTGGGAGACTTGGTGCTTCGCCTGCGACAGGACGCCCGAGGGCGCCACAAGCTCACTCCTCCCTGGGAAGGGCCCTTCATCATCGCCAAGATCTTGAAGCCCGGAACATACAAGCTGGCCAACGACCAAGGCGAGGTCTACAGCAACGCTTGGAACATCCAACAGCTACGTCGCTTCTACCCTTAAGATGTTTTAAGTCGTTCATGTACCTCGTTTACATACACAAAGTCTAACCATCAAGGAAGGGTCGGCCTTGCCTCAGCAAAGCCCGACCCTCCCTTAAGGGCTAGAAGGGGGGAACCCCCTCCACGTCAAAATTTTCCTCGGAAAAATTTTCTACCAAAACAACCTTTGTGCTTTCGACTTCCGTATCGATAGCGGGATCCTGAGAACGACGAGAGTACACGTAAGCGGCAAGGCCGACCGAGCCGAGGAACTCCTACGCCTCTGGGATATGGATACCTCACTCATCACCCTCCGCGAGAAGTAACTCACGCTCGGATAAGCGATCCTGCTACCGAACAAGTCCTAACACTCGGGTAGAAAACGACTTTCGCGCCTTCTCGACTGTACCAATAATGGAATCCTTCGACCAAATGAGAGTGCACGTAAGCGGCAAGGCCGATCGAGCCGAGGGACTCCTACGCCTTCGGGATACGGATACCTCACTCATCACCTTCCGTGAAAAGTAACTCTCGCTCGGATAAACGATTCTGCTATTGACAGACAAGCCGTGATGCTCAAAACAAGAGGAGAGAAGACGCAGCTTTTTAAACACGACGATAAAGTGTTTAGGCCTCGACGGCCACGAAAAAGCATGCGCATGCTATAGACAAACTGTTCATGCAGGTTCGGGCATCGGCAGGTGGAGCAGCAGCACCCTCGGCGTTGTTTCCACTCTCGGCGGAACCTGGCCCGGCCTCGGACGGCGACCCGGGCAAAAGGACCTCCACCTAAGGGAGGACGCTAGCACCGCGCCAGCAGATGTCTTGGCCAAGCTCCAGCGGCTGCTACCACATCTTCCTCGGCCTAGGAAGCCGCCATCTCCCGGGCCGACGAAGTCTCTTTCCGAGCTGACTCCGCGTCTATCCGCGCTAACACCGCTGCCTCCGGCTCCGGCTCATCGCAGAGCAGCCGAGGGTTCCAAAAACTGAGCAAGAGAAGCCTAGAGCGGCAAGGCCGACAGAGCCGAGGGACTCCTACACCTTCGGGATACGGACACCTCACTCGTCACCTTCCGCGAAAGGCAACCGACGCTCGGTTAAGTGGTTCGGCTAGCCAACAGACAAGTCCCAGCGCTTGGAATGAGGAAGACACACAGCTTCATTCTTGAATACCCAAATGTTCAGGCCTCGACAGCCACAAAGAACAAACACATATACTTGGGGGTAACTATGCTACACAGACTTAGACGTCGGCAGAACCCTCGGCGGTTCTCCCGACCTACGACAAGTGTCTAAGTACTTGAAGCAGTTACATTTTGCTCCGGCAAAAACCCGGTATGTCTCCTTACAAACGGGACTCTGGTTCCATTCCCGCGGATATGAACAACCTCCACACCGGAGGGCCAGCGGGATGACGAACTCCAAGCGGCTTGCCGGCGACCCTTGACAGCAGCGACAACGATCTCCGCCTCGGGCGGCCAGACAGCTGCTGCAACGGCTTCAGGGCAAACGCTGCTGTGAAGAGGCCCTCGCCCACGTCCCCACACGAGGGGCGAGGACAAGCCATTAAGGCCAAAGAGTCGGAGGGCGCCGACCGTGGGTTTGAACCCATCGACACCGTGCCGGCGAACAACGGCCGCCCCAAAGCGCACCGGCAGGTCCTCCCTCCCGTCCTCGCCGAGGCCGCCCCAGAACACGAGCACCACCCTCGTGGTGTACGACGTGCTGGGCAACCCTCCGGCACGGCTGATGGTGCGAGGAAGACCTGGACATGGCCGGCCCGTGCGCGGCACGACCGCCGCTCGGATGAAGGACAGAAAGCTGCACCCTATCCAGGGAGCAGCAGTTCGCCTTCACCCGCATGGCTGGAGGACGCCTCCGCAGGGCTAGAGGATGCCTTTCTCCCCCAAACGCTGGGGGAAGAAAAGGGTTACCGGCCCACGCAGAGGCAACCCCCCACTCGGTGCGCTCCTCCGCCTCGGCCCGGATAACGAAGATCCTTGAAGCTGAGGGCGGGGTGGAGGCCGTAGCCCGACTTGCTTCTCCCCACCAAACTGCCCATTGGTGAGGGAATGCAGCCGGGCTGCACGACAAAAATCCTTGAAGCCGAGCGGTGGCTGAAAGGTGCCGATCTCCACGAGGCCGCGCTCCTCCAACGACAGCAAGAGCAAGGCGACGCTGGTGCACCCCATCCGGGGGCTCAAAAGGTGGAAGGGCGCAATGCATGAGGGGAGAACGAAGGCATGGCCACTGCCCAGGGGATCGATCCCCCTTTTATAGGCAGACCACCTCACTTGCACCCCTTAGCGTCACGGGCGAAATCTCCACTGACATCCTCCAGGGTTCTCCCCCTACGACACGGGGGCTGGGACCCACACGTCATACGAGCTGATCCGAAGCACGAAGGAGGAAAACCACCGCACGTGAGGCATTTAACCGTCCCACGGTTACAAGCGCTCTCCCATCTTCGCAGAAACTAGTGATCGAAAGGGTGGACTGCCACACGACACGCATCCATTTGCACCGCAACTGTGCGCCCCTTCGGCTTCGTCCACATCCGGCGGACCAGCGCAAAGGAAGCGGGCCCGCATGTCATGTAACCGGCGTGCCGGTTATGACATGCGAGAAGTTACACCACCACTCGCGCCGATGATGCGCCTCCTTGACTGCGGAACCAGTACCGTGACTCGAGGTAGCCCTGCGCATGACCCAACAGTGCTAGTTAAAGGTGACGGCCATGGGTCAGTCAGCCGTGGGGTAGGCACGACGGTTGGCATGGTCAAAAGCGGGCCGGCAGTAACTGCAGCGGCAGACGAGCGGAGGCAGCGGTCAAGTCGCCTGCAGGCTCGCGTCCCCTCCTGAAGTGACGGGAGAGCCCTCTCCCACGGCGTGAAGACGACGCGCCCGTGCCCCGTTCCTCGAACGGCTCGCACGCGCAACAGGCGCCACGCGAATCGTCCGTCCCGTCGCATTAACTTCCTGATGGATCAGGCGACACCTCTGGCAGGCGAGGCGGGCGTCGCTTCGCCTTCGCCATAATGACCGCGTCAAAAAAGGTGCGCCACCTTATTTAAATTCATATCCTTCCCCTCCTCCTCTCTCTCTTGCTACAGGGACCGGGAAAGGGGACGTTGTGGAAAGGATCCTTCTCGGCGAAGGAAGCGGGCCCCGAGCCCTCCTACTGATCAGGGGTTCGAAGGCTGGCCCCTCTAAAGGGTTTCGACGGCCGCCCCAGAGCACTCGGACTTCAAGCCCATTACTGATCAGGGGTTCGAAGGCTGGCCCCTCGGAAGGGTTCGACAGCCGCCCCAGAGCGCTCAGGCTCCGCGCCCACTACTGATCAGGGGTTCGTAGGCTGGCCCCTCAGAAGGGTTCGACAGTCGCCCCAGAGCACGCAGAGTGAGGGATGACTCTGGGTACGTTTGATACATAGCCGAGGCTCGGGCTACGCTCCCGAGGTACCCTAGGACATTTCCGAGACCGGCAGGAACGATTTGTAACGGAATCCCACCGGAGGGAGGCATCGAGCCCTCGGACCCTGTCGAAGGGGTCTGGATCCGGCAAATCACCCGCAGGTACTTTTGGAGCATGCCTCTGGGCCACCAGCCAACCCCTAACGAACGGGGCACGGGCGTCCACTCGGATCACCCGTTAGCAGCTCACTGGAAACACCATGTTCGGCACCCTCCGAGGGCAACATGGCACTTTCCCCCCTCCTCCTTGCGGAAAGGCGACGCAGGGGCGTATAATAAAAGTCAGGAAAGTCCTTGATCGTCCTCTCGCTCCGTGCAGAGGCTCGGGGGCTGCTCTCGCACCCGGCTACGGCCAAAACTGTTGACAGCGTCAACAAACTAGCTTGGTAACTTGGAACCCGACCACGCACCCGGGCTACGGCCGGGCCGCATGAGGGAACGATCAGACCGACCGAAGCACCACGAAAAGCATTCAGACCTCAGAGGAGTCAAACCACTCCTCCGAGGCCTCGGGGGCTACACCCGATGGGTGCGCTCGCGCGCACCCACCAGAACAAGGCAAAAACCGAGAAAGGTCGGTCCCCTCACCGAAAACGCGGCAAAAGCCTCCAAGCGAGTACCAACACTCCCTTCGAGGCTCGGGGGCTACTATCGGGTACCATAATTAGGGGTACCCCCAACGCTCCTAATCATGGCTGGTAAACACCCTCAGACCAACTGACGGGTGCGGTTCAAGTCAATACTTCGTCTACCCGAGGGACGCGATCTCACCCGAGCCCAGCCTCGGGTTGGAACAGTAGTCCCAGACGAGTTCACGCCTCGCTCGAGGGCCTCCTCAGGCAGCGGGAGCCCCCTCGGCTCTCCCGAGGCCCGGCTCGGGCAGGCTTCATCGTGAAGCAACCTTGGCTAGACCGCCTCACCAACCGACCGCTTCGCAGGCGCATTAAATGCAGGGGATGCCTAATGCCGTATCCTGACACACGCGCCTCAGACGGGTAGGCCAAAGTGACCGCAGTCACTTCTCCCCTCTTCTTTACTATCTGATATGACAGGAAAACTGCGCCGCTTGCTCCGCTCCGACTGCCGTGTCAGCCACCCCGGCGACGACTGACAACAAGTCACGATCAACCACCGAGTTCAGCCTCGAGCGCAACAGGAAGCTCTGCCTCGCCCAACCTCATGTGCCGACCTCGGGAGGAGGTCTCCGCCTCGCCCGACCCCTGGACTTGGCCTCGACCCCGGTCTCGGGAGGAATCGCGTCCTCGCCCGACCCCGGCCTCGGCCTCAAGAGAAGTCTCCACCTCGACCGATCCTAGGCTCAGACCGACCGCGCTAACAGGGGATACATCATTTCCCTATTCCTAGCCTGCTCAGGCTACAAGGAACAAGACCGGCGTCCCATCTGGCTTACCCCGGCTACGGGTAATGATAGTGCCCCGCGTGCACCATGACGCTGGTGGCTCTCAGCCCCTTACGACAGCAAGGAGACGTCAGCAGGATCCTTGCCACGCTGCCAGTTGTGCTCCTACAGGACTCAGGCGCTCCTCCGACGGCCACGCCATCACATGTACAGGGCCCAAGCTCTCCCCCAACGGCCACGTTGGCATGTACACAGGGCTTAGGCACTCCACTGCCGGACACATTAGCGCATAGCTACGCCCCCCGTTGTACGCCTGGACCCTCTCCTTGCCTCTATAAAAGGGAGGTCCAGGGCCACCTTGAGGGGGGTTCGCACGGGGGAAGCGACGGACGAACTCTGTGTCTCTCTCTCTCCCACGCGACGAGCTTGTAACCCCTACTACGAGCGGCACCCCTGGTGCAGGATAATACAAGGCTTGTCCCACCTCTTGTGTTCCATCCCGCGCCAACCCATCTGGGCAGGGGCACACAGCGATTTCACTGGTCGGTCCAAGGGACCCCCCCGGGTCCGAGACGCCGACAATATCAAGCAAGAAAAAATCATGACATAGACTCTTCTTTGAACATACTACATGATTCCAAATGTGGGTTGTTTCAGGATTCAATCTGGTCAAACATTTTCAACTTTTGCCCAATCATTATATGCAGTCACAACACATGGTTGGTCTTACCAGATGCATCATGGAAAATACTTCCATAAGTGTCACACCTGGTTTTGGAAGGCAAACCGAATACGAACCATGTACGTGCCAGGATCAGAAACTCACGTACACAACGATTACATAATTGGACATCATCACACAATGCTCAAAATAAATAGCGGAAAGGTACTTTATTACAACAAGATGTCTGAGACATCCACAGAGTCTAATACATAACCATTGTTCAACATAACTATCAAAGTGCGGGGATACGAAACGTAGATGATAAGCCTACACAGGCAGCTGACTGGGGGTTTGCCACTAAGTAAACTAGAACTCGTCATAATCCTGGAACTCCTCGAAGTCCACCATGTTGCCAGCATCACCTATTGAGCACTAAGTAAAGTGGGGACAACCTGGGGTGGGGTGGTTCGTAAAGCAAAGGTGAGTACACATCAACGTACTCAGCAAATATCCTGTTTGGCTAAAGTGGACTAGCTGTATGTGGGGTTGAAGTTAAGCAGTTGCTTTTAGTTGGTCAAGTATTTATTATTAGTAGTAGAGCCAAGTTTTAGTAATAAACCCAGTTATTACCCAAAGGTACTCCCTCAAAAGAGGAAATACCATAGATCAGACTTATAACATCATTGTTAACCATCATCATAAAAAGTATCCAAAGTTCTTCTAATCAAAGAGGATCCCAACGCTTCTATTAACCTTGAGCTCGGCTGATATACCAGTTTCTAACACTCTGCAGAGGTTGCACACTTTACCCACAAGTCGTGATCCCTTTCCAGCCTGGGTTGTACAGACCCGATCTTCACTACCGAGGTGAATGGCCAGGGATACACTACGTAGCCTTTACAAAGACTCTCCTGGTACAAAGCTGCTCGTTAGGTTTCGCCAGTCGTACAAACGCAGTACACCTCCCCAAGGTGGGTGACTAACAAAACCAAATAGAATGAACCTCTGTACCCCAACCTTGGCAGAGCGAGCACTACGCCCTGGCCCCCATTGACGGCCCTCTAGCAAAGCCAACTACACCCCCAGGTTCATCTAATTAATCAGCTAAGGGCGTCTCATTCCACCCTCATGGTTGCACTGTTATCTCGGGTGGTCACTCCACGAACAGGTCCTTATGGAGAGGTACTCAGGAAAAAGGCCTGAGCCCCCTAAAGTATCACAATATCATCATTGGGATAACAGTATCGTATCATAAATGTTCACATCATGTTCATTGATTAAAGTTAAGGCAATAGCAGAATGCTAACCATGATAACCCAAAAGGTAAACAAGGATAAGGTAAATACAGACTAGTCAATCCTTAGGTTTAGATAATGTAACGCGGGACAGTGAATCATAAAGTATGTAGGACATAATAGGTCAGAGGACACTTGCCTTCACCAGGTTGTTGCTCAGGAAGGTCTCCAACAACACACTCAGGAACCTCGAACTGCTCGTTGTCTAAATAAAGCGAACATACACTCAATACATTTGGAAAGTACAAATGAACAGCACACCAAATATGTACAAGCATAGGAATACATCTTAAAAGACACAATACTACATAAGGGATAATGAGTTCAAAGTATAACATAAACTATAACATAAACTAACTTCATTTGGAAATAGATTATTATTTCTCTAAGTGTTACTCACAAATACATAACATAGTTCAATTAATTTTATTGTGACCTAAAAATTAGAACAGAGATGAATTCATGTAATGCACATTATTAATCTCACAAGATTAAGCATGTTTTAATCTCTAGAGTTTTCCTTTTATTTATTTTATTAAATAAATAAATCTACACCTACATTAGTTCATACTTAATCATAAAAATTAGAATGTGCAGACAGTAAATGAAACTATTTTATTTAAACAGAGAATAATCCTATGAACATTTTGCAATTTGAATCACTAAATTTGGTGCTTATATGCAAAAGATATGAAATAAACAAGTTTGAGAATTCAAAATATGAAATTAGGTCTAATTATGTGAATATTTAAAAGTCCAGGGTTCAATCTGCAAGAATACAGGGGCCTGCACGCAAAAACCAGGGACGGCAGGTTGATTCTAAACAAACCGAGGGTCTCTTTAATAAAACTGTCGTGCAAAGGGGTACCAGGTGATTCTAACCGTTAGATCAGAAACCGACGACCAAGATTAGATCTGCGGCCGAGGACGCGCGCGGGCGGGTGGGCGAGTGCTGACAGGCGGGCCAGGGGTGTCAGCGACAGAGGGGGAGGGCGCACTGACCGAGCGGGCCTAGCGCCAGGGAACACGGGCGCTGACAGGCGGGCCAGAGGGGCGCAGGGCGCGCGTGCGCGAAGCGGTATCCGCGATCTGGGCCATGCGATCAAGATCGGACGGAGGGGATCAGACTGGAGGGAAGTGAACAGCTGCTGGCAGCGCCGCTCCTCTCCACGGTGGTGAAGTCGCCGGAGTTGAGGCAGGCGCGTGCTAGGGTGGCTCTGGGGTCGCCGGAGTTGAGCAGAGAGGGAGAGAATGCCACAGCGAACTCAATGGCGGGGAAAAGGCCACGAATCCGCGGACAGAGGGGGGAAGAACGGCGGGGAGAAGGCCTCGGGCGGACCGAAGGAACTCCGGTGAGGCATTTCGGCCACAAGGAGGGGGCTTGAGGCGTGCTAAGGCTTGGGAAAGCTTCAGCAGAGGCAGGGGTGACATAGGGACCTACACCGGGGAACTAGACCGGGCTAAATTGGCCAGCCACCGCGCGAGCACGGCGGACCGCCACGGCCAAGCACCGGCGATGCCAAAATTGGCCGAGCACAGAGCGAAACTAGGGAAATTAAGCACGGGCAAAGGTGTCTCACCTCGGGGCGGAGCTCAGGGAGGCTTGGCGCGGTCTCCGGCGAGCTAGATGGTCGGGAACGCAGGCGCGGGTCTCCGGTGGCATCTGGCGGCGAGGGCAGAGCGCGAGAGAGGGCGATGCTGTGCGAATTGAGGCGGGGGAGCGAGTGCGAGCACTGGCGGGGCTCTAAGAAGGGAGCTGGGCACGTGGGCGGGCGTCGTGGCCGAGAAATCCGGCGAGGGCGGAGAGGGCGGAACTGACAGGGAGGGTCCACGGCGCAGAGAGAGAGAAGAGGGACGCACGGAGCACCGGCTCAGCGCCTGGCGAACTGGGCCCGCGAGGCAGAGAGAGAAGGGACGCACGCGGACGAAGCAACTGGCGCCGACAGGTCGGCCCCAGCGGGCAGAGAGCGGGAGAGAGAGAGTGCATGTCAGGCGGCGCGGGCGCGCGGCCTGGCTGGGCCGAGCTGGGCTGGCTGGGCTGCTTTGTGTTTTTCCCTTTTCTCTGGATTTTCTAATTCCTTTTCTATTTATTTTCTATAGGGTTTTCAATTCTAAATTCAAATTAGGTTTCAAATTCAAATAAATTCAAACATGTGCAACACTTCAAAGAATATTTTAAGCTCAGCATGATGCAACATGTCATGACCCATAATGTTTTGGCAGAAATAAATAATTAAATCTCTCTAACTTTAAGCTAATTCTACTTAAAAGAGAAAAAGGAAGAGAGGATCTAGAGAGAGATAGAACCTAGGGTGTGAGAGAGAAGAGTGATACATAAATTTGGGTGATCATTAGAAAGAAATTTTAGATCCCCAAATTCAGGGTGTTACAATAAGATATTAACTTACTATTTAGAATGGTACTTTTTACAAATGTTGAGAGTTATTTGCCATGTACGAGGCCATGTTACTGTCCTAAACGACCTAAATTTGGATTTATATGGTATCTAACGAGTATAAATGCACTTGTACTATGTATAAAATTTAGGATGAATTCCTTTTTTTTTAATCTTTTTTTTGTTTCAGACATAACAACAGTATCTTACCAAGTGGTCCGGCAGTACATCTAACAGTTGAGAGGATTCTTCAAAATGTTTCTCGTTTAAATGGTTCGAATTGGAGACATCCTCCTCACCATTTCCATCAGTTTCATGCACACCCTTTTTGCCTTTGCCTACTCTGCTCCCTTCACCTAAACAGAGAGAAATATTAGAAGTTAAGTGTACAAGAATCGAATTACCGAAGGGGCACATAAGTTTCAAAAACTGGAAATAGTAATCCAGGATAAAGACAAGGATCTCAACTAGGGTTTAATCATATCTGTTTAAAGAAAGAGAGATTCCAATTTGACCATATAAAGGAAAACAGGTCACTCATTGAATAAAACAAATTGTTCACTGATTTGAACACACAAGATGCACCAGAACGTGAAGTTCCCAAAGCGGAGCTATACAGTATATGATTACCGTGCAAGTATTCAGCAACCGAACTCGAAGCCCATTTCTCCAGTTTTTCTCGTCATTAAGCTCCAAAATCTTCACAAAAACCAACCGATGTTAAGAAATCATGTAAACTGTGTATTTAATGCTGCAAGCAATCTAAAACATGAACTCATACATACTGCCTTACAAGCATCCCCAGGAGTTTCATACTCCACGAAAGCATGCAGCTATTTCAAAGGAAATATATTAGATCATTAGTAAATCAATGAATATAAGAGCTAATGCAAAAATCATATATGCAGCAAAAGTATAAAGTATTGATTACAAAATATTCAAGTTTGGATTAATAACTTCAATCATGTGACACTTGTAACGGTCTGTTTTCACAAAGCTGCAACATGAATAGAAATTACAAGAAAAAGAATTGTTCCATGTACTACCACAGGCATAGATAAAAAAAGATATCAGTGAAGGAAACGGGAAAGTTCTTGACTATAGCAATGCATTGTTTTCATCCTTCCTATTGGGACTTCTTTTGGTAGCTTAACTCACTCAATTGTAGCAATGGACAAATGCATATTTAACTTGGCAGATCTATTAGTTGCAGGACTAGTGCCATTTGGAGTCTAAGGATAGCAAGTTCGGATTGAAATCACACTGGAACATGACAAAATATTACTTCTTTAATGATACTAAGAAGTAGAAAGAGATGAAAGTGCTGCCATGTTGCAATAACCATACCTACCAATAGCTGAAAATATCTTTTTAAGATTATGGTAGGAGGGATCATGTTCGGGGTCTTCTTCTCCGCCGAAGGTCCTCAAGTCAAAGGTATCACTAACAAAGTGATGTTGAGGATCCTCTTTGCCGAAGGTCCTCGAGACGAAGATACCATCTGAGAGCCATAATAACGAATACCGAAGCTACCACCGAAGGACGACAGCTTCGGCTTAAGGTGGCGACGAAGGTCAAGCATGACGCTGAACCAGAGAGGAAAAGAACAGTTAATCCCTGATGACTTATGTTACGATTGTGTATGCAAATTGAGGTCACAAATGTATTTTCACCCGGGCTGCATGTCGCGCCTATAAATAGGTGAGCAGTACCCATGTACTGATCACGCTGGATTGTAATTGCTCTCGTGTCAATACCTTCGAACAAGCCGAAGCATTTGAGAACAAGTGAACAACATTGGCTCCCGAATTCGATATGGCTAGGTTTGCTCGGGCTTAGGATGTTGTCATCATCCACATCTTCATTTTCGCTATCAGCTTCGGCAACAGTCTGTTCCGCTTCGGCATCAGCAGCACCTTCGGTGATAGTCTCTTCTTGCACAACCAACCCAGAACGCTTCATCACCTCTGAAATTTGGGTTGTCTCAGAAGTCCCGACTTCATCTCCTTCACGCGCCACCCTAGCAGTATATCTTTCTCTGGCCATTTCAGTGTTCAGTCTTTAGCAGACGAAGTTACACTTGTGTTACGATTGTGTATACAAATTGAGGTCACAAATGTATTTTCACCCGAGCTGCGTCACACGTCTATAAATAGGTGAACGTTTCCCCCGTACTGTTCACGCTGAATTGTAATTGCTCTCGCGTCAACACCTTCGAACAAGCCGAAGCATTTGAGAATAAGTGAACAACATATCACCAGGAAGATTTTCTTCAACAACAATCCGGGAATACGAGATGAAACCAAATGGATCAGTGGCAATCCCAAATTTTATGAAATAAAGGAAGGTATACAGACAAATGAGTTAATACATGGAGCTCCTGCAAATCAGATTCTATAAATGGCTCCTACCGTTTGACTCTCTTACCATCATCGGTTACAACCTGAAACGTGAGATACTTGAGCAAATATACAGGAGGGTTGCTACAAAATCAGTGCGTAGGAGTAGATATTTTACACCTTCATATGAAGCATATATAGTTGATTCTAAAAGCAAAGAATAATGTTGGCTTCAAATGATAGTTGGGAATGAAGAATGAATAGATTTAAAAGTTTTGATGACGCTCGGAGAGCCGCAACAAGCATCTTACACATAGAAGCTTTTACTTTCTTAAAAGCTGCAATTACTGATATTGGCAGTTAAAAGATTAGATTGAACTACTCACTGCATCCTGGTGGCATGATTTGATTACCTATAGGTACAATTTACATGATAAGCTCAGCACAGTTTCAAGGATAAGCACCTGTAACAGACTACGTGTTTTACAAGCTAATCTAAATTAATATAGCTATAAAGTAGGATGTTGTTACATATCTTGTTACACACTAACATCCCCCCACAATCTCAACCGGTAGCCACAAGGTTGAGAGTGGGTCTTAGTCTTAGCAACATTTGTTTAGTAGTTGGCTTGGTGAAGATATCTGCAACCTGATCTCCTGAAGCAATAGGTCAAACATCTAGAGTTCCTAATGCAACCTTCTCCTTAACAAAATGGAAGTCCACTTCTATATACTTGGTACGAGCATGGAACATAGAATTAGAGCTCAAGTATGTAGCACCCAAATTGTCACACCACAAAACAGGAGGTCTTCACTACATAACATGCAATTCCTTCAGCAATGACTGCATCCATGTTGCTTCAGGTGCACCAAGCCTTTTACTTGGCCTCTGTGGAAGATCGTCATACAATAGGTTGCTTGCGAGCATTCCATGAGATAAGATTTGGCCCAAATAAAATGGCATAGCCTCTAATTGAACGTCGATCATCAATGCATCCCGCTCAGTCTACATCAGTGAAGATGCTTAGTAAACTAGATCTTGATGGTCGTAATGACAGTCCAGTATTCAGAGTTCCTTTAACAAAGCGGAGTATGCGCTTGACAGCCTCATAGTGCACAACTGTGGGTTTGGAGAGGAACTGACATACTTTGTTAACCGAGAATGACAAGTCAGGCCGTGTGAGAGTAAGTTATTGAAGAGCCCCCACTGTACTCCGATAGACAAAGTCATCCTTGACTGTAAGTGGTTCCCCAATTTCTCTGGATAACTTTTCAGTGACACAAAGAGGAGTGGCAACTAGCTTACAAGTTTCCATATGAACTCGACTAAGAATATCTCTGGCATATTTCTGTTGAGTGAGTGTCATGCCCCCAGAATTGGAAGTCATTTCAATACCAAGAAAGTAATTAACTGACCGAGATCCTTCACAGGAAAAGAGACTGAGAGCTACTGCAGTAATCACATTGTTGCTTCAGAAGAGGAGCTAGTAATGACAATATCATCAACATACACAAGCATGAACATGGTGATGCAGTTAGCAGAGTAGATAAACAAAGAATCAGCAACTGAATAAGAAAAACCAAGCTGGTAAAGATGCTCACTGAGTCGGGAGTACCACGCTCTAGGGGACTGTTTTAGACCGTAAATGGACTTGTGAAGCTTACAAACATAATCAGGTCGAGAGGCATCTTGAAACCCCAAAGGTTGTTGCATGTATGCTGTGTCATCAAGAAAACCATGAAGAAAAGCATTGCTGATGTCAATTTTCCTGGTGTGCCATCCACGAGAGATTGTGAGGGAAAGAACGAGACGAATAGTAGCTGGTTTAACAACTGGACTAAAAGTCTCATGGTATTCAATGTCATACTGCTATGTCAATCCCCAAGCAACGAGCCAAGCTTTTAATTTTTCAATGGAACCATCATGATGTTGTTTGACACGAATAACCCACTTACAACGGATAATATTGTGATCAGTAGGTTTAGGAACCAAAGTCCAAGTGTCATTCTGCTAAAGGGCCAGAAATTCATCCTGCATAGCTTGGCACCATTTGTCATCTGCCAGGGCTGCTTTGTATGACGAGGGTGTAGAAAAGAAAGCCCGTCGACTTGGATTATAAAGGATAGTTCCATCAACATGAATCTGAGGTTTGTGAATATTATGCTTGGATCGAGTTACCATTTGTGGAGCTGCAGCATTAATACCAGGTGGTATGGATACAGAAGTTGACTCGGGAGAGGACATTAGTGGCGCCAAATGTCTAGCGGAAGGTGCCACAACTTCAGGAGGTGAAGGTGCAGCAGATGGTGACGCCAGGCAATTTTTTGGTGAAATGGAATGCTGCTCGGTGCGTGGTGATGGAACATCGTTAGTTGCACTAGAGTCTGGATCAATAGCAGCAGATGGGTCATCTGAACAACGATTACCAGCATGACCTAAAACAGTGGCAAGAGGAGACTCGAGCGAGCCATTAGGTAGCAATAAATCAAGTTTGTAATGTTGCACATGGTCATTGGAAAATAGCTAGTTCTTTAGAAGGAAACAAGGAAGAGGTGGAGATAGAATCAAAGGGTGTGGAAGATGAAGCAAAAGGAAAAATGGCTTCATCGAACACGACATCTCGAGAAATATAAATTCGGTCGAAGGAGTGATCTAAACATTTGTAGCCTTTGTGCATAGAGCTATAGCCGAGAAACACACACTGGGTGGATCGGAAAGCTAGTTTTTGATTGTTGTAGGGGCGTAAGTTCGGCCAACAGGCACAACCAAACATGAAAAAACTGTAGTTAGGTGACTCATGAGTCAAAGCTTCCATAGGGGAAGAATTCTGAAGCACATGGTGGGCATTCGATTGATGAGATAGCATGCAGTAAGGAAGGCTTCATCCCTAAACCATATAGGAAGGGACGAGTTGGAGAGGAGAGTAGGACCGATTTCGACTATGTCTGTGCTTGCGTTATGCGATGCCATTTTGTTGGGCCATATACACTCAGCATGGATTTGTATCTATACCGTACCCATAGGTATCTGCTAGCCAACGGATACCCGTTACTACTACAATTTTAGCATTCAACAACAAACAATGATTTTATCATATTTCAAAAGTTTTATCATTCAACCAGCATCAAATGGTAATTTTAGCACCAAACATGTGATGGGTGGAAATTGAAAAACAAGAATTTAGGATAATATATTAAATTCGATAGTCCACATGTCAGATACTCAATGGATAACGAGTATGGATAATGAATATCTATACACGCGAAAAAATTATCCGCGAATACCTTATTATATCCATACCCGATTCCACCATATTTGTGCCTAATGTATAATTATCCGCGGTTATATACATACCCATTGTCATTCCTTAACGGTATCGACCGAGTGTTAGGGGTCAGTACTGCCCCAATTGGACCTGAATTTAGGCAATCTACATGAGTTTATTCCTTTAATCTTCTGCTTTAAATTTTACTATGTAAAATTTATAGTGCAAAATAGTATTTTGTACGGACATATATGCGATGCTGATCATAGTCTTAGGCTATCTTTAATAATTTATCTATCCTATCATATATTTCGTCTCCTATTTTAAACTACACTTTATAAATAGATAACCCAATACTATTATGTTTGCACGACTATGTAAGGCTATCCGCAACGATAACCTCTAAATTTTTGCTTCGATATACTACTATGCAGCCATGTCAGCAAGATTCCTTCCCCTATATTCACTCTTCCCGCAACGGTTCCTCCTAAAAATTCCCCTATCTCCCACTCTACACATAAAATACATATTTCTTTCCAACTAACTTCAACTATCTCATTTTTTCTTTTCATTTCTTTCAAATGTGTTGCCGGCTACGCATAGAGTTTAGAATTTTTTTTAATTAATCTCTTCAACAATTTGTTTTCAAAAATTATTACAAAAACCATTTTTCTTTGCCATGCCTACGCACGAATGGGACAATCACTGTGCTCGCTTCTCCAAAATGAATGTACATATTTAGACAGGAAATATGTTAACCACATTAATAAGCAGTTTCAAAATCCTATGCTTTCAAGGTCAGACAATACTTTTTTATGTATACATGAAGGCATCCTGAAAGCATGAAACAAATCTCCAACAGAATGTCTGAATGTAACAATTGATAAATAGTTTGGAGTACTCCCTTAGCAATAATGACCACCTCTTAGCCGTACATATTATTGCTTCTGTACATAGCTAGTATGAGCTACAAATTAAAATTTTATACCCACAATAAGGAGGAAGATATAAATAACAAATTTAAACCCTAAATTTAGGCTTTAGTGAAAACCATCCAACTTTACAAGGTAGTAACTAACTAAACAATCTCTACATTTACGAGTCAAGTTAGACCACACTCTCCATTTGATTGCAAATAAATGAGATACTTTTAGTACAAAGGTAGAAGATGCTACTGGTACAACTAATTGCCTAGCTCATTTGTGTACTGCCAGGTGAACATATAAGATCATTTTTCTCTCAACTAGCATCCTTCTCATTTTCCTGAGATTGATTATACCTACAAAAAAAGATAATCAACAATGCCACCGATGATGTCCAAACGTCCAGGTGCCCTTACTTGCTACATATATTTTTGTCTATCTTAGATTGTCCATTATTCAAGTACATACAAACAAGGTACAAAAACAAATCAAGGATCATAGTTATCAGAAATGAAGTTACATGTATCCATAGAAAGTACAAGAAAAAATAGAGATGAATCAAGGTAAAGAGAGATTAGTGCAAGAAACATGGCCACTGAAAACAAAATGGTTCTGAACTTTATACACATGTTATGGTTCACTAAAAGAAAATAGAGTAGTACTGAATCTAAATGAAAAAATCGAATTGCATTAGTAAGAACTATAAAAGAATTAGTACAACTTTTGAAATGCGAATTGCAACCATATGGACACACAAAGTATAAGACGAAGGTAACATAAACATATTGGATATGTAATTATTCGGTCCTGTGGAATACAAGAAGGAACCTAACAGCCATAATTGATCTTGTGAAAACGTTAATTATAATTTCGTTGCTACTAATTGAATTGACTGTAAGGATTCTAATGTGATGAATCAAGTAATCTTGTACCCACAAGGAGACCAAAAAGGTTGAAACAAGGCAGCGATGTCGAAGCTTTGCCCAAACTATGAGACACCAACAAATGGATGAACAACTTCATGAACTATGTTTATGCTACGACATTGCTGCCTCATTTCAGGTTGAAACCCCTATGTGCAAGATCAGTTGACATGACTAAGAACTGTAACATCTTAAACTGAAGAAGTTCGTAGGTGCTACGACAACAACTTCAAGTTAACAAAGATCAAATTAAGGATAGTACTGTAGAAGCAGAGGAAGACAAACATTTGCCTAGACCCTAAAATATGGAAGTGCTTCTAATTGTCCATGGCTAGGTCAATCTGCTTAGGGAAGAGGTAAATGGCGAGGAGGAAAACACATGGGATCTAGGCTCATAACCCTTGGGTTCGTATTCAGTTAGCAATGTATTCATCCCTCAGGCAGAACGAAGCAACAAGGATTGAGTACCAGAACAAGTAAACCCTAACCCTGAATCGAAGTTTCGCATTATCGCATATTGATGGTGTCGGATCCATAGTGGTAACCAGATCCGCGGGGTTCATGATCGATTTCTGCATCAATGAACTAGGCAACAAAGCATCAAAGATCTGGAAGCGCTTCTTACCGGTTGGATTGTAGATCCTTGGTCGGTGTAAGGATGGCGGTGATGCAGAGTTCAGATATGTGGACGATGTCATCTGCTGGAGTGGGGGACGACGGGTCAACTGGCGAACATCTATGACGACAAGATGGACTGGTATCCGTCGGATTTTGGATATCCGGATATCTTCTCAGATACCTGTCCGGATTTCATATTTCGGATATCCGGACATCTACCCACATATCTTACCAGATTTCAGATATTCAGATAGTTACATGTGGAATCGCCCTAAATATCCAAGTTTCAACATAATCAATACTTCACTTTATCATTTTCATATGGGGGACTTGAGGTTATGTTCTTATATAATGTTTATTGATCCTGGTAACCTATTTGCAATTTTTCCGGTCGATAGTGGAATATTTTATGAATTTAAATGTATTTTGATAATTTTCTATAGAAAAAATTATAATAATACACAAATAGTCTCAAAAATTCATGAAATTTGACGGAGGAGCAATATATGACTATATAATATCCTCAAAAATGTTTGGGTTATAAAATCTAAAGATTGCCAGTGTTTCTTTCAATTCACTTTCACTTGTTACGAGAGTTACATGTGATATCACCTTAACTATCCAAATTTTAACATAATCAATACTTCACTTTATCATTTTCACATGTGGATTTGAGATTATCTTCTTATATGATGTTTATTAGTTTTGGTAACTTATTTGCCATTTTCGGTCGACATTATAATATTTTATGGATTTAAGTGTATTTTAATGATTTTCTACAGAAAGAAAATAATAATACACAAATAGCCTAAAAAATCATGAAATTTGACGGAGGGGTAACATATGTACACATTGAATTCTAAAAATGTTTGGACCATAAATTTCATAATGTGCCAAGGATTCTTTCATTCACTTCCACTTATTACGTGAGTTACATGTAAAATCACCATATGTATCCAAGTTTCAACATAATCAATACTTCACTTTATCATTTTCATATAGGGACTTCATATTATCTTTAATAGAATGTTTATTGGTCTTGGTAACTTATTTGCAATTTTCGGTAGACACTAGATTATTTTATGAATTTAATTGCATTTTGATGATTTTGTTTTAGAAAGAAATTAATAATACACAAATAGCCTTAGAAATTCATAAAATTTGACGGAGGTTTAACATTTGTCTACATAAAATTCTAAAAAATGTTTGGGCCATAAAGTTCATAAGATGCCAGAGCACTACAAGAGAAAAGTGTATCAACGACCAGAAAATAACGACCACCTGTAATATGTGGTTGTGAGGAGTCTCGACGGCACAGTGCAAGCTCTGTCAATCCAGCCGACGACCAAAAAACATGTCATCGTTAGCGAGCTGACCTGCTGACCTCTGTGGTCGTTAAAAATAGAATCCAACGTTGCCTTCACGACGACCACACTGATTGGCGCCAATACCTACCTCTCCCCGCGCGTAAACAGAAAAAGAATTAACACGATCTAAAACAACCCCGCCTGAATCGAAGCAGGGGCAGCCACAACGTCTTCCTCCTCCCCTCTCGTTCCCTGTTAATAGATTAATCTGCGCAGCACGGACAGCCGTATCGTCTTCCTCGTCCCCTCTGTAATTCCTAGCCAGCCACCACGTCTTCCTCCTACCCTCTATAATTCCTAGGTCAAAGGGAGCAGGGGCAGCCATCCCCCATCCCTTCCCTTCCAGGTCGCAACCATCTTCCTCCTCCCCTCTATAATTTTTAGGTCAAACAGAGCAAGGGCGGGCATCCCCCATCACGTCCCTTCCAGGTGAGCTCGTTTTCCTCCCCCTTCCTGATTCTTTTGTCTCCGACGGTCTTTCCTTTGCATCTAGAATCATGTAGTAAATCATGTAGTAGGGCGCTGATTGTACTGCTCCTCCTATCAATGATAATAATCCCAGAGGCACCGACTAGATGCATTCGTGCCAATTCAAAAAGGCAGCATGTCCAGAATTGTAATGCAGTGGCCCAGAATTGTTAGAAGTGGTAGCTGCAATGATCTTCCCTCCTCCCTAGAACAACATCCCCCTCATCCGATGTGCCCCTAATTTATATTTTGGAACCACACAAGGCAGTTCGTCCAAGCAAAAGGGTGTTCCTGCTGTAATCTTCAGAGAATATATGTTAATTAGTTAGATTGCACAAGTTTATATGTTAATTGTGAGGCATAGTGGCTGATATGTGAGAAGTGTATACATAAATTACTTGTATCAAATGGGAATTCAGACCATTGTGGTTGTGGTTGAGATCAAAATCTACTACCGTATTTAGTTTAATTAGTGATGCTGCTAGAACAATTTACTTTTCAGTGTTGTGTTTCGGTTAATATTATTCATGGATATCAGTTTCAGTTTATATCATATATTTCCTGTTGATTGGCACCTTACTATTTAAAAATTGTCACTCCATTGTTTGAATTATACCTTGAGATCTCTGATTCTCTGATGCATGTGTTTTGGAGCTGAATTCTTTTATGGTGTTTGTCACCTTGGAACACAGAATCATATTGATCTTTGCTTTCCTTTGCATTGCTCAACATCATACTCATTTACTGTACCATTTTTATCAGCTTGCAGTCATACTAATCAGAATTGTTATTGTTCTTTTTCAGATTCAGATTATAGAGCAGCTTTGTCTGTGTTTGTCATCTTGGAACACAAAATCCCTACTACTCTCCCCCCATAAGGTGTGTGCACTCCATAACAACAATCTGTTGTGAAATTACACTGATATTTGCCCGTGCGTTAGGACCAATTGCCCCATCTGTTAGGACCAAATGATTGACCCATGTTTTTGTTATTGTAGTATATTATATCCTCACGCTAAATAACTTGTTTTCTACTGGAAGCCATCACATGTCCCTCCAACAAACTACAAGTAAACACACTAGCACAAATAATTGGCTCATATTTCACAAATAATGTTACTAACAAAGACGTGGGTTGGACAAGCAGCCTAATTGGCTCATATTTCACAAATAATGTTACGTTACTACCAGGAAGCAGAAATAAATCGCTATGTACTCCAGAATTGTGCTCGTGCTCTGTGGTTCAAATCCCATAATGTTGCTCCCTCTGCTCCCAGTACTGCTACTGCTGCTAGGATTAGTACCATCCCAGTAGAATGAATCTACTGCGGCAGTTCCAATGCCAGTTCCTCCATGTCGAGGATTATTAGGTGGAAGATTCAGCCCCATTTCTGCCTCAGCTTCTTCTTTATGCACGAGTTGTATAGATTCTTGATCTCATTAGCAGTCCTCCCTGGCAGCTGCGTTGCAATTTGAGACCACCTTCTCATGGAAAAAGTAAAGTGCTAATATCAGCTAAATTACCAACTGCTGCTTTGCACATATGCAGTCTAGAATTCTGATACTACTTCTTCAGGCTTGAAATTTACCTGTTCCCGAGGACAGCATGCAGCTCGATGATGAGGTCTTCTTCATCTTGGGTGAATGCCCCTCTCTTGAGGTCTGGCCTCAGATAGTTTATCCACCTCAACCTACAACTCTTTCCGCACCTTTGAAGCCCTGCAACAATTTGTCTTCTCGAATTTAGATAATTGAACTGACCAAGAGGTATTTGAGAGACAAGAGGGGTTTCAGCTGGCAATTGGAAATGAGAAAATTGCAGAGGGAGGAGAAGGGGAGGATTGAGAGTTGATAACTGAGGACCAAGGGAAGAAAAATTTCATTGTACATACCAGCGAGTTTGGGAACAGAGCTCCACTATACTGAAATCAACTGTACCTAAAATCACTCAATAAATTCTGTGTGTATTTTTAGAACTGAAAGGCAAATCTGGGTTTAGGAGGAGCTTGTTTAATTACACTGATTATTCAAACGGTGCGTGAACTTATATGATGCCATGAAATTGTAGTAGATGTAAATTAGAGTAAATGTTTAAGAGTGAATGATATATGAATCTGTTTTGACAACAAATATATTGCCACAGGTTTTATAATTAATATTTACCATATTTATGGCACCGAGTAAGGCATGGATGAATCTAGTTGATGAGCGTCTTAGTACTGAATGTTTGGATGGCCTGACTTCAAAAAAAAATCTTTATTTAGATGGAGTCGCCAAGTTCTTGGATTATGCATTCAGTAGGTCAGGTGATGGGGGTAAAATTAGGTGTCCCTGCATCAAGTGTTGTAATACATACAACATGTCCCGTGATGTAGTCTATTCGCATCTGACAGCCTATGGAATAATAAGAAGCTATACCTTTTGGTATCATCATGGAGAAGTTCTTGGAGAAACTGAGAATGAGTTGGAAGTGGAAGATGATGATGATTCACATGATGGAATGCAGGAGCTGATGGAGGATTTGTTCCCTTCGACTAACCATCCTGGCAACGATACAATGACAGAACCAACCACTAGTGATTTTTTTGAAGATCAACCAATTGGTGAAGTTGTGAAGTTCTACAACTTGCTTAATGATTTGAACCTGCCTCTTTATCATGGCTCCAATAGTACTAAGTTATCTGCACTAGTTAAATTGCTCAATGTTAAGAATATGGGAAAGTGGAGTAACAAGTCCTTTACAGATTTACTAGATATACTCCTGAAGGACTTCCTACCTCATAACAGTAATTTACCAAGTTCTTACTATGAGGCGAAAAAGATTATTACTGAACTAGGACTAAGTTATAGAAAAATTGACGCTTGTAGAAATGATTGCATGTTGTATTGGAAAGAAGAAGCAAATGCAGATTTTTGCAAGATATGTCAAAGATCAAGATGGAAGCAGGACAAGCACTCAGGTGAAAACAAACAATCGACAAAAGGAAAAAAAATCCCTGAAAAAACTTTACGTTATTTTCCTCTCAAGCCAAGACTCCAACGGTTGTATATGTCTCGAAGAATAGCTACTTTCTTGACATGGCATAATGATGGTAGAGTGGACGACGGAGTGATGCGGCACCCAGCTGATTCCAAAGCGTGGAAGAATTTTGATGAGCTCCACCCTGCTTTTGCATCGGAGCCTCGCAATATAAGGTTATGCCTTGCTGGTGATGGCTTCCAACCATTTTCTAGCATCCGAGTCTCTCATACCATTTGGCCTATATTCCTTATTCCCTTGAACTTACCTCCTTGGATGTGCATGAAGCAGCATAATGTAATCCTTTCCATGTTGATTCCTGGAAAGGAAGGTCCTGGAGATGCAATTGATATTTACTTGCAACCATTAATAGAGGAACTGATTGAGCTTTGGGAGGAGGGTGTCGACACACATGATGCATCAACCAAGACTAATTTTAATCTCAAAGCAGCCATTCTTTGGATTGTCCATGACTTTCCAGCATATGCAAATCTATCAGGCTATAGCACCAAGGGAAGACTTGCATGCCCAGTTTGCCATAAAGAAACTTGTTCTTTATGGTTAACAAAGGGCCAGAAATTCTGCTACATGGGTCATCGACGCTTTCTACCAAAAGATCATAGATGGAGAAACGATAAAGCTTCTTTTGATGGAACAAGAGAGGTCCGAGGCCCAACTGAGCCATTAACTGGAGATGAGGTGCTGCAACAAGTAGATGATCTAGAGGGGATAATCTTGTCCAAGGATCAGAGTAAAAAGAGTAAGATTTCACACAGTGAGAGGGGAGATAATTGGACTAAGAAGAGCATATTTTTTAAATTACCATATTTCAAAACACTTCTGTTGAGGCATAATCTAGATGTGATGCATATAGAGAAAAATGTATGTGACTGTATAATTGAAACAATTTTAGATATCAAAGGAAAAACAAAGGACAACAATAATTCACGTCTTGATTTGAAAGAAATGAATCTAAAGCCACATCTGCATCCAGTTGAAGATGGGGACAAGTTAGTTAAGCCACAAGCACCTTATGTTTTGTCTCCAGAAGCTAAGAGGTCAGTTTTGCAACTGTTGAAGGATTTGAAGGTTCCAGATGGTTTCTCTTCTAATATTAGCAGTCATGTTAATTTGAAGGAAGGAAAGCTATCTGGAATGAAGACTCATGATTGTCATGTCATGTTAAATCATTTACTTCCTTATGTTCTACGAGGATATTTACCAAACCGTATATATGAGCCTTTATTAGAGCTTTCATATTTTTTCCGAGAACTGAACTCAAAGGCATTATCAACTGAACAGTTAGAGCAACTGCAGCCACTTATAACAACCACTTTGTGTAAACTGGAAAAGGAATTTCTACCCTCATTTTTCGTTAGCATGATGCACTTGCCTATTCATTTAGCTACCGAAGCTTTAATTGGTGGACCCACCATGTATCGATGGATGTACCAATTTGAGAGATATATAAAACTTCTTAAATCTCTCATTCGCAACATGGCTCATCCAGAGGCCTCAATAGCAGAGGGTTATCTTGCATATGAATTTATAACATTGTGCTCGAGGTACTTAGATGATGTGCAGACAGTGCACAATCGTCCTGGACGAATCAATGATGAGTCAGATTATGCAAAGTTTTCTTTACCAATATTTTCTTGTGTGGGAAGATCACTTGGTGCTCGCAAGACTCGAGACCTTGAATTGCTTGAGTTAGAACAGGCTCATATATATGTTCTAAGGAATTGTGATGAGGTGCAACCATTTATTAGGTAATTCTTGCGAGTACCTTCATTTTTTACTTATGTCATATCGATTTCCTGTTCTGATATTAGTACTAATATTTTGTATTACAGTGAGTATAGCAATGGCGAGGAAGTGTCTTCATTGCCACAATATACATCCACCTGGGCCAAAAATTTCATTCCGTGGTTTAGGAATAAGGTATAAGTATTGTCAGTTATGTCATATATTGATATTTTCATATCTTATTGATTTTTTCCTATAGCTAATTAAGTACCTTCTTTGCAGATACATAATTTGTATGAACATGATAAAAGTGAGCAAATGGAAGACCTTCTGTCCTTATCTAGGGGCCCTTTGCAAAACAGTACATGTTTTGCAGGTTATGATATGAATGGATTCAGATTTCGCATAGAGAGTCGTGACAAAAATCGGTGCACACAGAACAGCGGAGTTGTTGTTTCGGCAGAGGGAAGTACAATTAGTGAGAATGCAGAATATTATGGCATATTAACAGAGATAATAGAGCTTCAGTTTCTTGGGGGAAGACGTGTGCCATTATTTCGTTGCAAGTGGGTTGACGTATTCAATAAAAAAAGAGGGATAAAGAAGGATGTTTATGGACTTGTTAGTGTCAACTTTAAATGTCTACTTCGGACAAATGAGCCATTTGTATTAGCTAGCCAAGCTTCTCAAGTCTTTTTTGTCAAAGACAATCTGATCAAAGGTTGGCACTTGGTTGTCAAAATGCAGCCACGTGACACCTATAATGTACCTCCTGGAAATTCAGACGACGAAGATAATGAAGATGAGGATTATGATGACGAGGAAGATATAGCTGTTGATGATCCTCCAACTACATCATTTGGTGGAAAGAGGAAATAATGATTCTAGAATATTAATCATTCCCTAGGATACAAAACCTGTCACTATTGATTTATAGTATTCTGAGTGTGCTTAAACCATTCTATGTGCTTATATTTTTTTCCTGTATTAAACATAAATATTTTATGCTATTGCTATGCTATCTGTGTAGGATCTAACAATGCAGGGAAGGTATGGAAATGTATCAGCCTCTGCCCAGTCAAGCTTCATCAGCCCAGGATTGCTTCGTCAGCAACATGCGAGGAGGTCCTATCCAAACCCAAGTACCGACATACTGATCAACAATGAGAATATTGCTAAAAAACCAGCGAGAAGGTACTATTCACAACACAATACTACCACAACAATCAACAATGACAGCTCTATTATAAAGGCAGCCATGAATCAACATAAGAAGAGGCCTTATAGAAAACCAAATACTGCAGCAAATGGTAATTGATATTGCATTCATGTATTCCTTTACAGTAATTTATGGCATGCCAATTTCAATTTACTAACAATCTAGGTATTGTAGATGACTTAGAAGATGAGCATTTCGATGAAGTATTGAAAAAAATGGCAGCAAAGGTCAATGGGACTGGGACTGGTAACAATATGTTTGATTCTGATAATGAAAGTGAGTATTATCATAATGAAAGTGAGTCTGATTATGACCATGAAAGTGAATACAATTCTGAACATGAGAATGAGAACTCTGAAGGTGCTTCTGAAGATATATTATTCAAGAAAAAACATGCATCTTTTAAAGGAGATAGACAGTCGCATCGAGTCAGGCCACAAAAGAAGCTAAAATGTGAGTATTTCCTACATTCAGTACAAGAGTAAAATGCTAGTATTTATTTCTTTTGAGTTGTATGAGGAGTTTTTCCACATGTCTTGCAGCCATGAACCATGAAGCTGACACCTTAACCAGATCTAATAATGAAGAGGGGAGGGAGAACTCTGAAGGTGCTTTTGAAGAAGAAAACAGAAGAGAAAATATGGTATTGAAGAAAAAGCATGCATCGTTTCAAGGAGATAGACAGTCGCATCGAGTCAGGCCACGAAAGAAGCTGAAATGTGAGTATTTCCTACCTTCAGTGCAACACTAAAATGCCTATATTTATTTCTTTTGAGTATTATGTGTTATTCCATATGTCTTGCAGCCATGAACCATGAAGTTGGTACCTTAAATGGAGCTGATAATGAAGAGGGGAGGGACACTTGCAGGGCACATATTCAGAACAATAATATGGACACCTTAACTAGAGCTGATAATGAAGAGGAGAGGGACACTTGCAGGGCACATAATCAGAATAATAATATGGATACCTACACAAGTGCTGATAATGAAGAGCGGAGGGACTCTTGCAGGGCACATATTCAGAACAATAATATGGATGCTGCAAAAACTGGTATGATACAAATATAATTTCACACGTTCTGCATTTTTTTTCTCTTTTTTGTATGGGACACAACTTATTGATGAAAGTATATATAAATGTTCCAGCTGATATAACTGAAGAGAAAAGGGGTCGTGGCAAAAACAAATGTAAGAATCTTGCTAAACTTAAACCAGGACAAAAGATTAAAGTGATGTTCTACAACAACCGTGCTCTTGGCACATCATTTGCACGACACATTGGTAGAATCGTCCGTGATCCTACTATTACCCCGGTGAGAGTGAAGAAATGGACAGACATTAGTGAGACATCTATGAAGCATATTTTTGCTGCAGTAAAGGTATACTTTCATTATATTGTTGTGTTATCTTTTATATATGGTATACTTTCATTATATTGTTGTGTTATCTTTTATATATGTATATATATCCTTTAAGATGGTACATTCATATGGGGCATCTGTTTAACAATTTTTTAGGACAAGTTTGAAAACAAAGACGAAAACATTAAAATTGATGTCTATGAAAATGATATCATGGAGCATGCTAGGGATCTATGGAACAATTGGCGTGGTGACTTGTGTCGGCATTATGTTAAGCCAGCAAAGAATATGCAACAAGCTATTAAGAATTGCCCTGAAGATTTTCCACAAGCTGACTGGGAGTGGTTGGTTAAAGAACATTTCTATAGTAAGGAGTTCATTGTAAGTGCTATATTGCTACCCATTACTGTTCTTAATTGTTTACTGCTGAGATGGTGTTGTTAACATGTACAGTAATCTAATTATTCATTTCATTCTAGGCAAGGAGCAAGAGAAATTCAAAAAATAGATCTAACTTGACAATCCTCCATCACAGTGGCAGCAAACCATTTAGAAAAGTAATTTATGACAATGTAAGTATTTGACATTTTATCTAAACATGTTGATTAGTTTTCTTGTATATTACTTGTTAGTTTTGATTACATATATTCCATGCATATACTAGGGCGGAAAGGATAACAACCCTCCAAGTTTGGATGCCTTATTTTTCATGACTCACACAAAGGGTGGTAGTTTTCTAGATTCTGAATCCTCCAGCAAGCATGTGAGCTTATGAAGTCATATATATTTCTGTTTATTGGTGATATACCATAATACAACTCTCTGAAATTAAGGTATCTTTGAATGCAGGCACAACTTGAGGAACAAATATCATTAGATCCTTCTCTTTCTAATGCAGAACTTATGGATAAGTGCTTCCCTTCAAAGAGACAGGATCACATTGTTGGATATGGTGGTGGCGTGAAAGCAAGACATCTTAGAAGTCCATGCATTAGTAAGGCTGAATTGATAGAAAAGTTGAAACAGTCCGAGGATGAGAAAAGAGCAATGCAAGAAGAAAATAGAGAGCTACGAGAAGAAAATAAAGCTACAAACAGTCGTATGAGCCGTATGGAACAGGAGTGGGAAGAACTAAAGAACAGATTAAGTAGTAGTTAGACAAAAAGTTCTAGTATACGATCATCTAGCAGATTTAAACGATGGTATTCATCATAAATCTTCAGATGGTTTAGTAGATGTAAATTAGAGTACATGTTTAAGAGTGAATGATATATGAATCTATTTTGACAACAAATATATTGCCACATGGAAAACAATGATATCTGGTTTTGCTTATAATGGACAGTTTAGAGAAGCCCTTTTGGTCTACAATGATATGTGCAGAGAAGGAGTCACACTGGATGATACAGTCTTTGTTGCTGCGCTTGGTGCTTGTGCTCATGGAGGTTTGTTGCAAGAAGGTTGGAGCATCTTTAATCAAATGGTTGAGTACTGTCGCATTGTTCCAAGAATGGAGCACTATGGATGCATAGTGGACCTACTTGGTCGAGCTGGTAAGTTACAAGAGGCAGTTCGATTTATTGATTTACAAAAGCCTGACGTTTTTCTCTGTTTATCTGTTTTTCAATGTGCAACCTCCTGAGTGGGCGCGTTGCTTGTGTAAGCTGGACAGAATCTGTAGTCAAACTATAACCTGCCAACATTGTCACAGCTGTGGTTGAAGGGTCCTTTATCACGTTGAAACTGAATGGAGTAGGAGCCATCTGGCCAACAGTTGGCAGGAAATTGGTAGGAAAGTTAGATTGGTTTGCTTTAACAGGAGGCTGATCCCATGTGGCTGATTTTTTTTCTGGGGACTGAATGAGATAGACCTACTGTATCTTTCTCGATCATGATCCCTGCTTCTGGACCTTCTCCTTTTCAACTCTGGTTCTCCATGGTATTTTTGGAATGGAAGGAGTAAACATTAGCTTTGCTGAATACAGAAAATCAGTAAACATCCAAGGACAACTAAGTATCTTTTGTGTTAATTTCTTAGGTTTGCTATTGTCCTTTAGATAGTTCATTTCATTTAGTTTATAACATTTATCTGGTTTGCATTTATCTGGTTTCTGTGCTGTATGAAGGTTGGCCTTGCCGAGAAGACTGCTGTCTTGTTTACAAAAGATGGTGATCAACACAATAATCTTCATGACATGCAGTGCATGTGGTATGTGCTCTTTCTCCTCTGCTATCTATCTCTTATGTTCATTCTCTATCTAACTACATGATATATATCACTTAAGGTATGAGCTTGCTTCTGGGGAGAGCTATTACCGTCAAGGTGATCTTGGCCGGGCCCTAAAAAATTTCTTGGCAGTTGAAAAGCATTACGCAGATATGACTGAAGATCAATTTGACTTCCATTCATATTGTTTGCGGAAAATGACACTTCGAGCATATGTTTCTATGCTGAAGTTTCAGGATCGTTTGCATGCTCATGAATACTTCCACAAGGCTGCTGCTGGAGCTATCAGGTAATGGTTTGCTTCTGGTGTTTTGTTTTCATCAGATTGTCCCTCTATCCAGGATAGTTGGTGATGCTGCTGGCACAAACTGCAGGTGCTATATGAAACTACATGATTCTCCAACAAAATCTTCTAAGGAAGAGAATGATGAGATATCAAAACTGCCACCTGCTCAGAGGAAGAAGTTGAGGCAAAAGCAGAAGAAAGCAGAAGCGCGTGCTAAAAGGGTAATCTCAGACACTCACATAGGATCACTGTTTACCTAATTTTCTGATTTTGTCCCATATTCCTCCAGGAGGCTGAAGAGAAACAAGAGGATGAAACAGCTTCATCTAACAGTTCAAAATCTGGCAAGAAACAACATGCAAGACCAGTTGATCTGGATCCACATGGTGAAAAATTAATCCAGGTATGTGCACTGCATGGCCTTGTATTTTTGTGTGGTATTTATCAGTTTTTTGTACTCACAGGTTGCAAGTTATCTGTGGTAGCTAGAAGTTCTACCTTGGTTTATGCATTTTTTTTGCAGATTGAAGACCCGCTTGCAGAAGCCACAAAATACTTGAAGCTTCTGCAGAATAACTCGTCAGACTCATTAGAGACCCATATACTTTCATTTGAGCTAAGCATGAGAAAGCAAAAGGTTTTACTTGCTTTCCAGGTATGTTATTTCTGTCTAATATCACTTATCTAGCCCTAGGCTACTCTAGGTGCACCCATTATGATTTTTCCACTCTGTTTACATCCTGATAGGCTGTGGCATACATATCTATGTAAATTCATTGATGCTAATCACACTGCTGCTATCTGTAGTTATATATTTTTCTTCTTAATAATAAATATTATGATTATAAGCTAACAATTTCCCTGGTATCAACATCACAGAGAATTGGCAGATTTGTTGCCTGTATCCTGGCAATGTAATTGAAAGTTTGAAACTAAATATTCGAAATCATTTTTAAGAAGTTCATGTATAAAGAAAGTGTTAGATATGTGCTAATTCTGAAAACTGCATGTTTCATTGCCAAGCAAGGTGGGTGGTGGATTCAACAGTTCTTCACTATTAAGTCTAGGCCAGTCCTGGATAAAAGCTGTGTTGTACTCATCCACTTCAAATTATAAGACATTTTGGCTGTTTAGATACATTGCTTTTACTATGTATCTAGACGTAGTGTATATCTAAGTGCATAACAAACTACACATGTAGAAAAGCCAAAATGTCTTTGTTTGGAATGGAGGGAGTAACATGCAGTGCTTCCGCACTATAGCTAGGGGTGGTAATGGGCTCTAAATTGTACACTATAAAATTTAAGGATCAAATCAGATTAGGATCGGGCTCTATTCCTATTCATTTTTGAACTAAAATTTATTAAGGGCCCTAACTTATTGTGAAGAAACATTTGGATCGCGGTCCATTACCACCCCTGACTATAGCTGCAGTAGTATGAATTCATCAAGGGCAAGGGTGCAGATGTCATTCCAGCATTTGTCCAAAGACAAACCTTTCTTTCTTTAACCATCAATTTCTAGAAATTCGTAGTTTATTATCGTACGATTTAAGTTCCTAGATTAACCATGAGAAATACTTTCATACCATATAATTTGCATGTTGTTAAGCTGTATGAACTTGTAGGAATTGTTGGTCAAAGATGTTAATTTCCATCTGACAAAGCTGCTGCTTACGAGGTCATGCTCTTCTCGCTGTTAATTGCAATATTGCCGGCTCGTTAAGAAGCTCCACTGGTCTGTGAACTCAAGTAAGCTAATTAAGAGTGCTGCATGTGAACTGCTGTCGACTCATCTGCGAGCGAGCAGAGCTTGCTGGCCCTTGGCAATGCCTGTCCGCGACTTGAAGCTGTGCATATCAATGGCTGTTAATTGCAATATTGCCGGCTCGTTAAGAAGCTCCACTGGTCTGTGAACTCAAGTAAGCTAATTAAGAGTGCTGCATGTGAACTGCTGTCGGCTCATCTGCGAGCGAGCAGAGCTTGCTGGCCCTTGGCAATGCCTGTCCGCGCCTTGAAGCTGTGCATATCAATGGCTGTGCATATCAATGCCTGTCCGCGCCTTGAAGCTGATTTCTACCACTGTACAGGGCATTCTGGAGACTGTCTGATGGAAGCCAACGTATCAGCATGGAAGTTGTGCTGGAGATGCTGATGGAAGTTGAGGCCACCACATATACGGTGTGAGGCACGCTGGAGTCTATGCATGGCAGGGAGAAGAAAAGTCCTAGTGTGATCATTGTTGTAAAAGATTTTTCAGATTTTATACTATATATATGGAAATACATATCTCATATGTAATAATCAGATTTGTTTTGGTTAATATATATATATACAATTTATACTTGTTTCAAATGAGGTTCATATATGAGCTGTGAAGTGTTTGTTGGTGCATGCTGAAATGAAATTTAGTTTCCTGTCTTTGATATACTATTAATGTAATATGATTAGTTTACATTTGACGACCACATTTTGGCTATTAACAGACATGACTATTACAGATGCAGTTTTCAATACTATTGTAAGTGGACGTTAATGTTGACATGTGGTTGTTAATAGTCATGTCTGTTATAGCTAAAACCAAGGTTGTTGATGCCTCATATGTGGTCGCTAAAAGCTGCAAATTTGGTTGTTGATGCTTTTTATGTGGTCGTTAATACCCCACAACTAACGACCATTATATATCTGGTCGTTAATCGAATAACGACCGGAATCTACATGTGGTCGTTACTACAATTAACGACGGAACATTTAACGACCATCGACGACCACATTTTTGTGGTCGTTGTTTACATTTGACGACCACATTTTGGCTATTAACGACCACATATCCTATCGTTAATACTCATTTCTCTTGTAGTGGAGATTCTTTTTATTTTCTTACACTTGTTGTGTGAGTTACACGTGAAATCAGCTTAAGTATCCAAGTTTCAACATAACCTTTACTTCACTTTCTCATTTTCATGTAGGGACTTGAGACTATCTTCTTATGGAATGTTTATTAGTCTTGATAACTTATTTGCAATTTTTGGTAGATACTAGAATATTTTATGGATTTAAATGCATTTTGATGATTTTCTGTAGAAAGAAATTAATAATACACAAATAGTCTTAGAAATTCATGAAATTTGGCGTAGGAGCAACATATGTCCATATAGCATCCTTAAAATGTTTGAACAATAAAATCCACAAGATGTCATCAATTATTTAATTTCATTTCCACTTATTTGTGAAAACCGTAATGATTATATGTAAAACCACCATAATAATACGTGAAACCACATATCATAGTTATCAATATTTTATGAATTTAATTGTATTTTAATGATTTTCTACATAAAGAAATTAATAATACTTAAAATAGCCTTAGAAATTAAAGGAATTTTATGGACGTGTAGCATATGTTCACATATAATCCTAAAAAACCTTTGGAATAAAGGAGAGGCTAAATGATTACAACTATGATATATGTGGAATGGTGTCTTACACGATATCCGATAAAAATATTCGTTACCGACGCTATCTGTGTTCAATTAGCTTCGTATTCAATCTACGACTATCCGTATTTGTATTCGAAAACATCCATATTTGTATTCGTATTCGAAGCTATCCATATTTAAATTTGAATCTAAATAAAAATATAAAAATAAATATAATTTTATTAATATTCGTCCGTATTCGATCTAATTACATACTAGATAAGGGTGTGCGGAGACAACTAGTATCCTGCTTGCAACCTCTCGTATTTTGCTGCTCGAGCTTGTTGCAACGGACACCACGTGTATTCTTCACTCCTTGCTCTGCTCGCCACCTCTCTCTTTTCTTAGCCATTCACCGCATTACATGGCGGCGCCTGTCCTCCTCACTATCCCTACCATGGACGAAGAAGGCGCCCCCCCGCCCGCCCCAGCCACCCCTTCCCGCACCCCACCGCAGCAGGAGCCGAAGCCCGCGCTCCTACGCTGGCGCCCACCCGTCCGCGTGACCTCGGAGTTTGACAGCGACCGACGGCTCTTCTCCCACCGCCTCTCCTGCCGCGTCCTCGACGGCCTCGCCAAGCTCCGCCTCCGCATTAGCCATGGTGCTGGGGGAGGAGGGATTCTCTGGGGCCCGACTGATGTGGGGCTCCTGGCGCGGAACTTCTCCGTCGTCGTCGACCCTGCAACCCGAGGCGCCGTGCTGCGCGGCGCCGCCGACCTCGCCGGCTCGCTGCGACTGCGCGCCTCGCACAACACCAAAGTACGGCCTCTGATTGATTGGGCACCTTTTTCCTCATCAAATTTTGTTGCTGACCTTGGTCTTAGCGTGTCGTGATGAATTGGGAATGATACCAACGTGGTTCAATTAGCACTAGCTTTCCAACATTTGGAAGCAAAGAGAATTGATAGGACTGTGTAATTATGAAATATGAAAACGAAACACAAATTTGTCTGCGAATGAAATTTGGCAGAAACAAGGACCATATACAGAGGGACTTTGTCCAGAGCTCACCTGTCCGGAACAACAGAATCGGAATACAATGTTAGCTGATATTTAGTGTTGTACTTGTATAAATATGAACTTTAAAAGTTAAATTGAGCTCTTATCTATTGGGAAATACTCTTGGAATGCTAGAAAACACTAGTGGGCTAGACGTTCTTGATCTTTGCGAAGGAAGAATAAAAACACTTCTCAGTTCTTTCTTTATTGAATGGTTCTACTTTGTAAGAACACCTTCAGGGATTGATGTAGGTATTGATTATTGAAAGCCATGAGCCCATGAGACAACATTTCTTTCTCTGAAAGTATGTTCATTGTTCCTATGTGGTTATGTCAGTTCTACTGCATTTAGGCTGAAGATTGTTTGAGGGGCTTTGCTTCTGTGGTGTGTCAGTGTCAGTGCTCTCTTACTCGTGGTATGCTTTCACAAGTTGTATGTTGAGAGCTATTTCCTTGATTCCACAGCATGTTGGATCATGGACACTGTAAACAAAGTTGCTGTCTGGCCATATGTTCATTTGAGAATATCAACGTTTACTGTTGAAAATGTACTTTGAAATAGTAAAGCGTGTACTATTCACTGAGAATTTCCGGCTCATGAAATGTTAACAGGGGATTGGAGAGCCCCTGCTCTATGTTGGAAATGTAGTGGGAAGTAGTTATGCATGCTCAACATACTGATTTAACTGTCATGTTTTTTCAAATACTCATGTCGTGCTAAACAAAGTTATTCTATTCATTAAATAGCTGATCCAGGCATATAGGTAAAAAAGCAAAGAATTGAAAATAATATACTAGCTTGAATTATGTGGAATCTTTAATTACATGTCGTTCTATCAGGAGTGGTTCAAAAGGCTGAAGAACTGAATGCTGATATGTTACCTTTACTCCTTGAGTAAGTACAATCTTTGATTAATGGGAACATGTGGTTTTGTTACTTAAATACTGGTCCATATACCATACCTATCATGTCTTGAAACATCAGTTGGGTGGGATTTTGTGATTCTCTAGATAAGCGGTGAACTTGATGCAAACTATTGTTTCACCACTTCTCTAACAAAGCTGAATCCAAGTTCATAAGGTCATAGATCAGCTCAGGAATACCATAAGCCTATTCTCTATTGTAAGTGCATGCGGTTGCAGCATGTTTTAGTTGCCTGTACTTTATCCTTACTGTAAACTTCAGATTATAGAGACATTTTAGGTCTGTCTGACACAAATTATTTTCCATGTTATGTTCATTTTCTGCTGAAAATGGTTATGAAAATTTTCATAGTATGAGTTCAGAAGTTGGAAATAACACCTGTTGTTTGTATATGGCTCCATATAGCAGTACCATGTGATTTTCTGAAACTGGCTTGTGTTTCAGAACTGCCAGACTGGAGAGCAATCATATATTCATGTCGGCTGTTCAGCACTCTGTTTATCTATGTCTTGCAACTATGAATATGACAAATCTATTGTTTCTTGCATTCAATTGGATAGGTGCTTTCAATTCAAGTACCACAGTGTAAAGGTGTGTTCTATTCATTGAGATGTTTTGGTTACCATTGTCAATTTGTCATATTTTCTAGGATGAAAATTTTAGGAGTATTTTCTATATTTCAGTTTATCCATTCATTCTATATATTATTTCTCTTCACCTTATCTCCATGTGCTTCCTCATGTGTTTTTTAATCAAATCTGAAATAAATCATATAGCATATCATGTAATTTGTAACAAAAGAAGGCCTTTTCACCTGTTCCTAGCATACATTAGTTATGTGCTGGACCTGCAATGAGGAGTTAACTTCTATCAAAGTGAAAACTTTGAATCATGGATACTTATCAGTTATGAAGAGATGATATTTTGGTTGTTACTGAGCTTTAAGTTCATTTTTTTTGTACTAAGGTTGAATCCACTGGAAAACCACCTCCTTTTTTGAAAAGAGTACTGCATGCATTAGAATGGTTTCTCATGTAAAAAATAACTGTTTTCTCCCTTTTCTACCTGGACATCTCATTGACACCTCTGGAATGCACAATAACTTGATAGTTCGCGTCATACAATGCAAACAAATAAGGTCAAGAATTTACCTGTATTAAAAAGTTCATTTTCACTTCTTCAACAGGTGTATTGTCCATTCATCTTGCTCCCGATCTTTTGATTAGTGGAATCGAGTGTAAAGCTATGTTTCCTCACTCCCATTAGGATATAATGCAAACAAATAAGGTCAAGAATTTACCTGTATTAAAAAGTTGATTGTCACTTCTTCAACAGTTGTATTGTTCATTTATCTCGTTCTGCAATATATTTGTGTTCAAATTGCAACTTCTTTATGGGCCACCAACCAAAGGAAGAATTGACATTTCTTGAGCCCATGATTTCCAAATCAACTTCCATGGCTCCAGGTTAATGGATCCTATAAAAAAAATGCTTGATAGGCCATCTTAGCTGAATGCGGCGGGAGAACCCTGAAGCAAGTAGCTAGCGGTAGAGTGTGTGTTTGAATGTAATGGCATTAGGGCGTGTGGGCCATGTAGCTTGGGACGGCCCAGTAGAGTGCCTATAAAGGCTAGATTTTTTACTCTCTAAACAGCTAAGAAATAACATAATTCAAAATATCCCTACCTCGCATGCATACCTGAGTCCTTCAGGTTGTTCGTGGCAACTCTCCTCGCCGGAGTTAACCTCACGTCGCGATGGCGACGCCGCGGGCACGGGGAGGCGTTACAGTGGTATCAAAGCCTCTTCCCTTCCTTGGCGTGGGTCGTGTTTGGTCCCGGCGATTCTCGGCGAGGGCGCAGAGGTTTGAGTCGTGTGCTGCAGAGGTTGCGTACATCCCTGGGTGGAGGAGCGGCTACGGCTTTATCGCTACGGCGCCCACTACCACACCTTCGGTTCAGTCGTGGCTCCTGCTGTAGGCGATGGCGGAATGGAGGAAGGAGAACGAGGTGAGATGGAACCAGGTGATGAATCGGTTGGATCGTTTGACTCTGTTGGCTTGTCCAAGGATGGAGACAGAACTGGAGGTGGCGCGGTTGAGGTTGGCAGCCATGGCCAGGGACATGGAGGTGGAGCCTGAGGAACGGGGTTGGGGGGATCCACAATCTGGAGAACGAGGGTGTCGTTGTGGACTTGATGCACAGGTTGATGGAGGTATGGTTCTTCCTGTGTTTGATGAAACGCCTCACAACGGCAGCGAGGAGGTGATTGCCCTGTTTTCTGAAGGTTATGATTCCTCAGTGTTCGATGAAATGCCATTGGAGAATGTGATTTGGGATGAGGAATCTGGGCAGGGTGACTTGTTGGATCAGCTAGCACAAGTTGAGGATTACTTAGTTGTTGCCGCGATGAAACCAACTGTACATACCATCATTGTGGACAAGCAGTTGCACTATGGGCTCAATCAGGGCTGTTTCGAGATGCCTGTCAATACCGATGGGTCTGAAGATTTGTTCCAAAACCATGATTCTGTTGTCTCAGATGTCAAGATCATTGAGGAAGATGAATTCATACTCACTGGAGGCAAAGATGGGGCTGATAGGGAGATGCCACAGGCGGATGAAACCAGTGAAGAAGATGTGGAAGATTACCTCGCTGAATCTAAAGAAGGGGCTGAGGATGAGGTGCTGCAGGTTGAGTTGACAGATGGTGAAGTTCAGTGGGATGAGGAGTTTTCATCTGACATAGAGGCTTACTTCAGCACACAGTTGTGGGAATAGGATGTCTAAATGGTTTCAATCAAGGAGAAGTTATACCGGTCATGACACAAGCCCAGAGGTGCCACCCTTTAGATCCATTATATACTGCTGAAATTGCAGTTGTTATAGCAACTGTAAGAAGTAAGAACTACTGGAAGAACTCCCGAGGGAAGATACAACATGCACTGTGTTGAAGTTGTGCTGTTCGAGTCAGAGAAGAAGGTTGTGGCATTAGCGGATTCCTACTCCTTTCCACCTTTCCAGCCATTACTGCTCCCTAGAAGCAAAGGTTCTGCTGTCAGACCAAGTAGGTTACTTCCTAGGAGGACCAGACTTGTTGGCTACAACAAACAATCCAATGGGACTAGCATTTGGATCGTGGAACTATCTGAAGTGCATGCAGTTATTATGGCTGGACCACACAGAGGGAAGGTGGTAGCCTCTGAAGTTGTTCCAGATGTTCAATCTGTAATGGATGCTATGGATTATGCTGAAGGTGGGGCTACACTCAACAATTATCCTCCATTTATTGAAGCTATGAAGGGAAATTCTAATGTGGATTTGGTTAGCAAAAATATGCCAACAAATGTGAATAGCTCTCTTCTGGAACTTGGTGGCATGGTGGATATAATATTCGGCTGTGATCATGGCTTACGAGATCTCAGTTTGGTAGATAGTGCCAGATTATGCACTGCGATGTTCTTGCAGGTCAACAGTAACTTGCTGCTGAAAGAACATGGGGCTGATTTTGGTATTGTCTTGTCAACTGCTGAGTGCGTGGCATGATGCTTATCCCCACAAAGTCTTAACCAACAGGGTGAAGATAGTTTCAGCATTATCCTATATGAAGTATGTACTGGACAGAAGATGAGATGTGAATGCAAGTTTGGGTTGCTCTTTGATGGGAGGCAGAACAAGGGCAGTGTTCGAGAGGTGATACTTGAACTAACACAATGGTGGCTCAATGCTGCTAGTCTAGGAAACAATGATATGGAAGTTCAGTTACAACCTGATATCCAAAGAAAAGCCATGAACAAGTTAATGGGCTTACAATTCATAATGGTGTATGAGAAAGGCAAGGAGAATATATTGGCTGATGCATTGTCACGAGTGGGTTTGTTTATGGCTCTGTATTGTGGCATTCGTTTCCAACCAGTTTGGATACAAGAGGTACCCAACTCTTCGATGACTGACTCTTATGCTCAGAATCTGTTGCCAAAAGTGACCATTCACAGTCCACATGGAGTTGTGTTCTCAGTACAGCAGGGCAATATTAGAAGACTCCATCAGCTTTGGGTGGGCAGAATTTCAGCACTCAGCACTGTGTTGATTTCAACCTTTCATGATTCAACTGTTTGGGGGCATTCTGGAAGGGTTGCATCTTATCTTGAGATGGCAATGGGTACCCGAAACCCAAATAACCGACGGATTTTACCCGGTATGTAGGTAGGTATGGAATGATTTCTATATCTGCGGGTACGTTAATGGGCAACGACCTCTACCCGTTAGGTAGACGGGTACGAGTATGGGTGGGTACTACCCATACCTGCATAAATATACCCATATAATACCACTATTATTATCTAATAAAGTCAATCTTAGTTAAAATAAAACCTTTTTCGGCTTTTGTTTATTTAACTATCAAGTTATGTAATCATATGGTTTTTTATACTTCAAGTTGAATTTTTTTTTTGTGTATTTATTTGACATTTTGAGTGTTCGGAGTATTATAATTTGGGACCTTCTTAGAGGGTACGGGTTACCCGACAGGTAAAATTACCCGCGCGGGTACGGGTATGGGTAAGATTTTATACCCGCGAGCGTATATGGGTAACTCGACGGGTATAATTTTTTGTGATGGGTATGGGCATGGAATGCTACTATCCGACGGGTATATACCTATTGCCATTCCTAATCTTACCATAGAGTGAAGAGGGTGTTTTGGTGGAAGGGTATGAATTCTGATGTGGAGCAATTATTTAGGCATTGTGCAACTAGTCAGCAGGCTAAAGGATAGCAGTCCTTTCCCTCTGGACTCCTACAGCCTCTTTCAGTACCAGAGGGCATTTTGGAGGACATTACAATAAATTTTGTGGAAAAGCTACCTAAGTCTAAAGGCTATGATACTAGCTTATTTTGGAAGCACCTTTTCAGATTGATGGATGGCAAATTGTCTTTGAGCATGGCATATCATTCACAAACGGTTGGCCAAAGTGGGAGGATTAACCAATATTTGGAAATGTATCTTAGGTGTGATGTCAATGATAATTCTCACGAGTGGAATATTTGGTTGTCTCTTGCCAAAGTATGTTTGGCTGCTCCAAATTTTAAAGGCAATGAGATTCTAGTGTCAACTGATTGGGAGCAGCAGAGGACTGTCTACAGCACAATGTTGCAGGAACAGCTGTCCAGAGCTCATCAGCGTTGCACAGAGGTCAGGGGTTACCCTAAAGCGAGTTTTGATCCATGGTCGGGTATGGCACTTGAGTTTTCTACCTGGCGGACTTCAATGTTGTGAAGAATCGTTTTCTTACTGCACTTGCTTGGGGGCAAGCAAGTTCTGGCGAAGGGGCAGATTTCATGGCCTGAACCAGTGATGCAGCGGGAGAACCCTGAAGCAAGTAGCTAGCGGTAGAGTGTGTGTTTGAATGTAATGGCATTAGGGCGTGTGGGCCGTGTATCTTGCGCTGGCCCAGTAGAGTGCCTATAAAGGCTAGATTTGTTACTTTGTAAACAGCTAAGAAATAACAGAAATCAAAATATCCGTACCTCGCGTGCGAACCTGAGTCCTTCAGGTTGTTCGTGGTAACTCTCCTCGCCCCAGTTAACCTCACGTCGCGGTCGCTGCAGCAACGTGGAGGCATTACAATATCCAGCATATCTCCACATTGTATCATGTTGGAGCTCCACCTGTATTACTAAATCCCAGTTATCAAGATATTTGAACAGGGCAGCTACCGAAGGAGCTTCCTGTATATATCTTGAACCAGCAGCGATCAACTGAAACTTCCTGTACCATCCACTGATTGGTTTTGCATAATATATGCGGGCAAATAAATGTGGGCCAGGATCAGCAGTGGCTCTTCCAATTACTGCAACTATTCTCTTTTTCTTAGATGTTACTCATTCAAGGTTGATTTTCCGAGTTTACACATTGACCTGTATTATATAATATCATCATGCAATGGTCATATAATGCATTCTAGACTTGATTTGGTTTTCGATTTCGATCTGCCTACTAAACGTTATAACAGTAAAGATTTACCATTATATGAGGTAAATATAGTGTTGAATCTGATTCTTATCTTATATTCATGAGATCTCTGTATTGATTGCTTTCTCTTTTAAATATGAGAAATTGCACTTCTTTGCTAATACTCTGTCCGTCCCAAAATATAATTCGTTTTAGACTAATCATACATTCATTAAATAACATATGAATGTAGTTTGCATGTATGTCTATATTCATTATCATTTGAATGAATGTGGATGAAAAAAAAGTAGGCTAGAAAGAATTATATTTTGGGACGGAGGGATTATGTGACATACACTTACGTTACTGCATAACAGATGTTAATGTGTCTGTTTTCTCAGGAGCAACAAGGAGAAGTGGCAATTATTGCAAATTTGAGGGATTCGCCATGCAAGATTGAACTGTCATCTCTGGTTCCTCCTAATGGACCGGTCAGTATACAAATTTCGAGCAGATTTTCAGGGCTGGGTTAAAAAAAATTTCTCACCACTATGCAGGGATATACTTGGTCCACTGACTGTTACAGAGAAATAGGCGGCATTAAACATGTCCCAAGCAGTCAATAGCATGTCCTGGTAGCTGGAGTCGTTTAATCTTAAGTGCATAACCCGGTGGATGTCTTCCATCCAGGGTCGGAATTTTGTATTAGTGACCATAGGGACACAATAACTTTTGCTAGACTTATGTTCATCGGAAACATGCACGAGTTGATCACATTTTAAAAAATTAAACTCTACATTTCTTTACTGTAGCCAAGAGCAACTTTTTTCTTTCCAAATGGTGAAGTCTCAATTAAAGAGAAGATTTTGGATGAGCGTGACAGAATTTTGTCAGTAAATGGCCTAGTGAAGTCACGTGTTCTGCATGGAGTTTGCACAGCTGTGTACAATGATAATGTAATGAGCATTAAATACCGCTACAAGGTAAGACTTGTCTCAGCTCTTTTTTGTTTCATTAATTAATATTACTATTTGCCACTCACAATGTTTCATTAAGTGTATTTCATAGGATGATGAGGTATCGTTTATCCCCAGCATCTCATTACCATCAAATTCTCTGTCATTTGCATTCAAGCGCCAATTAACGCCTTTGGACAAGTTGAGGTAACTACAACATTGACATAAATTTTGGAAGACATCATCTTGACCCTTCCCCGGACCTGCGCAAGCGGGAGCACATGCACTGGGTTGCCCTTTTTTATTGTCTTGAAATTCAGACAGTTATATGGTTTTTACATGTCTAAAGTTTTAGAGGTGGTAGAGATCTATAAATGCCGGAAGCACGTAGAGGAATAAGTCTATGTCACCACCAACCTATTGAAGGTTGAAGATATTATGCCCCTAACCTATCCAAAATCATGTAAACAACTGTCTGTCACAGTTTTAGAGGTGGTTTTATCTATGTGGCGTGGTGACACCGTATGTCTATGTGGACTTTGACCTGGACAAACTTGCTTGTGGCATTCCAAATCAATTTGTAGCTGCACATCACTCTAGTAGTCTTTCTACTTCCATCAGCTTTAGGGTCCATTTGGATTTAGATATATTGCACCCCATTTAGATGTAGATATTGAAGTCTGGAATCGGGAATTGTAACAATGATTCCTGAATTCCTCAGTATTGGACTGTAGCTAGAAGTTGCCTCTCACAATTCAGAGCATAGACCGTATTAGCTGGAATTGCAATTTCAGTTACATTCAAACAACAGATTTGTATTGCATCCCATTTCTAATACTAGGTATGTTTGGTATTGGATCTAATTCAATTCTAACTTCTAGCTATAGTCCAATACTGAGGAATTGAGTTTTAATTGCAACTCTGAATTCATTAGACAACAAAACAAGATACAACATAATTCAGGAATCCTGGTTTCAGTTCCCAATTCCAGACTTCAATATCTACATCCAAACGGGGTGTTATTTCTCTCCATCACTGATGACAACCTTGTTGAGGTAGAGACCTAGCAACACAGAGAATGGTCCACATGCCATTCGTCAAATTAGTGCCACATAATAGCTAATTTAATGCACCCTGCTAACAAAGCCATCTAGAGGGCTATTTGATGGTTTTACATAGTTTGAGGGTGTCAATACCTGATTTAGTAGTTTTGATGAACCCAATACCTCTGCAATATTTGAGCCTGGACACCAGTGAAGATGATGTTTATGAGTTATCTAATTGAACTTCCAAAACTTCTTGTTTCCAGCTATTGGTACAATTTTGACACAAACTACTGGGGCGCCATCTACAAACACAAGGCTCACAAGCATCTCAAGTGGAAAGCTGGCTATGAGTCAGACAACAGGCTTGGATGGGCATCGATTTGGGTAAGATATCCCCTGCCATTTTAATATTTACAAGTAAGCCGTGTACTAATAAGTGAACACCTTTCTTTGGTTTTCTATTACTGTTTATGATGAACAAACACCTTTTTCTGCTCTTTCTTTCATTTGGTAGTCTAAGCGAGTTTCCTCAATTATGTGTCGAGTAATTATTTATTTCTTTCCACCGGCACTGGAATCAAGCTGATGTAAAATGTGGCATGCAGGTTGGAGATGCTGGTGGCAGTACAAAGGAGGTGCCTTTGAAAGCCAAAATTCACCTCACGCTTAAAGTCCCCCAGGACAATATACAGAATTCAGTTGTAGTGTTCCATGTTAAGAAAAGATGGGATTTTTAGTTTCTATTTGTGAGCTCAGATGGTGTTACGTCATGCGCACATAAGCAAGCGTGTACAGATGGAGAGAGCCAATAAGAGATGGATGCAAATTTGTGATGTGGTCTGCAAAATTGTTTCATGCAAATGCTAGGGAGAAATCATGTAACGTTAGTCCTCTTTTATAGGTGCGTTTAGTTCAGACCTTGTTAAGGGAATGCTAAAGAGCCTAACCAAACAAAAGTATTGGTATCCATTAGAGGTGTAATCGGAGCGAATGCATACAAATATCATTGAAACTATATTTGTTATTTAGATTCGAATACTATATTTGTTATTTAGATTCGAATACGGTAGTTTTGAATACGAAACTATATTTGTTATTTAGATTCGAATACTATATTTGTTATTTAGATTTGAATACGGTAGTTTTGAATACGAATACAATATAAATGCTCTTAATACAAATACGGATAATCGTGTGTCAAATTCGTAACTAGTCAGATTGGATAGTGTCAGTAACAAATATTTTTATCGGATATTGTGTAAGACATCATTCTATATATATCATAGTTCTTGTAATTATTTAGCTCCTCTTTTGAGTCTAAACATTTTTTTAGAATTATGTGTATATATGCTACACCTCTATAAAATTTCATAAATTTCTAAGGATATTTTTTGTATTATTAATTTCTTTATATAGAAAATCGTTAAAATGCAATTAAAATCATAAAATATTCTAGTGCTGACTGAAAATTGCAAATAAGTTATCAAGATTAACAAACATTCTACAATAATATAACCTCAAGTATCCACACAAAAATGATGAAAGTGAAGTATTGTTTATGTTGAAACTTGGATACTTATGGTAATTTCAAAGGCAACTCATGTAACAAGTGGAAGTGGCGTATTATGGATTTTATGGGTCAAACATTTTTAGGATGTTATATGGACATATGTTGTCTTTACGTCAAATTTTATAAATTTCTGAGACTATTTGTGAATTATTAATTTCTTTCTATATAAAATCATCAAAATGCAATTAAATCCATAAAATATTCTAATGTCGATCCAAAATTGCAAATAAGTTACCAAAACTAATAAACATCCTATAAGAAAATGTTCTCAAGTCCCCATGTGAAAATGGTAAAGTGAATTATTGATTATGTTGAAATTTAGATACTTAGGGTGATTTCACATGTAACTCACGCAACAAGTGAAAGTGAATTAAAAGAAACACTGACATTTTATGGATTTTATGGTCCAAACATTTTTGAGGATGCTATATGGACATATATTACTCCTCCGTCAAATTTCATGAATTTGTAAGACTATTTGTATATTATTATTTTTTCTACAAAAAATAATCAAAATGCAATTAAATTAATAAAATATTCTTGCGTTGACCGAAAATTACAAATAGGTTATCAGGACCAATAAACATTCCATAAGAATATAACCTCAAGTTCTCATAAAAATGATAAAGTGAAGTATTGATTATGTTGAAAGTTGGATACTTAATGTGATTCCACACGTAACTATCAGCATATCCGAAATCCAAAATCTGGTAAGGTATCTGGGAAGATGTCCGCATATCCAAAATCTGATGGAATCAGTAATCTCATATTCGTATCTGATATCCGAACTGTACTATCCGAATCGGTAAATGGGTTGCAGAATTAAATGAGTTTATAATCGACTTCGTTCATCAGTCAACCATCCATTCCCAAGCTTTGGCAGATTTTATTGCTGATTGGATACCAAGCAACCAAGAACCAACACTTGTTAGTGATGACGCTGTATGGACACTGTTGTTTAATGGCTCATGGGGCTCCTTCAGAGTAGGGGCTACATTAGTAATTTTGCGAATACAAGGTTAACTTGTTCCTTGCGGTTCGAGTTGATGATGAGTGATTATCAATATGGGTAGTGCTTTGGTGTGAGTCAGTGGACTAACCAAAGTACGAGTTTGTGTTGTGCAACCATGTCTCTTGGCTTGTGGTGCGTAGGTTTGTAGTAAGGAGACGGTAGTCGATAGGGAAGGTGAAGGTCATGCGGGTTCGTGTCGATGGATCAGGAGCGACGAAGGACGAGCGCTAAGTCTTGACCGAGGGAATGAAGAAGATGGGTGACTAGCTGTGGTGGCTAACACCTAAGGACACTAATGGGCGCGAGAGACATGGAATAGCAGAGTGTGTCGCCGACACGGTCACAGACTTGTGGGACACATGTCCAAGATGTGGGGGATGCGTATGGAGTAGGAGTGGATGTGGGTTACATTTGCTAAAAGTGTAGGGGCTAAACCATAAAATTCAGGCCCTGGTTGTAATGATCTTTGAACTACGTGTAGTGCGGTCATGAAAAAAAGGTAAACACAGGGGCTAAGGCTATCTCCAGCAACATCCTCTAAATTTCATCCTTGAAAGGAATATTTTTTGTTCTTTACAGATCACTCTGAAAGATTTCGTCCTCTATATCTTCACTCTCTCCAGCAACGTCCTCTATATCTCTTCCTCTATATATTTTTATTTTTCATTTAGCAGCTATATTAATTATAATCACTGTTCTATCGTACTCTCCACATGGGTCCCATCCATCTAGAGTCTGCCTCGTACTACTTCTACCTTGCTGGGCTGCAGCTTTAAAGTGATAGAGGAGCCTCCAAACATAGCGGACGAGACACGAACGATAAATTTTACCGTTTCATTTAGCGCATGCTGCTGGAGGGATACCAGATACTGTCGTCCTCTAAATATGCCGAACAAAACTCTTTGCAGAACCTTGTTAGAGACAGCTAAATTGAAAAGAGGTCATCATCTACCTTTGGCCACTGACAACAGTGAACTTCGGCAAGGTCAGAGAGCGAGGTACAGTGGCACATAGGCAAATTTGAGCGGAGGGAGAGGAAGTGGGAACGATGTAGGTTCTCAAAAGCGCTTTTGCTGGCGACGTGGATCACGCGAACACTCTGGCCATGGGCGACATTGGCTTGTTGAGCTTCGGCAAGGTCGAGACATCATGTTGGGGCTAGCCTAAGGTAGGGAAGGCTTAGGGAAGTGGCAGTGTGCTCTGATGATCACGTAGGTGGCCTGGGCATCGATGGGGAAGCGCTGGAGGTGCCTGGCCATGAGCGACGAAGGTGCGGGTGCGACAATGAGCGTGGGTAGGGAGCAGAAGAGAGTGGTTTAAGGCATGAATGCGTCGAATCAATGGCAGAGCTCAAGGCGATTCTTATAGGGGAGAAACAAAGACAAATTGGACTCTGAATCAGCGCGTATCCGAGGGATCAAAGATTCAGCCGACTTTCCTTTGATGGTGATGTAGATAGGAAAGAAATATGTGTCGGGGAAGGGAAGAGATTGATATGGAATCACGGGAAAGGAAAGAGGTTTCCAGAGTGCTCCGGCTAAGGCAACAAATCGACAGGAGTCGACGTGGCATGGGCGGCACGACATGGTGACATCTAGCGTGGGTGTGGGCGAATAGAGAGAGAAGAACAGGGTCGACTCACATGCTTGCGAGCAGGCCGTGCTGGGCCAGAAGTGGTCACAAGCTATTAGAGAGGGGAGAAAATCCCTTTTTATTTTCTTTTCAAATTAATAATTCCTTTTCTTTTTAAAAAACATACACATGATAAAGTATATATATTCCCTAAATTTGGAAAATTCTAGGGAACTCATTTTCTCAGTAATATATCTATTTTGCATAGAGCTATTTTGTGACAAATCTAGTATTAATATATAAAGAATTTCTAGACATTACATCAAATGAAGGAGACATTTAGCAAATTCTTTCAAACAAAAGTTTATACCCCCACATGAGTACATGAAGCACTAGATTAAATCTTAATCTTGCTCAAAAGTTAGTTATTTATTTATGACACCATTACCATGGTTTGAAAATAATAACCCTTTCCTTTCTAATGGCTTTGACAACTAAAAATGGAATAGCGCCTAATTGATGGATTTGAGGCGTTGCATAGTTGTGCCGAGGTTAGTTTTGGATATAATCCTAGGAATGAATTGAATGAGAAATTGGAGTGTCATTCTGGATGCAGGCAATAGGATACTTTCCTAGGGTAAGGGTATGTTTTAGGTGCCATTACCCCATAGGCTAGACCTTGCAAGTGTATCCTACGCAACACAAGTAACCTCATTAGCCAAGATTCTAGTGGTATGCAAATTTTCCAAGATCTTTCCTAAATTTTCCACCCAAAAGAGATGTGGAGTTTGCTACTGATTTGATACTGGACACTACACTGATATCCCAAAGACCTTATTGGATGTCGCCCAATGAACTAGCATAGTTGAAGGTTCAACTAAAGGAGTTGTTAGACAAAGGTATAATTAGACCAGGCTCATCAGAATGGGGTGTCTGACACTTTTCATTAAGTAGAAGGACCAATCCTTGCGAATGTGTGTAGATTATAAACCACTGAATGATGTTACCATCAAGAACAAATATCCCTTGCCGCGCATTGATATTCTATTTCACCAGTTAGCTAAAGCCAAGGTGTTCTATAAGATAGATCTAAGGTTAGGGTACCATCAAATCAGAATAAGGCCGCAAGACATACCAAATACTGCTATTTCCACCAGATACAGGTTGTACGAGTATCTTGTCATGTCGTTTGGCTTGACAAATGCTCCCACATACTTTATGTATCTGATGAATTTAGTCTTTACATTAGAATTTGATAAGTTTGTAGTTGTGTTCATAGATGACATCCTATTCTATTAAAAAAGTAAGGAGGATCATGAAGAACATTTGAGATTTGTCTTGGCGAGGCTTAGAGAGGATAAGTTGTACGCCAATTTCAGCAAGTATGAGTTTTGGCTGAGGGAAGTGCAGTTCCTTGGCCATATCCTGTCAGAAAATGGTATTTCTATAGATCCTAGTAAGGTTTAGCAAGTGATGCACTTGAATGCACCCACCTCTGTCACTGAAGTTTGGAGTTTCTTAGGTTTGGCTGGTTACTGTCTTCACTTTATTCTAGATTTTTTAAGATTGCCAAGCCCATGACCAATTTTCTTCAAAAGGATCATATGTTCTCATAGACCAAGGAGTGTGAAGCATCTTGTCGTACCTTACAGAAATTGCTGGCCATTGCTCTAGTCTTAGCGTAGTCAAATATAGAGAAGTATTTTGATGTGTTCTGCGATGCATCTAGAACTGGATTAGGTTGTGTTCTTATGCAAGGTGGCCAGGTAATTGCATATGCTTCACGATAGTTAAGAAATCATGAAGCCAACCACCCAACCCACGATCTCGAGCTTGCCACCATAGTGGAAGCATTGAAGATATGGAGGCATTATTTGCTTTGAAATGTATGCAACACTTATACCGACCACAAAAATCTCAAGTACATATTCACTCAACCTGAGCTAAACATGACGCAACACAGATGGTTAGAGCTAATCAAGGACTACAACTTGAAAGTACACTACCATCTAGGTAAGGAAAACATAGTAGTAGATGCCTTAAGTCAAAAATCACATTGCAACATCCTTCAGTCACTGTTAGAAGATGGTTTCAATCTAATGCATCTTGTAGTACTATACACCATTCGAGTTTGTTGCTCGCTCAAAGACCAAATCATCAAGGGGCAAGGAACTGATAAAGGTATCTTTCACATCAAGGAGTAGATGAAATAGGAACCAACACAACATTTTAGGCTCAATGAGAAAGGTGTGCTATGGTTTGACGGTCATCTCATTATACCTGAGAATAGGTAACTCAAAAACTAAATCATGGATGGAGCTCATCTTTTGAACTAATCCATTCATCCGAGTAGTAGTAAAATGTATCAAGACTTGAAGTCTCATTTTTGTTGGACAAAATTGAAGAAGGAGATTGCCGCATATGTTGTTAGGTGCGACAATTGTTGCATGGTTAAGGCCATTCACATGAAACCCGTAGGGTTATTGCAACCACTATTAGTTCTTGATTGGAAGTGGGAAGAGATAAGCATGGATTTTAGTACCGGATTTCTCACTACCCCAAAAGGGAATTATTCGATATGGGTGATTGTTGACCATCTTACCAAATCCACTCATTTTATACTTGTCAAAACCTAGTATAGTCCGCCTCAGTATGTTGACTGCTATATTACAAAGATTGTTTGATTGCATGGTGTACCCAAGACTATCATATCCTACCATGTGTAGTATTATGACGAGGCTACACTGGTGCAAAATAAAAATTTCAACCCCATAAAACCAAGATCTACTGTTGTTATAGGTCACGGGATTACTAGACATGTAGGGCAACAAAAACCATATCAATGTAGACAAACATGTCGTGTGGTGCTGTGTAGTCATCGATGTCCTTCATGTCCTCACATGGTTCGTCCAAGTGCTCTAGATGCAACACATATGAGGTATCCACACATGCAGGGAGGAAGCACCGCATACCAGGCTGCTAGGTCTGCCACAGCAGCATGGCTAGGGCGAGAGGAGCACATTTGTTGGTGTTCTAGTGAGTGAATTAGGTTAGCCCTAACCGCACCTCCACCCCTAATTATATAGGTGTCTTGATGGGCTTCTAACTCCAAGGCCCTTCAACAACCCTAAAACCTAGTCTAATTCGGATCCTATCCGAATTAGGCTTCCTTCCCCTAAAGCGTGTGATCCTATAGGTTCACATATATGTATACATAGATATGGACCACGTACTCTTACTTAGCCCAATAATTGACAATGGCCTCTAGCATGACATGTCAACTCCTGTGCATACATATAGATCATATTAGATGAACCATCACAACGTTACATACATGTTGTTCCCCTTGTCTCACGTTATTTAGTCTAGCTCTAAGCTGACTTCCCGATATTGTGATTTGGAATCCTTTTATAGGTTGACACTTAACCCTAGCACGACCATGCATTTCTAGACCCAATCCTCGAGGAGCCTAGATATATCTCTCTTAAGTAGAGAGAGAGAGAGAGAGAGAGAGAGAGAAATTTCATCTTGACTGAGCATGTCTCACATCATGCTTCCTGACAAACACAAAAATACCTTTATAACTACCTAGTTATAGAGTAGCATTTGATAGTCCCTAAGTAGGCCAATTCACATCTTAAGAACATGCCACAATTTCGGGTCTAAGGACACAACACACAACTTGTAAAAAAGAGAACTATATTGCAAAACTCATGTTGGGTTGGTCCAGCCTCATGTCATACATGCGCCCGCATTATTAGTTTTACATCTCCATGTCCATGACTTGTGAAACATAGTCATCAACTAATACATATGCTAGTCATCGAATCTGACTAGGGGCATCTTTTAGAATAACCATACAAGCAAAGAATCTTACAAATAATTCACATAATTGCTAATCAATACAAGGTGCTTTTCATGGATATTCAATTAAGAAATATGTCATGGATACAAATAAATATGATCATATTTATGATTATCTCTACGACATATTTCTAACACCATGGATTGTAGTTCATTGCTCATTTTTGGGAGCACCAACAGAAGGGCTTAGGAACCAAACTGGTGCATAGTACATTGTGTCATCCTCATAATTTATGCCAGACTAAAAGACTAAATTAGATTCTAGAAGTTATATTAAGAGCATGTGTGTTATCATCCAAAGGTTCATGGGAATCATGATTACCGTTAGCTAAGTTTTCCTCCAACAATAGCTACGAAGAGACTATTAAGATGGCTCCAATCGAATCTTTGTATGGTAGAAAGGGAAAAACTCCATCAAATTGGGTTGAATCAGGGGGAACAAAGATATTATGGTAATTATTTCGCGGTAGAAGCTGAAGAAAAAGTTTGAGTCATTTGCTAACACATGGAAGTTGTATAGCTCCGTTAGAAGAGTTATGCTGATCAAAGAAGAAGACCACTCACTTTTCAAGTAGGTGACCATGTGTATATGAAGTTATCTTCAATGAAGTGTATACGAAGGGCTAGAATCAAGAGGAAACTTGCACCTAGATATTTAGGCCCTTACAAGATCATAGAGAGGAAGGGAGAAGTGGCTTATAAACTGCAGCTATCTGAAGAAATGATTACGATCTTTCTAGTGTTCCGTGTATCTCAATTGAAGAAGTGTCCCTATGTTCCAGAAGAAAGGATCGAAATCCAAGATCTAAAGATCAGATTCGACCTAGCGTATCAAGAACAACTTGTCCAAGTAATAGACACCAAATACTAAGTGACTAGAAATAGAGTGGTCAAAACCTATAAGGTTCTATGGAGTCACCATGATGACCGAGATGTGACATGGGAGACCGAAACCTACTTGCGTGAGGTTTGCTCCAACTTTTATAAATAATGCTTAGTAACCCTAAATCTTGGGATGAGATTCCTATAAGGGGAGGATTGTGACACCTCTAGTGTTAATCATGCATAGGCATACCATATGCACAATTGAGCATTATTATCACATGTAGGTTTTTTGTTGGTGTGTGATTTTCTAGTTAAGTGCTTAATTATGCTTGTTGCAGTGTGGGTCACAATGAACAATATTGAGGAAAGTGTTAATTAGTTTCAACACATGTCTAGGGCCACTTAGTGTAACAGCTTAAATCCATCAGTTAAAAACAATTTGATTTTATTTGATAAATCCATTAGAGAAGAAAAATATCTTCAAGAATTAGGAAAACAATCATAAACAACTAATTAACCTTTTGGAGTATACAAAATTTTCACTCAAATTGCTTGATGCACTCTTTTTTGGAGCATGGCTTTTGTTTGTTAATTTATTTCAAAGGTTTATTTATTTTTGGAATTATTACATTTTTCTGAATATATAAATATATATATTTATATAGTTAATAATAATAATAAATCCTCAACGCTCGGCCAAGCCAATTTTGGCCCAATCGAGGCCCATTAGGGCAGCACAAGCCCTCATTTCCCAGCCGAGCCTCCCTTCCTCTGTGGCATGCGGGCCCCACCCCACAGCCCTCTCCTTCCCCTCGCTCGTCGCGCGGCCGTGTGGGCAGCGCACCGCCACCGTGGCACGGTTCACCTGGCACCAAACCTGCTGGCCGCTTGAGTGCCTCCCCACCCTGTCCCCTTCCTCACAAGTGGAACATTAGGAACCACCGCGTCCCTATCTCTTCCTCTCCCCCCACTCTCGCTCTCCATCGTGGTCACGCCATTGATGGCGTTAATGGCTGCCGACGGCCATTACTTCCTTCCCGGTGTCCTCTCACCTCCTTCTCCCTCTATAAAACTGGACCGTGCCCCCATAGAGCTAGTCCCCGTCCGTCCCAAGCCCACTCCAAGGTCCCTCTCCCATTGCCTCTCACTACCGACGACGGAGAAGCCGTGCTCGCCATCTTGTCTGCCACTGTTCGTCGACGCCAGGATGCTCCGGCCATCCTTCGCTACCGGTGACCATCCCGACGAGATCCCTAGCAGCACCTCCATCAAACTCCCTCCTTCGTGGCTTTGTCCACACCGCTCACCGCAGGACACTCAACGCCAGCTTCCCCCTCCCCTGTTCGTCACGTTGCAATAAGGTAGATGATGACCATATGCCATTTTGGTCTATGTCCTTTTGTTAGTTGCGTCCATATTTTCTGTAGTACAAATGTATTGAAGAGATTCTAAATTCTTATTTACTACCCCTTCAAATCTACGAAAAATTAAATATGCAGCCCTACAGCAGTGTGTTCATAATAAAATGAGTATTTCAAATACAAATAAGTTAAATACTATTTTATGAGCTTCATAATTATGTGCTAATCATTTTAATATAAATTTTGTAATACTTTTTATGCTTTTTGTTATATAATTTAGTAACTTTAAATAAAGTTTCTTAGAAATAGTTTTCTAAATAAAGAATTAAAAGAAAAGCAGACTGCACTATTCCAGGTTAAAACTAGTAGAAAGACAATTATTTAATTATCTTGCTCTCCAATTATGGTTTATTTTTATATTTAGGTTTTCGTACCCATAAAACTTATATTTAGCGGTAATAAATAGAGATTTAGACTATTCATTTGAAAGTGATGAAACATTTGAACTAATGATCATGGAGACCATAGTTTAAATAGTAGCTGAATATAAGTTATCTAATGATCCTTAGATTATGTGCCTCTTAAATATTATTATAGTGCCGACGCCGTGATATAGATTTGCAAATGAAAAATTAAAAAGGAAATATAACCCACGTGCTTCCCGATAGAAATACAGTAATTAACTGGTTAATTATATAGATTCCATAAAGTTTGAGCTAGCGTTATATTTACATATTTTTAAATGAATCTATATAGTGTGTTTCCATGACTAATTTACGATATAGTCTTTTCTAGGAAAATGGTGAAACAAAATAATTAGTAAGTCATGTCATAAGCAAATGGAATGATTACCGGTGTATTTTAATTCATATTATAGTTATAAATTTAAGTTCTGTGTTGGGATGTTTCCCTTTTATGAGTATACTTTGTATAATGAATGTTTTATTGTCTGTTGAATGGTGTATGTTTATTTATTGGTGTATGTTTTCTTTTGTTTATATGTGCAGTGTGTGAATCTATTAGAAGCTGATTGTGTGGTAGAAGACCCGAACTCATTTGAGAAAGATCCGCTGGAAACTTTTGATCAAGGCAAGTGGATTCTCCCTTTGCATTTCTGTTTGTACCCAAATAATACATATAATAATGTTTACTTTTGAATATTTGCATAATTTGATGGGTTTTGCCTAAATAGGATTACCTAGAAATACCAACCCTATTCCTTGATTACCCTGGGATAAATATTATGCTTATTATTTATGCTATTGCTCAATTTTATCGCTATGATGTCACTCTTTGAAGATATTATTGTTCCGGAAATGAAATATACATTGTTGTTTTAATCCGATGATTAAATAAGATCATATTTTATTAAATAGAACATGGAGTGACCATCTAGGATAACAGTGCAACCACGAGTGCTATCATGGCCTTAGATTTGGTAATTAGCTTAATTTGCTTAGTACTTAGCAAACTTTACTGAAATATGGGTAAGAGGGAAGTGGTTGATGGTGGCAGCTCATGTTAACATGGGGACGTAGTCTTGGCTAAGCTGCCATGCCCAGAGGGCCTCCACACCGACTTAGAAACCTAAGCATGTTGTTTTGTATTAAGTGTATTTTGTGAAAACCTCATAATGGATCCCTAGCCATTCGCTCGACAGTGTTTACGGTTCCGTACAACCTAGGCTAGATGGGATACATGCTTGTGGGTAAAGTTGTACCACCTTTGCATAGTGTAAACCTGATATGTCAGCCGTGCTCACGGTTAAGAGCAACCTGAACCCTCACATAACAATTAAACTCAAAGATGGAGAATAAATCATGATCCGATGATTTAAATGCTTTGCTTAAGTGGTTTCACTTAAGTGCTTTTGATATAATCGTATGCTTATGATTAATTGGGAATTTTGGGATACACTTACAATTAGTAAGTTAGGCATTGTTAATAAATATTGACCAACTAAAATGCTTACCACTTAACCATAGCCTACCTTGTTAACCTTGCATAACTCCTCCCATTTGCTGAGCCCCCACCATAAGTGAGCTCACCACTTGCTAAATTTTTTATTAGAAGCTGATGAGGAAGACTTTGACGAAGATGTTGTCGAGTACTGAGTCTAGCGATGCTCCGGTCATCTTCCTGTGGGAGATTGCCCAAGTTATTTTTGTTGTACTTTGATTATGATACTATTCAAGACTTTTGAGTCTGGATGATGTAATAAAGCTATTATACTCTCTTTTACGTCTTTATTGCATTGTCTTTTGATATATTTCACTTGTGACATCAACATATGTGTGAAAAATGGATCCTGGCACACATATGATATGCATTCGGTTTTGCCCCTAAAACCGGGTGTGACACTTAGGGTACCATTTGATATAATGTTCCTGTTGAACAATTTGCCTAATTAAGCTTCTATGTGACAATTGACTGATATGCCCTAGAAGTTTTATTTGACTAAATGTGAAATCTAGCTACAATGCTTCAATGGTTGTGGGCCCTTACTAAAAGTTGTATAGAGTTTCATAAGGAACAAAAGTTATTTTTGGTCCAAGTCATGAAAATGTGTGGAAAGTGTTCAAAGTGGCTGGAAAGTAGTGTTGAGGTTTGTTCTAGGACTTAGAATATTTTACAAGTCTGAATTCTAGTGCCGATTACTTTGACATACCTTGTTCTCTAATTTTTGTTCAAAAACTCAAGTAGCACCAAATATAAAAGCTGCTGGTAACTATGTGAGGCACAACATACAAGAATTTGGGACTTGTTCGAGAATGTTTGAGATCATTTGGCATCGCTTCTTAACCAGGGATCAGTGCTCTAACAACAACAACTTAGCAACTAATTATCTTCACAACCGTCGAGATGCTGACCAAGAGCCCTATATATAAAAAGGAAGAGGGGTGAAAGGGGAACATTTTCTATATATTGGCCATGCCTATAAACCCACTCTAACTTATTTATTTTTGCACCCAAAGTCATCCACTATCATGCATGCCACATGCTCGACACTAAACTAGCCAAGGACACATGCCCAACATGTGCCCCCACATGCGCTCGAACACGGCCGCGGTGTGGAGCTCACCTCCTGCCTCCTCATGCCTAGGTGGATTCTCATACACGCTCTTCGACTCTCCCTCTCACTCCCTCACTCGCTCACACACACTCTCTTGCTCTTTAGCGCGCTCGCCGCCGTCTGCCATCGCAATCAACACCATGCTCTCGCGACATACCCTCTCACACCCTTCTCCACTCAATCAAACACTAACAACACCTTTGATTAACCTCCATGGATTGATTGCATGGCTCTTTGGCCCACGCCATCGCTGGAGAAGCCGTCGATGTTGTCTCTGCCACCACCGAGTCACCTGCCATCGCACCCTCGCCTCTATAGGCCACCCCATTGCGATCCTAGAGCATCACCAAGTTCTCCAAGTCATGGTGTGTCTTCCAGTCACCTTGCCTCAACCCCCTCAATGTTGGTGAGCCAGAATCGCCCACACAACCACCTCCCTATCTTCTCTATTTTTAAAACAATGATGAAGGGCCTCGATGCAGGAATAGGAAAGAAGTTAGGTTGGGGGTCTTCTCCTACCAAAGTTCCTAAAACATTAATATATATATGTGGATGGATTTCAAGTTTGTTTTAGGACCTTCGAAGTAGTGATGAAGCAACTTTCGTCTAAAGGCCTTCAGTTGAACGGTGTACTCTCTAAAGCTAAGCCAGGAAGCTTCGACTATATGATTCGGAAGTGCGACAATAAGTCAACGAGGATGAAGGAGAGAAGCCTCGAAGCTTATTCAACACATCTACAAATGAAAAGATGATGATACCCTTGAAGGGTTGTAAAGTCTCAATGTATATGGCCTGAGGACATATTTGTAATCTTGTACAGAGTTGTATTGTGGCTCGCCACTATAAATAGAGGCACAATATCGTGTAGACAGACACTTTTCTAGAAGACAGGACATGGGAGATAGATATCAATCTACCTCCGAAGCCATACTTTCGTGTCTTTATCCCGACTCACAAAGGTATACTTGTAATCACTTGTAACTTAGGAAGAATAATAATAAAAGGATGGAACTAGTAATGATGTCTCTCTCAAGTGTTTTTATTTCAGTTTATTAATTGGATACCTTTTATTACACTAACCTTATTGTCTCGATCTATTCACTAAATAGACTAAGGGACTGAAGGTCTTCATCCTAATTGTGTTGCCCTATGTTGGTTTCCATCAGGAATCGAAACATGTGACCAAAAGGAGGTTAAGTGTAGAGAGGAAGACTCAGAGGAATACTGCGCTAGGGACCTTTCGGTGATGATTTAGTTTGAAATTGTTCCAGGGGCTGTATTGCAAGAATGTTTTTCCTATTCCTTTTTCTAGTTTTTGTTTAATCGACTAAAATGTTTGGAAAATCATATGCCGAGTTGTATAAGTCCAAACTGAGTGAAATAAATTTTGTACTGTGTATTCTAAGTAGATCTATGGTTTTATAATGTTGCATGCCATTTTTTGGGATACGTTTATATAGAGTTTTTATTTAAACAAGAGACCATTGTTTCCTTAGAAAATGCATAGTAAATAAAATAGGTGTATGAAAAATGTCATTTCAGTTTTGGTAGATTCCTTGTATGATTTACTACTTGTGGTAAAAATGTGATATGCATGTTATATCTAATAAAAAGCTTTATGGATTAAATACATAAATTGTTGTTTTCTTTAGAATATTGTAATAAATAAAATATGGCAGATTTGGCTTTGATAAAGTTTGTATATGGTTCTTGTGCTAAGAAGTATGTAGAAAATGTAAAATCTATTGTTTGACACATTTTGTAGTACAAAGTATTTTCTAGTGCAGTTCTGCCATGTTGCTTGTTATTTTTGTGTATGGAAAAGTACTATTCCAATTAGGGTAATTTTTTGTGGTAGGTTATTGTAATTTTATAGAATTTTTGGAACACCGAAGATGTCTGTTGTTATTCAAGCCTTAGTTAAATTGAATTAATAATAAGGGATTAGAGCACATCACTCAATAAAAATGTTTTGATGCATTCTTAAAAGTGTAGTGGTATCTGTTTTGATCAGTAGGATTAATTAGTAGGTTCCTTGTCCTTTAATGTAGATGCACCTATGTATATATAGGTATATGCATGTGTGTGTAGGTATACACATGTATGTGGTTGTAGTGTTAAATGGATGATTGATTAAGTACACATGTTCTTGATAATGTTGGCTACCTTGTAGAAGAGGTTTGCAACTACTCCATAACATAACAAATAGAAGATGTTCTTTGCATATGTGCACTCACGGTCATCATGCATTTTCATGCATCATGCATTCTCTTATACTTATGTATGCATATGCATCATATAAGATCACAAGAGACTATTGGGTGCCGACACGTGGTCAGTTGGGCCCAAACACTCAGAGACAAAAACAGGGAACACTGAAGCTCAACAAGACGTTAGGTGAGAATTGTAGCATCACGTTATGCGTGTCCCGTGCATCTATAGGACGAGGGTATTTATAGGGTCGTCCGAGGCTAGGTGGACCAAAGTATGGTCCTACCCCTCCACCAACTATATCCGAGGAATATTCCATGTAATGGGGTAACTATAGCACCATGCTCTCAATAGGCGGCGCACACCAAATAATACACCCTTGTGTTACACTGATAGGTGGGCCTCAAGAAGTGTCTCCTAGTGGACCAACGACGTGCTGTTCAGTCCGTAGCCTTCGCCAGCACCTCTGGACCCTTCGCGTCTTGGTGCCCTTCACTCTCCTCAGATGGATGTATGGCACATAAGGCTCTGGGATGACACCGTGGCGAAGGCCTTGGTTAGTGTAGATCGTTCATGGGCCTCCTCTTGACATCATCCCTTGTTATGGTAGGTCACAAAATCGAAGGCCCTTCGCCTGTGGTTTGGTTAGTTGAAAATGAGAATGGGAAGCCTTCCCTTTGTGATCGAGGTCATGTTTGGCCTTTGCCTAACAGTAGCCCCCCAAGGGAGTGGTTCATCCTAATGGTCCATTCCCAAAGTCTCTTGATTTAGAATGGTATGGACGCTGCCCTCGATCATCTGGTAAACCGCCTCGAGGGGGCCGCTAGATGTGACTATTGAAAAAATGAGGCTACACTATTGCGTGCTGGTGCTGGTATAAAATGCTACTTGCCTTGTCGCTTGGTTACAACGTGTCTCTTTCGAATTCACAATTGCTCCCTCGCCACTGCTGCTCAATCGCCATTGCCTTTGCTGCTGTCGAGTTACTGGCAAAGAGACTCACGATGAGCTCCTCCGCGCTGGCCCATGTAAAAACTATCACTCGCCATCGACCTCGGTACACTGCTACGCCTCCCCTTCACAGTGGTGGTACAATGTTGCTACCGCCGCACGGTGGTTAGACATCATCCACCCTAGCGGTGGAGAATAGTGTTGGCTCGTCTTCTGCTAGGGTTTCTCACTCGGGTTGTCTAAGCGAGGAAAATTTTGACCTAGGCCGCTCGAAGACTTCATCGCAAAGGGTTATAGAGATGGAGATCCTAGGGTATTTTCTTGCTGGCTATGAGCGCACTACAGGGGCGGAGACTACGACAAGGCCAAACAACGAAGTCTTATTCTTCGAGGGCTTATTTCTTGCTGGTCTTTGCTTGCCATGTCATAATTTTTACTCGATGTGCTCGAGAAGTTCAAGGTTCAGATGCAACAGATTACTCTGAATGTTATGGTGGCTCTAAGAAAATTTGTCTGGGTGACAACCACGTTTGGCAGAGGCCCGTCAGATGAGGTCATCGCAAAACACTATTGCTTGAACTAGAGGAAGAGGTCTTTGGGTGGTATTGTTGATCAATTTAGTATCCTCACTTTTACCCCAAAGACCAGGAAGACTAAAGAAAAGGTTATGCAGTTGGCCCCCCTATGTGAAGAATAAGTGGGGGGGGGTTGGATAGAAAACTAGTTTTATGTGCATTGTCCGGAGGGCGAAGGCTGGCCTCAGCCAAGCACTATGTCTCTGTTTCAGTTTGAGGCTTTTTCGCATTTTGCAGTTGCTGAGAAGGATCACAACAATTGTGCCTTTGGCTTTACAGTAGTTACCTACAATGGTAGGGATTTAGTTGAAGAGTACTTGGCATGTGGAATCTAGTCGCTCAGCCATGGCTGGACTATGGGTCCGGTTATCCGTAGATACTTCGCTGGATTTGATAGGTAGATTTTGAGTCCTGCTTTCGCTGTGGATTTGGGTGATCATTCTTAGGACACCTTTGTTGTGGATACATAGAAGGAAGCAAAGGACCTTGTTGGCCCCGTGATTGACCAGGAAGTTAAGAAGGGTGTAGAGCTGCTCGGAGGCCATATGTGCTTGAACCATTTATTTAGCCAGATGGGGCTTGCTTACGAAGAGCACAAGGCGTGCTTGAGGAGAGGGAGGAGAACATCGATGGGAGTCCCCACCCATTTGCAAACGTTGACAGATACTCCGTTAACCTGCTCATCGGGAGTTGACGCGGGGGCCTCCTCTGAAGCTTTCGCTGCTAAGCTAGCGGAGACGTGCGGGCCAACCATCTTGGCGCACAACGCAGAGGGTAAATCCGCAGAGGACTTCACCGAGCAGGTCACCGAGGGTAAGTTGGGGAAGATTTGATTTTGATGAGGGTCGGTTCAGGGAGTGCAAAGCAATGGGTTGTAATATGACTACGGCGTGTGGTTGCAAAGATGTTGTACTAGTCCATGTGTTGAGGGAGTTGCTTATATTCCCTTACTCGCATAAGGTCCTAGATGTTATTGCTGCTGTAATGGACCCAAAGGGGAAGGTGCTCGCTTCGATCTACGAAGTGGTCAACATGATAAGCCGATCAAAGACTCAGAAGGCCCGTACTGTTGAGCCCTCGGTACCTACAAGGCCATCAAAAGAGGCGAGGGCTGAAGTGGCTATTGATGTGGGGGGAGCTATGGCTACTAGGGGGTCCTTAGCTCCCCTAGTTATCGAAGACTTCGACCACGCTGACATGGAGTTGGCAACAAAGTCCCCGATAAAGATGGCATCGCTAGCAGTTTTTTTCTAACAACTTATGCATTGTGTTGGTGGGGTGCTGATCACCCCTAGGGCTTTGGGCCTATTTGGGCTAAAGGCCGACTCATGGGAGGTTATACACTCTGCCATCGTGGTGTTGGGGGACGTGGACGCCTCTGTGATCACCAAAGGGGCCTTTAACAAGGTCGGTTCACATCTTTGCTCAGTGATTATTTTAAGCTTAGATTGCTGCCTTAGTCATACCATGGGCTAATGATATGCTTTGTGAGCTTGCTGTTTTTGTAGATGCACTAGCCCTCTTGGTGAGGCCCAAGGGGAAGCAACTGCCACCAAGGCTGAGTGCTCAACCGTCAAGGTGAAGTTGAAAGAGAAAAAAAGCAGAGGCCAAGCGACAAGAGCAACGAGTGAAGTCTGCCAAGGTGAAGGCCACTGTAAGTAAAATGGACCTCGGCCCATTCGACTAAATGATTTTGGTGTTTGATGATCAACATAACATATGGACTAATGTGTTTGCTAGTGGTTGTGTTTGTAGTTCACATGATGCGAAGAGGATTGGAATAAGGTTTTGAGGATGCAACACCTCAAAAGAAGACTTGAAAAGACTCTAAGAAGACCTACCAATGTTCAACACAAGTCCAAGAACAAGACCAAAGGAACCCAAGAATAAAAAACAGAAGACCTAGAAGATGGGCTGTCAGCTAGCGCACCAGTGGCACACAGTTGGCTCACCGGTGGCACACAGTTGGTTCACCGGTTGATCCTTTGTGCACCGGGTAGCTAACAAAGAGCTTCCATTTTCTCCATGTCTGAGAGGAGGCACCGGACTGCCCTGTGTACATAGTTGGCTCACTAGTCAATCCATGAGCGTAACGGCTAGCGGTCACTGCCAGTGTCAGAACTAGCCATTGTAGACACATAGTTGGCGCACCGTTGGTGCACTGTTGGCACACCGTTGGCACATAGTTGGCACACTGTTGGTTGGCAGGACTGTCCGGTGTGCCACCCCAACAATAGTTTGCTCTCCAACGGCTAGTTGAGTTGGGGCCTATATATACTTCACCCAACCGGCTATTTGAAGGTGTGGGAGCCCAAGCAACATACCAACACATGTTATTGACATTTTTCAAGTGCTCAAACACCCAAGTTCTTAATAGAATCACTCGATGATTAGCGTAGGTGCTTTGCGAAGTGCTTAGGTTAGTTAGACCGCTTATGCGCTTGCTCTAGGTGATTCCTAGTTAGTTGAGTGACTTTAAAGAACCCACAAAACCCATCAGCTCTTGTGTGAGCCATTGTAATTGTACCAAGTGGGGTGAGAGTCTTGCAAGACCGTGACAACTGAGTTTGTGTCATGGCTGCCACCGTGTACCAGAGGCATCGAGGCCCGCGATGTTTCAGCCAGAAGCTCGACAGTGGAGACGGCAGGGAGCGTTCGAGTGGAGCCGGAAGCGGAGCACCACTTGCACGTGGAGAAGGCACACGACTCTCTATGGAGTTATTGACCATGATGCTATGTCCTTGCGTGGGCTACTCTTTGCATAGGGGCACCAATGAGTATTAGTCGGGACCTTGTGTGGTTCCGGATACCTTGGTAAAAATATCGGCATTGTCCACGGGAGTTTGCATCTCTACCCTAGCTCTTTACCTTCCGCATTTACATTAAGTACTTAAGTTTCAATCTCTCCTTTCTAGTTACAATATTTAGGATTGGAACTTAGGTTTTTGCGGGACAGATAGCAACACATAGACTAAACCTAATATACGCATTCTAGATTGTTTATTTGCATAAGTTTTGTTCTAGGGATTTATTTGTGGCCTAGTTTAGAGAGAGTTTTTGAAGTCCTAATTCACCCCCTCTTAGGAATCACCATTTTCTACAAGTGGTATCAAAGCCAGTTTGGCTCATTAATTTGAAACGTTTTAGCTTCACCGATAATCAAGACGACACTTTTTAGAGGAAGGGATGGATACCCATAAGCCACCACACTTCGATAACACTAACTTCCCATATTATAGTGCTAGAATGGCTTGTTACCTAGAAGCAGTTGATCTAGGTGTTTGGAGACTCACTCGTGACGGGACAAAACCACCCAAGAATCCTGAAAAGCTTCGAAAAAGAAATTCATTTAAATGCTAGAGCCAAAAATTGCTTGTATGAATCTCTTAGCATGGAACTTTTCAATCAAGTATTTACCTTGAAAACTGCTAATGAGATTTGGCTAAAATTGCATGAGCTCCATGACGACACATCCAATGTTCGTGAACAAAAACATTGCCTAGTTTTAAATGAGTATAATTCTTTTGGTATGAAAGGAAATGAGCTTGTTAGAGACATGTATTCCTGCTTAAATCTTGTGATTAATGAGCTCAACTCTATTGGAATTAATATGCTAAGCGATGCAAACATTGTGAGGAAGATCATCTCCCTACTACCACAACAAAGATATGTGAGCATCATCACCATCCTTCACAACCTCGAGCACTTGAGCCAAATGACCCCAAAGATTGTGATTTGAAAAATTGCGGCATTTGAGATGTCGCAGAAAATGGGTCAACAAGAGGAGCCAACTTCTTCAAAGCCATATGCTTTTGCATATGATGAACACAAAAACATGAAAGGCAAGAAGAAGGCTCCAAGCTCAAGTGAAGAAGAGGAAGAATATGAAGAAGAAGAAGAAGAAGGTGATGATGATGAAGATGATCAACCCTCAACATCATCCTCCAAGGACGAAGAAACAGTCTAACACGTCGGAAAGGTAATGGGAATGATTCGCAAGATTAATCTAATGGGTGTGCCTCTGTAGGTCAAGGATCTTCTCTTTAACATTGACAGGAAAAAGCAAAGGAAAAGGGGATGCTTCGCATATGGGGAGAAGGGCCACTTTAGTGACAACTATCCAAATATGGCCGAACCCTAAAAGAGGAGGAGCAAAGACAAGGCACTCACAAGTGTCAAGACTTGGGATGACTCTTCAAGCGAAGATGATCCTCCAAGAACTCGTAGCCACAACTCTTCATCACGCTCTTCACGGTCATCACACAAATGCCTTATGGAAAGAGGTAAAACAAGTATCCCATCCTCTAGTGATGATAGTAATGATGAATGTGATGATGAGGGAAAGCCCTCCGTAGACGAACTTGCGCATGCCCTTAAGTTTCTTCAGAATGTTTGCACTAAAAAAGGCTCAACTTAAAACTTTGAAAAATAAGTTGATTGGCTCTCAAAATGATTATAAATTGAAAGTGCATTCATCCCTTTTGTGAGTTTTAATGATTTGGATAACAACACATTTATAGGTCTAACAAGTTTGCTAAGTGTTGAACAGGAAATTCAGTATGATGAACATACTTGAATAGTGTATAATGATCAGTGAACAAAGATTCAACACAATGTTAAATAACCAATGAGGCAATGCAAATGGATATAATATGATCTCTGTATTGGTTTGAATATATATATGGACAAGACCTAAGAAATCACTACATACATATAATCAGAATAGAGGTTGAAGTGATTAAGAGGATTGGTCAAACCAAAGTGAATAAGATATGAGGAATCATGAATTGACTTGACCATATTACGATGAGTCCATATATGCGTCTATGAGAATCATACTAGAGCTTGCTTGATCTTACCATTTATATCTACATGACATTCAAGCAAGGTTCACACTATTGAAGAAATGATTCTCTTAATGGATGCTCAATATGATGTGACTCAAGAATGGCTTGATAGGGTGAAGATAGCAAGGAAAGGGCTTCGAGGGACCAGGCGAAGGTGAAGGCCAAGCGACGGCATATGGACCGAGGTACCATGGCTAAGGTGAAGAAGAGAGTACTTGCACTTAGTTGATGAACTAATCAACTATGAAGAGTTATAATATATTGATGCATCAGTAATGTGACTTGAAGCCATGATTTGAACTCATATATGGTGAAATGGTACAAGTCATTGGGTTTGATTTGTGTTTGCTTCAAAATTTGAGACAAAGATGTTTGTGATCCTTATGAAGCAACACCATGGAGAAATCACACATTAGACACCAATTACTCAAAGAGTTTACTTAATTATATTTTATTTAACATAGGTATAGAAATCGTCGTACTATCAAGGGGGATCCAAAAAGAAGGTTGGTGTTTGCGAAAGCTCAAGCCTCTATATTCAAAAGCTATTTCGAAAAACCAAAATCCCTTGGACACTCTATGTATGGCTGTTGTTAGGATTGAGAAACTAAGAGTGTTCCTGTTGAAAAGCAGTTGAGCTTCTTCAGCTGCAGTTGAGCTTTTTTAGCTGAGTTGAACTTCAGCTGAGTTGAACTTCTTCAACTGCAGTTGAGCTTTTTCAGCTGCAGTTGAGCTTTTTCAACTGTAGTTGAACTTCAAGTTCAACTGTGAACCTCTCTAACCATACACCAGTTGAACTTGCCTCCGGGCCAGTTGAACTGGGGTTTTCTCTCCTAAACGTTCTGGTCAAGACTAGTTGAACTGGTTCCTAGGGGCGATTCAACTGGTCTTTGACTCCTCTACTTAGACTGTCCAGTAGTCTGCCAGTCAGACTGGTAGACAGGCTGACAGGCATGACCAGTGGCGGTTCAACCGCCCCCTAGGGTTGTTCAACTAGTCTCTGTCAGTTTGACCAGTCTGTGCAGCAGTCTGCCAATAAGACTGGCAGACAAGCTGTCAGGTCTGCCAGGGGTGGTTGAACCGCCCCCTAGTCTGACCAGACTATGCAGCAGTCTGCTAGTCAGACTGGTAGACAAGCTGACAGTCAGACCAGGGGCGGTTCAACTGGTCTCGCCCGGAAAAATCAGCCCAACAGCTAGTTTTGAAGCCCCACCTATATATACTGACTCCTACCTCTCCCCACAAGTAGAGCACAACTTGAACTCCATTTCTAACTTGAGAAACACCTCCCACTCTCTCTCGCACACCTCTTGCCTCTCCCATTTCAAATCTTTGGAGAGAAATCTTTGAGTGAGATTGAGAGTTGCGGTTTTTGTGCTTCATCTCCAAACCACTCTTGCTCTTCTTGATTCGAGCTTTGGTACTACATCGAGTTCTTTGTGAATTCATTACTCTTCGAGCTTCTAGCTCCTAAACAACTAGGTGTTTCTTGTGAGTCTCCAAATCTTGTGGAAGACCACAAGAAAGTTTGTATTACCCGCTTGTTTGAGCAAAGATTAGTCTGTGGGCTTGACCTTTGTGGTCGGCGAAGGGAGGATTAGGGTTGAAAGAGACCCGGCTCTTCGTGGGCACCTCAACGAGGAAGTAGGGCACCTTTTGTGGTGTGACCGAACCTCAGGATAAATCTTGTGTCTCTTATGTTCTTGTTCATTGTGTTTGTTCGTGTTCTTCGTTCTCTTACCAATCTGTGGAAGAATTGTTCATATCTTTTTGGTTTGTGGATTTTGAGAAGTGCCCTTCTTAGATCTACTACTTTGAACCCCGTGGATCATCAAGGACATCCCATTTGCAAAGTTAACTGGGTGAATTTCGAGATCAATTCATTTTTATGACTCATTCTTTAGTTGCGCTCGTGCAAACCGGTTTCGACACCGGTTTAAAATAGTTTTTTCTAGTTTTTATTGGAAATATTTCCGCTTGCCTATTCACCCCCTCTAGACAACTTTCAATTGGTATCAGAGCCTAATCGTCGTTCTAACACTTAACCGCGTGAGGAAAAGATCATGTTGGGGGCGGGGGACTAAGAAACGAAAGTGCTTCTAAGCTTGAAAAAGTTGAGGTTGCCTCGACTTCATCTTTTGGTGTAGATGTTGATCCTAGGACAATAGACCTTGCCATGAGAATCGCCGAAAGGATGTTCCAGAAAATGAAGGAAGATGTAACACCCTAAATTTAGGGATATAAAATTTCTTTTCTAATATTCACCAAATTTAGGTGTTACCCTCTTTCTTTCCTTCTTCTATGTTTTTTTCCTAAATAGTGGGGGGTTATTTTGTTTTATATATGTGTAAGTCTAGTGTTGGGGCCATGCTTCGTTGCGCCGAAGGTCTTGTAGAAAGAAGCAGCTTCGGCTGAAGTTGTCCCCATGAGATGACCGAAGGTTCCTCTTCATGAAGCTTCGGAATTACAAACCGACTTAGAGATGGAATGACCTTTTAATCCATAAAGGTCTGAGTCAATGTTGTAAACTTTTATGAGGGGCATAATTGTAATTCTTCACAGGCTGTGTCCTGTGTCTATAAATAGATGAACAGTACCCCCGTACTGTTCACGCTGACTGGTATTCACTCGTGCGTCACGCTTGTATTTTTGCCTTCCATCAAACCGAAGGTACAAATGTAATTCAATATTGTTCTTATTCCTCCATAATCATATAATGATGATACTTAATAATAATATATGATTATTTATGTATTCTTTCACGTTTCATGTGCCTTTTCTTTTATCAATATAAATTATGATGATGAAGGTATGTCCTTCTTAACCTTCGTCCGAGATCGTTATATCCTAAGGGAAATAACACTTCGAAGGACGAAGGACGTTGACCATTAACTTTTCTGTGTTGCCTTGTTCTTAATTCATAGCATTTGAGAACAAGTCCCCAACATCTAGTAAAATAAAACCCTAAAGGAATAATGATTGTTGCATCATGCGGGAATACATCTATTTTTGTACTATGTTTTGCTCTGGTGTGCATCTGTCTAAAATCGCAGAGCGTGGTTGAATTTGAATAAAAAACCAAAACAAGTTTTAAATAAAGAAAAGAGAGAAATAGAAAGGAGAAAATAAACCCCAATGTCCCTAGCCGGCCCAGCCTCTCACCTCTATGGCCCATCTCTTCCTCGCCCCCCTGGCCCATCCCGCTTACCCTTTGCTCGGCCCAGCGGTGCGCCCTCTTCGCCAGTCGCGGTAGGTCCGGCCCACGCGCCCTCGTCTCCCCCTCGGCCTCACGGCTCGTTCCCATGGCCTAGCTGCCATGTAGCCTGGCAGCGTGCACCCCCACCCAACGTTGTGCAGCCCAGCCATGCCGCACCGCGCCGCCTAGCGCTGCGCGCCCACGCTGCCCTGGCCCACCCCACGCATGAGCAGCCTGCAGCAGCGAGCCAGCCGCCAGGTGGTGCCCCACCAGGCCCACGCGCCAGCCCCGCTCCCACGTTCCCACCTGCACATGTGCATGGGCATGCTGCCTCGTAGCTGCTAAATGTTAAGTAACCCTAGTTAGGGTTATGTGGGCAAATACCGACTCTACCCCTAAGAGGTCTCAAGTCTCTATATAAAGGAACATGTACCCCTTCATAATAGAAAAAAGAGAAAGAGGCCAGAGGCCCAAACCTACATCATGTGTCTCGTGTGCTCTCTGTCATGCTTGATGGGAAAGGGAACAGGCTCCTACGACTTTTCGCGCCTCTACTGCTGACGGGAGGGAAGGGAGCAGATCTGGTGATCCGTGGTAACGTAGTTCTCAATACATTATCAAAATGCTCTGCCACGATGTTGCTGCGGCTAGATCAGATCTGCATCAACTCTCCATCAAGCCAGCAGGTCTTTGGCCTAGCCGAACTCTCCTACGCGAGAGACTTCGATTTCCCTATGTGCAATTGAGCAGTATGTTTAATGTTCTGCTTATTTCCGTTCGCTGAACAAAACATTGTGGTATGAAATTCCTATATTGGATTTCGTACCATCCCAATCTACTGTTAGCTCGCGAAAAAACCACACCTTCTCGCCCCACACCGCGGTCTTCACGCGAGCATCTGCTCCTCGCCGCTGTGGCTACGCAGTCACCAGATGACTTGCATCACCACTTTTGCGACACGGGGCCCGAAGCCCATGGCGCTCTGTGTCTGGTCTGCCTGATGTGGATGATGGAGTAGCAAAGAGGAACCGTAGGTCTAGTGACGCAACAAAGGCCGCCCTTTCCTCTCCATTCGCCGTCCACCATACTTGCGACTGCCACTAACTTGGGCTCATCGCGGAGATCCTCCTTCGCTTGCTGTCGACGGCCCGGTAGGCCTCGTGCGTGGCTCCACCATTGTAAAATATGGCTCCTGACCCTCTTAACACAGGCTTCCTTTGTCACTATCGCGCCCGCGTGCCGGGGCCACGCCACACGCTCGAGTCGGGGTCGCGCCCACGCCACACTGGCGCTGCACACACGCTGGAAGTCGCGCTCTCGCTGGGGCCATGTCCAGGACAGAGGTCATGCGACACGCTAGAGAACATACCCAGCGCCAGGAGAAGCGCTCGTCCGCGCTGGTAGGGTCAGCATTGAGCCACATCGTCCTTTAACCGCGTGGGGATAAAACTAAAAAAAGCATCAATTTTGGATCTTTATTTGACCGCGTGATCACGTGGGGGTGAGCAGCTGGCAGCAGCCAACGAATCCGGATCAAACAGCCTGTCCATTTAATGCGTCGCTTCAGAAAGAGAGCGAGGTGATCGACAGGCCCCAGCATGTATAGAGGTTTGACCGGTTGATGTGCCGTTGTTTATATTGGGATTATGAAAAAAAATCTTCTTCCAAGCTTCAGAAAGTTTCTAACATAATTAATATTTCTTGAGTGACTAATTAGCAGAACATTATTAAGATGCATGTGAAAGCTATGCTGCATATTATCATATCGCTCTAAATATTTGTGTTGCATTAATATTTTGGACTCACGCTGAGCGATTAAATTATATCGTGGGTACTCAGACATGCCGATCATGCTATGTTATTATTCAGTTGAGTTATGATATCGGCTAAACATTGACTGCGCCCTGGCAACATGACGCAATATTTGTGTCGTACGAACTTGGTTGCGTCATTTGATTGCTATGTCACACTCTCGCTTAATCGGACCACTCTCGTTGAGTCTGACCGCCATCATCGAGTCACGTATTTTTCACATGCCTTTAGGCATTGTTCGTCTGCCATGATCATCAAGCCACAATTGTACCTATTGTGCACGTTGTGTGGACTTATCTTGTACCCCGACTATTGAGCCACAACTGCTCCTGTTGTGCTTATTATGAAGGCTTGCTATACTATCGTAGCCCTGATGGCCGCACACGCGTTGATGCTAGATACACTAGAGCTTGTACTCACGTGGATTGTGGTGGGTCGTTCAAGCCCTTGAAGTCACATTATACGCAACCTTCATAAACAATTTTATTTGTCTCTATATTTTATTTGATTGTGTTGTGTGGCATCATATATTTATATATATATCGCCAAGTGGCCATAACAACTATATCAAGCTCTATAGTGCTTGAAATCTAGGAAATTAAACTGAAATACAATAAAACACAGATAAGTTAATTCTCTGCTCTATCCTCATGCATAAAGTTTTACCCAAAGTAACCCAAAGGTATATAATATAATGCATGAAAGCCTTTTTGGCATAGAAGACATCACAACTTGGGATTCTATTGGTAAGAAAAGAGACCTTACCAAATAAATAAAGGCTAGAAATCTCAGTCATACATTGCTCAACCAGATGTTGGCACATTGCTATTTGTCGCTGAATGACATGAAGCAAACTTTGAGATAAATGGCTAGTACCCTAGCAACATGAAGTTGTGAGTACATCGAAAGGTTACTCTGAGAAAATTTTCACTATGTTGGTGTGAAAAACCATTGTGTGTTCCCGTCGAACCACTTCACTCATCCTGTCTAGGACCTCTATGCTTGTGTTGCATACATCTCTCAAAATTGTAAATACTTATAGTCGCTGAATTGACTAGGTATAGTCCTTTGATTGGTATGGTAAACTTTTAAGCCAAATGGTAATTGGTATGGTATACTTTTAAGCCAAATGGTAAAGGTCAGTCCTAAATGGACATATACCTGGAGTTTATGTAGCAGAACTACATTGGATTCCACCTTTAAAATGCTTACAGTAGTCTATCTCTGATCTACTAGGAGTAAGAAGAGTAGAAACTAGCCATGAAATCCCATATCACCATAGAGCTTGAAGCGAAATTGGGCATTGATCTGTCATTGGCCTTGGCGCTGGAAGATCCATAACTCTTGATCACTAAGCTGTTGGTGATGGTAATTTGTGATAGAAATATGAAGATCTTATCGAGACATGTTATATTCTTCCTAGTCCTGATGACTTCTTATGGGAGTAGTACTATCTGTTGTTGAAGACGGATCCTAGGTGGATACCAGTCTTGTTTTATTCTTGCCAAGCACTTATCATCATTTGCTTCATCAAAAGCTAGTTATATGGTAATTTTTCCTAGATAAAATGAATTCTTGGCCTTGTCTGTTCTATTCCAAAGCTTCTCTTTTTGTCGAACAACGAAGATATCGAAATAATGCTTTATAGTACAAATTGGTATATAATATGAGGAGAAATGTTTGCCCTTCTGGCAGCACCACAAATTATTAATTATTGTTATACATTCTCTCTCAAAATTACAATACCTAAAAATGTTGCATAAATCGATACCCAATTTCAGAACGGTATGAGTAATTGGGTAAACCACGGGCAATAATAAAACGAGCTAGACTATACATCTCTGCATATAAAAATCTCTGCTTGGCAACATTGGCATGATGCCGTGCACTTTACTACCATTATATACGCACACATTTTCCTATGTGCTTGAAAGCACAATGCAACCAGTGAATGTCCTTATGAGCGCTAGACCCTGATGGTCATTTTACTTGTTGATCTAAAGTCAACTAATGGCTCCAAACGACGAATGTTATACATGAGCCCCTGAAGGACCCTTATGGATAAAATAGTGTTGTGCATGTTAGTCTAAATCTTAATGATTGACTCTGCATTTGGTAATAATAACAATAAGTTTGTAGAATTGTAACCACGAAGCAACTTGTTGTTGCGTGTCTCGCTGGATGTTGAGACTAACCCTTCATGTTGAAGGACAAATACGTAGTATTCATGCCACTACATTAATCTAAGTCCAAAGCTCACTGCATAAAACCCCTATCTGTAATGTGCGTAAGATTTCCCAAATAAATCACCACAATAGCATGCATTGGCCACAACTAGATGATTGTGGTTGGGGATTTTATCTGTATGCTTTTAGAACATCTCAACATTAGGGGGAGGAATGCCCATATAGTGTAATGCCTCCATATTCTATTAAATGCGCTAAAGCCAAACTGAATCTGTCATTCGGTGAGTACTCCTGTGTATATGGAGTTTGCCAGAAATCATTGAGGAGTAACTATATTGGTTTGAATGCTTCTACCTGATGTAGATGTGGATATACCCGGGATTAATATCATATCCACATTTGACTTATTGGCATTTGTTTTATTCTCGGGGACGCTTGCGAATATGATCCATTGGTCTTAGTCAAAGCATATGTACTGATTGCAGATTCACGTGGTCTATAATAACTCTCCTCTGATGAACTTGCCCTGCTGGTGAGTTGCCTCACGAAGAGGTTCATCTTGATATATGATGAAGTTCCTAGCGATGCGCGCAATATCATTATGTTGAGAATATGGAACAATGAGTCTTACATTTTGGGAAATGATGGAGATTATTATTAAATGTGGGAGATAAATATGTCGACACCTATCTTGCCTCTCTAGATTGCAAAAGGATCCAAAACAAAGTTCTAGGCATGAGTGCTTTAAGCTCTCTTATCGGGTCATTGGTAAATGCAATCGAGGCTGAACCAAGAATCGCAAAGTGAAAGTCACGAGCTTTAAGTTCGGACTTTATGGGCACTATTGAAATAATGTGTGGTGAATGTGATGGTTCATGTGGTCTTGTGAGAGACACATCCCACATATGTGTTGAATAAACACTGTTCCACTATGTAATATATCTAGCAAATGGCATGAATTAAAATATGCAGTTAATAGGATTCTGAAGATCCATCATGAGATCCTAGGAGGACTCATATCTTTGAATTATAAATATGCAACATATAAATCTCGTACTGTATAATACATTCCTGATGAATGATCACTCTCCTGTGTAGAGAGAATATCTTCTATTTGAGATTATAGTTCCTAGATGGAACCTTTCCAGAAGAAACAAAGTCTGTGTTGAACACAAAAGTTTGATAACCCATATAAAGGGATAAAGACCCATACGGACCCAAAAAGGAATAAGATGAGGTACCAAAGGACTTGAAGTTCACCGAATAAGCACATGTGCATCCCACGAGTTTTACTCATGGTATTTTCAACTAGATGTGGAATTACGGTATCCTCTAAAGCCCTGATGGCAGAAACCTATAAGGTTTAGGTGTAACTGGCAAAATATCCCCATTGTGCCTAAATGACAGACTATAACAATGTATCTAATCGATGAAAAATCCCTGATGGATTACGATCTTTGGACTTTTGTTACACCATCATAGATGTTGCAATGGATGAACGCCTGGAGCGATGTGTCATATTTAGAATATGTACTATTGCAACTATATTATCCCCTAAGTCCTATAGAAGGACATGTTACTTGCTTTGCACAACTATGTATAAATTATGGTGTAAGATAGAAAATGATAGCACCCCAACCTCATCCATTCTTGTTATTCTAAATGAATAATGAGACATATATCTTGAAGAATATGCTTGAGTTATGAGGGATAATGACTTTGACAGATGTCATCGTCAGGGGGAACGAATACTTATATTGGTCACAATCATGAGACAATAAATGCCATATTCTATGCCCTGAAGGCGTCAGCTTGATGATATATGTCAACCTTTATGGAAGTTTCTATCAAATATACAGATCTAGTCGATCGAACACCATCATCCAAAGTGGCTTATTTATGTTGATACGTGCACTTACCTCGTGTATCCTAGAAGTGAGTAGAGGTCAAGTTCCTGGTATAATCCTTGCAACCGTATGTAATCTGTTTGCTAAATCAATATATGCATAACTGCATATACTTCCAGAAGAAGTTATTTTGCCATATTGAGACAATTTTGCAAGGATCAGAGGGAGCACATTTCTAAAGTTAGCCTTTATAGAAAATTCAATGGAATCTAGATTTAGAAGATTGAAATATGTTCTGATGACAGTTGTTGTACTCTTTTCCCTTGGTGAGTTTTCCTAAAGTTTCTCACATGAGGTTTTTAACGAGGCAACAAAGTGCAAATGCAATTTGCGTCACCATGTACTCACTCACCATATTTTTCCCACTGGGTTTTTGGGAGTTTTAACGAGGCATGTGTTGGTCACGGTGTTCGCCCAAGGGGGAGTGTTAAGTAACCCTAGTTAGGGTTATGTGGGCAAATACCGACTCTGCCCCTCAGAGGTCTCAAGTCTCAATATAAAGGAACTTGTACCCCTTCATAATAGAAAAAAGAGAAAGAGGCCAGAGGCCCAAACCTATATCCTGTGTCTCTTGTGCTCTCTACATTGCTTGATGGGAAAGGGAACGGGCTCCTACGACTTCTCGTGCCTCTACTGCTGACGGGAGGGAAGGGAGCGGATTTAGTGATCCGTGTTAACGTAGTTCTCAACACTAAAGACTTCGTCCCGTCATCAACCACATGCTCCCGATCCATCCGCGCATGCCGCTCGTCCACCTGCCCACGACGCCTTGACCTAGCGCGCGCACATCCCTCTACACAGGAACACACGCCATAACCCCGTCTCACGATCGGTAGTTTCCGTAGCCCCTGGCCGAGCTCGCTCTTGCCATGGAAACTAGCTCGCCCAGTGCCCCTGCTCCCTCCTTTTTCCAGCCGCGTAGCCATGGCGACCGAGCACCGGCCCTGCTACTGCCTGCCCAGCTCACCCAGCACCGTCGCTTTCCTCCTGCCACCGGATCCCAATGCGTCGACCAGTACGCCATCGTCGATGAAGCCGCTGCTGCACGCCGGACGGCCGGAGCACCGTCGCGCAGGAGTGTTGTTGCACGGCGCAACCTTGCCTCATGCTGCACTCCAAGCCACCATCACCCATGGAGCACCACCGTGTTTCACTGCGAGGTGAGAAACTCATTGGCTTTTCCCTCTCCCATCTGTGTCATTCCCATCGATGGCGTTTGTTGCGGAGCAACCGCACCGGCCATGCCCGTCGTCGACCTTGTGCCATCCTGAGTGTTGTCACGGCCGCGCGTCGATGCTTGTCCTAGCTCCGGCTCCGGCGAGCCGCACTGCCTCTTCGGTCCTCTGCACGTGGGTGAGCCCCATCGCTGCGGGCCATCTCTCGAATGTGTGTTCCGAGCAGCTGTCATGCCTAGGTACCAGCCCACCAGAGAAATGGAAATCGTCTTCTCCCCACGCGTAAGTCTCGTGGTCGCATGCAAACGAACAAAGTAGAACATTCATGGGCCCCTACTGCATGCTGTGTTTCCTTGTTTCATGTTTAGGGAAAATTCACCATGTAGACCCTACTGCATGTTTCCCCTGCATGCGATCTATAGTTCTACATGCAAATGCAACACGCCGATCTTCTATGGCTAAAAACTCCGTGGCCCTTTGTGTGGCTCATTTTTGACCAATAAAATCACGCCACACCATAAATAATTGACGAACTATAAATATTCAATATATTTTGTGTCATAAACATGTTCAACCCATTTTAGTTGCGTCAGCTTCGCAATAATGTCGAGAACATGTTAAAAATATTATTTTATCATGGCACATGTTTTCGCTAATTCATTACTTATTTGTTTAGTCGTTGATTATTAAAATAACTTTCTATTAAAACTAATGTACAAATTTAATTTATGCTTTTATGAATAAATGCTAAAGTGATTAATACCTATTCAAAGGTTTCTGAATAAATACTTACTTAGTATAAACGTGATATCTGTTAGCGATTCTCGCGTGTTGCCGCACGCTGAATCGCGTGCCTTTCACGTGTCTCGCTGTTTCGTGTGTTGTCGCGCGTATCATCGCGCGTCGTTCATGCGTATCACACGTGTTGTTCGTCCGCTTCGTCGCGCATCGCTCGCGTGTGTCACGCGTGCTGTTCTCACGCGTTGTTTTTGCGCATTGTCGCGTGTCGCGCGCTATCCGCGCGCAATATTAAATCATTCACTTATAATCACTCAGGCTAGTTAATTAATCGTCCGCTATTAAAATAGTAATTTAGTCAAAACTAAATAGTTGTTTTTAATTTACATTTGACAAATGTCAATCAATATAATTATGCCGATCTAATGTTCTAACAATACTTGTTTAGTGTATCGTGTTATTTGTTAGCGATCATCACGCGCCGTCGCACTATCCGCGCGTTGTTCACGCGTGATGTGCTCGTGGTCGCGTGCTGATTCGCGCTGGTCGCATGCACTGTTTCGTGTGTCGTCAGCGTGCTATGTCGCGCATGTCCGTGCGTCGTTTGCATATGCTGTCGTACTGTTTCACACGTCATAAATTCGGCTCACTTAGAATCTCTCGTGTTAATTAAATTACTTATATAACTGACATCTCTTAGTATAGCAAGTTAATCAAAACTAAATATTAGATATAATCTATAATTGATAATGTCGAACTAAATGTTGTAGTTAATATTGATTTAGCGTAAAGGCGATATCTTCTCGACCGTAGCTTCAAGTTCGACGTTTCTCTTTCCTCGCATGACCGTAGTAACGCAATGTATTATGTTTTGCATGTTTTATTATGTTTTTATTTGAATGGTGTAACGTTCTTATGCATATATATATATGTTTGTTTGTTTTTGCCTGTTTGTATTCGCTGCACATCGCGAATAGATTGCGATCTGTTTCCGAGCTTCGAGGGATCGACGGTTGTGACGGAACCTCCCAAGGTATTAGGCCTACCTACAGATGTCCTTGTCCTAAGGACCTCGGACAATCATGTAGATGTGCATAATCACTCGACAAGTTCGGTTATCTGTATCATCATCATATCGCCCAAGAGCGCTTCACCGGTCACGTAGACATTACACACATAATCAGAGTAAAGAATAAGCGAAAGGATTACAATAACATAATTTACCTTCATATAAAATACAGAGAGAGTATTTATTACATAACGGGTGTTCGAGTGCATAACTTATTATTACATAACAGGGAGGTAAAACATCCTCCCGCCAACCAGTTTACTGATTTGTTTCCTCCTTTGGCACCACCTTCGAGCAGAAACAACAAAACTTAACTGTTTCATCACCTACAACAACATGAGTTTGAAAACCCTGAGTATGGAGTGTACTTTCGCAAGTCTTACCCAACAAAGGAAAAGACTCTCAAGGATATGCTGGCTTATGGGATTCAAGGTAAAGCTGATCAATAATCAATGACTATGTTTGCAGAAAAGCTTACAAACAGTGGATCCTTAAAAATCTAGTTTTATTATTAGGTTAAGTCATTACCTGTATTTACAGTTCTTTCTATCCTAGTTCAGGCACTTAGCCTACACTAGCCATGTTTTATCAACCTTTCACTTCACTGGATTGCTACGTGTAGGGCAGTGACCAAGTCTTCATGTCCGAGAAGTAATGGCGATCCGAATCAATTAATACCCAGCTGGGGATCTCCAACCACACGACATATGTAGCACTTAATCCTTGCATATGTCAACTCGCCACCGGGTTTCTCAAGACCAGAACGGGTTAATGCCAACCGAGAGCATAGATACACCACCGTCCAGCCTCTTGCCATGGAGGGTACACGCTACTCTCGCCATCTCTCCACTCCCATTGTGTGGTGGCCTTTCTGGTATTGGTCCGACCGAGGCAAAGCTTACCCATGACGAGGCATGTGGCCAGTTAAAAGGTCCTCGATCATCAAGCCTACATCGACACGGTCCTTAATCGACTCAGACGGAGACACTACACCGAGACTTCCTTCTCGTGCAAGTCACTCACCCTGTCTCGTCTTTATCATTTACAACCCAAAATTTGGTACCTGGCAGAGGTATATCTTTTCAGATATTGAACCCATCATGGCCATGATGGATTCACCATCAAGTCTTTTCTTTGAAAACTTCCCATCCCATATGAAGCATCATCTTTTGTTTAAAACAAAACATTTTGTTTTCTAAAGCAAGACTAAGCATCAGAAAACCTTTTAAGTCAATAGAGGGATGGTAATCAATTCCAAGGAAGGAAATGCAGCAATTGTTTAGCACCCAACTCCTATCACCTAATGCATCATTTCAAGTGATAAAGAGTTCAAACAACAAGGAAGGGGTAAATTCACTGGGGCTTGCCTTGTGTTGCAGGAGGCTCAAGGTCTATCCTACATATGTCAAAATAGAAGTTGTTCTCGACAGGTGGAATTTTAGCTTGCGTGGCAACTTCTTCTTCCACTACCACTTCTTCGTTTTCTATACATAACAATACATATACATGAATGCTTATGTGATGCTATGAATATGCAGTTATAATAGAAACACACTAAGTTGTATCTTGAATACAACTTTCCTTCACGGTGCACCTAAGTCACTAGGGTTTCCTGAGTTAGTATTCTATTAGTGTTAGGCAATTATACCCTAGGGAGATAGGGTTTTGGGTTTGGGACCAAACAATGTCCAAAGCATGTCAAACTTTACCCAAGGGCTTTAATCATCAAATTAAGGTTTCCCAAAAAGTTTTATTATTTTTGGAGCTACTGATTTAATTCTAAAATTCTAAAAGGCTAAGTTTAGGCATCTTTAATTGCTAAATATTTCCTGGTTTAGACTAAAAATCTTGGAACTATTTTTATTAAATACTAGATGATTTTAGAAGTCTAATAAAATTGGTCTCATATTTTTACTATTTTTCTAGAATTTCCTGCAATTTTCCAAGTCTGGCAGTAAAAAGAAATGGAAAAAGGAGGAACAGTACTGGGCTCAATCTAACCCGATCCGCCCACGTCCAGGCAAAATGCGCCCACGCTGGCGATTTTGCACAGGGGCCCTCGGTCATTTGAACAAACGGTAAAGAACCCCTGAGTACTATTCAATTGTCTCACTGACATGTGCACTTAGACCCCTAGGTTTCTATTTCTTCACCGGACAAGTCCCTGGCGACAGCGCGCTCGCTCGCCGGCCATCTCCTTGCCGGGACCAGCCATGGACAGCGACGACTGACTAAACCAAGTGTTGGATTAGCGTCCCTGACCCCAGGCGATCCTAGTCCATCCCTTAATTGAGCTAGTCCGACCCCGAGTTCTTCTGTCCACGACGACGGCGAGACCCGAGGGTGAACCGAGGTGTTCCCGACTAGGCGTGGTAGCTTTCAAATTCTAAGTATGGGGAGCACCACTATACCCTAAGGGAGCTAGAACAGACGGTGATTGGGTTGGAACTACCATAGGCGACGCTGGCCATGGAAGAGCTCTCCTCGGCGGCGATGGCGACCGAATTGGGGGAAAAGCTAAATTCAGGCGCTATGGTGGCTAATCGGAGGCGAGAGTGGGTGCTCTGGGTTCGTGACAAGCTAAAAGAGCTGGCTGTGCGCTCAATTTATAGCCCCTACCAAAGATGGCTTTGAATTTGGAAAAGTAAAGCTGGCGGTCGGAGAGGGGAGGTGAGTCACTAGTGCGAACTATCGTGGCATTTACCAGGGCAATGTCTCAGGTGATGGATAGGCTACCTACGACGGTTACTACGACGTGGTAACGCCTCTGAGCATGTGGCATCCCGGCGGCAAGCGGCAAACTCCAGCGAGGGTCATCTCGACCGGCCGTAGAGCATGTGGGTACGGCGGCCAGCTCACGCCCTCATCTGCGGTCAAGATCTTTTACCCGCCACGGTTATCCACTCCACACCAGCACGAATCGTGGCATCGGTGTGGATCATGGCACGGAGATTACCAGCGATGAGGTTCACTAAATCTGGCATCTGGTTTAGTTACTGTACCATGCGATCTTCGTCAGTCAGTCTGACCGAGCATGTTCAGGGGTGTTTTTCTTCGATTTCTATGTTATAAGCTACTGACCGGATTACAACAAAGTTATTAACCTATATACCAGCTCCAATTCGACCATAGGAACCTTGGTCATTTGCTCACTCGATTAAACTCAAATCGGCTCCAAAGTTCATCCGATTTCACTAATGGTCAAGGTTCAGTCTTAAAGTTGACTGACAGTCCAACTTCATGCCTATTTTTCTCCAATTTCTGTACAGCACCAATGCTTGGTCACTTAATCAAACTTGTACCCCTAACATAGCTCTATAAGTTTGATGTATTGACTTGAGGCAAAATCTTCATAGATTAGGAAATACAAGGCCCCAAACCTGGCCTAATTACATTGATTTTTTAGAGTTAACCACATAAATGCTCTTGAGGCTTTTTGCACTTAAGTCCAATTTGTTCCACATTACTTGAAAATCCTCCAATGTAAAAGTTGTTTAGTTTTTGATGTTCTACCACTTTGATAGATACACTTTGGTCGAAAAGTGTATATAAATTGAAATCACTCCATAGGGCACAATTTAGGGTTTTCTAGGGTTCCTTTTAGGGTTTTGAGCACTCTAGGATTTTTGTGCCACTCAAATTCATCAAACTTAATCTCTTATGAACATTTTCAATAACGTTTGAGGTAATACTCATTTTGGCCTCACATTCACCCATATACCCCAAACCCAGGGTTAAGTACCCTACTCTAGGGTTAAGAATACTTGAAGTCACCACATCACACTTGCTTTGAAGTTTTACCTATTGTATGCATTCTAGGTGTAACAAACATAATGGCATGTTAATGCATATGATGCCAAGCTCAAGTTTTAGTTCTTGTAACACCATGTTATAACGGACAAGCTTCGACGACCAAGAGATCAAACTCTTCGAGTTCTACGAGATTGAAGACCCTGAGCATCTATTTGGTGAAGGCAAGTGTCCTCTGACCCATTATGTCCCATTCATTTATAATTCACTGTCTCGCATTACTTAATTGAAACCTAAGGATAGACTAGTTTTGTATTTACCTTGTCCTTGATTACCTTTTAGGTTACTATGGTTAGCTTCATGCTATTGCTTTACTTTAATTAATGAACATGATGTGAACATTTATGATACAATGATGTTATCTCGATGATGATCTTGTGATACTATAGGGGACTCAGGCCATTTTCCTGAGTACCTCTCCGTAAGGACCTGTTCAGGGAGTGACAACCCGGGATAACAGTGCAACCATGAGGGTGGAATGGGATGCCCTTAGCTGATTAATTAGATAAACCTGAGGTGTAGTTGGCTTTGCTGTAGGGCCGTCAATGGGGTCCGGGCACAGTACTTGCTCTGCCGAGGCTGGATGCAGAGGTTCTTTGATTTGGTTTTATTAGTCACCCTTCCTTTGGGGAGAGGTACTACGTTTATCAAACTGGATAAACCTAACGGTCGGTTATAACCTCTGGGAAATCTTTGTAAAGGCTACATAGTGAGACCCTACTAGGTCACCTTGGTAGTGATCAATGGGGAGGCTAGAACCCCAGGCAGAATGGGAATAACGACTTGTGGGTAAAGTGCATGACCTCTGCAGAGGGTTAGAAACTGGTATATCAGTCGTGCTCACGGTTATGAGCGGCCTTGGGATCCTCTTTGATTAGAGATACTGATGGTTCGAGATATTATGGTTCTATTTATGGTTTTGGTTCGTAATGATAATGATGTTCCTCGATGAGGAAATGATTCACGGGTTGGTTATTACTAAAATTTGGCTTCCACTAATAATAAATACCTGACCAACTAAAAGCAACTGCTTGAGCTTAACCCCACATAAAGCCAGTCTACCTCAGCCAAACAAGACATTTGCTGAGTATGTTGATGTGTACTCACCCTTTCTTTTACAAAACACTAGGTTGCCTTTGGTGCAATCTATGCTCAGGTAAAGAAGGAGAAAGGCGTCGAGGCAGATCTCTAGGAGTTCTAGGACTTCGACGAGTTCGAGGATTAGGATAGCGACCTCCCCTAGTCAGCTGCATGTGGTGGGTTTATTTACGTTGGCTATGTTTCTATTATGTGCACTTTGATTCTTATTATGTAAATGACTCTAGTCTTTAATATTATTACTTTTTTATTGTAATTCAAAGCATTGTGCTATGATGAGTCATTTATGTAATCGTTGTGTACGTGAATTTCTAATCCTAGCACGTACATAGTTCGCATTCGGTTTACCTTCAAATCCGGGTGTGACATAAGTGGTATCAAAGCCTTGCTGACTGTAGGACCGCTATCCTAGAGTAGCATTGGCCGTTTTAAGGACTTTTTGACTATTACTTCACCTCATCCTTGTTGCTGCTCCAAAATATTAGTCACCATGACTAATTCTATGTTGTGCTCCTATATGCCCCCTTGCCAAAAGTATTTTATTCTAGTATGGTATATATTTCTCTCAATCTATTAGATCTGATCTCACTCTTGTGCTTGTGCCATCTTTGTAGATGCCCCCTGACCATAACCTTCTTGTCTTTTGGGATTCTGTAATACCCAAATTGTAAGATTACTAAAGGAGAAATTATTTCCTTATTGTATGTGCACTCTTTATTTACCATCACATGTGAACACCTCACTTAAAAGAAAAAATGATTAATAAAAGACATACCACTAAATTATGCATCATGCCGAGTTTTCATTTTGTGTGCATTTTGTGACAATATAAAATAATGTAAAAAAGAAAAATATTAGTACCCAAATTGGAAGTAAGACTTAAATTAGAATTTTGGAATTAGAGGAGAAGAGCACTAGTTACAACAAAATGAAAATCAAAATAAATAAATAAAATTTCCTCATACCATGTATAAGTTGTACATTTTATGAGGAAATAAATGTACTAGGAAGTTTGAATTTGAAATTGGAATTTGAATTTGGAAAAAGGAAGAAAAGAGAAAGAAAATAAAAAGAAAAGAAAAACCCTAACCTAATTGGGCCGCACGGGTGAATTCGGCCAAGCTCCCTTCCCTCTTACGTGCACCGCCAGCCCATCTAGAGAAGTGGTGCCGACAGGTGGGCCCATCTGGCCAGTCTCTCAAGGGACACGTGTACACTTTCACCAGTCAATGACATGCGGGCCCCGTCGCAGCCTCACCTTCCTATCCGCGCGCTTGACCACGTCTGCTCTGCCACTGACTCGGGGGCCCGCTCATCGGTCGACCCATCATGCGTAGACGCTAACGGGTCACTGTACCCATCACGCCACTTGTCATCCCTAACCTCCATTAAAATCGCGTACGTCCATGATCGGGCAGGGATTCCGGGTCCGTGGCGCATATTTTTATGCCCGTTCTACTTGGAGTCGCTGATTGCAATTTTTGCTCACGCGAAGACCCCCCATCCGCGCCACCGCAACCGTTGGCAAGTTCCGCCGCACGCCAAATCCCTCCGCGCCACTGCATTGCCGCCCTTGTGTGTCCAGGTGTGCTCCGGGAGGACTGTTGTTGCCTGCACGCCAACTATCAAGGCAAGGAATCGACCCAGACACGACGAATTGCTCGCCAGGGTCGAAAGGACGCGACAATCCCTCGGTGCACCGTGGACAACCCGCTCGGCGCTCCAAACTCTGGTAATGCTTCCTCTATCGAGTTGTCCATTGGCTCCGCATTCCTTTGCGCTAGGTTCTAGGACCGAATGGTGTAGGTCGACACATTTGGGCGCTACACCGGTGGGGAATCCGCCGCCAGGTGTGGCCGCGTCGCCGGGTCAGGACACCTAGGGTTGAAGACATCCGTTCAACCGTGGATCAGGCCGCGGACGGTTCAGATTTAATTGCATACACCCCCTTCGTGTGATCGAATACGGGCCGTGAATCTAAGATCTTGGAGCATGATTCGATTGTAGTCGTCTTAAATCGTCGATCCAACGGATCCCTACGTGTATCGGTTCAGTGTTCTATCTAGGGCATTAGATCAGGATCTAACGGCCCTGGTGGCCCGATACCCCTTCAGCCTCTGTGAATTCATAAAAGAACCCCCGGTAAACTAAAGAATCAACCCGCAGTCCGCAACTATTATAGTCTGAGTCTCGGGTTTCTTGCGTAGAGGCCCCTAGCATTTGGTTTAATTATGCGCACACACCAGGGAGTCAGAAAATCAGAGAATTGGACTTAGAAATGGATTTTTAATATAAAAATAATGGCTAGAATTTGTTTAATTCATAGAAAAGTCCAAATTAATCCATTCCAGTTCCTAAAATTTTGTAATATTATTGTTCATCATTTAGTGCCACTGTTTTGACATGAAAGCCACATTAAAATTTATATCCTAGTTAATCTTGTATCAAACATATAAAATCTTTGAAAGTTCATAACTTAAACTCTATAACTCCAAAATTAATAATTCCTGTTCCTATGATCTTATTTTAACATGTAGATTATTAATATGTATTTTGTTTATATGTTTGGTGTGATGTTAATTTCTCTTTTATACTATGCTTGTTTGTATTGTGGTGAGTAGAAGAGCCAGTGACTGAGGATCCTGGTGCCTAGCAGATAGAAGTTGCTGAGTAGGAGCTCATTGAAGGCAAGTTGAGCCCTTGACCACTTTTATTACCCAATAATGTTATTTAATATCACTTATTCATGCATAGGTTTAATTTTGATGGGACCCAATAGGTCACCCTAGTCTGTTTATCCTTTTTACCTTGTTTACCCCTGAATCATTTGGGTAATTTTGCTATTGCTTTACATGGTTTTGGGTTAATATTTCATTATATCCATGTTCCAATTATTTTGTTATTTTATTTATGTTCATGTCAAGATCATCATTATCTTTAATTGGAACATGGAGCTTAACTTGAGAAACACGTGCCACCACATGGGTTTAATGGGACGCCCTTGGCTAACTAACTAGGAAAGCTAGTGGAAAACGACCTTACCCAAAAGGGGCAAGGGCAGTAGGGGAGTTGCATATAGGGAGGTTCTCGGGTTGATTTTGCTGCGATGGCGGTCAGACGAGGGATTCTTGCAAGTGCTCTTCCCATAAACTGTAGCGGGTTTTCGGAAGCTAGTGGACCTTTGTAAAGGCCTCGTAGTGGATTCCTAGCCATTCACCTTGGTAGTGTCTAAGGGCCTTGCAAACCTTGGCGACATGGAATACACGACTTGTGGGTACAGGGTACAACCTCTACAGAGTGTAAAACTGGTATACTAGCCGAGCTCACGGTCAAGAGTAGCTTAGGACTCTCGCATGATTAAATTATGAAACTTAAATTCAATTTGCCATTTGCATTGCATGGGTTATTTATTAATATGTTCTATTATTCTTATTATGGTTTGGTATTCACTTTCATTTAGTAACTACTAATAAAATTTGACCAACTTATTAAAAGCAATGCTCAGCTTTAACCTCTATTGTTGATCAGCCTTACACATCACATGAACTTCCACCTTTGGTGAGTTCATGCACACTAGTTCCCCACAACTTGTTGAGCTATGATCTTGTGTGAGCTCACCCTTGCTGTCTCACACCCCCCACAGGAGAAGAACAGGTGGTTCAAGAGGAGCCGCACAACAAGGAGTTCGATTTGATCTAGGTGGCATCTCCCAGTTGACTTATTGGCACCAAGGATGGACTTTAGTTCGTTTTATATTTATCTTTTATTTTTGTAAGACTTCTGCTATGTAATAAGTACTCTAATGTTATTGTGACATTTATCTCTATACACTCTGTTATTATATGTGTTGTCTTCTTTGGCGCATATATGAGATGCACCCGGCTTTGTCCCTTCAATCCGGGTGTGACAGATTCTTTTCTCTTCCATTATTAAATTGCTACCATTTGACCATATCTATTCCATTGGTATTGACATGCTGCATCTTTTGGATTCTTCCATACCCTTATCCCTTAATTCAAATACTTAACCCTAAAAACTTTGTTGCCTACTTAAACATTTCAGTTTATATGCCCATGACCTTCTTGTCTTCTAAGATCCCTTTCTATTCCACTGCTAAGTCGTCATCCTTTGCCTCTTTCTATTCCCTTGTCTTGGTATGCCCGTATCCTTGGAATCTGGCATACCCTAATGACTGTTCAAGACATTCAGTTAACATGCCCTTGACCACCCTTGTTTCTTAATGATCCATGAGCGGTCATTTTATTTTGCACACCTGTGGTAATCTCGTTGTTTCCTTGTAACTTCCTTTGATAATGAATTTTTACTTCAACTCTTCTGTCAGAACCTCACTTATCTTATCCTTTATTGTTTTCTCCACTTTGTCACTTTGCGAGTCTTGCCTTAACTCTGTCCATGAATTATGTTTTTCATCATTATCACCTTTATCCTTATCACCCCTATATCTTACCTTGATGTTTATCTTATACCGGCCTTTAAAATATCCTCTTTTCCATCTCAATATGAGCATTGTACTTTACCTACTTTTCCCTTGGTCGTATCCTCTTCTTTGTCACCTGCGAGTTTTTAACTCTATCCTTTGTTGTGTTTTGTTTGTTATTTCCTTTACCCTTCTCATCACTCTATCCTACCTTGTGATTACATTATGTCTGTTATCTAAAATCTCCAATCTCCTATCTCAATTTGAGAGCGGTGTTTTACTTATCTCACCGTTGGCAACATCCTCATCTTTACCGTGTGTAAGCTTGGACGCAACTCCATTCTTTGTTGTACTCATACCACTGGATCTTCAATGCCTTCGTCTTTTTCCTCAAACCCTTGTCTGTTATTGCCTTTGACCCTTGATATTTATGTCTTTACCTAATGCTAACCTTGAACTTATCCTTTAAAAGCCTCCCCTTTCTTTCAACCTAGTTTGAGAGCCGTGAGTTACCTATCTCTCCCTTGATTTCTTTTACCTCCTTGTCGCCTTACAAGTCTTGTCTAATTCTATCCTCTGTGGTGTTTTATTTGCTGTCACCATTACCTTGCTGTCAGGTACCGAAATTAGGGGTACCCCCAACACTCCTAATCACGACTGGAAAACACCTTTAGAGCAAACCATGAAGGCTTATAGTTTGAGTCAAAGTCAAAGCTTCGTCTACCAAGGGACTCGGCCTCGCCTCGCCTGAGCCTAGCCTCGGGCAGAACAATGGTCCCGGACGAGTTCTCGTCTTGCCCGAGGGTCCCCTCAGGCAGTGAGCGCGCCCTCGGCTCAGCCAAAGGCAAGCCTTGTCGTGCAAGCGACCTTGGCCAAATCGCCTTACCAGCCGACCGTATCGCATGCGCATTTAATGCTGGAATCGCCTGACACCTTATCCTGACACGCTCGCCTCAGTCGGCAAGGTCGAAGTGACCGCAGTCACTTCACCCTTTCACTGACCGATCTGACAGGAAAACAGCGCCGCCCCCCCGCTCCGGCTACTATGCCAACCACCCGAGCAAAACCGATAACGGTCAAGATAAGCCTCGGGCGCAACAGGAAGCTCCACCTCGCCCGACCCCGGGGCATGGCCTCGGCCTCGGCCTCGGGAGGAGATCTCCGCCTCGCCCGACCCCAGGGCTCGACCTCGACCTCGATCTCAGGAAGAGTCACATCCTCGCCCGACCCTAGGCCTTGGCCCCAGCCTCGGCCTCGGAGGAGCCGCCGCCTCGACCGACCTCAAGCTCGGATCAACCGCACCACAAGGGATGCATCATTACCCTACTCCTAGCTAGCTCAAGCTACGAAGGAACAAGACCGGCGTCCCATCCAGCTTACCCCGGTGACAGGCAATGGTGGTTTCCTGCATGCAACCATGACGTTGGTGGTTCTCAAGCCTCCTACGGAAGCAAGGAGACGTCAGCAGGATCCATACAGCACCGACAGTTGTACTGCTACAGGGCTCAAGGCACTTCTTCGATGACCACGATACTACCCCTATAGGACTCGAGACGTCCCCCCGACGACCATGTTGTTATCTGTACAGGGCTCAGGGCACTTCCCTGCCAGCCACGTTAGCTCCCATCTACACCCCATTGTACAGCTGGGCATCTCCTTACGTCTATAAAAGGGGGTGTCTAGGGCCCCACACGGGAGGACGGAGGGGAGGACAAAGGGACGAGCATACGAACATACGAGCATACGTACGCACAGCAAAGGGGCGGGAGAAGACAAGTAGGGGCCGGACCCTCTCTCTCTCTCTCGCTCTCTCCCTCGCTCTCTCTCGCAAGGCTTGTAACCCCTACTACGAGCACCCTGGTGCAGGATAATACAAGGCTCATTCCCCCACTTGTGTTCCATCTCGCACCAACCCATGTGGGCAGGGGCACGCAGTGACAAATTTACTCGTCGGTCCAGGGACCCCCCGGGTCCGAAACCCCGACAGTTGGCGTGCCAGGTAGGGGCAAGCTGCGTGTTAACGAACACTTTCCCATTGAGTTCCAGATGGGTAGACTTCAGCAACCTCTCCAGCCCGAGACGGTGCTCCGCTTCAGGAGTCTCGAGTTCATGTCCCTCGATGGCAGCTACGACATGGTACTCCTCCCTCCGCAGCACGACGACAATGACAGTCAACGGCTCACCCGGCGGAGGCGACCTCCACGACGGCATCTCCCCGCAGCGGAAGAGGAACACTCTGGTCGTCCCCGCCACCCTCCTCGCCGGAAGAGACGGAGACGGGGCAACCGTGGCCACACAGGAGGCGGCACCTTATCGACTATCGAACTAGAGCGAGCCGACAACGCCGGCACTCCTCTGGGGGACATGTCGGGTGTTATCCTTGCGCCTAAGATGACAACGAGCGCCGCTTCCCCACAATGTGGCAGCCCCAAGCGGACTGACGACGCCAACACCCTCGCAAAGGACCTGCTGGGCGTCACCCTCGTACCTGAGATGACGGTGCGTTCCGTCCCCGACGCGACTTCACCATCGTCCATCGACAAAAAGGTACCGTCCGTATTCCACCCTGTTCCCTTTCGATTCAGCTTCGATCCGCCTAGCGACCCCGCTACGGTGAGCGCTTTCGTAAGGGCGTATCCAAACCTTCCGGGGTACCATATGTGGTCAACCTGGGACCGACTGACAGCCGTCTCAACCTCCGGACCAGCGGGTTCCGATGAAGAGGATGACCCCGACTTCGGTTGGGATTTCTCTGGCCTCGATGACCCCGGTGCCATGCGGGACTTCATGTCCGCATGCGACCACTGCCTCTCCGGTTGCTCTGATGCTGGCCACGGCCTTGAAGACGAGGGTTACAGCCCAAGTCGCGAATGTTTCCACGTCGATCAGGGAGATCACGATAAAGGCAACCACCTCGGTATGCCAGAGGTTGACGATCCCCTAGGCCCGCATCTCACGTTGACATCCCGCGGGAGCTAGCTATGGTCCCAGTCCCTGCGGGGGGTCAGGAAACATAGCTCGAGCAAATCCGCGAGATGCAGGCCACGGTCGACGAGGAAGCAGGGTGGCTTGTGCAGCTCCGCCAGAACATCGAACAGGAGTGGGCAGGCCGAACACTCGCCGGAGGAGCCTGTCATCGGAGCCCGGAACGTCCAGCGCCGCATCATCGACAATGCCAGGGCAGCGCTGCCCCTGGCCGTCAGTAGGTCCGGCCAGGACCTAGCTGCAGCGGCGATGCTACTTCGAACCATGCCAGAGCCATCCACCACCGAGGGACGACGTATCCAGGGCGAACTCAAGGATCTCCTGGAAGGTGCCGCGGTTCGACGAGCCGAGAGCTCTGCCTCCCGGAGGTGAGCTAACCCCTCAGAGGATCACACAGCATCCTCCCGACGCATGCGGGAGGCCTCGGTCTATCTCGAGCGCACACAGGACGAGGCACCTGCCGCCCGGGATCGCCTCGGCAACGAGCGTCACCATCACGATCATCGAGCCTGCCTCGACGAGAAGGTGCGCCGAGGCTACCATCCCAGGCGCGGGGGACGCTGCGACAGCGAGGAGGATCAGAGTCCCTCGCCCGAGCCACTCGGTCCACGAGTCTTCAGCCGGGCCATACGACGAGCGCCGTTCCCCGCCCGTTTCCGAGCCCCGACTACCATCACCAAGTACTCGGGGGAGACGATGCCGTAGTTGTGGCTCGCGGACTACCAATTGGCATGCCAGTTGGGAGGGGCGGACGATGACAACATCATCATCCATAATCTACCCATTTTCCTCTCCGACGCCGCCTAGGCCTGGCTGGAGCATCTGCCTCCTGCGCAGATCTCCGACTGGGACGACCTGGTCAAGGCTTTCGCGAGAAATTTCCAGGGCACGTACATGCGCCCTGGGAACTCATGGGATCTCCGAAGCTGCCGCCAGTAGCCTGGGGAATCCCTCCAAGAGTACATCCGGCGGTTTTCGAAGCAGCGCACCGAGCTGCCTAACATCACCGACTCGGATGTCATCGGAGCTTTCCTCGCTGGCACCACTTGCCAAGACCTGGTGAGCAAACTGGGGCGCAAGACTCCCACCAAGGCGAGCGAATTGATGGACGTCGCCACCAAGTTCGCCTCGGGTCAGGAGGCGGTCGAGGCCATCTTCCGAAAAGACAAGCAGCCTCAAAGGGAGCCGAAGAAAGACGCCCCCGAGGCGTCCGCCCAGCGTGGCGTGAAGAAGAAGACCAAGAAGAAGGTGCAAGCGAAGAGCAATGCCGCTGACGCAAATCTTGTCGCTGCTGCCGAGCACAGGAACCCTCGGAAGCCCCATGGAGGGGCCGGCGCGTTCGACAAGATGCTTAAGGAGCCGTGCCCCTATCACCTGGGTCCCGTCAAGCACACCCTTGAGGAATGTGTCATGCTCCGGCGCTACTTCCATAAGGTCGGGCCCCCAGCGGAAGATGGCAAGGACCAAGGCAACAACAAGAAGGAGGGCGGCAAGGAAGAGGAGTTCCCTGAGATCCACAATTGCTTCATGATTTACGGTGGGCAGGTGGCGAACGCCTCGGCTCGACATCGCAAGCAGGAGCGCTGGGAGGTCTGCTCGGTAAAGGTGGTAGCGCCAGTCTACCTAGACTGGTCCGACAAGCCTATCACCTTCGACCGAGGCGACCACCCCGACTTCGTGCCAAGCCCAGGGAGGTACCCGCTCGTCGTCGATCCGATCATCGGCAACGTTAGGCTCTCCAAGGTCCTCATGGACGGAGGCAGCAGCCTCAACGTCATCTACGTCGAGACCCTGGAACTCTTGGGGGTTGATAGGTCCGAGGTCCGGGCTGGTGCGTCACCCTTCTACGGGATCGCACCCGGAAAGCGTATCCTACCCCTCGGACGGATTGACTTGCCCGTCTACTTTGGAACTCCCTCCAACTTCTGAAAGGAAACCCTCACCTTCGAGGTGGTCGGGTTCCGAGGGACCTACCACGCGGTGTTGGGAAGGCCGTGCTATGCCAAGTTCATGGCCGTCCCCAACTACACCTACCTCAAGCTCAAGATGCCAGGCCCAAACGGGATCGTCACCGTCGGATCCACGTACCGCCACACGTACGAATGCAACGTGGAATGCGTGGAGTACGCTGAGGCCCTCGCCGAGTCCGAGGCCCTCATCGCCGACCTAGAACGCCTCTCCAAGGAGGCGCCCGACGCGAAGCGGCACGCCGGCAACTTCGAACCAGTCGAGGCAGTTAAGTCCGTCTCTCTCAACCCCAGCAATGACGCCAGCAAGAAAGTCCGGATCGGCTCCGAGCTCGACCCCAAATAGGAAGCAGTGCTCGTCGACTTTCTCCGCGCAAACGTCGAAGTCTTTGCGTGGAGTCCCTCGGACATGCCAGGCATACCGAGGGATGTCGCTGAGCACTCACTGGACATCAGAGCTGGAGCCCAACCCGTGAAGCAGACCCTGCGCCATTTTGACGAAGAAAAGCGCAGGGCCATAGGCGAGGAGATCCACAAGCTACTCGCGGCAGGGTTCATCAAAGAGGTATTCCATCCCGAATGGTTAGCTAACCCTGTTCTTGTAAGGCAAAAGGATGGGAAATGGAGGATGTGCGAAGACTACACTGGTCTAAACAAAGCATGTCCGAAGGTTCCCTACCCTCTACCTCACATTGATCAAATTGTGGACTCCACTGCTGGGTGCAAAACCCAGTCATTCCTCGACGCCTACTCAGGCTATCACCAAATCAAGATGAAAGAGTCCGACCAGCTCGCGACTTCTTTTATCACACCTTTTGGCATGTATTGTTACACTACAATGCCATTTGGTTTGAAGAATGTAGGCGCCACCTACCAGAGTTGCATGAACCATGTGTTCGGAGAACACATCGGCAGAACGGTCGAGGCTTACGTCGATGACATCGTTGTCAAGACGAAGAAGGCCTCCGACCTCCTCTCTGACCTTGAAACGACATTCAAGTGTCTGAGAGCTAAAGGCGTGAAACTCAACCCCGAGAAGTGTGTCTTCGGAGTCCCCCGAGGCATGCTCCTAGGGTTCATCATCTCCAAGCGGGGCATAGAGGCCAACCCGGAGAAAATCACGGCCATCACCAACATTGGACCGATAAAAGATTTGAAAGGAGTACAGAGGGTCATGGGATGCCTTGCGGCTCTGAGCCATTTCATCTCACGCCTTGGCGAAAAAGGACTGCCCCTGTACCGCCTCTTAAGGAAGACCGAGCGCTTCACTTGGACCCCAGAGGCCGAGGAAGCCCTCGGGAACTTAAAGGCACTCCTTACAAATGCACCCATCTTGGTGCCCCCCGCTGCGGGAGAAGCCCTCTTGATCTACGTAGCCGCGACCACTCAGGTGGTCAGTGCCGCGGTCGTAGTCGAGAGATGAAAAGAAGGGCATACACTGCTCGTCCAGAGGCCAGTCTACTTCATCAGCGAAGTGCTATTCAAGACCAAAGTCCGCTACCCGCAGATCTAGAAGCTGCTCTACGCGGTGATTCTGACACGGCGGAAGCTGCGACACTACTTCGAGTCTCACCCGGTGATTGTGGTGTCATCCTTTCCCCTGGGAGAGATCATCCAGTCCCGGGAGGCCTCGGGTAGGATAGCGAAATGGGCAGTGGAACTCATGGGTGAAACACTTTCATTCGCCCCTCGGAAGGCCATAAAATCCCAAGTCTTGGCCGACTTCCTGGCTGAGTGGACTGACACCCAGTTACCGACGACTCCAATCCAACCCGAGCTTTGGACCATGTACTTCGACAGGTCGCTGATGAAAACCGGAGCAGGCGCGGGCTTGCTCTTCATCTCACCCCTCGAAAAACATCTTCACTACGTGATCCGCCTTCATTTTCCGGCGTCAAACAACATGGCCGAGTATGAAGCATTGGTGAATGGGCTGCGCATCGCCATCGAGCTAGGGGTTCGGCGCCTCGACGCTCGTGGCGACTCGCAGCTTGTCATTGACCAAGTCATGAAGAACTCCCACTGCTACGATCGGAAGATGGAGGCCTACTGCGACGAAGTTCGACGCCTGCAGGACAAGTTCTACGGGCTGGAACTCAACCACGTCGCCCGACGATTCAATGAGACTGTGGATGAGCTGGCTAAAATAGCCTCGGGGCGGACACCAGTTCCCCCGGACGTCTTCTCTAGGGATATACATCAACCCTCCGTCAAGATCGATGACACGCCCGAGATACCCTCGGCCAAGCCCGAGGAAGCCTCGGCCGAGCCCGAGGTGCCCTTAGCCACCGAGGGTGAGGCCCTGCGCGTCGAGGGAGAGCGGAATGGGGTCACACCGGTCCCGAACTGGCAGACCCCGTACTTGGAATATCTCCTCCGAGGAGAGCTGCCCCTCGACAAGGCCGAAGCTCGGCGACTGGCTCAGCGCGCCAAGTCGTTCGTTTTACTGGGTGATGAAAAGGAGCTCTATCACCGCAGTCCCTCGGGCATCCTCTAGCGATGCATCTCCATCGCCCAAGGACAAGAGCTGTTACAAGAAATACACTCGGGGGCTTGTGGCCACCATGCAGCACCTCGAGCCCTCATGGGAAATGCCTTCCGACAAGGCTTCTACTGGCCAACCGCGGTGGCCGACGCCACTAGGATTGTACGCTCCTGCCAGGGGTGCTAATTCTACACAAAGCAGACACACCTGCCCGCTCAGGCCCTGCAGATGATACCTATCACTTGGTCGTTTGCTGTGTGGGGTCTGGACCTTGTCGGCCCCTTGCAGAAGGCACCTGGGGGCTTCACGCACCTGCTGGTCGCCATCGACAAATTCTCCAAGTGGATCGAGGTCCGACCCTTAACCAGTATCAGGTCCGAGCAGGTGGTGGCGTTCTTCACCAATATCATCCATCGCTTTGGAGTCCCGAATGCCATCATCACCGACAATGGCACGCAGTTCACCGGGGAAAAGTTCCTGGACTTCTGCGAGGACCACCACATCCGTGTGGACTGGGCCGCCGTAGCTCACCCCATGACGAATGGGCAGGTGGAGCGTGCCAACAGTATGATTTTGCAGGGACTTAAACCCAGGATCTACAACGACCTCAACAAGTTTGGCAAGCGATGGATGAAGGAGCTACCCTCGGTGGTCTGGAGTCTGAGGACGACGCCGAGCTGGGCCACGGGCTTCACGCTGTTCTTTCTAGTCTATGGGGCGAGGCCGTTCTCCCCACGGACTTAGAATACGGTTCCCCGAGGACGAAGGCGTACGACGACCGAAGCAACCAGATCAGCCGAGAGGACTCGCTGGACCAGCTCGATGAAGCTCGGGACGTTGCCTTACTACATTCAGTGCGGTATCAGCAGTCTCTGCGACGCTACCACGCCCGAAGGGTTCGGCCCCGAGGCTTCCAAGTGGGAGACTTGGTGCTTCGGCTGCGACAAGACGCCCGTGGGCGTCACAAGCTTACTCCTCCCTAGGAAGGGCCGTTCATCATTGCCAAGATCTTGAAGCCCGGAACATAAAAGCTGGCCAACGATCAAGGCGAGGTCTACAGCAACGCTTGGAACATCGAACAACTACGTTGCTTCTACCCTTAAAATGTTTCAAGTCGTTCATGTTCCTCGTTTTTACGCGCTTAAATAAAGTCTATCCGTCAAGGGAGGGTCAGCCTTGCCTCGGCCAAGCCCGACCCTCTCTCGGGGGCTAGAAGGGGGGACCCCCCCCTCCGCGTCAAAATTTTCTTCAGAAAAGTTTTCTACCGAGAAAAGTTTTCTACAGAAAACAACTTTCGTGCTTTCGACTATGTCGATAGCAGGGCCCTAAAAACGACGAGAGTACACGTAAGCGGCAAGGCCGACCGAGCCGAGGGACTCCTACGCCTCCGGGATACGGATACCTCACTAATCACCTTCCGCGAAAAGTAACTCACGCTCGGATAAGCGATCCTGCTACCGAACAAGTCCTAACGCTCGGGTAGAAAACGACTTTCGTGCATTTTTCGACTATATCGATAGCAGAGTCCTACGAACGGGTGAGAGAGGCTTTAAGCGGCAAGGCCAACCGAGCCGAGGGACTCCTACGCCTCCGGGATACGGATACCTCACTCATCACCTTCCGCGAAAAGTAACTCTCGCTTGGATAATGCGATTCTGCTGCCGACGAACAAGTCCTAAATGCTCAAAACAAGAGGAAAGAAAACACAACTTTATAATCTGAACGCTAAATATGTTTAGGCCCCGGTGGCCGCAAAAAAACATACGCATACTTCAGACGAACTGTTCATGCAGGCTCAAACATCAGCAGGGGGAGGAGCGGCACTCTCAGCGTCATTTCCACCCTCGGCGGAATCTGGCCCAGCCTCAGACGGTGATGCGAGCAGGCACCTCGGCCAGCTGCTCCGAAGCGCCAGCCAGCCGTCCCCCGAGGATCTCAGCCCGGCTCACGGCCTCGGCGGCTTGGCTCCGGGATTGGCCCTGTTCGCAGGTGATCTGGCCAAACCCCAGCTACCGCTGCTGCACCTTCCCGGCCTGGGAAGCCACCTGCTCCCGCACTTAGAAATCCTCTGTCCGAGCCAACATCGCCTCTGTCCATGCCACCGCTGTCTTCAGCTTCGGCTCATCGCAGAGCAGCCAAAGGTTCTAAAACCGAGCAAGAGAGGCTTTAAGCGGCAAGGTCGACCGAGCCGAGGGACTCCTATGCCTCCGGGATACGGATACCTCACTCGTCACCTTTCGCGCAAGGCAACTCACACTCGGTTAAGTGGTTCGGCCACCAACAGGCAAGTCCTAGTGCTCGAAATGAGGAAGAAACACAGCTTTATACTCGAATACCCAAATGATCAGGCCTCGATAGCCACAAAGAACAAATACATATGCTTGGGGTAACTATGCTACATAGACTTAGACGTCGGCAGGACCCTCGACGGTTCTCCCGGCCTACGACAAATGTATAAGTCCTTGAAGCAGTTACATTTTTCTCAAGCAAAAACCCAGTATATTCCCCTACAAACGGGACTCCGGTTCCAATGTCGCGGGTATGAACAACCTCCACACCAGGGGGCCCGCGGGATAACAAACTCCAAGCGGCTCGCCGATGACCTCTGCAGCAGCAGAGACAACGACCTCCACCTCGGGCGGCTAAACAGCAGCAGCGATGACCTCAAGACAAACGCTGCTGTGAAAAGGCCCTCGCACACGTCCCCACACGAGGGGCGAGGACAAGCCGTTAAGGCCGAAGAGTCGGAGGGCGCCGTCCATGGGGATCGAACCCACCGACACCGCGCCGACGAACAGCGGCCGCCCCAAAGCGCACCAGCAGGTCCTCACTCCCGTCCTCGCCAAGGCCGTCCCAGAACACGAGTACCGCCCTCGCGGCGTACGACATGCTGAGCGACCCCTCGATATAGCTAACGGTGCGAGGAGGACCTGGACATGGCTAGCCCGCACGCGGCACGACCACCGCCCGGGTGGAGGACGGAAAGCTGCACCCTGGCCAGGGAGCAGCAGTTCGCCTTCCCCTGCATGGCTGGAGGATGCCTCCATAGGGCTAGAGGATGCCCTTCTCCCCCGAATGCTGGGGGAAGAAAAGGGTCACCGACCCACGCGGGGCAGCCCCCCACTCGGTGCGCTCCTCTGCCTCATCCTGGATGACGACGATCCTTGAAGCTGAGGGCGGGGTAGAGGTCGCAGCCCGGCTTGCTTCTCCCCACCAAACTGATCATTGGTGAGGGAATGCAGCCGGGCTGCATGACAAAAATCCTTGAAGCCGAGCGATGGCTGAAGAGCGCCAACCTCCACGAGGCCGCGCTCCTCCAACGATAGCAAGAGCAAGGCGATGCCGGTGTGCCCCATCTGGGGGCTCAAAAGGTGGAAGGGCGCAACACATGAGGGGAGAACGAAGGCATGGCCACTACCCGGGGGATCGATCACCTTTTATAGGTAGATCTCCTCACTTGCACCCCTCAGCGTCATGGGCAAAGTCTCCACCGACGTGCTCCAGGGTTCTCCCCCTACGACACGGGGGTTGGGCCCCACACGTCGTGCGAGCTGACCCAAAACGCGAAGGAGGCAAACCGCCGCACGCAAAGCACGTAACTGCCCTGCGGTTATAAGCGTTCCCTCATCCTCGCCGGAACCAGCGGACAAAAGGGCGAGCCGCCACGCAGGGAGCATGCAACCGCACGACGGTTATGCACCCTTTCGGCTTCGTCACTTCCGGTGGACCAGTACGAAGGCCCGGTCCCACCTACCATGCAACCGGCGCGACGGTCACTACGTGCGAGGAAACTGCACCGCCACCTGCGCCAATGCCGCGACTTCTCGACTGTGGAACCAGTGTCGCGACTCGAGGCGGCCCCGCGCGTGACCCAACAGTGCCAATTGGGTGCAGCGGTCACGGGTCAGTCAGCCGCAGGGGTAGGCACGGCAGTTGATGTGGCCAAAAGCGGACCGGCAATAACTGCTGCAATAGATGGGCGGAAGCAGCGGTCAGATCACCCCTAGGCTCGCGTCTTTTCCTGAAGCAGCAGGGGAGCCCTCTCCCACGGTGTAAGAACAATGCGCCCGTGCCCCGTTCCTCAAACGGCCCGCGCACACGCAACAGACGCCCCGCGAATCGCCTGTCCCGTCGCATTAACTCCTTGGCAGAGACAGCGACATCGTTGGCAGGCGAAGCGCGCGACGTTTCACCTCCGCCATAAAGGCCGCGTCAAAAAAGGTGCGCCACGATTTTTTAATTCATATCCTTTTCTATTTCCTCTCTCTCTTGCCACAGGGACCGAGAAAGGGGATAGTTTGAAAGGGATCCTTCCCCGCGAAGGAAACAGGCCCCTGCGCCCATTATTGATCAGGGGTTCGAAGGCTGGCCTCTCGGAAGGGTTCGACAGCCGCCCCAGAGCACCCGGGCACCGCGCTCGTTACTGATCAGGGGTTCGAAGGCTGGCCCCTTGAAAGGGTTCGACAGCCGCCCCAGAGCGCTCGGGCTCCGCGCCCACTACTGATCAGGGGTTCGCAGGCTGGCCCCTCGAAAGGGTTCAACAGTCGCCCCAGAACACGCAGAGTGAGGGATGACCCTGGGTATGTCCGATACATGGCCGAGGCTCGGGTTACGCTCCCGAGGTACCCTAGGACATTTCCAAGACCAACGGGAACGACTCGTAATGGAATCCCACCGGAGGGAGGCATCGAGCCCTCGGACCTTGTCGAAAAGGGTCCGGGTCCAGCGAATCACCTACAGGTACTTTTGGAGCGTGCCTCTGGGCCACTAGCCAACCCTTAACGAACGGAGCACGGGCGTCCACTCGGATCACCCGTTAGCAACTCGCCGGAAACGCCATGATCGGTGCCCTCCGAGGGTAACATGGCGCTTTCCCCCCCTTCCTCCTTGCGGAAAGGCGACGAAGGGGCGTATGATAAAAGTCAAGATAGTCCTTGATCGTCCTATCGCTCCGTGCAGAGGCTCGAGGGCTGCTCTCGCACACGGCTACGGCCAAACTGTTGACAGCGTCAACAAACCAGCTTTAAAAACTCGGAACCTGATCGTGCACCCGGGCTACGGCCAGGCCGCATGAGGGAACGACAGGACCAGTCAAGGCATCACGAAAAGCGTTAAGACCTCAGAGGAGTCAAACCACTCCTCCGAGGCCTCGGGGGCTAGAACCGGCGGGTGCGCTCACGCGCACCCGTCAGAACAAAGTATAACCGAGAAAGGCCGGTCCCCTCACCAAGAATGCGACAGAGCCTCGAAGCGAGCATCACAACTCCCCTCGAGGCTCGGGGCTACTGTTGGGTACGGAAATTAGGGGTACCCCCAACACTCCTAATCACGGCTGGAAAACACCTTCAGAGCAAACCATGAAGGCTTATAGTTCGAGTGAAAGTCAAAGCTTCGTCTACCAAGGGACTCGGCCTCGCCTTGCCTGAGCCTGGCCTCGGGCGAAACAGTGGTCCCGGACGAGTTCTCGTCTCGCCCGAGGGTCTCCTCAGGCAGTGAGCGCGCCCTCGGCTCAGCCAAAGGCAAGCCTTGTCGTGCAAGCGACCTTGGCCAAATCGCCTTACCAGCCGACCATATCGCATGCACATTTAATGCTGGGATCGCCTGGCACCTTATCCTGACACGCGCGCCTTAGTCGACAACGTCAAAGTGACCGCAGTTACTTCACCCTTTCACTGACCGATCTGACAGGAAAACAGCGCCGCCCGCCTCGCTCCGGCTGCTGTGCCAACCACCCGAGCGAAACCGACAATGGTCAAGATAAGCCTCGGGCGCAACAGGAAGCTCCACCTCGCCCGACCCTAGGGCACGGCCTCGGCCTCGGCCTCGGGAGGAGATCTCCGCCTCGCCCGACCCCAGGGCTCGGCCTCGACCTCGGCCTCGGGAAGAGTCACATCGTCGCCCGACCCTGGGCCTCGGCCCCAGCCTCGGCCTTGGAGGAGCCGCCGCCTCGACCGATATCAGGCTCGGATCAACCGCGCCACAAGGGATGCATCATTACCCTACTCCTAGCTAGCTCAGGCTACGAAGGAATAAGACCAGCGTCCCATCCAGCTTACCCCGGTGACAGGCGATGGTGGTTTGCCGCATGCAACCATGATGTTGGTGGTTCTCAAGCCCCCTACGGAAGCAAGGAAACATCAGCAGGATCCATACAACACCGACAACTGTACTGCTATAGGGCTCAAGGCACTTCTTCGACGGCCACGATACTACCTCTACAGGATTCGAGATGTCCCCCCGACGGCCACGTTGTTATCTGTACAGGGCTCAGGGCACTTCCCTGCCAGCCACGTTAGCTCCCAGCTACACCCCATTGTACAGCTGGGCATCTCCTTACGTCTATAAAAGGGGGTGTCCAGGGCCCCACATGGGAGGACGGAGGGGAGGACGAAGGGACGATCATACGAACATACGAGCATACGTATGCATGGCAAAGGGGTGGGAGAAGACGAGCAGGGGCCGGACCCTCTCTCTCTCGCTCTCTCCCTCGCTCTCTCTCGCCCTCGCTCTCTCGCAAGGCTTGTAACCCCTACTACGAGCACCCTGGTGCAGGATAATACAAGGCTCATTCCCCCACTTGTGTTCCATCTCGCACCAACCCATCTGGGCAGGGGCACGCAGCGACAAATTTACTCGTCGGTCCAAGGACCCCCCGGGTCCGAAACCCCGACACTTGACATCCATCAATCTTACCTTCATACTTATCTTTATGCTTGCTCTTTAAAATTCTCCTCTCTTCCACCTCAATTTGAGAGTGGCAATTTACCCATCTGGCCCTTGGATGTACCCTCTTCTTATCCATTTGTAGGTCCTGCTTAACTCCATCTTTTATGGTACTTATATCCTTTGTCTTATGCCTATTTACCTCCTCTCCTACATCCTTGTCCGTTATTACCTTTAACCTTTGTAATATATATACCCTTACCTTCATGCTTACTTTGAACCTACCCTTTAAAGCCTCCTCTTTTCCGTCCCCGTTCAAGAGTAATGCCTCGCCCAATTCACTACTGATTGCTCCCCCTTCTTCGACGTCTTGCAAGTTTTGTCTAAAATACATCCTTTGTTGCCTGTTTTTCTGTTATCGCCTTAACCCTTGTGATCCCTTGATCTTTACCTTGATGCTTATCATGTATCTACATTATAAAGCCTCCTCTCCCGTCTAAGTTCAAGAGTGTTGTCTTACCCATCCCGCTCTTGGCCGTTCCCTTTTTTCTCTATTGCATTGCAAGTCTTAGCTTTTGTTTATATCGCCCTTACCGCTGTAATCACTAGATCTTGCCTTGATGCTCATCTTAGGTCTGCTTTTTAGAACCTCTCCTTTTCTATCTCAACTCGAGAGTGGTGTTTTGCCCATTATGCCCTTGGTCGTATCCTTATCCTAGTCGCTTACATTGCTTGCTTTAACTCCATCCTTTATTGTGCTCGTGCCCCTATCCTTCACGTCTTGTTCTTCTCCTTGTCCTTCAACAACCTTAGAGAGTAGCTACTCCCTTTTCAAGAAAGACCACCATTGAGTTAACATTAACGTGTAGCAACGAGATGTTTGTTGTTGTATGCTTGTGATGTTTGTCTTTGTGTTATGATTGATTTGCTTCTTTGTGATGAGTGTTGGTGTGTTGTGGCCCCTAGGTCCGCAATGGCATCCATTTACTAGGTGAGTGCCATAGAGTTAGGTAGCTGGGTGCTCTCCCTTTTCTCTCTTTAATCCATCTATTCTTACCTTTTCTATCTATACCCTTCCCTCTTGCACCTGTCCGGTTGGCAACCTCCAACCTCTCTTAATCCGTCAAGATCAGAGTCGGCTGCATATTCCCCAAGTGCGTATCAATGCTCCTGTTAAGGGGATTATCCGCTAACCCCAATGATGGCAGTGCAATCAACATCAACCGACAAGATCAGAGTGGCATAGTGAAAGCGTGTGTTGGCCCATAACCCATAGGTCCAAGGGATCCTCAAGAATTGTAACAATTGGTCTCGAGCATCTGAAGGTCAAAGCAACCCGTCCGCAGGTTAAGCTGGCAGAGTCAATGTTGAATTGAAGAAGCTATGAAAAAACCGACGAACCAATCTCATTTTCCTGCTAGCATCTTCTAGAATCTTGAGGGCAAGATTCTGTTAAGGGGGTTAGATTTGTAACACCCTGAATTTGGGGGTATAAAATTTCTTTTCTAATATTCACCAAATTTAGGTGTTACCCTCTTTCTTTCCTTCTTCTCTGTTTTTCTTAAATAGTGGGGAGTTATTTTGTTTTATATATTCTAATAAAATAAAACCCTAAAGGAATAATGATTGTTGTATCATGCCAGAATATGTATATTTTTGTACTATGTTTTGCTTTGGTGTGCATCTGTCTAAAATCGCAGAGCGTGGTTGAAATTGAATTCAAAAAAATAAAAATAAAAAAAGTTTCAAATAAAGAAAAGAGAAAGAAATAGAAAAGAAGAAAATAAACCCCAATGTCCCCAGGCGGCCGAGCCTCTCTCCTCTGTGGCCCATCTCTTCCTCGCCCCCCTGGCCCATCCCGCTTACCCTTTGCACGGCCCAGCGGCGCGCCCTCTTCGCCAGCCGTGGCAGGCCTAGTGCCGCACACTCGGCGGCCCACGCGCCCTCGTCTCCCCTCGGCATCACGGCCTTTTCCTGTTCCTGCGGCCCAGCTGCCGTGCAGCCCGGCAGCGCGTGCCCCCACCCAGCGCTGCGCAGCCCAGCCACGCCGCACCGTGCCGCCCAACGCTCCGCGCCCACGCTCCCCTGGCGCACCCTGCACATGAGTAGCTTGCAACTACGAGCCAGTCGCCAGGTGGTGCCCCACCAGGCCCACACGCCAGGCCCGCTCCCACGCAAATACTGACTTTGCCCCTGAGGGGTCTCACATCTCTATATAAGAAACCTGTACACCCCTTCATATTACAGAGAAGAGAAAGAGGCCAGAGGCCCAACCCTATATCCTGTGTCTCGTGTGTTTCTTCTGTCGTGCTTCTGAAAAGGAATACGAGTCTTCCACATCTTCTCACGCCTAATCTGCTGACGGGAGGGAAGGGAGCGGATCTGGTGATCCGTAGTGATGTAGTTCTCAACACGTTATTAGCATGCTCTACCTCGACGTTGCTGCGGGATCAGATTAGCATCAACTCTTCATCAAGCCGATAGGTCCTCCGGCCTAGCCGAACTGTCCTACGCGACAGTTTTTTATCCCTCTACCAATCAAACGGTATGTAATTTTATAGATTGGATCTACGATTTAGTTTCCAATCTACTCTTTACGGGGATGAAAGAGAGAACAAGTTTCCTGTAGAAACTCGACGCGGGCGTGGCCTTGCGCTCGGTGGCATAACCTCCACTCCACGTCGGAGCCTGCCGAACTGTGACCGCTGCACAGGACGACCTCATGACGTAGCGGCCATGACGAGGGCATCATCGCACTAGCATGCGAGGGACACCGCCTCCACGACCTGCCCTAGGTGTCGATGTCGAGGCTCTCATGGTGCATGCCCAACTCGGCCACTGAATCCGTAGTCCACACGCACGCCGCTGCCCGCCACCATCCAAAGGAATCGTTGTACACATGCACATAGAGATGCTTGAGGAGGAGAGCACCGTGGTGTGGTCTGTGTATGTGGGTGAGTCGTCGTGTGGCGACTGAGAGGCAGAGCACCCCGCGTACGTCTCCCTCGGCACGTGGATAGGTGGTGCCGTGGTGGAACATCACAGTCTGCGACTGCCAGCTCAGTCTCTACGATCCACTCATCCCGGCTCCCGTATCGTTGGGCCTTTTCCCGTGATGTGCGGATAAGCTCGTGAGGGATAAAATGTAGCCGTTCTCGACGTGGCCCCTGGATGCTGTAGCGACGGTCCTAATTCCCACGCATGCAGGACATGCATGTGATGGTGTGCCTTTATCCTTTGAGCCTTTGACCAGGCGTGGGCTCCACTTTTGTAATGTGTTGACGGTCCCAATTCCCACGCATGCATGTGATGCAGGACATGAACTCTGAAATAAATGTCATGTGGGCTCCACTTTTATAATTCCGTGGCAATTCTCTGATACAGTTAATAAATAAGACTAAACATCTTTTATGTTACAGTCTCTCCACTATTAAATAATTAGTAGAAAATACATACTTAATTATATTCTTGCACTTCATGTTCATTCACTAATTTCAGTATTATTTTTCTGCTTTCTTTTCTATATTAAAAAAGAAATAGCAGAAATTTAATAAATAAAATGCATGTGAAAATTATATTGTGTATACTCAAATTGCTCTAAATATTTATGATGTGTTGAGCTTTTGGACTCACGTCGAGCGATTGAATTGTATAATGGGTACTCAGACATATCGATCAGACTACGTTATTAATCGACCGAGTTATGGCATTGGCTGAGCACTAGTTGCGCCCTGGCAACACGACGCAGTATTTGTGTCGTACGAACTTGGCTGCGTCATTTGATTGCTATGTCGCACTCTCGCTTAATCGGACCACTCTCATTGAGTCGGACCGCCATCATCGAGTCACGCATTTTTCGCACGCCCTGTATGCATTGTTTGTCTGTCGTGATCATCGAGCCTCAATTGCGCCTGTTGCGCATGTTTCATGGACTTGTCATGTACCCCGACTATTGAGCCACAACTGCGCCTGTTGTGCTTATTACAAAGGCTTGCTATGCTGTTGTAGCTCTGATGGCCGCACACGCGTTGACACCAAATACGTTAGATCTTGTACTCGCGTGGATTGTGGTGAGTTGTTCAAGGCCCTGAAGTCATATTATGCACAACCTTCCTAAAATTTTTTTGGCTTTATATTTTATTTGATTGTGTTGTGTGGCATCATATATTTATATATATCGCCAAGTGGCCATACACAGTTGTATCAAGCTCTATAGTGCTTGGAAATCTGGGAAATTAAATTGAAATACAATTAAACACATATAAGTTAATTTTCTGCTCTCTCCTCATGCATAAAGTTTTACCCGAAGTAACCCGAAGATATATAATATAATGCATGAAAGCCTTTTTGGCATAGAAAACATCACATATTGGGATTCTATTAGTAAGCAAAAGGCCTTACCAAATGATTTAAGACTATAAATCTCAGCCATACATTGCTCTCTTTGTCGCTAAATGACATAAAGCAAACTATGAGATAAAAGGACATGTAATCGCCAGCAACACGAAGTTGTGAGTATACCGAGAGGTTATTCTGAGAAATTTTTCACTATGTTGGTGTGAAAACCATAGTGTGTTCTCGTCGAACCACTTTACTCGTTCTATCTAGGACCTCTATGTTTGCATCGCATACATCTCTCGGAATTGTAAATACTTATAGTCACTGAATTGACTCAGGATAGTCCTTTGACAAGTTTGGTATACACTGTAAGCTAAATGGTAATGGTCGGTCCTGAATGGACACATACCTGGGGTTTATGTAGTCGAACTACACTGAATTCCACCCTTTGGCATGCTTACCATTATCTACCTCCGATCTATCAGAAGTGAGAAGAGTAGACAAATATCTATGAAATCCCACATCACCACAGAGCTTGAAGCTAAATTAGACATTAACATGTCCTTGATCCTCGAAGCCAGACGAGTCATATGTCTTGACCACTAGACTACTAGTGATGATAATTTGTGATAAAAATGTGTAGATCTTGTAGAGACCTGTTGTATCCTCTCTACTCCTGATGATTTCTTCGTATGAGAGCAGTACTATCTGTTATTGAAGACGGATCCTAGGCGGATACCAGTCTTGTTTCGTTCTTGCCAAGCAGTTATCATCATTTGTTTCATGAAAAGCTAGTTATATGGTGATTTTTCCCAGATAAAAATCAATTCTTGGCCTTATCTGTTCTATTCCAAAGCTTCTCTTTTTTGTCGAACAACGAAGAGATCAAAATAATGCTTTATAGAACAAATTGGTCTATAATATGAGGAGAAATGTTTGCCATGCTGGCAGCATCACAAATTATTAACTATTGTTATAAATTCTCTCTCAAAATTATAATACCTAAAAATGTTGCATAAATCGATACCCAATTTTAGAGCAGTATGAGTAATTAGGTAAACCATGGGCAGTGATAAAAAAGAGCTAGACTATACATCTCTGCATATAAAAATATTTCCTTGGCAGCATTGGCCTAATGTCGTGCACTTCACTACCAATATAAACATACACATTTTTCCTATGTGCTTAAAAGCACAATGCAACCAGTGAATGAGTTTGTGAGCGTTAGACCCTGATGGTCATTTTACTTGTTGATCTGAAGTCAACTAATGGCTCCAAACGAATGGTATGCATGAGCCCCTGAAGGACCCTTATGGATAAAATAGTGTTGCGCATATCAGTCTTGTCGGCGTCTCGGACCCGGGGGGGTCCCTTGGACCGACCAGTGAAATCGCTGCGTGCCCCTGCCCAGATGGGTTGGCGCGGGATGGAACACAAGAGGTGGGACAAGCCTTGTATTATCCTGCACCAGGGGTGCCGCTCGTAGTAGGGGTTACAAGCGCGTCGCATGAGGGAGGGAGAGACACAGAGCTCGTCCGCCGCTTCCCTCGCGCGAACCCCCCTCAGGGTGGCCCTGGACCTCCCTTTTATAGAGGCAAGGAGAGAGTCTAGACGTACAATGGGGGGCGTAGCTATGCGCTAACGTGTCCGGCAGTGGAGTGCCTAAGCCCTGTGTACATGCCAACGTGGTCGTTGGGGGAGAGCTTGGGCCCTGTACATGTTATGGCGTGGCCATCGGAGGAGCGCCTGAGTCCTGTAGGAGCACAGCTAGCAGCGCGGCGAGGATCCTGCTGACGTCTCCTTGCTGTCGTAAGGGGCTGAGAGCCACCAGCGTCATGGCGCACGCGGGGCGCCATCATTACCCGTCGCCGGGGTAAGCCGGATGGGACGCCGGTCTTGTTCCTTGTAGCCTGAGCAGGCTAGGAATAGGGAAATGATGCATCCCCTATTTAGCACGGTCAGTCCGAGCCCAGGGTCGGTCGAGGCGGAGACTTCTCTTGAGGCCGAGGCCGGGGTCGGGCGAGGACGTGATTCCTCCTGAGACCGGGGTCGAGGCTGAGTCCGGCGGTCGGGCGAGGCGGGGACCTCCTCCTGAGGCTGGAGCTTGAGGTTGGGCGAGGCGGAAACCTCCTCCCGAGGCCGGAGCATGAGGTCAGGCGAGGCGGAGCTTCCTGTTGCGCCCGAGGCTGAACTCGGTGGTTGATCGTGACTTGTTGTCAGTTGTTGCCGGGGTGGCTGACACGGCAGTCGGAGCGGAGCGAGCGGCGCTGTTTTCCTGTCATGTCAGACAGTAAAGAAGAGGGGCGAAATGACTGCGGTCACTTCGGCCTGCCTGACTAAGGCGCGTGTGTCAGGATACGGCGTCAGGCATCCCCTGCATTTAATGCGCCTGCAAAGCGGTCGGTTGGTGAGGCCGTCTGGCTAAGGTTGCTTCACAATGAAGCCTGCCTGAGCCAGGCTTCGGGAGAGCCGTGGGGGCACCCGCTGCCTGAGGAGGCCCTCGGGCGAGGTGTGAACTTGTCTGGGATTACTGCTCCGGCCCGAGGCTGGGCTCGGGTGAGATCGCGTTCCTTGGGTAGACGAAGCCTTGACTTGAACCACACCCATCAGTTGGTCTGAGGGTGTTTACCATCCATGATTAGGAGCGTTGAGGGTACCCCTAATTATGGTACCCGACAGTAGCCCTCGAGCCTCGAAGGGAGTGATGGTACTCGCTTGGAGGCTTTTGTCGCGTTTTCGGTGACGGGACCGACCTTTCTCGGTTTTTGCCTTGTTCTGGTGGGTGCGCGCGAGCGCACCCACCGGGTGTAGCCCCCGAGGCCTCGGAGGAGTGGTTTGACTCCTCTGAGGTCTGAATGCTTTTCGTGGTGCTTCGGCCGGTCTGATCGTTCCCTCAAGCGGCCCGGCCGTAGCCCGAGTGCGTGGTCAGGTTCCAAGTTATCAAGCTGGTTTGTTGACGCTGTCAACAGTTTTGGCCGTAGCCGGGTGCGAGAGCAGCCCCCGAGCCTCTACACGGAGCGAGAGGACGATCAAGGACTTTCCCGAATTTTATTATACACCCCTGCGTCGCCTTTCCGCAAGGAGGAGGGGGGAAGCTCCATGTTGCCCTCGGAGGGCGCCGAACATGGTGTTTCCAGTGAACTGCTAACAGGTGATCCGAGTGGATGCACCTTATTTGCGCACCTTCTTTCCAGTGAACAAGGAGGAAGGGAAGGATATGAATTTAAATAAGGTGGCGCACCTTTTTTGACGCGGTCATTATGGCGAAGGCGAAGCGACGCCCGCCTCGCCTGCGAGAGGTGTTGCCTGCTCTGTCGGGGAGTTAATGCAATGGGACGGGCGATTCGTGTGGTGCCCGTTGCGCGTGCGAGCCGTTCGAGGAACGGGGCACGAGCGCTTCAGGAGGGGACGCGAGCCTGCAGGCGACTTGACCGCTGCCTCCGCTCGTCTGCCGCTGCAGTTACTGCCGGCCCGCTTTTGACCATGCCAACCGTCGTGCCTACCCCGCGGCTGACTGACCCGTGGCCGTCACCTTTAACTGGCACTGTTGGGTCCTGCGCAGGGCTACCTCGAGTCGCGGTACCGGTTCCGCAGTCGAGGAGGCGCAGCATTGGCGCGAGTGGCGGTGTAACTTCTCGCATGTCGTAGCCGGCGCGCCGGTTACAAGACATGCGGGCCCGCTCCCTTTGCGCTAGTCCGCCGGATGTGGACGGAGCCGAAGGGGCGCACAGTTGCGGTGCAGTTGGATGCCTATCGCATGGCAGTCCACCCTTTCGACCACCGGTTTCTGCGAAGATGGGAGAGCGCTTGTAACCGTGGGACGGTTACATGCCTCGCGTGCGGCGGTTCGCCTTCTTCGTGCTTCGGATCAGCTCGTATGACGTGTGGGTCCTAGCCCCCGTGTCGTAGGGGGAGAACCCTGGAGAATGTCAGTGGGGATTTCGCTCGTGACGCTAAGGGGTGCAAGTGAGGAGGTCTGCCTATAAAAGGGGGATCGATCCCCTGGGCAGTGGCCATGCCTTCGTTCTCCCCTCATGCATCGCGCCCTTCTGCCTTTTGAGCCCCCGGATGGGGTGCTCCAGCGCCGCCTTGCTCTTGCTGTTGTTGGAGGAGCGCGGCCTCGTGGAGATTGGCACCTTTCAGCCATCGCTCGGCTTCAAGGATTTTCGTCGTGTAGCCCGGCTGCATTCCCTCACCAATGGGCAGTTTGGTGGGGAGAAGCAAGCCGGGCTGTGGCCTCCGCCCCGCCCTCAGCTTCAAGGATCTTCGTCATCCTTGCTGAGGCGGAGGGAGAGCTGAGCCGGGGTTCTACCTCCTGCATGGGCTGGCAAGCCGTCTCCTCCTTCAGCCTTCAGGGGAGAAGGTGCTCACCGACCTTGCGGAGGGGCAAACTTCGGCAACGCAGGACCAGTCGGCCGCAAGCGTCGTCAGCTCTAGCATGCCTGGCTCGCTGGCTCGGCTGGCTCTATCGCGGCCTCCGATGCTGCCTCCTGCCACTTGATCCGGGCTCGAGCGTCTGTTGCGCCGTGCGCACCGGTAGACCGTCCAAGACGCCGTACGCCGCATGGGCGGCGTTCGTGCTCTTGGATTGTCTTGTCCTCACTCCGGCACGATGCTTCCACGTGGAGGTCGGGGCCTGCCCATCTGCGAGGACCTGAGTGGGGATCTGCCGGTGCAGGCTGGGGCGTCCGCCATTCGTCGGCGTGGCGCTGGCGCGTAGGTGGCCGCTGTCGTAGGTGCTGAGGTGGTGGCAGCCGGAGAAGGTTTCTCCGACGACGAGACCATCGGCGCCAGCTGCGGCCGGACCCCCAGCTCTTCGGCTTCGATGGCTTGTCCTCACCCCTCGAGCGGAGACGCGGGCGAGGACCTTGTTACAGCAGCGTTGGCCCTGAGGTCATCGCTGTGTTGTTTAGCCGCCCGAAGCGGGGGTCGTTGTCGCTGCAGGTGTAGTGGTCGCTGTCGAGCCACCTGGAATTTGTTGTCCCGCGGGCCCTCTGGTGTGGAGGTAGTTCATACCCGCGCGAGCGGAACCAGAGTCCCGTTTGTAAGGAGATATACCGGGTTTTTGCCGGAGCAAAATGTAACCGCTTCAAGTACTTAGACATTTGTCGTAGGTCAGGAGAACCGCCGAGGGTTCTGCCGACGTCTAAGTCTGTGTAGCATAGTTACCCCCAAGTATATGTGTTTGTTCTTTGTGGCTGTCGAGGCCTGAACATTTGGGTATTCGAGAATGAAGCTGTGTGTCTTCCTCATTCCGAGAGCTGGGACTTGCCTGTTGGCTAGCCGAACCACTTAACCGAGCGTCGGTTGCCTTTCGCGGAAGGTGTCGAGTGAGGTGTCCGTATCCCGGAGGCATAGGAGTCCCTCGGCTCTATCGGCCTTGCTGCTCTAGGCTTCTCTTGCTTAGTTTTTGGAACCCTCGGCTGCTCTGCGATGAGCCGGAGCCGGAGGCAGCGGTGTTAGCGCGTCCAGACGCGGAGTCGGCTCGGAAAGAGACTTCATCGGCCCGGTAGATGGCGGCTTCCCAGGCCGAGGAAGATGTGGTAGCAGCCACTGGAGCTTGGCTAAGACATCTGCTGGCGCGGTGCTGACGTCCTCCCTTAGGTGGAGATCCTTTTGCCCGGGTCGCCGTCCGAGGCCGGGCCAGGTTCCGTCGAGGGTGGAAACAACGCCGAGGGTGCTGCTGCTCCCCCTGCCGATGCCCGAACCTGCAGGAACAGTTTGTCTATAGCATGCATACGCTTTTTCGCGGCCGCCGAGGCCTAAACACTTTATCGTCGTGTTTAAAAAGCTGCGTCTTCTCTCCTCTTGTTTCGAGCATCACGACTTGTCTGTCAATAGCAGAATCGTTTATCCGAACAAGAGTTACTTTTCGCGGAAGGTGATGAGTGAGGTATCCGTATCCCAGAGGCGTAGGAGTCCCTCGGCTCGGTCGGCCTTGCCGCTTACGTGCGCTCTCATTTGGTCGAAGGATTCCATTATTGGTACAGTCGAGAAGGCGCGAAAGTCATTTTCTACCCGAGTGTTAGGACTTGTTCGGTAGCAGGATCGCTTATCCGAGCATGAGTTACTTCTCGCGGAAGGTGATGAGTGAGGTATCCGTATCCCAGAGGCGTAGGAGTTCCTCGGCTCGGTCGGCCTTGCCGCATACGTGTACTCTCGTCGTTCTCAGGATCCCGCTATCGATACGGAAGTCGAAAGCACAAAGGTTGTTTTGGTAGAAAAATTTTCCGAGGAAAATTTTGACACAGAGGGGGTTCCCCCCTTCTAGCCCCCGAGGGAGGGTCGGGCTTTGCTGAGGCAAGGCCGACCCTTCCTTGACGGTTAGACTTTGTGTATGTAAACGAGGTGCATGAACGACTTAAAACATCTTAAGGGTAGAAGCGACGTAGCTGTTGGATGTTCCAAGCGTTGCTGTAGACCTCGCCTTGGTCGTTGGCCAGTTTGTATGTTCCGGGCTTCAAGATCTTGGTGATGATGAAGGGCCCTTCCCAGGGAAGAGTGAGCTTGTGGCGCCCTCGGGCGTCCTGTCGCAGGCAAAGCACCAAGTCTCCCACTTGGAAGCCTCGGGACCGAACGCTTCGGGCGTGGTAGCGCCGCAGCGATTGCTGGTACCGTGTCGAATGTAGTAAGGCAACGTCCCGTGCCTCCTCGAGTTGGTCCAGCGAGTCTTTTTGGCTGGTCTGGTTGCTTCGGTCGTCGTACGCCTTGGTCCTCGGGGACCCGTATTCTAAGTCCATGGGGAGGACGGCCTCGGCCCCATAGACTAGAAAGAATGGCGTAAAACCCATGGCGCGGCTCGGTGTCGTCCTCAGACTCCAGACTACCGAGGGTAGCTCTTTCATCCACCGCTTGCTATACTTGTTGAGGTCGTTGTAGATCCTTGGTTTTAGCCCTTGCAGGAGCATACCGTTGGCACGCTCCACCTGTCCATTCGTCATGGGATGAGCTACGGCAGCCCAGTCCACACGGATGTGGTGGTCATCGCAGAAGTCCAGGAACTTTTTTCCGATGAACTGCGTGCCATTGTCGGTGATGATTGAGTTTGGGACCCCGAATCGATGGATGATGTTGGTAAAGAACGCCTCCGCCTGCTCGGACCTAATACTATTTAGGGGTCGGACCTCGATCCACTTGGAGAATTTGTCGATAGCGACCAGCAGGTGCGTGAAGCCCCCAGGTGCCTTCTGCAAGGGACCGACGAGGTCTAGACCCCACACAGCAAATGGCCAGGTGATGAGTATCGTCTGCAAGGCCTGAGCGGGCAGATGCGTCTGCTTTGCGTAGAATTGACACCCCCGGCAGGAGCGCACAATCCTAGTGGCGTCGGCCACCGCGGTTGGCCAGTAGAAACCTTGTCGGAAGGCATTCCCCATGAGGGCTCAAGGTGCTGCATGGTGGCCGCAAGCCCCCGAGTGTATTTCTTGCAACAGCTCTTGTCCTTAGGCGATAGATATGCATCGTTGGAGGATGTCCGAGGGGCTGTGGTGATAGAGCTCTTTTTCATCACCCAGCAAGACGAATGACTTGGCACGTCGAGCCAGCCGCTGAGCTTTGGTCTTGTCGATGGGAAGCTCTCCTCAGAGGAGATATTCCAGGTACGGGGTCTGTCAGTTCGGATCTGGCGTGACCCCATTATGTTCCCCCTCGATGGGCAAGGCCTCTTCCTCGATGGCCGAGGGTGCCTCGGGTGCGGCCGAGGGTACCTCGGGCTCGGTCGATGGTGCCTCGGGCTAGGCCGAGGCTTCCTCAGGCTCGGGCGTGTCATCGATCTTGACGGATGGTCGATGTAGGTCTCTAGAGAAGACGTACGGGGGAACCATCGTTCGCCCCGAGGCTATTCTCGCCAGCTCGTCCGCAGTCTCGTTGTACCGTCGGGCGATGTGGTTGAGCTCCAGCCCGTAGAACTTGTTATCCAGGTGCCGGACTTCGTCGTAGTAGGCTTCCATCCTCCGGTCACGGCAGTGGGAGTTCTTCATGACTTGGTCGATGACAAGCTGCGAGTCGCCTCGAGCGTCAAGGCGTCGGACCCCTAGCTCGATGGCGATGCGCAGCCTGTTAACCAGAGCCTCGTACTCGGCCACGTTGTTTGATGCCGAAAAATGGAGGCGAATGACGTAGTGGAGATGCTTTCCGAGGGGTGAAACGAAGAGCAGACCAGCGCTTGCTCCTGTTTTCATGAGTGACCCATTGAAGTACATGGTCCAGAGCTCGGGCTGGATTGGAGTTATCGGTAACTGGGTGTCAGTCCACTCAGCCAGGAAGTCTGCCAAGACTTGGGATTTTATGGCCTTCCGAGGAGCGAATGATAGCGTTTCGCCCATAAGCTCCACCGCCCACTTTTCTATCCTACCCGAGGCCTCGCGGCACTGGATGATCTCCCCAAGGGGGAAGGATGACACCACAGTCATCGGATGAGACTCGAAGTAGTGTCGCAACTTTTGCCGTGTCAGAATCACTGCGTAGAGCAGCTTCTAGATCTGTGAGTAGCGGCCTTTGGTCTCGGAAAGCACTTCGCTGATGAAGTAGACTGGCCTCTGGACGGGCAGTGCATGCCCTTCTTCTCGTCTCTCGACTACGATCGCGGCGCTGACCACCTGAGTAGTCGCGGCTACGTAAATCAAGAGGGCTTCTCTTGCAGCGGAGGGGCACCAGGATGGGTGTGTTTGTAAGGAGCGCCTTAAGGTTTCCGAGGGCTTCCTCGGCCTCGGGGGGTCTAAGTGAAGCACTCGGCCTTCCTTAAGAGGCGGTACAGAGGCAAGCCTTTCTCACCAAGGCGTGAGATGAAGCGGCTCAGAGCCGCAAGGCATCCCATGACCCTCTGTACTCCTTTCAAATCTTTGATCGGTCCCATGTTGGTGATGGCCGCGATTTTCTGCAGGTTGGCCTCGATGCCCCGCTCGGAGACGATGAATCCAAGGAGCATGCCTCGGGGGACTACGAAGACACACTTCTCGAGATTGAGTTTCACGTCTTTCGCTTTCAGACACTTGAATGTTGTTTCAAGGTCAGAGAGGAGGTCGGAGGCTCTCTTCGTCTTGACAACGATGTCGTCGACGTAAGCCTCGACCATTCTGCCGATGTGTTCTTTGAACACGTGGTTCATGTACCTCTGGTAAGTGGCGCCAGCATTCCTCAACCCAAATGGCATTGTAGTGTAACAGTACATGCCAAAAGGTGTGATGAAAGAAGTCACGAGCTGGTCGGACTCTTTCATCTTGATTTGGTGATAGCCTGAGTAGGCATCGAGGAATGACAGGGTTTCGCACCCAGCAGTGGAGTCCACGATTTGATCGATGCAAGGTAGAGGGTAGGGAACTTTCGGACATGCTTTGTTTAGACTAGTGTAGTCTACACACATCCTCCATTTCCCATCCTTCTTCCTCACAAGAACAGGGTTAGCTAACCATTCGGGATGGAATACCTCTTTGATAAACCCTGTCGCGAGGAGCTTGTGGATCTCCTCGTCTATGGCCCTGCGCTTTTCTTCGTCAAAACGGCGCAGGGTTTGCTTCACGGGTCGGGCTCCAGCTCTGATGTCCAGTGAGTGCTCGGCGACATCCCTCGGTATGCCAGGCATGTCTGAGGGACTCCACGCAAAGATTTCAGCGTTTGTGCGGAGAAAGTCGACGAGCACTACTTCCTATTTAGGGTCGAGCTCGGAGCCGATCCGAACTTTCTTGCTGGCGTCGTGACTGGGGTCGAGAGAGACGGACTTGACTGCCTCAACTAGTTCGAAGTTGCCGGCGTGCCGCTTCGCGTCAGGCGCCTCCTTGGAGAGGCGTTCCAGGTCGGTGATGAGGGCCTCAGACTCGGCGAGAGCCTCGGCGTACTCCATGCACTCCACGTCGCATTCGTACGCGTGGCGTTACGTGGATCCGACGGTGATGATCCCATTCGGGCCCGGCATCTTGAGCTTGAGGTAGGTGTAGTTGGGGATGACCATGAACTTGGCATAGCATGGTCTTCCCAACACCGCATGGTAGGTTGCTCGGAACGCGACGACCTCAAAGGTGAGAGCTTCCTTTCGGAAGTTAGAGGGAGTTCCGAAGCAGACGGGTAAGTCGATCCATCCAAGGGGTAGGATTCGCTTCCTGGGCGCGATCCCATGGAAGGGTGCCGCACCGGCCCGGACTTCGAACCGATCAACCCCTAAGAGTTCCAGGGTCTCGGCATAGATGATGTTAAGGCTGCTGCCTCCGTCCATGAGGACCTTGGAGAGCCTAACATTGTCGATGATCGGATCGACGACGAGCGGGTACCTTCCCGGGCTTGGCACGAAGTCAGGGTGGTCGCCTTGGTCGAAGGTGATAGGCTTGTCGGACCAGTCTAGGTAGACTGGCGCCGCAACCTTCACCAAGCAGACTTCCCCGCGCTCCTGCTTGCGGTGCCGAGCCGAGGCGTTAGCCGCCTGCCCGCTGTAGATCATGAAGTAGTTATGGACTTTCGGGAATCCCTCTTTCTTGCCGCCCTCCTTCTTGTCGTTGTCATGGCCCTTGCCATCCTCCGCCAGGGGCCCGGTCTTATGGAAGTAGCGCTGGAGCATGACACATTCTTCTAGGGAGTGCTTGACGGGCCGCTGGTGATAGGGGCACGGCTCTTTGAGCATCTTGTTGAACGCGCCGGCCCCTCCAGGAGGTTTCAGAGGGTTCCTGTGCTCGGCCGCAGCGACGAGATTCGCGTATGCGGCGTCGCGCTTCGCTCGTGACTTGTTTTTAGCCTTCTTCTTCGTGCCCCGCTGGGCGGACGCCTCAGGGGCGTCTGTCTTCAGCTCCCTGAGCCTGCTTGTCCTTTCGGAAGATGGCTTCGATCGCCTCTTGACCCGAGGCAAACTTGGTGGCGATGTCCATCAGTTCGCCCACACGGGTTAGAGTCTTGCGCCCAGTTTGCTCACCAGGTCTCGGCAAGTGGTGCCGGCAAGGAAAGCCCCAATGACATCCGAGTCGGTAACGTTGGGCAGCTCAGTGCGCTGCTTTGAAAACCGCCGGATGTACTCTCGGAGGGACTCCCCTGGCTGCTGGCAGCAGCTTCGGAGGTCCCACGAGTTCCTAGGGCGCACGTACGTGCCTTGGAAGTTTCCCACGAAAGCTTTGACCAGATCGTCCCAGTCGGAGATCTACGCAGGAGGCAGATGCTCCAGCCAGGCTCGGGCAGCGTCGGAGAGGAAAAGGGGTAGATTACAGACCTCCCAACTGGCATGCCAGTCAGTAGTCTGCGAGCCACAGCTCTGGCCTCGTCTCCCCCGAGTACTTGGTGATAGTAGTAGGGGCTCAAAAACGGGCAGGGAACGACGCTCGTCGTATGGCCCGGCTGAAGACTCGCGGACCAGGTGGTTCGGGCGAAGGACTGCGGTCCTCCTCACTGTTGCAGCGTTCCCCACGCTTGGGATGGTAGCCTTCTCATCGAGGCGGGCTCGATGGTCGAGATGGTGGTGCTCGTTGCCGAGGCATTCCTAGGCGGTGGGCGCCTCGTCCCGCGTACGCTCGGGATGGACCGAGGCTTCCCGAATGCGCCGGGAGGACACTGTGTGATGCTCTGAGGGGTCAGCTCGCCTGCGGGAGGTGGAGCTCTCGGCTCGTCGAACCATGGTGCCTTCTAGGAGATTCTTGAGTTCGCCCTGGATACGCCGTCCCTCGGTGGTGGATGGCTCCGGCATGGCTCGAAGCAGCATCACCGCTGTAGCTAGGTCCTGGCCGGACCCGCTGACGGCCGGGGGCAGCGCTGCCCTGGCATTGTCGATGATGCGGCGCCGGATGTCTTGGGCCCGATGACAGGCTTCTCCGGCGAGTGATCGGCCTGCCTACTCCTGTTCGATGTTCTGTCGGAGCTATACAAGCCGGCTTGCTTCCCCGTCGACTCGGGCCTGCATCTCATGAATTTGCTCGAGCTGTATGTCCTGACCCCCCGCAGGGACTGGGACCACAGCTTGCTCCCACGGGATGTCAATGCGAGATGCAGGCCCAGGGGGATCGTCAACCTCTAGCGTACCGAGGTGGTTGCCTTCGTTGTGATCTCCCAGATCGACGTGGAAACATTCGCGACTTGGGTCGTAACCTTCATTATCAAGGTCATGGCCATCGTCAGAACAACCGGAGAGGCAGTGGTCACATGTGGACATGAAGTCCCGCATGGCACCAGGGTCATTGAGGGCAGAGAAATCCCAACCGGAGTCGGGGTCGTCCTCTTCCTCAGAACCCGCCGGTCCGAAGGTTAAGACGGCTGTCAGTCGGTCCTAGGTCGACCACATGTGGTACCCCGGAAGGTTTGGATACGCCTTTACGAAGGCTCTCACCACAGCGGGGTCACTTGGTGGATCGAAGCTGAACCGAAAAGGTACGGGATGGAAAACGGATGGTACCTTTTGGTCGATGGACAGTGGTGAAGTCGTGTCGGGGGCGGAGCACACCGTCATCTCAGGTACGAGGGTAACGCCCAGCAGGTCCTTTGCGAGGGTGCTGGCGTCATCAGGGTGCTGGCATCATCAGGTACGAGGGTAACGCCCAGCAGGTCCTTTGCGAGGGTCCCGGGCTGAAGAGGTTGCTGAAGACTCCCCATCTAGATCTCAATGGGAAGGTGTTCGTTAACACGTAGCAGGCCCCTACCTGGCGCGCCAACTGTCGGCGTCTCGGACCCGGGGGGTCCCTTGGACCGACCAGTCAAATCGCTGCGTGCCCCTGCCCAGATGGGTTGGCACGGGATGGAACACAAGAGGTGGGACAAGCCTTGTATTATCCTGCACCAGGGGTGCCGCTCGTAGTAGGGGTTACAAGCGCGTCGCGTGAGGGAGGGAGAGACACAGAGCTCGTCCGCCGCTTCCCTCGCGCGAACCCCCCTTAGGGTGGCCCTGGACCTCCCTTTTATAGAGGCAAGGAGAGAGTCCAGACGTACAACAGGGGCGTAGCTATGCGCTAACGTGTCCGGCAGTGGAGTGCCTAAGCCCTGTGTACATGCCAACGTGGCCGTTGGGGGAGAGCTTGGGCCCTGTACATGTGATGGCGTGGCCATCGGAGGAGCGTCTGAGTCCTGTAGGAGCACAGCTGGTAGCGCGACGAGGATCCTGCTGACGTCTCCTTGCTGTCGTAAGGGGCTGAGAGCCACCGGCGTCATGGCGCACACGGGGTGCCATCATTACCCGTCGCCGGGGTAAGCCAGATGGGACGCCGGTCTTGTTCCTTGTAGCCTGAGCAGGCTAGGAATAGGGAAATGATGCATCCCCTATTTAGCGCGGTCAGTCCGAGCCCAGGGTCGGTCGAGGTGGAGACTTCTCTTGAGGCCGAGGCTGGGGTCGGGTGAGGACGCGATTCCTCCCGAGACCGGGGTCGAGGCTGAGTCTGGGGGTCGGGCGAGGCGGAGACCTCCTCCCGAGGCCGGAGCCTCAGGTTGGGCGAGGCGGAAACCTCCTCCCGAGGACGGAGCATGAGGTCGGGCGAGGCGGAGCTTCCTGTTGCGCTCGAGGCTGAACTCGATGGTTGATCATGACTTGTTGTTAGTCGTTGTCGGGGTGGCTGACACGACAGTCGAAGCGGAGTGAGCGGCGCTGTTTTCCTGTCATGTCAGACAGTAAAGAAGAGGGGCGAAATGACTGCGGTCACTTTGGCCTGTCCGACTGAGGCGCGTGTGTCAGGATACGGCATCAGGCATCCCCTGCATTTAATGCGCTTGCAAAGCGGTCGGTTGGTGAGGCGGTCTGGCCAAGGTTGCTTCACAACGAAGTCTGCCCGAGCCGGGCTTCAGGAGAGCCGTGGGGGCGCCCGCTGCCTGAGGAGGCCCTCGGGCGAGGCGTGAACTCGTCTGGGATTACTGCTCCGGCCCAAGGCTGGGCTCGGGCGAGATCGCGTCCCTTGGGTAGATGAAGCCTTGACTTGAGCCACACCCATCAGTTGGTCTGAAGGTGTTTACCAGCCATGATTAGGAGCATTGGGGGTACCCCTAATTATGGTACCCGACAAGTGTAAACCTTAACGATTGACTATGCATTTGGTAGTAATAACAATAAGTTTGCAGAATTGTAACCATGAAGCAACTTGTTGTTGCGTGTCTCGCTGGATGTTGAGACTAACCCTTCATGTTGAAGGACAAATATGTAGTATTCATGCCACTACATTAATCTAAGTCCAAAGCTCACTGCATAAAACCCCTATCTGTAATGTGCGTAAGATTTCCCAAATAAATCACCACAATTGCATACATTGCCCACAACTAGATGATTGTGGTTGGCGATTTTATCTGTATGCTTTTAGAACATCTCGGCATTAGGGGGAGGAATGCCCATATAGTGTAATGCCTCAATATTCTATTAAACACACATAAGCCAAACTGAACATGTCGTTCGGTGTGTACTCCTATGTATATGGAGTTTGCTAGAAATCATTGAGGAGTAACCAAATAGGTTTGAATGCTTCTACCTGATGTAGATGTGGATATACCCGGGATTAATATCATATCCATATTTGACTTATTGGCATTTGATCTATTCTGCGGGGACGCCTGCGGAAATGATCCATCGGCCTTAGTCAAAGCATATGTTTTGATTGCAGATTCACGTGGTCTGTGATAACTCTCCTCTGATTAATTCACCCTAATGGTGATTTGCCTCACGAAGAGGTTCATCATGATGATGAAATTCCTAGCAATGCGCGCAATATCATTATGGTGGGAATTCGGAACAATGAATCTTTTGTTTTGGGAAATGACGGAGATCATTATTAAATGTGGGAGACAAATATGTCGACACTTATCTTGCCTCTATAGATTGCAAAGGGATCCAAAACAAAGTCCTAGGCATGAGTAATTGAAGCTCTCTTATCGGGTCATTGATAAATGCAATCGAGGCTGAACCAATAATCGCAAAATGAAAGTCACGAGCTTGAAGTTCGGACATTTATGGGCACTATTGAAATAATGTGTGGTGAATGCGATGGTTCAAGTGGTCTTGTAAGAGACCCATCCCACATGTGTGTTGAATAAACACTGTTCCACTATGTAATATATCTGGCAAATGGCATGAATTAAAATATGCAGTTAATAGGATTCTGAAGATCCGCATGAGATCCTACGAGGACTCATATCTTTGAATTATAAATATGCAACATATAAATCTCGTACTAGATAATACATTCCTGATGAATGATCACTCTCCTATGTAGAGAGAATATCTCCTAGATGAGATTATAGTTCCTTGATGGAACTTTTCCAGAAGAAATAAGATCTGTATTAAACACCAAAGTTTGATAATCCATATAAAGGGATAAAGACCCATATAGACCCGAAAAGGAATAAGATGAGGTACCAAAGGACTTGAAGTTCACCGAATAAGCACATGTGCATTCCATGAGTTTTACTCATGGTAATTTCCACTCGATGTGGAATTATAGTATCCTCTAAAGCCATGATGGCAGAAACCTATAAGGTTTAGGTGTTACTGGCAAAATATCCCCATTGTGCCAAAATGACAGACTATAACGATGCATCTGATCGATGAAAAATCCCTGATGGATTACGATCCTTGATGAACTTTTGTTACACCATCATAGATGTTGCAATGGATGAACGCCTAGAGCGATGTGTCATATTTAGAATATGTACTATTGCAACTATATTATCCCCTAAGTCCTATTGAAGAACATGTTATTTGCTTTGCACAACTATGTATAAATTGTGGTGTAAGATAGAAAATGATAGCACCCCAACCTCATCCATTCTCGTTATTCCAGATGAACAATGAGACATATATCTTGAAGAATATGCTTGAGTTATGAGGGATAACGACTTTGACAGATGTCATTGTCAGGGGAGCGAATGCTTATATTGATCACAATCGTGAGACAATAAATGGCATATTCTATGCCCTGAAGGCATGAGCTTGATGATCAATATGTGAGCCTTTATGGAACTTTCTATCAAATATATAGATCTAGTCGATCGAACACCATCAGTCAAAGTGGCTTATTTATATCGATACGTGCACTTACCTCATATATCCTAGAAGTGAGTAGAGGTAAAGTTCCTTAAATAGTCCTTGCAAGGATATGCAATCCGTTTGCTAAATCTTTATGTGCATATACTTCCAGAAGAAGATGTTTTGCCTTGTTGATACGATTTTGCAAGGATCAGGGGGAGCACATTTCTAAAGTTAGCCCTTGTAGAAGATTCGATAGAATCTAGATCCCAGAGGATCGAAATCTATCCCGATGACAACTGTTGTACTCTTTTTCCCTTGGTGAGTTTTCTTGAAGTTTCTCACATTAGATTTTTAACGAGGCAACAAAGTGCAAATGCAATTTGTATCACCATGCACTCTTTCTCCACATTTTTCCCACTTGGTTTTTTAGAGTTTTAAAGATGCATGTGTTGGTCGCGGTATTCGCTCAAGGGGGAGTGTTAAGTAACCCTAGTTAGGGTTATGTGGGCAAATACCGACTTTGCCCCTGAGGGGTCTCACATCTCTATATAAGGAACCTGTACACCCCTTCATATTACAGAGAAGAGAAAGAGGCCAGAGGCTCAACCCTATATCCTGTGTCTCGTGTGTTTCTTCTGTCGTGCTTCTAGAAAGGAATACGAGTCTTCCACATCTTCTCGCGCCTAATCTGCTGACGGGAGGGAAGGGAGCGGATCTAGTGATCCGTAGTGACGTAGTTCTCAACAAACCCCATCTCGCGATCGGCAGTTCCTGTAGCCCCTGGCCGAGCTCGCTCTTGCCATGGCAACCAGCTCGCACAGCGCCCCTGCTCCCTCCTTTTTCCAGCCGCGCAGCCATGACGACCGAGCACTGGCCCTGCTGTCGCATGCCCAGCTCACCCAGTGCCGTCGCTTTCCTCTTGCTGCTGGATCCCAGTGCGCGCAGCCAGTACGCCATCGTCAGCGAAGACGCTGCTACACACTGGACGGTCGGAGCACTGTCGCGCAGGAGTGTTGTTGTACGCCGTAGCCCCGCCTCATGCTGCGCTCCAAACCCCCATCGCCCATGGAGCACCACCGCTTTTCACTGCGAGGTGAAAAAGTCATTGGCTTTTCCCTCTCCCATCTGTGTCATTCCCATCGATGGCATTTGTTTCGGAGCAACCGCACCGGCCATGCCCGTCGTCGACCTTGTGCCATCCTGAGTGCTGTCGCGACCGCGTGTCGATGCTCGTCCTAGCCCTCGCTCCGGCGAGCCGCACTGCCTCTCTAGTCCTCTGCACGTGGGCAAGCCCCATCGCTACGAGCCATCTCCCGAATGTGTGCTCCGCGCAACTGTCTTGCCCAGGTACCAGCCCATTAGAGAAATGGAAATCGTCTTCTCCCCACACGTAAGTCTCATGGTCGCATGCAAACGAACAAAGTAGAACATCCGTGGGCCCCTACTGCATGCTGCGTTTCCTTGTTTCACGTTTAGGGAAAATTCACCATGTAGGCCCCAGTGCATGCTCCCCCTGCATGTGATCTGCAGTTCTACATGCAAATGCAACACGCTGATCTTCTGTGGCTAAAAATTCCGTGGCCCTTTGTGTGGCTCATTTTTACCAATAAAATCAAGCCAATAATTGACAAACTATCAATATTCAATATATTTTGTGTCATAAACACGTTTCCACCCATTTTAGTTGCTTTACCTTCGCAATAATGTCGAAAACATGTTAAAAAATATTATTTTATCATGGCGCATGTTTTCGCTAATTAATTACTTATTTGTTTAGTCGTTGATTATTAAAATAAATTTCTATTAAAACTAATGTACAAATTTAATTTACGCTTTTATGAATAAATGTTAAAATGATTAATACCAATTCTAAGGTTTCTGAATAAATACTTACTTAGTATAAACGTGATATCTGTTAGCGATTCTCGCGTGTTGTCGCGCGCTGAATCGCGCGCCTTTCACGCGTCGCACTGTTTCGCTTGTTGTCGTGTGTCGTTCGCGCGTCTCACACGTGTTTTTCGTCTGCTTCGTCGCGCATCGCTCGCGTATGTCGCGTGTGTTGTTCTCACGCGTTGCCGCGCGTTGTTTTCGCGCATTGTCGCGTGTCGCGCGCTGTCCGCGCGCAATATTAAATCGTTCACTTATAATCACTCAGACCAGTTAATTAATCGTCTGCTATTAAAATAGTAATTTAGTCAAAACTAAATAGTAGTTTTTAATTTACATTTGATAAATGTCAATCAATATAATTATGCCGAACTAATGTTCTAACAATACTTGTTTAGTGTAATTGTGTTATTTGTTAGCAATCATCGCGCGTCGTCGCAACGTCTGTGCGCTGTTTACTCGTGATGTGCTCGTGGTCACGTGCTGATTCACGCGTTATTTGTGCTGGTCGCACACACTGTTTCGTGGGTCGTCAGTGTGCTATGTCGCGCATGTCTGCGCGTCGTTTGCATGCTGTCGTACTGTTTCATGTGTCGTAAATTTGCCTCGCTTAGAATATCTCGTGTTAATTAAATTACTTATTTAAATGGCAGCTGTTAGTATAGTAGGTTAATCAAAACTAAATATTAGATGTAATCTATATTTGATAATGTCGAACTAAATGTTGTAGTTAATATTGATTTAGCGTAAACGCGATATCTTCTCGACCGTAGCTTCGAGTTCATTGTTTCTCTTTCCTCTCGTGAACGTAGTAACACGCTCTATTACGTTTTGCATGTTTTATTATGTTTTTATTTGAATGGTGTAACGTTCTTAGCATATAGATATATTTGTTTGTTTGTGCCTGTTTGTATTCACTGCGTGTCGCGAATAGATTTCGATCCATTTCTGAGCTTCGAAGGATCGACGGTCAAGCTTCGACGACCAAGAGATCAAACTCTTCGAGTTCTACGAGATTGAAGACCCTAAGCATCTGTTTGGTGAAGGCAAGTATCCTCTGACCCATTATGTCCTATTCACTTATAACTCACTGTCCTGCATTACTTAATTGAAACCTAAGGATTGACTAGCTTTGTATTTACCTTGTCCTTGATTACCTTTTGGGTTACTATAGTTAGCTTCATGCTATTGCTTTACTTTAATGAATGAACATGATGTGAACATTTATGATACGATGAAGTTATCCTGATGATGATCTTGTGATACTATAGGGGACTCAGGCCATTTTCCTGAGTACCTCTCCGTAAGGACCTATTCGGGGAGTGACAACCCGAGATAACAGTGCAACCATGAGGGTGGAATGTGACGCCCTTAGCTGATTAAATAGAGGAACCTGAGGTGTAGTTGGCTTCACCGTAGGGCCGTCAATGGGGTCCGGGCGCAGTACTTGCTCTACCGAGGTTGGTTGCAGAGGTTCTTTGATTTGGTTTTGTTAGTCACCGTTCCTTTGGGGAGAGGTACTGTGTTTATCAAACTAGAGAAACCTAACGGGCGGCTATGATCTTTGGGGAATCTTTGTAAAGGCTATGTAGTGAGACCCTGCTAGATCACCTTGGTAGTGATCAATGGGGAGGCTAGAACCCCGAGCAGAATGGGAATCACGACTTATGGGTAAAGTGTGTGACCTCTGCAGAGGGTTAGAAACTGGTATATCAGCCATGCTCACAGTTATGAGTGGCCTTGGGATCCTCTTTGATTAGAGATACTGATGGTTCGAGATATTATGGTTCTATTTATGGTTTTGGTTCATAATGATAATGATGTTCCTCGATGAGGAAATGATTCACGGGTTGGTTATTGCTAAAATTTGGCTTCCACTAATAATAAATACCTGACCAACTAAAAGCAACTGCTTGAGCTTTACCCCACATAAAGCTAGTCCACTTCAGCCAAACGGGACATTTGCTGAGTACGTTGATGTGTACTCACCCTTGCTTTCACAAAACACCAGGTTGCCTTTGGTGCAATCTTATGCTCGGGTAAAGAAGGAGAAAGGTGTTGAGGTGGATCTCTAGGAGTTACAGGACTTCGATGAGTTTGAGGATTAGGCTAACGACCTCCCTAGTCAGCTGCTTGTGGTGGGTTTATTTACGTTGGCTACGTTTCTATTATGTGCACTTTGATTCATATTATGTAAATGACTCTAGTCTTTAATATTATTACTTACTCTTTATTGTAATTTGAAGCATTATGCTGTGATGAGTCATTTATGTAATCGCCGTGTACGTGAATTTCTGATCCTGGCACGTACATAGTTCGCATTCAGTTTACCTTTAAAATCGGGTGTAACAGAAGATGATGCGAAGAACAGGATTGAAGAAGAAGAAAATGATCGATGAAGACCAAACGACGAATCCATCTCTTCACAAGGTTCGTCTTTCAAATCCACTTCTCATTTGTGCTTTGTCGCTAATGGGAGTGATAATGAAAGCGAAAGTGAGGATGAGGAGGAGCATGAACATGATAGTGAAGATGAGGTTGATCTTCAACAATTCTTCGCTCAACTAAGCAAGAAAAATCGGATGAGCTTGCTCAAACTCATGAAAAGAGTGGAAGGACAAAAAGAAATGCTTCATAAGCAAGAAGATTTCCTCATCAGAAAAATTGAAGACTTAGAGAAGTTGACCAAAGAGCATGAGAAGCTAAAGTGCTCTCATGATGATTTGGTCCAAAGGTATGAAGACATTTTAATTGATCAAATTAAAGTTGTTAATCATTCATCATATATTGCTCAATTATAAAATAAAAATGCTATGCTCAAGAACACGATATAAAAGCTAAATATTGAAAATCTAGCTTTGCAAGAAAAACATGATATGCTTGTGTGCTCTCATAATAAATTTATGGATTCACATATCATGTTAGAAATGGCTCATGAGGTTGTCTTAACTAATTTGAAATCATACCAACCTCACATATGCACATGTACTCAAATAGAAACTATATTATCATATGCTAACAAATGTTGCTCTCAAGAAAACAAATCTTCCATTGAGCTAGAATTTTCAGGAACAAGTAATGTTTCCTATGCAAAAGAAAACAATGAGCTCAAGGAAGAAAATGAGATGCTAAGAAGGAGCTTGACTCAATTGAAGAGAAAGTGTCATGCTCAACCTTCTCAAGATAATCGTGATAATATGGTGAAAACGCTTGAGAAGGGGACAACCGTAGCATACACAAAATCCCTTCAAAAGAATACCAAGCTTTCCAAGAAGGGCATGAGCAAAATCCAAAGTGAGAAAATTAATGCTCATACTATTTGCTCTAACAAAGAAAGACCAAAGAGAAGCGATAGGAGGTGCTATGGATGCAAGGAGAAGGGTCATGAAATTAGTTCATGCCCCCACATGAAGAACCAAGACCTTGCACGATCAAGAAAGATGACCATCAAAAAGGATGAAAGCAAAAGGCAAATGCATTGCAAGGACAAGCACCGCATTTGCTACAATTACCGTGAAAAAGGTTATCTATTCAAGGTTTGTCCAAAGCATAAAACTCCTAAGCCTAACTTGTCAATTCACTCAAATATGCTTAGGAGACCTAGATTTGACTCTTGTGCTAGAAAGGTAAAGAGTTCACCACATTCTAGGACCAAAGCTATTTGGGTGCCTAAGCCTGTATTGACTAACCTTGATGGACCCATCATGAGATGGGTACCAAAATATGTTTGAAAGAATTTGTAGGTGCCCAAAGATGATATGAAGCTTTGGGGTGCTTGAGTGGGTTAACTCAATTCTTATCTCAAGCTATCAATCTTACATTGACTATTCTTTTAAGATTGGCCCAAAGTTAAATTGAGTTGTTATATCACTAACTTCATATTCATCTCTAGCAAGAACTTGTGTTGTAGGGAATAAGGATTAACCTTTGTGGGAATCAAGCAAAAGGCCTACAACTAAGGGATATCCAAAGGATGGTAACAATTAAATCTTAAGTGCACGTTGCTTTTAATTAGTATATTCCTTTGTGTCTTTTGTAGCCACACAGAAAAAATGAAGCACTTGAGAATGAACTTAAAATATTTTACCTTGTCTTGGAAAAGTTCCAATCATATGGTAGATTGCATATTTGTTATTCTTATATGTGGCAATCTACATGCTTTAATTGGTGATGATAAATTTGTGGCATATTTCAAATGAATTATCGTATTATGGCCATGACCTAGACATAAAGAAAATTATCCCAAGTTCTTAAATGAATAAGGTGCTAAGTAAGAAATCCAAATTCTTAAAGCACTTATCAAAAGGGGAATTCACTATATGACTAGAGTTGTGAGACTAATGGTTCTATCTAAGTGTTTATGTAGTCTCACAACATGAGAATGTGTTTCTCACATGGAGTGTGCCATTCAACATTCAAAGAAGATCAATCCAATACTATGTGATGTATTCCTTCTTGTTTAAATTGGTTTTCAGTCTTCTACATTAATCTCTCACCATGCTATGAATTAAACTTGCCATGTAAACTTAATTAAATAATCATGCTATTTTCACCTTGTTTAAATCAGTGTTATGCATGATGCTTGTACGGGTAATTTAGTTCATATCATGAGGTTTCCTTATTTTAGTAAGCTTTTTTTGATTCATATACTAAAGGTTATTAAATAGGAAACTATTGCTTGTGTTTCTAATGCAATCTCTTTTAAGCTATTTCATGGAAATTCATCAGTAGAGATTGTGCTCTTTCAATTGGTAAAATCACAAGCATTAAAGGTTAATCTTCACCTAAAAGAAAGATTAGGAATGCCCAAGGCAAAGGTATGGAACTACTTGTTTCATTTGGTATGTGACCAATAATAGTTCCTTTCAAGTGGCATTCTTTCAATTGGTAATAATCTATTCTATGGAAAGAAATGTCAATATGAAGGTTAAATTCCTTTTGGCTTAAATTTGTAAATTGGTGCATATTGTTAATTCACTCATCCATGTGCATTAACTTAAAAGGAATTTAATTTATGCCTTTATGCCGCATAAATTATGATTTGTTTGCAATTCATATCTAAAGATCACCATTCATTAAACACTTCCTTGTACTACTAGTTTCTCTTTTCAAAGTTCCTTTTCAACTAGTTTTTAAAAAGGAAAAAGAGATAACAAGCCAAAGAACGAAGTCTCCACAAATGAAGAAAAGAAGAATATTAAGATGATACCACCATAGATAGTAAGATCTTTCAAATTGGTATAACAAATGATACATTCTATATGGTGGTAAGTATTCTTAGGCATAAGTTAATTCATTGCAAATTTATCATGCCTTGACCAATATATGTAATGTACTCCTCATGAGACTCTTAACTAAATTAAAAGTGCATGTGGCAAGTCATTTTAATACTTGATGAACATATCTAGTGGGACAACATTATATATCTTGTGTCGTAGAGAATAAGTTTCCCTTGAGTAAGCTATACTAAGACAATCCAAAATGGTAAATTTGTATCTCATTCATATGGATTGTAATCTTTGTTTTCTAAATAGCTACTCTTGATGCGGTTTAAAATTCCCTTATCGTTAAATCTAAAAGTGCATAAGAATCCTTTTTGTTGATATTCATCACATACATATGCACTAACATGGATATGATTTTTTAAACTATAAAAGGTGCAATTAGTGATCCATACTCTCTAAATTTTGGAAACCTATATGTTGATATCTTAGAAATCTACTTCAATCGGTATCCATATGCTTCACACTGAATTGGATCACTAAGTTGTAAATTCCATGCATAACTTGTCCTCATTTGTTAAGATATGATATTAATGCTTGTGCAACTAACCTTGATAAGCTAGGTGTACCCAAGGTCAAGCTAGGTACATCGTCAAGTAGACTACCTTCAAACAATGATATATCAAGAAAAGGTAACGCCAAATATAAGCCCCTAAGAAACAATCAAGGAAGAAGGGCACTTGGCGTCAACCCATCCAAGCTCATAATAGGATCAAGATAGGTTGCTTGAAGAGCAATTTGAAAGAAAATTATATAATAAAAGGAGAAAAGGCTTCTTAACTCTAGCTTTTATCTGTGTGATTAAATATTGACTTGAAACGATGTAAGATGGTTGTCAAGTATATGTGGGTGCCTACACAAAGAGATAGGCCATAATAAGGATTGTGTGGGTACTCAAGGCTCTTACTACTAATCTCAAAGGACCCAATTCAAATTGGGTACCAAGATATGAAGCTTAAACTTGCTTTGCAGGATCACTCCTTCAATGGATCAAGTTGGGTGCTCGATAATGAATGTATAAATAATATTTAGAGATAGTAGCAAGGGTGGTAACAACTGAATCTCAAGTGCATATTATGTTCAAATCTTATCTCTTTTGTGACTTGTGTAGCCACTAAGGAAAAAGAAGCACTTGAGGATATACATCAGTTGTTGATTATGAAATAAAGGTCCAATTGGAAGATAAATGAATATTATCATAAGGTCAACAATCCAAAATTATGTGATGTATTCTCTCTCTAGTTAATTTGGATTTGATTCTTCTATATTAGACACTCACCATAATATGGATTAAGTCAGCCCTTTATACTTTATAGAATAACCATGCATATTATCCATGTCATTCAAAATATATTGTGCCTGAGGGCTCAAGGGAAATTTAGTCCATATTATGAGGTTTCTCTATTTTAGCAACTCGCTTGCCTTCCACATATAAAGGGTTGCTAAATAAGAAACTAGTGCTACTTATGTCATCTCTTGCATTGAGTTTAGCTATAGAAAATCTATGTTAAGAGATGGTGCTTATTATTAAATTGGATAAATCACAAGCTTAAAGGATACTATTTAACTAAAGTAAGATGAAGTTGATAAGAAGCCAAGGTATGAAAACTTTCTCTCCTTCAATTGTTTTAGTATTTGTTGGGGTCGTGCTTCGGCGCGCCGAAGGTCTCACACGAAGAGGCAGCTTCGGCTGAAGTCGTCTCCAAAAGATGGCCGAAGGTTCCTTTTTATGGAGCTTCGGTGCTACAAACCGACATAGAAATAGAATGACCTTTTTACCCACAAGAAGTCTGAGTCAATGTTGTAAACTTTTGTAAGGGGCATAATTGTAATTTGTCACAGGCTGCGACCTGTGCCTATAAATAGATGAACAGTACCTCTGTACTGTTCACGCGAACCTGTTATTAGCCTTCGCATCACACTTGTACTCTCACTTTCCTCAGGACCGAAGGTACATTTGTAATTTGAAATCATTTATATTTATTCATGTTGAGAAATGATTCTATTTTAACATTTAAATGTTTATTTCATACATCATGATTTATACGAATACTTCATCCTTCATTATTATGTTTACGAAGGTACGCCCTTCGTAACCTTCGTCCGAAATCCTTTATATTCCGAAAGGATATACTGTGATGAAGGACGAAGGACCTTAATATTTAATATTTTCTGTGTTGCCTTGTTCTTAACTCTTAGCGTTTGAGAACAAGCCCCCAACATTGGCGCCCACCTCCGGTGAACTCACTTCCACTTTTCTGAGCTGATGGCTTCGTTCAACAACCAAGCTGGAGCTGCTTCGGCTTCGAAGCTGGTGCTCCCGATAACAGGCGGTTCTTGCTCAGAGCCGGCTAACAAGAAGCAGAAGAAGGAGGCTCAGAGAAGGGTGCAGCATGTTGGAGTACAGGGACCTTTCATCAAGTCAAAATGGTCTCATATTCCAATTACCTTCTCTCAGGAAGACCTTCAGCTTAAGGATTATCCTCACAATGATGCTATGGTTATTTCTTGCGTGATCAAAGGATTTCTGGTCCACAATGTCCTAGTTGATACAGGCAGTGCAGCTGACATTATATTTGCTAAAGCCTTCAGACAAATGCAAGAGTCCGAAGACAAGATTCATGATGCTACGCACCCTCTTTGTGGCTTCGGAGGGCGGCAGATTGTGGCACTTGGGAAGATTACCATGCCGGTAACCTTCGGGTTTGTTAACAACACAAGGACTGAGCAAATTGTGTTTGATATTGTTGACATGGAATATCCTTATAATGCTATCATTGGTCGCGGAACTCTTAATGCTTTCGAAGCAATTCTTCACCCAGCTTATCTCTGCATGAAGATACCTTCGGACCAAGGACCTATTGCTATTCATGGAAGCCAGGAAGCTGCTAGAAGGGCCGAAGGAAGCTGGACTGACTCTAAGGCAATCCATAACATAGATGGAGCTGAAGCTTGTGAACAGTACAAATTCAGGAGGGAGAAGGCAGCTTCAGCAGACCAGCCGAAGCCCATGTTATTGTGTGAAGACATAGCAGAGCAGAAGGTGCTGTTGGGCTCGCAACTATCTGAAGACCAGGAGAAAACCTTGATAAGGTTTTTATTCAACAACAAAGATGTTTTTGCATGGTCAGCCAATGATCTTTGTGGAGTGAATCGGGATGTTATTGAACATTCGCTCAATGTTGACCCATCCTTCAGACCCCGAAAGCAGAGGCTTCGGAAAATGTCTGATGACAAGGCCGAAGGGGCTCGCAATGAAGTAAAAAGACTCCTCAGTGCAGGAGTTATCAGAGAAGTGAAGTATCCAGAGTGGTTAGCTAACACCGTTATGGTGAAGAAGGCCAATGGCAAGTGGAGAATGTGTATTGATTTCACAGATCTCAACAAGGCTTGTCCAAAGGATGAATTCCCGCTACCAAGGATAGACTCTTTAGTTGATGCAGCAGCTTCTTCGGAGCTCATGAGTCTCCTGGACTGCTACTCAGGCTATCATCAAATCTGGATGAAGAAGGAAGATGAGCCGAAGACTAGTTTCATCACCCCAAGTGGTACATATTGCTATCTTCGGATGCCTGAGGGGCTCAAGAATGCTGGAGGGAGTTTCAGCAGAATGACTGCGAAGGTTCTCCAATCTCAGATAGGCAGAAATGTGCTGACTTATGTCGATGACATCATTGTAAAAAGCACGAAGCAAGAAAATCATATTGCTGATCTGCAGGAGACCTTCGCCAGCTTCAGACAGGCTGGTCTGAAGCTGAATCCAGAAAAATGTGTCTTCGGAGTGAAGAAGGGCAAATTTCTTGGATGCTTGGTTTCAACAAAGGGAATCGAAGCTAACCCAAATAAAATCGAAGCTATACTTCGAATGGAGCCACCAACCACAAGAAAGGGGGCCCAAAGATTGACAGGAAGGCTGGCATCTCTCAACAGATTTATATCCAGATCAGCAGAAAGAAACTTACCATTCTTCGAGGTGCTGAAGTCAGCTGAAGTCTTTCAATGGGGCCCAAGTCAACAAAAAGCCTTCGAAGAGCTGAAGCAATACTTAATAGATCTCACAACATTAACTCCACCAATGCCAGAGGCTCCTCTGTTGTTGTATGTGGCAGCTTCGCACTCAGCAGTAAGTGCGGCGCTTGTCCAGGAGAAGTTTGATGGACAAGTCAAGAAGCAGGTCCCAGTATATTTTGTGTCTGAGGTCCTCAGTGTCTCAAAGAAAAATTATACAGAGCTGGAAAAGGTGTTGTATGCCGTTTTAATGGCATCCAAGAAGCTTCGGCATTACTTTCAGGCATTCAACATTATTGTTCCTTCTTCGCAGCCGTTGAAGGACATCATGAGGAATAGAGAAGCTACCGGGCGTATTGGAAAATGGGCTGCGGAACTCAATGAATTTTACATTGATTATGTACATAGATCCTCAATTCAGTCTCAAGCATTGGCAGATTTCATTGCCGACTGGACGCCAGGGGCTCAGGACGAAGAAGCGAATAAAGATGCCGAAGCATGGACAGTGTTTTGTGATGGCTCTTGGGGAACCTTCGGAGCAGGTGCAGCTGCTGTGTTGGTCTCTCCGTCCAAGGTTAAAACTTGCTATGCAGCAAGACTTGACTTCAGCTGCACAAATAATATAGCTGAGTACGAAGCCTTGCTCCTGGGTCTTCGGAAACTAAAGGCAATGGGGATCAGAAGGGCGATCCTTAAAACTGATTCTCAGGTTGTTTCGGGTCATATTGACAAAAGTTGCAAGGCTAAAGACCCGAAGCTTGAAAAATACCTAGACACGGTCCGAAGGATCGAAGCTTCCTTCGAAGGATTTTCTGTTAAGAATATCCCTCGAGGACAAAATGAGCATGCTGATTTGTTGGCCAAGTCTGCAGCACAGGGGCTGCCGCTACCTTCGGATGTGTTCTTCGAAACAATAAAGGCACCTTCAGTGGAGCTACTTGAAAGAGCAGTCCTTAACATTTCTCCTGTGTACAGTGAAGATTGGAGAACTGAAATAATCTCTTACCTTCAGGGTAACTTCTTATCAGATGACGAAACTTATAATAAAAGGATAGAGGCAAGAGCTCGTCCTTATGTCATGATAGAAGGGGAGTTATACAAGCATGGAGTTTGTGCCCCGTTGCTCAAGTGCTTGTCTAGGGCCGAAGGTATAGAGTTGATGAAGGAGATACATGCAGGCCTGTGCGGATCCCACATCGGATCCAGGCCGTTACTTGGAAAAGTGTTCCGCCAAGGATTTTATTGGCCGAAGGCAGCTTCGGATGCAGCAGAGTTAGTTCAAAAGTGCGAAGGTTGTCAAAAATGTGCAAGAGATCAAAAGCAACCTTCGTCTTTGACACATCTGATACAACCCATCTGGCCATTGCAAAGGTGGGGCCTCGATTTGCTGGGTCCATTACCACCGGCTCAAGGCAATCTGAAATATGTTATAGTGGCTGTGGAGTATTTTTCCAAGTGGATTGAGGCGAAGCCATTAGCCACAATAACTTCGGCCACTGTCCAAAAATTTTTCTGGCAGAATATTGTCTGTCGCTTCGGAGTGCCGAAGGCCATCACTGTAGATAATGGAACACAGTTCGACTCCGAAGATTTCAGAAATTTCTGTGACCAAATTGGCACGAAGATCCACTTTGCATCAGTCAGGCATCCGGAGTCGAATGGGCTTGTTGAAAGGGCCAACGACATCATAATGACAGGAATAATGAAGCTAATTTTTAATCAACCAAGGGGAAAATGGCCAGATCAGTTGACCAAAGTGGTGTGGAGCCACAATACAACAACATCAAGGTCTACAGGCTTTACCCCATTCAAGTTATTATTCGGTGACGAAGCAATAACTCCAGAAGAAGCTAAAGCTGGATCAATAAGAGTGGTAGCTTCGGCAGAATCAGGTGCCGAAGATACTTGTCTTGTGGAAAAAGATGCCTTAGAAGGGATCAGGCTTCAGGCCGTGGAAAATATCAACAAATACCAGGCTGAAACAATCAAATGGCGAGATAGAAAAGTCCGGCTAAAAAATATTGAGCCAGGACATTTGGTGCTTCGGAGAGTGGCCAACCCGGATACAGTGGGCAAGTTGCAACTGAAATGGGAAGGGCCTTTCTTAGTAGCATCTTCGTCAAGGCCTGGTTCGTACAGACTGAAGGACATGGATGGCAATGAAATTCCAAGATCTTGGAATGCGGATGAGCTTCGGCGGTTTTATGTATAACTCGATGTAATTTTGTCTTTCCTTTTCTTTTTCATGGCACCCTTTTCCTTTCTAAAGGGGGAGAAAGGTTTTTAATGGGGCCATCATATGTAATTTTCCTTTTTAGTTTTATAAGAGCAAAATCCCCCAAAGAATGTAAATGTAAAAGCTGAGAGTGCACCATCGAGTGCCGAAACTGAAAAAAAAAGAAAAAAAAAAGCTCCGAAGACGTCCCTAAGGGGATGCAGAGCTTACAGCGAAAAGTCAACGCTGATTCCGCCGAAAGTAAAAGGCGAAGAAGCTCCAAAGACGTTCCCAAGGGAATGCAGAGCTTATACCGCCTAAGTAAAAGGCGAAGAAGCTCCAAAGTCGTCCCTAAGGGGATGCAGAGCTTACAGCGAAAAGTCAACGCTGATATTGCCTAAGTAAAAGGCGAAGAGGCTCCGAAGTCGTTCCTAAGGGAATGCAGAGCTAATGTGCGGTTGTTTCTAAGGAAGTAACGACTGACAATATGGCTTCGGACATACGCTTCGGACATTCATTCGCACATTACATTACATCATGGCATTTGCATGCATAAGCATTCATTCATAGCATTTGTGTTCCCAAGTGGTTGCTTCGGCAAAAAGCTTCGGAGAAGTGGTTTTTTATGATTCGTTATGTAAAAGAAAAGCTTCGGAGAAGTGTGTTTTTATGATTTGCTATGCTATGTTGTGTACAAAAGAGAAAAGTTTCGTTGCTCGGCAAAAAGAAGAATTGTTTTTATGCTTCGTTGTGTACGAAAAGAAGGGAAGGTGTTTTTTCGCCTTCGGCTCAAAATACTGATTTCGTCCACATCAAAGCGCCTCAATCGAAGGGTAAGAATATATTACAAGGTATGTACAAAGTTCCCTAAACAACAGTTTAATTCTATTTACAAGAGTTGTTACAAAAATATCCTGAGTTTTTCTATAGCACACTTCTACTAATCTTCATTAAGCTTCAGCTTCGGCGACAGCTTCGGCGACATATCTTAGGCATCATCTTCACCTTCGTCATCCTACATGAATCAAGGAATCGCGAGTAAAAATCAAACCCAAAGGAAAAGGTAAGTACGAAATATCATTTCTTACTGGTTCAAGATGACTTCGGGCTTCGTCTCCAGCCTTCTCCCGCCCGCCTTTTGTCCATATCATTTTTATAAATCTATTGGAGATACTTCGGGCGAGGTCAGGCATATCATCCAGGATTGATGGAGATAAGGTGAAGTTGGGCCTGTTGACAATTTTTCCATGTTCGCAGCCGGCCTTCAGAAATGCAGCAGCGGTACCTCGAGAAGCTACCCAGGCACAGAAGTCGCCGTGCCCGGCTATAACTTCGTCAAGCTCTTCGATTTCAGCTTCAATATGATCGAAGGCCTGGGGTAAATTTTCCGCTGAAGGGTTAAATTTCCCGCTGCTGGCTCCAACAGAGTAAAATATCTTCTTTAATCGTCCAATGCAATTATTGCCAAAGTTCAAGCATTTGTCTTGAAGGCTTGTTAATGTTTTCTTCAACTCTGAGCTGGTCTGGACTTCGGCTTTAAGCTTCGAATTCAGTTCTAGCTTCTCCTGATCGAATTGTTTTGATTGATTGATAAGCTTCGAATTCAACTCTGATAATTTAGCCTCAGTCTCAGCCAGTAAGCCTTCGGTCGATTGGAGCTCGAAGTCTTTCTTTTCAATGATGGCAGATTGCTCTTTTATTTTGCTTTCTAAGTTTTCAATTATAGCTTCGTGCTTTTTGTCCTCCAAGTCTTGTTGCATCTTCAGAGCTTTGCTTAGTAGCATGCTCTGTACAGAAACAACTTATGTTAGTAATATTTTCATTATTAACAGCAATAAAAACCAGAGAAAAGGTTGTTTACCTTGAAGTTAGAATAAAATAAGCTGCCGACGATATGTTGTCGTCGGTAGCGGCTGATGTCTGTCTCTAGCTTCGGAAAACCGATACTCTTTGATAGAGTACCGATTACCTTAGCACCAGTCTGGTCTCGAATGCAGCCTAGTTTTTCATCGTCTACACCTCCAAATAGGAGGGCACCTGACTTGTAGCCGCAAGATTTGGCATAGTCTTTAAGTTCTTCTATTTCGTCCTTCGTCAGTTTTTGTCCAATTAAATTCTGAAAGGAGTAGGCTTCGTCATCCGAAGTATCTTCGGCTATTTCTTTTCCTTTTTTAGGCACTGTGGCCATGGATTTTTCAGTAGCAACACCAGCTTCTTCTGCATCTATGTCTTTCAAAATTTTGTTAATATCCTCAATGGTTGTTTCTAAATTGACACCTTCGGCTGTAGCGGCTTCGGTAGCGGCGACCTCCGAAGGTGCGACTTCGACGTTTTTGGTGCTTTCGGCAGCTGCTGTTTTCTGAACTGACGCCCTTGGCGGCGTCTTATCGATAACTTCAGTTACCGTAATGATTCTTTGCCGCTTGGGTTTGCTTATCTTCGTCTGATCCGGCTCGTCCACCTTTTGAAAAAGCTTCGTCAGATGGAGCCCTAATGGACTTAGCTTCGCGGGCATGGGTTCAGTCATTACCTTTAAAATTTCTTCCACGTCGCTGGTAGAAGGTGGTGTGGGTGTCCCCTCTTCTTCGGATATTTTCCGTTTCGGAGTTGATATTTTCCTTTTCTTGGGAATCTTCTTCTCTGCTGCTGGTTGCTCTTCATCCTTGGTCAGACTTTCGGCCACTCTTTTTCTTTTGTGGCCCTCGGCACCCTTGTTCAACTGCTCATAGTCTGGGTACTCGAAGCCCAGGGCATCGAATACTCGGTTCAGCCTTCGCTTCGGTCGGGCGCCGAAGGCCGCTGTCATTAATTGATCCTCTTTTTTGGAGTAATTCCCCAAGATTTCATTGCACATTGTCTCAACTGTGTCTAACCACTCTTTGCAGGGTTTCTTAAAGTACTTCTTGAATTTAAAGTGATAGGGCAGACGGACCAGCTCCCCCTTCTTCTTTTCTCCCTTCAGCTTCGGCATTTCCCACTCTTTTAGAGTAGGGAAAACTCTGAATGCCAAAAACTCCTGAACTAGATCCCTGGTGCTAATATGTTCTGAAATAATTTCGAATTCACCCAGAGCAGCCCAGGTAGGACCCTTTAAATCGCCAATGCGGCAGCGTGGCCTCGTCTCTCCGAAGATTAACTCCAGAGGGCTTTGTACCAATTTTTCTCTGTCTTCATCAACTTTTACGTAGAACCACTCAGACTTCCAGCCTGCTGGCCATTTGCTTCAGTAGCTGATGACAGGACACTTTGTTGTCTTCCGGTAGGCAAAATTATAGCAGCCGAAATTATCATGCAGTCCATCTTTTCTGGCCTTTGTTTGGTAATGTAATTCGTGAACTCGGCAGAAGCTGTCGGCAAACGGTTCCACAGCTTGGCTTCGGAGGGCCCAGATATAAACATTGAGCCTAACGATGGCGTTAGGAGTCAATTGATGAAAGTAGATACCAAACCTTCTTAGTATCTCCGCAATAATATTGTGAAGAGGGAATCTAAGCCCGGCCTTTAGGAAGCTCTTGAAGATAACAATCTCATCCTTCCCTGGCTTCGGGGTGGTTTCTTCTCCCCCGAAGCGGAGTAGCTTCTTCTGATCTTCATTGAAATAACCTGCTTTTACCATCTTCGAAAGGTCAGCCTTTGAAACGGTTGATTTCCCAAAATCCAGGTGACTGGGCTTGCTGGGCATAGCAATGTGGTAGTCATCTTCGGGGTCAGTCCCTTCAATGTTCTCCTCTTCTCTTTCGGCTGTTGTCGGGTTTGCTTCAGCAGCAGGCGTTTCTCCCGCAGTCACTAGACCGGAGCGCTGCATCGCTTCAGAGATGGGCACAGTGTCCGAACCTTCGGCTTCGTCTCCCTCACGTACAACTTTGGCAGTAGATCGCACTCGTGCCATGTGATTGAGTTTGGGGAAGTCAGAAACTTTTTTCTTTTTTCTTTTCTCTGAAGCTCTCCTTTCTGACGAAGCAAGCGTCGAGACGGACCTTCGTTCGATTCTGAGAGTCAAGCCTCGGCTATGGTGGAAAATTTTGGCAGCAAAACAATGCAAATAGCAATGAATGCTGTGGTAACTTCACACCTACCCGTTTGTTTATATAGTGCAGCAGGTAAGAAGGCGAAGCGGCAGGATTTTTACACCAGACGGGCGGTCACTTGTACTCGCTGTGCAGTGGACCGCAAGGATCAAACAGTAACTCTGCAAGGTGGGCCTGGCACGCGCTCGGAAGCCGAATCGTTTCTCCGCAACGAGCTCCGGGAAGGTGTTTTTTGGACCTTCGGCTTCCCGAAGCTGAAGAGGCTTTTTTCACGGGTCAAGCTCGTTACGAAAAACGATCTAGCACCGCGAAAGGGGCTACTGTTGGGGTCGTGCTTCGGCGCGCCGAAGGTCTCACACGAAGAGGCAGCTTCGGCTGAAGTCGTCTCCAAAAGATGGCCGAAGGTTCCTTTTTATGGAGCTTCGGTGCTACAAACCGACATAGAAATAGAATGACCTTTTTACCCACAAGAAGTCTGAGTCAATGTTGTAAACTTTTGTAAGGGGCATAATTGTAATTTGTCACAGGCTGCGACCTGTGCCTATAAATAGATGAACAGTACCTCTGTACTGTTCACGCGAACCTGTTATTAGCCTTCGCATCACACTTGTACTCTCACTTTCCTCAGGACCGAAGGTACATTTGTAATTTGAAATCATTTATATTTATTCATGTTGAGAAATGATTCTATTTTAACATTTAAATGTTTATTTCATACATCATGATTTATACGAATACTTCATCCTTCATTATTATGTTTACGAAGGTACGCCCTTCGTAACCTTCGTCCGAAATCCTTTATATTCCGAAAGGATATACTGTGATGAAGGACGAAGGACCTTAATATTTAATATTTTCTGTGTTGCCTTGTTCTTAACTCTTAGCGTTTGAGAATAAGCCCCCAACAGTATTTTATCCTTAGTGGAATGTATCATAGTATATGTTAAATTCCTTGCAATATAAAATGTTCAATAGTGCATATAACTTTGACATCAATCACATGAGTGCACTAATTTAAAGGAATTTAATCTATCGTTTTGGGTTTCAAGAATGATGATTCATTTTCCATTCACATATAAGGATCATCATTTGTGAAACCCTCCCTCGTGTTCTTAATGCTTTCTTTTCTAAATGTTTCAACAAGTTCCTTCCAAGTGCTTTAAAGATGGATTCAAAATCTACAAAAGGTAAAAAAGGGCAAAGACGAATGAAGTTCAAGATCACTTGGTTAGATGAAATCATAAAGAGAAAAGAGATCACAATGAATCAATAAGGGAGTTGAACCATTCTGTAAACCAAATAATGAAGATGTAGTGACATAATCATATAATATCCTACATTATGAGTTTTGAGTTTCATTTTACCATGCTTTACTTTTTAGTACTTCAATTGATATACTTTTAGTTCTTAAACCTTCAATTGGTATAATTTTCATCATCTATTTAAAGCATGTTATGTTAAACCAAGATATAGTGCAAACATCTCGTTTAATCTCATATTGTTGATGTGCATGAGTGTACTTTATGTACTCTTGCATGTACAAATTGAGGGAGAGTTTAGCCCATATCTTGTGAGACTAATAATTTCCTTCAAGCTCATGTTGTGTAGTCTCACACCTTGGAGAAAGGAGAATATCAAATGAGGATGAGTGGTTCCATGGAAATGATCAAATATTAACCACATGTCACCCCATAGATTAGTTCTATTGGGGAACGATATGTGTTCTCTAGCATAAGTTCAATTGTTTCAAGGAAATGATAAGAAAATGCTAGGTGACATCTAGACTCCAGGTATTAAGATTCACCTTCGATTTAGTATGACAATCTTCATTTGATATCTTGGACATACGTCACAACAATATCCACAAGAACTTGTAAATGAATTCTAAATCCAACACAAGTTTGGAACACCCCCTTGAAAGGGTAAAATGCAAAGGTACATCACTTATGACACTTCTCCATTACCTTTGTGCCATCTAAGGACCCTTTTCATGAGAGTGTGTTCACATCTTGCTTAATCATAATTTCTACCCTTTATATTCTTTGTATCCTTTTTGGAGATTTATGACAAAGGGGGAGAAATTTTGCATTAAAGCTTACCTTTAGTCTTATGTAACTAAGTGTTAGAGGACTTTTGAAAAGACGAGAAATAATTAACAAAAAGGGGGAATCATAAGAAAAACATAAGATGTAGAAAGTTGATAAGTGCATAGTATGTCATGAGCATCACGTTTATTTTATGATATATGTTGTCTTCATACTTTGACCCAAATATGTGCTTTTGGCATTTGAGTACAAAATTGGTATTTTCTGAAATGCACATATTTAGGGGGAGAAAACTATATCATAGGATTCAAAATCTTATTTATCAAATCCCATGTAAGCTTTAAATGTGTTGTCATCAATCACCAAAAAGGGGGGGGGGATTGAAAGTGCATTCATCCCTTTTGTGAGTTTTGGTGATTTGGATAACAACACATTTAAAGGTCTAACAAGTTTGCTAAGTGTTGAACAGGAAATTCAGTATGATGAACATACTTGAATAGTGTATAATGATCAACGAACAAAGATTCAACACAAGGTTAAATAACCAATGAGACAATGCAAATGGATATAATATGATATCTATATTGTTTTGAATACATATATGGACAAGACTTGAGAAATCACTACTTACATATAATCAAAATAGAGGTTGAAGTGATTAAGAGGATTGGTCAAGCCAAAGTGAATAAGATATGAGGAATCGTGAATTGACTTGACCATATTACTATGAGTCCATATATGCGTCTATGAGAATCATACTAGAGCTTGATTGATCTTAGCATTTATATCTATATGACATTCAAGCAAGGTTCACAATATTGAAGAAATGGTTCTCTCAATGGATGCTCAATATGATGTGACTCAAGAATGGCTTGATAGGGTGAAGATATCAAGGAAAGGGCTTCGAGGGACCACACGAAGGTGAAGGCCAAGCGACGGCTTATGGACCAAGGTACCATGGCTAAGGTGAAGAAGAGAGTACTTGCACTAAGTCGATGAACTAATCAGCTATGAAGAGTTATAATATGTTGATGCATCACTAAGTCGATGAACTAATCAGCTATGAGATTGAGAGCTGCGGTTTTTGTGGTTCATCTCCAAATCGCTATTGCTCTTCTTGATTCGAGCTTTGGTAATACATCGAGTTCTTTGTGGATTCATTACTCTTGGAGCTTCTAGCTCCTAGACAACTAGGTGTCTCTTGTGAGTCTCCAAATCTTGTGGAAGACCACAAGAAAGTTTGTATTACTCGCTCGTTTGAGCAAAGATTAGTGTGTGGGCTTGACCTTTGTGGTCAGCGAAGGGAGGATTAGGGTTGAAAGAGACTCGGCTCTTTGTGGGCGCCACAATGAGGAAGTAGGGCACCTTTTGTGGTGTGACTGAACCTCGGTATAAATCTTGTGTCTCTTGTGTTCTTATTTATTGCGTTTGTTCATGTTCTTCGTTCTCACACCATTACGTGGAAGAATTGTTCATATCTTTTTGGTGTGTGGATTTTGAGATGTGCCCTTCTCAGATCTACTACTTTGAACCTTGTGGATCATATACGACATCCCATTTGCAAAGTTAACTGGGTGAATTTCGAGATCAATTCAGTTTTATAACTCATTCTTTAGTTGCGCTCTTGCAAACCGGTTAAACCAGTTTTGACACCGGTTGAACCGGTTTTATCCAATTTGTTTCTAGTTTTTGTTGAAAATATTTCCGCTTCCTATTCACCCCCCTCTAGGAAACTTTCATAAATGTTTGCTAGAAAATTTTGAAACATTTGCAAATTTGAGCAATTAGAGTCTAATGCTCCATCCTCAACTACCGATGGTAGCCTTAGTAAAAAGAATGAAAAACTTAAGACAAAGTTAGCTAGCTCTCAAGAAGCTATTGAAAACTTGCTAGAAAAATGGAAATTCTTAGCATACATAATAATGAGCTAACTAGTAAGCTAGATAGCATCGATAGCACCACAGGAGCAACTTTAGTTAAAATTCCTGAAGTTATTAAGAAATATGCTTCTACTTCTTGCTTTGATTTAATTGATGATTCTAATCCATGCAATCAAGTTCTTGTTAAGAATGTTGTTATAGAACATGTTCAGATGAGATTGCAATGGAGAATGAGCAATTAAGACAAGAGGTGGCTCACCTAGGCAAGGCTCTGTGTGACAAGAAAGGCAAAGCCAAACAAATCCAACCTCCTCAGGATAACACCACTACGGGAGTGAACAAGTATGTGGAGGGAGAAACTGTGATTTGTAGGTTATGCCACAAGGAAGGCCACAAGTCTTACCAATGCAAGGCAAACCAATGCAAGGCAAAGACCGAGGATAAGAAAAAGCTCAAGCAAAAGCCAACAAGCAAAATCTGCAACACCTACATCAACAAGGTGGACAAAAAGGTTGCTACACCATATTTGATCAAGAAGAAAAATAATGGAAAGATGATAACAATCAAGGCCAACAAGCAAGTCAACAAAAGGAAAAGGGGCCAAACGCATCTGGGTACGAAAGGAAATTATCCCAACCATGAAAAGCACCAAGAAGGTTTGGATCCCAAGAGGGAAGTGAGAAGTCCGAAGGACATTGAGGAATTTGGAGACTTGGCAAAATTGTGATGTATATCATGGGATGCATCAACTTGGATCAAGTCTAATGCCAAGTGGGTTAGTGAATACTTTGGACCCAAATTCCCCACCCATGACTAAGGTAACTAGATTTATTGCATTTCTTTGTTTTTAGATATGTGTATCTATTTTCTTATATCAAGTTTTACCTTACATGCCTAGCTTTACATGTGGTATTTTCTTTTGATTAAAATTGCATACATACTAGGTCAATCATATGGTAGGAATGCTCGTTTCAATTCATATACCTGAGCAAACCTACATGGTTTAAAATGTTTAGTTTAGCACGACACATAGCTTATTTAACATTCCTAAGTAAATGACACTAATGCTTCAAAGTTTATATCCTACTAGTGGTATTCTCCAATTGGTGTCATTTTGACTTATATGTGCCAATGCTCGGATTATAGATAATTTTCCCCTCTTGATCTCAAAATCAAAGTGCATGTCTCCTACAAGTATTCAAAACTTGTATGCACATCTTTAGGGGGAGGTTACTCTATAATCTAAGTCTTTGAGACTAATACCTGCTTCCAAGTCTGTTATATGTGTAGTAGTCTCATTGAAGGAAAATGGAGTCCCCGAAGAAAGAGAATAAGCTTCCACTTAAAATCTACAAGTATTTTCAGGTTCCGCAAGAGGTTTCATTCCACTACCGACATCATTTACATGTCTTTTCCAGATTTTGATTAGACTATATTTCATATCTTATGCTTCCCATGTTGCTATAAATGTATATGTTGTTAAAATATATCTTTTACCTATGCATAGAGGGAGTGGAATACCCAATTTGTAATAAATAAAGGAGATAGAAATTTTGGATGTACATTACCTACATTGCCCCTATCCTTGAGCACATACATATAGATATATGTAATACCAATTAATATGGATGGATCCCCTAAATACATAATAACAATAAAAATAATAATAATAAATAAATAAAAATAAAAGATTGTATCATGCTGGTATTTTGTTTGTGTACTTATGTTGTGGGAAACTCACGAAAAATTTCGAAATTGAATATCAAATTAAAATTGGTAAAGGAAATTCAAATGGAATAAAAGAAAGAGAAAATTCTAACCTAACTGGGCCGCACGAGTGAATTCGGCCCGCTTTGGCCACTGTTAGCGCGCAGCCCAATCCCCCTGTGCCACTGCAGTGTGGGCCCCACGTGTCCGCGTCCTACGCGCACTTAGGCCGTGGGATACTTGCGCCGAGAGGTGGCCCCCCAACATCATCCACTCGCGTGCCCGTTTCTTTCAATGAGTCCGCGCGCGTGCTTCTGCTAGACTGTCGCTGACGGAGAGACCCCACCTGTCATCTTGCAGCTCGCCGTTGCAACGAACCCCGCGGATTGCGCAGCGGCTCTCCTGGGAACAGCCGACCGACCCTCCTCCACCTCGCCTTGGCCGTTATAAGGGAATTCTAGACGCGACCCTCTCCTTCCCTTACCCTTATGTCCCACCATAGGCACGCAGTCATACCCCATATCACCGCCAGGCGCATTTTTCGCGCCGCTGAGGTCCTCTCTCGCCACCGTACACCGAATCGCCGCTCGAGAACCTGAATGCGGGTCAGGAGGGGTTCATAGAATCGCCAGGGAGCCATACATCCTCTCGGGTTGAGGAATTTGTCACCAGGGTCATCGGAATTCCTTGTCGAAGACCTTGTTGAGCCACGGACCCAACTTCATCGTGGGCCACGCGTCGTCACCCCCAAACACTGGTATGTAGCCTCGACTGAATTTTATGCTTGATTCTCATCGAGTAGCATACACCATGGCAGGGAATCGTGCACCAGGGCGGAGATCGCCACTACTAGAAAACCCCCCTTGTATGTACGTTTTAGTTGTAGCGCACACAAAAGCATCTCTACGGCGGTACATAAAGACGTTATTTGAAACAATTTTAAGAACGCATCAAAATGTTACGGTATTTGACACGCTTTCAACGTGAAGAGATACCTAAACACAATTTTTAGCACGCTATTAAAATCGTATTACAATGACACGAAATTAGACACGCTTTCAATCATCAGTAACCTATAGACACGTTACAAAACACGTATTAAAATCGTCTATAGGAACCTTAAGACGCTTTTTGATATGCAATTAAAAACGTATAAAAATGGCATAGTTAGACATGCTTTCAATACGTGACTAACATGAAAATACGTCATAAAGCACATCGAATAATAATAATAATAATAATAATAATAATAATAATAATAATAATAATAATAATAATAATAATAATAATAAATCAGAAAAAAATATATGGTCATGCCCACTTGAAATGGAAAAAAGTATGGTCACTCACTCGATAATAATAAATAGAAAAAGCGCCTGATTTGGGCACACTCATAACCAGAAAACATCAAAGCTAAGAATAATTAAATAAGCCATGTTACAAGTCTCATGGATTGTAGTATTTAATCAAATAGGAAAATTTGTACACTAAACAACATTAACCCAACAAGTTGGCACCTCCTATCTAAAGTAACACATATTAGTTCATTCTGATTCAGTGCAAGTAAAAAAAACCCACAATATTCTTCTATAGCATTAGATGACCGGAAAACCTAAGCCTTGTCTAACTTTCTTCATCGAGTTATACACCCATGTCAAAATTATCTCTTGGGCTAACTCTCACCACAGTGTTCCATGGTTCAGCTTTTGGGTTTTGGACATAAAAGACTTGCTGAATTTGTGATGAAAATACAAAAGGATCATCATCTAGTTTATCACCAGTGTGTATTTTCCGGGAAAAATTCACATGACTGTATCCGAACTCATCTTGTCGCAACCCAGCTTTATGATGAACATCATACCATTCACACTTGAAAAGCACTACCTTGTAGTTTGCATACGACAATTCAACTATATCTAATAATCTGCCAAAATAATTAACCCCATCATCAGCAATGTTGACCACACCACTGTTTTGTGTCAACCGTGCAGCCTCACGACTCAAAGTGTCGAACCTCGAACCATTAATAATGTAACCACTGTATGTCACTCCATATCTGTTTGGTTTTGCAGCCAAAGCTCGGACCTTTGTCGTGATCCCTGTTCCATCACCTAATATAACCTGTATATAAGGAAAAACGCTCACGTACATTTTTTTATTAGTTTCATACCAAATTTGCAACAATTTTAGATGTACAGACCTTTTGCTCCAACCAGTCAGGAAAGTGTTGATCCATCAAATTCTGAATGGAGGAAGGTGTTAGATTAATTGAGGGATGTAATTTTCTTTTCTCCTCATCCAAGAATTCTCTACAACAATAGTATCAGTATCATGTCAGCAAATAGCAGTAAAAAATAAATACAGGTTACTGGTTATAATAAATGTGATGTTGTGTGTTTTAGAAATACTGAACTATTGCATATTGCAAGCTTGAAGCAAGTTCTGGACATTCTAATTATTAAAAATGTATCTTGCAGCATGCGATCTTATCTCTAAACCATGTTTAATTCTAAGTAATTTCCTACAGAACAGTATTGCTCCTTTATTAGTCATTATCTTAACCACTTCTGAACATAAGACTTCAAATTTAAGCTTTGTTTGATCAACTAAACTGTAGAAATACTCCTTCCACACTAGTGATGATAAAAAATTTGGTCATTAATACTGAAAGAAATTAGGTTTAGATTCCTAAGGCCTTAAGCCCTACACTCTAATCAATAAGAAAACACACAAACAAATCAAATCAGCCAGCATCACAAAAAATAAATTATTAAACAAATGAAATCAGTACCCCTCTACTAGTCATCTTATTAACGTTCAGCGTTCCAGCCAATCCAGAAAAGAAACTCAAACACGGGCAGACTAGTATCGAATAAACAACATCACACTTTGAAGGAGACAACACTATATGAACGCACCTGCGGAAATCTTCAAGTTCATCACAATGCCGCAACACATATGGATGAGCCTGAACAAGAAGCTGCTTATCAAGGTTGATGGTAGTACTCTTTCCAATAGGTTCACCAGCAGTATCAAACAAATACATGTTTGCTATTTCATCAGATGGTCCAGGATTTCTAGATGGCCTTGTAAAACGTGTAGTTCCTTCTATAAATCTGGAACAAAAGGTCAAGCACTCCTCCACATGCAATATCCTTCAGCTATTGATCCTTCTGGTTGAGCTTTATTCTTCACAAGTGCCTTCAGCTTAACAAAATATCTAAATGCAATAATTGACACAGGTAAGTTAAAACTGAATTATTGATTATCATTGTGCAAATTAAAGTTGACTACATACCTCTCCATGGGGTACATCCACCGATACTGAACCGGACCGCCTAGTTTATCTTCTTCTACCAAATGCACCATCAAATGCACACTTACAGTAAAGAATGATGGCAGGAAAATTCTCTCCATATCACAAAGTGTCATCACAATACTGTCTTGAAGCTGCTCCAGCTCAGCAACATCTATGACCTTGGAGCACAACTTCTTGAAGAAGTTAGATAACTGAACAACTACTTTCATGACATCCTTGCTAGGGTAACAAGACAGCAGTGCCACTGGAAGAATGTCATGCAGTAAAATATGATTGTCATGACTCTTTAGTCCAGTCAATGTACAATCTTTCATATTTACACACCTAGATATATTTGATGCATACCCATCTGGAGTCCTGAGGTTCTGAATTACTGAGCAAAAAATCTCTTTTTTGATCTTTAGACATAGTAAAAGGTGCATCAGGAGTTGTTTGCTTTCCTTGAGCATCTACAACAGGATGAAGATCCTCTCGAATTCCAAGTTCAACTAAATCTAGTCGGGCATTCAGGTCATCCTTTGTTTTATGACAAATATTCAATAGAGTGGCGATAAAGTTGTCACACACATTTTTTTCTAAGTGCATTACATCTAGATCGTGTCTTAGTTTGTTGTGTCACACACATTTTTTTCAGCCAATCTTCTGGTTTCTTCTCCACTTTACCACAACCCCCATCTAATTCCTTCTTTTCTCCCAGTCTTCTACGCTTGTGTTTCTGACCACTTTTATCTTTGACTTTCTTATTCTTTCCTTTCTTCTTACCCACCTTGGATGTTCTCTCCCCTTTCCCTAACACGAACTCTTTGCCTTCCAACATTTTCAAAACAGTAGTTCCACTCATTTTTTAGGTGAAAGTCCAGTCTCTACCAAGCCATCAAATTGCATCCTTTGCCTTCAGTATTTGTGATTTATTGGCAGCCAGTGACGATGTCCCATATAGCACATCTTTTTACCTTTCTTCAGGTGAAATGATTTTGTAGCTGGACCACAAGAAGGACATGCATATCTACCGCTCGTGGTCCATCCATATAGGTAAGCTAGTGCAGGAAAATCATTTATAGTCCACAATAATGCAGCTCGAAGAGTAAAATTCTTTTCTGAGGAGGCATCAGGTGTTCTATCTATTCCCGCCCACAAAAGTAATAGTTCATCGATAAGGGGCTGCAAATATACATCTACATCATTACCTGGAGAATTTGGTCCAGGTATGATCATTGACAAAATTAAAGATGTTTGCTTCATGCAGATCCAAGGTGAAAGGTTGTAGGGAACAAGCATTACTGGCCATGTACTGTGCTTTAAATTCTTGTTCCCAAAAGGGTTAAATCCATCACTAGCTAGACCAAGGCGTACATTACGAGCATCTTCTTTAAAGTCAGGATATCTACGATCAAAGTCTTTCCAAGCATCACCATCTGCTGGGTGGCGTAGTTTTCCATCCTTTGTTCGCCCCTCGTCATGCCAACGCATGTCATCTCAAGTTTTGGTAGATGAAAATAACCTTTGGATCCTAGGAATCAATGGAAAGTAACGAAACACTTTGGCTGGTTTCCTTTTCCCCTTAGGTTTCACTACAGAGGCATTTGAATCCTTCTTATCAACTTTCCAACGAGAGCTCTCACACACGTGACAAAAATCTTGTTTGGCAAAATCACCTCGAAAAAGAATGCAATCTTTGGGGCAAGAATGGATTCTCTCATAATCAAGACCTAAGTAACAGATGATTTTCTTCGCTTCATAGTATGTCTTGGGTAGATTAGCTCTAGGAATACCAGATAGCAGATCCATTAGTCCTGTAAATGATTCTTGTGACCAACCATGTAAGCACTTCAAGTGATATAGGTGGACTAAAAATGACAGCCTAGAATATTTACACCCAGAAGAAAATATTCTTGCATCTGCATCCTTCAATAAGCTTGCATATATATTCTGTTGCCTCCCCAAAGTATCTCCTTCCGCTAGATTCATATTATCCTCAGTGGCATTATGTTCCACATCTACAGATCCAGACTGAATATCATCTTCTTCAGCACCAATTATACTTGCAGCCCTTCCAAATGCATCCTGCAAGAGTTCTTGCATGTCATCCAATCTTCCATCCTGGCAGTCTCATATTGGACCTGAAGTAGTCAAATTTGCACTGATATTTGGTACATCAGCAAGTTCTATAGATGGCCTGTCATATTTTTCACCATGATGAACCCAGATAGTATAACCTTTAATAATACCATCACATCTCAGATGTGTCCTGACCTCATCACAGCTGTGGTTATATCTATTTTTGCAGTTTATGCATGGACAAAGTATCTCGCTACCTTGTGGAAGGTCCCGGTAAGCAAATGCTAAAAACTCCTCAACGCCATTTTTGTATGCAGTGTCCAATCTTGATTCTTTCATCCAACTTCTATCCATCAATCTTTATATTATGACCTATTAAAGTTGAATAAAACCCGTAAGCATTTATCCAAACCAGTTTAATTTATCTATCCAAATCCCTACTAGCAATCTGTCAACAACTCCAATCGAAACACAAATTTACCAGAGGGACAGAGAAGGCAGTCAGTAGCACCTCAGTGGTCACTGGTCAGTCGGTTAGCCGCTCAGAGCCTTGGACAGTCGGACCTCAGCAAGCGACGCTCGGGCCTCCGCAAGCCTCAGCTGCTGGTGGGCCTAAATCGTGACAACACCTAATTCTGTTCCGTGGTACCTGTTCCGCGGTACCTGTTCCGCGGTTCGCCCAAGCAGACAAAGATACGCTCCATTGCGCAAGGATACGCTTCATTTTATAACCAACTGTGGTCCATCTGGGGAGGAGAGGGTGGTTTCCGAGTCGTCGCATTAGGTCCGATCCGCTCGATTCGCCGGCGGCGCCACCAACCAGCAAGGTGATGCCTCCTCCTTCCTCTTCCCCAATCCGTGTTTCCGATGGTGCCGTCGGGGAGGGTGCCGATGGGTGAGGCATGTGATACGTGGCGCGGTCGTAGGCCATGGCGGTGTCCTCGGCGCTGTCGTACGTGCCGAGCCACACGCGCGCGCCGTAGGGGGAGTCCGGGAACGCCAGGGATCTGCGTGCCGAGCCACACGCGCGCGCCGTAGGAGGAGTCTGGGAACGCCAGGGATCCACGCTCGTAGGGGGAGTCCGGGAACGCCAGGGGGAGTCGTGTGGCAGCTGAATCTTCCTGACAGATTCGACATATATAGCTTGGGTCTCATATTCTTACAGATGGTGAGTGATTACAGGGAATAGCATATTAGCATATATTTGTAGGTATCTGCAAAACAGATTGAGACACAATTACATATTAAAAATTAGTAGAGGCACAGTTATGTATTAAAGATCAGTATAGGCATACATTGAATGCTAGGTGCAGTGGCTCTAGTATATCTTATACAACATACGACTAGGAAACTTGAAAAGGTCTAAAACTGGTATTTCCGATCTCCATTGGCTGTGATGGTTGTTCTTGTTCATAGTTCGAATCCCATCATAGTGCTGATCTTCCCTCTACACTACACTGCTGCTTGGATAGGCTCTTCTACTATGTCCGCATCTTCCAAACACCATCCAGTTTTTGGCTAGCATGTGCTTGTAGTGACTATTGTATTAGTTATTACTGACTTGCAGGATGGATGTATTTGCTTAGTTAAAATAAAAGATACTTGTGTTTGCTCATCTGATCATTATGATTTATGAGCACACACATATTTATTAACGTATATGATTATTTTTATATTTTATTGAAACGAGAGCTTTTTTTCGCGACATTACATAAGGTCTTGCAACATCCTATATTACTGACACATCTACTTTCGCATAGGAGTAAGCTGGCTGCTTTGGTTCTGGCAAAGTGACGCTATCGCTGATAAGAACTGCAACGACATCAGGCATTGTGGGATGATCTACTGTTTTTTCTTGAACACACAGCAAGGCCACAACAAGGTATTTCATCAGCTCTTCCAGTTCATAGTCATCACCAAAGGATTGATCAATGAACTCATTCCATCTTCTATCCTTCCACAGTTCCCAGGCCTGAAAAGAAAATTGATTCTTTACATGTGTATGGTGGTATAGCTTTAGCTGTTAGATGTATCTACAACTCCTAGTGCTAGACAATAGCAATAAAACAGGGAGGTACAGGAAAACACCCTTTGTTTGAGCCCTATACTTCATGGAAAGAAATAATGTACAACACCATACAGATACACTATCAATAGTTACTGATCTGTTAGTATAATGCAATCTTGTTATAAGGGAAAACATATCTGTTTTACCAATTCTACAGATTTTTGAGTCCTTGGTTGCTTACGTATTCAAGAAGGTTGTAGAACTCTCCATTGTGCTAAAAACCTGAGCTCCTATTTCCACTTATAATCTCAAGAAGCAGGACCCCGAAACTAAAAACATCTGACTTGATCAAGAGAAGGCCATCAGACACATATTCAGGAGCCATATATCCACTAGAGAAGGAGAGAATGCATGTAGTCAGAATGCAAATGCTTTGATAGAAATATTAGTAACAGAACTGTACCGATCTAGTTCAATCGACTGCAGACCCAGATTCAGCCTCCCTTTTCTCCTATTTCTCCATAAGAATAGAGCTACCCTCCCACATCAAACTTATTCACTGAACATTGATCTTTCAATTTGTTGTAAACTTCCAGAGTCAATACCTTACAGGTTTCGACTTATAGAGCCCCAAAGTGAGGCATATCACACATGGACCATAGTTTCACTCTACTGAAAACTGAACCTAGAATTTCAGACTGTCAAGTTTTGGTCTAAAGGGTGAAATCTAAGATCTGACCATAATTTGCCAAAAATCAAAATACCAAAGTGTTGAAGCCCTAAATCCATATGGAATCTGTTAGAGAACTTGACCCAAAATTCCTATCCTCAAATCTGAATTTTCAGACTTAGTGATAATTCTGGGTTCTAAACTTTTATGCCTAAGCCAACTTTGAAGTCCTTTTATTATTCAGTCCATTGGGTTTTAGCTTAGGACCATGATATCAAAATGGTAGAGGATCTATGAATGTGCAACTTTGTTGAAGGGAGATGGACTCAGTACTACATAAAAAGTGGCTGTTCTGGGCAGTTTGAATCTGGGTTCTTTATAGAAAAGCTGAAGAGTACATATTGGTAAATTATTTAACTCCACTAGTTTTCTAGGTGATTCTGGTGTGCAGCCATAGGCCTAAACAGATGGGGTTGAAGGGGGGATATTTTCCATCTGGTGTAGCCTTTTTTTACTGAAGATGCAGCTGACAACTTGGAGAACCATCTAGTGATGACTCAGCTGCTTGAACTGTTTCAAGTGATGTCCAACATGCAGTAAAAAAGATTTCTCCTGGTCACACTGTTTGAAGTGCTGACTCCATATTTCTCCACCACGCCCCACCATTCACACATCTTTGGGTAATCTCTCAAACCCTGTTTAGCCCTCTATCACACATCTTTGAGCTGCAAGAATGAGTATAAGTCTAACAGACTCCATCCTAGCAACTGGAGCAAAAACTTCATCAAAGTCCACTCCATGCCTTTGAACATACCCTTTTGCCACCAATCTAGCTTTATGCTTGATTTTGTCTCCTTTTTCGTCATGCTTCAGCTTGTAAACCCATTTTAGACCTATTGGCCTATGTCCCTTTGGCAATGTTACAAGTGACCAAGTCTTGTTCTCCTTGATAGACTGCAGTTCCTCTATCATAGCACCACGCCAGAGTGGGTCTTGAACAGCTTCTTCAGTTGTGGCAGGTTCATCCCCTATTGCTGCTAGTAACTCTTCAACGAGTCCCATGTCATTTTGCACTCGAGCATTGCCTAAACCAAGAATGTGTTCAAGAGTTTTGTATCTGCGTGGAGCATCATCATCATGATCTGCATCAAGGTCGGGGGTCACTGTTGGTGGTGTTGCAAACTCCACAGCACCGAGTGTTGTAGGGGTCTGTAATGACTGACTTCCACCTAGAGTGATTTCTGAAGACTGGACTGGCATGTGTTGTGTCGTGGATGGTGACCTGGATGGTCCAGCAAAGTTTTTCTCCCTGACTGGTGTATTGTCCAGCTGCTGATCCCCACCAATCTGCATGAACTCAACACAGAAAGGGTTCTCATAGTATACCTTCTCGGCATTACCCCAGTCCCATGCTCGATTTTCTTCAAACACAGCATCACGAGACACCAACACACGCTTTGTGGCAGGGTTGTAGAACCGCCAAGCTTTGCTGCCATGCTCATAGCCGATGAACACCAAGAAGGGGCTGAGAATGAGGTGCTGCAGTTTCAGTTAGCAGACGATGAAATAAGGGAGGATGAAGATAACCGAACTGAAGTGAGAAAATGGGATGCGGCTAAGATAGTACAGGGTGACTTGACAGACGATGAGACTAGTGAAGATGAGCTGCATAAGGATGAAGCATGGGTTTCACAGGATGGGGGAATCGTCTCTACTGACGAGGGCGACGAAGGTATTGATGAGTCCAACGAAGGGAATTGCACTGCTGATGCAGCCCAGAGGTTGCAGGGAACTGGGATAGCGGAAGAGGCCGATGAAGATACCTCTACCGAAGATGATTTCAGTGGTGAACCACCAGGGTTGGACAATATCATAATATTCGGTGAAGCTGAATTTGACAGTGACAGTGTTCCTCTAGTGTTTAAGGAAAACCAGACTATTGCTGCACCAGCAACCAAAAAGGTAAAGCCCCTGGTTGATTTGGCCATCAATGCAGAGCATGAGGAAGGTCCTAAGGAGCTTGCTGCTACTAAAAAAGCTATGAAAGAGGTTGACAACAGTGTGCAATCCCTGGATGAATTCATCTTCAAGAAAGGAGCACCAGCCATTTTTCTCGCTGAGGCAGCAGAGGGTTCTATTGTATTCAAGCAAGGAAAACTTTGTTCATGCCTAGCACAACGACATAACCCTGTCAGCAACTACTTATCATGTGGCACAATTGTGTGTGAACAAGAGCGTGAGGGATCCTATAGTTTCTGTGGCGCGCTTGTCTTGAAGGAAGGTAGTTCTTATGCTGGGTTAAGTGTGGTTGGGCTACCCTTTTCAAAAGTTGCAGCTGCAGCTGAAGCATATGCTAAGAGGCTTGTTGACTATGATAGAAATGCTGCAACAAGGACTGAAGTTTGTGATGGCCAAAGTGACTACTATAAAATGGAAGGAAACAATTGTCTTTCTGCAAAGGAGGGGTCAGTTCTAAAGCAGCAGCAAGAGGAAGCCGATGAAGCGGCTATAAGCTACCAGGGGAAAGTGATTATTATAATTGATTTAGGGGGTTGTAAGAGGATTTTGCACAAGGATGGAGCTACTGAGATGGATGAGCTGGTGGGGTATGAAATGTTCATACATGATTTTGCGTGCTCTAACAAGAGGGGTGGCACCATCGATGGAGAGGTTTTCAATACACACGTGCCATGGTTGGGTGTGTTCAGTCCATGGACCCAAATCAACCTGCTATGGTTCAGCACAAAGACGCCATGGATGTATAATGATTTCAATTCTGATGGGCACGTGCTTGCAGGGGATCCAAGAATGGATCGTTCTCATTGGTCTTCGCCTGCAACAGCCACATTTGCTTTTGGCTATTTCTGTTCTTTCTTCTCTCTTTTCTAACTAGCTATCCACTAAAGAAAACAGCAAAAATAAAAAGCTAGTTATCCAACGAGATTAATACTAACTAGTGAATCTTATTTAGACTAACATGCTGTCCATATGATTTGCTACTGCCACCTGCAATTTCTGCCTGTTCTGAAGGCTGTATTGACCTGTACATAATCTGATATGTGTTTGCCTATTTTGTTTATGAAAATTATAGAATGAAATGTTTGTTTCTTGCCTAAATTTTGGATAATGAAATTCCTAATTTCTAACTTAGCTCTTAACTGAGAATGCAATTTCACAAGGCAACTAACATGCTCATCTTTTATTTTCTTGATCTCCTATATGTAATAAGCAGAATCAATCATGACAAGAGGATTTCAAAGATTAAAGAATTTGAACATTGATGGAGATGGTGCAGAAGCTGCTCAGGAGGAGCACGAAAATGTAGCAGATAATGAGAACAATGAAAGTTTACAGTCCCCTCCTGATGTTGATGGTTTATTAGTCCGCCTGCCACACCAACCTCGAAGTCCAATTAAGATCATATGTAAGTTTCAGGTTTGTTCTTGTATATCTTGGTACAATGTGAAATCTTACATTTTCATATATGCAGGGCCAAATGGAGAGGTTAGACAGATTATAGGGGAATTCACACTTTCAAATTTACTAGCATTACAAGGTGGAAAGGTAATTGTAGAGACAGATGAAAATGGTGTCCCAAATGAAAGGTCAGCCTCCATTCTTGGGCAGCACCTTGGCCATGTAGCAGAAAGCCCAACCTTAGCCCCTTTAGACATCCCAAGATTTGACAATAGCAGGTTTAATTCACACAAGGAACAAATAATAAAGGATGTTGAGGTAATTTTTTGTTATCGGTGCAAGCATGTACCTTCATTTTTTATATATGTACTAACATTTACCTTCCTGTATGTAGCTAAAGTTTGCCTTCCCAAGGCAAACCATACATCTTACAAGGGACTGGATCCTAAGGACAGTTAATAATAGGTGGCGAGCGTACAAATCTAAGTTGAAGAAACAATACCTCAATCGTGACGAGAGAACTCTAGAAGAAATCCTAAGAGAGAAGCCACTTACGACTAATGAACATCAATGGAGATCTCTAGTTGGAATTTGGTGCCAAGAGCAACATAAGGTGCCATCTATTTACTCAACATGTTTATATCAATTTTTAATCAAGGAATGTTACATTATTGCTTAATCATTGCCTGTCTTTGCAGAAATTATGTTCCACAAACTCTTGTTGTGCAAAAGAACAGAAGACTGCACACACATGTGGGAGGAAAAGCCTTGCTAGATTAAAAAAAGAGATGGTGATAAATATTCATCCATATTTGTTAAATTTCATTATCATCTATCTGAGGATGGAAATGATAGCCAAATAACTCAATTATGCAGGAAACCAGAACTAAACGAAAGGTTCATAGGATAGAACTATGGGAGGCAGCTCATAAAAAGAAGAATGGTAGATACACAACAGAAAAGGCAGAGACACTGATGGTATGTACATTTTCTGGTATAAATGATTTATGCTTGATATAAAATCAGCTTATAGTTCCTTAACCTTCCTATATACTTGTTTCAATAGGCTGCATCTTATGAGGAATTTAAAAAAAGGCGAGGGAACAACGATGGTAATCGTCTTTCATCTAAAGATTACAATGAAGTGTTCAATGATATTGTTGCCAAGGATTTCAAAGCACGTGGGTACTATGATGATAAGTACTGGAGTCAAGTACAAGCTTTTCAAGATTTACCGTTTGTTATTCAAACGGAGGAAGAAAGAAGGTACCAAGAGAAAGTAAATGAAATTGACAATAAAATGGAATCCATGAGTGGTCTCGTGAAGCATTGGCTTACTTTTATGTCAAAAAAGTATCCAGAAGATTTAACCCTAGAGATGAGAGAAGCTTTACAAAATGAAGTAAGCTTGCATTCAACCATGGCCCCCCTCCCTCTCTAGAATAAGAGCATATTTTTAACAGTATGTTGGTTCAAATATTTCAGGGTGGTGATAGTTATGACCAATGCACTGAAGATGACAAATCTGAAAATTATGCTGCCAAAGATACGAGTAGCATCCAAGAAGATTCAAATGCTGACGTGACCTCTCGAACAAATGAAGTGCATGTATACTTCCTTTATTTCAATTATTAAATATCATTAGCTACTATATAATAATATTCAAGCTCTTGCTAATGGCTTGTAGAACATGGTTCATGTCGAGCAGCAGCAACAACAATCTGTCCATAGAAGTCTTGGACGAACTCAAGTCCATACATCTACACCACATGAGCAAACACCTTCAAAGGTATGTTAGAAAGGCCTACTCAATTACCAATGCACATGTATCTTGTATGTTTTTGTATTTTGTTACCTGCTTCAAAGTTGTTATTTTGCAAATTTGAATACTTGTAGTTGGATATAGATTGTTCTTGCAGAATAGAAGAGATATAAAGGATTTTCATGTGAGATAAATTTGCAAAGTTTCTTTTCACCTGTTGATTTATTGCTCTTTGATTCTGTGTAGTTTTTTAAGAAGAAGTACTGAAGTAGCATGTACTCTGCTTTCATTCAGTTGTTAATCCGTCTCATTTAGCCTATATAAACTTAAGTGAAAAGCATTAAAAACTCCCTTTTAGTTTAGTTGCCTAATTAATTAGCTTTCTTTTGCAACTCTAGGGTTCAGTAATTGGTTCATGTTCGTCTACATTCCCTGTTAAAATCTAATATTTATAATTTTCTTTTTCTATAATAATTGAGTGAAAATATGCCTGTAGGAGGCACAACTTGATGGCAATGTAGTCACAGATTTTCCAAGTGATCCTATATTGCACAACATGGTATGTCTAAGCTAATTGTATTATTGTTTCAATTAAAATATAAAGCATAATTTGATTAAGTGATGCTATGATTTGATGTTTATTATAGAGAACTCGAAGGGTTCAAGCTGCCAGCATGGGCATATCAGAATCAGTATGTGGTTTTATTTGCCTTATTTCTTTCCAATTATGACATTGTTTTACCAAAAGATCATATGTTCATGTTTTGTAATTTGTAGAGACAAAAGCAAGTCTACCTTATTTCACTGATAAACAAAGGCAGAGTTGTGGCCAAAGGGAAGTTAGTGACTACAGATAGCCAAAGAGAAATATTAGGAGCAAAGCTTGGACCAGAATATTGTGGGGTTCTTGTTGAAGGCCTTGAAAATATTGAACTTGGCAATATTATATATGAGGAGGTACCTAGACCATCTAATCAGATTCGTACACTAATTGATGCTATTGGCTATGTTATTCCTTGGCCAATTACACATGTAAGTTTCTTTTTTATTTGAAATAGTACATGTGTCCCCATAACAACTTCAAATTGAGTTATTGATCTAACACATGCTTCATAGGTGAAGCAAGCTAGAAGCTCATCTTGTACCCGCAACAAGTTGGTACCTGCAGCACGTGGACAAAGCTAGATGGCGTGGACAAAGCTAGATGGGAAGCCTAGTATAATTGCAAAGTGAATTAGTTAGATTCTAGTAGTTACTAAAATTTTTAAGTGATATTTGTATGATATTGCCACTTTGGCTTTGCTTCTTTGTGAACACAATTGGCAGTTACTGAACATGTTTGCTATCGAGTTAGTTAGCTTCTTGATATTTTGCCAAGGCCAAAAGCAATATTATTGAGGGTTTATAATTTGATTTTTTAACATTCATCTCGATGCACATTTATATATATAAATATATAAATGAAAACATCTTTTTTTGGCACGTAATAAAGTGTTACAGTATAACGTGTCTATATTATTACAAACAAATATAGATGTATGTACAAAATCGTTTCTACACGTCTTAATACACACTTTGACGTTACTATATAACGTATTGATATGCGTAGGCACACAATACAAACGTGGCTATATTATTGTTTCTACTTTTGTTAACACACGTTTTGGCATTACTATAAAATGTGTCACTCGCCAGTTCAGCTGACACGTCACCTTTCCACATCACCTGCCACATCATTTTTCCACATAACCTGCCATGTCACCTATCCACATCACCTGCCATGTCATCATTCGTGTCACCTACTATATCGTCTCTATACTCTTTAATGCGCAATAAAGCGTCACTATAAAATGTGACTATAGTAATACACATGAATTATGAATGTATCTGTAATATCGTATCTATATTTTTCACACATAATGAAACGTTACTATATGACGTAACAACAATAATAGACGTATGTTATATGGGCATCTATAAAAGCGTATCAATGTGTCTAAACATGCATCTAACGTGTCTATGAAACGTTTATTCATCTAATATATACGCTTACGATAATCGTTTCTACAAAGTCTGATACAGTCCATACGAAGACGCTTCTAACACGTTTTTGGAAAGCGTGCGTACATTCATATAGAGACGAATTAAAGCGTGCCTATTGTCCAAAAAAAGCATAGCTACAAGGGGGGTTTTCTAGTAGTGCGCGTGTCCTCCGGCGTTGCGCCACCGTAGATCAGGCGGCGCCGCTGCGTCTGGTGGCTAGCTGGGGAAGAGGGTGCTCAACCGTTGGATTGAAAAGTGATGGTCTAGATTAGATCTTAGGTATCGTTTCGACGCGTTAAACCGTGACCACCGGATCTGCGTCAACGGTGCAGATTAGAATAGGCGTACCAGTTCGTTTGTTTAGATCGGGACTAATCGTTTGTATCGAACGGCTGATGTTTAGGTTGGTTGTGGGCCATTGGATCTTGATCCAGGGGCCCATGTGTCGTACCGATTCGTTTTAAGTGTCGTTAGATCCTGGCGCTCGTTCTCTAATCGGACAGCCAGAAACTGACGATACCCCTTCGTCGTTTGCGTTTTCTAAAAGAGACCCTAGGAGAATAGCGTATCAACCCGCAGTCCATTTCTTGTAGAAGATCGTTTCAGCCAGGTCCTAAAAAATTACAGCGTAGACCCCAAGCTTTATAAAATTTATGCGCGCAGTCCAGAACTTGAAGGAATTAAATAAATGATTATAGAGAATTAATTTCTAGTGTAAAAATAATTCTAGAACTTGTTTAATTCATAGAAATTCTATTTTAACTCCTTTTTTATCCATTCCAGTTGCATTAATTTTGTTTTAATATTATTTATCACTTGATAACTCTGTTTCATCATAAAACATAGATCAAAATTTCTCACCTAGTATATTCTGTACCAAACACTTAATAACTTCGGAAAATCATAACTCAATAACCGTAACTCTGAATTTAGTGATTCTCGAACCTACGATCTCGTTAAGATGCGTAGATTATTATCTTGTATTCTATACCATGTTTGTTTGTATTGCTCCGAGTAGACGAATAAGTGGCCGAGGACCCAGGTGTTCAGTAGGTGGAAATTGCTGAGCAGGAGCTCGTTGAAGGCAAGTTGTGCCCTTGATCACTTCTATTTACCCAATAATGTTCCTATTAATCATTATGATCTGCATTGGTTAATTTTGATGGGACCCAATAGGTCACCCCAGTTTGGCTATCTTTATACCTTGTTTACCACTGAACTTTTGGGTAGTACCTGCTATTGCTTTATGTGGTTTTGGGTGTTATGATACACATTATTCATGATCATGCTTTTATTATCAGTTTGTTATTTATTGTTCATGACAAGATCATTATGTTAACTGGAACATGGAGAACCACCCAGGAAAACAGTGCTACCACAAGGGTGGTATGGGACGCCCTTGGCTGACTAATTAGGAAAGCTAGTGGATGACTACCTTACCCGAAAGGGGCAAGGGCAGTAGGGGAGTGGTCGGTGTAGGGAGGTTCTCGGGTTGATTTTGCAGCAATGGCTTTTCAGACGGGGGATTCCTGCATTGCGCTCCCTAGAAACTGTAGCGAGTTTTCTGAAGCTGGTGGAACTTTGTAAAGGCCTCGTAGTGTTACCCTGCCTCGTTTCCTTGGTAGAGGTGTATGGGATTCATGACCCCTTGGCAGATGGGTAATATGACTTGTGGGTAAAGATGTGCAACCTCTGCAGAGTGTAAAACTGGTATATTAGCCATGCTCATAGTCATGAGCGGCTCGGACACTCACATGAGTAACTAGTCATTTGCATCGCATTGTGGTTTTGTTATTAATTTGATCTATTATTACTCTGGTTTGGTATATATTTACATTTAGTAACTGATAATAAATTTTTACCAACTTATTAAAAGCAATGCTCAGCTTTAACCATTATTTGTTGATCAGCCTTACACTTCATATGAACTCCCACCTTTGGTGAGTGCATGCACATTATTCCCCACAACTTGTTGAGCTATGATCTTTTGTGAGCTCACACTTGCGATATATAAACCCCCCACAGGAGAAGAACAGGTGGTCCAGGAGGAGGCCTACAACGAAGAGTACGATCTTATATAGGTGGCGTATCCCAGTTAGCTTTATGGCACCAAGGAATAATATTTAGTTTGCTTTATTGTTATCATCTATTTTTGTAAGATACTTCCGCTATGTAATAATGATATTTGTGACATTTATCTCTATACACTTTGTCATTATATGTGATGTTCTTCTTTAGCGCACATATGAGACGCACCCGGCTTTACCCCTTAAATCCGGATGTGACAGGGAGTTAGTCTACTCAATCATGTCTTGTTTCCTCTCGTTTTCATGTGCTTTTCCTAAATAGAGGATCTTCGACAGGGGGAGTATGTCTTCTTTCAAACAAAGGAGGAGGATATTCCTTCAAAGGGGGAGTAATCTTTTTAGAGGACAAGATTTTTAATTTCTTCCTATATGCTTTTAATGTCTTCCTTTTCCGTATTTGATTCCAAATGGGGAGAAGTTTTAGGGACCAAAGCAATTCAAAATATATCAAATACCAAGCAACACCTAATTTAAAAATTTAAAATATTGAGCTTACAAATGGTTATGGTTCTACAAAGTAGTTTTGGTCTAAAATAGAAAGTATATGGATTATGGAGTTAGGGGGAGGCTTAAGTCCATAATTTCACATTATGGGGACATTCATGCATCCTAGCTAGAAGATTGCATAATTTCAACAAAATATTTGTTTTATTTGCTTACTTTGGTTGTGCTGTCATCAATCACCAAAAAGAGGGAGATTGTAAGAAAAATGGACCTTGGCCCATTCGACTAAATGATTTTGGTGTTTGATATCAACATAACCTATGGACTAATGTGTTTGCTAGTGGTTATGTTTGTAGTTCACAGGATGCGAAAAGGATTGGACTTGAAAAGAATACTTGAAAAGACTCTAAGAAGACCTACCAATATTCAGCACAAGTCCAAGACACAAGACCAATGGAGCCCAAGAACAAAAGACAAAAGACCTAGAAGATGGGCTGTCAGCTAGCGCACCGGTGGCACATAGTTGGCTCACCGGTGGCACAAAATTGGATCGTAGGTCAGTCCTATGCGCACCGTACATCCAACAAAGAGCTTCCATTTACTCCATGTCTGAGAGGAGGCACCGGACTCTCCTGTGTACATAGTTGGCGCACCGTTTGTGCATTGTTGGCGTGCATTTGGTGCATCGGTCAATCCATGAGCGTAACGGCTAGCGGTTACTATTAGTGCCAGATCTAGCCCTTGTAAACACATAGTTGGCGCACCATTGGCACACTGTTGGCACACTATTGGCTGGCAGGACTGTCCAGTGTGCCACCCCAACAACAGTCTGCTCTCCAACAGCTAGTTGAGTTGGAGCCTATATATACTTCATCCAAGCAGCCACTTGAAGGTGTGGGAGCCCAAGCAACATACCAACACATGTTATAGACATTTCCAAGTTCTCAAACACCCAAGTGCTTAATAGAATCACTCGTTGATTACCATAGGTGCTTTGCAAAGTGCTTAGGTTAGTTAGACTGCTTATGCGCTTCTTCTAGGTGATTTCTAGTTAGTTGAGTGAGTTTAGAAAAACTCACAAAACCCCTCGGCTCTTGTGTGAGCTGTTGTAATTGTACCGAGTGGGGCAAGAGTCTTGCGAGACCGTGACAACCGAGTTTGTGTCACGGCCGCTACTGTGCACCGGAAGGAATGAGGCCCACAGCGTTTCTGTCGGAAGCTCGATAGTGGAGACAACGAGGAGTGTCCGAGAGGAGCCAGAAGTAGAGCACCACTTATGCATGGAGAAGGACCGCGACTCTCTATAGAGCTACTCAACTGTGGTGCTTGGCCCTTGCGTGGGCTACCCTTTATGTAGGGGCACCAACAAGGATTAGTCAGGACCTTACGTGGTTCTAGATACCTCGATAAAAATATCGATGTCGTCCACGGGAGTTTGCATCTCTACCCTAGCTTTTTATCTTCCGCATTTACATTAAGTACTTAAGTTTCAATCTCTCCTTTCTAGTTAGAATATTTAGGATTGTAACTTAGATTTTTGCGGTAGAGATAGCAACACATAGACTAAACCTAATATACACATTGTAGATTATTTATTTGCATATGTTTTGTTCTAGGGATTTACTTGTGGCCTAGTTTAGAGAGAGTTTTTAGAAGTCCTAATTCACCCCTCTCTTAGGTGTCATCGTTTCCTACAGTCACTTTTCTAAGGAAGGTGCTAGAGACTGTGATGTGTGAGTTGTCCGCTGAGTGCCTTATCTCGGTAGGCTTCACCCACAACATGCTCGTAAATGCCCGGGTTGTATTCAATGACTTCAGTATGGTGTATGAAGAATTGGGGGTGGTCGTTCATCCACTAGACCTAGAGGGAGAAGGCCTCTTCGATCGTTGGACAGCGTGGCTGCAGACGGAGACCATGTGGCTGCTCGACGTGATTCAAGGGTTGATGACCTTTTCTGTCCTCATGACCTACGAGAGTGGATTTGAGTCATTGGTTCATGAAGGGTGTGACCACGTGGCCCGTTTGACCTTGTTCGACTTGGTGACGCTTAACCTTTACACCGAGGTTGGCGAGGTTGCTGGCATGAATGTGGACAAAATGTTGGATCACATGTGGAGCCCCTTCGTCGCTAAAGTTGCCCACAAGTGCTCAGTGGCGGAGCTGGAGCGAGTAAGTGATGTTTGCTATGTTTTCTAGTTTCTTTGCTCAGTCATTTTCTGACTATTTTTCAATAGGCAAGGAAAGCGTACAAGGACAATATGAAGACTAGTGATCTAGAACCTATGAAGGCCAGTCCCATGACGATCGTGCCATCATAGCCTCCAGCGCCTAGTACCACAAAACCTTCACTTAGTGCCACCACAGCCGATGAAGCGAAGGTGTAAACCCATCTTGATAGATGCTCCTTTTTGTTTATAGGGTAGCGAAGCCTGATACTTGTGTTTTTGAAACAATGCTTTTGCGCAGGTTGCTTTTGCAAGGCCTACGCAAAGCAATCCTGAGGTGCTTTTGATCAAGGAGGAGAACCCATTAGACAATGTTTTGTGCATCACACCTCTAGCTTGCCGGAGTCCGTCAAACTCCGATAGTGTCAACAATTATTTTGATTCTCAGTCATCGATTGATGAGGATGACTTAGGGTTTTTTGCAGAAATGGATGACGAGTCCTTTGAGGAGGACTTGGACTTTTTTGTTGCATTGGATATTGCGGCTTCAGGTGCTCCCGGGGTAGGCAGGGGCCTTCTACAGGTGTAGTGAATGAGGGTCAATGCTGCACTTGTGCTAGCGTGCCAAAGCGAAGGGGCTTCACAAGTTGATGGTGTCGGTCCTTCGAAGTGCAAGCGAGGGGGTACCTGACGCCCGAAACTCTTAGAGTTAGTTGATCCCATTTCGGTTAGAGCACTGTGTATGGATGCTAGGAAACTCAGTGAGGTAGATATTGACCCTCATCATGCTATCTTGATGGAGGCCCTGAGTGGTGACCACAAGTTAGATCACATTAGCGAGTTCGTCCTTGAATTTTTTGGAGAGGGCAAGGGAGTTTGAGATTATGTTGCATAACTATAGGGAGGCCGGTCTTATACCAAACGAGGAGGCCCCTGGTCCATAATTGCGCTATTTGGCAGACATGTAATAATGACATTGATGATGTTATGCACTTGGTTGTTGTAACATATTACCTTGACTTCATTTCGTGGACTGCATTTATTTGGTAGTTGTGCCCAATCGGTAAGCTGAGTGCAGAACACTGCCCTCTCCCCCTTTATCGATTGGGGACAAGTGCGAGGTCCTGGTGGTCCGCTTTTTTGTTAATTGGTCCATGACGTCTCTGCCTCCTTGCGTGTCGTTGCGGTTTTATTTCAATATGGTTTCACCCTTAGGCGTCTTCGCCGAGATTTTGTTTTAATCTACCTGCGCCCTTAGGCGTCTTTGCACCCTTATGTATCTTTAGCAAGATTTTATTTTAACCTGGCTACACCCTTAGATGTCTTCACACCCTTGGGTGTCTTAGACAAGATTTTATTTAATCTGGCTGCACCCTTAGGCATTTTCGCACCCATAGGTGTCTTCCCCAAGATTTTATTTTAATCTGGTTGCGCCCTTAGGCATCTTCTCATCCTTACGTGTTCCCGTCGCATGTTGTGAGCGAGGTCTTACTTGCTACGATAGTGACTGTCTTTGTGGACGAATGTTGGATTTGAGCGAGCCATTTTAGCCGTGGCGCATGAGTAGGGGTTTTGCTGCTTTATTACAAGGCTCTGCCTCATTAAAAACCTCACCCCCTTCGTGAGGAAAAGAGTACATGCCCAAATGTTTAGTGTTTTAAATATTAGGCATCTGAGGGCCCTTTCGACCGAAGTCACATTTATACATAAAACTTGTGTAAATTGTCCACACTCCAGATGTGGTCCAATTGTACACCTATTTGGCTGGTCAGCCTATAAGCGTATGGCGAAGTATTCTTGGTAACGATGTTTGGCCCATCCCATTTGGGTTCGAGCTTCCCTCTTGCTTGAGTCCGAGGTGACCGTATGAGGACCAGGTTGCCTTCATCAAACTCTTTGGTTTTGATGGACTTATCTCTCCATGCCTTGGTTGCCTCATGGTATCTGGCAATTGTGCCAAGGGCTTCGACCATGTAGTTTTCGAGCAAGTCTTTGGTTGCGCACTCATCTATCTCCGTTGCTGAGTTGTTTTCTACTCTTGGAGAATTGAATTTTAGCTCTTGTGGAGTCACTGCCTCAGCGTCGTACATTAGCTTGAAGGGTGTGAATCCTACACATCTGGTTTCTGTTATGTTTTGCCCCAACATGAATTCAGGTAGTTGGTTGGGCCATTTACCCTTCGTGTCATCATGCAACCTCTTCTTGACTGCTGTGAAGATTTTTCCATTCGCTCTTTCTACTGCGTCGTTCGACTAGGGTTGGTATATTGAGGCAAAATTGACTTTGGTGCCAACTGATACATAGAAATCCCGAAATTGTTGGCTATCGAACTATTTGTTGTAATCTATAGTTATTTTGGAGGGGACTCTGAATCTACATATGATATTCTACCAGATTTTTTTTTTGCATCGTGTTCAACGTTATGACGGAGCCGCCTTCGCCTCTATCCATCTTGTGAAGTATTCAACTGTGACAAATGCATACTTCAGGTTTCCTTGAGCCATTGGGAGAGGTCCAACGATGTCTATGCCCCATCGCTACAACGTCCATGTGGGGCGATTAACTTGGATTTCTGCGAAGGCCCCCCTTTGTTCGATGCAGACATCTGACAGGCTTCGCAACTCTAAGCAATGTTTTGGGCATCCCTAACAATTCTGAGCCAAAGAAAACTTAGTTGCATGATTATGGAAGCGAGGGCCCTAGGGGCCGATGTGGCATCCACAGAATCCTTGATGGGATTTGGTAAGTAACTCTTTGCCTTCGCGCTTGCCGATACATTTTAGGAGTGGCCGGACAATTCCTCGCCTATACAAGTTATCTTCGATGATTGTGTATTGGCATCTGTATTTTAGCTTGGGATTGGCTAGGTGGTAGTGACCTTGCAGGTAGGAGATTATCTAGGCCCTCCTGTCTTCTTGACAAATCATGCCGACTGATATGACCTCTAGATCCGGGTGCCTTATGAAGGGTGTTTCAATGACTTGATAGAAGACATCAGATGGAAGGGGGTCTCCTCTTGAAGCAGCCTTTGCTAGCTCGTCTGCTTCCTCATTTTTGGAGCTGTCGATGTGCTAGACTGTGAATCCTCGAAATTATTTTTCAAGACTCCGCATGCCTGATAAATATTGTAGCAGGATCAGCTCCCGAGATGTGTAATCTTTTTCTATCTGGCTGCAACTATTCTTGAGTCTGTCTTCAAATTTCTAACACCCTAAATCTATCAATTAAAAACAACTGAGTTCCAATTATTAATTTCCAATAGAAAAGAGAAATATTTCTGTTTTCAAATAAAGAAATGGTGAAAATTAAATTGAACAATTTCTAAAATAGTAAAAGTTTACCAAGTATTTGATGCATTCATGCCGAAGTACATATTTTGTTTGATTTGAATTTCAAATCAAATTCTTGGATTTAATTATGTGAGGATGATATTATTTTATAAAATAATAATGAGTTGTTGAAATATTATTCTTGGACTTTGTATTTTGATATGTTATTAAATTTTGTTTAAAATTATTTGCGAGAATCTTATTTTATCGATTGATCTCTTTTTAGTAAAGCCCACTTTATCTATTTATGGCAATTATCCTAGACTAACTTAAATATTTTATAATAGATATTTTAAATTTATTATAGTTTTTTTGGAATATATATTTATTATATATTCTTTTATTTAGAAAAAGAAAGAAAACCGAAAAGCAAAACGCTCACAAGAACGCATCTATTTTTTTAAAAAAAAATGAAAAACCTAAACTACTGTGCTCGGTTGCCGGCGAATTGGCCAGCAGCCCAGCACCTCACGTCTCCCTCTCTTCATTAAATGTGGACCCAGCGCTCCCTCCTATTCCTCATGCAGTCTATGTCACGTGATGTCTCCCACCAGCTTCTCTCCATCCCCACATTTCTCAAGCTCACGTTTGCTGCCGAACGAACGCCGCCACTCGGCCTGGGACGGCGCCGCCCAACCGTCGATTCCGTTCCGCGCCGGCTCCTTGCCTCCCCGCCACCACGCCTTTGTGGTGGAACTCTAGCACCCGCACCCATCCGCTCCTCTCCCCTCTCTAATAACCGTTGGTTGATTTCTTCCACTGCCACGCCACATTCATCCTCACCATTAATGGACGTTGGTGTCGCTTCCTCTATCCTGGCGCCATTCTCCCTCCCAGGTCTATAAATTGCATCATCATGTCCTGCTTGCTGGTTGCTGCTACCCGTGCTACTCACCGTTGCCACTCGTCTGTGCCATTCATCGTTCTTCGCCGCTTCCGATCCCGTCGTCGGAGTTCGACTTCGTGCCCTCTCGTCAACGCAGCTCGCCGGAGTTCACCTCGAGCACCGCCCATCCGCCGTCGAAGCACTTCTCGCCCGTCTGTGCATGACTTCCGTACGCCGACGCCGAAGTTTACGGTGGCCAAATCCCTGCGTCATGACTCCGTCCAGCGTCTAAGCTCTACTCGCCCGCCGCGACGCCTGCTGCTCCTTGTCGAGTTAGCCGTAATCCGCACACGCTCTCTGCTCCTGTCTCTCAAAGACTCGCGACCTCGCCCACTTCGCCAAAGATCCCCGCCAGCGTCTTCGCAATTCGGAGTTCTCATCGGAGATCCTCACCAGTGACGTCGCCACCGTGTTCCCGTACCCAAAGCCGTCGTCGAACCAAAGTAGAAAAAGGTAAAAACAAAATCATAAGATATATCTCTTTAATTATATATTTAATAACATATAAACCTTGGAACACTATTTATTTTAAAATATTTATTTGATACTTAAATAAATTAAATACTATTTTGTTAGCTTCATAAATTTATGCTAAAAACTTCAAATCAGTGTTTGCAACAATCTACATGTTTTTGTAATTTAAATTTTATTAGTGATTGTTTTAATTAATCTATGCTTAGGGCTAGTTTGGGAACCCTAATTTCGCAAGGGATTTCTATTTTTCCAAGGAAAATTAGTTCATTTTCCCATAGAAAAATAGAAATCCCTTATCAAATTGAGGTTCTCAAACTAGCCCTTAGTTTTATAAGTAAGAAATAAAAGAAATGTTACATATTTTTAACCAAAAAAGGATAGTTATTCATAATATTGTTGTACACAAAATGTAAATTTATCAGCTACCCCTGCTATTCTACCTTTATTTATGTGTAGGTCTCTGTTACAGTTCAATAGAGAGTATATTAGGCTGTCTCCAGCAACGTCCTATATATCCATCCTCTATATCTGTACTTTACAGTCTCTTCTAAAAGATTTCATCCTCTATTTCTCATTCCTCTCCAACAACGTCCTCTAAATTACGTCCTCTATACTCAAATATCTATATTAAAGACATTTTTTATTTTTATTTTTTGTACATACGTATTTGTCCACTAGTACACAGAAGCTCTATAGTGGCGGTTCTAAACCTATTTACACAGGCGTTTTTCAGTACCGCCAGTGCTAGAGGTCAGTGGAAATCAGCATTTCCACTGGCGGTTATTTTGGAACCGCCAGTGAAAAGTGCATTTTCACTGGCGGTTTTCTTAAGGAACCGCCAGTGAAAAGTGCATTTCCACTGGCGGTTGAATAAAGAAAACCGCCAGTGAAAATGCATTTCCACTGGCGGTTTTATAAAGCAAACCGCCAGTGGAAATGCACTTTTCACTGGCGGTTTTCTTTATTTAGCCGCCAGTGGAAGTTTTCCCGCCTTTTTTCAAATTTCAAACAATACTGAATTATATATATATTTATTTACACACACACAAACATATATATATATAGATCTATATTGATATTGAAAGCAACATATATACATTTATATACATCAAAGTATTCTGTTTACAACCATATATGCTTCATGCATTCTATACATCATAAGTTTTCACCTAAGCTCTAATAACTATCTCGGCTAAGAGATAATCTACTAATTTCTGTTAGTATTCTAAACTCTGGCAAAGCTAATGTCCCGGAAGCATCGTGATATTTTCCTTCTGCGGGAATGACCTCTTTCAATATGAATGTGCAGAGGTCCTCGACTATGCCATACAATGCAGCTTCGGTCAAGTTCTCCGGGTTTCCTCGTTGAAATTGCTGTAAAGGAATTTTATAAACATCATCTATTTATACTCAATAATAACACATTTGCATCTTTAATGACATAAATACATACTTGACTATTACTAATAATACCTTGTCAGGGTTCGTGATGCATCGTCCGTTCACTCTCATGAACTCGCACGCATAGAATCCACATAGGACCGATCCTTGTGGTTGCTTGTGGCACTACATAACGGGAGATTGGTTATTTAGTTGCAACATTGTGTATGATATGTATTCATAAAATCACATACTTACCGGCCAGTGATGATGGATGTCTAGTGGCACGCCTTTTTTCGACAGGTCGTACTTTCCACCTCTCATCTTATAGAATCTATAAGCCCTGTGATCTCAAATAGAATCACCATGTTATTCTCAAATTTTAATCGATAAAAGTATGCATGCATAGAAAAGGCTTACAGCTCTAAGGTGCTGAGGAATTCTGCATATGTCGAAGGGTCGAAGTTCAAGGAGTCGAGCACCAGCACCTTTCCAACCTTAGGATAAATGAGGAAGCATATCCAGTGGTCCCTGTACGAATCAAATTTGTGATGCATGTGTATTGAAATTATTGATTTTATTTATGCAAAATCACACTTACTTAAAGTTGTACTGGGCCATTATGGCTTCCCTGTCTTGAAATTGAAGCATTGCATGTCCTATATAGGTGGCGTATCGAGCTTCAAAATCCTTCTTCATATCCTTTATACGCTTCTCAACTTCTTCGTCCGTCTTTCCCCGTAATTCATCGTTGTCTTTCCCGATTCTAAAAGTGTGGCTTTCCTCAGATATAAGTATTGGGTTGAGATACCCAACCCTTTTACTGGCACTAGCATTGGGCTTGGTACCGTAAAGGATCTCCTGCTGATCATGTTGCATTCTGCAAGTCACACGTGCATGTCAGATATTGAAATTTTATACAGCTCACTAATAATAACACACATATGTGGAAGTATGAGCGACACTTACAATGCAAACATCGTTACAAGTTGCATGTCGAGTCTCTGAAGGTTCATCATTAACCACATGTCCTCGAATGTAACAACGGCCTTTTGGTCCGAACCAATAAAAGCATGGTCTGGTATATGCACACTGATGGTGTCGATGCCAACCGATGATGCCCGCATGTACCAGTCATGCAACCTTTTAACACCAGCCGGGACCTTTCTTAGTTTCTCAAGAGGTAGCAGAGGTCTGCCCGACACATATTTTTTAGGCACGTTTTTGTAATCTGCCTTAGTTGGCTTCTTTATCTTTGCGGCCATTGCCTCAGCCTTTTTTGCAGACTCCTCGTGCTTGGCCAAATCAACAGTTTGTGACGTGAGGCTCCGTCCAATCCCTTTCAAAAACCGAGCTGTGCCAGCAGTAGTAGCTTTACTCTTCTTTTTCTGATACGGGGACACCAATTTTGGAATAGGAAGTTTAGATTTCTTTGATGGCCTTGGATCCTTTGATGGTTGTGGAGAAGGTGGATCCCTTGATGGTGGCGTAGACAGTGGGTCACCAAGAGGATGGGGAGGAGAAGGTGGTGGAGCCCTGAATGGTGATGCTTGTGGCGGAGACGGTGGGTCAGAAAAAGGATGAGGAGCAGCATGTGAAGTTTGAGGAGGTGAGGATGATGGATGTACAATAGGAGCAAAAATTTGAGAAGGCGGAGACGGTTGGGCCTGCGACGCCTGCGACGAATTCGACCAATCAAGCAAATCGACATCCCTTCGAGGCCAAAGGATAAAATTATTGATAGCTTGTCCAAGTTTCTCGATACCTTCGGGCCCAGGGATGTCTAGCATGTCGTCCTCGGATCCTTGGACGACCGACGTCACTTCTACTTTGCAATAATCATCTGGAATATCGTTTCCATGGAACTTACGTCCTGGGATCGCAAGGCCTGTGGCTACTTTCTTTGTACGTTTATTGTTAATACCATATCTTATAACCAGTGTGCACGCCACAGGCCTTGTGATGTCATCAACTGGATAACGGTCCTTATTTCCCGTTGAAGCAACAGAGCTTGGTAATGTCGTACAATCTGTGGAAGCCGGCGGTTGAGCTGCTGGAATTATTTTTATTTGTGGAGTGGTCATCTGTTGAACAGACATCGCACTCGCCAACTGTTGCATCAATTCTGGAGGAGGATTCGATAGCATTTGAGACATCATGGCTTTGAACTCTTTCTTGGCCTCCTCCTTAAAATAATCCGCCATCTCTTCCTTGTATCGATCACGTTTCCTGTACAGACTTTCCCACTGTTGTCCGAATCCTTCCTTCCATCCTTCCTTAGACGAGATTCCTCGTACACGGCCAGGATGCTCAGGGTTACCGAGACCAGCCGTTAGGATGTCTCTTTCCCTTTGTGGCTTAAAAGTTCCTTCGCTCTGCTTAGCTGCCATTGTATATATGTTTTTTGCCGCTTCTTCGACAATGGGATCATCAAAAGATACACCGGTCTCGGTTTCCCTTGGTTTTCTAGCACGGAGCCAATTTGCCGCCCTTTCACCAAGTTGCTCGGACAGCGTCGGCAACCCTGCGGCCTTCTTCTCGGCGTCTTCTTGTCTCCATTTAGGAACCTGACGCTTGTAACCACCTGTGCCTAGGTGGTGGCGGTACTTGTTCTTCTTTGATAGTTCCGAATTTGCCTCACTTAGAGATATGAAATCAGGGCTGCTCCTCTGCTCTAGAAATACTGCCCACTGACCTGCTGAGATTTTATATTTTTTGGTCGGGTCCAGACCTTTCTTTGCAAACTTTGTGTTCATCTCAGACCTCCAGTTTCGGAAATTGATTGCAAGCTGCTTCATCGTGTATTCCTTCACGAGTTCTTCTGAACCCCGAGGCAGAACGAACCTCATTAATAGCTTATTCCATATTTGATTCTTGACATCATCTGGCACATCTCTCCACTGTCGTATTGTTATGTCAAGATTATCTCTAACTAAAAACCCAAGTGCATTCCGGAACTTAGGTAGTGCCTCTTCTGGAGCTAGGGGCTGACCTTTCGGGCTCACGTCTGAGATTTTGTATGTTTTGTCGGGAAACTTGTTCAGCCCCCTGTCACCTCTTTTTCGATCGCTCTGCTTCCTTTTCCTTGACGTCTCGGTTGTTGTCTTGGTCTGTTCCGGTGCGTCTTGGGTCGGCTCCGGTACGTCTTCGTTTCGTGCCACGGCTTCTTCGAGTATCGCACGAAATTCAGACACGACCTCCTATTCATGTAATAAAATGCACAAGAGATCATGCATGTGAAATCAGTAGGGTACACATACGAAGCTAAAGATGCGTACTTTTACCTCAGCTTCTTGTGGATCATAAGTAGGGTCACGTTGCAACTCACGGAGAGCGGCCCTATCTATGCTAGTGGTAGGAAAAGGGTCGCTAGGCGTTTCATATCCTTCACTGCTGGATTGTTCTTGAGCAACACTCTTGTCCATGTGCTCGGGCACTAAATCTTGGTCCTTGATCGGAGAACTCATTGAGCTATATATATACAAATACATAAGCAATAATTAAATACATATTAACACATATTAACGTAAGCAATAATTAAATTCATATTAACAAATAGTATAATTAAATACATCCTCAGGCACTAAACCCTTAACCCTAACCCTAAACCCTAACCCTAAACCCTTAACCCTAACCCTAACCCAAAACCCGAAGCCTTAACCCAAAACCCGAACCCTTAACCCAAAACCCGAACCCTTAACCCTAAACCCTAACCCTAACCCTAACTATAACCCTTAACCCTAACCCAAAACCCGAACCCTTAACCCTAACCCTAACCCTAACCCTAAACCCTAAACCCTAACCCTTAACCCTAACCCTAACCCTAACTATAACCCTTAACCCTAACCCTAAACCCTTAACCCTAACCCTAACCCAAAACCCGAACCCTTAACCCAAAACCCGAACCCTTAACCCTAAACCCTAACCCTAACTATAACCCTTAACCCTAACCCTAACCCTAACCCAAAACCCGAACCCTTAACCCAAAACCCGAACCCTTAACCCTAACCCTAACCCTAACCCTAACCCTAAACCCTAACCCTTAACCCTAACCCTAACCCTAACCCTAACCCTTAACCATAACCCTAACCCTAAACCGTAACCATATAGTATCGTATAGTCGTATAGTATCGTGTAGGACGGGGAGAGAGTCGCATAGGATGTATAAAGAGGGAGAGAGGGAGAATCGTATGGATATTATCGAGTTACGTATAGAGAGGGAGAGAGGGAGAGTCGTATAGGACGAGGAGAGGGAGAGAGGGAGAGTCGCATAGGACGTATAGAGAGGGAGAGAGGGAGAGTCGTACGGAAATTATCGAGTTCAGATCGAATTCAGATCGGATCGGATACGTATATTATCGAGTTGTGACGGATAAAATTACAATGTATATATTCAACATACATTTGAACACATATGAACACACATATATATATTGAACACATACATTTGAACACATATGAACACACATATATATTGAACACATACATTTGAACACATATATATATATTGAACACATACATTTGAACACATATGAACACACATATGAATAAAAATAAGTATTGTATGAATACTCTCATCTCCTCTCCTCTCTCTATCTCTCTCCTCTCCCTCCTCTCTCTCTCTCACCCTCCTCTCCCTCCCTCTATCTATCTCCTCTCCCTCTATCTCTCTCCCTCTCTCTATCTCTCTCCTCTCCCTCCTCTCTCTCTCTCACCCTCCTCTCCCTCCCTCTATCTATCTCCTCTCCCTCTCTCTATCTCTCTCCTCTCCCTCCTCTCTCTCTCTCACCCTCCTCTCCCTCCCTCTATCTCTCTACCTCTCCCTCCTCTCTCTTCCCTCTTCCTCTCCTTCCTCTCTCTTCCTCCCTCTCGGCGGCGGCGGCGCGTGCGCCCTCCTCTCTCTCTCTCTCTGCAGAGACGCGCGCAGGGGTCTCCCTCTCTTCCCTCTTCCTCCTCTCTCTTCCCTCTCACTCTCTCACTCTTCCTAGCCTTAGGGTTAAGCCGCGCGCGGCGGCGGCGGCGGCGTGCGCCCGCGTGCGCGGCGGCGGCGCGCATGGCGGCGAGCGATCATAGACGAAGAAGGGAGAGAGAGAGAGGGGAACGTACCTACGGCGCGGGGACGACGGTGGGGACGACGGCGTGGACGACGACGGCGCACGACAGAGAAGATCGCCGGGGCGAAATTTCGGCAGCCTGACGGCGGGAGTGTAAAATCTCTGGGCGCCAAAGACTTAGAGAAATTTTCGGCCCCGCGCGCGCTCCTTTATATAGGAGATATTTCTACTGGCGGTTGACAATGAAAACCGCCAGTAGAAATCATTTCTACTGGCGGTTGTCATAGAGAACCGCCAGTAGAAATGCCATCCACAGACTGTGGAGGCCATTTCTACTGGCGGTTTTCATCGACAACCGCCAGTAAAAATGTTTTCTACTGGCGGTTTTCATTGTCAACCGCCAGTAGAAATGTTTTTAGTATATTATTTTTTATTGTATATTCATACATTAAGTATATAAATTTTTGTACATATTAAATATATAAATATATATATATATTTAGTATACATAATATATATATTTATATATTACTTCTCTCTCTCTCCCCTCTCTCTCTCCTCTCTCTCCTCTCTCTCCCCTCTCCCTCCTCTCTCTCCCCTCTCCCTCCTCTCTCTTCCCTCTCTCTCCCTCCTCTATCTCTCCCTCTCTCTCTCCTCTCTCTCCTCTCCCTAGCTCCTCTCTCTCCCCTCTCCCTCTCTCTCTCCTCTCTCTCTATCCTCTCTCTCTCCTCTCTCTCTCTCCTCTCTCTCTCCTCTCTCTCCTCTCTCTCTCTCCTCTCTCTCTCCTCTTTCCCTCCTCTCTCTTCCCTCTCTCTCCCTCCTCTGTCACTAGAATGCCCGTTCTTGTAGTGTTTAAATACTACGTCGTCTCCTGGCTTCGCGTCTCTCATCACCATTGGTGTGAAGTTCTTTCACAAGTATCAGATCTGGTAAACATCTTTCCAAGTTCTTTTACAACATGTTCTTTAAAGATGCTTGTTTCTTACTGCCTGATATGTATATATTAGTCGAATAGTCCTCCCTGCTTTTATTTTACCTCGTTCTAGGTGATAAACCATGACGGCGGCACTCCAAAGAAAGCCAAGGTGGTGGTGGAGGATGAGGAAGAGGCGGGGTTGGAGGATGAGGAAGAGGCGACTGTGACACTATCCATGTGCAAAGTGCAAAGTGCTGCATCCGCACAGACGGTAAGTGCTGGACCTGCTCCAAGCGCATTGGCAACAATAGCTCTCTCTCCCTCTCCCTCTCCCTCTCCTCTCTAGAAAGTCGTGTAAAATTACATGCTTCGGTTTGTCGCTAACAATAATCAATTACATGACATGTCCTAACAATAATCAATTACATGACAACTATATAATCTAGGGAGCTATTGTTCTGCCTTGTCCATCGTGGCGTACCCAGGGCATCGAATTGCGTGGGATGCTTCGCTCAACGTTCCTTATCTTGGTTGGATGGTCTATGAAAAGAGACATGTCATTGAACTGGTTAAAATCCTCTAAATCAGATACACCATCAACTCCTATAGCTTGTTGTTTTCCAGGAAAAACTACATGCTTCGGTTTGTCGGTGCTTTTCTTCTCATTGTTAGAAATGATCTGTTCAGCATAGAAGACCTGTGCAGCACGATTAGCAAGGATCCATGGGTCATCTTTGTAACCTACCTTACTTAGATCAAGAACTCTGACCCCATAGTTGTCTACCGTGACATGTTTGTCTTCAACCCATTAACATCGGAAAACCGAGATCTGAAATGTACCATAGTCTAGTTCCCATATGTCCTCAATAAAGCCAAAATATGTAATAATCTCACCAGTTTCATCATCTATGGCTTCGCATCGAACACCACTGTTTTGTGACATGCTCTTTTTGTCCTTGGACTTGGTACAAAATGTGAATCCACTAATGTCATAGGTTTGCCATGTTGTGACCTGGCGTGATGGTCCAGATGCCAAGCCCTTGATGGTTTGTTCTTCTATTGTTTCTCCACGTGGAATGTCCTTCACCATTAGCCATGTGTTGAACCGCTGCTTATGTTGCTTCATTACCCAATCATCCGTATGCCCAGGATTTTGCTCGCGAAGCTCATTGATGTGTTGTTGGATAAATGGCTCCATTATCGTTAGCTGATGTAGGATGCTCTGATGTGCCTCAAGTACTATATCGTAATCCGGTGGGATGAAAGATTTCCGTCCCATCCTCCCGCTTCCATACAGTCTACCCTCGTGTCGTGACGGAGGCAGACCTATTGCAACCTGGTCTTTTAGGATACTATTGCAGAATGGACCTCCGGACTCAATGGCCTCTTCGGTATAGTACCCCTCTATCATGGATGCCTCGGGACGAGCACGGGTTGATACATAGCCATTCAGTATTGACATGAAACGCTCATACGTCCACATTTCATGCAAGTACATAGGACCCAATGCTTCTATTTGTGGCACCAAGTGCACCACAAGGTGCACCATAATATCAAAGAACGATGGAGGGAAACACATCTCAAACTGTGATATTGTCTCCACTGCGAATTCCTGAAGAGATGCCAACTCATCACGGCCAATTACCTTTTGTGAAATCCTGTTGAAAAAGTAGCACAACCGTGTGATTGCCATCTTTAAAAACAAAGGATTTATAGCCCTGATGGCAATAGGTAGGAATGTAGTCAGCATGACATGGCAATCATGTGAGTTGTAGTTGGTGATTGTCAGGTCTTTCATTGACACAATACTCCGTATGCTAGAGCAGAATCCGGATGGGACTTTCAAATTCTTGAGCCAAACACACATCGCATGTTTCTCATCTACATTGAGATTGTAGCTTGCTGCTGGGAGATGGTACTTCCCATTTTCTTGAAGAACGGGATGTAGTTCCTTTTTTATGCCTAAATCTACCAAGTCCATGCGTGAATTGAGCCCTTCTTTTGTTTTGCCCTTTATGTCTAGCAAGGTGCCCATTATGCTTTCAAACACGTTCTTCTGAACGTGCATACCATCGATCGCATGCCGCACATCTAACTCTTTCCAGTAAGGCAAGTACTCGAAGAAAATAGACTTCTTCTTGAATATAGCCCCCGAAGCTGGTTTGACATCCTTCCTTGTTTTTCCGTCTTTCGTCTTCTTCCCGAAAACAAACTTGATATTCCTGACTATTTCAAAAACTCTATGACCTCTATTGTTACCCGATGGAGCAGTAGAATGTAGTTCACCATTATTGTCGAAGTACTTATCCATCTTTCGCATGCGGTACCTGTGTCCTTCCAATAAAAAGCGTCTGTGCCTCATGTAAACTATCTTCCTAGATGCAGCAAGGGATACGTAAGCAGTTCCATCAATGCATACTGTGCAACCAACCTTTCCCTTAAACTGGCCTGATAATGTGAAGAGAGCAGGGTAATCGTTGATCGTAACAAAAAGAATTGCTCTCAGCGTGAATGAACCTTTACGATACTCATCCAACATTTGAACACCCGTTTCCCACAATATTTTCATATCCTCCATTAAGGGCTCCAAAAATACATCCATGTCAACTCCAGGTTGTGTAGGTCTAGAAATAAGGATGGTTAGCAAAATGTACTTCCGTTTCTGCATCAACCATGGAGGAAGGTTGTATATGGTGAGGATCACCGGCCATGTGCTATGCTTGCTGCTCCTCTCAGCAAATGGGTTCATTCCATCAGTACTCAGTGCGAACCTAACATTTCTCGGTTCATCGGCAAAGTCTCGGTGGTTGTCATTGAAATCTTGCCACTGCTTCCCATCGGCTGGATGTCGAAGCTTCCCATCGTTTTTGTGCTCATCAGAAGCATGCCAGCTCATAAGTCTGGCATCCTCAGGATTAGCGAACAAACACCTCAATCGATCGACGACGGGGAGGTACCACATCACCAAAGCAGGAATCTTTTTGAGCGCATAATAGTCTACTTCTTCTTTTTCTTTGCTCGTGGATTTTGAAGTCTTTTTTTGGGCTTTCTTTCGCTTCTTCCCTTTAGACACGGATGCAACACACTCTTCGTCCTCTCGATAGTCTTTATTCGTCTTGTACCTACTTGCACCGCACTTTGGGCAGCTCTCCAAGTCTTTATAATCATCACCTCGATAAAGGATACAGTGATTTCTACACGCGTGGATCTTCTCCACACCCATAGTGAGCGGACTGATTAGTTTCTTTGCATAGTACGTGTTAGCAGGCACATTGTTCTCCTTTGGAAGCATGTCTGCGATAATACTCAAGAACACATCGAAGCCAGCATCAGACACACCATATTTAGCTTTTAACATCAACAGCTTTAGCACAGACCGGAGCGTCGTGAACTCTTTGGTACAACCCTTAGACTCGTCGTACAAAGGCTCTTCTGCTGCCTTCTTCAGGGACTCCATACCTTTCATTAAGAACATCGATTGATCTATATGACGACGCAACATTGCCTCTAGCAACTCTGCATCTTCCTCATCCATAACACTTGGCAGAACATGAGGTCTATCATGTTCATTTCCTCCAGCGTAACCATGATCAGTAACATTTTGCACTACATGTTCGCTCTGTGGAAGAGGTTGGTGTGTCTCGTGAACGAACTGAAATCTGTCGTCGATGTTCTCAGGGTTTCCAGTCGTATAAGGCGAAGAGCTACCCTCTCCATGCTTTGTCCAAATTGTGTAATCCTTCATAAATCCTCGGCATACCAGATGAGATATGATTTGTTCTGTGTCATTAAATACAGCGGCATTTTTGCAGTCCATGCATGGACAATATATGTGTTTTGTCTTTGTTCTCCAAGCATGGTTCGTAGCGACATCAATAAACCTATGGACCTCGGATATGTATGATGGATCTAGCCTTGATAAGTTATACATCCAGGATGTCCTCTCCATCACCACCTGTAAAAAAGTAACATAAAACACATGGTGAAACCCTATATCCAAAAATGTGGCTAAAATGTGAAACCCTCTCTCTCTCTCTCTCCTCTCTCTCTCTATCCTCTCTCTCCTCTCTCTCACCTCTATCTCTCTCTCCTCTATCTCTCTCTCTATGGAGGATGAGGCGGGGTTGGAGGATGAGGCGACTGTGACACTATCCATGGAGAAGGACGCGTTGGAGTGCGACATCTGCTGCCTACCCTTCCAGTCCGAAGTTTTCATGGCAAGTCAGATTACCATGCATGTATATATACAGTACATATTGATCGGTAGACTACTTTATCTCTAACACATGGTGAAACCCTATATCCAAAATGTGGCTAAAATGGAGGAAAAATGAACAAAATTTGGCAAAAGAAACATAAGCCAAACTTTTTTAGCAACTAATAAACAAAAAAAATTAATACCCAAACCTATCTTTAACACATGGTGAAAGCCTAGTTTCAAAATGTAGTTAAAATTGAGCAAAAATAAACAATAACTGACAATTGAAACATAATTAAACCAACCTTCCATACAACACATTCACCATTCATAAAGCAACTAAATATGTGTTATGGATAAACTTATTTGATAACTAAACATGAAAAAGGAGAGGGAATAGACAAAAACTAACCATCTTAAGCAACCTCATTTGAGGAAATAGAGAAAATTACCTAGCTATACTCTTCTCTCTCACATGTAAAACCCTAGATCCAAAATGTGGCTAAAATTGAGCAAGAATGAACAAAAATTGACAAAGAAACATAAACCAACCTTTCTTATCCACCTTCTTTGAAGAAATGAAGAGCAAAACCTCCCTCCTTATATTTTTTTTTGAAATCTGGACCTCCAAAATCGCCTCCAATGGAAGCTGGCTGCGAGCATACAGTTCACTGTCGGGGGAAGAAGAGAGCTATTTATAACAGACAGTTCACTGGCGGTTGGCTTGAAAAACCGCCAGTGGAAACCAATTTCCACTGGCGGTTATCTTAACACAACCGCCAGTGGAAATAGGGTATTTCCACTGGCGGTTCGGTTACACCAACCGCCAGTGGAAATTGGTTTTCCACTGGCGGTTATGTTACACCAACCGCCAGTGGAAACATCCTATTTCCACTGGCGGTTGTGTTAAGATAACCGCCAGTGGAAATGTGTTTCCACTGGCGGTTCCAAAGCCGGGCCCGCCTCGTTTTTTTTACTGGCGCGCGATAACTGAAACCGCCAGTGATAATTTATGGGTGCCGCAGGCTATGAGCTCTTTTCTACTAGTGGTCATACTCTCAAATGTATTGTACATATTTTAGTTTTGCTAAACCGGTTATTTAAAGTATTCAAATAGATAGAGGACCGTTTAGAGAAACTCTATATATAGAGAATCCAGCAGCGCCCTCTAAATTTAGAGAACCATTTAGAGGACGTTGCTGGAGGGCGTAGAGGAACATTTGGTCCTCTATATTTAGGGTACAGAACCCTTTAGGGTGTCTTGCTGGAGCTAGCCAACCCAAATAAAATATAAATGGTCATGTTAGTTTTATTAATTATGTGATAAACATTTTAATTATGTTTTCAACACTGCACATATTTTTATAGTTTAATTTGAAATACGATTGTTATACAAGAAATATTAAATGGCATTTTCAATAGATATCATGTTTTCATAATTTCACAATGTTTATTACAGATGTTAGCTTTCTTAAATAGAAATTTAAAAGAAAAGTAGACCATATGTTTCTCAATCAAAATAAAATATAATTATCTTTTTGCTGGAAGTTTCCATAATATATTGTATGGCTGTAGAGCTTTTCTAAGAATGTTAAAATTAATTACTTAGTGTTCATGCCTTTTGGTAATTAAAGTAGTAGTGTACATATATATTGTTTTGAATATAAGATTTCTTATTAAATATATAGGCTATATGTTTTTAATGAAAAACAAAGATAATTATTGTTTAGCTATCTTGCCACATAAAATCTATCTAAGCTGATATATTAACTTTCATCGATAAATGTTTTATTATATGTTTCATATGCTTCATAAATTAACAATGTGTATCACAACTCATTAACCTTAGATATATCATATATCTTTTCTAAAAAGTTAAAAAGGTTAAATAATGTTATAATGTGTTTTATCGTCTTATGATCACTTAACCTTAGATATACCGCATATGACTTTTGTAAACGATTAAATTGGTGAACCTAATATTTGTATATTTATAATTAAGATATATTCAAGATTAGGTCTTGTATTATAAAATATGAACCAAACCTTTTTCGAAAGAGTGCCTTCTTGTTATAACCATTGCTTGTGATGTTTTTGAAAAGCAAATGCTCTTTTCGTTATGCTTTCTTTTAGCTTTGCCTATGGTGAATGTTGTTGTTATTGAGTGGTGTTTGTTTCTTATTGTTTGTGTGATGTTTAGAGATTGATCCAGTAGTTGAGAATCAAGACAAATACCATGGAAGAATCTCAAGTTTTCTCTAAGCAAGGCAAGTGGTCTTCTCCCCCTGCATATTCTGTTTGAACCTATTCAACACATGATAACTAAGTTTACATTCATGATATGTATAATTTGATGGGTTACCTATTCAAATACACCTAACCTTTCTAACCTTATTCCTAGATCAAACCTGGGTATTGTACTCTACTTTAATAGCTATGCTATTGTTACAACTTTAACTTTATACACTCACTTATTAATGATATTATTGTTCTAAAGATCATGTTATCATTATCATTGCTATTATAAAGGCCTCAATTGTTGAATTTTGCATCTAGGGATTGTGTCCTTATTATGGTTTGAGTTTTGCATCTAGGGAGTGTGTCCTTATTCATCTCATCATCCTGTTTTTATCATATTAGATTTTTGTTCAGTTCAGTATTTTGATCATAAATCACACATACAAACTTGGAATTTAGTGCTCTTATACTTTCTGGAAAACTTATAAAATTATCTACAACTTTCTCAATTACAAGTTTTCTAGAGAAATTTAGTTTTCTTAGTTTTAAGGAGTTATCTGTATTGGAAGTAAATATGTTTGTGATCCAAAAATTTTGGACCAATCTATATTTCAGGGTCAATATCTCCTACTTCCTTTATCCATAAGAGGTGTTCCATATATCTAAAAGAAAGAGAAAAGGTAGAATTACAACTTTCATGTTGTGAGTTTTTGCGTTTGAGGTCGCTAAATTTGTTAAACAGTTCGTTGAAATTAGAGCAAAAAATCTGTAGCAACCAGACGAGAAATTTTTGATATTCTTGTGTTGTATCTTGTTTTTGTGGCACTTTTGTGGAAAAAAAGAGAACATAAAAGGCAAGTGCAAGAAAAGAACTACACAAATAAAAAAAAGAAAAAAAGAAGTGCTCGCATCCATTGTCTCCTTTGTGATTTAGATATGTGACTTGGTTGCTTAAACTAGTTTGAGGAACACGTTTAAGCTAGCAACTTCAAAAAGTACTTTGGACACTTATTCAATATTGTTATCTGTTTACTAACTTGTGTGCCACAGATACATATATATAGTGAGCCTTCCCAAGCTCCATCTTACTCTCGAGCAAAACAAGTACTCATTTGCAATCACAGCCATAGTCTTAAGTGTTGTAACAATGGCCACCGTTTTGCCACTTGCAGTGTTGGTAATAACCTTGTAAGAGCTGGGTTAGATGCTTTATAACTTGTGTTCCACCAACACTCATATAGTAGGCTTAGGGTTTATACAATCAATATATGAGGTGTAAGGTTTACACCTTTGTTTGTTGCTGTTGGGGACTTGTTCTCAAATGCTTCGAATTAAGAACAAGGCAACATAGAGAATTAAATGTAAAATCCCTTCGTCCGCTACAACTTTACTCCTTCGTGGATTTAATGAGCTTCGGACGAAGATTATGAATAATATATCACGAAGATTATATCTTCGTGATCAGAGATAAAATAATGTGAAAAGAAATATAAAATACAAAAATGCTATAGAATGATAAGAATAAATAACATTAATTACTCTTTCTGTATAATATGAATTCGGATATTAAAACACGGTAATTAGGTACATTTATACCTTTCGTCTCGGCAGCACGGCGTTAGCAATTACAAGATTGCGTGAACAGTAAAGGAGTACTATTCATCTATTTATAGGCACAGGGCGCAGCCTGTGAGAAATTACAATCACGCCCCTTACAGAAGATCACAATTGTAACTCAGACTCTTTATGGACTAAAAAGTCATTTCATCTTTAAGTCGGTTTGTTCCTTCGTCTTTGGATACGTTCTAGTGTCGAAGCTTCATGAGCGATAGCTTCGGTATTACGTACAAGCGGATTTGCCGAAGGTGTTTCTTTCTGTAGGACCTTCAGCGACGAAGCATGGTCCCAACAGTAGCCCCTTCGCGGCGCTAGATCGTTTTTCGTAACGAGCTTGAACCGTGAAAAAGTCTCCTTAAGCTTCGGGTAGCCGAAGGTCCGAAAAACACCTTCCCTGGGCTCGTTGCCGAGAAACGATATAACTTCCGAGAGCAAAGTAGTCCCAGCATGCACATTTACCATCTCGGGTTTTGTGGCCCACTATTCAGTGAGTGCGAGCGACTGTCCGTCCGGTGTAAGAGGCTTGACGATTCACCTTTTTACCTGCAGCACTATATAAACAGACAGGTAGGTGTAAAGTTACCACAGCATTCATTGCAATTGCACTGTTTTGCTGCCAAAAATTTCACCATAGCCGAAGCTTGATCCTTGCACTCAAACGAAGCACCATTCCGGATTCTGCTTCGTCACAAGAAGAGCTTCGGGAAAAAGGTTATTAATTTCAAAAAACCTTTAGGTGTTCATAATCAAATGGCTAGGTTGCGCTCCACTGCCAGGATTGAGCGTGAGGGAGACGAGGCCGAAGCTTCTGAAACTGTTCCTATTTCCGAAGCAATGAGGCGGTCCGGGCTGGCAACATCAGGGGATGCACCTGCTGCCGAAGTGAAAGGAGCTGATGTTGAAGAAGTTGAATTTGAAGATGAGTACGGTGCAACGCCATCCAAACCCAGTCACTTGGAATTTGGGAAATCCACTATTAACAAAGGTGATATGGCTAAGTTATTGAAGTTAGGCTATTTCAGCGAAGATAAGAAGGATCTAATTCGCTTCGGGGGAGAGGAGGTTACCCCGAAGCCCGAAAAAGATGAAGTGGTGGTTTTTAAAAGCTTCTTCAAAGCAGGGCTAAGATTTCCCCTGCATGAGATGATTGCAGATGTGCTAGAGAGATTTGGAATTTATCTTCATCAATTAACTCCCAACACTATTGTCAGGCTCAGTGTTTACATCTGGGCACTCCGAAGCCAGGATGCAGAACCTCTTGCCGAAGGTTTCTGTCGGTCGCATGAACTTCATTATCAGACAAAAGCTAGAGAAGACGGGCTACATGATAACTTTGGCTGCTACAATTTTGCATACCGGAAAGATGCCAAGTACCCAGTTATTAGCTACCGTACAAAATGGCCAGCCGGCTAGAAGGGTGAATGGTTTTATGTCAAAGTGGATGAAAAGAAGGAAAAATTGGTTCAGAGCCCTTTAAGGTTAACCTTCGGGGAAACTAGGCCTCAATGCACCATGGATCCAGATAGCGCATGCCAGACCGCGCTGATCGAATTTCGGACTATTGCAGAGCACATTGGCACCAGGGATCTAGTTCAAGAGTTCTTAGCATTCAGAGTATTCCCAACTTTTAGGGAATGGGACATGCCAAAGCTGAAAGGAGAGAAGAAGAAAAAAGAGCTTGTTCGACTTCCTTATTATTTCAAGTTTAAAAAACATTTTAAGACGCCTTGCCAAGAATGGCTAGATACAATTGAGGTTATGTGCAATGAGATCCTCGGCAACTATTCTAAAAAAGAAGATCAATTAATGACTGCAGCTTTCGGCACTCGTCCGAAGCGGAGGATGAATCGGGTGATGGATGCTTTGAATTTTGATTATCCTGATTATGAGCAGTTGGGCAAAGTTGCTGAAGGGTAGAAAAGAAAACGGGTTGCCAGCATCCTTGATAAAGAAGGCACCAAGTTGGCTAAAAAGGACAAAGAATATTCTGAGAAAAGAAAATTAAGCCCTGAGCCGAAGATAACTGCATCAAAGAGAAGAAAAGCTGCAACCCCAGAACCGAAGGCACCAGCCCAAGAAGAAGAAGCTCCTGCAACACCTTCTGCTGCCGAAGTGGAAGAGATTCTAAAGGTAATGACTGGTCCTTTGCCTATCAAGCTAAGTCCGCTAGCGCCAGAATTGACGAAGTTTTTTCAAAAGGAAAAAGAACCTTCGGCAATAGAGAGTCCTGCCAAGCCGAAGAAGAAAAGAAGGATTATGCAAGTGGCCGATGTCATTCACCAGACACCACCACCGGCATCGGCACCAAAAATAATTGAGAGCACTGTTACTGCCGAAGCTGAAGCCACCAGAGCCACCGGAGCCGAAACTGAGATCACCGAAGATCCTAATCTAGAGACCACACTTGGTGATATTGACAACATGCTTTTGAAAATGGCTGAAGAAGAAGCTGCTGCGGTCGCGGTGGGCTCGACGATTGAGAAAGGAAAAGAACAAATTGAAGACACTTTGGAAGAAGAAAACTTTGATTTTCAAGATATACTTGGACAAGATTTATCAGAAAGTGAAAAAGAAGAGCTAAAGAAATACGCTATATCCTGCGGATACAAGCCAGGGGCTCTACTATTTGGCGGAGTCAATGAAGGTAAACTGAGATGCCTTCGGAATCGAATCGAGGCCAAAGTTGTTAGAACCTTCTCAAAGAGTGTTGGGCTACCAAAGATTGAAGCGGACCTGTGCAGGTACCAGCGACAACATATTGCCGGTAGCCTGTTCTATGCTAATTTCAAGGTAAAAAACTCTCAACTTTTATTGTTCTACGCTGATTAAAATGTTTTCTGACGAAGGTTGTTTTGCCAGAGTATATTACTAAGTAAAGTGCTAAGGATGCAACAAGATCTTGAAGACAAGAAAAACGAAGCTATCATCAAAGATCTAGAAAACAAAGTTGAAAATTACGAAGCTGCTCTGAAGGAAAAGGACTTCGTCATTCAAGATCTTGAACATAAAGCTAAAGATCATGAAGCTGCCTTGGATAAGAAAGACTTCGTCATTCAATCTATGGAAGGCTCGCTGGCTGAAGCTCAGGCTGAAATTGACAAATTAAACAACAAATTACTCGTACAATCAGAAAAATCTGAGCAAGAAAAGAAGAATCTTGAAGCAAGCCTCAAGACTGAAATTGAGAAAAATTCAAGTTTGCAGAAATCATTGAAAGAGCTTCAGGAAAAGTTCTTAGACTTCGGAAACCGATGTGTGCAGCGGCTGAAGGATGTATTTCACTCAATCGGAGCCAGCTCTGACAAATTTACACCTTCAGCTGAAAACTTACTAAGCACTTTTGTATACATTAAGGGCGAAGTTGATGCACTTGATGAAGTTATCGTCGGGCATGCCGATTTCTGCGCCCTGTTAGCTTCTCGAGGCACGACTTCTGCTTTCCTGAAAACTGGCTGCACACATGGGAAAATTGTTAACAGACCAAATTTCAGTCTGTCACCAGCAGATTTAATTGACATCCCCAGCCTAGCTCGAAGCATAGGAAACAGGTTTATGACGCAGATTTGGATAAATGGCGGGCGAAAAATGGCTGGTGACGAAGCTCGGAGTCACCTTCAGCCAGTAAGAGACTTATACTCGTTACTTTTACCTTCTCCTTGAACTCTGCGCTTTTCTCATTCCATTTTAATATGTACAGGATGATGAAGCTAAAGAATGACGAACTGAAGCTTTAACCAATGCTCCAAAAATCTTTTGCTGCACAAGATTCTAGAAAAAGCTTTGTAACATGATTATAAAGAAACTTATGTCAATTTGTGCATACCTTGTAATATATCTTTTCCCCTTTGTTCACGTACGATCTGTTTTGCTGTGGACGAAATTTTCTTTTTGAGCCGAAGGCGAAAAACACCTTCCCTTCTTTTCGTACACAACGAAGCACAAAAATTTCTTGTTTGTGTTTTTCTCCGAAGCTTTATCCTCATAGCCGAAGCATCTGCCTTTTCTGTATGATATGATAATGATCCTATGTATGTCTAAATGGATGTTTATGAATGCAAATGTCATGATGTGATGTATTGTGCGAATGAATGTACAAGTACATATTCAGAGCCATAATCATAGCCGTCATTCCCTTAGGAATGACTCAAATCTTTCGATGTATCAGCGTTGACTTTTCGCTGTAAGCCTCCCTTAGGAGCTTCTTCGCCTTTTACTTCAGCGGAATCAGCATTTATTTTTCGCTGTAAGCCTCCCTTAGGAGCTTCTTCGCCTTTTACTTCAGCGGAATCAGTGTTTATTTTTCGCTGTAAGCCTCCCTTAGGAGCTTCTTCGCCTTTTACTTTCGGCGGAATCAGCGTTTATTTTTCGCTGTAAGCTCTGCATTCCCTTAGGAACGACCTTTGAGCTTATCCCTATTTTCTTCTCTTTCTTTGTTTGCACTCGATGGTGCATTCTCAGCTTTTACATTTACATTTTTTGGGGGATATCGCTCTTATAGAGCTGAAATAATGAAAAAGGGAAATTACATGCTATGGCCCCATTAAAAACCTTTCTCCCCTTTTGAAAAGGAAAAGGGTGCCATAGGAAAAAATAAAAAATAAAAAAGATTACACATAATACCGCCGAAGCTCATCCGCGTTCCAAGATCTAGGAATGTCGTTGTCGTTCATATCCTTTAACCTATAGGAACCGGGTCTTGATGAAGATACTACCAGAAAGGGGCCTTCCCACTTCAGCTGTAGTTTACCTACTGTGTCTGGATTGGCCACTCTTCGAAGCACCAAATGTCCTGGCTTGATGTTCTTCAACCGAACCTTTCTATCACGCCATTTTATTGTTTCGGCTTGGTATTTATTAATGTTTTCCACAGCCTGAAGCCTGATCCCTTCTATAGCATCTTTGTCCACAGAGCAATCAGCTTCGTCTTCTGCCGAAGCCACTGTCCTTATTGACCCTGCCTTAGCCTCTTCTGGGGTTATTGCTTCATCACCAAACAGCAATTTGAATGGTGTAAAACCTGTTGACCTTGATACTGTTGTGTTGTGGCTCCACACCACTTTGATTAATTCATCTGGCCACTTTCCCCTTGGCTGATTGAATATTAACTTCATTATTCCTGTCATTATGATGCCGTTAGCCCTTTCAACTAGTCCATTTGATTCCGGATGTCGAACTGATGCAAAATGGATCTTTGTGCCAATTTGTTCACAAAATTCTTTGAAGGCTTCGGAATCAAACTGCGTTCCATTGTCCACAGTGATGGCCTTTGGCACTCCGAAGCGACACACAATGTTTTGCCAGAAAAACTTTTGAACAGTAACCGAAGTTATTGTGGCTAAAGGCTTTGCCTCAATCCATTTAGAAAAATATTCCACTGCCACTACAACATATCTTAAGTTGCCTTGTGCTGGTGGTAGCCGACCTAACAAATCAAGACCCCACCTTTGCAATGGCCAAGTGGGTTGTATTAACTGGGTTAGGGACGAAGGTTGTTTTTGATCTCTTGCACATTTCTGACAACCTTCGCACTTTTGGACTAACTCCGCTGCATCCGAAGCTGATTTTGGCCAATAAAATCCTTGGCGAAAAACTTTTCCCAGCAAAGGCCTAGATCCAATGTGAGATCCACACAGGCCTGCATGTATTTCCTTCATCAATTATATACCTTCGGCTCTGGATAAACATTTGAGTAACGGAGAGCAGACCCCGTGCTTGTACAACTCCCCTTCTATTATTACATATGGACGAGCTCTTGCATCTATTCTCTTGTTATAAGCTTTGTCATCTGAAAGGAAGTTACCCTGAAGGTAGGAGATGATCTCAGTTCTCCAGTCTTCACAATAAACAGGAGATATATTGAGGACCGCTCTTTCAAGGAGTTCAACCGAAGGTGCTTTTATTGTTTCAAAAAATACTTCCGAAGGTAAGGGCAGCCCCTATGCTGCTGACTTGGCTAGCAAATCAGCATGTTCATTTTCTCCTCGAGGAATATTTTTTACAGAAAACCCTTCAAAGGAAGCTTCAATCCTTCGGACCGTGTCTAAATACTTCTCAAGCTTCGGGTCTCTTGCCTTACAACTCTTGTCAATATGACCAGAGATAACCTGGGAATCAGTTTTAAGAACTGCCCTTCTGATTCCCATTGCCTTTAACTTCCGAAGACCCAAAAGTAAAGCTTCGTACTCAGCAATGTTATTTGTGCAGCTAAAATCAAGTCTTGCTGCGTAGCAAGTTTTAACTTTGGAGGGTGCGACCAACACAGCGGCTACCCCTGCTCCGAAGATTCCCTAAGAACCATCGCAGAATACTGTTTATGCTTCGGTATCTTTACTTGCCTCTTCTACCTGAGCCCCTGGCGTCCAGTCAGCAATGAAGTCAGCTAATGCCTAGGACTGAATCGAAGATCTGTGCACATAATCAATGCAGAATTCATTAAGCTCCACAGCCCACTTTCCAATCCTTCCAGTAGCTTCTCTATTTCTCATAATGTCCTTCAATGGTTGTGAAGAAGGGACAATTATATTGTATGCTTGGAAATAATGCCGAAGCTTTCTGGAAGCCATCAAAACAGCATATAGCACCTTCTCCAATTCTGTATAATTTTTCTTTGATAAACTAAGAACTTCAGATACAAAGTATATTGGAGCTTGCTTCTTGACTTGCCCTTCAAGCTTCACTTGGACAAGTGCCGCACTTACCGCTGAGTGCGAGGCTGCCACATATAACAACAGAGGAGCCCCTGGCGTTGGTGGAGTTAACGTCGTTAAGTCTATCAAATATTGCTTCAGCTCTTCGAAGGCTCTCTGCTGAACTGGTCCCATTGAAAAGCTTCGGCTAATTTCAGCACTTCGAAGAATGGTAAATTTCTCTCTGCTGATCTAGATATGAATCTGTTGAGAGATGCCAATCTTCCTGTCAATCGTTGAGCCCCCTTCTTTGTGCTTGGTGGTTCCATTCGAAGAATAGCTTCGATTTTATTTGGATTAGCCTCAATGCCTTTTGTCGAAACTAGGCAACCAAGGAATTTCCCTTTCTTTACTCCGAAAACACACTTTTCTGGATTCAGTTTTAGACCAGCCTGTCTAAAATTAGCGAAAGTCTCCTGCAAAACAACAATGTGATTTTCTTGCTTCATGCTTTTTACAATGATATCATCGACATAAGTTAGCACATTTCTGCCTATCTGAGAATGAAGAACCTTTGCTGTCATTCTGCTGAAGCTTCCTCCAGCATTCTTGAGCCCCTCAGGCATCCGAAGGTAACAATATGTTTCGCTAGGGGTTATGAAGCTGGTTTTTGGCTCATCCTCCTTCTTCATCCAAATCTGATGATAGCCTGAATAATAGTCCAAGAGACTCATAAGTTCTGATGAAGCTACTGCATCAACTAGGGAGTCTATCCTTGGCAATGGAAACTCATCCTTCGGACAAGCCTTGTTGAGATCAGTGAAATCAATACACATCCTCCATTTGTCGTTGGCCTTTTTTACCATAACAGTGTTAGCCAGCCATTCTGGATATTTCACTTTTCTAATGACTCCGGCACTGAGGAGTCTTTTTACTTCATTTCGAGCTCCTTCGGCCTTGTCATCAGACATCTTCTGAAGCCTCTGCTTTTTGGGCCTGAAGGATGGATCAACATTGAGCGAGTGTTCAATAACATCCCTGTTGACTCCACAAAGATCATTAGCGGACCATGCAAAAACATCTTTGTTGTTGAACAAGAATCTTATCAGGGTTTTCTCTTGTTCCTCAGACAGTTGAGATCCCAGCAGCACCTTCTGCTCTGCGATGTCTTCGCATAAAAGCATGGGTTTCGGCTGATCGGCCGAAGCAGCCTTCTCCCTTCTATGCTTGTACTGCTCACAAGCTTAGGCTTCATCTATGTTGTGGATTGTCTTTGAATCAGTCCAATTCCCCTCGGCCTTTCTGGCGGCTTCCTGACTCCCATGAATAGCAATAGGTCCCTGATCCGAAGGTATCTTCATGCAAAGATATGCTGGATGAAGAATTGCTTCGAAAGCATTGAGTGTTCTGCGACCAATGATAGCATTGTAAGGATACTCCATGTCAACAATGTCAAACACAATTTGCTCAGTTCTTGTGTTGTTGATGAATCCGAAGGTCACTAGCATGGTAATCTTACCAAGCGCTACAATCTGTCGCCCTCCGAAGCCACAAAGAGGGTGCGTAGCATCATGAATCTTGTCTTTGGGCTCTTGCATTTGTCTGAAGGCCTTAGCAAATATGATATCTGCCGCACTGCCTGTATCAACCAAGACATTGTGGACCAGAAACCCCTTGATCACACAAGAGATAACCATAGCATCATTATGTGGGTAATCCTTGAGCTGAAGATCCTCTTGAGAGAAGGTAATTGGGATGTGAGACCATCTTGACTTGATGAAGGGTCCTTGCACCCCTACATGTTGTACTCTTCTTTGCGCCTCCTTCTTCTTCTTCTTGTTAGCCGGCTCTGAGCATGAACCGCCTGTTATCGGGAGAATCAACTTTGGAGCCGAAGCAGTTCCAGTTTGGTTCTTGAACGAAGCCATCAGCTCAAAAAGTGGAAGTGAGTTCACAGGAGGTGGGCGCCAATGTTGGGGACTTGTTCTCAAATGCTTCGAATTAAGAACAAGGCAACATAGAGAATTAAATGTAAAATCCCTTCGTCCGCTACAACATTACTCCTTCGTGGATTTAATGAGCTTCGGACGAAGGTTATGAATAATATATCACGAAGATTATATCTTTGTGATCAGAGATAAAATAATGTGAAAAGAAATATAAAATACAAAAATGCTACAGAATGATAAGAATAAATAACATTAATTACTCTTTCTGTATAATATGAATTCGGATATTAAAACACGGTAATTAGGTACATTTATACCTTTCGTCTCGGCAGCACGGCGTTAGCAATTACAAGATTGCGTGAACAATAAAGGAGTATTGTTCATCTATTTATAGGCACAGGGCGCAGCCTGTGAGAAATTACAATCACGCCCCTTACAAAAGATCACAATTGTAACTCAGACTCTTTATGGACTAAATAGTCATTTCATCTTTAAGTCGGTTTGTTCCTTCGTCTTTGGATACGTTCTAGTGTCGAAGCTTCATGAGCGATAGCTTCGGTATTACGTACAAGCGGATTTGCCGAAGGTGTTTCTTTCTGTAGGACCTTCGGCGACGAAGCATGGTCCCAACAGTTGCCTTTGTTTCTATTTTGAACTAACAATGATAGGACCAAAGACCCAAATGGACTACAAGGCCCCTAATCCTACTGATGATGAGTGTGTCTCCCATCTAGAATTGAAGGACCTATTGCGTGCATTGACTAAAGATTTTGAGAGCCACACCATTGATGCTGATTTGTCTGCCACATGTTATATATTTTCATCCTTCTCTTCTTTTGATGAATATAATGCAAATGAGTATAATAAACATGAATTATCAATCGATAAGGTTTTTGCACGACGTAGCATATATGATAGGAGAAAAGTTAAAATTGTGGCTAGTACTTCAACACATCATGCATTAGTTTGGTTGAACAACTTGCATGACTATGACAAACCATAAACTTGGGCTAATATGAAAGCGCTTATGAGAGAACAATTTGTTTCTTCTCATGATGTCATGCCTTCAAATAAATCAGAGTTACCTTTGTCACATGATGATTGTACTATTGATTCTTGTGATAACAAAGAGTTGTGTGATGAATCTTCTATTACTTCTATCCCACAACTTGAGAACAAATTTGATATTATTACTTGTGACCCTATTAATTGTGATGAAATTAGAACTTCCAATCCCATAACCACTGTGCATGATGAGCTGAAATTATTATCTTTTTTAAATACTTTAGACGAGAAAGTCTCTTTTAGTGTTGATTTGCCTTAGATATCTAAACATACTTATCATTTTATTGGAATATATAATTGTAAAGGAGAATATATGGTACATCAATTAGATATTTGTTTTAATATGAAATCTCATTTTATCATGAAACAATATGATCTGTTAGAGGGCTGTGTTAAAACTAACCATATCACGTTGAGTTCCACTTGTTCTGCTTTGTATGTTTTGCAACGACAAGGTCAATTTCAAGAAGGGAAGCAAGGTTGGACAATATCAAGAACTACAACAACTACTTCTGCAAGCACCAACAACTTTGAGTTAAGGACGACTCAAAACTAGGAAGGAGAGAATGATGAGGACATGGACACCAACTACATAATCAAGGCCTAATCAATGATAGAGTCTCAAGCCAAAGTGGAGTTGAAGTCCAATTTATTTGCGAGTTTGGTTCGGGATGTAGGAGTGGGCCTAAATAAAACTGACGCCTAGGCCACATATGGAGTTCATTTTTTGTGTTCTAGATATCAATGGAAAGCTAAGGAGATAAGCTTTCTAACCCAACTGGTCCTATGTAAAAATACTCTTGGAGTCGATGGGAATTGTCAAAATAACATGGCATCTAGAATCTATGAGAAATCAGCGACGCCTGTTTTTGGACTTGAATGCATTGTACACCCTAGGGTTGCTCGGCCACCACCTTGGCCACCGCCTAAGCCTTTTTTATTGTATATATATTTAGTAGTATATATTAGATTAGTTATCTTAGATTAGTCGAGTTTTGCTTAGATTTATTTTTTCATCGAACAGTGTCATCGTTCATCGATTTCTGAGACACCACCTCGTGATCATGTTGTTGCTTGTGTTCTTGGTTGCACTTGCAGGGATAAACCTTCGTGGCGAGGTCACTTTTATGTCATGGGTGATACTCAATGGAGCAGGGGTGTAGTGATTGTGAGGACTCGTTTGTTTGGAGCCTTGGATCATCAACGTTCAGATCTCCACCTAATCAAAGTTATCCTACCTCAGAAGCTTAGGCCTTGCCCTCTATCAGACCCAAAGCATCTTCTCTTGTCTCTTCGAGATTTTCAAATTCTAGGTAAAGATCATCTTGTGGTGTACGATTTGTGGCATTCCTTTTTCCATCTTGTGCCTCAAGAAGACATGCTTCTTCATCCTGTTTCTGATCAATGGGATCAAGAACCAAAGCAGGAGCTGCAGACTTCATTAGAAGCATGACAAAGGATTGCTTGTAGTTGTGAGTTTACCAGAGGTGGGAACCAATAATGTTGGTGTTGGTAGCCTGCCTTGCCGAATGTCCTCAAAATATCTTTACTTCAATTTAAGCAAATGTGAATCAGGCATATAGCAAAGGATGGACAAAGGTAGCATTTGGCCGAAACGACGTGTAAAGAAGCTTCATCTATACACGCGTGCAGCGAAGACGCGAGCCGAGGTCGCTAGCCTTGTCATGGAGAAAGCTTCGAGCGCAAGGCGACAAAGGGGAAGAAGTCCAAGACTTGCGCGGCAAGATAGAAAGAAGAAAGACAATGATGCCCCTATAATATCTGTAAATCATGTGTGTGAACTTTGTGGGCATGTTTTTAATTTCATGTGAAGCTATACAAGTTCCCTATAAATAGGTGAATAATGACATGCACAAATTCACCTCTTAAGGGCCCTAAGCTTCGTTTCCCTTAGCCTTCAAAGTACCTTTGATCATGTTTCCTTGTAAAGCCGAAGGTATGATTGTATACTTGTTTTATAAGAACAAAGGAATGAAAAATTCTAAGGCATATGAGAAGAGTAACACACTTTGTCTTTCATTGTATTTTTATATTCTTTTACTTTATTTCACCATTTGTTTATATCTTCTCCCTAAATTTATATCTTCGAAGGAGAGGTAAGGGAAGGTAGAAGATTTCAATCTTCTAACTTGTGTTGCCTTGTTTTTGATATCTCTTAGTAATCAGATGCATGTGACCAACATTGGCTCCCACCTCCGGTGATCTCACAACCACAGCAAGCTACACCATAACGAAGAGCATGGCGAGCCATCAAGCTTCATCGTCCACATTGAACAAGCTTGTGCTCCCCATCACTGAGGGATCGAGCTTCAAACCTAGCAACAAGAAACAAAAGAAAGAGGCCCAAAGAAGGGTGTAGCATGTAGGTGTCCAAGGACCCTACATCAGGACCAAGTGGTCCCATATTCCTATCACTTTTCTCAAGAGGATTTTTATCTCAAGGACTATCCACACAGAGATGCTATGGTGATCTCATGTGTCATAAAAGGCTTCATGGTGCACAACGTCCTGGTTGATACAAGTAGTGCAATAGATATAATATTTGTGAAAGCCTTTAAGCAAATGCAGGAGCTAGAAGATAAAATTCAAGATTCAACCTTTCCTCTCTGTGGCTTCGGAGGGCAACAAGTGATGGCACTCGAAAAGTTGGCTATGTCCATCACCTTCGGCTATGTCAACAATACAAGGATAGATAGTTGATATGGATTTCTCATACAATGCAATCATTGGAAGGGGAACTCTGAAAGTCGCCTAGAGGGAATGAATAGGTGAAACCTGAAAATTATAAACTTTGAACACGCACTTCACCCGGGGTTAGGGTTAGAAATAAATAATAGTGAATTCGAAGTGCGGAAGATAGTTCTTCTTGCTATGAGTTGCTCAATTAATGCGGATAACTTTGGGAGCAAACTCAAAGCAATGTGAGCAATAGAACTTTTAGTGAGAGGGGAGAGGGAAGAAACAAATCGAATGGTGAAGATCAACACAAGTGGTCACGGTGATTTGTTTCCCGATGTTCGGTTCCAAGGAACCTACTCCCCGTTGAGGAGGACACAAAGGTTGGGTCTATTTCAACCCTTTCCCTCTCTCAATCGGTCACCTAGACCGGTCAAGTGCTTCTTAATCACATGGGTCACTAAGACCCCGCAAGAATCACCACACGATTAGGTGTCTCTTGCTTGCTTTACAAAACACTTGGAAAGATTAGAATGAGAATAAGAAAGCAACCAAGCAACAAAAGAAACACAAGTCACTCTCTCTCAAGTCACTAAACACTTTGATCACTTGACTTGATTTTGGAACTTGGAGAGGATCGAATGCTTTGATTGTGTCTTTAGAGTGTATTATTTGCTCTTGTATTGAATGAAGAGAGTGGGATGCTTGGATGTCTTGAATGGAGGTGGTTGGGGGTATTTATAGACCCAACCACTGTTCTAGTCGTTGGCTGACTGCTCTATCGATGGACGCACCGTACAGTCCGGTGGTGCATCGGACACTCACTGTTCACTGTCCGGTGCATGCCACGTCAGCCGACCATTGGGGTTTGGAGCGGTTGACCATTGAAGTCGTTTGTCCTTTTGCTGCACAGGACAGTCCGGTGGCACACCGAACAGTTCGATGCGACATGTCGTCGCAGTCTGTCTTCTGACTTCTCACGATTTAGAATGTGTGCGCAGTCGCACAGTCGACCATTGGGCAAAGTTGACCATTGCTCATTGTCTCACCAGACAGTCCAGTGGCACAACAGACAGTCCTACGATTTTTAGTGGACCAGCGCTGCGAAAACCCGAGAGCAACCAGTTCGCGGAGTGCTCTAGCCAGGGCACCGGACACTGTTCGGTGCACACCGGACAGTCTGGTGCGCCACTGGCTGCAGCAAGTCTGTTTGCTCCAAACTTGTAGAGTTGTTCCACGATTATTTTCTTTGTATGTGTATGTGAACTTTTTGCACCTGAGAAAAAAATATTCACTAGGCAAACTAGTTAGTCCATATGGTTTGTGATGGACGTCAAACACCAAAATCGATTATAGGAAATGTTGAGGCCATTTACCTTTCAATCTCCCCCTTTTTGGTGACTGATGCCAACACAAACCAAAGCAAATACAAAGTGTAGAAATGTACCTAGTTTGCATTTTGGCAGATGTGCATAAGTTACTATGAAATGAAAGCAGTTTTAAGCATATATGGTTGTTTTGATATATTTAACATTTCGGACCACATTTGCACCACTTAGCTTGTTTTTGCAATTCTTTTGGATAAGTCTTTTCAAATTCTTTTACAATTAGCCAATGGTATAATAATATGATTTCTAAAAGCATTTTCAAGTTTTTGAAAATTCTCCCCCTATTTCAAATGCTTTTCTTTTGGCTAAATAAAAGCTCCCTCTAAAGAAGTTCTCCCCTTAGTTGTCAAGAGGGTTTTTGCAAATGCCTATTAATTTCTCCCTCTTTTTGAACAATTTCTCCCCCTTTTTGAAAAAGTTTTTAGAAAAAGGTGGTGGTGCGGTCCTTTTGCTTTGGGCCTATTAATTTTTCCCTCTTTGGCATTAAGCGCCAAAAACAAAGAAAACTAGAGGCCTTTTGACAAGAAAGATGGGAATGTAAGTACATAAGTAGGGCAAAGGATACTGACGAATGCGTAGTGAAAGCCTTGCCTTTGCCTATTACTCCATTTCCCTTTCAATCTAAGACTAAGCATAAAAATATTCTTGGAAACACATTAGTCTTAGCTTTGGCCTAAGAAGAATAAGAAATATGCATTTGTACCAAATGAAAGAGACATGATCAAAGGTATATAAATGAGCAACGGGTGCGAGATTTCAATCAAAATTCCAAGAATCTAAGATATTGAGCTCATTCCTAAGCTTGCTAAAAGTCTTTTCATATAGGGGCTTGGTGAAGATAACGACTAATTAGTTGTGGGTGCTAACATAAGCAATTTCGATATCCCCCTTTTGTTGGTGATTTCTCAAAAAGTGATACCAGATGTCTATGTGCTTAGTATGGCTGTGTTCAACGAGATTATCCACCATACGGATTGCACTCTCATTATCACATAGGAGGGGGACTTTGCTCAACTTGTAGCCATAGTCCCTAAGGGTTTGCCTCATCCAGAGTAATTGTGCACAACAATGTCCTGTAACAATATACTCGGCCTCAGCGGTGGATAGAGCTACTGAGTTTTGTTTCTTTGAATCCCAAGACACTAGGGATCTCCCTAGAAACTGACAAGTCCCTGATGTGCTCTTCCTGTCAATTTTACATCTTGCATAATCGGCATCGGAATACCCAATTAGATCGAAGGTAGATCCCTTGGGGTACCATAGCCCAAACTTAGGAGTGTAAACTAAATATCGTATGATTCTTTTCATGGCCATAAGGTGAATTTCCTTAGGATTTGCCTAGAACCTTGCACACATGCATACGAAAAGCATAATATCCAGTCGTGAAGCACATAAATAGAGTAAAGAACCTATCATCGACCAGTATACCTTTTGATCTATAGATTTACCTCCTGTGTCGAGGTCGAGATGCCCATTTGTTCCTATGGGTGTCTTGATGAGTTTGGCATTTTTCATTCCAAACTTCTTGAGAATATCTTGAATGTACTTAGTTTGGCAGATGAAGGTGCCCTCTTGGAGTTGCTTGATTTGGAATCCAAGAAAATACTACAACTCCCCCATCATAGACATCTCGAATTTCTGTATCATTATCCTACTAAACTCTTCACAAGATGACTTGTTAGTAGATCCAAAGATAATATCATCAACATAATTTTGGTATATAAACAAGTCTTTATCAATCGTTTTGGTGAAGAGAGTAGAGTCAGCTTTACCGACTTTAAATTCATTAGTGAGAATAAAGTCTCTTAGGCATTCATACCATGCTCTTGGGGCATGTTTGAGCCCATAAAGTGCCTTTGAGAGCTATAAACATGTGAAGGATACTCACTACCTTCAAAGTCGGGAGGTTGCTCAACATACACCTCTTCCTTGATAGGGCCATTAAAGAAAGCACTTTTCACGTCCAGTTGATACAACTTAAAGCCATGGTAAGTAGCATCGGCAAGTAATATACGAATTGACTCAAGCCTAGCTACGGGTGCATAGGTTTTGTTGGAACTTGCTCACTGGCGCAAGTTGATCCAACGGGGGGGGTGTAATAGCGCAAACAAGGTTTCCGCACGTGATGGCAAAACTCTGTTAATCTAGCCTCTCAAGGGCACTGTGCGGGGGTATTTATAGGTGTCTGGGTGCCCGGCGTCCCGTGTTAAGGACGCATGTGCCCTCAGACACCTAGATTATCCCAGGAATATTCCCATAAAGTGGGGTTACAGACCGTAATTACAGGGAGGCCTTTACAAATTAGGCCCGTAACGCGCAACGGCCACGCAGGGCCTGTTACAATGGGCCGGATTACACGTGGGCCTCCGTTCTGGACGAGGTCGCAGGATGAGACGACCTCGTCACAGGTCTTCGTCCGGCCGCGTATGAGACGAAGGGTATGTCTACCGCTGGTGCAGCGAGTACGGCGAAGGCCTCGAGCGAAGGGTGGCGTCTTCGCCTTCGCCCCAACATTTGCCCTCCAAGGGACCAGTTCGACTAAGTCACCTGGTGCTGAAGACGTCGCTAGATGGCGGAGACGCTGCCCTCGCTTGAAGTGGTTCCGCAGGGGTTTTTGACATGACCGTTGATTGACGCCGTACTGTTGGATTGCGGGTTTCCCGAAGCGCCGCGCCCTGTGCATAAAAGGGGACGGGGGGGGGGGGGGGGCGGCGCGTTTTGAACCTTGTCTTTCCGCGCTGCATGAAAACCCTAGCCACCTTCTCAAAACTCTTGCTGCTCGTCTGCCCTCCTTGCTCTTGTTTGCCGGAGATCTGGCCCGTGTGAAGCAGACTGCTCGCCGCCACCGCCGGTACGTAGCGATGCTGACCTCTTCTTCTTCTGCTGCCGCTACGCCGCCGGCCGACGCGTCGTCTGAGGAGACGCTGAGCGCTGTGGCGGCGGAGGAGTTGCGTGCCGGCGACACGGTGAATTTCGGTGTGTCGCGGATGTCCTCGGTCCGCGTGCAAGATATGCAGCGGCTTGGTTACTTTGGCGGCGGAGTCGCTCGTGTCCCGGGGATGGAGGAGGTCCCTGAGCCAGAAGGCGAGTTGGTTGTTTTTGAGGCGTTCTTCGCTGCTGGTCTTCGCTTGCCTGCGCACCGATTCGTGGGAGAAGTCCTGCGCAGATTCAACGTCCAGATCCACCAGCTGACTCCGAATGCCGTGGTGGCTCTGTCGAAATTTGTCTGGGCGACGACTTCGTACGGCGGACAACCATCGGTCGAAGTCTTTGTGAAGTACTATTGCCTACACTGGCAGAAAAGGATGATCGGAAATAAGGTTGCACAGTTTGGATCCTATACATTTACACTGAAGACTGGCAAGACCTCGATGGAGGTAGTTGAGTTGGTTCCTTGCGCCCACAACAAATGGGGCAACTGGCATGAGTTTTGGTTCTACGTTGCGGAGGGCACAGTCGAAGACCATCCGGGGCTCCCCGTGGCTGAGATGTGCTCGTATTATTACTCAGCATACCCGCAGTTTGAAGTGGCGGAGGAGGATGCAGACGAATGGGCCCTTCGGTGCGCGGCCGGCCTGAGCAGAGGGCGCGATTTGGTTGAGGAGTTTGTGGCGTATGGGATGTGGCCTTTGGCGCATGGCTGGGCGCTGGGCGAAGTATGCCCTCGCTAGATGCCTTCCCATGGTGGGATGCTGGTGCGAAGTCCCGCCTTCGCACTAGATCTGCGTGGTCGCGATCCGGCCGCCGTTGTGCGTGAGGCGGAGGATGGGGCGGTGCGGATTGTTGGTCGGTACGTGCCGAAGACAGACGGCCAGCGTAGCTGGGATATACGCGGGTCTAATGACCGCTTGAACAGGGTCTTCGAATTGAACCGCCTGCGTATGGCGGTTATCCCGGGCAAGACGATGTGGATCGTCGCGGGAAGAAACCGGTGGCGGAGACTGGAGACGACGCCGCACCGGCGGCCGCCCCATCCTCAAAGAAGAGGAAACTAGGTATTGCTGCGGGAGGACTGGGGGTTTCCGATGGTTTTGCTAGGGAATTGATGAGGACGTTGAAAGTTCCCTTTGACCCGGAAACAGGATCTGGATGTCGCCTAGAGGGGGGGGTGAATAGGCGAATAAAACTTATTACTTTAAAACTTAAAATCTTACTCTACTCGAAGACTTAGTACGCAGTGGAGTGAGAAGACTCTTCGAGTAGGTTGCAGCGGAATAGAAGATCCTGTCTCAAAATGTCCTGCACTTCAAATAAAGCTTATACCACAGATAAGTATTGAAGTGCAGATATAAAGACGAGTAAGGCAGAGAGTCAGGATACAATACAGAACAGAGCACACAGACGCAAGGATTTATCCCGAGGTTCGGCCAAGCCTGAAATGCTTGCCTAGTCCTCGTTGGAGTTAGCCACACCTGGGCTTGGAGTCTATTTCAACTCCTTCCTCCGTTTGCTCAGATCTGTCAGTATGACAGATAGAGCCTTTCACTATTGATTTGGGTTACAACAACACCGTGGCTGCTTACACACTTCTTGGCAGCACCTCGGCAGAGTAACAATACGCTCAAGACCTTGCTCTAGCTCTAAGCAGCACTTCTCCTCTCTCTTAAGGCTTATAGTTGTGCCTTCTACACAAACTATAGAGTTACACACACGAGGGAGAGTGAGAATTGATTCGAGTGATGTCTACACTTGTTGGCTGCACTTATACTTCTCTTGGAGGCGCCTAGGAGTCCCTTTTATAGACCCAAGGGGCCTAGGAGCCATTGGACTTCATTTGGAAGGCAATATCAGCTTTCTGTCGGGTGGTGCACCGGACAGTCCGGTGCACCACCGGACACCTTCCGGTGCCCGATTTCCTTCCCAAAATGGCGCAGTCGACCGTTGCTGGCTTGGAGCCGTTGGCGCACCGGACACTGTCCGGTGCACACCGGACAGTCCGGTGCCCCCATATGACCGTTGGCTCGGCCATGCGTCACGCGCGGATTGCGCGGCCGACCGTTGGCCCAGCCGACCGTTGGCTCACCGGACAGTCCGGTGAATTATAGCCGTACGTTGCCGGTAAATTCTCGAGAGCGGCCAGTTCGCTCGAGCCAGCCTGGCGCACCGGACACTGTCCAGTGCACCACCGGACACTGTCCGGTGAGCCACCGGACAGTCCGGTGCACCCAGACTGAGCAGAACCTTGGCTGTACCCAGCCAAGCCTTTTGCACCTCTTTCCTTTTCTTCTTCTTTCTGTTTCTAACACTTAGACAAGAATATTAGTACACTAAAACCAATGTACTAAGTCTAGAAACATACCTTCTCTTAATTATTACATCCATAGCATTTCACATGCTTGAGCTTTGATGTTGGACTCATAAATCATCAAGTCGGCTTGACTTGATCTAGATTGACATTTCTTAGCTCCAACATCCTGCAAAGGTCACATAGAACATCTCCAAACATAGGAACAACCCAAACTAAAGTTTAAGGTGAACTTAGCTCTTTTGGGCTGCTTCCAGTTCTGGTTTTGACACTTGTTCTCCTTCTAGTGACCTTGATCTCCTTCTTAGAGCTTGATCTTGAGCCTTATGACTTACACCACATAACTGTAGCTGTTACCTCATTGGCTGTAAGTCACGTCCTTATGTAGTGATCCTTGGTGTGTTATAGCTCTTCTCAACTCGATCACCCTTGACTTTGCAAGCCTTCTTCTTCACCCTTGGCTTTGGGTTCCTTAGCCTCCTTGACCTTCTCCCGTGCACTTGGTACCTCGAAGCTTCTCTTGCCTCCGTCCTTGGCTTGATCAGTTGTCTCCGAGCTACGCACCCGAGTCTCACTTTATGCAATGTCCATCTTACTTGTGATGTCCATCATGTATCCATAATCCAGTTCTTGGACCATCACATTTGTTCTCTTGTGTTGAACCTGGTTAGCTTTACCTTAGGCTCCTGTTCAACACTTAGTACACTTGTTAGTCCTTTAATTGAGTTGTCATCCAAACACCAAAACTCACAAGAGAGCTTTCAATCTCCCCCTTTTTGGTGATTGATGGCAACACAATTAAAGCTTACATAAGAATAAGATTAGAAGCACAAATTTTGAATTCTAAGTTTATAGAATGCTCCCCCTAAATATGTGCTTACTTCAAAAACATAATTTTGGTCTCAGACGCCAATTTACACATACTTAGGCAATTCGAAACATTTCTATACCTTAGCACCTTTTAGGATGCATTGTGCAAAGAATCAAACCATAATGCTATAACACACAAATGCACATAATCAGAGTTAAACACCATTCAAATTAGTGGATATAACACAGGAATATCAACCTACCACTATTCACTTTTAAGATACCAATTTAAACTGAGATACCAGTTTCCAATTTAAAGCAGTCTTAAAGCACCATTAACCACATGACTATCTATTACACTATAGAAGCCAGTTAATTCATCGCAGCAGAAACACTAGTCCATATGATGCAACACATATAATACTGCAGGAAGCATATGAATAACACACTAGCAAAGCTTAAACTAACACATCACCCCTTAGGATAAACTTTCTTCTCAGGTTGAGATAAGCTTTAATACACAAATTCTCCCCCTTTGACATCAAACACCAAAAACCATACTCAAGCAAGAACATAGGATGATGTCAAGGGACAGCAGGGTGTCAAGGAGGAAAAACAACTATCAAAACTCCCCCTTATTGAACATATGCACTATCAACATTTAGGTAAGATACATATATGCAGAGAAAAAAATTAATACTTCCTTTTGTACCTTTCCCATGTAGTAGTGTACTTTCCATCTTGAAAGTATTTAATCTCTCGAGAGCTTCTCCACACTTGTGCTTGATTCTTTCTCCTAACTTTTTCTTGTTGCTAAGACACCGAACTTAGAACAAGTTATAGTATTGGGCACAAGAAGAAACTTCTATTCTAATGATTATCAAAAGATGTCAATTGAAGCGGACTATCACGGCTACCAATTGAAAGATACCAATTGCAAAGTTCATTTATTATCATTGCTCCATGATATTTAAGAATAAGCATCGATTATCACCAGATATTATAGAGCATGAGTAATCTAAAAATATGCACTTACTCACGACTTGAGATACCAATTTCTTGACTTACAGAGGTACCCAAGTCCTGATTGCTCCATTTCTTGCTTATCTTCTCTTTTCCACCTAGAGACTATACAAGATTGCTCAAGAAACAGTTAGTCTCAAAAGACACAAGTTATGTGTGTTCCCCCTCAACTTGTGCATCAAGTATTTGAATGACTTGCACTTTGCACATTCTAGCTTCCTTAGAACTAGAGGGGATCACAACATACCTTGGTCAAGGCATACTCTATCACTTTCATCACACAAAGATGCCAATTTGAATATCAAATGAAAAGCCACTTAACACCAATTGAAGGCTAAATGAAAGGTTGACTAAATACAACAATGCATGCCTCAGTGGCACCTAAGCCAATTGAATACTCACAGGAAGTATAACATTTACACGCAACTTGGACATGCTTCATACTTAACTATCATTGCATCACATATACTAATTGAAGAACAACATGATCATGTCTAAGCACATCATAGTTAAGAAGGTTCTTTAGGTACACCAAAAGAAACAACATTTCAAGGCATAAGTCTCCTAAGCCACGATACTACCAATGAAATGCACGAACACAGCTATGATCACTATCAATGGAACTTCAGGATATTCAATAAAATTGCACAGTTCCATTTTCCATACCTTTGCCTTTATGAGAGCACTTGTTATCACCAATTCAGGGCTCCTTTTTCTCATGCACCTCATAGCTCAAAAAGGGCACATCATGGATTTGAAATTCACATTGTACCAAACTAGGGTAATCATGTGAACATGGACTAAACAAAATGTCATAATTGCACATAGCATGACTTACAAAAAGTTACCGGTTTATCCATATACACCAAGAGAGTTAATCGTTGTGGATATAACAAATGAAAGAGCTACCCATGAATGATTCAAAAGATATATCCTATATAGCACCAGTCATGATAAAGCAAACATCATTATGATTCATTTAACACAGGCAATCATAAAGCATAACTACTCCAAAGACAGGTAGCACACCAAGCCAACTTTAGAGCAATACTAAATTGCAATTATGTACTTAAAATACACGGGTACCATCCTTTGGAGAGCAAGTTGTAGATTCTCATCAAAGTCCTTTACTTGATTCACCAATAATGATTCAGGACCTATACACCTTATTTCACTTGAGATGAACATGGGATTAGTGTTTCACAATAATTCAACCTTGGGTCAATAAACACCAAAACTATTAACAGATTAAGCATAGAGTTTTAGATAACCGTCTTATGCTCTCCCATGGTCTCCAGTCCATCTCAAGGCACCTGCATGGTCTAGTTAGCACAGTTTGGTACCCATCTCGGGATGGGTCCATAATGATCATCTAAATGTGCCTTTGGTACCCAAATGGCCTTTGTGCTAGTTCTAGGTGATCTCGTTATAGATCTAGCACAAGTGTATGATTTGGGTCTCCTACGCGAATAAGATTGACACAAATTCACTTGCTTAGGAATCTTACCTTTATAACATACCTTGGATAGATGATCCTGCTCACCACACTTGTAGCAGAAGCGTCGCTCAACCTGACATGATGCTTGCTGTGTGTCATTTTCCTTGGTGAGGGTCACCTTGGAGGATGCACATCCTTGATTCTTCATGACCGGACATGAAGTGATCGTGTGGTCCTTATTGTTGCATCCAAAACAACTCCTTGTCCCTTCATTCTTGTCTTTGTACGGACAAGACGCGATGAGGTGGCCTAACTTCTTGCACTTGAAACACCTCCTTTTTCCTTTTCCCTTTTTGTACTTGAATGACATGGAGGGAAGGTCAATGCAAACAACATGATTAATTGAATCTTTACCTTTTTCCAAGCTCATGTTGATTTCTTCATCTTTAGGAACATTTTTCTTATTGAGCTTGACACTTGCTGCAGTTTTTCCTTTCTCAAGCTTCTTCACCACGCGCCCGTGGATATCTTGAGAGAGTTGAGCAATGTGTCTTCTCCTCAGTTGTCTTTGCTTCTTGTTCCCACAGAATTTCTTTTGTGACCCTAAAACTTGTTGCTCAATCAATGATTGGCTTCCTTCTGAGCAACAGGGGTTAGCACATGGTGATATACAATTCAAATGCGCACACGTGCGAGAATGAGGTTCACATGAATTTAAGTATGCAATTATAACCTCATGAGCAATATTAAGCATGATATGGTCATCAACTAATTTATTATGAGAATATGACAACATATCATACTTTTTACCTAGAGCACGTTTTTCTAAGTTCATTGTTTCTAATTGACTCTTAAGCATAGAATTTTCCGTTTTAAGTTGAGCAATATTAGATAATACATCATGACTATTTCTTTGCTCAATTAAAACATATTCATACCTTTGGACCAAATCATCATGAGAGCGCTTTAGCTTCTCATGTTCTTTGGTCATCTTCTCCAGGCTGTTGTCGGTTTTGATGAGGGACTCCTCTAGCCTGAGAAGCGTCTCGCCTTGTTCCTTGTTCCTTCTCAACAGCTTAACCAAGAGTGCCTTGTCCTCTTTGTTGAGATGGATGTAGAACCGGCGAATCTCCTCTTCTTCCACACCATTGGTCTCATTTTCCCTGTCATTAATATCAGTGGAAGCCAAATAGGAAAAAGTACCTTGAGGTGATGAAGATTCATCCTCTCTATCATCCTCATATTCCTCCTCATCATGGCTTTTGTCTCCACCGTCATTGTTAGCAATAAAACACTTATTATTAGTGGAGACCAAACCTGTCGACGAGGTGGATTCATCGTTGGGTGCCCATCGTTCTTGATCTTCTCCCTTTGAAAGGTTAGCATCACAAGCACTATAGGGAGTAGAAGCAGTACAATTTGCCACACAATATTTTACTTTAATTCTATTCCATAAATCATGAGCATCAACAAATAAATCATTATCACTACTCATGATGGCAAAATAAGCACCTCTAGAAAGAGAATCAACTAAGATGTTGCAAGCACGGTGATTGAGAGATAAACATCTTAGTTCATCATTAGAGGGATTTTTACTAATATCAGATGGAAAAATACTTCTACTAAAGATCTGTCTCAAATCAGGATCAACACTCATGAAAGCATTATAAATAGAGACAGACCAAGATTTGTAATTAGAACCATCGCCTAAGAGAAGTTCTACAGTTACCTCTTGTGACGACATCGTTATCTCCGGACGGCTAAGCCCACACTGGAGAGGCCTAGATCTGATACCAATTGAAAGTTCCCTTTGACCCGGGAACAGGATTTGGATGTCGCCTGGAGGGGGTGAATAGGCGAATAAAACTTATTACTTTAAAACTTAAAATCTTACTCTACTCGAAGACTTAGTACGCAGTGGAGTGAGAAGACTCTTCGAGTAGGTTGCAGCGGAATAGAATATCCTGTCTCAAAATGTCCTGCACTTCAAATAAAGCTTATACCACAGATAAGTATTGAAGTGCAGATATAAAGACGAGTAAGGCAGAGAGTCAAGATACAATACAGAACAGAGCACACAGACGCAAGGATTTATCCCGAGGTTCGGCCAAGCCTGAAATGCTTGCCTAGTCCTCGTTGGAGTTAGCCACACCTGGGCTTGGAGTCTATTTCAACTCCTTCCTCCGTTTGCTCAGATCTGTCAGTATGACAGATAGAGCCTTTCACTATTGATTTGGGTTACAACAACACCGTGGCTGCTTACACACTTCTTGGCAGCACCTCGGCAGAGTAACAATACGCTCAAGACCTTGCTCTAGCTCTAAGCAGCACTTCTCCTCTCTCTTAAGGCTTATAGCTGTGCCTTCTACACAAACTATAGAGTTACACACACGAGGGAGAGTGAGAATTGATTCGAGTGATGTCTACACTTGTTGGCTGCACTTATACTTCTCTTGGAGGCGCCTAGGAGTCCCTTTTATAGACCAAAGGGGCCTAGGAGCCATTGGACTTCATTTGGAAGGCAATATCAGCTTTCTGTCGGGTGGTGCACCGGACAGTCCGGTGCACCACCGGACACCTTCCGGTGCCCGATTTCCTTCCCAAAATGGCGCAGTCGACTGTAGCTGGCTTGGAGCCGTTGGCGCATCGGACACTGTCCGGTGCACACCGGACAGTCCGGTGCCCCCATATGACCGTTGGCTCGGCCACGCATCATGCGCGGATTGTGCGGCCGACCGTTGGCCCAGCCGACCGTTGGCTCACCGGACAGTCCGGTGCACACCGGACAGTCCGGTGCACACCGGACAGTCCGGTGAATTATAGCCGTACGTCGCCGGTAAATTCCCGAGAGCGGCCAGTTCGCTCGAGCCAGCCTGGCGCACCGGACACTGTCCGGTGCACCACCGGACACTCCGGTGCACCCAGACTGAGCAGAACCTTAGCTGTACCCAGCCAAGCCTTTTGCACCTCTTTCCTTTTCTTCTTCTTTCTGTTTCTAACACTTAGACAAGAATATTAGTACACTAAAACCAATCTACTAAGTCTAGAAACATACCTTCTCTTAATTATTACATCCATAGCATTTCACATGCTTGAGCTTTGATGTTGGACTCATAAATCATCAAGTCGGCTTGACTTGATCTAGATTGACATTTCTTAGCTCCAACATCCTGCAAAGGTCACATAGAACATCTCCAAACATAGGAACAACCCAAACTAAAGTTTAAGGTGAACTTAGCTCTTTTGGGCTGCTTCCAGTTCTGGTTTTGACACTTGTTCTCCTTCTAGTGACCTTGATCTCCTTCTTAGAGCTTGATCTTGAGCCTTATGACTTACACCACATAACTGTACCTGTTACCTCATTGGCTGTAAGTCACGTCCTTATGTAGTGATCCTTGGTGTGTTATAGCTCTTCTCAACTCGATCACCCTTGACTTTGCAAGCCTTCTTCTTCACCCTTGGCTTTGGGTTCCTCAGCCTCCTTGACCTTCTCCCGTGCACTTGGTACCTCGAAGCTTCTCTTGCCTCCGTCCTTGGCTTGATCAGTTGTCTCCGAGCTACGCACCCGAGTCTCACTTTATGCAATGTCCATCTTACTTGTGATGTCCATCATGTATCCATAATCCAGTTCTTGGACCATCACATTTGTTCTCTTGTGTTGAACCTGGTTAGCTTTACCTTAGGCTCCTGTTCAACACTTAGTACACTTGTTAGTCCTTTAATTGAGTTGTCATCCAAACACCAAAACTCACAAGAGAGCTTTCAGACGTGCGCGACCTGGGGGGAAGGATGTCTTCGCCCGAGCTCCGGGAGTCTTCGGCGTGGATGCTGAGGGTTACCGGGGGTCGGTGGCCTAAGAATGTTCCTATCCCCCGCGCGGCCGGCGAAGATTTTTTACATCTCGCATGGTTCGTGATTGGAAGGTGTTTCCTTATGGGCGGAATATTGCTGCTGTTTTGTCGGCAGTGATGGACAAGGATCGCCAAGGAGCTGCGTAGAAATGCCAGACGGTCGTCGGGCTGCCTGAGGCCAGGCCAAAGAGGTTGCGGGGGGCTGCGAAGGCTGCTGCCCCCGGCGGAAGCCAGCCGACACAGGCGGTGAAGTCGGCCGGCCCTGGGTCCAGCAGGGTGCCGGATGCTGCGAAGGCGGCCGCCCCCGGCGGTACTAAGTCTATCCCGGTGGGAGCCGAGAAGGCTCGAGAGTTGCCTCCGCCGGGCAAGCATGTTCCCGACTTCGCCACGGATATTAGCGTGGATGATTATCTTGTTGGTAAGTCGTCAGCTTGAGTTTTTTTTGATATATTGATACGTCGCAGGGTTGGGCGAAGGGCAGCTTGCTGTTGTTCCGCCCGTCGTGGCGACTGCGGCGGCTGTCGTGGAGCCTAGGGTGAAGGGTGGTGCTCTTAGTGCCGGTGGTGAGTTTTCGGCGCTCACTGCCGTCAGGGACGAGGCGGGTGCAGTGTCCCGCCGGCTGAAGGAGGCATTAAGTCAGGTAAATTGAGCTAGACTTCGGCTTTTACCAGCTTCGCTGGGGCTGTGGTCTTATGGGTGTCTTGCAGGCGGCTGACTTCGCAGACCGCGCGGCGTCGGGGGCCATTACGGCAGTTGTGTCTGCCGAGGTCGAGAGACTTCGGGCGCAACATGCTGACGCCGTCCGGGACAAATCGGCCGCCGACAGCAAGTGCCGCAAGCTGGCGGATAAGGTGGCCGCGCTGGAGGGTGAGAGGGCTGACCTCCGGCGCCAGCTGGCGGAGGAGAGGAAGGAGGCTAATGAGGCCCTCGCCAAGGCGCAGTCTGCGCAGGCGGAGGCCAATTTGGCGCGGGCGGAGTGCAGCCTCGCCAGGCAGTGTGCCGAGGAATTGGAGGAGCGGTTCAACGCCGTGCAGACCCGTGTGGAGAGGGCCGAGGCTTCGACGCGCTCGGAGGCCGAGCGGACGCGCAAACAGCTTGTGGACTCGTACCACGAGCTAGGCGCGCGGACCGCTGACTTCGAAGTGCCAGACCAAGAGCCCGACCTTCGCTGCCTAGAGTGGCTACAGGAGGAGCTGCTGGTGCTCCCCACCATTGTGGAGGGGTTTATGTCCTATGCCTCCCTGGTCACCTGTGAAGGGGCGATGAACGCGCTGTCCCGTGAGGGGTGCCGGCACTATGAGGTCTTCGACCAAGCTGATGAGGATTTCGAGCGTGATATCTACAAGGTTGAGGACCCTGTGGTGAAGGAATCCGCGGGAGCCCTCTTCGACCGGATGTGGGGTCCTCACGGCCGGGAGGTGGTCAGGGAGCGGTCTGAGACGGCGAGGGGTCAGGTAATGTTTGACTTTTGTTTGGTGTTGTTGTGGGTTGTATGTGGGTTTGCTGAATCTGTGTGCTGTATGCTAGGCGGCGCGTAACGAGAAGGTGGACGACTTCGGGGCTTTAAATAGCGCGCAGCCTGACTCGGAGTCGAACCCGGTGGCGGCTGTGTCCGAGGTCGCCCCGGCGCCGGCCCCAGAGACCGCTGAGGCGCCCTTGATGCCCCTGCAGCCACCGCGGTCGGTGGTGGCCCGTCGCCAACTGCTGCGTCGAGGGCTGATGATCCTGCGAAGATGGCGGCGGGGGCGGCAGTGGAGGATCCTACGACGGCTGGGTCTTCGCAGGTGGCATAGTGGGTGTGGGTAGTTAGGGAATTTTGTATATGTTGCTGAACCTTGGTTGCTGCGCAGGTTCAAGATTTTGGGCCTGCGCACGCAGCTGCTACTGCTAATTTTTTGGCGGCTTCGGCCGTGGATGATGGGAATGAATCCGATGAATCTGCGTCTAAGCTTTCTTATTTTGATGATTCTGGGAGTTCGGTTGGGTGGACTGAAGAGTCGTCGGATGAGGACTTGGATTATTTTGCGGCCTTGGATGTGGCAGCGGCGGAGGCTTCGCCGCGTGCTGTGGATGATGAGGTTGTGCCTGGTCCGAGTGCGGGGCGTAGGCGGCGAAGGGCGGTTGCGAAGCGTAGGGTGAGTGAGGCGGACGGCGGTCGGCTTCGAGTGAACAGGGCCGGTAGGCAGGAACTATTGTCCTTGCCGGCCGCCGTGAGTGCAGGTGAGGGGGAGCTGCGAAGTCTTTTTGCGGGTGAGGAGCTGAGGATAATGCTATTTAACTATAGGGAGATGGGAATTATTCCGAAGGTTGAACCGATGTAAAGTGTGATGCCCTCGCTTGTACATATTAATGGCTTGTATGATGAGGTTGTGTGTCTTCGCACATTCGGCTATGCTTACGAAGGCGTTATGCGCTTGGTCTGGTTAGATTGGTCTGGTGCGCATGTAGTCGGTCTTTGCGCGGACAGTTTGGCATAGTCTTTTCCGCGCTTGTTGTGATATTCCGGCTGCACCCTTAGGCGACTTCTGCACGGATAATTTTCGCGGAAGACTTCGATTCTTCGCACTTGTTGTGCTAGTCCGGCTGCACCCTTAGGCAACTTCTGCGCGGATAGTCTTCGCGGAGGACTTCGATTTTTCGCACTTGCTGTGCTAGTCCGGCTGCACCCTTAGGAGACTTCTGCGCGGATAGTCTTCGCGGAAGACTTCGATTTTTCGCACTTGTTGTGCTAGTCCGGCTGCACCCTTAGGCGACTTCTGCGCGGATAGTCTTCGCGGAAGGCTTCGATTTTTCGCACTTGTTGTGCTAGTCCGGCTGCACCCTTAGGCGACTTCTGCGCGGATAGTCTTCGCGGAAGGCTTCGATTTTTTGCACTTGTTGTGCTAGTCCGGCTGCACCCTTAGGTGACTTCTGCGTGGAGTTGTCGCACGCGAGGGTGGCTGATGTTGGGCCTCGCGGTGACTATGTGTTGGTCGAAATGTCGAAGACCGTCGGCGCGGTCTTTTTTCGACGTAGATTTTGCGGGGGATTTTGCACTTGTATATTACATGACTCCGCCTCGTTAAAAACCTCACCCCCGGGAGGAAAAGAGTGTGGGCCAGAATAAAAATTGTCTTTGCGAATTACAAGGGCGAGCTGGCCCTGATGAGTCAAACAAAAAATTTGTGGAGGTTATCGATGTTCCAGGAATGCTCCAAGTCTTCGCCGTTTGGCGTTGCGAGCCTGTATGCGCTGGGGGAGGCCTTCGTCTTGACAATTAAAGGGCCCTCCCACTTGGGCTCCAGCTTGCCCCTGGACTCTGTTCGAGCTGTCCGGACGAGTACGAGGTCCCCTTCGCTGAATTCCCTTGGGATGACTGCCTGGTCGCGCCATGCCTTTGTCTGGGCTTGGTATTTGTCCAGAGCTTGTAGGGCGAAGACGCGGTCTCCGTCGATGAGGTCCTTCGAAGTCGGCTCGTCTACGTCTGGGACGGCCGACGCGGCTGTCCGAGGCGACCCATGCTTTATTTCTTGCGGAGTCATGGCCTCCGATCCGTATAATAGGCGGAAGGGGGTGAACCCAGTCGCCCTGCACTCAGTTGTATTCATTGCCCAGACCACTTCGGGTAACAGGTCGGGCCACTTGCCTTTTTTATAGTCGAGGAGCATTTTCTTGACGGCTGTGAAAATTTTGCCGTTGGCGTGCTCCACAACTCCGTTGGACTGGGGGTGGTACACGGAGGCGAAGGCAAGCTTGGTGCCGATGGAGAAGCAGAAGTCTTTGAAATCTTGGTTGTCGAACTACTTGCCGTTGTCGACCGTGAGTTCGGACGGTACTCCGAAGCGGCAAACAATATTTTGCCAGAAGAATTTTTGGGCTGTCTTCGATGTGATGGTGGATACTGCCCTCGCTTCAATCCATTTGGTGAAGTATTCAACGGCGACAAAGGTGAACTTGAGGTTCCCCTGAGCCGTGGGCAGGGGCCCGACGATGTCTAGGCCCCAGCGCTGAAGGGGCCACGTGTGGGCGATCAGCTTCGTGAACTGCGAGGGGCGCCCCGAGTGTGGGGAGAATTTCTGACAGGCTTCGCAGGATCTGACGACCCGATTTGCGGCGCAAATAATGGCGGGCCAGTAGAAACCTTGGCGAATCACCTTTGCCGCTAGGGCCCTAGGCCCCGCGTGGGAGCCGTAGGTCCCCTTGTGGACTTCGCGTAGGATTTGGACGCCTTCGGTCTCGGTGACGCACTTAAGCATCGGTTGACTGACCCCCTTTTTGTAAAGTTGCCCTCGATCAGCGCGAAGTCCCGGCTTCGGTGGTGGAGGCGCTTGGCCTCATTGCTGTCGATTGGTCTGCTAGAACTTGTGACTTGATCGCTGTCCTGGGCTCGAAAGTGATGTGGTAGCCGGAGAGTTCGGCCGCCCATTTGGCGATCCGTACCGATGCCTCCGGGTTCCTGAATAATTCGCCGAGTCCCCTATCTGAGGTGACGCGGACCTTGAATGCTTCAAAGTAGTGGCGCAGTCTGCGTGAAGACATAACAACTGCATATGCAATCTTTTCGAGTTCCGTCATGTTACACTTCGATGGTGTGAGCACTTTGGAGACGTAATAAACTGGGCACTGTCTGATTGTGCCCTCTACTGTCTGCTCCTGAACTAGTGCCGCGCTGACCGTGTGCGGCGAGGCCTCAACGTAAAGCAACAGGGGTAGCGAAGAGTCGGGGCTTGTAAGAACCGCCAACTCCAACAGGTACTGTTTTAGTGAGGCGAAGGCCGCCGCCTGCTCTGGTCCCCAAGCGAAGTCTTTTGCGCTGCGGAGTGTTTTGAGGAAGGGAAGACTTCGCTCGGCGGATTTGGAGATAAATCTGTTGAGGGCGGCCAATCTGCCCGTCAGACGCTGGACGTCTCTAGCTAACTGTGGGGGCGTCATGTTGATGATGGCCTGAATTTTGGTTGGGTTGGCCTCGATGCCGCGGTGTGATACCAGGTAGCCCAATATTTTCCCCTGGCAAACGCCGAAGATGCACTTGTCGGGGTTCAGGCGAAGTCGTGCGTCCCGCATGTTCGCGAATGTCTCGGCGAGGTCAGCGAGATGGTCCTCCTTGCTCCGGCTGGCGACGACGATGTCATCCACATATGTGAATATATTTCTGCCGACTTGCCCTTCGAGCACTGTTTTGGTAAGCCGGGAGAAGGTGGACCCGGCGTTCTTGAGTCCCTCCGGCATTCTGATAAAGCAATATGTGCCGAAGGGTGTTATGAAGCTGGTGCTGGCCTTCTCTTCCTCCTTCATATATATTTGATGGTAACCGGAGAAGCGGTCGAGGAGTGACATGACCTCGCACCCGGCCGCGCTATCGACTATTTTGTCGATCCGAGGCAACGGGAAGTTGTGCTTTGGGCAGGCCTTGTTGAGACTGGTGAAGTCGATGCACATTCGCCACTTGCCGCTCTTTTTCTGCACCATAACAACGTTGGAGAGCCACGTGGGGTAAGCCACTGGCTCGATGAATTTGGCTTCCAGGAGGCGATGCACCTCGGCCTTGGCGGCTTCTGTCTTCTCGTCGGACATTTTGCGGAGCCGTTGCTTTTTCGGTCTCACCGAAGGGTCGATTCCCAGGCTGTGCTCAATTATGGATCGGCTGACCCCGACCAAGTCGAGGGCGGACCAGGCGAAGACGTCTTTGTTCTTGGATAAGCAGCATAGGAGTTTCTCCTCGTCGTGCGAAGTGAGGTCTTCGCTGATGGTGACTGTCTGCTTGGGCGTGGCCTGGTCGAGGGGAACAGTCTTGGTTCCGTCGTTGCTCTGCAGCTGTGCCTTGTCGTGTTCTTTTTCGGTTGGGCTGGCGGCCGCAGGGACCTCGCGCTGGGCTGTGAGGCAGTGAACATTTCTTTGCCCGGGGACGAAGTCCCGCTCTATATTGCGCGCAGTCTGTTGATTGCCATAGACTGTGATGGCGCCTAACGGACCTGGTATCTTCATGCACAGGTACAATCCGTGAATGGCCGCCTCAAACTTGTTGATGGAGCCCCGGCCCATGATGGCGTTGTACGGATACACCATATCGATGATGTCAAAGGTGATTTGCTCACTTCGGGCATTGGGTGCTACACCGAAGGAGAGAGGCAATTCTATCTTGCCGACGGGAAAGGTGCCCTTGCTGCCAAAGCCATACAACGGGTTGTCCGAAGGCTTGAGGAGGCTGTGGCTTATGCCCATGCGGTCGAAGGCATGGGGGAAAATGATGTCTGCTTGACTGCCATTGTCGACTAGGACCTTGTGCAGGTCCCAGCCTGCCACGCTGCAGTTGATAACCATAGCGTCGATGTGGGGGGCGCTGCGCAGGTCGACGTCTCGGGCGTCGAAGGTTAGCGGTACATGGGACCACTTCGTCTGCACGACTGGACCAGTGATGGCGATGTGGTTGATGCTGCGGTAGTGGTCCCGCTTCTGCCGCTTTGTGTCAAAGTCGGTGCTGGACCCCCCGGTGATCATATGAATGACTCCGGGATACGGCTGATCGGCGAAGTCTTCTTGCTTTGGGGCGTGGGGGTTGTTGATGTGTTGTTGTTGCTGGTGTGGAGGTGGGGGTGGGGGAGGTACGATTTGTACTTCCTGGTGGTGTTGGTATGCGTGGTGCGGTGGTTGTGGGGCGGGGGCGTGGATGTATGGTGGAGGGTGCTGCTGATAAGTGTGCGCGACAACTCTAGGGTTGTCGGCCGGTTGCGCCCGGGCCATCCTGTCTCTGGTGGCCTTCATTTCTGGGCAGTCTTTGGTTTGGTGGGCGCAGTCTTCGCCGTGGAAAAGACAGTAGAATCGGCGCGGCGGCTGCGCGCGTCCCGGCCCCTACCGCGCGTTCCATTTCTGCGGCCCTGGGGGGATATTCCTAGCGGCGAGGGGCATCACCAGCGGGGTGCTGGTTGGCAATGTTGTGCACCTGCTGCTGATTGCGGCCGTCTCGACCAGAGTCTGGCTACGGAGTTCTCGTTCACGTGCGGCTGGACTGAGGAGCATCTTTGGGTTTCCTCTGAGAATCAACTTTGCGCTGGTGGAGCTCTTCGGATTTGGCGTATTTTTCAAATAGCTGATATAACTCCTGGAGGTTCTTGGGCGGATCTCTGATGCAGTGGCTGTAAAGGACGCCGGCGCGAAGGCCACTGATGGCGTAGTGGATGGCAATCTGGTCATCGACCGAGGGCAGCTGTGACTTGAGTGTTAGAAACTTGCGGTAATACTCCCGCAGAGTCTCTTTCTCCAGCTGCTTGTAGAGTGAGAGTTCGGCCAAGGCATCGGTGTCCGGGCGGTACCCTTGGAAATTGAGCAGGATCTTGTCCCAGAGGCTTCTCCAGGAGTCGATGGACAGCGGTGGCAATCGGGTGAACCAGGTGAGGGCCGAGCCCTCGAGGGCGATGATGAAAGACTTGGCCATCATAGCGTCGTCCCCACCGGAAGATGCAACGGCGACCTGGTAACTCATGATGTACTGTGCTGGGTCAGTGCTGCCGTTGTACTTGGGATAGGTCCCTGCCCGGAAGTTGGCGTGCCAGGGGGTCACTTGCAGGTGTGGCTCCAGGGGGCTTCGCTCGTCGAGGTAGTTGACCCCTTGGAATGGCGCGGCATGTGGGATGGCACGGTCGTGGTAGGGAAAATGCAGGTCTTCGACTTGTGCGCGCTGTTGCAGGGGTGGCCCTTGTTGCAGGCCGAAGTGGCCTTCGCGCTTCATTAGCGCGATCTCTTGCTCTAGCTCCTGGGCCTTCTGCTCTTCGTCTCGTATCATTTGCCACACCTTGGCTTGTGCAGACACACGTTGGCGCTTGGCCTCAAGTATCTCCTTTTGCTTCTGGAGATTGCGGTTCTTGATGCGCAGGGCGCGCAGCTATAGCTGATCTTCTGCGGAGACGCCGATGACCTCGCCGTCCTCGGTGAAGTCCGTGCCCTCTGGTGGAGCGAAGTCTGGGGGAGGTTGCGGCTGTCCTTCAGGGCTGCAGGTGCGGTGAGCGTCGCCTTCGCTGGTGCGGTGAGCGTCGTCTTCAGTAGCCTCTTGGTGGGTGGAGTGGGTGAGTGCGAGGGCCTTGCCCTTTTTTGCGGCCAGCAGTGCTGCCTTCGCAGCCTCGTCAACCTTCGAGCTAGCTTTCTTGGATGCCATCGCGGGTGGTTGTTTTGTAGCACGAACGGTGGGCGCCAAATGTTGGAACTTCCTCACTGGCGCAAGTTGATCCAACGGGGGGGTGTAATAGCGCAAACAAGGTTTCTGCACGTGATGGCAAAAGCTCTGTTAATCTAGCCTCTCAAGGGCACTGTGCGGGGGTATTTATAGGTATCTGGGTGCCCGGCGTCCCGTGTTAAGGACGCATGTGCCCTCAGACACCTAGATTATCCCGGGAATATTCCCATAAAGCGGGGTTACAGACTGTAATTACAGGGAGGCCTTTACAAATTAGGCCCGTAACACGCAACGGCCACGCAGGGCCTGTTACAATGGGCCGGATCACACGTGGGCCTCCGTTCTGGACAAGGTCGCAGGATGAGACGACCTCATCACAGGTCTTCGTCCGGCCGCGTATGAGACGAAGGGTATATCTACCACTGTCTTGCCACCGCTGGTGCAGCGAGTACAGCGAAGGCCTCGAGCGAAGGGTGGCGTCTTCGCCTTCGCCCCAACAGGTTTCATCAAAATCCAAACCTTCGACTTGTGAATATCCTTTGGTAACAAGTCAGGCTTTGTTCCTAGTCACCACACCATGCTCATCTTGTTTGTTGTGGAATATCCACTTGGTACCTACAGTATTTTGGTTAGGACGTGGAACTAAATGTCATACCTCATTCCTCTTGAAGTTGTTGAGCTCCTCTTGCATTGCCACTACCCAGTCTGGATCTCTAAGTGCATCCTATATCCTGTATGGCTCAATAGAAGACACAAAAGATTAATGTTCACAGAAATGAGAAACTTGAGATCTAGCGGTTACACCCTTGTGGATGTCACCAAGTATGGAGTTGACGGGGTGATCTCTTTGAATTGCTTGGTGGACTCTTGGGTGCGGTGGTCTTTGACCCAGAATCTCTTAATCATCTTACTTGTTTTGATAATCTTCATCTCCCCCTTGATCAATGTCCTCCTCTTGAGGTGGCTCATCGTCTTGATCTTGATCCTCTTCCTCTTGAGCCATTTCCTCATCTTGAGTTGGTGGAGATGCTTGTATAGAAGATTATGGTTGATCTTGTGCTTGTGAAGGCTCTTCGAATTCTTTTGGACACACATCTCCAATGGACATGTTCCTTAGCGCGACGCATGGAACCTCTTCATTATCTAATTCATCAAGATCAACTTGCTCTACTTGAGAGCCATTAGTTTCATCAAACACAATGTCACAAGAAACTTCAACTAATCCAATGGACTTGTTGAAGACTCTATATGCCCATGTGTTTGAGTCATAACCAAGTAAAAAGACTTCTACTACTTTAGGAGCGAATATAGAATTTCTACCTCTTTTAATAAGAATAAAGCATTTGCTCCCAAAAACTCTAAAATAAGAAACATTGGGCTTTTTACCAATGAGGAGTTCATATGATGTTTTCTTGAGGATTCAGTGTAGGTAGAGACGGTTGATGGAGTAGCAGGCGGTGTTAATCGCCTCCGCCCAAAACCGATACGGTGTTTTGTACTCACCAAACATGGTCCTTACCATATCCAAGAGACTTCTATTCATTCTCTCTACAACACTGTTTTGTTGAGGTGTGTAGGGAGAAGAGAACTCATGCTTGATGCCCTCCTCCTCAAGAAATCCTTCAATTTGAGAATTCTTGAACTCTGTTCCATTGTCGCTTCTAATCTTCTTGATTCTCAATCTGAACTCATTTTGAGTCTGTCTCAAGAATCTCTTTAAGGTCTCTTGTGTTTGAGATTTTTCCTGCAAAAAGAACACCTAAGTGAAGCGAGAATAATCATCCACAATTATAAGACAATACTTACTCCCGCCGATGCTTATGTAAGCAACCGGACCGAATAGATCCATGTGAAGTAGCTCAAGCGGCCTCTCGGTCGTCATGATGTTCTTGTGTGGATGATGAACTCCAACCTGCTTCCCTGCTTGACATGCGCTACAAATCTTGTCTATCTCAAAATGAACATTTGTTAGTCCTAAAATGTGCTCGCCCTTTAGAAGTTTGTGAAGATTCTTCATCCCAACATGAGCAAGTCAGCGATGCTAGAGCCAGCCCATATTGGTCTTAGCGATTAAGCAAGTGTCTAGTTCAGCATTTTTATCATTGAAATCAACTAAATATAGCTGACCATCTAACACTCCCTTAAAAGCTATTGAATCATCACTTCTTTTAAAGATGGTAACATCAACATCAGTAAATAGACAGTTGTAGCCCATTTTACATAATTGAGAAACAGAAAGCAAGTCGTAATCTAAAGAATCTACAAGAAAAACATTAAAAATGGAATGGTCGGGAGATAGAGCAATTTTACCCAAACCTTTGACCAAACCTTGATTTCCATCCCCAAATGTGACTGCTCTTTGGGGATCATCATTTCTCTCATATGAGGAGAACATCCTTTTCTCCCCAGTCATGTGGTTTGTGCACCCGCTATCGATTATCCAACTTATCCCGCCGGATGCATAAACCTACAAAACAAATTTAGGCCTTGTTTTTAGGTACGTAAACGGTCTTGGGTCTTTTCACATTAGAAACAAGCACCTTGGATACCCAAACACAAGTCTTTGGACTCTTGTGTTTGCCCCCAACATATTTGGCAACTACCTTGCCTGATTTGTTAGTAAGCACAAATGATGCATCAAAAGTCTTGAATGAAATGCTATGTTCATTTGATGCATTAGCAATCTTCTTTTTAGGCATTTTGATATGAGTTGTATGCCTAGAGATAGAAGCCTCATTACTATATATAAAAACATGATGAGAAACAGAATGAGATTTCCTAGCATGAATTCTTCTAATTTTGTGCTCAGGATAGTTCTCAGGATATAAAATGTAACCTTCCCTATCCTGAACTATGGGAGCCTTGCCCTTAACAAAGTTAGAAAGCTTGTTCTTAGGGGCATTAAGTTTGACGTTGCTTTGCCTTCCTTGTTGGAAACCAATGCCATCCATAATGCCAGGGCATCTCCCATTATAAAGCATACTACGAGCAAATTTAAAATTTTCATTCTCTAGTTCATGCTAGGAAATTTTAGCATTTAATTTATCTATGTGATCATTTTGTTCTTTAATCATAGCAAGGTGATCATTCATAGCATCAATATTAATATCTCTACATCTAGTGCAAATAGTGACATGCTCAACAGTAGATGTAGAGGGTTTGCATGCATTCAATTCTTTAATCCTAGCAATTAAACTAACATTTTCAGTTCTAACACAAGAAATTGAACCATTGCAAATATTAAGCTCTTTAGACAAGTCTTCACATTTTTCTACTTCAAGAGCATACACATCTTTTAGCTTAACAAATTTTTATTTTCCTTAACAAGCAAGTCTGACATTCCAAGATATCATCCTTCTCGTTAATGGTTTCTATCAATTCATTAATCTTCTTCTTTTGCTCTTTGGTAAGGTTTGCAAAAAGAGAAGTCAAGTCATCATCATTATCACTAGAGATACCCTCATCATCGGAAGTAGTGTATTTGGGGGTATCTCTAGAATGTACCTTCTTCTTTTTGCTATACTTAGCCATGAGACATTTGTGGCCGACGTTGGGGAAGAGAAGGCCTTTGTTGACATGATGTTGGTGGCATCCTCATCGAAGGAGGATTCGGTGGAGCTCTCATCGGAGTCCCATTCCTGTCCCATGTGCGCCTCTCCACCCTTCTTGTTGTAGCATCTTTTCTTCATCATCGTCTTCTTCCCTTTCTTGTCATCCTCCCTGTCACTGTCACTTAAGGACATTTAGCTATAAAGTGACCGGACTTATGACACCAATAGCAAACCCTCTTGGAGCAGGGTTTGTAGTCCTTCCCCTTCCTTTGTTTGAGGATTTGCTGAAAGCTCTTGATGATAAGAGCCATCTCCTTGTTGTTGAGCTTGGAGGCGTTGATTGGGAGTCTACTTGTTGGTGTAGACTATTCCTTCTTTTCTTCTGTTGCTTTGAATGCAACGGGTTCCACCTCAGGTGTGGCGATGGCGCATTGCTCCAAGTTGATAATATGTTTGGAGTCTTTGATTATAAGTTCAAACCTCACAAACTTGTCAATCACTTCCTCAGGAGACATCTATTTATATCTAGGATCTCCACAGATTAGTTGCACTTGAGTGGGATTACGAAAGACAAGAGATCTTAGAATAACCTTTACCATTTCATGGTCATCCCACTTGGTGCTCCTGAGGTTGTGGACTTGGTTGACCATCATTCTGAGCCAGTTGTACATTGCTTGTGGCTCCTCTCCTTTGTTGAGGACGAATCAACCAAGTTCTCCCTCGATCATTTCGCACTTGGTGATTTTGGTCACCTCGTCCCCTTCATGCGCCGTCTTGAGGACGTCCCAAATTTCTTTGGCACTCTTCAACCCTTGCACCTTGTTGTACTCCTCCTTACACAAGGAAGCGAGGAGTATAGAGGTGGCTTGGGAATTGAAGTGCCTTATTTGAGCGGCCTCATTGGAGTCGTAATCCTCATCGCCCACCTATGGTGCCTACACTCCAAACTCAACAATATCCCATATACTTTCGTGGAGTGTGGTTAGATGGTGCCTCATTTTATCACTCCACATACAATAATGTTCACCATCAAAAATGGTGGTTTTCTTATGGGTACGGAAAGTAAAGGTGCATGTTTAGGAATACCAAGATAGCGAAGAGGCATCTTACTATACTTTTTACGCTCTTGGCGCTTCGAAGATGTGGACTCGGCGCCGGATGTGGAAGGTGAGGAAGAATCAGTCTCGTAGTAGACCACCTTATTCATTTTATTTTTCTTCTTGTCACCCTTCCTATGTGACTTGATGGAGCCGACAGATTCCTCCTTATGCGTGCCGCCGGCTTCCTTCGATGGAGTCCTTTTTTCGTTCTTCTTTCCCAAAGATCTGGGCTTTTCCCGGGTCACCATCTCTCTTTTGGCGTGTTCTCTCGACATCACTTCGAGCTGTTCAACTCTAATGAAGCACCAAGCTCTGATACCAATTGAAAGTCGCCTAGGGGGGTGAATAGGCAAAACCTGAAAATTATAAACTTTGAACATGCACTTCACCCGGGGTTAGGGTTAGAAATAAATAATATTGAATTCGGTGTGTGGAAGATAGTTCTTCTTGCTATGAGTTGCTCAATTAATGCGGATAACTTTAGGAGCAAACTCAAAGCAATGTGAGCAAGAGAACTTTTAGGGAGAGGGGAGAGGGAAGAAACAAATCGAATGGTGAAGATCAACACAAGTGGACACGACGATTTGTTTCCCGAGGTTCGGTTCCAAAGAACCTACTCCCCGTTGAGGAGGCCATAAAGGCTGGGTCTATTTCAACCCTTTCCCTCTCTCAATCAGTCACGTAGACTGGTCGAGTGCTTCTTCTTAATCACACAGGTCACTAAGACCCCGCAAGGATCACCACACGATTAGGTGTCTCTTGCTTGCTTTACAAAACACTTGGAAAGATTAGAATGAGAAGAAGAAAACAACCAAGCAACAAGAGCAACAAAAGAAACACAAGTCACCCTCTCTCAAGTCGTTAAACACTTTGATCACTTGACTTGATTTTGGAACTTGGAGAGGATCGAATGCTTTGATTGTGTCTTTGGAGTGTATTCTTTGCTCTTGTATTGAATGAAGAGAGTGGGATGCTTGATCTTGTATGGCTTGAATGGAGGTGGTTGGAGGGTATTTATAGCCCCCAACCACTATTCTAGCCATTGGCTGACTGCTCTATCGATGGGCACACCGGACAGTCTGGTGGTGCACCGGACACTCACTGTTCATTGTCCGGTGCGTGCCACGTCAGCCGACCGTTGGGGTTTGGAGCGGTTGACCATTGAAGTCATTTGTCCTTTTGATGCACCGGACAGTCCGGTGGCACACCAGACATTCCGATGCGACCTGTCGTCACAGTCTATCTTCTGACTTTTGACGCTTCAGACTGTGCGCGTAGTCGCACAGTCGACCATTGGGCGAAGTCGACCGTTGCTCGTTATCTCATCTGACAGTCCGGTGGTACGCCGAACAGTCCGGTGATTTTTAGTGGATGAGCGCTGCGAAAACCCGAGAGCAGCCAGTTCGCGGAGTGCTCCAGCCAGGGCACCGGACACTGTCTGGTGCACACCGGACAGTCCGGTGTGCCACTGGCTACAGCAAGTCTATTTGCTCCACACTTGTAGAATTGTTTCACGGTTATTTCTTTGTATGTGAATGTGAACTTTTTGCACCTAAGAAAAAAATATTCACTAGGAAAACTAGTTAGTCCATATGGTTTGTGATGGACGTCAAACACCAAAATCGATTATAGAAAAGCAGTATTGCATTGAGCTTACCTCTGCATGAAGATACATAGCATCCAAGGGGTTATATCAGTATATGGCACTCAAGAAGCAACAAGAAGAGCAGAACGGACCCTGCAAGAGCCTAAAATTGTCTATAATATAGACGAAGCTGAAGCACAAACTCAGAAATCTAAGAAGCAAGTAAAAGAGAAAGCATCTTCGACAGATCAACCGAAGTCGGTTCTCCTTTGTGAAGATGTTGTAGACCAAAGGATTTTCTTCAACAACTAATTAACTTTGGAGCATGAACCTGATCTCAAGAGGTTTCTGTTTCACATTAAGGATGTCTTTGTCTGGTCAGCAAATGACTTATGTGGAGTTGACAGAAGCATAATAGAGCATGCTCTAAATGTTGACTCGAGCAGTAGTCCATGAAAGCAGAAGCTTCATAAAATGTTTGAGGACAAGGCCTAAGGTGCAAAGGCCAAAGTTAAAAGATTGCATAGTTCTACAGTTATTAGAGAAGTTGCATATCCGAAGTGGTTGGCCAACACAGTCATGGTCAAGAAATCTAATGGCAAGTGGAGGATGTGTATTGATTTCATAGACCTCAACAAAGCTTTCCCAAAGTATGAATTCCCACTACCAAGAATTGATTCCCTAGTGGACGTAATAGGCACTTCGGAGCTCATGAGTTTGCTAGATTGCTATTCAGGTCCCATAAGATTTGGATGAAGAAGGAAGATGAGTGAAGACTAGCTTCATAACCCCCAATGGTACTTATTGTTAGCTTTGGATGCATGAGGGGCTCAAGAATGCTAGCGGAAGTTTCAGTAGAATGACAACCAAGGTGGTGAGTTCTCAGCTTGATAGATATGTCTTAACTTACGGTGACGATATCATCGTGAGAAGCACGAAGCAATAAAGCCACATCTCAGAACTCCATGAAACCTTTACTAACTTTCGTAGAGCAGGCTTAAAATTGATCCCTGAAAAGTGTGTTTGGAGTAAAAAAGGAAAATTTCTGGGATGCCTTGGAGCCATACTTCGGATGGAGCCATCGAAGTCAAGAAAAGGAGCTCAGAGGCTAGCAGGAAGACTTGCTTCTCTAAACAGGTTTATTTCGAGATCTGTAGATCGAAGCTTGCCATTTTTCGAAGTCTTGAAATCAAGAGAAGTTTTTTAGTAGGGACCTTCTCAGTAACAAGCTTTTGAAGAGCTGAAGAACTATCGGATTAAGCTGACAACTCTTTCCCCACCTTCGCTAGGGGAACCTCTGTTGCTCTATGTATCAGCTTCGCAACCACTGTGAGTGCTGCCCTGGTTCAGGAGAAGGTGGAAGAAGGCATAAAAAACAAATGCTTGTTTACTTCATGTCCGAAGTATTGGGCCCATCCAATAGAAAATTATACAGAAATGGAAAAAATCCTATATGCAGTCTTGATGGCTTCAAGGAAACTTCGACATTATTTTTAGTCTCACAACATCATCTTACCTTTGTCCCAGCCAATTAAAGATATCATAAGAAACCGAGAAGCTTCAAGCTGAATTGGAAAATGGGCAACAGAACTCAACGAGTTCGTCATTTATTTTGTGCACAGATCGTCTATCCAATCCCAAGCACTAACAGACTTCATTGCTAATTGGACTCCTAGCCCGCAAGTCGAAGCTAGCTTGTTAGACGAAGATGTCTGGACAGTTTCTGTGATGGTTCATGGGGATCCTTTGGGGCAGGTGCTACAGTTATTATTATTTCACCATCCAAAGTAAAGACATCATATGCTGCTAAGCTACAATTTTAGTGCACAAACAATATAGTAGATTACGACGTTATACTGCTAGGCTTGAGGAAATTGAAGGCAATGGGTGCAAGAAGAGCAATCTTGAAATCAGACTCTCAGGTTATCACAGGCTAGTTGGACAAGTCAAGCAAGGCAAAGAGCATAGCCTTTGAAAAGTACCTTGATATGGTCCAAAGAATGGAGTGTTCCTTCAAAGGGTTCACAGTAAAAAATATCCAGAGGCTGGATAGTGAGCATGCTGATATATTGGCCAAGTCTACCACCCAGGGGCTCCCTCTACCCCCGAAGTGTTCTTTGAAATATTAAAGGCACCTTTGGCGGAATTGATAAAAAGAGCCATCTTGATAGTATCTCCTACACACAAGGAAGACTGGAGAACATAAATTTTAACCTTCCTTCGAGGAAATCATTCAGTCAATTACGAAGCACACATTAAAAGGATGTAGGCAAGAATGAGGTCGTATAAGATGATAGAAGGGGAATTGTACAAGGAAGGTATTTTCTCACCCTTGCTAAAGTATATTTCTAGAGACGAAGATCAAGAGCTGAAGGGAAATTTATTCTAGTATATGTGGATCACATATTGGCCTCAGGGCTCTACTAGGGAAAATCTTTCATCAAGGTTTTTACTAGTCGAAGGCAGCTTCAGATACAACATAATTTGTGCAGAAGTGTGACAATTTCCAGAGGTGAGCAAGAGATCAAAAACAACCTTCGTGCTTGACCAATTGATACAACCCACATGGCCCCTGCTATAGATGGTAATGGGTACCTGCTACCCGAAACTCGGTGGATTTTTGCTCTATTAGGGTATGGGTTTGAGCTGATTTTCAACCCATGGGTTTGATATTGGGTTCAAATGGAAACCCAACGGGTATGTGGGTATGGGTTTGTACTTCCACTACCCATACCTGCAAACCCATGGGTTTTTAAAACCCACCTTAAAATCAACATAACTTATAAATATATCTCAAAATATTATTAATTGGAAATGTTCTAGTTCAAACAAACTCCATGTAACTAAGTTTAAGCTAAAATTAGTTATCACTTGTTTCTTTTATCGTGGCTTATTAATACATTGATTGTCATTTACATGATGAATTGTTTTTATGTTGATGTTAATGGGTATGGAAAACCCATTGGGTACCTAAAACCCGCATGGGTATGGGTTTGGGCAAAACTTTATACTTGTCATGTGTATGGGATTTTTAACGATCATATTTTTTATTCATGGGTATGGGTTTGGGAAAGTGATACCCAACGGGTTTTTACCCATTGCCATCTCTAGCCCATGCAAAGATGGGGGATGGACATAATTAGCCCAATGCCAGTATCACAGTGGAACTTGAAGTATGTCATGGTGGTAGTGGAATACTTCTCCAAATGGATCGAAGCAAAAGCCTTAGCAACAATAACTTTAGCAACCATTCAAAAGTTCTTCTGGCAAAACATTATTTGCCGCTTTGGAGTCCCAAAGTCTATCACTATCGACAATGGCACTCAGTTTTACTCATAAGCATTCAGAGCATTCTACAGTCAAGTGGGAACCAATATACATTTTGCTTCGATTAGACATCTAGAGTCCAATGGGCTAGTCAAAAGAGCGAACAACATAATTCTATTAGGAAATATAAAGTCCTTGGTTGGATTGCCAAAGGGAAAGTGAATAGAAGAACTTACTAAAGTTGTGTGGGATCTTAGTACCTTGATATCAAGATCTACGGGTTTTACACCATTCAAGCTCCTCTTTGGGGATGAAGCAGTCACCCCCGAAGAAATTAATCTAGGCTCTAAAGAGTTGTAGCTTCGGCTCAAGATCAGGACAATGAAAAAGTTTCGAAGGATACAATAAAAGAATCATGGCTCAAAGTAATCGAACATATAACAAAGTATCAAGCAGAGACCATAAGATGGAGGACAGGAAGGTAAAACTCAAGAATATAGCGCTAGGTCAGCTGGTGCTTCCAAGGCTGGCCAACCCAGAGACAGCAAAAAATTGTAAGTAAAGTGGGAAGGCCTTTTTATGGTCTCAGCTTCGAATAGACCAGGCTCATACAGATTGAAAGACATGGAAGGAAATGATGTTCCAAGATCATGGAATGTTGATGAGCTCCAAAGATATTACATTTAGCTTCAAGCTTCAGCACCCTTTTTCCTTATAAAGGGTAAGGTTTTTAATGGGGCAAGGATGTAATACCTCACGGGAGTACCTAAAGTTAATAAAAATGCATTCCCCTAGCTACAACTATACTGAAGCAATTAAAGGAATAAAAAGCTTGTTTCCAAAGTCTTCAGTCCAAAGGTAAGCTCGAACCTAATCACCTAGTAAAGGTGAAATAGCTCCGAAGTCATTCCTAAGGGAATGCAGAGCTCGAATCTGATCACCTAGTAAAGGTGAAATAGCTTTGAAGTCATTCCTAAGGGAATGCAGAGCTCGAATCTGATCACCTAGTAAAGGTGAAATAGTTTCAAAGTTGTTCCACAGGAAATGTAGAGCTTGAATCTGATCAGCTAGTAAAGGTGAAATAGCTCCGAAGTCGTTCCTAAAGGAATGCAGAGCTCGAATCTAATCACCTAGTAAAGTTGAAATAGCTTTGAAGTCGTTCCTAAGGGAATGTAGAGCTCAAATCTGATCACCTAATAAAGGTAAAACAACTTCGAAGTCATTCATAAGGAAGTGCAGAGCTAAAACCTAATCTTCTAGTATCCATAAGAATGAAGGCACTAAGGTAAAGATGCGGAGATGACGTCTTCGTATAGTTGCTACGACCAAGCTTCGGTGGCTTTGTACCACGAGTGAAAAGAAAGGAAGGTGTTTTTCGCCTTCGACTCAAAAAACCAGTAAGTTTTGGTTTCACGCGCAACAAAGCATTTGGAATAAAAGGAAAATCCAATAAAAAAGTAAACTGTTATATTACAATAAATAGTATTTTGACTGCATAAATGTTCATTAACAAAGCGAAAGTCGCTTCAGCCTAAAAAAGTTCAACTCGGCTTCGATCTTTTCTTACTTGTTTGCTTTCTTCTTGGCCTCTTTGCTTTACAGAAAGAGAAACAAAGTAACTATCAAGTAAGGTTCATAAATAAGGCTTCATCAGTACAAGCTTCTAAGGAGACTAGTTATCGACCACCCTTGTCCCATAACTTCTTCATATAAGCCTCGGCCTTCGAAGCAGCTAGTTATCGACCGCCCTTGTCCCATAACTTGAAGAAGAATCTCTTCGCAGAACGAAGCACAGCCTTTGAAGGAGACTTTATGTCTTCCACATCCATATCAAAATCATTTTTCCTATAGTATTGATATGTCTGCATCATGCCTTTTCAAGTATTGATGCCATACCATGCGACCCAAGCATTGCGCAATAGTCACTTCGGGTGCTGATTATAGTTTTGCCTTCACCTAGTTCCTTTTCAATCCAAGCAATTGCACACCTGGTGTCCCCACTAGCATACAAACTTGCCCTCGAAGTTGCGCCAGCTGAGGAAAAAATCTTCTTTAGAGAGTCACAGGTCTGGGACAGGACCTCAAAGTTTCTGATAGTTTTTTATTCTCTTTGTCTTTGCCTGCAATGATCTCTTTTGCTGCCTCAAGGCTAGTGCAAAGCTCATTGATGGAGTCGCCTTGCTCTTTCATTTTCATCACATCATCACCATGAATTTTTTTCTACTTGTTCTTTTCCCCTTTTAGCTTTGGACAAGTTTTCTTTTAAAGATGTTATTTCGGTTTCCTTTTATTCCAAAGAGTTTGCTTAGTGGCTTTGTCTTGATGCTTTGACAACTCATCATCCTCCTTTTCTTGCTGAGTCCTTAAAGCTTTGCTCGGCATAAGCCCCTGCATTGAGGCCATGAAGGTAAATTACTTAGTTACATGTAATTTTTCCTCCAAAGTTGCATCAAGAAAAATAAGAAGAAAAGAAAAGTATTTCTTTTTACCTTGATACTTGTATAAGCTAGACTGTGCGAAAGTTTTCATTTCTTAACTTTGCTAAGTCGGTCTTCGATTTCTGGAAACCCAATACTTCGGGTGATGTTCTTCACAATCTTTAACTCATCAGCATTGGGCACGCACATCAGCATTTTATCTCCCCGCCAAAAAGCATAGCCCCAGGACCATAGCCCATGGCTTTGGCCTTGTCTTCTAGCTTCGAAGCTTTCTTTTCACTCAACTCTTCCCCACCAAGATATCTCAAGAAAAACCCAAGTTCATCCATTTCTTCATCAGTAGATTAGGGTCGACTGTATCTGTCCCCAGGGCAAAACTTGGCTCTCCCTCTACTTTTTCATGCCCCGAAGATCTGCCACCTTCGGCTGCTTTCCCCTTATCTTTTTCCTCTGAGGATGATGGATCTCAAAAAGAAGTGTCTCCAAGGCTTTGAATGCGCGGACTGTTCACTTCCTCTTCAGACAAGATATCTTTGCCATTTGAAGATGTCGAAGTCTTGTTACCTTTGTCGGTGCCCTTCGTAGATGTCAATAATTGAGTTAGCGTTCGTCCCAAGGGAATTAGAGAGGAAAATGGCAATGGTTGGGTCATTATCTCAAGGATTTGTGTACAACTCAGTGATGAAGTGGTCGTAGCGCTCCCTTTTCCTTGCTCTTGTGTAATTAGAGCTTTCTTCATAGAAATTCTAGCCTTATTGTTTTATGGGGCTAAAGGTAGCTCTACATCATACTCAGACTCATCATTCTTTGTTTCGTCGTCAACAGCCTTCTTTGACGCTTTGTTAGTACCCTTATCAACTCTCTTCCTCTTTTCTATAACTTCAGTATTGGATGCAGGATTTGTGTAATCAGGGTAATCAAACCCTATATCATTCATATCTCTATTCAGTCGAAGTTTCCCTCGGCTCTCGAAGGTGGATGATATGTTTTCGTGTTCCCCTAGAGATAATTGCCAACGATTTCATTGCATTTCTCTTCTATTTGCCTCAGCCAACCAGCAGAAGGAGCTTTATATGAAGACTATTCCTTGAACCCAAATGCTAGTGTGATGAGCTCTCCTTATTTTGATTTCACTTCCTTCGGCAGCTTCCACTCGATCTAGGTTGGAAGATGTTGTGCGCAAGCACCTCTTGAGTTAGGTCTTGAGAGCCAATTTTCTCGATGACCATATTAAAAATCTTATAACACTCCTCAACAGCCTCATTCATTTCACACTTCAGCCTCGTTAGACTGAAGCTAATCTTTAGAGGGCTCATTAGCATGCCCTAGAACTCTTTGCGATGTTTAAAATCTACTTCCACGTAAAATCATTCCTTCGTTCAATTCTCGTGCCACTTCGTCCAGTACACGAGAACTGGGCAACTATGTCCTTTCGGTACATGAAGTTGTAGCACCTGAAGTTATTGTGAAGGCTATCTAGGGATTTAGCCTTCATCTGATAATGTACATCGTGAACCTTGCAGAATGCATCAACCTCGGTGCGACCTCCCTAGCTTCATATGGCCCAAATAAAAACACCAAGGCGAACTACGTTTGGTGTCAATTGATGCATGTATACCTCATACCTCTATAATATCTTCGCAATCAGCCGGTACATCGGGAGCCGAAGTCTAGCTTTGAAGAAGCTTTTATAGACAACAACTTTGTATTTCTTTGGACTCGGCGTTGTCTCTTCTCCAAGAAGGCGCACATTGACCTTGTTGCTGAAATAGCCAAGTTTCTTCATCATATGCAAGTCTTTTTCCCTCAAAATGGAGCGAGCCATATAGCAGTGGATCGGATTCTAGCTATCCAAAGGAATTATACCCAAAGATATTTTTGCCAAAGCTAGCCTCCAAAGTGGCAGTGGACGCAAAGCTTCAGAGTCACAGAAAATTTTGGTAGCAGGTGGTTGAGGGCAGTAAATGTGACCCGCTCCCATCCGCTCTATCGCTTTTATACTGAGAATTCGATGCGAAGAGGCACGAGTCGTGAAAACGTTCGCGCGCACTAGCAATACCACCTTCACCTTCTCCATGTTTGGTGGACCACGAGTCTAACTCTTTTTGTATCAAATTGTTTGTTTTGACTTCTCCATAATGAACTTTGGGAAAAGTGTTTTTCGGACCTTCGGTGCAAGGCCTCCCATTCATGTTTTTTGCAATCTAAGCTCGTTATGAAGAAACGAACTCATTCTGCAAGGCGCTACTATTGGCGGCCTGCCTTGCCGAAGGTCCTCAAAATATCTTTACTTTGGTGTAAGCAAATGTGTTTCAGGCATATAACAAAGGATAAACGAAGCTAGCCTTCAGTCAAAACGGCGTGTAAAGAAGCTTCGTCTATACACGTGTGCAACGAAGATGCAAGACGAGGTCGCTAGCCTCAGCGTAGAGAAAGCTTCGTGTGCAAGGCGATGAAGGGGAAGAAGTCCAAGACTTCCACAACAAGATAGAAAGAAAAAAGACAATGATGCCCCTGTAATATCTGTAAATCATGTGTGTGAACTTTGTGGGCATGTTTGTAATTTCATATAAAGTTGTACAACTTCCCTATAAATAGATGAACAGTGCCATGCACAAATTCACCTCTTGAGGGCCCTTAAACGAATGTATGATCGTATACCTATTTTATAAGAAGAAGAATGGAATGAAAAATACTAAGGCATATGAGAAGAGCAACACACTTCATCTTTCACTGCATTCTTATATTCTTTTACTTTATTTACACCCTTTGTTTATATCTTCTCCCTAAATTTATCTCTACAAAGGAGAGGTAAGAGAAGGGAGAAGATCTCAATCTTCTAACTTGTGTTGCCTTGTTTTGATACCTCTTAGTAATCAAAGCATGTAACCAATAGTTGGTCACTTGCTTTGATTCCTGATGTGGACCAAATCAGAGCAACACAATTAGGGAAACGACCTTAGTTCTCATAGTCTATTCAGTGGATAGACTGAGAGAAGAAGATTAACATTATAAAAGGCATTCATGTAATGGAATAAAAAAACTTGAGAGAGATCATTACTATTGCATTCCCTTTATTATTCTTTTTAAGTTACAAATGACTACAAGTGTACCTTTGGGAGCTGAGATAATAACATGAAGATACAGCTTCGAATATAGAGCGATTCAAGTCTCCTTTATCTCCGCCCCAATAGTGGTGAGCCATAGTACCACATCATGTAAAATTACAAACATATCCTCAGATCCTATACACATAGATTACATGATCCCGTAGGGACATTGTCGTCTTTACCTTTGCAGACGTGCTGATCAAGCCTTCCGTGACTTCTCCCTCGTTTCCTTGTTGTTGAGCGCTCAGACCATAGGGTTGAAGCTTCCTAGCTTTGCCTTCATACGTACACCATTTAACTGAAGGTTTCCAGACGAAGATCAGCTTCATCACTGCTTCAAAAGATCTTAAACAGAGATGTATTAATGCTTTGAGGAGCTTCAGTAGGATAGATACACCAACAAGTGCATACCTTTTTGCGCGGAGGATTGGGGTCATGGATCAGGGATCTAGTGGGTCGTGGATCTAAGATCTTAGGGCTGTCATAACATACCAGTTTGTTTTGATCTAGATCCAATTCTGGCCATTGATCTCGGATCCATCGGTCGGGGAGCACGTGCGTTATAAAGCCGCCAGGCAATTTGGTAAAGAGTCCTTGAAGTTTACAAGAAATAATCTGTAGTCCACCCATGGTTTAAACTTATTTGTAGATAGGTATAAATTATTATAAAACTAACCCTGGACTTTTTTAAAAAATAGAACCCGTAGTACAAGGTTTCTGGTTTTTATAAAATAAATTATAGAAATTGATTTTTAGTATAAAGATTATTCTAAAATTTTAATTAATTCATATCTTTCTCATCTTAACTTCGATTTTAGTGGTTCTTAAACCTACAGATTTGCCTTGACAAGTCAAATAATATTGTGTAATTTGTTTCTCTGTTTGGTGTACTGTTAATTTTATTTATGTTATTGCTTGTTTGTATTGCTACGAATAGACGAGCAAGTGAACGAGAAACTTGAAGCCCCACATTCTGAGGGATCTGAGTAGGGGCTCCCTGTTGAAGGCAAGTGTGTATTTGATCACATTGTTTTGACCTAATAATATTTACTGATATGTTCTTACCCTTGTATATACAGTTAGTTAAATTGATGGGCACCTAATTGCTTACCTAGAATTTATTTCCTTATACCTTGTTTATACCTGGTTCACTTATTATTAGGTAGATTTGCTATTGTTGTACTTGGTTATGGATTAATGTTGCATCTGAAACATTGATCATTATTTATTATTTTAAGTTATTCATTATACATCATAAGATCATTTTGTTTAATTGGAAAATAGAGAATCATTCGAAAAAAACAGTATCCACAAGACTTTTATGGCTCTGGTCTTAACTAATTAATTAATGAAGTTAGTATGTGAGAATCTTATTAGAGAGGGATAAACGGGGAGGAGGTGCACAAGTATAGTTTTGGCCCGCCTCATGTGCATGTCTTTTGGAAAGCTGAACGTTGTGGCGACTTCTCAAATAGTGAAGGCGAACAAGAAGGAAAACAAATGCGATTCAATCCCACACATACCTACTACTACTACTAGTAGTTTACATTTGGCATAAGAAAAAACTGAGAATTTAAAAAGAGGGAAAGCCTAGCATGGTGGAAGAGAATTACTCACTTAGCCAAGAATGACTGCCATCATCCACATTTCATCCATCACGAAAGGGCTTCCTGATCGATGAACAAAATAATGGAGATAGGCAAGCCATTCTTGGCTAAGGGGGATAGGCTCCTCGTCTCCATGTTAGGCTCCCCTCTCCCCTTGTTCGCACATGGCTTGGCATTCAGGTAAACCTGCACGAAGTATTTATAATGTGGGCAAGAGGATATGCATCACATGGCTCCAACCTTTCCCTCCATAGAGAATATATTCGGCTAGTAGTCTTCTCAAGAAGATCCTAGCCTAGCCAAACTAGTACGTTCTGAGTGGATAAGAATGCATGCAGGAGATTTGCAATATGTCAACGCACACTAGCCACATGATTATTGATATATTTTTTATTTATATTTTAAGAAACGTTTGAGCTTCTAGATGATATATCTTTGAGATAGCTACACACAACACATATAAAATGTGTGAATGGAGTTTTTTTACAGCCTACCACTTACAAAATATAGTTCGCTGGACTGTCTTAATTAGAGTCTAATGAGAAAATTTCTTCCAGTTCGATGGAAAATAAAGTGGCATCAATAATCTTAGAGCACTACCATAGATTCGTTCGCACTAGCATATCTATCTTGGTCAACTAAGATAATATGCGGTTGAACCAAAATAACATATAAACAGAGAATCATGAATCGTTACCCTTCAATATGCAACACAACAGAAGAGGAGGGAGAGCACGATAACATAGTGGTATTAGTCATGCGTCCTCATGTACTAACATGGGCAAAACGTTTACGCGTGATCCTCACGTTCGTTCTCAATCAATACCGTAGCAACAAGAGTAAAAACGCTATTGAAAGGAACATACACATCAGAGGAGGGGTGAGTTAGAACTTCTATTTTTCTCGCTAATCTAGGCTACAAATAATTCTACTAAATAAAACAAATGCATACAGCTAAGAAAGAATGTACAAACTAGGTTTTATTTAAATGTTGTTATCTCTACCATAAAATGAGTTATACAACCCAAATTTCAATCATATATTCTAAACTAAGAATAGTAAAGATTGCAACTTAAGTAATCAATGTAAATGTGGAAGTTTAAAGGCAAAGGTAGAAAAATCAAACACTCATGGACGCGTCGATATTTTTACCGAGATATCTAAAACTGCGTAAGGTTTTGACTAATCCTCGTTGGTGCCCTTACACAAAGGGAAGCCCATGCGAGGGCTAAGCACCCGATCGAGTATCTCCATACAGGGCCACGGACATTCTCCATGCACAAGTGGTGCCTCGCTTCTGGCCTTTTCTCGGACGCTCCCCGTCGTCTTCACTATCGCTTTCGGCCAAAACACCACGGGCCTCGTTTTCTCCGGTACATGGTGTCGGTCACAACACAATCGCGGTTGGTGTGGTCCCGCAAGACGCTCGCCCCACTTGGTACAATATTATAATGGCTCACGCAAGAGCCGAGGGGTTTGCGGGTTTTTCTAACCTCACTGAATAAACAAGGAACAAACCTAGATCAAGTGCTAAAGCGGTCTAACTAATCTAAGCACTTCATAAAGCACATACGCTAATCACCGAATGATTCTATAAGCACATGGATGTTTGGAGCTTTGGAGATGTGTCTCACTTGTGTTGTTGTGTTGCTTGGGCTCCCACATCTTCAAATGGTTGGCAAGGAGGGTATTTATAGAGCCCCTATCCAAATACAGCCGTTAGAGGAAAGCAACATGTTCTGCAGCACACCGGACCGGGTCCGGTGACCTCCACATCAACTAGGCGTTGGAAGGCTGACAGATTCTCTGCAATATGGCAGAGGTCTGGTGCACCATCGGACCGGTCCAAAGACCTCCTCATTAGTCGATCATTGGAAACTAATTGTTGGACCACAGTCTGGTGCACACTAGACTAGTCCGATGTGCTAGCTGCCCAAGAGCCGAAGGAAGAGCTCTTTGAGCACGCGGTCCGGTGCGCCATCGGACCGGTCTGGTGTGCCAGCTGACAACTCAATTCTTGATTCTTCTATCTTTTGTGCTTAGACTCTTTTGGTCTTGTGTCTTGGACTTGTGCTGAGTATTTGTAAGTCTTCTATGAGTCTTTTAAATCTTATTTTTGGGTGTTGCATCCTCATAGCCTTAATACAATCCACTTTGCATCATGTGAACTACAAAACACAAACACTTGCAAACACATTAGTTCATTGGTTATGTTGATCATCAAACACCAAAATCAGTTAGTAAAACGGGCCAAGGTCTATTTTCCTTACAAGCTCTCCCTTTTTGGTGATTGATGACAACACAACCAAAGCAAGCAAATATTAAATAGCATAATGAAATATGCACTCTACTTGCTATGGATGCATGTGCATAGGCAAGATGTATGATATACCAAATTGAAAAATATGTGGTCATTTAGAATTTAAACATCATTCTTGCTTATGCAACTAGTCCCATAATGTGTAATTATGGACTTAAGCCTCTCCCTAACTCTATAATCCACATACTTCCTATCTTGGACTGAAAACCAACATAAATAACCACCTGAAAGATCACAAAAAATTAAAATGGTGTTTGCTTTGGTCCACAAATTCCTCCTCCATTGGAATGAAACACCAAAAAGGAAGACATATGAAAGCATGTAGGAAGCTATTTGTTGGGGTCTTCTACTCCGCCGAAGGTCCTCAAGACGAAGGTCCTGCGTAGAAGCAACAATGCGGAATGTCGAAGCTCGGTAGCTTCGGTTCAGACCAAGCAAAGAAGGAAAAAGGACTAATTAGACCTTCTTAGTTTAAGTTGTTTTGTAAACTAGTGTTCAAGGACATGGATGTAATTTTATCCGGGCTGCGTCCCATGCCTATAAATAGATGAACAGTACCCTCGTACTGTTCACGCTGAATTGTATTCACTCTCTCGCATTCTCGCCTTCAAGCAGGCCGAAGGTATTAATGTAATATTAACATTGTCAATATTCATATATGGTTTATAAAATGAATGAATAAATGAATTATTAAGATATGACTATCATATTCATTCTTTCGCATTCCTATTCTTGTATTGATATAATGAAGGTGTGTCCTCCTTAGCCTTCGTCCGAGAAGCATTATACCCATAAGGAGATAATGCTTCGGGGGACGAAGGTCCTTAACGATTAACAATTGTGTTTCCTTGTTTTGACTCAGCATTTGAGAACAAGAGACCAACATTGGCGCCCACCTCCGGTGAACTCACTTCCACAATTGCGACAATGGCTTCGCAAGTCAACCAAGTTGTGGCACCTTCGGCTACGAAGCTGGTGCTCCCGATCATAGGCGGCTCAGGTTTTGAACCAGCCAACAAGAAGTAGAAGAAGGAAGCATAGAGAAGGGTACAACATGTTGGAGTGCAAGGACCCTTCATCAAGTCCAAGTGGTCTCATATACCAATCACCTTCTCCCAGGAAGACCTTCAGCTCAAGGATTATCCCCACAATGATGCAATGGTCATATCTTGTATCATAAAGGGGTTTCTGGTCAACAACGTCCTAGTGGACACAAGCAGTGTGACAGGTATGATCTTCGCAAAGGCTTTCAGACAGATGCAAGAGTCGAATGACAAGATACATGATGTAACACACTCCCTTTGCAGCTTCAGAGGAAGACAGATCGTGGTTCTTGGCAAGATAACTATGCCAGTCACCTTTGGCTATGTTCACAACATAAGGATAGAACAGGTTGTCTTTGATATTGTCGATATGGACTATCCTTACAATGCAATCATTGGACGAGGTACATTGAATGCCTTCGAAGCAATACTTCGGAACAAGGGCCATTGTTGTGCATGGAAGCCAACAGGCTGCTAGGAGAGCCGAAGGAAGCTAGACGGATTTGAAGGCCATCCACAATATAGATGAAGCCAAAGCTCATAAGCAATATAAGCATAAAAGAGAAAAGGCTGCTTCAGCAGATCAACCAAAGCCCATGCTATTGTGTGAAGACATAGCCGAGCAAAAAGTGCTATTGGGATCTCAATTATCCGATGAACAAGAGAAGACCCTGCTGAGATTTTTGTTCAACAACAAAGATGTTATTGCTTGGTCGGCCAATGATCTCTACGGTGTCAATAGAGATATTATTGAGAACTCACTCAATGTACCTGGCCTTCAGACCAAGAAAGCAGAGGCTTCGGAAAAATGTCCGATGATAAAGCCGAAGGTGCACGAAACGAAATGAAAAGACTTCTGAGTGCCGGTGTTATCAGAGAAGTGACATACCCAGAGTGGCTGACTAATACTATCATGGTAAAGAAAGCCAATGGAAAATGGAGAATGTGCATTGACTTTTACAGATCTCAATAAGGCATGCCCGAAGGATGAATTCTCATTGCCAAGGATAGATTCCCTTGTGGATGCAGCAGCTACTTTGGAGCTCATGAGCTTATTGGACTGCTACTCAGGCTATCATCAAATCTGGATGAAGAAGGAGGATGATGAGCCAAAGACAAGCTTCATAACTCCTAGTGGAACCTATTGTTACCTTCGGATGCCCGAGGGGCTCAAGAATATTGGAGGAAGCTTCAGCAGGATGACTGCCAAAGTTCTTCACTTCTAAATCGGCAGAAATGTGCTAGCATATGTTGATGATATCATAGTAAATAGCACAAAGCAAGAAAACCATGTTGCTGATTTACAAGAGATATTTGCCAACTTCAGACGGGCTGGTCTTAAATTAAATCCAGAAAAATGCGTCTTTGGAGTGAAGAAGGGCAAGTTCCTTTGTTGCTTGGTATCAACAAAGGGTATCAAAGCTAACCCAAGTAAGATAGAAGCCATACTTCGAATGGAGCCACCGAAGTCAAGGAAGGGTGCCCAAAGATTGACAGGGAGGTTGGCATCATTGAATAGATTCATTTCAAGGTCAGTAGAGAGGAACTTACCATTCTTCGAAGTGCTGAAGTCAGCCGAAGTCTTTCAATGGGGACCAAATCAGTAGAAAGCCTTTGAAGAACTGAAACCATATTTAATAGAGCTGACAACTTTAACTCCACCTTCGTCAGGAACTCCATTGTTGTTGTATGTAGCTGCTTCTCATGTTGTGGTTAGTGCAGCACTAGTGCAAGAGAAGCAAGAGGGCTAGGCAAGAAAACAAGTGCCAGTTTACTTCATTTCCAAAGTGCTCAATGCATCAAAGAAAAATTATACAGAGATAGAGAAGGTACTATATGTTGTACTAATGGCTTCCAGGAAGCTTCGGCATTATTTTCAAGCATACCACATCATAGTACCTTCTTCGCAACCTCTCAAGGACATAATGAGGAATAGAGAGGCCATAGGAAGAGTTGGAAAATGGGCTGCAGAACTGAACGAATTCACTATTGATTTTGTTCATAGATCTTCGATCCATTCCCAGACGTTAGTAGACTTCATTGCTGATTGGACGCCAGGGGCTTAGGACGAAGAGAAAACATTGGATGCCGAAGCCTGGACAGTATTTTGTGATGGGTCTTGGGGAACCTTCGGCGCAGGAGCAGCAGCTGTCTTGATTTCACCATCAAAAACCAAAACCTGCTATGCAGCAAGATTGGACTTCAATTGCACAAATAATATTGTAGAGTACGAAGCCCTCCACTTGGGGCTCTGAAAGCTTAAAGCAATGAGAATAAGAAGGGCAATACTCAAATCTGACTCACAGGTCATCTCAGGTCATGTTGACAAAAGCAGTAAAGCAAGAGACCCGAAGCTAAAAAAATATTGGATGCAGTCCGAAGGATGGAGGCTTCCTTCGAAGGTTTTTTTGTAAAAACTATTCCGAGAGGAGAAAACGAGCACGGAGTTTTGCTAGCTAAATCAGCGGCACAGGGGCTCCCATTACCTTCGGAAGTTTTCTTTGAAACAATAAAAGCACCTTCAGTTGAGCTCATGGAAAGAGCGATGCTCACAATTTCACCAGTACATGGTGAAGATTGGAGGACTGAGATTGTATCTTTCCTTCAAGATAACTGTCTTTCGGATGATGAAGTTTACAGTAAAAGAATGGAAGCAAGGACAAGACCTTCTGTAATCATAGAAGGGGAGTTATACTAACACGGAGTGTGCACTCCATTGCTCAAGTGCCTGTCCAGAGCCGAAGGTCAGGAATTGATGAAGGAAATACATGCAGATTTATGTGGGGCTCATATTAGGTCTAGACCTCTACTGGGGAAGGTTTTTAGACAAGGTTTTTACTAGTCAAAGGCATCTTCGGATGCAGCAGATTTGGTTCAAAAATGTAAAAATTGCCAAAGATGTGCCAGAGACGAGAAGCAACCTTCGTCTCTAACCTAGCTAATACAGCCAACTTGGCCATTGCAAAGATGGGGCTTGGATTTGTTAGGTCCACTTCCACCAGCGCAAGGCAACTTGAAATATGTTGTGGCGGCAGTGGAGTACTTTTCTAAGTGGATTGAGGCAAAGCCCTTAGCTACAATAACTTCGGCCATAGTACAGAAATTCTTCTGGTGGCAGAATATTGTTTGTCGCTTCGGCGTGCCAAAGGCTATCACCGTTGATAACGAAACTCATTTCGATGCTGAAACATTCAAAACTTTTTGTAACCAGATTGGCACAAAAATACACTTCGCATCAGTGAGGCATCCGGAGTCAAATGGACTGGTAGAAAGGGAAAACAGAATTATAATATCAGGAATAATGAAGTCAATTTTCAATCAACCCAAAGGGAAGTGGCCAGACGAATTAATAAAGGTAGTGTGGAACCACAACACTGTTGTTTTAAGGTCAACAGGATTTACTCCGTTCAAGCTTCTGTTCGATGATGAAGCAATAACAGCGGAAGAAGCAAGAACAGGTTCAATAAGAACCTTAGCCTCGACAGAGGATGAAGGTGATTGCCAAGTAACAAAAGGCACCATAGAAGGGACTAGACTACAAGCAATAGAGCGCATCAATAAGTACCAGGACGAAACAATCAAATGGTGTGACAGTAAGGTAAAATTGAAGAATATTAAGCCAGGACATTTGGTGCTTCGAAGAGTGGCCAACCCTGATACAGTGGGGAAGCTTCAACTCAAGTGGGAAGGTCCCTTTTTGGTGGTGCCTTCGTCAAGGCCTGGATCTTACAGATTGAAAGACATGGACGGCAACGACATACCAAGGTCTTGGAATGCGGATGAGCTTCGTCGGTATTATGTGTAAACAATGTAATTTTCTTATTTTTTCCTATGGCACCATTTTCCTTTCAAGATGGGAGAAAGGTTTTTAATGGGGCCATAGGTTATAATTTTCATTTTTTGTTTAGCCCTATGCAATACAAGGGCCAAATTCCCCGACATGTAAAATGTAACAAAAAGGAACGCACCATCGAGTGCAAGAGGCCATGAAGAAGCTCAAAAGTCGTCGATAAGGGGATGTAGAGCTAACGTCATCTAAAGAGGTGAAGAAGCTACAAAGTCGTTCCTAAAGGGACACAGAGTAAGTCACGAAGCTCCAAAGTCGTTCCTAAGGGAATGCAGAGCTAAAATGCCACCTAAATCAAAGGTGAAGAAGCTCAAAAGTCGTTCCTAAGGGAATGCAGAGCTTAAATGCTACCTAAGTAAAGGGTGAAGAAGCTCTAAAGTCATTCCTAAGGGGATCCAGAGCTTAGCTCAAAAGTCATTCCTAATGGGATGCAAAGCTGAAATACCACCTAAGTAAAAGGTAAAGAGACTCAAAAGACGTTCCTAAGGGGATGCAGAGTCTGGTGCGTTTTTGGCATACATTTGCATTTTTTCATCACATCATCCTTTGCATACATGTGAGCATACATTAGACATTCGTAGGCTCATCATCATGGCATAAAGCATAGACATTAACGGGAAGAACAGGAAATACCTGTCCTTGATGAGAAAACACTTCGTTGCATACGAAGATGCTTCGTCTTTAATGAAATGCTTTGATGCAAACGAAAAGAAGGGAAGGTGTTTTTCGCCTTCGGCTCAAAAGATTACAAATATTGGTTTCGTCCACAACAAAGCAATTCACACATAAGCAAAAGGTAAAATGGTATTACAAGGTACTAAAAAATATGTACAATATTTTGTCCAATTGTCAATTACAATTCTTAGCCATATGATATAGAGAGTTCCTAAGTCTTTCTACAGATAAGTACAAAAGGAGATTCTAGAGTCTTCGGAACTTTGGCACAAGCTTCGGCTTAGCAAACCTCGGTGCCATCATCCTGTGGACAAGACAAGGTATAAGGTAATTGGAAATTTAATAAGGAAAAATCAGGGTAAAAAGACAAAGGTAAAGTTTAATACTGAGTTAAGCAGTTTTCGTGCTTCATCCCCGGCCAATTCACGTCCGCCCTTTGCCCATATTTGGGTAATAAATCTATTTCCTATGCTTCGGGCTTCGGTTGGAACATCAACCAAGTCCGATGATGAAAGATTGAAGTTTGGCTTGTTGACGGCCCTCGCGTGATTGCACTCGGCCTTCATAAATGCTGCAGCTGTGCCGCGTGAAGCCAACAAAGCACAGAAATCTCTGTGCTCGGTTATAACTTCATCAAGGGCTTCAACTTCATTTTCAAATGATCGAAGGCCCTAGGGATGTCTTCGGTAGAGGGGATGACTTCTTCAGAAGCGGCTCCGACTGAGTTAAATATCTCCTTCAATCGATTAATGCATTGAGCGGCGAAGCCGAAGCATTTGTCTCGAAGATTCTTAATAGTTTCACTTAGCTTCGCATTCCTTTCAGCTTCGACTTTGACCTTTGCTTTGAGTTCCTTCGTTTCATGTTCGAAGCGCTCCGACCTTTCAATTAAGGCTGCTCGAGCTTCGTTTAGCTCTTCGCTCAGTTTAACATTCTGAGACCTTGCTTCTGCGAGAGAGCCTTCGGCTAATTGCAGCAGGATGTCTTTTTCTTTTAAAGAATCTTCAAGTTTCTTAATCTTATCTTCTAAGCCTTCAATAATAATTTCGTTTCTTCTGTCTTCAGTATCCTACTGCATTTTCAAGGCCTTGCTTAATAATATACTCTGCAAAACAAGTTAAAATTAGAATACTCAAACCACTACGAAGGTAATATAAAAAAGAGAGTTTAGAGAAAAGCCTCACCTTGAAATTGGAATAAAACAAGCTACAGACAATATGTTGTCGTCTGTAACAGCTAATGTCAGACTCCAACTTTGGGAATCCAACGCTCTTAGATAAAGTGCCTACAATCTTCGCCCCGACGCGGTCATGAATGCATCCTAAGATTTCTTCATTGACCCCACTGAAGAGCATGGACCCCGGTTGGTAACCGCAAGACATAGAAAATTCTTTCAACTCTAATTTATCTTCCTCAGAAAGTTCCTGGCCACCTAGGTGCCAAAGGTCAAAATCTTTACCTTCCAAAAGAGTATCATCAATTTTCTTCCCTTTCTCAGGCACTGTACCCATGTCTCCCTCCGCAACCACACCTGTCTTATCCACAACCACATCTGATATAAGCTTACCAATTTCTAACATCGTGGTTGCAAGTTCTTCAGCTTCGGCTCCGCCAGCATCTTCAGTATCCACTGGAATTGATGCTTTCACCGCCGAAGCTGAACGTGGTGTTTGCTCAATAGCTTGCATTACGTTCACAATCCGCCATTTATTTTGCCATCCAACCTTCTCCTCCGCAACCGAAGGCACCTTCATCTTATATAAAAGGTTGGTAAGTTACAATCTCAGAGGACTTCTCGGCTTGAATGGTGGGGATTCATTCATTACCTTCAGAATTTCCGCCACCTCGATAGCAGTGGGCGACGAAGGGTTCAAGGTCTCCTTCGACGCTTCATCTACCTTCGGTTCAGCAAAAGGTATCTCATCAAGTTTTCTTTTCTTAGGGTCTTGCGACTTCGGCTTCGGTGCCACTTTCACCTTCTTCAGAGCCTTTTCGTTTGCTTTCATGGACCGGGCAGCTTCTCTGCTCAGAATGCTGACAACTTTTTTTTTCTCTTTGCTCCCTCAGCCCCTTTGTCAAGTCTCTCATAATCTGGATACTCGAAGTTCAGTGCATCCAATACCCGACCCAGCCTTCGTTTTGGTCGGGTACCGAAGGCAGCAGTCATTAATTGATCCTCTTTCTTCGTGTAATTGTCGAGAATCTCGTTGCACATAGTTTTGATCATCTCTAGCCATTCAGTGCACGGTTTCTTGAATTGCTTCTCAAATTTGAAGCGGTAGGGGAGTCGAACAAGTTCATATTTCTTTTCACCTTCTTTCTTCTTCGGCATCCGCCGACCGCTGGAGGTCAGAAAAGCCTTGTTTGCCAGGTATTCTTGTACCAAATCCCTGGTGCTGATTTTGGCAGCCACCACTCTGAATTCAACCTTGACCTGCTGGCACGGGGAGCCGAGTTGCATATGGCACAATGGCCTTGTCATTTCGAAGCTTAATCGCATAGGACTCATAACCATGGTCATCAACTTCTCCCAGTTGGCCACCCAGTTGGCCACTTGGTGCGGTAGCCGATTACCGGGGCTTTGGTGTCCTTTCGGTACGCGAAGTTATAGCATCCAAAATTTTTATGAAGGCCATCTGCCCTGGCCTTCGTCTGATAGTGCAACTCGTGCACTCGGCGGAAACCTTCGGCATTAGCACTCATGCCTTGGCTTCGGAGAGCCCATATGTAAAGACTTAGCCTAACAATGGCATTTGGTGTTAGCTGAGGAAGGTATATCTCAAACTTCTTCAAAACCTCTCCTATTACATCATATAGAGGGAACCGAAGCCCTGCTCTGAAGAAGCTTTTAAAAACAACAACAACTTCATCTTCCTTTGGTTCCAGATCACCTCCTCACGAGCAAAACGAATAAGTTTACTCTCTGTTTCCCCAAAATAGCCTAGCTTCTTCATAATAACCAGGTCCTCCGCTGACATGGTAGACTTTCCAAATTCAATGTGGCTCGGTTTTGACAGGCTCAAAATACTATTGTCTTCCTCAAACTCATCATCACTCCTGTCCTCAGCTATAGCTTGCTCAGCTTCGACAATGTCACCTTCGGCAGCAGCCTCTTCCAGCACTACTAAGTCCGATCGCCTCATCATTTTTTATATTGGCGCCATCTTTATCGTTTCAGCATCATCTCCCTCATGGGACACCCTAGCAGTGGACCTTACTCTGGCCATCTCAAGTATCGCAGTTCCTTAAAACGAAGCTGACTTCGAATGACGAAGAGTGTGTCTGGAAAGAGCAAACCGAAAAGCTTCAGCTTTGGTTAAAATTTTTGACAGCACAACAGTGCAGTGGAAATGAATGTTGTGGTAACTCCTCAAAAACATGTCTGCTTATATAGTGTTGCAGGGGAAAAAGGCGAACCACCAGACCACCTACACAGGCTGAGCAGTTGACCGCTCGGTGCTCGGAATATTTTAATCATTTTTCAATAACAAGCTCAAGGAAGGTGTTTTTTGGACCTTCGGCATTCCAAAGCCTTTTGTGTTTTTCGCAGATCGAGCTCGTTAGGAAAAAACGACCTAGCACCATAAAGGGGCTACTATTGGGGGTCTTCTACTCTGTCGAAGGTCCTCAAGACGAAGGTCCTGCGTAGAAGCAACAATGCGGAATGCCGAAGCTCGTTAGCTTCGGTTCAAACCAAGCAAAGAAGGAAAAAGGACTAGTTAGACCTTCTTAGTTTAAGTTGTTTGTAAACTAGTGTTCAAGGACATGGATGTAATTTTACCCGGCTTGCATCCCATGCCTATAAATAGATGAACAATACCCCGCATTATTCACGCTGAATTGTATCCACTCTCTCGCATTCTCGCCTTCAAGCAAGCCGAACGTATTAATGTAATATTAACATTGTCGATATTCATATATGTTTTATAAAATGAAAGAATAAATGAATTATTAAGATATAACTATCATATTCATTCTTTCGCATTCCTATTTCTGTATTGATATAATGAAGGTGTGTCCTCCTTAGCCTTCGTCCGAGAAGCATTATACCTGTAAGGAGATAATGCTTCGGGGGACGAAGGTCCTTAACGATAAACAATTGTGTTGCATTGTTCTTGACTCACAACATTTGAGAACAAGAGACCAACACTATTAGAGGCTTGTCCTATTAAAAAGATTTCTCCTCCTTAAATACAGTTCTCCCCATTTGTAAAGGCAATCTCCCTCTTTGAGGAAAAAGACATAATCCCTTGTCAGAAAACTCTCCTCCTTAGGAAAAGCATAAGATTTTCATATACAACAGAAAACAAGACATGAATGAATAGACTAACTCCCCCTTAATCTATGTAATTTTAAATGGTAAAGGATATTCTATAGATACCAAATGAAGAATTTAAAAGCTTATGCATATTTGGCAACATCAGGGTACAAGATGTTATATGACATAGTCTATTCAAAATTGGAGAAGACTTCTAAATGATACCAATTGTGAAATCAAACCATTTTTAGATTGAAGGGTCCTACAGTGGAAGCTTATTGTCGTTCTCCTGAAATTTCATTTTTCCTTTAATGAGACAACTACACACATAATAGGCTTGGAAAGAGTGTTAGTCCCAAAGAAACAAATTATAGAGTAACATCCCCCTAAAAATGTGCATATAGGTTTTGAATACTTGTAGGAGACATGCACTTTAACTTCTGAGATCAAGTAGGGAAAATTAACCATAATCAAAACTTTGGCACATATAGTTCAAAATGATACTATTTAAAGGATACCAAATGAATGGTACAGGCAAGTATCATTTATCTAGGAGCTTAATTAAGCTATGTGCCATGCTTTGCTAACATTTTTAAACCATATAGGTATGCTCAAAAGTATAAATTTAAGCCAAGCAATCCTACCATATGATATACCTAGTATGCATACAATTCAATTGAAATTAGTACCAATTGAAAAGGTAAAGGCATGAACAATATCAATTGAAAAACATAACAATTGAAAGCAACAACTTAAAAGTAAACTAGGTACATAAAAGTAGATATGCATATCTAAACAAATGAATAACAAATCTAGTTACCTTTGTCATGGATGGGGAATCTGGGTCCATAATTTTCACTAACCAACTTGACAATAAACTTGAACCAAAATGCTGTATCTCATGATATACATCCAATTTTTGACATGTCTCCAAATTCCTTGAAGTCCATCGGACTTCTCACATCCCTCTCGGGACCCAATTTTTTGGTGCATTTCATGGTTGAAATAACCTCCTTTAGCACCCAGATGTGTTTGGTCATCTTTCCCTTGTTGGCTTGCTTGTTGGCCATGATCGCTAAAACTTTTCCTTTTCTTCTTCTTGATCACATACGGTGTAGTGGTCTTCTTGTCCACCTTGTTGATGTGGGTGTTGGAGATCTTGCTTGTTGGCTTCTTATTATCTCCCTTGTCTTCACCTTGCATTGGTAAGACTTATGTCCTTCTTTATGACACAACCAACAAACCACAGTTTCACCCACCATAGGCCTGTTCACTCTTGAAGTGGTGTTATTCTGAGTAGGTTGAGTTTCTTTGGCTTTGCTATCACCCCCTGTTTTAGGGGCAAAACCGAATGCATAGCATATGTGTGCTAGGACCCATTTCCACACATACATTGATGTCACAAATGTAAAATATCAAGAGACAATGCTCAAAACATAAATAAGAGTAGAGTACTTATTACAACTCAAACGACATAATTGTCTTAAACATTATTACAACACAGCACATCAGGTCTCATGGGTGATATCACACAGGAAGATGACCAGCGATCGCTAGATCTAGAATTCGTCGACACCTTCCTCAAAGCCATCTTCTTCTTCCTACCCTTCTGATCAAAATTAAGCAAGGGTGAGCACATTTACAGTGGGTGCTCAATAAGAGGGGAAAAGATGCAAAGCTTAGCAAGGATAGGCTGAGAGGTTATGTGGTTAGCATTTTAGTTGGTCAAACTTTTGTTAGCAACACCTATTTACTAAGGGTAAGCAATTTCCAAAACCCAACTAATAAGTATCATTAGTAATCATTTCCAAACCACTTAAGCAAAACCCTTAAGTGAACCACTTCAATCCAAAAAGAACCATGCTTTAATCTCCATCTTTAAGTTCAATTATCATGTGAGGGTCCAGGTCGCTCATAATCATGACCATGTTTTATGACCAGTATCTCCTATTCCAGGCGTAGGCCCATTAGTGGCTAGGTGGTGCCGACGGCTAGAGGGGCTAAGGCCCATAATTATCTTATTTCTGTAATTTATCCATGCCATTAGGAGTATAAGTACTTGTAAAGACTCTTGGATTAGGGTAAGCAGAAACATATATTTTTTCCAGCTTATCTTAGGGAGCCAGGATTTTCCCTAACCTAATCTCTCCCTCTCGTGATTTGTGCTGCCACCGCCGCCCAACCACGGTGCCCTAGAGCCACCGTCATATCCTTCCCTCGATCACTCATCCCTAGCGATTAGGAGAGATCCCTCATAGGATTAGGAACCCTACCAATTTGGTATCGGAGACCTCTGATCCTTCGGCCACCGTGAGTTCCCCACCACTAGCCCCACCAGCCTCCCTGCCATCCTCCTCCTCCCAGTCACAATCCCTGCCACTCGCCTCCACCAACGCACTCAGTCCGCCCACCTCCGACATGTCCATTGCGCTCCCCACGATGACCAACGAGGAGCTAACGGCGTCCCTCGTCCACTTCTCCAACAACTTGGGAGCCATGCAAGCCCGGGTGAACACCATGCAGTCCAGCATGAACACCATGTAGTTCAGCATGTTTGCGTTGTAGGCCGACGTGGCTGTGATGAAAGCCATCATGCTGGGCTCCCAGCCACAACCGCCTCTACCATCGCGAACCTTGGTCGTCGCAGCTCTGTCGTCACCATCGCTGCCGACCCTCACGGCCACCTCGGCAGTCTCCAAGTCAGCGGGTGTGCCAATCCATTAGCTAACCTTCTTGTGGTCGCCATTGCAAATTCCGAGATGGGCACTGGGCTCCGCACCGACACCGGTCTACTCCATGATGCCGATCACCACAATAGTGCTGCAGCCGCCTGTGACTACTACGTCCTTAGAGCCTTTTGGAGGCGTGTTGGTCCTAGGTGTCCTATATGGGGGGTGGATGGGACCCAGTTTCCCTCCCACTGGGCGCCTCCTCTGCCCGGCCCCCACACGAGGCATTCCAGGAACAATTGTGCTCTAACCTGGGCTGTGATCAGCTTCCACCAAAATTCTACAAGCTCGAGTTCACGATGTATGATAGGTCGGTGGACCCTTGAACTGGCTCAATCACTGCGAACTGTTCTTCTGCGACCAGAAGACGTTGGCCTCCGACCGGACATGGCTCGTGTCCTATCACCTCCGGGGCATGGCACAGACGTGGTACTATGCCCTCGAGCTGGACTTCGGGATGCCATCGTGGGAGCGCTTCAAGGAGCTCTGTCATCTTCAGTTTGGGCTGCCCGTTTGGGATTTGTGCCTTGTGGAACTCGATCAACTTCCATTTCGCTCCACGGTGCAGGACTTCACGGAGTGGTTCAACGTTGTTCTCTGCCACGTGCTCAATCTTGACACTGTCTAGAAGGCAAAGCTCTTCATGGGGGCCTTTCAAACCACATCCACGTCAATGTGGCGATGCGCGTGCCACATGACCTTCCAACGAAGATTTACTTGGCTTGGACATTCAAGCTGCGCTACAACAGCATCATGGCGATGCTCCCATCAAGCCCCCAGTGACTGGCATAGCAGCAACCGTGCTCGTTGCCTCTCTAGCCCACGGTCGCACCTGGAGGCACTACATAGCCGGTCACGGCTGCCCTGCCGCCAATCTAACATTTCCGTCGCCTCACTCCAACAGAGCAGTAGGAGTGCCACTATCAAGGGTTGTGCTTCAACTACGATGAGCCATTCGTCTGTGGCCATCAGTGCATGCAGCTCTTCTACTTGGAGTCAGGTGACTTCGAGTCTGCAGACGAGGTCGCGGAGGACGCCATGGCAAATGACACCACAAAGGCAGACTAGTCGCCACAGGACAACGCTGTGGTAAGCACGTTGGTGGTCTCCCTCCATGCACTTGTGGGCATTCGGATGGACAACATGATGGTCATGCCCATGATGCTCAAGGAGACGCGCTTCTTGGCCCTGCTCGACACCGGCTCCACCCACAATTTCCTGCAAGGGGCTGCGATGACCAATGTTTGGCACCTCTGGTTCACGGTGGCCAATGTTGACGGCCTTTGTTGCGCTAGGATTGCTTGCTACGTGCCCATCTCCATTGCTGACGACGAGTATGACATCACTTGTGTCAGCATCGACTTGGGCTACTTCAATTTCATCATCAGTGTCAATTTCCTTTGAACTTTGGGCCCCATCACTTGGGACCTGGTGACCATGACGGTCGCCTTCCAGTGTGGCGCATGGCGCGTCGTATGGCACTATGTCCTGGGAGCGGAGGTCGCGAGCAGGGCGCAGCCGACCGCAGCCTTGATGGCAGCCTCTGAGCAACAACCCCTGTTGAACTGCCTCCTCAAGCAGCATGGTGCCATCTTTGAGGAGCCACGGGGCCTTCCACTGGCGTGGTCGTACGAGCACCACATTCACCTCCTGCCCAACACAGCCCATGTCGCAATGCACACAAACATGTATCCCCAGCTCTAGAAGGATGAGCTAGAGTGGTAGTGTGAGGCCATGTTAGCATAGGGCACCATACAACCCAGCACGTTTTCGTTCTCGGCACCGGTGCTCCTCGTCCGCAAGGCAGACAAAACTTGGCATTTCTACATCGACTACTTCCATTGTGACGAGCAGGGCCATTGGGCGATGCATTGTCCGAAGAAGATGGCTCAACAGCAGCCGCTCCCAATGCCCTAGCAAGACAGAATGCACCTCAGCAGGGAGCAGGCAATCATGTTCAGATGCGTTACAACCATGGGAGGCTAAACCATCTGGAGGTCAAAGCAGTCCAGGAAACACCAGACATGATAGTAGGTACGTTCCTAGTATAATCCCATCTTGTAGAAGTGTTATTTGATACTAGAGCAACATATTCATTTATTACTGCATCATGGGTAGAAGCGCATAATCTCCCAATAACCACAATGACAACACCAATACAAATTGATTCGGCTAGTGGAAAAGTCTAAACCAATAGAATATGCTTGAATGTAAGAGTGGAAATAAGGGGGTAGAGTTACCCGCTAACCTGATAGTGATAGGTACTTAGGGAATAGATGTTATCCTAGGGATAAATTGGCTAGATAAGTACCAAGCAGTTATCAGCTGTGATAAGAGGACGGTGAAGTTGGTGTCTGAAAGGGAAATGTGCCCTTGGGCCATTTCTAAGTATTTTGGTGATTGAGTGCCAACACATGTGTTTAATTGTGAATTTGTGTACATGGATGAACAAGGTGCAAATCATGAAGTAAAGGTATGTTTCTAAGCCTTAGTACATTGGTTTTGTGGACTAACATATTTGTCTAAGTGTTAGAAACAGAAAGAAGAAAAAGAGAAAAGGGGAGAGAATGACTTGGCTGTGTGCAGCCAAGTCCCAGCTCGGTCTGGAGCACCGGACTGTCCGGTGTGCACCGGACAGTGTCCGGTGCGCCAGGCTGACTCGGCTCGAACTGGCCGCTCTCGGGAATTCGCCGACGGCGTACGGCTAAAATTCACCGGACTGTCCGGTGTGCACCGGACTGTCCGGTGTGCACCGGACTGTCCGGTGAGCCAACGGTCGGCCAGGGCCAACGGTCGGCCGCGCAATCCGCGCGAGACACGTGGCCGAGCCAACGGTCGGAAGAGGGCACCGGACTGTCCGGTGTGCACCGGACTGTCCGGTGCGCCAACGGCTCGCAGATCTCCAACGGGCTGCAACGGTCGGCAGCGCCAGATAAGGAAACAAATCGGGCACCGGACAGTGTCCGGTGTGCACCGGACTGTTCGGTGCCCCCGACGACAGAAGGCAAGGATGGCCTTCCGGATTTGCTCTCAACGGCTCCTAGCTGCCTTGGGGCTATAAAAGGAGCCCCTAGGCGCATGGAGGAGACACACAAGCAACTCTTGAGCATTCTTGATCATCCACACAAGTTCTTTGCGCATTCGTTTGTGATTCTAAGTGATTCGAGCTCTGTTCTAGTGTGAACTCTGAGATAGTCATTCGAGCTCGAGTCTTGGCCGTGTGTGTGCGCTTTTGTTGTGGATTTGTGTGTGTTGCTTCCCTCCCTTACTCTGTGCTTTCTTTGTGATCATATACTTGTAAGGGCAAGAGACTCCAATTTGTGGAGATTCCTTGCAAACGGGATAGTGAAAGGAACAACAAAACAACGTGGTATTCAAGTGGGTCTTTGGACCGCTTGAGAGGGGTTGATTGCAACCCTCGTCCGTTGGGACGCCACAACGTGGAAGTAGGCAAGCATTGGCTTGGCCGAACCACGGGATAAACCACTGTGTCCCTCTGTGTTTGATTCTTGTGGTATTGTGTTTTGTTGAGACTTCACCTTAGCCACTTGGCATTAATCGTGCTAACGCTTAACAAGTTTTTGTGGCTTAAGTTTGAATTTTACAGGATCACCTATTCACCCCCCCCCCCCCTCTAGGTGCTCTCAATTGGTATCGGAGCCGTTCTCTTCTCAAAGGGACTAACCGCCCGAAGAGATGGATCCTAAGGGGAAGGGTATAGTGATCAACGATAAAGAGAAGGAGACCTTCGTCAACGAGCCGAAGGATGACAGGCCTACCGACTCCGGCTCGGGCCAAAAACGGAAGGAAGGGAAGAAGAAGAAGACCAGGCGCATCAAGGAGATTGTCTACTACGACAGCGACGAGTCTACTTCTTCCCAAAAGGACGAGGACCACAACGACTACAAACAAAAGACGGTTAACTCAAACTTTTCTTTTGATTATTCGCGTATTCCGCATAGCTCAAATACTCATTTGCTTCCCATTCCACTTGGCAAACCTCCTCACTTTGATGGAGAGGATTACGGATTTTGGAGCCACAAAATGCGTACTCACCTGTTTTCTCTCCATCCAAGCATTTGGGAGATTGTGGAAAGTGGAATGAAATTTGATAGCTCGGATAGCCCTATGTTTATTAATGAACAGATTCATAAAAATGCACAAGCTACTACTGTGTTGCTAGCCTCTTTGTGCAGGGACGAGTATCACAAGGTGAGCGGCTTGGACAATGCCAAGCAGATCTGGGACACCCTCAAGATTTCTCATGAGGGGAACGACGTCACCTTGCTCACCAAGATGGAGTTGGTGGAGGGAGAGCTTGGACGGTTCGCCATGATAAGGGGCGAGGAGCCGACGCAAACATACAACCGGCTCAAGACCCTCATCAACAAGATAAGGAGCTACGGGAGCACGCGATGGACGGACCACGACGTCGTCCGCCTAATGCTCAGGTCCTTTACCGTACTTGATCCTCATCTCGTGAACAATATTCGTGAGAATCCCAGGTACACGATGATGACGCCCGAGGAAGTACTTGGAAAATTCGTGAGCGGGCGGATGATGATCAAGGAGGCAAGATACGTCGACGACGCGTTGAACGGACCACTCCACGAGCCTCAACCCATTGCTCTAAAAGCAACGAGGAGCAAGGAGTCGCTACCTAGCAAGGTGGCGCAAGTCGAGGCGGTCGGGCTCAATGATGAAGAGATGGCTCTCATCATCAAGAGATTCAAGACGGTGCTTAAAGGTCACAAGGGACAACCAAGCAAGACCAAAGCCAAGAGGAAGCGCTCATGCTTCAAATGCGGTAAGCTTGGTCATTTCATTGCTAACTGTCCCGATAATGAAAGTGACCAGGAAAAGGGGAACAAAAGAGAGAAGAAGAAGCAATACAAGAAGGCAAAGGGCGAGGCGCATCTAGGAAAGGAGTGGGACTCGGATTGCTCCTCCTCCGACTCCGACAACGAAGGACTCGCCGCCACTGCCTTCAACAAATCGGCTCTCTTCCCCAACGAGCGTCTCACTTGCCTTATGGCAAGGGAGAAGAAGGTGAGTACTCAAGACTCCACTTATACTTCTTCTAGTGATAGTGAGTCTAGTGACGATGATGACATAGATTATTCTTGCTTGTTCAAAGGCTTAGATAGATCTAAGATAGATAAAATCAATGAATTGATTGATGCTTTGAATGAAAAGGATAGGCTTTTAGAGAAGCAAGAGGATTTATTGTATGATGAACATGATAAGTTTATAGAGGCACAAAAATCATATGCTTTAGAAGTGAAAAGAAATGAAGTGCTTTCTAGTGAAATATCTTCTTGTCATGAAACCATTGCTACTTTACAAAGTGTTAACCATGATTTAAATGCTAAATTAGAAGTAACAAATAAATCTAAGTCTTGTGTTGAAAATGTTACAATTTGCACTAGGTGTAAAGATTTTGATGTTAACACTTGTAGCAAACACTTAGTTTCAATTTCAAAACTAAAAGATGAAGTGGCTAGTCTTAATGCTCAACTTAAGACTAGCAAGAGTGAAGTTGAAAAGATAAAATTTGCAAGGGATGCCTATACAATTGGAAGACATCCCTCAATTAAGGATGGGCTTGGCTTCAAGAGGGAAGCCAAGAACTTAACAAGCCATAAGGCTCCCATCTTCGTCAAGGAGAAGGGGAAGGCCCCGATGGCTAGTAATGCTAAAAAGAATCATGCTTTTATGTATTATGATAGGAGACATGCTAGAAATGCTTATAATCATTTTGATTCACATGTTTATGATTCTCATGCAATGTTTGCTTCTAGTTCTTCTTATAATCATGGTAGAGATATGTGTAGGAGAAATGTTGTACATATGCCTAGGAGAGATATTGCTCATGTACCTAGAAAGAATGTTATTCATGCTCCTAGGAAAGTAGGGAATGAACCTTCTACCATTTATTATGCTTGTAATGCTCCCTTTGCTATTTGTAGAAAGGGTAAGAAGGTAGTTGCTAGGAAATTAGGGGCTAGATGCAAGGGAGATAAATCTTGCATTTGGGTCCCTAAAGACATTTGTGCTAACCTTGCAGGACCCAACATGAGTTGGGTACCTAAGACCCAAGCCTAAATTTGCCTTGCAGGTTTATGCATCCGGGGGTTCAAGCTGGATTATCGACAGCGGATGCACAAACCATATGACGGGGGAGAAGAAGATGTTCACCTCCTACGTCAAAAATAAGGATTCCCAAGATTCAATTATATTCGGTGATGGGAATCAAGGCAAGGTAAAAGGGTTAGGTAAAATTGCAATTTCTAATGAGCATTCTATATCAAATGTATTCCTAGTGGAGAGTCTTGGATATAATTTGCTATCTGTTAGTCAATTATGTCAAATGGGATATAATTGTTTATTTACAAATGTAGATGTGTCTGTCTTTAGAAGATGTGATGGTTCACTAGCTTTTAAGGGTGTACTAGACGGCAAGCTTTACTTAGTTGATTTTGCAAAAGAAGAGGCCGGTCTAGATGCATGCTTAATGGCTAAGACTTGCATGGGCTGGCTGTGGCATCGCCGCTTAGCACATGTGGGGATGAAGAATCTCCACAAGCTTCTAAAGGGAGAACACGTGATAGGTCTAACCAATGTTTATTTCGAAAAAGATAGACCTTGTGCAGCTTGTCAGGCAGGTAAACAAGTTGGAGGAGCACATCACAGCAAGAATGTGATGACCACGTCAAGACCTCTGGAGCTGCTGCATATGGACCTCTTCGGACCCGTCGCCTATCTAAGCATAGGAGGAAGTAAGTATGGTTTAGTTATTGTTGATGACTTTTCCCGCTTCACTTGGGTGTTCTTTTTGCAGGATAAGTCTGAAACCCAAGGGACCCTCAAGCGCTTCCTCAGGAGAGCTCAAAATGAGTTTGAGCTCAAGGTGAAGAAGATTAGGAGCGACAACGGGTTCGAGTTCAAGAACCTTCAAGTGGAGGAGTTTCTTGAGGAGGAAGGGATCAAGCACGAGTTCTCCGCTCCCTACACACCACAGCAAAATGGTGTGGTAGAGAGGAAGAACAGGACGCTAATCGATATGGCGAGGACGATGCTTGGAGAGTTCAAGACCCCCGAGTGCTTTTGGTCGGAAGCCGTGAACACGGCTTGCCACGCCATCAACAGGGTCTATCTTCACCGCCTCCTCAAGAAGACGTCATATGAGCTACTAACCGGTAACAAACCCAATGTATCCTACTTTCGTGTTTTTGGGAGCAAGTGCTACATTCTAGTAAAGAAAGGTAGAAATTCTAAGTTTGCTCCCAAAGCTGTAGAAGGGTTTTTATTAGGTTATGATTCAAATACAAAGGCGTATAGGGTCTTCAACAAATCATCGGGTTTGGTTGAAGTCTCTAGCGACGTTGTATTTGATGAGACTAATGGCTCTCCAAGAGAGCAAGTTGTTGATTGTGATGATGTAGATGAAGAAGATGTTCCGACGGCCGCTATACGAACCATGGCGATTGGAGACATTCGGCCACAGGAACAGGATGAACGAGATCAACCTTCTTCCTCAACGACGGTGCAACCCCCAACTCAAGACGATGAACAGGTTCATCAAAAGGAGGCGTGTGATCAAGGGGGAGCACAAGACGATCATGTGATGGAGGAAGAAGCGCAACCGGCACCTCCAACCCAAGTTCGAGCGATGATTCAAAGGGATCATCCCGTCGACCAAATTCTGGGTGACATTAGCAAGGGAGTAACTACTCGGTCTCGATTAGTTAATTTTTGTGAACATTACTCCTTTGTCTCCTCTATTGAGCCTTTCAGGGTAGAGGAGGCCTTGCTAGATCCGGATTGGGTGTTGGCCATGCAGGAGGAACTCAACAACTTCAAGCGCAATGAAGTTTGGACGCTGGTGCCTCGTCCCAAGCAAAATGTTGTGGGAACCAAGTGGGTGTTCCGCAACAAACAGGACGAGCACGGAGTTGTGACAAGGAACAAGGCTCGACTTGTGGCAAAAGGTTATGCCTAAGTCGCAGGTTTGGACTTTGAGGAGACTTTTGCTCCTGTGGCTAGGCTAGAATCCATTCGCATCTTGCTAGCATATGCCGCTCACCATTCTTTCAGGTTGTACCAAATGGATGTGAAGAGCGCGTTCCTCAACGGGCCAATAAAGGAGGAAGTGTACGTGGAGCAACCCCCTGGCTTCGAGGATGAGCGGTACCCCGACCACGTGTGTAAGCTCTCTAAGGCGCTCTATGGACTTAAACAAGCCCCAAGAGCATGGTATGAATGCCTTAGAGATTTCTTACTTGCTAATGCTTTCAAGGTTGGGAAAGCCGATCCAACTCTTTTCACTAAGACTTGTAATGGTGATTTGTTTGTGTGCCAAATTTATGTCGATGACATAATATTTGGTTCTACTAATCAAAAGTCTTGTGAAGAGTTTAGCAGGGTGATGACGCAGAAATTCGAGATGTCGATGATGGGCGAGTTAAACTACTTCCTTGGGTTCCAAGTGAAGCAACTCAAGGACGGCACCTTCATCTCCCAAACGAAGTACACGCAAGATCTGCTAAAGAGGTTTGGGATGAAGGACGCCAAGCCCGCAAAGACGCCGATGGGAACCGACGGACACACCGACCTCAACAAAGGAGGTAAGTCCGTTGATCAAAAGGCATACCGGTCAATGATAGGGTCTTTACTTTATTTATGTGCTAGTAGACCGGATATTATGCTTAGCGTATGCATGTGTGCTAGATTTCAATCCGATCCTAAGGAGTGTCACTTAGTGGCGGTGAAGCGAATTCTTAGATATTTAGTCGCTACGCCTTGCTTCGGGATCTGGTATCCAAAGGGGTCTAACTTTGACTTGATTGGGTACTCAGATTCCGACTATGCTGGATGTAAGGTCGATAGGAAGAGTACATCGGGGACGTGCCAATTCTTAGGAAGGTCCCTGGTGTCATGGAACTCTAAGAAACAAACCTCCGTTGCCCTATCCACCGCTGAGGCCGAGTACGTTGCCGCAGGTCAGTGTTGCGCGCAACTACTTTGGATGAGGCAAACCCTCAGGGACTTTGGCTACAATCTGAGCAAAGTCCCACTCCTATGTGATAATGAGAGTGCTATCCGAATAGCGGAAAATCCTGTTGAGCACAGCCGCACAAAGCACATTGACATCCGGCATCACTTTCTGAGAGACCACCAGCAAAAGGGAGATATCGAAGTGTTTTATGTTAGCACCGAGAACCAGCTAGCCGATATCTTTACCAAGCCTTTAGATGAGAAGACCTTTTGCAGGCTGCGTAGTGAGCTAAATGTCTTAGATTCGCGGAACTTGGATTGAATTGTAGCATACATGTATTCATGCCTTTGATCATGTTCATTCTGCATTTTGTTGCTTATTATGGTACTCAAGTTGTACAAACACTCCCTGGACCTCACAAGTCCGTTGCAATGTGATGCACATGTTTAGGGGGAGATGTGTTACAACTTGACCCTTTGAGACTAACCATATGTTTGAGTTTGCTTGTGTTAGTCACAAAGGAGAATTGAAAGGGAAAAGGTGGACTTGGACCATGAAAGACTTCCACTGCACTCCGATGAGGGGTAACTTATTCCAAGTCCATCTCATGAACTCTTATTGCCATTTGCTCTTAATTGAAGATTTTGGTGAGGCAATGGGGTTAAAGGGCCAAAATTGATCCCGTTTTGGTGTTTGATGCCAAAGGGGGAGAAAATAAAGGCCAAAGCAATAAATGGATCAGCTACCACTTGAGAGATTTTGAAATTAGTAGAATAGAGCTTTTGGTTTGTCAAAACTCTTTTGTTGTCTCTCTTGTCAAAAGTTGGCTTCTTGTGGGGAGAAGTAGTAATTATGGGAAAAAGGGGGAGTTTTTGAAATCCTTGATCAATCTCTTTTTGAATGACTCTCTTTATGCTTAAACATGTGTGTTTAACTTAGAGATAGAGATTTGTGTTTGATTTGCAAAAACAAACCAAGTGGTGGCAAAGGATGATCCATATATGCCAAAATTGATTCAAAATAAATTTAAGTGTTATTTGAATTGAGTTTGCACTTGTTCTAGTGGCTTTATGTAGTGTTGGCATAAATCACCAAAAAGGGGGAGATTGAAAGGGAAATGTGCCCTTGGGCCATTTCTAAGTATTTTGGTGATTGAGTGCCAACACATGTGTTTAATTGTGAATTTGTGTACATGGATGAACAAGGTGCAAATCATGAAGTAAAGGTATGTTTCTAAGCCTTAGTACATTGGTTTTGTGGACTAACATATTTGTCTAAGTGTTAGAAACAGAAAGAAGAAAAAGAGAAAAGGGGAGAGAATGACTTGGCTGTGTGCAGCCAAGTCCCAGCTCGGTCTGGAGCACCGGACTGTCCGGTGTGCACCGGACAGTGTCCGGTGCGCCAGGCTGACTCGGCTCGAACTGGCCGCTCTCGGGAATTCGCCGACGGCGTACGGCTAAAATTCACCGGACTGTCCGGTGTGCACCGGACTGTCCGGTGAGCCAACGGTCGGCCAGGGCCAACGGTCGGCCGCGCAATCCGCGCGAGACACGTGGCCGAGCCAACGGTCGGAAGACGGCACCGGACTGTCCGGTGTGCACCGGACTGTCCGGTGCGCCAACGGCTCGCAGATCTCCAACGGGCTGCAACGGTCGGCAGCGCCAGATAAGGAAACAAATCGGGCACCGGACAGTGTCCGGTGTGCACCGGACTGTCCGGTGCCCCCGACGACAGAAGGCAAGGATGGCCTTCCGGATTTGCTCTCAACGGCTCCTAGCTGCCTTGGGGCTATAAAAGGAGCCCCTAGGCGCATGGAGGAGACACACAAGCAACTCTTGAGCATTCTTGATCATCCACACAAGTTCTTTGCGCATTCGTTTGTGATTCTAAGTGATTCGAGCTCTGTTCTAGTGTGAACTCTGAGATAGTCATTCGAGCTCGAGTCTTGGCCGTGTGTGTGCGCTTTTGTTGTGGATTTGTGTGTGTTGCTTCCCTCCCTTACTCTGTGCTTTCTTTGTGATCATATACTTGTAAGGGCAAGAGACTCCAATTTGTGGAGATTCCTTGCAAACGGGATAGTGAAAGGAACAACAAAACAACGTGGTATTCAAGTGGGTCTTTGGACCGCTTGAGAGGGGTTGATTGCAACCCTCGTCCGTTGGGACGCCACAACGTGGAAGTAGGCAAGCATTGGCTTGGCCGAACCACGGGATAAACCACTGTGTCCCTCTGTGTTTGATTCTTGTGGTATTGTGTTTTGTTGAGACTTCACCTTAGCCACTTGGCATTAATCGTGCTAACGCTTAACAAGTTTTTGTGGCTTAAGTTTGAATTTTACAGGATCACCTATTCACCCCCCCCCCCCTCTAGGTGCTCTCAGTGTCCCCACTAGGAGAAGAAGTGGTGACTGAGCTAGTCTCACCTGAGCAAAGAAAAGAAAGTTGCCACCAGATGACTATTGGTAGCAAAGAGGCTGATCCACTCGAGGCTATCAAGGTTGTGTCAGAATTTCTGAATGTGTTCCCTAAAGATTTACCATGTATGCCACCTGAGCAGAAATTTGAGTTTGCCATAGATCTTATTCCTGGCACTGCCCCCATTTCCAAAAGAGCCTACATGGTATATGGACCAGAATTGGTGGAGCTCAAGAAGCAGATAGATGAGCTGTCAGAGAAAGGTTACATCAGACAAAGTACCTCACCTTGGGCCGCTCCCGTCCTATTCGTTGAAAAGAAAGATGGCACCAAAAGGATGTGCATCGACTACAGAGCTTTGAACAAAGTGACCATCAAGAACAAGTACCCTCTGCCTAGAATAGAAGATCTGTTTGACCAGCTGAGAGGAGCCAGCATGTTCTCGAAGATAGATCTGAGGTCAGGTTATCATCAGCTCAGGATCTGACCTTGGGATATATCGAAGACGGCTTTTATTACCAAGTATGGGCTATATGAGTACATAGTTATGTCCTTTGGTCTGATGAATGTGCTAGCCTTCTTCATGAATCTGATGAACAATGTGTTCATGGATTATCTAGACAAGTTTGTGGTGGTGTTTATCGATGACATTCTCATATACTCTCAAAGTGAGGAAGAGTAGTGATCATGTGAAGATGGTATTGCAGAGGCTATGAGAGCATCAGTTATATGCAAATTTGAGCAAGTGCGATGCGAGTTCTAGATTGATGAAGTCCTGTTCTTGGGTCACATTATAAACAGAGAGGGGTTAGCTGTGGATCCAAAGAAAGTAGCAGACATTCTGAACTGGAAAGCACTGACAGATGTTTGATGAATCAAGAGCTTCATTGGAATGGCCGGATACTATCGGCGATTCATTGAAGGTTTTTCAAAGATTGCGAGACCAATGATAGCCCTGCTAGCAAATAAAGTTGAGTTCAAGTGGACACGGAAGTGCTAAGAGGCCTTTGAAGCGCTGAAAGAGAAATTGACTACAGCACATGTCTTAATTCTGCCTGATGTTCACAAGCCATTCTCGATGTATTGCAATGCTTCCTACACCGGCTTGGGATGTGTATTAATGCAAGAGGGAAGAGTCATGGCATACTCATCCCGACAGCTAAAGGTTCATGAGCACACAGGGGTGAGCTGGACCGTCGGATCGGATCTGACGGTCGTGATCAATGCGAGAGGGGGGATGCCACGTGTGGGCCGAATTGGTAGCCAAGGTTCAGGTTGTGGCCTGGGCATGCCTGCCCCTCACACCACCGGCCGAAAGGCCAAGTTGGGCCAGGCCTGTTGGCCGGCTTGGGCCTGTTTGCCCATATCGTTTTTCAGTGAATTGATTTTTTTTGGTAAATCGAAATACCTTTATTAATTTTCTGAAAAAGAAAATAGAAAAAGAAATAAGAATTTCTACCCCAAAACCCACTAGTTTAAACTAAACTAGGTACACCCCACAAATCATCCCACGCACTCATGTCTCTACTAAAGCCACCAAACAATTTAACCCCGGATAAATCTCACTATAAAAAACCAACGGTCCAGATCATTTTATTTGTCTATTCTCTCTTACTTAAACACATCCGATGGACATTCTTTAATGGATCATGCATCAACGCTACTCATCAATCATTTAAGCGCCTCCCTCCCCACGAAACCCCCCTTCCCCAAACTACCTCCGCTGCTCTCCTTGATCCCCAATTCTCTATTCTACCTACTTGCCTCCATCTCGGCCTCCCCCTCCATTCCTCACCCCCAACATCCGACGCCGTCCGCACCCCGACTCCCCTCGTTCTTCGCGGCCGCGATGGCGGCGTCCACTCTCCTCCGACACGACGACGCCTCCTCCGGCGGCGGTGACGGACCGACGGCGTCCGACATGACGCCGGTCTTGACGAGCAGCGCGCAGTCCCGAAGGCCGAGGTCGAGCCTCCCGGAGAGCGCGTCGACGGCGCTCTGCGCCCTCAGCTTCCCGTCCGCCGGCGGCTCCCGGCACCACGCCGCGAGCTCGGCCGAGTCGGCCAGCGTGGCGGCCACCGACTGCAGCAGCTCCCGGCACAGCGAGTTCCTGGCGAAGCAAGGGTGGCTGGACAGGTCGGACAGGCACGCCGGCAGCGCGTCCAGTTTCGCGGCGATCGCCTTCCACCGGCCTGGAACCCGCCCGCGCCGCCGCTGCCGGCGCCATGCCCCGGACGCGCTCCAGCATCTCCTCCGCCGTCTCCTGCTCCTCCCCAGGCGCAGCCGGGTCGGGACCCCGCGAGCTCATTTCTTGGACCCCTCTGCTATTGCTGCACCAGTGCCCGCCGTGATCTGGAGTGGTTGAGTTAGTGGTCAGAGCTCAGTGGTCCGAGTTGAGTTGAGCGGAGCCACTGGGAGGGCTAAATCCGCAGAGGGACGGGACTCGGGAGGCGGGGAGGGAAGGGAGGAAGCAAACAAAGGAGCAGTACTGGGAAAAGAAACAAGGGAACAAACACTAGAGAAGAAACGAGCATGCAGCGGCAGGGGGAAGGAATCATCCCCTGCTGTCTTTATTAATCTACTCGATCCAAGCAGTCAAGAACAACCAGGAGCCTCCTCTATAGTGGTGGTTGCGTTTCGCCATCAGCAGCGTGCAAAGATACCGGTAACCATGAGCCTACATGGCTTTCGTCCTAGAAACAATTTCCATGGAGATCTCGATCCTGTTGGGTGGAATGTCAATTTCGTCCGGGGGTGCTGGTGCCAAGACGGCACGGGAGGATTTACGAGGGGTCTTGTCGTCACAAACCACATCTGCGTTCCGGATCCTTGTGCACGGCGTGTTTCTTTATTATTAATAAAGAATTAATCATGTGAGATTAACTTAATAAAAAAACCCGGGTGGGTTTGGCACATCGCCCTCGCCCCTGTGGCAACGCCATGATCAGGGCGAGAGATCTTTACCTTGGCTGGCGACGGGAGCGAGATTTGGCGGCAGGTGCTCTACGTGGTACTGTCAACTGTGAGTTTCTATTGATTTTATTTTTTCATGGTGAGAATTTATTCGTATGATATAACTCAGTTTGTGGAGTGCTAATGCCACAAACAGAAAATAGGATGATACTTCATGTATTTTTTTTCTTTGTTGAAAATGAACTATAGGATATTGTTTACAATCCATACCAAGCTTCTGCAGTTATCAACATTTTTTTCTATGTTCAACCTTATTAACATATTAAGACGAGTTTTTCTTTCATTTTTCAGAAACAAATCAATCTTTATTTGCTTCTTTTGAGCTGCTTCATAAGTTATAGAACGAAAAATGGTTCTCTTTTGCTTTCCCTCGTTATTCCGATCACTTTTGCCACGTTTCTTAACGTCTATTTATTTCATTTTATTTTAATTTTATCGTATCATTAGTACAGACCCACAACGAACGACCAGATACCCAGAACACGGATCGAACGGTCCATCCACTCCGTCCTCGCTTTAAGAGCGGCACTTCCCGTCACCCCCAGTTCGACGCTGCCGCTAAACCCTAAACCCAACACCAGCGCCCCCAATCCTCCAACTTCCACTCGAGTAGGGTTCTGCCGGCCGTTTCCTCGTCGTCGCAATGGAGTTCTGGGGTAACCACTTCGCTCTTTTCCTCTCGCTACTATCCTTGTCTGCGCACTTCGATTTGCGGCTCGGTTTCTCAACCACTGCTCCCCTCTGATCGGTTGTTATTGACTCCGTCTTATGCGTAGTAGGTGGTTTTTGTTTCTACACAGCCCTGATGGCAGTCTATACACTGCTTTATGTTACTATTGTAATTGAACTGAATTTGCGATGGAGTTGGATTCAGCTCGTTGTGTTGTTGGTAGCCGTCTATCATGCAAGTAGTGTTCTTTTTTAATTGGGTAATGCACCCGAAGTAAGTTGTTTGAATGTCACTTTCTACGTTTTTCTTATGAATTTTGATCTAGTATGTGTGGGTCTGTTGTCTGCGTGGGCAGGTACCATGGGAATTCTATCCCGCCCAGTGCTGGTCCTGACATTTTAGAGGCTCGGGACAAGACTTATAATGGAGGTCCTTGATAATATTAATTATTACACATAATTATAGTATATATATTGTTAATAAATATTTATGTATATTTCAAAACGTTGTTCATATTAAATACAAAGTAACTAAAATATAACATAACATCTCGTAGAAAAATGGGGCATATATGTGTTCAGATGACTCAAAAGAAGGTTACCTCGAATAATGATCAAATAGATGTAATACGTTGTGGGATTAATCGATCATGTCATGTTAGTTTCGTGTTCGCTATGTAGGGAAAGACAAAAGCGTTGTCGTACCTAATGTCATGTGTTGGCTACCGAGAGGAGAGGGAACGACCGCCTGTCTGTTTGCGACTGAGAGCCTAGGCAGATGGGCCTGAGACTACGAAGTACTACTACTAGAATATAGAAATCAAGATTAATGGGTTACGTCTAATTCTCCTTGCTTGTTGTTGCCGTGTTGTTGACTTATAATTGGGTCTTTAAAAATTCTGTAGAGCCAACAGACATATATATACAATATACGCTATATGACTATATATATACTGTTATTTAGTAACTAAAGTGAGGCCCTATTAATTTGGGGGCCCTGGTCGGGGCACTGCTCCACCCCGCAAGGGCCGGCACTGATCCCGCCTCCCCCCTCTAGAATGATTATATTGTGTTGATACATATATGTACACACATGGTATGTCATTGGTGGGCACTGCTGAGGCTATCTACGGACCTAACCATTGATATAGCGCACTGTACTTAGTCACTATCTCCAAATTTGGCCAATCGGTTTTGCCATGTGGAAGATATGGTCAGATTTCTGTGGCTGTCCGCCCTGTATGGTGCAATTTGTTATGTGTCTTAGTGTTGTAAAAATACCATGAGCTGTATTTGTGACATAGCTAACCTATTTATAAAGAAAGCTTGGTATCTGATAGGCACTTGTTGATATTAGCTATAATTACTGTTTGTATTTGGTAGAAAGTGCATTAACTACTATAGTATAGAAAATTCAAAAAAAATCTAGAAATATTTTTTCAGATCTAGAAAAATATAGAGAATATTTTAGGCTATTTTATTTTGTTGCGTTATTTGGTATTTTTTATATTTTATACAATTTTCAGTTGATTATGAAACCAACGTGGATTAATTATTGTTTTAAATTGCATAGAATTAAGAAAAATTTATGGTATTTAAATATTTTAACCAACGTTAGATAATGTTACTACAATTTTATACAAGTTTATATTTTCTAGATCATCCAACGATGGTTTAGAATTTTGTGACAGAAATTTTATAGATCTGACATAGTTATTATTTGACCAACGTTGAATATTTAATTTATGCAAGTTATATGATTTATTATTTATTTCAGATTTACTAAATATTTTCTTTTAAATTTTGCAAAGGTGCACATACTACTATGCTGATTAGCTAGATTGCTTAGATAAAACCGCCAGATGGTAGTAATTAACATTCTTGACGAGAGTATATTGATATGATAACCATAGTGGGTGAAATAGATTATTCACTGCGGTTTGATAGACTAAAAGAGTCCACAGTGGGCACTCCCAACTATGATCACAAGTGGATGCAGTACAACATCAAAACATTAAAGTGGGAGATGTCAAATAATAAATGTATGATTATTCTTAAGAGGAGCATCAAGGAGCCTTTTAAGAGTTTCATACCAGATTGTGAGACAGCTAAAGAGTACCTTGAGAGGGTAGCCTCTCATCATAAAGGGTCCTTTAAGACATATGTTTGCTCTATGATGACTGAGTTTGTAAATGCAAAATATGATAGAAATTGTTTCAGACCATTCATATAAAAATGATATACATTGTTACTAAGATAAACAAATACCTCGGCTCTCCCTTGCATGAGGAATTTATGGTGTTTATAATAATGAAGTCTCTGCCAAAGGAGTTAGAGACTTTTTCATATTCAGCATAACACCAGTGTCACTGATAAGTGGAACATAGACCAACTGCTGGCACAATATGTCCAGGAGGAAGAGAGGTTGAAGCAAATTGAAGACTCACAACTTCATAAAAGGTGATATCCCTAAACAGAATAAGAACTCAAAGAAGTTCAAGAAGCAAGGTAAATAGTATAACTAGGCTTCTTCTAGCAACAACAATCAGCCAAAGCAAGGAGGCAGCTTCTTAGTTCCCCCTGATACCTGCCTCTACTACAAGAGGACATGTCATTACAAAAGGAAGTGCCCTGAATTCCTACAGTTTCTTTTAGAGAGTGGTAAGGACCAAGTTACAATTGTAAATGAGTCTTTATACTTAGAATATCCCAGATATTCTTGGTGGATTGACTCAAGTTCAACTGTTTAAGTTGCCAACTCTCTATAGGGACTCCGTTCAAGCCAAAGGCTCCCAAAGGGTCGAAGAACAATTAAAGTGGCAAATGGAGTCGAAGCGGTAGTTGAGGCCATTGGATATCTACATTTTAGTTTACCTAATGGTTTTGTACTGTTGTTGAGAGACGTACTCTATGTACCTTCCTTGCGAAGGAACCTTATTTCAGTTTCCAGAATAGATGATTAGCACATTCATTGTCATTTCAATCAAATGTAGTGTGTTATTCAGATTGATAATAAAGATGTTGGTCTCACCGTTCGACGAGATATGCTTTATTTACTTTCGCACAGTGATGTTGTTAATGTCTTACATACACCAGAAAGTGATCAAGCCACAGGAAAAGAAAACGAAGTGATGGAAAGACCTCATTGAAATTATGACACTGTCGTTTGGGCCATATTTTCGAGGGGGAATAGAGTGTCTCGTTAAGGAACAAATTCTCGATCCCTTAGAATTCACAGAAGAGAGAACCATTAGCTGCCATTTTATTGGCTACCTTAAGAGATCGAAGGGTTATATATTCTACTACCCAGGTAGACAAACCAAGCTTATAGAAACCAGACATGTCATTTTCCTAGAGGATGACATGATCAAGGGGAGTAAGGTACTCAGAGAGGTTGACCTTTAAGAAAAGAGGATGTATGTCCCGTTTCCGATGGTTGAAGAACCATACTTCTCGATACTTGCTGTGGTCCCACTAATAGTCATACCGACTATGAGTGAAACCCTTGCTTCAAATGTTGCATCACCTAGTGCAACTACTATAGAGCAAGAAGCTTCACCTTCTACGCATCTTGGCCCTAAGTCGGTGGCACAAGAAAGTTTAGAAGACAGTGGTAGTGTTGCGCCAAGTGACGCACCATTGCAGGAGCCCCAGATCGAACCAGAACTAGAACCAAATCTTAGGAGGTCACAGAGGCATAGAAAATCTGTGATCCCTGATGACTATGAAGTCTTTGCAACAGAAGACATAGGAAGTGATGAGATTTATATGAGTGAGTGAAAGGAAAATGGGCTTAATCATTTCCTATAATCGATTTTGGTGTTTGACGTCCATCACAAACCATGTGGACTAACTAGTTTGCCTAGTTGATCATTTCTTAGGTGCATAAGTTCATCTTCAACTATTCTAAGTCGACTGTCCGGAATACCGTAGATTATTCCGGATAGGAGAAGCTTTTTAGAAAAACACCTATGAGCGGACCGTCTGGGCCCTTGCGGTGGACCGTCCGCACCAAGGTGAGCCTCGGATAGGAACACTGCAAAAACACGAGTTAACACTACGGACCGTCTGATGGAGAAGCAAGCACCGTCTGAGACCAAGCACGGACCGTCCGGCCTTAGGCACGGACCGTCCGGTCGTTGAAAAACCAGAAAAACCCGAAGGTGACGGGTTCGGTAAAATGCATTTTTAGCGTCCTCGTGGACCATCCGAGATGCATGGCCGGACCGTTCACGACTGCTTTATCTAACATCTAACGATGCATTAAATGCTCTATAGCCATTGATATAGTCGTTACTGTTAACCGTTGCGATTTCAACTGTTGATGTGCAGGAGCGGACCGTCCGAACCAGGGGCGCGGACCGTTTGTGGTCGGCAGAAAAGGAGCAACGGCTAGGAAGTGGTTGGAGGCTATAAGTATAACCCCAACCACCTCCATTCATCACATCCAAGCACTCCACTCACTCACATTCAATACAAAAGCTAGCAATCTATTCCAAGACACACTCAAAGTTTTCAATCTCTCAAAGTCCCACAATTTAGACAAGTGATCATTAGTGCTCAATGACTTGAGAGAGTGTGGTCCGTGTATTTTTTTGTCGCTCTTGTTGCTTGGCTTTCGCAATTGTGCCTTCTTCATCCCTTTGTCAACCTACTAAGTGAATTGTAAAGCTAGCAAGAGACACCTAATTGTATGGTGATCCTTGCGGGGTCTTAGTGACCCATGTGATTAAGGAGAAGCACTCGACCGATCTAAGTGACCGATTGAGAGAGGGAAAGGGTTGGAATAGACCCGGTCTTAGTGGCCTCCTCAACGGGGACTAGGTTCTTTGGAACCGAACCTCGGTAAACAAATCGCCGTGTTCATTTGTATTGATCTCCATTCGATTTGTTTATCCCCTCTCCTCTCTCTCTAAAAGTTCCCTTGCTCATATTGATTTGAGTTGGCTCCAAAGTTATCGGCATTGATTGAGCAACTCTTGGCAAGGAGAACTATCTTTCCCACTCCGAATTATCTCTAACACTAACCCCGAGCATAGTGTGTGTTTAAAGTTTGTAAATTTTAGGTTTTGCCTATTCACGCCCCCTCTAGGTGACTTTCAATTGGTATCAGAACTCGGTGCTTCATTAGAGTCTAACAACTCGAAGTGATGTAAGGAGAACACGCCAAGAGGGAGATGGTCACCGTCGAAAAGCCCGAAGGCTTGGGAAGGAAGAATGAGGAACGGACTCTATCGAAGGAGACTGGCGACAAACACAAGGAGGAATTCGCTTCCTCCGTCAAGTCACATAAGAAGGGTAATAAGAAGAAAAAGAAAATTAAGAAGGTGGTCTACTACGAGACCGACTCTTCATCACTTTCCACATCCAGCGCCGAGTCTACAACTTTGAAGCGCAAAGAGCGCGAGAAGTATAGTGAGATGTCTCTATGCTATCCTCGTATTCCAAAACGCGCTCCTTTACTTTCGGTACCCCTAGGCAAACCACCATATTTTGATGGTGAAGATTATTGTATGTGGAGTGATAAAATGAGGCACCATCTAACCTCACTCCACGATATCATATCGGATATTGTTGAGTTTCAAGAACAAACACCACAAGTGGGCAACGAGGACTATGACTCCGATGAGGCTGCTCAAATAAGGCACTTCAATTCCCAAGCCACCTCTATACTCCTCGCTTCCTTGTGTCGAGAGGAGTACAACAAGGTGCAGGGGTTGAAGAGTGCCAAGGAAATTTGGGGCATCCTCAAGACGGCGCATGAAGGGGACGAGGTGACCTGTCACACCCGGTTTTGGAAGGCAAACCGAATGCGAACCATGTACGTGCCAGGATCAGTTATTCACGTACACAGCAGTTACATAACATGGACATCATCACACAGTGCTCAAATAGTATTAAAAGGGGAAATAGTAGTCGATTACATCATACGTCTGAGACGTCCATATAGTTCTTACAATAAATCAAAGTGCGGAAAAGAAACGTAGATAACACGGCCTTCACAGGCAGCCGACTGGGGGTTGCCGCTAACCCACGCCTAGAACTCGTCGTAGTCTTGGAACTCCTGGAAGTCTCCTTCCACAGCTTCATCTTCTCCTGAGCAGTGGTTGCAATGCTGACAACCTGGGGGGATTTGGTGTGTAGAGCAAGGGTGAGTACACATCAACATACTCAGCAAGCATCCCATTTGGCTGTAGTGGACTAGCTTTATGTGGGGATAAGTCAAGCAGTTGCTTTTAGTTGGTCAGGTTATTACTTACTAGTAGAAAGCCAGGTTTTAACATTAACCCAAGTTATTAGCCCAATGTATCCTTTCCAAACGGAAAGAATACCACTTACCAATACCATAATCATAATCAGAACCATCAATCTCATTGCCACCTGTACCAAAGTATCTCTGATCAAGTATCACTAATCTCTGGAGCTCCCTTGGCCGCTCATAACCGCGAGCACGGCTGATATATCAGTTTCATAACACTCTGCAGAGGTTGCGCACTTTACCCACAAGCCGTGATTCCCTCTTGCCTCGGGCCGATCAAACCCTTAAACACTACCAAGGTGAATAGGCAGGGTCTCACTACGTAGCCTTTACAAAGATTCCCCGGGGCTGTAGCCACCCGTTAGGTTTCCTAAATGTACCGCACTCCTCCCCAAGGGACAAATCAACCTTGGCAGAGCGAGCCGCATACACCGAGCCCCATTGACGGCACAACGGCTAAGCGAACTACACCCTGGTTCCTCTAATTATTCAGCTAAGGGCATCCCATTCCACCCTCATGGTTGCACTGTTTTCCCGGGCGGTCATCCATTGAACAGGTCCTTACGGAGAGGCACTCGAGAAACCGCTCGAGTCCCCTTAAATGCCACAAGTATGATCATAAATAAGAAGGGGAAAACAGCGTATCATAGATAATCACATCATGTTCATTGATTAGAGTTGAGCAATAGCATCAGACTAAGCAGTAATAATCCGACCCAAATAGGTAAACAAGGACATGGGTAACAAAAAGCTAGTCAATCCTTAGGTATAAATGTGTAATGCGGGAGGTGAATTAAAGAATGAATAGGACAGAGATAGGTCAAAGGACACTTGCCTCCACCAACCGACTGCTGCTCAGGGACTTCTCCTGCGAATTCCTCGGGCTCTTCGACCGGATCGTTCTCTATGCGAGCGCAAACATACATACATCCACATATTTAATTCAAAAGAACAGTACACCATACAAGGGAACAAATAAAGCGAGTATGCATCAAGTATGACATTCGATATCGCATTCATTAAGGTTAGAAAGAAATGGGAAAGGGTCTCGCAGGGGGTTAAAGCTTATGCACTAATGATCAGTTACAATTGGTTCCTAACAAAAGAATTCTGTTATATACACTAATGGAAACCTAATCATTTTAAGTTGATCAACATTGAATGAGATAAACAATTAACTACGTGAATCAACTGGCGTAGCGAAATTCTAAATGAAACTTCCTATTTTTCCATAGCATGAACAAAGATTAGCCTACCTAAAATAAAATAGCTATGATAACAGAAAGTAAATAAAATAAAATAAAAATAAAAAAAAACAGGGGGGCGGTTGAACCGGCCCTAGGGCGGTTGAACCGGCCGGGCAGGGCGGCTGGGCCGGCCGAGCAGGGGCGGCCGAGCGCGGAGGGGAGGGGCGGCTGAGCCGGGGCGGTTGAACCGGCCCGGGGGGCGGTTGAACCGGCCCTGCGCAGGGGCGGGGGGGCGGGGTCGGGCGGCTGCCAGGGGCCAGGCGCGGCCGAGGGCGCGGCCGGGGCACGGCTGGGCGCGGCCGGGGGCGGCTGGGGGCCGGCCAGGGCGCGGCCAGGCGGCCAGGGGCGTGGCCAGGCGGGGCTGGGGGCTGGCCGGGGGCCGGCTGGGGCTGGCCGGGCGCGCGGCCAAGGGCTAGGGCGGCGCGGCTGGGGGGCCAGGGCGGCTGGGCTGCCAAGGGGAGAGGAGGGGAGAGGGGAGAGGGAGGGAGGAGAGAGGAGGGGGGCTCACCGGCGTTGGGCGGCCGAACCGGCGAGGGCGGCGGCCGAGCTGCAAGGGCAGGGGGCGGCGGCTAGGGCAGGGGTAGGGGCGGCGGCTTGGGGAGAGAGAGAGAAAATGAGAGGGAGAGAGAGGGGATTGGGGGAAAAGGGGAGGTGGGGGGGCGGCTGGGCCTGCCAAGGCCCAAGAGGGGGCGCGCAGGGGCGGCTGGGCCGGCCAGAAGCAGCCCACGGCGCGGGAGAGAGAGAGAAAAAAGAGAGAGAAAGAGAAAGAAAAAGAAAGAAAAGATTTTCCCTTATTTTCGAAATCCGATCTTCCTACATGAATGCATTTGCACTTTCAAACAATCAAAGAGTGCATAGTTCGGCATGGTGCATCAAACAATATAAAACAGTTTTAGGGTTTTCTTTACACGGGAATTCCAAACCGAATCCCGCTAGCTTTGGAAAAGATCAAGGTTTAGCGAGGGGAAAAAGAAAAAGAAAAGGTAACGCCCGAATTTTGGCGAGTAAAGAAAAGGAAAAAATTCAACTGCAAAATTCGGGGCGTTACAAACCTATCCCCCTTAAAAGAATCTCGCCCTCGAGATTCAGGGCTGGCTAGCAAAGAGCTCTGGGTACTTGGCCATCAAATCATCTTCACGCTACCAGGTTGCTTCTTCTTCAGAGTGGTGACTCCATCTGACTTTGCACATTCTGATGGTCTTCCTTCGAGTGACTCTGTCTGCAACCTCAAGGATCTGAGCTGGCTTCTCAACATAGGTCAAGTCCTCCTGGACTTCCAGACCTTCCACTGGCAACTGCTCTTCTGGCATACGCAAGCACTTCTTCAACTGAGACACATGAAAGACATCATGCACAGCTGACAAATTCTCTGGCAAACTGAGCTGATAAGCCACTTCTCCACGCTTTGAGAGGATCTGGTACGGACCAATGTAGCGGGGTGCTAGCTTGCCTTTCACTCCGAATCTTCTGACTCCTCTGATCGGTGACACTTTCAGATAGACAAAGTCTCCGACTTCGAAACTCAGCTCTCTTCTTCTTGTGTCTGCATAGCTTCGCTGCCTCGATTGCGCTATCTTCAGATTCTCTCGGACCATCTTGATGTTCTCTTCGGCTTCAAGCAAAATATCTGGCCCAAACACTTGCTTCTCTCCAGGCTGATCCCATTGCAACGGAGTTCTACAACTTCTTCCATAAAGCGCTTGAAATGGTGACATCTTCAAACTGGCCTGATAACTGTTGTTATAGGAAAACTCTGCATAAGGCAATCGCTTGTCCCATCCGGACTGATCTTGCAACACACAGGCTCTCAACATATCTTCGAGAATTTGATTGGTTCTTTCAGTCTGGCCATCTGTCTGCGGGTGATATGCTGAACTGAAATTCAGATGTGTGCCCAAGGCTTCATGCAACTGCTGCCAGAAATGAGAGGTGAACTGTGTTCCTCTGTCTGACACTATCTTCTTTGGCACACCATGAAGACAAACGATCCGAGACATATACAACTCTGCCAATACTGCACTGTTGTAGCTGGTCTTGACAGGTATGAAGTGGGCTGACTTGGTCAAACGGTCCACTACTACCCAAATGGAATCGTAGCCGGCTCGAGTGCGAGGCAATCCGACTATGAAATCCATACCAATTTCATCCCATTTCCACTGAGGGATCTGCAACGGTTGCAACAATCCAGCGGGTCTCTGGTGCTCTGCCTTAATTCTTCGACAACTATCGCACATAGCCACATGCTCTGCAATTTCCCTCTTCATTCCGTACCACCAGAATTTCTTCTTCAGGTCCTGATACATCTTCTCACTGCCAGGGTGAATCGAATAAGCTGTCTCATGAGCTTCCTTGAGAATCAACTCCCGAATGGACTGGACATTGGGAACACACAAGCGGTCTTTGAACCATATCACGCCTTCTGCATCTTCTCGAAAATCTTTGCCTCTGCCATCTAGAATCAGTCGCCGGATCTCACTGATCTTTTCATCATTCTTCTGCGCTTCTTTGATTTCGCGCTCCAGGGTAGGTTCCAATTCAACTGTGACTCCTCGCGAATTGTTCAGAAATCCGAGACTCAACCTGTCAAACTCCTTGGCTAACTCATAAGGCATCGGACGAGCGACCATCAGATTGACTTGACTCTTTCTGCTCAAAGCATCTGCCACTACGTTTGCTTTGCCTGGATGGTAATGGATCTCCAACTCATAGTCTTTGATCAACTCTAACCATCTTCGTTGCCTCATGTTCAACTCTGACTGAGTGAATATGTACTTCAGACTCTTGTGATCTGTGTAAACATCGCATTTCTGTCCATACAGGTAGTGCCTCCATGTCTTCAGTGCGTGAACCACTGCTGCCAACTCTAGATCATGGATTGGGTAATTCTTCTCATGAACCTTCAGCTGTCGGGACGAGTAAGCCACAACTCTTCCCTCTTGCATCAACACGCATCCCAAACCTGTGTAACAAGCATCACAGTACACAGAGAAGGGCTTGTGCACATCAGGCAAGACTAGGACAGGCGCTGTTGTCAACTTCTCTTTCAGCGCTTCGAAGGCCTCTTGACATTTCTGGGTCCACTTGAACTCAACCTTGTTGCCTAGCAACGCTGTCATTGGTTTCGCAATCTTCGAAAACCCTTCAATGAATCGCCGATAATATCCGGCCATTCCAATGAAGCTCTTGATTCCTCGAGCATCCGTTGGCGCTTTCCAGTTCAGAATGTCTGCCACTTTCTTCGGATCCACAGCCAATCCTTCCTTGTTGATTATGTGACCCAAGAACAGGACTTCACTGATCCAGAACTCACACTTGCTCAACTTTGCATACAACTGGTGCTCTCGCAATCTCTGCAATACCATCCTCAAATGATCTGCATGTTCTTCTTCGCTTTGAGAATAAACCAGAATGTCATCAATGAATACCACCACAAACTTATCGAGATAATCCATGAATACGCTGTTCATCAGATTCATAAAGAAGGCTGGTGCATTGGTCAAACCAAAAGACATCACTGTGAACTCATACAACCCATACTTGGTAATGAACGCTGTCTTCGGAATGTCTGAAGGTCGGATCCTGAGCTGATGATAACCTGACCTCAGATCAATCTTGGAGAACACACTGGCTCCTCTCAACTGGTCGAACAGATCTTCTATTCTGGGCAAGGGATACTTGTTCTTGATCGTGACCTCATTCAAAGCTCGATAATCGATACACATCCTCTTTGTGCCATCTTTCTTCTCCACAAACAAGACAGGGGCGGCCCAAGGCGAGGTGCTTGGCCGGATGTAACCTTTCTCTGACAGCTCATCAATCTGCTTCTTAAGCTCAACCAACTCCGGTCCGGATATTCTGTAAGCTCTCTTAAAGATAGGGGCGGTTCCAGGAAGAAGCTCTATGGCAAACTCAACTTTCCGCTCTGGTGGCATACCCGGTAAGTCCTTTGGAAACACATCTGGAAATTCAGACACAACCTTGATACTCTCAATTGGATCTGCTTCACTGCTATCGACAGCCATCTGATAACAACTTCTTTTCTTCGGCTCAGGCGGGACTAACTCGGTCACCACTTCCTCTCCTAGTGGGGACACCAACTTGATTGTCCTCTTATCACAACTGATAACTGCCTGATACTTATCTAGCCAATTCATCCCTAGGATGACATCTATTCCCTGAGTACCCATTACTATAAGGTTAGCGGGAAACGCTATCCCCCTTATTTCCACACTTACACCCAAACATATGCTATCAGCTCGAATTCTACCACCGGCTGAGTCAATTTGAATGGGGGTTGACATGGTAGTAATTGGAAGATTATGTGCTTCTACCCATGATGCAGTAATGAAAGAATGCGTTGCTCCAGTATCAAATAACACTTCTGCAATATGGGAGTCGACTGGGAACATACCTACTGTCATGCCGGAGGTCTCCTGAACGGCTTCAGCCTCCAAGTGATTCAATCTTCCATGATTATAGCGCTGCTGAGGGCGGTTGCCTGATCCAGACTGAGACGCATTCTGCTTTGCTGGGGCATTGGGGCCTGACTGCTGCTGGGCTGCCTTCTTCGGACATTGCATCACCCAGTGGCCTTGCTCTCCACAGTGGAAACATGCTCTGTTTCCAACCTGAGCTGGTGCTGCCTGATTGCTCTGCTGATTTGATGGGGCAGGAAGACGAGGTGTCTGCTGATTCTGCCTCTGAAACTGGCCTCCTCCTGACTGATTGCTCTGACGGTTCTGGTACTGTTGCTGAGGATACTGCCTTTGGAACTGCTGATACTGCTGACGCTGCAGAGGTGGACGCTGGTTCTGCCTGAACTGCTGAGGTTGATTGCCTGAAAAACGAGGACGACTGCTGCTTCCAGGCTGGGGCCCACTGATCTTGCGCTTACGATCCTCCATCTCCTTACGCTTCCTTTCTGTCATGATTGCTCTGTCAATCAGGTGCTGGAATGTCGGGAAGGTGTGATTCATCAGCTGATACTGCAGAGGGTCGACCAAGCCTCTCAGAAAACGGTACTGTCGCTTGGCGTCAGTGTTGACATCTTCAGGAGCGTAGCGAGACAACTGCAGAAACCTGTCTCGATACTCACTGACAGATGATGACCCTTGCTTAAGGGCCAGGAACTCCTCCTTCTTCACTGTCATCAGACCTGCAGGCACATGGTACTGACGAAAGTTACCTCTGAACTCTTCCCAGGTGATGGCATCGGGGTTGGCATGGGTGGCGAGATAAGACTCCCACCATGATTGGGCTGCTCCTCTCAACAGACGGGGACCATACAAGACTTTCTCCCTGTCATCACACTGAGCGGTATGCAACTCCCGCTCCACAGTGCGCAGCCAATCTTCAGCATCCATGGGGTCAGAAGAGTGAGCGAACGTTGGGGGATGACCTCTCATGAATTCAGCGCGCTTATCTCTGGGCATCTGAGGCATCTGAGGCTGGGGTGGAGCTTGCTGCTGCTGCTGCTGAATGGCGGCCAGAGTCTGACCGATGGCCTGAACTGCCTGAGTCTGCATCAGAAACATCTGCTCGATGGACATCGGGGGCGGGGGCGGCAGCTGCTGCTGCTGGGGCGCCTCATCTTGCTGACCGGCTTGCTCCTGCTGAGCACGCCTTCCTCCTCTGCGCCTGTTCTCTGACATCTGCAGAACGCAACCACACATCAGAACTGATCTGGCAAATCTTGCAGCATAAGAAAAGAGTATAGAATTCTCCAACAGCACTGAACAGATGAGCATCTTCACTGATCTCCAACACAGACCACACAGTTTCTCAGATAAAGAGGAAAGTGGAATAAAGGGTTTCCCAACTTTATAACTAACTCCATTAACATAATAGGTAAGCCAAAATGCAGGGGATACCCACACTCTGGTGACAATCATTACAAAGATCCAAACCAAACATAGTTCATCATGACAAACATAAATGCACAGGATATAGCAAACTACCCTGTCTAACTAAGACTAACTAAGACCGAGATTAACGCTAAGACTGAAGCTTCTGTGCATATATATTTCGTATTAATTACAAGATCCAACTCTAACGAGCTATGGTTCTAGATTTATCTTGGTCTTGCAGTCGGGATTGCCATAAGACTGAAGTCCACGCCGAGGTGAGCGGTACGGGTGCTGAGTCCCGACGGGAGCGGGGGAACCATCATCCAAGTGACGACGTTCCGCGCGCTCAGCCCGCAGCAGGGCGATCTCAGCACGAGCCCTACTCAGCTCGTCTAATGCATGGTCCAGCTCCGTGTTTAGCACGGCGGCTAGGTTGACTGTGCTGCTCAACCTAGGATTGTCCTCACCAGCAGGTGAAACAATCACGCCTCCTGTGCTGCCAGATGGACGGCGGGGGTAATACTTCAGGTCGAGACCGTCAGCTACCCCACCGAGAACCGAGCAGTAGTGCGAAAGCGCACGCCGTGCAGCATCCTGCATGGCTGCCTCAGCTGAGTCCCGCTCAGAGATAGAATAGTGCTCTGAGCAAGCCTCCGCGCCCTGGAGACTGTTCTCCGGACGGCGCACCAAGCAGGTCGCCTCCCAGCGGTCCGGGTAGACCCCGCGACTATGCTGGTAGACCACACAGCGATACTCGATGGACCAAGTACGCCGGTCAAGTGCCCGACGTAGCAGGGTGTCGAGCGCGTCGTGGAAGTGACACCCGCGAGCAGCGTCGCGAGTGATGGGTCGAGCAACCCATCCTTCCGGCTCATGGTCAGCAGAGAAGTCGAGGTCGTGGCTCAAGCTGTCGTCGCCACCTCCGTCGTCTGGGTCTCCTCCAGCAGCTACTCCAGAAGCTGGGGCGCCCAGTGGTGGTGCAGGGGGCGCCTCCAGGGGAAGCACAGGAGAGCAGCTCCTCACAGACTCTATCTCCTGCTGGAGCGAGAAAGAAGAGCCCTGCTGCTCCTGTCGTCGACGTTCCTGCTCCTCATGCAGGCGGTGGTGCAGTCTCTCCAAGTGGCTGGACTGTCCGGCCACGGGACGGCGAAGCGGACGCTCAGCAAGGCGGGAGGGTAAGAAGGGGATGACGGACTTTCGTGCAGTGTGTCTAAGTCGAGCCATCTACAAAAGACATCGCAAGCAAAAGGGTGAGAACAGAATTAATATGACCAGCAAATAATGAATCATAAATAAATGAAGGATCAGAATAAAACAAAATTTTCAGCAAGGTATAATATATAGTAGAACATAGGCTTGGTCAGTAGGACCAACTTTTGAAGGGATACCAAAGTCAAGGCAGGGACAGAGGTCTATAGTCCTTAGAACGACCATTCTACTCTAGGTTAGCGGTCCTACAGTCAGCACGGCTTTGATACCACTTATGTCACACCCGGTTTTGGAAGGCAAACCGAATGCGAACCATGTACGTGCCAGGATCAGTTATTCACGTACACAGCAGTTACATAACATGGACATCATCACACAGTGCTCAAATAGTATTAAAAGGGGAAATAGTAGTCGATTACATCATACGTCTGAGACGTCCATATAGTTCTTACAATAAATCAAAGTGCGGAAAAGAAACGTAGATAACACGGCCTTCACAGGCAGCCGACTGGGGGTTGCCGCTAACCCACGCCTAGAACTCGTCGTAGTCTTGGAACTCCTGGAAGTCTCCTTCCACAGCTTCATCTTCTCCTGAGCAGTGGTTGCAATGCTGACAACCTGGGGGGGGGATTTGGTGTGTAGAGCAAGGGTGAGTACACATCAACATACTCAGCAAGCATCCCGTTTGGCTGTAGTGGACTAGCTTTATGTGGGGATAAGTCAAGCAGTTGCTTTTAGTTGGTCAGGTTATTACTTACTAGTAGAAAGCCAGGTTTTAACATTAACCCAAGTTATTAGCCCAATGTATCCTTTCCAAATGGAAAGAATACCACTTACCAATACCATAATCATAATCAGAACCATCAATCTCATTGCCACCTGTACCAAAGTATCTCTGATCAAGTATCACTAATCTCTGGAGCTCCCTTGGCCGCTCATAACCGCGAGCACGGCTGATATATCAGTTTCATAACACTCTGCAGAGGTTGCGCACTTTACCCACAAGCCGTGATTCCCTCTTGCCTCGGGCCGATCAAACCCTTAAACACTACCAAGGTGAATAGGCAGGGTCTCACTACGTAGCCTTTACAAAGATTCCCCGGGGCTGTAGCCACCCGTTAGGTTTCCTAAATGTACCGCACTCCTCCCCAAGGGACAAATCAACCTTGGCAGAGCGAGCCGCATACACCGAGCCCCATTGACGGCACAACGGCTAAGCGAACTACACCCCGGTTCCTCTAATTATTCAGCTAAGGGCGTCCCATTCCACCCTCATGGTTGCACTGTTTTCCCGGGCGGTCATCCATTGAACAGGTCCTTACGGAGAGGCACTCGAGAAACCGCTCGAGTCCCCTTAAATGCCACAAGTATGATCATAAATAAGAAGGGGAAAACAGCGTATCATAGATAATCACATCATGTTCATTGATTAGAGTTGAGCAATAGCATCAGACTAAGCAGTAATAATCCGACCCAAATAGGTAAACAAGGACATGGGTAACAAAAAGCTAGTCAATCCTTAGGTATAAATGTGTAATGCGGGAGGTGAATTAAAGAATGAATAGGACAGAGATAGGTCAAAGGACACTTGCCTCCACCAACCGACTGCTGCTCAGGGACTTCTCCTGCGAATTCCTCGGGCTCTTCGACCGGATCGTTCTCTATGCGAGCGCAAACATACATACATCCACATATTTAATTCAAAAGAACAGTACACCATACAAGGGAACAAATAAAGCGAGTATGCATCAAGTATGACATTCGATATCGCATTCATTAAGGTTAGAAAGAAACGGGAAAGGGTCTCGCAGGGGGTTAAAGCTTATGCACTAATGATCAGTTACAATTGGTTCCTAACAAAAGAATTCTGTTATATACACTAATGGAAACCTAATCATTTTAAGTTGATCAACATTGAATGAGATAAACAATTAACTACGTGAATCAACTGGCGTAGCGAAATTCTAAATTAAACTTCCTATTTTTCCATAGCATGAACAAAGATTAGCCTACCTAAAATAAAATAGCTATGATAACAGAAAGTAAATAAAATAAAATAAAATAAAAACAGGGGGGGGCGGTTGAACCGGCCCTAGGGCGGTTGAACCGACCGGGCAGGGCGGCTGGGCCGGCCGAGCAGGGGCGGCCGAGCGCGGAGGGGAGGGGCGGCTGAGCCGGGGCGGTTGAACCGGCCTGGGGGGCGGTTGAACCGGCCCTGCGCAGGGGCGGGGGGGCGCGGTCGGGCGGCTGCCAGGGGCCAGGCGCGGCCGAGGGCGCGGCCAGGGCAGGCCGGGGGCGCGGCCGGGGCGCGGCCGGGGCGCGGCTGGGCGCGGCCGGGGGCGGCCGGGGGCCGGCCAGGCGGGGCTGGGGGCTGGCCGGGGGCCGGCTGGGGCTGGCCGGGCGCGCGGCCAAGGGCCAGGGCGGCGCGGCTGGGGGGCCAGGGCGGCTGGGCTACCAAGGGGAGAGGAGGGGAGAGGGGAGAGGGAGGGAGGAGAGAGGAGGGGGGCTCACCGGCGTTGGGCGGCCGAACCGGCGAGGGCGGCGGCCGAGCTGCAAGGGCAGGGGGCGGCGGCTAGGGCAGGGGTAGGGGCGGCGGCTTGGGGAGAGAGAGAGAAAATGAGAGGGAGAGAGAGGGGATTGGGGAAAAGGGGAGGTGGGGGGGCGGCTGGGCCTGCCAAGGCCCAAGAGGGGGCGCGCAGGGGCGGCTGGGCCGGCCAGAAGCAGCCCACGGCGCGGGAGAGAGAGAGAAAAAAGAGAGAGAAAGAGAAAGAAAAAGAAAGAAAAGATTTTCCCTTATTTTCGAAATCCGATCTTCCTACATGAATGCATTTGCACTTTCAAACAATCAAAGAGTGCATAGTTCGGCATGGTGCATCAAACAACATAAAACAGTTTTAGGGTTTTCTTTACACGGGAATTCCAAACCGAATCCCGCTAGCTTTGGAAAAGATCAAGGTTTAGCGAGGGGAAAAAGAAAAAGAAAAGGTAACACCCGAATTTTGGCGAGTAAAGAAATGGAAAAAATTCAACTGCAAAATTCGGGGCGTTACATGACCAAAATCACCAAGCGCGAAACAATCGAGGGTGAACTCGGTCGATTTGTCCTCAACAAAGGAGAGGAGCCACAAGCAATGTACAGCCGGCTCAAAACGATGGTCAATCAAGTGCGCAACCTCGGGAGCACCAAATGGGATGACCATGAAATGATCAAGATATTCTAAGATCTCTTGTTTTTCATAATCCTACTCAAGTTCAATTAATTCGTGGATATCTTAGATACAAACAAATGTCCCCCGAGGAGGTTATTGGCAAGTTTGTGAGCTTTGAACTTAAGATCAAAGACTCCAAACACATTGTCAACTTGGAGCAAGGCGCCACCTCCACACCCGAGGTGCAACCGGTTGCATTCAAAGTAACGGAAGAGAAGAAGGACGAGTCTACACCAAGTAGACTCTCAATCGACGCCTCCAAGCTTGACAATGAGGACATGGCTCTTATCACTAAGAGCTTTCGACAAATCCTCAAACAAAGAAAGGGGAAGGACTATAAGCCACGTTCCAAGAGGGTGTGCTATAGGTGTGGTAAGTCCGGACACTTTATAGCAAAATGTCCATAAACAAGTGACAGTGACAAGGACGATGACAAGAAGGGGAAGAAAAGATGGAGAAGAAAAGATACTACAAGAAGAAGGGTGGTAAGGCGCACATGCGGCGTGAATGGGACTCCGACGAGAGCTCCACTGTCACACCCGGGTTTCGAGGCATCAAGACCCGAGCACGAACATATTCACCAGGTGTGCTAGAACCAAGTCTCACACATATGATGAATCATGGTGTAGGAACGAATGTCACATCTTTACTATATAATAGGAGTTTGTACAAAATAAATAAATAATTACATCATAAGGAGACAACGATCCAGCAACCCAAAGTTGACTAGGAGACGACGGCCTAGAGCTCTCACGAACACATCGCAACATCCTCCAAGCGCCTCATCCTGTGGTACCTATTCTTGACCTATGGGGGTGTGAGACAGCAAGGGTGAGCTCACATATGTTCATCGCTCAACAAGTTGTGGGGAATAATATGCATAAACTCGCCAAAGATGGGAGCTCGTGAAGTGTAAGGATTACCAAGAGGATGGTTGTAGTTGAGCATTGCTTTTAAAGTTGGTCAAAATTTTATTAGCAATTACTAAGTATAAGTAGATACCGTACCAGAATAATAATAGAACAAAAGAATAATAAATCTCATGCAATGCAAATGACAAATTGAATTTAGTTCCATAATTTAATCATGCGAGAGTCCTGAGCTGCTCATGACCGCGAGCACGACTAGTATACCCGTTTTACACTCTGCAGAGGTTGTACCATGTACCCACAAGTCGTGTATCTCATGTCGCCAAGGTTTGCAAGTCCCTTAGACACTTCCGAGGTGAATGGCTAGGGATCCACTACGAGGCCTTTACAAAGTTCCACTAGTTTCCGAAAACTCGCTACAGTTTCTAGGAAGAGCAACGTAGGAATCCCTCGTCTGACCACCATCGCAACAAAATCAACCCGAGAACCTCCCTACATGCCTACTCCCCTACTGCCCTTGCCCCTTTCGAGTAAGGTAGTCTTTCACTAGCTTTCCTAGTTAGTCAGCCAAGGGCGTCCCATTCCACCCTTGTGGTGGCACGTGTTTTTCAAGTTAAGCTCCATGTTCTAATAAAAAATAATGATCTTGTTATGAACAATAAATAAAATAACAGTATAATTGGAACATGAACATAATATAATATTAAACCCAAAACCATATAGAGCAATAGCAAAACTACCCAAATAGTTCAGGGGTAAACATGGTAATAAGATGATCAAACTAGGGTGATCTATTGGGTCCCATCAAAATTAAACCTATATAGGAATAAATGATTATAAAGAACATTATTGGGTAATAAAAGTGATCATGGGCACAACTTGCCTGCGACTTGAGATTCTAGGTACCAACTTGCTCTTCAGATGACTCGTGAGCTCACTACTAGTTGTAGCAATACAAACAAACATGGTATAGACAAAATTAACATCACACCAAACATAAGAACAAACTGCATAATAATGATCTACGCGTTGCTACGAGTTTGTGGGTTTGAGAATGGTTAAAATCGGAGTTATGGTTAAAGAATTATGATTTATGGGAGATCTATGTGATTTAACTATTAAACTATATTATAAATTGATTAGTATACATCATATGAGAGAATATCTTATAAATAATTAACTCAACTTTAATTTGAGTCATTACTTGATTATAAATCATATTTTAGGCCAAAATTAACCATAAGATCATGATACTATATTAATATTAGAATAAGCTAATCTAGAAAACATAGATTAATCCAATTAGTTACCTAATTATTGAAGTATGCAATATCATATAATCAATGTTGCTACTTCGTAGTAAATATTTATACGAAGCTAACGCAACTCGAACGAGTCAATTCGGAATTAAAACGGAGAAGTTATGAATTTCCGAAGTTTTACGTGTCGGATAAAAGCGAATTAAGTGCATAATTTATCTAATCCCAATTTCATAACAAAATAAAGTCATCGGATGATAAACAATAGTAATATGAGTAATGCAATTGGGATGGATCAAAACTGAGTTGAGATGAATTAAATATGAATTAAACAAGTTTTCTGGGATTATTTTTGGTACTAAAATCCTTTTCTCTAATAATTTATTTGGTTTATTTAATCCCTGGACTGCAGCCACGAATTCCGAAGAACCCAGGGGCAAGTATATAAAAGTTTGGGCCTAGTTGTAATTATTTTACAACAGCCGAGGACGACGGGTTGATTCACAGTTTTCCTGGGTCTCTTTTGAAAGACGGCCAGGGCCGAAGGGGTATGGATAGATTCTTGTCGTTGGATTAAAACCTAGGATCATGATTAGATCCATTCGCGCCTAAACCTGTATGCAACCCAGACCCTTGGATCCGAGATCATCGCCCAAGATCCGGCCATGCCCGAGCCATCCCCTAGCCCTCGGATCACCAATCGGATGGTCCCCGTTTAATGAAGCGTGACGGTGTAAGCGTTCCTAATCTCGTACGTCAGCTCAAGATCCAATGGTTGTCGATCACTCAGACGAACCAGTACTTGACAATCTAATCCTAGCCATCAATTGCAAGATCAACGCTTCCTATGTCCTCCACCCGAGGCGACACTGGCGTCGGCGACGTATCCCACCCCACGGTGGCGCCATGACCAGCCCGCACCGGCAACCATCCCCCAAGTGTAAATCTCACCCCCCGAATGCGGCAAAACCGCATTGGAGATGCCCCTAAGCAAATAAGAAGGTCCTTACCGTGGATTCGGGCGCAGAAACGATCACCCACGATGGAACATGGCTCTGCAGCGTCACAGTGGTTCTGGTGAGCAATCTCTGCTGCCCCGATGGTCAATCCTTGTCGTCGAGCCCACAAACGACTTCACCAACCACACACGATGCACCCCTACCCGACCACGTGCACAGCGTCGGTGAGTAACCAGGCGGCAGTGCTCCCCTCAGCTTCTCCATAAGGCGGGTCCCGGTTGAGCTCGATGTCCAGAGTTGGGAGGACGAGGAGGTCGCGACACTTGTTATTTATAACCCTATGGCGAAGTCCGAGCTAGAATACCGGGGGTGGTTGAGGTGGAAGCGGGTCGTGCAATCTCTAGCCGAGTCATTTAGCCGCGAGGATTACGTGCCACCGGTAGAGGAGTAGACGGAGAATCTGTACACCCGGGCCCATATGATAGATGTAGGAGAGCGCAGATGTGCGGGCGCGATGGTAAGGAGGCTGACACTACGGGTCCCCAAGGCAGTGACAGGAAGGGAAGCTACGTGCGCGCGCTGGGCAGGTCCACACGGCAGTGACCGACGCAGAGAGCCCATGCGGGAATGGATGGGTCGAGCGTGGAGGGAGTTCTGGGCCGCACGGAAATAGAAACTAGAGATGGGCCGAAACAGACGAATGTTGGCCCAAGCACAGGGATTTTTTCCTTTTTCTCTTCTATTTTCTTTCCTATTTCAAATTTGGAATATCCAAACCAAATTCAAAGTCACATTTTGAACTTCCAATTTCCAAATATAAAGTTCATCCCTAATGAGGATATAACATCCATTATTTGCACTAATATTATTTTTCTTTCCTCCCCTTCCCATTTATTGTTTCTTTTTCTATTTTTCAAATTCTATTTTCCTAATTTGAACTTGTCGAACAATTTGAATGCAAATAAAAAATGCAAGAGCTTCATCTGAGGTGCATATTTCTGTATTTATTTATTTTGTTATTTGGCTACTTGGTTAATTTAATACCATTAACCGGTTACAAAAAGGAAGGGTCCTAATAGATTTCCTAAGGTTTCAAAAATCCTCAAATATATTTATTCATTTATTTTATCATCATTTTTTGACCAATTTTGGGCTTTACAAATCCTACCCCGTTAACAGAAATCTCATCCTCGAGATTTGTAGGAAAAAGGGATGTATAACCATGTTATCTGAGAACATATGCGCAAACAGAATCTCAGCATTATGCATAATTTATTAGCAACACATAGGGTCAATTGGACCTTATTATTATTCCTAAAATAGTAAAATACTAACTACTAACTAAAGTAATATTTAGGTCTTACAAATAGTAAAATATATATATTTATGTATCTTGGTGGGGCTGGTGGTGGTGGAGGTAGTGGTTGTTGTTGTTGTTATTTTTCCAACCGTGCTTGTCTCATTGCTTGTCGCATCTCCAACCGGTCCTGACGCTTTTCCTGGCGTTCTTGCCTTACCTGATTTTGCATTTCGTTCACCACGTTTGTCATTTATTGTAGTACCAGCATTTGGGCGGCAACCACTAGATCGGTTCCAGCCGGTGGAAGATTCATTTATGTTTGCTTTTGCCTGATAGTCCTCTCTTCCTGTCATTGACCATCTGAGTTAGAAGCATATGGTAATATAGTTTTGCAAGAGAAATTATTTGGTAGGCAGAACGAATAGGCTAATAGCTGGTTATGAACTAAAGATTCTTTGGCAAGGCTTAATCTATTGTTTTATATCAGGATTGGGATAACTAATCGTATAAGGTGAATATCCAAAGGTAAAATAGAATCTATCAAGATGAGATAGACTACATGATGTAGGTAAAAATTTGTATGATGTTAGGTGAGGATAGACAGATTATGCAATCCATCATGACTCTATTGGTTGGGTTAGCTCTTCTGCTCATGGTTGAGTTGGTCTAATGTGTTAAGTTAATACCTGGCTAGTAGGGTCTAATATCTTCTACCAGCATCAATAATCTGTTTAAGTAGACAACATTAGATTAGATCATCTTAGATTCTATAATCCGATTTAGTAATATCATTTACTTAAGCATATCAAGCTGACTTTCTTTATGAAATTCTAGTGTATATATATATATATATAAGTGGAACTTCCAATTAGTAATTTTTTATACACATAAAATTTTCATGCCATTAGCAGGTGTGGCATAGAAAATAAGGGTACCTCAGGTTTTAGGTGAGTGTAGAGAAGATTTGGGGATAAAAGAAAGTTAAGTAATGGAGACTTTTATTTCGGGAGGTGGATCGTGATTCATCTGAAGATCTGTTTCTACTCATATCCTTCATTGTCGAGGTTAACCTTCTTCTTGGGTCTGATTTAGGGACCATCGGTTGTGGTGTTAGATGCTATTATCTGAGTTGGGATAACAATTGCGGGTACATGGGTACATAGATTAAACAGAATTTTACTTTGCTTTTGAGGTAAATGGGTTGGGCAACCTATAACATAGGCTAGGTTGTGGTTTCACGGACGAGTTGGTCTAAGACACCAATTTAGGTTTAAAACCCATTTATAGGAATATGGTCCAATCTATGTTACCAGTATTAAATAACTTGTTTAAGTAACTTCCTTTAGATTAGATCATATTAGATTAGGTAGGGTCTAGATTAGATTGGATATAACTAGATTAGACTAGTTTAAGTTAGATAGGTCAACCAGGGTAGGATATATATTATTAATATATGTTACAATCTTTTGAGATAGAATGAATTATATGGTGCAGGTGAGTCAGAATCTCGGTTAGGTTAAAACAGAGGGGTTATGCAACTATCGGATGGTTAAGGTAGTTGCATGAGGCCGAGTCAGTCGGTCATTCTTAACTTAGTGCAGAGTGAATTAAGTTAAAACATATTTTATAGGAGTAGAGTCTCATTTATTTCATCTGTATTATCCTTGTTAAGCAACTTACATTATATTAGCTCCACTTGAGGTTAGCCTTTGTTAGGTTAGATTAATCTGTCACCTTGATTCAGATCTAAGTTATATTTGTGTGACTAGATAAGATCTCATTATTTGAGTTAGATCATGATCATGGTGGGATAAGTCAAGTGGTTTGGATAATATGAATCCTTCAAGATAGATGAATCTATTAAGATAAGAGAGTGTCTTTTAATATAAGATGGATCTATTAGGCTTGATATATTCTAGTGGGGATATTCTTAGTTGGTCTAGTTTATAAATATTTTCCCTTATGTCTAGGTGTATATGCAGATGCAATTGTGGACATTACTCCATAACTCATCACACTCAATCAAAGATCCAAATCAGACAAATATCATAAGAACAAGCATTCAAGCATATAGATACTTATAAAAATAGTTTTGTTTTTGTTCCTAAGAGTAGGTCTTCTATTCCTAAAGGTCACTTTAGGCACAGGATTCAAAGTGTGAAATCCACATTTGTCTTTAGAAGGAAAAGGTAAGAATAATTAGAGTAAAGCGGAAATAGATGAGAAAAGATTAAGAAAAATTTAGAAAGAATTAGAGTAGCACAAGGTAAGTAAGTATCGATTGTCCAGTTCTATCTAGGTTTCGTCCTACAATTAACATTCCTCTGATACCACTTCTATCACATCCGGGTTTCGGGGCACCAAGATCCGGGCACGAACATATTCACCATGTGTGCTAGGATCAAGTCTCACACATATGATGAATCATGGTGTAGGAACGAATGTCACATCTTTACTATATAATAGAAGTTGTATAAAATAAATAAATAATTACATCATAAGGAGACAACGATCCAGCAACCAAAAGTTAACTGGGAGACGACAGCCTAGACCTCTCACAAACACATCGCAGCATCCTCCAAGTGCCTCATCCTGTGGTACCTGTTCTTGACCTGTGAGGGTGTGAGACAGCAAGGATGAGCTCACATATGTTCATTGCTCAACAAGTTGTGGGGAATAATGTGCATGAACTCGCCAAAGATGGGAACTCATGAAGTGTAAGGCTTACCAAGAGGATGGTTGTAGTTGAGCATTGCTTTTCAAGTTGGTCAAAATTTTATTACAATTACTAAGTATAAGTAGATACCATACCAAAATAATAATAGAACAAATGAATAATAAATCCCATGCAATGCAAATGACAAATTGAATTTAGTTCCATAATTTAATCATGCAATAGTCCTGAGCTGCTCATGACCGCGAGCACGGCTAGTATGCTTTTACGAAGCCATGGAAAGGACCAACGTAGAGAAGATCACCAACGAAATGCTAGCTGGTCTGTCTGGTGATTTTAGCGACAGTGAGAGCTTCGATGTTGAGAGTGAGAATGAACATGCCGAAGATCGGCCGTGGAGACCAAGCCCCATTGTTTTTGGAAAATCCACGATTAGGCAAGGTCAAATTGAAGCAATGAAAGGCAAATATTTTCATGATGTTTCTATAGTGAGGGCTAGAGGAGAAGACATCGTTCCTCTACCAGCAGGAGATGAAGTGGTAGTCTTCAGGAGCTTCATGAAAGCTGGGCTTCGCTTTCCGCTCCACAAGATGCTGGTCGAAGTCTTGAAGACGTTTGAAATATACCTTCATCAGGTTACCCCGAGGCTCTTATTAGAGTGGGAGTTTTTATATGGGTTATGAGGAGCCAAGGACTGGAGCCAGATGTGAGATGCTTCTGCAATATTCATGAGCTATCCTATCAGACGAAGGCAATCAGAAAGGAGCAGTATATTAACAATTTTGGTTCCTACAGCTTCGTGCCTCGGTCTGAGGCGAATTTCCCTGTGCCCACATTTTGGAAGAAGTGGCAAGGTTCTTGGATGAACGAATGGTTTTACATGAAGAATGACTTGAGCCAGAGGGAAGATGTTAAGGGCATTATCCAGCGTCCTATATCGTCACGCTTCGTCATTAGAAGGTCGTCCAACGCACTTGGAAATGACGTGCAAGCATGCCAAGCTATTTTTAACACAGTATGCACCTATATTGGCACAAGAGACTTAGTTCAAGAGCATATTGCTTACAAAGTATGGCCTCTTGTGAGCGAATGGGAAATGCCAAAGGAAGTCGCCGCTGGTTTCAGTCAGGGTGGCCTGGTTTATCTGAAGTATACTTTTCGGTTCAGAAACCAATTTGATGAGTCAAATGATGATTGGTTGGATGCTATAGAGGCAACAAGTAATAAAATACTTGGAGCGTACTCGAAGGCAGAAGATGAAGCCATGACAGTTGCTTTTGGCGCTCGCGGCAAGAAGAGGTTGAATAGTGTTTGAGGTTATTGGGTTCGTTCACCCAGACTATTGCTATCCCGTCCAGAAATAAGGGAGAAAAATGAAAGTTGCTGCTTCGGCATCTGCTAGTGCGCCGAAAACAAAGAAAATCAAGGTCTTGACACGTAGACCTCGACGCATCGAGATGGTCGATGTGTCGAAACTAATTGAAAAGGCAGAAACTACCCCCTAGTCACAGATACTGCTTCTATTATTCCGAAGGTAGGAAATTTTATTCCGAAGTATGGCTGAAGGGTGGACGAGAAATCTTTCATGAAGCTATCAAAAGAAATGAGAAGGAATCTCATGATGCTTCAGAAGAAGCAAAAAAGAACTGAAGAAGCTGTTGAGGAGGCTAGACTTATGGGTATGCACTTTTTAACTCATTGTCGTAAGTTTTTAGCTTCGACTCTGATAGATATTTGTGTCTCAATGCAGCTGAGCTTTCTCCACCTCCCGAACCATAGAATCCTGAAGCTAACCCATCCGTTAAAGAGGCGCTGGATATAGTTAAAATTGCTAATGACGCTATTGACGAAGCTATCGACACGCTTCTGAAGTCCTTTGGGAAGACTAAAACTTTGTATTTTTGGTATTTTAATGTCCTTGAACATGATCCCTAGTTTTGTAAGAGACACTTGTAAACAATTTATATGTATATTGATGTAATATATTTCTTTATGAAGCGTGGAACCTTCGTACATACCGTTTTTGAGCTAGTGGCAAAAAAACACATTTCCTTCTTTTCACGCTTCAAAAAGAAATCCCCCTTCTTCGCCGAAGTTACTATATGATGTTTGCTTCTTGCTGTAGACATTGTGTAGGAATAGTATTGTCGGATGCCCAAACTTCGCATAACAGTACAGTCACAAGCATGAACTGTGCATCTTTAGTACTCTTTTCATGAGTCTTTGCCGAAGCTAAAGGAGGAATCCTCGTTTTTTCATTGCTTTTGTTGATGCAGAATGATGTATGATGCAATGTCATGATGCAATATGATGTGATGGTGTGATGCAAATGATGTTGGCGCACGAAACATAAAAGATAAGACTCTGCATCCCCTTAGGAACAACTTTGGAGTCTCTTCACCTTTGACTTAGGTGGTATTTCATCTCTTCATTCTTTTAGCAACGACTTTGGAACTAAGCTCTGCATCCCCTTAGGAACGACTTTGGAGCTTCTTCACCTTTGACTTAGGTGGCATTTAAGCTCTGCATCCCCTTAGGAACGACTTTGAAGCTTCTTCACCTTTGACTTAGGTGGCATTTAAGCTCTACATCCCCTTAGGAATGACTTTGGAGCTTCTTCACCTTTCACTTAGGTGGTAACTTAGTTATGCATTCCCTTAGGAACGATTTTGGAGCTTCTTCACCTTTCTTGTTACACTCGATGGTGTAACCACAGACTTATTACATCAAGCTGAAGGTTAAACCTCCTTGTATTGTCTTTTGAAGAGAAAATATAAAGGCAAAAGGTAAAAATACATTGGATTAGGACACTCTCTAGTCGAAGTGTTGCGCTACCTTTAGTAGATGTGCCTTGACTCGGGCACAATGTTGTTGACTGTACGAGCTTCGGACTCCTCCCGAGTATCACGTTGTTGTTGCACCTAGCGATGCTCTTCTGGCTATTGGTTATGGACCAAGGTAGGGGCCAATGGTGGTGGTGGTGGCAACTGAGCCTAGGAAGCTTGGGAATGACTCGCCAAAGCAACAGACACCGTAGGTTGCTGATTGCCCACATATTCAGGGATATATGGGGAATAGCATGAAGCAGTATGTAAGACCTGATTCGGCTTCAGCAATCTCCTTCTGCTTTTGGATCGTGACTTGACACGTCCTTGTCGTGTGTCCATTATCCTTCCCACAGAATAAGCAGAACAATCTTTTGGGTTGAGTACCAAACCTTCCTTCGAAGTTCCTTCCCCCTCTGCCTCTTGGGGCTGGTGGCCTGTAGGAAGTTGGTTGCATTCCCGAAGATTGTGAGCTTTGCTGGCTGCTTTGGGTATGATTTGCCCTGCCATCATTTGTACTGGGATTGTGGATCGTTCTGACATGCCTAGGGTGGAGTCTTCCTCCGAAGCCCCTAGTCATCTCAAAATACCTGTACGCTTCCTCCCTTCTCTGGCGGAAATCGTTATCAGCTCGGATGTATTCATCTATCTTATGGAGAAGATTCTCCAAGGTCTGTGGTGGCTTCCTTACAAAATATTGTGCTGTTGGTCCTGACCGGAGCCCCTTGATCATGGCCTCGATGACGATTTCATTAGACATCGTTGGCGACTAGGCTCTCAGCCGCAAGAACCTTCGGACGTTTGTGTGCGGGAGAGCGCTCGCATCCGGTCGTTTGTGTGCGGGAGCGCTCCAACTATTTATGTTAAATTTTCCATATGGAGATGGAGGAGTCGCTTCGCTCTTATTTTGTTGAAAACCAAACATCTAGAAAATTGGAATGGAGCCGCTCTATTCTCCTCCACTCCTCAACCAAACACTAGGTTAGTGAGAGCGTCTCCTGATTGGTGTCTAGTGGCTGCAGAGTAGCCCCTGGCGTTGTTGCCTTCTTCGGCAGCATGACGAAGGTGGAAGCTTAACGAAGGTTGCAGAAGTGAGTTCACCGGAGGTGAGCGCCAATGTTGGTCACTTGTTCTCAAATGCTATGAATCAAGAACAAGGCAACACAATTGTTAAGTATTAAAGACATTCGTCTTCTAAAGCATTATCTTCTCATGGATATAATGATCATTAGACAAAGGTCATAAAGGACACGCCTTCATGATCTTATAGATAAACAAGAATGCAGAGAGATGAAAACAACAAGTATAATTCATTGATTAATTCATATTTACATTCTCTAAAACATGTATGAATATCAATAGAATTTATATTACATTGATACATTCATCTTGTTCGAAGGTGTTGACGCGAGGGAGATTACAATCAGCATGAACAGTATGGTGCTACTGTTCATCTATTTATATGCACAGGACTCAACCCGAGTAAAAGTACATTTATGTCCTCAATATTCACTTATGATCATAATACAAATCATTAAGGACTAAATAGTCTTTTTTTCCCCTTTGGTCAGCATCACCATCGTACTTCATCTCCATTAAGAGCCGAAGTTGTCGATCTGACGATAGCTTCGCCGTTTATTCCTGTCATCCTTAGATCACACCTTCATCTCGTATGCCTTCATCATAATGAAAAGGCTTGCATCCTAGAGACGAAGCACCCTGTAATAGCTTATGCTGAAAACAATTGATTAATTATACTTTTGAGGACCTTCGGAAGAGAAAGGCCCACAACAGTAGCCCTAGGGTTTTCTCATCTTAAATAGGTCGGGACGCCTATATGAATCAAGATGGCCCCTTTTGCGCTGGTTTTAGTCAAATAAAGAAAAGAAAATGTATACAGACTTATTTTCAAAAGATACATATTATTTCATGTTTTGCTTAGAGAATTTCATGTTTTCACTCTTGCCAATGTATACAGACTTATTTAAATCAATGGGATTATTTGATTAGAGAATAGATAATAAAGTTTTGCTTATGAATAAAAGTTATTTCATGTTTTCATTGCGTATTAAAGTTTTTTATTATTATTAAATTTGAATCAATGGAAAATTTTAATTTTGAAATATAGATATAGTTTTCAAATTATTGTAATATTGTTGTTTAGTTTTCAGAAGCAAAATAGATGCATTTTGTTTGAAGTTTAAATCTCTGGAAAAATATAATATTTATTGTTTTCCACCGCGAAGTTATTCAGAGAATTGAGATTATGTTTATCCTCTATTTAATTAGAGAAGAAAGATATTTGTTCAAAGTGGATTGTGGTATTGTTATTTTCTAACCAACGTTGATGATAACAATATTACAATTTTATGAGTTTATATTTGAAATTTAAATCTCTGATAAATTTTGCATCAAAGTGACCAATTTTCAAAGAATAGATAAAGATAAAAAATGCTCTTAAACTAGATAAATGTATTTTCATGTTTTCACTGCAATGATGATGATTATCTTCTAGTTAAATTCAAACTAATGGGAGAATTTGATTGACGAGTAATCACATGTTTTCAAGATAATTGAGTATGTTATTTCATTTCTACCCAACGGTGATATGGAATTAATGTAGAAGAATGTTTTATTCTATTTCTGCCCATAGTGATATAGAATATAACATAAAGATTTCAAATTTTAATGAGCATTATTGTTGATTATTGTTGAAAGTTTTTCAGACAAAGATCTTCATGCTTTCATTCTTGAAGGCAGTAAGAAAATATATTGGGTTCTTGTTACTCAGAAAGAAGACAATTGCATGGGGGAGTGCGTTCAAATTAAATAATGGCTTGAAATGAAAAGAAAATTCTTGGATGTTCATCAAAGAAAAGATGATAAAAACAGTAAGAGTCACCAATAGCATCAAATAAATTGATATGGGAGTATAGTTTAAAAAATGTATTTTATGTACTCTAATAAAGAAGATTTTGTCTTTGTTTCAGTCATTATGGTAAGAGTTGTAATAAGTAACATGCATGTTTGATTTGACAAACATTGGAATAAGCATGTGTGTTATAGAATTTTGGATTTATTTCTAAATTTGATGATTGAATATGAGCCAATCTTAGCATTTATGTCCCTTCAAGGGAATTACCCGCATGGCAAAAAAAGTTTGAGATAATACACACATGGTGGGAAAAGTCTAAGGTTGATACTCGCACGTGGAGGTAAAGTTGGCATAAAGCTTGTCCTGCATAACAGGAGAAATATGTGATGACTCGTGTATTTTTTAGTGTAACCCACACTATAAGAAAAGTATGGTGTAGCTTTTATGCTATTATAGTATTGATTGTGCACTTCTATTGTGTCATAGTCATTAAGCACTTAATGAGTTTAAGAAAAATAGAAAGTTACACACGAACTTAAGGATAATAATGATATGCAAGTGTGACTTGCACAAGTACTGATAATAAAGGACTATATTGAGTTCTTTAAGTAAAATGAGAGAAATAAGTACTCCCATACGAATTAAGAAATAACTTCATTCTACATGATGTAATCATGTGGATGAAGAAAGTAATCAAAATTCTTCATTCACAAGAGTTCTGAATGGTTTTCAAAATTGTGACGGAAAAGTTCATGCCACATTTCAAGGGGGAGGAATGTAATATTAGTTAAGAAAGATACTCCATACTCCCCTATAGTTTAGATAATGAGATGCATTGGCAAGGGTGATCATAAAAGATGAATGTGATTGTCGGGGGAGTACGATGGTCATAACAACGATACCCCTAAAGCAAAGAAATGGCTAAATTCCTAAATGGGCATTTTATGGTTCCGATAGGAAAATAGCGTAGTGAACCGGTATTCATACTAGCAAAGAATATAATTTAAAAGTGGTTCTTAAGGCACCATTTGAGTTCAACAGAGTAAACCCAACCAAAACTGAGAAAGGTTGAAGATACACTTTCTTTACAGAAGATGCAGTAATCTGGGGGAGCATGATATATAAAAACATAAGACTTAAAGAGAAGTGGGTCTATGTTCCTACTCCAATGGTTGAAGAATGACAAATTGTTCAATACATGTTGTATGACTGATACAACACATGTTGTTAGCCTTCAAAGATAATGAAAAAGTAAACAAGGACCTTATGATATAGGAGATTGTAGAATCAATTGCCTATTGGCAACACGAGCAACAACAACCGCATATGAAAGAAGTACCAATAGCTGATGCCTAAATGGTATTAAAGAATAAGGAAATCAAATATTTTTATGAGTACAAAGTCTATATTAGTGAAATTCAGTTGGAGGGCAATCCCACTTCATTTAAGGAAGCTATGGAGGCGCTCGCTCGTCTAATTAGCGAAAGAATCACTGATTACCAATGATGTTTGAGACTTTGAAATAATTCCTAATGGAGCCAAAACAGTAGGCTATAAAGGGTATACAAGATGAAATGTGACTCTAAAGGAAATATGTAAAGATGAAAAGTGCAACTTGAATGGAAAGTTTTTACGCAAAAAGAATGAATTGATTAATGAATGCTAGTAGCACACCATGATCTGAGTTACATTAGTTAAAAGTAAATATGACTTTCCGTAATGGGATTTGTATGAAACGATTATATGGCATAAGTGAAATGTTTTGCTATGGAAGTAAAAGTACAAAAGGGCACCTAAAAATCATTTACAGATTAGAGTAAGTCTCTAGAAAGTAGCATTTAAAGTTGTTGAATGTTTAGATTAAAGAGAATGAGAGGACAATTGAATTTGTGCAAAGTTATAGAATTGGAAATTCATTCCCTAATTCTGGATATATGGATGACACCTTACTTGTTAGTAGTGATATGTCAATCTACTGTTAAAAAGTTCTTGTCCTTAAGATTAAATGAAATTAGTCTCAGTAAAGTGTATTTCGTTCTAAGAATTGAGATTCACCGAGATAGAAATAAGAAGGGGTATTAGGATTATCGCATAGGCATGCTCAAAAAGGTTCTAAAGAAATAAAGTATGCATGCAAGAAAACCTACGCTTGTTCTTGTAATCAAGGGTAATGGATTTGGAAATTTTAATGTTGCAAGATACAATTTGGAATAGAATAAATGAATATGATATCATATGCTTAAGCTGTTGAAAGTTCAATGAATGCACAAGTATGGTATTACCCTAACATAGTTCACGTTTCCGAGTTATTTTGGTAGTCCAGTCTAAATATAAGGGAGTTACGAATGTTGGTCTCATGCTAAAAAGAAATAACTAGTGCTCTCAAAGATTGTGAGTACAAAGGTAGAATCTTATGAAATATGTAGCGACATCCATAATTGTCAATAACGTTCACAGTTTGAGTTTTTGTGTGGAAAAGCTTCAAACAAACAGTTATCATCATTGTGATGCAAATAAGTGATATATCATAATATGAGGCTAAGGGAGATGCAAATGGTTAATGGAAATTTCAGATAGTTCACTCCTATGACAACAGGTCAAGTGTGCAACCAAACACATTGATACAAAGTTATATGTTGTAAAGAAAAAAGCCTAGAATCATACGAAAGTATTGAACATATATGTAATAGGCAAGTGCTTGCGAATCCGCTTACTAAAGACTAACCAACCAGTGCGTTCAGAAAACACACAATCGACATGGGTTTATAGTATAGCCTATGTTTTCCGAACAATAAAAGGCCCAAAGTTAAAGAATCTATTTCAGGACAGAGATATGTACTGTAGTTGCTAAGTCTATCGGGGATTAATCGTGACGATGAAACATGCTCTATGCACTTATCTATAATGGAATATCAAAAAAAATTAAAGGTATAAAGCTGAAGGTATAAAATGAGATTAAAGGGGAGAATGTTAGAATTGATCTCCACTAGTTGACCCAACTTGAACCAATCGAAAACTAGACCCTTGACCTCACGCCCTGATCGAGAGCATCAAGGCTGTTGAGCATCTGTTGCGTAGCCCTATAAATAAAGAGGTGGAGGCCGACACCTAAAGGTACAAGATTCACAATCATTTTCGGTCTCCACCTCAAACCTTAACCGATCTAGAGGGAAGTCTGTCAGCAACAGAAAGTCCACCATCGACATCAAGCTCGCTTTCCCGACCGTCGCTGCCCTAGCGCAAAGCTTCACCGACGAAAGCCGTGTCGAATCTAAACAGATGTACAATTTGTGTTGTGTTTTGATCTAGTGGTTAGGATTCTTGGGAATGATCCAAAAAAATACTATCACTATTTATTTAGTTCCAACTGAAGTGACTTGAGCAGCACTAAGGATTATACGGTACATAGTAGTCATGGGTCATCATCATATGGAGCAGAAGTGCTCAAGTTTGGTGGTACTACCAGAATTGGCTTTCCATGCTTCTTGAATTCAAGGAATGCAGGAAAAATATTGCTTGATAAATGCATGTTGCCAGTCAGGTCCACTCGCTCCAAATTACCTAAAACAAGGAAAGACTAGAGATCAGCTGGTGCCTGTATGTACGGTTGAAAACAGGAAGGATATTTCCTGATATCCATCAGTTCAAAAGGGATTCAAATAATAAATGAATAATCAGCGTCTAAATCCAGACTATCACATTTGAATCTGAAAACTTAGTCAAATATCATATACATTATATGGGATGGGTATCAATAACCAAACATACCCAAAACTGTCTGGGTCCATATCTAACTCTGAATATGAGAAAAAGAAAAGGTACACATTCATGTCCATACAAGCCCATTTTATACAATCAGTTTTTATTCCTACATGTATGGATTTTCCTAATGCAAAAGAAGTAAAGGTGAATTTGGTAAAGCGTTAGGCAAAAGAAGTAAAGGTGAATTTGGTAAAGCATTTATTTCTTACAAGTCCCTTGCTTCAAGGAGTTACAGATGACTTCCAATGATTCAGGTGGTAAAAGGTTCCCTGCTGCATTGACTGAGACAAGGTCTGGTGCTCGACATATTAATCTGGAAACAAAATATGCTGCTCTGATCCCACCACGATTCTTACTACAAAATATAAATAATGTCAGTGAGGAAACAGACATCTATGCTGAGTGGAAGTGCTTGGTTCTACCTGATGTTGATGTGGGAAAGAGCTACTTCTGTTGGCAATGTTTCCTCAAGTATTTGGAAGCCTACTGTTCCCAAGCCGATATCTGTAGCATTTAAAGCCCGTACATGTGAACCCAAGAATCTGGCCAATGCAGCTGCCACAGAACTGCAATCGCATTTCAATTAATATGTTGACTTAATACAGCACAGCAGAACAAAATGCATGAAAAGACATACAACTCACCTCCCTAGATGATTGTCTGCAATAGATAGCACATCAAGGAGTTGCTTCGCATTTGTGAGGCACTCCAGAAGTATAATCACACCAATACTGGACAACTCACAGTTCTCAACTGTTAATCTCAGAAGTGGATTTTCCTTTTGAATAGACCATGAAATGAAAGGAATCAATGATCTGCAATTTAAGAGAAACTGGTGAGTGCTTCAGTAAATCAACAATAGACAGCTTGGCTGAGGCAACAATTATTCACAAATATTGAGAAGTACTGTGCATATGCAAGAAAATTGAAGGCAACCGAACACAGACATGAAAAAACAATTGGACAGCCTGTATTGATCATTGTAGAATACTGATGGATATTCTGTTAAGTCAGCTAGTACCTGATACCTTCATCCATGACTGGATTGCCACTTATATCTAAATCTCTTAAGTTAGGCATTTTTATTAGAATTTTGTGAAGATCTACAACATCATCCTTTTGCAAATTATTTTCCCTGGAATGATAAGAATCAAGAAATGTGAAACACACAATTAGGCCACAGAAATTCTGAAAATAACCTGCTACAGAAGTTTCTTGAACAGCTAGGTTATGCTAGGTACAAAGTAATACCTCAGGTTAAGAACAGACAGGGAGTTCATAAAAATATCTGATTTCAGCGCTAATAAGCTTGTAGAACATTTGTTCAATTCCGAAAGCCAGCCAGCAATCTACAAAAAACAACCAATTTACCAGATAGAAAATAAGTAAAAGGAAATTAAGAATATATTTTTCATGTCAACCCACATTGTTTTCTGATATCTCAAGCGTGTGTAAATCACATGACGACTCAAGAAGAGTGTGAATAATCATCCGAGCAAATGGTGACTGCATCTTAATATCACGAAGTGACAGCAGGTGCAACGACCTGAACAATTGTAAGGATTGAGCGGTGTTTAAATGTTTCACACTGAAATGGACTATAAAGTATCGATATGACAAATGCATATAAGTAAAACTATTCAGAAACACATAAATGATCAATACCCCGTGATTAATACTAATGGGATGCTTCTGTAGAAGTAGAAAAAATAAACTAAAAGTATGGTTCATTTGTTTTTCAATCCATAATATTTCAATTGTGAATATTGAAGGGCATGCAGCTTACTTGCCAGATGACAAAATTTTGAACAGACCAGAAGAGATGGTCAGAGGCTTGGTTTCACAGATTTGTGACGACTTAATACTAAATTGTTGGATTCCATGGCTTTGAGATCCCTTCAGGTACACACTCATGCAAATTTTATCCATGACGTTAGGATAAAGCTGACAATGGATGAATTCAAGAGAAAGCAGTGTCTCTGCATGCCAGCTCAGAAGCAAACATGCACCATTAACCTGTCAATGAAAATTCAGAAGAAACTTCAAAACCCAATGAACCATTGCTGACTTACTATCATCCCACTAAAACGAGCACACATGGACAACTCGATCTCATGCAGACTGGTTCTACTGACACAAGTTAATGACTAACAATATCAGTTTGTTTTAATATTCAAACTTAAACAGAACATGCAAAAATAAAACTGGGAAATTATTACTTCTTTTTGGCAAAGATGGTAAAATCGTTGTTTTTTATTTTCTCTGGTTCCTGACGAACATGGCAGCGAGGCTGCTTCTCTGGCAATGGCTCGACGGAAAGCAGGGAATCCTGTGCGGGTGATGACGCTGAACAGCTTGAGCAACTTGGTGGATGGAGGTAATTGCCCCTGATTTCGGTCTTGTTAGTTCCTTTTGGCATTTGGGGGAGGTTTGCTCGTACTTGTGCAGGTCGAGATTCCACGTCGATGAACAGAAGCGTTTCACCATGGCGTTTCCAAGCATCTGCGGTGATGAAATGGGGTACTGATGCAGCCTTGCATCAAGGTAAAGGTAGCAATTCAGGAGTGTTGCGCCAAAAGTGACTCAAGTGGGATCGGGCCCAAGGGAAGAGTGACAGGAAGAGGAAATCAAAAGGGCTCTGTTCTGTTAAGGCCCATTAGGCCCAGGCCTACTGGCTATATATATTACCTACAGTCCTTAGGGACTAATTATCCATTATCAATCCCAAGGTTAGTAACATGGTAACAGAGCAGGTTACGAAACCCTAAACCCTAATTTCTTAGCCGCCGTCGCGGCTGTTACCCACCCTAGCCGCCGTCGCGGCTGTACCCTGCCCTAGCCGCCGTCACGGCTCGGATCTCGCGTCTCCCGTCCTCGAAAGTCAGCTCGTCCTAGAGCTGGAAAGCTGGGAAACTGGCCCTGAAGTCCTCGAAATCCTCCCAGGTCGCAGACGCCACTGGTTCGCCGTGCCACTGTACCAGAACTTGTTTGATGCCGCGAGCCAGGCGACCCGCCAGGACACGAGAAGGTGTGGACACCGCTGCGCCGTTGAGTGTGGCCGGTAGCGCAGGTGGTTTAGTTGGTGGCGCCCCAACGAATTTCTTAAGGACGCCCACATGGAAGACGTCGTGAATTCTGGCGTCGGACGGGAGCTGCAGGCGTACGGCCGCGTCGTTGATGATTTCCTCGACACGGTAGGGGCCGACGTAGCGGGGTTTCAGCTTGCCAGTGGGTGAACGTGGTAGAGATGCCGATGGCCTTTGGCGAAGACGAAGAAGGGCCCAGTCACCTACGTTGTAGATGACCTGCCTGTGATGCTGATCGTAGGCGCGTTTCTTAGACTCTTGCGCCTGATGGAGACGGTAACGAACATCGTCGAGGAAGGCGGCCCGTGCCTCCCTCTCCTGCGCCACCGCGGGCACACGTGCGTCACCCGGCTCGTAGGATCGGATGGTCGGTGGGTCGCGGCTGTAGACCACCCGGAACGGCGTCTCGCGGAGTGAGGACTGGTAGGCCGTGTTGTAGGTGTACCCCGCCCATGGAAGCCACCGGAGCCACTATCGGGGTCGATCGCCGGTGAAGCAGTGGAGGTACATAATGATGACGCGGTTGGCTGCCTCCGATTGGCCGTCGGTTTGTGGGTGGAAGGCGAAGGACATGAACAGCTTGGTATCCCGAGTCCGGAGATCCTCGCCTCACCCAGTCCTGCCCACCGATCCACTCACCACACCACCATCCTTGACCACGTCCACCAACGGTTCGCCACCCTCATCCACATGGCCGAGCCCACTTTAGCCGACGTCATCGAGATGATGAAGGCCATGCAGGCCGACATCACCAGGCTGAAGGAGAAGTCCGATTCCTCATCCTCAAGCGGCGCCCAGCCCAAGCGTCATCACGACATCGATCGCCCGCCAAGGTTCCAGAAATGGGACTTTCCGCGGTTTGATGGCAAGACCGATCCCCTCCTCTTCATCAACAAATGTGAGTCGTATTTTCGACAGCAGCGTACGATGGTGGAGGAGCAAGTGTGGATGGCCTCGTATAACCTCGAGGGCATCGCACAGCACTGGTACATACAAGTACAGGAAGACGAGGGCACCCCGTCCTGGAGCAGATTCAGGGAACTGCTCAACCTGCTGCCACCGCTCAGCCACGAAGTGCGGATACTCAACCCCGGCAACCTCAACACCGCTATGAGCCTAGCGCGGTAGGTGGAGCAGATGGAGCTCGCCAAGATCCAAGCACCAGCCAAGACAGGGTCGTGCGGCCTCCTACCGCCGCCACCACCGCGGCCAGTGCCACAGGCTCCCCTGGCGCTGCCAGCGCCGCCACTGGGCGCAGCAATGGGCCGTGGTAACGGCTCCAGGCGTTTATCTCCAGAGGAGATGGCGGATCGGCGCCGCCAAGGCCTGTGTTTTAATTGTAACGAGAAATATTCCCGTGGCCACAACCGTTTTTGCAGGCGCATTTTCTTCTTGGATGGCGTCGAAATTGAGGAGGCCGAGGCGGAAACGGGAGCCGCGGAGACCGACGCTCCCTGTTTCTCCCTCCAGGCCGTGGCCGGGGTCGCGCCAGGGGACACCATGCAGATCGTCGTCACCCTCGGTCCGGTCTCCCTGGTGGCACTGCTCGACTCGGGAAGCACCCACAATTTTATATCCGCGGCGGCGGCGCACCAGTCGGGCATCCCCATCCAGCGTCGACCCCGCCTCACGGCCATGGTGGCCAACGACGAACGGATCACCTGCTCGGGCGTTCTTCGCAATGCGCCGCTCCACATCGAGGGCGAACTCTACCTGGCTGACCTCTTCGTCATGCCTTTGGCCGGGTACGACATCGTCCTCGGCACACGATGGCTTGGGGCGTTGGGGCCAATCGTGTGGAACCTCGCCAATCGCCGCATGACGTTCCAGCGCCAGGGGCGCTCCATCTCCTGGACGGGCACGCCCAGCCCCAAGGAGCCAGCGCTGCGCGCCACCAATGGGACGGACGCCCTACTAGAGGCCCTCCTCGCCTCGTTCGGGGGGCTCTTCGCAGCTCCGATGGGTTTGCCCCCCAAGCGCGCCCACGATCATCGCATCCTCCTCAAGCCCAATGCGTCGCCGGTGGCTATCCGGTCGTACCGCTACCCGACTGCACACAAGGACGAGCTGGAGCGGCAGTGCACCGCCATGATTGACCAGGGGATCGTGCGACGCAGCGACTCCCCATTCTCGTCGCCCGTGCTCCTGGTAAAGAAGCCCGATGGCTCGTGGCGCTTCTGCGTCGACTACCGGGCCCTGAACGCCCTCACCATCAAAGACGCGTTCCCCATCCCGGTCGTGGAGGAGCTTCTCGACGAGCTCCACGGCGCCAAATTCTTCACCAAACTAGATCTACGGTCGGGCTATCACCAGGTCCGGATGCGGCCAGAGGACGTGCACAAGACCGCGTTCCGCACACACGACGGCTTGTACGAGTTCCTCGTGATGGCGTTCAGGCTCTGCAACGCCCCCGCCATGTTCCAGGCCCTGATGAATGACGTGCTCCGACCATTCCTCCGACGGTTCGTCCTGGTATTCTTTGATGACATCCTAATTTACAGCAGCACGTGGGCCGATCACCTCCGCCATCTACGGGCCGTCCTCGATGAGCTACAACGCCATCAGCTGTTCATCAAGCGCTCGAAGTGTTCTTTCGGCGCACTATCTGTCGCCTACCTCGGCCACATCATCTCAGCCGCAGGGGTGGCCATGGACCCGGCCAAGGTGGCTGCCATTCACGACTGGCCGCCGCCGCGCTCGGTCCCGGCCGTTCGAGGGTTCCTCGGCCTCGCCGAGTACTACCGCCGCTTCGTCCACAACTACGGCACGATGGCTGCCCCCTTAACGGCCCTCAAGAAGGATGGCTTCGTCTGGGATGACGCAGCCATGACTGCCTTTACGGCGCTCAAGGCAGCCGTGTCGTCCGCTCCTGTCCTCGCCATGCCAGACTTCGGCAAGCGGTTCGTGGTGGAGTGCAATGCATCCTCCACAGGCTTCGGTGGGGTGCTCATCCAGGAGGGACACTCGGTCGCGTTCTTCAGTCGACCTATCGCACCCCGCCACCTACGAGCGCGAACTTATCGGCCTGGTCCAGGCCGTCCGGCATTGGCGGCCATACCTATGGGGACGGCACTTCATCGTCAAGACAGATCACTTCAGTCTCAAGTATCTCCTCGACCAGAGGTTGGCCACGATTCCCCAACACCATTGGGTGGGCAAACTCCTGGGATTCGACTTTACGGTTGAATACCGCTCAGGCGCCACGAACACTGTCGCTAACGCTCTATCTAGGAGGGACCCTGACGAGGGCACATTGATGGCCATTTCAGCACCCCGTTTCGACTTCGTCGGGCGCCTGCGCCAGGCACAGGCTACGGATCCGGCCCTCGTCGCCATCTACAAAGAGATCCGCGCAGGCACGCGCGCGGCACCATGGTCCATCGTGGGTGGAATGGTCGCCATGGAGGGGCGCCTCTATATCCCAGCCACTTCACCACTACTACGGGAGATCGTGACCGCTGTACACGACGACGACCACGAAGGCGTCCACCGCACCCTGCATCGACTAAGACGCGACTTTCACTTTCCCAACATGCGTCGTGTTGTGCAGGAATTCGTCAGGGCGTGCGGCACGTGCCAAACATAAAGCTATCAAGAGCGTCGAACCCTTGACTCGTCGGGCCTCGGCTACGTAGCTCGTAGCCCTCGGCCGTCTTCTCCAGTAGGAGTATTCTTCCTAGCCGCAGGCTTGAGAGAGGGAGAGAGGAGATGACTTGATTCTTTATTGCCTTCAACGGTGCTGAGCACCTGAGAATATATAAGGCCGGCGACCACACAAATGGAGCAAGCTCCCTAATTATCCTTCTTGCCAAAATGCTACTTTCCTAATTATTCCTTGCCATAAGTGCTACTTTCCTATTTATTCCTTGCCATAAGTGCCAAATTGCTAGTTTCCTACTTATCCCTTGCCATAAGTGGTGCTTTCCTAAACTTGGGCGCCTGCCATCTGTGGCGCTGTAGCATCCCTGGCGCGCTCCCTGGCCGCGCGATCTGCTGCCCGCCGGATATCGCGCGCGCGCCAGCGCCTTGTGTACGACTTACCGTACATGACATCGCGGCTCGGATCTCCCCCATCCTCCGTCGCGGCGTCCCGGATCTCCCCTGCTGCAGCCGCCGTCGCGGACCGCCGGCGCGTCGTCTGCATCGCGTCGCCATTCTTCAGCAGTCCGCCGCCGCCGTTCTTCTTCTGTGTGCGGGTCGCGCCGCCGCCGCCCTTCATCGTGTGCGGGTCGCGCCGCCGCCGCACTTCCTCCGTGTGCGGGCCGCGCGTGTGCGGGTCGCGCCGCCGCCGCCCTTCATCGTGTGCGGGTCGCGCCGCCGCCGCACTTCCTCCGTGTGCGGGCCGCGCAGCTGTCCGCCGGCCTCCCTGTGCGGGCCGCGCTGCCATCAGCCGGCCTCCGTGTACGGGTCGCGCCACTGTCCGCCGGCTTCCGTGCGCGGGTCGCGTAGGGACGTCTGCGAGGGCCCTCTGCGTGCAGTTCTGCCGCCGCGGACGTCAGCACGCACCACCCGCCATCTTCGTCAGCCAGCTGCGCCCTCTGCGCGCGGTCCCTGTGTGTCACCTCTCTGCGTCTGTCGTGCGTGCAGTCCCTGCCGCCACACGACGCTAGCTGCCGCTGCGGACAGTCAGCACGCATCACCGGTTTTCTACTCTTCAGATCGCAGCACTGGTTATCTCCTCTTCACATCATTTTCTGCTGGTGTCTGCCCACGTCGGTACCTTTCAGCTGTTATTCTTTAGTGTTTTATTACTCTGCATTATGTCGGCCACCGCTATTGTTGTCAACATTGTGCTTGATGGGCAGAATTACCCAGAATGGGCTTTTTGTGTCCAGACTGCACTAAGAGGTCACGGGTTACTATTTCATTTGACTGAAGATTCTCTAGTTTTAGCAGCTGATAGAAGCAATGCTGCTGCAATCAAGAGTTGGCAGATCAATGATGGCAAGGTAATGGCTGCAATGGTTAACAACACTAAACCCACTATGATTATGAGTTTGTCCAAATTTACCACGGCTAAGGCTATCTGGTCACATCTGAAGGATCGATTTGTTCAGGATAGCGGTGCTCTTTTACATACCCTTATGCAGCAGACTCATGTGATTGAGCAACATGATATGTCCATTGATGAATATTATTGCGCCTTTGATCGTCTTATGAGTGCATTGACCTCCATGGTGCCCGCTTGTACAACTGTGCCTTGTCCAGCTCACAAGTTCATTGAGAAGTTCTTTACCTACAGATTTGTTATGGGAGTTCGACATGAATTTGATTCCCTTCGTGCAAGGCTGCTTCACAGTTCGGATACTCTCACCATAGCTCAGGCATAGTCCGAATTGCTTGCTGAAGAGACTCGTCTGAAGTCCATGTCCTCTATTACTTGTGTGAGTTCTCACAGTGTGTTGGCTGCTGCTCAGAGGTCTAGGAAGACCTCCTTTCAGCCTTGTGAACACTGCAAAAAGACCACTCATCGGTCTGAGAACTGCTTTGCTAAGTTTCCAGAGAAGCTGGCTGATTTTCGTGTCCGTCGTGCTACTCGTGGTTGTAATACAGGACCATCTCCTAGAGGCTCAGTTGCAATTGCTACTACTTCATCTGCTGGTGCTTTGTCATCATCTTGGGTTCTTGATTCTGGAGCTTCCTTTCATGTGACATCTGATCAGTCACGGCTGGCGTCTACTACACCTGTCACCGAGGGCACTTCTATTCAGACTGCTGATGGTACATTATGTCATGTCACCCACAAGGGTTCTCTTTCTGATCCAACTTTTACTGTCCCAAATATATTTTTTGTACCTCAGTTATCCATGGATCTATCAGTAGGTCAAATTACCGATCACAATTGTTTTGTTGGATTTGATGACTCATCTTGTTTTGTACAGGATCGCAAAACAGGGGATGTGATTGGGACTGGCCATCGCCGTAAATCTTCGCCTCGCCTCTACATCTTGGACCATTTGTGTCTTCCTTCATCCCCTACCACTACACCTCACGTGCTCGCTACTTCGGGCCCCACGACGTCATTCGCCCAGTGGCATCATCGTCTGGGTCACTTATGTGGATCCCGTCTGTCTACTCTAATAAAGTCAGGATGTTTAGGCTCTACTCATGTTGAGTCTAGTTTTCGTTGTAAAGGTTGTCATCTTGGAAAACAAATACAGCTTCCATATTTTATTAGTAATTCCCATTCTGCTAAACCTTTTGATCTAATTCACTCTGATGTTTGGGGTCCAGCTCCGTTTGTTTCTAAAGGTGGTCATAAATATTATGTTATTTTTATTGATGATCATTCTCGTTATACTTGGATTTACTTCATGAAACGCCGCTCGGAATTGCCTTCTATTTACAAGTCCTTCACTCGCATGGTTCACACCTAGTTTTCTGCTACTATTAAAATTTTTCGTTCAGATTCTGGTGGTGAATTCCTATCTGATAATTTTCGCTAGATAATGACCATAGAGGGTACTCTAGCTCAACTTTCTTGTCCTGGTGCTCATGCTCAAAATGGTGTTGCTGAACGCAAACACCGTCATATTATTGAGAGTGCTCGTACTCTTTTGATATCTTCTTTTGTGCCTTCACACTTTTGGAGTGAAGCTGTTTCCACTGCCGTGTATCTCATTAATAGACAACCTTCATCTAAACTTTCTGGTAAATCACCGGGTGAAGTTCTTTTTGGGACTCCTCCACGATATGATCATCTTCGTGTGTTTGGATGCATATGCTATGTCTTGTTACCACCACGTGAGCGGACTAAATTGACTGCTCAATCTGTAGAGTGTGTATTCCTTGGATACAGTCCTGAACACAAAGGCTATCATTGTTATGATCCATCTACTCGTCGTATTCGGATTTCTAGAGACGTGAGTTTCAATGAAAATCGCCCCTTCTTTCACAACCAGTCTACTCACTCCACCTATTATCCCACAGAATCTACTTCTTTCATGTGTCTTCCTTCCATTCCTGCATCTGAACTATCATCCTCTACATCCACATCTGATGTTCTCATTCCCATCACACCACCTTCCACCTCCACGTCATCCACCTCTTACTCTTCCAAACCACATATCATCCAAACCTACATACGTCGTTCCCACTCTATTCCTACGACTGGTCCTGATACTGATCCTGTACCTGATTCTTGTACTAACAATAATAAGTCTAATGATGTTTTTAATCAAGGATACCGTCTTCGTGACCGTGGTACCATTGAACCTCCAGATCCCTATGGTTTTCCACGGGCTAGTGTGGCCATCGTTAAACCCACTACATATCAGGAAGCTTCTGGGATTCTTGAGTGGCAGCTAGCTATGATTGATGAATTGGCTGCTCTTGAACGCACTTGTACATGGGATATTGTTCCTTTACCCTCGCATGTTGTCCCTATCACATGTAAGTGGGTCTTCAAAGTTAAGACAAAATCAGATGGTTCCATTGAGAGGTATAAAGCTCGTCGTGTGGCCCGTGGTTTTCAACAGACTCAAGGACTTGATTATGATGAGACTTTTGCACCTGTTGCGCATATGACCAATGTTCGAACCTTGATTGCAGTTGCAGCCTCATCTTCTTAGACTATCTTCCAGATGGATGTCAAGAATGCTTTTCTTAATGGTGATCTACAAGAAGTTTATATGCATCCTCCTCCAGGGGTTGATACTCCCTCAAGGCATGTTTGTCGTCTTCGTCGCGCACTGTATGGGCTGAAACAAGCTCCTCGTGCTTGGTTTGAGCGATTCATCTCTGTCATCACAGCTACTGGTTTTTCTTCTAGTGAACATGATCCTGCATTGTTTGTTCATGTTTCTCCAAAAGGCCGCACTTTACTACTATTATATGTGGATGATATGCTGATTACCGGTGACAGCTCAGAACATATTTCTCATATCAAGCAGCATCTCAGTAAGGAATTTCAGATGTCTGATTTGGGGCCGCATAGCTATTTCTTGGGCATTGAAGTTCAGCAGACTCAAAAAGGCTTTTATCTGTCTCAATCCAAATATATACAAGATCTTCTTGATCGCTCTGGACTTACTGATACACGCACTGTTGCAACACCGATGGATATTCATTTAAAACTTCGTCCGAAGAATGGGACACCACTAGCAGATCCAACTCGGTATCGTCACATTGTGGGTAGTCTTGTATATCTCACCATCACCAGACCTGATATTGCTCATGTTGTTCATATGTTGAGCCAATTTGTATCAACACCTACTTCAGTTCATTATGGTCATTTGCTTCGTGTGCTTCGATATTTACATGCGACAAGATCCAGATGTTTACTCTATGCTTCAGATAGCCCACTTCAGCTTCATGCGTATTCAGATGCCACTTGGGCAAGTGATCCTGTTGATCGTTGTTCTACTACAGGTTACTGTATTCTCCTTGGATCATCTCCCATTGCATGGAAATCCAAGAAGCAAGCGGCCATATCACGTTCTAGTGCTGAAGCCGAACTTCGGGCACTTGCTACTACCACTGCTGAAATTATTTGGTTGCGCTGGCTCTTGGCTGATCTTGGTGTCTCTTGTGACACTTCTACACCTCTGTTATGTGATAACTTGAGCGCTATACAGATTGCTCATGATCCAGTGAAGCATGAACTTACTAAACACATAGGTGTTGATGCATCCTTTACTCGATCCCATTGTCAACAGAAGACTATTGATCTTCAATATGTGCCCTCAGAATATCAATTGGCAGATTTCTTCACCAAAGCACAAACAAGAGCTCAACATCAGTTTCACTTGATCAAACTCAAAGCTTCAGATCCTCCATTTTCACCTTGAGTTTGAGGAGGGGTGTTAAGGCCCATTAGGCCCAGGCCTACTGGCTATATATATTACCTACAGTCCTTAGGGACTAATTATCCATTATCAATCCCAAGGTTAGTAACATGTTCAAATTCCCTGTGATGCAAGATGAGGGCACTCCAAGCTGCTGCTTGTTGGCCCAGTCCCTCTCTGTCTCTTCTTTGGAACACGCACACATGAAGCACAACTCACTGAGGAAGAACACAAGGAATTTATGTGTTGCACACCAGTGCGCACACACCACTCGTATTGTTTCATTCTCAACACAAAGCATACACTAACGACCCGGCAACACTAATCACCCCTTATCACACCGCACAGCACCCTGTCCTTTATAGGCACAATGCACACACACGTTGGCCTTCCTTGCATGCCACCCAATGCACGTCTGGTGCTGTATTGATGACATCTTCGCCCACAAAAGGTGCTAAATTATTTAAGGATATTTTTATCTATATGATTTTTAAAGAAAAAATATTTTCCAATTGGAATCTAGTCTATTAGGCTAATGGTTTGAAGAAGTGATTCTGATTCATCACCAGAAACGTTTCTTGAGAGAATCTAGATCGTTACCAAACACACCCTTAACATTACCTCTAGGTCTGATATAATTCTTATGAACATTAATCTTTCCAGCTTGCATTGTTGCAACAAGACCTGAGAAACAAAGGATACCCCACAGTCAACAATTCAACATACAATCATATGAACATCAAAACATCATAATACAACAGATATGTGATGACAAGGATAATAAATGTATTATGGAACCATATGCAAATATAACTACGCAGATGATATAGATACTTCCATTTGGAAGGGTAGGCTTGCTGCAATGGGAGCTTTCGGCACTAGGTCTGCCCCTTTTATATAGATACTACCATTTGGCAAAATGAGAACATGGATGCATACTCGAGCACAACTAATACAACAAACTTACATCAGTTATATAAAAGAAAATAGAGTATAAATGCAAAGAGCTCTAAGCTACTATTCAACGGATCAGCAGTTTAGCACTTACATAAGTTTCTGCAGTGCAAAGAACACCTTGCAGTCTCAAGCTCCTGAAACATAGGGGGCAACATTGATAGTGAAGAACTACAAGCGAATAACAAACAACCAAACAAGCAAGTCCAACATAGATTCATTGTTACATCAAAATTGTAGGACATATAAAGTCCAACATATATCACAGGGTCCTCAATCATGTCATGTGTATTTTTAATTAACAGAATATTCATAATTGGCAAGTATTGCTGAAAATATTTAAAAAAAATGTTAGTCAAAAAAGAAATGCATATGTACAACAATCGTTGTATGCTGGCACCTCACATAGCAACCAAATTTGCTGCATTGATATGCTAATCTTGAATGCTGTTGAGATGTGCCCATGCTCTGGTAGATGGAATTCATGATTTTAGCTGCTCAATCATGAACAAAAACAGAAAGGTTATTGCAGCAGTAAATAGGCTATCACTTTTTTAGTTGAAGGTAATTTCTAGTAACTAATGACAGTTCTCCAATACTATACAAAACTATAAACAGTAGTCATTTAAAAGTACTCCCTCTCCTGCTATAGAAGGCGTAATTCCTTCCACGCAAAGACCAAGAACCACTTTTACACCATCTAACAACTAATTTACCGTATGTTGATGGCCATGCTGCTGTTTTTTTTAATCATGCATTATTGCATTTAGCTTGGTGGTCTCTCATCCAGGCACACTTGGCCAATCAAACGGACCCTCTGCAGTGCAGCAGCATGGTAGAAGGAGCAATAAATGGTGCGTGTTTGCATGACCATAAAAAAAGAGTAAGTGAACCAGACCCTCTATTGCGGAACGCATGAATAAAAACGGTTACACCTTCTACACCAGAACGGAGGGAGTCAATGGGTATCACATTGTTAGCGAAAGAATTTTTTTTAATAATTCAGGTTACTTTCTAAAACTAAGAAGCAAATTACTCAACTCAACCAAGCAATGTCAAGTTGGTAACAAATGAATGTTCAATACGATAAACATGTCATGAAGGAATATAGGATACTAGCCTGATATACTCAGCTCACCAATACTCCCACAAAAAAAAGGAAGAAAAGCATGTTCTGCAGCTTCATTTAAACACCTGTGGAGGCGAAAAAGGATTGGTAATTTGTGTTTTAAGGGGTTAAAGCATTTCATTCATAAATTCCAATCACTGATAGCTTACTCTTGTAAATGCTTTTCCCAATACTTTTGCTGCCAATCCACAGTGACCAAATTATTATGTCCAGTATTACCACCCAGGGGCCAGCGAAGTTTGAACAACAACTGCCAAGTGCTGTTGAAATCTTCACACCTGAGAGCAGACATCATATATGTCTGGTCAGATATTCAAACATATGTTGGTGCTACCGATTATTGTCTTCATTCCATTGCAGTACTATTAACATAGTATGATAAAAACACGTTTTTTGTTGCATGAATGCGTGCAAAACCTTGAACGTTTCACCCCACGTCTTTCTCCATCTTGCACTCCAAGTCCAGAAGTAGTTTCAGCAGAACAGTATCTGAAACGAGAAATAATGAGCATAACATTTAGCTCTTCCTTTATGAAGATGCACGATTTTCTCAGAGGAAAGAACATATGATACAGAAGATGTCGAAATTGGAGTAGCAATATAAGGTAAACGGGCACAGGAATGGGCGTGATGTTGTCTGTTGATGTGTACGAATTGGTACATAAATGGAGAGGGGCAGGGTACCGGGCATGTGCAGCGTGATGGAGTGACTCAAGTACGACAGGCGGGAGCCGGGACGCCAGCCGATGGAGAAGCTCCCAGGGAAGCCCCTCCGCCAACTCCTGTGGATGCAGGCGGTCCTCGTCTGCCTCCCCTCCATCATCTTCCGAGAATCCGGCGAGACCGCCGCCGCCGCTGCACCCTCCTGACCAACCCGTTCGGCCCACGCCTCCGCCTGCGGCGGCGTTGTCGCTGATGAGACGATCAGCTACCGCATCCAGGCACAGCGAAAGCAAGCTTGGTGCCAGAGCCTTGTTGGAGAGCTCCTCCATGTGCACACCACAGTCCCTCTTTCTCTGTCTGTTCCACCCCCTCTCTGATGTCTGTTCCACGCTCTCTCTGATGTTTAGGGTTTAGCCGGTCGCCACCGGCCGCCCGGCGAATCCATAGTCCTTAGGGTCATCTGCCAAACGGGCCGCCCGGGTCCAGCCCATTTTAGACCCAGCCCGTCAGACACGGTTAGAAAATCGGACTAGTTCATTTAAACCTGCGGGCTTATTTCTCTGTCCGACCCCAGCCCGCAGCGGGTGTAAACGGACCAGGTCGACCCGATAAACACGGAAAAGCATGATTTAGTGGAAAAAGCGGGCTTGACGGGCTTAGAGGTAAACGGGTCGTGCCGAGCCAGCCCACCGTGTTTAGTTTCCTGTCCGAGCCTAGCCCGCTTATTCATGCCGGGTCGGACCGGGCCCGCATAGAACCGAGCCGTGCCGGGCTCGGATCAGACCCAAACAGCGGGCTTCGTGCCGGGCTCATGGGCCTCATGCTTATTAGCCATCTATAGGGTCAGCTGACCTTGGTCTCGATTAGCAGCTACAACGTACATTTAAATCCATATATAAAAAAATTCTAACCACAGGGATCTCTCTAGAAATATATTGTAGAAGCCAAACACCCTAAAGTTTTGTTTAGATACTTTAGTATTAACCCCAATCCACATGTGTTGAAGTGGATTTAGGTGTAAATTAGTTTAAGTTACACTCCAATCCATCTCAATACATGTAGATTAGGATCAATACTAGATTACGCAAACTAAGCCTAAAAGAGTTATTCGCTAATATGCTATCGGATCTATAAATTATAGACACAGATGAATCCACTAATCATCGACATATATGACATAATAGTAAAGAGGCACCACTTTTGTGGATTGCAAAATTGCAAATATTTCTCTAAAATTAGCGGATGGAGACCTCTCCTACGCCTCCATCAACATCCACTACTACTTGCGATAAACATAGTGTCGTTGAGGTTGCTCTCTACGCTTGCCTCTCTCCTTGAAATCGGTTCCTCTAGGCATTTGTGACTCCAGGTGGACCCTGGCACCTACCAGGCCCACCTGGTAGACTACAAACACTCGACTGTAGAGAATCGCAATCCCTCTCCCTCCCGCGCCTGCTCAAAATCTTCCCTTCACGCTCATCTTCCTTCACACACTACATCATCCCAGTCGGAGGTTGTTAGTCACTTATTCTCAAATGCTATGAATTAAGAACAAGGCAACACAAATGTTAATGGTTAAAGACCTTCGTCCTTCGAAGCATTATCTCCCTTAGGATATAATGATCTTCAGACGAAGGTCATGAAGGACATACCTTCATCACTTCAATGTATAAAGATATAAACTGGGACATATGAAACACAGAAAAAGTATGAATAATCATCTTGAATCATTAGATTATTCATATCATCATTGTATAATCATAAACAAACATCAATGATATATAAATTACATTTGTACCTTTGGCTTGGCAGAAGGTAAAAATCCGAGAATGACGCGTGAGTGATTACAAGTCAGCATGAACAGTACGGAGGTACTGTTCATCTATTTATAGGCACGGGACACAACCCAGATGTCGGGTACCATAATTAGGGGTACCCCCAACGCTCCTAATCATGGCTGGTAAACACCCTCAGACCAACTGACGGGTGCGGTTCAGGTCAAGACTTCGTCTACCCGAGGGACGCGATCTCACCCGAGCCCAGCTTCGGGTTGGAACAGTAGTCCCAGACGAGTTCAGGCCTCGCCCGAGGGCCTCCTTAGGCAGCGGGCGCCCCCTCGGCTCTCTCGAGGCCCGGCTCAGGCAGGCTTCGTTGTGAAGCAACCTTGGCCAGACCGCCTCACTAACCGACCGCTTCGCAGGCGCATTAAATGCAGGGGATGTCTAACGCCGTATCCTAACACGCGCGCCTCAGTCGGGCAGGCCGAAGTGACCGCAGTCACTTCGCTCCTCTTCTTTACTGTCTGACATGACAGGAAAACAGCGTCGCTCGCTCCGCTCCGACTGCCGTGTCAGCCACCCCGGCGACGACTGACAACAAGTCATGATCAACCACCGAGTTCAGCCTCGGGCGCAACAGGAAGCTCTGCCTCGCCCGACCTCATGCTCCGGCCTCGGGAGGAGGTCTCCACCTCGCCCGACCTCAGGCTCTGGCCTCGGGAGGAGGTCTCCGCCTCGTCCAACCCTCGGACTCGGCCTCGACCCCGGTCTCGGGAGGAATCGCGTCCTCGCTCGACCCCGGCTTCGGCCTCAAGAGAAGTCTCCGCCTCGACCGACCCTAGGCTCGGACTGACCGCGCTAACAGGGGATACATCATTTCCCTATTCCTAGCCTGCTCAGGCTACAAGGAACAAGACCGGCGTCCCATCTGACTTACCCCGGCGACGGGTAATGATGGTGCCCCGCGTGCACCATGACGTCGGTGGCTCTCAGCCCCTTACGACAGCAAGGAGACGTCAGCAGGATCATCGCCACGCTGCCAGCTGTGCTCCTACAGGACTCAGGCGCTCCTCCGACGGCCACGCCATCACATGTATAGGGCCCAAGCTCTCCCCCAACGGCCACGTTGGCATGTACACAGGGCTTAGGCACTCCACTGCCGGACACGTTAGCGCATAGCTACGCCCCCCGTTGTACGACTGGACTCTCTCCTTACCTCTATAAAAGGGAGGTCCAGGGCCACCCTGAGGGGGGTTTCGCGCGAGGGGAAGTGGCGGACGAACTCTGTGTCTCCCTCTCTCTCACACGACGCGCTTTTAACCCCTACTACAAGCGGCACCCCTGGTGCAGGATAATACAAGGCTTGTCCCACCTCTTGTGTTCCATCCCGCGCCAACCCATCTGGGCAGGGGCACGCAGCAATTTCACTGGTCGGTCCAAGGGACCCCCCTAGGTCTGAGACGCCGACAGTTGGCGCGCCAGGTAGGGGGCTGCTGCGTGTTAACGAACACCTTCCCGCTGAGATCCAGATGGGGAGTCTTCAGCAACCTCTCCAGCCCGGGACGGTGCTCCGCTTCGGGAGTCTCGAGTTCATGTCCCTCGACGGCAGCTACGACATGGTACTCCTTCCCCCGCGGCGTGACGACAACGACGGTCTCCGACTCGCCCGGCGGCGGTGAGCTCTACGACAGCATCTCCCCGCGGCAGAAGAGGAGCACTCCGGTCGTCCCCGCCACCCTCCTCGTCGGAGGAGGCGGAGACGAGGCAACCATGGCCACGCAGGAGGCGGCACCTTGTTGGTTGTCGCACCAGAGCGAGTCGACGACGCCGGCACTCCCCCGAGGGACATGTCGGACATTGTCCTCGCACCTGAGGCGACGGCGGGTGTCACTTCCCCGCGACGTGTCAGCCCCAAGCGAACTGATGACGCCAGCACCCTCGCAAGGGACCTGCTGGGCGTTACCCTCGTACCTGAGATGACGGTGTGCTCCGCCCCCGACGCGGCTTCACCACCGTCCATCGACCAAGAGGTACCGTCCGTTTCCATCTCGTACCTTTTCGGTTCAGCTTCGATCCACCTAGCGACCCCGCTATGGTGAGCGCCTTCGTAAAGGCGTATCCAAACCTTCCGGGGTACCACATGTGGTCGACCTGGGACCGACTGACAGCCGTCTCAACCTTCAGACCAGCGGGTTCTGAGGAAGAGGATGACCCCGACTCCGGTTGGGATTTCTCTGCCCTCAATGACCCCGGTGCCATGCGGGGCTTCATGTCCGCATGTGACCACTGCCTCTCCAGTTGTTCTAATGATGGCCATGACCTTGACGACGAGGGTTACAGCCAAGTCGCGAATGTTTCCACGTCGATCTAGGAGATCACAACGAAGGCAACCACCTCGGTATGCCAGAGGTTGATGATCCCCCTGGGCCCGCATCTCGCGTTGACATCCCGCGGGAGCTAGCTGTGGTCCTAGTCCCTGCGGGGGTCAGGACATACAGCTCGAGCAAATCCGTGAGATGCAGGCCCGGGTCGACGGGGAAGCAGGCCGGCTTGTACAGCTCCGACAGAATATCGAACATGAGTGGGCAGGCCGAACACTCGCCGGAGAAGCCTGTCACCGGGCCCAAGACATCCGGCGCCGCATCGTCGACAATGCCAGGACAGCGCGCCCCGGCCGTCAGCGGGTCCGGCCAGGACCTGGCTGCAGCGGCGATGCTGCTTCGAGCCATGCCGGAACCATCCACCACCGAGGGACGGCGTATCCAAGGTGAACTCAAGAATCTCCTAGAAGGCGTCGCGGTTCGACGAGCCGAGAGCTCCGCCTCCCGCAGGCGAGCTGACCCCTCGGAGCATCACGCGGTGTCCTCCCGGCGCATTCGGGAAGCCTCGGTCCATCCCAAGCGTACGCGGGACGAGGCGCCCGCCGCCCAGGAACGCCTCGGCAACGAGCACCACCATCTCGACCATCGAGCCCGCCTCGACGAGGAGGTGTGCCGAGGCTACCATCCCAAGCGTGGGGGACGCTGCAACAGTGAGGAGGATCGCAGTCCTTCGCTCGAACCACCTGGTCCGCGAGTCTTCAGCCGGGCCATACGACGAGTGCCGTTCCCTACCCGTTTTCGAGCCCCGACTACCATCACCAAGTACTCGGGGGAGACGAGGCCGGAGCTGTGGCTCGCGGACTACCGACTAGCATGCCAGTTGGGAGGGGCGGATGATGACAACCTCATCATCCGTAATCTACCCCTTTTCCTCTCCGACGCCGCCCGAGCCTGGATGGAGCATCTGCCTCCTGCGCAGATCTCCAACTAGGACGATCTGGTCAAAGCTTTCGCGGGAAACTTCCAAGGCACGTACGTGCGCCCTGGGAACTCGTGGGACCTCCGAAGCTGCCGCCAGCAGCCAGGGGAGTCCCTCCGAGAGTACATCCGATGATTTTCAAAGCAGCGCACCGAGCTGCCCAATGTTACCGACTCGGATGTCATCGGGGCTTTCCTTACCGGCACCACTTGCCGAGACCTGGTGAGCAAACTGGGGCGCAAGACTACCACCCGTGTGAGCGAACTGATGGACGTCGCCACCAAGTTCGCCTCGGGTCAAGAGGCGGTCGAAGCCATCTTCCGAAAGGACAAGCAGCCTCAGGGAGAGCCGAAGACAGATGCCCCTGAGGCATCCGCCCAGTGGGGCACGAAGAAGAAGGCTAAAAACAAGTCGTGAGCGAAGCGCGACGCCGCAGACGCGAATCTCGTCGCTGCGGCCGAGCACAGGAACCCTCGGAAACCTCCTGGAGGGGCCGACGCGTTCGACAAGATGCTCAAAGAGCCGTGCCCCTATCACCAGGGGCTCGTGAAGCACACCCTCGAAGAATGTGTCATGCTCAGGCGCTACTTCCATAAGACCGGGCCCCCGGTGGAGGATGGCAAGGGCCATGACAACGACAAGAAGGAGGGCGACAAGGAAGAGGGATTCCCGGAAGTCCATAACTGCTTCATGATCTACGACAGGCAGGCGGCGAACACCTCGGCTTGGCACCGCAAGCAGGAGCACCGGGAAGTCTGCTTGGTGAAGGTGGCAGCGCCAGTCTACCTAGACTGGTCCGACAAGCCTATCACCTTCGACCAAGGCGACCACCCCGACTTTGTGCCAAGCCCAGGAAGGTACCCGCTCGTCATCGATCCAATCATCGGCAACGTTAGGCTCTCCAAGGTCCTCATGGACGGAGGCAGCAGCCTTAACATCATCTACGCCGAGACCCTGGAACTCTTAGGGGTTGATCGGTCTGAAGTCCGGGCCGGTGCGGCACCCTTCCACGGGATCGCGCCCGGGAAGCGAATCCTACCCCTCGGACGGATCGACTTACCCGTCTGCTTCAGAACTCCCTCTAACTTCCGAAAGGAAGCTCTCACCTTTGAGGTCGTCGGGTTCCGAGGAACCTACCATGCGGTGTTCGGAAGACCATGCTACGCCAAGTTCATGGTCGTCCCCAACCACACCTACCTCAAGCTCAAGATGTCGGGCCCGAATGGGATCATCACCGTCGGATCCACGTACCGCCACGCGTACGAATGCGACGTGGAATGCGTGGAGTACGCCGAGGCTATCGCCGAGTCCGAGGCCCTCATCACCGACCTAGAACGCCTCTCCAAGGAGGCGCCCGACGCGAAGCGGCACACCGGCAACTTTGAACCAGTTGAGGCGGTCAAGTTCGTCTCTCTCGACCCCAGCAACGACGCTAGCAAGAAAGTTCGGGTCGGCTCCGAGCTCGACCCCAAATAGGAAGTAGTGCTCGTCGACTTTCTCCGCGCAAATGCCGAAGTCTTTGTGTGGAGTCCCTCGGACATGCCCGGCATACCGAGGGATGTCGCCGAGCACTCACTGGACATCCGAGCTGGAGCCCGACCCGTGAAGCAAACCCTACGCCGTTTTGACGAAGAAAAGCGCAGGGCCATAGGCGAGGAGATCCACAAGCTACTCGCAGCAGGGTTTATCAAAGAGGTATTCCATCCTGAATGGTTAGCTAACCCTATTCTTGTAAGGAAGAAGGATGGGAAATGGAGGATGTGTGTAGACTACACTGGTCTAAACAAAGCATGTCCGAAAGTTCCCTACCCTCTACCTCGCATCGATCAAATCGTGGACTCCACTGCTGGGTGCGAAACCCTATCATTCCTCGATGCCTACTCAGGCTATCACCAAATCAAGATGAAAGAGTCCGACCAGCTCGCGACTTCTTTCATCACACCTTTTGGCATGTACTGTTACACTACAATGCCATTTGGGTTGAGGAATGCAGGCGCCACCTACCAGAGGTGCATGAACCACGTGTTCGGAGAACACATCGGCAGAACGGTCGAGGCTTACGTCGACGACATCGTTGTCAAGACGAAGAGAGCCTCCGACCTCCTCTCTGACCTTGAAACGACATTCAAGTGTCTGAGAGCGAAAGGCATGAAACTCAATCCTGAGAAGTGTGTCTTCGGAGTCCCCCGAGGCATGCTCCTTGGATTCATCGTCTCCGAGCGGGGCATCGAGGCCAACCCGGAGAAAATCGCGGCCATCACCAACATGGGACCGATCAAAGATTTGAAAGGAGTATAGAGGGTCATGGGATGCCTTGCGGCTCTGAGCCGCTTCATCTCACGCCTTGGCGAGAAAGGCTTGCCTCTGTACCGCCTCTTAAGGAAGGCCGAGTGCTTCACTTGGACCCCCGAGGCCGAGGAAGCCCTCGGAAACCTTAAGGCGCTCCTTACGAACACACCCATCCTGGTGCCTCCCGCCGCAGGAGAAGCCCTCTTGATCTACATAGCCGCGACTACTCAGGTGGTCAGCGCCGCGATCGTAGTCGAGAGACGAGAAGAAGGGCATGCACTGCCCGTCTAGCGGCCAGTCTACTTCATCAGCGAAGTGCTTTCCGAGACCAAAGTCCGCTACCCACAGATCCAGAAGCTGCTCTACGTAGTGATCCTGACACGGCGAAAGTTGCGACACTACTTCGAGTCTCATTCGGTCACTATGGTGTCATCCTTCCCCCTGGGGGAGATCATCCAGTGCCGCGAGGCCTCGGGTAGGATAGCAAAGTGGGCAGTGGAGCTTATGGGCGAAACGCTATCATTCGCTCCTCGGAAGGCCATAAAATCCCAGGTCTTGACAGACTTCCTGGCTGAGTGGACTGACACCCAGTTACCAACAACTTCAATCCACCCCGAGCTCTAGACCATGTACTTCGATGGGTCACTCATGAAAACAGGAGCAGGCGCTGGCCTGCTCTTCGTTTCACCCCTCGGAAAGCATCTCCGCTACGTCATTCGCCTCCGTTTTCCGGCATCAAACAACGTGGCCGAGTACGAGGCACTGGTTAACGGGCTACGCATCGCCATCGAGCTGGGGGTCCGGCGCCTCGACGCTCGAGGCGACTCGCAGCTTGTCATCGACCAAGTCATGAAGAACTCCCACTGCCGTGACCGGAGGATGGAAGCCTACTGCGACGAAGTCCGGCGCCTGGAAAACAAGTTCTACGGGCTGGAGCTCAACCACATCGCCCGACGGTACAACGAGACTGCGGACAAGCTGGCGAAAATAGCCTCGGGGTGAACGACGGTTCCCCCAGACGTCTTTTCCAGAGATCTACATCAACCATCCGTCAAGATCGATGACACGCCCGAGCCTGAGGAAGCCTCGGCCCAGCCCGAGGTACCCTCGGCCGAACCCGAGGCACCCTCGGCCATCGAGGAAGAGGCCCTGTCCGTCGAGGAGGAACTGAATGGGGTCACGCCAGATCCGAACTGGCATACCCCATACCTAGAATATCTCCTCCAATGAGAGCTTCCCATCGACAAGACCAAAGCCCGGCGGCTGGCTCGGCGTACCAAGTCATTCGTCTTGCTGGGTGATGAAAAAGAGCTCTATCACCGCAGCCCCTCAAGCATCCTCCAACGATGCATATCTATCGCCCAAGGACAAGAACTGTTGCAAGAAATACACTCGGGGGCTTGTGGCCACCGTGCAGCACCTCGAGCCCTCGTGGGGAATGCCTTTCGACAAGGTTTCTACTGGCCAACCGCGGTGGCCGATGCCACTAGGATTGTGCGCTCCTGCCGGGGGTGTCAATTCTACGCAAAGCAGACGCATCTGCCCGCTCAGGCCTTGCAGACGATACCCATCATCTGGCCATTTGCTGTGTGGGGTCTAGACCTCGTTGGTCCCTTGCAGAAGGCACCCGGGGGCTTCTCGCACCTTCTAGTCGCCATCGACAAATTCTCCAAGTGGATCGAGGTCCGACCCTTGACCAGCATCAGGTCCGAGCAGGCGGTGGCGTTCTTCACCAACATCATCCGTCGCTTCGGGGTCCCAAACTCAATCATCACCGACAATGGCACGCGGTTCACCGGAAAAAGTTCCTGGACTTCTGCGACGACCACCACATCCGTGTGGACTGGGCCGCCGTAGCTCATCCCATGACGAATGGGCAGGTGGAGCGTGCCAACGGTATGATTTTGCAGGGGCTCAAACCAAGGATCTACAACAACCTCAACAAGTTCGGCAAGCGGTGGATGAAAGAGCTACCCTCGGTAGTCTGGAGTCTGAGGACGACGCCGAGCCGCGCCACGGGTTTTACGCCATTCTTTCTAGTCTATGGGGCCGAGGTCGTCCTCCCCACGGACTTAGAATACGGGTCCCCGAGGACCAAGGTGTACGACGACCGAAGCAACCAGACCAGCCGAGAAGACTCGCTGTTCCAACTCGAGGAGGCTCGGGACGTTGCCTTACTACATTCGGCACGGTAGCAGCAGTCGCTGCGGCGCTACCACGCCCGAAGCGTTCGGTCCCGAGGCTTCCAAGTGGGAGACTTGGTGCTTCGCCTGCAACAAGACGCCCGAGGGCGCCACAAGCTCACTCCTCCCTGGGAAGGGCCATTCATCATCACCAAGATTTTGAAGCCCGGAACATACAAGCTGGCCAACAGTCAAGGTGAGGTCTACAGCAACGCTTAGAACATCCGACAGCTACATCGCTTTTACCCTTAAGATGTTTTCAAGTCGTTTATATACCTCGTTCTCCTTACATACACAAATAGAGTCTAACCGTCAAGGAAGGGTCAGCCTTGCCTCGGCAAAGCCCGACCCTCCCTCGGGGGCTAGAAGGGGGGAACCCCCTCTGCGTCAAAATTTTCCTTGGAAAAGTTTTCCACCAAAATGACTTTCGTGTTTCCCGACTATATCGGTAATAGAACCCCGCAAAATGAATAAGAGCGCATGTAAGCGGCAAGGCCGACTGAGCCGAGGGACTTCTACGCCTCCGGGATATGGATACCTCACTCGTCACCTTCCGCGAAAAATAACTCTTACTCGGATAAGCAATTCTGGTACTGACGAACGAGTCCGGATACTCGAAACAAGAGGAAAAGAAACGCAGCTTTATAACACGACGACAAAGTGTTTAGGCCTCGGCGGCCGCAAAAGACACATGCATGTTCCAAACAAACTGCTCCGGTAGAATCAGGCATCGCCCGGGGGAGGAGCGGCACCCTCGGCTTCGTCTCCACCCTCAGCGCCGTCTCCACCCTCGGCGAGATCCGCCCCGGCCTTGGACGGCAACGCAAGAGGAAGGATCTCCACCTCGAAGGAGGATGCCAGCACCGCGCTTGGGCCCGCAACGGCCGCGTCAAGCCTCTGAACTTTGGCCAGGGCAGCTTCATCTTCGTCGGGTAGACAGTACCCCTCATTGACTCACTCCAAATCCACATCGTAGTGGGAAGCGAGCACGGCGAAGGCCCGCCTAACGCCGTGATGCAGCGCCTCACGGAGTCTGCTGCACATGGCCGCCCAAGGCCTGCAGGCGACTCTGGGGGGAGCTTCCCGAGGGGACGTCGTCAAGACCAAATACCTGACAGAAGGCCGAGATAGCTTCAGACATGGCCACGCGGTCGGCCTCCTTCCGCTCAGTCGCCTGGGCAAGTGCCTTGGCGGACTCGTTGAGGGCTGACTCGAACTCTGCAAACAGCCAAACAGAATTCTTCAGACACGAGTTGAAGAATGAAGATCGAAGTCACAAAGCGGCCAAAACATACCTTCAGCCCGGGCACGCTGCTCCGAGGCTGCGGCTTGGGCGAACTGGGTAGACCCGACAGCCGCGGCCAGGTCCTCCGCAAGGGCTCCGGCCCGAGCAGACACCTCGGCTAGCTGGCCCCCAAGGGCCTCAGCCCGGCTTTCAGCCTCGACGGCCTGGTTCCGAGATTGGTCCCGCTTGCCGATGACCTGGCCAAGCTCCAGCTGCCGCTGCTGCGCCTCTGCACGTGCCGCCACTGCCTCCACCCCCAGCTCATCACAGAGCAACCAAAGGTCCGCCTTGGCGCTCCGTTGGGCGAGGCGTTCGGTAGCCTTGGTAAGCGTGGCCCTCAGGAACCGCAGCGAACCCAGACGTCAGCCTCGCGGCAGATGAACGACGACTTGGCGGTACTCAGATCCGTCAGATCCTAAGGAAGGGAAGCAGGGCATCACAAAGAATGCCCTGGTCACACGAAAGGTATGCCTGAAATCCTTACCTGGAGGATCCTGGGAACGTCCCTGGAAAGGATCTCCATGGACGACCGAAGCGACCCCATCGCTGCCTCGGCGTACTCACAGAGCTCATCCCGAGACTGCTCCTCCCGCTCATCGTCAAGGACGAAGAGGTGTTTCGAGGCGCCCTGGGTCCAGAACCGGAGCGCCTGCCGGCGCCGCTCATTGGGATCGTGCCGCGCGGGGATGAGGTTGCCGCTCCCCAAGATGGGTCGCGGTTCTGCACCCCCCTCCTCCAAGGTGTCGGGACCCCCTACAGTCGACGCATCGAGTACCCCCTCGACTAAGGAGGCGGGCTTCCGATCACCGACCTCGAGCAGCGGCACCTCAACCATCTCAGCATGACAGCATCAGCAGCGACGGGTGGCTCCACGGGCAGAACGGCAACAGCCTCGGCAGAAGCTGGTGCCGGCGCCGACAACACGTCAGGTGGGCTCAAGGCCGCGGCCGCGCCAGCAGTCTCCCCTGGCACGACGGCTGCCTCGACGGAGGGGTCAGCCTGGGGAGCTCACCCCATGGCAACTCACGCCGCTTGGGCCCCCCGCTTGGGGGCATCTTGTGCGGAGGGCGGCCGACCGGCGTGGCGCGATGCGGCACTGGCTGCAGAAGCCGGCACCATCTTAAGGGCCTTCCTGGGAGCCAGACCGACCGAACCGTGCCTCCGTTTGCTGGGAGGAAAAGGTAAAGCAGGATCAGGACATACGAGGAAGGAGCCAGGACATAGGTATCCTCAGATACTTACCCTCTCCGGACCAAGGCCAATCGTGCCTGCGGGGAGGCCCCTTGGGCCTCGGTCCCCGTAGGCGCCGCCGAGGTTCGCCCCGCTGCCGGCTTCAGCGCCGTTCCCACTTCGGGCGCCCGGGCCGAAGGGACGGCCTGCCCATGCGACGTCACGACGGCCCGAGGATCACCCTCCTGTACGGCCGGCACGGGCGACGGCTCTCGGGGGACAGGCGGGTCGGCCTGACTCCCCAGGGTCACCTCAACTACCTCGGCCAAGGGGTCAAGTACCCCCTTAGCCTGCCCCTGCTCTTCGGACCAGGACCCTGATGTCCCGGCCCCAGAAACCGACGGCGCCAGCCCACTCGAGGGCTGGCTCGATGACCCCTGGCCCAGCCTCAGATCCAGGCTGAGGCCAAGGCGGGCCGCCATGTCGTTGTCTTCGTCATCGTCGTCATCATCGTCGTCGTCAGGCGTCTCCGGCGATGGCTCCCTCGGGAGCTCGTCCCTCTCCTGCCTCCGACGGCGCCTCTCCAAGGCGTCCCGAGCCCGCATCCGCTCGCGAGCCTGAGCCTTTTTCGCGTCCTTCTTCTCCTTCTTCTTCTCCGCAGCGACCCTCCGCGCGGCTCAGTCCACCGCGTCCTCCGGGACCGGTGGCAGGGAAGGCTTGTAACACCCCAACTCCTGGAGATGAGCGGAAATCCCGACTGAGAGAATCAAAGGCAACCTGACACAAGATAGGAGAAGGAGCGGACACTCACCAGGGACACGCACCCACGCTCGGGACGCATCAAGGGCTGGGTAAGGGCACCGACGTCTAGCCTCCCCACCGTGCCCGCTACCCGCCTGCGAAGGTCATCGGCAGAGAGGGGGACGAAGGACATCTGCGAACCCTCCAAGTCGACCCCCGGCATCATCTCCGAAAGCAGCAACCGCCGCTCTGCCAAGGGAAGCACCCTCCAGCGATGGATGGCGGCAACCACCCCCGCGGCGGTGAGCCCCCCATCTCGTAACTCCTGCAAGGCCTCCAGAAGGGGCTGGAGCTTCTCCTGTTTCTCGCGCGCGGCCCCATAGCACCAATTGCTGCCGGGAGCAGTCACCACTCGTTGAGAAAACGACGGGAGCCTTCCATCGTCATTCCGGAGGTAAAACCACCGGCGCTGCCACCCCTTGTTCGAAGACACAAGGATGGCGGGGATGTACTGCTGTGCGCGTGCCTGCCTCAACTGGAGGGTGCAGCCGCTGGCCCGCACCGCCATACGAACCTTCTTCTCCCCCATCGTCAAGGCAAAAAGCTCCGCGGAGAAGAGATGGGTCCATAGATCCCAGTGGGGGTCAATCCCCAAAAAGCCTTCGCAAACCACCGCGAAGATGGCCGCTTGCGCAATGGAGTTGGGGTTGAGGTTGTGCAGCTCCACCCCGTAGTAATGCAGGAGCGCCCGCATGAAACGGCTTGCTGGCACTCCGAACCCCCGCTCATGGAAGGAGACGAAGCTCAGCACATACCCCGGCGGCGGGGTCGGGTCAGCCTTGCTCGGAGGGACCATCCACTCCGGCTGCGGGTCACCGAAGAGGGGACGGAGCAAACCATCAGCGACAAGGGCCTCCAGATTGTCCACTGTGACGATGGAAAAAGGCCACGGGTCGAGCGGTGGATTGACGGTCACCCGGTCGGCCATCGCCAAACGAAGGGGGTGGTGGCGGAGCGGACAAGGCACGCGGTTTTCTTTCTCTGGCTATTCCCTTAGGTTGCGAAAACTAAAGCAGGAGGCGAGCAGCAGAGTAAAGAACCGCAATCGGTCCCTCTTCTGGTTATATAAAGGCCCGGGCAAGACCCGTTCAACACTTCGCCCGAACCCGCCGCGAAGTTCAAACTCAAAGACGAAACGCCCGTTCCTCGAACGACTCGCACATGCACAACGGCTGCCCCGCGAACCACCCGTCCCGTCTCATTAACTTCACGGCAGGGCAAGCGACACCTCTGGCAGGCGAAGCAGGCGACGTTTCACCTCCGCCATGATGACCGCGTCAAAAAAGGTGCGCCACCTTATTTAAATTCATATCCTTCCCCTCCTCCCCTCTCTCTCTCTTGCTACAGGGACCGGGAAAGGGGATGTTGTGGAAAGGATCCTTCCCGGCGAAGGAAGCGGGCCCTGAGCCCCCCTACTGATCAGGGGTTCGAAGGCTGGCCCCTCAGAAGGGTTTCGACAGCCGCCCCAGAGCACTCGGACTTCAAGCCCATTACTGATCAGGGGTTCGAAGGCTGGCCCCTCGGAAGGGTTCGATAGCCGCCCCAGAGCGCTTGGGCTCCGTGCCCACTACTAATCAGGGGTTCGTAGGCTGGCCCCTCGGAAGGGTTCGACAGTCGCCCTAGAGCACGCAGAGTGAGGGATGACTCTGGGTACGTTTGATACATAGCCGAGGCTCGAGCTACGCTCCCGAGGTACCCTAGGACATTTCCGAGACCGGCGGGAACGATTTGTAACGGAATCCCACCGGAGGGAGGCATCAAGCCCTCGGACCCTATCGAAGGGGTCTGGGTCCGGCAAATCACCCGCAGGTACTTTTGGAGCGCGCCTCTGGGCCACCAGCTGACCCCTAACGAACGGGGCACGGGCGTCCACTCGGATCACTCGTTAGCAGCTCGCTGGAAACACCATGTTCGGCGTCCTCCGAGGGCGACATGGTGCTTTCCCCCTCCTCCTTGCGGAAAGGCGACGCAGGGGCGTATAATAAAAGTCGGGAAAGTCCTTGCTTGTTCTCTCGCTCCGTGCAGAGGCTCGGGGGCTGCTCTCACACCCGGCCACGGCCAAAACTGTTGACAGCGTCAACAAACTAGCTTGATAACTCGAAACCCGACCACGCACCCGGGCTGCGGCCAGGCCACATGAGGGAACGATCAGATCGGCCAAAGCACCACGAAAATCATTCAGACCTCGGAGGAGTCAAACCACTCCTCCAAGGCCTCGGGGGCTACACCCGGCGGGTGCGCTCGCGCGCACCCACCAGAACAAGGCAGAAACCGAGAAAGGCCGGTCCCCTCACCGAAAACACGGCAAAAGCCTCCAAGCGAGTACCAACACTCCCTTCGAGGCTCGGGGGCTACTGTCGGGTACCAAAATTAGGGGTACCCCCAACGCTCCTAATCATGGCTGGTAAACACCCTCAGACCAACTGACGGGTGCAGTTCAGGTCAACACTTCATCTACCCGAGGGACGCGATCTCACCCGAGCCCAGCTTCGGGTTGGAATAGTAGTCCCAGACGAGTTCACGCCTCGCCCGAGGGCCTCCTCAGGCAACGGGCGCCCCCTCGGCTCTCCCGAGGCCCGGCTTGGGCAGGCTTCCTTGTGAAGCAACCTTGGCCAGACCGCCTCACCAACTGACCGCTTCGCAGGCGCATTAAATGCAGGGGATGCCTGATGCCGTATCTTCACAAGCGCGCCTCAGTCGGGCAGGCCGAAGTGACCGCAGTCACTTCGCCCCTCTTCTTTACTGTCTGACATGATAGGAAAACAGCGCCGCTCGCTCCGCTCCGACTGCCGTGTCAGCCACCCCGGCGACGACTGACAACAAGTCACGATCAACCACCGAGTTCAGCCTCGGGCGCAACAGGAAGCTCCTCGCCCAACCTCATGCTCCGGCCTTGGGAGGAGGTCTCCACCTCGCCCGACCTCAGGCTCCGGCCTCGGAGGAGGTCTCCGCCTCGTCCGACCCACGGACTCGGCCTCGACCCCGGTCTCGGGAGGAATCGTGTCCTCGCCCGACCCCGGCCTCGGCCTCAAGAGAAGTCTCCGCCTCGACTGACCCTAGGCTCGGACTGACCACGCTAACAGGGGATACATCATTTCCCTATTCCTAGCCTGCTCAGGCTACAAGGAACAAGACAGGCGTCCCATCTGACTTACCCCGACGACGGGTAATGATGGTGCCCCGCGTGCACCATGACGCCGGTGGCTCTCAGCCCCTTACGACAGTAAGGAGACGTTAGCAGGATCCTCTCCACGCTGCCAGCTGTGCTCCTATAGGACTCAAGCGCTCCCCAACGGCCACGTTGGCATGTACACAGGGCTTAGGCACTCCACTGCCAGACACGTTAGCGCATAGCTACACCCCCCATTGTACGACTAGACTCTCTCCTTGCCTCTATAAAAGGGAGGTCCAGGGCCACCCTGAGGGGGGTTTCGCGCGAGGGGAAGCAGCGGACGAACTCTGTGTCTCCCTCTCTCTCACGCGACGCGCTTGTAACCCCTACTACGAGCGGCACCCCTGGTGCAGGATAATACAAGGCTTGTCCCACCTCTTCTATTCCATCCCGCGCCAACCCATCTAGGCAGGGGCACGCAGCGATTTCACTGGTCGGTCCAAGGGACCCCCGGGTCCGAGACACCGACACCAGACAAAATTACATTCATGTCCTTGACAACTAATCATAACCATAATACAAATCATCAGGGACTATATGGTCTTTTCCTCTTTATGTCGGTGCCATCCTTCGTCTTATGCATGCCATCATGCCGAAGCTCTTTCGATTGTAGCTTCGGCATATATCTTCATGTCGTATCTGTTTGCACATCGTCTTGCCGAAGGTGTTTTTGCTTAAAGGACCTTTGGCGGCGAAGGAGGCCCCCAATAGTAGCCCCTTCGCGGTGCTAGATCATTTTCCGTAACGAGCTCGATTCGCGAAAAACTCGAAGGCTTCGGAATGCCGAAGGTCCAAAAAACACCTTCCTGAGCTCGTTGCCGAGAAACGATTATAATATTTCAAACGTCGAGCGATCCACCATTCAGCGAGTGCAAGCGGCCTGGCGGTTCGCCTTCCCCCCTGCAGCACTATATAAACATACGGGTTGGTGAGAAGTTACCACAGCATTCATTGCCATTGCACTGTTGTGCTGTTAAAAAATTTAACCATAGCCGAAGCTTTCCGCATTGCGCTTTCGAGCAAACACTTCATAGTTTAAGGTTAACTTCGTCAGACGGGTTAGCTTCGTCAAACGGTAAAAAACCGTCGAAATGGCCAGGGTGTGATCAACTGCAAGGGTGTCTCGTGAGGGGGACGAAACCGAAGCCGCTGAAACGACACCAATTTCAGAAATAATGAAACGATCAGGTCTGGTTGTGGCGACGAAGGTGCTTCTAATGCCAAAGCTGAACAGATTGTGGTTGAAGGTGAAAATGTTGAAGAGAGTGAAGAAGACTACAACATTCTGATCCCAACGAAGCCTAGTCATCTAGATTTTGAAAAATCTACTGTGACAGAAGATGACATGCCTATGATGATGAAATTGGCTATTTTGGAGAGGCGAAGAGTAAACTTGTTCGATTTGCTGGAGAAGAGACCATCCCAGAGCCGAAGAAAGATGAAGTTGTCATTTTTAAGAGCTTTTTTAGAGCAGGGTTGCGGTTCCCCTGAATGAGATGATATGGGTGGTTTTAAAGAACTTCGAAATATATCTTCATCAGCTGACTCTGAATGCTATTGTTAGACTCAGCGTCTTTATCTGGGCCCTCCAAAGCCAAGGGATGAGCCTAGATGGCGAAGCTTTCTGCCGAGTGCACGAGCTACACTATCAGACGAAGGCCAGGGCAGATGGCCTTCACGAAAATTTTGGCTGTTATAATTTTGCGTATCGAAAGGATACAAAGGCACCAGTCCTCAGCTACCATACGAAGTGGCCAACCGGTTGGAAAAATGAATGGTTCTATATGAAGGCTAACGAGAAAAAGAGGGAGAAGCTGATGACCATGGTCATGAGTCCACTGAGTTTGAGCTTCGGAATGACCCGGCCTCTATGCAATATGCAACTGGGGTCACCCTAACAGCTGCCCAAAGTAGAATTTAGAGTGGTAGCTAAGCAAATCAGTACCAGGGACTTGGTGCAAGAATACTTGGCGAATAGAACATATCCAACGTCAAGTGGCTGGGGAATGCTGAAGAAGAAAGAAGCATGGAAGAAGCATGAACTTGTTCGTCTTGCTTACCGTTTCAAATTTGAAAAACAATTCAAGAAGCCTTGCAAAGAATGGCTAGACATGATTGAGACTATGTGCAACGAGATACTTGGGAATTACACCAAAAAGGAAGATCAATTGATGACCGCAGCCTTCGGCACCCGACCAAAACGAAGGTTGAACCGGGTAATGGACGCCTTGAAATTTGAATACCCTGATAATGAAAGGCTTGACAAAGGTGCCGAAGGGGTAAAAAGAAAAAGAATTGTCAGCATTCTGAGCAGGCAAGTTGCTAGAATGGTAAAGGAGGATGAGAAGGCTTCAAAGAAGAGAAAATCCACTCCTGAGCCGAAGGCGGTAGTTTTGAAGAAGAGGAAAGCTAAAACTCCAGAGCCAAAGATAACTTAGGCAACAGAGGAGACTCCTTCAATGCCTCATGTTGCCAAAATAGCAGAAATTTTATAGGTAATGACTGAATCTTTACCCATCAAGCTGCTAAGTCCTCTGGGGCCAGAACTGACAAAACTTTTACAGAAGAAGGATGAGCCTACGGCTACAAAGGAGAAGGCTAACGGTCATAAAAACGAAGAATTGTTAATGTCATGCAAGCCATTGAGCGGACACCACCGCTAGCCTCGACATCCAAAATAGCACCTATTGCAAGTGTCGAGGCCACTGCCGAAGGTGATACCTCTGCTGAAGCTGCAGATGCTGCCGAAGCTGCTAATCTTGAAAGTACACTGTCAGGGATTGATAAAATTCTTTCGGATATGGCTGCAGAAGAGACAGCTGCGGCTACAGAGAAGGTCATGGCCGCAGTGCCTGACAAGGGGAAAAAGATTGTTGATGCTGCTTTAGAAGAAAGGGACTTTAAACTTCGGAACCTGGTAGGTAAAGAATTGTCTGAGGCTGAGAAGAATGAGCTACAGGAATATGGGATATCCTATGGCTACCAGCATGGGGTGGTATGGGGTTCATTCCTCATTTACAATAAGTGTACATATCTTACAACTTACATGAAGCTAAAAAGCCTGGGAAATTCTTTTCTAAGAAGTCTTGAGTTTCCCAAGTAGCTTCGTCTTCCGTGTGTTGGTTCCATTGTATCTTATAAAACTTGAGAGTTCTCCTTCGGGTAATTCTGTCCTTTTGATCCAAGACTTGAATAGGATGTTCTGAATATGTCAAGTCTGGTCCTAAGGCAACATCCGTCACTTCAACGGTTCGATCTGGAACCCGAAGACACTTCTTCAATTGAGATACGTGGAACACATTGTGCACCGCAGACAATGTTTCGGGTAATTGGAGTCGGTATGCCACTGGTCCACATTGTTCAAGAATAGGAAAAGGACCAATGTACCAAGGTGCAAGCTTCCCTTTTACCCTGAAACGTGATACACCCTTCATTGGAGAGACTTTCAGGTAGACATAATCTTCAACTTGAAAGTACAAGGGTTTGCGCCATTTGTCTGCGTAACTCTTTTGGCGAGCTTGGGCTTCTTTCAAATTATGTATTATTCATTGAACCTTCTCTTCTGTTTCTTTTACCATATCAGGCCTGAAAAACAATCGCTCTCCTGGTTTAGACCAGTTTAACGGAGTACAACACCATTGTCCATACAAAGCTTCAAAGGGTGCCATTTTGATGCTCTCTTGATAGCTGTTGTTGTATGAGAACTCCGCTAATGGTAAGCAGTCATCCCATTTCTGTGGGAATTCCAGAACACACGCTCGCAACTTATCTTCAAGTATCCGATTTACTCTCTCAGTTTGCCCACTAGTTTGAGGATGATAGGCCGAACTGTGGAGCAACTTAGTACCAAAGGATTTGTGAAGTTCTTCCCAGAATTTGGATACAAATTGAGGTCCACGATCCGACACTATTGTCTTCGGAACACCGTGCAAACTGAGAATACGAGCGATATACAGTTCCGCATATGCGATTACTGGATACTTTACTTTGACTGGGAGAAAGTGGGCGACCTTCGTAAGTCGATCAATGATAACCCAAATAGAGTCAAATCCTTTTGCTGTCCTGGGCAATCCCACAATAAAGTCCATGCTTATATCCTCCCATTTCCAAGTTGGGATCGTAAAGATTGCAATGGACCAGCAGTTTTCATATGTATGGCCTTGACACGTCTGCAAGTGTCGCATCTCGCCACATAGCGTGCAATTTCAATCTTCATCTTCGTCCACCAATAATGTTGCTTTAGATCATGATAAATCTTAGTGCTTCCAAGATGAATAGAATAGCAACTAAGATGTGCTTCATCTAAAATTTGCTAGCGGATCTCATCATTCTTGGGCACAACTATGCGGTTGTTAAACCATATAATGCCTTGATCATCTTCTCTAAAATAGTTTGCCTTACCGGCCTTTATTTTCTCATGAATGTGTTTCATACCCTCATCATTTCTTTGTGCATCAATTATTCTCTGCAGAAGAACCGACTCAAGCTTCAGGTGATTGAAAGTTCCATGTTGAATCATTCCCAGGTTCAACTTCTCCATTTCTTGGCATAATGTAATGTCAGAAGCCTTCATCGTAAGACAATGGCAGGAAGCCTTGCGACTTAGTGCATCTGCCACTACATTGGCCTTGCCTAGGTGATAGTGAATTTCCAGTCATAATCCTTAATCAGCTCGAGCCATCTCCTTTGCCTCATATTTAGCTCTGACTGGGTAAAGATGTACTTCAAACTTTTATGATCTGTATAGATATGATAGATATTCCCCAACAGATAATGACGCCATATTTTCAGGGCATGAACCACAGCAGCTAAATCTAGGTCATGAGTTGGATAATGCTCCTCATGCCAGCGCAACTGTCTTGAGGCGTATGCTACAACTCGGCCTTCTTGCATCAAGACACAACCTAAACCACTGCCTGATGCGTCACAATACACATCAAAAGGCTTTTCAATGTCTGGTTGAGCTAATACCGGAGCAATGGTCAACAACACCTTCAGCTGCTCGAAGGCTTCATTGCATCTTGAAGATCAATTAAATTTGGTATCGTTCTTCAATAAACTTGTGATTTGTTTCACAAGCTTGGAAAAATCTGGAATGAATCGGCGGTAATAACCAGCCAGTCCAAGGAAACTTCTGACTTGATGTACAGTGGTTGGTGGTTTCCAATCCAAAATATCCTTGACCTTGCTGGGATCAACCGCAATCCCCTTGGCAGACAATACATGTCCCAAAAATTGGATCTCCTCTAGCCAAAACGCGCATTTACTGAATTTAGCATATAATTGATGCTCCCTTAGGCGCGTTAATATGATCCGCAAATGCCGAGCATTCTCCTCTTCATTCTTGGAATACATCAAGATATCATCAATGAAGACTACCACGAATTTATCCAACTCGGGCATGAATACCGAGTTCATAAGATATGTGAAGTGGGTGGGAGCATTTGCTAATCTGAAAGACATAACCAGATATTCAAATAATCCATACCGCGTAGTGAATGCGATCTTGGGTATATCTTTGGGTCGGATACGGATCTGATGGTAACCCGACCTAAGGTCAATTTTGGAAAATATCCGAGCTCCGGTAAGCTGATCAAATAAGATATCAATCTGGGGAATAGGGTACTTATTCTTGATTGTGACCTCATTAAGGGGTCTGTAATCCATGCACATCCGAAGCGTTTGGTCCTTCTTGACAAAGATGGCTGGACAACCCCATGGTGACGAGCTTGGTTGGATGAATCCCTTTTCTAACAGATCTTGTAATTGTGTCTTGAGCTCTGCCAACTCATTCGGGGGCATTCGGTACGACCTTCTAGAAATAGGAGCCGTACCGGGCTTTAATTCAATCACAAATTCTACATCTCTCTGGAGGCAATCCAGGCAGATCTTCCGGAACGACGTCCGGGAATTCACATACTACCGGAATATCTTGGATCTCTGGTATGATGGCTTCATAAACTCTGCCAAATGGTTTAGCTGGAATAGCTACAGGGATGGACAAGAGAACCTCTTCCTAGCCATAGCTCAACCTGATGGTTCTCAAATTAGTGTTGAGGATAGCTTTATGCTGGGCTAACCAATTCATGCCCAGAATTACATCTGTATCTTGGCCTTTTAGAATAATCATATTTGTAGGAAAGTCCCTTTCAGCCAATGTTACGGGCACATGGAAAGCCATTTCTTTAGTGAATATTTGTCCCCCCAGGTGAATGAATAATGAACCCTTCCCTTGATTAAATGCATGGAATGCAATATTTCTCCACAAACTTCTTGCTTATGAATGTATGTGAAGCACCAGAATCAAAGAGAATGACTGCAGGGTGATTGGCCACGAGAAACGTACCCATCATGACCGGCTCTCCCTCCGGCGTAGTGGCCACTTGTGTATAATAGATTCGCCCAGTTTTCTTCATATTCTTGCCTGCTGCATTATTTGTCGTGTTTCCCTTGCCTTAGCTGGAACTCCCCAGGTTCTGCTGATTATTGGAGTTGTTCCACCTCGGATATGGGCAGTCTTTGATGAAATGTCCAGACTTCCCACAATTGAAGCAACTAGTAGAGGAACTCGGGAGTGCAGGGAAATGAGTACCGGGGGCACTCGGTTGAGTTGTTGAGGTGGGGGCAGTGGCAGGGCAGATGAATATAGGCTATTTAAAGGGGTAGGAGGATGGACGAGGTGAAGAACAGTTTTGATTGAAAGGTCGGATCACCAACCTTTGTCGCTTTTCAGGCCCCTGGTTGGGCCTGTCACCTCCAAAGCCCTTTGACTTCCCTAGGCCTGCATACTTGGCTTCAACTGCCAGCGCGGTGCTGACAGCCCTACTGTAGGAGAGGTCGAGGCAGGTGGCCATCTTTCGTTGTAGCCGGTCATTGAGGCCTCTCATGAAACAATTTCTTTTCTTCAGGTCAGTGTTGACCTGGTCAATGGCGTACTGGGACAAATGATTGAACTTGTTGAGATACTGTGTACCTTGTTTGAGTTTCATGAATTCTTCTTGCTTCATATGGAGCACTCCTTCGGGAATGTAGTGCTCCCGAAATGCTAATTTAAATTCATCCCAGGTGACTTGATGGCCGGTAGGCTGAATGGCCACATAATTTCCCCACCAGGTGCTGGCAGGGCCTCTTAACTGCTGAGCCACAAATAATGGCTTCTGGGTCTCCATGCATCGGATGAGTCCAAACTTTTGCTCAATGACCCGAATCCATTCGTCAGCTTCGAGAGGATCCTCAACCTTGACGAATAGTGGGGGACGGGTTTTTGAGAAATCCAAATATGAAGTTTCGCGGGGTCCTTGCGGATAAGCCCTCCCGCCTTGCTATTGAAGTTGCTATCCCGCCATTTCACGAAGGAAGCGGGTGTTGTGAGCGGTTGCGGTGACCAAGGCGGTGAAAGCCTCGGCCAGCGTGGGCGGTACCAGCGGTGGATTTGGTGTATCTTCTTGGCCACGGAATGTTCCCGCGCCGTCATGTGCACGAGTTCGGGATGGCATCTGAAGCAAAGAAATATTTGGAAAATATCACATGCTGACACATACCATCATTTTACATTACTTAAGATGTAATGTTACAAACTCATAGTACAACATGACTACATTACCTATTTTACATTATTTTTAAACTATAGTACTACTAGCACTTATTATCCTTAGAAGCTTCGTTGTCGGGTTAGGAGTCCATTCATCAGCCAGGTTCATTGAAGGAGGGGGCTTGAAAAGATCCAGTTCCCCACCAAAAGCTTCACCTGCTGTTCCAGAAGGTCCAACTCCCATTCCGACAGGGTCTGCAGGTACGTCAGGGTGCAGTCGCGAATACAATTCATGAACTTCCTCATGCAATGTATTGCAGTACACCTGCAAGTTATCAACAGTCATGCTAAGCTCCTCCACACGGGCTCGAGCTTTGGCCACTCGGTCCCAAGCAATGGAACGTGAGTTGACGACCCAATCGAGTGCCAAATCTCGTTCGACAAGCTCGTCTTGCAGATGTCGGATGTCAGTTCTTAACTCATTTATGCGCTGACCATCCTCGACCCACACACTGTTCCTGTGGCGGAGCTCCATTCGAAGCTGCTCTACCTGAGCTTCTAGATCTCCAATGGGATCATTGCTGCCGCTGCTGCTACCCTCATGCCTTGGAGCCAGCTGATGGCGAGGCACGCCAATCGGTCCAGTGGACTTGCGTGCAGTTTTCCTTGTGCGCGGTGGCATATCTCCATAAGGGGGAAATTCTTATTAGTATAGTTTTTATCATGATGCATGCATAATTACATAATCAACCTTAGTTGATTCACAACCTTCTTATACATTGCACTCTATTATCTGGTCCTTTTAAAATAAGTACTTCAGAAGGTAGTTAGATAATAAGGAAAGAAATTTTCTTAGATAAGTCTTTGAAAATTCTTTTTGAAAATGCCTCATAACATCTGCAGAGATGGGCCTCGCTCCGATACCAGCTGTGACAGAACCTCCCAAGTCATTAGGCCCACCTACAGTTGTCCTTGTCCATCAGACCTCAGACAACCCTGCAGGTGCACCTGATCACTTGACAAGTTTGGTATCTGTATTCTTTACCTTGCCCAAGAGCGTTTCACCCGTCACGCAGATATTACAACACATCGGAGGTACGAGTATACGGAAGCAGTTACAACAACTTTATTTTAGATTAAAGTATAGGAAGAGTAGTATTATTACAGACCAGTAACTATAAGAGTGCTGGGGTAATATTATTAGATAACCTGGGAGGCAAAAACCCCTCCCGATAAACAGTAAAAAGTTTTAAAGGAGGACACTTCCTCCCGAGGCTTCAGTCTTGACTTTCTTCCTTAGGCACCACCTTGGAACAAAAGCAACAAAAATTTGCTGCTTCCTCACCTACAACAACATGGGTTCGAAAACCCTGAGTACGGAGTGTACTTTCACAAGTCTTACCTGTCAAAATAAAAGACTCTCAAGGATATGCTGGCCTTTGGGGATCAAGGTATGGCTTATCAATAATCAAAGACTCTGTTTGCAGAAATGCTTACTAATAGTGGATCCTTAAAAGTCCAGTTTTATTAGCAAGTTAAGTCATTACCTGAGTTCTAGAGTTCTTTCTACCCTAGTTCAAGCACTTGACCTATAGTAGCCAATTTCTTATCAACCCTTCGTGTTCACTGGATTGCTACGTGTAGGGAAGTGACCAAGTCTTCATATCCGAGAAGTAACGGCGATCCGAATCGATTAATACCCAGCTGGAGATCTCCGATCACACGACATATGTAGCACTTAACCCTTGCATATGTCAACTCGCCACCAGGGTTCTTAAGACCAGATCAGGTTCACGCCAACCGAGAGCATAGATACACCACAGTCCAGCCTCTTGCCATGGAGGGTACATGCTACTCTCGCCATCTCTCCACTCCCATTGCGTGTTATCTTATTCTGGTATTAGTCTGCCCAAGGCAAAGCTTACCCATGATGAGGCATGTGACCAGTTAAAGGGTCCTCGATCATCAAGCCTACATCGATAAGGTCCTTAATCGACTCAGACGGAGACACTACACCGAGACTCCCTTCTCGTGCAAGTCAACCGCCTGGTCTCAGCTTTATCATTTCAAACCCAAAGTTTAGTACCTGGCAGAGGTACATCTTTTCCGATGTTGAACCCATCACGGCCATGATGGATCCACCATCAAGTTTTATTTTTGAAAACATCCCACCCACTTGAAGCATCATCTTTTGTCAAAATAAAACATTTTGTTTTTCTAGAGCAAAGCTAAGCATAAGAAAAACCTTTTTGTAAAACAAGGGATTAAGGAAAGGTAATCAAATCCTCAAGGAAGGAAATGCAGCAACTAGTTTAGCACACAACTCCTATCACCTAATGCATCAAGCAAGTAAGAAAGATTTTAAAATAGCAAGGAGGTGGCAAATGCACCGGGGCTTGCCTTGTGTTATAGGTGAGTCAGGCTCTGCTCCACAAATGTCAAAATAAAAGCAGTTCCCGGCCTGGGGTTCTTCAGGTGGTGGTGGTGTAGTCCTTGCTTCTTCAACTTCTATCTCTTCTTCATTTTCTATATATAGCCATATATAATCATGAATGCTCATGTAATTGTAACGCCCTGAATTTGGGGGTAGAATTTTTTCTTCTTTTCCCTCGCCAAATTCGGGCGTTACTCTCTTTTCTCTTTCCTATTTCGCTCCTTCCTCCCAATTTCAAACCCGTATAGTGACGGCGTCCGTGTCATGTATAAACCAAAACCTAAGTGTTATGGGTGTTGCATCATGCCGAGGCGCATTTCTTTGTCTGATATCGTGTGTTCGTCTCGTTCTGTCTCGGTTTTCGGTTCGCGATTGGAGCCGTGTCGTGCGTCTTTGTTTGGGTTGTGCGTGTCGTGGGTTTCGATCCGCGAAGTGGCCCGGCCCAACCCAACCCAGCCCGGCCCGATCCGCCCGGCCCAGCCCTGCACGCCCCTGGCGCCCACACCACCCCCCATGCGCCCCCCTCTCCTCTCTCTCTCATTTGGATCTCCCGCGCAACAACTTCCCTCTCCCTCTTCCACCTCTCTCTCCCCGTTGCCCTAGGAATTGGAGACGGCGATCACCAGAATTTGGACCCCGAGGTGAGCTCCCCTCCCCTCCCCTCCTCCTCTCTCTCTCCCTCTCCCTCCTCTTCTTCCTCCCCCGCGCGCGCCCTCCCTTTCCCCTGCTCGCGCGCGCCCCGGCCCTTCCCCGCTCGCCGGCGGCGCGGCCCGCCCCGCCCCTCCCCTGCGCGCGGCGGCGCTCGCCCGCCCCGGCCCTCGGCACGGCGGCGCCCGCCCCCACCCCGTCCCACGGCGGCGACCCCGCCCCCCTGCCCGCGGCGGCGCGCGGTGGCCCCGCCCCGGCCCCACCCCCTGCTCGCCCGGCGCGGCCCCCGGCGGCTCGGCCCCGGCGCGGCCCCCGGCGTGGCCCCGGCGGCTCGGCCCCACGGCGTGGCCCCCGGCGGCTCGGCCCCGGCGCGGCCCCGGTGCGGCCCCGGCGGCTCGGCCCCCCGGCGCGGCCCCCGGCGCGGCCTCCGGCCCCGGCGCGGCCCCTGCGCGTGCGCGCAGCCCCGGCGCGGCTCGCCCGCGGCCTTGACGCGGCGGCGTGGTTCGCCCGCCCGTGGCCCGGCGCGGCTCGCCCGCGGCCTCAGCGCGTGCACGCGGCCTTCGGCCCCTGCGCGCGGCATCCCGGCCCCGTCGTGGTTCGCGTGGCCTTGTTGGCCCCTAGCGCGTTCCCGCGCGCGCAAAACCCACGCGCGCGGTGATTTTTTGGTTGTAGTTAATTCTCAAACTCCGTTCGTTAACGTGCGGCGTCGCGCGCTTCATCGCGCGACGAATTTGTCTAATTTCAGATTCTATTAATGTGCTGCGTCGCGCGCTTCGTCGCGCGACGAATCTTTTAGTTTATATTTATTAAAGTGTTGTGTCGCGCGCTTCGTCGCACGACGATCTATTTTAATTTCAGGTTGTTTAAGGTGCGACGTCGCGCGTCCAGACGCGCGACGTTCCACTTTAAACTCAGCTCTGTTGACGTATGCCGTCGTGCGCTTCGTCGCGCGATGCTTAACGTCTCTTTATAATTAATGCAAAGTGTCTCGTTGTGCGCTCGGTTGCGCGACGAGTCATTGATTTCTTAATTCGATTTAAGGTGTTGTGTCGTGCGTCTCGCCGCGCGACAGTCCTTTTAATTATATTCATCTGCTTATAATGATTAAACATGAAACATGACTTTACTTTATGCTGAGCGTAGAGTCCAAATTAATTCCCTTCTATTAGGCGAGTGGTTAATTCATAATAATGTAACGTGATCGTTTCTCGACTGTTTGTTTCTCTTTCCTTCTTAACCGTAATTGCGAGCCCGCGTGGGACGTCTGTTTCCTTACTGCATTCTATTGTATGGTGTACTGTTCTTTTGTATTAAATATGTGGATGTATGTATGTTTGCGCTCGCATAGAGAACGATCCGGTCGAAGAGCCCGAAGAACTCGCAGGAGAAGCCCCTGAGCAGCAGTCGGTTGGTGGAGGCAAGTGTCCCTTGACCTATCTCTGTCCTATACATTCTTTAATTCACCTCCCACATTACACGTTTATACTTAAGGATTGACTAGCTTTGTTATCCATGTCCTTTCTTACCTATTTGGGTTGGATTATTATTGTTTAGCTTTATGCTATTGCTTAACTCTAATCAATGAACATGATGAGATTATCTATGATACGCTGTTTTCCCTTCTCTTATTATGATGTTATACTTGTGGTCTTCAAGGGGGCTCGAGCGGTTTCTCGAGTGCCTCTCTGTAAGGACCTGTTCTATGGATGACCGCCCGGGAAAACAGTGCAACCATGACGGTGGAGTGGGACGCCCTTAGCTGAATAATTAGGGGAACCGGGGTGTAGTTCGCTTAGCCGTTGTGCCGTCAATGGGGCTCGGTGTATGCGGCTCACTCCGCCAAGGTTGATTTGTCCCTTGGGGAGGAGTGCGGTACATTTAGGAAACCTAACGGGCGGCTACAGCCCCGGGGAATCTTTGTAAAGGCTACGTAGTGAAACCCTGCCTATTCACCTTGGTAGTGTTTAAGGGTTTGATCGGCCCGAGGCAAGAGGGAATCACGGCTTGTGGGTAAAGTGCACAACCTCTGCAGAGTGTTTGAAAACTGATATATCAGCCGTGCTCGCAGTTATGAGCGGCCAAGGGAGCTCTAGTGATTAGTGGTACTTGATCAGAGACATTTTGGTTTACAGGTGGCAATGAGACTGATGGTTTTGGTTATGTCTATGGTGCTGGTAAGTGGTATTCTTTCCGTTTGGAAAGGATACATCGGGCTAATAACTTGGGTAAATGCTAAAACCTGGCTTTCTACTAGTAAGTAATAATCTGACCAACTAAAAGCAACTGCTTGACTTACCCCCACATAAAGCTAGTCCACTACAGCCAAACAAGATACTTGCTGAGTATGTTGATGTGTACTCACTCTTGCTCTACACACCAAACCCCCCATCCCCAGGTTGTCAGCATTGCAACCACTGCTCAGGCGAAGATGAAGCTGTGGAAGGAGATTTCCAGGAGTTCCAAGACTACGACGAGTTCTAGGTGTGGGTTAGCGGCAACCCCCAGTCGGCTGCCTGTGAAGGCCGTGTTATCTACGTTTCGTTTTCGCACTTTGATTTATTGTAAAGACTATGTGGATGTCTCAGACACATGATGCAATCGACTATTATTTCCCTTTTAATACTATTTGAGCACTGTGTGATGATGTCCATGTTATGTAACTGCTGTGTACGTGAATTGCTGATCCTGGCACGTACATGGTTCGCATTCGGTTTGCCTTCTAAAACCGGGTGTGACATAAGCTGGTATCAAAGCCGTGCTGACTGTAGGACCGCTAACCTAGAGTAGAATGGTCGTTCTAAGGGCTATAGACCTCTGTCCCTGCCTTGACTTTGGTACCCCTTCAAAAGTTGGTCATATCGACCAAACCTATGTTCTACTATATATTATACCTTGCTGAAAATTTTGTTTTATTCTAATCCTTCATTTATTTATGATTCATTACTTGCTGGTCATATTAATTCTGTTCTCACTCTTTTGCTTGTGGTGTCTTTTGTAGATGGCTCGACTTAGACACACTGCACGAAAGTCCGTCATCCCCTTCTTACCCTCCCACCTTGCGGAGCGTCCGCTTCGCCGTCCCGTGGCCGGACAGTCTAGCCACTTGGAGAGACTGCACCACCGCCTGCATGAGGAGCAGGAACGTCGACGACAGGAGCAGTAGGGCTCTTCTTTCTCGCTCCAGCAGGAGATAGAGTCCGTGAGGAGCTGCTCCCCCGTGCTTCCCCTGGAGGCGCCCCCTGCACCACCACTGGGCGCCCCAGCCTCTGGAGTAGCTGCTGGAGGAGACCCAGACGACGGAGGTGGCGACAACAGCTCGAGCCACGACACCGACTTCCCTGCTGACCATGAGCCGGAAGGATGGGTTGCTCGACCCATCACTCGCGACGCTGCTCGCGGGTGTCACTTCCACGATGCGCTCGACACCTTGCTACGTCAGGCACTTGACCGGCGTACTTGGTCCATCAAGTATTGCTGTGTGGTCTACCAGCATAGTCGCGGGGTCTACTTGGACCGCTGGGAGGCGACCTGCTTGGTGCGCCGTCCGGAGAACAGTCTCCAGGGTGCGGAGGCCTGCTCAGAGCACTATTCTATCTCTGAGCGGGACTCAGCTGAGGCAGCCATGCAAGATGCTGCACGGCGCGTGCTTTCGCACTACTGCTCGGTTCTCGGTGGGGTAGCTGATGGTCTCAACCTGAAGTATTACCCCCGCCGTCCATCTGGCAGCACAGGAGGCGTGATTGCCTCACCTGCTGGTGAGGACAATCCTAGGTTGAGCAGCACAGTCAACCTAGCCGCCGTGCTAAACACGGAGCTAGACCATGCACTAGACGAGCTTAGTAGGGCTCGTGCTGAGATCGCCCTGCTGCAGGCTGAGCGTGCGGAACGTCGTCACCTGGATGATGGTTCCCCCGCTCCCATCGGGACTCAGCACCCGTACCGCTCACCTCGGCGTGGACGCCAGTCTTATGGCAATCCCGACTGCAAGACCAAGATAAATCTAGAACCATAGATCGTTAGAGTTGGATCTTGTAATTAATACAAAATATATACGTAGAAGCTACAGTCTTAGCGTTAGCCTCGCTTTTAGTTAGTCTTAGTTAGACAGGGTAGTTTGCTATATCCTGTGCATTTATGTCTGTCGTGATGAACTACGTTTGGTTTGGATCTTTGTAATGACTGTCACCAGAGTGTGGGTATCCCCTGCATTTTGGTTTACATATTATGTTAATGGAGTTAGTCATATAGTTGGGAAACCTTTTATTCCACTTTCCTCTTTATCTGAGAAGCTGTGTTGGTCTGTGTTGGAGATCAGTGAAGATGCTCATCTGTTCAGTGCTGTTGAAGAATTCTATACTCTTTTCTTATGCTGCAAGATTTGCCAGATCAGTTCTGATGTATGGTTGCATTCTGCAGATGTCAGAGAACAGGCGCAGAGGAGGAAGGCGTGTTCAGCAGGAGCGAGCCGCTCCGTAGGATGAGGTGCCCCAGCAGCAGCACCTGCCGCCCCCGCCCCCGATGTCGATCGAGCAGATGTTTCTGATGCAGACTCAGGCAGTTCAAGCCATTGGTCAGACTCTGGCCGCCATTCAGCAGCAGCAGCAGCAACAGCAGCAGGCCCCACCTCAGCCTCAGATGCCTCAAATGCCCAGGGATAAGCGTGCTGAATTCATGAGAGGTCATCCCCCAACGTTTGCTCACTCTTCTGACCCCATGGATGCTGAAGATTGGCTGCGCACTGTGGAGCGGGAGTTGCATACCACTCAGTGCGATGACAGGGAGAAAGTCTTGTATGGTCCCCGTCTGTTGAGAGGAGCAGCTTAGTCCTGGTGGGAGTCTTATCTCGCCACCCATGCCAACCCCGACGCCATCACTTGGGAAGAGTTCAGAGGTAGCTTTCGTCAGTACCATGTTCCTGCAGGTCTGATGACAGTGAAGAAGGAGGAGTTCTTGGCCCTCAAGCAAGGGTCATCATCTGTCAGTGAGTACCGGGATAGGTTTCTGCAGTTGTCTCGCTATGCTCCTGAAGATGTCAACACCGACGCCAAGCGACAATACCGTTTCCTGAGAGGCTTGGTTGACCCTCTGCACTATCAGCTGATGAATCACACCTTCCCGACGTTTCAGCACCTGATTGACAAAGCAATTATGACAGAAAGGAAGCGTAAGGAGATGGAGGATCGTAAGCGCAAGATCAGTGGGCTCCAGCCTGGAAGCAGCAGTCGTCCTTGTTTCTCAGGCAATCAACCTCAGCAGTTCAGGCAGAACCAGCGTCCACCTCAGCAGCATTAGCAGTTCCAAAGGCAGTATCCCCAGCACCAGTATCAGAATCGTCAGAACAATCAGTCAGGAGGTCAGTTTCAGAGGCAGAATCAGCAGGCACCCCGTCTTCCTGCCCCAGCAAACCAGCAGAACAGTCAGGCAGCACCAGCTCAGGTTGGAAACAGAGCATGTTTCCACTGTGGAGAGCAAGGCCACTGGGTGATGCAATGTCCGAAGAAGGCAGCCCAGCAGCAGTCAGGCCCCAATGCCCCAGCAAAGCAGAACGTGTCTCAGCCTGGAGCAGGCAATCGCTCTCAGCCGCGCTACAATCATGGAAGACTGAACCACTTGGAGGCTGAAGCAGTTCAGGAGACCCCCGGCATGATAGTAGGTACGTTCCCAGTCGACTCCCATATTGCAGAAGTGTTATTTGATACTGGAGCAACACATTCTTTCATTACTGCATCATGGGTAGAAGCACATGATCTTCCAATTACTACCATGTCAACCCCCATTCAAATTGACTCAGCCGGTGGTAGAATTCGAGCTGATAGCATTTGTTTGAATATAAGTGTGGAAATAAGGGGGATAGCGTTTCCCGCTAACCTTATAGTAATGGGTACTCAGGGAATCGATGTCATCCTAGGGATGAATTGGCTAGACAAGTATCAGGCAGTTATCAATTGTGATAAAAGGACAATCAAGTTGGTGTCCCCACTAGGAGAGAAAGTGGTGACCGAGTTAGTCCCGCCTGAGCCAAAGAAAGGAAGTTGTTATCAGATGGCTGTCGATAGCAGTGAAGCAGACCCAATTGAGTGTATCAAGGTTGTGTCTGAGTTTCCAGATGTGTTTCCAAAGGACTTACCGGGTATGCCGCCAGAGCGAAAAGTTGAGTTTGCCATAGAGCTTCTTCCTGGAACTGCCCCCATCTTTAAGAGAGCTTACCGAATATCTGGACCAGAGTTGGTTGAACTTAAGAAGCAGATTGATGAGCTGTCAGAGAAAGGTTACATCCGGCCAAGCACCTCGCCTTGGGCCGCCCCTGTCCTATTTGTGGAAAAGAAGGATGGCACCAAAAGGATGTGTATCGATTATCGAGCTTTGAATGAGGTCACGATTTAGAATAAGTACCCTTTGCCCAGAATAGAAGATCTGTTCGACCAGTTGAGAGGAGCCAGTGTGTTCTCCAAGATTGATCTGAGGTCAGGTTATCATCAGCTCAGGATCCGACCTTCGGATATTCCGAAGACGGCATTCATTACCAAGTATGGGTTGTATGAGTTCACAGTGATGTCTTTCGGTCTAACCAATGCACCAGTGTTCTTCATGAACTTGATGAACAGTGTATTCATGGATTATCTTGATAAGTTTGTGGTGGTATTCATCGATGACATTCTGATTTATTCTCATAGCGAAGAAGAGCATGCAAGTCATTTGAAGATGGTATTGCAGAGATTGCGAGAGCACCAGTTGTATGCGAAGTTAAGCAAGTGCGAATTCTGGATTAAGGAAGTTTTGTTCTTGGGTCACATAATTAACAAAGAAGGATTGGTTGTGGATCCGAAGAAAGTGGTAGACATTCTGAACTGGAAAGCGCCAACGGATGCTCGAGGAATCAAGAGCTTCATTGGAATGGCCGGATATTATCGGCGATTCATTGAAGGATTTTCGAAGATTGCGAAACCAATGATAGCGTTGCTAGGCAACAAGGTCGAGTTCAAGTGGACCCAGAAATGTCAAGAGGCCTTTGAAGCGCTGAAAGAGAAGTTGACAACAGCGCCTGTACTAGTCTTGCCTGATGTGCACAAGCCCTTCTCTGTGTACTGTGATGCTTGTTACACAGGTTTGGGATGCGTATTGATGCAAGAGGGAAGAGTTGTGGCTTACTTGTCCCGACAGCTGAAGGTTCATGAGCAGAATTACCCAATCCATGACCTAGAGTTGGCAGCAGTGGTTCACGCACTGAAGACATGGAGGCACTATCTGTATGGATAGAAATGTGATGTTTACACAGACCACAAGAGTCTGAAGTACATATTCACTCAGTCAGAGCTGAATATGAGGCAAAGAAGATGGTTAGAGTTGATCAAAGACTATGAGTTGGAGATCCATTACCATCCAGACAAAGCAAATGTAGTGGCAGATGCTTTGAGCAGGAAGAGTCAAGTCAATCTGATGGTCGCTCGTCCGATGCCTTATGAGTTGGCCAAAGAGTTTGACAGGTTGAGTCTCGGGTTTCTGAACAATTCGCGAGGAGTCACAGTTGAGTTGGAACCTACCTTGGGGCGAGAAATCAAAGAAGCGCAGAAGAATGACGAGAAGATCAGTGAGATCCGGCGACTGATTCTAGATGACAGAGGCAAAGATTTTCGAAAGGATGCAGAAGGTGTGATATGGTTCAAAGACCGCTTGTGCGTTCCCAATGTCTAATCCATTCGGGAGTTGATTCTCAAGGAAGCTCATGAGACAGCCTACTCGATTCACCCTGGTAGTGAGAAGATGTATCAGGATCTGAAGAAGAAGTTCTGGTGGTACGGAATGAAGAGGGAAATCGCAGAGCATGTAGCTATGTGCGACAGTTGTCGAAGAATTAAGGCAGAGCACCAGCGACCAGCTGGATTGTTGCAACCGTTGCAAATCCCTCAGTGGAAATGGGACAAAATCGGTATGGATTTCATAGTCGGATTGCCTCGCACTCGAGCCGGCTATGATTCTATTTGGGTAGTAGTGGACCGTTTGACCAAGTCAGCCCACTTCATACCTGTCAAGACCAACTATAGCAGTGCAGTATTGGCAGAGTTGTATATGTCTCGGATCGTTTGTCTTCATGGTGTGCCAAAGAAGATAGTGTCAGACAGAGGAACACAGTTCACCTCTCATTTCTGGCAGCAGTTGAATGAAGCCTTGGGCACGCATCTGAATTTCAGTTCAGCTTATCATCCGCAGACAGATGGCCAGACCGAAAGAACCAATCAAATTCTTGAAGACATGTTGAGAGCCTGTGCGTTGCAAGATCAGTCCAGATGGGATAAGCGACTGCCTTATGCAGAGTTCTCCTATAACAACAGTTACCAGGCCAGTTTGAAGATGTCACCATTTCAAGCGCTTTATGGAAGGAGTTGTAGAACTCCGTTGCAATGGGATCAGCCTGGAGAGAAGCAAGTGTTTGGGCCGGACATACTGCTTGAAGCCGAAGAGAACATCAAGATGGTCCGAGAAAATTTGAAGATAACGCAATCAAGGCAGCGAAGCTATGCAGATACAAGAAGAAGAGAGCTGAGTTTCGAAGTCGGAGACTTCGTCTATTTGAAAGTGTCACCGATCAGAGGAGTCAGAAGGTTCGGAGTCAAAGGCAAGCTAGCACCCCGCTACATCGGTCCGTATCAAATTCTCGCCAGGCGTGGAGAAGTGGCTTACCAGCTCAGTCTGCCAGAGAATTTGTCTACCGTGCATGATGTCTTTCATGTGTCTCAGTTGAAGAAGTGTCTGCGAGTGCCAGAGGAGCAGTTGCCAGTGGAAGGTCTTGAAGTCCAGGAAGACTTGACCTACACAGAGAAGCCAGCGCAAGTCCTTGAGGTTGCAGACAGAGTCACCCGAAGGAAGACCATCAGAATGTGCAAAGTCAGATGGAATCATCACTCTGAGGAAGAAGCAACCTGGGAGCGTGAAGATGATCTGATGGCTAAATACCCCGAGCTCTTTGCTAGCCAACCCTGAATCTCGAGGGCGAGATTCTTTTAAGGGGGATAGGTTTGTAACGCCCTGAATTTGGGGGTAGAATTTTTTCTTCTTTTCCCTCACCAAATTCGGGCGTTACTCTCTTTTCTCTTTCCTGTTTCGCTCCTTCCTCCCAATTTCAAACCCGTATAGTGACGACGTCTGTGTCATGTATAAACCAAAACCTAAGTGTTATGGGTGTTGCATCATGCCGAGGCGCATTTCTTTGTCTGATATCGCATGTTCGTCTCGTTCTGTCTCGGTTTTCGGTTCGCGATTGGAGCCGTGTCGTGCGTCTTTGTTTGGGTTGTGCGTGTTGTGGGTTTCGATCCGCGAAGTGGCCCGGCCCAACCCAACCCAGCCCGGCCCGGTCCGCCCGGCCCGGCCCTGCGCGCCCCTGGCGCCCACACCACCCCCCATGCGCCCCCCTCTCCTCTCTCTCTCTCATTTGGATCTCCCGCGCAACAACTTCCCTCTCCCTCTTCCACCTCTCTCTCCCAGTTGCCCTAGGAATTGGAGACGGCGATCACCGGAATTTGGACCCCGAGGTGAGCTCCCCTCCCCTCCCCTCCTCCTCTCTCTCTCCCTCTCCCTCCTCTTCTTCCTCCCCCGCGCGCGCCCTCCCTTTCCCCTGCTCGCGCGCGCCCCTGCCCTTCCCCGCTCGCCGGCGGCGCGGCCCGCCCCGCCCCTCCCCTGCGCGCGGCGGCGCTCGCCCGCCCCGGCCCTCGGCGCGGTGGCGCCCGCCCCCACCCCGTTCCGCGGCGGCGACCCCGCCCCCCTGCTCGCGGCGGCGCACGGTGGCCCCGCCCCTGCCCGCGCGGCGGCGCCCCGCCCCCGCCCCCTGCTCGCCCGGCGCGGCCCCCGGCGGCTCGGCCCCGGCGCGGCCCCGGCGGCTCGGCCCCCCCGGCGCGGCCCCCGACGCGGCCTCCGGCCCCGGCGCAGCCTCTGGCCCCGGCGCGGCCCCTGCGCGTGCGCGCAGCCCCGGCGCGGCTCGCCCGCGGCCTTGGCGCGGCGGCGCGGTTCGCCCGCCCGTGGCCCGGCGCGGCTCGCCCGCGGCCTCAGCGCGTGCGCGCGGCCTTCGGCGCCTGCGCGCGGCATCCCGGCCCCATCGTGGTTCGCGTGGCCTTGTTGGCCCCTAGCGCGTTCCCGCGCGCGCAAAACTCACGCGCGCGGTGATTTTTGGTTGTAGTTAATTCTCAAACTCCGTTCGTTAACGTGCGGCGTCGCGCGCTTCGTCGCGCGACGAATTTGTCTAATTTCAGATTCTATTAATGTGCTGCGTCGCGCGCTTCGTCGCGCGATGAATCTTTTAGTTTATATTTATTAAAGTGTTGTGTCGCGCGCTTCGTCGCGCGACGATCTATTTTAATTTCAGGTTGTTTAAGGTGCGACGTCGCGCGTCCAGACGCACGACGTTCCACTTTAAACTTAGCTCTGTTGACGTATGCCGTCGTGCGCTTCGTCGCGCGATGCTTAACATCTCTTTATAATTAATGCAAAGTGTCTCGTTGTGCGCTCGGGTGCGCGACGAGTCATTGATTTCTTAATTCGATTTAAGGTGTTGTGTCGTGCGTCTCGCCGCGCGACAGTCCTTTTAATTATATTCATCTGCTTATAATGATTAAACATGAAACATGACTTTACTTTATGCTGAGCGTAGAGTCCAAATTAATTCCCTTCTATTAAGCGAGTGGTTAATTCATAATAATGTAACGTGATCGTTTCTCGACTGTTTGTTTCTCTTTCCCTCTTAACCGTAATTGCGAGCCCGCGTGGGACGTCTGTTTCCTTACTGAATTCTATTGTATGGTGTACTGTTCTTTTGTATTAAATATGTGGATGTATGTATGTTTGCGCTCGCATAGAGAACGATCCGGTCGAAGAGCCCGAAGAACTCGCAGGAGAAGCCCCTGAGCAGCAGTCGGTTGGTGGAGGCAAGTGTCCCTTGACCTATCTCTGTCCTATACATTCTTTAATTCACCTCCCGCATTACACGTTTATACTTAAGGATTGACTAGCTTTGTTATCCATGTCCTTGCTTATCTATTTGGGTTGGATTATTATTGTTTAGCTTTATGCTATTGCTTAACTCTAATCAATGAACATGATGAGATTATCTATGATACGCTGTTTTCCCTTCTCTTATTATGATGTTATACTTGTGGTCTTCAAGGGGGCTCGAGCGGTTTCTCGAGTGCCTCTCCGTAAGGACCTGTTCTATGGATGACCGCCCGGGAAAACAGTGCAACCATGAGGGTGGAGTGGGACGCCCTTAGCTGAATAATTAGGGGAACCGGGGTGTAGTTCGCTTAGCCGTTGTGCCGTCAATGGGGCTTGGTGTATGCGGCTCGCTCCGCCAAGGTTGATTTGTCCCTTGGGGAGGAGTGCGGTATATTTAGGAAACCTAACGGGCGGCTACAGCCCCGGGGAATCTTTGTAAAGGCTACGTAGTGAAACCCTGCCTATTCACCTTGGTAGTGTTTAAGGGTTTGATCGGCCCGAGGCAAGAGGGAATCACGGCTTGTGGGTAAAGTGCACAACCTCTGCAGAGTGTTTGAAAACTGATATATCAGCCGTGCTCGCGGTTATGAGCGGCCAAGGGAGCTCTAGTGATTAGTGGTACTTGATCAGAGATATTTTGGTTTACAGGTGGCAATGAGACTGATGGTTTTGGTTATGTCTATGGTGCTGGTAAGTGGTATTCTTTCTGTTTGGAAAGGATACATCGGGCTAATAACTTGGGTAAATGCTAAAACCTGGCTTTCTACTAGTAAGTAATAATCTGACCAACTAAAAGCAACTGCTTGACTTACCCCCACATAAAGCTAGTCCACTACAGCCAAACAGGATACTTGCTGAGTATGTTGATGTGTACTCACTCTTGCTCTACACACCAAACCCCCCATCCCTAGGTTGTCAGCATTGCAACCACTGCTCAGGCGAAGATGAAGCTGTGGAAGGAGATTTCCATGAGTTCCAAGACTACGACGAGTTCTAGGTGTGGGTTAGCGGCAACCCCCAGTCGGCTGCCTGTGAAGGCCGTGTTATCTACGTTTCGTTTTCGCACTTTGATTTATTGTAAAGACTATGTGGATGTCTCAGACATATGATGCAATCGACTATTATTTCCCTTTTAATACTATTTGAGCACTGTGTGATGATGTCCATGTTATGTAACTGCTGTGTACGTGAATTGCTGATCCTGGCACGTACATGGTTCGCATTCGGTTTGCTTTCTAAAACCGGGTGTGACAGTAATGCTCATGAAAATGCAAAGATAATAAAAGTATATTATCTTAGGTCTTGAATATAATTTTTCTTCACGAATTTCCAGGAAACTAGGGTTTTTGGAGTCAATAGTGAAGTTCATAGGGCAGAAGACTAGGGTTTTGGGTTCTAGGTACCAAACATGGTCCAAATCATGCCAAACTTTACCCAAGGCTTCTAAATAATATTTAAGACTTATCTAAAAAATTTGGTGATTTTTGAAATTATTAATTAATTTCTAAAATTCCAGGGGTATGAGTTTTGGCTATTTTAAATACTCCATAATTACCTATCTAGAATAAAAATCATAAAACTATTTTTGTTAAATACTATAGAAAATTAGGAACCTAGCAAAATTGGTCTTGCATTTTTAACATTTTTCTACAATTTTCTAGAAATTCCTTAAGTCCAGAAGAAAAAGAAAAAGAGAAATTATGAATAGTGTTGGACTGAATCTAGTCCAAGCCGGCCTAGAAACGGGGAGAACGCGCATCCGCGTGCGCTCGCGGTGCCAACTTTGCGCAGAGGCCCTTGGCTATTTGAAGAACTGATTAAAAGTCCCGTGCACTATTTCCATGGGTCACTGACATTTACATAGAGACCCCCAACGTTCTAATTCTTCACAAGGGGAAGTCCACGACCGTGGACGGCGGAGCAGGAACTCCAGCGAGCTTGCACTGGCCAGGATACGCGATGACCGGTGCTCCAACATGGCTAACACCTAATTCAACCCTTAACAACCGTTTCCCCCAGCTCAATTCCACCATTCAGGCTCCCAAACTCTCTGCTCACGGTGTCCATGCAATACAAGAACAACACAGAGTGTTCCCGGCGATCTAATAGGTTCTAGCTTAATCGGCTGGGTCGGGGAGCATCAGGGACACACAAGGATACTGAAACTAAAGAGCAGGGGGCATGAGCAGACCTGGAGCACGCTGACCACGATGAGGTCACAAGGCGCGGTGTTTCAGACCAATTTGGGGCAAATCCGAAATTGGGGCTCTCTGGTAAGTAATTGGAGGCATGAGCGGGTGGATTGGATGCTTGAGTACCTAACGGAGCCGACGGTGTGATCAATTTATAGGATTTGGGGGCGGTGGCTTGTGAATTGGAGTTGGCGCGGTGGCGGCCCGAGAGAAGAATTGCACTGGCACAAGCGATTAGTGGCTTTCACCGTGGCGGGTTCACCGGCGATCACCGACATGCATAACACGAGCGACTGCGACGTGGTAAATGTCGAGGCACGTGGTGCAAGGACGTGAGGTGGCTAACTCCGGCGAACGTATCCAAAGCGGCCGGACATGCTCGGGTACGGCGACCGGAGTAAAATAGTGGCCAGAGTTCATCCACGGCGCGATATTTCCTTACCCCTCAGCGTTATCTAACTGAGCCGAGCACGAATCACCGCAGCGAGCGCGAATCCAGGCGCACGGTCGCTGGCGGTGAGCTTCTCTGCGCTGGCGTTCTGATCCAGTCATTGTACCATCGGAAACGTTCAACAGAGCGCCTGATAGAGCAACTTGCAACACCTAGATTTTAGATTTTTGTGCCAGAACATGCCAATCCGTTTGCAGCAAACTTATAGTCCTATGATCCAGCTACAAATCGACTATGGCAACTATCCTCAATCGAGCAATAGATCTTACTCTAAATCGAGCTCTAAGTTCATCCAACTTCACTGTTTCTGAAAATTCAGACACAGGGCTGACTGACAGCACAACTTTGAGCCTAGTTTTCTCCCAACTTTGTATAACAACAATGCTTAATCCCTTAAGCAAAGTTGTACTCCTATTATAGCTCTAGACTTTTGATGTGTTGACCCTAGGCAAATTCCTAATATTTTAGATCTATAGAGCTCCAAAGTCAGCTTGGCTCATCAGTTTTCAGACTTAGTCATGTGAGGGAAGTTGAGTGGCTTTTTGCAAATAAGCCCAATTCACATCTTTTGACTTGTAAATCATCAAACATGTGAACCATATGACTTGAGGTACCCTAACACCTTGGTTTTTGCACTTAGGTCCAAAAGTGTGCAAAATTTACATATAACCCCTAGGGTTTCAGTCCAGGGTTTTCCAGGGGTCTATTTAGGGTTTTTGGTACTTCTAGGGTTTGGATGCCACTTAAGTCCATTAATGGTGACATTTTATGATCATTACTAATGAGTTTTGAAGTTTTCTCTTATTTAGGCTTTGTTTACTCTTTTAAGCCCAGTTTAGGGTTAAGTACCCTACTCTAGGGTTTTACCCATGACCAGTCACATCAATACAACTTGTTTGAAATTTTTGCCTAGTGAATGCATTCTAAGTGTAACAACCACATGATATGCTGATGCTCATGATGTTATGCTCAAGTTTTAGTGGTAGTAACACCAGGGGTGTTACACCAGCTGCCCAGTCTCCTCTCCTGCACCACGACCGACAGCCTTCGTTCTTGCGTGGGCAGGGCAGGGCAGGCAGCGATGCACTAGGGCCCGGAGCGCCAGGCGGAGGCATGTTGGTGCCAGGGGCGGCAGGCTTCGTGCTTGCCCGCGCCATTTTGACCTCGCGAAAGCCCAACGTTTCCGCGGCGTGTCTTGGCAATCCTTCTCCATCACTGCCATCACAACAGTAGCAACATTCCGTCCGTGAGGAAAAATTTTCATCTCACAAGCTAATCGAGATGTAAAAACGCCCTCGCCAGCCGCCCAGGGAATCGGAACATTCCTAGGCCAGCAACCTCCTGTGACCTTCAGCATTCGTGCAAAAAACTCTCGGAGCTCGGGCAAAGACATCATCTCCCCGGGAGTTGCGTAGGTCTCCAACAATTCCGCAGCAAAACGTTCGGAAGCCCACAACCCTTTAGTCGTTGTACCTAATTTCCTCTTCCTGGCGGGCGCGCTCGGCGATGTTCCCCACGACGGGCCTTCATCAACTGTCGCCATCGCCTTTTCCCCTAGCGGACAACAGTATCGGTGTCGTCGTTTCCCGGGTAGCCAGCATAAGGCAAACTATTCAAACTCAAAGACGCAGTTCAACCGAATGTTTGAACCATGGATATCCCAACTCCTCAGGGTCTCCGTCCTTGGCACATACTTCCCCACAATCTTCACTACCTCGGCCTCCACTTCGCGCACAAATGCGGCCGGGTTTCGACCACACAAATCCACAGCGAAGGTAGGACTTCGCACTAACCGGTCGCCCAGGGTCGGCATCCGCCGGGGGCATACTTCGCCCAGCACCCAGCCATGTGCCAAGGGCCACACACCATACCCGATAAACTCCACCAAATCGCGCCCGCTACTTAAGCGGGCAGCATACCGAAGGGCCCCCTCATCCTCGTCATCTTCCGCCACCTCGAATCGAGGGAACGCCACATAGCAATGTGAGCAAAGAATGGTCGGAGGTAGGCCAGGCAGGTCTTCGACATCACTAGGAGAAACATAGAACCAGTAATCCCACCAGTTGCCTCACTTGTTCCTGGTGCAAGGAACTATCTCAACGACCTCCGTCGAAGTCTTTCCAATCCTCGGCGTGAAGGTGCATGATCCAAATTGAGCAATCTTATTCCCTATCTTCCTCTTTTGCCAATGCAGGCAATATTTCTTAGAGAAGACCTCCACAGAAGGCATCAGAACGTACCATTGGCGGCATCGCACGGTCTGCTTGATGTGGGCCAGAATTCCGAAGCAGGAGACCAAGGAGGGAAAGCGAGCAGTTCAGGAAAGCTAGGGTTTCTATAGCGCGAGCAGAAGACGGGACTAGGCTGGTCACGACCACCTTTTTATAGGTAGGACGCGACGCCTCGGAAAACACGCAGTCCAACAGTAACACGTCCATCAACGGTCATTTCAAAAACCCCCGTGGGACCACTTCGAGCGAGGGCAGCGTCTTCACCATCTAGCGGCGTCTTCGGCACCAGCTGACTTGGTCGAACTGGTCCCTCGGAGGGCAAATGTTGGGGTGAAGACGAACACGCTACCTTTCGCTCTATGACTTCACGTGCCCATTGTGCGGATAGTCACATCCACAACGCGTCTGAACATGCCGAAGGCGCTGACCAGACGGAGACCTGCGCGGTCCCCTTCGCGGACGGGTTGCAAGACGAAGGCTTTGTCGAAGTCTATAGGTCTCCCACGTCGTCACTGCCATGGGAGGACCATGTGGGATTCGGCCCATTGTAATGGGCCCTGCGAGGATAAGCTCATTAAGGGCCGTGTCTGTAATAGCCTTACCATAATGACTGCATGTAACCTCCCCTCGTGGGAATATTCTAGGGATAAACCAGGTACTCGAGGGCATAAACGTCTTTGTCAAGGGATAGGCGGCCTTTCAAGTGCCTATAAATACCCCTGTACAGTGCCCGCAACAATGATGAGAAAAGCTTTTGGCATTCCATACTAAACCTTACAAAAACACTTTCCGTTTCCCCGTTGGATTAACCTACCCGGACGGAAAGGTTCCCAATAGGCGCTACTGGAACAGCAGTCGCTCCTGCACCGAAGGTTCCCCAAGAACCGTCACAGACTACTGTGCAGGCTTCGGTGTCTTTTGTTGCTTCTTCTCCTTGAGCCCCTGGCGCCCAATCAGCAATGAAATCTGCTAACACCTAAGATTGGATTGAGGATCTATGTACATAATCAATGGTGAATTCATTAAGCTCCGCAGCCCATTTTCCAATTCTTCCTGTAGCTTCTCTGTTTCTCATTGTATCTTTCAGAGGTTGTGATGAAGGTACTATTATATGATATGCTTGAAAATAATGCCGAAGTTTCCTGGAGGCCATCAACACAACATACAATACCTTCTCCAACTCTGTGTAGTTTTTCTTTGATAAACTGAGTACTTCGGAGACGAAGTATACCAGTGCTTGTCTTTTTTCTTGGACATCTTGCTTCTCTTGTACCAGTGCTGCACTAACTGCAGAATGGGCGGCAGCCACATACATGAGTAATGGAGTTCCTGATGAAGGTGGAGTTAGAGTTGTCAAATCTATCATATATTGTTTTACCTCTTCGAAGGCTTTCTGTTGAGCCGGACCCCATTGGAAGACTTCAGCTGACTTTAGTATTTCAAAGAATGGTAAGTTTCTTTCTGCTGATCTTGATATAAATCTATCCAACGATGCCAGTCTCGCTGCCAACCGTTGAGCCCCCTTCTTCGAGTTTGGCGGTTCCATTCGAAGGATAGATTCGATCTTGCTTGGATTAGCTTCGATACCCTTTGTTGATACCAAACAGCCAAGAAACTTACCCTTCTTCACTCTGAAGACGCACTTTTCTGGATTCAACTTGAGACCAGCTTGCCTAAAATTGGCAAATGTCTCTTGCAAGTCAGCAACATGATTCTCTTGTTTTGTGCTTTTTACTATAATGTCATCAACATAAGTTAGCACATTTCTGCCTATTTGGGAGTGAAGAACCTTGACAGTCATTCTGCTGAAGCTTCCTCTAGCATTTTTGAGCCTCTCAGACATCCGAAGGTAGCAATAAGTACTACTAGGAGTTATGAAGCTTATCTTTGGCTCATCCTCTTTCTTCATCCAAATTTGGTAATAGCCCGAGTAGCAGTCCAATAAGCTCATGAGTTTCAAAGAAGCTGCTGCATCTACAAGGGAGTCTATTCTTGGTAAGGGGAACTCATCCTTCGGACATGCCTTGTTGAGGTCTGTGAAATCAATACACATTCTCCATTTCCCATTAGCCTTCTTCACCATAACAGTGTTAGCTAGCCACTCTGGGTATGTTACTTCTCTGATAACACCAGCGCTGAGAAGTCTTTTTATTTCATTCCCAGCACCTTCAGCTTCATCCTCAGACATTTTCCGAAGTCTTTGCTTTCTTGGCCTGAAAGATGGATCCACATTGAGTGAATGCTCAATGACATCTCTATTAACACCACAGAGATCGTTAGCTGTCCAAGCGAAAACATCTTTGTTGTTGAACAAAAACCTTAGCAGAGTCTTTTCTTGTTCACCAGATAACTGAGACCCCAGCAGTACCTTTTGATCTGCTATGTCTTCACACAGGAGCATAGACTTCGGTTGATCTGCCGAAGCAGCCTTCTCTCTTTTGTGTTTATATTACTGACAAGCTTCGGCTCCATCTATGTTATGGATAGCCTTTGAATCTGTCCAACTCCCTTTAGCCCTCCTAGCAGCTTCTTGACTCCCATGAACAGCAATAGGCCCTTGTTCCGAAGGTGTCTTCACGCATAAGTATGCTAGATGGAGTATGGCTTCGAAGGCATTAAGCGTCCCTCGACCAATGATTGCGTTATATGGGTACTCCATGTCAACCATGTCAAAGACAACTTGTTCAGTTCTTGTGTTGTGGATGTAACCAAAGGTAACTAACATTGTTATTTTGCCAAGTGCCACAATCTGTCTTCCTCCGAAGCCACAAAGAGGGTGTGTTGCATCATGTATCTTGTCTTCTAGCTCTTGCATCTGTCTGAAAGCCTTTGCAAAGATGATGTCCGCTGCACTGCCTGTGTCAACCAGAACATTATGGACTAGAAATCCCTTAATGACACAAGATATAACCATGGCATCATTATGAGGATAATCTTTAAGCTGAAGGTCTTCCTGGGAGAAGGTAATTGGGATGTGAGACCACATGGATCTGATAAAGGGTCCTTGCACCCCAACATGCTGCACTCTTCTTTGTGCTTCCTTCTTCTGCTTCTTGTTGGCTGGTTCTGAGCTTGAACCACCTGTGATTGGGAGCACTAGCTTCGTGACTGAAGGTGCTACAGCTTGGTTGTTGTACGAAGCCATCATCACAACAGTGGAAGTGAGTTCAGCGGAGGTGGGCGCCAATGTTGGTCACTTGTTCTCAAATGCTATGAATTAAGAACAAGGCAATACAAATGTTAATGGTTAAAGACCTTCGTCCTTCGAAACATGATCTCCCTTAGGATATAATGATCTTCAGGCGAAGGTCATGAAGGACATACCTTCATCACTTCAATGTATAAAGATATAAACAGGGACATATGAAACACAGAAAAAGTATGAATACTCATCTTGAATCATTAGATTATTCATATCATCATTATATAATCATAAACAAACATCAATGATATATAAATTACATTTGTACCTTCTGCTTGGCAGAAGGTAAAAATCCGAGAATGACACGTGAGTGATTACGAGTCAGCGTGAACAGTACGGGGGTACTGTTCATCTATTTATAGGCACGGGACACAACCCAGACAAAATTACATTCGTGTCCTTGACAACTAATCATAACCATAATACAAATCATCAGGGACTATGTGGTCTTTTCCTCTTTAAGTCGGTGCCATCCTTTGTCTTATGCATGCCATCATGTCGAAGCTCTTTCGATTGTAGCTTCGGCATATATCTTCATGTCGTATCTGTTTGCACATCGTCTTGCCGAAGGTGTTTTTGCTTAAAGGACCTTCAGTGGTGAAGAAGGCCCCCAATAGAGGCCGAAGGTCAAAGTCCTACCCGTCATGAAACTAGGATCTAGAATCCTTATATTTGGCAGGCCCGACGGTAGACCCCTCAAATCGGGGAGAGCTCGTACGTTGAACTTCTCCAATGTGATTATCGGGGTGCAAAACCCCGAACCTTTTGGGCCCAAGGGTCAGCAAAGAGAGATATCTCGTGCAAGCCTCTTATAGGCTACTGGCCTCCGCCCAGCCCAGAGGGCACCCCCACGGGTCGAGCCGCGAGGATCGGGAGAGGCAAAAAACTAGCAGGAGGATCGAGCAAACTTATGAAGATTTAGTCGAGTGGATTAAACGTGTTTAGACCGACTGAGCCGCCAGCCTTACGTGCTCCCCACTACTTTGCCAGCCGATAGGGCACGACATGGGCGAACTCGTCTCTTCTCCACTCGTGACCTACGCCCCTTAGGTCTAAGCTTACTGGGGAGACATACAACCCCCACATGGGAAATAGAACCTATAGGCTACAAAGTAGGAAGGTCGGTGCAGGGGGATGATACGGAAAAAACCCTATAATGATGACCAGCCGAGGCACGCGCCATCAGTGCAGATCATGCCATCTCTGCAAGGTCTCCGGGATAGGATCAAGGACCCACACAGGAAAGAGCAATGACACATGACAAGAGTTACCGAGGAGTGATATCTTTTTACCCTTTTTACGCTCCATTATCAGAGAAGCCATTGTAAGAGGTCCCTCCTTACTCTATTAAAGGAGGGGTCAACCTCATGAGGCACGAAACAATAACACATAGACATGGGAACTTTTCCTCTCTCTCTCTCTCACTTGTTTATAACCTCCTACTACAAACAATCAAGTGCTGGTAGCACAAGCCACCGAATACTGGAGTAGAGACATTCATCCTAAACAAGTATGAGTGCACCATTCGATCCTAAAACACACATACATAAATTTACCCACCGGTGCTTGTTTGAAAAACTGATAGTTGGCACACCAGATAGGGGCCTTGCATGTTTTCACCATCCTCCTCATCAGGTATCGAATGGCCAGCCATGACATCGCATGGGTCCTCGTAGCGACCGTACTCTTTGGGAGCCTCGACTTCATTGTCACCACCGCGAGAGAACTGGTCAAGGCTTGGGCCCCCCAAGCACCCCTAGCGGAAGATCTTGGTGCGATCAATGAGGCATTCATGGACCTTCAAATCAACCCCCATAGGACTACGTCCTATTGTGAGGTCCGCTCTGTCCCTCTCCCACCAAGGAATTGAGGCGACAGCCCACGATCCACGTGGGGTCTGATACACCTTACAGGGATTTGTAGGCTTTCTCCTTTTGCTTTGTTAACCTAATGTTGTAGCTCGTCGAGGAAGGGTTGATCTCTCTGGATGCCCTCAGTGGTAGCAATCACACCAACTTTCCACCCCGACCTCCGCAAAGCAGCGGGCACGATAGCCTCCCTCATAAATCAAGGATCCATGCCCACGCTCGGTGACCTCGAGTTCACGGGGATGACCGACAAGATGGGAGATTTGGTCTTTAACGGCCTTTCGACAAACTCGGACTCCGACCCCGACACCCCCGTCGAGTGGGGTAAGCTACCACCTAGTGTTGGCGCGTGATGAGGTCGACTTTCGGTCACACTCTTAAGGCACCTCAACACATGAGGTCACCCCTATGAGGGCTCTAGACGTTGGTAACAAAAGGAATCATGATGCCATCGGTGCTAGGATTAAGTAAGCCTCCATTTGCTAAAAATAAAAGAGGACATTATCGATGGTAGACCTGCCTTTGTACTTACAAAAAAATGTTGGGTAACGTATGAACTATAATGGTCCCAATAAAGTTTCTCTTTTTGAGAAAGGAATGTAGGAAAAGGCTCAGTGGTAGTTTCTAACCGAAATGAGCAAACTATTATACTCTATGGTGCCTAGGATCGATTCCTAATACCCTAGAATACCAATCCGTAACTACAAGTCCTCGATGATGAGTAGATCTATTCTACTAAGAGGAATAGGTATACATACCTTCATTGTTGTTCATAGCGACAGGCATTGCAGCAGTGTCTTGCAGCAAAGACCCGCCTCCTCCTCCTCGATCTCTCTACATGTGACAAGGAGACTGGTTCCCGTCATTGATCGGCAGCGGATCGGCTCCTCTAGTGGCACCTACAGGGGAGGCTCAGATCCTGTTCCTGATGGGGAGATGGGGATCTGAGACATGAGTCACAGCTCTTCCAGTCACTCCAAGGGCCTAGGTGATCGGTACCTCACAGAGTGTCGATTAGGATTTTGTGGTCAAGTGATTAGCATTAGCTAAACCCGTCAGCCCCCTTAATCTATTTATATGGCGTCGTGTGACCGGGGGCTACAACAAACGGTTAGGATAGCCCCCCATCAGGAGCATATTTAGACGGTTAGTATTAACCCTACCCTGGTTACTGTTAACCGGCTAGTGTAGAGGACACATCCTAATAATCTCCCCTTTGTTCTCTACATACCTATCACTCAAACTTTTATGAATTCCATCCTTTGACAAGTCTACACATAGAGATCAATGTGTGACAATGATCTATTAAGTATCATCGCACTCATTGACAACAACATGCTCCCCTTCTTCAGAATGAAAAGACTTTACTAGGTGAAATCTGTAGCCCCTATGATTCAGGATCATAGGCACTCCCTTAATCCCATGCCGACTACGTGCTTACTAAACACGCTGGGTGGAAGGCCTTTTGTAAGCAGATCCGCTAGAATCTGATGGGTTCTTATATGCTCAACTTCAATAGTTTGATCCAGAATCTTCTCCTTAACAATATAACACTTAATGTTAATATACTTGGTAGCGCCACTTGACTTATTGTTATGGGAGAAAAAACCGCTGGCTCATTGTCGTAGTAAATTCTTAGTGGTCTCTCTATGCTATCAACCACTCTTAATCCGAGTATGAATTTCTTTATCCATATCGCCTATCCAGTTGCCTCATATGTAGCTACAAACTCATCGTGCATTGTTGATGATGCTCTCATTGTCTGTTTACAACTCTTCCAAGATATAGCCCCTCTAGAGAGCATAAATATATACCCTAAAGTGGACTTCAGTGTATCTCTACACCCTCCCTAGTCGGCATCTTCATAGCCAACTATTTGTAGGCGACTAGATCTTCTGTATGTAAGCATGAGACCTTTAGTACCTTGAAGGTACCTTAGAGCCTTCTTGATTGCTTTCTAGTGATCTATGCCTAGATTCTTCTGATAGCGTCCAAGCATCCCGGTGTTAAATGATAAGTCAGGGCGAGTACAAACTTGAGCATACATAATGCTTCCGATAGTTGAAGCATATGGTACTGACTTCATCTTATTTTTCTCATACTGATTCTTGGGACACTGATATTCCCCAAACTTATGAGCCTTTACTATTGGACTAGGCGAGGCATTACACTTGTGCATATTGTACCTCTTTAGTACGTTTTCTATATATGACTCCTATGAGAGTCCTAATACTCCCTTTTGTATGTCTCTGTGAATTTCTATTCTAAGAACATAAGAGGCTTCTCCCATGTCTTTCATATCTAAGTTCGAGGAAAGAAACCTTTTTGTTTCTGCCAATAGATCCTTATCACTACTAGCTAAAAGTATGTCATCGACATACAGAACAAGGAAGATATACTTTCCTTTCCTAAATTTTGCATAAATGCAATTGTCTTCCTTGTTTTCCTCAAAACCAAACTTTCTGATAGTCTAGTCAAACTTGATACACCAATGTCTGGAGGCTAGTTTTAATCCATAAATGGACCTCCTTAAGTGACATCCCATGTGTTCTTCACCGCTCATGACAAAACCCTTTGGTTGTCCCATGAACATGTTTTCTACTAACTCTCCATTTATGAATGTTGTCTTTACATCCATTTGATGGAGCTCTAGATCAAAATGAGCCACTAGTGCCATAATGATCCTGAATGAATCTTTTATTGAGACATGTGAGAAGGTTTCATGGTAGTCAATGCCTTCTCTCTATGTGAACCCTTTGGCCACAAGTCTAGCCTTGTATCTTTCTACATTTTCTCTAAAGTCATGCTTGGTCTTGTAGACCCACTTACAACCTACTATTTTGGTTCCTTGGGAAATGACCTCTAAGTCCCAAACTTTGTTCATTATGATGGATTCTAATTCATCTTCCATGGCCGATAACCATTTGGATGAATTTGCGCTTCTCAAAACTTCTTCATATGTAGTGGGATCACCTTATGTATCAATGTCCTCACTGGAAGTCGCCTAGAGGGGGTGAATAGGCGAAACTTGAAATTTACAAACTTTAAACACACACTATACTTGGGGTTAGTGTTAGAGATAATTCGGAGTGTGGAAGATAGTTCTCCTTGCCAAGAGTTGCTCAATCAATGTGGATAACTTTAGAGCCAACTCAAATCAATATGAGCAAGGGAACTTTTAGAGAGAGGAGAGGGGATAAACAAATCGAATGGAGATCAACACAAATGAACACGGTGATTTGTTTACCGAGGTTCGGTTCCAAAGAACCTAGTCCCCGTTGAGGAGGCCACAAAGTCCGGGTCTATTCCAACCCTTTTCCTCTCTCAATCAGTCACTTAGACCGGTCGAGTGCTTCTTCTTAATCACACGAGTCACTAAGACCCTGCAAGGATGACCACACAATTAGGTGTCTCTTGCTAGCTTTACAATTCACTTAGTAGGTTGAGAAAGAGATGAAGAAGGCACGATTGTGAAAGCCAAGCAACAGGAGCGACAAAAAAAATACACAGATCACACTCTCTCAAGTCACTGAGCACTAATGATCACTTGTCTAAATCATGGGACTTTGAGAGATTGAAAGCTTTGAGTGTGTCTTGGAATGGATTGCTAGCTCTTGTATTGAATGTGAGTGAGTGGAGTGCTTGGATGTGATGAATGGAGGTGGTTGGGGTTGTATTTATAGCCTCCAACCACTTCCTAGCCATTGCTCCTTTTCTGCCGACCGCGGACGGTCCGTGCCCCTGGTCCGGACGGTCTGCCCCTGCACATCAACGTCTAAAATCACAATGGTCAGCAGTAACGGCTATATCAACGGCTATAGAGCATTTAATGCGTCGTCAGATGTCAGATAAAGCAGTCGCGGATGGTTCGGTCGTGCACCTCGGACGGTCCGCGAGGACGCTAAAAATGCATTTTTACTCAACCCGTCACCTTCAGGTTTTTCTGGTTGCACGGACGGTCCGCGCTTGGTCTCAGAGGGTGCTTGCTTCTCCATCGGACGATCCATAGTGTTAACTCGTGTTTTTGCAGTGTTCCTGTCCGTGGCTCACCCTGGTGTCGCGGATGGTCGCCGCAAGGGCCCAGACGGTCCGCTCATAGGTGTTTTTCCAAAAAGCTTCTCCTGTCCAGAATAATCTATTGTATTCCGGACAGTCGACATAGAATAGTTGTAGATGAACTTATGCACCTGAGAAATGATCAACTAGGCAAACTAGTTAGTCCACGTGGTTTGTGATGGACGTCAAACACCAAAATCGATTATAGGAAATGATTAAGCCCATTTCCCTTTCAATCTCCCCCTTTTTGGTGATTGATGCCAACACAAACCAAAGCAAATATAAAGTGTAGGAATGTAATTAGTTTGCAATTTTGACAGATGTGCATAAGTTACTTCGAATTTAAACATATTGAAAGGATTCCTACATCTGTCTAAGTAAATGTGATTGCTTTCTTCTATTATAACATTTTAGACCACATTTGCACCACTTTGCTTGTTTTTGGAAATCTTATGGAAAATTATTTTAAAATTCTTTTGCAAATAGCCAAAGGTCTAAGAATATGATTTTCAAAAAGCGTTTTCAAGATTTTGAAAATTCTCCACCTGTTTCAAATGCTTTTCCTTTGACTAAATAAAAGCTCCCCCTGAAGTTCTCCCCTTAGCTATCAAGAGGGTTTTTGTTATTGAAATAATTTCTTCCACTTTGTGAAATAGTTTTTGATAATTTGAAAATGGGTGGTGCGGTCCTTTTGCTTTGGGCCTATTACTTTCTCCCCCTTTGGCATAAATCGCCAAAAATGAAGAAACTTGAGAGGCTTTTGTCTCCCCCTTTGGTAAAAGAGTATGAGTGAAAGTTTATACCAATTGGAAGTTTATGAGTAAGGCAAAGGATAAATGATACTGATAGAGTTGGAGTGGAAGCCTTGCCTTTGACGAATACTCCATTTCCCTTTCAATCTAAGACTAATCATAGAGATACTCATGGAAGCATATTAATCTTAGCCTTGGCACAAGAAGAATAAGAGATATGCATTTGTACCAAATGAAAGAGACATGATCAAAGGTATATAAATGAGCAATGTGTACAATGTTTTAATCAAAGTTCCGAGAATCGAGAATATTTAGCTCATTCCTAAGTTTGCTAAAAGTATTTTCATCCAAGGGCTTGGTGAAGATATTAGCTAATTGGTTGTGGGTGCTAACATAAGCAATTTCGATATCCCCCTTTTGTTGGTGATCTCTCAAAAAGTGATACCGGATGTCTTTGTGCTTAGTGCGGCTGTGTTCAACAGGATTATCCGCCATGTGGATTGCACTCTCATTATCACATAGGAGAGGGACTTTGCTCAATTTGTAGCCATAGTCCCTAAGGGTTTGCCTCATCCAGAGTAATTGTGCACAACGATGGCCTACAACAATATACTCAGCTTCGGCAATGGATAGAGTACTGAGTTTTGTTTCTTTGAAGCCCAAGACACCAGAGATCTCCCTAGAAACTGACGATGCCCTGACGTGCTCTTACTATCAATTTTACATCCGGCATAATCGACATCGGATACCCAATTAAATCAAAGGTAGATCCCTTGGGGTACCATAGCCCAAACTTAGGAGTGTAAACTAAATATCGCATGATTCTTTTCACGGCCCTAAGGTGAACTTCCTTAGGATTTGCCTGGAACCTTGCACACATGCATATGGAAAGCATAATATCCGGTCGTGAAGCACATAAATAGAGTAGACATCCTATCATCGACCAGTATACCTTTTGATCTACAGATTTACCTCCCGTGTTGAGGTCAAGATGCCCATTTGTTCCCATGGGTGTCTTGATGTGTTTGGCATTCTTCATTCCAAACTTCTTGAGTATACCTTGAATGTACTTAGTTTGGCAGATGAAGGTGCCTTCTTGGAGTTGCTTGATTTGAAATCCAAGGAAATACTTCAACTCTCCCATCATAGACATCTCGAATTTCTGTGTCATAATCCTACTAAATTCTTCATAAGATGACTCGTTAGTAGACCCAAATATAATATCATCAACATAAATTTGGCATATAAACAAGTCTTTAGCAATTATTTTAGTGAAGAGAATAGCGTTAGCTTTTTCGACTTTGAAGCCATTAGTGATAAGAAATTCTCGCAGTCATTCATACCATGCTCTTGGGGGTTTCTTGAGCCCATAAAGAGCCTTTGAGAGCTCATAAACATGGTTAGGATACTCACTATCTTCAAAGCCAGGAGGTTGCTCAACATACACTTCTTCCTTAATAGGTCCATTGAGGAAGACACTCTTTACGTCCATTTGATACAACTTAAAGCCATGGTAAGTAGCATAGGCAAGTAATATACGAATTGACTCAAGCCTAGCTATGGGTGCATAGGTTTCATCAAAATCCAAACCTTCGACTTGTGAATAACCTTTGGCAACAAGTCGGGCTTTGTTCCTAGTCACCACACCATGCTCATCTTGTTTGTTGCGGAATACCCACTTGGTACCTACAACATTTTGGTTAGAATGTGGAACTAAATGTCATACCTCATTCCTTGTGAAGTTATTAAGCTCCTCTTGTATTGCCACCACCCAGTCTGGATCTCTTATTGCATCCTCTATCATGTATGGCTCAATAGAATACACAAAAGAGTAATGTTCACCAAAAGTGAGCAACTCGAGATCTAGTGGTTACCCCCTTGTGGATGTCACCAAGAATGGAATTGACGGGGTGATCTATTTGTATTGCTTGATGGACTCTTGGGTGTGGTGGTCTTTGATCCTGAATCTCTTGATCATCTTACTTGTCTTGCTCATCTTCATCTCCCCCTTGATCAATGTCCTCCTCTTGAGGTGGCTCATCGTCTTGATCTTGATCCTCGTCCTCTTGAGCCAATTCCCCATCTTGAGTTGGTGGAGATGCTTGTATGGAAGATGATGGTTGATCTTATGCTTGTGGAGACTCTTCGGATTCCTTTGGACACACATCCCCTATGGACATGTTCTTTAGCGCGACACACGAAGCCTCTTCATCATCTAGTCCATCAAGATCAACTTGCTCCACTTGGGAGCCATTAGTCTCATCAAACACAACGTCACAAGAAACTTCAACTAATCCAGTGGACTTGTTGAAGACTCTATATGCCCTTGTGTTTGAGTCATAACCAAGTAAAAAGCCTTCTACTGCTTTAGGAGCAAATTTAGAATTTCTACCCCTCTTAATAAGAACAAAGCATTTGCTCCTAAAAACTCTAAAATAAGAAACATTGGGCTTTTTAGTGGTGACAAGTTCATATGATGTTTTCTTGAGGATTCGGTGAAGGTAGAGTCGGTTGATGGAGTAGCAAGCGGTATTAATCGCCTCCACCCAAAACCGATTCGGTGTCTTATACTCATCAAACATGGTCCTTGCCATATCCAAAAGAGTTCTATTCTTCCTCTCTACTACACCATTTTGTTGAGGTGTGTAGGGAGAAGAGAACTCATGCTTGCCCTCCTCCTCAAGAAATCCTTCAATTTGAGAGTTCTTGAACTCCGTTCCATTGTCGTTTTTAATCTTTTTGATTCTCAATCCGAACTCATTTTGATCTCGTCTTAAGAATCTCTTTAAGGTCTCTTGGGTTTGAGATTATTCCTGCAAAAAGAATACCCAAGTGAAGCGAGAATATTCATCCACAATAACAAGATAATACTTACTCCTGCCGATGCTTATATAAGCGATCGGGCCGAATAGGTCCATGTGGAGTAGCTCAAGTGGCCTGTCGGTCATCATGATGTTCTTGTGTGGATGATGAGCTCCAACTTGCTTCCCTGCTTGACATGCGCTACAAATCCTGTCTTTCTTAAAATGAACATTTGTTAGTCCTAAAATGTGCTCTCCTTTTATAAGTTTGTGAAGATTCTTCATCCCAACATGAGCAAGTCGGTGACGCCAGAGCCAGCCCATATTAGTCTTAGCAATTAAGCAAGTGTCTAGTTCAGAATTGTTATCATTAAATTCAACAAAATATAGCTGACCATCTAACACTCCCTTAAAAGCTATTGAATCATCACTCCTTCTAAAGATAGTACACCAACATTAGTAAAAAGACAGTTGTAACCCATTTTGTATAATTGAGAAACTGAAAGCAAGTTGTAATCTAAAGCATCTACAAGAAAAACATTAGAAATGGAATGGTCAGGAGATATAGGGTCTAAAACGCAAAACTTAGGACCTAACTGTAAGGATATTATCCAGGGGTGGACGATGGGTTATTTAGCTAATTCCCTAGGGTCTCGTTTAGAAAAATAAACATGGCGAAGGTAGGGATTAGAGACTTATCTCACCTGAAGGGGTGGACGGTGGATTGCTAGCCGTGGGATCCAAATCCGATGGTAGGGATTAGAGACTTATCTCACCTGAACTGGTATTCTATCACAATGGTCGGGTCTAAAATCAATGCTCGAGATTGAAGGATCCCGCGATCTGATCTCGGCCAACAGATCCAAGATCAACAACTATGATTTTCGATCATGATGGGGTATTTGAGATTCAATCGTGAGCGCTCATCACCGGATCGACGGCTAGGGCCGTTTTCCCCCGCACGATCCTATTCATGCCAGAACGGGGCTGCAACATCCTGCTCGTGGTGGCAGACCCACCGGCGAGTGGTGGCTGCTGCGAGGCTATGGATGTGATGAGTCTTTGATTGATGGCTTGAGGTGTTATGGTGGCATGTATTTATATAGGCTAGGAGGTGAGCGGTTACATGATAGATCTAATCTGATACTTATCTGTTACAACCATATCCTATATATTAGGAACTCTAACAAACTTGAAACCATATATGTTACATTATAGATCTAATCTGGTACTTATCTGTTACAATCATATCCTATCTATTAGGAACTCTAACAAACTCTTATCTGTGACAATCCTATCCTATATGGTAGGAACTCTAACTTATCTCTTTTATTCCAATAAATATTGTTGTTAATTTGTACTACTCATATTAGTCCTTCATTTTAAATAAATCTTAGAATATATTTTTATTTAAAATTTTAAATTAATTTTTTTGGGTGTTACACGCGAGCTGAAATGAGTATTTTCTTAAATATCTTATTGCGATATCCTAATTTGTATCAACTTTACCTAAAGGACGTCCTGTACAAACAAATCAACCAAACATACATCGATCCATTATATTAGCTTATATTTCTAATTTTTCATTTCTATTTTAAATTTAAAATTCAAGTCTAATTTAGAGATGAGTTAAATTTTCTATTTCAAGAATAAATTTCAACAAACAAAAACTCAACATGAATGCAAAGCATTTTTATTAATTAATTTACCCATTTAAGCAAATGAAAATTAGTTGGAATAACTTATGTAAGATCTTTTACAATAATAATTATTAAAGAAAATAATTCAAACACATAGCCATATTTTAGAAGTACAATAAAATAAATTTATAATCTTCACATATTTATTTAAAATGATATAATTTCTTATGTAAAATCTATATTAAGAGATAGTTTAACTTAAATTTTTTTGGCGAATAAATCTTTAACACAAAGGATAGTTCACATAAGAATCTTTTAGGTAATCTATTATTTGAAAACACATTTATTTAAATCATGAAATGAGTTTTCCTAATTTATCCATAATATGATTTTGGAGTGTTTCAAATTCTACCTCCCTTAAAAATAATCTCGTCCTCGAGATTAGTAAGAAAGGGATGTAAAAAGCCTTATTTATAGTTTAGCTTTTAGTTTCTGATTAGTTTAAGAATAAGAAGTTTCATGTTAATTAGAAAGTGATTAGGAAAGCATGGGTATCTTCTATGCCTAGCCACTTTTTAGGCAATATGAGATTTGGTTAGAGCAAGTATAGATGATGGTAAGAAGTACTGGGTAAGGAAAGACTTCGTCCTGGTGGGTGGATCATGACTACTTTCGCGATCCAGTTGACTCTTTTATCCTTTGCTAATGAGGTTAATCTCTTTCCATCTTGGGTCTTGGTGTCTCCATCTGAGTTAGGAACATTTAGTTAAGATAGCTGGGGTACATGGGTAGGTCAAAATCTTGTTTATCAATAGGTTAGAATAGATTGATTATGTAACCTATTAGGAGTGCATGGCCGAGTTGGTCTAGGGCACTAATTTAGGAGTTAGTGAATTAGGTGAAAAAGGTTTTTTAGGTGTAGAGTTCAAATTAGCTAACCAGTCTATCTTACTAGTATTAATGATCTGGGTTAATCAATTCTATCCTTTAGATAGTAGCAAGAGAATGAATTAGATAAGAGATCTAGATTAGATTAGATTTAACTAGGTCTTATTAGAACATATTAGATCACATTAGTTTTCATTAGATTAGATGAGACCTAGATTAGATTGGTATGACTTGATTAGAATAGATAAGATTTAAGTAATTTGGATTAGATCATGGTTGTTACTCTAGGATGAGATAAGCAAAGTGGTTGGGACAAGATAAATCTATTAGGGTAAGACAGAATCTTTCAAGATAAGATGAATCTATAGAGCTAGGTATATTTTAATGGGGAATAATATAATTTGTCAAGTTATCTTATAAACATTTTTACGCCTATATATATATGCAGATGCAATTGTGGATATTACTCCATAATTCATCACACTCAATCAAAGAACCAAATCAGACAGGTATCATAAGAACAAGCATTCAAGCACATAGATACCTATAAAAATAGTTTTGTTTTGTTCCTAATATTAGGTCTCCTATTCCTAAAAGTCACTTTAGGTATAGGATTTCAAAGTGTGAAATCCACTTTGGTCTTTAGAGTGAAAAGGTAAGAGTAATCAGAGTAAAGCAGCAGTGGATGAGAAAAGATTAAGGAAAGTTTAGAAAGGATAAGAGTAGCAGAGGTAAGAAGATAAGGGTTATCAAGTTCTATCTAGGTTTCGTCCTACAACCAACATTGCTCTGATACCACTTCTGTCATACCCGGGTTTCGGGGGCACCAAGACCCAGGCGCGAAATAATCACTAGGTGTGCTGGGACCAAGTCTCACACATATGATGAATCATGGTACAGAAACGGATGTCACATATTTACTATATAATAGAAGTTCTGTACAAAATAAATAAATAATTACATCAAAAGGTGACAACGATCCAGCAACCTAAAGTTGACTGGAAGACGATGGCCTAGACCTCTCACGAACTCATCACAACATCCTCCATACGCCTCATCCTGCGGTACCTGTTTTTGACCTGTGGGGGTGTGAGACAGCAAGGGTGAGCTCACATACATTCATCGCTCAACAAGTTGTGGGGAATAATGTGCATGAACTCGCCAAAGGTGGGAGCTCACATGAAGTGTAAGGCTTACCAAAGAGGATGGCTAAAGCTAAGTATTGCTTTTAAAGTTGGTCAAAATTTTATTAGCAGTTACTAAGTGTAAGTAGATACCAACCCAAAATAAGTAATAGATCAAAATTGGTAACAACACCCGCGATGCAATGCATATGACAATTAAGTTTAGTTCCATAAATTAATCATGTGAGTGTCCGAGCCGCTCATGACCGTGAGCACGACTGATATACCAGTTTTACACTCTGCAGAGGTTGCACATCTTTACCCACAAGTCATATTACCCATCTGCCAAGGGGTCATGAATCCCATACACCTCTACCAAGGAGGCGAGGCAGGGTAACACTACGAGGCCTTTACAAAGTTCCACTAGCTTCAGAAAACCCGCTACAGTTTCTAGGAAGCTCTAATGCAGGGATCCGTCGCTTGACCGCCATCACAGCAAAATCAACCCAAGGACCTCCTTACACTGACCACTCCCCTACTGCCCTTGCCCTTTCGGGTAAGGTAGTCCTCCACTAGCTTTCTCGGGTGGTTCTCCATGTTCCAATTAACAATATGATCTTATTGAAAGGGAAATGTGCCCTTGGGCCATTTCTAAGTATTTTGGTGATTTAGTGCCCAACACAGGTGCCTAATTGTAAAATGGTGGACAAAGTACAAATCAAGGATAAAGGTATGTTTCTCAGACTTAGTACATTGTTTTATGGACTAATGTATTGTGTCTAAGTGCTGGAAACAGAAAAAAATCGAGTTGGAGAAGAGATGGCTCGAGCAGCCAAAGTCTGCCCAGTCTGGGTGCACCGGACTGTCCGGTGGTGCACCGGACAGTGTCCGGTGCGCCAGGCTGGCTCGGCGTGAAGTGGCCGCTCTCGGGAATTCGCCGACGGCGTACGGCTAAAATTCACCGGACTGTCCGGTGTGCACCAGACTGTCCGGTGAGCCAACGGTCGGTCGGGCCAACGGTCGGCCACGGAATCCGCGCGTGACACGTGGCCAGGCCAACGGTCGGAAGGGGGCACCGGACTGTCCGGTGTGCGCCGGACATGTCCGGTGTGCCAACGGCTCCCAGATCTGCAACGGTCTGCAACGGTCGGCAGCGCCATTTTAGGAAGGAAATCGGGCACCGGACAGTGTCCGGTGTACACCGGACTGTCCGGTGCACCCGACGACAGAAGGCAAGATTGGCCTTCCAGATTTGCTCTCAATGGCTCCTAGCTGCCTTGGGGCTATAAAAGGGACCCCTAGGCGCATGGAGGAGCACACCAAGCAACCTTAGAGCATTCTTGATCATCCACACTAAGTCTTTGCGCATTCGTTTGTCATTCTCAGTGATTCGAGCTCCGTTATAGTGAGAACTTTGAGATAGTCTTTTGAGCTCGATTCTTGGCCGTGTGTGTGCGCATTTTGCTGTGGATTTGTGTGTGTTGCTATCCTCCCTTACTCCGTATTTCTTGTGAATCTCAAGTGTAAGGGCGAGAGGCTCCAAGTTGTGGAGAATCCTCGCAAACGGGATATTGAAAGGCAAAACAAAACACCGTGGTATTCAAGTTGGTCTTTGGACCGCTTGAGAGGGGTTGATTGCAACCCTCGTCCATTGGGACGCCACAACATGGAGTAGGCAAGCGTTGGTCTTGGCCGAACCACGGGATAAACCACTGTGTCATCTCTGTGTTTGATCTCTTGTGGTATTGTGTTTTGTTGAGACTCCTCTCTAGCCACTTGGCGATTATTGTGCTAACACTTAACAAGTTTTTGTGGCTATAAGTTTAAGTTTTCACAGGATCACCTATTCACCCCCCCTCTAGGTGCTCTCAATTGGTATCAGAGCCGTTCTCTTCAAGAAAGGGACTAACCGCCCGAAGAGATGGATCCTAAGGGGAAGGGAATCGTGATCAACGACAAGGAGAAGGAGTCCTTCGTCAACGAGCCAAAGGACGACAAGACTTCCGACTCAGGCTCGGGGCACAGACGCAAAGAAGGGAAGAAGAAGAAGACAAGACGCATCAAGGAGATCATCTACTACGACAGCGACGAATCTTCCTCTTCCCAAAAGGACGACGACAACGACTACAAAAAGACGGTCAATTCGAACTTTTCATTTGATTATTCTCGTATTCAACATAGTTCGAATTCGCATTTGCTTTCCATTCCTCTTGGCAAACCTCCACACTTCGATGGGGAGGACTACGGATTTTGGAGTCACAAAATGCGTAGTCACTTATTCTCTCTCCATCCAAGCATGTGGGAGATTGTAGAGAATGGAATGAAGTTTGATAGCTCGGATAACTCTATGCTCATAAATGAACAAATCCATAGAAATGCACAAGCTACTACTGTTCTCTTAGCATCCTTGTGCAAGGAAGAGTACAACAAGGTGAGCGGCTTGGACAATGCCAAGCAAATATGGGACACCCTCAAGATCTCTCACGAGGGGAATGACATCACCATGCTCACCAAAATGGAGTTGGTGGAGGGCGAGCTTGGACGATTCGCCATGATAAGGGGAGAGGAGCCAACCCAAACGTACAACCGGCTCAAGACCCTCATCAACAAAATAAGGAACTACGGAAGCACGCGATGGACGGACCACGACGTCGTCCGCCTAATGCTAAGGTCCTTTACCGTTCTTGATCCTCATCTCGTGAACAATATTCGTGAGAATCCCAGGTACACGATGATGACGCCCGAGGAGGTACTCGGAAAATTCGTAAGCGGGCGGATGATGATCAAGGAGGCGAGATACGTCGACGACGCGTTGAACGGTCCAATCCACGAGCCTCAACCCATCGCTCTCAAGGCAACAAGGAGCAAGGAGCCGCTACCCAGCAAGGTGGCGCAAGTTGAGGCGGCCGGGCTCAATGATGAAGAGATGGCTCTCATCATCAAGAGATTCAAGACGGCGCTAAATGGTTGCAAGGGGCAACCAAGGAAGACCAAGACAAAGGGGAAGCGCTCATGCTTCAAATGTGGTAAGGTTGGTCATTTTATTGCTAACTGTCCCAAAAATGATAGTGACCAGGAGCAAGGGAAAAATGGGAAGAGAGAGAACAAAAAGGTTTACAAGAAGGCCAAAGGCGAAGCACACCTTGGAAAGGAGTGGGATTCGGATTGCTCTTCGTCCGACTCCGACGACGAAGGACTCGCCGCCACTGCCTTCAACAAATCGGCCCTCTTCCCAAACGAGCATCACACTTGCCTCATGGCAAGGGAGAAGAAGGTAATCAATCATAATGCTAATACTTATGATTCTTCTAGTGATGATGAGTCTAGTGAGGATGAAATAGATTACTCCAGTTTATTCAAGGGATTGGATAGAACTAAGATAGCTAAGATTAATGAATTGATTGATGCCTTGAATGAAAAGGATAGAATCTTAGAGAAACAAGAAGATCTTTTATATGAAGAGCATGATAAATTTATTAGTGCACAAAATTCACTTGCTCTAGAAGTTAAAAGAAATGGAATGCTTTCTTGTGAACTTTCTACTTGTAACGAAACCATTTCTTCTTTAAAAGGTGAAATTAATGATTTAAATGCTAAGCTAGAAGTAGCAAGTAAATCTAACTCTTGTGTTGAACATGTTGAAATTTGCACTAAGTGTAAGGATGTTGATATTAATGCTTGTTGTGAACACTTAGTTTCAATTTCAAAACTAAATGATGAAGTGGCTAGTCTTAGTGCCCAACTTAAGACTAGCAAGAATGAATTTGATAAGCTAAAATTTGCAAGGGATGCCTACACGATTGGTAGACACCCCTCAATTAAGGATGGACTTGGCTACAAGAGGGAAGCCAAGGATTGACAAGCCATAAGGCTCCTATCTCCGCCAAGGAGAAAGGGAAGGCTCCTATGGTTAGTAGTACTAAAAAGAACCATGCTTTTATGTATCATGATAGGAGTTATAATGCTTATAATGATTTTGACTCTCATGCCATGTTTGCTTCTAGTTCTTCCTATATGCATGGTAGAAATATGTCTAGAAGAAATGCTATTCATCATGCGCCTAGAAAGAATATTATTCATGCTCCTAGGAAAGTAGTGAATGAACCTTCTACAATTTATTGTGCTTTAAATGCTTCCTTTGCTATTTGTAGAAAGAATAGGAAAATAGTTGCTAGGAAGTTAGGGGCAAAATGCAAGGGAGACAAAACTTGCATTTGGGTCCCTAAGGATATTTGCACTAACCTTGCAGGACCCAACATGAGTTGGGTACCTAAGACCCAAGCCTAAATTTGCCTTGCAGGTTTATGCATCCGGGGGTTCAAGCTGGATTATCGACAGCGGATGCACAAACCATATGACGGGGGAGAAGAAGATGTTCACCTCCTACGTCAAAAATAAGGATTCCCAAGATTCAATTATATTCGGTGATGGGAATCAAGGCAAGGTAAAAGGGTTAGGTAAAATTGCAATTTCTAATGAACACTCAATCTCCAATGTGTTTTTAGTTGAGTCTCTTGGTTACAATTTGCTATCTGTTAGTCAACTATGCAATATGGGATATAATTGTCTTTTTACAAATGTAGATGTGTCTGTCATTAGAAGAAGTGATGGTTCACTAGCCTTTAAGGGTGTACTAGACGGCAAGCTTTACTTAGTTGATTTTGCAAAAGAAGAGGCCGGTCTAGATGCATGCTTAATGGCTAAGACTTGCATGGGCTGGCTGTGGCATCGCCGCTTAGCACATGTGGGGATGAAGAACCTCCACAAGCTTCTAAAGGGAGAACACGTGATAGGTCTAACCAATGTTTATTTCGAAAAAGATAGACCTTGTGCAGCTTGTCAAGCAGGTAAACAAGTGGGAGGAGCACATCACAGCAAGAATGTGATGACCACATCAAGACCTCTAGAGCTGCTGCATATGGACCTCTTTGGACCCGTCGCCTATCTAAGCATAGGAGGAAGTAAGTATGGTCTAGTTATTGTTGATGACTTTTCCCGCTTCACTTGGGTGTTCTTTTTGCAGGATAAGTCTGAAACCCAGGGGACCCTCAAGCGCTTCCTAAGGAGAGCTCAAAATGAGTTTGAGCTCAAGGTGAAAAAGATAAGGAGCGACAACGGGTCCGAATTCAAGAACCTTCAAGTGGAGGAGTTTCTTGAGGAGGAAGGGATCAAGCACGAGTTCTCCGCTCCCTACACGCCTCAGCAAAATGGTGTGGTAGAGAGGAAGAACAGGACGCTCATAGATATGGCGAGGACTATGCTTGGAGAATTGAAGACCCCTGAGTGCTTTTGGTCGGAAGCTGTGAACACGGCTTGCCACGCCATCAACAGGGTCTACCTTCACCGCCTCCTCAAGAAGACGTCGTATGAGCTACTAACCGGTAACAAACCCAATGTATCTTACTTTCGTGTATTTGGGAGCAGGTGCTACATTCTAGTGAAGAAGGGTAGAAATTCTAAATTTGCTCCCAAAGCTGTAGAAGGGTTTTTATTAGGTTACGATTCAAATACAAAGGCGTATAGGGTCTTCAACAAATCATCGGGTTTGGTTGAAGTCTCTAGCGACGTTGTATTTGATGAGACTAATGGCTCTCCAAGAGAGCAAGTTGTTGATTGTGATGATGTAGATGAAGAAGATGTTCCGACGGCCGCTATACGAACCATGGCGATTGGAGAAGTGCGGCCACAGGAACAAGATGAACGAGATCAACCTTCTTCCTCAACAACGGTGCATCCCCCAACTCAAGACGATGAACAGGTTCATCAAAAGGAGGCGTGTGATCAAGGGGGAGCACAAGATGATCACGCGATGGAGGAAGAAGCGCAACCGGCACCTCCAACCCAAGTTCGAGCGGTGATTCAAAGGGATCATCCCGTCGACCAAATTTTGGGTGACATTAGCAAGGGAGTAACTACTCGATCTCGATTAGTTAATTTTTGTGAGCATTACTCCTTTGTCTCTTCTATTGAGCCTTTCAGGGTAGAGGAGGCCTTGCTAGATCCGGATTGGGTATTGGCCATGCAGGAGGAACTCAACAACTTCAAGCGCAATGAAGTTTGGACACTGGTGCCTCGTCCCAAGCAAAATGTTGTGGGAACCAAGTGGGTGTTCCGCAACAAATAGGACGAGCACGGGGTGGTGACAAGGAACAAGGCTCGACTTGTGGCAAAAGGTTATGCCCAAGTCGCAGGTTTGGACTTTGAGGAGACTTTTGCTCCCGTGGCTAGGCTAGAATCAATTCGTATCTTGCTAGCATATGCCGCTCACCATTCTTTCAGGTTGTACCAAATGGATGTGAAGAGCGCTTTCCTCAATGGGCCAATCAAGGAGGAGGTGTACGTGGAGCAACCCCCTGGCTTCGAGGATGAACGGTACCCCGACCACGTGTGTAAGCTCTCTAAGGCGCTCTATGGACTTAAGCAAGCCCCAAGAGCATGGTATGAATGCCTTAGAGACTTCTTAATTGCTAATGCTTTCAAGGTTGGGAAAGCCGATCCAACTCTTTTTACTAAGACTTGCGACGGTGATCTTTTTGTGTGCCAAATTTATGTCGATGACATAATATTTGGTTCTACTAACCAAAAGTCTTGTGAAGAGTTTAGCAGGGTTATGATGCAGAAATTTGAGATGTCGATGATGGGCGAGTTGAACTACTTCCTTGGGTTTCAAGTGAAGCAACTCAAGGACGGCACCTTCATCTCCCAAACGAAGTACACGCAAGATTTGCTAAAGAGGTTTGGGATGAAGGACGCAAAGCCCGCAAAGACGCCGATGGGAACCGACGGACACACCGACCTCAACAAAGGAGGTAAGTCCGTTGATCAAAAAGCATACCGGTCCATGATAGGTTCTTTGCTTTATTTATGTGCTAGTAGACCGGATATTATGCTTAGCGTATGCATGTGTGCTAGATTTCAATCCGATCCTAAGGAGTGTCACTTAGTGGCAGTGAAGCGAATTCTTAGATATTTGGTTGCTACGCCTTGCCTCGGACTCTGGTATCCAAATGGGTCTACCTTTGACTTGGTTGGATACTCAGATTCCGACTATGCTGGATGTAAGGTCGATAGGAAGAGTACATCAGGGACGTGCCAATTCTTAGGAAGGTCCCTGGTGTCGTGGAACTCTAAGAAACAAACCTCCGTTGCCCTATCCACCGCTGAGGCCGAGTATGTTGCCGCAGGACAGTGTTGCGCGCAACTACTTTGGATGAGGCAAACCCTTCGGGACTTTGGCTACAATCTGAGCAAAGTCCCACTCCTATGTGACAATGAGAGTGCTATCCGCATGGCGGAAAATCCTATTGAACACAGCCGCACAAAGCACATTGACATCCGGCATCACTTTTTGAGAGACCACCAGCAAAAGGGAGATATCGAAGTGTTTCATGTTAGCACCGAGAACCAGCTAGCCGATATCTTTACCAAGCCTTTAGATGAGAAGACCTTTTGCAGGCTGCGTAGTGAGCTAAATGTCTTAGATTCGCGGAACTTGGATTGAATTGTAGCATACATGTATTTATGCTTTTGATCATGTTCCTTTTTGCATTTTGTTGTTAAGTATGGTGCTCGAGTTGTACAAACACTCCCTGGACCTCACAAGTCCATTGCAAAGTGATGCACAGTTTTAGGGGGAGATGTGTTACAACTTGACCCTTTGAGACTAACCATATGCTTGAGTTTGCTTGTTTTAGTCTCAAAGGAGAATTGAAAGGGAAAAGGTGGACTTGGACCATGAAAGACTTCCACTACACTCCGATGAGAGGGTAACCTATTCCAAGTTCATCTAATGAACTCTTATTGTCATTTGCTCTTAATTGAAGATTTTGGTGAGGCAATGGGGTTATAGGGCCAAGATTGATCCCGTTTTGGTGCTTGATGCCAAAGGGGGAGAAAATAAAGGCCAAAGCAATAATGGATCAGCTACCACTTGAGAAATTTTGAAAATAGTAGATTAGAGCTTTTGGTTTGTCAAAACTCTTTTATTATCTCTTATGTCAAAAGTTGGCCTCTTGTGGGGAGAAGTGTTGATTAAGGGAAAAAGGGGGAGTTTTTGAAATATTTGATCAAATTTCTTTGGAAAACCTCTCTTTATGTCTCTACAAGTGATTTTGACTTAGAGATAGGAATTTGAGTTTGATTTGCAAAAACAAACCAAGTGGTGGCATAGAGTGATCCATATATGTCAAAATTGAATCAAAATGATTTGAGTTCTTATTTGAAGTGTTTTTGTACTTGTTCTACTTGCTTTATGTTATGTTGGCATAAATCACCAAAAAGGGGGAGATTGAAAGGGAAATGTGCCCTTGGGCCATTTCTAAGTATTTTGGTGATTTAGTGCCCAACACAGGTGCCTAATTGTAAAATGGTGGACAAAGTACAAATCAAGGATAAAGGTATGTTTCTCAGACTTAGTACATTGTTTTATGGACTAATGTATTGTGTCTAAGTGCTGGAAACAGAAAAAAATCGAGTTGGAGAAGAGATGGATCGAGCAGCCAAAGTCTGCCCAGTCTGGGTGCACCGGACTGTCCGGTGGTGCACCGGACAGTGTCCGGTGCGCCAGGCTGGCTCGGCGTGAAGTGGCCGCTCTCGGGAATTCGCCGACGGCGTACAGATAAAATTCACCGGACTGTCCGGTGTGCACCGGACTGTCCGGTGAGCCAACGGTCGGCCGGGCCAACGGTCGGCCGCGGAATCCGCGCGCGACACGTGGCCGGGCCAACGGTCGGAAGGGGGCACCGGACTGTCCGGTGTGCACCGGACATGTCCGGTGTGCCAACGGCTCCCAGATCTGCAACGGTCTGCAACGGTCGGCAGCGCCATTTTAGGAAGGAAATCGGGCACCGGACAGTGTCCGGTGTACACCGGACTGTCCGGTGCACCCGACGACAGAAGGCAAGATTGGCCTTCCAGATTTGCTCTCAACGGCTCCTAGCTGCCTTGGGGCTATAAAAGGGACCCCTAGGCGCATGGAGGAGCACACCAAGCAACCTTAGAGCATTCTTGATCATCCACACTAAGTCTTTGCGCATTCGTTTGTCATTCTCAGTGATTCGAGCTCCGTTCTAGTGAGAACTTTGAGATAGTCTTTTGAGCTTGATTCTTGGCCGTGTGTGTGCGCATTTTGCTGTGGATTTGTGTGTGTTGCTGTCCTCCCTTACTCCGTATTTCTTGTGAATCTCAAGTGTAAGGGCGAGAGGCTCCAAGTTGTGGAGAATCCTCGCAAACGGGATATTGAAAGGCAAAACAAAACACCGTGGTATTCAAGTTGGTCTTTAGACCGCTTGAGAGGGGTTGATTGCAACCCTCGTCCATTGGGACGCCACAACGTGGAGTAGGCAAGCGTTGGTCTTGGCCGAACCACGGGATAAACCACTGTGTCATCTCTGTGTTTGATCTCTTGTGGTATTGTGTTTTGTTGAGACTCCTCTCTAGCCACTTGGCGATTATTGTGCTAACACTTAACAAGTTTTTGTGGCTATAAGTTTAAGTTTTCATAGGATCACCTATTCACCCCCCCTCTAGGTGCTCTCACTTATCATGAACAATAATTATACAACAACATAATTGGAACATGATCATAATAAAACATTAGTTTCCCAAAACCAGGTAGAGCAATAGAAAATCTACCTAATAATTCATCTGTTTGCAAGGTGAGGGATAAACAATGCTAGGGGAAACCTACTAGGTCCCATCAAATTAACCTGAGCATGTCACAGTGATTAATAGTGGAGATTATTAGGTAAAAAGGAGTGATAAAGGGCATAACTTGCCTGGGACTCGAGATTCCAGGTACCAACTTGCTCTTCAAGTGACTCGTGACCTCGCGCTAGTCGTAGCAATACAAACAAAAATGGTATAGGAAAAATTAACATCACACCAAACATAAGAACAAACTGCATAATAATGATGTATGCGTCGTAACTAGATCTTAGGTTCAAGAACCACTAATATCGGAGTTACAGTTATATATAAAGTTGTGATTTTCCGAAGGTTTAGGTGTTAATATAAAACAAGTGAGATACAAGGTTTTAACTATAGATTTCATAGTAATACAAGGTTACTAGATGATAAACAATTTTAATACGAGACTAATGCAACTGGAACGGATTAAAAAGGAGTTAAAATGAATTACTTATGAATTAAACAAGTTTCTGGAATTAGTTTTATACTAGAAATCATTTTCTGGTTTATTTTATCAAATCTGAGATTTATTTGGACTTCGGGCATAAATACCAGAGAGATTAGGGTCTAAAACGCAAAACTTAGGACCTAACTGTAAGGATATTATCCAGGGGTGGACGACGGGTTATTTAGCTAATTCCCCAGGGTCTCGTTTAGAAAAATAAACATGGCAAAGGGGTACGGTGGATTGCTAGTCGTGGGATCCAAATCTGACGGTAGGGATCAGAGACTTATCTCACTTGAACCGGTATTCTATTACCGCGGTCGAGTCTAAAATCAACGCTCGAGATTAAAGGATCCCACGATCTGATCTCAGCCAACAGATCCAAGATCAACAACTACGATTTTCGATCACAATGGAGTATTTGAGATTCAATCGTGATCGCTCATCACCGGATCAACGGCCAGGGCCGTTTCTCCCCCGCACGATCCTGTTCACGCCGGAACGGGGCTGGGACATCCTGCTCGCAGTGGCAGGCCCACCGGCGGGCGCTGGCTGCTGCGAGGCTATGGATGATATGAGTCTTTGATTGATGGCTTGAGGTGTTATGGTGGCATATATTTATATAGGCTAGGAGGTGGGCGGTTACATGATAGATCTAATCTGATACTTATCTGTTACAACCATATCCTATATATTAGGAACTCTAACAAACTCGAAACCATATATGTTACATGATAGATCTAATCTGGTACTTATCTGCTACATCATATCATATCTATTAGGAACTCTAACAAACTCTCATCTGTTACAATCTTATCCTATATGTTAGGAACTCTAACTTATCTCTTTTATTCCAATAATATTGTTGTTAATTTGTACTAATCATATTAGTCCTTCATTTTAAATAAATCTTAGAATATATTTTTAATTAAAATTTTAAATTAATTTTTTTGGGTGTTACACGCGAGCTGAAATGAGTACTGTTGGAGACTTGTTCTCAAATGCTTCGAGTTAAGAACAAGGCAACATAGAAGATGTTAAACATTAAGGTCCTTCGTCCTTCGAAACATTACGCCCCTTTGGGAAATAATGCTTTAGGACGAAGGTCACAAGAGACATACCTTCGTAAATATAATAAATAATGCCGAAGGATTCATATAAAGTGTGAAATATAAATATCAACATAGGATCATTTCTATTTTATTAACATGGAGAAACAGAAATGATTTCAAATTACAAATGTACCTTCGGTCCTGAGAGAAGGTAGAAGTACAAACGTGACGCAAAAGCCAATGCCAAGTCAGCGTGAACAGTACGGGAGTACTGTTCATCTATTTATAGACGCGGGACGTAGCCCACGTAAAATTACATCCATGTCCATTACATTTGTTAACGGTTTATGGAAATCTGTCGAGGCCCCCGAAGTCTTTTCATCTTTAAGTCGGTTCCCCCTTATGCCATCGCGCCGAAGCTTCCCTGCGCACAGCTTCGGCTGCCCTCGACCTTCGTCTGGTTCAGGCTTCGTCCTGGTCGTGCTCCATATCCATAATTCTGAATCCGAAAATACCTGTTCATATAATCCACTTGGAAAACATTGTGAAATCATGTTTTTGAGGACCTTCGGAGGACGAAGGCCCCCAACAGTAGCCCCTCGCAATATTAATTTGTAAATAATAAATTCAGATTGCGATATGGACGAAGGCCTTGAGCCGAAGGTCCGAAAAAACACCTTCCCTTTGCTAGAATAGCAACATTCACTGACAAGCGGGGCCTTTCAATTTTCAACGCCCTAGGCGTATAAATAAGATCACATCGCGAACTCATTTGGTACGCACACTTGCCTTTTGCTTCGGCCCACTAAAATTTTTAGCTCTTGTTCGTTAAGATTTGCTGGTCTTTTTGATTTCGAAGCTTCGGCCTCGGGAACAATTTTTTAGCGTTCCCGAAGATGTCTGAAGGCAAGAAGATCCCTGCTGAGACGAAGCTAAAGATCCCTGCTGAGACGAAGCTGAGTCTCGAGGAGGAGAAGAATCTGGGGTTCCTGATAGCGATGGCAGAGACCAATACAGAGAAAATCATGAAGGAGATTCTCGAAGGTTTATCCGAAGATACTGAAGACAGCGACAGCTATGATGTGGAAAGTGGTGGGGAAGAGGCCGAAGATCGACCGTGGCGACCAAGCCACACAGTTTTTGGGAAAACAACCATCAAGCAGAGTCACATTGATAATATGAGGGGGCGATATTTCCGAGACATATCTATTGTGAGAGCTGATGCCGGGGAAAAAACTTCTCCCACCCCCGAAGAAGATGAAGTTGTGATTTTCCGAAGCTTCCTCAAGGCTGGGCTTCGATTCCCCCTGAGCAACTTTGTTGTTGAGGTACTAAAGACATTTCAAGTCTATCTGCATCAAATCACTCCCGAAGCCATCATAAGAATGGGAGTGTTTGTCTGGGCTGCGAGGAGCCAAGGTTTGGAACCGAACGCTAAAAGCTTCTGCAACATTCATGAGTTACTATACGAGACGAAGCCCTGGGGAAAGGAGCAATACCACAACAACTTTGGGTGCTACAGCTTCGGCGCCCGCTCCGGGTCAAGCTGCCCTGTGCCGACCTTTCGGAAGAGGTGGCCCGGAGCCTGGATGACTGAATGGTTTTATGTAAAGAATGATCTAACAGCTCAAGAGAATGTGAAGAGTATCATTATGCACCCAATCTGGCAACGCTTCGGTCTTCGAAGGCCGAAGGTCGAAATGGACGAAGCCGCCGAAGAATGCCAAAGAGCCTTCGGGGTAGTCTGCTCGTTTATTGGGACAAGGGACTTGGTCCAAGAACACATTGCCTTCAGGGTATGGCCACTTGCAGAAAAGTGGGAAATGCCGAAGGAAACCATCAAAGAGTCCGACGAAGGCGGACTAGTCAGATTAAAGTACACATTCAAATATGCAGATAAATTTGTTGAACCTGATGATGACTGGCTGAAAAGCATTGAAACATTAAGTGATGAATTACTTGGGGCATATTCGAAGGCTGAAAATACTGCACTATCAGCAGCCTTCGGAGGCCGAAAAAAGAAGAGACTCAACCGAGTGTTTGATGCAGTCGGGTTCTTCTACCCTGATTATCGTTATCCCATCCGAAGGCAAAAAAGGAAAAACATAACCTCTGAAAAAGAAGAAGCTGCAACTGCTCCTAGCGAGCCAGAACCGAAAGGAAAAAGGTTGAAGGTCCTCACACACCGACCACGCCATATTGAACCAGCTTCGGTGCCTGAGTTCACCGGAGAAACTTCTTCGGCCGCCGAAGCTGAACAGCCAACCTTGCTGCCAGAAATTGCAGAGATGGCCGAAGCGCCATCCACAGAAAAAATGGAAGAAACGAAAAATCCGACTAAGGAAAAAGCATCAGAAATTTTGAGTCCTGTAGCAAATGTCGAAGCAGCAAAAATCCAAAAGGGTACAATGGTGACCCCAAAAAGGAAGAGAATGGTAAATGTACTAGATGTCTTGGAGACAATTAAGTCTTCAAGCACAACTCCAAAAAAGAGTGTTGAAATTGCTGAAGCTTCTTCTGAAGCTCCGACGCAACAAGCTGAAGCTGAAGCTGGGCCTTCAGAGCCCTTCAAGGAGCAAACTTTGGAAGCCGAAGCAATAAAAATACCAGAACCAATTTTAGTTGAAGAAGCTGACACTGCCATCCCCGAAGCGCCTGCCAGCATGTGTGATTACATCATACGACATGCTTCGGGGAAAAAACTATCTGAAGAAGAAGCTCATGAAGCTAACCATTATGCAAAGGAGCTAAAATATCCAAAGGGGGCAGTAATATTCAATGGGACAAATGAAGATGATTTCTTATACTGCCTGCCTGACAACAAAGAGCTATCTGTCTGCCGAGAGATGGCCAGGAGTATTGGTTTCCCGAAGCTTGAATCTGGATTAAGCGCCATGACGAAAGAAGATCTCGCAGACAGTCTTGCGTACAACAGCCTGAAGGTACGGGAATTAAACGCTTGAAAAAACCCCCTTATTATTTTTTACGCAACTCATTCCTTTTTTCTTATATGAATTCTTTTTCGTATAGGGCCTGATCCTAAGCAACGCGCTAAGAGCGCAAAAGAGCGCCGAAGATGAAAGTTATGAAATTGCGTTTAATAATTTACGCTCCGAAGTTATCAAACTGAGAAACGAAGCTTTGGAAAAAGATAAAATTCTGCTTACACTGGTAGATAAAGTGAAAAAAGACGAAGCTGCTTCAAAGGCCCAAACCGAAGCTCAAAAACGCGAGATTAAAGATCTTCAGAAACAGCTGGCTAGAGCTAAAGAGGAGCGCGCGCTTGAGGAAACGAAACGAGAACTTAGTGATTTTATGGTCAGCAAATTGGAATCAAGAGTTAAGGAGCTTCGCACATCTCAGGGGAAATGCTATGTTAAATCTATAGAATGCGTGAATAAAATTAAAACCATCTTTGCTAGCGTCGGCGCCTTTTCCAGCGAAGAGAATTTTTCTCGAGGCAATCCCGAAGATCCGCTGGAATGGATTAGCCACGAAGCAGAGGCCTTCGAAGAGATTCTGAACAGTCGTGGCGACATATGCGCTTTTTCGGGCGCCAGAGGAATTGCTTCTGTCTTAGAGAAGAAAGGTTGCGGGCATATAAAATTTTTAGCTCAGTCCGAAGCTACCTTATCTTCCGAGGATATCAAGGACCCCTCGGCCGAAGCAAGCGTGGTTGGTGGCAAATTTTTTACTGATATCTGGAACGACGGCGGCCGAGGAATGGCGCAAGAGATCATCCAAAGAAGCGAAAAAGGCATTCATGATGCTAGAAAAGTAGCAGAAGCTGCCGAAAGGAGCACGGAGCCCGAAAGACAATTAGGTACCAATTAGTCGTTCTTGTTGCGTTGTAATTTTCATTTTAAACTTTGCTCGCGATTTGTAAAAGTAATGAAGAAGTGTTCTCTTCGCTCAGAAACTGTTGAACCAACTGCCGACCCCCACACAAAAGGGGATGAAGAAATTAAACAGATGGCCGAAACTATCATGGACAAGGTTGTTGACCAACTTCTGAATGAAGCCGCCGAAGCAGTATTAAGAGAAGATTAGATACTATTTGGAAAAAACATTTAAAGTGTAATCTATGCAACACTTTGTACATTTGAATGTAATATACAAGTCTCTTTTCATTATTGAATTCTTTACGATGCATGAAACTTTAAATACATACCATTTTTGAGCCTTCGGCGAAAAAACACCTTCCCTTCTTTTCATGCTTCGTGAAGAAGACATTCTTCGATAAAATTACTCTGATGAATGATATCCACGCTTCGTGAAAACATTCTCCGAAGCTATATTCCGAAGCTATACAACTTTGATATTGATCTGATAAAATTCGCCCACGTTTCGTAAAAATATTCTTCGAAACTGTATTCCGAAGCTATACAATTTCGATGTCACTTTCTCAAAGCATCCTTTCGAAGGTTGAGAGTATCCCCTTCTCTTGCCAAATGCAATATGATGTATGATGCTTATGCTATGCAAAATGATGAGATGATGTTATGTTATGCATGTGTCATTTGTTCCGAAGATACACATAAAATATATTCGTAAGCTCTGCATTCCCTTAGGAACGTCTTTGGAGCTTCTTCGTCTTTTACTTAGACGGTTTCAGCGTTGACTTTTCGCTGTAAGCCTCCCTTAGGAGCTTCTTCGCCTTTTACTTAGGCGGTATCAGCGTTGACTTTTCGCTGTAAGCCTCCCTTAGGAGCTTCTTCGCCTTTTACTTAGGCGGTATCAGCGTTGACTTTTCGCTGTAAGCCTCCCTTAGGAGCTTCTTCGCCTTTTACTTAGGCGGTATCAGCGTTGACTTTTCGCTGTAGGCTCTGCATTCCTTTAGGAACGACTTCTGAGCAGAAAACTTACACTGCGCTCCCTTTGGAACGGCTTTTTGTGACTTCATAAACTTACTCTGCGTTCCTTAGAACGACTTTCTGCTACTCCGAAGGATTTTTGATCCGAAGGTCCTCCTTGGTAACGGAAAAAGTTTTAGGCTTCAGCAACTTAGGCTTGTGGAGCAAATAGATTTTCCTCGTAGGAAACAACGAAATTATTACATGAAAACTATCAATGTTTTTTGCTTCACAGAAAATAAAACTGAATAGAAAAGACTGCTATCAAAGGTAGGATATGTCAATAAATGTGCTTCGACTCTGGCACAGTGCTGTTGACTGTGCGAGCTTCGGACTGTTCTCTGAAGTCCCTCTGATGTGGAGCGTATTGACTCCCTTCTGGCTGTTGACCTTGCTGCAATGGAGGTGGAGGCGGAAGCTGCTGCCAGGAAGCTTGAGGTTGACTTGCCGAAGCTACAGAAGCTGCAGGGTGGTTGTCTATGTATTGTGGGATATAAGGCGGATGATACGAAGCAGTATGCATGACCTGCTTCGGCTGAGCTTGTTGAGATGCAGCTTCGGCTATTTCCTTTTGCTTCTGGATTGTAACATGGCACGTCCTAGTGGTATGGCCCTTGCCTTCTCCACAGAACAAGCAAAACAGTCTCCTTGGCTGATCTCCGAATCTTCCGCCGAAGCCCCTGGCGCCTCTGCCTCTTGGAGCTGGTGGCCGGAAGGAGGTTTGTTGTTGCCCCGAAGCCTGTGAGGAGCACTGCGGCCTGTTTTGCTGACTCCCCTTATCATCATTCTGAGTGTTGTGGATGGAACGGACATGCCTCGGGTAGTATCTTCCTCCGAAGCCCCTGGTCATTTCAGAAAATTTGAAGGCCTCCTCCCTTCTTTGGCGAAAGTCATTGTCAGCACGAATGTACTCATCCATCTTTTGGAGCAATTTCTCCAGGGTCTGAGGAGGCTTCCGAGCAAAGTATTGAGCTGCAGGTCCAGGACGAAGCCCCTTGATCATGGCTTCGATAACGATTTCATTGGGCACCGTTGGTGCCTGCGCCCTCAATCGTAAGAACCTTCGGACATACGCCTGAAGGTATTCTTCGTGATCCTGAATACACTGGAAGAGGGCTTGAGCTGTGACCGGCTTCGTTTGAAATCCTTGAAAGCTGGTCAGTAACATATCCTTCAGCTTCTGCCATGAAGTGATTGTTCCTGGCCGAAGAGAGGAATACCAAGTCTGAGCAACATTCCTGACGGCCATAACGAAAGACTTCGCCATGACTGCAGCATTGCCCCCGTACGAAGACACTGTTGCTTCGTAGCTCATCAAGAATTGCTTCGGGTCGGAGTGGCCGTCAAACATGGGAAGCTGGGGTGGCTTATAGGATGGAGGCCAAGGTGTAGCCTGCAGCTCAGCAGACAAAGGAGAAGCATCATCGAAAACAAAATTTCCCTGATGGAAATTATCATACCAGTCATCTTCGTTGACGAAGCCCTCCTGATGAAGGTCTTTCTGATGAGGCCTTCTGTTCTGCTCATCGTGAGTGAGATGGCGAACTTCCTCAGAGGCTTCGTCTATTTGCCTTTGCAACTCAGCTAGGCGGGCCATCTTCTCCTTCTTCCTCTGCACTTGTTGATGTAACATCTCCATCTCTCTGATTTCTTGGTCTAGCTCTTCTTCCTCAAGCGTCGGGCTGACGGCTTTTCTCTTCTGGCTTCGGGCCTCCCGAAGAGAGACGGTCTCCTGGTTGTGGTCCAGCGGTTGTAGTGCTCCTGCCCCAGTCGCTGAAGCTTTCTTCGGCGCCATAGCGAAGGTCTATAGCTTCCGAAGGTGTTCACAAAAACTCGAAGTGGAAGTGAGTTCACCGGAGGTGGGCGCCAATGTTGGAGACTTGTTCTCAAATGCTTCGAGTTAAGAACAAGGCAACATAGAAGATGTTAAACATTAAGGTCCTTCGTCCTTCGAAACATTACGCCCCTTTGGGAAATAATGCTTTAGGACGAAGGTCACAAGAGACATACCTTCGTAAATATAATAAATAATGCCGAAGGATTCATATAAAGTGTGAAATATAAATATCAACATAGGATCATTTCTATTTTATTAACATGGAGAAACAGAAATGATTTCAAATTACAAATGTACCTTCGGTCCTGAGAGAAGGTAGAAGTACAAACGTGACGCAAAAGCCAATGCCAAGTCAGCGTGAACAGTACGGGAGTACTGTCCATCTATTTATAGACGCGGGACGCAGCCCACGTAAAATTACATCCATGTCCATTACATTTGTTAACGGTTTATGGAAATCTGTCGAGGCCCCCGAAGTCTTTTCATCTTTAAGTCGGTTCCCCCTTATGCCATCGCGCCGAAGCTTCCCTGCGCACAGCTTCGGCTGCCCTCGACCTTCGTCTGGTTCAGGCTTCGTCCTGGTCGTGCTCCATATCCATAATTCTGAATCCGAAAATACCTGTTCATATAATCCACTTGGAAAACATTGTGAAATCATGTTTTTGAGGACCTTCGGAGGACGAAGGCCCCCAACAAGTACTTTCTTAAATATCTTATTGAGATATCCTAATTTGTATCAACTTTACCTAAAGGACGTCGTGTACAAACAAACCAACCAAATGTATATCGATCCATTATATTAGCTTATATTTCTAATTTTTGTTTTCTATTTTAAATTTAAAATTCAAGTCTAATTTAGAGATGAGTTAAATTTTCTATTTCAAGAATAAATTGCAACAAATAAAAACTCAACATGAATGCAAAGCATTTTTATTAATTAATTTATCCATTTAAGCAAATGAAAATTAGTAGGAATAATTTATGTAGGATCTTTTACAATGATAATTATTAAAAAAAATAATCCAAACAAATAGCCATATTTTAGAAATACAATAAAATAAATTTATAATCTTCACATATTTATTTAAAAGGATATAATTTCTTATGTAAAATCTATATTAAGAGATAGTTTAACTTAATTTTTTTGGCGAATAAATCTTTAACACAAAGGATAGTTCACATAAGAATCTTTTAGGTAATCTATTATTTGAAAACACATTTATTTAAATCATGAAATGAGTTTTCTTAATTTATCCAGAATATGATTTTGGAGTGTTACAGCCGCACAACAGCTTCGTGGACCTGCTAGAACATGGTGGGACCACTTCCACGCCATGTTACCCGCTGACCATGTGGTGACATGGGGGGAATTCAAGACGGCTTTCAGAGGACACCATATTCCATCTGGGTTTCTGGATCGCAAGATCAATGAGTTCTTGACATTGACTCAGGGAACCCACATTGTGTTGCAGTATGCCCAAGCCTTCAACGACCTGTGCCAATATGCGGGTTATCATGCAGATTTAGATGAGAAGAAAAGAGACCGTTTCCGTAGAGGACTCAACACCAAGCTTCGTGAGCGCCTCAACATTGTTCGTGCTGATAGCTACAACGAACTGGTCAACCTCACCATATCATAGGAAGATTGCATTGTAGCTCACCGGGCAGAGAAGAAGAGGAAGGCACCAATGTCAGGATCCTCAACTCCGCCTTAGAGATTCAGGATTGTATCCAACAGTCAGAGTAGAGGATTTCAGCAGCAAGTAGGAAAATGGATCATCAGGCCGCCACAGCAGCAACAAGTATCCAACTATTTCCCCATTCCCGCTCCAAGGAACAATCAGCCTCAGCAGCAGCAGTTCCACCAAGGGAATGGAAACAAATACTTCACGTGTGGCAATGCAGGCCACTATGCCAAGAATTGCCATCGAATCAGCCAAGGCAGATGCCAGCACCCAACCAAGACAAAGGGGGAAGCAGAAAGTGCAAGTCAGGCAAGGAAAGCTCAACTTCACTACTCTAGAGGAGCTACCTGAAAGAGCGCCCATCATGACTGGTACTTTTCCCGTTTTTAATCAATCTGCATTGATTTTGTTTGACTCTGGTGCATCGCATAGCTTCATTAGCCAGAAGTTTAGTGTCAAATGTCAACTGCCTTTCTATCACACCCAAGGGTCTTTCATGATAACAACGCCTAGGGGAAAAATTTCAAAAACCAACTAAACCACAGTATACCTATCCAGCTGGGAAGCAAGGTGTGCAAGACCACCCTCCTCATTTTGGGGATGGATAATGTGGATACCATTTTGGGCACTGATTGGATGACCCAGCACCAAGTAGTGCTAGATGTCGCCAACCGCATCATCGAAGTCCATTCCTTACCTGTGGAAAGTTCACCTTATATCTGCCCAGCCATGAAACCACTCGGTCATGTGCTTTTTTCATGATAGAGCTACCCTTGAATGTATGCAGATGTTTTTCCTGACGAGTTGCCAGGAATGCTGCCAGATCGGGATATCGAATTCGCCATTGAATTGCAACTGGGAACGGCACCTATCTCCAAGAGGCCCTACCGGATGCTACCCGCCGAGCTGGCAGAGTTAAAGAAGCAGTTACAAGAGTTGTTGGACAAGGGATTCTTCCGCCCATGTACTTCACCATGGGGATGTCTAGCCTTGTTCGTGAAGAAGAAGGATGAAAGCTTGAGATTATGCATAGATTACTGCCCACTCAATGCGGCGACTATCAAAAACAAGTATCCTTTGCCTCGTATTAATGTTCTTTTCGACCAATTGGTTGGAGCTAAGGTGTTTTCCAAAATAGACCTTTGCTCCGGCTATCATCAGATCAAAATATGAGCCAGTGATATTTCAAAGACTGCCTTCTCAACCAGATATGGGCTGTATGAGTATCTGATGATGTTATTTGGGTTAACGAATGCACCCACATACTTCATGTATCTGATGAATTCAGTCTTCATGCCTGAACTGAACAAATTTGTGGTGGTCTTCATCGATGATATCTTGGTGTACTCAAGAAACGAAGAAGAGCATGCTAGTCATTTGCATGTAGTGCTCCAACATCTAAGAGAACACCGCCTTTATGCCAAATTGTCAAAGTGTGATTTCTGGATAAAGGAGATTAAATTCTTGGGTCACACTATCTCTCAAAAAGGAATAGCAGTTGATCTAGATAAGGTGCAAGAGGTGATGAATTGGAAGCCACCCACAACTGTCCGCTAGATTCAGAGTTTTCTAGGAATGGCCGGGTATTATCGACGATTCATTCTAAATTTCTCCCGAATGGCGAAGCCCATGACATAATTGTTGAAGAAGGGAGCAAAATTTGAATGGGGTCAGAAATGCAAAGATGCTTTTCACACCTTGAGGCAACATCTGACCACATCACCTGTGTTAGCGCAGCCCGACAGCAACAAGCCATTTGATGTGTATTGTGATGCCTCTAGCACTGGACTGGGTTGTGTTTTAATGCAAGACAACCGAGTCATTGCCTACGCATCAAGAGCACTCAGACCTCATGAGCAAAATTACCCTACTCATGACTTAGAATTGGTAGCCGTGGTTCATGCACTGAAAATGTGGAGGCATTACTTTATGGGAACCCACTGCAACATCTACACAGATCACAAGAGCCTCAAGTACATCTTCACTCAGGCTAATCTCAATATGAGGCAGAGAAGATGGCTAGAATTGATTAAGGACTACGACTTGGAAGTACACTACCACCCGAGGAAAGCAAATGTGGTAGCAGATGCCCTAAGTCGAAAGTCACAATGCACTTGTATGGTGATGGATTCTCGCATCAATACCCTGTGTGATGAGGTGAATAAGATCAGGATTGAAGTAATTCCTTCTAGTACATTACCTCACATCTCCGTCAAGCCAACCTTGTTAGACTAGATTATTATGGCCCAACTCGGTGACAAAGGAGTGCAAATCATCAAAGGGAATCTTAATCAGAAAGTGGAGAAGTATAAGTGCTTTCGCCAAGACAGTAAGGGGTTACTATGGTTTGAGGATAGATTGGTGGTTCCTAACAATAAAGACCTCAAGAAGAAAATCTTGGATGAGGCTCATCTCTCCAAATTTACCATGCACCCAGGAAGCACCAAGATGTACCATGATCTAAAACCCTTGTATTGGTGGACTAGGATGAAAAGGGAGATAGCCAAGTATGTATCAGAATGTGACACTTGTTAGAGGATTAAGGCAAGCAACTTAAATTCAGCTGGTGCCTTGCAACCCCTATTGATACCTTCATGGAAATGGGATGACATTAGCATGGATTTCATTGTGGGTCTTCCCAACATCTCTCTACATCATGATTCAATCTAGGTCATTGTGGACCGATTGACAAAAGTGGCTCATTTTCTTCCAGTGCACACCACCGATGTAAAACCCAAAATTCTATATTTGGGATTGGTAGAAGAAATCAGAACAAAGTACCCTTGATAAATAATTAAAACCCTAGAATTCACCCTTTTAAGGTAAATGGTCATAATAAAATAACGATAGTTAAATTAAATCCTAATAAAGATTAGACATTGGAAAATGTTCCTATCAAAACAAAGGGGATGACTTTTGAATATACCTTTAATCCAACTACACACTCAAAATAAAAATGTGGTGTGTGTACTTCATGTTGAAAACCTAGCCTAAATAGAATAACATAAATAAAGTAACTGAATAAATAAATATTATGTAGAAATTGTGCATCATGCGGAGTTTTTCTTGTGCATAAATTTGAAATTTAGAATTTAAACATGGCTTGAATTAGATTTGAAATAAGAAAGGAAAATAGAAATAGAAATAGAAAAGAAAAAGGATGGAACAAACCTGATGTTGGAACTTGCTCTCCTGGGCAAGATGATCCAACGGGGGAGTGAAAGGAATGCAAACAAAGTTTAACTTGAGATTGCGATTGCTCTGTTAATCTAGCCTCTCAAGGGCACTGTATGGGGGTATTTATAGGTGCCTGGGTGCCCAACGTCCTGATGTAAGGACGTTTATGCCTTCAGGCACCTGGATTATCCCTAGAATATTCCCATAATGGAGGGTTACAGACTGTCATTATAGAAAAGCCATTATAAATGGGCCCGTAACACGCTTCTCCGTGCAGGGCCTGTCACAATGGGCCGCCATACCACGTGGGCCTCTAGGTTGGGTGAGGACGTGGGGTGGCGGGACTTTGTCGTGGGCCTTCGTCTTGCGGTGAGAAGGACGAAGGGTGAACTGCGCCGGTCATCTAGCTTCCGTTGGTGCGTCGAGGTGATGAGGGCCTGGAGCGAAGGGTAGCGTCTTTGCCTTCGCCCCAACATTTGCCCTCTGAGGGACCAGTTCGACTAAGTCATCTGGTGCCGAAGACATCGCTAGATGGTGGAGATGCTGCCCTCGCTCGAAGTGGTTCCGCGGGGGTTTTTAATGTGACCGTTGACGGACACAGTACTGTTGGACTGCGGGTTTCCCGAAGCGTCGCGTCCTGTGTATAAAAGGTTGGTGGCGTGGGTCAGGTTCTCTTACCTTTCTGTGCGCCGCAAAACCCTAGCCTCCTTTTGAAACCGTTCGCCCGCTCGCCTGCCCTCCTTGCTCCTGTTCATCGAAGATCTGGCCCGCGTCAAGCAGACCGCGCGCCGCCGCCGACGGTACGTAGCCATGCCGTCTTCTTCCTCGTCTGCTGCAAACACGCCACCGGCCAATTCATCATCCGAGGATACCTTGAGCAATGTGGCGGCGGCGGAGCTACATCCGGGTGATACGGTGGAGTTCGGTGTTTCGAGGATTTCCTCGGTCCGCGTGCAGGATATGCAGCAGCTGGGGTATTTTGGCAGCGGAGTTGGGCGTGTCCCGGGGGCGGAGGAGGTTCCTGAGCACGAGGGCGAGTTAATCGTGTTTGAGGCGTTTTTCACCGCTGGCCTTCGCCTGCCTGCACATCGCTTTGTGGCGGAGGTCCTGCAGAGATTTGAGGTCTAGGTCCACCATCTGACACCTAACGCCGTGGTGGCCCTTGTGAAGTATGTCTGGGCGGCGACTTCGTATAGCGGTCAGCCTTCTGTGGAGGTCTTCGCCAAACATTACTATCTGCATTGGCAAAAAAGAAAAATTGGACACAAGATTGCACAGTTTGGATCGTGCACGTTTACGCCGAGGACCGAAAAGACTTCGATGGAAGTCGTGGAGTTAGTTCCCTGTGCCCACAATAAGTGGGGCAACTGGTGGGATTTCTGGTTTTATGTTTCCGAGAGCGAAGTCGAAAACCACCCAGGGCCCCCCGTGGCCATGATGTGCTCTCATTATTATGTGGCGTACCCGCAATTTGAGGTGGCGGAGGATGACGAAAATGAAGGAGCCCTTCGGTGCGCTGCCCGCATGAGTAGCGGGCGCGATTTAGTTGAGGAATTCATCGGTTATGGGGTGTGGCCCTTGGCACATGGCTGGGTGCTGGGCGAAGTATGCCCTCGTGAGATGCCCTCCCTGAGCGAGCAGCGAGTGCGAAGTCCAGCCTTCGCGTTGGATCTGCGTGGCTGGGATCCAGCCGCATTCGTTCGTGAAGTGGAGGATGGTGCGGCGAGGATTGTGGGGCGCTATGTGCCGAGGACAGAGGGTCTACGGAGTTGGGATATCCGGGGGTCCAATGTTAGATTGAATCGGGTCTTCAAATTGAACTGCTTGCCATACAGTGGCTATCCTGGGGATGACGTTGCCGACCGCCGTGGGAAGAAACCGGTGGATGTGACTGAGGAAGGGCCTTTGCAGGAGGCTGCCCCGGCCACTAAGAAGAGAAAAATAGGTGCTATAGTGGGGGAGTGGGGGTCTCTGATAGTTTTGTTGTGGATTTGATGGGGACATGCGCGGCCCCCGGGGGAAGGATGTCTTCGCCCGAGCTCCGGGAGTCTTTGACGCGAATGCTGAAGGAAGGTTACCGGGGGTCGATGGCCAAAGAATGTCTGATCCCCGCGTGGCTAGCGAAGACATATTTACGTCTCATATGGCTCGTGACTTGAAGATTTTCCCTTACGGACGGAATGTTGCTGCTGTTGTGTCGGTAGTGATGGAGAAGGATCGTCAAGACGCTGCACAGAAGCGCTGGGCGATCGTTAGGATCGGGGATCCTTTCCGCGAGGCGAAGAGGGTGCGGGGGGCGTGAAGTCTGCCGCCCCTGGTAGTAGCAAGCCAGCGCCGACTGCGAAGCAGGCCGCCCTTGGTCCAAAGAAGTCTTTGACAGGTGCGAAGGCTGCCTGTTCTAGCGCGGGCAAACCACTCTCGAGCGAGCCCGTCAAGGGGCGAAGGGTGCCCTCTCCAGCGCGTGTTGATGAGGTGGGGGCGCGTGTCGCTGACTTCGACACGGACATCAATGTGTCAGATTATCTTGTTGGTATGTTTTTTTTAGGTCCTAAACCAATATTATGGTGCAGGCTCGGATGCGGGGCAACATTGTCCCAACTCCGGTGGCGGCCCCTTCGCCTACGGCGGCGATTGGGGCGAAGGGTGCTTCGCGGGACCCGTGGTCCGCCTTTTGCGCGAGCGGCACGATTTCGTCGGCCGCCGCCGCTAAGGATGTGGCGGGCTCCGTGTCCTAGCAGCTGAGCCGGGCGTCGCAGCAGCTGAATCATGTAAGTCGTGGTGGACTTTGATGTTTCGTTGGTTTTATGAGGTTGTGAGTCTCATGGCTATTGTGTTAGGCGGCCGACTTTGCCAACCATGTCGCATCGGGTGCTCTGACTACAGAGTTTGCTGCCGAAGTCAAGCGTCTTTGGGCGCAGCATGCGGATGCTGTCCGGGAGAAGTCGGCTGTGGAAAGCAAAAGCCGAAGGCTGTTGGAGAAGTTGTCCGCAATGGAGGCCGAGAAGGGGGAACTCCGGCGCCAGCTGGTGGAGGAGAGGCGGGAGGCGAACAAGGCCATCGCCAATGCACAGGCTGCGCAGGCCGATGCCAAGCTTGCTCGGGCGGAGGGCAGTCTCTCCTGCCAACGCGCCGAGGATCTGGAGGCAAGGCTCAACAGCCTGCGCAATCGCGTGGATAAAGCCGAGGCCTCAACGCGCGCGGAGGTCGCGCGGACGCATACACAGTTTGTGGACGCGTACCGGGAGCTGGGTGCGCGTACCACCGCCTTCGACACGCCCAGCCAAGAGGTGGGCCTCCGCTTCCTCGAGTGGTTGTAGGAGGAGCTGGCGGTGCTTCCGACCATCGTGACGGGCCTCATGTCGTTTGCCTCCCTCGTCACCTGCGAGGGTGTCGTGAATGCTTTGTCCCACGAGGAGTGCAGGCATTTCGAGGTCTTCGACCAATCGGACGAGAACTTCAAACGTGAAATCTTCCAGGTCGAAGACCCGGTGCTTAAGTAGTCGGCGGGGGTGCTCTTCGACAGGATGTGGGGTCTGCACGGCCGAGAGGTGGTCCGAGAGAGGTCTGACCGGGCAATTGATCAGGTGAGGGCTCATTTTGCGCGGTTATATGTGTGAGTGTGGTGGTTTTGCTGACTCTACTATTTCTGCAGATGGCACATGCCGAGGAGGTCAAAGACCTTGGTGATCTGGATAGTGCGCTGCCCATGACATCGAGGGTGGAGGTGGCGCCGCCATCCGATGCCAGTGAGGGCCCCTCAACGGTCCCTGCACCGACAGTGCCAACTGGAGCCAGCGAAGACCCCACGCCGATGGGCGAGGACGCCTTGAAGGCGGTGGCCGAGCCGGCTGCCGAAGACCCCACGGCCTTGGCTGGGCCTTCGCAGGTGGCTGAATAGGTGTTGAGGAGTTTGTAAGTTTTGTTTGTGTGATACTGAACCTCGGTTGCTGCGCAGGTTCTGAGGTTGGGGCCTGCGCACGCAACCGCTACTGACAATACTATTTTTGTGGCGGCTTCGACCGTGGCTGCCGATGATGATTCGTTTGGCTCTGTGTCTAAGTGTTTTGAGTCTGATGATTCTGGGAGTTCGATTGCGTGGATGGAGGAGTCTTCAGATGAGGACTTGGATTATTTTACAGCGTTAGATGTGGCTGCAGCGGAGCCTTCGCCGCGCATGGAGGGTTTCGAGGGGCTCCCGGGTGTGAGTACTGGGTATAGGCGGCGAAGGGCGGTGGCAAAATGGAGAGTGAGTGAATTGTCATGAAGTGGTAGGCGTCATCGTGGTGAGATGGAGAGTGGTCGTCTTCGCGTGGACGGGACTGGTAAACGAGAATTGTTGTCCTCGTCGATTGGGGCGAGTGTAGGTGAAGGGGAGCTACAAAATCTTTTTGAGGGTGAGGAATTGAGGATAATGCTGTTCAACTACAGGGAGATGGGTATCATCCCGAAGGTTGAGACAATGTAATATATGATGCCCTCGCTGTGTGTATGTAACCGTAATTTGTATGGTAAGGCTGCGCGCCTTCGTTGGTCCGGCCGCACCCGTCGGCGACTTCTGCATGGAGAGTTTTTTGGAAAAGACTTCGATTTTGCGCACTTATTATTCCGGCTGCACCCTTAGGTGACTTTTGCATGGAGAGTCTTTTGGAAAAGACTTTGATTTTGCGCACTTATTGTGCTAGTCCGGCTGCACCCTTAGGCGACTTTTGCGCGGGGTGTCTTTTATAAAGACTTCGATTATCGCACTTGTTGTGCTGTTCTGGCTGCACCCTTAGGCGACTTTTGCGCGGAGAGTTTTTGGAAAAGACTTCGAGTTTGCACACTTATTATTCTGGCTACACCCTTAGGCGACTTTTGCACAGAGAGTCTTTTGGAAAAGACTTTGATTTTGCGCACTTATTGTGCTAGTCCGGCTGCACCCTTAGGCGACTTTTGCATGGAGAGTCTTTTGGAAAAGACTTCGATTTGGTGCACTTGTTGTGCTGTTCCAGCTGCACCCTTAGGTGACTTTTGCGCGGAGTGTCGCACGCGAGGGTAGTCAGCGCTGCCCCTCGCGGTGACTTCGGTGTGGTCGAATGCCGAAGACCGTCGATGCAGTCTTTTTTGACATATTGTGTCTTGGTTTTTGCGGGGGATTTTTGCAAGTATATTACATGGCTCCGCCTCATTAAAAACCATACCCCCAGGAGTAAAAGAGTGCAGGCTGGAACGATATTATTTGGTGAATTACAAGGGCGTGTTGGCCCTGAGGATTCAAACAAAAAATTTGCGGAGATTATCGATATTCTAGGAATGCTCTAGGTCCTCGCCAGATGGCATTGTTAGCCTGTACGCGTTGGGGGATGCCTTCGTCTTGACGATGAATGGACCCTCCCATTTTGGCTCCAGCTTGCCCCGTGACTCTGTCCGGGCTGTTCGGACGAGTACGAGGTCCCCTTCGTCAAATTCTCTTGGGACGACTACGTGGTCGTGCCAGGCCTTCGTTTGAGCTTGGTATTTGTTGGGGCCTGCAGGGCAAAGACACGGTCTCCGTCGATGAGGTCTTTGGAGGTTGGTTCATCTACGTCGGGGACGGCTGAAGCGCTTGTCTATGGTGACCCATGTTTTATTTCCTGTGGAGTCATGGCCTCTGATCCGTATAGCAGGCGAAAGGGAGTGAATCCAGTCGCCCGACACTTGGTCATGTTCAGCGCCCAGACTGCTTCAGGTAGCAGGTCGACCCATTTACCCTTCTTGTCGTCGAGAAGCATTTTCTTGATGGCAGTGCAAATCTGACCGTTGGCGTGCTCCACGACACCGTTAGATTGTGGGTGATATACTCAGGCAAAGGCAAGCTTGATGCTAATGGAGAAGCAGAAGTCCCTGAAATCGTGGCTGTCAAACTGTTTGCCATTGTCGACTGTGAGCTCGGACGGGACTCCGAATCGGCAAACAATGTTTTGCCAGAAGAATTTTTGGGCAGTCTTCGACGTTATTGTGGATACTGCCCTTGATACAATCCACTTGGTAAAATACTCGACGGCGACGAAGGTGAACTTGAGGTTCCCTTGGGCCGTGGGTAGTGGCCCGATAATGTCTAGCCCCCAGCGTTGAAGTGGCCATGTGTGGGCGATCAGCTTTGTGAATTGTGAATGGTTGCCCGAACGGGGGAAAACTTCTGGCAGGCTTCGCACGACCTCGTGACTCGATTCGCGGCAGATTATAGCGGGCCAGTAGAAACCTTGACGGATCACCTTGGCAGCGAGGGCCCTAGGCCCCGAGTGAGAGCCGCAAGTTCCGATGTGGACTTCGCGCAGGATCTAGAGGCCTTCGGTCTCTGTGACACATTTGAGCATGGGTTGACTGATCCCTTTCTTGTATAGATGGCCCTCAATAAGTGTGAAATCTCGGCTTCGGTGTTTGAGGCGCTTGGCCTCGTTGACATCACCTGGATGGTAATATCCTTGCAAGAACAAGGTTATTGGGGCCCGCCAGTGTTCGGTCATGATGAGTTTGACGATGCGATGGCCCTCGGCGTTGGTGGTTATTAGCAGACCCTCTGGATTGTGAACGGCTGGTGTGGTGATGATGTGGTAGAACACGTCGGAGGGCAGGGCTTCGCCTCTGGCTGCAGCTTTAGCTAACGCGTCGGCCTCTTTGTTCCTTGCGTGGTCCACATGCTGCAGGGTGAAACCCTTGAATTGTTTCTCAATACTGCGAACGGTCGTAAGATACTGCATAAGTGCAGGGTCTTTTGCTGAATAGTCTTTCTCTACCTGGCCAACAACGACTTTGGAGTCTGTCTTGATTATGCAGGTGGTCACGCTGAGTGCTTTCAGCTTGCGAAGGCCCAGGATAACGGCTTTGTACTCTGCTATGTTGTTTGTGCACCTGTCGGATTCCAGAGCGAAGCTAAGGCGTGCTGCGTATCTGTGCTTGACGCTGGTGGGTGATGTGATAATTGCAGCCGCGCCTGCCCCCTCATGGCACCATGCGCCGTCACAGTGGATGGTCCACACCTTCTCTGAGGGCTCTTCTTGCTGCCGTGCCAGCCCTGTCCAGTCGACGATGAAATCTGCGAGGACTTGCGACTTGATTACTGTCCTGGGCTGGAAGGTGATGTGGTATTCGGAGGGTTTGGCTACCCATTTAGCGATACGGACAGATGCCTCTGGATTTCTGAATAATTCGCCGAGTCCCCTGTCCGAGGTGACTCGCACCTTGAACGCTTCGAAGTAGTGGCGCAACTTGCGATGCCATGATGACTGCGTAGGCAATTTTTTCTAACTCCGTCATGTTGCATTTGGAAGTCGTGAGGACTTCAGAGACATAATAAACTGGACACTGCCGAGTTGTGCCCTCTCTATCCTGCTCTTGGACCAACGCTACGCTGAGTGTGTGTGGCAAAGCTGCGACGTAGAGGAACAGAGGTAGCGAGGGGTCGGGGCTTGTAAGGGTTGCCAACTCTGACAGGTGCTGCTTGAGAGATGCGAAGGCTACCGCTTGCTCTGGTCCCCATGCAAAGTCTTTTGCGCCGCGTAGCGTCTTGAGGAAAGGTAGGCTTCGCTCTGCGGACTTGGAAATGAATCTGTTGAGGGCGGCCAATCTGCCTATCAGACGTTGGACGTCTCTGGCTGACTGTGGAGGCATCATGTTGATGATTGCCTGGATCTTGGTCAGGTTGGCCTCGATTCCACGGTGCGACACCAGGTAGCCCAGTATCTTCCCCTGGTGAACTCCGAAGACGCACTTCCCGGGGTTTAGGTGAAGTCGTGCGTCCCGCATGTTCGCGAATGTCTCTGCGAGGTCGGCCAGATGATCCACTTTGTTTTTGCTGGCGACGACGATATCGTCCACATATGTGAAAATGTTCTGGCCTACTTGGCTCTCGAGCACCGTCTTGGTGAGGCGAGAGAAGGTGGACCCAGCGTTCTTTAGTCCCTCCAGCATTCTGACGAAGCAATACGCGTCGAAGGGCGTGATGAAACTGGTACTGGCCTTGTCTTCCACCTTCATGTATATTTGGTGGTAGCCGGAGAAACAGTCGAGGAGCGACATGACTTCGCATCCGACTGCACTATCGACTATCTTGTCGATCCGTGGCAGCAGGAAATTATCCTTGGGGCAGGCTTTATTGAGGCTTGTGAAATCGATGCACATCCGCCACTTGCCGCTTTTCTTTTGCACCATGACTACGTTAGCAAGCCACATAGGGCAGGCGACTAGTTCGATGAAATTGGCCTCAAGCAAGCAGTGTACCTTGGCTTTGGCGGCTTCTGTTTTTTCATCAGACATTTTGCGCAGCCTCTGCTTCTTCGGCCGCACCAAAGGGTCGATGCCCAGACTGTGTTCGATGATAGTGCGACTAACTCCGACCAGGTCGAGGGCAGACCAGGCGAAGACGTCCTTATTTCTGGAAAGACAGGAGATGAGTTTCTCCTTGTCTTGCGAAGTCAGGTATTCGCTTATGATGACCGTTTGCTTGGGCATTGTCGGGTCAAGGGGGACCGTCTTTGTTCCGTCGTTGCTCTGCAGCTGTGCCTTTTCAAGCTCGTTGGTGGTTGGGCGGGTAGCCTCAGGGACCTCGCGCTGCGTCGTAAGGCAGTGTACGTTCTGTTGCCCTGGAATGAAGTCTCTTTCGATGTTGCACATAGTCTGTTAGTTGCCATAGACTGTGATCACGCCTTGCGGACCCGGGATTTTCATGCACAGGTAAAGTCCGTGAATGGCCGCTTCAAACTTGTTGATGGAGCCCCGACCCATTATGGCGTTGTATGGGTATACCATGTCGACGATGTCGAAGGTGACCTGCTCACTTTGTGCATTGGGTGCTATACCGAAGGACAAGGGTAGCTCTATCTTGCCCACAGGAAAGGTGCCCTTGCCGCCGAAGCCATATAGGGGATTGTCCGAAGGCTTAAGTAAATTGTGGCTGATGCCCATGCAGTCGAAGGCGTGGAGGAAGATGATGTCCGCCTGGCTGCCGTTGTCAACTAAGACTTTGTGCAGGTCCCAGCCTGCCACACTGCAGTTGATTACCATGGCGTCATTGTGGGGTGCGCTGCGCAGGTCGACATCTCTGGCGTCGAAGGTCAGCGGCACATGGGACCACTTCGTTTGCACGACTGGGCCAGTGACAGCGACGTGGTTGATGCTTCGGTAGTGGTCCCTCTTCTGTCGCTTCGTGTCGAAGTCAACGCTGGCCCCCTAGTGATCATGTGAATGACTCCGCGATACGGCTGATCAGCGAAGTGTTCCTATTTTGGTGCTTGGGGGTGATTTGGGTGGTGGATGTTTGGCTGATGCGGGTGCGGAGGCGGGAGTGAGGGTGGTACGACTTGCACCTCCTGGTGGTGTTGGTATGCGTGGTTAGGTGGATGTTGATATGTGTGCGCGACAACTCTTGGGTTGTCAGCTGGTTGTGCCCGAGACATCCTGTCCCTGGTGGCCTTCGTTTCTGGGCAGTCCCTCGTTGGGTGCGTGCAGTCTTCACCATGAAACGGGCAGTAAAATCTACGCGGCTGTTGTGCTCGTCCTCGGCCCCGACCACGAGTGCCATTGCCGCGGCCCTGGGGGGGATAATCTTGACGGCGAGGGGCCTCGCCGGTGGGGTGCTGGTTGGCAATGTTATGCACCTGCTGCTGACTGCGGCTGTCCCGACCGGAGTTTGACTGCGAAGGTCTTGTCCATGTTCGACTGGACTGCGGAGGGTTGTTGGGTTTCCTCTGGGACTCGACCTTGCACTGATGGAGCTCTTCGGATCTGGCATACTTTTCAAACAGTTGATAGAGCTCTTGGAGGTTCTTGGGTGGGTCCCTGATGCAGTGACTGTAAAGGACGCCAGCCCGAAGGCCACTGATGGCGTAGTGAATGGCAATTTGGTTGACGACCGAAGGCAGTTGCGACTTGAGAGTCAGAAGCTTGCGGTAGTACTCCCGCAGGGTTTCTTTCTCCAGCTGCTTGCAGAGTGACAGTTTGGCCAAGGCATCAGTGTCTGGGCGGTACCCTTGGAAGTTGAGCAGAAATTTGTCCCGGAGACTTCTCCAGGAGTCGATGGACAATGGGGGCAACCTGGTGTACTAGGTCAGGGCCGGACCTTCGAGGGCGTTGATGAAGGACTTGGCCATCGTGGCGTCGTCCCCTCCGGATGATGCGACAGCGACTTGATAGCTCATAATGTACTGTGCTGGGTCGGTGCTGCCGTTGTACTTGGGGTAGGTCCTTGCCCTAAAGTTGGCAGGCCATGGTGACACTTGCAGTTGCGGCGCCAGGGGGCTCCGCTCATCAAGGTAGTTGATGCCTTGGAATGCTGTGGCATGTGGGACGAAGGGTTCGCGCTGAGGAATGAATAGGTCTCCGACCGGCGTGCACTACTGGAGGGGCGGGCCGTGTTGCAGATCATGTTGGCCTTCGCGCTGCATGAGTGCAATCTCTTGCTCGAGCTCTTGAGCCCTTTGCTCCTCATCTCGTATCATCTGGCGCACCTTGGCCTGCGCAGAGACACGTTGGCGCTTGGCCTCGAGGATTTCTTTCTGTTTCTGGAGGTTGCGGTTCTTGATGCGCAGGGCCCGCAGCTGTAGCTGTTCCTCGGCTGGGATGCTAATGATTTTGCCGTCTTCTGTGGTGTCCTCGCCCTCTAGTGGAGCGAAGCCTGGGGGTGGTTCTTGTGGCTGTCCTCCGGAGCTGCAGGTGTGGAGGGAGCCTTCGGGAGTGGGTTGGTCGTTGCGCTGTCTCTTGCTGAGTGCGTCGTCTTCGCAGGCTTCTTGGTGGGTGGTGTCTGCAAGGGTCTTGCCCTTTTTCTCGGCTAGCAGTGCTGCCTTCGCTGCTTCGTCAACGGATGGGGCTGCCTTCGAGCTAGCTCTCTTGGGTGCCATCGCGGGTGGTTTGTTCATAGCACGAACGGTGGGCGCCAAATGTTGGAACTTGCTCTCCTAGGAAAGATGATCCAACGGGGGAGTGAAAGGAATGCAAACAAAGTTTAACTTGAGATGATGATTGCTCTGTTAATCTGGCCTCTCAAGGGCACTGTACGGGGGTATTTATAGGTGCCCGGGTGCCCAACGTCCTGATGTAAGGACGTTTATGCCCTCAGGCACTTGGATTATCCCTAGAATATTCCCATAATGGAGGGTTACATACTGTCATTACAGAAAAGCCATTACAAATTGGGCCCGTAACACGCTTCTCCGTGCGGGGCCTGTCACGATGGGCCGCATACCACGTGGGACTCCAGATTGGGGGAGGACGTGGGGTGGCGGGACTTCGTCGTGGGCCTTCGTCTTGCGGTGAGAAGGACGAAGAATGAACTGCGCCGGTCATCTAGCTTTCGTTGGTGCGTCGAGGTGACGAGGGCCTAGAGCGAAGGGTAGCGTCTTTGCCTTCGCCCAACACCTGATGCTGGGCCAAATTCACCTAGTCAGCCCAGTCTTCCACAGCCCCTCGGCCCAATACCGTTTCCCACCGCGCGACCTGTTTGCCCCGGCCCACTACCTGTCGCGCGAGCCTAGCCCTTCATTACAGCCTGCGCGCCGATGCTGCTCTACCAGTGGGGCCCGTATACTAGCCATACACCTCCATCTCGCCTCGCTATGTCGCTAACAAATGGGGCCATACCCACATACCTGTCTCCTCCCTCGCGACGAAGATGACTGCGTGACCCGCGTGCATCGTCAACCAAATCCACCGCGAATCCCGCCTGGGTTGGTTGTGATTCGACCTCCCATTGCGCGGGTATAAAACCAGCCCCTGTCGTGCCCCTCCCATCAACCGGCCGACCGCCACATATCCCCGTCATGGGCATCGTGCCACCGCTGCTTCGATGGGTGTAAGCGGAATCTTCGGCGTAGGCGAATACATCAATTCCCCATCGCTGTGCGGCCGGGTCTGGTCGTGGGAGTTCGCCTGTAGGCACCAGATGTTGTCACGGGACGATTAGGCGTAAGGGACAGCTGAATCTGGGTGGATTTGTCGCCGGCGCTTGTGTTGATTGGCAGTGCCGCCACATGTCATGGACTGCCCTCGCTACTACACCATTCACGGTATGGAGCTCCTCACCCGCCTAGCCTTCACCTCTGCATCGCGTAGCACTGTTTGCCACAGGATTTGGTGCTCGGGCGGGGCCGATTGGATGCCTCGCCGGCGTGCTCCGCTAGGTGTGCAGGGTGGCACCACCACGCTTGGTCGGCTTGGGAGGGGGGACTCGCGCCGGTCGTCCGATCTAGTGCATGCGGTCAAGATTAGAAGCGCGATAACGTTTTTCCCGCGACTGTTAGATCTCGATCGGGCTGATGAAAATCGATCGCATGACTTTAAAATCTAGACCATCGATCCTCGATCCGGTGGCCTAGAAAACTTACCGGTTCACATATGATGGCGATCTAATCTGAGCCCTCAAATACCGATCCAACGGTTGAATTCTAATGATACCCCTTCGCCGCGTCATTTTGCAGATGAAACCCTTAGTTTTTAGGAAACCAACCCGCAGTCCAAGCGACTGGGATCTGTGTCTAGTGGACTTTAGCAAGTTAAACCTCTGACTTTCTAGTATTTGACGCTCAGTCCACAAACCAGAGAAATAATATTGGAAATTGATTTTTAATACAAACATAATCCCAAAACTCATTTAATTCATGAAAAATTCATATTAAATCCTTTTTGCTCCATTCCAGTTCCCATAATTTTGTATTAATATTGCCTACTACTTGGTAACACTATTTTAACATGAAATCTATACTAGAATTGATTACTCAATTAATTTTGTAGCAAGCACACATGAACTTCAGAAATTCATAACTTCTTCGTTTTAACTCCGATTTGATCCGTTCAAGTTGTGTTAGTCTCGTATAAATAATTACTATGCAATAACAACATTTATTATACCATATCTCATTATTTTATAATTAGATCTGTATTTAACTGATAGCCTTATTAATCTGCTTATCATTATAATCTATTAAAATATGATCCATGGTCCATTCGTAACTTTGATCAAAGTGAGTTAATTATTTATAAGATATTCTCTCATATGATTTACATTAACCAATTTATAATATAGTTTAACATTTTAATCACATAAATCCTCTATAAAATCATAACTCCTTAACCGTAAGTCTGATTTTAGGGGTTCTCGTTCCCACGATCTCGTAGCAATGCGTAGATCATTATTATGCAGTATGTTCTTATGTTTGGTGTGATGTTAATTTTGTCTATACCATGTCTGTTTGTATTGCTACGACTAGCAGTGCGGTTTCGAGGATCTGAACAATCACCCTTGTAACTGGAGTCTCAAGTGCCAGGCAAGTTGTGCCCTTGATCACTTTTGTTTACCCAATAATATTCTTTATTATCACTATTCAATGCATAGGTTTAATTTTGATGAGACCCAATAGGTCACCCTAGTCTGTTTATCCATTTTACCTTGTTATCCCTGAATCACTTGGGTAGTTTTGCTATTGCTTTATATGGTTTTGGGATAATATTTCATTATATCCATGTTCCAATTATTTTTTTATTCTATTTATGTTCATGTCAAGATCACTAATGTTAATTGGAACATGGAGCTTAACTTGAGAAACTCGTGCCACCACAAGGGTGGAATGGGACGCCCTTGGCTAACTAATTAGGAAAGCTAGTGGAAGACTACCTTACCTGAAAGGGGCAAGGGCAGTAGGGTAGTTGCATGCAAGGAAGTTCTCGGGTTGATTTTGCTGCGATGGCGATCAGACGAGGGATTCTTGCAAGTGCTCTTCCCATAACTATAGCGGGTTTTCGGAAGCTAGTGGAACTTTGTAAAGGCCTCGTAGTGGATCCCTAGCCATTCACCTCGGTAGTGTCTAAGGGTCTAGCTAACCCTAGCGACATGGGATACACGACTTGTGGGTACAGGGTACAACCTCTGTAGAGTGTAAAACTGGTATACTAGCCGAGCTCACAGTCAAGAGCAACTCAGGACTCTCGCATGATTAAATTATGAAACCTAAATTCAATTTGTCGTTTGCATTTGCATGGGTTTATTATAAATTTTGTTCTATTATTATTTATTATGGTTTGGTATTTCCTTACACCTAGTAACTGCTAATAAAACTTTGACCAACTTATAAAAGCAATGCTCAGCTTCAACCTTTATTTTATTGATCTGCCTTACACTTCACATGAACTCCCACCTTTGGTGAGTTCATGCACATTATTCCCCACAACTTGTTGAGCGATGAACATGTGTGAGCTCACCCTTGCTGTCTCACACCCCCCACAGGAGAAGAACAGGTGGTTCAAGTGGAGCCACACATCGAGGAGTTCGATTCGATCTAGGTGGCGTCTCCCAGTTCACTTTCTGGCGCCAAGGATGGATTTTAGATCCTGTTATATTTATCTTTTATTTTGTATGTCTTCCGCTATGTAATAAGTACACTAATTATATTGTGACATTTATCTTTATACACTCCGTTGTTATATATGTTGTCTTCTTTGGCGTGTGTATGAGATGCACCCGGCTTTGTCCCTTAAAGCCCGGGTGTGACAGAAGTGGTATCAGAGGAATGTTGACTTTAGGACGAAACCTAGATAGAAATGGATATAACCATTACCTACTTACCTTACTCTGATTCTTTCTATAATTATCTTGATCCTGTCTCACCTCCTACTGTTCTACTCTGATTAACCATGCCTTTGCTACTCTGATTCTTTTCTAAACTTATCTTAATCTTTTCTCATCTATTTCCGCTTTACTCTGATTATTCTTACCTGTTCTTTCTAAAAGACAAATGTGGATTTCACACTTTGAAATTCTATGCCTAAAGTGACCTTTAGGAATAGGAGACCTACTCTTAGGAACAAAAAAACTATTTTTATAGGTATCTACGCGCTTGAATGCTTGTTCTTATGATGCTTGTTTGATTTGGATCTTTGATTGAGTGTGATGAGTTGTGGAGTAATGTCCACAATTACATCTGCATATACATATAAGCATAAATAGAATTCATAAGATAACTAAACAACTTAGATTATCCTCCATTAAAGTGTAACTATTTTATATAGATCCATTTTATCTTAGAAGATTCCCTCTTATCTTAAAAGACTCTCTCTTATCTAAATAGATCCATCTTATTTTAAAAGATACTCTCTTACCTTAATAGATTCATCTTATCTCAAAAGATTTTATCTTACCCTAATAGATCTAACTAATCTCAGAGGATTCTATCTTATTCTTAGAGACTCATCTTGTCCTAATAAGCATACTTATCCCCACCACTTTGCTTATCTCATAATGGTGTAACAAACATGATCTATTCCAAAATAAATTAAGTAGATCTTATCTAGCTTAATCTGGATACACCAATTTAATTCTGGTCCCATCTAATCTGGTAAGATCTAATCTAATGGACAAACATGTTAGATGATACTGGTAAAATAAGATTGGATTCTACTCTGACAAAGATGTCTTAAGGTAAATTGGAGCCTTATTCCAACATGGCCATATGCAACTACCTTAACTACCCGATAGTTGCATAACCCCTCTGTTTTAACCAACAGGGATTCCGACCTACCTACACCATATAATTCATCATATCTCAAAGGATTCTAACATATCCTAATAATATAAATTCTACCCTGGTAGATTTATCTAACCTAAACTGGTCTAATCTAGTTATATCCAATCTAACCTAGACCGTACCTAACATAATATGATCTAATCTATGTTACAAGTATTAACTAAACCATATTCCTATAACTGGGTTTTAAATCTAAAATGGTGTTTTAAACCAACTTGTCCGTGAAACCATGACCTAGCTTATGTTATAGGTTGCCCAACTCATTTATCCCAAAAGCAAAGCAAAACTCCGGTTAACCTACCTACCCCATGTACTCGAAATTATTATCCTAAGTCAGATAATGGCATTTAACACCGCAACCGATGATCCCTAAATCAAACCCAAGAAGAAGGTTAACCTTCGACAATGAAGAATATGAGTAGAAACGGATCTTCAGATGAATCAAGATAAACTACCCGGAATAAAAAAAATCTCTCCTACCAAACTTTCTTCTGCCCCCAAATCTTCTCTACACTCACCTAATGGCCAAAATCTGATGTACCCTTGTTTTCTATGCCACACCTGCTAATGGCATGAAAAGTATAGGTGAATAAAAAAAATTAGATGCTAGAATTTCATAAAGTTAAAGTCAACTTGATATGCTCAACTACATGGTATCCTTAAATAGAATCATAGAATCTGATGTGATCTAATCTAGTATGATCTAATCTAATGTGGTCTACTTAAACAAAATAGTGATGCTGGTAGAAGATATTAGACCCTACTAGCTAGGTGTTAACTTAACTTAGCACATTGGACCAACTCAACCATGAGCAGAAGATCTAACCCAACCAATAGAGTCATGATGGATTGCATAATCTGCCTATTCCCACCTAACTCATGTAGTTTATCTCATCCCTGTCTATCTTAATCATATTCCCCAACCCCGATGATATACACTAACCTCGAATCAATGAGACCAAGACCGGAGAAGAAAAGATCAACATCGACAAAGAAGGATATAACAGTCAAAGCAAATCTCGAGATGAATCAAGACTTAAACATTTTAGATGAAGTCATTTTCTTGCCATAGTCTTTCTTATCTCAACTTGTCTAGCTTATGCCCTACATAGTAAGTAGCTGGATACCCACTCTCTCCTAATCACTCACTAATAAAAAAAAGAACTCTTGATTTTTGAACTAATTAGAAACTAAAAGCTAAAATTGCAAAGCACTCTTCCTATATCCTCTTTCTTACAAATCTCGAGGTCGAGATTTCTGTTGGGGGGGGTAGGATTTGTAAAACCCAAAATTCTAAATTTGGGATTGGTAGAAGAAATCAGAACAAAGTACCCTTGATAAATAATTAAAACCCTAGAATTCACCCTTTTAAGGTAAATGGTCATAATAAAATAATGATAGTTAAATTAAATCCTAATAAAGATTAGACATTGGGAAATGTTCCTATCAAAAAAAGGGGAGGACTTCTGAATATACCTTTAATCCAACTACACACTCAAAATAATAATGTGGTGTGTGTACTTCATGTTGAAAACCTAGCCTAAATAAAATAACATAAAGTAACTGAATAAATAAATATTATGTAGAAATTGTGCATCATGTGGAATTTCTCTTGTGCATAAATTTGAAATTTAGAATTTAAATATGGTTTGAATTAGATTTGAAATAAGAAAGGAAAATAGAAATAGAAATAGAAAAGAAAAAGGATGGAACAAACCTGATGCTGGGCCGAATTCATCCAGTCAGCCCAGTCTTCCACACCCCCTCGGCCCAATACTGTTTCCCACCGTGCGACCCGTTTGCCCCGGTCCACTACCTGTCGCACGCGCCCAGCCCTTCATTACAGCCTGCACGTCGATGCTGCACTGCCAGTGGGGCCCGCATACCAGCCATACACCTCCATCTCGCCTCGTTGTGTCGCTGACAAATGGGGCCATACCCACAGACCCGTCTCCTCCCTCACGACAAAGACCGCTGCGTGACCCGCGCGCATCGTCAACCAAATCCACCGCGAATCTCGCCTGGGTTGGTTGCGATTCGACCTCCCCTTGCGCGAGTATAAAACCGGCCCCTGTCGCGCCCCTCCCTTCAACCGGTCGACTGCCACATATCCCCGCCATGGGCATCGTGCCATCGCCGCTTCGATGGGTGTAAGCGGAATCTCCAGCGTAGGCGAATACCTCAATTCCCCATTGTTGTGCGGCCGGGTCTGGTCGGGGGAGTTCGCCGATAGGCACCAGATGTTGTCACGGGACGTTTTTCCCGTGACTGTTAGATCTCGATCGGGCGGATGAAAATCGATCGCATGACTTTAAAATCTGGACCATCGATCCTCGATCCGGTGGCCCAGAAAACTTACCGGTTCACATATGATGGCGATCTAATCTGAGCCCTCAAATACCGATCCAATGGTTGAACTACCGATACCCCTTCGCCGCGTCATTTTGCAGATGAAACCCTTAGTTTTTAGGAAACCAACCCGCAGTCCAAGCGACTGGGGATCTGTGTCTAGTGGACTTTAGCAAGTTAAACCTCAGACTTTCTAATATTTGATGCTCAGTCCACAAACTAGAGAAATAATATTGGAAATTGATTATTAATACAAACATAATCCCAAAACTCATTTAATTCATGAAAAATTCATATTAAATCCTTTTTGCTCCATTCCAGTTCCCATAATTTTGTATTAATATTGCCTACTACTTGGTAACACTGTTTTAATATGAAATCTATACTAGAATTGATTACTCAATTAATTTTGTAGCAAGCACACATGAACTTCAGAAATTCATAACTTCTTCGTTTTAACTCCGATTTGATCCGTTCAAGTTGCGTTAGTCTCGTATAAATAATTACTATGCAATAACAACATTTATTATACCATATCTCATTATTTTATAATTAGATCTGTATTTAACTGATAGCCTTGTTAATCTGCTTATCATTATAATCTATTAAAATATGATCCATGGTCCATTCGTAACTTTGATCAAAGTGAGTCAATTATTTATAAGATATTCTCTCATATGATTTATATTAACCAATTTATAATATAGTTTAACATTTTAATCACATAAATCCTCTATAAAATCATAACTCCTTAACCGTAACTCTGATTTTAGGGGTTCTCGTTCCGACGATCTTGTAGCAATGCGTAGATCATTATTTTGCAGTATGTTCTTATGTTTGGTGTAATGTTAATTTTGTCTATACCATGTCTGTTTGTATTGCTACGACTAGCAGTGTAGTTTCGAGGATCTGAAGAATCACCCTGGTAACTGGAATCTCAAGTGCCAGGCAAGTTGTTCCCTTGATCACTTTGGTTTACCCAATAATATTCTTTATTATCACTATTCAATGCATAGGTTTAATTTTGATGGGACCCAATAGGTCACCCTAGTCTGTTTATCCATTTTACCTTGTTATCCCTGAATCACTTGGGTAGTTTTGCTATTGCTTTATATGGTTTTGGGATAATATTTCATTATATCCATGTTCCAATTATTTTGTTATTCTATTTATGTTCATGTCAAGATCATTAATGTTAATTGGAACATGGAGCTTAACTTGAGAAACACGTGCCACCACAAGGGTGGAATGGGACGCCCTTGGCTAACTAAATAGGAAAGCTAGTGGAAGACTACCTTACCCGAAAGGGGCAAGGGCAGTAGGGGAGTTGCATGCTAGGAGGTTCTCGGGTTGATTTTGCTGCGATGGCGGTCAGACGAGGGATTCTTGCAAGTGCTCTTCCCATAAACTGTAGCGGGTTTTCGGAAGCTAGTGGAACTTTGTAAAGGCCTCGTAGTGGATCCCTAGCCATTCACCTCGGTAGTGTCTAAGGGTCTAGCTAACCCTAGCAACATGGGATACACGACTTGTGGGTACAGGGTACAACCTCTATAGAGTGTAAAACTGGTATACTAGCCGAGCTCACAGTCAAGAGCAGCTCAGGACTCTCGCATGATTAAATTATGGAGCCTAAATTCAATTTGTCATTTGCATTTGCATGGGTTTATTATAAATTTTGTTCTATTATTATTTATTATGGTTTGGTATTTACTTACACCTAGTAACTGCTAATAAAACTTTGACCGACTTATAAAAGCGATGCTCAGCTTCAACCTTTATTTTATTGATCAGCCTTACACTTCACATGAACTCCCACCTTTGGTGAGTTCATGCACATTATTCCCCACAACTTGTTGAGCGATGAACATGTGTGAGCTCACCCTTGCTGTCTCACACCCCCCATAGGAGAAGAACCGGTGGTTCAAGTGGAGCCACACAACGAGGAGTTCGATTCGATCTAGGTGGCATCTCCTAGTTGACTTTCTGGCGCCAAGGATGGATTTATCGATCCTATTATATTTATCTTTTATTTTGTAAGTCTTCTGCTATGTAATAAGTACTCTGATTATATTGTGACATTTATCTCTATACACTTTGTTGTTATATATGTTGTCTTCTTTCGCGCATGTATGAGATGCACACGGCTTTGTCCCTTAAAGCCTAGGTGTGACAACCGATAAGGCTCATAATTATGCAAAGTTGTACATTGACCAGATTGCGTGTTTGCATGGATTACCCTGGACAATTGTCTCTGACCGAGGAGCCCAATTCGTAGCCAGATTTTGGGAGCAATTGCAAGAGTCCTTGGGAACCAAGCTGGTAAGAAGTTCGGCTTACCACCCCAAACTGATCATCAGACCAAAAGGGTAAATCAGATTCTTGAGGATATGTTAAGGGCTTGTGCAATCGAATACGACAAGAACTGGGATAAGTGCCTCTCTTTGACAGAGTTTTCTTATAACAACAGTTATCAATCCAGTCTGAAGATGGCACCTTTTGAAGCCTTGTATGGAAGGAGGTGTCGAACACCCCTCAACTGGTCACAGCCTGGAGAGAGAGAAATCTTTGGGCCCGACCTGGTGTCGAAAGCCGAAAGAAAAGTCAAAATGATTAGAAAGAACCTAGAAGCTGCTTAGGCCAGGCAAAAGAGTTATCACGATAAAAGGACAAAACCCCTGCAGTTTGAAGTGGGAGATTTCGTGTATCTAAAAGTATCACCCACAAAAGGAGTGCAAAAGTTTGGGATCAAGGGCAAGTTAGCCCCTCACGACATTGGACCTTATGAGATCATAGAAGCATGTGGACCCGTGGCATACAAATTGAAGCTACCTCCAAGGATGTATGCTAAACACAGTGTGTTCCATGTCTCCCAATTGAAGAAGTGTGTTCGGTTACCAACAAAGGTCATAACCGAGCTAGATGTGGAGATAGAGCCAGATCTATCATACCAAGAACACCCCTCCAAGGTTCTAGATTGCAAGGAGAGATCAACCCATGCGAGGTCAACAAAAATGTATAAGGTCCAATGGAGCAACCATTCGGAAGAACAGGCTACATGGGAGACTAAGGAGTTTCTGCGCTCAAACTACCCCGATTGTCTACCTAAAGAAGTCAGTACGTAACCATACCCCAGCCCCCTTGCTCTCTAAATCCAAATATAAGAAAGATGATCTTAACATAAACCAAGTTAAGCTATAAAACTAAAAAGGGCTTCCTTCTGAAGTTGCAAAAAGGATGACATTCGAAGAGCAGGTTTTCTAAAGAACCTTATCAATCAAACCAACCCCGAAAAGCAAGTTGTAACCTCCTCCTCACCCCTGGAGACTCGACCCGAATCTCGGGATGAGATTCTTTTAAGGGGTGAGGGTTGTAACACCCCAGTGTTACTCAGGGTTTTCCCTCAGTACCCAACTGGTGACCATTATCACATGTGATTTTAATTGGGCAAGAGACACCCAAATTTAAGGAACTAAAAAACCCAAGTTAAGTTTCTTCATCTCAAGAACCATACTCTAACACCATCATATACCTCAAGTGGGGAAAATATTCAAAACCCTAAAACCACCTTAATTGAGCCATTTGGGGCACCAATAAGGAATCTAATGAAAGGGCTATGAAAAACATAAAATCATGTTTTGGACCAAATAACAAGTTGGTAGCACACTAAATAATCTACAAAACATAGTAAGAAAGTCTACCAAAAAGGAGCTTGCAACATTCTCAAATCAGCCACTTAAGTAGAAACATCAAATAAAATTCAGAAAATTCAGAATTCTCAAATCTAACCTCTTCATAAAGATCGATCGTGTTCTCTAAATTCCAAAACTCAAATCTGCATGGTCCAAATATCAAAGTGGCGTCAAATTACCTTGAACACGCCCTGGCAAAGTTTGAAAACAAATCTCAGCCGTTTGACATGATCTTGGCATGGATTTACATCGGGACGCGGCAGCCAGACACTCAAGACTTGGTGACGCGACAACTCTCTATACACGACCAAAAACCTCTCGACTTCCACACGAAAACGACAAAGCAACGTCGGGAGAACATATCTTGTATAGTGATCTTGCCCAAATATGTGAAGATATGGAGCCTATGAATGCATAAACGCGGACAGAAGCAAAGCGCCACGTGCTCAGTGCCTTGCCAGGCCGGCCGAGCACGGACTGGCCGCGGCAGCACACGCCCCCGCACACGGTCGCCCCCGCGCCTGCACCTCGCCCCCGCCTATAAGTGACGCAAGGCCATAGCCGTGTTCCCTCACGCACCCAAACTCCCGCCCAAGCCAATGGTCACCGGAGTTTGCCGCGAGAGGCAAGCGCCACCACCCGCCACCACTGCCCGAACACAGCCGTTGTGGCCAGCCTTTTTCGTAGACCCCAACCTCGCTCGAGCCCTTGGACAGCTTCCCCGATTGGCCATGAAGCTTTTCCAAGCTTGAGCCGAGACCCTACCCCACCGGAACAGCGAGCGCGACCTCACCGAGCTTCGGCCGCCCACCACCGCATGAAGACTTGGCTACCAGGTGAGCCATTTGCAAGTTCCTTGTGCCTACAACCTCCCTGATTTCCCGTGAAGCTCCCCAACTCACTAGATTGAACTATACCGACGTGGTTAGGCCGAATCACTCGCTGGCGACGAGCTCCCCCACCTGCGCACGAGGTCCGACCAACTCCGACCACCTCCGACACCGACCCGCACACCGACGTGACCGCTGTGACCTCCCCGACGTCGTCGACCACTTCACTGAAGCTAAATCGCCGCCGGTAAGTCTCACCGACGTGATGTTTGCCCTAGTCACTGTTCCGTCCAGCTAGGGACCACAAGATATATTTAGGTTAACCCTAGGGTGTTTTCTGCAATGTCAGTGACTCAGTTGAATAGTAGACCGAGGACTAGTCTATAAGGAAAAAAGGGAAAATACACCAAGGACCTGAGTGCAAGATGTTTTTTCCTTTCCCTTTTCGAATATTAAGTTATTTAAATCTGCAGTAAACTTGGTAAATGTATAACTTGAAGAATATTCATCCAAATTTGGTCAAACAAATTTTGCTAGACTCTGTGAAATATGAACTATCACGCAAAATTAGTGAACCCCATGTTCCTGTGCTATTTTTTAGAATTTTGAATTAAAATAAGAAACTTCCCAAATCTTAATAATAGAGGGAAAAATAAAAGTGCTTCTAGACTAGGCTTGAGAACAATTGTGAAGATACTTGACCATTACTCACCTTATTTAAAAATACTAATTACCTCAGGACACAAGATTAAGCTAGACTTATCCATTAAAGCATATTTCTACCCAAACCTTAGGAAAATGAAAAAGGGGATAGAAAATAAAAACCAAAGGATAACCACATTTTTCCTGGTATGCCTAAGTGATGTGGTTCATAATAAAAATTTGTTGAACCATAGTCTAGTAGAAATAATTTGTACCATCATTTATTTAAGGAAAACATAGGAAATTTTGAAAAATCATAGGAAAATAATCCTAAGGATAAAATACCCCAAACTCAAGAATGATTGCTCTTGTGCAAAGAAGAAACTAGAAAAATTAGAAAATCTGTTGTTTGACATTTTTCAAATATAGTAGTAGTAGAAAGCACCACTAAGCCCTAAAGCTTTGGAAAATCCCCATAAAATAACCAGTAAGTATCTTTGGCTAACATTTAGCATAAGGTCATCATATTACACCTAGATACCAGCAAAAATAACCCTTAAGATAAAATTCACTCCTAGAAGAGAGTTGTAGTTCAAAGCACCCCCTCTGCCCTAAATTTTAATATTTTTGTGCAGAGAAAACCAGCCTCATTCTTGGCCTCAATTTTTGAGACTGAAATATATACACCAGTGAGAAGCAAATGTAATTTTTACAGAATTTTTTTAAATTTTTAAATCAGTATTATAGTTCAAATCCATCTCAAAAGCATAAATAGAAAAGGAAAAATGGGAGAATTAGTAAAGGTGATGAATCTTACCTATAATGACTTCAGCAAGAACCTTGTTAGAATTTTCACTAAGACACTAAAGGTCAGTGGAGTACCAAAATGATCCAACCACCTAAACCTTGTGTGATACCCAATTTTCTGAAGAAGTTAAATTTATTTTTCCCTTTTCTTTCGTGATCTGTGTAGTTGGGGTTGGAGTTTTTTAGGAAGCATTCACCAATAAAACAGTAGAATACTTGTTGGACTTGTGCGCTGGGGTCGGGAGCAGACATGAGAGCGAGTTTGGGCCATGGATCTCGATCCGGCGGTGGGGAGCCCAATAGTTTCCCCCCCCCCTTAACCCTAGCCGCCCCCTCCCTCTCACTCCCCCTCCCCTTTGGCTGCCCCCCCTCTCTCTTCCTCTCTTCCACTCTTGCAGCCGCCCCAATTCCTCTCCTCTTGGCTGCAGCCGCCCACTCCCCATCAAACCCTAGCCACCCCCTTCCCCAATCCCCCCTCCCAAGGTGCAGCCCCTCTCCTTTGGGATCTCCATCGAGTGGTGCAAGCCTCTAATTGGAGAATTGGTCGAGGAAGAACAAAGAGGTGACGGAATAACTCAAGGTGATCTTATGTTTATTTTGTATTTGTGCTGCGATTACGTTTGATTAACCGTTCCCCTAAGCGAATTGGTGGTAGTGCTGTCCTGATTTTGGGTGGCAGGCGAACAGCAGTATTGTGGGCAGTTTCTGGGGTTTTTGCGGCGGTAATTAGCTGTAATCACTATGATAATCATGTAGAGCTTTGTCATACCTTTCCAACAAGTATTTATGCGCTTGATTCGGAGTTATAATTTAGGAGATATCGCTGTTTGAATCCGGGTATGTTGCTGTCCAAAAAACAGATTTTCGCAGGTGGGCGAACAACATTAGTATTAGCAGTTTCTGGGGATTTTTCGTGGGAAATTAGTGATAATAAATATGATAATCATGTAGATCTTTGTCATGCCTTTCCAACGAGTACTTATGCGCTTCATTCGGAGTTATAATTTAGGAGCTATCGCTGTTTGAATCCGGGTATGTTGCTGTCCAAAAACAGATTGCAGAATGTATCTTGTGGACGGTTTTGGGCTAAGTAGATGTGGGAATTTAATTATCTTTTGAATACAAAACTTGTGGGGGATTTTATGTAGATGCTTCCAGAGTTTTTGATTGATATCACTGCTGTTATAATTTTAAAGTTATGAAATTATCAAGCAGCACCGCTATAATTTGGTGGTGATGGGGAGAGTTGTCGCTCGCGACGGGTTGGAATTGTGCGTAGGTACGGCGTTGTTTATTAGCGTTTGTTATGTGAATTTATGCACTAAGGTGTGTGTCAAAAACAGGTGGTGGACTTCCGGATCGTACTTAGTACCATTCCAAATTTCCGGTGAAGGCAAGTAAATACAGTGGTGGTTGCTACCGTTTGGTTTGCATCCTATTCCCTGTCATTGAGTATGCATAAGTTTTAAATATATTAATCATTGAATTCTATGATGAAGTTTATTGGTTTGAAAGTATTAATTCTCAATTGTCTAATATTGTGGATGATCATAATTTGGTAATGATATATGAGGTTGATTCCCATCTTGGATGAAGTTGAAGTATCTTTTTGAATCACGTTATATGAAGTGTTGTAGGCATATCATGCACATCGCATCATCCATCTTGCATTTGGAAGTTATGTCGTGATCTTATGGTCCGACCGTACCGGTACATTTTTAGCATCGTACGTTGCCCGAGAAGGGGTACGATGCGACTTCATATCCTTAGAGGTATGAAGGCAGAAGTCATCCTTGCATTTGCCGACATTTGCACTCATGAGGAATATATGAAGTGTGACATTACTATGTTATTATTGTGGTTTCTACCTGTGAGGTTTGGTAACTAGGTGTGTGTACATTGTATACGTGCTGCACCTTCGTAATAAGAAGGTTGTGGAATCAAGTGGTGGTAAAACAATGTTCTTATGTGGTTAAACAGTTTGATATTATTTTACTTGCTAATATGTGTCATCTCACTCTTGCATTACTCAATGCAGGTATTTGATACATGTTGGGAATGAGGGGAGTAGCAGCACGTCCACTTTCACTCTCACAATAACGCTGCCCAGGCGCAGCCATGATTTAATTAGAAACTTATTGTCAAAGGAAGTTTGTTTTTTATATAGTCGTGCGCACTGGTTAATTCAGTTCAGGTCGTATGTTTATCTTTTCTTGCTAGCCGATTAATAATACTTAGTTTGTTTTTGTCATGATATATGTTTATACACTGTTGCCCCTCATTTATGCAATCTTGCAAAGGGGATGCTGCCGAAATTTTATATATGGACGTCGTAAGTGTAGTTCAGTAGCATTCCGGGTTGTTTGTGGAACCCGGGGTGTTACAGTTGGTATCAGAGGATAGGCTTTAGATTCTACGCAATTTGAAGATAAATTTGACACACTTGCACATATAGGAAGGGTATGGGTTCATATATCTTTCATATTAGTATTTTATTGTATAGATGACTAGAATTTCCTTACTCCAAATCCCTTTATGGTTTGATGGGGTATGTCGTTAACGACGTAATGCTTGATATGATATGTTACATCTATTTAATATTGGTTCCTTGATGTGGTTGTTATTGAAATTATTATGCAAGTGAAGCTACTAATGTACTTGTTTTATATACATATCGTCATGATGTTTTTCTTGGATGCAATGTTTTCTAATCTCTGAGCTATTACTATCATATATTTCTGTATGCTTGACTGTGGATGTTTTTTTTCCAAAAGGATTCTTGGGTTCTAGTACATGTAGGACCGATTGTTTATTGAGCTTGTGTATAGAGGATCTAATCCGACTTGGTGTAGTGTGAAAACACTATACAATGTAGTTTTATGGTGTTGTTGAGTTTGATTGACTATTGGGTTACAACCCAACTTATCAATGTAATATTTCCATGGGTGCAGTGCTTTACGCCTCACCTTTTTTTGGCTAGTGTGGCTACTTGCCAACTTGATCTTAAAGTACAATAGGTTTGTCTCCATAGAGCAAAGGCAATGTTGTACTGTCTATGAAATCTTGAGACTGGTAGAACTCAAGTGAATTTGTAAGATGACGTGGATAGATAAGTTCAACCATGTTTACATGATAGGTTTTCTTATTGTGTGCAACCTTATCTTTAATAATAAATAGGGTGATTTCAAGTGGATTTTATGTCTATATTATAGTTGAAGAGGCATGCATGTTTTCCTTCTATGGTTTGTTTCTATAGCCAAAAAGGTTATGCATAATTTTTATTTGTTGGAGACTAGTCATGTGGACGATATGGACAACCCGTTTTATATTGTTTTTAATCGCCGATGATATATGGTAGTTTTTTTATATGATCAGTTAGTTCTCTATGCATGCTTGTTGAATTATTATTTGGACCGCTTTATCTTAAACAAAGTCAATGCTTAACTGGAAGTTGCTTATGTTTGTTAGTCATCTATCTCTATAATGATGTGGTTGTTGCATCAGATGGAGATTTTTTTTATATGAATGATGGTTTGATAGATCATGTATGTCTACTACTTTGAATTCATCCTATGACATCACGAGGTACAAATTGTTCAAGTGCAATAATAGGAGGTATTGTTGTATGTGAGGTTAATCAAGGTAGTTTGGTTAGGTGGATTGTCTTATTGAAGTCCATTACTCCTGTTGAGCATAGTATCGTGTTATTATTTTAGTGTTGAAAGTAATATTTATGAAGCTTTTGCATGAGTTTGTGTCAAGAAGTACATTAGTTTTTTCTTGTTGTTATCCCTCCATTGCTTTATGAGTATTGCAAATTTTATCTCTTTTGAGAGGAGAAAAAGATGTTATATGACATGAGCACCATTTGCTTCACGTCAACAGAATAGTTTTGGAGATTTCTAGTAGTTGGATTCTAGTGTAATAACAACCATGTTTTATAGTGCTTGAGATGGGTATGTCAGGTGTTTCATACATTGTCGATACATGGATGTTTGACCTTAGTGGCATTAACAAACGAGGTTGTTGAATTCATTGATTGTTGTGCTTAGTGTTCTAACCTATTTGGTAAAGTGTTATTTAAAGACTTTGTGGAGTTGCATCCCAGTTTGGTAGTGGAAAATCGTAGTGTTGATTGCACCTGCCAATGACTTGGGTTTCATTTTATATTGTTTTTTATTGTTGTTAATGTGTTGTTTGGTTTTGGGATGCATTTTAAATTAGTTGGAGGCTGAATCAGGCATCACTTATCTATAATGTTTTGTAGTATGTTTCTTCATCTTTCCATAGGATGCTTAATCACCATGTTTGGTCTAAACATTTGAGAGTTATGGGTTTCTTAAAACATCCTTGTTGGTGTCTCTGGCAGAGTGAGTCTTTAATTTTGTACGGAAGAGTAGACATTGAAGACGGTATAATTTGGTCTTTGTGGATTATGAAAGTTTTAGTAATTTCATGATCTTTTCAAAGAGTATTGGTTTCTAATTCTCATTGCATATAATTGGAGTTAGGCTGCTCTGAAGTTGTTGCACTGTTGTGTTTGAACTTTAGGTGTCGTTATAACCACCAATAAATCGACCACGTTTTGATAGTTGCAGAGCCCAAATTTGGGAATTCTCTTTAAGCAAAACTTGTAGGTCTTTTCAGTACCTTTTTAATGGGTATTAACTTGTAACTGTCTGTTAAATAGATTTGGAGAGGTGGTTGCCCGGATATAAGTCGAATCTCTAATGTGCAGTATCTCAAGCTGAGTTTAGCTGTAGGTCATGCAGAGTTGAGGGCTATAAGGATAAATTTGGGTGCAACTTTATTGCAAAAGTCGTGGACAATTTTCAAAACTTTTCCAACGCGTGTTCGTTGTAGTTTAAGTTGAGTATTGCAGGAGTTATAGGTTTTTGAATTTTAGTTGTCCATTGTTTCAATCCTATCAGTTTTGCAACAAAAGAGTTGCATTGTTTTATCAGTTTGGAAACCAATTCCGAGACACTCATTATAATAAAAGTTCTAGGGAATGTTATAATCTTTTCAATGAGTTTATATTTGCAAAATTTTGTTAGCTGCAGGGAATTATGATATAATGTATAGAATGTGCTTGGATGAATATGTGGGTAGACATAACATGCTTAAATTGATTCTTGTTTGCATGAGGTGAGATTAGGCTTAAATGATTTAAAAAGTTATCATATTGCTTCTATACTTATATTTGTTCTTGGTGTCTTGTAATGAAGAACTTAAAGTTATTAGTCTTTCAATGAACGCTTAATCTTAGAAGAGTAATGAACCTCATAAAATCTATTGCTTGCTGTTGGGACTGCATGACCAGTTTTAGTTATGCAGCTAGTTCAATGAAGTAAACCATCTTTTCTGTAGAGATGTTATATATAAAAGTTGTAGCCAACTTCTTTATCTTACTTGTGTAAAAATTTCATGACCATAGGTCTAGTAGTTTGGGAGTTATGATTTTCTCAAGTCTAGTCTTGAAATCTGTGCAGATTCTGTACAGATTTCGAAGCTGACCTTGTTTGCCCAATTTAAACTTCGAATAACTTATTATAAATTATAAATAAGTTGTAGTACTTTTCTTAATATTTTCAACAAATTTTGGATCACCTTTTTTGGAGATCTGTAAGTTAAGTTACAGCTATTTTAAGTGTGATCTCTGAATCTGTCCAAATTTGGACAGCAGAGCCTTTCTCGTGTCTTTTGACCTTGATATGCATTGAATTAACTTGATATATTTATAAATGAATTATAGACAATCCTACTAGCTTTCTAAAAAGTCTGGGAGCACCTGAATTGCATGATTGAGACTCTAATTATGGATTTTTGAATTGAGTAGTTGAATTATGTCCAAGTCTAGACAGAATTTACGTTTAACATTGTTTGACCTTTCTAAGTGTCAAATCTTGTTGTGATGATAATACCAATGGTATAGTGGACTTTATAAGCTTTCCATAAAGTCCTAGTTTACTATTTTTCGATGCACATTTGGTGAGTTAGGAGCAAAACAATTAACCGTTGTGCTGCTATCTAGAAATATGCAAGCATTAAGTTGCTCTCTTGAAGTTGCTCTTGTTTGGCTAAGTTTGGTTTAGGCTATAGGAACACTATATGCCTTGAATTCATATATACATTCCTTGAAGTACTTGCATATGTCAATGATTGATTTGGTGTCAGGAAAGCTTGGTCCGAGGTATATAGGACCGTCTACTATCTTGGCCGAGTTGGCAGCTGGGCTTAGCACATGTAATTGTTGGAATCTATGATCAGAGTACACCATGTATTCCATGTCTTTATGTTGAGGAAGTATTTGCGGAATCCAGACCATCAAATCGAGCTAGAGCCGATTCGTGTGAAGCAAGACCAGACTCTAGAGTGTCGTGTGCTGCGTATCTTAGAATCCTAGGAGCTTGAGGAGCTGATGCGGCAGAAATTCTCGAACTTTTCTTTATGTGTGAGTTTATTGATTCATTAATCTTTCTTTTGTTGTTCTGATAGAAGCGTCGGAATTCGAGGTCGAATTCTTTTTAAGAGGGGTAGAGTGTGATACCCAATTTTCTGAAAAGAAGTTAAATTTATTGTTCCCTTTTCTTTCGTGATCTGTGTAGTTGGGGTTGGAGTTTTTTAGGAAGCATTCACCAATAAAACAGTAGAATACTTGTTGGACTTGTGCGCTGGGGTCGGGAGCAGACATGAGAGCGAGTTTGGGCCATGGATCTCGATCCGGCGGTGGGGAGCCCAATAGTTTCCCCCCCCCTTAACCCTAGCCGCCCCCTCCCTCTCACTCCCCCTCCCCTTTGGCTGCCCCCCCTCTCTCTTCCTCTCTTCCACTCTTGCAGCCGCCCCAATTCCTCTCCTCTTGTCTGCAGCCGCCCACTCCCCATCAAACCCTAGCCACCCCCTTCCCCTAATCCCCCCTCCCAAGGTGCAGCCCCTCTCCTTTGGGATCTCCATCGAGTGGTGCAAGCCTCTAATTGGAGAATTGGTGGAGGAAGAACAAAGAGGTGACGGAATAACTCAAGGTGATCTTATGTTTATTTTGTATTTGTGCTGCGATTACGTTTGATAACCATTCCCCTAAGCGAATTGGTGGTAGTGCTGTCCTGATTTTGGGTGGCAGGCGAACAGCAGTATTGTGGGCAGTTTCTGGGGTTTTTGCGGCGGTAATTAGCTGTAATCACTATGATAATCATGTAGAGCTTTGTCATACCTTTCCAACGAGTACTTATGCGCTCGATTCGGAGTTATAATTTAGGAGATATCGCTGTTTGAATCCGGGTATGTTGCTGTCCATAAAACAGATTTTCGCAGGTGGGCGAACAACATTAGTATTAACAGTTTCTGGGGATTTTTCGTGGGAAATTAGTGATAATCAATATGATAATCATGTAGATCTTTTTCATGCCTTTCCAACGAGTACTTATGCGCTTGATTCAGAGTTATAATTTAGGAGCTATCGCTGTTTGAATCCGGGTATGTTGCTGTCCAAAAACAGATTGCAGAATGTATCTTGTGGACGGTTTTGGGCTAAGTAGATGTGGGAATTTAATTATCTTTTAAATACAAAACTTGTGGGGAATTTTATGTAGATGCTTTCAGAGTTTTTTATTGATATCACTGCTGTTATAATTTTAAAGTTATGAAATTATCAAGCAGCGCCGCTGCAATTTGGTGGTGATGGGTAGAGTTGTCCCTCGCGATGGGTTGGAATTGTGCGTAGGCACGGCGTTGTTTATTAGCGTTTGTTATGTGAATTTGTGCACTAAGGTGTGTATCAAAAACTGGTGGTGGACTTCCGGATCTTACTTAGTACCATTCCAAATTTCCGGTGAAGGCATGTAAATACAGTGGTGGTTGCTACCGTTTGGTTTGCATCCTATTCCCTGTCATTGAGTATGCATAAGTTTTAAATATATTAATCATTGAATTCTATGATGAAGTTTATTGGTTTGAAAGTATTAATTCTCAATTGTCTAATATTGTGGATGATCATAATTTGGTAATGATATATGTGGTTGATTCCCATCTTGGATGAAGTTGAAGTATCTTTTTGAATCACGTTATATGAAGTGTTGTAGGCATATCATGCACATTGCATCATCCATCTTGCATTTGGAAGTTATGTCGTGATCTTATGGTCCTGACCGTATCGGTACATTTTTAGCATCATACGTTGCCCGAGGAGGGGTACGATGCGGCTTCATATCCTTAGAGGTATGAAGGCAGAAGTCATCCTTGCATTTGCAGACATTTGCACTCATGAGTAATATATGAAGTGTGACATTACTATGTTACTATTGTGGTTTCTACCTGTGAGGTGTGGTAACTAGGTGTGTTGTACGTTGTATACGTGATGCACCTTCGTAATAAGAAGGTTGTGGAATCAAGTGGTGGTAAAACAATGTTCTTATGTGGTTAAACAGTTTGATATTATTTTACTTGCTGAGATGTGTCATCTCACTCTTGCATTACTCAATGCAGGTTACTTGATACATGTTGGGAATGAGGGGAGTAGCAGCACGTCCACTTTCACTCTCACAATAACGCTGCCCAGGCACATCCATGATTTAATTAGAAACTTATTGTCAAAGGAAGTTTGTTTTTTTATATAGTCGTGCGCACTGGTGAATTCAGTTCAGGTCGTATGTTTATCTTCCCTTGCTAGCCGATTAATAATACTTAGTTTGTTTTTGTCATGATATATGTTTATACACTAGTTGCCCCCTCATTTATGCAATCTTGCAAAGGGGATGCTGCCGAAATTTTATATATGGACATCGGAAGTGTAGTTCAGTAGCATTCCGGGTTGTTTGTGGAACCCGGGGTGTTACACCTTGACCATACCCAATTCTAAATTGGCTAAGTATACCACTAAAACCTCAAATAGTAAGATTTAGCTTTATATCACTAACTTAATCCTTTCACCATGCATCATCATTTCTAAATTACATATCATGGCATACATGTATCTTATTCATTGTATTTATTAGAGTGCAACCTCGCTGACGGAGAGTACGTGCTCATTCCCGAGCAAGGAGTTGTCCAAGAGGAAGTCCTAGGAGCCTAGCCCAAGAGCCTGCCACCGAGGATCTTCCCGCAGCTTCAGCTTTTGAACGCAAGCCCCGATTTTATGCATAACATTTATATATGCTATTTTACTACACTTAATGTTTGTAGGTATGTAATGTGCATTTAAGTGTAGTAGTTGCTAGAAACTCTAGTTGCATGAACTCAGGATTCCTTTTCGAGATGAATACTAGTATGCTAGGCCGAGTAGCTGCTTTGCTGAATAAGGATCTCGGTAGAAGTTGAGTGATTTTTCTAGCACTCGGGCGAGGTCAGGAATTGATTGTATTCATCTTGATAATGGGGACTATAATGGTCTATGGACTTGGATCCAGGGTGGATGCCTTGTCTATGAGACAGGATATGGAATTAAGGATTAATGTGTGGATACCTGAGTCAAGCGTTTGAAAGTACTAAACACATGTCGAGAAGTATGGTAACGGGTAAGCCTAGTACCTGAGTGAAGCCGAGCGCAGATTTTATCCCTCACTTGTCTTGAGACCTGGGTCTCCCATGCTAGCTATGGTGGGTGCAAGTGCAGCCACTGCACGGCGGCAGCCGGGGTCAGTGGGGCATTGCATAGCAAGGCGGTGAGCCCTGGCCACGAACAGGGAATCGATGGGGACGGTTTATATGTGTGGGGATAGAGTGCCCCTACATGTCGTGTGTTTAGTTTACCTTGCAAGGTTAAAACTCGATTCGAATTGTCTTCTTCTCGTAGCTAATGAGACTGCTTGATCCCTTGTACTGCATCGAGTAAAAGTGAAATGAGGTTTTACTTGAGATAACATGTTGATTGTACTAAATGATTGTTAACATGTATGCTTAGAGAGGAGCAAACCTAGCTTAATTAAATATGCTAGAACTGGAAAATGCTAAAACTAATTTAGACTCTGCTAGTGCTTTTGGCAAATCAAACCCCTCAGCCAAACAACTGCATGGTCTAGAGGTAGAGGAGTAGACTCCTCACACAGGGTAAGTCTTGCTGAGTATTAGTATACTCAGCCTTGCTTGTGGCATATTTTTCAGATACTGCTGCAGGCTATGGTTGATGGTGTGACTTGGCCTTCCACCCTGTCCACCGGGTTGGACGGTCGAGTGGGATGCTGCCTTCGATAGGAGAGGATCAGGAAGGAGTAATGGGCTAGGCCTTGCCCTATTACTCAGTATCATCGTTATCGATTATCCGCTGCATTTTATTTAAGAACAGTGTTATTTTTCATTAAAAACTCCGATCTATGTAATAATTCCAGTACTTTAATTTGTGGATTCATGTTTATTGTATTCTCTCTGAGCCTCACCATCGTGTGAGCTAATGGTACTCGATCCTTGGTAAGTGGCTTCATCGAACAAGATCCGAAGAACTAAACGGTTTATTCTGATTTAAGTGTGATGCTGCCTTTAAGGGCGCGACATGGGCACTTAAGCTGGAATAATTCGGGTGGTTCTGCCACACATACGGTACGACCTTCTGGAAATAGGAGCCGTACCGGGCTTCAACTCGATCACAAATTCCACGTCCCTTTCCGGAGGCAATCCGGGCAAGTCTTCGTGAAATACATCCGGAAATTCACATACAGCCAGAATATCCTAGATCTCTTGTACTATGGCCTCAAAAACTTGTCCAGATGCTTTTACGGGGACATCTATAGGGATGGACAACTGGACTTCTTCATGACCATAACCCAATTTAATGGTCCTTTGATCTACATTGATGATGGCTTTATTCTGGGCTAACCAGTTCATACCCAGAATTACATCTATATCTTGTCCCTTTATAACAATCATGTTTGTAGGGAACTCACGTCCGGCCAAAGTTATGGGTACGTGGAAGACTACTTCCTTAGTAAATATTTGACCCCCAGGTGAGTGAATAACAAATCCCTCCCTTGATTCAGTGCTATGTATGCAATGCTTCTCCACAAAAGTCTTGCTCATAAAGGTATGCGATGCACCAGAATCAAAAAGGATAACTGTTGGATGGTTGGCAATGAGAAACGTACCCATCATCACCGGTTCGCCTTCCGGTGTAGTCGCCACCTGGGTATAATAAACTCACCCAGTTTTCTTCATATTTTGCCCACTACAGGATTGGCCGTGTTTCCCTTTCCTTGATTTATGTTCCCGGAAGTCTGCTGAAAGTTTGATTTGTTCTGCTTTGGGTAGGGGCAGTCTTTGATGAAATGCCCAGAGTTGCCACAATTAAAGCAGCCACTCGAGGAACTGGGAAGGGTAGGGAAACGAGCACCAGGGGCACTAGGCTGATTGTTCTGGGTGGGGGCAGGAGTGGGACAAATGAACACGGGTTGTCTGAAGGGATATGTGGGTGGGCGAGGAGAAGAACGGTTTGGATTGAAAGGTCGGATTACCATCCTTGTTCTCTTTTCAGGCCTCGGAGTTGATCCTTCACCCGCATATCTTTTTGACTTTCCTTGTTCTGCATTTTTGGCTTCAACTGACATTGTTGTGCTGACAGCCCTGCTATAGGTAAGGTCCAGACACGTAGCCATTTTGCGCTGGAGTCTGTCATTTAATCCCCTCATGAAGCAATTTTTATTTTTCAAGTCTGTGTCCACCTAATCGATGACATATTGGGAGAGGTGATTAAATTTTTTGAGATACTGCATCATAGAATCTCCCCCTTGCTTTAGACGTATGAATTCTTCCAGCTTCATCTAGTAGCACTCCTTCCAGAACATAATGTTCCCTAAATGCCAATTTGAACTCTTCCCACATGACCTGATGTCCCACAGGTTGAATGGCAGAAAAGTTTGCCCACCAGGTGCTGGCAGGGCCTCTCAACTATTGGGCAGGCAAATAGGGGCTTCTGTGTCTCAGTGCATCGGATTAGCCCGAACTTTTGTTCCATCACCCGCACCCATTCATCAGCTTCCACGGGTTCCTCCACCTTGACAAAGAGCGGTGGACGGGTCTCAGAGAACTCTAGATAGGTGGTGTCTCGTGGTGCTTGAGGTTGACCTCTTCCTCCGTGTTGCTAAAATTGATTTCCCGCCATTTCACGCAGGAAGCACGTGTTGTCGACGGTAGCGTTGACTAAGGCAGCGATAGCCTCAGCCAGTGTAGGAGGTACAGGTGACGGATTGAGAGTGTTCTCCCCGTCGTGGGAAGTTCCTGCCCCATCATGAGCACGAGTTCGCGATGGCATCTGAGGAAGAAAAAGGTCCTCATTATTACATGCCAAACACACACCATCTTTATTACATTGCTGAACTGTAATAATTATACATACTCAGTATACAACTCGACTTCCTTATTTATTTTACATAAGGACATTACCTAAACTATACTACTATAATCCTCTTCGTCCTTAGCTGTTCCACTACCCGCTTCTGGAGACAGTTCATCTGCAAGGTTCATGGAAGGAGGGGCTCCAAAAAGGTCCAACTCCCCATCAGGTCCTCCATCAGTTGTTCCAGATGGTCCGACTCCCATTGCTGCAACTTCTGGTGGCACGCTCGGATGCAGCCGGTCATACAACACGTGCACCTCTTCATGTAGGGTGTTGCAATACGCTTGTAGGTTCTCCAGGGATGCGCTAAGTTCTGCTACCCTGGGCTAGAGCTTTGGCTTCACAATCCCAAGCGAAATAGCGTGAATTTACGGCCCAGTCAATGGCTGTATCGCGTCCCGTAATTTCCTGCTGCAGGCGATTAACTTCTGATGATAGTTCAGCGATGCGGCAGCTGTCGCGTGCATGCTCCCTACACCCATGGCATAGTTTAGACCTGAGTCACTCCACTCTAGCCTCCAAATCCCCTATAGGGTCGTTGCTTCCACTGCTGCTTCCTTCATGTCTAGAGGCTAGCTGATGCCAGGGTACACCATGAGGCCCAGTTGATTTGCGCTGAGTTGTCTTGGTTCGTGCCATATCCCCATAAAAGGGGAAAATTTATTTAGTGTAGTTTAAACATGATGCATACATAACCAAATAATCATGGAATTAACTTTTCGTTGATCCCTCATTTCCTACACATACTATTATTTAGCACTCTGTTACCCGACTTTAAAAGGTAAGTGACTACCAGAAAGTGGTAAGATAAGAATGAAAGAATGTTTCAAGGTAAGTATTTAAAAATTCTTTTGAAGTACTACGTAATGTCCGAAGAGACGGGCTTCGCTCAAATACCAGCTACCACAGAACCTCTCAAGGTATTAGGCCCACCTACAGATGTCCTTGTCCTAAGGACCTCACACAGTCATGCAGGTGCGCGCAATCACTCGACAAGTTCGGTTATCTGTATCTTCATCATTTTGCCCAAGAGCACTTCACCCATCACACAGACATTACACAAATAATCAAAGTAAAAAATAAGCGGAAGGATTACAATAACATAATTTACATTCATATAAAATATAGAGAGAGTATTTATTACATAACAGGGTGTTCGAGTGCAGCACTTAATATTACATAACTCGGAGGCAAAACATCCTCCCGCCAACAAGTTTACTGATTTTCCTCCTGCTTTGACACCACCTTCGAGCAGAAACAACAAAACTCGACTATTTCATCACCTACAACAACATGGGTTCAAAAACCCTGAGTACGGAGTGTACTTTCGTAAGTCTTACCCGACAAAGGAAAAGACTCTCAAGGATATGCTGGCTTTTGGGAATCAAGGTAAAGCTCATCAGAATTCAAAGACTCCATTTGTAGAAAAGCTTACTAAGAGTGGATCCTTAAAAATCCATTTTTATTATCAGGTTAAGTAGTTACCTGCATCTAGAGTTCTTTGTATCCTATATCAGGCACCTGGCCTATGCTAGTCGTCTTTTATAAGCCCTTAACTTCACTGGATTGCTACGTGTAGGGCAGTGACCAAGTCTTCATGTCCTAGAAGTAACGACGATCTAAATCGATGAATACCTAGCTAGGGATATCCAACCACACGACATATGTAGCACTTAATCCCTTGCATATGTCAACTCGCCACCGGGTTTCTCAAGACCAGAATGGGTTCACGCTAACCGAGAGCGCAGATACACCACCGTCCAGCCTCTTGCCACGAAGGGTACACGCTACTCTCGCCATCTCTCCACTCCCATTGTGTGGTGGCCTTTCTGGTATTGGTCCGACCGAGGCAAAGCTTACCCATGACGAGGCATGTGGCCAGTTAAAAGGTCCTCAATCATCAAGCCTACATCGATACGGTCCTTAATCGACTCAGACGGAGACACTACATCAAGACTTGCTTCTCGTGCAAGTCAACCGTCCGGTCTCATATTTATCATTTAGAACCCAAAGCTTGGTACCTGACAGAGGTACATCTTTTTAGATGTTGAACCCATCATGACCATGATAGATTCACCATCAAGTCTTTTCTTTAAAAACTTCCCATCCCATGTGAAGCATCATCTTTTGTTTAAAACAAAACATTTTGTTTTCTAAAGCAAAGCTAAGCATCAGAAAACATTAAGTAAAACAGGTATCAAGGACTAGTAATCAGTTCCAAGGAAGGAAATGCAGCAATTGTTTAGCACATAACTCCTATCACCTAATGCATCATCTCAAGTGATAAAGAGTTTAAAATAACAAGGAAAGAGGTAAATGCACCGGGGCCTGCCTTGTGTTGCAGGAGGTTCTGGGTCTGTCCCACAGATGTCAAAATAAAAGTTGCTCTCAACCGGTGGATTCTCAGCATGCGTGACAACTTCTTCTTCGACTACAACTTCTTTGTTTTCTATACATAACAATACATATACATGAATGCTTATGTGATGCTATGAATATGCCGATATATAATAGAAATATACTAGGTTGTGTCTTGAATACAACTTTCCTTCACGGTACACAATAGTCACTAGGGTTTCCTGAGTTAGGATTCTATTAGTGTTAGGCAACTATACCCTAGGTAACTAGTGTATTGGGTTTGGGACCAAACAATGTCCAAAGCACTTCAAACTCTACCCAAGGGGCTTTAATTATCAAACTAAGCTTACCCAAAAAGTTTTATTATTTTTGGAGCTACCAAATTAATTCTAAAAGACTAGGTTTAGGCATTATTAAATGCTAAATAATTCCAGGTTTGGACCAAAAATCTTGGAACTATTTTTATTAAATACTAGATGAATTTAGGAGTCTAGCAAAATTGGTCCTATAATTTTACCATTTTTCTAGAATTTCCTATAATTCTCTAGGTCTGGTAGAAAAAAGAAAAAGGAAAACTATGAATAGTACTAGGCTCAAACTAGCCCGATCCGGCCCACGACTAGGCAAAACGCACCCGCGCGTGCGCCCGCGTTGGTGACTTTGCGCAGAGGTCCTCGGCGATTTGAAAAACCAGTAAAGAATCCTATTCCCTATTCACCTATGTCTCTGACATGTGCACTTAAGACCCTCCCTTCTTGCTTCTTCGCAAGACCGGGTCCCCGACCACAGGACGGCGGCGTGGGCGCTCCAGCAAACTTGTACCTGGCCGGCAATACCCAACAATCCATGCTCGACTTCGGTCTATACCTAATTCTACCCTTGGCGCTCCACTGGGGATCACCAATTGAATCCGAACGCCGCCCTAGAGCTTGGTTCACGTACACCCGCGGAGTATGAGAGTTTCCTGACGCGTTCCCAACGACACAGTGCAGTAACATATGAATTGGGAGCATGATAAGCTTTAGCAACTTACCAGGACTCAAGAACAACAGCTAGGAAGGCGGGTGGAGGGACAGGACGGTGGGTCGATGGAGGGGGTGCTCGCGGCGGTGCGGAGAACGGATTTGGGGGAAATCCGAATTAGTGCGCTATGGTGGACGATCGGGAGCGAGAAGTGGTTCACTGGGTTCATAACAAGTAGGCGGAATAGGCTGAGGCAACACTTTATAGAGAACGGCAGCGAGGAGGGCGAATTTGAACGGAGAAGTGCTGGCGGTGATAAGGGAGAAGAGTCACCGGAGTTCGCTAACGTGACATTCACTAGCTCACAGTCTACGACGGTTATTGCTGAGTCTTCATGGCTTGCGAAGACGTGGTGAAACGACTGAGGGTGTGTCATACCCGAGATAAATGGCGGCACGACGGTGGCGGTCACGCAGCCACGTCGCCGGTGCAAGTGGGTACGACGATAGGGCAAAACAGTGCCCCAAGTCCATCCTCGCGTGAGATCTTTTCACCGTCAACCATTATCTGCACGCAGAGTGCACGAATCGTAACGCTGGCGAGGATCGCGGTGCACGCCCACCGGCGGCGACAGGTTCACTAAATCAGCAATCTAGTTCAGTTACTGTACCATCAGAATCACATTCAACTTGTTCTGACAGAGCGAATTGAAGAGCTTTATTCTCCAATTTTCATGTGACAACCCACTAATCTGTCTATAGCTAAGTTGATCTCCTACAAACCAGCTTTGATTTTGTTATAGCAACCTTAATCAAACATCCACTGGATCTTACTCAAAATTGCTCTCAAAGTTTGTCCCAGCTCTATAGATTTATCTTATCTTGAAAGATTCTATATCATACTTACATATTCATCTTGTCCTAATAAGCGTACTTGTCCACCCTAGTTTAACAACTGTGATCTATTCCAAAATTAACTAGATCTTATACATCTAAGCTAGTCATACCAATCTAATCTAGATCCCATCTAGATCTAATCTAAAGTAAGTTACTTAACATGTAAGTCAATAGTGGTGAAATAAATTAGACCCTACACCTATAAACATGTTTTAACCTATAATAGTGCCCTAGACCAACTTGGCCATGCGCAACAACCTAACCTTTGTATAACCTACACAGCCCAACATAAGAACCAAATAAACTTTGTTTAACGTACCTCATGTGTCACAACCAGCGGCCTATCTAAACCTCCTAAACCACAAACGGAGGCACCAAGATCCGAGAAGGAAGAGATCAACCCCGTCAAGGAAGGCTAGAAATCAAACCAGATCTACAAAAGGAGTCTAGGATTCAACATCTGAAGTAGAAGTTTCCTTGTCTAACCTTATCTTGTTCTAATCTGCCTCAACCTTACCTATTAGCTCAAACATAAAATAGCTCAAGTGTTCCCAACCACACTTACTAATGGTGAGAAACTTTTAGGTGTACTAAAACTAATTGGAACCAAAAGTTAAAACACAAACAAACCTTATGTGTCCCTTCCTTACTAATCTCGAGGATGAGATTATTTTTAAGGGGGTAGAATTTGTAACGCCCTAAAATTCTAACTAGGGATTTAACTTGAAACTCATACAAAGAAAACATCATAGTAGAAAAGACCCTCAATCTATTTGCCAAAATGGAGAATTCATCGCATGAACTATATAATCAAAATTTCTTTTTAAAAATATTTAAATTAACTCTTGACATAGATTATACATTAGTTAGAGTAAATGGGTATTAATTTGTGAAGGAACATTTAGTTTAATACACACACACACACACACACACACACACACACACATATATATATATATATATATATATATATATATATATATATATATATATTAGAGTTATGTGTGTACACTACATGATTGAAATAGTGGTCAAAATGGCTAAAATAATTTCTAAACATGTACAAATGTGAATATTATCTCATGCTGGGTTTTTCTTTCTTTTTGTATTGTGCATTTAACTATAATTTGAATTTCCGAAACCTAGGTTGAGTTTGAACTTGAAATCCAAATTTTAAAACTAGGAAACAAAATGGAAATAAAAAGAAAAGAAAAGGGAAAAGACGCAACCTGGGCCAACTATTCCCTCTCCTAGCCCATCCCGTTTTCCCCATCTCTCCTGCTTGGGCCGCCGCTCGGCCCACCTCTGCCTCTGCCGCTGTCCTGAGCCCACTCGCCGTGCGCACATCTTTAGCACTTCGCACTGTCATGTGGGGCCCTGCGCTAGTACCTGCACGCCGCGCACACCTTTTCTCTCTAGTCACCGACACGTGGGGCAGGGATGTCAGAATCATCCCTATCCTCTAACGGACTCAGCGTGCCGCGACCACTCTGCGTTTCGGGGAGATCCACCGTCGATTTCCCCCCACGCGGACTCCACCCGTGGTGCATAAAAGCCAAGCCTGAGATCCCCTATTCCCCTCATAGAATACGACACCGAGGGCAATCGCAGCGAAACAGAAAGGACAAAGGAGGGAGAAAAGCTTCCGCCACCACCACCCAACTTTGCCAGTAGGTCGCCCTAGCCCTCGAAAATCGTATGGTGCGAGCAGCGTGCTCGCGTTGGTCCCGAATCCGAGTGGTTGCGGGAGCAGCCCGCCTTAGGGGCCCTAGAATTTCTCGTCACCGCGGAACTCCGCCCAAATCTATGCTCCATCATGGACTACCGTCCCTGTGTGTCGATCGACGGTAAGACAACTCCAATTGTTTTCGCCTTGGTGTCCTCTGCGTGTAACACTGATTTTTCATGGGGATTTTGCGCTAGTACGGGTGATGGCCATCCGCCGGTGGGGCACCACCGTAGGTCGGGTTCGCGCCGCCGCTCTGGAGGTCAAAGGGTAGAAGCACGCCTCGGACCATTGGATCGTGCATCGCCGATTAATATTAGATCAGTGGATACCGATTCGGCGGGGAATCGGGGCATTGTTGTGAGATGTGGTCGTGGCAGTCGGATCGGCGTTGGACGATTAGGATTAAAACATATCCCCCCATTTTCGTGGGATGCATCCTCGTTGTCGGTTGATTGGTAGACGGCCTGGTCGCTTTGGGGCGCTCTACCGTTGATCTTTAATCCAACCGCTACAAATGCATACCTATTGGTGCTATTTAAAGATCTAATCTGGGATCTTGGGTATGCATCCAATGGTCAGAATTGAACCATACCCCTTCATCCACGTCCTTTTTTGCGCAAGAGTCCTCAGGTTCTTAAACAATCAACTTGCTGTCCTATGCAATATAAAAACCGTCACGAATTAGTCCTACTATTTATAAAATAGACCCGGACCTTTGGGAAATTAATGTCGCCGCCCATTTTTCGGTTAACAACAATAACAAAATCCAAAAAATGATTTCTAAGTATAAAAGTAATTCCAAAAATCATAGAAAATCTATAAATAATTTATTCTAACTCCGATTGACCCATTTAAATTGCGTTTGATTCACAATAAAATTTACTACACAGTGACAAACCTTATTTTGTCAAATCTCATACTTTTGTAGTTAGGTATTATTTATCCTATATAGAGTAGATTAATTTTTTTATCTAAGGAATCTAACTATAAATATAAGTTGACCAGTAGATGAACTATGATAAAGTTATAGTTTAGATTAAAATTGAATTAATAATTTCTTAGATTATCTTTCCCACATAATTGATAGAATTAATTTAAGGCCTAGTGTTAATTATTTAAAACATTAAAATCTTTCGAAAACCATATTTTCTTAACCGTAACTCTGAATTTAGTGATTCTCGATCCTATGATCTCGTTACGACGCGTAGAATATTATTATGCAGTTTGTGCTTATGTTTGGTGTGATGTTAATTTTGCCTATACCATGTTTGTTTGTATTGCTATAAAAAGCAGTGAGGTCACGAGAATCTGAAGATCATCCTGGTACCTGGAATCTCGAGTCTTGGGCAAGTTGTGCCCTTGATCACTTTTCTTTACTCAATAATGTTCCTATTAATCACTGTGACATGCTCAGGTTAATTTGATGAGACCTAATAGGTTTCCCTAGACTTGTTTATCTCACACCTTGTTTACCACTAAACTTTTGGGTAGTTATGCTATTTCTCTATCTGGTTTTGGGATTAATATTACATTATGACCATGTTCCAATTATATTGTTGTTTTAATTATTGCTCATGACAATATCATTGTGTTAATTGGAACATGGAGCTTAACTTGAGAAACACGTGCTACCACAAGGGTGGAATGGGACGCCCTTGGCTGATTAATTAGGAAAGCTAGTGGAGAACTACCTTACCTGAAAGGGGCAAGAGCAGTAGGGGAGTTATGTATAGGGAGGTTCTCGGGTCGATCATGTTGCGATGGCTTTTAGGACGAGGGATTCCTATATTGCCCTTCCTAGAAACTGTAGCGAATTTTCTAAAGCTAGTGGAACTTTGTAAAGGCCTCGTAGTGGATCCCTAGCCATTCACCTTGGAAGTGTCTAAGGGTCTAGCTAACCCTAGCTAGACAGGATACACGACTTGTGGGTAAAGGGCGCAACTTCTGTAGAGTGTAAAACTAGTATATCAGCCGTGCTCGCAGTCATGAGCAGCTCAGGACTCTCGCATGATTAATCTATGGAACTAAACTCAATATGTCATATGCATTGCATTGTGGGTGTTGTTATCAATTTTGATCTCTTAGTTATTGGGTCGGTATCTACTTATACTTAGTAACTACTAATAAAAATTTGACCAACTTTAAAAGCAATGCTTAGCTTTAACCATCTCCTTTGGTAAGCCTTACACTTCACATGAGCTCCCACCTTTGGTGAGTTCATGCACATTATTCCCCACAACTTTTTGAGCGATGAACGTATGTGAGCTCACCCTTGTTGTACTCACATCCCCCAGGTCAAGAATAGCTACCGCAGGATGAGGCGCATGAAGGATGCTGTGATGAGTTCGTGAGTGGTCTAGGTCATTCTCTCCTGGTCAACTTTGTGTTGCTGGATTGTTGTCTTTGCATGATGTAATTATTTAACTATTTTCTACAGAACTCCTATTATATAGTAAAAATGTGGTATTCGTTTCTGTACCATGAGTCATCATATGTGTGAGATTTGATCCCAGCACACTTGGTGATTATTCTCACGCCTGGGTCCCTAAAACCCGGGTGTGACACCTCCACTGGGGGCTCGGGCATGTGGCCAGAGAAAATTGGAATTATGCCATTATGAAACTTAGGATTCGCTCGAATGCCATTATGAGAACAAGCTTCGTTAATACGCCATTCTCAAACACTGGCTTACAGACAAAATGCCATTTAGGGGTTATTTGACAAAATGCCAATTGATCGGACAGTTTTACCCCTAAACCAAAACTGTACGCTAGAATTCTCTACATGGTTCATCTCCAGACAGACATACCGCCCCTCTGGCTGATGGCCATAGCTCAAACATGCTGTTAGGCTCCAGGCTGTCAGCCGCCAGGTTCCAAGCGTCTGAATATTTGTGAGCACAAACAAAGTTCATAATCTTCGACAATAACAGAAGATATGCACACTAACAACTTCTGAATATTTGTTTCAAATAGCAGCACACTAATAGTTCATGATCTTGAATATAACAACACACATTTGTTTCAGTCCAAAGTAACTAGCACAACAAAGAGAACGACTAAAAATCCTTGAATGGTCCATCTCCCAGCAACAACTTATTAGGAGAACTAAAATATTGGATAACACATAAAACAACAACTTATTAGACTCTCTTTAGCTTCCTTGGTGTGAGCTTCTTCACTAGCATCTTCTTAGGAGTTGTATTCTTGGCAGGTGACTGGACATCTCCTAGCAACATATCAAGCTTGCTGAAAAAATGAAGAACAGTATAATTTAATGACACAACTAGCTGCAACTTGATACAACATAATCGTAATTACCTCCTAGTGACTCTGATTGGGCTGTCCTGTAAAATAGACTCCCTTGTTGGTGTAATCGGAAGAGAAACTTCGAGTTGGATAGCTTCTTCAAGTTGGACATCAGCTTCACATTAGATAGCACCATGATCTTGAACAATTTCAAGTTCGACAGTAGCTTCACCTTGGACATCACCTTGACCTTGGACACTTTCTTGAAGTCGAGTTTTGGGGATTTTGGCATTATCCCCATACTTTGTTCTATTCATGTGAGGCTTTCTCTTCCTACAAGTTGGATACAAATATAACAGTGCACATGTTCAAATTAGACATTTCATCACTTACCTTTTCTTTGTTCCGTTCAATGGGCACTTGTAGCTAGTTTCACTGTGACCTAATTCTCCACATCTTTTGCACTTTCTTTTGCCTCTAATAATCTTCCTTTTCCCCTTCTCAGATTGGTTTGAACCCTCCATGTTAGCTTCTAGTACTGCATTCTTGTCAGCTTCCTTGCCTTTCTCTGTAGCTACTTTTTTCCCTTTGATATTCCCACCTTCCAAACAATTCTTAATTCTTAGTTTCTTATACCTTCCTTTACCTCTCTTGTCAAGTGGTGCAGCAATCGCATAGGGCAGATCCACTTTTGGCCATTGAGACCTATCAGGTAGTGGTTCAATTATTCTCTTGTATGCATTTTTTGAACCTTTGTACTGAGTAGAACTCATGCACAAAATCTTCCAATTCCACATCCACACTCTCCTGTGCTGTAATCAAAGCCAACGCATGTGGACAAGGTTTGCCGGTGTGCTGCCACTCTAGGCATGTACACTCATGCAAATATGACTTCACTACATGTCTGTTGTTAGTGTTTGTGATGTCTTCAACCTGTGCAGAGAAAAACCAGCCTTTGTCACTGATAGATGCCCTAGGCCTCTAGTTCTTGCCTTCAATTGTTGTCAAACAACAGGTAAGATCTTCCCATTAAGTTTTTCTCCAATTCTTCTCCTTTTCTCCCACAACACCATTATCAGCTCCCTACACTTGTCTACAAGCTCAACAACTGGAAGGTCCTTCCAATCTTTAATCTAGTTGTTGAAAACTTCAGCTAGATTGTCGGACCCATGTTAGACTCCTTCTTGAGGAGATGGATAGCCTTTGATGCTACCCAAGCGCTAGTAGGGGTCGTGGTTTTCCTTCTAGCACTCGAAGTACAAGTGTGTTCCTCAATTAAGACAGTGACCTGCAATAATAAACCCCAGTTAGTAACAACAAAGATGGCAAGGGCACAACATAGATTAGTAACAACAAGTCTATACCATAACACTATTCCCAGATTGTTGCCTACGTCCCACAATATGCCAAGGGCAACCTTCTCCTTTGCAATTACCAATAAATCGACTCGGATCAGTTTTATATATTTCTAGCTCAAACTCTTCATTGATCGCAAACTGTCTCACAGCTAGCTTGAAGTCACGCATGCTGGGGTACATTGTTCCAATATCCATACAAGGCTTGTCTGGGTCATGCAACATCACCCTCTCATTTGGAATTTCATCATCAATAGGGATGGCTGCATCAATAGTTTCATTCTCACTATAACTTCTATTGACATCACCTTCTTGCATCTTGAAAGCTTCACCAACCTTCTCAGCAGCTTCATCCTCAGCTCTCAACCCGATCAACTCATACATTCTGTCACCGTCAACAATTTCTATCCTACCTTCCTCATCTTGCCTCTCAACAATTTGAAGTGTGTCCCAGTCAATACCAACCTTTGGGTGACCACTAGGATGTACTACCAATGCTAAGCTAGGCAGAAGCTCATCGTCAAAGCTGAAAATAAAAAATAAAAATGTACAATCATACTACTTCATTCGATTTCTATAAAAGTTATTAAATGTAGAATCATACCCGTACATAGAATCATTCCAGTTGTAATCCATCTAGCCAACTGTTGGTGACCAATAATGTGAGATCTCCACTACTGCTAACTCAAATCAGAACAAACCCTAAAGTCTAAAGCCTAAATCCTAAAGCCTAAAGCCTAAAACCCTAAAGCCCATTTGCATACCTGGAGCTCGCCGAGGGTAGCTGAGGGGAACCGGCCGCCGAGGGTAGCCGAAGGGGAAGCCGCTGTAGCTCACCGAGGGGAACTGGCCACCGTCGGTGGAGCTTGCCGTGGGGAGCCGGGCGCCGTGGTGGACTTCGCCGTGGGGCGCTGTGTGCTGCTGGTTCGTCCAGAGAGGAGGAGATATGAGCGAGAGACAGGATAAGAAAAGGAGGATGCAGAGAGGAAATATGATCCAGACAAAATGCCATTCTGGCGTACAGTTTTGGTTTAGGGGTAAAAATGTTCGATCAATTGGCATTTTGTCAAATAACCCCCTAAATGGCATTTTGTCTGTAAGCTAGTGTTTGAGAATGGCGTATTAACGAAGCGTGTTCTCATAATGGCATTCGAGCGAATCCTAAGTTTCATAATGGCAGAATTCCAATTTTCTCCATGTGGCCAACCCCTCGGCCTCGGCTGTCAGTAGGAAAACAGCAGGCTCAAGTCAACAACGTAGTGCAAGGTCGTGTCACCCACAGGACACCAAGACATCTTCCCTGGAAGCGCGACGGCACGCGGCTCAACAACATGCATCCCCTAGGTGTATAAATAGGGCAATCATGACTCCTCCAAGGGGGTAGGCGAAACACTTGGTAGTTTTGTCCTTACTTTCGGTATTGGCACTTGCCTCAATATGTTCTAGGGACATGGGGACTTCCCCTCTCCCGCTTGGCTTGTAATCCCTACTTCAAGCACCTCGATGCGAGTAATACAAGCTTCATCCCCCCTCTAGTGAAAGTAGGGCCTCACATTGCCCGAACTACGATAAATTGCTTATGTCAACTCGCACACCATCTAGATTCTGGGCACAGCGGTATAATTTTATTTGTTGGTTAGGACCGCTAGTCCAAACACCTTCACGCATGGACGATTCGGCCCTGCGCAGATCGGTGGGTTTACCCCCGATTTGCGTAGGATGCAGCGGTTGTCCAGGATATGTGTCTATCGTCATCCCGTAAAGGAGTTGTGATTGGCCATGCCAATCTATAGCTGATGAAATATGTGTGTTTTCTCCAAATTCAACCTCATGCGACGGAAAATTCTCGATAGTAGATTTATCAAATGCACCCACTAGCCTCTTATAATCATTTTACATACCTCCTATAATTTGTTGCATTTGGTCTCACTGCTCATATATGTAAGCTCTAAGAGATTATATTTTGTTTGTCTCGCTTACATTGGGGGTATAGCCGTAGCAGGTCGGTGCGAAGCCAGATCAGTTGTCCACTATCGTACGACCTTGTTATTCCTGTCCACTTTGAAGTTGGCCAGGAACTTCACCTGTGCTTCCATGATCAGTTGCTCCTTGTGCTCCTCAAACTCCTATTGTTCTTCAACCGGCAGAGTTTTCCAAGTCGGCTCAATGATGTTGCTGGGATAGACGTCAGAGCTATCTTTTGAACCATCCATTGATGGTCGATTTGATAGATCTTCACACGATGTCCCCAGCGGAGTCGACAAAAAGTGTGTTGGCGCTGACCTAGGCGCCAATCAATGCGATGAGTACCGACGGTGGTGCTCTCCGTGGAGGCGCGAACGGTCCGCGGCCACAGGCCGGACAGTCTGCAACCTGGCACAGAGGCTAGGGTTTCTGCCCGATGAGCTGGACGATTTGCGTGGTGGTCAGACGGTCCACGCGTGCGCAGAGGGGACGGTGTTCGCCAACAGCACCTGGATCTCGCTCTTGGGAGGGACCCCATCAGGGAGGAGAGATCCTAGAGATTGTCTTGGGATCGACAGGCCACCCAAGACTCCACTAAATGACGTAGAGCCATAGAGAGGTGAAGATAAGAGGAAGAGATCTATGTTACTGTCTACTCCTAGGGCAAAAGGTAAAGAACTGAAGGTAAATTGATTGTAGGATTCGATTGTTGGTTGTTCAATTGGTCGTACCCCTTCAAATATATAGGGGAAAGGTCTAGACCCATTCCTAGGCATTCTCCAACGGCTCTCGCGAGATTAGAGGAATAAACACGTGTGGAGATAGTAGTTTTAATCGCCTAATCTGATTTTTTTCGCAGATCGTCTACGCCTATAGATGGACCGTACGCGGTGTGGACCGTCGGGTCGTGGTGGTCAACAGTGATATACAAAAACACTTGTTATATCACTTGGTGATCATTAGTATCGGGGGCAACTATTGCATTCTCTGCAACACACATTCCGACGGGATGAAATAGTGGAGCACTTGGGTAAGCAATTGGATTGTCTGCTGAGGACGTGGGCCTATGTTACTGTCAACAGTTGAGTAGAAATATACCACACATGATGATATATATGTTGACGCACATATATATGTATCACGTCACATCGTCCGGTGATGATAGAGTTAGCAGCTTTTGTTCCCAATGTTTGACAAAAAGAATTCTATAATAATTCAACATTACATGATACTGAAGGGGAAATCGATCACTTCATTTATTGCATAATAAGGAAATACTGAACTGGCGGGAAAAATCCACGGTGCTGGAGAGAACAGATGTTGCCTCCTCAGATAGTGCAAAGAAAAACGTGCCCAGTCTTTCATGCGTGGCACCGTACCATACATCAGGCGCAAAGATTTCTAAGCTGGCGTAAGAATCTTCTTGGCAGCCGCTTTCTTCGCAGCATTGAACTCTTTGAACCACTGGGCTGACCGCTTCATGTAGCGCTTGCAGCCATCGTTGCGGTCAACGTAGACGATGCCGTAACGTTCGGTGTAGCCGGAGAACCATTCAAAGTTGTCCAACAGAGACCAAGCGAAGTAACCCTGCACATTTGCTCCCAAGCTGCACATGGACGGATGCGCCATATATATATATATATATATATATATATATATATATATATATATATATATATATATATATATATATATATATATATATATATAAGTGATGTACATGTGAAACAAAACGATTAGTAATCAATGGGCAAGTTTCTATGTAGGAAAGTGAAAAAATGAACTAACTAGCTAGAGGTAAGATTCATACTCTCTTGACTCCTTAAGAGTTGCGATGTGGCGCTGGAGGTAATGTACTCTTTTGTGGTCATCCAAGGCAACTTCCATGGGTAGATCGCCATGGTCAACGTCACCCATCCCTGTAAAAAACAAACAAAAAATCAGCCAGCTGTTCTAAAGAATAACTTATTAGCATGATTTCATTTCTGCACATGGTCCTGATCGATTAGATGCCCATATCATGTGACAAGCTCAGCCCTCGATGCATGCAAACTGATTCCATTTTCAGTATAGACCAGATCGATATGCATGTACATCACTGGATCCGATCTTTGTGATAATTATTCATCTAGCCTAGCTGCTAGCTAACGTGTATACATAGGAGCACAATGCCAAAGTTAGCCACTTGTGTGCGTGCGTGTACATAGAATTAATAAGCTCATCTTTCAAACAGGGACACGGAGCTGTTCTTGCAACCATGTGTGCAGTGATCCGTTCTTTGTGGTCATGAAACGTTTAATTAGTTACCTTTCAACGTTTTGGCAGTTTAAAGAGGGACACAAGGCCTATGAGAAGAATAAAAAGATACAATTGTTTGTAGTCAGCTAACAATTTAGTATAATTAACCTATGACTTAAATTACAACTATATATATATATATATACCACATACTGCCTACCGTTCTCAGTGATGTAGATGGGTGGGTTTCCGTATTTATTCTTCATGATCATAAGGAGATCCTTTAGGCCTTCAGGATATAGGTAGATCCACGAATTCCCCATCTGCAAATTGAAGTAAATGATATATTATTCACTAATTACTAATATTCACAAAACGTTTGCATGCCTAACGAGCTTCCTCTTTTATTTATACGTGTAAAAGTTTAACCATGAACATTCTATGACTATTTTTTGATGGATTTTTTTTACATTATCACATTCAGCATAAAATATTGTAAAAAAATAATAGTGTTCAGTAAGATGCGTACCCAAGGACCAATGGGATTCCCGTCAGGCCCATTCGCTGGTTGACAAAAGAATAAAAGTGCACATACGATTAGTATATGAGAATGTCAATTTTTGAATGGAACAATGGAGCAGTAAGGTTATTAGTCCTCTACTATTGTTTCTTACTTTCTTGACTGGCATATGCGTCGTCAGTGTTGAGCACTGGCGAGTAGTTTGGTGAGATATCGATGTGTTTGGAGAACCTTGAGGTATAATAGTTTAACCCCAACATGTCATAGGAACCCACTAGCTTCTCTTGCTCTTTGTCAGTGAAGAAGGGTAGTCGTTCCCTTGCCAATGATCTCATGGAGAAGGGATAGTCACCACGAACAACCGGCTCCAAGAACCATCCTAGGTTAATGTCCCAGGACCTTTGTTCGGCCTGTTGATCCGTAAACGCTGACTTTTCGTATGGGACACGACCCATTACATCAAATGCAAGCCCTATGCGTCCATTCTCACCCTGCAATTTATTTATCAGTATATTCGAGCGTGTGTATGTATAATAATATCACAATCTAGATACCTTGTAATACTTGTTGTAAAGATCAACAGCCTCAGCGTGGGCTCGGAGAAGGTTATGGCCAACAGTGTATGGCTCAGTGAGCGAGTTTCCAATTGGGTTAGCACATTTTTGTCCTGGGGTGCACCGCCCTGGGGCGCATAGCCCAGTTCCGTATGAAAAAGAAGAAAACGTTTGGGGCTCATTAAAGGTCAACCAATTGTTTACTTTATCACCGAAGTTCTCAAAGCACACCTTAGCGAAGTCTGTGTAATCTTTTCTGAAAAAATACAAAGCCGAATGAATGACAATTAATGCATGTTTCTCTAATACTTAGTTGTGAAACAACATGAAGTTAAACCATAAATATTTATTATGTCCAAAATGTATATAAAAATATTTTAGTCCATAGTTTATTATAACCATAATTTTTTATAAAACTTTAGAATCGTCATATTCTCGTCGGTATTATTTTGTTTGAGGAAGGAGTGAAAGCAAGTTAATGATAGATGGGAGCATATCATTTCAAGTGTATATAATACTTACACAATCCTCTGATCTAAAAAGCCACCGTACTTGTCTACCAGTGCTTGAGGCGTGTCCCAGTGGAAAATTGTTACAAATGGCTCTATGTCTGGGTTGCAAAGAGCAAAAAATGATTTATGAAAACTTTTTTATATTGGATTATGATCTTAAGCAAATTAGGATGAAAATTAGGTTTTTACCATTCTCTACCAACAAGTTGATGAGATTTTTGTAGTACTTGATGCCATATGGATTGATACCTCCTTCGAGTGTGCCATCTGAAAGCCGTAAGCATACACTGAAATTAGCATCATAACAATCCAACAACTCCGATTGGATGTATGCATAGTACAAAAAAGAGTCAAAATGTTGTGCAACCATACATTTCGTGCAACCAAACTACCAAAAGTCATGAAGATTTAAATTTTTAGTTGTACTTCATTATATACTCTACCAATATATCTAGTTTGAATTCTAGTTCATTCTATGTTAAGAGATATAAAATTCTATTATTATTTTTTAATTCTTCGTGGTAGAATATTTCTATATCTTATATTTTTTATATATATGATGATTTAGAACTTAAAATTTGATATATTATTGGAGTATATAATGTAGTACAACTACCAATTTTTTTTTAGAATTTTTATATCTTTTGTTACTTTAATTATATGACAACTTGATTGCACAGCAGTTTGTCCCCAAAAAAGATATTTGGTTATTTTAATCTGTACTTACTCGGCAGTATTCTGGACCAAGAGATGGAGAACCTATAGGAGTCCATCCCTATTTCCTTCAGTAATCTGACATCCTCCTACCAGTCATAATGACGATAATATATATTAGCAGACATACTTAGTTAGAAGTACATGTACACAAACATTTTTTTGCCAAAAAATCTGCAAGGTATAAAATATATTATTTCATAGTCATATTTATTTTTACATGTTTAACAGAGTTAGCTAGCTGCAAAAAAAAATAAACATTATGTCAGCTGGTTACCTAAAATTTAACTTATTCCAAGTAAAAAAATAAAAGCATCACTTCCATTTTTTTTGCCAACGGAGATCCCAAATTTTAGCCTACCATAAGCAGGATTAAAAAAAACATTTCCTGCGCAAGGAAACAGTTCATGTCCCTATAAATATTTATTTGAATATTCTCAATGATGACATATACTGCACGCATTTACATCCGCGCTCCCTATTCGTTTGGGGATATATATAGCTAGTGATTGATGGTGGTATCACAGTGCTTACCGGGTACATATGGTACGAATCTGCTGCAACGTCCCCATTGCTGTGATCCGCTATCCAATCTATTGAAAAGGAGCACATGCATCACATATGATGGGTTTTGAGTGGTAAGTGCATCCCATTGCTTATCATAAACCCAATAAAAAAGGGGGGCGCTGCTGGAGAGGAGTTACCTGGGAAAGTGTGGCAGAAGTGATCCCATGTGCTTGGCTTCTTTCCATCCTCATTCCATCCACCTTCAATCTACACAGATACATGCACACAGCGAATTTTGTTCAACATCATCTCTTTCAAATACCAAAAGACGGCGACGTGAACATTCGAAAAACCATACTTGGTACGCTGAAGTTGCGGCACCAAAGATGAAGTCAGAGGGGAACCAGTCTCTTTTAGGGACTTCCGAGGAGCTCAGCGTTTGGCTTCCATTCTGACTCTCAGCAGCTCGTGGCCTGAAGCTAAGATTACACCTTCGCTTACTGTTTTGCTGCAGCGAGGAATTGGAAAGGTGGTGCCGTGAGAAACTCTCATGATTGGGTCCTAACAGATGGGCAGCGTGGTTCATCGTGGCAGTAGCAACAAGTGGAGCCATATTTTTTTTTCTCTCTTGCTAGCTAGCTAAAGCAGATTTGAGCTGGTGAGTAGACTTGGTGGAGCAGATGCCTCTATTTATAGACGAGCTTAAGCTAGGGTTGCCAAATACGTACTGATAATGAGTTGTTGGGTATATCATGTGATCCTTTATGTCATATGTACTGATAATGAGTTGTTTTTAGCTAGCTCAACGGTAGTTCGGAGTTAGTAGATACTAGATAGGATTGAGAAGCAATTTCAACAGCTGACACTGACAGGTTGGTCCGCTGCACGTGGCAGAAGTTACAGTCCTGTCGAGAAGAGAAGGCAGGTTACGCATGTTCCATGGCGGCCAATAATAGGTGAAGTGATAGTATTATAGTTAAGGACGTACTACTATCACTGCTAAGAGGGTGTTTGAATGCACTAAAACTAAAACTAATAGTTAGTGGCTAAAATTAGTTGAAACATTCAAACACTCTAACTAATAGTTCAACTATTAGCTATTTTTGGTAAAGTAGTTAATAGTTAGCTAGTTATTTGTTAGCTATAGCTAATCTAACTAATAATTTTTAGGTAACTAACTATTAGTTTTAGTGCATTCAAATAGCCCCTAAAAACCATATTTAGCACTAATTTAGAGATACTATATATATATATAGATAGATCGATCCATCTGGAACTCGAGGTAATTTTTTTCATGTTTCTGCGCTTGTTCTACGAAAAATGAGGATATACGAGATTCTCATGTTTTAAAGGAGCCCATTTCAACCTAATGACATTAAAAAACAATTGCCTTGAAAAATAGTCCAATCATGTGTAGAGGATCCAATGATCATGGTTCATATTTAGAAATCGAATTTGGATTTGCACTGGATGTCATAAAAAATCATCTCTAGAAATAATGGCTAGGCGCTTGTCCAGTGATTAAAAAGTTATCGCCGTGTATTAATTTCATGAAAAACTTATTTTATAGATAAACAAAACACACCGATATTTCTTTAAAAATCATTTTAGGTGTTGTTTGGTTCATCAAATGTAACATAAATGACAACAATAATGCTTTACACTCGAACTAGCGGTAAAAGTTTGAATATATAGGCCGATATCTATTTTTAGTGTGATATCTGATCAATTATAGTTGAACTCAAATAAATATGATTTAATATTATCGATTACCTATTACATTACAAATATGTGAACTAAAGGTAGACGGTAACCATCCTTTTCTTATAAACGATTCACCTAGCTTAGACAAAAAAATAGAGAGGCTCAAAAATATTAGACCTTATGTCACGTGGACCGGAGTGGGGGATACAGAGGCTCAAAACCTTTAACCTCGTGGGAAGTGAAAGGCTAAGCTCACGTGGAGTATGAGACAAATATAATTTCTCTATCTTAATCGGAGCGAGAATATATAAATAAAGTGCATGGTATACGAGGCATTACATAATAAGATGCTAGCTATTAGAACTGCCCTTAGACACTAAACTATTTTAACTACTGGTCCCATTGGTAGATAAGGATATAGGCTTTCATTTCCCAAGACTACCGCCTGCACGAGGCTATAAATAAACCCTGCCTAAGAGGAATTATAAATAAGGCCTCTTTTGGAACAAAAGAAAATTTTCCGATTTCTACATGTTTTTAAACTAATTTCTATAAAATTACTATATATCAATCCTCTGAAATATCTTCATTTCAAAGGACCCTAAAAGGTCATAGATAAGCTTTATACCAAGATTGAGGAGAGAGATAAGAGAAAACAAAATAGGTACTACCTCCATCTCTAAATATATGACGTCCAATAGTTCATTTTTCAAATAGAAAATGTCATACATAAAAAACGGAAGGAGTATAAGTTATGTATAAGAACCAAAAAAAACGATTATGATCGAAATAGATGGTGCAGATAAGATGCAAGCCCAATAAATAGGACCAACTTCTTAGCTTTCAGTTATATTGCAAAAAAAAGGATAGTTGTCTATTGTAGCTCATGTTGATGCTAGCAGCGTGAGTCTATGTGATGCACTACCGGAATCAGCTTCTTTGCCGTGTGTCTGAGATACACGGCAAAGGCTATTTTACACTCGGCAAATGCTTTGCCGAGTGTAACACTCGGCAAAGAACGCTCGGCGAACTGTACATCGGCAACAGCATCTTTGCCGAGTACTTTTTGTCGGGCACTCGGCAAAGACTTTGCCGAGTGCCATTTGGCACTCGGCAAAGAAAAGTCACCGTCACGGCGCCAAGTGACGGTGACGGATCCTTCGCCGAGTGCCCACGGCGACACTCGGCAAAGGAGGTTTATTTGCCGAGTGTCTGGTGGACTGGCACTCGGCAAAGAACCCTCCAGTGGGCCCCTTTGCCAGTCCCTTTGCCGAGTGCCTTGGCAGTGGCACTCGGCAAAGACATCTTTGCCGGTTCCCAGGTTTCCTTCTTTGCCGAGTGCCATTTTCAGCACTCGGCAAAGATGTCTTTGCCGGTTCCCAGGTTGCCTTCTTTGCCGAGTGCCATTTTCAGCACTCGGCAAAGACGGCTTTACCGGTTCCCAGGTTGCCTTCTTTGCCGAGTGCCATGGTCAGCACTCGGCAAAGATGGCTTTACCGGTTCCCAGGTTGCCTTCTTTGCCGAGTGCCATGGTCATAGCACTCGGCAAAGCGACCTTTGCCGAGTGTTACACTCGGCAAAGTGACCAGGATGTCCCTTTTTTATTTGTTTTTGCTGTTCCATCCAAACAAACAAAAGATATATATCATTCACATCACATTATATATCAATCGCATCACAGAATGAACACATTTATCATCAACACCATATATATCACAAAGTGTCACTAATATAAGTCTCACAAATACAAGTATGTGTATTTACCAAGTCTGGATCACTAGCCAAACATCACCAACCGTCACATATATATCACAAAGTGTCACTAGCCAAACATCACCAACACTCACAAGACCAAGTCTGGATCATCAACGAGGTGGGCATCTGGACTGGTTCGGCGAAGGGCTGGACGAAGCATGAGGGTTGTTCGACGCCGCCGATTGACCCTGCATAGAGAATAGATTGTATGTGTGAGAACATATGAATATATATCATGCAGTACTAAAATTTTGATACTCACAGGAGTAGTGAACTCAGCAGGGTCAGTTGCAGGGAACAACGGAGGTGGTGGAGCATGACCCTGTGCGGCGCCAAGGCTCTGCACGTACGCGAACAAATCCGCCATCCTCTTCTCCAGCTCCTCACGTTGCCTCCTCTCATCATCTAGCTGAGTCTGTAATATTTCGCCCTAATGTTACGATAATGCAAAGAGAAGATATATAAAAATTAATGAACGATGAATAGATAAGGAATAACCTGGAGTTGCTGGATACGATGCTGTGAGGTGTCCTGCCGAGGTCGTATGGCTGGGCTCGCGCTCGTGCTCCTTGCTCGCACCTGAGAGAGAGTGGGAGTGGAGGACAAGTCGATTGCCCCGTCGGCAATCCAGTACCGCCCATGCCTCTTGCCTCCTCCGACCCTCATGAGGACATCTCCGTCGATGTCCTCGGTCCTCGGATCGTAATCTGGCCCATGGACCTCCTTGGCCATTGCGGTGTACTCACTGAGTCGGCTGTGGATGGCGGGGTTGGTGTACGCCTCGGGCCCGTCATCCGGGTTGTAGGTGACGTCGGACGTCGCCTTCTCCTTGTGGGCCATGGCATATGCCGAGAACGTGGAGCAAGGCGCGCCACCATGTGCCGCCGACTGCGAGAAAACCAACGATATGGTTAGAAATCATGTCTAATCGAAAGTTATATACCTAAATAAAAAAGAGCGCGTACCCATGCTTCCGCGTATTTGCCCAGGCTGCGGCTGCCTTGATGGTGGGAGGGACCTTGCATCAGCAAACGCCGTTCCCGGCTAGCGTTGTGCGCCTCGTCCCACTCAGCCGAGCACCACCTCTGCACCATCTTCTCCCAGCACTCAGGATGCGCGGCGCACCAATGAGGAATCATCTAAAAAAATATAAGTACACCGCATATCAGAAGATAAGAATAAGCATATTTAGTACCAATAATAAAGTTTTGTATTTACCTGCAAGTACTGGTCCGCAGTCAATGACATGGTTCGGGCGTCCTTCTTGTTCACCTTCTCCCCAAGGACGGAGCCGTGGTAAGTGACGATGGCCTGGATGCGCGCCTCGTAGTGCATGTCAACGACGAGCTTCTTACAGCACGTCGTAGACACCACATCCGCCCTGGCCTCGTATCCAGCATCGCACCTGAAGAAATCCTACATACAAAGACGATGTATCCATACATTATTTAAAGAATATGCAACAAATGCGACTTATTAAACAATATAGTGCGAGGAAGACTTACCCACAGCTCTTGCTTGACCCGCATCGGGGGCGACGGCGTAGTGGTCGAAGGTGTACGCTGGGCTCGTCACTCCGGCGTACTCGACAAGCCCAGGGAAGTGTTCCCGGCATAGAAGGCCGAGGATGCCATTGGGGTTGCGGCCGTGACCCCCTGCAGTCTCCAAAACCATCCAAGACCTGTCGAAGTGATTAAGATGAAGTATTAGTTTCTATTATTAATTTGAACATATAATATGAAAAAGCAGCAACAACATCTAAAGTTACCTACCTCTCTCCATCGGGTCGTATGAGCGGACGTCTGTCACGAAGAATGGGTCGCTTAGGTAGGCTCGCGGGACCTCGCAGGTAGATACTCCTCGAACCTGAGGAGCCAGAACCTGAGACGTCCTGCTGAGCGGCGGCGTCGTCGTCGTCGTCCTGCTGCGCCGCATCGTCGTCGTCCTGCTGTGCCGCATCGACAGCGGCTTGCTGCTCCACCTGCTGCTGTACGGCGTCGTCCTGCTGCGCCTCCTCCTCCGTCCTACGGGTGCTCCTCCTCCCCCTCCCCCTCCCCCTCCTCGTCCTCGTCCCACCGCCCACCATCTTTGTCCAACAACCTGCAATTAAGAGTAAACAATTAAGCACAGATAAAAAAATATGTATTTAGAAACATATGCAAAATAAATGAAATATAGCATTACATCGATTAAAAATAATCTTCATATGTGTCAGGGTTAGCCGGATCATAAGTGTCATCATCACTATCAACCATTTCATAGTCAACATCATCTGAAGGCGCAACTTCGTCATTGGCATTGCCTTCAAGTATTTCTAAGTCATTCTCATTTTGCACCTCATCATCCTCGTCATCAACAACCATTTCAATATCTACTTCCATTCCGATCGCTTCGGTTAAGTCTATCTCAAATTGCCCTTCGAGCCCATCTTCTTGGAAGAACTCTCCGTCATATGTGTCCGGGTCTAAGTTATAATCTTCATCGTTTGGAACAGGTAATTTAGCGTGCGGTGATACCTTATACACAACATCCCAACCCTTAAGATGTTGTTTCGTTTGGCACGCATATGGAAGATAATACACTTGTGTGGCCTGTTGGGCCACAATGTAGACATCGTCTCCTGTTAAGGTGGAATCCTGTCGAATTTCGACTATCCCAAGATTAGAATGTGTCCGTCTCGTAACTTCAGGGTCAAACCAATGACATTTGAATATCACTGGAGTAAGAGGTTTGGAACCATAAAAATTGAGTTCATATATTTCTTCAATTCTTCCATAATACTCGACCTCGTCAAGCCCGGGCGTAAAGACTCCAGAACACGTGGTTTTTCGATTGGGCCAACTTTGGTCGTAGCTTGTTGTGCGAAAACGGTATCCATTGATGTCATACCCAGAAAATTTCCTGACCCTATAGGCAAAGCCATTGGCTACTTGTCTCAACTCGGCACTCATAGACGGCTCTCTTTGGCCCTGCAAGTTCAAACACGCTAGATTGTTATATTATTTGCACGTAAGAGCAACTTGGAATAACAAACTAAGCACGTACCTTATGTTTAAACCAGGAAATGAAATCGGGCAATCCATTTCCCGCACCCTTTCTAAGAAGGGTATCATATTCCTGTGGAGTTGGGTCCCTTGATCGACGCCAGAATTCATGAAGAAATTGCTCCATGTATGGCGTCACCTCTTCAAGGTTGGTCAATACATATAGCATGATATGGCGCCACTCTTCATGTCTCAGGGTCTTGGTGGTCGAACCACTCGCGCTTCCGAGTTGCCCTCGAAAAATGCTGAGGTTCGATTCATTGCCGCCATCATTGTAACGAGGGGGTGGATTATGCACGCTCGACAGTTTGTCACCATAGTAAGTTGTTGTGAAGTTTGACACCTCCTCCAGTATGTATGCCTCTGCAATGGAAGCCTCGATTTTGCATTTATTTCTACATTTCTTTCGGATACTCTTTAGACATCTCTCGATTGGATAGCACCAACGTCCCTGCACGGGCCCCCCCATTCGTGCCTCATATGGGAGATGAATAATCAAATGTTGCATCGGATTGAAGAAGCCGGGTGGAAAGATCTTCTCCAGCTTACACAGTAACACGGGTGCCATCCTTTCCAAGTCTGCAATCATGGTCCGAGCTAACTCTTTTGCACAAAGCTGGCGGAAGAAATAGCTCAACTCTGCAAGCGCTAGCCAGACATGCTCAGGGACATAGCCTCGAACCATCGCCGGAAGAATTCGTTCAATCCATATGTGGAAGTCATGACTCTTCATCCCTAAGACTCGCAGAGTAGATAAGTTCACCCCCCTACTAAGGTTAGCTGCATACCCATCAGGGAACATTAACATCTTGATCCACTGTAGTACTTCCTTCCTCTGGGCCCTGCTCAGGACGAAATCGGCCTTAGGCCTTCTCCATGTCTTACCACCACTAGGCGGCTTCATCTCTTGGTTTGGTCTATCACATAACTCTGCCAGATCCACTCTTGCCTTTACGTTATCCTTTGACTTATCAGGAATCTCCATAATTGTCGCCCAAAGTGCCTCGGCGACATTCTTTTCAGTGTGCATCACGTCAATGTTGTGTGGAAGGAGCAGGTCATCATAATAGGGGAGCCGAGTCAAGCCCGACTTATGTGTCCACATATGTTGCTCACCATATCCCACAAAACCACCTTCTGGGTTGGCCACGAGACCATCTATCTGTTCGCGAACTTCGGCACCAGTCATCATTGCAGGTGGGCGGTCTGTCACCACGACACCTTTCGTAAAGTTCTTGATGTCTTGTCGGAATGCATGGTCAGGAGGGAGAAATTGTCGATGTTTATCGAATGACGAATATTTGCCACCCTTCTTCAACCAAATGAACCTAAGAGCTTCCTTGCAAACTGGGCATGGGAACTTACCGTGAACACACCAGGCGCAAAATAGCCCATACGCCGGAAAGTCATGCATGGAGTACTGGTACCAAACATGCATTTTGAAGTTTGTCTTCGTAGCTCGGTCGTACGTCCATACCCCTTCCTCCCAAGCACGGACCAATTCATCAATCAAAGGCTCCATGTACATGCCCATTTTATTCCCCGGGTGTCCAGGAATTATCAACGACACGAATATGTTCTGTCTTTGAAAGCATACGCCGGGGGGGAGATTGATGGGGATAACGAACACGGGCCAACATGTGTATGGGGCAGCGGTCATTCCATAGGGATTGAACCCATCTGTGGCCAGCGCAACACGAACATGTCGAGCCTCTTTGGCTTTCTCATGGTGAATGGCATCAAAGTGGGTCCATGCTTCACCATCGGATGCGTGAACCATCTTGTCAGGATTGTATCATTTGCCTTTTTTGTGCCATGTCATCTGTTTCGCGGATTCCTCTGTCATGTATAGACGCTGGATCCTTGGTATGAACGGAAGGTGGCGTAGGATTGTCACGGGGATGTCGAGCTGCTTCTTCTGTCCATCACCAGAGTCTACCTCCATGAACCTAGACGATTTACACTTCGGACAGTACTTTGCCTAAGTGTGTTCTTTCCTAAATAGGACGCAGCCCTTCGGACAAGCATGTATCTGCTCATACGTCATCTTGAGTGCACGAAGGAGTTTCTGTGCCTCGTACATGCTCTTTGGCAGAACGTGATCCTCCGGAAGCAGGCTGCCAATAACTGTCAACAAACCATCGAAGGCGTCTCGACTCATGCTATACTGCGACTTCAACGCCATTATACGCCCAATGGCATCCAGTTGAGAAACCTTTGTCTTGCCGTGAAGGGGTTTCTGTGCCGCGTCAAACATGTCGTAGAATGCCTTTGCGGTCGCCTCTGGCTCGTCCTCCGTACGTCCTTCGGCGAACTGTGCCTCGTGATAGTCGTTCAACATGTCTGCTACCCCGGCATCAGCATCGTAATCCTCGACGCGTTGTCTCACCACCTCCTCTCTCGTGCGATGCGCTTCACCATGGAAGATCCACCGAGTATAGTCCGGCGTAAATCCATTCTTCCAAATATGTTCTACCATGGCCTTCTTTGGTTTTCTTTTCCGGTTGTCACATTTGCTGCACGGACAAGGGACTAGGCTAGCTCCTTTAGCAGCTTCGCCATATGCCCGTTCCACGAAAGCATCGGTCTTCCTAATCCATTCTGGGGTGACATCATTACGTCGAACGCGGCCCGTGTACATCCACTCACGGTCCTCCATCCTCTAACATATATAACCGTGTATAGTTTAATATAGACATGTAATGCATGTACACTACGTTCCTACCTTCTAATAGGTGAGGATAGGTCCTAATCCCACCCGCGGTTGCGTAGATGGAGTTAGTTTCCATGCTCTACTCCGATCCGAGATAGAATTTCGGCAGCACCTCCCCGCTGTTCTCCGGATACACGTCCTGGCAGGGAGAGTGTACTGTCCGGAGAACAACAGGGAGGTGACGCCGAAACTCTTTCTCGGACCGGAGTAGAGCATGGAAACTAACACCATCTACGCAACCGCGGGCTGTCCAAAAAACGTGGACAATTCGAAACTGATACATTTGTAGATATGCAAAGATCTGCATATCTACACCGTATCACTTTCGAACGGGAGACGCCTAACCGGGTTACGTGATCTACGACCATGATGCGGAAATAGAGGTTATACCTAGGGTGGCGGTGGAGTCAGGCTAGTGGGGCTGTGGCGGGTCGGTGCAGTGGCGACGCGACGCGGTGCAGGCAGACCCGCAGCGGCTAGGAAGACAAGTATTTTCTCTGTAAAAAAGAAACACAAGTCTATTAATACAAAAAAAAAATCGACAGCACCTCCCCTGTACGTTGAGGTTTTTAAAACCTGCAAATAACGCTAACAGCACGATGGCTGACATGCACACAGTAACAAAAAAATCACCTAAAGTATACACTGCAAAGGTAATAGAGCAATCTAATTAGTGTTTCTAAATTGTCCAGAAACAATTTTAAATCATGAAACCAGCAATTGGTATATGTGATTTGTGTGTGCGCTCTTTCACCACTTTTATTGAGGTTGAGAGCAACACTTTTAGGTTTCGAAGTGTTTCCTGCGTGTTGGCTTTTGCACTGGTTTGAATGTTCTATTGTCTTCTCCAGTCATGTCGATCGACATTCTGTCTAGTTGACTTGACACCACTCAATTTTGGATTTTTCAAAGGTCGAATGCAACGACGGCTAATTTAGAAAACATTTTGATTGACTCTCATTCACCTTCTGATCGTCTGAATCAATCCTTCGGAAAGATATTGTTGCTCCTAGCGTCTCTCTCATTGTTCGTTTTAGGCTGAGGTAGCTGCATTCTCTTGGTAACTTCATTTTTTGGCGTAATTCTGGTAATTTGCAATAAAAGTACAGCAGTGAAGACGTGAACTGATTCGACTCATGCTGCCAAGGTCACATCCTCATCGAATCCAAACCAGTCTCTCAGTAAAGTAGATCATGTTCCTACATACCATGCATCTTATTCAAGAGCCTGTTTGTTTCCTAAAACAAAACCGCTCTATTACTACTTCCATTGTGATACTACTTGGTTTGTAGGAGAATCCAAGAAAAGTTTGCTGTGTAATTTGCGTAACGGAAGCTGAAGCTGTTGTTCAACCGTACAGTGTTTAATTTATTGTGATTGAATCTGCAAGGAGATGTACAATTTTGGTTCAGTTCGCTTGGCTTTTAATCCGTAATGACTTCTACTGTTTGTACACAATTGGCTTAATTTAATCCGAAGCCAGGAGCCTGTTCAACTTTTGCTTGAGCACGGGATACCAATTATTCTTCCAAATGCTGGCAGTGGCATCAATAATAAAGCTAGTTGCTGCCAATAGCCAAGAGAGGACAAAATTGTAGGGCGAGACAAGCACGACATCTAGGTGCAGGCCGACCCCTGATGCTGATGCAGGTCTACTGACATGACTCCTCAAATAAAGTTGAACGAACCAAACACGACACAGCTGCTTCGCCTAAAGTTCCCCCTCTAGAGAATCTGATGCATTGGCCACATCCAAACAAATACTTCTTTCTTTCTAATTTTCTTGCTAAAAGATAAGCTTTTCTGTTTTCCCAGAACCACCAATGATCCTACCATTAATAATGCGGATCTAATACTCTCTTGCACAATGATTTACACCAAGAGAAAACAAATCTATGTACGACCATTGATAACGCATTACATAATTTGTCGTCTACAATATCGTGCACAATTGAATGATTGATCAGTTGCAATTTCAGGCAAAGGAAAGGAAGGAGTGCCCATCTGGTAGACTTGTCATCCGTGATTCATAAAACAGAGTACTCTTATCAAATCTAGTTTCAAAACTCAGGTCCCTGAGGCCACTGGTGTCCTGAGGGGCCATAGTAGAATAATCTATGTCCTCGAGGTCCCTTATACTATGTGGCACTATTTAGTGATCCAAGCTCTAGAGGCCCCTTGTCTCATGAGGCACTCAAGAGTCTATGTCCCCTAGCCCTCTTGTGTCTCATGTCACTATGAAGAGTATAGGTACTCAGGTCAGTTTGGCTTGTAAAGCACTCAGCGACACAGAGACTATAGGGCGCTCTATGATGTGTTTGGTTTGAGGTCACAATGGGATGAGTCGGGGACGATACCGTCCCCTCAATTTTTTGGGATCACGCCGCCACCAAAAACTACTCCGGAGTTTACCTCGCCCCTACGTGACTCTCATCTAACCACTATTGGAACTGTGGCTGCCCCATTCCATCCCTCCATATACATCCAACCAAACACGCCGATATTGGCCCATAAAACATTAAGCTACCTAGCCTCGCATTACAAAGACCGTTGGGCCCTTAACCATTTGGGGCTCACCTCCACCCCCCAACCATGCGCGAGAACAAGGGAATTATATATGTGGCTGTAATCCTATCTCAATATAGAACAATATGTCTAGGTCCACCGAGGATAGTACTGCCTCGTGGTTAGGACCCCACATATAAAAGCCCTGATGAAAAATCCATACAGTTAGCTTATATGATAAGTCTTAGGTACAACATATTAAATGTATGACATGTGGCATTATAGGCCTGACAAGCGTGTTGTTGCCATGACATAGGTTGTAGGGTACTCGAGACTACTGTATGGTATGTGCATTGACTTTTAGCTATGTGTGGGCACGAGTATTGTGATATAAAGTATTATCAAGTATAAAAAGCTACACTGACAATATCATAGTGAACAACATAGGCCATGCATACAACATATCATACATGTCACTGCGATAGATATGGTAGTTGCCTAGTGAAAAGACATATTCAATACTATACCATGACTGAAGGCATGGCCCTAGTACAACTCTAAGAATTGGGTAAGTACAGGGTAGTTGAGATTATCTAATCGAATTTGAGGTTCATGTAACCTCTCTTATCCCTTGCACTATAAAAGGAGCAGAGTAACAATTAGGGTGCTTTGGATTTGACTCCAGTAGGATAGGACCTTTTTGGCTAGACCTAGGGATTCAAGGCCAATACTAGGTTGGACAGACCCACGCTAAACATGCATCTCTTGTATAAGATTTCACTGGTAGGTAGACATAATGGTGGATTTGGACCATTAGGCAAGAACTCCCACGAAAACCATGAGGTGACAACAAGTTAGAAGGTCTTGATGCTCACTAGTGTTTGAGCATGAAATCTTTTCCTCCTTTATATTCCTCAACCAATGAGCTAGGCCACACAAGCCATCAAAATCTCATGTAGTCCTCTCCTCTATCGCCATTGATGGTGAGACATGACATGATGAGGCTAGATAGTGTAGTACCTAGCGACCGTGCTTTAGTGCACGCATAACTAGGGTTCACAATGCACTAAGGGTGTTATTTTGTATACACCAATTTCCTCTAGAGGAGCTTAATCACTCTATATGACTCACTCCTCTAGCCTCCTATCACGACTAGGGTAATGTGACTTCCAAGCATGAGGACTCCACCTTGCACTAGTTGACTCGATGGGCTCATTGCTACCATGACATTGTGCTAACGACGTTGTCGGTCCTCTTAACACTATGGAGTTGTTCTCTTTAGTACAATGGTGCCGGACGTGAGTGTGGTACTTGTTGAACAATGGTGACAAGACATGGGAAATAATGACATTACAAGTCTAACAAATGCACTGTCACAATGACTTAGGAAACATGTAATGTGTGGCATTACAAGTCTAATAAACATGTGATAAACTTACGTACCGGAGGCGAGCGGGCGGACGACGGCGAGCGGGCGGACGACGGCGAGCGGGCGGACGACGGCGCGTGGGCGGGCGGACGGTGGGGCGCGGGCGGCGGTGAGGCGGGCGAACGGCGGCGGTGGGGCGCGGGCGGCCGGGCGCGGGCGGCCGGGCGCGGCCGGCGGTGAGGCGTGGGGAGGCCGGCGGCGGTGAGGCGGCCGGCGGTGAGGCGTGGGAAGGCGGGCGGCGGTGAGGCGCGGGAAGGAAGAAGAAAGAAGAAGCAAAGCAGAAGGAAGAAGAAAGCCGGCCGCGTGGCCGGTTAAAGTTAGTTTCTTTGCCGAGTGCCCGTGATCCGGCACTCGGCAAAGATTTTTTTAAAATTTTAAAATATTCTTTGCCGAGTGCCAGATCGGCGGCACTCGGCAAAGAGTTCTTTGCCGAGTGTCCCCCGTTGCGGCACTCGGCAAAGGTTCTTTACTACCTCTTTGCCGAGTGCCACACATCTAGCACTCGGCAAAGAAGTCTTTGCCGAGTGTCATCCCTAGACACTCGGCAAAGTGCATTTGTATTTTTTTTATTTTGTCTCCCAAACTTTTTGTGGTATGTTCCTACACTATGTAGATCTACATGTATCATTTGTGGACAATTTTAACAGAGTTTGAAATAGCTAGTAGATTTAGTTTGTTTATTTGAATTTCTTCGGAAAATTCAAATTTGAACTGCAGGTCACTCGAAACTTGGAAAACCGTGCATGAAAAAAATGATATTCATGTTACTTAGCATAAGTTACGACCGATTCCATGAGCGGACCGAAAACTTCGAGCAACATGCTCACTAAACATGGCCGTGAACTTGCCATCCACATGTTTAAAAATTGTATAAAACACAAACAAAGTCAGAAAATCATGAAACTTGTCCACGTGTCATGATATCATATGTACAGGTTGTGATAAAAAATTGAGAATGTTTGGACAAAGTTGTGAGACACTATGTGTAGAAACCTAAGAGAACTACACATGAAATCATAGAGTTTCAATGTGGATCTCTTAGGTTTGTACACATAGCGCGTCATAGTTTTCTCGAAATTTTTTCAATTTTTTATCGCAGCCTGTACATATGATATCATGACACGTGGACAAGTTTCAAGATTTTCTGACTTTGTTTGTGTTTTATACAAGTTTTAAACATGTTGATGACAAGTTCACGACCATGTTTAGTGAGCATGTTGCTCGAAGTTTTTGGTCCGCTCCTGGAATCGGTCGTAACTTATGCTAAGTAACATGAATATCATTTTTTCATGCATGGTTTTCCAAGTTTCGAGTGACCTGCAGTTCAAATCTAAATTTTCCGAAGAAATTCAAATAAACGAACTAAATCTACTAACGATTGAAACTCTGTTAAAATTGTCCACAAATGATACATGTAGGTCTACATAGTGTAGGAACATACCACAAAAAGTTTGGGAGACAAAATAAAAGAAATAAAAATATACTTTGCCGAGTGTCTAGGGATGGCACTCGGCAAAGAGTTCTTTGCCGAGCGTCAACTGGGCGACACTCGGCAAAGAACTCTTTGCCGAGTGCCAACCGTTGGCGCTCGGCAAAGACTGACGGCCGTCAGCTTTGGGACGGCCGCTGACGGCCCTTTGCCGAGAGCCCCATTTGCCGAGTGTTTGACACTCGGCAAACATGGATTTGCCGAGTGTGGACCTGTACCGAGTGTCCTACGCTCGGTAAAGACGCTCGTTACCGAGAGCCGAGCTTTGCCGAGTGCGGCTCTCGGCAAAGCCGTCTTTGCCGAGTGCCCGAGAAAAGGCACTCGGCAAAGCGGCCGGCACTCGGCAAAGGCTCGGATTCCGGTAGTGATGTACTCCCACAGTTCCATTTTATAAGACGTAGTTAAAATTTGTTTGAGATAATTAATGAATTCACATAATATTTGATGTATGTGTTTTATATATGTGTTTAGATTCATTATTATTCATTTGAATATAGACATAAAAACCAAGATCTAAAACAAATACTATTTTAGGACGAAGTAGTATGTAGAGTCGTGTGGTGTATCAGCATCAAAATGAAATTTCCATAGATTCGGCCTAGTTGGCAATCACAATAGGATTAAAAGGTGACATCGAGTCATCAATGCAACCCAAAAGCTAGTCAGATCTGTCTCACATAAATGTTTTATATTGTTATTTTTGAAATTATCAAATTATGTAGAATGAAATGAACTAGGGATGAAACAGTTATCTTTACTAGAACATTCTATTCTATAGTTTTGTAGACATTTAATTCCCTGACTCATACATACTTCGTAATCGTGACACGAGAGTGTTTTATCTCCATAAAACTAGTTCCTTTCTCTCTTCTTAAAAGCAAAAATAGTTATATATCAGTTTATTAAATACAAATAAAACTATAAATGTCATTGATCTAGCTCTGGTCCACTGTCTCTATTGTGTAGTCGCACGATATAACTTTTCCAATACAACGCGCTATGCACTAGGGATGAACCCAGCTTGATGTTTACTTGCGCTGTACACTACGCAGCAACAAATGCGCACTACATCAAGCCCACCAAATATTAAAATATTGCTACAGTGAGCCAACATTTAGGTAGTGGTTGGTGTTCGCAAATGTACGTACTCTACTACTCTCACAATCCTACAAATATATCATTCTTGCTTTTCAAAAAAATCAAGCTTTTAACTTTTGACTAAATACATGTAAATAATATTAAGGCTTATGGTGTATAATTACAATATTAGTAGATAGTTTTTTAATGTATTGTTACATTAAAATTATTTAAAAATATGTATCTCGTTAATATTTTATATAAATCTAAGTAGAACTTCATGCCCGTTTATTAAAAGAGACTTGGATTTAGGACCTTTCCGCGCTTCCTAGAGCCGATGCCTCTCAACATGCGACACGTCTTATTGCATACCCAAAAATTTTCTTCAAACTGGCTATGGGTGTTCTGCGTCCGTGTCCCTTTCTTCTCCCACGTTGTCTCCTGTCTGCTGCCTGCCCCTCCCTCTCCTCCTCACGACCTTGTGGCCTCTCTCCCGCCGTGCCCTGCCTCATCCGCACTCCTTGATCACCGCCTCCATCGCGCCGTCGATGGCAAATCTGGGCCCCTTGTCCCCTCTGAACCCTTCAGTAGTCGGGGTGTCCTCGAGCTTCACGTCGCCATCACAGCTTCATTCGGCTATGATGAGGCGGCGCAACTTCTGAGGTATGACCTTGATCCCTAGCTGCTGGTTCAGGTCCCGCTTGGGCGTTTGAGCTATACAATGGAAGAAGAGCGTGGACTTGGTAACATCGAAGGCGAGAGCTGGTAGCGATGGGTGGTTGGCGGCATTAGAGACAGAGGTGGAGGAGGTGGTGGTGGTGGTGTGGGCGTCATGACAATGGTAGGAGGCAGAGGAGCTATTGTCATCATTGTGTGGGCGTCGTGACTTGGTATGTTTGTCTAGCCCTTGAGTGAAATATGAACTTGTTTGGACACTATTTGATCAGTGAATTAATACTAGCCCAAAGAGTTGAGTCCTCGTAATACAAATTGAGTTTAGAAGCTAGTCTTGCAAATGAAGATAAAAATAATAAACTTGCTATAACTTGGTAGCCTAAGAAGATTAGTCAAGTTAATCTTAAAAAATTATCTAGCTAGGAAGCCCTGATGCCTGATGAACACCGTGAAGAAAAGTTGTATTCAAGACACTGCTTTCTATTTTCTTGTTTATAAACTTGCATATCCATGACATAGCATAAGAATCCTCCCGTGGAGAATAATTTTTACTTTGACATCTGTGGTGAAGAAGCACCCACTCCTACAACACAAGGCAAGCTCGGTGCATTTACCTTTTTCCTTGTATTTAAAAGTTTTATCAACCTTGAATGATGCATTAGGTAATAGGAATTGTGTGATGAACTATTGATGAATTTTCTTCCTTGAGAAATTGAGTACCATTCCCTAATACCTGATTTACTCCAACAAGTTTTTAATAATGCTTAGCCTTGCTTAGAAAGCAAAATGTTTTGTTTTGAAAAGTGGATGCTTCACACTGAAATGGGAATTTTTACAAAGAAAACTTATCATGGTGAATCCATCACGACCGTGATGGATTCAACATCTGAAAAGCGTACCTCTGACAGGTACCAAGCTTTGGGTTATAAATTATAAGATGAGACCGGGTAGGTGACTTGCATGAGAAGGGAGTCTCGGTGTAGTATCTCCATCTGAGTTGTGTAAGGATCGAGCCGATGTAGGCTTGTTGATCGAGGACCTTTTAACTGGCCACATGCCTCATCATGGGTAAGATTTGCCTCGGTCAGACCAATACTAGAAAAGCTACCACGCAATGAGAATGGAGAGATGACGAGATTAGGGTGTACTCTCCGTGGCAAGAGGCTGGATGGTGGAGTATCTGTACTCTCTATTAGCGTGAACCCATTCTGGTCTTGAGAAACCCAAGTGCAAGTTGATATATGTAAGGGTTAAGTGTTATATAAGTCGTGTGGTTAGACATCCCCAGTTGGGTATTAATCGATTCGGATCGTCGTTACTTCTCGGATATGAAAACTTGGTCACTGCCCTACACTGTTGTGACAAGTAAATTCGAAGTTTGATAAAAGATGGCTAGTGTAGGACGAGTGTTTGATCTAGATTAGGAAAGAAATCTAGATTAAGGAAATTACTTAACTTGAAAAGTAAAAAGAAGTTATAAGGACCAACTCTAGTAAGCTTTATGCAAACTGGGACATTGGTTCTTGCTAAACCTTAGCTTGACTCCTAAAGGCAAGCATATCCTTGAGAGTATTTTCTTTTAGTCGGGTAAGACTTGCGAAAGTACACTCCGTACTCAGGGTCTTCGAACGCATGTTGTTGTAGGTGAAGAGACTGCAGAGTTTTGTTGCTTCTGTTCCAAGATTGTTCCTAAGCAAGAGGATGAAAATTAAGTATGAACTTTTTGAAGTTGTCTACCTTCCCGTGATGTAATAAGTAGAAGCACTCAGACCCTTATATTGTAATAATCACTCTTTCTATATTGTTACTTTCACATGTTAATGTAACTTAGGTTATTGTAACTCTTTGCACTTTTAATTCGATTGTGTTTAATGTCTATAAAACGGGATGTACGCTCTTGGGAGATGTTGAAGAAGATGTAGGAATCAGGTCCTGTTAAGCTATTGCGTGCATCTAGATGACTGTCTAAGGTCACTGGGACAGGGACAGCTATAGGTGGACCTAATATATTAGGAGGTTCACACCCTAATTTTTGAACCAACAATTTTTTTAAGATTTAGTTTAATTTATTAATATTTGAGTGGTTTAGAATCACAAAATACAGTTTTAAATATATATATTTTCATAAATCAAATTAAAAAAAATCATAAGGTTGAACTGAGTGTGTTGCATTCATGTTTTTGCATAGTGTTTCTGAGTACAAAAGGTGTTTCAAACATGTTAATATATCTTATAGAAGTCTCCGTTAATTTTTCATATTTATCTGATTATTTTTTCTATTTCTAAAAAGCAAAATATATTTATTTGAGGTACTTAAACATCATTTTAAAATCTCCAAATATTTTTATTGAGTTCGTTAGATACCAAAACATTTCTAGAATTTTTGGAGCAATTTGGACATTTTTCGACAATAATATTGAATCTATGTATTTTCTAAAAATAGAAAATCTTTAAAATTCGAATTTATTTAGATTTTGGATAAATTGAAACCACACCTATAAGTACATGACTGGCTTCCCCTTAATGAGCCCATCCCAGAACATGAAATCGTTTTTTCCAAATTTAATCTACAACTCTTGCAAACATTCATCGAAGTTCGAGTTCCTCATCAACTCCGGCGAGGACCTTCTTCTCCGGTGAGCCCTCCATTGCCCTTCTCCATATTTCTTCGTTTTTCACATATTATAGTGCAAACATTCAGATTTTCTTCCCTGAAACATTAATCTCATAACATTTTTTCTCCTTCAATCTGTCGTACGACATGATGCACCAAGCCACTACCCCTATGTTTCCTTTAGAGGAATTAGACGCTCTCTACGTGGCTGCACACTGTCTGGCCTCAAAGGCCAGATCGTCCGCGCCACTATACTCGTGCTGCGGCACTCTCTGGAAATAGCTGGACTATCCGGCCTAAGGGACCAGACTGTCCTGATCAGGGCCGGACTGTCCGTGATAGTGGCTAAGCCTGTTTGGCCTTAGGGGCCGGACTGTCCTGGTGAGGGTTGGACTGTCCGTGATAGTGGCTGAGCATTGTGAATCTTTCTCCTTTACCTTGGACTATCTGGCATCGAGGACCGGACTGTCCTCGACCTAGGGTATGTTACTTTCGGGTGTACTCATTATTTAAACTTTATTTGGGATTTAACCGATTTTCCATCGGCTCTAACATTACAGGAATGAAGCCTTTCCTATCTATGCTTATGAATTGATAATCAGAAAAATCAACTCCAGTGAGATATGTAGCAGTCTCATAGGTCCAAAGCATAGGGGCATCAACCACAACGATGTAGGACGATGCATCAGCATGTACTTGTTCTATGTCATCGCCTACCCATTGTAAAAACATTTGATGTAAAGTAGAAGGTACACATTGATTTACATGGATCCAATCTCTACCTAAGATTAGACTACAGTTTCCTTCTACAACGACGATGAAGAATGCAGCAACATGGGTCTTAGTCCTTATGGTTAACTCAACAGACGTGACTCCCTTGACTTTAAATGAAATGTTGGTCCCAACACGGCTGAACGTTATGTTAGTCTTGACTAGTTCGTCATCCTGGTTCCCTAATTTTCTATACAATGAGTAAGCCATTAAATTCACGGTCGTCCCTCCACCTACCAACATTTTAGCAATCGGTATCCCATCGATATGACTGTGCACAAAGAGCGGCCTCAAATGGTTGACCGGTTCTTTTGATTTAGTGAAGGAGGCCTCTTTAAGACAAAAATCGAATTGAGCAACGACAGGTTCATCGTCATAGACAATAGTACAATCAGTGGAGAACATAATAACATTTACATCCATACCTAGGTGTTCTGGCATGGCTCCGTAGTCGACCAAGTCCTCTCCTAGTAGGTCGTCCCCCTCGGTATTATCTTCGTCCATAGGTGTTGGCGCGTCGTCGGAGGCATTCTGTCGTGGCACGGACGATCCGAACTAGGGGTCGAACGATTCGCGATAGATGCAGACGATCCGGCTTCTAAAGCCAAACTGTCCGCCGTACCTATAGAGAGTTGCACATCTGTTGTCTTGTTCCCTGTTTTTGTGGCCGTTTGATTTGTTTTGACGACCTTTGGCTTCTATCTCTTTTACGGTGATGGTACCGCGGATGTGTATCATTAAATATTTTTTCTGCTTCTTTTTCTTGCTCTCCTTTGCTCTCAGGCGCTGCAATTTATGATTTTGAGATCATGTCAGTCTCGATGAGCACCATCGGGGCATGGACTATTTTGGGCCAACTATTTTGCTGACAACCGCGTCTTCTTCCTTGCTTGTATTGGCCAATTTACGAAAAATCATTGGCCCTTCATTGTTTCCCTGTATGACAACATTTGTTGTGCCTATTTTGATGATGTCCCCTTTTGTTGTTCTCTTGGCGGCTATAGATATTTCTTGTCTATGCCCCCCTGCCGGATTGGTCGGCCTTTGCAGCCAAGTAGTCCGACAATCTTGCTGGACCTGCGCTTGGTGACCTGATTGAGGTGCAATCAATCGGTCTTGTATTGGAAGTGCCAATATGTAAAACACAGACCTTTGGGGTGCCCCCAAGCGGGGTATTGTGGCATCCCATATGGATATGGTGGTGTGCCCCACATTTGATTGGGGACATAAGGTGGTGGTATGTATGCATATTGATATAGCACAGGTGGGTATGGGGGTGGAGGTGTCCATGTAGGTACATTAGGTCTTAATTGGACATTATGACATGTTGACTTTTTCGATTAGTGAGATGGTATAATCACTCTTACCTGTCGTTGCTCCTGAGTAGGTGAGCGAGGTTGCTTTGTTGGCTGGTCACTTAGACCGGCTTCTTTTTCATATATTTAGATAATAATTGATCAAAGGTTAGGCCAAGTTTGACCAGTCGACCGGATGCCTTGAATGTGTTTATCTTCCACGTACCTATTTCTGGTCGTCGAGGTTTGAAGGTATGTCATCATCGTTGCTCCTAGGCGTTGTCGGACCATCCGCTTGATCGGTCCGGACTGTCTAGCGGTGTCCCGGACCGTCCGCATCTATGTGCAAAACCGTCCGCGGTGCGTAGGACAGGTAGCCGTGCCTAGCCGCCTACCTGCGCCTGCCCCCAACGTTGGAGGTCATGATGGTTATCTTCAAGGTCCCCCATCCATCAGGAGTCTTTTCTGTCACCACCTTCCTGCAAGAAAATTTAGCATTTCCATCGGCCTCTCGTGCATTGCTGATGATGATCTCCTTTCCCTTATCAGCTGCGCCAGGCCGAACTAGGACTTTTTTATTATCAAAGTTGATCACATTTATTGGGAAGGGCTCCGTGTCCACCTACATTTCCTAAAATTTCAATCGTCTCTAGTTAATGGCCGATTTGATTTGTCGTCGAAACACATTACAATCATTAGTGGTGTGAGTGAATGAGTTGTGCCAGTTGCAGTACACACGACATATGAGTTCGTCGGTGGATGGAATAGTATGGTTTATTTTAAATTTTGCCATTTTAGAGTAATTCATTGAATATTTTATCACACTTGCCAACACTAAATGTAAACTTAACCTCTTCTTGTCGTTTCTTTTGAACCGGTTGCAAGGAGGAACAAGCTGAATACTTGGCCTGCTTTGGCCAAATCATTTCAGCAGCATACACTTCTTTTGATTCGTTGCCCGAGCTACTCTGGTCGCATTCTAGTGCATGGACATTGTGACAAACTGCTTTAGCAATATCTTTGCTTCGGCTTTCACATGCCAAAGCTCTCTAGTGTAATTGAGCTAGAATGAAAAACTAAATGCCTTCTAATCTTCCTTTTAAATAATAACACATTCCATTAAAAACTAATCCTGCTAGTTGTTTTTATACTAGGTGAATTTGGAAGCATTAGTTTCTTGTATCCCGCAACCTCCGGATGTATTCATTAACGATTCATCTTTTCCATGTCGCAGGGCCACTAAATCTACTTGATCTAACTCATAATCGCCAGAGAAAAATTATCATGGATTTTTTTCTAAATCTCCCTGTTGGGGGCCTTCCTCTTCCGAAGGTCCTCAAAAACATAATTAATCATTTGTTTTCAGCATAAGCTATTACAGGGAGCTTCGTCTTTAGGATGGAAGCCTCTTCCTCATGATGAAGGTATAGGAGATGAAGACAGATCTAAAGATGATAAGAGTAAACGCTGAAGCTATCGCTAGATTGATAGCTTCGGCTCATAATGGAGATGAAGTATGATGATGATGCTGACCGAAGGGGAAAAATACTACTAAGTCCTTAATGACTTGTATTACAAACATAAGTGAATATTGAGGACATGAATGTACTTTTACCCGGGCTGCGTCCCATGCCTAAATAGGTGAATTGAAATCACTCTCTCGCGTCTTCACCTTCGAGCAAGCCGAAGGTATCAATGTAATATGAATTCTATTGATATTCATACATGTTTTATAGAATGCAAATATGGTGAATTAACAAGATGCAGTTACTGTCTTTGTCCCTTTGCATTCCTGTTTATATATTAAATGATGAAGGTATGTCCTTCATGACCTTCGTCTAATGATCATTATATCCATGGGGAGATAATGCTCCGGAAGACCAAGGTCCCTAGTAATTAACAATTGTGTTTCCTTGTTCTTAATTCATAGCATTTGAGAACAAGTGATCAACACTCCCCATGAAAAAATAGAATTAGAAGGTATCATGGCATACCTTGCGAATGCAGTCCCTGTTAGGGACAATAAAAATAAACGAACATGGAATGCCTCTATGTCAGCCAATTCTCCTAATTGAGCTAGGAACTGCCCTAATTGTTCATGTGTGCTCTTACCCTGGTCACCCAAAAATTTTGCGAATTTGGGTATCCTAGTACCCTAAGGGTATGGGTGATAGTCAAATCGGCTATCATAGGGCCTCCGATATGACTGTCCCCCAGGGGTCATCCTAACTCCCCGGCGATCTCTTCCCTTACTATGTTAATGGCGGCCGGTGGGAGCCCACCAGCCCTCTGGTCCAACATAGGTGTGGTTGTTTGGATGTTAATGTGTTGTTTCCCATATCCACTAGCTTGGGATTTGTGGGGCATTAAAGCTTGTACTATGCGGCTCATATGACTGGTCATCCTTTTCTGGACTTCTGGGAGGGCCGGACAGTACTCGCCCCCACGTGTCTAAGATGTTACATTACTGTACTATGGCACTATAGGATGCGACAAGATGTTTAGCTGGGATGGAGCATAGTGAAAGGGAAATGTGCCCTTGGGCCATTTCTAGTATAGTTTTGGTGATTAAGTGCCCAACACGTATTGAGTGAGTAATCTTGTACCAAATGATTGATGAAGTGCAAATCAACAAGAAGGTATGATTCTAGACTTAGTACATTAGTTTTTGTGCACTAATATATCTGTCTAAGTGTTGGAATTAGAGAAAAGAGAAGAAGAAAATATCTTGGCGGGAACAGCCAAGACTCTGCGCAGTTTGGCACACCGGACTGTCCGGTGGTGCACCGGACAGTGTCCGGTGCGCCAGGCCAGCCTCCGGTGAACAGGCCACTCTCGGGAACTGACGGCGATGTACGTCTATAATTCATCGGACTGTCTAGTGGTGCACCGGACTGTCCGGTGAGCCGTCTGCGGCGAAGTCGTCGCTCTCGGGAATCGTTCAACGGCGTACGGCTAAAATTCATCGGACGGTCCGGTGAGCCAACGGTCGACTGTGCCAACGGTTGGCCGCGCAATCTGCGTGCGACGCGTGGCCGCGCCAACGGTCGGCAGGGGGCACCGGACTGTCCGGTGTGCACCGAATAGTGTCTAGTGCGCCAACAGCTCCATTTCTGCAACGGTCGACTGTTCTATTTTTGGAAGGAGATCTGCACCGGACAATGAACAGTGCCTGTCCGGTGGTGCACCGGACTGTCCGGTGCACCACCCGACAGAAGGCAAGAATTGCCTTCCTAGATTGCTTCCAACGGCTCTTAGCTGCCTTGAGGCTATAAAAGGGACCCCTAGGCGCATGGAGGAGGACACCAAGCATTCTTTGATCATCTCTAAGCACCAAGACTCCATTCTTGCGCATTTGATTCATTGTGATAGTGACTTGAGCTCTAGTTGAGTAGTGAACTCCCCGCATTGTGTTGTGAGCTCAAGTTGTGGCTTGTGTGCGTGTTTGTGTTCGTGCTTTGAGTCTTGTGTGTGTTGCTCTCCCCTCCCTTACTTTCGTGCTTCTTTGGGATCATCATTTGTAAGGTCGAGAGGCTCCAAGTTGTGGAGATTCCTCGCGAACGGGATTGAGTAAAAGAAAGGAAAACACCGTGGTATTCCACTTGATCATTGGATCACTTGAAAGGGGTTGAGTGCAACCCTCGTCCATTGGGACGCCACAACGTGGAGTAGGCAAGTGTTACTTGGCCGAACCACGGGATAAATCATCGTGTCTCTTGTGCCTGTTTTCTTCGTAACTATTGTGTTTCACAAGAGCTCGGTCCTTAGCCACTTGTTTCTATTGAGCTAACACTTAACCAAGTTTTTGTGGCTATAATTGTTTGATTTTACAGGATCACCTATTCACCCCCCTCTAGGTGCTCTCAATTGGTATCAGAGCCGTTCTCTTCACGCAAGGGACTAATCGCCCGAAGAGATGGATCCTAAGGGAAAGGGGATGGTGGTCAACGACAAGACAAAGGAGTCCATTATCAACGAGCCAAGAGATGATAAGCCCTCGGACTTTGGCTCGAGTCATAAGAAAAAGGATGGGAAGAAGAAGAGGCGCATCAAGAAGATCGTCTACTATGACAGCGACGAGTCTTCTTCTTCCCCAAGAGATAAGGAATACGAAGAGAAAAAGAAAACGATTAATTCGAATTTTTCTTTTGATTATTCTCGTATTCCATTCAATTCCAATGCTCATCTACTTTCTATTCCACTTGGGAAACCTCCTCACTTTGATGGAGAGGACTACGCCTTTTGGAGTCACAAAATGCGTAGTCACCTATTCTCTCTCCATCCAAGTATTTGGGAGATCGTTGAAAACAGAATGCTTTTTGATAGTACTGACAACCCCGTTTTCATTAATGAGAAAATCCACAAAAATGCATAAGCTACCACTGTTTTGCTAGCATCCTTGTGCAGGGACGAGTACCATAAGGTGAGCGGCTTGGATAACGCCAAGCAAATTTGGGACACCCTCAAGATTTCTCATGAGGGGAACGATGCCACCATGATCACCAAGATGGAGTTGGTGGAAGGCGAACTGGGAAGGTTCGCAATGATTAGGGGGGAGGTGCCAACCCAAACGTACAACAGGCTCAAGACCCTGGTCAACAAAATCAGGAGCTACGGAAGCACGAGATGGACGGACCACGACGTCGTCCGACTTATGCTCAGGTTCTTCATTGTCCTTTATCCTCATCTTGTGGACTCTATCTGTGAAAATCCTAGGTACACAAAGATGACACCCGAGGAAATACTCGGAAAGTTTGTAAGGGGGCGGATGATGATCAAGGAAGCGAGATACGTGGATGAGGCATTGATTGGTCCCATGCCCATCTACGAGCCTCAAACCGTTGCTCTCAAAGCAACAAGTAGTAGGGAGACGCTACCGAGCAAGGTGGCACAAGTTGAGGCGGCCGAGCTAAACGAGGATGAAATGGCCCTCATCATCAAGCGCTTCAAGACGGCGCTAAAAGGTCGCAAGGAGCATCCCAACAAGAGCAAGACGAAGGGAAAGCGCTCCTGCTTCAAGTGTGGTAAGACTGGTCACTTTATTGCTAACTGTCCCGATAAAGAAAGTGACCAGGAACAAGAAAGGAACGGGAAGAGGGAGAAAAAGAAGGCCTACAAGAAGGCGAAGGGCGAGGCGCACCTTGGAAAAGAGTGGGACTCAGATTGTTCTTCGTCCGACTCCAACGACGAAGGACTCGCCGCCTTAGCCTTCAACAAGTCGTCGCTCTTCCCCAACGAGCGTCACACCTGCCTCATGGCAAAGGAGAGTAAGGTAAGCACTCGAGAAACTCCTAAGTACTCTACTTCTAGTGATGAGGACTCTAGTGATGATGAAGTAGATTACACTATCTTGTTCAAAGGATTAGATAGAACTAAAGTAGAAAAGATTAATGAATTGATTGATGCCTTGAATGAAAAAGATAGACTGCTAGAAAGGCAAGAGGACATTTTGTATGAGGAACATGACAAATTTGTTAGTGTTCAAAAGTCTCTTGCCTTAGAGATTAAAAGGAATGAATTACTATCTTCTGAGTTATCAATTTGCAATGAATCTATTTCTAGCTTGAAAACTTTGAATGATGATTTAAATGCTAAGCTAGAAATAGTTAATAAATCTAGTCCTTGTGTAGAGCATGTTGTGATTTGTAATAGGTGTAAGGACTTCAATGTTGATGCATGTGTTGAGCACCTTTCTTCTATTACAAAACTTAATGATGAAGTAGCAAGTCTTAATGCCCAACTTAAGACTTGCAAAAATGACCTTGATAAATTAAAATTTGCTAGGGATGCCTACACCGTTGGTAGACATCCCTCAATTAAGGATGGGCTTGGCTTTCGAAGGGAAGCCAAGAACTTAACAAGCCAAAGGGTTCCCATTCCCAACAAAGAGAAAGGGAAGGCCCCTATGGCTAGTAGTAGTCAAAAGAACCATGCTTTCATGTACCATGATAGAAAATATTCTAGAGATGTTCATTATAATAGGAGTTATAATGCTTTTGACTCACATGCCATGATTGCTTCGAGTTCCAATTTTAATGGTAGGACTAGGAGAAATATTGTGTCTCATGCTCCTAGGAAAGTTTGTAATAAACCTACCACTGTTTTTCATACTTGCAACACTACATTTGTTCTTTCATGCAAAAATAAAAAGGTGGTTGCTAAAAAGATGGGGGCCAAATGCAAGGGAGACAAGACTTGCATTTGGGTCCCTAAGGCTATTGTTACTAACCTTGTAGGACCCAACAAGAGTTGGGTACCTAAAACCCAAGCCTAATTTACCTTGCAGGTTTATGCATCCGGGGGCTCAAGCTGGATTATCGACAGCGGATGCACAAACCACATGACGGGGGAGAAGAAGATGTTCACCTCCTACGTCAAGAACAAAGATTCCCAAGATTCGATCATCTTTGGAGACGGGAATCAAGGCAAGGTTAAAGGACTAGGAAAGATAGCTATTTCATTCAAGCATTCCATATCTAACGTGTTCCTAGTTGAATCGCTCGGGTATAACTTGTTATCCGTTAGTCAACTATGTAATATGGGTTACAATTGCTTATTTACCAATGTAGATGTGTCTGTCTTTAGAAGGAGTGATGGTTCATTAGCTTTTAAGGGTGTACTAGACGACAAACTGTACTTAGTGGATTTTTCGAAAGATGAGGCCGGTCTAGATGCATGCTTAATTGCTAAGACTAGCATGGACTGGTTGTGGCATCGCCGTCTAGCACATGTTGGGATGAAGAACCTTCACAAACTTCTAAAGGGAGAACATGTGTTAGGTCTAATAAATGTGTTTTTCAAAAAAGATAGACCTTGTGCAGCTTGTCAAGCAGGTAAACAGGTGGGAAGCGCTCATCACAACAAGAATGTGATGACTACATCAAGACCTCTAGAGCTACTGCATATGGACCTCTTCGGACCCGTCGCCTACCTTAGCATCGGGGGAAGTAAGTATGGTCTTGTTGTTCTTGATGATTTTTCCCGCTTGACTTGGGTATTCTTTGTGCACGATAAATCAGAAACCCAAGGGACCCTCAAGCGCTTTCTAAGGCAAGCTCAAAACGAGTTTGAGCTCAAGGTGAAAAAGATTAGAAGCGACAACAGGTCCGAGTTCAAGAACCTTGAAGTGGAGGAGTTTCTTGAGGAGGAAGGAATCAAGCACGAGTTCTCCGCTCCCTACACACCTCAGCAAAACGGTGTGGTAGAGAGGAAGAACAGGACGCTTATAGAAATGGCGAGGACGATGCTTGGAGAATTCAAGACGCCCGAGCGGTTTTGGTCGAAAGATGTGAACACAGCCTGCCACGCCATAAACCGGGTCTACCTTCATCGCCTCCTCAAGAAGACGTCGTATGAACTCCTAACCGGTAACAAACCCAATGTGTCTTATTTTCGTGTATTTGGGAGTAAATGTTATATTCTAGTGAAGAAAGGTAGGAATTCAAAATTTGCTCCCAAAGCTGTAGAAGGGTTTTTGTTAGGTTATGACTCAAATACAAAGGCGTATAGAGTCTTCAACAAATCATCGGGTTTGGTTGAAGTCTCTAGCGATGTTGTATTTGATGAAACTAATGGCTCTCCAAGAGAGCAAGTTGATCTTGATGATATAGATGAAGACGATGTTCCAACGGACGCAATTCGTACCATGGCGATTGGAGATGTGCGACCACAGGAACACCAAGTGCAAGATCAACCTTCTTCCTCAACAATGGTGCACCCCCCAACTCAAGATGATGAACAGGTTCCTCAAGAGGAGGCGTGTGATCAAGGGGGAGCACAAGAAGACCAAGTTGAGGAGGAAGAAGCACCACGGGCCCCTCCAACTCAAGTTCGAGCGACGATTCAAAGGAATCATCCCGTCGACCAGATTTTGGGTGACATAAGCAAGGGAGTAACCACTCGCTCTAGATTAGCTAATTTTTGTGAGCATTACTCTTTTGTCTCTTCTATTGAGCCTTTTAGGGTAGAAGAGGCCTTGCTAGATCCGGACTGGGTGTTGGCCATGTAGGAAGAGCTCAACAACTTCAAGCGAAATGAAGTTTGGACACTGGTGCCACGTCCCAAGCAAAACGTTGTGGGAACCAAGTGGGTGTTCCGCAACAAACAAGACGAGCACGGGGTGGTGATAAGGAACAAGGCTCGACTTGTGGCTAAAGGTTATGCCCAAGTCGCAGGTTTGGACTTTGAGTTGACTTTTGCTCCTGTGGCTAGGCTAGAGTCGATTCGCATTTTGTTAGCCTATGCCGCTCACCATTCTTTTAGGTTGTTCCAAATGGACGTGAAGAGCGCTTTCCTCAACGGGCCAATCAAGGAGGAGGTGTACGTGGAGCAACCCCCTGGCTTTGAGGATGAACGATACCCCGACCACGTGTGTAAGCTCTCTAAGGCGCTCTATGGACTTAAGCAAGCCCCAAGAGCATGGTATGAATGCCTTAGAGACTTTCTAATTGCTAATGCTTTCAAGGTTGGGAAAGCCGATCCAACTCTTTTCACTAAGACTTGTGATGGTGACCTATTTGTATGCCAAATTTATGTTGAAGACATAATATTTGGTTCTACTAACCAAAAGTCTTGTGAAGAGTTTAGTAGGGTGATGACACAGAAATTCGAGATGTCTATGATGCGAGTTGAACTACTTCCTTGGGTTCCAAGTGAAACAACTCAAGGACGACACCTTCATCTCTCAAACAAAGTACACGCAAGACTTGCTCAAGCGGTTCGGGATGAAGGACGCCAAGCCCGCAAAGACTCCAATGGGAACCGACGGACATGTCGACCTCAACAAAGGAGGTAAGTCCGTTGATCAAAAGGCATACCGGTCTATGATTGGGTCTTTACTTTATTTATGTGCTAGTAGACCGGATATTATGCTTAGCGTATGCATGTGTGCTAGATTTCAATCCGACCCAAGGGAGTGTCACCTTGTGGCCGTTAAGCGAATCCTTAGATATTTAGTTGCTACGCCTTGCTTCGGGATCTGGTATCCAAAGGGGTCTACCTTTGACTTGATTGGATATTCAGACTCCTATTATGTTGGGTGCATGGTTGATAGGAAGAGTACATCAGGGACGTGCCAATTCCTAGGAAGGTCCCTGGTGTCTTGGAGTTCTAAGAAACAAACTTCCGTTGCCCTATCCACCGCTGAGGTCGAGTACATTGCCGCAGGACAGTGTTGCACGCAACTACTTTGGATGAGGCAAACCCTCAGGGACTTTGGCTACAATCTGAGCAAAGTCCCACTTCTATGTGATAATGAGAGTGCAATCCGCATGGCGGACAATCCTGTTGAACACAGCCGCACAAAGCACATAGACATCCGGCATCACTTTTGAGAGACCACTAGCAAAAGGGAGATATCGAAGTGTTTTATGTTAGCACCGAGAACCAGCTAGCGGATATCTTTACCAAGCCTTTAGATGAGAAGACCTTTTGTAGGCTGCGTAGTGAGCTAAATGTCTTAGATTCGCATAACTTGGATTGATCTAGAGCATACATGTGTTTTATGCCTTTGATCAAGTTCTTTTATGCATATTATTGCTTATCTATGGTGCTCAAGTTGTGCAAGGGATCCCCGGACCTCACAAGTCCATGTGTGAATGATGCACATATTTAGGGGGAGAAATGCTACAACTTGACCCTTTGAGACTAACCGTGTGCTTGAGTTTTCTTGATTCAGTCTCAAAGGTGGATTGAAGGGAAAAGGTGAACTTGGACCATGCAAGACTTCCACTGCACTCCGATGAGAGGGTAATTTACTTCCAAGTTCATCTCCATGCTCTTATTGCCTTTTTACTCTTAATTGACTATTTTGGTGAGGCAATGGGGTTTAAGGGCCAATAATGATCCCGTTTTGGTGCTTAATGCCAAAGGGGGAGAAATTAAGGCCAAAGCAAATGGATCAGCTACCACTTGAGAATTTTGAAAATAGTAGAGTTAGAACTTCTGTTTTGGCAAAATACTCTTATGTGCAAAATTTGGCCTCTTGTGGGGAGAATGTAGGATTATGGGAAAAAGGGGGAGTTTTTGGCTCTTGATCTATTTTTCTCATGGAATACCTCTCTTTATGCCTAAACAAGTGTGTTTGAACTAAAGATAGGAAATTGAGTTTGATTTCGAAAACAAACCAAGTGGTGGCAAAGAATGATCTAAATATGCCAAATTTGAATAAAAAACAATTCTTGTTCTCAATTGCTTTGATATTGCACTTCCTTTTAGTTGCTTTTTGATGTGTTGGCATAAATCACCAAAAAGGGGGAGATTGAAAGGGAAATGAGCCCTTGGGCCATTTCTAGTATAGTTTTGGTGATTAAGTGCCCAACACGTATTGAGTGAGTAATCTTGTACCAAATGATTGATGAAGTGCAAATCAACAAGAAGGTATGATTCTAGACTTAGTACATAGGTTTTTGTGCACTAATATATCTGTCTAAGTGCTGGAATCAGAGAAAAGAGAAGAAGAAAATATCTTGGTTGGAACAGCCAAGACTCTGCGCAGTCTAGCACACCAGACTGTCCGGTGGTGCACCGGACAGTGTCCGATGCACCAGGCCAGCCTCCGGTGAACATGCCACTCTCGGGAACTGACGGCAGTGTACGGCTATAATTCACCGGACTGTTCGGTGGTGCACCGGACTGTCCGGTGAGCCGTCTGCGGTGAAGTCGTCGCTCTCGGGAATCGTTCAACGGCGTACGGCTAAAATTCACCGAACGGTCCGGTGAGCCAACGGTCGACTGCGCCAACGGTCGGCCGCGCAATCTGCGCGCGACGCGTGGCCGCGCCAACGGTCGGCAGGGGGCACCGGACTATCCGGTGTGCACCGGACAGTGTCCGGTGCGCCAACGGCTCCATTTCTGCAATGGTCGACTGTTCTATTTTTGGAAGGAGATCTGCACCGGACAATGAACAGTGCCTGTCCGGTGGTGCACCGGACTGTCCGGTGCGCCACCCGACTGAAGGCAAGAATTGCCTTCCCAGATTGCTTCCAACGGCTCCTAGCTGCCTTGGGGCTATAAAAAGGACCCCTAGGCGCATGGAGGAGGACACCAAGCATTCTTTGATCATCTCTAAGCACCAAGACTCCATTCTCGCGCATTTGATTCATTGTGATAGTGACTTGAGCTCTAGTTGAGTAGTGAACTCCCCGCATTGTGTTGTGAGCTCAAGTTGAGGCTTGTGTGCGTGTTTGTGTTCGTGCTTTGAGTCTTGTGTGTGTTGCTCTCCCCTCCCTTACTTTCGTGCTTTTTTGTGATCATCACTTGTAAGGGCAAGAGGCTCCAAGTTGTGGAGATTCCTCGCGAACAGGATTGAGTAAAAGAAAGGAAAACACCGTGGTATTCAAGTTGATCATTGGATCACTTGAAAGGGGTTGAGTGCAACCCTCGTCCATTGGGACGCCATAACGTGGAGTAGGCAAGTGTTACTTGGCCGAACCACGGGATAAATCATTGTGTCTCCTGTGCCTGTTTTCTTCGTGACTATTGTGTTTCACAAGAGCTTGGTCCTTGCCACTTGTTTCTATTGAGCTAACACTTAACCAAGTTTTTGCGACTATAAGTGTTTGATTTTACAGGATCACCTATTCACCCCCCTCTAGGTGCTCTCACATAGTTGGATAATAATCAGCATCGCTGGGTTATATGTATTCTGCACCGGACTATCTGGTAATGTACTCAGACTATCCGGCGCTAAGCGCGGATAGTTCAAATTGTTCGTTTAGGGTTTGTGCAAAACGTGGCGGCTCGAGCGCGGGTCTCGGTAATTCAGTTCTAAAAACGGGATCGGCTACCGTTGGCCCGGATGGTCCGCACTCATGCGTGGACGGTTCGGTCTTGCGCAGATCGGCGAGTTTACCTCCGATGCGTACAAGGCTGTGGTTGAATTACGTGTTTTTTCTCCAAATTCAACCTCATGCAATGGAAAATTCGCGATAGTAGATTTATCAAATGCACGCACTAGCATCTTATAATCATTTTGCATACCCCTATAATTTGTTGCATTTGGTCTCGCTACTCATCTATGTAAGCTCTAAGAGATTGGATTTCGTTTGTCTCGCTTACCTTGGGGGTAGCCACAGCAGGTCTAAGCGAAGCCAGATCAGTCGCCCACTATTGAACGACCTTGTTATTCCTGTCAACTTTGAAGTTGACCAGGAACTTCGCCTGTGCTTCCTTGATCAGCTGCTCCTTGTGCTCCTCAAACTCCTATTGTTCTTCAACCAGCAAAGTTTCCCAAGTTGGCTCAATGATGTTGCTGGGAGAGACGTCAGAGCTATCTTTTGAACCGGCCATTGAGGGCTGATTTAATAGATCTTTATGTGATGTCCCCAGCGAAGTCGCCAAAAAGTGTGTTGGCACCGATCTGGGCGCCAATCACTACAATGAGTACCGATGGTGGTGCTCTCTATGGAGGCATGGACGGTTCATGCCCGAGGGCCGGACAGTCTACAACCTGGTGCAGAGGCTAGGGTTTCTACCTGATGATATGGACGGTCCGCATGGTGGTCGGACGGTCCACGCGTGTGTAGAGGGGGCGGAGTTCGCCAACAACACCTGGATCTCGCTCCCGAGAGGGACCCGGTTGGGGAGGAGAGATCCTAGGGATTGTCTTGGGATCGTTAATGCCACCCAAGACGCCTCCAAATGACGTAGAGCCAGAGAGAGGTGAAGATTAGAGGAAGAGATCTATGTTACTGACTACTCCTATGGCAAAAGGTAAAGAACTGAAGGTAAATTGATTGTATGATCGATTGTTGGTTGTTCAATCAGTCGTACCCCTTCAAATATATAAGGGGGCAGGTCTAGACCCGTTCCTAGGCGTTCTCTACCAGCTCTCGCAAGATTAGAGGAATAAACACGCAAGGAAATAATATTTTTAATCGCCTGATCTGATCTTTTTGCATAACGTCCACGTTTATGGACGGACCGTACGCTGTATGGACCGTCCGGTAGGGGTGAAAACGGGTCGAGTATACCCGCTGTGTACCGGATACGGGTAGTGTAAATACCTGTTTCTTCGTATACGGATTCATGTATTTTTTTATATTCGGGACGGATACGGGTAATACCCAGATAGTGCAGCTTTGGATTCAGCTTGGATACGAAGCGAGGACTATCCGGTAAATACCCGGATATTCGGGTCGGATACGGGTACCCGCCTTTTCTTTTTCTGCATAATATACTTATAAAATGATAGCTTTTACATAGGAAATTAGATGAAGATAAAGTTTATATGAAAATTGTAGAGCTTGAAGAGATCTATAACTTTATAGTACATCACATTTTTGTTTAAACAAATCTTTAGGCCGAAATCATTGAAATCATGTCCAAATTTATATCAAATTAATAGACTTTATCATTTGTATGTGGGGACTTAAGAATATCTCTATGTGAGAACTTAAGGTTATCTTTTTATAGACTATTTATTACTATTGGTTATCTTTTTATAGACTATTTATTACTATTGGTAACTTTTTATAGACACAACATATATCCATATATAGTTCTAAAAAACATTTGGATTATAAAATCCATAAGATGTTAGCGTTTCTTCCATACCACTTCCACTTATTGCGTGAATTACACATGAAATCACTCTATATATCGAAGTTTCAACATAATCAATACTTCGCTTATCATTTTCATGTGGGGACTTGAGGTTATTTTCGAATAGAATTTTTATTAGTTTTGGTAACTTTTTTGCAATTTTGGGTCGAAACTAGTGTATTTTATGAAATTAATTATATTTTGATGATTTTATGCAGAAAGAAATTAATAATGCATAAATAGCCTCAGAAATTCATGAAATTATACGAATGTACAACATATGGCCTCATATAGTCATAAAAATTATGGAACCATAAAATACACAAGATGTCAACGTTTCTTCTATTTTATTTCCACTTATTGCACGAGTCACATGTGAAATCACTCTAAATATCCAAATTTCAACATAATCAATACTTCATTTTACCATTTTTATGTGGGAATTTGAGGTTATCTTCTTATAAAATGTTTATTAATCTTGATAATTTTTTTTTGCAATTTTGTGGTCAAACAAGAATATTTTATGATAAACAATTAATACATTATCCAACAAGTATCCGATATCCGACCAAATAATATCCGTATCCATCACTTATCCGCCCAAATAAATACCCGGTCACTGTATCCGTATATGTCTCGTTTCTAACTATTCGTATCCGATCCCGAATCCGTTTTAAATACATTAGGGTAGGATACAGGATGAGATACTATCCATCTGTATCCACTCGTTTTCACCTCTACCGTTCGTGCCTCAGGTTCGGACCGTCTGGCCGTGGTACTCAACAGTGATATACAATATCACTTGTTATATCACTTGGTGATTATTAGTATCGTGGGCAACTATTGGATTCTCTGCAACACATTCCCACGGGATGAAATAGTGGAGCACTTGGGCAAGCAATTGGATTGTCTGCTGAGGTGGGCCTATGTTAAGATGTATTTGGTTTAAGATCAAAGTAGCATGAGATGGGGTCGACATCGTCTCGATTTTTTTGGGATCATGCCACCACCAAAAATTGCTCTGATGTTTAGCTCGCCCCCACTTGAATCTCATCTAAACACTATATAAATTGTGACCGCCCGTTTTATTACTCCTTGTACATCGAATCAAACAAACACACTATCAATGTCAACAGTTGCATAGGGAATATACCGCCCATGATGATATGTTGAAGCACATATTTATCACGTCACATCGTTCGGTGATGATAGAGTTAGCAGCTTTTGTTCCCAATGTTTGACAAAAATAAGATATATTATTCTATACTAATTTAACATTACATGATTTTGAAAAGGGAAAATCGGTCACTTCATTTATTGCATAATAAGGTAATACTGAACAGGGAACAATCCACGGTGCTGGAGAGAACATATACCTCCTCAGATAGTGCAAAGAAAAACGTGACCGGTCTTTCATGCGTGGCACCATACATCAGGCGCAATGATTTCTAAGCTGGCGTAAGAATTTTCTTGGCAGCTGCTTTCTTCGCAGCATTGAACTCTTTGAATCACTGGGCTGACCGCTTCATATAGCGCTTGCAGCCATCGTTGCGGTCAACGTAGACGATGACGTAACGTTCGATGTAGCCGGAGAACCATTCGAAATTGTCCAATAGAGACCAAGCGAAGTAGCCCTGCACATTTGCTTCTAAGCTGCACATTTAACGGATGCGCCATATATATATAAGTGATGTACATGTACTATATATAGTGAAACAAAACGATTAGTAATCAATGGGCAAGTTTCTATGTAGGAAAGTGAAAAAATGAACTAACTAACTAGAGGTAAGATTCATACTCTCTTAGCTTGACTCCTAGTAGCAATGTGGCGCTGGAGGTAATGTACTCTTTTGTGGTCATCCAAGGCAACTTCCATGGGTAGATCGCCATGGTCAACGTCACCCATCCCTGTAAAAAACAAACAAAATCAGCCAGCTGTTCTAAAGAATAACTTATTAGCATGATTTCATTTCTACACATGCATGGTCCTGATCGATTAGATGCTCATACCATGTGACAAGCTCAGCCCTCAATGCATGCACCTGATTTTAGTTTTCAATATAAACCAGATCGATATGCATCCATGTACATCACTGGATCCGAGCTAGCTAACGTGTATACATAGGAGCAAAATGCCAAAGTTAGCCACATGCATACTGCCTACCATTCTCAGTAATGTAGATGGGTGGGTTTCCGTATTTGTTCTTCACGTTCTTCATGATCATAAGAAGATCCTTTAGGCCTTGAGGATACAGGTAGATCTACGAATTCCCCATCTGCATATTAAAGTAATTAATATATTATTCACTAATTACTAATATTCACAAAACGTTTGCATGCCTAACCAAACGAACTTCCTCTTTTACGTGTAGAAGTTTAACCATGAGCATTCTATGACTATTTTTGGACGGGTTTTTCTTTTTACATTACCACATTCAGCATAAAATATTGTAAAAAAATAATAGTGTCCAGTAAGATGCGTACCCAAGGACCAATGGGATTCCCGTCAGGCCCATCTGCTGGTTGAGAAAAGAATAAAAGTGCACATACGATTAGTATGAGAACTTCAATTTTTGAATGGAACAATGCATCAGTAAGGTTATTAGTCCTCTACTATTGTTTCTTACTTTCTTGACTGGCATATGCGTCGTCAGTGTTGAGCACTGGCGAGTAGTTTGCTGAGATATCAATGTGTTTGGAGAACCTTGCTTGAGGTATAATAGTTTAACCCCAACATGTCATAGAAACCCACTAGCTTCTCTTGCTCTTTGTCGGTGAAGAAGGGTAGCCGTTCCATTGCCAACGATCTCATGGAGAAGGGATAGTCACCACGAACAATCGACTCCAAAACCATCCTAGGTTAATGTCTCAGGACTTTTGTTCGGCCTGTTGATCCATAAACGCCGACTTTTCGTACGGGACACGACCCATTACGTCAAATGCAAGCCCCATGTGTCCATTCTCACCCTACAATTTATTTATCAGTATATTGGAGTTTGTGTGTACATATAATAATATCACAATCTAGCTACCTTGTAATACTTCTTGTAAAGATCAACAGCCTTAGCGTGGGCTCGGAGAAGGATGTGGCCAACACTGTATGGCTCAGTGAGCGAGTTTCCAATTGGGTTAGCACATTTTTGTCCTGGGGAGCACCGCCCTGGGGCGCATAGCCCGGTTCCATATGAAAAAGAAGAAAACGTTTGGGGCTCATTAAATGTCAACCAATTGTTTACTTTGTCACCCAAGTTTTCAAAGCACACCTTAGCAAAGTTTGTGTAATCTTTTTTGAAAAAATACAAAGCCAAATTGACAATCGATGCATGTTTCTCTAATACTTAGTTGCGAAACATCATGAAGTTAAATCATAAACATTTATTGTGTCCAAAATGTATATAACAATATTTTAGTTCATAATTTATTATAACTAGAAAATTTGATAAAACTTTAGAATCATCATCTTCTCGTTGGTATTATTTTGTTTGAGGAAGCAGTGAGAGCAAGTTGATGATAGATGGGAGCATATCGTTTCAAGTGTTTATAATACTTACACAATCCTCTGATCTAAAAAGCCATCGTACTTATCTACCAGTGCTTGAGGCGTGTCCCAATGGAAAATTGTTACAAATGGCTTTATGCCTAGGTTGCAAAGAGCAAAAAATGATTTTTGAAAACTTTTTCATAATGGATAATGATCTTAAGCAAGTTAGGATGAAAATTGGGTTTTTACCGTTCTCTACCAACAAGTTGATGCGATTTTTGTAGTACTTGATGCCATATGGATTAATACCTCCTTCGAGTGCGCCGTCTGAAAGCCGTAGGCATAAACTGAAATTAGCATCATAACAATCCAACAACTCCGATTGGATGTATGCATAGTACAAAATAGAGTCAAACTATCATGCAATCATACTACCAAAAGTCATGAAAATTTAAAATTTTTACTTGTACTTCATTATATATACTGTACCAGTATATCTAGTTTCAATTATAGTTCATTCTATGTTAAGAGATATAAAATTCTATTATTATTTTTTAATTATTCGTGCTAGAATATTTCTATATCTTATATTTTTTTGATATATGATGATTTAAAACTTAAAGTTTGATATATTATTAGAGTATATAATGTAGTACGACTACCAAAATTTTTTAGATTTTTTATAACTTTGGTTATAGTTTAATTACATGACAACTTGATTGCACCACAGTTTTACCCTAGGAAAGATATTTGGTTATTTTAATCAGTACTTACTCGGCAGTATTCTGGACCAAGAGATGGAGAACCTATAGGAGTCCATCCCTATTTCCTTCAGTAATCTGACATTCTCCTACCAGTCATAATGACGATAATATATATTATCAGACATACTTAGTTAGAAGTACATGTACATTAACATTTTTTGCCAAAAAAATCTGCAAGGTACAAAATATATTATTTCATAGTCATATTTATATTTACATGTTTAACAGAGTTAGCTAGCTGCAAAAAAAAACATTATGTCAACTGGTTTCCTAAAATTTCAACTTATTCCAAGTAAAAATAAAAGAATCACTTCCATTTTTTTCCCAACGGAGATCTCAAATTTTTGCCTACCATAAGCAGGATTAAAAAAACATTTCCTGCGCAAGGAAACAGTTTATGTCCCCATAAATATTTATTTGAATCTATACTTGTGAGTGCTGATCCCGCCCCGCCCCCCCTCCCCCCAATTCGTTTGGGGTAATATATATATATATATATATATATATATATATATATATATATATATATATAATAATATATAAAGATCGTATATTAGGAGCCATGGGCTTCTAATAACTAAAAGAAGACTAGGTCAGACAGTTCAATCCGGTCGAGCCGAACTAGATCCAGACGTCTATAAAAGAAAATCCGGAGTGGTAGGGTTCAGTTTTTGACGCCCCATCCCGATTCATTAGCGACGGCGCGTGCGACGACGGCGGTTGCCCAATAGCGCGCGCGGTGGTGGACCTCCGGTTAGTGGTTGCGGTGGCCGCAGCTCCCCGACCTCGACGTGCGGTGGCGGCGGTTTCTCGATCCGGAGTAGAGGCGGCGGTTCCTAGGTCGGCGGCGGTGGCTCCCCGATCCAGAGAACGAGCGACGGCAGTGCCCTATGCAGGCAAGCGGCGGCGTCCTCGGGACCCCGAGGCGGCGGCATTTCCAAGGCCGATGAGCAAGCGGCGCCCCTCGATGTGCGAGTAGTGACGGCGACACACGAGGCGCGAGGTTCAAGTGGCGACGGCGACACACGAGGTGCGAGGTGCGCGCAGCAACGATCACACATGACATCCTCCGATCCGGCGCAGTTCGGACAACCCGAATGACGACATACATCTGCGCTTATGTCGTCGTCGACGTCCTCCGGCGACTACCTCCTCCGATTCATGTTTTCTTTTCGATTATTGTGTTTTATGCCTACCACATGTATTATTTACGCTAAAAACTGTACGATTTTATGCTTGAACATGAAGTTCGTATATCAGTTTGCTGCATGCATATTTTTTGCATGCACATTGGAAAGACAATTCCTTGATTTATGTTGTTCATAATTACCATAAAAATCAAATCATTTATGTTCATAAATGCCAGATTTGTAAATTTTTATGCGACCTTATATAAGAATTTATGCTCTATGTGACTCATGTCATCCAATTTTTTGCGCGCACGAACTAAAAAGAAAATATAATCCAAAATTTGTGGGCATGCAATGGAAACTCCCACGATTTGCCATAATTTTTGGATCTGTATAAAAATAGAAATCGCATGCATTCGGCTGCCATGTTTTTCGAATCTGCCATAAAAATAGAATCGTAATAACAACCTATTAGAGCTATCAACCTCTCACTTTGGCTCAGTATTTACACTTATAATTGATAGATTTTATACTCAAAACTTAAGGTTTTTATGCTCCAACCTGGAGATGCGTCCACCAGTGAAAAACGTGCCAGATTTTTTATGCAGTGTAACGAATTGCATAAATACCAACACCCTGTAATATAATTAGTATCAGTATATATCATAAACTGGTTCTAATGTGTTTCACTGCATGGCTGTTGGAGGGATCCTATATTTATGAAGAAAATAAAACATTAAATACGATTTTTTGTTTCTATGCATGCAATTCATTTCCTCTTATTGTACATTTTTTCCATCATAAATTCGTGCACATGCAGCTGGTAACAGATTTTTATGCAGTATACCGAATTACATAATTATCTACACAGAGTAGCATATTTAGTATCAGTATATATCATAAAATGGTCCTTACAAGTCTATCTGTATGGCTGTTGCAGCGATCCTAAATTTATGGAGAAAATAAAGCATTTAAAAATAGAAACCGCCACACGTATCCTTCCTAAATTTATGCGCATGCAAGAGAACGTGTTTGACTTATGCATGCATTTTGCCATAATTTTTAGATCTGTATAAAAATAGAAACCACATGCATGCGGCCGCCATGTTTTTCGGATCTGCCATAAAAATAGGATCATAATAACAACCTACTAGATCTATTAACATCTTACGTTGACTCGGTATTTACACTTATAATTGAGGGATTTTATGCTCAAAACTTAAGGTTTTTACGCTCCAACCTAGAGATGCGTTCACCAGTGAACAACATGCCAGATTTTTTTACGCAGTGTACCGAATTACATAAATACCTACACCGTGTAGTAAAATTAGTATCAATATATATCATAAACTAGTTATAATGTGTTTAGCAACATGATTGTTGGAGGGATTCTATTTTGTTTCTATGCATGCAATTCATTTCCTTTCATTGCACATTTTTCCATCATAAATTCGTGCGCATGCAGCTGGTAACAGATTTTTACACAGTATACCGAATTGCATAATTATCTACACAGTGTAGCATATTTAGTATCATATATATCATAAAATGGTCCTTACGAGTCTAGCTGCATGACTGTTGCAGCGATCCTAAATTTATGAAGGAAATAAAGCATTTAAAAATAAAAACCGCCACACATATCTTTCCTAAATTTACGCGCATGCAAGGGAACATGTTTGACTTATGCATGCATTCCTTTTTTGCGTGCATGGACGTGGGGCGGGTGCCGCACTCGACAGACTGGTCGAGTCGACATGTTGGGTTGAACCAGGTTGCAGATGTGGTCGACCCGGACTTCCTTTAACTATTGGAAGCAAAGGGCTCCCGTTATACCTGCTATATATATATGTGTGTATATATATATATATACATATATATATACATACATATATACATATATATATAGCTAGTTATTGATGGTGGTATCACAGTGCTTACCAGGTACATATGATAAGAAAGGTGGTGCCCTGAGAAACTCTCATGATTGGGTCCTAGCAGATGGGCAGCGGCAGTAGCGACAAGTGGATCCATATTTTTTTCTCTCTCTCTTGCTAGCTAGCTAAAGCAGCTTTGAGCTGCTGAGTAGACTTGATGGAGCAGATGCCTCTATTTATAGACGAGCTAATAGGGTTGCCAAATACTGTTGTTTGTTGGGTTATCATGTGATCCTTTATGTCATATGTACTAACTAGGTGAATGCCCATGCGTTGCTATGGAGTGAACATCTTTCTCTTGCAGTTGTAGCATCGTAAAACAATCTCTATCTCGCTTGACCTCTTGTTGTGACTGTTGTTGCTACAATAGCAATAGGCGACAAAATAAATTGGGCAGCAACAAGAGAGAAAACGACAACTCTCCACAACTGTTAAGTACGTATTAACCTGAAAGTTTTACAAAGAAACAATGTTGAGCTTATCTAAGGACTAAAATGGTGAAACATTGTACCTAGAAATAGTAATGTGATGTCACCCATTTATCAAACACTTAAAAACTCTAGTTCATCTATAGACCTGATATAGATAATAAGGAAGCTCATGACATTGGTCAAGTTAATTTCAACTTATAAATCTGTTGCAAAATGGTATGGCTGCACATAGAAACATAATTACACTTGAAGACAGCTCATCCTAGAATTTAAAACTTCCTCTCATTTAATCATAGCATCTTCTAATCACAGTGGAAAAGACCTGAAACGTGGGCGGTGTCAAGCCTGCCGAACGCGACACAAGAGGCATGTTGGTGCTCTTCGCCCTCACTAATTTATCAAAGGACATGGAAGCGGTGCTCATTGACCAAGATGTCGTTGCATGGATTATGTAAAAGAGGCAAGGTTGAAGGTTATGCTCCATTGACTGAAGTAACTTGATGAGCTAATTCATAGGAATGCATATTGCTTTGACTATCTATATTATTTTCAAGTACAATGCAATTTCCATTTGGTGGAATCATATATGAAAATTGCATTGTACTTGAAAATACTTAGATTAATAGTCTCATAAATAAAATGTAGGCTCATAAATGAAATCACAAATGTGACAGACCTTTTAGGAAAAGGAAATCTTGAGATATGCACTGGAGTTCTGCGCACACTGGCACGTCAAACCCAAGGCAGTCGACTCCAATCACTGTTGCAATCTACGAAAACAAAAATGGGCAATGTTTTAGTGCTTCAGGTCCATCATCGTTGTACATAAAAAGTGATGTCAATCTATGTAGTCAACTATCATGCAGTTATGTTAATTGTTTCTCCTTAACAAAGATACTACAATTGATAGAAAGTCGATACTCTAACTACAAGAATTGTGATATCATATTCACTCACATGGACAATGTATACAACAAAAGGAGACACGAAAACATTATTAAATCTTTCCTAGGAGAAGCCCATGCTAATTCAGAATTCACTATGTTGTAACCCTAACCTCATATGTAGTCATGACCAAGACATGGTCGATCAAGATAAGAACAAGCAAGATAAAAAGATCAGTGAGAAAAACACGATCACGACATGGTGTATAAATATATAACTAATCTAATGAGCTGCGGGTAGAGTTCATTAATAATACCACAACTATGTTATCCTCTGTCGAAATCTGCTGGGACCTACGCAATGAACTTGAGGTTCTTCTCCCTTCCCGCTGAAACAATGCAAGCATATAATTAGTCAAAACAGCAATAGGATTGACAACATCTAAGAGACCATTAAATGGTAGACATAGATTTCATCACTTGGGCAATAAAGTCCCCATGGTTTTGAAGCCATTTATTATCTATATCTAAGAGACCATTAGGAGGGACTCTGAGTTAGGAGCCACCATTTGTCGTCCTGCCTCGACATGTTGTCCTTTCCTGGTTCATCTGCATCTTTGAAGCAAACCAGAATTCCTGCTACCATCGAAACTATCAAGATATTTCTGTTCCATAGAAGACACACACAATTCCACAAGTTTGAAGTTCAGATGTTTCTTTGAAGTGAGAACTTTTTAGTAAACGATCAAGACAAAGTACGGTCAATGCTTATAAGGAGCATCGCATCGAGTTTGAGTAGCACAGGGATGTTCATTCTTAGATCTTGACGTTGTTGGGTTATCATTATCTGTTTGATAGGAAAACATGTCAATTTAAGGCGATCAAGGCACTGTTATTTAACAATATATAACCGAATTGGACAAGCTAAACACCAAATTGGATTTCTTACCTCCATGTAGGTTGCATTGGCAAAGCAATCACAAGTCACATCACACTACAGAAGAAGAAAGATCAATGTGCAGTGCACCATGCCTACACAATTGGTCTTTCAATATGGTAACATTGCCAATTCCTGTTTTATGAATGCATTGCCATTGACTAATTAGAAGTAGGTTATAAAAGAAGAATTATATCAGTATATGCAGCATACATCCTGAGCAGAAAGAATGTGACCCTTAAATGTGGTAGAATTACGGGTTAAAACTACTTGATGGGTTACATTAATACCATAGCCAAAATATCAGCACCACAGGTGAACACAATATCTACCACGTCAGGATCCCCAAAGATCTATGAATAAACATGAAGCCATTATTAATGACTCAAGCAAAGTGATGCACTGTTTAAGCATCACCCAATATAGAGGAAATCATATTTTTTCTCTGAATTCATTTGGGAGCCATGAGCCCCATGATGATACAATTCCAATTAAAAAAGTGCTACTGTATCATTTCTCTCGATCGTGGTACCTACCAGCTCATTGCAGAGCTCGAGTGAAACTACTTAGGTACATGACAACTAAGGACTAAAGAACATATCGAAGAAATCAGAAGAGAGCCCTCACATTTCCCTCAGCTGCATGGTTCACATTACCATTAATTAAATACACACTGCCAAGAAAAATAATCTGCCCTATATTCTTTGAGAACGAAGGGTCAAGCTCGACTACCTAGGTAAACAGAGACCGGTGGCAAAAATCAACTAAAAGAGGTCGCACAAGCTAGATTGCAAGAGATGCACTTGTTACGTGCAACCAATGTATGTACTGTATTGGTTAACCAACATGAAGGAGAGGAGAGCAAACCAGAGCAAGGTTGGTTAGTGGACCGAGGGCGACAATAGTAACTTGTCCAGGGTATAGATTTGGTTGCTCAACCAGGAAGGCAGCAACCGACTGATCTATAGGCTTGGTAGCTGATGGAGGAAAATCCTGATTTTCCAGACCATTTGAACCATGGACTAAGCTTGTGACCCTCAACTTGGTGTCCTTCTGTGCTCCGTGTACAGCGGAAAAGGAGAAATAAACAGTAACTCAGATGACGCAGTAAACAAATGGCATTATTGAAAGCTGCTAATCAGCACATAGTAAGTAGGATCCATCAACAGAATGTTAACATAAAACTTCTATTACAATGATTAGTCATTAAAATTTGAGTGATACTGAGGTTAATAGTTCAACAATAAGATTTGTAAAAATATCTTATTTAATAAATTTTTGGTAAACCTTTTGAGCATGCTAACTATATTTGGAGGTTAATAATATAAAAATTGTTGTTAATAGGAGTAGAGATAGAGACTTATAGCGTACCTGTTTTCGCTGACACCCAAACGTAGAGTTCTATAGAAGACGCAAAAAAACATGTCTGGATCTGTTGCCATCTACAGCACAACATTTTATATGAACTAGGCGTTGGTAGATCCATCACCATTTCACCAATGCTAGAATGCAAAGGTGCTGAGGTTTGACGAATATATAAAACCTATAACATGTCGTTCTGAAAAATCAATAAAATAATTTCTATTGAACCCTCCAAATAGCGCCAAAAGCTTTAGAAGCATTACACGACATTCCAAAACATAAACATGTAATCCAGCATAAATATGAGTTGAAGTAGTATAATTTCCTGAATAGAACCAACCAGGAGCAAGACATCACAGTACAAAAGATTAGCAGGTTAATATTGAAAGGGAAATAGGGTCAAACCTTTTCCAATTGAATTTTGGTGGTTGAATTGCCCAACACAAATTATTGGACTAACTAGTTTGCTCTAGAAAATATGTTCTACAGGTGCCAAAGGTTCACAACAAACCAATACAAGTCAAAAGAAAGGGTTCAAACAAAGGGAGCAAAGTTAAATCGAAGGTAGCCCTGGTCTGGCGCACCGGACTGTCCGGTGTGCCACCGGACAGTGTCCGGTGCACCACAAGACAGTGTCCGGTGCACCAGAGAATCCAACTCCAAACTTGCTAGTTTCGGGAATTCTGGAGGCCGCTCCATTATAATTCACCAAACTGTCCGGTGTAACACCGCACTGTCCGGTGTGCCAGCGGAGCAACGGCTACGTCGCGCCAACGGTCATTTGCAGAACGCATTCAATGCGCTACAGTGCGCGCCAGTGTCAGAGCAGCGCCAGAAGGCGCACCGGACAGTCTACATGACCTGTCCGGTGCAACGCCGGACTGTCCGGTGACCCAAAAGACAGAAGCTCCAACCGTCGAACCCTAACGATCGGGTGACGTGGCTGGCGCACCGGACAGTGTCCGGTGGCGCACCGGACTATCCGGTGCGCCATGCGATAGACAGCCTCCCAACGACCACTTTTGGTGGGTGGGGCTATAAATACCCCAACCACCCCACCATTCATTGCATCCAAGTTTTCACACTTCCTACACCTTACAAGAGCTATAGCATTCAATACAAGACACACCAAAGAGATCAAATCCTCTCCCAAGCCCAAAGATCATTCCCAATCAAATAGTGGCTAGTGAGAGAGTGAATTGTGTTCATTTGAGCTCTCGCGCTTGGATTGCTTCTTTTCTTTCTCATTCTTTCTTGTGATCATCTCAATTGTAACCGAGGCAAGAGACACCAATTGTGTGGTGATCCTTGCGGGGACTTGGTGTCCCGTTTGATTGAGAAGAGAAGCTCACTCGGTCTATGTGACCGTTTGAGAGAGGGAAAGGGTTGAAAGAGACCCGGTCTTTGTGACCACCTCAACGGGGAGTAGGTTTGCAAGAACCGAACCTCGGTAAAACAAATCACCGTGTCACACTCTCCATTTGCTTGTGATTTGTTTTCGCCCTCTCTCTCGGACTCGATTTTAATTCTAACGCTAACCCGGGCTTTTAGGTGTGCTTAAACTTTGTAATTTTCAGATTCGCCCTATTCACCCCCCTCTAGGTGACTTTCAATTGGTATCAGAGCAGTGTGCTTCATTAGAGCCTAACCGCTCGAAGTGATGTCGGGAGAACACGCCAAGAAGGAGATGGTGACCGGCGACAAGCCCGCTACCAGCCACGGGAAGGCTCCATCGGGAGAGTCCCGCAACAAAGGGAAGGAGAAGGAATCCTCTTCTCTCAAATCGCATCGGAGTGGCGAAAAGAAAAAGAAGATGAGGAAGGTGGTCTACTACGAGACCGACTCTTCATCACCATCCACCTCCGGCTCTGACGCGCCATCCATAACTTTTAAGCGCCATGAGCGCAAGAAGTTTAGTAAGATTCCCCTACACTACCCTCGCATTTCCAAACGTACTCCATTACTTTCCGTTCCATTAAGCAAACCACCGGTTTTTGACGGTGAAGATTATAACATGTGGAGTGACAAAATGAGGCATCACCTAACCTCACTCCACACAAGTATTTGGAACGTTGTTGAGTTTGTTGTGCAGGTACCATCCATAGGGGATGAGGACTACGATTCGGACGAAGTTGCCCAAATCTGGCACTTCAACTCCCAAGCCACCACTATACTCCTCGCCTCTCTAAGTCGAGAGGAGTATAACAAGGTGCAAAGGTTGAAGAGCGCCAAAGAGATTTGGGATGTACTCAAAACGGCACACGAAGGAGATGAGGTGACCAAAATCACCAAAAGGGAGACGATCGAGGGGGAGCTCGGTCGATTCATGCTTCACCAAGGGGAGGAGCCACAAGCGATGTACAACCGGCTCAAGACCTTGGTGAACCAAGTGCACAACCTCGGGAGCACCAAATGGGATGACCATGAGATGGTCAAGGTTATTCTAAGATCACTAGTTTTTCTTAATCCTACTCAAGTACAATTAATTCGTGGTGATCCTAGATACAAAATAATGTCTCCCGAGGAAGTGATAGGTAAATTTGTGAGCTTTGAGCTAACGATCAAAGGCTCCAAAAAGATCATCGAGCAAGGCGCATCCTCCTCCGTACCCGAAGCACAACCCGTTGCATTCAAAGCAACGGAGGAGAAGAAAGAAGATTCTACTCCAAGTAGAATCCCCATCGACGCCTCCAAGCTCGACAATGAGGAGATGGCGCTTATTATCAAAAGCTTCCGTCAAATCCTCAAACAAAGGAAGGGGAAAGATTACAAGCCCCGTTCTAAGGAGTGCTACAAGTGTGGTAAGCCCGGTCATTTCATTGCTAAATGTCCATTATCTAGTGATAGTGACAGGGGCGACGACAAGAAGGGAAAGAGGAGAGAAAAGAAGAGATACTACAAGAAGAAGGGCGACGATACCCATGTTTGCCGGGAGTGGGACTCCGACGAGAGCTCCACCGACTCCTTCTCCGACGAGGACGTCGCCAACATCGCCGTCAACAAAGGGCTCCTCTTCCCCAACGTCGGCCATAAGTGCCTCATGGCAAAGGACGGCAAAAAGAAGAAGGTGAAATCCAAATCCTCCACTAAATATGTAACATCTAGTGATGATGAGGATGATTTATTTACTCTCTTTGCCAACTTGAACATGCAACAAAAGGAAAAATTAAATGAATTGATTAGCACTATTCATGGTAAGGATGAACTCTTGGATAGCCAAGAGGACTTCCTAATTAAAGAAAACAAAAAGCATGTTAAAGTGAAAAATGCTTATGCTCTAGAAGTAGAAAAATGTGAAAAATTATCTAGTGAGCTAAGCACTTGCCATGATATTATTTCCAACCTTAGAAATGAAAATGCCAATTTAATTGCTAAGGTTGGGAAGCTTGATATTTGTGATGATTCAATTGTTAGTCTTAGAAATGATAATGATAATTTAATTGCTAAGATTGACAAATTGAATGCTTCTCTTTCTAGCCTTAAAATTGAAAATGAAAAATTGATTGCTAAGGCTAAGGATTTAGATGTTTGCAATGCTTCCATTTCCAATCTTAGAGATGAGAATGATATTTTGCATGCTAAGATTGTTGAATTAAATACTTGCAAACCCTCTACATCTTCCATTGAGCATGTTACTATTTGTACTAGATGTAGAGATATTAATGTTGATGCTATTCATGATCACCTAGCCTTAATTAAACAACAAAATTATCACATAGCTCAACTTAATGCCAAAATTCATGAGCATGACTTAGAAAATGAGAAATTTAAATTTGCTAGAAGCATGCTCTATAGTGGGAGACGCACTGGCATTAAGGATGACATTGGCTTCTAATAGGGAGACAATGTCAAGCTTAATGCCCCACCTAAAAGATTGTCCAATTTTGTTAAGGGCAAGGCTCCCATGGTTCAGGATAACGAGGGTTACATTTTATACCCTGCCGGTTATCCCGAACACAAAATTAGGAGAATTCATTCTAGGAAGTCTCACTCTGGCCCTAATCACGCTTTTATGTATAAGAGTGAGGCATCTAGTTCTAGGCAAACAACCCATGCTAAATTTCCTAAGAAGAAAACTCCTAAGGCATCAAATGATCATAATGTTTCATTCAAAACTTTTGATGCTTCCTATGTGCTTACTAACAAATCCGGCAAGGTAGTTGCCAAATATGTTGGGGGCAAACACAAGGGATCAAAGACTTGTGTTTGGGTACCCAAAGTTCTTGTATCTAATGTCAAAGGACCCAAAACTGTTTGGGTACCTAAAATCAAGAACTAAATCTGTTTTGTAGGTTTATGCATCCGGGGGCTCAAGTTGGATCATCGATAGCGGGTGCACAAACCATATGACTCGGGAGAAAAGAATGTTCTCCTCCTACGAGAAAAACCAAGATCCCCAACGAGCTATCACATTCGGGGATGGGAATCAAGGTTTGGTTAAAGGATTGGGTAAAATTGCTATATCACCTGACCATTCTATTTCCAATGTTTTTCTTGTAGATTCTTTAGATTACAACTTGCTTTCTGTTTCTCAATTATGTAAAATGGGCTACAACTGTCTCTTTACGGATACAGGTGTTACTGTCTTTAGAAGAAGTGATGATTCAGTATCTTTTAAGGGAGTATTAGAGGGTCAGCTATACTTAGTTGATTTCAATAGAGCTAAACTCGATACTTGCTTAATCGCTAAGACTAACATGGGTTGGCTCTGGCATCGCCGACTAGCCCATGTTGGGATGAAGAATCTTCACAAGCTTCTAAAGGGAGAGCACATTTTGGGACTAACAAATGTGCATTTTGAGAAAGACAGGATTTGTAGCGCATGCCAAGCAGGGAAGCAAGTTGGTGTTCATCATCCACATAAGAACATCTTGATGACTGACAGGCCACTGGAACTCCTCCACATGGACCTTTTCGGCCCAATCGCTTACATAAGCATCGGCGGGAGTAAGTACTGTCTAGTTATTGTGGATGACTATTCTCGCTTCACTTGGGTATTCTTTTTACAGGAAAAATCTCAAACCCAAGAGACCTTAAAGGGATTCTTGAGACGGGCTCAAAATGAGTTCGGCTTGAGGATCAAGAAAATTAGAAGCGATAATGGGACGGAGTCCAAGAACTCACAAATAGAAGGCTTTCTTGAGGAGGAGGGAATCAAGCATGAGTTCTCTTCTCTCTACACGCCACAACAAAATGGTGTAGTGGAGAGAAAGAATAGGACTCTCTTGGACATGGCAAGGACCATGCTTGATGAATACAAGACTTCGGATCGGTTTTGGGCCGAGGTGGTCAACACCGCTTGCTACGCCATCAACCGATTGTATGTACACCGAATCCTCAAGAAGACATCTTACGAACTCCTCACCGGTAAAAAGCCAAATGTTTCATATTTTAGAGTCTTTGGTAGCAGATGTTTTATTCTTGTTAAAAGAGGTAGAAAATCCAAATTTGCTCCTAAGGCTGTAGAAGGCTTTTTACTAGGATATGATTCAAACACAAGGGCATATAGAGTCTTTAACAAGTCCACTGGGCTTGTTGAAGTTTCTTGTGACATTGTGTTTGATGAGACTAACGGCTCCCAAGTGGAGCAAGTTGATCTTGATGAATTAGATGATGAAGAGGCTCCGTGCGTCGCGCTAAGGAACATGTCCATTGGGGATGTGTGTCCTAAGGAATCCGAAGAGCCCATTCAAGCACAAGATCAACCATACTCCTCCATGCAAGCATCTCCACCAACTCAAGATGAGGATGAGGCTCAAGATGATGAAGAAGAAGATCAAGATGATGAGCCACCTCAAGAGGAGGACAAGGATCAAGGGGGAGATGCAAATGATCAAGACAAGGATGAACAAAATCCAAGGGCGCCACACCCAGGAGTCCACCAAGCAATCTAACGAGATCACCCCGTGAACACCATCCTAGGAGACATTAATAAGGGGGTAACCACTTGATCTCGTGTTGCTCATTTTTGTGAACATTACTCGTTTGTTTCCTCTATTGAGCCACACAGGGTAGAGGAAGCACTTCAAGATTTGGATTGGGTGATGGCAATGCAAGAGGAGCTCAACAATTTCAAAAGGAATGAGGTATGACATTTAGTTCCACGTCCTAACCAAAATGTTGTAGGAACCAAGTGGGTCTTCTGCAACAAACAAGATGAGCATGGTGTGGTGACAAGGAACAAGGCACGACTTGTGGCCAAAGGGTATTCACAAGTCGAAGGTTTGGATTTCGGTGAAACCTATGCACCCGTAGCTAGGCTTGAGTCAATTCGAATATTACTTGCCTATGCTACTCACCATGACTTTAAGCTGTACCAAATGGATGTGAAGAGTGCCTTCCTCAACGGACCTATCAAAGAAGAGGTCTATGTTGAGCAACCTCCCGGCTTTGAAGATAGTGAGTATCCTAACCATGTTTACAAACTCTCTAAGGCGCTTTATGGGCTCAAGCAAGCCCCAAGAGCATGGTATGAATGCCTAAGAGATTTTCTTATCATTAATGGCTTCAAAGTTGGTAAAGTTGATCCTACTCTATTCACTAAAACTATTGAAAATGATTTGTTTGTTTGCCAAATTTATGTTGATGATATTATATTTGGGTCTACTAACAAATCTATTTGTGAAGAATTTAGTAGGATCATGATTCAAAAATTCGAGATGTCTATGATGGGGGAGTTGAAGTATTTCCTAGGATTTCAAGTCAAGCAACTTCAAGAGGGCACCTTCATTAGCCAAATGAAGTACATTCAAGATATACTCACTAAGTTTGGAATGAAGGAAGCCAAGCCCATCAAGACACCCATGGGAACCAATGGGCATCTCGACCTCGACACGGGAGGTAAATCCGTAGATCAAAAGGTATACCGGTCGATGATAGGTTCTTTACTCTATTTGTGTGCATCTCGACCGGACATTATGCTTTGTGTATGCATGTGTGCAAGGTTCCAAGCCGACCCAAAGGAAGTTCACCTTAGGGCCGTGAAGCGAATCTTGAGATATTTAGTTCAAACACCTAAGTTTGGTCTTTGGTACCCCAAGGGATCCTCATTTGATTTATTAGGATATTCCGATGCTGATTGGGCAGGGTGTAAGATTAATAGGAAGAGCACATCAGGGACTTGTCAGTTTCTGGGAAGATCCCTGGTGTCTTGGGCTTCAAAGAAGCAAAACTCAGTAGCTCTTTCTACCGCCGAAGCCGAGTACATTGCCGCAGGCCATTGTTGCGCGCAATTGCTTTGGATGAGGCAAACCCTTAGGGACTATGGCTACAAGTTTAGCAAAGTCCCTCTCCTAAGTGACAATGAGAGTGCAATTCGCATGGCGGATAATCTTGTTGAACACAGCCGCACTAAGCACATAGCCATTCGGTATCACTTTCTGAGAGATCACCAACAAAAGGAGGATATCGAGATAGCCTATATAAACACCAAAGATCAATTGGCCGACATCTTTACCAAACCTTTAGATGAGCAATCCTTTACCAAACTTAGGAATGAGCTAAATATTCTTGATTCTAGGAATTTTGAATGATTCCTTGCACACATAGCTCATTTATATACCTTTGATCATATCTCTTTCTATGTCTGTGACTAATGTGTTTTCAAGTATCATCTTATGCTTAGACATAGGTATTGAAAGGGAAATCGAGTATTCGGCAAAGAAGGCGCTTCCACTCAACTCCAATTATATTTGCCGGTACTCCGCATCGATCTCCACTTTGGTATAATCTTCACTCATATTTTTGTGTATGCCAAAGGGGGAGAAAGTTTGACAGGGCTTATATCTCACTCACAACTATTCGTTTTTGGCGATTCATGCCAAAGGGGGAGAAAGTATGAGCCCAAAGCAAAAGGACCGCACCACCACCAAATTTAAAAATGAAGTTTTCAATTTGATATCTTATTGTGTTCGAAAGGGGGAGAAAGTAGTATCTTCAAAAAATTGCGAAACCCTCTTGAACACTAAGAGGAGAATTTTATTTAGGGGGAGTTTTGTTTTAGTCAAAGGAAAAGCATTTGAGACATGGGGAGAAACCTTCAAATCTTGAAAATGCTTTCTTAAATCTTATTCATTTACTTTTGACTATTTGCAAAATGTTTTTGACAAGAATTTTTCAAAGAATTTGCAAAACAAAACTCGTGGTGCAAACGTGGTCCAAAATTTTAATAAAAAAGAAAACAATCCATGCACATCTACTTGAGATAAGTATATTGGTTTCAATTCCATGAAACCTTTGCACTTACATTATACAAACTAGTTCAATTCTGCACTTTTATATTTGCTTTGGTTTGTGTTGGCATCAATCACCAAAAAGAGGGAGATTGAAAGGGAAATAGGGTCAAACCTTTTCCAATTGAATTTTGGTGGTTGAATTGCCCAACACAAATTATTGGACTAACTAGTTTGCTCTAGAAAACATGTTTTATAGGTGCCAAAGGTTCACAACAAACCAATACAAGTCAAAAGAAAGGGTTCAAACAAAGGGAGCAAAGTTAAACCGAAGGCAGCCCTGGTCTGGCGCACCGGACTGTCCGGTGTGCCACCGGACAGTGTCTGGTGCACCACCGGACAGTGACTGGTGCACCAGGGAATCCAACTCCAAACTTGCCAGTCTCGGGAATTCTGGAGGCCGCTCCGCTATAATCCACCGGACTGTCCGGTGTGCCAGCGGAGCAACAGCTACTTCGCGCCAACGGTCGTCTGCAGAACGCATTCAATGCGCTACAGTGCGCGCCAGTGTCAGAGTAGCGCCAGAAGGCGCACCGGACAGTCTACAAGACCTGTCCGGTGCAACACCGGACTATCCAGTGACCCAGAAGACAGAAGCTCCAACGGTTGAACCCTAACGGTCGGGTGACTTGGCTGGCGCACCGGATAGTGTCCGGTGGCGCACCGGACTGTTCGGTGTGCCATGCGTCAGACAGCCTCCCAACGGCCACTTTTGGTGGGTGGGGCTAAAAATACCCCAACCACCTCACCATTCATTGCATCCAAGTTTTCACACTTCCTACACCTTACAAGAGCTATAACATTCAATACAAGACACACCAAAGAGATCAAATCCTCTCCCAAGCCCAAAGATCACTCCCAATCAAATAGTGGCTAGTGAGAGAGTGACTTGTGTTCATTTGAGCTCTTGCGCTTGGATTGCTTCTTTTCTTTCTCATTCTTTCTTATGATCATCTCAATTGTAACCGAGGCAAGAGGCACCAATTGTGTGGTGATCCTTGCGGGGACTCGGTGTCCCATTTGATTGAGAAGAGAAGCTCACTCAGTCTAAGTGACCGTTTGAGAGAGGGAAAGGGTTGAAAGAGACCCGGTCTTTGTGACCACCTCAACGGGGAGTAGGTTTGCAAGAACCGAACCTCGGTAAAACAAATCACCGTGTCACACTCTCCATTTGCTTGTGATTTGTTTTCGCCCTCTCTCTCGGACTCGATTTTAATTCTAACGCTAACCCGGGCTTTTAGGTGTGCTTAAACTTTGTAATTTTCAGATTCGCCCTATTCACCCCCCTCTAGGCGACTTTCAAGTATAAACAATTTCACTTTTTTACTGGTTCACTTAATCCTACTTTGTCAGCCCCGTCCAGAGGTGTCCGTGCATTGCTACAGTTTAACAGTAGATCTTGTTTCCTTATATTTCCAAAGCCATTTGTTTCGAAATTCCTAGTATTTCTTCTTTACTTAGTAAGTTTTACCGCTGCATTCTTTTTTCACCAAACTATTTCATAATTTTCTATAGGACCTATATCAATCGGTTAGTGGGAGAAGCTATTTTTAAGTCGAAAACAGATGAGTTAATAAAGTCTATGTAGTAAGCGGCATTGCAAACGAGTATGTCCAGCATTTTTTATACAATACACAAGAGAAAAAGAAGAAGAAGAGGCACTGGACAAATTAAAACAAGCAGTGCGCCAAAACGAACCTGAGAGCTGTAGCTATTGGCACAACTGGCAATCCAGGAGCAGATAGGCATGACGAGCTTCAGGAAGTGCTTCGGCAAGTATGTAGATTGTCAAAGATCTACGGAAACATGACGAAATGAAATAGCGACACAATGACTTGAGTGAAATTATGTAAATAACTACTGATAGATGATCTTGATTCAAAATCCTAAGTGATGATGCTAAATAGCAATTGCAGCATAGTGTTTGTTCAATTGCTTCGATAACCTTGACGACCTCAATTCCTTATCCATGTTGTCCATTTGCATGGCATAATGTGGAAAATCGGCATAAGAATTGCTTGCTAATAGGAGCAAAGTAAAGATAGTTGTGTCAGTATCAGTGGCATCATGACACGCTAGGTGACATTAAAATTTTAGGTTATCAACCACTCACACTAAGTGCATTATCTTTGTAGGAAGCTGTGAATGCTAAAAAAATAAAACAATTTCTTTGTCATACCGATCCGTTGTAAAATAGCTTGTGATATATAGTCTCCATAGGATGTGTGGATTAGATGTGAGAGGCGGGAGAAAAGTGCCTGCCACAGCCCCTTCTCCTCGATGAGGTAGCCCCAGTAGCTGTTCTTGCTGTCGCCAGACACGGCCAGCCATAGTGGGGGAGAGCTTCAACAACGACAGTACGACATGAACACCCATTGCACGACCATGAAGGCAGTGCCGATGAGGAGTTGTTGAAGCCCTGCTCATGTAGAGGCCATCGGCGATGGGTCCAAGCGCCCATGCCTCTCCCTCGGAGGCCACCGGCGAACCCTCTACTGGCTACCGGAACGACAAAAACAGCAACAATGAGAAATCAATAACTGCTGGTCAAGATCTGGGGGAAAGGATAGAGGAGTTGTGGTGGGATGGGCCGCGTACATTGGCCGAAGTCGAAGCAGATCTGGTTGGCAATGGCGGGGATGATGAAGTCGCTAGCCTCGGACATCCTCACCGTCTTTGGCCTCTGCAGTAGCGAGGAGGAGGAGGAGGATGCGTGGAGGGGAAGGCGAGGCGAGGGTATGGCAGGTCGGGCAGCCTCTGAGATGACCGGCCACACCGCGGCTGCGCGACTACGTGGAGGGGAAGGTGAGGCGGGGATTCGTGGTGCTTGAGGTGCGGACGGGCGTGTGGGTGGGATTCGCCGCGGGGGAGGAGCGGGATTCATGGTGCTTGAAGCGCGGCAAATCGGTTCGTGGAGCTTGAGGAGCATTCGCAGGCGGAGGTTGAGGCGCGGCGGGGGATTCACGGAGCGGCGGGCGATGGCTGGTTTTTGCGAGGGCGTGCGGGTGGTGGCTGGTTTCACGGCAGGGGAGGCAGAGTGGCGGGTGGGATTCGCAGACGGGGGCAGTCTACAATACTCTCTTAATAGTTAGTACAGATAATGAGTTGTTTTTAGCTATCTCAATGGTAGTTCAAAGTTAGTAGATAGGATTGGGAATCAATTTCAATAGCTGACACTGACAGGTGAGCCCGCTGCATGTGGCAGAAGTTACAGTCCCGTCGAGAAGAGAATCCGCTGGGTTTCGTACGTGGCAGGTTACTCATGTTCAATTCCATGGCGGCCAATAACAGGTGCAGTGATAGTATTATAGTCACGGGACGTACTACTATATCACAGCTAAAAAACAATATTTAGCGTTCATTTATAAACTTAAATAATTTTTCCCTTCCATATATTCGGGAGTACTAGAGGACATGTGCATTTGGTTGAAGAGTCAATTAAAATGGAGTGTATCTGTTGAGTGGCAAAACAGCCGCGCGGACAGTCCGACCTAGAGGCCGAATGGTCCTTGGTCCAGACAGTCCGCACTGGTGACACGGACAGTCCACGCATGCAGGATCAGTTAGGTTTCCGAGTTTATTGCAGGATTTGTTACATAAAACCACGTATTTAGCTCGGGATACAGATCGGAACGGGTCTAGACCTCCCCTTTATATATACATAAAGGACTACGACCAATTAATCATCTAGAATCGAACCTACAATCAATACAATTCGTTTTATCTTGTACATTTAGGAGTAGCTCTAGTTTAGTTCTAGTTTAGCCTCTCAATCCCCAAATTCTCCGTTTCTCTTCGGCTCTACGTCGATTAGAGGTGTCTAGGTCGGCCTGCCAACCATAGACAAAGCTTAGGACCGCTCCTCCCTGACGGGGTCCTCCCGAGAGTGAAATCCAGGCACTGCCGGCAAACTCTGCCGCCCCTGCGCACACGCGAACCGTCCGGCTCGTCATGCAGGAACGCCAGCCTCTGCGCCAGGTCGCGGACCGTCCGGCCCCTTGCCACGGTCTGTTCGCGCTTACGCAGAGAGTACCACCGCCTATTCTGAACATATTTATTGGTGCCCGGATCGGCGCCAACACATTTTTTGGCGACTCCGCTGGGGACAGCACATATAGACCTATCAGATCGACCCTTAATGGTCGGTTCAAGAGATAACTCTGATGTCTCCCCCAGCAATATCATAGAGCCGACTTGGGAAACCTTGCCGGCTGACGAACAGCTCCAGTTCGAGGAGCATAAGGAGCAGCTGATCCAAGAAGCAAAGGCAAAGTTCCTGGCCAACTTCAAGGTGGACAAGAACAACAAGGTCGTTCGGCAACGGACGACTGATCTGTCTTCGCTCCGACCCACTACAGCCACCCCAAGGTAAGCAACACAAGCGAACTCTAGTATGTTAAAAATTATATAGATGAGCAGTGATACCAAATGCAAAATATTATAATGGGTATGCAAAATGATTATAGAAGGCTAGTATGTGCATTTGATAAATCTACCATTACAAAATTTCCTTCGTACGAGGTTGAGTTGGGGGAAAACACGCGTGATTCATCGGCCACATTTGTCACAACCAGTCACAACCCCTTTATGGGATGCTGATAGACACGTACCCTAGGCAACCACAACCTCCTACGCACATCGGCGATAAATTCGATGATCTGCGCATGTCCGGACCGTCCGCACGTGAGCACGGACCGTCCGGGCCAGCGGCGGCTGGTCCCATTTTTAGAAATGAATTACCGAGGCCTACACCCAAACTGCCACGTACTGCGCAAACCCTAGATAACCCATTCGGACCATATGCGTATGGCGCCGGACAGTCCGAATACAACACCGGACAGTCCGGCCACATGGCCGGATAGTCCGCGCACGTAGCCGGATGGTCCGCTGTAACACTCAGAATCACAATTTTGATGATTTAAAGAATTTTCTAAAATATTTGAGATGAAATGTCTTCTAATAATGATTTTATCTCTTTATAAAGTATATTCCCCTAAAGCAAATAAATAGTACTGTTAAAATTTGGGTAGTTCAAAATTTAGATTCAAATCTTGAAACTAAAAGATTAAGTTGAAACTAATAACTAGAAGAAAGATTTTCCATCTATTCATTATTTCCTTTGTAAACTATAACACTCTTTAAAAATATTTTTAAGTAAAATGATTCCTAGTAAAGATTATATATTACTTTCCCCTAAATAAGTGAAATAATGGATATTCATTTTGAGAGAGCCTGGAATTTGATCACACACTCAAGATTAATAATTTTTCCTAAAAAGAAATAATTTGGGTGCATGACATACTTTGAGCCTTTAACTAAACAAAGGAACAAAATAATTAAAATAAATATATAAGTTTATAAAAATATATACTTTGCCTTCATGCCGCTATTTTGGATGTTGCATTTAGATTAGAATTTGAAACTCATATTTGAATTTGAATTTTGAATGTGGGAACTAAAATAGAAAAGAAAACATAAATAAAAATAACAAAAGAAAAGAGAAACCCACCTGTTTTCGCTTGGGACAAAATTCGGCCTCGCCGGCCCGCTCACATTTTCTCTGCCAGCCTAGTTACCCTGTCACGTGCGCGCTCGGCCACCAGCCCAACTACGCTCGCGCCATGCACTGCCAGCCCGACCCCACTCTCTAGCTGAAGCCAACGCACCTGTGACATTACTACCTTGATATGACTTAGGTCCCAATCTTCTGAAAGATTCAGATAACTATCGATTTGGGCAGATTCGAGACACACCGATCTGGTTTCAAATCCGAAGAAATGAACCCTGCAACCTTTACACCATGAATCCTCTGGTCAGCAACCAAGCTGCATCTCGATTGACCTCGCCAAGAAGGCTTACTCTTGTGTGCGAAATCGAAGAACACAAGCAAGTGCACGGAGAAGAAACCAAATCACAGAAAGTATTCGATTCAACTCACGGATGGGGTTCCACAACTGAATGAACGGTGTCCTATTCTTGACAGAATGAAACTAAGAAAAACCCAACCCTAGAGGAGGGGGGTGGCGACTGGATAAAAAAGTTTGGGGTGTCTATGACCCCTTGTCTCAACCCTAATGGGCCAAGACAAGATACACGACCCAAAGGGCCAAAGACAGTGGCGCAACACTGAGATAGATTCTGGACACCAACTTGTGGAATATTTTTCCGTCGATGCCTGATGAATTTGGACCTGGTACCAGCTCTATTTGAAAGTTTATCTTCTTAGCTTTGTACCATATAAACATCACCCAAATCCGAGTTCGTATGTGACCTGGGCGGCCATTTTAGCATAGACTGCTCCTGGAGCCCAAAAACAGACCCGAGGTCGGTTGGTTTGGGCCTCCCTCTTGACTTGTATGTCCTTGCTGGTCCTCCATGCCTCCAAGCCCTTCTCCAAATATAACTTAGCCTTCTCCATGGTTCCTAATCACAATATAATCATTCGGTAGTTGTCTATTCTCATAATCATATGAAGAGGAGTTTAGGAACGAGCTCACCTCTAGATTCAATTGTCGTGCTCGAGCTCTAGTGATTGGACCTTGGACATTCAGCAGAGGATTGTTGTTTGTATCTACAAGAGTGATATCCTCATCATCCTCCCCCTCTTGAATTGGAGTCATCCTCGACTCAAGCTCATCTTCTTCTCCCATGTATGGCTTTAAATCTGAAATTTTAAAGGTGGGACTAACCCCAAACTCGGGAGGCAACTCAAGCTTATATGCATTGTCATTTATTTTCTTAATCATTTTGAATGGACCAGCAGCCCTGGGCATCAACTTAGACTTTCTCAAGTCTAGAAATCTATCCTTTCTAAGGTGTAACCAAACTAAATCTCATGGTTGAGGTTTAATTTTTTGTTTACCTTTACTACCAGTGATTCTATACTTTGCATTCATCTTCTCAATATTATGCTTAGTTGTCTCATGCATTTGCAAAATAAATTCGGCACGTTTGTTGGCATCACTATGAATCCTCTCACTAGTAGGTAAGGGTAGTATATCAATTGGAGCAAGGGGATTGAAACCATACACTAATTAAAAAGGACTTACCTTGGTGGTAGAATGTGTTGCCCAATTGTATGCAAACTCCACATGAGGCAAACATTCTTCCCACACCTTCAATTTTTTCTTCAAAATAGCCCTCAACATGGTGCCCAAGGTGCGGTTCACCACCTCTATTTGTCCATCGATTTGTGGGTGACATGTTGTAGAGAGCAACAGCTTTGTCCCCAACTTGTTCCACAGAGTGTGCCAAAAGTGACTCAAGAATTTAGCATCGTGATTTGAAACAATAGTAGAAGGCATACCATGCAAATGAACAATCTCTTTGAAAAAGAGATCAGTAATATGAATAGCATCATCACTCTTATGACATGGTATGAAGTGTGCCATCTTAGAAAAACGATCCACCACCACAAAAATGCTATCCCTCCCCCTCTTAGTCCGAGGCAATCCCAAAACAAAGTCCATCGAAATGTCTCTCCAAGGAATAGAAGGAATGGGACGAGGCATGTATAAACCATGTGAATTCAAGCGTGACTTAGCTTTTTGACATGTGGTGCAGCAAGCCATGAATCTCTCAACATCTCTTCTCATCTTTGGCCAAAAGAAATGTGAGGCCAAAACATCCTCCGTCTTCTTAGCACTAAAGTGTCCCATCAACCCTCCTCCATGTGCTTCCTGTAACAACAAGTGACGAACAGAACCAACTGGAATGCATATGTCAAGTGCTAGGTGCATGAAAGCCCTCAAAACCTCATTCATTAAGTGCAAGAAAGTGCTAGGTGCATTAGTCAACCCAAAAGGCATTACTAACCACTCATACAACCCAAATTTAGTTTTAAAAGCTATTTTCCATTCATCTTCAAGTTTCATTCTAATCTATTGGTAGCCACTTCGCAAATCAATCTTTGTGAAAATTATAGAAACACACAACTCATCAAGCATGTCACCAAGCCTAGGAATAGGATGACTGTACCGAATTGTAATATTATTGATAGCTCTACAATCAACAACATACGCCAAGTACCATCTTTCTTTGGAACTAAAAGCACAGGAACAACACAGGGACTAAGGCTCTCACGTACATACCCATGATCCAAAAGTTCTTGGACTTGTCGCTGAATTTCCTTAGTCTCCTCAGGGTTGGTTCGGTAGGCTGCTCGGTTGGGCAATGTTGCCCCTGGAATCAAGTCGATTTGATGCTCTATTCCTCTCATAGGTGGCAGCCCCGGTGGTATCTCAGTGAGGAAAACATCCTCGTACTCCTGCAAAAGGTTAGTGACAGCAGGAGGTATTGAGCTAGTGACATCATCAAACGAAAACAAAGCTTGTTTGCAAAGCAAGGCATAGCAAACATCACCTTCAGAAATTTCAGCAAAGTCACATTTTTGTTGCAAGCATAACTCCACCCTTCAATTTAATGCCCTCATTCTTAGAATCAGGTGTAGGTTTATCCTTTTTATGTGGAAAAGCAGGTTTTGCTACATGTTGATTTTCAGATTTTGTGTCATTCAAACTAGCAGCTCGCTCTTTCTCACCTTTTACAATTTCAGCAGGGGTCAAAGGTAGCAAAGTGTATTTCTTTCCTTTATGCACAATGGTATATTTGTTACTTCTACCATGGTGTGTGGCATCATTATCATGTTCCCAAGGCCTACCCAACAAAAGTGAACAAGCTTGCATACGAACCACATCACAATCAACCGCATCTGAATATGACCCAATGGAAAAAGAAACTCTGCAAGTTTGTGTTACCTTAGCTTTTCCCAAATCATTTAACCACTGAATATGGTATGGATGTTGGTGTGGCTATGTGGTCAAGCCAAGCTTCTTGATCAACTCAGAACTTACCAAATTGTTGTAGCAACCTTCATCAATAATGACTCGCACATGTCGGTTTTTGATGATGAAGAAAATCTAAAATAGATTGTGGCGTTGCAGCTGGTCGGGTTGTTGCACTTGTGTGCTGAGCACCCGCTGAACAATGGCGCTCCTATAGGTCATTGTATCCTCTCCGCCAAGGATCTCTTCTTCACCATCATTGTTTTCTTTCTCTTCTTCCTCTTCAATGTTAGAGGTGCTGATGTAGCCATCCTCTATAGCAATGTATGCCCACTGACTTGGGCAGTCCTTCTACACATGGCCAATCCCATGGCAACGGTGGCATTGGATGCCAGAGGTGCACCCTGTTGATGACACGGATGATAAACAATTTGTGAGTGCCTACGCAGAATTTTTACCTAAATCAGAGGACCGTGTGGCTGTTGCAGTAACTCCCGAAGCTGGTGGTCGCTTGCTAGCTGGTGGTGGTGGCATCCAGAAAGTTGCAAACTTGTTCAACCCCATTGATGTTGTTGTACATGGTGTGTAGGAGGTGGTGGACTTGCCCTTGCCTTGCTGCTCACATCTCTGCAATTCATTTTCTGCAAGCATAGCAAACTGAAACAACTGGTTCATAGTGTTAAATTCTTTATAATCAACAATGTTCTGAATCTCATGAATTAGACCCGAATAAAAACGACAAATAGAATCCTCAGGTCCCTCCACAACACCACAACGCATCAAGCCCTTTTGGAGCTCCCCATAGTAATCTTGGATAGATTTCTCTCCTTGCTCTAGGCGCATCAATTTCTTATGCTAGTCTCTATGGTAGGAAGGGGGAACAAAACAATCACGCATAGCTACCTTAAGTTGTTCCCATGTGGTCGGTAAAGCATTCTCTGCATCTAACCCACTCGACCCAAATGATTGCAAAATCCTTAAACTCACTAGAGACTTGTCAAACTCTATGTCTTTTGGGAACAAGGTGGGCACTAAATTTTTTCTCTACAGTCATCTCCCAATCAAGATACCCCTTAGCATCATAATGTCCTGAGAAAGGGGGAATCATAAACTTTACCTTAGCATAAGGATCATCGGAAGCATGTTGGGGCATGTTGGGCATGACCTTGATGTCGATGACCTCCCATACCTCTCTTGTTCTCATGTAAACGACGACGTAGGATCGCTGTTCGGGTGGCTGCAACATCTATGTTTCCGTCCTCATCAAAAACAACATTTTCATCCGTGTTGTTTCCTCCCATATCTTCCTCATTTGGTAGACGGTTTTCTAACTCTATAACTGTTGGGGACTTGTTCTCAAACACTATGGATTAAGAACAAGGCAACACAAAAAGGTTAATGGTTAATGCCCTTCGTCCTTCGAAGCATTATCTCCCTCAGGATATAATGATCTTCAGACGAAGGTCATGAAGGACGTACCTTCATCATCACAGTATATATTAATGAAAGAAGAAGCATATGAAACATGAGAGATAATATAAATAATCATATGACACCCTTAATATCTCTTAATTATATCATGAATGAACGTGAACAATATCGAATTACATTTATACCTTCGGCTCGACAGAAGGCTAAAGTCCAAGCGTGACGCACGAACGAATATAAGTCAGCGTAAACAGTACGAGAGTACTGTTCGTCTATTTATAGGCATAGGGTGCAGCCTGTGTAAAATTACATTTATGTCCTTCATATTTACTACTGAATTATGGACAACTCAACGAGGACTGGATGGCCTTTTCCCCTTTAAGTCGGTTCCTTTTTCCGCTGTTGAGCCGAAGCTACTCCGCGCATAGCTTCGGAGCAACATCATCCTTCGTCTTTGACCATGCTTCTTACGTCGTGTATGACTTTGATCTATATCTGAAGGTACCTGTTCACATGTTACACTTGGAAAACATTGTTAAACCACGTTTTTGAGGACCTTCGGAGGACGAAGGCCCCCAATAGTAGCCCCTCGCGGTATTAATTTGTTTAAGATAACGAATTCAGACTGCGACCTGGACAAAGGCCTTAAGCCGAAGGTCCGAAAAAACACCTTCCCTTTGCTAGAATAGCAACAATCAATGACAGACGGACCCCTCCAACTTGGGGCGCGTCGAGCGTATAAATAAGAACTCATCCTGACCACATTTGGTACACTATTTGTGCCGGTTGCTTTATTTGTTCAATTTTATAGCTCTTGCTAACCAACCCTTGCTTAGTTTTTCGAGTTCTCTAAGCTCGTCTTGAAGGGCACGTTTTCGTTATTTCCGAAGAGATGTCTGAAGACAAGAAAGTTGTTGCTGAGACGAAGCCAACCGAGGAGGAGAAGCTCTTTGAACAGAAGAAGGCTGAGAATCCTTATATAGCTGGGTTTCTAGAATCAATGGCAAAATCAAATACAGAGAAGATTACAAAAGAAATATTGGAGGGCCTGTCTGAGGATACCAGTGACAGTGACAGTTATGATGCAGAGAGTGGGGGTGAAGATTCTGAAGATCGGCCATGGAGGCCAAGCCATACAATTTTCGGAAAGTCGACCATCAAACAAAGTCACTTTGAGAGCATGAGGGGAAGGTACATTCAGGATATATCTATTGTGAGGGCTGGCGAAAACAATACCACTCCTGCGCCTGAGAAGAATGAAGTTATGATCTTTCGAAGCTTTTTTAAAGCTGGGCTTCGGTTCCCACTGAGCAGGTTCGTAGTGGAAGTGTTGAAAACCTTCCAAATTTTCCTTCATCAGCTGACCCCAGAAGCCATATTGAGGATGGGAGTCTTCGTCTGGGCAGTAAGGAGCCAATGGATAGAGCCAAGCGCAAAATGTTTTTGCAGCATGCATGAACTTATGTATGAGACGAAGGCTATGGGAAAGGAACAGTATCACAACAGCTTCGATTGTTATGGATTTATCGCCCGTCCTAACTCAAGCTACCCAGTACCAATATTTAGGAAAAGATGGCCGGGAAATTGGATGGAGGAATGGTTCTATGTGAAGAACGATTTAGTAGAGAGAGGATGTTAAGGAGGTTATTATGCGTCCCATATGGTCCCGCTTCGGCCTTCGAAGGCCGAAGGTTGAAATCAATGAAGCCGCCGAAGCATGCTAGAAGGCCTTTGGTACTGTATGCTTCTTTATTGGTACAAGGGACCTAATTCAAGAACATATAGCATTCAAAGTATGGCCTCTTGCAAGGAATTGGGAGATGCCAAAGGAGACTGTCACCGAGTCTGGCGAAGGTGACCTGGTTCGTCTAAAATACACCTTCAGATATGGAGATAAATTTGATGAACCAAATGACGACTGGCTGAAATGTATTGAATCTATAAGTGATGAATTGCTTGGGTCATATTCCAAAGCAGAAGATGATGCATTATCCACATCCTTCGGGGGCCGAGGAAAAAAGAGATTGAATAGAGTTTTTTATGCCATTGGTTTTGTCTACCCCGACTACTGCTACCCGCTGCAGGGACGAGGAAAAAAGAGGAAAACCGCTGCTTCGGCCAAGACTGCTGCTTTGCCACTCCAGATGAGCCCGCACCGAAAAGCAGAAGGTTGAAAGTCCTTACCCACCAGCCACGCTATATCGAGCCGGCCGTGGTACTCAAGTTTGGTGGGGAAACTTCTTCAGCTACTGAACCAAAGGAGCCTATTCCTCCTACATAGAAAGCTGAGGAACTGGCTACGATGCCGAAGGTACCTTCATCCGGGCTAGATGAGTCAAAAGCCGATGAAAATAAGGTGGAAGAACCAAAAATTGAAGGAACAAAAGTGTTAGGAATTTTAAGCCCTTTGACAGAAGTAACCATGCCGAAGGTTGGAAAAAGTTTTGCAGCAACTCCCAAAAGAAGAAGGATGGCAAATGTACTAGATGTGTTAGAATCAGTAAAGGCTTTAAGCTCTACTCCTTCAGGGAAAATCGCTAAGGTTTCGAAACTGCAAAACGAATCTGAAACAAAACCGACTGAAATCGAAGCTGCAGTAGGCCAAGCTAGTGCCGAAGCTGGGCCTTCAGAGCTTGCCAAGAAAAAACCTTCGGAAACTGAAGAAAAGGCAACAGAAGAAAAAACCTCAGAGCAAACTTTGCCTGAAAAGGTTGCTACTCCTGCTCCCGAAGCTTTGGAAGAGAGCATTGATTACATCATCCGCCATGCTTCGGGAAAGACGCTTACTTCAGAAGAAAAACGAGAAGCCCAGCACTATGCCCAAAGACTGAAATACCCGAAAGGGGCACTGGTGTTTAATGGCAGCGGAGAAGAAGATTTTTATACTGTCTCCTGGATAACAAAGAGATATCCGTGAGCCGGGAGATAGGAAGAAGCTTCGGATTTCCGAAGCTAGAAGACGACCTCTCCGTATTGTCAAAGGATGAATTAGCTGACAGTTTAGCATATAATAGTATAAAGGTATAAAAATCAATTCTTGTATTTGAAAACAAATTATTTTATTTATTTATACTTAATTCTATACTCCTCTTGCAGGGCTTGATCCTTAGCAATGCCCTTAGGGCACAGAAAAATATCAAAGATGAAGGGTATAGAATGGCTCTGGACAACCTTCGCTCAGAGGTGATTGAGCTAAGGAACGAAGGCCTTGAAAAAGATAAAATATAAATTTCATTGATAAACAAAATAAAAGAAGACGAAGCTAATTCCAAAGTTCAAGCTGAGGCCTAGAAGAATGAAATTGAAGATCTTCGGAGACAATTGGCTGAGGCCAAATTAAAATGCGCTGTCGCTGAAGCTGATCGAGATGCCAGTGAGTACTGGAAAAATTATTTTGAAAAGACGGTTGCAGAGCTTCGCGCATCGAAGGAAAGGTGTTTTGAAAAATCTGTGGAGTGCGTGAAAAAGATGAAGACTAGCTTCGCCAATGTAGGCGCCTACTCTAACGAAGACAATTTCATATGAGGCGACCCTGAGGGCGTTATTGAGTGGATCAGTTGTGAAGCCGAAGCTTTTGAGGAAATCTTAAGTGATCGTGGGGACGTCTGCGCCTTCTCTGGCATGAGAGGAGTTACCGCGGTTCTGGAGAAAGAGGGTTGTGAACATGTTAAAACCTTGGCCCAGGCCGAAGGTGCCTTCTCTGTTGACGATACAAAAGACCCCTCGGCCGAAGCAAGTTAAATAGGCGGAAAGTTTTTCACTGATATCTGGGAAAATGGCGGCCGAAAGATGGCTCATGAAATAATGAAGAAGAGCGAAAAAGATATCCATGACGCTCGAGAAGCAACGAAAGAAGCTGAGAAAGCTGCGGAACTCGAAAGACGAATAGGTATTTCTTAATGGCTTTTAGCTTTGTCGTTTATTTTCGTGACTTCGAGCTAATTGGTGTTTTCAATCGCAGCTGAACTACCTCCTCCTCCAGAGCCGTTCGACCCATTGGCTGACCCAGAAACGAGGAAAGCAATAGAAGTCATTAATGTGACCGAAGCTATTGTCGACGAAGTTGTTACCAAACTGCTTAACGAAGTTGCAGAGAAAGTTCTGAAGGAAGAATAGGAGTTATTGTAAAAACATTTCTAGGGTGTTAATGTAACATTTGCTAAACTAAGTTTGTAATATTTGATGATTATATTTTTCAATGTAATATGTAAATTATTTGTAAGTCAACTCTTTGCGATGCATGAAATTTTATGTACATACCGTTTTTGAGCCTTTGGCGAAAAAACACCTTCCCTTCTTTTCATGCTTCGCAAAGAAGAATTTTTATCCTTCGTAAGAACATCCACACTTCGTAAAAACGTCGATGCTTCATAAACAATAGATCCCTTCTTCCATATCAGAACTGATCCATGATTCTTAGCTTGCTTTTGTGTCTTAGCACCTTTATATTTTTTGTAAGGCATTCCCCGAAGGTCAGCTTCGTTTCCAATTGATGTCATTGATGTGGTATGATGTATGATGAGATGCTATGCAATATGATGCGATGATATGATGCAAAGAATGATGCTAATGCCGAAGACACATACCCCCACTGAAACACAATCTCTGCGTCCCCTTAGGAACAATCAAAAATTTCTTTGCCATTTATTTTTCGGCTTCACCGCTTATTTTTCGGTGTAAGTTCTGCATCCCCTTAGGGACGTCTTTTGAACTTCTTTGCCTTCTATTTCGGCGGTATTCGCGTTGACTTTTCGCGCTTCGCCTTATATTTCAACGTTATTTGGCTCTGCATTCCCTTTGGAACGACTTTTGAGCAGAAAACTTACACTGCGACCCATTGGGAACGACTTTTTGTAGCTTCGGCAAACTTACGCTGTGTTCCTTAGGAACGACATTCTGTAGCTTCGGTAGAAGTTACAATGCGATTTTTAGCTCTGCATTCCCTTAGGAACGACTTTTGAGCTTCAGCAATTTTTGAGCTTCGTAAATCTGTGGAAAGATATATTTCTCAAGAACGAAGCTATTTAAAAATGACAAGAAGACTAGATTTACATTGATTGTTCTTTATTAAAAAAGAAAATGACAAAGAATATAAAAATGCTTCAGAGGTAGGATATATCTCAATAGATGTGTTTTGATTCTGGCACAGTACTGTTGACTGTGCGAGCTTCAGATTCCTCCCTGAGGTCTCGCTGCTGATGGGTCTGATGGCTCCCTTCTGGCTGTTGACCTCGTGAATAGGCAGGTTGTAGTGGCGGCGGAGGAAGGTGTGGCCAAGAAGCCTGTGGCTGACTAGCCGAAGCAACAGAGGCTGCAGGATGATTGCCCACATATTCTGGTATGTAGGGTGAGTGGCACGAAGCAGTATGCAGGACCTGCTTCGGTTGACTTTGCCGAGCTTCGACTTCTGCGATCTCCTTCTGCTTTTGGATAGTGATTTGACACATTCTTGTAGTATGGCCCTTGTCTTCTCCACAAAATAAGCAGTAGATCTTTTTGGGCTGATCCCCATATCTTCCTCCAAAGCCCCTGGCGCCTCTGCCTCTTGGAGCTAGTGGCCGGAAAGAGCTTTGTTGATGCCCTAAAGATTGTGAAGTATACTGCATCCTCTACAGCTGACTTCCTCTGTCATCAGTCTGAGTGGAGTTGTGAATTGACCTGACATGCCTTGGGTGGATTCTTCCTCCGAAGCCCCTGGTCATTTCAGAGAACCTGTAAGCCTCCTCGCTTCTTTGGTGGAAGTCGTTGTCAGCCCAGTTGTATTCATCCATCTTTTGAAGCAGCTTCTCCAGAGTCTGCGAAGGCTTTCTAGTGAAATACTGGGCAGTAGGTCCTGGACGAAGCCCCTTGATCATGGCCTCAATGACAATTTCATTGGCCAATGTAGGTGCTTGTGCTCTCAGACGCAAGAACCTTCGGACATATGCTTGGAGATACTCCTCATGGTCTTGCGTGCATTGAAACAGGGCCTGAGCTATGACCGGCTTTGTCTGAAAACCTTGGAAACTTGTCAGTAGCATACCCTTGAGCTTCTGCCATGAAGTAATAGTCCCTGGCCGAAGAGAAGAATACCATGTCTGGGCCACATTGCGAACTGCCATGACGAAGGACTTGGCTATGACAGCTGCATTGCCTCCATATGAAGATATAGTTGCTTCATAACTCATCAAAAACTGCTTAGGATCTGAATGCCCATCATACATAGGGAGCTGAGGTGGCTTGTATGATGGAGGCCATGGGATAGCTTGTAGTTCTGCTGCCAAGGGAGAAGCAGCATCAAAGGTAAAGGTATCATGATTAAAATTATCATACCATCCATCCTCGTTGAATAAACCTTCTTGATGAAGCTCCCTGTGTTGGGGCCTTTGATCTTGTTCGCCTTAAGCAAGATGGCAAACTTCTTCAGTGGCTTCGTCGATCTGCCTTTGAAGATCAGCCAGTCTTGCCATCTTCTCCTTCTTCCTTTATACTTGCTGATGGATTATCTCCATGTTTCTGATTTCTTGGTCCAACTCTTCCCCCTAGAGTGTTGGACTAGTGGCCTTCCTCTTCTGGCTTCGGGCCTCTCGGAGAGAAAGGGTCTCCTGATTTGGGTCCAGTGGCTGTAGTGCAGCAGCCCCTGGCGCTGAAGCTTTCTTCGGCGGCATGACGAAGGTCAGTGCTTGCCGAAGGTGGTCGAAAAAAGGGTTCACCGGAGGTGGGCGCCAATGTTGGGGACTTGTTCTCAAACACTATGGATTAAGAATAAGGCAACACAAAAAGGTTAATGGTTAATGCCCTTCGTCCTTCGAAGCATTATCTCCCTCAGGATATAATTATCTTCAGACGAAGGTCATGAAGGACAAACCTTCATCATCACAGTATATATTAATGAAAGAAGAAGCATATGAAACATGAGAGATAATATAAATAATCATATGACACCATTAATATCTCTTAATTATATCATGAATGAACGTAAACAATATCAAATTACATTTATACCTTCGGCTTGACAGAAGGCTAAAGTCCAAGCATGACGCACGAACGAATACAAGTCAGCGTAAACAGTACGGGAGTACTGTTCGTCTTTTTTAGGCACATGACGCAGCCTATGTAAAATTACATTTATGTCCTTCATATTTACTACTGAATTGTGGACAACTCAACGAGGACTAGATGGCCTTTTCCCCTTTAAGTCGGTTCCTTTTTCCGCTATTGAGCCGAAGCTACTCCGCGTGTAGCTTCGAAGCAACATCATCCTTCGTCTTTGACCATGCTTCTTATGCCGTGTACGACTTTGATCTATATCCGAAGGTACCTGTTCACATGTTACACTTGGAAAACATTGTTAAACCACGTTTTTGAGGACCTTCGGAGGACGAAGGCCCCCAACAATAACCTTATTGGTTAAAGTAGATATCCACCTATCCAACCTCTCCATGCTGCTAGCAAGCTTGAGATTAATTAGTGCTTCAGTGACTACCTTCTTGATGGCATTGTTCATCCCTCTCTGAGCATCCTCCATAGCAGCTTGAAGTTGAGCTCTGCTAACACACTCATTGAAATCTTTGGGAGAGTTAGTCTGTTCATTCCCTATCATTGCAAACACCAAAACAATAGTAAACAATAAAGGTTATCCCTAAAAAATTTTAGCACAGCTGTGGTGGTGCCTCTCAGTCATGCAAATAGGTAGCTCATCCACAAGCCCTTGCAAATGTTCTTTACCAAGCACAAAACAAGAGTTGGTTCAACCGGTGGCTGGTTCGTGATACCTATGAGGAGGTGGCACCAAGATTGCAAGGATCTTCTTACTATATTGATCTGAAAAAATATGTGGGGCTTGGAAAGGCACACTGATAAATATATTGGTGGCACATGTTAGCAACAGATAGTAATGCTGAATTATAGTCCCAAATTCTTGTTCTTGTTGCTTGTCTAAAATGTTCCAAGTACCAGAGTTGTGAAAACAAAGTGGAGAACAAATATGTTGATAAAAAAGGACCACAAACAAAGCACAAGACAACACACGCCAACATAGGCCACTATGCCCTTCTCTATGTGCTCCTCCAGATGTTGTTCCTCTTTTGCCCACTTTTTTCAAATTTTTTGGGCTGTTGTCTTTTTCTCTCCTTTGTTTCTCTTCTTTTTTGGATTTTCATTTCTTGATTCAGGAGCACACAAGAAGTAACACAGAAAATTGGAGTTCAAACAAGTGAAAGACCAAAGTTATTCATGCTCTAAGATGCACTCTAAATTGGAGAACAGAAAGAAAATAATGTGCACAGAAATTATGGTGGCAGCTAGGGTTTGATGCAAAAGGAGAGGAAAACACATAAACTAGACTCTAACACGACCTAACCAGCAACAAGAATTCAAACAAGGACACAAACTCAACACTATGAACTCTGAAACTAACAAATGCAGAGGCTATGGCGCGGAAGGTTCTAGGAAGGGGAAATACGGTATGGCTGTGGATTGTAGGATGAAAATAAACACTCAAACTTGGGGGATTCGATGCAAACCTTACGATATAACTTTGCTCCAATTACCACATGATATGACTTAGGTCCCGATCTTCCAAAAGGTTCAGATAACTATTGATTTGGGCAGAATCGAGACACACTGATCCGATTTCAAATCCAAAGAAATGAACCCTGCAACCATAGCACCACGAATCCTCTGGTTACCAACCAAGCTGCAGCTCGATTGACCTCGCCAAGAAGGCTTACTCTTGCCTACAAAATCGTAGAACACAAGCAAGTGCACAGAGAAGGAACCAAATCACAGAAAGTATTCGATCCAACTCACGGATGGGGTTCCACAACCGAATGAACGGTGTCTTGTTCTTGACGGAATGAAACTAAGCAAAACCCAACCCTAGAGGAGGGGGGTGGCAGCTGAATAAAGGAGTTTGGGGCGTCTATGACCCCCTGGTCGCAACCCTAGTGGGCCAAGACAAGATAAATGGCCCAAAGGGCCAAAGATAGTGGCACAACACTGAGACAGATTCTGGACACCAAATTGTGGAATATTTTTCTGTCGACTCCTGATGAATTTGGACCTGGTACTAGCTGTATTTGAAAGTTTATCTTCTTAGCTTTCCATCCATATAAAGATCACTCAAATCCAAGTCTGTATGTGACCTAGGCAGCCATTTTAGCATAGAATGCTCCTGGAGCCCAAAAACAGACCCGAGGTCGGTTGGTTTGGGCCTCCCTCTTGACTTGTATGTCCTTGCTGGTCCTCCACACCTCCAAGCCCTTCTCCAAGTATTCCTTGGCCTTCTCCATGGTTCCTAATCACAATATAATCATTCGGTAGCTGTCTATTCTCATAATCATATGAAGAGGAGTTTAGGAACGAGCTCACCTCTAGATTCAATTATAGTGCTCGAGCTCTAGTGATTGGACCTTGGACATTCAGCGGAGGATTGTTGTTTGTATCTATAGGAGTGTTGTCCTCATCATACCTCCGCCATGTGGGGCCCGGCACCAGGCATCTCTTCTCCATCGAGATTAGAACCATCCCCTCCTATCTATCCCATTTCATGTCGAGCTTAACAAACTCACCGTGCTCGCCGGATCGAAAAACAAGGGTGTGGTCGTTTCACCCTTGTCCTGTGCATAAGTAGCCAAGCACCACACCTCCTCCATACCACCCGACCTCTATCGTTCGCCACCACCGAAGAGCCCTTGTCGCGTCGTGTTCTTGAGTGCCAGTTAGATGGAGAGATTGCCGCCACCGTGGTCCTGCATCTTCACCGTTGTTCGGAGTGTGCGACAGGGTCGTGGAAGAATGCCAACGCCTGTTGAAGCTCATCGGGGCATCAACAAGTGATAAAGGTTCTCGAAGCCACTGTAATTTCTCGCTGGAGTTAAGTCTGTGGCGGAATCGCCCGAATTATTCCAACTTAAGTGCCTAAGTCGCACCTTAGAGGCGAGACCACACTTAAATAGGAATAACACGTCAGTCCCTCGGATCTAGTCCAGCGAGGCCACTAACAGGATCAAGTACCACGTACTCACTCGATGGTGAGGCACAAAGCAAATACAATAAAACATAAAACCAACATTAAGGAGTATTAAATTTATTACAACATCATCGGAGTTTAAACAAAAGTGGTGCTCATTGTTCAGAATGCAGCGGAATAAAACTAACGATAAATAAATGGAAGGATGGGGAAGCCTGTCCCATCATTCCTCATGCTCCTCCTCAACCGTGGTAGGATCCCACTCAACTGTCCAACCTGGTGGCAAGGTGGACGGCCAAGTCGCTCCAGCAACCATGTCCTCCAGAGAACTTGTAAAAAATTGTGCCACAAGCAAGGCTGAGTATACTAATACTCAGCTAGACTTACCCAGTGTGAGGAGTCTACTCCTCTACCTCTAGACATGCAGCTGTTTGGCTGAGGGGTTTGGGTTGCAAAAAAGCACTAGCTGAGTCTAAAATCAAGTTTTAGCTTTTTCAAGTTTTAGTGTGACTCTATTAAGACTAAATGTGTACCTATCTAATCATACATGGTATCAAACATTTAGCAATCAACAACTTTTGCCAAATCAACTCATTTCCACTTATTACTCAATGCAGTACAATGGATCAAGCAGTCTCATTAGGTGTGAGAAGAAGTCGATTCGAATCGAGTTTTTATCCTTGCAAGGTAAACCTAAACACACGACGTGGCGAGGCATTCCGTCCCCACACATATCAATTGTCCCCATCGATCCCCTGGCAACAGATCAGGGCTCGCCGCCTTGGCGTACAATGCCTCACTAACCACGACTGCCGTCGTGCAGTGACCGCACTTGTACCCACCATAACCGGAATGGGAGACCACGTCTCAGGTCGCGTGAGGGGTAAAGTCTGCGGGCAGGTTCACTCAGGTACTAGGCTTACCGATTTACCATATTTCTTGGCATATGTTTAGTACGTTCAAACGCTTGACACAGGTATCCGCACGTTAATCCTTATTCCAATTTCCGTCTCATAGACAACGCATCCCCATGGATCCGTGTCCACAGACCATCATCATTCTGTTATCAAAGTGGATACAATCAAATCCTGACCTCGCGCGAGTGCTAGAAAAATCACTCGACTTCTACCGAGATCCCTAATTATTAAAGCAGCTACTCGACCTAGCAAACTAGTATCCATCACAAAGGAAATCCTGAGTTCATGCAACTAGGGTTTCAGTCAACTCCTACACTTAAGTGCACAGTACAAACCTACAAACATTAAGTGTAGTAAAATAGCATATATAAACGGATATGCATAAAACCGGGGCTTGCCTTCCAAAGCTGGTGCAGGCAGATCCTCGATGGTAGGCTCTGGTGCTGGATCCTGGGCTATCTCCTGAGTAATTCCTTGCTCTGGCACGAGGATGTATTCCCCGTAGGCGAGATTACAGTCTATCGAATGCAATGCATAAGATATATGCATAAAAAATGATATGAACATTTGTAAAGGTTATGCATAGTAAAACAATATTAAATTTAGTGTTTCTCCCTAGGGTTCCTTTTTGGATATACTTAAGGGTTTTGTATTTTCATCTATTTCCCCTGAAGTTCCCCTTTCTCTTTCTACTACTCCTTATTAAGCAGTTTTGAACCATCATGGTTAGTTAACATTTTTCAAAAATGTCATAAAAATTATAGTGGGTAAGTATTGACAATTGTGGGTTCTTCTAAAAATTTGAGGTGGAGATTAATTCAGATGCTTCTTGTGGCAAATTAACAAAAGTAAGGGTAATAGGGCACTTTACACTATAGCTCTGATTTAGGTGAGGTCTCTGTACTAAATTATATTTTTGTCAAGATTCATAGGTGATATTAGGCCTCTGTGTTAAAAATCACAGAAAAAAGACCTACTGGATGTTTAGTTGTGATTTTCTAAAGTTTAATGCCAAAATGGTACTTACAACTAACTTGTTATTTGAAAAATATTAAACAACAGAACTCATATTTTTCCTACATTCATAATAACAAAATATTAGTTATCCCAAGGCTAAGGGTGTTTTCTCCTCAGGATTATTTTTCTATGATTTTCCTAAGTTTTCATTGTTTTCATAAAATAAAAGGTATCCCATTTATTTTGTACTAAGCAATGGTCTAATGAAATTTTCTAGTAAACTTTATTAAATAAGTGAGTTAACAAAAATGTGGTTGCTTCCTGGTTCTTATTTTAAATTACCTTTTCTCTTTTCTTTATCTTTAGGCTAAAAGTGATTTAAATGGAAAACCCTACCTTCATTTGGTGTACTGAGGATTTTACTATTTTTAAACAGGTTATGGAGTGATTAAGCACTTCTCTGATTTTTCTTAGCCTCAGTCTAACAGTGTAACTATTTTTCCCTCTATTATTTAGCTTTTGGCCAAATCAATATTTAATTCCAAACTTTAAATTCTTCTGCAATACTAATGGGGTTTTGCATTTTTCCTAGGTAGTTCACATTATTTAGAATCTGGCAAAATTGGTTTGACCAAATTTGGTTGAATAAACTGAAGTTATAAATTTTACAAGTTCTGTTTGTATTTAAATTAGAAATATTAAAAAGGTTTTCTGGAAAACTAGTTTACACCGAGGACCCTGGGCTTTTCCTAAACCAGTTCTTTAACTTATACCCCTGTGCAACTATTCATTTGAGTCGCTGACACTTCAAAAACCCCCTTGACTTCTATTCCTTCTTCCCCGAGGTCCCTCCCCCTTTTGAACAGTACCCGCGAAAGGAAAAAGGGCGGCGTGGCTTACCAGCGGTGAGGGAGGTCCGGCGAAGGGTGGGGTTGGCATTGGGAGGTCCTTGCAGTCACGACGAGGTATGGCTCGATGACGATGATGGCCGGAATTGGCCGGTCCACGTGCGCAGGCGGGCGAGCTCGTTGGCGGCGAGTGCTCCGGCCTATCCACGACGATATAGGTCAATCCAAGGGCACGGGGAGCTTCACGGGGTGCTAATGAGTCTACCCATGCAAGGAATCGAAGAATAACTCAACGCGAAGCTCGGTCTATGTTCGCCGGCGGTCGGGTGAAGTCCGGTGACTTTGATCCGGCATCTCTGGTGAGGCAGAGTTTGATTCCTCGCTCTAGGAGCTTCACCGAGGCACGCGGAGTCTATTCTGAGGGTTGGACGGGTTTGGGAATGGCTCTACTGGCCGGTCTACGGTGGTGGCGGATCGGGCGGCCGCTGGCACGCCGTCTGCAGGGCAAGCTCCAGTGATCTCTTGCTCTGGTGAGGTCGAGAGCGCGCGGGGGAGTACGACTGAATCCCTGGCTGGCTTTATAGGCGCGGGCATGGGCAGGGGACACGGGCGTGGCTTGGCGCGGCGTGGGGCGTGCGGGGTCGGGAGCTGGGCGTGCTCTGGCGCGTTCAGGGCGCATCGAACACGTGGAGGTGTTCTTCTGCCCATGTTCAACAGCTCGCCGAGATCGCAAACGTGCGAATCTTGGCAAAACTCCGGCGCAGGCCTCTTCCTGGCACCTATGGCTATCTCTTGTATGTGAGTTCCAAGGGGAGATAAGCCCTAGGTCAGAAGATTTTCGGACACCAAATCTGGCTTGTCCCACTATCCACTCCGCGACAAAAGTGATGCCAAATCAAGTCAAACGAATTTGGCTCGGTTTCAAACTTTTCCAGTGGGTGCCTTAGGTGGTTTGGCACCTTTTTGGTATTCAAACCAAGTGGTTTTGGCGCCATTTACTAAGTGCACACGTTTGATCTTTAGATTAGGGTTAGATTTTGACTTAGAGAAGATTAGAGAGCTCTAGTGTGCTCTCTACTTAAGGGGTGAATTTGGGGTCTTTAAGGGGTCTTTTTGTAATGTTCCCCTCTGCCTTTTGTAGGTTATAATGTTACTTAAACTTTGGTTAAGGATTAGAATCAAGGTTTGGCAATTTGATTAACTTATCCACTGATCCTTTGCTTGGAAGTCTAGTGCCTTTAGGGGGTCTTTAGGGTTTAACTTTCTTGGCTCAAGATGACAATTGTTCAAAGTGTGGGGGTGAAGCTTTTGTCATTAACCTTTCTTAGCTAACCCTTGTTTCCAAGGTTTTAGGTGCTTCTTCTCCTCCCTTTTACCACAAGTGATAACAAGTCATCAGTGCATAAATGAAGCCATTGTCTTGGTAACACCTGAGGTGTTACAGCCCTCCCCCCTTAAAGGAATCTCGCCCCAAGATTTTGAGAAGGGATCCTTTAGATGGGTACCAAGAAGGTGTGCTAGTGTGCTGCATTTTTCCTTTAGCCAAGTTTCTCTAGTTAACTGCTCTTCGAATGTCATCCTCTTTGCAACTTCAGAAGGAAGTCCTTTTAAAGTTACTTTAAAAACTTACTTTACCCTTAACAACTAGGTTTTTCTTATATTTTGATTCAAAGGGCAGGTGGGGGTGGGGTTCTGGGTTACGTACCGACTCCTTTGGGCAGAAAGTCGGGGAAGCGAGAACTTAGAAAATCCTCAGTCTCCCAAGTAGCCTCTTCTACTGAATGGTGGCTCCACTGAACCTTATACATCTTGATCGACCTTGCCTGAGTTGATCTCTCCTTTTGGTCTAGTACCTTGACGAGGTGCTCTTGATAAGACAAGTTTGGTTCTGTCTCCAACTCTGGTTCCGGTAGCACTTCCGTGGGTAAGAGGACACACTTTCATAGCTGAGATACGTGGAACACATCATGAACTGCTAACATATGGGGTGGCAACTTCAATTGATATGCTACAGGTCCACAAGTTTCTTTGATCTCATAGGGTCGAATGTAGCGAGGAGCTAACTTGCCCTTGATCCCAAATCTCTAAACACCCTTGGTGGGTGACACCTTAAGATAAACATGATCTCCCACTTCAAATTGTAGAGGTTTCCTCCTCTTGTCATGATAGCTCTTTTGTCTGGCCTGAGCAGCTTCTAGGTTCTTCTTAATGACTCTGACCTTCTCCTCTGCTTCAAGTACCAAGTCAGGTCCAAATATTTCCCTTTCTCCATCTTGTGACCAATTCAGCGGTGTCCTACACCTCCTCCCATACAAGGCCTCGAAAGGTGCCATCTTTAGGCTGGACTGGTAGATGTTATTATAGGAGAACTTTGCCAATGAGAGACACTTGTCCCAATTCTTTCCATAGTGCAACACACATGCCCTCAACATGTCCTCGAGAATCTGATTCACTCTCTCTGTCTGACCATCTATCTGAGGATGGTAGGCTGAGCTCCTAATTACAGTGGTTCCAAGTGACTTTTGGAGCTGCTCCCAAAAGCGTGCCACAAACAGTGCTCCTTTGTCACATACAATAGTCTTTGGAATTCCATGCAAACGCACTAATTGATCAACATAGATTTCTGTATATTTCTCTCTCTTGTGGGTGGTATGCACTGGCAAGAAATGAGCTGTCTTGGTCAATCTATCCACAATGACCCAAATAGAATCGTGGTGCCGGGAGGTATTGGGCAAACCCACGATGAAATCCATGCAAATACCCTCCCATTTCCAAGATGGTATGGGAAGTGGCTGTAAATTGCCTGCTGCCTTCAAGTGGCTGGCCTTAACTCTTTGGCAAGTGTCGCATTCAGATATATACTTAGCAATTTCTCTCTTCATTCTGGTCCACTAGTACAAGGATCTGAGATCATGATACATCTTGTTACTACCGGGATGCATGGAGAATTTAGAAAGATGAGCTTCATCCAATATTTTCTTCCTGAGCTCAGGGTTTTTAGGAACAATCAATCGGTCTCCAAACCATAGAATTCCTTTGCTGTCCTGATGGAAGCATTTGTATTTGTCCACCTTTTGCTCGAGCATTTCCTTGATGATTTGAATACCCTTGTCGCCAATTTGAGCCATGACTATTTGCTCCTGCAAGGTGGGCTCCACTGAAATATAACTTAAAGTACCTGAAGGAATGACTTCTATGTTCAATTTGCATAACTCGTCACACAGAGTGGCAATCTTAGAGTCCATGATCCCACAGTTGCACTGGGCTTTCCGACTTAAAGCATCGGCCACAACATTGGCTTTGCCAGGATGGTAATGTACTTCCAAATCATAGTCCTTGATTAATTCTAACCATCTTCTCTGCCTCATATTAAGATCAGCCTGAGTGATGATATACTTGCGACTCTTATGATTAGTATAGATATTACAATGAGCTCCCATCAAGTAATGTCTCCATATCTTGAGAGCATGAACTACGGCTGCTAATTCCAGATCATGAGTGGGGTAGTTCTGCTCATGGGGTCTGAGTGCTCGGGAGGCATAAGCAATGACTCTGTTCTCTTGCATCAAGACACATCCCAATCCAGTACCGGAAGCATCGCAATAAACCTCAAAGGGTTTGGTATTGTCAGGTTGAGCTAACACGGGTGCTGTTGTCAGATGCTGCCTCAATGCATGAAAGGCATCTTCACATTTCTGACTCCATTTGTACTTTACTCCTTTCTTCAACAATTCAGTCATTGGCTTGGCAATTCTGGAGAAATCCAGAATAAATCGTTGATAATACCCTGCCAATCCCAGAAAACTTCGGATCTACCGTACAGTGGTAGGAGGTTTCCAATTCATCACTTCTTGGACTTTCTCATGATCAACAGATACCCCATCCTGAGAAATGGTGTGGCCCAAGAACTTGATTTCCCTCAGCCAGAATTCACATTTGGACAATTTAGTATACAACTAATGGTCGTGCAGTCTCTGAAGTACGTCATGCAAATGCTTAGTGTGCTCGGCTTCATTCTTGGAATAGACCAATATATCATCGATGAAGACTACCACAAACTTGTCCAGCTCTGCATAAATACGGAGTTCATCAAATACATGAAATAGGCCGGGGCATTGGTCAGCCCGAGAGACATCACTAAGTACTCATAAAGCCCATATCTGGTAGAGAAAGCCGTCTTCGGAATATCGGTAGCCCTTATTTTAATCTGATGATAGCCAGAACGAAGGTCTATCTTTGAGAATACCTTGGCTCCCACCAACTGATCAAACAATACATCAATGCGGGGCAACAGATACTTATTTTTGATTGTTATCGCATTGAGAGGGCGGTAGTCCACACACAATCTCAGACTCTCGTCTTTCTTTTTCACAAATAAGGCGGGGCATCCCCATGGTGAAGTACTTGGGCGAATAAATCCCTTGTCCAACAATTCTTGCAACTGCTTTTTCAACTTGGCCAATTCTGCTGGAGGCATCCTATAAGGTCTCTTGGATATAGGAGCAGTTCCAGGCTGCAACTCAATTGCGAACTCTATGTCTCTGTCAGGCGGCATCCCTGGTAGTTCATCCGGAAAAAAATCTGGGTAGTCACAGACCACTGGGATTCTCTCAATAGGTGACTCCATCATAGTGAAGGCACAGGAACGGTTGCAACCCTAGTCAGGCAAATATAAGGTGGTCTCACCACAAATAGGTGAATGTATCTCAATGGCCCTTGCTGCAATATCAATTACTGCCTGATGTCTTGTTAACCAGTCAGTTCCTAAAATGATATCCACACTATCCAATCCCAAAATGAGGAGGGTGGTTTTAATTATCAGACTACCAAACTTTATAGGCACATGCCTGTTGATTTGATAGGTGGCAACCCTGCCTCCTGGTGTTGAGATTGCAATACCCCCATTGGTGTGATGGAAAGGTAACTGGCATTTGACACTAAATTTTGTACTGATAAAACTGTGCGATGCACCAGAATCAAAAAGAATGATTGCAGGACAATTCAAAACAGAAAAGATACCAGTCATGACGGGTGCTCCCTCTGGAATGTCAGCCATGGTGGTGAAGTTCAGCCTGCCTTGCCTTACTTGCACCTTCTGCCTCTTGCCTTGATTCTGGTTGGAATTCTGTCCCTGTCTCTGATGATTTCTAGGGCAATTCTTGGCGTAGTGTCCAGTGTTACCATAAGTGAAACACCTGTTGTCATTGACCTGACGACTGCTGCTGTGGCTGATTGTTGTTCCTCTGAACTGGGAGCTGAGAGCGGTTGGGTGCCTGCTGCTACTGCTGTGGTCGGATCACCCAACGTCCTTGCTGCTGCTGAGGTCCCCTGTTCTGAGTGTCAGATACAATTCTAAAGCGCTGAGACGGAGCTGAAGGTCCTGCCACATGGGTCTTCCTCTTCTTTTCCGCTTGGCGGGCTGTGATGCAGTCTTCCTGGGAAATGGCCATGTTGACTAACTCATTATAGCTGTTGGCCCTGACTGTGTTAAGACGGTCGCGGAGCTTAGTGTTGAGGCCCATCCTGATCCTGTCCCTCTTCTTCTCATCAGTGTCTGCATGATATCCGGCATACTGGCACAGGTCATTGAAGGCCTGAGCGTACTGTAACACAGTACGATTCCCTTGGGTGAGTGCCAGAAACTCATTAAGCTTGCGGTCGATAATGCCTGCCGGTATATGATGCCCTCTGAAGGCTGCCTTGAACTCTCTCCATTCCACCACGTGGTCAACTGGCTGCATAGCGAGGAAGTGATCCCACCATGTCTCTGCAGGTCCGCGAAGCTGCTGGGTGGTGAACCTAACCTTAGCCACATCTGAACAAACTCCATTGAGTAGTGGGAATTTGGATTCCACTACCCTGAGCCATACATCAGCATCAAGCAGATCCTCTGCCCGAGTGAACAATGGTGGTTGCGTGCTGAGGAACTCCTGATAAGTGGCTGCTGCTGGGGGACGCGGATGATGGTCACCACCACCATAGTGCTGAGGTGGCGGCTGACGCTGAGCCAACTGTCGCAGAATCTCATTCTGTTGAGCCATCAACTCTTGCATGGTAGGAGGTGGTGGCGGTGGTGGAGGAATGCATTCATTCTGTCCACGACGCGCTCTTCCTGCCATCTGAAAAATTAAGGATGCTCTCAATATCATACTTCTAATGTTAGGGTTCATACGTGGCGAAAGATTTGAAAGGGTAAAACCAATATTTTCGTGCATAATTCATAAGAGATACTACATGGCACAAAACTTTTCTTCATAAATTAAGGCTGACATCATTCATCATCCATACTTCCAAAAGAGTTTGCTACGGTTACATCAGTGACCCCAAAAGACTTAACTCTGTCTAGCCTAGTACCCCAAGTGTGCAAAAGCTAAGCAAGCTTCGAGGAGTTCTACCGCCACACACTTCTAACTCTATCCCTGCAACCTAGTGAGCAAACGAGGCAACGCTCGACTCGGGGGAAGGTGGTCTCCCTGAGCCAGCAGTGTCCAAGCTGGACGCAGGCTCCGGCTCCTCTCCTCCCTCGATGTCGACATCCTCGTTGGCCTTCATATCCTGGATCTCCTGGTGGTGCATATCCGAATGTTGGTTGGCTTGAGCAAGTTGCTGCTGAGTGTTGATTAGCTGATCCTCGAGAACCTCAATGGTGTTCTCCCTGGTTCCCACTAGCTCCTCAAGCTCCTAGATCTCGTTGGACATCTGTTCCACCTGTAGGTCCTTTTCCACCATCTCAGTGGATAGGTCTACCACAAGTTCCTCTCTGTTATCCAAGGTGATCTTGGTAGCCTCCAATAATGCCATTAGATGAGACATTGCCTCTCCTCGCATCACTTGCAGACGATACAGAGCATCCATGCATCGCAGTGTCAAGTGAGCAGTCTGCCCTGGGTAAAGAGCACATATATCCTTGGCATGCTCCACTCAGTGTTTCCACATTGGGTCGTCCTCCTTTTCAGCAGGGAACAAGCCAATGGGATGAGTAGACAGCTCCAAGGGGTGAAAACCACAGAAGATGGTCAGCCCGTGGAGAGCAATGGCCTCAATAGTATCCTCAGCCCGGTATCCGAAAGACTCAGAGCCCAATGAATGCCAGCCTGGCTGTAAGGGATGAGGCTCCAGGGTCATCCTCACCCTACAGCGAGGCACCCGGTGCTTCTCGAACAGCTGCACCGTGTACTGGGGAGGCGTCGTGTAACCTGCTCCCTGAAGTACCTCCCACAAGATAGGGGAAAACCCTCTTGTGCAAGTCCGTCCGTGTGGGAATGTGCGTTCCCTCCTTCCGATGATCCGTGAGAAGTCATCTGTGTACGGTTAAGCGTAAGCGAAAAAGAAAAAGAATTACAAAAATAAAAGGGGATCAAGGCTTGGCATATTGAAGGTCACGATAAAGTCACTGAGTACACTTAACCTTTCATTATCATGTATTTAAAGTTTTTTCCCCAATTATCAAGTAGTTTAAGTAAATGATGCATGCACACTCGTCCTAAACGACCTCATTTCATCTTAGAGGGAATAGGAAAAAGCTCCCATCCCTTATAGTAGCCTGTAGGGCTTACTCAAATAGCCACCTAGCTATCCCTCCATCATCCTAAGGCTTCATGTCCAAGGTCTATCCTTATCGCCCTGACAATCTATCCAACATTTGTTTCTAACCAGTTTTACTTTTTGAAAAAGATGGTATTTATAGCTTATTGATCCCTCTGTGGTGGTACAAGCTCCGATACCAGCTGTGGAGGAACCGCCTGAATTATTCCAACTTAAGTGCCTAAGTCCCACCTTAGAGGCGAGACCACACTTAAATAGGAATAACACGTCAGTCCCTCGGGTCTAGTCCGACGAGGCCACTAACAGGATCAAGTACCACGTACTCACTCGATGGTGAGGCACAAAGCAAATACAATAAAACATAAAACCAACATTAACGAGTATTAAATTTATTACAACATCATTGGAGTTTAAACAAAAGTAGTGCTCATTGTTCGGAATGCAGTGGAATAAAACTAACGATAAATAAATGGAAGGATGGGGAAGTCTGCCCCATCACTCCTCATGCTCCTCCTCAGCCGAGGTAGGATCCCACTCAATTGTCCAACCCGGTGGCAAGGTGGACGGCCAAGTCACTCCAGCAACCATGTCCTCCAGAGAACCTGTAAAAAATTGTGCCACAAGCAAAGCTGAGTATACTAATACTCAGCTAGACTTACCCGGTGTGAGGAGTCTACTCCTCTACCTCTAGACATGCAGCTGTTTGGCTGAGGGGTTTGGGTTGCCAAAAAGCACTAGCTGAGTCTAAAATCAAGTTTTAACTTTTTCAAGTTTTAGTGTGACTCTCTTAAGACTAAATGTGTACCTATCTAATCATACATGGTATCAAACTTTTAGCAATCAACATCTTTTGCCAAATCAACTCATTTCCACTTATTACTCAATGCAGTACAATGGATCAAGCAGTCTCATTAGCTGCGAGAAGCAGATGATTCAAATCGAGTTTTTATCCTTGCAAGGTAAACCTAAACACACGACGTGGCGAGGCACTCCGTCCCCACACATATCAACCGTCCCCATCGATCCCCGGACAACAGATCAGGGCTCACCGCCTTGGCGTACAACGCCTCACTGACCCCGACTGCCGTCGTGCAGTGACCGCACTTGTACCCACCATAACCGGAATGGGAGACCATGTCTCAGGTCGCGTGAGGGGTAAAGTCTGCAGGCAGGTTCACTTAGGTACTAGGCTTACCGATTTACCATATTTCTCGGCATGTGTTTAGTACGTTCAAACGCTTGACACAGGTATCCGCACGTTAATCCTTATTCCAATTTCCGTCTCGTAGACAACGCATCCCCATGGATCCGTGTCCACAGACCATCATCATTCTGTTATCAAAGTGGATACAATCAAATCCTGACCTCGCGCGAGTGCTAGAAAAATCACTCGACTTCTACCGAGATCCCTAATTATTAAAGCAGCTACTCGACCTAGCATACTAGTATCCATCACAAAGGAAATCTTGAGTTCATGCAACTAGAGTTTCAGTCAACTCCTACACTTAAGTACACAGTACAAACCTATAAACATTAAGTGTAGTAAAATAGCATATATAAACAGTTATGCATAAAACCAGGGCTTGCCTTCCAAAGCTGGGGCAGGTAGATCCTCGATGGTAGGCTCTGGTGCTGGATCCTGGGCTATCTCCTGAGTAATTCCTTGCTCTGGCACAAGGATGTATTCCCCGTTGGCGAGATTATAGTCTATCGAATGCAATGCATAAGATATATGCATAAAAAATGATATGAACATTTGTAAAGGTTATGCATAGTAAAACAATATTAAATTTAGTGTTTCTCCCTAGGGTTCCTTTTTGGATATACTTAAGGGTTTTGTATTTTCATCTATTTCCCCCGAAGTTCCCCTTTCTCTTTCTACTGCTCCTTATCAAGCAGTTTTGAACCATCATGGTTAGTTAACATTTTTCAAAAATGTCATAAAAATTACAGTGGGTAAGTATTGACAATTGTGGGTTCTTCTAAAAATTTGAGGTGGAGATTATTTCAGATGCTTCTTGTGCCAAATTAACAAAAGTAAGGGTAATAGGGCACTTTACACTATAGCTCTGATTTAGGTGAGGTCTCTGTACTAAATTATATTTTTGTCAAGATTCATAGGTCATATTAGGCCTCTGTGTTAAAAATCATAGAAAAAGACCTACTGGATGTTTAGTTGTGATTTTCTAAAGTTTAATGCCAAAATGGTACTTACAACTAACTTGTTATTTGAAAAATATCAAACAACAGAACTCATATTTTTCCTACATTCATAATAACAAAATATTAGTTATCCCAAGGCTGGGGGTGTTTTCTCCTCAGGATTATTTTTCTAAGATTTTCCTAAGTTTTCATTGTTTTCATAAAATAAAAGGTATCCCATTTATTTTGTACTAAACAAGGGTCTAATGAAATTTTCCAGTGAACTTTACTAAATAAGTGAGTTAACAAAAATGTGGTTGCTTCCTGGTTCTTATTTTTCTCTTTTCTTTATCTTTAGGCTAAAAGTGATTTAAATGGCAAACCCTACCTTAATTTGGTGTACTAAGGGTTTTACTATTTTTGAACAGAATATGGAGTGATTAAGAACTTCTCTGATTTTTCTTAGCCTCAGTCTCACAGTGTAACTATTTTTCCCTCTATTATTTAGCTTTTGGCCCAATCAATATTTAATTCCAAACATTAAATTCTTCTGCAATACTAATGAGGTTTTGCATTTTTCCTAGGTAGTTCACATTATTTAGAATCTGGCAAAATTGGTTTGACCAAATTTGGTTGAGTAAAACTGAAGTTATGAATTTTACAAGTTCTGTTTGTATTTAAATTAGAAATATTAAAAAGGTTTTCTGGAAAAACCAGTTTACACCGAGGACCCTGGGCTTTTCCTAAACCAGTTCTTTAACTTATACCCCTACGCAACTATTCATTTGAGTCGCTGACACTTCAAAAACCCCCTTGACTTCTATTCCTTCTTCCCTGAGGTCCCTCCCCCATTTTGAACAGTACCCGCGAAAGGAAAAAGGGCGGCGCGGCTTACCGGTGGCGAGGGAGGTCCGGCGAAGGGTGGGGTTGGCTTCAGGAGGTCCTTGCGGTCACAACAAGGTATGGCTCGACGACGGTGATGGCCGGAATCCGCCGTCCACGTGCGGAGGCGGGCGAGCTCGTCGGCGGCGAGTGCTCCGGTCTATCCACGGCGATATAGGTCAATGCAAGGGCACGAGGAGCTTCACGGGGTGCTATTGACTCTACCCGTGCAAGGAATCGAAGAATAACTCACCGCGGAGCTCGGTCTACGTTCGCCGGCGGTCGGGTGAAGTCCGGTGACCTTGATCCGGCGTCTCCGGTGAGGCAGAGCTCGATTCCTCGCTCTGGGAGCTTCACCGAGGCACGAGGAGTCTATTCTGAGGGTTGGACGGAGCTGGGAATGGCTCTGCTGGCCAGTCTACGGTGGCGGGGGATCGGGCGGCCGCTGGCACGCCGTCTGCAGGGCAAGCTCCGGCGATCTCTTGCTCCAGTGAGGTCGAGAGCGCGTGGGGTAGTACGGCTGAAGCCCTGGCTGGCTTTATAGGCGCGGGCGCCGGCAGGGGACACAGGCGTGGCTTGGTGCTGCGCGGGGCATGCGGGGTCGGGCGCTGGGCGTGCTCTGGCGCGTTCAGGGCGCGTCGAACACGTGGAGGTGTTCTTCTGCCCATGTTCAATAGCTCACCGAGATCGCAAACGTGCGAATCTTGGCAAAAATCCGGCGCAGGCCTCTTCCTGGCACCTATGGCTATCTCTTGTATGTGAGTTCCAAGGGAAGATAAGCCCTAGGTCAGAAGATTTTCGGACGCCAAATCTGGCTTGTCCCACTGTCCACTACACGACAAAAGTGATGCCAAATCAAGTCAAACGAATTTGGCTCGGTTTCAAACTTTTCCAGTGGGTGCCTTAGTTGGTTTGGCACCTTTTTGGTATGCAAACCAAGTTGTTTTGGCGCCATTTACTAAGTGAACATGTTTGATCTTTAGATTAGGGTTATATTTTGACTTAGAGAAGATTAGAGAGCTCTAGTGTGCTCTCTACTTAAGGGGTGAATTTGGGGTCTTTAAGGGGTCTTTTTGTAATGTTTCCCCTCTGCCTTTTGTAGGTTATAATGTTACTTAAACTTTGGTTAAGGATTAGAATCAAGGTTCGGCAATTTGATTAACTTATCCACTGATCCTTTGCTTGGAAGTCTAGTGCCTTTAGGGGGTCTTTAGGGTTTAACTTTCTTGGCTCAAGATGACAATTGTTCAAAGTGTGGGGGTGAAGCTTTTGTCATTAACCTTTCTTAGCTAACCCATGTTTCCAAGGTTTTAGGTGCTTCTTCTCCTCCCTTTTACCACATGTGATAACAAGTCATCAGTGCATAAATGAAGCCATTTTCTTGGTAATACCTGAGGTGTTACAAAGTCATTACCACCAAGCTGCGCCATGGCGTTGTCAGCACCATAAGCACCCTCCCTTCTAGTAAACTCACCCCATCCTAGTGCGTTAGGACCTCATCGTCATTTATCAACAAGCAATCAAGGGTTTGGGGCTTTTAGGAATCGGATTCGTGGTCTTCGGCGGGTGTTCCGCCGAGGGAGGGCTGGCGGCGCCACCGTTGGTCCGGGTAGAGGGAAGAAGGTGTCCTCCAGCCCATTGGATTTAGATGGGCGGTCTGGATTAGATGCGGTCGTACCCCTTCGCCGCGACACTTTGTCACCATTCGATCGTGGTTAGATGGATGGGATTATATCGTGAGGATACCGATTCAGCCGGGTAGATCTAGGCCTTCAGATCTTGATCCAACGTCTGTTATAGCGTACCGTTTAGTTATGAGTAGAGGCTAATCTAGGTCGTCCAGTTTCTATCGTACGGTCCCAAATCGACCATACCCCTTCACTGTGCCTGTTTTGCATAAGGAAGCCTCAGATTATTAGAAATCAACCTGCCATCCTCCTATGGTGTAAGAATATTACACGTGAGTCCCTGGAATTTGCAAATACACCCCTGGACTTTAGTATAATCGTGGTCGCCGTCCACAATCCTAGGGTATTATAGATTAATGCAAGAAAATAGATTTTAGTATATAAATAAACCTATAAGCTTCAGAAATTCATAACTTACATGTTTTAACTCTAATTTGATCCGTTCAAGTTGCATTAGCTTCGTAATAACATTGCCTACACTTTAGTAACATTATTTTATCATGCAACATGTTGTTAAAATAAATAACTAATTTGTTTAACCCATGCTTATTAATTGACTCATTTAATCTAAGTTGATATAGTAGTTTAATTTGGACTATTTATATAATTGCTAAAATATGATTTGGTTGATTAGTGGAATAAACATAATCATATTTTATCACATGATTTATATTAAGCAACAAGGAGATATAGTTTTCAAAATTAATCACCTAAAACTTCAGAAAACCATATCTTTTCAACCGTAACTCTGATTTTAGTGGTTCTTGAACCAACGATCTCGTAGCATCACGTAGAATATTATTATGCAGTTTGTTCTTATGCTTGGTGTGATGTTAATTTTGCCTATACCATGTTTGTTTGTATTGCTACTGTTGGGGGCTTGTTCTCAAATGCTATGAATTAAGAACAAGGCAACATAAAAATGTTAAATGTTAATGCCCTTCGTCCGCTGAAGCATTATCTCCCCAAGGATTTAATGAACTCCGGACGAAGGTCGCGGGCAAAATATCACGAAGGTCATACCTTCGTGATTAAACTTATATAATAATGTAAAATGAAGTATAACATGTAAGACATATGCCAGAAACAGATAACATTGTTCGTATATTTCATTATATGGATCTGAATATTAAAACATGATATTTGGGTACGTTTATACCTTTTCCTTGACGGAAAACAATAATTCCAGTGTGATGCGTCGGCAATTACAGGAATCCGTGAATAGTAAATGAATACTGTTCACTATTTATAGGCACAGGACACAGCCTGTGAAGAATTACAATCATACCCCTCATAAAAGTTTACAACAATGACTCAGACCCCTATGAGCTAAAAGGTCATTCCATCTTTAAGTCGGTTCGACCCTTCATCTTCGGATATGTTATAATACCGAAGCTTCATGAATGATGCCTTCGGCGTCACATACAAGCGGCTTCAGCTGAGGCTGTTTCTTTCTGGAGGACCTTCGGCGACGAAGCGTGGTCCCAACAGTAGCCCCTTCACGGTGCTAGATCGTTTTTCGTAACGAGCTTGATCCGTGAAAAAAGTCTCTTAGGCTTCAGGAAGCCGAAGGTCCAAAAAACACCTTCCCTGAGCTCGTTGCCGAGAAACGATACAATTTTCGAGCGCGTAGTGATTCCACCATGAGGGTTCACTATTCTGGTTTTTGCGGTCCACCGTTCAGCGGGTGCAAGCAATCGTTTGCTTGGTTTAAAAATCCTAACGATTCACCTTCCTTCCTGCAACACTATATAAACAGACGGGTAGGTGTGAAGTTACCACAGCATTCATTGCTACTGCACTATTTTGCTGCCAAAATTTTTAACCATAGCCGAAGCTTGACTTTCGCATTCGAACGAAGCTCTAGTTTGACGTCTGCTTCGTCAGAAGAAGGGCTTCGGGAAAGAGGTTATTAATTTCTGAGCAATTTTCAAGATACTCAAAATCAAATGGCCAGAGTGCGCTCTATTGCTAGGGTTGAGCGCGAGGGAGACGAAGCCGAAGCTGCGGAAACTGTCCCTATCTCGGAAGCAATGAGGCAAAGTGGATTGGTGACATCGGAGATCACCCCAGCTGCCGAAGCAGAACAAGCAGATATTGAAGAAACTGATTCTGAAGATGATCACACTATTGCAATACCAAGCAAGCCTAGCCACCTAGACTTCGGAAAGTCAACAATCTCCAAGGCTGATTTCCCGAAGATGGTAAAATCGGGCTACTTTAGCGAAGATGAGAAGAAGCTGATTCGCTTCGGAGGAGAGGAAACTACCCCGAAGCCAGAGAAGGATGAAATAGTGATTTTCAAGAGTTTCCTCAAAGCTGGTTTGAAATTTCCTTTGAATAGGATGATTGCCGATGTGCTAAAAAAGTTTGGTATCTATTTTCATCAATTAACTCCTAATGCTATTGTTAGGCTTAGTGTTTATATTTGGGCTCTCCGAAGCCAGGGGGTGGAGCCATTTGCCGAAGGTTTTTGCCGGGTACATGAGCTACATTATCAAACTAAGGCCATAAAAGATGGGTTACATGAAAATTTTGGTTGTTATAATTTTGCCTATCGGAAGACTACAAAGTTTCCTGTAATCAGCTATCGAAGCAAGTGGCCGGCAGGCTGGAAGTCAGAATGGTTCTACGTCAAAGTTGACGATGACAAGGAGAAACTAGTACAAAGCCCGCTTGAATTGATATTCGGAGAGACCAGACCCCACTGCAATATGACACCAGAAGGTCCAACTCAAATCGCGTTAGCTGAATTCAGGATTATTGCTGAACACATTGGCACTAGAGATCTTGTGCAGGAATTTCTGTCGTTCAAAATATTTCCAACTATGAAGGAATGGGCTATGCCGAAGCTCAAGAAAGAGAAGAAAGAAGGAGAACTTGTCCGCCTGCCCTACCATTACAAGTTCAAGAAATATTTTAAAGAACCCTGCCAAAAATGGTTCGAAACAATTGAAGTAATGAGTACTGAAATTCTTGGAAATTATTCTAAAAAAGAAGATCAATTGATGACAGCAGCCTTCGGCACCCGGCCGAAACGAAGGCTAAATAGAGTGCTTGATGCTATAGGTTTTGAATACCCTGACTACGAGCGGCTAGACAAGGGTGCCGAAGGGCAAAAAAGAAAACGAGTGGCCAGCGTTTTAACTAAAGACGACGAAGATCAGCCAGAAAAGAAGAAAGAGAAACTTGAGCCGAAAGCAATTGCTCCAAGAAAGAGAAAAGCCGCGTCTCCGAAACCTGCATCACCGAAGCCAGCATCTCCAGAACCAGAGATATTGGCCCAAGATGAAGAAGTGTCTGTGGCACCTTCTGCTGCCGAAGTGGAAGAAATTTTGAAGGTAATGACTGAATCTTTGCCTGTCAAGCTAAGTCCGCTGGCACTGGAACTGATAAAGTTTTTTCAGAAGGACAAAGAGACTTCGGTAGTAGAAAGTCCTGCGAAGCCGAAAAAACGAAGAATCATTCAAGTGACAGATGTGATCCATGGGACACCGTCACCGACATCGGTATCAAAAATTGTTGTTGCCAAGACCGCCGAAACCGCCAAAGGTGCCACAGCCGAAGCCACCAGAGTGGAAAACCCCGAAGCTGAAACCGGCGAAGCCGAAACTGCCGGGGCCGAAGCCGAGGCTACAGAAGATCCGAACCTGGAAGAGACACTTGAAGTTATTGATAATATACTCCTGAAAATGGCTGAAGAAGAAGCTGCTGTGGTCGCGGCCAGCGCAGCTACTGAAAAAGAGAAAAAACAAGTTGAAGACGTTTTGGAAGGAGATTTTAAATTTCAAGATTTGCTTGGACAAGAATTAACAGATGCTGAAAAAGAAGAGCTTAAAAAATATGCCGTATCCTGTGGATATAAGCCTGGGGCTATGCTATTTGGTGGAGTTAACGAAGGGAAACTGAGATGTCTTCGAAACCGCAGCGAGGCTAAAATTATTAGAACCCTCTCGAAAAGCATTGGCCTGCCGAAACTAGAAGCGGACCTCTGCCGCTATCAGCGACACCATATCGCTGGAAGCTTGCTTTATGCTAATTTTAAGGTAAAAAATATTATTACCATTTTATTATTATTATTAATTTTTTAGGTCATTTTCTAATGAAGACTGTTTTGACAGAGTATACTACTAAGTAAGGTTCTAAAAATGCAACAAGATCTCGAAGAGGAGAAGAACAAGGTTATCATCAAAGATTTGGAAGAAAAAGTTGAAAATTACGAAGCTATTCTGAAAGAGAAGGACTTCGCCATCCAAGATTTTGAAATCATGGCTAAAGAGCACGAAGGTGCATTGGAAAAGAAGGACTTTGTTTTTCAGTCTATGGAAGGCTCCTTGGCTGAAGTCCAAGCCGAGAATGATAGCTTAAAGAATGAATTGCTTAAACAATCAGAAAAATTTGAGCAGGCAAAGAAACACCTTGAAACAAGTCTTAAAACTGAGATGGATAAAAATTCAAATCTGCAAACATCCTTGAAAGAACTCCAAGAGAAATGCCTAAGCTTCGGCAGCCGATGCGTGCAGCGGCTGAAGGATGTGTTTCATTCTATCGGAGCCAGCTCTGAAAAATTTACACCTTCGGCTGCGAACCTGCCCAGCACATTAGAATATATTGAAGGCGAGGTTGATGCTCTTGACGAAGTTATTGGTGGGCACGCCGACTTCTGCGCCATGGTAGCTTCTCGGGGCACAGCTGCCGCTTTTCTGAAGGCCGGCTGTACGCATGGAAATATTGTAAATAGACCAAACTTCAGCTTATCAGCGTCAGATCTGATAGATATCCCAAGCCTGGCCTGAAGCATTGGAAATAGATTCATGACCCAGATCTGGGTAAATGGGGGGCGAAAAATGGCAGGTGACGAAGCTCAAAGTCATCTTAAGCCGGTAAGAAACTTATATTTGTTACTTTTACCTTCTCCTTGAAATTTGCACCTGTCTTACTCTGATCTTTGATATACGCAGGATGACGAAGCTGAAGTATAACGAAGCTGAAGTTTTGACGAAATCCAGCCTGAAGCTTGATAGTTGCTTCACCATACTTTCATGCGAATATTCTGGAGAGACTTTTGTAATATAATTATGGAACAACTCATGTAAATTTGTACATACCTTGTAATATATTTTGTTTCCGTTATCTTCATCCAATCTGCTTTGCTGTGGACGAAACTCCTCTTTTGAGCCGAAGGCGAAAAACACCTTCCCTTCTTTTCGTACACAACGAAGCATAAAATTTTTTCTCCGAAGTCTTTTCTCATTGCCGAAGCACCTGTGTTTTTCGTGTGGTATGATGATGGTTCTATATATGTCTAAATGAATGTTTATGAATGCAAATGACATGATGGAATGTTTTGTGCAAATGAATATTGAGACACATGTTCAAAAATCATGATCACAGCCCTTTCATCCCGTTAGGAACGATTCGAATCTTTTTGCCGTTTACTTTTCGGCTTCACCGTTTACTTTTCGGTGTATCAGCGTTGACTTTTCGCTGTAAGCCTCCCTTGGGAGCTTCTTCGCCTTTTACTTTCAGCGGAATCAGCGTTGACTTTTCGCTGTAAGCTCTGCATTCCCTTAGGAACGACTTTCGAGCTTTTCCCTGATTTCTTTTCTTTTTCCTTTGCATTTACATTTACATCTTAGGGGGATATCATTCTTATAGAATTGAAATAAGGAAAATTACATGTTATGGCCCCATTAAAAACCTTTCTCCCCCTTTGGAAAGGAAAAGGGTGCCAGAAAAAAGGAATAGAAAAAATTACATCAAGCTAAACATAATATCGTCGAAGCTCATCCTCGTTCCACGATCTAGGGATGTCGTTGCCGTCCATATCCTTTAATCTGTAGGAACCGGGTCTTGACGAAGATACTACCAAGAAAGGGCCTTCCCACTTCAGCTGTAGTTTGCCTACTGTGTCTGGGTTGGCCACTCTCCGAAGCACCAAATGTCCTGGCTTGATGTTCTTCAACCGAACCTTTCTGTCACGCCATTTTATTGTTTCGGCTTGGTATTTATTGATGTTTTCCACAGCCTGAAGCCTAATCCCCTCTATAGCATCCTTTTCCATAGAGCAATCAGCTTCATCTTCGCCTTCTGCCGAAGCTATTGATCTTATAGATCCTGCTTTGGCTTCTTCCGGCGTTATTGCTTCGTCACCGAACAATAGTTTAAATGGCGTAAAGCCTATTGATCTTGACGCTGTTGTGTTATGGCTCCACACCACTTTGATTAATTCTTCTAGCCACTTTCCCCTGGGCTGATTGAAGATTGACTTCATTATTCCTGTCATTATGATCCCATTGGCTCTTTCGACTAGTCCATTTGATTCTGGATGCCGAACTGACGCAAAATGGATCTTCGTGCCACTTTGGTCACAAAACTCTTTGAAAACTTCGGAGTCAAACTGCGTTCCATTGTCCACAGTAATGGCCTTCGGCACTCCGAAGCGACAAACAATGTTTTGCCAGGAAAACTTTTGGACGGTGACCGAAGTTATTGTGGCTAAAGGCTTTGCCTCAATCCACTTAGAAAAATATTCCACTGCCACTACAACATATCTTAAATTTCCTTGTGCTGGTGGTAGCAGACCTAACAAATCAAGGCCCCACCTTTGTAACGGCCAAGTGGGTTGTATTAACTGAGTTAGAGACGAAGGTTGTTTTTGATCTCTTGCACATTTCTGACAACCTTCGCACTTTTGCACTAGTTCCGCTGCATCCGAAGCTGCTTTTGGCCAATAAAATCCTTGGCGAAAAACTTTTCCCAACAAAGGCCTAGATCCGATATGAGAGCCACACAGGCCTGCATGTATTTCCTTCATCAATTCTATACCTTCGGCTCTGGACAAACACTTAAGCAACGGGGAACAGACCCCACACTTATATAATTCCCCTTCTATAATAACATATGGTCGAGCTCTTGCTTCTATCCTTCTGTTGTAAGCTTCGTCATCCGAAAGAAAATTACCCTGAAGGAAAGAGATGATTTCAGTTCTCCAATCTTCACTATAAACAGGGGATATGTTGAGGACCAATCTTCACTATAAAAATACATCCGAAGGTAAAGGCAGCCCCTGTGCCGCTGACTTGGCTAACAGATCAGCATATTCATTTTCTCCGCGAGGAATATTTTTGACAGAGAATCCTTCAAAGGAAGCCTCAATCCTTCGGACTATATCTAGATATTTTTCAAGCTTCGGATTTATTGCTTTATAGCTCTTGTCAATATGACCAGAAATAACTTAGGAGTCAGTTTTAAGAATAGCCCTTCTGATCCCCATTGCCTTTAATTTCCGAAGACCCAAGAGCAGAGCTTCGTACTCAGCAATATTATTTGTGCAACTGAAATCAAGTCTTACCGCATAACAAGTTCTAACTTTGGAAGGTGATACCAACACAGCAGCTGCTCCTGCTCCGAAGGTTCCCCAAGACCCATCGCAGAACACTGTCCATGCTTTGGCATCTTTATTCATTTCTTCTTCCTGAGCTCCCGGCGTCCAGTCAGCAATGAAGTCTGCCAACGCTTGGGACTGAATAGAAGATCTATGGACATAATCAATACAAAATTCATTGAGCTCTGCAGCCCATTTTCCAATCCTTCCAGTAGCTTCTCGGTTTCTTATAATATCCTTCAAAGGTTGTGAAGAAGGAACAATTATGTTGTAAGCTTGAAAATAATGCCGAAGCTTCCTGGAGGCCATCAAAACAGCATACAGTACCTTCTCCAATTCTGTATAATTTTTCTTTGATAAACTAAGAACTTCGGACACAAAGTATATTGGGGCCTGCTTTTTGACTTGGCCTTCAAGCTTCTCTTGAACAAGTGCTGCACTTACTGCTGAGTGCGAAGCTGCCACATATAATAACAAAGGAGCCCCTGGCGTTGGTGGAGTTAATGTTGTTAGATCTATTAAATATTGCTTCAGCTCTTCGAAGGCTTTCTGCTGGACTGGTCCCCACTGAAAAACTTCAGCTTACTTCAGCACTTTGAAAAATGGCAAATTTCTCTCTGCTGATCTGGATATGAATCTGTTGAGAGATGCCAGTCTTCCTGTCAATCTTTGAGCCCCTTTCTTCGTACTTGGTGGTTCCATTTGAAGGATAGCTTCGATTTTGTTTGGATTAGCCTCAATTCCTTTTGTTGAAACTAGGCAACCAAGAAATTTCCCCTTCTTCACTCCGAAGACACATTTTTCTGGGTTTAGCTTTAAACCAGCCTGTCTAAAATTAGCGAAGGTCTCCTGCAGATCAGCAATGTGATTATCTTGCTTCGTGCTTTTTACAATGATATCATCAACATAAGTTAGCACATTCCTGCCTATCTGAGAATGGAGAACCTTCGCTGTCATTCTGCTGAAGCTTCCTCCAGCATTCTTAAGCCCCTCAGGCATCCGAAGGTAACATAATGTTCCACTAGGGGTTATGAAGCTGGTCTTCGGTTCATCCTCCTTCTTCATCCAGATTTGATGATAGCCTGAATAACAATCCAACAGACTCATAAGCTCTGAAGAAGCTGCTGCATCAACGAAAGAATCTATCCTTGGCAATGGAAACTCGTCCTTCGGACAGGCCTTATTGAGATCAGTAAAATCGATACACATTCTCCATTTACCATTGACCTTCTTCACCATACAGTGTTAGCCAACCATTCTGGGTATTTTACCTCTCTAATAACTCCAGCACTGAGGAGTCTTTTCACTTCATTCCGAGCACCTTCAGCCTTGTCATCAGACATCTTCCAAAGTCTCTGCTTTCTGGGTCTGAAAGATGGGTCAACATTGAGCGAGTGCTCAATAACATCCCTGTTAACTCCGCAAAGATCATTAGCTGACCAAGCAAAAACATCTTTATTGTTGAACAAAAACCGTATCATGGTTTTCTCTTGTTCTTCGGACAATTGAGATCCCAATAGCACCTTCTGCTCTGCTATGTCCTCACATAAGAGCATGGGTTTCGGCTAATCAGCCGAAGCAGCTTTTTCCCTTCTGAACTTGTACTGCTCACAAGCTTCAGCTCCATCTATGTTATGGATCGCTTTTGAATCTGTCCAATTTCCTTCGGCCCTTCTGGCAGCTTCCTGACTTCCATGAATAGCGATGGGCCCTTGGTCCGAAGGTATCTTCATGCAAAGGTAAGCTGGATGAAGAATTGCTTTGAAGGCATTGAGAGTACCACGACCAATGATAGCATTGTAAGGATACTCCATATCAACAATGTCAAACATAATTTGCTCAGTCCTTGTATTGTTAACAAACCCGAAGGTTACTGGCATGGTGATCTTCCCAAGTGCTACAATTTGCCATCCTCCGAAGCCACAAAGAGGGTGCGTAGCATCATGGATCTTGTCTTCGGGCTCTTGCATTTGTCTGAAAGCTTTAGCAAATATGGATATCAGCTGCGCTACCTGTATCAACCAAAACATTATGGACCAGAAATCCTTTGATCACACAAGAGATAACCATAGCATCATTGTGTGGATAATCCTTGAGTTGAAGATCCTCTTGGGAGAAGGTAATTGGAATATGAGACCATCTTGACTTGATGAAGGGTCCTTGCACCCCGACGTGCTGTACCCTTCTCTGTGCTTCCTTCTTCTGCTTCTTGTTAGTTGGCTCTGAACATGAACCGCCTGTTATCGGGAGTACCAGCTTCGGGGCCGAAGCAGTTCCAGCTTGATCGTTGAACGAAGCCATCAGCTCAAAAAAGTGGAAGTGTGTTGACTGGAGGTGGGCGCCAATGTTGGGGGCTTGTTCTCAAATGCTATGAATTAAGAACAAGGCAACATAAAAATGTTAAATGTTAATGCCCTTCGTCCGCTGAAGCATTATCTCCCCAAGGATTTAATGAACTCCGGACGAAGGTCGCGGGCAAAATATCACGAAGGTCATACCTTCGTGATTAAACTTATATAATAATGTAAAATGAAGTATAACATGTAAGACATATGCCAGAAACAGATAACATTGTTCGTATATTTCATTATATGGATCTGAATATTAAAACATGATATTTGGGTACGTTTATACCTTTTCCTTGATGGAAAACAATAATTCCAGTGTGATGCGTCGGCAATTACAGGAATCCGTGAACAGTAAAGGAATACTGTTCACTATTTATAGGCACAGGACACAGCCTGTGAAGAATTACAATCATGCCCCTCATAAAAGTTTACAACAATGACTCAGACCCCTATGAGCTAAAAGGTCATTCCATCTTTAAGTCGGTTCGACCCTTCATCTTCGGATATGTTATAATACCGAAGCTTCATGAATGATGCCTTCGGCGTCACATACAAGCGGCTTCAGCTGAGGTTGTTTCTTTCTGCCAGGACCTTCGGCGACGAAGCGTGGTCCCAACAGCTACGAATAGCAGTAAGGTTCCGAGAATCTGAAGATCATCCTGGTACCTGGAATCTCGAGTCCTAGGCAAGTTGTGCCATTGATCACTTTTCTTTACCTAATACTGTTACTATTAATCACTGTGACTTGCTCAGGTTAATTTGATGGGACCTAATAGGTTTCCCTAGTATTGTTTATCCCACCCCTTGTTTACTTTTGGGTAGTTTTGCTCAGGTTAATCACTCTGAACTTTTGGGTAGTTTTGCTATTGCTCAACCTAGTTTTGAGATTAATATTACATATGATCATGTTCCGGTTATATTGTTGTTTTAATTACTATCCATGACAAGATCATTGTGTTAATTTGAACATGGAGCAAAACTTGAGTAAACAGTGCTACCACAAGGGTGGATTGGGATGCCCTTGGCCAAGTAATTAGGGAAGCTAGGGAGAGATTACCTTACCCGGGTAGGGGCAAGCGGGGAGGCATCACTACAAGAGTATAGGGAGGTCCTCGAGTCAAACTATTTGTAAAGCTTTTCGGACGAGGGATTCCTATGCTTCCTTCGTCCTGAATCCGTAGCGGGTTTTTCTCGAACTAGTGGAACTTTGGAAAGGCCTTGTAGTGCTACCCTGCCTCGCGTCCTTGGTAGAGGTGTATGGGATTTGATCAACCCCGTGGCAATTGGGTAACATGACTTGGGGTAAAGATGCACAACCTCCGTAGAGTGTAAACTGGTATATTAGCCGTGCTCAAGGTAAAGAGCGACTCAGGACTCTTGCATGATTAAATTATGGAATTAAATTCAATTTGTCATATGCATTGCATCACGGGTGTTATTATTAATTTTGATCTCTTACTTAATTGGGTTGGTATCTACTTATACTTAGCAACTACTAATAAAACTTTGACCAACTTTAAAAGCAATGCTCAGCTTTAACCATCCTCTTTGGTAAGCCTTACACTTCACATGAGCTCCCACCTTTGGTGAGTTCATGCACATTATTCCCCCACTGAAAGTCGCCTAAAGGGGGGTGAATAGGCGAAACCTAAAATTTATAAACTTAAACAGACATTAAGGCCGGGTTTAGCGATAGAATTAAATTCGAGGCGGACGATTATTTCTCTTGCTATGAGTTGCTCAATTAATGCGGATGATGTTTGGGAGCAAACTCAAATCAATATTAGCAAGGAATCTTTTAGAGAGAGGAAAGGGGACAAACCAATCAAGCGAAGATCAATGCAAGTGAACACGGTGATTTGTTTTACCGAGGTTCGGTTCCAAAGAACCTAGTACCCATTGAGGAAGCCACAAAGGCTGAGTTTATTTCAACCCTTTCCCTCTCTCAAACGGTCACTTAGACCGGATGAGCTTTCTCCTTAATTACTTGGGTCACTAAGACCCTGCAAGGACCACCACACACTTAGGTGTCTCTTGCTAGCTTTACAAAACACTTAGATGAATAAGAGTGGGGAAGGAGAAAGCAATCCAAGCAACAAGAGCAACAAATGAACACAAAACTCTCTCTCTCTCTCAAGTCACTAAGTGGTTGAGTTGATTTTGGGACTTGGAGAGGATTTGATTCTTCAGAATGTGTCTTGGAGTGAATGCTATTGCTCTTGTATTGAATAGGAACTTCAAAAAACTTGGATGCCATTGAAGGAGGTGGTTGGGGGTATTTATAGCCTCCAACCACTTCCTAGCCATTGGCTATTTTTGCTGGCGATGGGTACACCGGACAGTCCAATGGCGCACTAGACAGGTATTGTTCACTGTCCGGTGTGCGCCACGTCAGCACGCCCATTGGGGTTTGGAGCTGTTGACCGTTGGAGTCTTCTGTCCTGTAGCTACATCGGACAGTCCGGTGCCACACTAGACATGTCCGGTGTGCTCTGACTTCTGTGCTTTGACTTCTGCCGTGCACTGTTTACAACTCTTCACTTTTGCAGTCGACCGTTGGTGCCAGGTTACTATTGCTCCGTTGGCTCACCGGACATGTCCGGTGCACACCGGACAGTCCGGTGAATTATAGCAGAGCGCCCCATGGAAATTTCCGAGAGTGAGATGTTCGAGTGGAGCTCGGCCTAGTGCACCAGATACAGTCCGGTGCGCCATTTGTAGCACACTCTCAAGTCCTTTGCTCCAAATTTATTTGAGAACCCATCTGAATTTCTTTCTTGGTTTGTGTTGAACCTTATGCACCTGAGATAAATGACATCTAGTCAAACTAGTTAGTCCACATGGTTTGTGATGGACGTCAACTACCAAAATCGATTATAGGAAATGATTAAGCCCATTTCCCTTTCACCCACAACTTGTTGAGCGATGAACGTATGTGAGCTCACCCTTGCTGTACTCACATCCCCCAGGTCAAGAACAGGTACCACAAGATGAGGCGCATGGAGGATGCTGCGATGACATCATGAGAGGTCTAGGCCATCGTCTCCCAGTCAACTTTGGTTGCTAGATCGTTGTCTTCGTATGATGTAATTATTTATCTATTTTGTATAGAACTTCGTTATATATTATTGATGTGACATTCGTTTCTGTACCATCAGTCAATTTGTGTGAGACTTGATCCCAGCACACTTGGTGAAGTTCACGCCCGGGTTTGGTGCCCCTATAAACCCGGGTGTGACATCCGCATACCTAACCGGATGGTCCGACGCAGAGTTTTTTGAGGATGGATATCCAACTCCGCATCCGTCCCAGCTAAACTTCCCATCACACCATACGACACAGCAGTACCATAATATAACATACCAAACCCATGGGGGTGAGTACTTTCTGGCCCGTAGAAGGCCAGAAAGGAATGACCGATCCTATTAACCACATAGGGCAAATATTAATGCGCCACAAAACTCAAACCAATGGGGGGAAGACAACATGCCAGTGACCAAACAACCTCACCCATATTGGACTAAAGAGCCGGCGGTCTCTCACCGGCTGCTATCGATATAGTAAGGGAAGAGATAGCCGAGGCATTCCGAGATAAGCTCAGAGTAAGCATGGTCCCTGGGGGGGCAGTCATATCGGAGACCTTATGGCAGCCGATTTGACCATCACCCATGCCCATAGGGAACCAGGATACCCGAATTCGCAAATTTTCGGGTGACCAAGGAAAAAACACACGCGAACACATAGGCCAGTTTTAGTGCAATTAGGAGAATTGGCCGACACAGAGGCATTCCATGTGCGTTTATTTTCATTATCTTTAACAGGAACTGCATTCGCATGGTATGCCACATTACTTGCTAATTCTATTTTGCCATGGGGGGATTTAGAACAAAAATTCCATGATCACTTCTTTTCCGGTGACTATGAGTTAGATTTGGTAGACTTAGTGGCCCTGCAACAAGGGAAAGATGAATCAGTTAATGATTACATTTGGAGATTCTAGGATAGAAGAAACCAATGTTTTCAAATTCATTTGGCAGAAAAACAGCTAGCGGGATTAGCCTTTAACGACCTACTGGAAGAGGACTTGGTTGATTTCGGGGCTACACCAGAACACTCAGGTATGGATGTAAATGTTATTATGTTCTCCGTCGATTGTACTATTATCTGTTAAGATGAACCTGTCGTCACTCAATTCACCTTTGGTCCTAAAGAGGTCGCCTTCACTAAGCCAAAAGAATCGATAAACCATTTGAAGCCGCTCTTCATGCGCGGTCATATTGACGGAATACTGATTGCTAAGATGTTGGTAGATGGAGCGGCGGCCGTAAATTTGATGCCTTACTCATTATACAAAAAATTAGGAAAGCAAGACGACGAACTTGTCAAGACCAATATGACGCTTAGCGGTGTTGGGACTGATAGTTCGATCGAAGCCAAGGGAGTCACGTCCATTGAGTTAACCATCGGGACCAAGAACCTTGCTGCTGCATTTTTCGTTGCTTATGTTGAAAGGAATTATAGTCTAATCTTAGGCAGAGATTGGATTCATGCTAATCAATATATACCTTATACTTCACATCAAATGTTACTACAATGGGTAGGGGATGATGTAGGACAAGTGCATGCTGATGCATCAGCCTGCATCGCTGTGGCCGATGCCCCTGTACTTTGGACCTATGAGACTGCTACAAGTCTTAAGGAGTTGACTTTTCTGATTATCAATTCATAAGTATAGATAGGAAAGGCTTCACCCCTGTAATGCTAGAGCCGATGGAAAATCGTCTAAATCCCAAATAAAGTTTAAATGATGAGTATACTCATAAGAAACGTGTCTTAGGTCATGGACATTCCAACCCCTGAGGCCGAAGGGTCCGGTTTTTCGTAGGATGGTTCGGCCCTTAAGGCAGGGCAAGCGTCCCAACACAGATCCAGTGTCGCGGACGGTCTAGCCTCCAAGACCGGACGGTCCGCAGCCGTGCAGAGACCATCTAGTTCCTCCGTGGGAGGCATCATAGAGGAATTTAGAGATCTTGACAAGTTAGGACAGGGGTTTACATCGGCCGATCCTTTGGAGGAAATCGACATAGGAGATGGTAAAACTACAAGGCCGACTTTTGTGAACAAGACCCTGGAGACCAATCCTAAAGATGAAATGATCGGTCTATTAAAAGAATATTCTGATTGCTTCGCTTGGAATTACACCGAGATGCCAGGATTGAGCCGAGAGATAGTAGAGCATCGGCTGCCTATTAAGTCCGGTTTCAGGCCTTTTAAGCAGAAACTCATAACATTTTGTCCAGACTTACTCCCATGTATAAAGGACAAAGTTCATCGACTACTAGAAGCTAATTTTATCAGACCTTGCAGATATGCAGAGTGGGTCTCCATTATTGTGCCAGTGGAAAAGAAAGAATCAATGTAAGATAAGAGTATGCATTGATTTCCGCAATTTAAATAGAGCAACTCCTAAAGATGAATATCCTATGCCTATAATCGACATGTTGATTAATAATTTGTTAGGAAATAGAAATATTAGCTTTCTTGATGGTAATGCCGGATATAATCAGATTTTCATGGCCGACGAAGATGCGTCTAAAACGGCCTTTATATGTCCAGGCTTTATTGGTTAATTTGAGTGGGTTGTCATGACAGTTGGTCTGAAAAATGCTGGCGCTACTTATCAGCGGGCTATGAACTTGACCTTTCATGAGCTGTTGGGAAGTACTGTGGAAGTTTACATCGATGATATTGTAGTCAAATCAACTGAGTTTAGTTCTCATATAGCTGATTTGCGCAAAGCCTTTCATAAAATGCGTCGGTATGGTCTAAAGATGAACCCACGCAAATGTGTTTTCGGAGTGTCGGCTGGTAAGTTCTTAGGATTTACCAGTCATGAACACGGTATAGAGATAGACCCTGACCGAATTAAATCCATTCGAAATGTGGGACCTCCGACATGTATGCTTGAAATGCAGAAGTTCCTCGGCAAGGTAAATTATTTACGAAGGTTTATTTCTAACCTAGCCGGGAAGATTGATGCCTTCACTCCTATCCTTCGGCTTAAAAATGATGCCGAATTCACCTAGGGGCAGAACAGCAGGACACATTCTATCTCATTAAGAAATATTTTTCTTCTACTCCCATGTTAAAAGCGCCACAGGTAGGAGTGTCGTTCAGATTGTACATTGCAGCTGAAGATAAAGTTATTGGAGCTGTTCTGACACAAGAGACTCAAGGAAAGGAGCATGTGGTAACCTACCTAAGTCAGAGGCTGGTGGACGTTGAAAAAAGGTACACTTTCATTGAGAACTTATGTCTACGCCTGTTTTATGTGTGCACGAAATGTAGGTGTTATTTATTATCTAGTCACTGCATTGTTTTTGGTCAAACCGATGTGATCAAATATGTGTTGCAAAACCCAATCATGAGTGGTAGAATTGGTAATTGGGCTTATGCACCTATAGAATATGACTTGGCCTATGAACCATTGAAATCTGTGAAAGGCCACGTCGTAGTAGATTTTATAGTAGAACATCGAGTTGATGATACTCATGAGCTAGACATATCATACCTCATTGTTACTCCTTGGACTTTATATTTTGATGGATCAGTTTGCAATGAAGGACAAGGAATTGGCATTGTGCTTGTTTCACCAAGTAACACCTCATTCGACTTCTCTAGCCGATTAAAAACTTACTGCACTAACAATCAAGCCGAATATGAGGCCCTTTTGTTCGGCTTGGATCTTCTAAACTATATGGGAGTAAAAATGTGAAGGCATTTGGTGATTCTTAGCTGGTTGTCCAACATGTATTAGAAGAGTATCAATGTTTAGATGGTACTCTAAATAGTTACCTTGAAAAATGTTGGGGCATAATTCATTCTTTTGACGAATTCGGCATTCGACACATATCCAGGGTTGAGAATTGCAGAGCTAACAATTTAGTGCAGGATGCATCAGTTTATCGGATAAAGCGAGGGAGGTTTCACAACATCAAAATTCTGATAACCGATGTCGCGCCAGATTTCGAGGTCTCGGACCGTCCGGGTATGGGAACCTGCCCATCCGACGCTGCTAGGAAAGTTCTCTTGATTGATTCGGCTGATAACACAGCTGATGCATTTGATTGGAGGACGCCCATAATTAATTACCTATGAAAACCCAGTGTTAGGACAGATAGGAACATTCGGCGTACAACTTTCAAGTATGTTTTAATGAGCGATGAACTTTACCGCCAACAGTCAACGATGTCCTGCTTAAATACTTAGGCCCAGATGATGCTATAATAGCCATGACCGAAGTACATGAGGGGATTTGTGGTACCCATCAATCGGCGTGATAGATGAAGTGGTTATTGCGAAGATCTGGCTTCTATTGGCCTAACATGGTAGCTGATTGTTTCAAGTACTACAAAGGGTGCCAAGTTTGTCAGAAATTCGGCGACCTGCACTTGGTCCCCGCAGCCGAATTACATCCTATCATTAAACCTTGGCCTTTCAGAGGATGGGGATTGGACTTTATAGGAGAGATTCATCCTTCATCATCAAAAGGGCATCGGTTCATGTTAGTTTCCACTGACTACTTTACCAAATGGACTGAAGCCGTTGCTCTGAAGAACATGACACACAGGGAGGTAATTGAGTTCGTAACTAAGCATATTATTCATAGATTTGGCATTCCCTAAACTTTGACTATAGACCAGGGGGCTTCTTTTATGTCAAAGGAGGTACATAGTTTGTGGAATTATATAGAACAAAATTGCTCAATTCATCTCCATATTATGCGAAGGCCAATGGACAGGCCGAGTCGAGTAATAGAACATTGATTAGCCTGATAAATAAGAATATATGTGATCATCCTAAGCAGTGGCATAAGATTTTGTTTGAAGCTTTATGGGCTCATAAAATATCTAAACACCGTGCTACTAGAGTATCTCCATTTGACCTTGTCTATGGGCAGGAAGCAGTGTTGCCTGTAGGGATAGGTTTAAATGTTGTCAGGTTCGCCAAGCAAAATGATCTAACTGTCGGTGACTATTATAGTACAATGATGGACAATATTGATGAAGTGACCGATAAGAGAGTGACAGCCTTAGGAGAAATAGAAAAGGACAAGATCCTGATCACCAAAGCTTACAAAAAAAAAGGTCAAGGCTAAATCGTTCCAAGTAGGGGACCTGGTGTGGAAGACCGTCTTGCCTCTAAGGAGCAAATACCAGAAGTTTGGGAAGTGGTTGCCAAGCTGGGAAGGCCCTTACAAAGTCACGCAAGTGATGTCCGGTAATGCCTACTTGTTGCAAACGTTATAAAGCAAAGACTTGCCCAGGGTGTTAAACGGGCGTTTCCTCAAGCAATATCATCCCAGTATGTGGCAAGATGCCTAAGAGAGCCGATGTGATCATATCGAGTTAGTTGCTTTTGGTTTGCTTAGCTCCACCAAAAGCCAGGGGCATATATTGAACGGCAAAACAGCCACAGACAGTCTGGCCCTGAAGTCGGACGGTTCGTGGTTCGGACAGTCCGTACTGGTGGCGCGGACGGTCCGCGCAGGATCAATTAGGGTTTCGTGTTTCTTGCGGGATTTGTTACCTAAGACTGCGGATTTAGCTCGGTATACTTTTTGGAATGGTTCTAGACCTCCCCTCTATATATACATAGAGGACTACATCCGATTAATCATCAAGAATCAAACCTACAATCAATATAATTCGCAATTTATCTTGTACATTTAGGAATAGCTCTAGTTTAGTTCTAGTTTAGCCTCTCAATCCCCAAATTCTCCGCTTCTCTTTGGCTCTACATTGATTAGAGGTGTATAGGTCGGCCTGCCGACCATAGACAAAGCTTAGGACCTCTCCTCGTTGACAGGGTCCCTCCCAGGAGTGAGATCCAGGCGCTGCCGGTGAACTCCACCGCCCCTGCGCACGTGCGGACCGTCCAGCTTGTCTGGAAGGAATGCCAGCCTCTGCGTCACGTCACAGACCGTCCGGCCCCTAGCCACGGACCGTTCGTGCCTACGTAGAGAGCACTGCCGCCGGTTCTCAACGCAGTAATTGGTGCCCTGATCGGCGGCAATAGTTTCAATTCTAGTTTTTGAGAATGGAGCCATTCTATTCTCTGTTTGGCAAGCAGAACAGAGTCAATCTATTTTTTGTTTGGTTAAATAGTAGAATAGAGTGGATCTGCTCCGTTCTTTGTTCGGTAGGAGAGCCATATGAGTGTAGAGGGGAGAAGAGGGAGGAGAGCTCTCGCATCTAAGAGAGCGCTTGCATCTGACCATATTGGTGGAGCGGGAGCACTTGTCACACCCGGCTTTAAGGAACAAAGCCAGGTGCATCTCATACATGCGCTGAGAAGACAACATATATAATAACAGAGTGTATAGAGATAAATGTCACAAAACATCAGAGTATTTATTACATTGCGGAAGTCTTATTACAAAATAAAATAGTAAATATAAAACGAACTAAGGATCGTTGGCGCCAATGTCAACTGAGAAACGCCACCTAGATCAGATCATACTCCTCGCCTTGTGGCTCCTCCTAAACCACCTGCTCTTCTCCTGTGGGGGAGGGTGTGAGACAGCAAGGGTGAGCTCACACATGATCATAGCTCAACAAGTTGTGGGGAACCAGTGGACATAAACTCACAAAGGTGTGAGTTCATGTGATGTGTAAGGCTAATCAATGATAGGGGTTAAAGCTAAGCATTGCTTTTAAGTAGTTGGTCAAACTTTTATTAGCAGTTACTAAGTATAAGTAAATACCAAACCATAATAAAAGTAATAGAACAAAATTAATAATAAACCCATGCAATGCAAATGACAAAATTGAAGTTAAGTTCCATAATTTAAACATCAGAGAGTCCTGAGCCGCTCATGACCGTGAGCTCGGCTAGTATACCAGTTTTACACTCTGCAGAGGTTGTACCCTTTACCCACAAGTCATGTTACCCATCTGCCAAGGGGTCGCGACTCCCATACACCTCTACCTAGGAAGCGAGGCAGGGCAACACTACGAGGCCTTTACAAAGTTCCACTAGCTTCTGAAAACCCGCTATAGTTTATGGGAAGAGCACTTGCAAGAATCCCTCGTCTGACCGCCATCGCAGCTAAATCAACCCGAGAACCTCCTTGCATGCAACTCCCCTACTGCCCTTGCCCCTTTTGGGTAAGGTAGTCTTCCACTAGCTTTCCTAATTAGTCAGCCAAGGGCGTCCCATTAAACCCTTGTGGTGGCACGTGGTTCTCAAGTTAAGCTCTATGTTCCAATTAACATTAATGAACTTGACATGAACATAAATAGAATAACAAAAGAATTGGAACATAGATATAATAAATGATTATCCCAAAACCATGTAAAGCAATAGCAAACTACCCAAGTGATTCAGGGTAAACAAGGTAATGAGATAAACAATCTGTTGGAGCGAAGGCAGAAGCGCCACCCTTCGCCCGAAGTCTCCACCGCTTAGCCCCTGCCCTGACAGACAAAGCAGGCAGGGACACCCTTCGCTTCATCGGCACCAGAGACAACACGGAGACCCTTCGCTCGATTCGGCACCAGACGAAGGCCTGCGGCGACGCCTCCCCGCGGCGCGGCCTCGGTCAGCTCCGAGGCCCACATGAGACCTGGCCCATTGTAACGGGCCCTGCGTGGCCGCGTTTGTGTTACGGGCCTAATTTGTAAAGGCGTACTTGTAATTACAGCTTGTAACCCCGCTTTATGGGAATATTCTGGGGATAAACTAGGTACCTGAGGGCACATGCGTCCTTAACGCAAGGCGTCGTGCACTCGGATACCTATAAATACCCCCGCACAGTGCCCGTGAGAGGCCAGATTAACAGAGCTTTTGCCATCACGCGCGAGTGCCCTGTTGCCATCACCATTCACCCGTGTTGGATCTCCTTGCTGTCGAGAGACAGTGCCAACATTTGGCGCCCACCGTTCGTGCTACGAGACAACCACCCGCGATGGCACCCAAGAGAGCTAACCCGAAGGCTGACGAGGCTGCGAAGGCAGCACTGCTCGCCGCAAGAAAGGGCAAGGCCCTCGCCCTCACCCAATCCACCCACCAAGAGGCCACTGAAGACGACACCCTCCGCACCTGCGACCCTGAGGGACAACCCTCAGGCTTCGCACCTCCCTCAGGCTTCGCACCTCCCTCAGGCTTCGCACCACCGGAGGGCGCGGACCTCGCCGAGGACGGTGAAGTCCTCAGCATCTCAGCAGAAGAACAGCTACAGCTGCGCGCTCTGCGCCTCAAGAACCGCAACCTCCAGAGGCAGAAGGAGATACTGGAGGCCAAGCGCCAGCGTGTGTCCGCACTCGCCAAAGTGCGGCAGATGATACGCGACGAAGAGCACAAGGCCCAGGAACTCGAGCGGGAGATCGCGCTGATGCAGCGCGAAGGCCACCTCGGCCCGCAGCACGAGTCATCCCTCCAGCAGCGCGCACAAAACGAAGACACGCGCGAAGGCCACCCCGGCCTGCAGCATGAGCCACCCCTGCAACACCGCGCGCAACCGGAGGACCCGCGTTTCCCCCAGCGCGACTTCACTTTCCCGCACGCCGCGCCATTCCAAGGGGTCAATTATCTCGATGAGCGAAGTCCCCTGGCGCCTCACCTGCAAGTGACGCCCTGGCCAGCTAACTTCCGGGCTGGGACCTACCCCAAGTACAACGGCAGCACCGACCCGGCTCAATACATAATGAGTTACCAGGTCGCCGTCGCATCGTCCGGGGGGGACGACGCCACAATGGCGAAGTCCTTCATCATCGCCCTCGAGGGCCCCGCACTCACCTGGTTCACCAGGTTGCCTCCGCTGTCCATCGATTCCTGGAGAAGTCTCCGGGACAAGTTCCTCCTCAACTTCCAAGGGTACCGCCCGGACACCGACGCCCTGGCCGAGCTCTCGCTCTGCAAGCAGCTAGAGAGGGAGACCCTGAGGGAATATTACCGCAAATTCCTCACTCTCAAGTCACAGCTACCCTCAGTCGATGACCAGATTGCCATCCACTATGCTATCAGTGGTCTTCGCGCTGGCGTCCTTTACAGCCACTGCATCAGAGATCCGCCGAAGAACCTCCAAGAGCTGTACCAGCTGTTTGAAAAGTATGCCAGATCCGAGGAGCTCCACCAGCGCAAGATTGAGTCCCAGCGGAAGCCAAAAGACGCTCCACAGTCCAGCCGCACGTGGACAAGAACTCCGCAACCAGACTCCGGTCGAGATGGCCGCGGTCAGCCGCAAGTGCACAACATTGCCAACCAGCAGCCGGCCGCTGACCCCCTTCGGCGCCAGGAATATCCCCCCCAGGGCCGCGGAAGTGGAACTCGCGGCAGGGGCCGAGGGCGTGCGCAGCCACCCCCTCCACCGCGCCGATTTTACTGCCTTTTCCATGGCGAAGACTGCGCCCACCCAACCAAAGACTGCCCCGAAGTGAAGGCCACCAGAGACAGAATGGCAAGGGCGCAGCCAGCCGACAACCCCAGAATTGTCGCGCATAACTACCAGCCACCCCCTCCACCATATATCCACGCTCCCGCCCTGCATCCACCGCACCACGCTTACCAACATCATCAGGAAGTACAAATCGTACATCCTCCGCCTCCACCACCACACCAGCAACAACAAAACATCCCCCACGCCCCAAAGCAGGAGGACTTCGCTGATCAACCTTATCGCGGAGTCATTCATATGATAACTGGGGGGTCCAGCACCGACTTCGACACCAAGCGGCAGAAGCGGGACCACTACCATAAGCATAAACCATGTCGCCGTCACGGGCCCAGTTGTACAGACAAAGTGGTCCCACGTACCGCTCACCTTCGACGCACGGGACGTCGACTTGCGCAGCGCCCCCCACTGCGATGCCATGGTCATCAATTGCAGCGTGGCAGGCTGGGACCTACACAAGGTCCTCGTTGACAATGGCAGCCAGGCAGACATCATCTTCCTCCACGCCTTCGATCGCATGGGCATCAGCCACAGCCTGCTTAAGCCTTCGGATAACCCGTTGTATGGCTTCGGCGGCAAGGGCACCTTCCCCGTCGGCAAAATAGAATTGCCCCTCTCCTTCGGTGTAGCACCCAATGCCCGAAGTGAGCAGGTGACTTTTGACATTGTGGATATGGTATATCCATACAACGCCATCATGGGCCGGGGCTCCATCAATAAGTTTGAAGCTGCCATCCACGGACTGTATTTGTGCATGAAGATACCAGGCCCGCTAGGCGTAATTATAGTCTTCGGTAACCAGCAGACAGCGCGCAACATAGAGCGAGACTTCGTGCCGGGTCAGAGGAACGTGCACTGTCTCACGACACAGTGCGAGGTCCCTGCGCCCGCCAGCCCAACTGACAAACAGCACGACAAGGCTCAGTTGCAGAGTCAGGATGGGACCAGGACTGTCCCCCTCGATCAGGCCACGCCCAAGCAGACAGTCACTATCAGCGAAGACCTTACTTCGCATGAAGAAGAGAAGCTCCTCTACTGCCTCGCCAAGAATAAAGATGTCTTCGCCTGGTCCGCCCTCGACCTGGTCGGAGTCAGCCGATCTATAATCGAGCACAGTTTGGGAATTGACCCCTCGGTGCGACCAAGAAAGCAAAGGCTCCACAAAATGTCCGACGAAAAGACAGAGGCCGCCAAGGCGGAGGTGCACCGCCTCCTAGAGGCTAAATTCATTGAGCCAGTGGCTTACCCCACATGGCTCTCCAATGTTGTAATGGTGCAGAAAAAAAGCGGGAAATGGCGGATGTGCATAGACTTCACCAGTCTCAATAAGGCCTGCCCAAAAGACAATTTCCCGTTGCCACGGATCGACAAAATAGTCGATAGCGCGGCCGGATGCGAGGTCATGTCTCTCCTCGACTGCTTCTCCGGCTATCACCAGATATACATGAAGGAGGAAGACAAGGCCAGCACCAGCTTTATAACACCCTTCGGCACTTATTGCTTCGTCAGAATGCCGGAGGGTCTCAAGAATGCCGGGTCCACCTTCTCCAGACTCACCAAAACAGTACTCGAAGGGCAGGTCGGCAGAAATATATTTACATATGTGGACGACATCGTCGTCGCCAGCAAAAATAAGGAGGACCATCTCGCCGACCTGGCCGAGACATTCGCAAACATGCGAAACGCACGACTCCGCTTAAACCCGGAAAAGTGCGTTTTCGGTGTTCGCCAGGGCAAGATATTGGGCTACCTGGTGTCGCACCGCGGCATCGAGGCCAACCCAACCAAGATCCAGGCCATCATCGACATGTCGCCTCCGCAGTCCACCAGGGATGTCCAGCGTCTGACAGGCAGATTGGCCGCTCTCAACAGATTCATTTCCAGGTCGGCCGAGCGAAGTCTTCCTTTCCTCAAAACTCTCCGCGGCGCAAAAGACTTCGCTTGGGGGCCGGAGCAAGCAGCGGCCTTCGCCTCATTAAAACAGTACTTAACGGAGCTGGCCACCCTCACGAGCCCCGACTCCTCGCTCCCCTTATTGCTCTATGTCGCGGCTTCGCCGCACGCGGTCAGCGCGGCACTAGTGCAGGAGCAGACAGTCGAAGGCGCTGTCAGACAGTGCCCTGTTTATTACGTCTCCGAGGTCCTGACACCGTCCAAATGCAACATGACAGAGCTGGAGAAGATCGCCTACGCAGTCATTATGTCCTCGCGCAAGCTGCGCCATTACTTTGAAGCATTCAAGGTCCGCGTCACCTCAGACAGGGGGCTCGGCGAACTGTTTAGAAACCCGGAGGCATCGGTGAGGATCGCCAAGTGGGCAGCCGAACTCTCCGGCTACCACATCAGCTTCGAGCCCAGGACAGCCATCAAATCGCAAGTCCTGGCAGACTTCGTCGTCGACTGGACCGGGCCAGTAACACAGCCGGACCCAACCACAGAGAAGGTCTGGACGATCCACTGCGACGGCGCATGGTGCCATGCGGGGGCAGGCGTCGCCGCAATCATAACCTCACCAGTCGGGGTCAAGCACAGATATGCAGCACGACTCAGCTTCAATCTGGACTCCGACAGATGCACAAATAATATAGCAGAGTACGAAGCAGTCATCCTCGGCCTCCGCAAGCTAAGGGCCCTCGGAGTCACCACTTGCATCATCAAAACAGACTCCAAGGTAGTTGCCGGCCAGGTCGAAAAAGACTATGCAGCCAAGGACCCCGCACTCATGCAATACCTCGCGGCCATCCGAAGTCTCGAGAGGCAGTTCAAGGGGTTCACCGTGCAGCATGTGGACCGGGCCAAGAACGAGGAGGCCGACGCATTGGCCAAGGCCGCGGCCAGGGGCGAAACTCTGCCCTCCGACGTGTTCTTCCACGTCATCGGCACACCAGCAGTCCGGAGCCCCGAAGGGCTCCAAATAACCAATGACAGCGAGGGCCACCGTACAGTCAACCTCATCATGACCGAAGACTGGCGCGCACCCATAACCCTGTTCCTGCAGGGGTATTATCACCCAGCCGACATCAGTGAGGCCAAGCGCCTCAGACATCGAAGCCGAGACTTCGCTCTGATTGAAGGCCAACTCTATAAAAAAGGGGTCAGTCAACCAATGCTTAAGTGCGTCACCGAGGCCGAAGGCATGCAGATTCTACGTGAAGTCCACAGTGGCACGTGCGGCTCGCACGCGGGGCCGAGAGCCCTAGCTGCTAAGGTGATCCGCCAGGGTTTTTACTGGCCCGCAATGATTTGCGCTGCGAATCGGGTCACTCGGTCCTGCGAAGCCTGCCAGAAGTTCTCTCCTCGGTCAGGCGGCCCTTCGCAGTATACAAAGCTGATCGCCCACACATGGCCTCTACAGCGCTAGGGTCTCGACATTGTTGGACCCCTGCCCACCGCTCAGGGGAACCTTAAGTTCGCCTTCGTCGCGGTCGAATACTTCACCAAATGGATCGAGGCACGGGCTGTCTCCACAATAACATCAAAGACTGCCCAAAAATTCTTCTGGCAGAACATCGTTTGCCGCTTCGGAGTACCGTCCGAATTAACAGTCGACAACGGCAAGCAGTTTGATAACCAAGGCTTCAAGGATTTTTGTTTCTCCATTGGCACCAAGCTTGCCTTCGCCTCAGTCTATCATCCGCAGTCCAACGGGGTCGTGGAGCGCGCCAACGGAAAAATCTTCACAGCTATCAAAAAAATGCTCCTCGATGAAAAAAAGGGCAGATGGAGCGATTTTTTACCCGAGGCAGTCTGGGCACTAAACACGACTGAATGCAGGGCGACCGGATTCACTCCCTTCCGTCTTTTATACGGATCGGAGGCCATGACCCCGCAAGAAATAAAGCACGGGTCCCCGCGAACAGTCCCGGCGGCCGTCCCAGATGTGGACGAGCCAACTTCAAAGGATCTCATCGACGGAGACCGTGTCTTCGCCCTACAGGCCCTGAACAAGTATCAAGCCCAGACCAAAGCATGGCGCGACCATTCAGTCACCCCGAGGGAGTTCAGCGAGGGGGACCTCGTACTCATTCGGACAGCTCGAACGGAGTCCAAGGGCAAGCTGGAGCCCAGGTGGGAGGGCCCTTTCATCGTCAAGACAAAAGCTTCCCCCAGCGCTTACAGGCTCACAACGCCAACCGGCGAGGACCTGGAGCACTCCTGGAACATTGACAACCTCCGTAAATTTTTTGTTTGATTCCTTAGGGCCGTCTTCGCCCTTGTAATTCGCAAAAACATTCTTGCACCGGCCCGCACTCTTTTCCTCCCGGGGGGTGAGGTTTTTAACGAGGCGGAGCCATGTAATATATGCGTAAAAAATCCCCCGCAAAAAGACATGCGTCGAAAAAGACCGCGATGACGGTCTTCGACATTCGACCACCACGAGGTCACCGCGAGGCTAAGCGCTAGCTACCCTCGCGTGCGACAAATCCGCGCAAAAGTCGCCTAAGGGTGCAGCCGGATTAGCACAACAAGTGCGAAAAAAAATCTAAGTCTATCGCGAAGACTATCCGCGCAAAAGTCGCCTAAGGGTGCAGCCGGATTAGCACAACAAGTGCGAAAAAAAATCTAAGTCTATCGCGAAGACTATCCGCGCAAAAGTCGCCTAAGGGTGCAGCCGGATTAGCACAACAAGTGCGAAAAAAAATCTAAGTCTATCGCGAAGACTATCCGCGCAAAAGTCGCCTAAGGGTGCAGCCGGATTAGCACAACAAGTGCGAAAAAAATCTAAGTCTATCGCGAAGACTATCCACGCAAAAGTCGCCTAAGGGTGCAGCCGGATTAGCACAACAAGTGCGAAAAAAATCTGAGTCTATCGCGAAGACTATCCGCGCAAAAGTCGCCTAAGGGTGCAGCCGGATTAGCACAACAAGTGCGAAAAAAATCTAAGTCTATCGCGAAGACTATCCGCGCAAAAGTCGCCTAAGGGTGCAGCCGGATTAGCACAACAGGTGCGGAAAGAATCTGAGTCTATCGCGAAGGCTATCTGTGCAGAAGACACCTAAGGGTACACCTGGACTAGCACAACAACGACCGAAACGACAACATCAAACCATCCACACCAAGACCAACTATAATCAAGCCAACACAGCGTAGCAAAACAAATTAGTAAGTACAAAACGCCTTCGCACACACACATGCACGCGAGGGCACACAATTCCACCATACAAGCCTCGACGTACACAAGCGAGGGCACCACACTCTACATCGGCTCAACCTTAGGAATAATTCCCATCTCCCTATAATTAAATAACATTATCCTGAGCTCCTCACCCGCAAAAAGCCTTCGCAGCTCCCCTTCACCTACACCCTCGGCGGTCGGCACGGACAACAGTTCCTGCCGACCAGCCCCACTCACACGAAGCAGAGCCCGCTCCTCCGCGCTAACCCTACGTTTTGCAACCGCCCTTCGTCGACGGCGCCCGGTGCTAGGGCCTGGCACGTCCGACGCGTCCGCGGCGTGTGGCGAAGCCTCCGCCGCAGCCACGTCCAAGGCCGCAAAATAATCCAAATTCTCCTCCGACGACTCCTCAGTCCACTCAACCGAGCTCCCGGAGTCGGCAAAATCAAAAAACTCAGATGCAGACCCACTATATTCATTACCACCTTCCGCGGTCGAAGCCGCCAAAAACTCAGTAGCAGCGGTTGCGTGCGCAGGCCCAAAATCTTGAACCTGCGCAGCAACCAAAATTCAGTACAACATCCAAAATTCCCCAACCCTAAACAACCACTACGCCACCTGCGAGGGCCCTGACGCCGCGGGGGCCTCCGCCGTTGGCTCCGCTGCCACTTCCGCCATTGTTTCCACCGCCTCCGCCGCCGGATCTTCGACGGTCGGCGCAGCTGCTGCGAGGGCATCGGGAGCGCCTTCGGCCACCTTCAGGGGCAGGTCCTCAGCTGTCGCAGCAGATGTGGGGGCGCCTGGTGCGCCTTCCGTGGTCTCCGGGGTCGGCTCCGGGTCAGGCAGGGCGTCGTTCAGTGCTCCGAAGTCGTCCACCCGCTCGCCTCGCTCCGCCTAAGACAAAACATACAAAAAGTCAGCAAACACACGCACCAACCACATTCAGCGAACGCCGAACAAACGACAACGTCACCTGAGCCCTCGCAGCCTCAGCCCGCTCCCTGACCACATCACCACCATACAGACCCCACATCCGGTCATAGAGGGCGCCGGCGGACTCCTTCACCACGGGGTCTTCAACCTTATAGATGTCTCGCCCAAAATCTTCATCTGCCTGGTCGAAGGCCTCATAGTGCCGGCACCCTTCGCGAGAGAGTGCGTTCATCGCCCCCTCGCAGGTGACCAGGGAGGCGAACGACATTAATCCCCCCAGGACAGTGGGGAGCTCCCGCAGCTCCTCTTGCACCCATTCCAAACAGCGAAGCCCGGCCTCTCGCTCCGGCACCACGAAGTCACCGGTCCGCGCACCCAGCTCGCGATATGTGGCCATAAGCTGTGTGCGCGTCCGTTCGGCCTCCGTTCGCACCGCGGCTTCGGCCCCCTTCGCGCGGCTCTCCAGAGCGGTGAGCCGCCCCCGCAGGTCTTCGGCGAGATCCTTGGCAAGATTGGCTTCCGCCCGTGCTAGCCTAGCCTCCGCCTGCGCGGCCTGCTCCTTGGCGACGGCCTCGTTGGCCTCCCTCCTCTCCCCCGCCAGCTGGCGCCGGAGGTCAGCCTTTTCCTCCTCCAGGGCGGCCACCTTGTCTGCCAGTTTACGACACTTGCTGTCGGAGGCCGACTTCTCACGGACAGCGTCAGCATGTTGCGTCCGAAGTCTCTCGACTTCGGCAGATAAGGCTGCCGTAAGTACCCCCGACGCAGTACGGCTGGTGAAGTCAGCCACCTGCAGAGCACACGTAAGGCCATGGCCGTAAAAAAAAAAAGCTCGGCGGACCTGACTCAGTGCCTCCGCCGCCTGACTCAGCGCCTCCGTCACTCCTTTCAGCCGGCGGGTCGCCGCGCCAGCCTCGTCCCTGACCAGCGCGAGGGCCGACACCTCGCCTCCGGCGCCAAGGGTCCCGCCCCTTGCCTTCGACGGCAGCGCAGCCGTCGCGATTGCCCCGGCAGGCACAGCTATAGCAAGCCGGCCCTCGTCCGACCCTGCAACGCATCAACGATCAAAAAAAAAACAAAAAAAAGGGCGGCCGGGTGACTTACCCCCAAGATAATCGTCCACACTAATGTCGGTGCCGAAGTCGGCAACGCGTTTGCCCGGCGGCGGCAACGTTCGGGCCGCCTTCGAAGCCTCCGCCACTCCGCTGGCCGGCGGCACCACCTTCGTCAGCTTGGAGACTCCGGCGCCCGCCGTTGTCTCCGGCGCCTTGCTGGGTGCAGAGGCGCCCGCCTTCGCCGGCAACGGCGGCTTGCCTCCGCTGGAGGCCGCAGCCTTCGCCGTCCCCCGCTGCCTTTTCGGCCGAGCCTCGTGAATCCTGACGGTCGCCTGGCGTTTTTGCGCCGCCCCTTGGCGATCCTTGTCCATCACTGCCCACACAACAGCACCGATATTTCGCCCGTAAGGAAAAACTCTCCACTGACGAGCCATACGAGATGTAAAACAGTCTTCCTCAGCCGCGCAGGGGACAGGAACATTTCTAGGCCAGCAGCCCCCGGTAACCCTCAGCATCCGAGCCGAAGACTCCCGGAGCTCGGGCGAAGACATCCTCTCCCCCGGGGCCGCACACGTCCTCATTAACTCTCTAGCAAAACTATCAGACACCCCGATTCCTCCCATCGCAGTACCTAATTTTCTCTTTTTTGAGGCGGGGGCGGCCGTCAGCGCAGGGTCGCCTCCAGTCTCCACCGCCGGCTTCTTCCCACGGCGGTCCGCTTCGTCTTGACCAGGTAGCCGTCGTACGGCAATTGATTTAACTCGAAGACCCTGTTCAAACGTTCATTTGACCCGCGAATATCAAAGCTGCGCTGGCCTTCCGTCCTCGCCACGTACCGCCCCACGAGCCGCACCGCCAAGTCCTCCGCATCACGCACAAAGGCGGCCGGGTCACGATTTCGCAAGTTCAGTGCAAAGGCAGGACTTCGCACCACCCTTCCTCCGTGAAAAGGCATCTGACGAGGGCACACTTCGCCCAGCGTCCAGCCGTGCGCCAAGGGCCAGACCCCGTACGCCACAAACTCTTCAACTAAATCACGACCACTGCTCTGGCCGGCGGCACACCGAAGGGCCCCTTCGTCTGCATCCTCTTCTGCCACTTCAAAAGGCGGATACACAGAGTAATAGTGAGAGCACATCTCAGACACGGGAAGTCCTTCATGGCCTTCGACAGTAGCCTCAGCAACGTAAAACCAAAATTCATTCCAATTGCCCCACTTGTTGCGGGCGCACGGAACCAACTCCACTACTGGCATTGTGGTCTTGCCGGTCTTCGGCGTGAATGTGCACGACCCGAACTGGGCAACTCCATCCTCAACCATCCTCTTCTGCCAATGCAAGCAATAATTCTTCGCAAAAACTTCAACCGACGGCTGCCCGCCGTACGAAGTCGTCGCCCAGACATACTTCGCCAGCGCCACCACGGCGTTCGGTGTCAACTGATGTATTTGAACGTTGAATCTACGCAGGACTTCGCCAACAAACCGGTGCGCAGGCAAGCGGAGACCGGCGGCGAAGAACGCCTCGAAAACAACCAACTCACCCTCCGGCTCGGGGACTTCCTCCGTCCCCGGAGCACGAGCGACTCCGCCGCCAAAGTAGCCCAAACGCTGCATATCTTCAACGCGGGCCGACGTCATCCGTGACACACCAAAATCAACAGAGTCGCCGGCGCGCAGCTCCTCCACCATCACGCTACTCAACGTCTCCTCAGACGAGGCGGCGGCCGGCGGCGTGGCGTCGGCGGAAGAAGAAGAGGATGGCATTGCTACGTACCGTCGGCGGCGGCGGGCGGTCTGCTTCACTCGAGCCAGAACTCCGACGAGCAAAGGGAGCAGCAGAAGAAGAGGAGCAGAAAGACGGCGGGCGGCTAGGGTTTTCACGGAGCGCGCAAGGCAAAGTGCAAACAGCGCCGTCCCCCGCCCCCTTTTATAGGCAGGGCGCGGCTCCTCGGGAAACCCGCAATCCCACAGGGCGCGACGCTTCGGAAAACCCGCAGTCCAACAGTACGATGTCCATCAACGGTCACATCAAAAACCCCCGCGGAACCACTTCGAGCGAGGGCAGCGTCTCCGCCATCTAGCGATGTCTTCGGCACCAGGTGACTTCGTCGAACTGGTCCCTCGGAGGGCAAATGTTGGAGCGAAGGCAGAAGCGCCACCCTTCGCCCGAAGTCTCCACCGCTTAGCCCCTGCCCTGACAGACAAAGCAGGCAGGGACACCCTTCGCTTCATCGGCACCAGAGACAACACGGAGACCCTTCGCTCGATTCGGCACCAGACGAAGGCCTGCGGCGACGCCTCCCCGCGGCGCGGCCTCGGTCAGCTCCGAGGCCCACATGAGACCTGGCCCATTGTAACGGGCCCTGCGTGGCCGCGTTTGTGTTACGGGCCTAATTTGTAAAGGCGTACTTGTAATTACAGCTTGTAACCCCGCTTTATGGGAATATTCTGGGGATAAACTAGGTACCTGAGGGCACATGCGTCCTTAACGCAAGGCGCCGTGCACTCGGATACCTATAAATACCCCCGCACAGTGCCCGTGAGAGGCCAGATTAACAGAGCTTTTGCCATCACGCGCGAGTGCCCTGTTGCCATCACCATTCACCCGTGTTGGATCTCCTTGCTGTCGAGAGACAGTGCCAACACAATCTAGGGTGACCTATCGGGTCCCATCAAAATTAACCTATGCATGGATAAATGATATTAAAGAACATTATTGGGTAAAAAGTGGTCAAGGGCACAACTTGCCTTCAATGAGCTCCTGCTCAGCTACTTCAACCTGCTCCTCACCAGGGTCCTCGGTCACGGGCTCTTCTACTCGCCACAATACAAACAAGCACAGTGCATATAGAGAAATTAACATTGCACCAAACATATAAACAAAATACACAGTAATAATCTACATATTAAAATAAAATTCTAGGAACAGGAATCATAATTTTTGGAGTTATAGAATTTAAGTTATGAATTTTCAAAGGTTTTATGTGTTTAAAATAGGATTAAGTGAGAAATAACTTTTCTTACTATTTTCATGATAAAACAGAGGCTCTAAGTGATAGAGAATTAAATTACAAAAATTTAGAAAGTGGAATGGAGTAATTTGGGGTTCATATACATTTTCTATGAATTATTGAAGTTCTAACAATTATTTTCCTATTAAAAATCCCTTTTCCAGTTTATTTACTCAATTTCAAACAGCTTTGGATCGGGCCTCAATTAACGAAAAGTGCAGGGGTCCATCTATAATTGCTCCTGAGACACAAACCGCCTCCCTACTTGACGGCGGGTTAGTTTTCCTAAAACAGAGGGTCCTATGTGCAAAACTGTCACGACCGAAGGGGTACTGACGTTTCCCCACCATCGGATTAGAAACCAGCGGATCATGTTAGACCTACGCCTCACATGACACTGCACGCGACATCGGCCGTCCGATCAAGCACGGATGGCCAGGATTAAATCGCGCCTATAAACAAATCGGTAAGAAATGGTGGCCATCAGATCCGAAAGCAACGGTTCTGATTTTAAAAAGGGCTCGATCAAATCTACGCCATCCACTGTACGATCGACGGTCGAGGGTCTACACTTTGCCAGATTTAATCCCATCCCTCTGCAAACGATCCAACGGTTGAAAACCTCACACGCCCATATCCAATCGTAGCCGTACATCTCCGCATCAACGGCCCATGTACTTCCCCTACCTCCCTGTCGAGTGAACGGCGGCGCCAACCACACCTCCACGGCGGCTCCATTGCCGGCGCCCAGCCAAACTCCGAACCACGCGCCCAAACACCGATTTGATTGGGGCAACACGTAGCGGTTATCAACACGATGCAGAAGAGAGGTCGCTCACCGAGAGATTAGAAGCGCCCTGATCCACCCACGGGACGCGGTGGGTCAAGGTGGGCGGCGACGAATTCCGAGCGTTTGGGTGGACGATTAAGCGCAATAGTTCACGCCAACGATCTCCACACACCGATGAACGAGCCCGACACCTCACTGGCCACCAATCGGCGATACAGAACTGGGTCAACGGTGGCGGATCTCTCCCTCCGCGATGGTGGCTACGGCGAACTGGTGACGGAGCAAGAGTTGCACACAGGGTTTGGGATGGAGCCGAGGACGGTGGCTCTGCCCTGCGACTATATAGGGCGCGACAGAAACGGTGGGGGAAACATACGACGCGCGGGAGGATCGCGCGGTGGTTGAGCTCGGATCTGATTTTATCGCGAGGTGGAAGAACGTGCGGCAGAGTGGCTGGTTTGTGGGCTCCGAACGTCAGGGCACGTGACATAGTCATACGCAGTGCAAGAAACCCGACTGACCGGTGTGGTCCGCCCGGCAGCGAGGCATGTTCGCGGTGCGGAATAGCGCAGCTGAGCGACTGACCCGTGGGCCCGAGTGACAGCCAGCAGCGTGAGGCACGGAGAACTGGTGGCTGACGTGCGGGACCCGGTAGTCAATGCCCGGTGGTGATTGGGCTGGCGCGTTTGAGGAGAACGTGGGCCGCCCGGGAGATTGGGCCCAACACATCCTTTTCCTATTTCTTCTTTTTTTCATTTCTGTTTTCTTTTCCTTTTATTTTCTAGAATTCAAAATTGAATTCAATTTTAAATGTGAATTTATATTTATTTTAAATGTACCAGTTGAGCCCAAATAAAGAGATCAAACTATTTTCTTTATATTATTTTCTTTATCTTTGTTTAGTATTTCTTTTTTTTCTCAAGTCTAGAATTTCTTTTAGATTCTAGATTTCCTTTTTGAATTAATATATTTCCTGTCTCTTTATTTTTATATTGTCACAAAATGCATACACACAAAAATAATAACCAGCATGATGCATAATTTTAATGGCATATATTCTTTTATTAGTTATTTGCCTTTGAATATGGTGTTCACATGGGATGATGCATAAAGGGTAAACCCACATGAGGAGAAATTGTTTCTCTATTGATATTATTTCTAACAAATTACAGAGTGGGTGTTACAAATCCTACCCCCCTTAAAAATAATCTCGTCCTCGAGATTTAGGAAGAACGAGGGAAAAGATGCGGAAAATCTATGCGAAGCTCTTCTTCTCTTTCCCAAGTTGCTTCATCTTCTCCGTGGTGACTCCATTGCACTTTACACATCTTTATCACCTTATTCCTTGTAACTTGAGTCAATGTGTCAAGAATCTTAATCGGGTACTCCGTATAAGTCAAATCACCCTGAACACTGAGCTCTTCCATTGGTAACTGTTCCTCAGGGACACAGAGACATTTCTTCAGTTGAGATACATGGAACACATTATGCACATCCGATAGACTAGCAGGTAACTCAAGTTGGTATGCCATCTCCCCAACTCGCCTAAAGATCAAGAATGGTCCAATATAGCGAGGGGACAATTTTCCCTTAACTTTAAATCTCCTCATTCCACGAAGTGGTGACACCTTGAGGTACACATAATCTCCTTCTTCAAATTCCAGTGGTCTTCTATTATCAGCATAGCTCTTTTGCCTGGTTTGAGCCACCCTCAAATTCTCTCGAATTATACGGACTTGTTCTTCTGCTTCTTGAATCAGTTCAGGCCCAAAGAACTGTCTTTCTCCAGTCTGATCTCAATATAGAGGAGTCCTGCACTTTCTCCCATATAAAGCTTCAAAAGGTGACATCTTCAGACTGGCCTGATAGTTATTATTATATGAGAACTCAGCATAAGGTAGACTCTTATCCCAACTTCCTCCATGCTAAAGGGCACATGCTCTCAACATATCTTCCAATACTTGATTAGTCCTTTCAGTCTGTCCATCAGTCTGAGGGTGATAAGCCGTACTAAAATTCAACTTTGTACTCATGTTCTCATGAAAGCTTCTCCAGAATCTTGAGGTAAACTGTGAACCTCGATCAGACACGATCTTCTTTGGTACTCCATGTAAACACACAATTCGAGCCATATATAACTCTGCTAACTAAGAACCTTTATAAGTAGTCTTCATAGGAATAAAGTGAGCCACTTTAGTCAATCTATCCACAATCACCCATATAGCATCATATCCTTTCTGGGTGCGAGGCAATCCAGTAATGAAATCCATACCAATCTCTTCCCACTTCCACTCGGGTATCTTCAGTGGGTGCAATAGTCCAGCTGGCCTCTGGTGTTGAGCCTTAACTCTTTGACATACATCGCACATAGCCACATGTGCAGCCACATCTCTCTTCAATCCATACCACCAATACTTCCGTTTCAAATCTTGATACATCTTGGTGCTACCAGGATGAACAGAATAATCCGAGTCATGGGCCTCCTTCAAAATAGTCTCACGAAGGCTTTCAATATCAGGAACACACATCCTGTCCTTGAACCATACAGTGCCTTGCTCATCTTCCGTGAATTCCGGACCTCGACCTTCAGTAATCAGATCCTTAATCTCTTGTATCTTAGCATCACCAATTTGTCCTTTACGGATTTCTTGTTCCAAAGTAGGTTCCACATCAATAGTAACTCCTTCTGTGTGAGCAACCATCCCCAGGTTAAGTCTTCTGAAATCCTCAACAATCTCATTGGGTAGCTGGGCAACAATAGCTGAATGAACATGCTCCTTACGACTCAAGGCATCTGCAACCAAATTTGCCTTGCCCAGGTGATAGTGAATCTCCAAATCATAATCCTTAATAAGCTCCAACCAACGGCGTTGCCTAAGGTTGAGATCCTTCTGAGTGAATATATACTTCAGACTCTTATGATCCGTATATACTTGGCACTTGGTCCCCATGATATAATGTCTCCAAATCTTAAGCACATGCACAACGGCTGCCAATTCCAAGTCATGAGTGGGGTAGTTCAATTCATGTTTCCATAACTGACGAGAAGCATAGGCAATCACATGTCCTTCCTGCATGAGCACACAACCTAAGCCTTGGCCACATGCAACGCAATAGATATCAAATCCTTTCTGTAGGTCCGGCATAACCAAAACTGGTGGCGACATCAACCTATTTTTCAATTGCTCAAAGCTGTCTTGGCACTTCTCGTCCCACTTAAATTCTCTTCCTTTCTCCAAAAGTGAAGTCATAGGCTTAGCAATCTTAGAAAATCCTTCAATAAATCTCCGATAATATCCTGCTAGTCCCAGGAAACTCTGAATCTCAGTAACTATAGTGGGTACTCTCCACTCCATTATCTCCTTAACGTTAGCAGGGTCCACTGATATTCCTCCATTAGAAATAATATGACCAAGAAATGGCACCTCGCCAATCCAAAACTCGCACTTGCTGAACTTGGCATATAGCTGGTTATCTCGTAGCTTCTGTAACACCAACCTTAGATGTTCCTCATGATCACTATCACTCTGGGAATAGATAAGAATATCGTCGATGAATACCACGACGAATCTGTCCAAATACTCCATAAACACCTTGTTCATCAAATTCATAAAATATGCTGGTGCATTAGTTAATCCAAATGACATAACAGTGAACTCATATAATCCATATCGAGTCGAGAATGCCGTCTTGGGAATATCCGATGGCCTAATCCCCATCTGATGGTATCCGGATCGGAGATCAATCTTCGAGAATACTCTAGCACCTCTCATCTGATCAAATAAATCCTCAATACAGGGTAACGGATACTTGTTCTTCACAGTAACATCATTAAGGGATCTATAATCCACACACATCCGCTGCGATCCATCCTTCTTCTGTACAAACAGAACCGATGCTCCCCAAGGTGAGGAACTCGGACGAATGTACCCAGCCTCTTGTAACTCAGTTAACTGCTTCTTCAGTTCCTTTAACTCCTCTACAGACATCCTATATGGCCGTTCAGAAATAGGGGCGGTTCCAGGTAGGAGATCAATAACAAACTCAACTTCTCTATCAGGTGGCATCCCTGGTAACTCCTCTGGAAAGACATCCGGAAAATCTCTAACCACACGGATGTTGTCACCAACAAACTCCTCGGGTATAAAGAACATCGCACGTTTGGATGAGGTGGTCACTGCAATATTAACTTGAAATCTTTCTCCTTTAGTGGTAGTGAGTTCTACGGTACCTCTACCACATGCTATAACAGCCTTTGCCTTTCTTAACCATGACATACCAAGGATTAGATCTATACTGCTTGACTCTAATATTATAGCAGTAGCTCTAAACTCTCTACCCATAATGGTCAATGTCAATCTACGTGTCATTTGATTCGCCTCAACAGGCCCTTTAGGTGTAATTACTATCATGGGTTTTCTCATTTTTAGTAGTGGTATTTCATTTGTGTTGGCATATCTAGCAGACATAAATGAATGTGTAGCACCAGAATCAAATAAGATGGTTGCACGAATAGCATTAACATAAAACATACCAAGCACGATGTCAGCACCATCCGGAGTAGCATCAACGCTGACTTGATTAACCTTGGCAATAGAATATCCCTTACTAGATCCTGGAGTTTGCTGCCTGTTCTGAACTGGAGTAGTAGCAATCCTCTGTGGGCAGACATTTGCATAGTGTCCAGTCTTCCCACACTTGAAACACGTAGTGCCTGGACTCTGTCCTGAAAACTTCGTCGGGGTGCCAGTAGGGGTAGCCTGTCGAGGAGGTGGAGTCCTCAGCGGTGATTGCTGAACTGGGCGCTGGCCTCCGCCAGTGCGAACTGGTGTACCCTGAGGTGAACTGTAGCGAGGACGAACTGCTGCTTCCTTGTCCTTGAGATATAGCCTTTCTCTTCAAATCTCCTAACTGAACACGTTTGTGTTCAATAGCCAGAGCCTTATCAAGCAGCCTCTGAAATGATGGAAATGTGTGTGCCACTAGAGCATACTGCAGTGGTCCATTAAGTCCTTCAATAAAATGCTCCTGCTTCCTCTCATCTTCAGCAACTTCATCAGGGGCATATCTGGATAACTGGATGAACTTGTCGCGGTACTCGCTGACTGACATACTTACTTGCTTTAGCGACAGAAATTCCTTCTTCTTAATCTTCATTAATCCAGCAGGTATATGATAATTTCTGAACTGTGTACTGAACTCTGCCCAAGTAATAGTACCCGCAGCATCATGGGCAGCAGTATATGAATCCCACCAGTCAGCAGCAGGACCTGTCAGACGTCCAGAAGCATATAAAACCTTCTCCCGGTCAGTACATTGAACAATATTCAACATCTTCTCAATGGACTTCAGCCAATCATCCGCGTCCAGTGGATCAGGTGAGCTAGCAAATGTAGGTGGCTTATGACTCATGAACTCCCTATGCTTATCTCGGGGTGGAACTGGTGGTGGTGGTGGAGGCAGTGGTACTTGTTGCTGTTGCTGCTGTTGTTGTTGTTGCATTTGCTGTTGCAGCTGCTGCTGTTGTGCCCTCCTTTCCTGGCGTATCTCCTCTCGCTCCTGGCGCAACTCCTGTTGTATCTCTTCTCTTTCTTGACGCATCTCCTGGTGTTCTTGCTGCATCTGAGCACGCTTATCTGCCATGGTGTCCGCCATTTGCTGCATCCTCATCTGAGCAGCAACCAGTGGGTCAACTCCGCCTGGTGGAGGATTAGGAGGATTCATCTCTGCAGGCTGTGGCTGGAGTTGTCTATATATCCACCGAGTGTGTCGATTAGGAGGCAAATCAATTCCACCACCCCGCCTGGTATTGACCATCTGAGTTAGATACATATGGTAAGAGAATAGTAGACAAGGCAGCTATTTACAACTCAGGTTACTTTGGGGAATTTTATTAGCTAAGCAGATTAATATTTTACCTACCATAGCTAATTCATTACTTTATGTTGGTACATACTAAGATGTCCATCTATAATAATTCAATCAATCAAAGAAGCAAATCAGGTATTATTCATCAGCACAATCAACCAATCATTTTTAAATAGAGAAAATAGTTTTAAATTTGTCTTAGGTTCCCTATCTCTTAAAAAGATCATAGTGGTAGGATTCCAAGGTGTGAAATCCATCTTGTCTTAGAGTAGAAAAGATAAGATTAATCAGAGTAGAGTAGCAAAAGGTGAGACAAGATCAAGATGAGATGAGTATAGAATGAGTCAGAGTAGGAAAGGGTCTGTCCATCTCTATCTAGGTTTCGTCCTACAGTCAACATTTGCCTCTGATACCACTTCTGTCACACCCGGCTTTAAGGAACAAAGCCAGGTGCATCTCATACATGCGCCGAGAAGACAACATATATAATAACAGAGTGTATAGAGATAAATGTCACAAAACATCAGAGTATTTATTACATTGCCGAAGTCTTATTACAAAATAAAATAGTAAATATAAAACGAACTAAGGATCGTCGGCGCCAATGTCAACTGAGAAACGCCACCTAGATCAGATCATACTCCTCGCCTTGTGGCTCCTCCTGAACCACCTGCTCTTCTCCTGTGGGGGGGGTGTGAGACAGCAAGGGTGAGCTCACACATGATCATAGCTCAACAAGTTGTGGGGAACCAGTGGACATAAACTCACAAAGGTGTGAGTTCATGTGATGTGTAAGGCTAATCAATGATAGGGGTTAAAGCTAAGCATTGCTTTTAAGTAGTTGGTCAAACTTTTATTAGCAGTTACTAAGTGTAAGTAAATACCAAACCATAATAAAAGTAATAGAACAAAATTAATAATAAACCCATGCAATGCAAATGACAAAATTGAAGTTAAGTTCCATAATTTAAACATCAGAGAGTCCTGAGCCGCTCATGACCGTGAGCTCGGCTAGTATACCAGTTTTACACTCTGCAGAGGTTGTACCCTTTACCCACAAGTCATGTTACCCATCTGCCAAGGGGTCGCGACTCCCATGCATACACCTCTACCTAGGAAGCGTGGCAGGGCAACACTACGAGACCTTTACAAAGTTCCACTAGCTTCCGAAAACCCGCTACAGTTTATAGGAAGAGCACTTACAAGAATCCCACGTCTGACCGCCATCGCAGCTAAATCAACCCGAGAACCTCCTTGCATGCAACTCCCCTACTGCCCTTGCCCCTTTCGGGTAAGGTAGTCTTCCACTAGCTTTCCTAATTAGTCAGCCAAGGGCGTCCCATTAAACCCTTGTGCTGGCACGTGGTTCTCAAGTTAAGCTCTATGTTCCAATTAACATTAATGAACTTGACATGAACATAAATAGAATAACAAAAGAATTGGAACATAGATATAATAAATGATTATCCCAAAACCATGTAAAGCAATAGAAAACTATCCAAGTGATTCAGTGTAAACAAGGTAATGAGATAAACAATCTAGGGTGACCTATCGGGTCCCATCAAAATTAACCTATGCATGGATAAATGATATTAAAGAACATTATTGGGTAAAAAGTGGTCAAGGGCACAACTTGCCTTCAATGAGCTCCTGCTCAGCTACTTCAACCTGCTGCTCACCAGGGTCCTCGGTCACGGGCTCTTCTACTCGCCACAATACAAACAAGCACAGTGCATATAGAGAAATTAACATTGCACCAAACATATAAACAAAATACACAGTAATAATCTACACATTAAAATAAAATTCTAGAAATATGAATCATAATTTTTGGAGTTATAGAATTTAAGTTATGAATTTTCAAAGGTTTTATGTGTTTAAAATAGGATTAAGTGAGAAATAACTTTTCTTACTGTTTTCATGATAAAACAGAGGCTCTATGTGATAGAGAATTAAATTACAAAAATTTAGAAAGTGGAATGGAGTAATTTGGGGTTCATATACATTTTCTATGAATTATTGAAGTTCTAGCAATTATTTTCCTATTAACAATCCCTTTTCCAATTTATTTACTCAATTTCAAACAGCTCTGGATCGGGCCTCAATTACCGAAAAGTGCAGGGGTCCATCTATAATTGCTCCCGAGACACAAACCGCCTCCCTACTGGACGGCGGGTTAGTTTTCCTAAAACAGAGGGTCCTATGTGCAAAACTGTCACGGCCGAAGGGGTACTGACATTTCCCCACCGTCGGATTAGAAACCAGCGGATCCGATTAGACCTACGCCTCACATGACACTGCGCGTGACATCAGCCATCCGATCAAGCACGGATGGCCTGGATTAATCGCGCCTATAAACGAATCGGTAAGAAATGGTGGCCATCAGATCCGAAAGCAACGGTTCTGATTTTAAAAAGGGCTCGATCAAATCTACGCCATCCACTGTACGATCGACAGTCGAGGGTCTACACTTTGCCAGATTTAATCCCATCCCTCTGCAAACGATCCAACGGTTGAAAACCTCACACGCCCATATCCAATCGTAGCCGTACATCTCCGCATCAACGGCCCATGTTCTTCCCCTACCCCCTGTCGAGCGAACGGCAGCGCCAACCACACCTCCACGGTGGCTCCATTGCGGGCGCCCAGCCAAACTCCGAACCACGCGCCCAAACACCGATTTGATTGCGGCAACACGTAGCGGTTATCAACACGATGCAGTAGAGAGGTCGCTCACCGAGAGATTAGAAGCGCCCTGATCCACCCACGGGACGCGGCGGGTCAAGGTGGGCGGCGACGAATTCCGAGCGTTTGGGTGGACGATTAAGCGCGATAGTTCACGCCAACGATCTCCACACACCGATGAACGAGCCCGACACCTCACTGGCCACCAATCGGCGATACAGAGCTGGGTCAATGGTGGCGGATATCTCCCTCCGCGATGGTGGCTACGGCGAACTGGTGACGGAGCAAGAGTTACACACAGGGTTTGGGATGGAGCCGAGGACGGCGGCTCTGCCCTGCGACTATATAGGGCGCGATAGAAACGGTGGGGGAAACATACGACGCGCGGGAGGATCGCGCGATGGTTGAGCTCGGATCCGATTTTGGAAGAACGTGCGGCACAGTGGCTGGTTTGTGGGCTCCGAACGTCAGGGCGCGTGACAGAGTCATACGCAGTGCAAGAAACCTGACTGACCGGTGGGGTCCGCCCGGTAGAGATTGGGCCCAACACATCCTTTTCCTATTTCTTCTTTTTTTCATTTCAGTTTTCTTTTCCTTTTATTTTCTAGAATTCAAATTTGAATTCAATTTTAAATGTGAATTTATATTTATTTTAAATGTACTAGTTGAGCCCAAATAAAGAGATCAAACTATTTTCTTTATATTATTTTCTTTATCTTTGTTTAGTATTTCTTTTTTTCTCAAGTCTAGAATTTCTTTTAGATTCTAGATTTCCTTTTTGAATTAATATATTTCCTGTCTCTTTATTTTTATATTGTCACAAAATGCATACACACAAAAATAATAACCAGCATGATGCATAATTTTAATGGCATATATTCTTTTATTAGTTATTTGCCTTTGAATATGGTGTTCACATGGGATGATGCATAAAGGGAAACCCACATAAGGAGAAATTGTTTCTCTATTGATATTATTTCTAACAAATTACAGAGTGGGTGTTACAGCACTCCAACTATATATGATAAATTTTCGTATGGAAACACGAGGAGCCGCTCTACTCTTCTTTTGATGGAAGCCAAATATCCAAAATACTAGAATGGAGCTGCTCCTTTCTTCTCTACTTGTCAACCAAACACACCCTTATGGTAGCGTTTAGTTCTGGAGTACGGTGGAACGGAGCCGCTTCGCTCTTAATTAATTGTTGTTTGGATTGATTTCCTATAGAACGAAATAGTTCTAAAATAGAAAATTATACTCAAATGTTGAACCATTTGGCTCCCCAAAATTCCCCCGGGCATACGGAGCCATTCCCCGGGACGGAGCTGCTCCATTTCAATTGGCTCCGAAACCAAACACTACATAAGTGTTGCGCGCCATTTGTGGCACTGGGTACGACCGGACGGCCCGCTTCTAGATGTGGACGGTCCACGATTAGATCAGAATAAACATGATTAACACCTTTTCTACGTGTGTTTATCCCTCTAATCTCACAGATTCTGTTGGGGAGCACCTAGGAACGGGTCTAGACCCCTCTTATATATATGAAGGGGTACGATCAATTATGTGCATCAACAATCGAATCAAATCAATATATCTTTCATTTCTTTACGTTTTGGTCTAGGAGTAGACAATAATGTAGCATTCTTCGAATCTACGTCGTCTGGAAGCGTCTTGGGTGTGTAACACCACTGGTGTTACTGCAACTAAAACATGAGCATGGCATCATAAACGTTGGCATTGCATATGTTTGACACACCTAGAGTGCATTCACTAGGTAAAAATTTCAAACAAGTTGTATTGTTATAGCATCTTGCAAATTGAACCCTGGATAGGGAACTTAACCCTAAATAGGGATTAAAGGGGTAAAACCTAACCCAAGTTGAGAAAACCTAAAGGCTTTAGGGAAATAGTCATAAAATATTCCCAAAAATGAACTTGAATCCCATTTATACCCCTGAGACGCCAAAAACCCATTTGAACCTTGGAAAACCCTAAGTCCAAATCCTAGGGGCCTATGTGCAAAAATTGTGCACATTTTTGGACTCAAGTGTAAAAACTACTATGTTAAATCATATAAAGTCACATGGTTCACATTTGGGAAGATTTCCAAGCCAAACCCAAGTTTTGGACTAATTTGCAAAAAGTACCACTTGACCTCTATTTCATTCTAAGTCTGAACTTCAGTGTGGTTGGCTCAACTTTGGAGCCTTGTAACTTTCAAAATATAGGGTTTTTGCCCTAGGTCAACACATCAAGTTTGTAGCTCAATCATAGGAGAACAACTTTGCTTAAGAGTGTGAGCTCAGTTGTTAAGAAAAATCCAGAGATAATTAAGCTCAAAGTCGGGCTGTCAGGCAACCCCTGGACTGAATTTTCAGTAACAGTGTGATGGGGTGAACTTTGAGCTCGATTTTGAATGTGATTCAGTGACTATTTGATGGTAAGCATTGTGGCAAAGTTGAAGATGGATTATAGGTGTATAACTTTGAAGCAGAAAGTTGGCTTAGGTACCACATAAAAATTGGAGAAAATAGAGCTCCAACTTGGTCTGTCAGATAAGCTCTTTACTGAATCAGGCGCACTGTTCATCGGTTTTTAGAAAGATCACGCCGTGGATAAGGATCTGTCTCGCCGGTGATAATGATGCCGCCGTGGCTCGGATAGGTCGGCGGCGGCCACGGTAAAAGTTCCCGGCGACGTGTCAGTGAGTCACTAAGGTGGCAAGCTTCGGTTAAACGGTGATCACCGCGCTGTCACCGGAATCCGCCGCGCGGTATGCTCGCCAGCGCGATCCAGAGATCCCCGATCCTTATCTGACTATGGCCGGTGGCCTATAAATTGAGTGCGGGCGCTGCTTCGTCACCACATTCCGCACATCAGCGACTAAGCACTTGACTCGAGCTCACCGGAAAACCCACGTAGCCCCGATTCCCTCTCTCTTCTGTTCTTAGCTCCGTCGAGAAGAAACACCCGTGGCCAGCACTCCTCTGGTCAGTAATTATCAAATTACTCCCTGTTTTAGTTAGTCTTTGATCTCTTATTGCTCCTGGATGCGGCAATTTGGAGTTCGGCCGAAGCCCATCACCGGAACGCACCCGTGCGCTGTCAAACGCCACCATGACACCCTCTCCGTCGCCCCACCTTTCTGCTCGTGCCTAGCCCAAAACTTTGCGTGTGCATCATCTCTGGTGAACCCAGGAACCTTTCCCTAGCTTCAATTTAGCCAGCCAAGCCTTCGGTTATTTCGAACACGTTAATCCACTTGATCACCCGCACTGACACCGTGGTGAGAGCATGATAGACCACCTCTAGCGAAATTGATTGGGGGGAAAGGTGCGGATGGAGTCTAATCTGGTTCCTGTCGCTTAGGAGCTCCAACCGTAGCATCATCCGGCCGGTCTAGCTCGTCGGAGCTTGGCTCCTAGCTTGGATCGCCATCAGGGACTTCACCTGCGAAGGATTAGAACCTAGAGGGGTTTTCTGTAGTATGTCAGCGACTCACAGAAACAGTGTTATGACCCCGCTTCAAGTTATTCGTTTGCTCAGGGCCCTTTCTGCAAAACATGCAGCACTGCGCGGGCGCGCGCGCGATTCCGCGTGGACCTGGGCCGCTTGGGTTGAAACCAGCCCAACACTATTCAATCTTTTTCTTTTTCTTTTTCAGTAGAGCATTAAAAATCTGATATAAATTGTAGAAAAATCCTAAAATTGTCAAACCAATTTTCCTAGACTTCTTATTTTCCATAGTATTTAATAAAAATAGTTTCATGATTTTTAAAATAAATAAGGAATTTTGAGGCATTTAAAGTAGTTTAAAACATTAGTTCTGGATTTTTAGAAGATAAAAGGTAATTCCAAAAATGTCCAAACTTTTTATATGAGCTCTACACATTATTTAGAAGCCTTGGGTAGAGTTTCGGTTGATTTGGACCTTGTTTGTTAACTAGAACCCAAAACCCCACCCCTGCCCGGTGAACTCCTTTACTGACTCCGGAAACCCTAAGTTCTCGGAGTTCCGTGAAGGAAAATTGTATTCAAGACCTTAGATAATAAATTCTTATTATCTTTGCACTCTCATGAGCATTACATGGCATTCATTCTTATATATATATGGTTATGTTAGAAAACGAAGAAGAGATCGAAGTGACCGAAGAGAAGGCACCACCACCTTTGGAATCTCAGGCAGGGACTTGTCTCTACTTTGACATTTGTGGGCCTGAACCTGACTCACCTACTAACGAAGGCAAGCCCCGGTGCATTTGCCACCTTCCTTGATGTTTTTAAAATCTTTCTCACTTGTTTGTTGCATTAAGTAATAGGAGTTGGTTGTTAAACAATTCCTGCATTATCTTCCTTGATCTTGATTACCTTCCTTGATACCCTGTTTTACAAAAGGTTTTTGCTATGCTTAGTATTGCTCTAGCAAAACAAAAGGTTTTGTTTTACAAAAGATGTTTGGCAAAGTGGGCGGGATGTTTTTGAAAATAAAACTTGATGGTGAATCCATCACGGCCGTGATGGATTCAACATCGGAAAAGATGTACCTCTGCCAGGTACAAAGTTTTTGGGTTTAAATGATTAAGCTGAGACCGGGCGGGTGACTTGCACGAGAAGAGAGTCTCGGTGTAGTGTCTCCGTCTGAGTCGATTAAGGACCGTCTCGATGTAGGCTTGCTGACCGAGGACCTTTTAACTGGTCACATGCCTCGTCATGGGTAAGCCTTGCCTCGGGCAGACTAAGGCCAGAATAAGATAACACGAAATGGGCGTGGAGCGGTGGCGAGAGTAGCGTGTACCCTCCGTAGCAAGAGGCTGGACGGTGGTGTATCTGTGCTCTCGGTTTGTGTGAACCTGATCTGGTCTTAAGAACCCCGGTGGGGGTTGACATATGCAAGGGTTAAGTGCTACATAGGTCGTGTGATCGGAGATTCTCAGCTGAGTATAATCGATTCGGATCGCCGTACCTTCGTGGTTATGAAGACTTGGTCACTGCCCTATACGTAGAATTCTAGTAAAGATAAAGGACTTGTTAAGAAACTGGCTAGTGTAGGACAAGTGTTTGAACTAGGGTAGAAAGAACTCTAGATGCAGGTAAGATTACCTAACCGGAAATAAAATTGGATTTTTAAGGGTCCACTCTTAGTAAGCATTTATGCAAAACAGAGTCTTTGACCTTGAGATACCTTACCTTGACTCCCTTATAACCAGCATACCCTTGAGAGTCTTTTCTTTAGTCGGGTAAGACTTGCTGAGTAATTCCATACTCAGGGTTTATTCCCTCGTTGTTTTAGGTGAGGAAGCAGCAAATTTTTGTTGCTTTTGTACCAAGGTGGTTCCACATGAAGAAAAACAAGAATGAAGCTGCGGGAGGACATGGTCCTCCATAAGAAACTTTTATGTAAGAACTTATCGGGAGGAGTTTTTGCCTCCCTTGGTATTGTAATAATACTACTCAGCACTCGTTTTATAACTCTGGTCTGTAATAAGTAACTTGATCTTACTTTCTAAATAAATGTAAGTTTATGTAATCGCTTTCGCATTTCTTTTATCTCTGATGTTCTGTAATGTCTGCAAGACGGGTGAAACGTTCCTGGAAAGGTAAGAAAGAAGATACCGAACTTGTCAAGTGATTGAGGAACATCTACAGAGTTGTCTGATGTCCGTTGGACAAGGACAACTGTAGGTGGGCCTAATGACTTGGGAGGTTCCGTCACAGCTGGTATCGGAGCGAAGCCCTTCTTTGCAGATATTATGAGGCATCTTCAAAAGGATTTTCTAAAAACTTACCTAGAAAGATTTCTTCCATTCTTATCCCTTATATCTGAAGAATCTATATGAAAGACCAGATAGGAGGAGTGCAATGTATAGAAGGTATGAATCAACTAAGGTTGGTTCTGTAATTATACATGCATCATGCTAATAACCATACTAATAAAATTTCCCCCCTTAGAGAAATGCCGCCACGCACGAGGAAAACCGCGCATAAGTCAACTGGCCCAATTGGAGTACCTCGTCATCAACTTGCCCCACGGGATGAGGATAGTAGCAGCGGGATCAATGATCCAATTGGGGATCTTGAAGCCCGAGTGAATCAGCTTCAAACGGAACTGCAACGCAGGACCAGCATGTGGGTCGCAGATGGCGACAGAATAAATGAACTGAGAAGTTACATCTGCCGCCTGCAAGATCAGCTTCCTGATCGGGATTTAGCGCTCGATTGGGCGGTTCAGTCTCGTTCAGTGGCCTGGGCTAAGGAAGCAAAGGCTCGAGCCCGAGTCGAAGAACTTAGCTCTGCCATTGACAACCTGTAGGCGTATTGCAATACCCTACATGAGGAAGTCCATGTACTGTATTCGCAGCTACATCCCAGTGCACCTACGGATCCTGTTGGGTCAGAAGCCGGACCCTCGCATGTTGCGGGAGAAGCGCTTGGTGGTGAGCTAGACCTTTTTAGCCCCCCTTCTATGAGGCTGGTCGATGAATGGTCTCCCACACCCGACGACGAGGCTGCCAGGAGCAACCAGAAGTAGGAATAGTGGTGTAGTAGTAGAGATAGAAGTAGTGTATTGTATCATAGGTTGTACTATTGTATAATGGGTACTGTACTCCTGTTGTATAAATCGAGTCTGTAACATTACTCTTTTTGGTAATGTAAATTGGATGGTTTTGTCTTTGGCATATTATATTTGCTTTCAAATGTTGTTGCCATAGATGCCGTCCAAGGCCCGATCACAGGATGCAGCTGGAACCTCCAGTGGGAGGGAGTCTACCCCAAATCCACCTCCTGTCCCTCCCACACTTGTCGAGGCGATTGCCGCCTTAGTGAATGCGACCGCAGATAATACCTGTTTTCTGAGAGAGATGGCGGGTCAACAGTTTCAGCAACAAGGCGGGCGGGGTTATCAACAGGGCCCCGTGAAGCCTCTTACTTGGACTTCTCAGAGACACGTCCACCGCTGTTTGTCAAAGCCGAAGACCCGTTAGAAGCAGACAAATGGATTCATGTTATCGAGCAAAAATTTGGACTTCTGCGCTGTTCTGAAACCCAGAAGCCTTTATTTGCAGCCTAGCAACTGCGCGGCCCTGCTAGCACCTTGTAACACCCAAATTCTGAATTTGGAATTGGTAGAAGAAATCTGAACAAAGTATCACTGGGAAATAAGAAAATGAGGAGAAAAAGAATTTTTTTTCTTTTAAAGGAAACCATTTATACATCCCATGAATTAAACAAACAAGGAGAATAAAACTTAAATTAGTAATATTAAAATAATATGGATTATATTCACCTTTGGATTTCAATTGATACATTTGAAAAATCTGAAAACCAAAATAGAAGTATAAATTTGAATTTGGAATAGAAAATAGAAAATAAGAGAAAGAGAAGGGATATAGAACAAAAATATAAAAAAAAAATATATATATATAAACAAGTATATTCAGAATTAGTATCCCTAACTTCACAAAAATAAATTGAAATAATGAGCCATAGAGATTTGAATTTAAGTTTGAATTCAAATTGGATTTGAAAATGAAGAAAAGAAATAGAAAATAAAAAGGAAAAAGAGAAAAACCCTAACTGGGCCAACAACCTCACATTCGGCCCACTTAAGCTTTTCCTCTGCGCGCACGGCCCAATTCCCCTCCCGCGTCCCCTCACTCTGCGACTGACGGGTGGACCCCGCCTGGCCGTCTCAGACGAGGACGACGATCTCGCGCCTGCATGCGTCGCTGACATATGGGGCCCACTGCCCAGCCTCACCCACGCGCTTGCGCTCGCGCTTCATCCGGCGCCGAGTAACCGGGCCCGCTGCTCAGCCTCTCATCTCCCCACGCGCGTTTCCGTTGTCTCACTGATACGCGGGCCATGCCCGTCAGCCACCTGCCTTCGCTCACCCCGCGCGCGGTCACTTACGCATGGGCCCCTAACGTCAGTTCTATCCCTACCAACGGATCGCGACCGACGCGGCGTGTCCGACGGTGGACTTCGCCCTTTTTCTCGGTGAAGCCGGCCATGTCGCGCCTATATAAAGTGCCACGATCTTCCCCTTCCCTCCTCATCCACTTGCACCGACACCCTTGACCGCTTTCCGTTCTCTGGGACGCAAAACACGCCGCCGCAATAGTAGAACCCAACCCGCCGCCGCGATTGCCCTCGCTCACACCGCGATTAGTCCTCTGCGCTATAGCCTGGGCACCTGTTGGGCGCGACGAAGCTTCGGCCGCCGTCAATTTCCCCCGCCGACGTACTGCGCAAGCTCAATTCGTTGCCGTTGTGAGGACCTCCGCCGTGCGCCGTGGGCAGGCCTCCCGGTGACCTAATCCTCGGTAAGAATCCCACCTCTGTATTTGTCATCCTCCCAATTCCATTTTGCACCAACTAATTTGGTGAATCAGCTCTCGGGTGGGCGGATTCGGGGCCGCTCCGGTGATGGCTCGCCGCGGCAAGGCGCGGTGTGCCGTCGGGGGGATCAAAGGAAAGACGATTACTTGTGACCGTTGGATCTTATTCAACGGCCACGATTAGATCGGGGCGTACCCCTTCGTCATTTTAAATCCGAGCCGTCGAACTTCAATCGTGTGGTTCGGGGTAGTTTGGGATCGTGGGCATTCGTGGGCCGTCGATCTCAGATCCTGCGGACATCGTCGCGTACCGGTTCACTTAGGTCAGGAACTAATCTGGGTCGCTCGGTTCAGATCGTGCGGCCGAGATTCAACGATACCCTTTCGCTGTGGCGATTTTGTTAAAGAAACCCTGGAAAACCGAGGAATCAACCCGCCGTCCAGTAGCACTGTGCGCTGTGTCTCTGTAATTTTACCCCGAGCCCCCTGTGCTTCTGCTTAATTGAGGCCCAGTCCAGAGAGTTATAAAATCAGGAAAATGAATTAGAAAATAAGTTTTTAATATAAAAATAATTCCTAGAATTTATATAATTCATAAAAAATGCATATGAACTCCAAATTAATCCATTCCACTTCCTATAATTTTGTAATATTATTGTTTATCAATTAGTGCCACTGGTTTTACATAAAAGTCACATTAAAATTGTTATCTTAATTAATCTTGTACTAAGCACATAGAATCTTTGGAAATCCATAACTTAAAATCTATAACTCCAAAATTAATGATTTCTGTTCCTAGAATCTTATTTTAATGTGTAGATTATTATTATGTATTTTGTTTACATGTTTGGTGTAATGTTAAATTTGCCTATACTATGTTTGTTTGAATTGCTACGACTAGCAGTGAGGACACGTGTCACCTGAAGATCATCCTGGTACCTGGATTCTCAAGGCCCAGGCAAGTTGTGCCCTTGATCACTTCTTTTTACCCACTCATGTTCTAATTAATCATAATGATCTGCATAGGTTAATTTTGATGGGACCCAATAGGTTACCCTAGTTTGATTATCTTTATACCTTGTTTACCACTAAACTTACTGGGTAGTACTTGCTAGTGCTATATGTGGTTTTGGGTATGGAGATACATTATTCATGATTACACTTTTTGTTATCAGTTGTTATTTAATGTTCATGTTAAGATCATTATGTTAATTGGAACATGGAGCGACCACCCGGGAAAACAGTGCTACCACAAGGGTAGTATGGGATGCCCTTGGCTGATTAATTAGGAAAGCTAGTGGAAGACTACCTTACCCGAAAGGGGCAAGGGCAGTAGGGGAGAGGTCAGTGTAGGGAGACCCTCGGGAGGATTTTGCTGCGATGGCGGTCCTGCAAGGGATTCCTGCACTGGATCTTCCTATAAACTGTAGCGGGTTTTCGGAAGCTAGTGGAACTTTGTAAAGGCCTCGTAGTGAATCCCTAGCCATTCACCTCGGAAGTGTCTAAGGGCCTTGCAAACCCTGGCGACATGGGATACACGACTTGTGGGTAAAGATGCGCAACCTCTGCAGAGTGTAAAACTGGTATACTAGCCGTGCTCACGGTCATGAGCAGCTCGGACCCTCACATGATTAAATTATGGAACTTAAACTCAATTTGTCATATGCATTGCATCGCAGGTGAAGTTGTTAACTTTTGTTCTACTGTTTAATTGGGTTGGTATTTACTTATACTTAGTAATTGCTAATAAAATTTTGACCAACTTTAAAAGCAATGCTCAGCTCTAACCATCTTCTTTGGTAAGCCTTACACTTCACGTGAGCTCCCACCTTTGGCGAGTTCATGCACATTATTCCCCACAACTTGTTGAGCGATGAACGTATGTGAGCTCACTCTTGCTGTCTCACATACACCACAGGTCAAGAACAGGTACTACAGGATGATGCTCATGGAGGATGCTGTGATGAGTTCGTGAGAGGTCTAGGTCGTCGTCTCCCAGTCAACTTTGAGTTGCTGGACCGTTGTCTCCTTATAATGTAATTATTTATTTTGTATAGAACTCCTGTTATATATAAAGATGTGACATTCGATCCTGTGCCACTATACATCATATGTATGAGACTTGGTCCCAGCATACCTGGTGTTTATGTTTACGCCCGGGTTTTGGACCCCTAAAATCCGGGTGTTACAGAAGTGGTATCAGAGGAATGTTGACTGTAGGACGAAACCTAGATAGAACTGGACAACCATTATCTACTTACCTCTGCTACTCTGATTCTTTTCTAAACTTATCTTAATCTTTTCTCATCTATTTCCGCTTCACTCTGATTATTCTTATCTTTTCTTTCTAAAAGACAAATGTGGATTTCACACTTTGAAATCCGTACCTAAAGTGACTTTAGGAATAGGAGACCTAATCCTAGGAACAAAAACAAAACTATTTTTATAAGTGTCTATATATTTGAATGTTTGTTCTTATGATACTTGTCTGATTTGGATCTTTGATTGAGTGTGATGGGTTGTGGAGTAATGTCCACAACTACATCTGCATATACATAATGCTTATAAAACTAACTAAACAAACTAGATTATCCCTCATTAAAGTATCTAGCCTAACAATACTCATCTTATCTTACAAAATTCTCCCTTATCTTAATAGATTCATCTCATCTCAAGAGATTCTATCCTACACTCATAGATCTATCTTATCTCAAAAAGGTCTTAACTTATCTTAAAAGATCCATCTTATCTTAAAAGATACTCTATTACTATTAATAGATTCATCTTGTCTTGAAAAGATTCTATCTTATCCTAATAGATCTAACTGACCTCAAAAGATTCTACCTTATCCTTATGGATTCATCTTATCCTAATAAGCATACTTATCCACCCTAGTTTAACAACCATGATCTAATGCAAATTAATTAGATCTTATCTAGTCAAACAAGTCACACCAATCTAACCTAGATCTGATCAAATCTAAAGTGACTTATCAAACATGTTAGATAATACTGATGAAATAGTTTAGACTCTACCCCTATAGAACAGGTCTTAACTTAGTTCACCCTGCACTAGATTAAGAATGACAGATCGACTTGGCCATATGCAACTACCTTAACCATCTGATAGTTGCATAACCCCTCAATTTTAACCTAGCAAGAGATTCTATCTTATCATAACATACCTAACTAATCTCAAAACATCCTAACATATCTTAATAATACATATTCTACCCGGTTGAACCTATCTAACCTAAACTAGTCTAATCTAGTCATATCCAATTTAATCTAGATCTTATCTTACCTAATGTGACCTGATCTAGTGTGGTCTAATGTTATCTAACTTAATGTGGTCCACTTAAACAGATTAATGACACTAGTAGAAGAGACTAGACCCCACTAGCCATGTATTAACTTATCTTAGCACATTGGATCAATTCAACCATGAGCTAACCCAACCCATAGAACCATGATGAATGATATAACCTTTCTATTCCCACCTAACAACAAACAAACTTTAAACCTACATCTTGTAGTCTATCTCACCCATATATATCTCTCATCTTGACAGATTCTATCTTACCCTTGGACATTCACCTTATATGATTGGTTACCCCCAATCTGGACATAAAACAAAGATTAAGCCCTACTAAAGAATCTTCAGAATTATGACCAGCTACTAGCTTATTCATTCCGCTTATTGAATGAATTCCTTTGCAAAACTATTACCATATGCTTCTAACTTTCATGGTCAATACCAGGAAAGGAAAGATTATCACGTAACAACAAACAGAAAATGAATCCTCCAAATCCTCCACCTGTTGACATCAATCAAGTGGTTGCTACCCAAAGACTGGTAATACAACAATTAACAGACCTGGTGACCGAGATGCAAAATCAGATAAGACAACAACGCGAGGAAATACGTCAGGCCCGTCAAGAAATAAGGCAAGCACGGTTGGAGAGACAACAACAACAACAACCCCCACCACCACCAGCTTCACCAAGCTACATAGATATAAATTATGATGATTTGTAAGATCTAGGTGTTACTTTAGTTAGTAGATGATATGATAATATTTTAGAAGAAATAATAAGGTCTATTGACCCTATGTTTTGTTAAAGAATTATACCTCATGCTGAGATTTCTTTGTTTGTGCATATGTTCCGAGAACAATATGAGTATACATCCCTTTTCTTACAAATCTCGAGGACGAGATTATTTTTAAGGGGGGTAGGATTTGTAACACCCAAATTCTGAATTTGGAATTGGTAGAAGAAATCTGAACAAAGTATCACTGGGAAATAAGAAAATGAGGAGAAAAAGAATTTTTTTTCTTTTAAAGGAAACCATTTATACATCCCATGAATTAAACAAACAAGGAGAATAAAACTTAAATTAGTAATATTAAAATAATATGGATTATATTCACCTTTGGATTTCAATTGATACATTTGAAAAATCTGAAAACCAAAATAGAAGTATAAATTTGAATTTGGAATAGAAAATAGAAAATAAGAGAAAGAGAAGGGATATAGAACAAAAATATAAAAAAAAATATATATATATAAACAAGTATATTCAGAATTAGTATCCCTAACTTCACAAAAATAAATTGAAATAATGAGCCATAGAGATTTGAATTTAAGTTTGAATTCAAATTGGATTTGAAAATGAAGAAAAGAAATAGAAAATAAAAAGGAAAAAGAGAAAAACCCTAACTGGGCCAACAACCTCACATTCGGCCCACTTAAGCTTTTCCTCTGCGCGCACGGCCCAATTCCCCTCCCGCGTCCCCTCACTCTGCGACTGACGGGTGGACCCCGCCTGGCCGTCTCAGACGAGGACGACGATCTCGCGCCTGCATGCGTCGCTGACATATGGGGCCCACTGCCCAGCCTCACCCACGCGCTTGCGCTCGCGCTTCATCCGGCGCCGAGTAACCGGGCCCGCTGCTCAGCCTCTCATCTCCCCACGCGCGTTTCCGTTGTCTCACTGATACGCGGGCCATGCCCGTCAGCCACCTGCCTTCGCTCACCCCGCGCGCGGTCACTTACGCATGGGCCCCTAACGTCAGTTCTATCCCTACCAACGGATCGCGACCGACGCGGCGTGTCCGACGGTGGACTTCGCCCTTTTTCTCGGTGAAGCCGGCCATGTCGCGCCTATATAAAGTGCCACGATCTTCCCCTTCCCTCCTCATCCACTTGCACCGACACCCTTGACCGCTTTCCGTTCTCTGGGACGCAAAACACGCCGCCGCAATAGTAGAACCCAACCCGCCGCCGCGATTGCCCTCGCTCACACCGCGATTAGTCCTCTGCGCTATAGCCTGGGCACCTGTTGGGCGCGACGAAGCTTCGGCCGCCGTCAATTTCCCCCGCCGACGTACTGCGCAAGCTCAATTCGTTGCCGTTGTGAGGACCTCCGCCGTGCGCCGTGGGCAGGCCTCCCGGTGACCTAATCCTCGGTAAGAATCCCACCTCTGTATTTGTCATCCTCCCAATTCCATTTTGCACCAACTAATTTGGTGAATCAGCTCTCGGGTGGGCGGATTCGGGGCCGCTCCGGTGATGGCTCGCCGCGGCAAGGCGCGGTGTGCCGTCGGGGGGATCAAAGGAAAGACGATTACTTGTGACCGTTGGATCTTATTCAACGGCCACGATTAGATCGGGGCGTACCCCTTCGTCATTTTAAATCCGAGCCGTCGAACTTCAATCGTGTGGTTCGGGGTAGTTTGGGATCGTGGGCATTCGTGGGCCGTCGATCTCAGATCCTGCGGACATCGTCGCGTACCGGTTCACTTAGGTCAGGAACTAATCTGGGTCGCTCGGTTCAGATCGTGCGGCCGAGATTCAACGATACCCTTTCGCTGTGGCGATTTTGTTAAAGAAACCCTGGAAAACCGAGGAATCAACCCGCCGTCCAGTAGCACTGTGCGCTGTGTCTCTGTAATTTTACCCCGAGCCCCCTGTGCTTCTGCTTAATTGAGGCCCAGTCCAGAGAGTTATAAAATCAGGAAAATGAATTAGAAAATAAGTTTTTAATATAAAAATAATTCCTAGAATTTATATAATTCATAAAAAATGCATATGAACTCCAAATTAATCCATTCCACTTCCTATAATTTTGTAATATTATTGTTTATCAATTAGTGCCACTGGTTTTACATAAAAGTCACATTAAAATTGTTATCTTAATTAATCTTGTACTAAGCACATAGAATCTTTGGAAATCCATAACTTAAAATCTATAACTCCAAAATTAATGATTTCTGTTCCTAGAATCTTATTTTAATGTGTAGATTATTATTATGTATTTTGTTTACATGTTTGGTGTAATGTTAAATTTGCCTATACTATGTTTGTTTGAATTGCTACGACTAGCAGTGAGGACACGTGTCACCTGAAGATCATCCTGGTACCTGGATTCTCAAGGCCCAGGCAAGTTGTGCCCTTGATCACTTCTTTTTACCCACTCATGTTCTAATTAATCATAATGATCTGCATAGGTTAATTTTGATGGGACCCAATAGGTTACCCTAGTTTGATTATCTTTATACCTTGTTTACCACTAAACTTACTGGGTAGTACTTGCTAGTGCTATATGTGGTTTTGGGTATGGAGATACATTATTCATGATTACACTTTTTGTTATCAGTTGTTATTTAATGTTCATGTTAAGATCATTATGTTAATTGGAACATGGAGCGACCACCCGGGAAAACAGTGCTACCACAAGGGTAGTATGGGATGCCCTTGGCTGATTAATTAGGAAAGCTAGTGGAAGACTACCTTACCCGAAAGGGGCAAGGGCAGTAGCGGAGAGGTCAGTGTAGGGAGACCCTCGGGAGGATTTTGCTGCGATGGCGGTCCTGCAAGGGATTCCTGCACTGGATCTTCCTATAAACTGTAGCGGGTTTTCGGAAGCTAGTGGAACTTTGTAAAGGCCTCGTAGTGAATCCCTAGCCATTCACCTCGGAAGTGTCTAAGGGCCTTGCAAACCCTGGCGACATGGGATACACGACTTGTGGGTAAAGATGCGCAACCTCTGCAGAGTGTAAAACTGGTATACTAGCCGTGCTCACGGTCATGAGCAGCTCGGACCCTCACATGATTAAATTATGGAACTTAAACTCAATTTGTCATATGCATTGCATCGCAGGTGAAGTTGTTAACTTTTGTTCTACTGTTTAATTGGGTTGGTATTTACTTATACTTAGTAATTGCTAATAAAATTTTGACCAACTTTAAAAGCAATGCTCAGCTCTAACCATCTTCTTTGGTAAGCCTTACACTTCACGTGAGCTCCCACCTTTGGCGAGTTCATGCACATTATTCCCCACAACTTGTTGAGCGATGAACGTATGTGAGCTCACTCTTGCTGTCTCACATACACCACAGGTCAAGAACAGGTACTACAGGATGATGCTCATGGAGGATGCTGTGATGAGTTCGTGAGAGGTCTAGGTCGTCGTCTCCCAGTCAACTTTGAGTTGCTGGACCGTTGTCTCCTTATAATGTAATTATTTATTTTGTATAGAACTCCTGTTATATATAAAGATGTGACATTCGATCCTGTGCCACTATACATCATATGTATGAGACTTGGTCCCAGCATACCTGGTGTTTATGTTTACGCCCGGGTTTTGGACCCCTAAAATCCGGGTGTTACACACCTGGTGGGGGAATTTCGTGGCCGTTCAACCGGCCAATCATCAGATAACATGGGAAGAATTCAAGGTGGCCTTCCGTGAACACTATATCCCAGAAGGTGTCCTTCACATGAAGCAAGAAGAATTTATGAAGCTGAAGCAAGGAGGGGATACTGTTAATCAGTATCTCAATAAGTTCAATCATTTGTCACAATATGCAATCGATCAAGTGAACACCGATCTGAAGAAGAAGAATTGTTTTATGAGAGGTTTAAATGATCGACTGCAAAGGAAGATGGCAACCTGCATAGATCTTACTTATGGAAGAGCTGTCAGTACAGCATTGGCGGTAGAAGCGAAGTATGCAGTTGTCGGAAAATCTAAGGGATTTGGAGGTGACAGGCCCAGTCAAGGACCGGTGAAAAGGCAACGGTTTGTTCTCCAGCCTTCCAACCAGAATTGCTCTTTCTCTCGTCCACCCTCCTTCCCTTTTAAGCAGCCAATAATTATTCGTCCCAATAATGCCCCCACTGCCCCAAGTCAGCCGGGTGCCCCAGGCACTCGATTCCCTGCTCTGCCCAGCTCATCGACTGGATGTTTCAACTGTGGAAAATCTGGGCATTTCATCAAGGATTGCCCTTATCCAATGCAGAACCAGTCAAATAATCAGCAAGGATCTGAGAATTCATCTCAAGTTAAGGGAAATACTTCGGGCAAAAATACCAAGAAGACGGGACGCATATATTATACGCAAGTGGCCACTACACCGGACGGAGAGCCGATAATGATGGGTACGTTCCTTGTGGCCAATCATCCCACAGTTATTCTCTTTGATTCTGGTGCTTCACATACATTCATCAGCAAGAAATTTGTGGAGCAACATTGCATTTCATGCCATGAATCAAAAGAAGGGTTTAAAATTCACTCACTCGGGGGACAACTCTTTACTAGAGAAGTGGCCTATCAAGTGCCCGTAACATTGGCCGGACGGGACTTTCCTACTAATATGATCGTTCTGAAAGGCCAAGACATAGATGTCATTTTGGGTATGAATTGGTTGGCCAAGCATAAAGCAACCCTCAACACTGATCAAAGAACTATTAGGTTGAGTCATAATCAAGAGTAAATTCTTTTGCCCATCCCCATTCCAACCAAAGCTACTGGCAGAGTTTATGAAGCCACTATACCGGCAATCAAGGATATTCGGTAGTATGCGAGTTTCCCGATGTCTTTCCAGAGGATTTGCCTGGATTGCCACCTGAAAGGGATGTAGAGTTTGTAATTGAGTTGAAACCCGGTACGGCTCCCATTTCTCGAAGATCGTACCGTATGCCTCCAAATGAGTTGGCAGAATTGAAGATTCAATTACAAGATCTACTTGAGAAAGGATTCATTCGGCCAAGCTCGTCACCATGGGGTTGTCCAGCCATATTCGTCAAGAAGAAGGATCAAACTTTACGGTTGTGTGTGGATTATCGACCCCTGAATGAGGTCACTATCAAGAACAAGTACCCTCTTCCGAGGATTGACATTTTATTTGATCAACTGACCTGGGCGAGGGTATTCTCCAAGATTGATCTCAGATCGGGCTATCATCAGATCCGTATTCGGCCCGAGGATATACCAAAGACCGCGTTCACTACGCGGTATGGGTTATTTGAATACCTGGTAATGTCTTTCGAATTGACAAATGCTCCTGCCCACTTAATGTATTTGATGAACTCGGTATTCATGCCTGAGTTGGACAAGTTTGTGGTGGTCTTCATTGACGATATTCTAATATATTCCAAAAATGAAGAGGAGCATGCTCAACATTTACAGATCGTGTTAACGCGCCTGAGAGAACATCAGTTGTATGCTAAGTTCAATAAATGCGCATTTTGGCTGGAGGAAATTCAGTTTCTAGGACATGTTCTATCTGCCAGGGGGATTGCGGTAGATCCCAGCAAAGTCAAGGACATTTTGGAGTGGAAACCCCCAACCACTGTTCATCAAGTCCAAAGTTTCCTTGGACTGGCTGGATATTACCGCCGATTCATACCAGATTTTTCTAAGCTTGTGAAGCCAATCACAAGTTTATTGAAGAATGATATTAAATTCAATTGGTCTTCCAAGTGCAATGAAGCCTTTGAACAATTGAAGACATTATTAACCACTGCTCCGGTATTGGCTCAACCGGATATCACCAAGCCCTTTGATGTATATTGTGATGCATCAGGCAGTGGTCTCGGCTGTGTGTTAATGCAAGAAGGCCGAGTAATTGCGTATGCTTCAAGGCAGTTGCGCCGGCATGAGGAGCATTATCCAACTCATGATCTGGAGCTAGCTGCTGTGGTTCATGCCCTGAAGATTTGGCGTCATTATCTGATGGGTAATATCTGTCACATTTATACAGATCATAAAAGCTTGAAGTATATCTTCACCCAGTCAAAATTGAATATGAGACAAAGGCGATGGCTTGAGCTTATTAAGGATTATGAACTGGAAATTCATTATCACCCAGGCAATGCCAATGTGGTGGTAGATGCACTTAGCCATAAGGTTTCCTGTCACTGTCTTATGATGAAGACCTCTGACAATACATTATGTCAGGAGATGGAGAAGCTAAACCTGGGAATGGTCCAGCAAGGAACCCTAAGTCAGCTAAAGCTTGAGTCAGTCATCTTGCAAAGGATAATTGATGCTCAAAGGGATAATGAGGGTATGAAACACATTCGTGAGAAGATAAGGGCTGGAAAAGCCAAATGTTTCAAAGAAGATGATCAAGGCATTATATGGTTTAATAACTGCATAGTGGTGCCGAAGAATGAAGAGACCCGCTAGCAAATTCTTGATGAAGCACATCTTAGTCGCTATTCTATTCATCCCGGAAGCACTAAGATGTACCAAGACTTGAAGCAACATTATTGGTGGACAAAAATGAAGATCGAGATTGCACGCTATGTGGCTAGATGTGACACCTGCAGACGTGTCAAGGCCATACATTTGAAAGCTGCCGGTCCATTACAGTCTTTACCAATACCAACATGGAAATGGGAAGACATAAGTATGGACTTCATTGTGGGATTGCCCAGGACCGCAAGAGGGTATGACTCTATCTGGGTTATCATTGATCGACTCACAAAGATTGCCCACTTCTTACCTGTTAAGGCAAAGTATTCAGTGGCCACTTATGCAGCATTATACATTGCCCACATTCTCAGTTTGCACGGTGTTCCAAAGACTAAAGTGTCGGATCGTGGACCACAATTTGTATCCAAATTTTGGGAAGAACTTTATAGATCACTGGGTACTAAACTGCTCCACAGTTCGGCCTATCATCCTCAAACAAGTGGACAGACTGAGAGGGTTAATCAAATACTTGAAGATATGCTGCAGGCATGTGTTCTAGACTTCTCACAGAAATGGGATGAATGTTTGCCCTTAGAGGAGTTTTCATATAATAATAGCTATCAAGAAAGTATCAAGATGGCACCCTTCGAAGCTTTATATGGACGACGATGTCGCACTCCGCTAAATTGGTCTGAACCTGGTGAAAGGTACTTCTTCAGGCCTGATATGGTGAAAGAGACCGAAGAAAAGGTTCAGAAAATAATTTATAATATGAAGAAAGCCCAAGCTCGTCAAAAGAGTTATGTAGACCGACGACGACAACCCTTATACTTTCTCGTGGGAGATTATGTCTACCTGAAAGTTTCACCAATGAAGGGTGTATCGCGTTTCGGGATAAAAGGGAAGCTTGCACCCAGGTACATTGGTCCATTCCCTATATTTGAAAGATATGGGCCAGTGGCGTATCGACTTCAACTACCTGAAACCTTGTCTGTTGTACACAATGTGTTCCATGTGTCGCAATTGAAGAAATGTCTTCGGGTACCAGATCGAACCGTTGAAGTGACAGATGTTGTCCTTGAACCAGACTTGACATATTCCGAACATCCCATTCGGGTCCTGGATCAAAAGGACAGGGTTACCTGGAGAAAAACTCTCAAGTTCTATAAGATACAGTGGAACCAACATTCTGAAGAAGAGGCTACATGGGAAACTCAAGACTTTTTAGATAAGAATTTCCCAGGCTTTTTAGCCTCATGTAATTTGTAAAATGTGTTTAGTTGTTGTAATAAAAGAGTGAACCCCACACCACCCCAGCCTTGTATCAGAATAAGGAAATAAAAATGTGACACATTTCCTTTTCCATTACTTACCCTAGGACTTGTAATCTCGGGACGAAATTCTTTTATGGGGGGAAGGATGTAACACCACTGGTGTTACTGCAACTAAAACTTGAGCATGGCATCATAAACATTGGCATTGCATATGTTTGACACACCTAGAGTGCATTCACTAGGTAAAAATTTCAAACAAGTTGTATTGTTATAGCATCTTGCAAATAGAACCCTGGATAGGGAACTTAACCCTAAATAGGGATTAAAGGGGTAAAACCTAACCCAAGTTGAGAAAACCTGAAAGCTTTAGGGAAATAGTCATAAAATATTCCCAAAAATGAACTTGAATCCCATTTATACCCCTGAGATGCCAAAAACCCCATTTGAACCTTGGAAAACCCTAAGTCCAAATCCTAGGGGCCTATGTGCAAAAATTGTGCACATTTGGACTCAAGTGTAAAAACTACTATGTTAAATCATATAAAGTCACATGGTTCACATTTGGGAAGATTTACAAGCCAAACCCAAGTTTTGGACTAATTTGCAAAAAGTACCACTTGACCTCTATTTCATTCTAAGTCTGAACTTCAGTGTGGTTGGCTCAACTTTGGAGCCTTGTAACTTTCAAAATATAGGGTTTTTGCCCTAGGTCACCACATCAAGTTTGTAGCTCAATCATAGGAGAACAACTTTGCTTAAGAGTGTGAGCTCAGTTGTTAAGAAAAATCCAGAGATAATTAAGCTCAAAGTCGGGCTGTCAGGCAACCCCTGGACTGAATTTTGAGTAACAGTGTGATGGGGTGAACTTTGAGCTCGATTTTGAATGTGATTCAGTGACTATTTTATGGTAAGCATTGTGGCAAAGTTGAAGATGGATTATAGGTGTATAACTTCGATGCAGAAAGTTGGCTTAGGTACCACATAAAAATTGGAGAAAATAGAGCTCCAACTTGGTCTGTCAGATAAGCTCTTTACTGAATCAGGCGCACTGTTCATCGGTTTTCAGAAAGATCACGCCGTGGATAAGGATCTGTCTCGCCGGCGATAAGGATGCCGCCGTGGCTCGGATAGGTCGTCGGCGGCCACGGTAAAAGTTGCCGGCGACGTGTCAGTGAGTCACTAAGGTGGCAGGCTCTGGTTAAACGGTGATCACCACGCTGTCACCGGAATCCACCGCGCGGTATGCTCGCCAGCGCGATCCAAAGATCCCCGATCCTCATCCGACTACGGCCGGCGGCCTATAAATTGAGTGCGGGCGCTGCTTCGTCACCACATTCCGCACATCAGCGACTAAGCACTTGACTCGAGCTCACCGGAAAACCCACGTAGCCCTGATTCCCTCTCTCTTCTGTTCTTTGCTCCGCCGAGAAGAAACACCCGTGGCCAGCGCTCCACTGGTCAATAATTATCAAATTACTCCCTGTTTTAGTTAGTCTTTGATCTCTTATTGCTCCTGGATGCGGCAATTTGGAGTTTGGCCAAAGCCCATCACCGGAACGCACCCGTGCGCTGTCAAACGTCGCCATGACACCCTCTCCGTCGCCCCACCTTTCTGCTCGTGCCTAGCCCAAAACTTTGCGTGTGTGTCATCTCTGGTGAACCCAGGAACCTTTCCCTAGCTTCAATTTAGCCAGCCAAGCCTTTGGTTATCCGGAACACCTTAATCCACTTGATCACCCGCACTAACACCGTGGTCAGAGCATGATAGACCACCTCTAGCGAAATTGATTGGGGGGAAAGGTGCGGATGGAGTCTAATCTGGTTCCTGTCGCTTGGGAGCTCCAGCCGTAGCATCATCTGGCCGGTCTAGCTCGTCGGAGCTTGGCTCCTAGCTTGGATCGCCGTCGGGGACTTCACCTGCGAAGGATTAGAACCTGGAGGGGTTTTCTGTAGTATGTCAGCGACTCACAGAAACAGTGTTATGACGCCGCTTCAATTTATTCGTTTGCTCAGGGCCCTTTCTGCAAAACTTGCAGCGCTGCGCGGGCGCGCGCGCGATTCCGTGTGGACCTGGGCCGCTTGGGTTGAAACCAGCCCAACACTATTCAATCTTTTTCGTTTTCTTTTTCAGTAGAGCTTTGAAAATCTGTTATAAATTGTAGAAAAATCCTAAAATTGTCAAACCAATTTTCGTAGACATCTTATTTTCCATAGTATTTAATAAAAATAGTTTCCTGATTTTTAAAATAAATAAGGAATTTTGAGGCATTTAAAGTAGTTTAAAACATTAGTTCTGGATTTTTAGAAGATAAATGGTAATTCCAAAAATGTCCAAACTTTTTATATGAGCTCTACACATTATTTAGAAGCCTTGGGTAGAGTTTGGGTTGATTTGGACCTTGTTTGTTAACTAGAACCCAAAACCCCACCCCTGCCCTGTGAACTCCTTTACTGACTCCGGAAACCCTAAGTTCTCGGAGTTCCGTGAAGGAAAATTGTATTCAAGACCTTAGATAATAAATTCTTATTATCTTGGCACTCTCATGAGCATTACATGGCATTAATTCTTATATATATATATATGGTTATGTTAGAAAACGAAGAAGAGATCGAAGTGACTGAAGAGAAGGCACCACCACCTTTGGAATCTCAGGGAGGGACTTATCTCTACTTTGACATCTGTGGGCCTGAGCCTAACTCACCTACTAACGAAGGCAAGCCCCGGTGCATTTGCCACCTTCCTTGATGTTTTTAAAATCTTTCTCACTTGCTTGTTGCATTAAGTATTAGGAGTTGGTTGTTAAACAATTCCTGCATTATCTTCCTTGATCTTGATTACCTTCCTTGATACCCTGTTTTACAAAAGGTTTTTGCTATGCTTAGTATTGCTCTAGCAAAACAAAAGGTTTTGTTTTACAAAAGATGTTTGGCAAAGTGGGTGGGATGTTTTTGAAAATAAAACTTGATGGTGAATCCATCACGGCCGTGATGGATTCAACATCGGAAAAGATGTACCTCTGCCAGGTACCAAGTTTTTGGGTTTAAATGATTAAGCTGAGACCGGGAGGGTGACTTGCACGAGAAGAGAGTCTCGGTGTAGTGTCTCCGTCTGAGTCGATTAAGGACCGTCTCGATGTAGGCTTGCTGACCGAGGACCCTTTAACTGGTCACATGCCTCGTCATGGGTAAGCCTTGCCTCAGGCAGACTAAGGCCAGAATAAGATAACACGAAATGGGCGTGGAGCGGTGGCGAGAGTAGCGTGTACCCTCCGTAGCAAGAGGCTGGACGGTGGTGTATCTGTGCTCTCGGTTTGCGTGAACCTGATCTGGGCTTAAGAATCCCGGTGGCGGGTTGACATATGCAAGGGTTAAGTGCTACATATGTCGTGTGATCGGAGATCCTCAGCTGAGTATAATCGATTCGGATCGCCGTACCTTCGCGGTTATGAAGACTTGGTCACTGCCCTATACGTAGAATTCTAGTAAAGATAAAGGACTTGTTAAGAAACTTGCTAGTGTAGGACAAGTGTTTGAACTAGGGTAGAAAGAACTCTAGATGCAGGTAAGTTTACCTAACCGGAAATAAAATTGGATTTTTAAGGGTCCACTCTTAGTAAGCATTTATGCAAAACAGAGTCTTTGATCTTGAGATACCTTACCTTGACTCCCTTATAACTAGCATACCCTTGAGAGTCTTTTCTTTAGTCAGGTAAGACTTGCTGAGTAATTCCATACTCAGGGTTTATTCCCTCGTTGTTTTAGGTGAGGAAGCAGCAAATTTTTGTTGCTTTTGTACCAAGGTGGTTCCACATGAAGAAAAACAAGAATGAAGCTGCGGGAGGACATGGTCCTCCATAAGAAACTTTTATGTAAGAACTTATCGGGAGGAGTTTTTGCTTCCCTTGGTATTGTAATAGTACTACTCAGCACTCGTTTTATAACTCTGGTCTGTAATAAGTAACTTGATCTTACTTTCTAAATAAATGTAAGTTTATGTAATCGCTTCCGCATTTCTTTTATCTCCGATGTTCTGTAATGTCTGCAAGACGGGTGAAACGTTCCTGGAAAGGTAAGAAAGAAGATACCGAACTTGTCAAGTGATTCAGGAACATCTACAGGGTTGTCTGATGTCTGTTGGACAAGGACAACTGTAGGTGGGCCTAATGACTTGGGAGGTTCCGTCACAGGGTGTCTAGCCATTCACAAAACAAACCCTAGTGTCGGTGTTCGGACTAAGCGTCCTAACCAACTAGTGAATAATGTCGCGTGGCCAGAATCTAGATGGTGTGCGAGTTGACACAAGCAATTTATCCTGGTTCAGGCAATGCAAACTCCTACTTCCAGCAGAGGGGGATTGTTGGGGGCATGCTTCGTCGCCGAAGGACCTCCAAGCAAAAACACCTTCGGCAAGTTGACACAAGCAGACAAAGCATGAAGATACAAGCCGAAGCTTTGATCCAGGTAGCTTAGGCATAGCAACATGCCTTGAGACGAAGGTTTGCAACGACTCAAAGAGGAAAAGACCGATCAATCCACGATAGTTTGTGTCATGTTTATGGTTATTCATTGAGGGCATGAATGTAATTTCGATCGGGCTGTGTCCTGTGCCTATAAATAGATGAACAGTAACACCATACTGTTTACGCTGATTGGTATCCGCTCGTGCGTCACACTTGAACTTTTGCCTTCTTTAAAGCCAAAGGTATTAATGTAATTCAATATTATTCACCTTCATTCATAATAATAATTAAGATATATTAATGATATCATATGGTTATTCGAGTTATCTTTCATGTCTCATATGCTTCTTCTTTCATTAATATATACTGTGATGATGAAGGTATGACTTTCATGACCTTCGTCTGAAGAGCATTATATCCTAAGGGAGATAATGCTTCGAAGGACGAAGGGCATTAACCATTGACATTTTGTGTTGTCTTGTTCTTAACTCATAGCATTTGAGGACAAGTGACCAACATTGGCGCCCACCTCCGGTGAACTCACTTCCTCTGTTGAGACGATGGCTTTGCTCAATAATCAAGTTGCAGCACCTTCGGTTACGAAGCTGGTGCTCCCGATCACAGGCGGCTCAAGTTCAGAGCAGGCTAACAAGAAGTAGAAGAAAGAAGCGTAGAGAAGGGTGCAGCATGTTGGGGTGCAAGGACCCTTCATCAAGTCCAAGTGGTCTCACATCCTAATCACCTTCTCCCAGGAGGATCTTCAGCTCAAAGATTACCCTCACAATGATGCTATGGGCATATCTTGTGTTATCAAGGGATTTCTGGTCCACAATGTTCTGGTTGACACAGGCAGTGCAGCAGACAACATATTTGCCAAAGCCTTCAGATAGATGCAAGAACTAGAGGACAAGAATCATGATGCTATGCACCGTCTTTGTGGCTTCGGAGGGCGGCACATTGTGGCACTTGGCAAAATCACAATGCCAGTCACCTTCGGCTATGTCCACAATACAAGAACTGAGCAAAATGTTTTTGACATTGTTGACATGGAGTACCCATACAATGCAATCATTGGTCGAGGGACACTCAATGCCTTCGAAGCTATACTCCATCCAGCATACCTATGCATTAAGATACCATCGGAGCAAGGGCCCATTACTGTCCATGGAAGTCAAGAAGCTGCCAGAAAGGTTGAAGGGAACTGGACAGATTCAAAAGCAATCCATAACATAGACAAAGCCGAAGCTTATCAATAGTTTAAGTAGAAAAGAGAGAAGGCTGCTTCGGTAGATCAGCCGAAGCCAATGCTACTATGCGAAGACATAGCAGAACAAAGGGTGCTGTTGGGATCTCAGCTATCTGATGAGCAAGAGAAGACTTTGATAAGATTTTTATTGAACAACAAATATGTCTTTGCCTGGTCAACCAATGATCTCTGTGGTGTCAACAGAGATGTTATTGAGCATTCACTCAATGTAGATTCATCCTTCATGCCAAGAAAACAAAGGCTTTGGAAGATGTCTAAAGACAAAGCTGAAGGTGCTCGGAACGAAGTGAAGAGACTTCTCAGTGCTGGTGTTATGAGAGAAGTGAAATACCCAAAATGGCTAGCCAATACTGTTATGGTGAAGAAGGCCAATGGTAAATGGAGAATGTGCATTGATTTCACAGATCTCAACAAGGCCTGTCCAAAGGACGAGTTCCCATTACCAAGAATAGACTCTCTTCTAGATGCAGCAGCTTCTTCAGAGCTCATGAGTCTATTGGATTGTTATTTAGGCTATCATCAAATTTGGATGAAGAAGGAAGACGAGCCGAAGACCAGCTTCATAACTCCTAGTGGCACCCATTGCTATCTTTGGATGCCTGAGGGGCTCAAGGATGCTGGAGGAAGCTTCAGCAGAATGACAGCCAAGGTCCTTCATTCTCAAATAGGCAGGAATGTATTGACCTATGTTGATGATATCATAGTAAAAAGCACAAAGCAAGAAAATCACATTGCTAATTTGCAAGAAACATTTGCCAATTTCAGGCAAGCAGGCCTAAAATTAAATCCGAAAAAGTGTGTTTTTGGAGTGAAGAAGGGCAAGTTCCTTGGCTATTTGGTATCAACAAAGGGAATTGAAGCCAACCCGAGCAAGATTGAAGCTATCCTTCGGATGGAGCCACCAAATTCAAAAAAGGGGGCTCAACGATTGGCAGGAAGGCTTGCATCATTGAATAGGTTCATATCAAGATCAGCGGAGAGGAATCTACCATTCTTTGAAATTCTAAAGTCAGCCGAAGTTTTTCAGTGGGGCCCGACTCAGCAAAAGGCTTTTGAAGAATTAAAGCAATACTTGATAGATCTGACAACTCTAACCCCACCTTCGCCAGGGGCTCCTTTACTCCTGTATGTAGCATCTTCCCACTTTGCAGTTAGTGCGGTGCTTGTACAGGAGAAGCTAGATGGCCAAATCAAAAAGCAGGCCCCAGTATACTTCGTCTCCGAAGTTCTAAGTTTTTCAAAGAAAAATTATACAGAATTGGAGAAGGTGTTGTATGCTGTGTTAATGGCCTCCAGAAAGCTTCGGCATTATTTTCAAGCATATCATATAATTGTCCCATCATCACAGCCTCTGAAGGACATAATGAGGAACAGAGAAGCTACTGGAAGGAATGGAAAATGGGTTGCGGAGCTAAGCGAATTCAGTATTGACTATGTACATAGATCTTCAATTCAGTCCCAGGCGTTAGCAGACTTCATTGCTGATTGGACGCCAGGGGCTCAGGAAGAAGAAACAAATAAAGATGACGAAGCTTGGACAGTGTTCTGCGATGGTTCCTGGGGAACCTTCGGTGCAGGAGCGGCTGTTGTCCTAGTTGCGCCTTCTAAAGTCAGAACATGTTATGCAGCAAGGCTTGATTTCAGTTGTACAAATAATATTGCTGAATACGAAGCACTCTTGTTGGGGTTTCGGAAGTTAAAGGCAATGGGAATAAGAAGGGCCATCCTTAAAACTAACTCTTAAGTCATTTCTGGCCTTGTAGACAAAAGTAGTAAGGCTAGAGATCCGAAGCTTGAAAAATATCTAGATACAGTTCGAAGGCTGGAGGCTTCTTTCGAAGGTTTTTCCGTCAAGAATATTCTAAGAGGAGAAAATGAGCATGCAGATCTGTTAGCCAAATCAATGGCACAGGGGCTCCCTCTATCTTCGGAAGTATTTTTTGAGACAATAAAAGCACCTTCGGTTGAACTTATGGAGAGAGCAGTGCTTACAATATCTCCTGTACATAGTAAAGATTGGAGGACTGAAATTATGTCTTTCCTCCAAGGAAATTGTCTTTCGGATGACGAAGTTTATAATAAGGGAATGGAAGCAAGGACAAGACCATATGTCATAATAGAAGGGGAATTGTACAAGCATGGGGTCTGTTCTCCGCTCCTCAAATGTTTATCCAGAACCGAAGGTATAGAGTTAATGAAGGAGATACATGCAGGCCTGTGTGGATCTCACATTGGGTCTAGGCCATTGCTGGGAAAGTGTTTAGACAAGGATTTTATTGGCCGAAGGCAGCTTTAGATGCAGCAGAGCTAGTTCAAAAGTGCGAGAATTGTCAAAAATGTGCAAGAGATCAGAAGCAACCTTCGTCTCTCAAACATCTGATACATCCTACTTGGCCATTGCAAAGATGGGGCCTAGATTTGTTAGGCCCACTTCCACCAGCGCATGGTAATATAAAATATGTTGTGGTGGCTGTAGAATATTTTTCTAAGTGGATTGAAGCAAAGCCTTTGGCTACAATAACTTCGGTTATAGTCCAAAAATTCTTCTAGCAAAATATTGTTTGTCGCTTGGGCGTGCCGAAGGCTATAACTGTAGACAATGGAACACAGTTTGTTGCCGAATCATTTAAAGAGTTCTGTGACCGGATTGGTACGAAGATCTATTTTGCATCAGTTAGGCATCCAGAGTCAAACGGGCTAGTAGAAAGAGCAAATGGCATTATAATGATAGGAATAGTGAAGTTAATCTTCAATCAGTCTAGAGGAAAGTGGCCAGATGAGTTGATTAAAGTGGTGTGGAGCCACAATACAACCATGTCAAGATCAACAGGATTTACACCTTTCAAACTATTATTTGGTGACGAAGCTATAACTCTAGAAGAAGCTAAAGCAGGATCAATAAGAACTGTAGCTTTGGCAGCAGACGAAGCTGATTATCACGTAGCAAAAGATACTATAGAGGGGACCAGACTTCAGGCTGTAGAGAACATCAATAAATATCAAGCCGATACAATAAAATGGCGTGACAGAAAAGTTCGATTGAAAAATATCAATCCAGGGCATTTGGTTCTTCGGAGAATAGCCAATCCAGACACAGTAGTCAAATTGTAGCTGAAGTGGGAAGGACCTTTTCTAGTGGTATCTTCGTCGAGGCCCGGTTCTTATAGATTGAAGGATATGGACGGCAACGACATACCCAGATCTTGGAATGCGGATGAGCTTCGGCGATATTATGTGTAATTTGATGTGATCTTTTTTTATTTTTTATATGGCACCCTTTTCCTTTCCAAAGGGGGAGAAAGGTTTTTAATGGGGCCATAGCTTGTAATTTTTACTTCCTTATTTAGCTCCACAAGAGCCAAATCCCCCAAAAGAATGTAAAATGTAAAACCTAAGCATGCACCATCGAGTGCAGAGAAAAAAAAAGAGGAAAAACAGGGAGAAGCTCAAAAGTCGTCCCCAAGGGGATGCAGAGCATGATGAACAAAAAGTCATTCCTAAGGGAGCGGAGTGTAAGTTTTCTGCTCAAAAGTCGTTCCTAAGGGAATGCAGAGCTAAATACCGCCGAAATATAAGGCGAAGAAGTTCAAAAGTCGTTCCTAAGGGGATGCAGAACTTATACTGCCGAAATAGAAGGCGAAGAAGTTCAAAAGTCGTTCCTAAGGGGATGCAGAACTTATACCACCGAAATAGAAGGTGAAGAAGCTCAAAAGTCGTTCCTAAGGGGATGCAGAGCTTAAGATTCAAAAGACGTTCCTAAGTGAATGCAGAGTCCGGGTGTGGCTTCGTGTGCTTGTGTTTCATTCATTTGCACATTACATTACATCATTCATTGCATTCATACACAATCATGTAGAAATTCGTAGGATCATCATCATAATAACACAAAGTACAAACAGATGCTTCGGCTTTGACAACAATGCTTCGATGAGCATAAAGAAGCAAAGATACGCTTCGTTGTGTACGAAAAGAAGGGAAGGTGTTTTTCGCCTTCGGCTCAAAAGATACATGTTTCGTCCACATCAAAGCAATTCATACACGGATGAAAAGGTAAAAAATATATTACAAGGTATGGACAAATTTATAGAGTAATGTTTGATTCCTAAATTACAATATCTTTTACAAAGGTAATTCAAATGTCTCTAAAGCTTTATGCAGCAGCTTCATCAATCTTCTTTGAGCTTCGCATTATTGACCTTCGGCTTCATCATCCTGTACACAACAAAGTAGTATAAGGTAAAAAGTAATTACAAGAGAAGGTAAGCAACAGGTACGAGTTTTATAACGGCTTAAGATGACTTCGTGCCTCGTCACCAGCTAAGTTCTGCCCACCCTTCGTCCAAATTTGTGTTATAAACATATTCCCAATACTTCGGGCAAGGCTGGGGATATCAACTAGGTCCGCTGGAGATAGACTGAAGTTCGGTCTGTTTACTATTTTTTCGTGCGTGCAACCAGCCTTCATAAAAGCTACAGCTGTGCCGCGAGAAGCCAGCAGGGCACAGAAGTCGCCATGCCCATCAATAACTTCGTCAATGTGACGGAACCTCTCTAGTCATTAGGCCCACCTACAGTTGTCCTTGTCCAACGGACCTCAGACAACCCTGTAGATGCCCCTGAATCACTTAACAAGTTCGGTATCTGGTTTTCTCACCTTTCCCAAGAGCGTTTTACCCGTCACACAGACATTACAGAACATCGGAGATACAGAAATGCGGAAGCGATTACATAACTTACATTTATTTGAAAGTAAGATAAAGTTGGTTATTACAGACCAGCATATAAACACGAGTGCAGAGTACTTATTATTACAATACCAAGGGAGGTAAAAACTCCTCCCGATAAGTTCTTACATAAAAGTTTTTATGGAGGACTAGGTCCTCCCGCAGCTTCATTCTTGCTTTTCTTCATTTGACACCACCTTGGTACAAAAGCAACAAAAGTTTGTTGCTTCCTCACCTAAAAACAATAGGGAATAAAACCCTGAGTATGGAATTACTCAGCAAGTCTTACCCGACTAAAGAAAAAGACTCTCAAGGGTATGCTGGTTGTAAGGGAGTCACGGTAAGGTTTCTCAATTATCAAAGACTCTGTTTTGCATAAATGCTTACTAAAAGTGGATCCTTAAAAACCCAATTTTATTGTCAAGTTAGGTAGAATTACCTACATCTAGAGTTCTTGCTAACCTAGTTCAATCACTTAATGTCACACCCGGTTTTTAGAAGGTAAACCGAATGCGAACCATGTACGTGCCAGGATCAGTTATTCACGTACACAGCAGTTACATAACATGGACATCATCACACAGTGCTCAAATAGTATTAAAAGGGGAAATAATAGTCGATTACATCATACGTCTGAGACGTCCATATAGTTCTTACAATAAATCAAAGTGCGGAAAAGAAACGTAGATAACGCGGCCTTCACAGGCAGCCGACTGGGGGTTGCCGCTAACCCACACCTAGAACTCGTCGTAGTCTTGAAACTCCTGGAAGTCTCCTTCCACAGCTTCAACTTCTCCTGAGCAGTGGTTGCAATGCTGACAACCTGGGGGGGGGGTTTGGTGTGTAGAGCAAGAGTGAGTACACATCAACATACTCAGCAAGTATCCTGTTTGGCTGTAGTGGACTAGCTTTATGTGGGGATAAGTCAAGCAGTTGCTTTTTGTTGGTCAGGTCATTACTTACTAGTAGAAAGCCAGGTTTTAACATTAACCCAAGTTATTAGCCCAATGTATCCTTTCCAAACGGAAAGAATACCACTTACCAGCACCATAATCATAACCAGAATCATCAATCTCATTGCCACCTGTACCAAAATGTCTCTGATCAAGTATCACTAATCTCTGGAGCTCCCTTGGCCGCTCATAACCGTGAGCACGGCTGATATATCAGTTTCATAACACTCTGCAGAGGTTGCGCACTTTACCCACAAGCCGTGATTCCCTTTCTGCCCGGAGAGAGCTACTCCCCATTGACCACTACCTAGGTGGTCCAGCAGGGCATCACTACGTAGCCTTTACAAAGATTCCCCGGGGCTGTAGCCACCCGTTAGGTTTCCTAAATGTACCGCACTCCTCCCCAAGGGACAAATCAACCTTGGCAGAGCGAGCCGCATACACCGAGCCCCATTGACGGCACGACGGCTAAGCGATCTACACCCCGGTTCCTCCAATTATTCAGCTAAGGGCGTCCCATTCCACCCTCATGGTTGCACTGTTTTCCCGGGCGGTCATCCATTGAACAGGTCCTTACGGAGAGGCACTCGAGAAACCGCTCGAGTCCCCTTGAAGGTCACAAATATGATCATAAATAAGAAGGGAAAACAGCGTATCATAGATAATCACATCATGTTCATTGATTAGAGTTGAGCAATAGCATCAGACTAAGCAGTAATAATCCGACCCAAATAGGTAAACAAGGACATGGATAACAAAAGCTAGTCAATCCTTAAGTATAAATGTGTAATGCGGGAGGTGAATTAAAGAATGAATAGGACAGCAATAGGTCAAAGGACACTTGCCTCCACCAACCGACTGCTGCTCAGGGGCTTCTCCTGCGAATTCCTCGGGCTCTTCGACCGGATCGTTCTCTATGCGAGCGCACACATACATACATCCACATATTTAATACAAAAGAACAGTACACCATACAAGGGAACAAGTAAAGCGAGTATGCATCAAGTATGACATTCGATATCGCATTTGTTATGGTTAGAAAGAAACAGGGAAAGGTCTCGCAGGGGGTTAAATCTTATGCACTAATGTTTAGTTACAATTGGTTCTTAACAAAAGAATTCTGTTATATGCACTAATGGAAACCTAGTCATTTTAAGTTGATCAACATTGAACGAGATAAACAATTAACTACGTGAATCAACTAGCATAACGGAATTTTAAATTAAGCTTCCTATTTCAATAACATGAACAATGATTAGCCTACCTAAAATAAAATAGCTATGATAACAGAAAGTAAAATAAAATAAAATAAAATAAAAAAAATAAAAAAATAAATAAAAAAAACAGGGGGGGCGGTTGAACCGGCCCTAGGGGCGGTTGAACCGGCGGCTGGGCTGGCGGGCGCGCAGGGGCGAGGCGCGGCCAGGCGGGCGGCCAGGGCGCGGCCAGCGCGCGGCTGGGGCGCGGCCGGGGCGCGGCCGGGGCTGGCTGGGACGCAGCCGGGCGGCTGCCAGGGCGCGGCTGGGGGCTGGCCGGGCGGCCAAGGCGCGGCCGGGGCCAGGGCAGGGCGCGGCCAGGCGGCGCGGCCGGCCAAGGAGAGAGGGGGGAAGAGGGGAGTGGGAGGGAGGAGGGAGGAGGGGGGCTCACCGGGGCGGGCGGCCGACGGCGAGGGCGGCCGAGCAGGGGACGGCGGCTAGGGCAGGGGGTAGGGGCGGCGGCGGCTTAGGGAGAGAATGGGAGAGAGGGAAAATGGGAGGGAGAGAGAGGGGAAGTTGGGGAAAAGAGGAGGGGGGTGGGGGGCGGCTGGGCTGACTAAGGCCCAAGAGGGGGGGCGCGCAGGGGCGGCTGGGCCGGCCAGGGGGCCCACGGCGCGGGAGAGAGAGAAGGGAAGAGGGAGGGAGAAAGAAAGAAAAAGAAAAAGAAAAAGAAAAAGGTTATCTCCTTATTTTCGAAATCCGATCTTCCTAGATGAATGCATTTGCACTTTCAAACAATCAAAGAATGCATAGTTCGGCATGGTGCATCAAACAACATAAAACAATTTAGGGTTTTTCTTTACATGGGAATTCCAAACCGAATCCCGCTAGCTTTGGAAAAGATCAAGGTTTAGCGAGGGGAAAAAGAAAAAGAAAAGGTAACGCCCGAATTTGGCGAGTAAAGAAAAGAAAAAATTCAACTGCAAAATTCGGGGCGTTACAAACCTGTCCCCCTTAAAAGAATCTCGCCCTCGAGATTCAGGGCTGGCTAGCAAAGAGCTCTGGGTACTTAGCCATCAGATCATCTTCACGCTCCCAGGTTGCTTCTTCCTCAGAGTGATGACTCCATCTGACTTTGCACATTCTGATGGTCTTCCTTCGGGTGACTCTGTCTGCAATCTCAAGGATCTGCGCTGGCTTCTCAACGTAGGTCAAGTCCTCCTGGACTTCCAGACCTTCCACTGGCAACTGCTCTTCTGGCACACGCAAACACTTCTTCAACTGAGACACATGAAAGACATCATGCACAGCTGACAAACTCTCTGGCAGGCTGAGCTGATAGGCCAGTTCTCCACGCTTTGAGAGAATTTGATACGGACCAATGTAGCGGGGTGCTAGCTTGCCTTTCACTCCGAATCTTCTGACTCCTCTGATCGGTGACACTTTCAGATAGACAAAGTCTCCGACTTCGAAACTCAGCTCTCTTCTTCTTGTGTCTGCATAGCTTCGCTGCCTCGATTGCGCTATCTTCAGATTCTCTCGGACCATCTTGATGTTCTCTTCGGCTTCAAGCAAAATATCTGGCCCAAACACTTGCTTTTCTCCAGGCTGATCCCATTGCAATGGAGTTCTGCAACTCCTTCCATAGAGCGCTTGAAATGGTGACATCTTCAAACTGGCCTGGTAACTGTTGTTATAGGAAAACTCTGCATAAGGCAATCGCTTATCCCATCCGGACTGATCTTGCAACGCACAGGCTCTCAACATATCTTCAAGAATTTGATTGGTCCTTTCAGTCTGGCCATCTGTCTGCGGGTGATAAGCTGAACTGAAATTCAGATGCGTGCCCAAGGCTTCATGCAACTGCTGCCAGAAATGAGAGGTGAACTGCGTTCCTCTGTCTGACACTATCTTCTTTGGCACACCATGAAGACAAACGATCCGAGACATGTACAACTCTGCCAATACTGCACTGTTGTAGCTGGTCTTGACAGGTATGAAGTGGGCTGACTTGGTCAAACGGTCCACTACTACCCAAATAGAATCATAGCCGGCTCGAGTGCGAGGCAATCCGACTATGAAATCCATACCGATCTCATCCCATTTCCACTGAGGATTTTGCAACGGTTGCAACAATCCAGCTGGTCTCTGATGCTCTGCCTTAATTCTTCGGCAACTATCGCACATAGCCACGTGCTCTGCGATTTCCCTCTTCATTCCGTACCACCAGAATTTCTTCTTCAGATCCTGATACATCTTCTCACTGCCAGGGTGAATCGAATAGGCTGTCTCATGAGCTTCCTTAAGAATCAACTCCCGAATGGACTGGACATTGGGAACACACAAGCGGTCTTTGAACCATACCACACCTTCAGCATCTTCTCGAAAATCTTTGCCTCTGCCATCTAGAATCAGTCGCCGAATCTCACTGATCTTCTCATCATTTTTCTGCGCTTCTTTGATTTCGCGCTCCAAGGTAGGTTCCAATTCAACTGTGACTCCTCGCGAATTGTTCAGAAATCCGAGACTCAACCGGTCAAACTCCTTGGCCAACTCATAAGGCATCGGACGAGCGACCATCAGATTGACTTGACTCTTCCTGCTCAATGCATCTGCCACTACGTTTGCTTTGCCTGGATGGTAATGAATCTCCAACTCATAGTCTTTGATCAACTCTAGCCATCTTCGCTATCTCATATTCAATTCTGACTGAGTGAATATGTACTTCAGACTCTTGTGGTCTGTGTAAACTTCGCATTTCTGTCCGTACAGATAGTGCCTCCATGTCTTCAGTGCGTGAACCACTGCTGCCAACTCTAGATCATGGATTGGGTAATTCTTCTCATGAACCTTTAACTGTCGGGACGAGTAAGCCACAACTCTTCCCTCTTGCATCAACACGCATCCCAAACCTGTGTAACAAGCATCACAGTACACAGAGAAGGGCTTGTGCACATCAGGCAAGACTAGGACAGGCGCTGTTGTCAACTTCTCTTTCAGCGCTTCAAAGGCCTCTTGGCATTTCTGGGTCCACTTGAACTCAACCTTGTTGCCTAGCAACGCTGTCATTGGTTTCGCAATCTTCGAAAACCCTTCAATGAATCGCCGATAATATCCGGCCATTCCAATGAAGCTCTTGATTCCTCGAGCATCCGTTGGCGCTTTCCAGTTCAGAATGTCTGCCACTTTCTTCGGATCCACAGCCAATCCTTCTTTGTTGATTATGTGACCCAAGAACAGGACTTCACTGATCCAGAACTCACACTTGCTCAACTTTGCATACAACTGGTGCTCTCGCAATCTCTGCAATACCATCCTCAAATGATCTGCATGCTCTTCTTCACTTTGAGAATAAATCAGAATGTCATCAATGAATACCACCACAAACTTATCGAGATAATCCATGAATACACTGTTCATCAGATTCATAAAGAACGCTGGTGCATTGGTCAAACCAAAAGACATCACTGTGAACTCATACAAACCATACTTGGTAATGAATGCCGTCTTCGGAATGTCCGAAGATCGGATCCTGAGCTGATGATAACCTGACCTCAGATCTATCTTGGAGAACACACTGGCTCCTCTCAACTGGTCAAACAGATCTTCTATTCTGGGCAAGGGATACTTGTTCTTGATCGTGACTTCATTCAAAGCTCGATAATCGATACACATCCTCTTTGTGCCATCTTTCTTCTCCACAAACAAGACAGGGGCGGCCCAAGGCGAGGTGCTTGGCCGGATGTAACCTTTCTCTGACAGCTCATCAATCTGCTTCTTAAGCTCAACCAACTCTGGTCCAGATATTCTGTAAGCTCTCTTAAAGATGGGGGCGGTTCCAGGAAGAAGCTCTATAGCGAATTCAACTTTCCGCTCTGGTGGCATACCCGGTAAATCCTTTGGAAACACATCTGGGAATTCGGACGCAACCTTGATACTCTCAATTGGGTCTGCTTCACTGCTATCGACATCCATCTGATAACAACTTCCTCTCTTTGGCTCAGGCGGGACTAACTCGGTCACCACTTCCTCTCCTAGTGGGGACACCAACTTGATTGTCCTTTTATCACAACTGATAACTGCCTGATACTTATCTAGCCAATTCATCCCTAGGATGACATCTATTCCCTGAGTACCAATTACTATAAGGTTAGCGGGAAATGCTATCCCCCTTATTTCCACACTTACATTCAAACAAATGCTATCAGCTCGAATTCTACCACCAGCTGAGTCAATTTGAATGGGGGTTGACATGGTAGTAATTGGAAGATTATGTGCTTCTACCCATGATGCAGTAATGAAAGAATGCGTTGCTCCAGTATCAAATAACACTTCTGCAATATGGGAGTCGACTGGGAACATACCTACTATCATGCCGGGAGTCTCCTGAACTGCTTCAGCCTCCAAGTGGTTCAATCTCCCATGATTATAGCGCTGCTGAGGGCGGTTGCCTGCTCCAGGCTGAGACACATTCTGCTTCGCTGGGGCATTGGGGCCTGACTGCTGCTGGGCTGCTTTCTTCGGACATTGCATCACCCACTGGCCTTGCTCTCCACAGTGGAAACATGCTCTGTTTCCAACCTGAGCTGGTGCTGCCTGATTGCTCTGCTGAGTTGCAGGGGCAGGAAGACGAGGTGTCTGCTGATTCTGCCTCTGAAACTGACCTCCTCCTGACTGATTGCTCTGACGGTTCTGATACTGATGCTGAGGGTACTGCCTTTGGAACTGCTGATACTGCTGACGCTGCTGAGGCTGCTGAGGTGGACGCTGATTCTGCCTGAACTGCTGAGGTTGATTGCCTGAGAAACGAGGACAGCTACTGCTTCTAGGCTGGGGTCCACTAATCTTGCGCTTACGATCTTCCATCTCCTTACGCTTCCTTTCTGTCATGATTGCTCTGTCAATCAGGTGCTGGAATGTCGGGAAGGTGTGATTCATCAGTTGGTACTGCAGAGGGTCAACCAAGCCTCTCAAGAAACGGTACTGTCGCTTGGCGTCAGTGTTGATATCCTCGGGAGCGTAGCGAGACAACTGCAGAAACCTGTCTCGATACTCACTGACAGATGATGACCCTTGCTTAAGGGCCAGGAACTCCTCCTTCTTCACTGTCATCAGACCTGCAGGCACATGGTACTGACGAAAGCTACCTCTGAACTCTTCCCAGGTGATGGCATCGGGGTTGGCATGGGTGGCGAGGTAAGACTCCCACCATGATTGGGCTGCTCCTCTCAACAGACGGGGACCATACAAGACTTTCTCCCTGTCATCACACTGAGCGGTATGCAACTCCCGCTCCACAGTGCACAGCCAATCTTCAGCATCCATGGGGTCAGAAGAGTGAGCGAACGTTGGGGGATGACCTCTCATGAATTCAGCACGCTTGTCTCTAGGCATCTGAGGCATCTGAGGCTGGGGTGGTGCTTGCTGCTGCTGCTGCTGAATGGCGGCCAGAGTCTGACCGATGGCCTGAACTGCCTGAGTCTGCATCAGAAACATCTGCTCGATCGACATCGGGGGCGGGGGCGGCAGCTGCTGCTGGGGCGCCTCATCTTGCTGACCGGCTTGCTCCTGCTGAGCACGCCTTCCTCCTCTGCGCCTGTTCTCTGACATCTGCAGAACGCAACCACACATCAGAACTGATCTGGCAAATCTTGCAGCATAAGAAAAGAGTATAGAATTCTCTAACAGCACTGAACAGATGAGCATCTTCACTGATCTCCAACACAGACCACACAGCTTCTCAGATAAAGAGGAAAGTAGAATAAAGGGTTTCCCAACTATATATCTAACTCCATTAACATAATAGGTAAACCAAAATGCAGGGGATACCCACACTCTGGTGACAATCATTACAAAGATCCAAACCAAACATAGTTCATCATGACAAACATAAATGCACAGGATATAGCAAACTACCCTGTCTAACTAAGACTAACTAAGACCGAGACTAACGCTAAGACTGAAGCTTCTATGTATGTATATTTCGTATTAATTACAAGATCCAACTCTAATGATCTATGGTTCTAGATTTATCTTGGTCTTGCAGTCGGGATTGCCATAAGACTGGAGTCCACGCCGAGGTGAGCGGTACGGGTGCTGAGTCCCAACGGGAGCGGGGGAACCATCATCCAAGTGACGACGTTCCGCGCGCTCAGCCCGCAGCAGGGCGATCTCAGCACGAGCCCTACTCAGCTCGTCTAATGCATGGTCCAGCTCCGTGTTTAGCACGGCGGCTAGGTTGACTGTGCCGCTCAACCTAGGATTGTCCTCACCAGCAGGTGAAACAATCACGCCTCCTGTGCTGCCAGATGGACGGCGGGGGTAATACTTCAGGTCGAGACCGTCAGCTACCCCACCGAGAACCGAGCAGTAGTGCGAAAGCGCACGCCGTGCAGCATCCTGCATGGCTGCCTCAGCTGAGTCCCGCTCAGAGATAGAATAGTGCTCTGAGCAAGCCTCCGCGCCCTGGAGACTGTTCTCCGGACGGCGCACCAAGCAGGTCGCCTCCCAGCGGTCCAGGGTAGACCCCGCGACTATGCTGGTAGACCACACAGCGATACTCGATGGACCAAGTATGCCGGTCAAGTGCCCGACGTAGCAGGGTGTCGAGCGCGTCGTGGAAGTGACACCCGCGAGTAGCGTCGCGAGTGATGGGTCGAGCAACCCATCCTTCCGGCTCATGGTCAGCAGAGAAGTCGATGTCGTGGCTCAAGCTGTCGTCGCCACCTCCGTCGTCTGGGTCTCCTCCAGCAGCTACTCCAGAAGCTGGGGCGCCCAGTGGTGGTGCAGGGGGCGCCTCCAGGGGAAGCACAGGAGAGCAGCTCCTCACAGACTCTATCTCCTGCTGGAGCGAGAAGGAAGAGCCCCGCTGCTCCTGTCGTCGACGCTCCTGCTCCTCATGCAGGCGGTGGTGCAGTCTCTCCAAGTGGCTGGACTGTCCGGCCACGAGACGGCGAAGCGGACGCTCAGCAAGGCGGGAGGGTAAGAAGGGGATGACGGACTTTCGTGCAGTGTGTCTAAGTCGAGCCATCTACAAAAGACATCGCAAGCAAAAGGGTGAGAACAGGATTAATATGACCAGCAAATAATGAATCATAAATAAATGAAGGATCAGAATAAAACATAATTTTCAGCAAGGTATAATATATAGTAGAACATAGGTTCGGTCGGTATGACCAACTTTTGAAGGGGTACCAAAGTCAAGGCAGGGACAGAGGTCTGTAATCCTTAGAACGACCATTCTACTCTAGGTTAGCGGTCCTACAGTCAGCATGGCTTTGATACCACTTATGTCACACCCGGTTTTTAGAAGGTAAACCGAATGCGAACAATGTACGTGCCAGGATCAGTTATTCACGTACACAGCAGTTACATAACATGGACATCATCACACAGTGCTCAAATAGTATTAAAAGGGGAAATAATAGTCGATTACATCATACGTCTGAGACGTCCATATAGTTCTTACAATAAATCAAAGTGCGGAAAAGAAACGTAGATAACGCGGCCTTCACAGGCAGCCGACTGGGGGTTGCCGCTAACCCACACCTAGAACTCGTCGTAGTCTTGAAACTCCTGGAAGTCTCCTTCCACAGCTTCATCTTCTCCTGAGCAGTGGTTGCAATGCTGACAACCTGGGGGGGGGGGTTTGGTGTGTAGAGCAAGAGTGAGTACACATCAACATACTCAGCAAGTATCCTGTTTGGCTGTAGTGGACTAGCTTTATGTGGGGATAAGTCAAGCAGTTGCTTTTAGTTGGTCAGGTCATTACTTACTAGTAGAAAGCCAGGTTTTAACATTAACCCAAGTTATTAGCCCAATGTATCCTTTCCAAACGGAAAGAATACCACTTACCAGCATCCATAATCATAACCAGAATCATCAATCTCATTGCCACCTGTACCAAAATGTCTCTGATCAAGTATCACTAATCTCTGGAGCTCCCTTGGCCGCTCATAACCGTGAGCACGGCTGATATATCAGTTTCATAACACTCTGCAGAGGTTGCGCACTTTACCCACAAGCCGTGATTCCCTTTCTGCCCGGAGAGAGCTACTCCCCATTGACCACTACCTAGGTGGTCCAGCAGGGCATCACTACGTAGCCTTTACAAAGATTCCCCGGGGCTGTAGCCACCCGTTAGGTTTCCTAAATGTACCGCACTCCTCCCCAAGGGACAAATCAACCTTGGCAGAGCGAGCCGCATACACCGAGCCCCATTGACGGCACGACGGCTAAGCGATCTACACCCCGGTTCCTCCAATTATTCAGCTAAGGGCGTCCCATTCCACCCTCATGGTTGCACTGTTTTCCCGGGCGGTCATCCATTGAACAGGTCCTTACGGAGAGGCACTCGAGAAACCGCTCGAGTCCCCTTGAAGGTCACAAATATGATCATAAATAAGAAGGGAAAACAACGTATCATAGATAATCACATCATGTTCATTGATTAGAGTTGAGCAATAGCATCAGACTAAGCAGTAATAATCCGACCCAAATAGGTAAACAAGGACATGGATAACAAAAGCTAGTCAATCCTTAAGTATAAATGTGTAATGCGGGAGGTGAATTAAAGAATGAATAGGACAGCAATAGGTCAAAGGACACTTGCCTCCACCAACCGACTGCTGCTCAGGGGCTTCTCCTGCGAATTCCTCGGGCTCTTCGACCGGATCGTTCTCTATGCGAGCGCACACATACATACATCCACATATTTAATACAAAAGAACAGTACACCATACAAGGGAACAAGTAAAGCGAGTATGCATCAAGTATGACAATCGATATCGCATTTGTTATGGTTAGAAAGAAACGGGGAAAGGTCTCGCAGGGGGCTAAATCTTATGCACTAATGTTTAGTTACAATTGGTTCTTAACAAAAGAATTCTGTTATATGCACTAATGGAAACCTAGTCATTTTAAGTTGATCAACATTGAACGAGATAAACAATTAACTACGTGAATCAACTAGCATAACGGAATTTTAAATTAAGCTTCCTATTTCAATAACATGAACAATGATTAGCCTACCTAAAATAAAATAGCTATGATAACAGAAAGTAAAATAAAATAAAATAAAAAAAAATAAAAAATAAATAAAAAAAACAGGGGGGGCGGTTGAACCGGCCCTAGGGGCGGTTGAACCGGCGGCTGGGCCGGCGGGCGCGCAGGGGCGGGGCGCGGCCAGGCGGGCGGCCAGGGCGCGGCCAGGGCGCGGCCAGCGCGCGGCTGGGGCGCGGCCGGGGCGTGGCCGGGGCTGGCTGGGACGCAGCCGGGCGGCTGCCAGGGCGCGGCTGGGGGCTGGCCGGGCGGCCAAGGCGCGGCCGGGGCCAGGGCAGGGCGCGGCCAGGCGGCGCGGCCGGCCAAGGAGAGAGGGGGGGGAAGAGGGGAGAGGGAGGGAGGAGGGAGGAGGGGGGCTCACCGGGGCGGGCGGCCGACGGCGAGGGCGGCCGAGCAGGGGACGGCGGCTAGGGCAGGGGGTAGGGGCGGCGGCGGCTTAGGGAGAGAATGGGAGAGAGGGAAAATGGGAGGGAGAGAGAGGGGAAGTTGGGGAAAAGGGGAGGGGGGTGGGGGGTGGCTGGGCCGACTAAGGCCCAAGAGGGGGGGCGCGCAGGGGCGGCTGGGCCGGCCAGGGGGCCCACGGCGCGGGAGAGAGAGAAGGTAAGAGGGAGGGAGAAAGAAAGAAAAAGAAAAAGAAAAAGAAAAAGGTTATCTCCTTATTTTCGAAATCCGATCTTCCTAGATGAATGCATTTGCACTTTCAAACAATCAAAGAATGCATAGTTCGGCATGGTGCATCAAACAACATAAAACAATTTAGGGTTTTTCTTTACACGGGAATTCCAAACCGAATCCCGCTAGATTTGGAAAAGATCAAGGTTTAGCGAGGGGAAAAAGAAAAAGAAAAGGTAACGCCCGAATTTGGCGAGTAAAGAAAAGAAAAAATTCAACTGCAAAATTTGGGGCGTTACACTTAACCTGCACTAGCCAATTTCTTATCAAGTCCTTTGTCTTTACTAGAGTTCTACGTATAGGTCAGTGACCAAGTCTTCATAACCGCGAAGGTACGGTGATCCGAATCGATTATACTCAGCTGAGGATCTCCAATCACACAACATATGTAGCACTTAACCCTTGCATATGTCAACCCGCCACCAAGGTTCTTAAGACCAGATCAGGTTCACGCGAACCGAGAGCACAGATACACCACCGTCTAGCCTCTTGCTACGGAGGGTACACGCTACTCTCGCCACCGCTCCACGCCCATTCCGTGTTATCTTATTCTGGCCTTAGTCTGCCCGAGGCAAGGCTTACCCATGATGAGGCATGTGACCAGTTAAAGGGTCCTCGGTCATCAAGCCTACATCGACATGATCCTTAATCGACTCAGACAGAGACACTACACCGAGACTCTCTTCTTGTGCAAGTCACCCACCCGGTCTCAGCTTAATCATTTAAAACCCAAAGTTTGGTACCTGGCAGAGGTACATCTTTTCCGATGTTGAACCCATCACGGCCATGATGGATCCACCATCAAGTTTTTTTTCCAAAAACATCCTTCTCACTTTGCCAATCATCTTTTGTAAAACAAAACCTTTTGTTTTGCTAGAGCAATACTAAGCATAGTAAAACCTTTTGTAAAAACAGGGTTTCAAGGAAGGTAATCATGTTCAAGGAAGGTAATGAAGGAATTGTTTAAGCATTCAACTCCTATCACCTAATGCATTAATCAAGTGAGAAAGATTTTTAAAAACATCAAGGAAGGTGGCAAATGCACGGGGGCTTGCCTTCGTTGATAGGTGAGTCAGGCTCGGACCCGCAGATATCAAGGTAGAAACAGTTTCCTGCCTAAGATTCCGAAGGTGGTGGTGGTGTCTTCTCTTCAGTTACTTCGACTTCTTCTTCGTTTTCTAAACAGAACCATATATTTGTGTATATAAGAATGAATGCCATGTAATGCTCATGAAAGTGCAAAGATAATAAGAATTTATTATCTAAGGTTCTTGGATACAATTCTCCTTCACGGTTCTCCGGGAAACTAGGGTTTCCGGAGTCAGTAAAGGAATTCAAAGAGCAAGGGTGGGGGTTGTGGGTTCTAGTTATCAAACAAGGTCCAAATCCAACAAAACTCTACCTAAGGTTTCTAAATAATGTGTAAAGTTCATATAAAAAGTTTGAGGATTTTTGGAATTACCATCTAATTTCTAAAAATCCAGAAACAATACTTTAGGCTATTTTAAATAACCCAAAATTCCTTATTTAATCTAAAAATCATGAAACGATTTTTATTAAATTCTATGGAAAATTTAGGAATCTAACAAAATTGGTTTGACATTTTTAGGATTTTTCTACCATTTTCTAAAATTTGTTTATCTCTGGCAGAAAAAGAAAAAGAAAAACTTGCAATAGTACTGGGCCGATTCTAGCCCAGACGGCCCAACAACACATGGAACCGGGGCGCGCCCACGCCCATGGTGGAAACTTCGTAGAAAGATCCTCGGGGTTTTCGCTAACTGGGAACGGGTTCCTTCACTGTTACTTAGAGTCACTGACAGTTTGCACTAAGGCCCTTGAAGTTCTATTCCTTTACCGACTGAAGTCCACGACGGCGAGTAGCGCAGGGCTGTGCTCCAGCGAGCTAGACTGGCCGGAGGAAGCCAAGTCCGGTGCTCCCAAGCAGCGGACATAGGATTGAACCATTCCCGATCACTTCCCCTAACTTAATTTCAGAATTGGTGACCCAATTCGCTCTGGCCGCGGTGACCGAGGGTGTTGCGAACAGACGCATGTGTTCCCGATGATTGGTGGCAGTTTAGTTAAATCAAATGGGTCGACGAGCATCACGAGCATATAAGGCCACTCAAACACAAGAGCAGCAGGGATGAACTAACCTGTATCACGCTGGCCACGGCGAGGTGCTCTTCACGGTGGCGGAGACTTGATTTGGGGGAAGATCAAAATTGGGGCTCACTGGCGATCAACTGAGGACAATTCTTGGTGGCTCGGTTCTTGACTACCCTACTGAGCTGGCGGGGGCTTCAATTTATAGGGATCAACGACGGTGGCCGGGAATTTCTGTGGGGACACGCGGCGGTCAGAGGAGGGAGAAGAGCACTGGCGCAGTGGCTGGGTGTCCTACGCCGTGGCAATCGCTCCAGTGATCAACGGAGAGCGAGAGCAGGCTACGGCGATGCGGTGGAAAGAGTTAGACACGCGACGGACAACGGCGACGACTTAACGGTGGTGAGAATCCTTATGCGAGGGCGGTGAGTGAGGGGAGAGGTACCGCGGCTAGCCGGAGTGACGTCCACCTCACCGACGGCGATGATCCATCACCCCGTGACGCTATCCATCAACTCCAGGCACAGATCCAGTCGCTGGTGACACGAATCGCGGCGAAGGATCGGTCATCGGCGGTGAGGACTCCCTGCGCTGGCGGTCTGATCCGACCAAGCACTGTACCATGGGAATTTCGGTCAGATGAACCTGATAGCCAACCTTGGAGCTAAATTTTCTCTCAAACTTACATATCAACTAATCCGAGGCTTTGCAGCAAAGTTGTTCCTCTATAATAGCTCTATAACTTTGTTATAGCAACCCTAGGTAGATTCTCACTGGATCTTAGTTGAAATGGCTCTCAAACTTGGATCAAAGTCACTGTTAATCTGAAGTTCAGACTGTATCAGCCTGACAGTCCAACTTTGGGCTTAATTATCTCCAATTTATTCTCAACAACTATGCTTACACCCTTAAGCAAAGTTGTTCTCCTTTGATAGGTCTATAATTTTGATGTGGTGACCTAGGGCAACTATAATTTGAAAGTTATAAAGCTCCAAAGTTGAGCTTATAACCTGAAATTCAGACTTAGTATAGAACTCAATTGAGGTCTATTTTGCAATTAAGTCCAGAATCTAAGATTTGGCTTACAAGTCCACACATTTGTGAACCAAATGACTTTATATGCTTTAACATTGTAGTTTTTACACTTTAGTCCAAATGTGCATTATTTTTGCACATAGGCCCCTAGGGTTTAGATTTAGGGTTTTCCAGGGTTCCAATTAGGGTTTCTGGTATCTCAGGGATATGAATGTAATGTAGACCCATCTTTGGTAACATTTTATGATTATTCCACTAAAGCTTTTTGGTTTCCTCAATTTGGGTTATGTTTTACCCATTTAAACCCTATTTAGGGTTAAGTATCCTATTCTAGGGTCTTATTTGCATAACACTAGAACAATACAATTTGTTTGAAATTTTTACCTAGTGAATGCACTCTAGGTGTGTCAAACATATGCAATGCCAATTTTTATGATGTCATGCTCAAGTTTTAGTTACAGTAACACCAGGGGTGTTACATCCTTCCCCCCATAAAAGAATCTCGTCCCGAGATTAAAAGTCCAAGGGTAAGTAATGGAAAAGGAAATGCTTCACATTTTTATTTCCTTATTTTTGGTACAAGGCAGGGGTGGGTTTGGGACTCATTCCTTTATTACAACAATGTTGTACACTTTTACAAATTACAAGAGGCTAAAAAGCCTAGGAAATTCTTATCTAAAAAGTCTTGAGTTTCCCATGTAGCCTCATCTTCGGAATGTTGGTTCCACTATATCTTGTAAAACTTGAGAGTTTTTCTCCGGGTAATCCTATCCTTTTGATCCAAGACTCGAATGGGATGTTCAGAATATGTCAAGTCTGGTTCAAGGACAACATCTTTTACTTCAATAGTCCGATCTGGAACCCGAAGACACTTCTTTAACTGAGACACGTGGAACACATTATGCACAACAGACAAGGTTTCGGGTAATTGGAGTCGGTATGCCACTGGTCCACATTGCTCAAGTATAGGGAATGGACCAATGTACTGGGGTGCAAGCTTTCCGTTAACCCCGAAACGCGATACGCCCTTCATTGGAGAAACTTTCAAGTAGACATAATCTCCTACTAGAAAGTATAAGGGTTGTCGTCTCCGGTCTGCATAACTCTTTTGATGGGTTTGAGCTTTCTTCAAATTATGTATTATTCTCTGAACTTTCTCTTCAGTTTCTTTTACCAGGTCAGGCCTGAAGAAGTACCTTTCACCTGGTTCAGACCAACTTAGCGGAGTACGACATCATCGTCCATATAAGGCTTCAAAGGGTGTCATTTTGATGCTTTCATGGTAGCTATTATTATATGAGAATTCCGCTAACGGCAAACATTCATCCCATTTCTGTGGGAATTCAAGCACACATGCCCGCAGCATATCTTCCAGTATTTGATTGACCCTCTCAGTTTGTCCACTTGTTTGAGGATGATAGGCCGAACTGTGGAGCAATTTAGTACCTAGGGATTTATGAAGTTCTTCCCAAAATTTGGATACGAATTGAGGTCCACGATCCAACACTATAGTCTTCGGAATAGCGTGCAAACTGAGAATGCGAGCAATGTATAATTCCGCATAGGTAAGAACCAGGTAATATGTTTTAACTGGCAGAAAGTGAGCAATTTTCGTGAGCCGATCAACAATAACCTAGATAGAGTCATACCCCTTTGCGGTCCTGGGCAATCCCACAATAAAGTCCATACTTATATCTTCCCATTTCCATGTTGGTATTGGTAGAGACTGTAATGGACCGGCAACTTTTAGGTGTATGTCCTTGACACGCTTGCAAGTGTCACATCTAGCCACATAGCGTGCAATCTCGATTTTCATCTTCGTCCACCAATAATGTTGTTTCAAATCTTGATACATCTTAGTGCTTCCGGGATGAATAGAATAGCGACTAAGATGTGCTTCGTCTAAGATTTGCTGGTGGACCCCTTCATTTTTAGGCACCACTATGCGGTTGTTGAACCATACAACACCTTGGTCATCTTCTCGGAAACAATTGGCTTTTCCAGCCCTTATCTTTTCGCGTATATGTTTCATACCCTCATCATTTTTCTATGCGTCAATTATCCTTTGTAAGATGACTGATTCAAGCTTCAAGTGATTCGAAGTCCCATGTTGAATCATACCCAGGTTTAGATTCTCCATCTCCTGGCACAACGTAATGTCAGAAGTCCCCATAGTTAGACAATGGCAGGAGGCCTTGCGACTGAGTGCATCTGCCACTACATTTGCTTTGCCCGGGTGATAATGGATCTCCAATTCATAATCCTTGATTAGGTCGAGCCATCTTCTTTATCTCATATTGAGTTCAGACTGGGTAAAGATGTATTTCAAGCTTTTATGATCTGTATAAATGTGACAGATATTACCCAGTAGATAATGACGCCAGAGCTTCAGAGCATGAACCACTGCATCTAGCTCCAGATCATGAGTAGGATAATGTTCATCATGCCAGTGTAACTGCCTTGAAGCATACGCAATTACGCGGCCTTCTTGCATTAATACGCAGCCGAGACCACTGCCAGATGCGTCACAATAGACATCAAATGGCTTGTTAATATCCGGTTGAGCCAATACTAGAGCAGTGGTTAATAATGTCTTCAATTTCTCAAAAGCTTCATTACACTTTAAAGACCAATTGAATTTAGTCTCATTCTTCAATAGACTTGTGATTGGCTTCACAAGTTTAGAAAAATCTGGTATAAATCGGCGGTAATAACCAGCCAGTCCAAGGAAACTTTGGACTTGGTGAACAGTGGTTGGGGGTTTCCACTCCAAAATGTCCTTGACTTTGCTGGGATCTACCGCAATCCCCCTAGCAGATAGAACATGTCCCAGAAATTGAATTTCTTCCAACCAAAATGCGCACTTACTGAACTTGGCATATAATTGATGTTCTCTCAAGCGCGTTAATACGACCCGTAAATGTTGAGCATGCTCCTCTTTATTCTTTGAATATATCAAAATATCATCTATGAAGACCACCACAAATTTGTCCAACTCGGGCATGAATACCGAGTTCATCAGATAAGTGAAGTGGGCAGGAGCATTCGTCAGCCCGAAAGACATTACCAGGTATTCAAATAATCTGTACCGCATAGTGAATGCGGTTTTTGGTATATCCTCGGGCCGAATACGGATCTGATGATAGCCCGATCTGAGATCAATCTTGGAGAATACCCTCACTCCAGTCAATTGATCGAATAGAATGTCAATTCGTGGAAGAGGGTACTTATTCTTGATAGTGACCTCATTCAGGGGTCGATAATCCACACACATCCGTAAAGTTTGATCCTTCTTCTTAACGAATATGGCTGGACAACCCCATGGTGACGAGCTTGGCCGGATGAATCCTTTTGATAGTAGATCTTGTAACTGAATCTTCAGTTTCGCCAGCTCATTTGGAGGCATACGGTATGATCTTCGAGAAATGGGAGCCGTACCGGGCTTCAATTCAATTACAAACTCTACATCTCTCTCGGGTGGCAATCTAGGAAAATCCTCTAGAAAGACATCTGGGAACTCGCATACTACCAGAATATCCTTGACTTCCGGTATAATGGCTTCATAAACTCTGCTAGTAATTTTGGTTGGAATAGGGATAGACAAGAGAATTTCTTCTTGATTATGGCTCAACCTGATGGTTCTCTAATCAGTGTTGAGGGTTGCTTTATGCCGGGCCAGCCAATTCATGCCCAAAATCACATCTATGTCTTGGCCTTTCAGAAGTATCATATTAGTAGGAAAGTCCCGTCCGGCCAATGTTACGGGCACTTGATAGGCCACTTCTCTAGTAAAGATTTGTCCCCCAGGTGACTGAATTTTAAACCCCTCTTTTGATTCATGGTAAGAAATGCAATGTTGCTCCACAAATTTCTTGCTGATGAATGTATATGAAGCACCAGAATCAAAGAGAATAATTGCGGGATGATTGGCCACAAGGAATGTACCCATCATGACCGGTTCACCATCCGGTGTGGTGGCCACTTGTGTATAATATATGTGTCCCGTCTTCTTTGTATTTTTGCCCATAGTATTTCCCTTGGCTTGAGATGAATTCCCAGATCCTTGTGGATTGTTTGACTTGTTTTGCTTCGGATAAGGGCAATCCTTGATAAAATGCCCAGATTTTCCACAATTGAAACATCCTGTCGATGAACTGGGAAGAGCAGGGAATCGAGTGCCAGGGGCACCCGGTTGACTTGTTGTTGTAGGGGCAGTATTGGGACGGATGAATACTGGCTGTTTAAATGGGAAGGAGGGTGGACATGCTGAAGAACGACCATGATTAACAGGCCGGATAACAAACCATTGCCTTTTCTCAGGGCCCTGAGTAGGCATGTTTCCTCCACTCCCCTTGATCTTTCCAGAACTTGCATATTTAGATTTGACTGCCAACGTTGTGCTGACAGCCCTTCCGTAGGTAAGGTCAATGCAAGTAGCCATTTTTCTTTGCATCCTATCATTCAGTCCTCGCATGAAACAATTCTTCTTCTTCAGATCGGTGTTAACATGATCGATTGCATACTGTGACAAATGATTGAATTTATTGAGATACTGATTAACAGTATCCCCTCCTTGCTTCAGCTTCATAAATTCTTCTTGTTTCATGTGAAGTACACCATCTGGTATGTAATGTTCGCGGAAGGCCAACTTAAATTCTTTCCATGTTATCTGATGATTGGCCGGTTGAACGGCCATAAAATTTCCCCACCAAGTGCTGGCAGGGCCATGCAGTTGCTGGGTTGCGAACAAGGGCTTCTGGGTTTCAGAACATCACAGAAGTCCAAACTTTTGCTCGATGACACGAATCCATTCGTCTGCCTCTAAAGGGTCTTCGGCTTTGACAAACAGTGGTGGACGCGTTTCGGAGAAGTCTAAATAGGATGTCTCACGGGGCCCTTGCGGATAACCCCGTCCGCCTTGTTGCTGAAATTGCTGACCCGCCATTTTCCGTAGGAAACGGGTATTATCCGCTGTTGCATTTACCAAGGCGGCGATAGCCTTGGCAAGTGTGGGAGGGACTGGAGGTGGATTCGGGGTGGACTCCCTCCCACTCGAGGTTCTGGCTGCATCCTATGATCGGGTCTTGGACGACATCTGTGGCAACAAACATTTGGAAACAAATATAATATGCCAAAGAAAAACCATCCAATTTACATTACTAAAAAGAGTAATGTTACAGACTCGAATTTATACAACAGGAGTACAGTACCCATTATACAATAACACTACTAATTTTACAACTATACTATTCCTGCTTCCTATCACTCTTAGTAGCTTCACTGTCGGGCGTAGGAGACCATTCGTCGACCAACTTCATGTAGGGAGGGGGCCTAAAAAGGTCCAATTCGCCATCAAAAGCTTCTCCCGCTTCGTGAGAAGGTCCGGCTTCTGTCCTGACAGGATTTGTAGGTACACTGGGGTGCAATTGCGAATACAGTACATGAACTTCTTCATGTAGGGTATTGCAATATGCCTGCAGATTATCAATAGCTGAGCTAAGTTCTTCGACTCGGGATCGCGCCTTTGCCTCCTTAGCCAAGGCAAGCGAACAAGACTGAACCGCCCAGTCGAGCGCTAAATCTCGATCAGCGAGCTGATCCTGCAGGCGGCGGATGTGGCTTCTTAATTCATTTATTCTGTCGCCATCCGCGACCCATATGTTAGTCCTGCGTTGAAGTTCCGCTTGAAGCTGATTTACTTGGGCTTCAAGATCCCCGATCGGATCGTTACTCCCACTACTACTATCCTCATGTCTGGGAGCGAGTTGATGACGGGGTACACCAATTGGGCCAGTTGACTTGCGCGCGGTTTTCCTCGTGCGTGGCGGCATTTCTCTAAGGGGGAAATTTTATTAGTATAGTTCTTAGCATGATGCATGTATAATTACAGAACCAACCTCAGTTGATTCATACCTTCTATACATTGCACTCTTCCTATCTGGTCTTTCATATAGATTCTTCAGATATAATTGGTAAGAATGGAAGAAATTTTTCTAGATAAGTCTTTAGAAAATCCTTTTGAAGATGCCTCATAATATCTGCAGAGAAGGGCTTCGCTCTGATACCAGCTATGACGGAACCTCTCAAGTCATTAGGCCCACCTACAGTTGTCCATGTCCAACGAACCTCAGACAACCCTGTAGATGCCCCTGAATCACTTGACAAGTTCGGTATCTGCTTTTCTCACCTTTCCCAAGAGTGTTTTACCTGTCACGCAGACATTACAGAACATCGGAGATACAGAAATATGGAAGCGATTACATAACTTACATTTATTTGAAAGTAAGATAAAGTTGGTTATTACAGACCATCATATAAACACGAGTGCAGAGTACTTATTATTACAATACCAAGGGAGGTAAAAACTCCTCCCGATAAGTTCTTACATAAAAGTTTTTATGGAGGACTAGGTCCTCCCGCAGCTTCATTCTTGCTTTTCTTCATTTGACACCACCTTGGTACAAAAGCAACAAAAGTTTGTTGCTTCCTCACCTAAAAACAATAGGGAATAAAACCCTGAGTATGGAATTACTCAGCAAATCTTACCCCACTAAAGAAAAGACTCTCAAGGGTATGCTGGTTGTAAGGGAGTCAAGGTAAGGTTTCTCAATTATCAAAGACTCTGTTTTGCATAAATGCTTACTAAAAGTGGATCCTTAAAAACCCAATTTTATTGTCAAGTTAGGTAAAATTACCTGCATCTAGAGTTCTTGCTAACCTAGTTCAATCACTTAACCTGCACTAGCCAATTTCTTATCAAGTCCTTTGTCTTTACTGGAGTTCTACGTATAGGTCAGTGACCAAGTCTTCATAACCGCGAAGGTACGGCGATCCGAATCGATTATACTCAGCTGAGGATCTCCAATCACATGACATATGTAGCACTTAACCCTTGCATATGTCAACCCACCACCGGGGTTTTTAAGACCAGATCAGGTTCACGCGAATCGAGAGCACAGATACACCACCGTCCAGCCTCTTGCTACGGAGGGTACACGCTACTCTCGCCACCACTCCACGTCCATGTCGTGTTATCTTATTCTGGCCTTAGTCTGCCCGAGGCAAGGCTTACCCATGACGAGGCATGTGACCAGTTAAAGGGTCCTCGGTCATCAAGCCTACATCGACATGGTCCTTAATCGACTCAGACGGAGACACTACACCGAGACTCTCTTCTCGTGCAAGTCACTCGCCCGGTCTCAGCTTAATCATTTAAAACCCAAAGTTTGGTACCTGGCAGAGGTACATCTTTTCCGATGTTGAACCCATCACGGCCATGATGGATCCACCATCAAGTTTTTTTTCCAAAAACATCCTTCCCACTTTGCCAATCATCTTTTGTAAAACAAAACCTTTTGTTTTGCTAGAGCAATACTAAGCATAGTAAAACCTTTTGTAAAAACAGGGTTTCAAGGAAGGTAATCAAGTTCAAGGAAGGTAATGCAGGAATTGTTTAAGCATTCAACTCCTATCACCTAATGCATTAATCAAGTGAGAAAGATTTTTAAAAACATCAAGGAAGGTGGCAAATGCACCAGGGCTTGCCTTCGTTGATAGGTGAGTCAGACTCAGACCCGCAGATATCAAGGTAGAAACAGTTTCCTGCCTGAGATTCTGAAGGTGGTGGTGGTGTCTTCTCTTCAGTTACTTCGACTTCTTCTTCGTTTTCTAAACAGAACCATATATTTGTGTATATAAGAATGAATGCCATGTAATGCTCATGAAAGTGCAAAGATAATAAGAATTTATTATCTAAGGTTCTTGAATACAATTTTTCTTCACGGTTCTCCGGGAAACTAGGGTTTCCGGAGTCAATAAAGGAATTCAAAGAGTAGGGGTGGGGGTTGTGGGTTCTAGTTATGAAACAAGGTCCAAATCCAACCAAACTCTACCCAAGGCTTCTAAATAATGTGTAAAGTTCATATAAAAAGTTTGAGGATTTTTGGAATTACCATCTAATTTCTAAAAATCCAGAAACAATACTTTAGACTATTTTAAATAACCCAAAATTCCTTATTTAATCTAAAAGTCATGAAACTATTTTTATTAAATTCTATGGAAAATTTAGGAATCTAACAAAATTGGTTTGACATTTTTAGGATTTTTCTACCATTTTCTAGAATTTGTTTATCTCTGGCAGAAAAAGAAAAAGAAAAACTTGCAATAGTACTGGGCCGATTCTAGCCCAGACGGCCCAACATCACAGGGAACCGGGGCGCGCCCACGCCCGCGGTGGAAACTTCGCAGAAAGACCCTCGGGGTTTTCGCTAACTGGGAACGGGTTCCTTCACTGTTACTCAGAGTCACTAACAGTTTGCACTAAGGCCCTTGAAGTTCTATTCCTTTACCGACTGAAGTCCACGACGGCGAGCAGCGCAGGGCTGTGCTCCGGCGAGCTAGACTGGCCGGAGGAAGCCAAGACCGGTGCTCCCGAGCAGCGGACATAGGATTGAACCATTCCCGATCACTTCCCCTAACTTAATTTCAGAATTGGTGACCCAATTCGCTCTGGCCGCGGTGACCGAGGGTGTTGCGAACAGACGCATGTGTTCTCGGTGATTGGTGGCAGTTTAGTTAAATCAAATGGGTCGACGAGCATCACGAGCATATAAGGCCACTCAAACACAAGAGCAGCAGGGATGAACTAACCAGTATCACGCTGGCCACGGCGAGGTGCTCTTCACGGTGGGGGAGACTTGATTTGGGGGAAGTTCAAAATTGGGGCTCACTGGCGATCAACTGAGGACAATTCTTGGTGGCTGGGTTCTTGACTACCCTACGGAGCTGGCGGGGGCTTTAATTTATAGGGATCAATGGCGGTGGCCGGGAATTTCAGTGGGGACGTGCGGCGGTCAGAGGAGGGAAAAGAGCACTGGCGCAGTGGCTGGGTGTCCTACGCCGTGGCAATCGCTCCGGTGATCCATCACCCGCGACGCTATCCATCAACTCCAGGCATGGATCTAGTCGCCGGTGACACAAATCGCGGCGAAGGATCGGTCATCGGCGGTGAGGACTCCCTGCGCTGGCGGTCTGATCCGACCAAGCACTGTACCATGGGAATTTCGGTCAGATGAACCTGACAGCCAACCTTGGAGCTAAATTTTCTCTCAAACTTACATATCAACTAATCCGAGGCTTTACAGCAAAGTTGTTCCTCTATAATAGCTCTATAACTTTGTTATAGCAACCCTAGGTAGATTCTCACTGGATCTTAGTCGAAATGGCTCTCAAACTTGGATCAAAGTCACTGTTAATCTGAAGTTCAGACTGTATCAGCCTGACAGTCCAACTTTGGGCTTAATTATCTCCAATTTATTCTCAACAACTATGCTTACACCCTTAAGCAAAGTTGTTCTCCTTTGATAGGTCTATAATTTTGATGTGGTGACCTAGGGCAAAAACCCTATAATTTGAAAGTTATAAAGCTCTAAAGTTGAGCTTATAACCTGAAATTCAGACTTAGTATAGAACTCAATTGAGGTCTATTTTGCAATTAAGTCCAGAATCCAAGATTTGGCTTACAAGTCCACACATTTGTGAACCAAATGACTTTATATGCTTTAACATTGTAGTTTTTACACTTTAGTCCAAATGTGCATTATTTTTGCACATAGGCCCCTAGGGTTTAGATATAGGGTTTTCAGGGTTCCAATTAGGGTTTCTGGTATCTCAGGGATATGAATGTAATGTAGACCCATCTTTGGTAACATTTTATGATTATTCCACTAAAGCTTTTGGGTTTTCTCAATTTGGGTTATGTTTTACCCATTTAAACCCTATTTAGGGTTAAGTATCCTATTCTAGGGTCTTATTTGCATAACACCAGAACAATACAATTTGTTTGAAAATTTTACCTAGTGAATGCACTCTAGGTGTGTCAAACATATGCAATGCCAATGTTTATGATGTCATGCTCAAGTTTTAGTTACAGTAACACCAGGGGTGTTACAGTCAAGAGCCTCAACTTCGCTTTCAATATGCTCGAAGGTGCTTGGCAAGTCTTCAACCGAAGGTTGAAATTTTTCAGAGCTGGCTCCCACTGAGTTAAAGGCCTGCCTTAGCCGTTGCACATAGCGGTTGCCGAAGTTTAAGCAAACATTGTGAAGCTCTTTTAGGGATTCTTGGAATTTTGAGTTTTTCTCGACTTCGGCTTCAAGCTTCGCATCAAAATTTTTCCTTTCTTGTTCGAAGCCTTCTGATTTGCAGAGGAGTTCATCATTTAATCTAGCAATTTCGGTTTGAGCTTCTGCCAATGAACCCTCCATTGTTTGAAGAAGGAAGTCCTTTTTCTCTAGAGAAGCTTCGTGATCTTTAACTTTCTTTTCCATGTCATCGATTATAACCTTGTTCCTCTTATCTTCAATATTCTACTGCACCCTCAATGCTTTGCTCAGCATCATACTCGGTAGAAAATAATCTTCATCGCAAAATTTTTCTTTCATCGCACGAATTAAAAAGCTGAAAGAAGTTAGTTTTACCTTAAAATTGGAATAGAATAGGCTGCCGGCGATATGCTGGCGCCGGTAGCTGCTGATGTTAGCTTCAAGCTTTGGAAAACCAACACTCTTCGACAGAGTGCTGATAATCTTCTCCCTGGTACGGTCTCGGATGCACCCTAAAGCTTCTTCATCGACGCCACCGAAAAGCAAGGTCCCTGGCTGGTAGCCACAGGATGTAGCATACTCCTGTAGCTCTTTTTTCTCAGCCTCGGATAATTCTTCACCAATTAAGTTCCGAAGGTTGAAGTTTTCTTCTCCCGATGTACCTTCGGTAATTCCCTTCTCTTTCTCATGTGATGCGGCCGTGATTTCTTCCGTAGTTCCGGTAGTATCCTCTGTGGCTATATCCAAGAGCACTTTATCAATAGCAGACAGCGTACTCTCTAGATTGGTAGCTTCGGCGGTCGCAGCATCGGCAGAAGTATCTGCTTCGACAGCTGGTGTCATCTTTGATGCTGACGCCGGCGGTGGCGTTTCCTCAATTGCTTGCATAATGGTGATAATTCCCCGCTTTTTAGGCCCAACCACCTTTTTTGCTGCCGAAGGCTCGTCTTTCTTCTATAAAAGCTTTGTCAGTTGTGGCCCCAGTGGACTTAGCATCTTGATAGGTAAGGATTCAGTCATTACCTTTAAAATTTCTTCTACTTCGGTAGCAGAAGGCGTTGAAGGAGTTTCCTCTTCTATCTCAGCCACCTTCGGCTCTGGAGTTGCAGCCCTTCTCTTTTTCGAAGTCGCAGCCTTTGATTCAGGACTAGATTTTCTCTTCTTCAGAGTTTTTTCATCCTCTTTCACCATTCTAGCAGCCTGCCTGCTCAGAATGCTGACGACCCTTTTTCTCTTTGTCCCTTCGGCACCCTTGCTGAGTCGTTCATAATCAGGGTATTCAAAATTTAAAGCGTCCATTACCCAGTTCAATCTTCGTTTCAGTCGGATGCCAAAGGCTGCAGTCATTAATTGATCTTCTTTTTTGGTATAATTTCCCAAAACATCATTGCACATAGTCTCAATCATCTCCAGCCAATCTTGGCAGGGCTCCTTGAACTGCTTCTCAAATTTAAACCGATAAGGCAATTGCATAAGCTCAAGTATTTTCTTCGTCCCCTTCAGCTTTGGCATGCTAAATTCACTTAACGTCGGAGACGTCCTGTTGGCTAGGTATTCTTGAACCAGATCTCTAGTACTGATCTATTCAGCCACCACCCTGAACTCTGATACAGACAGTTGGCATGCTGACCCTGGCTTCATGTTGCACAAAGGTCTGGTCATTCCGAAGCTCAAGGCCAGCGGGCTCATCACCATGGTCATCAGTTTCTCTCTTTTCTTCTCATCGGCCTTAATATAAAACCATTCGCTTTTCCAGCCGGTTGGCCACTTGGTGCGATAGCTGAGGACCGGAGCTTTCGTATCCTTGCGGTACGCGAAGTTATAAAAACCAAAATTTTCATGCAACCCATCTGCTCTGGCCTTCATTTGATAGTGTAGCTCGTGCACTCGGCAAAATGCTTCGGTGTCTGGGTTCATCCCTTGGCTTCGAATGGCCCAAATGTAGATACTTAGCCTAACGATAGCGTTAGGGGTAAACTGATGAAGATAAATTTCAAAGTTCTTCAATACTTCTAAAATCATCTCATTCAGGGGAACCGTAATCCTGCCCTGAAAAAGCTTTTGAAAACCACTACTTCATCATCCTTCGGCGTTGGAGTGGTTTCTTCTCCGGCAAAACGAACAAGCTTCTTTTCAGCCTCTCCGAAGCATCCTAGTTTTATCATCATGGGCATGTCGACTTCAAACACAGTAGATTTCTCAAAATCCCGGTGGCTAGGTTTTGATGGGATCAAAATGCTATAATCTTCTTCTTATTCATCATCATTTTCTTCTTCAATATTAGCCTGCTCAGCTTCGGCACTAGAAGTACCTTCGTCAACGGTTCCCTCTGTCACAACTAAGCCCGACTGCCTCATGACTTTAGAAATCGGAGCTGTCTCAGTGGCCTTGGTCTCCTCTCCTTCATGAGTCACTCTCGCAGTCGAGCATACTCTGGCCATCTATTGCGTCTTTCACGGTTTTTATGAAGCTGTTGTTTTTAACAGTTTCTGACGAAGCTCTCCCTTTTGACGAAGCTAATACAAAAATGATGGTTCGCTCGAGAATACAGTGAAAAAGCGTTGGCTATAGTTAAATTTTTCAACAGCACAACAGTGCAATGGCAATAAATGTTGTGGTAACTACACACCTACCTGTCTGTTTATATAGTGCTACACGTGGGAAGGAAATCGCCAGGTTGCCTGCACCCACTGAACAGTCGCCAGCACCCGCTGAATGGTGGACCACTCGACGCCTAGGAGGTGAATCGCCAAGTCGCTTCTACCCGCTGAGTGGTGGGCCATCCACCGCTTAAAATAGTTTAATCGTTTCTTGGCAACGAACTCAGGGAAGGTGTTTTTCGGACCTTTGGCATTCCGAAGCCTTTGAGATTTTTTTTGCGGATCAAGCTCATTACGAAAAACGATCTAGCACCACGAAGGGGCTACTGTTGGGGGCATGCTTCTTCGCTGAAGGACCTCCAAGCAAAAACACCTTCGGCAAGTTGACACAGGCAGACAAGCATGAAGATACAAGCCGAAGCTATGATCCAGGTAGCTTCGGCATAGCGACATGCCTTGAGACGAAGGTTTGCACCGACTCAAAGAGGAAAAGATCAATCAGTCCATGATAATTTGTGTCATGTTTATAGTTATTCATTGAGGGCATGAATGTAATTTCGACTGGGCTGCGTCCCGTGCCTATAAATAGATGAACAGTAACACAGTACTGTTCAGACTGACTGGTATCTGCTCGTGCATCACACTTGAACTTTTGCCTTCTGTCAAGCCGAAGGTATACATGTAATTCAATATTGTTCACCTTCATTCATAATAATAATTAAGATATATTAATGATAACATATGATTATTCGAGTTATCTTTCATGTCTCATATGCTTCTTCTTTCATTAATATATACTGTGATGATGAAGTATGACTTTCATGACCTTCGTCTGAAGAGCATTATATCCTAAGGGAGATAATGCTTCGAAGGACGAAGGGCATTAACCATTGACATTTTGTGTTGTCTTGTTCTTAACTCATATCATTTGAGGACAAGTGACCAACAGGGATGAAGCTTATATTACTCGCACCTGAGTGCCTGTAGTAGGGTTTACAAGCACAGCGTGAGAGGGGAAGTCCCCAAGTCCCTAGAACTGATTGAGGCAAGTGCCAATACCGAAAGACTTGGAGGAAAACTACTGAATGTTCACCTACCTCTTCGAGGAGCTACGACTGCCCTATTTATACACCTAAGAGATGCATGCTATTGAACCGGGGGCCATCGTGTTTCCAGAGGAGAAGTCTTGGCATCCTGTGGGTGACATGACGATGCACTGCGTTGTTGACTTGGGGTTGCTATTTTCTCGCGGAGAGCCGAGGCTGAGGCCGAGGGGTTGGCCATACGCCCGAACCTCTACGGGAGGGGATGCCCATACCCTAGTTGTTGTAACAGGGCTTCAGTATGAGTAAAAAGCATGCTTACAGGATGCGTTAGCGTCCTTGCATGGGGTGACGTCGTGATTCTTTGCTGCGCTTATCGAGGTTAGAGCCTTGCTCAGGCGAGGCGGAAGTCTTCCCGAGGCGTTGGATGAGCCATCCCTTGACGTGTACCACAGTCGGCGGTGTGGCCGCCTGTGGGATTTGCGGCGGAGCAGGTGGCCGAGGCCGAGCTCGGGCAAGGTAGAGAAATTAACCGAGGTCGAGCTCCACGTCGGGCGAGATAGAGATTGCACCCAAGGGCCGGACTCGGCGCCGAGCGTGGCGAAGATTTTGCGTCCGAGGGCTGGTCTGCTTCACCTGTCGTATTAGATGTCCTGTTGGCGGATTGCGGGCGACGTGCGTGTACTGTAGCGGGGGTGTAATCATGCTGTTGCGCCCAGATATGACTGTTGTCTCATTAGCCACTGTGATTCTGTTGCCGCGGTGTCGGGTAGGTATGCGCTTTAAATGTGAATTTTCCCTTCTTGTTTTTGGGTACTTTTGTCTTATCTACCTAGGGTGGTGGTGACCTCGGGTGACGCAGAGTTTTGCCCAAGGTGGGAGACTCTCAGGGAAAGGCCTCGGTTTAAGAGGTACCTCGGCTATTTCCCCTTGGGGGTTACATCTTTACTTCTCCTGAGTGCGCTCTTTGGGGGAATAATTCGGGTACCGTTAATTACCACCCCGACAGTTGCCCCCGAGCCTTCCAAGGGAATACTTCGGTACTTGTTTGGAGGCTCTACAGCTTGCTCGTGGGCATGCCCATTTTCTTGAGGAGTAGGACGTTTGGTTTCTGAGGGGTGCGCGCAAGTGCACCTGTCGAGTGTAGCCCCTGAGGCCCCTATAACACCCCAGTGTTACTAGGGTTTTTCCCCAGTGCCCCAACTGGTGACCATTATCACATGTGATTTTAATTAAGCAGAGACATCAAACATAAGGAACTAAAACCTAAGTTAAGTCTCTTTCATCTCAAAAGCCACACTCTAAACACACCATACACCTCAAGTGAGACAAACAATCTAAAACCTTAACACCTTTCAAAAGGGCCATTAAGCACATAAAGGGAATTGGAGAAAAGACTTGGGAAAAATACAAAATTTTCATATGAACCAATTAACAAAGTTTTAGTGCAGTAACTAACCTACAAAATATAGTAAGGGAGATTGGTCATTTGAAATTTCCAAAATCCCCAAAACAGCCCATGAAGTAATGACCTATGGAAAAATTCAGAAATCTGAATTTCAGCCCCTTTTTAAAGATCAACTGTGTTCTCTGTTTTTCAAAACTTGAATCAAATAAGTCCAAATACAAAAATGGCGCCAAACTACCTTGAACATACCCTAGAAAAATTTGGGAGCAAGGCTCAGCCATTTGACATGATCTTGGCAGGGATTTACCTCGGAACTCGGCATTGTGACACTAGCACATTGACGAGGCGACAACTCTCTGCCCATGACCCGAAATCGCTTGGCTCCACACGCAAACGATAGAGCTCAGTAGGGGGAACAAATCTCTCACAGCGATCTTGCCCAAATCCGTGAAGATCTATGCCCTATCGACATTAGAACACGGGTAGAAGCAATGGTGCCACGTGCTCGACCGCGGCTGACATGCCTGGTGCACGCCAGCCCGCACACCCGTGCCAAGCCGTGCGCGCCCGCGCTGGTCCACACCCGCCCGTGCACCGCGCACGCGCCTATAAGAGCAGGGAAGCCTTGGTCGTACTCCCTCCGCACCTCACCAGACTCCCTAGACCCAGCACTTAGCTCCGGCGAGCACTGCGCCGCCCGCCGAGCAGCCCGAGAACTCGGCCACCGTGGCCAGACCACTCCCGGCCATCTCCACTCAATCCCGTGCCTCGGCTAGTTTCCTCAAAGCCCTGTAGAGCTCCCCGAAGCAAGAAACCAGACATTACTTCACCAGAGAAGCTGTTCCACCCTCGTCGGAGTTGTTCTCCCTGCCGACGCGCGTGGCCACGACTAACTGGTAAGCCGTAGTCCAATTCCTCGCGCCTACGCCTCCCCTAGCCCCTAGTTAAGCTCATTGACCAGCTTAATTGAACTCTACCACCCTGGATAGGCCGGAGCCCTCGCCGCCCACGAGTTCCCCGCCTGAGCACGTGGACCGGCCTACTCCGACCATCCTCGGAGGCGATCTGCACATCGGCGTGACCGTCATGACCTCCCCTACACCCTCAGCCACTTCACCGAAGCAATCTCACCGCCGGTAAGCCCCTCCACCCTTTCCTCCACCGTGGGTACTGTTTAAATGGAGAAGGACCTCGGGTTAGGTTTAGTAGAACCCCAGGGGGTTTTCTGAATTGTCAGTGGCTCATGTGAATAGTAACCCAAGGACTAGTCTATAAGGAAACTTAGAAACTTTCGCGAGGGACCTGGATGCAAGTTAGTTTCCATTTAACCAATTCTGAATATCCTTTTTAATGAACAGAGAACTTAGGAAATTCAGAACTTGAAAAATATTTAACCAATTTTTGCTGGAATCCAAATAATATGAACTATTGAACAAAAATACTAAACCCTATGGTTTCTGTATTAATTTTTAGAGTTTGGAATTAAATAAGGAAACTGCCCAAACCTTATTAATATAGAGAAAAATAGAAATATTCCAGTACTAGGCTTAAGAAAATTTGTGGAGGTACATACCCAACATATGCACTGTTTAAAAATACTAAGCACCCTAGTATACAAAAATAACTCAAGATTATCTATTAAAAACCATATCTGTCCAAAACTTAGAAATTTAAGAAAAGCAGTGGAAAATAATAAACAGAGAATGAACATATTTTTCGTAGTATACTTAAGTGATGAGGAACCTAGGAAAAATATAGAGAACCCTAGTCCAAGACTAATCTAGGATTAAATAATTTATTAGGCAATAAGGAACAAAGGAAACAATGATTAAAAATATAAGAACCATTTCAAAAGTGGTAAGAAAAATTCAGTAGACTCCTAACTACTAGAACACCACTACAAAAATAAAAGACCCCCCAACCCATCATAATAAGTGGGTTGAACAATTAAAACTTGATTTTGGCCCATGTTCTAATTAAATCATGAGAAAGTGTAAAATTGTGCAACAGTGGTCAAATGAATTTTTACCAAATGATTAATAAAGTAGGCCACCAGAGAAAAATATGAGATCGAGTTAAAATGTAAGGTAACACCCATTACCCCTACCCCATGAAAAGGCCATATAACCCAAGAATTTCTATCCCTCTTCCCTTAAGCAAAAAGGTGCCAAATTCTAGAATGATTGCTCTTGCACAAATAAGAAGATAGGAAAAATTGGAAATCTGTCGTTTGACATTATTCAAGTATAGTGGTAGTAGAAAACACCCCGTTTGGCCTAGAACTTTAGAAAATCACAATAAAATGCCCCATAAGTATTAGTGGCTAAAATTTGGTGCAAGGTCTTTTTATTACACCTAAATGCCAGCAAAAATAAGCCTCAGGGAATAATTCATTGTTAGAGGAGAGTTGTAGTTCAAAGCACCCCCTTTCCATAAGATATGATAATTTTGTATAGAGAGAACCCTTTGACTTTTTAAGCCCCAATTTTTGAGACAGAGAGTTATACACTAGTGAGAAGCCACTATAATTTTTGCAGAATTTTTGGAAATCTATAAAACTAACTTGTAGTTCAAACCCACCTTAAAGGCATAAAAGAAAAGGAAAAGAAGAGATAAATTAGAAGGAATAATGAATCTCACCCCAATGAATTCAGCTAGGAATCTTATTAAAGTTTCACTAAAACATAAAAAGGAAAATCAGTGGAACACTAAGATGATCTGGCCATTCAACCTAACCAAACTTGACCTAAATAGCTAAGTGTACCACCAAAAATTCCAGTAGTAAGATTAAGCCTTACCTTATTAATTTGATCATTCACCACCACATTTTAATTGCTAAATTGCATATCATGCCATGCATGTATCTTACTCATTGCATTCATTAGATTGCAACCTCGCTGACGGAGAGTACATGCTCATCCCCGAGCAAGGAGCTGTCCACGAGGAAGACCAGGAGCCAGCTCCCGAGCTTGCCACAGAAAATCTCCCCGCAGCCCCGACATTTGAAGGCAAGCCCCGATTTTATGCATAACCTATTTATATATATGCTATTTTACTACACTTAATGATTATAGGCTTGTAATATGCACTTAAGTGTAGGAGTTGCTTGAAACCCTTAGTTGCATGAACTCAGGATTCCTTTTTGAGATGGATACTAGTATGCTAGGTCGAGTAACCGCTTTGCTAATTAGGATCTCGGTAGAAGTTGAGTGATTTTTCTAGCACTCGGGCGAGGTTAGGAATTGATTGTATTCATCTTGATAACGGGATCTATGATGGTCTATGGACTCGGATCCTAGGTGGATGCCATGTTCATGAGACAGGAAAAAGGAACTAAGGATTAATGTGTGGATACCTGAGTCAAGCGTTTGAACGTACTAAACACATGTTGAGAAATATAGTAACCGATAAACCTAGTACCTGAGTGAAGCCGGGCGCGGACTTTCCTCTTCACTTGTCCTGAGACTGGAACTCCCATGCTAGCTATGGTGGGTACAAGTGCGGTCACTGCACGGCGGCAGCCGGGGTCAGTGGAGCATTGTATGCCAAGGCGGTGAGCCCTGGCCGTGAACGGGGAATCGATGGGGACGGTTGATATGTGTGGGGACGGAGTGCCCCTACATGTCGTGTGTTTAGGTTAACCTTGCATGGTTTAAAAATGCGATTTGAATCGTCTGCTTCTCACAACTAATGAGACTGCTTGACTCCTTGTACTGCATCGAGTAAGAAGTGAAATGAGGATTTACTTGAGGTAATTTGTTGATTGTACTAAATGATTGCTACCATGTATGCTTAGAAGGAGCAAACTTAGCTGAAATTAATGATACTAGAATTGGAAAAGCTAAAATTGCTTTTATACTCAGCTAGTGCTTTTGGCAAACCAAACCCCTCAGCTAAACAGCTGCATGGTCTAGAGGTAGAGGAGTAGATTCCTCACACTGGTAAGTCTAGCTGAGTATTAGTATACTCAGCCTTCTTGTGGCATAATTTTTGCAGGTGCGCTTCAGGATATGGTTGATGGTGTGACTTGGCCTACCACCCTGCCACCGGGTTGGACGGTCGAGTGGGATGTTGCCCCAGCAGGAGAGGAGCAGGAGGAGTAGTGGGCTAGGCCTTGCCCTATTCCTCATCTTCCGACGATATCGACTATCCGCTGCAATTTAAATTATGAACTTATTTCGTTTTCCTTGAAAAACTCCGATTCATGTAATAACTCTAGTACTTTAATGTGGGGTTTCCTGTTTTATTGCATTTCCTCTGTGACTCACCATCGAGTGGGTTAGTGGTATTTGATCCTGGATGAGTGGCTTTATCAGACTAGATCTGAGGGACTGATGGGTTATTCCGATTTAAGTGTATTGCGACCTCTAAGGCGTGACTTGGGCACTTAAGCTGGAATAATTCGGGCGGTTCTGCCACAGCTGGTATCAGAACAAATACCACCATAGAGAAAGCAATAAATCGTGAATACCAACTTTTCAAAAATAAAAATTGCTTAGAAACCAATGTTGGAATCGTCAGGACTAGAACGCTAGACTTAGGACGAAAGGCCTTAGGAATAGAGAGAAAAACAGGTGTCTAATTAAGTAGGCCCTATGGGCTAGTCTTAGGATTTCAAGGATGCCCTAAAAAGCACCCTTCTGAATCGGTGAGAAGACGTTCTTTTCAGCATGCATGCATTTTTTTAAAACATGAAAGGATTAGAAATTAAAGGAGTAAAAAAATTGATCTAACCCGCTTCCTTTAACCACCCAGGCTCTTTCATTTTTCTTTTTCTACCGTAACATTTACGTCTAATCCTCTTCCACAGATGACTTCACCCACCCCTGCCAATGGAGGAGACACTCGTTTCAGTTCCGATTTCCTTTCTCATGAGGGTTTTCCTTCCATCTTGTGGGAGGTGCTCAACTTCACCGGTTACCCTACTCCCCCTGCATACACGGTGCAGCTGTATGAGGAGCATCAGGTGCCACATTACCAAGTTTGGCTGACTCTAGAGGCACACCCCCTTCAGACTGTTGGATTCAGGACAGACGACACCCTAGAGGCGGCAGCTTTGAAGACCCTGACGACCTTCTGTGGCTACCATCCCCTAGAAATGGTGATGCACCCCTTGGGACTCTTCCCAGCTGAGAAAAGGGATGATCCCATGTGGTGCAACCGTGTGAGCCATGTGAAGGACGTGTGGGCTATGTATCCCGACTTGGTTGGGAGGATCACTGTTTAGTGCATGAGCGCACTATACTGCCTACAGGCCCTGTAGAGCGATGCCATGGCACACCTTGCTAACCTCGCTCAGACCACCAAGCTCACCCTCGACAGCCGAGAGGACTTCGTGGTTGACCTGTCCTCAGAGTTGGTGGAGAAGGACCTACAGCTGGAATGGTTGAGCCAATGCATCACCACCCTGGAGCAGCAGGTGGAGATCTGGGACAACACCATTGATGTCCTAGAAAACCAGCTCCATGATGTGCAGCAGGAGCTTGAGGAAGCTAACGACCACCTGTACATGCACCATCTGGAGATGGTGGCCAATGAGGCCGGAAGCGAGGGAGAAGAGGCTCCCGAGAAGTTAGAACTAGCCCCTGGTACCAATGTGACTCACTCCGTAATGCCCCCTTCGCCTGTATCCAGTGTCGCTTCTGCTACTCAGGGTTGATGGGTCATTTTGACGCCTTAGGAGGATAGAAACCCATGCGAGCTTAGTTGTCGTCAGATTTTGGACTAGGCTTACGGGTACTTCCCCTAATTGATGTAACCCATGAGAATTTTTGCAAATAATGAAATGATTGTAACCATGTTATCCTCGTTCACATTGATGTCATGTTATGACATTTCTTTCCGTATGATATAGAGCGTATTGTCCGGAGTTATGAATTGGGATAACAATGGCGGCAATCTCTATTTTTAGATGGCAGCTAGGCAGCGTCGCGGGCAGAACGAGCAAGTTCCCCCGCCACCTCCTCCAGCTCCCACGGTGCAGGAGCTGATGGCTTAGCAGAACGAAATTTTGCAACAACTCTTGCAGCGCCAACCACACCCTTAGCAGTATGGTGGAGGCTAGCCACAGCGACCTCCGGCCGCGGCGACCTACCAGGAGTTCCTAAGCACGCAACCACCTTTGTTCACTAAGGCACAGGATCCGTTGGACGATGATGTGTGGTTACGCGTCGTGGAGTCCAAGATTCCCCTCCTCACGGGGAGACTGCCCTAATGATACCAAGGCTCGCTTCACCATGCAGCAGCTTCGCGGACCTGCTCGGACATGGTGGGACCATTTCCACGCCATGCTACTTGCTGGTCATGAAGTTTCTTGGGTGGAATTCAAGACTGCTTTCAGGGGACACCACATTCCAGCTGGGATTCTTAACCGCAAGTTGAATGAGTTCCTGGCACTCAATCAAGGAACCAGCACTGTATTGCAGTATGCCCAGGCCTTCAACGACCTGTGCCAGTATGCAGGTTATCACGCAGATTCTGATGAGAAGAAGAGAGACCGCTTCCGCAGGGGTCTCAACACAAAGTTGTGTGAGCGTCTCAACACTGTCTGGGCTGATAGCTTCAATGAGTTAGTCAACTTGGCCATATCATAGGAGGACTGTATCATAGCTCACCGGGCAGAGAAGAAGAGGAAGGCGCCAATGTCAGGACCCTCCACTCCACCCTAGAGGTTCAGGATTGTTTCCAACAATTAGAGCAGAGGATACTAGTAGCAGGCAGGTAGATGGGTGATCAGGCCACCTTAGCAGTAGCAAGCACCCAACCGTTTTCCAGCTCCCGCTCCCAGGAACAATCAACCTCCTCAGCAGCAGTAGTTCCGCTAGGGAAATGGGAACAAGTGCTTCACTTGTGGCAATGTGGGCCATTATGCCAAGAATTGCCCAAGGAGTCAGCAGAGGTAGATGCCAACACCAAATCAAGACAGAGGGAGGAAGAAAAAGGTGCAAGTCAGGCAAGGGAAGCTCAACTTCACCACTTTGGAGGAGTTACCTGAAGAAGCCCCCATCATGACTGGTATCTTTTCAGTTTTGAATCAACCTGCGTTAATTCTGTTTGATTCTGGTGCATCTCATAGCTTCATTAGCTAGAAATTCAGTGCTAAATGTCAGCTGCCTTTCTATCATACAAAAAGGTCTTTTGTAACACCCCAGGTGTTACCAAGGGCTGGCTTCCTAATGACACATATACCTATTATCACATGTGGTTAAAACTTGGAGGAGAGGGAACACTTAAGACCTTGGAAGCATGAGTGAGTTAAGAAATGCCAGGGACCAAGGTATTACCCAAGCCTTTAGGCAATGATTACCTAGGGCAAGGGAGGATTGAACCTTGGGCCCTCTCTCTTGAAGCCTTTAGTGGAGAGAAAGATTAGGCAAATGCACATTCCATGATTTAAACCCTTAACCAAAGTTTAAGAGTACCAAAATGTTTACAAAAGACAGCAAAGGAACTTTACAAAAAGACCCCTAAAGGACCCCAAAATCAGCCCCAAGTGGAGAACACTATGGAATCACCCCATTCCCTCTGAGTCCCAAAATCAGCCCTAATCTAGAGATCAGGGGTGTTCACCTAACTAATGACACCAAAACCCCAGGGTCTAAATAACAAAAAGGAGCCAAATTATCTAAGGAACCCCCTGGAAGAGTTTGAACCCAAGCCAAGACCGTTTGACACGGGTTGGCACCTATTTTGTCTCGGGTTGAACAGTGCAGACAGACAAGACTTGGCGCCACCATATCTTCTAAACCAGACCCGATCTTCTCTTGGAACTTACATGAACTAGGTAGCCCTAGGTGCAGGGAAGAAATCTTACATAAGCCATAGGGCGAGATTCGCACGCTTGGCTGCTCAGCAGGCGCAAGAACAAGGGCAGAAGGCAACGGCCACGTGTTCGACGCGCTCTGGACTCGCCAGAGCACGCCCGACGCGCGCCCCGCGTCGCGCCAAAGACCAGCCGGCGCCATGGCCCGCGCCCGCGCCTATAAAGCCCCCAGGGACCTTGACCGTACCCCTCCGCACGCGCTCGACCTCACCGGAGCCCAAACCCACCGGCGTTTGCCCATGCACGGCGTGTCCGCGGCTGCCCGATCCCCCTGCCACCATAGACCGGCCAGCAGAACCCTTCCCAGCCCTGTCCAGCCCTCGGAGAAGACTGTGCACACCTCGGTGAAGATCCCCGAGCGAGGAATCGAAGTTTGCTTCGCCGGAGAGGCCAGTCCATGGTCGCCGGACTCCACCCGACCGCCGACGAGCGTAGACCGGGTAATCCTCTGCTCCATTCCTCGATTCCTTGTGCACACAGCCTCTACGTCACCCTGTGAAGCTCACCGTGCCATTGGATTGAACTACATCGTCGTGGTTTGGCCGGAGCACCTGCCGCCAGCGAGAGCACCCGCCTGCGCGCGTGGACCGGGCGATTCCGGCCACCCCCGCCGTCAAGCCGTACATCGTTGCGACCGCCAGAACCTCCCGGAGCCAACCCCGCCCCTCGTCGGACCTCTCTCACCGTCGGTAAGCCGCGCCGCCCTTTTCTTTCTCGCGAGTACTGTTTAAACCTAGGGAGGGACCGCAGGGGAGAAGAAGAGAAAGCTAGGGGGTTTTGCGCAATGTCAATGACTCGGATGAATAGTAGCGCGGGGGTATAACTGAGAGAGTTAGTTTGGAAAGAACCCGAGGACTTCGGTGCAAAGTGGTTTTTCCAGGAAACCTTTTATTAAATCTGATTTAAATTCAAACAAAACTTGAATAATTCATATCTTCTGTTTTATTCACCCAAATCAAGTCAAACCAATTTTGCTAGGTCTTAAATAATGTAAACTACCTAAGAAAAATATGAAACTTCTAAGTGCTACAGAAAACTTTAGGGTTCTGATTTAATTATTGTTTTGGCTAAAAGCTAAATAATAGGAAGAAAAATAGTTGCACTATTTAACTGAGGTTAAGAAAATTTGGAGAAGTACATGACCACCTACTGACCTATTTAAAAATGATAAACCCCTCTGTACACCCCATTTAGATAGAGTTTGCCATTTATTTCACATTGTGCTTAAAGTTAAAGAAAATAGGAAAGGTGATTTAGTTAAGGAACTAGGGGGCACCCCTATTTTTGTTAGTATACTTATTCAGTGTAGTTTACTAGAAAAATTTATTATACCCTGGTTTAGTATAAAATAAATAGGATACCTTTTATTTTAAGAAAACAAGGAAAACTTAGAAAAACCCTACAGAAATAACCCCAAGATGAAAACACCCCAAACCTTGGGATGATTAATGTTTTGTTATTAAGGACATAGGAAAAATATGAAATCTGCTGTTTGACATTTTTCAAATAACAAGGTAGTGAAAAGTGCCTTTTTGACATTAAACTTTAGAATATCACAAATAAATAACCACCAATTAACTTTCTGTGATTTTTGGCACAGAAGCATGTTATTACTGTAAGATACTAGCAAAAATAACCTTTGGTACAGAACCCACACCTAGATAAGGGTTATAGTGCAAAGTAACCCCTCTGCCCCAACTTTTGTTATTTTTGTCTAAGACATAGCCTTTTTATTTTGAACCTCAAATTCCTAGAACAGGCTATAGTGACCAATGACAACCCACTGTAATTTTTACAGAATTTTTGGAGAAAGTTTAATCATGGTTATAGTTCAAACCTACACTAGAATTTATAAATAGAAAATAAAGAAGGAGAAAATGAATGATGGAAATTAGTGCCATCCTAAAACCCTTTGTAAGTTGCCCACTGAATTATACAAGGGAGATACCAATCCACTATGCTTATCCTTAATAAAACTTAAACCTAGAGTGATAAGCATAAACCACCAAAAGCCACGTATGACCAAGAAACCCTAAGTTACTCATTAACTTAGTTTTTCTTCCTTTAGCATAATGTTATTAAATCCTGCATAATCATGACATACATATTCATTGCATTTCGATAGACTGTAACCTCGCTGACGGAGAATACGTCCTCGTGCCGGAGCAAGGAGCTGCTCAGGAGGTAGCCCCAGATCTAGCACCAGAGCCTGCATCAGAGGATCTGCCTGCCACAGCTTTAGAAGGCAAGCCCCGGTTTATGCATAACCTGTTATTTATGCTATTTTACTATACTTAATGATTGTAGGATTGAATGTGCACTTAAGTGTAGGACTTGTTTGAAACCCTAGTTGCATGATCTCAGGAATCCTATTGAGCTGAATACTAGTATGCTAGGCCGAGTAGTTGCTTATTTAATTAGGATCTCGGTAGAAGTCGAGTGATTTTCTAGCACTCGCGCGAGGTCAGGAATTGGTTGTACCCACTTTCATATCACAATGATGCTGGTCTGTGGACAACAATCCATGGGGATTGGTTGTCTACGAGATGAGAAATTGGAATAAGGATTAACGTGCGGATACTTGTGTCAAGCGTTTGAACGTACTAAGCACATGCCGAGAAATATGGTAAATCGGTAAGCCTAGTACCTGATTGAACCTGGCAGTAGACTTTGCCCCTCACGCGACCTGAGACGTGGTCTCCCATTCAGGTTATGGTGGGTACAAGTGCGGTCACTGCACGACGGCAGTCGGGGTCAGTGAGGCATTGTACGGCAAGACGGTGAGCCCTGATCTGCTAATGGGGAATCGATGGGGACGGTTGATGTGTGTGGGGACGGAGTGCCTCGCCACGTCGTGTGTTTAGGTTTACCTTGCAAGGATAAAAACTCGATTCGAATCGTCTGCTTCTCGCAGCTAATGAGACTGCTTGATCCATTGTACTGCATTGAGTAACAAGTGGAAATATGATGAGTTGATACAAGATGTTGTTTGCTAAAAATGTTTGCTACTATGTATGAGTAGATAGTACACATTTAGCCTTAAGAGAGTCACACTTAAACTTGACAAAGCTAAAACTTGTTTTAGAAACTCAGCTAGTGCTTTTGGCAACCAAACCCCACAGCCAAACAGCTGCATGTCTAGAGGTAGAGGAGTAGACTCCTCACACCGGGTAAGTCTAGCTGAGTATTAGTATACTCAGCCTTGCTTGTGGCATAATTTTTTATAGGTTCTCTGGAGGAGATGGTTGCTGGAGTGACTTGGCCGTCCACCTTGCCACCAGGTTGGACTGTCAAGTGGGACCCCGCCTCGGCCGAGGAGGAGCATGAGGAGTGATGGGACAGGCTTCCCCATCTCTCTGTTTATTTATCGTTAGTTTTATTCCGCTGCACTTCGAACAATGATGACGACTTTTGCAAAAACTCAGATGCTGATGTAATAATTTGATACTCCTTAATGTATGGTTTTATGCTTTATTGTATTTGCTCTGTGACTCACCATTGAGTGAGATTGTGGTACTTGATCCTGTCAGTGGCCTCGTCGGACTAGATCCGAGGGATTGACGGGTTATTCCCATTTAAGTGTGGTCTAGCCTCTAAGGCGGGACTTAGGCACTTAAGTCGGAATAATTCGGGCAGTTCCGCCACAGCTGGTATCGGAGCTTGTACCACCACAGAGGAATCAATAAACTATAAATACCATCCTTTTCTAAGTAAAACTGGATAGAAACAAATGTTGGATAGATCGTAGGATGATCAGGATAGACCTAGAACGTGAAGCCTTAGGATGATAGAGGGGTAGTTAGGTGGCTAAGTGATTAAGCCCTAGAGGCTACTATAATGGATGGGAGTCCTTCCCTATTCCCTTTACGTTGATGCGAGGTCGTTCAGGACGAGCATGCATGCATTCTTAATTAAACTAATGGGTAAGAACTTAATACAAACTGATGACCAAATAAGTACCCCAGTACCATTGTACAATTAGAAAGAGGCTGAGTTGCGTTTCCTTTTTCTTTTTATAATTCTTTTTCTTTTACTTACGCTTAACCGTACACAGATGACTTCCCACAGGTCCTCGGACGACGGGAATGCACTGTCCCACACTGACGGGCTTGCACGAGAGGGCTTTCCCCGTATTTTGTGGGAGGTACTTCAGGGGGCCGGATACACGACGCCTCCTCAGTACGCGGTGCAGCAGTTCGAGAAGCACTGAGTACCCCGCTGTAGGGTGAGGATGACCCTGGAGCCTCATCCCCTGCAGCCAGGCTGGCGTTCGCTGGACTCTGAGTCCTTTGGATACTGAGCTTAGGATACGATCGAGGCGATTGCTCTGCACGGGTTGACCACTTTCTGCGGATTCCACCCCATGGAGCTGTCCACCCACCCCATTGGCTTGTTCCCCGCTGAGAAGGAGGACGACCCAATGTGGAAGGATCGGGTGGAGCATGCCAAGGACATCTAGGCTATCTACCCAGGTCAGACTGCTCACTTGACAGTACGGTGGATGAATGCCCTGTACCGTCTACAAGTGATGCGTGGTGAGGCAATGTCCCATCTGATGTCATTATTGGAAGCAACAAAGATCACCCTGGACAACAGAGAGGAGCTTGTGGTTGATTTGTCCACTGAGATGGTGGAAAAGGACTTGCAGGTGGAGCAGCTGTCAAATGAGATCCAAGAGCTGGAGGAATTAGTGGGAACAAGGGAGAACTCCATCGAGGTTCTCGAGGATCAGCTTATCAACACCCAGCAGCAGCATGCCGAGGCTAATGAGCACCTGGATATGCATCACCAGGAGATCCAGGATATGGAAGCCAACGAGGACGTCGACATTGAGGGAGGGGAGGAGCCTGCCTCCAGCTTGGACACTGCTGGCTCAGGGAGACCACCTTCCCCCGAGTCGAGTGTTGCCTCGTTCGCTCACTAGGTATCAGGAGTAGGGCTAGAAGTCGGTAATGGTGGGACTCCTCAAAGCTAGCTTAGCTTTTGCACCCTTGGGGTACTAGGCTAGATAGAGTTGAGTCTTTTGGGCCATTGATGTAATCATGATAAACTCTTTTGGAAGCATGGTTGATGGATGATGTTAGTCTTAATTTGGGAAGAAAAGTTTATGCCTTATGAAATCCTTTATGTTTATGCAAGAATCTATCAATTTCGCCTTTTGACTCTTTCACAGCGATTAAACCGTAAACTTGAAGATGTGTTATTAAGAATATATGTGATTTTTCAGATGGTCGGGAGAGCGCGTCATGGTCAAAATGAGCGCGTTCCTCCACCGCCGCCACCGCCTCCCACTCTGCAGGAGCTAATGGCTCAGCAGAATGAGATTTTGAGGCAGCTAGCTCAGCGCCAGCCACCACCTCAGCACTATGGTGGTGGAGATCATCAACGTCACCCCGCGGCAGCCACCTACCAGGAGTTCCTCAGTACCCAGCCTCCATTGTTCACCAGGGCAGAGGACCCACTGGATGCGAATGTATGGTTGAGAGTAGTGGAATCCAAATTCCTGCTACTCCATGGAGTTTGTTCAGAGGTCGCAAAAGTCAGGTTCGCCACCCAACAGCTTCGCGGACCCGCAAGGACTTGGTGGGACCATTTTCTTGCTATGCAGCCAGATGACCGAGAGGTGGAATGGAGAGAGTTCAAGGCAGCTTTCAGGGGGCACCATATACCAGCCGGTATCATGGACCGAAAGCTCAACGAGTTTCTGGCACTCACTCAGGGAAACAGGACAGTGTTGCAGTATGCTCAGGCCTTTAATGACCTGTGCCAATATGCTGGGTATCATGCAGACACGGACGAGAAGAAGAGAGACAGATTCAGGAGGGGGCTCAGCACTAAGCTCCGTGACCGCCTCAACACCGTCAGGGCCAACAGCTACAATGAGTTGGTCAACATGGCCATTTCTCAGGACTGTATCACCGCTCGTCAGACAGAGAAGAAGAGGAAGACCCCTGTGGCAGGACCCTCAGCTCAGCCACAGCGCTTCAGGATTGTGTCTGACACTCAGAGCAGGGGACCTCAACAGCAGCAAGGGCGTTGGGTGATCCGACCATAGAAGCAGCAGACACCCAACCGTACCCAGTTTCCAGCTCAGAGGAACAATCAGCAGCAGCAGCAATATCGCCAGACAAATGACAACATGTGTTTCACATGCGGCAACACCGAACATTATGCCAAGAATTGCCCCAGAAACCAGCAAGGGCAGGGGCAGAATGTTAATCAGAACCAAGGCAAGAGGCAGAAGGTGCAAGTGAGGCAAGGCATGGCTGAACTTCACCACCATGGCTGATATTCCAGAGGGAGCACCCGTCTTGACTGGTATTTTTACAGTTTTGAATTATCCTGCTATTGTTCTTTTTGATTCTGGTGCATCACACAGTTTTATCAGTACCAAATTTAGTGCCAAGTGTCAGTTACCTTTCCTCCACACCAATGGGGGTATTACAATTTCGACACCAGGAGGCAGGATTGCCACCTATCAGATCAATAGACACGTACCAATTAAGCTAGGTAGTTTCATTTTTAAAACCACTCTCTTGATAATGGGATTGGATAGTGTGGATATCATCCTAGGGACTGATTGGTTATCGCGACACCATGCGGTGATTGATGTCGCAGCCAGAGCCATAGAAATCCACTCCCCTTTGGATGGCGAGATCACCTTGTATCTACCCGACCAGGGTTGTACCCGTTCTTGTGCATTCACTATGATAAAGTCACCAGTGGAAGGGATCTCAGTGGTCCGTGATTACCCAGATGTTTTTCCGGATGAATTGCCAGGGATGCCACCTGACCGAGACATTGAGTTCGCCATTGAATTGCAACCCGGGACTGCTCCTATCTCCAAGAGACCCTATAGGATGCCTCCCGCAGAATTAGCAGAACCGAAAAAACAACTGCAGGAGTTGTTGGACAAGGGGTTCATTCGCCCAAGTACTTCACCTTGGGGATGTCCTGCTTTATTTGTGAAGAAAAAGGACGAGAGTTTGAGAATGTGTGTCGATTACCGCCCTCTCAATGCGGTGACTATCAAGAACAAATACCCACTGCCCCGCATTGATGTTTTGTTCGATCAGTTGGTGGGAGCCAAAGTGTTCTCCAAGATAGATCTTCGCTCGGGTTACCATCAGATCAAAATCCGTGCCAGTGATATTCCCAAGACGACCTTCTCAACCAGATATGGGCTTTACAAGTTTTTGGTGATGTCTTTTGGGCTGACCAATGCCCCGGCTTATTTCATGTACTTGATGAACTTAGTATTCATGCCAGAGTTGGACAAGTTCGTGGTCGTTTTCATTGATGATATTCTGGTCTATTCCAAGAATGAAGACGAACATACTGAGCATCTGCACATCGTGCTTCAGCGACTGCGCGATCATCATCTTTATGCTAAGTTGTCTAAATGTGAGTTCTGGCTAAAGGAAATTAAATTCTTGGGTCACACAATTTCTCAGGATGGGATATCAGTTGATCCTGAGAAGGTACAAGAGGAAATGGATTGGAAACCCCCGACTATAGTGAGGCAGATTCGGAGTTTTCTGGGATTGGCAGGGTATTATCGACGATTTATTCCGGATTTCTCCAGAATTGCCAAGCCAATGACTGAACTATTGAAGAAGGGAGTCAAGTATAATTGGAGCCAGAAGTGTGAGGATGCCTTTCATACATTAAGGCAGCACTTGACAACGGCCCCAGTGCTAGCTCAACCTGATAACACCAAGCCCTTTGAAGTTTATTGTGATGCTTCTGGTACTGGATTGGGATGTGTCTTAATGCAAGATAACAGAGTAATTGCTTATGCCTCCCGAGCACTCAGACCCCATGAGCAGAACTACCCTACACATGATCTGGAGTTAGCAGCCATGGTTCATGCTCTCAAGATATGGAGACACTACTTGATGGGAGCTCACTGTAACATTTACACTGATCACAAGAGCCTCAAATACATTTTCACTCAGGCAGATCTGAACATGAGGCAGAGGAGATGGTTGGAGTTAATCAAGGACTATGATTTGGAGGTGCATTACCATCCGGGCAAAGCCAATGTTGTGGCTGATGCCTTGAGCAGAAAGGCCTAGTGCAATTGTATGAGCATGGATGCAAGAGTTACCACCCTGTGTGATGAGTTGTGCAAATTGAACCTGGAAGTGGTTTCTTCGGGTGATTTAAATTATATCTCGGTGGAGCCCACACTGCAAGAGCAAATAGTCAGAGCACAAATTGAAGACAAGGGTGTACAGGTTATCAAAGAAATGATCAAGCAGAAGGCGGAGAAATACAAGTGTTTCCGTAAGGACAGCAAGGGAATTTTATGGTTTGGAGATCGATTGGTTGTTCCCAAGGACCCTGAGCTCAGAAAGAAGATACTGGATGAAGCTCACCTTTCAAAATTCTCCATGCACCCGGGCAGCACCAAGATGTATCATGATCTCAGATCCTTATACTGGTGGACCAGAATGAAGAGGGAGATTGCCAAGTACATATCCGAGTGTGACACCTGCCAGAGAATCAAAGCCAGTCATTTGAAGGCAGCAGGCCCTTTGCAACCCCTTCCCATACCATCTTGGAAATGGGAGGACATTTGCATGGACTTTATCATGGGATTGCCCAATACCTCCAGGCACCATGATTCCATTTGGGTTATTGTGGACAGATTGACCAAGACTGCTCATTTCTTACCAGTGCATACCACCCACAAGACAGAGAAGTATGTAGAAATTTATGTTGATCAAATAGTGTGGTTGCATGGTATTCCAAGGACCATTGTATCTGACAGAGGAGCACTGTTTGTGGCATGCTTTTGGGAGCAGCTGCAAGAATCACTTGGGACCCAGGTAATACGAAGCTCAGCATACCATCCTCAAACAGATGGCTAGACGGAAAGAGTAAATCAGATTTTGGAAGACATGTTGAGGGCATGCGTGCTACACTATGGAAAGGATTGGGACAAGTGTCTTCCTTTGGCAGAATTTTCTTATAATAACAGCTACCAGTCCAATTTGAAGATGGCACCTTTTGAAGCCTTATATGGGAGGAGATGTAGACCCCACTGAATTGGTCACAAGCTAGAGAGAGAGAAATATTTGGGCCAGATTTGGTACTTGAAGCAGAGGAAAGGTCATAGTCATTAAGAAGAACTTAGAAGCTGCTCAGGCCAGGCAAAAGAGCTATCATGATAAGAGGCGGAAACCTCTGCAGTTTGAAGTGGGGGATCATGTTTACCTTAAGGTGTCACCCACCAAGGGTGTCCAGAGATTTGGGATCAAGGGCAAGTTAGCTCCTCGCTACATGGGGCCCTACGAGATCAAGGAAACTTGTGGACCAGTAGCATATCAATTGAAGTTGCCACCACACATGTCAGCTGTTCATGATGTGTTCCATGTATCTCAGCTGCGGAAATGTGTCCGCCTGCCCACTAAAGTGCTACCTAAACCAGACATTGAGATAGAACCAGACTTGTCCTATCAAGAGTACCCCGTCAAGGTATTGGATCAGAAAGAGAGGTCAACATGGGCAAAGTCGATCAGAATGTTTAAGGTTCAGTGGAGTCACCATTCAGTAGAAGAAGCTACATGGGAGACTGAGGATTTTCTATGCTCTCGCTTCCCCGACTTTCTGCCCAAAAGAGTCGGTACGTAACCCCAAAACCCCACCCCCACCTGCCCTTTGAATACAATTATAAGAAAAACTTAGATAACAAGGGTAGTCTAAGTTGTGGATTTAACTTAAAAAGGACTTCCTTCTGAAGTTGCAAAGAGAATGACATTCGAAGAGCAGATAACAAGAGAAACTTGGATAAAGGGAAGGGTAACACACCAGCACACCTTCATAGCACCCCCTATAATCTTGAGGCGAGATTCCTTTAAGGGGGGAGGGCTGTAACACCCCAGGTGTTACCAAGGGCTGGCTTCCTAATGACACATATACCTATTATCACATGTGGTTAAAACTTGGAGGAGAGGGAACACTTAAGACCTTGGAAGCATGAGTGAGTTAAGAAATGCCAGGGACCAAGGTATTACCCAAGCCTTTAGGCAATGATTACCTAGGGCAAGGGAGGATTGAACCTTGGGCCCTCTCTCTTGAAGCCTTTAGTGGAGAGAAAGATTAGGCAAATGCACATTCCATGATTTAAACCCTTAACCAAAGTTTAAGAGTACCAAAATGTTTACAAAAGACAGCAAAGGAACTTTACAAAAAGACCCCTAAAGGACCCCTAAATCAGCCCCAAGTGGAGAACACTATGGAATCACCCCATTCCCTCTGAGTCCCAAAATCAGCCCTAATCTAGAGATCAGGGGTGTTCACCTAGCTAATGACACCAAAACCCTAGGGTATAAATAACAAAAAGGAGCCAAATTATCTAAGGAACCCTCTGGAAGAGTTTGAACCCAAGCCAAGACCGTTTGACATGGGTTGGCACCTATTTTGTCTCGGGTTGAACAATGCAGACAGACAAGACTTGGCGCCACCATATCTTCTAAACCAGACCCGATCTTCTCTTGGAACTTACATGAACTAGGTAGCCCTAGGTGCAGGGAAGAAATATTACATAAGCCATAGGGCGAGATTCGCACGCTTGGCTGCTCAGCAGGCGCAAGAACAAGGGCAGAAGGCAACGGCCACGTGTTCGACGCGCTCTGGACTCGCCAGAGCACGCCCGACGCGCACCCCGCGTGCCCCGCGTCGCGCTAAAGACCAGCCGGCGCCATGGCCCGCACCCGCGCCTATAAAGCCCCTAGGGACCTTGACAGTACCCCTTCGCACGAGCTCGACCTCACCGGAGCCCAAACCCACCGGCGTTTGCCCGTGCACGGCGTGTCTGCGGCTGCTCGATCCCCCTGCCACCATAGACCGGCCAGCAGAACCCTTCCCAGCCCCGTCCAGCCCTCGGAGAAGACTGTGCACACCTCGGTGAAGCTCCTCGAGCGAGGATTCGAAGTTTGCTTCGCCGGAGAGGCCAGTCCACGTTCGCCTGACTCCACCCAACCGCCGGCGAGCGTAGACCTGGTAATCCTCTGCTCCATTCCTCGATTCCTTGTGCACACAGCCTCTATGTCACCCCGTGAAGCTCACCGTGCCATTGGATTGAACTAGATCGTCGTGGTTTGGCCGGAGCACCTGCCGCCAGCGAGAGCACCCGCCTGCGCGCGTGGACCGGGCGATTCCGGCCACCCCCGCCGTCAAGCCGTACATCGTTGCGACCGCCAGAACCTCCCAGAGCCAACCCCGCCCCTCGTCGGACCTCTCTCACCGCCGGTAAGCCGCGCCGCCCTTTTCTTTCTCGCGGGTACTGTTTAAACCTAGGGAGGGACCGCGGGGGAGAAGAAGAGAAAGCTAGGGGGTTTTGCGCAATGTCACTCACTCGGATGAATAGTAGCGCGGGGGTATAACTGAGAGAGTTAGTTTGGAAAGAACCCGAGGACTTCGGTGCAAAGTGGTTTTTCCAGGAAACCTTTTATTAAATCTGATTTAAATTCAAACAGAACTTGAATAATTCATATCTTCTCTTTTATTCACCCAAATCAAGTCAAATCAATTTTGCCAGGTCTTAAATAATGTAAACTACCTAAGAAAAATATGAAACCCCTAAGTGCTACAGAAAACTTTAGGGTTCTGATTTAATTATTGTTTTGTCCAAAAGCTAAATAATAGGAAGAAAAATAGTTGCACTATTTAACTGAGGTTAAGAAAATTTGGAGAAGTACATGACCACCTACTGACCTATTTAAAAATGATAAACCCCTCTGTACACCCCATTAAGATAGAGTTTGCCATTTATTTCACATTATGCTTAAAGTTAAAGAAAATAGGAAAGGTGATTTAATTAAGGAACCAGGGGGCACCCTAATTTTTGTTAGTATACTTATACAATGTAGTTTACTAGAAAAATTTATTATACCCTGATTTAGTATAAAATAAATAGGATACCTTTTATTTTAAGAAAACAAGGAAAAGTTAGAAAAACCCTACAAAAATAACCCCAAGGTGAAAACACCCCAAACCTTGGGATGATTAATGTTTTGTTTTTAAGGACATAGGAAAAATATGAAATCTGTTGTTTGACATTTTTCAAATAACAAGGTAGTGGAAAGTGCCTTTTTGACATTAAACTTTAGAATATCACAAATAAATAACCACCAATTAACTTTCTGTGATTTTTGGCACAGAAGCATGTTATTACTGTAAGATACTAGCAAAAATAACCTTTGGTACAGAACCCACACCTAGATAAGGGTTGTAGTGCAAAGTAACCCCTCTGCCCCAACTTTTGTTATTTTTGTCTAAGACATAGCCTTTTTATTTTGAACCTCAAATTCCTAGAACAGGCTATAGTGACCAATGACAACCCACTGTAATTTTTACAGAATTTTTGGAGAAAGTTTAATCATGGTTATAGTTCAAACCTACACTAGAATTTATAAATAGAAAATAAAGGAGAAAATGAATGATGGAAATTAGTGCCATCCTAAAACCCTTTGTAAGTTGCCCACTGAAATATACAAGGGAGATACCAATCCACTATGCTTATCTTTAATAAAACCTAAACCTAGAGTGATAAGCATAAACCACCAAAAGCCACGTATGACCAAGAAACCCTAAGTTACTCATTAACTTAGTTTTTCTTCCTTTAGCATAATGTTTTTAAATCCTGCATAATCATGACATACATATTCATTGTATTTCGATAGACTGTAACCTCGCTGATGGAGAATACGTCCTCGTGCCGGAGCAAGGAGCTGCTCACGAGGTAGCCCCAGATCCAGCACCAGAGCCTGCACCAGAGGATCTGCCTGCCACAGCTTTGGAAGGCAAGCCCCGGTTTATGCATAACCTGTTATTTATGCTATTTTACTATACTTAATGATTGTAGGATTGAATGTGCACTTAAGTTTAGGAGTTGTTTGAAACCCTAGTTGCATGATCTCAGGAATCCTATTGAGCTGAATACTAGTATGCTAGGCCGAGTAGTTGCTTATTTAATTAGGATCTCGGTAGAAGTCGAGTGATTTTCTAGCACTCGCGCGAGGTCAGGAATTGGTTGTACCCACTTTCATGTCACAATGATGCTGGTCTGTGGACAACAATCCATGGGGATTGGTTGTCTACGAGATGAGAAATTAGAATAAGGATTAATGTGCGGATACCTGTGTCAAGCGTTTGAACGTACTAAGCACATGCCGAGAAATATGGTAAATCGGTAAGCCTAGTACCTGATTGAACCCGGCAGTAGACTTTGCCCCTCACGCGACCTGGGACGTGGTCGCCCATTCCGGTTATGGTGGGTACAAGTGCGGTCACTGCACGATGGCAGTCGGGGTCAGTGAGGCATTGTACGCCAAGGCAGTGAGCCCTGATCTGCTGACGGGGAATCGATGGGGACGGTTGATGTGTGTGGGGACGGAGTGCCTCGCCAAGTCGTGTGTTTAGGTTTACCTTGCAAGGATAAAAACTCGATTCGAATCGTCTGCTTCTCACAGCTAATGAGACTGCTTGATCCATTGTACTGCATTGAGTAACAAGTGGAAATATGATGAGTTGATACAAGATGTTGTTTGCTAAAAATGTTTGCTACTATGTATGAGTAGATAGTACACATTTAGCCTTAAGAGAGTCACACTTAAACTTGACAAAGCTAAAACTTGTTTTAGAAACTCAGCTAGTGCTTTTGGCAACCAAACCCCACAGCCAAACAGCTGCATGTCTAGAGGTAGAGGAGTAGACTCCTCACACTGGGTAAGTCTAGCTGAGTATTAGTATACTCAACCTTGCTTGTGGCATAATTTTTTACAGGTTCTCTGGAGGACATGGTTGCTGGAGTGACTTGGCCGTCCACCTTGCCACCGGGTTGGACTGTCGAGTGGGACCCCGCCTCGGCCGAGGAGGAGCATGAGGAGTGATGGGTTAGGCTTCCCCATCTCTCTGTTTATTTATCGTTAGTTTTATTCCGCTGCACTTCGAACAATGATGACCACTTTTGCAAAAACTCAGATGCTGATGTAATAATTTGATACTCCTTAATGTATGGTTTTATGCTTTATTATATTTGCTCTGTGACTCACCATCGAGTGAGATTGTGGTACTTGATCCTGTCAGTGGCCTCGTCGGACTAGATCCGAGGGATTGACGGGTTATTCCCATTTAAGTGTGGTCTAGCCTCTAAGGCCGGACTTAGGCACTTAAGTCAGAATAATTCGGGCAGTTCCGCCACATCTTTCATGATAGCAACACCTGGGGGTAAAATTGCAACCAACCAATTAAACCGTAATGTGCCTATCTCTCTGGGAAGCAAAATCCTCATAACCACACTCCTGATTTTGGGATTAGAAGGTATGGACATCATTCTCGAAGCTGACTGGATGACTCAACACTGAGTGGTGTTGGATGTAGCTGCCAGAGCTCTAGAAATCTGTTCTCCTATTTTCGGAGACCTTGCATTGTATTTACCCAGCCAAGACTCTACTCGATCATGTGCTTTTGCTATGATAGAGTTACCTTTGAAGAAGATCCCAGTGGTCTGTGAGTATGCAGATGTTTTTCCTGATGAATTGCCACGAATGCTACTAGACCGAGATATTGAATTTGCCATCGAGTTGCAACCGGGAACGACGCCTATTTCCAAGAGGCCTTACCGGATGCCACCCGCTGAATTGGTAGAATTGAAGAAGCAATTGCAAGAATTATTAGTCAAGGGTTTTATTCGCCCAAGTACTTCTGTTGGGGACTTGTTCTCAAATGCTAAGAGTTAAGAACAAGGCAACATAAAATGTGTTAAATACTAAAGTCCTTCGTCCTTCAAGACATTATGACCCTTCGGATATAATGAATTCCGGACGAAGGTTATGAAGGAAAAAACCTTCGTAAGTACGGAAAGTAATAAGGAAGAATTCATATGCAAAATACGAAGAATAATATATATAATATCACCAACTTATTTATATTAACATTATCATATTCAGAATAACAAATTATAAATGTACCTTCAGTTTGACAGAAAGTAAAGGTACAGGCGTGATGCAAAAAGCGAATGCCAAGTCAGCCTGAAAAGTAAGGGAGTACTGTTCATCTATTTATAGGCAAGGGACACAGCCCGTGTAGAATTACATTTGTGCCCTTTACATTTATCAATAACTCTATGGTAATTCTTCGGGGTCTAATTTGCCTTTTCATCTTTAAGTCGGTTCCCCTTCTCTGCTATCATGCCGAAGCTTTTCTGCGCAAAGCTTCGTGATCATCTTATCCTTCGTCATAATCGCTTTCCGTCTCGCTCAGGCTTCGTACTGACCATACTCTTGTATACTCATGACCCGATTCCGAAGATACCTGTTCACATATTCCACTTGGAAAACATCGTTAAATCATGTTTTTGAGGACCTTCGGAAGCCGAAGGCCCCCAACAACTTCACCTTGGGGATGTCCAGCCTTGTTTGTGAAGAAGGATGAAAGCTTGAGGCTATGTATAGTTTACCGCTCACTTAATGCGGTGACTATCAAGAACAAGTATCCTTTGCCTCGTATTGATGTTCTTTTCGATCAATTGGTCAGAGCCAAAGTGTTTTCCAAAATAGGCCTTTGCTCTGGCTGTCATCAGATCAAGATACGAGCAAGTGATATTCCAAAGACTGCCTTCTCAACTAGATATGGGCTGTACGAGTATTTGGTAATGTCGGCGTTTCGGACCTGGGGGGTCCCTGGACCGACGAGTGAAATCGCTGCGTGCCCCTGCCTAGATGGGTTGGTGCGGGATTGAACACAAGATGTGGGGCAAGCCTTGTATTATCCTGCACCAGGGTGCCGCTCGTAGTAGGGGTTACAAGCGCGTCGCGTGAGGGAGAGTGAGGCAGAGAGTAGGAGCCCGTTCGTCCGCTCCTTCCCTCGCGCGAACCCCCCTCCGGGATGGCCCTGGACCTCCCTTTTATAGACGCAAGGAGAGGGTCCAGACGTACAACGGGGGGCATAGCTATGCGCTAACGTGTCCGACAGAGGAGTACCTAAGCCTTGTGTACATGCCAACGTGTCCGTCGGGGGAGAGCTTGAGCCCTGTACACGTGATAGTGTGGCCGTCGGAGGAGCGCCTGAGTCCTGTAGGAGCACAGCTAGCAGTGTGGCAAGGATCCTGCTGACGTCTCCTTACTGCCGTAGGGGGCTGAGAGCCACCGGCGTCATGGTGCATGCGGGGCACCATCATTACCCATCGCTGGGGTAAGCTAGATGGGACACCGGTCTTGTTCCTTGTAGCCTGAGCTGGCTAGGGATAGGGTAATGATGTATCCCCTGTTGGCGCAGTCGGTCCGAGCACAAGGTCGGGCGAGGCGGAGACTTCTCTTGAGGCCGAGGCCGGGGTCGGGCGAGGACACGATTCCTCCCGAGCCTGAGGTCGAGGCCGAGTCCGAGGGTCGGGTGAGGCGGAGACCTCCTCCCGAGGCTGGAGCCTGAGGTCGAGGCCGAGTCTGGGGGTCAGGCGAGGCGGAGACCTCCTCCCGAGGCCGGAGCCTGAGGTCGGGCGAGGCAGAGCTTCCTGTTGCGCCCGAGGCCGAACTCGGTGGTTGATCATGACTTGTTGTCAGTCTTTGCCTGGGTGGTTGACACGGCAGTCGGAGCAGGGCGAGAGGCGCTATATTCCTATCATATCGGACAGTAAAAGAGAGGGGCGAAGTGACTGCGGTCACTTCGGCCTGGCCGACTGAGGCGCGTGTGTCAGGATACGGCGTCAGGCATCCCCTGCATTGAATGCGCCTGCGAAGCGGTCGGTTGGTGAGGCTATCTGGCCAAGGTTGCTTCACAACAAAGCCTACCCGAGCCGGGCTTTGGGAGAGCCGAGGGGGTGCTCGTTGCCTGAGACGGCCCTCGGGCGAGGCGTGAACTTATCTGGGACTACTGCTCCAGCCCAAGGCTAGGCTCAGGTGAGGTGGCGTCCCTTGGGTGGACGAAGCCTTGACTTGAACCACGCCCGTCAGTTGGTCCAAGGGTGTTTACCAGCCGTGATTAGGAGTGTTGGGGGTACCCCTAATTATGGTACCCGACAGTAGCCCCCGAGCCTCGAAGGGAGTGTTGGTACTCGCTTGGAGGCTTTTGCCGCATTTTCAATGAGGGAACCGGCCTTTCTCAGTTTTGCTTTGTTCTGGTGGGTGCGCGCGATTGCACCCGCCGGGTGTAGCCCCCGAGGCCTCGGAGGAGTGGTTTGACTCCTCTGAGGTCTGAATGCTTTTCGTGGTGCCTCGGCTGGTCTGATCGTTCCCTCATGTGGCCTGGCCGTAGCCCCGGTGCATGGTCAGGTTCCAAGTTATCAAGCTGGTTTGTTGATGCTGTCAACAGTTTGGCCGTAGCCAGGTGCGAGAGCAGCCCTCGAGCCTCTACACAGAGAGAGAGGACGATCAAGGACTTTCCCGACTTGTATCATACGCCCCTGCGTCGCCTTTTCGCAAGGAGGAGGGGGGGAAGCGCCATGTTGCCCTCGGAGGGCGCCGAACATGGTGTTTCTAGTGAGTTGCTAACGGGTGATCCGAGTGGACACCCATGCCCCATTCGTTAGGGGTCGGCTAGTGGCCCAGAGGCGCGCTCCAAAAGTACCTGCAGGTGATTCACCGGACCCAGACCCCTTCGATAGGGTCCGAGGGCTCGATGCCTCCCTCCGGTGGGATTCTGTTACAAATCGTTCCCGTCGGTCTCGGAAATGTCCTAGGGTACCTCGGGAGCGTAGCCCGAGCCTCGGCCATGTATCGGACGTACCTAGAGTCATCCCGCACTCTGTGTGGTCTAGGGCGACTGTCGAACCCTTCTGAGGGGCCAGCCTACGAACCCCTGATCAGTAATGGGCACGGAGCCCGAGCGCTCTGGGGCGACTGTCGAACCCTTTCGAGGGGCCACCCTTCGAACCCCTGATCAGTAATGGGCTTGAAGTCCGAGTGCTCTGGGGCGGCTGTCGAAACCCTTTCGAGGGGCCAGCCTTCGAACCCCTGATCAGTAGGAGGGCTCGGGGCCCACTTCCTTCGCCGAGAAGGATCCTTTCCACAACATCCCCTTTCCCGGTCCCTGTAGCAAGAGAGAGAGAGAGAGGAGGAGGGGAAGGATATGAATTTAAATAAGGTGGCACACCTTTTTTGATGCGGTCATTATGGCGAAGGCGAAGCGACGCCCGCCTTGCCTACCAGAGGTGTCGCCTGCTCCGCCGGGGAGTTAATGCGATGGGATGGGCAATTTGTATGGCGCCCGTTACGCGTGCGAGACGTTCGAGGAACGGGGCACGGGTGCGTCATCTTCACGCCATGGGAGAGGGCTCTCCCGTCGCTTCAGGAAGGGACACGAGCCTGCAGGCGATTTGACCGCTGCTTCCGCTCGTGTGCCGCTGCAATTACTGCCGGCCCACTTTTGGCCATGCCAACCGTCGTGCTTATCCCCGCGGCTGACTAACCCGTGGCCGTCGCCTTCAGTTGGCACTGTTGGGTCACGCGCGAGGTCGCCTCGAGTCGCGGTACTGGTTCTGTAGTCGAGGAGGCGTGACATTGGCGCAGGTGGCGGTGCGGCTCCTTGCACGTCATAACCGGCGCGCCGGTTGCATGACATGCGGGCCCGCTTCCTTTGCGCAGGTCCACCGGATGTGGTCGAAGCCGAAAGGGCGCACAGTTGTAGTGCAATTGGATGCTTGTCGCATGGCGGTCCACCCTTTTGGCCACCGGTTTCTGCGAAGATGGGAGAGCGCTTGTAACCGTGGGACGGTTACATGCCTCGTGTGCGGCGGTTCACCTTCTTCGCGCTTTGGATCAGCTCGTATGACGTGGGGGTCCCAGCCCCTGGGTCGTAGGAGGAGAACCCTGGAGTATGTCAGTGGAGACTTTGCTCGTGACGCTAAGGGGTGCAAGTGAGGAGGTCTGCCTATAAAAAGGGATCGATCCCCCGGGCAGTGGCCATGCCTTCGTCCTCCCCTCATGCATTGTGCCCTTCTACCTTTCGAGCCCCCGGATGGGGTGCACCAGCGTCGCCTTGCTCTTGTTGTCGTTGGAGGAGCGCGGCCTCGTGGAGATCGGTGCCCTTCAGTCATCGCTCGGCTTCAAGGATTTTCGTCGTGCAGCCCGGCTGCATTCCCTCACCAATGGTCAGTTTGGTGGGAGGAAGCAAGCCGGGCTGCGGCCTTTGCCCTGCCCTCAGCTTCAAGGATCTTCGTCATCCTTGCTGTGGTTGAGGGCGAGCTGAGCCGGGGTTCTACCTCTCGCATGGGCCGATAGGCCGTCTCTTCCTTCAGCATTCAGGGGAGAAGGCGCTCACTGGCCCTGCGGAGGGGGCGAACTTCGGCAACGCGGGACCGGTCGGCCGCAAGCGTCGTCAGCTCCAGCGGGCCTGGCTCGCTGGCTCAGCTGGCTCTGTCGCAGCCTCCGACGCTGCCTCCTGCCGCTTGATCTGGGCGTGGCCGTCCGTCCCTTGCACGGGCGATCGTTGTGCCGTGCGCATCGGGGGATCATCCAAGACGCCGTATGCCTCATAGGCGGCGTTCGGGTTCTTGGATTGTCTTGTCCTCACTCCGGCACGGCGCCTCCGCGCGGAGGTTGGGGCCTGCCCATCCACGAGGACTTGAGTGGGGATCTACCGGTGCAGGCTGGGGTGTCCGCCATTCGTCGGCGTGGCGCTGGCGCGCAGGTGGCCGCTGTCGTCGGTGCTGAGGTGGTGGCAGCCAGAGAAGGTTTCTCCACCGACGAGACCATCGGCGCCAGCTATGGCCGGACCCCCGGCTCTTTGGCTTTGATGGCTTGTCCTCGCCCCTCGAGCGGAGACGTGGGCGAGGGTCTCGTCATAGTAGCGTCGGCCCTGAGGTCACTGCTGCTGCTGTTTAGCCGCCCGAAGCGGGGGTCGTTGTCGCTGCTGGTGCAGAGGTCGCCGGCAAGCCGCTTGGAGTTTGTTATCCCGCGGGCCCCCTGGTGTGGAGGTTGTTCATATCGGCGGGAGCGGAACCGGAGTCCCGTTTGTAAGGTGATATACTGGGTTTTTGCCGGAGCAAAATGTAACTGCTTCAAGCACTTAGACATTAATCGTGGGTCGGGAGAACCGCCGAGGGTTCTACCGACGCCTAAGTCTGTGTAGCATAGTTACCCCGAGTATATGTGTTTGTTCTTTGTGGCTGTCGAGGCCTAGACATTTGGGTGTTTCGAGTATTAACCTGTGTTTCTTCCTCATTCCGAGCGCTGGGACTTGCCTGTTGGCTAGCCAAACCACTTAGCCGAGTGTGAGTTGCCTTGCGCAGAAGGTGACGAGTGAGGTATCCGCATCCCGGAGGCGTAGGAGTCCCTCGGCTCGGTCGGCCTTACCGGTCTAGGCTTCTCTTGCTCAGTTTTTAGGACCCTTGGCTACTCTGTGATGAGCCGGAGCCGGAGGAAGCGGTGTTGGCGCGGATAGAGGCGGAGTCGGCTCGGAAAGAGACTTCATCGGCCCGGGAGCTGGCAGCTTCCTAGGCCGAGGAAGGTGTGGCAGCAGCAGCTGAAGCTTGGCCGAGACATCCTCTGGTGCGGTGCTGGCGCCCTCCCTTGGGTGAAGGTCCCTTCGCCCGGGTCGCCGTTCGAGGCCGGGCCAGGTTCCGCCGAGGGTGGAAACAACGCCGAGGGTGCTGCTGCTCCCCCTGCCGATGCCCGAACCCGCAGGAACAGTTTGTCTATAGCATGCGCATGTTTTTTCGCGGTCGCCGAGGCCTAAACACTTTATCGTCGTGTTTAAAAAGCTGCGTCTTCTTTCCTCTTGTTTCGTGCACCATGACTTGTTCGTTGATAGCAGAACCACTTGTCCGAGCGAGAGTTACTTTTTGCGGAAGGTGACGAGTGGGGTATCCGTATCCTAGAGGCGTAGTAGTCCCTCGGCTCGGTCGGCCTTGCCGCTTACGTGTACTCTCGTCGTTTTTAGGATCCCACTATCGATACATAAGTCGAAAGCACGAAAGATTGTTTTTGTAGAAAATGTTTCTGAGGAAAATTTTGACACAGAGGGGGATCCCTCCTTCTAGCCCCCGAGGGAGGGTCGGGCTTTGCTGAGGCAAGGACGACCCTTCCTTGATGGTTAGACTTTGTGTATGTAAATGAGGTACATGAACGACTTAAAACATCTTAAGGGTAGAAGCGACGTAGCTATTGGATGTTCCAAGCGTTGCTATAGACCTCGCCTTGGTCGTTGGCCAGCTTGTATGTTCCGGGCTTCACAATCTTAGCGACGATGAAGGGCCCTTCCCAGGGAGGAGTGAGCTTGTGGCGCCCTCGAGCATCCTGTTGCAGACGAAGCACCAAGTCTCCCACATGGAAGCCTCGGGGCCAAACGCTTCGGGCGTGGTAGCGTCGCAGCGACTGCTGGTACCATGCCAAATGTAGTAAGGCGACGTCCCAAGCCTCTTCGAGCTGGTCCAGCGAGTCCTCTCGGCTGGTCTGGTTGCTTCGGTCGTCGTACGCCCTGGTCCTCGGGGAGGACGACCTCGGCCCCATAGACTAGAAAAAACGGCGAGAAACCCGTGACGCTGCTCAGCGTCGTCCTTAGACTCCAGACTACCCAGGGTAGCTCTTTCATCCACCGCTTGCCGAACTTGTTGAGGTTGTTGTAGAACCTTGGTTTGAGTCCCTGCAAAATCATACCGTTGGCACGCTCCACCTGCCCATTCGTCATGGGGTGAGCTATGGCGGCCCAGTCCACACGGATGTGGTGGTTGTCGTAGATGTCCAGGAACTTTTTTCTGGTGAACTGCGTGCCATTGTCTGTGATGATGGAGTTTGGGACCCCGAATCGATGGATGATGTTGGTGAAGAACGCCACCGCCTGCTCGGACCTGATGCTGGTCAAGGGTCGGACCTCGATCCACTTGGAGAATTTGTCGATGGCGACCAACAGGTGCGAGAAGCCCCCGGGTGCCTTCTGCAAGGGACCAACAAGGTCTAGACCCCACACAGCAAACGGCCAGGTGATGGGTATCATCTACAGGGCCTGAGCGGGCAGGCGTGTCTGCTTCGCGTAGAATTGACACCCTCGACAGGAGCGAACAATCCTAGTGGCGTCGTCCACCGAGGTTGGCCAATAGAAACCTTGTCGGAAGGCATTCCCCACGAGGGCTCAAGGTGCTACATGGTGGCCGCAAGCCCCCGAGTGTATTTCTTGCAATAGCTCTTGTCCTTGGGCGATAGATATGCATCGTTGGAGAATGCCCGAGGGGCTGTGGTGATAGAGCTCTTTTTCATCACCCAGCAAGATGAATGACTTGGCGCAGCGAGCCAGTCGCCAAGCTTTGGTCTTGTCGAGGGGAAGCTCTCCTCAGAGGAGATATTCTAGGTACGGGGTCTGCCAGTTCGGATCTGGTGTGACCCCATTCTGTTCCCCCTCAATGGGCAAGGCCTCCTCCTTGACGGTCGAGGGTACCTCAGGCTCGGCCGAGGCCTCCTTAGGCTCGGGCGAGGGTACCTCGGGCTGGGCTGAGGCTTCCTCGGGCTTGGGCGTGTCGTCGATCTTGACAGATGGTTGATGTAGGTCTCTAGAGAAGACGTCCGGGGGAACCGTCGTCCGCCCCGAGGCTATCTTCGCCAGCTCATCCGCAGTCTCGTTGTACCGTCGGGCGATGTGGTTGAGCTCCAGCCCGTAGAACTTGTCTTCCAGGCGCTGGACATCGTCGCAGTAGGCTTTCATCCTCCGGTCACGGCAGTGGGAGTTCTTCATGACTTGGTCGATGACAAGCTGTGAGTCGCCACAAGCATCGAGGCACCGGACCCCTAGCTTGATGGCGATGTGCAGCCCGTTAACCAGAGCCTCGTACTCGGCCACGTTGTTTGATGCCGGAAAATGGAGGCGTATGACGTAGCGGAGATGCTTTCTAAGGGGTGAAATGAAGAGCAAGCCAGCGCCTGCCCCAGTTTTCATGAGTGACCCATCGAAATACATGGTCCAAAGCTCGGGTTGGATTGGAGTTGTTGGCAACTGGGTGTCAGTCCACTCAGCCAGGAAGTCTACCAAGACCTTGGATTTTATGGCCTTCCGAGGAGCGAATGATAGCGTCTCGCCCATGAGTTCCACCGCCCACTTTGCTATCCTACCCGAGGCCTCACGGCACTGGATGATCTCCCCCAGGGGGAAGGATGACACCATAGTCGCCGGATGAGACTCGAAGTAGTGTCGCAACTTTCGCCGTGTCAGAATCACTTCGTAGAGCAGCTTCTGGATTTGTGGGTAGCGGACTTTGGTCTCGGAAAGCACTTCACTGATGAAGTAGACTGGCCTCTGGACGAGCAGTGTATGCCCTTATTCTCGTCTCTCGACCACGATCGCGGCGCTGACCACCTGAGTGGTTGCGGCTACGTAGATCAAGAGGGCTTCTCCCGTAGCGGGGGGCACCAGGATGGGTGTGTTTGTAAGGAGCGCCTTAAGGTTTCCGAGGGCTTCCTCAGACTCAGGGGTCCAAGTGAAGTGCTCGGCCTTCCTTAGGAGGCGGTACAGAGGCAAGCCTTTCTCGCCAAGGCATGAGATGAAGCGGCTCAGAGCCGCAAGGCATCCCATGACCCTCTGTACTCCTTTCAAATCCTTGATCGGTCCCATGTTGGTGATGGCCGCGATTTTCTCCGTATTGGCCTCGATGCCCCACTCGGAGACGATGTATCCAAGGAGCATGCCTCGGGGGACTCTGAAGACACACTTCTTGGGATTGAGTTTTACGCCTTTCGCTCTCAGACACTTGAATGTCGTTTCAAGGTCAGAGAGGAGGTCGGAGGCTTTCTTCGTCTTGATAACGATGTCATCGACATAAGCCTCGACCGTTCTTCTGATGTGTTCTCCGAACACATGGTTCATGCACCTCTGGTAGGTGGCACCTGCATTCCTCAAACCAAATGGCATTGTAGTGTAACAGTACATGCCAAAAGGTGTGATAAAAGAAGTCGCGAGCTGGTCGGACTCTTTCATCTTGATTTGGTGATAGCCTGAGTAAGCATCGAGGAATGACAGGGTTTCGCACCCAGCAGTGGAGTCCACGATTTGATCGATGCGAGGTAGAGGGTAGGGAACTTTCGGACATGCTTTGTTTAGACCAGTGTAGTCTACACACATCCTCCATTTCCCATCCTTCTTCCTTACAAGAACAGGGTTAGCTAACCATTCAGGATGGAATACCTCTTTGATAAACCCTGCCGCGAGTAGCTTGTGGATCTCCTCGCCTATGGCCCTACGCTTTTCTTCGTCAAAACGGTGCAGGGTTTGCTTGAAGGGTCAGGTTCCAACTCTGATATCCAGTGAGTGCTCGGCAACATCCCTCGGTATGCCGGACATGTCCGAGGGACTCAACGCAAAGACTTCAGCGTTTGTGCGGAGAAAGTCGACGAGCACTGCTTCCTATTTGGGGTCGAGCTCGGAGCCGATCCGGACCTTCCTGCTGGCATCGTTGCTGGGGTCGAGAGTGATGGACTTGACTGCTTCAACTGGTTCAAAGTTGCCGGCGTGCCGCTTCGCGTCAGGCGCCTCCTTGGAGACACGTTCCAGGTCGGCGATGAGGGCCTCGGACTCAGCGAGGGCCTCGGCATACTCCACGCACTCCATGTCGCATTCGTACGCGTGGTGGTACGTGGATCCGACATTGATGATTCCGTTCGGGCTCGACATCTTGAGCTTGAGGTAGGTGTAGTTGGGGACAGCCATGAACTTGGCATAGCACGACCTTCCCAACACCGCATGGTAGGTTCTTCAGAACCTGACGACCTCGAAGGTGAGAGCTTCCTTTCGAAAGTTGGAGGGTGTCCCGAAGCAGACGGGTAAGTCGATCCGTCCGAGGGGCAGGATTCGCTTCCCGGGCGCGATCCCGTGGAAGGGTGCCGCACCGGCCCGGACCTCGGACCTATCAACCACCAAGAGTTCCAGGGTCTCGGCGTAGATGATGTTAAGGCTGCTGCCTCCATCCATGAGGACTTTGGAGAGCCTAACGTTGCCGATGATCGGATCGACGACGAGCGGGTACCTTCCTGGGCTTGGCACGAAGTCGGGGTGGTCGCCTCGGTCGAAGGTGATAGGCTTGTCGGACCAGTCTAGGTAGACTGGCGCTGCCACCTTCACCAAGCAGACCTCCCGGCGCTCCTACTTGCGGTGTCGAGCCGAGGCGTTCGCCGCCTGCCCGCTGTAGATCATGAAGCAGTTGTGGACCTCCGGGAACTCCTCTTCCTTGCCAACCTCCTTCTTGTCATTGTCATGGCCCTTGCCATCTTCCGCCGGGGGCCCGGTCTTATGGAAGTAGCGCCGGAGCATGACACATTCTTCGAGGGTGTGCTTGACAGGCCCCTGGTGATAGGGGCACGGCTCCTTGAGCATCTTGTCAAACGCGCCGGCCCCTCCAAGAGGTTTCCGAAGGTTCCTGTGCTCGGCCGCAGCGACGAGATTCGCGTCGGCGGCGTCGCGATTCACTTGCGACTTGTTCCTGGCCTTCTTCTTTGTGCCTCGCAGGGCGGACGCCTCGGGGGCGTCTTTCTTCGGCTCTCCCTGAGGCTGCTTGTCTTTTCAGAAGATGGCTTCGATTGCCTCTTGACCCGAGGCGAACTTGGTGGCGACGTCCATCAGTTTACTCGCACGGGTGGGAGTCTTGCGCCCTAGTTTGCTCAGCAGGTCTCGGCAAGTGGTGCCGGCGAGGAAAGCCCCAATGACATCCGAGTCGGTAACATTGGGTAGCTCGGTGCGCTGCTTCGAAAACCACCGGATGTACTCTCGAAGGGACTCCCCTGGCTGCTGGCGGTAGCTTCGGAGATCCCACGAGTTCCCAGGGCTCACGTACGTGCCTTGGAAGTTTCCCGCGAAAGCCTTGACCAGATCGTCCAAGTCGGAGATCTGCGCAGGAGGCAGATGTTCCAGCCAGGCTCGGGCGGCGTTGGAGAGGAAAAGGGGTAGATTACGGATGATGAGGTTGTCATCATCCACCCCTCCCAACTGGCATGTCAGTCGGTAGTCTGCGAGCCACAGCTCCAGCCTCGTCTCCCCCGAGTACTTGGTGATGGTAGTCAGGGCTCGGAAACGGGCAGGGAACGGACGCTCGTCGTATGGCCTGGTTGAAGACTCGCGGACCGGGTGGTTCGGGCGAAGGACTGCGATCCTCCTCACTGTTGCAGCGTCCCCCACGCCTAGGATGGTAGCCTCGGCGCACCTTCTCGTCGAGGCGGGCTTGATGGTCGAGATGGTGGTGCTCGTTGCCGAGGCGATCCTGGGCGGCAGGCGCCTCGTCCCGCGTGCGCTCGGGATGGACCGAGGCTTCCCGCATGCGTCGGGAGGACACCGCGTGATGCTCCGAGGGGTTAGCTCGCCTCCGGGAGGCAGAGCTCTCGGCTCGTCGAACCGTGGCACCTTCCAGGAGATCCTTGAGTTCGCCCTGGATACACCATCCCTCGGTGGTGGATGGCTCCGGCATGGCTCGAAGTAGCATCGCTGCTGCAGCTAGGTCCTGGCCGGACCCGCTGACGGCCGGGTGCAGTGCTGCCCTAGCATTGTCGACGATGTGGTGCCGGATGTCTTGGGCCCGATGACAGGCTTCTCCGGCGAGTGTTCAGCCTGCCCACTCCTGTTCGATGTTCTATCGGAGCTACACAAGCCGGCCTGCTTCCCCGTCAACACGGGCCTGCATCTCGCGGATTTGCTCGAGCTGTATGTCCTGACCCCCCGCAGGGACTGGGACCATAGCTAGCTCCGGCAGGATGTCAACGCGAGATGCGGGCCCAGGGGGATCGTCAACCTCCGGCATACCGAGGTGGTTGCCTTTGTTGTGATCTCCCTAATCGACGTGGAAACATTCGCGACTTGGGTCGTAACCTTCGTCGTAAAGGTCATGGCCATCGTCAGAACAACAGGGGAGGCAGTGGTCACATGCGTACATGAAGTCTCGCATGGCACCGGGGTCATTGAGGCCAGAGAAATCCCATCCGGAGTCGGGGTCATCCTCTTCCTCGGAACCCGCCGGTCCGAAGGCTGAGACAGCTGTCAGTCGGTCCCAGGTCGACCACATGTGGTACCCCGGAAAGTTTGGATACGCCTTTACGAAGGCGCTCACCATAGCGGGGTCGCTAGGTGGATCGAAGCTGAACCGAAAAGGTACGGGGTGGAAAACGGACGATACCTCTTGGTCGATGGATGGTGGTGAGGTCGCGTCAAGGGCGGAGCACACCGTCATCTCAGGTACGAGGGTAATGCCTAGCAGATCCTTTGCGAGGGTGCTGGCGTCATCAGTCCGCTTGGGGCTGACACGTCGCAGGGAAGTGTCACCTGCCGTCGTCTCAGGTGCGAGGACAATGCCCGACATGTCCCCCGGGGGAGTGCCGGCGTCGTCGACTCGCTCTGGTGCGACAGCCGACAAGGTGCCGCCTCCTGCGTTGCTATGGTTGCCCCGTCTCTGCCTCCTCCGGTGAGGAGGGTGGCGGCGACGACCGGAGTGCTCCTCTTCTGCCGCGGGGAGATCCTGTCGCCGAGCTCTCCGCCGCCGAGCGAGTCAAAGACCATCGCTGTCGTCGCCCGCGAGGGGAGGAGTACCATGTCGTAGCTGCCGTCGAGGGACATGAACTCGAGACTCCCGAAGCGGAGCACTGTCCTGGGCTGAAGAGGTCGCTGAAGACTCCCCATCTAGAACTCAACTGGAAGGTTTTCGTCAACACGCAGCAGGCCCCTACCTGACGCGCCAACTGTCAACGTTTCGGACCCAGGGGGTCCCTGGACCGACGAGTGAAATCGCTGTATGAGTATTTGGTAATGTCGGCGTTTCGGACCCAGGGGTCCCTGGACCGACAAGTGAAATCGCTGCGTGCCCCTACCCAGATGGGTTGGCGCGGGATGGAACACAAGATGTGGGGCAAGCCTTGTATTATCCTGCACCAGGGTGCCGCTCGTAGTAGGGGTTACAAGTGCGTCGCGTGTGGGAGAGTGAGGCAGAGAGTGGGAGCCCGTTCGTCCGCTCCTTCCCTCGCGCGAACCCCCCTTCAGGATGGCCCTGGACCTCCCTTCTATAGACGCAAGGAGAGGGTCCAGACGTACAACGGGGGGCGTAGCTATGCTCTAACGTGTCCGGCAGAGGAGTGCCTAAGCCTTGTGTACATGCCAATGTGGCCGTCGGGGGAGAGCTTGAGCCCTGTACACGTGATAGCGTGGCCGTCGGAGGAGCGCCTGAGTCCTATAGGAGCACAGCTGGCAGTGCGGCAATGATCCTGCTGATGTCTCCTTGCTGCCGTAGGGGGCTGAGAGCCATCGGCGTCATGGTGCACGCGGGGCACCATCATTACCCGTCACTGGGGTAAGCCAGATGGGACGTCGGTCTTGTTCCTTGTAGCTTGAGCTGGCTAGGGATAGGGTAATGACGTATCCCCTGTTGGCGCGGTCGGTCCGAGCCCAAGGTCGGGCGAGGCGGAGACTTCTCTTGAGGCCGAGGCCGGGGTCGGGCGAGGACGCGATTCCTCCCGAGCCTGAGGTCGAGGCCGAGTCCGGGGGTCGGGCGAGGTGGAGACCTCCTCCCGAGGCTGAAGCCTGAGGTCAAGGCCGAGTCTGGGGGTCGGGCGAGGCAGAGACCTCCTCCCAAGGCTGGAGCCTGAGGTTGGGCGAGGCGGAGCTTCCTGTTGCACCCGAGGCCGAACTCGGTGGTTGATCGTGACTTGTTGTCAGTCTTTGCCTGGGTGGTTGGCACGACAATCGGAGCGGGGCGAGCGGCGCTGTTTTCCTGTCATATCGGACAGTAAAAGAGAGGGGCGAAATGACTGCGGTCACTTCGGCCTGGCCGACTGAGGCGCGTGTGTCAGGATACGGCGTCAGGCATCCCCTGCATTGAATGCGCCTACGAAGCGGTCGGTTGGTGAGGCGGTCTGGCCAAGGTTGCTTCCCAACAAAGCCTGCCCGAGCCGGGCTTTAGGAGAGCCGAGGGGGTGCTCGTTGCCTGAGACGGCCCTCGGGCGAGGCGTGAACTTGTCTGGGACTACTGCTCTAGCCCGAGGCTAGGCTCGGGTGAGGTGGCGTCCCTTGGGTGGACGAAGCCTTGACTTGAACCGCGCCCGTCAGTTGGTCCGAGGGTGTTTACCAGCCGTGATTAGGAGTGTCTGGGGTACCCCTAATTATGGTACCCGACTGGTAATGTCGTTTTGGCTGACTAATGCGCTAGCATACTTCATGTATCTGATGAATTCTATCTTCATGCCTAAACTGGACAAGTTTGTGGTGGTTTTCATCAACGATATCTTGGTGTACTCAAAGAATGTAGAAGAGCATGGCGGTCATTTGCATGTAGTGCTTCAATGTCTGTGAGAGCACCGTCTTTATGCCAAATTGTCAAAATGTGATTTTTGGCTAAAGGAAATCAAATTCTTGGGTCACACTATCTCTCAAGTAGGCATAGCTGTTGATCCAGATAAGGTGCAAGAGGTGATGAACTGGAAGCCACCAACAACTGTCTGTCAGATTCGAAGTTTTCTGGGATTGGCCGGTTACTATCGAAGATTCATTTTGGATTGCTCTCGAATTGCAAAGCCCATGACTGAATTGTTCAAGAAAGAAGCCAAGTCTGTTTGGGGTCAGAAGTGCGAGGATGCTTTCCACACTTTGAGGCAGCATCTGACCACAGCACCAGTGTTAGCGCAACCTGACAACACAAGCCCTTTGATGTGTACTGTGATGCCTCTGGCACTAGACTGGGTTGTGTTTTGATGCAAGACAACTGAGTCATTGCCTATGCATCAAGAGCACTCAGGCCTCATGAGCAAAATTATCCCACTCATGACTTGGAGTTAGCAGTCGTGGTTCATGCATTGAAGATGTGGAGACACTATTTGATGGGAACCCATTGCAACATCTTCACAGATCATAAGAGCATCAAGTATAACTTTACTCAGGCTGATCTCAACATGAGGCAGAGAAGATGGCTAGAGCCGATCAAGGACTACGACCTGGAGGTACACTACCACCCGAGGAAAGCCAATGTGGTAGCGGATGCCTTGGGTCGGAAGTCACAATGCAACTGTGTTATGATGGATTCTCGCATCAACACCCTATGTGATGAGTTGAGCAAAATGAAGATTGAGGTGATTCCTTCTGGTGCTTTGTCTCACATTTCCGTTGAGCCAACTTTGCTAGACCAGATAATCATGGCCCAACTCAGTGACATGGGAGTGCAAATTATTAAGGAGAACCTCCATTAGAAGATAGAGAAGTATAAGTGTTTCCGCCAAGATGGGAAGGGTATATTGTGGTTTGGAAGCAGAACGGTGGTTCCTAAAAATAAGGATCTCAAGAAGAAAGTCTTGGATGAAGCTCATCTCTCCAAATTCTCCATGCATCTGGGAAGCACCAAAATGTACCATGATCTGAAGCCCTCGTATTGGTGGACCTAGAATGAAGAGGGAAATAGCCCAATATGTATTAGAGTGTGACACATGTCAGAGGATAAAAGCAAACCACATGAAATCAGCTGGTGCCTTGCAACCCCTATCAATACCTTCATGGAAATGGGATGACATCAGCATGGATTTTATTGTGGGTCTACCCAATACCTCTCAGCATCATGATTCGATTTGGGTCATTGTGGACCGACTGACAAAAGTGGCACATTTTCTTCCATTGCACACCACCGATAAGGCTCAGAAGTATGCAGAGCTGTACATTGACCGAATCGTGTGTTTGCACGGATTACCCTAGACCATTGTTTCCGACCGAGGAACCCAATTCGTTGCCAGATTTTGGGAACAACTGCAAGAGTCTTCGGGAACCAAGCTAATAAGAAGTTCAGCTTACCACCCACAGATTGATGGTCAGACCAAAAGAGTAAATCAAGTTCTTGAAGATATGCTAAGAGCTTATGCGATCGATTGCGGCAAGAACTGGGATAAGTACCTCTCCTTGGCAGAGTTTGCTTCTAACAACAGTTATCAATCCAGCCTAAAGATGGCACCCTTTGAAGCCCTATATGGAAGAAGGTGTCAAACACCCCTCAATTGGTCTCAGCCTGGAGAAAGAGAAAATTTTGGACCTGACTTATTGACTGAAGCCGAAAGGAAAGTCAAACTAATCAGGAAGAATCTAGAAGCTGCTCAGGCCAGGCAAATGAGTTACCATGATAAGAGAAGAAAACCTCTCTAGTTTTAAGTGGGAGATTTCGTATATCTGAAGGTATCACCCACCAAATGAGTGCAAAGGTTTGGGATCAAAGGCAAGTTAGCCCCTCGCTACATTGGACCTTATGAGATTGTGGAAGCATGTGAACCCGTGGCATACAAATTGAAGCTACCTCTAAAAATGTCTGCCATCCACAATGTATTCCATGTGTCCCAACTGAAGAAATGTGTTTGATTGCCGACCGAGATCATAGCAGAACCAGAAGTGGAGATAGAGCTAGATCTATCGTACCAAGAGTACCCTTCCAAGGTTCTGGATTGCAAAGAAAGATCAACTTAGGCTAAATCGATCAAGATGTATAAGATCCAATGGAGTAATCACTCAGAGGAAGAGGCTACTTGGGAGACTAAGGAATTTCTACGTTCAAACTTCCCCGATTGTGTACCTAAGGGAATGGGTACGTAACCATGCCCAACCCCTCCCCCTGCCTTTGAATCTAAATATAAGAAAAATGACCTTAACATAAAAGGAGTTAGTTGAAAGACTAAAACTAAGAGGACTTCCTTCTAAAGTTGCAAAGAGGATTACATTCGAAGAGCAATTTACTAAGAAGAACCTTAATGAACAAACCACCAAATTCAAGCAAGCCTTAACCTTCACTTCACCCCAGAGGACTCCGACCCGAATCTCAAGACAAGATTCCTTTAAGGGGGGAAGGCTGTAACACACCAGTGTTACTTAGGGTTTTTCCTGAGTGCCCCAACTTGTGACCATTATCACATGTGATTTTAATTAAGCAAGAGACATCAAACATAAGGAACTAAAACCTAAGTTAAGTCTCTTTCATCTCAAAAGCCACACTCTATACACACCATACACCTCAAGTGAGACAAACAATCTAAAACCCTAACACCTTTCAAAAGGGCCATTAAGCACATAAAGGGAATTGGAGAAAAGACTTGGGAAAAATACAAAATTTTGATATGAACCAGTTAACAAAGTTTTAGTGCACTAAATAACCTACAAAATATAGTAACGGAGATTGGTCATTTGAAATTTCCAAAATCCCCAAAACAGCCCATGAAGTAATGACCTATGGAAAAATTCAGAAATTCAGAAATCTGAATTTCAGCCCCTTTTCAAAGATCAACTATGTTCTCTGTTTTTCAAAACTTGAATCAAATAAGTCCAAATATTAAAATGGCGCCAAACTACCTTGAACATACCCTGGAAAAATTTGGGAGCAAGTCTTGGCAGTTTGACATGATCTTGGCAAGAATTTACCTTGGAACTTGGCATTGTGACACTGGTACATTGACAAAGCGACAACTCTCTACCCTTGACCCGAAATCACTCGGCTCCACGCGCAAACGACAGAGCTCAGTCGGGGGAACAAATCTCTCACAGTGATCTTGCCCAAATTCGCGAAGATCTGTGCCCTATCGGCGTTAGAACATGGGCAGAAGCAATGGTGCCACGTGCTTGACCGCGGCTGACATGCCTGGTGCATGCCAGCCCGCGCACTCGTGCCAAGCCGTGCGTGCCCGCGCTTGTCCACGCCTGCCCGTGCATCGCGCACGCGCCTATAAGAGCAGGGAAGCCTCGGTCGTACTCCCTCCGTGCCTCACCTGACTCCCCAGACCCAACACTGAGCTCCGGCGAACGATGCGTCGCCCGCCGAGCAGCCTGAGCACTCGGCCACCGTGGCCAGACCACTCCCGGCCATCTCCACTCAATCCCGTGCCTCGGCTAGTTCCCCAGAGCCCCGTAGAGCTCGCCAAAGCAAGAAACCAGACATTACTTCACCGGAGAAGCCGTTCCACCCTCGTCGGAGTTGTTCTCCCCGCGGGCGCGCGTGGCCACGACTAACCGGTAAGCCGTAGTCCAATTCCTCGCGCCTACGCCTCCCCTAGCCCCTAGTGAAGCTCACTGACTAGTTTAATTGAACTCTACCGCCCTGGATAGGCTGGAGCCCGCGCCGCCGACGAGCTCCCCCGCCTGCGCATGTGGACCGGCCTACTCGGACCATTCCCAGAGGCGAACCGCACATCGGCGTGACCGTCACGACCTTCCCTACACCCTCGGCCACCTCACCGGAGCAATCTCGCCGCCGGTAAGCCCCTCCGCCTTTTCATCCGCTGCGGGTACTGTTTAATTGGGAGAAGGACCTCGGGTTAGGTTTAGTAGAACCCTAGGGGGTTTTTTTGAATTGTCAGTGGCTCATGTGAATAGTAACCCGAGGACTAGTCTGTAAGGAAACTTAGAAACTTTCGCCAGGGACCTCGATGCAAGTTAGTTTCCATTTAACCATTTCTGATTATACTTTTTAATGTACAGAGAACTTAGGAAATTCATAACTTGAGAAATATTTAACCAAATTTAGTCAAACCAATTTTGCTGCATTCCAAATAATATGAACTATTGAACAAAAATACTAAACCCTATGGTTTCTGTATTAATTTTTAGAGTTTGGAATTAAATAAGGAAACTGCCGATGGGCCTTATTAATATAGAGAAAATAGAAATATTCCTGAACTAGGCTTAAGAAAATTTGTGGAGGTACATACCCAACATATGCACTGTTTAAAAATACTAAGCACCCTAGTATACAAAAATAACTCAAGATTGTCTATTAAAAACCATATCTGTCCAAAACTTAGAAAATTAAGGAAAGTAGTGGAAAATAATAAACAGAGAAGGAACATATTTTTCCTAGTATACTTAAGTGATGTGGAACCTAGGAAAAATACAGAGAACCCTAGTCTAAGACTAATCCAGGATTAAATAATTTATTAGGCAATAAGGAACCAAGGAAAACCATGATTAAAAATATAAGAACCATTTCAAAAGTGGTAAGAAAAATTTACTAGACTTCTAACTACTAGAACACCACTACAAAAATAATAGACCCCCCAACCCGTCATAATAAGTGGGTTGAACAATTAAAACTTGATTTTGGCCCATGTTCTAATTAAATCATGAGAATGTCTAAAATTGTACAACAGTAGGCAAATGAAATTTTACCAAATGATTAATAAAGTAGACCATCAGAGAAAAATATGAAACCGAGTTAAAAATGTAAGGTAACACCCATTACCCCCTACCCCATGAAAAGACCATATAAACCAAGAATTTCTACCCCCTCTTTCCTTAAGGAAAAAGTTGCCAAATTCTAGAATGATTGCTCTTGCACAAAGAAGAAGATAGGAAAAATTGGAAATCTGTTGTTTGACATTTTTCAAGTATAGTGGTAGTAGAAAACACCCCTTTTGGCCAAAAACTTTAGAAAATCACAATAAAATGCCCCATAAGTATTAGTGGCTAAAATTTGGTGCAAGGTCTTGTTATTAGACCTAAATGCTAGCAAAAATAAGTCTCATGGAATAATCCACTGTTAGAGGAGAGTTGAAGTTCAAAGCATCCCCTCTGCCCTAAGATTTGATAATTTTGTACAGAGATAACCCTTGACTTTTTAAGCCCCAATTTTGGAGACAGGGAGTTATACACCAGTGATAAGCCACTGTAATTTTTGCAGAATTTTTGGAAATCTATAAGACTAACTTGTAGTTCAAGCCCACCTTAAAGGCATAAAAGAAAAGGAAAAGAAGAGATAAATTAGAAGGAATAATGAATCTCACCCCAATGAATTCAGCTAGGAATCTTATTAAATTTCACTAAAACATAAAAAGGAAAATCAGTGGAACACTAAGATGATCTGGCCATTCAACCTAACCAAACTTGACCTAAATAACTAAGTGTACCACCAAAATTTCCAGTAGTAAGATTAAGTCTTACCTTATTAATTTGATCATTCACCATCACATTTTAATTGCTAAATTGCATATCATGCCATGCATGTATCTTACTCATTGCATTCATTAGATTGCAACCTCGCTGACGAAGAGTACGTGCTCATCCCCGAGCAAGGAGCTGTCCACGAGGAAGACCAGGAGCCAGCTCCCGAGCCTGCCACAGAAGATCTCCCCGCAGCCCCGGCATTTGAAGGCAAGCCCCGGTTTTATGCATAATCTGTTTATATATATGCTATTTTACTATACTTAATGATTATAGGCTTGTAATGTGCACTTAAGTGTAGGAGTTGCTTGAAACCCTTAGTTGCATGAACTCAGGATTCCTTTTTGAGATGGATACTAGTATGCTAGGTCGAGTATCCGCTTTGCTAATTAGGATCTCGGTAGAAGTCGAGTGATTTTTCTAGCACTCGCGCAAGGTCAGGAATTGATTGTATTCATCTTGATAACGGGATCTATGATGGTCTATGGACTCGGATCCAGGGTGGATGCCATGTTCATGAGGCGGGAAAAAGGAACTAAGGATTAATGTGTGGATACCTAAGTCAAGCGTTTGAACGTACTAAACACATGTCGGGAAATATGGTAACCGGTAAACCTAGTACCTGAGTGAAGCTGGGCGTGGACTTTCCTCCTCACTTGTCCTAAGACTGGGTCTCCCATGCTATCTATGGTGGGTACAAGTGCGGTCACTGCACGGTGGCAGCCGAGATCAGTGGAGCATTGTATGCCAAGGCGGTGAGCCCTGGCCGCGAACGGGGAATCGATGGGGACGATTGATATGTGTGGGGATGGAGTGCCCCTACATGTCGTGTGTTTAGGTTTACCTTGCAAGGTTTAAAAACTCAATTCGAATCGTCTGCTTCTCACAGCTAATGAGACTGCTTGACCCCTTGTACTGCATCTAGTAAGAAGTGAAATGAGGATTTACTTGAGGTAATATGTTGATTGTACTAAATGATTGCTACCATGTATGCTTAGAAGGAGCAAACTTAGCTGAAATTAATGATACTAGAATTGGAAAAGCTAAAATTGATTTTAGACTCAGCTAGTGCTTTTGGCAAACCAAACCCCTCAGCCAAACAGCTGCATGGTCTAGAGGTAGAGTAGTAGATTCCTCACACTGGGTAAGTCTTGCTGAGTATTAGTATACTCAGCCTTGCTTCTGGCATAATTTTTGCAGGTGCACTTCAGGATATGGTTGATGGTGTGACTTGGCCTACCACCCTGCCACTGGGTTGGACGGTCGAGTAGGATGCCGCCCTAGTAGGAGAGGAACAGGAGGAGTAGTGGGCTAGGCCTTGCCCTATTCCTCATCTTCCGATGATATCGACTATCGGCTGCAATTTAAATTATGAACTTATTTCAGTTTACTTGAAAAACTCTGATTCATGTAATAACTCTGGTACTTTAATTTGAGGTTTCTTGTTTTATTGCATTTGCTCTGTGACTCACCATCGAGTGGGTTAGTGGTATTTGATCCTGGATGAGTGGCTTTACCAGACTATATCTGAGGGACTGACGGGTTATTCCGATTTAAGTGTGTTGCGACCTCTAAGGTGTGACTTGGGCACTTAAGCTGGAATAATTCGGGTGGTTCTGCCATAGCCCCAAAGGAGTGGTAGACTCCTTCTAGGGCTTTTACCCTTAACAGGTCCAAATTGATCTTTCGGTCGACTTGTTGGAAACTTTGGTGCGGTTTGCGAGGATAGACCTTGAGCCTTTGCACGGGGCAAGAGGTCGATCAAGGGATGTCTCGACTTTTGGTTCATACGCCCCTTCATCGCATCTTCACAAGGAGGAACGGGGGAATGCGTCATGCTACCCTCGATGGGCGACAAGCAGGACATTTTCGTTGAGCTGTTATCGGGTAATCCGAGCGGGGTCCGAGCTCTTTTCGATAAGATTTGGCTAGTGGTCCAGAGACATGCCCGAAAAGATACCTACGGGTGATTCGTCTGGTCCGGAACCCGTTTGATGGGGTCTGAGGGCTTGATGCCTCCCTATGATGGGACACCGTCACAAATCGCTCCTAGGGATCTCGGATATGTCTTAAGGTACCTCAGATCGCAACCCGAGATAGGGCCATTTATAGGCGTACCCACAGTCATCCCTGACTCTATGCTCTGGGCGGTTATGGAGCTCTTCCGAGGGGCCAACCTTCGAACCCCTGATCAGTATTGGGCTCGGAGCCCTGGCGTCCTGGGCGGTTTTTCTGAACCCTGCCGAGGGCCGAACCTTTGAACCTCTAAACAATATTCTTCCTTGCTTTTTTCCTCCCTGAGGTGAGTTGCTCAAGGCAGAAGATGCCTTCTTTCGGTTAACTGCTAAGAGGATAAAGGACGACCATTTGACGCGACGAGACATCCTCTCGGTCAGCCGACCGTTTGCGGCGCGTGGGATTCGAAACAACCATCGTCAATCTTTACGATTCGCACCTCGGTCTCTTCGCCCGTTCCTATAAAGTCGACCAAGACAGATGCTTTAGACCGCTAACTTTGCTGCTTCAGCCTTCTTGCTTTCATACACCATTCTCGCCTTCTGCAAAAAAGAGCTTCTCGCTTTCTTCTCGTTTCTTCCTCCTTCCCGATGGCATAGAAGATCTGCGTTCTTCCTCCTTGCAACCCATGGCCCATCTCCTCCATCACTGACAAGGATTTGGAGGTGTTGGTTGAAGCCGGTCTACTTCGCCCCTGCTCCCCAGCCGTAGCCTGAGTGGTTTGCGCCGGTTGATGAGCAGATGTCGGATCCGCCCGCGGGCTACATAGTGAGATTCACCTCGTTTCATGAATGAGGGTTTGGAGATCTGGTGAGCTGCTTCATGCGGGCTCTACCACACTACTATGGGGTGGAGCTGCACAACTTCAACCCGAACTCCATCGCTTAGGCGGATCTTCACCGCCGTCTGAGAGGGGTATCTGGGGATTGAGCCCCATTGGGACCTTTGGCTCCATCTCTTCCTGGCGGAGCCCTTATCTCTCCTTAGCGAGGTGAGGAGGGTGCGCCACGCCATTTGGGCCAGCGGTTGCACGCTTCAGCTGCGCTCGAACCGGGCACAATTGTACATCCCTGCCATCCTTACCTCGTCAAACAAGGGGTGGCAGAGCAGTGGTTCTACCTCTGCAATGACAACGGGCGGCTACCTGTGTTTACGCACCATGTCATCCTCAGAGTAGAGGAGCGATGGAGGTGGGACCTGCCTTAGGAACTCCAGACCCACCTAAAGTCGCGGTTGGACACCCTACACAAGCTTCGGGACCGCGGTCTCACCGCGGCCGGAGCTGTCACAACTTTCCACCAGCGACGGGTTTTGTTGCTGACCAACCACCATCTCCACCTGGACGAGATGACACCCAAGGCCACCGTGGAAAGCTCCCAGATGGCCTCGGCCACCCTCCCCACCGACAAACTCCTCGAGCGGGTGAAGGGAACGGTGGGGAAGGCAGACTACTCCTATGACGGAACCTTCCAAGTTATTAGGCCCACCTGTAGTTGTCCTTGTCCAACGGACCCCAGACAACCCTGCAGGTGTCCCTGATTACTTGACAAGTTCGGTATCTAACTTCCTTACCTTTCCCAAGAGTGTTTTACCCGTCACACAGACATTACAATCCATCAGAGGTACGAAAATACGAAAGCAGTTACAATAACTTACTTTATTTAAAAGTAAGAAAGAGTAGTATTTATTATAGACCAGAACCAATATAAGAGTGCTAAAGTATTATTATTACATCACTGGGAGGCAAAACCCCTCCCGATAAACATCAAACAAAAGTTTTCAACGGAGGATCCTTTCCTCCCGAAGCTTCACTCCTGGTTTTCTTCTTTGGGCACCACCTTTGAACAAAAGCAGCAAAAATTTGCCGCTTCCTCACCTAAAACAACATGGGACAAAGCCCTGAGTACGAAGTGTACTTTCGCAAGTCTTACCCGTCAAAATAAAAGACTCCCAAGGATATGCTGGCCTTTGGGAATCAAGGTATGGCTTGACAAAAATCAAAGACATTGTTTGCATAAATGCTTACTAATAGTGGATCCTTAAAAATCTAGTTTTATTAGCAAGTTAAGTTATTACCTGATTTCTAGAGTTCTTTCTACCCTAGTTCATTCTCTTGACCTATACTAGCCAATTTCTTATCCACCCGTCATATTCACTGGAATGCTACGTGTAGGGCAGTGACCAAGTCTTCATATCCACGAAGTTACGGTGATCCGAATTGATTATACTCAGCTGAGGATCTCCAATCACATGACATATGTAGCACTTAACCCTTGCATATGTCAACTCGCCACTGAGGTTCTTAAGACCAGATCAGGTTCACGCCAACCGAGAGCACAGATACACCACTGTCCAGCCTCTTGCCACGGAGGGTACACGCTACTCTCGCCATCTCTCCACTCCCATTGCATGTTATATTATTCTGGTATTAGTCTGTCCGAGGCAAAGCTTACCCATGACGAGGCATGTGACCAGTTAAAGGGTCCTCGATCATCAAGCCTACATCGAGAAGGTCTTTAATCGGCTCAGACGGAGACACTACACCGAGACTCTCTTCTCGTGCAAGTCACCCGCCCGGTCTCAGCTTTATCATTTCACCCAAAGTTTGGCACCTAGCAGAGGTACATCTTTGCCGATGTTGAACCCATCATGGCCATGATGGATCCACCATCAAGTTTTAATTTTGAAAACATCCCACCCACTTTGAAGCATCATCTTTTGTCAAAACAAAACATTTTGTTTTTCTAGAGCAAAGCTAAGCATAAGAAAAACCTTTTTGATAAAACAGGGGATTAAGGTAACCAATTCTAAGGAAGGAAATGTAGCAATTGGTTTAGCACACAACTCCTAGCACCTAATGCATCAAACCAGGTGATAAAAGATTTTAAAACATCAAGGAGGTGGCAAATGCACCGGGGCTTGCCTTGTGTGATAGGTGAATCAGGCTCTGCTCCACAGATATCAAAGTAAAAGCAGTTTTCTGCCTGAGGTCCCTCTGGTGGTGGTGGTGGTGTAGTCCTCGCTTCTTCAGCCCCTATTTCCTCCTCGTTCTCTAGATATAGCCACATATAATCATGAATGCTCATGTAATGCTCATGGAAATGCAAAGATAATAAAAGTTTATTATCTAATGTCTTGAATATAACTCTCCTTCACGGATCTCTGGAAAGTTAGGGTTTTCGGAGTCTATAGTGAAGTTCATAGGGTAGGGGGGCTAGGGTTTTGGGTTCTAAATACCAAACTTGGTCCAAATCATACCAAACTTTACCCAAGGCTTGTAAATATTATTTAAAGTTTACCTAAAAAAGTTTGGTGAATTTTGAAATTATAAATTATTCCCTAAAATTCTAGAAGTATGGATTTTGGCTATTTTAAATGCCCTAAAATTCCTTATTAGAACTAAAAATCATGAATCTATTTTTATTAAATTCTATGGAAAATTAGGAGCCTAGTAAAATTGGTCTGGTATTTTTAGCATTTTCCTTCAATTTTCTAGAAATTCTTAAATCATGACAAAAAAAGAAAAGGAAAAACAATGAACAGTTTTGGACCAAAACTGGCCCAAGTCGGCCCATCTACAGGCGGAAACGTGCGCGCTCGCGCCCGCGCGCTGTTGGTTTTGTGCAGAGAGCCCTAAAGATTTGAAAGTCGATAAAGAGTCCCTCCCACTATTCCTCTGTCTCGCTGACACTTGCAGAAACACCCTTGCGCTTTTCTCTCTTCACAATCCTGAGTCCAGGACAGCGAACGTGCTGGGAACCGAGCTCTGGTGAGCTTGTACCGGCCGATTCACCCAACGACCGGTGCTCTACTTTGGCGCAGACCTAATTCAGGTCCTAACAAGCGTATGATCAACGGCGCTCTAACATGTTCTATCCACGGCGACCGTATGATCAACGGACATTCTAATGCGTTCCCAGCGATCCAAGGCAGCTTAGTTCAATCGAGTTGGTCGAGGAGTATCAGGGGCACACAAGAACACTAAAACGAAAGGATAGAGGGTATGAGCGGATCTGTGACGAGCTGACCAAGGTGAGGACTTTTTCACGGTGGCGGAAACACAGTTTGGGGGAAATGAGCAATTCGTGCTCTCTGGTGAACAATTGGAGGCAATTGCTGGTGCTTTGGATGGGTGATTACCCTACGAAGCTCACGGCATGCTCAATTTATAGCGTGCTTGAGCGGTGGCCAGTGAATTTGGGTTGGGCGCGGTGGCGGTCGGAGAAGAAATGAGTTGCTGGCGCGGTGATTCGTGGCCTATTACCGTGGCAAGCTCTCCGGCAATCACTGGACGGACTAACGTGGGTCACGGTGGTGAGGTTAACGTGCCAAGGCACGTGGCGCAAGGCCGTGAAGTGGCTATCTCCGGCAAACCTATATAAGGTGGTCGTGACACGATCGGGTACGGCGGCCGGAGTAAAATAGTGGTTGAAGTTCATCCCTGAGCGATATTTTGTACTCCCGTGACGTTATCCATCTGCGCTGGGCGTGAATCACTGTGGTGGCGTGAATCCGGGCGCACGGTCGCCGGCGGTGAGATCTCTGAGTTGGCGTCCTGATCAGTACACTGTACCATCGCGCAGCTTATTCAGTTAGCCTGACAGACCAAGTTTGGCATCGATTTGCACCAGATTTCATGTAATGACTGAATCAACTCTCTATATCAAAGTTATAGCCTAATAAACCAGCTACAACTTTGCTACATTGTGCACCCACAAAAATTCACAGGATCTTGCTTAGAATTGAGCCCTAAGTTCATGCAATTCCACTGTCAGTCTGAATTCAGACTTAAGACAGTCTGACAGCTCGACTTTGGGCACATTTTTCTCCAAATTTTTCATGAGATTTAATCCCTATAGTAAAGTTGTTCTCCTTACATAGCTTTACAAACTTGATGTGTTGACCTAGGGCAAAATCTTCATAATTTGGAAGATACAGGGCTTCAAAGTTGAACCAATTCACTGAAATTCAGACTTAACTCAATAGAGTTTAAGTGGGGCTTTTTGCAAATAAGTCCAAATCTCAAGGTTTAATTTGCAAATCCACATACATGTAAATCATATGAGTTAAGGTACCCTAATTTCATGGTTTTTGCACTTAGATCCAAAAATGTGCACATTTTGCATATAACACCTTAGGGTTCCAATCTAGTGTGTTTCTGGCACTTCTAGGATTTGGATGCCACTTAAGTCCATTCATGGTGATATTTTAAGATCATTACAACTAAGTTTTGAAGTTTTCTCTTAGTTAAGCTTTATTTATTCTTCTGAGCCCAGTTTAGGATTAGGTACCATACTCTAGGGTTTTACCCACCACTAGTCACATCCACACAACTTGTTTGAAATTTTTGCCTAGTGAATGCATTCAAGGTGTAACAAACACATGATATGCCCATGCTTATGATGTTATGCTCAAGTTTTAGTGGCAGTAACACCAGGGGTGTTACATCCTTCCCCCATAAAAGAATCTCGTCTCGAGATTAAAAGTTCTAGGGCAAGTAATGGAAAAGGAAATGTGTCATACTTTTATTTCCTTATTTCTGGTACAAGACAGGGGTGGTATGGGTTTCATTCCTCTATTACAACAAATGTACACATCTTACAAGTTACACGAAGCTAAAAAGCCTGGGAAATTCTCATCTAAAAAGTCTTGAGTTTCCCAAGTAGCTTCATCTTCTGTATGTTGGTTCCACTGTATCTTGTAAAACTTGAGCGTTTTCTTTCGGGTAATTCTGTCCTTCTGACCCAAGACTCGAATAGGATGTTCAGAATATGTCAAGTCTGGTTCTAAGGCAACATCCGTTACTTCAATGGTTCGATCGGGAACCCGAAGACACTTCTTCAATTGAGACATGTGGAACACATTATGTACGGCAGACAAGGTTTCGGATAACTAGAGTCGATATGCCACTGGTCCATGTCTTTCAAGGACGGGAAAAGGACCAATGTATCGAGGTGCAAGGTTGCCCTTTAACCCGAAACTGATACACCTTTCACTGGTGAAACTTTCAGGTAGACATAATCTTCAACTTGAAAGTGCAATGGTTGTCGTCGCTTGTCTGCATAACTCTTTTGACGAGATTGTGCTTCTTTCAAATTATGAATTATTCTTCGAACCTTTTCTTCCGTCTCCTTTACCATATCAGACCTGAAGAAACATCTTTCACCTGGTTCAGACCAGTTTAACGGAGTACGACACCGTCGCCCATACAAAGCTTGAAAGGGTGCCATTTTAATGCTCTCTTGATAGCTATTATTGTATGAGAACTCCACTAATGGTAACAGTCATCCCATTTCTGTGGGAATTCTAGAACACATGCTCGCAACATATCTTCAAGTATCTGATTTACTCTCTCAGTCTGTCCACTCGTTTGGGGATGATAGGCCGAACTGTGGAGTAATTTAGTACCCAAGGATTTGTGAAGTTCTTCCCAAAATTTGGATATGAATTGGGGTCCACGATCCGATACTATGGTCTTTGGAACACCATGCAAACTGAGAATTTGAGCGATATACAGTTCCGCATATGCGATTACTAGATACTTTACTTTGACTGGAAGAAAGTGGGTGATCTTTGTAAGTCGGTCAATGATAACCCAAATAGAGTCAAAGCCATTTGCTGTTCTAGGCAGTCCCACAATAAATTCCATGCTTATATCCTCCCATTTCCATGTTGGGATAGGTAAAGAATGCAATGGACCAGCAGTTTTCATATGTATGGCCTTGACACGTCTACAAGTGTCACATTTCACCACATAGCGTGCAATTTCTATCTACATCTTTGTCCACCAATAATGCTGTTTTAGATCATGATACATCTTAGTTCTTCTGGGATGAATAGAATAGCGACTAAGATGTGCTTCATCTAAAATTTGCTGGCGGATTTCATCATTCTTGGGCACAACTATGCGGTTGTTAACCCATACAACACCTTGTTCATCTCTTCTGAAGCAGTTGGCTTTACCGGGCTTTATTTTCTCATGAATGTGTTTCATACCCTTATCATTTGTTTGTGTGTCAATTATTCTTTGCAGGAGGACAGACTCAAGCTTCAAATGATTTCAAGTTTCGTGTCGTATCATTTCCAGGTTCAACTTCTCCATTTCTTGGCATAACGTAATGTTAGAAGTCTTCATCATTAGACAATGACAGGAAGCCTTGTGACTTAACGCATCTACCACAACATTGGCCTTGCCTGGGTGATAGTGAATCTCCAGTTCATAATCCTTAATAAGCTCAAGCCATCTCCTTTGTCTCATATTAAGCTCTGACTGGGTAAAGATGTACTTCAAACTTTTATGATCTGTATAAATATGACAGATATTCCCTAGCAGATAATGACGCCATATTTTTAGGGCATGAACCATAGCAGCTAACTCCAGGTCATGAGTTGGATAATGTTCCTCATGCCGGCGCAACTGCCTTGAAGCATATGCTATCACTCAGCCCTCTTGCATTAAAACACAGCCGAGACCGCTGCCTGATGCGTCACAATACACATCAAAGGGCTTTTCAATGTCCGACTGAGCCAATACCGGAGCAGTGGTCAATAATACTTTCAGCTGCTCAAAGGCTTCATTACATTTTGAAGACCAATTAAATTTAGTATCATTCTTCAATAAACTTGTGATTGGTTTCACAAGCTTGGAAAAATCTGGAATGAATCGGCGGTAATAACCAGCCAGTCCAAGTAAACTTCGGACTTGATGAACAGTGGTTGGGGGTTTCCACTCCAAAATATCCTTGACTTTGTTGGGATCCACCGCAATCCCCTTGGCAGATAACACATGTCCCAGAAATTGGATCTCCTCCAGCCAGAACGCGCACTTACTGAATTTAGCATATAATTGATGCTCTCTTAAGCGTGTTAATACAATCCGCAAATGTCGAGCATGCTCCTCTTTATTCTTAGAATATATCAAGATATCATCAATGAATACCACCACAAATTTATCCAACTCGAGCATGAATACCAAGTTCATAAGATATGTGAAGTGGGCAGGAGCATTTGTTAGTCCGAAGGACATAACCAGATATTCAAATAATCCATACCATGTAGTGAATGCGGTCTTTGCTATATCTTCGGGCCGGATACGGATCTGATGATAGCCCGACCTGAGGTCAATCTTAGAGAATAACCTTGCTCCAGTTAGTTGATCAAATAGAATATAAATCCAGGGAAGAGGGTACTTATTCTTGATTGTGACCTCATTAAGGGGTCTATAATCCATGCACATTGTGGCGGAACCGCCCGAATTATTCCAGCTTAAGTGCCCAAGTTGCACCCTTAAGGGCAGCAACACACTTAAACAGGAATAACCCGTCAGCCCCTCGGATCTAGTCTGATAAAAGCCACTTATCCAGGATTGAATTCCACTAGCTCACTCGAAGCTGAGGCATAGAGAAATACAATAAAGTACAATACCACAAATTTAATAAGTATCAATAGTGATTACATTATCGGAGTTTCAGAAATAATAACCATAAATTTTAATGCAGCGGAAATAACTAACGGAGAAAACCGAGTAACATGGTGAAGCCTGGCCACACTACTCCTCCTGGTCCTCTCCTGCGGAAGCAGTAACCCACTCGACCGTCTATCCCGGTGGCAGGGATGGAGGCCAAGTCACACCATCAACCAAATCAAGGAGGTACCTGCAAAAATTATGCCACAAGCAAGGCTGAGTATACTAATACTCAGGTAGACTTACCCGGTGTGAGGAGTCTACTCCTCTACCTCTAGACATGCAGCTGTTTGGCTGAGGGGTTTGGTTTGCCAAAAGCACTAGCTGAGTCTAAAATCAAGTTTTAGCTTTTTAGGTTTTAGTATGATCCTTTTAGACTAGATGTGTACCTAGCTAATCATACATGGTATCAAACATTTTATCAATCAACGACATTTTGCCAGTCAACTCATTTCCACTTATTACTCAATGTAGCAGCATGGATCAAGCAGTCTCATTAGCTGTGAGAAGCAGACGATTCGAATCGAGTTTTTATCCTTGCAAGGTAAACCTAAACATACGACGTGGCGAGGCACTCCGTCCCTACACATATCAACCGTCCCCATCGATTCCCCGTTAGCAGATCAGGGCTCACCGCCTTGACGTACAATGCCTCACTGACCCCGACTGCCGTCGTGCAGTGACCGCACTTGTACCCACCATAACCGGAATGGGAGACCACGTCTCAGGTCGCGTGAGGGGATATGTCTGCTGCCAGGTTCACTCAGGTACTAGGCTTACCGATTTGCCATATTTCTCGGCATATGTTTAGTACGTTGAAACGCTTGACTCACGGTACCACACCTTAATCCTTATTCTAATTTCCGTCTTGTAGACAACGCATCCCCATGGACCGTTGTTAACAGACCATCATCATTCCAATATAAATTGGATACAAGAAATTTCCTGACCTCGCGCGAGTGCTGGAAAAATCACTCGACTTCTACAGAGATCCCTACTTAGCAAAGCAGCTACTCGACCTAGCATACTAGTATCCATCTCAATAGGAATCCTGAGTTAATGCAACTAGGGTTTCAGGCAACTCCTACACTTAAGTGCACAATTCAAGCCTACAATCATTAAGTGCAGTAAAATAATATATAGAACTGGTTATGCATAAAACCGGGGCTTGCCTTTAATTTGACACTTAGATAGTGTTTGCTGGGGGAGGTACTCGCTTGGCGAGCATCCACTAGTTATGTCCATCCTTCCTTGGGTCGTCCACCGACTGCATCTTATGGGTGGCACCACATCACTTGCACGGTCATCATCTCTCGGTCCTAAATGAGATGCAAGATGCATATGTATGAATATAATGAAAGGAGCACAAAAGTAGCACAGATATACAAAGACACAGTGGCGAACTAAACATTTAAATTGGAAGACACCGTAGATAACCACACATTAGCATTAGTTATCTACGCTTTATCGGCGATCAACATTAACACCATTAAAAAGATGTCAACATTTTATATATTTACGCAACACAAAAATAACATCACAAGTGCGCGCATTTTATTTATTTGGATACGTCTTTTCATTAGTTCTCCTATTGATCGCGCAAAAGCATCACCGACCACACAAGTTCAACCAAGACAACGTAAGCTTGAATACGACATAGGCATCACTAATTACGGAACTCCTATATCACAATCAACTAGAGCAAGAAACATAAAAAAACATGACACACATGCATTATTGAGCTTAGTCATGGCAAGTCTATATTACTTAAGTGTTAACCAAACATTGTTAGCAAACTGGGTGAACTAAACAATCAAATGGACACTTGCAGATTTTTGGACAGCAATACAGCAGTCACTTGTTTTAATCATAACTTTTTAAATATGAATCCAAAAATAGCAAACTAAGACCTTCTTGAAAGCTTAAAAAGTGCTCTACAACATTGATATTGTCATCACAGCAGGATTAAACACTTAGCAAGGTCAAATTGTGTAAACACAGCAGCTCTGTCTAGATTTGGACAGATTCAGACTTGCAGCTTCAAAAATTCAGAGCTTAATCTTCAGACATCCAAACAAGGTGATCCTAGACTTTCTGAAAAGCTAATTAAATGTTCTACAAATTATTTATAAACATCCTAAGGTGATTCAATATTTAACTAAGGATAAACATCACTAAAAGACTTTACTGTCCAGAACTGGACAGATTCAGTCTTCATATTTGAAACATTCATAACTTAAGCTTAGGACCACCAAAAAGAGTGATCTAAGACTTTTTGGAAAGCTCAGCAAAAGCACTACATAACTTTTATAATCTCTAAGAAGTGATTTAATGTTTAACTAAATCAAACAACACAGTTTTCGAAATCTGTTCTGACGGTAGACAGAACACAGCAAGCAGTTTGTAAAATTCATAACTCTTAAACTATCAGGCCTGTGGTTATGAAATTTTAACACAAGCAAGATCAGAAAAGCATCTACAACTTTCTTATAACGACCATGAACAGATTGCAACCTTAAATGGAGCAAACAATGCAGTTTCTGAAATCTGTACAGAATTTGGACAGATTCAGTTACTGAATCTGTAAAAAGCATAACTCCTAAACGATCAGACGTATGCCTGTCAAATTTTAACACAAGTAAGATAATAAAGTTATCTACAACTTTATAGTGACCACCAATAACTAGTTTCAACATTAACATAAGAAACCATTGCAATCTCTGAAATATATTCAGAAATTCGACAGATTCAGGTGCTGGACTTGTGAAAAGCACAACTCTTAAACGAATAGGTTTATGGCTGTCAAATTTTAGTAGAAGCAAGATAATAAGGTTATTTACAACTCTTCTATATGACTTTTCTACAGAAAACATGATTCAGTTCATCAAACATACAGCACAACTAAAACAGTGCGTGCAGTCCAAAACAGCAATCAATAAATTTCAGCTCCTATATAATTCAAGAATCGCCGCATTCGAGAGACTTGAATTACTCTAACGCTTTACTATTTATTCAAGTTAAGACAATCAATTAGAACCAACAAGTCAACTTGCAAATTTTATTCAAGTCATTTAGTGCACTAAAATTACTACAACCAATTAACAACGCATTCTCTATGATAATCACCCAACAATTTGCGTTTTAAATCAGACATTACATGAGCACTACTACTTTTTACCCGCGACCGTAACCATACACATTTAGACTACAACAAGCAAATCACCGTGACCACGAGCTTAACTAAAGCCATCTAATAAGTTGGTTAACCACTATGAAACTTAGCAAACTATTTTAGACATCGCAACTCAAAAACATGGGTTGGAGCAGATTGATCAGTGTTTCTCAACCATTGCTCAACTTGAATTAGTTAACACACAAGTCACCTAAATGGCACATTTTTTGGGGTCCATCATGGAGGCGTTTATACATGGCGTAAAACTCTATAAGACTACATTTGCTACTGACACCAACAATACCTACCGACCTATTATTCACCACACGAACATAGTTACACGCCGCATACTAGTTTCTAACATAATCCTCACATAACTCATAATCCCACTACTCACTAACAATAAATCACGCACGACAACTACCACATCAACCGGTTAATTTATTTGGACACCGTCTGCCTAGCGTGCCACTAGTACCCCACATTTGACTCAGCTCAATAATACATCCTTTATTCGATTATACAACAGCGACCTAAGCGTCGTGTTACCCAATGTGTACATCTTTTCTCGTTGCGAGTATAACCATATCACGGCATATACCCGCACTCCTCAAACAAATATCTCACGCCACCACTACTTCATCACACCACGGCACACACACACCTACGTGCACTAATTAAATCATCGCATCCCATGTATTTCCAATTTACTCATCACATTAAACAACACAACATGTTTGCTTACCAAACCATGAAGGCAACCTTGCTACGACATATAACCCAAAACATTTTATACCCACACACACTCCAACACCAATGTACACCACATTGACAAAAATATAATTGTACAAACTACAAATCGCACACATCAAACAACACATCGCATATATTCCTATCGAAATATAAAAACATTCGAGTTCTTTTCTACTTCTTTTGCTTTCGCCACAAACTTCAATCCATACCAATATATTTTCTTACACATATACACACATGCACACATTGACCAAAGCTTAAATAGATTAGTCCACAAAATACCAAGTGAACAACCTGGACGAATCGAGGCTAGTCACATGGGTTGTCCACAAGGTTTGGCGTTTCATCGAACGGGCCAAGCGCGAAGCGCGGCACTGACCACTAACTGCGATAACACAAAAATTTGTTGACGACAGTTCATCGAACATCATAAACGCTGGAAAAACAGCGAGGACAACGGGGTTCTCACCGAGGGTCGACGGCATCACGGACGGGGCTGCGCACAACACATTATTTCTCACGGGTATTCCATCGAACAACCAAGGGGCATTGAGGAGAACAGCAAGGGGGCGCTCAGTTAGGGGAGGGAAACAAGGGCGCCATGGAGGTTGCTGCCGCGGCTTGGTGTTTTGGAGGGTGGGCTGTTGTTCTTCCCTGCGCCATGGAAGTTGCAAAGGGGAGCTCGGCGGGGTGGCTGGGACAGCAGGGGAGACACCTGGGCGCTGGCGAGCGCACTCAAGAGGCCCGACGACGCTCTGCGCGGTGGCCCAAGGATGGGGCGAGCAGGGAATCCGAGGGAGGAAGGGTGCTGTACATGGCTGGAAGAGCTGGCGCGCACTGCCCTGATGCCGGTCTGGAACAGAGAGGAAGAGAGGAAGGCGCCATGGGAGTGAGCTGGAAAATCTGGGCGCTATGGGAGTGAGGGGAGCTCGCAGGGGAAATCGCCATGGCTGCTGGCCTTGCTTCCTGCGCGCTGGCTGCTGCGTGTGGGACAAGGAGCAGGGGGCGTCGAGGAAGCTAGAGCCGAGGGGGAGAAGGGACTGCTGCTCGCCAGGAAGAGGAGCAGAGGTCCGTCCTTGGGGAGAGGAGCCAAGCTCCATGCTTGCTGCCGTGAAGCAGGGAGGAAGAAGGTGCGTGGAAAAAAAACAGGCGGCTGGTGGAAGAGAACTGGCGGCTAGGGGAGGAATGGAAAATTTCCAATTTGCAAGGGAGAGGGCTCCTATGTATAGGCATGTGCTAGGGTTAGGGTTTTCTTAGTGGGCCAAATGGGCTGGGTTGGGCTGGCCCAAAACGCTAAATCGGACCGCGCTAATTTATTTCTCGGAATAAAAATGCTCCTGCGGAATTTCGTTTGTACGCAAAACAGCGTGAACTAGTGTTCGGACGAATGGACGATTGAGCGATTAATTCGGCCGAGAATCTAATTTGATTTCGCTCGAAAATAATTCCCTACGCGTGATTCAAAAATAAATTGCCTCGGGATACGACCGACTTTCGGATTTTTAGTCGGAGAATGTTAATCGTGATATTTAAAATTGTTGTCGACACGGGGTTTTGAGTTCAGTTCGGACAAGAGATATTTGGCCGAGTCGGATAAAATTGATTAGAGGAGGACATATTGAGCATTCCGTTTGAGAGTACGGACTCGGATTAAAATAGTCGGACATCGCTCGAGGTTCGAGGAATTAGACTTGAGCTCAGATCAAATAACAGTCGTCGAGAGTTTGATTAGATGATCTTCAGATGAGATTTATAATTTGAGAATGATTTCCGAGTTTGCATTCGTTCCGAGAAATAAAAGTTTTCACAGGCTCCAAATTCGGCCTTCTATGAGACTGAATAACTCCGAATTCGGTGAAATGTGAATGAATAATCTGGATAATCAGAGACATACACGAGCGAGAAATAGAAATTTTCACTGAGCATCCGAGATTGGGATAAATCTTCCGACGTAACACGAAACTGACACCTGGGGTGTCACACACATCCGAAGTGTTTGGTCCTTCTTCTTGACAAAGATGGCTGGACAACCCCATGGCGATGAGCTTGGCTTGATAAATCCTTTTTCTAATAGATCTTGTAATTGGGTCTTGAGTTCTGCCAACTCGTTCGGAGGCATTCGGTACGACATTCTAGAAATAGGAGCCATACCGGGCTTCAACTCAATCACAAATTCTACATCTCTTTTAGGAGGCAATCCAGACAGATCTTTCGGAAAGACGTCCGGGAATTCACATACTACTGGAATATCTTGGATTTCTGGTATGATGGCTTCATATACTCTGCCAAATGGTTTAGCTGGAATAGCTACAGGGATGGACAAGAGAACCTCTTCTTGGCCATAACTCAACCTGATGGTTCTCAGATCAGTGTTGAGAATAGCTTTATGTTGGGCTAACCAATTCATGCCCAGAATTACATCTATATCTTGGCCTTTTAGAACAATCATGTTGGTAGGAAAGTCCTGTTCAGCCAATGTTATAGGCTCATGGAAAGCCACTTCTTTAGTGAATATTTGTTCCCCAGGCGAATGAATTATAAACCCTTCCCTTGATTCATTATATGGAATGCAATGCTGCTCCACAAACTTCTTGCTTATGAATGTATGTGAAGCGCCAGAATCAAAAAGAATACCTGCAGGGTGATTGGCCACGAGAAACGTACCCATCATAACCGGTTCTCCTTCTGGTGTTGTGGCCACTTGCGTATAATAAATCCGCCCAGTTTTCTTCATATTTTTGCCCGCGGTATTGTTCACCGTATTTCCCTTGCCTTGAGCGGAACTCCCTAAACTCTGCTGACTATTTGATCTGTTCTGCTTGGGATATGGGTAGTCCTTGACAAAATGTCTAGACTTTCCACAATTAAAGCAGCCTATTGAAGAGCTTGGGAGTGCAGAGAAACGAGTACCAGGGGCACTCGGCAGATTTGTTGAGGTGGGAGCAATAGCAGGACGGATGAAAACTGGTTGCTTGAAAGGGTAGGAGGGTGGACGTGGTGAAGAACGATTCTGATTAAAAGGTCGGATCACCAACCTTTGTCTCTTCTCAGGCCCCTGATTGGGCCTGTCACCTCCATAGCCCTTCGATTTTCCTGGGCCTACATATTTGGCTTCGACTGCCAGTGCCGTGCTGACAGCCCTACTATAAGTGAGGTCGAGGCAGGTGGCCATTTTTCGCTGCAGCCGGTGATTGAGACCCCTCATAAAACAATTTTTCTTCTTTAGGTTAGTGTTGACCTGATCGATGGCATACTGGGACAAGTGGTTGAACTTATTGAGATACTGGGTGACAGTATCTCCACCTTTGTTGAGCTTCATAAATTCTTCCTGTTTCATATGGAGCACCCTTTTAGGAATATAGTGCTCCCGAAAAGCCAATTTGAATTCGTCCCAAGTAACTTGATGGCCAACTGGTTGAATAGCCACAGAATTTCCCCACCAGGTACTGGCAGGGCCTCGCAACTGCTGAGCCGCAAATAAGGGCTTTTGAGTCTCCGTGCATCGGAGAAGCCCGAACTTTTGTTTGATAACCCGGATCCACTCATTCGCTTCAAGAGGATCTTCAGCCTTGACAAATAATGGGGGACGTGTTTCGGAGAAATCCAAATATGAAGTTTCGCGAGGTCCTTGCGGATAGGCTCGCATGCCTTGCTGTTGCATTTGCTGTCCCGCCATTTCCCAAAGAAAGTGGGTGTTGTCGGCCGTGGCATTAACTAAGGCAGTGATGGCCTCACTAATGTTGGAGGTACTGGGGCGGGTTAGGAGTTGCTTCCCTCCCATGGGAGGTTCCTGCACCATCCTGTGCACGAGTCTTGGATGGCATCTGAGGCAAGGAACATTTGGAAAAATATAATATGCCAAAGCAAACCATCCTTTTTACATTACTAAAAAGGGTAATGATACAGACTCGAATTTGCAACAGGATTACATTACCTATTATACATTAACACTATGTCTATACTACACTACTCTAGCTTCTTATCACTTTTGGTAGCTTCACTGTCGGGCGTAGAAGACCATTCATCAACCAGCTTCATAGAGGGAGGAGGCCTGAAAAGGTCCAGTTCACCACCAAGTGCTTCTCCCGCTACTCCAGAAGGTCTGGCTCCCATTCCGACAGGTTCGGCAGGTACGTCAGAATGCAGTCGTGAATACAACTCATGAACTTCCTCATGTAGTGTATTACAATACACCTGCAAAGTTGTCGATAGCCGTACTAAGCTCCTCCACCTAGGCTCGAGCTTTGGCTTCCTTGGCCCAAGCAAGTGAACGTGAGTTAACAGCCCAATCGAGCGCTAAATCTCGTTCAACAAGTTGGTCTTGCAGATGTCGGATGTCAGCTCTTAACTCATTTATTCGTTGACCATCCTCGACCCACATATTATTTCTGTGACGTAACTCCGATTGAAGCCTCTCTACCTAAGCTTCTAGATCCCTAATAGAATCATTTCTACCACTACTACTTTCCTCATGCCTTGGAGCTAGTTGATGGCGAGGTACGCCAATTGGTCCGGTAGACTTGCGTGCAGTTTTCCTTGTGCGCGGCAGCATATCTCCATGAGGGGGAAAACCTTATTAATATAGTTTTTATCATGATGCATGCATAATTACAGAATCAACCTTAGTTGATTCACAACCTTCTATACAGTGCACTCTATTATCTGGTTTTAAAATAAGTACATCAGAAGGTGGTTAGATAAGAAGAAAATAAATTTTCAAGATAAGTCTTTGAAAGTTCTTTTTGAAAATGTCTTATAACATCTGCAGAGATGGGCTTTGCTCCGATACCAGCTGTGACGGAACCTTCCAAGTTATTAGGCCCACCTACATTTGTCCTTATCCAATGGACCTCAGACAATCCTGCAGGTGCCCTTGATTACTTGACAAGTTCGGTATCTGACTTCCTTGCCTTTCCCAAGAGGGTTTTACCCATCACGCAGACATTACAATCCATCAGAGGTACGAAAATGCGGAAGCAGTTACAATAACTTACTTTATTTAAAAGTAAGAAAGAGTAGTATTTATTACAGACCAGAACCAATATAAGAGTGCTGAAGTATTATTATTACATCATTGGGAGGCAAAAACCCCTCCCGATAAACATCAAACAAAAGTTTTTAACGGAGGATCCTTTCTGTAACACCCCAGGTGTTTATATTCCGATCGACAACAAGTATGGAATTAAACATGGAATATCAGTGGATGAAACAGAGGCTAAATTTATTTTATCTTCATCTATCGCGATTTTTATATCGCATCTGTTCCGTTTGTCGTGAGCGCAACATCGTTTAGATTTTTATCTGTCCGGGCTCTTCTGAAATTTTCGTGCTGTTCGGAACGTAGTTGTTCTAAAAATCGGTGCGTCCGGTGAGTATTTAAAATACATCGCTCGCATGGATACGAATTCGGAAGCCTGACTAACTCGGATGATTTTATCCCGAACAAATCAAGAAGAATCCGACGACTAAGTTTCCGATGTAAAATAATGTAGTCCCCTTTTTGTCATCCGTGATATCGCGTCTACGGATGTTTAATTAAATTGTCTTTTAGTTGAGTGTTCGAGTAGCGAACGGAAATCGTCTGAAGCCAACTGAATCAAATGAAGATTAGAATACCGAAGCCGAAATCAGTTTAATTCGGTTCATTTACAACCTGTCCAAAATAAACCAAACCACTGTAATTAGTACTAACAACAAGTAATTGGTGAATGATCTAGTTCGCTAAATCATTAGACTGAAATGTATAGCCGTATAGCGTGTCAATCCTGTATACATCGCTAATCAAATTGGGATTTAAAAACATCTGTGAAATTCTTTAAAGAAAATAAAAAAAGAGAAGAAAAATTCTATTTTCTATACGGTTATTCTTTTTCTCATTTATCCAAACACAAGTGCTACGTAGCTGGATGGTTGTCGGCATGTATCTCGTTCCTTATCCTGAATTCACTTTTCTTTACAAAATTCTCTCTCTACTGATATTTCTGCCGCTAACCCACTGATCTCTATCTACCGCCGTCGTGAAGCTTGTAAAATTCCACCGCCCAGCCATCTTCTTTCTCTCCCGCCGCTCAGGCACCTGGATGATAATCTACAGCCGTTGCCTCCACTCAGATGTTTTTTTTATCTGCCACCGCTCTACTCGATCTTTAGCTCCAGCAGCGCGAGATTTTTTTTCTGCTCAGTGTCATCCTCATCTCCTTTCCCGACGCTGTGCTCTCTCTCTTGGTTTCCTGCTCGCCCAGCCAAGCCGTCTCCCTTTCTATGCCCCAACGCAGACACCTCCCTGTTCCTACTCGTTCCCAGCCATGCCCCACCAAGCTCGCCATGGCTGGCTCCGGATCTTGCCTGTGAGTTCCTGGCCGGTCTACTCTGCTGCGCTCGCCGGTCGTTCTAGCTATGGAGCTTGGATTGTGTTCCTGGATCGCCCAGCTCCCTCTCCATGGTCGGCTCCCTCTGCTCAGCCTCCTCTCCATCCATGGCTGCGCTTGGACCTTTCCTTCTCGGCCATGGCGAGCCCCCTCCCGTCCCTGCTCCTCTCGGCTAGCTGCTTGCGTATGCTGCGCGATATCATGTGTCTGCGACGGGCGCGTGAAATGGACGCGAAGAAGACGCTGTGTGTGCTTATGTCGAGCTCCACAGCATCTTGTCGTGCCTCCATCGCACCTGCAGCCGTGTCTACAGCGCTGTTGAGTCTATGTGTGAGCTCACTGTCGGGCTACGCTATCGCGGGATCGCTGTGCCATCGTGCTCTGGCCGACACTCAGCTTCCAGCTCGCCACGTCCATCTCCCTGCGCGCACTCCATCTTCCCCAGTGCGTCCCTGGCCCCGCTCCGATTTCTCCATTTTCTCCTGCAGATCGCCAAGTCGTGCGCAGCGCCGTTGATGCCTGCCGGGTATTCGATACTTTGCGTGGCTAAGTCGGTCCTGCACAGCAGCGTCTGTCTCCCTGCTCTGCGCCTCAGATCCCCATCGCCACGCCATTATTTTCGTCAAATAGAATTGTCGTGCCGATACGTCATGGTCGTGATTTGCCTTCGCATTGCGGCTGGTCGGCGATCTTGTTGTCGTCATGTTCACTCCAACTCTGCCTCTACGTGCTCGCCTCCGATCACCGCTGCAATTTTAGAAGTTCGAGTGAAGAAGGGGAACTCGTGGGGCACTTGCCAGGAACTCGACTGGAGGTATGAACAAGAATCACGGATTGCTTGAAATTTTAATTGAATCGGTAACCGTTCTCTAGTTCGCTATTTCTTTAATGGATGGAGTCGATGACTAGTATTTCCATTTAAAATAGTACATCGTCTCGCCGCTAGGAGTTTAATTCGCTATCGCGTAGCACTATTTAGGTGTGTGATATTCTTGTCGATATGCATTCATGTGCATAATGCATTTCATTCAGGTACGTTAATTAGTCGCGCGATGCGGAAGAAGAACCAAGTCGACCCCAAGCGCGGGCTAATCTGCAAGCTGAAGCTGATAGACCAACTTGAAGATGATCGCCAAGTGGTCGCCACTTAACAACACTAACCTAGTGTTACTCAGGCAAGCCCCGGTGCATTTGCCACCTCCCTTGATGTTTTTAAAATCTTTCTCACTTGCTTGATGCATTAGGTGATAGGAGTTGATTGCTAAAACAATTCCTGCATTACCTTCCTTGAACTTGATTACCTTCCTTGATTACCCGTTTTACAAAAGATTTTTGATGCTTAGCCTTGCTTTAGAAAAACAAAAATGTTTTGTTTTTACAAAAGATGATGTGGCAAAAGTGGGTGGGATGTTTTCAAAAATAAAACTTGATGGTGAAATCTATCAAAGGCCTTGATGGATTCAACATCGGAAAAGATGTACCTCTGCCAGGTACCAAACTTTGGGTTTTAAATGATTAAGCTGAGACCGGGCGGGTGACTTGCACGAGAAGAGAGTCTCGGTGTAGTGTCTCCGTCTGAGTCGATTAAGGACCTTGTCGATGTAGGCCTGCTGACCGAGGACCCTTTAACTGGTCACATGCCTCGTCATGGGTAAGCTTTGCCTTGGGCGGACTAAGGCCAGAATAAGATAACACGAAATGGGCGTGGAGCGGTGGCGAGAGTAGCGTGTACCCTCCGTGGCAAGAGGCTGGACGGTGGTGTATCTGTGCTCTCGGTTTGCGTGAACCTGATCTGGTCTTAAGAAACCCGGTGGCGGGTTGACATATGCAAGGGTTAAGTGCTACATATGTCGTGTGATCGGAGATCCTCAGCTGAGTATAATCGATTCGGATCGCCGTACCTCCGCGGTTATGGAGACTTGGCCACTGACTTACACGTAGCAATCCACTAAAGATGAAGGGATTGATGAGAAACTGGCTAGTGCAGGACAAGTGTTTGAACTAGGGTAGAAAGAACTCTAGATGCAGGTAATTTTACCTAACATGACAATAAAATTGGATTTTTAAGGATCCACTTCTAGTAAGCTTTTCTGCAAAACAGAGTCTTTGATTCTTGATAAACCACTCCTTGAATCCCTCTAGCCAGCATACCCTTGAGAGTCTTTTCTTTAGTCGGGTAAGTCTTGCTGAGTAATTCCGTACTCAGGGTTTTATTCCCTATTGTTTTTCAGGTCTAACCATATGATGCTGTGATGGTGTTAAGTGCCGGTGGGCTCGGCCTTATTATAAGTCTAAGTAACCCTTCTATACTTCTGATTGAGGATGTTCATTTGAGCTAGCATATATTTCAAACTTATACTTTTGTAACCACTCCGATAAAATAATATAAAATTTTTGTAACTTGTAAAATTTGGTAATAGTATTTCCGCTGCAAAAATATTGGTGTGTGTGATTTGTGTTACTTAATCCTGCGGTTCTGGTTGTAAGTGGTTTATCCGATATCCTTGGGGCAATCGGACAGATCCTGTTAAGTTATCTGGTGCACATGCATAGCCGTCTGAGGTCTTTGGGACAAGGACAGGTGCATGTGGGACCAATAACTTGGAGGTTCTGCCACAGGCTGGTATCGGAGCTGGATTAAGTATATACGGTCACATACGTATTTTCAAAACAAAAGTTTTGGTTTTGAAAAACCTATTTTCAACTAAACACATTGTTTGGCTTTGAAAACAGTTTTGAAAAAAACTATAATGCTAGCGACATCCTCTGTTAAGCCCTAAGTTAAGGACTATCAGGTGGCTTAGTTCAAAACCACTAACCCACAACCGGGTGGGTATTGCATACATGTGTAATGTTATTTTTGAGGCCATTCAGTTTTGAATGGATCGACGCTCAAGGTAAGGTGAGATGTGAGAGCATGACCGAACAAACGTCGGTCTAGGGAAGAGTGTAAAAAGCGCTTGATTATATACATGTTACACATATGTATATATGAAGGTTGCGATGTGGAGTAATTATTTTTTTGGGAATTCAGTATCCCATGGATGTGTATAGGTATACAGACATGGGAATACTGAGAAGTGTATTGCACTTGTAACGACGCACCTACGCTCAGGTAAGAAGGTGAGTTACCATAATGAGTTGCCCTATGGTTAAAGTGTGGCAACAGCGCCTATGCGTGGCTAGGCGCTTAATGATGAGCTGGCCTCCATATAGCAATATATGGAGTATAAACTGTGATAAACTGTCATGTGTGACTTGCATCATTGGGAATTGGGCTATGATGGAATTTTCTGCAGGTACACTAACCTCGAAAACGTATGTGTAGTTGACGACTAGCAAAATACCGTGAAAGTCGTAAGTATGCCACCGAGATAGAACGCTATTGCCATATTAAATTGGCAAAAATTCGTGAGGACGTGTAGGGCGAGCATGCATCCTGATTGTTGCATCATGTTTGTCACCTATACACCCAAAATGCTTCTCTTATCTTTATTCCAGTAACCATTGATTGTAGATAATCTAGTGTAGTGTGAATTATGAACTTTGATAAAATAGTTGTCCTTCATTCTTTAGGAAATACAGTTAGGTGTTATATATGTGTTTGCTTTGGTGCTTGATGTACGGATAGAAGGTTTGTAGTTTGTTTGCTTAAACCCCAAAAATAGGTCGTGTTCTTATTTAGTGAACCATGACCCAAAACTTAAATTTTTCCGTTATCACTCCAGGACCAAACACATAAAAATAAATGCCTAGATAATTTCTATGTTGGACCTAAAGTGTACCCAGCTTAAAACAAGAATTTCGAGTCATGTCTCCATCCTAAACCATGTCCTTGTTCAGTTGGTGCAAGCTGAAGTACCTTATCCAGTTTGCCTGTTTTTAAGGTTCGCCATGTTGCTTTATCAACCTAACTTAGGAAAGGCATGTCCGACCATTTTCTTGAATTTGATGCCTTTGGTTTCCTCATATCTATCGAAGGCATACCAACTTAATCTTATGATTGTTTTCCTTCCGTATCTAATCAGATACTAATCCTCGACCTTGTAATCTCTATGATGGACATAGAAATATGCTTGGGGCTGAATTAACAGTCTCCCATCATATTCCTTTCATCAAATTTAGGTTATGGCCATGTCTTGTTCATTTCATCGGGCCATGATCTATCTGGTCTCTACTTATAACCGTTTTGACAGGTAGAGTCTCTTTGTACATTGTCACCCTTGCCCAATTCATTGGTGTCACGTGAGATTTCTTATTGGTTATGTCTAGCAATGGTGTTATGACTAAAACCGATGGCACCGCGATGAAACTGAGGGCCTCCTGTGGATGCACACACATGGTTGCGCTACTTGGCACCCGCTGGTATCACCGTTAGTAGTCATAATCCATTATTAGACTATATCGATATGGTATCTTTACGCAGATTATTCTTACCACATGAGATTCATTATTGGTGCCAGCTCGATAATGGCGTCTCGATTAATGACTTATGGTACCACGACGAAGCTGAGAGCCTCCTGTGAATGTGCACACAGGATTCTACTGCTTGGCGCATGCTGGTATCGAAGTCTCTAGTCATGATCCATTGCGGAACTACACCGATGTGTGATCTTCCGTGGACTCCTCCCTTGAAACAATTTCTATGTTGTTTGTGAAGTGATCAAGCAACATCTGTCATCTCCGTTGGATCAAAAGGGCATACCACTCTCATGTGTGGTCTTATTTCTTTTGATCTTGGTAGTGACTACTCATACCAGTTCCCTTTACATCCTTTGTGTAAAGGTGAAGCCTTGGAGCTTTTTAGTGTCAAGAGACAACTGATTAGCTCTCAAAATGGAGATTTGTTTCCCCTGCTGCTGAAATGCAGGAGTTTGTTCATTCGCTCTCTTACTTAATCCATGTATTCCCTACCCAAGTGGATAATGCGTCTCGCATGAAGAAACGGATGAACAACATGACCAAATGGATTTCTACACAAATGCATGCCTTTTTGGCTAGCAAATGTGAACTCTCGACCCTTGGCTTACCGATGGTGCCGAGAGGACTTGCTCAATATCAAAAGTAGTTCAACAAGTTGGTTTTGACTAACTTGTAACTGCCCAGTGAACAAAGATTGAGTTTAGAGATCGTTTTGTCGAGTTCTCTAAGCTCATTTTGGTTCAACCCATCTTAAAGGAGTATTTTCAAGAATCAAGATTAAGTCGGCCAGTAACCACCTAATCATCGCTCTAGTCGTGCCTCGATCGTCTCGCGTGTGCTTTTCCAGCATGAGTGATCATGTCGAGCCATGCCTAGTGCTTGATAAAATGGATTGGTTGCAAAGTCCGTATCTACAAATCCATCCGCTGGTGATTCTCTTGAATCTATACCATCTTTCGTGGACTTGAATTCTCGGGTTAGCCACATGTTAACCGCGACAGTATTCGACGTCCACACCTGTCTCCTGTGCTATCAATTTCCTGTGACCACTTGTTGGTAAACCTCCTTCTGTGTGTTTTACCCAAGATGGTGCATCTGATTCTGTTTGGGTAAAATTGCACATTTACCGCTTGCTCAACAGACTCAGATAGTACAGTGTCATCAGAAAAGCAAACTGCACACATGGAACTTTATGTGTTCTGCGGGCAGACATCGTCTCTATGGGTGGGCATTTCTAAATTAGCCTTAGGCGATACATGTTATATCCACTAGAGAAACAATATTCTGAAGCACTTGCCTTTGCCCAAGACTGCCTTATAATTATCACTGATATGGACGTGGTTACATGCTTCTCTACCCTTAGAAGTCTTTCGCTCCGAATCTCGGGACGAGATTCTTTTAAGGGGGGAGGACTGTAACACCCCAGGTGTTTATATTCCGCTCGACAACAAGTATGGAATTAAACATGGAATATCAGTGGATGAAACAGAGGCTAAATTTATTTTATCTTCATCTATCGCGATTTTTATATCGCATCTGTTCCGTTTGTCGTGAGCGCAACATCGTTTAGATTTTTATCTGTACGGGCTCTTCTGAAATTTTCGTGCTGTTCGGAACGTAGTTGTTCTAAAAATCGGTGCGTCCGGTGAGTATTTAAAATACATCGCTCGCATGGATACGAATTCGGAAGCCTGACTAACTCGGATGATTTTATCCCGAACAAATCAAGAAGAATCCGACGACTAAGTTTCCGATGTAAAATAATGTAGTCCCCTTTTTGTCATCCGTGATATCGCGTCTACGGATGTTTAATTAAATTGTCTTTTAGTTGAGTGTTCGAGTAGCGAACGGAAATCGTCTGAATCCAACTGAATCAAATGAAGATTAGAATACCGAAGCCGAAATCAGTTTAATTCGGTTCATTTACAACCTGTCCAAAATAAACCAAACCACTGTAATTAGTACTAACAACAAGTAATTGGTGAATGATCTAGTTCGCTAAATCATTAGACTGAAATGTATAGCCGTATAGCGTGTCAATCCTGTATACATCGCTAATCAAATTGGGATTTAAAAACATCTGTGAAATTCTTTAAAGAAAATAAAAAAGAGAAGAAAAATTCTATTTTCTATACGGTTATTCTTTTTCTCATTTATCCAAACACAAGTGCTACGTAGCTGGATGGTTGTCGGCATGTATCTCGTTCCTTATCCTGAATTCACTTTTCTTTACAAAATTCTCTCTCTACTGATATTTCTGCCGCTAACCCACTGATCTCTATCTACCGCCGTCCTGAAGCTTGTAAAATTCCACCGCCCAACCATCTTCTTTCTCTCCCGCCGCTCAGGCACCTGGATGATAATCTACAGCCGTTGCCTCCACTCAGATGTTTTTTTATCTGCCACTGCTCTACTCGATCTTTAGCTCCAGCAGCGCGAGATTTTTTTTCTGCTCAGTGTCATCCTCATCTCCTTTCCCGACGCTGTGCTCTCTCTCTTGGTTTCCTGCTCGCCCAGCCAAGCCGTCTCCCTTTCTATGCCCCAACGCAGACACCTCCCTGTTCCTACTCGTTCCCAGCCATGCCCCACCAAGCTCGCCATGGCTGGCTCCGGATCTTGCCTGTGAGTTCCTGGCCGGTCTACTCTACTGCGCTCGCCGGTCGTTCTAGCTATGGAGCTTGGATTGTGTTCCTGGATCGCCCAGCTCCCTCTCCATGGTCGGCTCCCTCTGCTCAGCCTCCTCTCCATCCATGGCTGCGCTTGGACCTTTCCTTCTCGGCCATGGCGAGCCCCCTCCCGTCCCTGCTCCTCTCGGCTAGCTGCTTGCGTATGCTGCGCGATATCATGTGTCTGCGACGGGCGCGTGAAATGGACGCGAAGAAGACGCTGTGTGTGCTTATGTCGAGCTCCACAGCATCTTGTCGTGCCTCCATCGCACCTGCAGCCGTGTCTACAGCGCTGTTGAGTCTATGTGTGAGCTCACTGTCGGGCTACGCTATCGCGGGATCGCTGTGCCATCGTGCTCTGGCCGACACTCGGCTTCCAGCTCGCCACGTCCATCTCCCTGCGCGCACTCCATCTTCCCCAGTGCGTCCCTGGCCCCGCTCCGATTTCTCCATTTTCTCCTGCAGATCGCCAAGTCGTGCGCAGCGCCGTTGACGCCTGCCGGGTATTCGATACTTTGCGTGGCTAAGTCGGTCCTGCACAGCAGCGTCTGTCTCCCTGCTCTGCGCCTCAGATCCCCATCGCCACGCCATTATTTTCGTCAAATAGAATTGTCGTGCCGATACGTCATGGTCGTGATTTGCCTTCGCATTGCGGCTGGTCGGCGATCTTGTTGTCGTCATGTTCACTCCAACTCTGCCTCTACGTGCTCGCCTCCGATCACCGCTGCAATTTTAGAAGTTCGAGTGAAGAAGGGGAACTCGTGGGGCACTTGCCAGGAACTCGACTGGAGGTATGAACAAGAATCACGGATTGCTTGAAATTTTAATTGAATCGGTAACCGTTCTCTAGTTCGCTATTTCTTTAATGGATGGAGTCGATGACTAGTATTTCCGTTTAAAATAGTACATCGTCTCGCCGCTAGGAGTTTAATTCGCTATCGCGTAGCACTATTTAGGTGTGTGATATTCTTGTCGATATGCATTCATGTGCATAATGCATTTCATTCAGGTACGTTAATTAGTCGCGCGATGCGGAAGAAGAACCAAGTCGACCCCAAGCGCGGGCTAATCTGCAAGCTGAAGCTGATAGACCAACTTGAAGATGATTGCCAAGTGGTCGCCACTTAACAACACTAACCTAGTGTTACTCAGGCAAGCCTCGGTGCATTTGCCACCTCCCTTGATGTTTTTAAAATCTTTCTCACTTGCTTGATGCATTAGGTGATAGGAGTTGATTGCTAAAACAATTCCTACATTACCTTCCTTGAACTTGATTACCTTCCTTGATTACCCGTTTTACAAAAGATTTTTGATGCTTAGCCTTGCTTTAGAAAAACAAAAATGTTTTGTTTTTACAAAAGATGATGTGGCAAAAGTGGGTGGGATGTTTTCAAAAATAAAACTTGATGGTGAATCTATCAAAGGCCTTGATGGATTCAACATCGGAAAAGATATACCTCTGCCAGGTACCAAACTTTGGGTTTTAAATGATTAAGCTGAGACCAGGCGGGTGACTTGCACGAGAAGAGAGTCTCGGTGTAGTGTCTCCGTCTGAGTCGATTAAGGACGTTGTCGATGTAGGCCTGCTGACCGAGGACCCTTTAACTGGTCACATGCCTCGTCATGGGTAAGCTTTGCCTCGGGCGGACTAAGGCCAGAATAAGATAACACGAAATGGGCGTGGAGCGGTGGCGAGAGTAGCGTGTACCCTCCGTGGCAAGAGGCTGGACGGTGGTGTATCTGTGCTCTCGGTTTGCGTGAACCTGATCTGGTCTTAAGAAACCCGGTGGCGGGTTGACATATGCAAGGGTTAAGTGCTACATATGTCGTGTGATCGGAGATCCTCAGCTGAGTATAATCGATTCGGATCGCCGTACCTCCGCGGTTATGGAGACTTGGCCACTGACTTACACGTAGCAATCCACTAAAGATGAAGGGATTGATGAGAAACTGGCTAGTGCAGGACAAGTGTTTGAACTAGGGTAGAAAGAACTCTAGATGCAGGTAATTTTACCTAACATGACAATAAAATTGGATTTTTAAGGATCCACTTCTAGTAAGCTTTTCTGCAAAACAGAGTCTTTGATTCTTGATAAACCACTCCTTGAATCCCTCTAGCCAGCATACCCTTGAGAGTCTTTTCTTTAGTCGGGTAAGTCTTGCTGAGTAATTCCGTACTCAGGGTTTTATTCCCTGTTGTTTTTTAGGTCTAACCTTATGATGCTGTGATGGTGTTAAGTGCCGGTGGGCTCGGCCTTCTTATAAGTCTAAGTAACCCTTCTATACTTCTGATTGAGGATGTTCATTTGAGCTAGCATATATTTCAAACTTATACTTTTGTAACCACTCCGATAAAATAATATAAAATTTTTGTAACTTGTAAAATTTGGTAATAGTATTTCCGCTACAAAAATATTGGTGTGTGTGATTTGTGTTACTTAATCCCGCGGTTCTGGTTGTAAGTGGTTTATCCGATGTCCTTGGGGCAATCGGACAGATCCTGTTAAGTTATCTGGTGCACATGCATAGCCGTCTGAGGTCTTTGGGACAAGGATAGGTGCATGTGGGCCCAATAACTTGGAGGTTCTGCCACACTTTCCTCCCGAAGCTTCACTCCTAGTTTTCTTCTTTGGGCACCACCTTTGAACAAAAGCAGCAAAAATTTGCCGCTTCCTCACCTAAAACAACATGGGACAAACCCCTGAGTATGAAGTGTACTTTCACAAGTCTTATCCGTCAAAATAAAAGACTCTCAAGGATATGCTGGCCTATGGGAATCAAGGTATGGCTTGACAAAAATCAAAGACTCTTTTTGCAGAAATGCTTACTAATAGTGGACCTTAAAAATCCAGTTTTATTAGCAAGTTAAGTTATTACCTGATTTTTAGAGTTCTTTCTACCCTAGTTCGTTCACTTGACCTGTACTAGCCAATTTCTTATCCACCCGTCATATTCACTGGAATGCTACGTGTAGGGCAGTGACCAAGTCTTCATATCCGCGAAGTACGGCGATCCGAATCGATTATACTCAGCTGAGGATCTCCAATCACACGACATATGTAGCACTTAACCCTTGCATATGTCAACTCACCACCGGGGTTCTTAAGACCAGATCAGGTTCACGCTAACCGAGAGCACAAATACACCACCATCCAGCCTCTTGCCATGGAGGGTACACGCTACTCTCGCCATCTCTCCACTCCCATTGTGTGTTATCTTATTCTGGTATTAGTCTGCCCGAGGCAAAGCTTACCCATGACGAGGCATGTGACAGTTAAAGGGTCCTCGATCATCAAGCCTACATCGAGAAGGTCCTTAATCGACTCAGACGGAGATACTACACCGAGGCTGTTTCTCGTGCAAGTCACCCGCCCGGTCTCAAATTTATCATTTCACCCAAAGTTTGGCACCTGGTAGAGGTACATCTTTTCCGATGTTGAACCCATCATGGCCATGATGGATCCACCATCAAGTTTTAATTTTGAAAACATTCCACCCACTTTGAAGCATCATCTTTTATCAAAACAAAAAATTTTGCTTTTCTAGAGCAAAGCTAAGCATAAGAAAAACCTTTTTGATAAAACAGGGGATTAAGGTAACCAATTCCATGGAAGGAAATGCAGCAATTGGTTTAGCACACAACTCCTAGCACCTAATGCATCAAACTAGGTGATAAAAGATTTTAAAACATCAAGGAGGTGGCAAATGCACCGGGGCTTGCCTTGTGTGATAGGTGAATCAGGCTCTGCTCCACAGATATCAAAGTAAAAGCAGTTTTCTGCCTGAGGTCCCTAAGGTGGTGGTGGTGGTGTAGTCCTCGCTTCTTCAACCTCTATTTCCTCCTCGTTCTCTAGATATAGCCACATATAATCATGAGTGCTCATGTAATGCTTACGGAAATGCAAAGATAATAAAAGTTTATTATCTAATGTCTTGAATATAACTCTCTTTCACGGATCTCCGGAAAGTTAGGGTTTTCGGAGTCTATAGTGAAGTTCATAGTGTAGGGGGGCTAGGGTTTTGAGTTCTAAATACCAAACATGGTCCAAATCATACCAAACTTTACCCAAGGCTTCTAAAAATGATTTAAAGTTTACCTAAAAAGTTTGGTGAATTTTGGAATTATAAATTATTCCCTAAAATTCTAGAAGTATGGATTTTGGCTATTTTAAATGCCCTAAAATTCCTTATTAGAACTAAAAAACATGAAACTATTTTTATTAAATTCTATGGAAAATTAGGAGCCTAGTAAAATTGGTCTGGTATTTTTAGCATTTTTCTTCGATTTTCTAGAAATTCATAAATCCTAACAGAAAAAGAAAACGAAAAACAATGAACAGTTTTGGACCAAAAATGGCCCAAGTCGGCCCATCTATAGGCAAAAACGCGCGCGCACGCGCCCGCGCGCTGTCAGTTTTGCGCAGAGGGCCCTAAAGATTTGAAATTTGCTTGAGTCCCTCCCACTATTCCTCTGTCTCACTGACACATGCAGAAACACCGTTGCGCTTTTCTCTCTTCACAATCCCCAGTCCACGACGACGAACGGTGGGGAACCGAGCTCCGGTGAGCTTGTACCAGCCGATTCACCCAACGACCAGTGCTCTACTTTGGTGCAGACCTAATTCAAGTCCTAACAAGCGTTTCCCCTCAACTAATTTCATGAACGGCGCTCTAACCTGTTCTGTCCACGGCGACCGTATGATCAACGGACATTCTAATGCGTTCCCGGCGATCCAAGGCAGCTTAGTTCAATCGAGTAGGTCGAGGAGTACCAGGGGCACACAAGAACACTAAAACGAAAGGACAGAGGGTATGAGCGGACCTGAGACGAGATGACCAAGGTGAGGACTTTTTCACGGTGGAGGAAACACAGTTTGGGGAAATTAGCAATTCATGCTCTCTGGTGAACAGTTGGAGGCAATTGCTGGTGCTTTGGATGGGTGATTACCCTACGGAGCTCACGGTGTGCTCAATTTATAGAGTGCTTGAGCGGTGGCCAGTGAATTTGGGATGGCGCGTTGGTGGTCAGAGAAGAAATGAGTCACTAGCGCAGTGATCCGTGGCCTATTACCATGGCAAGCTCTCCGGCGATCACCAGACGGACTAACGTGAGTCACGGCGGTGAGGTTAACGTGCCAAGGCACGTGGCGCAAGGCCGCGAAGTGGCTATCTCTGGCGAACCTATCCAAGGTGGCCGTGACACGCTCGGGTACGATGGCCAGAGTAAAATAGTGGCTAAAGTTCATCCCTGAGCGATATTTCGTACTCCCACGACGTTATCCTTCTGCACCGAGCGTGAATCACCGTGGTGTCGTGAATCCGGGCGCACGGTCGCTGGCGGTGAGATCTCTGAGTTAGCATCCTGATCAGTACACTGTACCATCGCGCAGCTTATTCAGTTAGCCTGACAGACCAAGTTTGGCATCGATTTGCTCCAGACTTCATGTAATGACTGAATCAACTCTCTGTATCAAAGTCATAGCCTAATAAACCAGCTACAACTTTGCCACATTGTGCACCCACAAAAAGTCACAGGATCTTGCTTAGAATTGAGCCCTAAGTTCATGCAATTCCACTGTCAGTTTGAATTCAGACTTAAGACAGTCTGACAGCTCGACTTTGGGCACATTTTTCTCCAAATTTTTCATGAGACCATGATTTAATCCCTATAGAAAAGTTGTTCTTCTTACATAGCTTTACAAACTTGATGTGTTGGCCTAGGGCAAAATCTTCATAATTTGGAAGATATAGGGCTTCAAAGTTGAGCCAATTCACTGAAATTCAGACTTCACTCAATAGAGTTTAAGTGGGGCTTTTTGCAAATAAGTCCAAATGTCAAGGTTTAATTTGCAAATCCACATACATGTAAATCATATGAGTTAAGGTACCCTAATTTCATGGTTTTTGCACTTAGATCCAAAAATGTGCACATTTTGCATATAACACCTTAGGGTTTTAATCTAGTGTGTTTCTGGCACTTCTAGGATTTGGATGCCACTTAAGTCCATTCATGGTAATATTTTAAGATAATTACAACTAAGTTTTGAAGTTTTCTTTTAGTTAAGCTTTGTTTATTCTTCTGAGCCCAGTTTAGGGTTAAGTACCCTACTCTAGGGTTTTACCCACCACCAGTCACATCCACACAACATGTTTGAAATTTTTGCCTAGTGAATGCATTCTAGGTGTAACAAACACATGATATGCCCATGCTTATGATGTTATGCTCAAGTTTTAGTGGCAGTAACATTAGGGGTGTTACAACTCCGTTGTGGTGCCAATGCGCCTCGAGCAGGGCTATGTGTCCTTAGTGAGTCCCTTGTTTTTGTCTATGTTTTTCGGTTTTCCTTCTTCTCGTCTTACCCTTCTCATCCCCTTTATAGGGGTTGTGGGGCTTTTGGACCGCCCGACCCCCTGGTCCTTGAGGACGAGGGTGCTAGGGAGGTGCGTCGGCTGGCGGCCAAGGAGAACAAGAGGAAGAAGGATGAGGAGAAGAAGCGGGCCCACAAGAAGATGCTGGCCCGCGATTCACTAGAAAAGCGTCCCAGAGCATAGGCGAGGGATGGGCTTCCGCTCGAGGCCTCTCCAAGCACCGAGGAGGAAGACGACGATGACAATGATGAGGGGATGGAGGTCCACATGGGCTTCAGCCCTGAGGTCACAATCGGGTCTACGCCAGCCTCGGTGGGCCCTTCTAGCAGCACGGTCCCATCTGCACAGGGGTTGGCAGCATCCTTGTCCGGGGTGCCGGTGTTAGACGAGCCTTCCCCCATCCCTGCCTCAGTGGAAGAGGCAGGGGCCGTGGAGGGGGAAGTTGCCCCTCTCCCTGAGGAAGCCATTGGGGCGTCTACGGGCGCGCAGGTTGGAACCCCTCAATGGCCCTCCACTGCGGGGAACAAGGAGGAGGGGCTCGTCACCCCCTCATGCAGTTGTTTTGGGGCCCATAGTGGCCCCATCCATCGTTCCACCCCTGCTCCTGCCCTGAGAACTGTAGAAGAGAGGGCCACCGGCTCGTCGCCTATGCCTGTGGTGGGGCAGCAGGGACCAGGGAGCCGAAGGCCGAGGCCTTCCGCCATGCCCATCTCCAGGTAAGTTGTCGAAATATAAAAACATCTTGTGTGTAAGGCTTTTTCTCTGATTGTCTGTCTTGTCCTTAGCTCCAAACGTCGAGCCAACACACCGACCTTTACTACCACCATGGTGGTGAAGCATGGCGCTAGAGCGTCTGCGGGGGCCTCATCCTACCCCCTTCTGCCCAGGAGGCACCTCAGGAGGGCATTGAGGAGGATGTCCTAGCTCCTAGGGTGTCGGTTGAGCCTGGCACTGCCACGACCGAGGTGGCTCCCATGCACCCCATGTCACTAGCGGAGGCCATCATAGTCTCCTCCGAGGATGAGGCAGGAGGCGGGTAATGCTGTGTAGGGTGTGGCGTCACTTAAGGTCTCCAACCTCCTACGCGCCATCCCCGACACCCCCAAAGTTGCGGTGAACTTGGGGGCATGGCGCGCCGAGGAGGCCGGTTCCTCAGAGCCACCTAGGATGGTGCTCGACGAGGGGCTGCTCAGCGATGAGATCATCATCGAGCCCCCTCTCTAAGGGGGTAGCGGTGACCTTGTCCACGTCGCACCGGACCCCTCAATATGGGGAGGGCCGACCCTAGTGTGGATGTCCACCGAGGGCGGCCTGTACTTCGTCCTCTACGACCTCGAGGAGCGGGAGCTATGGGACGAGATGAGGGCGGTGACATAGGTAAGGGCATTGCTTCCTTTTTAGGAATTCTTTACCCCTACGTAGTGTGAAGACAAGAGTTTTCCATCTCCTATAGGAGCTCATGATGAGGTCGATGTCCAAGTCCATCTTCGTTCGCCACAAACGGGATGTCTAGGCCACGTTGCAGCGCCATCAGGCTGCGCTGCTCTGTTCCAATGAGCAGCTAGCACGGAGGAGCACCGAAGTGGCGGACTTGACGTCCTGGTGCAAGGGGTTGAAGGAAGAGGGTGCGGTTGACCGCGAGAGCGTCCGTCGGCTGTGAGACGAAATCCGGAACCTGAAGGTGGAGGCAGACCGTCACGAGGAGGAGATGCAGCAGGTGAAGGAAAAACTTCAGGCGGTGACAGTGGAGCGGGATGAAGATTCCCACTGTGCCAACTCCCTCTCCAAGTATCTGGAGGACGAACGGTCCGAGGGCCCAGCCTTGAACACCCGGATAGGAGGTATCTTGTCGAAGCCTCGTTTTTTTGGGTTCGATCTTTTTCCTTAGCCATGAATTGACGTCCTCATCCTTGTTCCAGGCTCGAGATGGATCTAGAGGCTGCACCCTAGACCTCTCGAACCCTGTCCCGGACCGTGGAGTAGAAGGGGATGGAGCTGAGGGAGCTGTCCGATGCGATAGCGGAGCTTTTCTGGGACCTTAACGTGGTGGACATCCCTTAGGGTGGGCCCTGCAGTCCCATATGCATGCCCTGAGCAGCTACATATAGGGTGAAGTCCACGACACTGTCCACCTCAGGGTGCAGCGAGCGCTGGCCGTGGTCGCCTCCCACTACGAGATCAACCTCGAGCAGGTGTGCAAGGGCTATGTTCTCCTCTATGAGCCCGAGCTTTCTGTCGCCAAGAAGCAGAGGCTGAATGACACTGTCAAACGGCTAGGGACTTCACTAGCCTGCCACTTCGAGGTCGAGGCTGTGGTAGAATGTGACGGAACCTCCCAATTCATTAGGCCCACCTATAGTTGTCCTTGTCCAACAGACATCAGACAACCCTGTAGATGTTCCTGAATCACTTGACAAGTTCGGTATCTTTATCCTTACCTTTCCAGGAACGTTTCACCTGTCTGACAGACAATATGTTCATCAGAGATGCGGAAATGCGGAAGTGATTACATAAACGTATATTTATTAAAAAGTAAGAGTAAGTCGTTTAATACAGACCAGAGAGTGCTGAAAAGTATTATTACAATACCTGGGAGGCAAAAACTCCTCCCATAAAGTTCTTTAGATAAAGGTTTTTAAGGAGGACCCGGTCCTCCGGCAGCTTCATTCTTGATTATCTTCACTTTTCACCACCTTGGTACAAAAACAACAAAAGTTTGTTGTCTCCTCACCTAAAAACAACGGGGGAATAAACCTTGAGTATGGGATTACTCAGCAAGTCTTATCCGACTAAAGAAAAGACTCTCAAGGATATGCTGGTTTAAGAGAGTCAAGGTAAGGCTTCTCAATAATCGAGACTTTGTTTTGCAGAAATGCTTACTAAAGTGGATCCTTAAAAATCCAGTTTTATTGGTCAAGTTAAGTAAACTTACTTATCTCTAGAGTTCTCTCTAACCTAGTTCAAACACTTATCCTGAACTAGCCAAGTTCTTAATTCATACTTTATCTTCACTGGAGTGCTATGTGTAAGTCAGTGGCCAAGTCTCCATAACCGCGGAGGTACAGCGATCCGAATAGATTATACTCAGCTGAGGATCTCCAATCACACGACATATGTAGCACTTAACCCTTGCATATGTCAACCCGCCACCGAGTTTCTTAAGACTAGATCAGGTTCACGCAAACCGAGAGCACATATACACCACCGTCCAGCCTCTTGCCACGGAGGGTACACGCTACTCTCGCCACCGCTCCACACCCATTTCGTGTTATCTTATTCTGGCCTTAGTCCACTCGAGGCAAAGCTTACCCATGATGAGGCATGTGACCAGTTAAAGGGTCCTCGGTCAGCAGGCTTACATCGAGACGGCCCTTAATCGACTTAGACGGAGACACTACACCGAGACTCTCTTTCTCGTGCAAGTCCCCCGCCCGGTCTCAGCTTAATAATTTAACCCCAAAGGTTGGTACCTGGCAGAGGTACATCTTTTCCGATGTTGAATCCATCACAGCCGTGATGGATTCACCATCAAGTTTTTATTTTCGAAAACATCCCAACCACTTTTGCCACATCATCTTTTGTAAAAACAAAACATTTTGTTTTACTAAAGCAAGGCTAAGCATCAAAAATCTTTTGTAAAACAGGGATTTCAAGGAAGGTAATCAAATCCAAGGAAGGTAATGCAGGAATTGTTTTAGAAATCAACTCCTATCACCTAATGCATCAAGCAAGTGAAAAAGGTTTTTAAAACACAAGGAGGTGGCAAATGCACCGGGGCTTGCCTTTGTTTATGGGTGAGTCAGGCTCAGATCCACAAATATCGAAGTAGAAACAGTTCTCAGCCTGTGTTTCCAAAGGTGGTGGTACTTGCTCTTCAGTGGCTTCCATTTCTTCTTCGTGTTCTAATCATAACCATACATATGTGTATAAGAATGAATGCCATGTAATGCTCATGAGGGTGCAAAGATAATATAAACTTATTATCTAAGTCTTGAATACAATTTTCCTTCACGGAACTCCGAGAACTTAGGGTTTCCGAAGTCAGTAAAGGAGTTCACAGGGCAGGGGGTGTTTTGGGGTTTGGTGATCAAACAAGGTCCAAATCAACCCAAATTCTACCCAAGGCTTCTAAATAATATCAGGAACTCATATAAAAATTTTGAGCATTTTTGGGATTACCATTTATCTTTTAAAAATCCAGAACTACTACCTTAAACTATTTTAAATACCTTAAAATTCCTAATTTACCCTAAAAATCATGAAACTATTTTTATTAAATTCTAGGGAAAATAAGAAGGCTAGGAAAATTAGTTTCACGATTTTACCATTTTTCTACATTTTTCTACATATTTCTAAAGTTCTCTTGAAAAAGAAAAAGAAAAATATTCAACAGTATTGGGCTCAAACTGGCCCGAGCGGCCCAACTTCACGCAGAAGCGCGCCCGCGTACGCGCCCGCGCGGCAATTTTGCACCGAGGCCCTCGGGGTTCTGGGTATTAGGAAATAAGTTTCTTTACTATTTCTATGTGCCGCTGACGGTTTACCGAAAGCCCCTCAGGTTTCTAATCCTTCACAGGGAAGGTCCCCGACAGCGTCGCGCGGAGGATGAACTCCGGCGAGCATGCAGACCGGCCGTTTCGGGCAACGGCAGGGTTCTCCGAGCAACAGACACCAAATCGGACCTATCCTAAGCCTTTCCCCCAACTCAATTGCATCCAAGATCAACTATGGAGCTCTGGCCACGGTGGCCGAGAGCATGGCGGCGAGATCGTTGTGTTCCCGGCGACTGGTGGTCTCCTAGTGTAAATTGAAGGCTCGGCGAGCATCACAGAGTAACCAGAGTGCTCAAACAAGGGAGAGAGAGCGACAAACTCACCTGGAAAGGGCTGGCCGCGGTGAGATTGGGTTTCGGGTGGCGGGGAATGGATTTGGGGCGAACGTGAAATTGGAGAGCTGTGGGGAGTAATTGGAGCTACGCGTGGGTTCTCTAGTCGCACAATTACCTAGCGGAACTAGCTGAGGCTTCAATTTATAGGTAGCTTCGTCGGTGGCCGGGAATTTTAACGGTGACGCGCGGCGGTCGGAGACAAGAGAGAACCGTGGCGCGGTGAATACGTGTCTAGTGGCGTGGCAGAACTCCGGTGGTCAACGGGCAGTTAGAGGGAGTCATGGCGATGCTATGGCGAGTTTGGGACACGCGACGCAAGACCAGAGAACGACGGTCACCGGCGAAGCTATCCGCGCCAGCCGCAAAGCCAAAAAGGAAGTCGGCGGTGAGTCACCGGAGTGATGTCCAGCGTACGGCGGTGAAGATTCTTCTACCCGAGAGGTTATCCCCTAGCCATGAGCACGAATCCGAACGGCGGCAGCACGAATCGCGGGGCAGTGAGGTCGCCGGCGGTGAAGGTTGCTGGCGATCTGATCTTCTTCAGTTGTAACACTGTACCATGGCCAAAACAGGATTCAGTCGCCTGACAGCCCAACTTGGAGAGAGATTTTCTCTAAATTCCTGGTGACAACACAAGTCCAACTCTGCAGGAAACTTGTAGAGCTATAAACCAGCAATAACTCGACTATAGGGGTTGGAATCAGTTGAGCACTGGATCAAGGTTAAAATGGCTCTCAAACTTGGAGCAAAGTCACTGTCAACTTGAGATTCAGACTGTATTAGTCCGACAGTCCAAGTTTGAGCATGATTATCTCCAATTTTCTCACAAGAACATGGTTTGCTTTCTTCAGTAAAATTGTTCTCCTTTGATTGGTCTACAAACTTGTTGTGGTCACTTAGGGCAGAAACCCTATATTTTAAAAGTTACAAGGGCTTCAAGTTGAGCCAATCACACTGAAAATCAGACTTAACCAAAAAGGGTCAAGTATGGCTCTTTTGCACTTAAGTCCAAATCCCAAGTTTTGGATTGCAAATTCACATATGAGTGACCCAAATGACTTAAGACACTTATTTAACTTGGTTTTTGCACTTTAGTCCAAAAGTGGGCTGATTTTGCACATATGCCCCTGGGGTTTGGATTTAGGGTTTTCCAGGGTTCTAATTGAGATTTTTGGTATCCCAGGGGTATAAATGTGATTCAACTTTGTTTTTGGGGACATTTTATGACTCTTCCCTAAAGCCTTTAGGTTTTCTCTTCTTGGGTTAAGTTTTACCCCTTTAATCCCTATCCAGGGTTAAGTTCCCTATCTAGGGTTCTATTTGCAAAATGTTATAACAATACAACTTGTTTGAATTTTTTTACCTAGTAAATGCACTCTAAGTGTGTCAAACATATGCAATGCCAATGTTTATGATGTCATGCTCAAGTTTTAGTTACAGTAACACCAGGGGTGTTACATAGAACCTCCAAGTTATTGGGCCCACATGCACCTGCCCTTGTCTCAAAGACCTCAAATGGCTATGCATGTGCACCAGATAACTTAACAGGATCCGTTCGAGTGTCCCAAGGACCCCGGATAAACCACTTACAACTAGGATCACAAGGTTAAGTGAACACAAATCACACACCAACTTTTATTACAAAAAGTTACAAGTTACATTAAGATTATACTATACAAGATCGGAGTGATTATAAATTAAATCCACAGTATTTCACTTTGAATCATGTATAATTTTCATAAGTTTGAAATACATGCTAGCTTAAGTGATCATCCTCATAAAGAAGTATAGAAGAGCTACTTTAACCTATAAGAAGGCCGAGCCCACTGGCACTTAGCACCATCAACAACAGCACAGATCTAGTACCTGCAATAATGTGGGTTCGAAAGCCCTGAGTATGGAGTGTACTTTCATAAGTCTTACCCGACTAAGGAAAAAGACTCTCAAGGATATGTTGGATTTAGGAATCAAGGAAAGGCTTTTAGCAAGAATCAACTTTAATAGTTTGCAGAAAGCTTACTAAAATGAGTCCTTACTTTCAAAATTTTAATGCTAAATTAAGTATATAAACCTTGTTTGCATCTAGTCTAATTTCATCAACACATTAATCAATATGTTGGAACTTGCTCTCCCAAGCAAGTTGATCCAATGGGGGAGTAGAAGTAATGCAAACAAGGTTTTGCTCAAGAGGGCAATTGCTTTCTTAATCTCGCCTCTCAAGGGCACTGTGCGGGGGTATTTATAGGTGCCTGAGTGCCAAGCGCCTTGGGTTAAGTACGCATGTGCCCTCAGGCGCCCAAATTATCCCCGTAATATTCCCATAAAGCAGGGTTACAGACTGTAATTACAGAGAAGCCTTTACAAATTAGGCCCGTAATGCGCAGCGGACGCGTGGGGCCTGTTACAATGGGCCAGATTGCACGTGGGCCTTCGTGTTGGACGACACCGCGGGATGGGGCAACCTCGCCAGAAGCCTTCGTTCCTCGGCGCATTGGGCGAAGGGTGGAGTCTACCAGTCGTCTTGTCTCCGTTTGTGCAGCGAGACTAGCGAAGGCATTGAGCGAAGGGTAGCGTCTTCGCCTTCGCCCAACATTTGCCCTCCGAGGGACCAGTTCGACTAAGTCATCTGGTGCCGAAGGCGTCGCTAGATGGTGGAGACGCTGCCCTCGCTCGAAGTGGTTCCGCGGGGGTTTTTGACATGACTGTTGATTGACGCCGTACTGTTGGATTGCGGGATTCCCCAAGCGTCGCGCCCTGTGTATAAAAGGGGGTGGGGGCAGCGCAGGTTGAAATTTACCTTTCCACACGCTGCGAAAACCCTAACCTCTTTTCAAACTGCTCGCTTGCTCGTGTGCCCTCCTTGCTCCTGTTCGTCGGAGATCTGGCCCGCGTGAAGCAGACCGCACGCCGCCGTCGACGGTACGTAGCCATGCCGTCTTCCTCCTCGTCTGCTGCGACCACGCCGACGGCCGAGGCGTCGTCCGAAGATACCTCAGGCACTGTGGCGGCGGCAGAATTACGGCCGGGTGATATGGTGGAATTTGGTGTTTCGTGGATGTCGTCGGTCCGCGTGCAAGATATGCAACAGTTGGGGTATTTTGGCGGCGGGGTTGGGCGCGTCCCGGGGGCAGAGGAGGTTCCTGAGCCCGAGGGCGAATTGGTCGTTTTTGAGGCATTTTTCATCGCCGACCTTCGTTTGCGTGCGCATCATTTTGTTTCGGAGGTTCTGGAGAAGTTCGAAGTCCAGGTTCACCAGTTGACACCGAACGCCGTGGTGGCGTTGGCGAAGTACGTGTGGGCAACGACATCGTATGGCGGTCAGCCTTCGGTGGAAGTCTTCGCCAAGCAATACTGTCTGCACTAGCAGATGAGAAAAATTGGACATAAGATTGCGCAATTCGAATCGTGCACTTTCATGCCAAAGTCCGGGAAGACTTCGATGGAAGTCGTGGAGCTGGTCCCCTGTGCCCGAAATAAGTGGGGCAACTGGTGGAATTACTGGTTCTATGTTTCAGAGGCCGAAGTCAAAGACCACCCAGGGCTCCCCGCAGCCATTATGTGCTCTCATTATTATGTGGCGTACCCGCCATTTGAAGTAGTAGAGGATGATGAGAATGAAAGGGCCCTTCGGATCGCTGCCCGTACGAGTAGTGGGCGTGATCTTGTTGAGGAGTTCATAGCGTATGGGGTGTGGCCCTTGGCGCATGGATGGGTGTTGGGCGAAGTATGCCCTCACGAGATGCCCTCCCTGGGTGGGCGGAAAGTACGAAGTCCGCTTTTTGCTTTGGATGTGCGAGGGCGGGATCTTGCCGCGGTTGTGCGCGAAGCGGAGGATGGGGCGGTGCGAATTGTGGGGCGCTACGTGCCGAAGACGGAGGCCCTGCGGAGCTGGGATATACGCGGATCCAACGACCGTCTGAATAAGGTCTTCGAGTTGAATCATTTACCGTATGGCGGTTATCCTGGGGAAGACTTTGTCGACTGCCGCGGGAAAAGACCAGCGGCTGTGGTTGAAGAAGACCCCGTGCCAGAGGCCGCCCTAGCCACTAAGAAAAGGAAGCTTGGTACTGCGGTGGGGGAACTGGGGATCTCCGATAGTTTTGCTATGGAGTTGATGGGGACATGCGCGGCCCCCGGGGGAAGGATGTCTTCGCCCGAGCTCCGGGAGTCTTCGGCGCGGATGCTAGAGGTTATTGGGGGTCGATGGCCCAAGAACGTTCCTATCCCCCGCGCGGCTGGCGAAGACTTCTTTAAGTCTCGCATGGCTCGTGACTTGAGAGTGTTTCCTTACGGACGGAATATTGTTGCTATTGTGTCGGCAGTGATGAACAATGACCGTCAAGATGCTACGCAGAAGCGCCGGCCGGTCGTCAGGATGGTCGACCCCGTGCGCGAGGCGAAGAGGGCGCGAGGAAGCGCGAAGGTTGTGGCCTCCGGCAGTGGCAAGCTGGTGCCGGCTATGAAAACGGCTGCACCTGGGGGCAGCAAATTGCCGATAGGCGAGAAGGCTGCAGCCGCTGGCGGAACCAAGCCTCTCCCAGGCGGACCATCGCCAGCGATGCGTGTTGCTGACTTCGGCACAAATATCAGTGTCGAGGACTATCTGGGCGGTAAGTTTTTTTGACCGGAGACGTGTTGCAGGGTCGGGCGAGGGACAGTTGGTTGTAGTCCCGCCTTCGGTGGCAGCCACCTCGCCATCGGCGGTGGTAAAGGCAAAGGGCCACGCAGGACCCGTGGGCCACCTTTTGCGTGAGCGGCGAGATTCTGACGGCCGCCGCCGCCAGGGACGTGGTGGGCACCATGTCCCAGCGGCTGAGGGAAGTGTCTCAGCAGTTGTCGCAGCAGCTGAAGCAAGTAAGTTGCGCTGGACTTCGATGTTTGCTGTGTTTTGGTTCATGCGTCTGTCTCATGAAGGTTTGACTTGTGTTTTTGCCAGGCGGCCGACTTCGCCGACCGTGTTGCGTCGGGTATCCTGACTACGGACGTCGCCACCTAAGTCGAGAATCTTCGAGCGCAGCACGCGGATGCTGTCCAGGATAATCGGCCGCGGAGAGGAAGAGCCGCAGGCTGGCGGAGAAGGTGGCCGCCCTGGAGGCTGAGAGGACTGACCTCCGACGCCAGCTGGCGGAGGAGAGGAGGGAGGCCAACCAGGTCGTCGCCGAAGCGCAGGCTGCACGAGCGGAGGCTAAGGCGGCACTAGCGAAGGGTAGCCTCGCCAGCCAACGCGCTGAGGAATGGGAGGCGAGGTTCAACGCCCTGCGCAGCCGCGTGGACAAGGCGGAGACATTAGGTGCGCTCAGAAGTCGTGCGGACGCACGCACAGCTCGCGGAGGCATACCGCGAACTGGGTGCGCGGACTGCAGATTTTGATGTGCCCGACCACGAGGCCAGCCTCCGCTTCCTTGAATGGTTGCAGGAGGAGCTGCAGGTGCTCCCGACTATTGTGCAGGGCTTCATGTCCTACGCCTCCCTCGTCACATGTGAGGGGGCCATGAACGCACTATCACGCGAGGGGTGCAAACACTATGAGGTTTTCGATCAGTCAGATGAAGACTTTGAGCGCGAAATTTTTAAGGTCGAAGACCCTGTGGTGAAGGGCTCCGCAGGGGCACTCTTCGATCGGATGTGGGGTCCTTATGGTCGAGAGGCAGTTAGGGAGCGGTCTGACCGGGCGAGGGAGCAGGTAAAGTTTGTCTTTTGTTTCGCGTCATTGAATGTGGGTACGCGTGGGTTTGCTGAATGAGTGTGCTGTTGCTGCAGATGGCGCGTGCCGAGGATGTTGAAGACTTTGGGCATCTGAATGGCACGCTGCCCGAGTCGGAGGTCAACCCGGTGTTGCCCGGGGCTGAGGTTGACCCGGCACTGCCCCCGGAAATCGGCGAAGGCTCCTTCGCTGCACCTGCGTCTACTGAGTCTGGTGAAGGCTTGCTGCCACCCCTGCACTGATGGCGGAAGATCCCCCGAAGGCAGAGCTAGCGGCAGAGGATCCCGTGGCGGTGGCTGGGCCTTCGCAGGTGGCTTAGTGGGTGTGGGGGCGTTAGTGAATTTTGTCTCTGTTACTGAACCTTGGTTGCTGTGCAGGTTCAGGATTTTGGGCCTGCGCACGCAACCTCTACTGCTAATTTTGTGGCGGCTTCGACCGTGGTTGCTGGAGATGAATCGGTTGAGTCTGTGTCTAAGTTTTTTGAGTTTGATGATTCTGGGAGTTCGGTTGTGTGGACGGAAGAGTCTTCGGGTGAGGACTTGGATTACTTTGCGGCCTTGGATGTGGCTGCGGCGGAGGCTTCTTCGTGTGTGACGGATGCTGAAGTTTTTCCTGGTCCGAGTGCTGGGCGTAGGCGGCGAAGGGCGGTGGCTCAGCGTAGAGTGAGTGAGGTGGAGGGTGCTCGTCTTCGTGTGGACAGGGCTGTCAAGTGGGAATTGTTGTCCTTGCCGGTTTGGGTAGGTGAGGGGGAGTTGCGAAGTCTTTTTGAGGGTGAGGAGTTGAGGATAATGCGGTTTAACTATAGGGAAATGGGTATCATTCCAAAGGTTGAACCAATGTAAGGTGTGATGCCCTCGCTGTAAGTATGTAACTATAATTTGGATGATGATGCTGTGTGCCCTCGCTGATCCGGTCGTGTTCGTGGGGGACTTGTACACTTGATCTAGCGCGTTTATGATGTCGGTCCGGCTGCACCTGTAGTCGGTCTTTGCCCAGATAGTCTTTTTAGGAAGACTTTGATTTTGCGCACTTGTTGTGCTAGTCCGGCTGCACCCTTAGGCGACTTTTGCACGGATAGTCTTTCAGAGAAGACTTCGATTTTCCGCACTTGTTGTGCTAGTCCGGCTGCACCCTTAGGCGACTTTTGCACGGATAGTCTCTCGGAGAAGACTTTGATTTTGCGCACTTGTTGTGCTGGTCCGGCTGCACCCTTAGGCGACTTTTGCACGGATAGTCTTTCGGAGAAGACTTCGATTTTGCACACTTGTTGTGTTGGTCCGGCTGCACCCTTAGGCGACTTTTGCACGGATAGTCTTTCGGAGAAGACTTTGATTTTGCGCACTTGTTGTGCTAATCCGGCTGCACCCTTAGGCGACTTTTGCGCGGAGTGTCGGACGCGAGGGTAGCTAGCGCTGCCCCTCGCGGTGACTTCGTTGTGGTCGAATGCCGAAGACCATCAATGTGGTCTATTTTCGACGTGATTCTTTGCGGGGGATTTTTGCGTATATATTACATGGCTCCGCCTCATTAAAAACCTCACCCCCCGAGAGGAAAATAGTGCGGGCCAAAATAAAACTGTTTGGGGAATTACAAGGGTGAGTTGACCCTGAGTAGTTAAACAAAAAATTTGTGAAGGTTGTCTATGTTCCAGGAATGTTCTAGATCTTCGCCAGATTGTGTTGTTAATCTGTACGCGCTGGGAGACGACTTTGTCTTGACGATAAATGGTCCTTCCCACTTTGGTTCCAGCTTTCCCCGTGACTTTGTCCGGGTTGTGCGGACAAGTACGAGGTCTCCTTCTCTGAATTCCCTTGGGATGACTGTGTGGTCGCGCCATGCTTTTGTTTGAGCTTGTTATTTGTTTACGGCCTATAGGGCGAAGACACGGTCTCCGTCGATGAGGTCCTTCGAAGTAGGCTCGTCTACGTCAGGGACGACTGACGTGACTGTCCGTGGTGACCCATGTTTTATTTCCTGCGGGGTCATGGCCTCCGATCCATATAGAAGGCGGAAAGGGGTGAACCCAGTCACCCTGCACTTAGTCGTGTTCAGCGCCCAGACCGCTTCGGGTAACAGGTCGGCCCACTTGCCTTTCTTGTCGTCGAGGAGCATTTTCTTGATGGCTGTGAAAATTTTACCATTGGCGCGTTCCACGACTCCGTTGGATTGCGGGTGGTACACTAAGGCGAAGGCAAGCTTGGTGCCAATGGAGAAGCAGAAATCCTTGAAATCTTGGCTGTCAAATTGCTTGTCGTTGTCAACTGTGAGCTCGGACAGGACTCCGAAGCGGCAAACAATGTTTTGCCAGAAGAATTTCTGGGCAGTCTTCTATGTTATCGTGGATACAGCCCTCGCCTCGACCCATTTGGTAAAATACTCAACGGCAACGAAGGTGAACTTGAGGTTCCCCTGGGCCGTGGGTAGGGGCTCGACAATGTCTAGGCCCCAGCACTGAAGAGGCCACGTGTGGGCGATTAGCTTTGTGAGTTGCAAAGGGCTTCCCGAGCATGGAGAAAACTTCTGGCAGGCTTCGCAGGACCTTGTGACCTAATTTGCGACGCAGATCATGGCGGGCCAGTAGAAACCTTGACGGATCACCTTTGCAGCTAGGGCCCTAGGCCCTGCGTGAGAGCCGCAAGTCCCGCTGTGGACTTCGCGCAGGATTTGGACGCCTTCGGTCTCGGTGACACATTTAAGCATGGGTTGACTGACCCCCTTCTTGTAAAGCTGACCTTCGATTAGTGCAAAGTCCCGACTTCGATGTTTGAGGCGCTTGGCCTCATTGACATCGGTTGGATGATAGTACCCCTACAGGGACAAGGTTATTGGTGCCCGCCAATCTTCGGTCATGATGAGGTTAACTATGCGGTGGCCCTCGCTGTCATTGGTTATTTGGAGCCCCTCTGGGTTGCGGACAGCTGGCGTGCCGATGACATGGTAGAATACGTCGGAGGGCAGGGCCTCGTCTCTGGCGGCTGCCTTGGCCAATGCGTCGGCCTCTTCGTTCTTGGTGCGGTCCACATGCTGCAGGGTAAAACCTTTGAATTGTCTTTCGCGGCTGCGGATAACCGCGAGGTACTGCATAAGCGCGGGGTCCTTCGCTGCGTAGTCTTTCTCGACTTGGCCGGCGACTACCTTGGAGTCTGTTCTGATGATGCAGGTGGTGACACCAAGTGCCCTTAGCTTGCGAAGGCCGAGAATGATAGCTTCGTATTCTGCTATATTGTTGGTGCATCTATCAGACTCCAAAGCAAAGCTGAGGCGTGTTGCGTATCTGTGCTTGACCCCTGTGGGTGAAGTAATGACTGCAGCGGCGCCTGCCCCCGCATGGCACCATGCGCTGTCACAATGGATTATCCAGACCTTCTCTGCGGGTGGGTCCGGCTGTGTCATTGGCCCAGTCCAGTCGACGATGAAGTCTGCTAGGACTTGTGACTTGATGGCTGTCCTAGGCTCGAATGTAATGTGGTAGCCGGAGAGTTCGGCTGCCCATTTGGCAATCCGGACTGATGCCTCCGGGTTTCTAAACAATTCGCCGAGTCCCCTATCTAAGGTGACCTGGACCTTGAATGCTTCAAAATAATGGTGCAATTTGCGCGAAGCCATGACAACTGCGTAGGCGATTTTTTCCAGTTCTGTCATATTGCATTTTGATGTCGTGAGTACTTCGGAGACGTAATAAACTGGACATTGACTGAACGTGCCCTCTCTGTTCTGCTCTTGAACCAGTGCTGCGCTGACCGCATGCGGCGAAGCTACAATGTAGAGCAACAGGGGTAGCGAGGGGTCTGGGCTTGTAAGAATCGCCAACTCTGACAGGTACTGCTTTAATGAAGTGAAGGCCGCCGCCTGCTCTGGTCCCCATGCGAAGTCTTTTGCGCCGCGGAGTGTTTTGAGGAAAGGGAGGCTTCGCTCTGCGGATTTGGAGATGAATCTGTTGAGGGCGACCAATCTGCCTGTCAGTCGTTGGACATCTCTGGCTGACTGTGGTGGCGTCATGTTGATGATGGCTTGGATTTTGGTTGGATTGGCTTCAATCCCGCGGTGCGACACCAGGTAGCCGAATATTTTCCCCTGGCGAACGCCAAAGACGCACTTTTCGGGGTTTAGGCGAAGTCGTGTGTCCCGCATGTTTGTAAATGTTTCGGCAAGGTCAGCCAGATGGTCCTCCTTGCTTCTGCTGGTGACGACAATGTTGTCCACATACGTGAATATGTTTCTGCCGACTTGGCTCTCGAGCACCGTTTTGGTGAGCCGAGAGAATGTGGACCCGGCGTTCTTAAGTCCCTCCGGCATTCTGATGAAGCAATACGTGTCGAAGGGTGTTATGAAACTGGTGCTTGCCTTGTCTTCCTCCTTCATATATATTTGATGGTAGCCGGAGAAGCAATCAAGGAGTGACATGACTTCGCACCCGGCCGCACTATCGACGATTTTGTCGATCCGAGGCAGCGGGATGTTGTCCTTGGGGCAGGCCTTGTTAAGACTGGTGAAATCGATGCACATCCGCCATTTGCCTCTCTTCTTTTGCACCATCACAACATTGGCGAGCCATGTAGGGTAGGCGATTGGCTCGATGAATTTGGCCTCAAGCAGGCGATGTACCTCGGCCTTGGCGGCTTCTGTCTTCTCATCAGACATCTTGCGCAGCTGCTGCTTCTTCGGCCTTACCGAAGGGTCGATTCCCAAGATGTGCTCGATGATGGAGCGACTGACTCCGACCAGGTCGAGGGCGGACCAGGCGAAGACGTCTTTATTTTTCGATAGGCAGCAGAGGAGTCTCTCTTCGTCATGCGAAGTGAGGTCTTCGCTAATGGTGACCGTTTGCTTGGGCGTTGCTTGGTCGAGGGGAACAGTCTTGGTCCCGTCGTTACTCTGCAGCTGTGCTTTGTCATGTTCTTTGGAGGCTAGGCTGGCAGACTCGGGGACCTCGCGCTGGGCCGTGAGGCAGTGTACGTTCCTTTGTCCGGGAACGAAGTCTCTTTCTATGTTGCGCGCGGCCTGCTGGTTGCCGTAGACTATGATGGCGCCTTGCGGACCTAGGATCTTCATGCACAGGTAAAGTCCATGAATGGCTGCCTCAAATTTGTTGATGGAGCCCCGACCCATTATGGCGTTGTACAGGTACACCATGTCGATGATGTCGAACGTGACTTGCTCACTTCGTGCATTGGGTGCTACACCGAAGGAGAGGGGTAGCTCTATTTTGCAGACAGGAAAGGTGCCTTTGCCGCCGAAGCCGTACAGCGGGTTGTCCGAAGGCTTGAGCAGGCTATGGCTTATGCCCATGCGGTCGAAGGCATGGAGGAAAATGATATCCGCTTGGCTGCCATTGTCGACTAAGACTTTGTGCAGGTCCCAGCCTACCACGCTGCAGTTGATGACCATGGCGTCGATGTGGGGTGCGCTGCGCAGATCGACGTCTCTGGCGTCGAAGGTCAATGGCACATGGGACCACTTCGTCTGCACGACTGGACCGGTGACAGCGACGTGGTTGATGCTGCGGTAATGGTCCTTCTTCTGTCGCTTTGTGTCGAAGTCGACGCTGGACCCCCCAGTGATCATGTGAATGACTCCGCGATACGGCTGATCGGCGAAGTCTTCTTGCTTTGGGGCTTGGGGATGGTTGGGGTGGTGGATGTTTTGCTGTTGCGGGTGTGGAGGTGGGGGAGGTAGGATTTGTACCTCCTGGTGGTGTTGGTATGCGTGGTGCGGTGGATGCGGAGCGGGGCCGTGGTTGTATGGCTGAGGGGGTTGTTGATATGTGTGCGCGACAACTCGGGGGTTGTCGGCTGGTTGCATCCGTGCCATCCTGTCTCTGGTGGCCTTCGTCTCTGGGCAGTCTCTTGTAGGGTGTGCGCAGTCTTTGCCATGGAACAAGCAGTAAAATCTGCGCGGCTGCTGCACACGTCCCTGGCCCCGACCACGAGTTCCGTTTCCACAGCCCTGGGGGGATACTCCTGGCGGCGAGGGGCCTCGCCAGCAGGGTGCTGGTTGGCGATGTTGTGCACCTGCTGCTGATTGCGGCCATCCCGACCAGAGTCTGCCTGCGAAGGCCTTGTCCACGTACGGCTGGACTGCGGAGGGTCCTTAGGTTTCCTCTGAGACTCGACTTTGCGCTGGTGGAGCTCTTCAGATCTGGCGTATTTTTTGAATAGCTGATACAGCTCCTGTAGGTTCCTGGGCGGATCTCTGATGCAGTGGCTGTAAAGGACGCCAGCCCGAAGGCCACTGATGGCATAGTGAATGGCGATTTGGTCATCAACCGAAGGCAGTTGTGACTTGAGAGTCAGAAACTTGCGGTAGTACTCCCGCAGAGTTTCTCGTTCCAGCTGCTTGCAGAGTGAAAGTTCAGCCAAGGCGTCGGTGTCTGGGCGGTACCCTTGGAAGTTGAGCAGGAATTTGTCCCAGAGACTTCTCCAGGAGTCGATGGACAGCGGGGGCAACCTGGTGTACCAGGTGAGGGCCGGGCCTTCGAGGGCGATGATGAATGACTTGGCCATCGTGGCGCCGTCCCCTCCGGATGATGCAACGGCGACCTGATAGCTCATGATGTACTGTGCTGGGTCAGTGCTGCCGTTGTACTTGGGATAGGTCCTCGCCCTGAAGTTGGTGGGCCATGGTGATACTTGCAGGTGGGGCGCCAGGGGACTCCGCTCGCCAAGGTAGTTGACACCTTGGAATGCTGCGGCGTGTGGAGTGGTGTGTCCGCGCTGAGGGATGAACAAGTCTTCGATCTGTGCGTGCTGTTGGAGGGGTGGGCCATGTTGCAGACCGAGTTGGCCTTCGCGCTGCATGAGGGCGATCTCTTGCTCAAGCTCCTGAGCCTTTTGCTCTTCATCGTGTATCATCTGGCGCACTTTGGCTTGCGCAGACACACGTTGGCGTTTGGCCTCGAGGATCTCTTTTTGCCTCTGGAGGTTGCGGTTCTTGATGCGCAAGGCACGCAGCTGTAGTTGTTCCTCTGCGGAAACGCCGATGACTTCGCCGTCCTCTGTGGCGTCCGCGCCCTCTAGTGGAGCGAAGCCTGAGGGATGCTGCTGTTGTCCTCCGGAGCTGCAGGTCCGGAGGCTGCCTTCGGGTGTGGGTTGTTCATTGCGCTGCCTGTTGCTGAGTGCGTCATTGTCTTCGCAGGCTTCTTGGTGGGTGGTGTCGACAAGGGCCTTGCCCTTTTTCTCAGCCAGTAGCGCTGCTTTCGCAGCTTTGTCAACGGATGGGGCTGCCTTCGAGCTAGCTTTCTTGGGTGCCATCGCGGGTGGTTTTTCGTAGCACGAACGGTGGGCACCAAATGTTGGAACTTGCTCTCCCAAGCAAGTTGATCCAACGGGGGAGTAGAAGTAATGCAAACAAGGTTTTGCTCAAGAGGGCAATTGCTTTCTTAATCTCGCCTCTCAAGGGCACTGTGCGGGGGTATTTATAGGTGCCTGAGTGCCCAGCGCCTTGGGTTAAGTACGCATGTGCCCTCAGGCGCCCAGATTATCCCTGGAATATTCCCATAAAGCAGGGTTACAGACTGTAATGACAGAGAAGCCTTTAAAAATTAGGCCCGTAATGCGCAGCGGCCGCGCGGGGCCTGTTACAATGGGCCAGATTGCACGTGGGCCTTCGTGTTGGACGACGCCGCGGGATGGGGCGACCTCGCCAGAAGCCTTCGTTCCTCGGCGCATTGGGCGAAGGGTGGAGTCTGCCAGTCGTTTTGTCTTCGTTTGTGCAGTGAGACTGGCGAAGGCATCGAGCGAAGGGTAGCGTCTTCGCCTTCGCCCCAACACAATACATCATGATTTTTTCTCATTATGGTTCTATCCATGACTTAGATTGCAGGCCAGTGACCAAGTCTTCATATCCGAGAAGTAACGATGATCCGAATGGATTACTACCCAGCTTGGGATCTCCATCCACACGACATATGTAGCACTTAACCCTTGCATATGTCAACTCACCACCGGGTTTCTCAAGACCAGAATGGGTTCACGCCAACCGTCCAGCCTATTGCCACGGAGGGTACACGCTACTCTTGCCATCTCTCCACACCCATTGCGTGGTGGCCTTTCTGGTATTGGTCCGACCACGACAAAGCTTACCAATGATGAGTCATATGGCCAGTTAAAAGTCCTCGATCAGCAAGCCTACATTCCCTATAATCCTTAATTAACCTGGGTAGAACATCACTTGTTCCTAGCCCAAGTCTCGATTTAAGTACTTCCATCCTTAGGATTGTTTGTGTTCCTTAGGATGATTAAAACATCATAGGGAACCTTGCATTAGATCTCCCAATGATCCTGGTGAAAATATTCTGGTAGGTAGAGCCATCCTTCCTCAGGATAAACCTGAGCTAGGCATTAGTGCAAAGGACAAACTCTATCTACAAGATTTACCTCTAGGCAGGGCTAAGCAATTTTGTAAATCATATTTGATACTTCACCAGAAGCATCTATAAAAGGAATGAATTTCAAGGTAGCCAATGCATAAAGGGTTTCCAAGCAACTCCTATAAACCTAATGCACATTTCGTTAGACTTAAAGTGTGTAAAAAATCATTTAAAAACACAAGGAAGGGGTTGCATGCACCGGGGCTTACCTGGAATAAACACTACATTTGTGTTTGTTAGACGACGATCACTTGACGACCATTCTTTGCCTTGGTACTCGTTCAGTTTATCCATCTTCAGGTTCATCCATCAGCATCACCTCGCGAGTGGCTCATGCTTTACAACATCTTGTGGTCGACTTGGGTCGTCTTCCGCATCACGTGATTAATTAACGTACCTAAATGAAATGCATAATGCACATGTATGAATATAAGAAGAACTAGCATAATACTAGACAACATTACATGGTCGAGGATTACACGCTACTAACAAGTCCTTAGAACCAAATACAAGAAGCGCTAGCTGTCGATAAGACTAATTATAATATTCGCGCTTCTTATGCTCATCCGGTGCTAGCTCAAACAACACGAAACAACACACTAAGCATAAATTTTATATCTTTCTTAGCTAACACCTAACACCAAAGACTAACAATACTTAGGTTAATTAATCTAGTATACCTCGGACTTAGGGTAACAATTAGTAGCTTTACAATTAGCTTTAAAATTACTATTCTAAAATATTATAAAAAGAATATAGACTAAATAAATCATCACACTTATTGTTCTAATAAGTAGAACATAATCCTATCGCATAGAATTCTACAAAACGGCTTTCCTAACAACTAAAGATCTAAAGCGCTTATAAGCACTCTCCACTGACGGTTCTCAGGCTTTCATAGAAACGAACTTATCGATCTTACTCGCCTCCTAATTATTTTGGGTAATAAGAATTATTTATTTATGACATTTAATCTATTAATAAACCTAGAAAATGTGATGTCTGATATGATAGGGTATCGACTCTATCCAACAACACACTATGCATAAATAACAATAATATAAGTTATCGGTTGATTGCTAGAAACACCAATCCATCCTACTCATTACCGATATGCCATTCCCTACAAACATAGAACCAATTCCATCACACTACACCTACATGTCTCTCCAACTATTCCTAGCCACCACAAGAGACGTAGTATTTCAACAAGAATTCTACATAATATTAATCATACTACTTATCACATGCATAGCATATAGTTAATCGTACTCGACACATATAGTCATTAAAGCATCCTTCACATAACCTACGAGATAACGATTATTAGACGATGTGATTAAATCATCTTCTACCACTCTTGCCTTTAAAAAAATACGAGAATCATCGCGATTAATATATATTATCAATAAAACAAACCAGATAGGTAGGGCAATGAGTCCGTGCACCACAACTAATTAGAACTTGAATTAACGAGATCGACGATGATCTATAGTTCACCCATTTTGCTGAACATCCGAGGAGTGCTGCGCTAGAGCTATTTTCACCACCCAACAGCACAACAACATGCTAACATGACAACAGATCTAGCCATAATTACCAAGCACACATATACTAAATGAAAGGATCACTGCACTAACCCAATTAATTTATTCAATGATCTAATTATCACGAATACCCATCCGCTCACCAAGACCAAAACAATTTGATAATCGCAAATCGACGATGAATCATGGTTTGGGCGTTTAGCCGAACACAAAATGGACACTGCATGAACCTTTACTGCCTACACACTCTATCCTTCCACGACAGTCGTATACTGCTACACACATACCATACCACCATAGGGAAATACAGATCACTACACATGGATTGAGATGATGTCGATCATAAGGTATTTTCCGAACACCATACTTGTTGTCCTAACCACGAACATCGGCAGTGGTTGCTGGTATGAGACTGCTGCGGCGCCATACAAACATGTTGAGCGAGCTCACGATGTGAGGGAGAACAGGGGTGACGAGGCATCAGGGAGCCGTGGCCACGAGCTTGACGAGAAGACACGCTACTGTTGCACGGCCCGATCAGATGAGGGAGGTTAGCAGCGATGCATGTCTGGCGACCGAGAGGAGCTCGGAGGGCGAGACCTATAGGAATCAAGTGCGATAGGTAGAGAAGCAGCTGATGCGCGCGAGCATCAGGGAGCCGGCAGAGGTATCGCTGGCTGGACCAAGGCGGACTCGCTTGCGTAGAGGACGCATGAGGGAGATGCTGGAGTGGACGCATAGGCGATGGGGATTTTGAGCATGAGCTGGGAGTTCCACGGCGGCGTCGCAGTAGGGGAAGATGGAGCGCGCATAGGAGCTAGAGGCCAAGGAGCACTAGGTGCTGCCGAGCTGGGAGATGGCCATGGAAAAGGGTAAGAGCGGCATCGTGGGAGCAGGAATGGAGCGCTGGGCGGCTAAAATATCCCCGGCGCAGAGCGGCGCGGCCAGGAGATAAGTGTGCACGTGAAAAAAATCTTGAGGGAGAGAGAGCGACGTGGAGAATATAAGGAGAAAAGGAAAAAAATCAGATTTTACACTTTTCTCCAATTTTTTAATCAAGGGAGTACACAGAAGAGTAATTTCCAGAATCTGGATTCAAGCGAGATGCAAACGAGACATACCAAAAAGATACCGGACTCGATATTGTAGTCAGCTTTTGTTTACTTAGAAGTCAGACAAAAATTTATCTGGTAAGGAATAGATTTAATTACCATGGTTTGAGTTTTAGCCCGATGTTAACGGATCAAACTAAACGATATCAGATTTGACTAGGAAACGACTCAATTTATAACTCTACGCCTCGTTTTTCTTGGATACGGATTGTGGTCGAATTTACAAAAAACGAATTCTCATGTTCGCGTACTAGATTGATCCAAATAGCATAGGTTCAACATCTTGAAAGATATTTTAAAAATCCAAATTTCTCTAAAATTTTTGGATGGCTTAGATAGACAGAGACAAATACGATATCAAAATCGCGATAGACGAAGATGATTAAAATTTAGCATCCGTTTTATCCACCGCTATCACGTGTTAAAGTCCGCACTCATGGTCGAGCAGACGATAAACACCTGGGGTGTTACAACCTTCGCCCCTTAAAAGAATCTCGTCCCGAGATTCAGAGCGAAAGACTTCTAAGGGTAAAGAAGCATGTAACCCTGTCCATATCAGCGATAACATAAGACAAGTCCAAGCAAAGGCGAGTGTCTCAGGATATTGTTTCCCTAGTGGATATAACATGTATCGCCTTAAGTTAATTTAGAAATGTCCATCAGTAGAGGCGATGTCTGCCATAAGAACACATAAGGTTCCATGTGTGCAGTTTGGTTTTTCTGATGACACTGTACTAGCTGAGTCTGTTGGGTGAGCAGTAGATATGCGACTTTATTTAAACAGAACTAGTTGCAACCTCTTGGGTAAAACACACAGAAGGAGGTTTACGAACAAGTGGTCATTTGAGGAATTCAAGTTCTAGGAAGATGATAAAAATTCGAGGAACGCATTAGTGAAGATGATCAACAAATGTTGACTTCACAATAAATCCACTTTATCGAGCACTAAGCATGACTCGACCTAATCACTCATGCTGGAACAACACACGTGAGGCAATTGAAGCATGACTAGAGCGATGATTAGGTGGTTATCAGTTGACTTAACTTGATTTTCTGTAAGTACTTTCTTAGGGTGGGTTGAACCAAAGTGAGTTTAGACAACTTGATAAAACGATCTCTAAACTCAACCCTTGATCACAATGCAGTTACAAGTTAGTAAAACCAACTTGTTAAACTACTTTTGACATTGAGCAAGTATTCTTATTATCCATCGGCAATCCAAGGTTGAGAGTTCATATTTGTTACAAGAGATCATGCAGTTGGGTAGAAATCCATTTGGTCAGGTTGTTCATCCATTTCTTCATGCGAGATGAACTGACTTGGTTTGGGAATACATGGATTAAATAAGAAATCTCAGCAGCAGGAAAAGTCAATCTCCATCTTGAGAACTAATCAGTTGTCTCTCAGTACTAATAAGCTTCAAGGCTTCACTTTTCGCAACAAATGATGCGAAGAGAACTTGTATGTGTGAAGTCACCACTAACATCAAGAGAAAAGAGACCGCACAAGGAAGATAAATTTTTATCACATGATTAAATATATATAGGTTTTGATTTTCGATCAAGACTTCTGAATTAGTACAAACTTCACGTAAGGAATACATCAGAGTTATATACTCTTTTGATCCAATAGTGATGGCATAGGTTGTTTGATTGTTTCAGCAAACAACATAAAAATTGTTTCAAGGGAGGAGTCCACGGAAGATCACACATCAGTGTAGTTCCACGATGGATCATGACCAGAGACCTCGATACCAGCATGCGCCAAGCAGCATAACCTTGCATGTACATTCGCAAGGGGCTCTCAGTTTTGTCGCGACACCATAAGTCATTGAATCGTGATACCATAACCGAACTGGCACCAATAATGAATCTCATGTAGCATCAAAATATTGTGCCCAGATAACACATTGATGTAGTCTCATAATGGATTACAACTATTAACCAAGATACCAGCGCGTGCCGAGCAGCACAACCGTGTGTGTACATTCATAGGAAGCCCTCGGTTTTGTCGTGGCACCATCAGTTTTAGTCATAACACCATTACCAGACGTAACCAATAAGAAATCTCGCGCGACACAAATGGATTGAGCAAGGTGACAATATACAAACTAGACTCCACTTGTAAGAATGATTACAAGTAGAGAGTCAAATAGATCATGGCCCAATGAAACGGACAAGACATGGTCAAAACCTAAATTGGTTGATGAAGGAAGTATGATGGGAGACTGTTATCTCAGCCCCAAGCATATTTCTATGGCCATCAAAGGGATTACAAGGTCAAGGATTAGTATCTAACTAGATACAAAGGGAAAACAATCATAAGATTAAGTTGGTATGCCTTTGATAGATATGAGGAAACCAGAGGCATCAAATTAAGGAAAATGAACGGACATGTCTTTCCTGGGTCAGGTTGATAAAATAACGACACGATCCTCAAGAAGAGGCAAAATAGAATAGAGATATCAACTTGCACCAACCGGACAAGGACATGTTTTAGAATGAAAATAGGACCATAAGAGAGCTACAAGTTGACTGTTAAGATTAGGTACTCGAGATCTTTATTTTTAAGTTTGAGTGCATCTTAGGTGCAATAAGGGAATTACCCAAACATCTATTTGCACGAGTTTGGCCATGGAGGGACAACGGAAAATTCAAATTTGGGTCATGGTTCAATAAATAAGAACATTGCCTTGTTTTGGGTTTAGGCAAACAAGTCACCAACCTTCTATCGGCACATCAAGCACAAGAGAAAACACATACAACACCTAAACAGATTACCTAAAGAAAGGAGGACAACTATTTCAGGGAAGTTATAATACAACAATACACCACATTATCTACAATCACTGGCTACTGGAATAAAGGTGAGAAGCATTTTGGTGCACAGGTGACAAACAAGATGCAACAATCAGGATGCATGCTCGTCCTATTCGTCCTCACATGTTTTGCCAATATAATGTGGCAATAGTGTTCTATGTCGGTGGCATACTTATGACTCTCTCGGTATTTTGCTAGTTGTCAGCTACACATACGTTTTCGAGGATAGTGCACCTGCATAAAATTCCATCACAGCCTAGTTTCCCATGATGCAAATCACACATGATAGTTTATACTCCATATATTGCTATATGGAGGCCAACTCTTCATTAAGTGTCGAGCCACGAATCGACGCCGCTGCCACACTTTAACAATAGGGCAGCTCATTATGGTAACTCACCTTCTTACCTGAGCGTAGGTGCGTCGTTACAAGTACATTACACTTCTCAGTATTCCCATGTCTGTATACTCGTACACATCCATGGGGTACTGAATTCCCAGAAAAGTAAATACTCCACATCGCAGCTTTCATATATACATATGTAGAACATGTATATAGTCAAGCGCCACAATTAAGCACTCCCCTAGACCGACATTTGTTCATCCATGCTCTCACATCTCACCTTAGCAGAGTGTCGATGAAGCGTCCCCAATCCTCTTGGACTCAAATGTGATACAATTACTAGTCCGAGTAGGCTAGTAAACACATTTATACATCAGATGATATCAAATCTGCTTAAACGAGACAAACCTACAAAGGTGGCGAAAACCTTTAAGAGTAGGTCTACAACTCGGGACATATCATCAGAGTCGGGCTGAAGCAGCCCGATATACGCAGGGAAGCAAATTAGCGGTCCAACAGCCACAGGCAAGGTTGGGAACAGTCGTAACTCTTACCCGATCTCCTTTTTCTGAAAAACAACAAATAAGCAAGGGTGAGTACAAACGTACTCAGCAGCCCACCTTCACTCGCGGAATGGGGAAATCCGATATAATGCATGGAATATGTGGAGCTCAGGATATTTTGCAGAAACAGCAATATTTTATGAAGGGTTGTTTTGAAAAACATTTTGTATTTTTGCAAAGCGCATCCTCTCCAAAAGGAGCAGGAAGTTTCTCAATATTAGAACAAAATCCCCTGGACTAAACCATCCAGGTAATTCAGCAGTTTCTCACTGCTTTTCATTTTCAAAAACAGCTACTGGACTTCCCGTCCACCATAGCTCACGGCTCAACCGTCGGACCTTTTAAAAACCACTTTTCTCAAAAGCACCTCTTTTTTTGAAAACAAAACACTAATTGCCATACCACACCAGACTCGTCCAATCCTATGGACACAGACTATTCGAATAGGTTTTCAAACTCTGCGCAGAGGTGTACACTTTACCCACTAGTCCGGCTCTGCGATCTCATGATCAATGAGATCCGAATCCGAATCTCTTTCTTTCCTCGCACGTCCTAACCTTAAGGGTTATACCGGAAGGAGTCAGGCCACCGCCATGTCCAAACCGGACAAAACATTCCCCCTCCTTATCCTCCCGGTGCTCCCCAGCCTTCATAACCCTGGGGTTGGACCGTACGAGTTCAGATTGAATGACTGCCCACACAGTCTCGAGTGGTTGTACTTATCATGTGTACAGGTAGTGAAAGATGACAAACCGGTCCTTATAAGAGGGGACAATCCTTCTGCTCATGCCTAAACCAGCTGAGCCATCACCTTAGGCCCTCCCCTAAACCAGGGAGTCCCTGATCATCCCTACTCAAAGGTGATAAGGGTGAAAACCCTTCATCATACACATTTTGAAAAGCAATTTCTTTTGAAAACTCACACCTTTTCTCAAATCATTTGGAACAAATATATCAAGGATTGATTGCAGCAAGCGCCTGGGTGGCCATAATAACTTGTCTCAAAATCATATCATGCAGAAAATAACAAGCTGAGGGTTGTGGTGGAAAAATCATAGGTAATTTATGCATCAAAGGGATCCAGTGAGCTTGTCGTGCTTATCCGGCAAAGGGGGAAGGAGAGCTCGCGGAACTAGCTTCTAGCTCCACCGCCTGGCGTAGACTTGCAGATCTGGCCTCCACGAGACGGCACGAACGCTCCGACAACTATGCAACATGAACAAGCAAACATACAAACCAGCAAGTATACCAAAAAATATTTAGTATAGTGGTCAGAATAGCGATATATGGATGGGTAGAGTCTTGAGTAGAATCTGTGTCATGTGGTGTTATGATATTACTGGTGGTGGAGCGGAGGTGCTTACCAGGAGTGTGGACTAGAGGCGAAGCGACACTATGCGTGTAGCCGGCAGAGCAGAGTAACTGAGTGGGTGGGGTGTTTGCCTTGGCTGAGGGTGTTGAGTGTGTATGGAGAGGGAGAGGGTAGCTGGGTGTATTTATAGCTGAGTGTATGTGGTGTAGTACAGTGAAGTTCACTGTTGGTGAGAATAGTGACGAATGAATCGTCTGACTTAGTATGAACAGGAGAGTTATAGGTAGAATATGGGACAAGAGTATTTTGGGAGTTTTCTGGAATATGGACCAGGCTTAAGGGATGACATGGTTGGATAGGGAATAGTTTGATAAGAATTTAGAAACAAGAATTATTGAAATCTGAGTTTGGAAGCCTGGTTCGAAGGAATCTCAAAGTTAAGCATGCTCAACTTAGGAGAAACCTGGGATGGGTGACCAGATGGGAAGTTCCCTACTGGACGAAAAATCACAGTCATCGGAGTTCGTATGACTGGAATATGGTCTTAGGTGGACTGGACAACATGATGGATGAGTAGTTGAAATTTGGGGTGATCAGATGATCGATGAATACTAACGATGAATAGTAACGATGAATAGTAACAATGAATAGTAACAATGAATAGGTTGCCATAGATATCGTCGATGAATAGTAACGATGATGAATAGTGATGGTGAATAGTTTGTATGAACGAACGATGAACGATGAATAGGAACTATGAACGAACGATGAACGATCGAATGATCGAACGAACGAACGATCGGAATTTCGGCAGCATAATGGCAGGAAAAAGATTATTTGGACGAACGAACGGACGAACGATTGAATGATCAGACGAACGAACGATCGGAATTTCGGTAGCATAACGGTAGGACAAAGATTACCTGGAAGAACGATGAATACGGACTATAAACGAACGATGAACGATGAATAGGAATTATGAACGAATGATGAACGATCGAATGATCGAACGAACGAACGATCGGAATTTCGGTAGCATAACGGTAGGACAAAGATTATCTTGAAGAACGATGAATAGGGACTATGAACGAACGATGAATAGGAACTATGAACGAACGATGAACGATCGAATGATCGAACGAACGAACGATCGGAATTTCGTTAGCATAACGGTAGGAAAAAGATTATTTGGACGAACGAACGGACGAACGAACCAAGAACAAGGGGATGAACGATCAAAGAACGACCGAATGATCCTTGTGCTAGTGTGTGCTTGTGTGGAACATGGAGTGGGTGTGTGTGTGGGGGGGAAGAGAGTTGCCATGAAATGGCTTGGGGTAGGATGAGAGGAGGCCCTTGCCCCTCTATTTATAGCCATGGTGGGGGATTAGGGGGAGGGATGAGAGGATTAGTGGGAGATTAGCATGTATTTGTCTTGTATAAGTGTGAGCTCACCGTATGACACTAGAGGCATACGTATACGTATGGGCATGAGGAAAGTTATGAAGAAAATATTTGTAGGGTCTTGAAAAATGATTCTGAAGGTATTTCTCAAGAGGAAAATATCCGGAGATATATCGGTGGAATATTTGGGCAGTATTTCTGGAAAGAACTTGAAGGGGATCACTAGGGAAATATCTGTAGGATATTTGAGGAGGATTTTGGAGAAAATATAGACCATTATAATTTATTTGTTGATATCAACTTGCAAACAAACATTTTGAAATGAAATTTGAAATTCATTTTGAATTTAGAGCAAGTTTGAGAAAATTTTCAAGATTTGAATTTTTGGGATGCTACAGTCGATCCATCCACAATAGAATGGCCTCAAAAATAACAATACACATGTATGCAGTATCCCCCCGGTTGTGGGTTAGTGTTTTGAACTAAGCCACCTGATAGTCCTTAGTTTTAGGGCTTAACAGAGGATGTCGCTAGCATTATAGTTTTTCAAATCTATTTTTCAAAACCAAACAATGTGTTTAGTTGAAAATAAGTTTCTCGAAACCAAAACTTTATTTTGAAAATATGTATGTGACTGTATTATACTTAATCTTGCTCTGATACCAGTTGTGGCAGAACCTCCCAAGTTATTGGGCCCACATGCACCTGCCCTTGTCTCAAAGACCTCAGACGGCTATGCATGTGCACCAGATAACTTAACAAAATCCGTCCGAGTGTCCCAAGGACCCCAGATAAACCACTTACAACCAGGATCACAAGATTAAGTAAACACAAATTACACACCAACATTTGCAGCAAAATTTCTTTATTACAAAAAGTTACAAGTTACATTAATATTATACTATACAAGATCGGAGTGATTATAAAGTAAATCCAAAGTATTTCACTTTGAATCATGTATAATCCTCATAAAGAAGTATAGAAGGGCTACTTTAACCTATAAGAAGGCCCAGCCCACCGGCACTTAGCACCATCAACAGCAGCACAGATCTAGTACCTGCAACAACATGGGTTCGAAAACCCTGAGTACGGAGTGCACTTTCACAAGTCTTACCCGACTAAGGAAAAAGACTCTCAAGGATATGCTGGATTTGGGAATCAAGGAAAGGCTTTTAGCAAGAATCAACTTTAATAGTTTGCAGGAAGCTTACTAAAATGAGTCCTTACTTTCAACATTTTAATGCTAGATTAAGTATTAATAGACCTTGTTTGCATCTAGTCTAATTTCAACATCACATTAATCAATACATCATGATTTTTGCTCATTATGATTCCATCCAGGACTTAGATTCCACGGCAGTGACCAAGTCTTCATATCCGAGAAATAACTGCGGTAGAACCTCCCAAGTTATTGGGCCCACATGCACCTGTCCTTGTCTCAAAGACCTCAGGCGGCTATGCATGTGCACCAGATAACTTAATAGGAACCGTCTAATTGCCCCAAGGACATCGGATAAACCACTTACAACCAGGATCGCAGGATTAAGTAATACAAATCACACACACCAATATTTTTGTAGCGGAAATCTTATTGCCAAATTTGACAAGTTACACAAATTTTACATTAGATTCATCGGAGTGATTACAAAAGTATAAGTTTGAAATATATGCTAGCTCAAGTGATCATCCTCAATAAGAAGTATAGAAGAGTTACTTAGACTTATAAGAAGGCCGAGCCCACTGACACTTAACACCATCATCAGCAGCACAAAACTATAACCTAAAAAACAACAGGGAATAAAACCCTAAGTACGGAATTACTCAGCAAGACTTACCCGACTAAAGAAAAGACTCTCAAGGGTATGCTGGCTAGAGGGATTCAAGGTGTTGCTTATCAAGAATCAAAGACTCTGTTTGCAGAAAATGCTTACTAAAAATGGATCCTTAAAAATCAATTTTGTTGTCAGGTTAAGTGAAGATACCTGCATCTAGAGTTCTTTCTACCCTAGTTCAAGCACTTGGCCTATACTAGACGTCTTTTCATTATCCCTTTAGTTCACAGGATTGCTACGTGTAGGGCAGTGACCAAGTCTTCATGTCCGAGAAGTAACGGCGATCAGAATCGATTAATACCCAGCTAGGGATCTCCAATCACACGACATATGTAGGACTTAACCCTTGCATATGTCAACTCGCCACCGGGGTTCTTAAGAACAGATCAGGTTCACGCCAATCGAGAGCACAGATACACCACCGTCCAGCATCTTGCCACGGAGGGTACACGCTACTCTTGCCATCTCTCCACTCCCATTGCATGTTATCTTATTATGGTATTAGTCTGCCTGAGGCAAAGCTTACCCATGATGAGGCATGTGACCAGTTAAAAGGTCCTCAATCATCAAGCCTACATCGACAAGGTCCTTAATCGACTCAGACGGAGACACTACACCGAGACTCCCTTCTCGTGCAAGTCAACCGCCCAGTACTCAGCTTATCATTTTAAACCTAAAGTTTGGTACCTGGTAGAGGTACATCTTTTCTGATATTGAACCCATCACGGCCATGATGGATTCACCATCAAGTTTTATTTTTGAAAACATTCCCACCCACTGAAGCATCACTTTTGTTTTAAAACAAAACATTTTTGTTTGCTAAAGCAAGGTTAAGCAGCATAAAAATTCTTTTCAAAAAGGGTATCAAGGTAATCAATTTTTCAAGGAAGGAAATGCATCAACGGTTTAGTACACAACTCCTATCACCTAATGCATCAAACAAGGTGATAAAGATTTTAAAACACAAGGAGGTGGCAAATGCACCGGGGCTTGCCTGAATAACACTAGGTTAGTGTTTGTTAGGCGATGTCCACTTGACGATCATCCTTGTCCTAGCACTTGATCAGGCAGGTTCGTTCTTCAGCATCATCATGCGGATTAGCTTGCGCTTGGGGTCGACTTGGTTCATCTTCCGCATCACGCGATTATTTATCGTACCTCGTGAGATGCACGATGCACATGTATGAGCACGAGTATATAGAGTATAAGACAGATATCTACACTTGAAGAGGATGAAACACTTATCACAAAATATTAAGCAAATACTAGCTAGCGATGTACGATTAATTATAATAATTATGCCTTTCTAGCCTATTCGGAAGTAGCGCATACATCGTAATACAATAAAATATAAACATTAATTACGATTAGCCTAAACACCACTTATCAGTTAATTAATAAATTCTAAGTTTAGTGGTCTAAGGAATTTAAATCTAGAACAAGAATAAAAGCACATTACTTTTTAGACCACAGCGACTAGATTAAATTACATATATTTTACCAAGCATATTTTATACAATATACCATCACACCAATCACTAGATAAGAAAATCGTCGATCATATCCTACCCCAACATTATCGATCACAAACATAGATGATACTAACTACTAGCATAGGACATCGACTTTATCTTACCCGCACGGAATACAACTAACATCGATAGATTCATCGATTATTGCATAAAGTACTAAATTTAACCTACGCGTCACCGAAATACTACACTCTGTAAAATAGAACTAGTTCAAATATACTTGGCAACTAAACTCCTCGAAGCACCCCTCGCCTCAAGGGTATTTCTAATTTAAACTTCCTACACAAACTAAGTGTCTTATTTCACGATCATAAAATCTATATTATAACAGTGATTTGGCTCACCGTTATCAACTTGACTCAGTGTTTGCGGGAACGACGATAGTCTTCAATTGAAGTCTTTGAATCAAGCAGCTGACGAGTATAGAACGGAGCTTCACTTTCTCTTCCATCCACAATTCTTGGAATTTCTTCATATTAAGTAGAACTCCGCATAAACTGGCGATGATTCTTGTTCTGGCCTTTCGCCGAGCACTTGGTCATCGACCAGGGGCTTGCTTCTCTATAATCTTCATGGGATTCTTTTGTCGGCGCGAACACAAGTCAGAGATGTTACGTGGGGACTGGCATCAAGACAAGACGACGAAACAACGGCGAACTAGCAAGCTGAGCCAAGACGAGCGATATCGACAACAAGACCAGGGCTGCGCAGATCCGGGGCTACTACACGCATGACGCGACGACGAACGACGACAATCGGTGAGGTCGACGATGCAATGGGGATTAAGGCCGAGCGAGCCGAGAGGGCGCGCTGGCGAGCAGAAAGCCGCGCGAGCACAGGACAAGGAAAACGATGGGCTCGACAGCGTCCGCGGCCGAAGCGAGCACTGGAGACGAGCACGACAGGGCAGCTACAAGCGAACACGGCGAAGTGATGACAACAGGGATCAAGCTTGCGACAGAAGCGATGACGACGCGGCACGGCAAACTGAACAGGGAGACGAACACCAATGACGAAGGGAGCGACCATGGATAGACCTAGGTGTTCTAGAAATTGAACAGAGAAGGCACGAGCGCAAATGCTATGCTCGGCCACCAGGGAACGGATGACGTCCAGCATGCAGGGAGGGATCTAGGGGAGAGGAGCGCGCAGGGGCGAGCTGGAGCACCACGACGAGCGCAGGGGTGCGGCACAGGCGAGGGCGAGCACACACGACACCAGGGAAAGAGAGATCTCGGCTGCCATGGTTAGACGCTGAGAACAGGGAGCAGGGATGCTGGTGCTGGAGACGCGGTATCGAGCGGCGGAGTTTGTGAACAATCTAGGGGCGACCGACATCCATGGTTGAGGATAGGAGGAGAGCTGGGCGAAGGAGCTCCGAGCAGGAAGATAGACGACCGGCAGAGGGATGCGGCTGCATGCAGAAGAATAGGGCGCGCGGTGCAGGCAGCCATGGGAGAGAGAAGAGGAGAATGACGCTGACCAGCTGAGGGAGAGAGAGGCAGCTGGGCGCCGAGCTCACAGCGGGAGAACGACACGCCAAGGAGGGAGCAGGAGATGGGCACGCTGATGGTGTGGCTGTAGGGGAGCCCGTCTAGGGAGCAGCGTCCGGCGAGCTCCAATCGGGGACTAGGGAGGAGCACACGGCAGGGAAGAAGAAAACCGAGCCAGAGCTGGCGACGCCGAAGGAGCAGAGGTGAGGACGCCATGGTCGGACATGGGCAAGAGGCTGGCCAAGGGAGAAGGGGCTCTGGCCGGCTGGAAGCTGGAGGCGGGCTGGGGTAGGGAGGAGCGGCCGGTGCTGGAGGAGATGAAGACTACGTAACATAAAAAGGAGATGCACGTAAACAAAAACGAGCCTGGGCCGGCGGCGGTAAGAAAATATCAGGGGTAGGGGCGGCGGGGATAAGGTTGGGCGGGATTTTTTTATTTTCTTTTCTCCTTTTTTTCGAAATCGTAGATATTTGAGGTTCTGATATTTGGAGCTAAAAAATGTATAAAAGATCGAACCAAAATAAGATCGACAGTAATATTTGAGAAGGATTTGATTTGGTGAATACTCTTGAATTCAGATGAATCTTTACCCGTTATTTATATTTGGAGATTTATATCGAGACGAGAAACGCACGGACCGAACCAAACTGATTTCAGCCATGATAAATTTAGACTGTGCTTAACTCATCTAACCTGATAAATCTCATCCACTAATCACACACCCAATTTCTCTGTCGAAGACAACGCACTGGAAAAATAGGCCCAATCATTACTCTTGCGCTCGCCAAAACAGCGTGCTGAGGGATAATTTAGATCATAATCTCGCGCATGATTTCTCAGCTTACGAGCAGAGATGGAATTATTTCACCACAAAAACTCAGTCGTCGAGTTCAAATTAATTTGTTTGGAATAAAATCATCAAAGTGGGTCGGGCTTCCGAATTCATATTCGCGCGAGCGATGAATTTTAAATAATCACTGGACGCATCGATTTTCGGAACAACGATGTTCCGAACATCACGAAAATTTAGGAGCTTCCGAATAAATATAAACGATGTCGAACTTGCGACAGACAAAACAGATGTGATATTAAAATCGCGATAGGCGAAGATGTTTAAAATTTAGCATCCGTTTTATCCACTGATTTTACGTGCTTAACTCCATACTCGTTATCGAGCAGACGAAAAACACCTGGGGTGTTACAGCCCTGCCCCCTTAAAAGAACCTCATCCTGAGATTCGGAGCGAAAGACTTTTAAGAGTAGAGAAGCATGTAACCCATGTCCATATCAGTGATAATCGTGAGACATTTCCAAATAAAGGCGAGTGTCTCAGGATGTTGTTTCTCTAGTGGACATAACATGTATCGCCTTGGGCTAATTTAGAAATGTCCACCAATAGAGATGATGTCTGTCAGAAGAACACATAAGGTTCCATGTGTGTAGTTTGCTTTTTTATGACACTGTACTATCTGAGTCTGTTGAGCGAGCGGTGGATATGCGACTTTACCCAAACAGAATCAGATGCAACCTCTTGGGTAAACACACAAAAGGAGGTTTATCAACAAGTGGTCACGGTAAGTTCATAGCACATGAGACAGGTGTGAATGTCGAATAACATCACAGTTAACTCGTGTTAGCCCGAGAATCCAAGTCCCTGAAAGGTGATATAGACTCGAGAAAATCACCAGCGGAGGGATCTATAAATGCTGCCTTCGTGTCTAATCCATTTTATCAAGAACCAGGCATGGCTCGACTTGATCACATATGCTGGGAAAACACATGTGAGGCAATAAAGGTATGACTAGGGCAATAATTAGGTGGTTACTGGGCGACTTAATCTCAATTCTTATGAGTACTTTCTTTAGGGTGGGTTGAACCAAAATGAGTTCAGGCAAATCGATAAAACGATCTCTAAACTCAAACTTTGTTCATTGGGCAGTTACAAGTTAGTAAAACCAACTTGTTGAACTACTTTTGGCATTGAGTAATTTCTCTTATTACCCATTGGCAATCCAATGGTCGAGAGTTCTCTTTTGTTCAAGGGATCATACATTTGGGTAGAAATCCATTTAGTCATGTTGTTCATCCATTTCTTCATTCGGGAGGAACTGACTTGGTTCGGGAATACATGGATTAACTAAGGGAGCGAAAGAACAAACTCCTTGCATCTCAACAGCAGGGAAAGTCAATCTCCAATTTGAGAGCTAATTAGTTGTTTTCCAACACTAAAAAGCTCCAAGGCTTCACCTACACAAAGGATGTAAAGGGAACTTGTATGAGTAGTCACTACCAAGATCAAAAGAAATAAGACCACACATGAAAGTTGTATGCCCTTTTAATCCAATGGAGATGACAGATGTTGCTTGATAACTTGACAAACAACATAGAAATTGTTTCAAGGAAAGGTCCACGGAAGATAACATATCGATATAGTCTCATAATGGATTATGACTACTAACGGTGATACCAGCGCGTGCCATTGGTTTTAGTCATAACACCATTACCAGACGTAACCAATAAGAAATCTCGCGCAACACCAATGGATTGGGCAAGGTGACAATATATAAAGAGACTCTACCTGTCAAAACGTTTACAAGTAGAGAGCCAAATAAATCGTGGCCCGATGAAATGAACAAAACACGGCCATAACCAAAATTGGTTGATGAAGGGAGTATGATGGGAGACTGTTAATTCAGCCCCAAGCATATTTCTATGCCCATCGCAAAGATCACAAGGTCAAGGATTAGTATCTAATTAGATACAGAGGAAAAACAATCACAAGATGAAATTGGTATCCTTCGATAGATAGGAGGAAACCAAAGGCATCAAATTCAAGAAAATGGTCGGACATGACTTTCCTAGGTTAGGTTGATAAAGCAACATGGTGATCCTTAAAAATAAACAAACTGGATAAGGGACATCAACTTGTGCCAGTTGAACAAGGGCATGGTTCTAGAGGGAGACATGACTTGAGATTCTTGTTTTAAGCTTGGGTACACTTTATGTCCAACAAAGAAATTATCTAAGCATTCATTTACATGAGTTTGGTCATAGAGTGATAATGGAAAAATTAACTTTGGGTCATGGCTCACCAACTAAGAACATGGCCTAATTTTTGGTTTAAGCAAACAAACTACCCACCTTCTATCAACACATCAAGCACAAGAGCAAACACATATAGCACCTAAACATATTACCTAAAGAATGGAGGACACCTATTTCATTGGGGTTCATAACACAACATTATATCACATTATTTACAATCACTAGTTATGAGAATAAAGGTGAGAGAAGCAATTTGGGTGTATAGGTGACAAACATGATGCAACAATCAAGATGCATGCTCGTCCTATTCGTCCTCACAAGTTTTTGCCAATCTATTGTGGCAATAGCGTTCTATATCAGTGGCATACTTACGACTCTCACGGTATTTTACTAGTCGTCAACTACACATACGTTTTCGAGGTTAGTGTACCTGCAGAAAATTCCATCACAGCCCAAATTCCCATGATGCAATATCCACACATGACAGTTTATCACAGTTTATACTTCATATATTGCTATATGGAGGCCAGCTCATCATTAAGCGCCGAGCCACGCATAGGCGCTGTTGCCACACTTTAACCATAGGGCAACTCATTATGGTAACTTACCGTCTTACCTAAGCGTAGGTGCGTTGTTACAAGTACATTACACTTCTCAGTATTCCCATGTCTGTAGACCCATACACATCCATGGGGTACTGAATTCCTAGAAAAGTAAATACTCCACATCATAGCCTTCATATATACATATGTAGAACATGTATATAATCAAGCGCTAGAATTAAGCACTTCCCTAGACCGACGGTTGTTCGGTCATGCTCTCACATCTCACCTTACCTGAGCGTCGATTCATTCAAGACTGAATGGCCTCAAAAACAACATTACACATGTATGCAATACCCCGGTTGTGAGTTACTGGTTTTTAAATAGGCCACCTGATAGTCCTTAATTTAGGGCTTAACAGAGGATGTCGCTAGCATTAGAATATTTCAAAACTGTTTTTCAAAGCCAAACAATGTGTTTAGTTGAAAATAGTTTTTTTTCAAAACCAAAACTTTTGTTTTGAAAATACGTATGTGACCGTATATACTTAATCTTGCTCCGATACCAGCCTGTGGCAGAACCTCCCAAGTTATTGGGCCCACATGCACCTGTCCTTGTCTCAAAGACCTCAGACGACTATGCAAGTGCACCAGATAACTTAACAGGATCCGTCCGATTGCCCCAAGGACATCGTATAAACCACTTACAACCAGGATCACATGATTAAGTAATACAAATCACACACACCAACATTTTTGCAGCGGAAACCTTATTACCAAATTTGACAAGTTAAAAAAATTTTACATTATATTCATCGGAGTGATTACAAAAGTATAAGTTTGAAATATATGCTAGCTCAAGTGATCATCCTCAATAAGAAGTATAGAAGAGTTACTTAGACTTATAAGAAGGCCGAGCCCACCGGCACTTAACACCATCATCAGCAGCACAAAACTATAATCTAAAAAACAACAGGGAATAAAACCCTGAGTATGGAAATACTCAACAAGACTTACCCGACTAAAGAAAAGACTCTCAAGGGTATGCTGGCTAGAGGAATTCAAGGTATGGCTTATCAAGAATCAAAGACTCTTTTTGCAGAAAATGCTTACTAAAATTGGATCCTTAAAAATCCAGTTTTATTGTCATGTTAAGTGAAGTTACCTGCATCTAGAGTTCTTTCTACCCTAGTTCAAGCACTTGGCCTATACTAGCCATCTTTTCATCATCCCTTTGGTTCACTGGATTGCTACGTGCAGGGCAGTGACCAAGTCTTCATGTCTGAGAAGTAACGGCAATCCGAATCGATTAATACCCAGCTGGGGATCTCCAATCACACGACATATGTAGCACTTAACCCTTGCATATGTCAACTCGCCACCGGGGTTCTTAAGACCAGATCAGGTTCACGCCAACCGAGAGCATAGATACACCACCGTCCAGCCTCTTGCCATGGAGGGTACACGCTACTCTCGTCATCTCTCCACTCCCATTGTGTGTTATCTTATTCTGGTATTAGTCTGCCTGAGGCAAAGCTTACCCATGATGAGGCACGTGACCAGTTAAAAGGTCCTCAATCATCAAGCCTACATCGACAAGGTCCTTAATCGACTCAGACGAAGACACTACACTGAGACTCCCTTCTCGTGCAAGTCAATCGCCCGGTCTCAGCTTTATCATTTTAAACCCAAAGTATGATACCTGGCAGAGGAACATCGTTTCCGATGTTGAACCCATCACCGCCATGACGGATTCATCATCAAGTTTTATTTTTGAAAACATTCCCACCCACTGAAGCATCACTTTTGTTTTAAAACAAAACATTTTTGTTTGCTAAAGCAAGGCTAAGCATCATAAAAATTCTTTTCAAAAAGGGTATCAAGGAAGGGTAATCTATTTTTCAAGGAAGGAAATGCATCAACGGTTTAGCACACAACTCCTATTACCTAATGCATCAAATAAGGTGATAAAGATTTTAAAACACAAGGAGGTGGCAAATGCACCGGGGCTTGCCTGAATAACACTAGGTTAGTGTTTGTTAGGCGATGTCCACTTGACGATCATCCTTGTCCTCGCACTTGATCAGGCAGGTTCGTTCTTCAGCATCATCATGCGGATTAGCTTGCGCTTGGGGTCGACTTGGTTCATCTTCTGCATCACGCGATTATTTATCGTACCTCATGAGATGCACGATGCACATGTATGAGCACGAGTATACAAAGTATAAGATAGATATCTACATTTGAAGAGGATGAAACACTTATCACAAAATATTAAGCAAATACTAGCTAGCGATGTACGACTAATTATAATAATTACGCCTTTCTAGCCTATTCGGAAGTAGCGCATACATCGCAATACAATAAAATATACACATTAATTACGATTAGCCTAAACACCACTTATTAGTAAATTAATTAAATTCTAAGTTCAGTGGTCTAAGGAATTTAAATCTAGAACAAGAATAAAAGCACATTACTTTTTAGACCACGCGACTGGATTAAATTACATATATTTTACCAAGCATATTTTATACAATATACCATCGCACCAATCACTAGATAAGAAAATCATCGATCATATCCTACGCCAACATTATCGGTCACAAACATAGATGATACTAACTACTAGCGTAGGACATCGATAGATTCATCTTACGCGCACGAAATACAACTAACATCTGACGAGTATAGAATGGAGCTTCACTTTCTCTTCCATCCACAATTCTTGGAATCTCTTCATATTAAGTAGAACTCCGCATAAACAACGATGATTCTTATTCTGGCCTTTCGCTGAGCACTTGGGCATCGACCAGGGGCTTGCTTCTCTATAATCTTCATGGGATTCTTTTGTCGGTGCGAACACAAGTCGGAGATGTTACGTAGGGACTAGCATCAAGACGAGACGACGAAACAACGACGAACTAGCATGTTGAGCCACGGCGAGCGATGTCGACAACAAGACTAGGGCTGCATAGATCCGGGGCTGCTGCACGCACGACACGACGACAAACGACGACAATCGGCGAGGTCGACGACGCAATGGGGATTAAGGCCGAGCGAGCCGAGAGGGCGTGCTGGCGAGCAGAAAGCCGCGCGAGCACAGGACAGGGAAAACGACAGGCTCAATGGCGTCCACGGCCGAATCGAGCACCGAAGACGAGCATGACGGGACAACTACCGGTGAACATGGCGAAGTGATGACAACGGGGATCGAGCTCGCGACAGAAGCGATGACGGCGCGGCACGGCAAACTGAATAGGGAGCCGAACACCAACGACGAAGGGAGCGACCATGGACAGACCTAGTTGTTCTAGAAATTGAACAGAGAAGGCACGAGCGCAAAGGCTATGCTCGGCCACCAAGGAACGGGCGACGTCCGGCGCGCAGGGAGGGATCTAGGGGAGAGGAGCACGCAGGGGCGAGCTTGAGCGCCGCGACGAGCGTAGGGGCATGACACAGGCGAGGGCGAGCACACACGGCACCAGGGAAAGAGAGATCTCGGCTGCCATGGTTAGGACACCGAGAACAGGGAGCAGGGAAGCTGGTGCTGGAGACGCAGCATCGAGCGGCGGAGTTTGTGAACAATCCAGGGGCGGCCGACATCCATGGTTGAGGACAGGAGGCGAGCTGGGCGAAGGAGCTCCAAGCAGGAAGATAGACGACAAGCAGAGGGATGCGGCTGCGCGCAGAAGAACAGGGCGTGCGGCGTAGGCAGCCATGGGAGAGAGAAGAGGAGAAGAACACTGACCAGCTGAGGGAGAGAGAGACAGCTGGGCGCCGAGCTCACGGCGGGAGAAGGACGCGCCAAGGAGGGAGCAGGAGATGGCCGCGCTGACGGTGTGGCTGTAGGGAAGCCCGTCTAGGGAGCGGCATCTGACGAGCTCCAATCGGGGACCAGGGAGGAGCACATGGCAGGGAAGAAGAAAACCGAGCCAGAGCTCGCGACGCCGAAGGAGTAGAGGTGAGGACAACATGGTCAGAATTGGGTACGACGCTGGCCAAGAGAGAAGGGGCTCTAGCTGGGTGAAAGCTGGAGGCGGGCTGGAGCAAGGAGGAGCGGTCGGCGCTGGAGGAGATGAAGACTGCGTAACAGAAAAAGGAGATGCGCGTAAACAAAAAGGAGCCGGGGGCGGCGGGGTAAGAAAATATCAGGGGTAGGGGCGGTGGGGATAAGGCTAGGCGGGATTTTTTTTATTTTCTTTTCTCCTTTTTTTTCAAAAATCGTAGATATTTGAGGTTCTAATATTTGGATCTGAAAAATGTATAAAAGATTGAACCAAAATAAGATCGACAGTAAAATTTGAGAAGGATTTGATTTGGTGAATACTCTTGAATTCAGATGAATCTTTACCTGTTATTTATATTTGGAGATTTATATCGAGACGAGAAATGCACGGACCGAACCAAACTGATTTCGGCCACGATAAATTTAGACTGCACTTAACTCGTCTAACCTGATAAATCTCATTCACTAATCATGCACCCGATTTCTCTGCCGAAGACAACGCACTGGAAAAACAGGCCCAATCATTACTCTTGCGCTCGCCAAAACAGTGTGCTGAGGGATGATTTGGATCATAATCTCGCGCATTATTTCTCAGCTTACGAGCAGAGATGGAATTATTTCACCCTAAAAAGTCAGTCGTCGAGTTCAAATTAATTTGTTCGAAATAAAATCATCAAAGTGGGTTGGGCTTCCGAATTCATATTCGCATGAGCGATGAATTTTAAATAGTCACCGGACGCACCGATTTTTGGAACAACAATGTTCCGAATATCATGAAAATTTAGGAGCTTCCGAATAAATAAAAACGATGTCGAACTTGTGGTAGACAAAATAGATGCGATATTAAAATCGCGATAGGCAAAGATATTACGTGCTTAACTCCATACTCGTTATCGAGCAGACGATAAACACCTATGGTGTTACAGCAACGGTGATCTGAATCGATTAATACCTAGCTGGAGATCTCCAACCACACGACATATGTAGCACTTAACCCTTGCATATGTCAACTTGCCACCGGGTTTATCAAGACCAGAATGGGTTCACACCAACCGAGAGCACAGATACTCCACCGTCTAGCCTCTTGCCATGGAGGGTACACGTTACTCTCGCCATCTCTCCACTCCCATTGCGTGGTGGCCTTTCTGGTATTGGTCCGACCGAGGTAAAGCTTACCCATGATTAGGCATATGGCCAGTTAAAAGGTCCTCGATCAGCAAGCCTACATTCCCTAGAATACTTAATTAACCTGGGTAGAACATCACCTATTCCTAGCCCAGTCTCGATTTAAGTACTTCCATCCTTAGGATTGTTTGTGTTCCTTAGGATGATTAAAACATCATAGGGAACCTTGCATTAGATCTTCTAATGATCCTGGTGAAAATATTCTGGTAGGTAGAGCCATCCTTCCTCAGGATAAACCTGAGCTAGGCATTAGTGTAAAGGACAAACTCTATCTGCAATATTTACCTCTAGACAGGGCTAAGCAATTTTGTAAATCATATTTGATACTTCACCAGAAGTATCTATAAAAGGAATGGATTTCAAGGTAGCCAATGCATTAAAGGGTTTCCAAGAAACTCCTATAAACCTAATGCACATTTCGCTAGACTTAAAGTGTGTAAAAATCATTTAAAAACACAAGGAAGGGGTTGCATGCACCGGGGCTTGCCTGGAATAAACACTACGTTAGTGTTTGTTAGACGACGATCACTTGACGACCATCCTTTGCCTTGGTACTTGTTCAATTTATCCATCTTCAGGTTCGTCCATCAGCATCACCTCACGAGTGGCTCATGCTTTACAGCATCTTGTGGTCGACTTGGGTCGTTTTTCGCATCACGTGATTAATTATCGTACCTAAATGAAATACATAATGCACATGTATGAATATAAGAAGAACTAGCACAATACTAGACAACGTTACACGGTCGAGGGTTACATGCTACTAACAAGTCCTTAGAACAAATTACAAGAAGCGCCAGCTGTCGATAAGACTAACTATAATATTAGCGCTTCTTATGCTCATCCGGTGCTAGCTCAAACATCACGAAACAACACACTAAGCATAAATTTTATATCTTTCTTAGCTAACACCTAACACCAAAGACTAAAAATACTTAGGTTAATTAATCTAGTATACCTCGGACTTAGGGTAACAATTAGTAGCTTTATAATCCGCTTTAAAATTACTATTCTAAAATATTATGCTAAGCATATCGACTAAATAAAGCACCACACTAATTGTTCTAATAAGTAGAACATAATCCTATCGCATAGAGTTCTACAAAAAGGCTTTCCTAACAACTAAAGATCTAAAGCTCTTATAAGCACTCTCCACTGATAGTTCTCAGGCTTTCACAGAAACGAAATTATCGATCTTACTCGCCTCCTAATTATTTTGGGTAATAACAATTATTTATTTATGACATTTAATGTATTAATAAACCTAGAGAATGTGATGTCTGATATGATAGGGTATCGACTCTATCCGACAACACACTTGGCATAAATAACAATAATATAAGTTATCGGCTGATTGCTAGAAACACCAATCCATCCTACTCATTATCGATATGCCATTCCCTACAAACATAGAACCAATTCCATCACACTAGACCTACATGTCTCCCCAACTATTCCTAGCCACCGCAAGAGACGTAGTATTTCAACAAGCATTCTACATAATATTAATCGTACTACTTATCACATGCATAGCATATAGTTAATCATACTCAACACATACAATCATCAAAGCATCCTTCACATAACCTACGAGCTAACAGTTATTAGACGATGTGATTAAATCATCTTGTACCTCTCTTGATTTTAAAAAATAGGAGAATCATCGCGATTAATATATATTATCAATAAAACAAACTAGATAGCTAGGGTAATGAGTCCGTGCACCGCAACTAATTAGAACTCGAATTAACGAGATCGACGACGATCTATAGTTCACCCATTTTACCGAACATCCGAGGAGTGCTGCGCTAGAGCTATTTTCACCACCCAACAGCACAACAGCACACCGACACAACAATGGATCTAGCCATAATTACCAAGCGCACATATTAAATTAAAGGATCACCGCACTAACACATTAATTTATTCAATGATCTAATTATCACAAATACCCATCCGCTCACCATGACCAAAACGATTTGATAATCGCAAATCGACGATGAATCATGGTTTGGGCATTTTGCCTAACACAAAACGAACGCTGCATGAACCTTCACTGCCTACACACTCTAGCCTTCCACGACAGTCGTATACTGCTACACACACATACCATACCACCATAGGGAAATATAGATCACTACACACGAATTGAGATGATGTCAATCATAAGGTATTTTCCGAACACCATACCTGTTGTCCTAACCACGGACATCAGCAGTGGTTGCTACTATGAAACTGTTGTGGCGCCATACGAACATGTAGAGGCGAGCTCACAATGTGAGGGAGAACAGAGATGACGAGGCATCAGGGAGCCACGACCATGAGCTTGACAAGAAGACACGCTACTGTTGCAGGGCCCGATCAGATGAGGGAGGTCAGCAGCGATGCATGTCTGGCGACCGAGAGGAGCTCGGAGGGCGAGACCTACAGAAATCAAGTGCGATAGGCGGAGAAGCAGCTGACGCGCGCGAGCATCAGGGAGCCGGTGGAGGTATCGCTGACCGGACCAAGGCGGACTCGCTCGCGCAGAGGACGCATGAGGGAGATGCTGGAGTGGACTCATAGGCAATGGGGATTGTGAGCACGAGCTGGGAGTTCCACGGCCGGGTCGCGATAGGGGAAAACGGAACGAGCGTAGGAGCTAGAGGTCGAGCACTGGAAGGAGCACCGAGCACTGGTGAGCTGGTAGATGGCCATGGAAAAGGGCAGGAGCGGCGCCACGGGAGCAGGAACGGAGCACTGGGCGGCGGAAACATCCCAGGCGCAGAGCGGCGCGGCCAGGAGATAAGCGTGCGCGTGAAAAAAAAATCTGGAGGGAGAGAGAGCGGCGTGGAGATGATAAGGAGAAAAGGAAAAAAAATCATATTTTTACACTTTTCTCCAATTTTTTAATCAAGGGAGTACACAGAAGAGTAATTTCCAGAATATGGATTCAAGCGAGATGCAAACGAGACAAACCAAAAAGATATCAGACTCGATATTGTATTCAGCTTTTGTTTACTTAGATGTCAGACAAAAATTTATCTGGTAAGGAATAGATTTAATTACCAAGGTTCAAGTTTTAGCCTGATGTTAACGGATCAAACTAAACGATATTGGTTTCGACTAGGAAACGGCTCAATTTATAACTCTACCCGTGGTTTTTCTTGGATACGGATTGTGGTCGAATTTACAAAAATCGTATTCTCATATTCATGTACTAGATCGATCCAAATAGCATAGGTTCAACATCTTGAAAGATTTTTTTAAAAAACCAAATTTCTCTAAAATATTTGGATGGCTTAGATAGACAGAGACAATTACAATATCAAAATTGTGATAGACGAAGATGATTAAAATTTAGCATCCATTTTATCCACCGCTATCACGTGTTAAAGTCCGCACTCATGGTCGAGCAGACGATAAACATCTGGGGTGTTATAGAGGCGGTCCCGCCTCCCCTGTCGCCGACCGCAGCCGTCCCCTCTGCCAGACCTCCTCCGACCGTGTGAACTTGGTCATCGCCCTACGTGGATTTTTGGAATTTTTGTAATTTATGGTAATAATTTAGTTGACTCTAGATATCAAGTTTTTTTGTTTGCTATGTGGTTTTTTCGCTGTTTTCTGCATGTTGCTTTAGTCCTACTGCGCTGTTCCCGTCGGAACGTGAGTTACCCTTTAGGGAGGGAATAGTGAGTGAAGAAACCGTATCCTTGAGGCATAGGTGTTCCTGTGGCTCAGCTATTTTTCCTTAGTCGGGACATCCTCTATTCCTAAGGGTTTTCGCATTATGACTAGGGCGAGGCTACAAAACGTGTTTGTTTTTCGAAACTGCAAGGAAAAACAGCACAAAGGAGGGGTTCCCCTACTAGCCCCCGAGGGAGGCTCGGCTTTGAAAGCAAGGCCGAGCTTGTCTTGAGAGCTATTCTTTATTAATCATGCAGAATATAGTACAATTACAACATAGTACAATTAGTCCTCTATGCCTAGGGATAAAAGTGACGTAGTTGTTCTATATTCCACGCATTGTCGTAGACTTCTCCTTCCTCGTTACAGAGCTTGTAATGATCCTGGCTTCAGCACCTTGACGACGATGAAGGGTCCTTCCCAAGGAGGAGTGAGCTTGTGACGCCCTCAGTTGTCTTGTCATAACCGAAGCACCAGGTCGCCTTCTTGGAACCCTCAGGGTCGGGCACGCATTTTGTGGTAGCATTGAAGGGACTGTTGGTGTTTTGCCGAATGAAGGAGTGGTACGTCTCGAGCTTACTCTAGCTGGTCAAGCGAATCTTCATGGCTGACTTGATTGTTGCGTTCATTGTATCCTTGTAGCCTCGAGGAACCATACTCTACGTCGGTGGGTAAGACACCCTCAGCTCCATAGACTAGGAAGAATGGTGTAAACCCCGTGGCTCGGCTCGGTGTAGTCCTCAGGCTCCATATCACTAAGGGGAGCTCGGCGAGCCACCGCCTACCAAACTTGTTCAGGTCATTGAAGATCCTTGGCTTCAGACCCTGCAAGATCATGCCGTTGGCATGTTCCACCTGCTCGTTGGACCTTGGATGAGCCACCGCCGATGAGTCTACATAGATGTGATGGTCGCTGCAGAAGCCGAGGAACTTTTTCCCTATGAACTAGGTGCCGTTGTCAATGATGATTGAATTGGGGACCCCAAAGCGATGAATGATGTCCGTGAAGAATGCGACCGCCTGCTTGGATTTAAAATTGGTGAGGGGCCGAACCTCGATCCACTTGGAGAATTTGTCAATGGCGACCATCAGGTGCGTAAAGCTCCTGGGTGCCTTCTGAAGAGGACCGACGAGGTCTAACCCCCACACTATGAATGACCATGTTATTGGGATCATATGTAGGGCCTCGGCTGGCATATGTGTTTGCTTCGCACTGGCATCCTCGGCAGGACCGCATGATCTAGATAGCATCAGCTACCGTGGTTGGCTAGTAAAACCCTTGCCTAAAGGCATTGCCAACGAGGGTCCAGGGCATCGCGTGGTGCCCACAAGCCCCCGAGTGGATGTCTCCCAGTAGCTCCTACCCATGGCTGATAGGTGTACATCGTTGGAGTATTCCCGAAGCGCTACGTCGGTACAACTCCTTCTCATATCCTATCAGCACAAAAGTTTTTGCTCGACGGGCGAGGCGTCATGCCTCGATCTTCCCTAGAGGGAGCTCCCCTCGGAGGAGGTACTCTAGGTAAGGCATCCTCTAGTCCATGGCTGGGGCGGCCCTATCACTATCGCTGTTGACCTGCATGGCCTTGGGCCCATTAGTTGGAGGTGTATCGTCGTGGGGGGCGAGCTCGTACGCCTCCCTGGGCATCACCGAGGGCTTGTTGATGTCCCTGGAAAAAACATTCGGGGGGACCGTGGTTCGTCCCGAGGCAATTTTTGCCAGTTCGTCTGCTACCTCATTGTAGTGGTGTGCGACATGGTTGAACTCCGGGCTGAAGAATTTATCTTCGAGGTGCTAAACTTCTTCATAGTAGGCTTCCATCCTTGCGTCATGGCAGCTCGAGTTCTTCATCACCTGATCAATGACGAGCTAGGAGTCCCCTCGGACGTCGATGCACCTAACTCCTAGTTTGACGGTGATGCGTAGACCATTAACCAGGGCTTCGTACTCGGCAACATTGTTGGACGTGGCGAAGTGGAGCCGTACGACGTATTGAAGATGTACGTCGAGGGGTGAGATGAAGAGCAATCCAGCGCCCGACCTAGTTTTCATCAACGATGCATTGAAGTACATGGTCCATACTCGGCCAGGATTGGAGTCATTAGCAACTGGGTATCGGTCCATTTGGCCAGAAAGTCAGCCAGGGCGTGGGACTTGATTGCCCTCTTGAGGGCGAACAAGAGAGTTTCTCCCATGAGTTCGACCACCCATTTGGCCATACAGCCTGAGGCTTCGCTACTCTAGATGAGTTCCCCCAGAGGGAAGGACGACACCACCCTCACGGGATGAGATTTGAAATAGTGACGCAACTTCCGCCGAGCTAGGACTACCGTGTACAACAGCTTCTGGACTTGCGGGTATCGTATCTTTGTCTCGGATAGTACCTCGCTGATGAAGCACCTTGGGTACCCAAACACAAGTCTTTGGACTCTTGTGCTCACCTCCAACATATTTGGCAACTACTTTGCCAGATTTGTTAGTAAGAACAAAGGATGCATCAAAGGTCTTAAATGAAATGCTATGTTCATTTGATGCATCAACATTATTTTTCTTAGGCATTGTAGGAAACGGGTGACGCCTAAGAGGGGGGGTGAATTAGGACTTCTAAAACTTTTACTAAACTAGGCCACAATTAAATCCCTAGAGCAAAACCTATGCAAATAATCAAAACTAGAATGTGCAAAGAAGGTTTTGTCTAAGTGTTGCTATCTCTACCGCAAAGGCTAAGTTTCAATCTACACTAAATAAGTATGACTACAAGATTGAAACTTAAATGCTTAATATAAATGCGGAATGTAAAGAGCTAAGTAGAGAAGCAAACTCTCGTGGATGACGCCGGTATTTTTACCGAGGTATCCGGAACCAAGCAAGGTCCTGACTAATCCTCGTTGGTGCCCCTACGCAAAGGGAAGCCCACGCAAGGGCCAAGCACCACGGTCGAGTAACTCCGTAGAGAGCCGCGGGCCTTCTCCACGCGCAAGTGGTGCTCTGCTTCCGGCTCCTCTCGGACGCTCCCCGCCGTCTCCACTATCGAGCTTCCGGCCGAAACGCCACGAGCCTCGTTCCCTCCCGTACACGGTGGCGGCCGTGACACAAACGCGGTTGTCACGGTCTCGCAAGACTCTCGCCCCACTCGGTACAATTACAACGACTCACGCAAGAGCCGAGGGGTTGTGTGGTTTTACAAAACTCACTCAACTAACTAGGATTCACCTAGAGCAAGCGCTAAAGCGGTCTAACTAACCTAAGCACTTCGCAAAGCACCTACGCTAATCACCGAGTGATTCTATTAAGCACTTGGGTGTTTGAGCTCTTGGAAATATGCACTATGTGTCTTGGTATGTTGCTTGGGCTCTCACACATGAGAATGGCCGGTTGGGGTGGTATTTATAGCCTTCACACCCCAAACTAGCCGTTGGATAGAAAGCAGCAGCTTTCTGTCGTCGGGTGCACCGGACAGTCCGGTGCACCACCGGACACTGCACAGTAGATGTCCGGTGCACGCCACGTCAGCCGACCGTTGGCGCCTGTAGCAGTCGACCGTTGGATCCGACCGTTGCCTTCTGCCCGTTGGCACACCGGACAGTCCGGTGCACACCGGACAGTCCGGTGCTACAGCCAGAGAGCGCCTGTCTGCGGCCTCTCTGCGCAGACTGTCCGGTGCCTCACCGGACAGTCCGGTGCACACCGGACACCAATGTCCGGTGCGCCACCAGGCGCTGGCTGACAACCCGTTTCTTGGATTTCTTCGCTGATTTCTTCGGGCTTCTTTGTTCTTGAGTATTGGACTCCTATGCATCTTTTTATGAATTCTTTTGAGGTGTTGCATCCTCATTTGCCTTGGTCCAATTCTCTTCGCATCCTGTGAACTACAAACACAAACACTAGAAAACTTATTAGTTCACGGATTGTGTTGTTCATCAAACACCAAAACTCAATTAGCCAAATGGCCCGGGGTCCATTTTCCTTACAATCTCCCCCTTTTTGGTGATTGATGACAACACAACCAAAGCAAGCAAATAATACAAGTATTTGAATGAAAATATGCAATCTACTTGCTAAGATGCATGATTGTCCCCACAATGTAATATTATGGACTTAAGCCTCCCCCTAACTCCATAATTCACTTACTTCCTATTTTTGGACCAAATAACCAAAACCACTTGAAAAGCCATTTGTAGATATAAAATTTTAAATTGGTGGTGTTTGGTGTTTGATATAGTTTTCATTGCTTTGGTCCCTAAACTTCTCCCCCTTTGGCATCAACCACCAAAAAGGAAGACATTAAAAGCATGTAGGAAGTAAATAAAAGCTTGCCCTCAACAAGAATTGTATCAAATGATATCACTAGAAGGATATTAGATTAAACTATGTGAATGATTCCACTTGAAGGAGTCCTCAAAAGATTACTCCCCTAAATGAGTATTCTCCTTTAGAAAGAGTTTTTCTCCCCCTTTAGAGATGAAGAAATACTCCCCCTGACAGAGATCCTCTACTTAGGAAAAAGCATGTGAAAATTAGAGGTGCAAGACATGATTTGAAAAGACTAACTTCCCTTATGCATAGGTAACAGAATATGAGTTAACTACTTATGTATTTTTAGCAACAAGGAAGCATGTGATATGAAATATAGTCTAATCAAATATTGGAGAAGACATGTAAATGATACTGAATGTAGTCTCAAAAGATACCAATTGGAGATCAATGGCGAGCTTGAGAGACATGAGAGTTCTTGGAGATTTTGCAGTGGAAGATTGTTGTCTTTCTCCGGGGACCTTATTTTCCTTACAATGAGACTATCACATGAAATAGACTTGAAAAGGTGTTAGTCTCAAAGTGTTAGATTATAGAGTAATCTCCCCCTAAAGGTGTGCATACAAGTATTGAATACTTGTAGGAGACATGCACTTTGATTTGATATCAAGAGGGGCAAATTATCCATAATCCAAACTTTGGCACATATAAGTTAAATGATACACTTTGTAGAAATCAAAATTTTCAATTTATGCATCATTTACTATGGAGTGATATAGAAGCTATGTGTCGTGCTTAAATAAACATTTTAAACCATGTAGGTTTGCTTAAGTATATGAATTGAAAGCAAGCAATCCTACCATGTGATTTACCTAGTATGCATGATTTTTAAACAAAAGTACATAACACATGTAATACTAGGCAAGAAAGGTAAACTAGATACAAGGTAAATAGATATGCATATCTAAAGATGAAAAATACAAAAAAAAGGCTAGTTACCTTAGTCATGGGTGGGAAATTTGGGTCCAAAATTTTCACTAACCCACTTGGCAATTAACTTGATCCAATATGATGTATCCCATGATATACATCCCAAATTTGCCAAGTCTCCAAATTTCCCGCAGACCTTTGGTCCACTCACTTCCCTTTCGGGATCCAAACCTTCTTGGTGCTTTTCATGGTTGAAATTATCTCCTTTGGCACCCAGATGCGTTTGGCCCCTTTTCCTTTGTTGGCTTGCTTGTTGGCCTTGATTGCTATCACCTTTCCATTCTTTTTCTTCTTGGTCAAATATGGTGTAGCATCCTTTTTGTTCACCTTTTTGATGTAGGTGTTGGAGATTTTGCTTGATGGCTTTTGCTTGAGCTTTTGCCTTTGTTTATCCCCGGTCATCGCCTTGCATTGGAAAGACTTGTGGCCTTCCTTGTGGCATAGCCTACAAATCACAGTTTCTCCCTCTACAGGCTTGTTCACTCCCGCAGTGGTGTTATCCTGTGGAGGTCGGATTTGTTTGGCTTTGCCTTTCTTGTCATACAAAGCCTTGCCAAGGCGAGCCACTTCTTGCTTTAATTGTTCATTTTCCTTTGCAACCTCATCCGAACATGTCTCTACAACAATATTCTCAACAACGACTTGGTTGCAGGGGTTAGAATCGTCAATTAAATCAAAGCAGGAAGTAGAAGCATCTTTCATAATTATTTCAGGTATTTCAACTAAAGACGCTGCTGGGGTGCTACCAATGTTTTCTAGCTTAGTAGTTAGCTCATTATTGTGTATGCTAAGAATTTCCATTTTCTCTAGCAAATTTTCAATAGCTTCTTGGGAGCTAGCTAACTTAGCCTTAAGTTTTTCATTCTTTTTAATAAGGCTATCATCGGTAGCAGTGGATGGAGCACTAGATTCTAATAGCTCAATTTTAGTTGATAGCTCACTATTTAAGTTTGCAAAAGTTTCAAATTTTTCTAGCAAACCTTTGTAATCATTTTGAGAGCTAACCAACTTATTTTTCAAAGTTTTAAGTTGAGCTTTTTGCTTAGTGCAAACATCCTGGAAAAATTTTACGGCTTCCTCAAGCTCTTCTAGAGAGGCCTTTCCCTCACCTTCATCATCACTACTACTTTCATCACTAGAGGATGGAATGCTTTTGTTACCTCTTGCCATAAGGCATTTGTGTGATGACCGTGATGATCGTGACGAGGACCGGTGGCTGCTCGTCCTTGGAGGTTCATCTTCACTTGAAGAATCATCCCAAGTTCTAACACTTGTGAGCGCCTTGCCTTTGCTCCTCTCCTTTTTGGGTTTGGCCATATTTGGACAGTTGTCCCTGAAGTGGCCCTTCTCCCCACATGCGAAGCATCCTCTCTTCCTTTGCTTTTTCCTGTCAATGTTAAAGAGAAGATCCTCGACCTGCAGGGGCACACCCATTAGATTAATCTTGCGGATCATCCTCATTACCTTTCCGACGCGTCGGATTGTTTCTTCGTCCTCGGAGGATGATGTGCACGTTTGATTATCTTCATCATCATCACTTTCTTCTTCTACTTCCTCTTCTTCGCTTGAGGAACTTGGAGTGGGAGCCTTCTTTTTGCCCTTCCTTTCATCACATGCAAAAGCATATGGTCTTGAGGAAGTTGGCTCCTCTCCCCGACTCATTTTTCGCGACATCTCAAAGGCCGCGATTTTCCCAATCACAATGGTCGGGGTCATGTTGCTCAAATCCTCCATGTTGTGAAGGATGGTGATGATGCTCCCATATCTTTGTTGTAGTAGCAGAGAGATAATCTTCCTCACAATGTCCGCATCACCTAGCTTATTAATGCCAATAGAATTGAGCTCATTGATAATTAGATTCAAACGAGAATACATGTCTCTAACAAGCTCATCATCTTTCATGGCAAAAGAATTATACTCATTTAAGACTAGGCAATGTTTTTGCTCACGGACATTGGATGTGCCATCATGGAGCTCATGCAATTTTAGCCAAATCTCATTAGTAGTTTTCAAGGTAAATACTTGATTAAAAATATCCATGCTAAGAGATTCATACAAGCAATTTTTGGCTCTAGCATTTAAATGAATTTCTTTTTCCTCACTCGTGGTGGGTTTCTCGGGATTCTTGAGGGGTTTCATCCCGTCACGAGTGACTCTCCAAACACCTAGATCAACGGCCTCTAGGTAACAAGCCATTCTAGCACTATAATATGGGAAGTTAGTGCCGTCGAAGTGTGGTGGCCTATGGGTATCCATCCCTTCCTCTAAAAAGCGTCGGCTCTTTTAGCGGTGAAGCTAAAGCGTTTCAAATGAGCCAAACTGGGCTTTGATACCACTTGTAGGAAACGGGTGACGCCTAAGAGGGGGGGTGAATTAGGACTTCTAAAACTTTTACTAAACTAGGCCACAATTAAATCCCTAGAGCAAAACCTATGCAAATAATCAAAACTAGAATGTGCAAAGAAGGTTTTGTCTAAGTGTTGCTATCTCTACCGCAAAGGCTAAGTTTCAATCTACACTAAATAAGTATGACTACAAGATTGAAACTTAAATGCTTAATATAAATGCGGAATGTAAAGAGCTAAGTAGAGAAGCAAACTCTCGTGGATGACGCCGGTATTTTTACCGAGGTATCCGGAACCACGCAAGGTCCCGACTAATCCTCGTTGGTGCCCCTACGCAAAGGGAAGCCCACGCGAGGGCCAAGCACCACGGTCGAGTAACTCCGTAGAGAGCCGCGGGCCTTCTCCACGCGCAAGTGGTGCTCCGCTTCCGGCTCCTCTCGGACGCTCCCCGCCGTCTCCACTATCGAGCTTCCGGCCGAAACGCCGCGGGCCTCGTTCCCTCCGGTACACGGTGGCGGCCGTGACACAAACGCGGTTGTCACGGTCTCGCAAGACTCTCGCCCCACTCGGTACAATTACAACGACTCACGCAAGAGCCGAGGGGTTGTGTGGTTTTACAAAACTCACTCAACTAACTAGGATTCACCTAGAGCAAGCGCTAAAGCGGTCTAACTAACCTAAGCACTTCGCAAAGCACCTACGCTAATCACCGAGTGATTCTATTAAGCACTTGGGTGTTTGAGCTCTTGGAAATATGCACTATGTGTCTTGGTATGTTGCTTGGGCTCTCACACATGAGAATTGCCGGTTGGGGTGGTATTTATAGCCTTCACACCCCAAACTAGCCGTTGGACAGAAAGCAGCAGCTTTCTGTCGTCGGGTGCACCGGACAGTCCGGTGCACCACCGGACACTGCACAGTAGATGTCCGGTGCACGCCACGTCAGCCGACCGTTGGCGCCTGTAGCAGTCGACCGTTGGATCCGACCGTTGCCTTCTGCCCGTTGGCACACCGGACAGTTCGGTGCACACCGGACAGTCCGGTGCTACAGCCAGAGAGCGCCTGTCTGCGGCCTCTCTGCGCAGACTGTCCGGTGCCTCACCGGACAGTCCGGTGCACACCGGACACCAATGTCCGGTGCGCCACCAGGCGCTGGCTGACAGCCCGTTTCTTGGATTTCTTCGCTGATTTCTTCGGGCTTCTTTGTTCTTGAGTATTGGACTCCTATGCATCTTTTTATGTCTTCTTTTGAGGTGTTGCATCCTCATTTGCCTTGGTCCAATTCTCTTCGCATCCTGTGAACTACAAACACAAACACTAGAAAACTTATTAGTTCACGGATTGTGTTGTTCATCAAACACCAAAACTCAATTAGCCAAATGGCCCGGGGTCCATTTTCCTTACAGGCATCTTAATATGAGTTGTATGCCTAGAACTAGAAGACTCGTTACTTGTAAATATAAGCATGAAGAGCAACATGATGAGATTTTTTAGCATGAATTCTTCTAATCTTATGCTCATGATAGTTTTCAAGATATAAAATGTAACCTTCTCTATCTTGCACCATAGGAGCCTTGCCCTTAACAAAGTTGGAAATCTTGTTCTTATGGGCATTGAGTTTGATGTTGTTTTGGCTCCCAGGTTGGAAACCAACCCCATCCTTAATGCTAGGGCGTCTCCATTATAAAGCATACTTCGAGCAAATTTAAAATTTTCATTATCACGCTCATGCTTGGTAATTTTAGTATTTAACTTAGCTATGTGATCATTTTGTTCTTTAATCATAGCAAGGCGATCATTCATAGCATTAACATCAATATCTCTACATCTAGTGCAAATAGTAACATGCTCAATGGTAGATGTAGGAACATGACAAGCATTCAATTCCTCAGTCTTAGCAATTAAACTAACATTTTCAGTTTTGAGACAAGAAATTGAATCATTGCATGTATCTTTAGTAAAGTTTTTGCATTTTTCAACTTCAAGAGCAAAAGCATCTTTTAGCTTAACAATTTTTTTGTTTTCCTTAACGAGCAAGTCTTCTTGGCATTCCAAGATTTCATCCATCTTCTTAATGGTTTCTATCAATTCATTGATTTTCTCCTTTTGTTCTATGGTAAAGAGAAGACAAATCATCATTTCACTAGAGCTACCCTCATCATCGGAAGTAGTATATTTGGGGTGTCTCTAGAGTATAGCTTCTTCTTTTTGCTCTCCTTGGCCATGAGACACTTGTGGCCGATGTTGGGGAAGAGAAGACCCTTGTTGATGGCGATGTTGGCGGCGTCCTCGTCAGAGGTGTCAGTGGAGCTCTCGTCGGAGTCCCTCTCCCTTCCTATGTGCGCCTCGCCACCCTTCTTCATGTTCTAGTACTTCTTCTTTTCCATCTTCTTCTTCCCTTTCTTGTCGTTGTCCCTATCACTATCACTTGCATATGGACATTTAGCAATATAGTGACCGGACTTACCACACTGATAGTAAACCCTCTTAGAGCGGGGTTTGTACTCCTTCCCTTTCCTTTGCTTAAGGATTTGCCGGAAGCTTTTAATAATAAGATCCATCTCCTTATTGTCAAGTTTGGAGGCATCAATTGGGAGCCTATTGGTTGGTGTAGGCTCTACCTTCTTTTCCTCCGTTGCATTGAATGCAACGGGTTGCACCTCGGGTGTGGAGGTGGCACCTTGCTCCAAGTTGACATTGTGTTTTGAGTCTTTGACCATAATCTCAAAGCTCACAAACATGCCAATCACCTCCTCGAGAGACATTTGCTTATACCTAGGATTCTCATGAATTGATTGCACTTGAGTGGGGATACAAAAGACAAGAGATCTTAGAATAACCTTGACCATTTCATGGTCATCCCACATCGCGCTCTCGAGGTTGCGGACTTGGTTCACCATTGTCTTGAGCCGATTGTATATGGGTTGTGGTTCTTCTCCTTTGTTGAGGACGAACTGACCGGGTTCTCCCTCGATCGTTTCCCGCTTGGTGATCTTTGTCACTTCGTCCCCTTCATGCACTGTCTTGAGGACGTCCCAAATTTCATTGGCACTTTTCAACCCTTGCACTTTGTTGTACTCCTCTCTACACAAGGAAGCGAGGAGTATGGAGGTGGCTTAAGAGTTGAAGTGCCTCACTTGGGCAGCCGCATCGGAGTCGTAGTCCTCATCACCCACATGAGGTGTCTGCGCTCCAGACTCAACAATATTTCCAAATGCTTTCGTGGAGTGAGGTTAGATGGTGGCTCATTTTATCACTCCACATACAATAATCTTCACCATCAAAGTATGGTGATTTTCCTAAGGGAATGAAAAGTAAAGGAGCACGTTTAGGAATGCGAGGATAGCGAAGAGGGATCTTACTATACTTCTTACGCTCTTGGCGCTTCGAAGACGTTGACTCGACGCTGGAGGTTGAGGGCTTGGAAGAATTGGTCTCGTAGTAGACCACCTTCTTCAACTTCTTTTTCTTCTTGTCGCCCTTCTTGTGCGATTTGATGGAGCCCGCGGTTTCATCCTTGTCCTCCTTGTGCTTGTCGTCAACCACCTTTGACGGAGTCTTGCCTTCATTCTTCTTTCTCGAAGGTTCGGGCTTTTCCCCGGTGACCAACTCCTTTTTGGTGTGTTCTCTTGACATCACTTCGAGTTGTTAGACTATAATGAAGTACCGGGCTCCGATACCAATTAAAAGTCGCCTAAAGGGGGGGTGAATAGGCGAAACCTATAAAATATAAACTTTGAACATGAACTTCACCCAGGGTTAGGATTAGGAACAAATAATAATGAATACGGAGTGCAGAAGAGAGTTCTTGCTATGACTTCCTCAATCAATGCGGATGACTTTTGGAGCTAACTCAAAAGATCGTGAGCAAGAGAACTTAGAGAGAGGGGAGAGGAAGAACCAAATCGTAAGGTGAAGATCAACACAAATGAACACAACAATTTGTTTTCCTGAGGTTCAGTTCCAATGAACCTACTCCCTGTTGAGGAGGACACAAAGGCTGGGTCTTTTTCAACCCTCTCTCTCTCTCTCTCTCAATCAATTACTTAGACCGGTTGAGTGCTTCTTCTTAATCTCAAGGATCACTAAGTCCCCACAAGGACCACCACGCACTTACGTGTCTCTTGCTAGCTTTACAAGCCACTAGAGAGGTTAGAAGGTGTAAGGAAACTGGACCCTGGGCCATTTGGCTTAATAGATTTTGGTGTTTGATGATCAAATAACCTGTGGACTAATGTGTTTGCTAGTGTTTGTGTTTGTAGTTCATAGGATGCTAAAGTTACTTGGACCAAGACATTGAGGAAAGCAACACCTCAAAATAAGACATTATGAAGATCAAGTGAAGTCCAAGAAACAAAGGAAGTATTGCATGTGGACTGTCTGGTCTAGAGCACCGGATTGTCCGGTGCATAAAGGAACAGTAGCCCAATGGCTAGTTCCAGGGGGCACTTTGGAGTGAAGACCACCGGACTATCCGGTGTGACATCTGGAGTGTCCGGTGTAAAAAGCCTGGGCGCCAACGGTCGACTTGTAGTGTCAGACTGAAAGGGAAATAGGGTCAAACCTTTTCCTATAATTGATTTTGGTGGTTGAATGCCCAACACAAATATTGAACTAACTAGTTTGCTCTAGATTATGTATTCTATAGGTGCATAAAGGTTCAACATAAACCAATAAGAAGATCAAGTTATGGTTCAAAAGAAATGGAGCAAAAGAAACCGAAGAGAACCCTAGTCTAGCGCACCGGACTATCCGGTGTGCCACCGAACAGTGTCCGGTACACCACCGGACAGTGTCCGGTGCACCAGGGGCCGTACAGTCTAAACTCCTCACCTTTGGGTTTCTTAGGCGCCGCTCCGCTATAATTCACCCGACTGTCCGGTGTGCCACCGGACTGTCCGGTGCACCAAGTGGAGCAAAACGTCAGAGGCGCACCGGATAGTGGACAGTACCTATCCGGTGCAGCACCGGACTGTCCGGTGTGACATGAAGACAGCGCTCCAACGGTCAGAATTTTCAGAACCCTAACGGTTGGGTGACGTGGCTGGCGCACCGGACTGTCCGGTGCGCCCATCGACAGACAGCCTCCCCAACGGCTATGTGGTGGTTGGGGGCTATAAATACCCCAACCACCACAACTCCAAGCATCCAAGATTTTCAGACATCCCATTCAATACAAGAGCTAGGTGCATTCAATACTAGACATAATTCAAAAGATTCAAAGCCTCTCCATGTCCCAAATTCACTCCAAACAATTAGTGACTAGAGAGAGAGTTTTGCTCGTGTTCTTTGAGCTCTTGTTCTTGGATCGCTTTCTTCTTCCTCATTCTTGTTCTCTAAGGGACTTGTAATCAAAGCAAGACACACCAAGTGTGTGGTGGTCCTTGTAGGGTCTAAGTGACCCATTTGATTAAGGAGAAAGCTCACTAGGTCTAGGTGACCGTTTGAGAGAGGGAAAGGGTTGAAAGAGACCCGGTCTTTGTGACCACCTCAACGGGGAGTAGGTTTTCAAGAACCGAACCTCAGAAAAACAAATCACCGTGTCATCCGCTTCATTTCCTTTTGATTTGTTTTCGCCCTCTCTTTCAGACTCGGTTTTAATTCTAACGCTAACCCCGGCTTGTAGATTGTGTTTAAAGTTATAAATTTCATATTCCGCCTATTCACCCCCTCTAGGCGACTTTCAACTGGTATTAGAGCCTGGTACTTCATTAGAGTCTAACCACTCGAAGTGATGTCGGAAGATCATGCCAAGAGGGACATCGTGATCGGCGAGAAGTCCACAAGCCACGGGAAGGCTCCATCAAGGGAGTCCGGCAACAAGCTCAAGGAGGGATCACCTCCTCACAAGTCGCATCGGAGTGGCGACAAGAAAAAGAAGATGAAAAGGGTGGTCTACTACGAGACCGACTCTTCATCGCCATCCACCTCCGGCTCCGACGCGCCATCCATCACTTCTAAGCGCCATGAGCGTAAGAAGTATAGTAAGATGCCACTTCGTTATCCTCGTATTTCTAGACGCACTACTTTACTTTCCGTCCCACTAGGCAAACCACCGGTTTTTTATGGTGAATATTATTGTATGTGGAGTGATAAAATGAGGCATCACCTAACCTCACTCCACGCTAGCATATGGGACATTATTGAGTTTGGAGCGCAGGTACCATCGCCGGGGGATGAAGGCTATGATTCGGACGAGGTCGCCCAAATCAAGCACTTTGATTCCCAAGCAACTGCTATACTCCTTGCCTCTCTATGTCGAGAGGAGTATAATAAGGTGCAAGGGTTGAAAAGTGCCAAGGAGATTTGGGACATACTCAAAACTCCCCCTCGTAAAAAGACTACACAATTATAAGTATTTTTTATGAAACGAAATATTACTTTGTTGCTAAAGTGTACAAGAGAAGAAAACAGTTAGATTGTTCACTTCAGATTAAAGTCAATTATTCGGATTGCTGCAGCTGTAATCCATATAGACAAAACAAAACAGTAGAAGACGATACGAATTAAAGCCAAACAAGCAGGCTAAGTGCCTTTAGAAGATGGTATGCAAATAAGTGCACGTACAAGTTGTCGCTATAAAGACAATTTAGAAATGTATGAATGGTAATATACAACAATACTCATATCATATAGCTCAATAGTAAATATTTGGCATCGTACACATAGTACATCGTATGGTACAATAACGTGAAACCAAAATAAATAAAGATCATTATAGCAATTGAATGAGTACATAATCCAATAACAAAGACCAAGAGGGTCATGTCTAATATTTGAATCTGTGGCTGATTAGTAGAAGGCCCAGAAAGTTGAATGCAATAGTCGTATGGGCACATAATCTAGTAACCAAGACCAAGAAAGTGTTACCAACCATTAAACTATATGTTAGGTTTATAGAAGATCAAGGGTAACTTGTCGCATCAAAAGATACCCAAAAAATATGTATTGATTCCACCAGAAAGCAAATATTGATAGCAAGAGAAGGCGACTGAACTCATATTTAAGATATATGTAAACTCATCTTCATGACCATAATTCAAATGTTTCTAAAAATGATATTTAAGATACTTGGAAACTCATCTCGATGATTATGTTTATGGTAGCTCTAAACAAAATGGCCTCAATGCTTACGAAAAGAAACATGATTACAGTAGCTCTAAATGAAATGGCCTAAATACCTCAATGCCGAAAATACGCGCGGCCGCCGAAAATGGTAAACAGTGCTGTTGTGTGAAGAGCATAGGTGTATAATTATCTACATGAACATTTATGTTAGACTTAGTGAATGGAGTATACTGCTTCCTGAACTGTAAAACCTATTTTTTGCCAGTCATGATACATCAAAATATGACCTTGAGCAAGGCTTTACAAATGAAAATAAGCTGGTTTCGCTCCTAATAGAACATTTTTTCTATGTAACCACTAAAGAGAAAGGCAGTACATGTATGAGTAGTCAGCTGAATAAGTGTTGTTCCTTACGGAGAAATCGTCGCTGTAAAGAGAAATTAGAGAAACTATATGATATGAGTGTCCAAGGGGGGAAAATTATGGCAGCACTCATATTATTTACCACAAATATGTAGAGTATCTATATGATGTAATAATAGGTTAGCTTCGAGACAAAAGGAAACAATGTATTGTAATAACAGTGATTCCAAAATAAAGAAAGATTACCAGAGGGGAAAAAGGGAAAACAAAAAAGAAGAATCAACACTCAATCCGAAAATAAAAAAGATGATATTGTTTACAATGAGTGAACAGGTTTCCTAAATATTTTTACAACAAAGCACTAAGACTACAATACGATTTCAGTAACAAAGTGCAGAATTGTAGTCACCTTTTTTCAAGCACGATGCCAGATACATATCCCCACTAGCCAGTGGGACCGGACAACCCCAGCTGCAGGGACCTCAGCACTAGGCTCTCTACAGTGACCCATACACCGGAAGGGACGGGGCAATACGCCATACCTAGCGTACGCCTACACGTGATAAAAGGTGACGCTAAGGGGATGACGGAAGACGAAGATGTACTGAAGATATCCCTAAGCCACTCCTTGAACTGACTCGAGAGGACCCACCGAACATTGCCACGTATAAATCAGAGTAGCTACAGGAACCTATTGGAAGGCGGACGAGACACGACTCCATATCAAGGGTACGGTGTCGCACGACCCAGCAGACGACTCTATAGGGGCTACGCAGCCCCAAGGCATGACCCAGCAGAAGACATCATAAGGGCTACGAGGCCCAAATGTAGTAGGGCGAACTCCACTCAGTAGAATATTAGTCCTCATTGTAACGTCTACCCTTGAGCTATAAAAGGGCAAGATAACCCCCATCCAAAGATCATATCCACAATTTCACAAAAGCACCCAACTATAACACACTCTAAGCAATACTTTTGTCAGCACTACAGTGGACTAGGGCTCCGGCCTGAACCAGTATAACCCATTCGTCCCAGATCCACCTTTGAGCCCCTGTATCTCATCATTCGGAGTGAGTCCGTGCTAACACCACTACCGAACACAAATCTTATTATCCCCTAGTTTTGGAAACCATGAAAGTTGGAGCGCCAGGTAGGGGTCAGGGCGCTCAGCCTGGCCCCTTACCAATGACACCCGCTCGTCTACCGACGAGCTCGGTGAAGGAGTACTCGCCGATGTATGTTGAAGGGTGGAAAAGCAAAAGCTCAAGATGCCCGCCTATGATCTTAAGCGGTGCCTCAACAGCCGCTCTAACGCCATCAGGAAGAAGGCGCTGTAAACCTCTAACGCTGTCATGCCCAAGATCGCAGGTGGCGACCCCTGGCATAGCATGGTAATATTTGAGGTGGCCATTGCCATCTGACAGCCAAGCACGAGCAAGGCTCCCGCTACCTATCGGCTGCTATGCTTCATAGTAGGTGGAGTCACTTCCCCCGCTCACGGGCAGTGACTTCTTCTACCTACCAATGGGTTTTAGGAAGTCATAATGATGGAGGCTGCGCATTTGTCAACATGACCTCCTTGGAATCCATTGGTGGGGCACCATGGGACAAGAACAGGGGCTAGAGTAGTCCATTGCGCTAGTCTGTAGTCTAGTCCACCAACACGTGCGGTGGCCATCGCATGCCGCCGCACAAACTCATGGCATGCTCAGTATCCACCGTCGCCCACACTCGAGGGGATTAAGTCCCAAATCCCTTGGCGTGGCGGTAGAGACCAGCAAGCAAGCCATTAATGGGTTGCGCCTTTGACAACCTCATCACGCATGAGGTGGCTAGCCACGGCGAGCAGGGCCCATGGAAGCTCTCCACTCAAGCCGGTATTCCCCAGACCCGACCCGTCGTCCACAAGCTCCATGGCATTCGGTGTAGCAGCCAACAACGTCAACCAAGCCTTGTTTACCTCATGAAGGCAGACGAGCGGCGGAGCATGGACGGTTTAGGTCGGCCCCGAACCTTACACCTGGAAGGTAGCATGAGAATGAACTCTTCCACATAACGGGGTTACATTTGTCTATGTCCCAATCCGATAAGGTCGGCCTCCGTAAACTCGGTTTCTAGCGCCATCCAAGGCCTGACCTAGTCAGAGCCGCCCTTATGAACACGGTCTCGAGTGAAACTTGTACCCCATTGCGAAGGAAGAGTCAGTCTTGATCCATCGGTTTCTTTTCCTGCTTACGCATGTTTGATTCTTTCTACCCCTTTTCGAGATCTAAAATTCTATTGTACTAAAAAATCGAATAATAGTGCCTATTATTGCATCTGGTTTGGAACATCATTTGACAACGAATGAGGATTGGATCAACCGAATGTTTAGTCCAGGAAAAGGGCCACATTCTCAGGGATGGTCTGAGGCCATGTAGCCACTTAGCCTGGTCCTACACATTAAACCAAGACAACCCATGTTGGGGGTCTTCTTCTTCGCCGATGGTCCTTTAAGCAAAAAAACACCTTCGGCAGGACGATTGTAACACCCTGAATTTGGGGGTATAAAATTTCTTTGCTCATATTCACAAATTCAGGTGTTACTTCCTTTTTCTCATCCTTCCCCAATCTTTTCTTTCTCATTTCTATAGGAGAAAAGTGCTTATTTTATTTGTAATAATAGTGTGATAGGTTAAACCCTAAGGGAGTGTGAACTGTTGCATCATGTTGAACCCTAGATTTCACTTTTGTTTGGTGCATAATTCTCAAAAAGTCTAATTTGAATTTGTGGCTCATTTGAATTTGAATCAAAAAGAGAAAATAAAAAGAAAAGAGAAAACAATTCCAGATTAAAAGGAAAAAGGGAAGAAGCCCACTCCCCCGCCCCCCTCGGCCTTTCGGCCCAGCTCGGCCCATCCCGCGCGCGCCCGCTTCCCCCGCTCTCTCTGCCCTGGCGGGCCCGCCCGTCGGCGCAGCCGCGTTCCCCGCGCGCGTGCCCGCTTCCCCCGCTCTCTCTGCCCTGGCGGGCCCGCCCGTCAGGCAACCGTCCTCTGCGCCCGCGCCCGCTTTCCTCTCTCTCTCTACTCGCGAACCCGGGCTGTCAGCCCCGTCGTCCCCGCGTAACCGCCGCCGCGCGTGCCGCGGACTCCGCGCCCACGTCGCGCGTGGAGCTCGCCCCCACCTCGCCTCGGCCACTAGAGCCCAGAGCCCCACTCGCCCTCTCCCCCTCCCTCATTTGCGCACCTACCGACCCCTCTCTCACCTCCCCCTCGCTGCGCGCACGCCAGAGCGCCATCGCCGCGAACCGCCGCCGTCCCGAGCTCGTTTCCCCGTCGTCGTTGGAGCTCCGCCATGCCTTTTGCCACGGTAAGCTTCGCCCCGACGTCCACAACCCGGGACGTGCTCCAATTTCCCCTTCCCCTCCCTATTTCCCTCTGCCCGCGCTCACCCGCCGTCCACCGTGCAGCCGCGGAGGTCCGCCACCGTCGACCCGGGCCGTCATCGCGCCTTTGCCACCACCGAGGAGTCCCCGGAGCCCGCCTTGAGGTAAAGAACCTCTCCCGCCCCTATTGACCCTTGTTTTGCTCTCTATCGCGTTTGATTCCTCGCCGGAGTTGTTCAACGCCGCCGCCGAGCCGCTCCGCCGCGAACCGCCCCCCTCTGGTGCCCCTGCCCCGACCCAGACCCCACCAAAGGATTCCCCGTGCCCTTCCCAACCTTCCCGGCCACTCAGGTCGCCCCAGAGACCCGCCAAGCGCCCGCGCCCCTCGTCTCCGGCGAGTCCTCCGCCGCGGGGACGAGCGCCGCCGCCCCAGCTAGCCGTAGAAGCCCAGGCCGGCCACCCAATCCCCACCGTCCGTCCCTAGATCGGGCGGTCCCGTTTTAATTAGGCCAAACCTGATCCTGGCCGTCCGCCGGAGATCCAGCGGCCCAGGCCCGCTTCCCCCACACCCCGTCTCCCTGCCGTTTGGGCCCTGCCTGTCAGCCTGCCCGCGCGCTCGCGCTGCCCGCCGGTCCCGCCTGTCAGCCCGCCCGCGCCCCGCTCTGCCGCTGGGCCCCGCCTGTCAGCCCGCCCGCGCCTCGCTCTGCCGCCCGGCCCCGCCTGTCAGCCACCCCGGCCGCCGCGCGCTCGCGCGCCCGCCCGCAGGATCTAATCCTGGCCGTCCGCTTGAGATCCAATGGCCGTAGGAGTCCGATACCCCTTCGCCCGCGCGTTTTCTTAAAGAGCCCCCCTGTTTTCTGGAATTTGAACCCGCCGTCCCTGGTTTCTTACAGTTAGGTCCTCGGACCTTTTATTTAATTCAAAATAGGTCCTTAGGGTATATTTTTATCCCCTAAACTTGTAAAATTCATAACTTTGCCATATGAACTCCAAATTAGGTGCTTCAAATTGCAAAATGTTCATAATATTATTATCTATCTGTTTATGCAATGTTTCCCTGCTGTTTCTATGTCCCAATTAATAGTTGATCATTAGGGTAAAATTGATGTTATGGGAACCCTATTTGAGATAAATAAAAGATAGTAGATTTTAATAAAAGTTGGAGCACTTAAGTTTATGGACTTAACATTATGTAATGATTTAACCCCCACCACTGACTTAGAACTGATTAGTGGATAGTGAATCACTTGGTATAGTCCTCCACCCTAGACCTAGGGAATACTAGAGTACCAATCCTTTTCTATTATGAACTTGTGATCTCTCTCTGCTGCATATGTTTGGTATATTGTTTTTGTTTGTTATTTCCCAAGTGCATAGTGTGAATGATTACTTTACGTAGACAACGAGCAGTCTGTGTTTCCCGAGGAAGTTGCAGAGGAAGTTCCTGATCAACAGTTTGGTGAAGGCAAGTGTCCTCTGACCCATTATGTCCTATTCATTTATAACTTACTGTCCCGCATTACTTACTTGAAACCTAAGGATTGACTAGCTTTACACTATACTTTATCCTTGATGACCTTATGGTTATCATTATGCTATTGCCTTAACTTAATCAATGAACATGATGTGACTATTTACGATACTGTTATCCTGATGATGTTGATGATCTTGTGATACTCTAGGGGGCTCAGGTTGTTTCCTGAGTACCTCTCCGTAAGGACCTGTTCGTTGAGAGACCACCCGGGATAACAGTGCAACCATGAGGGTGAAATGGGGTGCCCTTAGCTAATTAATTAGAGGAACTAGAGGTGTAGTTGCTTCGCCGTCGTGCCGTCAATGGGGTCTAGGCACAGTGCTTGCTCTGCCGAGGCTGAGTGCCGAGGTTCTTTCGTTTTGCTTTTGTTAGTCACTCTCCTGCGGGGAGGAGTACTGTGTTTATCAAACTGGAGAAACCTAACGGGCAGCTATGATCTCTAGGGAATCTTTGTAAAAGCTACGTAGTGATACCCTGCCGGACCACCTAGGTAGTGGTCAATGGGGATTAGCTCTCCCCAGGCAGAAAGGGAATCATGACTCATGGGTAAAGTGTGCGACCTCTGCAGAGGGTAGTGAAACTGATATATCAGTCGTGCTCACGGTTAAGAGCAGCCTTGGGATCCTCTTTGATTAGAGATACAGATGGTTCGAGATACAAGGATTATGTTATGGTTTTGGTTCGAATATGATGATGTTGTTCCTCGATGAGGAAATGGTTCATGGGTTGGTTAATGCTAAAATCTGGCTTCTACTAATGATAAATACCTGACCAACTAAAAGCAACTACTTGAGCCTAACCCCACATAAAGCTAGTCCACTTCAGCCAAACGGGACATTTGCTGAGTACGTTGAAGTGTACTCATCCTTGCTTTACCACAAAACACCAGGTTGTCCGCATTGTAACCACTGCTCCGGAGAAGGCGAAGCCGTGGGAGTAGACTTCCAGGAGTTTCAAGACTACGACGAATTCTAGGTGTGGGTTGGCGGCAACCCCCAGTCAGCTGCTTGTGAAGGCCCTATCTTTACTGCGTTTCGCTAGCACTTTGATTTAACTGTTACGTTGATGACTATGTGGATGTCTATGACTCTGTGATGTAATAAGTTAATACTCTTTTAAGTTATTATTCGAGCAATGTGCATTGATGTTCATTTATGTAATCGCTGTGTACGTGAGTTCTGATCCTGGCACGTACATAGTTCGCACTTGGTTTGCCTTCCAAAACTGGGTGTGACATAAGTGGTATCAAAGCCGTGCTGACTGTAGGACCGCTGACCTAGAGTAGCACTGGTCGTACTAAGGACTATTGGCCTTCCCCCCTCACCTTGACCTCTGATGTTACTTCAAAAGTCGGTCACCTCGACCAACCCTATGTTTTACTACATATATATACTATATTATACCTTGCTAAAATTTCTATCTTGTTCTGTCTATGGTTTATTCACTTGTCATATTAGTTCTGCTCTTACTCTTATGCTTACGGTGTCTTTTGTAGATGGCTCGTCTTAGACACACTGCACGTAAGTCGGTGATTCCTTTCCTGCCGTCTCGACTTGCGGAGCGTCCTCTGCACCGCACCGTGTTCGGTCAGTCGAGTCACCTGGAGAGACTGCACCACCGCCTGCGTGAGGAGCAGGAACGCCGGCGCCAGCACAGAGAGCAGCAGGGCTCTTCCTCCCCATCCCAGCAAGAGGTGGAGTCCGTGAGGCCCCGTTCCTCTGTTGCCCAGCTGGAGGCGCCCCCTGCACCACCGCGGGACGTCCCGGCTGTTGGAGGAGCTACTGGAGGAGGACTTGGAGGAGACCCCGACGACGACGACTCAGACCACAGCACGGAGTCTTCTGAGCCGCAGGAGGCGGAAGGATGGGTCGCTCGACCCATCACCCGTGACGCCGCTCGCGGTTGTCACTTCCACGACGCACTCGACACCTTGCTGCGCCAGGCTTTTGACCGGCATACCTGGTCGATCGAGTATCGTTGTGTAGTCTACCAGCACAGTCGCGGGAGGTACCCGGACCGCTGGGAGGCTACCTGCCTAGTTCGCCGTCCGGAGGATGACCTCCGGGGTGCGGAGGCCGTTTCGGAGCACTATTCCATCTCCGAGAGGGACACTGCAGAGGCGGCTATGCAGGATGCAGCACGACGTGCACTCTCCCAGTACTGTTCTTTGTTCGGTGGGGTGGCCGACGGTCTTAACCTTCGGTACTACCCCCGCCGTCCTACTGGCAGCACAGAGAGTGTGGTTGTCTCACCTGTTGGCGAGGCTAACCCTAGGTTGAGCAGCACAGTCAACCTAGTCGCAGTGCTTAACACTGAGCTGGATCACTCTCTGGACGAGCTGAGCAGGGCTCGAACGGAGATTGCAGAGTTGCGTGCTGAGCTGGCAGAGCGCCATCACCAGGAGGGTGGTTCTCCCGCTCCTGTTGGGACCCAGCACCCATACCGCTCGCCGCCACGTGGTCACCACACTTATGGTTCCCTTGCCTGTAAGACCAGGATAGATCTGGATCCTTAGATCGTTAGCGTCGAAGTTTGTAATAATTCTTAAGTTAGATGTCTCAGTCTTAAATAGTTAGTTTAGTTTGCTTATCAGTTGCTTCCAATTAGTTTAGTTTGCTTATCAGTTGCTTGCATGCTTGTTATGGTGAACTTGTGCTGGATTTGAATCTTTGTAATGACTGTAGCCAACATGAGGGTTTCCCCTGCAGTTTGGCCTAGCTATAATGTTAGTAAAGTCAGTTATTTAGTTGGGAAGCCATTTACTTCTACTTTCCTTTCTATCTGAGAAGCTGTGTTGAATCGTAATGAGGATCAGTGAAGCTCTTTGTTCACTCAGTATCATAAAGAATTCTGTATTCTCTTTTCTTATGCTGGAGGGTTGTAAGATCAATGCTGATGTATGAATGTCTTCCACAGATGTCTGACAACAGGCGCCGATGCAACAGGCGTGCTCAGCAAGAGCAGCATGACCAGCAGGAGGAACAACAGAGGCAGCCTCCCCCGCCACCCCCGATGACAGTGGAGCAGATGTTCTTGATGCAGACTCAGGCAGTGCAGGCCATTGGGCAGACTCTGGCAGCCATGCAGCAGGCTCAACAGCAACCCCAACCCCAGTTGCAAGTGCAGATGCCCCAGATGCCACGGGATAAGCGTGGTGAGTTCATGAGAGGGCACCCTCCTACCTTCGCCCATTATGCCGACCCCATGGATGCAGAAGACTGGCTGCGCGCGGTGGAAAGGGAACTGCGCACCGCCCAATGTAACGACAGGGAGAAGGTTCTGTATGGTCCCCGTCAGCTAAGGGGAGCAGCCTAGTCCTGGTGGGAGTCCTACCTCGCCACACATGCTGACCCCGAAGCCATCACCTGGGAAGAATTCAGCGAGAGTTTCCGCAGGTACCATGTGCCAGAGGGACTGATGATCGTGAAGAAGGAGGAGTTTCTGGCTCTGAAGCAGGGACCCCTGTCTGTTAGTGAATACAGAGACAAGTTTCTGCAGCTATCCCGTTATGCACCTGAGGATGTCAACACTGGTGCTAAAAGGCAGTACAGGTTCATGAGGGGTTTGGTGGATCCCCTGCATTACCAGCTGATGAATCACACCTTCCCCACCTTCCAGCACCTGATCGATAGGGCAGTTATGACTGAGAAGAAGCGTAAAGATATGGAAGATCGGAAGCGCAAGATGAGTGGACCCCAGACCGGAAGCATCAGCCGCCCCCGTTTCTCAGGCAGTTCATCTCAGCAAGGCAGGCCTGGTCACCCACAGGGATATCAGAATCAGAACCAGCATCCGCATCAGCAGCAGTTTCAGAGGCAGTACCCACAGCAGCAGCAGCAGTATCGTCAACACAGCCAGCAGGGAGGTAATCAGTATCAGAAGCAGAACAACCAGGCACCTCGCCTTCCTGCCCCAGCAACAAACCAGAGCAACCAAGCAGCCCCAGCACAAGGAGGAGGCAGAGGATGCTTCCACTGTGGAGAACAAGGCCACTAGGCGATGCAATGCCCGAAGAAGATGGCGCAGCAACAAACCAACCCCAATGCTCCAACAAGGCAAGGTGTACTGCAGCCGACAGCAGGCAATCGTAACCAAGCGTACAACCGTGGAAAGGTGAACCACTTGGAGGCCAAAGCGATCCAGGATGCACCAGATGTGGCAGTAGGTATGTTCTCAGTCGAATCTCATCCCACGAAAGTGTTATTTGATACTGGTGCAACTCATTCATTTGTCACTGCAACCTGGGTAGAATTGCATAACATCTCAGTAGAGGCAATGATGCCGCCCATGAGGATTAATTCAGTTGGTGGCAAGGTGCAAACAGATAAAATATGTTCAAATATAATGGTGGAAATAAGGGGGATAGGATTCCCCAGTGACTTAATAGTAATAGACACCCCTGGGATAGATGTCATTCTAGGGATGAATTGGTTAATGAAGTATGAGGCGAATGTTAGCTGCGACAAGAGGACCGTAACATTGAAGTCCCCGTCAGGGGAGGAGGTAGTGGCCGAGCTAAGGATGCCTAAATCAGCGGAGGGTGTCTGTCACCAGATTTCAGTTGATAGTAAGGAGCCCAACCTGCTCGAGGCTATCAAGGTTGTGTCGGACTTTCCGGACGTATTTCCCGAGGAGCTAACGGGCATGCCACCCAAGAGAAAAGTCGAATTTGCCATAGAGCTTATCCCTGGTACCGCCCCCATTTCCAAAAGAGCCTACCGAGTGTCTGGACCGGAATTGGTGGAACTCAAGAAGCAGATAGATGAGATGTTAGAGAAGGGTTACATCAGACCAAGTACCTCGCCTTGGGCCGCTCCGGTGTTGTTTGTAGAGAAGAAAGATGGTACCAAAAGGATGTGCATAGATTACAGAGCCTTGAATGAAGTCACTGTCAAGAACAAGTACCCCCTGCCAAGGATAGAAGATTTGTTCGACCAGCTCAGAGGTGCCAGCGTATTCTCGAAGATAGATCTGAGATCAGGTTACCATCAACTCAGAATCCGACCCTCGGACATACCAAAGACGGCATTCATCACCAAGTACGGGTTATATGAATTCACAGTTATGTCCTTTGGTTTGACAAATGCGCCAGCCTTCTTTATGTACCTGATGAACAGTGTGTTCATGGATTATGTGGACAAGTTTGTGGTAGTGTTTATCGATGATATTCTTATATACTCTCAAAGTGAGGAAGATCATGTAGAGCATTTGAAGATGGTATTGCAAAGACTTCGAGAGCATCAGCTGTATGCCAAGCTGAGTAAATGCGAGTTCTGGATTCATGAAGTCTTGTTTCTGGGTCACATCATAAATCAAGATGGGTTGGCAGTGGATCCAAAGAAAGTGGCAGATATCCTGAACTGGAAAGCACCAAAGGATGTTCGTGGGATCAAGAGCTTCATTGGAATGGCTGGGTATTACAGGCGTTTCATCGAGGGCTTCTCAAAGATTGCTAGACCAATGACAGCATTACTAGCGAAGAAAGTTGAATTTAAGTGGACCCAAAAGTGTCAGGAAGCATTTGAAGAACTGAAAAATAGGTTGACTACAGCTCCGGTGTTAGTCCTGCCTGATGTTCACAAGCCATTCTCAGTGTATTGCGATGCTTCTTACACCGGATTGGGATGTGTGCTAATGCAAGAAGGAAGAGTTGTAGCATATTCATCTCGGCAGCTGAAGATCCATGAGAAAAATTATCCCACACATGACCTGGAGTTGGCAGCAGTAGTTCATGCTTTGAAGACCTGGAGACATTACCTGTATGGGCAGAAGTGCGACATTTACACAGATCATAAAAGTCTGAAGTACATATTCACCCAGTCAGAGTTAAACATGAGACAGCGAAGATGGTTGGAATTGATCAAAGACTATGAGTTGGAGATACATTACCATCCAGGCAAAGCCAATGTGGTTGCAGATGCTCTGAGCAGGAAGAGTCAAGTCAATATGCTGGCCACGTACCCAATGCCATATGAGTTAGCCAAGGAGTTCGACAGACTGAGTCTTGGTTTTCTGAACAGTACGCAAGGAGTAACAGTGGAATTAGAGCCCACCCTAGAGCGGGAAATCAAAGAAGGACAGAAGGATGATGAAAACATCAACAAGATCCGGCAGCTGATCTTAGAAGGAAGAGGCAAAGACTTTCGAGAGGATGAAGAGGGAGTAATATGGTTCAAGGACCGATTGTGTGTCCCCGACCTCAAACCTATTCGGGAGCTGATCCTAAAGGAAGCTCATGAGACAGCCTACTCCATACACCCGGGAAGTGAAAAGATGTACCAGGATTTAAAAAGGAGGTTTTAGTGGTATGGCATGAAAAGAGAAATCGCAGAATATGTTGCCATCTGTGATAGCTGTCAAAGGACCAAAGCAGAGCATCAAAGGCCCGCCGGATTGTTGCAGCCATTGCGGATTCCTCAGTGGAAGTGGGATGAGATCGGGATGGATTTTATAGTTGGCCTACCCCGTACCCGGGCCGGCTATGATTCCATCTGGGTGGTTGTGGACCGCTTAACAAAGGTGGCCCATTTCATACCTGTGAAGACCACATACACCGGAGCAACGTTAGCTGAGTTATACATGTCACGGATAGTCTGCCTTCATGGTGTGCCGAAGAAGATAGTGTCAGATCGAGGAACGCAGTTCACCTCTCATTTTTGGCAGCAGCTACAAGAAGCTTTGGGCACCCATTTGAACTTCAGCTCGGCTTATCATCCACAGACAGACGGTCAGACTGAAAGAACTAATCAGATCCTAGAAGATATGCTGAGAGCCTGTGCGTTGCAAGACAAGTCAGGATGGGACAAAAGGTTACCTTATGCAGAATTCTCCTATAACAATAGTTACCAGGCCAGCTTGAAGATGTCGCCGTTTCAGGCACTCTATGGACGGAGTTGTAGGACTCCGCTGCATTGGGACCAAGCCTGGGGAGAGACAGGTGTTTGGCCCCGACATCCTGCTTGAAGCCGAAGAGAATATCAAAATGGTTCGGGAGAACCTGAAGATAGCCCAGTCAAGACAGCGAAGCTATGCGGACCGAAGGAGAAGAGAACTGAGTTTCGAAGTGGGGGATTTCGTCTATCTGAAGGTGTCACCTATCAGGGGAGTTAGAAGGTTCGGAGTTAAAGGCAAGTTAGCACCCCAGTACGTTGGACCATATCAGATTCAAGCAAAGCGTGGAGAAGTGGCTTAACAACTCAACCTACCAGAAAGTTTGTCAGCAGTGCACAATGTGTTCCACGTGTCGCAAGTGAAGAAGTGCCTGCGAGTACCAGAAGAACATTTGCCAGTGGAGGGTTTGGAAGTCCAGGAGGACCTGACATACATAGAGAAGCCAACGCAGATTCTGGAGTTCGCAGACAGAGTCACCCGGAGGAATACCATCAGAATGTGCAAAGTCAGATGGGGTCACCACTCCGAGGAAGAAGCAACCTGGGAACGAGAAGATGATCTGAAGACCAAATACCCTGAACTCTTTGCTGACCAACCTTGAATCTCGGGGCGAGATTCTTTTAAGGGGGATAGGTTTGTAACACCCTGAATTTGGGGGTATAAAATTTCTTTGCTCATATTCACAAATTCAGGTGTTACTTCCTTTTTCTCATCCTTCCCCAATCTTTTCTTTCTCATTTCTATAGGAGAAAGTGCTTATTTTATTTGTAATAATAGTGTGATAGGTTAAACCCTAAGGGAGTGTGAACTGTTGCATCATGTTGAACCCTAGATTTCACTTTTGTTTGGTGCATAATTCTCAAAAAGTCTAATTTGAATTTGTGGCTCATTTGAATTTGAATCAAAAAGAGAAAATAAAAAGAAAAGAGAAAACAATTCCAGATTAAAAGGAAAAAGGGAAGAAGCCCACTCCCCTGCCCCCCTCGGCCTTTCGGCCCAGCTCGGCCCATCCCGCGCGCGCCCGCTTCCCCCGCTCTCTCTGCCCTGGCGGGCCCGCCCGTCGGCGCAGCCGCGTTCCCCGCGCGCGCGCCCGCTTCCCCCGCTCTCTCTGCCCTGGCGGGCCCGCCCGTCAGGCAACCGTCCTCCGCGCCCGCGCCCGCTTTCCTCTCTCTCTCTGCTCGCGGACCCGGGCTGTCAGCCCCGTCGTCCCCGCGTAACCACCGCCGCGCGTGCCGCGGACTCCGCGCCCACGTCGCGCGTGGAGCTCGCCCCCACCTCGCCTCGGCCACTAGAGCCCAGAGCCCCACTCGCCCTCTCCCCCTCCCTCATTTGCGCACCTGCCGACCCCTCTCTCACCTCCCCCTCGCTGCGCGCACGCCAGAGCGCCATCGCCGCGAACCACCGCCGTCCCGAGCTCGTTTCCCCGTCGTCGTTGGAGCTCCGCCGTGCCTTTTGCCACGGTAAGCTTTGCCCCGACGTCCACAACCCGGGACGCGCTCCAATTTCCCCTTCCCCTCCCTATTTCCCTCTGCCCGCGCTCACCCGCCGTCCACCGTGCAGCCGCGGAGGTCCGCCACCGTCGACCCGGGCCGTCGTCGCGCCTTTGCCGCCACCGAGGAGTCCCCGGAGCCCGCCTTGAGGTAAAGAACCTCTCCCGCCCCTATTGACCCTTGTTTTGCTCTCTATCGCGTTTGATTCCTCGCCGGAGTTGTTCAACGCCGCCGCCGAGCCGCTCCGCCGCGAACCGCCCCCCTCCGGTGCCCCTGCCCCGACCCAGACCCCACCAAAGGATTCCCCGTGCCCTTCCCAACCTTCCCGGCCACTCAGGTCGCCCCAGAGACCCGCCAAGCGCCCGCGCCCCTCGCCTCCGGCGAGTCCTCCGCCGTGGGGACGAGCGCCGCCGCCCCAGCTAGCCGTAGGAGAAGCCCAGGCCGGCCACCCAATCCCCACCGTCCGTCCCAGATCGGGCGGTCCCGTTTTAATTAGGCCAAACCTGATCCTGGCCGTCCGCCGGAGATCCAGCGGCCCAGGCCCGCTTCCCCCACACCCCGTCTCCCTGCCGTTTGGGCCCCGCCTGTCAGCCTGCCCGCGCGCTCGCGCTGCCCGCCGGTCCCGCCTGTCAGCCCGCCCGCGCCCCGCTCTGCCGCTGGGCCCCGCCTGTCAGCCCGCTCGCGCCTCGCTCTGCCGCCCGGCCCCGCCTGTCAGCCACCCCGGCCGCCGCGCGCTCGCGCGCCCGCCCGCAGGATCTAATCCTGGCCGTCCGCTTGAGATCCAACGGCCGTAGGAGTCCGATACCCCTTCGCCCGCGCGTTTTCTTAAAGAGCCCCCCTGTTTTCTAGAATTTGAACCCGCCGTCCCTGGTTTCTTACAGTTAGGTCCTCGGACCTTTTATTTAATTCAAAATAGGTCCTTAGGGTATATTTTTAACCCCTAAACTTGTAAAATTCATAACTTTGCCATATGAACTCAAAATTAGGTGCTTCAAATTGCAAAATGTTCATAATATTATTATCTATCTGTTTATGCAATGTTTCCCTGCTGTTTCTATGTCCCAATTAATAGTTGATCATTAGGGTAAAATTGATGTTATGGGAACCCTATTTGAGATAAATAAAAGATAGTAGATTTTAATAAAAGTTGGAGCACTTAAGTTTATGGACTTAACATTATGTAATGATTTAACCCCCACCACTGACTTAGAACTGATTAGTGGATAGTGAATCACTTGGTATAGTCCTCCACCCTAGACCTAGGGAATACTAGAGTACCAATCCTTTTCTATTATGAACTTGTGATCTCTCTCTGCTGCATATGTTTGGTATATTGTTTTTGTTTGTTATTTCCCAAGTGCATAGTGTGAATGATTACTTTACGTAGACAACGAGCAGTCTGTGTTTCCCGAGGAAGTTGTAGAGGAAGTTCCTGATCAACAGTTTGGTGAAGGCAAGTGTCCTCTGACCCATTATGTCCTATTCATTTATAACTTACTGTCCCACATTACTTACTTGAAACCTAAGGATTGACTAGCTTTACACTATACTTTATCCTTGATGACCTTATGGTTAGCATTCTGCTATTGCCTTAACTTAATCAATGAACATGATGTGACTATTTACGATACTGTTATCCTGATGATGTTGATGATCTTGTGATACTCTAGGGGGCTCAGGCTGTTTCCTGAGTACCTCTCCGTAAGGACCTGTTCGTTGAGAGACCACCCGGGATAACAGTGCAACCATGAGGGTGAAATGGGGTGCCCTTAGCTAATTAATTAGAGGAACTAGAGGTGTAGTTGCTTCGCCGTCGTGCCGTCAATGGGGTCCAGGCACAGTGCTTGCTCTGCCGAGGCTGAGTGCCGAGGTTCTTTCGTTTTGCTTTTGTTAGTCACTCTCCTGCGGGGAGGAGTACTGTGTTTATCAAACTGGAGAAACCTAACGGGCAGCTATGATCTCTAGGGAATCTTTGTAAAAGCTACGTAGTGATACCCTGCCGGACCACCTAGGTAGTGGTCAATGGGGATTAGCTCTCCCCAGGCAGAAAGGGAATCATGACTCATGGGTAAAGTGTGCGACCTCTGCAGAGGGTAGTGAAACTGATATATCAGTCGTGCTCACGGTTAAGAGCAGCCTTGGGATCCTCTTTGATTAGAGATACAGATGGTTCGAGATACAAGGATTATGTTATGGTTTTGGTTCGAATATGATGATGTTGTTCCTCGATGAGGAAATGGTTCATGGGTTGGTTAATGCTAAAATCTGGCTTCTACTAATGATAAATACTTGACCAACTAAAAGCAACTGCTTGAGCCTAACCCCACATAAAGCTAGTCCACTTCAGCCAAACGGGACATTTGCTGAGTACGTTGAAGTGTACTCATCCTTGCTTTACCACAAAACACCAGGTTGTCCGCATTGTAACCACTGCTCCGGAGAAGGCGAAGCCGTGGGAGGAGACTTCCAGGAGTTTCAAGACTACGACGAATTCTAGGTGTGGGTTGGCGGCAACCTCCAGTCAGCTGCCTGTGAAGGCCCTATCTTTACTGCGTTTCGCTAGCACTTTGATTTAACTGTTACATTGATGACTATGTGGATGTCTATGACTCTGTGATGTAATAAGTTAATACTCTTTTAAGTTATTATTCGAGCAATGTGCATTGATGTTCATTTATGTAATCGCTGTGTACGTGAGTTCTGATCCTGGCACATACATAGTTCGCACTTGGTTTGCCTTCCAAAACCGGGTGTGACAACGATACACTAGCAGGTGTGACATGAAGATGTAAGCTGAAGCTACGATTGAAGGAGCTTCGGCATGGTGACGTGCTAAAGACGAAGGACGTTACCGACTTAAAGAGGAAAAGACTGTATAGCATCTAATAATTTGTATTGTATTTATAACTAGTTATTAGGGACATGGATGTAATTTTGTTTGGGTTGTGTCCCATGCCTATAAATAGATGAACAGTACCCCCGTAGTGTTCACGCTGAATTGTAATCATTCTGGCGTCACTCCCGCTTTTCCATCTTCTGTCAAGCCGATGGTACAAGTGTAATATAATATTATTGATGTTTATTCATGTTTATAAAATAAGAACATAAATAATCTAATAATTTGGAATGATTGTTTATATTCTCTTTTGGTGTTTCGTATGTCTTTATTCACATCTTTACTCACTGAAATGATGAAGGTATGCCCTTCATGACCTTCGTCTGAAGATCATTATATCCCAAGGGAAATATTGCTTTGGAGGACGAAGGTCTCTAATCATTAACGATTGTGTTACTTTGTTCTTGGTGTATAGCATCCAAGAACAAGGACCAACATTGGCGCCCACCTCCGGTGAACTCACTTCCACAGTTGTGATGATGGCTTCGTACAACAACCAAGCTATAGCACCTTCAGCCACGAAGTTGGTGCTCCCAATCATAGGTGGTTCAATCTCAGAACCAGCCAACAAGAAGTAGAAGAAGGAAGCACAAAGAAGAGTCTAGCATGTTGGGGTGCAAGGACCCTTCATCAAATCCAAGTGGTCTCACATTCCAATTACCTTCTCCTAGGAAGATCTTCAGCTCAAAGATTATCCTCACAATGATGCCATGGTTATATCTTGTGTCATCAAGGGATTTCTGGTCCACAATGTTCTGGTTGACACAGGCAGCACAGCGGACATCATCTTTGCAAAGGCTTTCAAGCAAATGCAAGAGCCAGAAGACAAGTTACATGATGCAATAAACCCTCTTTGTGGCTTTGGAGGAAGATAGATTGTGGCACTTGGCAAGATAACAATGTCAGTGACCTTCGACACTGTCCATAACGCAAGAACTGAACAGGTTGTCTTTGACATAGTTGATATGGAGTATCCATACAATGCAATCATTGGTCGATGGACGCTTAATTCCTTCGAAGCAATACTTCATCCAGCATATTTATGTATGAAGATACCTTCTGATCAAGGGCCCATTGCTGTTTACGGGAGTCAAGAAGCTGCCAAGAGGGCTGAAGGGAGCTGGACGGATTCAAAAGCTATCCATAATATAGATGAAGCCAAAGCTTATCAGCAGTATAAGCACAAAAGGGAGAAGGCTGCTTCAGCAGATCAGGCGAAGCCTATGCTCTTATGTGAAAACATAGCAGACCAAAAGGTACTGATGGGATCTCAGCTATCTGGTGAACAGGAAAAGACTCTGCTAAGGTTCTTGTTCAACAATAGGGATGTCTTCGCTTGGACAGCTAATGATCTCTGTGGTGTCAATAGAGACGTCATTGAGCATTCACTCAATGTGGACCCATCTTTTAGACCAAGAAAGCAGAGGCTTCGGAAAATGACTGATGATAAAGCCGAAGGTGCACGAAATGAAGTAAAGAGACTTCTCGGTGCCGGTGTTATCAAAGAAGTAACATATCCAGAGTGGCTGGCTAACACCATTATGGTGAAGAAAGCTAATGGGAAATAGAGAATGTGCATTGATTTCACAGACCTCAACAAGGCATGCCTGAAGGATGAGTTCCCTCTACCAAGAATAGACTCCCTTGTAGATGTAGCAGCTTCTTGAGAACTTATGAGCCTATTGGACTGCTACTCGATCTATCATCAAAATTTGGATGAAGAAAGAGGATGAGCTAAAGACAAGCTTCATTACTCCTAGTGGTACCTATTGCTACCTTCGGATGCCCGAGGGGCTCAAAAATGCTGGAGGAAGCTTCAGTAGAATGACTGCCAAGGTTCTCTACTCTCAAATAGGCAGGAATGTGCTGACTTATGTTGATGACATCATAGTAAAAAGCACAAAGCAAGAAAATCATGTTACTGATTTGCAAGAGATGTTTGCCAACTTCAGACAAGCTGGTCTCAAGTTGAACCCAAAAAAATGTGTGTTTGGAGTGAAGAAGGGCAAGTTTCTTGGATGCCTAGTATCAACAAAGGGTATCGAAGCTAATCCAAGCAAGATCGAAGCTATCCTTCAGATGGAACCACCAAATTCAAAGAAGGGGGCTTAACGGTTGGCAGGAAGGCTGGCATCGTTGAATAGATTTATATCAAGATCAGCAGAGAGAATTTTACCATTCTTTGAAATACTGAAGTCAGCCAAAGTCTTTCAGTGGGGTCCGGCTAAACAGAAAGCCTTCGAAGAGTTAAATTAATATCTGATAGATTTGACAACTCTAACTCCACCTTCATCAGGAACTCCGCTACTTCTGTATGTGGCTGCTTCCCATGCTGCGGTCAGTGCGGCACCTGTACAGGAAAAGCAAGATGGCCAAGTAAAAAGACAAGCACCGGTATACTTCGTCTCTGAAGTACTCAGCTTATCAAAGAAAAATTACACAGAATTGGAGAAGGTATTGTATGCTGTATTGATGGCCTCTATGAAGCTTCGGCATTACTTTCAAGCATATCATATAATAGTGCCTTCATCACAACCCCTGAAAGACATAATGAGGAACAGAGAAGCTACATGAAGGATTGGAAAATGGGCCGCAGAACTTAATGAATTTACCATTGATTATGTACATAGATCCTCAATTCAATCTTAGGCGTTAGCAGATTTCATTATTGATTGGATGCCAGGGGCTCAGGGAGAAGAAGCAACAAAAGATGTCAAAGCTTGGACGGTATTCTATGACGGATCTTGGGGAACCTTCGGTGCAGGAGCAGCTGCTGTTCTAGTAGCACCCTCTAAAGTTAGAACATGTTATGCAATAAAGTTAGACTTTAGTTGCACAAATAACATTGCTGAGTACGAAGCTCTTCTTTTAGGGCTTCAGAAACTAAAGGCAATGGGAATAAGAAGGGCAATCCTCAAAACTGATTCACAAGTTATTTCTGACTACGTGGATAAAAGTAGCAAGGCAAGGGATCCGAAGCTTGAAAAATATTTGGATGCAGTCCGAAGATTGGAAGCTTCCTTTGACGGATTTTCTATAAAAAATATCCCAAGGGTGGAAAATGAGCATGCGGATTTGCTAGCTAAGTCAGCGGCATAGGGGCTCCCTTTGCCTTCGGAAGTATTTTTTGAAACAATAAAAGCGCCCTCAATCGAACTCATGGAGAGAGCAGTGCTCACAATATCACCTGTACATAGTGAAGATTGGAGGACCGAAATAATATCCTTCCTCAAGGTAATCACCTCTCAGATGACGAAGCTTACAATAAGAGAATGGAGGCAAGAACAAGACCGTATGTAATAATTGAGGGGAGTTATACAAGCACGGAGTTTGTTCCCCATTACTTAAATGCCTCTCTAGGAATGAAGGACGTGAATTAATGAAGGAAATACATGCAGGACTGTGTGGAGCTCACATCGAATCTAGGCCTCTACTAGGAAAAGTCTTTAGACAAGGTTTTTATTGGCCGAAGGCAGCTTCGGATGCAGCGAACTTGGTCCAGAAATGTGAAAATTGTCAGAAGTGCGCCAGAGACCAGAAACAACCTTCGTCTTTAACACAATTAATCCAACCTACTTGGCCATTGCAAAGATGGGGCCTCGATTTGCTAGGACCGCTTCCACCAGCACAAGGAAATTTAAAATATGTTGTGGTAGCGATGGAATATTTCTTAAAGTGGATCGAAGCTAAATCTCTAGCTACCATAACTTCGGCCACAGTCCAGAAGTTTTTCTAGCAAAATATTGTTTGTTGCTTCGGTGTGCCGAAGGCTATTACAGTCGACAATGGAACTCAATTCGATGCTAAAATATTCAAAGATTTTTGTGACCGAATTGGTACAAGAATACATTTTGCATCAGTAAGGCATCCAGAATCAAATGGGTTAGTAGAGAGAGCAAATGAAATTATAATGACAGGAATAATGAAGTTAATCTTCAATCAACCTAGAGGAAAGTGGCCAGATGAGTTGATCAAAGTGGTGTGGAGCCACAACACTACTATCTCAAGATCAACAGGTTTTACCCCCTTCAAGCTCCTGTTTGCTAACGAAGCAATAACATCAGAAGAAGCAAGAATAGGATCAATAAGAACCACAGCTTCAACGGAGGACGAAACTGATTCTCAAATAACAAAAGACACTATAGAAGGGACCAGACTTCAAGCCATAGAGCAAATCAATAAGTATCAGGTCGAAACAATAAAATGGCGTGATAGGAAAGTTCGATTGAAAAATATCAAGCCAAGCCATTTGGTGCTTCGGAGGATAGCCAACCTAGACAAGCTACAGCTGAAATGGGAAGGTCCTTTTCTGGTAGTATCTTCGTTAAGACCCAGTTCTTATAGATTGAAGGATATGGACGACAACGACATACCCAGATCTTGAAATGTGGATGAGCTTCACGATATTATGTGTAATTGATGTAATCTTTTTTTTTATTTTTTCTATGGCACCCTTTTCCTTTCAGGAGGGGAGAAAGGTTTTTAACGGGGCCAGAGTTTGTAATTTTCATTCTTATTGAGCCCTATGCAATACAAGGGCCAAAATCCCCTAAAAATGTAACATGTAATATCAGAATCGGCACCATCGAGTGCAAAAGAGAACAGGGAAAAGCTCAAAAGACGTCCCTAAGGGGATGCAGAGTTGTAATCACTCCAAGGATGACGAAGCTACAAAAGTCGTTCCTAAGGGAGCGCAGAATAAGTTCCGAAGCTGCAAAAGTCGTTCCTAAGGGGGGCGCAGAGTAAGTCACGAAGCTCAAAAGTCGTTCCTAAGGGAATGCAGAGCCAAATACCACCAAAATACAAGGTGAAGAAGCTCCAAAGTCGTTCCTAAGGGGATGCAGAGCTTAAATGCCAACAAAATAGAAGGTGAAGAGACTCCAAAGTCGTTCATAAGGGGATGCAGAGTCTGGGTATGGCTTCGTGTGCGTTTGGGTCATACATTTGCATATTACATCACATCATTCATTGCATTCATACAGACATTCATTAGACATTTGTAGGATCATCATCATCATGACATGAATAGAAATATTTTGGCTTCAACGACAAAGTACTTCGTTAAACACGAAGAAGCTTCGTGTCAAATATGAATACATGCATTTTATGCAAGGAAATGCTTAGTTGTGTACGAAAAGAAGGGAAGGTGTTTTTCTCCTTCGACTCAAAAGTCACATGGATTTCATCCACAGCAAAGCAATTCGAACATGGGTAGAAAGGTAAAATCATATTACAAGCTCTATACAGGAAAGCATGAAAGGACGCTTCATCCCAGCAACCTTCGGAATGTGCTTTGGATTATTAACCTTCGGCACCACCATCCTGCAGACAAACAATGGTATAAGGTAAAAGTGACTATAAAAATGAAGGCAAACAACAGGTATAAGTTTCGTACTAGTTTAAGCAGTTTCCGAGCTTCGTGTCTAGCCAACTCTCGTCCTCCTTTAGCCCAAATTTGAGTAACGAATTTATTTTCGATACTTCGGGCTTCGCTAGGAATATTAATCAAGTCTGATGGCGACAGGCTGAAGTTTGGCTTATTTACTATTTTTGCATGCGTGCATCCAGCCTTCAAGAATGCAGTAGCCGTGCCGCGAGAAGCTAACAGAGCACAGAAGTCACTATGTCCAGTTATGACTTCATCGAGTGCATCAACGTCATTTTTAATGTGCTTGAAGGTATCAGATATATCTTTAGCCAAAGAGGCAATTTCTTCAGAACTGGCCCCAACTGAGCTGAAGACTCCCTTTAACCGTTGCACGCATCGGCTGGCAAATTCCAAGCATTTGTTCCAAAGGTCCCTCAGAGATTCTTGCAGCTTCGTGTTTTAATTAGCTTCGGCTTTATATTTTGCTTGTAATTCCTTCTTCTCTTGTTCGAAGCACTCTGATTTTTCTTTTAAGGTTGTTTGAATTTCGAGAAGCTCTTCGTTTAACCTAGCATTTTCAGCTTGAATCTCCACAAGGGAGCCTTCTGTTGCTTGAAGCAGGAAGTCATTTTTAAGAGAAGCTTCGTAATCTTTAATCTTACTTTCCAAGCCCTCGATTTTGATCTCATTTTTCTTATCTTCGAGGTCTTGTTGCATTCTTAATGCTTTGCTTACCAGCATGCTTTGCAAAAAATAAGTCAACTTTAGAATATTTTAATCTATCAAAAAGCTAACAAAGAATTCAGGCAAAAGATTTTACTTTGAAATTGGAGTAAAACAAGCTGCTGACGATATATTGCCGTCGGTAGCCGCTTATATCAGATTCTAGCTTCGGAAAACCGACACTTTTGGATAGAGTGCCGATTATTTTTGCCCCGGCACGATCGTGAATACATCCCAAGGCTTCTTCATCAATTCCACTGAAAAGCATAGATCCTGGCTGGTAGCCACAGGATACTCCATATTCCTTTAGCTCCTTTTCTCAGCCTCGGATAATTCTTGACCCACCAGGTGCCGAAGGTCAAAATATTTTTCTTCTGGAGCAGCATCAGCAACCTCTTTTCCTTTGTCAGGCAATGCAGCCATAACCTTCTCTACAGTTGCATCCGTCTCTTCTGTAGCCATATCTAAAAGGAGTTTATCAATTCCTGACATTGTACTCACAAGATTGGCAGCTTCGGTAGCAGCTGCAGCTTCAACATCAGTTTTAGCTTCGGCAGCAATTTCAGCTTCGGCAGTGGTCTCAGCCTCGACACTTCCAACAGGCACTATTCTAGACGCTGAGGGTAGAGGTGGTGTCCGCTCAATAGCTTGCATAACATTAACAATTCTTCGTCTCTTCTGACCTTCAGTCTTCTCCTTTATGGCCAAGGGTTGTCCTTCTTCTATAAAAGTTTCGTCAGTTCTGGTCCCAGAGGACTTAGCAGCTTAATGGGTAAGGATTCAGTCATTACCTTTAGAATTTCTGCTATTTCAGCAGCAGGAGGCATTGAAGGAGTTTCTTCTCTTGCCTCAGTTACCTTCGGCTCGGCTACTTCAGGCTTCCTCTTTTTTGAGACTGCCGCCTTCGGCTCAGGAGCAGATTTTGTCTTCTTTGAAATCTTCTCATCCTGCTTAACCATTCTGGCAGCCTATCTGTTTAAGATACTAATAATTCTCTTCCTCTTCAAACCTTCGGCACCCTAATCAAGTCTTTCATAGTCTGGATATTCAAAATCTAGCGCGTCCATCACGCGATTCAACCTTCGTTTTGGCCGGTGCCGAAGGCAGCAGTCATTAGTTGGTCCTCCTTCTTGGTATAATTACCAAGGATTTCGTTGCATATAGTTTCAATCATTTCCAGCCACTCTTGGCATGGCTTCTTGAACTCTTTCTCAAACTTGAACCGGTAGGAGAGCCGAACAAGTTCGTGCTTTTTAACCCCATCCTTCTTCTTGGGCAACCCCCAGCCACTAGAGGTCGGGAATACCCTGTTTGCCAAAAATTCTTGCACTAGATCTCTAGTGCTGATTTCGGCCGCCACAACTCTAAATTCAACTTTAGCTACTTGGCATGGAGAGCCAAGCTGCATATGGCACAAGGGCCTTGTCATTCTGAAACTCAAAATCAGTGGACTCATCACCATAGTCATTAGCTTCTCCCTCTTTTTCTCGTTGGCCTTCATATAAAACCACTCACTCTTCCAACCAGTTGGCCACTTGGTACGGTAGCTGAGAACTGGTGTTTTCGTATCCTTTCAACACGCAAAGTTGTAACAACCAAAATTCTCATGAAGGCCATCTGCCCTGAGCTTCGTCTAGTAATGCAGCTCGTGCACTCAACAGAAAGCTTCGGCATTAGGATTCATCCCTTGGCTTTGGAGGGCCTAGATGTAGACACTAAGTCTAACAATTGCATTGGGTGTCAATTGATGAAGGTATACTTCAAAATGCTTTAAAACCTCTCCTATTATATCATAAAGAGGGAACCGAAGCCCCGCCCTGAAGAAGCATTTAAACACAACAATCTCATCATCCTTCAGTTCTGGAATCACTTCCTCACCAGCAAAGCGAACAAGCCTAATCTCGGCTTCTCCAAAGTAACCCAATTTTTTCATTATAACCATATCATCTGTCATCACAGTAGATCTACTAAAGTCAAGGTGACTAGGTTTTTCTGGGATCAAGATGTTGTAATCTTCTTCGTCTTCATTACCACTTCCCTCTTCAACTGTGATTCCCTAAGCTTCAACAGTCAGAGTACCTGTGGCAACAGGCTCTTCTGATACAACAAGACCCGACTGCCTCATCACCTCTGATATTGGTGCCGTCTCAGTTACTTCGGCTTTGTCTCCCTCATGAGACACTCTAGCAGTTGATCGCACTCTGGCCATTTTGTTTTTACTTTTTGCCGAAGCTAATCTCAATTGATGAAGCGCTCGCTCGAGAGCGCAATGCAGAAAGCTTTGGCTATGGTTAAATTTTTTAACAGCACAACAGTGCAATGGCAATGAATGCTGTGGTAACTCCTCACCAACCCATCCGTTTATATAGTGCTGCAGGGGGGAAGGTGAACCGCCAAGCCGCTCGCACTCGCTGAACGGTGGACCGTCCGGCTCCTGGACTATTATAATCGTTTCTTGGCAATGAGCTCAGAGAAGGTGTTTTTTGGACCTTCGGCATTTCGAAGCCTTTGTGTTTTTCGCGGATTGAGCTTGTTACGAAAAACGATCTAGCACCACGAAGGGCTACTGTTGGGGGCCTTCTTCTCCGCCGAAGATCCTTTAAGCAAAAAACACCTTCGGCAGGACGATACACTAGTAGGTGTGACATGAAGATGTAAGCCGAAGCTACGATTGAAGGAGCTTCGGCATGGTGACGTGCTAAAGACGAAGGATGTTACCGACTTAAAGAGGAAAAGACTGTATAGCCCCTGATAATTTGTATTGTATTTATAACTAGTTATTAGGGACATGGATGTAATTTTGTCCGAGCTGTGTCCCGTGCCTATAAATAGATGAACAGTACCCCCGTACTGTTCACACTAAATTGTAATCACTCTTGCGTCACTCCCGCTTTTCCATCTGCTGTCAAGCCGAAGGTACAAGTGTAATATAAATATTATTGATGTTTATTCATGTTTATAAAATAAGAATATAATTAATCTAATAATTTGGAATGATTGTTTACATTCCTTTTTGGTGTTTCGTATGTCTTTATTCACATCTTTACTCACTGAAATGATGAAGGTATGCCCTTCATGACCTTCGTCTGAAGATCATTATATTCCAAGGGAAATAATGCTTCGAAGGACGAAGGTCTCTAATTATTAACGATTGTGTTGCTTTATTCTTGGTATATAGCATCCAAGAACAAGGACCAACACCCCCACCACCCTAGAACAGATGATCGAGTACCTCGGAATGAATACTCAGAGGTCTGGACCACATCCAAGCTTAGGAGATGCTCCAAACTAGGATCGACTATAATAAGCACTACTATTGAAAGATTAATTAATTAATTATAGCAGCACCCAAAGCGGGATCCAATTTCTAATTGCACTCATGAAACCTGGATTATGTTTCCACTTTGTCACCCGATTTTACGATCCTGCCTTATGACGGGTAAGGTTCGGGTCGCGAAGGGCTAGGTTTGAGGGGAGAGGAACATGATTTCAGGGGTGGTCCAGAGTCGTGTAATCGCTTAGTCTGGTCCAACACCCTAAGCCCGCACACTACATCATCCTAGGATGGTTGTTCCAGAACCTAGGGCTTCCCCTAAAGGCTTATGCCTTATCTAGACCGAGGGACAAGTCATGACATTGAAAGCATTCGGGATGGCAACCCATATATACTCCAATGAGCACCAAAGCAAGGTCGTGTGTCAGGACACCTTTTTTGTAGGTTACCAGGCGAGGAGGCAAACTAGAGGTGTCGCAAGGATGGTAGAGCGGTGCCAACCGCTGCTCCCCTCACCAGGCGAAGCCTGGCGCTATCGCATATCTTGCGACACATAGCGTGGACCATCGAGAAATTCAATATCGACCTCTAGAGTGCAATGTGCCTCAACATTAACTGCAAACAAGACGTATACCTACCCACTCCAGCGGTGGAATATAATACCCAACTTTGGAAATTAAAAGAGGAATAAGATTTTATGTGTAATGTCTCCTCACCCATGAGATCTAATATGAAACATATTTAAAATGAATAATTCTTTAATAAAATATGCATCATGTTGGGGTTTCATTGTTTGTGCATTTGATAAAAATAATAGTTTCATTGTTTGTGCATTTGATAAAAATAATAACATCAATAAGGATACATTAATAATGAGGAGGTTTAACCTAATTTGAATTCTAGAATTTGGGAAAAAAGAGAATTAGAGAAGGAAAGAGAAGAAAAGGAAAACCACATGCAAAGTAAAGAAAGATATATAAATAAAGATATTAATTCATTCTGGTATTTTTGAATTGTACATTTAAATCTAGGTACAAAAATTCACAACAAAATTTGGATTTAAATTTGAGATTCAAAATAGAAAGAAAAGAAAACATAAAATAAGAGAAAAAGAAAAAGAGAAGGATAAAACGCCGCTTGGGCCCAAATCCCTGTCTCCAGCCCACCTTGCTCCACCACCATGCAACATGTCCTCCTTTTTCCGCGCCGTTCCGCTGGAGTCTCTGCTGCGTGGGGCCGCCCCGACATCCACTCGCGAGTGCAGCCCATTACTACCGTGTGGTGCCGACATCCGGGACTCGCCGGTCAGCCCTATCCCACGGCCGCACAGCGTTACACCGATAGGTTGGACCTCGAGGTGTCACACCCGGATTTAAGGGACAAAGCCGGGTGCATCTCATATATGAGCCAAAGAAGACAATACATATAATAATAGAGTTTATAGAGATAAATGTCATAATAACATCAGAGTACTTATTACATTGCGGAAGTCTTACAAAATGAAAGATAAATGTAAAACGAACTAAGGTCCATCCTTGGCGCCATAAAGTCAACTGGGAAACGCCACCTAGATCAGATCAAACTCCTCGTTGTGTGGCTCCTCTTGAACCACCTGTACTTCTCCTGTGGGGGTGTGAGACAGCAAGGGTGAGCTCACACATGATCATAGCTCAACAAGTTGTGGGGAATAATGTGGCATGAACTCACCAAATGTGGGAGTTCATGTGATGTGTAAGGCTGATCAACAATAGAGGTTAAAGCTAAGCATTGCTTTTAATAAATTGGTCAAATTTTAATAAGTGGGCCCAGGATCGCTAGCCTCTTACTCTCCCGCGCGCGCATTCGGTCGAGTCGCTACCTGTGGGATCCACGGGCCAGTCCCTCTACAATGTTGTGAGCCAAAGGTGGTGCCAACACATGGGCCCACCCGACCAGTGATTTACTACGCGCGTCTATCGCTGACTATGGGCCGCCCCATCTGGGGGATCTGCTTCCCCAATGGAATTCCGAGCATGGCGCAGCCGCGCGCATGCTGCGGACCGTCCAAATCAGCCCCTGTTGGACCATAAAAGCGTGCAGCCAGTGCTTCTCCTCCCCTCCCAATTCCAGAAAGCACCTATCCAAACGCACCATCGGGCTAGGCGGAAGAAGCAGGGTGGTAGTGGAAGAAGCCGCCACGGAGGGAATCCTGTCTGTGCGATAGTCGACGCCTAGATTGGGTCAGGACCTTCATTGTGGTATTGCGCTCATGGTGGTGGCAACCACGGAGTGCAGGAGCCATCTGGGTGCCCGTAATTTCTCGCCGCCGCCTGGACTTAGCCGCGGATCTGCGCGGTGCGTGGACATCTATTTTCTGTTGCCAAACCTTTGGTCAGTCCTTCCCCACTCGGTTTGCCTTAATCTAGGGGTGTATTGGTGCGGTGTCGCACCAGGGTGGGACTCCGGCGTGCATCGGTCGTGCGGACTCTGTTCCGCCCTTCGGCAGGGCTGAAGGAAGACGATGACCGCGCCATCGTCGATCGCGTAATGGGTGGTTCGGGTTGGATCCAGCCATCTGTTACGGTGGGATGAATCTAAGCCATCGGTTACAAAACGTATGACTGTGATCGCGCACTGATTTAAAAGGGTAGAAGATAACACTTCAGTGCGCTGTGTTCTGATCTGGGCCGTCGGTTTAGATCAGTGCGGCTCTAGGTGTCCGTGTGTCATGACCCTAGATCCACGATCCTACGGTAGAGATCGTGTACCGGTTGGTAAGCATATTGCATCTAATCTTGGCCGACAATGTTTGATCGGATGGCCGAGATCTATTCTTACCTCTTCGGTCGCGGTTTATTTATAAAAGAACCCCTGGGTTTCTTGGGGTTGAACTTGTCGTCCACGGCTTGTATGGTTCAATGTCATCTATGCCCTGCAAATTGACAAAACTGCCCCTGGATTCTCTAAGATTTATACTTGTCGTCCTAAAGACTGGAATAAAATAAATAAACAATTACAGAAGTAGTTAATAATCATTTTTAGGTGTAAAATAGGAATGGAAACCCTTAAATGAACATAACTTACTCATTTTAATTCCTTTTTTATCCATTCCAGTTGCACTGGATCCATAATAATATTATTTATCCCTTGATAACTTTATTTTTGTTATGAAACCTAAATTAAAATTATGTAATTAATTTCTTTTGTACCCCACTCCTAAATCTTTAGAAAATCATAACTTTATAACTGTAGCTCCGAATTTAGCGGTTCTCGAACCTACGATCTCGTTACAACGCGTAGAATATTATTATGCACTTTGTACTTATGTTTGGTGTGATGTTAACTTTACCTAACCATGTTTGTTTTTATTGTTACGAATAGCAGTGAGGTTCCAAGAATCTGAAGATCATCTTGGTACCTGGAATCTCAAGTCCCAAGCAAGTTGCGCCCTTGATCACTCACTTTTACCTAATAATGTTCGCTATTAATCACTGTGACTTGCTCAGATTAATTTGTTGGGGCCTAATATGTTTCCCTAGCATTGTTTATCCCCCGCCTTGCAAACAAATGAATTATTGGGTAGATTTGCTATTGCTCTACCTGGTTTTGGGATGCTAATGTTTTATTATGATCATGTTCCAATTATGATGTTGTTTAATTATTGTTTATGATAAGATCATATTGTTAATTGGAACATGGAGCGACCACCCAAGAAAACAGTGCTACCACAATGGTGGTATGGGACACCCTTGGCTGACTAATTAGGAAAGCTAGTGGAGGACTACCTTACCCGAAAGGGGCAAGGGCAGTAGGGAAGTGGTCGCTGTAGGGAGGTTCTCGGGCTGATTTTGCTCCGATGGCGGTCAGACGGGGGTTCCCTGCATTGCGCTTCCTAGAAAAATTAGCGGGTTTTCTGAAGCTAGTGAAACTTTGTAAAGGTCTCGTAGTGGTACCCTGTCTCGCTTCCTTGGTAGAGGTGTATGGGGTTTGATAAACTCCATGGCAAATGGATAACATGACTTGTGGGTAAAGATGTGCAACCTCTGCAGAGTATAAAACTGGTATATCAGTCGTGCTCACGGTCATGAGCGGCTCGAACCCTTACATGAGTAATTTATGGAACTAAACTCAATTTGTCATATGCATTGCATCGCGGGTGTTGTTATTAATCTTGATCTCTTACTTAATTGGGTTGGTATTTACTTATACTTAGTAATTGCTAATAAAATTTTAACTAATTTTAAAAACAATGATTAGCTTTAACCATCCTCTTTATTAAGCCTTACACTTCACATTAGGTCCCACCTTTAGTAAGTTCATGCACTTTATTCCCCATTGAGTGATGAACGTATATGAGCTCACCCTTACTGTCTCACGCTCTCCACAGGTTAAGAACAAGTACCGCAGCATGAGGTGCTTGGAGGATGTTTTGATATGCTCGTGAGAGGTCTTGGCCATTGTCTTCCAGTCAACTTTGGTTACTGGATCGTTATCTTCATATGATATAATTATTTATCTATTTTATACAGAATTCCTATTATATATTAAATATGCAACATTTGTTTCTACACCATGAGTCATCATATGTGTGATACTTGGTTTCAGCATACTTAGTGATTATGTTCGCGCCTGGGTCTTGGTGCTCACAAAAATGGGGTGCAACAAATAGCATCGAGGAGCTCCCGTGCGTGGACAAAGTCTTTAGCAATCCACTGCGGCATAGCATCGAACAGCTCATGCGCGTGGATCAGGCCTGCACTTGTAGGAGGAAGAGGGGGAGGAGTAGCAGGGCACGACGTGTGGCACGGCATAGCGTGTCCGCATGTGTGCACGCGTCGGCTACCACGGTGGCATACTCGATGGTGGTGCGGCTTGAGGAACGCACAACGTCATCTTGCAGGTGTCATCCTTGCCGAAGGAAGAGGAGGAGGAGCACAAGTGCACAACGCGTAGCATGCAACGCACCGCAGAGTGTCCGCGCAGGCGCACACGCTTCTCAGCGTGGTTGTGTATCCCATGGCGGCGCTTCTTCAGGAACACGTGGCGCTCGTCGACGATGGAGGTGGTGCTGGTCGTACACGGGGAACACCGAGTGGTGCCGGTCGAGGAGGTGGTGGCACCTGTTGCTGTGCAAGCGGTGCTCGGCATCGTCATCGGAGGCGAAGGAGCAGAAGGAGGAAATGATAGATTGATTGGAGCTGCGGTGGGAGGGGGAGGGAGAGGTCGGGCTGAGGGAGCACCGTGAGCGGCGGTGGCCGTGGGCAGAGTGAAGTGAGAAGGCGACTGAGCCGTAAGAGGGTGAGGTGGCTGAATACTCTGGAACCTGTTGAAGCATCGAGAGGCGTAGAGAAGAAGTTAAAGGCAAGACCGTGTCTTGACCGTTTGATCAGAAATCCAGTGTCCCAAAACATTTGGGTCGATCTAGATACTGTGATAGTGCCAATTTTAAACCGACTTTTATAAATAGTAAATAAGATATAGAAAATAAATCTTTTATAGCCTGTTTGGATGCCTAGAAATTAGGGGTGAAAACGGGCAGATACGAACGGATAGTAGCTCATCCTGTATCCTACCCTAATATATTTAAAACGGATTCGGAATCGGATACAGATAGTTAGAAACTGGACGGATATGGATACAGGGACCGGATATTTATCCGGGCGGATAAGTGACGGATACGGATATTATTTGATCGGATATCGAATACTTGTCGGATAATGTATTAATTGTTGGGGCTATGCTTCGTAGCCGAAGATCCTAAAGAAAGAGAACACCTTCGGGAGACCTTCTCAGAAGCAGCGCCGAAGCTATCACCTATAAAGCTTCGGCACAGTGACAAATCTCAAGACGAAGGGGTGAACCGACTTAAAGATGAAATGACTTAAAGACCCATAATGTTTTGTGTCATTATTGTAGACAATTGTAAAGGGAATAAATGTAATTTTACACAGGATGCGCCCTGTGCCTATAAATAGGTGAATAGTACCCCGATACTATTCACGCAATCTTGTAATTGCTGACACATTACGCTGGAATTATTGTTTTCTGCCAAGGCGAAGGTATAAATATACCTAAATATTATGTATAATATTTAGGCTTGTATAATAAAATATTTGTGAATGATATTATCTGTCTTTGGTATATTTTTCTCTAATATTTTATATTTTGTATTTCATTGTTTTATAAGTCTGATTACGAAGGTGTGACCTTCGTAATATTTTGCTCATGGCCTTCGTTCGAAGTTCATTAAATCCTTGGGGAGATAATGCTTCAGCAGACGAGGGACTTTAATATTTAACATTTTATGTTGCCTTGTTCTTAATTCATAGCATCTGAGAACATGTCTCCAACATTGGCGTCCACCGTGGGTGAACTCACTTCCACTTTTTGAGCTGATGGCTTCATTCAACAACCAAGCTGGAGCTGCTTCGGCTCCAAAGCTAGTACTCCCGATTACAGGCGGTTCATGCTCATAGCCGGCCAACAAGAGGCAGAAGAAGGAGGCACAGAGAAGGGTACAGCATGTCAGGGTGCAGGGACCCTTCATCAAGTCAAAATGGTCTCACATCCCAATTACCTTCTCCCAAGAGGACCTTCAGCTCAAGGATTACCCTCACAATGATGCTATGGTCATTTCTTGTGTTATCAAAGGATTTCTGGTTCACAATGTTCTGGTTGACACAGGCAGTGCAGCAGATATTATATTTGCTAGGGCCTTCAGACAGATGCAAGAGCCAGAGGATAAGATTCACACAACAGCAAAACTGAATACTCCTGTCGGCCATAATAATTCCCGTCGGTTTTTAGGGTTGCCGACGGGAGTTAATTAACTACCGTCGGCCATAACGAAGCCGACGGGAGATAAAATAACTCCCGTCGGTTTTTAGGGTTGCCGACGGGAGTTAATTAACTACCGTCGGCCATAACGAAGCCGACGGGAGATAAAATAACTCCCGTCGATTAGTCCGGACTAACCGACGGGAGCTACATTATCTCCCGTCCGCTTCGTTATGGCCGACGGGGTTTAGGGCGGGCCCGGCTAAAACGCGCGCGCCGGCCACTCGCCCAGGCTTTATTCATCGCGCGCCGGCCACTCATACCGCGCCGCCGCCGATCGCCGTCCAGCGCCCGAGCGCCGCCCGAGCCTGCGCCGCCGCCGCCGTGCGCCCGAGCGCCGCCCGAGCCTGCGCCGCCGCTGCCGTGCGCCGCCCCGCCCGAGCGCCGCCAGCGCCTACGCCGCCGCCGCCGACCCCGCCGCGCCCGTCCCGTCCTCCACCGCGGCTTGCCGACGCCGCTGCCCCCGCCCGTCCCCTCCCCCGACGCCGCTGCAACATCCACTGAGACAGTAAGATTGAAATCATTTAAAATTATATCATTGCGATATATATTTATATTTATATCGAAAATATGTTTATTCCCGTCGGTTGGTTGATTGTATTGATTAAGCCGACGGGAGTTAACTACGTTGTGGTAGTTTGATTAGTATGATACACTGTTTATTTTCCTAGAGTTTTAGGGTTAAGTGCGCAGACCAGTAGTTAACCCTAGGCGTCACCCGTTCCGGAAGCATGCACATGCATCACATTTATTCATATGTTTGGGCCTAATGCACCTAGACAATCTATGGATGCATAGATTGTATAGTTTCATTCGGTCCAAACACAAGATTACTTGTGATGTGCGTGGTTCCGGGATTGTCCACGTATTTGGACAGCCGGAGAATGGGTGTGGCCGCATGTGATTCGTGCACGTGTCCGTTGGTCCGAACGAGATTTCAGCAGCATAACCCAGTTGTTCTCCGTCGCACCATGATAGGCGTGTGTTCGGAGAACAGCGGGGTTATGCTGCCGAAATTTCGTTCGGACCATCGGGCACGTCACGAGTCGCATGCGGCCGCCTCCATTCTCGGGTGGGTTTATGTCCTTTCCTATAGTAGGGTTATCACCTAAGCCACGTGCATTGCTCTTATATGCTGAATTTTTGGTTGGTGGTTTACACAACAGCAAAACTGAGCCATCCTAGTCCACAAACATGGAAGATGACCGTGAGTGGATGTATGCTGGTTGGAAGAAGGGCGGATGTCACACAAAGGAATGGTTTCAGAAGACAGAAAAGTTTTTAGAGAACGCTCGTGGAGAGTCAACCCACGCTATGATTAGGTGCCCATGCACCAAATGTGGGAACATCCAGTCACATGACAAGAGAACTGTGGCACTACACCTTTGCAGTCATGGGTATGTTCAAGGTTATAAGGTTTGGGATAACCACGGCGAGTCACGGAGTATAGTATCAGCACAGATGGAGGTGGATGACGGTGAAAATGTTGATCGATTGGATCATATGTTAGAAGATATGCAGGCAGAGTTTGTCAACAATCCTGAAGATCCGCCTACAAAAGAGGTTGAAGAGTTGTTCAAACTCCTCCAAGACTTAGAAATGCCTCTGCATGGACACACAACGGTTACCATCCTCCAGTTCGTGACCCGTCTAATGAGCATAAAGTCAAAGTTTGGTTGCTCAGCCAAATGTTATAAGGCGATTTTGGACTTGTTTAGTGATGTCCTTCCTGTCGATCATAAGGTGCCTAAAGACATTTACCGGTCAAAGAAGCTGCTAAAGGCTTTGGGAATGCCATATGAGAAGATCGATATATGCCCGTCCAACTGCATGATATATTGGCGCGATCGTGCGAAACTAGAGAAATGCTTGAAATGTGGCCTGTCGAGGTACATAGAGGTGGTAAACGAAGAAGGGGAGAAGGTGACAACAAAGAGGGCACATAAGCAGCTTCGCTGGATGCGTCTCACTCCAAGACTGAAACGTCTGTTCTTGGCTAGTAGAATTGCGAGCCGCATGAGCTGGCGCAAGAATCGTAAGCCCCCGAAGGATGGGGTAATGCAGCATCCGTGTGATAGCGACGCATGGAAGGCCCTGGACAGCTTCTATATAGAATTTGCTAGTGAAGAGAGGAATGTTCGTATTGGGCTGGCGACAGATGGTTTCACGCCTTTCAGTATGACCGGAGCGTCTTACTCATGTTGGCCTGTCTTTGCCATACCGTACAACCTTCCACCTGAAGATTGCATGAAAGATGAGTTTATGTTCTTAACTCTCATCATACCTGGGAAGGATCATCTCGGCGTAAACCTCAATGTTATGCTTGAGCCATTGATTGAGGAGTTGAAAGAGCTTTGGGAAGGAGTGGAGGCGTATGACAGCTTCATGAAGAAAAAATTCAAACTTCGGGCAGCATATTTGTGGTCCATACATGATTATCTAGCGTATGGGATCTTTGCTGGGTGGAGAGTCAGTGGAAGGCTAGGTTGTCCTATTTGTGGAAAAGAAACAGATTGTTTCTGGCTCGATAAGGGTGGGAAGTTCTGTTACTTCGATTGTCATAGGTCTTTTCTTCCTTTGAACCACCCCTTCAGGCTCCAGGCACACGAGTTCAGGAAGGACACCATTGTCACGAAGGAACCCCCGAAGCATCGCACCGGGTGGGAAATCGCTGAGGAGCTGAGTAATCTAGTGAGAAATGAGGATGGGGATGGGTTTGCAGGTTTCGGGAAGACCCATAACTGGACTCACAAATGTGGCCTTTGGGAGCTCCCTTACATGAGGGCATTGCAGCTCCTGCACAACATCGATGTAATGCACCAAGAGCGTAACATGTGTGAAGCACTATTTAACACCGTCATGGATTTCCCAGATAAAACAAAAGACAATTTCAAGGCCCGAGTGGACTTAGGTAACATATGTAACCGCCCAACTCTCATGCTCAGAGAAAATGGAGGCAAGCCTCGTGCTGAATTTGCCTTGAGACCCAATGAACGAAAAGAAGTGATGAAGTGGATGAAAGATTTAAAATTTCCCGATGGTTATAGTGCGGGGTTCAGAAGATCTGTGAACTTGAAAACAATGAAGATCAATGGGTTGAAGAGTCATGATTACCATATAATGATGGAAAGGCTGATCCCAGTAATGTTGCGTGGTTACATTAACGAGGAAGTGTGGAAAGCGATAGCTGAACTTAGCTATTTCTACAGGCAGCTTTGTGCTAAAGAAATTTTAAAGGAGATGATGCAGAAACTAGAGGAATCAGCACCGGTGCTTCTTTGCAAGCTGGAGAAAATATTCCCGCCTGCGTTCTTCAATCCTATGCAGCATCTTCTTATCCATCTCCCATATGAAGCAAAGGTAGGTGGGCTAGTGTGTTATAGGTGGATGTATCCCATAGAAAGAATGTTGAAAAAACTGAAATCAATGGTGGGTAACAAGGCAAAGGTTGAAGGTTGTATAGCAGAGGAGTTCAAATTTAAGGAGATAGCTTTCCTCACAAGTGGTTACTTGACTGAAGACCACAATGTATTTGCCCATACGAAGAGGTACCATGAAGATGAAACGGTGCATCCGTGCAGTCACATTAGCATATTTCAATGGAACGGCAAGGCTGTTGGTCCACCAGTGGCATATGAATTCAGTGAGAACGAACGGAAATCTGCTTTGCTCTACATGTGGTCAAATATAGAAGAGGCTGAGAAATTCTTCAGGTAATAGTTTACTAGGCTTAAAGGAATTGTATATTCAATGTTTAGGAAACACAATGTTTTCTTACTCTCATTCTTTTTTAGCGAGTTCGATAAAGAAAACTGGAGGTCTTCTCGTAACCGTCAACCAACGGCGAAACAGCTAGACAACTTGCGTCTAAATGGATTGCACGGGGGACCTAATTTTATCTCTTGGATCCGAGACCATGTAAGCCTTGTATTCTTTGTCCTCATACATCGTGTATAGGTATGACAATTGTAACACGTTTTCATTTATTGACTGTCAGTTCGGGAATGTACCGGATGACTCACAAATGTGTCCTGTGGGATCTCCTTCACATGAGGGCATTGATTCTCCCGCACGTCGGCGTAGTGTCCATAAGGACCTGCGTCAGCTTTCTATTGGTAGTGTGATAGTGAAGAGTTATGGCCGTTACGACGTAAACGGGTTTCGCTTCCGTACAACCAAATTTGAAGCTTCCCGTCCTTTAGCAGCTACGAAAAATAACGGAGTCGTAATCCGGGCTGAAGATATGGAAAGGCACGAATCCGAGTATTACGGAATCATAAACAATATACTCGAGTGCCAATTTGTAGGGAACAAGGATCTGAGGGTGGTGTTTTTTGACTGTACATGGTTTGACCCGAAGCATTATAGAACCGAATTTGGAATGGCGCAGGTTAAACGCAAGCAAATACTTCAAGGGGCCGATAGATATGTCCTTGCTCATCAGGTGGAGCAGGTATATTACTCGTCATATCCATGCCCTAAGTTGAGCGCTTGGTGGGTCGTATACAAAACCTACCCCCGTGATCGGTTGTCCACTCTTGTTCCCGATGATTACAATCGTGAGGCTCAACAAGCTGACGGGGTATTCCAAGAAGATGAGTTGCCATCCTCATTTGATATAGACCCTGCTCCTACATTGGATTGTTTAGTTGGAGACCTCAATGATATATCATTGCCACAGAAAAGGAAACGAAACGATAAGTAACAAGTTAAGTTTATTTCCATATGAATGTTTATTTGTTTAATGTTGGTTTATTTTGCACCGTTTGTTTATTTATTTACATTACTCAGTACTAATAAAAACTTTCAATTGCTGCAGGATGCCTAAAAAGTTTAAGCAGGTGGTGAAGGGGTTCAGGGACTCCCTTTTCCGAGGGAGTTCCTTGAGCGCTAGTAAGAAGGAGCAGCTCTACAGAAGCCTACACCCAGAGTTACAGGGCCAGCCCTTGGGGTTTCAGAGAGGCGATGTAAGAATCATTGTATTGTTGCTTTTAATTTGTGTAAGACTTTAACGCGTGAATGTGACACTTGAGTTACTTATTTGCAGGATGAGGATGAGGATCAGGATCAGGATGAGGATGAGGATCAGGATCAGGATGAGGATGAGGATGAGGATCAGGATCAGGATGAGGATGAGGATGAGGATGAGGATGCGGATGAGGATGAGGATGAGGTTGAGGGTGGAGGTGAGGAGGCTGAGGCAGGAGGTGAGCAGGGAGAGGGTGGAGGTGGAGATGAGACTGAGGCTGAGGCAGGAGGTGCGGCTGAGGGTGGAGATGAGGCTGAGGCAGCTCCAGCAAGGCGTCCACGTAAGTTTAGAAGGCCCCATGCCGTACAACCTCCACCTGTTCCGAGCTCCGAGACGGGGAAGACAGTGATCTCCCCCGTCGGAGATAGGTAAGTGCTGTATCTTTTGATTTGAATCAGCTGTATTCATCAAATGTAAGCATGTTTGATGCTTGCCCGTCTTTTTGTAGGGAGTGGTTGGACTACTCTTTCACCGGCCAGGGTCGTCAAAAGCAGGTGAACTCTGTGTTGAGTTCGCTCCTGAAGTTTCACTACCCTGGACTGGTGAAGACGTCCGACGATGCAGACGCTGCGCCGGTCCTCGTCTCATGTTGGGACGATTACAAGCTGAAGGTCGATGTCACTTATGGCGATGCCCAGGGGCTTGTTCGCGCTGACTTCTGGGTACGTAATCTTGTGTGTGTTATATGGAAGCAATCATTAAAAAGTTAGATAACATTGCATTCTTTTTGTAGGCACGTTTTCGGTTGGCCGACGGGGATGACGCGAACCACGCCGAGAAGGTGCTTCAAGTAAATGCCTATCGGTTGGTGAAGGAGGCCCTGTACGAGGCAAGGATTCAGGCCACGTGCATGTATTATCAACAAATTTTAGGGCAAAAGATGAACAAGAAGACAGGGGCCTCGAGTATATACCTTCGCGAGGAAGAGTATCGTAAGGTTATATTTCAATCCTTTCCTTTGTGTTTGTTTCATTTGAATAGGTACTGATATATGTTTGTTTTTATGAAGGTGGTGGTTCCGTGGATGTCTAACCGGCCAGAGGCCTACGCAGCTTGGTGTGGGGTATGGGCTTCTGAAGCCTTCCAACAGAAGTCAAAAAGTCACAGGGACAATCGAGGCACCATGCCGAACCACACCTTCGGTGGCGACAACTTCACGCGAAAGGCGAAACGCCTGGTAAGAAAACTAACAAATATGTTGAGATGTCATATATTCTTTTATTGTACTAACTCTGTGTTGTAGGAAGCTCAATTAGGTCGCGAGCCGACTCCCATCGAGGTGTGGGAAGCTGGCCATAGGGGAAGCGACCCTTCCAACCCTTTGTGCAGCCAGACACAAAGGGAGCGTCTGGTGAGCTGTTGTCCTCAATATTCGGTTAATGCTCGCAACGTACTAACTAAGGTTATATAATCGATACAGGCGGCATATGCGGAAGAGATGAAGGACCGTCACGGAGAAGACTGCGATTGGAGGACCATGCCGATCGATGCTCAAGCCGTGCATAAATCCGGTGGAGGAAAGGCACATGGACGGTGAGATGTTACATTACATGCCATTTATATAGTGACATGAGCATATGCCTTAATTAATCTTTCTTTGACAACAATTGTAGATTCTCTCTCTTTGATGGAATGATCAACACGACGGATTTTAGAGCGTCTCGGCGGTCGGCATCTGGGTCCGGAAGCTCCGGTCGTAGCTCTCGTTGGCTCACTGAGCAAGAGCTTGAGATCGTGAGGCTGCGTGAGGAGAACCGTCAGCGCGATGAGCAGTTGAGGGCTCAAACTGAGCAGTTGAGGGCTCAAAGTGAGTACTATGCCTCAGTCCACGCGCAGCAACAGCAGATGATTCAAGTAAGCCCATTGCATTATTACTGTTTATTCATTGCTTTACACATCCAATGCGTACTACTAATATGCTTGGTCAATAGTTACTAGCTCAGCAGCAGGGCATTCCGTACGTGGCCCCTCCGCCTCCGCCGCAATGGACGTTCGTCCCTATGGGCCCTCCTCCACCTCCGGTAAGAAATTCTATGTCCATTCTCTAGTTACATAGTAAAAACGACGACTTGTGCCGCACTGCACTCACATGAATATGTATTATTCTTGTATTCAACAGGGACTTGTGCCGCAGCAGCCTCAGTTTAGCACACCGCCGACACAGCTACCTGCCCCTGGAGCACAGGTTTGTATTCTAACTCTATAGCTATCGCCGACAGTTCAGCAGTTAATATGTACGATTTATAACAAATTGCATTCTCGCTCCATAGGACAATCAGGAAGGAAGTGGAACGATGGATGGCTTCGTCAACTCCCTATTCGCGTACCCAACTCCGGACGGAGGCATCGGCCAAAGCTCCAACAACCCTAGCCGCCGCGGTTCGTGAATGTGCTTCGATCTCTACCTTTTCAGTAATGAACACTTCAATCTCTACCTTTTCAGTAATGGACACTTCTTTTGTGGATGAACACTTCTTATGTGGATGAACACTTCTTATGTGTATGAATGTGGATGAATGTTCTTATATATATGTGTGTGGATGGATGTGATTGATGTGTGAATGTGCATGATGATATTGTGTATATTTTCTGTGCCATTGATCATAAATATGGGGTTTTTGGGGGGGGGTGACAGTTTAACTCCCGTCGGCTTTGCAAAGCCGACGGGAGTTAAACTGGTACTGTCCAGGATAACTCCCGTCGGCTTAGCCAAGCCGACGGCAGTTGTCGCTCCCCCGTCCCGGCAACCAGGGCTGACGTGGCGGACACATAACTCCCGTCGGCTACCTAGGGCCGACGGGAGTTAATTGCCCGCCACGTCAGCCCTGGGCCGGGGAGCGACAACCGCCGTCGGCTACCTAGGGCCGACGGGAGTTAATTATCTCCCGTCGGGGCCGACGGGAGATAATGCAATCCCCGTCGGGTAGCTCCTGTCGGCCGGGTACCGACGGGATTTACTCTAAAACCGACGGGAATAGCTAAATCCCGTCGGTTTTAGAGTAAATCCCGTCGGTACCCGGCCGACGGGAATATCCTGGATTGCTGTTGTGTCATGATGCTACACACCCTCTTTGTGGCTTCGGAGGAAGACAGATTGTAGCGCTCGGCAAGATCACAATGACAGTGACCTTCGGATTTGTCAACAATACAAGAACTGAGCAAGTTGTGTTTGATATTGTCGATATGGAGTACCCCTACAATGTAATCATTGGTCGTGGGACACTCAATGCTTTTGAAACAAATCTTCGTCCAGCATATCTTTGCATGAAGATACCTTCGGATCAAGAGCCTATTGCTATTCATGGAAGCCAGGAAGCTGTCAGAAAGGTTGAAGGAAACTGGACAGATTCAAAAGCAATCCATAATATAGATGGAGCCGAAGCTTGTGAGCAATACAAGTACAGAAGGGAGAAGGCTGCTTCGGCCGATCAGCCGAAGCCCATGCTCTTATGTGAAGATATAGCAGAGCAGAAGGTATTGCTGGGATCTCAATTGTCTGAGGAACAGGAGAAAAACCTAACAAGGTTTCTGTTCAACAACAAAGATGTCTTCGCATGGTCCGCCAACGATCTCTGTGGTGTCAACAGGGATGTCATTGAACACTCGCTCAATGTCGATCCATCCTTCAGACCCAGAAAGCAGAGGCTTCGGAAAATGTCTGATGATAAAGCCGAAGGTGCTTGGAATGAAGTAAAAAGACTTCTTAGTGCTGGAGTCATCAGAGAAGTAAAATACCCAGAATGGCTAGCTAACACTGTTATGGTGAAGAAGGCCAATGGTAAATGGAGAATGCGCATCGATTTTACTGATCTTAATAAGGCATGTCTGAAGGATGAGTTTCCATTACCAAGGATAGATTCTCTAGTAGATGCAGCAGCTTCGTTAGAGCTCATGAGTCTACTAGATTGTTATTCAGGCTACCATCAAATCTAGATGAAGAAGGAAGATGAGCCAAAAACTAGCTTCATCACCCCCAGTGGTACATATTGTTATCTTCGGATGCCTGAGGGGCTCAAGAATACTGGAGGAAGCTTCAGCAGAATGACAGCCAAAGTCCTTCATTCTCAGATAGACAGAAATGTGCTAACTTATGTAGATGGTATCATAGTAAAAAGCACGAAGCAAGAAAATCACATTGCTGATCTGCAGGAGACATTCGCTAACTTTAGGCAAGCTGGCCTGAAGTTGAATCCAGAGAAGTGTGTATTCGGAGTAAAGAAGGGGAAATTCCTTGGTTGTTTAGTTTCAACAAAAGGGATCGAAGCTAATCCAAATAAAATCGAAGCTATTCTTCGGATGGAGCCGCCAAGCACAAAGAAGGGAGCTCAACGGCTGACAGGAAGACTGGCATCTCTGAATCGATTCATATCTAGATCAGCAGAGAGAAATTTACCATTCTTTGAAGTGTTGAAGTCGGCGAAAGTCTTTCAATGGGGATCAGCTCAGCAGAAAGCCTTCGAAGAGCTGAAGCAATACCTGATAGACCTAACAACGTTAACTCCACCCACGCCAGGGGCTCCTCTGTTATTATATGTGGCAGCTTCACATTCTGCAGTAAGTGCAGCGCTTGTGCAGGAAAAGCTTGAAGGACAAATCAAAAAGCAAGCCCCAGTATACTTTGTCTCCGAAGTCCTCAGCTTATCAAAGAAAAACTATACAGAATTGGAGAAAATACTATATGCTGTCCTAATGGCCTCCAGGAAGCTTCGGCATTATTTTCAAGCATTCCATATAATTGTTCCTTCATCACAGCCTTTGAAGGATATTATGAGGAACAGAGAAGCTACTGGAAGGATTGGAAAGTGGGCTGCGGAACTCAACGAATTAACCATTGATTATGTGCATAGATCCTCGATCCAGTCCCAGGCGTTAGCAGACTTCATCGCTGACTGGACGCCAGGGGCTCAGGAAGAAGAAGCAAGTAAAGATGCTGAAGATTGGACAGTGTTCTGCGACGGTTCCTGGGGAACCTTCGGGGCAGGTGCAGCTGCTGTTTTAGTTGCACCTTCCAAAGTCAGAACATGTTATGCAGTGAAACTTGATTTCAGCTGCACAAATAATATTGCTGAATACGAAGCTTTGCTTTTGGGGCTTCGGAAGTTAAAGGCAATGGGGATAAGAAGAGTGGTTCTTAAAACTGATTCCCAAGTTATTTCTGGTCATATTGACATGAGTTGTAAAGCAAGAGACCCGAAACTTGAGAAATACTTGGATACAGTTCGAAGGCTTGAAGCTTCTTTCGAAGGGTTCTCTGTCAAGAATATTCCACGAGGAGAAAATGAGCACGCTGATCTGCTAGCCAAGTCAGCGGCACAGGGGCTGCCTTTACCTTCGGAAGTATTCTTTGAGACAATAAGAGCACCTTCGGTGGAACTTCTTGAAAGAGCAGTGCTCAATATATCTCCTGTTCATAGTGAAGATTGGAGAACTGAGATTATATCCTTTCTCCAGGGCAATTGCCTTTTAGATGACGAAGCTTATAATAAGAGAATAGAGGCAAGAGCCCGACCATATGTAATAATAGAAGGGGAGTTATACAAACATGGAGTCTGCTCTCCATTGCTCAAATGTTTATCTAGAACTGAAGGTATAGAATTGATGAAAGAAATACACGCAGGTCTGTGTGGATCTCACATCGGATCTAGGCCCTTGCTGGGAAAAGTCTTTCGTCAAGGATTTTATTGGCCGAAGGCAGCTTCAGATGCAGTAGAATTAGTCCAAAAGTGCGAAGGTTGTCAAAAATGTGCAAGAGACAAAAACAGCCTTCATCTCTGACTTAGCTAATACAGCCCACTTGGCCGTTGCAAAGGTGGGTCCTTGATTTGTTAGGCCCACTTCCACCAGCACAAGGAAATTTAAAATATGTTGTGGTGGCGGTAGAATATTTTTCCAAATGGATTGAGGCAAAGCCTTTAGCCACAATAACTTCAGTCACTGTTTAGAAATTTTTCTGCCAAAATATTGTTTGTCGCTTCGGAGTGTCGAAGGTTGTTACTGTGGACAACGGAACACAGTTTGATGCCGAAGCTTTCAAAGAGTTCTGTGAACAAATTGGCACGAAGATCCATTTTGCATCGGTTAGACATCCGGAGTCAAATGGGCTTGTCGAAAGAGCTAGTGGCATTATAATGATGGGAATAATGAAGTTAATCTTCCATCAGCCCAAGGGAAAGTGGCGAGATGAATTGATCAAAGTGGTGTGGAGCCACAACACAACAATGTCAAGGTCAACAGGCTTTACACCATTCAAATTATTGTTTGGTGACGAAGCAATAACCCCGGAAGAAGCTAAAGTAGGATCAATAAGAACAGTGGCTTCGGCAGAGGACGAAGCTGATTATTTTGTGGCAAAAGATGCTATAGAAGGGATCAGGCTTTAGGCTGTGGAGAACATCAATAAATACCAAGCCGAAACAATAAAATGGCGTGACAGAAAAGTTCGGTTAAAAAATATCAGGCCAGGGCACTTGGTACTTCGGAGAGTTGCCAACCCAGATACAGTAGGCAAGCTACAGTTGAAGTGGGAAGGACCTTTTCTAATAGTATCTTCATCAAGACCTGGTTCCTACAGATTGAAGGATATGGACGGCAACGACATTCCTAGATCTTGGAATGCGGATGAGCTTCGGCGATATTATGTGTAGCTTGATGTAATCTTTTTATTTTTTCCTATGGCACCCTTTTCCTTTCCAAAGGGGGAGAAAGGTTTTTAACAGGGCCATAGCATGTAATTTCTCTTTTTCTTATTCCAGCTCTACAAGAGCAATATCCCCCAAAGATGTAAATATAAAAGCTGAGCATGCACCATCGAGTGCAAACAGAAAAGAAAAAGCAGGGAGAAGCTCGAAAGACGTCCCTAAGGGGATGCAGAGCACGACAAAGCTACAAAAAGTCGTTCCTAAGGGAGCGCAGTGTAAGTTTTCTGCTCAAAAGTCGTTCCTAAGGGAATGTAGAGCTTACAGCGAAAAGTCAACGCTGATTTCGCCGAAATATAAGGCGAAGCGCGAAAAGTCAACGCGATACCACCAAAATAGAAGGCGAAGAAGTTCAAAAGATGTTCCTAAGGGAATGCAGAACTTACAGCGAAAAGTCAGCGCTGATACACCGAAAAATAAGTGGTGAAGCCAAAAAATAAACGGCAAAGAGACTTTGGTTATTCCTAAGGGAATGAAGGATATGGTTGTGGCTTCATATGTGTGTGTGTTTGGACATTCATTTGCACCATACATTACATCATACATTTGCATTCATAAACATTCATTTAGACATACATAGGATCATCATCATCATAACACAGGCAGTTGCTTCGGCTCTAAAGATAAGGCTTTGGCAAAAAGAAAAAGAAGCATTCTTTATGCTTCGCTGTGCACGAAAAGAAGGGAAGGTGTTTTTCGCCTTCTGCTCAAAAATGCTAATTTCGTTCACACCAAAGCACTTTATACATTGATGGAAAGGTAGGAATATATTACAAGGTATGGACAAAGTTTACATAGTAAAAATTAATTACATTGTTCTTTACAAAGGTTATTACAAGGGTTTTTTGAGTTTTTTCTATAGTTATCTATTCAAGCTTCATCAATATCCATTGAGCTTCGGCTTCGGCTTCGACTTCGTCATCCATTAAACTTCGGCTTCGTCTTCTTACTCTTTAGCTTTGGCCTCTGCTTTGTCATCCTGTACGTATTCAAGTATTGTAAGCAAAATTCAAGTTCGAAGGAAGAGGTAAGCACAAGGTATGATTTTGTTACCGGCTTAAGATGACTCCGAGTTTCATCACTAGCTTTGTTTCGTCCACCCTTTGTCCATACCAGTTTTATAAATCTATTTGCTATGCTTCGAGCAAGGTTAGGAATATTATCCAGGTCTGCTGGTGATAAGTTGAAATTGGGTCTATTGATAACCTTTCCATGTTCGCAGCCAGATTTCAGGAAGGCGACAGCTGTGCCCCGAGAAGCTACCAGGGCACAAAAGTCACCATGTCCAGCTATAACTTCTTCAAGGTCATCAATTTCACCTTCAATATGTTCGAAGGTCCTTGGCAGGTCTTCAGACAAAGGATTAAATTTTTCGCTGCTGGCCCCAATCGAATAGAAGACTTGTTTCAGCCGTTGAACACATCGATTACTGAACTCCAGACATTTGTTTTGAAGGCTTGTCAATGATTTTTTCAAATCTGAACTTTTCTGGACCTCGACCTCAAATTTTGCATTAAGCTTCTGCTTTTCTTGTTCGAAGCTTTCTAACTCGGAGACAAGCTTCGTATTTAAATCTTCTATTTTAGCTTCAGCTTCTGCCAATAAGCCTTCGGTTGTCTGAAGCTCGAAGTCTTTATTTTCAAGAGCAGCTGATTGGTCTTTTATCTTGCTTTCTAAGTTTTCAATTATAACTTCGTATTTTTATCTTCCAAATCTTGCTGCATTTCAAAGCTTTACTCAGTAGCATACTCTGCATACAAACAACCTTCATTAGAAAACATCTTCGTTATTGAAATAATAAAAGTTAAAGAAAAGTTTACCTTGAAATTAGAATAGAATAAACTACCGACGATGTGTTGTCGTCGGTAGCGGCTAATATCTGCTTCAAGCTTCGGAAAACCAATACTCTTTGATAGAGTACCGATAACCTTCACTCCGGTCTGATCCCGGATGCAGCCCAATTTTTCGTCATCGATACCACCGAAGAGAAGTGCTCCCGGCTGATATCCGCAAGATATAGCATATTCTTTTAGCTCCTCTTTTACAACCTTTGTCAGCTCTTGACCAACTAAGTTTTGAAAGTAAAAAATTTCATTCTCCGAAGTGTCTTTGGCTATTTCTTTCTCCTTCTCGGGTTTTGGGGTCGTAGTCTCTTCGGTGGCTGCAGTAGCTTCTTCTATGGCCATGTTTAGCAGTATCTTGTCAATATCGGCAATCGTGCTCTCTAAATGAATATCTTCGGCTGTGGCAGCTTCGGTAGCTGTGGCTTCCAAAGGTGTAGCTTCGGTGGCTATCGTGTTCTCGACAGCTGGCGCCTTTAGAGCTGAGGCTCCTGGTGGTGTCCCTTCGATGACTTCTGTCACTGTAATGATTCTTTGCTTTTTTGGCCTAGCTGTCTTCTTCGTTTTTGCAGGCTCCATTTCCTTCTGAAAAAGCTTCGTCAGATGTGGCCCCAGTGGACTTACCTTAACAGGCAAAGATTCAATCATTACCTTTAAAATTTCCTCCATGTCGGTGGTAGAGGGTGTCGCAGCAGTTTCTTCTTCTTCGTCAATTGTCTTCTGCTTCGGAGCTGTAGCTTTTCTCTTCTTCGAAGCATCTGTTTTCGGCTCAGGCTTTAGCTTTTTCTTTTTCAATTGTTTTTCATTGTCTTTATTCAGAACGCCAGCCACTCTCTTTCTTTTTTGCCCTTCGGCATCCTTGTCTAGCCACTCGTAGTCGGGATACTCAAAGTCCAGAGCATCCATTACTCAGTTCAACCTTCGCTTTGGGCGGGTGCCGAAGGCTGCACTCATTAGTTGATCTTCTTTTTTGGAGTAATTGCCGAGAATTTCATTGCACATCACTTTAATCGTGTCTAGCCACTCTTGGCAAGGCACTTTGAAATATTTCTTGAATTTATAATGGTAGGGTAACCGAATAAGTTCCCCTTTTTCTTTTCTCCTTTAAGCTTCGGCATGTCCCACTCTTTCACAGTTGGGAACACTGAAGGCCAAAAATTGTTGCACTAAATCCCTAGTGCCGATATGATCTGCAATAACTCGAAATTCAGCCAGAGCAATTTGGCTTGGACTCCCTGGTGTCATGTTGCACTGCGGTCTGGTCTCTCCGAAGATCAATTCTAGCGGACTCTGGACCAGCTCCTCCTTGTCTTCGTCAACTTTGACGTAAAACCACTCAAACTTCCAGCCAGCTGGCCACTTGCTTCGGTAGCTAATCACTGGAAATTTTGTGTTCTTGCGATAGGCAAAATTGTAACAGCCAAAATTTTCATGTAGCCCATCTCCTCTAGCTTTTGTCTGATAATGAAGCTCGTGCACTCGGCAGAAGCCTTCACCAAATGGCTCCACCACTTGGCTTCGGAGAGCCCAGATATAAATGCTAAGCCGGACAATAGCGTTGGGAGTTAGCTGATGAAGGTAGATCCCAAACTTCTTCAATACAACAACAATCATCTTGTTCAAAGGAAATCTTAAGCCAGCCTTAAAGAAACTTTTGAAGACTACCACTTCATCCTTTCCTGGCTTCGAAGTAGTCTCTTCCCCACCAAAACGAACCAGCTCTTTCTTCGCTTCACTGAAATAGCCCAATTTCAACAGCTTAGGCAAGTTATCTTCGGAGATGGTGGATTTCCCGAAATCTAGGTGGCTGGGTTTACTTGGCACCACGCTGTAATCATCTTCAGACTCAGTCTCCTCAACATCAGCCTGTTCTGTTTCAGCGGCAGGTGCATCCTCCGATGCTATCAGCCTTGAGCGCTTCATCACTTCGGAGATTGGGGCAGTTCCAGCACCTTCAGCTTTGAAAGTCGCCTAGAGGGGGGGTGAATAGGCGAAACATGAAAATTAAAACTTTATCCCCAACTAGATCCCTTGATTAGTGATTAGAACAAGATATATAATTATTAGAGTATAAAAACTAAGTCCTTGCTTGTAAAGAGTATTGCTTTCAAATAATGCAGAATTCATAAAACAATACAACTAATAGGTCTATGAGAATAAAGCAAAGGACTTAGATAAGAAGAGCAATGACACAAGTTCTTTCGTGCAATGTGTTGCTTTACTAAATGAGAATTTAACTTAAAGCAACACTAAATAATGTTAGGAATGAATGGAGCAAGAAAAACTTGGAACGGGAAAGAACAAACAAATCACAAGCAATAAGAACACGAGACACGGGTGATTTGTTTTACCGAGGTTCGACCCTCGAAGGCCTAGTCCCCGTTGAGGAGTCCACTAAGGACGAGTCTCTTTCAACCCTTTCCCTCTCTCCACCGATCACACAAGACCGGCGAGCTCTTTTTCTTCTCAAGGATCACTTAAGACCCCGCAAGGACCACCACACACTTTGGTGTCTCTTGCTAGCTTTACAAGCCTCCAAAACTTTGGAGGAAGTTCAATGGGAGTCAAAACTCCATGCACAAATGAACACAAAGATGTAGTACACACTATCTCTCAATGAATCTCACAAGGCACAAGAGCTAAATCACACGAGAGGCTTTCTTTTGCTTGCTCTCGCGTTTGTGGCACTTGTGTGGGTTGTAGTGGTCTAAATCTTGTGTATAGGATGGATCAATATGAATATATGTGGTTGGGAGGGCTTGAATATGTCAACTAGATGACTTGGAATGTTGCTTGGGCTCCCACACCTTGAAGTGGCCGGTTGGGGTGGTATTTATAGCCACCAACCAAAATGTAGCCATTGGAGAAGGCTGCTGGCGATGGGCGCACCAGACAGTGTCCGGTGTGCCGCCACGTCATCCAGACCTTAGGGCTTGGAGCTGGTCGACCGTTGGAGGCTTTGTCCTCATGTGGCACCGGACAGTCCGGTGCGACACCGGACAGTCCGGTGCCCCTCTGACCGTCTGCTCTGACATCTGATTTGCACTGTTTACTTTGCAGAGTCGACCATTGCGCGCAGATGACCGTTGCTCCACTGGCGTACCGGACAGTCCGGTGAATTATAGCGGAGGTGCGCCTGGAAAACCCGAAGAAGAAGAGTTTGAAGTCGATCTTCCCTGGTGCACCGGCAACTGTCCGGTGGTGCACTGGACACTGTCTGGTGGCACACCGGACAGTCTGGTGCGCCAGACCAGGGAGTACTTCGGTTTCCTTTGCTCCTTTCTTTTTGAACCCCTTTTAATCTTTGTATTGGTTTTGAGTTGAACCTTTGGCACCTGGAGAACATGTACTCTAGAGCAAACTAGTTAGTCCAATTGTTTGTGTTGGGCAATTCAACCACCAAAATCATTTAGGAAAGGTTTGACCCTATTTCCCTTTCAATCTCCCCCTTTTTGGTAATTGATGCCAACACAAACCAAAGCAAATATAGAGGTGCAGAATTGAATTACTTTGCATAAGGCAAGTGCAAAGGTTGCTTGGAATTGAAACCAATTATTTCAATAGATATGCATGGATGTTTTTCTTCTTATTTAAAAATTTTGGACCATGCTTGCACCCCAAGTTTTGTCTTTGCAAATTCTTTTGTAAATTCTTTTCGAAACCCTTTTGCAAATAGTTAAAGGTGCATAAATAAGATTGAAAGAAGCATTTTCAAGATTTGAAATTTTCTCCCCCTATTTCAAATGCTTTTCCTTTGACTAGAACAAAACTCCCCCTCAAAGAAATTCTCCTCTTAGTGTTCAAGAGGGTTTTACGAATTTTGAAGATACTACTTTCTCCCCCTTTTGAACACAATAAGGTATCAATTTAAAAGACTTCATTTTTAAAATTCGGTGGTGGTGCGGTCCTTTTGCTTTGGGCTCATACTTTCTCCCCCTTTGGCATGAATCGCCAAAAACGGATACTTGTGAGTGAAATACAAGCCCTTTTTACTTTCTCCCAATGGCAAATAAATAAATATGAGTGAAGATTATACCAAAGTGGAGAATAATGCGGAATACCGACAAAGAGTGGATAATACCGAAGGAGTTGAGTGGAAGCGTCGTCTTTGCCGAATATTCCATTTCCCTTTCAATTATATGACTAAGCATGAGAATATACTTGAAAACACATTGGTCATAGATAAAAGAGATATGATCAAAGGATATATCAAATTAAGAATTATCATAGTTCTATATAACATAGATTGCTCCCCCTAAATATATGCATTGAGATGAACACATATTTTGGCCTTAAATGCCAATTGCACATAATTAGGTTAATGAGAACATATCTATATCATACAGAATGTGTAGTGCATTGTGTCATAGTATAAGTGTGATGCTCATGACAGTTTATGCACTTATGAAAGCATGTTATGAACAATTTAAGCATTTCCCTTGAGAATTTCAAAGAGGCTTAAGGACCATCCACCTTTGGAACAAAGGCAGCTTATCCTCGTTACAAGGTTAAGTTTTAAGATCTTTGACAATAAAACCACTTCATCTAATTTTAACAAAGATACATTAATGCATGAGTGAGATTATGAGAAGTTAAACTAGGTATGAAGCAGGGTTAATGCATGGACATGCTTTCTCTTCCTTTTATACAAGAAATGCAAATAATGTATAGAAAAGGAAGATTTAGGTACATGTGAAAATGAATGGAAGTAGTTTTACCGTTTTGTACCTTCACATAGAGACGCTCTCTTCATTGTGCTTTGTCCTTTGTCTTAGTTGCTTAAGACCTATACTTAAGACAATATATGGAAATATTTTGCACAAGAGAGAGTTCTACAACTAGTGATCCTTTTCCCAGTTATTGTTAGCAAATATCAAATGGATCACAAATTGCATAAATGTACCATGAATTCTCCTTTTAACTTAGTGCATATCAAGAGAGATATCGATTGATAGTATATAGGCACTAAGAAACATGATTGTTAATTGAAATCATTCAGTGATCAAACAAATAACAAATGTGATCAAAAGAACAACATACGCATTAGATTATCAATTAAGCTTAGAGTAGGAGAATCCAACAAATATGCTACTTTAGAGTGAAAGATAAGAATTGAAAAATAGTAGCATACATCATGAGAAACTCATTCTCATGCAAGAGACTATATGAAATTACTAAGATAAAGTGATAGTCTCAACATAATCAAGATATAGAAAGAGGCTCCCCCTAAAGATATGCATCAAGTATTTGAATGAATTGAATGGATGAATTTACTTTAAAGACAAATAGGGAGAAGCATTATACATCTTGATCAAGGCTCATGAAATTTGCAATAAACAACTTAGGCCTGGTATTCTCACAATGAAAAAGGTTTAGAATGCTTACAACCACACCATTGATTGTTTTGAGGATCTAATTATCCAAGTGGATGTTGTTGTTCTTGATGTCCTTCTCTTTCATGTGAGTGTCCTCACTTTGTAGTTGTTTCTTTTTCCTTTCAAACTTTGAAAATACTCAAGAAAGGTGTTAATAGCACAGGGGAGTATTTGATGATGGATGAATTCTTTAGATAGGAAATTAAAAACAATTCATCATCCATAAGTCACATGAAGTAAAAACCTTATCCTTAGTACACATCATTAGAAAGGAGGAATATGCACCTTTTAAGCATCATAGGAATTTCACTTCTTCATATTGAATTTTATTATCATAACTTAAAAGCATATCAATATGAACATAGTTATAGCAAAGGTATGAATTAGATTTTAATGGACAAGTGCATTTATGAAAATGAGATTGAATGCACATCTAGCTGACTTAAGTCCAATAAAGAATCTATTCTTCACATGGGTAGAATAAGATAATTTGGAGTAAATAACCAGTGATGGGAAAAAGAGTTCCCATACCTTTGCTTTTACCTTTCTTCCTTAGGGTGGAGAGTAACCCTAGAGGCTTGTGTACTTTCTCTTTTGTCCATTTTCATAGGAAAGCTCAAGAGATATGTCATTAGTAGCACAAGCACTAGTTTCCCTTTTTGTAATCAATTTGATAATGAATGAAAACATAGATTACTAAAACATGGAAACTTCATAGCATGAACTAGATTATCCATAGATGATGTTATGCTCAATTTTAACTCATAAAACAAGCATAAATAATCCTTTAAGATTGTGGGAATAAATCTAATTCATGATATGGAAAGCAATAAATGTGAAAGAATCATATCCAATTTAAGCAAGTAGAAACACATCATAAATCATTGGATTGATTTTTCTTTTCATGTTAGATTACGCATTTCCAAAGAGAAACTTATTCTCTACAAGTGAGACTACTTGGGTTACTTAAATAAAACCATTAGTCTCACTATTCTAGTTATAGAGAGAGTTTTCCTTTTATAAGTGTCCTAAGGATTTGAATTCCTTACATGACACCTTATTCTTTTAAGAACATGAAATATCTCTCTATATCTAAAATCATGGCAATAATAGAATGACTGGTGAGAAACATGCCATGAGATACTTGCGACAATTTAAAGCATGTAGATTGCCATAGTATGGAAATGATGAGTATGCAATCTACCATATGAGAGGAAATTCTTCAAAGAATGGTAATATAAATTTAAAAACATTTGAAGTGCTTCTTTTTCTATGCGACTACACAAGACACATGAGAAATCATAATTTAAGATACTTGCACTTAAAAACACAAGTGTTACCATCCTTTGGCTTTCCTCCATGTTGTAGGCCTTGATTTTTCCGCACAAGATAATTCTTCAATTCCTACAACATCAATATCTTCCTCGAGATGATATGAGTTTTAGACATAACAATTTGAAATAACTTTGGGTCAATTTTGGATATATAGATCATTGAAGATTGATAGCTTGAGTTAAGTTGAATTAACTTTCTCAAGCACCCCAAAGCTTCATATCATCTCCTTCTCCTGCAAAGCTTGTCAAGCATATTTTGGTACCCATCGCTTGATGGGTCCATCATGGTTAGTCAACAAAGATCTAGGAACCCAAAAGTCGTTTGTGTTAGCACTAGGTAAGCTCATTACCTTTCTAGCACAAGTTGCAATTTTGGGTTGCCTAGTTACAAGAGAATTAATTGACAAGATAGGAGTGGAAGTGTTACCAATGGGACAATCTTTGCATTGATGTCCCTTCTTTTGGCATATGTAGCATAGGTGATCTTCGAGCCTTGAAGATTTCTTCCTTCCTTGTTTCTTGCTTGCTACATGGTTAGTGAATATTTTCTTTTCTAACATTATGCCTTTTTGTTTTAAATGGGGACAAGTTCTAAAAAAGTGTCCCTTCTTAGAGCATTTAAAACGAACTTTATCATCCTTGTTAATAATCAAGTCATTTTTAATATAGGGACATGACCTAATCGAGTGCCCCTTTTCAAAGCATTCACTACACTTCTTACTTCTCTTAGTGTGAAGTTTGACTTGATTATTACCTTGGATGTTACCTTTTATGGAGGCGTGGTTGAGGCTTTTGGAAGAGGTATTGATTTTCTTCTTTTGTTCCTTCCTCTTGGCAATCCTCAAGTCCTTGACATTTTCTTCAAGGGATTTAGTGCATGCCACGGTTGTTCCCGTCTCAAGCTTCTTCACCATGTGATCACGGTTATCTTGAGAAGGTTGAGCAATGCACTTCCCTTTTAGTTGTGTCAAGCTCATTTTAGCCTCTCATTTTCTTCTTTGAGCTTTTGATATGTATCATCGTTTGTTCCTGCAAATTCTAGCTCAAAAGAAGATTTGCTTGTCGTCGGACAACAAGCATTAGCACATGGTAATGTAGTTTCAATTTGAATACATGTGCATGAGTGAGGTTGTTGGGATTTTAAGTTTTCTATCACAACCTCATGAGCAATATTTAATATGATATGATCATCCATAAGATTTTCATGAGAACATAGGAGCATATCATATTTTCTTGAAAGGCTAGATTTTCATCTTTTAGCTTTTCTACTTGGTCCTTAAGCAAGGCATTCCTATTTACTAATTGAGCGATACAATGTAAAGCGTTATCTTGCTCAATTGAAATAGTTTCATACCTTTGGACCAAATCAACATGAGAGCACTTTAGCTCCTCATGTTCTTTAGTCAACTCGTCAAAGTGTACCATTTTCATGGAGAGAACATTTTCTAGCCTTTGACGAGCTTCGCTTTGCTCTCTCAGCTCTTTCTAGAAGTTTGAGCATGACCATCTTATCTTCTTGGCTTAGGCGAGCGTAGAGTTGCATGAAGCTTCTTTCTTCCTCCTCATCCTCGTTTGTGCTTCCGCTATCATTTTCATTAGCCACACAACATATGTGGGAATCGAAATGGAAAGACAAACCTCTTGGAGAGGTGGATTCATCGTTTGTCTCCATCGGTCATTTTCTTCTTCTTCCTTGCAAGGGTTAGTATCACAAAGACTAAAGGAAGTAGAAGCACAAAATGAACTATCATGTTGGACTCTTCAAATTTGCTTTTAATTCTAGTCCAAATATCATGCACATCACAAATAGGTTTGTCATATTTTATTATGAAAGCATGATAATCTTCTTTGCTAAGGGATTTACTTAAGATGTCATAAGCTAGATAGTTTAAGCGTATACATCTTAAATCTTCTTCGGAGGCATTTTCCCTAGCATAGTTAGAAGGAATGATACTCTTGTCTACCATTTGTTCTAATTGAGGAGCTATGGTCCTAAAAGCATTTATCACCCTAGTAGACCATGAATCATAATTAGAACAATCAGGAAGTAATATCTCAAGAGTTACCTCCTTGTTCTCTTTGGTCTTCTTTTTCTTTTGAGATCTTCTTCGAGCCATCACTTTGAGTTGTTAGACTCAATATGAAGTGCCTTGCTCTGATACCAATTAAAAGTCGCCTAGAGGGGGGTGAATAGGCGAAACCTGAAAATTAAAACTTTATCCCCCAACTAGATCCCTTGATTAGTGATTAGAACAAGATATATAATTATTGGAGTATAAAAACTAAGTCCTTGCTTGTAAAGAGTATTGCTTTCAAATAATGCAGGATTGATAAAACAATACAACTAATAGGTCTATGAGAATAAAGCAAAGGGCTTAGATAAGAAGAGCAATGACACAAGTTCTTTCTTGCAATGTGTTGCTTTACTTAATGTGAATTTAACTTAAAGCAACACTAAATAATGTTAGCAACGAATAGAGCAAGAAAAACTTGGAACGGGAAAGAACAAACAAATCACAAGCAATAAGCACACGAGACACAGGTGATTTGTTTTACCGAGGTTCGGCCCTCGAAGGCCTAGTCCCCATTGATGAGTCCACTAAGGACGGGTCTCTTTCAACCCTTTCCCTCTCTCCACCGATCACACAAGACCGGCGAGCTCTTTTTCTTCTCAAGGATCACTTAAGACCCCGCAAGGACCACCACACACTTTGGTGTCTCTTGCTAGCTTTACAAGCCTCCAAAACTTTGGAGGAAGTTCAATGGGAGTCAAAACTCCACTCACAAATGAACACAAAGATGTAGTACACACTATCTCTCAATGAATCTCACAAGGCACTAGAGCTAAATCACACGAGAGGCTTTCTTTTGCTTGCTCTCGCGTTTGTGGCACTTGTGTGGGTTGTAGTGGTCTAAATCTTGTGTATAGGATGGATCAATGAATATATGTGGTTGGGAGGGCTTGAATATGTCAACTAGATGACTTGGAATGTTGCTTGGGCTCCCACACCTTGAAGTGGCCGGTTGGGGTGGTATTTATAGCCACCAACCAAAATGTAGCCGTTGGAGAAGCCTGCTGGCGATGGGCGCACCGGACAGTGTCTGGTGCGCCACCACGTCATCCAGATGTTAGGGCTTGGAGCTGGTCGACCGTTGGAGGCTTTGTCCTCATGTGGCACCATACAGTCCGGTGCGACACCGGACAGTCCGGTGCCCCTCTGACCGTCTGCTCTGACATCTGATTTGCACTGTTTACTTTGCAGAGTCGATCGTTGCGCGCAGATGACCGTTGCTCCACTATCGCACCGGACAGTCCGGTGGCACACCGGACAGTCCGGTGAATTATAGCGGAGGTGTGCCTGGAAAACCCGAAGGTGAAGAGTTTGAAGTCGATCTTCACTGGTACACCGAACACTGTCCGGTGGTGCACCGGACACTGTCCGGTGGCACACCGGACAGTCCGGTGCGCCAGACCAGGGAGCACTTCGGTTTCCTTTGCTCCTTTCTTTTTGAACCCCTTTTAATCTTTGTATTGGTTTTGAGTTGAACCTTTGGCACCTGGAGAACATGTACTCTAGAGCAAACTAGTTAGTCCAATTGTTTGTGTTGGGCAATTCAACCACCAAAATCATTTAGGAAAGGTTTGACCCTATTTCCCTTTTAGGCTTCCTCTCCGTCGTGCATAACCCTAGCTGTGGAACGCACTCTAGCCATCTGATGATTGAATTTCTTGTTTTTTGAAGTTGAAATTTTTTCTTTATCTTGCCGAAGCTTTTTCTTGCTACGAAGCTTGAGCAAAGTAATAGCTTCAGTTGAGGATGCAGCAAACAAGCTTCGGTTTTGGTCAATATTTTGGTAGCAAAACAGTGCAATAGTAATGAATGCTGTGGTAACTTCACACCTACCCGTCTGTTTATATAGTGCCGCAGGTGGGAAGGTAAATCGTCAAGGTCTTCCGCACCGGACAAACAGCCACCCGCACTCACTGAACGGTGGGCCACAGGGTCCGAGAAGGTGAATCGCCAGGGCGTGCGTCACTGATGCAATATGAGGCTACTTCGCGCGCGGATTATTTTAATCGTTTCTCGCCAACGAGCTCAGGGAAGGTGTTTTTTGGATCTTCGTCATCCTGAAGCCAAGAAGACTTTTTTCACGGATCAAGCTCGTTACGAAAAACGATCTAGCACCGTGAAGGGGCTACTGTTAGGGGTATGCTTCGTAGCCAAAGATCCTAAAGAAAGAGAACACCTTCGGCAGACCCTCTCAGAAGTAGCGCCGAAGCTATCACCTATAAAGCTTCGGCACAGTGACAAATCTCAAGACGAAGGGGTGAACCGACTTAAAGATGAAATGACTTAAAGACCCATGATGTTTTGTGTCATTAATGTAGACGATTTTAAAGGGCATAAATGTAATTTTACACAGGATGTGCCCTGTGCCTATAAATAGGTGAACAGTACCCGATACTGTTCACGCAATCTTGTAATTGCTGACACATTACGCTGGAATTATTGTTTTCTGCCAAGGCGAAGGTATAAATATACCTAAATATTATGTATAATATTTAGGCTTGTATAATAAAATATTTGTGAATGATATTATCTGTCTTTGGTATATTTTTCTCTAATATTTTATATTTTGTATTTCATTGTTTTATAAGTCTGATTACGAAAGGTGTGACCTTCGTAATATTTTGCTCATGGACTTCGTCCGAAGTTCATTAAATCCTTGGGGAGATAATGCTTCAGCGGACGAGGGACATTAATATTTAACATTTTATGTTGCCTTGTTCTTAATTCATAGCATCTGAGAACAAGTCTCCAACATTAATTGGTTATCGTAAAATATTCTTGTTCGACCATGAAAATGCAAGTAAATTAATACTAATAAATATTTAATAGAAGATAATCTCAAGTTCCCACATAAAAATGGTAAAGTGAAGTATTGATTACGTTGAAACTTGGATACTTAGAGTGATTTTACGTGCAACTCACGTAATAAGTGAAAATAAAATAGAAGAAACGTTGACATCCTGTGGATTTTATGGTCCCATTATTTTTTATGACTATATGTGGCCATATGTTGTACCTTCGTATAATTTCATAGATTTCTGAGGCTATTTGTACATTATTAATTTCTTTCTACATAAAATCATCAAAATATAATTAAAATTCATAAATACACTAGTTTGACCCAAAATTACAAAAAGCTTACCGAAAACAAATAAATATTCTGTTCAAATAAAACCTCAAGTCACCACATGAAAATGATAAGTGAAATATTAATTATGTTGAAACTTCGATACATAAAATGATTTCACGTGTAACTCACGCAATAAGTGGGAGTGGAATGGAAGAAACACCAACATCTTGTGGGTTTTATAGTCCAAATATTTTTGAGAACTATATGTGGATATATGTTGTGTCCCTGTAAAAATTCATGAATTTTTAGGCTATTCGGTGTATTATTAATTTCTTATTGTAGAAAATCATCAAAATACAATTAAATTCATAAAAATATTGTAGCGTCGACCGGAAATTGCAAATAAGTTACCAATATTAATAAATAGTTTATAAAAAGATAATCCTAAGTTCCCACATGGAGATAATCTTAAGTCCCCACATGAAAATGATAAAGTCTATTATTTTGATATAAATTTAGACATTATTTCAATGATTTTGGTCTAAAGATATGTTTAAACAAAAATGTGTTGTACTACAAAGTTATAGATCTCTTCGAGCTCTACAGTTTTCATATAAACTTTATCTTCATCCGATTTCATATGCAAAAGTTATGATTTTATAACTATATTATTATGCAGAAAAAGAAAAAATGGGTACCCGAATTCCGGGTACTCGTATCCGACCCGAATATCCGGGTATTTATCGGGTAGTACTCGCTCCGTATCCGACCCGAATCCGAAGCTATACTATCTAGGTATTACCCGTTTCCGCCCCGAATATAAAAATACCCGTACCCGTATCCGAAAATGGTCCCGAATCAGTACCTGTATCCGGTACCCGTTTCGGGTACCCTGCTCGTTTTCACCCCTACTAGAAATGAAACCTTTTCCAAGAAATAAATTCCAAGAAATAAATTATATAGAATTCAATCGACTAGAAAGTGATTCAATTCCATTATTTTTGTTTGGTTGTACAAGCAATTGAATTCCTAGGATTAAATTCTAGATGTTGTTTGGATACTTTGCACATGGAATTTGAATTTGAATACAAACAAGGATCTCTTGACTTTGCATCTGCTTAAAGATGAGCATGAACAATTTACAACTATCAGAAACTATTAAGTTCACAAATAATAGTTCCACAAAGGCAAGTCACACATAACAGTTTCATAAAGTCATCAAATTCGCACATAAAAGTTCTACAAAGACATCAAATCTTCACATAGTAGTTTCATAAAGCCATCAAGTTCGCACACAACAGTTTCACATAGCCATCAAGTTCGCACACAAAAGTTTCACAAAGATAAGTTCACACAATCAGTTCAACACAGAGATCTAAGTTCACATATAAGTTGTTTCACTTCCTTAGCTGCATCATAAGCCACATCTTCCTCCTTTTCCATTGGGAGTGCCATCATTGACTCAAACTTGCATGCATTAGAGGTGAGGATGTCATAAAGCTCAAGTTCTGTGTCTTCATCAAGTCCCTCAACCTCTTGTAATGCGGCGAGAACTTCGGCGAAAGAGGGTAGCTTTGGACCGTCATCTTTCAATGCAGATGTAAGCATGTCAAACTTATCACACCATAGAGTTAAATGAATCATCTGATCTTTGTCTTTTTAAACTACTCGAGGAAGATACAGAATATGGAGCATCCTTGCCTCTGGTATCATTCTCTTTTGCCATTTCCTTTGAACTTTCAGCTGCTGTTTTAGCACCCTCTCCATTTGCTTGGTCTTTATTGTACACTAGGCTGAGTAGATCCCAAAACTTCACAACCTTATGTCTATATCCTTTTGCTTCCTTATTCCTCTACAAAAAAAATTGTTACAAAGATACATCAACAAATAAACTTGGAATTGAAACATAAACTAAGCTGCAAAAATGGAATAAACTACTAGGCAACAGTAGCATGTATGACCAATTTGGAGTAAAAATAAAAACTGTGCAACATATATGGCACGATGGTAAGCAATCTCTAAAACAAGGTATTATTAAAAGCATACAAATAGTATCAAGTTGCACTTAACCGAAGCAAAATAGGTAGGGAAAGTTATATGATCAAAGTTGGACGACATGCCTGACGAAATCAAATTAAACCTAAAGATGATGACCGGCCGGATGTATGTATATATCCGTGCATTCTTTAATTTGCAACCTTGTCCATTCTCTAGATGCATAATGACCTAGTCAATAGGGTTTGAGCGAAGGCCGCGCCTTCCTCGTCAAGTTCGGTTGATTTTCAAAAAATAAAGATTTTTAACGACGTCCTTTCTTCTTCCATCCGCTTGTTGAATATTAACTTTTGTATTGTATGTATGTGTGACCACAAATATTTTGAATTCCAAGCTCATTAACTTTTCAGCATAGTTAGTTGATATGCAATGCATAGTGCACACGGAACACAGAAATAAACTTGTTAGTGTCTCCGGTTACAGTGGTGTGGACAACTCGTCAAGGGCATGTATGACCAATTTGGAGTAAAAATAAGAACTGTGCAACATATTTGGCACGATGGCAAGCAATCTCTAAAACAAGGTATTATTAAAAGCATACAAATAGTATCAAGTTCCACTTAACCGAAGCAAAACAGAAAATCAGAGCGATACTACCTTCTTCCAGATGAAGAACAAAAATTTAATTACAAAAATTGAATTACAAAAATTGAACAACAAAAATTTCCGTACCTCAACATACTCATCCCATACAGTGTCACTATCAACTTTGAGCTTGTTCTTCTCCCAATCCCATCCAAAACCACTAGTGGACAACAAACCATTAATGATATTGTAGTGCTTATCAAAGGTCTTGCTGCAAGAGCTAATATTTTCCTTTGTAATGGTGACATTACACTTCTCAGAAACATTCTTCACAGCAGATGTGTATACATGAGACTTCCACCCATTCTGACATCTATCACCTTTATTGTAATAGTCCACAAATGTATTAAGGAGTACCTGATCCATCTCATCATTCCAAGGAACATAGCCCCTTGTTTTCTTGTCCTACAATCAAAGAACCACACATATAAAAAACACAAACACAAAAATTCATAAATGACAAAGACATAGAAAACAGAAGCATACAACTATGAGCTTTGACCACGCCTCGCTTGATAATCAACAAACATTTCACTAGCTTTGGTGTCTCTAAAATCACTGCACTCGTTAGTTGGTTGAACATGCGTAATCAGACTCATTTCTCCTTAATTTTCAGCAGGAGCAACAGAGATGAGACTATCAACTTCATGTATTAGAATATCGTCCATATCTCTTTGTCTATCCCTTAAAAAATTATGCAATATGCAGCAAGCATGGATGATCCTAATCTGCATAGAATAATATGGTTGTCAATATACAATTTTAAAACAAAGATTGAATTTTAATTGAATACCTACTATGTTATACCTGGTTTTCTAAATCAAAATATGAGCTGGTCCTCAAGATTGCCCATCTCATCTTCAATAGTCCAAAAGTTCTCTCTATCACATTCCTAGCTGTTGCATGGCATAGGTTGAATAACTCTCTCGTAGTAGATGGATTGTTGCCTTGAATAGCCCATTCATTCAAGTGGTACCGTGTAGATCGGTACGGGGCAAGAAATCCCGGACCATTTGTATATCCAGCATCCACTAGATAGTATTTACCACTAGGAACAACAAATGAGTCCTCCCGTGACATGGCATCACGTAGTATGCGTGAATCCGAAACTGACCCTTCCCATCCAGCCAAGACATACATAAACTTCATTTATTGATCACAAACCCCTAATACATTAGTGGTGATTCGTTGCTTCCTATTTCTGTACATACCTTGGTCAGTCAATGGAACATTCACATCGATATGTGTGCCATCTAGTGCACCTAGGCAGTCCTCAAACCATTTCAACTTTGGATCCTCAGGTAGAGTGGTTTCTGGATTAGGAAGCTTGATGAACTCATGACTTAAAGATAGAATCCCTCTAAGCACTTCATTGAAGTGTCGACTGATTGGTTCAAGGGACCACCCATAAGTGCTATGAATCAGCCTCATTTTGGTGTTATGACCTACTATAAGCAGAAAAATTGCAAGCCTTTCTTCTATCGACACATTTAGGGTATCCTGTAGGCCACTCTTTTCCTGTAAGATGGCACTCAAGTCACTAAAAGATCTCTTAGTTAGGCACAAATTGTCATAGCAATAGACATTTGAACCCTGGTACATATTTATATGCAATTAGACATGCTAGTTGAAAGCAAAATGCTCTACTCAAGAATAAAAACACTACTAGTAGGAGCACAAGGTGGAATAGGAGAAGTACCGATGTAGCCATGGAGATTGAAGGGTTTGTTGGAGGTAGCTAGATGAAACTTGAGGCGGCAAATCCCAAAACAATGAGCTGTTTTAACACTCCTGCAAATGAATCTATGGCAAATGGATTATATAATCTAGGCAGATTATATAATTGGCTAGAGATCAACTGATTAAGGCGCTGCAAGGTTAAATAAATTCACCATAGCATAAAGGCGGTTCATTAACCATCAGACAAAACATGGTAATACAATGACAAATAACACAAGCAAAAAAAATTAAACAAGACCTTCCTAGATTGCAGAGCCCTATACCCCCCAGGCGTACAAGCAAATCTCAATATCCTACTCAATAATTCACCAGCGGAGGAAAGCGAATCTCAATATACTACTGCCACTAGCAAATCTCAATATCCAAACACAAGCAGAGCACATGGAGCACGACACAGCACATGGAGCTATGACGGCGAGTACAAGCAGAGCACGACACTGAACTCAATCATCCTCCTCAGCGGAGGAAAGAAAAGCACGGCACAGCAAAGCAAAGTCGCAGAGCACAAGCAGTACGCAGAGGGATACCCTCGCGAGCACAAGTAGTACGCAGAGGGATACCCTCGCGAGCACAAGCAGTACGAGCACAAGCAAAGTCGCAGAGGGATAGATCCGGCAGCGAGCTGCTCCTGCGGCTGCTCCGAGGCGCCAAGGTGCCCCTCTGCCTGACAGGCGCCGAGCTGGCCGGGTCCGCTGCCAGCTGGAGCGGTCGTGGTGCTACGACCCCTACATGCGACCCCTACATCATGGGCTACGAGCGGCCGCAGAGGGAGACGAACCTCGTCGTCGTCGATGCCGTCGTCGGCCAGAACAGTCCCGCTGCCGCTGCCGCCGTGGTGCTCGAGGCACGAGCAGTGAAACCTAGCTAACTTTCTAAACCTTTCCGATGGGTGAGGGTCTGAAACGTGCATAGGCTAAAATTTCAGGGATAGAAAATGGGCTGAAATGGTGAATTGAATTCTATGGACAGCCAAATAGGCCGAGAAATGGAAACTGATTCAATTCAGACCAATTCCTGTAAACCAAACGGGCCCTTAGAGAAATCTATAAAAAATTGATATAGAAGATACCATTAAAGACAATCTAAAAAGATTTCCTCCTATATATCCGGTTCTCTCAAACAATATCATCCTCCATATATTAAATACATATATGAAAGATATATTTTGCTCTAGATTTTTATACGTATGTATTTATCATACCCTCAGATGTCTTATACATATTTTACTATTGCCTAATCTATTGTTCAATGTATTAAAATGAATAGAGGAGAAAATAGAGTCTATGTACATAGAAAACGAAGAAGTGTCCCCTAAATTTAGAGGACTCTATGGAAGGCATCGCTGGAATCAGCCTTATACCGCCTCAAGCAGTTTACCCATATGGCCGTGAAAAACTCTGTTTAAATTGTTTTGCACTGCAGACTCACAACAGTAAAAAAAGGAAATTTCCAACTGCCTAAACTCTTGGAAATAAGCTCTAAACCGCTATTTCCGATGACTTTTGTTTTACATATGATGCACTCTTCCGTCGACGTTAATAGGTCGAAAGTAGGCTTATTTCCGACGGCTGCCCGTGTTTATGACAAGGCATGTGCTCGTGCGAAATTTCGACAGCATAACCCGCTGTTCTCCAATCGCACGCTTGAAAAGGTGCAATTGAAGAATAGAGGGATCACGCTGCCGAACTACGTAGGAGCACATGCCCTTGTCATAAACACGGAGTCTGTCGGTCACCCCAAGGCTGTCCAATAAAGGGACAATTCCAGTCCAACACGCCTCACATACATCGCTTGTGAGGTGTGTTGGGCCGAAACAGGTGACACCTAATTTTCGTTTTACATAAGCTAACGCTAGAATCATCGTGCATTATTACATAATTTACTTAATAAACCACTAATACAATATTGTATACTAAATAACATTGTTTTTTGAGTGACAAATCATATGAAATTTATAATTTCTGAGGTCTTAATAATTACCCTCGAAAATTATAAATTAATATCATATAAGCACCCCTAAATAAACTAAATCAAGCTAACTCAATTTATATAATCAAATTCTGGCCATCAGAAATAACAAATTAAACAATTTTCAACAAACAAATTATTTATCTGTACATAAACTAACTACCATCAATCAACACATTCATACATACAAATCAAATACAATTAATACTACTCACTTAGTGCTGGCGGCGTGGACACAGTCGACGGACATGGGCGAGCAAGGTTGGGGCGGCCGGGGCCAGGCAAAGCAGAGGCGTATGACGGCGGGAGGGGCCGGGGACAGGTGGGGCAGAGGTGGTCGAAGGTGACCGGCGCCAACGAAGGTGGCGGCATTGGCGCGGATGAGGGCAGGGCGTAGGGCTGGAGGCCATGGAGCTGGAGTAGGCGGTCGTCGGCGATGAGCGATGGCGCGGGCGGGGACGATGAGCAGCAGCGTGGGGGTGGGCTTGATGGATGGAGCAGGCGCGGTGAGAGAGTGAATGGATGGAAACGGCATCATGTGGTGGGTTGGCGGCATTAGCTAAAAAACCCTATTTTTGAGGGCTGATTTGACAGTTGTCGAATGTAATTGCTATTTCCAACGGTTGAACAGACAGTCATCGAATATTACTTATATTTCCGACGGCTTCACCAGACCGCCGGACATTGTATTATCTTCGACGGCTCCTATGTAAACCGTCAGAAGTGCTCTGTTTTCTGTTGTGATTGTACCTTTTTCAAAGTGGAATTTGAATATGGAGATGAGGATATGTAACCTATTAGAGATAGTCTTAGCTCTTGTTGTTTAAGTCGTTTCTTTTGCCCGTTGAGAAAAATAAGATATCGTCCAATTCAACATTACAGATATTGAAACAGAGAAATTGATCACTTCATTTATTACATAATATGGTAACAATGAACTGGAACAATGCACGGTGTTGCAGAACATGACTCCACTACCTCCTGTGGAGGTGCAAATAAAAATATGGGATTCAAATCACACAGACCCGGTCTTTTATGCATGGCACAATATCATTAGGCACTGCCAGTCTTCTTCTCAGCGTTGAACTCTTTCAACCACTTGGCTGAGCGCTTCATGTAGCGTTTGTAGCCGTCATTGCGGTCAACGTAGACGATGCCGTAACGTTCGGTGTAGCCCGCGGTCCATTCAAAGTTGTCCACGAGAGACCAAGCGAAGTAGCCCCGCACGTCTGCCCCCGATCTGCATGAACGGATAGATGTGTAATCAACGGACAAGTTAGTTTCTATGGGAGAAATGAACTAGAGGTGCGTAGACTCATACTCCATTGAGTCCTTAATAACTGCGATGTGGCGCTGGAGGTAATTTATCCTTTTCTGGTCATTCAAGGCATCTTCCATGGGTAGGTCGCCATTGTCAACATCACCCATCCCTGTAAATATAATCTCATGTTCAGCACTTCACTCCATGGGGGCCAAGTGAAGAATAACGGATTATAGCATGCCAGCTCAGCCCAACATGGCCGTACGTACCATGTGATTAGATGCACATGGTCCTGATTAGATACCCATGAGAAGAATAAAAAGGTACAACTGTTTGTAGTCAACTAAAATTTAGTGCTCTCTCCGATTTTTTATATTTGATGTTTCTTACTATATAACTGAACTAATCAGGGTCAAGTAAAAAAACGGTGGCAGCACAACCTATGATTTAAATTACAACAAAATGCAAAAATATGGAGCACATTACTACTTACCATTCTCAGTGATGTAGATGGGTGGGTTTCCGTATTTATTCTTCATGATCATAAGGAGATCCTTTAGGCCTTCAGGGTACATGTAGATCCACGGATTCCCCATCTGCAAATGAAGTAATGAATATATTGTTCATAATAACAAACTACAGATTTGTTCCGCTTTATTTTTGCCAACACAAAACATTTGTGTGCCTTACGAACTTAACATCATGCTCCCCCATATTTAAATAATAAAAAAATAAAATTATACATAAATGGAGATTCAAACCAAGATTGTTGGCTCATACCTTCACACCTACGAGAGCAAACACAATGCATATGTCTTTGTGCTTTATTCTCTATATTTAAGTATAAATCAAAACCGTAGTAATCTAAGATCGGTCAGTTTGATAGTTAAAGTTTAACAATGAGCACTCTATGACTATTCTTCGACAAAGTTTTTAAATTATCACTTTCGACATAAAATACTGTAAAAAATAATAGTGTAAGAAGATACGTACCCAAGGACCAATGGGTTTGTCGTCAGGCCCATTCGCTGGTTGACAGAAGAATAAAAGCGCATGCACGATTAGATTAGTATGAAAACATCATTTTTTAATAGAACAATCGAGTAGTAATAATATTAGTCCTCAACTATTATTTCTTACTTTCTTGACTAGCATAGGCATCGTCAGTGTTGAGCGTCGGTGAGTAGTTTGGAGAGATATCAATGTGTTTGGAGAACCTTGCGGTATAGTAGTTTAACCCCAGCATGTCATAGGAACCCACTAGCTTTTCTTGCTCTTCGACGGTGAAGAAGGGTAGCCGATCCCTCACCAACGATCTCATGGAGAAGGGGTAGTCACCACGAACCAATGGCTCCAAGAACCATCCTAGGTTAATGTCCCAGGACCTTTCTTGTGCCTGTTGATCCACAAACGCTGACTTTTCGTATGGCACTCGACCCATTACATCAAATGCAATCCCTATACGTCTATTCTCATCCTGCAATTTATTTATTAGTATACTGGAGTGTGTTTTATATATGTTGTAGCACTATTTGTTACTTTAGAAGAGTGGGGAGTCTTTGTATATATATATGTACCTTGTAATGCTTGTTGTAAAGATCAACAGCCTCAGCATGGGCTAGGAGAAGGTTGTGACCAACAATGTATGGCTCGATAAGTGAGTTTCCAATTGGGTTAGCACATTTTTGTCCTGGGGAGCACCGCCCTGGGGCACACAACCCGATTCCATAGGAAAAAGAAGTAAAGGTTTGGGGCTCGTTAAATGTCAACCAATTTTTCACTTTGTCACCGAAGTTCTCGAAGCACACCATAGCGAAATCTGTGTAATCTTTTCTGAAAAATTGCAAAGTCGGATAATGTGTTATATGCTAGATAATTGAAATTTTCCATGAATGACAATTGATGCATGTTTTTCCAATCCTTAGTTGTGACCCATCATGAAGTTAAATCACAAAAAATTATGGTGTCCAAAATGCATGTAACAATATTTTAGTTCATCGTTTGTTTTATCGAAACTAGAAGTATTGATGAAACTTTAGAATCATCGTCAGAGAGCAAGTAGACTAAATAATGATAGATGGGAGCATATCATTTCAACTGTGTATAAATACTTACACAATCCTCCGATCTAAAAAGCCGCCGTACTTGTCTACCAGTGCTTGAGGCGTGTCCCAGTGGAAAATTGTTATAAATGGCTCTATGCCTGAGTTGCAATGAGCAAAAAAATGATTCATGAAAACTTCTTCACATTGGATTACAATCTTGATCAATTAATTAAGTTGCTAAGCTAACTAGTAAGAAAAAATGTTTTTACCCTCCGCTAGCAACAAGTTGATTAGGTTTTTGTAGTAGTTGATGCCATCTTGATTAATACCTCCTTCGAGCGTCCCCTCTAAAAGCCATAAGCATATAATAAAATTAGCATCGTAGCAGTCAACTCTGGTTGTATGTATATATGCACGTAGCGAAAGGGCCTCTAGCCTAGCGGTTCAGGACTTTCGAGTAGCACCTCCAAGTCTTGGGTTTGATTTCTATCGGGAGCGAATTTTCAGGCTTGGTTAAAAAAAATCCCCTTGTTGTGCCCCATCCGCTCTCAGGTTGCGATGTCCTGTGCGCCACCCTTCGGTTGGGCCGTTGCAGAGTGGACAGTTGACGCCGGCCCGATAGTAATGGGGGGCCAGGGTTCGGGGATTTTATCGGCCGGGACTATTGTTTCGGTCTCTTATATGGAATACCGGGAGGGTGGTATTTCCCTCTCCGGCCGAGTTTTTTTTTGTATATATGCACATAGCTAGGGAACATATTTGGTTTTTTAATCTATACTTACTCGGCAGTATTCTGGACCAAGAGATGGAGAACCTATAGGCATCCAACCCTATTTCCTTCATCAACCTTACATCCTCCTGCCAGTCATATAATGATGATAATATGTATTAGCAGACATATATAGTACACATACATTAACATTTTCGTGTTCCAACAGTATTTGTGTCGTCTCGGATATTCTTAGATGTACTGCATTTACTCTAGTTATTATTGATGGTGGCATATCTCGGTACTTACATGGTACATGTGGTATGAATTTGCTGCAACGTCCCCATTGCTCCGGTCCGCTATCAAGGCTATATATTGATATGAACATGAAGGAAAAAGCAAAAATTAAGGAAACAAGGGCATCATATTTGTATCTTATTGTTGGTACAACTACATCTTTTGTCCTAGCTTGTTATATAAACTACAAGAGGCTGCGTCCTTTCTATTTGAACGAGCATTTTTTTTTGATCAGTGGCTATTATATTATATATACAGCCTGATTGCTTATCAACCATAAACCAAAAGAAAAAAAAAAGGATGGATTATATGTGCGTTAGTTACCCGGAAAACTGTGGCAGAAGTGATCCCATGTGCTTGGCCCCTTTCCACCTTCATTCCAACCACCTTCAATCTAAACAGATATTATATATATTAGCTGTCAATCGATCTGTCATCAACCCTACTTTCCTTTGGAAATACTCCCTCCGTTTCTTTTTATATGTCGCTGGACAGTGCAATTTTGTACTATCCAGCGACATATAAAAAGAAACGGAGGGAGTAACAACAAAGACGTAAACATTCGTCCTAGAAAATATATAATAATACCTGGTATGCTGAAGTGGAAGCGCCAACGATGAAGTTAGAGGGAAACCAGTCTCCTTTTGGGACTTCCCAGGGCCTCAGCATTTGCTTTCCATCGTCGTCTCCATCCTCGTAGCGCCTTGTCTGGTAGTTCTTGTAGTTCCCGAACCGATCCATGCCCGCAAGAAACTTTTGCGAAAGACCGCGGGAGTTGACAAGCTTTACCTCAGAGCGTGCGGTCCTTTCGTGGCTCTCCTCCGCCGAATCGCCGGCGGATATCTCCTCCGCCGAATCGCCTTCCACTCTGCGCGACCGCTCACAGCTAGCGTGGTGCTGAATGACCCCCGCCTCCGGAAGTCTGCAAATAGGAACACAGAGCTCCCGCTCGCAGCGTGGTGCTCAGTATATATATATCATTGCTGCAAATTATTTTAATATTAGTGTGACAAATCATTGTTATTCCATCCAATTCAGTAACCTCAAACACTATGAAGTCTATTGCGCCAATATAGTCTCAGAAACGATATAATGCTCAAGAGCCAAGAACACCGTGTCGTGCTTGGGCTGTAGTCTCGCCCCGTAGTGCTGACCCAGCCTGACACGATTATATTTTTTATATTTTATAAAAAACGTATATACATATATACACAATTTATATTCAATATTAAAAACATCTAAGTATGATGTTCTATTGGTTACATATACAATTTATATTTAACATTTTGCGCTGATTTAATCAAATAGACCGAAGGGCTAATGGGCTGGTGCAGCACAGTCAGAAGGCCGACATGACGTTCTGGCTCATGCCGGACCACCGTTTGGCTATATATAGGCGTGCAGCGAATTAATTTAAAATAGCTGTGAGAGATTATTTGTAAAAATATGAAGCGGGACGACCGTTGAAACTGGTGCCTTAAGTATAGTATACGATTGAAGAGATCTTCCACCCGGAAGGTACGTGGTGCTATGATTCAAGAAAAAAGTACGTAAGTCGCTAGTTTTTTCAAGAATCCCTTCCAACAGCAACAGTAGGTGAGCACTACAGTAAAACGATAAAAGTCCGATGGCTGCATAATGTCCGACGGCCGCCTAGGAGACCGTCGGACATAAGCTTATGTCCGACGGCCGTTGGCAACCGTTGGGCATAAGTGAGAATATCCGAGGGCTGGCAGACGGACTGTCGGACATAAGCTTATGTTCGACGGCTGCCAGACAAGTCCGTCGGACATAACCTTATGTCCGACGGTCTCCTACGTGGCCGTCGGAACTAACGGATTTTAACCGACCCCTCGCGCCCGCGTCGGTTTCATTTCTCTCTGTCTCTAGCATGCGTAGCCGCCGCTGCCGCTGCCTAGCCAACGCCGCCGCCGCCGTCGCCGTCGCCCGGCACCGCCCAAGCCTCTCCCGGGGACGTCCAGCCCTGTCCCGACGCCTAGCCCGCGCGCGAAATTCTGTCCACGTCGACCGGCAACTCCACCACCGCCCAAGCAACACCGGAGCCGCCCCGACGCCGGCCGCGGTCGCCGGAGCCTCTGCCCTAGTCCCCGACGCCACCGGCGCCCGCCCCGACCCCGCTGGTGTCCGCTTCACCGGCTAATCGTCCGGCAAAGTAAGCAATTTTATAATGTTTAGTATAATTTTGTATATGCATATATTGTTTGCTACTAGCAATGTTTAGTTTTGTTATGTCCGACGGCATAATTTAATTATGCAATTAAATTAACTTGTTTTAATTTATTTATTAGTGGCTATATAATTTAAACTTTTAATTTTCGAGGGTAATTATTAAGCCCTCAGAAATAAGGTTGTTTTATTTGATTTAGGGTCCCGTGAAATGATTTTTTTGTAGTGCTATTGTATTAGTGTGGTTAATTAGTAATCATAACTAATTAAGTTAACATCTCGTATCTAGTATGGAGGAGGATCGTCGATGGATGTATGAAGGTTGAAAGAAAAGAGGTGCTCTATCAAGTGAGTGGGTTGCCAAGACTGACGCGTTTCTCGACCGTGCTTTTGCTCGGTCAGAGACTGGAACCGATGTTAGGTGCCCTTGTACCAAGTGTCGAAACATTTATTTCCTTGACAGGAGGACTATGTCGATAGATCTTTGCAAGAACGGTTATATGCCAGGCTATGAGGTGTGGGTGCATCACGGTGAGGATCCACCTCCTTGTATTGTATCAGAAGTTCAGTCACATGAAGAGGAGGACTACGATAGGATGGAAGAGATGCTTGACGAAGTACGCCATGAGCTTCTAACCGTCGATTCGGAGAACCCCGGTCAACCCACCGAGTATGAGGATCTAGCTACACTTGAGGTTCAAAAGTTCTTTGAGCTCCTTAAAGCTGCCGAAGAGCCGTTGCATGAGCACACAAAAGTGACCGTCCTTGTATTTGTGACTCGACTTATGGCTATTAAGTCTAAGTTTGCATTCTCAAACAACTGTTATAAGGAGCTTTTGAACTTGATCAGTGATGTACTTTCGGAGAATCACAAGATGCCAAAGGACATGTATCAGTCCAAAAAGTTGTTATCTAGGCTCGGTATGGACTACGAAAAAATTGATGTCTATGACAATAATTGTATGCTTTCCTGGAAGGAGACCGCGGGTGAGAAGAAGTGTACTGTATGTGGTGAGCGTAGATTCGTTGAGGTTGAAAACGACGATGGTTTGACCGTGACTACGAAGATTGCACGTAAGCAGCTTCGTTACATGCCTCTTATACCTCGGTTGAAACGTTTGTTCATCTCCAAGAATACAGCCAGACACATGAGGTGGCACAAAGAAGGGGTACGTGAGAATCCAAATGTCATGGTGCACCCAGCTGATACAGATGCATGGAAGGCACTAGATGCTTTTGATTCCAGCTTTGCTGATGAAGTGCGGAATGTCCGCTTCGGTTTGGCAACAGATGGTTTCTCGCCATTCAATCTAACTGCAACGTCCTACTCATGTTGGCCCGTATTTGCTATTCCATACAACCTTCCACCAGCTCTTTGCATGAAATATGAATTTATTTTCTTGTGTCTTGTAATACCTGGTCCGGATCATCCTAGAACAAAGATCGATGTGATGATGAGACCCCTGATTGAAGAATTGAAAATTTTGTGGGAAGGAGTCGAGGCGTACGAGTGTTACAAGAAACAGAAGTTCAACCTGAGAGCCGCGTTTTTATGGTCTATTCATGATTTTATGGCTTATGGTATCTTTGCTGCATGGAGTTGTCATGGGATTTTGACATGTTCGATATGCGTTGAAGACACTTTATGCTTGAGATGATGGATAAGCTTGAGCAACAAATACCGATTTTGGTATGCAAACTTGAAAAAATATTTCCACTAGGTTTCTTCAATCCGATGCAACATCTACTTGTTCACCTACCATACGAAGCTAAGGTAGGAGGTCCTGTGCAATATAGATGGATGTATCACATTGAAAGGACACTAAAGAAGCTACGTGCAATGGTTGGTAATAAGAGACGAGTTGAAGGGTGCATCGCTAAAGAATTCAAATATAAAGAGATAGCATCGTTCATGGGCCTGTACTTTGCAGAGGAACACAATGTCAATGACCCTACATAGTGGTATCTTGTCGACGAGCCCCCTATCAGTGATATTGAAATTTTTCAATGGAGGGGCAAAACTGTAGGACCCAGCACAACATACTGTTTCACCAACGACGAATGGAAGACTGCTTTACTCTACATGTATAACAACATGGAAGAGATGAGTCAGTTTCTCCTGTAAGTGTAAACTTTATTTTAGTCATTGCCGCTAGAATTTTTGTTGTGATACTAAAAGGTTTGTTTACTTGTATAACAGGGAATTTGATTCTCAAAATTGCATCTCTGGCTGTGAACGTGACCAGATTCGTCGAGAGGGAAAAGATGGGGGACTTAATTTCTTGTGTTGGTTTCGAGATTATGTAGATAAAAATGACAATATACACCCGGACCTTCGACAATTATCCCTAGGAGCAGTAACTGGCAGACGTTATGGTCGGTATGATGTCAATGGTTTTAGATTCCGTTCCACAAGGTTCGAAGATGATCATCCTCTAGCAGCCACGACAAATTCCGGAGTTGTAACTAGAGCTGTCGATGATGAAGGGAAGGTGACTAATTATTATGGAGTCATTAATGATATAATCGAGTACAAGTTTTTTGGAGATAAACAACTCAAAGTGGTGTTCTTCGATTGTGATTGGTTTTCTCCAAATACAACGCGAGAAAATCAATATGGCATGGTGGAAGTCAAACACAACGATAGATTAAAAGGCCACGACACTATAATCCTTGCCCACCAATGCGAGCAGGTGTATTATATGACATATCCATCTAAGAAAAAGGGTTTGGTTGATTGGAGGGTAGTGTACAAAGTTAATCCTCGTGAACGACTATATGCTCCTGGTGATGCTGGTTATATTGAAACTCAAATCGAGCAGGAAGTGGGGGCTGCTGAGATTTTCCAAGACGAAGAACTTACAAGCACGTTTAATGTATAAACTGAAATGTTGGAAGAATCTTTATTAGGTGATCAAAATGATGTAGAGGTTCCTCCAAAAAGAAAACGAGTGACGAGAAAGAAGAAAGCTACTTGGCGTCCATTAAATCGATGAAAGCATCTAGATCCTGATTTTGATCACGATTACGATTGACGAGTATGGATCATGATTTTATTGCATATTTTATGATTTTATTGCATATTTTATTATTTTATTGTCGATTTATGTACTAACTTATTGTTGTTAAAATAGGATGTCAAAGAAAATGAAGTCTTTTGCTCGTAGTTTGCTTGGGACGAGGAGTAGCTCGAGGAGCAGCTCGAGGGGTGAGGATTCAGTTTTTTAGGGCACAGGTTCTACCATGAGCAGACGGAGAGCGCTGGCAGAACATTTGCCTCTACAAGATGTAAGTTAGTTGTTAAATTACATTATTTGAGTTACTTAATATTGTATGATGTAAGTTATTTGTTTCATAGGATGTTGAAATTGATGAACCAGTGGTAGAGGATCATGCAAGAGATGATGTTGAAGCTGATGGTGGAGATAATGTGGGAGATGATGCTGGAGACGATGCTGGTGGGGATTCTGGGGCTGGGGATTCTGGGGCTGGGGGAGATTCCGCAGCTGGGTCTGGAACTTCTCGAGTTAGGAGAACGAGGAAGCTGCATTTTGTTGGACCACCTCCAGAGCTTCCACCCGAATCTCGGGTTTTGATAAAGCCTAGTGGAAAGTGAGTGACATATCTTTGCTTAAATGTTATTGAAAGTTATGTTTTAATTTCTACATTGTTTTCTGTTTGCAGGACTTGGATCGACGACTCGTTCACTGGCACAGGACACTACAGGCAGGTGAACATGGTCCTTGGTAATCTTGTTCGTCTGCACTGGCCTGGTGTTGTGACTTTGCCTACTGGCGAGTCTATCCCCGCCACCACTTGGGAGCATTATCGCTATGGTGTCTGTAGAACGTTTGGCAACACATAGGCACTAGTTTGGGATGCATTCTGGGTATGAATTGTTTATAGTATTTTAGTTATTCCATATATGTTTGCTTTTATGATAACACTAATTTTGTTTGCAGAAACAGTACAAGTTGTTGGACGATGGATCATATGATATGAACGCTCGTTACGTGTTTGAGTATAACGCGAACGATGTCGTTGCAAATGCAATGTACTATGCACGAATTCAGGCTATAAAGGCATGGTACAGAGCAAATGCTGATGATCGACCGATGCCAAATACCAAGGCCGAGTGGTCATCAATTTACTTGACGGAGGAGCAATACCTAGAGGTAAACAGGTTGTTGCCTCTCATATCGCACAAAGCCATGTATTTGCTTGCTTTATTTAAAAAATTTCATGTAGGTGTCGGTGCCGTGGATGGCCACCCGATCAGACGGTTATTGGGCATTGTGCAGATGGTGGGCTTCCCCTGAGTTTCGTGCCATTTCCGAAAGGAATAGGGGAAACCGTGGGACTGAGTCATTCCACAACTACGGCGGTGATGGTCATGTGCGCTTGGCTAAGAGAATGGTAAGTCACTGTTTGTTGTAACTTTTGAATTACATAGAAATGTGTCATTGTAACTTTTATATACAGGAAATCAAATCCGGCCGTACGCCCACGGATGTGGAGGTGTATATGCAAGGGCATAGGGGTTCTGATCCTCAGAATCCTGATGTGTTATGCACTCAGACGGCCACCGACCGTCTAGCGAGTTTTTGGTACTCTATTATGTGTTTGATATTGTTTGCAAGGGCATAGGGGTTATGCACTTATATCTGATATTGTTTGCCTCTAGGCTTCATATGGGCAGGAGATGGTTCAACGCCATGGGCAGGAGTACGATTGGAGGAGCCAGCCAATCGACCCTCAGGCAGCATATGCTAGCGGAGGAGGACAAGCCCATGGACGGTGAGATTATTTGATTTGGATTTCAAAATTGTCATCATATGCTTGTGATTCAACTGAGCCATGAGTTACTATACTAAGTGCATGGTTCACTCTTGTAGGTTGGGTATTTTTGATTCTATGATTGATTCCAGAGAGCTGAGACGCCGTGGACGACAGTCCACATCGTCGTCTTCACAGTCGTCCTGTTCACGATCATCCGCCCAGGAGATAGAGCTTGCAGTGTTGCGTCAATAGGCAGAGTACCATCAATCAGTCTTGAGGGAACAATTGGAGTACCAGAGGCAACAATCTGAGTACCAGAGACAACAAGCCGAGTACCAAAAGAAGAGGGACGCGTATTATGCAAGCCTCCAGGCCCAAAATCAAGCTCTTCTCTCGGTAAATTGAAGTAACATTTTGTAGCTTATTTTGTAAAACACATGATGTGTATCTTATTTGCTCAACAATGACTTGTATATAATTTGTAGCAACTAGCCCAACAAGCGGGCGTCCCAATGCCCACCTATGGGATGCCGCCTTCGGACTTTGCACTTCCAATGCCAATGCTTGCGCCTCCACCTCCGCCTCCGTCACAATTCCCTATGGTATGTACACATATGCGTGTGTGACATGTTCATAGATGTCTTATGTGTTTAAATGAACAACTGAGTGGTTACTATTTCATGTGCTTGTGTTATAGGGATTTCAGACACCACCCGCTTCAGTTGCAGCACCTGGAGATGGGTCTGGTCAAGATGACGCATCACATTCTTGGGTGAACAACCTTTTCAACACACAGAGTCCAGCCGGAGGAGGTGGCGATGGATATGAGTGATAGTGATGTAAAACACTTGTTGCAACCTTTCATGTGAAAGACTATCCGTCGAACACTATGTCAGTTTGGATTTTGGACCTATATGTTGATGTAAAACACTTGTTGCAACAATTTGGAACTATATGTCGTTATGTTAAATTTGTGAATGTGAATACTATTTATGTGACTATATTTGTGATTGTGAGTACTTATGTAAGTATATTTGTGATTGTGAATGTGTATATGTGCAAGAAATCTGTTTTGTTTTTGAAAATGTCAAATTTTTTAAAAAACAGAATTTTGTGGAAATTCTAGAATTTCTTATGTCCGACGGCCTAGAGTAAGCCGTCAGACATAAAGGCTTGTTATGTCCGACGGCTTACCAGGCCGTCGGACATAAAGGCTTGTTATGTCCAACGATGTAGCGCGGAGCCGTCGGACATAAAACGGTGTGGGTCCCACATCCGGCAGGTAAAACGGTTGGGAACCGTTATGTCCGACGGTCGATTGCGGCCGTCGGAGGTACATTATGTCCGACGGCAGCTGTCGGACATAACACTATTTTCGACGCATTACGTCCGGTGGCTAGAAACCGTCTGACATAACCGGAAGCCGTCAGACATAAGCTATGTCCAACGGCTTTGGCCTTATATCCGACGGCTTTGGCCGTCGGAAGTTACTTAGTTTACTGTAGTGGAGATGGGATATTTCAAAAATTTGTTATTATTGTTGGATGGGAGATGGATGTTTCGTATTTAAAATGTGCACGGATGCACTGTACCTTTGAATACCCAATACGTTGCCCTCTATTGGTATATACTCTGGACCACAGGCACGTTCTGGGCTTGTCCATGTGATCGAATTGGATACACATCGATATTACTAGTTTTATTTTTTTCATTTTTCTCTTCCGATTCAGATTGAATACGGATATTATCGAGTTGTGTTGTATAAGATTTGAATAGATATTGACATCTTAAATAATCTATTTTAAATATGCAGCAAATCAGGGACCCCATCCCTCGCCATCCCCACTTCCAAGGTTTCGTAGAGCAGGAAGTGAAGGGAAGAGGTAGACATAACACGACGAAGACTTGGGCATCTAGAGGCGACATAGGTAGTATACCGCTAGATACATATAGGGAGAGAGCACGCAAGTGCAGAAAGAAGCCCACCCGAAGCAGCTCCAAACCGAGAGGCACCCACACCATGCGTCAGTCCGAGAAGGGCGAGAGAATGCGAGTGCATTCCTAGCCTTGGACCCAAAGAGGCGACACAACACCACTACCAACACCGTAGCATATGTCGACTGCTGCCACGCTATAGGTCTTGGTTGTCCAATATCTTAGACCTAGACTCCTCATCGCCAAGATAACCTAAGCGTAGCAGGTGCTGCCGTGTCCTCCTCAGCGGCACGCACGGAGAAAGCCAGGAGCAAGACCGACTCGCCCCGTACCCGCTTCGATGAGCGTCGGTCGGCTCGCAGCTACGACCTTGGGCGGGGGCAGCAGGTTGAAAAGGAAGAACATGGCGAAGGCTGAGAAGACGAACAGGAGTTCCGCCGACGGCGAAAACGATGGTGCGCGCATGTTGTGAAACGTCCTCGTGGACGTGCACGCGGGTCGGTGTCGAGGCTGGTGTCGGACGAATACGGGGAGGAGGCGCCTACTCCCACGCCCTCTGCCGAGTACGCGGTGGCGCGAAGGCGGAGGCATGAGGGGAGAGAGAAAAGAAGCACAATGGCGAACGAGGTGGCGGCAACTGAGGCGAGGATTATCATTATCGTGCGAGGTATAGATGGCCATGTGGGCCGTGTCTAGCGGGCTAGCCTGAGGCATGGCCCATTTAATAGTGCCTGGGCCAGCCCGGCACGAGCGCAGTGGCGAGCTTGGGCCGTAGCCTCGACCCATTGTGATGGCCCGACCCAGCATATTTATATTTTTTATTTTACAAAAAATGTACATATGTACAATTTATATTCATTGTTAAAAACATTTGAGTATGGTATTCTACTGGTTAGACGCCTTTACCCAGTGTCTCTCATCCTTCTTCCATCAGGGCGTGGGTTCGAACCCCCCGTTTTTAACGTTTTATGCTAATTCAACTAAATGGCCCGCGGGCATCAGGCCTAGCGGGCCCGTGCCGGGTCGTCGTTTAGCCATCTATATGAAGAGGTGTGGTTTGGGACGTGGATGTTTTTGCGTAGAGGACGGACATGCAGCAGGTTAATTTGAAATAGATGTGAGGGGTTATTTGTTAAAAGATGATGTGGAACGACAGTTGAAACTGCTCCGTTAATATAGATAGAGAAAAGATTTCCTCCTATATATCCGGTTCTCTCAAACAATGTCCTATATATCTCGTCCTCCATATATTAAATACGCATATGAAAGACATATTTTGCTCTAGATTTTTATACGTACGTATTTATCATACCCTCAGATGTCTTATACATATTTTACTGTTGCTTAATGTATTGTTCAATGTATTAAAATGAGTAGAGGAGAAAATGGAGTCTATGTACATAGAGAACCAAGAAGCGTCCCCTAAATTTAGAGGACTCTATGGAAGACACCGATGGAATCAGCCTTATACCGCCTCAAGCAGTTTACTCATATGGTCGAGAAAAACATTGTTTAAGCTGTTTTGCACTGCAGACTCACAACAGTAAAACGAGAAATTTCTGACGACCTAAACCCTCAGAAATAAGCCCTAAACCATCGGAAATATGCTATTTCCAATGACTTTTGTCTTACATCCAACGACAGTTGTCCAACGGCGTTGACATGTCTGAAATAGGCTTATTTTTTTATGACTGTCTGTGTTTATGACAAGGCATGTGCTTGTGCCAAATTTTGGCACCATAACCCCGTTGTTCTCCAGTTGCACACCTGAAAAAGGTGCAATTGGAGAATAGAGGGGTTACATTGCCGAAACTGCGCAGGAGCACTATCACACACGGTTTTAAGGGCAAAACCGAATGCATAGCATATGTGTGCCAGGATTTATTTCCACACATATGTTGACGTCACAAGTGTAATATATCAAAAGAACAATGCATTAAAGTGTAAATAAAGATTATGTTAACATATTACACTTTTAATAGACATTATGTCTTAACCTTTATTCATCAAAGTATAGCGAAACATGAACATCATTCCACAGGAAGATGACCGGGGGTATCACTAGACTAGCATCCATCGACTTCACCATCAAAATCTTCATCTGCAAACTTCTGATCAAAATTAAGCAAGGGTGAGCTCACTTATAGTGGGGGTTCAACAAGTGGGGTGAAAATGCAAGGTTAACAAGGTAAGGCTAAAGTTTAATATGGTTAGCATTTTAGTTGGTGAACATTTTATTATCAACACCTGATTACTAGGTATAAGTATATACCAAACCCAATTGAGCATAATTTATAATCAGCATAAGCTCAAACCACTTGAGAAAATACCGTCAACATGAAGCTCAACCCCTTGAGCGAACCTCTTAAGCATATCGCTTAAACAAAACCAATCACAATTTATTTCCATCTTCAAGTTTAATTATCAAGTGAGGGTCCAGGCTGCTCTTAACCGTGAGCACAGCTCATATATCAGTTTTACACTCTTCAGAGGTGGTACAACTTTACCCACAAGCCGTGTATCCCCTCTAGCCTGGGTCGACCAAACCCGTAAACACTTCCGAGGTGAATGGCTAGGGATCCACTATGGGGCTTTCGCAAAATACACTTAATACAAAGCAACATGCTAAGGTTTCCACATCAGTATTGGTTACCCTCTAGGCGAGGTACCATAGCCAAGACTACCACCCCATGTTAACGTGAGCCGCCACCTCTTGCCCATCTTTCAGGTAAGGTTGCTAAGCACTAAGCATACAATGCTAATTACCAAAGCTAGAGCCCATGATAGCACTCATGGTTGCACTGTTTTCTTGAGTGGTCACTCCATGTTCCAATTATCACAATATGATCTTGCTTAATCGTCGAATTAACAACAATAAGGTAAACTTACTATTTGGAACTTTAATATGATTAAAGAGTGACATCATAAAAATAAAGTTGTAGCAATAGCATAGCTATTTGATTAAATCATAACCCAGGTTAAACAAGGAATAAGGTTGGAAAGGTTAGAGGTATCTAAATAGGTAACCCATCAAATTATGCACATATCCAAAAGTAAACTTTATTAAATGTATTGTATGGGATCAGACAGAATATGCAGGGGAGAAGTCCACTTGCCTTGCTTATAGAAAACCTGAGGCTCATCCACGGAATAGTTCTTGATTCTCAACTACTTGATCAATCTCTAAACACACATAATAAACAAGAAGAAACAAACACCACTCAATAACATATAGCATTCACCATAGACAAACTAAAAGAAAGCATAACAAAAAGAACATTTGCTTTTCAAAAACATCACACGCAAAGGTTATTACGAAAGATACTCCTTTTGAAAAGGTTTGGTTTTATTTTATAAAACAAGACATAAGTGTGAAAATAACTTAACTATAAATTTATAAATGTTTGGTAAACCTTTTAAATATTTTTAGAAAAGTTCTATAGAATAACTAAGGCTATGGGCTAAAAGATTATAAAACACATGTGTTTATGAAGCATTATAAAACACATTATTAAACACTATTAAACCTTTTTAGAAAAGATATAATTCCAAGTTGATTTTATGTGAAACAATATTTAAACAAATGACAATCTTTGTTTTTATTAAGAAAACACATGTCCTATATAGATTTTTATGTGACAGATAATTAAATAATTAATTATATTAACACATATCCTCTATTTTTATTAAGGAAGTTATATTCAAGGTCAATATATAAACTAACATTTTAATTATAAAATAACGTGAACACTAATTTCATTATTTTATTCTTTAGGGAAAACTAGGTGATATATAAATAATATGGACTCAATTTGATGGATGGTTTATCATGCCTAAAAAACTAATTAAGTCATTATAATTTAGGAACAAATGATCTAATTCATTAATAAGGAAACTGTATTCGACATTATATAAACTATCATTTTAATTTACAAAACTATGAAGACTAATTAATCCATTTTAACACTAAAAAGCTCTATAGCGCGTTTAAAAATTGTGAGACGTAATATATCATCATTTATAAAAACATGAATATAAGGATAAATATAACTAGACAAATATTTATCTTTTATTTTTATTAAAACATATGGTCTACAGTTTCTTTTAAATTTCTATTTAGGAAGGTTATACTTAAACATCTATAATAAACTTTGTTAAATTATGAAAACATGAAATCTATTAAAAAGACCATTTTAATGTTTCTTGTATGACAATTGTATTTAAAATTAAATTATGAAAATACGTGAAATGTTGGAAACACTAATTAAAATGCTTATCACATAATTATGAAACTAACAGAAGCATTTCTAATTTATTCGAGTTCTAAATGTACATTTTGTTAATAAAAACTGTAACAAGTATTAAAACATAATTAAAGGTAGACTAGAAGGGGTAGCTGTTACATTTACATTTTTGTATACATATGTCATTATAAGTAATTATCTCTTATTTTCTTTGTTATAAAACATAAGGCTATAATTCTTTTTAATTTCTTAATTTGAAAACTACACAATACAATAAATATAATACAAATTAATTTACAAAAAACATGTAAATCGTTGTAACTATCAATTCAAACTGATCAGCTCACTAACATAGAGCTATCTAAATATTATTTAATTTATTTAGATATTGAATACGCATAAATCGTTTATAGCAAACATAATTTAAATTTATTTGCCAAAATATGTAAATTATTGGAAACACCGATTTCAAATGTTTAACATAAATTCACAAAGTTAACAAATTAATATTTGATTTATTTGAGTCTGACATACGCATTTTAAAATGTGGAAAATTATCGTAGTGGTTAGCTAAAAATTAAACGTAGATACTAGGAGATAGCATGTAAGAAAAATTGGACCTTTCTTTTACCTTCGGATTGCGGATAGAAAAGAGATCGTCGCGGCGTGGCGTGACAATGGCGAGTGAGTGTGTGCGCAATAACATCGAGCAGAGCACGCGACGAGCGGAGAAGGCACGAGCAAAGAAATAAATATAGCATCGCGACAGCGATCCACAAGTAGAGCAGGAAACCATCGATGGTGGGATTGCTGTGTGAGCTCGAGTAGGTTGATGGAGAACGACGACGACTGCACGGCGACAGTTCAACACACAGCAATAGGGAGCTGGCCTGGCATGGTGGAGAAGACGAACGGCAACGCGCAACAGCAGCACAGGTTCGATGATGACTTCAGGCATGGACGACGAAGTAGGTGGAGTCCGTCGAGCGATGACACGGCATGATGGCGCATCACGATGGCGAGCGGCTGTGCAGAAGATGCTAGCTTGGCACGGTGCGCAGTAGTGAGAACCGAGGGAGCGATGGGGTTCTCGGTGCTAAGGGGCTTGGCTGCGGGGATATGGCCGACGAACTGGAGCAGAAAAGGATGGAAAGGACTCTAGGAGCGGTTCCATTTATAGGTGGAGGAGGGAGCCGGGAGGTCGCCGATTGAACTGATGCCGATTGAAGATGAGAAATGGAGGATTTAAATGTCATTAATGGAGGAAACGGTCGGCTCTAATGGGGTAGTGATCCGAACAGTAAAGAAGGGGATAGGAGAGGACGCGGCGCTTCGGCTGGCGGTGTGGGGCCAAGAAGTAGACGAATGCAGGAGTAGGATGTGGACGACAGCGTGGGAGCTGGGCGACGGTGCACACAGGAACGGATAGCGCACACAAAGCAGAGGCTGAAACTTGAAGATGCTCATGACGAGTTGGGCCCACCTGGAGGACAGACAGAGAGAGTGGGTAAGAGAACACACAGGCTAGATCATTTGGTTCCAGTGTTCATCTTCTCTTTTTTTTGAAAATTTTCTTTTTTGTTGGACCGAGCTGCTAAATCGTTTATATGTCTTTTTCTATTTTTCAAATTTCCATATGCATCTGTTTTTTAACAAACAAGTAGCCATATATATTTATATACACACACAAATTCATAATAAAAACCTAAAATATTATTAAAAAAACTAAAATACATCGTTTTGTAGAAAAATATTATTTAGCAATTCATTCCATTTCATGAAAAGATTTCACACCAACAAATAAATCTAAATAATGCATATAAATTTGTATATATATAGCGAAAATCAGGATAATTTCAAGTTTATTATTAACAAATCAAAATACATAGTTACCAAATTTATTATTTTAATAATTTAATATTATTCTATAAAATTAAATTCAAGAATTTGATTCAAATCAAGCAAAACATATGCTTCGGCATGAATGCATCAAGCATTTGATAAATTTTATCTAATCAAGAAATTGTTCAACTTATTTATATCACCATTTCATTATTTGAAAACATAAATATTTTCCTTTGTACTGAAAACTAATGATTCAAATTGTGTTGATTTCAAATGATGGATTTAGGGTGTTACAAGAACATGCCTTTGTCATAAACATGGAGTCTGTTGGTCACCCGAGGCTGTCCAATAAAGGGACAATTTCGGTCCAACACACCTCGCATACGTCGCATGAGAGATGTGTTGGGCCAAAATGGGTGATGCATAAGTTTCGTTTTACATACGCTAACGCTAGAATCATGGTGCATTATTACATAATTTAATTAATAAACCACTAGTACAATATTGTATACTAAATAACATTGTTTTTTGAGTGACAAATCATTTGAAATTTATAATTTCCGAGGGCTTAATAATTACCCTCGAAAATTATAAATTTATATTATATAAGCACCCCTAAATAAACTAAATCAAGCTAACTCAATTATATAATCAAATTCTAGCAGTTGGAAATAACAAATTAAATAATTTTCAACAAACAAATTATTTACTTGTATATAAACTAACTACCATCAATCAACACATTCATACATACAAATCTAAATACAATTAATACTACTACTCACTTAGCGGCGGCGGTGTGGACACAGTTGACGGACACGGGTGAGCAAGGTCGAGGCAGCGGGGGCCGGGCAAAGCAGAATCGTATGTTGGCAAGAGGGGCCGGGGATGGGCGGGGCAGAGGCGGACGAAGGTGACCAGTGCCGGCAAAGGTGGTTGCGTTGGAGCGTGCACGCCGCCTCGGGTGGCGTTGGCGCGGACGAGGGCAGGGTGCAGTGCGGGCGCAGGGCCAGAGGCTATGGAGCTGGCACGGGTGGCTATCGGTGTTTAGAGTCCGACCGCACACTTAGGGTTACCCTTGCGTTGCTTTTGGGTAGGACGGTGCTGTTGATTGAAACTCAATGGTTCGTGCTAGACGCACGAGAGAGGGACAAACAATTTTCTGCAGGTTCGGGTCGCTTGGAGAGGCGTAACACCCTACTTCCTGGGATGGATCTATATGTGGTGGGTTACAAGCGATGTCTCCTGAATGGGGACAAGCTAATGAGATAGGTAGATGGTCGAAGGAAATTATGGGGTACCCCTGAGCCTTATATACACGACCGTGGGGCACTCCATATGTACATCATGATCACATGTTTCCTAAATGATAGTGAACCGACTGAACTGATCTCCCGAAAACACCGCCGACTCGTCCCTAATCCCCCCCGACATTTGAGGGCGCCATGCGCGGGAAATTCGGACGGTTTTTTTGGATAGCGAACGCTTTGACGGGATGCTTGGGCTCGAGTCTGTTGCCTTCTCAGGTTGGCCCATTCCGCCAGTAGCTCTAGCCCGGCCCACGAAGGGATGGCCTTGTGGGGTAACTGGCCTGAGGCCCCGTGTGAGGCCCTTTCGCCTTCTAGTGGACCCGGGGGATAAGTGTCCCCCACAAGCCCCTAAACTTTGAGTTGATTTTGAAATAATCAGCCCAAAGATTCCTGGTCTGGCTTACGGGTGTTGGCGACTTGTTCTCAAATGCTAGGAATTAAGAACAAGGCAACACAAAATGTTAAATGTTAATATCCTTCGCCCTTCGAAGCATTATTTCCCTAAGGATATAATGATTTTCGGACGAAGGTTATGAAGGACATACCTTCATCAGCATAAAATATAATAATGAAGAAGGAATCATATGAAGCATATAAGTTAACATGAACGATTATGTATCATTGACAAATCATTTCTATTTTATTATGATGGAAGAATAGAAATGATATCAAATTACAAATGTACCTTCAGCTTGTGAGAAGGTAAAAGTACAAGTGTGACGCAAAAGTCAATGCCAAATCAGCGTGAACAGTACAGGAATACTGTTCACCTATTTATAGGCACGGGTCGCAGCCTATGCAAAATTACATTAATACCCATTACATTTAACAATAACCCTATAGTAATTCTTCGAGGTCTAATTTGGCTTTTCATCTTTAAGTCGGTTCCCCTTTTCTGCCGTTATGCCGAAGCTTTTCTGCATATAGCTTTGTGATCGTCTTATCCTTCGTCGTGATCACCTTTCGTCCCAGTCAAGCTTCGTCTTTAACCGTGCTTTTGTATACCCGCAATCTAACTTCGAAGGTACCTGTTTGCATATTTTCTTGGAAAACATTGTTAAATCATGTTTTTGAGGACCTTCCAAAGCCGAAGGCCCCCAACAGTAGCCCCTCGCAATATTAATTTGTTAGAATGATAAATTCAGATTGCGAAATGGACGAAGGCTATAAGCCGAAGGTCCGAAAAAACACCTTCCTTTTGCTAGAATAGCAACAGTCATTGGCAAATGGGGCCCTCCAGTCTCCGACATAATAGGTTTATAAATACGGGCTCGCCACAATTTACCGGGCACGCTCTCTTGCCATCTGTTTTTCCTGCTCAAATAGTTTTCTGTCTACAAATATTTGGTTGCCTCCCTAGTTTTAAGCTTCGGAAGCGAGAGGCAAGAATTCCGAAGGAATGTCTGAGGAGAAGAAGGTTGCTGCCGAAATGAAGCTGAGCCTTTCTGAAGAGAGGCATCTGGGTTTTCTTGAGTCAATGGCGAAGACGAATACAGAGAAGATTACAAGGGAGATTTTAGAAGGTTTATCTGAAGATACTGGTGAGAGTGACAGTTACGATGCAGATAGCGGGGGTGAAGATTCCGAAGATCGGCCATGGCGACCAAGCCATTCAGTCTTCGGAAAATCAACTATTGGGCAAAGTCACCTTGAAAACATGAAGGGGAGATACTATCGAGATATGTCCATTGTGAGAGCAGATGCCAGAGAAAGAACTGTGCCGAGCCCTGAAGATGATGAAGTCGTTATCTTCCGAAGCTTTTTAAAAGCTGGGCTACGATTCCCTCTAAGCAGATTCATGGTAGAAGTTCTGAAAATATATCAGGTTTACCTTCATCAACTTACCCCTGAAGCAATAATAAGAATGGGAATCTTCGTCTGGGCTGTGAAGAGTCAAGGTCTAGAGCCAAGTGCGAAAAGCTTTTGCAATATACATGAATTGTTATATGAAACGAAACCCTGGGGTAAAGAGCAGTATCAAAACAACTTTGGTTGCTACAACTTCGGTGCTCGCTCTGGATCAAGCTGTCCCGTGCCCACCTTTTGGAAGAGATGGCCCGGAGAATGGATGAAAGAATGGTTCTATGTAAAAAATGATTTGAAGGTTCGAGAAGATATTAAGGATATCATCATGCGCCCCATCTGGCAGCGCTTCGGATTCCGGAAAACGAAGGTAGAAATGGATAAAGTAGCCGAAGAATGCCAACGGGCCTTCGGCGTAGTCTGCTCCTTTATCGGGACAAGGGATTTGATACAAGAACACATTGCCTTCAGAGTATGGCCTCTTGAAGATAATTGGGAAATGCCGAAAGAGACTGTTAAATAAACTGACGAAGGTGGGTTAGTCAGGCTGAAGTATACATTCAAGTATGGAGACAAATTCGTTGAACCAGATGATGATTGGTTAAAGAGCATTGAAACTGTAAGTGATGAATTGCTTGGGGCATACTCGAAGGCCGAAGATACTGCAATGTCAGCAGCCTTTGGAGGCCGAAGAAAGAAAAGACTGAACCGAGTTTTTGATGCAATCGGGTTCGTGTACCCCGACTACCATTATCCAGTGCGGGGGCAGAAAAGGAAAGGTATAGTTTCTGCGAAAGAGACTGCTCCAGCTGCTCCTATCGAGCCAGCGCCGAAGAGAAAAAGGGTGAAAGTTCTCACACACCGGCCACGTTACATTGAACTAGCCACAGTGCCTGAATTCGGCAGCGGAGCATCTTCAGCCCCCGAAGCTAAGGAATCAACTTCGTTGCCCGGAGCCAGAGAGCTGGCCGAAGTGCCAATTACAAAAGAATTGGAAGAACCAAAGACTCTGTTACCAGAAATCAAAGAGGTGGCCGAAGCTCCATCGACAGAAAAGATGGAAGAAGCAAAAGCATCAACTGAGGGAACGAAAATATCAGAAATTTTGAGTCCCTCAGAAGAAATTAAAGCAACAAAAATTAAAAAGGGGCCAACAGCGACCCCAAAAAGAAAAAGAATGGTTAATGTGTTAGATGTTTTGGAAACAATTAAACTTCCAAGCACAACCCCGAAGAAGACTGCTGAAACTTCTGAGGGGCTTGCTGAAGTATCTGTTGCTGAGGCTCCGAAGCAACAAACTAAAGTTGGAACCGGGCTTTCAGAACCAACCAAGGTAATACCTTTGGAAGCAGAAGAAACAAAAATTGCAAGGGCAACTGAAGAAATGAAAATGTCAGAGCCTACTTTGGTCGAAGAAATTGATACTGCTGTCCCCGAAGCAACTTCCAAAATATATGATTATATTGTGCGTCATGCTTCGGGGAAAAAATTATCGGAAGAAGAAGTTTTTGAAGCTAATCACTATGCCAAAGAATTGAAATATCCTAAGGGGGCACTAGTGTTCAATGGGACTGACGAAGAGGATTTCCTATACTGCCTCCCAGACAATAAAGAATTATCCGTCTGTTGGGAGATGTCTAGAAGTATGGGGTTTCCGAAGCTTGAGGCTAGATTATGTGCTATGACGAAGGAGGATCTTGTGGATAGTCTTGCGTACAATAGCCTGAAGGTATGAGAATTGGATGTTTACAAATTTTATAATTCGTAGCTCATTCTTTTGTTCTTATACCAACCTTTTTACATATAGGGTTTAATTCTAAGCAACGCATTGAGAGCACAAAAGAGTGCCGAAGATGAGAGCTATGAAATTGCGTTCAACAACCTACGATCAGAAGTTATTAAACTGAGAAATGAAGCTCTAGAAAAGGATAAAATTCTGCTCACATTGGTGGACAAGGTAAAGAAGGACGAAGCTACCTCAAAGGCCCAGGCCGAAGCCCAAAGACGTGAAATTAAAGATCTTCAGAAACAGCTAGCTAGAGCTAAAGAAGAGCGTATACTTGAAGAAACAAAACGCGAGCTTAGTGATCAACTGGTGAATCATTCAGAGATGAGTATTAAAGAGCTTCGTGCATTCCAGAGGAAATGTTATGTTAAATCCATAGAGTGCGTCAAAAAGATAAAATCTAGCTTCGCCAGCGTTGGCGCATTCTCTAGTGAAGAGAATTTTTCGAGAGGCAATCCTGAAGGCCCAATGGAGTGGATCAGTCATGAAGCAGAGGCCTTCGAGGAAATTTTGAATAGTCGAGGTGACATTTGCGCTTTTTCGGGTGCTAGGGGGATTGCTGCTGTTTTGGAGAGGAAAGGCTGCGAGCATGTAAAATCCCTAGCGCAGTCCGAAGCTACCTTGTCTTCTGAAGACATTAAAGACCCCTCACCCGAAGCAACCATGGTTGGTGGGAAATTCTTCACCGATATCTGGGATAACGGCGGCCGAGAATCGGCGCAAGAAATTATTCAAAGGAGTGAAAAAGGCATCCACGATGCTAGAAAAATAACGGAAGCTACCGAAAAAAGTACAGAGCCCAAAGGGCAAATAGGTATTAATTAGTGGTTTTTATTATGCTGTAATTTTTAATTCTAGACTCTGCTCTCGGTTTGTAATAGTAATATAGCCGTATCTTTTCTTCCCCCAGAACCTGCTGAGACATTTCCGGGCCCCCACCCGAAGGGGGACGATGAAATTAGAAAAATGGCTGAAGCCATTATGGACAAGGTTGTCAACCAACTATTGAACGAAGCTGCAGAGATAGTACTTAAAGAGGATTAAATGCTATTGTAGAAACATTTGAAGCGTAAAGATGTGTAATATATTGTAACTTTAAATGTAATATATAATCTATTTATAGTTTAATTCTTTACGATGCATGAAACTTTGCATACATACCGCTTTTTGAGCCTTCGGCGAAAAAACACCTTCCCTTCTTTTCATGCTTCGTGAAGAAAATCCTTTCTATATCTCAGGAATGTCCAAGCTTCGTGAAATATTTTCCGAAGCTATAAAAAAGTTTTGTGTTGCGTTTCCGATGTGGCTACACTTCATCTCGATTTGTCTTGTGCCTTAGCACGATTTTCTTTTTTCCAAAATATGTTCCGCAAGTCAACACTGTATCCCCTTCTTGTTCCAGATGCATTATGCTGTATGATGCTTATGTTATGCAAAAATGATGTGATGATGTTATGCCATGCAAAATGATATTTGTGCCACAGATATATATCCCTGTAATAAAGCACACACACTTTTTATATCAGCGCTGACTTTTCGCTGTAAGCCTCCCTTAGGAGCTTCTTCGCCTTTTACTTTCAGCGGAATCAGCGTTTATTTTTCGCTGTAAGCCTCCCTTAGGAGCTTCTTCGCCTTTTACTTTCAGCGGAATCAGCGTTTATTTTTCGCTGTAAGCCTCCCTTAGGAGCTTCTTCGCCTTTTACTTTCGGCGGAATCAGCGCTTATTTTTCGCTGTAGGTTTAGAAAACTTACACTGCGCTCCCTTAGGAACGACTTTTTACTGTTTCGAACAATTTGTACTGTGTGCGTTAGATCAAGTTTTTGGTAATTCAAGGGTCCTCCAAATCAGTATAAGTTCGTATGCTTCGGCAACTCAAGCCTATGGAAAAAACATATTTTTATTATAGTAGAAAACAAAAGTATTACAGGGAATTGAAATTCAATAAAAGACATTTAAACTCTTCATAATTATTTCTTATTGACAAAAGGGTAATAGTGAATGTAGAAGATGCAAAAGAACTGCTGTTGAGGTAGGATATTTGTCAATAAATGTGCTTCGACTCTGGCACCGTGCTGTTGACTGTGCGAGCTTTGGACCCCTCTCTGAAATCCCTCTGAAGATGATTGTGCGGACTCCCTTCTGGCTGTTGTCCTCGCTGGGTCGGCGGTGGCGGTGGAGGTTGCTGCCAAGATGCTTGGGGTTGGCTCGCCGAAGCAACAGAAGCTGCAGGGTGGTTGCCTACATATTCTGGAATATAAGGTGAATGATACGAAGCAGTATGCATGACCTGCTTCGGCTGACTCTGTTGCGCTGCTGCTTCCGCTATTTCCTTCTGCTTCTGGATGGTAACATGGGACATCCTGGTAGTATGGCCCTTGTCTTCACCACAGAATAGGCAATATATTTTTCTTGGCTGGTCTCCAAACCTTCCCCCGAAGCCCCTGGCGCCTCTGCCCCTTTGCGCTGGCGGCCGAAAAGAACTCTGCTGTTGGGCCGAAGCTTGTGAAGAGTGTTGTGGCCTTTGCTGCTGGCTCCCTCGGTCATCAGTTTGAGCAGAGTTATGGATTGACCTAACATGCCTCGGGTGAAATCTTCCTCCGAAGCCCCTGGTCATTTCAGAGAACCTGAATGCTTCCTCCCTTCTTTGGTGGAAGTCATTGTCAGCTCGAATGTATTCGTCCATCTTCTGGAGCAGCTTCTCCAACGTTTGTGGTGGCTTCCTGGCGAAGTACTGCGCTGATGGTCCCGGCCGAAGCCCCTTAATCATGGCCTCAATGACAATTTCATTGGGCACTGTTGGCGCTTGTGCCCTCAGGCGCAGAAACCTCCGGACATACGCTTGAAGGTACTCTTCATGGTCCTGGGTACACTGGAAGAGAGCCTGAGCGGTGACTGGCTTCGTCTGAAACCCTTGGAAACTAGTTATCAGCATATCCTTCAACTTCTGCCAAGAAGTGATTGTCCCTGGCCGAAGAGAAGAGTACCAAGTCTGGGCGACGCTCCTGACGGCCATGACGAAAGATTTTGCCATGACTGCCGTATTGCCACCATACGAAGATATGGTTGCTTCATAGCTCATTAGGAATTGCTTCGGGTCTGTGTGACCGTCATACATGGGGAGCTGGGGTGGCTTGTAAGACTGTGGCCATGGTGTAGCCTGCAATTCTGTTGAGAGAGGAGAAGCATCATCAAAAGCAAAGTTTCCATGATGGAAATCTTCATACCAGTCATCCTCATAGTGGAAGCCTTCCTGATGAAGCTCTCTGCGTGGAGGCCTTCGGCTTTGATCATCTTGAACAAGATGACGAACCTCCTCAGAAGCTTCGTCTATCTGTCTCTGAAGATCAGCTAGACGAGCCATCTTCTCCTTCTTGCTTTGCACCTGTTGCTGAAGGATCTCCAGGTTTTGGATCTCCTGATCCAGGTCATCCTCTGGAGGTGTTGGACTAACAGCCTTCCTCTTCTGGCTTCGGGCCTCTCTGAGAGAAAGGACATCCTGATTAGGATCCAGCGGCTGTAAAGTACCAGCCCCTGTCGCTGAAGCTTTTTTCGGCGGCATGACGAAGGTGATGCTTGCCGAAGTTGTTCAAAACTCAAGAAATGGAATTGAGTTCACCGGAGGTGGGCGCCAATGTTGGCGACTTGTTCTCAAATGCTAGGAATTAAGAACAAGGCAACACAAAATGTTAAATGTTAATATCCTTCGCCCTTTGAAGCATTATTTCCCTAAGGATATAATGATTTTCGGACGAAGGTTATGAAGGACATACCTTCATCAGCATAAAATATAATAATGAAGAAGGAATCATATGAAGCATATAAGTTAACATGAACGATTATGTATCATTGACAAATCATTTCTATTTTATTATGATGGAAGAATAGAAATGATATCAAATTACAAATGTACCTTCAGCTTGTGAGAAGGTAAAAGTACAAGTGTGACGCAAAAGTCAATGCCAAATCAGCGTGAACAGTACAGGAATACTGTTCACCTATTTATAGGCACGGGTCGCAGCCCATGCAAAATTACATTAATACCCATTACATTTAACAATAACCCTATAGTAATTCTTCGAGGTCTAATTTGGCTTTTCATCTTTAAGTCGGTTCTCCTTTTCTGCCGTTATGCCGAAGCTTTTCTGCATATAGCTTCGTGATCGTCTTATCCTTCGTCGTGATCACCTTTCGTCCCAGTCAAGCTTCGTCTTTAACCGTGCTTTTGTATACCCGCAATCTAACTTCGAAGGTACCTGTTTGCATATTTCTCTTGGAAAACATTGTTAAATCATGTTTTTGAGGACCTTCCAAAGCCGAAGGCCCCCAACAACGGGTTTGTTATATGGCCCGATTTCTATTCTGCCATTGGGTGCACCGAAGGTGCACCCATTGGTTTAGCCCCCGAGCTTTGAGTGGATTTTAGAAATAATCCATTCAAAGGTATTCATCTTATGCTTTAGAAATCAGCATTTTGTCTTCATGGGACTATAAATCTATTGGGTGCACCGAAGGTGAACCGAATGGGTGTAGCCCCCGAGCTTTGAGTGGATTTTAGAAATAATCCATTCAAAGGTCTTCATCTTATTCTTTAGAAATCAGCATTTTGTCTTCATGGGACTATAAATCTATTGGGTGTAGCCCCCGAGCTTTGAGTGGATTTTAGAAATAATCCATTCAAAGGTCTTCATCTTAAACTTTAGAAATCAGCATTTTGTCTTCATGGGACTATAAATCTATTGGGTGCACCAAAGGTGCATCCAATAGGTGTAGCCCCTAGGCTTTGAGTGAATTTTAGAAATAATCCATTCAAATGTCTTCATCTTATGCTTTAGAAATCCAAACGATGCCATTTGTCCATGCCTTGTTAGGTCTGAAATCAATTTGATCGGTGACAGATTGGACGTCTGGCTAGTTGAGGCAGATGGCTTTCAGCTCGACATCACCCTGCTTTGTGCTTCAATGCTTTTGTTGATTAGACTTGCGCTTCAGTAGCCAAATTTGGACTTCTTTCCATCTCAGCCAATCTCCTCGTTTTGTCTTAGTACATTCATTGCGTATATTTTGTGGATATCACTTCTTCAGAAAATCTTTGAAAATTTTGGGTGACACACCCAATGGGTGTGCCCAAGGGGCGTCCTGGCATGTAGAGTGTTTACCGCGTTGTCCTAGAGAAGTAACTTGATGTGACCGAGAGGTGTAATCATTTGCCTAAGCAGTTTACTTAGGTCGTGTTACGCGAAGCGGCGCTTGTTTGCTTGACTCATTTTTAGGCGGCTTGAATTGCTTATTGAATTCTTGTGACTGTTTGGCGAATGGGGTAGGAAGTGGACGGTCACTCCCAGCCTCTATAAATAGCCTGCTTGCCCCGGCTGTTCTTTTCACTTGCTCATTGATCACTTGCTTTCTTCTTCTTCTTCACTCCCTCCCTCTCCAACCGACCATGGGCAGGGGTAGGAGGGGCAGGGGTTTGCCTCGCCGTGCCGACGGCAACGCACTCCGAGCACTCCCTCGGAGTACTTCGGCAACTCAGAATACTTGAGGAGGCCTCCTCCGAGTATGATCGATCTGTAACACCCCTGGTGTTACTAGCACTAAAACTTGAGCATAACATCATGTGCATTGACATTTCATATGTTTGTTATACCTAGAGTGCATTCACTAGGTAAAAATTTCAAATAAGTTGTAATGATGTAACCTGATGTGTGGTTAACCCTAGGGTAGGGTACTAAACCCTGAGTTAGGGCTTATGGATGTAAGTGAAGTCCAAATAGGATGAAACCTCAAAACTCATGAGAAATATTCATAAGTTATCACATTTTATGGACTTTAGTGGCACAAAAACCTTAGAGAACTCAAATCCCTGAAAATAAACCCTAGAGACCCTAATTCAAACTCTAGGGGGGTAAATGCAAATTTTGTGCACTTTTGGACCACAGTGCAAATATCAAAGTAATAGGACACCGCAAATCATGTGTACTTCACCTTTTAGGATTTGCAAGTTAAACAGTGGGATTTGGACTTAATTGCAAAAGCACCTCATGTACTCCATAGGCCTAAGTCTGATATTCAGTGAATATGGTCAGCTTTGGAGCTTTATATCTCCAAATCTGCAAGAGTTTTGCTTGAGGTCAATACATCAAACCTGTAGAGCTATGTTAGGAGTACAAGTTTTATTGAGTGACTAAGCATTGATGCTGTACAAAAATTGGAAATAAAAGGGCTTAAAGTTGGGCTGACAGTCAGTCATTGAACTGCATATTGGTTAACAGTGAAGTTAGGTGAACATTGAGATTGGACTCGACCATGATCCAGTGATTGTTTGACTATGGTTACTATAGCAAGATTGTAGCTGGATTATAGGGCAACAACTTTGTTACTGGCAGATTAACAAGTCGTCATGTAAAAATCTGAGATCTGGGCCCTGCAAACCGCGCTGTCAGGTGCTCTGAATGTTGTTCTGATGGTATAGTGCCGCAGAAAGATCTTCGGTTCAGTTCCCCTCGCCGCTGGTGAACTCTGCGCAAGGATTCACGCTGATTGTGGCGATTCGTGCTGGACTCAGGCAGGATAGTGTCGGGAGGGTGAAAAGATCAGAAGGGGAGCGGATTGGGTCACGGGGTGAAGCTTATCAACCGTGCCTGTAGCCGTGCGACATGGCTGGACCGCCGGTGTCATCGTGGAAACTCCGGCGACCTCAATTATGCCACGCCATGGCTCTTTACTGCGCGGTAGTAACCGTGGCACACCTTGGCTTACCATCTCTGAACCACTACACCGGTGAACGCCACGACTAAGCCACCAGTGACCTTCTTCCTCTCCGGCCGCCAGCACGCCATGCCAAAATTAGGAGCCACCACCCGTGGAAACTATAAATTGGTACCCCAGCCTGCTCCGCTAAGTAATTGTGCACCCAGTAAACCAACCCTCACCTCACAACTCCCCAATTTGGGATTTCCCCCAAATTAGTCAAGAACCCCGCCGTATGTGAGCTCGCCGTGGCCAGCTCTCCACAGGTCCGATCACGCCCTCCTCGCTCTTGTTTTAGTACTCTTATGTGTTCTTGATGCTTCCCGACCCGGCCAATTGAACTAGAACATGTAGGATCACCAAGAACGCCTCGGTTCATTTGTAGTTTGCACTGTCATCGTGGACAGAGAGGTTAGGAGCTAGAACTTTGAAATTGATTAAGGGGAAATGGTCGTTAGGGGTAGAATTAGGTGTCAGCCACAACGGAGCACCGGTCGTTGCATTTTCCGGCCAGTACGGGCTCGCCGGAGCCACTGCTCCGCCGCCCATGGTCGGGGACCTCAATTCGCGCAGGAATAGAAAGTGAGGGGCCATCGGCGCAAAATGTCAGTGACACATTGGAATAGTGCGCGGGAGTCTTCACGAGTTATTTAAAAGAGCAAGGTCCTCTGCGCAAAGTAAACGCCGCGGGCGCACGCGGGCGCGCTTTCTCTTGTGAGTGGGCCGGCTTGGGCCAGTTTCAGCCCAGTACTATTCACCTTTTTCCTTTTTCTTTTTCTGCCAGACTAGGAAATTCATAGGAAATCATAGAAAAATGGTAAAAATATGAGACCAATTTTGTTGGATTCCTAAATTTCTCTAGTAATTAATAAAAATGGTTCCAAGATTTTTAGCCCAAACTAGGAATTATTTAGTATTTAAGAAGGCTTAAACCAAGTCTCTTGGAATTTTAGAAATTATTTAATAACTCCAAAAATCACCAAACTTATTGGATAAGCCTAATATGATGTTTAGATCCCATGAGTGAAGTCTGACATGTTTTGGACATTGTTTGATTCCCAAACCCAAAACCCTAGCCTACTAGATAATAATTGCCTTAGGGAAATGAGATACTGACTCAGAAAACCCTAGTTTCCCTGGTGCACCGTGAAGAAAGTTGTATTCAAGATACAACTTGAAGAATCTCTATTATCATTGCATTTTCATAAGCATCACATGAGCATTCATGGATATATATGGTTATGTATAGAGAACGAGGAAGAAGTAGTGGTTGAAGAAGAAGAGCCTACACCACTAGCTGAAAATCCACCTACCAGGAACTGTTTTTACTTTGATATTTGTGCAACAGAGACTGACTCCCCTACAACACAAGGCAAGCCCCAGTGCATTTACCTTTCCTTGTGATTTTAAACTCTTTATCACTTGAATGATGCATTAGGTGATAGGAGTTGGGTGTTAAGCCAATTGCTGCATTTCCTTCCTTAGAACTGTTTTACCATTCCTTGGTTACCTGCTTTTATTAAAAGGTTTTCTGATGCTTAGCATTGCTTTAGAAAACAAAAGGTTTTGTTTTAAACCAAATGGGATGCTTCAAAGGAAAGGGGATGTTTTCAAAAATAAAAACTTGATGATGGATCCATCATGGCCGTGATGGGTTCAACATCGGAAAAGATGTACCTCTGTTAGGTACCAAACTTTGGGATTTTAAATGATAAAGCTGAGACCGGATGGGTGACTTGCACGAGAAGAGAGTCTCGGTGTAGTGTCTCCGTCTGAGTCGATTAAGGACCGTGTTGATGTAGGCTTGATGATTGAGGATCTTTTAACTGGTCACATGCCTCGTCATGGGTAAGCTTTGCCTCGGGCGAACTAATACCAGAAAGGCCAAAACGAAATGGGAGTGGAGAGATGGCGAGCTTAGCGTGTACCCTCCATGGCAAGAGGCTGGACGATGGTGTATCTGTGCTCTTGGTTGGCGTGAACCCCGTCTGGTCTTAAGAAACCCGGTGGCGATTTGACATATGCAAGGGTTAAGTGCTACATATGTCGTGTGATTGGAGATCCCTAGCTAGGTATTAATCAATTCGGATCGCTGTTACTTCTCGGATATGAAGACTTGGTCACTGCCCTAAACGTAGCAATCCAGTAAAGTAAAATGGTGATAAAAGATGGCTAGTATAGGTCAAGTGCTTGAACTAGGGTAGAAAGAACTCTAGCTACAGGTAATGACTTAATTGGCTAATAAAATTGGACTTTTAAGGATCCACTATTAGTAAGCATTTCTGCAAAACAGAGACTTTGATTCTTGAATAGCCTTACCTTGACTCCCTCAAACCAGCATATCCTTGAGAGTCTTTTCTTTTGATGGGTAAGACTTGCGAAAGTACACTCCGTACTCAGGGTTTTCAAACCCATGTTGTTGTACGTGAGGAAATAACATACTTTTGCTATTTTTGTTCTAAGGTGGTGCCCAAAGAAGAACCTCAGCAGTGAAGTAGTTGCGGGAGGATGTCGGCCTCCCTTTTGAAAACAATATGCTTTTATGCGGGAGGGGTTTTTGCCTCTAAATCTGTAATAATAATACTTATGCACTCATATACCCTGGTTTTGTAATAACTATAATACTCTATCTCTATCTTTGAATAAATGTAAATTAAGTTACTATAATTATTTCCGCTCTTCTTTCCTCTGATGTGATGTAATATCTACGTGACGGGTGAAGCACTCTTGGGCTAGGATTTGAGGATACAGGTACCGAACTTGTCGAGTGATTATGTGCATCTATAGGGTTGTCCAAAGTCCGTTGGACAAGGACAACTGTAGGTGGGCCAAATAACTTGGGAGGTTCCGTCACAGCTGGTATCAGAGTGAAACCCATCTCTTCAGATGTTATGAAGCATTTTCAAATACTTATCTAAGAAATATCCTTTCATTCTTACCTTGCCTCTTTCTTGAAGTTCTCATCTTGTAAGACCAGGTAATAGAGTGCAATATAGAGGAAGTTGGGGATCAACGGAGGTTGATTCCGTAATTATTGGGTTATGCATGCATCATGTTTAAAAATTATACTAATAAACTTTCCCTCTTATGGAGATATGGCACGAACAAGGAAAACTGCACGCAAATCTACTAGACCTTGGGGCATGCCTCGTCATCAGTTAGCCCCCAAACATGAAGGGAGTAGTAGTGGCTCCAACGACGCCATTGGAGATTTGGAAGCCAAGGTGGAGAAACTACGATCCGAGCTACACTATCAGAATAGGGCATGGGAGCAGGACAGTCAGCGTATAGCTGAGCTATCAGCTGAAGTCAGCCGCTTGCGGTTTGAGATCTCAGAATGAGACTCCGCTATTGATTGGGCCATCAACTCGCGCTCGATCGCTTGGCATCACAAAGCAAAACCTCGAGATCGTGTGGATGAGCTTAGCGCGGCCCTTGATAACCTACAAGTATATTGTAATACTCTACATGAGGAAGTACATGTACTGTATGGGCGACTGCACCCGAACGTGCCCTCTGACGCTGCTGCAATGGAAGCTGGACCCTCAGGAACAGCAAACACAGGACCTAAGGGGGAGTTGGACCTTTTTAAGCCCCCTTCTATGAACCTAGCTGACGAGCGGTCTCCTGCGGCAGACAGTGAAGCAACAAAAGACGATGAAGACTAGAGTAGTATAGTTTAGATGTATACTTATGTAAAATAAGTGATGAAATTAAGTTGTATGATAGAGTCTATAAAATTACATTTTGGTAATGTAATATGATGGTATATGTTGGCATGTTATATTTTTCCCAAATGTTCTTTGCCTCAGATGCCATCCCGGACTCGCGCACACGACGGTGCAGGAACTTCCCGTGGTCAGGAAGCTACTCCTAACCCGCCACCTGTACCACCAACGCTGGCCGAGGCTATCGCTGCCTTGGTCAATGCTACTGCAGATAATACCCACTTCTTGCAAGAAATGGCGGGTAATCAATTCCAGCAGCATGGCAGGAGAGCTCCTCCGCAAGGACCACGTGAAACTACATATCAAGAATTCTCAGAAACTCGTCCCCTGCTCTTTGTTAAACTTGAAGAACCTCTAGAAGCTGATGAGTGGGTAAGAGTGATGGAGCAGAAGTTTGGCTTGATCCGTTGTACAGAGACACAAAAGCCATTATTTGTTGCTCAACAACTGAGAGGGCCTGCCAGCACTTGGTGGGCGAATTTTGTAGCAGTTCAACCAGCTGGACACCAAATCACCTGGGAGGAGTTTAAGATAGCATTCTGCAAACACTATGTTCCAGAATGAGTGCTTCACATGAAACAAGAGGAGATCATTCGACTAAAGCAAGGGGGAGATACTATAATGCAGTATCTCAACAAGTTTAACCATCTGTCCTAGTATGCCATTGATCAAGTAAATACTGATCTAAAGAAAAAGAATTGCTTTATGCGAGGACTCAATGATAGGCTGCAGAGGAAAATGGCCACTTGTCTAGACCTTACTTACAGCAGAGCTGTTAGCACAGCGCTGGCAGTAGAATCCAAGAACACCGGCCATGGGAAAACAAAGGGATTTGGAGGTGACAGGTCTAATCAGGGAACTGAGAAGCGAACTAGGTTGGTAATCCGACCTTTTAATCAAAATCGTTCTTCACCTCGTTCACCCTCCTATCCATTTAAACAGCCTATTTTCATTCGTCCTACCACTACCCCCACTTCTACAAATCAGTCTAGTGCCCTTGGTACTCGTTTCCCCGCCCTCCCTAGTTCTTCAACTGGCTGCTTCAACAGTGGAAAGTTTGGTCATTTTATAAAAGACTATCCATACCTGAAGCAGAATAAGTTCAACAACCAACAGAACTCTGGGAGCTCCAATCAAGGCAAAGGGAACACAACTAATAATTCAACGGGCAAAAATATCAAGAAGACATGACAAATCTATTATACTCAAGTGGCCACTACATTGGAAGGAGAGCCAATAATGATGGGTACGTTCCTTGTGGCCTATTACCCAGTAGTCATTCTCTTTGATTCTGGTGCTTCACGTACCTCCATAAGCAAGATTTTTGTGGAAAAGCATTGCATTCCTTGCACTGAATAAGGGAAGGATTTATTATCCATTCACCTAGGGGACAAATATTTACTAAAGAAGTAGCTTTCCATATACCAGTAACATTGGCTGGATGGGAATTTCCCACCAACATGATTGTTTTAAAAGGCCAAGACATAGATGTAATTCTGGGCATGAATTGGTTAGCCCAGCATAAAGCTATCCTCAATACTGACTTAAGGACCATCAAGTTGAGCCATGGCCATGAAGAGGTTCTCTTATCCATCCCCGTAGCTGTCCCAGCCAAACCATCTAGACGGGTCTATGAAGCTATAATACCAGAAATCCAGGATATTCAGGTAGTATGTGAATTCCTGGATGTCTTTCCTGAAGACCTGCCTGGGTTGTCTCCAGAAAGGGATGTAGAATTTGTGATTGAACTGAAGCCTGATACGGCTCCTATTTCTAGAAGGTCGTACCGGATGCCACCAAATGAATTAGCGGAGCTCAAGACTCAATTACAAGACCTGCTAGAAAAGGGATTCATTAGGCCAAGTTCATCACCTTGGGGATGTCCCGCAATTTTCGTCAAGAAGGATCAAACACTTCGAATGTGCATGGACTACAGACCCCTTAATGAGGTCACTATCAAGAACAAGTACCCTCTTTCTCGGATTGATATCTTATTCGATCAGCTTACTGGAGCTTGGGTATTCTCCAAAATTGACCTCAGATCCGGATATCATCAGATCCGTATTGGACCCGAAGATATACCTAAGACCGCATTCACAATGCGGTATGGATTATTTGAATATTTGGTTATGTCTTTTGGATTGACAAATGCTCCAGCCCACTTCACATATCTAATGGACTCGGTATTTATGCCCGAGTTGGATAAGTTTGTAGTGGTCTTCATTGATGACATCTTAATCTATTCCAAGAATGAAGAGGAGCATGCTAAACACTTACGGATCGTGTTAATGCGCTTAAGGGAACACCAATTGTATGCTAAATTTAGTAAATGCACGTTTTGGTTGGAGGAAATCCAATTTTTCGGACATGTATTGTCTGCAAATGGGATTGCAGTTGATCCCAGCAAGGTCAAGGATATTCTAGAGCGGAAACCACCAACCACTGTACATCAAGTTCGAAGTTTCCTTGGGCTAGCTGGCTATTACCGTAGATTTATTCCTAATTTCTCCAAGATTGTGAAACCAATCACTAGTTTGTTGAAAAATGACATGAAGTTTAACAGGTCCTCAAGATGCAACAAAGCCTTCGAGCAACTCAAGGTATTATTGACCACTGCTCCGGTGTTGGCTCAATCGGACATTGAAAAGCCTGTTGATGTGTACTGTGACGCATCAGGCAGTGGGCTCGGGTGTGTCTTAATGCATGAGGGCCAAGTCATCGCTTATGCTTCAAGACAGCTACGCCGGCATGAGGAGCATTATCCAACTCATGATTTGGAGCTAGCCGCAGCTGTTCATGCCCTCAAGATATGGCATCATTATCTGCTAGGAAATACCTACCACTTATATATCGATCATAAAAGTCTGAAGTATATTTTTACCCAGTCAAAACTAAACATGAGGCAGAGGAGATGGCTTGAGCTGATTAAGGATTATGATTTAGAAATCCACTATCACCCAGGAAAAGCCAATGTGGTGGCAGATGCACTGAGTCGCAAGGCTTCCTGCCATTGTCTTACCGTAAAGACCTCTGACACCACACTATGTCAAGAAATGGAAAAGTTAAACCTGGGAATGATACAACATGGAACTTTGACCCAATTGAAGCTTGAATCAGTTCTTCTGCAAAAGATTATTGATGCCCAAAGAAGTGATAAGGGTATGAAACATATTCATGAGAAGATAGAAGCCGGTAAAGCTAACTGCTTTAGAAAGGATGATCAAGGAATAGTATGGTTTAATAATCGCATAGTTGTGCCTAAGAATGCAGAAGTCCGCCAACAAATTTTGGATGAAGCTCATCTTAGTCGATATTCCATTCATCCCAGAAGCACTAAGATGTATCAAGATTTAAAGCAACACTATTGGTGGACAAAAATGAAGATTGAGATTGCACGCTATGTGGTAGAATGTGACACCTGTAGACGTGTCAAAGCAATACATATGAAGACCGCTGGGCCATTGCAATCCTTGCCCATCCCAACTTGGAAATGGGAGGATATTAGCATGGACTTTATTGTGAGATTACCTAGAACAGCTAAAGGTTTTGACTCTATCTAGGTTATAATTGATTGACTTACAAAGGTTGCTCACTTCTTGCTCGTCAAGGCCAAATATCCAGTGGTCGCATATGCAGAACTCTATATTTCTCGCATTCTCAGTTTGCATGGGGTTCGAAAAACAATAGTGTCGGACCGCGGATCACAATTTGTATCCAAATTCTGGGAAGAGCTTCATAAGTTTTTGGGTACTAGGCTGCTCCACTGTTCGGCATATCATCCTCAAACCAGTGGACAAACTGAAAGGGTAAACCAAATACTTGAAGATATGTTGTGAGCATGTGTTCTAGAGTTCCCGCAGAATTGGGATAAATGTTTGCCATTGGCAGAATTTTCGTATAATAATAGCTATCAAGAGAGCATCAAGATGGCACCATTTGAAGCATTATACGGACAACAGTGTCGGACACCCTTAAATTGGTCTGAACCTGGAGAACGGTGGTATTTCAGTCCTGATTTAGTCAAAGAAATAGAAGCAAAGGTTCAACGGATAAGGCATCACTTGAAAGAAGCTCAAGCTCGGCAAAAAAGTTATGCAGACAAATGACGCCGACCCTTATACTTTCAAGTCAAGGATTACGTGTACCTAAAAGTATCACCAATGAAGGGTGTGAACCGCTTTGGAGTAAAAGGAAAGTTGGCACCCCGATACATTGGTCCGTTTCTCGTCCTTGAACAATGTGGACCAGTGGCATACCGACTCCAACTACCAGAAGCATTGTCCGCACTGCATAATGTGTTCCATTTATCTCAATTGAAGAAGTGCCTTCGGGTTCCAGATCGAACTATTGATATTGAGGATGTTGTCTTAGAACCAGACTTGACCTATTCAGAACATCCTATTCGAGTCTTGGATCAAAAGGACAGGATCACCAGAAAAAGGACTCTTAAGTTCTATAAGATACAGTGGAACCAACATACTGAAGATGAAGCTACATGGGAGATTCAAGACTTCTTAGATAAGAATTTCCCTGACTTTTTAGCTTCATGTAACTTGTGAGATATGTACATTTGTTTGTAAAGAAAGAATAAACCCCATACCACCCCCTGCCTTGTAGGACAATTAAGAAAATAAGAATGTGACGTGTTTCCTTTTCCATTACTTACCCTAGGACCTTAAAATCTCGGGACAAGATTCTTTTATGGGGGGAAGGATGTAACACCCCTAGTGTTACTAGCACTAAAACTTGAGCATAACATCATGTGCATTGACATTTCATATGTTTGTTATACCTATTGTGCATTCACTAGGTAAAAATTTCAAATAAGTTGTAATGATGTAACCTGATGTGTGGTTAACCCTAGGGTAGGGTACTAAACTCGGAGTTAGGGCTTATGGATGTAAGTGAAGTCCAAATAGGATAAAACCTCAAAAGTCATGAGAAATATTAATAAGGTATCACATTTGATGGACTTTAGTGGCAGAAAAACCTTAGAGAACTCAAAACCCTGAAAAGAAACCCTAGAGACCTTAATTCAAACCCTAGGGGGGTAAATGCAAATTTTGTGCACTTTTGGACCAAAGTGCAAATATCAAAGTAATAGGACACCACAAATCATGTGTACTTCACCTTTGAGGATTTGCAAGTTAAAAAGTAGGATTTGGACTTAATTGCAAAAAGCACCTCATGTACTCCTTATGCGTAAGTCTGAAATTCAGTGAATATGGTCAGTTTTGGAGCTTTATATCTACAAATTGCAAGAGTTTTGCTTGAGGTCAATACATCAAACCTGTAGAGCTATGTTAGGAGTACAAGTTTTATTAAGTGACTAAGCATTGATGCTGTACAAAAATTGGAAATAAAAGGGCTTAAAGTTGGGCTGACAGACAGTCATTGAACTTCATATGGGTTAACAGTGAAGTTAGGTGAACTTTGAGATTGGATTCGCCCATGATCCAGTGATTGTTTGACTATGGTTGCTATAGCAAGATTGTAGCTGGATTATAGGGCAACAACTTTGTTACTAGCAGATTAACAAGTTGTCATGTAAAAATCTAAGATTTGGGCCCTGCAAACCGCTCTATCAGGTGCTCTAAATGTCGTTCTGATGGTACAGTGCCACAGAAAGATCTCCGGTTCAGTTCCCCTCGCCGCCGGTGACCTCAGCATAAAGATTTTCGCTGATCGCGGCGATTCGTGCTGGACTCGGGCAGGATAGTGCAGGGAGGGTGAAAAGATCAGAAGGGGAGCGGATTGGGTCACGGTGTGAAGCTTATCTACCGCGCCTGTAGCCATGCGACATGGCCGGACCGCCGATGTCTTCGCGAAAACTCCGGCGACCTCAATTATGCCATGTCGTGGCTCTTTACTGTAAGGTAGTAACCATGGCACGCCTAGGCTTACCATCTCTGAACCACTGCATTGGTGAACGCCACGACTGAGCCACCAGTGACCTTCTTCCTCTCCGGCCGCCAGCACGCCATGCCAAAATTAGGAGCCACTGCCCGTGGAAACTATAAATTGGTGACCCAGCCTACTCCGCTAAGTAATTGTGCACCAAGTAAACCAGCCCTCACATCACAACTCCCCAATTTGGGATTTGCCCCAAATCAGTCAAGAACCCCGCCGTATGTGAGCTCGCCGTGGCCAGCTCTCCACAGGTCCGATCACACCCTCCTCGCTCTTTATTCAGTACTCTTATGTGTTCTTGATGCTTCCCGACCCGGCCAATTGAACTAGAACACGTAGGATCACCGGGAACGCCTTGGTTCATCCATAGTAATTAATAAAAATGGTGCCAAGATTTTTAGCCCAAACCAGGAATTATTTAGTATTTAAGAAGGCTTAAACCAAGTCTCTTGGAATTTTAGAAATTATTTAATAACTCCAAAAATCACCAAACTTTTTGGATAAGCCTAATATGATGTTTAGATCCCTTGACTGAAGTCTGACATGTTTTGGACATTGTTTGATTCCCAAACCCAAAACCCTAGCATACTAGATAATAATTGCCTTAGGGAAATGAGATACTGACTCAGGAAACCCTAGTTTCCCTGGTGCACCGTGAAGGAAAGTTGTATTCAAGATACAACTTGAAGAATCACTATTATCATTGCATTTTCATAAGCATCACACGAGCATTCATGGATATATATGGTTATGTATAGAGAAAAGGAAGAAGTAGTGGTTGAAGAATAAGAGCCTACACCACCAGCTAAAAATCCACCTACCAGGAACTGTTTTACTTTGATATTTGTGGAACAGAGCCCGACTCCCCTACAACACAAGGCAAGCCCCGGTGCATTTACCTTTCCTTGTGATTTTAAACTCTTTATCACTTGAATGATGCATTAGGTGATAGGAGTTGGGTGTTAAGCCAATTGCTGCATTTCCTTCCTTGGAACTGTTTTACCATTCCTTGGTTATCTGCTTTTATTAAAAGGTTTTTTGATGCTTAGCCTTGCTTTAGAAAACAAAAAGGTTTTGTTTTAATCCAAAGGTGATGCTTCAAAGGGAAGGGGATGTTTTCAAAAATAAAACTTGATGATGGATCCATCATGGCCGTGATGGGTTCAACATCGGAAAAGATGTACCTTTGTCAGGTACCAAACTTTGGGATTTTAAATGATAAAGCTGAGACTGGACGGGTGACTTGCATGAGAAGAGAGTCTCGGTGTAGTGTCTCCGTCTAAATCGATTAAGGACCGTGTCGATGTAGGCTTGATGATTGAGGACCTTTTAACTAGTCACATGCCTCGTCATGGGTAAGCTTTGCCTCGGGCGGACTAATACCAGCTAGGCCAACATGCAATGGGAGTGGAGAGATGGCGAGAGTAGCGTGTACCCTCCGTGGCAATAGGCTGGACGGTGGTGTATCTGTGCTCTCGGTTGGTGTGAACCTGGTCTGGTCTTAAGAAACCCGGTGGCGAGTTGACATATGCAAGGGTTAAGTGCTACATATGTCGTGTGATTGGAGATCCCCAGCTAGGTATTAATCGATTCGGATCGCCGTTGCTTCTCAGATATGAAGACTTGGTCACTGCCCTACATGTAGCAATCCAGTAAAGTAAAAGCGTGATAAAAGATGGCTAGTACAGGTCAAGTGCTTGAACTAGGGTAGAAAGAACTCTAGCTACAGGTAATGACTTAACTGGCTAATAAAATTGGACTTTTAAGGATCCACTATTAGTAAGCATTTATGCAAAACAGAGTCTTTGATTCTTGAATAGCCTTACCTTGACTCCCTCAAACCAGCATATCCTTGAGAGTCTTTTTCTTTTGATGGGTAAGACTTGCGAAAGTACACTCCATACTCAGGGTTTTCAAACCCATGTTGTTGTACGTGAGGAAACACCAGACTTTTGCTATTTTTGTTCTAAGGTGGTGCCCAAAGAAGAACCTCAGCAGTGAAGTAGTTGCGGGAGGATGTCGGCCTCCCTTTTGAAAAACAATATGCTTTTATGCGGGAGGGGTTTTTGCCTCCAAATCTGTAATAATAATATTTATGCACTCATATACCCTAGTTTTGTAATAACTATAATACTCTATCTCTATCTTTGAATAAATGTAAATTAAGTTACTGTAATTGCTTCCGCTCTTCTTTCCTCCGATGTGATGTAATATCTGCGTGACGGGTGAAGCACTCTTGGGCTAGGATTTGAGGATACAGGTACCGAACTTGTCGAGTGATTATGTGCATCTACATGGTTGTCCAAAGTCCATTGGACAAGGACAACTGTAGGTGGGCCTAATAACTTGGGAGGTTCCGTCACACGATCGCCCGCTTCAGCTTCTCCCCCAGCATCATCCGAGGATTTGGATGACTCCATGGAGCTATCCACCGCAGCCCAAGCGTACCGACGCACCATCGAGCGTGCGCGGGCTCAGTGGGTCGGATGAGTTGGAGGAAGTCTCCTCGGAGGAGGTGGAGCGGTGGCGATGGTGATGGCGAGGGCGACGGCAACAACAATGACGATGACGGCAAGGATGATGGCAGCAAGGGCGACGACGGCAAGGGCGACGGTGACGACAGCAGCGGCGATGGCAGCAAGGGCGATGACGGCAAGGGTGACGGTGATGGCAGCAGCGGCGACAGCAATAAGGGCGACAGTGACGGCGGCAGCGGTGAGGGCGACGGTGGCAGTGATGACGGTGACGGCGGCATCGGCAATGTCAGTGGCATAATGCTGTTGGTTTAAATATTAGTATAGATAGCAGTAGTAGTAGTAAGTATCAGTAGAATAAGGTAGTGTTAGTTAGTGGTGTAGTGTAGTGTAAGTAGTAGGGTAATGTAGTGTAATGTAATGTAGTGGCAGGGGTAGAAGAGGCTGACTCATAATGAGTTGGCTTCGAGTTTGAGTTAATTCCCCCATTACGAAGGAAGGATGAAGTTACTCCACTTAATCACTGTTGCTTGCTTTTATTCATGTGCCTGAAAGTTTGTCAGCATTTTAGAGGTAATGCCCTAGTGACGATTGCAGTTCTCACTTTTCCAAGTTATGATCTGGCACTTTAGAGGTAATGCCCGCCTTAAGGAGCCAACTTATACTCATGCCGACGTGCCTTCTTGAGTTTCGAACCCTAAGTCCTGCTTTTTTCCTCTAGCACTTCTCCGCTTTCTGAATTCTCAAGCCTGCTCATTCTGCCCGAGAGATTGTGATGGCTCCCAAGTGGAAGAAACAGAGCGCCGCTGTTCCAATCATTCCACCCATCGATCCCAACAGCCAGCTTCCATTCGCTGGTAATCACATGTCCATAATTTCTGAATCATATCTTTTGCATCTTGTGGAGACTAGGGTTTTGTCGCCGAAAGAACTGTGTTCTTGGCGGATCTGGCGCGGGGTCACTGTTCCAACAGAGGACACCCACGAGGCCGTTGTTTATGTGCCGTTCCTCATCCACGGACTTGCTTTTCCTGTTTCTCCCTTTTTCCGCGGTCTCCTTGACTTTTACGATTTAAATCTTAGACATTTAAATCCCAACTCCATTCTTCAAGTTGCCATTTTCGTACACCTGTGCGAGGCCTTTCTTGGAATTCTCCCCCACTTTGGACTCCAGAGGTATCTTTACCACTCTCGGCCCGGCATGGCTGGAGGACAACATCAGCTCATCGGTGGCGCCAGTTTGGAGCTTTGTCGGTGGAGGAAAGTGGAATACCTTGATATCCCCCTCAAGGACAGCATTAAGGGAGGACGCGTCGAATGGTTCACCATGGAGAATCACAACAAATCCCTCCCTCCTCGATCTGGGAGGCAACCTGACGTTCGCACGCCCAGCTGGGTAGAATCCCCCAGTTATTCAGAGGTAGTTGAAGCCAAGGTGTTGCTTGCTGAAATTTGCTCGCTGAAGGACAGAGGCCTGACTGCCGAAGCCGTGGTTACTGACTTTGTCTTTAAAAACATTCAACCTCTGATGGATAGAGTTTACCCTGCTTACTTGTATACCAGTGTCAATGATTCTACCCGAGTTACAAACAGACGGATTCCTAATGAGGACTTGCTAAGCTGACTTGATCTGATGCTAAGGGCAGGGTTTCGAATGTTGGTGCCCCTTATCTTGTTCTGCTTGGAACATGCCTCCGAAGAGTCCCTTCTCCAATTTTGTTTCCAATCCTCCTATTCAAGATGGTAGCCCGAGCCATAGAGTGTGACCCTCCTCAAAGGACATTGAGGCCTTGATTGCTCCCCTCTAAAATCTTCCTAAGGCTGAGAAGCAGACTTACTTTGAGATGTTTTCTAGTACCGATGATGCTGAGATGAATGCTGTTCTTAGCCTGCTGGCCAAAGAATCATCTGACTCTACCCGCACTGAGCCAATGGCAGTTGCGGTTGGGCAAGAGTTTGGCGAAGACGAGAAAATTCAAAAATTAGAAGGTGCTCGTCGGAAGCGTTCACGCCGAGTGAACCATCCAGCTACACCTGCCGAGGAGAAGAAAAAGAAAAGGCGACTCTGGTGGTTGTCATGCCTGGAACAAGACGCTAGCCCCTCCACGTTATTCCTTGGCGATGGCCCAGCGGGCACCATCCCTGAGGACAATGCTGGAGGTTGTGATGATGCTCAGGTTGCTAGCGGTGTGCTTGATGAGGAAGAGGAGGAAGAAGAGGAGGAAATTCCGCTCATCCGCAAGAATAGCTATCGCCATAGGGTCAGCGACATTACCATGCAAGCCTTGTTAGCGCTCATCAGCCTCCAGGGGTTGTCAATATCCAATTTTGACCAAGTGGTAGAAGTGATCATCCCTGAGGACCTTTTATCAGAGCCTCCTGAAACTGACAATCCCACTATCTATTCAGAGGTCCCAGATAATGGTCTTCTGCCGCATGATTCTGCCGGGCAAGAGATAACCTGGATAGTTTCTCGTGCTTCATCGACCTTGGAGGGTGGTCTGCCTCACGAAGATGCTGACCTGAGTCACCTAACTCCTATGGACGTGGCTAAGGGATCTTCAACTTTAGAGGTGGCTGCCGCGGATGACCCAGCCCCCAAGGGTGGTGCTGGTAGCGACCCAGCCCCCGAGGGTGTTGGGGTAGGCTCACCTCTGCTGCTTCTATGGACATTCATGTTGGATCATCGCCAGTCTAATCCGAGGGGGCTGCGGTGACACATATCTCTGCGGCTCTCGCTGTTCTCGTCACTTTAGAAGCTAGTGATCCAAACGCCGAGAGTCTGCCGCCTGCTAACGAGGCTGAGGTCCCTCTAAGTTGCGCCTTTGATATCATTGCTGCTGATCTCCCCTCATCAAGTAATGCATCAACTCTTCCTACTTTGGGTCTTCCTTTGTTCCTCTCCAATCTTTAGGTCAGTCGACTTTTGCTTTTTACTGTTCCCACTAGCAAACTAGCCTTTTTGCTTATCTTTTCATAATCATAGGATGTTCTTGGTGGTGTATCTGCCCAACTGAGATCTTGCGGTGCTCCTGTCCCCGATCAAGTTTCGTCTCTGATGCAGTGGAACCCTCTACTGCTTCAAAAACAAATAGATGATCTAAGGTTGTCAAATATTGGTTAGTGAGCTAATAGTTTCCTTATTTGCTTTCATTACTCGGCTCATTCTGAATCTTGCGCTCTTCTTCTGCTGCTTTGTCAGATTTGGCTCAATGGTGCTCTGACATTGAAGAGAAGTATTCCTAGAGCCAGGCAGACTTAATCCAAACTTCTGCTATCGTGGACGGTGCTCGTTCCTTGAACTCCTCTCTAAATGCATAGCTCGACTCCGAGAAAATGGCACATGAGGTAAACTCTCTTGGCTGCTCGTGCTTTGCTCCTCTTGCTTCAATGCTTAGTGCTGTTCTTGCTTGCAGGAGGAAAACGAGCACTCGTTGCATCTCATGATAATCTGGACAAGCTGTATCGTGATGCCAGTACCTCCTTGACCATTCTGGAGAGGAGCCATCGCTTTACTATGTCTGATTTGGACCACCATCGCGACGAGATGTGGGCATCTCAGGATGAAGTCTCCCGACTCGGTAAGCTGTTGTCCACCAAAGATTCCACCATCAAGGAGCTGCGTGCTTCCAAGAAACTTGTCATACAGGAGCTGGAGGCCACCCGCCTCACTATTAGGGCCTTGGAGGATGACCGTGTCGTCATGAAGGCAATGTGTGACAAGGCAATGGATAAGGCTGTTCACGCTGAGCGGATCCTGATGAGGAGACCCGGCGTCGTCGTGCCTGATGACATTGCCGCTGATGTCATGGTCACGCCTGATGCCTGCAAGCCGTCCATCTTCTTTTATAGCTCATGCAAATGATGCCGCCTGCAAGAATACTCCAGCAAACTGATTTGCCTGAAAAACACTTGTTTATCGAGTTAGCATCTTTTTAGAGAAAAGTGTAATGTGAGTTCTGTATGTGCACAATAGTTATGTTTGAACTGATTGTTTCGTGGGCAGGGTGATGAAAAACACCCCTGGCACTGTAAGCGAAATACTTCTTTTTTTGAAGTACTCCTAGTTTGAGTTGGCTATTTTGTTATTAGGATATAGTGATCACCCTAAATCATGTGAGCGTGAGCATGTCGCACCGACTTAAGGCGTTTCCGACTTAAGTCGATTGCTCCGTTAGTAGGGCATAGTGATCACCCTAAGTTATGTAAGGGTGAGCATGTCGCACAGACTTAAGGCGTTTCTGACTTAAGCCGATTGCTCCGTTAGTAGGGCATAGTGGTCACCCTAAGTTATGTAAGCGTGAGCATGTTGCACCGACTTAAGGCATTTCCGACTTAAGCCGATTGCTCCGTTAGTAGGGCATAGTGATCACCCTAAGTATGTAAGCGTGAGCATGTCACACCGACTTAAGGCGTTTTCGACTTAAGCCGATTGCTCCGTTAGTAGGGTATAGTGGTCACCCTAAGTCATGTAATGCCAATTTCGAGTTGAGCCCAATCTAAGTCAGTTGTCAATCGAGAGTTTGAATGCCTTTGGAAGATGAAAGCTTATTGATGATGAAACCTTCTGGTTACAGAGTATAACTTTCCCTCGAGACTTTTTGAGGTATCATTAAGAGTAGAACTTCCTGTGGTGCTCGATGTTCCATGAGTTCCCCACCTCGGTGCCGTCCATCTGAGTGAGCCGGTAGGATCCCGGTCGTTTGATCTTTGCTACGATTAATGGTCCTTCCCATGGTGGTGACAGCTTGTGTCGTCCCTCCCCCATTAGCACTCGGCGGAGGACCAAGTCTCCCACTGTAAAGGATCGGTGCCACACAGCTTTGTCGTGGTAGCGCCTCAAGGTCTGCTGGTATTAGGTCGACTGAATTACCGTGTTTAGTCGTTCCTCCTCCAGCACATCAATGTCCTCTAGCCTGGTTGCTTTTGCTTCAGCTATGCTTTCAAAGGTCAACCTAGGCGCCCCAAAGATCAGATCGACAGGCAGCACTGTCTCCGAGCCATACACCATGAAGAACAGGGTGTTTCCATATAGAGCTCGACTGGGCTAAGTTCGTAGGCTCCAGACTACGTATGGCAGCTCTCTGATCCACTTCCCTGCAAGCTTCTTGCTCTTGTCGAATACCTTTTTTGAGTGCATCCAATATCATTCCGTTGGCTCTCTCCACCTGGCCATTAGCTCTTGGATGTGCCACTAATGCATGCTTGATCTAGATACTCCTTTGTTCATAGAAATCGAAGAACTTCGAGCTGGTGAAGATGGATCCTAGGTCGGTGATGATGCTATTTGGTATTCCCAACCTGAATATTATCTCCTGGATAAACTCCACTGCCTTTGATGAGGTCAAGGAAGCGATTGGCTTGTATTCTATCCACTTCGTAAATTTGTCAATGGCAACCAGTATATGAGTATAACCTCTGTGAGCTTTCTTGAAAGGTCCGATCATGTCCAGCCTGAAAGGGAAATTGGGTTAACCATTTCCTATAATTAATTTTGGTGGTTGATGACCAACGCAATCATGTGGACTAACTAGTTTGTCTAGAATTGATCTATTACAGGTGCATAAGGTTCAACACAAACCAAGAAAGAATTTAGTCAGGGGACAAAATTTGATTGGAGCATAAGGACTTGAGTGTGCTGGAGAATGGCGCACCAGACTGTCCGGTGTGCCACCAGACAGTGTCCGGTGCACCATGACCGTACTATTCCAAACCAGCCACTCTTGGGAATTCCAGAGCGCACTCCGCTATAATTCACCGGACTGTCCGGTGTGCCAGCAGAGCAACAGCTCTCTGCGTTGCAACGGTCGACTACAAAAGTACCTGCCACGGTGAATAGTGCGCGGTCGAGTTAGAGCAGCAAAGTCAGAGGGCACTGGTGCAAGATGACAAAAGCTCCAATGGTCGACCAGCTTAGAACCCTAACAGTTGGGTGACGTGGCGGCACACCGGATAAGGAACAGTGCCTGTCCGGTGGCGCACCAGACTGTCCAGTGTGCCCATCGCCAGCAACCTTCACCAACGGCTATGGAAGTGGTTCGGGGCTATAAATACCCCCCAACCACCTCATTCATATCCATCTAAGCATTCTGAACATTGCATTCAATACAAGAGCAAAAGACTCCACTCCAAGACACATCAAATAGATTGAATCTTCTCTATGCCTCCAAATTCACTCGATCCATTAGGGACTTGAGAGAGGGTGTTTTGTGTTATTTTGTTGCTCTTGTCGCTTGGTTTGGACTTTTTCTTTTCCCATTCTTATTCTCAAGTGCTTTGTAAGCGAGGCAAGAGACACCAAGTGTGTGGTGATCCTTGTGGGGTCTAAGTGACCCGTGATATTAAGGAAGAAGGCTCACTCGGTCTAAGTGACCGTTTGATAGAGGGAAAGGGTGCAAATAGACCCAGTCTTTGTGACCTCCTCAACGGGGACTAGGTTCTTTGGAACCGAACCTCAGTAAAACAAATCACCGTGTTCACTCACCTTGATTTTTGTTGATTTGTTTTCCCTCTCTTTCGGACTTGAATTTAATTCTAATGCTAATCCCCAACCTTAGTGCTTGTTTAAAGTTATAAAATATAGGTTTCGCCTATTCACCTCCCTCTAGGCGACTTTCAATTAGTATCAGAACCAGTGCTTCATTAAGAGCCTAACCAACTCGAAGTGATGTCTGGAGATCACACCAAGAGGGAGATGATGACCGGTGACAAGCCCGCAAGCTCGGGGAGGACTCTCTCAAGGGAGTCCGGCAACAAACACAAGGAGGAATCCTCTTCCTCCATCAAGTCGCATCGGAGAGGTGACAAGAAGAAGAAGATGAAGAAGGTTGTCTACTATGAGACCAACTCTTCGTCACCCTCCACATTGAGCTCCGAGTCGTCCACTACTTCTAAGCGTCATGAGCGCAAGAAGTATAGTAAGATGCCCCTACGCTATCCCCATATTTGAAAGCGCGCTCCATTACTTTCCGTTCCCTTAGGTAAACCACCATACTCTACAAAAGTATTTGGGATATTGTTGAGTACGGAGCACAGGTACTGTTGGTCCTTGTTCTCAAATGCTATGAGTTAAGAACAAGGCAACACAAAATGTTAATGGTTAAAGACCTTCGCCCTTCAAAGCATTATCTCCCTTTGGACATAATGATTTTTGGACGAAGGTAATGAAGGTCATACATTCATCATCTCAGTATAAAACAATGAAAGTAGAAGCATATGAAAACATGGAAAATAACATGAATAATCATATGATGTTACTAGCATTTTTTATTATATAATCATGAATAAACATGAAAAATATTGAATTACATTTATACCTTCGGCTCAGGCAGAAGGTGAGAATCCCAGTGTGACGTGCAAATGAATACAGGACAGCATGAACAATATGTGTTACTGTTCATCTATATATAGGCATAGGACGCAGCCTGTGTAAAATTACATCTATGCCCTTGATATTTACTATTGACTTAGGGATGATCTATCGAGGACTAGATGGCATTTTCCTCTTTAAGTCGGTTTCATTTTCCACTGCTGAGCCAAAGCTTCTCCATACATAGCTTCGGAACCGGTTCATCCTTCTCCCAGACCACACTTTTCATATTGTGTACAGCTTCATTCCGAGGCTGAAGGTCCCTGTTGTCGGGGACCATAATTAGGGGTACCCCCAAGACTCCTAATCTCAGCTGGTAACCCCCATCAGCACAAAGCTGCAAAGGCCTAATGGGTGCGATTAAGTCAAGGCTCGGTCCACTCAAGGGACACGATCTCGCCTCGCCCGAGCCCAGCCTCGGGCAATGGCAGCCGACCCCGGAGGATTCACGTCTCGCCCGAGGACCCCCTCAAGCGACGGACACACCTTCGGCTCGCCCGAGGCCCAGTCTTCGCCAAGAAGCAACCTTGGCCAGATCGCCACATTGACCGACCGTATCACAGGAGCATTTAATGCAAGGATGGCCTGACACCTTATCCTGACGCGCGCCCTTCAGTCGACAGAGCCGAAGTGACCGCAGTCACTTCGCCACTCCACTGACCGGCCTGACAAGAAGACAGCGCCGCCTGCGTCGCTCCGACTGCTGTGCCACTCGACAGAGTGAGGCTGACAGGAGCCAAGTCCGGCCTCGGGCGCCATAGGAAACTCCGCCTTGCCTGACCCTAGGGCTCGGACTCGGGCTCGGCCTCGGAAGACGACGAACTCCGCCTCGCCCGACCCCAGGACTCGGACTCGGGCTCGGCCCCGGAAGACGACGAACTCCACCTCGCCCGACCCTAGGGCTCGGACTCGGGCTCGGCCCCGGAAGACGACGAACTCCGCCTCGCCCGACCCTAGGGCTCGGACTCGGGCTCGGCCCCAGAAGACGACAAACTTCGCCTCGCCCGACCCCAGGGCTTGGACTCGGGCTCGGCCCCGGAAGATGACGAACTCCGCCTCGCCCGACCCAAGGCTCGGACTCGGCCTTGGCCTCGGACGACAGTCTCCGCCTTGCCCGACCTGGGGCTCGGACTCGACCTCGACCTCGGAAGACAGACTCGACCTCGACCTCGGAGGAGCATCCACCTCGCCCGACCTAGGACTCGGACCGACCACGTCGCAAGAGGGGCCATCATTACCCTACCCCTAGCTAGCTCAGGCTACGGGGAACAAGACCAGCGTCCCATCAGGCTCGCCCTGGTAAACAAATAGTAATGATGGCGCCCCACGTGCTCCATGACGCTGGCGGCTCTCAGCCCCTTACGGAAGCAAGGAGACGTCAGCGAGGACTGGACAGCCCCGACAGCTGTCCTCCCTCAAGGCTCCAACTCTCCTCCAACGGCCACGATATTACATGAACAGGGTGTCAAGACCTCTCCGGCTGCCACGAAGGCATGTACTTAGGGCGCTAGCTCTTCTCTGCTAGACACGTTAGCACATTGCTACACCCCCCACTGTACACCTGGGCCCTCTCCTTACGCCTATAAAAGGAAGGACCAAGGCTCTCTTACGAGAAGGTTGGCCGCGCGGGAGGACGGGACGACGCGTAGAGTCCCTCGCTCTCCCCCCACGCAGACGCTTGTAACCCCCTACTGCAAGCGCACCCGACCTAGGCACAGGACAACATGGAGGCCGCGGGTTTCCCCTTTTTCCTCTCTTCTCCCCCCTTCATGCTCCGTCTCGCGCCGACCCATCTGGGCTGGGACACGCGGCGACAATTTACTCGTCGGTCCAGGGACCCCCCGGGGTCGAAACGCCGACAGTTGGCGCGCCAGGTAGGGGCCTACTGCGTGTTGACAAACAGCTTCTCGTCAAGCTCCAGATGGGTAGTCTCCAGCAACCTTTCAGACCCGGAACGGTGCTCCGTTTCGGGAGTCTTGAGTTCATGTCCCTCGACGGCAGCTACGACATGATACTCATTCCTCCGCCGTGCGACGGCGGCAATGGCGGCCGACAACCCGCCCGCCGGCGGCGGAATTGACGACGTCTTCCCCACGAGGTGGAAGAACAACCTCCGAGTTTGTCCCGTCACCTCCCCCACCGACGGAGGAGGAGGCGGGGCAACCGTGGCCAAGCAGGAGGCGGCACCTCGTCGGCTGTCGAGCGAGTCGACGGCGCCGGCGCCCCAACGGGGGACACGTCGGACGTCGACCTCGCATCTGAGACGAAGACGAGCGCTTGTTTCCCCGCAACACGCCAACTCCAAGCGGACGGACGATGCCAACACGCTCACGAAGGACTTGCTGGGCGTCACCCTCGTACCTGAGACGACGGTGCAGTCCGCCCTTGACGTGACTTCGTCACCGCCTGTCGACCAAGAGGTACCGATCGATTCCCATCTCGTGCCTTTTGGATTTAGTCTCGACCCACCAAGCGACCCCGCTTTGGTGGAAGCCTTCATAGAGGCATGCACCAACCCTCCGGGGTATCATATGCGGTCACCCTGGGATCGGCTGACGGCCATCTTGACCTACGGACCCTCGGGTTCCGAGGAAGATGACGAGCCCAACTTTGGTTGGGATTTCTCCGGGCTCGGTAACCCCAGTGCCATGCGGGACTTCATGACCGCATGTGACTACTGCCTTTCCGATTGTTCCGACAGTAGCCGCAGCTTCGGCGACGAAAACTGTGGCCCAAGTCGTGAATGTTTCCACGTCGATCTAGGGGGTCCCAACGAAGGCAACCATCTTGGTATACCGGAAAACGGTGATCCCCCTAGGCCTGCGCCTCGCGTTGACATCCTTCGGGAGCTAGCTATGGTCCCAGTCCCTATGGGGGGTCAGGACGCACAGCTCGAGCAAATCCGTGAGATGCAGGCCAGGCTCGACGAGGGAGCAGGAACACTTGAGCCGCTCCGCCGGAACATCGGGCAGGAATGGGTAGACCAAGCTCCGGCCGGAGAAGCACGTCATCTACCCCAGGGCATCCAGCTCCGCATCGCCGACGACGTCAGGGCAAGGCCACCACCGGCTTCCAGTGGGGTCGGCCAGAACCTGGCTGCAGCAGCGATACTTCTCCGCGCAATGTCGGAACCATCAACCACTAAAGGGCGACGTATCCGGGGAGAGCTCAAGAATCTCCCGAAGGATGCCGCGGTCCGACGGGCCGAAAGCTCTGCCTCCCGAAGGCAGGGATACCCCTTGGAGCATCGTGCCGCGACTTTCCGATTCGTGCGGGAAGCCTTGGTCCACACCGGGCGCACGCGCAACACAGCGCCTGCGGCCCCGGGTCGCCTCGGCAACGAGCACCACCATTGCAACCATCGAGCCCACCTCGACGAGAGGGTGGGCCGAGGCTACCACCCCAGGCGTGGGGGACGCTACGACAGTGGGGAGGATCAGAGTCCCTTGCCCGAACCACCCGGTCCGCAGGCTTTCAGCCGAGCCATATGACGGGCGCCATTCCCGACCCGGTTCCGAACCCCGACTACCATCACAAAGTACTCGGGGGAGACAAGGCCGGAACTGTGGCTCGCGGACTACCGGCTGGCCTGCCAACTGGGTGGAACGGACAATGACAACCTCGTCATCCGCAACCTCCCCCTGTTCCTCTCCGACTCCGCTCGAGCCTGGCTGGAGCATCTGCCTCCAGGGCAGATCTCCAACTGGGACGACCTGGTCCAAGCCTTCGCCGGTAACTTCCAGGGCACATACGTGCGCCCTGGGAACTCATGGGATCTCCGAAGCTGCCGTCAGCAGCCGGGAGAGTCTCTCCGGGACTACATCCGACGATTCTCAAAGCAGCGCACCAAGCTGCCCAACGTCACCGACTCGGATGTCATCGGCGCGTTCCTCGCTGGCACCACCTGCCGCGACCTGGTGAGCAAGCTGGGTCGCAAGACCCCCACCAGGGCGAGCGAGCTGATGGACATCCCACCAAGTTCGCCTCTGGCCAGGAGGCGGTTGAGGCCATCTTCCGGAAGGACAAGCAGCCCCAGGGCCGCCAGCCGGAAGATGTTCCCGAGGCATCCACTCAGCGCGGCAACAAGAAGAAAGGCAAGAAGAAGTCGCAAGCGAAATGCGACGCCGCCGACGCGGACCTTGTCGCCGCCGCTGAGTACAAGAACCCTCGGAAACCTCCCGGAGGCGCCAATCTCTTCGACAAGATGCTTAAGGAGCCATGCTCCTATCATCAGGGACCCGTCAAGCACAACCTTGAGGAGTGCGCCATGCTTCGGCGCCACTTTCATAGGGCCGGGCCACCTGCGGAGGGTGGCAGGGCCCACCACGACGACAAGAAGGAGGATCACAAGGCAGAGGAGTTCCCCGAGGTCCGCGACTGCTTCATGATCTACGGTGGGCAAGTGGCGAACGCCTCGGCTCGGCACCACAAGCAAGAGCGTCGGGAGGTCTGCTCGGTAAAGGTGGCGGCGCCAGTCTACCTAGACTAGTCCGACAAGCCCATCACCTTCGACCAGGCGATCACCCCGACCGCGTGCCGAGCCCGGGGAAATATCCGCTCGTTGTCGACCCCGTCATCGGCAACGTCAGGCTCACCAAGGTCCTCATGGACGGAGGCAGCAGCCTCAGCATCATCTACACCGAGACCCTCGAGCTCTTGCAGATCGATCTGTCCTCGGTCCGGGCCGGTGCGGCGCCTTTTCACGGGATCATCCCCGGGAAACGCGTCCAACCCCTCGGACGACTCGATCTGCCCGTCTGCTTTAGGACTCCCTCCAACTTCAGAAGGGAAACTCTCACATTCGAGGTGGTCGAGTTCCGAGGAACCTACCACGCAGTGCTGGGGAGGCCATGCTACGCCAAGTTCATGGTCGTCCCCAACTACACCTACCTCAAGCTCAAGATGCCGGGCCCCAACGGGGTCATCACCGTCGGCCCCACGTACCGACACGCGTACGAATGCGACATGGAGTGCGTGGAGTACGCCGAGGCCCTCGCCGAATCCGAGGCCCTCATCGCCGACCTGGAGAGCCTCTCTAGGAGGCGCCAGACGTGAAGCGCCATGCTGGCAACTTTGAGCCAGCGGAGACGGTTAAATCCGTCCCTCTCGACCCCAGCAACGATGCCTCCAAGCAGATCCGGATCGGCTCCGAGCTCGACCCCAAATAGGAAGCAGTGCTCGTTGACTTTCTCCACGCAAACGCCGAAGTTTTTGCGTGGAGTCCCTCGGACATGCCTGGCATACCGAGGGATGTCGCCGAGCACTTGCTGGATATCCGAGCTGGAGCCCGACCCGTGAAGCAACCTCTATGTCGATTCGACGAAGAAAAGCGCAGAGCCATAGGCGAGGAGATCCACAAGCTAATGGCCGCAAGGTTCATCAAAGAGGTATTCCATCCCGAATGGCTTGCCAACCCCGTGCTTGTGAGAAAGAAAGGAGGGAAATGGCGGATGTGTGTAGACTACACTGGTCTAAACAAAGCATGTCCAAAAGTTCCCTATCCTCTACCTCGCATCGATCAAATCGTGGATTCCACTGCTGGATGCGAAACCCTGTCTTTCCTCGATGCCTACTCAGGGTATCACCAAATAAGGATGAAAGAGTCCGACCAGCTCACGACTTCTTTCATCACACCTTTTGGCATGTACTGCTATGTTACTATGCCATTTGGTTTGAGGAATGCGGGTGCGACGTACCAAAGGTGCATGAACCACGTGTTCGGCGAACACATTGGTCAAACGGTCGAGGCTTATGTCGTTGACATCATAGTCAAGACGAGGAAAGCCTCCGACCTCCTTTCCGACCTTGAAACGACATTCCGGTGTCTCAAGGCGAAAGGCGTAAAACTCAATCCCGAGAAGTGTGTCTTCGGAGTCCCCCGAGGCATGCTCTTGGGGTTCATCGTCTCTGAGCAGGGCATCGAGGCCAACCTGGAGAAAATTGCGGCCATCACCAACATGGAGCCCATCAAAGACTTGAAAGGCGTACAGAGGGTCATGGGATGCCTTGCGGCTCTGAGCCGTTTCATCTCGCGCCTCGGCGAAAGAGGCCTACCTCTGTACCGCCTCTTAAGAAAGACCGAGTGCTTCACTTGGACCTCCAAGGCCGAGGAAGCCCTCGGGAACCTAAAGGCGCTCCTTACGAACGTGCCCATCTTGGTGCCCCCCGCCGCCGGAGAAGCCCTCTTGATCTATGTCGCCGCTACCACTCAGGTGGTCAGCGCCGCGATCGTGGTTGAGAGACAAGAAGAAGGGCATGCATTGCCCGTCCAGAGGCCTGTTTACTTCATCAGTGAGGTACTATCCGAGACCAAGATCCGCTACCCGCAAATTTAGAAGCTGCTGTACACGGTGATCCTAACGCGGTAGAAGTTGCGACACCACTTCGAGTCTCATCCGGTGACTGTGGTGTCATCCTTCCCCCTGGGGGAGATCATCCAGTGCCGAGAGGCCTCGGGTAGGATTGCAAAGTGGGCGGTGGAAATCATGGGCGAGACGATCTCGTTCGCCCCTTGGAAGGCCATCAAGTCCCAGGTCTTGGCGGACTTTGTGGCTGAATGGGTCGACACCCAGCTCCCGGCGGCTCCGATCCAGCCAGAACTCTGGACCATGTTTTTCGATGGGTTGCTGATGAAAACAGGGGCATGCGCGGGCCTGCTCTTCATCTCGCCCCTCAGGAAACACCTACGCTACGTGCTGCGCCTCCATTTCCCGGCATCCAACAACGTGGCTGAGTACGAAGCTCTGGTCAATGGGTTGCGCATCGCCATTGAGCTAGGGGTCCGACGCCTCGACGCTCGCGGCGACTCGCAGCTCGTCATCGACCAAGTTATGAAGAACTCCCACTACCGTGACCCGAAGATGGAAGCCTACTGCCTTGAGGTTCGGCGCCTAGAGGACAAGTTCTACGGGCTCGAGCTCAACCACATCGCCCGACGATACAACAAGACTGCGGACGAGCTGGCTAAGATAGCCTCGAGGCGGACAACGGTTCCCCCGGACGTCTTCTCCTGAGACCTACATCAACCCTCAGTCAAGACCGACGACACGCCCGAGCCCGAGAAGGCCTCGGCCCAGCTCGAGGCACCCTCGGCTCAGCCCGAGGCACCCTCGGCATAGCCCGAGGCGCCCTCGACTCGGGCCGAGGCACCCTCGGCCCCTAAGGGTGAGGCACTGTTCGTCGAGGAAGAGCGGAATGGGGTCCAGCCTAATCGAAACTGGCAGACCCCGTACCTGCAATATCTCCACCAAGGAGAGCTGCCCCTCGACCGAGCCGAGGCTCGGCGACTGGCGCGGCGCGCCAAGTCGTTCGTCTTACTGGGTGACGGGAAGGAGCTCTACCACCGCAGCCCCTCCGGTATCCTCCAGCGGTGCATATCTATCGCCGAAGGCCAGGAGCTCTTACAAGAAATACACTTGGGGGCTTGCGGTCATCACGCAGCGCCCCGAGCCCTTGTTGGAAACGCCTTCCAACAAGGTTTCTAATGGCCGACCGTGGTGGCCGACGCCACTAGAATTGTCCGCGTCTGCCAAGGGTGTCAATTCTACGCAAGGCAGACTCACCTGCCCGCTTAGGCTCTACAGACAATACCCATCACCTGGTCGTTTGCTGTGTGGGGACTAGACCTCGTCGGTCCCTTGCAGAAGGCACCTGGGGGCTACACGCACCTGCTGGTCGCCATCGACAAATTCTCCAAGTGGATCGAGGTCCGACCCCTGAACAGCATCAGGTCCGAACAGGTGGTGGCATTCTTCACCAACATCATCCATCGCTTTGGAGTCCTGAACTCCATCATCACCGACAACAGCACCCAGTTCACCGGCAGAAAGTTCCTGGACTTCTGCGAGGATCACCACATCCGGGTGGACTGGGCCGCCGTGGCTCACCCCATGACTAATGGGCAAGTAGAGCGTGCCAACGACATGATTCTGCAAGGACTCAAGCCGAGGATCTACAACGACCTCCACAAGTTCGACAGGCGATGGATGAAGGAACTCCCCTCGGTGGTCTGGAGTCTGAGGACAACGCCGAGCCGAGCCATGGGCTTCACACCGTTCTTTCTAGTCTATGGGGCCGAGGCCATCTTGCCCATGGACTTAGAATACGGTTCTCCGAGGACGAGGGCGTACGACGACCGAAGAAACCAGACCGACCGAGAAGACTCACTGGACCAGCTCGAATAGGCTTGGGACATGGCCTTACTACACTCGGCGCGATACTAGCAATCCCTGCGACGCTACCACGCCCGAGGGGTTCGGTCCCGAGACCTCCAAGTGGGCGACTTGGTGCTTCGACTGCGACAAGACGCCCGAGGACGGCACAAGCTCACGCCTCCCTGGGAAGGGCCGTTCGTCATCGCCAAGGTTTTGAAGCCTGGGACGTACAAGTTGGCCAACAGCCAAGGCGAGGTCTACAGCAATGCTTGGAACATCCGACAGCTATGTCGCTTCTACCCTTAAGATGTTTTCAAGTTGTTCGTGCACCTCGCTCATGTACAAAGTCTAACCATCAAGGAAGGGTCAGCCTTGCCTCGTCAAAGCCCGACCCTCCCTCGGGGGCTAGAAGGGGGGAACACCCTCTGTGTCAAAATTTTCCTCGGAAAAAGTCTTTCTGCCAGAACGTCTTTCGTGCTTTTTGACTACTTCAAAAGTGGGATCCTCAAAACGATGGAGTACACGTAAGCAGCCAAGGCCGACCGAGCCGAGGGACTCCTACGCCTCCGGGATACGGATACCTCACTCATCACCTTCTGCGATAAGTAACTCACACTCGGATAAGCGATTCCGCTGACCGAACAAGTTTTAATGCTCAGAGACCTTTCTGCCGAAATGATTTTTCGGGCCTTCTCGACTACATCGTTAGCAGAATCCTATGGACGAGTAAGAGTACACGTAAGCGGCAAGGCCAATCGAGCCGAGGGACTCCTACGCCTCCGGGATACGGATACCTCACTCATCACCTTCCGTGAAAAGTAACTCTCGCTCGGACAAACAATTCTGTTACCGACAAATAAGTCTTGATACTCGAAACAAAGGGAAAAAGAAACACAGCTTTACCACACAACGACAGTATGTTTGGGCCTCAGTGGCCGCAGAAAACATACACACACTACAAGGTAAACCGATCCTGTAGGTTCAGACCTCGATGGAGGGGGAGCAGCAGCACCCTCGGCGCCAACACCACCTTCGGCGAAGTCCGACCGAGCCTCGAACAGCGACACAGTCGGAGGATCTCCGCTCCGAAGGACGACGTCAGCACCACGCCCGGGCCATCGCCGCCAGGGTCTCCTCCAGGAGTCCGGCTCAAGCAGACGGCTCGGCCGGTCGCTCTGAAGACTCAGCCAGCTATCCCCCGAGGACATCAGCCCGGCCCATGGCCTCGGCAACTCGACTCCGGCGCCGGTCCCGCCAGTGGACGGCCCGGTCAGGCTCCGGCCGACGAAGTCTTCTTTTCGAGCCAACTCTGCCTCTTTCCACGCTGATACCGCTGCCTCCGGCTCTGGCTCATCGAAGAGCGGCCGAGGGTTTCCTTTAACTAAGCAAGAGAAGCCTCGGGCGGCAAGGCCGACCGAGCCGAGGGACTCCTACGCCTCCGGGATACGGATACCTCACTCGTCACCGTCGCACGAGGCAACTCACACTTGGTGAAGCGGTTCAGTTAGCTGACAGGCGAGTCCTAGTGCTCGGAATGAGGGAAAAACACGGCTTCACGCCAAAAGATACATACATGTCCAGGCCCACACGTCATGTAACCGGCGCGCCGGTTACTAGGTGCAAGAAACTGCACCGCCGCTCGCGCCAGTACCGCGCCTTCTCGACTGCGGAACCAGTGCCGCGACTCGAGGCGACCCTACGCATGACCCGACAATGCCAACTGAGCACATCGGTCATGGGTCAGTCAGCCACGGGAGAGGGCGCGGCGGTCGATACGGCCAGAAATGGGCCGGCAATAATGGCGGTGGCAGGCGGGCGGAAGCGGCAGTCAAGTCGTCAGCAAGCTCACGTCCCCTCCTGGGATAGCGAGAGGACCTTCTTCCACGGTGTGAAGACGACGTGACCGCGTTCCGTTCCTCGAACGGCGCGCGCACACACAACGGCCGCACTGTGAACCACTCGTCCCATCGCATTAACTCTGCGGCAGGACAGGCAGCACCTTTGGCAGGCGAAGCAGGCGACGCTTCACCTCCACCTTAATGACCGCGTCAAAAAAAAGGTGCGCCACGTCATTCGATTTTGTATCCTTTTCACTTCCTCTTTCTCTCTCTTGCCTCAGGGATCGGGAAAGGGGATACTCCGAAAGGGATCCTTCTCCGTGAAGGAAGCGGGCCCCGAGCCCCCCACTGATCAGAGGTTCGAAGGCTAGCCCCTCGGAAGGGTTCAACAGCCGCCTCAGAGCACTCGGGCTCCGCGCCCACTACTGGTCAGAGGTTCGAAGGCCGGCCCCTCGGAAGGGTTCAACGGCCGCCTCAGGCCACTCGAGCTCTGCGCCCACTACTGATCAGGGGTTCGTAGGCTGGCCCCCGAAGGGTTCGACAGCCGCCTCAGATGCAGAGCGAGGGATGACCCTGGGTACGTTCGATACATAACTGAGGCTCGGGCTACGCTCCCGAGGTACCCTAGGACATTTCCGAGACCAACGGGAACGATTTTGTAACGAATCCCACCAGAGGGAGGCATCGAGCCCTCGGACCCCATCAAAAGGGGACTGAGTCCGGCAAAATGGGGCACGCCTCCGGGCCACTAGCCGACCCCTAACAAATGGGGCACGGGCGTCCACTCGGATTACCCGTTAGCAACTCACTAGAGACACCATGTTCGGTGCCCTCCGAGGGCAACATGGCGCTTTCCCCCTCCTCCTTGTGGAAAGGCGACACAAGGGCGTATGTAGAAAGCCGAGTCTGTCCCTGACCGTCCTCTCGCTCTGTGCGGAGGCTCGGGGGCTGCTCTCGCAAACCCGGCTCCGGCCAAACCATTGACAGCGTCAACATACCAGCCCGAGAACTTGGGACTCGACTGTTCACTCGGGCTACGGCCAGTTCGCATGAGGGAACAACCAGACCAGCCGAAGCATTACGAAACGTACTAAGACCTCGAAGGAGTCAAACTACTCCTTCGAGGCCTCGGGGGCTACACGCACCCACCGGAACAAAACGTAACAGAGGAAGGTCGGTCCCCTTGCAAAAAAGTGCGACAAAAGCCTCCAAGCAAGTATCAACACTCCCTTCGAGGCTCGGGGGCTACTGTCGGGGACCATAATTAGAGGTACCCTCAAGACTCCTAATCTCAGCTAGTAACCCCCATCAGCACAAAGCTGCAAAGGCCTGATGGGTGTGATTAAGTCAAGGCTCGGTCCACTCAAGGGACACGATCTCGCCTCGCCCGAGCCCAGCCTCGGGCAAGGGCAGCCGTCCCCGGAGGATTCACGTCTCGCCCGAGGACCCCCTCAAGCGACGGACACACCTTCGGCTCGCCCGAGGCCCAGTCTTCTCCAAGAAGCAACCTTGGCTAGATCGTCACACCGACCGACCGTATCGCAGGAGCATTTAATGCAAGGATGGCCTGACACCTTATCCTGATGCGCGCCCTTCAGTCGACAGAGCCGAAGTGACCACAGTCACTTCGCCGCTCCACTGACCGGCCTGACAAGAAGATAGCGCCGCCTGCGTCGCTCCGACTACTGTGCCACTCAACAGAGTGAGGCTGACAGCAGCCAAGTCCTGCCTCGGGCGCCATAGGAAACTCCGCCTCACCCGACCCCAGGGCTCGGACTCGGGCTCGGCCCCGAAAGACGATGAACTCCACCTCGCCTGACCCTAGGACTCGGACTCGGGCTCGGCCCCGGAAGACGACGAACTCCACCTCGCCCGACCCCAGTACTCGGACTCGGGCTCGGCCCTGGAAGACGATGAACTCCGCCTCGCCCGACCACAGGGCTCGGACTCAGGCTCGGCCCCGGAAGACGATGAACTCCGCCTCGCCCGACCCCAGGGCTCGGACTCGGGCTCGGCCCCGGAAGACGATGAACTCTGCCTCGCCTGACCCCAGGGCTCGGACTCGGGCTCGGCCCTGGAAGACGACGAACTCCGCCTTGCCCGACCCAGGGCTTAGACTCAGCCTTGGCCTCGGACGACAGTCTCCGCTTCGCCCGACCCGGGGCTCGGACTCGACCTCGACCTCAGAAGACAGACTCGACCTCGACCTCGGAGGAGCATCCACCTCGCCCGACCTAGGACTCGGATCGACCACGTCGCAAGAGGGGCCATCATTACGCTACCCCTAGCTAGCTCAGGCTACGGGGAACAAGACCAACGTCCCATCAGGCTCGCCCCGGTAAACAAATAGTAATGATGGCGCCCCGCGTGCTCCATGACGACGGCGGCTCTCAGCCCCTTACGGAAGCAAGGAGACGTCAGCGAGGACTCGACAGGCCTGACAGCTGTCCTCCATCAAGGCTCCAGCGCTCCTCCGACAGCCACGATATTACATGAACAGGGTGTCAAGACCTCTCTGGCTACCACGAAGGCATGTACTTAGGGCGCTAGCTCCTCTCTGCTAGACACGTTAGCACATTGCTACACCCCCCACTGTACACCTGGGCCCTCTCCTTACGCCTATAAAAGGAAGGACCAGGGCTCTCTTACGAGAAGGTTGGTCGCGCGGGAGGACGGGACGGCGCGTAGAGTCCCTCGCTCTCCCCCCACGCGGACGCTTGTAACCCCCTACTGCAAGCGCACCCGACCTGGGCGCAGGACAACACGGAGGCCGCGGGTTTCCCCTTTTTCCTCTCTTCTCCCCCCCTTCGTGCTCCGTCTCGCGCCGACCCATCTGGGCTGGGACACATGGCGACAATTTACTCGTCGGTCCAGGGACCCCTCGGGGTCGAAACGCCGACACCTATGAATGTATTATACTTGGAAAACATGTTAGTTGTGTTTTTGAGGACCTTCGGAAGATGAAGGCCCCCAACAGTACCCCTCACAGTATTAATTTGCTATAATAACGAATTCAGACTGCGACATGAACGAAGGCCTTAAGCCGAAGGTCCGAAAAAAACACCTTCTCTTTGCTAGAATAGCGAAAGTCAATGACAAATGCCAAATGGGGCTCGCCAAGTTACAAAGCGCTAGGCGTATAAATAAGAACCCACAGCGGCAGCATTTGATACGCCATTTCTGCTGCTTGCGTTATTTTCTCAAATTTTTAACTCTTGCTTATAAGCTCTTGCTTGATTTTCGAGCTTCGGTTTAAAGACGTGCTTGATTCATATCTGAGGAGAAGATGACTGGTGAGGAGAAGATAACTGAGGAGAAGATGACTGAGGAGAAGAAGATATCAGAGGAGAAGAAGCTGTATGAAGAGAAGAAAGCTACGAATCCTTTTATTGCTGGGCTTTATGAGTCTATGGCAAAACGAATACAGAAAAAATTACTAAGGATATAATGGAGGGTTTGTCTGAAGATTCTGATGACAGTGATAGTTATGATGCGGAAAGTGGAGATAAAGATTATGAGGATCTGCCTTGGTGGCCAAGCCATATTATCTTCGGTAAATCGACCATTTAACAAAGTCATATTGATGCCATGAGAGGGAGATTTTTTCGCGATATGTGTAACACCCTAGGTGTTTACTGTCTGCTCGACAACGAGTATGGGTTTAAACACGTAATATCAGTGGATATAACGGGTGTCAAATTTTAATCATTTTCGTCTATTGCGATTTTAATATCACATCTATTTCGTCTGTCACGAGTTCGACATCGTCTAAATATTTCGGGCTCTTCCTAAATTTTCGTGATGTTCGGAACATAGTTATTCCAAAAATCAGTGCGTCCGGTGGTTATTTAAAATTCATCGCTCGTGCGAATACAAATTCGGAAGCCTGACCCACTCGGATGATTTTATCCCGGGCATATTAATTTGAACTCGACGACTAAAATGTCCGGGGCAAAATAATCTAAATTGTGCGTCATCTGAGTAAAATCGTGCGCGAGGATATGACCCACGCCCTGATCTTTCCTCTTTGCTCGGCCGCGCGTATCTCCCGGCCGAGCTCCTGCTTCCAGCCGCGGTCCCCAGTGCGTCTTCTTCTCCACTGCGCCCAGCCGAGCGGCTCCTTGGTGCGTGCCCGGGGTCTTCTTCCTCCCACTCGCCCGGCTTCAAGTTGCCTGCACACGCCCTCTGCTCCACTGCGTCGTCGCCCTGCTCGAGTTCGTCCTGGTGGCCATGGATTGGGAGCAGACTCGACCGTGCCCTGCATCTCCCATGGTCGTGCGCCCTGCCGAGGTCCCTCCATGGCTACGCGCTCCTCCCTGCTTCTATCTTCCTCTCGTGTCTTTCTCCCTGGCGCGCGCCCCTACTTTCCCAAGCCACGCTCCTTTTTCTCTCTCTGATCTCTGTGCCGCGCGTCCTAGAGCTCCCACACACTCGGAAGGCGCCTCTGCTCGTCTTCCACTTCGCCGGATCCCTGCTCGTGTCCATGGACACTGTAGGTCTCCAACCACGAGAGTTGCAGCCATGGCTCCCTGTGCTCGGTTTTGGCCATGCCCCTACACCCTTCCTCGCCGACGACAGCTGCTGCGAGCGCCCCTTCCTTCTTCCCCATCCTTGCCGTGGCCAGCAGCTTCAATCCATGGGCGCCCCAGCCGTTCACCACTACCGTGATGCTGCCTCTGCTCGCGCCCAAATTTTCCTCGCTCCTGCGCGCCATGGTCGCCTCCCATCTCACACTGGCCCCGCTGTCTGCGCGCTTATCGTGATCCCTTGCTCCATCCCATGGTGCACATCTCCTTGGACCACACTCTAGACGTCGCCCCTGCTCCGATCGAGTGCACTCAAGTCCCTGCTCGCCGTGCTAGCCAACTACGTCGTCGCCGGACTTGCCTCCCCGTCCATCGTGGTGTTGTTATTTCCTGCTGCGCCGTGATATCTGCAAGCTCCGGTGCTTAGCGTCATAGTTGCTATGCCGTTGTCGCTTTGGCTTCCGTTGTCCTCGCACGGGGTGTGGAAGTCGTGTCCACATCCGAGGTAGAGGTGAAAATGGGTCGGGTATACCCACCGGGTACCAGATACGGATAGTGCAAATACCCGTTTTTTCGGATACGGATTTGGGTATTTTTATATTCGAGACGGATATGGGTAATACCCGGATAGTGCAGCTTCGGATTCGGGTCGGATACGGAGCGAGTACTACCCGGTAAATACCCCGATATTCGGGTCGGATACGGGTACCCGGAATTCGGGTACCCGTTTTTTTCTGTATAATAATATAGTTATAAAATCATAACTTTTACATATGAAATCGGATGAAGATAAAGTTCATATGAAAGTTGTAGAAATCGAAGAGATCTATAACTTTGTAGTACATCATATTTTTTATTAAACATATCTTTAGACCAAAATCATTGAAATAATGTCTAAATTTATATCAAAATAATAGACTTTATCATTTTCTTGTGGGACTTAAGATTATCTCCATGTAGGAACTTAAGATTATCTTTTTATAAGCTATTTATTAATATTGGTAACTTATTTGCAATTTTCGGTCGACCCTATAATATTTTTATGAATTTAATTGTATTTCGATGATTTTCTACAACAAGAAATTAATAATACACCAAATAGCCTAAAAAATTCATGAATTTTTACGGAGACACAACATATATTCATATATAGTTCTAAAAAACATTTGGACTATAAAATCCACAAGATGTTGGTGTTTCTTCTATTCCACTCACAATTATTGCGTGAGTTACACGTGAAATTATTTTATGTATCGAAGTTTCAACATAATCAATATTTCACTTATCATTTTCATGTGGGACTTGAGGTTATATTTGAATAGAATGTTTATTTGTTTTGGTAAGCTTTTTGCAATTATAGGTCAAAACTAGTGTATTTTATGAATTTTAATTTTATTTTGATGATTTTACATCGAAAGGAATCAATAATGTACAAATAACCTCAGAAATCCATGAAATTATATGAATGCATATAGTCATAAAAAATAATGGGACCATAAAATCCATAGGATGTCAACATTTCTTCTATTTTATTTCCACTTATTGCGTGAGTTACATGTGAAATCACTCTAAGTATCCAAGTTTCAACATAATCAATACTTCACTTTACCATTTTTATGTGGGAACTTGAGATTATCTTCTATTAAATGTTTATTAGTATTGATAATTTACTTGCAATTTCGTGGTCGAACAAGAATATTTTATGATAACCACTTAATGCATTATCCGACAAGTATCTGATATCCGATCAAATAATATTTGTATCCGTCACTTATTCGCCCGGATAAATATCCGGTCCCTATATCTGTATCCGTCCCATTTCTAACTATTAGTATTCGATCCCGAATCCATTTTAAATACATTAGGGTAGGATACAGGATGAGCTGCTATCCATCCGTTTTCACCCCTAATCCGAGGCACCAACGTCTGCATCCTCGGCATCATCGTCGTTTCAACAGCTTTGTCGCACCTTGCGTTCACGCTGGAAGACGAAAGGGAAGCGCCAGTGCAATGCTCGTCAAGTATCGATGATATATGCAAGCTGGACCGCGTTGCCAATTTCATGGTTTCAATCGGAATTAGCCCTGGTGAGCTGATTTATTATTTTGTTAGCTGGTCCAATTAATGGCTTGGCTAGGTATGTTTGTCGCGATGATTATCCCGCTTGTAGCTCGGGCACGTTTGACGCTTGTTGGAAAACGGGGCTACATGTAGCGCGGTAATTGTATTTACGATTTCGAAGTCGTCGTGCTGTATAACTAAGTCTAGGTCCCAAGGCATAGGTTATGCGAGAAGTGATTTATAGATTTAGTTGGAGTAAGCTGACGAAGAACTAAATTAGTGTGATATTTAACGTGTGATCGACGAAAAGCTCGAATTAGTATTTATAAATCAGTGTAGTAGATTTGAGCTAGATTTATTATTGGCACGCATTTTGTTAGCTGAAATATTAGAATTTAATCCAATTAAAAATACTCTATCTGCTAGGTCATAGAATAATATGATGTTCGTGTATTTGGTATGATATGCAAATTAATCCGGGTAAATGGTTTAGAAAGTTAGTTAATATGCTCCCTTACTCTAAATTATCGGTATTCAAAAAAATTAGTGAATAAAAGGGTGATGAGTAATTTGATATTGGGTGTTTTAACCAAAGACATGTGCTTAGCTTATTATTTCTTGACGTTTGAAGTAGATGCGATTACGCTAGAAAAGTGTGATAATTGCGTGTAGTCATATGTTGATGACTAGTGTTTCCTTATGAATGGTACAACGCCTCGTCACTAGGTGGTTAATTTGCTACCGTGTAGCACTATTTAGATTTGTGCTATTCCTATTTATATGCATTCATGTGCATTATGCAAATCATTTAGGTACGTTTATTGACCACGTGATGCGGAGAACAAAAGCTGAGTCGACCACAAGATGTCGCTGCGTGTGAGCTTCCCCTCAAGATGATGCTGATGGACGAACCTGCCTGATCAAGTGCTAGGACAAAGGATGGTCGTCAAGTGATCGACATCTAACAACACTAACCTAGTGTTATCTAGGCAAGCCTCGGTGCATTTGCCACCTCCTTGATGTTTTAAAATCTTTTATCACCTTGTTTGATGCATTAGGTGATAGGAGTTGTGTGCTAAACAATTGATGCATTTCCTTCCTTGAAAAATTGATTACCCTTCCTTGATACCCTTTTTGAAAAGAATTTTATGATGCTTAGCCATGCTTTAGCAAACAAAAATGTTTTGTTTTAAAACAAAAGTGATGCTTCAGTGGGTGGGAATGTTTTCAAAAATAAAACTAGATGGTGGATCCATCACGGCCGTGATGGGTTCAACATCGGAAAAGATGTACCTCTGCCAGGTACCAAACTTTGGGTTGAAAATAATAAAGCTGAGATCGGGCAGTTGACTTGCACGAGAAGAGAGTCTCGGGGTAGTGTCTCCATCTGAGTCGATTAAGGACCGTGTCGATGTAGGCTTGATGATTGAGGACCTTTTAACTGGTCACATGCCTCATCATGGGTAAGCTTTGCCTCGGGCAAACTAATACCAGAATAGGATAACACGCAATGGGAGTGGAGAGATGGCGAGAGTAGCGTGTACCCTCCGTGGCAAGAGGCTGGACGGTGGTGTATCTGTGCTCTCGGTTGGCGTGAACCCAATCTAGTCTTAAGAACCCCGGTGGCGAGTTGACATATGCAAGGGTTAAGTGCTACATATGTCGTGTTATTGGAGATCCCCAGCTGGGTATTAATCGATTCGGATTGCCGTTACTTCTCGGATATGAAGACTTGGTCACTGACTTACACGTAGCAATCCAATGAACTGATGGGATGATAAAAGACGGCTAGTATAGGCCAAGTGCTTGAACTTGGGTAGACAGAACAGTAGATACAGGTAACTTAAACTGATAAGTAAAAATGGATTTTTAAGGATCCACTCATAGTAAGCTCTTCTGTAAAAGAGTCTTTGATTCTTGATAAGCCTTACCTTGAATCCTTTTAAAACGAGCATACCCTTGAGAGTCTTTTCTTTAGTCGGGTATGTCTTGCTGAGTAATTGCGTACTCAGGGTTTTATTCCTTTTTGTTTTTCAGGTTATAAGTTTGTGCTGCTGTTGATGGTGTTAAGTGCCGGTGGGCTCGGCCTTCTTATAAGTCTAAGTAACTCTTCTATACATCTTATTGAGGATGGTCACTTGAGCTAGTATATATTTCAAACTTATACTTTTGTAATCACTCCAATAAATATAATGTAAAAATTTTGTAACTTGTAAAATTTGGTAATAAGATTTCCGCTGCAAAAATGTTGGTGTGTGATTTGTGTTACTTAATTCTGTGGTCCTGGTTGTAAGTGGTTTATCCGAGGTCCTTGGGGCACTCGGACAGATCCTGTTATGTTATCTAGTGCACATGCATAGCCGTCTGAGGTCTTTGAGACAAGGACAGGTGCATGTGGGCCAAATAACTTGGGAGGTTCTGCCACATCTGGTATCGGAGCAAGATTAAGTATATACGGTCACATACATATTTTCAAAACAAAAGTTTTGGTTTTGGAAAACCTATTTTCAACTAAACACATTGTTTGGTTTTCAAATACAGTTTTGAAAAACTACAATGCTAGCAACATCCTCTATTAAGCCCTAAGTTAAGGACTATCAGGGTGCTTATTTAAAAACCACTAACCCACAACCGGGGGTATTGCATACATGTGTAATGTTATTTTTGAGGCTATTCAGTTTTGAATGGATCGATGTTCAAGGTAAGGTGAGATGTTAGAGCATGACCGAACAACCGTCGATCTAGGGGAGTGCTTAATTGTGGCGCTTGACTATATACATGTTCTACATATGTATATACGAAGGCTGCGATGTGGAGTATTTACTTTTCTGGGAATTCAGTACCCCATGGATGTGTATGGGTATACAGACATGGGAGTACTAAGAAGTGTATTGTACTTGTAACGACGCACCTACGCTGAGTTAAGAAGGTGAGTTACCATAATGAGTTGCCCTATGGTTAAAGTGTGGCAACGGCGCCTATGCGTGGCTCGACGCTTAATGATGAGCTGGCCTCCATATAGAAATATATGGAGTATAAACTGTGATAAACTGTCATGTGTGAATTGCATCATGGGAAATTGGGCTGTAATGGAATTTTCTACAGGTACACTAACCTCGAAAACGTATGTGTATTTGACGACTAGCAAAATACCGTGAGAGAGTAAGTATGCCACCGAGATAGAACACTATTGCCACATTAGATTGGCAAAAATTTGTGAGGACGCATAGGACGAGCATGCATCCTGATTGTTGCAACATGTTTGTCACCTATGCACCAAAATGCTTCTCTCGTCTTTATTCCAGTAACTAGTGATTGTAGATAATGTGGTGTAATGCTGAATTATGAACTTCGATGGACCCTCTATTCTTTAGGTAATCTATTTAGGTGTTATATGTGTTTACTCTTGTACTTGATGTGCCAATAGAGAGTTGGTAACTTGATTTCCTAAACCCAAAACTAGGCTATGTTCTTATTTAGTAAATCATGACCCAAAGTTGAATTTTCCATTATCACTCCATGGCCAAGCCCATGCAAATGAATGCTTAGATAATCTCTTTATTGGACCTAAGATATACTCGGACTTAAAATAAGGATCTTGAGTCCATGTTCTTGGCAATTAACTTGTAACTTCCTTAGTTGTCATGTTTCCATCCTAGATTTTGCCCTTGCTCAGTTGGTGAAGGTTAAGGTCTCTATTGTATTCGGACTCTCCTTATGGATTATCTTGTTGCTTTATTAATCTAACCTAGGAAAGGAATACCCCAATTATTTTCTTGAATTTGATGCCTTTGGTTTCCCCATACCTATCAAAGGCATACCAACCTAATCCTTGACTTGTAATTGTTGCGATGACATAGAAATATGCTTGGGGCTAAAGTAACAGTCTCCCATCGTACTCCTTTCATCAAGTTTAGGTTATGGCCATGTCTTGTTCATCTCATCGGGCCATAACCTATTTGGCTCTCTACTTGTCACCGTTTTGACGGGTGGAGTCTTGTTGTATATTGTCACCCTTGCCCAATCCATTGGTGTCGCGCGAGATTTTTTGTTGGTTACATCTGGTAATGGTGTTATGACTAAAACTGATGGTGCCGCGACGAGACCGAGGGCCTCCTGTGAATGTACACACATGGTTGCGCTACTTGGCACGCGCTGGTATCACAGTTAGTAGTCATAATCCATTATGAGACTATATCAATATGTTATCTCTGCACAAATTGTTCTTACCATGTGAGATTCATTATTGGTGCCAGTTCGATAATGGTGTCTCGATTAATGACTGATGGTACTGCCGCAAAACTGAGAGCCCCTTGTGAATGTACACGCAAGGTTATGCTGCTTGGCGCATGTTGGTATCAAGGTCTCTAGTCATGATCCATTATGGAATTACACTGATGTGTTATATTCCGTGGACCTTCCCTTGAAACGATTTCGGCGTTGTTTCTTAAAGTGACCAAGCAACATCTATCATGACTGTTGGATCAAAATGGCATACCACTTCTCATGTGTGGTCTCTTTTCCTTGACTTTGATGGTGACTTCACACATACACGTTCCCTTTTCATCATTTGTTGCGAAAAGTGAAGGCTTGAAGCTTTTTAGTGTTGAGAGACAACTGATTAGCTCTCAAATTGGAGATCTGTTTTTCCCTACCACTGAAATGCAGGAGTTTGTTCATTCGCTCTCTTATTTAATCCATGTATTCCCTAATCAAATCCATTCATCTCACCTGAAGAAATGGATGAACAACTTGACCAAATGGATTTCTACCCAAGTGCATGATCTCCTGTTAACCAAAGTGAACTCTCAACCCTTGGCTTACCGATGGTACTGAGAGGACCTACTCAATGTCAAAAGTAGTTCAATAAGTTGGTTTTACTAACTTGTAACTTCCCAGTGAACAAAGGTTGAGTTTAGAGATTGTTTTGTCGAGTTGTCTAAACTCACTTTTGTACAACCCCTCGTAAGGAAGTGAGTATAAGAATCGAGATTAAGTTGGAAAGTAGCCACCTAATTGTCGCTCTAGTCGTGCCTTGATCACCTCATGTGTGCTTTTCCAGCATGTGTGATCAGGTCGAGCCATGATTAGTGCTGGATAAAAAGGACTGGTTGCAAACTCCGCATCTACAGATCCTTCCACTGGTGATTTTCTCGAATCTATATCACCATTCATGGACTTGGATTCTCTGGCTAACACGAGTTAACTGTGATGTTATTCAACATTCACACCCGTCTCGTGTGCTATGAACTTACCGTGACCACTTGTTGGTAAACCTCTTTCTGTGTGTTTTACCCAAGAGGTTGTATTTGGTTCTATTTGGGTAAGGTCGCATAACTACCCCTCGCCCAACAGACTCAGATAGTGCAATGTTAACAGAAAAAGCAAACTGCACACATGGAACCTTATGTGTTCTTCTGGCAGATGTTGTCTCTATTGGTGGACATCTCTAAATCAGGTTAAGATGATACATGATATGTCCACTAGAGAAACAACCCTCTCAGACACCCGCCTTTGCTTGGAACTGTCTTATGATTATCGCTGATATGGACTGGGTTACTTGCTTCTCCACTCTTAAAAGTCTTTCGCTTCGAATCTCGAGACAAGATTCTTTTAAGGGGGGAGGGTTGTAACACCCTAGGTGTTTACTGTCTGCTCGACAACGAGTATGGGTTTAAACACGTAATATCAGTGGATATAACGGGTGCCAAATTTTAATCATTTTCGTCTATCGCGATTTTAATATCGCATTTGTTTTGTCTGTCACGAGTTTGACATCGTCTTTATCTTTTTGGGCTCATCCTAAATTTTCGTGATGTTCGAAACATAGTTGTTCCGAAAATCGGTGCATCCGGTGATTATTTAAAATTCATCGCTCGCGCGAATACTGAATTCGGAAGTCCAACCCACTCGGATGATTTTATCCCGGGCATATTAATTTGAACTCGACGACTAAAATGTCCTGGGACAAAATAATCTAAATCGCGCGTCGTCTGAGTAAAATCATGCGCGAGGATATGATCCAATTTATCCTTCAGCCCGCTGTTTTGACGACGAAATCACGTATACATTAGCGGATCTGGTTTCGACTAATTTCGATCGAATCATGCAGAGCGGATTAAAATACCGAAGCCGAACTCGTTTCAATCTAGTCCGTTTATATCGTGGCCAGAATAGTCACGAAAATTATTCAAACGAGATTCGGACAGAACCGTCTAAGCTGTTATTCCTCTAATTTTCCGTTTCGTGAGTCAGAAAATAGAGTGTGTAGTTGTTTGCCGTATTACGCGTCGACTCTTTAATCATCGCTAAAAATCCCGATCCAAAATATCTGTGATCTCTTTTTTTTAAAAAAGGGGAAAATATCCAGGGATCGGATCCTATCCTACCGCCGCTTCTCTCTCCCTGATATTCTCCCACGCGCGTGCGGTGATATTTCCAGTCGTTCTCTGATATTTTGTTCACCACCGCGTACAGCCTGGGGCCTTTATCCGGTGGCCAGGTTCTTCTCCTGTGCATCCCTCTCTCTCTCCCTTGATTTTTCTGGTCACCGCCCATGCCTCGATCTTTCCTCTTTGCTCGGCCACGCGTATCTCCCAGCCGAGCTCCATCTTCCAGCCACGGTCCCTAGCGCGTCTTCTTCTCCACCACACCCAGCCGAGCGGCTCCCTGGCGCGTGCCCGGGGTCTTCTCCCTCCCACTCGCCCTGCTTCAAGTTGCCTGCGCGCGCCCTCTGCTCCACTGCGTCGTCGCCCTGCTCGAGTTTGTCCTGGTGGCCGTGGATTGGGAGCAGACTCGACGGCGCCCTGCATCTCCCATGGGTGAGTGCCCTCCCAAGGTCCCTCTATGGCTGCGCGCTCCTTCCTGCTTCTCTCTTCCTCTCGCATCTTTCTCCCTGGCACGCCCCCTACTTTCCCAAGTCGTGCTCCTCTTTCTCTCTCTGGTCTCTGTGCCACGCGTCCTAGAGCTCCCACATGCTCGGACCGCGCCTCTGCTCGTCTTCCACTTCACTGGATCCCTACTCGCATCCATGGACACCGTAGGTCTCTAGCCGCCGGAGTTGCAGCCATGGCTCCCTGTGCTCGGTTTTGGCCATGCCCCTACACCCTTCCTCGCTGGCGACGGCTGCTGCGAGTGCCCCTTCCTTCTTCCCCATCCTCACCGTGGCCAGCAGCTTCAATCCACGGGCGCCCCAGTCGTTCACCACTACTGTGATGCTGCCTCTGCTCGTGTCCAAATTTTCCTTGCTCCTGCGCGCCATGGTCGCCTCCCATCTCGCGCTGGCCCCACTATCTACGAGCCTATAGTGATCCCTTGCTCCATCCCATGGTGCACATCTCCTTGGACCACGCTCTGGACGTCACCCCTACTCCGATCGAGTGCGCTCAAGTCCCTGCTCGCCGTGCTAGCCGTCTATGTCGTCGCTGGACTTGCCTCCTCGGCCATCGTGGCGTTGTTATTTCCTACTGCGCCATGACATCGGCAAGCTCCGGTGCTTAGCGTCGTAGTTGCTATGCCGTTGTTGCTTTGGATTCCTTTGTCCTCGCACGGGGTGTGGTAGTCATGTCCACATCCGAGGCATCAACATCTGCATCCTCGGCATCATCGTCGTTTCAATAGCTTTGTTGCACCTTGCGTTCATGCCAGAAGACGAAAGGGAAGCGCCAGTGCAACGCTCGTCAAGTATCGATGATATATGCAAGCCAGACCGTGTTGCTGATTTCATGGTTTCATGTCAGAATTAGCCCTAGTGAGCTGATTTATTATTTTGTTACCTGGTCCAATTAATGGCTTGGCTAGGTATGTTTGTCGGGACGATTATCCCACTTGTAGCTCGGGCACGTTTGACGCTTGTTGGATTACGGGGCTACATGTAGCGTGGTAATTGTATTTACGATTTCAAAGTCGTCGTGCTGTATAACTAAGTCTAGGTCTCAAGGCATAGGTTATGCGAGAAGTGATTTATAGATTTAGTTGGAGTAAGCTGACGAAGAACCAAATTAGTGTGATATTTAACGTGTGATCGACGAAAAGCTCGAATTAGTATTTGTAAATCAGTGTAGTAGATTTGAGCTAGATTTATTATTGGCACGCATTTTGTTAGCTGAAATATTAGAAGTAAATCCAATTAAAAATACTCTATCTACTAGGTCATAGAATAATATGATGTTCGTGTATTTGGCATGATATGCAAATTAATCCGGTTAAACGATTTAGAAAGTTAGTTAATATGCTCTCTTACTCTAAATTGTCGGTATTCAAAAAATTAGTGAATAAAAGGGTGACGAGTAATTTGATATTGGGTGTTTTAACAAAAGACTTGTGCTTAGCTTATTATTTCTTGACGTTTGAAGTAGATGCGATTACGCTAGAAAAGTGTGATAATTGCGTGTAGTCATATGTTGATGACTAGTGTTTCCTTATGAATGGTACAACGCCTCGTCACTAGGTGTTTAATTCGCTACCATGTAGCACTATTTAGATTTGTGCTATTCCTATTTATATGCATTCATGTGCATTATGCAAATCATTTAGGTACGTTTATTGACCACGTGATGCGGAGAAAAAAAGCTGAGTCGACCACAAGATGTCGCTGCGAGAGAGCTTCCCCACAAGATGATGCTGATGGATGAACCTGCCTGATCAAGTGCTAGGACAAAGGATGGTCGTCAAGTGACCGACGTCTCACAACACTAACCTAGTGTTATCCAGGCAAGCCCCGGTGCATTTGCCACCTCCATGATGTTTTAAAATCTTTTATCACCTTGTTTGATGCATTGGGTGATAGGAGTTATGTGCTAAACAATTGATGCATTTCCTTCCATGAAAAATTGATTACCCTTCCTTGATACCCTTTTTGAAAAGAATTTTATGATGCTTAGCCTTTCTTTAGCAAACAAAAATGTTTTGTTTTAAAACAAAAGTGATGCTTCAGTGGGTGGGAATGTTTTTAAAAATAAAACTTGATGGTGGATCCATCAGGGTCGTGATGGGTTCAACATCGGAAAAGATGTACCTCTGCCAGGTACCAAACTTTGGGTTGAAAATAATAAAGCTGAGACCAGGCGGTTGACTTGCACGAGAAGAGAGTCTCGATGTAGTGTGTCTGTCTGAGTCGATTAAGGACCGTGTCGATGTAGGCTTGATGATCGAGGACCTTTTAACTAGTCACATGCCTCATCATGGGTAAGCTTTGTCTCGGGCAGACTAATACCAGAATAGTGTGATACCCGATTTTCTGAAAAGAAGTTAAATTTATTTTTCCCTTTTTTTCGTGATCTGTGTAGTTGGGGTTGGAGTTTTTTAGGAAGTATTCACTAGTAAAATAGTAGAATACTTGTTGGATTTGTGCGCTGGGGTCGGGAGCTGACGTGAGAGCGAGTTTGGGCCGTGGATCTCGATCCGGCGGTGGGGAGCCCATTAGTTCCCCCCCTAACCCTAGCCGCCCCCTCCCTCTCACTCCCCCACCCCTTTGGCCGCCCCCCCCCTCTCTTCCTCTCTTGCAGCCGTCCCAATCCCTCTCCTTCGTCCCCAAGTGATTGCAGCGCCACCCCGCAACCCTAGCCGCCCCCCCTCTTCCTCTCCAAGGTGGAGCCTCCCCGCTTGGTGTCCGTCGTGTGGGTGCGAGTATTCCATGGGAGTTTGGAGGGAGGAAGAAGGAAGAAAAGAAGGAGGAAAGGAGGAACCCAAGGTGATTTTCGTGATCATTTTGTTGTATTTGTGCTGCAATCCAATTGGTTACATGTTTACCTATGCAATTTGGTAGAGGTGCTGTCCAGAAATTTAGTGGGTGAATGAACAGCAGTAGTTCTAGGGATTTCTGGGAATTTGTCGTGGGCAATTAGTGGGGATCAGTGGGAGAATCATGTAGAGCTTTGTCATACCTTTCCAACGAGTACTTATGCGCTCAATTCGGAGTTATAATTTAGGAGATATCGTTGTTTGAATCCGGTTATGTTGTTGTCAAAAAAACAGATTTTTCAGGTGGGTGAACAGCAGTAGTATTAGCAGTTTCTGAGAATTTTTCGTGGGTAATTACTGTTAACCAGTATGATAATCATGTAGGGCTTTGTCTTATCTTTCCAATGAGTACTTATGCGCTTGATTTGGATTTATATTTTAAAAGATATCGCTGTTTGAATCCGGATATGTCGCTGTCCAAAAGACAAAAAAACAGATTATAGGGTTCATCTTGTGGACTGTTTTGGGCTAATTAGATATTGGAATTTAATTATAAATTGTATACAAAACTTGTGGGGAATTTTATGTAGATGCCTCTGGAGTTTTTGTTTGTTACCACTGCTGTCATAATTTTAAAGTTATGAAATTATTAAACAGCGCCGCTGCAGTTTGGTGGGTGTGGGGAGAGATGTAACCCGCGGCGGGGTTTGAGTTTGTGCGTAGGTGCGGCGTCGTTTATGAGCCTGATTATGTGAAACTTGTCGGGGACCATAATTAGGGGTACCCTCAAGACGCCTAATTCTCAGCTGGTAACCCCCATCAGCATAAATCACGCCACGCCCGAGCCTAGCCTCGGGCAAGGGCAGCCGACCCTGAGGTGTTTCCGTCTCGCCCGAGGCCTCCTCTTTCACGGCAGACGCATCTCCGGCTCGCCCGAGGCCTTGCCTTCGTTAAGAAGCAACCCTGACTAAATCATCGCACCGACCGACCAAGTCCCCGGGGCAATTAACGCAGAAAGTGAGACCGACGGGCGGCCAGGCTTTGCCAGAAGTGCCATAGGAAGCTCCGCTCGACCCAGGGCTCGGACTCGGGCTAAGGCCCCGGAAGACGGCGAACTCCGCTCTGCCCGACCCAGGGCTCAGACTCGGGCTAAGGCCCCGGAAGACGGCGAACTCCGTTCCGCCCGACCCAGGGCTCGGACTCGGGCTAAGGCCCCGGAAGACGGCGAACTCCGCTCCGCCCGACCCAGGGCTCGGACTCGGGCTAAGGCCCCGGAAGACGGCGAACTCCGCTCCGCCCGACCCAGGGCTCGGACTCGGGCTAAGGCCCCGGAAGACGGCGAACTCCGCTCCGCCCGACCCAGGGCTCGGACTCGGGCTAAGGCCCCGGAAGACGACGAACTCCGCTTCACCCGACCCAGGGCTCGGACTCCGCCCTGGCCTCTGCCGAACGACCTCCGCCTCGCCCGACCTAGGAGCTCGGACTCGGCCTCGGCCATGCAGGACAGACTCGACCTCGGCTTCGGAGGAGCCTCCTCGTCGCCCGACCTAGGGCACGAGTCCGCCACGTCGACAGGAAGCGCCATCATCACCCTACCCCGAGCCGGCTCGGGCCGCAGAGAACAGGACCGACGTCCCATCTGGCTGGCTCCGCCAGATAGGCAATGATGGCGCCCCGCTGGATCCATGACGACGGCGGCTCTCAGCTCCCTTACGGAAGCAAGGGGACGTCAGCAAGGGCCCAACCACTCCGACAGCTGTCCCTCCGCCAGGCTCCATTGCTTCTCCGACAGCCACGACACCACTCTAGTTGGGTGCCAAGATCTCTCCGGCTGCCACCTTGGCATGTACTTAGGGCACTAGCTTTCCCCCGCTAGACACGTAGCGCCTTGCTACACCCCCCATTTGTACACCTGGATCCTTTCCTTACTCCTATAAAAGGAGGGACCAGGGCCTTCTTAGAGAAGGTTGGCCTCGCGGGAACGAAGGGCAGGGGCAGGCGCTCTCTTGGGGCCGCTCGCTCCCCTCACCCGCGCGGACGCTTGTAACCCCCTACTGCAAGCGCACCCGACCTGGGCGCGGGACGAACACGAAGGCCGCGGGATCTCCGACTCCCTCACGACCCGGCTCCGGCCACCTCGCTCTCGCTCTCTCCCCCCTTCGCGCTCGCCCACGCGCTCGACCCATCTGGGCTGGGGCACGCGGCACACTCACTCGTCGGCTCGGGGACCCCCCGGTCTCGAAACGCCGACAGTTGGCGCGCCAGGTAGGGGCACGCTGCAGTGTTGACGAGCGGATTCCCTGTCAAGCTCCAGATGGGCAGTCTCCAACGACCCCTTCAACCCGGGACGGTGCTTCGTTTCGGGAGCCTCGAGTTCATGTCTTTCGACGGCAACTACGATATGATATTCCTTCCACCGCCGCGCGACAGCGACAATGGTGGCGGACAGCACGCCCGCCGGCGGCGGAATCGACGACGTCTTTCCTGCGTGGGGGAAGGACAACTTTCGAGCTCGCCCCATCCTCTCCCTCGCCATCGGAGGAGGAGGCGGGGCAACCAGGGCCGAGCGGGAGGCTGCGCTCAGCCGGCTGTCGAGCAAATCGACATCCCCAGCGCCCCAACGGAGGACGCGTCGGGCATCACCCACGCGTTTGAGGCGAATGCGAGCGCCGTCCCCCCGCGACACGCCGACCCCGAGCAAGTGGACGACGCCAGCGCGCTCACGGAGGGCCTACAGGACGTCGCCCTCGCACCCAGGACGACGGCGCGATCAGCCCCCGGTGTGACTTCGTCGCCCCTCGTCGACCAAAAGGTACCGGCTGATCCCCATCCTTCGTCATTTCGACTCGGCCTCAACCCGCCTAGCGACTTCGCTTTGGCGGGCGCTCACGTTGAGGCGAGTGCAACCCCTCTGGGGTTTCGTGTGCGGTCGCCTTGGGACCGATTGACGGACGTCTCGACCTACGGGCCCTCTGGGTCCGAGGAAGATGACGATCCCATCATCTGCTGGGATTTCTCTGGATCTGGCAACCCCAGTGCCATGCGGGACTTCATGACCGCATGCAACTACTGCCTCTCCGACTGTTCCGACGGCAGCCGCAGCCTTGACGACAAGGACTGCGGCCCGAGCCGCGAATGTTTCCACGTCGAGCTAGGGGATCCCTCCGGAGGCAGCTGTCTCGGCATGCCGGAGGATGGTGATCCCCCTAGGCCAGCGCCTCGCGCCGACATCCCGCGGGAGCTAGCTGTGGTCCCCGTTCCGGCGGGGGGTCACGACCCACAGCTCGAGCAAGTCCGCGGGGCGCGAGCCGGGCTCGATGAGGGAGCAGGAGCGCTCGAGGCAATCCGCCGGGACGTCGGGCAGGTATGGGCGGGCCAGCCCCCGGCCGGAGAAATATGTCACCTGCCCCAAGGTCTCCAGCACCGCATCGCCAACGATGCCAGGAACAGACCACCACCCGCATCCGACGGAACCGGTCAGGACCTGGCCACCGCAGCGATGCTCCTCCGCGCGATGCCGGAGTCATCGACCACCGAGGGTCGGCGAATCCAGGGAGAGCTCAAGCATCTCCTGGAAGGCGCTGCGGCCCGGCGGGACGAGAGCTCTGCCTCCCGAAGGCAGGGGTACCCCTCGGAACCTCGTGCCGCGACTTCCCGACTCATGCGGGAAGCCTCGGTCTACACCGGGCGCACGCGCAACACCGCGCCTGCGGCCCCGGGCCTCCGCGGCGACGAGCACCCTCATCGCGACCGTCGGGCCCGCCTCGACGAAAGGGTGCGCCGAGGTTATCACCCCAGGCGTGGGGGACGCTACGACAGCGGGGAGGATCGGAGTCCCTCGCCCGAACCACCCGGTCCGCAGGTCTTCAGCCGGGCCATTCGGCGGGCGCCGTTTCCGCCCCGATTCCGACCCCCGACTACTATCACGAAGTACTCGGGGGAAACGAGACCGGAATTGTGGCTCGCGGACTACCGCCTGGCCTGTCAGCTGGGTGGAACGGACGATGACAACCTCATCATCCGCAACCTCCCCCTGTTCCTCTCCGATACTGCTCGCGCTTGGTTGGAGCACCTGCCTCCGGGGCAGATTTCCAACTGGGAGGATCTGGTCCAAGCTTTCGCCGGCAACTTCCAGGGCACATACGTGCGCCCCGGGAATTCCTGGGACCTCCGAAGCTGCCGGCAACAGCCGGGAGAGTCTCTTCGGGACTACATCCGGCGATTCTCGAAGCAGCGCACCGAGCTGCCCAACATCACCGACTCCGATGTCATCGGCGCGTTCCTTGCCGGCACCACCTGCCGTGACCTGGTGAGCAAGTTGGGTCGCAAGACCCCCACCAGGGCGAGCGAGCTGATGGACATCGCCACCAAGTTCGCCTCTGGTCAGGAGGCAGTCGAGGCCATCTTCCGAAAGGACAAGCAGCCCCAGGGCCGCCCGTCGGAAGATGCTCCCGAGGCGTCTACTCCGCTCGGCGCCAAGAAGAAAGGCAGGAGGAAGTCGCAAGCGAAACGCGACGCCGCCAGCACGGACCTTGTCGCCGCCGCCGAACACAAGAACCCTCGGAAGCCCCCAGAGGCGCCAACCTCTTCGACAAGGCACTCAAGGAGACGTGCCCCTACCATCAGGGGCCCGCCAAGCACACCCTCGAGGAGTGCGTCATGCTTCGGCGCCACTTCCACCGGGCTGGGCCACCCGCAGAGGGTGGCAGGGCCCACGACGACGACAAAAAGGAAGATCACCAAGCAGGAGAGTTCCCCGAGGTCCGCGACTGCTTCATGATCTACGGAGGGCATGCGGCGAATGCCTCGGCTCGGCATCGTAAGCAAGAGCGTCGGGAGGTCTGCTCGGTGAAGGTGGCGGCGCCAGTCTACCTAGACTGGTCCGACAAGCCCATCACCTTCGACCAAGACGACCACCCCGACCACGTGCCGAGCCCGGGGAAGTACCCGCTCGTCGTCGATCCCGTCATCGGCGACGTCAGGCTCACCAAGGTTCTGATGGATGGGGGCAGCTGCCTCAATATCATCTACGCCGAGACCCTCAGGCTCCTGCGCGTCGATCTGTCATCCGTCCGAGCAGGCGCTGCGCCCTTCCACGGGATCGTTCCTGGGAAGCGCGTCCAGCCCCTCGGACAGCTCGACCTTCCTGTCTGCTTCGGAACACCCTCCAACTTCCGAAGGGAGACTTTGACGTTCGAGGTGGTCGGGTTCCGAGGAACCTACCACGCAGTGTTGGGAAGGCCATGCTACGCGAAGTTCATGGCCATCCCCAACTACACCTACCTGAAGGTCAAGATGCCGGGCCCCAACGGGGTCATCACCAGTCGGCCCCACGTACAAACACGCATTCGAATGCGATGTGGAGTGCGTGGAGTACGCCGAGGCCCTCGCCGAGTCCGAGGCCCTCATCGCCGACCTGGAAAGCCTCTCCCGAGAGGTGCCGGACGTGAAGCGACATGCCGGCAACTTCGAGCCAGCGGAGACGGTTAAGGCCGTCCCTCTCGACCCCAGTGGAGACACCTCCAAGCAGATCCGGATCGGTTCCGGGCTCGACCCCAAATAGGAAGCAGTGCTCGTCGACTTTCTCCGTGCAAACGCCGACGTCTTTGCGTGGAGTCCCTCGGACATGCCCGGCATACCGAGAGATGTCGCCGAGCACTCGCTGGATATTCGGGCCGGGGCCCGACCGGTCAGACAGCCTCTGCGCCGATTCGACGAGGAAAGGCGCAGGGTGATAGGCGAGGAGATCCACAAGCTGATGGCAGCAGGGTTCATCAAAGAGGTATTCCATCCCGAATGGCTTGCCAACCCTGTACTTGTGAGGAAGAAAGGGGGGAAATGGCGGATGTGTGTAGACTACACTGATCTCAACAAAGCATGTCCGAAGGTCCCCTACCCTCTACCTCGCATCGATCAAATCGTGGACTCCACTGCAGGGTGCGAAACCCTGTCTTTCCTCGATGCCTACTCAGGGTATCATCAAATCAAGATGAAAGAGTCCGACCAGCTCGCGACTTCTTTCATCACGCCCTTCGGCATGTACTGTTACGTCACCATGCCGTTCGGTTTGAGGAACGCGGGTGCAACGTACCAGCGGTGCATGAACCATGTGTTCGGCGAACACATCGGTCGCAAGGTCGAGGCCTACGTCGATGACATCGTAGTCAAGACGAGGAAAGCCTCCGACCTTCTCTCCGACCTTGAAGCGACATTCCGGTGTCTCAAGGCGAAGGGCGTCAAGCTCAATCCCGAGAAGTGCGTCTTCGGGGTGCCCCGAGGCATGCTCTTGGGATTCATCGTCTCCGAGCGGGGCATCGAAGCCAACCCGGAGAAGATCGCAGCCATCACAAGCATGGGGCCCATCAGGGACTTAAAAGGCATACAGAGGGTCATGGGATGTCTCGCGGCCTTGAGCCGTTTCATCTCACGCCTCGGCGAAAGGGGCCTGCCCCTGTACCGTCTCCTAAGGAAAGCCGAGTGCTTCACTTGGACTCCCGAGGCCGAGGAAGCCCTCGGGAACCTGAAGGCGCTCCTCACCCAGGCGCCCGTCTTGGTACCCCCAGCTGATGGAGAAGCCCTCTTGGTCTACGTCGCCGCTACCACTCAGGTGGTCAGCGCCGCGATCGTGGTCGAAAGGCAGGAAGAGGGGCATGCTTTGCCCATTCAGAGGCCAGTTTACTTCGTCAGCGAGGTGCTGTCCGAGACCAAGATCCGCTACCCACAAGTCCAGAAGCTGCTGTATGCAGTGATCCTGACGAGGCAAAAGCTGCGACATTACTTCGAGTCTCATCCGGTGACTGTGGTGTCATCCTTCCCCGTTGGGGAGATCATCCAGTGCCGAGAAGCCTCAGGACGAATCGCAAAGTGGGCGGTGGAAATCATGGGCGAGACAATCTCGTTCGCCCCTCGGAAGGCCATCAAGTCCCAGGTACTGGCGGACTTCGTAGCCGAATGGGTCGACACCCAGTTGCCGACGGCTCCGATCCAACCGGAGCTCTGGACCATGTTTTTCGATGGGTCGCTGATGAAGACGGGAGCCGGCGCGGGCCTGCTCTTCGTCTCGCCCCTCAGGAAACACCTGCGCTACGTGCTCTGCCTCCATTTCCCGGCGTCCAACAATGTGGCTGAGTACGAGGCTCTGATCAACGGATTGCGAATCGCCATCGAGCTAGGGGTCCGACGCCTCGATGCACGCGGCGACTCGCAGCTCGTCATCGACCAAGTCATGAAGAACTCCCACTACCGCGACCCGAAGATGGAGGCCTACTGTGATGAGGTTCGACGCCTGGAAGACAAGTTCTATGGGCTCGAGCTTAACCACATCGCCCGGCGCTACAACGAGACTGCGGACGAGCTGGCGAAGATAGCCTCGGGGCGAACGACGGTTCCCCCGGACGTCTTCTCCCGGGATCTGCACCAACCCTCCGTCAAGATAGGCGACACGCCCGAGCCCGAGGTGCCCTCGGCCCCGTCCGAGGTGACCTCGGCCCAGCCTGAGCCATCCTCGGTTCAGCCTGAGGAACCCTCGGCCCCCGAGGGCGAAGCACTGCGCATCGAGGAGGAGCAGAGCGGGGTCATGCCAGATCAAGATTGGCAAACCCCGTACCTGCAATATCTCCACCAAGGAGAACTGCCCCTCGACCGAGCCGAGGCTCGGCGGGTAGCGCGACGCGCCAAGTCGTTCGTCTTGCTGGGCGATGAGAAGGAGCTCTACCACCGTAGCCCCTCGGGCATCCTCCAGCGATGCATCTCCATCGCCGAGGGTCAGGAACTCCTGCAGGAAATACACTCGGGGGCTTGCGGCCATCATGCAGCACCTCGAACCCTCGTCGGGAACGCTTTCCGCCAAGGCTTCTATTGGCCGACGGCGGTGGCTGACGCCACTAGAATTGTCCGCGCCTGCGAAGGGTGCCAATTCTATGCGAAGCAGACCCACCTGCCCGCTCAGGCTCTGCAGACGATACCCATCACCTGGCCCTTCGCTGTGTGGGGTCTGGACCTCGTCGGCCCTCTGCAGAAGGCGCCCGGGGGCTACACGCACCTGCTGGTCGCCGTCGACAAATTCTCCAAGTGGATCGAGGTCCGACCCCTGAACAGCATCAGATCCGAGCAGGCGGTGGCGTTCTTCACCAACATCATCCATCGCTTCGGGGTCCCGAACTCTATCATCACCGACAACGGCACCCAGTTCACCGGCAAAAAATTCTTGGATTTTTGCGAGGATCACAACATCCGGGTAGACTGGGCCGCCGTAGCTCATCCCATGTCAAATGGGCAAGTAGAACGTGCCAACGGCATGATTCTACAAGGGCTCAAGCCTCGGATTTACAATGATCTCAACAAGTTCGGCAAGCGATGGATGAAGGAACTCCCCTCGGTGGTCTGGAGCCTGAGGACGACGCCGAGCCGAGCCACGGGTTTCACGCCGTTCTTCCTAGTCTACGGGGCCGAGGCCGTCTTGCCCACTGACCTGGAATACGGCTCCCCGAGGACGAGGGCCTACAACGAAGAAAGCAACCAAGCTAGCCGAGAAGACTCGCTGGACCAGCTGGACGAGGCTCGGGACAGGGCCTTACTACACTCGGCGCAGTATCAGCAGTCCCTGCGACGCTACCACGCCCGAGGGGTCCGACCCCGAGACCTCCAGGTGGGCGACCTGGTGCTTCGGCTGCGGCAGGACGCCCGAGGGAGGCACAAGCTCACGCCCCCCTGGGAGGGGCCGTTCATCATCGCCAAAGTTCTGAAGCCCGGAACGTACAAGCTGGCCAACAGTCAAGGCGAGGTCTACGGCAACGCTTGGAACATCCAACAGCTACGTCGCTTCTACCCTTAAGATGTTTCCAAGTTGTTCATATACCTCACACCCACGCAAAGTTTAGTCAACAAGGAAGGGTCGGCCTCGCCTCGGCAAAGCCCGACCCTCCCTCGGGGGCTAAAAGGGGGGAAACCCCCTCTGCGTCAAAATTTTCCTCAAACAGAAAATCTCTTTTACCAGAATATCTTCCGTGCTTTTTGACTACTTCGAAAAGTGGGTCCTGGAAACGACGGGGTACACGTAAGCAGTCAAGGTTGACCGAGCCGAGGGACTCCTACGCCTCCGGGATACGGATACCTCACTCATCACCTTCTGCGATAAGTAACTCGCGTTCGGATAAGGTGACTCCGCGGATCGAACAAGTCTCTACGTTCGGAAGCCCTTCTGTCGAAGCGATTCTTCGAGTTTTCTCGACCAAGTCGGTGATAGGGCCTCATAGACGAGTAAAAGTGCGCGTAAGCGGCAAGGCCGACCGAGCCGAGGGACTCCCACGCCTCCGGGATACGGATACCTCACTCATCACCTTCCGCGAGAAGCAACTCTCGCTCGCACTAATATCCCTGTTACCGACAAAAAGTCCAGATGCTCGAAACAAGAGGAAAAGAGACGCAGCTTTACAACACAGCAAGGGTGTGTATTCTGGCCTCGACGGCCGCACAAAGCACACACTACAAGACAAGCTGATCCTACAGGCTCGGGTCTTGACACTGGAAGGGGGCAGCGACACCCTCGGCATCGACGGCACCTTCGGCGAGGCCCGACCTAGCCGCGGACGGCGACGCGGTCCGAGGGCCTCCGCTCCGAAGGACGACGTCATCACCACGCCTGAGCGATTGCCGTCAGGGACTTCTCCGGGATCCGGCCCGAGCGGGCGGCTCGGCCGGCCACCTCCGAGGCCTCGGCCAACCACCTCCCGAAGGCACCAGCCCGGTCCGAAGCCTCGGCTGACCAACTCCGGCGACGATCCTGCCAACGGACAACTCGGCTAGGCTCCGGCCAACCAGGTTTCATTTTCGTGCCAACTCCGCCTCTGCTCATACTGATATCGCTACCCCTGGCCTCGGCCCGTCGAAGAGCGGCCGAGGGGTCTCTTTAACTAAGCTAGAGGAGCCTCGGACAACAGGGCCGACCGAGCCGAGGGATTCCTACGCCTCCGGGATACGGATACCTCACTCGTCACCTTGACACGGGGCGACTCACGCTTGGTGAAGCGGTTCAGATAATTAGCAGACGAGTCTTAGTGCTCGGAAATGAGGAAAAAATACGGCTCTGTGCCGACGTTACATACATGTTCAGGCCCCGAAAGCCGAAATGAACAAAAAACCCGGCACTCGAAGTGCCATTACAAACGGAACTCCGGTTCCGCCCCCGCGGGTACGGACGACCTCCCCGCCAGGGAAGCCCGTGGAGCAACAAGCTCTGGGTGAATCACCAGCAAACGCGGGACGCCCCTAAGCACCCCGGCAGATCCTCGCAGCCGTCCTCGCCGCGAATGCGAGGGGAAAGACGGAATGTTGCATCCTAGCTAGGCAGCAACAGTTCTCCTTCCCCGGCATGGCTGGAGGATGTCTCCGCCGTGGGGCTAAAAGGCGATTGCCACCACCAGAAGCTGGAAAATGAGGTGGTCCGCTGACCCGCGTAGGAGGTGGAGCCCCGGCTCGCCTCGCTCCCCGCCCCGGCGAGGATGACGAACACCCTCAACACTGAGGGCGGGGTCGGGACCACAGCCCGGTTTGCCCCTACCCATCTGGGAGTTGGAGGCCACCGTCTTGGGTGATCACCAGCGGAGGGGAGCCGCCGGGCTGTGCGATGAAAGTCCTTGAAGCCGAACGATGGCTGAAAGGTACCCACTCCCACGGGGTGGTGTCCTCCGACGATGAGGCACGGAGACGGCGGTTTCCCCCGTCCGGGGGCTTGAAAGGTGGAAAGACACGATGCATAAGGGAGGAAGAAGACATGGTCGCCTTACGAAAGGGGTCGCCCTCCTTTTAAAGGCAACTCTCCCTGCTTGCGCCCCCAACCGTCGCGGGCTGAATCTTCTCCAACACGCCTCCAAAGCCCTCCCCTGCGGCGCGGGGGCTGGGACCCACCTGTCATACAGACCGGCTCCGAGCAGAAGAAGCCGAACCGCCGCGCGCGACAGCGCGCAACCACCCAGCGGTTACAAGTGACCCCCCACTTTTGCCCAGACCAACGGGCGAAAGGGGCGGGCAGCCATGCGGGCGGCATGCAACCGCGCCAAGTGGACGCGCCCCTCCGACTCCTGACAGGCCAGCACGGAGGCTCAAGCCCACGCGTCGCGCAACCGGCGCGCCGGATGCTGCATCGGTCACGCCATCAACCAAGCTCACGTCCCGTCCGGAGGCAGTGAGAGAACCCCCTCTCACGGTGTGAAGACGACACGCCCGTGACCCATTCCTCGAACGGCTCGCGCACGCGCAACGGCAGCCTCGCCAACTACTCGCCCCGGCGCATTAACTCCGCGGCTGGACAGGCGGCGCTTCTGGCAGGAGCAGCTGGCGACGTTTCGCCTTCGCCAAAACGACCACACCAAAAAAGGTACGCCACGTCGTTCAATTTCGTATCCTTTTTCCCTTTTCCTTCTTTCTCTATCTCTTGCAACAGGGACCGGGAAAAGGGATACCCCCAAAGGGATCCTTCCCCGTGAAGGAACTAGGCTCCGAGCCTCCTTACTGATCAGGGGTTCGAAGGCTGGCCCCCCGAAGGGTTCAACAGCCGCCTCAGATCGCGTGGGCCCGACACCCACTACTGGTCAGAGGTTCGAAGGTCGGCCCCCCGAAAGGTTCCACGACCGCGTCAGGCTACTCGGGCTCCGCGCCCATTACTGATCAGGGGTTCGAAGGCTGGCCCTCCGAAGGGTTCACAGTCGCCTCAGACACCGAGCGAGGGATGACCAGGGGTACGTTCGATACATAACCAAGGCTCGGGCTGCGCTCCCGAGGTACCCTAGGACATTTCCGAGACCAGCGGGAACGAACCTATAACGGAATCCCATCGGAGGGAGGCATCGAGCCCTCGGACCCCGTCGCCAGGGGACCGGGTCCGGCAGGTCACCCGCAGGTACTTTTGGGCGTGCCTCCGGGCCCCTAGCCGACCCCCAACGAACGGGGCACGGACGTCCACTCGGATTACCCGATTGCAGCTCACCGGAGACACCATGTTCGGTGCCCATCGAGGGTAACATGGCGCTCTCCCCCCCTCCTCCTTGCGGAAAGGCGACGTAGGGGCGTATGTAAAAAAGCCGAGTCTGTCCCTGATCGTCCTCTCGCCCTGTGCGGAGGCTCGGGGGCTGCTCTCGCAAACCCAGCTCCGGCCGAACCGTTGACAGCGTCAACATACCAGCCCGAGAACTTGGGCCCCGACAGTGCACCCGGGCTACGGCCTGTTCGCATGAGGGAACCGCCAGACCAGCCGAAGCATTACGCAAGGCATTAAGACCTTGAAGGAGTGAAACCACTCCTCCGAGGCCTCGGGGGCTACACCCGGCGGGTGCGCTCGCGCGCACCCACCGGAACAAAGTGCAACCGAGAAAGGCTGGTCCCCTTGCAAAAAAGTGCGACGAAAGCCTCCAAGCGAGTGCAAACACTCCCTTCGAGGCTCGGGGGCTACTGTCGGGGACCATAATTAGGGGTACCCTCAAGACGCCTAATTCTCAGCTGGTAACCCCCATCAGCATAAAGCTGCAGAGGCCTGATGGGTTTGATTAAGTCAGGGATCAGTCCATACGAGCGACTCGATCACGCCACGCCCAAGCCTAGCCTCGGGCAAGGGCAGCCGACCCTGAGGTGTTTCCGTCTCGCCCGAGGCCTCCTCTTTCACGGCAGACGCATCTCCGGCTCGCCCGAGGCCTTGCCTTCGTTAAGAAGCAACCCTGACTAAATCATCGCACCGACCGACCAAGTCCCCGGGGCAATTAACGCAGAAAGTGAGACCGACGGGCGGCCAGGCTTAGCCAGAAGCGCCATAGGAAGCTCCGCCCGACCCAGGGCTCGGACTCGGGCTAAGGCCCCGGAAGACGGCGAACTCCGCTCCGCCCGACCCAGGGCTCGGACTCGGGCTAAGGCCCCGGAAGACGGCGAACTCCGTTCCGCCCGACCCAGGGCTCGGACTCGGGCTAAGGCCCCGGAAGATGGCGAACTCCGCTCCGCCCGACCCAGGGCTCGGACTCGGGCTAAGGCCCCGGAAGACGGCGAACTCCGCTCCGCCCGACCCAGGGCTCGGACTCGGGCTAAGGCCCCGGAAGACGGCGAACTCCGCTCCGCCCGACCCGGGGCTCGGACTCGGGCTAAGGCCCCGGAAGACGACGAACTCCGCTTCACCCGACCCAGGGCTCGGACTCCGCCCTGGCCTCTGCCGAACGACCTCCGCCTCGCCCGACCTAGGAGCTCGGACTCGGCCTCGGCCATGCAGGACAGACTCGACCTCGGCTTCGGAGGAGCCTCCACGTCGCCCGACCTAGGGCACGAGTCCGCCACGTCGACAGGAAGCGCCATCATCACCCTACCCCGAGCCGACTCGGGCCACAGAGAACAGGACCGACGTCCCATCTGGCTGGCTCCGCCAGATAGGCAATGATGGCGCCCCGCTGGATCCATGACGACGGCGGCTCTCAGCTCCCTTACGGAAGCAAGGGGACGTCAGCAAGGGCCCAACCACTCCGACAGCTGTCCCTCCGCCAGGCTCCATTGCTTCTCCGACAGCCACGACACCACTCTAGCTGGGTGCCAAGATCTCTCCGGCTGCCACCTTGGCATGTACTTAGGGCACTAGCTTTCCCCCGCTAGACACGTAGCGCCTTGCTACACCCCCCATTTGTACACCTGGATCCTTTCCTTACTCCTATAAAAGGAGGGACCAGGGCCTTCTTAGAGAAGGTTGGCCTCGCGGGAACGAAGGGCAGGGGCAGGCGCTCTCTTGGGGCCGCTCGCTCCCCTCACCCGCGCGGACGCTTGTAACCCCCTACTGCAAGCGCACCCGACCTGGGCGCGGGACGAACACGAAGGCCGCGGGATCTCCGACTCCCTCACGACCCGGCTCCGGCCACCTCGCTCTCGCTCTCTCCCCCCTTCGCGCTCGCCCACGCGCTCGACCCATCTGGGCTGGGGCACGCGGCACACTCACTCGTCGGCTCGGGGACCCCCCGGTCTCGAAACGCCGACAAAACTGGTGCACTAAGTTGTGTGTCAAAAACAGGTGGTGGACTTCCGGATCGTACTTAGGGATTTGCCTGAACTTCTGGTAAAGGCAAGTAAATACAGTGGTGGTTGCTACCGTTTGGTTTGCATCCTATTCCCTGTCATTGAGTATGCATAAGTTTTAATTATGTTAATCATTAAATTCTATGATGAAGTTTATTTGTTTGGAAGTATTAATTCTCAATTGTCTAATATTGTGGATGATCATAATGTGGTAATGATATATGTGATTGATTCCCATCTTGGATGAAGTTGAAGTATCTTTTTTGGAATCACGTTATATGAGGTGTTGTAGGCATGACATGCACATCGCATCATCCATCTTGCATTTTGAAGTTATATCGTGATCTTATGGTCCGACCGTACCTGTGCATTTTTAGCATCGTACGTTGCCCGAGGAGGGGTACGATGCGGCTTCATATCCTTAGAGGTATGAAGGCAGAAGTCATCCTTGCATTTGCAGACATTTGCACTCATGAGGTATATATATGAAGTGTAACATTACTATGTTACTATTGTGGTTTCTACCTGCGAGGTGTGGTGACTAGGTGTGTTGTACGTTGTATACGTGCTGCACCATCGTAATAAGAAAGTTGTGGAATCAAGTGGTGGTAAAACAATGTTCTTATGTGGTTAAACAGTTTGATATTATTTTACTTGCTGAGATGTGTCATCTCACTCTTGCATTACTCAATGCAGGTACTTGATACATGTTGGGAATGAGGGGAGTAGCAGCACGTCCACTTTCACTCTCACAATAACGCTGCCTAGGCGCAGCCATGATTTAATTAGAAACTTATTGTCAAAGGAAGTTTGTTTTTTTAACTAGTCGTGCGCACTAGTTAATTCAGTTCATGTCGTATGTTTAACTTCTCTTTGCTAGCCGATTAATAATACATAGTATGTTTTTGTCATGATATATGTTTATACACTGTTGCCCCCTCCTTTATGCAATTTTGCAAAGGGGATGCTACCGAAATTTTACATATAGATGTCAGAAGTGTTGTTTAGTACCATTCCGGGGTGTTTGTGGACCTCGGGGTGTTACAGTTGGTATCAGAGGATAGGCTTTAGATTCTACGCAATTTGAAGATAAATTTGACACACTTGCACATATAGGAAGGGTATGGGTTCGTATATCTTTCATATAAGTATTTTATTATATAGATTACTAGAACTTCCTTACTCCAAATCACTTTATGGTTTGATGGGGTATGTCGTTAATGACGTAATGCTTGATATGATATGTTACTTCTATTTAATATTGGTTTCTTGATGTGGTTGTTATTGAAGATATTATGCAAGTGAAGCTACTAATGTACTTGTTTTATATACGTATCGTCATGATGTTTTTTTTTTGGGATGCAATGTTTTCAAATCTCTGAGCTATTACCATCATATATTTCTATATGCTTGACTGTGGATGTTTTTTCCCAAAAGGATTCTTGGGTTCTTGTACTTATAGGACCGATTGTTTAGTGAGCTTGTGTATAGTGGGTCTAATCCGACTTGGTGTAGTGTGAAAACACTATATGATGTAGTTTTATGGTGTTGTTGAGTTTGATTGACTGTTGGGTTACAACCCAACTTATCAATGTAATATTTCCATGGGTGCAATGCTTTGCGCCTCACTTTTTTTAGGCTAGTGTGGCTACTTGCTAACTTGATCTTAGTATAAAATTGGTTTGTCTCTATAGAGCAGAGGCAACGTTGTAATGTTATGAAATCTTTAGACTGGTAGAACTCGAGTGAATTTGTGAGATGACATAGATTGATAAGTCCAACCATGTCTACCTGATAGGTTTTCTTATTATGTGCAACCTTATTTTTAACAATAAATAAGGTGGTTTCAGGTGGATTTTATGTCGTGCATGTTTTCCTTCTATGGCTTGTTTCAATAGCCATAAAGGCTATGCATAATTTTTAGTTGTTGCAGGCTAGTCATGTGGGCGATTTTGACAACCCGTTTTATATTTTTTTTATGAGAAGTTTCTCTATGCATGCTTGTTGAATCATTATTTGGACCGCTTTATCTTAAACGAAGTCAATGCTTAACTGGGAGTTGCTTATGTTTGTTAGTCATCTATCTCTTTAATGATGGGGTTGTTGCATCGGATTGATATTTTTCTTATATGAATGATGGTTGATAGATCATGTATGTCTACTACTTTGAATGCATCCTGTGATATCACGAGGTACAAATTGTTCAAGTGCAGTAATAGTAGGTTTTGTTGTATGTGAGGTTAATCAAGGTAGTTTGGTTATGTGGATTGTCTTATTGACGTCCAATTACTCCTGTTGAGCATAGAATCGTGTTATTATTTTAGTATTGAAGGTAATATTTATGAAGCTTTTGCATGAGTCTGTGTCAAGAAGTACATTAGTTTTTCTTGTTGTTATCCCTCCATTGCTTTATGAGTATTGCAAACTTTATCTCTTTTGAGAGGAGGAAAAGACGTTGCATGACATGAGCACCATTTGCTTCACGTCAACCGAATAGTTGTGGAGCGCTCTAATAGTTGGATTCTAGTGTAATAACAACCATGTTTTATAGTGCTAGAGGCGGGTATGTCAGGTGTTTCATACATTGTCGATACATGGATGTTTGACCTTAGTGGCATTAACAAACGAGGTTGTTGAATTTGTTGATTGTTGTGCTTAGTGTTCTAACCTATTAGGTAAAGTGTTGCTTAAAGGCTTTGGGGAGTTGCATCCCCATTTGGTAGTGGAAATCCTAGTGTTGATCGCACCTGCCAATGCCTTGGGTTTTATTTTATATTGTTTTCTTTTATTATGGGTAAGGTGTTGTTTCGTTTTGGGAGTCATTTTAAACTAGTTGGAGGCTGAATCAGGCTTCACTTATCTAGAATGTTTTGTAGTAGGTTTCTTCATCTTTGCACAGGATGCTCAATCACCCAGTTTGGTCTAAACATTTGAGAGTTATGGGTTTCCTATATCAGCCTTAATTTTGTACGGAAGTATAGACATTGAATACGGTAAAGTGGGTTTTGTTGGATTATGAAAGTTTTAGTAATTTCATGATCTTCCCAAAGAGTACTGGTTTGTAATCTTCATTGCATATAATTGGAGTTAGGCTACTCTGAAGTTGTTGCATCGTTGTGTCTGAACTTTTGGTGTCGTTAAAACAACTAATAAATCGACCGCGTTTTGATAGTTTCAGAGCCCAAATTTGGGAATTCTCTTTAAGAAAAACTTTTAGTTTTTCTTAGTACCTTTTAATGGGTATTTACTTGTAATTGTCTGTTAAATAGATTAGGAGAGGTGGTTGTCCGGATATAAGTCGAATCTCTGATGTGCAGCATCTCAGGCTGAGTTTAGCTGTAGGTCATGCAGGGTGAGGGCTATAAAGATAAATTTGGGTGCAACTTTATTGCAAAAGTCGTGGACAATTTCCAAACTTTTCCAACGCGTGTTCGTTGTAGTTTTAAGTTGAGTATAGCAGGGTTATAGTATTTTGAATTTTAGTTGTCCATTGTTTCTAACCTATCAGTTTTGCAACAAAGCAGTTGCATTGTTTTATCGGTTTGGAAACCAATTCTGAGACACTCATTATAATAAAAGTTTTAGAGAATGTTATAATCTTTTCAATGAGTTTATATTTGTAACATTTTGTTAGATGCATAGAGTTATGAGGTTTTGAATTTATGGGTCATGTTCCGTCAGGTTCTGGTGGCAGATCATGTATGTCGCCTTACAAGTCAAATTAAAAAAATGGAGACAAAATAAAACTTTGTTTATCCTTTAATACAAAAGTTGTAGGTCGTGAAGTTTAGATGATTTTACAATATTTCTTTGTTATCATTGCTTTTATAGTGAAAGAGGTAGAGACAGAATGAGCATTTGTGCTGTTGATTGTCAATTTTCTATTTAGGGATATTTCTTTGGGAGTTTGGTTTAGTTATGGTGAGCTCCTTCGCAATCCATGTTAATTATGTTGTATGGTGGGAAGGAATAGATGAAGTGGTTGTGATAGTTATCTTGTTATTGTATATGCGGAGCGTGGGCTGAAACAGAGAGATAGCAAGGGATATTTGAATAGGCCAGTACGTATTGTTGTGAAGCCATGTTTTCTGGTCTTGGCGTGTTTGCGTAAGTATGAAATAGTTACGTCGTATGAAGTCTAGGTGGAGATGCAGATTGTGTGTGTTATTGGATGGATATATATATATGCATAGTATAATTAAAAAAAAGAGAGAGTTCTTCGATGGGATGATATAATGTATAGAATGTGCTTGGATGGATTTATGGGCAGGCATAGTATGCTTAAATCAATTCTTGCTTGCATGATGTGAGATCAGGCTTAAAATGATTTAAAAAGTAAGCATATTGCTTCTACCCTTATGTTGGCTCTAAGTGTCTCATAATGAAGAACCTAAAGTTATTAGTCCTTCGATGAACGCTTAATCTTAGAAGAGTATAGAACCTGAATAAATCTATTGCTTGCTGTTTGGGACTACATGACCAATTTTGGTTATGCCGCTAGTTCAATGAATTACACCATGTTTTCGGTAGAGGTGTTGTATATAAAAGTTGTAGCCAACTTCTTCATCTTACTTGTGTCAAATTTCATGACCATAGGTCTAGTAGTTTGGGAGTTATGATTTTCTCAAGTCTAGTCTTGGAATCTGTCCGGACTCTGTACAGATTTGGAAACTGACCTTGTTTGCCCAAGTTAAACTTCGAATCAGTTCTTATAAATTATAAAGAAGTGGTAGTACTTTCCTTAAGCTTTCCAACAAATTTTGGATCACCCTTTTGGTGACCTATAAGTTAAGCTACAGCTATTTTAATTGGAATCTTTGAATCTGTCCAAAATTGGACAGCAAAGCCTTTCTTATGTCTTTTGATCTTGATATGCATTAAATTAACCTGATAGGTTTATAAATGAAATATAGACAATTTTACTGGCTTTCTAAAAAGTCTAGGAGCACCTGAATTGGATGACTGAGACTCCAATTATGGATTTTTTGAAGTGAGTAGTTGAATTATGTCCAAGTCTGGACGAAATTTACGTTTCGCATTGTTTGGCCTTTCTAAGTGTCAAATCTTGTGGTGATGATAATACCAAGGGTATAGTGGACTTTGTAAGCTTTCCATAAAGTCCTAGTTTACTTCTATTGGATGCATATTTTGTGAGTTATGAGGAAAACAAATAACCGTTGTGCTGCTGTCTAGAAATATGCAAGCATTAAATTGATCTTTTGAAGTTACTCTTGATTGGATAGGTTTGGTTTAGGCTATTTGAGCACAGTATGTATTGCATTCATATATATATATTCATTGAAGTACTTGCATGTGTCAATGTTGATTTGGTGTCAGGAAAGCTTTGTCCGAGTTATATAGGACCGTCTACTATCTTAGCCCGAGTTGGCAGCTTGGCTTAGCACCTACAATTGTCAGAGTCTATGATCAGAGTACACCATGTATTCCATGTCTTTATGTTGAGGAAGTATTTGCGGAATCCAGACCATCAAATCGAGCTAGAGCCGATTCCTGTGTAGCAAGACCAGACTCTAGAGTGTCGTCTGCTGTGTATTTTAGAATCCTAGGAGCTTGAGGAGCTGATGCGGCAGAAGTACCTGAACCTTTCTTTATGTGTGAGTTTTGTTGATTCATTGATCTTTCCTTGTCGTTCCGATAGAAGCGTCAGAATTCGAGGTCGAATTCTTTTTAAGGGGGGTAGAGTGTGATACCCAATTTTCTGAAAAGAAGTTAAATTTATTTTTCCCTTTTCTTTCGTGCTCTGTGTAGTTGGGGTTGGAGTTTTTTAGGAAGCATTCACCAGTAAAACAGTAGAATACTTGTTGGATTTGTGCGCTGGGGTCGGGAGCTGACGTGAGAACGAGTTTGGGCCGTGGATCTCGATCCGGCGGTGGGGAGCCCATTAGTTCCCCCCTAACCCTAGCCGCCCCCTCCCTCTCACTCCCCCACCCCTTTGATCGCCCCCCTCTCTTCCTCTCTTGCAGCCATCCCAATCCCTCTCCTTCGTCCCCAAGTGATTGCAGCGCCACCCCTCAACCCTAGCCGCCCCCCCTCTTCCTCTCCAAGGTGGAGCCTCCCCGCTTGGTGTCCATCGTGTGGGTGCGAGTCTTCCATGGGAGTTTGGAGGGAGGAAGAAGGAACAAAAGAAGGAGGAAAGGAGGAACCCAAGGTGATTTTCGTGATCATTTTGTTGTATTTGTGATGCAATCCAATTGGTTACATGTTTACCTATGCAATTTGGTAGAGGTGCTGTCCAGAAATTCAGTGGGTGAACGAACAGCAGTAGTTCTAGGGATTTCTGGGAATTTTTCGTGGGCAATTAGTGGGGATCAGTGGGAGAATCATGTAGAGCTTTGTCATACCTTTCCAACGAGTACTTATGCGCTCGATTCGGAGTTATAATTTAGGAGATATCGTTATTTGAATCCGGTTATGTTGTTGTCAAAAAAACAGATTTTTCAGGTGGGTGAACAGCAGTAGTATTAGCAGTTTCTGAGAATTTTTCGTGGGTAATTAGTGTTAACCAGTATGATAATCATGTAGGGCTTTGTCTTATGTTTCCAATGAGTACTTATGCGCTTGATTTGGATTTATATTTTAAAAGATATCGCTGTTTGAATCCGGGTATGTCGCTGTCCAAAAGACAAAAAAACAGATTATAGGGTTCATCTTGTGGACTGTTTTGGGCTAATTAGATATTGGAATTTAATTATAAATTGTATACAAAACTTGTGGGGAATTTTATGTAGATGCCTCTGGAGTTTTTGTTTGTTACCACTGCTGTCATAATTTTAAAGTTATGAAATTATTAAACAGCGCCGCTGCAGTTTGGTGGGTGTGGGGAGAGATGTAACCCGCGGCGGGGTTTGAGTTTGTGCGTAGGTGCGGCGTCGTTTATGAGCCTGATTATGTGAAACTGGTGCACTAAGTTGTGTGTCAAAAACAGGTGGTGGACTTCCGGATCGTACTTAGGGATTTGCCCGAACTTCGAGTAAAGGCAAGTAAATACAGTGGTGGTTGCTACCATTTGGTTTGCATCCTATTCCCTGTCATTGAGTATGCATAAGTTTCAATTATGTTAATCATTGAATTCTATGACGAAGTTTATTTGTTTGGAAGTATTAATTCTCAATTGTCTAATATTGTGGATGATCATAATGTGGTAATGATATATGTGATTGATTCCCATCTTGGATGAAGTTGAAGTATCTTTTTTGGAATCACGTTATATGAGGTGTTGTAGGCATGACATGCACATCGCATCATCCATCTTGCATTTTGAAGTTATGTCGTGATCTTATGGTCTGACCGTACCGGTACATTTTTAGCATCGTACGTTGCCCGAGGAGGGGTACGATGCGGCTTCATATCCTTAGAGGTATGAAGGCAGAAGTCATCCTTGCATTTGCAGACATTTGCACTCATGATGTATATATATGAAGTGTAACATTACTATGTTACTATTGTGGTTTCTACCTGCGAGGTGTGGTGACTAGGTGTGTTGTACGTTGTATACGTGCTGCACCTTCGTAATAAGAAAGTTGTGGAATCAAGTGGTGGTAAAACAATGTTCTTATGTGGTTAAACAGTTTGATATTATTTTACTTGCTGAGATGTGTCATCTCACTCTTGCATTACTCAATGCAGGTACTTGATACATGTTGGGAATGAGGGGAGTAGCAGCACGTCCACTTTCACTCTCACAATAACGCTGCCCAGGCGCAGCCATGATTTAATTATAAACTTATTGTCAAAGGAAGTTTGTTTTTTTAACTAGTCGTGCTCACTAGTTAATTCAGTTCATGTCGTATGTTTAACTTCTCTTTGCTAGCCGACTAATAATACTTAGTATGTTTTTGTCATGATATATGTTTATACACTGTTGCCCCCTCCTTTATGCAATTTTGCAAAGGGGATGCTACCGAAATTTTACATATAGATGTCAGAAGTGTTGTTTAGTACCATTCCGGGGTGTTTGTGGGACGCCGGGGTGTTACAAATAGGATAACACGCAATGGGAGTGGAGAGATGGCAAGAGTAGCGTGTACCCTCCGTGGCAAGAGGCTGGACGGTGGTGTATCTGTGCTCTTAGTTGGTGTGAACCCGATCTGGTCTTAAGAACCCCGGTGGTGAGTTGACATATGCAAGGGTTAAGTGCTACATATGTCGTGTGATTGGAGATCCCCAGCTGGGTACTAATTGATTCGGATCACCGTTACTTCTCGGATATGAAGACTTGGTCACTGACTTACACATAGCAATCTAGTGAACTGATGGGATGATAAAAGACGGCTAGTATAGGCCAAGTACATGAACTAGGGTAGAAAGAACTGTAGATACAGGTAACTGTACTTAACCTGACAAGTAAAAATGGATTTTTAAGGACCCACTCATAGTAAGCTCTTCTGCAAAAGAGTCTTTGATTCTTGATAAGCCTTACCTTGAATCCTTTTAAAACCAGCATACCTTTGAGAGTCTTTTCTTTAGTTGGGTCAGTCTTGCTAAGTTATTGCGTACTCAGGGTTTTATTCCCTGTTGCTTTTCAGGTTATAAGTTTGTGCTGCTATTGATGGTGTTAAGTGCCGGTGGGCTCAGCCTTCTTATAAGTCTAAGTAACTCTTCTATACTTCTTATTGAGGATGGTCACTTGAGCTAGCATATATTTCAAACTTATACTTTTGTAATCACTCCGATAAATATAATGTAAAAATTTTGTAACTTGTAAAATTTGGTAATAAGGTTTCCACTGCAAAAATGTTGGTGTGTGATTTGTGTTACTTAATCATGCGGTCCTTGTTGTAAGTGGTTTATCCGAGGTCCTTGGGGCACTCGGACAAATCCTGTTAAGTTATATGGTGCACATGGATAGCCGTCTAAGGTCTTTGAGACAAGGACAGGTGCATGTGGGCCCAATAACTTGGGAGGTTCTGCCACAATATGTCTATTGTGAGGGTCGGAGGAGACAACACTGCCCCTGCTCCCAAGGAGAATTAAGTTGTTATTTACCGAAGCTTCTTGAAGGTGGGCCTTCGATTCCTGTTGAGCAAATTTGTGGTTGAAGTGTTAAAGATATTCCAGATTTTTCTTCATCAGATTACCCCCGAAGCTATAATTAGGATGGGAATGTTTGTGTGGGCTGTAAGAAGCTAAGGACTGGAGCCAAGTGCGAAATGCTTTTGCAATATGCACGAGTTACTATACAAGACGAAGGCTACCGGCAAAGAACAATACCACAACAACTTTGATTGTTACGGATTCATTGCTTGCCCTAATGCAAGCTACCTGGTGTCAACTTATCGAAAAAGGTGGCTCGGGGCCATGATGGAGGAGTGGTTTTACGTCAAAAATGATCTGATTGAAAGGGAGGATATTAAGGAAATCATTCAGCGCCCCATCTGGTCTCGCTTCGGCCTCCGAAGGCCGAAGGTGGCTATCGAAGGTGACGTCAAAGCATGCCAAAAGGCCTTCAGCAATGTTTGTGCCTTCATTGGCACAAGAGATATAGTCCAAGAGCACATAACCTATAGGGTGTGGCCACTTGTGAATAGCTAGGAAATGCCGAAGGAAACTACTGCAGAATCCAGTGAAGGTGGCTTAGTTCGATTGAAATATACCTTCAGATTCAGGGAGAAGTTTGATGAACCAAATGATGACTGGTTGAAATGCAGTGAAGCTACCAGCGACAAGCTGCTTGGGACATATTCGAAGGCCGAAGATGATGCCTTGTCCGCAGCCTTCGGTGATCAGGGCAAGAAAATATTGAACAGGGTGTTTGATGCAGTTGGCTTCGTATACCCTGATTACCGCTACCCCTTGAAAGGGCAAGGAAAAAAGAGAAAAGCTGCCGCTTTAGCCACCCCAAATGCGCTGAAGGGCAAGAAAATAAAGGTTCTGACCCACCGACCTCGATATATTGAAACGACCATAGTGCCTGAATTTGGTGAAGGGACCTCTTCTACTGCCGAAGCAAAACAAGTTGCTTCCACCGTGTAGGGCGCTAAAGAATCGATTGTAGTGCCGAAGATGCCTATAGTCGAGCCAGCCGAAGCCAAGGATGATGCGGCCGAAGAGCCTAAATTTGAAAAAATAGTGAAAATGCCAGAAATTCTGAGCCCACCAGCGAAGGCAGAATTGCCGAAAGTGGAAAAGGCTCCTGCTGTAACCCCCAAGAGAAGGAGGATGGCCAGCGTGCTAGACGCTGTGATGGAGACAACAAAGGCTTTGAGCCCTGCTCCTGTTAAGAAAATTGCCGAAGCTGTCAAAGTCTAGGCCGAAGCCGAAGCTAGGCCTTCAGTGTCCATTGAGACGAAGGCTTCGGCGCTTGAAGATAAAGCTGAGCAATGAACTTCAGATACTGATATGGTAGCAGGGCAAGATAAGATAGAAAAAGCAAAATCTCCTGCCTCCAAAGCTTTGGCCGAAGATGTTGATTACATTATTCGACATGCTTCGGGGAAAAAGTTATCTAAAGAAGAGATCTTAGAAGCCAGACACTACGCCCAGAAACTAAAATATCCAAAGGGGGCCCTAGTGTTCAATGGCACTAACGAAGATGATTTCATGTATTGTCTCCCGGACAACAATGAAATATCCGTTTGCTGGGAGATAGCAAAAAGTATGGGATTTCTGAAGCTTGAGGAAGGCCTTTCGGCCATGTCGAAGGATGATCTTGCTGATAGCCTTGCGTACAACAGTATAAAGGTATAGAAGTTAACTTTTAAAGTTGGAAATGAAACAAATCATTGTCGTGCTTAATTCTTTCTTTCACTTTGCAGGGCTTAATTCTTAGCAATGCCTTGAGGGCATAGAAGAGCACCAAAGACGAAAGCTGTATAATGGCTCTTAGCAACCATCGCTCAGAGGTAATTGGGTTGAGAAATTAAGGTTTGGAGAAAGACAAGATTTTGATTTCATTAGTGAGTAAAATGAAAGAAGATGAAGTTAAGTACAATGCTCAGGCTGAAGCCCAAAGAGCTGAAGTTGAAAACCTTCGGAAGCAACTTGCTGAAGCCAAAGAAAATTGTGAAGTCGTGAAGGCCAGCCAAGAAATATGTGAATGGTGAAAGGCCAGGCTAGAGAAAAAATTGAGGAGCTTCGTGAATCCAAAGAAAGATGCTTCGAAAAATCGTTGGATTGCGTAAAAAATTTGAAAAATAGCTTTGCAAAAGTTGGTGCCTACTCCTCTGAAGAGAACTTCATTCGAGGCGACCCCGAAGGCGTCATTGAATGGATAAGCGGGAAAGCTGAAGCTTTTGAGGAAATTTTGAATGATCGCGGAGATATTTGTGCTTTCTCCGGCGCCCGGGGAGTCGCAGCTATTCTGGAAAAGGCTGGATGTGAACACATGAAAGCTGCAGCTTAGGCCGAAGCCGCCTTTTCCACAAACGACACGAAGGACCCTTCAGCCGAAGCAACTTTTGTGGGTGGAAAGTTTTATTCTGATGTCTAGGTGAACGGTGGCCGAGAATTGACCCATGAAATTATAAAAAAGAATGAAAAAGACACCCATGACGCCCTAGAAGAAGCTAGGCGAGCTGAAGAGGCTGCTGAGCGAGAAAGGCACATACGTATTGTTTTTGAATTTTAGCTTCGACACTTAACTTTTGATTTCAAACTAATAGTTTACCTACTACAGCTGAACTATCACCGTCCGGAGCTGTACAATCCCCTGGTTGATCTGGAGATAAAGGAAGCACCGGATATAATGAGTGTTCCCAACTCCATAATTGATGAAGTTGTCGATAAACTGCTACACGAAGCTGCTGATAAAGTTCTTAAAGAAGATTAGGTTTTCATTGTAATAGAACTATGTATCATTTGATGTGTGGAACAATGAATCAAACATGTATACTGTTGTAATATATTTCTTTGCGATGCATGAAATTTACGTACATACCGCTTTTTGAGCCTTCAGCGAAAAAACACCTTCCCTTCTTTTCATGCTTCGTAAAGAAAGAAGCTCCTTCTAAGGCAGATCTGATAGGATTATCACCCGAAGTTTGCTTCATGCCTTAGCATATTTTTAAACAAAGTGTTGCCGAAGATTTGCTTCGTATTCGATCTTTCTGCTGATGCAGCATGATGTATGATGTGATGCTATGCTAAATGATGCGATGACATGATGCAATATGGTTATGATGTTTGAACACCCACACGTATGCCCATACTGGAACATGGAAGACTCTACATCCCCTTAGGAACGTCTTTTAAGTCTTTAAGCTCTGCATCCCCTTAGGAACGACTTTTGAGCTTCTTCACCTTCTATTTTGGTGGTATAAGTTCTGCATCCCCTTAGGAACGACTTTTGAACTTCTTCGCCTTATATTTCGGCGGTATTTGGCTCTGCATTCCCTTTGGAACGACTTTTGAGCAGAAAACATACTCTGTGCCCCCTTAGGAACGACTTTTGTAGCTTCATTAATTTTTGGCTCTGCATTCCCTTAGTAACGACTTTTGAGCTTCAGAATTTACTCCGCTTTCTCAAAAACATCTTTCGAGCTTCATAAATCCATGAGGAAGATATAGGCACAATTATTACATGGAATTGCAATTAAGTTCTTCATTACAAGAATAAAGTGGCATAGAAGATAAAAGTTCATCAAAAGTAGGATATTCCTCAGTATATATGCTTCGATTCTGGTACAGTGCTATTAACTGTACGAGCTTTGGATTCCTCCCTGAAGTCGCGCTGCTGTTGGGCGTGCTGGTGCCCTTCTGGCTGCTGGCTTCAGGTATGAGTAGGTAGCAATGGTGGTGGTAGTGGATGCTAGGGCCAAGAAGCTTGTGAATAACTTGCCAAAGCAATAGAAGCTGCAGGTTGATTGCCCACGTATTCTGGTATATAGGGAGAGTAGCACGAAGCAGTATGTAAAACCTGCTTCGGCTGGTTCTGTCGCGCCTCTACTTCGGCAATCTTCTTCTGTTTCTGAATAGTGACATGGCAGGTTCTTCTAGTGTGGCCCTTGACTTCACCATAGAATAAACAATAGGGCTTTCTGGGCTGATCCCCATACCTTCCTCTGAAGCCCCTGCCTCCTCTGCCCCTTAGGGCTAGTGGCCTGAAAGAGCTTTGTTGTTGCCCTGCGAATTGTGAGCTATGTTTGGAGCTGGCTTCCTCTGTCATCACTCTGGCTGGAGTTGTGGATTGATCTGACATGCCTAGGGTGGATTCTTCCTCCAAAGCCCCTAGTCATCTCATAAAACCTATAAGCTTCTTCCCTTCTTTGGCGGAAATAATTATCAGCCTAGATATACTCATCCATCTTCTGAAGAAGCTTCTCTAGGGTGTGAGGGGGTTTCCTGGCAATGTATTGAGCTGTAGGTCCTGGCCGAAGCCCTTTGATCATGGCCTCAATGACAATTTCATTAGGCATTGTGGGCGCTTGTGCTCTCAGACACAAGAACCTTCGGACATACGCCTGGAGGTATTCTTCGTGGTCTTGCATACACTGGAACAAAGCATGAGTGGTAACTAGCTTCGTTTGGAACCCTTGGAAACAGGTGATTAGCATGTCCTTCAGCTTCTGCCATGATGTGATTGTTCTTGGCCGGAGAGAGGAGTACCAGGTTTGCGCTACATTCTTGACTACCATGACGAAGGATTTCGCCATGACTGCAGTGTTGCCCCCATATGAAGATATGGTTGCTTCATAGCTCATCAGAAACTGCTTCGGATCTGAATGCCCATCATACATGGGGAGCTGGGGTGGCTTGTATGATGGGGGCCATGGGGTAGCCTGCAGTTCTGCTGATAGAGGAGAAGCATCATCAAAAGCAAAATTTCCATGATGGAAATCATCATACCATTCATCATCATCATAGAAATTGTCCTGACGAAGCTCTCTGCGTTGAGGTCTTCGGTCCTGGTCATCTCGAGTGAGATGACGCATTTCCTCAGCAGCCTCATCAATCTTCCTTTGAAGCTCAGAGAGACGAAGCATCTTCTCCTTCTTCCTCTGGACTTGTTGATTGATAGCTTCGAGGTCCCTTATTTCTTGGCCCAGCTCCTCCTCCTAAGGCGTTGGACTTGTAGCCTTCCTTTTTTGGGTTTCTTGCTTCGCGCAGTGTTTCTTGGTTGACGTCCAGTGGCTGTAGTGCAGCCCCTAGCCCTGAAGACTTCTTCGGCGGCATGACAAAGGTTAGAGCTTGCCGAAGGTGGTCAAGTGAGTTCACCGGAGGTGGGTGCCAATGTTAGTCCTTGTACTCAAATGCTATGAGTTAAGAACAAGGCAACACAAAATGTTAATGGTTAAAGACATTCGTCCTTCAAAGCATTATCTCCCTTTGGACATAATGATTTTTGGACGAAGGTTATGAAGGTCATACCTTCATCATCTCAGTATAAAACAATGAAAGTAGAAGCATATGAAAACATGGAAAATAACATGAATAATCATATGATGTTACTAGCATCTTTTTATTATATCATCATGAATAAACATGAACAATATTGAATTACATTTATACCTTCGGCTCAGGCAGAAGGTGAGAATCCCAGTGTGACGTGCAAATGAATACAGGACAGCGTGAACAGTACGGTGTTACTGTTCATCTATTTATAGGCACAGGACACAGCCTGTGTAAAATTACATCCATGCCCTTGATATTTACTATTGACTTAAGGACGATCTATCGAGGACTAGATGGCCTTTTCCTCTTTAAGTCGGTTTCATTTTCCACTGCTGAGCTGAAGCTTCTCCATATGTAGCTTCGGAATCGGTTCATCCTTCTCCCAGACCACGCTTTTCATATTGTGTATAGCTTCATTCCGAGGCCGAAGGTCCCTGTGAAAGTATTATACTTGGAAAACATGTTAGTTGTGTTTTTGAGGACCTTCGGAAGATGAAGGCCCCCAACAGGTACCTAAGGTGGGGGACAAGGACTACGACTCGAACGAGGCTACCCAAATTAGGCACTTTAACTCCCAAGCCACAACTATACTCCTCACCTCCTTGTGTTGACAGGAATATAACAAGGTGCAAGGATTAAAGAACACCAAAGAAATTTGGGATGTCCTCAAAACCGTGCACGAAGGGCTGAGGTGACCAAGATCACCAAGCGCGAAACGATATAGGGAGAACTCGATCCGTTCATCCTCAACGAAGGGGAAGAGCTGCAAGACATGTACAACCGGCTCAAGACGATGGTCAATCAAGTGCGCAACCTCGGGAGCACCAAATGGGATGACCATGAAATGGTCAAGGTTATTCTAAGATCCCTTGTTTTTTTATAATCCTACTCAAGTACAATTAATACGTGGGGATCCTAGATACAAGCTAATGTCTCCCGAGGAGGTGATTGGCAAGTTTGTGAGCTTTGAACTCATGATCAAAGACTCCAAACACATTGTCAACTTGGAGCAAGGCGCCACCTCTACACCCGAGGTGCAACCCGTCGCATTCAAAGCGACGGAAGAGAAGAAGGAGTCTACACCAAGTAGGCTTCCAATCGATGCCTCCAAGCTCGACAACGAGGAGATGGCGCTCATCATCAAGAGCTTCCGCCAAATCCTCAAGCAAAGGAGGGGGAAGAACTACAAGTCCTACTCCAAGAGGGTGTGCTACCGATGTGGTAAGTCCGGTCACTTTATTGCTAAATGTCCAATCTCTAGTGAAAGTGACAGGGACAAAGACAAGAAGGGGAAGAAGAAGGAGAACAAGAGATACTACAAGAAGAAGGGCGGCGATGCCCACATATGCCGGAAATGGGACTCCAACGAGAGCTCCACCTACTCCTCTTCTGACGAGGACGCCGCCAACATCATCGTCAACAAGGGCCTCCTCTTCTCCAACATCGGCCACAAATGTCTCATGGCTAAGGACGACAAAAAGAAGAAGGTAAATTCAAGTGCCACCCCCAAATATACAACATCTAGTGATGAGGCTAGCTCTAGTGATAATGAAGATGATTTAATGTCTCTCTTTGCCAACCTTAGCATGGACCAAAAGAAAAAATTAAATGAATTAATAGAAGCCATTAATGAAAAGGATGATCTCTTGGAAACCCAAGAGGACTTCCTCATTAAAGAGAACAAAAAAATTGTTAAGTTAAAAAATACTTATGCTCTAGAAGTAGAGAAAAATGAAAACCTGTCTAAAGAGCTTAGTATTTGTCATGATTCAATTTCTAGTCTTAGAACTGAGAATGCTAGTTTAGTTTCTAAGATTGAAGATTTGAATGTTTGCAATGACTCTATTTCCTGTCTTAGAAATGAAAATGCCATGTTAAATGCTAAGATAGAGAATTAAATACTTGCAAACCTTCTACATCTACTGTTGAGCATGTCACTATTTGCACTAGATGTAGAGATGTTAATGTAGAAGCTATTGATGATCACATTGCTATGATTAAACAACAAAACGATCACATAGCCACATTAAATGCTAAAATTGCCGAGCATGAGCTCGAAAATGAAAAATTTAAATTTGCTCGTAGCATGCTCTATATTGGGAGACGCCCTGGCATTAAGGATGGCATCGGGTTCCAACATGGGAACCAATCCAATGTCAAGCTTAATGCCCCTAAGAAATTGTCTAACTTTGTAAAGGGCAAGGCACCCATGGTTTAGGATAGTGAAGGTTACATTTTATACCTTGCAAACTATCCCGAACATAAAATTAGGAAAATTCATGCTAGGAAATCTCAATCTGTTTCTCACCATGCTTTTATGTATAAGAATGAGGCATCTAGTTCTAGGCATACCACTCATGTTAAATTGCCTTAAAGAAAATTCCTACTGCATCAAATGAGCATAATGTTTCATTTAAAACTTTTGATGCTTCCTATGTTTTAACTAACAAATCAGGCAAAGTAGTTGCCAAATATGTTGGGGCAAACACAAGAGTTCAAAGACTTGTGTTTGGGTACCCAAGGTGCTTGTTTCTAACGTCAAAGGACCCAAGACTGTTTGGGTACCTAAGAACAAGGCCTAAATTTGTTTTGTAGGTTTATGCATCCGGTAGTTCAAGTTGGATAATCGATAGCGGGTGCACAAACCACATGCAGGGGAGAAGAGAATGTTCTCCTCCTATGAGAAAAACGAAGATCCCTAAAGAGCTATCACATTCGGGGATGGAAATCAAGGTTTGGTCAAAGGCTTGGGTTAAATTTCTATATCTTCTAACCATTCCATTTCAAATGTTTTTCTTGTAGATTCTTTAGACTACAATTTGCTTTCTGTTTCTCAATTATGTAAAATGGGCTACAACTGTCTTTTTACTGATATAGGTGTTACTGTCTTTAGAAGAAGTGATGTTTCAATAGCATTTATGGGAGTGTTAGAGGTTCAGCTATATTTAGTTTAAGCTGAACTTGACACTCGTTTAATTGCTAAGACTAACATGGGTTGGCTCTGCCATCGCCGACTTGCCCATGTTGGAATGAAGAATCTTCACAGGCTTCTAAAGGGATAGCACATTTTAGAACTAACCAATGTTCATTTTGAGAAAGACAGGATTTGTAGCGCATGCCAAGCAGGAAAGCAGGTTGGAGTGAATCATACACACAAGAACATAATGACGACAAACAGGCCGCTCGAGCTACTCCACATGTATCTATTCGGCCCGATAGCTTACATAAGTATCGGTGGGAGTATGTACTGTTTGGTTATTCTGGATGATTATTCTCGCTTCACTTGGGTATTCTTTTTGTAGGAAAAATCACAGACCCAAGGTACCTTAAAAGGATTCTTGAGACGGGCTCAAAATGAGTACAGATTGAGAATCAAAAAGATAAGAAGCGACAATGGGACGGAGTTCAAAAACTCACAAATCGAAGGATTTCTTGAGGAGGAGGAGGGCATCAAGCATGAGTTCTCCTCTCCCTACACACCTCAAAAACATGGTGTAGTGGAGAGAAAGAATAGAACTCTACTGGATATGGCACGAACCATGCTTGATGAGTACAAGACACCGGACCGGTTTTGGGCTGAGGCGATTAACACCGCCTGCCACTCCATCAACCAGTTATATCTTCACTGAATCCTCATGAAGACATCATATGACTCCTCACTGGTAAAAAGCCTAATGTTTCATGTTTTAGAATCTTTGGGAGCAAATGTTTTATTCTTATTAAGAGAGGTACAAAATCTAAATTTGCTCCTAAAGCTGTAGAAGGCTTTTTACTTGGTTATGATTCAAACACAAGGGCATATAGAGTCTTTAACAAGTCCACTGAATTAGTTGAAGTTTCTTGTGACATTGTGTTTGATGAGACTAATGGCTCCCAAGTGGAGCAAGTTGATCTTGATGAGCTAGATGATGAAGAGGCTTCGTGCATTGTGTTGGAACCTCCCAAGTCATTAGGCCCACCTACAGTTGTCCTTGTCCAACGGATCTCGGACAACCCTGTAGATGCACATAATCACTTGACAAGTTTGGTATCTGTATCCTTTACCTTTCCCAAGAGCGTTTCACCCATCACACAGATATTACAGCACATCGGAGGAACAAATAGGCGGAACCGAATTACAATAACTTAATTCACATTCATTGAAATATAGAAAGAGTATTACTATTACATCACCAGGATATAAGAGTGCATAAGTAATATTATTACAACCCTGGGAGGCAAGAACCCCTCTCGCATAAAGTATATTGTTTTTCAAAAGGAAGGACCACGTCCTTCCGCAACCACATTACTGTTGAGGTTCGTCCTTGGGCACCACATCCTTGGGCACCACCTTAGAACAAAAACAGCAAAAGTTTGCCGCTTCCTCACCTACAACAACATGGGTTCAAAAACCCTGAGTATGAAGTGTACTTTCGCAAGTCTTATCCGTTAAAAGAAAAGACTCTCAAGGATATGCTGGCTTAAGGGAGTCAAGGTAAGGCTTAATCAAGAATCAAGACTCTGTTTGCAAAAATGCTTACTAATAGTGGATCCTTAAAAATTCAGTTTTATTAGCAAGTTAAGTCATTACCTGTCACTAGAGTTCTTTCTACCCTAGTTCAAGCAGTTGACCTATAGTAGCCATCCTTTTATCAACCCTTCTTGTTCACTGGAATGCTATGTGTAAGTCAGTGACCGAGTCTTCATGTCCGAGAAGTAACGGCGATCCGAATCGATTAATACTTAGCTGAGGATCTCCAATCACACGACATATGTAGCACTTAACCCTTGCATATGTCAACTCGCCACTGGGGTTCTTAAGACCAGACCCGGTTCATGCCAACCGAGAGCACAGATACACCACCGTCCAGCCTCTTGCCACGGAGGGTACACGCTACTCTCGCCATCTCTCCACTCCCATTGTGTGTTGGCCTTTCTGGTATTAGTCTGCCCGAGGCTAAGCTTACCCATGAAGAGGCATGTGACCAGTTAAAGGGTCCTCGGTCAGCAGGCCCACATCGACACGGTCCTTAAGCGATTCAGACGGAGACACTACACCGATAGTTCCTTCTCGTGCAAGTCACCCGCCCGGTCTCAGCTTTATCATTTCAAACCCAAAGTTTGGTACCTGGTAGAGGTACATCTTTTCCAATGTTGAACCCATCACGGCCATGATGGATCCACCATCAAGTTTTATTTTGGAAAACATCCCATCCACTGTGAAGCATCACCTTTTGTTTAAATAAACCAAAACATTTGTTTTTCTAAAGCAGGACTGTGCATTAGAAAACCTTTTCATAAAACAGGTAATCAAGGAATGGTGAATAGTTCCAAGGAAGGAAATGCATCAATTGGTTTAGCACCCAACTCCTATCACCTAATGCATCAAGCAAGTGATAAAGATTTTAAAATAGCAAGGAGGTGGCAAATGCACCGGGGCTTGCCTTGTTTTATAGGGGAGTCGGGCTCTGTTCCACAAATATCAAAGTAAAAACAGTTCCCGGAAGGTGGATTCTCAGGTGGTGGTGTAGCTTCTTCTTCTTCGACCACTACTTCTTCTTCGTTCTCTATACATAACCAGATATATCCATGAATGCTTATGTGATGCTTATGTAAATGCAATGATAATAAGGTTATAGCAAGTTATGTCTTGAATACAATTTTCCATCACGGTGCACGTGGGAAACTAGGGTTTTCTTAAATCAGCCTCTTATTTCCCTAAGGCAATTAGTACCTAGAAGACTAGGGTTTTGGGTTTGGGATCAAACAATGTTCAAAGCAAGTCAAATTTCACTCATAGGATCTAAATATCATTTTAAGTTTTTCAAAAAAGTTTGGTGATTTTTGGAGTCATTAAATAATTTCTAAAATTCCATGAGACTAGGTTTTGGCCATTTTAAATACTAAATAATTCCTGGTTTGGACTAAAAACCTTAGAACCATGTTTATTAAATACTAAAGAAATCTAGGAGTCCAACAAAATTAGTCTCATATTTTTATCATTTTTCTATAATTTTCTATGGATTTCCTAAGTCTGGTAGAAAAAGAAAAAGAGAAAGCATAAACAGTGATGGACCGAAACTAGCTCAAGTCGGCCCATGTACAGGCGGAAGCGTGCCCGCGCGCGCCCACAGTGTCTACTTTGCATAGGGGTCCCTGGTCGTTTGAAAAACCCGTAAAGACTCCTCTCTATTGTTTCTCTGTCTCGCTGACATCTCCACTAAGGCCCCTCCCCTTTCTATTTCTTCGCAAGGTGAGGTCCCCGACCCAGGAAGGCGGCGCAGTGGCTCCGGCGAGCCTGTACCAGCCAAGATACGCAATGATCGGTGCTCTAGAGCAGTTGACACCTAATTCGACCCCTAATAACCATTTCCCCTCCAACAATTGCACTAATCCGGGTCGGAATCTTCCTGTCCACGATGACGGCGGAAACCGAGAACAATTCGACGTGTTCTTGGCGATCCAAGGCAGTCTAGTTCAATTAAACAGGTCTATGAGTAGCAGGGGACTTAATGGAGGCTAGAACATCAAGCAAGGATGCTTAAACTAACCTATAGGCGTCTGGCCACGACGAGGTGTTCACGGGTGCGGAAAACTGATTTTGGGGAAGAAAGAAATTGGAGCTCTCTGGTGGCTAATCGAAGGCAGTAGCGGATGCTTTGGCTTCGTGATGACTTAACGGAGCTAGGGGTGTGCTCAATTTATAGGATTCGAGGGCAGTGGCCCATGAATTTGAGATGGTGCGCTGGCGGCCAGAGAGAGGGAAGAGCACTAGTGCGGTGATTCGTGGAGATTGCGGGGTAATAAGCCACGACGGTCTCTGGGTAATGATCATGACTCACGGCGACATGGTAAGATAGCCAAAGGCGTGGCACTACCGAGGAAAATGGCGATAGCCGCGGTGATGGCCGTGCGGCTACAGGGTTCTGAGTTCATCCGAGGTAAAGATTTTTCCTAGGTCGATCATAATCCATGCCACAGAGGGCACGAATCGCGGTGCCGACGCAAATCCAGGCGCGCGGGTCATCGACGGTGAGGGGGATGAACCTGTGATCCTTTTCAGTGTACTGTACCATGGGAATCCTCATTCAGAACGCCTGACAGAGAGAATTGCAGTGCCCAGATCTCCGATTTTTGTGTGAGAACTTGTTAATCCACCTATAACAAACTTGTAGCTCTATAAACCAGCTACAATTCTGCTATAGGGATCTTGCTCATTTACTCATTCCTTTGAGCAAGAACAGAGTCCAAAGTTCATCATAACTCACTGTCAGTCAGTATTCAGTCTCAGGGTGATCTTACAGCCCGACTTCAAACCTATTTATCTTCTATTTTTGTACAACACTAAGGCTTAATCACTTAAGCAAAGTTGTACTCCTGTAGTAGCTCTATAAACTTGATGTATTGACCTAGGGCAATTTCTTTATGGATTAAAAGATATAAGGCTCCAAAGATGCTCCAAGTTCACTGAATTTTAGACTTAGGCCTATATGGTTTAGGTGGTGCTTTTTGCAAATAAGCCCAAATCCCATAATTTGACATGCAAATCCTCAAATGTGTGAAACACATTGTTTGGGGTGTTATATTACTTTGGTATTTGCACTTTCGTCCAAAAGTGCACCAATTTTACGCTTAGCCCCCTAGGGTTCTAATTTAGGGTTTACCAGGGGTCTTTTCAGGGTTTTTAGCACTTTAGGGTTTTGCTGTCACTAAAGTCCTTCAAATGTGATATTTTATGATCATGTCTCATGTTTTTGAGGTTTTCACATATTTGGGCTTCACTTATATCCATAAGCCCTGATCTGAGGTTAAACACTTTACCTTAGAGTTAACGCCTCCTCAAGTCACTTCAGTACAACTGATTTGAAATTTTTACCTAGTGAATGCACTCTAGGTGTAACAAACACATGATATGCCAATGCTCATGATGTTATGCTCATGTTTTAGTGATAGTAACACCAGAGGTGTTACATCCTTCCCCCCATAAAAGAATCTCGTCCCAAGATTTAAGGTCCTAGGGTAAGAAATGGAAAAGGAAATGTGTCACATTTGTATTTCCTTATTTGTCTTACAAGGCAGGGGGTGGTATGGGTTTATTCCATCTTTACAAACAATTGTACATCTCTTACAAATTACATGAAGCTAAAAAGCCAGGGAAATTCTTTTCTAAGAAGTCTTGGGTCTCCCATGTAGCTTCATCTTCAGCATGTTGGTTCCATTGTACCTTATAGAATTTAAGAATTCTTCTTCGGGTAACCCTGTCCTTTTGATCCATGACACGAATAGGAATGTTCGGAATATGTTAGGTCTGGTTCCAAAACAACATCTTCTATCTCAATGGTTCGATCAAGAACCCAAAGAAACTTCTTCAATTGGGACATGGAACACATTGTGCACTGCAGACAATGTTTTGGGTAGTTGGAGTCGATATGCCACTGGCCCACATTGTTCAAGAATCAGAAACGGACCAATGTATCGTGATGCAAGCTTTCCTTTGACATCGAAACCGGTCACCCCCTTCATTGGCGATACTTTCAGGTACACATAATCTTTGACTTGAAAGTACAAGGGTCGGCGTCGTTTGTCTGCATAATTCTTTTGTTGAGCTTGTGCCTCTTTTAAGTTATGTATGATTCGTTGAACTTTTTCTTCCATCTCTTTAACCATATCAGGCCTGAAAAACCAGCTTTCTCCTGGTTCAGACCAATTCAATGGAGTACGGCACCGTCGTCCATATAATGCTTCAAAGGGTGCCATATTAATACTTTCTTGATAACTATTGTTATACGAAAATTCTGCCAGTGGTAAACAGTCATCCCATTTTTGCGGAAACTCTAGAACACATGCCCGTAACATGTATTCGAGTATTTGATTCACTTTCTCAGTCTGCCCACTTGTTTGGGAATGATAGGCTGAACTATGGAGCAACTTAGTACCCAGGGACTTATGTAATGCTTCCCAAAACTTGGATACAAATTGCGATCCATGATCCGACACTATTGTCTTCGGAACTCCGTGCAGACTAGGAATACGAGCAATATATATCTAAGCATAGACAGCAACTGGGTGATCTGTCTTGACGGGCAGAAAATGGGCTATCTTGGTAAGCCAATCAATTATAACCCAAATAGAATCAAAACCTTTAGCCGTCCTGGGTAATCCCACAATGAAGTCCATGCTAATGTCCTCTCATTTCCATGTTGGGATGAGTAAAGATTGCAATGGACCAGCAGTCTTCATATGTATGGCTTTGACACGTCTACAGGTGTCACAATTCGCCACATAGCATGCAATTTCAATCTTCATTTTTGTCCACCAATAATGTTGCTTTAAATCTTGATACATCTTAGTACTCTCGGGATGAATGGAATATCGACTAAGATGAGCTTCGTCCAATATTTGCTAGTGGATTTCATCATTCTTAGGCACAACTATGTGGTTATTAAACCATACTATGCCTTGATTATCCCTTCTGAAACAATTTGCTTTGCCGGCTTCTATTTTCTCATGAATATGTCTCATACCCTTATCACTTCTTTGTGCATCAATAATCTTTTGTAGAAGAATCGACTAAAGCTTCAATTGGTTCAGGGTTCCATGTGGAATCATTCCCAGGTTTAACTTTTCCATTTCTTGACATAATGTGGTGTCCAAAATCCTTACTGTAAGACAATGGCAGGAAGCCTTGCGACTTAGTGCATCTGCCACCACATTAGCCTTGCCTGGGTGATAGTGAATTTCTAATTCATAATCCTTAATCAACTCAAGCCATCTTCTCTGCCTCATGTTTAATTCCGACTGGGTAAAAATATACTTCAAACTTTTATGATCTATATATATATGGTAGATATTTCCCAGCAGATAATGACATCATATTTTAAGGGCATGAACCACAGCAGCTAATTCTAAGTCATTAGTTGGATAATGTTCCTCATGCCGGCGCAACTGTCTTGAAGCATATGCTATAACTCAGCCCTCCTGCATTAAGACACATCCGAGACCACTGCCTGATGTGTCATAGTACACATCAAAGGGCTTTTCAATATCTGGTTGAGCTAATACCGGAGCAGTGGTCAACAATACCTTCAGCTGCTCGAAGGCTTCGTTGCATCTTGAGGACCAGTTAAATTTTGTATCATTCTTCAATAGACTTGTGATTGGCTTCACAATCTTGGAGAAATTTGGGATAAATCTGTGATAATAACCAGCCAGTCCAAGGAAACTTCGAACTTAATGTACAGTGGTTGGTGGTTTCCACTCAAGAATATCCTTGACCTTGCTAGGGTCAACCGCAATCCCATTTGCATACAATACATGTCCCAAAAATTGGATTTCCTTCATACAAAACGCACACTTACTGAATTTAGCATATAATTGATGTTCCCTTAAGCATGTTAATATGATTCGTAGATGCTGAGCATGCTCCTCTTCATTCTTGGAATAAATCAAGATATCGTCAATGAAGACTACCACAAATTTTCCAACTTGGGCATAAATACCGAGTTCATTAGATATGTGAAGTGGGCAGGAGCATTCGTTAATCCAAAGGACATAACCAAATATTCGAATAATCCGTACTGCGTAGTAAATGCGGTCTTGGGTATATCTTCGGGTCGAATACAGATCTGATGATAGCCTAACCTGAGGTCAATTTTGGAGAATACTCGTGCTCCAGTAAGTTGATCGAACAAAATACCGATCCGGGGTAGGGGGTACTTGTTCTTGATTGTGACCTCATTAAGGGGTCTGTAGTCCACGCACATCCGAAGCGTTTGATCTTTCTTCTTGACAAAGATTGCGGGACATCCCCAAGGTGATGAACAGGGCCGAATGAATCCCTTCTCAAGTAAGTCTTGTAATTGTGTCTTGAGCTCCGCCAATTCATTTGGTGGCATCCGGTACGATCTTCTAGAAATAGGGGTTGTACCAGGCTTCAGTTTAATCACAAACTCTACATCCCTTTCTAGAGGTAATCCAGGCAGATCTTCAGGAAATACCTCCGGAAATTCACATACTACCGGAATGTCCTGGATTTCTGGTATAATAGCTTCAGAGACCCATCCAAATGGTTTGGCTGGGACAGCTACAGGGATGGACAGGAGAACCTCTTCATGGCCATGGCTCAACTGGATAGTCCTTAAGTCAGTGTTAAGGATAGCTTTGTGCTGGGCCAACCAATTCATACCTAGTATCACATCTATATCTTGGCCTTTTAAGACAATCATGTTGGTGGGAAAATCCCTTTCAGCCAATATTACTGGCACATGGAAGGCTATTTCCTTAGTAAATATTTGTCCCCTGGGCGAATGAATAATAAACCCTTCCCTTGATTCAGTGCAATGAATGCAATATTTTTCCACAAATTTCTTGCTTATGAATGTATGCGAAGCACCAGAAACAAAGAGAATGACTGCTAGGTGATTGGCCACAAGGAATGTACCTATCATTACCGGCTCTCCTTCTGGTGTAGTGGCCACTTGCGTGTAATAAATTCACCCAGTCTTCTTCACATTTTTGCCCGCTGAATTATTTGCCACGTTCCCTTTGCCTTGATTTGAGCTCCTAGAGTTTTGTTGATTGTTGAACTTATTCTGCTTCGGATATGGACAGTCTTTGATAAAATGACCAGATTTCCCACAGTTGAAGCAGCCAGTTGAGGAACTAGGGAGGGTGGGGAAACGAGCACCAGGGGCACTCGGCTAATTTGTAGAAGTGGGGGCAGTGGTAGGATGAATGAAAACAGGCTATTTAAACGGATAGGAGGGTGGACGAGGCAAAGAACGATTCTGATTGAAAGGTCGAATTACCAACCTTGCTTGCTTCTCAGGTCCCTGATTGGACCTGTCACCTCCAAATCCCTTGGATTATCCTTGGCTTGTATTCTTGGCTTCTACTGCCAGCGCCGTGCTGACAGCTCTGCTATATGTAAGATCTAGGTAGGTGGCCATTTTACTTTGGAGCCGGTCGTTGAGTCCTCTCATGAAGCAATTCTTCTTTTTCAGGTTAGTGTTTACTTGATCAATCACATATTGGGATAAATGATTAAACTTGTTGAGATACTGCATCACATTATCCCCTCCTTGTTTTAGTCGAATGAATTCCTCTTGTTTCATGTGAAGCACTCATTCTGGAATATAGTGCTCACGAAATGGCAATTTAAATTCATCCCAAGTGACTTGATGTCCGGCTTGTTGAATCACCACAAAATTTCCCCACCATGTACTGGTAGGGCCTCTTAGTTGCTGGGCAGTGAACAACAGCTTCTGGGTTTCGGTGCAACGGAGTAATCTGAACTTCTGCTCCATTACCCTTATCCACTCATCAGCTTCAAGAGGATCTTCCGCTTTAACAAAGAGTGGGGGACGCATTTCAGAGAAATCCAGATATGAGGTTTCACGCGGTCCTAGGGGAGGAGCTCTTCCACCATACTGCCAGAATTGATTACCCGCCATCTCACGTAAAAAGCGGGTATTATCTACGGTCGCATTGACTAAGGCAGCGATAGCCTCGGCCAGTGTTGGTGGTACTGGTGGCGGGTTAGGAGTACCTTCCCGACCTCGGGAAGTCCCCGCACCATCGTGCGCTCGAGTCCGTGATGGCATCTGAGGCAAAGAAACATTTGGGAAAAATATAACATGCCAAAATATACCATCATACTACATTACCAAATGTAATTATACAGACTCAGCGTACAACATGCCTACAGTACTTATTTTACACAGGTACAATACTAAACTATACTATTCTAGTCTTCATCGTCTTTTGTCGCTTCACTGTCTGCTGTAGGAGACCGCTCGTTAGCCAGGTTCATAGATGGAGGGGGTTTAAAAAGATCCAATTCCCCATGAAGTCCTTCCATTGCAGCAGCGTCCGCGAGCACGTCCGGGTGCAGTCGACCATACAGTACATGTACTTCCTCATGTAAACTATTACAATATACTTGTAGGTTATCGAGGGCCGTGCTGAGCTCATCCACATGAGCCCGAGCTTTTGCTTCACGATGCCAAGCGATCGAGCGCGAGTTAATGGCCCAATCAATGGCTGAGTCTTGTTCGGAGATCTCAAACCGCAAGCGACCGACTTCGGCTATCAACTCAGCTATACGCTGATTGTCCTACTCCCATGCCCTGTTCCGATGGTGTTGCTCCGATCGTAGTTGCTCCACCTTAGCTTCTAAATCTCCAATGGGGTCGTTGGAGCCACTACTGCTCCCTTCATGTCTTGGAGCCAACTGATGACGAGGCACACCAAAGGGTCCCGTAGATTTGCGTGCAGTTTTCCTTGTGCGTGCCATATCTCCATAAGTGGGGAAATTTATTAGTAGATTCTTAACATGATGCATGCATAACCCAATGATTACGGAACCAACCTTCATTGATCCCACTTCTTATATATTGCACTCTATTACCTGGTCTTGCAGGATGAAAACTTGCAGAAAATGGCAAGGGAAGAATGAAAGAAATTTTCTTGGATTAGTATTTGAAGATTCTTTTTGAAATGCTTCATAATATCTAAAGAGATGGGCTTCGCTCTGATACTAGCTGTGACGGAACCTCCCAAGTCATTAGGCCCACCTATAGTTGTCCTTGTCCAATGGATCTCGGACAACCCTGTAGATGCACATAATCACTCGACAAGTTCGGTATTTGTATCCTTTACCTTTCCCAATAGCGTTTCACCCATCACGCAAATATTACAACACATCAGAGGAACGAATAGGCAGAAGCGAATTACAATAACTTAATTTACATTCATTGAAATATAGAAAGAGTATTACTATTACATCACCAGGATATAAGAGTGCATATGTAATATTATTACAACCCTGGGAGGCAAGAACCCCTCCCGCATAAAGTATATTGTTTTTCAAAAGGTAGGACCACGTCCTTCCGCAACCACGTTACTGTTGAGGTTCGTCCTTGGGCACCACATCCTTGGGCACCACCTTAGATGAAAAACAGCAAAAGTTTGTTGCTTCCTCACCTACAACAACATGGGTTCAAAAACCCTGAGTACGAAGTGTACTTTCGCAAGTCTTACCCATCAAAAGAAAAGACTCTCAAGGATATGCTGGCTTAAGGGAGTCAAGGTAAGGCTTAATCAAGATTCAAGACTCTGTTTGCAAAAATGCTTACTAATAGTGGATCATTAAAAATCCAGTTTTATTAGCAAGTTAAGTCATTACCTATCACTAGAGTTCTTTCTACCCTAGTTCAAGCACTTGACCTATATGCATCGCGCTAAGGAACATGTCCATTGGGGATGTGTGTCCTAAGGAATCCGAAGAGCCTACAAAAGCACAAGATCATCCATCATCTTCCATGCAAGCATCTCCACCAACTCAAGATGAGGATCAGGCTCAAGATGATGAAAGTGAAGATCAAGAGGATGAGCCACCTCAAGAGGAGGACAATGATCAAGGGGGAGATGAAGATAATGAAGACAAGGAAGATGAGCAAGAAATACAGGGTCAAAGACCACCACACCCAAGAGTCCACCAAGCAATTCAACGAGATCACCCAATCAACTCCATCCTTGGTGACAATCATAAGGGGGTAACCACTAGATCTCGAGTTGCTCATTTTTGTGAACATTACTCTTTTGTGTCCTCTACTGAGCCATACAGGGTAGAGGATGCACTAAGAGATCCAGATTGGGTGGTGGCAATGCAAGAGGAGCTCAACAACTTCACGAGGAATGAGGTATGGCATTTAGTTCCACGTCCTAATCAAAATGTTGTAGGTACCAAATGGGTATTCCGCAACAGCATGGTGTGGTGACAACAAACAAAGCCCGACTTGTGGCCAAATGTTATTCACAAGTCGAAGGTTTGGACTTTGATGAAACTTATGCACCCGTAGCTAGGCTTGAGTCAATTCGCATATTACTTGCCTATGCTACTTACCATGGCTTTAAGCTTTATCAAATGGACGTAAAAAGTGCCTTCCTCAATGGGCCTATCAAGGAAGAGGTCTATGTTGAGCAACCTCCCGGCTTTGAAGATAGTGAGTACCCTAACCATGTTTATAAACTCTCAAAGGCGCTTTATGGGCTCAAGCAAGCCCTAAGAGCATGGTATGAATGCCTACGAGATTTTCTTATCACTAATGGCTTCAAAGTCGGTAAAGCCGATCCTACTCTCTTTACTAAAACTGTTGCAAAAGACTTGTTTATATGCCAAATTTATGTTGATGATATTATATTTGGGTCTACTAACAAGTCAACTTGTGAAGAGTTTAGTAGGATCGTGATTCAAAAATTCGAGATGTCTATGATGGGCGAGTTGAAGTATTTTCTAGGATTTCAAATCAAGCAACTCCAAGATGGCATCTTCATCTCTCAAACTAAATATATTCAAGACATACTTAAGGAGTTTGGAATGAAGGATGGCAAACCCATCAAGACACCCATAGGAACCAATGGGCATCTCGACCTCGACACGGGAGGTAAATCCGTAGATCAAAAGGTATACCGGTCGATGATAGGATCTTTACTCTATTTATGTGCATCTCGACCAGATATTATGCTTTCTGTATGCATGTGTGCAAGATTTCAGGCAAACCCTAAGGAAGTTCACATTAGGGCCGTGAAGAGAATCATGAGATATTTAGTTTACACTCCTAAGTTTGGGCTTTGGTACCCCAAGGGATCCACTTTTGATTTAATAGGATATTCCGATGCCGATTAGGCAGGGTGCAAAATTGATAGGAAGAGCACATCAGGGACTTGTCAGTTTCTAGGGAGATCCCTGGTGTCTTGGGCTTCAAACAAACAAAACTATGGAGCTCTTTCCATCGCCGAAGCCGAGTATATTGTCGTAGGTCATTGTTGTGCGTAGTTACTTTGGATGAGGCAAACCCTTAGGGACTATGGCTACAAATTGAGCAAAGTCCCTCTCCTATGTGATAATGATAGTGCAATCTGCATGGCGGATAATCCCATTGAACACAGCTGCACTAAGTACATAGATATTCTGTATCACTTTCTGAGAGATCACCAACAAAAGGGGGATATCAAAATTGCATATGTCAATACCCAAAATCAATTAGCCGATATCTTTACCAAGCCACTAGATGAGAAAACCTTTAGCAAACTAAGGAATGAGCTAAATATACTTGATTCTCAGAATTTTGATTGAAACATTGCACGCATAGCTGATTTATATACCTTTGATCATGTCTCTTTCATTTGGTACAAATGCATACTTCTTATTCTTCTTGTGCCAAGACTAAGACTAATATGTTTCCATCTTGTATTAGTCATAGATTGAAAGGGAAATGGAGTATTCGGCAAAGACAACGCTTCCACTCAACTCTAACGATATCACTTAACCTTTGCCACTACTCCACAAACTATCAATGGTATGATCTTCACTCATATTTATTTCACCATTTGGGATAAGGTATTAGGCCCCAAGGGTGGAGAAATTTGAACAAAGGGCTCCAAAGTTCTCCGTTTTTGGCGATTAATGCCAAAGGGGAAGAAAATATTAAGCCTAAAGCAAAAGGACCGCACCACCACCATTTCAAAATTTTCAAAATGAATTTTTCAAATGATGTATTCTCAGTTAGTATCAATTGGTATCTATGTTTCACTTGACTTGTGAAAATAAAATTTCAAATTGATATCTATTTCAAAACCCTCTTGAAAGCTAAGAGGAGAATTTCATTCAAGGGGAGCTTTTATTTAGTCAAAGGAAAAGCATTTGAAACAGGCACTACAGGAATCCTAATGATTCCCGTCGGCCACAATAATTCCCGTCGGCCAGGGAAAAAACCGACGGGGATAATGTAACTCCCGTCGGCCAGAGCGTAGGCCGACGGGAGTTAAGTTAACTCCCGTCGGCCTACGCTCTGGCCGACGACTTAACTCCCGTCGGCCTACGCTCTGGCCGACGGGGATTACTTAACTCCCGTCGGCCATATCGCAAGCCGACGGGGATAAGCCTTTTATGAGCACGCGGGCGAACCCGCGCGGGCTCATTCCCTGCCTTTCTTCCTGCTGGCCGCGCCGCCGCTTGTCTCACCGCCACCGCGCCGCCGCCTCTCACCGCCACCGCGCCGCCGCCCCTCCCCGCCGGCGTGCCATCCCGGCCGCGCCCGCCCGTCCACGCCACGCGCAGCGCCGCCGCCGCCCGTCCTCGGCGCCGCGCGCCAGTCGCCGCCGCGCGCGGTCGCCGCTCGCCCGGCCGCCCGTCCCCGCCGCGCGCGCGTCCGGACGCCCCTCCCCACCACACGCCCGCCCGTCCGCCGCCACCGTGCCCACCCTCGCTCGTCTCCGCCGTGCCCCACACCGCCCACATCGCCGCCGGGCCTCCCATCGCGCCCACAAGCGCCGCCGCCGCCTCTCGGAGCGTCGTCGCTGCCTCCTCGAGCGCCGCCGTCACGCCCAAGCGCCGCCTACGCCCCCGACCGCATCTCTGAACCGATTACGACACCCACGTGAGTTAATTATGTGTGTACATGTTAATGCATTGGATTGTGAATGTTAATTATGTGTGTACATGTTTATTTTCGTCGGTTTTTTATGGCCGACGGGAGTTAACTTTCATTTGATTAGTATTAATTTAATAACACATGTGATTAGAGTGTGATTATAGTTAATTTAATATCACATGTGTGGCTTCATGTTAGGTAATTATTTATTGTATTCTTATAGTAGATTTAACTTATACTATTGAATTGTTAAATTTGATGTTATTTATTGATTAGATTTAACTTATAATATTAGGATGTATGAATGTTTCGATATTGATTAATTTGATGTTATTTATGTGTATATATAATTATTTATGTGTATATATAGTTTTACTACTTACCTATAGATGTATATATGTATGTATATATGTGTGTGACGTGTAGAAACGTGATTGTCTCACACACACTCTTTACTCGTACACAGCCGCAATAATGGGTGATAGACGTGACTGGATGTATGAAGGTTTCAAGAAGGGTGGGTGTCACACTAGTGAATGGTTTGCCAAGACGCAAATATTTCTGGACCATGCAGCTGCTTTGTCACAAATAGATAATATTAGGTGTCCATGCAATAAATGTAGAAATATGACGAGCCACACCAAGAGGCAGGTCACACTACACCTGTGCTCGCATGGTTTCGTGCCAGGCTATAAGGTCTGGTATCTCCACGGTGAAGATGCTGAACGAGCAGCAGAAGTAGAAGTTGATGACGGTGAAGATGATGTTGATAGGATGGACCAGATGCTTGAGGATCTGCAGCCTGAACTGGCACCAGATCATCATGATTCACCTACACCGGAGGTTCAGAAGTTCTTCGACCTACTCAAAGCGTCAGAAGAGCCTCTTCACGGGCACACTGACGTGACTGTCCTCGAATTCATGACCCGACTGATGTCAATCAAGTCAAAATTTGCATTTTCAATTAATTGTTACAAGGAGCTTGTGGATTTGATTAGCGAGGTTCTTCCTACGGGTCACAAGATGCCCAAAGACATGTACCTAGTCCAAAAAATTGCTTGAAGGTCTTGGTATGGAGTATGAGAAGATTGATGTTTGCCAAGACAACTGTATGCTTTTTTGGAAGGAACATGGCAGAGAACAAAAATGCTTAAAATGTGGGAAGTCAAGGTACGTGGAGCTTGTAAATGAAGATGGGGAGAAGGTGGTGACAAAGGTTGCACATAAACAGCTTCGGTACATGCCTCTCACTCCTAGAGTGAAACGTTTGTTTCTCTCGAGGAAGACCGCTATGCACATGAGGTGGCATAAAGATTGTATGGACAGACAAGATGGGTTAATGGTGCACCCGTCAGATGGTGATGCAAGGAAGGCTCTTGACAAATTTGATCCAGATTTTGCCAGCGATGCAAGAAATGTTCGTATCGGCTTGGCAACTGATGGTTTCACGCCGTTCAATATGACCGCTGCGTCGTATTCATGTTGGCCTGTCATTGCCATACCGTACAACCTTCCACCTACTCTTTGCATGAAATATGAGTTTATGTTCCTATGTCTTGTTATACCTGGGCCTGAGCATCCTGGCGTACGCCTCAATGTGATGCTTCAACCACTGATTGAAGAGTTAAAGAAGCTATGGCAAGGTATGGAAGCCTATGACTGCTTCAAGAAGCAGAAATTCAATCTTCGTGTTGCATATCTGTTCTCGGTTCATGATTTTATGGCGTATGGTATTTTCTCTGGATGGAGCGTGCATGGTAGATTGACGTGTCCTTATTGTGCTAAAGATACAGATTGTTTTTGTCTTAGTGCTGGTGGCAAGATATGTTACTTTGATTGCCATAGATGTTTTCTACCCTTCAATCACCCCTTCAGAAGGCAGAGAAAGGAATTTAGGAAGGGCACCATTGTCACGAAGGGACCGCCCAAGCGACATAGTGGGATAGAAATTACAGAAGAGCATATGAAACTTGTCCTAGACGAGAGTGGTAAAAGGTATCAAGGTTTTGGTGAGGAGCATAACTGGACTCACATATGTGGCTTGTGGGAGCTTCCTTATGCTAAGTCATTGATTTTGATGCACAACATCGACGTCATGCATCAAGAGAGTAACTTTTGCCAAGCCCTCATAAATACATGCATGGATTTCCCTGATAAAACGAAAGACAATGACAAGGCACGCATGGATTTGCAGTGATATATGATCGTCCAACCCAAGTGCTTAGAGAAAACGGAGGCAAACCAAAAGCTGACTATTGTCTGAAATCTAAGCAACGGAGAGAAGTGATGAAGTGGATGAAGGATATTAAATTCCCCGATGGTTATGCCGCTGGTTTTAGAAGATCTGTGAACTTGAAGACAATGAAGATGAATGGACTGAAGAGCCATGACTTCCACATAATTATGGAGAGGCTCATGCCTGTAATGTTTCGTGGGTACATTTCCGAAGCTGTGTGGAAAACGTTAGCTGAAGTTAGCTATTTCTACAGACAGTTGTGTGCTAAAGAAATTAGAAGAGATGTGATGGAACAGCTGGAGAAAGAGGCACCGGTGCTTTTGTGCAAATTGGAAAAAATATTTCCACCGGGTTTCTTCAATCCTATGCAGCATCTCTTTATACATCTTCCATATGAGGCTAAGGTCGGTGGTCCTGTTCAGTATAGGTGGATGTTTCATATAGAAAGAGCATTAAAGAAGCTTAGAGCAATGGTGGGCAATAAGGCAAGAGTTGAAGGATGTATTGCGGAACAATTTAAACTAAAGGAGGTAGCACACTTCACAAGTTGTTACTTTGCAGAAGAACATAATGTATTTGCTCGAAAGAAAAGGTACCATGATGATGAACGAGAGATGCCTCCGTGTAGTGATCTTTCGATTTTTCAGACAAACGGCAAAGCCGTTGGTCCACCCAAGGCATATCACCTCAGTATGGAAGAACGGAAGTCTGCTTTACTGTACATGTTCACGAATATGCCTGAGGTGGAGAAATACTTTGTGTAAGACTTATTTTCTTAAATTGTTCATATGTGAATTAGTTTATGTTATCAAATATCTCATGTCATACAATAATATTTGACAGCGAGTTTGATGAACAAAACATGAGGTGTCTCGGTAGGCCAACAGCGAGAGACATAGATAAATTGCGACGCGATGGTATGCATGGGTGACCTAATTTCATTATGTGGCTTCGGGACCGTGTAAGTCTTAATTATGTGGCTCCGACAGCTAATTTCAGTTAACTAATATTACAGAATTTGCTAATACTTTGTGGCATAATTGACAGTTTGGGGAGGAAATGAATTTGAATGATGACTTACGTCAGTTATCTATTGGAAGCGTAACTCCTGGTGAGGACGAATATCAAATTGGTCACCTTGAGCAGGTTGATGAGGTGTTTCAAGAAGAAGAGTTGCCAACTAGTTTTCATATTGACCCTGCACCGGCATTAGATTCACTAGTTGCAGACGTTAACGACTTAACTTTTCCCGAGAAAAGGAGAAGACAACCTGTTAGGAGAAAAGTAACATGGCAACCTCTGCATAGAAGAGAACAAAGAGATCCTGATTTTGATGATATTTAACAAGTAAAGTTGTTTTGTTATTTAATTTGTTTATATTTTAAGTATTATGTCATTTTTATCCTAATTTGTTTATATTTAACAAGTAAAGTTGTTTTCTTATTTTTTATGCAGGATGCCGCCAAAATCAAAGATGTCAGTAAAGGGGCTGTTCAAGGGCCTGGGCCTTTTTCAGGGCAGTTCTTCGAGCAGCAGCAGACGTCGAGAGCTGTTGAGCGCGGTACATGGAGATGAGGTAACATATCTTGTACAAATAAATTTGTTTACATATTTACAAATAAATCTTGAGTTGTATGTACCAGGATGAGCAGCACACTGAGGAGCAGCACATTGAGGAGGAGCAGCACAATGAGGCTGAGCAGGACAATGAGGAGGTGGAGCACAATGAGGAGGTGGAGCACGTGACATGGGACCAGGCCGCACAGCATCACCAGCCATGGGACCAGTGGGACCACCAGAGAGAGCAGCAACAGGCGTGGGACCAGTGGGGCCAACAGGGCGAACCGGCTTACAACCCGATGGATGATGGCTCGGGAGGCTCTTCAGCGACACGCACACGTCGCTCAAGAAAAAGCCACTCAGTAAAGCCTCGTCACGCGATAGAGCGAGAGGCTGATAGGACTTTAATCATGCCACATGGAGATCAGTGAGTGTAATATATTAACTTATCTCATATAACTATTATGTGTATTGTTAATGTTTTTGTGTAATGCAGGAATTGGGAGGACCTGTCCTTTGACGGCAAGGGACACCACACTCAGGTTAACCTTACGTTGGGTTCTCTTTGCCGCCTTCACTACCCTAGTATAGTGAAGGTGTCAAACGGTGATACCGAGGATGAGGTGCTCGTCAGTACCTGGGACGAGTACAAGTTTAAAAAGGAACGAAACCACACCGACAGACAGGGACTTGTGCGTAATGACTTTTGGGTATGAATTCTTTATTATTTTTGTTATGTTTCTTAATATTGTAAATCTATGACTTATACCATTGTATTTGTATTCTTTATGTTGTAGCTTCGATATCGGTTGCCTGACGGAGAGGATTACATGGGGCACGCTGAACGTGTCTTCCAAAACAATGCAAAGAAGCTGGTGAAGGATGCCATATACTATGCGAGAATTCACGCTACAAACCTGTATTTTCAAAAGCATCCGGAAGAAGCAGGCCCCTTGACTAAAAAGGAAGGGTCGTCAAAGATATATTTGACTGAGGATCAATATCGTGAGGTTAGTATTCAATTTGTTTTACCCTTTATATTTATTGTTGTGATTGATAATATGTAACATTGTGTGTGTGCAGGTGATGGTTCCATGGATGGCGCCCGTGCCTGATGCGTACTATGCTTGGTGTCGATATTGGGCTTCCGAAGGCTTCCAGAAAGTGTCAGCGCATCACAGACAATGTCGAGGAACCAATCCTAACCACAAGTTTGGCGGTGACGACATGATACGAAAAGCTAAAAGAATGGTAAGTTTGATCTATCTATGTCGATCAGCAAATAATACGATTGCTTATGAATGTTTTTTGTTTATACAGTAAGCTACGAGTGGCCAAAAGCCTAGTGACATTGAGGACTACCAGGAGGGCCACAAAGGACCAGACCCGAACAACCCTGACCAGCTCTGCAGCCAGACAGCCACGGATCGCTTGGTGAGTTTTGGCTCAAAAGTTCAAACGTTCAAAGTATATAAATTCTTGCATTTGTAAGGTTGTCAATGATGTATAGGCGGCATATGGGGAGGAGATGGTTCGTCGCCATGGCCCTGACTTCGATTGGCGCCATGAACCGGTGGATCCCTCGGTGGTGTACGCAAGTGGTGGTGGCAAAGCGCATGGACGGTAAGCTCTAACTTATGAAATTATATGGTTGACACTAAATTGATTATACAATAATCACATTTTTTGAATAACTTATAGATACGCACTCTTCGACGGATTCATTGACTCGTCGTCGGTGAGATCTTAGAGGACGGGTTCATCTTCCCGTAGCTCATGCTCTCGTCGACCGAACGAGCAGGAGTTGGAGATTATGAGGATGCGCGAAGAGATGAGACAACAACGCGAATTTATGGAGGCTTGCAATGCACATAACCAAGCGATGTATCAAGTGAGTACACATAATCCGAACTCTAAATTATTATATTTCAATACAACATCTTCGGTAGTAACACATATATGTTTAACAGTTAATGCAGCAACAGGGCATGACATCAAATTTTCCACCGCCACCACAATGGAGCCAATTTGCAAACACACCAGTTCCACCACCACAGTTCACCACCCCTCCGACACATATACCTGCACCTGGAGATAGGGTACGTTTGATAACTCTCCATTAATTTATATACTTGTATACTTTTTTGATATTTGCATTTAACGTGATGATATTGCTAACTTGCATAGGTTACGCCCGAAGCGGGTGGTAGTGGATCTGATCCCGCAGCAGGGACTGGATTTGTTGACTCGCTCTTCGCGTTCCCTCCTCCTGGTGGTGGTGGCGGCAGCGGTCAAAGCTCTAACCACCCAAGTGGTGGTTATCTCTAAACACATGAACATGTTTCTTAACTCGTGGACTCTTGGTCGTACTTGAACATATGTCGTACTTATATTTCAATACTATGTCGTACTCGTTGACTCGATGTGGTGGTTGAACTTATATTTGAAATGTTGGTGGATGTTATGTTTGTAATGCGTGATTTTATTATGAATGCATGTGTTTGTAATGTGGCTGTTATCTGTTATTTATGTTATGTGTGATATATGTTATGTGTGCAGAAATAGTGTCCTAATTTCGTGCTGTTTTTGTAGCAGTATAGGGTAATTCTCGTCGGCCCAGTTAATTCCCGTCGGCTATGGTCGAACCGACGGGAATTAACTAATAACTCTCATCGGCCCAGTTAATTCCCGTCGGCCTAAGGAACTGACGGGAATTAACTAATAACTCCCGTCGGCCCGGTGAGCCGACGGGAGTTAGCATTAATTGCCGTCGGCATGGTGAACCGACGGGAATTAACTAATAACTCCCGTCGGCCTGGTGAGCCGACGGGAGTTAGCATTAATTGCCGTCGGCTAGTTAATGGCCGACGAGAATTAATAATTCCCGTCGGTCGCCGACGGGGATAAACGTATCCCCGACAAGGGACGCCTGGCGGCTGAAAACCGATGGGAATAAGCCCTAAACCGACGGGAATTAAGGAATTCCCGTCGGTATATGCTTATTCCCGTCGGTTTCTGGCCGACGGGAATTAAGTGAATTCCTGTAGTGAGGGGGAAAAATTTCAAATCTTGAATATGCTTCTTGCAATCTTATTCATATACCTTTGACTATTTGCAAAAAGGATTTTGAAAAGATTTTCCAAAATTTTTGCAAAAACAAACATGTGGTGCAAAGGTGGTCCAAAATGTTAAATAAAAGCAATCCATTCATACTTAGTAAGACTTTCAATTGGTTTAACTCCAAGTAACCTATGCACTTTATATTTGCTTTGTGTTTGTGTTGGCATCAATCACCAAAAAGGGGGAGATTGAAAGGGAAATTGGGTTAACCATTTCCTATAATTAATTTTGGTGGTTGATGACCAACGCAAACACGTGGACTAACTAGTTTGTCTAGAATTCATCTATTACAGGTGCATAAGGTTCAACACAAACCAAGAAAGAATTCAGTTAGGGGACACAATTTGATTAGAGCAAAAGGACTTGAGTGTGCTGGAGAATGGCACACCGGATTGTCCGGTGTGCCACCGGACAGTGTCCAGTGCACCATGATCATACTATTCCAAACCAGCCACTCTCAGGAATTCTAGAGTGCACTCCGCTATAATTCACCGGACTGTCCGGTGAGCCAGCAGAGCAACGGCTCTCTGCGCTGCAACGGTTGTCACACCCGGCTTTAAGGAACAAAGCCAGGTGCATCTCATACATGCGCCAAGAAGACAACATATACAATAACAGAGTGTATAGAGATAAATGTCACAATAATCAGAGTATTTATTACATAGCAGAAGACTTACAAAAATAAAAGATAAATATAACACGAACTAAGGATCGTCGGCGCCAATGTCAACTGAGAAACGCCACCTAGATCAGATCAAACTCCTCGATACTTGACTCCACTTGAAACCACCTGTTCTTCTCCTGTGGGGGGGGGGTGTGAGACAGCAAGGGTGAGCTCACACATGATCATAGCTCAACAAGTTGTGGGGAATAATGTGGCATGAACTCACCAAAGGTGGGAAGTTCATGAAGTGTAAGGCTTGTCAACAATAGGGGTTAAAGCTGAGCATTGCTTTTAAGTAGTTGGTCAAAATTTTATTAGCAGCTACTAAGTGTAAGTGAATACCAAACCTTAATAAAATAATAGAACAAATTTAATAACAAATCCCATGCAAATGCAAATGACAAATTGAGTTTAGGTTCCATAATTTAATCATCGGAGAGTCCTGAGCCGCTCATGACCGTGAGCTCGGCTAGTATACCAGTTTTACACTCTGCAGAGGTTGTACCCTTTACCCACAAGTCGTGTTTCCCATGTCGCCAGGGTTAGCTAGGCCCTTAGACACTACCAAGGTGAATGGCTAGGGATCCACTACGAGGCCTTTACAAAGTTCCACTATCTTCCGAAAACCCGCTACAGTTTATAGGAAGTTCCAATGCAGGGTTCCTGGCTGACCGCCATCGCAGCAAAATCAACCAGGGACCTCCCTACACTGACCACTCCCCTACTGCCCTTGCCCCTTTCGGGTAAGGTAGTCTTCCACTATCTTTCCTAATTAGTCAGCCAAGGGGTCCCATTCCTCCCTTGTGGTGGCACGTGGTTCTCAAGTTAAGCTCCATGTTCCAATTAACAATAACATAATGATCTTGATATGAACATAAATAGAATAACAAAATAACTGGAACATGGATATAATGAAATATTAACCCAAAAACCACGTAAAGCAATAGCATAAACTACCCAAGTGATTCAGGGGTAATCAAGGTAATGAGATAAACAATCTAGGGTGACCTATCGGGTCCCATCAAAATTAAACCTATGCATGGTAAATGATTATAAAGAACATTATTGGGTAACAAAAGTGAATCAAGGGCACAACTTGCCTGGCACTTGAGAATCCAGGTGACAGGATGAACTTCAGGTGACTCGCAACCGCACTGCTAGTCGTAGCAATACAAACAAACATGGTATAGACAAAATTAACATCACACCAAACATAAGTATAAACTGAATAATAATGATCTACACGTTGCTACGAGACTAACGGAACTTGAACGGATCAAATCGGAGTTAAAACGGAGGAGATACGAATTTCCTAAGGTTTTATGTATTTGATACGAGATTAGCTAAGAAATAAATTTTAACACCATTTTCATGTTAAAACAGAGACACTAAGTATTAAACAATATTAATACAAAATTATAGGAACTGGAATGGACTAAAAAGGAGCTAATATGAATTTTCTAGAGATTAAACACTGTTCTGGAATTATTTTTATATTAAAAATCATTTCCTATATTCCTTTCTCCCAATTTCACCAGGCTCTGGACTGAGCGCGCAAAAATAGGGAAACGCAATGGGCTTTTGCGCAAGAATCCTGATACACAGGCTACAGTGAGACGGACTGCGGGTCATTTTAACGGGAGCAGGAGGTTTCTTATGCAAAGTGTACACCGCGAAAAGGTACCATTGGTTCTCAGCCGTCCGATCCAAACTGTACAACTAGGATTAAATCACGCGAAGGGGTAAGTTCGACCTAATCCATGTCGTCCATCACTCGACCAACGGTTCAGATTTAAACAAATCCCGCATTCCATCCTCACACGTCCGAGATCCGATCAACGTCTCGGATTTGTCTCCGCAAATCGACATCTCATTCAATCAGGTGCGTCCCTTGCCTGATCTACGGTCGGGGCACCCATACAAGCTACCCTATTGCGCCGCAATCATCTATGCCATTGACATCGCCATCTACGGCAATGGCTTTGTCTTCTACCTCCGACTTGGTGATAACGACACCACGTCGTTCCCAGCCCGCGACTAACCGAGCCTCAGGATTTTTTTCCCTGCCCAAGGAGTATCATCGCCCTGGAATATTGACATGGGAAACAAAGAGGCAGCACTCACCAGAGATCCCGCGTGCCGGCCTCCGTTTGATGTTGAAGCCCGAGACCAGTGAAGAAGGGAATTCCGTCGTCGAGTTCTTGCGGACCGGAGATAGTCGCTACCCCTGACGAGCCATGCAGGCTCCCAAACGACGAGGGCGCCGTCGAGCAGAGGGTGGCGCAAGGTCACGACAGAGCAGCTTGGGCGCTGCAGGGAGCTCGCCAAGGAGGACTGGCCGAGCGGACCTGGCAGGGAGCCATCCGCCGTAGGATGCTCGCCATGGGAAGGCCATCTTGGTGAGCGCGCAAGGGTCTGAGGGCATGGCGCCCAAGCCTTCCTTTATATGGAAGAGAGGAGGTCAATGGCGCTTGGATTGCGGATCGCGCGCTGGTGAGGCGACCCAGGACGGTAACCTAGGCGCAGAAGACGGAGAGCAGCAGGAAAATCAGTTGGGGAGCTTCCGTCGCACCTGGCAGCGGCGGCGTATCCCAACTACCAGAGGAAGAAGGGGTACTTGACCCCGCGGGCCCGCATGTCGTAGGCTCCAAGGGAGAGCTGGCGCTTAATATTAGTTTGGGCCGACGGAAGCTCGGGATAGTGGGCCGAAGCTGATGAGTTTCAGCCCATGAAGCCGAGATCCCCACTCCTTTTCTATTTTCCTGTTTTAGGTCAAATTTTCAAATAGAGTTTAAATTACGAATTATTTATGTTTTGAAGTTCAAATACATGTTTCACTGCACAGATCATAACCCAGTATGAAATACAACTATTACTTATGTATATACCCTTTTATAGTAATTGTTTATTCCTTTTGGTTAAATAAAAATGCCTCGAAATGTGCAATACCACAATTTTCACTTTTCAAGAAATATTGTTGTTTTTTTTAAATCTATAGTCAAATTAAAGGTTTATCCACGATTTATTAATTATTTGTAGTAATAAGAGATTTATAATCTCCATTCCTATTTCGTTCTCCTTTCTTATTCCTCTTTCTATTTTCAAGTTCTATTTTCCAACTTAAACCTGTCTCTCAAATTTGAATACAAATGCGGAAATACAAGAACTCAGCATGGAATGCACATTTCTGTATTCATTTCTTTGCTATTCGACTACTTTATTTCCCTTAGGTGAGCATGCACAAAGAAAAGGACATCAAATAATTCCCAAAACACATTTATGTAAATACATGTATTTATTTATTTTGTTATTTCTACCTTATACAAATTTTAGGGCTTTACAAATCCTACCCCCCTTAACAGAAATCTCGTCCTCGAGATTTAGGAGGAAAGGGAAAAGATGGGGAAAATCTATGCGAAGCTCTCCTTCTCTCTCCCAAGGTTCTTCATCTTCTTCATGGTGACTCCATTGTACTTTGCACATCTTTATAACCTTATTTCTTGTAACTCGAGTCAAGGTGTCAAGAATCTTGATTGGATACCCGTGCATGTCAAATCTCCCGGAACACTGAGCTCTTCCATTGGTAACTGTTCCTCAGGAACACGGAGACACTTCTTAAGTTGAGACACATGAAATACATTATGCACATCAGATAGATTATCATGTACCTCGAGTTGATAGGCCATCTCTCCAACTTGCCTAAAAACTCAGAATGGTCCAATATAGCGAGGGGACAATTTGCCCTTGACTTTGAATCTCCTCATTCCACGAAGTGGTGACATCTTGGGGTACACATGATCACCTTCCTCAAATTCCAGTGGCCTCCTTCTATTATCAGCGTAGCTCTTTTGCCTGGTTTGAGCCAACCTCAAGTTCTCTCTGATTATACAGACTTGTTCTTCTGTCTCTTGAATAAGTTCAGGTCCAAAGAACTGTCTTCCTCTAGTCTGGTCCAAAATAGAGGAGTTCTGCATTTCCTGCCACATAGAGTCTCGAACAGTGACGTCTTCAGACTGGCCTGGTAACTATTATTATATGAGAACTCAGCATAAGGTAGACACTTGTTCCAACTATTACCATGCTGAAGGGCACAAGCTCTCAACATGTCTTCCGATACTCGGTTAGTCCTTTCAGTCTGTCCATCAGTCTGAGGTAGGCCGAACTAAAATTCAACTTTGCATCTGTATTCTTATGAAAACTTTTCCAAAATCTGGGGGTAAATTGTGATCCTCTATCCGAAATGATCTTCTTCGGTACACCATGTAGAGACACAATCCGAGCCATATATAACTCTGCCAATTGAGATACCTTATAAGTAGCCTTGACCATAATGAAATGAGCCACTTTGGTCAGTCTATCCATAATAACCCATATAATCATATCCTTTCGAGATGCGAGGCAATCCAGTAATGAAATCCGTATCAATCTCTTCCCACTTCCATTCGGGTATATTTAATGGGTATAGTAGTCCAGCTGGTCTCTGGTGTTCAGCCTTAACTCTTTGACACGCATTGCACGTAGCCACATGCGTAGCCACATCTCTCTTCAATCCATATCACAAGTATTTCTGCTTCAAATCCTGATACATCTTGGTACTACCAGGATGAATAGAATAATCCGAGTCATGAGCTTCCTTTAAAATAGTCTTACGAAAACTATCAATCTCAGGAACACATATCTGATCCGTGAACCATACGGTGCCTTGCTCATCTTCCGTGAATTCTGGACCTCATCCTTCAGTAATCAGATCCTTAATCTCTTATATTTTAGCATCACCAATCTGTCCTTTGTGGATTTCTTGCTCCAAGGTAGGTTCCACATCAATAGTAACTCCTTCAGTGTGAGCAACTATCCCCAGTTTAAGTCTCCTGAAATCCTCAACCATCTCATCAGGTAGCTGGGCCACAATAGCTGAATGAACGTGTTCCTTTCGACTCAAGGCATCTGCAACCAAATTTGCCTTGCCCAGGTGATAGTGAGTCTCCAAATCATAATCCTTAATAAGCTCCAACCAACGACGTTGCCTAAGGTTGAGATCCTTCTGAGCGAATATATACTTCAAACTCTTATGATCCGTATATACTTGACACTTGGTCCCCATGATATAATGTCTCCAAATCTTAAGCGCATGCACAACGGCTGCCAATTCCAAGTCATGAGTGGGGTAGTTCAATTCATGTTTCCGTAACTGACGAGACGCATAGGCAATCACATGTCCTTCTTGCATAAGTACACATCCTAAGCCTTGGCCACATGCATCACAATAGATATCAAATCCTTTCTGTAGGTCTGGCATTACCAACACTGGAGGTGTCATCAATCTCTCCTTCAATTGATCAAAGCTATCTTGGCAGTTCTTGTCCCACTTGAATTCTCTTTCCTTCACCAAAAGCAAGGTCATAAGCTTAGCAATCTTAGAAAATCCTTCAATAAATCTCCGATAATATCCTGCAAGTCCCAAGAAACTCCGGACCTCCGTAACTGTAGTGGGTATGCTCCACACCACTATCTACTTGACTTTAGCAGGATCCACTGATATTCCTCCATTAGAAATGATATCCAAGAAAGGGCAACTTGCCAATCCAAAACTCGCATTTGCTATACTTGGCGTAGAGTTGATTGTCTCGTAACTTCTGTAGCACCAATCTCATATATTTCTCATGATCACTATCACTCTTGGAATAAATAAGAGTATCATCGATCAAAACCACGACGAATTTGTCCAAATCATGAACACCCTATTCTTCAGATCCATAAAATAGGCTGGTGCATTAGTTAGTTCAAATGACATAACAGTGAACTCATATAAACCATATCGGTCGAGAAATCCGTCTTGGAAATATCCGATGGCCTAATCTTCATTTGATAGTAACTCGATCGGAGATCTATCTTCGAGAATACGCTTGCACTTCTCATCCAATTAAATAAATCCTCAATGCAGGGTAACGGGTACTTGTTCTTCACAGTGACGTCATTAAGGGTCCTATAATCCACGCACATCCCTTGCGATCCTTCTTTCTTCTGTACAAACAGAACTGACGCTCCCTAAGGTGAACAATTCGAACGAATGTACTCAGCTTCTTGTAACCCCGTTAACTGCTTCTTAAGTTCTTTTAATTCTTCTACAGACATCCTGTATGGCCCTTTAAAAATAGGGGCAGTTCCAGATAAGAGATCAATAGCAAACTCAACTTCCCTATCTGGTGGCATCCCTAATATCTCCTCTGGAAAGACATCCGAAAAAATCTCTAACTGCACGGATGTTGTCACCCACAAACTTCTCATCTACTAAGAATGCCGCTAATCTGATGGTGGTAGTTACTACAATTCCAACTTCAAATCTATGTCCTTTGGAACTGGTGAGTTCTATGGTTCCTTCAGTACAGTGTATATACTACCTTTGCCTTTCTTAACCATGACATAGCAAGGATCAAATCTATACTGCTCTCTTCTAACAGTATAGGGGTAGCACATCTGGGTTAGGAATATAGGGTAAGAAAGGAAGAATTGTAGACAAGGCGAGTAATTACGAGAAATGTTACTGCGGGGGATTTATTAGCTAAGTAGATTAGTGTGTTATCCACTAAAGCTAATACATTACCTTATGGTGGTACATGCTAAGATGCCCGTCTATACTATTTCAATCAATCAAAGAAGCAAATCAGACATTGATCATCAGAACAATCAACCAACATTTTTAATAGAGAAAATAATTTTAATTTTGTCTTAGGTTCCCTATATCTGAAAAAGTTCATAATTGTAGGATTACAAGGTATGAAATCCATCTTGTCTTAGAATAGAAAAGATAAGAGATTATGACAACAAAAGATGAGACAGGATCAAGGTAAGATAAGTATAGAATGAATCAGAGTAAGGTAAGTAGGTAAGGGTTGTCCATTTCTATCTAGGTTTCGTCCTACAGTCAACATTTCCTCTGATACCACTTCTGTCACACCCGGCTTTAAGGAACAAAGCCAGGTGCATCTCATACATGCGCCAAGAAGACAACATATACAATAACAGAGTGTATAGAGATAAATGTCACAATAATCAGAGTATTTATTACATAACAGAAGACTTACAAAAATAAAATATAAATATAACACGAACTAAGGATCGTCGGCGCCAATGTCAACTGAGAAACGCCACCTAGATCAGATCAAACTCCTCGATACTTGACTCCACTTGAAACCACCTGTTCTTCTCCTGTGGGGGGGTGTGAGACAGCAAGGGTGAGCTCACACATGATCATAGCTCAACAAGTTGTGGGGAATAATGTGGCATGAACTCACCAAAGGTGGGAAGTTCATGAAGTGTAAGGCTTGTCAACAATAGGGGTTAAAGCTGAGCATTGCTTTTAAGTAGTTGGTCAAAATTTTATTAGCAGCTACTAAGTGTAAGTGAATACCAAACCTTAATAAAATAATAGAACAAATTTAATAACAAATCCCATGCAAATGCAAATGACAAATTGAGTTTAGGTTCCATAATTTAATCATCGGAGAGTCCTGAGCCGCTCATGACCGTGAGCTCGGCTAGTATACCAGTTTTACACTCTGCAGAGGTTGTACCCTTTACCCACAAGTCGTGTTTCCCATGTCGCCAGGGTTAGCTAGGCCCTTAGACACTACCAAGGTGAATGGCTAGGGATCCACTACGAGGCCTTTACAAAGTTCCACTAGCTTCCGAAAACCCGCTACAGTTTATAGGAAGTTCCAATGCAGGGTTCCTGGCTGACCGCCATCGCAGCAAAATCAACCAGGGACCTCCCTACACTGACCACTCCCCTACTGCCCTTGCCCCTTTCGGGTAAGGTAGTCTTCCACTAGCTTTCCTAATTAGTCAGCCAAGGGGTCCCATTCCTCCCTTGTGGTGGCACGTGGTTCTCAAGTTAAGCTCCATGTTCCAATTAACAATAACATAATGATCTTGATATGAACATAAATAGAATAACAAAATAACTGGAACATGGATATAATGAAATATTAACCCAAAAACCACGTAAAGCAATAGCATAAACTACCCAAGTGATTCAGGGGTAATCAAGGTAATGAGATAAACAATCTAGGGTGACCTATCGGGTCCCATCAAAATTAAACCTATGCATGGTAAATGATTATAAAGAACATTATTGGGTAACAAAAGTGAATCAAGGGCACAACTTGCCTGGCACTTGAGAATCCAGGTGACAGGATGAACTTCAGGTGACTCGCAACTGCACTGCTAGTCGTAGCAATACAAACAAACATGGTATAGACAAAATTAACATCACACCAAACATAAGTATAAACTGAATAATAATGATCTACACGTTGCTACGAGACTAACGGAACTTGAACGGATCAAATCGGAGTTAAAACGGAGGAGATACGAATTTCCTAAGGTTTTATGTATTTGATACGAGATTAGCTAAGAAATAAATTTTAACACCATTTTCATGTTAAAACAGAGACACTAAGTATTAAACAATATTAATACAAAATTATAGGAACTGGAATGGACTAAAAAGGAGCTAATATGAATTTTCTAGAGATTAAACACTGTTCTGGAATTATTTTTATATTAAAAATCATTTCCTATATTCCTTTCTCCCAATTTCACCAGGCTCTGGACTGAGCGCGCAAAAATAGGGAAACGCAATGGGCTTTTGCGCAAGAATCCTGATACACAGGCTACAGTGAGACGGACTGCGGGTCATTTTAACGGGAGCAGGAGGTTTCTTATGCAAAGTGTACACCGCGAAAAGGTACCATTGGTTCTCATCCGTCCGATCCAAACTGTACAACTAGGATTAAATCACGCGAAGGGGTAAGTTCGACCTAATCCATGTCGTCCATCACTCGACCAACGGTTCAGATTTAAACAAATCCCGCATTCCATCCTCACACGTCCGAGATCCGATCAACGTCTCGGATTTGTCTCCGCAAATCGACATCTCATTCAATCAGGTGCGTCCCTTGCCTGATCTACGGTCGGGGCACCCATACAAGCTACCCTATTGCGCCGCAATCATCTATGCCATTGACATCGCCATCTACGGCAATGGCTTTGTCTTCTACCTCCGACTCGGTGATAACGACACCACGTCGTTCCCAGCCCGCGACTAACCGAGCCTCAGGATTTTTTTCCCTGCCCAAGGAGTATCATCGCCTTGGAATATTGACATGGGAAACAAAGAGGCAGCACTCACCAGAGATCCCGCGTGCCGGCCTCCGTTTGATGTTGAAGCCTGAGACCAGTGAAGAAGGGAATTCCGTCGTCGAGTTCTTGCGGACCGGAGATAGTCGCTACCCCTGACGAGCCATGCAGGCTCCCAAACGACGAGGGCGCCGTCGAGCAGAGGGTGGCGCAAGGTCACGACAGAGCAGCTTGGGCGCTGCAGGGAGCTCGCCAAGGAGGACTGGCCGAGCGGACCTGGCAGGGAGCCATCCGCCGTAGGATGCTCGCCATGGGAAGGCCATCTCGGTGATCGCGCAAGGGTCTGAGGGCATGGCGCCCAAGCCTTCCTTTATATGGAAGAGAGGAGGTCAATGGCGCTTGGATTGCGGATCGCGCGCTGGTGAGGCGACCCAGGACGGTAACCTAGGCGCAGAAGACTGGAGAGCAGCAGGAAAATCAGTTGGGGAGCTTCCGTCGCACCTGGCAGCGGCGGCGTATCCCAACTACCAGAGGAAGAAGGGGTACTTGACCCCGCGGGCCCGCATGTCGTAGGCTCCAAGGGAGAGCTGGCGCTTAATATTAGTTTGGGCCGACGGAAGCTCGGGATAGTGGGCCGAAGCTGATGAGTTTCAGCCCATGAAGCCGAGATCCCCACTCCTTTTCTATTTTCCTGTTTTAGGTCAAATTTTCAAATAGAGTTTAAATTACGAATTATTTATGTTTTGAAGTTCAAATACATGTTTCACTGCACAGATCATAACCCAGTATGAAATACAACTATTACTTATGTATAAACCCTTTTATAGTAATTGTTTATTCCTTTTGGTTAAATAAAAATGCCTCGAAATGTGCAATACCACAATTTTCACTTTTCAAGAAATATTGTTGTTTTTTTTAAATCTATAGTCAAATTAAAGGTTTATCCACGATTTATTAATTATTTGTAGTAATAAGAGATTTATAATCTCCATTCCTATTTCGTTCTCCTTTCTTATTCCTCTTTCTATTTTCAAGTTCTATTTTCCAACTTAAACCTGTCTCTCAAATTTGAATACAAATGCGGAAATACAAGAACTCAGCATGGAATGCACATTTCTGTATTCATTTCTTTGCTATTCGACTACTTTATTTCCCTTAGGTGAGCATGCACAAAGAAAAGGACATCAAATAATTCCCAAAACACATTTATGTAAATACATGTATTTATTTATTTTGTTATTTCTACCTTATACAAATTTTAGGGCTTTACAACGGTCGACTGCAAAAGTACTTGCCACGGTTAATAGTGCACGATAGAGTCAGTGCAGCAAAGTTAGAGGGCATCGGTGCCGCAATAAGACAAAAGCTCCAACGGTCGACTAGCTTAGAACCCTAATGGTTGGGTGACGTGGCGGCGCACCGGACAAGGAACAGTGCCTGTCCAGTGGCGCACCAGACTATCCGGTGCGCCCATCGCCAGCAGCCTTCACCAATGGCTATGGAAGTGGTTGGGGGCTATAAATACCCCCCAACCACCTCATTCATATCCATCCAAGCATTCTGAACATTGCATTCAATACAAGAGCAAAGGACTCCACTCCAAGACACATCAAATAGATTGAATCCTCTCTAAGCCTCCAAATTCACTCAATTCCATTAGGTACTTGAGAGAGGGTGTTTTGTGTTCTTTTGTTGCTTTTGTCGCTTGGTTTGGCGTTTTTCTTTTCCCATTCTTATTCTCAAGTGCTTTGTAAGCGAGGCAAGAGACACCAAGTGTGTGGTGATCCTTGCGGGGTCTAAATGACCCGTGTGATTAAGGAAGAAGGCTCACTCAGTCTAAGTGAACGTTTGAGAGAGGGAAAGGGTTGAAATAGACCTGGTCTTTGTGACCTCCTCAACGGGGACTAGGTTCTTTGGAACCGAACCTCGGTAAAACAAGTCACCATGTTCACTCTCCTTGATTCTTGTTGATTTGTTTTCCCTCTCTTTCGGACTTGAATTTAATTCTAATGCTAATCCCCGACCTTAGTGGTTGTTTAAAGTTATAAAATTCAGGTTTCACCTATTCACCCCCCTCTAGGCGACTTTCACAGCCCCCAGCATGCAAACGGCCAGGTTATAGGAATGGTCTGCAGCTGCTGCGCGGGCAAGTGCTGCTGCTTTGACAAGAATTGGCACGCCTCGCACTTCTAGACTAACTCGGCAGCATCATTCTTTGCAGTTGACCAGTAGAAACTAGATCTGAAAGCCTATCCCACCAGAGTCCTTGATGCAGCATGTATACCACACTGCCTAGCATGAATTACATCTAATAGCTGTCTCCTGGTGGCTGAGTGGACGCATTTCATGAGGACTCGTCCTACGCCTCCTATGTACAGCAAGCCCGCTATGATGGTGTAGTGGGCTAACTACCTTGCAATGCGCTCTACCGCAGCCTTGTCATCCGGCTCCTTTTCATTTTTTATGTATCTGATGATTGGCTCTCTTTAGTCATTGGGATCTGCCTCTGGCTAACTCAAGGTGTTGCATATTTCCATCTGGTATGTGATGATGCTTGGTTGTGATACTTCTTGAACGAAGATCCCAGGTGGAGCCTAGGCCCGACTAGATCCCAGCTTTGATAATGCATTAGATGCTGCATTGCGATCCCTTTCCATGTGATGGAACTCCAATCCTTCAAACTTGTCTTCCAACTTATGCACGGTTGCACAGTACTTGCCCATTGAGTCAGTCAAGCAGTCCCAATCTTTGTTTATTTGGCTTATGACTACCAGTGAATCATAGTATACCATCAGCTTCTTGATGCCGAGTGATATTGCGATGCTCAGCCTGTGGACCATTGCTTCATACTCTGTTGCATTATTGGATGCCGGAAACAAAAGCTAGAGTGCATACTTAAGTTGTTCACCTCCGGGAGCAATAAAGAGAATCCATGCACCCGCTCCTTGCAGCTTCAGCGAGCCATCAAAGTACATTCTCCATACTTCAGCAACTTCTGGGCTTTCTAGGACCTGGTGCTCAGTCCATTCTGATATGAAGTCAACCAGTGCTTGAGTCTTTATCGCCATGTGGGGCTGGATGTAACACCCTGAATTTGGGGGTATAAAATTTCTCTCCATTAATCAACCAAATTCAGGTGTTATTTTTCTCTCTCTAGTTTCTCTCCCTCTCCCTTTTTCTTTTGGTTAGGGTTAGCTTAATTAGTGAGGGATTATTTAGTTTAGTTTGTCAAAACCATATGAGTCATGAAATGTTGCATCATGTTGAGCTCCAAATATTCTTTGAATTGTTGCACATGATTGATTTGATTTGAATTTGAAACTTGGTTTGAATTTGAATTGAAAAACCTAGAGAAAATAAATGGAAAAGGCATTAGAAATTCCATAGAAAATAGAAAAACCATTTCAGCCCAGTCAGCCCATTAGGCCTAGCCCCGCGTGCTCGCCCACGCTCGTGTGCCCTCGGTGTCTGACAGGCGGGCCCCGCGTGTCGGTGCCAACCCGCGCGCTCTTGCTCTCTCTCCCTCTCGTTGCTGTGTGGGGCTGACATGTCGGCGCGGTTCCTTTTCCCACGCGCCCGCTCTCTCTCTCTCTATCCCGTGGCCCCCACCCGTCAGCCCCCTCCGCTTCCCCAACCTCTCGCCCACGTCCCTCGCCATGGACGCGCCCACGACTGCGCGTTCTCCAGCCATGTTCTCGAGCCCGCGCCCCTTTAGAAGCCCGCACACCGCTCGCCCACCTTCCCCCATTCATTTGTGCCTCCAGCTGAGCTCGCTCGCCCCTCTCTCGCTCTGCGCACGCGACCAGGTAGCCCCGCCACCGCTCCTCGAAGCCTCGGCGTCCGTTCTGCGCCCGCTGTCGAGTCTGTTCCCCGTCCATTGCCTCGGTAAGTTCTGCCTCGCCATCAGCTACTAGAGACACCGCTCAATTTCTCCTGAATCCCCCTGGTTTTAGCCAATTTGACTTCATCAGCGATGGCCGTGCTAGTTCGCTGTGCCCGCGCAGTGGCCGGTGGTTTTAGCCCGACCCCGTGCCTCTGTGTTAGTCCATAGTGTTCCCCTTACCCTGCTGTAGCTAGCCCAGGCCTTAGCGCACCTGAAACCTCCCCTCCTCGAACGGAATTCCTCGCCGGAGTTGTCCGACCCGCCCGGAGCACTTTCCCTCCGTCGTTCTTCCTTCTCTATTCCCTTTCTTGTGGCTGGTAGTCGACCAGGGCGTTCGCCAGGCCCTCTGGACCCGTTCTAGCCCTTCCCGGCGACCCCAGCCCGCCCGGTGATCGCGTCTGCCTCATCTCCGGTGACCTCGCCGCCGTGGAGGAGGCAACGCCGGCTACCAAGTAGTTAAGCGCCGCACGCCCCATCGCGACCGTCCGCCCCTGATCCAACGACTCAGATCTGCGGATAATGATTCGCGCCCGTGCGTTCTGCCTCTGGGTCCCACCAGTCAGCGCCTGCGCCCCTGGCGTTGGACCTGACCGGTCAGCCGCCTCCCTCTCTGGTCGCTGACACCTCGTCCCCGCCTATCAGTCACGTCCGCGCGCTCGTGCCCACAGCGCGCGTCCTCAGGATCTAATCCTGTCCGTTGATCTCTGAACTGATGGTCGAGATCACCCCATACCCCTTCGCATGTAACTTCAGCTAAAGAGACCCTCAGGTTTTAGGAAATAAACCCGCCGTCCCTGGTTTTCATGCGCAGGCCCCTGAGTTCTTTTAAACAGCCCCTGTGCTTTTAAATAATTACAGAATTAGACCTAATTTCATATTTCAAACTTCAAAACTTGTATATTTCATATCTTTTTCATATGAACTCCAAATTTAGTGGTTCAAATTGCAAAATCTTCATAAGATTATTCTCTGTTCAAATAAATTATGTTAATTTATAGTCTGTACACTTTAATTTTATACCTAGAATATAGGATTAATGTATATGTTGATTTATTCCTTTAATAAAATAAATAAAAAGGGAAAACCATAGGGGTAAAAGGATGTTTAATCTTGTGAGTTTAATAATGTATAAGAAAAGAATTAATCTCTAGTTTATATTTTAGGTCTCAGTAAAATGAATAGTATTAGATTATGTAATCATGGACAACACTTAAAGAGTAATCAACTCCTAAATAAGATCGGTTCATTCTATAATTTGATCTCCTTTTTCTTTAATTAATACTATACCTTTTGAGATGTGTTCCAATGTTTGTACATGTTTGATGTGATGTTCATTTGTACTTTCCAAATGTATTGAATGTATGATTGCTTTACTTAGACAACGAGCAGCCTGTGGTTCCTGAGTGTGTCGCTGAAGATCTTCCTGAGCAACAACCTGGTGAAGGCAAGTGTCCTTAGACCTATCATGTCCCATTTTACGTTATAATTCACGGCCCTGCATTATATTATTGAAACCTAAGGATTGACTAGTCTGTATTTACCTTATCCTTGTTTACCTTTTGGGTTATTCTGATTAGCATTATGCTATTGCATTAATTTAATCAATGAACATGATGTGAATATTTATGATACGATGAGGTTCTTGTGATTACTTTAGGAGACTTAGGCTGTTTCCTGAGTACCTCTCTGTAAGTGAGTTTCTGATCCTGGCACGTACATGGTTCGCATTCGGTTTGCCTTCCAAAATCGGGTGTGACATAAGTGGTATCAAAGCCTTGCTGACTGTAGGACCATTAACCTAGACTAGGATGGTCGCCCTAAGGACTATAGACCCCTACTCTTACCTTGACCTAAGTGTCATTTGAAAAGTTGGTCATCTTGACCAATTCTATGTTATCTACTTATCTCACAAAATTTTGTCTCACTTTTCTTTCTGTTTACTTTCTGGTCTTATAGTTCTACTCTCACTCTTATGCTTACAATGTCTTATGTAGATGGCTCGTCTTAGATGCACTGCACGTAAGTCTGTGACCCCCTTTTTGCCTTTTCGCCTGGCGGAGCGTCCACTACATCACATGGTGCCAGGTCAGTCCAGTCACCTCGAGAGACTACATCGTCGCCTGCACGAGGAGCAGGAGCGCCAATGGCAGGAGCAGGAGCAGCAGGACTCTTTCCCCTCGCCTCAGCAGGAGGTGGAGTCTTGGAGGCCACCTTCCCCTGCACCTCAGCCAAAGATGCCCCCTGCACCACCATAGGGCATCTCAGCTGCTGGAGGAGACCCTGATGGAGACAAAGACGACGACGATGCCGATGGCTGTTCGAGCCACGACACAGAGCTCTCAGAGGAGCCAGAGCCGGAGGGATGGATCGCTAGACCCATCACTCGCGACGCCGCTCGCGGGTGTCACTTCCATGACGCTCTCGATACCTTGCTGTGTCGGGCCTTCGACCAACACACTTGGTCCATCGAGTATCATTGTGTAGTCTACCAGCATCGTTGCGGGTTATACCCGGACCAGTGGAAGGATACTTGCTTGGTGCGCCGTCCGGACGATGATCTCCGGGGAACAGAGGCCTTCTTAGAGCACTATTCCATTACTGAGAGGGATACTACCAAGGCAGCCATGCAGGATGCAGCACGACAGGCACTTTCTCAGTATTGCTCGTAGTTCAGCGGGGTAGCTGATGGCCTTGACCTGAAGTACTACCCTCGTCGTTCGACCGGTAGTGCTGGAGGTGTGATTGTCTCGCCAGTTGGTGAGGGCAATCCTAGGCTGAACAACATGGTCAACCTAGTCGCCATGCTCAACACCGAGTTGGACCACGCCCTTGACGAGTTGGGCAAGGTTCGGGTGGAGGTTGCAGAATTGCGTGCTGAGTGCGTAGCACGCCACTATCTAGATGGTGGTTCTCCTGCCCCTATCAGGATTCAGCACCCTTACCGCTCACCACCCCGTGGTCGCTTCGACTATGGTACCCCTGACTGTAGGACCTAGATAGATTTGGATCCATAGATCGACAGAGTCGGAGTCTGTAATAATGCTTAGTTCAGTGTCTTAGTCCAGTAAGTCTTAGTTAGAGTTAGTTTGCTTATCATATGTTGGAATGCTTGTCGTGATGTACATGTAATGAAGTTGGATCTTTGTAATGATTGTCATCAAGGTGCGGGTATCCCCTACAACTTGGTGTAGTTATTAATAAAGTCAGTTATTTAGTTGGGTAATCCATTATTTCCACTTTCCTCTCTATTTGAGAAGCTGTCAGTGAAGATGATCATTTTTTCAGTGCTATGAAGGTTTCTAAATCTTTTCTTATGCTGAAAGACTGCAGAGTCAGATCTGATGTGTGTGTGCTTTCTACAGATGTCTGAGAATAGGCGCCGATGTGCAAGGCGTGCTCAGCAGGAACAGCAGGCACCCCAGGAAGATGCAGCTCAGCAGCAGTTGCCACCACCACCCCCAATGACCATTGAGCAGATGTTCCTGTTGCAGACTCAAGTAGTCCAAGCGATTTGGTCAGACCCTAGCAGTGATGCAGCAGGTGCAGTAGCAGCCACCCCCGCCTCAGCCTCCAATCCAAGTTCAGATGCCTCAGGTGCCAGAGACAAGCGGGCAGAATTCATGAGGGGCCATCCCCCTATCTTTGCCCACTCTGATGACCCCATGGATGCTGAAGATTGGCTGCATATTGTGGAGCGCGAGTTGCACACTGCCCAGTGCAACAATCGCGGGAAGGTTCTGTATGGTCCCCGACAGCTGAGGGGAGCAGCATAGTCCTGGTGGGAGTCTTACCTCGCCACCCATGCCAACCCTGAAGCCATCACCTGGGAGGAATTCAGGGACAACTTCTGTCGCTACCATGTGCCCGAGGGACTGATGATAGTGAGGAAGCAGGAGTTTCTCGCCCTGAAGCAAGGTCCCCTATCCGTCAGTGAGTATAGGGATAAGTTTCTGCAGTTGTCGCATTATGCCCCAGAAGATGTCAACACGGATGCCAAGAGGCAGTACCGTTTTCTGAGAGGATTGGTTGATCCCCTCCACTACCAGCTGATGAACCACACTTTGCCCACCTTCCAGCACTTGATCGACAGAGCAATCATGACTGAAAGGAAGCGCCCGGAGGTGGAGGACAGGAAATGCAAGATCGGTGGATCTCAGGTCGGGAGTAGTAGTTGTCCCCGCTACTCAAGCAACTCAACCCAACAATTCAAGCAAAGTCACTCTCAAGGTCACTAGCATCAGCGCCAGCATCAGCACCAGTACTAGAGGCAGTTTCCTCAGCAGCAGCAGCAGCAGTACCATCAGAACACCCAACCTAGAGGAAATAAGTACCATCGTCAGAACAATCACGTAGCCCATCTTCCTGCCCCAGCAACCAACCAGAATGGCCAAGCAGCTCCAGAGCAAGTAGGAGGTCGTGCATGCTTCTACTGTGGAGAACAAAGCCACTAGGCGAAGAACTGTCCAAAGAAAGCAGCTCAGCAGTCGCCAGCATTCAATGCCCAACAAGACAAGGAGTGCCACAGCAAGCACCAGGAGGCCATGGTTAGGCCTACAACCGTGGAAAGGTGAACCACCTGGAGGCCGAAGCAATCCAGGACGCTCATGATGTGGCAGTAGATATGTTTCCAGTCGAGTCCTATCCAGCAAAAGTATTATTTGACACTGGTGCCACACATTCTTTTGTTTCTACATCTTGGGTAGAAGCACATAACATCCCCATAGAACCAATGATTTCACCTTTAAGAGTTAATTCAGTTGCGGGAAAAGTTAAGTCCGATAGGATCTGTCCGAATCTAAGGATTGAAATAAGGGGGATAGACTTCCCCGCTAACCTAGTAGTAATGGGAACTCATGGGTTAGATGTCATCCTAGGGATGAATTGGTTGCACAGAAATCAAGCCACTGTCAGTTGTGACAAGAGAACTGTTAAGTTGGTGTCACTATCCGGAAAGGAAGTAGTAACTTAGCTGTACTTGCCTGAACTAGAAGAAGGAGCCTGTCACCATTTATCTATAGATGACAAGGAGTCCAATTCGATTGAGGCAATTAGGATTGTTTCAAAATTCCCCGATATATTCCCTAAAGAATTATCAGGCATGTCACCTGAAAGGAATGTTGAATTTTCCATAGAGCTTATCCCAGGCACCGCCCCTATTTCCAAGAGAGCCTATCCAGTGTCTAGACTAGGGTTGGTGAAACTGAAGAAGCAAATTGATGAGTTGTTGGATAAAGGCTTCATCAGGCCAAGTACCTCGCCTTGGGCAGCCCCAATGCAATTTGTGGAGAAGAAGGATGATACAAAGAGGATGTGCATCGATTATATAGCTTTGAATGAAGTCACTGTCAAGAACAAGTACCCCAAGCCTCAAATCGAGGACCTATTTGATCTATTGAGAGGAGCTAGTGTGTTCTCGAAGATAGATCTGAGGTCAGGTTACCATCAGTTCAGAATCCGACCTTCAGATATACCGAAGACAACATTCATCACCAAGTATGGACTATATGAGTTCATGGTTATGTCATTCGGTTTGACAAATGTGCCAGCTTACTTCATGTACCTGATGAATAGTGTGTTCATGGACTATCTTGACAAGTTCGTAGTGGTGTTCATTGATGATATTCTTGTATACTCTTAGAATGAGCAAGAGCATGAGGAACATTTGAGGAAAGTACTTCAAAGGCTATGAGATTGCCAATTGTACACCAAACTTAGTAAGTGCAAGTTTTGGATCAGCGAAGTTCTGTTCTTGGGTCATATTATAAACCGAGATGGACTAGTTGTAGATCCAAATAAGGTAGCAGCGATTCTAGACTACAAAGCACCAAAAGATGTCTGAGGAATCAAGAATTTCATCGGAATGGCTGGTTATTATTGACGTTTCATTGAAGGTTTCTCCAAGATTGCCAGACCAATGATAGCCTTGCTAGCAAAGAAGGTTGAGTTCAAGTGGACCTCAGCTTGCCAAGAATCATTTGAGATGTTGAAGCAGAAGTTGACAACAACACCAGTGTTGGTTCTGCCAGATGTTCACAAGCCGTTCTCAATATATTGCGATGCTTCGTACATCGGACTGGGATGTCTGTTAATGCAGGAAGGGAAAGTTGTGGCATACTCGTCCCAACAGTTGAAGGTTCATGAGAAGAATTACCCCACTCATGATCTGGAGCTAGCAGCGGTGGTTCATGCACTGAAGACCTGGAGACAATATCTTTATGGGCAGTAATGTGATATCTACACGGATCACAAGAGCCTCAAGTACATATTCACTCAGTCAGAGTTAAACATGAGGCAGCGAAGATGGCTAGAGTTGATCAAGAATTATTTGCTAGAGATTCACCCTCACCTAGGCAAAGCAAATGTGGTTGCAGATGCTCTGAGCAGAAAGAGTCAGGTCAATATGTTGGCTACTCACCCGATGTCGTTCAAGCTAGCGAAGGAATTCGACAGGCTGTCTTGGATTTCTGAACAATGCTCAAGGAGTGACAGTTGAGCTATAACCCACTCTGGAGCAAGATATCAGGAAAGGCCAAAAAGATGATGAGAAGATCAACAAGATCCGGCAGCTGATCATAGATGGGAAAGGTCCAGATTTCCGTGAAGATGCAGAAGGAGTGGTATGGTTCAAGGATAGGCTGTGTGTTCTCGACATCAAATAAATCCGAGAACTGATTCTCAAGGAAGCTCATGAGACAGCATACTCTATACACCCTGGTAGCGAGAAAATGTAACAAGACCTGAAGAAGAAATTCTGGTGGTATGGTATGAAAAGAGAGATAGCAGATGTTGCCAGCTGCGACAGTTGTCAAAGGATCAAGGCAGAACATCAGAGGCCCGCAGGTTTGTTACAGCCATTGTAGATTCCTCAGTTTAAATGGGATGAGATTGGGATGGACTTTATAGTCAGTCTGCCCTGCACTCGAGCTGGTTATGACTCAATCTGGGTAGTAGTGGACCGTTTAACAAAGGCGGCCAATTTCATTCCAGTCAAAGCCACCTATAACATTGCAGCGTTGGCAGAATTATATGTCTCGGATTGTGTGCTTGCATGGCATTCCAAAGAAGATAGTATCAGACAGAGGCACCCAGTTTACTTCTCATTTTTGGCAGCAGTTGCATGAAGATTTGGGCACACACTTGAAGTTCAGTTCAGCTTATCACCCGCAGATAGATAGTCAGACTGAGAGAACCAACTAGATTCTTGAAGATATGTTGAGAGCTTGTGCTTTGCAAGACAAGTTAGGTTGGGACAAGAGGCTACCGTATGCAGAATTCTCCTACAACAACAGCGATCAGGCCAGTCTGAAGATGTCACCGTTCCAAGCACTCTATGGGAGGAATTGTAGAACTCCGTTGCATTGGGACCAACCTGGCGAAAGACAGGTGTTCAGTCTATGTATTTTGCTTGAAGCTGAAGAGAATATTAGAATGGTCCGGGAAAATCTGAAGGCAGCGCAGTCCAGACATCGAAGCTATGCTGACACTAGAAGAAGGGAACTGAGTTTTGAAGTGGGAGATTATGTCTATTTGAAAGTGTCACCCATCAGAGGAACCAAAATATTTGGAGTCAAAGGCAAGCTAGCACCTCGATATATTAGGCTGTATCAGATTCAAGCGAGACATGCAGAAGTGGCTTACTAACTCAACTTACTAGAGAATCTGTCCATGGTGCACGATGTGTTTCATGTGTCTTAGTTGAAGAAATTCTTGCGGGTACCAGAAGAGCAGTTGCCAACGGAAGACCTTGAAATTCAAGAAGATATGACAAATATTAAGAAGCCAACTCAAATTCTGGAGACAGCAGATCGGGTCACTCGAAGGAACACTATCTGGATGTACAAAGTCAAATGGGGCCATCACTCTGAAGAAGAAGCAACCTGGGGAAAGAGAAGATGATCTGAGAGCCAAGTACCATGAACTCTTTGCTAGCTAGCCCTGAATCTTGAGGGCGAGATTCTTTTAAGGGGGATAGGTCTGTAACACCCTGAATTTGGGGGTATAAAATTTCTCTTCATTTATCAACCAAATTTAGGTGTTACCCTTCTCTCTCGCTAGTTTCTCTCCATCTCTCTTTTTCTTTTGGTTAGGGTTAGCTAAATTAGTGAGGGATTATGTAACACCCCTGGTGTTACTGCCACTAAAACTTGAGCATGACATCATAAGCATTGGCATTTCATGTGTTTGTCACACCTAGAATGCATTCACGCAAAAATTTCAAACAAGTTGTGTGGATATGACTGGTTGTGGGTAAAACCCTGGAATAGGGTACTTAACCCTAAACTAGACTCAGAAGAGTAAGCAAAGCCTAATAAGAGAAAACTTCAAAACTCATTAGAAACAGTCATAGAATGTCACCATGAATAAACTTAAGTGGCATCCAAACCCTAGAAATACCAGAAACCCTAAATAGACCCCTCGAAAACCCTAGATTGAAACCCTAAGGGCTTATATGCAAAATGTGCACATGGACCTAAGTGCAAAAACCATGAAATTAGGATACCTTAATTCATATGACTCACATGTATGTGGATTTGCAAAGTAAACCTTGAGATTTGGACTTATTTGCAAAAAGTCCCACTTAAACTCTATTGAGTTGGTCTGAATTTCAGTGGAATAGGCTCAACTTTGAGGACCTATATCTTCCAAATTATGAGGATTTTTCCCTAGGTCAACACATAAAGTTTGTATAGCTATAAAAGGAGAATAACTTTGCTATAGGGATTGAGCCTTGGTCACATGAAAAATTTGGAGTAAAATAGGCCCAAAGATGGGCTGTCAGACTGCCTTAAGTCTGAATTCAGACTGACATTGTAATTGGGCAATCTTTGAGCTGGGATTCGAGCATGATCTATAAGAATTTGGGAGTGATTGCTATAGCAAGATTGTAGCTGGATCATCGGGCAACAACTTTGTTACTTGTGGATTAGTGAGTTGCCACATCGAAAATTGAGATCTAGGCTCTGCAAATTAGGCTATCAGGCTGACTAAAGAACAATCTCATGGTACAGTAAGTAGATAGGATCAGGTTCTGATCCCCTCGCCGTCGATGAGCCATGTGTTCGGATTCGCGCTCGCCGTAGCGATTCACGCTCGGATCAGTTGGATAGCGCTGGGGGTAAGTAAATATCATGCCATGGATATACTCTGGCCACTAATTTACTCCAGCCACTAATTTACTCCGGCCACCGTACCCGAGCTGGTCACGGTTGCTTCGAATTTGTTCACCAGAGATAGCCACTTCGCGGCCTTGCGCCACGTGCCCGGGCATCCAACCACATCGTAGTCAATCGTGTTAAGCCTATCCGGTGATCGCCGGTGAGCCGCCATGGTATTCTCCATGAATCAATTGCGCCAGTGACTTCCTTCTTCTCCGACCGCCACTGCGCCAATCCAAATTCACGTGCCACTGCCCCTAGAGCCTATAAATTACCGCCCCAGCCTGCTCCGCTAAGTAGTTGTGCAACCAGTGAAGCAACCCCTGCCTCGAATCATCCACTAGGACTCCCCAATTTGGGATTTTCCCCAAATTACCCAAGAACATCGAGCGATGTGACCTCGCCGTGGCCAGCTCATCTCAGGTCCGTTCATACCCATTGTCCTCTTGTTTCAGCACCCTTGCTTGCTCCTGATACTCGCTGACCCATCCGATTAAGCTAGGAAGTACTAGATCACCCGGAACGTGTTTGAGTGTCCGTCGTGCCCGATGTCACCGTGGGCAGAGCGTTTTTGAGTCTAATTGACGAAATTGGTTGAGGGGAAATGCTTGTTAGGGCTTGAATTAGGTCTACGCCGAAGTAGAGCACCGGTCGTTGAGTGAATCGACCGGTGTAGGCTTGCCGGAGCTCGGCCCTGCGCTGTTCGTCGTCGTGTACTGCAAACTGTAAAGAGATAGAAGTGCAAGGGCTTATTCGCAAATGTCAGTGACCCAATTAAATAGTGCACAAGACTCTTCCTTAGATATTAAAACCCCTGAAGATTTTGGTGTAAAACCACCCCGCGGGCGTGGGCGCGCGTGACTTCTCCCCTCCTATAGGCCTGTTGGGCTGAATTCAGCCCAACACTATTCATCACTTTTCCTTTTCTTTTTCTGTCGGGGTTAAAGAATTTCTAGAAAATTATAGAAAAATGCTAAAAATACCAGACCAATTTTTCTAGACTTCTAATTTCTTATAATATTTAATAAAAATAGATTTCTGATTTTTAGTTCAAATAGGGAATTTTGGAGCATTTAAAATAGCCAAGATCCATACTTCTGGAATTTTAGTGAATAATTAATAATTCCAAAATTCACCAAATTTTTTAGGTAAACTTTAAATATTATTTAGAAGTCTTGGGTAAAGTTTGGTATAATTTGAACCATGTTTGGTACTTAGAACCCAAAACCCTAACCCCCTGCCTTATGAACTTCACTATAGACTCCAAAAACCCTAGTTTTCCGGAGATCCATGAAGGAAAGTTGTATTCAAGACATTAGATAATATACTTTTATTATCTTGCCATTTTCATGAACATTACATGAGCATTCATAATTATATATGGTTATATCTAGAAAACGAAGAAGAGATAGAGGTTGAAGAGGCAAGGACTTCACCACCACCACCTGAAGAACCTCAGGCAGGAAACTGCTTTTACTTTCATATCTGTGGAGCAGAGCCTAATTCACCTATCACACAAGGCAAGCCCCAATGCATTTTCCACCCCCTTATTATTTTGAAATCTTTCTCACTTACTTGATGCATTAGGTGATAGGAGTTGGGTGCTAAACCAGTTGCTGCATTTCCTTCCTTGGATTTGGTTACTTCTCCTTAATCCCTGATTTACAAAAAGGTTTTTCTTATGCTTAGCTTGGCTCTAGAAAACAAAATGTTTTGTTTACACAAAAGATGATGCTTCAAAGTGGGTGGGATGTTTTCAAAAATAAAACTTGAATGTGGATCCATCATGGCCATGATGGGTTCAACATCGGAAAAGATGTACCTCTGCCACGTACCAAACTTTGGGTCCGAAATGATAAAGCTGAGACCGGGCGGGTGACTTGCACGAGAAGAGAGTCTCGGTGTAGTGTCTCCGTCTAAGTAGATTAAGGACCTTGTCGATGTAGGCTTGATGATCGAGGACCCTTTAACTGGTCACATGCCTCGTCATGGGTAAGATTTGCCTCAGGCAGACTAATACCAGAATAAAATAACACGCAATGGGAGCAGAGAGATGGCGAGAGTAGCGTGTACCCTCCATGGCAAGAGGCTGGACGGTGGTGTATTTGTGCTCTCGGTTGGCGTGAACCTGATCTGGTCTTAAGAACCCTAGTGGCGAGTTGACATATGCAAGGGTTAAGTGCTACATATGTCATGTGATTGGAGATCCTCAGCTGAGTATATTCGATTCGGATCACCGTAACTTCGCAGACATGAAGACTTGGTCAGTGCCCTACACGTAGCTTTCTAGTGAATAAGAAGGGTTGTTAAGAAATTGGCTAGTATAGGGCAAGTGCTTGAACTAGGGTAGAAAGAACTCTAGAACACAGGTAATGACTTAACATGCTAATAAAACTGGACTTTTAAGGATCCACTATTAGTAAGCATTTATGCAAACAGAGTCTTTGATTATTGATAGGCCACACCTTGACTCCCAAAGGCCAGCATATCCTTGAGAGTCTTTTATTTTAACGGGTAAGTCTTGCGAAAGTACACTTCGTACTTAGGGCTTTGTCCCATGTTGTTTTAGGTGAGGAAGCGGCAAATTTTTGCTGGTTTTGTTCAAAGGTGGCGCCCAAAGAAGAAAACCAGGTGTGAAGCTTCGGGAGGAAAGGATCCTCCGTTAAAAACTTTTGTTTGATGTTTATCGGGAGGGGTTTTTGCCTCCCTGTGATGTAATAATAATACCTCAGCACTCTTATATTTGTTCTGGTCTGTAATAAATACTACTCTTCCTTACTTTTAAATAAAGTAAGTTATTGTAACTGATTCCACGTTTTCGTACCTCCGATGTATTGTAATGTCTGCATGATGGGTGAAATGCTCTTGGGAAAGGTAAGGAATACAGATACCGAACTTGTCAAGTGATCAGAGGCACCTGCAGGGTTTTCTGAGGTTCGTTGGATAAGGACAACTATAGGTGGGCCTAATGACTTTGGAGGTTCTGTCATGGCTAGTATCGGAGCGAAGCCCATCTCTGCAGATATTATGAGGCATTTTCAAAAAGAATTTTCAAAGACTTATCTAGAAAATTTCTTTCCTTCTTATCTAACTTCTTTCTGAAGTACTTATTTTAATAGACCAGATAGTAGAATGCGATGTATAGAAGGTTGTGAATCAACTAAGGTTGATTCTGTAATTATGCATGCATCATACTACAAACTATATTAAAAAGATTTTCCCCCTTAGAGAAATGCCGTCGTGCACAAGGAAAACTGCGCGCAAGTCTACCGGACCAATTGGCGTACCTCGCCATCAACTAGCTCCAAGGCATGAGGACAGTAGTAGTGGTGGCAATGATCCAAGCGGAGATCTGGAGGCTCAAGTAGAACAGCTTCGATCGGAGCTCCATCACAGGAACGAAGTATGGGTCGAGGATGGTCAGCGAATAAACAAGTTGAGAACTGACATCCGACACTTGCAAGACCAACTTGTTGACGTGATTTAGCACTCGATTGGGTTGTTAACTCACGTTCACTTGCTTGGGCCAAGGAAGCCAAAGCTCGAGCCCACGTGGAGGAGCTTAGCACAGTCGTGGACAACTTGCAAGTGTACTGTAATACACTACATGAGGAGGTTCATGTATTGTATTCACAACTGCATCCTAACGTACATGCGGATCCTATCGGAATGGGAGCCGGACCTTTTGGAGCAGCGGGTGAAGCCCTTGGTGGGGAACTGGACCTTTTCAGGCCCCCTCCTAAAATGAATCTAGGTCGATGAATGGTCTCCTAGACCCGACAGCGAAGCTACCAAAAGTGATAAGAAGCTAGAGTGGTGTAGTATAGAAATAGTGATAATGTGTAATAGGTAATGTAATCCTGTTGTAAATTCGAGTCTGTATCATTACCCTTTTAAGTAATGTAAAATGGATGGTTTGCTTTGGCATATTATATTTTCCAAATGTTCTTTGCCTTAGATGCCGTCCAGGACTCATGGACAGGATGGTGTGGGAACCTCCCACGGGAGGGAAGCTACTCCTAACCCGCCACCAATACCCCCAACCTTGGCTGAGGCTATCGCTGCCTTAGTCAAGGCAACAGCCGATAACACCCGCTTTCTGCGAGAAATGACAGGACAACAAATGCAACAGCAAGGCGGGCGAGCATATCCGCAAGGACCCCGCGAAACTTCATATTTGGACTTCTCGGAGACACGTCCCCCATTATTTGTCAAGGCTGAAGATCCTCTTGAAGCAGATGAGTGGATCCGGGTTATCGAACAGAAGTTTGGGCTTCTTCGATGCATGGAGACTCAAAAGCCCTTATTTGCGGCGCAGCAGTTACGAGGCACTGCCAGCACCTAGTGGGGAAATTATGTGGCTATCCAGCCTGCTGGTCATCAAATTACCTGGGACGAATTCAAACTGGCTTTTCGGGAGCACTACATTACTGAAGGAGTGCTCCATATGAAACAGGAAGAATTTATGAAGCTCAAACAAGGTGGAGATACTGTCACTCAGTATCTCAACAAATTCAACCACTTGTCCTAGTATGCCATCGATCAAGTCAACACTGATCTAAAGAAGAAGAATTGTTTTATGAGGGGCCTCAATGACCGGTTGCAACAGAAAACGGCCACCTGCCTCGACCTCACTTACAGCCGGGCTATCAGCACGACACTGTCAGTCGAAGCCAAATATGCAGGTCCAGGAAAATCAAAGGGCTATGGAGGCGACAGGCCCAACTAGGGGCCTAAGAAAAGACAAAGGTTGGTGATCCGACCTTTTAATCAGAATCGTTCTTCACCACGTCCACCGTCCTACCCTTTCAAACAACCTGTCTTTATCCGCCCTTCCATTGCCCCCACCTCGACCACTCAGTCGGGTGCCCCTGGTACTCGTTTCCCTGCCCTTCCAAGCTCCTCAACAGGTTGCTTTAATTATGGAAAGTCCGGACATTTTATCAAGGACTGTCCATACCCGAAGCAGAATAAATCAAATAATCAGCAGAGTTCGGGGAGTTCCACTCAAGGCAAGAGAAATGCGGCAAACAATACAGTAGGCAAAAATATGAAGAAAACTGGGTGGATTTATTATACGCAAGTGGCCACGACAGCAGAAGGAGAACCGGTTATGATGGGTATGTTTCTCGTGGCCAATCACCCTGTAGTTATTCTCTTTGATTATGGTGCTTCGCATACTTTCATAAGCAAGAAGTTTGTGGAGAAACATTGCATTCCATATACTGAATCAAGGGAAGGGTTTACTATTCATTCACCCTAGGGACAAATATTCACTTAAGAAGTGGCTTTTCAAGTGCCCGTAACATTTGTTGAACGGGACTTCCCTACAAATATGATTGTTATAAAAGACCAAGATATAGATGTAATTCTGGGCATAAATTGGTTAGCCCAACATAAAGCTATCCTCAACACTGATCTGAGAACCATCAGGTTGAGCTATGGTCAGGAAGAGGTTCTCTTATCCATTCCTATAGCTACTATAGCTAAACTATTTGGCAAAGTTTATGAAGCCATCATACTGGAGATCCAAGATATTCTGGTAGTATGTGAGTTTCTAGACGTCTTTCTAGAGGATTTCCGGGGATTGCCTCCAGAGAGAGATGTAGAATTTGTGATTGAGTTTAAGCCCGGTACGGCTCCTATTTCTAGAAGGTCGTACCGAATGCCTCCGACTGAGTTGGCAGAGCTCAAGACACAATTGCAAGATCTACTAGAAAAGGGATTCATCCGACCGAGCTCGTCACCGTGGGGTTGTCCAGCCATCTTTGTTAAGAAGAAGGACCAAACACTTCGGATGTGCGTGGATTATAGACCCCTTAATGAGGTCACAATCAAAAATAAGTACCCTCTTCCCCGGATTAATATTTTGTTTCATCAACTGACTGGAGCAAGGGTCTTCTCTAAGATTGACCTCATGTCGGGCTATCATCAGATCCGTATCCGATCTGAAGATATACCAAAGACCTCATTCACTACGCGGTACAGATTATTTGAATATCTTGTTATGTCTTTCGGACTAACAAATGCTCCTGCCTACTTCACATATCTTATGAACTTGGTATTCATGCCCGAGTTGGATAAATTTGTGGTGGTATTCATTGATGATATCTTGATATATTCCAAGAATGAAGAGGAGCATGCTCGGCATTTGCGGATCGTAATAACACGCTTAAGAGAGCACCAATTATATGCTAAGTCCAGTAAGTGCGAGTTTTGGCTGGAGGAAATCCAATTTCTGGGACATGTATTATCTGCCAAGGGGATTGCGGTGGATCCCAACAAAGTCAAGGATATTTTGGAGTGGAAACCCCCAACCACTGTACATCAAGTCCGAAGTTTCCTTGGACTAGCTAGTTATTACCGCTGATTCATTCCAGATTTTTCCAAGCTTGTGAAACCAATCACAAGTTTATTGAAGAATGATACCAAACTTAATTGGTCATCAAAATGTAATGAAGCCTTTGAGCAGCTAAAAGTATTATTGACCACTGCTCCGGTATTGGCTCAACGGGACATTGAAAAGCCCTTGGATGTGTATTGTGATGCATCAGGTAGTGGTCTCGGCTGTGTTCTAATGCAAGAGGGCCGAGTGATAGCTTATGCTTCAAGGCAGTTGCGCCGGCATGAGGAACATTATCCAACTCATGACCTAGAATTGGTTGCTGTGGTTCATGCCCTAAAAATATGGCGTCATTATCTGCTGGGGAATATCTGTCATATTGATACAGATCATTAAAGTTTGAAGTACATCTTTACCCAGTCAGAGTTGAATATGAGGCAGAGGAGATGGCTTGAGCTGATTAAAGATTATGAACTAGAGATTCACTACCACCTAGGCAAGGCTAATGTAGTGGCAGATGCGTTAAGTCGTAAGGCTTCCTGCCATTGTCTGACGATGAAGACTTCTGACATAACGTTATGCCAAGAAATGGAGAAGTTGAACCTGGGAATGATTAAACATGGAACTTCAAATCACTTAAAGCTTGAGTCAGTCATCCTGCAAAGAATAATTGATGCCTAAAGGAGTGATGTGGGTATGAAACACATTCATGAGAAAATAGAGGCCGGTAAAGCCAACTGCTTTAAAAGAGATGATCAAGATGTTGTATGGTTTAACAACCGCATAGTTGTGCCCAAGAATGATGAAATCCGCCAGCAAATTTTAGATGAAGCACATCTTAGTCGCTATTCTATTCATCCCGGAAGCACTAAGTTGTATCATGATCTAAATCAGCATTATTGGTGGACGAAGATGAAGATTGAAATCGCACGCTAGGTGGCAAGATGTGACACTTGTAGACGTGTCAAGGCCATACATATGCAAACTGCTGGTCCATTACAATCTTTTCCTATCCCTACATGGAAATCGGAGGATATAAACATGGACTTTATTGTGGGATTGCCCAGGACAGCAAAAGGGTATGATTCCATCTAGGGTTATCATTGATCGACTTACAAAGATTGCCCACTTCCTCCCAGTCAAAGTAAAGTATCCAGTAATCGCATATGCGGAATTGTACATTGCTCGCATCCTCGGTCTGTATGGTGTTCCAAAGATTATAGTGTCGGATCATGGACCTCAATTCATATCCAAATTCTGGGAAGAACTTCACAAGTCCTTGGGTACTAAATTGCTCCATAGTTCGACCTATCATCCACAAACTAGTGGTCAGACTGAAAGGGTAAATTAGATACTTGAAGACATGTTGCGAGCATGTGTTCTGAAGTTTCCACAGAAATGGGATGACTCATTAGTGGAGTTCTCGTACAATAATAGCTATTAAGAGAGCATTAAAATGGCACCCTTTGAAGCTTTGTATGGGCGATGGTGTCGTACTCCGTTAAACTGGTCTAAACCAGGTGAAAGATGTTTCTTCAAGCCTGATATTGTAAAGGAGACAGAAGAGAAGGTTCGGTGAATAATTCATAATTTGAAAGAAGCTCAAGCTCGAAAGAAGAGTTATGCAGACAAGCGACGAAAACCCTTGTACTTTCTAGTTGGAGATTATGTCTACCTCAAAGTCTCACCAATGAAGGGTATATCACGTTTCGGGGTAAAAGGGAAGCTTGCACCTCGGTACATTGGTCCTTTCCTTGTTCTTGAACAATGTGGACCAGTGGCGTACCGACTCTAGTTACCCGAAACATTGTCTACTGTAGATAATGTGTTCCATGTATCCCAATTAAAGAAGTGTCTTCGGGTTCCAGATCGAACCGTTGAAGTAAAAGATGTTGCCTTAGAACCAGACTTGACATATTCAGAACATCCTGTTCGAGTCTTGGATCAAAAGGATAGGATTACCCGAAGAAAAATTCTCAAGTTTTACAAGATAAAGTGGAACCAACACACGGAAGATGAAGCTACTTGGGAAACTCAAGACTTTTTAGATAAGAATTTCCCAGACTTTTTAACTTTGTGTAAATTGTAAGATGTATGCACTTGTTGTAATAAAGGAATAAACCCCATACCACCCCCGCCTTGTACCAAAAATAAAGAAATAAAAGTATGACACGTTTCCTTTTCCATTACTTGCCCTAGGACTTTTAATCTCGGGATGAGACTCTTTTATGGGGGGAAGGATGTAACACCCCTGGTGTTACTGCCACTAAAACTTGAGTATGACATCATAAGCATTGGCATATCATGTGTTTGTCACACCTAGAATGCATTCACTAGGCAAAAATTTCAAACAAGTTGTGTGGATATGACTGGTTGTGGGTAAAACCCTAGAATAGTGTACTTAACCCTAAACTAGACTCAGAAGAGTAAGCAAAGCCTAATAAGAGAAAACTTCAAAACTCATTAGAAACAGTCATAAAATGTCACCATGAATAGACTTAAGTGGCATGCAAACGCTAGAAATACCAGAAACCCTAAATAGACCCCTGGAAAACCCTAGATTGAAACCCTAAGGGGTTGTATGCAAAATGTGCACATTTTTGGACCTAAGTACAAAAACCATGAAATTAGGATACCTTAACTCATATGACTCACATGTATGTGGATTTGCAAAGTAAACCTTGAGATTTGGACTTATTTGCAAAAAGTCCCACTTAAACTCTATTGAGTTGGTCTAAATTTTAGTGGAATAGGCTCAACTTTGAGGCCCTATATCTTCCAAATTATGAAGATTTTGCCCTAGGTCAACACATCAAGTTTGTAGAGCTATAAAAGGAGAATAACTTTGCTATAGGGATTGAGCCTTGGTCACATGAAAAATTTGGAGTAAAATAGGCCCAAAGATGGGCTGTCAGACTGCCTTAAGTCTGAATTCAGACTGACAGTGTAATTGGGCAATCTTTGAGCTGGGATTCAAGCATGATCTATTAAGAATTTGGGAGTGATTGCTATAGCAAGATTGTAGCTGGATCATCGGGCAACAACTTTGTTACTTGTGGATTAGTGAATTGCCACATGGAAAATTGAGATACAGGCTCTGCAAATTAGGCTGTTAGGCTGACTAAAGAACAATCTCATGGTACAGTAAGCAGATAGGATCAGGTCCTAATCCCCTCGCCACCGACGAGCCGTGAGTTCGGGTTCACGCTCTCCGTAGCGATTCACACTCGGATCAGTTGGATAGGGCTAGGGGTAAGTAAATATCACGCCATGGATATACTCCGGCCACTAATTTACTTCGGCCACCGTAGCCGAGCTGGTCACGGTTGCTTCGGATGGGTTCGCTGGAGATAGCCACTTTGCGGCCTTGCGCCACGTGCCCAGGCATCTTACCATGTCGCAGTCAATCATGTTAAGCCTATCCGGTGATCGCCGGTGAGCCGCTCGGTATTCTCCATGAATCAATTGCGCTAGTGACTTCCTTCTTCTTCGACAGCCACCGCGCCAATCCAAATTCACGCACCATCGCCCCTAGAGCCTATAAATTACCACCCCAGCCTGCTCCGCTAAGTAGTTGTGCAACCAATGAAGCAACCTGTGCCTCGAATCATCCACTAGAACTCCCCAATAATGGATTTTCCCCAAATCACCCAAGAACACCGAGCGGTGTGACCTCGCCGTGGCCTGCTCGTCTCAGGTCCGTTCATACCCATTGTCCTCTTGTTTCAACACCCTTGCTTGCTTCTGATACTCGCTGACCTATCCGATTAAGCTAGGAAGTCCTAGATCACCCGAAACGTGTTTGAGTGTCCGTTGTGCCCGCTGTCACCGTGGGCAGAGCGTTTTCGAGCCTCATTGATGAAATTGGTTGAGGGGAAACGCTTGTTAGGGCTTGAATTAGGTCTGCGCCAAAGTAGAGCACCAGTCATTGTGTGAATCGGCCGATGTAGGCTCGCCGGAGCTCGGCCGTGCGCTGTTCGTCGTCGTGGACTGCGAACTGTAAAGAGATAGAAGTGCAAGGGCTTATTCGCAAATGTCAGTGACCCAATTAAATAGTGCGCAGGACTCTTCCTTAGATATTCAAACCCTAGAGGACTTTGGTGTAAAACCACCCCGCAGGCGCGGGCGCGCGTGAGTTCTCCCCTGCTTTAGGCAGGTTGGGCTGAATTCAGCCCAACACTATTCATCGCTTTTCCTTTTCTTTTTCTGCCGGGGTTAAAGAATTTCTAGAAAATTATAGAAAAATGCTAAAAATACCAGACCAATTTTGCTAGACTTCTAATTTCTTATAATATTTAATAAAAATAGTTTTCTGATTTTTAGTTCAAATACGGAATTTTGGGGCATTTAAAATAGCCAAGATCCATACTTATGGAATTTTAGAGAATAATTAATAATTCCAAAATTCACCAAATTTTTTAGGTAAACTTTAAATATTATTTAGAAGTCTTGGGGTAAAGTTTGGTATAATTTGAACCATGTTTGGCACTTAGAACCCAAACCCTAACCTCCTGCCTTATGAACTTCACTATAGACTCCAAAAACCCTAGTTTTTCGGAGATCCGTGAAGGAAAGTTTTATTCAAGACATTAGATAATATACTTTTATTATCTTGGCATTTTCATGAGCATTACATGAGCATTCATAATTATATATGGCTATATCTAGAAAATGAAGAAGAGATAGAGGTTGAAGAGGCAAGGACTTACCACCACCACCTGAAGAACCTCAGGCAGGAAACTGCTTTTACTTTGATATCTATGGAGCAGAGCCTGATTCACCTATCACACAAGGCAAGCCCCGGTGCATTTGCCACCCCCTTGTTATTTTGAAATCTTTCTCACTTACTTGATGCATTAGGTGATAGGAGTTGGGTGCTAACCCAGTTGCTGCATTTCCTTCCTTGGATTTTGTTACTTCTCCTTAATCCCTGATTTACAAAAAGATTTTTTTATGCTTAGCTTGGTTCTAGAAACCAAAATGTTTTGTTTACACAAAAGATGATGCTTCAAAGTGGGTGGGATGTTTTCAAAAATAAAACTTGATGGTGGATCCATCATGGCCATGATGGGTTCAACATCAGAAAAGATGTACCTCTGCCAGGTACCAAACTTTGGGTCTGAAATGATAAAGCTGAGACCGGGCGGGTGACTTGCACGAGAAGATAGTCTCGGTGTAGTGTCTCCGTCTGAGTCGATTAAGGACCTTGTCGATGTAGGCTTGATGATCGAGGACCCTTTAACAGGTCACATACCTCGTCATGGTTAAGCTTTGCCTCGGGCAGACTAATACCAGAATAAGGTAACATGCAATGGGAGTGGAGAGATGGCGAGAGTAGCGTGTACCCTCCATGGCAAGAGGCTAGACGGTGGTGTATCTGTGCTCTCGGTTGGCGTGAACTTGATCTGGTCTTAAGAGCCCCAGTGGCGAGTTGACATATGCAAGGGTTAAGTGCTACATATGTTGTGTGATTAGAGATCCTCAGCTGAGTATAATCGATTCGGATCGCTGTAACTTCACGGACATGAAGACTTGGTCGCTGCACTACACGTAGCTTTCCAGTGAATAAGAAGGGTTGTTAAGAAATTGGCTAGTATTGGGCAAGTGCTTGAACTAGGGTAGAAAGAACTCTAGAATACAGGTAATGACTTAACTTGCTAATAAAACTGGACTTTTAGGGATCCAGTATTTGTAAGCATTTATGCAAACAGAGTCTTTGATTATTGATAGGCCACACCTTGACTCCCGAAGGCCAGCATATCCTTGAGAGTTTTTATTTTGATGGATAAGTCTTGCGAAAGTACACTTCGTACTCAGGGCTTTGTCCCATGTTGTTTTAGGTGAGGAAGCGGCAAACTTTTGCTGCTTTTGTTCAAAGGTGGTGCCCAAAGAAGAAAACCAGGAGTGAAGCTTCAGGAGGAAAGGATCCTCTGTTAAAAACTTTTGTTTGATGTTTATCGGAAGGGGTTTTTGCCTCCTAGTGATGTAATAATAATACCTCAGCACTCTTATATTTGTTCTGGTCTATAATAAATACTACTCTTCCTTACTTTTAAATAAAGTAAGTTATTGTAACTGCTTTCGCATTTTCATACCTTCGATGTATTCTAATGTCTGTGTGACGGGTGAAATGCTCTTGCGAAAGGTAAGGAATACAGATACCGAACTTGTCAAGTGATCAGGGGCACCTGCAGGGTTGTCTGAGGTCCGTTGGATAAGGACAACTGTAGGTGGGCCTAATGACTTGGGAGGTTCTGTCACAGATTATTTAGCTTATTTTGTGAAAACCACATGAGTCATGAAATGTTGCATCATGTTTAGCTCCAAATATTCTTTGAATTGTAGCACATGATTGATTTGATTTGAATTGAAACTTGGTTTGAACTTGAATTGAAAACCCTAGAGAAAATAAATAGAAAAGGCATTAGAAATTCCCTAGAAAATAGAAAAACCATTTCAGCCCAGTCGGCCCATTAGGCCCAGCCCCGCGCGCGCGCCCGCACCGGCGTGCCCTCAGTGTCTGACTATCGGGCCCCCCTTGTCGACGCCAACCCACACGCTCTCGCTTTCCCTCCTTCTCACTGCTCTGTGGGGCCAACCTATCGACGTCGTTCCTTTTCCCACGCGCTCGCTCTCTCTGTCTGTCCCGTGGCCCCCACCCGTCAGCCCCCTCCGCTTCCCCAACCTCTCGCCCACGTCCCTCACCGTGGACGCGCCCACGACTACGTGTTCTCCGGGCACGTTCTTGAGCCCGTGCCCCTTTAGAAGCCTACACACTGCTCTTCCACCTTCCCCCATTCATTTGTGCCTCCAGCTGCGCTCGCTCGTCCCCTCTCTCACTCTGCGCACGAGACCAGGTAGCCCTGCCGCCGCTCCCCGATGCCCCACCGTCCGTTCTGCGCCCGCCGTCGAGACCGCTCCCCGTCCATTGCCTCGATAAGTTCTGCCTTGCCATCAGCTACTTGAGACACCGCTCAATTTCTCTCGAATCCCCCTGGTTTTGGCCAATTTGACATCACCAGCAATGGCCGTGCTAGTTCGTCGCGCCCGCGCGGTGACCGGTGGTTTTAGCCCGACCCCATGCCTCTGTGTTAGTCCCTAGTGTTCCCCTTACCCTGCTGTAGCTAGCCCAGGCCTTAGCGCACCTGAAACCTCCCCTCCTCGGCCGCAATTCCTCGTCGGAGTTGTCCGACCCACCCGGAGCACTTTCCCTCTGTCGTTCTTCCTTCTCTGGTCCCTTTCTTGTGGCCGGTAGTCGACCAGGGCGTTCGCCAGGCCCTCTGGACCAGTTCCAGTCCTCCCCGGCGACCCCAGCCCACGTGGTGATCGCGTCTACCTCATTTCCGGTGACCTCGCCGCCATGGAGGAGGCAACACCGACCACCAAGTAGTTAAGCCCCGCGTGCCCCATCGCGACCGTCCGCCCCTGATCCAATGGCTCAGATCCACAGATAATGATTCGCGCCCACGCGTTCTGCCTCTAGGTCCCGCCAGTCAGCGCCTGTGCCCTCTAGCGTTGGGCTCGACCGGTCAGCCGCCTCCCTCTCTGGTCGCGGACACCCCGTCCCCGCCTGTCAGTCACGTTAGTGCGCTCGCGCCAACGCACGCATCCTCAGGATCAAATCCTGTCCGTTGATCTCTGATCTGATGGTCGAGATCACCCCGTACCCCTTCGCTTGTAACTTTAGCTAAAGTGACACTCGGGTTTTAGGAAATAAACCTGTCGTCCCTGGTTTTCGCGCGCAGGCCCCTGTGTTCTTTTAAATAGCCCCTATGCTTTTAAATAATTACAGAATTAGCCCTAATATCATATTTCAAACTTCAAAACTTGTTTATTTCATATCTTTTTCATATGAACTCCAAATTTAGTGGTTCAAATTGCATAATGTTCATAAGATTATTCTTTGTCCAAATAAATTATGTTCATTTATAGTCTGTACACTTTAATTTTATACCTTGAATATAGGATTAATGTATATGTTGATTTATTCCTTTCTTTACTACTATTAAGACGGTAAGGGGTAGGCTGCCATTCTTGGTTCTGCCATTCCCATTCTCATGTGTCCCCTGATAGGTCGGTTTCCTATTTCCTTTCTCATTCCCCCTCACCATTCCCTGTTTCATTTCTCATTACCCCCTCCCATTCCCTATTTTCTTTCTCATTCCCCCTCCCACAAAGTCTATTCCCATTCCCACGTACATTCCACGCCTAGCTAAAATTTAATTAAAAAAACAAGCCCCAAGAGGATTCGAACCCGTGACCCCTCAAGCAAATATGCTCGTAGCTACCACTACACCACATGTGTGTTTATGTCTACATCTATTATAGTAAAAACATATACTACTTCTCTCCTGAAGCCCACCTGCTACCCTTGCACAATGTATAGTAGTAGATAAGTATCACCGAGATTATTAAATTATATTTTTGGATTGAGGGAGCAGTATTTAAAGAAGAGTCTTGCATGCAATTTCATTTGTTTGAATAATGTTTTCAACTTAAATTCCTTTTTTTGCATGTGTGACATTTATTCTCCGAAATATTTTTCCATGGATCTGACTTATAAGTCATTTTCATAAATCAATGCGAAAGATGAATCCATGTTTCTTACTTGCAAACCCCAAACAAACACCACTAGCACGAGGCGCTCACATTGGTGTCGCTCATCGACGACAAGAAGAAGCTTGGCGACTGCCAGTTCGACCTCTGTAAGCAGTCCTACGTGGCCCATGCGCCTCTTGGACGCCGTCCAGAGCGGCTGCACCGCGCTGTCCATCGTCAAACAGGGGGACCTCATGGTCGTCGCCAATGCCGACAACTCTTAGATTGTTCTGGGCACCGCAACCGACGACAGTGCCATCACGCCAGTCCAGCTCATCATCCACCTAAAGCCCAACCTACCACGTAAGTCGCTACTGACCGGCCATGAATTCTTGTGCGCTGGGATAACGACCATTGTTGCTATTGTGTGAGTGTCCTCGAACAACATGTATGTAGAGAAGTAGCACATCCGGTGGTGCAATGACCATGTGTACTACCTCGCTGATGTGCCCGGGGTGCACTTCATTTGGCAGCCCAGCCAAAAGTCATCGGTACTCACCATGTCGCGCGCGTTCGACGACTACTATATCAAGGATTGTGGCGTCATCGCGTCGCCGGAGGTGAGCAGAGGAGGACCGACAACAATGACCACTCACCATCGTCAGGGTAGCTTTTGTGCCGGTCTGCCTTTAATTCTCTTCGCAAACACACACTCGCCTTTTTGTTTAAGCAAGCGTGTATAGTGGTGTGTGCCTGATGACTAACGATGTATGACGGAACTTCTACCGGCAGGTGTGGCACGTGCTCTCTAATGATGAGACCATGCAAATCATGACATATATCAAAGTGTGCATGATACTGATGGTTGCAATGTAGTAGTGAAACAACTAAATTAAAATAACAAAATTTATGTATGGCTAGGATCACAAATGGATGATGAAACATTTTTTTATAACAATATATCTTTACTACTATTAAGATGGTAAAGGGTAGGCTGCCATTCCTGGTTCTGCCATTCCCATTCCCATGCGTCCCCTGATAGGTCGGTTTCTTATTTCCTTTCTCATTCCCCCTCACCATTCCATGTTTCCTTTCTCATTCCCCCCTCCCATTCCCTGTTTTCTTTCTCATTCCCCCTCCCACAAAGTCCATTCCCATTCCCACGTACATTCCATGCCTAGCTAAAATTTAATTAAAAAAACAAGCCCCAAGGGGATTCAAACCCGTGACCCCTCAAGCAAATATGCTCGTAGCTACCACTACACCACATGTGTGTTTATGTCTACATCTATTATAGTAAAAACATATACTACTTCTCTCCTGAAGCCCACCTGCTACCCTTGCACAATGTATAGTAGTAGATAAGTATAACCGAGATTTTTAAATTATATTTTTGGATTGAGGGAGCAGTAATTAAAGAAGAGTCTTGCATGCAATTTCATTTGTTTGAATAATGTTTTCAACTTAAATTCCTTTTTTTGCATGTGTGACATTTATTCTCTGTAATATTTTTCCATGGATCTGACTTATAAGTCATTTTCATAAATCAATGCCAAAGATGAATCCATGTTTCTTACTTGCAAACCCCAAACAAACACCACTAGCACGAGGCGCTCACATTGGTGTCGCTCATCGACGACAAGAAGAAGCTTGGCGACTGCCAGTTCGACCTCTGTAAGCAGTCCTACGTGGCCCATGCGCCGCTTGGACGCTGTCCAGAGCAGCTGCACCGTGCTGTCCATCGTCAAACAGGGGGACCTCATGGTCGTCGCCAATGCCGACAACTCTTAGATTGTTCTAGGCACCGCAACCGACGACAGTGCCATCATGTCGTCCAGCTCATCATCCACCTAAAGCCCAACCTACCACGTAAGTCGCTACTGACTGGCCATGAATTCTCTTGTGCTGGGATAACGACCATTGTTGCTATTGTGTGAGTGTCCTCGAACAACATGTATGTAGAGGAGTAGCACATCCGGTGGTGCAACGACCATGTGTACTACCTCGCTGATGAGCCCGGGGTGCACTTCATTTGGCAGCCCAGCCAAGAGTCATCGGTACTCACCATGTCGCGCGCGTTCGACGACTACTATATCAAGGATTGTGGCGTCATCGCGTCGCCGGAGGTGAGCAGAGGAGGACCGACAACAATGACCACTCACCATCGTCAGGGTAGCTTTTGTGCCGGCCTGCCTTTAATTCTCTTCGCAAACACACACTCGCCTTTTTGTTTAAGCAAGCGTGTATAGTGGTGCGTGCCTGATGACTAACGATGTATGACGTAACTTCTACCGGCAGCTGTGGCACGTGCTCTCTAATGATGAGACCATGCAAATCATGACATATATCAAAGTGTGCATGATACTGATGGTTGCAATGTAGTAGTGAAACAACTAAATTAAAATAACAAAATTTATGTATGGCTAGGATCACAAATGGATGATGAAACATTTTTTATAAAAATATATCTTTACTACTATTAAGATGGTAAAGGGTAGGCTGCCATTCCTGGTTCTGCCATTCCCATTCCCATGCGTCCCCTTATAGGTCGGTTTCCTATTTCCTTTCTCATTCCCCCTCACCATTCCCTGTTTCCTTTCTCATTCCCCCCTCCCATTCCCTGTTTTCTTTCTCATTCCCCCTCCCACAAAGTCCATTCCCATTCCCACGTACATTCCATGCCTAGCTAAAATTTAATTAAAAAAACAAGCCCTAAGGTGATTCGAACCCGTGACCCTTCAAGCAAATATGCTCGTAGCTACCACTACACCACATGTGTGTTTATGTCTACATCTATTATAGTAAAAACATATACTACTTCTCTCCTGAAGCCCACCTGCTACCCTTGCACAATGTATAGTAGTAGATAAGTATCACCGAGATTTTTAAATTATATTTTTGGATTGAGGGAGCAGTATTTAAAGAAGAGTCTTGCATGCAATTTCATTTGTTTGAATAATGTTTTCAACTTAAATTCCTTTTTTTTTGCATGTGTGACATTTATTCTCTGTAATATTTTTCCATGGATCTGACTTATAAGTCATTTTCATAAATCAATGCCAAAGATGAATCCATTTTTCTTACTTGCAAACCCCAAACAAACACCACTAGCACGAGGCGCTCACATTGGTGTCGCTCATCGACGACAAGAAGAAGCTTGGCGACTGCCAGTTCGACCTCTGTAAGCAGTCCTACGTGGCCCATGCGCCGCTTGGACGCCGTCCAGAGCGGCTGCACCGCGCTGTCCATCGTCAAACAGGGGGACCTCATGGTCGTCGCCAATGCCGACAACTCTTAGATTGTTCTGGGCACCGCAATCGACGACAGTGCCATCACGCCGTCCAGCTCATCATCCACCTAAAGCCCAACCTACCACGTAAGTCGCTACTGACCGGCCATGAATTCTTGTGCGCTGGGATAACGACCATTGTTGCTATTGTGTGAGTGTCCTCGAACAACATGTATGTAGAGGAGTAGCACATCCGGTGGTGCAACGACCATGTGTACTACCTCGCTGATGAGCCCAGGGTGCACTTCATTTGGCAGCCCAGGCAAGAGTCATCGGTACTAACCATTCGCGCGCGTTCGACGACTACTATATCAAGGATTGTGGCGTCATCGTGTCGCCGGAGGTGAGCAGAGGAGGACCGACAACAATGACCACTCACCATCGTCAGGGTAGCTTTTGTGCCGGCCTGCCTTTAATTCTCTTCGCAAACACACACTCGCCTTTTTGTTTAAGCAAGCGTGTATAGTGGTGCGTGCCTGATGACTAACGATGTATGACGGAACTTCTACCGGCAGGTGTGGCACGTGCTCTCTAATGATGAGACCATGCAAATCATGACATATATCAAAGTGTGCATGATACTGATGGTTGCAATGTAGTAGTGAAACAACTAAATTAAAATAACAAAATTTATGTATGGCTAGGATCACAAATGGATGATGAAACATTTTTTTATAACAATATATCTTTACTACTATTAAGATGGTAAAGGGTAGGCTGCCATTCCTGGTTCTGCCATTCCCATTCCCATGCGTCCCCTGATAGATCGGTTTCCTATTTCCTTTCTCATTCCCCCTCACCATTCCCTGTTTCCTTTCTCATTCCCCCCCTCCCATTCCCTGTTTTCTTTCTCATTCCCCCTCCCACAAAGTCCATTCCCATTCCCATGTACATTCCATGCCTAGCTAAAATTTAATTAAAAAAACAAGCCCCAAGGGGATTCGAATCCGTGATTGTTTCCTTTCTCATTCCCCCCTCCCATTCCCTGTTTTCTTTCTCATTCCCCCTCCCACAAAGTCCATTCCCATTCCCACGTACATTCCATGCCTAGCTAAAATTTAATTAAAAAAACAAGCCCCAAGGGGATTCGAACCCGTGACCCCTCAAGCAAATATGCTCGTAGCTACCACTACACCACATGTGTGTTTATGTCTACATCTATTATAGTAAAAACATATACTACATCTCTCCCGAAGCCGACCTGCTACCCTTGCACAATGTGTAGTAGTAGATAAGTATCACCGAGATTATTAAATTCTATTTTTGGATTGAGGGAGTAGTATTTAAAGAAGAGTCTTGCATGCAATTTCTTTTGTTTGAATAATGTTTTTAACTTGAATTCCTTCTTTTGCATGTGTGACATTTATTCTCCATAATATTTTTCCATGGATCTGACTTATAAGTCATTTTTATAAATCAATGCCAAAGATGAATCCATGTTTCTTACTTGCAAACCCCAAACAAACACCACTAGCATGAGGTGCTCGCATTGGTGTCGCTCATCGATGACGCGAAGAAGCTTGGCGACTGCCAGTTCGACCTCTGTAATCAGTCCTATGTGGCCCATGCGCCGCTTGGACGCGGTCCAGAGCGGCTGCACCTCGCTGTCCATCGTCAAACAGGGGGACCTCATGGTCGTCGCCAATGCCGATGACTCTCAGATTGTTCTGGGCATCGCAACCGACGACGGCGCCATCACGTCGTCCAGCTCATCATCCACCTAAAGCCCAACCTGCCACGTAAGTTGCTACTGACCGGCCATGAATTCTTGTGCGCTGGGATAACAACCATTGTTGCTATTGTGTGAGTGTCCTCGAACAACATGTATGTAGAGGAGTAGCACATCCGGTGGTGCAACGACCATGTGTACTACCTCGCTGATGAGCCCGGGGTGCACTTCATTTGGCAGCCCAGCCAAGAGTCATCGGTACTCACCATGTCGCGCGCGTTCGACGACTACTATATCAAGGATTGTGGCGTCATCTCGGCGCCGGAGGTGAGCAGAGGAGGATCGACAACAATGACCACTCGCCATCGTCGGGGTAGCTTTTGTGCCGGCCTGCCTTTAATTCTCTTCGCAAACACACACTTGCCTTTTTGTTTAAGCAAGCGTGTATGGTGGTGCGTGCCTGATGACTAACGATGTACGACGGAACTTATACCGGCCGGTGTGGCATGTGCTCTCTAATGATGAGACCATGCAATTCATGACATATATCGAAGTCTGCATGATACTGATGGTTGCAATGTTGTAGTGAAACAACTAAATTAAAATAACAAAATTTATGTATGGCTAGGATCACAAATGGATGATGAAACATTTTTTATAACAATATAAGACACATTTTGTATATAAGTTATCATGGTATTATATGTTCCCGTTGCAACGCACGGGTACTCACCTAGTAATAAAATAAATAAAAAGGGAAAACCCTAGGGGTAAAAGGATGTTTAATCTTGTGAGTTCAATAATGTGTAAGATAAGAATTTATCTCTGGTTTAACTTTTAGGTCTCAATAAAATGAATAGTATTAGATTATGTAATCATGGACAACGCTTAAAGAGTAATCAACTCCTAAATAAGATAAGTTCATTCTATAATTTGATCTCCTTTTTCTTTAATTAATACTATACCTTTTGAGATGTGTTCCAATGTTTGTACATGTTTGATGTGCTGTTCATTTGTACTTTCCAAATGTATTGAATATATGATTGCTTTACTTAGACAACGAGCAGCCCGTGGTTCCTGAGTGTGTTGCTAAAGATCTTCCTGAGCAAAAACCTGGTGAAGGCAAATGTCCTCAGACCTATCATGTCCCATTTTACTTTATAATTCACGATCCCGCATTATATTATTGAAACCTAAGGATTGACTAGTCTGTATTTACCTTATCCTTGTTTACCTTTTGGGTTATTCTGATTAGCGTTATGTTATTGCTTTAATTTAATCAATGAACTTGATGTGATTATTTATGATATGATGATGTTATCTCGATGAGGTTCTTGTGATTACTTTAGGGGACTCAGGCTATTTCCTGAGTACCTCTCCATAAGGATCTGTTTGGGGAGTGACAACCCAGGATAACAGTGCAACCATGAGGGTGAAATGGGACCCCCTTAGCTGATTAATTATAGGAACCAGAGGAGTAGTTGGCTTCGTCGTAGGGCCATCAATGGGGTCCAGACACAGTACTTGCTCTACCGAGGCTGGTTGTAGAGGTTCTCGATTTGGTTTTTGTAAGCCACCCTTCCTTTGGGGAGATGTACTGTGTTTATCAAATTGGAGAAACCTAACGGGTGACTATGACCTCTGGGAAATCTTTGTAAAGGCTACGTAGTGAGACCCTGCTAGGTCACGACTTGTGGGTAATGTGTGCGACCTCTGCAGAGTGTTAGAAACTGGTATATCAGCCGTGCTCACGGTTATGAGCGGCCTTGGGATCCTCTTCGATTATAAGAACCTTGGTTACTTTTATGATGATGGTTAGCAATGATGGTTATAATTTTGGTATCTGGTATTTCCTCTTGGAGGGAGTGCCTCTGGGTAATAATTGGGTTTATTACTAAAATTTGGCTCTACTTGTAGTAATAAAACTTGACCATCTAAAAGCAACTGCTTAACCTTAACTCCACACACAGCTAGTCCACTTTAGCCAAATGGGACATTTGCTGAGTACTTTGATGTGTACTCACCCTTGCTTTACAAACCACCCCACCCCAGGTTGTCCCCATTGTACTCAGTGCTCGGGAGGAGATGCTGGCAACATGGAGGACTTTGAGGAGTTTCAGGACTACGATGAGTTCTAGTTTATTTTAGTGGCAGACCCCCAGTCAGCTGCCTGTGTAGGCTTATCTTCTACGTTTCATTTCTCCGCACTTTGATATTAATGTTGAAGACTATGGCTATGTATTAGAGTCTGTGGATGTCTTGGACATCTTGATGTAATTAAAGTACCTTTCCGCTATTTACTTTGAGCAATGTGTGATGATGTCCAATTATGTAATTGCTGTGTATGTGAGTTTCTGATCCTAGCACGTACATGGTTCGCAATCGGTTTGCCTTCCAAAACCGGGTGTGACACTGAAACTCTATGTCATGAGCCCCGAGCTCACATTCCCACTTGGCTATCCTTCCAATAGCTTCTTTGCTGTGAAGAATATCACCTATTGGAAATCCTGTGACTACTATGACTTTGTGGTCGTCAAAGTAGTGCCGAAGCTTACGAGCGGTTAGAAGTACCGCATACAGTAGCTTTTGGACTTGAGGATACCTTATCTTTGAGGGCCCGAGGACTTTGCTGATGAAATAAACTGGATGCTGCATCGGGTATGTGTGTCCTTTCTCCGCCCGCTCGACTACTAACGCGGTGCTTACTACGTGAGTCCTGCAGGAGATATATAGGAGCAGATCTTCTGCCGGCTGGCCGAGCGTAGCTCGGTGCGATGGCTTGAATATTGGCGGTGTGGTCAAGAACTTCTTCACTGCCTCTAGAGCCTCTTGTGCCTCTATGGTCTACTGAAACTTGTCCACCTTCTTGAGTAATTTATAAAATGGCATTCCTTCTTGCCTAGCCTTGATATAAACCAGCTCAGAGCTGCCATGCATCCAATAAGTCTTTGCACCTTTTTCTGCGACCGTGGCGCTTCCATTCTCATGATGGCCTTGATCTTCTTCGGATTTGCTTCAATTCCCCGATGGCTGACAATGAATCCGAGCAGCTTTCCGGCTGGTACTCCGAAGACACACTTTTCTAGGTTTGAACTTCTGCAAATCCTTGATGAAGTTTTTTGAGTTTTCTGTTTTTATGACCACATCATCGACGTAAGCCTCCACCCGCTTGCCCCAGTGATTTGCTAAGCATGTTTGGATAGCTCTCTGATACGTTGCTCTAGTGTTTTTGAGGCCGAACGACATGGAGGTATAGCAGAAAGCTCCAAATGGGGTGATGAAAGTAGTCTTCTCCTTATCTTCTTTTGCCAGGCCAATCTGATGATATTAGAGTAGCAGTCTAGGAAGGAGAGCATAGAACAGCCGGCAGTCGAGTCAACTACTTGATCTATTCTAGGGAGCCCGAAGGGATCCTTCGGACAATGCTTGTTGAGATCAGTATAGTTGACGCACATGCGCCAATCAACTCTATTCTTTTTTAGTACAAGAACGGGGTTTGCCAACCACTCAGGATGCAATACTTCTCTATTGAATCCTACTGAAACTAAGCGAGCTAGCTCGGCGCAAATAGCCTCCCTTTTATCAGGCATGAAATGATGCAACTTTTCTCGAATCGGCCTTGCTTGAGGATACACCTTCAATTTGTGCTTGGCTAGTTCTCTCGGGACTCCCAGCATATCCGCAGGTTGCCATGCGAATACGTCCCGGTTATCTTGCAGGAACCGGACAAGTGCGCTTTCCTATTTTTCATCAAGGCTAGAACTGATGATGGCAGTCTTGCGCTTATCAGAGAATCCTAGATTAATCCTCTTAGTCTCTTCAGTCGGCCGTATAGGGGTCACGGCTTGAGCTTCATTAGTGGGTATTGCGAGATTCTCCTCCTCCAGCCTAGTGTTCACCTGTGTGGGAAGAGCTGTTGAGGGCCCCGCAGTGAGAGCAGTTCGAATGGCTCCCCAGAAGCACTCTTCGATGCCTTGGAAGTCGGCGCGCACAGTGATGATTCCTTGAGGTCCCGGCATCTTTAATATCATGTATGGGTAATGCGGAATGGCCATGAACTTCGCCAGTCCTGCCCTTCCGATGATGGAGTTGTACCTATCGGTGTTTGGAGCCCCACCACACACCCAGGGTTACCCCTTGTGGTGCTTTTGGGTAGGACGGTGCTGTTGACTGTAACTCAATGGTTCGTGCGAGATGCACGAGAGACGACAGGCGATTTTCTATAGGTTTGGGCCACTTGGAGAGGCGTAATACCCTACTTCCTGGTGTGGATCTTTATGTGGTGGGTTACAAGAAGAGTTCTCTAGAATGGAGAGAAGCTAGTGAGATGGGTTGGTGATTGATTGATTGATTATGATGAGGTACCCCCTAGGCCTTATATATTCGACCGTGGGGCACTACATGCATATGTGATGATGATGTGTACCCTAAGTAATAGTGAACCGACTGAACTGATCTTCCTACAATCTTGCCGACTTATCCCTAATCCACCCTAGTATTCAAGGACGTTGCACGCGGGAAAGTCGGGTGGATGCTACGGATAGCGTTTGAGTCTGACGGGTTGTTTCGGCCCGAGTCTGCTTCTTTCTCGTGTCAGCCCACTCTGCCAGCAGTTCTGTCCCGGCCCACGAGGAGATGGCCTTGCGAGGTATTTAGCCTAAAGCCTCTTGCGAGGCCTTCCTGCCTTCTAGTGAACCCGGGGGATATCTGTCCCCCACAAGCCCCAATCTTTGACTTGATTTTGAAATAATCAGCCCAAAGATTCTAGGTCCGGCTCGTAGGTTTGTTATGTGGCATGGTTTCCACTCTGTCGATGGGCATACCAAAAGTGCCCCCTTGGATGTAGCTCTTAAACTTTAAGTTACTTAGTAAAAACAGTCCTCTCAAAGGTCTTCATTTTATGCTGTGGAGATCAGCGTCTTGCCATCATACCATGCTTTAGAAACCAGCATTTCGTCTTCTGGAATTAAGAATCCATTGGGTGTAGCCCCCGAGTTTTGAGTGGATTTTTTGAAAATAATCCACTCAAAGGTCTTCATCTTACGATTTAGAAATTAGCATTCCATCATCGTCTTATGCTTTAGAAATCAGCATTTTGTCTTCTAGGATTAAGAATCTATTGGGTGCACCAAAGGTGCACCCAATGGGTGTAGCCCTCGAGCTTTGAGTGGATTTTGAAAATAATCCACTCAAAGATCTTCATCTTATGCTTTAGAAATCAGCATTTTGTCTTCATCTCATGTTCTTGTGAATTCAAACAACATTATCTATTCACGCCTTGTTAGGTCTGAAATTTATTTGATCGGTGACAGATTGGATGCTTGGTAGATGGCTCTTGGCTGGACATCACCCCGCTCTGTGCTTTAATGCCTTTGCTGATTAGACTTGCGGTTCAGTAGCTATATTTGGATTTCCTCTGATCTCTGCCGATCTCCTCCTTTTGTCATAGTACATTCATTGCGTATACTGTATGGATATGACTTCTTCAGAAAAATCTTTTGAAAATTCATCGCTACACCCCCAATGGGTGTGACCAAGGGGTGTCTTGGTACGCAAAGCGTTTAGCACACTGTCCTAGAGTAGTAATTTGATGTGACCGTGGGGTGTAATCATATCGCCCGAGCAGTTGACCTTGGTCCAAATGGTGTCGTGTTACACGAAGCGGCGCCTGCTGCCTGACGCGAAGTTGACCTTGGTCCAAATTGCTTATTGAATACTTGTGACTGTTCGGCGAGCGTAGTAGGAAGTGGACGGTCACCTCCGGCCTCTATAAATGGCCTGCTTGCACTGTTGTTCTCTTCACTCATCCTCCGATCATCCGTTGCTTTCTTCTACCTTTCTCTTCTTCTCCAACCAGCCATGGGCAAAGGCAAGAGAGGTCGAGGCTTGCCTTACCGTGCTGGCGACAAGCGGAAGCGCGCCCCAAGTCCTCCCTCAGAGGACTTCGGCGATTCGGAGTACTCGGAGGAAGTTTCCTCCAGGTCTGAGGGACTGTTGGCTCCCGCTTCTCCTGCTGTAGTCTGGACGTACATGCGTGCTTTCGAGCGCGCCGGGCTCGAAGGGTCGGACGAATCAGAGCTCTCCTCGGATGAGGAGAACTCCTTTGGCTCGTCTGAGGAGCAGAGCGGCATCGACGGTGATGATGAGGGCGACGACGGCGGCGACGACAGTGGTGGAGGTGACAGCCGCGATGGTGGCGACGACAGCGGCAAGGGCAGCGGTGAAGGCGATGGCAGCAGCTGCGGTGAAGGCGACGATGGCGACGGCGGCAGCAAGGACGACGGTGGCGATGGTGGCAGTGGCGACGGTAAGGCCAGTGGCATAGCGCCACTGGTCTAAATATTAGTATAGATAGTTAGTAGTAGTAGTGGTAGTAGTAATAGTAGAATAATGTAGTGGTAGTTAGTAGTGTAGTGTAGTGTAAGTAGTAGTGTAATGTAATGTAGTAAAGTAGTATATTGTAATGTAGTAAACAGGGTGGAAAAAGACCGACTTTTGAGTTTGTGTAACCCCCTCCAATATGAATCAAGAAATTAGTTACCTCAAATGGTCGCTGTTTTTTGCTGCTTTATCTGTTTGCACGTTTGATAGTTCATCCATGTGCCTAATACTGCTAGCATTTTAGAGGTAACTGTTGAGTGATGCATGAGGCTTTTGCTTTTCCGAGTAGTGATCTGGCACTTTAAAAATAGTGCCATGTGGCAGAACCGTCCGAATTATTCCAGCTTAAGTGCCTAAGTCACATCTCACGGGCCGCAACACACTTAAATAGGAATAACCCGTCAGTCCCTCAGATCTAGTCTGATAAAGCCACTTAACCAGGATCAAATACCACATAATCACTCGAAGGTGAGCCACAGAGGATATACAATAAAACAGGAAAACCTCAAATTAAATTACTGGAGTTATTACATAAATCGGAGTTTTTCAAGTAGTTGATATAAGTTCAAAAAATAAACCGCAGCGGATAATTGATATCGTCAAAGCGAGGAATAGGGCGAGGCCTAGCCCACTACTCCTCCTGCTCCTCTCCTGGCGGAGCAGCATCCCACTCGATCGTCCAACCCGGTGGCAGGGTTGTAGGCCAAGTCACACCATCAACCATGTTCTAAAGCGTACCTGCAAAAATTATGCCACAAGCAAGGCTAAGTATACTAATACTCAGCTAGACTTACCCGGTGTGAGGAAACTACTCCTCTACCTCTAGACCATGTAGCTGTTTGGCTGAGGGGTTTGGTTTGCTAAAAGCACTAGCTGTATCTAAGGTCAACTTTTAGCTTTCCCAATTCTAGTATCATTATTTTAGCTAAGTTTGCTCTTTCTAAGCATACATGGTAACAATCATTTAGTACAATCGATAAGTTATCTCATATAAAACCTCATTTCACTTCTTACTCAATGTAGTACAAGGGGTCAAGCAGTCTCATTAGCTGCGAGAAGCAGACGATTCGAATCGAGTTTTATCCATGCAAGGTAAACCTAAACACACGACATGTAGGGGTACTCCGTCCCCACACACGCCAACCGTCCCCATCGATTCCCCATTCGCGGCTAGGGCTCACCGCCTTGGCATACAATGCTCCACTGACCCTGGCTGCCGCCGTGCAGTGACCGCACTTGTACCCACCATAGCTAGCATGGGAGACCCAGTCTCAGGACGAGTGAGGAGAAAAGTCCGTGCCCGGCTTCACTCAGGTACTAGGTTTACCGGTTACCATATTTCCCAACATGTATTTAGTACGTTCAAACGATTGACTCAGGTATCCACACATTAATCCTTAATTCCCTTTCCTGTCTCATGGACAAGGCATCCCCCTTGGATCCAAGTCCATGTCCATCATAGATCTCGTTATCAAGATGAATACAATCAATTCCTGACCTCGCACGAGTGCTAGAAAAATCACTCGACTTCTACTGAGATCCTACTTAGCATAACAGCTACTCGACCTAGCATACTAGTATCCATCTGAAAAAGGAATCCTGAATTCATGCAACTAAGGGTTTCAAGCAACTCCTACACTTAAGTGCACATTACAAGCCTACAAACACTAAGTGTAGTAAAGTAGCATATATAAATGGCTATGCATAAAACCAGGGCTTGCCTTCAATTGCTGGGGCTGCGAGGAGATCCTCGATGGCAGTCTCAGGAGCTTGCTCCTGGTTTTCCTCGTGGACAGCTCCTTGCTCAGGGATGATCACGTACTCTCCGTCAGCGAGATTGCAATCTAATGAATGCAATGAGTAAGATATATGCATGGCATGATATGTAATCTAGCAATTAAGAGTTGATGGGGAATGATCAATTTAATAAGGTAGAGCTTATTCTCACTACTGGAGATTTTTGTGGTACACTTAGCCACTTAAGGTCAGTTTATTACTGAATGGTTAACCCATTTTTAGTGTTCTACTGATTTTCTTCTTTATATCTTATGGATATTTTTAACAATATTCTTAGCTGCCATGTTAGGGTAATACTTCTTAATTTTTCTAATCCCTTTCTTCTTTTCTATTTCTTTTATGCTTTTAAGGTGGGTTTGAACTACAAGATAGCTTAATGAATTTCCAAAAATTCTGCAAAAATTACAGTGGCTTTTTATGGGTGTATAATGCTCTGTCTCAAAATTTGGGGCTTAAAAAGTGAGGGGTTCTCTCTGTAAAAAATTATCAAGTGCTTGGGGGAAAGGGTTGTTTTGAACTACAACTTCCTTTTAATAGGGTGTTATTATCTAAGACTTATTTGTGCTGGTATTCAGATGTTATAACATGACTTTGTACAAATTTTCAGCCACTAATACATATTAGTTATTTTACTATGATTTTCTAAAGTTTCTAGCCAAAGGGGTGCTTTCTACTATCACTATACTTGAAAAATATCAAACAACATATTTCTAATTTTTCCTATCTTCTTCTTTGTGCAAGAGCAATCATTCTAGAATTTGGTAACTTTTTGCTTAAGGGAAAGGTGGTAGGAATTTCTTGAATTAAATGGCCTTTTTATTGAAGAAGGGGCAATGGGTATTATTTTGTAGTTTTGAATAGGTTTTGCATTTTTCTCTGGTGGCCTATTTCATCAACAATCTGGTAAAAATTTATTTGCCCATTGTAGCACACTTTTTGGCTTGCTTATAATTTAATTGGAATATGGCTCAATATCAAGTTTTATTTGTTCAACCCACTTAAGTTAATGGGCTGGGGTATTTATCATTTTTGTAGTGGTTTCCTAGTAGTTACAAGCCTACTGAATTTTTCTTACCAATTTTGAAATTGTTCTTATATTTTTAATAATGGCCTTTCTAGTTTTATTAGTGCCTAATAAAATATTTTACCTTGAATTTGTTCAGGACTAGGGTTCCTTTTATTTTTCCTAGGTTCTTCATTACTTAAGTGGGCTAGGAAAAATATTTGCATCCACTGTTCATTATTTTCTAGTACTTTTCTCATTTTCCTAAGTTTTGGGCAAAAATGGCTTTTAATAGATAACCCTGTCTAATTCTTTAATACTGGGGTGCTTAATGTTTTTAAATAGTGTCTAAGTAGGGTCTGAACTTCTACAAATTTTCTTAAGATCAGCACAGAAGCATAACTAATTTTCTTCATTTACTAAGGTTTGGTCAGTTTCCTTAATTAATTCCAAACTCTAAAATTTAAAACAGAAAGCACAGAGTTCAGTATTTTTATGTGATAGTTCATAATATTTTGAATCCAGTAAAATTGATTTGACTAAATTTGGTTGAATATTTCTCAAGATACAAATTTCCTAAGTTCTCTGCTGAATTTAAAATGAATCATCAGAGATGGTTTAAAGGAAAATGGTTTTGCATCTGGGTCCCTGGCGAAAGGTTTTAAGTATATTACAGACAGGTCCTTGGTTCACTATTCATCTGTGTCTATGACTCTGTAGAAAACCCCATAGGGTTTTGCGAAATCAAACCCACAATTCTTCCCCAAATGGAACAGTGACCACGGCGAAAGAAAAGGGCGGAGGGGCTTACCGGCGGCAAGGTCGCCCCGGTGAGGGGTCGGGTGAGGTCCGAGGGTCACTAGCGATCACGTCGAGGTGCGGATCATCGGCAGTGGTGGTCAGAGTAGGTCGGTCCACGTGCGCAGGCGGGGGAGCTCATCAGCGGCGAGGGATTTGGCCTAACCAGGGCAGTACAGTTCAATTGAATGGGTCAGGGAGCTTCATTAGAGGTCAAGGAAGACATGCACGTGAGGAATTTGCGAATGGCTCACTGGATTGCTCGATCTACGTGCGGCTGCGGGCGACCAAAGTCCGGCGAGGGCGATCCTAGGTCTCCGGTGAGGCTCTCCTGGGACCGAGGACTTGGAAAGCTTCACGGGCCACTGGCGAAGCTAACCGAGTGACTGGCGCGGCTTGGACGTGGCTGGAGGGAGCTGACCGCAGTGGCTGAGGCTCGGGCAGTGATGCCGGGCGGAGGAGATCTCGCCGGAGTTGGAGTTTTTGCTTAGGGCGTGAGGCGGAGTGAAGAGCAGACCATTGTGCACCCAAGGTACTTATAGGCGCCCTCGGTCATGGCTGGGCACAGGCGCGGGGGACAGGGGCCGACTGTGCATGGCGTGCGTGTAGAGGGTAGCCAGTGCGCGGCCGAGCGCTTGAGCACGCGATCGAACACGTGGAAGTGTGATTCTGCCCGAGTTCAAACGCCTGTTGGCTGACCTAAATGTGCATATCTTGCCAAGGATCCTGTGTAGTGTCTCTTCACCGTACCAATGTCTTCCTGTCGTGTGTGAGTCCCGAGTGAAGATATGGCCTAGGTGAGAAGATATGGTGGCGTGAAGATACCTTTGTCAGCACTGCCCAAACTGAGATAGGGTGTCACAGCCTTCCCCTCTTAAAGGAATCTCGTCCCGAGATTCGGGTCGAAGTCCTCCCAGGGTGAAGTGAGGGTTAAGGCTTGCTTGAAGTGGGTGATTTATTCATTAAGGTTCTTCTTGGCAAACTGCTCTTCGAATGTCATCCTCTTTGCAACTTTAGAAGGAAGTCCTTTTAATTTTAGTTTTACAATTAACTCTTTCTAATTTAAAATCTTTTTTTCTTATGTTTTGATTCAAAGGGCAGGGGGAGGGGTTGGGCATGATTACGTACCAATTTCCTTAGGTAGATAATCGGGGAAGTTGGAACGCAGAAATTCCTCAGTCTCCCAAGTAGCCTCTTCTTCTGAGTGATTACTCCATTGGATCTTATACATTTTGATCGATTTAGCTCGAGTCGATCTTTCCTTGCAATCCAGAACCTTAGAGGGGTACTCTTGGTATGATAGATCTAGCTCTATCTCCACTTCTGGTTCTGTTATGATCTTACTCGGTAATCAAACACATTTCTTCAGTTGGGATACATGGAATACATTGTGGATGGCAGACATTTTTGGAGTTAACTTCAATTTGTATGCCACAGGCCCACATGCTTCTATGATCTCATAAGGTCCAATGTAACAAGGGGCTAACTTGCCTTTGATCCCAAACCTCTACACTGCCTTGGTGGGTGATACCTTCAAATATACAAAATCTCCCGCCTCGAACTGGAGAGGTTTCGTTCTCTTATCATGGTAACTCTTCTGCCTGGCCTAAGCAACTTCTAGATTCTTCCTGATTAGTTTGACCTTCCTTTCGGCTTCAGTCACTAAGTCAGGTCCGAAAACTTCTCTTTCCCCAGGCTGAGACCAATTGAGGGGTGTTTGACACCTTCTTCCATATAGGGCTTTGAAGGGTGCCATCTTTAGGCTGGATTGATAACTGTTGTTATAGGCAAACTCTACCAAGGAGAGGTGCTTATCCCAGTTCATGCCACAATCGATCGCACAAGCCCTCAGCATATCTTCCAGAATTTGATTTACCCTTTCGGTTTGACCATCAGTCTATGGGTGGTAAGCTGAACTTCTGATTAGCTTGGTTCCCAAAGACTATCAATTGTTCCCAAAATCTGGCAACAAATTGGGCTCCTCGATCAGAGGCAATGGTCCGGGGCAATCCGTGCAAACACATGATTCGGTCAATGTATAGCTCTGCATACTTCTGAGCCTTATCAGTGGTGTGCACTGGAAGAAAATGTGCCACTTTCGTCAATCGGTCCACAATGACCCAAATTGATTCATGATGACGAGAGGTGTTGGCAGAACCACAATAAAATCCATGCTGATGTCATCCCATTTCCACGAAGGTATAGATTGGGGTTGCAAAGCTCCAGCTGACTTCAAGTGGCTTGCCTTTGTCCTCTGACATGTGTCACATTCTGATACATATTGGGCTATCTCCCTCTTCATTATAGTCCACCAATACAAGGGCTTCAAATCATGGTACATTTTGGTACTTCCTGGATGCATGGAGACTTTGGAGAGATGGGCCTCATTCAAGATTTTCTTCTTGAGATCCTTATTTTTAGGAACCACCAATCTGCTTTCAAACCACAATATACTCTTTCCATCTTGGCGGAAACATTCATATTTCTCTGTCTTCTGACGGAGGTTCTCTTTAATGATTTGCACTTCCTTGTCACTGAGTTGGGCTATGATGATCTGGTCTTACAAAGTTGGCTCAACGGAAATGTGAGATAAAGCACCAGAAGGAATCACTTCAATCTTCATTTTGCTCAACTCATCACACAGCGTGTTGATGCGAGAAGCCATCATAACACAGCTACATTGCAATTTCTGACTCTAGGCATCTGTTACCACATTGGCTTTCCCTGGGTGATAATATACCTCCCGGTCATAGTCCTTGATCAGCTCTAGCCATCTTCTCTGCCTCATGTTGAGATCAGCCTGAGTAAAGATGTACTTAAGGCTCTTATGATCTGTGAAGATGTTGTAGTGGGTTCCCATCAAATAGTGTCTGCACATTTTCAATGCATGGACCACGGCTGCTAACTCCAAGTCATGAGTGGGATAGTTTTGCTCTATGAGGCCTAAGTGCTCTTGATGCGTAAGCAATGACTTGGTTGTCTTGCATCAAGACACAACCCAATCCAGTGCTAGAGGCATCACAGTACACATCAAATGGCTTGCTGCTGTCGGGTTGCGCTAACACCGGTGCTGTGGTCAGATGTTGCCTCAATGTATGGAAGGCATCTTTGCACTTCTGACCCCAAACAAACTTGGCTTCTTTCTTCAACAATTCAGTTATGGGCTTCACAATTCGAGAGAAATCCAGAATGAATCTTCGATAATAACCAGCCAATCCTAGAAAACTTCGAATCTGACGGATAGTCATTGACTGCTTCCAGTTCATCACCTCTTGCACCTTATCAGGATCAACAGCTATGCCTGCCTGAGAGATAGTGTGACCCAAGAATTTGATCTCCTTTAGCCAAAAATCACACTTTGACAATTTGGCATAAAGACGGTGCTCTCGCAGACGTTGAAGCACTACATGCAAGTGACCGACATGCTCTTCTTTGTTCCTTGAGTACACCAAGATATCATCGATGAAAACCACTACGAACTTGTCCAATTCAGGCATGAAAACCGAATTCATTAGATACATGAAATATGCTGGTGCATTAGTCAGCCCAAATGACATCACCAAAAATTCATATAGCCCATATCTGGTTGAGAAGGTGGTCTTTGGAATATCACTTGCTTGTATCTTGATCTGATGATAGCTGGAGCGAAGGTCTTTCTTGGAAAACACTTTTGCTCCAACCAATTGGTCGAAAGAACATCAATACAAGGCAAAGGATACTTGTTCTTGATAGTTACCGCATTAAGTGGGCGGTAATCTATGCATAGCCTCAAGCTTTCATCTTTCTTTTTCACAAACAAGGCTGGACATCCCCAAGGCGAAGTACTTGGGCGGATAAAACCTTTGTCCAACAATTCTTGCAATTGCTTCTTCTATTCTGCCAACTCAGCGGGTGGCATCCGATAAGATCTCTTGGAAATAGGTGTCGTTCCTGGTTGCAACTCGATGGCACATTTGATATCCCGGTCTGGAGGCATTCCTAATAATTCATCAGGAAAAACATCTGCATACTCACAGACCACTGAAATCTTCTTCAAAGGTAACTCTATCATAGCAAAAGCACATGATCAAGTAGAATCTTGGCTGGGTAGATACAACACAAGGTCTTCGGATGTAGGAGAACGGATCTCCAGAGCTCTAGCAGCTACATCCAACACCACTCGGTGTTGAGTCATCCAGTCAGCTCCGAGAATGATGTCCATACCCTCTAATCCCAAAATCAGGAGTGTGGTTTTGAAGATTCTACTTCCCATTGAGATAGGCACATTTCGATTTAATTGGTTGGTTGCAATTTTACCCCCAGGCATGGCTATCATGAATGACCCTTTTGTATGATAGAAAGGCAATTGACATTTAGCACTGAACTTCTGGCTAATGAAACCATTAGATGCACCAAAAACAAACAGAATTAATGCAGGTTGATTAAAAACTGAAAAGATACCAGTCATGATGGGGGCTCCCTCAGGTAACTTCTCCAGAGTAGTGAAGTTGAGCTTCCCTTGCCTGACTTGCACCTTCTGCTTTCTTCCCTTGGTGCTGGCATCTGCCTCTGCTGATTTCTTAGGCAATTCTTGGCATAGTGGCCCACACTGCCACAAGTGAAGCACTTGTTCCCATTTCCCTGGCGGAACTGCTGCTGCTGTGGAGGCTGATTGTTCCTTGGAGCGGGAGCTGGCTGCTGCTCACCCATCTGCCTGCCTGCTGCTGAAATCCCCTGCACTAATTGTGGGAAACAACCCTTAACCTCTGGGTCTAAGCAGAGGGTGCTGCCATTGGTGCCTTTCTCTTCTTCTCTGCCCGGTGAGCTACAATACAACCCTCCTGGGAGATGGCCAGATTGACCAACTCATTGAAGCTATTAGCCCGAACAGTGTTGAGACGCTCACGCAACTTGGTGTTGAGACCCCTGCGGAAGCGGTCTCTTTTCTTTTCATCGGAATCAGCATGATAACCTGCGTACTGGCACAGGTCGTTGAAGGCCTGAGCATATTGCAATACCGTGCGGGTTCCTTGATTGAGTGCCAGAAACTCATTCAGCTTGTGATCAAAAAGTCCAGCTAGGATGTGGTGCCCTCTGAAAGCAGTCTTGAATTCCTCCCAAGAAACTTCATGACCAGCAGGTAGCATGGCGCAGAAATGGTCCCACCAAGTCCGAGCAGGACCGCGAAGCTGCTGTGCGGCGAAGCGAGCCTTGGTGTCATCAGGGCAGTCTCCCGTGAGGAGGGGAAACTTGGACTCCACGACGCGTAACCATACGTCAGCGTCCATTGGATCCTCTAGGCGGCTGCATACTCAGGAACTCCTGTTAGGTTGCCGTTGCCGGAGGTCGCTGCGGCTGGCCTCCACCATACTGCTGAGGGTGGGGCTGGCGCTGCAAAAGCTGTCGCAGAATTTCATTGTGCTGAGCCATCAGCTCCTGCACTGTGGGAGCTGGAGCAGGTGGCGGGGGAACTTGCTCGTTATGCCTGCGACGTTGCCTAGCTGCCATCTGAAAATAGAGATTGTCACCATTGTTATCCCAATTCACAATTTCGAACATCATGATATTATCTCATATGGAAGGAAATTGTCATAATCATAATATTAAGTTCGAATGAGGATAACATGGTTACAAACATCCCACAGATCTCGAAAGTTCTCAAGGGTTACATCAATTAGGGGAAAGTACCCATAAGCCTAGTCCAAAATCTGTCATTACTAAGCTCACGTAGATTTCTATCCTCCTAAAATGTCACAACGATTCATCAACCCTGAGTAGTGGAAGCGACACTGGATACGGGTGAAGGGGCATCGCAGAGGTAGTCATATTGGCACCAGAGGCTGGTCCTATCTCCTCAGGAGCCTCTTCTCCCTCGCTTCCGGCCTCATTGGCCTCCATCTCTAGGTGGTGCATGTCCAGGTGGTCATTAGCTTCTTCAAGTTCCAGCTACATGTGAGGGCGATCCTGGGTCTCCGGTGAGGCTCTGCCGAGTCCGAGGACTTGGAAAGCTTCATGGGCCACTGGTGAAGCTAACCGAGTGACTGGCGCGGCTTGGATGTGGCTAGAGGGAGCTAGCCGCGGTGGCTGAGGCTCGGGCAGTGATGGCGGGAAGAGGAGAGCTCGCCGGAGTTGGAGTTTTCGCATAGGGCGTGAGGCGGAGTGAAGAGCAGACCGTTGCGCACCCGAGGTACTTATAGGCGCCCTCGGTCATGGCTGGGCACAGGCATGGGGGATAGGGGCCGACCGTGCGTGGCGCGCGCGTAGAGGGCAGCCAGTGCGTGGTCGAGCGCTTGAGCACGCGATCGAACAAGTGGAAGTGTGATTCTGCCCGAGTTCAAACGCCTGTTGGCTGACCTAAACGTGCATATATTGCCAAGGATCCTATGTAGCGTCTCTTCACTATGCCAAGGTCTTCCTGTCGTGTGTGAGTCCCGAGTGAAGATATGGCCTCGGTGAGGAGATATGGTGGCGTGAAGATAGCTCTGTCAGCACTGCCCACACTGAGACAAAACATGTGTCAAGTCGTGTCAAACGATTTTGGTTTGACCTCAAATTTCTCTAGAGTGTTCCTAGGGTATTTTGGCACCACTTTGATATTTGTATTTTATGGATTTGAGCCTTAGAAAACAGGGAACGCTTCTGAACTTTGGGAAAGGGTTTGAAATTCAGTTTTCTGAATTTTTGAATTTTCCCATAGGGCATTAGTTCATGGGCTGATTTGGGGATTTTGGAAAATTCAAATGGCAAAACTTTCTTACTATATTTTGTTGGTTATTTAGTGCACTAAAACTTTGTTATTTGATTCTTACCAAAATTTTGTATTTTTCCCAAGTCTTTTCCCAATTTCCCTTTATGTGCTTAAATGGCTCACTTAAGATCATTTAGGGTTTGTGAGTTCTTCTTACCTTGAGGTGCAAGGCATAATTAAGGAGAATTTCTTAAGATGAAAAGACTTACTTAAACCTTTGTTCTTAATTTTTTTGATGTTCATTCCTCTATTTGGTTCACATGTGATAATGGTTTTGAGTCAGCAATAAGAAGAAACCCTAGGTGACACTGGGGTGTCACATGCCCGACCCAAGAGACCCAATTTATACTCGCACCGACATGCCTTTTGATTTCTGAGCCCTAGCTTCACTTTTTCTCTTCATCTGCTCCTCTTCTTCCCCTGAATTTCCGAGCTCGCTCGCCCTGCCGGAAAAATGGCTATGGCCCCCAAGCGGAAGAGGCAGAGCACCGCTGCTGCAATCATCCCGCCCATCGACCCCAACAGCCAGCTTCCCTTCGCTAGTAACCACATGTCTATCATTTCCGAATCCGATCTTCTTCATCTCGTTGAGGTTGGGGTTTTGCTTCCGAAGGAGCTCTGCTCTTAGCGGATCTATCATGGTGTCACTGTTCCGACAGAAGACACGCATGAATCTGTCATTTACGTTCCCTTTCTCATTCGTGGGCTTGCTCTCCCATCTCCCCCTTTTTCCGCGGCCTCCTTGATTTCTATGAGTTGAATCTGACGCATCTGAACCCTAATTCAATTCTGCAAGTTGCCATTTTCGTACATCTGCGTGAGTCTTTTCTTGGGATTCTTCCCCACTTTGGTCTTTGGAAATATCTTTATCACTGTCGGCCTGGGATGGCTAGGGGACAACACCAGCTTGTTGGCGACGCAAGTTTAGAGCTTCGTAGGGGAAGGAAAGTGGAGTACCTCGACATTCCTCTCAAGGATAGTATCAAAGGGTGGCGTCTTGAGTGGTTCATCGTGGAAAACCACTACAAGTCTCTCCCCCCTCGGTCGGGGAGGCAACCAGATGTCCACACACCTAGCTGGGTAGAATGTCCTACCTTTTCGGAGATAACAGAGGCCAAAGTATTGCTTATCGAGATCTGCTTGCTGAAGGATGGGGGTCTGACTGCTGAAGCTGTGGTTGCTGACTTCGTCTTCAAAAACATTCAACCCTTGAAGGATAGAATTTACCCCGCCTACTTGTATAGTGGCGTCAATGATTCCACCAGAGTCGTGAACAGGAGGATTCCCAATGAAGATCTGCTGAGCCGACTAGACATGATTTTGAGGGGCGGAGTCTCAAATGCTGGTGCTCCTATGGCTTATTCTGCGTGGAACCTGTCTCCAAATAGGCCATTCTCTAAGTTTGTCTCCAACCCTCCTGCTCGTGATGGTACCCTAGGTTATAGAGTGCGACCCTCTCCTGAGGACATTGAGGCATTGGTTGCTCCACTTCAGAGTCTTCCTAGGGATGAGAGGCAAACTCACTTTGAGATGCCAGCCAGCACTGATGATGCTGAAATGGATGCCATGCTTAGCCTGCTAGCCGGGGAATCGTCTGACTCTACTCGCACCGAGCCGATGGCCATCACGACTGGGAAAGAATTTGGTGAGGTGGTGGAGATTCGGAAACCTGAAGGTGCCTGCCCAAAGCGTTCATCCCGAGTGAACCGCCCGACTGCACCTATCGAGGAGAAAAAGAAGAAAAGGCGACTTCAGTGACTATCATGCTTGGATCAGGATGTCGGTCCTTCTGTACCGATTCCTAATGACGTCCTGGTAGATGCCATCCATGAGGTTGATGCCAAAGGTTGTGATCATGCACAGGCTACTAGCGACATGTTTGACGAGGATGAAGAGGAAGAAGAAGAAGTCCCACTGATCCGCAAGAATAGCCGGCACTATAGAGGCAACGAGGGGGTAGCGATATTCCCTCTCCAGCTCTGTCGGCACTAGTCAGTCTTCAGGAGCTTTCAATATCATATTTTGATCAAGCACTGGATTAGGTCATTCCTGAATACATACTATCAGAGCCTCCTGAAGCTGATACCCCAGCCATCTGTTCGGAGGTCCCAGACAGTGGGCCTTCATTGCTTGGTTCTGCCGGGCAAGAGGTAAACTGAGTGGTGTCTCGCGCATCGTCGACCTTAGTGGGCAATCTTTTATGCAGAAACACTGATATGAGTTACTTGACTCGCATGGAGGTGGCTGAGGGGCCTTTAGCTTTAGAAGCTGCTACTGCAGAAGACCTAGCCCTGAGGTGGCACTGGCAGCTACCAAGCCCCCGAGGGTGTCATTGGTAGCGATCCAGCCCTTGTGGGTAGTGCAAGCTGCGACCTAGCCCCAGAGGATGTTCAAGCGTGCTCTCTTTCCAATACTTCCATGGATGTCCACATCTGGTCATCCCTAATTCGATCTGATGGGGCGACGGCAGCTCGTGCTTCTACGGCTTTAACTGGACAAGTCGCCTTAGAGGTCGGTGAGCCAGACGCAAGAAGCCTGCTGTCTGCTAGTGGGGCTGAGGTCACCCCGGATAGTGCTCTCCAGATTGTTCCTACTAATCTTCCCTCGTCAAGCCATGCTCCGGCTCCTCCTGCCTTGGGCCTTCCGCTATTCCTTTCTAATCTCCAGGTGAGTTGGTTTTTTGCTCTATATTGTTCGTACTAGCAAATTATCTTTCTTCTGCTCATCTGTCTATGAGCACATGATTTTTGTTGATGGAGTACCTGCCCAGTTCAGGCCTTGTGGCGCTGCTGTTCCTGAACAAGCCCTATCTCTAATGCAGTGGAATCCTTTGCTGCTCCAGAAACAGATAGATGATCTAAAGGCATCGAATGCTGGTTAGTGAGCTTACAATTTCTCTAGCTGTTCTAGTTGATCGACTTATCTTTAATCACACATTCTTTTTCGGCTGCATTATCAAATATGGCTCAACGATGCTCTAACCTTGAGGAGAAGTATTCTCAGAGTCAGACTGACTTAACTCAGATTTGTGCCTTTCTGGATAGTGCACGCTCTCTGAACTCTTCTCTGAATGCCCAGCTTGATTCTGAAAGGATGGCACATGAGGTAAACTTCCCTTGATGACCCTGCTCTGCTATTATTGCCTTAGTGTTGAATGTTGTTTTCTATTTGTAGGAGGAGAAACGAGTACTTGTTGATTGTTGCCTTAGTGTTGAATGTTGTTTTCTGTTTGTAGGAGGAGAAACGAGCACTTGTTGCCTCTCGCGACAATCTTGACAGGCTGTAACGTGACGCCATTAACTCCTTGACCATTCTGGAGAGGAGCCACCACTTCACCATGTCTGACCTAGACCATCATCGCCATGAGCTACAGGCATCTCAAGATGAAGTTCTTTGACTTGGGTGATTGCTGTTGACCAAAGACTCCACCATTAAGGATCTGCGTGCTTCCAAGAAGCTTGTCGCGTAGGAGCTAGGGGCCACTCAACTGGCTGTTAAAACTCTAGAGGACAACTGTGTCGTATTGAAGGCCCAGCGTGACAGGGCTATGGATAAAGCCGTTCGTGCTGGAGGGATCTTGATGAGGACACCCTGCATTGTGGTGCCTGACGATATTGTTGCTGATGTCAAGGCCGTTCCTGATGCTACAGGCCATCCCTCTTCTTCTGTTGCTCCTGCGAAGGATACCGTCTACAAGGATGTTTCGACACAGTGATGTCCTGTAAAACACTTTATTTATTGAGTTAGTATCTCCTTGGAGGATAGATGTAATATGAATTCTATGTGCATGCGATAGTTGTGTTCGAACTCGGATACTCTGTAAACAGGGTGCCGGAAAACGCCCCTAGCACTAGCAAGTAAGATGTTATCTTTTCCTGAAGTGTTTTCAATTTTAGCCCATCGTTCTACTGTTAGGGTATAATGGTCACCATAAACAGCGCAAATGCAAGTATACCGCGCTGGCTTAAGGCGTGTTCCGACCTAAGCCAGTCGCCTCGCTGTTAGGGCCTAGTGGTCACCCTAAGTGAAGTGAGTTGGAGTATATTGCACCGACTTAAGTCATCACCGACTTAAGTCGATTGCACTGCTGGCAGGGTATAGTAGTCACCCTAAGTCAAGTTAGCACGAGCATGTCGCACCGACTTAAGTCGTCACCGACTTAAGCTGATTGCTCCGTCAGTAGGGTATAGTGGTCACCCTACATTAAGTAAGCGTGAGCATGTCGCACCAACTTAAGTCGTCGCCGACTTAAGCCGATTGCTCCGTCAGCAGGGTATAGTTGTCACCCTAAGTCAAGTAAGCGTGAGCATGTCGCACTGACTTAAGTCGTCGCCAACTTAAGCTGATTGCTCCGCCAGTAGGGTATAGTGGTCACCCTAAGTCAAGTAAGCGTGAGCATGTCACACCGACTTAATTCGTCGCCGACTTAAGCCAATTGCTCCATTAGCAGGGTATACTAGTCACCCTAATTCAAGTAAGCATGCTGATTTCAAGTCCAGCCCAATCAAAATCAGTTGTAACTCAAGAGTTTGAATGCCTTTGGAGAATGAAAACTTTATTGATGATGAAATCCTCAGATTTATTGTGACGGAACCTCCCAAGTTATTAGGCCCACCTACAGTTGTCCTTGTCCAACGGACCTTGGGCAACCATGTAGATGCACATAATCACTCGACAAGTTCGGTACCTGTATTCTCAAATCCTTGCCCAAGAGCGCTTCACCCGTCACACAGATATTACATCACATCGGAGGAACGAATAAGCGGAAGCGAATTACAATAACTTAATTTACATTCATTAAAAATATAGAGAAAGAGTATTAAGGTTATTACAAAACCAGTGCATAAGTATTATTATTACAAACCTGGAAGGCAAAAACCCCTCCCGCACGAAAGTATATTGTTTTTCAAATGGAGGCCAACATCCTCCCGCAACCACTTCACTGTTGAGGTTCGTCCTTGGGCACCACCTTAGAACAAAAACAGCAAAAGTCTGTTGTTTCCCCACCTACAACAACATGGGATCGAAAACCCTAAGTACGAAGTGTACTTTCGCAAGTCTTACCCAACAAAGGAAAAGACTCTCAAGGATATGCTGGTTTGAGGGAGTCAAGGTAAGGCTATTCAAGAATCAAAGACTCTGTTTTGCAGAAATGCTTACTAATAGTGAATCCTTAAAAATCCAGTTTTTATTAGCATGTTAAGTCGTTACCTATAGCTAGAGTCATTTTCTACTCTAGTTCAAGCACTTGACCTGCACTAGCTGTCTTTTATCAACCCTTTTAGTTCACTGGAATGCTACGTGTAAGTCAGTGACCAAGTCTTCATGTCCGAGAAGTAATGGCGATCCGAATCGATTAATACTTAGCTGAGGATCTCCAATCACATGACATATGTAGCACTTAACCCTTGCATATGTCAACTTGCCACCGGGTTTCTTAAGAACAGACCGGGTTCACGCGAACTGAGAAGCACAGATACACCACCGTCCAGTCCCATTGCATGTTGGCTGTTCTGGTATTAGTCTGCCCGAGGCAAAGCTTACCCATGACGAGGCATGTGACTAGTTAAAGGGTCCTCGGTCAGTAGGCCCACATCGACACGGTCCTTAAGCGACTCAAACGGAGACACTACACCGAGACTCTCTTCTCGTGCAAGTCACCCGCCCGGTCTCAACTTTATCAATTAAACCCAAAAGCTTGGTACCTGACAGAGGTACATCTTATCCGATGTTGAACCCATCCCGGCCATGATGGATCCATCATCAAGTTTTTACTTTTGAAAACATCCCCTTCCCTTTGAAGCATCACCTTTGGTGTAAAACAAAACCTTTTTGTTTTATAAAGCAAGGCTAAGCATCAGAAAACCTTTTAATAAAACAGGTAACCAAGGCATGGTAAAATAGTTCCAAGGAAGGAAATGCAGCAATTGGCTTAACACTCAACTCCTATCACCTAATGCATCATTCAAGTGATAAAGAGTTTAAAATCACAAGGAAAGGTAAATGCACCAGGGCTTGCCTTGTGTTGTAGGAGAGTCGGGCTCTGTTCCACAAATATCAAAGTAAAAACAGTTCCCGGAAGGTGGGTTATTTATTGGTGGTGTAGTCTCTTCTTCTTCAACCACTATTTCTTCCTCGTTCTCTATAACCATATATATATAAACATGAATGCTCATATGATGTTATGAATATGCAATTGTAGTAAAGATACATCAAGTGGTGTCTTGAATACAATTTTCCTTCACGGTGCACCAGGGAAACTGGGGTCTTCTGGGTCAACACCCTAGTAGGGTTAGACAGTTTTACCCTAAGGGGCTAGGGTTTTGGGTTTTGGGAATCAAACAGTATCCAAAGCATATCAAACTTTACCCATATGTTCTAAATACCATATTAGGATTTTCTAAAAAGTTTTGTGATTTTTGGAGCAATTTAGGAATTTATAAAATTCCAAAAGTCTAGGTTTAGGCCTTCTTAAATACTACATAATTCCTAGTTTGGGCTAAAAATTTTGGAACTAATTTTATTAAATACTATTGGAATTTAGGATTATAGCAAAATTGGTTTCATATTTTTATCTTTTTTCTAGAATTTCTTATGGATTTCCTAAGTCTGGCAGAAAAAGAAAAAGGAAAAGCATAAACAGTAACATGCTTATTCTAAGCCCGAGCTGGCCCATGACAGGCGAAACGCGCCCGCGCGCACGCCCGCAGTGTTCACTTTGACGCAGAGGACCCTGGTGATTTGAAAAACCTTTAAAGAGTCCGTAGCACTATTTCCTTGTGTCACTGACAGTTGCAGATAGACCCTCCCCTTTCTATTCCTTCACAAGTTGAGGTCCCCGACCATGGACGGCAGAGCAGCGGCTCCGGCGAGCCTGTACCGGCCGAATAACGCAATGACCGATGCTCCGGTGTGGCTGACACCTAATTCTTCCCATAACGACCATAATCCCGCAATCAATTGCGTAGTTCTAGCCCACAATCACACTGTCCACGGTGATGGCGCAAACCGAGGACAATCCGAGGTGTTCCCAGTGATCTACTCAGGTTTAGTTCAATTGGCTAGGCCGATGAGCATCTATAACACACAGGGGTATTGAAACGAGGGCGAGGAGGGCGTGAACAGACCTGCAACGAGCTGGCCACGATGAGCTCACTCACGGCGGCGTTCTTGACTGATTTGGGGGAAACTCTAAATTAGAGCTCTCTGGTGGACAATTCGAGACATGGGCGGCTGCGCTGGATGCGTGACTACCTAGGGGAGCTCACGGCTTGCTCAATTTATAGAGTCTTTGAGCAGTGGTGTCCAATTTCACAAAGGTGTGCTGGCGGTCAGAGAGAGGGGATGAGTCACCGCGACGATCTACCGTGGCGATCACTAGTTGAGGAGCTACGGCGGTCACTGGATAATCATGACGACTCAGGATGACGTGGTAAGACATCCTAAGGTGTGGCGCGACCGAGTGAATGGTGGTAGCCACGTTGCTGGCAAGTGGGCACAGTGACAGGGCGGCCATAGTGCCCCAAACTCATCCACGATGAAGATCTTTTCACTATCGAGTGTAATCCACTCATCCAAGGCATGAATCGCGGCGGCCAGTGCGAATCCGAGCGCGAAGGTCACCGGCGGCGAAGTGCAGTGAACCTGAAGATCTTTTCTGTCTACTATACCATCAGAACGCCATTCAGAGCACCTGACAGAGCATATTCTAGAGCGATTTTCTCCAGAAATTGTTCAGCACCAGATCATGCTCGACATAGCAAAGTTGTTCACTAATATTAGAGCTTAAAATTTGCCATAGTGGCCCTGACCTTATCTCCATTGAATCAACCACGAACTGCTCCCAAAGTTAACCAAATATCACTGGTGGCCATTTTTCAGTTCAAGGACTGACTAACAGCCCGACTTGAAGTCCTTTTATCTCCAATTTCTATACAACACCATTGCTTAGTCACTTAATAAAACTTGTACTCCTAACATAGCTCTACAGTTTTGATGTGTTGAGCTAGGGCAAAATCCTCAAGAATTCTGAGATATGGAGCAGCAAAGTTGACCCAATTCAACTGAATTTCCGGCATAGTCACATAGCACTCATGTGACCTTTTTTGCAAATAAGTCCAAATCCCATCATATAACTTGGGAATCCTCCAATACAAAAGTTACTTGGTTTGTAGTGTATTATTACTTTGCCATTTGCACCTTGGTCCAAAAGTGCACAATTTTGTATCTTCCCCCCTAGGGTTCCAATCTAGGGTTTTCTAGTGGTCTTTTAGGGTTTTGAGTTTTCTAGGGTTTTTGTGCCGCTAAAGTCCTTCACGTGTGATACCTTGTGAGCATTTCTCATGTCTTATGATATTTTTACTCCTTTAAACTTTTCTGTCACGCATAAGCCCTAATTTAGGGTTAAGCACTCTACCCTCGGGTTAGTCACACATCAAGTCACATCATTACAACTGGTTTGAAATTTTTACCTAGTGAATGCACTCTAGGTGTAACAAACACAAGATATGCCAATGCTAATGATGTTATGCTCAAGTTTTAGTGACAGTATCACTAGAGGTGTTACATTTATAGAGTACAATGTTCCTTCAAGAATTTTGTGACCTTGCTAAGGATAGAATTTTCTGGGGTGTTCTATGTTCCACGAGTTCCCCACTTCTATGCCATCCATCTGAGTAAGCCGGTATGATCCCGGCCGTGTGACCTCTGATATGATGAACGATCCTTCCCATAGTGGTGATAGCTTGTGCCGCCCTTCCCCGTTAGTATTCGGCGAAGGACCAAGTCTCCCACTACAAAAGATCAGTGCTGCACAGCTTTATCATGGTAGCACCTCAAGGTCTGTTGGTACCTAGTCGACTGAATTACTATGTTCAATCGTTCTTCCTCCATCACATCGATATCTTCCAGCCTAGTTGCTTCTGCTTTGGCTATGCTTTCAAAAGTTATCCTTGGTGCCCCGAAGATTAGGTCGGCGGGCAGCACTGCCTCTGATCCATAAACCACGAAAAACGGGGTATTTCCATGCAGAGCCCGACTAGGTTGAGTTCTCAGGCTCCAAACCACGTATGGTAGCTCTTTGATCCATTTTCCTGCAAGCTTTTCACTCTTGTCAAATATTTTCTTTCTGAGTGCTTCTAGTATCATTCCGTTGGCTCTTTCTACTTGGTCATTGGCTCTTGGGTGTGCCACTGATGCATACTTGATCTGGATGCTCCGTTGCTCGTAGAAATCAAAGAATTCAGAACTGGTGAAGTTGGATCCCAGATTAGTGATGATGTTGTTTGGTATCCCGAACCTAAAGATTATGTCTTGTATAAACTCTACCACTTTGGCTGAGGTCAAAGAAGCGATTGGCTTATACTCTATCCAATTTGTGAATTTGTCAATGGCAACTAGTACATGAGTATAGCCTCCCTGAGCTTTCTTGAAAGGTCTGATCATGTCTAGCCCCTAGCATGCAAATGGCCATGTTACAGGAATGGTCTGTAGCTGCTGCACGGGTAAGTGTTGTTGCTTTGGTAGGAATTGGCATGCTTCACACTTCTGGACTAACTCGGCGGCATTGTTCTTCGTTGTTGGCCAATAGAAACCAGATCTAAAAGCCTTCCCGACCAGAGTCCTGGAGGCTGCATGTACTCCGCACTACCCAGCATGGATTTCATATAGCAGTTGTTTCCTGACGGCCGAGTGAATGCATTTCATGAGGACTCCTGCCGCACCTCTTCTGTACAGTAAAGCCCCTATGATGGTGTAGTGGGCCGACTGCCTTGCGATGCGTTCCGCTGCAGCCTTGTCATCCGGCTCTTCTTCATTTTTTATATACCTGATGATATGCTCTCTCCAGTCATTGGGGTCCGACTCTGGTTGGCTTAAGGTGTTGCACTCTTCCACCTGATCCGAGAGGATGTTTGGTTGTGATATTTCTTGGATGAAGATACCAGGTGGAGCCTGGGCTCGACTGGATCCTAGCTTCGACAACGCGTCTGCTGCTATGTTGTGATCTCATTTGACGTGATGGAACTCCAATCCTTTGAATTTGTCCTCCAGTTTTTGCACGGCTGCATAGTACTTGCCCATGGACTCAGTCGAGCAATCCCAGTATTTATTTATCTGGCTTATGACCACTAGCGAATCTCCATATACCATCAGTTTCTTGATGCCGAGTGATACGGCGATACTTAGCCCGTGGATCAGTGCTTCATACTCTGCTGCATTATTTGATGCTAGAAATAGTAGCTGGAGTGCATACTTGAGTTGCTCTCCTCTAGGAGCAATAAAGAGAATCCCTGCACCTGCTCCTTGCAGCTTCAACGAGCCATCAAAGTACATTCTCCACACCTCGGTAACCTTTAGGCTGTCTAGGACCTGATGTTCAGTCCACTCTGATACGAAGTCAACCAGTGCCTGAGTCTTGATTGTCATGCGGGGCTGGAACTCTAAGTCGTGAGCTCCCAGCTCGCACGCCCACTTGGCTATCCTTCCAATAGCTTCTTTGTTGTGGAGAATATCTCCTATTGGAAATCCTGTGACTACTATGACTTTGGGGTCGTCAAAGTAGTGAAGGAGCTTGCGGGTGGTTAGGAGTACCGCGTACAATAGTTTCTGGACTTGAGGGTACCTTATCTTTGAGGGTCCGAGGAGTTCACTGATGAAGTAGACCGGATGCTGCACCGGATATGCTTGTCCTTCCTCTGCCCACTCAACTACCAACGCGGTGCTTACCACGTGAGTCGTGCAGGAGATGTATAACAGCAGATCTTCTGCCAGCTGACCCAGCGTAGCTCAGCGTGGTGGCTTGAGTACTGATGGTGTAGTTAGAAACTTTTTCAATGCCTCTAGAGCTTCCTGTGCCTTTGTGGTCCACTGAAACTTGTCCACCTTTTTGAGCAATTTGTAAAATGGTATGCCTTTCTCGCCTAGCCTTGATATGAACCTGATTAAGGCTGCCATGCATCTCGTAAGCCTCTGCACCTTTTTCTGTGATCGTGGCGCTTCCATTCTCATGATGGCCTCGATTTTTTCTGGGTTAGCTTCAATCCCTCGGTGGCTAACAATGAATCCAAGTAACTTTCCTATCGGTACTCCGAAAACACACTTTTCTGGGTTGAGCTTCCATTAGTAGCGCCTCAAGCTGTTGAAGACCAGCTGCAAATCTTCAATGAAGTTTTCTGAGTTTTCTGTTTTGAATCACCACATCATCGACATAGGCTTCCACTCGCTTGCCCCAGTGGTTGGCTAAGCATGTCTGAATGGCTCTCTGGTAAGTTGCTCCTGTGTTCTTGAAGTCGAACGGCATGGAGGTATAGTAGAAAGCTCCAAATGGGGTGATGAAAGCAGTCTTCTCCTCATCATCTTGCTAAGCTAATCTGATGGTACTTAGAATAACAGTCTTGGAAGGACAACATAGAACAGCCAGCAGTCGAATCAACCACCTGATCTATTCTAGGGAGCTTGAAGGGATCCTTCGGACAATGCTTGTTGAGATCAGTATAGTCAACGCACATGCGCCAATCCACTTTATTCTTTTTGAGTAAAGAACAGGATTTGTTAGCCACTTGGGATGCAGCACAACCCTAATGAACCCTGTAGTCACTAAGCGGGCTAGCTCGGTACGAATAGCTTCTCTTTTATCAGACGTGAAACGACGCAACTTCTGTCGAATCGGCTTTGCTTGAGGATAGACCTTCAATTTGTGCTCGACTAGTTCTCTAGGGACTCCCAGCATATCTGCAGGTTTCTATGCGAATACGTCTCGGTTTTCTTGCAGGAACCGGACAAGCGCGCTTTCCCATTTGTCGTCAAGGCTAGAACTAATGATGGTCGTCTTGCGTTCATCAGCGAATCCTAGGTTGATCCTCTTAGTCTCCTCAGTCGGTCGTATAGAGGTCACTACTTGAGCTTCGTTTGTGGGTATTGCGAGGTCTTCCTCAGGCTTTGTGTCTGCCTGCACGGAGGAAGTCGTCGGGGGTCTAGTAGTAAGGGATACCTAGATGGCTCCCCAAAAGCACTCTGCGGTGCCTTGGAAGTCAGCGCGCACAGTAATGATTCCTTGCGGTCCCGACATCTTTAATATCATGTATGAATAGTGCAGAATGGCCATGAACTTGCCAGTCCCGGCCTACCGATGATGGCATTGTATCCGCAGTCGAAACGTGCCACCTCGAACCTTAGGAACTCAGTTCTGTAGTTCTCCGGAGTCCCGAAGGTGATGGGCATGTAGATGTGTCCGAGTGGGTACTCCCCTTCGGTCGGCACAATGCCGAGAAAGGAGCATCTGACTCATTGAGGTCTTTTGAGTGTGACCCCCAAGGCTAGAAGCGTTCGGGGGAAGGTAACATTAATGCTACTTCCCCTGTCCACTAGTACTTTCTTTACCCTGCTCTCTCGGACCACCGGATCAACGAGGAGCGGGTACTTGCCGGGATGGTCGAAGTTGAGCCACTAAACCGCTCGGCTGAAGGTTATTACATGCTCCGACCACTGATAAGGAGCTAGGGCACTAGTGGTTGCCGCCAGGACCTGCCGGTCATTGAGCTTCTGTTGCCTTCTGTTCTCCTGCAACTCGTGTCCTCCGAAGATGACGTTGACCTCCCTGTCAATGCGTGGGAATGCTCCACCCCTCCCCCTTCTGGCTACTGAGGCTGCCTGGGCTCACCGGGCCCTCCTCATGGTGGGGGAGGTGGTAGAGGCTAGAACGGTCGGCCATGTCCGACGGAGTCCTTGAAGTCCCTACAGTTCCATAGGGTGTGGCGCATGTCCTTGTGGTATGGACACTGGGCGTCGAGGATGTCATCTAGTGTCTGTTCGCCTCTGCGGGGTGCACCTTAGGCTCGAGCGACGGGTGGTCCGGCAGCGTGTACCTCCTCACGTGGCCTTTTCTCCTAGTGCCTGTTGGATTGCTAGTTCGTGTCGCGCCGTGGTGCCGTGGTGCAGGTTTCGTTCCTCCGATGAGGTCCTGGGCCCGCTCGTCAGCGATGATGTAGAGGTCCGCTTCTTGGAACAGCTGTTTGGAGGTGGTCAGCGCTTTCTGTAGTATGGCTTGGACGAAGGCTGAGTCATTGGATCCTCGGTAGAAATCTTCAATCACCGCTGCCTCGGTGACTTTGGGGATATGATTTCTCATGGTCTGAAATCTCTTGAGGTACGACCGAAGTGTTTCATCACCCTAGCGCCTGATGGATTTGAGGTCCCATGGCTGTGCCGGCTTGTCAAAGAGGGACTGGAAGTTGGCAATGAAACGCTAACTAAAGTCACTCCAATCGTCGTTGCAGTGTCGTGGCAAATGTTGTAGCCACTGCATTGCATCTTGCCCAAGGACAATGGGCAAATATGCTGCCATCACGTCTTCTGTTGCCCCGGTGGCCCGGGCGGCGGTCGTGTAGACGGCCAACCAGCCCTCCGGGTCCTGCTTGGGCTCGTACTTGTTGATGTTAGAGACTTTGAAATTTGGGGGCCACTGGATGGCCCAGAGACGTGGAGTAAGCGTAGAGACTCCACATGTGTCTTCCTGTCGGCGTTCATGGTGTCGATCTCGGGGAGGGGAGTTAGTGATGTTTTGTCTCGACCGTCCTTGGATCGGGCCACTAGTTGAGGCCGTAGCCGACTCAACTCGGGTGGCATGGCTTTAGGCCGGGACGCCGTGGTCCCGGTCATACTCTTCTCGGTGCCTTATCTCGTTTTCGTGTTGTCGGTTCGTGAAGCATTGATGGAGCTCTGTGTGTCCCGCCGACTGTTGATGGCATGTCGTAGGTCGCCCGGGGGATGAGCGATAGGCAGAAGGTGGTTAGCTGCTCGAGTAAGTAGCCACCGATAACCTTCAGTGCCTGGAGTTCGAGGGAGGCCAGCACTCCTCCGACTTCGCTCAGCGTGTTCATTGCGAGAGCAAAGTTAGGGTTCAGATTTCCAGCAAAGAGGGGATTCTCTCAGCGTAACCTTGCGCCCTGCTCGGCTTGTTCTCGATCTCGGTCCTAAGCTTGCTGGCGATCACGTCGGCAAGAGTTCTGCCTTTCTCGGTGTACCCACTCATCAGGGGTTTCTCCCACTTCTGAAACTTCATCTCGATATATGAGCTGCGCCGGGTCCCGCTTCCCATCCTCGTGATGTCGCCAAATATTTCGGTGCCTGTTCCTTCGTCGCCATGCTTCACGCTGGGGAGGTTCTTCGCCCTGCACGGTCGGCTCGTCGTCGGAGATGGGAGACGATTCCAATCTCCCCCTTATGAAAAGGATGTCAGGGTAGAAAGGAGTTGTCATGATGGTGAGTTCCTTTCCGTCCTCGACGAAGGTGCTGAAAAGATAACTTGGCGGAGTTCTGTCCCCTTTCGAGGAACGCTTGCTTCTTTCTTCCTTGTAATCCGTGTCCACTCCTTTGTGGGCAAAGTGGGCAGCAGAGTTCTTCGGGCAGGCAAATTCCCAATTCTCGGCTTGCAAGAAGCAGTCTTTGCCCGAGGCGCAGGAGGCTGCGCTATCTGTTGTCCTGTTTCAGCTTTCCTGGGAATTTCTAGGAAAACTTCTTCTCCGGTGGATCTGCTATGCAGTACAGAATTCCTTTCTCATCTGCTACGGACGAGATGGTCCCGAAGCAGAACACAGATCTAAGGCGAAGAGCGATCTTGCACTGGGAAGTAACGGCCATTGAGCTAGCTTGGATCAACGACACACCCCCTATCTGGCGCGCCAGCTGTCGGTGTTTGGAGCCCGACAGCACACCCAGGTTACCCCTTGCGGTGCTTTTGGGTAGGACAGTGCTATTAATTGTAACTCAATGGTTCGTGCGATATGCATGAGAGACGACAGGCGATTTTCTACAGATTCGGGCCGCTTGGAGAGGCGTAATACCCTACTTCCTGGTGTGGATCTTTATGTGGTGGGTTACAAGAAGAGTTCTCTAGAATGGAGAGAAGCTAGTGAGATGGGTTGGTGATTGATTGATTGATTATGATGGGGTACCCCCTAGGCCTTATATATTCGACCATGGGGCACTACATGCGTATGTGATGATGATGTGTACCCTATGTAATAGTGAACCGACTGAACTGATCTTCCTACAATCTTGCCGACTTATCCCTAATCCACCCCCGTATTCAAGGGCACTGCACGCGGGAAAGTCAGGTGGACGCTACGGATAGCGTTCGAGCCTGACGGGTTGTTTGGGCCCGAGTCTGCTTCTTTCTCATGTCAGCCCACTCCACCCGCAGTTTTGTCTCGGCCCACGAGGAGATGGCCTTGCGAGGTAATTAGCCCAAAGCCTCTCACGAGGCCTTCCTGCCTTCTAGTGGACCCGGGGGATATCTGTCCCCCACAGTACTCGTAGTCGAAGCGCGCTACCTCGAACTTCAGGAACTTAGTTATGTAGTTCTCTAGGGTCCCGAAGGTGATGGACATGTAGATGTGCCCGAGTGGGTACTCTCCTTCAGTCGGCATGATGCCGAAGAAGGCAGAATCTGACTCGGTGAGGTCTTTGAGTGCGACCCCCAGGGCCTGGAGCGTCCGGGGGAAGGTAACGTTGATGTTGCTTCCCTCATCCACTAATACTTTCTTCACTAGGCTCTCTTTGAACACTAGATCAACGAGGAGCGGGTATTTGCCGGGATGATCAATGTTGAGCCATTGATCAGCTCGGCTGAAGGTTATCGTGTGCTCCGACCACCGGTAAGGAGCTGGAGCACTGGGGTAGCCACCAGGACCTGCCAGTCGTTGAGCTTTTGCTGCCTCCTGTTCTCTTGTGCTTCGTGCCCTCCGAAGATGATGTTGACGTCCCTGTCAACGCATGCAAATGCTCCACCCCCTCTCCCTTCTTGTTGCTGAGGCTGCCTGGGCTCGCCAGGCACTCCTCGTGGTGGGGGAGGCGGTAGAGGCTGGAATGGTCGGCCATGCCCAACGGAATGCTTGAAGTCCCTGTAGTTCCGTAGGGTGTGGCGCATGTCCTTGAGGTACAGGCGCTGGGCGTCGAGGATTTCATCCAGTGTTCGTACTCCTCTGCGGGGTGCACCGCGGGCTCGAGCGACGGGTGGCCCGACAGTGTGCACTTCCTCGTGGGGCCTCTTCTCCCAGCGCCTGTCAGGCAGCTGGTTCGCGTCGCGCCATGGTGCGGTGGCGCAGGTTTCATACCTTCGATGAGGTCCTCGGCCCATTCATCTGCGGTGATGTAGAGGTCTGCCTCCCGAAACAATTGTTCAGAGGTGACAGGTGCTTTCTAGAGCATGGCTCGGACGAAGCCCGAGTCATTGGATCCCCGGTAGAAGTCTTCAATCACCCCCGCCTCGGCGACTTCAGGAATACGGTTCCTCATGGTCTGAAACCTCTTAAGGTATGACCGGAGCATTTCATCGCCCTGACGCCTGATGGATTTGAGGTCCCATGGCCACCGGCTTGTCAGAGAGGGATCGGAAGTTGGTAATGAAACGCCGACTAAAGTCGCTCCAATCGTCGATGCAGTGTTGGGGTAGATGTCGGAGCCACTGCAGCGCGTCTTGCCCTAGGACAATGGGCAAATACGCTGTCATCATGTCCTCCGTCGCCCCGGCGGCCCAAGCGGCGGTGGTGTAGACGGCCAACCAGCCACCCAAGTCCTACTTGGGCTCTTACTTGTCGACATTGGATACCTTGAAGTTGGGGGGCACTGGATGGCCCGGAGACGCGGAGTAAGCGCGGAGACTCTGCACGTGTCTTCCTGTCGGCGTTCGTGAGGTCGGTCCCCGGGAGGGGAGTTGGTAGTGCGTCGTCTCGACCGTTCCCGGAACGGGCCTCTAGTCGAGGCCACCACCAACTTAGCTCGGGTGGCGCGACTTCGTGCTAGGACACCATAGTCCCGGTCATACTCCTCCCGGTGCCTTATCTCACTTTCGTGCCTTCGGTCGCATGAAGCGTTGATGGAGCTCCGCACGTCTCGCCAGCTATTGATGGCGTGGCGTAGGTCGCTCGGAGGATAAGCGATGGGTAGAAGGTGATTAGCTGCTCGAGTAAGTAGCCGCAGGTAGCCTTCCGTGTCTGGAGTTCGCAGGAGGCCGTCAGCTATCTGGGCCAGCACCCCTCCGACTTCACTCGGCGTGTTCATTGCACTAGCGAAGTCGGGGTACAAGTTTCGAGCAAAGAGAGAATTCTCTCAGCGCAGCCTTGCACCTTGCTCGGCTTGCTCTGGCTCTCGGTCCTGAGCTTATCGGCGATCACGGCAGCAAGAGTTCTGCCTTTCTCGATGTACTCGCTCGTCGGGAGTTTCTCCTACTTCTGAAGCTTCGTCCCGAGATACGGGCTACGCCGGATCCTGTTCCCCAGCCTCGTGATGTTGCCGCACGTTCCGACGTCTGTTCCTCCATCGCTGTGCCTCACGCTGGGGAGGTTCTTCCCCTTGCATGGTTGGCTCATCGTCGGAGATGGGCGCTAACTCTAGTCTCCCCCCAATGAAGAGGACGTTGGGGTAGAAAGGAGCCGACACGATGGCACTCTTCTTTCTGTCCTCCTTTGAGGACGAAGGCGTCGGAAAGATGGCTTGGTGTGTTCTCGTCTCCTAACTCGGGACGTTTGCTTCCTTCTTTCGAGTGATCCGTGTCCATTCCTTTTTGGGCGAGGTGGATAGTGGAGTTTTTTGGGTAAGTGAGCTTCTGACCTTCGGTTTGTAAGAGGTCATCTTTGCCCGAGATGCGGGTACTGGCGCCACCCGCAGTTCTGCTCTGGCTCCCCTCGAAATTTCCGAGGAAAGCTTCTTCTCCGGCGGGTCTGCTACGCGGTGCTGAGTTCCCTCTTCATCCGCTATGGACGAGATGGTTCCAAAGCAGAACATGGTCTTGGGGCGAAGGGCGATCTTGCACTTGCAGATGATGGCCATTGAGCTAGCTTGGATCAACGACACACCCCCTACCTGGTGCGCCAGCTGTCGGTGTTTAGAGTCTGACCGCACACCTAGGGTTACCCTTGCGATGCTTTTGGGTAGGATGGTGTTGTTGGTTATAACTCAATGGTTCGTGCTAGACGCACGAGAGAGGGACATACGATTTTCTGCAGGTTTAGGCCACTTGGAGAGGCGTAACACCCTACTTCCTAGGATGGATCTATATGTGGTGGGTTACAAGTGATGTCTCCTAAATGGGGACAAGCTAATGAGATAGGTAGATGGTCGATGGAAATGATGGAGTACCCCCTGAGCCTTATATACACGACCGTGGGGCACTCCATATGTACATCGTGATCACATGTTTCCTAATTGATAGTGAACCGACTGAACTGATCTCCCAAAAACACCGCCGACTCATCCTTAATCCGCCCCAACATTTGAGGGAGCCGTGCTCAGGAAATTCGGACGGTTTCTTTGGATAGCGCATGCTTTGACGGGATGCTTGGGCTCGAGTCTGTTGCCTTCTTAGGTCGGCCCATTCCGCCAGTAGCTCTAGCCCGGCCCACGAAGGGATGCCCTTGCGGGGTAACTAGCCCGAGGCCCCGCGCGAGGCCCTTTCGCCTTCTAGTGGTCCTGGGGGATATCTGTCCCCCACAGCGGCCTCATGCGATGAGCGGTGGCGTGGGCGGCGACGATGAGCGACGGTGGGGGCGTGGGCTTGATAGATGGAGCGGGCGCGGTGGGAGAGCGAATGAATCGAAACGACGTTCTGTGGCAGGCTGGTACGTTAGCTAAAAGTTTCCTATTTTTGAGGGCTGGTCTGCCAGTCGTCGAATATTACTGATATTTTTGACGGCTTCATCAGACCGTCAGAAATTGTATTATCTTGACAGCTCCTATGTAAACTGCCAGAAGTAAGCCGTCAGAAATGCTCTGTTTTTCTGTTGTGATTGTACCATTTGCAAAGTGGAATTTGAATATGGGGATGAGGATGTATAATCTACTGGAGATAGTTTTAGCTCTCGGTCTTCAAGCCATTTCTTTTGCCAGCTGAGAAAAATAAGATATCGTCCAATTCAACATTACAGATATTGAAACAGAGAAATCAATCACTTCATTAATTGCATAATATGGTAACAGTGAACTGAAACAATGCATGGTGCTAGAGAACATGACTCCACTACCTCCTCTGGTGGTGCAAATAAAAACATGGGATTCAAACTACATAGACCCGGTCTTTTATGCGTGGCACATTACATCCGGCGCTGCCAGCGTTCTTCGCAGCGTTGAACTCTTTCAACCAGTTGGCTGACTGCTTCATGTAGCGCGTGTAGCCATCATTGCGGTCAGTGTAGATGATGCGTAACGTTCGGTGTAGCCCACGGTCCATTCAAAGTTGTCCACCAGAGACCAAGCGAAGTAGCCCTGCACATCTGCCCCCAATCTGCATGAGCGGATAGATGTAATCAACGAACAAGTTTCTATGCGAAAAATGAACTAGAGGTGTGTAGAGACTCATACTCCATTGAGTCCTTAATAACTGCGATGTGGCGCTGGAGGTAATTTATCCTTTTCTGGTCATTCAAGGCATCATCCATGGCTAGGTCGCCGTTGACAACGTCACCCATCCCTGTAAATCACATGTTCATCAGCACTTCACTCCATGGGTTGTCTGGCCAAGTTCGCCAGATGTTTTAACAAATAACCGATTATAGCCTGCCAACCCAACATGCCCGCACCATGTGATTAGATGCACATCGTCCTAATTAGATGCCCATGAGAAGAATAAAAAGGGACAATTGTTTTGAAGTCAACTAAAATTTAGTACAACCTATGATTTGAATTACAACAAAATGCAAAAATATGGAGCACATTACTAGTTACCATTCTCAGTGATGTAGATGGGTGGGTTTCCGTATTTGTTCTTCATGATCATAAGGAGATCCTTTAGGCCTTCAGGGTACATGTAGATCCACGAATTCCCCATCTGCAAATGAAGTAATGAATATATTATTCGTAACAACAAACTATAGATTTGTTCCGCATTATTTTTGTAAACACAAAACATTTTCATGTCGAACGAACTTAACTTTTTTACATGTAAATTTGTACTATATAAAACACCTGTTTTGACGGTTCTACGATAAAAACCGTCATCATGCTCCACCATATTTAAATGGTAAAAAAAATTATACATAAATAAAGATTCAAACCATGATTGTTGGCTCATACCTTCACACCTACAAGACAACACAATGCATATGTCTTTGTGCTTTATACTCTATATTTAAGTATAAATGGAAACCGTAGCAACATACAGTCGGTCAGTATGATAGTTAAAGTTTAACCATGAGCACTCTATGACTATTCTTGGATGAGGTTTTTACATTACCACTTTCAACATAAAATATTGTAAAAAATAATAGTGTAAGAAGATACGTACCCAAGGACCAATGGGTTCCCGTCAGGCCCATTCGTTGGTTGAAAGAAGAATAAAAGCCCATGTACGATTAGTATGAGAACGCCATTTTTAATAGAACAATCAAGCATTAATATTATTAGTCCTCAACTACTATTTCTTACTTTCTTGACTAGCGTAGGCGTCATCGGTGTTGAGCACCGGTGAGTAGTTTGGAGAGATATCAATGTGTTTGGAGAACCTTGCGGTATAGTAGTTTAACCCCAGCATGTCATATGAACCCACTAGCTTTTTTGCTCTTCGACGGTGAAGAAGGGTAGCCGATCCCTCACCAACGATCTCATGGAGAAGGGGTAGTCACCACGAACCAATGGCTCCAAGAACCATCCTAGGTTAATGTCCCAGGATCTTTCTTGTGCTTGTTGATCCACAAACACTGACTTTTCGTGTGGCACTCAACCCATTACATCAAATGCAATCCCTATACGTCCTTTCTCATTCTGCAATTTATTTATAAGTATACTGGAGTGTGTTTTATATATGTTATACCACTATTTATTACTTTAGAATTATATATATACCTTGTAATGCTTCTTGTAAAGATCAATAGCCTCAGCATGGGCTAGGAGAAGGTTGTGACCAACAATGTCTGGCTCAATAAGTGAGTTTCCAATTGGGTTAGCACAATCTTGTCCTGGGGAGCACCTACCTGGGGCACACAACCCGATTCCATAGGAAAAAGAAGAAAAGGTTTAGGGCTTATTAAATGTCAACCAATTTTTCACTATCACCAAAGTTCTTGAAGCACACCTTAGCGAAATCTGTGTAATCTTTTCTGAAAAATTGCAAAGCCGGATAATGTGTTATATGCTAGTGAATTGATATTTTCCATGAATGACAATTGATGCATGTTTGTCCAATCCTTAGTTGTGACCCATCATGAAGTTAAATCACAAAAATTTATGGTGTCCAAAATGCAATTAACAATATTTTAGTTCATCGTTTGTTTTATCGTAACTAGAAGTATTGATGAAACTTTAGAATCGTCATCAGAGAGCAAGTAGACTAATTATTGATTGATGAGACAATATCATTTCAACTGTATATAATACTTACACAATGCTCTGATCTAAAAAGCCGTCGTACATGTCTACCAGTGCTTGAGGCGTGTCCCAGTGGAAAATTATTACAAATGGCTCTAGGCCTGAGTTGCAATGAGCAAAAAATGATTCATGAAAACTTCATCACATTGGATTACAATCATGATCAATTAATTAAGTTGCTAAGCTAACTAGTAAGAAAAAAATGTTTTTACCCTCCGCTAGCAACAAGTTGATGAGGTTTTTGTAGTAGTTGATGCCATCCTGATTAATACCTCCTTCGAGCGTCCCTCTAAAAGCCGTAAGAATACAATAAAATTAGCATCGTCACAATCCAACAACTCTGATTAGACGTATATATGCACATAGCTAGGGAACATATTTGGTTTATTTAATCTATACTTACTCGACAGTATTCTGGACCAAGAGATGGAGAACCTATAGGCATCCAACCCTATTTCCTTTATCAACCTAACATCCTCCTGCAAGTAATAATAGTACACATGCAATAGCATTTTCGTGTTCCAACAGTATTTGTGTCTCGGATATTCTCAGATGTACCACGTTTATGCTAGTTATTATTGATGGTGGCATATCTTTGTAGACTACCGGAATCCGGGTCTTTGCCGAGTGCTCGGTGCTTTGCCGAGTGCTTTTTGTCGGGCACTCAGCAAAGAAGCCTTTGCCGAGTGCCACACTTGGCAAAGCCCTGCTCTCGGTAACGATGTTGTTTGCCGAGAGCAGGACTCTCGGCATAGGAATACACTCGGCAAAGATTTCTTTACCAAGTGCCAAACACTCGGCAAAGGGCGGCTCTCGGCAAAGAGCCGTTAGCCGCCGTCTAAAGCTGATGGTCGTTACCTTTGCCGAGAGCCGAGTTCTGGCACTCGGCAAAGAATCTTCATTGCCGAGTGTCCCTCGTTTGACACTCGGCAGAGCAAGCTTTGCTGGGCACTCGGCAAAGTATATTTTTATTTTTTTATTTTGCCAACCAAAATTTTTGTGGTATGTTCCTACACTATGTAGACCTGCATGTACCACTTTAGAAAATTCACATTTGAACTACAAGTCACTCAAAACATGGAAAACCGTGCATGCACAGTTTTCCAACTTTTGCATGCACAGTTTTCCAAGTTTCGAGTGACTTACAGTTCAAATGTGAATTTTCGAAGAAATTCAAATAAACGAACTAAATCCAATAGTTATAGAAAACACTTCTATAATTGTCCCAAAATGGTACATGTAGGTCTATATAGTGTAGAAACATACCACAAAACGTTTGGTTGGCAAAATAAAAAAAATAAAAATATTCTTTGCCGAGTGTCAGCCGAGGGACACTCGGCAAAGCTTTGTTTGCCGAGTGTCAGACGATGGACACTCGGCAAAGTTTTTTAAAAAACCTTAAAGCCATTCTTTGCCGAGTGCCCACTGGCAAGCACTCGGCCAAGACGTCTTTGCCGAGTGCCGGATCTAGGGCACTCAGCAAAGTATATTTTTTAATTTAAAAAAAAACTTTGCCGAGTTCCAGATCATGGGCTCTCGGTGAAGTCTGTTTACATAGGCAGAAATAACCTTCTTCTTCACTTCTTCACTTCTCTTCTCCACGCCGTCGCCGCCGTCGTAGCTCCTCCCCGCGCTCTCGGCTAACCCCGCCCGGCCATCACCGCGTAGCTCCGCCGCCGGAGCCCCACCACCTGGCCAACCCCACCGCGCCCCGCCACGCCCCCGCACCCAGCCATGCCCCCACGTCCCGCCACCATGCCCGCGCCCTGCTGACCCCAACCACAACCACCGGCCCCAGCTGCCACCACCGCCGCCCCTGACCCTGGTAAGTTTTATTCTATGATTAAAGTATTTACCCATAAGTATAGTATAAGTTATGTTCTCTAAATTTGTTATAGTGGTAAAATATAGTGGTAAGAATTCTTTGGATTGGAACGATTACCATTACTATGAATAAAATCATATAATGTGATGGTGGATATGTTTAGTAAAATATAGTGGTAATGATGATTGGATGTCGATTAGATGTGATTCGCGACCATCGTGTCATTTGTATATCTGTGTGTCGGCTATCGTGCTGATACTTTTATTTGCAGGTTTTAGAAACCTCCCCATGCAGGGGAGGTGCTGCCAAATTTTCAATTGGTAGGCTTCTTTTAGAGGATGGAGGACCGTGAGTGGATGTACACGGGCCATAGACGAAGGAACGATGTCACCCCTAAATGGATTAGAAAGACCGATGATTTTATGGAACGGGCCCGGTTTTAAAGGACAAAGCCGGGTGCATCTCATACATGCCCAAGAAGACAACATATATAATAACAGAGTGTATAGAGATAAATGTCATAATAATCAGAGTATTTATTACATAGCGGAAGACTTATTACAAAATAAAAGTATAGCCATAAAACGAACTAAGGATCGTCGGCGCCAATGTCAACTGAGAAACGCCACCTAGATCAAGTCGAATGCCTCAGTGTTAGGCGGCTCCTCTTCGACCACCTGTTCTTCTCCTGTGGGGGGGTGTGAGACAGCAAGAGTGAGCTCACATACGTTCATAGCTCAACAAGTTGTGGGGAATAATGTGGCACGAACTCACCAAAGGTGGGAGTTCATGAAGTGTAAGGCTGATCAAAGAAATAAAGGTTGAGGCTGAGCATTGCTTTTATAAGTTGGTCAAAATTTTATTAGCAATTACTAAGTGTAAGTAAATACCAAACCTTAATAATAATAAAGAACAGTAATAGTAAAATAATCCCAAATGCGATGCAAATGTCAAATTAAATTTAAGTTCCATAATTAATCATGTGAGGGCCCGAGCCGCTCATGACCGTGAGCAGGGCTAGTATACTAGTTTTACACTCTGCAGAGGTTGCGCATCTTTACCCACAAGTCATGTTACCCATCTGCCAAGAGACAGCCAATCCCATACACCTCTACCGAGGAGGCGAGGCAGGGTAACACTACGAGGCCTTTACAAAGTTCCACTAGCTTCAGAAATCCCGCTACAGTTTATAGGAAGCTCCAGTGCAGGGTTCTTGCCTGACCGCCATCGCAGCAAAATCAACCAAGGACCTCCCTACACTGACCACTCCCCTACTACCCTTGCCCCTTTCGGGTAAGGAAGACCTCCACTAGCTTTCCTAGTTAATCAGCCAAGGGCGTCCCATTAAACCCTTGTGGTAGCACTGTTTTCCCGGGTGGTCGCTCCATGTTCCCATTAATTTAATGATCTTAACATGAACAGTAATAATAACAAGATAATAACAGAATAATCATGAATAGTGTATCTTCATACCCAATCCACATAAAGCAATAGCAGGACTACCCAAAAATATTTCAGGGATGAACAAGGTATAAAGATAACCAAAACTGGGGTAACCTAAAGGATCCCATCAAAATTAACCTATGCAGATCATTAAAATTAATAAGAACATGGCTGGGAAAAGTAAGTGATCAAGGGCACAACTTGCCTTCAATGAGCTCCTGCTCAGCTATCTCTACTTGTTGAACCTCAGTTTCCACAGTGGCTTGCTCGTCTACTCGCATCAACACAATACATACATAGTATAGCAAAAATTAACATTGCACCAAACATGTAAATAAAATACACAGTAAAAATCTACACATTAAAATGAAATCACAGGAACTGGAATTATCAATTTTGGAGTTATAGACTTTAAGTTATGGATTTTCTAAGGTTTTATGCATTTAATATAGGATTAAGTGAGAAATAAATTTTAATGTGTATTTCATATGAAAACAGTGGAACTATTTGATAAAGAAACTTATTACAAAATTTCAGAAATTGGAATGGCTCAATTTGGAGTTAGAATGGATTTTCTATGGAATAAACAAGTTTCTAGAATTGTTTTTGTATTAAAAACTAAATTCTTTAATCATTTCTCAGTTTTTATTGTCCTCTGGACTGAGCGTCAATTTCTGGAAAGTCCAGGGGCTCTGGCGCAAGATTCCACAGATACAGAGGGCTGCCGCATTGGACGGCGGGTTGATTCCTAGAGTTTCTAGGGTCTCTTCTGCAAAACTGGTATAGTGAAGGGGTACGGGCGAGACTAAGCCGCCCGATCAGAAACGGAGGGCTCAGATTAGATCTTCACCTTAGATGAACCGGTACGCGCTTATGACCACAGGATCTCGGATCCGAGGTCCAAAATCGTCCACGTCAGCCACTCACCCACAGCCCTCGATTCCGATCAATGGTCACGATTTAACCGCGCGAATAGGTAAGCTATCTTCTAATCTTCGCACTCCATTAACAGATCGACGGCGGTCGATCCTCCCCCCCTCACTACGCACAGCCACGGCGGGCCGGCACTCAGCACGGCGGCGCGCCATTGCCGGACTCCCTGATCCAACCCACGGTGCACGACTGCTAGGTGTACAAGGTGCGAATTGAAATTGGGAAGAACGCGAACATGGGGAAGGGACTCATACCGTCAATCTCGCAGTGCAGCGTCCTGACCACGGAGGTGCGCGGATCCGCGGCGGAGGGAAAAACACGATGAGCAATTCGTCGTCACCCCAGGACTCCACACCCTCAACGGTTGCAACAATCGGGTTCCAGGAACGCCAACGAGCCACCAAAACCAGGCCTTGCGGGCGCGGCGGCGCTAACGCCGTGGTTCGGCAGCGGCGGCTACACTCACGAGCGGAAAACAGCGGCAGCAACGCTCGGTATGGATTCTACGGCAAAGGGGAGCTAAGGGAAGAAGCGAGGAGGGTCTTCGACCGCTTTTGAAGCTGCGACGAGGTGGAGCTGCGGTTAGCGCCGTGATTTGAGCTACGGAGCCCGAGTCTGCGGGGCGATTCCGCCATTACCGGCATTCGGTTGAGGTCTGACGGTGGAACGGCCCCGGACTTATACCCAAGAGATGCGCCAAAGTCAGAAGGGTAGCTCCGCGAGGATTGAGTCCAAGGGGGCGCGGGTTCCACGGCGAGGAGATCGGCCATTGCGGAGAGCTCAGGGCGACGCGAGCGAGATTCACGGGGAAGAAACGCCCCTGACGAGCGGGTCCCACCCGCCAGTGGCACGGCGAAAGCTTATGCTCGCGAGAGGATGGCAGCCAGGGCCCACTAGGCAGCAGAGTGAGCCAGCGCGTGTGACCGACCCATAGGGCCCACCTGTCGGCACCATGGTTGCGGTGTGAAGGTTGGGCTGCGCGGACGGCGCCGTGTTGGGCCGAAATTAGGTACAGTCGGCCTAGGGAGTCCTTTGTTTTTTTTTCTATTTTATTTTCTATTGCATTTTCTCTATTTCCAAGTTTAAATTTGAATTTCGAACTAGAATTCAAACTGGTGTCAAGTTTATTCTCAATTTATAATGTGACTTTAAAAGTATTAATTTTGGAAATATATAAATTTCCTTTATATTTATATTCTTCCTCCTTTACCATTTTTATATTCAAAACTCAATTTATGTTTTAGTCCAATCTCCAACTCATTTCTTATTTTTTTTATATATATATTTTTATCCATGTTATTAAGTGCACAAACAAAAACTCCAATATGATGCATTTTCTTTTATTTTAGTGTCTTTGGTTTTAATTGATCACTCTCAACATGTATGCTCTTTTTATGATGCAAAATGAGGCTCATAAAATAAGGAACTCACCATGTATTTCTTATACACAATTTTGAGTATTACAAATCCTACCCCCCTTAAAAATAATCTCGTCCTCGAGATTTAGGAAGATCTAGGGAAAAGGTGGGGAAAATCTATACGAAGCTCTTCTTCTCTTTCCCAAGTTGCTTCATCTTCACCGTGGTGGCTCCATTGCACTTTGCACATCTTTATGACCTTATTCCTCGTAACTCGAGTCAAAGTATCCAAAATCTTGATAGGATACTCCGTGTAAGTCAAATCACCCTGAACACTGAGCTCTTCCATTGTTAACTGTTCCTCAGGGACACGGAGACACTTCTTAAGTTGAGACACATGGAATACATTGTGCACATCAGATAGTTTATCAGGTAGCTCGAGTTGATAGGCCATCTCTCCAACTCACCTAAAAACTCTGAATGGTCCAATAAAACGAGGGAACAATCTGCCCTTGACTTAAAACCTCCTCATTCCACGAAGTGGTGACACCTTGAGGTACACATAATCTCCTTCCTCAAATTCCAGTGATCTTCTTCTGTTATCAGCGTAGCTCCTTTATCTGGTCTGAGCTACCCTCAAATTCTCCCGAATTATACGGACTTGTTCTTCTGCCTCTTGAATAATTCTAGGTCCAAAGAACTGTCTTCCTCTAGTCTGATCCAATATAGAGGAGTCCTGCATTTCCTACCATATAGAGTCTCAAACGGTAACATCTTCAGACTGGCCTGGTAATTATTATTATATGAGAACTCAGCATAAGGTAGACTCTTGTCCCAACTACTACCATGTTGAAGGCCACAAGCTCTCAACATGACCTCCAATACTTGGTTAGTCCTTTTAGTCTGTCCATCAGTCTGAGGATGGTAGGTTGTGCTAAAATTCAACTTCGTATCCATATTCTCATGAAAACTTTTCCAAAATCTGGAGGTAAACTGTGATCCTCTATCCAAAATGATCTTCTTCGGTACACCATGTAGATACACATTCCGAGCCATATATACTCTTCCAATTGAGATCCCTTATAAGTAGTCTTGACCGGAATGAAATGAACCACTTTGGTTAGTCTATCCACAATAACCCATATAGAGTCATATCCTTTCGAGGTGTGAGGCAATCCAGTAATAAAATCCATACCAATCTCTTCCCACTTCCACTCGGGTATCTTTAATGGGTATAATAGTCCAGCTTGTCTTTGGTGTTCTGCCTTAACTCTTTGACACACATCGCACATAGCCACATGTGCAGCCACAACTCTCTTCAATCCATACCACCAATACTTCCGCTTCAAATCCTGATACATCTTGGTACTACCAGGATGAATAGAATAATCCAAGTCATGGGGCTCCTTTAAAACAGTCTCACGAAGGCTTTCAATATCAGGAACACATATCCTGTCCTTGAACCATATGATGCCTTGCTCATCTTCCGTGAATTCTGGACCTCGTCCTTCAGTAATCAGATCCTTAATCTCTTGTATTTTAGCATCACCAATTTGTCCTTTGTGGATTTCTTGTTCCAAGGTAGATTCACATCAATAGTAACTCCTTCAGTGTAGCAACAATCCCCAGGTTAAGTCTCCTGAAATTCTCAACAATCTCATCGGGTAGCTGGGCAACAATAGCTGAATGAACATGCTCCTTTCGACTCAAGGCATCTACAACCAAATTTGCCTTGCCCGGGTGATAGTGAATCTCCAAATCATAATCATTAATGAGCTCCAACCAACGGCGTTGCCTAAGGTTGAGATCCTTCTGAGTGAATATGTACTTCAAGCTCTTATGATCCGTGTATACTTGGCACTTAGTTCCCATAACGTAGTGTCTCCAAATCTTAAGTGCATGCACCACGGCAGCCAGTTCCAAGCATGAGTGGGGTAGTTCAATTCATGTTTCCGCAACTGACGAGATGCATAGGCAATCACATGTCCTTCTTGCATGAGCACACATCCCAATCCTAAGCCACATGCATCACAATAAATATCAAATCCCTTATGTAGGTTTGGCATAACCAATACTGGTGGCGACATTAGTCTCTCCTTCAATTGATCAAAGCTTTCTTGGCACTTCTCATCCCACTTGAATTCTCTTCCTTTTTCCAAAAGCGATGTCATAGGCTTAGCAATCTTAGAGAACCCTTCAATAAATCTCCGATAGTATCCTGCAAGCCCCAAGAAACTACGAATCTCCGTAACTGTAGTGGGCACTCTCCACTCCATTATCTCCTTCACTTTAGCAGGATCCACTGCTATTCCTCCATTAGAAATAATATGACCAAGGAATGGCACCTTGTCAATCCAAAACTCGCACTTGCTGAACTTAGCGTAGAGTTGATTATCTCGCAGCTTTTGTAGCACCAACCTTAGATGTTGTTCATGGTCACTCTCATTCTTAGAATAGATAAGGATATCGTCGATGAACACCACGACAAATCTGTCCAAATACTCCATAAACACCTTATTCATCAAATTCATGAAATAAGCTGGTGCATTGGTTAATCCAAATGACATAACTGTAAACTCATATAATCCATATCGGGTTGAGAAAGCCGTCTTAGGAATATCCGAGGGTCTAATCTTCATCTGATGGTATCCCGATCGGAGATCAATCTTCGAGAATACCCTAGCTCCTCTCATCTGATCAAACAAATCCTCAATACGAGGTAATGGATACTTGTTCTTTACCGTGACATCATTGAGTGATCTATAGTCCACACACATTTTTTTTGTGATCCATCCTTCTTCTGTACAAACAGTACCGGTGCTCCCCAAGGTGAGGAACTCGGACGAATGTACCTAGCCTCTTGTAACTCAGTTAACTGTTTCTTCAGTTCCTTTAACTCTTCTACAGACATCATGTATGGCCGTTTAGAAATAGGGGCAGTTCCAGGTAAGAGATCTATGACAAACTCAACTTCCCTATCTGGTGGCATCCCTGGCAACTCCTCTGGAAAGACATCCGGAAAATCCTTAACCACATGGATGTTGTCACCAACAAACTTCCCATCTACTAAGAATGTCGCTAGTCTGGTGGCGGTAGTTACTGCAATTCCAACTTCAAATCTTTCTCCTTTGGAACTAGTGAGTTATATGGTTCCTTTAGCATAGTGTATAAACTGCCTTTGCCTTTCTTAACCATGACATACCAAGGATCACGTCTATAGTGCTCTCTTCTAACACTATAGGGGTAGCCCATATGGGTTAGAAACACAGGGTAAGAAAGGAAGATTTGTAGACAAGGCGAGTAATTACGAGGAATGTTACTGCGGGGGATTTATTAGCTAAGTAGATTAGTGTGTCACATACTAACGCTAATACATTACCTTATGGTGGTACATGCTAAGATGCCCGTCTATACTATTTCAATCAATCAAAGAAGCAAATCATGCATTGATCATCAGAACAATCAACCAACATTTTTAAATAGAGAAAATTGTTTTGTTTTAGGTTCCCTATCTCTTAAAAAGATCATAGTTGTAGGATTCCAAGGTGTGAAATCCATCTTGTCTCGGAGTAGAAGAGATAAGAGTAATCAGAGTGAAACAACAAAAGGTGAGATAGGATCAAGATGAGATAAGTATAGAAAGAATCAGAGTAAGGTAAGTATAGAATGAATCAGAATAAGATAAGTAGGTAAGGGTTTGTCCATTTCTATCTAGGTTTCGTCCTACAGTCAACATTTCCTCTGATACCACTTCTGTCACACCCGGTTTTAAAGGACAAAGCCGGGTGCATCTCATACATGCGCCAAGAAGACAACATATATAATAACAGAGTGTATAGAGATAAATGTCACAATAATCAGAGTATTTATTACATAGCGGAAGACTTATTACAAAATAAAAGTATAGCCATAAAACGAACTAAGGATCGTCGGCGCCAATGTCAACTGAGAAACACCACCTAGATCAAGTCGAATGCCTTAGTGTAAGGCGGCTCCTCTTCGACCACCTGTTCTTCTCCTGTGGGGGGGTGTGAGACAGCAAGAGTGAGCTCACATACGTTCATAGCTCAACAAGTCGTGGGGAATAATGTGGCACAAACTCACCAAAGGTGGGAGTTCATGAAGTGTAAGGCTGATCAAAGAAATAAAGGTTGAGGCTGAGCATTGCTTTTATAAGTTGGTCAAAATTTTATTAGCAATTACTAAGTGTAAGTAAATACCAAACCTTAATAATAATAAAGAACAGTAATAGTAAAATAATCCCAAATGCGATGCAAATGTCAAATTAAATTTAAGTTCCATAATTAATCATGTGAGGGTCCGAGCCGCTCATGACCGTGAGCACGGCTAGTATACTAGTTTTACACTCTGCAGAGGTTGCGCATCTTTACCCACAAGTCATGTTACCCATCTGCCAAGAGACGGCCAATCCCATACACCTCTACCGAGGAGGCGAGGCAGGGTAACACTACGAGGCCTTTACAAAGTTCCACTAGCTTCAGAAATCCCGCTACAGTTTATAGGAAGCTCCAGTGCAGGGTTCTTGCCTGACCGCCATCGCAGCAAAATCAACCAAGGACCTCCCTACACTGACCACTCCCCTACTGCCCTTGCCCCTTTCGGGTAAGGAAGACCTCCAATTGCTTTCCTAGTTAATCAGCCAAGGGCGTCCCATTAAACCCTTGTGGTAGCACTGTTTTCCCGGGTGGTCGCTCCATGTTCCCATTAATTTAATGATCTTAACATGAATAGTAATAATAACAAGATAATAACAGAATAATCATGAATAGTGTATCTTCATATCCAATCCACATAAAGCAATAGCAGGACTACCCAAAAATATTTCAGGGATGAACAAGGTATAAAGATAACCAAAACTGGGGTAACCTAAAGGATCCCATCAAAATTAACCTATGCAGATCATTAAAATTAATAAGAACATGGCTGGGAAAAGTAAGTGATCAAGGGCACAACTTGCCTTCAATGAGCTCCTGCTCAGCTATCTCTACTTGTTGAACCTCAGTTTCCACAGTGGCTTGCTCGTCTACTCGCATCAACACAATACATACATAGTATAGCAAAAATTAACATTGCACCAAACATGTAAATAAAATACACATTAAAAATCTACACATTAAAATGAAATCACAGGAACTGGAATTATCAATTTTGGAGTTATAGACTTTAAGTTATGGATTTTCTAAGGTTTTATGCATTTAATATAGGATTAAGTGAGAAATAAATTTTAATGTGTATTTCATGTGAAAACAGTGGTACTATTTGATAAAGAAACTTAATACAAAATTTCAGAAATTGGAATGGCTCAATTTGGAGTTAGAATGGATTTTCTATGGAATAAACAAGTTTCTAGAATTGGTTTTGTATTAAAAACTAAATTCTTTAATCATTTCTCAGTTTTTATTGTCCTCTGGACTGAGCGTCAATTTTTGGAAAGTCCAGGGGCTCTGGCGCAAGATTCCACAGATAAAGAGGGCTGCCGCATTGGACGGCGGGTTGATTCCTAGAGTTTCTAGGGTCTCTTCTGCAAAACCGGTATAGTGAAGGGGTACGGGCGAGACTAAGCCGCCCGATCAGAAACGGAGGGCTCAGATTAGATCTTCACCTTAGATGAACCGGTACGCGCTTATGACCACAGGATCTCGGATCCGAGGTCCAAAATCGTCCACGTCAGCCACTCACCCACAGCCCTCGATTCTGATCAACGGTCACGATTTAACAGCGCGAATAGGTAAGCTATCTTCTAATCTTCGCCCTCCATTAACAGATCGACGGCGGTCGATCCTCCCCCCCTCACTACGCACAGCCACGGCGGGCCGGCACTCAGCACGGCGGCGCGCCATTGCCGGACTCCCTGATCCAACCCACGGTGCACGACTGCTAGGTGTACAAGGTGCGAATTGAAATTGGGAAGAACGCGAACATGGGGAAGGGACTCATACCGTCAATCTCGCAGTGCAGCGTCCTGACCACGGAGGTGCGCGGATCCGCGGCGGAGGGAGAAACACGATGAGCAATTCGTCGTCACCCCGGACTCCACACCCTCAACGGTTGCAACAATCGGGTTCCAGGAACGCCAACGAGCCACCAAAACCAGGCCTTGCGGGCGCGGTGGCGCTAACGGCGTGGTTCGGCAGCGGCGGCTACACTCACGAGCGGAAAACAGCGGCGGCAACGCTCGGTATGGATTCTACGGCAAAGGGGAGCTAAGGGAAGAAGCGAGGAGGGTCTTCGGCCGCTTTTGAAGCTGCGACGAGGTGGAGCTGCGGTTAGCGCCGTGATTTGAGCTACGGAGCCCGAGTCCGCGGGGCGATTCCGCCATTACCGGCATTCGGTTGAGGTCTAACGGTGGAACAGCCCCGGACTTATACCCAAGAGATGCGCCAAAGTCAGAAGGGTAGCTCCGCGAGGATTGAGTCCAAGGGGGCGCGGGTTCCACGGCGAGGAGATCGGCCATTGCGGAGAGCTCAGGGCGACGCGAGCGAGATTCACGGGGAAGAAATGCCCCTGACGAGCGGGTCCCACCCGCCAGTGGCACGGCGAAAGCTTATGCTCGCGAGAGGATGGCGGCCAGGGCCCACTAGGAAGCAGAGTGAGCCAGCGCGTGTGACCGACCCATAGGGCCCACCTGTCGGCACCATGGTTGCGGCGTGAAGGTTGGGCTGCGCGGACGGCGCCGTGTTGGGCCGAAATTAGGTACAGTCGGCCCAGGGAGTCCTTTGTTTTTTTTTCTATTTTATTTTCTATTCCATTTTCTCTATTTCCAAGTTTAAATTTGAATTTCGAACTAGAATTCAAACTGGTGTCAAGTTTATTCTCAATTTATAATGTGACTTTAAAAGTATTAATTTTGGAAATATATAAATTTCCTTTATATTTATATTCTTCCTCCTTTACCATTTTTATATTCAAAACTCAATTTATGTTTTAGTCCAATCTCCAACTCATTTCTTATTTTTATATATATATATATATATATATATTTTTATCCATGTTATTAAGTGCACAAACAAAAACTCCAATATGATGCATTTTCTTTTATTTTAGTGTCTTTGGTTTTAATTGATCACTCTCAACATGTATGCTCTTTTTATGATGCAAAATGAGGCTCATAAAATAAGGAACTCACCATGTATTACTTATACACAATTTTGAGTATTACAGTTTAGTAAAATATAGTGGTAATGATGATTGGATGTCGATTAGATGTGATTCGCGACCATCGTGTCATTTGTATATCTGTGTGTCGGCTATCGTGCTGATACTTTTATTTGCAGGTTTTAGAAACCTCCCCGTGCAGGGGAGGTGCTGCCAAAATTTTCTATTGGTAGGCTTCTTTTAGAGGATGGAGGACCGTGAGTGGATGTACATGGGCCATAGACGAAGGAACGATGTCACCCCTGAATGGATTAGAAAGACCGATGATTTTATGGAACGGGCATATGGCGAAGCTGCTAAAGGAGCGAGTGTAGTCCCATGCCCGTGCAACAAATGTGCCAACCGGAAAAGAAAGTCAAAGAAGGCCATGCTAGAACATAGTTGGAAGAATGGATTTATGTCAGACTATACTCGGTTTATCTTCCATGGTGAAGCGCATCGTACGAGAGAGGAGGTGCAGAGACAACGTGTCGAGGATTATGATGATGATGCGAGGGTAGAGGATATGTTGAACGACTATCATGAGGCACAGTACGCCAGAGGATGTATGGATGACGAGCCTGAGCCAAATGCAAAGGCGTTCTATGACATGTTTGACGCGGCACAGAAGCCCCTTCACGACCAGACTAAGGTTTCTCAACTAGATGCCATTGGGCGTGTAATGGCGTTCAAGTCGTAGTACAGCATGAGTCGAGACGCATTCGATGGCTTGTTGACGGTTATTGGCAGCCTGCTTCCAGAGGATCACGTTCTGCCAAAGAGCATGTATGAGGCATAGAAACTCCTTCATGTACTCAAAATGACGTATGAGCAGATACATGCTTGTCCGAAGGGCTACGTGCTATTTAGGAAAGAATACGCGGAGGCAAAGTACTAGTCGAAGTGTAAATCGTCTAGGTTCATGGAGGTAGACTCTGGTGATGGATAGAAGAGGCGGCTCGACATCTCCTTGACAATCCTATGACACCTTCCGTTCATACCGAGGATCCAGCGTCTATACATGACCGAGGAATCCACAAAACAGATGACATGGCACAAAAATGGAAAATGATACAATCCTAACAAGATGGTGCATGCATCCGATGGTGAAGCATGGAAACACTTTGATGCCATTCACCGTGAGAAAGTCGAAGAGGCTCGTAATGTACGTGTTGTGCTGGCCATAGATGGGTTCAATCCCTATGGAATGAGCGCTGCCCCGTACACATGCTGGCCCGTGTTTGTTATCCCAATCAATCTCCCCCCTGGTGTGTGCTTTCAAAGGCAGAATATATTCATGTCGTCGATAATTCCCGGACACCCGGGGAATAAAATGGGCATGTACATGGAGCCTTTAATCGATAAATTGGTACGTGCTTGGGAGGAAGGGGTATGGACATATGATTGAGCTACGAAGACAAACTTCAAAATGCATGTTTGGTACCAGTACTCCATGCATGACTTACCAGCGTATAGGCTATTCTGTGCCTAGTGTGTTCACGATATGTTCCCATGCCCAGTTTGCAAGGAAGCTCTTAGGTTCATTTGGTTGAAAAAGGGTGGCAAATATTCGTCCTTCGATAAACATCGACAATTTCTCCCTCCAGACCATCCATTCCGCCCAGACATAAAAAACTTTACGAAAGGTGTCGTAGTGACAGACCACCCACCTGCAATGATGACTGGTGCCAAAATTCGTCAATAGATAGATGGGATCGTGGCCAATACAAAAGGTGGTTTTATGGGATATGGTGAGCAGCATATGTGGACACATAAGTCAGGCTTGACTCGGCTCCCCTAATATGACGACCTGATCCTTCCACACAACATTGACGTGATGCACACTGAAAAGAATGTTCCCGAGGCACTTTGGGCAACAATTATGGACATTCCTGATAAGTCAAAGGATAACGTAAAGGCAAGAGTGGATCTGGCAGCGTTATGTGATAGACCAAACCAAGAGATGAATCCGCCAAGTGGTGGAAAGACATGGAGAAGGCCTAAGGCCGAATTTATCCGAAGTAGGGCCCAGAGGAAGGAAGTACTTCAGTGGCTCAAGATGTTGATGTTCCCTAATGGGTATGTAGCTAACCTGAGTAGGGGGGTGAACTTATCTACTCTGCGAGTCTTAGGGATGGAGTCATGACTTCCACATATGGATTGAATGGATTCTTCCTACGATGGTTCAGGCTATGTCCCTGAGCATGTCTGGCTAGCGTTTTCAGAGTTAAGCTATTTCTTTCGTCAGCTTTGTTCAAAAAAATTATCTCGGATCGTGGTTGCAGACTTGAAAGTATTAGCACCCATGTTACTGTGTAAGCTTGAGAAGATATTTCCACCCGGCTTCTTCAATCCAATGCAACATTTGATTCTTCATCTCCCCTATGAGGCACGAATGGGGGGCCCGTGCAGAGATGTTGGTGCTATCCAATCGAGAGATGTTTAAAGACTATTCGAAAGAAATGTAGAAATAAATGCAAAATCGAGGCTTCCATTGCAGAGGTATACATTCTAGAGGAGGTGTCAAACTTCACAACAACTTACTATGGTGACAAACTGACGAGCATGCATAATCCACCCCCTCGTTACAATGATGGCGGCAATGAATCGAACCTCAACATATTTCGAGGCCAACTAGGAAGCGCAAGTGGCTCGACCACCAAGACCCTGACACATGAAGAGTGGCGGCAAATCATGCTATATGTATTGACCAACCTTGAAGAGGTGACGCCATACATGGAACAATTTCTTCATGAATTCTGGCATCGATCAAGGGACCCAACTCCATAGGAATATGATACTCTTCTTAGAAAGGGTGCGAGAAATGGATTGCCCAATTTCATTTCCTGGTTCAAACGTAAGGTACGTGCTTAGTTTGTCAAAGAGATCCGTCTATGAACTCAATTTAGCGTCTTTTAACTTGCGAATACTTGCAGGGCCAAAGAGATCCATCTATGAGTACCGAGTTCAGACAAGTAGCCAATGGCTTTGCTTATAGGGTCAAGAAATATTTAGGGTATGACATCAATGGATACCATTTTTGCACAACAAACTACGACCAAAGTCGGCCCAATCGGAAAACAACGTGTTCTGGAGTCTTTATGCCCGGCGTTGACGATGTCGATTATTTTGGACGAATCTAAGAAATATATGAACTCAATTTTTATGGTTCCAAACCTCTTACTCCAGTGATATTCAAATGTCATTGGTTTGACCCTCAAGTGATGAGACAGCTACATTCTAATCTTGGGATACTCAAAATTCGACAAGATTCCACCTTACCGGGAGACGATGTCTATATCATGGCCCAACAGGCCACACAAGTGTATTATCTCCCATATGTGTGCCAAACGAAAGAACATCTTAAGGGTTGGGATGTTGTGTATAAGGTATCGCTGCACGGTATATTACCTGTTCCTAACGATGAAGATTATAACTTAGACCCGGACACATATGATGAAGAGTTCTTCCAAGAAGATGGGCTAAAAGGGCGATTTGAGATAGACTTAACCGAAGCTATCGAAATGGATGTAGATATTGAAATGGTTGTTGATGAGGAGGATGATGAGGTGCAAGATGAGAATGACTTAGTAATCCTTGAAGGCAATGACATTAATGACGAACTTGCGCCTTCAAATGGTGTTGACTATGAAATGGTTTATAGTGATGATGAGAGTTATGATCTGGCTAACCCTGACACATATGAAGATTAATTTTAATCGATGTAATGCTATAGGTTTTTTTATTTCGCACCTGTTTTTAAATACATCTTTTTATATGTGCTTATTTGTTTACTCTTAATTGTAGGTTGTTGGACAAAGATGGTGGGTGGTTGGCTGAGGAGGAGGAGGAGGGGGAGGAGGAGCAGGACGGCGGATGAGGCACAGCAGGACGACGACGTCCAGCAACCGGCAGCGCAGCAGGACGACGACGTCCAGCAGTAGGTGGCGCAGCAGGATGACGATGATGCTCAGCAGGACGCCTCAGGTTCTAGCGCCTCAGGTTCGAGGAGCGTCTACCTGATACTTTTTATTTATTACTTGGACAGGTCTTGGACGGTTGTGGAGAATGCTGGGGGTCATCGTCGCAACCCTAATGGCATCCTCGGCCTGCTGTGCAGGGAACACTTCCTTGGACTTGTTGAGTACGTTAGAGTGACGGGCCCAGCCCACACCTTCAACCACTACGTCGTCGCCCCTGATGCAGTAGACCGGGATGGCTAGGAATTCAATAATAAGGCGGAGCGGGTGAAGCAAGAGTTGTGGGTAAGTCTTACTATAATGTAAAATATGTAGCATTGGTTGCACATTCTTGAAATAATGTATAGATAAATTGTTTTTGTATGCAGGATTTCTTCAGATGCGAGGCTGGATAAGGGGCTAGGGCGGATGTGGTGGCCACCACGAGCTGTAAGAAGCTCGTCGTGGACATGCACTATGAGGCACGAATCCAGGCCATCGTCAGCTACCACGACTCCATCCTTGGGGAGAAGGTGACCAAGCAGCAAGCCTGAACCATATTGTTGACCAGGGACCAGTACCTGCAGGTAAAGTCATGCATGTTTGGTACCAGTACTCCATGCATGAATTTAATTTTATCTTCTGATATGCAGTGTACGTGTTTACTTTGTAGATGATTCCATATTGGTGCGCCGCACATTCTCTGTGTTGGGAGCAGATGGTGGATAGGTGGTGCTCGCCTGAGTGGGATGAGGCGCACAACGCTAGCCAGAAACGACGTCTGATGATGCAAGGTCCCTCCCACCACCAAGACAGTCATAGCCTAGGCCAATATGCAAAAGCATGGGTACACCCTCTTTTTTATTTAGGTATATAACACTCGATTAGATATTATTTCTAACTATCTCGTTGGTTTTATTGCAGTCGACATCACATGGTGGCCAGCCTTGCTCCATCTTCTCGGCCTATGCTATGGCCCATAAGGACAAGGCGACGTCCGACGTCACCTACAACCCAGATGATGGGCCCAAGGCGTACAACAACCCCACCGTCTACAGTTGCCTTCATGACTACACCACCATGGCACAGGAGGTCCATGGCCCAAAATACGATCTGAGGACCGAGCAGATCGACCCCGATGTCCTCATGAGGGTCGGAGGAGGCAAGAGACATGGGTGGTACTGGATTGTCGATGGGGTCGTCTACTCCCACTCTGTCTCAAGTGCGAGCAAGGAGCACGGGCTCGAGTCCAGCCATACAACCTCAACACGATAGCTCACAGCATCGCATACAACAACTCGAGGTTAGTGTTTCTGTAACTCGTCATTTCTTGAGTTATATACCTTCTCTTTGAGTTACTATAACATTGGGTTGGAATATTACAGACCTAGCTAGAAGAAGAGAGGAGGGAACGCCAAGAGATGGAGGCGAGGATGATGGCGGAGTGTAAAGCCCAAAATTGGTAGAAAAAAAAATGATGATGAGGAGTTCTTTACTAAAACACAAATAAACCATTGCCTCATATTGGACTTTTGGTTTGTGCATTTAAAACAATAATAATATTAATAGAAATACATTAATGTTCACATTTGGATTTAAGCCCTAAATTGCAAATTAGAATTTGGAGAAGGAGGAGGATTATACAAAATAGAGGAAAATAAATGTATGAAAGAATATATTTTGCCCCCACTAATATTTTAATTTAAGAACTTAACTCAGTTAAGAAGCTCACAAACAAGTTTGAATTCAAATTAATATTAAAGACTTGAATTTGTGAAAGGGGGGGGAAAGGAAATTTTGATAAAGTTATTCTTTTCTTCCATATTTACACAATATAGAGAATAATAAATAAATAATTTCAGTGCAGGCAATAGAATAATTAGAATTTGATTTGATGTTTGAAATCTGGAAATTAAAAACCATAATTTGAATTTAGTTTGAGTTTTGATTTGGAAATAAAACAGAAATTATAAAAGAAAAAGAAAACAAAAACGGAAAACGCTCTTGGGCCGAAACTAAACTCGTTCGGCCCACTAAATCGCGCGCGCGGCCCGACCAGCAGAAGGAAGCGCCGACATCATGGGCCCACTAGCCAGCCTCTCCCTCGCGCCAGCCGTTCACTCCGCGCGCGGCCACTTACAAGTGGGACCCACTTGTTGGGTTCGTCCTCTTCGCGCGACAGAAATGACCTCCGCGCAATTGCAGGCGGACTCCGCGCTCTGGCGCGTAGAATCCGGTTGGGGTCGCTGCTCCCTGGGCTATAAAAGACGACCGTCGTGACCCCCCCCCCCCTCATCTCCTCCACTTGTACCCACATCCGAGCACAATCACCGTAGCCGCCGCAAGCTTGGAAGCAGGGTGGGTGCCGCCGTGGGTGATTCTCGCCTTGGCTGTCGATCCGGCCAAGGGGACCCACTCGGGGGAAAGCGCGGAGCTCTAGAAGGTTGTGTGGGGAATCCGTGGACGAAATAGACCACTGAGCTCACCGGAATTCCTCACCGTCGTTCGTGCACCGCCGCGGGTCCGCTCCTCTCCGTGGCCAAGGCGCTTCACGGTGCGATTCTCGGTATGGACCCGTACACCGTGCTCGTCTCGTCCTTCTCTACGTGTAGCTCGATCCAATTTGTATATGGCGCTCGGGAACGGCCGATTGAATCCTCGCCGGCGGGCTTCGCCGCTGTTCGTGGGCGGCGCCGCCGTCCGCTCAACCGGGAGGAAGGGGAGAGTGTTTGGGCCGTTGATCTCCTGGCTTGCGGTCTAGATTAGAATGAAAGGTTAGGACAATCGGAACCGTGGGATCGGTGATAGGCGGTGGAGATTTGATCCGGTGTACCCCTTCGCGTGTGAAGATCCGAACCGTTGGATGGGGATCGGGCGCATTCAAAGCCACCTCGGGTATTTTAAATCCGATCCGTAGATCTCGGATCGGGCGGCCGCCAGCGCTTACCGGTTCGCTTAGACGTAGGTCTAATCTGGCGCATCGATCGTTGATCCAACGGCCGAGATCCGCCTGTAGCCTTGCCGTGGCAATCTTCGTAAAGAGCCCCTGCACTTTTTCTTAAATAACCCGCCATCCACCTTCTCTGTGCGCTGAGTCTAGGATTTTATGCGCGCAGCCCCCTGACTTTTCTGGTAAATGACGCCCAGTCCCGAGAGTATTAAAAACAGAGAAATTAATATTAGAAATTCATTTTTAATACAAAAACAAATCTAGAAACTTGTAAAATGCATAGAAAATTCATTTTAGCTCCAAATTAGCCCATTCCAGTTCCTATAATTTTGTAATATTATTGTTTATCATTTAGTGCCACTGTTTTTACCTAAAAGTCACATTAAAATTGTTATCTTAATTAATCTTGTACTAAGCACATAGAATCTTTGGAAATCCATAACTTAAAATCTATAACTCTGAAATTAATAATTCTTGTTCCTGTGATCTTATTTTAATATGTAGATTATTAATATATATATTTGTACTTATGTTTGGTGTAATGTTAATTTTGCCTATACAATGTTTGTTTGTATTGCTACGACTAGAGCGAGGTCACGTGTCATCTGAAGAGCAAGTTGGTACCTGGATTCTCAAGTGCCAGGCAAGTTGTGCCCTTGATCACTTCTTTTTACCCACTCATGTTCTAATTAATCATAATGATCTGCATAGGTTAATTTTGATGGGACCCAATAGGTTACCTTAGTTTGTCTATCTTTATACCTTGTTTACCACTGAACTTTCTGGGTAGTACTTGCTAGTGCTATATGTGGTTTTGGGTATGGAGATACACTATTCATGATTACACTTTTGTTATCAGTTGTTATTTATTGTTCATGATAAGATCATTATGTTAATTGGAACATGGAGCGACCACCCGGGAAAACAGTGCTACCACAAGGGAGGAATGGGACCCCTTGGCTGATTAATTAGGAAAGCTAGTGGAAGACTACCTTACCCGAAAGGGGCAAGGGCAGTAGGGGAGTGGTCAGTGTAGGGAGGCCCTCGGGAGGATTTTGCTGCGATGGCGGTCCTGCAAGGGATTCCTGCATTGGAACTTCCTATAAACTGTAGCGGGTTTTCGGAAGCTAGTGGAACTTTGTAAAGGCCTCGTAGTGGATCCCTAGCCATTCACCTCGGTAGTGTCTAAGGGCCTTGCAAACCCTGGCGACATGGGATACACGACTTGTGGGTAAAGATGCGCAACCTCTGCAGAGTGTAAAACTGGTATACTAGCCGTGCTCACGGTCAAGAGCGGCTCGGACCCTCACATGATTAATTTATGGAACTAAATTCAATTTGTCATATGCATTGCATCGCAGGTGATGTTGTTATTACTTTTGTTCTATTACTTAATTGGGTTGGTATTTACTTATACTTAGTAATTGCTAATAAAATTTTGACCAACTATAAAAGCAATGCTCAGCTTCAACCATCCTCTTTGGTAAGCCTTACACTTCACATGAGCTCCCACCTTTGGCAAGTTCATGCACATTATTCCCCACAACTTGTTGAGCGATGAACGTATGTGAGCTCACTCTTGCTGTCTCACACACCCCACAGGTCAAGAGCAGGTACTGCAGGATGAGGCGCTTGGACGATGCTGCGATGAGTTCGTGAGAGGTCTAGGTCGTCGTCTCCCAGTCAACTTTGGGTTGCTGGACCGTTGTCTCCTTATAATGTAATTGTTTATTTATTTTGTATAGAACTCCTGTTATATATAAAGATGTGACATTCGATCCTGTGCCATGATTCATCATATGTGTGAGACTTGGTCCCAGCACACCTGGTGATTATGTTTACGCCCAGGTTTTGGACCCCGAAACCCGGGTGTGACAGAAGTGGTATCAGAGGAATGTTGACTGTAGGACGAAACCTAGATAGAACTGGACAACCATTCTTTACTTACCTTTGCTACTCTGATTCTTTTCTAATCTTATCTTAATCTCTTTCTCATCTAATTCCGCTTTACTCTGATTATTCCTACCTTTTTCCTTCTAAAGACAAATGTGGATTTCACACTCTGAAATCCTGAGCCTAAAGTGACCTCTAGGAATAGGAGACCTACTCTGAGGAACAAAAACAAAACTATTTTTATGGTTATCTATGCACTTGAGTGTTTGTTCTTATGATATTTGTCTGATTTGGATTTTTGATTGAGTGTGATGGGTTGTGGAGTGATGCCCACAATTACATCTGCATATACGTATAGGCATAAATAGAATTCATAAGAAAGCTAAACAACTTAGATTATCCTCCGTTAAAGTGTAATTAATTTATATAGACCCCTCCTATCTCAAAAGACTCTCTCTTACTATAATGGATCCTCTTAACCTAAAGGAATCTATCTTATCCTACTAGATCCATCTTATCTTAAAAGATTCTTTCTTATCTCAACCGAATCATCTTATTTTAAAAGATTCCTTCTTACCTTAATAGATTCATCTTACCTCAAAAGATTTTATCTTACCCTAATTGATCCACCTAACCCCAAAAGATTCTATATTATTCTTAGAAACTCATCTTGTCCTAATCAGCATTCTTATCCCCACCACTTTGCTTATCTCATAATAGTGTAACAAACATGATCTATTCCAAAATAAATTTAGTAAATCTTATCTAGTCTAATCTGGTTACATCAACCTACTTTTGATCCCATTTAACCTGGTCATACCTAGACCCCATTCAATCTAAATTGATCTAGAATTAATTAGGTCTTATTGAAAACTAGTTATGCTAAACCAATCTAGATCCCATCTAACCTCAAACAAACTTTTAACCTACATCTTGTGATCTATCTCACCCATATATACCTCTCATCTTGACAAATTCTATCCTACCTTTGGATATTCACCTTATACGACTGGTTACCTTAATCTGAACATAAAACAAAGATTAAGCCCTACTAAAGAATCTTCAGATTATAACCAGCTACTAGCTTATTTATTCCGCTTATTGAATAATTTCCTTTGCAAAACTATTACCATATGCTTCTAACTTTCATGGTCAATACCAGGAAAGGAAAGATTATCACGCAACAGCAAACAGAAATGAATTCTCCAAATCCTCCACCTATTGAAACCGAACAAGTGGTTGCTGCCCAAAGACTGGTAATACAACAATTAACAGACCTGGTGACCGAGATGCAAAACCAGATAAGACAACAACGCGAGGAAATACGTCAGGTCCGCCAAGAAATAAGGCAAGCACGGTTGGAGAGACAACAACAACAACAACCTCCACCACCACCACCAGCTCCACCAAGCTACATAGATATAAATTATGATGATTTGTAAGATCTAGATGTTGCTATAGTTAGTAGATGATATGATATTGTTTTAGAAGGAATAATAAGGTCTATTGACCCTATGTTTTGTTAAAGAATTATGCCGAGATTCCTTTGTTTGTGCATATGTTCCGAGAACAATATGAGTATACATCCCTTTTTCCTTACAAATCTCGAGGACGAGATTATTTTTAAGGGGGGTAGGATTTGTAAAGCCCAAAATTGGTAGAAAAAAAAATGATGATGAGGAGTTCTTTACTAAAACACAAATAAACCATTGCCTCATATTGGACTTTTGGTTTGTGCATTTAAAACAATAATAATATTAATAGAAATACATTAATGTTCACATTTGGATTTAAGCCCTAAATTGCAAATTAGAATTTGGAGAAGGAGGAGGATTATACAAAATAGAGGAAAATAAATGTATGAAAGAATATATTTTGCCCCCACTAATATTTTAATTTAAGAACTTAACTCAGTTAAGAAGCTCACAAACAAGTTTGAATTCAAATTAATATTAAAGACTTGAATTTGTGAAAGGGGGGGGAAAGGAAATTTTGATAAAGTTATTCTTTTCTTCCATATTTACACAATATAGAGAATAATAAATAAATAATTTCAGTGCAGGCAATAGAATAATTAGAATTTGATTTGATGTTTGAAATCTGGAAATTAAAAACCATAATTTGAATTTAGTTTGAGTTTTGATTTGGAAATAAAACAGAAATTATAAAAGAAAAAGAAAACAAAAACGGAAAACGCTCTTGGGCCGAAACTAAACTCGTTCGGCCCACTAAATCGCGCGCGCGGCCCGACCAGCAGAAGGAAGCGCCGACATCATGGGCCCACTGGCCAGCCTCTCCCTCGCGCCAGCCGTTCACTCCGCGCGCGGCCACTTACAAGTGGGACCCACTTGTTGGGTTCGTCCTCTTCGCGCGACAGAAATGACCTCCGCGCAATTGCAGGCGGACTCCGCGCTCTAGCGCGTAGAATCCGGTTGGGGTCGCTGCTCCCTGGGCTATAAAAGACGACCGTCGTGACCCCCCCCCCTCATCTCCTCCACTTGTACCCACATCCGAGCACAATCACCGTAGCCGCCGCAAGCTTGGAAGCAGGGTGGGTGCCGCCGTGGGTGATTCTCGCCTTGGCTGTCGATCCGGCCAAGGGGACCCACTCGGGGGAAAGCGCGGAGCTCTAGAAGGTTGTGTGGGGAATCCGTGGACGAAATAGACCACTGAGCTCACCGGAATTCCTCACCGTCGTTCGTGCACCGCCGCGGGTCCGCTCCTCTCCGTGGCCAAGGCGCTTCACGGTGCGATTCTCGGTATGGACCCGTACACCGTGCTCGTCTCGTCCTTCTCTACGTGTAGCTTGATCCAATTTGTATATGGCGCTCGGGAACGGCCGATTGAATCCTCGCCGGCGGGCTTCGCCGCGTTCGTGGGCGGCGCCGCCGTCCGCTCAACCGGGAGGAAGGGGAGAGTGTTTGGGCCGTTGATCTCCTGGCTTGCGGTCTAGATTAGAATGAAAGGTTAGGACAATCGGAACCGTGGGATCGGTGATAGGCGGTGGAGATTTGATCCGGTGTACCCCTTCGCGTGTGAAGATCCGAACCGTTGGATGGGGATCGGGCGCATTCAAAGCCACCTCGGGTATTTTAAATCCGATCCGTAGATCTCGGATCGGGCGGCCGCCAGCGCTTACCGGTTCGCTTAGACGTAGGTCTAATCTGGCGCATCGATCGTTGATCCAACGGCCGAGATCCGCCTGTAGCCTTGCCGTGGCAATCTTCGTAAAGAGCCCCTGCACTTTTTCTTAAATAACCCGCCATCCACCTTCTCTGTGCGCTGAGTCTAGGATTTTATGCGCGCAGCCCCCTGACTTTTCTGGTAAATGACGCCCAGTCCCGAGAGTATTAAAAACAGAGAAATTAATATTAGAAATTCATTTTTAATACAAAAACAAATCTAGAAACTTGTAAAATGCATAGAAAATTCATTTTAGCTCCAAATTAGCCCATTCCAGTTCCTATAATTTTGTAATATTATTGTTTATCATTTAGTGCCACTGTTTTTACCTAAAAGTCACATTAAAATTGTTATCTTAATTAATCTTGTACTAAGCACATAGAATCTTTGGAAATCCATAACTTAAAATCTATAACTCTGAAATTAATAATTCTTGTTCCTGTGATCTTATTTTAATATGTAGATTATTAATATATATATTTGTACTTATGTTTGGTGTAATGTTAATTTTGCCTATACAATGTTTGTTTGTATTGCTACGACTAGAGCGAGGTCACGTGTCATCTGAAGAGCAAGTTGGTACCTGGATTCTCAAGTGCCAGGCAAGTTGTGCCCTTGATCACTTCTTTTTACCCACTCATGTTCTAATTAATCATAATGATCTGCATAGGTTAATTTTGATGGGACCCAATAGGTTACCTTAGTTTGTCTATCTTTATACCTTGTTTACCACTGAACTTTCTGGGTAGTACTTGCTAGTGCTATATGTGGTTTTGGGTATGGAGATACACTATTCATGATTACACTTTTGTTATCAGTTGTTATTTATTGTTCATGATAAGATCATTATGTTAATTGGAACATGGAGCGACCACCCGGGAAAACAGTGCTACCACAAGGGAGGAATGGGACCCCTTGGCTGATTAATTAGGAAAGCTAGTGGAAGACTACCTTACCCGAAAGGGGCAAGGGCAGTAGGGGAGTGGTCAGTGTAGGGAGGCCCTCGGGAGGATTTTGCTGCGATGGCGGTCCTGCAAGGGATTCCTGCATTGGAACTTCCTATAAACTGTAGCGGGTTTTCGGAAGCTAGTGGAACTTTGTAAAGGCCTCGTAGTGGATCCCTAGCCATTCACCTCGGTAGTGTCTAAGGGCCTTGCAAACCCTGGCGACATGGGATACACGACTTGTGGGTAAAGATGCGCAACCTCTGCAGAGTGTAAAACTGGTATACTAGCCGTGCTCACGGTCAAGAGCGGCTCGGACCCTCACATGATTAATTTATGGAACTAAATTCAATTTGTCATATGCATTGCATCGCAGGTGATGTTGTTATTACTTTTGTTCTATTACTTAATTGGGTTGGTATTTACTTATACTTAGTAATTGCTAATAAAATTTTGACCAACTATAAAAGCAATGCTCAGCTTCAACCATCCTCTTTGGTAAGCCTTACACTTCACATGAGCTCCCACCTTTGGCAAGTTCATGCACATTATTCCCCACAACTTGTTGAGCGATGAACGTATGTGAGCTCACTCTTGCTGTCTCACACACCCCACAGGTCAAGAGCAGGTACTGCAGGATGAGGCGCTTGGACGATGCTGCGATGAGTTCGTGAGAGGTCTAGGTCGTCGTCTCCCAGTCAACTTTGGGTTGCTGGACCGTTGTCTCCTTATAATGTAATTGTTTATTTATTTTGTATAGAACTCCTGTTATATATAAAGATGTGACATTCGATCCTGTGCCATGATTCATCATATGTGTGAGACTTGGTCCCAGCACACCTGGTGATTATGTTTACGCCCAGGTTTTGGACCCCGAAACCCGGGTGTGACAGAAGTGGTATCAGAGGAATGTTGACTGTAGGACGAAACCTAGATAGAACTGGACAACCATTCTTTACTTACCTTTGCTACTCTGATTCTTTTCTAATCTTATCTTAATCTCTTTCTCATCTAATTCCGCTTTACTCTGATTATTCCTACCTTTTTCCTTCTAAAGACAAATGTGGATTTCACACTCTGAAATCCTGAGCCTAAAGTGACCTCTAGGAATAGGAGACCTACTCTGAGGAACAAAAACAAAACTATTTTTATGGTTATCTATGCACTTGAGTGTTTGTTCTTATGATATTTGTCTGATTTGGATTTTTGATTGAGTGTGATGGGTTGTGGAGTGATGCCCACAATTACATCTGCATATACGTATAGGCATAAATAGAATTCATAAGAAAGCTAAACAACTTAGATTATCCTCCGTTAAAGTGTAATTAATTTATATAGACCCCTCCTATCTCAAAAGACTCTCTCTTACTATAATGGATCCTCTTAACCTAAAGGAATCTATCTTATCCTACTAGATCCATCTTATCTTAAAAGATTCTTTCTTATCTCAACCGAATCATCTTATTTTAAAAGATTCCTTCTTACCTTAATAGATTCATCTTACCTCAAAAGATTTTATCTTACCCTAATTGATCCACCTAACCCCAAAAGATTCTATATTATTCTTAGAAACTCATCTTGTCCTAATCAGCATTCTTATCCCCACCACTTTGCTTATCTCATAATAGTGTAACAAACATGATCTATTCCAAAATAAATTTAGTAAATCTTATCTAGTCTAATCTGGTTACATCAACCTACTTTTGATCCCATTTAACCTGGTCATACCTAGACCCCATTCAATCTAAATTGATCTAGAATTAATTAGGTCTTATTGAAAACTAGTTATGCTAAACCAATCTAGATCCCATCTAACCTCAAACAAACTTTTAACCTACATCTTGTGATCTATCTCACCCATATATACCTCTCATCTTGACAAATTCTATCCTACCTTTGGATATTCACCTTATACGACTGGTTACCTTAATCTGAACATAAAACAAAGATTAAGCCCTACTAAAGAATCTTCAGATTATAACCAGCTACTAGCTTATTTATTCCGCTTATTGAATAATTTCCTTTGCAAAACTATTACCATATGCTTCTAACTTTCATGGTCAATACCAGGAAAGGAAAGATTATCACGCAACAGCAAACAGAAATGAATTCTCCAAATCCTCCACCTATTGAAACCGAACAAGTGGTTGCTGCCCAAAGACTGGTAATACAACAATTAACAGACCTGGTGACCGAGATGCAAAACCAGATAAGACAACAACGCGAGGAAATACGTCAGGTCCGCCAAGAAATAAGGCAAGCACGGTTGGAGAGACAACAACAACAACAACCTCCACCACCACCACCAGCTCCACCAAGCTACATAGATATAAATTATGATGATTTGTAAGATCTAGATGTTGCTATAGTTAGTAGATGATATGATATTGTTTTAGAAGGAATAATAAGGTCTATTGACCCTATGTTTTGTTAAAGAATTATGCCGAGATTCCTTTGTTTGTGCATATGTTCCGAGAACAATATGAGTATACATCCCTTTTTCCTTACAAATCTCGAGGACGAGATTATTTTTAAGGGGGGTAGGATTTGTAAAGCCCAAAATTGGTAGAAAAAAAAATGATGATGAGGAGTTCTTTACTAAAACACAAATAAACCATTGCCTCATATTGGACTTTTGGTTTGTGCATTTAAAACAATAATAATATTAATAGAAATACATTAATGTTCACATTTGGATTTAAGCCCTAAATTGCAAATTAGAATTTGGAGAAGGAGGAGGATTATACAAAATAGAGGAAAATAAATGTATGAAAGAATATATTTTGCCCCCACTAATATTTTAATTTAAGAACTTAACTCAGTTAAGAAGCTCACAAACAAGTTTGAATTCAAATTAATATTAAAGACTTGAATTTGTGAAAGGGGGGGGAAAGGAAATTTTGATAAAGTTATTCTTTTCTTCCATATTTACACAATATAGAGAATAATAAATAAATAATTTCAGTGCAGGCAATAGAATAATTAGAATTTGATTTGATGTTTGAAATCTGGAAATTAAAAACCATAATTTGAATTTAGTTTGAGTTTTGATTTGGAAATAAAACAGAAATTATAAAAGAAAAAGAAAACAAAAACGGAAAACGCTCTTGGGCCGAAACTAAACTCGTTCGGCCCACTAAATCGCGCGCGCGGCCCGACCAGCAGAAGGAAGCGCCGACATCATGGGCCCACTGGCCAGCCTCTCCCTCGCGCCAGCCGTTCACTCCGCGCGCGGCCACTTACAAGTGGGACCCACTTGTCGGGTTCGTCCTCTTCGCGCGACAGAAACGACCTCTGCGCAATTGCAGGCGGACTCCACGCTCTGGCGCGTAGAATCCGTTTGGGGTCGCTGCTCCCTGGGCTATAAAAGACGACCGTCGTGACCCCCACCCCTCATCTCCTCCACTTGTACCCACATCCGAGCACAAACACCGTAGCCGCCGCAAGCTTGGAAGCAGGGTGGCTGCCGCCGTGGGTGATTCTCGCCTTGGCTGTCGATCCAGCCAAGGGGACCCACTCGGGGGAAAGCGTGGAGCTCAAGAAGGTTGTGTGGGGAATCCGTGGACGAAATAGACCACTGAGCTCACCGGAATTCCTCACTGTCGTTCGTGCACCGCCGCGGGTCCGCTCCTCTCCGTGGCCAAGGCGCTTCACGGTGCGATTCTCGGTATGGACCCGTACACCGTGCTCGTCTCGTCCTTCTCTACGTGTAGCTCGATCCAATTTGTATATGGCGCTCGGGAACGGCCGATTGAATCCTCGCCGGCGGGCTTCGCCGCGTTCGTGGGCGGCGCCGCCGTCCGCTCAACCGGGAGGAAGGGGAGAGTGTTTGGGCCGTTGATCTCCTGGCTTGCGGTCTAGATTAGAATGAAAGGTTAGGACAATCGGAACCGTGGGATCGGTGATAGGCGGTGGAGATTTGATCCGGCGTACCCCTTCGCGTGTGAAGATCCGAACCGTTGGATGGGGATCGGGCGCATTCAAAGCCACCTCGGGTATTTTAAATCCGATCCGTAGATCTCGGATCGGGCGGCCGCCAGCGCTTACCGGTTCGCTTAGACGTAGGTCTAATCTGGCGCATCGGTCGTTGATCCAACGGCCGAGATCCGCCTGTAGCCTTGCCGTGGCAATCTTCGTAAAGAGCCCCTGCACTTTTTCTTAAATAACCCGCCATCCACCTTCTCTGTGCGCTGAGTCTAGGATTTTATGCGCGCAGCCCCCTGACTTTTCTGGTAAATGACGCCCAGTCCCGAGAGTATTAAAAACAGAGAAATTAATATTAGAAATTCATTTTTAATACAAAAACAAATCTAGAAACTTGTAAAATGCATAGAAAATTCATTTTAGCTCCAAATTAGCCCATTCCAGTTCCTATAATTTTGTAATATTATTGTTTATCATTTAGTGCCACTGTTTTTACCTAAAAGTCACATTAAAATTGTTATCTTAATTAATCTTGTACTAAGCACATAGAATCTTTGGAAATCCATAACTTAAAATCTATAACTCTGAAATTAATAATTCTTGTTCCTGTGATCTTATTTTAATATGTAGATTATTAATATATATATTTGTACTTATGTTTGGTGTAATGTTAATTTTGCCTATACAATGTTTGTTTGTATTGCTACGACTAGAGCGAGGTCACGTGTCATCTGAAGAGCAAGTTGGTACCTGGATTCTCAAGTGCCAGGCAAGTTGTGCCCTTGATCACTTCTTTTTACCCACTCATGTTCTAATTAATCATAATGATCTGCATAGGTTAATTTTGATGGGACCCAATAGGTTACCTTAGTTTGTCTATCTTTATACCTTGTTTACCACTGAACTTTCTGGGTAGTACTTGCTAGTGCTATATGTGGTTTTGGGTATGGAGATACACTATTCATGATTACACTTTTGTTATCAGTTGTTATTTATTGTTCATGATAAGATCATTATGTTAATTGGAACATGGAGCGACCATCCGGGAAAACAGTGCTACCACAAGGGAGGAATGGGACCCCTTGGCTGATTAATTAGGAAAGCTAGTGGAAGACTACCTTACCCGAAAGGGGCAAGGGCAGTAGGGGAGTGGTCAGTGTAGGGAGGCCCTCGGGAGGATTTTGCTGCGATGGCGGTCCTGCAAGGGATTCCTGCATTGGAACTTCCTATAAACTGTAGCGGGTTTTCGGAAGCTAGTGGAACTTTGTAAAGGCCTCGTAGTGGATCCCTAGCCATTCACCTCGGTAGTGTCTAAGGGCCTTGCAAACCCTGGCGACATGGGATACACGACTTGTGGGTAAAGATGCGCAACCTCTGCAGAGTGTAAAACTGGTATACTAGCCGTGCTCACGGTCAAGAGCGGCTCGGACCCTCACATGATTAATTTATGGAACTAAATTCAATTTGTCATATGCATTGCATCGCAGGTGATGTTGTTATTACTTTTGTTCTATTACTTAATTGGGTTGGTATTTACTTATACTTAGTAATTGCTAATAAAATTTTGACCAACTATAAAAGCAATGCTCAGCTTCAACCATCCTCTTTGGTAAGCCTTACACTTCACATGAGCTCCCACCTTTGGCAAGTTCATGCACATTATTCCCCACAACTTGTTGAGCGATGAACGTATGTGAGCTCACTCTTGCTGTCTCACACACCCCACAGGTCAAGAGCAGGTACTGCAGGATGAGGCGCTTGGACGATGCTGCGATGAGTTCGTGAGAGGTCTAGGTCGTCGTCTCCCAGTCAACTTTGGGTTGCTGGACCGTTGTCTCCTTATAATGTAATTGTTTATTTATTTTGTATAGAACTCCTGTTATATATAAAGATGTGACATTCGATCCTGTGCCATGATTCATCATATGTGTGAGACTTGGTCCCAGCACACCTGGTGATTATGTTTACGCCCAGGTTTTGGACCCCGAAACCCGGGTGTGACAGAAGTGGTATCAGAGGAATGTTGACTGTAGGACGAAACCTAGATAGAACTGGACAACCATTCTTTACTTACCTTTGCTACTCTGATTCTTTTCTAATCTTATCTTAATCTCTTTCTCATCTAATTCCGCTTTACTCTGATTATTCCTACCTTTTTCCTTCTAAAGACAAATGTGGATTTCACACTCTGAAATCCTGAGCCTAAAGTGACCTCTAGGAATAGGAGACCTACTCTGAGGAACAAAAACAAAACTATTTTTATGGTTATCTATGCACTTGAGTGTTTGTTCTTATGATATTTGTCTGATTTGGATTTTTGATTGAGTGTGATGGGTTGTGGAGTGATGCCCACAATTACATCTGCATATACGTATAGGCATAAATAGAATTCATAAGAAAGCTAAACAACTTAGATTATCCTCCGTTAAAGTGTAATTAATTTATATAGACCCCTCCTATCTCAAAAGACTCTCTCTTACTATAATGGATCCTCTTAACCTAAAGGAATCTATCTTATCCTACTAGATCCATCTTATCTTAAAAGATTCTTTCTTATCTCAACCGAATCATCTTATTTTAAAAGATTCCTTCTTACCTTAATAGATTCATCTTACCTCAAAAGATTTTATCTTACCCTAATTGATCCACCTAACCCCAAAAGATTCTATATTATTCTTAGAAACTCATCTTGTCCTAATCAGCATTCTTATCCCCACCACTTTGCTTATCTCATAATAGTGTAACAAACATGATCTATTCCAAAATAAATTTAGTAAATCTTATCTAGTCTAATCTGGTTACATCAACCTACTTTTGATCCCATTTAACCTGGTCATACCTAGACCCCATTCAATCTAAATTGATCTAGAATTAATTAGGTCTTATTGAAAACTAGTTATGCTAAACCAATCTAGATCCCATCTAACCTCAAACAAACTTTTAACCTACATCTTGTGATCTATCTCACCCATATATACCTCTCATCTTGACAAATTCTATCCTACCTTTGGATATTCACCTTATACGACTGGTTACCTTAATCTGAACATAAAACAAAGATTAAGCCCTACTAAAGAATCTTCAGATTATAACCAGCTACTAGCTTATTTATTCCGCTTATTGAATAATTTCCTTTGCAAAACTATTACCATATGCTTCTAACTTTCATGGTCAATACCAGGAAAGGAAAGATTATCACGCAACAGCAAACAGAAATGAATTCTCCAAATCCTCCACCTATTGAAACCGAACAAGTGGTTGCTGCCCAAAGACTGGTAATACAACAATTAACAGACCTGGTGACCGAGATGCAAAACCAGATAAGACAACAACGCGAGGAAATACGTCAGGTCCGCCAAGAAATAAGGCAAGCACGGTTGGAGAGACAACAACAACAACAACCTCCACCACCACCACCAGCTCCACCAAGCTACATAGATATAAATTATGATGATTTGTAAGATCTAGATGTTGCTATAGTTAGTAGATGATATGATATTGTTTTAGAAGGAATAATAAGGTCTATTGACCCTATGTTTTGTTAAAGAATTATGCCGAGATTCCTTTGTTTGTGCATATGTTCCGAGAACAATATGAGTATACATCCCTTTTTCCTTACAAATCTCGAGGACGAGATTATTTTTAAGGGGGGTAGGATTTGTAAAGCCCAAAATTGGTAGAAAAAAAAATGATGATGAGGAGTTCTTTACTAAAACACAAATAAACCATTGCCTCATATTGGACTTTTGGTTTGTGCATTTAAAACAATAATAATATTAATAGAAATACATTAATGTTCACATTTGGATTTAAGCCCTAAATTGCAAATTAGAATTTGGAGAAGGAGGAGGATTATACAAAATAGAGGAAAATAAATGTATGAAAGAATATATTTTGCCCCCACTAATATTTTAATTTAAGAACTTAACTCAGTTAAGAAGCTCACAAACAAGTTTGAATTCAAATTAATATTAAAGACTTGAATTTGTGAAAGGGGGGGGAAAGGAAATTTTGATAAAGTTATTCTTTTCTTCCATATTTACACAATATAGAGAATAATAAATAAATAATTTCAGTGCAGGCAATAGAATAATTAGAATTTGATTTGATGTTTGAAATCTGGAAATTAAAAACCATAATTTGAATTTAGTTTGAGTTTTGATTTGGAAATAAAACAGAAATTATAAAAGAAAAAGAAAACAAAAACGGAAAACACTCTTGGGCCGAAACTAAACTCGTTCGGCCCACTAAATCGCGCGCGCGGCCCGACCAGCAGAAGGAAGCGCCGACATCATGGGCCCACTGGCCAGCCTCTCCCTCGCGCCAGCCGTTCACTCCGCGCGCGGCCACTTACAAGTGGGACCCACTTGTCGGGTTCGTCCTCTTCGCGCGACAGAAACGACCTCCGCGCAATTGCAGGCGTACTCCACGCTCTGGCGCGTAGAATCCGGTTGGGGTCGCTGCTCCCTAGGCTATAAAAGACGACCGTCGTGACCCCCACCCCTCATCTCCTCCACTTGTACCCACATCCGAGCACAAACACCGTAGCCGCCGCAAGCTTGGAAGCAGGGTGGCTGCCGCCGTGGGTGATTCTCGCCTTGGCTGTCGATCCGGCCAAGGGGACCCACTCGGGGGAAAGCGTGGAGCTCAAGAAGGTTGTGTGGGGAATCCGTGGACGAAATAGACCACTGAGCTCACCGGAATTCCTCACTGTCGTTCGTGCACCGCCGCGGGTCCGCTCCTCTCCGTGGCCAAGGCGCTTCACGGTGCGATTCTCGGTATGGACCCGTACACCGTGCTCGTCTCGTCCTTCTCTACGTGTAGCTCGATCCAATTTGTATATGGCGCTCGGGAACGGCCGATTGAATCCTCGCCGGCGGGCTTCGCCGCGTTCGTGGGCGGCGCCGCCGTCCGCTCAACCGGGAGGAAGGGGAGAGTGTTTGGGCCGTTGATCTCCTGGCTTGCGGTCTAGATTAGAATGAAAGGTTAGGACAATCGGAACCGTGGGATCGGTGATAGGCGGTGGAGATTTGATCCGGCGTACCCCTTCGCGTGTGAAGATCCGAACCGTTGGATGGGGATCGGGCGCATTCAAAGCCACCTCGGGTATTTTAAATCCGATCCGTAGATCTCGGATCGGGCGGCCGCCAGCGCTTACCGGTTCGCTTAGACGTAGGTCTAATCTGGCGCATCAGTCGTTGATCCAACGGCCGAGATCCGCCTGTAGCCTTGCCGTGGCAATCTTCGTAAAGAGCCCCTGCACTTTTTCTTAAATAACCCGCCATCCACCTTCTCTGTGCGCTGAGTCTAGGATTTTATGCGCGCAGCCCCCTGACTTTTCTGGTAAATGACGCCCAGTCCCGAGAGTATTAAAAACAGAGAAATTAATATTAGAAATTCATTTTTAATACAAAAACAAATCTAGAAACTTGTAAAATGCATAGAAAATTCATTTTAGCTCCAAATTAGCCCATTCCAGTTCCTATAATTTTGTAATATTATTGTTTATCATTTAGTGCCACTATTTTTACCTAAAAGTCACATTAAAATTGTTATCTTAATTAATCTTGTACTAAGCACATAGAATCTTTGGAAATCCATAACTTAAAATCTATAACTCTGAAATTAATAATTCTTGTTCCTGTGATCTTATTTTAATATGTAGATTATTAATATATATATTTGTACTTATGTTTGGTGTAATGTTAATTTTGCCTATACAATGTTTGTTTGTATTGCTACGACTAGAGCGAGGTCACGTGTCATCTGAAGAGCAAGTTGGTACCTGGATTCTCAAGTGCCAGGCAAGTTGTGCCCTTGATCACTTCTTTTTACCCACTCATGTTCTAATTAATCATAATGATCTGCATAGGTTAATTTTGATGGGACCCAATAGGTTACCTTAGTTTGTCTATCTTTATACCTTGTTTACCACTGAACTTTCTGGGTAGTACTTGCTAGTGCTATATGTGGTTTTGGGTATGGAGATACACTATTCATGATTACACTTTTATTATCAGTTGTTATTTATTGTTCATGATAAGATCATTATGTTAATTGGAACATGGAGCGACCACCCGGGAAAACAGTGCTACCACAAGGGAGGAATGGGACCCCTTGGCTGATTAATTAGGAAAGCTAGTGGAAGACTACCTTACCCGAAAGGGGCAAGGGCAGTAGGGGAGTGGTCAGTGTAGGGAGGCCCTCGGGAGGATTTTGCTGCGATGGCGGTCCTGCAAGGGATTCCTGCATTGGAACTTCCTATAAACTGTAGCGGGTTTTCGGAAGCTAGTGGAACTTTGTAAAGGCCTCGTAGTGGATCCCTAGCCATTCACCTCGGTAGTGTCTAAGGGCCTTGCAAACCCTGGCGACATGGGATACACGACTTGTGGGTAAAGATGCGCAACCTCTGCAGAGTGTAAAACTGGTATACTAGTCGTGCTCACTGGTCAAGAGCGGCTCGGACCCTCACATGATTAATTTATGGAACTAAATTCAATTTGTCATATGCATTGCATCGCAGGTGATGTTGTTATTACTTTTGTTCTATTACTTAATTGGGTTGGTATTTACTTATACTTAGTAATTGCTAATAAAATTTTGACCAACTATAAAAGCAATGCTCAGCTTCAACCATCCTCTTTGGTAAGCCTTACACTTCACATGAGCTCCCACCTTTGGCAAGTTCATGCACATTATTCCCCACAACTTGTTGAGCGATGAACGTATGTGAGCTCACTCTTGCTGTCTCACACACCCCACAGGTCAAGAGCAGGTACTGCAGGATGAGGCGCTTGGAGGATGCTGCGATGAGTTCGTGAGAGGTCTAGGTCGTCGTCTCCCAGTCAACTTTGGGTTGCTGGACCGTTGTCTCCTTAGAATGTAATTGTTTATTTATTTTGTATAGAACTCCTGTTATATATAAAGATGTGACATTCGATCCTGTGCCATGATTCATCATATGTGTGAGACTTGGTCCCAGCACACCTGGTGATTATGTTTACGCCCGGGTTTTGGACCCCGAAACCCGGGTGTGACACGGAGCGAGAGGCGGAGCGTGAGGCCCGCATGGCAGATCAGCAGAGGATGGCGGAGATGTTCCAATACATGCAGAGCCTTGGCGCCACACAGGGTTTCGCTCCGCCACCTCCATTGTTCCCTACAGTTGACCCTACTTTCTTTCACTACACGACGGTTGATCTTTAGCGACCCTTATTAGGTACCAACTGTTGGTTGCTAAAGGTTAGGGACCGATGGTCAGTCGCTAAATCCTTTTGTAGTAACTGTCGGTTGGTCGCTAAAAGTCTAGAAATTTAACAACTTATGATTGGTCGCTATAGATGTCTTTGGGGACTAGCGGTGGGTCGCTATAGAGCAAGGATCACTATAGATGTTAGATGTTAGTGAATAAAAATTAATTAAAACAATTAAACATTGATCGCTAAATTGTAGTAAAGAAAAAAAGAATTGTAGAAAAGAAAAAAAGAATTATGGAAAAGAAAATGAATTGTAAAAAAGGATTTTTAAGGTTTTGAATCTTGAATCTGTTTGACTCAATTTTTAAGGTTAATCATTTTGTATATAATTATTTGTAAAAATCTCACTTTCATTGTTTTATTGTGACACACATTTGATTTAAATGGAATCTATTCGAAAATTATGTATTTTATTTATAAATTATTATTGTTGGGATTTATTATAATTTTTAGAGAGTATATATATATATATATATTTCTTACAGTAAAAAGGAAATTCGAAAAAAGAAAAAAACATAAACCCTATCCTAATCGGCCCACTAGGCCCCAACAGCTAACCCTAGCGTGCGCGCCCTGGCTCCTCCCTGTGGCCGCCGCCTCCTGCTTCCTCTCCCTCAGCTGCCATCCACTCTCTCCTCTTCCCTCTCTCTGCACGCGCCCAACTCGCTCCGGGCTCCGGTCATCCACCGTGCGTCATTGGCTACTCGCCTGCTCCCATGCTCCCTCCGGATCTGCCCTCTCGGTGATTTGGCGCGGTGGCTCTGCGCCTCCACACCTGATCGCCGGCCTCCACATGCCCACACTGTCACCATCTCCTCTCCGCCATCGCCCCGCTTGCCTCCTCTGCCAACGACGGTGCGTAGCCTCACCCTCTCTTCTACATCGACCAACATCTCAGGCCACTGTCGGGGTGTAGGCGCGGTTGGGGCTGGGGGTTCTGGATTTGGGTGGGGATGAAGAGCTGAGGTTTATGTATGAACAATATACGAAGCACCATCCGTTCATTGAGTAATAACCCACTTATGTGTGCATGTGATGATACATGTTCCACAATCATGCTTGCATATAGTAATGCTGGCCAATGTCTTCTGCAATTCTGCAATCGGGAAAATGTACCTGTATATATCTTGCATTTCTTAAATAGGGAGAAATTAAATCTTGATGTTTTGAATGTTGTGCATCATGTTTTTTTTCGTTTTGTATGCAAGACTAATATACTTCACCTAGTAGTATAAACAGAACAAGAAAATTATACCTGGTCATTTGTCTTAGTTAAGACCACAAGATTTTTTTTGCTGGAAGCCTGGAACATGACATTGCTATACAATACTTCTTTTGCAGCATGGAAGGCATTCTTGAGCGTTACCAGCGTTACTCATTTGAAGAAAGAGTAGTACTTGATCCAACTATTGTAGACCAGGTATAATTGTGGAATATCTACTATAACTATCAGAGAACTATTGTTACAGCAAAATGAGCACTGATATGTGGTCTATTTTGTACCAGGCAAACTGGGGGGATGAATATGTCCGGTTAAAATTCAAACTGGATGCACTTCAGAGGAGTCAAAGGTACCATCGACTTGCTCAAGAGGACTCTTATTCTGGTTATGATAATGTTTACTGATAACTTTTATTTCATTTTATTACCTGCCTATTCCCAATGGAAGGCAACTGTTAGGGGAACAATTGGATTCACTGACCATAAAAGAACTTCAGCAACTGGAGCAACAACTGGACAGTTCTTTGAAGTGTATTAGGTCAGGAAAGGTGAATTAGTTGGGGTCAAATTTGTTGTTCGGTGCACAGCTATTTAGGTTATTTACTAACGTCTTAGTCTTTTATTATATTATAGCTTTATTTTTTTTGGCACAGAATCAGCTCATGTTCAATTCAATTTCCGAGCTTCAGAAAAAGGTCAGCTACAATATAGGTTCCCTTGTACCTCGCAGTCTGTATGACTCACTAGTTCTTCCAAGACATGATCGAGTTTAATTTCATTTCATTTGTTCATTTTAAAGGTGCAGAGAGGAAGATGCCAACTGTGACAACACACGACAGTTGAGCAACAGCAGCCCTCTGACGACAGAAAGACAGTTGAGCATGCTCCTCTTCAGGAAACTGATCCAGGCAAAGAGACACATGTTTTAGAGGCTAAAACGCTCACAGCAGATGCTGATGGAAATTTGAGCTCAAGCCAGCAAACTGGGGAGTACAATGAATTGCTGAGACAATACTATTAAATTGTTGCTTAATTTTAAATTGTTCATTGTAAACTAGAACTTATTGTGACTGATCATCTCTGGAGCTTTTGTGAATGATCTAGCTAGCTATCTGTAAATGATATAGTTGTGAATGATATTATAATTGTGATGCTTTTGTGAATATATAATTGTGGTGCTTTTGTGTTTATGTGATGAATTTATGACTGTGGTATACTGATTAACTGTGTATGTCTTTATGATTTGTGTATAAAAATCTGTGATTTGTGGAGCTTAATTAAATGTATATTATTATTAATAACAACGGTAAAAAGGGCGACTTTCTGTTGGTTGCTAAATGTATAGTATGACGACTTACGGTTGGTTGCTAAATCTATAGTACAACAACCCACGGTTGGTCGCTAAATATACAATATTAGCAACGGACGGTCGGTCGCTAAAAAGATGTCGGTCGCTAAAGCCTTTAGCGACGGCACTTACAGCGACCATCCTTATGGGTCGCTAAAAGTTTTTAGCGACCAACCGTAGGTCGCTGAAGGCCGTTTTAGCAACCAACCGTAGGTCGCTGTAAGTGAACCGTCGTGTAGTGTTTCATACTCATGTGAGTATCAAAATTGTAGTTAGATGTTGGTAATGCATCTGGTATAACACATGCAATCTCTTCTCTGTGCAGGGACAATCTGGCGCGGCATCCAACAACCCTCATGGATCGCCCGACCCATCACCGCACCACTCCAGCCGCCCACCTTGATGGGACTTGTGTTCTTAGTGTTGAGACTTCAGAACTTGTTGGTAATGTTGTATTGGATACTTATGTTTGTGTGGGATAATTATGTGAGAGCTTGAGACTTATGAGACTTATGTTCTTGATACTTATGTTTGTGTTGAGAACTTGGAAACTTATGTTTGTGTTGGATACTTATGTCTGTGATGATATTTGTGATGTATATGTGATATCTGTGATGTGTATGTGGTATCTTTTGTTTTGTTTGGATGGAATAGAAAAAATAAATAAAAAAGGTGTATACTTGTCACTTTGCCGGGTGTTACACTCGGCAAAGAGGTGCTTTGCCGAGTGTCACGGCCATAGCCACTACACGACGGTTCACTTACAGCGACCTACGGTTGGTTGCTAAAACGGCCTTCAGCGACCTACGGTTGGTCGCTAAAAACTTTTAGCGACCCATAAGGATGGTCGCTGTAAGTGCCGTCGCTAAAGGCTTTAGCGACCGACATCTTTTTAGCGACCGACCGTCCGTTGCTAATATTGTATATTTAGCGACCAACCGTGGGTTGTTGTACTATAGATTTAGCAACCAACCGTAAGTCGTCATACTATACATTTAGCAACCAACAGAAAGTCGCCCTTTTTACCGTTGTTATTAATAATAATATACATTTAATTAAGCTCCACAAATCACAGATTTTTATACACAAATCATAAAGACATACACAGTTAATCAGTATACCACAGTCATAAATTCATCACATAAACACAAAAGCACCACAATTATATATTCACAAAAGCATCACAATTATAATATCATTCACAACTATATCATTTACAGATAGCTAGCTAGATCATTCACAAAAGCTCTAGAGATGATCAGTCACAATAAGTTCTAGTTTACAATGAACAATTTAAAATTAAGCAACAATTTAATAGTATTGTCTCAGCAATTCATTGTACTCCCCAGTTTGCTGGCTTGAGCTCAAATTTCCATCAGCATCTGCTGTGAGCGTTTTAGCCTCTAAAACATGTGTCTCTTTGCCTGGATCAGTTTCCTGAAGAGGAGCATGCTCAACTGTCTTTCTGTCGTCAGAGGGCTGCTGTTGCTCAACTGTCGTGTGTTGTCACAGTTGGCATCTTCCTCTCTGCACCTTTAAAATGAACAAATGAAATGAAATTAAACTCGATCATGTCTTGGAAGAACTAGTGAGTCATACAGACTGCGAGGTACAAGGGAACCTATATTGTAGCTGACCTTTTTCTGAAGCTCGGAAATTGAATTGAACATGAGCTGATTCTGTGCCAAAAAAAATAAAGCTATAATATAATAAAAGACTAAGACGTTAGTAAATAACCTAAATAGCTGTGCACCGAACAACAAATTTGACCCCAACTAATTCACCTTTCCTGACCTAATACACTTCAAAGAACTGTCCAGTTGTTGCTCCAGTTGCTGAAGTTCTTTTATGGTCAGTGAATCCAATTGTTCCCCTAACAGTTGCCTTCCATTGGGAATAGGCAGGTAATAAAATGAAATAAAAGTTATCAGTAAACATTATCATAACCAGAATAAGAGTCCTCTTGAGCAAGTCGATGGTACCTTTGACTCCTCTGAAGTGCATCCAGTTTGAATTTTAACCGGACATATTCATCCCCCCAGTTTGCCTGGTACAAAATAGACCACATATCAGTGCTCATTTTGCTGTAACAATAGTTCTCTGATAGTTATAGTAGATATTCCACAATTATACCTGGTCTACAATAGTTGGATCAAGTACTACTCTTTCTTCAAATGAGTAACGCTGGTAACGCTCAAGAATGCCTTCCATGCTGCAAAAGAAGTATTGTATAGCAATGTCATGTTCCAGGCTTCCAGCAAAAAAAATCTTGTGGTCTTAACTAAGACAAATGACCAGGTATAATTTTCTTGTTCTGTTTATACTACTAGGTGAAAGTATATTAGTCTTGCATACAAAACGAAAAAAAACATGATGCACAACATTCAAAACATCAAGATTTAATTTCTCCCTATTTAAGAAATGCAAGATATATACAGGTACATTTTCCCGATTGCAGAATTGCAGAAGACATTGGCCAGCATTACTATATGCAAGCATGATTGTGGAACATGTATCATCACATGCACACATAAGTGGGTTATTACTCAATGAACGGATGGTGCTTCGTATATTGTTCATACATAAACCTCAGCTCTTCATCCCCACCCAAATCCAGAACCCCCAGCCCCAACCGCGCCTACACCCCGACAGTGGCCTGAGATGTTGGTCGATGTAGAAGAGAGGGTGAGGCTACGCACCGTCGTTGGCAGAGGAGGCGAGCGGGGCGATGGCGGAGAGGAGATGGTGACAGTGTGGGCATGTGGAGGCCGGCGATCAGGTGTGGAGGCGCAGAGCCACCGCGCCAAATCACCGAGAGGGCAGATCCGGAGGGAGCATGGGAGCAGGCGAGTAGCCAATGACGCACGGTGGATGACCGGAGCCCGGAGCGAGTTGGGCGCGTGCAGAGAGAGGGAAGAGGAGAGAGTGGATGGCGGCTGAGGGAGAGGAAGCAGGAGGCGGCGGCCACAGGGAGGAGCCAGGGCGCGCACGCTAGGGTTAGCTGTTGGGGCCTAGTGGGCCGATTAGGATAGGGTTTATGTTTTTTTCTTTTTTCGAATTTCCTTTTTACTGTAAGAAATATATATATATATATATATATATATATATATATATACTCTCTAAAAATTATAATAAATCCCAACAATAATAATTTATAAATAAAATACATAATTTTCGAATAGATTCCATTTAAATCAAATGTGTGTCACAATAAAACAATGAAAGTGAGATTTTTACAAATAATTATATACAAAATGATTAACCTTAAAAATTGAGTCAAACAGATTCAAGATTCAAAACCTTAAAAATCCTTTTTTACAATTCATTTTCTTTTCCATAATTCTTTTTTTCTTTTCTACAATTCTTTTTTTCTTTACTACAATTTAGCGATCAATGTTTAATTGTTTTAATTAATTTTTATTCACTAACATCTAACATCTATAGTGATCCTTGCTCTATAGCGACCCACCGCTAGTCCCCAAAGACATCTATAGCGACCAATCATAAGTTGTTAAATTTCTAGACTTTTAGCGACCAACCGACAGTTACTACAAAAGGATTTAGCGACTGACCATCGGTCCCTAACCTTTAGCAACCAACAGTTGGTACCTAATAAGGGTCGCTAAAGATCAACCGTCGTGTAGTGAGCACTCGGTAGAGAACCAATACCTGGGCACCAGTAAAGCTTCTTTGTCGAGTGTTGTGGCTCTGGCACTCGGCAAAGTGGCAAGCTTTGCCAAGTGTCTACTATAGCACTCGGCAAAGAACCTGACAAAGGGACCCACCGGTGGATCATGTGCCGAGTGCAGGTCGGTAGACACTCGGCAAAGAGGTAACTTCTTTCCGAGTGTATTAGGAGACACTCGGCAAAGGTAACTTCTTTGCCAAGTGTCACCTAGAACACTTGGCAAAGGCGCCGTCTCCGTCACCCGACCGTGACGGCCGCTTTTCTTTGCCGAGTACCGACTTGCACTCGGCAAAGTACTCGGCAAAGAAGTCGTTGCCGATGTACTGTTCGCTGAGCTCTCTTTGCCAAGTGTTTTTCAGGCTTTGCCGAGTGCTTCAGGCACTCGGCAAAGCGGTCGATTCCACTACCTGGTATGTTGAAGTGGCAACGCCAACGATGAAGTCAGAGGGGAACCAGTCTCCTTTTGGGACTTCCCAGGGCCTCAGCATTTGCTTTCCATTGTCATCTCCATCCTCATAGCGCCTTGCCTGGTAGTTCTTGTAGTTCCTGAACCGATCCATGCCCACAAGAACTTTTGCGAAAGGCTGCTCACAGAGTGGTGCTGAATGACCCCCGCCTCCGAAAGTCTGCAAATGGGAACACAGAGCTCTCGGTCGCAGCGTGGTGCCCAATATATATAATAAATGGTGGAAGAGGTCTTCCACCGGCAAGGTATGTGGTGCTCAGTGTCAAAGCGCGTGGCTGCTGTGCTGGTCCTAGGTCGCGCGTGGACCCATGTCCAGCGGCTTCGGGAGACCATTTGGGACGTCGCATGGTAAATTCCCATGTCACTCCTTGCCGAGCCCGCTAAAGCAGCGCTTTACTGGGAACACACATTGTGGCGTGATGTCCCCACGATCCTCCTCTTGAGATAGGCGTCCGCTTTTGTTATTGTCACCATCTTTCTCGTCTTCCCAGTCGCAGTCTCCACCTCATTTTTTAGATCTCCTACCTTTGTCTTAGATCTGTATATGGTGTCCATACGTGATGATGTCCTCACGTTGCAGCAGTGTTGCGGCATGATGTCCCTCTGGACCCATGGAACACACGTTGCAGCAGTGCTACGGCATGATGTCTCCACGGTCCTCCCGATAGTCATGCACATGACATCCGCTTTTGTTATTGTTACCTCCTTCCTCGTCTTTCCTGTCTCCACCTCCTTTTTTTAGATCTCCTGCCTCTGTCTTAGATCTGTATATGGTGCCCATGCGCGATGATGTCCCCACATCACAGTAGTGATGCGGCATGATGTCTCTTTGGACCCATAAAACACACGTTGCAGCAGTGCTGTGACATAATGTCCCCATGGTCCTTCTGATGACTACACCCATGGTGTCCGCTTTTGTTATTGTTACCTCCTTCCTCGTCTTTCCTGTCTCCACCTCTTTTTTTAGATCTCATGTCTCTGTCTTAGATCTGTATATGGTGCTCATGCGTGATGATGTCCCCACGTCACAGCAGTGTTGCAGCATGATGTCCCTCTGGACCCATAGAACACACGTTGCAGCAGTGTTGTGATATAATGTCACCATGGTCCTCCCGATGACTACACACATGGTATCCGCTTTTGTTATTGTTACCTCCTTTCTCGTCTTTCCCATCTCCACCTCCTTTTTTAATCTCTTGCCTCCGTCTTAGATCTATATATATATGATGTCCATGCGTGATGATGTACTTACATTGCAGCAGTGTTGCGGCATGATGTCCCTCTGGACTCATGGATCTCACGTTGCAGCAGTGCACATGATGTCCCCACGGTCCTCCCGATGGGCACGCACATGGCGTCCGATTTTGTTATTGTTACCGCCTTTATCGTCTTTCCTGTCTCTATCTCCTTATTTTTAGATCTCTTGCCTCTGTCTTAGATCTGTATAGGATGCCTACGCGCGATAATGTCTCCATGTTACAGTAGTGCTACGACATGATGTCTCTCTGGACCCATAAAACATATGTTGCAGCAGTGGTGCGACATAATATCCCCACGGTCCTCCTGCTGACTACACACATGATGTCCGTTTTTCTTATTGTTACCTCCTTACCGTCTCCACTTTTTTTTTTAATCTCCTGCCTCCGTCTTCTTTATGCGACGCCGTTGGGTTGCCTGGGTTTGCACTTTGCACCGATGTAGTTGCAGGTGTGTGCGCGTGCTTGAGTTGGTGGCCGACCCGGCGGCGGGTATCCTGGGTCCAGAGGGCGCCGGCGGCTCTGATCCGTCAGTGCACCGCGGGTACCTGTCGCTTTACACGTCGGCCGACGAATGCTCCAAGTCTCCAACCTGAGCAAGCAGAGCGCCAGGACGCAGGTGTGTGCTCTACTGCTGTGCAGCTTCTTTTCAATTTCTTCCAGTCCAGTTCATGTGTTTTAGTACTATTATACGGAAACATGTATGTAAAATAGTTCGGATAGGTAGGCTTTAAATGATGTAGCTATGACAAAAACTCTTAAAACAACTGAAGAATAAAGCAAAACCTTAAGACATGTCCAATTAAGGCACACAGAAAAAATATGTGTATGTAGATAGAACTGTAAGCATCTGAACATCTGTAGCTAGATCCTGCTAAAGTATAACTGCTTGTAGCTTTTAGTATTGACACTTCAACTATGCACAGCATTCAACACTGATATACAGAAATGTATATGTTAAAAAGTTCAGATAGGTGGGCTTTAAATGATGTAGCTATGACACTTTGAAGTTTGCGTAAGAGTCCTGAATGTTGGAAAAAAAAAAGAAAACCAGTGCTCCGTGCCATTCATCAAGAAGATGGTAATGGTGAACCCATTTCCCCTTTCATGAACTGACTAGACTTCTGACCCCAATGGACTCTGGCCAGGCCAACATCAACCCAGAAAGAGTTCTCTGATGAACAATCCTCACTGAATACTGAACTCCTCATGACATCATCCATAGAAACGCTCTCAGTTTCTTCAAAGATGGTGCTTAACTCATCCCTATCCGAGCTGCTGTCCATACCAGGATCACTCTCAAAAGTCTCTGTAACCTTCTGGTGTGTTTCTTGCGAGGTATATGTCATTGCTCATACTTTGTCCTGTCCTCAAGAACTATGCAGTTGGAATTCATCCAAATGTAGAAATTTATCAGTCGAACATTGTATTGTGGACTGAATAATGTCTCAGCACATCCAGCATTTTTTACTTGGCTAACAAAATATACCTTTATATTTCACCCTCCAAACTGTTTATTTTGATCTAACTTATAGGTTTTGTATATTATCCTCTTTCTTTTCGCGGCATGCAAAGGTGTCCTGAACCAAAGCCCCGTCACTATCCTGGTGTTTATTTCCACTTTAGACTTTGTTTGGCTACTCTAAATTTACTTCAATCCACATGTGTTGATGTGGATTGGGGTGTAAATTACATATGGATTGAGGTCAATATTAGAGTACCCAAACTAAGCCTTAGTTGGACGAGCAGTGAAGCAAGTCATCAATGTCATCCAGGTACTGATGCTTGAATTTTCCTGCAGCTTATTGCAGTATGTACATTTGCATGCGTTTAGCCCGAATCATGTCAGTACAAGAGTATATCTAAATAGCCTATTTTAGATCTGTATATGGTGTTAGAACTGTTGCTGTGTTGTATATTGGACATGGTTGTCACCATGCAATTTGATAGTTTCAAAAAACTACACATTCCCTTTTGAAATCTAGTTCCAGTTGTAAATGCCCCTCGAGAGAGCTAAATAGTTACTTTTACCAGCCAAAATAGGCACTAGCTACTATTCAGATGATTTCCCTTTTGCTCCCTGTTAAATATCATTTGGTTCGGTTTTCGATAAGTTTTCTTTTCTACATGATCTCCCTTAATAATATGTTCATGTAGAACCCAAACAGGGAGAGAACGGAGGGATAAGAAGAAAATGTGGCAGATCAAAACAATTCGCATTTCAACGTTCTGTGGGATTTCGTTAGTAATATGGTTTGCAAAAATAAAACATATATCAAACTCTGTATGCCTTGCAGATACTTATCCCCCATGTATTTTATCTAACAACTACAAATCTAAAACTATAGGAGTAGAAATTGGACTACAACAACATTTGCTCATTTTCAAGTTAAAACCTGACAAAGACCTCCGAATCCAATAGTTGGGGCTGAGCATCAGCCTCACTAAAAAACATCTAGGTATTTGCTGAAGCTCTTTCTAGATGCTATATTTCTTTTTTATTAAAATCAGGCAGCATATCTGACTGAATCGTGCGCAGTCCTTGAGGGTGATCCTCCTTTGGAGCAATCAGAAATAGTTTCTTCAGATTACTAGACTTTCACCATTACCTAATTTAGGATCCATACAAAATATTACACCATCTCCTAGATTTATGTACCTGTCAAGTAGTCTCCATCAGGTTAAAACAACAACAACAAAGCCTTTTTAAACAAATGTTCGCATGACAGCTTTTCTAGAGGTTCTTCAAAATCTCATATGGAACTTTTGCACTAACTGCTTGCTACCACTGTCTTGTGTCGAACGACCATGCCCATAACTAACAGGGTCAGGTGAACCAAAAAAACAAAAAACAAAAATAAAACGACTATTGTACCATTCTACAGGTTTCCTATTGTTTTGGTCATACACGAGCGTTAATGAACGATATAGAACATATATCCCGCAGTTAATTGAAGGGGAACTCAACAAGTGCAGTTTTATTGGTAGCACCGCATGTCAATGCTGAATACGTTTAGTAGCCAAGACGAATATGTTTAGTAGTCAAGATGAATAATACGTTGCCCCAATTGTTATTCTTGTATCTTGTCTAAATTGTTGATTGCGGTATATACAAGAACCTAAGAATTGCTTGATTACAGGTAGTGAAGAAAGGGAAGGAGCATGTTGTTGGTGTTGATCTGGGCGTGAAACACTGGAACGAACCATCTGGCAGTGCTTTGTGGAGGCGTAGACGGTCCACGACACAGTGCCGGATGGTCTATGACCTGCGCGCAAGAGCGGCTCCTCCTCTGCTTATATCTAGATAGTCCGCGCCTGATGCTCGAACGGTCAGCGATGGCGTAGAGGGTTGTCTTGTTCATAGCAGACCTAGATCTCAACCCCGGGAGTGACCCCGTCGGGTAGGAGAGATCCTAGGGTGTGTCTTGGCGTCGACAGGCCACCCAAGACGCCTCTAGTCGACGTAAAGCCGAAGAGAAATAAAGATTCGAGGTAGAGGGAGGCTAAATTAGGGCTAAACTAGAGATACTCTTAATACATAAGGTAAAAACAAAAAGTAGAGTTGATTGGATCGATTGTGGGGGTTCAATCGGTCGTAGCCCTTCATCTATATAAATGAAGTAGGTCTGGACCCGTTACAATTCGGTTCCCGAGTTAATCCCGCAGGTTCTACTAACAAATCTGCTAGAATACCAGAACTGATTCTACGCACGCGCGGACCGTCCATGCCGCCACCTCAGACCGTCCGGCCTACAGGGCCGGACCATCCGCTTGCTCGTTTTTTGGGCTCAACATATGCCCCTGCCTTTTGGTGGCGGTTGACGAATCAAAAGCATATGTACAGTCAACAATCTTCGGAAAATAATAGATCTTACAAGTCATCTTGTTCTCGAAGTAAGAACTAAGCCTATTGCAAGTCACTGCTTTTCAATTCATTAGGGTGATCATTCAATAGAGCTCCAATGCATAAAGTTTGTTTTGGATTGCATCTTTTTCGGCCATGACCATCTGACCAAAAGATCAAAAAGGTATAGAATGAAGGTGCCCCCATCCTGAATAGGCAAATGGACTATGTATGCACCATGGGTTCATCGTAGTAACATTCCACATTTGAATAGGACAATATACCGACGAAGAGTAGGCGGATGGAAAGTATCCTGGCATCACAGGATGAATATATGATGATTGTTGCATCGCCTTTCGGACCGTTTTATTTGGCTGTTTTGTTTTAGCGGGTGACCGGGGTTTCTTTGTTGGCCGATTTAGTGCTCCCTCTAATTTTTTATATCTGATGTTTCTTAGTATATAATAACTGAACTAATCAGCGTCAAGTAAAAAACGGTGGTAGCACAACCTATGATTTAAATTGCAACAAAATGCAAAAATATGTAGCACATTACTACTTACCATTCTCAGTGATGTAGATGGATGGGTTTCCGTATTTGTTCTTCATGATCATAAGGAAATCTTTTAGGCCTTCAGGGTACATATAGATCCACGGATTCCCCATCTACAAATGAAGTAATGAATATTTTATTCATAATAACAAACTACATATTTGTTCCGCTTTATTTTTGCCAACACAAAACATTTTTGTGCCTTACGAACTTAACATCATGCTCCCCCATATTTAAATAATAAAAAAATAAAATTATACATAAATAGAGATTCAAACCAAGATTGTTGGCTCATACCTTCACACCTATGAGTGTAACACCCGGTTTTAAAGAAACAAAGCCGGGTGCATCTCATACATGCGCCAAAGAAGACAACATATATAATAACAGAGTGTATAGAGATAAATGTCATAAACATCAGAGTATTTATTACATAGCGGAAGACTTATTACAAAGTAAAAGAATAAATGTAAAACGAACTAAGGATCGTCGGCGCCAATGTCAACTGAGAAACGCCACCTAGATCAGATCATACTCCTCGCCTTATGGCTCCTCCTGAACCACCTGCTCTTCTCCTGTGGGGGGGGGGTGTGAGACAGCAAGAGTGAGCTCACATACGTTCATAGCTCAACAAGTCGTGGGGAATAATGTGGCATGAACTCACCAAAGGTGGGAGTTCATGAAGTGTAAGGCTGATCAATGAAATAAAGGCTGAAGCTGAGCATTGCTTTTATAAGATGGTCAAAATTTTATTAGCAGTTACTAAGTGTAAGTGAATACCAAACCATAGTAATAATAAATAAAAGTAATAATAAAATAATCCCAAATGCAATGAAATGACAGATTAAGATTAAGTTCCATAAATTAATCATGTGAGTGTCCGAGCCGCTCATGACCGTGAGCACGGCTAGTATACTAGTTTTACACTCTGCAGAGGTTGCGCATCTTTACCCACAAGTCGTGTTACCCATTTGCCACGGAGTTGATCAGACTCCATACACCTCTACCTAGGAAGCGAGGCAGGGTAGCACTACGAGGCCTTTACAAAGTTCCACTAGCTTCAGACTACCCGCTACAAGTTTATAGGAAGCTCCAGTGCAGGGTTCTTGCCGACCGCCATCGCAGCAAAATCAAACAAGGACCTCCCTACACTGACCACTCCCCTACTGCCCTTGCCCCTTTCGGGTAAGGTAGCCCTCCACTAGCTTTCCTAGTTAATCAGCCAAGGGCGTCCCATTAAACCCTTGTGGTAGCACTGTTTTCCCGGGTGGTTCTCCATGTTCCCATTAACATAATGATCTTAACATGAATAGTAAAGAATAAAACAGATAATAAAAAGTATAACAATGAGTGATGAATATCTCTATACCCAAATCCACATAAAGCAATAGCATGTACTACCCAAAACTTTAGTAGTAAAACCAGTGGTGAAGCAAGGTATAAAGATAGTCAAATCTAGGGTATCCTATTGGGTCCCAGCAAAATTATCCTATGCAGATCATTATGAATAATAAGAACATGAATGGGTAAAAGAAGTGATCAAGGGCACAACTTGCCTTCAACGAGCTCCTGCTCAGCTATCTCTACTTGTTGAACCTCAGATTCCACAGTGGCTTGCTCGTCTACTCGCATCAATACAATACATATATAGCATAGCATAAATTAACATCACATCAAACATGCAAATAGAATATACAGTAATAAACTAAACATTAAAATAAGATCGCAGGAATTGGAATCATTAAATTTGGAGGTATAGATTTCAAGTTATGGATTTTCTAATGTTTTATGTGCTTAATACAAGGTTAAGTGAAAGAATAATTTTAATGTGTTTGTCATGTCAGAACAGAGGCACTAATGGGTAGACAATATTATTACAAAAATTTAGGAACTGGAATGGACCAATTTGGAGTTCCTATGCATTTTCTATGAATTATACAAGTTTTAACATTTATTTATGCACTAAAAATTGATTTCTGATATTAATTTCTAATTTTCAAAGTTCTCTGGATTGGGCCCCAAATACTAGGAAGCGCAGGGGCCCTGGCGCAAGAAACCAGAGACACAGAGCACAATCCCTAGGGACGGCGGGTTTGTTTTTAGAAAATCCGGGGGCTCTTATGCATATTAGGCGGCCGAAGGGGTATCTAGGGTTTTCAGCCGTCCGATCACCAACCGAGGGCCCAGATTAAATTGTCACTTAACTGAACCGGTATGCGATCTAGCCCCTCCGATCAGGATCGAACGGTGCAGATCTTAAATACCAGAGACTTCCCAGAACCGTACGATCGCAAATCCACGGTCCAGAACCCATCACGCGAAAGGGGTACGCAGGGTCTAATCTACACCGTAGACTAAAAAATCAACGGCCCGCTAAGACCGGCAGGGCTACACTCCCTAAACAGGACACGCGCGGCGGCGCCAGAGTGCCCGTGGCGGCGGAGTTCGCCGGAATCACGTGGTTAAGCGCACCCCCAGTCCTAACCTCAAATTAAACGGCGCTACACGAAGGGGGAAACAGGTCGAGCACGATGGGCCAACATACCAGTGGAAATAGTCACCGACGCGAGCTGTTATCGTGAAGCGGCGGATTCGCGACGGCGGCGCACGACGCAGAGAGTCTTCCCGGTGACCGGGCTGGTGATTCCACCCCGAAACGCCACGAATTCACACGGTGAAGCAAGTGCGACTTGACACCGCTCTCCCGGATGGCCGAACGTGGAGGGAGTGGTGAATCCTACGCGGCGCGACGGTGATGCCCCCAACGGAGTTCTTCTTCCCGGTGGTGGGCACGCAGAGGATCAACTAGGGCGCGACACAGTTGGGGATTGATGATGGGTTGCTACGGGACAACGGCGCGAGCGCATATAGGGTCCCCTCCTCCAACGGCCTGAGCGAGCTTCGCGTTGAACGCGACGGCGTCCACGCCTGATTTCTCAGGAGACGACGGATTCGACCCCCCCGGCCCCACACGCCAGATACACACACCGAGAGAGAGAGCCTGCCCAGTGGGGCAGCGAGGCAGTGTCTCCGCGCGCATGAGAGACGAGCGAGCAGGGCCCACCCGTCAGCGCGTGATAATCGCCGCTGGGCCGCGCGAGTGAGTCAGGTGGGCCGCGTGCTTTGGTTTGGGCCCATCTCGAGTTTTGCCATTTTCTCTTCTTTTCTCTTTTTTTTTGTTTTGTTTTATCCCCTCTTTCCAAATTCCAAACTTCAAACTAAATTTAAATTTTTGTGGCACAGTTGTATACATACTAAATATAGATTTGGTCATACAAAACGTGGTGAAGTGCTGTAGTTAAATTATAATTTGTATTGCATAATTATTTATGTCTTTCCTATCTTTTCCTCAATTTCTAGAATTTAAATTTAGGTTACCACCCAAATTCTCATTATTACTTTATTTTTTTTATTCTTATTATTATGGTTTTAGATGCACAAACAGAGATCCAATATGATGCAATGAAATTTATTTGTGTCTTAGTAAAATTTTACTCATTCTTAAACATAATCGGTCGCATGTGATGATAAATAGAGATACACACATATATAAAGGAGAGCAATTTCTACTTTTATTCTTACTTACAATTTTGGTATTACAAATCCTACCCCCCCTTAAAAATAATCTCGTCCTCGAGATTTAAGAAGATCTAGGGAAAAGGTGGGGAAAATCTATACGAAGCTCTTCTTCTCGCTCCCAAGTAGCTTCATCTTCACCATGGTGACTCCATTGTACTTTGCACATCTTTATCACCTTATTTCTTGTAACTCGAGTCAAAGTGTCCAGAATCTTGATAGGGTACTCAGCATAGGTCAGGTCATCTTGCACACTGAGGTCCTCCAGTGGTAGCTGCTCCTCAGGTACCCTGAGGCACTTCTTCAGCTGAGACACATGGAACACATCATGTACTTCTGATAGATGATTGGGTAATTCCAGTTGATATGCAACTTCTCCCACTCGCTTTAAGATCAAGAAAGGTCCAATGAAGCGAGGGGACAACTTCCCTTTAACTTTAAATCTCCTCATACCCCGGAGTGGTGACACCTTCAAATAGACATGATCACCCTCCTTAAACTCTAGTAGTCTTCTCCTATTATCAGCATAGCTCTTTTGCCTGGATTGTGCAATTCTCAAATTTTCTCTTATCATTCGAACTTGTTCCTCTGCCTCTTGGATAAGCTCAGGTCCAAAGAACTGTCTTTCTCCAGTTTGATCCCAATACAGAGGAGTCCTGCACTTTCTGCCATATAGAGCCTCAAATGGTGACATCTTCAAACTGGTCTGGTAGCTATTATTATAAGAGAACTCTGCATATGGTAAGCTCTTATCCCAACTTCCACCATGTTTAAGAGCACAAGCTCTTAACATATCTTCCAGCACTTGGTTAGTCCTCTCTGTCTGTCCATCAGTCTAGGGATGGTAGGCTGAGCTAAAATTCAACTTTGTATCCAAACTCTCATGCAACTTCTTCCAAAACCGAGAAGTAAACTGTGATCCTCGATCAGACACTATCTTCTTAGGCACTCCATGTAGACAAACTATCCGGGTCATATACAATTCTGCGAGCTTGGCTCCCGTATAATTAGTCCTCACTGGTATGAAATGAGCCACTTTTGTTAATCTGTCCACAATTACCCAAATAGAGTCATACCCAGCAGGGGTGCGGGGTAGTCCAACAATAAAATCCATACCAATTTCTTCCCATTTCCACTCAGGTATCTTCAATGGGTGCAATAATCCAGCGGGTCTTTGATGTTCGGCCTTGACTCTTTGACATACATCACACTTAGCCACATGAGCAGCCACATCTCTTTTCAGTCCATACCACCAATACTTTTGCTTCAAATCTTGATACATCTTAGTGCTTCCAGGGTGGATGGAGTAATCAGAATCATGAGCTTCTTTCAATATAGCCTCACGGAGGCTATCGATCTCTGGAACACATATCCGATCTTTGAACCATATAGTACCTTGCTCATCCTCCGTGAATTCCGGAACTCGACCATCCGTGATTAGATCCTTAATCTCTTGAATCTTAGCGTCACCAACCTGACCTTTACGAATCTCTTGCTCCAAGGTAGGTTCCAACTCAATGGTAACTCCTTCAGTATGAGTAACAATTCCCAAATTGAGTCTCTCAAAGTCTTTTGCTAATTCATCGGGCAGTTGGACAACGAAAGCGGAGTGAACATGCTCCTTCCGACTCAAGGCATCTGCAACCAAATTTGCCTTGCCTGGATGATAGTGAATCTCCAAATCATAATCCTTGATGAGCTCCAACCAACGGCATTGCCTAAGGTTGAGATCCTTCCGAGTGAATATGTACTTCAAACTCTTATGATCCGTATATACTTGGCACTTAGTTCCCATAATGTAGTGTCTCCAAATCTTAAGTGCATGCACAACGGCTGCCAGTTCCAAGTCATGGGTGGGGTAGTTCAATTCATGCTTCCACAACTGACGAGATGCATAGGCAATCACATGACCTTCTTGCATAAGCACACATCCAAGTCCTTGGCCACATGCATCACAATAAATATCAAATCCTTTCTGCAAGTCTGGCATAACCAATACTGGTGGCGACATTAGTCTCTCCTTCAATTGATCAAAGCTTTCTTGGCACTTCTCATCCCACTTGAATTCTCTTCCTTTCTCCAAAAGCGATGTCATAGGCTTGGCAATCTTAGAGAACCCTTCAATAAATCTCCGATAATAGCCTGCGAGTCCCAAGAAGCTACGAATCTCAGTAACTGTAGTGGGCACTCTCCACTCCATTATCTCCTTCACTTTAGCAGGATCCACTGCTATTCCTCCATTAGAAATAATATGTCCAAGGAATGGCACCTTGTCAATCCAAAACTCGCATTTACTGAACTTGGCATAGAGCTGATTATCCCGTAGCTTCTGTAGCACCAACCTTAGATGTTGTTCATGATCACTTTCACACCTAGAATAGATAAGAATATCGTCGATGAACACCACGACGAATCTGTCCAAGTACTCCATAAACACCTTATTCATCAAATTCATGAAATAAGCTGGTGCATTGGTTAATCCAAATGACATAACAGTAAACTCATATAATCCATATCGAGTCGAGAATGCTGTCTTGGGAATATCCGATGGTCTAATCCTCATCTGATGGTAACCGGATCGGAGATCAATCTTCGAGAATACTCTAGCACCTCGCATCTGATCAAATAAATCCTCAATACGGGGTAACGGATACTTGTTCTTCACCGTAACATCATTAAGAGATCTATAATCCACACACATTCTTTGTGATCCATCCTTCTTCTGTACAAACAGTACCGGTGCTCCCCACGGTGAGGAACTCGGACGAATGTACCCAGCCTCTTGTAACTCAGTTAACTGCTTTTTTAGTTCCTTCAACTCCTCTACGGACATTCTATATGGCCGTTTAGAAATAGGGGCGGTTCCAGGTAAGAGATCAATAACAAACTCAACTTCTCTATCAGGTGGCATCCCTGGTAACTCCTCTGGGAAGACATCCGGAAAATCTCTAACCACCCGGATGTTGTCACCAACAAACTCCTCAGGCATAAAGAACATTGCACGCATGGATGAGGAGGTTACTGCAATATTAACTTGAAATCTTTCTCCTTTAGTGGTAGTGAGCTCTACGGTACCTCTACCACATGCTATAACTGGCCTTTGCTTTTCTTAGCCATGACATACCAAGGATCAGATCTATACTGCTTGACTCTAATATTATAGCAGTAGCTCCAAATTCTCTACCCATAATGGTCAAGGTCAATCTACGTGTCATTTGATTCGCCTCAACAGGCCCTTTAGGTGTAATTACTATCAGGGGTTTTCTCATATTTAGGAGTGGTATTTCATTTGTGTTGGCATATCTAGCAGACATGAATGAATGTGTAGCACCAGAATCAAATAATATTGTTGCAGGAATTGCATTAACATAAAACATACCAATTACGAGGTCACCACCATCAGGAGTATCATCAATGCTGACTTGATTCACCCTGGCTATAGAATATCCCTTGCCAGGAGTCTGTTGCTTGTTCTGAACTGGAGTAGTAGCAATCCTCTGTGGGCAGACATTTGCATAATGACCAGTTTTCCCACACTTGAAACATGTAGTGCCTGGACTCTGTCCTGCAAACTTTGTCGGGGTGCCAGTGGGAGTGGCCTGACGAGTAGGTGTCCTCAGTGGTGATTGCTGAACTGGGCGTGGTCCTCCTGGTCGAGTCGGTGTACCTTGTGGTGAACTGTAGCGAGGACGAACACTGCTGCTACCCTGTCCTTGCGAGATAGCCTTTCTCTTCAAATCACCCAGTTGAACACGCTTGTGTTCAATAGCAAGAGCCTTATCCAGTAGCCTCTGAAATGATGGAAAAGTGTGTGCAACCAGTGCATATTGCAAGGGTCCATTCAGTCCTTCAATGAAGTGCTCCTGCTTTCTTTCATCCTCAGCAACTTCCTCCGGAACATATCTCGACAGCTGAATAAATTTGTCTCTGTACTCGCTGACTGACATGTTGCCTTGCTTCAATGACAGAAACTCCTTCTTCTTGATCTTTATCATCCCAGCTGGAATATGGTAGTTCCTGAACTGCGTACTGAACTCTGCCCAAGTAATAGTATCAGCAGCATCATGGTCAGCAGTATAAGAATCCCACCAATCAGCAGCAGGACCAGTCAGACGTCCAGAAGCATATAAAACCTTCTCCCGGTCAGTACATTGTGCAATATTCAGCATCTTCTCAACGGACTTCAGCCAATCATCCGCGTCCAGTGGATCAGGTGAGCTAGCGAATGTAGGTGGCTTATGACTCATAAACTCCCGGTGCTTATCACGAGGTGGAACTGGTGGTGGTGGTGGAGGCAATGGCACTTGTTGCTGCTGCTGTTGAAGTTGTTGTTGCAGCTGCTGTTGTTGCGCCCTCCTTTCTTGGCGTATCTCATCTCTCTCCTGGCGCAACTCCTGGCGTATATCTTCTCTTTCCTGACGCATTTCCTGGCGTTCTTGCTGCATCTGGGCACACATATCAGCCATAGTGTCCGCCATTTGCTGCATCATCGCCATCTGAGCAGCAACCAGTGGGTCAACTCCGCCTAGTGGAGGATTAGGAGGATTCATCTCTGCAGGCTGTGGCTGAGGTTGTCTATATATCCTTCGAGTGTGTCGATTAGGAGGCAAATCAATTCCACCACCCCTCCTGGTATTGACCATCTGAGTTAGATACATATGGTAAGAGAGAGTAGACAAGGCAGTAATTACAAATCAGGTTATTTTGGGGGATTTATTAGCTAAGCAAATTAATATTTCATCTACCATAGCTAATTCATTACCTTATGGTGGAACATACTAAGATGTCCATATATAATATTTCAATCAATCAAAGAAGCAAATCAGACATTTATCATCAGAACAATCAAACAACATTTTTAAATATAGAAAATAGTTTTAAATTTTGTCTTGGGTTCCCTATCTCTTAAAAAGATCATAGTGGTAGGATTCCAAGGTGTGAAATCCATCTTGTCTTAGAGTAGAAAAGTTAAGATTAACCAGAGTAGAGTAGCAGAAGGTGAGACAAGATCAAGATTAGATAAGTATAGAATGAGTCAGAGTAAGGTAAGTAAGTGACGGTTGTCCATTTCTGTCTAGGTTTCGTCCTACGGTCAACATTCCTCTGATACCACTTCTGTAACACCCGGTTTTAAAGAAACAAAGCCGGGTGCATCTCATACATGCGCCAAAGAAGACAACATATATAATAACAGAGTGTATAGAGATAAATGTCATAAACATCAGAGTATTTATTACATAGCGGAAGACTTATTACAAAGTAAAAGAATAAATGTAAAACGAACTAAGGATCGTCGGCGCCAATGTCAACTGAGAAACGCCACCTAGATCAGATCATACTCCTCGCCTTGTGGCTCCTCCTGAACCACCTGCTCTTCTCCTGTGGGGGGGGTGTGAGACAGCAAGAGTGAGCTCACATACGTTCATAGCTCAACAAGTCGTGGGGAATAATGTGGCATGAACTCACCAAAGGTGGGAGTTCATGAAGTGTAAGGCTGATCAATGAAATAAAGGCTGAAGCTGAGCATTGCTTTTATAAGATGGTCAAAATTTTATTAGCAGTTACTAAGTGTAAGTGAATACCAAACCATAGTAATAATAAATAAAAGTAATAATAAAATAATCCCAAATGCAATGAAATGACAGATTAAGATTAAGTTCCATAAATTAATCATGTGAGTGTCCGAGCCGCTCATGACCGTGAGCACGGCTAGTATACTAGTTTTACACTCTGCAGAGGTTGCGCATCTTTACCCACAAGTCGTGTTACCCATTTGCCACGGAGTTGATCAGACTCCATACACCTCTACCTAGGAAGCGAGGCAGGGTAGCACTACGAGGCCTTTACAAAGTTCCACTAGCTTCAGACTACCCGCTACAGTTTATAGGAAGCTCCAGTGCAGGGTTCTTGCCGACCGCCATCGCAGCAAAATCAAACAAGGACCTCCCTACACTGACCACTCCCCTACTGCCCTTGCCCCTTTCGGGTAAGGTAGCCCTCCACTAGCTTTCCTAGTTAATCAGCCAAGGGCGTCCCATTAAACCCTTGTGGTAGCACTGTTTTCCCGGGTGGTTCTCCATGTTCCTATTAACATAATGATCTTAACATGAATAGTAAAGAATAAAACAGATAATAAAAAGTATAACAATGAGTGATGAATATCTCTATACCCAAATCCACATAAAGCAATAGCATGTACTACCCAAAACTTTAGTAGTAAAACCAGTGGTGAAGCAAGGTATAAAGATAGTCAAATCTAGGGTATCCTATTGGGTCCCAGCAAAATTATCCTATGCAGATCATTATGAATAATAAGAACATGAATGGGTAAAAGAAGTGATCAAGGGCACAACTTGCCTTCAACGAGCTCCTGCTCAGCTATCTCTACTTGTTGAACCTCAGATTCCACAGTGGCTTGCTCGTCTACTCGCATCAATACAATACATACATAGCATAGCATAAATTAACATCACATCAAACATGCAAATAGAATATACAGTAATAAACTAAACATTAAAATAAGATCGCAGGAATTGGAATCATTAAATTTGGAGGTATAGATTTCAAGTTATGGATTTTCTAATGTTTTATGTGCTTAATACAAGGTTAAGTGAAAGAATAATTTTAATGTGTTTGTCATGTCAGAACAGAGGCACTAATGGGTAGACAATATTATTACAAAAATTTAGGAACTGGAATGGACCAATTTGGAGTTCCTATGCATTTTCTATGAATTATACAAGTTTTAACATTTATTTATGCACTAAAAATTGATTTCTGATATTAATTTCTAATTTTCAAAGTTCTCTGGATTGGGCCCCAAATACTAGGAAGCGCAGGGGCCCTGGCGCAAGAAACCAGAGACACAGAGCACAATCCCTAGGGACGGCGGGTTTGTTTTTAGAAAATCCGGGGGCTCTTATGCATATTAGGCGGCCGAAGGGGTATCTAGGGTTTTCAGCCGTCCGATCACCAACCGAGGGCCCAGATTAAATTGTCACTTAACTGAACCGGTATGCGATCTAGCCCCTCCGATCAGGATCGAACGGTGCAGATCTTAAATACCAGAGACTTCCCAGAACCGTACGATCGCAAATCCACGGTCCAGAACCCATCACGCGAAAGGGGTACGCAGGGTCTAATCTACACCATAGACTAAAAAATCAACGGCCCGCTAAGACCGGCAGGGCTACACTCCCTAAACAGGACGCGCGCGGCGGCGCCAGAGTGCCCGTGGCGGCGGAGTTCGCCGGAATCACGTGGTTAAGCGCACCCCCAGTCCTAACCTCAAATTAAACGGCGCTACACGAAGGGGGAAACAGGTCGAGCACGATGGGCCAACATACCAGTGGAAATAGTCACCGACGCGAGCTGTTATCGTGAAGCGGCGGATTCGCGACGGCGGCGCACGACGCAGAGAGTCTTCCCGGTGACCGGGCCGGTGATTCCACCCCGAAACGCCACGAATTCACACGGTGAAGCAAGTGTGACTTGACACCGCTCTCCCGGATGGCCGAACGTGGAGGGAGTGGTGAATCCTACGCTGCGCAACGGTGATGCCCCCAACGGAGTTCTTCTTCCCGGTGGTGGGCACGCAGAGGATCAACTAGGGCGCGACGCAGTTGGGGATTGATGATGGGTTGCTACGGGACAACGGCGCGAGCGCATATAGGGTCCCCTCCTCCAACGGCCTGAGCGAGCTTCGCGTTGAACGCGACGGCGTCCACGCCTGATTTCTTGGAGACGACGGATCCGACCCCCCCCGGCCCCACACGCCAGACACACACACCGAGAGAGAGAGCCTGCCCAGTGGGGCAGCGAGGCAGTGTCTCCGCGCGCATGAGAGACGAGCGAGCCGGGCCCACCCGTCAGCGCGTGATAATCGCCGCTGGGCCGCGCAAGTGAGTCAGGTGGGCCGCGTGCTTTGGTTTGGGCCCATCTCGAGTTTTGCCATTTTCTCTTCTTTTCTCTTTTTTTTGTTTTGTTTTATCCCCTCTTTCCAAATTCCAAACTTCAAACTAAATTTAAATTTTTGTGGCACAGTTGTATACATACTAAATATAGATTTGGTCATACAAAATGTGGTGAAGTGCTGTAATTAAATTATAATTTGTATTGCATAATTATTTATGTCTTTCCTATCTTTTCCTCAATTTCTAGAATTTAAATTTAGGTTACCACCCAAATTCTCATTATTACTTTATTATTTTTTTATCCTTATTATTATGGTTTTAGATGCACAAACAGAGATCCAATATGATGCAATGAAATTTATTTGTGTCTTAGTAAAATTTTACTCATTCTTAAACATAATCGGTCGCATGTGATGATAAATAGAGATACACACATATATAAAGGAGAGCAATTTCTACTTTTATTCTTACTTACAATTTTGGTATTACAATGAGCCAACATAATGCATGTCTTTGTGCTTTATTCTCTATATTAAATTATAAATGGAAACCGTAGCAATGTAAGATCGGTCAGTTTGATAGTTAAAGTTTTGAAAGTCACCTAGAGGGGGGTGAATAGGCGGAATCTGAAAATTATAAACTTAAAGCACAACTACTAGCCAGGGTTAGCGTTAGAATTAAAACGGAGTCCGAAAGATAGGGCGAAAAACAAATCAAAGGCAAATAAAGCGGATGACACGGTGATTTGTTTTACCGAGGTTCGGTTCTTGCAAACCTAGTCCCCGTTGAGGTGGTCACAAAGACCGGGCCTCTTTCAACCCTTTCCCTCTCTCAAATGGTCACCTAGACCGAGTGAGCTTTTCTCCTTAATCAAATGGATCACTTAGACCCCTACAAGGACCACCACAACTTGGTGTCTCTTGCTTTGATTACAAGTTGCTTAGAACAAGAATGGAGGAAGAAGAAAAGCGATCCAAACGACAAGAACTCAATTGAACACAAATGTCTCTCTCTCTCACAAGCCACTAAGTCTTTGGAATGAGGTTAGGACTTGGAGAGGATTTGATCTTTTGTTTTGTGTCTTGGAGTGAAGTCTAGAGCTCTTGTATTGAATGCAAATTGCTGGAAACTTAGATGCCTTGAATGGTGGTGGTTGGGGGTATTTATAGCCCCAACCACCAAACCAACCGTTGGAGAGGGCTGCTGTCGATGGGTGCACCAGATAGTCCGGTGCGCCAGCCACGTCACCCAACTGTTATGGTTCTGACGGTTTCGACCGTTGGAGCTCTGACTTCTTGGGGCACCGGACAGTCCGGTGCCACACCGGACAGGCACTATTCACTATCCGGTGCGCCTTCTGGCGCTGCTCTGACTCTGCGCGAACTGTCTGCGCACTGTTCACGCCACTGTTCATTTTTGCAGACGACCCGCAGTAGCCGTTGCTCTGCATGGCACACCGGACAGTCTGGTGTTACATCGGACAGTCCGGTGAATTTTAGCGGAGTGCGCTAAAGAAAACCCGAAGCTGAGTTCAGAGTTGATCTCCCTGGTGCACCAGACACTGTCCGGTGGTGCACCGGACACTATCCGGTGCGCCAGACCAGGACAGCCTTCGGTTTCTTTTGCTCCCTTCTTTTTGAACCCTAATTTTAACTTTTTATTGGTTTGTGTTGAACATTTGGCACCTGTAGAACATATAATCTAGAGCAAACTAGTTAGTCCAATTATTTGTGTTGGGCAATTCAACCACCAAAATTATTTAGGAAAAGGTTTGACCCTATTTCCCTTTCAATCTCCCCCTTTTTGGTGATTGATGCCAACACAAACCAAAGCAAATGTATAAGTGCAGAATTGAACTAGTTTGCATATGGTAAGTGCATAGGTTGCTTGGAATTAAACCAATATTATCATTTCAATAGATATGCATGGATTGCTTTCTTCTTATTTAACATTTTGGACCACGCTTGCACCACTAGTTTTGTTTTTGCAAATTCTTTGGAAAATTCTTTTCAAAATCCTTTTGCAAGTAGTCAAAGGTAAATGAATAAGATTGAAAGAAGCATTTTCAAGATTTGAAATTTTCTCCCCCTGTTTTAAATGCTTTTCCTTTGACTTAAACAAAACTCCCCCTAAATGAAATTCTCTTCTTAGCTTTCAAGAGGGTTTTGAGATATACCAATTGAGATACTTTCATTAGAGGAATACCAATTTGAAAGATACTAATTTGAAATATACCAATAAAAATTTTCAAAAACACAATTAAAAATTAGGTGATGGTGCGGTCCTTTTGCTTTGGGCTAATACTCTCTCCCCCTTTGGCATTAATCGCCAAAAACAGAGACTTTGTGAGCCCTTAGTAAGTTTTCTTCCCTTTTGGCAATCAATATATGAGTGAAAGATTATACCAATGTGAAGAGATGGCGGAATACTGGCAAAAATTAAATAGTACCGATGGAGTTGAGTGGAAGTGTCGTCTTTGCCGAATACTCTATTTCCCTTTCAATTCTATGACTAAGCATAAGAATATACTTGAAAACACATTAGTCATAGACATAAAAGAGATATGCTCAAAGGTATATAAATGAGCTAGGTGTGCAAAGTATCAATCAAAATTCCGAGAATCAAGAATGTTTAGCTCATTCCTAAGTTTGGTACATGTTTTCTCATCTAATGGTTTGGTAATGATATCGGCTAGTTGTTCTTTGGTGCTAACATAAGCAATCTCGATATCCCCCTTTGTTGGTGATCTCTCAAAAAGTGATACCGAATGGCTATGTGCTTAGTGCGGATGTGTTCAACGGGGTTATCCGCCATGCGGATTGCACTCTCATTATCACATAGGAGAGGGACTTTGCTAAATTTGTAGCCATAGTCCCTGAGGGTTTGCCTCATCCAAAGTAATTGCGCGCAACAATGACCTACGGCAATATACTCGGCTTCGGCAGTAGAAAAAACTACTGAGTTTTGTTTCTTTGAAGCCCAAGACATCAGGGATCTCCCTAGAAACTAACAAGTCCCTGATGTGCTCTTCCTATCAATTTTACACCCTGCCCAATCAGCATCTGAATATCCTAATAAATCAAAAGAGGATCTCTTGGGGTACCAAAGACCAAACTTAGGAGTATGAACTAAATATCTCAAGATTCTTTTCACGGCCCTAAGATGAGCTTCCTTAGGATCGGCTTGGAACCTTGCACACATGCATACGGAAAGCATAATATCCGGTCGAGATGCACATAAATAGAGTAGAGATCCTATCATTGATCGGTATACCTTTTGATCTACGGATTTACCTCTCGTGTCGAGGTTGAGATGCCCATTGGTTCCCATGCGTGTCTTGATGGGCTTGGCGTCCTTCATTCCAAACTTGTTGAGAATGTCTTGAGTGTATTTTGTTTGGCTGATGAAGGTGCCTTTTTGGAGTTGCTTGACTTGAAATCCTAAGAAATACTTCAACTCCCCCATCATAGACATCTCGAATTTTTGAACCATGATCCTACTAAAATCTTCACAAGTAGATTTGTTAGTAGACCCAAATATGATATCATCAACATAAATTTGGCATACAAACAAATCTTTTGCAATAGTTTTAGTAAAGAGAGTAGGATCAGCTTTTCCGATTTTGAAGCCATTAGTGATAAGAAAATCTCGAATGCATTCATACCATGCTCTTGGGGCTTGCTTGAGCCCATAAAGCGCCTTTGAGAGTTTATACACATGGTTAGGATACTCACTATCTTCAAAGCCGGGAGGTTGCTCAACAAATACCTCTTCCTTGATTGGTCCATTGAGAAAGGCAATTTTGACGTCCATTTGATAGAGCTTAAAGCCATGGTAAGTAGCATAGGCAAGTAATATACGAATTGACTCAAGCCTAGCTACGAGTGCATAGGTTTCACCGAAATCCAAACCTTCGACTTGTGAATAGCCCTTGGCCACAAGTCGGGCTTTGTTCCTTGTTACGACACCATGCTCATCTTGCTTGTTGCGGAATACCCACTTGGTTTCTACAACATTTTGATTAGGACGTGGAACTAAATGCCATACCTCATTTCTCGTGAAGTTGTTGAGCTCCTCTTGCATTGCCAGCACCCAATTTGAATCTCTTAGTGCATCCTCTACCCTGTATGGCTCAATAGAGGATACAAAAGAGTAATGCTCACAAAAAAGTGCGACTCGAGATCGAGTAGTTACCCCCTTATGGATATCACCAAGAATGGAGTTCACGGGGTGATCTCTTTGAATCGCCTGGTGGACTCTTGAGTGTGGCGGTCTTTGACCCTGTACTTCTTGTTCATCCTCCTTGTCATTATCTTCATCATCTCCCCCTTGATCATTGACCTCGTCTTGAGGTGGCTCTATGGGGGACAGATATCCCCCGGGTCCACTAGAAGGGTAAAAGACCTCACGACAGGCCCAAGGGCCTAATAAATCGTAAGGTCATTCCTTCATGGGCCTGGGGAAAGACAATCAGTGAAGTAGATCGATGTAAGGCCGGATCGGTGCAAGCCCGGATGGCCCCGCCGCGTTGAGCGAGAAACCACAACAGAAGATCCGACTTTCCCGCGATGGAGCCCCATGCAGCGGAACCAGGCGAGGATAGGTCGGCAGAATCATAGGAAGATAGACTCAAACAGTTCACTATCCTTTTGGAGCACGTTGTTATCATATCCACATGTATTGCCCCACGGTCGAGTATATAAGGCCCAGGGGGCACCCCTTCAGAACGATCAATCTCACTACTCAGCCATCCACCTCAACCCTCTACGTTCTCACTTCAGAGAACTGACTTGTAATCCATTGCACAAAGCATCCTCACCAGGATGTAGGGTATTACGCATCTCTAAGCGGCCCGAACCTGTAAATACCGTCCATTGTCCCTCGTGCATTTGGCACGAACCATTTTGCTACAGTCGGCGACACCGTCCTACTCCTAAAAACACCTCGAGGGGCAACCCCAGGTGTGCGGTCGGACCCAAAACACCGACAGCTGGCACGCCAGGTGTGGGTGTGTCGACGATCTAAGCTAGCTCAATGGCCATCACCTTCCACGACAAGATCACCTTCCGTCCCGGATCCATGTTCTGCTTTGGAACGATCTCGTTCGTAGCAGACGAAGAGGGAACTCTACACCGCATTGCAGATCTGCCAAGAAAGAAGTCTCCTCCAACAAACTCCGAAGATATCGGAAAAACGCAACCTCCAGCTCTCCGAGGGAAGATCGCCACGACAGCCACGCCATTCTACCCCGACATTCTTTTCATCGGGAGAGTGGAGTCGCCTCCAGTCTCCGACGACGAGCCGACCGCGCCTGGGGAAGAACCACCTCAGCGGGAGTCCCGTCGACGAAGAAACCGGCGCCGAAACATCCAGCGACATCACCAATCCAGAGAACGGAATCCGGAGCAGCCTGTCTCGCGAGACGAGGTCTCGGAGATGGGAGAAACTCCGGAAGAACGCGTCTTCAGAGAACGAAGGAACTCCCGACGACGTGATCGTCGACGAGCTCAGGAACAAGCCGAGCAAGACGCAAGGCAGCGCCGGGAAAATCCACTCTTCGGTCGCAACCTGAACCCCGACTTCGCCCGAGCCATGAACACGCCGAGTGAAGTCGGAGGAGTACTGGCTCGGATAGCTGACGGACTCCCTCAGACTCCCGATGTCGAGGGCTATCGACGCCTATTCACCCAAGCAGCCAACCATCTTCTACCTCTCGCTCACCCGCCGAACGACTTGCGACACGCCATCAACAGTCGCCGAGACGCGCGGAGCTCCATCAACGCTTCGCGTGAACGACGGCATGAGAACGAGATCTGCCGCCGAGAAGAGTACGACAGGGATCATGGCATCCCAACTCGGAGTCAAGCCACCAGAGCCGAATTAACGACGGCCTCGACTGGCGGAACTACCTGGGGACGGTCGAGGAACCACAACAACTACTCCCCTCCTCGGGACAGGCATCATCCCCGGCGACAGGAGGACACATGTGGAGTGTCCGCCCTTACTCCACGCCTTAGGGCCATTCAATGGCCCCCTAACTTCAAGGTATCCAATGTCGATAAGTATGAACCTAAGCAGGACCCAGGAGGCTGGCTGGCCGTCTACACCACCGCCGCTCGAGCCGCCGGAGCGTCCGAGGACGTAATGACTGCGTACTTACCCATTGTCCTCGGGCAAGACGCACTGCAATGGCTACGACATCTACCCCGGCATTGCATTGACGACTGGAGCGATTTCAGCCGATGTTTCACCGCCAACTTTCAGTCCCTCTCCGACAAACCGGCACAACCATGGGACCTCAAATCCATCAAACGCCGGGGGGACGAAACTCTCCGGTCATACCTCAAAAGGTTCCAGACCATGAGAAATCGTATCCCCGAAGTCACAGAGGCGGCCGTGATCGAGGACTTCTACAGAGGATCCAATGACTCGGCCTTCGTCCGAGCCATATTGCAGAAGGCGCCAACTACCTCCGAGGAGCTGTTCCGGGAAGCCGACCTCTACATCACCGCCGACGAGCGAGCCCTAGACCTCATCGGGGGAGCAAAGCCCGCACCGGCAGCACCACGACGTGACACGAACCAGCAACCTGACAAACGCTGGGAGAAGAGACCTCGCGATGAAGTGCACGCCGCCGGACCACCTGCTTCTCGCGCCCGGGGAGGACCTCGCGGAGGCGAGCGCACGCTGGACGACATCCTTGACGCCCAGTGCCCGTACCACAAGGACATGCGCCACACTCTTCGGAACTGTCGGGACTTCAAGCACTCCGTCGGGCACGGCCGACCCTTCCAACCTCTACCTCCTCCTCCTCCGCCATGGGGAGGACCAGAAGAACCACGACAACCCCAGCAGCAGGAGGAGGGAGGAGGAGGAGCTTTCCCGCGTGTTGACAGGGAGGTCAACGTCATCTTCGGTGGACACGGGTCGTAGGAGAACAAAAGATAGCAAAAGCTCAACGATCGCGAGATACTGGTGGAAGCCACCGGTCCACCCGCTCCGTACCGATGGTCGGAGCACCCGATCACCTTCACTCGGACGGATCAATGGCTCAACTTCGACCACCCAGGCAAATACCCGCTCCTCGTCGATCCGGTGATCCGAGAGAGCAGGGTGAAGAAGGTTTTAGTGGACGGGGGGAGCAGCATCAACGTCACCTTCCCCCGGACACTCAGAGGCTTAGGAGTTCACCTCAAAGAACTCCACGAGTCAGATACTCCTTTCTTCGGCATCGTGCCAACCGAAGGGGAATACCCGCTGGGCCACATCTACATGCCCGTCACCTTCGGAACTCCGGAGAACTACAGAACTGAGTTCCTGAGGTTCGAAGTGGCAAATTTTGACTGCGGGTACAACGCCATCATCGGGCGGCCAGGATTAGCAAAATTCATGGCCATTCCGCATTACACGTACATGATATTGAAGATGCCGGGACCACAAAGAATCATAACTGTGCGTGCTGACTTCCAAGGCGCCGCAGAATGTTTCCGAGTGGCCATCCAAGCAGCCCTCGCCACCAAACCGTCGGCGACTTCTTTGATCCAGGCAAACTCTAAGCCTGAGGAAGACCTTACGGCACCAGCGAACGAAGCTCAAGCAGCGACCTCTATGCGGCCGACTGAAGAAACTAAAAGGATCAATCTGGGGTTCGCTAATGAATGCAAGACTGCCATCATCAGCTCCGGCCTGGATGATAAATAGGAAGGCGCGCTCGTCCGGTTTCTGCAAGACAACCGAGACGTATTTGCATGGCAACCTGCGGATATGCCGGGAGTCCCGAGAGAACTGGCCGAGCACAAACTGAAGGTCTACCCCCAGGCAAGGCCGATCCGGCAAAAACTACGTCGTTTCACGCCCGACAAGAGAGAGGTCATTCGTGCTGAGTTGGCCCGCTTGGTCGCGGCTGGGTTTATCAGAGAGGTATTACATCCCGAGTGGTTAGCCAACCCTGTTCTTGTACTCAAAAAGAATAAAGTGGATTGGCGCATGTGCGTCGACTATACTGATCTCAACAAACATTGTCCGAAGGATCCCTTCGGGCTCCCAAGGATAGATCAGGTGGTAGACTCCACCGCTGGATGTTCTGTGCTGTCTTTCCTGGATTGCTATTCCGGATACCATCAGATCAGCTTAGCGAAGGAAGACGAGGAAAAAACGGCGTTCATCACTCCGTTTGGTGCTTTCTGTTATACCTCCATGCCGTTCGGCCTCAAAAACGCTAGAGCGACTTGTCAGAGAGCCATTCAAACATGCTTAGCCGATCACTGGGGCAAGCGTGTGGAAGCCTACGTGGATGACGTGGTAATCAAAATAGAGAACTCGGAAAACTTCATCGAAGACTTGCAGTTGGTTTTCAACAGTCTACGGCGGTATCGGTGGAAGCTTAATCCCGAAAAATGTGTTTTTGGGGTACCAGCGGGAAAGTTACTCGGATTTATTGTCAGCCACCGGGGAATTGAAGCTAATCCGGAAAAGATTGAAGCTATCATGAAAATGGAAGCTCCACGATCACAAAAGAAGGTTCAGCGACTCACCGGATGTATGGCAGCCCTGAGTAGGTTTATATCCAGGCTGGGAGAAAAAGGTTTACCATTTTACAAGCTACTCAAGAAGGTGGACAAGTTTCAGTGGACTTCAGAAGCACAGGAAGCCCTAGATGCACTGAAAAGATTCTTGACAACCCCACCAGTGCTGAAACCACCACGGCGAGCCACACCGACTCAACCGGCTGAAGATCTGCTGCTGTATATTTCTTGCACGACTCACGTGGTAAGCACCGCGTTGGTAGTCAAGCGAGCGGAAGAAGGACATACCTACCCAGTACAACACCCAGTTTATTTCATCAGTGAAGTTCTGGGTCCCTCGAAGAAAAAGTATCCTCAAGTTCAGAAGCTATTATACGCAGTACTTCTAAGTGCCCGCAAGCTACGTCACTACTTTGATGACCACAAAGTCATAGTAGTCACCGGTTTTCCGATAGGGGATATTCTTCACAACAAGGAAGCCATTGGCCGAATAGCCAAGTGGGCCTGTGAACTGGGATCTCATGACATCGAGTTTCGACCTCGCACTGCCATCAAAACTCAAGCATTGGTCGACTTCGTATCAGAGTGGACTGAACAACAAGTACCAGAGAACCCGGAAACGACAGAAGTATGGCGGATGTATTTTGATGGCTCGCTGAAGCTGCAGGGAGCAGGCGCGGGAATTCTCTTCATCACACCTGGAGGCGAACACCTCAAATATGCCCTCCAGTTGTTATTTCCAGCCTCCAACAATGCAGCCGAGTATGAAGCTCTGATCCATGGACTAAACATCGCCATATCATTAGGCATCAAGAGACTAATGGTATACGGAGATTCTCTGGTGGTCATAAGCCAGATAAACAAAGAATGGGACTGTTCGAATGATTCAATGGGAAAATACTGCACTGCTGTCCGGAAACTAGAAGATAAGTTTGAAGGCCTAGAATCTCATCATGTAGAAAGAGATCGAAACACAGCGGCTGATGTATTGTCCAAGGTAGGATCCAGTCGAACTCAGGTCCCACCCGGAGTCTTTGTACAAGAAATACCACAACCAAGCATCTCAATGGATCAGGCAGAAGAGTGTAATATCGTAACTCAACCAGAGTCAGACTCTGATGACTGGAGAAGGCCGATTATCAGATATATAAAGAATGAAGAGGAACCAAATGACAAAAATGTAGCCGAGCGCATCGCCAGACAGTCAGCCCACTACACACTCATTGGGGAAACATTATACAGAAGAGGTGCATCAGGCGTCCTCATGAAGTGCATTCTCTCATCTACTTGGAAGCAACTTCTAGATGAGGTCCATGTTGGGCAATGTGGAATACACGCAGCATCCAAGACACTAGTCGGGAAGGTCTTCAGGTCGAGATTCTACTGGCCAACTGCGAAAAGCGATGCAGCCGAGCTAGTTCAGAGGTGCGAAGCTTGCCAGTACTTGTCAAAACAACAACACCTACCAGCACAGCAATTGCAGACCATACCAGTAACTTGGCCCTTCACATGCTGGGGACTGGATATGATTGGACCTTTCAAGAAAGCTCAAGGAGGATACACTCATGTACTGGTAGCAATCGACAAATTCACCAAATGGATAGAGTTCAAACCCATTGCTTCTTTAACCTCGGCTAAGGCCGTGGAATTCATACAAGACATAATATTCAGATTTGGAATACCAAACAATATCATAACTGACTTAGGATCCAACTTCACAAGTTCAGAATTCTTCGATTTCTGCGAGCAAAAGAGCATCCAGATCAAGTATGCTTCGGTAGCACACCCGAGGGCCAACGGGCAGGTTGAGCGAGCTAACGGGATGATACTGGAGGCACTCAGGAAAAGGGTCTTCGAAAAGAATGAAAAGTTTGTAGGAAAGTGGATAAGGGAATTACCCTACGTCGTTTGGAGCTTAAGAACCCAACCTAGCCGAGCTCTACATGGAAATACTCCTTTCTTCATGGTCTATGGGTCAGAGGCAGTATTACCCGCCGATCTCAAATTCGGGGTGCCGAGGTTGGTCTTCGAAAACATAGCAGAAGCCGAAGCTACTAGGCTGGAGGACATTGATGTACTCGAAGAAGAATGGCTGAATGCAGTAATTCAATCAGCACGATACCAGCAGACTCTGAGACGCTATCACGACAAGGTCGTGCGACAACGATCCTTCTCAATGGGAGATCTCGTTCTCCGCCGAATTCTAACGGGGGAAGGACAGCACAAGTTGTCACCCTTATGGGAGGGACCATTCATAGTAGCAGAAGTCACTCGGCCGGGATCATATCGTCTAACTCAGATGGACGGCACAGAAATTGGGAACTCTTGGAATATAGAACACCTCAGGAAGTTTTACCCCTAGCTGAATTTCAAAAGCTATCGGGACGACAATGTACTCTGTAAAACGGGAGATATGTCATCAATAAAGAAGGCTTCAAAGATACTCAATTTGTTCATGATTGACTAGCACTCTTACTTAACTCAGGGTGACCACTATGCCCTGCTAACGGAGCAATCGGCTTAAGTCGGCAAAGACTTAAGACGGTGCAACATGCTCACGCTTACTTAACTCAGGGTGACCACTATGCCCTACTAATAGAGCAATCGGCTTAAGTCGGCAAGGACTTAAGACGGTGCAACATGCTCACGCTTACTTAACTCGGGGTGACCACTATGCCCTACTAACGGAGCAATCGGCTTAAGTCGACAAAGACTTAAGACGGTGCAACATGCTCACGCTTACTTAACTCGGGGTGACCACTATGCCCTGCTAACGGAGCAATCAGCTTAAGTCGGCAAAGACTTAAGACGGTGCAACATGCTCACGCTTACTTAACTCAGGGTGACCACTATGCCCTACTAACGGAGCAATCGGCTTAAGTCGGCAAAGACTTAAGACAGTGCAATATGCTCATGCTTACTTAACTCGGGGTGACCACTATGCCCTACTAACGGAGCAATCGACTTAAGTCGGCAAAGACTTAAGACGGTGCAACATGCTCATGCTTACTTAACTCGGGGTGACCACTATGCCCTATAAACAGAAGCAATTGACTTAAGTCAGCAGCGATTTAAGGCGATCTGACGTGCTTACGACTACTCATATAGGGATGACTTCTATATCCCGTAAACAAGTTTCAAAACCATCACACAGCCTTTTACTACTGCAAATTTATGTACTGTTGAATTCTAAAACAATAGGAGAATAGCAATATCATTCAAATGCTAAACTGGTGTCCTCTAACAAATATATGACCGTGCTAACTGCGCGCTCAAAGCACGCAAAATATTTCTCTATTTCGCGATGTCTTTCTCAGGAGCAACCGACGAGAAAGGGCGACTTGAGGAATCAGGAGCAGCATTCACGTCAGCCCTTATATCTTCAGGAATAACTACGCCGGGTCTCCTCATCAAGATTCGTCCCGCCCAAATGGCCTTGTCCATGGCTCTGTCGCGCTGGGCTCTCAGAGTAATTGAAGTTTCTTCAGCAACCTTGGCAGCCAATTGAGCAGTTTCTAGCTCCTGGGCGATGGATTTCTTGGAAGCACGGAGTTCTTTGATAGTAGCATCCTTAGCCGATATCAACTGCCTGAGACGGATCACGTCATCCATGGATTCCTGCAGCCTACAGCGAAGATTATCTAACTCCTCCATGGAGAAGCGATGACTCCTCTCCAGGATGGTCAACGAATTGCTAGAGTCGCGAACTCGCGATACAGTCTGTCGAGATTGTCGCGAGACGCAGCAAGGACACGTTTTTCTTCCAGCAGACAAGAATCAACTCCTTTCAAACATCAAACAAGCAATAGGAACACAGCAATGCAAGACATAGTTTCATAAGTCACCTTTTCAGAATCAAGCTGAGTGCGAAGGGAAGAGCTCAGTGCATTGGCGTCATCTAGGGCAGCAGAAACCTGGGCTAGTTCAGTCTGGCTTTGAGAATACTTTTCTTCAAAATCAGAGCACCGCTGGACCAGTTCAACCTGATCTCGAGAATGTTTTTCTTCAAGAGTGGAAATTTGCCGAGTCATATCTAGCAGGAGACAATCAAACGAAAAGGGTCAGAATGTAAGGCAGTTCAATAACGAAGACAAAAAGGAGCAGAAAAGCACTAACCAGCATTGGTCGCCTCCAAGATAGAGACACGTTGTTGAAGTAACACCGGATTCCAACGTGCAAGAGACAAAGCTCCTTCTGGAACAGAAGCACCCTGCAACCTCAGCTGGCTAGCCATCCCGTCCACCAAAGCCTGATAAGGAGAACAGACGAATGTAATGACAGCAGTTCATACGGTACAAAAGTCAGAACAGAATATATCACAGTACCTGGAGATTGGAGAAGAACGAAGGGACTCCCAAATCATTAGAGATCAACTGACGACCGGGCATAAGGTCGCCACCCGAAGCAGCTTGCAACAAACCAGCAGGAACCAACTCAGTGCCATCAACAGAGCTCAAAACTTTGCCAGCGGGGACGCTGCCCTCTAAAGCAACTCCCTGGTCTAAATCTTGGGCTACCACCATGCAGCCGGAGTGCGAAGGCGATCCCGCATGAACGTCCATGGAAGTACAAGAGGGAGACCCCGCTCGGACACCCTCGGGGGCTGGGTCATAGTTTGCGCTACCCACGTGAGCCGGATCATCTCCGGCAGTACCCTTAGGGGCTGGGCAATGGCTTGCACTTCCCACCCGAGCCGAGTCACCCTCGGCAACACCCTCGGGGGCTAGGTAAGCGTCAACACCATCCTTGAAGGCCAGGTTCTCCGCAGTGGCCGCCTCTAAGGCTGAAAGCCCCTCAGTTACTTCCATGGGACCGAGATGATCCAAGTCAGTCTCCTGACCCTCAAGACCGCGCGCTAAGGTCGATGAGCCGCGGGATGACCTCAACCCAGCATCAAGCACATCAGCACAAACCTCCATCACACCATCATCCGCTGGCTCTGATAAAAGATCCTCTGGAACCATATCCTCTAGAGTCTGATCAAAGTTTGCCAGAGATAACTCCTGTAGACCAACGAGAGCTGACAGAGCAGGAGAAGGAACTCCACTACTCTCCCCACTAGCAATATACTGTCGACTGTTTTTCCGAGTCAGAGGGACCTCATCTTCTTCCTCCCTGTTGTTTTCATCAACAACATAAGAAACACACCCATTGGGATCAGCATCGGGTGGGGCACACCCATTGGGATCAGCAGCAGATGGAGCACACCCATTGGGGTCGGCGTCAGTAAAATCAGGCACGGGAACCTCCTCAGCAGCAGGAACCGAAGGATCAGCGCCCCGATCCAAACTAGATACTTGCCGAAGACGTCTCTTTTTCTTTTTCTGCTCATCAGCAGAAGGATCAAGTTGATTGGCTCGGCAAGGGCGTCTCGGGCGAGCACTGGCAGGCTTCTGAATATCCAAAGTCGTATTAACTTCTGGGAGAGGCGCGACCACCAATGTCCTGACAGGAGCAGCATCAGGAGAGTCCTCAGCCAGCAAATCAAGCATAGCATTTATTTCCGCGTCACTGGGATCCAAAGGCACCTCAAAGTGGACTTGCCGTTCGTCATCAGGAATTTCCCCGAGCGAGGCAACCAAAGTGTTAACCTCTTCGGCAGAGGGTCGCACTCTAAGGCCCAAACCGCTATCAGCAACAGGCGGATTCAACACATAAAAAGTGAAGGCCTTGGGAGGAGGCAGGTTCCATGCTGAGTATGCCACTGGGCACCAATATTTGATACCTTGCCTCTAAGAATCATCTCAAGCCGGTTCACCAAGTCTACAGAGGGAATCTTCCTGTTGGTGACCCGAGTTGAGTCAGCTAGACCTCGGTACATATAAGCCGGGTATGCCCTGTCCTTCAATGGCTGAATATTCTTGAAAACAGAATCTGCAACCACAGCCTCAGCAGTTAGACCCCTTTCTTTCAGCAGTCCAACTTCAGCTAGCAAAGCCCTCGCTTCAGCTACCTCCTGATCCGTGGGAGACTCAGTCCAACTCGGAGTGCGAACATCCGGCTGTCTTCCCGACCGAGGGGGGAGAGAATTTCCATGGTTCTCAACAATAAACCATTCCAAGCGTCATCCCTTGATACTGTCTTTGATAGGGATTTCAAGATACTCAGTCTTCCTCCCATGGCGCATCTCCAGACTAGCACCCCCAACCAGCTGATGCTGACCCCCGGCCATTCCAGGGCGGCAGTGGTACAAGTACTTCCACAACCCGAAATGTGGCAGCACACCAAGAAAAGCTTCGCACAAATGAACGTAAATAGAAATTTGAAGAATAGAATTGGGATTCAGGTGGGTCAAGTTAAGGCGATAAAAATCAAGGAGGCCGCGGAAAAAGGGAGAAATGGGGAGAGCGAGACCGCGGAGAAGAAAAGGAACATAAACCACGGATTCGTGGGTATCCTCTATCGGGACAGTGACCCCATGACAAATCCACCAAGAACAAAGCTCCCTCGGGGGAAGAACCCCGATGGACACGAGGTGGAGGAGATCAGGCTCGGAAACAACAAACGTGTGGTTACCTGCGAAAGGCAACAGGGCTGTTGGGGTCGATGGGGGGAATTACTGCAGCGGATGAACTCGAGGCCTTTCTCTTGGGCGCCATCTCAACTCTACTAGCGAACAGAGCGAGAGCTGAATTGTAGAGAGGATTTGGAGGCAGGAAAGCAAGAACTAGGGCATGGAAAGCAGAGGCGGCTGAAAGCGCAGTATACGCGGGATATTCCCGAGTCGGATACCGTCTCCAAAAGCGCCCAGTCAGCACCCGGCAGTTACTTTTAAAACACCGGCATGCCACGTCATCACCCGGCGGCTATTTCTAAAACCCCGATGTGCCACATCATCACTCGGCTACTATCCTCAAAGTGGCCGACACGGCCCGTTTTAACTCGGCTGTTATTTCTAAAACGCTGACGTTATCACCTGTCGCTCGGCATTTATCTCTAAAAGTGCCGACGATACCTTCAGTCGCTCGGCAGCTATCTCTAAAGCGCCGACGATATCTTCAGTCGCTCGGCAGCTATCTCTAAAGCGCCGACGATATCTTCAGTCGCTCGGCAGCTATCTCTAAAGCGCCGACGATATCCTCAGTCGCTCGGCGGTTATCTCTAAAAAATGCTGACGTTGTTACAGGTCACTCGGCTGTCGCATCTAAGAGCACCGACGTGGTCAACAGTTATTCCGATGCTGGCACGGTTTCATCATCACTCGGACTCTAATTCAAATGCGTAAATATCGACAGTAGTAAGCTCGGCCATCACCCCTGAAGCGGCGATACGATGCCCGAGTTATTCAGTTACTATTCCGAATGAATCAACTCCACGAATAAAAGATCGACTTACTATGAAGCACAATAATTAGTACCAGAGGAGACAAAGCCATTCTTCATTAAGGGAAGTAACAGTACTTACAAAACAACTCATTAAGAGTTGATAACTTCTCTATTGATACTACTATACTACATTTTACCACTACTGCTACTACTACTGCTACTACTACTACTACCTACGCTACACTATACTACTCTACATTACTAATACTACTACATTATTTCACTATACTACTTCTAATCTATACTAATATTTAAAAACCAGTGGCATTTAGCCACTGGCCTTGTTGCCGCCCCTGCCGCCGCCGCCGCTGCCGCCCCTGCTGCTGCCGTTGCCACCCCTACTGCTGCCGTTGCCGCCCCTGCTGCCGCCGTCGTCGTCGTCACCGTCGTCGCCGCCGCCATCGCCTCCGTCGTCATCGTCGTCGTCGTCGTCGCCTTCGCCATCGCCGCCACCGTCTTCCTCGGACGAGTCCTCCTCGTCCGAGGAGTACTTCAACTCATCCGAGCCCGCGAGCCCGGAGCGCTCGACGGCCCGGATGTAAGTCCAGACCTTGGCGGCGAGCCCCTGGGAGTCGTCTGAATCATCAGACGACTCACGCAGAGGGATGGGAGCCGGAGACCCCTCGGACTTAGAGGAGAACTCCTCCTCTGAGTATTCCGAGTCACCAAAGTCCTCGGACGGAGGAGTCAGCTCGCGCTTGCGTTTCTTGCCCATGGCGGAAATGCAAGGAGAGGAAGAAGGCAAGCAGTGGAGAACAGCAAGGGATGTGAAAAAACCAGAGAGGCAAAGGCACTATTTATAGAAGAAGGAGGCAACCGCTCACCTCCAACCGCGGTCACTGAACAGTCGCGAGGCATTCAATACACACTTCAACCCGTCTGAAGACGCGCGGCTGACGCCGTTTCACGCAATGCAACACCCATTGGGACTCTAGTCAACAACGCGGAGGATATGATTACGTCCGCCGTCACATCACATTACTACTCAGAAGCAGCCGGCTAAAACGCTCAGCGTACCAAGCCGTCCCTTGCCCACACCCATTGGGGGGGACGCCCAGGAATTATCAGTATATTTTTCAAAAACTGTCACATCCGTGCAGAGCGTGCAATAAACACCTCAAGACAAAAATGAGATATCAGTAAGGATCAAAGGAAAGCCAAATATAGCCGGTGAAGTACAAAATCTGACCGACGGAAGCGACGTGAAGACTAGCCAGGGAACGTCCATCAAATGTCCAATCGGTCACAGAGCAAATAAATTGCACCACCTAGCAAGATATGGGCGGATCACGAACTCGGCTGCAAAAGACAAAATACGTGCTGACCTCGGATGCATAATACTGATGACATAATGCTGACCTCTAAAGCATAATATGGATGACATAATGCCGACCTCTAAGGCATTCAAAAAAAAGAGAAAATATGACTCTCGGCAAAAGAACATGAAGTAAAGACCTTTGAGAGGATTGTTTTCAAAAATCCACTCAAAGCTCGGGGGCTACACCCATTGGGTGCACCTTCGGTGCACCCCATGGATCACCATTTCAAGCCAAGATAGTGCCGACTTCTAAGGCATAAGACAAGATTAAATGACAAGGCTGGCCCTCAACCAAAGTATGAGAAGAAAATAAAAATAATTTCTGATGAAGACCTTCGAGTAGATTATCTTCTAAAATCTACTCGAAGCTCAGGGGCTACACCCATTGGGTGCACCTCTGGTGCACCCAATAAAGTTCAGGGTCCTACAATATGAAATGCCGACTCTTAAGGCACAAGCACGAAACAAAGCTCCAGTGTACGAGTGATCACAGCAGAAGGAGACAGTAAGAAATCGTTTTTCTCCAAATTACCTGCAAGCTAGGCCTAGGATCTTTGGACCGATTACCTCAAAATCAACCCAAAGATCGGGGGCTTGTGGGGGACAGATATCCCCCGGGTCCACTGGAAGGGTAAAAGACCTCACGACAGGCCCAAGGGCCCAATAAATCGTAAGGTCATTCCTTCATGGGCCTGGGGAAAGACAATCAGTGAAGCAGATCGACGTAAGGCCGGATCGGTGCAAGCCCGGATGGCCCCGCGGCGTTGAGCGAGAAACCACAACAGAAGATCCGACTTTCCCGCGATGGAGCCCCATGCAGCGGAACCAGGCGAGGATAGGTTGGCAGAATCATAGGAAGATAGACTCAAACAGTTCACTATCCTTTAGGAGCACGTTGTTATCATATCCACATGTATTGCCCCACGGTCGAGTATATAAGGCCCAGGGGGCACCCCTTCAGAACGATCGATCTCACTACTCAGCCATCCACCTCAACCCTCTATGTTCTCACTTCAGAGAACTGACTTGTAATCCATTGCACAAAGCATCCTCACCAGGACGTAGGGTATTACGCATATCTAAGCGGCCCAAACCTGCAAATACCGTCCATTGTCCCTCGTGCATTTGGCACGAACCATTTTGCTACAGTCGGCGACACCGTCCTACTCCTAAAAACACCTCGAGTGGCAACCCCAGGTGTGCGGTCGGACCCAAAACACCGACAGGCTCATCTTCTTCTTCATTATCTTGAGCTGGTTCCTCATTTTGGGTTGGGGGAGATGCTTGTGTGGAAGATGATGGTTGATCTTGTGCTTGTGGAGGCTCTTCGGATTCCTTAGGGCACACATCCCTAATGGACATGTTCCTTAGCGCGACGCACAGAGCCTCTTCATCATCTAGCTCATCAAGATCAACTTGCTCTACTTGGGAGCCATTAGTTTCATCAAACACAATGTCACAAGAAACTTCAACTAGTCCAGTGGACTTGTTAAGGACTCTATATGCCCTTGTGTTTGAATCATATCCTAGTAAAAAGCCTTCTACAGCCTTAGGAGCAAATTTAGATTTTCTACCTCTTTTAATAAGTACAAAACATTTGCTACCAAAGACTCTAAAATATGAAACATTGGGCTTTTTACCGGTGATGAGTTCATATGATGTCTTCTTGAGGATTCGGTGAAGGTAGAGCCGGTTGATGGAGTAACAGGCGATGTTAATCGCCTCGGCCCAAAACCGGTCCGGAGTCTTGTACTCGTCAAGCATGGTCCTCGCCATGTCAAGTAGAGTTCTATTCTTCCTCTCCACTACACCATTTTGTTGAGGTGTGTAGGGAGAAGAGAACTCATGCTTGATGCCCTCCTCCTCAAGGAAGCCTTCAATTTGAGAGTTCTTGAACTCCATCCCATTATCGCTTCTTATTTTCTTGATCCTCAATCCGAACTCATTTTGAGCTCGTCTCAAGAATCCCTTTAAGGTCTCTTGGGTTTGTGATTTATCCTACAAAAAGAATACCTAAGTGAAGCGAGAGTAATCATCCACAATTACTAGACAGTACTTACTCCCGCCGATGCTTATGTAAGCTATGGGGCCGAATAGATCCATATGGAGTATCTCTAGTGGCCTGTCCATTGTCATGATGTTTTTGTGTGCATGATGGGCACCAACTTGCTTCCCTGCTTGACATGTGCTACAAACCCTGTCTTTCTCAAAATAAACATTTGTTAGTCTCAAAATGTGTTCTCCCTTTAGAAGTTTGTGAAGATTCTTCATCCCAACATGGGCTAGTCGGCGATGCCAGAGCCAACCCAAATTAGTCTTAGCAATTAAGCAAGTATCGAGTTCAGCTCTATTAAAATCAACTAAGTATAGCTGACCCTCTAATACTACCTTAAATGCTACTGAATCATCACTTCTTCTAAAGACAGTAACACCTATATCACTAAAGAGACAGTTGTAACCCATTTTGCATAATTGAGATACAGAAAGCAAATTGTAATCTAAAGAATCTACAAGAAAAACATTGGAAATGGAATGGTCAGGTGATATAGCAATTTTACCAAGTCCTTTGACCAAACCTTGATTTCCATCCCCGAATGTGATAGCTCTTTGGGGATCTTGGTTTTTCTCAAAGGAGGAGAACATCCTTTTCTCCCCAGTCATATGGTTTGTGTACCCGCTATCAATGATCCAACTTGAGCCCCCGGATGCATAAACCTGCAAAACAGTTTTAGGCCTTGTTCTTAGGTACCCAAACAGTCTTGGGTCCTTTCATGTTAGAAACAAGCACCTTGGGTACCGAAACATAAGTCTTTGATCCCTTGTGTTTAGCCCCAACATATTTGGCAACTACTTTGCCTGATTTGTTAGTCAGCACATATGAAGCATCAAAAGTCTTAAATGAATTGTTATGATCATTTGATGCAGTAGGAGCTTTCTTTTTAGACAATTTAACATGGGTTGATTGCCTAGAGCTAGAAGCCTCATTCTTATACATAAAAGCATGGTGTGAAACATTATGAGGTTTCCTAGCATGAATTCTCCTAATCTTATGTTCGGGATAATCAGCAGCATATAAAATGTAACCCTCGTTATCCTGAACCATGGGAGTCTTACCCTTAACAAAATTAGACAGTTTCTTGGGGGCATTAAGCTTGACATTGTCTCCCTGTTGGAAGCCAATGCCATCCTTAATGCCTGGGCGTCTCCCATTGTAGAGCATACTTCTAGCAAATTTGAATTTATCATTTTCTAAGTCATGCTCATTAATTTTAGCACTAAGTTGAGCTATGTGATCATTTTGTTGTTTAATTAAAGCTAGGTGATCATGGATAGCATTAACATTAATATCTCTACATCTAGTGCAAATAGAAATATGCTCAACAGTAGTAGTAGAGGGTTTACAAACATTTAATTCATCAATTTTAGCATGTAACATGGCATTTTCATTTCTAAGATTGGAAATAACATCTTTGCAAACATTTAAATCTTTAGCCTTAGAAATTAATTTTTTCATTTTCAATTTTAAGGCTAGAAAGTGAGGCATTCAATTTATCAATCTTAGCAATCAAACTAGCATTATCATTTCTAAGATTGGTAATTGAATCATCACAAGCATTTAACTTCTCAACCTTAGCAATAAAACTAGCATTCTCGGCTCTAAGGTTGGAAATGGTGTCATGGCAAATGCTAAGCTCACTAGTTAATTTTTCACATTTTTCTATCTCCTGAGCATAAGCATTTTTCACCTTAACATGCTTCTTATTTTCCTTAATAAGAAATTCCTCTTGGTTGTCCAAGAGATCATCCTTCTCATGAATGACATCTATCAATTCATTTAATTTTTCCTTTTGTTGCATGTTAAGATTGGCAAAAGACTAAGCAAGTCATCTTCATCATCACTAGAATTACCCTCATCACTAGATGTAGTATACTTGGGGGTGGCTCAAGCTTGTACCTTCTTTTTCTTGCCATCCTTTGCCAGGAGGCACTTGTGGCCGACGTTGGGAAAGAGTAGGCCCTTGTTGACGGCGATGTTGGCGGCGTCCTCATCAGAGGAGGAGTCGGTGGAGCTCTCATCGGAGTCCCATTCCCGACACACATGGGCATCGCCGCCCTTCTTCTTGTAGTATCTCTTCTTTTCCTTCCTCTTTCCCTTCTTGTCGTTGTCCCTGTCACTATCACTAGACATAGGGCATTTAGCGATAAAATGACCGGGCTTACCACATTTGTAGCACACTTTCTTGGAGCGGGGTTTGTAATCCTTCCCCCTCCTTTCCTTGAGGATTTGGCAGAAGCTCTTGATGATGAGCGCCATTTCCTCGTTGTCGAGCTTGGAGGCGTCGATAGGAAGCCTACTTGATGTAGACTCTTCTTTCTTTTCTTTCGTCGCTTTGAATGCGATGGGTTGCACCTCGGGTGTGGAGGTGTCGCCTTGCTCGATGATTTGTTTGGAGCCTTTGATCATCAACTCAAAGCTCACAAACTTTCCTATAACTTCCTCGGGAGACATTAACTTATATCGAGGATCACCACAAATTAATTGAACTTGAGTGGGATTACGAAAAACAAGTGATCTAAGAATAACCTTGACCATTTCATGGTCATCCCACTTGGTGCTCCCGAGGTTGCGCACTTGGTTCACCAAGGTTTTGAGCCGGTTGTACATTGCTTGTGGCTCCTCTCCTTGGTTGAGGACGAACCGACCGAGCTCCCCCTCGATTGTCTCCCGCTTGGTGATCCTGGTCACCTCATCTCCCTCATGCGCGGTCTTGAGAATGTCCCAAATCTCCTTGGCGCTCTTCAACCCTTGCACTTTATTATACTCCTCTCGACATAGAGAGGCGAGGAGTATAGTAGTGGCTTGGGAGTTGAAGTGCCGGATTTGGGCGACTTCGTCCGAATCATAGCCTTCATCCCCCATGGATGGTACCTGCGCTCCAAACTCAACAATGTCTCAAATGCTAGCGTGGAGTGAGGTTAGATGGTGCCTCATTTTATCACTCCACATACAATAATCTTCACCGTCAAAAACTGGTGGTTTGCCTAGTGGGACAGAAAGTAAAGGAGTGCGTTTCGAAATGTGAGGGTAGCGTAGGGGGATCTTACTAAACTTCTTGCGCTCATGGCACTTAGAAGTGACGGACGGAGCGTCGGAGCCGAATGTGGAAGGTGATGAAGAATCGGTCTCGTAGTAGACCACCTTCTTCATTTTCTTTTTCTTTTTGTCGCTCTGATGCGACTTGACGTGTGAAGGGAATCCCTTCATCTTGTTGCCAGACTCCCTCGATGGAACCTTCCCGTGGCTTATAGACTTGTCACCGCCGGTCACGATCTCCTTCTTGGCGTGATCTCCTGACATCACTTCGAGCGGTTAGGCTCTAATGAAGTACCGGGCTCTGATACCAATTGAAAGTCACCTAGAGGGGGGTGAAATTAAATTCACATACAAATGAGCTGCTAGATTAGATTTTTACTTCCATGTACTGGCCCATAGTCAAGTAGACATCTGAATATTGTCGAAAGTTGAAATAAGCAAGTTTTGAAGTTTGAAATATAAAACTAGGTCCAATTCTGTGATTATTTTAAAAGCCAGGGGTCTCTTTATAAGAGTTCAGGGGTCTGCACGCTAAACTACAGGACGACGGGTTGATTCTCGGAAACCTGAGGGTCTCTTTAGCAAATTTACACGTGAAGGGGTATCAGGTAACCTTGACCGCACAATCACAAACAAACGACTGAGATCAATTCTCACGGACGAGCGCGCGGGCACGGGTGGGTGAGTGCGGCTGACAGGTGGGGCAAGGAAGGGCTGAGGCACTGGCGCACGGGGCCCACGGGTCAGCAGGGTGCTGAGAGCGCGGGGGCGCGCTGGCCACTAGATCACCGATCAACGGTTCTAGCTCCATAGACCACGCGAATCGTTATCCGCGCATCCGGGCCATCCGATGAAGACTGGACGGTTAGGATCGGGCGCTAGGGACTCTGTCCTCTTCGGTCGGCCAGGGGCAGCACCATACGCACCCGCGACGGCACGGCCGGCGGCGGCGAAGTAGACTGGGGCTCCTAGGGGCGCTAGGGGTGATCTGGGTAACCAGGGAGGTTGGGGAGGACCCGGCGAACACTATGGCGGGATCGGGTTAGCAAGAATGGGGGTGAGGCAATCGGACTGCGGAGGGGGAGTCCTTGGCAAACCGGAGGCACTCCGGCGAGCAATCGCGGGCGAGAAAGTGCAAGACAGGGGAAAATAAGGGCAGGGTTAGGACGGTTACCTTGAGTGAAGACTCAAGGGCTCACGAATTGTGTCTGGGGCACAGCGAGGATGCGGGCCAACGACTACGGCTCTCTGGCTGCGCGAGAAACGCTCCGGTGAGCGTGGACCAGGCGAATCAAAGGGGGAGAGGGTGAACCGAGGGACGTTCCAGGTTGCGGGTGATAAGGCGGAGCTTACTGGGGCAACGGACATGGCGAGGGCTCAATGACGACCGTAGAACGGGCGCGAGACCACGGCGAGCGGCGACGAAACTTCCTGGACGCGCGCAGGGCAAGAGGGAGAGCGAGAGTGCTCGGCTGAGGGCACAAATGAGTAGGGGGAATGGGTGAGCGGGGTGCGACTCAAAAGGGGGGTCGAGGGCGTGGGAGGTGGCCGGGAAACGCGCGACATGGGCGCGTCCGCGGTGGGAGGTGAGGGCGAGAGGTTAGGGAAGCGGAGGGGACCAGAGGGTGGGGTCCACGGGCCAACGAGAAAGGACTCGCGAATGGGCGGTCATCACTGATGAATGGGGTCCACCGGGCAGTGAGAGAACGGGCGCGTGTGCGAGGGGATCGGCGCCGATAGGGCAACCCCATCAGGCAGAGAGAGAGAGAGAGAGAGAGAGAGAGAGAGAGAGAGCGAGAGAAAGAGAGAGTGGGCTGGTGTCAACAGGCGGGGCCCGCCTGCCAGCGAACGCGGGCGCACGCGCGGGGCAGTTAGCTAGGCCGGCTTGGGCCGAAAGGCCGGGGAAGAAGGGAGTTCAGGCTGCTTTTTCTGTTTTCTTTTATTTTCTGAATTTCTAATCCTTTTCCTTTTATTTTTCTCTAGGGTTTTCATTCCAAATTCAAACCAAAGGCAAATTCAAATTATCTCAAACATGTGCATCAAACAAAAGGGTAATTGTGACGGAACCTCCCAAGTCATTAGGCCCACCTGCGGTTGTCCTTGTCCAACGGACCTCGGACAACCCTGTAGATGCACATAATCACTCGACAAGTTCGGTATCTATGTCCTTTACCTTTCCCAAGAGCGTTTCACCCGTCACACAGATATTACAACACATCAGAGGAACGAATAAGCGGAAGCAATTACAGTAACTTAATTTACATTAAAATATAGAAAGAGTGTTATTATTACAGACCAGAGGTACATGAGTGCAGAAGTAATATTATTACAAACTCGGGAGGCAAAAACCCCTCCCACATAAAAGTATAATGTTTTTAAAAGGAGGACAACATCCTCCCGAGGCTTCACTCTTGAGATTCTTCTTTTGGCACCACCTTAGAGCAAAAGCAGCAAAAGTTTGCTGCTTCCTTACCTACAACAACATGGGTTCGAAAACCCTGAGTACGAAGTGTACTTTCGCAAGTCTTACCCGTTAAAATAAAAGCCTCTCAATGATATGCTGGCTTGAGGGAGTCAAGGTAAGGCTTAATCAAGAATCAAGACTGTTTGCAAAAATGCTTACTAATAGTGGATCCTTAAAAATCCAGTTTTATTAGCAAGTTAAGTTATTACCTGAATCTAGAGTTCTTTCTATCTTAGTTCAAGCACTTGGCCTATACTAGCCATCTTTTACCATCGCTTTAAGTTTACTAGAATGCAATGTGTAAGTAAGTGACCAAGCCTTCATGTCCGAGAAGTAACGGCGATCCGAATCGATTATTACTCAGCTAAGGATCTCCAATCACACTACATATGTATCACTTAACCCTTGCATATGTCAACTCGCCATCGGGGTTCTTAAGACCAGATCGGGTTCACGCCAACCGAGAGCACAGATACACCACCGTCCAGCCTCTTGCCACGGAGGGTACACGCTACTCTCGCCATCTCTCCAGTCCCATTGCGTGTTGTCCTATTCTGGTATTAGTCTGCCCAAGGCAAAGCTTACCCATGATGAGGCATGTGACCAGTTAAAGGGTCCTCGGTCAGCAGGCCTACATCGACACGGTCCTTAATCGACTTAGACGGAGACACTACACCGAGACTCTCTTCTCGCGCAAGTCACCAGCCCAGTCTTAGCTTTATTATTTCAAATCCAAAGTTTGGTACCTGACAGAGGTACATCTTTTTTGATGTTGAACCCATCAAGGCCTTGATGGATCCACCATCAAGTTTTATTTTTGAAAACATCCCATCCCACTTGAAGCATCATCTTTTATCACAACAAAACATTTTGTTTTTCTAGAGCAAGACTAAGCATAAAAAAACTTCTCATAAAACAGGTGATCAAGGAAAGGTAATCAATCTTCCAAGGAAGGAAATGCATCAATTGTTTAGCACACAACTCCTATCACCTAATGCATCAAGCAAGTGAGAAAGATTTCAAAATAGCAACAAGGTGGCAAATGCAACGGGGCTTGCCTTGTGTCGTAGGATAGTTGGGTTCTGTTCCACAAATATCAAAATAAAAGCAGTTCCCGGTAGGTGGGTCTTCAGGTGCTGGTGGTGTAGCTCCTTCTTATTCAACCACTACTTCTTCCTTGTTCTCTATATATAACCATATATAACTATGAATGCTCATCTAATGCTTATGAAAATGTAGTAATAGAAAAGGTTTATCAAGTTGTATCTTGAATACAACTTTCCTTCACGATACTCCAAGGAACTAGGGTTTTTGGAGTCAGTTCTTCATTTCAGAGGGCAAACTAATTTGGAGAAGACGCGCGATGGCCGGAGAGGGGAAAGAGTACTGGCGCAAAGGATTCGTGGCGTTCACCGTGGCAAGCTTACCGGCGACAACCCAGCTATCTAAAGCGGCTTAGTGCGATGTGGTAAATGGCCTGAGGCATGGCGCAACCACGGTGAAGGGCGCAAGCTCCGGTGACATCCGCTTGGCCACGTCATCGGCGCAAGTTGGCACGGCATAGGACTGAAGAGTGCTTCAAGCTCATCCGCTGTGAAGATCTCTTCACCCTGAGGCATTATCTGGGCACGAATCGCATCACCGGTGTTAATCGCGGCATAAGGTGACCGACGGTGATATTCTCTGCACCTGAAGATCTTTTGCTACTGTACCATGAGAAATCCAATTCAGAGCCTCTGTCTGACCAACTTGCAGGACCCATATCTCAGATTTCTGTGTGAGAACTTGTTAATCTCTTTGTAACAAAGTTGTAGCCCTATAATCCAGCTACAATCTTGTCATAGCAACCATAGTCAAATTGGATCATCTCCAAAAGAATTCTCAAAGTTCATTCCGAGTCACCGTCAGAAAAAATTTAGAATCTGAGTTGACTGACAGCCAGACTTTAGGGCTAGTTATCTCCAATTTTTGTATGTGATCAAGGCTTAGTTACTTAAGCAAAGTTGCACTCCTATTATAGCTCTACAAGTTTGATGTGTTGACCCTAAGCAAATTCCTTGTATTTTTAGAAATACAGAGCTCCAAAGTCAGTCTTATGCAACTGAATTTTGACTTAGACACATGGATGTATGGGGTGCCCTTTTTGCAAATAAGTCCAAACTTCATCATTTGGCTTGGAAATCCTCAAATGTGAGAAACACATAATTTGTGGTGTTGTATTCCTTTGGTATTTGCACTTGGGTCCAAAAGTGCACATATTTTACACTTAGCCCCCTAGGGTTCCAATTTAGGGTTTTCCAGGGGTCTTTTCAGGGTTTTTAGCACTCTAAGGTTTTAGGTTCACTAAAGTCTACCAAAGATGATATTTTATGACCATGTCCCATGTATTTTAAGGTTTTCACAGGCTTGGGCTTCCCTTATATCCATAAGCCCAAATCTAGGGTTAAGCATCTCTCCCTAGGGTTAACCACACGTCAAGCCATATCAGTACAACTTATTTGAAATTTTTACCTAGTGAATGCACCCTAGGTGTAACAAACATATGATATGCCAATGCTCATGATGTGATGCTCAAGTTTTAGTGACAGTAACACCAGGGGTGTTACATCCTTCCCGCCATAAAAGAATCTCGTCCCGAGATTTAAAGTCCTAGGGCAAGTAGTGGAAAAGGAAATGCGTCATATTTTTATTTTCTTATTTCTTGTACAAGGGAGGGGTGGTAGGGGTCTAGTCCATTCTTACAAACAACTGTACACATCTCACAAATTACATGAAGCCAAAAAGGCAGGGAAATTCTTTTCTAAAAAGTCTTGGGTTTCCCATGTAGCTTCATCTTCCGTGTGTTGGTTCCATTGTATCTTATAGAATTTGAGAACTCTTCTTCGGGTGATCCTGTCCTTCTGATCCAGGACTCAAATAGGATGTTCTGAATATGTTAAGTCTGGTTCCAAGGTAACATCTGTTACATCAATGGTTCGATCTGGAACCCGAAGACACTTCTTTAATTGGGACATATGGAACACATTATGCACTGCAAGCAAGGTTTCGGGTAGTTGGAGTCGGTATGCCACCGGTCCACATTGTTCAAGAATGGGAAACGAACCAATGTACCGAGGTGCAAGCTTCCCTTTACCCCAAAACAAGGTACACCCTTCATTGGTGATACTTTCAGATACACATAATCTTCGACCTGGAAATACAAGGGTTGGCGTCATTTGTCTGCATAACTCTTTTGTCGAGCTTGCGCTTCTTTCAAGTTATGTATGATTCGTTGAACCTTTTCTTCCATCTCTTTCACCATATCAGGCCTAAAAAACCACCTTTCTCCTGGTTCAGACCAATTCAATGGAGTACGGCACCGTCGTCCATATAAAGCTTCAAAGGGTGCCATCTTAATACTTCCTTGATAACTATTGTTATATGAAAACTCTGCCAATGGTAAACATTCATCCCATTTCTGTGGGAATTCCAGAACGCATGCCCGCAACATGCCTTCAAGTAATTGGTTCACTCTCTCAGTCTGCCCACTGGTTTGAGGATGATAGGCCGAACTGTGGAGCAACTTAGTACCTAGGGACTTATGCAGTGCTTCCCAAAACTTGGATACAAATTGCGGTCCGTGATTCGACATTATGGTCTTTGAAACTCCGTGCAGACTAAGAATACGAGCAATATATAACTGAGCATAGACAGCAACTGGGTGATCTATCTTGATGGGCAGAAAATGGGCTATCTTAGTAAGTCGATCAATTATAATCCAAATAGAATCAAAACCTTTGGCCGTCCTGGGTAATCCCACAATGTAGTTCATGCTAATGTCTTCCCATTTCCAAGTTGGGATGGGCAAAGATTGCAATGGACTAGCAGTCTTGATTTGTATGGCTTTGACACGTCTACAGGTGTCACATCTCGCCACATAGTGTGCAATTTCGATCTTCATTTTTGTCCACCAATAATGTTGCTTTAAATCTTGATACATCTTAGTGCTTCCGGGATGAATGGAATTTCGACTAAGATGAGCTTTGTCCAATATTTGTTGGCGAACTTCATCATTCTTGGCACAACTATGCGGTTATTAAACTATACTATGCCTTGATTATCCCTTCTGAAACACTTTGCTTTGCCAGTTTCTATTTTCTCATGAATATGTTTCATACCCTTATCACTCCTTTGTGCATCAATAATTCTTTGCAGAAGAATCGACTCAAGCTTCAATTGGTTTAAGGTTCCATGTTGAATCATTCCTAGGTTTAATTTCTCCATTTCTTGGCATAATGTGATGTCAAAAGTCTTTACTGCAAGACAATAGCAGGAAGCCTTGCGACTTAGTGCATCGGCCACCACGTTGGCCTTGCCTGGGTGATAGTGAATCTCTAATTCATAATCCTTAATCAGCTCAAGCCATCTCCTCTGCCTCATGTTTAGCTCTGACTGGGTAAAAATATACTTCAAACTTTTATGATCTGTATATATATGGCAAATATTTCCAGTAGATAATGACACCATATTTTAAGGGCATGAACCACAACAGCTAATTCCAAGTCATGAGTTGGATAATGTTCTTCATGCCGGCGCAACTGTCTTGAAGCATATGCTATAACTCGGCCCTCCTGCATTAAGACACATCCGAGACCACTGCCTGATGTGTCATAGTATACATCAAAAGGCTTCTCAATATCCGGTTGAGCTAATACCAGAGCAGTGGTCAATAATACCTTCAGTTGCTCGAAGGCTTCGTTGCATCTTGAGGACTAGTTAAATTTGGTGTCATTCTTCAATAGGCTTGTGATTGGCTTCACAATCTTAGAGAAATCCGGGATAAATCTGCGGTAATAGCCAGCCAGTCCAAGGAAACTTCGAACTTGATATACAGTGGTTGGCGGTTTCCATTCTAAAATATCCTTGACCTTGCTGGGATCAACCGCATTCCCATTTGCGGACAATACATGTCCCAAAAATTAGATTTGCTCCAGCCAAAACGCGCATTTGCTGAATTTAGCATATAATTGATGTTCCCTTAAGCGCGTTAATATGATTCATAAATGTTTAGCATGCTCCTCTTTAGTCTTGGAATAGATCAAGATATCATCAATGAAGACCACCACAAATTTATCTAGCTCGGGCATAAACACCGAGTTCATTAGATATGTGAAGTGGACAGGAGCATTTGTTAATCCAAAGGACATACCCAAATATTTGAATAATCCGTACCGCGTAGTAAATGCGGTCTTGGGTATATCCTCGGGTCGAATACGAATCTGATGGTAGCCCGACCTGAGGTCAATCTTGGAAAATACCCGAGCTCCGGTAAGTTGATCGAACAAGATATCGATCCGAGGAAGAGGGTACTTATTCTTAATAGTGACCTCATTAAGGGGTCTGTAGTCCACGCACATCCAAAGCGTTTGATCCTTCTTCTTGACAAAGATTGCGGACATCCCTAAGGTGATGAACTGGACCGAATGAATCCTTTCTCAAGCAAGTCTTGTAATTGCGTCTTGAGCTCCGCCAATTCATTTGGTGGCATCCGGTACGATCTTCTAGAAATAGGAGCTGTACCGGGCTTCAGTTCGATTACAAACTCTACATCCCTTTCTGGAGGTAATCCAAGCAGATCTTCAGGAAATACATCCAGAAATTCACATACTACCGGAATGTCCTGGATTTCTGGGATAATAGCTTCATAGACCCGTCCAAATGGTTTGGCCGGGACAGCTACCGGGATGGACAGGAGAACCTCTTCATGGCCATGGCTCAACTGGATAGTCCTTAAGTCAGTGTTAAGGATAGCTTTGTGCTGGGCCAACCAATTCATGCCTAGTATCACATCTATATCTTGGCCCTTTAAAACAATCATGTTGATGGGAAAATCTTGTTCAGCCAATGTTACTGGCACATGGAAGGCTACTTCCTTAGTAAATATTTGTCCCCTGGGCGAATGAATAATAAACCATTCACTTGATTCAGTGCAAGGAATGCAATATTTTTCCACGAATTTCTTGCTTATGAATGTATGCGAAGCACCAGAATCAAAGAGAATGACTGCTGGGTGATTGGCCACAAGGAACATACCCATCATTACCGGCTCTCCTTCTGGTGTAGTGGCCACTTGAGTGTAATAAATTTGCCCAGTCTTCTTCACATTTTTGCCCGCTGAATTATTTGCCATGTTTCCTTTGCCTTGATTTGAGCTCCCCGAGTTCTGCTAATTGTTGGACTTATTCTGCCTCGGATATGGGCAGTCTTTGATAAAATGACCAGACTTCCCACAGTTGAAGCAGCCAGTTGAGGAACTAGGGAGGGCAGGGAAACGAGCACCAGGGGCACTCGGCTGACTTGTAGAAGTGGGGGCAGTGGCAGGGCGAATGAAGACAGTCTGTTTAAATGGGTAGGAGGGTGGGCGAGATGAAGAATGATTCTGATTAACAGGTCGGATTACCAACCTGGTTCGCTTTTTAGGTCCCTGATTGGACCTATCACCTCCGAATCCCTTCGATTTTCCTTGGCCTGTATTCTTAGCTTCTACTGCCAGCGCTGTGCTGACAACCCTGCTGTAAGTGAGATCTAGGCAGGTGGCCATTTTTCTTTGAAGCCGGTCGTTGAGGCCTCTCATGAAGCAATTCTTCTTCTTCAGGTCAGTGTTTACTTGGTCAATTGCATATTGGGATAAATGATTAAATTTGTTGAGATACTGCATGACAGTATCTCCCCCTTGCTTGAGTCGCATAAATTCCTCCTGTTTCATGTGTAGCACTCCTTCTGGAATATAGTGCTCACGAAATGCTAACTTAAATTCATCCCACGTGACCTGATGTCCGGTTGGTTGAATTGCCACAAAATTTCCCCACCAAGTACTGGAAGGGCCTCTTAATTGTTGAGCAGCGAACAACGGCTTCTAGGTTTCGGTGAAGCGGATTAGTCCAAATTTCTGCTCCATAACTCATACCCATTCGTCGGCTTCCAGAGGGTCTTCGGCTTTAACAAAGAGTGGGGGACAAGTTTCAGAGAAGTCCATATATGAAGTCTCACGTGGTCCCTGCAGGTGAGCCCTCCCGCCATATTGCTGGAATTGATTTCTCGCCATCTCACATAAGAAGCGGGTATTATCGGTAGTCGCGTTAACCAAGGCAGCGATAGCCTCGGCCAGCGTTGGTGGTATAGGTGGTGGATTTGGAGTATCTTCCCGGCCACGGGAAGTACCCGCACCGTCATGTGCACGAGTCCTTGATGGCATCTGAGGCAAAGAAACATTTGGAAAAAATATAACATGCCGATACACACCATTATTTTACATTACCAAGATGTAATGAGTCTCACTCAAGTGTACAACATGACTTCATTATGTATTTTACATAGGTATAGTTCCTACTCTGTACTAGTCTAGTCTTCATCGTCCTTGGTTTCTTCATTTCCTACCGTGGGAGTCCGATCGTCAGCCAGGTTCATGGAAGGAGGAGGCCTAAAAAGGTCTAGCTCCTCATCAGTTCCTTCACCTGCTGTCCTTGATGGACCGACTCCCATTGGAACAGGGTCGGCAGGTATGTCCGGGTGCAGTCGCGAATACAGTACATGCACTTCCTCATGTAGAGTATTGCAGTATACCTGCAAGTTATCAAGGGACACACTAAGCTCGGTCACACGAGCATGAGGTTTGGCTTCCTGATCCCAAGAAACCGAACGTGAGTTGATGGCCCAATCGACCGCCAGATCTCGTTCAGCAAGCTCGTCTTGCAGGCGTTTGACGTCAGCTGCTAACTCATTTATACGCTGACCATCTTCTACCCACACCCTGTTCAGTGCCGTAGCTCCGTCCGAAGCTGCTCCACTTGGGCTTCTAAGTCCCCGATCAGATCATTGCTGCCGCTGCTGCTCCCTTCATGTCTTGGAGCCAATTGATGCCGAGGTACGCCAATAGGTCCAGTGAACTTACGCGCGGTTTTCCTCGTACGCGGCGGCATATCTCCATAAGGGGGGAATTCGTTAGTATAGTTTTAAAACATGATGCATGCATAATTACGAAATCAACCTTCATTGATTCCCAACCTCCTATACATTGCACTCTATTACCTGGTCTTACAAGATGAGCACTTCAGAAAGTAGTAAGATAAGAATGAAAGAAATTTTCTTAGATAAGCCTTTGAACATTCTTTTTGAAATGTTTCATAATATCTGAAGAGATGGGCTTCGCTCCGATACTAGCTGTGACAGAACCTCCCAAGTCATTAGGCCCACCTATAGTTGTCCTTGTCCAACGGACCTCAGACAACCCTGTAGATGCACATAATCACTCGACAAGTTCGGTATCTGTGTCCTATACCTTTCCCAAGAGCGTTTCACCCGTCACGCAGATATTACAACACATCGGAGGAACGAATAAGCGGAAGCAATTACAGTAACTTAATTTACATTAAAATATAGAAAGAGTGTTATTATTACAGACACTACACCGAGACTCTCTTCTCGTGCAAGTCACCCGCCCGGTCTCAGCTTTATTGTTTCAAATCCAAAGTTTGGTACCTGACAGAGGTACATCTTTTTCGATGTTGAACCCATCAAGGCCCTGATGGATCCACCATCAAGTTTTATTTTTGAAAACATCCCATCCCACTTGAAGCATCATCTTTTGTCACAACAAAACATTTTGTTTTTCTAGAGCAAGACTAAGCATCAAAAAAACTTCTCATAAAACAGGTGATCAAGGAAAGGTAATCAATCTTCCAAGGAAGGAAATGCATCAATTGTTTAGAACACAACTCCTATCACCTAATGCATCAAGCAAGTGAGAAAGATTTCAAAATAGCAAGGAGGTGGCAAATGCACCGGGGCTTGCCTTGTGTTGTAGGAGAGTCGGGTTCTGTTCCACAAATATCAAAATAAAAGCAGTTCCCGGCAGGTGGGTCTTCAGGTTGTGGTGGTGTAGTCCTTCTTCTTCAACCACTACTTCTTCCTCGTTCTCTATATATAACCATATATAACCATGAATGCTCATGTAATGCTTATGAAAATGCAGTAATAGAAAAGGTTTATCAAGTTTTATCTTGAATACAACTTTCCTTCACGATACACCAGGGAACTAGGGTTTTTGGAGTCAGTTCTTCATTTCAGAGGGCAGACCCTACCTAGAAGACTAGGGTTTTATGTTTAGGAACCAAACAATGTCCAAAACAAGTAAAACTTCACTCATGGAATCAAATTACTAAATTAGAATCATCCTAAAAGTTTGGTGATTTTTGGAGTCTTCAAATAATTCCTAAAATTCCAAGAGACTAGGTTTTGGCTATTTTAAATACTTCATAATTCCTAGTTTGGACTAAAAATCTTAAAACCATTTTTATTAAATACTATAGAAATTTAGGAGTCCAACAAAATTGGTCTCACATTTTTAGTATTTTTCTAGAATTTTCTATGGTCAACGGTACTGGGCTCAATTCATCCCGAGCCAGCCCAATACCGGCAGAACGCGCCCGCGCCGTCAGATTTGCACAGAGGACCCTGGTGATTTGAAAAAACCCTTAAAGAGTACGCAATACAGTTTCTCTGTGCCACTGACAATTGCAAATAGACCCTTCCCCTTTCTATTCTTTACAACCCGCGATCCCCGAAGGTGGATGACGACAGGCCGAGCTCCAGCGAGCTCGTACTGGCCGGAATAGGCAACGGCTAGTCCTTCCATTTGCTTGACACCAAATTCAACCTTGAATGACCATTTCCCCTCACTTAATTGCAAGGTTCGAGCTCTTAATCACACAGCCCACAGTGACAGCGCGAGCAATTGATAAACCGAGATGTTCCCGGTGATCCTACGAGCTCTAACTCAATTGGATGGGTCGAGGAGCATCACAGGTACAACAAAGTACTGAAACGAGGGAACAGAGGGTGTGAATGGACCTGTAACGTGCTGGCCACAGCGAGCTCACTTAGTACGGTGTTCTGGACCGATTTGGGGGAAGTCTCAAATTGGGGAGCTGTAGGGGATGATTGGAGGTGAGAGCTGGTTCACTAGATGCACAACTACCTAGCGGAGCTGATGGCACGCTCAATTTATAGGATTCATGAATGGTGGCGGCTAATTTGGAGAAGATGCATGACGGCCGGAGAGGGGAAAGAGTACTGGCGCAAAGGATTCATGGCGTTCACCGTGGCAAGCTTACCGGCGACAACCCAGCTATCTAAAGTGGCTTAGTGCGACGTGGTAAATGGCCTGAGGCATGGCGCAACCGCGGTGAAGGGTGCAAACTCTGGTGACGTCCGCTTGGCCACGTCGCCAGCGCAAGTGGGCACGGCATAGGACTGAACAGTGCTTCAAGCTCATCCGTAGTGAAGATCTCTTCACCCTGAGGCATTATCTGGGCACCAGTGGGCACGAATTGCATCGTCGGCGTTAATCGCGGCGTAAGGTCACCGGTGGTGATATTCTCTGCACCTGAAGATCTTTTGCTACTGTACCATGAGAAATCCAATTCAGAGCCTCTGTCCGACCAACTTGCAGGACCAATATCTCAGATTTCTGTGTGAGAACTTGTTAATCTCTCTGTAACAAAGTTGTAGCCCTATAATCCAGCTACAATCTTGTCACAGCAACCATAGTCAAATACTTACTAGATTATCTCCAAAAGAATTCTCAAAGTTCATTCCGAGTCACTGTCAGAAAAAATTTAAAATCTGAGTTGACTGACAGCCAGACTTTAGGGCTAGTTATCTCCAATTTTTGTATGTGATCAAGGCTTAATTACTTAAGCAAAGTTGCACTCCTATTATAGCTGTACAAGTTTGATGTGTTGACCCTAGGCAAATTCCTTGTATTTTTAGAAATACAGAGCTCCAAAGTCAGCCTTATGCAACTGAATTTAGACTTAGACACATGGATGTATGGGGTGCCCTTTTTGCAAATAAGTCCAAACTTCATCATTTGGCTTGGAAATCCTCAAATGTGAGAAACACATAATTTGTGGTGTTGTATTCCTTTGGTATTTGCACATGGGTCCAAAAGTGCACAAATTTTACACTTAGCCCCCTAGGGTTCCAATTTAGGGTTTTCCAGGGGTCTTTTCAGGGTTTTTAGCACTCTAAGGTTTTAGGGTCACTAAAGTCTACCAAAGTTGATATTTTATGACCATGTCCCATGTCTTTTAAGGTTTCCATAGGCTTGGGCTTCCCTTATATCCATAAGCCCAAATCTAGGGTGAAGCACCTCACCCTAGAGTTAACCACACATCAAGCAATATCAGTACAACTTATTTTAAATTTTTACCTAGTGAATGCACCCTAGGTGTAACAAACATATGATATGCTAATGCTCATGATGTGATGCTCAAGTTTTAGTGACAGTAACACCAGGGGTGTTACAGTAATTTAGGTCCAACATGATGCAACAATTCATGACTCATATTGTTTTAACAAAATAAATTATTAATCCCACTCCTAATTAACTTAATTCTAGCCAAAAGAAAAAGAGAGAGATTAGAGAGAGAGAGACAAGAGTAACACCTGAATTTGGTAGATATGTAGAAAGAAATTTTATATCCCCAAATTCAGGGTGTTACACCTTAGTCCAATCCTTTTCGCATCTTGTGATCTATAAACACAAACACTAGCAAACACATTAGTCCACAAAGTTATGTTGATCATCAAACACCAAAATCACTTAGCCAAATTGTGATACCCAATATTATTAAAAGAGAAGTTAAATTTTTCTTTCTTTGCTCTGTGTCATTGGGAGGTCGAAGTCCGTGGATGTGAAGCTCTCGTTTAAACGATATCATTTGGTTATTTGTTCGCTTGAATCGGGGCGCGGATGGGGGAATTAATTGTGGGCCGTCGGTTTTGCATCAAGGGTATGGGAGGCTTTTGTCTCTTTTCCCCTAACCTAGCAGCCACCCTCCCCTCTCTTCTCCCCATTGCAGCCGCCCCTCCCCTCTCTTCTTTCCCAAGGTGCAGCCGCCCTCCTCTTCCGAGAAACCCTAGCCGCCCCAACCCTAGCAGCCGCCTCCCCCTTTGGTTCCTCCTCTTGGTGCTGTGATTCTCCATTAGTGGATTGGTGGGAGGAAGAAGGAAGAGAGAAGAAAGAGTTTAATGTGATCTTGTTTTCCTTTTGGTATTTGTGCTGCAATTTCGTTGGATTAGATGTGGGTGTTAGGTTTTGATCTTGAAATTAGTCTCTGCAGAGTGGCAAATTCTACAGTTTTTGTTTATGCCAGTTTTCCACGGTCTTAGTGGCCTCAAAAAAAGTCTATCTATGAGTTGTAGATAATTTGTAGATCTTTCCATGGCCACAAAGAACACCTCAATTGGACATCAAATCAGAGAGTAATTGAAGTTTGATTATAATAGTTTTTCAGTCTCATAATTCTGTGCAGAATCTGATCTCATAAGGTTTAGACAATTTTATCAACAGAATTAAACTTTGAGTTAGTGAGAGAAGTTGTACACAATTTCATAAGCTTTCCAGATTGATAAAGAGTGTATTCATATGAATTTTGAAACTACAGTTATGTTTGTTTTATAGTGGTTGTACCTGTTTGCCTGGCAAACCGAGTAGGTCTATTCACTGGTGGATTTTATCTAGTAATTGGCTGAATTGGCTCTTTCAACTATGGAGTGTTATAGTTGGTATCAAAGCTGAAAGTCGCCTAGGGGGGTGAACCGGCGGAATATGAAAATTATAAACTTGAGCACACACTATAAGCCGGGTTAGCGTTAGAAATATAATTGAGTCCGAAAGAGAGGGCGAAAAACAAATCACAAGCAAATAAAGAGTGTGACACGGTGATTTGTTTTACCGAGGTTCGGTTCTTGCAAACCTACTCCCCGTTGAGGTGGTCACAAAGACCGGGTCTCTTTCAACCCTTTCTCTCTCTCTCAAACAGACATCTAGACCGAGTGAGCTTTTCTCCTCAATCAATTGGGACACTTAGTCCCCACAAGGACCACCATAACTTGGTGTCCCTTGCTTTGATTACAAAGGTCTTGAGAACAAGAAAGAAGGAAGAAGAAAAGCGATCTAAGCGACAAGAACTCAAATGAACACAAATATCTCTCTCTCACTAGTCACTAATTGTTTGGAGTGATCTTTGGACTTGGGAGAGGATTTGATCTCTTGTTTGTGTCATGGAGTGAAGTCTAGAGCTCCTGTATTGAATGCAATGGCTGAAAACTTGGATGCGTTGAAGCGTGATGATTGGGGTATTTATAGCCTCAACCACCAAAGTGGTCGTTGGGGAGGCTGTCTGTCGACAGGCGCATCGGACAGTCTGGTGCGCCACCGGACACTGTCCGGTGCGCTAGCCACGTCACCCAACCGTTAGGGTTCAACCGTTGGAGCTTCTGACAACTGGGCCATCGGACAGTCCGGTGGTGCACCGGACAAGTCCTATTCACTGTCTGGTGCGCCTTCTGGCGCCTGCTCTGACTCTACGCGCGCAGTCGCGCACTGTTCACTATTCCTGTAGCTTTTGCAGACAACCGTTGGCGTTGTAGCCGTTACTCCCGCTGGCACACCGGATAGTCCGGTGCTGTACCGGACAGTCCGATGAATTATAGCGGGGAGCGATTTCCAGAAACCGGAAGGTGGCAAGTTTAGAGTTGATCTCCCTAGTGCACTGAACACTGTCCGGTGGTGCACCGGACACTGTCCGGTGGTGCACCGGACACTGTCCGGTGGTGCACCGGACACTGTCCGGTGGCACACCTGACAGTCCGGTGCACCAGACCAGAGCTGCCTTCGGTTGGTTTTGCTCCTTTCTTTTTGAACCCTATCTTGGACTTTGTATTGGTTTGTTGTGAACCTTTGGCACCTGTGGAACATATATTCTAGAGCAAACTAGTTAGTCTAATTGTTTGTGTTGGGCAATTCAACCACCAAAATTATTTAGGAAAAGGTTTGACCCTATTTCCCTTTCAAAAGCCTAGGTTTTAGATTCTAGGCAATTTAAAGATAAAATTGACACACTGCACATATAGGATGGGTTGCTTGCTTTCATATTGCTATGATAGGAATATTCAATGCTCATTTGTTTTTACTCGAAGTTGATGTTGCGATGTTTTATTCTCTCCTGTGGCTGCAGCTATGCCGCCTAGAAGGGCTTGTGACAGCCCACAAGATAATAGTGGGGATTCTATGAGTCTGTCGATAATGTTAGCCATGATGGAGGCCATGTAGCAAGAGTTGGTAGCTTTGAGGCAAGCCATTTCAATTGCTTCTGTTGGCCCTGCTCTGACCGCTGGTGCTCAGGGTGCTGGTATTGGAGTCGTTCCTAGGGGAGTTGTCCCTACTAGTGCTGCTCTTGGTGGTGCGACCGAGGTGCCTCCTCCAGTTAGTGGCCTTTCTCTGATGCAGTGGATGGGCATGAAGCTGGATACTTTTGATGGCAGTGGTACTTCGGTTGAGGCGGTAGATTGGCTGACTTATGTGGAGGATAAGATGGATGTCTTTGAGATAGTGTTTGGGGATCGTGTTCGCTTTGGCACACAACTGTTGAAGGGAGAGGCTTAGATTTGGTGGAGAGGCATGCAGGCAGCTCATTCGTCTTCACCGGGTTACCTGACTTGGATATTTTCGTCAGGAAATTCGAAAGGAGGTTTTACCGAGTTACTTTTCTAGAGAAGATGAAGATATTCTTGCAATCGTACAAGCAGGAAAAAAGGACAATTACAGAGTACGAAGTGGGCTTTAACAAGATTGTCCGCTTTGTTCCACATGTGGCTTACAATGAGATAGAAAAGGCGAGCCAGTTTCGTTAGGGCCTGAGACCTTCTATCAGGCATGCATTAGGCGCCTTTCCGCTGGTGGATTTCTGAACTACTGTGGAGCAGGCTCTGAGCGTGAAGATGCAACATCAGTATACAAATGAGTCCCAGAAGTCTTCAGGTGTTGACCAGCCTCATGGTCAGGATCTGAGGAGGGGCTACTAGGGGTCCAACCCTCAAAAAGGGAAAGTTTCAACACCAGCCTCTAAGGAAGCTGACCGGGGAGCTAGATTGGATGGGGTTGGGCTAGAGTGGCTAGTCTAAGGTGGTCGATGCGTCAGCAAGCTTGCAGACGATGCCGCACTTGGTGCTCTAGCGATTACCGGTGTCCAGTCACCGGTAAAAAAGTATGGGGCGTGCGGGAGGGTAAGGCTGAGGGCTAGGGCTTCTTTTAGGCGAGGGCTCAGGCATGGGTGTGGAATTGAGCGCGCGGTCGAGCCGACTAGAGCTCGTGGCATGCGTAGCACGATCAGAGCGCGCTCAGCTGCGGTCGAACAAGTGGAGGATCACTTCTGCTCATGTCCAAGTGCCTATTTAGCTGCCTAGCATGCCTATCTTGGCAAGGGTACCATGTAGGATCTCTTCCCTGCTCCAAATCCTTTCTTTTTCATGTGAGTCCTGAGCTGTGATATGCTTAGGGCGAGGAGATACACCAGTGTCAAGTCTGGTCTGCCACTGTACCCAAGTCGTGACAAAACTCATGCCAAGGCATGTCAAACGGTCTTGGTTTGGTGCCAAACTTTACCAGGTCGTGTCTGAGGTAATTAGTCACCACTTTGTCCATTTGACCATTTGGATTTGATCTGAGGAGCTAGATGAACATGACATGTTTTTGAATTCGGGTTGGGAACTTAGAGAAAAACTGGTTTCCCCCTAGGGTTCTTCTAGTTAGTTATCGATTTGGGGTTGTTTAAGACTTGTTTTGGGGAAACTTCCTGACTATCTCTGATAGATATTTTGATGATCTTCAACTTGTGTAATTAGCCCAACTTGTGATAAGGATTGTTTCACCATTTGTTTTCACGTTTTCTGTTTTGGTTCACATAGCTCAAGGGGTTAGACTTAGGGTTCTAAAATCTTTCTCCTATTATATGCACCATATGGCTAAGGTAAACATCTTAGGATCTTAAACACTAGCTGACCCCTTTGTTGTTAGGTTATGTTCATCAAAGGCTCCACTAATTCACATGTGATAATAGGTCAGGGTGTGGCTCCATAGTAGAAACCCTGAGTAACACCAGGGGTGTTACATTACCCCTTAGAAAAATTATCCTACCCTTATCCTTTTGCACTGGCCAAACACACAAGCAGAACATATCACCTTCGATGTCATTAACATGGTGTATCCATACAATGCAATCTTAGGTAGGGGATCATCAATGCTTTTGAAGCAGCAATTCATACTTTATACTTGTGCATGAAAATCCCTTGCCCCAGTAGAGTCACCACAGTCTTCAGAGATCAGCAGGTGGCCCACAACTTAGAAAGGACTTCATTCTTGGACAATGAAATGTTCACTACTTGGGTGCCAGTATGCAGACACATGCTATAGAGACGCCAGCTAAGACTGACAAGCATCAGATACCCATCCAAAATGGCGAGGGGGCCAAGAAAGTACAACTCGAAACTGCTCTCCCAATCATGCAGTATTGATTAGCAAAGGCCTAGCTCCGCTGGAAGAGGCCAGCTTGCTCGACTGCCTATGTAGGAACAAAGACGTCTTTGCCTGGTCATCATCTGACCTAGTGGGAGTCAGCCAGAGTACCATTGAAAGCAGACTGCATATCAACCCCTCCGCTCCGCAAGAAACAGCGGCTCCGCAAAATGTCAGATAAGAAGATGGAGGCAGCCAAGGTCGAAGTCTAGTGGCTATTGGACGCAAAATTTATTGAACCAATAGAGTACCCACTTGGCTTGCAAATGTCGTTATGGTAAGAAAGAAAAAACACAAATGGCACATGTGAATCGACTTCACCGGCCTAAACAAAGCATGCCCCAAGGACGAGTTCCCCCTCCCTCGCATCGACAAAATCGTCGATTTAGTAGCAAGCTGCAAGGTCATGTCCCTGCTTGATTGTTTCTCTGGTTACCACCGAATATATCTCAGCGAAGAGGACAAGACAAATGCCATATTTATCACACCCTTCGGCACCTACTACTTCGTGAGTATGCCCAAAGGGCTCAAGAATGTTGAGTCCACATTCTCCCGCCTCACTGAGTCCATACTTAAATACCAGGTTGACCAAAATATATTCACCTACAACAACGACATCGTCGTCGCAAGCAAAAATAAGGCAGACCACCTAGCAGATCTGGCGAAGACCTTTGCTAACATGAGAGAAGCTAGACTTTGGTTAAATCCAGACAGGTGCATCTTCGGCATTCACAGGGGCAACGTCTTGGGCTATCTACTTTCTAAAAAAGGCATCAAAGCAAACCCCGACAAAATCTAGGCCATAGCAAAAATGCACCCTGCCGCAAACAGTAAAACAAGTATAGAAGTTGATAGGACGCATTGCAGCCTTGAACAAGTTCATTTCATAGTCAGTCGTGCGTAGTCTCCTGTTCCTAAAAGTCCTGCAGGTTCCAAAGACTTCGCCTGTGGGAAGCAGCAGCGTTTGGGGACCTCAAATCATACTTGTCAATGTTGACCACTCTATCTAGACCGACACCAGGAGCCAAGTTACTACGATATTTAGCGACCTCACATCTGCAGTGAGTGGAGTCCTTGTATAGGAAAAGCAAGCCGAAGGCAAACTCATTCAATCTACGGTATATTTTGTCTCCAAAGTCCTCACCGAGTCGAAGACCCATATGTCGCAAATGGAAAAAACCGCCTATGTCGTGGTCATGGCATCAAGGAAGCTAAAACATTATTTTGAAGCCTACAAAATCAGGGTATTAACAGAGCTAGGTCTATCTAACATATACAGTAACCTTGAGGCCTCCACATGAATAGGAAAATGGGCCATGGAGTTGTTAGAGTATCACCTAACTTTGAATCCAGGAGCGCTATCAAGTCGCAAGTCCTAGCAGACTTCATCGTGGACTAGACCGGGCCTACCGCCCCTTCGCCACCAACCAATGGAAACAACCTGGGTCGTCCATTGTGAAGGAGCATGGAGCAATTCAGGGCCTGAGTCGTAGCAATACTAACAGCTCCTTTGGATCCAAGTACAGATATGCTGTTCATCTGAGTTTCATAAACGATTCTGACAAATTCACAAACAACATTGCGAAGTACGAGGCAATCATTTTAGGACTCCACAAGCTAAGAGCTATCAGAGTTCGAACCTGTATCATCAATACAGACTCGAAAATAGTTGTGGGCCAGATTGAGAATGATTGTGCAGGACGAGAATCGGTCCTACTACAATATATGCCAGGTATGCGGAGTCTTCAAAGGCAATTTCAAGGATTCACAGTCCAGCGCATTGACCACTTAAAAAATAAGGAAGCAGACACGCTAGTGAAGGCTATCGCAAGGGAGACCCCTAACTTTCCGACGTGTTCTACTAGGTCATTGAGACACCCTTCGTCAGACACCCCAGACCTACAAGTAATATAAGTCAGCACGATCTGCCAAGATGACCGGAGGGCATAGATAATATCTTACCTACTGAGGGCATTACCACCCAACTCCCCTCTCAAAAGAATCCAGGCTTGCATACATATGTCGCCTGTACACAGTCGTCGAAGACAACTTATACAGGCAAGGAATTGTCTAGCCGCTCCTTAAATGCATCGCCAAGCGCGAAGGCAGAGAATTGCTGGCTGAAGTCCACCAAGGGTTCTCTAGATGCCACGTCGGTCCCAGGGCCCTCGCTTCCAAGATTTTGTGGCTTGGTTTATTTTTGCTAGGAATTGTTAGGGATGCCTAAAATTGTGAAGCTTATCATTTATTCAAACGTGGACATAACAAAAGAGGGTTAAAAGAACTCTATTTTGGGACAGAGGGAGTATTATACTTGTAAGGGGGTCTAATTTTTATGTTCCCTCTAGGCCATCAGAATCTTAGCTCTAGCTTGAGTGGAGTCAACGCTAGCATCAACGGTAGCAACATTGTCGTTGTTCTCGCCTTCGCGGAATCACAAGCAACAGCACTGGCCTCGACAGGGCGGTGCTGGGCGGTGACCAAGGTCTATTCGTGATGGGCGACATCGGCTTCGAGCAATTGCTGAACCGCGGTCGTGACATCGGCAACAGTCGCCCGAGCCTCACTAGCAACAGCTTGGGCCTTCGGCTACAACACGGTGAGCAATGTAGGCAACGGCCTGAGCACGACGCACGGTGGTAGCGTCGCACGTCATCAATGAGATCACACGCATCCTCCTATACAAATCTACACTACTCTATTAAGAACCTAACATGGGTACCTGTGCTACCACGACTTCACACTTCGCGCTAACATTATAGGCCCATCCCACATGCCCCGACTGCTTCTACCAACACTGCCCGCGCAGCTACCACACCACACCGTGCAAAAATTAGTGCAGAGTGAGCATTCGAACCCACGCCCCCTTGCTCCAAAAATTTGGAGATAACCACTAGACCACATGTACCTTAGTGTTTAAAAATAAACAATAATTATATTTGAATAATATCTCAATACCTATTTATATGATATATATAACAACCGTAACAAAGCACATGCACCTGCTAATTTATATAGAAGGGCAACAACTAATATGCAATCAGACTTTATGTGCAAACGTGCAAGTGAATCGTTTGGTCCGTTAGTTAATGATCCAACTGTATATATAATCGTGGTTTATTAGGGGGTTTTCTATAAATCAGCACAAGTCGGTGGTGCAAATGTTTAAATGTTAAATGTGATATATGATTTGATCATGATCTAACGAATCAGAAGTGTGGCTTGTATGGTTGTGTATAAGATCTAATTACATATTAGTATTAGTAGTTGCTATACAGAAGAGTATCAAATCCCTCCGATCTTCTTAATCCACCCCTTGCCTCAGCGGGATCAGGCATAGAGACATGGGAGAGTCGAGGACCTACGGTATCTGCTAATAATCACGCGCTGCAGAAAGGAGAGAGCAAGGACCTACATAATAAACAATGTGCTAAACAATATACTACAAGTATATGTTAAACCCTTTATAATCACTCACTTTCCTCCATCAAATACACTAACAATATGCTACTAACTTACTAACTATATAATCACTAACTATACAGTGAGGTTTCTAGAACTTGCAAAGATACAACTAACTAAATAGCAATCTAACTATATTCACTAAATATACCATGCAAAACGAAATAAAACTATGTAACTAAACTAGGTAACTGAACTAGCAAGCTAAACAAAATAAACAGAGATAACAAACTAAACAACCTAGGCGTGTGGCATTGAGCTCAAGGCGACGAACCTAGGTGTAGGGCTCCGCGGGGAGGAGGTCCGACTATAGGGCTCAGCGGGGACCTCGGGAGTGGAGCTCGGCGGCGATGCGGGGCTCGGCTGCGACGCGGGGCCGGCTGGGCGGGGCCAGTGGGCCGTGGTGGCTTGGCGGTGCGGCGGGGTGGGCCGCGACAGTAAGGCGAGGCGGGGCGCGGTGGCCCGGCGGCGGCGCGGGCGGCTGTCGTGGGAGCGGCGTGGAAGCTGGAGAGAAATGAGAGGAAGGAGGAAGGAGACGGGCTTAAGTCCTAGCTCGGCGCCAAAATCTATGGTGCCGAGCTAGGCTGCCATGTCAGTTGCTGCGTCAGCTTTATCGATGCCTGCTGCGTCAGCTTTATCGGCGCCATGGTCTGATGCGCCGAGACAAGTTAGCTCGGCGCCACGACCTATGACGCCGAGCTTTGAGTCTAAAAATCGAATTAATTTTTTCAGGGGTCTAAATGTAATTTATTGTCAAAAAATAGTTAAAAAAGAAAAAAATCGGCTGCTAACACTGGACCGTCTCCCGTCCGCCCGTAGCAGAGACGCGGACACCGCGCCGCCCCCTGCCTCCCGCCGCCCTGCCGAGGCACCGACGGTGGCTGTCAACTCCAGCACGGCTGCGCTCCCACCGAATCCGTCCTTGCTCGTGCCTCGTGCTGGCTTGGCCGTCGCTCGTCGCTCTCCGCTTGCACCCTCGGTGCTCGGCTGTGCAGCGAGAACGGCGCAGCGGGCGCTCGCCGTTCGGCAAGGGCGGCCTCCGGGACAGCGTCAGCGGGGCCGGGGCACAGCACAGGAGCCCGCCGCCGGCTGGCTGCTCAAGCCCATCTACCGTCGGCGCCGAGGGAGGTAAACATCTCAAATTCCCCATCTCCACTTTCTGATACGGTAACGGGTGATGCCCCTATCGAGTGCTTCGTAGACTTAATGTTGTTGTCAAATTAGAGTCAGTTTAATTTCTTCCAGTGCGGGTATTAGTTTGGTTAAATTGTCCTGGACCAGAAACTGGGTATCTACCAGCCTCTATTCATAATGCTTGGTTTCCTAGCCTGCTATCCATTCAGTAAAGCGTTTTGCTCGAGGCAGGAGCAGTTGGGATGGAGTTCTTGAACATGACCTTGCCATCATTCTCATCTCATTGACCTAAGTCAAATGGTTTGGGAAGACGAAAAGATGATTTATTGATTTGTTTTGGTGGTATGTGGGGGATAAAGATTATTTTCTCTGAAAATATCGAGCCTATCCTGTTTTTATGCATCAAATTAACAATCCTCTGCCACAAGAAAATTTGAATTAGGTGGCTGTAGATTTGCTCGTGCTGCTTACCATTAATGCCACTATTGTGCTGCTTGTGATCTGCTCTATTCTTTTGGGGGGTTTGACCTGTAACAAGCTATGGGATTGTTCCATATATCTTTTCGGAATCACGAACCAAATAATAGCTGCAGGACTAGTGTGTGAGTTTCAATCGCAGTTCAGTAACCAATCTTTATAATTAAATCATGTTGTACCAACAATGACATATAATAAGTCCTCTGTGTTAAATCTCCTGCTCCATCTTCTGTGTATTCTTTATATGTTTTCATGGTCATATAGTTTCAAGAAATTACTTTTTTTTTCATTAATATATGCAAGCGTCAAACCCTTCCTCCAGCTGATGTAGTAATATTTACTCACATTTGATCCTCACTGTATGGATACTTCAAGATGGAACAAAATCTAGTGAGTTTCTTGATGCTGTTAAATACAACCGCAGTTGTTTCAATATCGGTATTTTGTCACAACTGAAGCTCTGAAAAATATATGATTGTCAATTATTTTCTCTAATTTATGTAGCTTGGCAACATATACAAGGAGTGCAGTCCACGAAGAACTAGCAGCTGTCAAACAAAATACTTGTCAGAAATGATGTATTAAACAAAATAGAGCAGATGCGTTCATCACCAGGTGTGATTGCAAAACTGATGGGAATTGATGTGTTGCCACCTTCTAATGTGGTCAATAGTCGGCATCAAGAATTTAAGGATGTCTTTGAAGTGTCAGAGGAGGCACCAGAGGCTGTTGCAAAAGAAAGGTCCCATCATTTCCCAAAAGGCTTGCCAAGCTTGAAACAAAGATCACGAATATTAAAAAAACATATGCCACCAAAAACATTCGATAGAGATGATACACATGATTGTCATGTGGATTGCACACATGGCTTGGGTCACTTGAAATCAGTTGAAATAAGCAATCGTTTATATGAGAAGCACCCTCATGACATGAACTATTCTGCAAATTATCAGTATGGGAGAGATGCATCAAGTGTTTGCAGAACTTACCCTGTGGGTTTAGCCAATTCTTCACTCAGCAGTTTCAGCTTTTTTCCAGGAGGAAAAAACAAAGAATTCAAGAGCATTGTAGTTCTGGAACCACCATGCTTGGAAAAAGGGCATGATCCAGAAAACGTTTTTTCCATTCCATACCTTTCTTTTGTCAATAAGAACTCCAGGAGAGGCATGAAACATAAGCAATCTGAGTTTCCTGTAATGGAGAATGGAAGGGTTTGGCAACATATATTAGGTACTGATGGTAATAATATGACTCGAATTAGAAAAGAAAGATTCTTGACTAGAGACCCCATTGATCCACAACAAATTGGACAGGAAGCATCAGTTCATCAGTTTGGCAACACTGATGTGAGTTATTCTGGATCATCTCAGAAGTATTCTTGTGGTAATGATAACTTTTGGCAAACTAACAGGTCATCATCAAACAGCACGCAGTTGAAAATATGCCGGCATGCAGAATCTGCTGTTGGTTCAAAAACTCTTGCAGAAATGTTTGCTCTATCTGATTCTGGAAGACTGAAGCTAAATTCAGACTCACATGCTCCAATTCGACGTAAATTGACTGGCCATGACAATGGTTGTAGCCAGGATGGATGCTTTGTAGTTTTACCAAAGCATCCACCTCTGCTGTGTGTCCGAAGCTCAATGGACATGAATTCTTGCTTGGAAGGCTCCTCGGAGGGTAAATATAATTCAAATATATCCAATATTTACAATAATGGTAAGTGTCAGTTTGATTCTTTAGTCTTTACCAATATTTACCAATCAGGAGCTGAAGCAAATTGGCACTGGTTGTGAAGCTCATTTGAGCAATGCTTGTTGTTTCCAAAATCATACAGGAGACAACCTTTCAACTCCTGATTGGTTAAATGAGAAAGTATTGTTCACAACAAATGAACATTTAGGGCAACAACCAGCTGAATCTGAAGCTTCCAGGTTAAACTTGCAGGTTTCTAGGAAACAATGGGTATGTGTCCTTGTATCCATCAATTTAGAGAACCAAAAAGGGAGTGTACCTGAGGATACTTGTATACTCAATTATAGTTACCATTATAAGTTAAAATCGTCTACTATAAACTCACTTACAAATCTTGCATTTTCAATCTGTATATATGCCTCATGTTCTGATATTTTTTTAATGGTATTAGGTTTTCATGCTTTACACTGTTATTAATTCTGAATCCGATGTGATTCCTTTTTTGTTCTTTTATGCTGGAGAGTACTTGGTAATATTTATTTTTTGATGACGTGTGATTCTTATTTGTTAATTTGTTTGCAACCTTAAACATAAAAGATAACCTATTTTAGCTTTTATTAGTTCATCGTTTATTGTACTCATGTTAAATTTTGATGTATCTGCTGTATACTCATTACTCATCCAATTGTTTCCCAATGTGTTTTAGGTGACAATGTTGCCTCTCCATTCTCACGTATATGAATCAATATCTGTTTCGGGTCATACTGATTGTCCAAAATCTTGTAAAGGCTCAACAGAAGTTGAGCAACTGAGCCCAATGTCCATCCTTGAGCCTGCAATTGATGAAGGTATTTGTTTTTCAGGATGTTTTAACTATGACTTGTGAGGGATGGCTAGTGAGGCAAATTTTTTCTTTCCCATGAAAACCTGCATTACAGTCATATGCACTTTTAAGGTTAAATAATTTCCAAATCAAGGTTATAATTTTTTGCACCTTACCCAACCGTTATAGGTAAAAATAATATTTATAGTGTTTTTTTAAATCCTAATCTCTAACTGATGCTAGAATGAAACATTCTTAAAAGCAAATTTAGTATGTGCCAAAACTGGAGTGTGCATAATGTATGACAGAAGTTCTAAACTAGGGGCCTGTTTGGTTCGTGGCTAACTGTGTCATACTTTGTCTAACGTTAGTCGTCCGAATTTACGAAACTAACTTTAGACAGAAAAGTTAGTCAAAATGTGGCAAGTTAGGCAGCGAACCAAACATGCCCTAGTTCTTTCATAAGTTCTCAGTTTCATGGTTTTCTTAACAGAAGCTTCTCTCTTTTCCTTTGATGTAGAGAAACAAAGACATGACCATCAACATCAAAATGAATCTGAAGTTACCATGTCATGCGATGATGAACATTCTTTTTACAGATCTTCGTGTGATGAAACATTTCAGGTCGAGGAAAACAGGGACTTCTCATATCTCCTTGACATACTTATATGCTCTGGTATCATAGTTGCTGACTGGCAGCTCATCTGCAAATCATGGTACTTGCCTGGTTGCCCTGTTGCCCCTCATGTCTTTGATAGGCTTGAGATAAAGTACAACAAAATCGCCACATGGGCAAAGCCTGAGAGGAGGCTTCTGTTTGACCTCTTGAATTCAATCCTTTCTGAGGTGCTTGCACCTTGTGTTGATGTGCACCCATGGATGCATCCTAATAGACACTGTGTGGCTCGTTGGGGTCCTGAAGGGCCTGTTGAGAAGGTTTGGCAGACAATTGTTAAGCAACGGGAAGATTGTGTCACAGGGCATCCTGATGAGATGGTTCTTGATACAAACTGGCTGGAAGTAGGCAACGACGTCAATATGATGGGGAAGCAGATGGCTAGGATGTTACATGGCAACCTCTTGGAAGAAGTCATAGTTGACTTCATGGGGGGAGTGTAACACCTCAACCCATCTCTTGAGAATAATAGAGTAGGGTAGTTTTTCAAATAAAAGAGTTGAACTCATTATTTGATGCATTCATTTTGGAAGCATGATTTTGTTTCGTAAATTATTTCTAGAATTATTTTGATAATACAACTACTTGTGTTGTTATGTCAAGGACACCAAATCCTCGACTGGCCGGACCCCGGCTACGTAACTTGTAGCCGCTGTCCGTCACGCCGACGAGGTTATACCCCTCAGCCGTCGGTTTGTAGAGAAGAAAGGGAGATTAGGACTGACTTCTTGCTTATCCCAAATGATATCTCGTACATGCTTATATAGCCACAGAGGGGGCAGCTATAAGGAAATAACTAACAAGGAAACAACTAGTAAGGAAATAACTAACAAGGTAACAACTCACAAGGAAATAACTCACAAGGAAATAACTAACAAGGAAACGACTAATAAGGAAATAACTAACACAGGAAACAACTAATTAGGTGGCTAACTTTCCTTCTAGCCACTTGCCTTCCCTTCCTGTGTCCTGGCTGCGCGCTCTGTTCCCCTGCGCACATCACGCGCGCGCTTGGCGTATGTGCGCCCGCACATCATATCTCTCCCGCCGTCGAAGACCAGCTCGTCCTCGAGCTGAAAATCAGGGAAGCGAGCGCGAAAGTCGTCGTAGTCCTCCCTAGCTTGCTGACGCAGCTGGCTCACCTTGCCACTGGACCAATAGCTGGCGAATCCCACGAGCCAGGCGCCCGGCTGTGACCACTGCTGGCACGGGCACCACAGCGCCGTTGTGCGTGGGGGGTAATGCCGGGGGTGTTGCCGGTGGTGTGCCGACGAACTTCTTGAGCACTCCAACATGGAACACATCATGGAGGCGGGCCCCTGGCGGAAGCTCGAGCCGGACAGCCACGACGTTGATGATCTCCAGGACGCGATACGGTCCAACGAACCGTGGCTTGAGCTTGCCGGTGGAGGTCCGTGGTAGTGATGCTGCCGGGCGTTGCCGGAGTCGTAGTAGTGCCCAGTCCCCAACTTGGTACTCCACCGGACGATGGTGTTGATCATAGACACGCTTTTGGACCGCCTGGGCCTGTTCGAGGCAGTAGCGGACGTCGGCGAGAAAAGCCGTGCGGTCCTCCATCTCCTGTGCAACAGCTGCCACACGCGTCTCACCAGGCTCATAAGAGCGGATGGAGGGCGGGTCGCAGCCATAGACCACGCGGAACGACGTCTCCCGGAGCGACGACTGGAAAGCCGTGTTGTAGGTGTATTCAGCCCACGGAAGCCAGCGAAGCCACCGCCGAGGACGATCGCCTGTGAAACAACGGAGGTACATAACGATTACCCTGTTGGCGGCCTCCGTCTGTCCATCCGTTTGCGGGTGAAAAGCCGACGACATGAAGAGCTTGGTGCCAGTGAGCCGCATGAGCTCGGTCTAGAATGTCGACGTGAACACCGGGTCGCGGTCCGAGACGATGGATTGCGGCACACCATGAAGGCGGACGATGTCGCTGAAGAACGCTTGGGCGACGGACTCGGCGGTGTAGGGGTGTGCTAACGGGATGAAGTGGCAGTACTTGCTGAAGCGGTCGACGACGGAGAGGATTACTGTCTTGCCCTGCACCCGGGGCAGTGCTTCAATGAAATCGATGCCGATGTCGGCCCACACGCTGGACGGAATGGGCAGTGGCTGGAGCAGCTCGGACGACCTCAGGTGGTCAGTCTTGTACCTCTGACATGTGGTGCACGCCTTCACAAAGTCCTGCACCACACGACGCATGTTGGGGAAATGAAAATCACGCCGCAGGCGGTGCAGCGTGCGATGAACGCCTTCATGGCCGTCGTCGTGGACCGCGGCCAGGATTTCCTGAAGTAGTGGCGATGCTGGCGGGATGTAGAGGCGCCCCTCCAGGGCGACCATGCCGTCGGTGATGGTCCACGGCGCCGTGCGGGTCCCCGCCCGGAGCTCATCGTGGACGGCTACCAGCGCCGGGTCGGTAGCCTAGGCATGGCGGAGGCGCTCGATGAAGTCGAACCGGGGCGCTGAGATGGCCAGCAGCTCTCCTTCCTCGTTGTCGCGGCGGGATAGGGCGTCAGCGACAGTATTCGTGGCCCCGGAGCGGTACTCCACTATGAAATCGAAGCCCAAAAGCTTGCCGACCCAGTGGTGCTGCGGAATCGTGGCGAGGCGCTGGTCGAGGAGGTATTTCAAGCTGTAGTGGTCCGTCTTGACGAGGAAGCGGCGCCCCCATAGGTAGGGCCTCCAATGCCGAACCGCCTGGACCATGCCAATGAGCTCTCGCTCGTAGGCGGCCAGCGCGCGGTGGCGCGGCGCTACTGGCCGGCTGAAGTATGCCACCGGGTGTCCCTCCTGGACTAGGACCGCCCCAAAGCCGATGGTTGACGCGTCGCATTCGACGACGAACAGCTTGGCGAAGTCGGGCATGGCGAGGACTGGTGCCGAAGTAACCGCCGCTTTGAGCGCGGAGAACGCCGTGGCCGCTGCATCATTCCAAGTGAAACCTTCCTTCTTGAGCAGCGCCGTCAGGGGCGCGGCCACCGTGCCATAGTTATGTACGAACTTGCGGTAGTACCCCGCGAGACCGAGGAAGCCACGGACGGCACGGGCGGATCGTGGCGTCGGCCAATCATGGATGGCTTGCACCTTGATGGGATCCATGGCGACGCCCGCCGCAGAGATAACGTGGCCGAGGTAGGCGACGGCGGAGACCCCGAAGGAACATTTGGTGCGCTTGACGAAGAGCTGGTGACGGCGCAGTTCTTCCAGGACAGCACGCAGGTGTCGGAGGTGATCTGCCCAAGTCCTGCTGTAGATCAAAATATCATCAAAAAATACGAGGACGAAGCGACGGAGGAACGGCCTCAGGACGTCGTTCATGAGGGCTTGGAATGTGGCCGGCGCGTTGCAGAGTCCGAACGCCATGACCAGAAATTCATATAGGCCGTCATGCGTGCGGAACGCCGTCTTGTGGATGTCCTCGGGTCGCATGCGGACCTGGTGGTATCCCGACCGTAGGTCGAGCTTGGAGAAAAATTTGGCGCCGTTGAGCTCATCCAATAGCTCAACCACCACCGGGATCGGGAAGGCGTCCTTGACCGTCATGGCGTTCAGGGCCCGGTAGTCGACGCAGAAGCGCCAGGAGCCATCGGCCTTCTTGACAAGGAGGACCGGCGACGAAAACGGGGAGTCGCTGCGTCGGACGATCCCTTGTTCCATCATGGCTGCACACTGCCGCTCCAACTCATCTTTGTGGGCAGCTGGGTACCGATAGGGGCGCACGGCGACCGACTGTGCATCGGGCTTCAGCAGGATGCGGTGATCATGTGCGCGCTTGGGGGGCAGTCCCGTTGGAGTGGCGAAGACCCTTGCAAACGCTCCGAGGAGAGCATCCAAGAGCGATTCTTCAGCGGACAAGGCGCACACCGCCGGGCCCGACGTTGTGGATAGGTCCGCCCATGAGATTGTGCGGCCCCCTCGTTGGAAGGACATGCGCCTGTTGGCAGGTCCCAGACAATGGGTCCCAACGCGCCGAGCCATTTGGTGCCGAGGACGATGTCGTACCCGGCCAAGGGCATGACGAACAGCTCCGCCGGGAACGCAGCACCAACGATGATTAGTGGGGCTTTGCGGATGACGCCGGCGCAGGTGATCTTCTCACCATTGGCCACCATGGCCGTTAGGTGGGGACGTTGTTGGAGCGGAAGACCCGTTCGCCGAGCGGCTTCTTCGAAGATGAAATTGTGGGTGCTGCCGGAGTCGAGGAGGGCTACGAGCTGGGCGGCCCCTAGTGTGTCCGCGAGCTGCGTGGTGTCTGTCATGGACACCCCAGCCACCGCCTGCAGCGAGAAGCAGGGGGCGTCCCTGTCCCCGTCGTCGGTGACGGGTTCGGTGTCATCAATCTCAACCCCGTCCACGAAGAAAATCCACTTGCAAAACCTGTTATGGCCACGAGAATACTTTTCGTCACAGTTAAAACAAAGGCCAAGGCGACGTCGTTCCGCCTGTTCTGCCGTAGAGAGGCGCCGCTGGTTGCCCTCGCGTCGTCCCTGGTCGTTACCCGCCGGCAGGTTTGGAAGAGCCAGCTGCTGGGGTGGCGCGGCTGGAGCGGTTCGAGGCGGTGGTGGCGTAAGTAGACCGCGCGCTCCCTGTCGTACCGGCGGTCGCTCGAGCTCCATGAGCTCCACTTGCCGCGCCAGGCTCATCGCAGCGGCGAGCGTGGTCGGATTATGGATGCGCACCGCATGACTGAGAGGCGGGAGGAGGCCTCCGGTGAAGAGTTGCACTCGTTGAGCTTCGTCCAGCCGACCGACACGGGGCAGGAGCGTCTGGAAACGATTAGAGTACTCCTCCACAGATCCGGTGCGCCGGCACTCCAAAAGTTCGAACAGCGGCGCGGAATGGAGTGGAGGTCCGAACCTCTCATTCAGGAAGTCTTTGAATCGACCCCATGACGGGGCGCCATCATCTTCTTCAAGCTGGCTGTACCACAGCTGCGCGACGTCGTCCAGATGGTATGATGCCATCCGAACACGTTCCTCCCCCAAGGTGCGGTGATGCCAAAAGTATGACTCACATTTGTTGATGAACAGCATCGGATCGACGGAGCCGTCGAAGCAGGGGAAGTCCCACTTGTGGTGCTGGATGTACGGATCGTGGTCGCGCTGCCCCTCGGGTCGCCGACCGTGGCCCCCGTTGTCCGAGGCCGAGGCGGACTTGTCCTTCATGGCCGCCATGTCGAACAGCAGCGTGTTGACGTCCGTGCGGAGTGCCCGCAACTCAGCGAGGACGTCGGCAATGGTGGGCTCGACCATGGCTGTGGTGGAGGCTGGGGGAGGTGGTGGCGTTGGCGGCTGCTGGGCGTGGTTGGAGCGGGTGGGTGAGGATCGACGAGGCTTTGATACCAGGTTGTCAAGGACACCAAATCCCCGACTGGCCGGACCCCGGCTACGTAACTCGTAGCCGCTGTCCGTCACGCCGGCGAGGTTATACCCCTCAGCCGTCGGTTTGTAGAGAAGAAAGGGAGATTAGGACTGACTTCTTGCTTATCCCAAATGATATCTCGTACATGCTTATATAGCCACAGAGGGGGCAGCTATAAGGAAATAACTAACAAGGAAACAACTAGTAAGGAAATAACTAACAAGGTAACAACTCACAAGGAAATAACTCACAAGGAAATAACTAACAAGGAAACGACTAATAAGGAAATAACTAACACAGGAAACAACTAATTAGGTGGCTAACTTTCCTTCTAGCCACTTGCCTTCCCTTCTTGTGTCCTGGCTGCGCGCTCTGTTCCCCTGCGCACATCACGCGCGCGCCTGGCGTATGTGCGCCCGCACATCACATGTTAAGGATATCCTTTTTCTAAATACCTCATGAGCTTCATGAAGATTTTCAAAAGCTATTTTTGGAGTATTTGCTTATGTGTAGATAAAAAGAAAAAGAAAAGGGATTTCAAAATTCAAAAAAAAGAAAAAGGAAAAGTCTTTCCCCTTCTCGGCCCATAACCAAATTTGTCTCGCTCGGCTCGTGCCCACGTCCTCTCGCTCTGGCTGACAGGTGGACCCCATGACTCATCTCTCTGACAGGTGAAGCTTCACACTCTGACAACTCTGATAGGTGGAGTTTGACAGGTGGAGCTTGAGTGTCAATCCCTTCCCCTTTCCCTATTCTTTCCGCTTTCCTTTTCTGCTCTGATGCCACCGTTGGCATGTCCTGCTGTCTCGTGCGTGTGGATACCTGACGCGTGATCTCCTTCCTTACTCGATGTAACACCATATAAGCCATCAACTACAAATAATAAATTTGGTTATTATGTTAAATAGGATAATAATTTTTTTAGTGCTTAAATATTTATTTGCATTTTAATCATTTTTTTCTTTGTATGCGCATGATTGATGATCGGATGTTTGATAGCAATTCCTCTTAAAAGAAAATCCTAGTGAATAATATAATAATTAAATAATATAATAATTATTAGTCTAAAAACAAATATTTTATTCATAAATAGTTTTGGTGAATTTTTTATGAATTTTTGAGCTATTTAAAAATGTATTTTGGAATTAGAAAGAAAGAAAAAAAACAAAAACCTCCTAACCTAACCGGCCCACTAGGGGCCCAGCCATCTGAAACCCTAGCTGCCCGCGTCGCACCTGGCTCTTTCTAGCCAGCAGCCGCCGCCGCTCCCTATGCTCTCCCTCCCCCACACTCTCTCCTCCCTCTCACCTCTCTCTGCTCTCTCACGCGCCCAGCGCGCCGAAGCCCAGGCCACGCTTCCCAGGCGCGTAGCGCCTTGCGTGCCGCCTTGCCGCGCCATCCCGAGCACGCAGGCGAGCCCGGCCTCCCCACGCAAGCCGATGAGCCGCGCCCTGCCCCTGACCCGCCGTCGAGCGCGCCACCTAGGACGCGACCGGCCGAGCCCTGCAGGCGGCCGAGCTCCCTGCGCCATGGCTAGCCCGCGCGCGCCCAAAGCCGAACCGCCCAAACTCCATGCACCACCGTCCGTTTCTTCTTCATGAATTAAGGGACTTCATTTCTTCCGTTTCCTCTCCCCCATCACTCCCCTGTAACTGTCAGCGCCATTGGTGGCCATGAAGTCCGACTGCGCCCCATGAAGAACCGGCCGACCCTCCATCTCCTCTCCCTTCTCTATAAATTGGATGCCGAGCTCTCTCTCCATTCTCCCCTACCCGAGCTCGCCCCTCTCTCTAGCTCTCCCGCTCGCCATCGGTAGTTGACTGCTCGTCGCCGGAGTTTGTCGTTCATCGCCGGAGCCACGCACTCGCCATCCGAAGACCGAACCCCTGCTCTTCTCCACCTGGCCGAAACCCCACCAAGTCCTCCCCGTCACACTCACGAACCCAAGGTTGAAGACGACCCAAATTAATTTTTGTATTTTCAAAATACTTTTGATTCAATTGATGAATTGTATGTTTATTCTGTTGTAATATGAACATGTGTGATCCGAAATACATGTGTATGTGCGCTATCGAATTTTGGTAGATTCATGCGATTATTAGTACACCGTGATTGTTCATGTTAATCGATGCGTTGATTTTTGGATTAGAGAAATATGACGAGAATTTAGTAGTCACACGTTGGTGATAAAGACAATAGATAGGAATTTTTGTAGTTAAATTTGGTCACAAGAAACTTTAGAAACTACTTGGAGGATTATAGTCATAGGTTCATTTTAATGAATTTAGAAGATGGTATAGAACCCATGTCATATAAACATTATAGGATTTTAGATGATTTATCACTAGGTTATTTTATTAATATTTTCTTTTATAAAGAAAGGAGAAAATATCACTAGTAGGATGGAAAGTAGATTTTTACTAGCCAAATAAACATTTTCGCAAATGTAGCACCTAAATTTTTAGAGTTAGTAAAGTACTAGTTTATGTCAAAATAACATCGCTTGTGTTATAAAAGTTCAATTGATAATTTATAGGGATTTTTAGAATATTAAACTCATTTTGGCTATACTCAATAATTCGAGTTAGAAATAAAAAGGATAAAAGCTATTAATTTATTTATTAGTATTAAAAACGATAACTATCATTGATGATGTTAAAATACTAGTTAAAACTGTATTTATTGCACCCACTCATAAATTCATCATTTAGGACTCACAATAATAACTATAATTGAATTAATAAGTATTTACACGTTTATGACGTATTTAAGGTGTGATAAGTGCGATATATTAATGTGTATGTAATGGTGTATGTTTATGTAATGGTGCATGTTTATTTATTAGTGTATGTTTTCTCTTTGTATGGCAACGTACGACGTTATTAGAAGCTGAGTTTGTGGTAGAGGATCCGAATTCGTTTGAAGACGATCCGCAGGACGCTTTTGAGCAAGGCAAGTGGATTCTCCCTCTGCATATTCTTTTTTGTACCCACTCATTGCATATAATAATGTTTACTTGTTGATATACTGCATAATTTGATGGGTTTTATCTAGTTAAGGATTTCCTAGATTTATCAACTGTATTCCTTGTTTAACCTGGGGAAATTATTAAGCTTTGCAAAATTTATGCTATCGCTCAACTTAATGATTTTAATGTCACTCATTAATTGGTATTAATGTTCCAAAATTGAAATTGGCAATTATGACATTAACATGGAGTGACCACCCAGGATAACAGTGCAACCACGAGTGCTATCATGGCTCTGGCTTTGGTAATTAGCTTTATATGCTTAGTGCCTGGCAACCTTACCTGAAATATGGGCAAGAGGGGGAGCGGTAGGTGTTGGCAGCCCACGTTAACATGGGGACGTATTCTTGGCTAAGGTACCTCACCCAGGGGGCCACCACCATCGTCTTTAGAAACCTTAGCGGGTTGCTTCGTATTAAGTGTATTTTGTGAAAGCCTCATAATGGATCCCTAGCCATTCACCTGGGCAGTGTTTAAGGGTCCGATCAACCCAGGCTAGATGGGATACATGGCTTGTGGGTAAAGTTGTACCACCTCTATAGAGTGTAAAACTGATATATCAGCCGTGCTCCCGGTTATGAGCGACCTGAACTCCTCACATGATAATTGAACTTGAAGATGGAATTAAATTGAGATCCAATGATCTGCCAATAATTTGCTTAAGTGGTTTCACTTAAGTGTTTTTGTTATATTCATATTCCTTTGTTTAAATGAGATATTTGGGATTCACACTTATTAGTAAGATAGTTGTTGTTAATAAAATATTGACCAACTAAAATGCTTACTGCTCAACCTTAGCCTCACCTTGTTATACCTGCATTAATTTTTCCCCCACTTGCTGAGCCCCGACCATAAGTGAGCTCACCCTTGCTAATATTTTGATTAGAGGGTGATGCTGGAGACTTTGATGGAGATTTTGACGACGATGAATTCTAAGTCTAACGATACGCCGATCATCTTCCTGTGGGAGATTGCCCTTGTTATTTATTTCCGCTTTACTTTGATGTGATACTTGTTAGAGATACAATGTTTCAGATGATGTAATAAAGTATTCTACTCTCTCTTTACGCCTTTATTGCATTGTCTTTTGATATATTACACTTGTGACGTCAACATATGTGTGGAAATGGATCCTGGCACACATATGCTATGCGCTCGGTTCTACCCCCTAGAACCGGGTGTGACAGAAGTGGTATCAAATCAATGCTGACCCTTGGTCGTTCGATTAGTTAGAAATGAAAAGCCTAGTTTGTTCAAAACATGCTAATTTCATTCTTATAACTTATTTTATCAGCCTTACCTCTTTAAAATTTCAACTGAGTTTACTCTTCTCTTGTAGATGGTTCATACTCTCCAAACTACCCGCATCAACACCAGCTACGCTCCTCAGCCCCGGCAGACCCCGGTCTACCCAGTGGTAGTCGAGGAAGTTCCGGCGGATCTCCCTCCCATCCGAGTGGAGAATGTAGTCATCCTGGAGGATAGCTCAGAGGAACAGCTACCGACGCCCACCCCATTGGCAGAATCCCTAGCCTTCGCAGCTAGGTCATCGACATCGGCATCGCCTGCACCAGCCGTCCAAGCACCTGCACCCGGAGGCGATGACCCCGATGACTCTAGGGACGACGATGACGAGGATGACGACGACGAAGAAGGAGAAGACGAACACGTCAACCAGGAAGCTGACTACGCCCAGCAGGACTACTTCATGGGGTTTGGGCCAGTTGTCGAACATTACACGTCAATGTTCGAGATGGGGCACTTCCCCAACCTACTGCAAGACGTGCTGCACGCGCTAGGCACCTACGTCTGCCCCCTGTACGAAACAAGGTGAGTGAGTGAGCCTCCCCGGGCTTGCTACTACATCACTCGCATCCACGTCAGGGTGATGGATGCAGGGGACGGGGGATTCAGGACTCTGTCTGCTCACGAGTCCCTGACACCACTATCCACCTACGCTGCCTCGGTCAGTGACGCTGCCCGTCGGACCCTGTGGTCGCTCAGCCACACCTACCGGCAGCAGCTGCAGAACACGAGGTTCAGGCATCTTCCTCAGCGTCTGAGTGGAGGAAGTCAGACCAACATCGTCCCAGGTGAAGCTGGTGAGGATCGCCTCAACACCCTAGCTGGTGTAGTGGCCGGTCTCAACATCGACTTGGACAGTGCCACCCTAGATCTCTCTAGGGTGCACTTGGAGCTAGAGAATGCCCATGCCAGGATTGCAGCCCTGGAGGCCCAACTTCAAGGACTGGATCCGCCCGAAGCCCAGGTCCCCGCCATGGCGTTGTCTCCTCCCCGCAAGAGGCTGCGCTATGGGGAGCCTGGATCCGTCACTAGGTTGCTTTAAGTGTTTTAAGATATGATGTAATAAGTTAGTTTCTGCATCAGACGATGATACTCTTTTTAAGTTATCCTATTAATAAATAACAACCATGTGATGATGATTGGTTGACATGCTTGAGTTGTATTTTTGTTTGAGTGCAATGGTCTTATGGAATGATGGCCATAAGATCATATAAAAAAATAATAATAAACTTAGGATACTCCCCTCTGAATCTTTTCTACTCCTCACTTTTCTAAGGATTTCACTTCCTAACCAATCAGATGGTGAACGCTCGTCAAGGACCCAACAACAATAGGAACCAGCGTGGTCAACAGATACCACCACCACTGAATCCCAACATGGAGCAGTTCATCGCCACCCAGATGCAGTTCCTGCAAGGTCTCACTGCAACTGTCCAACAGATTCAGCAGAACCAGCTGAATCAACAGCATCAGCAACAACAGCAGAATGCACCCCGACCAGAGATAAGCATCGGGATTTTATGAGTCATCACCCGCCAACATTCTCCCATGCGGTTGATCCTTTAGATGCCGATGACTGGCTCAAGGTCATTGGAAAGAAGCTTGACATCACTCAGTGCAATGACCGGGAGAAGGTCTTGTACACCTCGGGAAGACTCGAGGGTGCCACGTCCGACTAGTGGGATGCCTTCATAGCGCACATCCCAACGCAGATACTATAACCTGGCAGGAGTTCCAAACGAACTTTCGCGCTCACCATATTCCCTCGGGAATTATGAAGTTGAAGAAGAAGGAATTCCTTTCCCTTACTCAAGGGAATATGACTATCAGCGAGTATCGTGATCGCTTCACTCAGCTTTCATGCTATGCCCTGAAGAAGTGGATACAGATGAGAAGCGCCAAGAGCATTTCTTGGAAGGACTGATTGGACCTCTGAATTATCAACTTCAGAGCCATACTTTCCCCAATTTCCAGACCCTGTTGAATAAGGCAATTGGCCTTGAAAGCAAAAGAAAGGAATTATCTGACCACAAAAGAAAGTTTCAAGGTCAGTCTAGCAGGAACTCCCACCCGAACAACGCTCAAGGTTCGCAGTTCCGCTCTGGAAATCAAGGCGGAAACAATCATCAGATGCAACGCTCTGGACAGCAAGGCTAGAGAAATAATCAAAGCTAGAACCAGCAAAGGAGCAACTCCTAGGCTAACCAGAGGTCTAGTGGGAGTTCACAGAATCGTCAAGGTGGCGCCGTTAACACGCAGGCTAGAAGCAACAACGCACCAGTCCAACCCAATGGTTGTTTCAAGTGCGGTGAGCTAGGCCACTATGCTAACAACTACCCAAGGCGCAACCAGCAGACACCCCAGAAAAACAATAACCAGAGAAATGACCAGAACACCCCCGCTCGTGGATCTGCTCAGAACAAGACTCCGCAGAACCAGAGTAGAGGAAGGGTCAATCACGTCACCGCAGAATCAGCACCTGAGGATGCCGACGTAGTGTATGGTATGTTTCTTGTTAACTCCATACCTGCATCAGTTTTATTTGACTCTAGAGCATCACATTCATTTATAACTGAGTCATTTGTGGAAAAACACAACATACCAATGTACCCCCTTAAGAAGATGTTACACATTAGTTCACCAGGAGGTAACATGAAGGCCACACACTCATGCCCCCATATTAATATCAAGATTCAAGGAATAGATTTTTCAGTCAACCCAGTGGTCCTAGGATCCAACGGTATTGATGTGATTCTTGGATGTGATTGGTTGAAAAGTTGTGATGGAGTGATACAATGTGCCAACAGAACAATTATGTTGACAAGTCCTCAAGGTGAAAGAATCCAAGTTAGCATAGATAAGTCAATAGATGCAAAAGGAAAGAAAATGATCAATCACTTGGAAGGAAAGCCCTTGGAAAATATCAAGGTAGTGTGTGAGTACCCAAATGTATTTCTGGAGGAATTACCAAGTATGCCACCTGACCGTGATATAGAGTTTTCTATTGAATTATTACCCAGAACCGCACCTATCTCGAAAAGACCATATAGAATGGATGTCAAAGATTTAGTAGAACTGAAGAAACAAATAGAAGAATTACTAGAAAAAGGTTTCATTCGCCCTAGTTCATCCCCTTGGGGAGCCCCAGTTCTATTTGTGAACAAGAAGGAAGGTTCGAGGAGAATGTGTGTTGATTATAGAAGTTTGAATGAAGTAACCATCAAGAATAAATACCCACTACCTCGGATTGAAGATTTATTTGATCAGATAAAGGGAGCTAAGATATTCTCGAAGATAGATCTGAGATCGGGATATCATCAGTTAAAAATTCGAGCAGAGGATGTACCCAAGACAGCCTTCACGACGAGATATGGATTATATGAGTTTTTGGTCATGTCATTTGGACTGACTAATGCACCAGCATACTTTATGAACTTGATGAATAAAGTATTCATGGAATATCTAGATCAGTTTGTGGTTGTATTCATTGACGACATACTGATATATTCTCCGAATGAAGAAACACATGAAGATCATCTAAGGCTAGTCCTACAAAAGCTTCGTGACAACCAGCTATATGCGAAGTTCTTAAAGTGTGATTTTTGGTTGAAGGAAGTTGCTTTCTTAGGGCATATCGTTACCGATGGTGGAATTAAAGTGGACCCAGGAAAGATAAGTGAGATACTGGATTGGAAGCAACCAAAGGATGCGTCCAAGATCAGAAGTTTTCTTGGATTGGCAGGATACTATAGAAGATTTATTGAAGGTTTTCCCAAGTTAGTGAAACCTCTTACCTCTCTACTGGAGAAGGGTAAAGAGTTCAAATGGGATGAAGCTTGTCAGAATTGTTTTGAAGAACTCAAGAAAAGGTTAACCACTGCACCAATATTGGTAATGCTAGACATCCACAAGGGATTCGATGTATATTGCGATGCATCACACCTTGGACTTGGATGTGTGCTAATGCAAGAAGGAAAAGTGATAGCTTATGCCTCAAGGCAGTTGAGGAAGCATGAGAAGAATTATCCTATGCATGATTTGGAACTAGCTGCCGTAGTGCATGCTTTGAAGATTTGGAGGCACTATATGATTGGAAACAAGTGCAAAATCTTCACGGATCACAAAAGCTTGAAATATATATTCACTCAGAAGGAACTCAACCTAAGACAGAGAAGATGGCTTGAGTTGATTAAGGACTATGATTTGGAAATACAATATCACCCATGAAAAGCAAATGTAGTAGCTGATGCTTTGAGCCGTAAGGGTCAAGTGAACAACATCACTACTCATTTGATGTCACGAGAATTGTGCTGGGAAATGGAACAACTCAACCTTGGTATGCTCAATAACGTAGAAGCAACGGTTATGGAAGTTGAATCTACTTTGGAAGAAGAGATTTGTAAAGGACAAGAGTCCGATGAGAAAATCAGGGAAATTAAAACTTTGATTGGGATGGGTAAAGTCCCAGATTTCATGGAAGATGATCAAGGCACAGTATGGTTTTAGAAGAGAATCTGCGTACCGGAAATTGAGCACTTACGCCAACTTATTTTGAGAGAAGCTCATGATTCAGCTTACTCTATTCACCCTGGTAGTACAAAGATGTACCAGGATCTTAAGGAAAAGTATTGGTGGTACGGATTGAAAAGAGATGTTGCTACTCATGTTGCATTATGTGATGTGTGTCAGCGAGTTAAAGCCGAACACCAAAGACCAGCAGGATTACTACAACCTCTCAAGGTACCTGAATGGAAATGGGAAGAAATCGGTATGGATTTCATAGTTGGACTACCCCGTACTCGGGATGGCTATGATTCAATATGGGTCATAGTAGACAGGTTGACTAAAGTGGCACACTTTATACCTGTGAAGACAACTTACTCGGGAGCCCAGTTAGCAGAGTTATACATGTCGAGGATTGTTTGTCTGCATGGAGTACCGAAGAAGATCGTATCAGATCGAGGAACCTAGTTTACCTCGCGCTTTTGGAAAAGACTACATGAGTCCATGGATACCAAGCTAAACTTTAGTTCAGCTTATCATCCGCAAACGGATGGGCAAACGGAAAGAACAAACCAAGAGTTGGAAGATATGCTAAGAGCAAGCGCTCTAAAGCATGGTAGAAGCTAGGATAAGAGTTTGCCTTATGCAGAATTTTCATATAACAACAGTTATCAGGCAAGTCTAAAAATGGCACCATTTGAAGCACTTTATGGATGAAAGTGTAGAACACCCCTTTATTGGAATCAGACTGGAGAAAGTCAAGTATTTGGTCCAGAAATTCTCCAAGAGGCGGAAAAGCAAGTGCAGATTATCAGAGAAAATTTGAAGACAGCACAGTCAAGACAGAAAAGCTATGCTGATAATAGAAGAAGAGAGTTGATGTTTGAAGTAGGAGACTTCGTATACCTTAAAGTTTCACCGATGAGAGGAATGAAAAGATTTAAGGTTAAAGGAAAATTATCTCCTCGTTATATTGGCCCATTCAAGATTTTGGAAATAAAAGGTGAAGTAGCCTACCAGTTAGAGCTACCCGATAGTTTATCGGACGTGCATGACGTATTTCATGTGTCGCAACTTAAGAAGTGCTTAAGAGTACCTGAGGAAAAGTTACCCATGAAAGAACTGAATGTCAATGAGGATTTGACATATTTGGAGTACCCAATTAGAATTTTGGAAACATCTCATAGAATTACACGGAGTAAAGTCATTAACATGTGTAAGGTTCAGTGGAGTCATCATTCGGAAGATGAGGCCACTTAGGAAAGAGAAGATGAACTTAGAGCAGAATTTCCCCAGTGATTCTCAGAAGTTTCTTAATCTCGAGGACAAGATTCTTTTAAGATGGGTAGGTTTGTAACACCATATAAGCCATCAACTACAAATAATAAATTTGGTTATTATGTTAAATAGGACAATAATTTTTTAGTGCTTAATTATTTATTTGCATTTTGATCATTTTTTCTTTGTATGCGCATGATTGATGATCGGATGTTTGATAGCAATTCCTCTTAAAAGAAAATCCTAGTGAATAATATAATAATTATTAGTCTAAAAACAAATATTTTATTTATAAATAGTTTTGGTGAATTTTTTATGAATTTTTTGAGCTATCTAATAATGTATTTTGGAATTAGAAAAAAGGAAAAAAAAACAAAAACCTTCTAACCTAACCGGCGCACTAGGGGCCCAGCCATCTGAAACCCTAGCTGCGAGCGCCGCGCCTGGCTCTTTCCAGCCAGCAGCCGCCGCCGCTCCCTATGCTCTCCCTCCCCCACTCTCTCTCCTCCCTCTCACCTCTCTCTGCTCTCTCACGCGCCCAGCGCGCCGAAGCCCAGGCCACGCTACCCAGGCGCGCAGCGCCTTGCGTGCCGCCCTGCCGCGCCATCCCGAGCGCGCAGGCGAGCCCGGCCTCCCCGCGCAAGCCGACGAGCTGCGCCCTGCCCCTGACCCGCCGTCGAGCACGCCGCCCAGGACGCGACCGGCCGAGCCCAGGCGGCCAAGCTCCCTACGCCATTGCTAGCCCACGCGCGCCCGAAGCCGAACCGCCCAAGCTCCATGCACCGCCGTTCATTTCTTCTTCATGAATTAAGGGACTTCATTTCTTCCGTTTCCTCTCCCCCATCACTCCCCTGTAACTGTCGGCGCCATTGGTGGCCATGAAGTCCGACTGCGCCCCATGAAGAACCGGCCGACCCTCCATCTCCTCTCCCTTCTCTATAAATTGGACGCCGAGCTCTCTCTCCATTCTCCCGTACTCGAGCTCGCCCCTCTCTCTAGCTCTTCTCGCTCGCCATCGCTAGTACACTACTCGTCGCCGGAATTCGTCGGAGTTCGCCGTTCATCGCCGGAGCCACGCACTCGCCATCCGAAGACCGAACCCCTGCTCTTCTCCACCCGGCCGAAACCCCGCCAAGTCCTCCCCGTCACACGCACGAACCCAAGGTTGAAGACGACCCAAATTAATTTTTGTATTTTCAAAATACTTTTGATTCAATTGATGAATTGTATGTTTATTCTGTTGTAATATGAACATGTGTGATCCGAAATACATGTGTATGTGCGCTATTGAATTTTGGTAGATTCATGCGATTATTAGTACACCGTGATTGTTCATGTTAATCGATGCGTTGATTTTTGGATTAGAGAAATATGACGAGAATTTAGTAGTCACACGTTGGTGATAAAGACAATAGATAGGAATTTTTGTAGTTAAATTTGGTCACAAGAAACTTTAGAAACTACTTGGAGGATTATAGTCATAGGTTCATTTTAATGAATTTAGAAGATGGTATAGAACCCATGTCATATAAACATTATAGGATTTTAGATGATTTATCACTAGGTTATTTTATTAATATTTTCTTTTATAAAGAAAGGAGAAAATATCACTAGTAGGATGGAAAGTAGATTTTTACTAGCCAAATAAACATTTTCGCAAATGTAGCACCTAAATTTTTAGAGTTAGTAAAGTACTAGTTTATGTCAAAATAACATCGCTTGTGTTATAAAAGTTCAATTGATAATTTATAGGGATTTTTAGAATATTAAACTCATTTTGGCTATACTCAATAATTCGAGTTAGAAATAAAAAGGATAAAAGCTATTAATTTATTTATTAGTATTAAAAACGATAACTATCATTGATGATGTTAAAATACTAGTTAAAACTGTATTTATTGCACCCACTCATAAATTCATCATTTAGGACTCACAATAATAACTATAATTGAATTAATAAGTATTTACGCGTTTAAGACGTATTTAAGGTATGATAAGTGCGATATGTTAATGTGTATGTAATGGTGTATGTTTATGTAATGGTGCATGTTTATTTATTAGTGTATGTTTTCTCTTTGTATGGCAACGTATGACATTATTAGATGCTGAGTTTGTGGTAGAGGATCCGAATTCGTTCAAAGACGATCCGCAGGACGCTTTTGAGCAAGGCAAGTGGATTCTCCCTCTGCATATTCTTTTTTGTACCCACTCATTGCATATAATAATGTTTACTTGTTGATATACTGCATAATTTGATGGGTTTTACCTAGTTAAGGATTTCCTAGATTTATCAACTGTATTCCTTGTTTAACCTAGGGAAATTATTAAGCTTTGCAAAATTTGTGCTATCGCTCAACTTAATGATTTTAATGTCACTCATTAATTGGTATTAATGTTCCAAAATTAAAAATGGCAATTATGACATTAACCCGATGGTTAACGCAACATTATTTCAAATTAATTGGAACATGGAGTGACCATCCAGGATAACAGTGCAACCACGAGTGCTATCATGGCTCTAGCTTTGGTAATTAGCTTTATATGCTTAGTGCCTGGCAACCTTACCTGAAATATGGGCAAGAGGGTGAGCGGTAGGTGTTGGCAGCCCACGTTAACATGGGGACGTATTCTTGGCTAAGGTACCTCACTCAGGTGGCCACCACCATCGTCTTTAGAAACCTTAGCGGGTTGCTTCGTATTAAGTGTATTTTGTGAAAGCCTCATAATGGATCCCTAGCCATTCACCTCGGCAGTGTTTAAGGGTCTGATCAACCTGGGCTAGATGGGATACATGGCTTGTGGGTAAAGTTGTACCACCTCTGCAGAGTGTAAAACTGATATATCAGCCGTGCTCCCGGATATGAGCAACCTGGACTCCTCACATGATAATTGAACTTGAAGATGGAATTAAATTGAGATCCGATGATCTGCCAATAATTTGCTTAAGTGGTTTCACTTAAGTGTTTTTGTTATATTCATATTCCTTTGTTTAAATGGGATATTTGGGATTCACACTTATTAGTAAGACAGGTGTTGTTAATAAAATATTGACCAACTAAAATGCTTACTGCTCAACCTTAGCCTCACCTTGTTATACCTGCATTAATTTTTCCCCCACTTGCTGAGCCCCGACCATAAGTGAGCTCACCCTTGCTAATATTTTGATTAGAGGGTGATGCTGGAGACTTTGATGGAGATTTTGACGACGATGAATTCTAAGTCTAACGATACGCCGGTCATCTTCCTGTGGGAGATTGCCCCTGTTATTTATTTCCGCTTTACTTTGATGTGATACTTGTTAGAGATACAATGTTTCAGATGATGTAATAAAGTATTCTACTCTCTTTACTCCTTTATTGCATTGTCTTTGGATATATTACACTTGTGATGTCAACATATGTGTGGAATTGGATCCTGGCACACGTATGCTATGTGCTCGGTTCTACCCCCTGGAACCGGGTGTGACACTCGAGCTTCCCTTCCATTTCTCCCGTTTCTCTTTCTTTCTGTGTGAGCACCGTTGCCGTTGTATTCGCCATGGCCGAGAGGATCCAATCAGATCAATTTCGGCGGATTCCTTTCTTTCCTCTCCCCTCTCTCGGTCTTTAAGTTCCGCCAAGAGCCCCACTACCGATCGCACCCGCCAGCACCCGCTCCTGTGATCTTGTGCGCCTTGCCCATGTCTCGCTGTCGTTGTCGTGCCATCACCACCGTGGTTGTGCATCCCCGAAGCTTCCCCGTTCGTCCTGAGGTCGTGGACGTGATCTCTGAAGCTCGCACTGCTTCTTCGACCTTCTCCGAGCTTGCTTTGACCGCTGGTTAGCCCCATCGGTCACCCAGACTTCACTGGAGTCTCGCCGTTTGCCATTCATCGTCACCTATCGTTCTCGCCCCTTCTACCCTCTTGGTGAGAACTCTATCGTTCTCGCCTTTCTCCTAGTTTTACCTCGAGCCTTTCCCAAGTCGCGTTGGCCACCCGGAGCGCCGTTCTGTCCAGCTCCGGCGAGGAATCCAGTCGTGCGTTGCAGCACACCATCCTCTCCCCGACGTTGCCCCTCCCGGCTCCAGGAGTCATGCGCGTGAAGCCAAGTCGAGTCCCCTTGTCCGTCGAATTCCTATCGCACGACCAATTATGTTAAAGTCCGAGTTTAATCTCGGCCCTCAAATTTTGATCGGACGACCACCCTTGGCCAGTATCCATGCATCTGAGCCGCGTAGCCGCTTTTGTGAAAACCCCTTGCATTAGTAATTAAGTACCCCCCTGTTTTTGTAGTTTAAAGATCTTTTCAACCAAGTCCTAGAATTTATGTTTTAGCCCCTGCGCTTTTGTTTTATATAACCCACCTCCGTGCCCTAGCCCTTTCTCATCCAAGCCCCTTGGTTTTCAAAATAGAACCTGTAGACCCCTAATCTTTTTAGAAAACCCCCTAGAACTTAGTTTTCTATTGCAGATAGGTCCCTGTAGCATTGTTTTCTTTATAACTTGATTATTTCAAACCCGAATAAATTGGTTCTTGTTTTGTTAGGTTCCCAAAAATTTACCTAAACATTTAAGGTAGTTTTTATAGCAGATTTCTGGTCTCTAAAATTTGAGTAGTCCTAGATTACTAGTAGGTTCCTCGGTTAGAGTTATTATAGGGAAACAAAATAGAACTTTTGTTTACAAAAATATAATAGGGAGGAATAGTAGGTTAATTATCCTTCTCCGATGCTCCTATTTGATCCCATATCATCATGACAACTAAGTTTACGCTTTATGATATGCATAATCTTGATGGGATTACCTACTTAGCATTACTAGTCTTTAACAACCCATACCTTGATTAAATCTTGGGCTTATTGCTTTGCTTAATAGTTGCTAATGCTTAAACTTCGTTTAATGATGTTACTCCTTTTATGCTATTAATGTTCCATGGATTAAACTTGTGCTATCATTGTGGTTAATTGGAGAACTAACAAGATCCTCTGTGTTATAATTGGAACACGGAGTGACCAACCAGGAAAATAGTGCACCATGAGTGCCATCATGGCTCTGGCTTTGGCGATTAACCTAATATGCTTAGTGCTTGGTAACCTTACCTGAACTATGGGCAAATAGGGGAGTGGTCGATGGTGGTAGCTCACGTTAACATGGGGACGTAGTCTTGGATAAGCTACCTCGGCAGAGGGCCTCCACAACGACTTGAAATCCTTGTGGGTTGCTTTGTACTAAGAGTATGTTTTGTGAAAGCCTCATAGTGGGTTCGTAGCATTCACATTGGAAGTGAATATGGAACACGTGAACCTAGGCTAGAAGGGATACATAGATGTGGGTAAAGTTGTATCACCTTTGCATGTGTATAAACTGATATATCAGTCATGCTCAAGGTTATGAGCAGCCTGGACCCTCACATGATAATTGAACTTGAATATGGAGATTAAATCGTGATTCCTTTTTGGAATCAAGTGGTTCACTTAAGTGTTTTGCTTAAGTGGTTTTGAGTTGATGACTAATGATACTTATTAGTTGAGTTTTGGGAAATGCTCACACTTATTAAATAGGTATTGCTAATAAAAGTTGACCAACTAAAACGCTAACCACATTAACTCTCAGCCTATCCTTGCTAAGCTTTGCATCTTTCCCCCTCTTGTTGAGCACCCACCGTAAGTATGCTCACCCTTGCTTAATTTTGATCAAAGGTTTAGAAGAAGGCTTCGACAAGGACATCAATGGCCTAGATCTAGCAATGCACCAGTCATCTTCTTGTGGGAGATCACCCATGAGAACTGTTGTGCTATGATGGAACAATATTTAAGACATATATGCCACTTGAGTTGTAATAAGTACTTTACTTTTATTTATGTTTCAAGCATTGTCTTATGATATTTTACATTTGTGACATCAACATATGTGTGGAAATGGATCCTGGCACACATATTCTATGCATTCAGTTTTGCCTCTAAAACCGGGTGTGATAGAAGTGGTATCAAAGCAGTGCTAAACCTAGGTCGCTATATTAGTTAGAAAGGGAAAGCAAAGTCTATTCAAAACTTGTTCTATTTTGCTCTTATAAAAACTACTTTATACACTGGCTTACCTCTCTTATCTTCACTTACCTAAAATTTGTTTCTCTTTCGGTCAGATGGCTATCACAAGGAAGACTGCCCACAAGAGCACAGGTGGACGCATTCGCATCAACATTGGAGTCTTTCCACCACCTTCTCCGCTTGAGGCTGGACCTTCTTGTATCACAGTGGATGACATCCTAGAGGGCTTTGATGAGGAGATTGAATACACGGAATTTGAGACTAGGAAGAGCCCATGGAGGTTGTCGGTGGGAAAATCCTCCGGCCGGGTGGCGGAATGCACCTGCCCTAATCCTGAGATGAGGAGGGGGCCTAAGCGCTTGCCTGTTTGGTGAATTTTGGATGAAAACAAGAACACTCGAGGGTTTATAGTGGTTCAGGCCGCTGGAGCGTAATACCCTACATCCACTGTCCGTAAGTTGTATTGACCGTGTCCCTTGTAACGCTGTGTTCCCTCCCTTTTTATAGTTTAAGGGAGGTACATACAAGGATGCTGAGCTCCAACATGCGGGCCCAGGAGCATAATGGAAGGAATACATTATGTGGATAATTAATGCTGACTAAACCCTAAACAAGGGAGCCATTCAGATTCCCTCTGCCTTAGTAACGCATGAGTAATCAGCGGGAGTCATGATGACTGCAGTCCATGCAACATTGATAGGTAGTGACCCTTTTCTTGAAAACACACGAGTAATGGTGAGTCATTGTCCTTGCTATGGTAACGTGTGATGAGGACATCCTCCACTATTACCCGTTGGCAAAGACGCAATTGGCCCAGTTGGCCCAATTGTAGTCGGACGACGACTGTGTGAGCCTCAGAATTATCCCACCTCGCTTAACTTGGGAGGAGGAAGCCACTTTAAAAGGGAGAGACACCCTTCCCCCATTGGACTAGTCTTTTGGGGCGATTGGGCCTTTCCCTGAGTTGGGTGTGCTTAATGAACTGTTGGGCTCCGGGCAACCCTAATTTGTTGGGCCTCGACCAACCCCACCTGGGCTGGGTGTATCAACGTGTGAGTAACAGAACGGCCCACACAGCGTGGACTGGGCATGCCGCCTGTCACTGGAATGGATAGGCACACGTCTTATCCGTAATGAATGCAAAAACGCGCGTAGCCCAGAGGCTTCATGCCAGGTTCCGCCCGTTGGCTTATGCCGCGCACAGTAGGCCATGTGGCAGCATCGGGTCTCCGCCTGGGCGGGGAACAGGAGTGTATGTGATAAGGTCCGGATCCCACCAAATCAGGTCTGGACACATGTCGGCACCGGACCCCGCCTAGGTCCTGATTAAGGCCTGGGTATGTTCTGTCCTAGAACCCTGGGACCCCACTATGGGCGGCCCGGACCCCATACAGGGGGGTCCGGATCCCATTCCAGGGGTCTGGTTCGCACACGTGGAGGTCCTGGACCAAACTTGGAGGCCCAGACCGTATATACAGGGGTTCGGCACCTTCCCATGGGGGTCCGGACTCACTAGTGATGCCTCAGAGTATGTCACTTTCTCTAGACATGTGGCGGCACCGGACCCACCCGTGTGGTGGGGTTAGGTGCTGTTTGCTGGACTAGAGTAGTTGCCCGAGTCTTGGGCGAGTAATGGCTTGTTCCCACATACAACTATTTTACCACGCGACTAAAAATAGCTGCGTGGGTACTGCGTTATTATACAGCAGTAAGGGGTACCCTAGTTTCAGGGTACCGACAGTGGCCCCCGGGCCCACCTCAGGGGGATGCGAGCCTGCAGGTGGGGCCAAAGCTTGTACTTTGTCTCAACATGGCCTGATTGGTGATTGGCGCGTTATTTTAGCACGTTTGCTAACGCGCCCACTATCAATCCACCTTCGGTCACGTCAACTGCCATATCTGTCCTTGCGGCTGACTGGCCCACGGCTCCCCACGCCTGGTGGTTTCGTCGGGCCACGTGCGGGGCGCCTCGTTGCCGCTGCATTGGTTTTAAAAATAGCCTTTTGTCTTCTGCAGCGGCCCCAAGGAGGCACGCTATCGTGTGCGGTGGTTCACACCCCGCTCTTTCTGCACCCAAAATCCAGCACTCAACCCGTATGACTTGTGGACCCGGGCCCCCGTGTCACAGACTGGGTTGCCTGGTCCTAGGTGCCCGTCGAACGGGATTTTTTGCGGTGTTTCAGGGGCGCGCGGGAGAGTTTCCCTGGAAAAGGATTCACGAATGGGATTTCTTGCGGCGTTTTAGGGGCACGTGGGAGAGTTTTCCTAGAAAAGGATTTACCCCGCGTGCAGCAGTTACCTTTTTGCGTTCTCTCCCAATCGGTTGTGCCCCTTTGCCTTCGTGCCCCTCTGTTCCACGCCCGCGTCGCTGCACACGCCATGGCTTCGCTCGGTCATCTTGATCGCTTTCAGGTTGAGGAAGAGCTCAATCTAGTGTGTGGCCTGCTTGGGTGGAGCGCGCCAGGGCTCGCCGGAAGGATCGGTGCCGACGCTGTCCCCCTTGGCGATCTTGCCGCCAGGGAGTTTGTGTTGTTCACCTCATACATTTCTTGTGGGTTGGCACTGCCGATTTTGCCCTTCTTCCTGCTACTGCTGGAGGAGTTCGGGCTTCAGCTTCAACACCTCCCGCCCCACTCCATCCTCTAGGCAGCGATCTTCGTCCACCTCTGCGAGATGTTTGTAGGTGTGGCCCCCTGCACTTCCCTCTTTCGCTATTTTTTCATGCTGGTCAGGTCCGGGAAGACTAGGGACCATATCAGTGCCTACTACTTTCAAACGAGGCTAGATCCGGCCATAGTCTACATCCCCACCTTTGGTGGTGCGAGGTGGGAAAACTGGCGCAGCGACTGGGTGATTGCTAGCATCGAGGCCAACGACCGCCTCAACCTGCCGACCAATGGGCCAGCACTCGACCGCAAGCAATGGAGGACCAAGCCATCCCTCTCGCCAGAGTTCCTGCCCATATTGGACAGGATCAAGGTCTTGGCCACGGGCGGCCTGACATCAATGCACGTGGTCGGTGATCTCCTGAAGCGCCGGATCATGCCGCTGTAGAAGAGGCAATGCCTGTCCTGCTGGTTCACCGGCCCGAACGACATCAGTAGGATCCAGCGTGGGCTGGGTACCGATCTGTCCTGGGACGAGCTAGAACTCCTGGTGGGGGAAATTATTGGGGAGACTTTTGTCCCTGAATCCCTGATACTCCCCTAGGACATCACGTCGCTCTATGATGACCCAGGCCTGAGGTCGGTGATCCTGGCCATGTTGTTGACCCTCGATGACAGCGGCGTGGCGGTTCACTAGACCGGTGGCTGGGACCCCCTCCGCGGGATCTGGATCTCTGGTGCACCGGCTAGGGGTCCCCAGCCCGCCCCCAACCCATCGGTGTGGCTCCCAGTGCCAATCCCGCCATGGCCCCCAGCCCCTTGGACAAGGGCAAAGGGGCTGCAAGCAGTGCCTTCGCTCCAGGTAGCTCTGGGGGGTCGGAGGAGGAGAGGCGACGCGGGTTGCGTCGCACTGATGGGTCGCTCATTTTGGAGCCCGCCCAGAAGCGCCAGAAGGCTACAGATGGGACCAAGGAGGCTAGCTCCTAGGCCCACGACGTGCAGAGGCGCGTCATTCCTCCGATCCTACCGCCACCACCACCATCCGGAGGTGATCACCCCCAGGAGCACCAACAGCAGCTGCAGGGGGGTAGCAACAACGACCTCAGCAGCAGTAGCCACAACAGCAGCAACCACAACTAGTGCGGCAACAATGGCAGGAGTGGCGATCGCCTCACTTCCAGGGTCACTGGAAAGTCCAGGGTCCCAAGTAAGTGTAGTCCCTTTTTCCACGAGCCTAATCATCATGCCGATAAGTCTTAACCCATCATCTGTTTGCCAGGGCTTCTTCTTCCGCTGCTCCCAAGGCTACGCCTCCTTCGCCAGATACCATGCCTACCGACAGGTCTGGCTCTCAGCAGCAGGGATTCGCTGAGGGTGGTGCTGGCGGTTCGCTCCCAGCTACTGCTAGGACAGCGTCACCGGCCTCCCATGCCCTAGCTAGGGATCCGACGGCAGTGGTGCCAGCATCAGGCGACGTCGCAGCAGTAGAGAAGGTCCCAGCTTGGGGATCTGCGCCCACTCCCAACATTGGGGGTGACACAGTGGGCGCGTCCAGCTCCATCCCCCCGCCTGCTCTGGAGGAGATGGAGGTGGTATTTGGGCGGCGACTCTGGTCGGGTGCCGAGCGAGAAGTGGTGCCAGTCCCCCTCCCCCGCATGTTGTCCCGCGCCCACCAGGTTCTTAGTGAAACTGAGGCAGCAATCTTGCGGGAGTGGGAGGCACTTGAAGCTAAGCACCAGCGCATAGTGACTGGCGCACCCAACTAGAGGAGCGCACCAAGACGGCGTCCTGATAGTTCACCTCCATGCGGTCCCAACTCGAGCGGGACCGCAAGGAGTAGAAGAAAGACCTCTAGAGGGTGTGTGCCAGGGAGCTGGTGGCGACCTGAAGGGAGAAGAAAGTGTCAGGAGGGAGGAAGCCGTGACTTAGAGGGAGGCCCTCACGACGGAGTACCAGACCAAGCTGAGTGCTCTGGACAAGACTCTAGAAGCCCAGCAGGCCCAGCAGGTAAAGGCCACGGAAAGGCTGCAGAAATGGCAGCAAGAGCTCGAGGGCAAGGCCAGCGATGTCGCCCTCGCCGAGGAAAACCTTAAGGAGAAGAAGCTGTCCTTGGACAGGTGGGAGACGGATCTCGCCAGGCGAGAGATAGATCTCGCCTTCAGGGAAGAAATGCTATTCCGGTGAGGCGAGTTGCTGGCCGAGCACGAGCTCAAAGCAGAGGAAAAGGAGAGGAAGCTGAAGGAGCAGATCCGCCAGTTTGATGCGGCGCAGACGGCGCTGGGTCCCCAGGCAATGGAGACCACTAGAAAGGCCCTCGAAGATCTCCAAGCAAAACATTGCACCGGGGTCCAGCGCATTGCCGAGTGGGCCAGAGAGGCAAGCACGACATTGGTGCCACTAGGGATGAGCCCCATCCTAGTGTCAGAGCCACTGGTGTCGATCTCCGATGCCCTCCCGGTGCTGGACTCTACCGCTGATCGCCTCTGGCGCCTGGATCAGATCCTCGGTGCCTGCCTGGAGGCAGAGGGCAGCAAGCTCTGCCGGGCGGTGGTAGACTACGTCCTGACGTGCTTCCGGAGTCACGACCCCGCCATATCCTTGGCACCGGTGATCGACGGTCCGATAGCCGCCATAGAAGATGCCGCCCGGGAGAGTGTACAAGATGCAGTAGAGATGGTGGCCACGCGCTTTCAGCGTGATCCTGCCAACGCCGAATAGCTGAACCTATAGAGACAAGGCGAGGGTTTCGCTGGGGGCGGTTGTAATAACTTTTGGCTAGGTAACATATTGTAAGAACCATTAATCAAGTAGCACTGGAACTTATCTGTATGTTATTTGCCCTTATTATGTGTAGCGTCATCAACTTTCACCTGGTACTTGGCCCCTTGGGAGGTAGGCTCGACGTGTCGAGGCTGGATACCAGTATACCGAAGAAAAAATTGGTGGCCCGGCCCCTAGGAGGTAGTCTCTACAGTTTGAGACTACCTACCTCTAGACTGGGACCTGGACCTGCACACAGCTTCGGCTTTGAAGTTTTAGAAGCACACCCATAGGACCCACCATCTGGTATCTTTCATCCTTATCTTTCATCCTTTGATTCATGCAACAGGACCTACAGGATTTAGCCTGTGAAGCCAAGTCGTATGCCTGGACCCACAGGATCACAGTTCTAAATACTAGGGTACCTGTTGCAGAGTGGTGGAGTGTGCAGGCTTAGGGTACGGAACCATGCTAAGCAGCGACACAGCTCCGGACCACTCCAGGAGACGAGCGCCCATTCTCTAGAACTGGACCCTAGGTTGCTAGACTCTGTGCAGCAGTAGAGGGGTCCTGAACTGCATGCGTGGCTACTCAATTCGGATGTCATCATACCAGCAAGGGTGGGAAACTATATGGGTGGGTTAGATAAAAAATAATGCTTGTAAACTAAAGCAGAATAAAACCATCACAAAAGCACATCTGCGGGGTAAATCTTTTCTTTATAACTTGATATACATGGGTGTAGACCAATACACCGGGCTTACGATGGCGAGCCTCACCGGATTGACGTACACATATGCGCAACCTAGTTACAAAGGAAGAAAACTCAACCCCCTAGTTTTGCTTTTATGGATAGAACTTACGGAGATGCTCTATATTCTAGGGATTGGGAAGAGGTACTCCTTCTGTTATGGCAAGGCGGACACACCCGGGTCGGCATATTTCCGTCACCTTGAAGGGTCCTTCCCAACTGGGGGAGAGTTTGTGGAGCCCTTCTCGGTTTAGTACTCGCCTTATGAATAGGTCCTTGACCTTGAGCTCCCTACTATGCACAAACCGCTGGTGGTAGCGCCTGAGTGCTTGGTTGTACTGTGCATTTTGGATCGTCACTTGCCATCTACGTTCATCGATGAAGTCCATGTCGTAGTTGTTCCTGCATAGATTCATTGAAAGACTGGACCCGTGGTGAGCCCATAATGATTTCCGAGGGAAGACAGGCTTCAGCCCCATAGACTAGGAAGAAAGGGGTCTCCCCGGTAGCTTGGCTGGGTGTGGTCCGGTTCCCCCATAGTACGCACGGAAGCTCGTTGACCCAATTTGCACCATGCTTTTTTAAGCAGTCATAGGTGCGTGTCTTGAGTCCCCTGAGGATTTCTGTGTTTGCCCTCTCAGCCTGGCCATTGCTCATGGGATGAGCCACAGACACAAAGCAGAGCTGGGTGCTGATGCCCTCGCAATACTCTTGGAAGGGCCGACTTTTGAACTGGGTCCTGTTGTCCGTAATGATACAACTTGGGACCCCAAATCTACAGATAATCGACTTGAGGAAGGCAATAGCAGCACCCTGGGTGATACTGACCATAGGGGTGGCCTCTGGCCACTTTGTGAATTTGTCGATAGCGATGAAGAGGAAACGGTACCCGCCGACAGCCCTAGGGAATGGTCCCAGGATATCCACCCCCCATATGGTGAATGGCTAGGTGGGTGGAATCATTTGCAGAGCCTAAGCCGGTGTGTGTATCTGCTTTGCATGGAACTGACATGCTTTGCAGGACTTTACCAACTCAGCTGCATCCTAGAGAGCGGTTGGCCAATAGAAGCCATGCCAGAAGGCCTTACCAACCAGTGTGTGAGATGACAAATGACTTTTGCACTCACCTCCATGGATCTCCGCGAGCAGCTCACAGCCCTCCTCCTGGGTGATGCACCGCATGAGAATGCCGTTGGCGCCATGGCGGTATAGATCCCCTTCTACCATCGTGTATTGTTTAGCCAATCGCACTGTGCGCTTTGCGGACATATGATCTTCAGGAAGGACATTTTCTTTCCGGTAGTCCCGGATCTCAGAGATTCATGCATCGGGACCACTCTGAGCTACTGGCTGTGGCGCTAAGAGGTTGGCAGGACCCTTTGTAGCACACACAATCCTTGGTGGGTTCTGCAGATGGAATGCCACCGGGACCGCTAGCTTCGAGGTGCTAGTCTTGCCCCCTTCGCCCGGTTTGGCAGGCTGGGTGGTAGGTCTGAGCAGCCATCTTTCGAAGACACCCTCGGGCACGGGTGCCCAAGTTGATTCCCTTGTGGAGAGTTCATCTGCTGTTTAGTTGTTAGCCCGAGGAACATGTTGCAGTTCCAGGGCAATGAAATCCCTTTCCAGCTTCCTTACGTGGTGGAGGTAAGCTGCGAGCCTGGGCTCGTTGCAGCTATATTCTCCGTGGACCTGCTTGATAATCAGCTGGGAGTCCCCCTTCACGAGGAGCTGGCGGATCCCTAGGGATAGGGCCGCAGACAAGCCGAAAATCAGTGCTTCATACTCTACCATGTTGTTGGTGGCCTTGAACTCAAGGTGCACCATGTACTTCACTTGATCTCCGCTTGGGTCGACGAGGACCACTACAGCACCGCCACCCTGCTGGCGGGCGGACTCGTCGAAGAAGAGCGTCCAGTGGGGCTTGGTGAAGACCGGAGCCCCGGGCTCTGCAGGTGTGGGGTCCGAATCGGGATCCGGACCCCCAGGAGCGCATGGGGAAGGGGTGCATTCCACAACGAAGTTAGCCAGAACCTGGCTCTTGACAGCGTGGCGAGGCTATAAGTCCAGTTGGAACTCAGCAAGCTCCGCGGCCCACTTGGCGATATTGCCTGTGGCGTTAGAGTTGTGGAGAATGGCCCTTAACAGGAAGGAGGTCACCACTAAGACCCTGTGTGCCTGAAAATAGTGGCGCAACTTCTTGGACGCAACAAGTATAGCATAGATAAGCTTGTGCATCTCAAGGTACGTGGACTTTGCCTCATGGAGGACTTTGCTGACATAGTAGATTGGCTTCTGGATGGTTCGGACCCCTGTGGTTGGTCCCGAGCCCTCAAACTCTTGACCTTCCATCACCATCGTGGTGGTCGGACCACCACCTTCTCCTAGGGGAACTTTTTGACTCCCCTGGGGATGTTGTGCCATCCTTTCGATGACCAGCACCATGCTCACCACCTCTGTAGCCACTACAATGTATAAGTACAATGACTCCCCTGGCTCTGGAGCTACCAGTATTGGTAGGGACATAAGATGCTGCTTCAACTCTTGAAAGGCTCATTCTACCTCCTTGGTCCAAGAGAATGGGCCTGAGTTCCGTAATAGCTTGAAGAAGGGTAGTGCCCTCTCGGCCAGTCTTGAGATGAAGCGGCTAAGGGCGGCCAGTGATCCCGTAAGCTTCTGGACGTCCTTGATTTGGGCTGGAGGCCTCATTGTCTCAATTGCTTTGATCTTCTCTGGGTTTGCTTCAATGCCCCGATGCGAAACCAGGAATCCCAGTAACTTCCCACCGGAGACACCATAGACGCACTTTTCTGGGTTCAGCCTCATGCGTGTTGCCCGCAGCTTGTCAATGACCAGGGTTAAGTCTTCCACTAGAGTCGACCCTCTCTTAGTCTTGACCATGATTTAATCAACATATACCTCTATCCTGTCCCTAATCAGGTCACCAAAGGTCTTACTCATCGCCCGTACAAATGTCGGCAAGGCGTTTTTCAGACCGTAAGGCATTACAACATAACAGTAAAGCCCATCCACAGTTACAAAAGCGGTATGCTTCCTATCTTGTCTAGACATATGGATCTAATGGAAACTAGAGTAAGCATCTAGGAAGGACAGGAGGTCGCACCCAGAGGTAGAATCCACAATTTGATCTATTCGTGGAAGTGGATATGGGTCCTTAGGATAGGCCTTATTGAGGTTGGTGTAGTCGATGCACGTCCGAATCTTCCCGTTAGCCTTGGGAACGATGACTGGATTGGCCAGCCATACTAGGTGGTGGACCTCTTCGATGAAGTCAGCGCGCAGCAGCTTCCAGACCTCCTCACGAATGAAATCCTGCCGCTCAATGGACTGTCTCCGAGGTTTCTAACTCACTGGTTTGGCATCAGGGTGGATTTTCAGATGGTGCTCGATCACCTCCCATGGGATCCCAGGCATTTGCGATGGTTCCCATGTGAATACGTCGGCATTTGCCTGGAGGAAGGCGACGAGCACGATTTCCTATTTCTCCTCCAGATTGCTTACGATGCGAGTGGTCTGAGAGGAATCCACGCCAACCTGGATGGTCTTGACGGGACTGCCGTCTACTCCAGATGGTTGCACCTTTGGCACCTTGGTAGGTGCCTTGGTACAGGAAGTCGAGGGGTCCCTCCCCCCATCATCTGGGCGAGCGGTTTCTACCGCTAGGGCGTGCAACTTCTCGATAGCTGCAAGCGTAGCGGCACGGTTGCCCCGCACGGTGAGGACCCCAGCAGGGGACGACATCTTGAGGACCAAGTACCCGTAATGGGCAATGGCCATGAACCGGTACAGGGCTGGCCTGCCAATGATGGCATTGAAAGGGAGGTTAACCTCCGCAGCATCAAACTGGACGTTCTCAGTGTGGAAGTTCTCCTCAGTCCCGAATGTAACCACGAGTGCGATGCTCCCAAGGGGATACACCGGTTGAGGGCCCACTCCGGAGAATGGGCGAGAGGGTCCCAGTCGGGATCCTAGGATCTGCAGCTGCTTGAACGCAGCATGATTAATGACGTTGAGCCCAGCCCCACCATCAATTAGGACATGATGTAACTTCATGTTGGCGATGACAGGGGCGGTGATGAGTGTTAGTATGCCAGCCCCTGCCATGTTTTCGAGGCAGTCGGATGCCCCAAAGGAGATAGTGGTGCTCCGCCACCGCTGATGTGGGGCTGCCATCGGTACCCCTGGGATCGTCGAAAGGACCTCATGGCGCAGGGACTTCACGTTCCTACGGGAGGTGAGCTCCTAGCTTCCGCCATACATCACGTACAGCTTCTTGTGGTGGTCGTTGTCATCACTGGAGTCGGAGTCTCCAGTGATGATGTCCTTGAGGACTTGCTCGGGGGACTGATACCCGAGGTCCCGTTCTCCCGTGGCCGTGTCACCTTCGTCGACCTTCTCCTTGCCAGGCTGGCGACGAGGCGGCGAGCCATCCTTGGAGGCCTGCTCGTGCCGCTCGCTGATGTGCTTTGCGAGCTTGAGGATCTCTTGGCATTCCGAAGCGCTGTGGCGGCTATTGGGATGGACAGGGCATGACCCACAGTTACTTCCCTGTTGCCGTGGGCGCTTGCCGCGCTCGTTTCGGCCCCTAGCCGCAGTTGTGGCGACCGGAGCACCAGATTGCGGCCTATCGTGACCGCGGTTCTTCTTCTTCTTCTTGCCACCGCCCTGGGTGGCGACACCTGAGCCACCCGTGTGGGTAACTCCGGTCTGCGGTGTCGAGTGCCATGCACGGCCCTCGGCAGCTCTGGCACATTTGTCGGCCAGAGCAAAGAGCGTAGTGACGGTTTCTACGTCATGGGTTGCTAATTTCTCCAACATTTTCTCATCACGCACCCCCTGTCAGAAAGTAGTGATAATGGAGACATCGGAGATGTGAGGTATAGTCCCTCGTACCTTGGTGAAGCAGGAGATGAAAGCCCGGAGAGTCTCCCCGGGTTCCTGCCTTACTGCATGAAGATGAGCCTCCACACCATACTGCTGATAAGCACTGGCGAAGTTTGCTGTGAACCATGCACAGAGCTCTTCCCAGGAGTAGACCGACCCCAGGGTGAGGTTCATGAGCTAGGTCCGGGCCAGCCCGGTCAAGGCAACATGGAAGTAGCTAGCCATTACGGCAGTGTTTCCACCAGCTACCGTAATGGCGGTGACGTAGACCTGCAAGAATTCCGACGGGTTTGACGTACCGTCGTACTTCTCCAGCAGGTGTGGCCGGAACTTGGGTGGCCAAGTCGCCACACATAGATGATCCGCTAGTGTGGCACAACCCTCGCCGACCAATGGGACACCCGCCTGGATTCGAGCGCCACTTGGAGTTTGTGGTGCAACTGGAGCGAAGTCTTGGACGAGGTTGCGACCCTCGAAGTTTTGCCTGTGCTCACGCGCCCTCTCTAGAGAGACTCGAGCATCCTCGCACGCACGCCTGTGGTTGAGCTCTGCCCGCAGGTCATCAGTCCGTGCACCCCTCACTGAGGGTGAGCGCACAGATGCCGACGCCTCACGTGACGCCGGAATGATCGAGGCTTGGACCTGGCCGAGCCAGGATGGGCCATGCCGAGGAGACGGTCGAAATCTTCACGCCACTACCTCATGGGCCCCGGCGAGGCCGTGGAACTTGGAGGATTACGTAGCAACTCCCTGGCTGCAGACAACGCCCCACTAGGAGCAGCCCTCGACGGAGCCCTGGATGTCTGCGCGGGCATGTGCTGCTGCGCAGCGTGCATAGCAGCAGCACCAGGCGCAGGGCGGTTAGATCCTTGTGGCATGGATGATGCTGCCCCTTCCTCCATCAGGAAGTCCTCGGAAGACAAGTCAAGGTGCTCGACGATCTGAACCATCACGTAGTGCAAGAAAACAGGCGAAAAACCCAAGGCCAGACCCCCTACCTGGCGCGCCAAATGTCGGTGGGAAAATCCTCCGGCCGGGTGGTGGAATGCACCCACACTAATCCGAAGATGAGGAGGGGCCTAAGCGCTTGCTTGTTTGGTGAATTTTGGATGAACACAAGAACACTCAAGGGTTTATAGTGGTTCAGGCCACTAGAGCGTAATACCCTACATCCACTGTCCGTAAGTTGTATTGACCGTGTCCCTTCTAATGCTGTGTCCCCTCCCTTTTATAGTTTAAGGGAGGTACATACAAGGATGCTGAGCTCCGACATGCGGGCCCAGGAGCATAATGGAAGGAATACATTATGTGGATGATTAATGCTAACTAAACCCTAAACAAGGGAGCCGTTCAGATTCCCTCTGCCTTAGTAATGCATGAGTAATCAACGGGAGTATGATGACTACAGTCCATGCAGCATTGATAGGTAGTGACCCTTCTCTTAGAAACGCACGAGTAATGGTGAGTCATTGTCCTTGCTATGGAAACGTGTGAGTAACAGCATGGCCCACACAGCGTGGACTGGGTACGCCGCCTGTCATTGGAATGGATAGGCGCACGTTTTATCCATAATGAATGCAAAGACGCACGTAGCCCAGAGGCTTCATGCCAGGTTCCGCCCGTTAGCTTATGCTGCGCGCAGTAGGCCACGTGGCAGCATCGGGTCTCCGCTTGGGCAGGGAGCAAGAGTGTATGTGATAAGGTCCGGATCCCACCAGATCATTTCTAGACACATGTCGGCACCGGACCCCCGCCTAGGTCCTGATTAAGGCTCGGGTATGTTCTGTCCTAGAACCCTGGGACCCCACTGTGGGCGGCCTGGACCCCATACAGGGGGGTCTGGATCCCATTCCAGGGGTCCGGTTCATACACATGCAGGTCCTGGACCAAACTTGGAGGCCCGGACCGTATATACAGGGTTCCGGCACCTTCCCATGGGGGTCCGGACTCACTGGTGATGCCTCAGAGTATGTCACTTTCTCCGAACACGTGGCGGCACTAGACCCGCCCATGTGGTGGGGTTAGGTGCTGTTTGCTGGCCCAGAGTAGTCGCCTGAGGCTTGGGCAAGTCATGGCTTGGTTCCACATACAACTCTTTTACCACGCGACTAAAATTAGCCGCGTGGGTACTGCGTTATTATACAGCAGTAAGGGGTACCGTAGTTTCATGGTACCGACAGAGGTCGAGCAACTTGAGGATCTACCCAAGTGGAACATGGATGTTGAGTTTAAGCAGGAGGCTCAACCCGAGTTGCCTGCAACACTGATGGTACTAGAAGTGGTGATTCTAGATGATTATGACAAGGACTTGGAGCACCAGGCATCTAATGGGGATGTGTCCTCAGGAGAGACAAACTCGTCCGATGAAGATGAGTAAGAAGATCCAGAAGAGTTCATCGACATCGTCAATATGGGAACACCAGAGACACAGATACCGGGAGTTCCTGGTCCGATGGCCCTACACTGAATCACCCCGCACCGGAGATTCTCGAGCCAGATATTCAAGCATCTGTGTTTGCTCCACAATAGTTGTCAATGACTTTGGTACATTGCAATAGTGGTCTGACCCTTCAGTTCCCTCGCATGCTTCAAAACATGTTCATAGCTTCGGGATTGGACGAAGTCATAGTAACCTACATTGGTGTGCATCGCCAGCATGTTCTTGGACTCTACCCTACCAAGTGGGATGACATAGCTAAGGTTTATGGCCCTAATGACTTTGGAGGTTAGGTCATGAGAGGACGACACTAAGCCATCACTGGTTGAGCCAACTTCGACGCTAGAATCAACGATGCAGCTAGGTTGGCCATGCCATCTTTCTTTTATTGGAATCACAATGTTCTGAGCTAGATTGCTTTTATGTACTATCCATAGCGTCGATCTGGACATGATCTCACCCAAATTAGTTTAGGCATGATAGAAGGCAATGTATGTCTAGAGACTCTGCTAGATTACGCTGTAGCTTTGAATACAGAGCACGACGTGCCCTAATCGAGCTTGACTACATAAGGAGAAAGTATGCTAGGTTGTAGATTCAGCTAGAGAATGGAGGACAACCTCAACCAGATGTGGATCCGATAGAATTACTAGAGCATCCAACTCCTCCATACCATCACTTTGATGCCTGTACCCATCTAGGTTTCCTTTGAGATGTATTAGAAGTTAGGTTTAAGGAAATAAAGACGTATTAAAGCGATGTTATTATTATTATGATGATTTAATGGTTTGGATGTTTGAATAAATGAATGAGTTGGATCATTGTTTTAATGTTTTGTTCTTGAAAGATTCTGATCACGAGAACAAATATATTCATAGTTGTGTTGTGTTCAAAACTATTTTCCCTAAATATCATCAGCTACTTCTTGTCTAAGACCTCATTTTCCAACCATACAGATGGTGAATACTAGGGGACACAACCAGAATGAGAACTTGGGTCCACAATTGCCACCCCTTCAATGGATCAGTTCATCACGCCCAGATGCAACTTCTGCAAAACCTCACTGCTTTAGTCCAGCAGCAACATAATCAACAGCAACTGTAGTAGAATGCACTCCAGGCTAGAGACAGACATCGAGAATTCATGAGCCACCACCCACCCACCTCTCATTGCACTAACCCTTTGGATGCTTATGACTACCTCAAGGTCATTAGCAAGAAGTTGGATATCTCTCAGTGCAATGACTATGAGTATGTCCTGTATGCATCTAGAAGACTGGAAGGAGCTACCTCGAATTGGTGGGATGCATACATAGCAGCTCATGCAAATGCTCTCATCATCACCTAGCAAGAATTTTGCAACAACTTTTGCGCTCGTCACATCCCCTCTAGCATTATGAAGTTGAAAATGAAGGAGTTCCTATCAATTACCCAAGGTAACATGTCTATCAGTGAGTACCAAGATAAGTTTACCCAACTATCTCGCTATGCTCCAGAAGAAGTGGATATCGATGAGAAGCGCTGTCACACCCGGTTTTGGAAGGCAAACCGAATGTGAACCATGTATGTGCGAGGATCAGAAATTCATGTACATAGCGATTACATAATTGGACATCATCACATAATGCTTGAATTAAATAGCAGAAAGGTACTTGATTACATCAAGATGTCCAAGACATCCACAGAGTCTATTACATAACCATTGTTCAACATAATTATCAAAGTGCGGAAATACGAAACGTAGATGCTAAGCCTACACAGGCAGCTGACTGGGGGTTTGCCACTAAGAGAGAACTAGAACTCGTCATATTCCTGGAACTCCTCGAAGTCATCCATGTTGCCAGCATCACCTCCTGAGCATTGGGTACACTAGGGACAACCTGGGGTGGGGTGGTTTGTAAAGCAAGGGTGAGTACACATCAACGTACTCAGCAAATGTCCCGTTTGGCTAAAGTGGACTAGCTGTATATGGAGTAGAGGTTAAGCAGTTGCTTTTAGTTGGTCAAATATTTATTATTATTAGTATAGCCAAGTTTTAGTAATAAACCCAGTTATTACCCATAAGTACCTCCTCAAAAGAGGAAATACCAGAGATCAGATTTTATAACATCATTATTAACCATCATCATAAAAGTATCCAAAGTTCTTCTAATCAAAGAGGATCCCAAGGCTGCTCTTGACCATGAGCTTGGCTGATATACCAGTTTTTTAACACTCTGCAGAGGTTGTACACTTTACCCAAAAATCGTGATCCCTTTCTAGCCTAGGTTGTACAAACCCGATCTTCACTACCAAGGTGAATGGCCAGGGATACACTACGTAGCCTTTACAAAGACTCCCCTGGTGCATAGTTGCTCGTTAGGTTTCACCAGTCGTACAAACGCAGTACACCTCCCCAAGGTAGGTGACTAACAAAACCAAATCGAAAGAACCTCTGCACCCCAACCTTGCCAGAGCGAGCACTACGACCCGACCCCCATTGATGGCCCTCCGGCACAGCCATCTACACCCCTAGGTTCATCTAATTAATCAGCTAATGGCGTCCCATTCCACCATCATGGTTGTATTATTATCCCGGGTGGTCACTCCACAAACAGGTCCTTACGGAGAGGTACTCAGGAAAAAAGCCTGAGCCCCCTAAGGTATCACAAGATCATCCACATAATCAGGATAACAGTATCGTATCATAAATGTTCATATCATGTTCATTGATTAAGTTAAGGCAGTAGCAACATGCTAACCATGATAACCCCAAAAGGTAAACAAGGATAAGGTAAATAGAAAGCTAATCAAACCTTAGGTTTAAGTAATATAATGCGGGATAGTGAATCATAAAGTATGTAGGACATAATAGGTTAGATGACACTTGCCTTCACCATGTTGCTGCTCAGGGAGGTCTCCAACTACACACTTAGGAACCTCGGACTGCTCGTTGTCTAAATAAAGCGAACATGCATTCAATACATTTGGAAAGTGCAAATGAACATCACACCAAACATGTACAAACATTGGAACACGTCTTAAAAGACACAATACTACATAAGGAATAATGAATTCAATGTATAACATGAACTATAACATAAATTAACTTTATTTGAAAATAGATTGTTATTTCTCTAAGTGTTACTTACAGGTACATAATTGTAACTCAATTTATTTTATTGTGACTTAAAAATTAGAACAGAGATGAACTCATGCCATATCATTAATCTCACAAGTTTAAACATGATTAAATCTCTAAGGTTCTCCTTTTATTTATTTTATTAAATAAATAAAACTACATCTATATTAGTTCATATTCAATCATAAAAATTAAAATGTACAGATAGTAAGTGAAACCATTTTATTTAAATAGAGAATAATTCTATGAACATTTTGCAATTTGAATCACTAAATTTGGAGTTCATATGCAAAAGTTATGAAATGAACAAGTTTGAGAATTCAAAATATGAAATTAGGGCTAATTCTGTGAATATTTAAAAGTCGAGGGCTAAATCTGCAAGATTACAGGGGCCTGCGCGCAAAAACCAGGGACGGCGAGTTGATTTCCAATAAACCGAGGGTATCTTTAAGAAAACTACCGCGCGAAGGTGTATCAGGTGAATCTAACCGTCAGATCTAAAACCAACGGCTGAGATTAGATCTGCGGCCAAGGGCGCGCGCGCTGTGAGCGGGCGAGCGCTGATAGGCGGGCCAGGGAGTGTCAGCGATAGAGGGGGAGAGCGCGCTGACCGACCGGGCCCAACGCCAGGGTGGTTTGGGCGCTGACAGGCGGGCCAGGGCGCCAGGGCGCGCGTGCGCAAAGCGTTATCCATGATCTGTTCCAGTGCAATTTGAATTGGACGGAGGGGATCAGACCGAAGGGGTTGAATGGCTACGGGCGGCGCCGCTCCTCTCCGCGGCAGGTGAGGTCGCCGGAGCTGAGGCTGGCGCGGGCTAGGGTGGCTCCGAGGTCGCGGGAATTGGGCAGAGAGGGAGAGGCAACACGGCGAACTCAATGGTGGGGAAGAGGCCATGAATCCACAGGCAGAGAGGGTAGAACGGCGGTGAGAAGGCCTCGGGCGGGCCGGAGCAACTCCGGTGAGCCATTCCAGCTACGGGGACGGGACTTAAGGCGCGCTAAGGCCTGGGCTAGCTTCAACAGAGACAGGGGTGACATAGGGACCTACTCCAGTGAACTAGACCGGGCTAAATCGGCCGGCCACCGCATGAGCACGGCGGTCCGCCGCGGCTAAGCACCGGCGAAGGTGAAATTGGCTGAACACAGGGCGCAATAGGGGAAATTGGGCACGGGGACGGGTGTCTCACCTTGGGGCAGAGCTCGGGGAGGCTTGGAGCGGTCTCCGGCGAGCTGGATGGCCGGGAACTTGGGCTCGGGTCTCCGGCGGCGGCTGGCGGCATGGGCAGAGCATGAGATAGGGTGAAGCTGAGCGAAATGAGGCGAGGGGTGTGCGTGGGGCACTAGCGGGGCTCTAAGAAGGGAGCTGGGCGCGTGGGCGGGCGTCGTGGCCGAGAAATCCGGTGACGTGCGTGAGTGCGCACGCGCCGGTCCACGGCGAGCGCGGTGGGGGCGAAACTGACAGGGCAGGCCCATGGCGCAGAGAGAGAAGAAAGGGGCGCGGGGCAACTACTCGGCGACTGGCGATCCGGGCCCGCGAGACAGAGAGAGAGAGGGAGCGCACTTGTGAAGAAAACTGGCACCGATAGGTCGGCCCCAGCGGGCAGAGAGCGAGAGAGAGAGAGCGAGCGGGAGAGGGGATCTGCCGATGACAGGCGGGCTCCGCCTGTGAGGCTGCGCGGGCGCGCAGCCTGGCTGCGCCGACTTGGGCCGACTGGGCTGCTTTATCCTTTTCTTTTTCTCTGGATTTTTAATTCCTTTTCTTTTTCTTTTCTATAGGGTTTTCAAATCCAAATTCAAACTAGGTTTCAAATTCAAATAAATTCAAACATGTGCAACACTTCAAAAAATATTTTAAGCTCAGCATGATGCAACATATCATGACCCATAATATTTTGGCAAAAATAAATAATTAACCTCCACTAGTTTAAGAAATTTCTAATCAAAAGGAAAAAGGGAGAGAGAATCTAGAGAGATTGAAAGCCTAGAGTGAGAAAAAGAAGAGTAACACATGATATTGGGTGATAATTAGAAAGAAATTTTATACCCCCAAAATCAGGGTGTTACAGACCTATCCCCCTTAAAATAATCTCGCCCTCAAGATTCAGGGCGCTAGAAAAGAGCTCAGGGTACTTGGCTTTCAAATCATCTTCTCTTTCCCAGGTTGCTTCTTCTTCTGAGTGTTGACCCCATTTGACTTTGCACATCCTGATGGTACTTCTCCAAGTGACCCGATCTGCTGTCTTCAGAATTTGAGTTGGCTTCTCAATATAAGTCAGATCTTCTTGAACTTCAAGATGCTCTGCTGGCAACTGCTCCTCTGGCACTCTCAAGCATTTCTTCAACTAAGACACATGGAACACATTGTGCACAGCGGACAGGTTCTCTGGTAAGCTGAGTTGATAAGCCACTTCTCCGCGTCTTGCTTGGATCTGAAACAACCCAATATATCGGGGTGCTAGCTTGCCTTTGACTCCAAACCTTTTGGTTCCTCTGATGGGTGACACCTTCAAGTAGACATAGTCTCCCACTTCAAAACTGAGTTCCCTTCTTCTGGTGTCAGCATAGCTTTGCTGTCTAGACTGCGCTGCCTTTAAATTCTCTCGAACCATTCTGATGTTCTCTTCGGCTTCAAGAAAAATATCCTGACCGAACACCTGTCTTTCACCAGGTTGAACCCAATGCAATGGAGTTCTGCAATTCCTTCCATAAAGCGGTTCAAACGGTGACATCTTCAGGCTGGCTTGATAGCTGTTGTTGTAAGAGAATTCTGCATATGTTAATCTCTTGTCCCAACCTATCTTGTCTTGCAAAGCACAAGCCCTCAACATATCCTCCAGAATCTGAGTGGTTCTCTCTGTTTGACCATCTGTCTGTGGGTGGTAAGCTGAGCTGAACTTTAAGTGTGTGCCCAAAGCTTCATGCAACTGCTGCCAAAAATGAGAGGTGAACTGGGTGCCTCTATCTGATACTATCTTCTTCGGAACGCCATGCAAGCGCACAATCTGAGCCATGTATAGTTCGGCCAACACTGCACTGTTGTAAGTGGTCTTGACTGGTATGAAATGGGCCGCCTTTGTCAAACGGTCCACTACTACCCAAATGGAGTCATAACTAGTACGAGTGCAAGGCAAACCGACTATAAAGTCCATTCCGATCTCATCCTATTTCCACTGAGGAATCTGCAACGGTTGCAACAAACCTGCAGGTCTCCGATGTTCTGCTTTTAATCCTTTGACAACTGTCACATATAGCCACATACTTCGCTATCTCCCTTTTCATACCGTACCACCAGAATCTTTTCTTCAGGTCTTGGTACATCTTCTCACTACCAGGGTGTATAGAGTATGCTGTCTCATGAGCTTCCTTGAGAATCAATTCCCGAATCGATTTGATGTCGGGAACACACAGTCTATCCTTGAACCATACCACTCGTTCTGCATCTTCACGGAAATCCTTGCCTTTTCCATCTATGATCAGCTGCCGGATCTCATTGATTTTCTCATCATCCTTCTGACCCTTCCTGATGTCTTGCTCTAGAGTGAGTTCCAACTCAATTGTCACTCCTTGAGTGTTGTTCAGAAATCCGAGGCTCAATCTGTCGAACTCCTTCGCTAGCTCATACAACATCGGGTGAGCTGCCAACATATTGACTTGACTCTTTCTACTCAGAGCATCTGCAACCACGTTTGCTTTGCCTGGGTGATAATGAATCTCTAGCTCATAGTCTTTGATCAACTCTAGCCATCTTCGCTGTCTCATGTTTAACTCTGACTGAGTGAATATGTACTTGAGGCTCTTGTGATCCATGTAGATATCACACTTCTACCCATAAAGGTAATGCCTCTAGGTCTTCAATGCATGAACCACAGCTGCTAATTTTAGATCATGAGTAGGATAATTCTTCACATGAATCTTCAACTGTCGGGACGAGTATGCTACTACTATCCCTTCCTGCATCAACACACATCCTAGTCCGGTATACGAAGCATCACAATACACTGAGAATGGCTTGTGAACATATAGCAGAATCAGTACTGGTGTCGTTGTCAACTTCTCCTTCAATGTCTCAAAGGACTTCTGGCATGCTGGGGTCCACTTGAACTCAACCTTCTTTGCTAACAAGGCTGTCATTGGTCTGGCAATCTTGGAGAAACCTTCAATGAAACGCTGTTAATAACCGGCCATTCCGATGAAACTCTTGATTCCTCGAACATCTTTTGGTGCTTTCCAGTCCAAGATAGCTGTTACCTTCTTCGGATCTACAACCAATCCTTCTTGGTTTATAATATGACCCAAGAATAGGACTTCACTGATCCAGAACTCGCACTTGCTAAGCTTGGCATATAGCTAACAATCTTGTAACCTCTGAAGTACTTTCCTCAAATGCTCCTCGTGCTCTTGCTCATTCTGTTAGTATATAAGAATATCATCAATGAACACCACCACAAACTTGTCGAGGTAGTCCAAGAACACACTGTTCATCAAGTACATGAAGTAAGCTGACGCATTCGTCAAACCGAACGACATGACCATGAACTCATACAGTCCATACTTGGTGATGAATGCTGTCTTTGGTATATCTGAGGGTCGGATTCTGAGCTGATGGTAGCCTGACCTCAGATCTATCTTTGAGAACACACAAGCTCCTCTCAACTGGTCAAATAAATATTCAATTCTGGGCAGGGGTACATGTTCATGATAGTAACTTCATTCAAGGATCTGTAGTCAATTGTCACACCCGGCTTTAAGGAACAAAGCCAGGTGCATCTCATACATGCGCCAAGAAGACAACATATATAATAACAGAGTGTATAGAGATAAATGTCACAAAACATCAGAGTATTTATTACATAGCGAAAGTCTTATTACAAAATAAAAGATAAATATGAAACGAACTAAGGATCGTCGTTGGCGCCAATGTCAACTGGGGAAACGCCACCAAGATCAGATCGAACTCCTCGCCTTGTGGCTCCTCCTGAACCACCTGTTCTTCTCCTGTGGGGGGGTGTGAGATAGCAAGGATGAGCTCACACATGATCATAGCTCAACAAGTTGTGGGGAACTAGTGGACATGAACTCACAAAGGTGGGAGTTCATGTCATGTGTAAGGCTAATCAACGACAGGGGTTGAAGCTGTGCATTGCTTTTAATTAGTTGGTCCAAATTTTATTAGCAGTTACTAGGTGTAAGTAAATAACAAACCTTAAATAAAGCATTAGAACAAAATTAATAATAAACCCATGCAATGCAAATGACAAAATTTAATTTAAGTTCCATAAATTAATCATCAGAGAGTCCTGAGCTGCTCATGACCATGAGCTCGGCTAGTATACCAGTTTTACACTCTGCAGAGGTTGTACCCTTTACCCACAAGTCATGTTACCCATCTGCCAAGGGGTCGTGACTCCCATACACCTCTACCTAGGAGGCGAGGCAGGGCAGCACTACGAGGCCTTTACAAAGTTCCCCTAGCTTTCAAAAACCCGCTACAGTTTATGGGAAGAGCACTTGCAAGAATCCCCCGTCTGACCGCCATCGCAGCTAAATCAACCCGAGAACCTCCTTGCATGCAACTCCCCTACTGCCCTTGCCCCTTTCGGGTAAGGTAGTCTTCCACTAGCTTTCCTAATTAGTCAGCCAAGGGCGTCCCATTAAACCCTTGTGGTGGAACGTGTTTCTCAAGTTAAGCTCTATGTTCCAATTAACATTAATGATCTTGACATGAACATAAATAGAATAACAAAAGAATTGGAACATAGATATAATAAATGATTATCCCAAAACCATGTAAAGCAATAGCAAACTACCTAAGTGTTTCAGGGGTAAACAAGGTAATGAGATAAACAATCTAGGGTGACCTATTGGGTCCCATCAAAATTAACCTATGCATGAATAAATGATATTAAAGAACATTATTGGGTAAAAAGTGTCATGGGCACAACTTGCCTTCAATGAGCTCCTGCTCAGCTACTTCTATCTGCTGCTCACCAGTATCCTCAGTCACAGGCTCTTCTACTCGTCACAATACCAACAAGCACAGTGTATAGAGAAAATTAACATCACACCAAACATGTAAACAAAATACACATTAATAATCTACACATTAAAATAAAATCCTAGGAACATGTCACACCCGGATTTCGGGGCATCAAGACCTGGGCGCGAACATAATCACCAGGTGTGCTGGGACCAAGTCTCACACATATGATGTATCATGGCACAGGATCGAATGTCACATCTTTACTACTTAACAGGAATTCTATACAAAATAAATAATTAAGTTATAAGGAGACAACGGTCCAGCAACCCAAAGTTGACTGGGAGATGACGGCGTAGATCTCTCACGAACACATCACAGCATCCTCCAAGCGCCTCATCCTGTGGTACCTGATCTTGACCTGTGGGGGGGTGTGAGATAGCAAGAGTGAGCTTACATACATTCATTGCTCAACAAGTTGTGGGGAATAATGTGCATGAACTCGCCAAGGGTGGGAGCTCACGTGAAGTGTAAGGTTTACCAAAGAGGATGGTTAGAGCTGAGCATTGCTTTTAAAGTTGGTCAAAATTTTATTAGCAATTACTAAGTATAAGTAAATACCAACCCAATTAAGTAGTAGAACAAAAGTAATAACAACATCACCTGCGATGCAATGCATATGACAAATTAAATTTAGTTCCATAAATTAATCATGTGAGTGTCCGAGCTGCTCATGACCGTGAGCACGGCTAGTATACCAGTTTTACACTCTGCAGAGGTTGCGCATCTTTACCCACAAGTCATGTTACCCATCTGCCAAGAGACGGCCAATCCCATACACCTCTACCGAGGAGGCGAGACAGGGTAACATTACGAGGCCTTTACAAAGTTCCACTACCTTCAGAAAACCCGCTACAGTTTATAGGAAGCTCCAATGCAGGAATCCCTCGTCTGACCGCCATCGCAGCAAAATCAACCCGAGGACCTCCCTACACTAACCACTCCCCTACTGCCCTTGCCCCTTTCGGGTAAGGTAGTCTTCCACTAGCTTTCCTAATTAGTCAGCCAAGGGCGTCCCATTAAACCCTTATGGTAGCACTGTTTTCTCGGGTGGTTCTCCATGTTCCAATTAACATAATGATCTTATCATGAACAGTAAATAATGAACTGATAATAAAAAGTGTAATCATGAGTAATGAATATCTCTATACCCAAAACCACATAAAGCAATAGCATGTACTACCCAAAAATTTAGTAGTAAAACCTGTGGTGAAACAAGGAACAAAGATAGTCAAATCTAGGGTAACCTATTGGGTCCCATCAAAATTAACCTATGCAGATCATTATGATTAATTAGAACATGAGTGGGTAAAAAGAAGTGATCAAGGGCACAACTTGCCTAGGACTTGAGATTCCAGGTACCAGGATGATCTTCAGATGACTCGTGACCTCACTGCTAGTTGTAGCAATACAGACAAACATTGTATAGGCAAAATTAACATCACACCAAACATGAGAACAAACTGCGTAATAATAATCTACGCGTTGCTATGAGATCGTGGAAACAAGAACCACTAAATTCGGAGCTACGATTATTAAGTTATGAATTTCCGGAATTATTTAGTGCTTAGAATAGATTAATCCTAATAAACAATTTTAATTCTAGTTTCATGGCTGAAAAGTGTTACTAGTTGGTAGACAATATTAATACAAGATTATTGCAACTGGAATGACTCAATTTGGAGTTAAAATGAATTAACTATGAATTTTCTAATTTCTCAAGTATTTTTGATATTGTTTTTATACAAAAATAAATTTCCAGAATTAATTTAATAAGGAAATAAGATCTCTTGGGCTGCGGCTACCATTCTCCAAAAGGTCAAGGGTCTATTTGCAAAAACCTGGACCCGACTATGATGTTCTTTGAATATGTGTGGACGGCGGGTTGGTTTGGATAAAGATCGGGGGCCTTTCTGCAACTTTCGCACGGTCGAAGGGGTATGGTGATATCTAGGCCATGCGATCCAAATCTCACGGCCCAGATTACAACGAGCCAACACCGAAACGGTACGCACCGGACACCGCTTGATTGGCAACCTATAGTCTAGATTTAAAACAACCCGAATCGATCACGTTCGCCCGATCACAGATCTGTGGCCCAGATCAGATGGCGCGAAGGGACACGTCATGACTTCATCTTGGCTGTTAAATCCCTATCCGACGTCCAGCGCACATCCCACCAAAATCCGAGGACCCGGGCGGTAGCGCCGCCCATTCTACCGGCGGAGACCTCGCCGGTGAAGGTCGATACGGTGCCCAAGTGCGTAGAGCTCGAAGAGGATAGGCGCTAAGCGATTCTACGGACGCAACGAAGCTATCGGGGGACTCACTAGAGGCAGGGGCGACGAAGCGGGGGCGGTCCACGTCGTAGGCGGCTCCGCGGCAGAGTTAATCTCTGGGGAGAAATTCGTTGAACACCGATCGCCCATTCGTTGATTTAGAGATAGGTACAGTTTCCCGTGTCCTTGCGACGCTCCTAGTCTCCCTTCCACGGCTGGAGATGCACGCCCGACCGATTGCCATGGTGGAGACAACCTTCTTCTTTCTCCCCTGCTCTCCCTTTGTTTCTGCGCGCCGTTGTTTGGGGACGAACGGCTCCACTTTTATACCTCGAGGAGCATGACCGGAGGAATCGGAGACCGAGCCCAAAACTCGCACGGGTGGTTTGGTGTCCGAAGATCTCGGCATGGAGGGGATGCGCGCGAAGCTATTGCGGTCATCACGCGAGGTTGGTGCCGAACCCGCCAGGTGGGGTAGGGCTGTCGGCTAGAGAAGTGCAGGCGCGCACGGATCTGAGAGTGTGACTGGGTGGGTCCACATGCCAGTGGTCGGCTTGGCACAGTGGTGTGGGAAGGAGGTTGGGCCGCGCGGGACTGCAGTTGAAGTGGGCTGGGGAGAGGGGAGAGGAAAAGAAAGTGGACCGCGACGAGGAATCTTGGGCCGAATCCGTTTTAGTTTATTCTTTTCCTTTTTCTTATTTCTATTTTATTCTCTATGTCAAGTTTACAACATTCAATTTTGTAATACCCACTTTGTAAGAAAAATCTAAAAGGAGAAATTACATTCCTTTATAGATATGTGTGTCATCTCTATCTATCATTTCATGTGAACACCTCACTTACACAGATAAATAATTAACAAAAGAACACTACTCAAATAAATCATGCATCATGCTCGGATCTTATTTTGTGTGCATTTTGTGACAACATAAAATAATTTGAAAAGAAATATATTAATTCCCAAATGGGGATTTAAATCCTAAAGGAAATTCTAGGATTGAGAAAAAGAGAAGAAAACATTATACAAATAGGATAAAATAAAAATATAAATGAATTAAAAATTTAGTTCATATTATTATAGGCAGTTAACCTAGGTATGAACCTCACAACAAGTATGAATTCAAAATTGAAAGTTAAAAAAATAGAAATAGAAAAGAAAAGGAAAAAAAATTAAACCTATCAGTTCCTTGGGCCAAATCTGCACACCTTGGCCCATTTCCACCGTCGCTTAGCCCAAACCCGCTATATCTATGCCATGCGGGACCCATGCGCCAGCTTCTCCTGCGCTCGCTCCTCACACGCCCACTGATTTGCGGGCCCGGGATGTCAGCACCTTCGTGACTCAGCGTGCACGCGCTGTGGCTTTCGCTGACATGCGGGCCCCGGTCGCAGCTTCCCCCACCTTCCTATCCGCTGGCTTGTGGGGATGGCTTGTCAGAGCCATCCTCTTCCTCCCCGCGCGAACCTCGTAACAGTCCGCACCCCTCGCCGTGCATGCTGCTGCCACCAAGTCCCCTCCCGGGTCGTCGGATGATTCCCTTGCCGCACGAATTGGAGGAACGCAACCATGCCGCAAAGCTCGGACGGGGCCTGACCGAATCCCGAGTCAGGGACTAGGTCCCTCGCTCACGCCTCTTCTGGTGCATGACCGCCTCTATCGCCGCCGAGAAATTCGCGCTCACCCAGCCAACGCTGGCCCTGGACTTCGGTTCTAGATATAAGGTCACGCCTCCTGGACCCTCCTCTCTCCATTAAACTAGCTCTCGAGCCATCCAACGCCAGCCACTATTATCGCCGACACCCAGTTGAGGAGCAGAAATCGCCGCCACCCTTGCTGCTCAATTCACCGCCGCCTAGAGCCAAGATAGGGTACCAGGGAGATCCGCTGTGACGTCGGGGTCTTCTAATCATGATCTGGGCGACCAAACGCACGAGCGATGACTTGGACCAAGAAGGATTTCTCGCCGTAATTCAATCACCGCCGTGGAGCTCCACCTCCGCGTGGTCAGGGCCACCACCGCCACAATCCGAGGTGAAGAAACCATCATCTAGTTCGTCTTGTCGGTTACATCGTGTAGCTCCGTTCAATTTGACAGAGGTGGGGGGGGGGGGGGGGTCGCAGGATCGGTCTGCGCCGGCGTGGGGCTCGCCGCCGTGGAGATCGAGGTGTCGCTAGCTGTGCGCTATTGGTAGAAGAAATAAAGGAAACCGTTAATTGGTAGATGAACGGCCCAGATCAGTAGACGTATTCTCTCTGCTAGAAATGATCCTGGCCGCTAAGTATTGATCGGGCGGATGCGTGGGGGGCGTAGGTGTTTAAAAGATGGACCGTTGAGATTAGATCTAAGGGTAGATGGTGGATCGGACTTCATAAAATATAGGCGGTAGATCCTTGATCCGATGGTCCCTATCACTTACTGGTTTGTCCCGGGCGCGATATAATCTGGACCCAGACTTCTGATCGGGTGGCTCAGATCGCCTGATACCCCTTCGGCCATCCGTTTTGCATAAGAACCCCTGGGATATCTGTGAATCAACCCGCAGTCCACTCGTTTGGGCTCTGAGTCCTAGAATATTTTGCGCAGAGACCCTTATGCTTTTTAGTTATCGAGGCCCAGTCCAGAGCGTAATTAAAATAAGTAAATTAATTAGTAAATGCAATTTTAATACAAAAACAAATGCTAGAACTTGGAAAATTCATATCTAATTCATTTTAGCTCCAAATTGAGTCATTCCAGTTGCAATAATTTTGTATTAATATTGTATACCAACTAGTAACACTGTTTAGCCATGAAACTTGAATTAAAATTATTCATTTGGATTAATCTATTCTAAGCACTAAATAATTTCCGAAATTCATAACTTGGTAACCGCAACTCCGAATTTAGTGGTTCTTGTTTCTACGATCTCGTAACGTCGCGTAGATCATTATTATGCAGTTTATTCTTATGTTTGGTGTGATGTTAATTTTATCTATACCATGTTTGTTTGTATTGCTACGACTAGCGCGAGGACACGTGTCATCTGAAAAGCAAGTTGGTACCTGGAATCTCAAGTGCCAGGCAAGTTGTGCCCTTGATTCACTTTTGTTACCCAATAATATTCATTATAATCATTTACCATGCATAGGTTTAATTTTGATGGGACCCAATAGGTTACCCTAGTCTGTTTATCCATTTTACCTTGTTTACCCCTGAATCATATGGGTAGCTATGCTATTGCTTTACATGGTTTTGGGTTAATCATTTATTATATCCATGTTCCAGTTATTATGTTATTTATTAATGTTCATGACAAGATCATTATACTATTGTTAATTGGAACATGGAGCTTAACTTGAGAAACACGTGCCACCACAAGGGAGGAATGGGACCCCTTGGCTAACGAATTAGGAAAGCTAGTGGAAGACTACCTTACCCGAAAGGGGCAAGGGCAGTAGGGGAGTTGCATGCAAGGAGGTTCTCGGGTTGATTTGCTGCGATGGCGGTCAGACGGGGGATTCTTGCAAGTGCTCTTCCCATAAATTGTAGCGGGTTTTCGGAAGCTAGTGGAACTTTGTAAAGGCCTCGTAGTGGATCCCTAGCCATTCACCTCGGTAGTGTCTAAGGGCCTAGCTAACCCTGGCGACATGGGAAACACGACTTGTGGGTAAAGGGTACAACCTCTGTAGAGTGTAAAACTGGTATACTAGCCGAGCTCACGGTCATGAGCGGCTCAGGACTCTCCGATGATTAAATCACTACTACATATATGACTATATAAGACACACCATTAAAGACTCATATAAGTACATTTTATAGAAGTGTCTTATATCATACGATGTTGAGTAAGATAAGACAATTTTTTGGAAATCCGTCTTAATTGGAAAAGTTTTTTGAGACAGTTACGTCGTAAAAAATGTCTTATATTGATTTAAGACATGTTTTATTATTAACTGTCTCAAATAAGGATAGTATTTGAGTCATCCCTACTTTAACAACTGTCTTAGATGGCAATGAGTATTTGAGACAGTTCTATGTATGAAACCATCTCAAATAAGAATACTATTAGAGTCGTCTAGACTATAAGAACCGTCATAGATGTTAGTGAGTATACTAGACACTTATAAATATAGAACCGTCTTCACATGATAGTCTGAATTCGAGAGATTGAGGTCTAGATTAGCTCGCCCCAGCATGTATAAAACAATTATAATTGGATGACCAACAGAAAATGTTTCATTATGTTTCCTAATTTATTTAGATTCAATGTACGATCATCTCGAGTCGTTTCGCAAAAGAAATTTATGTCTAATGAAAAATACTTCAATATGGACAGAAGACAAAGGTCAGAATTTGATCCCAAATTCTCCATCTCAGTACGGCAAGTTCAATCTATTTAAGAAAAGCACGAATATATTTGTTTCGGACCAATGGGCCTAGACATACTCACATACACAAGTAGTTCCCAGGCCTAATCCAATCTCCAGGCTCAGGAAAAACAACCCCGGACCGCGTGCGTTTCGCTTCCGCCCCTGCTGTTTCTGTTTCTTGGCGTTCACCCCCTCTTTCTCTCGTGGCGACGACGGCGACCGTCGCCTTTCCCTACGCGCTAGGTGCCAGGGTCCGTCGGGTCCTTCGCTGGCGACGAGCAACTACCAGGTATGCCGTATTCCCACCCCTTATCTTACCTTCGTGTTGTTCGGATCTAAACGGAGCTACCAAACCCTAACTTATGCTATTTGGCTACCTGCATCCGGATCTGATCTAGTAGTTACTAGTGTATGCGTGTTTAATGCCTACTAATTTTGATTTTTTTGTAAAGATTATGGCCCATGTACTTTATTGGCTCCGCACCCTCGTTTGGAACTTTGGATTAGCTGGCTGATTTCTGAGATCTTATTTTCCGTATATATTACGCATGATAATTTCGATCGTTCGTTTCTAGGCGACCTAGTGGTGTGTTCGGGAACGTTTCCGCGGGCGGGCGGCGGCCCCCAGTGGCGAAGATGATCCGACTACCGACGTACGCAGCAGGAGGCGTCCGTTGCCATCTTCTTCTCCTTTGAGTAAGCTCAATTTTATTTTCTTAATTTTGCTTAAATGCCTTTTTCGGTGCATGGAAAATCTGCACTCTCTGTTTTCATTTTATCACTGTATCAATGTGGCACGCTGCAATATTTTGTTCTCTTTCACAATGTTATTAGAGTATGGATAGAGAACTAGAAATTAATTAAATTGTAGTCTCTTTGATATGGCATCTCCCAAGATAATGGGCAAATATTTGCAAAACGAAGTACTACATATTAGGTCTATATATCAAGCGAGTGTCTTTTTTTAGTTGCACAGGACCATGCCTTTCACGGATGTCTTAATTCTTCAGTAATGTAATCTCTTTCCATTTTGTGTGTCGTCCTTTGCACTTCCATATACTACATGAATAATGCCAGCTTTGCAGTTATTTTTTTATTTGCTTGACATATATATGCTTTGCTAAGCCATGGATATATCTTATTTTCACTACCTCAATGGTCTTAAGCTTGCTAATCAGTTCATCTATGTGCTCTTGTTGCTATATTATGCATGAGATGTTAGTCTACAAGCTTGTGCAGCTATGTCTATTTAGGTTTGAGCAATACGTTAAGTGATTGCAAAGTATTTGTTCCATTTAGCATGAAACTCCAGCTATACTATAATTTGTTTGTTTCTTGCTTCCAAGGCAAGGGGTATGCATTACAGACTAGGTAATAACCCTATAGTTCTTATTTCTAAATACCTGGCAATTATTTATTGATGTACCATAATATTCAAGTTGCTCAATAATAGCTAACAAGTATAAACCATGTTTCAGGTATATGATACTAGCAACATCCACAGTATCAACATTCGTGAAGTATATATTCTATGTTAGTGACATGCTAATGGAAGGTCAATGGGAGAAAAAGGCAGTGTATATGTGACTTTCCGCAACTTCAGAATTCGCATTGCAGATTATGTGCGCTACAGAAAGATCACTTCCAACATGAATGAACGCTTTCCAGATGCTACGTCAGAAGAGCTCGATGTGTAAGTTTTATATTTTATATTTTGGTGATTCCGTTGACTCAACTATAAAAATTGTCATTAAATTTTATTGTATTCAGGAGTGATGCTACATGTATTATTTGCCGTGAGGAAATGGCTACAGCAAAGAAACTGCTCGGTGGGCATCTGTTCCATGTGCATTGTCTAAGGTCGTGGCTAGAACACCAACACACTTGCCCCACGTGCAGAGCTCCAATCATTCCCGCAGCATGGGATCTCTCCATTTTTTTAGTTGTTAACCATGACCATTGCATTTCCATAGAGAAACAGGAGAACAGGCTGATGAAGAGGTTCCTCTATGGCTTCTCCATGGGAGGAACCGTGGTGCTTCAGCTCCATAGGAAGGATCCTCTCTGCTGGGACGGTGCCGAGCTGCTTGCCCCAATGTGCAAGGTCAGATCCTTAAATGTTGATCTCAGTCTGTTGTGCTTGTACTGACATGAGCATTTGATCACTGGGACTGCGCAGTCAATAATTTTCGTGAATGTATACAGTAAACACCGATGCGATGATAGGAACATTGTTGTTCACCAGTTATAATCTTCACATCCACTGAACATTGTTGTTCACCAGTCAATAATTTTCATGAGCATTTGAACATTGTTGTTCAGCAGTTATAGCCTTGTTTTTGTGGGTTCAACATCCACTGAGATCTTCACAAATAAACTTGATAGGCCACATTTTGCAATTAACCATGAAGATCTGACACTGTTATTTTCAAATATGTACTATGGTCAGTAATTTTTTCTACTTCTTTAAAAACTGAGTATTATGTCTTGTGGATTTATTTCAGGGTTATTGTATATTAACAGCCAACAGTAGTGTCGAAGGAGCACAAGATGATGTGTGAGCACAAAGTGGCCAGCAAGAATGGAGTCATGGAACATCGGCAGGAGGGGTGCGACAACGGCAACCGATGTATCCCTTGGACAATCTGGTTTTGACATGATGCAAATCAATCTGCTGTACATTGTATTCTGCACTTGCACAGATTGTTTGGCTAATTACAGGATTATCTCAATGTTTTGGTTTGGATTTAGAGTACACTTATGTATGAAATATTTATTGGTACTCATCTATATTATATTAATTATATTATTATTAAATATATGTGTGTGTATTTCTCTTTCAAATTATTATAATGTGGTATCTCAAATGAATATAAATTGAAGAATATATTGTTATTTAAGTCAATTTGTTTAAATCTTATTCAGACGGTTCTAAAAATATCCAATATCGGTCTTCTAAATAAGACGATTTCCAAAACGTCCAATATCAGACACCAAAATAAGACGGTTTTTATATTGCAAGTGTTTATTAATATAGAACATTTTAGACATTTTACTAAATAACTTGTGACTTAAAATGTTCATATACTCGATGGTTATTTTGAAAAGTGTCTTAAATAAACATAATTTAAGACAGGTTATTGGACAAAATGACTTAAACAAATACCTTTTTTGGACGGTTATAAACTAACAATGTCTTATGTAATATCTTTTTAAGACGGTTTGCAACCATCTTAAATGTGGGACATCTTTTGCGACTCCATCAAATTTGGACACTTGAGAAACGTCTTAATAAGTGAAAATTAACCGTCTCATATAATAGGATCTGTAGTAGTGAATTATGGAACCTAAACTCAATTTGTCATTTGCATTTGCATGGGTTTATTATAAATTTTGTTCTCTATTATTTTATTATGGTTTGGTATTCACTTACACTTAGTAACCGCTAATAAAAGTTTGACCAACTACTTAAAAGCAATGCTCAGCTTTAACCCCTATTGTTGATAAGCCTTACACTTCATGATCTCCCACCTTTGGTGAGTTCATGCCACATTATTCCCCACAACTTGTTGAGCCTATGATCATGTGTGAGCTCACCCTTGCTGTCTCACACCCCCCCACAGGTCAAGAACAGGTATCACTGGAGGTGGCGCATGATGGATGTTGCGCTGTGTTCGTGAGAGGTCTAGGTCGTCGTCTCCCAGTTGACTTTCTGGCGCCAAGAATGGATTTTAGATCCTGTTATATTTATCTTTTATTTTGTAAGACTTCCGCTATGTATTAATACTCTGATGTTTTATGACATTTATCTCTATACACTCTGTTATTATATATGTTGTCTTCTTGGCGCATGTATGAGATGCACCTGGATTTGTCCCTTAAAGCCCGGGTGTGACAGGAGTGGTATCAGAGGAAATGTTGACTGTAGGACGTGACCTAGATAGAAATGGACTAAACCCTTCAATACTTACCTTACTCTGATTCATTCTATACTTACCTCATCTTGATCCGATCTCATCTTTAGCTTCTCCACTTTGATTACTCTTATCCTTTCTACTCTAAGACAAGATGGATTTCACACCTTGGAATCCTATGACTATGATCTTCTTAAGAGATAGGGAACCTAAGACGAAATTAAAACAATATTGTTTGATTGTTCTGATGATAAATGTCTGATTCGCTTCTTTGATTGATTGAAGTATTATATATGGACATCTTAGCATGTACCACCATAAGGTAATGAATTAGCTTTAGTAGGTGACACACTAATCTACTTAGCTAATAAATCCCCCGTAGTAACATTTCTCGTAATTACTCGCCTTGTCTACAGTTCTTCCTTTCTTACCCTGTATTTCCAACCTAGATGGACTACCCCTATAGTGTAAGAAGAGAGCACTATAGACGTGATCCTTGGTATGTCATCGTTAAGAAAGGCAAAGACAGTATATACACCGTGCTAAGGGAACCATATAACTCACCAATTCCAAAGGACAAAGATTTGAAGTTGAAGTTGCAGTAACTACCACCATCAGACTAGCGGCATTCTTAGTAGATGGGAAGTTTGTTAGTATCAATATCCGTGTGGTTAGAGATTTTTCGAATGTCTTCCTAGAAGAGTTATTAGGGACGCCACCTGATAGAGAAGTTGAGTTGGTCATTGATCTCTTACCTAGGACTGCTCCTATTTCTAAACGGTTGTACAGGATGTTCATAGAAGAGCTAAAGGAACTTAAGAAGCCATTAACGAAATTACAAGAGGTTGGGTACATTCGTTCGAGTTCCTCACCTTGGGGAGCGCCGGTCTTGTTTGTACAGAAGGAAGATAGATCGCAAGGGATGTGTGTGGATTATAGGACCCTTAACGATGTCACTGTGAAAAACAAGTGTCCATTACCCCGCATTGAGGATTTATTTAATCGGATAAGAGGTGCAAGTGTATTCTCGAAGATCGATCTCCGATCGGGTTACCATCAAATGAAGATTAGGCCATCGGATATTCCCAAGATGGATTTTCTCGACCTGATATGATTTATATGAGTTCACAATTATGTCATTTGGACTAACCAATACACCAGCCTATTTTATGGATCTGAAGAATGAGGTGTTCATGATTTGGACAGATTCGTCGTGGTTTTCATCGACGATACTCTTATTTGTTCCAAGAGTGATAGTGATCATGAGAAATATCTGAGATTGGAGCTACAGAAGCGACGAGATAATCAACTCTATGCCAAGTACAGCAAATGCGAGTTTTGGATTGGCGAGGTGTCATTCCTTGGATATATCATGGAGGAATATTAGCGGATCCTGCTAAAGTTAAGGAGATAGTGGCGTGGAGCATACCCACTATAGTTACAGAGATTCAGAGTTTCTTAAGGCTTGCAGGATATTATTGGAGATTTATTAAAGGATTTTCTAAGATTGCTAAGCCTATGACCTCACTTCTGGAGAAGGAAAGAGAGTTTAAGTGGTACGAGAAGTGCCAAGATAGCTTTGATCAATTAAAGAAGAGATTATTGTCACCACCGGTGTTGGTTATACCAGATCTATAGAAGGGATTTGACATTTATTGTGATGCCAATGGCCAAGGCTTGGGACGTGTACCTATGTGAGAAGGACATGTGATCGCCTACGTGTCTCGTCAGTTGTGGAAACACGAGTTGAACTACCCCACACATGACTTAGAATTGGTAGCCGTTGTGCTTGCGCTTAAGATTTGGAGACATTATATTATGGGAACCAAGTGTCAAGTGTACACGGATCATAAGAGTTTGAAGTATATATTCACTCAAATGGATCTCAACCTTAGGCAACACCGTTGGTTGGAGCTTATTAAGGATTATGATTTGGAGATTCACTATCACCCAGGCAAGGCAAATTTGGTTGCCGATGCCTTGAGTCGAAAGGAGCATGTTCATTCAGCTGTTGTTGCCCAGCTACCTGATGAGATTGTTGAGGATCTCAGGCGACTTAACCTGGGGATAGTTGCTCACATTGAAGGAGTTACTATTGATGTGGAATCTACTTTGGAGCAAGAAATCCGCAAAGGACAAATTGGTGATGCTAAGATACAAGAGATTAAGGATCTGATTACTGAAGGTCGAGGTCCGGAATTCACAGAAGATGAACAAGGCACAATATGGTTCAAGGACAGGATATGAGTTCGTGAGATTGATAACCTTTGTGGGACTATACTAAAGGAAACCCATGACTCGGATTATTCTATTCATCCTAGGAGTACCAAGATGTATCAGAATTTGAAGCAGAAATATTGGTGGCATGGATTGAAGAGAGATGTGGTTGCACATGTGGCTATGTGCGAGGTGTGTCAAAGAGTTAAGGTCGAACACCAAAGACAAGCTGGACTATTATACCCATTAAAGATACCCGAATGGAAGTGGGAAGAGATTGGTATGGACTTCATTACTGGATTGCCTCGCACCCCGAAAGGATATGAGTCTATATGGGTGATTGTAGAGAGATTGACTAAAGTTCACTTCATTCTGGTCAAGACTACTTATAAGGGATCTTAATTGGTAGAGTTATATATGGCTCAGATTGTGTCTCTATATGGTGTACCGAAGAAGATCATTTCGGATAGAGGATCACAATCTACCTCCAGATTTTGGAAAAGTTTTCATGAGAATATGGATGCGAAGTTGAATTTTAGTTCGGCCTACCTCAGACTGATGGACTGACCAAAAGGACTAACCATGTATTGAAAGATATGTTGAGAGCTTGTGCCCTTCAGCATGGTAGTAGTTGGGACAAGAGTCTACCTTGTGCTGAGTTCTCATATAATAATAGTTACCAGGCCAGTCTAAAGATGTAACCGTTCGAGGCTCCATATGGCAGGAAGTGGAGGACTCCTCTATATTCGATCAGACTAGGGGAAGACAGTTCTTTGGACATGAACTTATTCAAGAAGCAGAGGAACAAGTCCGTATAATTCGGGAGAATTTGAGGGTAGCTCAGACCACACAAAAGAGCTATGCGAATAATAGAAGCAGACCATTGGAATTTGAGGAGGGTGATCATGTGTACCTCAAGGTGTCACCACTTCGTGGAATGAGGAGATTCAAAGTCATGGGCAAATTGTCCCCTCGCTTTATTGGACCATTTAGAGTTTTTAGGCAAGTTGGAGAGATGGCCTATCAACTCGAGCTACCTGATAATCTATCTTATGTGCATTCCATGTGTCTCAACTTAAGAAGTGTCTTCGTGTCCCTGAGAAACAGTTACCAATGGAAGAGCTCAGTGTTTAGGGAAATTTGGCTTATACGGAGTATCCTATCAAGATTCTTCACACTTTGACTGGAGTTACAAGAAATAAGGTAATAAAGATGGGCAAAGTGCAATGGAGTCACCATGGAGAAGATGAAGCTACTTGGTAGAGAAAAAAGAAGCTTCGCGTAGATTTCCCCATCTTTTCTCTAGACCTTTTTAAATCTCGAGGACGAGATTATTTTTAAGGGGGTAGGATTTGTAATACCCACTTTGTAAGAAAAATCTAAAAGGAGAAATTACATTCTTTTATAGATATGTGTGTCATCTCTATCTATCATTTCATGTGAACACCTCACTTACACAGATAAATAATTAACAAAAGAACACTACTCAAATGAAACATGCATCATGCTCGGATCTTATTTTGTGTGCATTTTGTGACAACATAAAATAATTTGAAAAGAAATATATTAATTCCCAAATGGGGATTTAAATCCTAAAGGAAATTCTAGGATTGAGAAAAAGAGAAGAAAACATTATACAAATAGGATAAAATAAAAATATAAATGAATTAAAAATTTAGTTCATATTATTATAGGCAGTTAACCTAGGTATGAACCTCACAACAAGTATGAATTCAAAATTGAAAGTTAAAAAAATAGAAATAGAAAAGAAAAGGAAAAAAAATTAAACCTATCAGTTCTTGGGCCAAATCTGCACACCTTGGCCCATTTCCACCGTCGCTTAGCCCAAACCCGCTGTATCTATGCCATGCGGGACCCATGCGCCAGCTTCTCCTGCGCTCGCTCCTCACACGCCCACTGATTTGCGGGCCCGGGATGTCAGCACCTTCGCGACTCAGCGTGCACGCGCTGCTGGCTTTCACTGACATGCGGGCCCGGTCGCAGCTTCCCCCACCTTCCTATCCGCTGGCTTGTGGGGATGGCTTGTCAGAGCCATCCTCTTCCTCCCCGCGCGAACCTCGTAACAGTCCGCACCCCTCGCCGTGCATGCTGCTGCCACCAAGTCCCATCCCGGGTCGTTGGATGATTCCCTCGCCGCACGAATTGGAGGAACGCAACCATGCCGCAAAGCACGGACGGGGCCTGACCGAATCCCGAGTCGGGGACTGGGTCCCTCGCTCGCACCTCTTCTGGTGCATGACCGCCTCTATCGCCGCCGAGAAATTCGCGCTCACCCAGCCAACGCTGGCCCTGGACTTCGGTTCTAGATATAAGGTCACGCCTCCTGGACCCTCCTCTCTACATTAAACTAGCTCTCGAGCCGTCCAACGCCAGCCGCTATTATCGCCGACACCCAGTTGGGGAGCAGAAATTGCCGCCACCCTTGCTGCTCAATTCACCGCCGCCTAGAGCCAAGACAGGGTACCAGGGAGATCCGCTGTGACGTCGGGGTCTTCTAATCATGATCTGGGCGACCAAACGCACGAGCGACGACTTGGACCAAGAAGGATTTCTCGCCGTAATTCAATCACCGCCGTGGAGCTCCACCTCCGCATGGTCAGGGCCACCACCGCCACAATCCGAGGTGAAGAAACCATCATCTAGTTCGTCTTGTCGGTTACATCGTGTAGCTCCGTTCAATTTGATAGAGGTAGGGGGGGTCACAGGATCGGTCTGCGCCGGCATGGTGCTCGCCGCTGTGGAGATCGAGGTGTCGCTAGCTGTGCGCTATTGGTAGAAGAAATAAAGGAAACCATTAATTGGTAGATGAACGGCCCAGATCAGTAGACGTATTCTCTGTGTGCTAGAAATGATCCTGGCCGCTAAGTATTGATCGGGCGGATGCGTGTGGGGCGCAGGTGTTTAAAAGATGGACCGTTGAGATTAGATCTAAGGGTAGATGGTGGATCGGACTTCATAAAATATAGGCGGTAGATCCTTGATCCGATGGTCCCTATCACTTACTGGTTTGTCCCGGGCGCGATCTAATCTGGACCCCAGACTTCTGATCGGGTGGCTCAGATCGCCTGATACCCCTTCGGCCATCCGTTTTACATAAGAACCCCTGGGATATCTGTGAATCAACCCACAGTCCACTCGTTTGGGCTCTGAGTCCTGGAATATTTTGCGCAGAGCCCCTTATGCTTTTTAGTTATCGAGGCCCAGTCCAGAGCGTAATTAAAATAAGTAAATGAATTAGTAAATGCAATTTTAATACAAAAACAAATGCTAGAACATGGAAAATTCATATCTAATTCATTTTAGCTCCAAATTGAGTCATTCCAGTTGCAATAATTTTGTATTAATATTGTATACCAACTAGTAACACTGTTTAGCCATGAAACTTGAATTAAAATTATTCATTTGGATTAATCTATCTAAGAACTAAATAATTTCCGAAATTCATAACTTGGTAACCACAACTCCGAATTTAGTGGTTCTTGTTTCTACGATCTCGTAACGTCACGTAGATCATTATTATGCAGTTTATTCTTATGTTTGGTGTGATGTTAATTTTATCTATACCATGTTTGTTTGTATTGCTACGACTGGCGCGAGGACACGTGTCATCTGAAAAGCAAGGTTGTACCTGGAATCTCAAGTGCCAGGCAAGTTGTGCCCTTGATTCACTTTTGTTACCCAATAATATTCTTTATAATCATTTACCATGCATAGGTTTAATTTTGATGGGACCCAATAGGTTACCCTAGTCTGTTTATCCATTTTACCTTGTTTACCCCTGAATCATATGGGTAGCTATGTTATTGCTTTACATGGTTTTGGGTTAATCATTTATTATATCCATGTTCCAGTTATTATGTTATTTATTTATGTTCATGACAAGATCATTATATTATTGTTAATTGGAACATGGAGCTTAACTTGAGAAACACGTGCCACCACAAGGGAGGAATGGGACCCATTGGCTAACTAATTAGGAAAGCTAGTGGAAGACTACCTTATCCGAAAGGGGCAAGGGCAGTAGGGGAGTTGCATGCACGGAGGTTCTCGGGTTGATTTGATGCGATGGCGGTCAGACGGGGGATTCTTGCAAGTGCTCTTCCCATAAACTGTAGCTGGTTTTCGGAAGCTAGTGGAACTTTGTAAAGGCCTCATAGTGGATCCCTAGCCATTCACCTCGGTAGTGTCTAAGGGCCTAGCTAACCCTGGCGACATAGGAAACACGACTTGTGGGTAAAGGGTACAACCTCTGCAGAGTGTGAAACTGGTATACTAGCCGAGCTCACGGTCATGAGCGGCTCAGGACTCTCCGACGATTAAATTATGGAACCTAAACTCAATTTGTCATTTGCATTTGCATGGGTTTATTATAAATTTTGTTCTCTATTATTTTATTATGGTTTGGTATTCACTTACACTTAGTAACCGCTAATAAAAGTTTGACCAACTACTTAAAAGCAATGCTCAGCTTTAACCCCTATTGTTGATAAGCCTTACACTTCATGATCTCCCACCTTTGGTGAGTTCATGCCACATTTTTCCCCACAACTTGTTGAGCTATGGTCATGTGTGAGCTCACCCTTGCTGTCTCACACCCCCCCACAGGTCAAGAACAGGTATCACTGGAGGTGGCGCATGATGGATGTTGCGCTGTGTTCGTGAGAGGTCTAGGTCGTCGTCTCCCAGTTGACTTTCTGGCGCCAAGAATGGATTTTAGATCCTGTTATATTTATCTTTTATTTTGTAAGACTTCCGCTATGTAATAATACTCTGATGTTTTATGACATTTATCTCTATACACTCTGTTATTATATATGTTGTCTTCTTGGCGCATGTATGAGATGCACCCGGCTTTGTCCCTTAAAGCCCGGGTGTGACAAATTTAAATTCAAATTTCCTATTTTGAAGTTTAGATCCCCAGTATCAAAATAAGATCCAATTTATGAATATAAACGCCACTATTTTTTATATTAGTTTTTTTCTTCCCCTTATTTAATTGTAGTAATAAGTGCCTTTATCCCAATTTCCTTTCTCAATTTCTATTTTATATTTTCATTTAAAATTCTAAGGTCAAACTCAAGTTATGTCTTCAATAAAATGCCTTAGCCAAAGTGATAAGCAAGGGATGCATTTTCTTCATTTTTAATGGTTGCTTAACTTAATATTATTAATTGATTATAAATGGGAAGGATCCTAATAAATTCTCAAAGGTTTTGAAAATTCTAGAAATACTATCCTAGGATATTCTTATTTCTTTATTTTATTATTTTATGATATATAATTTTTTCTTCTACTAATTTTAGGTCTTACAAATTCTACCCCTTAATAGAAATCTCGTCCTCGAGATTTGTAAGAAAGAGGTTATAGAGAGATTGGTTGTAATGTAGCTTTTAGTTTTTAGTTGGTACCAAAATCAAGAGATTTTTTAGTCTTTGATACGAATGAGTAGGTGATTAGGAAGGCATGGGTATATATATGTATAGTCATTTTATTATAAAAGATGGGTAAGTTAGGGCAAGAATAGCCTGGAGTAAGAAAGTTTATAGTGAGAAAGAACTTTTGTTGGGTAGTAATGCCTCTGATGATCGAGTTTGACTTCTCTTCTTTCTTGACGAGGTTGATCTTTTCCTTTTTCAGTCTTGGTCTCATTAATTCGAGGTTAATGCATATCTGCAGAGTTGGGGCATATGGTCGAAGTAGTTATGGGTGAGATGGGCTACATGAGGTAGTTCAAAATCTTATTTGATGCTAGGTGGGGATAGATTGATCATACAACTCATCATGACTCTACGGGTTGGATTAGCTCTTATGCTCACGGTTGAGTTGGTCTAATGCACTAATTTAGGTTTAAGTGCATGAGGGGGAGAACAAGGTATATATGAGTAGGATCCAGTTTATTTCACTAGTGTTAACTTGTTAAGTGATTATCCTTAGGTTAGCTCAACTTAAGGTTAGACTTAGTTAGGTTAGATTAACCTATTAGGTTGGATCAAATCTAGAATAAATTGATATGACTATTTTAGACTAGAAAAGATATAGATAAATTTAGGATTAGCTCATGGTTGTTATTCTAGAGTGGGATAAATATGCTTATTAGGGCAAGATGAATCCATAAGACTAAGGTAGAATCTTTTGAGATTAGTTAGATCTATTAGGATAAGATAAAATCTTTTCAAGATAAGATGAGTCTACTAAGATAACCTGGAATCTTTTAAGTTAAGAGGGATCTATTTAAAGTAGATACACTTTAATGGAGGATAATCTAGATTTTTTTTATCTTATGAATTTTATTTATTTGTATTTATGCCTATATGTATATGTAGATGTAATTGTGGACATTACTCCACAACTCATCACACTCAATCAAAGATCCAAATTAGACAAGTATCATAAGAACAAACATTCAAACATACAAATACCTATAAAAATAGTTTTGTTTTTTGTTCCTAAGAGTAGGTCTCCTATTCCTAAAGTCATTTTAGGCACAGGATTTCAAAGTGTGAAATCCACATTTGTCTTTAGAAAGAAAAGGTAAGAATAATCAGAGTAAAGTGGAAGTAGACAAGAAAAGATTAAGATAAGTTTAGAAATAATCAGAGTAGCAAAGGTAATTAGACAATGGTTGTCCAGTTTTATCTAGGTTTCGTCCTACAGTCAACATTCCTCTGATACCACTTCTGTCACACCCGGATTTCGGGGCACCAAGACCTGGGCGCAAACATAATCACCAGGTGTGCTGGGACCAAGTCTCACACATATGATGAATCATGGCACAGGATCGAATGTCACATCTTTACTACTTAACAGGGATTCTATACAAAATAAATAATTACATTATAAGGAGACAACGGTCCAGCAACCCAAAGTTGACTGGGAGACGACAGCCTAGATCTCTAACGAACACATCACAACATCCTCCAAGCGCCTCGTCCTGTGGTACCTGATCTTGACCTGTGGGGGGGTGTGAGACAGCAAGAGTGAGCTCACATACGTTCATTGCTCAACAAGTTGTGGGGAATAATGTGCATGAACTCGCCAAGGGTGGGAGCTCACGTGAAGTGTAAGGCTTACCAAAGAGGATGGTTAGAGCTGAGCATTGCTTCTAAAGTTGGTCAAAATTTTATTAGCAATTACTAAGTATAAGTAAATACCAACCCAATTAAGTAGTAGAACAAAAGTAATAACAACATCACCTGCGATGCAATGCATATGACAAATTAAATTTAGTTCCATAAATTAATCATGTGAGTGTCTGAGCTGCTCATGACCGTGAGCACGGCTAGTATACCAGTTTTACACTCTGCAGAGGTTGCACATCTTTACCCACAAGTCATGTTACCCATCTGCCAAGAGACGGCCAATCCCATACACCTCTACCGAGGAGGCGAGGCAGGGTAACATTACGAGGCCTTCACAAAGTTCCACTAGCTTCAGAAAACCCGCTACAGTTTATAGGAAGCTCCAATGCAGGTGTAGGAAACGGGTGACGCCTAAGAGGGGGGGGGGGTGAATTAGGACTTCTAAAACTTTTACTTAACTAGGCCACTATTAAATCCCTAGAGCAAAACCTATGCAAATAATCAAAACTAGAATGTGCAAACTAGGTTTTGTCTAAGTGTTGCTATCTCTACCGCAAAGGCTAAGTTTCAATCTATACTAAATAAGTATGACTACAAGATTGAAACTTAAATACTTAAAATAGATGCGGAATGTAAAGAGCTAAGTAGAGAAGCAAACTCTCGTGGATGACTCCGGTATTTTTACCGAGGTATCCGGAACCACGCAAGGTCCCGACTAATCCTCGTTGGTGCCCCTACGGAAAGGGAAGCCCACGCGAGGGCCAAGCACCACGGTCGAGTAACTCCGTAGAGAGTCGCGGGCCTTCTCCACGCGCAAGTGGTGCTCCGCTTCCGGCTCCTCTCGGACGCTCCCCGCCGTCTCCACTATCGAGCTTCCGGCCGAAACGCCGCGGGCCTCGTTCCCTCCGGTACACGGTGGCGGCCGTGACACAAACGCGGTTGTCACGGTCTCGCAAAACTCTCACCCCACTCGGTACAATTACAACGACTCACGCAAGAGCCGAGGGGTTGTGTGGTTTTACAAAACTCACTCAACTAACTAGGATTCACCTAGAGCAAGCGCTAAAGCGGTCTAACTAGCCTAAGCACTTCGCAAAGCACCTACGCTAATCACCGAGTGATTCTATTAAGCACTTGGGTGTTTGAGCTCTTGGAAATGTGCACTATATGCCTTGGTATGTTGCTTGGGCTCTCACACTTGAGAATGGCCGGTTGGGGTGGTATTTATAGCCTCCACACCCCCAACTAGCCGTTGGACAGAAAGCAACATCTTTCTGTCATCGGGTGCACCGGACAGTCCGGTGCACCACCGGACACTGCACAGTAGATGTCCGGTGCACGCCACGTCAGCCGACCGTTGGCGCCTGTAGCAGTCGACCGTTGGATCCGACCGTTGCCGTCTGCCCGTTGGCACACCGGACAGTCCGGTGCACACCGGACAGTCCGGTGCTACAGCCAGAGAGCGCCTGTCTGTGGCCTCTCTGCGCAGACTGTCCGGTGCCTCACCGGACAGTCCGGTGCACACCGGACACCAGTGTCCGGTGCGCCACCAGGCGCTGGCTGATAGCCCTCATCTTGGATTTCTTCGCTGATTTCTTCGGGCTTCTTTGTTCTTGAGTCTTGGACTCCTATGCATCTTTTTATGTCTTCTTTTGAGGTGTTGCATCCTCATTGCTTTGGTCCAATTCTCTTCGCATCCTGTGAACTACAAACACAAACACTAGAAAACTTATTAGTTCACTGATTGTGTTGTTCATCAAACCCCAAAACTCAATTAGCCAAAAGGCCCGGGGTCCATTTTCCTTACAATCTCCCCCTTTTTGGTGATTGATGACAACACAGCCAAAGCAAGCAAATAATACAAGTATTTGAGTGAAAATATGCAATCTACTTGCTAAGATGCATGATTGTCCCCACAATGTGATATTATGGACTTAAGCCTCCCCCTAACTCCATAATTCACTTACTTCCTATTTTTGGACCAAATAACCAAAACCACTTAAAAAGCCATTTGTAGATATAAAATTTTAAATTGGTGGTGTTTGGTGTTTGATATAGTTTTCATTGCTTTGGTCCCTAAACTTCTCCCCCTTTGGCATCAACCACCGAAAAGGAAGACATTAAAAGCATGTAGGAAGTAAATAAAAGCTTGCCCTCATCAAGAATTGTATCAAATGATATCACTAGAAGGATATTAAATTGAACTATGTGAATGATACCACTTGAAGGAGTCCTCAAAGGATTACTCCCCCTAAATGAGTGTTCTCTTTTAGAAAGAAGTTTCTCCCCCTTTTTAGAGATGAAGAAATACTCCTGCTGACAGAGATCCTCTACTTAGGAAAAAGCATGTGAAAATTAGAGGTGCAAGACATGATTTGAAAAGACTAACTTCCCTTATGCATAGGTAACAGAATATGAGTTAACTACTTATGCATTTTTAGCAACATGGAAGCATATGATATGAAATGTAGTCTAATCAAATATTGGAGAAGACATGTAAATGATACTGAATGTAGTCTCAAAAGATACCAATTGGAGATCAATGGCGAGCTTGAGAGACATGAGAGTTCTTGGAGATTTTGCAGTGGAAGATTGTTGTCTTTCTCCGGGGACCTTATTTTCCTTACAATGAGACTATCACATGAAATAGACTTGAAAAGATGTTAGTCTCAAAGTGTTAGATTATAGAGTAACCTCCCCCTAAAGGTGTGCATACAAGTTTTGAATACTTGTAGGAGACATGCACTTTGATTTGATATCAAGAGGGGCAAATTATCTATAATCCAAACTTTGGCACATATAAGTTAAATGATACAATTTGTAGAAATCAAAATTTTTCAATTTATGCATCATTTACTATGGAGTGATATAGAAGCAATGTGCCGTGCTTAAATAAACATTTTAAGCCATGTAGGTTTGCTTAAGTATATGAATTAAAAACTAGCAATCCTACCATATGATTTACCTAGTATGCATGAAAAAGTACATAACAATTGTAATACTAGGCAAGAAAGGTAAACTAGATAGAAGGTAAATAGATACGCATATCTAAAAATGAAGAATACAATAAAACTAGTTACCTTAGTCATGGGTGGGAAATTTGGGTCCAAAGTTTTTACTAATCCACTTGGCAGTGAACTTGATCCAATATGATGTACCCCATGATATACATCCCAACTTTGCCAAGTCTCCAAATTTCCCGATGACCTTCGGTCCACTCACTTCCCTTTCGGGATCCAAACCTTCTTGGTGCTTTTCATGGTTGAAATTATTTCCTTTGGCACCCAGATGCGTTTGGCCCCCTTTCCTTTGTTGGCTTGCTTGTTGGCCTTGATTGCTATCACCTTTCCATTCTTCTTCTTTTTGATTAAGTATGGTGTAGCAGTCTTTTATCCACCTTTTTGATGTAGGTGTTGGAGATTTTGCTTGATGGCTTTTGCTTGAGCTTTTGCCTTTGTTTATCCCCGGTCATCGCCTTGCATTGGAAAGACTTGTGGCCTTCCATGTGGCATAGCCTACAAATCACAGTTTCTCCCTCTACAGGCTTGTTCACTCCCGTAGTGGTGTTATCCGGTGGAGGTCGGATTTTTTTGGCTTTGCCTTTCTTGTTATACAAAGCCTTGCCAAGGCGAGCCACTTCTTGCTTTAATTGTTCATTTTCCTTTGCAACCTCATCCGAACATGTCTCTACAACAATATTCTCAACAACGACTTGGTTGTAGGGGTTAGAATCATCAATTAAATCAAAGCAGGAAGTAGAAGCATCTTTCTTAATTATTTCAGGTATTTCAACTAAAGATGCTGCTGGGGTGCTACCAATGTTTTCTAGCTTAGTAGTTAGCTCATTATTGTGTATGCTAAGAATTTCCATTTTCTCTAGCAAATTTTCAATAGCTTCTTGGGAGCTAGCTAACTTAGCCTTAAGTTTTTCATTCTTTTTAATAAGGCTATCATCGGTAGCAGTGGATGGAGCACTAGATTCTAATAGCTCAATTTTAGTTGATAGCTCACTATTTAAGTTTGCAAAAGTTTCAAATTTTTCTAGCAAACCTTTGTAATCATTTTGAGAGCTAACCAACTTATTTTTCAAAGTTTTAAGTTGAGATTTTTGCTTAGTGCAAACATCCTGGAAAAATTCTACGGCTTCCGCAAGCTCTTCTAGAGAGGCCTTTCCCTCACCTTCATCATCACTACTACTTTCATCACTAGAGGATGGAATGCTTTTGTTACCTCTTGCCATAAGGCATTTGTGTGATGACCATGATGATCGTGACGAGGATCAGTGGCTGCGCGTCCTTGAAGGTTCATCTTCACTTGAAGAATCATCCCAAGTTCTAACACTTGTTAGTGCCTTGCCTTTGCTCCTCTCCTTTTTGGGCTTGGCCATATTTGGACAGTTGTCCCTGAAGTGGCCCTTCTCCCCACATGCAAAGCATCCTCTCTTCCTTTGCTTTTTCCTGTCAATGTTAAAGAGAAGATCCTCGACCTGCAGGGGCAGACCCATTAGATTAATCTTGCGGATCATCCTCATTACCTTTCCGACGCGTCGGATTGTTTCTTCGTCCTCGGAGGATGATGTGCATGGTTGATTATCTTCATCATCATCACTTTCTTCTTCTTCCTCTTCTTCACTTGAGTAACTTGGAGTGGGAGCCTTCTTTTTGCCCTTCCTTTCATCACATGTAAAAGCATATGGCCTTGAGGAAGTTGGCTCCTCTCCCCGACTCATTTTTCGCGACATCTCAAAGGCCGCGATTTTCCCAATCACAATGGTCGGGGTCATGTTGCTCAAGTCCTCCATGTTGTGAAGGATGGTGATGATGCTCCCATATCTTTGTTGTGGTAGCAGGGAGATAATCTTCCTCACAATGTCCGCATCACCTAGCTTATTAATGCCAATAGAGTTGAGCTCATTTATTATTAGATTCAAACGAGAGTACATGTCTCTAACAAGCTCATCATCTTTCATAGCAAAAGAATTGTACTCATTTAAGACTAGGCAATGTTTTTGCTCACGGACATTGGATGTGCCGTCATGGAGCTCATGCAATTTTAGCCAAATCTCATTAGCAGTTTTCAAGGTAAATACTTGATTGAAAATATCCATGCTAAGAGATTCATACAAGCAATTTTTGGCTCTAGCATTTAAATGAATTTCTTTTTCCTCACTCGTGGAGGGTTTCTCGGGATTCTTGATAGGTTTCATCCCGTCACGAGTGACTCTCCAAACACCTAGATCAACGACTTCTAGGTAACAAGCCATTCTAGCACTATAATATGGGAAGTTAGTGCCGTCGAAGTGTGGTGGCCTATGGGTATCCATCCCTTCCTCTAAAAAGCGTCGGCTCTTTTAGCGGTGAAGCTAAAGCGTTTCAAATGAGCCAAACCGGGCTCTGATACCACTTGTAGGAAACGGGTGACGCCTAAGAGGGGGGGGGGGGTGAATTAGGACTTCTAAAACTTTTACTTAACTAGGCCACTATTAAATCCCTAGAGCAAAACCTATGCAAATAATCAAAACTAGAATGTGCAAACTAGGTTTTGTCTAAGTGTTGCTATCTCTACCGCAAAGGCTAAGTTTCAATCTATACTAAATAAGTATGACTACAAGATTGAAACTTAAATACTTAATATAAATGCGGAATGTAAAGAGCTAAGTAGAGAAGCAAACTCTCGTGGATGACTCCGGTATTTTTACCGAGGTATCCGGAACCACGCAAGGTCCCGACTAATCCTCGTTGGTGCCACTACGCAAAGGGAAGCCCACGCGAGGGCCAAGCACCACGGTCGAGTAACTCCATAGAGAGCCGCGGGCCGTCTCCACGCGCAAGTGGTGCTCCGCTTCCGGCTCCTCTCGGACGCTCCCCGCCGTCTCCACTATCGAGCTTCCGGCCGAAACGCCGCGGGCCTCGTTCCCTCCGGTACACGGTGGTGGCCGTGACACAAACGCGGTTGTCACGGTCTCACAAGACTCTCACCCCACTCGGTACAATTACAACGACTCACGCAAGAGCCGAGGGGTTGTGTGGTTTTACAAAACTCACTCAACTAACTAGGATTCACCTAGAGCAAGCGCTAAAGCGGTCTAACTAGCCTAAGCACTTCGCAAAGCACCTACGCTAATCACCGAGTGATTCTATTAAGCACTTAGGTGTTTGAGCTCTTGGAAATGTGCACTATATGCCTTGGTATGTTGCTTGGGCTCTCACACTTGAGAATGGCCGGTTGGGGTGGTATTTATAGCCTCCACACCCCCAACTAGCCGTTGGACAGAAAGCAACAGCTTTCTATCGTCGGGTGCACCGGACAGTCCGGTGCACCACCGGACACTGCACAGTAGATGTCCGGTGCACGCCACGTCAGCCGACCGTTGGCGCCTGTAGCAGTCGACCGTTGGATCCGACCGTTGCCGTCTGCCCGTTGGCACACCGGACAGTCCGGTGCACACCGGACAGTCCGGTGCTACAGCCAGAGAGCGCCTGTCTGTGGCCTCTCTGCGCAGACTGTCCGGTGCCTCACCGGACAGTCCGGTGCACACCGGACACCAGTGTCCGGTGCGCCACCAGGCGCTGGCTGACAGCCCTCATCTTGGATTTCTTCGCTGATTTCTTCGGGCTTCTTTGTTCTTGAGTCTTGGACTCCTATGCATCTTTTTATGTCTTCTTTTGAGGTGTTGCATCCTCATTGCTTTGGTCCAATTCTCTTCGCATCCTGTGAACTACAAACACAAACACTAGAAAACTTATTAGTTCACTGATTGTGTTGTTCATCAAACACCAAAACTCAATTAGCCAAAAGGCCTGGGGTCCATTTTCCTTACAGCAGGAATCCCTTGTCTGACCGCCATCGCAGCAAAATCAACCCGAGGACCTCCCTACACTGACCACTCCCCTACTGCCCTTGCCCCTTTCGGGTAAGGTAGTCTTCCACTAGCTTTCCTAATTAGTCAGCCAAGGGCGTCCCATTAAACCCTTGTGGTAGCACTATTTTCCCAGGTGGTTCTCCATGTTCCAATTAACATAATGATCTTATCATGAACAGTAAATAATGAACAGATAATAAAAAGTGTAATCATGAGTAATGAATATCTCTATACCCAAAACCACATAAAGCAATAGCATGTACTACCCAAAAATTTAGTAGTAAAACCAGTGGTGAAACAAGGTACAAAGATAGTCAAATCTAGGGTAACCTATTGGGTCCCATCAAAATTAACCTATGCAGATCATTATGATTAATTAGAACATGAGTGGGTAAAAAGAAGTGATCAAGGGCACAACTTGCCTGGGACTTGAGATTCCAGGTACCAGGATGATCTTCAGATGACTCGCGACCTCACTGCTAGTCGTAGCAATACAAACAAACATTGTATAGGCAAAATTAACATCACACCAAACATGAGAACAAACTGCATAATAATAATCTACGCGTTGCTACGAGATCTTGGAAACAAGAACCACTAAATTCGGAGCTACGATTATTAAGTTATGAATTTCCGGAATTATTTAGTGCTTAGAATAGATTAATCCTAATGAACAATTTTAATTCTAGTTTCATGGATAAAAAGTGTTACTAGTTGGTAGACAATATTAATACAAGATTATTGCAACTGGAATGACTCAATTTGGAGTTAAAATGAATTAACTATGAATTTTCTAAGTTCTCAAGTATTTTTGATATTGTTTTTATACAAAAATAAATTTCCAGAATTAATTTAATAAGGAAATAAGATCTCTTGGGATGCGGCTACCATTCTCCAAAAGGTCAAGGGTCTATTTGCAAAAACCTGGACCCGACTGTGATGTTCTTTGAATATGTGTGGACGGCGGGTTGGTTTGGATAAAGATCGGGGGCCTTTCTGCAACTTTCGCATGGTCGAAGGGGTATGGTGATATCTAGGCCATGCGATCCAAATCTCACGGCGCAGATTACAACGAGCCAACACCGAAACGGTACGCACCGAACACTGCCTGATTGGCAACCTACGGTCTAGATTTAAAACAACCCGAATCGATCCCGTTCGCCCGATCACAGATCTGTGGCCCAGATCAGATGGCGCGAAGGGACACGTCACGACTTCATCTTGGTCGTTAAATCCCTATCCGACGTCCAGCTCACATCCCACCCAAATCCGAGGACTCGGGCGGTAGCACCGCCCATTCTACCGGCGGAGACCTCGCCGGTGAAGATCGATACGGTGCCCAGGTGCGTAGAGCTCGAAGAGGATAGGCGCTAAGCGATTCTACTAACGCAACGAAGCTGTCGGGGGACTCACCAGAGGCAGGGCGACGAAGCGGGGGCGGTCAACGTCGTAGGCAGCTCCGCGGCGGAGTTAATCTTCGGGGAGAAATTCGTTGAACACCGATCGCCCATTCGTTGATTCAGAGATAGGTACAGTTTCCCGTGTCCGTGCGATGCTCCTAGTCTCCCTTCCACGGTTGGAGATGCACGCCCGACCGATTGCCATGGCGGCGACAACCTTCTTCTTTCTCCCCTGCTCTCCCTTTGTTTCTGTGCGCCGTTGTTTGGGGACGAACGACTCTACTTTTATACCCCGAGGAGCATGACCGGAGGAATCAGAGTCCGAGCCCAAAACTCGCGCGGGTGGTTTGGTGTCCGAAGATCTCGGCATGGAGGGGATGCGCGCGAAGCTATTGCGGTCATCATGCGAGGTTGGTGCCGAACCCGCCATGTGGGGTAGGGCTGTCGGCCAGAGAAGTGCAGGCGCGCACGGATCTGAGAGTGTGACCGGGCGGGTCCACATGCCAGTGGTCGGCTTGGCACAGTGGTGTGGGAAGGAAGTTGGGCCACGCGGGACTGCAGTGGAAGTGGGCTGGGGAGAGGGGAGAGGAAAAGAAAGTGGGCCACGACGAGGACTCTTGGGCCGAATGCGTTTTAGTTTATTCTTTTCCTTTTTCTTATTTCTATTTTATTCTCTATTTCAAGTTTACAACATGCAATTTAAATTCAAATTTCCTATTTTGAAGTTTAGAACCCCAGTATCAAAATAAGATCCAATTTATGAATATAAACGCCACTATTTTTTTATATTAGTTTTTTTTCTTCCCCTTATTTAATTCTAGTAATAAGTGCCTTTATCCCAATTTCCTTTCTCAATTTCTATTTTATATTTTCATTTAAAATTCTAAGGTCAAACTCAAGTTATGTCTTCAATAAAATGCCTTAGCCAAAGTGATAAGCAAGGGATGTATTTTCTTCATTTTTAATGGTTGCTTAACTTAATATTATTATTTGATTATAAATGGGAAGGATCCTAATAAATTCTCAAAGGTTTTGAAAATTCTAGAAATACTATCCTAGATATTCTTATTTCTTTATTTTATTATTTTATGATATATAATTTTTTTCTTCTACTAATTTTAGGTCTTACAGAACAGGAATCATAATTTTTGGAGTTATAGATTTTAAAATATGAATTTCTAAAGGTTTTATGTGTTTAAAATAGGATTAATGAGGAATTGATTTTCTTACTGTTTTCATGACAAAACAGAGACTCTAAGTCATAGAGAATAAAATTACAAAATTTTAGGAACTGGAATGGAGTAATTGTGGCGGAATCGCCTGAATTATTCCAACTTAAGTGCCTAAGTCCCGCCTTAAAGGCTAGACCACACATAAATAGGAATAAATCGTCCGTCCCTCGGATCTAGTCCGACGAGGCCACTTATCCAGGATCGAATACCACTAGCTCACATGAAGGTGAGGCACAGAGAAATACAATAAAATATAATACCACAAATTTAATAAGTATTATTAGTGATTACATTATCGGAGTTTCAGAAATAATAACCATAAATTGTAATGCAGCGGAAATAACTAACGGAGAAAACTGAGTAACATGGCGAAGCCTGGCTACGCTACTCCTCCTGGTCCTCTCCTGCGGAAGCAATAACCCACTCGACCGTCTATTCCGGTGGCAGGGATGGGGGCCAAGTCACACCATCACCACAACAAGGAGGTACCTGCAAAAAATTATGCCACAAGCAAGGCTGAGTATACTAATACTCAGCTAGACTTACCCGGTATGAGGAGTCTACTCCTCTACCTCTAGACATGCAGCTGTTTGGCTGAGGGGTTTGGTTTGCTAAAACACTAGCTGAGTCTAAAAACAAGTTTTAGCTTTTCAAGTTTTAGTAGAATCCTTTAGACTAGATGTGTACCTAGCTAATCATACATGGTATCAAACATTTTTACCAATCAACATCTTTTGCCAGTCACCTCATTTCCACTTATTACTCAATGTAGCAGCATGGATCAAGCAGTCTCATTAGCTGCGAGAAGTAGACGATTCGAATCGAGTTTTTATCCTTGCAAGGTAAATCTAAACACACAACATGGCGAGGCACTCCGTCCCCACACACATCAACCGTCCCCATTGATTCCCCATCAGCAGATCAGGGCTCACCGCCTTGGCGTACAATGCCTCACTGACTCCGACTGTCGTCGTGCAGTGACCGCACTTGTACCCACCATAACCGGAATGGGAGACCACGTCTCAGGTCGCGTGAGGGGATATGTCTGCTGCCAGGTTCACTCAGGTACTAGGCTTACCGATTTACCATATTTCTCGGTATATGTTTAGTACGTTCAAACGCTTGACTCACGGTACCACACCTTAATCCTTATTCCAATTTCCACCTCGTAGACAATCAATCCCCATGGATTGTTGTCCACAGACCAACATCATTGTGCTATGAACGTGGATACAACCAATTCCTGACCTCGCGCGAGTGCTGGAAAAATCACTCGACTTCTACCGAGATCCTTAATTAGTAAGCAACTTCTCGACCTAGCATACTAGTATCCATCTCAAAAGGAATCCTAAGTTCATGCAACTAGGGTTCCAGGCAACTCCTACATTTAAGTGCACAGTACAAGCCTACAAACATTAAGTGCAGTAAAATAGCATATATAAAACTGGTTATGCATAGAACTGGGGCTTGCCTTTAATTTAACACTTAGATAATGTTTGTTGGGGGAGGTGGTCGCTTGGCGAGCATCCACTGGTTAAGTCCATCCATCCTTGGGTCGTCCACCGACTGCACCTTGTGGTTGGCACCACATCACTTGCACGATCATTATCTCTCGGTCCTAAATGAGATGCAGGATGCACATGTATGAATATAATGAAATATATCACAAGACAATCCCAAAATAGACGATAGCGAACTAAACATTAAACTAGGAGACACCGTAAGCAACCACCTGCTAGCATTAGTTACTTACACGTTATCGACGTTCAACATAACACCATTAAAAAGACGACAATATTTTAATTATTTATGCAACACAATTACGACATCACAAGCACAAGTGTCTATTTAATAGGATACGGCTTTTCATTAGTTCTTCTATTTATCACACAAAAGCATCCTAACACAAGTTTAACAGAGGGCATATGTATCAATGTCCATGGAATTCCTATATCACAATCAACTAGAGAAGAAACATATAAAACATGACACACATGTCATATCTAGCTTAACCATGGCAAGTCTACATTACTTAAGAGCAAACCAAACATTTTTAGCGACAAGGGTGTGTTAGAGGTAATATTCTAGAAGTTTCTCTGTATGTCTGCATGTAATCTTCAATCAACCGAATCAATCTCCTATAGATAGAAAGGATATATTCCAGCCATATGTATTGATAGGACTCCATCAATAGATTGATTCGGTTGCCCTCTGTAAGCTGAATGCGTCCAGCCTTGACGCATATATATGAACATGCAGCCTGCGGCCACAGATGTGTGGCAGAAACGCTTCAACCCATTCCAACTTACATGGTACCAGAGCCAACCTCTGAAACACCTCATCTAGCCATGGCGCTTGACTCCAATTCAACCACCACCATCCCCTCCTCCTTCCAGATCCCAATCTCTGAGAAACTCAACAAAACCAATTATATGCTCTGGAAAGCCCAAGTCCTGCCGCCAATAAGAGCTGCGCAAATGGAGGGATTACTCACTGGAGCCGAGGCAAAGCCGGCCCAGACCATCGTCGTACAGTCCGGCGACAACACCATCGCCCAAGCCAATCCGGAGTATGCTCGCTGGGTCTCTCGCGATCAGGCTGTTCTCGGGTATCTCCTCTCGTCATTAACGAGGGAGGTGCTCATGGGAGTCACCACACTCATGTCGTCGGCTGATGTCTGGCGCACGCTGGACGGGATGTACGCCACCCGTACCCGTGCTCGCTCCGTCAATACGCGCATTGCGCTTGCCACAACCAGAAAAGGTGTGTCCACCATGACTGAATTCTATCTCAAGATGAAAAGCTATGCAGACGAGATGACTGTGTCCGGCCAAACTCTCGGTGATGAGGAGTTTGTTGCGTACGTGCTCACTGGCCTTGATGAAGAGATCTATAATTCCTTTGTGTCCTCCATTGTTACCCGGGTTGAGCCAATCTCGCCCGCTGAGTTGTATTCACAGATGCTGGCTTTTGAGCTCCGGTTGACAAAACAGGCTGCCAACAACTCCTATGCCTCGTCCTCCGCCAACGCAGCATCACGGGGTCGTCGTGTTCCCTGGACTGGTGGATCTTCCTCTCGTGGCCGAGGGCGCTCCTCTGGATCCGGTCGTGGCTCCTCCTCACGAGGGTCACGTAACGGCTCCTACAACACCAACTACCGTCGTTCTGCTGCTAGTATGCCATCAGATGCTACTGCAGGACAGAATCGTCCAAGGTGCCAGGTTTGCAAGAAAATCGGTCATGAAGCCGATATTTGCTGGTTTAGATATGATGATAGTTATGCTCTAGAAAATCGTGCTGCAAACATGGCGTCTTCTTCAGGTACTGATCCAAATTGGTACCTAGACTCTAGGGGCTATAGATCACATCACTGGAGAGCTTGAGCAACTCACAATGCATGAGCAGTACAATGGCAGCGACCAGATTCGGGCTGCAAACGGTGCAGGTATGGATATTGCCCATATTGGTAAATCTGTCATACCCTCCTCTACCCGACCCTTAAATCTGAGCAAAGTCCTTCATGTTCCCAATGCTCACAAACAACTCATCTCCATTCATCGTTTTACTCTTGATAACAATACTTTTATTGAACTTCACCCACATTTTTTCTTGATCAAGGATCAGGTCACGAAGCGGGTCCTGCTGCGCGGACCATGTAGAGGAGGCCTTTATCCTCTAAAATCGATCACTCCCACTGTTAAGAGGCTCATCCTATCAGCAATAAAGCCGTCCTCCAAGCGTTGGCATCTTCGTTTAGGTCATCCCTCTAGAGATATTGTTCTTCGTGTTATCAAGAATAATAGTTTGTCATGTTCTAGCTTCAAGTCCTTGGAATCAGTTTGTGATGCTTGCCTCCGAGCTAAGGCTCATCAGTTACCCTATCCCCACTCCAGTCGACAGTCCACTGCCCCTCTTCAACTAGTTTTTTCTGACGTCTGGGGACCTGCAATTGATTCCTTTGGCAATAAGAAATACTATGTTAGCTTTATTGATGATTATAGTAAGTTCACTTGGATTTACTTGCTTCGTTACAAATCTGAAGTCTTCACATTCTTTAAAGAATTTCAGTGCCTTGTTGAATGAATGTTTGATCGTAAAATCATTGCCATGCAAACTGATTGGGGTGGTGAATATGAGCGTCTTAATTCCTTTTTTCGCACTATCGGCATTACCCACTTGGTGTCCTGTCCTCATGCACATCAACAGAATGGTGTTGCAGAAAGAAAACATCGGCACATCGTTGAGATGGGCCTTGCTCTTCTAGCTACTGCCTCCATGCCACTCAAATACTGGGATCAAGCCTTCCTCACAGCCACCCACCTCATAAATCGAACTCCTTCCAAACGTATAGCCTATGACACCCCCATTCAACGACTGTTAGGAGCCACACCAGATTATTCCAAACTTCGAGTTTTTGGTTGTGCCTGCTGGACTAATCTTCGTCCATACAACTCACATAAACTCCAATTCCGATCCACTCGTTGTGCCTTCCTTGGTTACAGCAATCTTCATAAGGGCTACAAATGTCTAGATATTTCTACAGGTAGGATATATATATCTCGGGACGTTGTGTTTGACGAAAATGTTTTCCCTTTTGCCACCCTGAACCCCACAGCCGGTGCACGATATACGTCTGAAGTCCTTCTCCTACCTGCTTCTTCTTCCTCGGGTATTACAGATTCCAATATGGCCAATGATCCTCCTGTTATCTGTTTAAATCCCTTAAATATGTTGCCTAACAATTTTCTGCAGCAGCAGCCGACCCCTGGCGCATCAAATCCACAGTTGTGCACCAATACTAGGGTCGATCTTCCTGCAGGTCTGGCTCCCGAACAGATTCCTCCCGACAACCTGGCTTCATCATCGCTGGCACCTCCTGAGGACCCGGCTGCAACATTTGCTACGGTACCACCGTCTGTCCAGCCAGACACTGCAGCTGCACAACCCCATGCGATTCTACCAAATCCTGCTCCACGATCACGTACCCGCCTCCAAGCAGGTATTCGTAAACCCAAAATTTACACAGATGGTACTGTTCGCTATGGGAATCTTGCTGTCTGTGACGAACCCACAAATATCTCTGCTGCTTTATCTGATCCCAATTGGAAACAAGCTATGGAATCTGAATTTTTAGCACTAATGCGAAATAATACGTGGCATTTGGTTCCTCCTGTCAGTGGCCGAAATCTAATTGATTGCAAATGGGTATTCAGATTAAAAAGAAAGGCTGACGGATCCATTGATCGCCATAAAACTCGATTGGTTGCCAAAGGTTTTAAGCAACGTTATGGTATTGACTATGATGACACATTTAGCCCTGTTGTTAAATTTGCCACAATTCGTTCGGTTCTCTCTGTTGCTGTTTCTTAGGGCTGGAGTCTACGTCAGCTAGATGTGCAGAACGCGTTCCTTCATGGCGTTCTAGAGGAAGATGTGTATATGAAACAGCCTCCTGGGTTTGAAGATCCTTCTAAGCCCAACTACCACTGTAAGTTGGACAAGGCTCTGTATGGTCTGAAACAAGCTCCGCGTGCGTGGTACTCCCGTTTGAGTTCCAAGTTGTTAGCCCTTGGATTTATTGCCTCCAAAGCCGATATATCATTATTTATCTACAAGAAAAGGTCACTGATAATTTATCTATTGGTCTATGTGGATGATATCATTATTACTAGCTCTTCCACTGCTGCTATTGATGCTCTTCTAGCTGATCTACGGTCTGAGTTTGCTCTTAAGGACCTTGGGTCTCTTAATTATTTCTTGGGCATTCAAGTTACTCGTCTGTCTGATGGTATTCTTCTGTCCCAAGAGAAATATGCCACTGATTTACTTCGTCGGGTTGGAATGCTATCTTGCAAGCCTGTCCCAACACCCATGTCTGCCACGGAAAAATTGTCGATTCATGATGGTACTCCACTTGGTCCAGAGGATGTGAAGACTTATAGGAGTATTGTTGGTGCTCTTCAGTACTTATCTCATACCAGGCCTGATCTTGCGTTCGCAATCAACAAAGCTTGCCAATATCTTAGCGCTCCTTCAACCGTACACTGGACAGCAGTCAAACGAATTCTGAGATAGTCAAAGGTACACTCCGCATGGGCCTTACATTTTGTCGATCAGCATCTCTTGTTGTTAGTGGCTTCTCCGATGCTGACTGGGCAGGGTGTCCTGATGATCGCAAATCTACTGGTGGGTACGCTGTGTTTCTTGGCTCCAACTTAATCTCATGGTGTGCGAAGAAGCAGCCGACTGTCTCCAGATCAAGCACTGAAGCTGAGTATAAATCAATGGCCAACGCCACGGCAGAAATAATGTGGCTTCAAACACTTTTGAAGGAACTCAGTGTTCCCTGTCCATCAGCTGCACGCCTATGGTGTGACAACATGGGTGCTAAGTATCTGTCTTCGAATCCAATATTCCATGGTCGCATGAAACACATAGAGGTCGATTATCACTTCGTTCGGGATCAGGTATCAAAAAGACTACTAGATGTTCGCTTCATATCTACTGATGATCAACTAGCAGACGGCTTCACGAAAGCTCTACCTCAGCAGCGGTTTCATCGATTCAGACGCAATCTCAACTTAGTAGAGTTGTGATTGAGGGGGGGTGTTAGAGGTAATATTCTAGAAGTTTCTCTGTATGTCTGCATGTAATCTTCAATCAACCGAATCAATCTCCTATAGATAGAAAGGATATATTCCAGCCATATGTATTGATAGGACTCCATCAATAGATTGATTCGGTTGCCCTCTGTAAGCTGAATGCGTCCAGCCTTGACGCATATATATGAACATGCAGCCTGCGGCCACAGATGTGTGGCAGAAACGCTTCAACCCATTCCAACTTACAGGGTGAACTAAACAATCAAAAGTGCACTAGCAGAATTTTTGGATAGCAATGCAACAGTCACTTGTTTCAGTCATAACTCACAAGATATGTAACCAAAAATAGTAAACTAGAACTTTATAGAAAGCTTGAAAAGTGCTTTACAACTTTGGTATTATCATCTCAACATGATTCAACACTTAGCAAGGTCAAACAGTGCTAACACAACAGCTCTGTCAAGATTTGGACAGATTCAGAATTGCGACTTCAAAAATTCACAACTAAAGATTCAGACATCCAAATAAATTGATCCTAGACTTTCTAGAAAGAAAATAAAATTGTCCACATATCATTTATAATCATCTCAAGGTGATTCAGTATTTAATTAAGGATAAAAGACACTATAAGACGTTGCTGTCCAGAACTAGACAGATTCAGTCTTCTCACTTTAAACATTCATAACGTAATATTCAGATCACTAAAAAGAGTGATCCAAGACTTTTTGGAAAGCTTGGAAAAAGCGCTACATAACTTCTATAATCACCACGAATTGATTCAATGTTTAACTAAATCAAACAACACAGTTTTCGAAATCTGTTCTAACGGTGGACAGAACACAGCAGACAGTTTGTAAAATTCATAACTCCTAAACTGCCAGGCCTATGGTTATGAAATTTTAACACATGCAAAATAACAAAAACATCTATAACTTTCTTATAACGACTATGAACTAGTTGTAAAATTAAATTGAGCAAACAATGCAGTTTCTAAAATCTGTACATAATTTGGACAGATTCAGTTACTAAATTTGTAAAAAGCATAACTCTTAAACGGTCAGACCTATGGCTGTCAAATTTTAACACCAGCAAGATAATAAAGTTATCTACCACTTTTCTATAGCATTTATCTACAGAAAACATGATTTAATTCATCAAACAAACAACACAACGAAAACAGTGCGTGCAGTCCAAAACAGCAATTAATAACTTTCAGCTTCTATATAATTCAAGAATTGCCATGTTTTAGAGACTTCAATCATTCTAACACTTTAACATTTGTTAGAGTTAAAATAATAAAATAAGGACTAACAAGTAGACTTACTAATTCTTATCCGTGTCATTTTGAACACTAGAAGTACCATATTTAATTAACAACGCATTCTCCCCGATAATCGATATCGAAGTATTGTTGACACAATAATTTGCATTTTAACTTAGACCTTACATGAGCACTAATACTTTTCATCCGCAACCATAACCATACGTATTTAGACTACAACAAGCAAATCATCGTGACCACAAGCTTAACTAAAGTCATCTAACAAGTTGGTTAACCAGTATAAAACTTAGCAAGTATTTTAGACTTCGCAACTCAAAAACAGAGGTGGGAGCAGGTTAATTAGTTTTTCTTAACCATTTTCTCAACTTAAACTGGACAACACACAAGTCACTTAAAACACCATATTTTAGGAGACCTCACATGTCAAGCATCAATTTATAACCTAAGTGACTCAACCTCTATCACGCTTGACAACTACCATATCACCCGATTTATCTATTTGGAACACCGCCTGCCTAGCGTACTACTAGTACCCCGCATTTTGAATCGACTTAAAAACATAGAGGAAGCGATGACTACTTCGGCATGTCACCACCTCACTACACAAGCCAAAATTATTATTATTTAACCACACGCCTAGATAAGCATGATTTCAATTTAACTTGCCCATATTTTAAATCTCGGCATAAGCTTGGCTATTGGCTAACGAAGTGACCATTTTCTAATTACCAACATACACCACCTTTCACCATTTGTGGATACTTGCACGACACACAGCTATTGTAATACATCACAAGTACATACAACCCCATCAGTAAAGCACCAGTACATTTCCAAAAATTCCCCGAGACTACGACGACAAGGCTTCGATCCGCCATACAACAAAAAGCATGACGAAGCCGATAGGTGCTATCAACTAATCGTTTAAAAAAATATTAGACTTACTTCTCTCTTTGCCACTACAACACCCTTTAGTCACATGACCATCGGAAGCATCCTTCACATGGTTATACGATAGCAATCTAACGTTGTGTTACACAAGACATACATCTTTCCTCGTTGCGAGTATAACCATATCACAGCATATACCCGCACACCTCAATCAAATATCTTACGCCACCATCACTACAATACACCACGGCACACACGCACATACGTGTACTAATTAAATCCTCGCATCCCATGTATTTCCAATTTACTCAACACATTAAACAACACAACACATTTATTTACCTAAACGTTAAGACAACCTTGCTACGGCATATAACCAAAACATTTTTATACCCACACACATTCCAACACCAATGTACACCACATCGACCCAAAATATATTTGTACAAACTACCAATCGCACACATCAAACAACCTCTTGTTCTCCAACCGCAAACGCGATCCTACCAATGCGTATAACCGAAACGCTTTACACACATCCACACATATACATGCATTGCCTAACATCAACCAAATCATACATAATGTAAACTATAAATCATTCAATCTGAACGAGATCGGATTTGAGTTGTGCAAGCACGTGGTTCACCCGACCGGTCTTGTATCGAACACACGTGCACGACGGTTGGCATTGACGACTAGATGCGATTAGACACACACAACAGTTCTACATTCTACCGAGCACAAAAAAAATATAATGGCAGCAAGGGCAGCGAGGGTTTCTCACCACGGGTTTCAACGGCGTCGCGGATGGGGCTGCGCAGCGAACACGAGAGCGATGACACACGACGGGGAGCGAAGAATGAACCGAAGGGCTACTGCACCGATTTTTATTGCCGGCATCCAAAAAAAGGAGGGCTCGACGAGCAGCACCATGGGAGATGAGGAAGAAGGGTTGTGCATAGATTGGACATTCTGTCAAGCGGTAGTGCGCGTGGTGGAGCAGCGGCATGGGAAGGGACATCGTTGTCCAGGGGAACAGGGATGGCGCTGGTTGGGAGAGGGGCTCGGCCTCCATGGGGAAGAAGGTCCCCGACGCTGGCTGCGGACAAGCGCACAGAAGCTATGGCCTGTGGCCTGGCGAAGTCGGACAGCATAGCTGCAGCTGAGCACAAGGCGGAGCTCGCAGGGAGGGGGCTTCAGCTGCTGGTGCCCATGGTGGGAGGGGCTATAGCTTGGGGCATCGGCCAGAGAAGGGCAGAGGTCCGGCCTGGGCAACGGCGGCTCAGCTGCTCGAGCTGGGGGCCGGTCCGGCCATGGCCAGCGACCGAGAGAGCAGAGAGAGGAAAAACAAAAATGGAGCAGCGACCTAGAGGGAGCAGAACGCTGAGGGGGATGGAGAGAAGGGGAGGAGGGGTGCGTGCCCAGGGAAGGCTGGGGAAGAACGCCTTGCTGGATGGGTGCCGAGCGCCATGGCAAGGAGCCGAGCTCTGGCGTGCGTGGAGCCTGCGGCTGGAAAATGGCAGAGGAGGAAGAGAAGAGATGTTGGCGGCTGGGGGTGGAAATGGAAATTTTTTCCAAATGCAAGTGAGGGGGATCCGTATTTATAGATATGAGTTAGGGTTAGGGTTCTTTAGTGGGCCAATTAGGCTGGGTTGGGCTGGCCCAAACACTAAACCGGACCGTGCTAATTTATTTTTATTTTATTGCGTTTTGAAAAAACATGGATTATCGGAACGCTAATTATTTCCCGGAATAAAAATGCTCCCGCGGAACTCGTCTCTACGGAGAACAGGGAGAACCGGCGTCTGGCAAACAAGAGTCCGAGGAGAAAAAAATAGTCCAAGAATTTAAATTTTCAGTGTCGCTCAGAAAATTCGTCCGCGTATGATTAGGAAATCAAAATGACTTGAGACTGACTAGCTTTCGGATCTATGATTGATAGAGACAAATCGCGACATTTAAAAATCATCGCCGATGTTGATTTTTGAATTCGGATCAGACACAGAGATATTAAGCCGAGTCGAATAAGAATTTATTTGAGGACAACGCATTGGAGATTCCGCTTTGAAATTTTCTCGCGCACTATTTTAGAAACAATGTTTCTCTCAAACTTTTGATCGGCTTTGGATTTTTAGTTAGAGAAGACGAATCGTGACATTTTAAAAAAAGCACTATCGATGCGGTTTTTGAGTTTGATTCGGACATAGAGATATTTGGCCGAGTCGGATAATAAAGAATTAGATACCAACACAACAGAGCATTTTGTTTGAGAGTACAGACTCGGATTAATTTTTGGACATAGATCGAACATCGAGAAATTGGATTCGGACACAGCTTGACTAGCAACTGTCGAGCGCTTGATTAAATGAGCTTTAGACGAGAGTTAGAAATCGAGATGGATTATCGAGTTCGCATTCGTGCCGAGAATAAAAGTTTTAACAGGCTCCAAAATTGGTTGTTTCTCGCGATCGAATAATTCCGACTTCAGTGAGCTTTCATGAATAATCCTGATAAATAGAGATAGACACGATCGAGAAATAGGAAATTTTCACTAAGCATTCAAGTCAGGGACAAATCTCCGACATAACACGAAACTGACACCTGGGGTGTCACAGCCTTCCCCCCTTAAAAGAATCTCGTCCCGAGATTCGAATGAGGATCTTCAAGGGTGGAGAAGCATGTAACTCCTAGGCTGATGGTAGATACACCAATCCATAAGATGTCATCTGACAGATACAAAAGATAGACTTGAGAGAATATCGTGACATATTGAGACAAAATGCAGTGATCATTCTGAGAGAGTGTCCACAAAAGATAGCACATCGGTATAGCCTCGTAATGGATCACAACTATTAACCACGATACCAGCGCGTGCCGAGCAACTCAACCATGTGTGCACCATAGTTGGCTCTCGGTTTCGTCGCAGCACCATCAGTCATTAGTCATGACATCATTACCAAACGCAACCAATAAGAAATTTTCACGTGGCATATATAGATGGAGCCCATGAGAGTTTGGCTCAGAAAATAAGAATGTGATCGGAGTTGAAGTAGAGACTGCTGACAAAAGAGCATCACATGGGAATTTTTTTTAACTCAGAGAACTATTTCATGATCATCACGGGGATTATCAGCCAAAGATTGACACGATATTTAATATGAGGAGGAACCAACCATAGATCGAGATTGATAAGCTTTTAGACACATGAGAGGTCCAAAGATAACAGCAACATCCATTAATCCACATGGATATGCCGTTTAGAGATAAGTTGATAAAACAAGCGTCATGATCCTCGGAGAAGGGGGTGTGAGAATGACCAGAAATGAGAGATTTAGGCAAGATCAACATCTGATACTTGAGAACGGGTTATAGCTGATAACCAGATAACGGGGCAGAATCATTAAGGGATCCAGAGATTCGGATGATAAAGCCACAACATGATTCATACGGAAAAAGATCACCAGATCCATGCGAAAGGAGAGGTAGGCAACAAGATCAGCTAGATGATCAACAGGAATGCTATGAAGTTTTAGGGGCAAGGATATTTTTATGGAAAGAAACATGGCTTGGACACGGTTTGCGCTATTAGACACCAAATAAATTTTTTATGACACAACAAGTGCACAAGGAGACTTGGGTTGGTCTAGCGGTCAAGCTATGGGGTTCTCTAAGCTGTGCAGGTGTAAATTCAATACTGCAACACACAAGGGCTAGAAAACGCCAATACAAGCAGAATTTTTTTAAAGAGGGTTCACTTGCTAACTCAAGATTGTTTGGATGGGGTCTTTTCATGAGCAGAACAGACAACATTTTTTTTGCAAAAGGGGTTGAACAATTACAATACCACCTAGATAGCAAGACAAGAGAAATACATAACACAACCTAGCAAGACTTAGTAATTAGGCAAGAGATAAGGCATTTCTTATATTTCATAACATATCAATACATCGCATTATTCACAAGTTATTTTTATTGGAATAAAGGTGAGAGAAGCATGTGGTTGCATAACAGACAATTATAATGCGACAATCATGATGCATGCTCATTCTAGTCGTCTTCTCAGATCTAACTACTTTTTGGGTGCTTCTACAACATCCTTATTAATAGTAGTAGTATCCTTTATGGCCTATATAAATAGCCACCTAGCTACCCATCTATTTTCCTAAGGCTTCATGTCCTATGTCTATCCTGATCGTCCTGACGATCTATCCAACATTGGTTTCTAGCAAGTTTTACTTTAGAAAAGTTTGGAAATAATGACTTATTGACTTCTCTGTACTGGTATTCGATCCGATACCAGCTGTGGCGGAACCGTCCGAATTATTCCAACTTAAGTGCCTATGTCCCGCCTTAAAGTCTATACCACACTTAAATAGGAATAAATCGTCAGTCCCTCGGATCTAGTCTGACGAGGCCATTTATCCAGGATCGAATACCACTAGCTCACACGAAGGTGAGGCACAGAGAAATACAATAAAACATAATACCACAAATTTAATAAGTATTATTAGTGATTACATTATCGGAGTTTCAGAAATAATAACCATAAATTGTAATGCAGCGGAAATAACTAACGGAGAAAACCGAGTAACATGGCGAAGCCTGGCTACGCTACTCCTCCTGGTCCTCTCCTGCGGAAGCAATAACCCACTCGACCGTCTATCCCGGTGGCAGGGATGGGGGCCAAGTCACATCATCAACCACAACAAGGAGGTACCTGCAAAAAATTATGCCACAAGCAAGGCTGAGTATACTAATACTCAGCTAGACTTACCCGGTGTGAGGAGTCTTCACCTCTACCTCTAGACATGCAGCTGTTTGGCTGAGGGGTTTGGTTTGCCAAAAGCACTAGCTGAGTCTAAAAACAAGTTTTAGCTTTTCAAGTTTTAGTAGAATCCTTTAGACTAGATGTGTACCTAGCTAATCATATATGGTATCAAACATTTTTACCAATCAACATCTTTTGCCAGTCACCTCATTTCCACTTATTACTCAATGTAGCAGCATAGATCAAGCAGTATCATTAGCTGCGAGAAGCAGACGATTCGAATCGAGTTTTTATCCTTGCAAGGTAAACCTAAACACACGACGTGGCGAGACACTCCGTCCCCACACACATCAACCGTCCCCATCGATTCCCCGTCAGCAGATCAGGGCTCACCGCCTTGGCGTACAATACCTCACTCACCCCGACTGCCATCATGCAGTGACTGCACTTGTACCCACCATAACCGGAATGGGAGACCACGTCTCAGGTCGCGTGAGGGGATATGTCTGCTGCCAGGTTCACTTAGGTACTAGGCTTACCAATTTACCATATTTCTCGGCATATGTTTAGTACGTTCAAACGCTTGACTCACGGTACCACACCTTAATCCTTATTCCAATTTCCACCTCGTAGACAATCAATCCCCATGGATTGTTGTCCATAGACAAACATCATTATGCTATGAACGTGGATACAACCAATTCCTGACCTCGCGCGAGTGCTGGAAAAATCACTCGACTTCTACCGAGATCCTTAATTAGTAAGCAGCTACTCGACCTAGCATACTAGTATCCATCTCAAAAGGAATCCTGAGTTCATGCAACTAGGGTTCCAGGCAACTCCTACACTTAAGTGCACAGTACAAGCCTACAAACATTAAGTGCACAGTACAACTCCTACACTTATGCATAGAACCGGGGCTTGCCTTTAATTTAACACTTAGATAGTGTTTGTTGGGGGAGGTGCTCGTTTGGCGAGCATCCACTGGTTAAGTCCATCCTTCCTTGGGTCGTCCACCGACTGCACCTTGTGGTTGGCACCACATCACTTGCACAATCATCATCTCTCAGTCCTAAATGAGATGCAGGATGCACATGTATGAATATAATGAAATATATCACAAGACAATCCCAAAATAGACGATAGCGAACTAAACATTAAACTAGGAGACACTGTAAACAACCACCTGCTAGCATTAGTTACTTACACGTTATCGACGTTCAACATAACACCATTAAAAAGACGACAATATTTTAATTATTTATGCAACACAATACGACATCACAAGCACAAGTCTCTATTTAATAGGATACGGCTTTTCATTAGTTCTTCTATTTATCACACAAAAGCATCCTAACACAAGTTTAACAGAGGGCATATGTATCAATGTCCATGGAATTCCTATATCACAATCAACTAGAGAAGAAACATATAAAACATGACACACATGTCATCTCTAGCTTAACCATGGCAAGTCTACGTTACTTAAGAGCAAACCAAACATTTTTAGCGACAAGGGTGAACTAAACAATCAAAAGCGCACTAGCAGAATTTTTGGATAGCAATACAGCAGTCACTTGTTTCAGTCATAACTCACAAGATATGTAACCAAAAATAGTAAACTAGGACTTTCTAGAAAGCTTGAAAAGTGCTTTACAACTTTGGTATTATTATCTCAATATGATTCAATACTTAGCAAGGTCAAACAGTGCTATCACAACAGCTCTGTCCAGATTTGGACAGATTCAGAATTGCGACTTCAAAAATTCACAACTAAAGATTCAGATATCCAAATAAATTGATCCTAGACTTTCTGGAAAGATAATAAAATTGTCCACATATCATTTATAATCATCTCAAGGTGATTCGGTATTTAATTAAGGATAAAAGACACTATAAGACGTTGCTGTCCAGAACTGGACAGATTCAGTCTTCTCACTTTAAACATTCATAACTTAATCTTCAGATCACTAAAAAGAGTGATCCAAGACTTTTTCGAAAGCTTGGCAAAAGCACTACATAACTTCTATAGTCACCACGAATTGATTCAATGTTTAACTAAATCAAACAACACAGTTTTCGAAATCTGTTCTGACGGTGGACACAACACAGCAAGCAGATTGTAAAATTCATAACTCCTAAACTGCCTGGTCTATGGTTATGAAATTTTAACACAATCAAGATAACAAAAACATCTATAACTTTCTTATAATGACTATGAACTAGTTGCAACATTAAATTGAGCAAACAATGCAGTTTCTGAAATCTGTACATAATTTGGACAGATTCAGTTACTGAATTTGTAAAAAGTATAACTCCTAAACGGTCAGACCTATGGCTGTCAAATTTTAACACCAGCAAGATAATAAAGTTATCTACCACTTTTCTATAGCACATATCTACAGAAAACATGATTTAATTCATCAAACAAACAGCACAACAAAACAGTGCGTGCAGTCCAAAACAGCAATTAATAACTTTCAGCTTCTATATAATTCAAGAATTGCTATGTTTTAGAGACTTCAATCATTCTAACATTTTAACATTCGTTAGAGTTAAAATAATAAAATAAGGACTAACAAGTAGACTTACTAATTCTTATCCGTGTCATATTGAACACTAGAAGTACCATATTTAATTAACAACACATTCTCCCTGATAATCGATATCGAAGTGTTGTTCACACAATAATTTGCATTTTAACTTAGACCTCACATGAGCACTAATACTATTCATCCGCGACCATAACCATACGTATTTAGACTACAACAAGCAAATCATCATGACCACAAGCTTAACTAAAGTCATCTAACAAGTTGGTTAACCAGTATAAAACTTAGCAAGTATTTTAGACTTCGCAACTCAAAAACAGAGGTGGGAGCAGGTTAATTAGTTTTTCTTAACCATTTTCTCAACTTAAACTGGACAGCACACAAGTCATTTAAAACACCATATTTTAGGAGACCTCACATGTCGAGCATCAATTTATAACCTAAGTGACTCAACCTCTATCACACTTGACAACTACCACATCACCTGATTTATCTATTTGGAACACCGCCTGCCTAGCGTACTACTAGTACCCCGTATTTTGACTCGACTTAAAAACGTAGAGGAAGCGATGACTACTGCGGCATGTCACCGCCTCACTACACAAGCCAAAATTATTATTATTTAACCACACGCCTAGATAAGCATGATTTCAATTTAACTTGCCCATATTTTAAATCTCGGCATAAGCTTGGCTAGTGGCTTACGAAGTGACCATTTTCTAATTACCAACATACACCACCTTTCACCATTTGTGGATACTTGCACGACACACAACTATTGTAATACATCACAAGTACATACAACCCCATCGGTAAAGCACCAACACATTTCCAAAAATTCCCTGAGACTACGACGACAAGGCTTCGATCCGCCATACAACAAAAATCATGACGAAGCCGATAGGTGCTATCAACTAATCGTTTTAAAAAAATATTAGACTTACTTCTCGCTTTGCCACTACAACACCCTTTAGTCACATGACCATCGGAAGCATCCTTCACACGGTTATACGACAGCAATCTAACGTTGTGTTACACAAGACATACATCTTTCCTCGTTGCGAGTATAACCATATCACGGCATATACCAGCACACCTCAATCAAATATCTTACGCCACCATCACTATAATACACCACGGCACACACGCACATACGTGTACTAATTAAATCCTCGCATCCCATGTATTTCCAATTTACTCATCACATTAAACAACACAACACGTTTGTTTACCTAAACGTTAAGACAACCTTGCTACGGCATATAACCAAAACATTTTTATACCCACACACATTCCAACACCAATGTACACCACATCGACCCAAAATATATTTGTACAAACTACCAATCGCACACATCAAACAACCTCTTGTTCTCCAACCGCAAACGCGATCCTACCAATGCGTATGACTGAAACGCTTTACACACATCCACACATATACATGCACTGTCTGACATCAACCAAATCATACATAATGTAAACTATAAATCATTCAACCTGAACGAGATCGGATTTGAGTTGTGCAAGCACGTGGTTCACCCGACCGGTCTTGTATCGAACATGCGTGCGCGACGGTTGGCATTGACGGCTAGCTGCGATTAGACACACACAACAGTTCAACATTCTACCGAGCACAAAAAAAATAAAAATAAAAATATAATGGCAGCAAGGGCAGCGGGGGTTTCTCACCACGGGTTTCAACAGCGTCGTGGATGGGGCTGCGCAGCGAACACGAGAGCGACGACACATGACGGGGAGCGAAGAATGAACCGAAGGGCTACTGCACTGGTTTTTATTGCCGGCATCCAAAAAAAAGGAGGGCTCGACGAGCAGCACCATGGGAGATGAGGAAGAAGGGCTGTGCATAGATCAGACATTCTGTCAAGCGGCAGCGCGCGTGGTGGAGCAGCGGCATGGGAAGGGACATCGTCGTCTAGGGGAACAGGGAGGGCGCTGGTTAGGAGAGGGGCTCAGCCTCCATGGGGAAGAAGGTCCCCGACGCTGGCTGTGGACAAGCGCACAGAAGCTATGGCCTGCGGCCTGGCGAAGTCGGACGGCATAGCTGCAGTAGATCACAAGGCGGAGCTTGCAGGGAGGGGGCTTCATCTGCTGGTGCCCATGGTGGGAGGGGCTGGAGCTTGGGGCACCGGCCAGAGAAGGGCAGAGGTCCGGCCAGGGCGACGGCAGCTCAGCTGCTCGATCTGGGGGTCGGTCCGGCCATGGCCAGCGACCGAGAGAGCAGAGAGAGGAAAAACAAAAATGGAGCAGGGACCTAGAGGGAGCAGAACGCCGAGGGGGATGGAGAGAAGGGGAGGAGGGGTGCGCGCCCAGGGAAGGCTGGGGAAGAACGCCTTGCTGGTTGGGTGCCGAGTGCCATGGCAAGGAGCCGAGCTCTGGCGTGCGTGGAGCCTGCGGCTGGAAAATGGCAGAGGAGGAAGAGAAGAGATGTTAGCGGCTGGGGTGGAAATGGAAATTTTTTCCAAATGCAAGTGTGGGGGATCCGTATTTATAGACATGAGTTAGGGTTAGGGTTCTTTAGTGGGCCAATTGGGCTGGGTTGGGCTAGCCCAAACACTAAACCGGACCGCGCTAATTTATTTCCATTTTATTTTATTGCGTTTTGAATAAACACGGTGTCGTGTACCATAATTAGGGGTACCCCCAACGCTCCTAATCATGGCTGGTAAACACCCTCAGACCAACTGACGTGTGCGGTTCAGGTCAAGGCTTCGTCTACCCGAGGGACGCGATCTCACCCGAGCCCAGCTTTGTGTTGGAACAGTAGTCCCAGACAAATTCACGCCTCGCCTGAGGGCCTCCTTAGGCAGCGGGCGCCCCCTCGGCTCTCCCGAGGCCCAGCTCGGGCAGGCTTCGTTGTGAAGCAACCTTGGCCAGACCGCCTCAGCAACCGACCGCTTCACAGGCGCATTAAATGCAGGGGATGCCTGACGCCGTATCCTAACACACGCGCCTCAGTCGGGCAGGACGAAGTGGCTGCAGTCACTTCGCCCCTCTTCTTTACTGTCTGACATGACAGGAAAACAGCGCCGCTTGCTCCGCTCCGACTACCGTGACAGCCACCCTGGCGACGACTGACAACAAGTCACGATCAACCACCGAGTTCAGCCTCGGGCGCAACAGGAAGCTCCGCCTCACCTGACCTCATGCTCCGGCCTCTGGAGGAGGTCTCCGCCTCGCCTGACCTCAGGCTCCGGCCTCGGGAAGAGGTCTCCGCCTCGCCTGAACCCCGGACTCGGCCTCAACCCCGGACTCGGGAGGAATCGCGTCCTCGCCCGACCCCGACCTCGGCCTCAAGAGAAGTCTCCGCCTCGACCGACCCTAGGCTCGGACCGACCGCGCTAACAGGGGATACATCATTTCCCTATTCCTAGCCTGCTCAGGCTACAAGGAACAAGACCGGCGTCCCATCTGGCTTACCCCGGCGATGGGTAATGATGGCACCCCGCGTGCACCATGACGCCGGTGGCTCTCAGCCCCTTACGACAGCAAGGAGACGTCAGCAGGATCCTCGCCACGCTGCCAGCTGTGCTCCTACAGGACTCAGGCGCTCCTCTGACGGCCACGCCATCACATGTATAGGGCCCAAGCTCTCCCCCAACGGCCACGTTGTCATGTACACAGGGCTTAGGCACTCCACTACCGGACACGTTAGCGCATAGCTACGCCCCCCGCTGTACGACTGGACTCTCTCCTTGCCTCTATAAAAGGGAGGTCCAGGGCCACCCTGAGGGGGGTTCGCGCGAGGGAAGCGGTGGACAAACTCTGTGTCTCTCCCTCTCTCACGCGACGCGCTTGTAACCCCTACTGCGAGCGGCACCCCTGGTGCAGGATAATACAAGGCTTGTCCCACCTCTTGTGTTCCATCCCGTGCCAACCCATCTGGGCAGGGACACACAGCGATTTCACTAGTCGGTCCAAGGGACCCCCCCGGGTCCGAGACGCCGACAGTCGGCGCGCCAGGTAGGGGCCTGCTGCGTGTTAACGAACACCTTCCTGTTGAGATCCAGATGGGGAGTCTTCAGCAACCTCTCTAGCCGGGACGGTGCTCCGCTTCGGGAGTCTCGAGCTCATGTCCCTCGATGGCAGCTACGACATGGTTCTCCTCCCCCCGCGGTGTGACGACAACGACGGTCTCCGAATCGCCCGGCGGCGGCGAGCTCTACGACAGCATCTCCCCGCGGTAGAAGAGGAGCACTCCGGTCGTCCCCTCCACCCTCCTCGTCGGAGGAGGCGGAGACGAGGCAACCATGGCCACACAGGAGGCGGCACCTTGTCAGCTGTCGCACCAGAGCGAGTCGACGACGCCGGCACTCCCCCGGGGGACATGTCGGACATTGTCCTCGCACCTGAGGCGACGGCGGGTGTCACCTCCCCGCGACGTGTCAGCCCCAAGCGGACTGATGACGCCAGCACCCTCGCAAAGGACCTGATGGGCGTTACCCTCGTACCTGAGATGACGGTGTGCTCCGCCCCCGATGCGACTTCACCACCGTCCATCGACCAAGAGGTACACTCCGTTTTCCATCCCGTACCTTTTCGGTTCAGCTTCGATCGACCTAGCGACCCCGCTATGGTGAGCGCCTTCGTAAAGGCGTATCCAAACCTTCCGGGGTACCACATGTGGTCGACCTGGGACCGACTGACAGCCGTCTCAACCTTTGGACCGGCGGGTTCTGAGGAAGAGGACGACCCTGACTCTGGTTGGGATTTCTCTGCCCTCAATGACCCTGGTGCCATGCGGGGCTTCATGTCCGCATGTGACCACTGCCTCTCCGGTCGTTCTGATGATGGCCATGACCTTGACGACGAGAGTTACGGCCCAAGTCATGAATGTTTCCACGTCGACCTGGGAGATCACAACAAAGGCAACCACCTCGGTATGCCAGAGGTTGACGATCCCCCTAGGCCCACATCTCGCGTTGACATCCCGCGGGAGCTAGCTGTGGTCCCAGTCCCCTGCGGGGGGTCAGGACATACAGCTCGAGCAAATCCGTGAGATGCAGGCCCGGGTCGACGGGGAAGCAGGCCGGCTTGTACAACTCTGACAGAACATCAAACAGGAGTGGGCAGACCGAACACTCGCCGGAGAAGCCTGTCACCGGGCCCAAGACATCCGGCGCCACATCGTCGACAATGCTAGGACAACGCTGCCCCCGACCGTCAGCGGGTCCGGCCAGGACCTAGCTGCGGCGGCGATGCTGCTTTGAGCCATGCCGGAGCCATCCACCACCGAGGGACGGCGTATCCAGGGCGAACTCAAGAATCTCCTAGAAGGCGCCGCGGTTCGACGAGCCGAGAGCTCCGCCTCCCGCAGGCGAGCTGACCCCTCGGAGCATCATGCGGTGTCCTCCCGGCGCATTCGGGAAGCCTCGGTCCATCCTGAGCGTACGCGGGACGAGGCACCCACCGCCCGGGACCCCAGCAACGAGCACCATCATCTCGACCATCGAGCCCGCCTTGACGAGAAGGTGCACCGAGGCTACCATCCCAGGCGTGGGGGACGCTGCAACAGTGAGGAGGATCGTAGTCCTTCGCCCAAACCACCCGGTCCGCGAGTCTTCAGCCGGGCCATACGATGAGCGCCGTTCCCTGCCCGTTTCTGAGCCCCGACTACCATCACCAAGTACTCGGGGGAGACGAGGCCGGAGCTGTGGCTCACGGACTACCGACTGGCGTGCCAGTTGGGAGGGGCGGATGATGACAACCTCATCATCCGTAATCTACCCCTTTTCCTCTCCGACGCCGCCCTAGCCTGGCTGGAGCATCTGCCTCCTGCGCAGATCTCCGACTGGGACGATCTGGTCAAAGCTTTCGCGGGGAACTTCCAAGGCACGTACGTGCGCCCTGGGAACTCGTGGGACCTCCGAAGCTGCCGCCAGCAGCCAGGGGAGTCCCTCCGAGAGTACATCCGGCGGTTTTCAAAGCAGCGCACCGAGCTACCCAATGTTACCGACTCGGATGTCATCGGGGCTTTCCTTGCCGGCACCACTTGCCGAGACCTGGTGAGCAAACTGGGGCGCAAGACTCCCACCTGTGCGAGCGAACTGATGGATGTCGCCACCAAGTTCGCCTCGGGTCAACAGGCAGTCGAAGCCATCTTCTGAAAGGACAAACAGCCTCAGGGAGAGCCGAGGACAGATGCCCCTGAGGCGTCCGCCCAGCGGGGCACGAAGAAGGCTAAAAACAAGTCGCGAGCGAAGCGCGACGCCGCAGACGAGAATCTCGTCACTGCGGCCGAGCCCAGGAACCCTCGGAAACCTCCTAGAGGGGCCGGCGCGTTCGACAAAATGCTCAAAGAGCCGTGCCCCTATCGCCAGGGGCCCGTCAAGCACACCCTCAAAGAATGTGTCATGCTCCGGCGCTACTTCCATAAGACCGAGCCCCCGGCGGAGGATGGCAAGGGTCATGACAGCGACAAGAAGGAGGGCGACAAGGAAGAGGGATTCCCGGAAGTCCATAACTGCTTCATGATCTACGGTGGGCAGGCGGCGAATGCCTCGGCTCGGCACCGCAAGCAGGAGCACCGGGAAGTCTGCTTGGTGAAGGTGGCGGCACCAATCTACCTAGACTGGTCTGACAAGCCTATCACCTTCGACCAAGGCGACCACCCCGACTTCGTGCCAAGCCCAGGAAGGTACCCGCTCGTCGTCAATCCGATCATCGACAACGTTAGGCTCTCCAAGGTCCTCATGGATGGAGGCAGCAGCCTTAACATCATCTACGCCGAGACCCTGGAACTCCTAGGGGTTGATCGGTCCGAAGTCCGGGCCGGTGCGGCACCCTTCCACGGGATCGCGCCCGAGAAGCGAATCCTACCCCTCAGACGGATCGAATTACCCGTCTGCTTCAGAACTCCCTCTAATTTCCGAAAGGAAGCTCTCACCTTTGAGGTCGTCGGGTTTCCGAGGAACCTAGCATGCGGTGTTGGGAAGACCATGCTACGCCAAGTTCATGGCTGACCCCAACTACACCTACCTCAAGCTCAAGATGCCGGGCCCGAATGGGATCATCACCATCGGATCCACGTACCGCCACACGTACAAATGCGACGTGGAGTGCGCGGAGTACGCCGAGGCTCTCGCGGAGTCCGAGGCCCTCATCGCCGACCTGGAACGCCTCTCCAAGGAGGCGCCCGACGCGAAGCGGCACGCCGGCAACTTCGAACCAGTTGAGGCGGTCAAGTCCATCTCTCTCGACCCTAGCAACTACGCCAGCAAGAAAGTTCGGATCAGCTCTGAGCTCGATCCCAAATAGGAAGCAGTGCTCGTCGACTTTCTCCGCGCAAACGCTGAAGTCTTTGCGTGGAGTCCCTCGGACATGCTCGGCATACCGAGGGATGTCGCCGAGCACTCACTGGACATTAGAGCTAGAGCCCGACCCGTGAAGCAAACCCTGCACCGTTTTGACGAAGAAAAGCGCAGGGCCATAGGCGAGGAGATCCACAAGCTACTTGCGGCAGGGTTTATCAAAGAGGTATTCCATCCCGAATGGTTAGCTAACCCTGTTCTTGTAAGGAAGAAGGATGGGAAATGGAGGATGTGTGTAGACTATACTGGTCTAAACAAAGCATGTCCGAAAGTTCCCTACCCTCTACCTCGCATCAATCAAATCGTGGACTCCACTGCTGGGTGCGAAACCCTGTCATTCCTCGATGCCTACTCAGGCTATCACCAAATCAAGATGAAAGAGTCCGACCAGCTCGCGACTTCTTTCATCACACCTTTTGGCATGTACTGTTACACTACAATGCCATTTGGGTTTATCAAAGAGGCGCCACCTACTAGAGGTGCATGAACCACGTGTTCGGAGAACACATCGGCAGAACGGTCGAGGCTTACGTCGACGACATCGTTGTCAAGACAAAGAGAGCCTCCGACCTCCTCTCTGACCTTGAAACGACATTCAAGTGTCTGAGAGCGAAAGGCGTGAAACTCAATCCTGAGAACTGTGTCTTCGGAGTCCCCCGAGGCATGCTCCTTGGATTCATCATCTCCGAGCGGGGCATCGAGGCCAATCCGGAGAAAATTGCGGCCATCACCAACATGGGACCGATCAAAGATTTGAAAGGAGTACAGAGGGTCATGGGATGCCTCGCAGCTCTGAGCCGCTTCATCTCACACCTTGGCGAGAAAGGCTTGCCTTTGTACCGCCTCTTAAGGAAGGCCGAATGCTTCACTTGGACCCCCGAGGCCGAGGAAGCCCTCGGAAACCTTAAGGCGCTCCTTAAGAACACACCCATCCTGGTGCCCCCCGCCGCAGGAGAAGCCCTCTTGATCTACGTAGCCGCGACTACTTCAGGTGGTCAGCGCCGCGATCGTAGTCGAGAGACGAGAAGAAGGGCATGCACTGCCCGTCCAGCGGCCAGTCTACTTCATCAGTGAAGTGCTTTCCGAGACCAAAGTCTGCTACCCATAGATCCAGAAGCTGCTCTACGCAGTGATTCTGACACGGCAAAAGTTGCGACACTACTTCGAGTCTCATTCCGTGACTGTGGTGTCATCCTTCCCCCTAGGGGAGATCATCCAGTGCCGCGAGGCCTCGGGTAGGATAGCAAAGTGGGCGGTGGAGCTCATGGGCGAAACGCTATCATTCGCTCCTCAGAAGGCCATAAAATCCCAGGTCTTGGCAGACTTCCTGGCTGAGTAGATTGACACCCAGTTACCGACAACTCCAATCTAGCCCAAGCTCTGGACCATGTACTTCGATGGGTCACTCATGAAAACAGGAGCAGGCGCTGGCCTGCTCTTCGTTTCACCCCTCGGAAAGCATCTCCGCCACGTCATTTGCCTCCATTTTCCGGCATCAAACAACGTGGCCGAGTACGAGGCGCTGGTTAATGGGCTGCGCATCGCCATCGAGCTAGGGGTCCGACGCCTCGACACTCGAGCTGACTCACAGCTTGTCATCGACCAAGTCATGAAGAACTCCCACTGCCGTGACCAGAGGATGCAGGCCTACTGCGACGAGGTTCGGCGCCTGGAAGACAAGTTCTACGGGCTCGAGCTCAACCACATCGCCCGACGGTACAACGAGACTGTGGACGAGCTGGCGAAAATAGCCTCGGGGCGAACGACGTGTGGCAGAACCTCCCAAGGTATCGGGCCCACATGCACTTGTCCTTGTCCCAAAGACCTCAGATGGCCATGCATGTGCACCAGATAACTTAACAGGATCCGTCCGATTGCCCCAAGGACATCGGATAAACCACTTACAACCAGAACTGTGGGATTAAGTAATACAAATCACACACACCAATATTTTTGCAGCGGAAATCTTATTACCAAATTTTACAAGTTACAAAAATTTTACATTATTTTATCGGAATGATTACAAAAGTATAAGTTTGAAATATATGCTAGCTTAAGAGACCATCCTCAATAAGAAGTATAGAAGGGTTACTTAGACTTATAAGAAGGCCGAGCCCACCGGCACTTAACACCATCATCAGCAGCACAAAGCTATGACCTGAAAAACAGCAGGGAATAAAACCCTGAGTATGGAATTACTCAGCAAGTCTTACCCGACTAAGGAAAAGACTCTCAAGGGTATGCTAGATAAATAGGAATCAAGGAGAGGCTTTAGCAAGAATCAACTTAGATACTTTTGCAGAAATAGCTTACTAAAGTGAGTCCTTACTTTCTACATTTTAACGCCATTTTAAATATTAATAGACTTTGTTTGCCTCTAGTCTAATTTCATCATCTCATCAATACAACATCATTTTTATTCATGAAGTTCACATTCTGACTTAGGTTGTAGGTCAGTGACCAAGTCTTCATAACCGCGAAGGTACGGCGATCCGAATCGATTATACTCAGCTGAGGATCTCCGATCACACGAAATATGTAGCACTTAACCCTTGCATATGTCAACCCGCCACCGGGGTTCTTAAGACCAGATCAGGTTCACGCAAACCGAGAGCACAGATACACCACCGTCCAGTCTCTTGCTACGGAGGGTGCACGCTACTCTCGCCACCGCTCCACGCCCATTTCGTGTTATCTTATTCTGGCCTTAGTCTGCCCGAGGTAAGGCTTACCCATGATGAGGCATGTGACCAGTTAAAGGGTCCTCGATCAGCAGGCCTACATACGCATCCAATCCTTAATGAACCTGGGTAGAACATCACCTGTTCCTAACCCAAGTTCCGATTTAAGTACTTCCATCCTTAGGATTGTTTGTGTTCCTTAGGATGAAAAGAGCATCATAGGGAACTTTGCAGTAAGATCCCACCATGCTCCCAATGAAAATATATTCTTGCAGGTAGAAGCCATCCTTCCTCAGGATAACCCCTGAGCTACGCAGTATTGCAAAAGACAACCTCTATCCACAAGATTTAAGCAGGGCTAAGCATTTTTGTAAATCATATTTTTGATACTTCACCAGAAGTATCTATAAAGGTATGGATATCAAGGAAGGCAATGCATCAAAGGGTTTCCAAGCAACTCCTATAAACCTAATGCACATTTCACTAGACTTAAAGTGTGTAAAAATTATTTAAAATCACAATGAAGGGGTTACATGCACCGGGGCTTGCCTTATTGCAGTGAAGAGGCCTAGATCCTTCTACGCAATCATCAGTTAGTTAGCTCCATCCACTTGATGAGCAGACACTGGAGTAGCCTCCTCTTCAGTCAACGCTTCATCTTGAATCTTCACTCTTTCTGCTGGGAACTCTACATGAAATGACATGATCATAAATGTTTATGCTTATGCAGTTGCAAAGAGGATAGCATAAAGCATTACAAGACTACACCTTTCTACAAGGTGCACACCAAAACTATAAAATTACAAGAGACTAAGCACTTTAATACCACACCCAAGATTCCAAACTCCACCAGGGAACTCTGCCTCCATAATCAACCAAGTGTTTCATTTAGGCCTTAAGCAAGGATTCAAACTGCAAGTACTACAAGTTATAGTGTCCAAGAATCAGCCACAATTCACTGAACCTATTTTCAGTTAACTGAATTCAGTTCATTAACACTACTGCTCCCTGTTGCTTTCTTCTTTGTTCAAGCCCAAATATCTCACAATTCTTCTCAACAACCAACCAGCCTTTCTTAACCAATATTACTCCCCTACTATAGCCCTTCCTATTTGGTATAACACCCCTAAGCTAAAAATACTTAGAACAGTAGCTATGGTGCACAAAAGTTAGAGCAAAACACTAAAAAGTCCAGTTCCTCGATTTGAAACAGCATCCTACCAGGTCTGACACAGAGTTTTGTAACAAGTTTTTCTCTAAATTCCATACAGCAACAAGCCAATCTACTTGTATAAAACTGGTTCTCCTACATTTGGTCTTTCACCTTTCTATAAAACTCTTAACCAAATTCTGGTTTTATTAATTACCACAGAGCTCCAAATGTGGGTAGAAACACACTAAGCTGCTTATGAACAGTCAACTAAATCTGCATACCTTTTGTCTGTCAAAGAAAGTTTAGAGGTGTTTTGCTCCCACTTTTACGTAGAACCAAGTCCAAACCTCTTTAAAAAACTTATTCTCTGTACTATGGCCTCCAACTTTTCTATATAGTTCTTAGTCCAAAACCCCATGGTTTGCTGCCTAAAGGGTTCTAAACTGAGCACCATGTGCTGCAATACAGATTTCAGGAACTCAACAACTCAATCACAGCTAACCTGACAGCCTAACTTTAGACAGCTTTTACTCCAGTTTTTATATAACATCCAACAAAATAGTCTTAAAGAGATTTGTTCACCATCATATGAGCTTCTCTATCTTATGCAAAGCACAAAACATGCACAACTTGACTGAGAAAAACCCTTGAAGTTACCTGGCCATGGTGAGAAAAGCACTCAGGTGGACCAAGTCACCACACTGGTGATAATGTGCCAGACTCTGAAGCAACTCGATTTTGGGACAGGGAAGAGGGTTACACCAGCTGTAGCATCAGGAACCCACACACACGTAGTAATCTTTGGCTGAAGTTTGAGGACACAAGCCCAACTCCCTAGAATCAGCCCCAAGACACTATATATAGATCAGTGCCCCTACTGCTTGTTTGCTCTTAGTTTAAAATCCAAGGGAGAGATATTTTCAGGGTGCCAGCACAACATGGTTAATACACATGTCCCCCATGCACAAATACCTTCTTGGATCAGCACAACTCAACCCAAATATCAGTTTTGTCCAGTTTTGCAGCTAGCAAACAAAACAAATATTTATTTTACTTGGGGGATAGACTCAAATGGGTACTAAGTTAATATTTCTGCAGAAGATAAGAACTCCAGACCTCAGTTACTCACATCTCCCTTATCCCATTCGAGCACAGCAGTGAGATACAGCAAAGTGACAGGATCTTTTCTCCCTTCCCAACCTGATCCAAAGTTCAGAGCCCCCTCCAAAATAGTCCAAAACTTTGATACTTCTCAATAGAGCTAAGGTCTCTAAAGTTTCAGCTAGACACTTCAACCTTATCCCCACTTACATACATAAGTGACATCAGCAGGGTCGAGGTGATCTTCTTCAGAACCCAAGTGCAGCACTGAACTGGATTAACTTCAGCATCCAAGATATTACTTGACACACACAAATATCATCCCTGTCCATATCTACAAACAGCAAACAAAACTCATTAATGCCCCACTTCTCACTGTTCCCATATCACTCAGGTTTATAGGTTCAGCCCATACACTGCACTTGGTTGATATTTTTTTTACAGCCCAAATATCCCCTTGTCCTTGACTGCAAATATTTGTTTTGGAGCACACTGAACTACCACTATTGGACTGAACTCACAACTTCACTCCTTTATTTCTCTTGGTTCCAAACAGCAACAGGAGGACTAACCTTAATAATCCCTGTTCACCAACTAACTCTCTATCACTTTGCCATAGGGACTCAAGCCTTACACTCCTTGGATCAGATACAGAACAGCTCCAAAGTTAGGAGAAAAACATTAAACCATATCAACAGTTACTGCATTAAAACTGCACTCCACATGCTTGACAGAAACAGTTTGAACACCTTTTTCTCCTAGCTTTGTGTAGTATCAAGCCCCCCTCATCCCAAGGAACCTAAATCTCCTTGCACTAATTACCATAGGGCTCCAAACTAGACACCCTTGTGCTGAATTTCAGTTTTCAGCCACTGAACCAAATTCAGTTAAAGAATTCACTAGCAGCTGATCTTTGGGCGCATTTTTCTCCACTTTTTCTGTAGGATCATATCCATCACCCTCAAAGACATTTGTACCCCAACTTATGGTCTTCAATTCCTCTATAGAAACCATAGTTTAAAACCTTATGGATTAGGCACAAATGGGCTCCAAAAACAGCAACTTTCACTGAAATTCAGTTTTCAGTAACTGAATACAATTCAGTTTCAGCCACAATTAGTCCAACTTTGAACAAGTTTTTCTCCATTTTCTGTGTGGAATCAAGTCAAAGATACTTTAGTAGATTTGTTCACTATCATATAGGCTTCAACTTCTCTATAAACATCCCAGCACAAAACATTACAGAACAGCCACAAACCAGCTCCAAAACTGCTATCCACACTGAAATTCAGTTACTGTTTCCAATCTGAAAATTCAGAAACACAGCAGCACCACTTTAAACCACTCTTTTGCCTGGATTCCATATGTTTCTAGGGGCAAGTTGCTTAATAAAGTTTATACTACTATAGCTCCTCTACAAGTTTGATATAGTAACCATTAACCAAAACCTCTTGGATTCCAAACTACAATAGCCCAAAGTTTGCTCCAATTGCTGAAATTCAGAATCTGAATTTCACTAAGTCTGAAATCTACAATTTCTGACAGCTCTACTTGGGACTAGTTTTTCTCCAAGTTCCAAATAGCTTTAGGGCTAGGTTACTTAACAAAACTTATAATCCTCATGTAGCTCTATAACTTTGTTATAATGACCATCTTCAAAATGGTTCTAGATCAGAAGTTACAAGAGTCCAAAGTTGTCTAGTTTATATTATTTTCAGCAATTCCAAAATGAATCCAAAACTGAATTTTTGTACTTAACTCCAAATTCTTCCACACAACTTAGGAATCTCCAAATAAAAAACATATCCACTTTTCCAAGCTCCACAACTTTGATATATGGACTTTTGTCAAATTCTTCTAGATTTTAAATTCCTCTTTTTAGGCTAGTTTTAGGGTTTCAAAAGTGATTCCTTCTCATCTAGTGATTTAACAACTCAATTCATACTCCTTAAAGACAAGTGACTCCTTAATCTCAGTCCAACTCTAGTACATGAAACTCATGTCCAAAGTGTCCTTGGTTTAGGAGTTGCTTTGTTTATTCACAATTCATAAGGAAGGTTTTCAAATCTCACTTAAGGTTTTTAAGGTTAATTCAGTTCATCAATTAATTCTTCCACTTAACTTACCTCCGGAAGCAATGTTTTTCTAGGTTCTAAGTCTTGCCTTCAACACTCTAAGACTTCAAACCAACTTGTCACTTGCTGGAGAGATGATCTACTCCAGTTTAACTTGAGCCAAGTCCTTAAACTAAGTTCTATACTCCACTCATATTATCACACTTTTGAAAAATTTTAACCTAGTGAATGCATTCTAGGTGTAACAAGCACTTTAATGCAGATGCTTATGATGACATGTCAGAGTTTTAGTTTACGTAACACCAGGGGTGTTACAGCCTTCCCCCCTAAAAGAAATATCGTCCCGAGATTTAAAAGTCCAGGCTCAGTAATAGAGAAGGAAACGCGTTACTGACTTATTTCCTAATTTCACTTACAATGCAGGGGAAGTGTTCTATTTCGCTTAATCACGAGTTAACCACGATGTCGATCGACATTCGCACTTATTTCCGATGCTACAAACTTCCAATGATGACTCGACGATAAATCTCTTTCTATGTGTTTTACCCAAGATGTTGCATCTAATTTGTTTTGGATACGCCAAGCCATTCGTCCATTTCTCGTTCAACAAATGCACATGGGAAATCACGGTGGTACCATTTTATCACGAAACACACCCAGAAACTATGGTACCAGCGTGTACCAAGTCATTTATGCACACACGTGCATCCACATGGAATATCCAAAGGAATAGCCATTTTAACTCTTGGAATTCGAGAAACTACTATAGATATTAAAAGTTGCCTCTGAGACAGGCAGTTCTTTCTTACACCATAGTCATAGGTAAGCTCACAGGTTACCTGATCCAGGTGATACGGGAAAAACTCTTTACAACAAAGTTTTAACCTGTTTTTATTACCAAGCTGGTCTATCTTACACCTAACTTACAACATTGATCTACTTCGCTACACTCCAGTTGCCTACTACATCTTCTCTAGCTACACCATCTGCCAGATGCTTGTTGCCATTCTTCCAAGGAACCCTTAGTCCGCTGGTGCAGGAGTAGGATAAAAGGCAATATTGAGCCTATGCACCGCTTGCTGCAGATGGTTGACAAGCCGTTGTGCTGCTTGAAATTCCATTGGATGAGCATGATTCAATTCCTTGATCGCCTGATCCTGATGGCTTATGAAGCTCATGGTTTCCCTAAGGTCTTCTCTAACAGCAACAACATATAAGTGAGTTTCCTTTTGTTGCTGAGCCAAAGCTCTAGATTTGGATTGAGCATTAGTTAGCTGATGTTCAAGCTCCTTGATACAATTCTGGTCAGCTTGGTGATGTGCTTGAAGTTCTATCACTTGATGCTCTAGTCCAACAATTCGCTCAGCTCGAAGCTTTATTTCTTCAAGCCGTTCTTGTGCCTGAGTACAAGCCCTATTCTTGGCCATTTCCATCATCTTAAATGTTGCATAACTCCCAGTGTACAACTGCTGCCACATTTGACGACTGTGCCCTCGAGTAAGCTGCAACTCTAGCATGACCATCAAAACTCGAGCAGATGCCGATTCAACAGAGTCTTGCCCAACGGGAATGTTTTCCATTAATCGAGCCTGGTGATGATACACAACTGGGTCGCTTAAGGCAACTGCAGGGAACAACCTCATAGACGTGGTTTGTATTTCTTCCCACTTCTGGTAACATATTGTTGTCAACACCTCTAAGGCAGTTACCTGAGCACCTTCCCAAGGAGTCATTCCTTCAGCATGGAACATCCAATGTGGCCAAGATGGTTTTCTAGCACGTTCTGGAATACGCACTACTACCTCATACCATGGTTGTCCTCTAAGAATAGTGCGCGACCACTGGTACTTGGGTGCTTCAGTGTATCCAACCTCTTGAAGTAGTCGCCACAGGACCATAGGAACACCGAAATCTCGTAGAAACTCTCCAACTCCTGTAGGAGCTTCTTGTTGATTCATCTATAGAGAAGAGCAACGGATACACTCTATTCACTAAGGATGTATGAATAGGGTATACAAAACACGTACTAGAATAGCTATACAGGGGGTTTTGACTTAAAGTTGTATGACATGATGCATGCTCGTCCTATTCGTCCTTGCAACTCATGCCAACATATAGTGGCTCTCACGTTCTATGGCGGTGGCAATCCTACTCACTCCGTCACTAGTCGTATTTTCCTACGGTTTAGTTAGTGAACCTGCAGAAAATTGCATTATAGTTGTGGGTTAGTGGTTTTGAACTAAGCCACCTGATAGTCCTTAACTTAGGGCTTAACAGAGGATGTCGCTAGCATTATAGTTTTTCAAAGCCAAATAATGTGTTTAGTTGAAAATAGGTTTTCTAAAACCAAAACTTTTGTTTTGAAAATACGTATGTGACCGTATGTACTTAATCCAGCTCTGATACCAGCTGTGGCAGAACCTCCCAAGGTATCGGGCCCACATGCACTTGTCCTTGTCCCAAAGACCTCAGACGGCCATGCATGTGCACCAGATAACTTAACAGGATCCGTCCGATTGCCCCAAGGACATCGGATAAACCACTTACAACCAGAACCGCGGGATTAAGTAATACAAATCACACACACCAATATTTTTGCAGCGGAAATCTTATTACCAAATTTTACAAGTTACAAAAATTTTACATTATTTTATCGGAATGATTACAAAAGTATAAGTTTGAAATATATGCTAGCTTAAGAGACCATCCTCAATAAGAAGTATAGAAGGGTTACTTAGACTTATAAGAAGGCCGAGCCCACCGGCACTTAACACCATCATCAGCAGCACAAAGCTATGACCTGAAAAACAACAGGGAATAAAACCCTGAGTATGGAATTACTCAGCAAGTCTTACCCGACTAAGGAAAAGACTCTCAAGGGTATGCTGGATAAATAGGAATCAAGGAGAGGCTTTAGCAAGAATCAACTTAGATACTTTTGCAGAAATAGCTTACTAAAGTGAGTCCTTACTTTCAACATTTTAACGCCAGATTAAATATTAATAGACTCTGTTTGCCTCTAGTCTAATTTCATCATCTCATCAATACAACATCATTTTTATTCATGAAGTTCACATCCTGACTTAGGTTGTAGGTCAGTGACCAAGTCTTCATAACCGCGAAGGTACGGCGATCCGAATCGATTATACTCAGCTGAGGATCTCCGATCACACGACATATGTAGCACTTAACCCTTGCATATGTCAACCCGCCACTGGGGTTCTTAAGACCAGATCAGGTTCACGCAAACCGAGAGCACAGATACACCACCGTCCAGCCTCTTGCTACGGAGGGTACACGCTACTCTCACAACCGCTCCACGCCCATTTCGTGTTATCTTATTCTGGCCTTAGTCTGCCCGAGGCAAGGCTTACCCATGACGAGGCAGGTGACCAGTTAAAGGGTCCTCGATCAGCAGGCCTACATACGCATCCAATCCTTAATCAACCTGGGTAGAACATCACCTGAAGGGGTTACATGCACCGGGGCTTGCCTTATTGCAGTGAAGAGGCCTAGATCCTTCTACCCAATCATCAGTTAGTTAGCTCCATCCACTTGATGAGCAGACATTGGAGTAGCCTCCTCTTCAGTCAACGCTTCATCTTGAATCTTCACTCTTTCTGCTGGGAACTCTACATGAAATGACATGATCATAAATGTTTATGCTTATGCAGTTGCAAAGAGGATAGCATAAAGCATTACAAGACTACACCTTTCTACAAGGTGCACACCAAAACTATAAAATTACAAGAGACTAAGCACTTTAATACCACACCCAAGATTCCAAACTCCACCAGGGAACTCTGCCTCCATAATCAACCAAGTGTTTCATTTAGGCCTTAAGCAAGGATTCAAACTGCAAGTACTACAAGTTATAGTGTCCAAGAATCAGCCACAATTCACTGCACCTGTTTTCAGTTAACTGAATTCAGTTCATTAACACTGCTGCTCCCTGTTGCTTTCTTCTTTGTTCATGCCCAAATATCTCACAATTCTTCTCAATAACCAACCAGCCTTTCTTAACCAATATTACTCCCCTACTATAGCCCTTCCTATTTGGTATAACACCCCTAAGCTAAAAATACTTAGAACAGTAGCTATGGTGCACAAAAGTTAGAGCAAAACACTAAAAAGTCCAGTTCCTCGATCTGAAACAGCATCCTACCAGGTCTGACACAGAGTTTTGTAACAAGTTTTTCTCTAAATTCCATACAGCAACAAGCCAATCTACTTGTATAAAACTGGTTCTCCTACATTTGGTCTTTCACCTTTCTATAAAACTCTTAACCAAATTCTGGTTTTATTAATTACCACAGAGCTCCAAATGTGGGTAGAAACACACTAAGCTGCTAAAGAACAGTCAACTAAATTTGCATACCTTTTGTCTGTCAAAGAAAGTTTAGAGGTGTTTTGCTCCCACTTTTACGTAGAACCAAGTCCAAACCTCTTTAAAAAACTTATTCTCTGTACTATGGCTTCCAACTTTTCTATATAGTTCTTAGTCCAAAACCCCATGGTTTGCTGCCTAAAGGGTTCTAAACTGAGCACCATGTGCTGCAATACAGATTTCAGGAACTCAACAACTCAATCACAGCTAACCTGACAGCCTAACTTCAGACAGCTTTTACTCCAGTTTTTATATAACATCCAACAAAATAGTATTAAAGAGATTTGTTCACCATCATATGAGCTTCTCTATCTTATGCAGAGCACAAAACATGCACAACTTGACTGAGAAAAACCCTTGAAGTTACCTGGCCATGGTGAGAAAAGCACTCAGGTGGACCAAGTCACAAAACTGGTGATAGTGTGCCAGACTCTGAAGCAACTCGATATTGGGACAGGGAAGAGGGTTACACCAGTTGTAGCATCAGGAACCCACACACACGTAGTGATCTTTGGCTGAAGTTTGAGGACACAAGCCCAACTCCCTAGAATCAGCCCCAAGACACTATATATAGATCAGTGCCCCTACTGCTTGTTTGCTCTTAGTTTAAAATCCAAGGGAGAGATATTTTCAGGGTGCCAGCACAACATGGTTAATACACATGTCCCCCATGCACAAATACCTTCTTGGATCAGCACAACTCAACCCAAATATCAGTTTTGTCCAGTTTTGCAACTAGCAAACAAAACAGATATTTATTCTACTTGGGGGATAGACTCAAATGGGTACTAAGTTAATATTTCGGCAGAAGATAAGAACTCTAGACCTCAGTTACTCACATCTCCCTTATCCCATTCGAGCACAGCAGTGAGATACAGCAAAGTGACAGGATCTTTTCTCCCTTGCCAACCTGATCCAAAGTTCAGAGCCCCCTCCAAAACAGTCCAAAACTTTGATACTTCTCAATAGAGCTAAGGTCTCTAAAGTTTCAGCTAGACACTTCAACCTTATCCCCACTTACATACATAAGTGACATCAGCAGGGTCGAGGTGATCTTCTTCAGAACCCAAGTGCAGCGCTGAACTGGATTAACTTCAGCAGCCAAGATATTACTTGACACACACAAATATCATCCCTGTCCATATCTATAAACAGCAATCAAAACTCATTAATGCCCCACTTCTCACTGCTCCCATATCACTCAGGTTTATAGGTTCAGCCCATACACTGCACTTGGTTGATATTTTTTTACAGCCCAAATATCCCCTTGTCCTTGACTGCAAATATTTGTTTTGGAGCACACTGAACTACCACTATTGGACTGAACTCACAACTTCACTCCTTTATTTCTCTTGGTTCCAAACAGCAACAGGAGGACTAACCTTAATAATCCCTGTTCACCAACTAACTCTCTGTCACTTTGCCATAGGGACTCAAGCCTTACACTCCTTGGATCAGATACAGAACAGCTCCAAAGTTAGGAGAAAAACATTAAACCATATCAATAGTTACTGCATTAAAACTGCACTCCACATGCTTGACAGAAACAGTTTGAACACCTTTTTCTCCTAGCTTTGTGTAGTATCAAGCCCCCCTCATCCCAAGGAATTTGTTCTCCTATATATGGCCTTTCAGTTTGCTAAAGAATTTCTAACCTAAATCTCCTTGCACTAATTACCATAGGGCTCCAAACTAGACACCCTTGTGCTGAATTTCAGTTTTCAGCCACTGAACCAAATTCAGTTAAAGAATTCACTAGCAGCTGATCTTTGGGGGCATTTTTCTCCACTTTTTGTGTAGGATCATATCCATCACCCTCAAAGACATTTGTACCCCAACTTATGGTCTTCAATTCCTCTATAGAAACCATAGTTTAAAACCTTATGGATTAGGCACAAATGGGCTCCAAAAACAGCAACTTTCACTGAAATTCAGTTTTCAGTAACTGAATACAATTCAGTTTCAGCCACAATTAGTCCAACTTTGAACAAGTTTTTCTCCATTTTCTGTGTGGAATCAAGTCAAAGATACTTTAGTAGATTTGTTCACTATCATATAGGCTTCAACTTCTCTATAAACATCCCAGCACAAAACATTACAAAACAGCCACAAACCAGCTCCAAAACTGCTATCCACGATGTAATTCAGTTACTGTTTCCAATCTGAAAATTCAGAAACACAGCAGCACCACTTTAAACCACTCTTTTGCCTGGATTCCAAATGTTTCTAGGGGCAAGTTGCTTAATAAAGTTTATACTACTATAGCTCCTCTACAAGTTTGATATAGTAACCATTAACCAAAATCTCTTGGATTCCAAACTACAATAGCCCAAAGTTTGCTCCAATTGCTGAAATTCAGAATCTGAATTTCACCAAGTCTGAAATCTACAATTTCTGACAGCTCTACTTGGGACTAGTTTTTCTCCAAGTTCCAAATAGCTTTAGGGCTAGGTTACTTAACAAAACTTATAATCCTCATGTAGCTCTATAACTTTGTTATAATGACCATCTTCAAAATGGTTCTAGATCAGAAGTTACAAGAGTCCAAAGTTGTCTAGTTTATATTATTTTCAGCAATTCCAAAATGAACCCAAAACTGAATTTTTGTACTTAACTCCAAATTCTTCCACACAACTTAGGAATCTCCAAATAAAAAACATATCCACTTTTCCAAGCTCCACAACTTTGATATATGGACTTTTGTCAAATTCTTCTAGATTTTAAATTCCTCTTTTTAGGCTAGTTTTAGGGTTTCAAAAGTGATTCCTTCTCATCTAGTGATTTACCAACTCAATTCATACTCCTTAAAGACAAGTGACTCCTTAATCTCAGTCCAACTCTAGTACATGAAACTCATGTCCAAAGTGTCCTTGGTTTAGGAGTTGCTTTGTTTATTCACAATTCATAAGGAAGGTTTTCAAATCTCACTTAAGGTTTTTAAGGTTAATTCAGTTCATCAATTAATTCTTCCACTTAACTTACCGCCGGAAGCAATGTTTTTCTAGGTTCTAAGTCTTGCCTTCAGCACTCTAAGACTTCAAACCAACTTGTCACTTGCTGGAGAGATGATCTACTCCTGTTTAACTTGAGCCAAGTCCTTAAACTAAGTTCTATACTCCACTCATATTATCACACTTTTGAAAAATTTTAACCTAGTGAATGCATTCTAGGTGTAACAAGCACATTAATGCAGATGCTTATGATGACATGTCAGAGTTATAGTTTACGTAACACCAGGGGTGTTACACGACGGTTCCCCCGGACGTCTTCTCCAGAGACCTACATCAACCATCCGTCAAGATCGACGACACGCCCGAGCCTGAGGAAGCCTCGGCCCAGACCGAGGTACCCTCGGCCGAGCCCGAGGTACCCTCGGCCGGATCCGAGGCACCCTCGGCCATCAAGGAAGAGGCCTTGCCTGTCGAGGAGGAACTGAATGGGGTCACGCCAGATCCGAACTGGCAGACCCCATACCTGGAATATCTCCTCCGAGGAGAGCTCCCCGTCGACAAGACCAAAGCTCGGCGGCTGGCTCGGCGTGCCAAGTCATTCGTCTTGCTGGGTGATGAGAAAGAGCTCTATCACCGCAGCCCCTCGGGCATCCTCCAACGATGCATATCCATCACCGAAGGTCAGGAGCTATTGCAGGAGATACACTCGGGGGCTTGTGGTCACCATGCAGCACCTCGAGCCCTCGTTGGAAACGCCTTCCAGCAAGGTTTCTACTGGCCAACCGCGTTGGCCGACACCACTAGGATTGTGCGCTCCTGCCAAGGGTGTCAAATCTACGCAAAGCAGACGCATCTGCCCGCTCAGGCCTTGAAGACGACACCCATCACCTGGCTGTATGCTGTGTGGGGTCTGGACCTCGTCGGTTCCTTGCAGAAGGCACCCGGGGGCTTCACGCACCTACTGGTTGCTATCGACAAATTCTCCAAATGGATCGAGGTCCAACCCCTAAACAACATCAGGTCCGAGCAGGTAGTGGCGTTCTTCACCAACATCATCCATTGCTTTGGGGTCCCGAACTCCATTATCACCGACAATGGCACGCAGTTCACCAGAAAAAAGTTCCTAGACTTCTACGACGACCACCACATCCGTGTTGACTGGGCCGCCGTAGCTCATCCCATGACGAATGGGCAGGTGGAGCGTGCCAACGGTATGATTTTGCAGGGGCTCAAACCGAGGATCTACAACGACCTCAACAAGTTCGGCAAGCGGTGGATGAAAGAGCTACCCTCGGTAGTCTGGAGTCGGTGGACGACGCCGAGCCACGCCACGAGCTTCTCGCCGTTCTTTCTAGTCTATGGGGCCGAGGCCGTCCTCCCCACGGACTTAGAATACGGGTCCCCGAGGAGCATGGCGTACAACGACCGAAGCAACCAGACTAGCAGAGAAGACTCGCTGGACCAACTCGAGGAGGCTCGGGACGTTGCCTTACTACATTCGGCACAGTACCAGCAGTCGCTGTGGTGCTACCACGCCCGAAGCGTTCGGTCCCGAGGCTTCCAAGTGGGAGACTTGGTGCTTTGCCTGCGACAAGACGCCCGAGGGCGCCACAAGCTCACTCCTCCCTGGGAAGGGCCCTTCATCATCACCAAGATCTTGAAGCCCAGAACATACAAGCTGGCCAACAACCAAGGCGAGGTCTATAGCAACGCTTAGAACATCCAACAGCTATGTTGCTTCTACCCTTAAGATGTTTTAAGTCGTTCATGTACCTCGTTTACATACACAAAGCCTGACCGTCAAGGAAGGGTCGGCCTTGCCTCAGCAAAGCCCGACCCTCCCTCGGGGGCTAGAAGGGGGGAACCCCCTCCGCGTCAAAATTTTCCTCGGAAAAATTTTCTACCAAAACAACCTTTGTAATTTCGACTTCCGTATCGATAGCGGGATGCTGAGAACAACGAGAGTACACGTAAGCGGCAAGGCCGACCAAGCTGAGGAACTCCTACGCCTCCGGGATATGGATACCTCACTCATCACCTTCTGCGAGAAGTAACTCACGCTCGGATAAGCGATCCTGCTACCGAACAAGTCCTAACACTCGGGTAGAAAACGACTTTCGTGCCTTCTCGATTGTACCAATAATGGAATCCTTCGACCAAATGAGAGCGCACATAAGCGGCAAGGCCGACCGAGCCGAGGGACTCCTACGCCTTCGGGATACGGATACCTCACTCATCACCTTCCGCGAAAAGTAACTCTAGTTCGGATAGACGATTCTGCTATTGACAGACAAGTCGTGATGCTCGAAACAAGAGGAGAGAAGACGCAGCTTTTTAAACACGACGATAAAGTGTTTAGGCCTCGGCGGCCGCGAAAAAGCATGCGCATGCTACAGACAAACTGTTACTGTAGGTTCGGGCATCGGCAGGGGGAGCAGCAGCACCCTCGGCGTTGCTTCCACCCTCGGCGGAACCAGGCCCGGCCTCGGACGGCGACCCGGGCAAAAGGACCTCCACCTAAGGGAGGACGCCAGCACCGCGCCAGCAGATGTCTTGGCCAAGCTCCAGCGGCTGCTACCACATCTTCCTCGGCCTGGGAAGCTGCCATCTCCCGGGCCGACGAAGTCTCTTTCCGAGCCGACTCCGCGTCTGTCCGCGCTAACACCGCTGCTTCCGGCTCCGGCTCATCGCAGAGCAGCCGAGGGTTCCAAAAACTGAGCAAGAGAAGCTTAGAGCAGCAAGGCCGACCGAGCCGAGGGACTCCTACGCCTCTGGGATACGATACCTCACTCGTCACCTTCCGCGAAAGGCAACTCACGCTCGGTTAAGTGGTTCGGCTAGCCAACAGGCAAGTCCCAGTGCTCGGAATGAGGAAGACACACAGCTTCATTCTCGAATACCCAGATGTTCAGGCCCTGACAGCCACAATGAACATACATCGGCACTCAAGGTGCCATTACAAACAGAACTCCGGTTCCACAACTGCAGGTACGAACAACCCCCCACATCGGAGGGCCTGCGGGACGACAAACTCCGGGTGGCTCACCGGCGACCTCTGTAGTAGCAGCGATGGCCCCAGGACGAACGCTACCGCTGGAAAGCTCTCGTTTGTATCCCCTCGTGTGGGGACGAGAACCAGCCATTAAAGCCAAAGAGCCGGAGGCCCGGAGCGCAGGTGACGCCGACAATCTCGTCGGCGGAGAAACCTTCTCCGGCTGCCACCACCTCAGCACCGACGGCGGCGTCCACCTGCCCACCAATACCGCACCAGCGAGCGCCAGTCGCCCTAAAGCGCACCGGCAGGTCCTCACTCCCGTCCTCGCCACGAAAACGAGAACGGGACCGTCCCAGAACATGAGTACCGCCCTCGCGGCGTACGACGTGTTGTGAGACCCTCCGGTGCGGCCGGCCACAGTCGCCCAGGTAGAGGATGGAATGCTGCACCCTGGCCAGGCAGCAGCAGTTCACCTTCCCCCGCATGGCTAGAGGACGCCTCCTCCACAGAGCTGGAGGATGGTTTCCACCCCCAGATGCCGGAGGAAGAAGCGGGACCCCAGCCCACGTGAAGGCAGGCCCCAGCTCGCCTCGCCCTCTTCCCCAGCAAGGATGACAAAGATCCTTGAAGCTGAGGGCGGGGCGGAGGCCGCAGCCCGGCTTGCTTCTCCCTACCAAACTGCCCATTGGTGAGGGAATCAGGGAATGCAGCCGGGCTGCACGACGAAAATCCTTGAAGCCGAGCGATGGCTGAAAGGTGCCGATCTCCACGAGGCCGCGCTCCTCCAACGACAGCAAGAGCAAGGCGACGCTGGAGCACCCCATCCAGGGGCTCAAAAGGTGGAAGGGCGCAATGCATGAGGGGAGAACGAAGGCATGGCCACTGCCCAGGGGATCGATCCCCCTTTTATAGGCAGACCTCCTCACTTGCACCCCTTAGCGTCACGGGCGAAATCCCCACTGACATCCTCCAGGGTTCTCCCCCTACGACACGGGGGCTGAGACCCACACGTCATACGAGCTGATCCGAAGCACAAAGAAGGCGAACCGCCGCACGCGAGGCATATAACCGTCCCGCGGTTACAAGTGCTCTCCCATCTTCACCGAAACCAGTGGTCGAAAGGGTGGACTGCCACGCGACAGGCATCCAACTGTACCACAACTGTGTGCCCCTTCGGCTTCGTCCACATCCGGTGGACCAGCGCAAAGGAAGCGGGCCTGCATGTCATGTAACCGGCGCGCCGGTTACGACGTGCGAGAAGTTACACCGCCACTCACGCCAATGTTGCGCCTCCTCAACTGCGGAACCAATACCGTGACTCGAGGTAGCCCTGCGCAGGACCCAACAGTGCCAGCTAAAGGTGGCGGCCACGGGCCGGTCAGCCGCGGGGTAGGCACGACGGTTGGCATGGTCAAAAGCGGGCCAGCGGTAATTGCAGCGGCAGACGAGCGGAGGCAGCGGTCAAGCCATCTATAGGCTCGCGTCCCCTCCTGAAGCGACGGGAGAGCCCTCTCCCACGGCGTGAAGACGGCGCGCCCGTGCCCCATTCCTCGAACGGCTCGCGCGCGCAACGGGCAACACCCGAACCGCCCGTCCCATCATATTAACTTCGTGGCAGGGCAAGCGACACCTTTGGCAGGCGAAGCAGGCGACGTTTCACCTCCGCCATGATGACCGTGTCAAAAAAGGTGCGCCAGCTTATTTAAATTCATATCCTTCCCCTCCTCCTCTCTTTCTCTCTTGTTACAGGGACCGGGAAAGGGATGTTGTGGAAAGGATCCTTCCCGGCGAAGGAAGCGGGCCCCGAGCCCTCCTACTGATCAGAGGTTCGAAGGCTGGCCCCTCGGAAGGGTTTCGGCAGCCGCCCTAGAGCACACGGACTTCAAGCCCATTACTGATCAGGGGTTCGAAGGCTGGCCCCTCGGAAGGGTTCGACAGCCGCCCCAGAGCGCCCGGGCTCCACGCCCACTATTGATCAGGGGTTCGTAGGCTGGCCCCTCAGAATGGTTCGACAGTCGCCCCAGAGCACACAGAGTGAGGGATGAATCTGGGTACATTCGATACATAGCCGAGGCTTGGGCTATGCTCCCGAGGTACCCTAGGACATTTCCGAGACCGGCGGGAACGATTTGTAACGGAATCCCACCGGAGGGAGGCATCGAGCCCTCGGACCCTGTCGAAGGGGTCTGGGTCCGGCAAATCACCCGCAGGTACTTTTGGAGTGCGCCTCTGGGCCACCAGCCGACCCCTAATGAACTAGGCACGGGCGTCCACTCGGATTACCTGTTAGCAGCTCGCTGGAAACACCATGTTCGGCGCCCTCCGAGGGCAACATGGCGCTTTCCCCCCGCCTTGCGGAAAGGCGACATAGGGGCGTATAATAAAAGTCGGGAAAGTCCTTGACCATCCTCTCGCTCCGTGCAGAGGCTCAGGGGCTGCTCCCGCACCCGGCTACGGCCAAAACTGTTGACAACGTCAGCAAACCAGCTTGATAACTTGGAACCCGACCACGCACCCGGGCTACGGTCGAGCCGCATGAGGGAACGATCAGACCGGCCGAAGCACCACGAAAAGCATTCAGACCTCAGAGGAGTCAAACCACTCCTTCGAGGCCTCGGGGGCTACACCCAGCTGGTGCGCTCGCGCGCACCCACCAGAACAAAGCAAAAACCGAGAAAGGCCGGTCCCCTCATCGAAAACGCGGCAAAAGCCTCCAAGCGAGTACCATCACTCCCTTCGAGGCTCGGGGGCTACTGTCGGGTACCATACATAGGGGTACCCCCAACGCTCCTAATCATGGCTGGTAAACATCCTCAGACCAACTGACGGGTGCAGTTCAGGTCAAGACTTCGTCTACCCGAGGGATGCGATCTCACCCGAGCCCAGCTTCGGGTTGGAACAGTAGTCCTAGACGAATTCACGCCTCGCCCGAGGGCCTCCTCATGTAGCGGGCGCCCCCTCGGCTCTCCCGAGGCCCAGCTCGGGCAGGCTTCGTTGTGAAGCAACCTTGGCCAGACCGCCTCACCAACCGACTGCTTCGCAGGCGCATTAAATGCAGGGGATGCCTGACGCCGTATCCTGACACATGCGCCTCAATCGGGCAGGCCGAAGTGACCGCAGTCACTTCGCCCCTCTTCTTTACTGTCTGACATGACAGGAAAACAGTGCCGCTCGCTCCGCTCCGACTGCCGTGTCAGCCACCCCGGCGACGACTGACAACAAGTCACGATCAACCACCGAGTTCAGCCTCGGGCGCAACAGGAAGCTCTGCCTCGCCCGACCGCATGCTCCGGCCTCGGGAGGAGGTCTCCGCCTCGCCTGACCTCAGGCTCCGGCCTCGGGAGGAGGTCTCCGCCTCGCCCGACCCCCGGACTCGGCCTCGACCCCGGACTCGGGAGGAATCACGTCCTCGCTCGACCCCGGCCTCGGCCTCAAGAGAAGTCTCCGCCTTGACCGACCCTGGGCTCGGACCGACTGTGCTAACAGGGGATACATCATTTCCCTATTCCTAGCCTGCTCAGGCTACAAGGAACAAGACCGGCGTCCCATCTGGCTTACCCCGGCGACGGGTAATGATGGCACCCCACGTGCACCATGATGCTGGTGGCTCTCAACCACTTACGAACAGCAAGGAGACGTTAGCAGGATCCTCGCCATGCTGCCAGCTATGCTCCTACAGGACTCAGGCGCTCCTCCGACGGCCACGCCATCACATGTACAGGGCCCAAGCTCTCCCCAACGGCCACGTTGGCATGTACACAGGGCTTAGGCACTCCACTGCCGGACACGTTAGCGCATAGCTACGCCCCCCGCTGTACGACTGGACTCTCTCCTTGCCTCTATAAAAGGGAGGTCCAGGGCCACCCTGAGGGGGGTTCGCGCGAGGGAAGCGGCGGACGAACTCTATGTCTCTCCCTCTCTCACGCGACGCGCTTGTAACCCCTACTCCGAGCGGCACCCCTGGTGCAGGATAATACAAGGCTTGTCCCACCTCTTGTGTTCCATCCCGCGTCAACCCATCTAGGCAGGGACACGTAGCGATTTCACTAGTCGGTCCAAGGGACCCCCCCCCGGGTCCGAGACGCCGACACACGGATTATCAGAACGCTAATTATTTCCCGAAATAAAAATGCTCCCGCGGAACTCGTCTCTACGGAGAACAGGGAGAACCGGCGTCTGGCAAACGAGAGTCCGAGGAGAAAAAAAATAGTCCAGGAATTTAAATTTTTAGTGTCGCTCGAAAAATTCGTCCGCGTACGATTAGGAAATCAAAATGTCTTGAGCCTGACTAGCTTTCAGATCTATGATTGATAGAGACAAATCGCGACATTTAAAAATCATCGCAGATGTTGATTTTTGAATTCGGATCAGACACAGAGATATTAAGCCGAGTCGAATAAGAATTTATTTGTGGACAACGCATTGGAGATTTCGCTTTGAAATTTTCTCGCGCACTATTTTAGAAACAATGTTTCTCTCAAACTTTTGATCGGCTTTGGATTTTTAGTCAGAGAAGGCAAATCATGACATTTTAAAAAAAGCACTGTCGATGCGGTTTTTGAGTTTGATTCGGACATAGAGATATTTGGCCGAGTTGGATAATAAAGAATTAGATACCAACACAACAGAGCATTTCGTTTGAGAGTATGGACTTGGATTAATTTTTGGACATAGATCGAACATCGAGAAATTGGATTCGGACACAGCTTGACTAGCAACTGTCGAGCTCTTGATTAAATGAGCTTTAGACGAGAGTTAGACATCGAGATGGATTATCGAGTTCGCATTCGTGCCGAGAATAAAAGTTTTAAGAGGCTCCAAAATTGGCTGTTTCTCGTGATCGAATAATTCTGACTTCGGTGAGCTTTCATGAATAATCCTAATAAATAGAGATAGACACGATCGAGAAATAGGAAATTTTCATTGAGCATTCAAGTCAGGGACAAATCTCCCGACATAACACGAAACTGACACCTGGGGTGTCACAGTAATTTGGAGTTCATATGAATTTTCTATAGAATAAACTAGTTCTAGGGTTTATTTTCATATTTAAAATCCAATTTCTAATTCATTTAATCCATTTAATTCAGTGTTGGACTGGGCCTCAATTACCAGCAACGTCAGGGGGTCACGAGGTAAAATCCCAAGACACAGTGAACAACCACGATGGATGGCGGGTTGAATTCTAATTTAATTAGGGGTTCTTTAGCAATTGCGCTAGTTGAAGGGGTATGGGAGAGTCTCTGCCGTCAGATCTAAAATGTGCGCCTCGGATTAGATCTAGAGTGGCCCGAAACGTTACATGATCGCCACCATCGGATCGGGATTCTAGGGTTTAGATTTTATGAAGCCTAACGCATCTCAACCGCTCGATCCACTATACGGTCTAGATCGAATCGCTCCCCGGGAGCTAATCTCATCGATTCACCAGGAGATCGATGGTTCCTGGTTATCCTGCCAACCCTGGGCTCCCAACGGTGGCGCGGCCCTCGGTTCACGGTGGAACTTCGTCGGAGAAGCCCAAACCCAGTGCACGAGCGCCCTAGCTTCCAAATCGCCCGCTCCTACGTGATACGGGGCCACAACGAACTTGATGAAGTAATCGTACCCGAGATATTTGTCGCGCAGGGTGTTGGTCGTGAAGGAATGGCGGAGCCGCGGCGGAGTCCGACGACGGCGAGGAATTCAAGACGTTTGGGCGGACCACCGAGCGCAATACTTCACGCCGACGATTCTCATACGTCGATGAACAATCCCGGCACCACCCTGGCCACCAACGGCGATACCGGCCTGGATCTATGGTGGCGGACCTTTCTATTACTGCGGACACAGCTCGGGCGGCGGCGGCGGTGTATTTTCGAGGTACAGGCTCGCGCGAGAAGACAGCCGCAGAAAGGAACGGGTCACGGGGCGCCCCTTTATCCCACGGGGTCCCGGTTTGGAGAGGGGAAAGGATCTTCCATGCCCTGGCCATGGCGGCGACATTTACACTCGCCGTTGCGAAAGAGTAGGACGCGCTAACGTGTGGAACCCGCTCTCTAGTGAGCACGGCACACGCGCGGAACTCAGTTACCGACCCGGCGCACCCATAATTCCACCGAAGCTCGCGAGGATTCCGGTGGCATCCCGCGGAAGGTTGCTAGCACAGTCCGAGATTTGCGCCAGTAGAGGAAGACGGACCTGTTCAAGGGGTCCCACTGGCAGTGGATGTGGCGGAGGAAAGCTGGGCTGCCGCGTGGGAGAGTCTGTGTGACGGAACCTCCCAAGTCATTAGGCCCACCTACAGTTGTCCTTGTCCAACGGACATCCGACAACCCTGTAGATGTTCCTGAATCACTTGACAAGTTCGGTATCATTATCCTTACCTTTCCAGGAACGTTTCACCCGTCTGGCAGACAATATGTTCATCGGAGATGTGGAAATGCGGAAGTGATTACATAAACTTACTGTTGGGGGCCTTCGGCTTCCGAAGGTCCTCAAAAATATGATTTAACAGTGTTTCTGGAGTATAATGTGTGAACTGGTATCTTCGGACTCGAATCAGCACCACAGTGGGAGAAGAATACGAAGGTTGATACAGCGCCGAAGCTGTGAGCAGGAAAGCTTCGGCATGATAGCAGAAAAGGAAACCGACTTAAAGATGAAAATGCTATTTAGGCCTCGGTGGATTACTATAGAATCACTACCAAATGTAAAGGGCATGGATGTAATTTTACATGGGCTGTGTCCCGTGCCTATAAATAGGTGAACAGTGCCCCCGTACTGTTCACGCTGACTTGGCATTTTACTTTTGCGTCACTCTTGTACTTACATCTTCCTTCAAGCCGAAGGTACATTTGTTATTGGATATCATTTCTATTTTTCCATAATAGTAATATAAAAAATAAGTTGGTGATTATACATAATTGTTTACGTTATTCTTCATATTTTATATGATTCTTTCTTCGTTATCATATGTTGTGTTGATGAAGGTATGTCCTTCATAACCTTCGTCCGAGAATCATTATATCTCAAGGGAAATAATGTTTCGAAGGACGAAGGATTTTATCACTTAGCATTTTTTGTGTTGCCTTGTTCTTAACTCATAGCATTTGAGAACAAGTCCCCAACATTGGCGCCCACCTCCGGTGAACTCACTTCCACTCTGAGTTTTGAACATCTTCGGCAACCATAAACCTTCGCTATGGCGCCGAAGAAAGCTTCAGCAACTGGGACTGCAGTTCTGCAACCGCTGGACCCCAATCAGGAGACTATCTCTCTTCGGGAGGCCCGAAGCCAAAAGAGGAAGGCTGTCAGCCCGACACCGCAAGAGGATGAGCTAGACCAAGAAATCAGAGACATGGAGGTGCTTCATCAGCAGGTGCAGAGGAAGAAGGAAAAGATGGCCAGGCTAGCAGAACTGCAAAGGCAGATAGACGAAGCCTCTGAAGAAGTTCGTCATCTTACTTAGGATGAGCAGAACCGAAGGCCTCAGCACAAGGATCTTCATCAGGAGGGTTTCTTCAATGAAGATGACTGGTATGAGAATTTCCACCATGGAAATTTTGCTTTTGATGATGCTTCTCCTCTGTCCGCTGAGCTGCAGGCTACACCTTGGCCTTCATCCTACAAGCCGCCCCAGCTTCCCATGTTCGATGGCCATTCAGACCCGAAGCAGTTTTTGATGAGCTACGAAGCAACAGTATCTTCGTATGGTGGCAATACTGCAGTCATGGCAAAATCTTTTGTTATGGCTGTCAGGAGTGTTGCTCAAACCTGGTATTCCTCCCTTCGACCAGGAACGATCACTTCATGGCAAAAGCTGAAAGGACATGTTGTTAACTAGCTTCCAAGGGTTTCAGACGAAGCCGGTCACTGCTCAAGCTCTATTCCAGTGCACCCAGGATCACGAAGAATACCTTCAGGCGTATGTCCGGAGGTTCTTACGATTGAGGGCACAGGCGCCAACAGTGCCCAACGAAATTGTAATTGAGGCCATGATCAAGGGACTTCGGTCGGGACCTTCAACTCAGTATTTTGCTAGGAAACCTCCTCAAACTTTGGAGAAGCTGCTCCAGAAGATGGACGAGTATATTCGGGCTGATAATGATTTTCGTCAAAGAAGGGAGGAAGCTTTCAGGTTTTCCGAAATGACCAGGGGCTTCGGAGGAAGATTTTATCCGAGGCACGTCAGGTCAATTCACAACTCTACTCAAAATGATGATAAGGGGAGTCAGCAGCAAAGGCCACAATGCTCCTCACAAGCTTCGGGGCAACAGCAAAGCTTCTTCCGGCCGCCAGCTCCAAGAGGCAGAGGCGCCAGGGGCTTCGGCGGAAGATTTGGAGATCAACCAAGGAGAACATTTTGCTTGTTCTGTGGTGAAAACAAGGGCCACACCACCAGGATGTGCCATGTTACCATCCAGAAGCAAAAGGAGATAGCCGAAGCTGCAGCACAACAGGGTCAGCCGAAGCAGATTATGCACACTGCTTCGTATCATTCGCCTTACATCCCAGAATATGTAGGCAATCACCCTGCAGTTTCTGTTGCTTCGGCGAGTCAACCTCAAGCTTCCTGGCAACAGCCTCCGCCTCCACCACCGCTACAACAAGGCCAGCAGCCAGAAGGGGGCCAATATGTTCAACAGCAAAGGGACTTCAGAGAACAGTCCGAAGCTCGCACAGTCAATAGCACTGTGCCAGAGTCGAAGCACATTTATTGACAAATATCATACTTTGATAGTAGTCTTTTCCATTCAGTTTTATTTTCTGTGTAATAAAGGACAATTTTTAAATCTCATGTAATAGTTTCGTTGATTGCCACAAGGAAAGTATATCTCCTCCACAGGCTTAAGTTGTTGAAGCTTAAAAGATTTGCGATAGCAAGGGGGATCTTCGAATTATCAAAAATTTATTTTAAAAGGCACGACATGAATTCTTCGAAGCATCAAAAAGTCGTTTTAAGGAACGCAGAGTAAGTTTGCTAAAGTTACAAAAAGCCGTTCCAAAGGGAGCGCAGTGTAAGTTTTCTGCTCAGAAGTCGTTCCAAAGGGAATGCAGAGCTTACATCGAAAAATAAACGTTGATACCACCTAAGTAAAAGGCAAAGCGCGAAAAGTCAACGCGAATACCGCCGAAAGTAAAAGGCGAAGAAGCTCCTAAGGGAGGCTTACAGCGAAAAATAAACGCTGATTCCGCTGAAGTAAAAGGCGAAGAAGCTCCTAAGGGAGGCTTACAGCGAAAAGTCAACGCTGATTTAAAAAGATTATGTGTTTTATTGCAGGGATGTGAGTGTATCTTCGGAATAAATACCATTTTACATAACATAACATCATCACATCATTTCGCATAGCATAAGCATCATGCATCATGCTACATATGGCACAAGAAAGGGGCACAATATCGATCTTCGGAAAAATGCTTTGAAAAAGGGAAAATTATGCAAAGTCACAAGGAGATACAATATTGATCTTCGGAATGTAGCTTCGGAAAATATTTTCACGAAGCTTGGAAATTCTTCATCAGAGCACTATGAATATTGTTGTGATGAATGAAAATTCTTCTTCACGAAGCATGAAAAGAAGGGAAGGTGTTTTTTCGTCAGACTCAAAAACGGTATGTATGTAAAATTTCATGCATCGTAAAGAATTGAACCATAAAAAACAAGTATATTACATTCGGGGTTACAAGATATTACACATATTACATTTCAGATGTTTTTACAATAGTACCTAGTCTTCCCTAAGTACTACTTCCGCAGCTTCGTTCAGGAGTTGATTGACAACTTGATCCATGATAGCTTCGGCCATCTTTTTGATTTCATCGTCGTCCTTCGGGTGAGGGCCCGGAGGCGTTTTAGCAGGATCTGAGGGAGGACATGATACGGCTACATTGCTATTACAATTGGCGAACGAAGTTTGAAATCAAAAATTACAACACAATAAAAACCATTAGTTAATACCTATTTGCCCTTCGGGCTCTGCGCTTTTCTCAACAGCCTCGGCCACTTTTCTAGCATCATGAATGCCTTTTTCGCTTTTTTGGATAATTTCTCGGGCCATTTCTCGGCCACCATTATCCCAGATATCGGTGAAAAATTTTCCACCAACTATGCTAGCTTCAGCCGAAGGGTCTTTAGCGTCTTCGAAGGACAAGGCAGTTTCGGATTGTGCTAAAATTTTTACATGTTCGCAGCCTTTCCTCTCTAAAATGGTGGCAATCCCCCTGGCACCCGAAAAAGCGCATATGTCTCCGCGACTATTTAAAATTTCTTCAAAGGCCTCAGCTTCGTGATTAATCCATTCAATGGGACCTTCGGGGTTGCCTCTCGTAAAGTTATCTTCACTTGAAAATGCGCCAACGCTAGGCGAAGCTAGCTTTCATTTTCTTAACACACTCCATAGATTTGTCATAGCATCTTTTCTTGGACGAACGAAGCTCTTCGACAGTTCCTTCTAAATGATTTGCCCATTGGTCGCTAAGTTCTCGCTTCGTTTCTTCAAGTATGCGTTCTTCTTTAGCCCGGGCTAATTGCTTCCGAAGATCGTCAATCTCGTGCTTTTGAGCTGCAACTTGTGCTTTAGACGCAGCTTCGTTCTCCTTTATTTTATCCACCAATGTAACTAGAATTTTGTCCTTTTCCAAGGCTTCATTCCTTAGTTTGATAACCTCTGTTCGAAGGTTGTTGAAAGCAATTTCATAGCTCTCGTCTTCGGCATTCTTTTGCGCTCTCAGCGCGTTGCTAAGTATTAAACCCTATATGAAAAAGAGTTAGTATAAGAATAAAACAATAGATTTAAAATCATAAAGTTTCCAAATGCACAGATCTCGTACCTTCAGGCTATTATACGCAAGGCTGTCCGCAAGATCGTCCTTTGTCATCATGCAGAGGCCAGCCTCCAGCTTAGGAAACCCCATGCTTCGGGCCATTTCCCGGCAGACGAGTAATTCTTTGTTATCCGGGAGGCAGTATAGGAAATCTTCTTCATCTGTACCATTGAACACTAGTGCCCCCTTCGGATATTTCAATTCTTTGGCATAGTGATTAGCTTCAAAAACTTCTTCTTCTGATAACTTTTTCCCCGAAGCATGCCGAACAATATAATCAAGGACTTTGGAGGATGCTTCGGGGGCAACAGCACTGACTTCTTCAACAAGAATTGGCTCCGTCATTTTTTCTTCCTCGGTTTCCAAGGATTTTACCTTTGTGGGCTCTGAATGCCCAGCCTCAGTCTCAGTTTGTTGCTTTGGAACTTTAGTGTCAAAGATTTCAGTTTCCACTTCGGAAGTTTCAACAGTCTTCTTCGGAGTCGTGCTTGAAGACTTAATTGTCTCTAGTACATCTAGCACATTGACCATTCTTTTTCTTTTCGGGGTCACTGCTGGGCCTTTTTGGTTTTTTATTGTCTCAACACTTGCTGAAGGACTTAAAATTTCCAATTTTTTCGTTCCTTCAGTTCTTGGTTTTTCTGCTTTCTCTGCTGAGGGTGCTTCAGTTTTTTCTTCGATCTTCGACACTGAAGTTGGTTCTATAGTTACGGTGCCCGAAGAGGTTTCACCGCCGAACTCAGGCACTGTAGCTGGTTCAATGTAGCGTGGCCGGTGTGTGAGAACCTTTACCCTTTGTCTCTTCGGCATTGGCTCGCTTGGAGCGGCTGAAGCAGTTTCTTGTGCAGAGGTTGCGCTTTTTCTTTTTTGGCCCCGCGCTGGATAGTGGTAGTTGGGGTACACGAACCCAATTGCGTCAAACACTCGGTTCAGTCTTTTCTTTTTTCGGCCTCCGAAGGCTGCTGACAATGCAGTATCTTCGGCCTTTGAATAAACCCCAAGTAGTTCATCACTTAAATTTTCAATGCTTTTTAGCCAGTCATCATCTGGCTCAACGAATTTATCTCCAAACTTGAAAGTATACTTCAGCCTGATAAGTCCACCTTCGTCAGCCTCCTTTATGGTTTCCTGCGGCATTTCCCATTTTTCCGCGAGCGGCCATACTCTGAAGGCAATATGCTCTTGGACCAAATCCCTCGTTCCAATAAAAGAGCAAACAACTCCGAAGGCTCTCTAGCATTCTTCGGCAGCTTCATTCATTTCAACCTTCGGCTTCCGCAGGCCGAAGCGTTGCCAAATAGGACGCATAATTATACCTTTAACATCTTCCCGTGTTTCCAGGTCATTCTTCACATAAAACCATTCTGTCATCCAGTCGCCGGGCCATTTCTTCCGAAAGGTTGGCACGGGGCAGCTTGACCCAGACCGAGCGACGAAGCTGTAGCAGCCGAAATTATTGTGATACTGTTCCTTACCACAGGGCTTTGTCTCGTATAACAATTCGTGTATGTTACAGAAACTTTTCGCATCCGGTGCCAGACCTTGGCTTCTCACCGCCCACACGAAGATATTCATCCTTATGATTGCTTCGGGGGTGAGTTGGTGAAGATAAATTTCAAATATTTTCAGCACCTCTACGACAAAGCTGCTAAGGGGAAATCGTAGTCCAGCTTTCAAAAAGCTTCGGAACACTACGACTTCGTTTTCCTCGGGAGTCGGACAAGTCTTCTCTCCTTCGTCGGCCCTCACAACGGACAAGTCCCGGAAGTATCTTCCCCTCATATTGACAAGATGATTTTCTTTGATACTCGATTTGCCGAAAACCGCATGGCTTGGTCGCCAAGGGCGATCTTCGGAGTCTTCACCACCACTATCCACATCATAACTGTCGCTGTCATCAGTATCTTCAGATAAACCTTCTAAAATCTCTTTGGTGATTTTTTCTGTATTGGTCTTCGACATTGCTTCAAGAAACCCCAGGTTTTTCTCTTCAGAAAGACTCAGCTTCATCTCGGCAGCGGCCTTTTTACCTTCAGACATCTTCGAAAATGCTAAAAACTGTTTTCAGAGCCGAAGCTTAAAAACTTAAAAAACTAAGCAGTTAGGTGCGCAAGGGCTAAAAAATTAAGCAAGAGCAGACGGCAAGAAAGCGTACCAAATAAGTTCGTGGTATGCTCTTATTTATATGCCCAGTGCATTGAAAATTGGGAGACCCTACTTGTCAGTGAATGTTGCTATTCTAACAAAGGGAAGGTGTTTTTTCGGACCTTCGGCTTAAGGCCTTCGTCCATGTCGCAATCTAAATTTATCATTCTAACAAATTAATATTGCGAGGGGCTACTGTTGGGGGCCTTCGGCTTCCGAAGGTCCTCAAAAATATGATTTAACAGTGTTTCTGGAGTATAATGTGTGAACAGGTATCTTCGGACTCGAATCAGCACCACAGTGGGAGAAGAATACGAAGGTTGATACAGCGCCGAAGCTGTGAGCAGGAAAGCTTCGGCATGATAGCAGAAAAGGAAACCGACTTAAAGATGAAAATGCTATTTAGGCCTCGGTGGATTACTATAGAATCACTACCAAATGTAAAGGGCATGGATGTAATTTTACATGGGTTGTGTCCCGTGCCTATCAATAGGTGAACAGTGCCCCCGTACTGTTCACGCTGACTTGGCATTTTACTTTTGCGTCACGCTTGTACTTACATCTTCCTTCAAGCCGAAGGTACATTTGTTATTGGATATCATTTCTATTTTTCCATAATAGTAATATAAAAAATAAGTTGGTGATTATACATAATTGTTTACGTTATTCTTCATATTTTATATGATTCTTTCTTCGTTATTATATGTTGTGTTGATGAAGGTATGTCCTTCATAACCTTCGTCCGAGAATCATTATATCTCAAGGGAAATAATGTTTCGAAGGACGAAGGACTTTATCACTTAGCATTTTTTATGTTGCCTTGTTCTTAACTCATAGCATTTGAGAACAAGTCCCCAACACTTACATTTATTTATAAAGTAGGAGTAGGTCATAAAATACAGACCAGAGAGTGCTGAAAAGTATTATTACAATACCTAGGAGGCAAAAACTCCTCCTATTAAGTTCTTTACATAAAGGTTTTTAAGGAGGACCCGGTCCTCCGGCAGCTTCATTCTTGATTATCTTCACTTTTCACCACCTTGGTACAAAAACAACAAAAGTTTGTTGTCTCCTCACCTAAAAACAACAGGGGAAATAAACCCTGAGTATGGAATTACTCAGCAAGTCTTACCCGACTAAGGAAAAGACTCTCAAGGGTATGCTGGTTATATGGGAGTCAAGGTAAGGCCATTCAATAATCAAAGATTCTATTTGCAGAATTGCTTACTAAAGTGGATCCTTAAAATCCAATTTTATTGTCAGGTTAAGTAAAATTACCTGCAGCTAGAGTTCTTTCTACCCTAGTTCAATCACTTGACCTGCACTAGCCAATTTCTTATCAACCCTTCATCTTCACTGGATTGCTACGTGTAGGGCAGTGACCAAGTCTTCATAACCGCGAAGGTACGGCGATCCGAATCGATTATACTCAGCTGAGGATCTCCAATCACACAACATATGTAGCACTTAACCCTTGCATATGTCAACCCGCCACCAGGTTTCTTAAGACCAGATCAGGTTCACGCAAATCGAGAGCACAGATACACCACCGTCCAGCCTCTTGCCACGGAGGGTACACGCTACTCTCGCCACCGCTCCACGCCCATTTCATGTTATCTTATTCTGGCCTTAGTCTGCCCGAGGCAAGGCTTACCCATGACGAGGCATGTGACCAGTTAAAGGGTCCTCGATCAACAAGCCTACATCGACAAGGTCCTTAATCGACTCAGACGGAGACACTACACCGAGACTCTCTTTCTCGTGCAAGTCACCCGCCCGGTCTCAGCTTAATCATTTCACCCCAAAGGTTGGTTCCTGGCAGAGGTACATCTTTTCCGATGTTGAATCCATCAAGGCCTTTGACAGATTCACCATCAAGTTTTATTTTGAAAATAACCCTCCCACTTTGCCAAACATCTTTTGTAAAACAAATCCTTTTGTTTTGCTAGAGCAATACTAAGCATAATAAAACCTTTTTTTTTAAAATAGTGTATCAAGGAAGGTAATCAATTCCAAGGAAAGTAATGGAGGAATTGTTTTAAGCAATCAACACCTATCACCTAGTGCATCAAGCAAGTGAGAAAGATTTTAAAACACAAGGGGGGTGGCAAATGCACCGGGGCTTGCCTTTGTTTATGGGTGAGTCAGGCTCAGATCCACAAATATCGAAGTAGAAACAATTCTCAGCCTGAGTTTCCAAGGGTGGTGGTACTTGCTCTTCAGTGGCTTCCACTTTTCTTCGTGTTCTAATCATGACCATACATATGTATAAGAATGGATGCCATGGGATGCTCATGAGGGTGCAAAGATAATATAAACTTATTATCCAAGTCTTGAATACAATTTTCCTTCACAGAACTCCGAGAACTTAGGGTTTCCAGAGTCGGTAAAGGAGTTCACAGGGCAGGGGGGTGTTTTGTGGTTTGGTGATCAAACAAGGTCCAAATCAATTCAAACTCTACCCAAATCTTCTAAATAATGTGAGGGACTTATATAAAAATTTTGAGCATTTTTGGGATTACTATTTATCTTTTAAAAATCCAGAACTACTATCTTAAACTATTTTAAATACCTTAAAATTCCTGCTTTAACCTAAAAATCATGAAACTATTTTTATTAAATTCTAGGGAAAATAAGAAGGCTAGGAAAATTAGTTTCACAATTTTACCATTTTTCTACATTTTTCTATATATTTCTAAAGTTATTCTAAAAAAGAAAAGGAGAAAGGGTGAATAGTGTTGGGCTGATTTCAGCCCAGCAGACGCAACAGTGGACAGAAACGCGCCCGCGCCCGCGCGCGCTGGCGGTTTTGCGAAAAGGACCTCTGGTTTTTGGTTAACTGGGAACGAATTCTTTTACTATTTGCTCAAGTCACTGACGCTTTGCAAATAAACCCTCCATGTTCTATTTCTTTGCAGTGGGAGGTCCACGACGGCGTTCTCGCGCGGAGAAACTCCGGCGAGCCTCTGTACTGGCCGATTAAGGCGATGACCGACGCTCCCGAGCGACATACACCAAATCAGACCTAGCCTAAGCTCTTCCCCTAACTTAATTGCACTAATGACCAATTAAGGAGCTCTGGCCACGGTGACTAAGAGCATGGCGGCGAGATCATCGTGTTCCCGGCGATGGGTGGCGGTCTAGTTCAATTGGGGGGTCGAAGAGCTTAAGGAGGATCTAAGAATGCTAGAACAAGCAGTAGAAGGACTTGAGCTCACCTAAACCGAGCTGGCCAAGGTGAGGTCTTCTTTGCGGTGGCAGAAAGCTGATTTGGGGGAAAACGACGATTCTCCGGCTAGGGGGGCTAATCGAGGGGGAGAGTGGGTGCTATGGCTTCGTGGTAACTTGGCGCAACAGCCCCGACCATCAATTTATAGGAGGGTAAAGCGGTGGCCAGTGAATTTGGGGAGGACGCGCGGCGGCCGGAAATGAAGAAGAAGGCGGGCGCGGTGAATTCGTGTCTAGTGGCGTGGCAGTTGTTCCGGCGATCAACGGAGAGCAGGGGTAAGTTGTGGCGATGCGGTGGAAAGGGGTAAACACGCGGCACAAGGCCGGACGGCGGCGGTCATCGGCGTTCTTATCGGTTTTAGCCGCAGGGCAGAGGGGAAGTACGGGGAGATCACCGGAGTGGCGTCCAACGCACGGGCGGTGAAGATCTTTCTACCCAGAGCGTTATCCCCGAGTCCGGTGCACGAATCCAAACGCCAGCGACACAAATCGCGGCGGAGGGATCCGTCGGCGGTGAGGACAGCCCTGCTGGTGATCTGATCCAGTCGGGCTACTGTACCCTGGCGAGACCCCATCAGAACACCTGACAGAGCATCTTGGAGCTCCTTTTTCTCCCAATTTTCTATGGCAACATCCCCGAGTCTCTGCATCAAAGTTGTAGTGCCACATACCAGCTACAAACCGACTATAAGGATTAAACTTATTTGAGCACTAGATTAAGGTCAAACTGGCTCTCAAACTTGGGTCCAAGTCACTGCCTATCTGAAATTCAGACTGAACCAGCCTGACAGCTTGACTTCAGGCCTGCTTATCTCCAATATTTTCTTAACAACAATGCTTACACTCTTAAGCAAAGTTGTTCTCCTATAATTGGGCTACAATCTTGATGTGATCACTTAGGGCAAAAACCTTGTATTTTAAAAGATACAGGGCTCCAAAGTTGAGCCCACTAAACTGAATTTCAGACTTAGAATAGAGCTTAAGTGACGTCCATTTTGCATTTAAGTCCAAAATCCAATATTTGGCCTACAAGTCCACACATTTGTGAACCAAATGACTTAAGATACCTTTTTGACTTGGTTTTTGCACTTTAGTCCAAAAGTGGACTAATTTTGCACATAGGTCCCTAGGGTTTGGATTTAGGGTTTTCCAGGGTTCTAATTGAGATTTTTGGTATCCCAGGGGTATAAATGTGACTCAACATTGTTTTTGGGGACATTTTATGACTCTTTCCCTAAAGCCTTTAGGTTTTCTCATCGTGGGTTAAGTTTTACTCCTTTTGAGCCTTATTTAGGGTTAGGTTCCCTATCCAGGGTCCTATTTGCAAAACACCAAAAACAATACACTTGTTTGAAATTTTTACCTAGTGAATGCACTCTAGGTGTATCAAACATATGCAATGTCAATGCTTATGATGCCATGCTCAAGTTTTAGTTACAGTAACACCAGGGGTGTTACATCCTTCCCCCCATAAAAGAATCTCGTCCCGAGATTTAAAGTCCTAGGGTGAGTAATGGAAAAGGAAATGTGTCACATCTTTATTCCTTTATTTCTGGTACAAGGCAGGGGTGGTGTGGGGGTTCACTCCTTTATTACAGTAACTAAATACACTTTACAAATTACATGAGGCTAGAAAGCCTGGAAAATTCTTATCTAAAAAGCCTTGGGTTTCCCACGTAGCCTCTTCCTCAAAATGTTGGTTCCATTGTATCTTATAAAACTTGAGAGTTTTTCTCCGGGTAACCCTGTCCTTTTGATCCAGAACTCGTATAGGATGTTCCGAGTATGTTAAATCTGGTTCCAGGACAACATCTGTCACTTCAATGGTTCGATCGGGAACCCGAAGACACTTCTTCAATTGCGACACATGGAACACATTATGGATAGCAGACAGAATTTCGGGGAGCTGCAATCGATACGCCGCCACTGGTCCACATTGCTCAAGTACCGGAAATGGACCAATGTACCTGGGTGCAAGTTTCCCTTTAACTCCGAAACACGATACTCCCTTCATGGGCGAAACTTTCAGGTAGACATAGTCCCCTTCATGAAAATATAAGGGCATTCGCCGTTTGTCTGCATAACCCTTCTGACGGGCTTGTGCCTTCTTCATATTATGAATAATTTTCTGAACCTTTTCCTCGGCCTCCTTCACAATATCAGGCCTAAAGAAATACCTTTCTCCAGGTTCAGACCAATTTAGCGGAGTTCGACACCGTCGCCCATATAAAGCTTCAAAAGGTGCCATCTTGATACTTTCTTGATAACTATTATTGTATGAAAACTCTGCCAAAGGCAAGCATTCATCCCATTTTGGTGAGAAGTCCAGGACACAGGCTCGCAACATATCTTCAAGTACTTGATTAATCCTCTCAGTCTATCCACTAGTTTGTGGATGATATGCCGAACTATGGAGCAACTTAGTACCCAAGGATTTGTGAAGTGCTTCCCAAAACTTGGCTACAAATTGAGGTCCACGATCCGACACAATGGTCTTTGGAACACCATGCAGACTAAGAATATGAGCAATGTATAACTCCACATAGGTAATGACGGGATATTTTACTTTGACAGGGAGGAAGTGGGCGATCTTGGTAAGTCGATCAATGATAACCCAAATAGAGTCATACCCTTTTGCGGTCCTGGGCAATCCCACGATAAAGTCCATACTTATATCTTCCCATTTCCATGTTGGGATCGGCAAAGATTGTAATGGACCAGCAGTTTTCATGTGTATGGCTTTGACACGTCTGCAAGTGTCACACTTAGCCACATAGCGTGCAATTTCAATTTTCATCTTCGTCCACCAGTAGTGCTGTTTTAGATCATGATACATCTTAGTGCTTCCCGGATGAATAGAATAGCGACTAAGATGCGCTTCATCTAAGATTTGCTCGCGGAGTTCTTCATTCTTCCTTGAAACATTTGGCTATTCCAGCCCTTATTTTCTCCCGTATGTGCTTCATACCCACATTATCCTTTTGAGCATCAATTATCCTTTGCAAGATGATAGACTCAAGCTTTAGCTGATTTAGGGTTCCTTGTTGGACCATCCCCAGGTTTAGCTTTTCCATCTCTTGACATAAAGTATTGTCAGAGGTTTTCGCCATAAGACAGTGGCAGGAAACCTTACGGCTCAGTGCATCTGCCACAACATTGGCTTTGCCTGGGTGATAGTGAATTTCCAATTCATAGTCCTTAATAAGCTCAAGCCATCGTCTTTGCCTCATATTCAATTCTGACTGGGTGAAGATATACTTCAAGCTTTTATGATCTGTATAAATGAAAGATATTTCCCAGCAGATAGTGACGCCAAATTTTCAGGGCATGAACCACAGCAGCTAGCTCCAGATCATGAGTTGGGTAATGCTCCTCATGTCGGCGCAACTGCCTTGAAGCATATGCAATTACTCGGCCCTCTTGCATTAATACACAGCCGAGTCCACTGCCTGATGCATCACAGTATACATCAAAAGGCTTAGTGATGTCCGGTTGAGCCAATACCGGAGCAGTGGTTAATAATGTCTTCAATTGCTCAAAGGCTTCATTACACTTAGAAGACCAATTGAATTTAATGTCATTCTTCAATAAACTTGTGATTGGTTTCACAAGCTTAGAAAAATCTGGTATGAATCTGCGATAATATCCAGCTAGTCCAAGAAAACTCCGGACTTGGTGAACAGTGGTTGAGGGTTTCCACTCCAGAATATCCTTGACTTTGCTAGGATCTACCGCAATTCCCTTGGCAGATAACACGTGCCCCAAAAATTGAATTTCCTCCAGCCAGAACGCGCACTTGCTGAACTTGGCATACAACTGATGTTCCCTCAAGCGCGTTAATACAATCCGTAAATGTTGAGCATGCTCCTCTTTATTTTTAGAATATATCAAGATATCGTCGATGAAGACCACCACGAACTTGTCCAACTCGGGCATGAACACCGAGTTCATCAAATAAGTGAAATGGGCAGGAGCATTTTGAAAGTCGCCTAGAGGGGGGGTGAATAGGGCGAAACTGAAATTTACAAAATTAATCACAACTACAAGCCGGGTTAGCGTTAGAAATAATAATGAGTCCGAGAGAGAGGGCACAAAACAAAACACAAGCGAATGAAGAGTGCGACACGCGGATTTGTTTTACCGAGGTTCGGTTTTCGCAAACATACTCCCCATTGAGGAGGCCACAAAGGCCGGGTCTCTTTCAACCCTTACCCTCTCTCAAACGGTCCCGCGGACCGAGTGAGCTTCTCTTCTCAAATCAAAACCAGGAACAAAACTTCCCCGCAAGGACCACCACACAATTGGTGTCTCTTGCCTCGATTACAATGGAGTTTTGATCACAAGAACAAGTGAGAAAGAAAAGAAGCAATCCAAGCGCAAGAGCTCAAAAGAACACAACAAATCTCTCTCGCTAATCACTAAAGCCTTGTGTGGAATTGGAGAGGATTTGATCACTTGGGTGTGTCTAGAATTGAATGCCTAGCTCTTGTAAGTGGTTGAGAAGTGGAAAACTTGGATGACTTGAATGTGGGGTGGTTGGGGGTATTTATAGCCCCAACCACCCAACTAGCCGTTTGGTGGAGGCTGTCTGTCGTATGGTGCACAGGACAGTCCGGTCAGTCCGGTGCACACCGGACATGTCCGGTGCAACAGCCACGTCACCAGGCCGTTAGGGTTCCGATCGTTGGAGCTCTGACTGCTGGGCCCGCCTGGATGTCCGGTGGCGCACCGGACATGAACTGTAGGGTGTCCGGTGCGCCAGCATGGGCGTGCCTTACCTCTACGCGTGCTGGAGCGCATTTAATGCGCTGCAGGTAGCCGTTGGCGCCTGAAGTAGCTGTTGCGCCGCAGTTACACCGGACAGTCCGGTGTACACCGGACAAGTCCGCTGAATTATAGCGGAGCAGCCGATGCGAATTCCCGAAGCCGACGAGTTCAGAGTCTCTTCATCCTTGGGGCACCGGACACTGTCCGGTCTACACCGGACAGTTCGGTGAATTATAGCAGAGTGACTCTGCGTTTTCCCGAAGGAGAGGAGTTTGGCTTCAAGTCCCCTAGTGCACCGGACAGTCCGGTGCGCCCGACCAGGGAACCTTCGGTTGTCCCTTGCTCCTTTGTTTGAACCCTTTCTCTTGATCTTTTTATTGGCTTACGGTGAACCTTTGGTACCTGTAGAACTTATAAACTTGGGCAAACTAGTTAGTCCAAATATTTGTGTTGGGCAATTCAACCACCAAAATTAGTTTAGGAAATAGGTGTAAGCCTAATTCCCTTTCAATCTCCCCCTTTTTGGTGATTGATGCCAACACAAACCAAAGCAAGTATAGAAGTGTAGAATTTGAACTAGTTTGCAAAATGTAAGTGCAAAGGTTACTTAGAATTTGAGCCAATAAATATTACTTACTAGATATGCATGGATTGTTTCTTTATTTTTAACATTTTGGACCACGCTTGCACCACAAGTTTTGTTTTTGCAAATTCTTTTTGTAAATTCTTTTCAAAGTCCTTTTGCAACTAGTCAAAGGTAAATGAATAAGATTTTGCTAAGCATTGTCAAGTTTTGAAAATTTCTCCCTTGTTCCAAATGCTTTTCCTTTGACTAAACAGAACTCCCCCTCAATAAATTCTCCTCTGAATGTTCAAGAGGGTTTTAAGATATCAATTTTGAAAATACTACTTTCTCCCCCTTTAGAATACAAAGAGATACCAATTTGAATTTTACCAATTGAAAATCATTAATTTTAAAATTAGGGTGGTGGTGCGGTCCTTTTGCTTTGTGCCAATACTTTCTCCCCCTTTGGCATGAATCGCCAAAAACGGATACTTGGAATGAAATATAGGCCCTTTTTAGCTACTTTCTCCCCTTTGGCAAATAAAACATATGAGTGAAGAATATACCAAAGACGGAGAGTGATGCGGAGCGACGGCGAAGGATGAGTGGTAGAGTGGAGTGGAAGCCTTTGTCTTCGCCGAAGACTCCAACTCCCTTTCAATATACCTATGACTTGGTTTGAAATACACTTGAAAGCACATTAGTCATAGCATATGTAAAAGAGACATGATCAAAGGTATACTTATGAGCTATGTGTGCAAATTAGCAAAAAAAGTTCCTAGAATCAAGAATATTAAGCTCATGCCTAAGTTTGGTAAAAGTTTGTTCATCTAGTGGCTTGGTAAAGATATCGGCTAATTGATCTTTAGTATTAATGCATGCAATCTCGATATCCCCCTTTTGTTGGTGATCCCTAAGAAAATGATACCGAATGGCTATGTGTTTAGTGCGGCTATGCTCAACGGGATTATCCGCCATGCGGATTGCACTCTCATTATCACATAGAAGAGGAACTTTGGTTAATTTGTAACCATAGTCCCGCAGGGTTTGCCTCATCCAAAGCAATTGCGCGCAACAATGGCCTGCGGCAATGTACTCGGCTTCGGCGGTAGAAAGAGCGACCGAATTTTGCTTCTTTGAAGCCCAAGACACCAAGGATCTTCCCAAGAACTGACAAGTCCCCGATGTGCTCTTTCTATTAATTTTACACCCCGCCCAATCGGCATCCGAATAACCAATCAAATCAAATGTGGATCCCCGAGGGTACCAAAGCCCAAACTTAGGAGTATAAGCCAAATATCTCAAGATTCGTTTTACGGCTGTAAGGTGAGATTCCTTAGGGTCGGCTTGGAATCTTGCACACATGCAAACGGAAAGCATAATATCCGGTCGAGATGCACATAAATAAAGTAATGAACCAATCATCGATCAGTATACCTTTTGATCGACGGATTTACCTCCCGTGTCGAGGTCGAGATGCCCATTAGTTCCCATGGGTGTCTTGATGGGCTTGGCATCCTTCATTCCAAACTTGGTTAGAATGTCTTGAGTATACTTCGTTTGGCTAATGAAGGTGCCTTCTTGGAGTTGCTTGACTTGGAATCCTAGAAAATACTTCAACTCCCCCATCATAGACATCTCGAATTTTTGTGTCATGATCCTACTAAATTCTTCACAAGTAGATTCGTTAGTAGACCCAAATATGATATCATCAACATAAATTTGGCATACAAACAAATCATTGTCAAGAGTTTTAGTAAATAAGGTAGGATCGGCCTTGCCGACTTTGAAGCCATTTGTAATAAGGAAATCTCTTAGGCATTCATACCATGCTCTTGGGGCTTGCTTGAGCCCATAAAGCGCCTTAGAGAGCCTATAGACATGGTTAGGGTACTCACTGTCTTCAAAGCCGGGAGGTTGCTCAACGTAGACCTCTTCCTTGATCGGTCCATTGAGGAAGGCACTCTTCACGTCCATTTGATAAAGCTTGAAGCCATGGTAAGTAGCATAGGCTAATAATATACGAATGGACTCAAGCCTAGCTACGGGTGCATAGGTTTCACCGAAATCCAAACCTTCGACTTGGGAGTATCCCTTAGCCACAAGTCGGGCTTTGTTACTTGTCACCACACCATGCTCGTCTTGCTTGTTGCGGAAGACCCACTTGGTTCCTACAAGATTTTGGTTAGGACGTGGAACTAAATGCCATACCTCGTTCCTTGTGAAATTCTTGAGCTCCTCTTGCTTCGCCATCACCCAATCCGAATCTTGGAGTGCTTCCTCTACCCTGTATGGCTCAATAGAGGAGACAAAAGAGTAATGCTCACAAAAATGTGCAACACGAGATCGAGTAGTTACCCCCTTATGAATGTCGCCGAGGATGGTGTCGACGGGGTGATCTCGTTGGATTGCTTGGTGGACTCTTGGGTGTGGCGGCCTTGGATCCTCATCCTCCTTGTATTGATCATTTGCATCTCCCCCTTGATCATTGCCATCATCTTGAGGTGGCTCATCTCTTTGATCTTCTCCTTCATCAACTTGAGCCTCGTCCTCATTTTGAGTTGGTGGAGAAGCTTGCGTGGAGGAGGATGGTTGATCTTGTGCATGTGGAGGCTCTTCGGATTCCTTAGGACACACATCCCCAATGGACATGTTCCTTTGCGCGATGCACGGAGCCTCTTCATCACCTATCTCATCAAGATCAACTTGCTCTACTTGAGAGCCGTTAGTCTCATCAAACACAACGTCACAAGAAACTTCAACTAGTCCTGAGGACTTGTTAAAGACTCTATATGCCTTTGTGTTTGAATCATATCCTAGTAAAAAGCCTTCTACAGTTTTAGGAGCAAATTTAGATTTTCTACCTTTCTTAACAAGAATAAAGCATTTGCTACCAAAAACTCTAAAATATGAAATATTGGGCTTTTTACCGGTTAGGAGTTCATAGGATGTCTTCTTGAGGATTCGGTGTAGATATAACCGTTTGATGGCGTAGCAAGCGGTGTTAACCGCCTCGGCCCAAAACCGATCCGGCATCTTGTACTCATCAAGCATGGTTCTTGCCATGTCCAATAGAGTTCGATTCTTCCTCTCCACTACACCATTTTGTTGTGGAGTGTAGGGAGAAGAGAACTCATGCTTGATGCCCTCCTCCTCAAGGAAGCCTTCAATTTGAGAGTTCTTGAACTCTGTCCCGTTGTCGCTTCTAATTTTCTTGATCCTTAAGTCGAACTCATTTTGAGCCCGTCTCAAGAATCCCTTTAAGGTCTCTTGGGTATGGGATTTTTCCTGCAAAAAGAACACCCAAGTGAAGCGAGAATAATCATCCACAATAACTAGACAGTACTTACTCCCGCCGATGCTTATGTAAGCAATCGGGCCAAATAAATCCATGTGTAGGAGCTCCAGTGGCCTGTCACTTGTCATGATGTTCTTGTGTGGATGATGAGTGCCAACTTGCTTTCTGGCTCGGCATGCGCTACAAATCCTGTCTTTCTCAAAATGAACATTTGTTAGTCCTAAAATGTGCTCTCCCTTTAGAAGCTTATGAAGATTCTTCATTCCAACATGAGCTAGTCGGCGGTGCCAGAGCCAACCCATGTTAGTCTTAGCAATTAAGCAAGTGTCGAGTTCAGCTCTATCAAAATCCACCAAGTATAGCTGACCCTCTAACACTCCCTTAAATGCTATTGAATCATCACCTCTTCTAAAGACAGTGACACCTACATCAGTAAATAGACAGTTGTAGCCCATTTGACATAATTGCGAAACGGAAAGCAAATTGTAATCTAAAGAATCTACAAGAAAAACATTGGAAATGGAATGGTCAGGAGATATAGCTATTTTACCCAAACCTTTGACCAAACCTTGGTTTCCATCCCCGAATGTGATAGCTCGTTGGGGATCTTGGTTTTTCTCGTAGGAGGAGAACATCTTCTTCTCCCCTGTCATGTGGTTTGTGCACCCGCTATCGATGATCCAACTAGAGCCCCCAGATGCATAAACCTACAAAACAAGTTTAGTTCTTGACTTTAGGTACCCAAACGGTTTTGGGTCCTTTGTCATTAGAAACAAGAACTTTGGGTACCCAAACACAAGTCTTGGAGCCCTTGTGTTTGCCCCCAACAAACTTGGCAACTACCTTGCCGGATTTGTTAGTCAAAACATAAGATGCATCAAAAGTTTTAAATGAAATGCTATGATCATTTGATGCACTAGGAGTTTTCTTTCTAGGCAACTTAGCACGGGTTGGTTGCCTAGAGCTAGATGTCTCACCCTTATACATGAAGGCATGGTTAGGGCCAGAGTGAGACTTCCTAGAATGAATTCTCCTAATTTTGCTCTCGGGATAACCGGCAGGGTACAAAATGTAACCCTCGTTATCCTGAGGCATGGGAGCCTTGCCCTTAACAAAGTTAGACAAATTTTTAGGAGGGGCATTAAGTTTGACATTGTCTCCCCTTTGGAAGCCAATGCCATCCTTGATGCCAAGGCGTCTCCCATTATAGAGCATACTTCTAGCAAATTTAAATTTTTCATTTTCTAAGTTATGCTCGGCAATTTTAGCATCTAATTTTGCTATATGATCATTTTGTTGTTTAATTAAGACCATGTGATTATGTATAGCATCAATATCAACATCTCTACATCTAGTGCAAATAGAAACATGCTCAACAGTAGATGTAGAGGGTTTGCAAGATTTTAATTCTACAACCTTAGCATGTAATATATGATTTTCACTTCTAAGGTTAGAAATAGTAACATTGCAAACATCAAAATCTTTAGCCTTAGCAATTAATTTTTCATTTTCAATCCTAAGACTAGCAAGAGAATCATTCAATTCCTTAATCTTAGCAAGCAAATCATCATTATCATTTCTAAGGTTGGGAATTGAAACATCACAAACATGAGAATCAACCTTAGCAATTAATCTAGCATTTTCATTTCTAAGGTTGTCAATAGTCTCATGGAAAGTGCTTAGCTCACTAGACAATTTTTCACATTTTTCAACTTGTAGAGCATAAGCATTTTTGACCTTAACATGCTTTTTGTTTTCCTTAATAAGGAAGTCCTCTTGAGAGTCCAAGAGATCATCCTTCTCATGAATAGCACTAATCAATTCATTTAATTTTTCTTTTTGTTGCATGTTTAGGTTGGCAAAAAGGGTACGCAAATTATCTTCCTCATCACTAGCATTATCATCACTAGAGGACTCATATTTAGTGGAGGATTTGGATTTAACCTTCTTCCTTTTGCCGTCCATGGCCATGAGGCACTTGTGGCCGACGTTGGGGAAGAGAAGACCCTTGGTGACGGCGATGTTGGCGGCGTCCTCGTCGGAGGAGGAGTCAGTGGAGCTCTCGTCGGAATCCCACTCGCGGCATACGTGGGCATCGCCGCCTTTCTTCTTGTAATGTCTCTTCTTCTCCTTTCTTCTCCCCTTCTTGTCGTCGCCCCTGTCACTATCACTAGATAATGGACATTTAGCAATAAAATGACCAGGCTTACCACATTTGTAGCACACTTTCTTGGAGCAGGGTTTGTAGTCTTTCCCCCTCCTTTGCTTGAGGATTTGGCGAAAGCTCTTGATAATGAGCGCCATCTCCTCGTTGTCGAGCTTGGAGGCATCGATGGGTGTTCGACTTGGAGTAGCTTCGTCCTTCTTTTCTTCCATCGCCTTGAATGCGACGGGTTGTGCCTCGAGCGTGGAGGAGGTGCCTTGCTTGATGATTTTCTTTGAGCCTTTAATCATTAGCTCAAAGCTCACAAATTTTCCTATAACCTCCTCGGGAGACATTAGCTTATATCTAGGATCACCTCGAATTAATTGAACTTGTGTAGGGTTAAGAAATACGAGGGATCTAAGAATAACCTTGACCATCTCATGGTCATCCCATTTTTCGCTCCCGAGGTTGCGCACTTGGTTCACCAAGGTCTTTAAGCGGTTGTACATAGCTTGTGGATCCGCCCCTTGGTGAAGCATGAAGCGATCGAGCTCCCCCTCGATCGTTTCTGGCTTGGTGATCTTTGTCACCTCGTCTCCTTCGTGCGCGGTCTTGAGTACGTCCCAAATTTCCTTCGCACTTTTTAACCCTTGCAGCTTGTTATACTCCTCTCGACTTAGAGAGGCGAGGAGTATAGTGGTTGCTTGGGAGTTAAAGTGGTGGATTTGGGCCACCTCGTCCGAGTCATAGTCTTCATCCCCTACGGATGGTACCTGTACACCAAACTTAACAACATTCCATATGCTTGTGTGGAGTGAGGTTAGATGGTGCCTCATTTTATCACTCCACATATTATAATCTTCATCGTCAAAAACCGGTGGTTTGCCTAATGGAATGGAGAGTAAAGGAGTACGCATTGAAATATGGGGGTAGCGTAGGGGGATCTTACTATACTTCTTGCGCTCTTGGCGCTTAGAAGTCACGGACGGTGCATCGGAGTCGGAGGTCGAAGATGATGAAGAGTCGGTCTCGTAGTAGACCACTTTTCTCATCCTCTTGTGCTTCTCGCCTCTCCGATGCGACTTGTGGGAAGAGGATTTCTTCTCCTTCCCCTTCCCTTTGTTGGAGGAGCTCTTCTTCTTCTTCTTCCTCTTGGTGCGGGACTCTTCCGATGAAGTGCTCCCGTGACTCGTAGTGGGCTTGTCGCCGGTCTCCATCTCCCTCTTGGTGTGATCTCCCGACATCACTTCGAGCGGTTAGGCTCTAATGAAGCACCAGGCTCTGATACCAATTGAAAGTCGCCTAGAGGGGGGGTGAATAGGGCGAAACTGAAATTTACAAAATTAATCACAACTACAAGCCGGGTTAGCGTTAGAAATAATAATGAGTCCGAGAGAGAGGGCGCAAAACAAAACACAAGCGAATGAAGAGTGTGACACGCGGATTTGTTTTACCGAGGTTCGGTTTTCGCAAACCTACTCCCCATTGAGGAGGGCACAAAGGCCGGGTCTCTTTCAACCCTTACCCTCTCTCAAACGGTCCCGCGGACCGAGTGAGCTTCTCTTCTCAAATCAAAACTAGGAACAAAACTTCCCCGCAAGGACCACCACACAATTGGTGTCTCTTGCCTCGATTACAATGGAGTTTTGATCACAAGAACAGGTGAGAAAGAAAAGAAGCAATCCAAGCGCAAGAGCTCAAAAGAACACAACAAATCTCTCTCGCTAATCACTAAAGCCTTGTGTGGAATTGGAGAGGATTTGATCACTTGGGTGTGTCTAGAATTGAATGCCTAGCTCTTGTAAGTGGTTGAGAAGTGGAAAACTTGGATGACTTGAATGTGGGGTGGTTGGGGGTATTTATAGCCCCAACCACCCAACTAGCCGTTTGGTGGAGGTTGTCTGTCGTATGGTGCACCGGACAGTCCGGTGCACACCGGACATGTCCGGTGCAACAGCCACGTCACTAGGCCGTTAGGGTTCCGACTGTTGGAGCTCTGACTGCTGGGCCCGCCTGGATGTCCGGTGGCGCACCGGACATGAACTGTAGGGTGTCCGGTGCGCCAGCATGGGCGTGCCTGACCTCTGCGCGCGCTGGCACGCATTTAATGCGCTGCAGGTAGCCGTTGGCGCCTAAAGTAGCTGTTGCGCCGCAGTTACACCGGACAGTCCGGTGTACACCGGACATGTCCGCTGAATTATAGCGGAGCAGCCGATGCGAATTCCCGAAGCCGACGAGTTCAGAGTCTCTTCATCCTTGGGGCACCGGACACTGTCCGGTGTACACCGGACAGTCCGGTGAATTATAGCGGAGTGACTCTGCGTTTTCCCGAAGGTGAGGAGTTTGGCTTCAAGTCCCCTGGTGCACCGGACACTGTCCGGTGGCGCACCGGACAGTCCGGTGTGCCCGACCAGGGAACCTTCGGTTGTCCCTTGCTCCTTTGTTTGAACCCTTTCTCTTGATCTTTTTATTGGCTTACGGTGAACCTTTGGTACCTGTAGAATTTATAAACTTGGGCAAACTAGTTAGTCCAAATATTTGTGTTGGGTAATTCAACCTCCAAAATTAGTTTAGGAAATAGGTGTAAGCCTAATTCCCTTTCACATTTGTTAGCCCGAAAGACATTACCAAATATTCAAATAAACCATACCGCGTAGTAAACGCGGTCTTCGGTATATCCTCGGGCCGAATACGGATTTGGTGATAGCCCGAACTGAGATCAATTTTGGAAAATACCCTCGCCCCAGTCAGTTGATCAAATAAGATGTCGATCCTTGGAAGAGGGTACTTGTTCTTGATGGTGACCTCATTCAGGGGTCGATAATCCACGCACATTCGTAAGGTTTGGTCCTTCTTTTTAACAAAAATGGCGGGGCAACCCCAAGGAGACGACAGACGAGCTTGGCCGGATGAATCCCTTATTCAGTAGATCTTGTAATTGAATCTTCAATTCCGCCAACTCATTAGGGGGCATACGGTACGATCTTCAGGAGATGGGAGCCGTACTGGGCTTTAGTTCAATTACAAATTCTACATCTCTTTTAGGGGGCAGTCCAGGCAAATCTTCCGGAAATACATCTGGAAACTCACATCCTACCGGAATATCCTTGATCTCCGGTACAATGGCTTCATATATTCTACCAGAAGCTTTGGCTGGATTGGTTACGGGGAGGGATAAAAGAATCTCTTCTTGATTATAGATCAACCTGACGGTTCTGAGTTCAGTGTTGAGAATTGCCTTGTGTTGGGTTAACCAATTCATACCCAAAATCACATCTATATCCTAGCCTTTCAGAACAATCATGTTAGCAGGAAAGTTCCGTTCGGCCATTGTTACTGGCACTTCATAGGCCACTTCTCTAGTAAAAATGTATCCCCCAGGTGAATGAATTTTAAATCCTTCTTTTGATTCATGGCATGAAATGTGATGTTGCTCCACAAATGCTTTGCTAATAAATGTATGCGAAGCACCAGAATCAAAAAGAATAATTGCAGGGTGACTGGCCACGAGAAACGTACCCATCATCACCGGTTCTCCTTCCGGTGTAGTGGCCACTTGAGTATAGTATACCCGCCCCGTCTTCTTTGCATTCTTTCCCACATTATTTCCCTTGGGCTGATTTCCCAGATCCTTGCTGAGCATTCGATTGATTCTACTTGGGACATGGGCAGTCTTTGATGAAATGTCCAGACTTGCCACAGTTAAAACACCCGGTTGAGGAGCTGGGCAAAGCAGGGAATCGAGTGCCCGGGGCACCCGGCTGATTTGAGGTAGTGGGGGCATTGTTGGGGCGAATAATGATTGGCTGCTTGAAAGGGAATGAGGGCGGTCGAGAAAAAGAGCGATTTTGGCTCGAAGGCCGGATCACAAACCGTTGCCTCTTTGCCTGGCCCTGATTAGGCTTCTCACCACCAAATCCCTTGTTCTTCCCGGAACCTGCATATTTTGCTTCAACAGATAGGGCTGTGATGACAGCCTTTCCATACGTGAGATCTATGCAGGTGGCCATTTTTCTCTTCAATCGATCATTCAGACCCCTCATAAAGCAGTTCTTCTTCTTTATATCAGTATTCACCTGATCGATGGCATATTGCGATAGGTGATTAAACTTGTTGAGATACTGATTGACGGTATCTCCTCCTTGTTTCAGCTTCATGAACTCTTCTTGCTTCATATGTAGAACACCTTCGGGTATGTAGTGCTCGCGGAAGGCCACTTTAAATTCTTCCCATGTGACTTGATGGTCGGTAGGTTGAATAGCCACAAAATTCCCCCACCAGGTACTGGCAGGGCCGCGCAGTTGTTGCGCTGCGAACAACGGCTTCTGTGTCTCTGAACAGCGGAGAAGGCCAAATTTTTGTTCAATAACCCGTATCCATTCATCAGCTTCCAACGGGTCCTCAGCCTTGACAAATAGTGGTGGACGGGTTTCAGAGAAATCCAGATATGTGGTTTCACGGGGGCCTTGCTGATAACCCCTTCCACCCTGCTGCTGGAATTGTTGGCCCGCTACTGCTATCTTGTTCCCGTGGGGCAAGTTGGTGTCGAGGTACACCGATAGGTCCAGTATGTTTTCGTGCTGTCTTCCTTGTACGTGGCGGCATTTTCTAAGGGGGAACTTTATTAGTACAATTCTTAGCATGATGCATGAATAATTACAGAATCAACCTTAGTCGATTCAACCTTTTATACATTGCACTCTTCCTATCTGGTCTTTAAAATAAACTCTTTAGAGACGCTTAGGTAAGAAGAGAAGAAATTTTCTAGATAAGTCTTAGAAAAATCCTTTTGAAGATGCTACATAATATCTGTCAAGAAGGGCTACGCTCCGATACCAGCTGTGACGGAACCTCCCAAGTCATTAGGCCCACCTACAATTGTCCTTGTCCAACAGACATCCGACAACCCTGTAGATGTTCCTGAATCACTTGACAAGTTCGGTATCATTATCCTTACCTTTCCAGGAACGTTTCACCTGTCTGGCAGACAATATGTTCATCGGAGATGTGGAAATGTGGAAGTGATTACATAAACTTACATTTATTTATAAAGTAGGAGTAAGTCATATAATACAGACCAGAGAGTGCTGAAAAGTATTATTACAATACCTGGGAGGCAAAAACTCCTCCCATTAAGTTCTTTACATAAAGGTTTTTAAGGAGGACCCGGTCCTCCGGCAGCTTTATTCTTGATTATCTTCACTTTTCACCACCTTGGTACAAAAACAACAAAAGTTTGTTGTCTCCTCACCTAAAAACAACGGGGGAAATAAACCCTGAGTATGGAATTACTCAGCAAGTCTTACCCGACTAAGGAAAAGACTCTCAAGGGTATGCTGGTTATATGGGAGTCAAGGTAAGGCCTTTCAATAATCAAAGATTCTGTTTGCAGAATTGCTTACTAAAGTGGATCCTTAAAATCCAATTTTATTGTCAAGTTAAGTAAAATTACCTGCAGCTAGAGTTCTTTCTACCCTAGTTCAATCACTTGACCTGCACTAGCCAATTTCTTATCAACCCTTCATCTTCACTGGATTGCTACGTGTAGGGCAGTGACCAAGTCTTCATAACCGCGAAGGTACGGCGATCCGAATCGATTATACTCAGCTGAGGATCTCCAATCACACGACATATGTAGCACTTAACCCTTGCATATGTCAACCCGCCACCAGGTTTCTTAAGACCAGATCAGGTTCACGCAAATCGAGAGCACAGATACACCACCGTCCAGCCTCTTGCCACGGAGGGTACACGCTACTCTCGCCACCGCTCCACGCCCATTTCATGTTATCTTATTCTGGCCTTAGTCTGCCCGAGGCGAGGCTTACCCATGACGAGGCATGTGACCAGTTAAAGGGTCCTCGATCATCAAGCCTACATCGACAAGGTCCTTAATCGACTCAGACGGAGACACTACACCGAGACTCTCTTTCTCGTGCAAGTCACCCGCCCGGTCTCAGCTTAATCATTTCACCCAAAGGTTGGTACCTGGCAGAGGTACATCTTTTCCGATGTTGAATCCATCAAGGCCTTTGACAGATTCACCATCAAGTTTTATTTTGAAAATAACCCTCCCACTTTGCCAAACATCTTTTGTAAAACAAATCCTTTTGTTTTGCTAGAGCAATACTAAGCATAATAAAACCTTTTTTTTAAACAGGGTATCAAGGAAGGTAATCAATTCCAAGGAAAGTAATGCAGGAATTGTTTTAAGCAATCAACACCTATCACCTAGTGCATCAAGCAAGTGAGAAAGATTTTAAAACACAAGGGGGGTGGCAAATGCACCGGGGCTTGCCTTTGTTTATGGGTGAGTCAGGCTTAGATCCACAAATATCGAAGTAGAAACAATTCTCAGCCTGAGTTTCCAAGGGTGGTGGTACTTGCTCTTTAGTGGCTTCCACTTCTTCTTCGTGTTCTAATCATGACCATACATATGTATAAGAATGGATGCCATGGGATGCTCATGAGGGTGCAAAGATAATATAAACTTATTATCTAAGTCTTGAATACAATTTTCCTTCACGGAACTCCGAGAACTTAGGGTTTCCGGAGTCGGTTAAGGAGTTCACAGGGCAGGGGGGTGTTTTGGGGTTTGGTGATCAAACAAGGTCCAAATCAATTCAAACTCTACCCAAGGCTTCTAAATAATGTGAGGGACTTATATAAAAATTTTGAGCATTTTTGGGATTACTATTTATCTTTTAAAAATCCAGAACTACTATCTTAAACTATTTTAAATACCTTAAATTTCCTGCTTTAACCTAAAAATCATGAAACTATTTTTATTAAATTCTAGTGAAAATAAGAAGGCTAGGAAAATTAGTTTCACAATTTTACCATTTTTCTACATTTTTCTATATATTTCTAAAGTTATTCTAAAAAAGAAAAGGAGAAAGGGTGAATAGTGTTGGGCTGATTTCAGCCCAGCAGACCCAACAGTGGACAGAAACGCGCCCGCGCCCGCGCGCGCTGGCGGTTTTGCGAAAAGGACCTCTGGTTTTTGGTTAACTGGGAACGAATTCTTTTACTATTTGCTCAAGTCACTGACGCTTTGCAAATAAACCCTCCATGTTCTATTTCTTTGCAGTGGGAGGTCCACGACGGCGTTCTCACGCGGAGAAACTCCGGCGAGCCTCTGTACTGGCCGATTAAGGCGATGACCGACGCTCCCGAGCGACATACACCAAATCGGACATAGCCTAAGCTCTTCCCCTAACTTAATTGCACTAATGACCAATTAAGGAGCTCTAGCCACGGTGACTAAGAGCATGGCGGCGAGATCATCGTGTTCCCGGCGATGGGTGGCGGTCTAGTTCAATTGGGGGGTCAAAGAGCTTAAGGAGGATCTAAGAATGCTAGAACAAGCAGTAGAAGGACTTGAGCTCACCTAAACCGAGCTGGCCACGGTGAGGTCTTCTTTGCGGTGGCAGAAAGCTGATTTGGGGGAAAACGGCGATTCTCCGGCTAGGGGGGCTAATCGAGGGGGAGAGTGGGTGCTATGGCTTCGTGGTAACTTGGCGCAACAGCCCTGGCCATCAATTTATAGGAGGGTAAAGCGGTGGCCAGTGAATTTGGGGAGGACGCGCGGCGGCCGGAAATGAAGAAGAAGGCGGGCGCGGTGAATTCGTGTCCAGTGGCGTGGCAGTTGTTCCGGCGATCAACGGAGAGCAGGGGTAAGTTGTGGCGATGTGGTGGAAAGGGGTAAACACGCGGCACAAGGCCGGAGGGCGGCGGTCACCGGCGTTCTTATCGGTTTTAGCCGCAGGGCAGAGGGGAAGTACAGGGAGATCACCGGAGTGGCGTCCAACGCACGGGCGGTGAAGATCTTTCTACCCAGAGCGTTATCCCCGAGTCCGGTGCACGAATCCAAACGCCAGCGACACAAATCGCGGCGGAGGGATCCGTCGGCGGTGAGGACAGCCCTGCTGGTGATCTGATCCAGTCGGGCTACTGTACCATGGCGAGACCCCATCAGAACACGTGACAGAGCATCTTGGAGCTCCTTTTTCTCCCAATTTTCTATGGCAACATCCCCGAGTCTCTGCATCAAAGTTGTAGTGCCACATACCAGCTACAAACCGACTATAAGGATTAAACTTATTTGAGCACTAGATCAAGGTCAAACTGGCTCTCAAACTTGGGTCCAAGTCACTACCTATCTGAAATTTAGACTGAACCAGCCTGACAGTTTGACTTCAGGCCTGCTTATCTCCAATATTTTCTTAACAACAATGCTTACACTCTTAAGCAAAGTTGTTCTCCTATAATTGGGCTACAATCTTGATGTGATCACTTAGGGCAAAAACCTTATATTTTAAAAGATACAGGGCTCCAATGTTGAGCCCACTAAACTGAATTTCAGACTTAGAATAGAGCTTAAGTGAGGTTCATTTTGCATTTAAGTCCAAAATCCAATATTTGGCCTACAAGTCCACACATTTGTGAACCAAATGACTTAAGATACCTTTTTGACTTGGTTTTTGCACTTTAGTCCAAAAGTGGACTAATTTTTCACATAGGTCCCTAGGGTTTGGATTTAGGGTTTCCCAGGGTTCTAATTGAGATTTTTGGTATCCCAGGGGTATGAATGTGACTCAACTTTGTTTTTGGGACATTTTATGACTCTTTCCCTAAAGCCTTTAGGTTTTCTCATCTTGGGTTAAGTTTTACTCCCTTTGAGCCTTATTTAGGGTTAGGTTCCCTATCCAGGGTCCTATTTGCAAAACACCAAAAACAATACACTTGTTTGAAATTTTTACCTAGTGAATGCACTCTAGGTGTATCAAACATATGCAATGTCAATGCTTATGATGCCATGCTCAAGTTTTAGTTACAGTAACAACAGGGTTGTTACAGTCTGCCTCACAGCCCCACATGTCGGCACTGTACCCCGGTAGGATGGACTGACCCGCAGGCCATTGCTGTCAGCGCCACAAACTGAAGTTGGGCTGCACGCTGGAAAGACCTAGTGGGTCGAATTCCTGCAGCGAGCCTAGTTCCTTCTATTCCTTTTTTTTCTTTTTTGATTTATTTTCTTTTCATTTGAATCTCTAGTTTGAATTCGAATCCTTTTTGTGGACCTAACCTTGAGTCAAATATTCAAAATCCAATATGTATAAGAATAATATATAAATATTTTTATGCTTATTTTTATTCACCTATTAATTTATCTTCTTCTCTCTTTTCTCAATTCTTGAAATTTATTTTAGAATTTAAATTCCACTTTGGATTTTTAACATATCTCTTGTCATATTTTTATTTTATTTTGTCACAATATGCACACAAAAGAAAAACCAAGCATGATGCATATTTTAGTGGCATATTTTTTTATTAATTATTTGTGTTTAAAGATGGTGTTCACATGATGACAAATAGGTGCAATTCACATAAATAGATAAAGGAAAGCACTTTTCTCCTTTTATATGATCTCTTACAATTTAAGTGTTACATCAATGCACATCCTCTTTGTGCCATCCTTGTTCTCCACAAAGAATACTGGGGCTACCCAAGGCGAGGTACTCGGTTTGATGTAGCCTTTCTCTAACAACTCATCAATCTGCTTCTTGAGTTCCACCAACTCTGGGCCGGACACTCGATAGGCTCTCTTGGAAATAGGGGCGGTGCCTGGAATAAGCTCTATGGCAAATTCAACCTTCCTTTCAGGTGGCATACCTGGTAACTCCTCGAGAAACACATATGGGAAATCTGATACTATATTGATAGCCTCTGATGGTTTAATCTCCTCAATACATGCGGTGACTTGGTGACAACTCCCTTTCCTCGGTCCTAACAAGACCAACTCTACTAACACTTCTTCTCTTGATAAGGACACTAGCTTCACTGTTCTCTTGTCATAGCTAAGACTGGCTTGGTACTTGGTTAACCAATTCATCCCTAGGATGACATCTATAGTTGTATCTTGGTTACCCATAACTATTAAATCAGCGGAGAATGCTATCCCCCTTATTTGAACTCTTGCACTAGGGCAAAATCTATCTGTTTGGGTCCTTCCACCAACTGAACTAACCCTCATAGGTGGATATATGGGTGCTACTGGTATATTATGTGATTCTACCAATGATGCAGTCACAAAAGAATGCGTTACTCCAGTATCAAATAAGATATTTGCAGAATGGTACTCGACTAAAAACGTACCTAGTGCCACTCCTGGAGTCTCCTGGACTGTGTCGACCTCCAAGTGGTTCACCTTTCCATACTGGGCACGAGGTTGCCCATGGTTGTTGCCTCCTTGCTGCATTGCATTCTGTCTGACTGGGGCTTTGGGAGCTGGCTGCTGCTGAGCTGCTTTCTTTGGGCAATGATTCTCCCAAAGGCCTTGTTCCCCACAGTGGAAACATGCACGACTTCCTCCTTGAGCTGGCACTGCTTGATTGTTCTGGTTGGTTGATGGGGCAGGAAGACAGGCTATCTAGTTGCTTTGACGCTGGTATTGATTTCCTCCTTGCTGGTTATTCTAACGGTACTGCTGCTGCTGGTTCTAACGATGGTGCTGGTGCTGGTGCTGGTGACCTTGCTTGAATGGATGAGGTGGGTTGCCTGAGTAGCGAGGATGGCTGCTACTCCCAATCTAAGGTCCACCAATCTTGCATTTCCTGTCCTCCATCTCCCGATGCTTCCTTTCTATCATGATTGCTCTGTCTATCAGATGCTGGAAGGTAGGGAAGGTGTGGTTCATCAGCTGATAGTGGAGGGGATCAACCAATTCTCTAAGGAAGCGGTACTGCCTCTTGGCATCCGTGTTGACATCTTCTGGGGCATAATGCGACAGCTGTACAAACTTATCCCTATACTCACGGAAAGATAGGGGACCTTGCTTCAAGGCGAGAAACTCCTCCTTCCTCACTATCATCAGTCCCTCGAGCACATGGTAGAGACGGAAGTTATCCTTGAACTCCTCCCAAGTGATAGCTTTAGGGTTGGCATGGGTGGCGAGGTAGGACTCCCACCAAGGCTGTGCTGCTCCCCTCAGCTGTCCGGGACCATACAACACCTTCTCACAATCGTTGCACTGAGTAGTGTGCAACTCACGCTCCACGGTACGCAGCCAATCTTCAGCGTCCATGGGATCGGCAGAGTGGGCAAAGACCGAGGGATGGCCCCTCATGAATTCTTCCTGCTTGTCTCTAGGCACTTGAGGCATCTGGACTTGCACTAGAGGGTGAGGCGGTGGTGGCTGCTGTTGCACCTGCTGCATAGCTGCTAAGGTCTGACCAATTGCCTGGACTGCTTGGGTCCGCATCAAGAACATTTGCTCAATAGTCATCGGTGGTGGCGGTGGCAAATGCTACTGCGGGGCTGCCTCCTCTTGGGGTGCCTGCTGTTCTGGCCGAGCACGCCTCGCACCTCTACGCCTATTCTCAGACATCTATAGAAATCACACACATATATCAAATCGGACTCTGCAGTCTTTCAGCATAAGAAAAGATGTATAGAAACTCTTCATAGCACTCAACAATTGACCATCTTCACTGACAGCTTCTCAGATAAAGAGGAAAGTGGGAATAAATGGATTACCCAACTAAATAACTGACTTTATTAATAACTACACCAAGTTGCAGGGGATACCCCCACCTTGGTGACAATCATTACAAAGATCCAACTTCAGTACATGTCCATCATAACAAGCATCCAACATAAGATAAGCAAACTAACTCTAACTAAGACTGAATATACTAAGACACTGAATTAAGCATTATTACACACTCCGACTTTGTCGGTCTAGGGATCCAAATCTATCCGGGTCCTACAGTCTGGGGTACCATAGTCGAAGCGACCATGGGGCAGTGAACGATAAGGGTGCTGAATCCCGATAGGGGCGGGAGAACCACCATCCAGATAGTGGCGTGCTGCGCACTCAGCACGCAATTCCGCAACCTCCGCTCGAACCTTACCCAACTCGTCGAGGGCGTGGTCCAACTCTATGTTGAGCACAACAGCCAAGTTGACCAAGTTGTTTAGCCTTGGATTGCCCTAACCAACTTGCGAGGCAATCATACCTCCAGCACTACCGGTTGAACGGTGAGGGTAGTACTTCAGGTCGAGGCCATCAGCTAACCTGCTGAACAACGAGCAATACTGAGAAAGAGCCCGTAGTGCTGCATCTTGCATGGCTGCCTCGGCATTATCCCTCTCAGTAATAGAATAGTGCTCTGAGAAGGCTTCTGCACCCTGGAGATCATCGTCCAGATGGCGCACCAAGCAAGTAGCCTCCCACTGGTCCGGGTATAACCCGCGATGATGCTGGTAGACTACTCAACGGTACTCGATAGACCATGTGTGTTGGTCGAAGGCCCGACGCAATAGGGCGTCGAGAGCATCGTGGAAGTGACACCCGCGAGCAGCGTCACGTGTGATGGGTCTAGCGGTCCATCCCTCTGGCTCTGGCTCCTCCGAGAGCTCCGTGCCATGGCTCGAACTGCCACCGGCATCGTCATCATCTCTGTCTCCGTCAGGGTCTCCTCCAGCAGCCGGGATGCCCTGTGGTGGTGCAGGGGGCATCTCTGGCTGAGGTGCAGGGGAAGGCGGCCTCTCAGACTCCACCTCCTGCTGAGGTGAGGGGGAAGAGTCCTGCTGCTCCTGCTCCTGCTCCTGGCGGTGGTGCTCCTACTCCTCGTGTAGACGACGATGCAGTCTCTCTAGGTGGCTGGACTAACCTAGCACCGTGCGACGTAGTGGACGCTCAGCCAGGCGAGAAGGTAAAAAAGGGATCACAGACTTACGTGCAGTGCACCTGATACGGGCCATCTACAAAAGACATCGTAAGCACAAGAGTAAGAGTAGAACTATGAGACTAGAAAGTAAACAGAAGAAAAGTGAGACAAAACTTTTTGAGATAAGTATATAACATAGAGTTGGTCAAGATGACCAACTTTTGAAAAGACTCTAAGGTCAAGGTAAGAGTAAGGGTCTATAGTCCTTAGGTCGACCATTCTAGTCTAGGTTAGCGGTCCTACAGTCAGCAAGGCTTTGATACCACTTATGTCACACCCGGTTTTGGAAGGCAAACCAAATGCGAACCATGTACATGCCAGGATCAGAAATTCACGTACGCAGCGATTACATAATTGGACATCATCACACAATACTTGAATTAAATAGCAGAAAGGTACTTGATTACATCAAGATGTCCAAGACATCCATAGAGTCTATTACATAACCATTGTTCAACATAATTATCAAAGTGCGGAAATACGAAACGTAGATGTTAAGCCTACACAGGCAGCTTACTAGGGGTTTGCCACTAAGAAAGAACTAGAACTCGTCATATTCCTGGAACTCCTCAAAGTCATCCATGTTGCCAGCATCACCTCCTGAGCATTGGGTACACTGGGGACAACCTGGGGTGGGGTGGTTTGTAAAGCAAGGGTGAGTACACATCAACGTACTCAGCAAATGTCCCGTTTGGCTAAAGTGGACTAGCTGTATATGGAGTTGAGGTTAAGCAGTTGCTTTTAGTTGGTCAAATATTTGTTATTATTAGTAGAACCAAGTTTTAGTAATAAACCCAGTTATTACCCAGAAGTACCTCCTCAAAAGAGGAAATACCAAAGATTAGATTTTATAACATCATTATTAACCATCATCATAAAAGTATCCAAAGTTCTTCTAATCAAAGAGGATCCCAAGGCTGCTCTTAACCATGAGCTCGGCTGATATACCAGTTTTTTAACACTCTGCAGAAGTTGTACACTTTACCCACAAATCATGATCCCTTTCCAGCCTGGGTTGTACAGACCCGATCTTCACTACCAAGGTGAATGGCTAGGGATACACTACGTAGCCTTTACAAAGACTCCCCTAGTGCAAAGTTGCTTGTTAGGTTTCGCCAGTCGTACAAACATAGTACATCTCCCCAAGGTAGGTGACTAACAAAACCAAATCGAAAGAACCTCTGCACCCCAACCTTGGCAGAGCAAGCACTACGCCCCAGCTCCCATTGACGGCCCTCGGGTAAAGCCAACTACACCCCTAGGTTCATCTAATTAATCAGCTAAGGGCGTCCCATTCCACCCTCATGGTTGTACTGTTATCCCGGGTGGTCACTCCATGAACAGGTCCTTACGGAGAGGTACTCAGGAAAAGGCCTGAGCCCCCTAAGGTATCACAAGATCATCCACATAATCAGGATAACAGTATCGTATCATAAATGTTCACATCATGTTCATTGATTAAGTTAAGGCAGTAGCAACATGCTAACCATGATAACCCCAAAAGGTAAACAAGGATAAGGTAAATAGAAAGCTAGTCAAACCTTAGGTTTAAGTAATGTAATGCGGGACAGTGAATCATAAAGTATGTAGGACATAATAGGTCAGAGGACACTTGCCTTCACCAGGTTGCTCCTCAGGGAGGTCTCCAACTACACACTCAGGAACCTCGGACTGCTCGTTGTCTGAATAAAGTGAGCATGCATTCAATACATTTGGAAAGTACAAATGAACATCACACCAAACATGTACAAACATTGGAACACATCTTAAAATGCACAATACTACATAAGGAATAATGAATTCAAAGTATAACATGAACTATAACATAAATTAACTTTATTTGAAAATAGATTGTTATTTCCCTAAGTGTTACTTACAGGTACATAACTATAACTCAATTTATTTTATTGTGACTTAAAAATTAGAACAGAGATGAACTCATGCAATACATATCATTAATCTCACAAGTTTAAACATGATTAAATCTCTAAGGTTCTCCTTTTATTTATTTTATTAAATAAATAAAACTACATCTATATTTGTTCATATTCAATCATACTGAGGGTTTGGGCGCTGACAGGCGGGCCATGGCGCTAGGGCGAGTGTGCGCAAAGCGTTATCCGTGATCTGATCTGTGCGATCTGAATTGGATGGAGGGGATCAAACTGAGGGGGTTGAATGGCTGCGGGCGGCGCCGCTCCTCTCCACGGCGGTGAGGTCGCCGGAGCTGAGGCTGGCACGGGCTAGGGTGGCTCTAGTGTCACCGGAGTTGGGCAGAGAGGGAGAGGGCGCCATGGCAAACTCAATGGCGGGGAAGAGGCCATGAATCCACGGGCAGAGAGCGTAGAACGGCGGTGAGAAGGCCTCGGGCAGGCCGGAGCAACTCCGGTGAGCCATTCCGGCCACGAGGAGGGGACTTAAGGCGCGCTAAGGCCTGTGCTAGCTTCAGTAGAGACATGGGTGACATAGGGACCTACTCCGGTGAACTAGACTGGGCTAAATCGGTCGGCCACCACGCGAGCACGGCGGTCCGCCGCGGCCAAGCATCGGCGAAGGTGAAATTGGCCGAACATAGGGCGCAATAGGGGAAATTGGGCACGGGTGTCTCACCTCGGGGCGGAGCTCGGGGAGGCTTGGAGCGGTCTCCGGGGAGATGGATGGCTAGGAACGCGGGTGCAGGTCTCCGGCGGTGGCTGGCGGCATGGGCAAAGCGCGAGAGAGCGTGAAGCTGAGTGAAATGAGGTGAGGGGTGTGTGTGTAACACCCGGTTTTAAAGGACAAAGCCGGGTGCATCTCATACATGCGCCAAGAAGACAACACATATAATAACAGAGTGTATAGAGATAAATGTCAATAACATCAGAGTACTTATTACATAGCGGAAGACTTATTACAAAATAAAAGAGTAAATATAAAACGAACTAAGGATCGTCGGCGCCAATGTCAACTGAGAAACGCCACCTAGATCAAGTCGAATGCCTCAGTGTTAGGCGACTCCTCTTCGACCACTTGTTCTTCTCCTGTGGGGGGGTGTGAGACAGCAAGAATGAGCTCACATAATTTCATAGCTCAACAAGTCGTGGGGAATAATGTGGCATGAACTCACCAAAGGTGGGAGTTCATGAAGTGTAAGGCTAATCAATGAAGTAAAGGCTGAGGCTGAGCATTGCTTTTATAAGTTGGTCAAAATTTTATTAGCAATTACTAAGTGTAAGTAAATACCAAACCTTAATAATAATAAAGAACAGTAATAGTAAAATAATCCCAAATGCGATGCAAATGTCAAATTAAATTTAAGTTCCATAATTAATCATGTGAGGGTCCGAGCCGCTCATGACCGTAAGCACGGCTAGTATACTAGTTTTACACTCTACAGAGGTTGCACATCTTTACCCACAAGTCATGTTACCCATCTGCCAAGAGACGGCCAATCCCATACACCTCTACCGAGGAGGCGAGGCAGGGTAACACTACGAGGCCTTTACAAAGTTCCACTAGCTTCAGAAATCCCGCTACAGTTTATAGGAAGCTCCAGTGCAGGGTTCTTGCCTGACCGCCATCGCAGCAAAATCAACCAAGGACCTCCCTACACTGACCACTCCCCTACTGCCCTTGCCCCTTTCGGGTAAGGAAGACCTCCACTAGCTTTCCTAGTTAATCAGCCAAGGGCGTCCCATTAAACCCTTGTGGTAGCACTGTTTTCCCGGGTGGTCGCTCCATGTTCCCATTAATTTAATGATCTTAACATGAACATTAATAATAACAAGATAATAACAGGATAATCATGTGTAGTGTAACTCCATACCCAATCCACATAAAGCAATAGCAAGTACTACCCAAAAATATTTCAGGGGTGAACAAGGTATAGAGGTCATCAAAACTGGGGTAACATAAAGGATCCCATCAAAATTAACCTATGCAGATCATTAAAATTAATAAGAACATGGCTGGGGAAGTAAGTGATCAAGGGCACAACTTGCATGGCACTTGAGATTCCAGGTACCAGGGTGATTCTTCAGATCCTCAAAACCTCGCGCTAGTCGTAGCAATACAAACATAGTATAGACAAAATTAACATCACACCAAACATAAGTACAAATTATATAATAACGCGAAGCTACAAGATCGCGGGCTCGAGAACTACTAAGATCGGAGTCAGGGTTATGAAGTTATGATCTATAGAAGTTCTACGTGGTTTAAATATTAAACTATATTATAAATTTGGTTAGAACACACCATATGAGAGATTACTCTATAAATAATTAATCTCAACTTTAATTTTAAGTCATTACTTGATTATAAATCATCTTTTAGGCCAAAGATAACCATAAGATCATAATACTATATTAATATTAGAATAGCTAATCTAGAAAACACAGATTAATCAAATTAGGTACCTAATTATAAAGGTATGGGATAACATATAATCAATATTGCTACTGCGTAGTAAATATTTATACGAAGCTAATGCAACCTGAACGAATCGAAACAGAGTTAAAATGAATTAATTATGATTTTCCAAAGTAATTTGGTACCTAGAATAGAGTAATTCAAGTGAATAATTTTAATTCAAGTTTCATGGCTAAATAAAGGTACTAGATGATGAACAATATGAAAATTAATTTATTGCCACTGGAATGGATCAATTTAGAGTTATATATTTTAAGTTATGAATTTCTAAAGGTTTTATGTGTTTTGTATAATATTAAATAGAATATAAATTTTATTTTAACATTCCTATCAAAACAGTGGTACTAATTGATAAACCATAATATTATAAAATTATAGGATCTGGAATGGATTAATTTGGACATCATATGAATTTTACATGAATTAAACAAATTCTATCAATTATTTTCATATAGAAATTCATTTCCTAAATGATTTTATATGTTTTTCTCACTGTTTGGACTGGTCCTCAAATTCTAGAGACAATAGGGGCTAATCTACTAAAATTCTCGAGACTCGGGTTTCTGTATACTGGACGGCGGGTTGATTCTTATGAAGTTCAGGGGCTCATAAGAAAAAGCACGCAGCGAAAGGGTAAGGTCGATGCAGGACCGCCCGATCCTAATCCAACCGTCCGAATTGATCCCAACCGAACGTATGTGCGACGTCTAATCTGAGCCCTCCATTAGCCGATCAACGATGCCCACGACGCTTCCCCCACTTGACACAGAGCTGCGGCGGTGTCGCTCAAAAGCACGGCGAAGCATCGCCGGCGGACACGCAATCTGATGCCCGGATGCCCCAAACCTAAATTTGACCGGTGCTAAACCTAGAGGGGATGATGGCAAACTCGAATAGAGCACATACCGCAGACGGAGGTCGATGGGACGAGCAGGCCACGGTGAATGGCGGCCTGGCCGGTGAAGGGGAGTTCCGACGTGCGATTCCAATGCATCCAGTCATCCGTGCCACACGAGTAAGCACTAGATCCGTGCGGTATAAACCGGTGAAGATCCTTGACCGCAAGCCGAGGCCGAAACAGCGACCGGGTCATGGATCCATGGCGGCGGTGGTGGCACTCTCTCTCTCCTCTCGACTTTCTTCTCCCTGCGCTCCCCGCGAGATTGGTGTGCATGGTGGTGTATGCGGCGCAAGAGGCGGTGTGGTGGACCGGGCCTATGCATTTATGCCCCCCCCGGGGAGCAAGGAAACGACCCTGGCGACCTCCTAGCCGAGAGAATCGGTCCAGGCTCAACAAACTGGGGAAGAAGACCGGCCTGGAGAATGGGCCCCACGTGACAGAGTCACAGCAAAGAGACAGGCGCGCGCGACGTGAAGAGAGGGGCATCGGGTCCCGCCTGGCGGTGAAACCCGCAAGCAGAGAGGCTGACGCACGGGCCCGTTGTGTCAGTGACTCTAGACGAGAGGGAGGCTGTGCACGCGGCAGCTGGGCCGAGGGGAATGAGGGCAAGTGGGCCGGTTCTGTGATTTGAGCCCAAAGCGCCAAAGAAGTCTTTTTCTTTTCTTCTTCCTATTTCTTTTCTTTCATATTTTGTATTTCCATTTTGAATTCAAATTCAAATCTTCAATTTAAGTGCAAACAAGGTTCAAATTTAAAGTATATTTAAGTACTCAAACAAAACTCCAATTTGTTATACATGGTTTATTTTATTCTATATATCCATTATTTACTTATTTTTCTCTACATAATATTTATTTTCTTCTCTTTTCTAATTTCTAGGATTTCTTTTAGATATCAAATTCCACTTTGGACTTTAATATATTTCTTGTCACACTGTTTTTATATTGTCACAAAATGCACACAAAATAAAATTCCAGCATGATGCATAATTTGGTGGCATACCTTTTATTAATTATTTATTTTTTAAATATGGTGTTCACATGAAATGACAAGTAGGTTCAACCCACACATATAAAGTGAAATTGTTTCTCCTTTTAGATTATCTCTTACAAATTACAAATTGGGTATTACAAATCCTACCCCCCTTAAAAAGAATCTCGTCCTCGAGATTTAGGAGGAACGAGGGAAAAGATGGGGAAAATCTGTGCGAAGCTCTTCTTCTCTTTCCCATGTTGCTTCATCTTCTCCATGATGGCTCCATTGCACTTTGCACATCTTTATCACCTTATTTCTTGTAACTCGAGTCAATGTATCAAGAATCTTGACAGGATACTTCGTGTAAGTCAAATCACCCTGAACACTAAGCTCTTCCATTGGTAACTGTTCCTCGGGGATACGGAGACACTTCTTAAGCTGAGACACGTGAAATACATTATACACATCAGATAGACTATTAGGTAGCTCGAGTTGGTATGCCATCTCCCCAACTCGCCTAAAGATCAAGAATGGTCCAATATAGCGAGGGGACAATTTGCCCTTAACTTTTAAATCTCCTCATTCCACGAAGTGGTGACACCTTGAGGTACACATGATCACCTTCCTCAAATTCCAGTGGTCTTCTTCTATTATCAGCATAGCTCTTTTGTCTGGTCTGAGCTATCCTCAAGTTCTCCCTGATTATATAGACTTGTTCTTCTGCCTCTTGAATAAGTTCAGGTCCAAAGAACTGTCTTCCTCTAGTCTGGTCCAAAATAGAGGAGTTCTGCATTTCCTGCCACATAGAGTCTCGAACAGTGACGTCTTTCAGACTGGCCTAGTAACTATTATTATATGAGAACTCAGCATAAGGTAGACTCTTGTCCCAACTACTACCATGTTGAAGGGCACAAGCTCTCAACATATCTTCCAATACTTGGTTAGTCCTTTCGGTCTGTCCATCCGTCTAAGGGTGGTAGGCCGAACTAAAATTCAACTTCGTATCCATATTCTTATGAAAACTTTTCCAAAATCTGGTGGTAAACTGTGATCCTCTATCCAAAATGATCTTCTTTGGTACACCGTGTAGAGACATAGTCCGAGCCACATATAACTCTGCCAATTAAGATCCCTTATAAATAGTCTTGACCGGAATGAAATGAGCCACATGGGTCAGTCTATCCACAATAACTCATATAGAATCCTATCCTTTCTGGGTGCGAGGCAATCCAGTAATGAAATCCATACCGATCTCTTCCCACTTCCACTCAGGTATCTTTAGCGGGTGCAGCAGTCCAGCTGGCCTCTGGTGTTCAGCCTTAACTCTTTGACATACATCGCACATAGCCACATGTGCCGCCACATCTCTCTTCAATCCATATCACCAATTCTTCCGCTTCAAATCCTGGTACATCTTGGTACTACCAGGATGAATAGAATAATCCAAGTCATGGGCCTCCTTTAAAATAGTGTCACGAAGGCTTTCAATCTCAGAGACACATATCTTGTCCTTGAACCATATTGTGCCTTGTTCATCTTCCGTGAATTCCGGACCTCGAGCTTCAATAATCAGATCATTAATCTCTTGTATCTTAGCATCACCAATTTGTCCTTTGCGGATTTCTTGCTCCAAAGTAGATTCCACATCAATAGTAACTTCTTCAGTGTGAGCAACTATCCCCAGGTTAAGTCGCCTGAAATCCTCAACAATTTCATCGGATAGCTGGGCAACAACAGCTGAACGGACATGCTCCTTTCGACTCAAGGCATCTGCAACCAAATTTGCTGTTGGAGCGAAGGCAGAAACGCCACCCTTCGCCCGAAGTCTCCACAGCTTAGCCCCCGCTCTGACAAGCAAAGCAGGCAGGGACACCCTTCGCTTGATCGACACCAGGGACAACATGGAGACCCTTCGCTCGATTCGGCTCCAGACGAAGGCCTGCGGCAACGCCTCCCTACGGCACGGCCTCGGTCGGCTCCGAGGCCCACATGAGGTCGGGCCCATTGTAACAGGCCCTGCGTGGCCGCGGTTGTGTTACGGGCCTAATTTGTAAAGGCGTACATGTAATTACAACCTGTAACCCCGCTTTATAGGAATATTCTGGGGATAAACTAGGTACCTGAGGGCACATGCGTCCTTAGCGCAAGGCGCCGTGCACTCGGATACCTATAAATACCCCCGCACAGTGCCCGTGAGAGGCCAGATTAACAGAGCTTTTGCCATCACGCGCGAGTGCCCTGTTGCCGTCTCCATTCACCTGTGTTGGTTCTCCTTGCTGTCGAAAGACAGTACCAACATTTGGCGCCCACCGTTCGTGCTACGAGACAACCACCCGCGATGGCACCCAAGAGAGCTAACCCGAAGGCTGACGAGGCTGCGAAGGCAGCACTGCTCGCCGCCAGAAAGGGCAAGGCCCTCGCCCTCACCCAATCCACCCACCAAGAGGCCACCGAAGACGACACCCTCCGCACCTGCAACCCCGAGGGACAACCCTCAGGCTTCGCACCTCCTTCAGGCTTCGCACAACCGGAGGGCGCGGACCTCGCCGAGGACGGTGAGGTCCTCGGCATCTCGGCAGAGGAACAACTACAGCTGCGCGCCCTGCGCCTCAAGAACCGCAACCTCCAGAGGCAGAAGGAGATACTGGAGGCCAAGCGCCAGCGTGTGTCCGCACTCGCCAAAGTGCGGCAGATGATCCGCGACGAAGAACTCAAGGCCCAGGAACTCGAGCGGGAGATCGCGCTGATGCAGCGCGAAGGCCACCTCAGCCCGCGGCACGAATCATCCCTCCAGCAGCGCGCACAAAACGAAGACACGCGCGAGGGCCACCCCGGCCTGCAGCATGGGCCACCCCTGCAACACCGCGCACAACCGGAGGACCCGCGTTTCCCCCAGCGCGACTTCACTGTCCAGCACGCCGCGCCATTCCAAGGGGTCAACTATCTCGATGAGCGAAGCCCCCTGGCGCCTCACCTGCAAGTGACGCCGTGGCCAGCTAACTTCCGGGCTGGGACCTACCCCAAGTACAACGGCAGCACCGACCCGGCTCAATACATAATGAGTTACCAGGTCGCCGTCGCATCGTCCGGAGGGGACGACGCCACAATGGCGAAGTCCTTCATCATCGCCCTCGAGGGCCCCGCGCTCACCTGGTTCACCAGGTTGCCCCCGTTGTCCATCGATTCCTGGAGAAGTCTCCGGGACAAGTTCCTCCTCAACTTCCAGGGGTACCGCCCGGACACCGACGCCCTGGCCGAGCTCTCGCTCTGCAAGCAGCTAGAGAAGGAGACCCTGAGGGAATATTACCGCAAATTCCTGACCCTCAAGTCACAGCTACCCTCCGTCGATGACCAGATTGCCATCCACTATGCTATCAGTGGTCTTCGCGCTGGCGTCCTGTACAGCCATTGCATCAGGGACCCGCCCAAGAACCTCCAAGAGTTATACCAGCTGTTTGAAAAGTACGCCAGGTCCGAGGAGCTCCACCAGCGCAAGATTGAGTCCCAGCGGAAGCCAAAAGATGCTCCGCAGTCCAGCCGCACGTGGACAAGGACTCCGCAGCCAGACTCCGGTCGGGATGGCCGCGGTCAGCAGCAAGTGCACAACATCGCCAACCAGCAGCCGGCCGCTGACCCCCTTCGTCGCCAAGAATATCCCCCCCAGGGCCGCGGAAGTGGAACTCGCGGCAGGGGCCGAGGGCGTGCGCAGCCACTCCCTCCGCCGCGCCGATTTTACTGCCTTTTCCATGGCGAAGACTGCGCCCACCAAACTAAAGACTGCCCCGAAGTAAAGGCCACCAGAGACAGAATGGCGAGGGCGCAGCCAGCCGACAACCCCAGAATTGTCGCGCATAATTACCAGCCACCCCCTCCACCATATATCCACGCTCCCGCCCCGCATCCACCGCACCACGCTTACCAACATCATCAGGACGTACAAATCGTACATCCTCCGCCTCCACCACCACACCAGCAACAACAAAACATCCCCCACGCCCCAAAACAGGAAGACTTCGCTGATCAACCTTATCGCGGAGTCATTCATATGATAACTGGGGGGTCCAGCACCGACTTCGACACCAAGCGGCAGAAGCGGGACCACTACCGCAGCGTAAACCATGTCGCTGTCACGGGCCCAGTTGTGCAGACGAAGTGGTCCCACATACCGCTCACCTTCGACGCACGGGACGTCGACTTGCGCAGTGCCCCCCACTGCGATGCCATGGTCATCAATTGCAGCGTGGCAGGCTGGGACCTGCACAAGGTCCTCGTCGACAACGGCAGCCAGGCGGACATCATCTTCCTCCATGCCTTCGATCGCATGGGCATCAGCCACAGCCTGCTCAAGCCTTCGGACAACCCGTTGTATGGCTTCGGCGGCAAGGGCACCTTCCCCGTCGGCAAAATAGAGTTGCCCCTCTCCTTCGGTGTAGCACCTAATGCCCGAAGCGAGCAAGTGACTTTTGACATCGTGGATATGGTATATCCATACAACGCCATCATGGGTCGGGGCTCCATCAATAAGTTTGAAGCTGCCATCCACGGACTGTATTTGTGCATGAAGATACCAGGCCCTCTGGGCGTAATTACGGTCCGCGGTAACCAGCAAGCTGCGCGCAACATAGAGCGGGACTTCGTGCCTGGTCAGAGGAACGTGCACTGTCTCACGACACAGTGCGAGGTTCCTGCGCCCGCCAGCCCCACTGACAAGCAGCACGCCAAGGCTCAGTTGCAGAGTCAGGATGGGACCAAGACTGTCCCCCTCGATCAGGCCACGCCCAAGCAGACAGTCACCATCAGCGAAGACCTTACCCCGCATGAAGAAGAGAAGCTTCTCTGCTGCCTGGCCAAAAATAAAGATGTCTTCGCCTGGTCCGCCCTCGACCTGGTCGGAGTCAGCCGATCCATAATCGAGCACGGTCTGGGGATCGACCCCTCGGTGCGACCAAGAAAGCAAAAGCTTCGCAAAATGTCCGATGAAAAGACAGAGGCCGCCAAGGCGGAGGTGCACCGCCTCCTAGAGGCTAAATTTATTGAGCCAGTGGCTTATCCCACATGGCTCTCCAATGTTGTAATGGTGCAGAAAAAAAGCGGGAAATGGCGGATGTGCATAGACTTCACCAGTCTCAATAAGGCCTGCCCAAAAGACAATTTCCCGTTGCCGCGGATCGACAAAATAGTCGATAGCGCGGCCGGCTGCGAGGTCATGTCTCTCCTCGACTGCTTCTCCGGCTATCACCAGATATACATGAAGGAGGAAGACAAGGCCAGCACCAGTTTCATAACACCCTTCGGCACCTATTGCTTCATCAGAATGCCGGAGGGTCTCAAGAACGCCGGGTCCACATTCTCCAGACTCACCAAAACAGTACTCGAGGGCCAGGTCGGCAGAAATATATTTACATATGTGGACGACATCGTCGTCGCCAGCAAAAATAAGGAGGACCACCTCGCCGACCTGGCCGAGACATTCGCAAACATGCGAGACGCACGACTCCGCTTAAACCCGGAAAAGTGCGTTTTCGGTGTTCGCCAGGGCAAGATATTGGGCTACCTGGTGTCACACCGCGGCATCGAGGCCAACCCAACCAAGATCCAGGCCATCATCGACATGTCGCCTCCACAGTCCACCAGGGATGTCCAGCGTCTGACAGGCAGATTGGCTGCTCTCAACAGATTCATTTCCAGGTCGGCCGAGCGAAGTCTTCCTTTCCTCAAAACTCTCCGCGGCGCAAAAGACTTCGCTTGGGGGCCGGAGCAAGCAGCGGCCTTCGCCTCATTAAAGCAGTACTTAACGGAGCTGGCCACCCTCACGAGCCCCGACTCCTCGCTCCCCTTATTGCTCTATGTCGCGGCTTCGCCGCACGCGGTCAGCGCGGCACTAGTGCAGGAGCAGACAGTCGAAGGCGCTGTCAGACAGTGCCCTGTTTATTACGTCTCCGAGGTCCTGACTCCGTCCAAATGCAACATGACAGAGCTGGAGAAGATCGCCTACGCAGTCGTTATGTCCTCGCGCAAGCTGCGCCATTATTTTGAAGCATTCAAGGTCCGTGTCACCTCAGATAGAGGGCTCGGCGAACTGTTTAGAAACCCGGAGGCATCGGTAAGGATCGCCAAGTGGGCAGCCGAACTCTCCGGCTACCACATCAGTTTCGAGCCCAGGACAGCCATCAAATCACAAGTCCTGGCAGACTTCGTCGTCGACTGGACCGGGCCAGCAACACAGCCGGACCCGACCACAGAGAAGGTCTGGACGATCCATTGCGATGGCGCATGGTGCCATGCGGGGGCAGGCGTCGCTGCAATCATAACATCACCAGTCGGAGTCAAGCACAGATATGCAGCACGACTCAGCTTCAATCTGGAATCCGACAGGTGCACAAATAATATAGCAGAGTACGAAGCAGTCATCCTCGGCCTCCGCAAGCTGAGGGCCCTCGGAGTCACCACTTGCATCATCAAAACAGACTCCAAGGTAGTTGCCGGCCAGGTCGACAAAGACTATGCAGCCAAGGACCCCGCGCTCATGCAGTACCTCGCGGCCATCCGAAGTCTTGAGAGACAGTTCAAGGGGTTCACCGTGCAGCATGTGGACCGGGCCAAGAATGAGGAGGCCGACGCGTTGGCCAAGGCCGCGGCCAGGGGCGAAACTCTGCCCTCCGACGTGTTCTTCCACGTCATCGGCACGCCCGCAGTCCGGAGCCCCGAAGGGCTCCATATAACCAACGACATCGAGGGCCACCGTACAGTCAACCTCATCATGACCGAAGACTGGCGAGCACCCATTACCCTGTTCCTACAGGGATATTATCACCCGGCTGACATCAGTGAGGCCAAGCGCCTCAGACATCGAAGCCGGGACTTCGCTCTGATTGAAGGCCAGCTATACAAAAAAGGAGTCAGCCAACCAATGCTTAAGTGCGTCACCGAGGCCGAAGGCATGCAGATCCTACGTGAAGTCCACAGTGGCACGTGCGGCTCGCACGCGGGCCCAAGGGCCCTAGCTGCTAAGGTAATCCGCCAGGGTTTCTACTGGCCAGCAATGATTTGCGCCGCGAATCGGGTCACTCGGTCCTGCGAAGCCTGCCAGAAGTTCTCTCCTCGACCAGGCGGCCCTTCGCAGTACACAAAGCTGATCGCCCACACATGGCCTCTCCAGCGCTGGGGTCTCGACATTGTTGGACCCCTGCCCACCGCTCAGGGGAACCTCAAGTTCGCCTTCGTCGCGGTCGAGTACTTCACCAAATGGATCGAGGCACGGGCTGTCTCCGCAATAACATCGAAGACTGCCCAGAAATTCTTCTGGCAGAACATCGTTTGCCGCTTCGGAGTACCGTCCGAGTTAACGGTCGACAACGGCAAACAGTTTGATAACCAAGACTTCAAGGATTTCTGTTTCTCCATTGGCACCAAGCTTGCCTTCGCCTCAGTCTACCATCCGCAGTCCAACGGGGTCGTGGAGCGCGCCAACGGAAAAATCTTCACAGCTATCAAAAAAATGCTCCTCGATGAAAAAAAGGGCAAATGGAGCGATTTCTTACCTGAGGCAGTCTGGGCACTAAACACGACTGAGTGCAGGGCGACCGGGTTCACTCCTTTCCGTCTGTTATACGGATCGGAGGCCATGACCCCGCAGGAAATAAAGCACGGGTCCCCGCGAACGGTCCCGTCAGCCGTCCCAGATGTGGACGAGCCGACTTCAAAGGATCTCATCGACGGAGACCGTGTCTTCGCCCTACAAGCTCTGAACAAGTATCAAGCCCAGACCAAAGCATGGCGCGACCACTCAGTCACCCCGAGGGAGTTCAGCGAGGGGGACCTCGTGCTCATTCGGACAGCTCGGACGGAGTCAAGGGGCAAGCTGGAGCCCAGGTGGGAGGGCCCTTTCATCGTCAAGACGAAGGCCTCCCCCAGCGCATACAGGCTCACAACACAAACCGGCGAGGACCTGGAGCATTCCTGGAACATTGACAACCTCCGCAAATTTTTTGTTTGATTCTTCAGGGCTGTCTTCGCCCTTGTAATTTGCAAAAACAATCTTGCACCGGCCCGCACTCTTTTCCTCCCGGGGGGTGAGGTTTTTAACGAGGCGGAGCCATGTAATATATGCGTAAAAAATCCCCCGCAAAAAGACATGCGTCGAAAAAGACCGTATTGACGGTCTTCGACATTCGACCACCACGAGGTCACCGCGAGGCTAAGCGCTAGCTACCCTCGCGTGCGACAAATCCGCGCAGAAGTCGCCTACGGGTGCAGCCGGATTAGCACAACAAGTGCGGAAAAAATTTAAGTCTATCGCGAAGACTATCCGTGCGGAAGTCGCCTACGGGTGCAGCCGGATTAGCACAACAAGTGCGGAAAAAATCGAAGTCTATCGCGAAGACTATCCGTGCGGAAGTCGCCTACGGGTGCAGCCGGATTAGCACAACAAGTGCGGAAAAAATCGAAGTCTATCGCGAAGACTATCCGTGCGGAAGTCGCCTACGGGTGCAGCCGGATTAGCACAACAAGTGCGGAAAAAAATCGAAGTCTATCGCGAAGACTATCCGTGCCGAAGTCGCCTAAGGGTGCAGCCGGATTAGCACAACAAGTGCGGAGAAAAATTTAAGTCTATCGCGAAGACTATCCGTGCGGAAGTCGCCTACGGGTGCAGCCGGATTAGCACAACAAGTGCGGAAAAAATCGAAGTCTATCGCGAAGACTATCCGTGCCAAAGTCGCCTAAGGGTGCAGCCGGATTAGCACAACAAGTGCGAAGAAAAATCGAGGTCTATCGCGAAGACTATCCGTGCAAAAGTCGCCTAAGGGTGCAGCCGGGAAAAAATCTAAGACTATCCGTGCCGAAGTCGCCTACGGGTGCAGCCGGATTAGCACAACAAGTGCGAAAAAAAAAAAAAAAAAAATTTTTTTAAGTCTATCGCGATTATCCGCGCCGAAGTCGCCCAAGGGCGCAACCGGTTCAACACAGCAAGTACGAAAAAACCGAAGACTATCGGTGCAGAAGACACTTAAGGGTACACGTGGGCTAGCACAACAACGGCCGAAACGACAACATCGAACCATTCACGCCAAGACCAATTATAATCAACCAAGTACAGCGCAGCCGAACGAATCAGTTAGTACAAAATGCCTTCACACACATGCACGCGAGGGCACACAATTCCACCATACAAGACTCTACATACACAAGCGATGACACCACACTCTACATCGGTTCAACTTTAGGAATAATTCCCATCTCCCTATAATTAAATAACATTATCCTGAGCTCCTCACCCGCAAAAAGCCTTCGCAGTTCCCCCTCACCTACACCCTCGGCGGTCGGCAGAGACAACAGTTCCTGCCGACCGGCCCCACTCACACGAAGCAAAGCCCGCTCCTCCGCGCTAACCCTACGTTTTGCAACCGCCCTTCGTCGACGGCGCCCGGCGCTAGGGCCTGGCGCGTCCGACGCGTCCGCGGCGTGTGGCGCGGCCTCCGCCGCGGCCACGTCCAAGGCCGTAAAATAATCCAAATTCTCCTCCGACGACTCCTCAGTCCACTCAACCGAGCTCCCGGAGTCAGCAAGGTCAAAAAACTCAGATGCAGACCCACTATATTGATTACCATCTTCCGCGGTCGAGGCCGCCAAAAACTCAGTAGCAGTGGTTGCGTGCGCAGGCCCAAAATCTTGAACCTGCGCAGCAACCAAAGTTCAGTACAAACATCCAAAATTTCCTAACCCTAGACAACCGCTATGCCACCTGCGAGGGCCCTGACGCGGCGGGCAACTCCGCCGTTGTCTCCGCCGCCGCTCCCGCCATTCTTCCCACCGCCTCCGCCGTCGGCTCTTCGACGGTCGGCGCGGCTGCCGCGAGGGCATCGGGAGCGCCTTCGGCCACCTTCGTGGGCAGATCTTCAACTGTCGCAGCAGATGTGGGGGCGCCTGGTGCGTCTCCCGTAGTCTCCGGGGCCGGCTCCGGGTCAGGCAGGGCGTCGTTCAGTGCTCCGAAATCGTCCACCCGCTCGCCTCGCTCCGCCTAAAACAAAACATACAAAAAGTCAGCAAACACACGCACAGACCACATCCAGCAAACGCCAAACAAACGACAACGTTACCTGAGCCCTCGCAGCCTCGGCCCGCTCCCTGACCACTTCACCGCCATACAGACCCCACATCCGATCATAGAGGGCGCCGGCGGACTCCTTCACCACGGGGTCTTCGACCTTATAGATGTCTCGCCCAAAATCTTCATCTGCCTGGTCGAAGGCCTCATAGTGCCGGCACCCTTCGCGAGAGAGTGCGTTCATTGCCCCCTCGCAGGTAACCAGGGAGGCGAACGACATTAATCCAGCCAAGACAGTGGGGAGCTCCTGCAGCTCCTCTTGCACCCATTTCAAGCAGCGAAGTCCGGCCTCTCGCTCCGGCACCACGAAGTCACCAGTCCGCGCACCCAGCTCGCGGTATGTGGCCATAAGCTGCGTGCGCGTCCGTTCGGCCTCCGTCCGTGCCGCGGCTTCGGCCCCCTTCGTGCGGCTCTCCAGAGCGGTGAGCCGCCCCCGCAGGTCCTCGGCGAGCCCCTTGGCAAGGTTGGCCTCCGCCCGTGCCAGCCTAGCCTCCGCCTGCGCGGCCTGCTCTTTGGCGACGGCCTCGTTGGCCTCCCTCCTCTCCTCCGCCAGCTGGCGCCGGAGATCAGCCTTTTCTTCCTCCAGGGCGGCCACCTTGTCCGCCAGTTTACGACACTTGCTGTCGGAGGCAGACTTCTCACGGACAGCGTCAGCATGTTGCGTCCGAAGTCTCTCGACTTCGGCAGATAAGGCCGCCGTGAGCGCCCCCGACGCAGTGCGGCTGGTGAAGTCGGCCACCTGCAGAAAACACGTAAGGCCATGGCCGTAAAAAAAAAAAAAAAAAAAAAAAAAAAAAAAAAAAAAAAAAAACTCGGCGGACCTGACTCAGCGCCTCCGTCGCCTGATTCAGCGCCTCCGTCACTCCCTTCAGCCGGCGGGTCGCCGCGCCAGCCTCGTCTCTGACCTTCGCGAGGGCCGACACCTCGCCTCCGGCGCCAAGGGCCCCGCCCTTCGCCGCCGCGATGGCCCCGGCAGGCACAGCTATAACAAGCCGACCCTCGTCCGACCCTGTAGCGCATCGCCAATCAAAAAAAAAAAAAAAAAAAAAAATAATAATAATAATAATAAAAAAAAGAGCGGCGGGTGACTTACCCCCAAGATAATCGTCCACGCTAATGTCGGTGCCGAAGTCGGCGACGCGCTTGCCCGGCGGCGGCAACGCTCGGGCCGCCTTCGCAGCCTCCGCCACTCCGCTGGCCGGCGGCACCACCTTCGTCGGCTTGGAGACTCCGGCGCCCGCCGCTGTCTCCGGCGCCTTGCTGGGCGCAGAGTCGCCCGCCTTCGCCGCCAGCGGCGGCTTGCCTCCACTGGAGGCCGCAGCCTTCGCCGTTCCCCGTTGCCTTTTCGGCCGGGCGTCGTGAATCCTTACGGTCGCCTGGCGTTTTTGCGCGGCCCCTTGGCGATCCTTGTCCATCACTGCCCACACAACAGTACCGATATTTCGCCCGTAAGGAAAAACCCTCCACTGACGAACCATACGAGATGTAAAACAGTCTTCCTCAGCCGCGCAGGGGACAGGAACATTTCTAGGCCAGCAGCCCCCGGTAACCCTCAGCATCCGAGCCGAAGACTCCCGGAGCTCGGGCGAAGACATCCTCTCCCCCGGGGCCGCGCACGTCCTCATTAACTCCCTAGCAAAACTATCAGACACCCCGATTCCTCCCATCGCAGTACCTAATTTTCTCTTTTTTGAGGAGGGGGCGGCCGTCAGCGCAGGGTCGCCTCCAGTCTCCACCGCCGGCTTCTTCCCACGGCGGTCCGCTTCGTCTTGTCCAGGGTAGCCGTCGTACGGCAATTGATTCAATTCGAAGACCCTGTTCAAGCGTTCATTTGAGCCGCGAATATCGAAGCTGCGCTGGCCTTCCGTCCTCGCCACGTACCGCCCCACGAGCCGCACCGCCAAGTCCTCAGCATCACGCACAAAGGCGGCCGGGTCACGGTTTCGCAAATTCAGTGCGAAGGCTGGACTTCGCACCACCCTTCCTCCGTGAAAGGGCATCTGGCGAGGGCACACTTCGCCCAACGCCCAGCCGTGCGCCAAGGGCCAGACCCCGTACGCCACAAACTCTTCAACTAAATCTCGACCACTGCTCTGGCCGGCGGCGCATCGAAGGGCCCCTTCGTCTGCATCCTCTTCTGCTACTTCGAAGTGCGGATACGCAGAGTAATAATGAGAGCACATCTCAGATACGGGCAGTCCTTCATGGCCTTCGACAGTAGCCTCAGCAACGTAAAACCAAAATTCATTCCAATTGCCCCACTTGTTGCGGGCGCACGGAACCAACTCCACTACTGGCATCGTGGTCTTGCCGGTCTTCGGCGTGAATGTGCACGACCCAAACTGGGCAACTCCGCCCTCAATCACCCTCTTCTGCCAATGCAAGCAGTAATTCTTCGCAAAAACTTCAACCGATGGCTGTCCGCCGTACGAAGTCGTCGCCCAGACATACTTCGCCAGCGCCACCACGGCGTTCGGTGTCAGCTGATGAATTTGCACGTTGAATCTACGCAGGACTTCGCCGACAAACCGGTGCGCAGGCAAGCGGAGACCGGCGACGAAGAACGCCTCAAAAACAACCAACTCACCCTCCGGCTCGGGGACTTCCTCCGTCCCCGGAGCACGAGCGACTCCGCCGCCAAAGTAGCCCAAGCGCTGCATCTCTTCGACGCGGGCCGACGTCATCCGTGACACACCAAAATCAACAGAGTCGCCCGCGCGCAGCTCCTCCACCATCACGCCACTCAACGTCTCCTCAGACGAGGCGGCGGCCGGCGGCGTGGCGTCGGCGGAAGAAGAAGAGGATGGCATTGCTACGTACCGTCGGCGGCGGCGGGCGGTCTGCTTCACTCGAGCCAGATCTCCGAGGAGCAAAGCGAGCAGTAGAAGAAGAGGAGCAGAAAGACGGCGGGCGGCTAGGGTTTTCACGGAGCGCGGAAGGCAAAGTGCAAGCAGCGCTGTCCCTCGCCCCCTTTTATAGGCAGGGCGCGGCTCCTCGGGAAACCCGCAATCCCACAGGGCGCGACGCTTCGGAAAACCCGCAGTCCAACAGTACGATGTCCATCAACGGTCACATCAAAAACCCCCGCGGAACCACTTCGAGCGAGGGCAGCGTCTCCGCCATCTAGCGACGTCTTCGGCACCAGGTGACTTTGTCGAACTGGTCCCTCGGAGGGCAAATGTTGGAGCGAAGGCAGAAACGCCACCCTTCGCCCGAAGTCTCCACAGCTTAGCCCCCGCTCTGACAAGCAAAGCAGGCAGGGACACCCTTCGCTTGATCGACACCAGGGACAACATGGAGACCCTTCGCTCGATTCGGCTCCAGACGAAGGCCTGCGGCAACGCCTCCCTACGGCACGGCCTCGGTCGGCTCCGAGGCCCACATGAGGTCGGGCCCATTGTAACAGGCCCTGCGTGGCCGCGGTTGTGTTACGGGCCTAATTTGTAAAGGCGTACATGTAATTACAACCTGTAACCCCGCTTTATAGGAATATTCTGGGGATAAACTAGGTACCTGAGGGCACATGCGTCCTTAGCGCAAGGCGCCGTGCACTCGGATACCTATAAATACCCCCGCACAGTGCCCGTGAGAGGCCAGATTAACAGAGCTTTTGCCATCACGCGCGAGTGCCCTGTTGCCGTCTCCATTCACCTGTGTTGGTTCTCCTTGCTGTCGAAAGACAGTACCAACATTTGCCTTGCCCGGGTGATAGTGAATCTCCAAATCATAATCCTTAATAAGCCCCAACCAACGGTGTTGCCTAAGGTTGAGATCCTTCTGAGTGAATATATACTTCAAACTCTTATGATCCGTGTATACTTGACACTTGGTTCCCATAATATAATCTCTCCAAATCTTTAGCGCATGCACGACGGCTGACAGTTCTAAGTCATGAGTGGGGTAGTTCCACTCATGTTTCCGCAACTAACGAGACGCGTAGGCAATCACATGTCCTTCTTGCATGAGCACGCATCCTAAGCCTTGGCCACATGCATCACAATAAATATCAAATCCCTTCTGCAGGTCTAGCATAACCAATACTGGCGGTGACATCAATCTCTTCTTCAATTGATCAAAGCTGTCTTGGCACTTCTCGTCCCACTTAAATTCTCTTCCCTTTTCCAGAAGTGAGGTCATACGCTTGGTAATCTTAGAAAATCCTTCCATAAATCTCCGATAATATCCTGTAAGTCCCAAGAAACTCTGAATCTCCGTAACTATAGTGGGTATGCTTCACGCCACTATCCCCTTGACTTTAGCAGGATCCACTGTTATCCCTCCATTAGAAATGGTATGTCCAAGGAATGAAACCTCGCCAATCCAAAACTCGCATTTGCTAAACTTGGCGTAGAGTCGATTATCTCGTAACTTCTATAGCACCAGTCTCAGATGTTCCTCATGATCACTATCACTCTTGGAATAAATAATAATAATATCGTCGATGAAGACCACGACGAATTTGTCCAAATCATGAACTCCTTATTCTTTAGATCCAGAAAATAGGCTGGTGCGTGAGTTAGTCCATACGACATAACAGTGAACTCATATAATCCATATCGAGTCGAGAAAGCCGTCTTGGGATTATCCGATGGCCCAATCTTCATTTGATGGTATTCCGATCGGAGATCAATCTTCAAGAATACTCTAGCACCTCTCATCTGATCAAATAAATCCTCAACGCGGTGTAACGGATACTTGTTCTTCACAGTAGCATCATTAAGGGATCTATAATCCACACACATCCTTTGTGATCCATCCTTCTTCTGTAGAAATAGTACTAGTGCTCCCCAAGGTGAGGAACTTGGACGTATGTACCCAGCCTCTTGTAATTCCATTAACTGCTTCTTCAGTTCTTTTAACTCTTCTATAGACATCCTGTATGACCGTTTGGGAATAGGGGCAGTACCAGGTAAGAGATCAATAACAAACTCAACTTCCCTATCTGGTGGCATCCCTAGTAACTCCTCCGGAAAGACATCCGGAAAATCCCTAATCCACATGGATGTTGTCACCAATAAACTTCTCATCTACTAAGAATGTCGCTAGTCTGATGGGGGTAGTTACTATAACTTCAACTTCAAACCTTTGTCCTTTGGAACTGGTGAGTTCTACGGTTCCCTTAGCACCGTGTATATACTGCCTTTGCCTTTCTTAACCATGACATACCAAGGATCACGTCTGTACTGCTCTCTTCTAACAGTATAGGGGTAGCCCACCTGGGTTAGAAATACAGGGTAAGAAAGGAAGAATTGTAGACAAGGTGAGTAATTATGAGGAATGTTACTACGGGGGATTCATTAGCTAAGTAGATTAGTGTGTTATCCACTAAAGCTAATACATTACCTTATGGTGGTACATGCTAAGATGCCCAACTATAATGTTTCAATCAATCAAAGAAGCAAATCAAGCATTTATCATCAGAACAATCAACCAACATTTTTTTAAAATAGAGAAAATAGTTTTAATTTTGTCTTAGGTCTCCTATCTCTTAAAAAGTTCATAAATGTAGGATTCCAAGGTGTGAAATCCATCTTGTCTTAGAGTAGAAAAGATATGAGTAATCAGAGTATGATAGCAAAAGGTGAGACAGGATCAAGATAAGATAAGTATAGAATGAATTAGAGTAAGGTAAGTAGGTAAGGGTTGTCCATTTCTATCTAGGTTTCGTCCTACAGTCAACATTTCCTCTGATACCACTTCTGTAACACCCGGTTTTAAAGGACAAAGTCGGGTGCATCTCATACATGCGCCAAGAAGACAACACATATAATAACAGAGTGTATAGAGATAAATGTCAATAACATCAGAGTACTTATTACATAGCGGAAGACTTATTACAAAATAAAAGAGTAAATATAAAACGAACTAAGGATCGTCGGCGCCAATGTCAACTGAGAAACGCCACCTAGATCAAGTCGAATGCCTCAGTGTTAGGCGACTCCTCTTCGACCACCTATTCTTCTCCTGTGGGGGGTGGGAGCTCACATACGTTCATAGCTCAACAAGTCGTGGGGAATAATGTGGCATGAACTCACCAAAGGTGAGAGTTCATGAAGTGTAAGGCTAATCAATGAAGTAAAGGCTGAGGCTGAGCATTGCTTTTATAAGTTGGTCAAAATTTTATTAGCAATTACTAAGTGTAAGTAAATACCAAACCTTAATAATAATAAAGAACAGTAATAGTAAAATAATCCCAAATGCGATGCAAATGTCAAATTAAATTTAAGTTCCATAATTAATCATGTGAGGGTCCGAGCCGCTCATGACCGTGAGCACGGCTAGTATACTAGTTTTACACTATGCAGAGGTTGCGCATCTTTACCCACAAGTCATGTTACTCATCTGCCAAGAGACGGCCAATCCCATACACCTCTACCGAGGAGGCGAGGCAGGGTAACACTACGAGGCCTTTACAAAGTTCCACTAGCTTCAGAAATCCCGCTACAGTTTATAGGAAGCTCCAGTGCAGGGTTCTTGCCTGACCGCCATCGCAGCAAAATCAACCAAGGACCTCCCTACACTGACCACTCCCCTACTGCCCTTGCCCCTTTCGGGTAAGGAAGACCTCCACTAGCTTTCCTAGTTAATCAGCCAAGGGCGTCCCATTAAACCCTTGTGGTAGCACTGTTTTCCCGGGTGGTCGCTCCATGTTCCCATTAATTTAATGATCTTAACATGAACATTAATAATAACAAGATAATAACAGGATAATCATGTGTAGTGTAACTCCATACCCAATCCACATAAAGCAATAGCAAGTACTACCCAAAAATATTTCAGGGGTGAACAAGGTATAGAGGTAATCAAAACTGGGGTAACATAAAGGATCCCATCAAAATTAACCTATGCAAATCATTAAAATTAATAAGAACATGGCTGGGAAAGTAAGTGATCAAGGGCACAACTTGCCTGGCACTTGAGATTCTAGGTACCAGGGTGATTCTTCAGATCCTCAAAACCTCGCGCTAGTCGTAGCAATACAAACATAGTATAGACAAAATTAACATCACACCAAACATAAGTACAAATTATATAATAACGCGAAGCTACAAGATCGCGGGCTCGAGAACTACTAAGATCGGAGTCAGGGTTATGAAGTTATGATCTATGGAAGTTCTACGTGGTTTAAATATTAAACTATATTATAAATTTGGTTAGAACACACCATATGAGAGATTACTCTATAAATAATTAATCTCAACTTTAATTTTAAGTCATTACTTGATTATAAATCATCTTTTAGGCCAAAGATAACCATAAGATCATAATACTATATTAATATTAGAATAGCTAATCTAGAAAACATAGATTAATCAAATTAGGTACCTAATTATAAAGGTATGGGATAACATATAATCAATATTGCTACTGCGTAGTAAATATTTATACGAAGCTAATGCAACCTGAACGAATTGAAACAGAGTTAAAATGAATTAATTATGATTTTCCAAAGTAATTTGGTACCTAGAATAGAGTAATTCAAGTGAATAATTTTAATTCAAGTTTCATGGCTAAATAAAGGTACTAGATGATGAACAATATGAAAATTAATTTATTGCCACTGGAATGGATCAATTTAGAGTTATATATTTTAAGTTATGAATTTCTAAAGGTTTTATGTGTTTTGTACAATATTAAATAGAATATAAATTTTATTGTAACATTCCTATCAAAACAGTGGTACTAATTGATAAACCATAATATTACAAAATTATAGGATCTGGAATGGATTAATTTGGACATCATATGAATTTTACATGAATTAAACAAATTCTATCAATTATTTTCATATAGAAATTCATTTCCTAAATGATTTTATATGTTTTTCTCACTGTTTGGACTGGTCCTCAAATTCTAGAGACAATAGGGGCTAATCTACTAAAATTCTCGAGACTTGGGTTTCTGTATACTAGACGGCGGGTTGATTCTTATGAAGTTCAGGGGCTCATAAGAAAAAGCACGCAGAGAAAGGGTAAGGTCGATGCAGGACCGCCCGATCCTAATCCAACCGTCCGAATTGATCCCAACCGAACGTATGTGCGACATCTAATCTGAGCCCTCCATTAGCCGATCAACGATGCCCACGACGCTTCCCCCACCTGACACAGAGCTGCGGCGGTGTCGCTCAAAAGCACGACGGAGCATCGCCGGCGGACACGCAATCTGATGCCCGGACGCCCCAAACCTAAATTTGACCGGTGCTAAACCTAGAGGGGATGATGGCGAACTCGAATAGAGCACATACCGCAGACGGAGGTCGATGGGACGAGCAGGCCACGGTGAATGGCGGCCTGGCCGGTGAAGGGGAGTTCCGACGTGCGATTCCAATGCATCCAGTCATCCATGCCACACGAGTAAGCACTAGATCCGTGCGGTATAAACCGGTGAAGATCCTTGACCGCAAGCCGAGGCCGAAACAGCGACCGGGTCATGGATCCATGGCGGCGGTGGCGGCACTCTCTCTCTCCTCTCGACTTTCTTCTCCCTGCGCTCCCCGCGAGATTGGTGTGCACGGTGGTGTATGCGGCGCAAGAGGCGGTGTGGTGGACCGGGCCTATGCATTTATGCCCCCCCCGGGGAGCAAGGAAACGACCCTGGCGACCTCCCAGCCGAGAGAATCGGTCCAGGCTCAACAAACTGGGGAAGAAGACCGGCCTGGAGAATGGGCCCCACGCGACAGAGTCACGGCAAAGAGACAGGCGCGCGCGACGTGAAGAGAGGGGCATCGGGTCCCGCCTGGCGGTGAAACCCGCACGCAGAGAGGCTGACGCACGGGCCCATTGTCACACCCGGCTTTAAGGAACAAAGCCAGGTGCATCTCATACATGCGCCAAGAAGACAACATATATAATAACAGAGTGTATAGAGATAAATGTCATAAAACATCAGAGTATTTATTACATAGCGGAAGACTTATTACAAAATAAAAGAATAAACATAAAACGAACTAAGGATCGTCGGCGCCAATGTCGACTGGGAAACGCCACCTAGATCAGATCGAACTCCTCAGTGTTAGGCGGCTCCTCCTGAACCACCTGATCTTCTCCTGTGGGGGGTGTGAGACAGCAAGAGTGAGCTCACACATGATCATAGCTCAACAAGTTGTGGGGAACCAGTGGACATAAACTCACAAAGGTGTGAGTTCATGTGATGTGTAAGGCTAATCAATGATAGGGGTTAAAGCTGAGCGTTGCTTTTAAGTAGTTGGTCAAACTTTTATTAGCAGTTACTAAGTATAAGTAAATACCAAACCATAAGTAAAGTAATAGAACAAAATTAATAATAAACCCATGCAATGCAAATGACAAAATTGAATTTAAGTTCCATAATTTAAACATCAAAGAGTCCTGAGCTGCTCATGACCGTGAGCTCGGCTAGTATACCAGTTTTACACTCTGCAGAGGTTGTACCCTTTACCCACAAGTCATGTTACCCATCTGCCAAGGGGTCGCGAATCCCATACACCTCTACCTAGGAAGCGCGGCAGGGCAACACTACGAGGCCTTTACAAAGTTCCACTAGCTTCCGAAAACCCGCTACAGTTTATAGGAAGTTCCAATGCAGGGTTCCTGGCTGACTGCCATCGCAGCAAAATCAACCAGGGACCTCCCTACATTGACCACTCCCCTACTGCCCTTGCCCCTTTCGGGTAAGGTAGTCTTCCACTAGCTTTCCTAATTAGTCAGCCAAGGGTGTCCCATTAAACCCTTGTGGTGGCACGTGTTACTCAAGTTAAGCTCTATGTTCCAATTAACATTAATGATATCAACATGAACATAAACAGAATAACAAAAAGAATTGGAACATAGAGGTAATAAATGATTATCCCAAAACCATATAAAGCAATAGCAAACTACCCAAGTGATTCAGGGGTAAACAAGGTAATGAGATAAACAAATCTAGGGTGACCTATTGGGTCCCATCAAAATTAACCTATGCATGGATAAATGATATTAAAGAACATTATTGGGTAAAATGTGGTCAAGGGCACAACTTGCCTTCAATGAGCTCCTGCTCAGCTACTTCAACCTGCTGCTCACCAGGATCCTCGGTCACGGACTCTTCTACTCGCCGCAATACAAACAAGCACAATATGCAGGGAAAAATTAACATTACACCAAGCATGTAAACAAAATACACAGAGATATTCTACATATTAAAATAAAAACCTAGGAACTGGAATCATAATTTTCTGAGTTATAGATTTTAAGTTATGCATTTTCAAAGGTTTTATGTGCTTTAAATAGGATTAAGTGATAAATAAATTTCTTACTGTTTTCATGACATAAAAGAGGCTCTAGGTGAAAGAGAACAATATTACAAAATTTTAGCAACTGGAATGAAGTAATTTGGACTAAAGATGGATTTTCTATGAATTTATCAAGTTATAGTAATTGTTTTCATATTAAAAATCTATTTTCTAATTCATTTAATCAATTTCAAACCGCACTGGACTGGGCCTCATTTAACCAGAAACACAGGGGGTCTGGTGTAAAAGTCTCTAAGACTCAGATCTCTGCCACCAGGACTGCGGGTTCCATTACGCAGAACCCCGAGGACTCTTTTGCAAAAATGTTCGGCTGAAGGGGGTTAACTCTAGATTTCGGCCGTTGGATCTAAAATCCAGGGCAGGGAGCTCACCACACCACGATCTAATGTCAGTCGTTCAATCTAGATGGGCGGCCGAGATCGCATGTGCCCAAGAGTTATCTCCAATCTAATCTAAGCCGTCAGATGCGAATCCAGCGCCCCGGAGTCGTCTTCTATAACCCAACGCGGCTAAACGGGGCGAACAGCACCCCGCGGCGGAGCAACCCGCCGGCGTACCCCGTTCGACAGAGACAGGGCCCCAAATCCCCAAATCAACTGGTGCTAATCGAAATTCAGAGAACGGCGAACCTACTGAACCTGTGTTCTCTGGAAAACGTGCGACGGAATGCCCTACCCACGGCATAGCGCGGTGTCGCGGCGCCGATGAGGCGCCAGTGACAAATTCATGGTCCCCGGATGGGTAACTACCTCCCCTGCGAAGCTCTACATGACGAGAATCGGTAGACGAAGATGATGGGAGATTACCTACACGTAGCGGCGCAGAAGAACTCCCTGACCACGGAACCAGGCAGTCCGCGGCGGAAGGAAGTCCGCGGCGAGGAATTGCCGGGGCCCAGGCGAGCAAACCCGAGCAGCGCCACCAAATGAAGCTTTCCCCCACTCCAAGGGAGCCTCTGGGCAACACTTCGAGGGCGCGGTCGACGGCAATCTACGGTTCACGCACGGCGGCCTCAGTTCCTTCCGCGGCGGCGAGAAATGCGCTGGAGTCTCACGGGGGCACCAGGTAGTGAGATGGCGGCCCTGACCCCCGGTCATATAGGGCTGACTGGTTCGGTTATTGGGAGCGCGGTGCCCGGAGATCTCGCGCCGTCAGTTGAGCTCCAGCTGCCGGCCATGGCGCTACCGAGGCTGACAAAACGGCCCCGCGTGACAGTGCAACAGAAGAGCCCACGGCGCGGAGGTGGTGTAGCTGAGCATTGGGCCCCGCGTGTCGGTGTAATGATGAATGAGCTGGGCTGCGCGAAGGTAACGACAGGTGGGCCGAAATGGAGCGCCAGGGCCCAGGTGGGTTCTTTTCCCTTTTCTTTTTTTTTCTGTTTTCTTTAATTGTTTTGAATCCAAATTTGAATTTGAATGTGAGTTTTCTCTTTTGAGTCCATTATACAAATTCACACTCTAATGTTGGAATAATGTATTTTCATTTACATATTTTTATCCTTACATTATTTATTTCCTTCTCTTTCCTAGTTTCAAGAATTTCTTTTAGGTTCTAAATTCCCTTTTTGGTCTTTAATATTTTCTTGTCACAAAATGCACACAAAATAAAATGTTCAGCATGATGCATAATTTTAATGGCATATATTCTTTTATTAATTATTTGCTTTTGAATATGGTGTTCACATATGATGATGCATAGAGATCAAACTCACATAAAGAGAAATTGATTCTCTATTGGTATTATTTCTAGCAACTTACAAAGTGGGTATTACAAATCCTACCCCCCTTAAAAATAATCTCGTCCTCGAGATTTAAGAAGAACGAGGGAAAAGGTGGGGAAAATCTATGCGAAGCTCTTCTTCTCTTTCCCAAGTTGCTTCATCTTCACCGTGGTGACTCCATTGGACTTTGCACATCTTTATCACCTTATTTCTTGTAACTCGAGTCAATGTATCCAAAATCTTGATCGGGTACTCCGTGTAAGTCAAATCACCTTGAACACTAAGCTCTTCCATTGGTAACTGTTCCTCGGGAACACGGAGACACTTCTTAAGTTGAGACACGTGGAACACATTATGCACATCCGATAGACTATCCGGTAACTCGAGTTGGTATGCCATCTCCCCAACTCTTCTAAAGATCAAGAATGGTCCAATATAGCGAGGGGACAATTTGCCCTTGACTTTAAATCTCCTCATTCCCCGAAGTGGTGACACCTTGAGATACACATAATCTCCTTCTTCAAATTCCAGTGGTCTCCTTCTATTATCAGCATAGCTCTTTTGCCTGGTTTGAGCCACTCTCAAATTCTCTCGAATTATACAAACTTGTCCTTCTGCTTCTTGAATCAGTTCAGGCCCAAAGAACTGTCTTTCTCCAGTCTGATCCCAATATAGAGGAGTCCTGCACTTCCTCCCATATAAAGCTTCAAAAGGTGACATCTTCAGACTGGCCTGATAACTATTGTTATATGAGAACTCAGCGTACGGTAGACTTTTATCCCAACTTCCTCCATGCTGAAGAGCGCATGCTCTCAACATATCTTCCAATACTTGATTAGTCCTTTCATTCTGTCCATCAGTCTGAGGGTGATAAGCTGTACTAAAATTCAACTTTGTACTCATGTTCTCATGAAAGCTTCTCCAAAATCTTGAGGTAAACTGCGAACCTCGATCAGACACGATCTTCTTTGGTACTCCATGCAAACACACAATCCGAGCCATATATAACTCTGCTAGCTGAGAACCTTTATAAGTGGTCTTGACAGGAATGAAGTGAGCCACTTTAGTCAATCTATCCACAATCACCCATATAGCATCATATCCTTTCTGGGTGCGAGGCAATCCAGTAATGAAATCCATACCAATCTCTTCCCATTTCCACTCGGGTATCTTTAGTGGATGCAATAGTCCAGCTGGCCTCTGGTGTTCAGCCTTAACTCTTTGACATACATCGCACATAGCCACATGTGCAGCCACATCTCTTTTCAATCCGTACCACCAATACTTCTGTTTCAAATCCTGATACATCTTGGTACTACCAGGATGAATAGAATAATCCGAATCATGGGCCTCCTTTAAAATAGCCTCCCGAAGGCTTTTAATATCAGGGACACACATCCTGTCCTTGAACCATACAGTGCCTTGCTCATCTTCCGTAAATTCCGGAACTCGACCTTCAGTAATCAGATCCTTAATCTCTTTTATTTTAGCATCACCAATTTGTCCTTTACGGATCTCTTGCTCCAAAGTAGGTTCCACATCAATAGTAACTCCTTCCGTATGAGCAACTATCCCCAAGTTAAGTCTCCTGAAATCCTCAACAATCTCATCGGGTAGCTGGGCAACAGTAGCTGAATGAACATGCTCCTTGCGACTCAAGGCATCTGCAACCAAATTTGCCTTGCCCGGGTGATAGTGAATCTCCAAATCATAATCCTTAATAAGCTCCAACCAACGGCGTTGCCTAAGGTTGAGATCCTTCTGAGTGAATATATACTTCAGACTCTTATGATCCGTGTACACTTGGCACTTGGTTCCCATAATATAATGTCTCCAAATCTTAAGCGCATGCACAACGGCTGCCAATTCCAAGTCATGAGTGGGGTAGTTCAATTCATGTTTCCGTAACTGACGAGAAGCATAAGCAATCACATGTCCTTCTTGCATGAGCACACATCCCAAGCCTTGGCCACATGCATCGCAATAGATATCAAATCCTTTCTGTAGGTCTGGCATAACCAAAACTGGTGGCGACATCAATCTTTTCTTCAATTGCTCAAAGCTGTCTTGACACTTCTCATCCCACTTAAATTCTCTTTCTTTCTCCAAAAGCGAAGTCATAGGTTTAGCGATCTTAGAAAATCCTTCAATAAATCTCCGATAATATCCTGCTAATCCCAAGAAACTCCGAATCTCAGTAACTGTAGTGGGTGCTCTCCACTCCATTATCTCCTTAACCTTAGCAGGATCCACTGCTATTCCTCCATTAGAAATAATGTGTCCAAGGAATGGTACCTTATCAATCCAAAACTCGCACTTGCTGAACTTGGCATATAGCTGGTTATCTCGTAGCTTCTGTAGCACCATCCTCAGATGTTCCTCGTGATCACTATCACTCTTGGAATAGATAAGAATATCGTCGATAAATACCACGACGAATCTGTCCAAATACTCCATAAACACCTTGTTCATTAAGTTCATAAAATAAGCTGGTGCATTGGTCAATCCAAACGACATAACAGTAAACTCATATAATCCATATCGAGTCGAGAAAGCCGTCTTGGGAATATCCGATGGTCTAATCCTCATCTGATGGTAACCGGAGCGGAGATCAATCTTCGAAAATACTCTTGCACCTCTCATCTGATCAAATAGATCCTCAATACGGGGCAACGAATACTTGTTCTTCACCGTAACATCATTAAGAGATCTATAATCCACACACATCCGCTGCGATCCATCCTTCTTCTGTACAAACAAGACCGGTGCTCCCCAAGGTGAGGAACTCGGACGAATGTATCCAGCCTCTTGTAACTCAGTTAACTGCTTCTTAAGTTCCTTCAACTCCTCTACGGACATCCTATATGGCCGTTTAGAAATAGGGGCGGTTCCAGGTAAGAGGTCAATAACAAACTCAACTTCTCTATCAGGTGGCATCCCTGGTAACTCCTCTGGAAAGACATCCGGAAAATCTCTAACCACCCGGATGTTGTCACCAACAAACTCCTTAGGTATAAAGAACATTGCACGCATGGGTGAGGAGGTTACTGCAATATTAACTTGAAACCTTTCTCCTTTAGTGGTAGTGAGTTCTACGGTACCTCTACCACATGCTATAACGGCCTTTGCCTTTCTTAGCCATGACATACCAAGGATCAAATCTATACTGCTTGACTCCAATATTATAGCAGTAGCTCCAAATTCTCTACCCATAATGGTCAATGTCAATCTACGTGTCATTTGATTCGCCTCAACAGGCCCTTTAGGTGTGATTACTATCATGGGTTTTCTCATATTTAGCAGTGGTATTTCATTTGTGTTGGCATATCTAGCAGACATGAATGAATGTGTAGCACCAGAATCAAATAATATGGTTGCAGGAATTGCATTAACATAAAACATACCAATTACGAGGTCCCCACCATCCGGAGTAGCATCAACGCTGACTTGATTAACCTTGGCGATAGAATATCCCTTGCCAGATCCTGGAGTTTGCTGCCTGTTCTGAACTGGAGTAGTAGCAATCCTCTGTGGGCAGACATTTGCATAATGACCAGTCTTCCCACACTTGAAACACGTAGTGCCTGGACTCTGTCCTGCAAACTTCGTCGGAGTGCCAGTAGGGGTAGCCTGTCAAGGAGGTGGAGTCCTCAGTGGTGATTGCTGAACTGGGCGCGGTCCTCCTGGTCGAGTCGGTGTACCCTGTGGTGAACTGTAGCGAGGACGAACACTGCTGCTTCCTTGTCCTTGAGATATTGCCTTTCTCTTCAAATCACCCAGCTGAACACGCTTGTGTTCAATAGCAAGAGCCTTATCCAACAGTCTTTGAAATGATGGAAATGTGTGTGCCACTAGAGCATAATGTAGGGGTCCATTAAGTCCTTCAATGAAATGCTCCTGCTTCCTCTCGTCTTCAGCAACTTCTTCAGGGGCATATCTGGATAACTGAATAAACTTGTCGCGGTGCTGACTGACATACTTCCTTGCTTCAGCGACAGAAACTCCTTCTTCTTGATCTTTATCATACCAGCTGGAATATGGTAGTTTCTGAACTGTGTACTGAATTCCGCCCAAGTAATAGTATCCGCAGCATCGTGGGCAGCAGTATAAGAATCCCACCAGTCAGCAGCAGGACCTGTCAGACGTCCAGAAGCATATAAAACCTTCTCCCGGTCCGTGCACTGTGCAATATTCAGCATCTTCTCAACGGACTTCAGCCAATCATCCGCGTCCAGTGGGTCAGGTGAGCTAGCGAATGTAGGTGGCTTATGACTCATGAACTCTCGGTGCTTATCTCGGGGTGGAACTGGTGGTGGTGGTGGAGGCAGTGGTACTTGTTGCTGCTGTTGCTGCTGTTGCATTTGCTGTTGCAGCTGCTGTTGTTGCGCCCTCCTTTCCTGGCGTATCTCATCTCGCTCCTGGCGCAACTCCTGGCGTATATCTTCTCTTTCCTGACGCATCTCCTGGCGTTCTTGCTGCATCTGGGCACGCATATCAGCCATAGTGTCTGCCATTTGCTGCATCACCGCCATCTGAGCAGCAACCAGTGGGTCAACTCCGCCTGGTGGAGGATTAGGAGGATTCATCTCTGCAGGCTGTGGCTGAGGTTGTCTATATATCCTTCGAGCGTGTTGGTTAGGAGGCAAATCAATTCCGCCACCCCTCCTGGTATTGACCATCTGAGTTAGATACATATGGTAAGAGAGAGCAGTAGACAAGGCAGGTATTTACAAACCAGGTTACTTTGGGGAATTTTATTAGCTAAGCAGATTAATATTTTACCTACCATAGCTAATTTATTACCTCATGGTGGTACATACTAAGATGTCCCTCTATAATAATGCAATCAATCAAAGAAGCAAATCAGGCATTTAGCATCATCACAATCAAACAACATTTTTTTTAAGAAAATAGTTTTAAATTTGTCTTAGGTTCCCTATCTCTTAAAAAGATCATAGTGGTCGGATTCCAAGGTGTGAAATCCATCTTGTCTTAGAGTAGAAGAGATAAGATTAGTCAAAGTAGAATAGCAAAAGGTGAGAGAGGATCAAGATAAGGTAAGTATAGAAAGAATCAGATTAACGTAAGTAGGTAAGGGATGTCCATTTCTATCTAGGTTTCGTCCTACAGTCAACATTTCCTCTGATACCACTTCTGTCACACCCGGCTTTAAGGAACAAAGCCAGGTGCATCTCATACATGCGCCAAGAAGACAACATATATAATAACAGAGTGTATAGAGATAAATGTCATAAAACATCAGAGTATTTATTACATAGCGGAAGACTTATTACAAAATAAAAGAATAAACATAAAACGAACTAAGGATCGTCGGCGCCAATGTCGACTGGGAAACGCCACCTAGATCAGATCGAACTCCTCAGTGTTAGGCGGCTCCTCCTGAACCACCTGATCTTCTCCTGTGGGGGGGTGTGAGACAGCAAGAGTGAGCTCACACATGATCATAGCTCAACAAGTTGTGGGGAACCAGTGGACATAAACTCACAAAGGTGTGAGTTCATGTGATGTGTAAGGCTAATCAATGATAGGGGTTAAAGCAGAGCGTTGCTTTTAAGTAGTTGGTCAAACTTTTATTAGCAGTTACTAAGTATAAGTAAATACCAAACCATAAGTAAAGTAATAGAACAAAATTAATAATAAACCCATGCAATGCAAATGACAAAATTGAATTTAAGTTCCATAATTTAAACATCAGAGAGTCCTGAGTTGCTCATGACCGTGAGCTCGGCTAGTATACCAGTTTTACACTCTGCAGAGGTTGTACCCTTTACCCACAAGTCATGTTACCCATCTGCCAAGGGGTCGCGAATCCCATACACCTCTACCTAGGAAGCGCGGCAGGGCAACACTACGAGGCCTTTACAAAGTTCCACTAGCTTCCGAAAACCCGCTACAGTTTATAGGAAGTTTCAATGCAGGGTTCCTGGCTGACTGCCATCGCAGCAAAATCAACCAGGGACCTCCCTACATTGACCACTCCCCTACTGCCCTTGCCCCTTTCGGGTAAGGTAGTCTTCCACTAGCTTTCCTAATTAGTCAGCCAAGGGCGTCCCATTAAACCCTTGTGGTGGCACGTGTTACTCAAGTTAAGCTCTATGTTCCAATTAACATTAATGATATCAACATGAACATAAACAGAATAACAAAAAGAATTGGAACATAGAGGTAATAAATGATTATCCCAAAACCATATAAAGCAATAGCAAACTACCCAAGTGATTCAGGGGTAAACAAGGTAATGAGATAAACAAATCTAGGGTGACCTATTGGGTCCCATCAAAATTAACCTATGCATGGATAAATGATATTAAAGAACATTATTGGGTAAAATGTGGTCAAGGGCACAACTTGCCTTCAATGAGCTCCTGCTCAGCTACTTCAACCTGCTGCTCACCAGGATCCTCGGTCACGGACTCTTTTACTCGCCGCAATACAAACAAGCACAATATGCAGGGAAAAATTAACATTACACCAAGCATGTAAACAAAATACACAGAGATATTCTACATATTAAAATAAAAACCTAGGAACTGGAATCATAATTTTCTGAGTTATAGATTTTAAGTTATGCATTTTCAAAGGTTTTATGTGCTTTAAATAGGATTAAGTGATAAATAAATTTCTTACTATTTTCATGACATAAAAGAGGCTCTAGGTGAAAGAGAACAATATTACAAAATTTTAGCAACTGGAATGAAGTAATTTGGACTAAAGATGGATTTTCTATGAATTTATCAAGTTATAGTAATTGTTTTCATATTAAAAATCTATTTTCTAATTCATTTAATCAATTTCAAACCGCACTGGACTGGGCCTCATTTAACCATAAACACAGGGGGTCTTGTGTAAAAGTCTCTAAGACTCAGATCTCTGCCGCCAGGACTGCGGGTTCCATTACGCAGAACCCCGAGGACTCTTTTGCAAAACTGTTCGGCTGAAGGGGGTTAACTCTAGATTTCGGCCGTTGGATCTAAAATCTAGGGCAGGGAGCTCACCACACCACGATCTAATGTCAGTCGTTCGATCTAGATGGGCGGCCGAGATCGCATGTGCCCAAGAGTTATCTCCAATCTAATCTAAGCCGTCAGATGCGAATCCAGCGCCCCGGAGTCGTTTTCTCTAACCCAACGCGGCTAAACGGGGCGAACAACACCCCGCGGCGGAGCAACCCACCGGCGTACCCCGTTCGATAGAGACAGGGCCCCAAATCCCCAAATCAACTGGTGCTAATCGAAATTCAAAGAACGGCGAACCTACTGAACCTGTGTTCTCTGGAAAACGTGCGACGGAATGCCCTACCCACGGCATAGCGCGGTGTCGCGGCGCCGATGAGGCGCCAGTGACAAATTCATGGTCCCCGGATGGGTAACTACCTCCCCTGCGAAGCTCTACATGACGAGAATCGGTAGACGAAGATGATGGGAGATTACCTACACGCAGCGGCGCAGAAGAACTCCCTGACCACGGAACCAGGCAGTCCGCGGCGGAAGGAAGTCGGCGGCGAGGAATTGCCGGGGCCCAGGCGAGCAAACCCGAGCAGCGCCACCAAATGAAGCTTTCCCCCACTCCAAGGGAGCCTCTGGGCAACACTTCGAGGGCGCGGTCGACGGCAATCTACGGTTCACGCACGGCGGCCTCGGTTCCTTCCGCGGCGGCGAGAAATGCGCTGGAGTCTCACGGGGGCACCAGGTAGTGAGATGGCGGCCCTGACCCCCGGTCATATAGGGCTGACTGGTTCGGTTATTGGGAGCGCGGTGCCCGGAGATCTCGCGCCGTCAGTTGAGCTCCAGCTGCCGGCCATGGCGCTACCGAGGCTGACAAAACGGCCCCGCGTGACAGTGCAACAGAAGAGCGCACGGCGCAGAGGTGGTGTAGCTGAGCGGTGGGCCCCGCGTGTCGGTGTAATGATGAATGAGCTGGGCTGCGCGAAGGTAACGACAGGTGGGCCGAAATGGAGCGCCAGGGCCCAGGTGGGTTCTTTTCCCTTTTCTTTTTTTTTTCTGTTTTCTTTAATTGTTTTGAATCCAAATTTGAATTTGAATGTGAGTTTTCTCTTTTGAGTCCATTATACAAATTCACACTCTAATGTTGGAATAATGTATTTTCATTTACATATTTTTATCCTTACATTATTTATTTCCTTCTCTTTCCTAGTTTCAAGAATTTCTTTTAGGTTCTAAATTCCCTTTTTGGTCTTTAATATTTTCTTGTCACAAAATGCACACAAAATAAAATGTTCAGCATGATGCATAATTTTAATGGCATATATTCTTTTATTAATTATTTGCTTTTGAATATGGTGTTCACATATGATGATGCATAGAGATCAAACTCACATAAAGAGAAATTGATTCTCTATTGGTATTATTTCTAGCAACTTACAAAGTGGGTATTACACCCATTGTGTCAGTGACTCTAGACGAGAGGGAGGCTGTGCACGCGGCAGCTGGGCCGAGGGGAATGAGGGCAAGTGGGTCGGTTCTGTGATTTGAGCCCAAAGCGCCAAACAAGTCTTTTTCTTTTCTTCTTCCTATTTCTTTTCTTTCATATTTTGTATTTCCATTTTGAATTCAAATTCAAATCTTCAATTTAAGTGCAAACAAGGTTCAAATTTAAAGTATATTTAAGTACTCAAACAAAACTGCAATTTGTTATACATGGTTTATTTTATTCTATATATCCATTATTTACTTATTTTTCTCTACATAATATTTATTTTCTTCTCTTTTCTAATTTCTAGGATTTATTTTAGATATCAAATTCCACTTTCGATTTTAATATATTTCTTGTCACACTGTTTTTATATTGTCACAAAATGCACACAAAATAAAATCCCAGCATGATGCATAATTTGGTGGCATACCTTTTATTAATTATTTGTTTTTTTAAATATGGTGTTCACATGAAATGACAAGTTGGTTCAACCCACACATATAAAGTGAAATTGTTTCTCCTTTTAGATTATCTCTTACAAATTACAAATTGGGTATTACAGTGTGCGGGGCACTGGCGGGGCTCTAAGAAGGGAGCTAGGCGCGTAGGCGGGCGTCGTGGCCGAGAAATCCGGCGACGCGCGCGAGTGCGCACGTGCCGGTCCATGGCGAGTGCGGAGGGGGCGGAACTGACAGGGCAGGCCCACGGCGTAGAGAGAGAAGAAAGGGGCGCGTGGGGCAACGGCTCGGTGACTGGCGATCCTGTCCCACGAGACAGAGAGAGAGGGAGCGCGTGGGTGAAGAAAACTGGCGCCGACAGGTCGGCCCCAGCGGGCAGAGAGCGAGAGAGAGAGAGCGTGCGCGGGAGAGGGGATCTACCGCTAACAGGCGGGGTCCGCCTGTCAGGCGGCGCGGGCGCACGGGCGCACGGCCTAGCTGGGCCGCCTTGGGCCGGCTGGGCTGCTTTATCCTTTTCTTTTTCTCTGGATTTTCTAATTCCTTTTCTTTTTCTTTTCTACAGGGTTTTCAAATCTGAATTCAAACTAGGTTTCAAATTCAAATAAATTCAAACATGTGCAACACTTCAAAGAATATTTTAAGCTCAGCATGATGCAACATGTCATGACACATAATATTTTGGCAAAAATAAATAATTAACCTCCACTAGTTTAAGCTATTTCTAATCAAAAGGAAAAAGGGAGAGAGAATCTAGAGAGAGAGAAGTCCTAGAGTGATAAAAAGAAGAGTAACACATGATTTTGGGTGATAATTAGAAAGAAGTTTTATACCCCAAAATCAGGGTGTTACAAGCGCCAAGTGTGTTTCCTAGAAGGCTTAATTGGACCCCTTAACTACCAATTGTAGAGCCACAACTTCCCTAGTTTCAATACTCTGCTCAACAAAGCTATCGGTCTAGAAAGCAAGAGGAAGGAGCTGATTAACCACAAAAGGAAGTCCCAGACCTAAGGCCAGTTCAGCAGGAATGTTCGTTACTAGCATAACACCCAAGGTTCTTTTTCTCGCTCCACATGTCAGAGTGGGAACTACCAAAACTAGAACCAAAAATCAGGTCAACTCACAGGTACAACCAATATGGGCATAGAACCGATGAAAGTCAACATACTCGTCAGGGAGTTACCACGAACACCCCAGCAAAAGCCAACAACCCTATTGTCCCAATGCACCCTAATGGCTGTTTCAAGTGTGGAGAGCTTGGACATTATGCCAATGCCTGTCCTAAGAGGAACTTCCAGACACTGTAAGCCACTAACAATCAGAGGTAAGCCTAGAGTGCATCCCCACGCAACTCTCAAGGCAAGGGACCTCAGAGCCAGAATGTAACACTATAAAAACCATCAACTAAAAATAATGCATTTAGTTTATTAATGGTAAATATGGTAATAAATTTTTTTCTTTCAAGTGTTTAATTTTTATTTGCATTTAGAGTAATTTTTTGCTCATATTTGATTTTTGGATGTTTAGTAGAATTTCTTTCATATTGAAAATTCAATTAATTAATATAGAAATATTGGTCTAAAAATAAATATTTTAGTTATAAATAATTTTGGAATAATTATTATGATTTTTTGAATTATTTAAAAATATATTTATTTAAATTTTTATATAGAAAACAAAAGAAAAAAACATGAAACCCTAACCCTATCCGAAACCGGCCCAATAGGCCCAAGCCCCCGCGCCCCCATCCCCCTCCTCTCTAGCTCAAGGTAGGAGAAGCACATTTTGCATTTTAGTCCCTGGTTTTATAAATTAAATTAATTCTGAGATTTTTAGTTTAGAAATTATCGAAAAGAGACTCCGATGTATACGTGTAATCGTAAACAAGCCCCACAACAATATTTTGGACAGGTGTACTATTTTATATTTCAAAAATAAATAATATCACTATTCACTAACTTGGTGATTTTCATACTAGAAATGTTTATGATTTAGCACATGAACGATATTTGTTAGTAGTGGTTTAAGTATAATTTTATTGATATAAGAAAGTAGAAGAAATACTTGGCCACATATTTTTGGTCAGATAAAAATATAGATTTTACTAGTCATGATAAATGTATTCATAAGTATAGCACTTAATTACTTAGAATTAGTAAAAATACTTATTTATGTCCTAATAACCACGATTATGTTATTAAAAGTCCAATTAGTAATTTACATTAATTCTTAGAATATTAATGTTAGGAGATTTAAAAATAAACATTTTTAGCTATACATATAATTTCTATCTAGAAAGAAAAGGGATAAAACTCAAAAGTCTATTATTAGTAATAAAGAAAATAATTAGCAATTATTTTTCATAAAGATTCTTAATACATGTTTATCTATATTATAGTAGATAAAACTAGTGTCATAGTCACTTACTCATATTTTCACCAATAATAACTCGCAGTAATGGTCATAATGGATTAATAAGTATTTACGACGTATTTATGGGTATAATTGTGTGATGTATGAATGTGTATGTAATGGTGAATGATTACCCCTGTAATGGTGTATGTTTATTTATTTGGCGTACGTATTTTTTTGTATGTATGAATGCAAATCGATGCTAGAAGTTGACTGTGAGGTAGACAAACCAAACACGTTCGAGGACGACCCACAGGACACGTTCGAGCAAGGCAATTGGATTCTCCCTCAGCATATTTTATTTGTACCCAAGTAATGCATATAATAATATTTACTTTTTGGATATATTGCATAATTTTATGGGATTTTCCTAAATAAGGATTTCTTAGAATTACCAACCCTATTACTTGAATTACCCTAGGATAAATGCTTTGCTTAGCAATTTTTGCTATTGCTCATCTTGACGAATATGATATCACTCTTTTAATGATACTATGTTCCGGAAATGAAGTTTTATTATGATGTTAACCCGATGGTTAAACAAGAACATTTTGTGTTAAATGGAACATGGAGTGACCACCCAGGATAACAGTGCAACCATGAGTGCTATCATGGCTCTGGCTTTGGTAATTAACTCTATAGGCTTAGTGCTTACCAACCCTACCTGAAAGATGGGCAAGAGGGGGCTGCAGTGGTTTGGTGGTAGCTCATGTTAACATAGGGTGGTAGTCTTGGCTAAGTTACCTTACCCAGAGGGCCATCAATACTGACGTGGAAACCTTAGCAGGTGGCTTTGTACTAAGGATATTTTGTGAAAGCCTTATAATGGATCCCTAGCCATTCACCTCGGTAGTGTTTACGATTTCGATCAACCTAGGCTAGATGGGATACATGGCTTGTGGGTAAAGTTGTACCACCTCTGTAGAGTGTAAGACTGGTATGTCAGCCGTGCTCATGGTTAAGAGCAACCTAGACCCTCACATGATAATTGAACTTAAAGATGGACAATAAATTGAGATCTAATGATCTACCAATGGTTTGCTTAAGTGATTTCACTTAAGTGCTCTTGATATAATTTTATACCTTTGATTAATTGGGATATTTGGGATACACACTTATTAGTAAGACAGGTGTTGCTAATAAAATATTGACTAAGTAAAATGCTTACCGCTTATCCATAGCCTACCTTGTTAACTTGCATTAATTTCCCCCACTTGCTGAGCCCCGACCATAAGTGAGCTCACCCTTGATAATATTTTGATCAGAGGGTGATGCTGAAGACTTCGCTGATGATGTTGATGAGTTTTGAGTCTAACGATGCGCCAGTCACCTTCCTGTGGAAGAGTGTCAATGGTATTTCTGCTGTACTTTGATTATGATACTTGCTAAAGATACAATGATCCAGATGATGTAATAAAGTTACTCTACTCGCTTTACGCCTTTATTGCATTGTCTTTTGATATACTACACTTGTGACGTCAACATATGTGTGGAAAATGGATCATGGCCCACATATGCTATGCATTCGGTTTTGCCCCCAGAACCGGGTGTGACAGAAGTGGTATCAGAGCTATGCTGACTCTAGGTCGTTAGACTAGTTAGAAATGGAAAGCCTAGTCTATTTAAAATATGCTAATTTTGTCCTTATAAAATTATTTTATCAACCTTACCTCTTTAAACATCAACTAAGTTGACATTTTCTCTTATAGATGGTTCATAGCATTCAAACCACTCGGACCAACACCAACTACATCCCTCCACCACAGCAAGTTCCTGTCTACCTAGTAGTAGTCGAGGAAATGCTTATGGATCTCCCTCGCATTCGTGTGGAGAACAGAGTCATTCTGGAGGACAACTCGGAGGAGTTTCTGCCTACACCCACCGCGTTAGCATAATCACTAGCCTTCGCAGCTGGATCGTCAGCTTCAGCACCGCCTGCACCAGTAGTCCAAGCCCTTGCTCCCAGAGGCGACAACCCAAACGACTCTAGTGACAATGATAACGATGAAGAAGAAGAAGATGATGAGGAAAACCTCAAAGATGAAGCCAATGAAGAATAGAAGGATCACTATGTGGGGTTATGGCCTGTCACTCAACATTACACCTCAATGTTCGAGACATGGCACTTCCCTAACCTGTTGCAGGATGTTCTGCACGCGTTGGGAACCTACGTCCGACCCCTGTACGAGACAAGGCGAGTGTACGAGCCTCCTTGTCACCCAGTTTTAGAAGGCAAACCAAATGCGAACCATGTACGTGCCAGGATCAGCAATTCACGTACACAGCAGTTACATAACCGGACATCATCACATAGTCATTAACAATTATCAAAGTGTGTAAACAAAACGTAGATAAACATGGCCTTCACAAGCAGCCGACTGGGAGTTTGCCGCTAACCCACGCCTAGAACTCATCGAACTCCTGGAAGTCCTCCTCCACGACTTCATCTTCTCCTGAGCAGTGGTTGCAATGTGGACAACCTGGGGGGTTTGGTTTGTAAAGCAAGGGTGAGTACACATCAACATACTCAGCAATTGTCCTGTTTGGCTGTAGTGGACTAGCTTTATGCGGGGTTAAGGTCAAGCAGTTGCTTTATTCGGTTAGGTTATTATTACTAGTAGAGAGCCAGGTTTTAGCATTAACCCAAGTTGTTAACCCAAAAGTACCCTTTCTAAACGGAAAGAATACCAGAAACCATCATCAAAACCAATATTATCCTCATCATCACCTGTGAACAAAACATCTCTGATTAATGTCTTTCTAATCAATGGAGCTCCCTTGGCCTCTCATAACCGCGAGCACGGCTGATATATCAGTTTCATAACACTCTGCAGATGTTGCACACTTTACCCATGAGCCGTGATTCCCTTTTTGCCTCGGGCCGATCAAACCTTAAACACTACCAAGGTGAATAGGCAGGGTTTCACAACGTGACTTTTCCCTAGGGTCCTCACTATGCGAATGTTGGAAATGACCATCACATAGAGACCATCTGACGGACCAAAACCTATACCTCTGCCCTCAGGAAAAATCTGTGGGACGATGCCCATACCTAGATCCCTGAGCGAGGATCTAAGAGCCATAACAGATGCCACCATTTCCATAGAGACCATCTAACGTACCAAACCTATACCTCTGCCCTCAGGAAAAGTTGTGGGACGATGCCCGTACCTAGATCTCTGAGCGAGGATATAGGAGCCATAATAGATGCCTCTGTCCCCCAATGACCAAAACCAGCATCGAACATAAGACTTCCCTAATTACTTGGCCAAGGGTGTTCCATACCACCCTCATGGTTGCACTGTTTTCCCAGGTGGTCATCCAACGAACCAGTCCTTACGGAGGGGCACTCGAGAAACCACTCGAGTCCCCTTAAATGTCATAGTATCATCATCATAATCAAAAGGGAAAAACAGCGTATCATAAATAATCTCATCCTATTCATTGATTAGGGTGAAGCACTAGCATAAAGCTAAAGCAAAATAACCCAACCCACATAGGTAAACAAGGACATGATAAACAAAAGCTAGTCAATCCTTAGGTATAAATTGTGTGAATGCGGGGAGTGAATTATAAAATGAGTAGGACATAGATGGGTCAAGAGACACCTGCCTTCACCAAACAAATGCTCAGGGTCTTCAACCTTGTAGAACTCAAGGAGCTTGTTCACATGGTCACCAACGCTTGACCGTCGATTCCTTGAAGCTCAGGAACAGATCGCAATCCATTCGCGACGCGCAACGAATACAAACAGGCACATGCAAACATATACTTGCATAAGAACATTATACCATACAACATAAAATATTATCGAAACGAGCAATATAAAAATAGAGAGCGCTTCTATGGTTACGTGAGGATAAGAAACGTGACAGTTGAAGCTACGATCTAGAAGTTATAACGTTTACGCTACGCAAACATTAATTAGGATATTAGTTCGACATTATTGTAATTATATGAATTGATATTATTATATCAAATATAAATTAAAACAACTACTTAGCTTCGATTAATGTGCTACTCAAATAATCATCGGTTAAATAAGCGATTAATTAGTTAGCGTGAGCGAATATAAGCGAAGCAATTTAAAAATGCGCGCAGATGCCACACGCGACACGGGCAAACGCGCGGATGCCCACAACACAGCGCGTGGACGACGCGTGAATGACGCGCGAACCAGACAACACCACGTGCGGAACAGCACGTGTGACATGCGAGAAAAACTAAATAGGTGACACGTTTCTACTAGACAAATATTAATTAAATAAAAAGTACTTAAGTTAATACTAGCCATGTTAATGTTTATTATAAAAGCATAAGTTGAACACTATACATTTAATCTAATTGGAATATTAATCTAATAGATATTAGTCGAGCAAACCTCAAATTAATTATCTAAAATATGTGACCTCACGAATTAAAGTTATTAACATGAGTGTTTATAAGCGAAAATCATTTATTATCACGCTCAGACGCCGCGCGATACATGTGATCGACACGCAAGAAATATTAAATAGATGTTATGTTTATACTGAATAAGTATTAATTCAAAAACGTTTGAGTTGACATTAATCATATTAACGTATATTTATAAAGCGTAAATTAAAACTATAGATTTGTTTATCGGTATTTAATAAATCGTGTATCAAGGGTGACATGGCAATTTTATTGAATGGAGGATATCCACACCTATGGCCACAAGATCTTAGCAGCAGAAAATCCATGGATGATGTGGGGCATTTTCTTTATTGGATGGATGCATGCAGGGATTAGTGGTGCACGTACGTGGGGCCTATTCACTTGGCACATGCACATGGGGCTCACGCGGCTTCTTCCTGGAAACAAGCCAATGACCGAGCGGTTCCAACACTAAACGTGGTGTTGGAGACCAAATAAAGTCATGTGGACGGTTCGGCCCTGAGGCCGGACGGTCTGCGCGTGCGCAGAATCAGTTAGGGTTCCTAGTTTCTCATGGGATTTGTTACCTAAAACCGCAGGATTAACTCGGAAAACAGTTTGAAGCAGATCCAGACCTCCCCTTTATAAAGATGAAGGGCTACGGCCGATTGAACCCCCAATAATCGATCAAATCAAGTCTATTTCTCGTTTTTACCTTTTGCATTAGGAGTAGCTCTAGTTTAGTTCTAGTTTAGTATCCCAATCCTCAAATTCTCCCCTTCTCTTCGACTCTATGTCGATTAGAGGAGTCTAGGTCGGCCTACCGAGCCTAGACAACACCTGGGATCTCTCCTCCCCGATGGGGTCCCTCCCAGGAGTGAGATCCAGGTGCCGTCGGCGACCTTCGCCGCCCCTGCGCATGCGCGGACCGTCCGTCCGTCAGGTAGGGAGTCCAAGCCCCTGTACCAGGTCGCAGACCGTCCGGCCACTGGCCGCGGACCATCCGCGCCTCTATAGAGGGCACCGCCTCCGGTTCGTATTGAGTGATTGGCGCCCCCAAAAAGGCACCAACACGTGGACGCACGCACGAGATCGACCATGGGGGACAGAACGCGCAGGAGGGAGAAAACCTGCACGCGGGACTTGGCCGTTGAGCTGCTTGCGCAGCGTGGGGCTGCAGGGGAGAGAGCGGCTTGCAGGTGGCCGGGGTGGGCACTGGTGGCTCGTCGGCGGTGGCGCTCGTGGAGCAGCGACCGCGGGACTTCTGGGAGAGTTCGGCCAGGGCCAGCCGTGGCAGCATCTATGCAAGGAAGCAGTGAATGGTAAAATATGGGAGAAGAAGAGAGCTCACCAGAGGATTTGCTAGAGGATTGGCCCGATGGCGGCATGGCCGGAGCTTGCGGGGTGCGGCTGCTCGCCGGACCGGCTCAGACGTCGAATTGCTTGGCCGTGGGGCTTGCTGTGCTCACGCACAAGGGATATGGGGAGCGCAGTTATGGGAGGCTCCATGTCGTGGCCGGCTTGGGCGGAAGAGGGAGTTCCGAGAGAGAAGGAGATGATAGATGGGGCTGCTGCGTGTGGGGGTAGAAGAGAGATGGGGTTCGTGATGGAAAAGGTGGGGCTTGACGCGGCGCTTGGCTCCACATCGGCCTGACGTGTGGGCCAGGGCAGGGACGCCAGCGCGGGCCGAGGAGTGCGCGAGGTTGAGCGAGCAGGAGCGCAATGGCTGGGCAACACGAGGGGGTAGAGCGCGCGAGGCTACTGGGCTGGGATGGCTCGCGCGTAGAGCTGGGGTCGAGCGTGGGTGTATGGCGAGCTTTTAGGCATCGTGGGGTAGAACAGGCACCGGTGAGACTGAGCGATTCGCACGGGCTAGAGCGCGTGTGTTGCTGCCTGCTGGGATGAAGGTTGAGCAGCCAGGGAGTGGGGCATGTGTGTGTTTCTTTTCTTTTTTTATTTCACATATATGAATATATATATATATATATATTAAAATATTCCAAAATTGTAGTAAATCATAAATAATACATTATCCGATTTCAAAAGAATAATTAATGGTAAGTCGTATTTATTTATATAGACTGGGTTTCAAAAAAATAGATTCAATACAAATAGACCTTTGCACTTAGAAAACGCTATGCAACGACAAGAATGTAACAACCAACATATAACAAAATAATTCTCCATTATTTAGAAAATAGAGAAGGAAAGCAAAGATAGGAGAGGGTAACACCTGAATTTGGTGGATATTAGAGAAGAAATTTTATACCCCAAATTCAGGGTGCTACACTCCTCGGGCTTGCTACTAAATCACTCGCATTTATGTCAGGGTGATGGATGCAGGTGATAGAGGGTTCAAGACTCTGTCAGCTCATGAGTCTCTGACGCCACTATCCACCTACGCTGCTTCGGTCCGCGATGCTGCTAGGCGAACTCTGTGGTCCCTCAGCCACACCTACTGGCAGCAGCGGCACAATACGAAGTACAGACATCTTCCTCTACGTATTCGTGGAGAGAACCAAACAAGCATTGTTCCAGGTGGAGCTGGAGAAGATCGCCTCAACACCCTAGCTGGTGTGGTGGCAGGTCTTAACACCGACCTGGATAGTGCTACCCTGGACCTCTCTAGGGTAGACTTGGAGCTGGAGGATGCACATGCAAGGATCATAGAAGCTCAGCTTGATGGAAGGAATCCCCCTGAAGTTCAAGTCCCTCCTATGGCGTTATCCCCTTCCCGCAAGAGGATCCGCTATGGAGAACCAGGATTCATCACCAGGCTGCTTTAGATTCTTCAATTATATTGTAATAAGTTAATGTTCGCGTTAGATGAAAAACACCTTTATAATATTACACTATTAATAATAACAACCATGTGATGGTGTTGTTTGAAATGTTTGATTTGGATTTTGCTTGAGAGCAATGGTCTTATGGAATGATGGCCATAAGAACATAAAAAATATATAACATTAATAATAAGCTATTCCCCTTAGAATATTTTCTACTCCTCACTTACCCCAGGATTACACTTTCTAACCAACTAGATGGTGAACACTCGATCAGGTCCCAATAACCATCAGAACCAGCGTGGTTAGCAGTTGCCACCACCACCACCCAACCCCATGATGGATCAGTTCATCGCAGCGCAAATACAACTTATGCAAGGACTTACAGCTTTGGTATAATAGATTCAACAGAATCAACAAAACCAGCAGTACCAACAACAACAGCAACACACACCCCAAGCTAGAGACAAGCATCGGGACTTCATGAGTCATCACCCGCCTGCTTTCTCTCATTGTTGGTGTTTGGAGCCCGACCGCACACTCGGGGTTACCCCTCGCGGCGCTTTTGGGTAGAACGGTGCTGTTGATTGTAACTCAATGGTTCGTGGGAGATACACGAGAGGCGACATACAATTTTCTACAGGTTCGGGCCGTGTTGAGATGTGTAACACCCTACTTCCTAGCGTGGATCCTTATGTGGTAGGTTACAAGGGAAATCTCCTGTGTGGCAAGAGACTAATGGGTTGAGTAGATGGTCGAAGATTCTGATGGGGTACTCCTTAGGCCTTATATATTCGACCATGGGGCACTACATGTGTGTATGATAATGATGTGTACCTAAACATTAGTGAACCAACTGAACTTATCTTTCTATGATCCTGCCAACTTATCCCTAGTCTATTCTGATGTCCAAGGGTGCTGCGCGGGAAAGTCGGATCGGCGCTATGGATAACGCTTAAATCCAACGAGCCGCCTGGGCTTGAGTCTGCTTCTTCCTCGCGTCGGCCCATTCCACCAGCAGTTCTCCACTGGCCCACGAAGGGATGGCCTTGCGAGATAATAGGCCCAAGGCCTTTCGCGAGGCCTTCTTGCCTTCTAGTGGACCCATGGGATATCCGTCCCCCACAAGCCCCCAATCTTTGAGTTTATTTTGAAATAATCAGCCCAAAGATTCTAGGTCCAGCTCGCGATTTTGTGGCTTGATTTCCATTTGGTGATGGGCGCACCAAAGGTGCACCTATTGAGCATCGCTCCTGACCTCTGAGTGACTCAGTAAAAAATAGCCTTCTCAAAGGTCCTCCTTCGATGCTTTGGAGATTAGCATCTTGTCATCATATCATGCTTTGGAAGTCAGCATTTGGAACTTTGAGTAGATTTTTTAAAACTAACCACTCAAAGGTCTTCATTTCATGCCTTAGAAATCGGCGTTCTGTCATCAGCTTATGCTTTAGAAATCAGCATTCTGTATTCTGGAATTAAGAATCTATTAGGCACACCAGAGGTGCACCCAATGGGTGTAGCCCCCGAGCTTTGAGTGGATTTTTGAAAATAATCCACTCAAAGATCTTCATCTTATGCTTTAGAAATCAGCATTTTATCTTCATCTCATGCTTTAGAAATCAGCATTTTGCCTTCATTTCATGCTCTTACGAATTCCAACGATATTATCTGCCCACCCCTTGTAAGGTCTGAAATTTATTTGATCGGTGACAGATTGGACGTCTGGGAGATGGCTCTTGGCTGGTCTTCCCCCCGCGCTGTGCTTGAATGCCTCTGTTGACTAGACTTGCAGTTCAGTAGCTATATTTGGATTTCCTTTGATCTCTATCGATCTCTTCCTTCTGTCTCAGTACATTCATTGCGTATACTATATGGATATGACTTGTTCAGAAAATCTATTGAAAATTCCTTGTTACCCCCTGAATGGGTGTGACCAAGGGGCGTCTTGGTGCGCAGAGCGTTTTAGCGCACTGTCCTGGACTAGTAACTTGAGGTGACCGTGGGGTGTAATCATATCGCCCAAGCAGTTGACCTTAGTCCAAATGGTGTCGCGTTACGCGAAGCGGCGTCTTTTGCCTGACTCATTTTCAGGCGGCTTCAATTGCTTATTGAATACTTGCGACTGTTTGGCGAGCGTGGTAGGAAGTGGACGGTCTCTTTCGGGCTCTATAAATACTCTGCTTGCACCGTTGTTCTCTTCACTCATCCTTTGATCATCTGCTACTTTCTTCTCCTTTTATCCTCTCCATACTACCATGAGCAAAGGCAAAAGAGGTCGAGTCGGGACAAAACGTCGGCGACAAGCGGAAGCGGGACCCAAGCCCTCCCTCGGAGGACTTTTTCTACTTTTTCTGTTCACACGCTTGTCAATTCATCCATATGCCCAATGCTACCAATGTTTTTAGAGGTAAACGTCGAGTCATATTTGATGTTGCCGGAGTTTTAGAGGTAAACGTCGAGCTATTTCTGACGTTGCCGGCGTTTTAGAGGTAACCGCCGAGTTATTTCTGACGTTGTCGGCGTTTTAGAGGTAACCGCCGAGTCATGCCTGACACTGCCAGCGTTTTAGAGGTAACCACCAAGCGATGTCTGATGTTGCCGACGTTTTAGAGGTAACCGCCGAGCGGCGACTGACAATGCTGGCGTTTTAGAGGTAACCGCTGAGTGAAGCCTGGAACTTAGCTTTTCCCGAGTAGTGACTTGGCACTTTTTAGAAATAGTGCCCAACCCGAGAAACCCCATTTATACTCGCGCCGACGTGCAGTTTTGATTTCTGAGCCCTAACTTCACTTTTCCGTCTCGAACCACTCCTCTGCTTCCCTGAGATCTCGATCCTGCTCGCTTCGCCGGCAAGACTGCGATGGCGCCAAAGCGAAAGAGGCAGAGCTCCATTGTGGCCATCATCCCGCTCATCGACCCCGACAATAAGTTGCCATTCGCGGGTAACCACATGTCCATCATCTCAAAATCCGACCTCCTTCATCTTGTTGACGTTGGGGTTTTGCTTCCGAAATAGCTCTGCTCTTGACGAATTTGCTGCTGCGTCACCGTTCCGATAGAGGATACCCATGAATCTGTCGTTCATGTACCTTTTCTTATTCGCGGTCTTGCTCTTCCCGTCTCTCCATTTTTTCGTGGCCTCCTTGATTTCTACGAATTGAACTTGACTCATCTGAACCCTAATTCCATCTTGCAAGTTTCCATTTTTGTACATCTATGCGAGGCCTTTCTTGGGATTCTCCCCCATTTCGGTCTCTAGAAATACCTTTATCATTGTCAGCCCAGGATGGCTAGGGGACAGCACCACCTCGTTGGCGGCGCAAGTCTGGAGCTTCATCGTGGGAGGAAAGCAGAGTACCTCGACATTCCCCTCAAGGACAACATTAAGGGGTGGCGTCTCGAGTGGTTCATTGTGGAGAACCACTGCAAGTCACTCCCCCTCGGTCAAGGAGGCAGCCAGATGTCCACACATCGAGCTGGATAGAATCTCCAACCCCTTCAGATATAATAGAGGCTAAAGTACTACTTGCCGAGGTTTGCTTGCTGAAGGATAGAGGTCTGACTACTGAAGCTGTGGTTGCTGATTTTGTTTTCAAGAACATTCAGCCTTTAAAGGACAGTGCCTACCCTGCTTATCTGTACAGCGGTGTCAATGATTCTACCCGGGTCACGAACAGAAAAATTCCCACTGAAGATCTGATGAGCCGACTGGACATGATCCTGAGGGGTAGATTTCAAATGTTGGTGCTCCAGTGGCCTATTCTGCATGGAACTTGCCACCACTTAGGCCATTTTCTGAGTTTGTGTCCAACCCTCCTGCTCGTGATGGTAGCCTAGGTCTTAGAGTACGACCCTCTTCTGAGGACATTGAGGCTTTGATTGCCCCACTTCGGAGTCTTCTAGAGGATGAAAAGCAGACTCATTTTGAGATGCCGGCTAGCACTGATGACGCGGAGATAGATGATGTACTTAGCTCGCTGGCTGGGGAATCATCCGACTCAACCCACACCGAGCCAATGGATATCACAGCTGGGCAAGAACTTGGTGAAGAAGTGGAGACTCGGAAACCTGAAGGCGCCCGCCCGAAGCGTCCACACCGAGTGAGTCGTCCAACTACACCTGTCGAGGAAGAAAGGAAGAAGAGGCGACTTCGACGACTATCATGCTTGGACTAGGGTGTAGGCCCTTCTACTCCGGTTCCTGATGATGTACCGGCAGAGGCCCTTCCTGAGGTTGATGCCAAGGGTTGTGATCGTGTACAGGCTAGTGTTTGCCTATTTGACGAGGACGAAGAGGAAGAAGAAGAAGTCCCGCTGATCCGCAAGAACAGCCGGCACTATAGAGGTAGCGAGGGGGTAGTGATATTCCTTCTCCAGCTCTATCGACTCTTGTCAGCCTTAAAGGGCTTTCAATATCAGTACTAGAGGAAGTCATCCCTGAAGACATGCTATCAGAGCCACCTGCGGATGATATCCCGGTCATCTGTTCAGAGGTCCCAGACGGTGGGCTTTCCTTGCTTGATTCCGCCGGGCAGGAGGTTACCCGAGCGGTGTCTCACGCATCGTCGACTTTGGAGAGCAGTCTTTCATGCCAAGACGCTGGTCTGAGTCACCCGACTCCCATGGAGGTGGCTGAGGAGCCTTCAGCCTTAGAGGTGGCTACTGCAGAAGGCCCAGCCCCCGAGGGTGGTGCCGACAGTTACCTAGCCCCCGAGGGTGTTGCTGGTAGCGATCCAGCTCTTGTGGGTAGTGCAAGCTACAACCCAGCCCCCGAGGGTGTTCAGATGGGCTCTCTTTCCCACGCCTCCATGGACGTCCATGTTGGGTCGTCCCCACCTCGGTCCTATGGGGCGATGGCGGCTCGTGCTTCCATAGTTTTAACCGGACAAGTTGCCTTAGAGGCCGATGAGCTAGATGCAAGGAGCTTGCTGTCTACTGGTGGGGCTGAGGTCACCTCGGATAGTGCCCTTCAGATTGTTCCTGCTAATCTTCCCTCGTCGAGCCATGACTCAGCTCCTCCTGCCCTAGGTCTACCACTGTTCCTCTCCAATCTTCAGGTGAGTCGGCCTCTTGTTCTACGTTGTTCATATTAGCGAATTATCTTTCTTCTACTCATCTGTCTATGATCGCAGGCTTTTGTTGATGGAATATCTGCCCAGATGAGATCCTACGGTGTCGTTGTTCCCGAACAAGCTCTGTATCTGATTCAGTGGAACCCATTGCTGCTCCAAAAACAGATCGGCGACTTGAAGGTGTCGAACGTTGGTTAGTGATCTTGCAGCTTCCCTAGTTGTTTTTATTGATCAACTTGTTCTTAGCTATGCATCCCCTTTCAGCTACGTTGTCGGATATGGCCCAACGATGCTCTGACCTTGAGGAGAAGTATTCTCAAAGTCAAGCCGACTTGGCCCAAACCTCTTTCTTTTTGGATAGTGCACGTTCTTTGAATTCCTCCCTCAATGCTCAGCTTGACTCTGAAAGGATGGCGCATGAGGTAAACTCCCTTGGTTGACCTTGTCGTGCTATTGTCGCTTTAGTATTGAATGTTGCTTCTTGTTCGCAGGAGGAGAAACGAGCCTCTTGTGACAATCTGGACAGGCTATATCGTGATGCTAGTAACTCCTTGACCATATTGGAGTGGAGCCACCGCTTCACTATGTCGGGCCTGGATCATCATCGTCACGAGCTGCAAGTATCTCAAGATAAGGTTCTGTGACTTGGGCAACTATTATCAACCAAGGATTCCACCATTAGGGATCTGCGTGCTTCAGAGAAACTTGTCGCACTGGAGCTAGAAGCCGCTCGACTGGCTATCAAAGCTTCAGAGGACAACTGCGCCATTTTGAAGGCTCAGCGCGACAAGGCTATGGACAAAGCTGTTTGTGCTGGACGGATCTTGATGAGGAGGCCCGGTGTGATATCCTGGCCCCTAGGATGGGATGTCCTGGCCCAAGGCTTAATAGAATTAATAGAGTAATCATATCGGCAAGGTGCATCTTCTTTTTCGAAAGCCTATCTCGAAAGAACCTCCAGGTTAAGCGTGCTTGGCTTGGAGCAATTGGGGATGGATGACCGACCGAGAAGTTTTCTCGAGTGCGCATGAGTGAGGACAAAGTGCGCACAAAAGACACGTGTTGATCTGTGGAGACAATATATGATCCTAGAGAGCTGCTAGGAGTAAGTACTGCCGGTCCAGGGATTGGACGGGGTGTTACACCCGGCGTCGTGGTGCCTAACGATATTATCGCCGATGTCAAGGCTACGCCCGATGCCTCGAGTCATCCTTCCTCTTTTGTCGCTCCTGTGAAAGATATTGCTAACAAAGATGTTTCCATGTAGTGATGTCCTGCAAAGCATTCGATGTAATATGAATTCTCTGCGTATGTGATGGTTATGTTAGAACTTGAATATTTTGTGAGCAGGGCGCCAGAACATGGTCCTGGTGCCAACAAGTAAAACATTCTTTTTTCCTGGAGTGCTAATTGTTTTGCTATTAGGGTATAGCAGTCACCCTGAACAATTGTGAAAACAAGTGTGCCATGCTGGTTTTAAGGCGTTTTCCAACTTAAGCCGATCGCTTGGTTGGTAGGGCATAGTGGTCGCCCTAAGATAAGTAGTCATGAGCATATCACATCGTATTAAGTCATTGCCAACATAAGCCGATTGCTCCGTTAGCAGGGTATAGTGGTCACCCCAAGTCAAGTTAGCATGAACATGTCGCACCGACTTAAGTCATAGCTGACTTAAGCCGATTGCACCGTTAGCAGGGTATAGTGGTCACCCCATGTCAAGTAAGCGTGAGCATGTCGCACCGTCTTAAGTCATCGCCGACTTAAGCCGATTGCTCCGTTAGTAGGATATAGTGGTCACCCCAAGTCAATGTTGCTTCAAGAATTTTTGAGGCCTTGCTAGAGGTAAAACTTTCTAAGATGCTCTATGTTCCATGAGTTCCCCACTTCTGTGCCATCCATTTGAGCAAGCTGGTATGATCCTGGCCGAGTGATCTCTGATACAATGAACAACCCTTCCATAGTGGTGACAACTTGTGTCGTCCTTCCCCCGTTAGAATTCGGCGAAGGACCAAGTCTCCCATTGCAAAGGACCAATGTCGCACGGCTTTATCATGATAGCGCCTCAAGGTCTGCTAGTATCTAGCCAATTGAATTACTATGTTCAATCGTTCTTCCTCCAGCACATCAATATCCTCTAGCCTAATAGCTTCTGCTTTAGCTATGTTCTCGAAAACTAACCTCAGTGCCCCAAACATTAGGTCAGCGTGCAGCACTGCCTCTGACCCATAAACCATGAAGAACAGGGTGTTTCCATGCAGAGCTCGACTAGGTTGGGTTCGCAAGCTCCAAAGCACATATTGCAGCTCTCTGATCCACTTTCCTGTAGGCTTTTCACTCTTGTCAAACACTTTCTTCCTGAGTGCTTCCAGTATCATTCCGTTGGCTCTTTCTACTTGGCCATTGGCTCTTGGATGCGCTACTGATGCATACTTGATCTGGATGCTACGTTGCTCGTAGAAGTCGAAGAATTTAGAGCTGTTGAAGTTTGATCCTAGGTCGGTAATAATGCTATTTGGTATCCCAAACCTGAATATTATGTCTTGTATGAATTCTACTGCCTTGGCTGAGGTTAAAAAAAGCAATGGGCTTATACTCTATCCATTTTGTGAACTTGTCAATGGCAACCAGCACGTGAGTATAGCCTCCCTGAGCTTTCTTGAAAGGTCCAATTATATCCAGCCCCTAGCTTGCAAAAGGTCATGTTACAGGAATAGTCTGCAGCTGCTGTGCTGGTAAATATTGTTGCTTTGATAAGAATTGGCAAGCTTCACATCTCTGGACTAACTCGGCAGCATCACTCTTGGCTGTTGGCCAATATAAACCAGATTTGAAAGCTTTCCAGACCAGAGTTCTGGATGCTGCATATACTCCGCACTGCCCGACGTGGATTTCATCCAATAGCTGCTTCCCAATAGCCGAGTGAATGCACTTGATGAGGACTCCCGTCACACCTCTTCTGTACAGTGTGCCCCCTATGAGGGTGTAGTGGGCCGACTGCTTTGCGATGTGTTCTGTCGCAGCCTTGTCATCCGGTTTTTCTTCATTCTTTATGTACCTGATGATAGGCTCTCTCCAGTCATTGGGGTCCAATTCCGGTTGGCTCAAGGTGTTGCATTCTTCTGTCTGTTATGAGAGAATACTCGGGTGTGAAATTTCTTGGATGAAGATCCCGGGTGGGACCTAGGCCCGACTGGATCCCAGCTTCGACAATGCGTCTGCTGCCACGTTGCGGTCTCTTTCCACGTGATGGAACTCCAACCCTTCGAATTTGTCTTCCAGTTTTCGGACAGCTGCACAGTACTTGACCATGGAATCAGTCGAGCAATCCCAGTCTTTATTTATCTGGCTTATGACCACCAGCAAATCTCCATATACCATCAGCTTCTTGACGCTCAGTGATACGACAATGTTCAATCCGTGGATCAGTGCTTCATATTCTGTCGCATTAGTTGATGCTGGAAACAATAGCTGGAGTGCATACTTGAGTTGTTCTCCTCTAGGGGCAATGAAGATGATTCCTGCACCTGCTCCCTGCAACTTCAGCGAGCCATCAAAGTACATTCTCCATACTTCGGTAGTCTCCGGGTTGTCTGGGACCTAATGCTTAGTTCACTCTGATACGTAGTCAACCAATGTTTGAGTCTTTATTGCGATGTGAGGTCGGAACTCTATGTCGTGAGCTCCCAGCTCATAGGCCCACTTGGCTATCCTTCCGATAGCTTCTTTGTTGTGAAGAATGTCCCCTATTGGAAATCCTGTGACTACTATGACTTTGTGGTAGTCAAAGTAGTGATGGAGCTTGCGAGCGGTTAGAAGTACCACATATAGTAGTTTCTGAACTTGGGGATACTTCATTTTTGAGGGCCCAAGGACTTCGCTGATGAAGTAGACCGGATGCTGCACCGGATATGTAAGTCCTTCCCCCGCCCGCTTGACTACTAACGTGGTGCTTACCACGTGAGTCATGCAGGAGATGTATAACAACAGATCTTCTGCTGGCTGATTCGGCGTGGCTCGGCGTGGTGGCTTGAGTACTGGTGGTGTTGTTAGGAACTTTTTCAGTGCCTCTAGAGCTTTCTGTGCCTCTATGGTCCACTAAAACTTGTCCACCTTTTTGAGCAGTTTGTAGAACGGCATGCCTTTCTCGCCTAGCCTTGATATGAACCTGCTCAGGGCTGCCATGCATCCAGTAAGCCTCTGTACCTTTTTCTGTGATCGCGGCGCTTCCATTCTCATGATGGCCTCAATTTTTTCCGGGTTGGCTTCAATTCCTCGGTGGCTGACAATGAATCCGAGTAACTTCCCTGCAGGTACTCCGAAGACACATTTCTCCGGATTGAGCTTCCACTAGTATTGCTTCAAGCTATTGAAGACCAGCTGCAAGTTTTCAATGAAGTTTTCTTAGTTTTCTGTTTTGATCACCACATCATCGATATAGGCTTCCACCCTCTTGCCCTAGTGATCGGCTAAGCATGTTTGAATGGCTCTCTGGTAAGTTTCTCCTGCGTTCTTGAGGCCGAACGACATGGAGGTATAACAGAAAGCTCCAAACAGGGTAATAAATGCAGTTTTTTCCTCATTTTCTTTTGCCAAGCTGATCTGATGGTATCCAGAATAGCAGTCTAGGAAGGACAACATAGAACATCCAGCAGTCGAATCAACCACCTGATCTATTCTAGGGAGCTCGAAGGGATCCTTCGGATAGTGTTTGTTGAGGTCGGTATAGTCGACGCACATGTGCCAATCCACCTTATTTTTTGAGTACAAGAACAGGATTTGCTAGCCACTCAGGATGCAACACTTCTCTAATGAACCCTGCTGCCACTAAGCGAGCTAACTCGGCGCAAATAGCTTCTCTCTTGTCAGGCGTGAATCCACATAGTTTCTGTCGAATCGGCCTTGCTTGAGGACAGACTTTTAATTTGTGCTCGGCCAGTTCTCTCGGGACTCCTGGCATATCCGCAGGTTGCCATGCGCGTCTCGGTTATCTTGCAGGAACCGGACGAGTGCGCTTTCCTATTTGTCGTCGAGGCTGGAACTGATGATGGTGGTCTTGCGTTCATCAGCGAACCCAAGGTTGATCCTCTTTGTTTCTTTAGTCGGCCGCATAGAGGTCACGACTTGAGCTTCAATCGTGGGTATCACGAGGTATCCCTCAGGCTTTGTGTTCGCCTACGCGGAGGAAGTCGTCGGCAGTCTAATAGTGAGGGCCACCTGAATAGCTCCCCGAAAGCATTCCGCGGTGCCTTGGAAGTCAGCACGCACGGTGATGATCCCTTGAGGTCCTGGCATCTTCAATATCATGTATGAATAATGTGGAATGGCCATGAATTTTGCCAATCCTGGCCTACCGATGATGGCATTGTATCCGTAGTCGAAACTCGCCACCTCGAACCTCAGGAACTCGATTCTGTAGTTTTCTGGAGTTCCAAAGGTGACGGGCATGTAGATGTGCCCGAGCGGGTATTCTCCTTCGGTCGGCACAATGCTGAAGAAAGGGGTGTCTGACTCGGTGAGGTCCTTGAGTGCGACCCCAAGCCCAGGATCGTCCGGGGGATGGTAACGTTTGATAGTAGATGCGGCCCGATCTTCCATGAGATACAATAACTTGATTGAGTGAAGATCTCGACGTTGATGATCCAAGGCTCCGAGCGAATGGTTCCTCATAATCACTACACCACGGCTCCGTTGGTTATCACCCGTGACACATGAATGACCTCGCCACGAAGGCTTATCCCTGCAAGCGCAATCAAGAACACAAGGAAGAACAGGAAAGAAACGCAACCAAAATGGTATTGATTACGGGATGGGGTCTCACAAACCGATCTACGGTGGCTGTTCTCGACAGATATAACTTAAGCAAAACCCAAACCTAAATGTGGCGGCGGCTGCTGAATAAATAGAGTATTAGGGCGTGCGTGACCCCTGGACTCGCCCCTAATGGGCTCCGACACGATACACGGCCCAACGGCCCAACAGACGGTGTCGCAGCACCAAAACATAATCTGAATGCTGACTTGTTTCGACGATTCTTGTTGACTACCGATGAATTTTAGGGTGGAACCAGTTGGGTTGGTTAGATAATCTCGTTATCTTTGCAACCATATTCAGTCTGTCGCAATCGAAGTCCGGATGCATCTTGGGCGTCCATTTTAGTGCAGACTGGTCCTAGACCCCAAGATGGAGTCGCGGCCGACTCGGACTTGATCTCCTTCCTGTTGTGGACGCCCTTGCTGCTCCTCCTCAACACCTTGGCTTTTCCCAAGTCCTTGCTGGTCCTCTCCAAGGTACCTAATCATGAAAACATCCATGGCCCCAAGCGTAAGCTCTAAAACACAATTGAATAGGGTAGAACGTACCTGGAGATTTAGCTGTCTTGCACGAGATCGTGTTATCGGTCCATTCATTGTATGTATAGAAGTGATGTCCTCATCAATGTTGATGCTGCTTCCCCCCTCCACCAGTACCTTCTTTACCCTACTCTCTCGGATCACCAGATCAACAAGGAGCGGGTACTTGCCAGGATGGTCGAAGTTAAGCCATTGATCTGCTCTATTGAATGTGATTGTGTGCTCTGACCACCGATAGGGAGCTGGGGCACTAGTGGTTGCCACCAGGACCTGCCAGTCATTGTGCTTTTGCTGCCTTCTATTCTCCTGCAACCCATGTCCTCCGAAGATGACGTTGACTTCCCCGTCAACATGTGGGAATGCTCCACCCCTCCCTCTTCATGCTGCTGAGGCTGCCTGGGCTTGCTAGGCCCTCCTCGCGGTGGGGGAGGTGGTAGAGGCTAGAATGGTCGGCCATTCCCAATGGAATGCTTGAAGTCTCTGCAGTTCCGCAGGGTGTGGCGCATGTCCTTATGGTACGGGCACTGGACGTCGAGGATGTCGTCCAGTGTCCGCTCGCCTCCACGGGGTGCCCCTCAGGCACGTGCGACGGGTGGTTCGGCGGCATGGACCTCCTCACGAGGCCTGTTCTCCTAACGCCTGTCGGGTTGCTGGTTTGCATCATGCCGTGGCACCCGTGGTGTAGGTTTTGTTCCTCTTATGATGTCCTAGGCCCGCTCGTCAACGGTGTTGTATATGTCTGCTTCTCGAAATAGCTGTTCGGAGGTGGTCGCCGCTTTCTGCAGTATGGCTCGGACGAAGGCCGAGTCGTTAGATCCCCGGTAGAAGTTCTCAATCACGTCTACCTCAGTGACCTTAGGGATACAGTTTCTCATGGTCTGAAACCTCTTGAGGTACGACCGAAGTGTTTCATCGCCCCGACGCCTAATGGATTTGAGATCCCATGGCTGCACCGGCTTGTTGGAGAGGGACTAAAAGTTGGCGATGAAACACCGACTGAAGTCACTCCAATCGTCGATGTAGTGTCGCGGCAGATGTCGTAGCCACTGCAATGCATCCTGCCCAAGAACGATGGGCAAGTATGCAGTCATCACGTCTTCAGTCGCCCCAGCGGCCCGAGTAGCAGTCGTATAGACGACCAACCAGCCTGCCGGGTCCTGCTTAGGCTCATACTTATCAACGTTGGAGACCTTGAAGTTTGGGGGCCACTGGATGGCCCTGAGACGTGGAGTAAGCGCGGATACTCCACATGTGTCTTCCTGTCGACATTCATGGTGTCGGTCCTGGGGAGGGGAGTCGGTGATTTTTCGTCTCGACCGTCCCCAGATCAGGCCATTGGTTGAGGCCGCTATCGACTCAACTCTGGTGGCGTGACTTTGAGCTGGGACGCCATGGTCTCGATCGTACTCCTCCCAGTGCCTTATCTCGTTCTCGTGTCGACGATCGCATGAAGCATTGATAGAGCTCCGCGCGTCTTGACGACTGTTGATGGCGTGTCGCAGGTCGCTTGGGGGATGAGTGAGGGGTACAAGATGATTAGCTACCCGAGTGAGTAGCCACCGATAGCCTTCAACATCCGGAGTTCGTGGGAAGCCATCAGCTATCTGAGCCAACACTCCTCCAACTTCGCTCGGCGTGTTAATTGCATGAGCAAAGTCAGGGTTCAGGTTTTGAGCAAAGAGAGGGTTCTCTCGGCGTAACCTTGCACCCTGTTCAGCTTGTTCTCGTTCTCGGTCTTGAACTTGCCGGCGGTCACGTCGATGAGAATTCCTCCTTTCTCTGAAGACTCGTTCGTCGGGAGTTTCACCCACTTCTGAGACTTCATCCTAGGATACATGCTGCGTTGGGTCCCGTTCCCCAGCCTCGTTATGTCGCCGAATATTTTGGCGTTTGTTCCTTCGTCGTCGAGCTTCTCGCTGGGGAGGTTCTTCCCCTGGCATGGTTTACTCGTCGTCGGATATGGGAGATGACTCCAATCTCCCCCTGATGAAGAGGATGTCGGGGTAGAAAGGAGTTGTGGCGGTGGTGAATTCCTTTCCGTCCTTCTTTGAGGGCGAAGGTGCCAGAAAGATGGCTTGGCGGAGCTCCGTTCCAGGAACACTTGCTTCCTTCTTTCTTGTAATCCGTGTCCACTCCTTTGTGGGTGAAGTGGACAATGGGGTTTATCGGTGTAACACCCCTGGTGTTACTGTCACTAAAACTTGAGCATAACAACATGAGCATTAGCACAACATGTGTTTGTTACACTTAGAGTGCATTCACTAGGCAAAAATTTCAAACAAGTTGTATTGATGTGACTTGTTGTGTGTGAAACCCTAGGGTAGGGTACTTAACCCTAAACTAGGCTTAGGAGTGACAATAAAGCCCAAGCATGAGAAAACTTCAAAACTCATTAGAAATGGTCATAAGATATCACATTTAATGGACTTTGATAGCACCAAAACCCTAGATATGTCAAAACTCTAAAAAGACCCCCAGAAAACCCTAAACTGCAACCCTAGGGGGCTAAGTGTAAATTTTGTGCACTTTTGGACCCAAGTGCAAAAACCAAGGTATTAGGGAATCTCAAATCATATGGTTCACACCTTTATGGATTTGCAAATCAAATTATGGAAATTGGACCTATTTGCAAAAAGGTACCCTAGGAATCATATGTGCCTAAGTCCAAAATCAGTTGAATAGGTCTAACTTTGGAGCTCTGTATTTCTAAAAATACAAGGAATTTGCCTAGGGCTTGTAGAGCAAGGAAAGGATAACAAATTTGATTCAGTGACTAAGCACTGGTGCTATACAAAAATTGGAGTTAAAAGGACCAAAAGTCTGGCTGTCAGTCAAGTCTAAAGACTGAACCATGGCTAACAGTGAACTCTGATGAGCTTTAAGGCCGATTTGTGCTTGATCGAGTGAGGGAATGACCAAAGTCCCTATGATCAAATTAAAGCCTGTACATAGGTTAACAACTTTGTTGTAATCCAATTGGTAACTTGTCACGCAAAAATTGAAGAAAAATGCCTCTGAAGATGCTCGATCAGAACAACTGAAGCAGCCCCTGATGCTATAGTGGCAGAAAGATCCGCGGATTCAGTGAATCTCGCCGCCAGTGACCTTACACCGCGATTGACATAGGTCATCGTGATTCGTGCGCCGTGGTTTGCGGATAACTGCTGGCGATGAAAGATCTCAACTCAGGGAAGGAGTGGAGCCTTATCACCGGACTATTCACTCTGACACTTGCCGTGCATTTGACTGAGGTGTCCTCGCCAGAGTTCGCCGTCTTTTGTAGCCACACCACGTACTTAGAAGAGCTACCATGTCGCAGTAGATAACCATAGGTAATCTGTTCGTCGCCTGAGACATTGCCTCGGGGAACGCCACGGTAGTTCGCGCCGGTGACTCACCTCTCCCTTCGACCACCAGCTTTCCCCTTTCAAAATTCAGCACCACCACTTAGTGCCCTTATAAATTGATGGAACGGTATGCTCCGCCATGTTATCGCGAAGCCAGAGCATCCATCCCTGCCCTCGATTAGCCACCATAGCTGGAGAATTTTTGTTCTTCCCCCAAATCTGTTGCCCACGCCACCGTGAGACATCGCGCCGTGGCTAGCCGTCTCCAGGTCCGTCCTCGCTCTCCTCGGTCATGTTTTAGAACCCACACAGGCTTGTGATGCTCATCGGTTCCACCCATTGTTCTTGACCACCCCTAATCGACTGGAACACTTTGATTTGCATATGGTGTTCGCCGTCACCGTGGTCAAGTGAATCCAGGGCAAGATTAGTTCAATTGAGGCTTGTTATAGGTTCGCCTCGGGTCGGTGATGCTTACCCATTAGTTGATTTGGGTAGCCAACACCGGTCATGGCGAGTCTGAGCAACAAGGTGGTCGACGGTGAGCGCGCCGTTGTATTGGGTCAATTTGGAGAAGAAACAAAAGTCGGGGGACCTCTGTGCATTTGTCAGCGAGAGAATGAATAGTGGCTAAGGGTTCTTCACCAGTTATTTGATTAACCAGGGGCCTTTTCGCTAGACCGGCAACGCGGGCGCGGACACGCGCGTGTTCTCCCTTCTGCAGGCCGACTTGGGCTGAATTGAGCCCAACACTGTTCATTAATTTCTCTTTTACTTTTTCTACCAGGATTAAAGAATTCCTAGAAAATCGTAGAAAAATGCTAAAAATACCAAACCAATTTTGTTAGACTCCTGAATTTCTATAGTATTTAATAAAAATGGTTCCAAGATTTTTAGTCCAAACCAGGATTTATAGACTATTTAAAATAGCCAAAACCTATACTCCTGGAATTTTAGAAATTACTTAGTAGCTCCAAAAATCACCAAACTTTTTGGATAAGCCTAAAATGTTATTTCGAAACCTTGGGTGAAGTTTGACTTGATTTGGATAATGTTTGATACCTAAACCCCAAAACCCTAATCTTCTAAGTAGTATCTGCCCTATGGAATAAAATACTGACTCCAAAAACCCTAGTTTCCTAGAGTACCGTGAAGGAAAATTGTATTCAAGACCTAATATGATGTACCTTTATTATCTTTGCATTTTCATAAGCATTACATGAGCATTCATAAATATATATGATTATATATAGAGAATGAGGAAGAAGTAGTGGTTGAAGAAGAGGGAGTTGCACCACCACCACCTGAAGACCCACCTGCCCGGAACTGCTTTTATTTCAATATTTGTGGAGTAGAGCCCAACTCTCCTATAACATAAGGCAAGCCCTGGTGCATTTGCCACCTCCTTGTTATTTTAAAATCTTTCTCACTTGCTTGATGCATTAGGTGATAGGAGTTGTGTGCTAAACAAATTGATGCATTTCCTTCATTGTAAGTTTGATTACCTTTCCTTGATCACCTGTTTTATGAAAATATTTTCTTGATGCTTAGTCTTGCTCTAGAAAACAAAATGTTTTGTTTTAACAAAATATGATGCTTCAAGTGGGATGGGATGTTTTCAAAAATAAAACTTGATGGTGGATCCATCATGGCCATGATGGGTTCAACATCAGAAAAGATGTACCTCTGTTAGGTACCAAACTTTGGGTTGAAATGATAAAGCTGAGACCAGACAAGTGACTTGCACGAGAAGAGAATCTCGGTGTAGTGTCTCCGTCTGAGTCGATTAAGGACCTTGTCGATGTAGGCCTGCTGACCGAAGACGCTTTAACTGGTCACATGCCTCATCATGGGTAAGCTTTGCCTTGAGCAGACTAATACCAAAATAAGATAACACGCAATGGGAGTGGAGAGATGGCAAGAGTAGCGTGTACCCTCCGTGGCAAGAGGCTGAACGGTGGTGTATCTGTGCTCTCGGTTGGCGTGAACCTGATATGGTCTTAAGAACCCCGATGGCAAGTTGACATATGCAAGGGTTAAGTGCTACATATGTCATGTGATTGGAGATCCTCAACTGAGTATTAATCGATTTGGATCGCTGTTACTTCTCGGACATGAAGACTTGGTCACTGACTTACACGTAGCATTCCAGTGAACAAGAAGGGTTGATAAAAAGATGGCTAGTATAGGCCAAGTGCTTGAATTAGGGTAGAAAGAACTCTAGATTCAGGTAATGACTTAACTTGCTAATAAAACTGGATTTTAAGGATCCACTATTAGTAAGCATTTTTGCAAACAGAGTCTTTATTCTTGATTAAACCTTACCTTGACTCCCTCAAGCTAGCATATCCTTGAGAGTCTTTTATTTTGACGGGTAAGACTTGTGAAAGTACACTTCGTACTCAGGGTTTTTGAACCCATGTTGTTGTAGGTGAGGAAGCAGCAAACTTTTGTTGCTTTTGCTCTAAGGTGGTGCCAAAGGAAGAAGCTCAAGAGTGAAGTCCTGGGAGGATGATGTCCTCCTTTTAAAAACATTATACTTTTATGCGGGAGGGGTTTTTGCCTCCCGAGTTTGTAATAATAATACTTCTGCACTCATATATATTATTGGTCTGTAATAACAACACTCTTTCTATATTTTAATGTAAATTAAAGTTACTGTAAATGCTTCCGCTCATTCATTCCTCCGATGTGTTGTAATATCTGCGAGACAGGTGAAACGCTCTTGGGAAAGGTAAGGGATATAGATACCGAACTTGTCAAGTGATCAGGTGCATCTACGGGGTTGTCCGAGGTCCATTGGACAAGGACAACTGTAGGTGGGCATAATGACTTGGGAGGTTCTGTCACATTCGGGTAAGTGAGTTCCCAGCTCTCGACTTGTAAGAGGTAGTCTTTGTCTGGGGCACAGGAGGTTGCGCTATCTGCTGTCTTATTCTGGCTTTCTCGTGGTTTTCCAAGGAAAGCTTCTTCTCCAGTGGATCCGCTATGCGGTGCAGAATTCCCCTCCCATCTGCTACGGACAAGATGGTCCCGAAGCAGAATATGGATCCAGGGCGGAGAGCGATCATGCACTGGGAAGTGACAGCCATTGAGCTAGCTTGGATCAATGACACACCCTCTACCTAGCGCGCCAGCTATTGGTGTTTGGAGCCTGACCACACACCCGGGGTTACCCCTCATGGTGCTTTTGGGTAGGACGGTGCTGTTGATTGTAACTCAATGGTTCGTGCGAGATGCACGAGAGACGACAAACAGTTTTCTACAGGTTCTGGTCGCGTTGAGATGTGTAACACCCTACTTCCTAGTGTGGATCTTTATGTGGTAGGTTACAAGGGAAATCTCCTGTGTGGCGAGAGACTAATGGGTTGAGTAGATGGTCGATGATTCTGATGGGGTATCCCCTAGGCCTTATATATTCGGCCGTGGGGCACTACATGCGTGTATGATAATGATGTGTACCTAAACAATAGTGAACCGACTGAACTTATCTTCCTGTGATCCTGCCGACTTATCCCTAGTCTGTTCCAACGTCCAAGGAAGCTGCGCAAGAAAGTCAGATCGGCGCTATGGATAACGCTTAAATCCAATGAGCCACCTGGGCCTGAGTCTGGTTTTTCCTCGCATCGGCCCATTCCACCAGCAGTTCTCCCCTGGCCCACGAAGGGACAGCCTTGCGAGATAATATGCCCAAGGCCTTTCGCGAGGCTTCTTGCCTTCTAGTGGACCCAAGGGATATCTGTCCCCCACACTCATGCAGTAGACCCTTTGGATGCTGATGACTGGCTTAAGGTCATTGGAGAGAAGTTAGACATCACCCAGTGCAATGACCGAGAGAAGGTCTTGTACACTTCGGGAAGACTCGAAGGAGCCACGTCCGATTGGTGGGATGCCTTCACCGCGACACACGCCAATTCTAATGTCGTAACCTGGTAGGAGTTCCAAGTGAACTTCTATGCTCATCATATTCCCTCGGGAATCATGAAGCTAAATCAAAAGGAATTCCTTTCCTTCACTCAAGGGAACATCACGGTTAGTGAGTACCGTGATCGCTTCACCCAGCTTTCACGTTACGCCCTAGAAGAAGTGGACACTGAAGAGAAGCGCCAAGAACGTTTCTTGGAAGGCTTGATTGGACCTTTGAACTACCAATTATAGAGCCATAGCTTCCCCAATTTCCAGACTTTGCTGAACAAGGCAATTGGCCTTGAAAGCAAAAGAAAAGAGCTGTCAGATCATAAGAGGAAGTACAAAGGGCAGACTAGCAGGAATACCCGGCAAAACAACTCCCAAGGTTCTCAGTTCCGCTCTGGAAATCAGAGTGGAAACAACAACTATCAAGCACAGCGCTCTGGACAACAAAGTCAGAGGAACAATCAATATCAAAACCAGCTGAGAAGTAGCACTCAGACCGGTCAAAGGTCTAGTGGGCAACAACAGAATCGTCAAGGAAGCGCCATGAACACATCGGCCAAGAATAACAACACAACTACCCCAGTTCAACCTAATGGTTGTTTCAAGTGTGGCGAACTTGGCCACTATGCCAACAACTACCCCAGGCGTAATCAACAGACACACCAGAAGAATAGCAACCAGAGGACTGACTAGAACACACCTGCTCGTGGATTTGCACAGAACAAGACTCCGCAGAACTAGAGTAGAAGAAGAGTCAACCATGTGATAGTGGAATCAGTTCCTGAGGATGCTGACGTGGTGTATGGTATGTTTCTTATTAACTCCATACCTGCATCAGTTTTATTTGATTCTAGAGCATCTCACTCCTTCGTAACAAAGTCATTCCTGGAGAAACATAATATACCAAACTATCCCTTGAAGAAGAAACTATTAATTTGATCACCAGGGGGTGAACTTAGAGCCACTCACTCATGTCCTCAGACTAAGATTGAAATTAGAGGCCTAAGCTTTCTAGTAGAGCTGATAATTTTGGAATCAAGTGGAATCAATGTGATACTTGGAATAAACTACTTGACCAAGTATGATGGAGTAATATCTTGTGCCAAGAGGATGGTTACATTAACTAGTCCGCAAGGAGAAATAATTGAAGTCAATGCCAGTATGCCAGCAAAAGCAGAGGCAATGGTAAATTAGTTGGAAGAGAAATCTTTGGAGCACATCAGAATAGTGTGTGAATACCTAGACGTATTTCCGGAAGAATTACCAGGTATGCCACTTGATCGTGATATAGAGTTTTCTATTCAACTATTACCCGAAACCGCACCAATTTCAAAAAGAGCTTACCAAATGGATGTCAAAGATTTAATTGAACTGAAGAAACAAATAGAAGAATTACTAGAAAAAGGTTTTATTCATCCCAGTTCATCACCATGGGGAGCCCCAGTTCTATTTGTGAACAAGAAAGATGGTTCAAGAAGAATGTGTGTGGACTATAGAAGCTTGAATGAAGTAACAATTAAGAACAAGTACCCGTTACCTTGGATTGAAGATCTGTTCGATCAGATGAGAGGAGCTACAATATTCTTGAAGATAGATCTAAAATTTGGCTATCATCAGTTGAAGATACGGACTGAAGATATACCTAAAACGACCTTCACCACAAGATATGGACTATATGAGTTTTTAGTCATGTCTTTTGGACTGACTAATGCACCAGCTTACTTTATGAATTTGATGAATAAAGTATTCATCGAATACCTTGACCAGTTTGTGGTGGTATTCACCGATGACATACTGGTATACTCTCAGAATGAAGAAACACATGAAGATCATCTGAGATTAGTTCTACAGAAACTTCGCGACAATCAGTTGTATGCGAAATTTTCGAAGTGTGGTTTTTGGCTGAAGGAAGTCACTTTCCTAGGTCACATTATCACCAATGGAGGAATCAAAGTAGGCCCCGGTAAAATAAGTGAAATACTAAATTGGAAACAACCCACAGATGTGTCCAAGATCAGGAGTTTTCTTGGATTAGCAGGATACTACAGAAGCTTTACCGAAGGCTTCTCCAAAATAGTGAAACCCCTTACTTCACTATTGGAGAAAGGTAAAGAATTTAAGTGGGATGAAGCATGTCAGAAATGTTTCGAGGAATTAAAGGAAAGGCTAACCACTGCACCAGTGTTAATTATGTCTGATATTCATAAAGGATTTGATGTGTATTGTGATGCATCACATCTAGGACTTGGATGTGTGTTAATGCAAGAAGGAAAAGTAATTGCATATGCTTCAAGGCAGTTATGAAAGCATGATTTGGAATTAGCTGCCGTAGTGCATGCTTTAAAGATTTGGAGGCACTACATGATTGGAAACAAGTGTAAAATCTTCACGGATCATAAAAGCTTGAAATACATCTTCACATAGAAAGAACTCAACCTAAGACAGAGAAGATGGCTTAATACAATATCACTTAGGAAAAGCAAATGTAGTGGTAGATGCTTTGAGCTGTAAAAGTCAAGTGAACAACATCACAACTCATTTGATGTCACAGGAATTGTGCTGGGAGACGGAACAACTCAACCTTGGAATGCTCAATAATATGGAAGCAACAGTTATGGAAGTTGAATCTACTTTAGAAGAAGAGATTCGTAAAGGACAGGAGACTGATGAGAAAATCAAAGAAATTAAGACACAAATTAGTTTGGGTGAAGTCCCAGATTTCACAGAAGATGAACAAGGCATGTATGGTTTAAAAAGAGAATCTTGTACCAAAAAACGAGCACCTACGCCACCTTATCTTGAGGGAAGCCCATGATTCAGCATATTCTATTCACCCTGGAAGTACTAATATGTACCAGGATCTAAAGGAAAAGTATTGGTGGTACGGTTTGAAAAGAGATGTGGCTACTCATGTTGCACTATGTGACGTGTGTCAACGAGTTAAAGCCGAACACCAAATACCAATAGGATTGCTACAACCTCTCAAGGTACCGGAATGGAAATGAGAAGAAATCGGTATGGATTTCATAGTTGGACTACCCCGTACTCAGGATGGCTATGATTCAATATTGGTTATAGTGGACAGGTTGACTAAAGTGGCACACTTTATACCTGTAAAAACAACCTACTCAGGAGCCCAGTTAGCAGAGTTATATATGTCAAGAATTGTTTGTCTGCATGGAGTACCAAAGAAGATCGTATCAGACCGAGGAACCCAATTTACCTCACGCTTTTGGAAAAGACTACATGAGTCCATGGATACCAAGCTAAACTTTAGTTTAGCTTATCATCCGCAAACGAATGGGCAAACAGAAAGAACAAAACAAGTGTTGGAAGATATGCTAAGAGCTTGCGCTCTAAAGCATGGTAGAAGTTGGGATAAAAGTCTGCCTTATGCAGAATTCTCATACAACAATAGTTACCAGGCAAGTCTAAAAATGGCACCATTTGAAGCACTTTATGGACGAAAGTGTTGAACACCGCTTTATTGAAATCAGACCGGAGGAAGTCAAGTATTTGGCCCAGAAATTCTCCAAGAAGCAGAAAAGCAAGTACAGATTATCAGAGAGAATTTGAAAACATCACAGTCAAGACAGAAAAGCTATGATGACAATAGAAGAAGAGAGTTGATATTTGAATTAGGAGACTTCGTATACCTTAAAGTTTCACCGATGATAGGCATGAAAAGATTTAAGGTGAAGGGTAAACTATCTCCTCGCTACATTGGCTCGTTCAAGATTTTGGAAAGGAAAGGTGAAGTAGCATACCAGTTAGAGCTACCCGATAGTTTGTCGGATGTGCATGACATATTTCATGTGTCACAACTTAAGAAATGCTTAAGAGTACTGGAAGAACAATTACCTATGGAGGAACTCAATGTTAAGGAGGATTTGACTTATTCGGAGTACCCTATCAGAATTTTGGAAACATCTCACAGAATTACACGGTGTAATGTTATTGAGAGCACCTAGAGGGGGGTGGATAGGTGATCCTGTAAATAGGTGATCCTGTAAAAATCAAATACTAATAGCCACAAAACTTGGTTAAGTGTTAGTATGGCTAAGTAGCGAGCTCTTGTGAACACACAAGTAATCACAGAAAAGCAATCACAAGAGACACGCGAGTTTATCCCATGGTTCGGCCAAGTATAACACTTGCCTACTTCCACGTTGTGGCGTCCCAACGGACGAGGGTTGCACTCAACCCCTTTCAAGTGATCCAATAATCAACTTGAGTACCATGGTGTTTTTCTTTCTTAGACTTTCTCCTGTTTGCAAGGAATCTCCACAACTTGGAGCCTCTCGCCCTTACAATTGATGATCACAAAGAAGCACGGAAGTAAGGGAGGGGAGAGCAACACACACAAGACTCAAAGCGAGAGCACAATCACGCACACAAGTCAAAACTCGAGCTCAAAACACAGCGTAAGGAGTTCTCAACTCAAATGGAGCTCAAGTCACTATCTCAAAGAATCGAATGCGTGAGAATGGAGTCTTAGGATCTTTCTTGTAAGCTTGGGTGACTCCTCCATGCGCCTAGGGGTCCCTTTTATAGCCCCAAGGCAGCTAGGAGCCTTTGGAGATCAACAAGGAAGGCCATTCTTGCCTTCTGTCGGGTGGCGCACCGGACAGTCCGGTGCGCCACCGGACAGTCACTGTAGACGGTCTAGTGTGGATCTCCTTCCTTTTCTGGCGCAGACGACCGTTGCAGATTCACGGCAGCTAGTGCACTGGACACTGACACCCGACAGTCCGGTGCCCCCTACCGACCGTTGGCGCGGGCCACGCGTCGCCCGTGGATTGCGCGGCCGACCATTGCGTAGTCGACGTTTGCTCACCGAACAGTCCTGTACATTACCGGACAGTCCGGTGAATTTTAGCCGTACGCCGTTGAACTTTTCCCGAGAGCGACGACTTCACCGCGAACGACTCACCGGACAGTCCGGTGAACCACCGGATAGTCCGGTGATTTATAGCCATACGCCGCCGTCGAGTCCCGAGAGCGGCCAGTTCACCTTGGACTCTTTTGGCGCACCGGACACTATCCGGTGCACCACAGGACATTGTCCGGTGCACCCAGACCGAGCAGCAGTTGGCTGTACACAGCCAACTCTTTTCCAATCTCTTTTCTCCTGTTTCTAGCACTTAGAGACAATACATTAGTACCCAAATCAATGTACTAAGTCTAGAAATGTACCTTGTTACATGATTTTCACTTCTTCAATCTTTGGCACAAATTAACACTTATAGAATATGTGTTGGGCACTTGATCACCAAAACACTTTAGAAATGGCCCAAGGGCACATTTCCCTTTCAATCTCTCCCTTTTTGGTGATTTATGCCAACACATCCAAAAGCAACCAAAAGAAGTGCAATATCAATGCAAAAGAGAACCAAATTGTTTTTTACTCTAATTTGGCATATTTGGATCATACTTTGCCACCACTTGGTTTGTTTTTGCGAATCAAATTCATTTTCCTATCTCTACAACAAACTCACTTGTTTGGGCACAAAGAGAGATAATCCAAGAGTAAAATTGATTAAGAGCCAAAAACTCCCCCTTTTCCCATAGTCATAAAATCTCCCCACAAGAGACCAAATTTTGCAATAAGAGTGTTTTGGACAAATCAAAAAGTTCTAACTCTCCTCTTTTCAAAATTTCACAAGTGGTAGCTGATCCATTTGCTTTGGCCTTAATTTCTCCCCCTTTGGCATTAAGCACCAAAACAGGATCATTCTTGGCCCTTTAACCCCATTGCCTCACCAAAATTGTCAATTAAGAGCAAAAAGGCAATAAGAGCATAAATATGAACTTGGAGTTAATACCGGAGTGCAGTGGAAGTCTTTGCATGGTCCAAGTTCACCTTTCCCTTTCAATTTACTTTGGAGACTAAATCAAGTAAACTCAAACACAAAGGGTCAAGCTGTAGCATGCCTCCCCCTAAATAAGTGCATCACTTGCAAATGGACTTGTGAGGTCCGAGGATCAAGTGTACAACTTGAGCACCACAAATGAACAAAATAGATTGAAATGCATAAATTAACATGATCAAAGGCATAAAACACATGTATGCTATAGATCAATCCAAGTTACGCGAATCTAAGACATTTAGTTCACTACGCAGCCTGCAAAAGGTTTTCTCATCTAACGGCTTGGTAAAGATATCGGCTAGCTAGTTCTCGGTGCTAATATGGAACACCTTGATATCTCCCTTTTGCTGGTGGTCTCTCAGAAAGTGATGCCGGATGTCTATGTGCTTAGTGCGGCTGTGTTCAACAGGATTATCCGCCATGCAGATTGCACTCTCATTGTCACATAGGAGTGGGACTTTGCTCAGATTGTAGCCAAAGTCCTGGAGGGTTTGCCTCATCTAAAGTAGTTGCGCAGAGCACTGTCCTGCGGCAACATACTCGGCCTCAGCGGTGGATAGGGCAACGGATGTTTGTTTCTTTGAACTCCAAGACACCAGGGACCTTTCTAGGAATTGGCACGTCCCTGATGTACTCTTCCTATCAACCTTGCACCCACCATAATTGGAGTCTGAATATCCAATTAAGTCAAAGGTAGACCCCTTTGGATACCAGATCTCGAAGCAAGGGGTAGCAACTAAATATCTAAGAATCCGCTTAACGGCCACAAAGTGACATTCCCTTGGGTCGGATTGATATCTAGCACACATGCATAAGCTAAGCATAATATCCGGTCTACTAGCACATAAATAAAGCAAGGAACCTATCAAAGACTGGTATGCTTTTTGATCAACGGACTTACCTCCTTTGTTGAGGTCGACATGTCCGTCGGCTCCCATTGGTGTCTTTGCGGGCTTGGCGTCCTTCATCCCAAACCGCTTGAGCAGGTCTTACATATACTTCGTTTGGGAGATGAAAGTGTGTCCTTGAGTTGCTTCACTTGGAACACAAGGAAGTAGTTCAACTCGCCCATCATCGACATCTCAAATTTCTGAGTCATCACCCTGCTAAACTCCTCACAAGACTTTTGATTAGTAGAACCAAATATTATGTCATCGACATAAATTTGGCACACAAAAAGGTCGTTGTCACAAGTCTTAGTGAAAAGAGTGGGATCGGCTTTCCCAACCTTGAAAGCATTAGCAATTAAGAAATCTCTAAGGTATTCATACCATGCTCTTGGGGCTTGCTTAAGTCCATAGAGCACCTTAGAGAGCTTACACACATGGTCGGGGTACCTTTCATCCTCAAAGCCAGAGGGTTGTTCCACGTACACCTCCTCCTTGATCGGCCCATTGAAGAAAGCGCTCTTCACATCCATTTGAAACAACCTGAAAGAGTGGTGAGCGGCATAGGCTAATAGAATGCGAATAGACTCTCGCCTAGCCATAGGAGCAAAAGTCTCCTCGAAGTCCAAACCTGCGACTTGGGCATAACCTTTTGCCACAAGTTGAGCCTTGTTTCTTGTCACCACCCCGTGCTTGTCTTGCTTGTTGTGGAACACCCACTTGGTTCCCACAACGTTTTGCTTTGGACGTGGCACTAGGGTCCAAACTTCATTCCTCTTGAAGTTGTTGAGCTCTTCCAGCATGGCCAACACCCAGTCCGGATCCTGCAAGGCCTCTTCTACCCTGAAAGGCTCAATAGAAAGGAGAAACAAGTAATGCTCACAAAAATTAGCTAGACGTGAGCGAGTTGTTACTCCCTTGCTTATGTCACCCAGTATCTGATCAACGGGGTGATGTTGTTGGATCATCGCTCGGACTTGAGTTGGAGGGTCCTGTGGTGCTTCTTCCTCCATAACTTGATCTTCTTGTGCTCCCCCTTGATCACACGCCTCCTCTTGAGGAACCTGTTCATCATCATGAGTTGGGGGGTGCACCATTGTTGAGGAAGAAGGTTGATCTTGCTCTTGGTGTTCCTGTGGTCGCACATCTCCAATCGCCATGGTGCGAGTTGCGTCCGTTGGAACATCATCTTCATCTACATCATCAAGATCAACTTGCTCTCTTGGAGAGCCATTAGTTTCATCAAATACAACATCGCTAGAGACTTCAACCAAACCCGATGATTTGTTGAAGACTCTATACGCCTTTGTATTTGAGTCATAACGTAGCAAAAACCCTTCTACAGCTTTGGGAGCAAATTTGGAATTTCTACCTTTCTTTACTAGAATGTAACATTTACTCCCAAATACACGAAAGTATGAAACGTTGGGTTTGTTACTGGTTAGAAGTTCATACGAGGTCTTCTTGAGGAGGCGATGAAGGTAGACCCGGTTTATGGCATGGCAAGTTGTATTCACAGCCTCCAACCAAAACCGCTCGGGTGTCTTGAACTCTCCAAGCATCGTCCTCGCCATGTCGATAAGCGTCCTGTTCTTCCTCTTTACCACACCATTTTGCTGTGGTGTGTAGGGAGCGGAGAACTCGTGCTTGATTCCTTCCTCCTCAAGGTACTCCTCCACTTGTAGGTTCTTGAACTCGGACCCGTTGTCGCTTCTTATCTTTTTCACCTTGAGCTCAAATTCATTTTGTGCTCTCCTTAGAAAGCGCTTTAGGGACCCTTGGGTTTCTGATTTATCCTGCAAAAAGAATACCCAAGTGAAGTGGGAAAAATCATCAACAATAACAAGACCATACTTACTTCCCTCGATGCTGAGGTAGGCGACGGGTCTGAAGAGGTCCATATGAAGTAGCTCTAGAGGTCTTGATGTGGTCATCACATTCTTGCTGTGGTGAGTGCTTCCCACCTATTTACCTGCTTGACAAGCTGCACAAGGTCTATCTTTTTCGAAAAATACATTGGTTAGTCCTAACTCATGTTCTCCCTTTAGAAGTTTATGAAGGTTCTTCATCCCAGCATGTGCTAGACGGCGATGCCACAGCCAGCCCATGGTAGTCTTAGCAATTAAGCATGCATCTAGATCGGCCTCCTCTTTCGAAAAATCAACTAAGTAGAGTTTGTCGTCTAGTACACCCTTAAAAGCTAATGAACCATCACTCCTTCTAAAGACAGACACATCTACATTGGTAAATAGACAATTATAACCCATATTACATAGTTGACTGACAGACAATAAGTTGTATCCGAGCGATTCAACTAAGAACACAATGGATATGGAATGCTCGGATGAAATGGCTATCTTCCCTAGTCCTCTAACCTAGCCTTGGTTCCCATCTCCAAAGATGATCGAGTCCTAGGAACCCTTGTTCTTGACGTAGGAGGTGAACATCTTCTTCTCCCCCGTCATGTGGTTTGTGCATCCACTGTCGATAATCCAGCTTGAGCCCCCGGATGCATAAACCTGCAAGGCAATTTTGTGGCGGAACCACCCGAATTATTCCAGCTTAAGTGCCTAAGTCACGCCTCAAGGGCCGTAACACACTTAAATCAGAATAATCCGTCAGTCCCTCAGATCTAGTCTGATAGAGCCACTTAACCAGGATCAAATTCCACAATCTCACTCGAAGGTGAGTCACAGAAGAAATACAATAAAACAGGAAACCTCGAATTAAGTGCTGAATTATTACATAGATCGGAGTTTTGAGTAGCAAATAAGAGTTTACGAAATAAAATGCAGCGGATAATCGATGTCGTCGGTATCGAGGAAATGGGCAAGGCCTAGCCCACTACTCCTCGTGCTCCTCTCCTGCCGGAGCAGCATCCCTGTAATACCCAATTTGTAAGGAAATATAAGGAGAAATAGTGTTTCCTTTATCTATATATGTGTTATCTCTATTCACCATCCCATGTGAACACCTCACTTAAACAAATAAATAAATAACAAAAGACCCTAAAAAAAATAATGCATGCATCATGCTGGGATTTTATTTGGTGTGCATTTTGTGACAACATAAAATGCCAAGAAATATATTAAAGCTCAAAGTGGAATTTAAATTCGAAAAAGGAATTCCAGAATTTAGAAAAGAGAAGCAAACAAATATTATGCGATATAAAAATATAAATAAAATATATAAATATATCTCCAAGTTGGTAATTTTGATGGTGCAATATAATCTGGGAATAAATTTGTCACAAGTTTGAATTGAAGCTAAGCATTTAAATTTGGGTTTGAAATAGAGAAGAAAAGAGGAATTACTATATAATACAAAAATAAATTTATAAATAGATAAACTTATTCCACAATGATTTATTCAAAATACTCAGAAATTTTAGTATAAGTTCACCACAAACTTGGAATTCAAATTGAGCTTTAAAATAATTTTTTTTTAAAAAAAGAGAACTATACTACACGTGGGCCCAAGACTTGATTTCGGCCCACTTCAGTCAATCTATCGCGTAGCCTAGCCTGATTCCCTATCCCGCTCAGCCCGTGCCGTGTCACTGCGCCGATGACATGCGGGACCCACGGACCTGCGTCTCGCGGTGCGCTTGGACTCACCCCATTCAGCCGAGACGCTTGCACGTGGGATCGGTTGTCAGGTCCGTCGTCTCCGCGAAGAGCACGGATGCGTCAACGGAATCCCGGACAAATCGCCCCAGCTGGCCACGATCTCCCTCTCTGTCACATGGACCCGGGCGGACAGCCGCTTGACCAGGTTTCCTCCGCCACTGACGCGTGGGCTCAGGGCCACTATAGATCTTCCCCAATAATCGCGGGGCGCTGACGGAGTACCGGCCATGGCCGAGATCCCTGTTGGAGCCTGCTGACTTTGCAACCGTCCGCCTCGCCTTGGCTACAAGTACGAACGACCTGCCGCGCTTGCTAAGGACCCGTTTTCGCCGCACTACGAGCCCAAACCCTATCGCCGCCGTGCGCCGGGTGCAGAGGAAGTCGCCACCGGTAACCCGCCTCTATACCAACTCCCCACCTCTGGCGCACCGCCAATCGGAATTCCCATGTCGTAGTGAAGCTTCCCGTGGCAATGTCGGGAGGGATCGGTGACCGCAGCAACCATTTATTGCTCACCGGAGTGTGCAGGGTATCCTCAAGCCGCCTGATCTCGTGGGCAGCTCACCGATCCATCTTCACCCAGGTAAATAGCGCTCCAATACTCTACCCATGTCAATAGCTTCGTGTTGGACCATCCGGGGTTGCGAATGGGGCACCAGGGCGCCGTGTCGGATGTCTCCGGTGGAACCTCCACCGTGGGTGACGGCGGCGCCGCCGGCCTCCCGGTCGGGATTGGGGGCGCGCGCGCGTGGCCGTTGGATCGGGTGCGTGCGGCTCTGATTAGATTGTGTAGATACCGCTTCGGTTGTTGATCCGAGCCGTCGATCCTCCAATGTATGCATCAGATTAGATTTAGGTACTTTAAATCGTGATCGTGGGATGTTGATCGGGCGGTCACGCGGATGTGGGGTTGGTTCACACGTGATCCATTCCTGGCCTCTGGATCTAATCTGGACGGCCGAAAATCAATCATACCCCTTCGCGGGTACTTTTGTTAAAGAGTCCCCGAAGAAATCACAAATCAACCCGCCGTCCTCAGGCCTGTTTCCCTAAGTCTAGGGAATAATTGTAGACTAACCCCTGCGTTTTCTGATAATTGAGGCCCTGTCCAGAGAACTCGAAAACCAGAGAATATAAATGGAAAATAGATTTTTAATATGAAAATAATTACTAGAATTTGATAAATTCATATTAAATTCATTTTAGCTCCAAATTAATCCATTCCACTTCCTATAATTTTGTAATATTATTGTCTATTATTTAGTGTCTCTGTTTTGACATGAAAACAGTTAGAAAATTAATTTCTCATCTAATCCTACTTTAATCACATTAAACCTTAGGAAATTCATAACTTGAATTCTATAACTCCAAATTTAGTGATTCCAGTTCCTATAATCTCATTTTAATGTATAGATTTTTACTGTATATTTTAATTGCATTTTTGATGTGATGTTAATTTATGGTATACCATGTATGTATTGTGTTGATGCGAGTAGACGAGCAAACCACTGTGGAGTCTGAGGTTCAACAAGTAGAGGTAGCTGAGCAGGAGCTCATTGAAGGCAAGTTGTGCCCTTGATCACTTACTTTTCCCAGCCATGTTCTTATTAATTTTAATGATCTGCATAGGTTAATTTTGATGGGAGCCTTTATGTTACCCCAGTTTTGATTACCTCTACCTTGTTCACCCCTGAAATATTTTTGGGTAGTACTTGCTATTGCTTTATGTGGATTGGGTATGGAGATACACTATTCATGATTATTCTGTTATTATCTTGTTATTATTGCTGTTCATGTTAAGATCATTAAATTAATGGGAACATGGAGCGACCACCCGGGAAAACAGTGCTACCACAAGGGTTTAATGGGACGCCCTTGGCTGATTAACTAGGAAAGCTAGGGGAGGGCTACCTTACCCGAAAGGGGCAAGGGCAGTAGGGGAGTGGTCAGTGTAGGGAGGTCCTTGTTTGATTTTGCTGCGATGGCAGTCAGACAAGAACCCTGCACTGGAGCTTCCTATAAACTGTAGCGGGTAGTCTGAAGCTAGTGGAACTTTGTAAAGGCCTCGTAGTGTTACCCTGCCTCGCTTCCTTGGTAGAGGTGTATGGGATTCATGACCCCTTGGCAGATGGGTAACACGGCTTGTGGGTAAAGATGCGCAACCTCTGCAGAGTGTAAAACTAGTATACTAGCCGTGCTCACGGTCATGAGCGGCTCGGACCCTCACATGATTAACCATGGAACTTAAATTTAATTTGACATTTGCATCGCATTTGGGATTACTTTACTATTACTGTTCTTTATTATTATTAAGGTTTGGTATTTACTTACACTTAGTAACTGCTAATAAAATTTTGACCAACTTATAAAAGCAATGCTCAGCCTCAGCCTTTACTTCATTGATTAGCCTTACACTTTATGGACTCCCACCTTTGGTGAGTTCATGCCACATTATTCCCCACGACTTGTTGAGCTATGAACGTATGTGAGCTCACTCTTGCTGTCTCACACCCCCCCCACAGGAGAAGAACAGGTGGTCGAAGAGGACCCACCTAACACTGAGGAGTTCGATCTGTTCTAGGTGGCGTTTCTCAGTCGACATTGGCGCCGACGATCCTTAGTTCGTTTTATGGTTATTCCTTTATTTTGTAATAAGTCTTCCGCTATGTAATAAATACTCTGATGATTTATGACATTTATCTCTATACACTCTGTTATTATATATGTTGTCTTCTTGGCGCATGTATGAGATGCACCCGGCTTTGTTCCTTAAATCCGGGTGTTACAGAAGTGGTATCAGAGGAATGTTGACTGTAGGACGAAGCCTAGATAGAAATGGATAAAACCCTTACCTACTTACCTTACTCTGATTCCTTCTACACTTATCTTGATCCTGTCTCACCTTCTACTGTTCTACTCTGATCATGCTTACCTTTTCTACTCTTGGACAAGATGGATTTCACACCATGGAATCCCTACCCCTATGATATTTTTAAGGGATAGGAAGCCTAAGACAAAATTAAAACTATTTTCTCTATTAAGAATGTTGGTTGAATGTTCTGATGATCAATGCCTGATTTGCTTCTTTGATTGATTGAAATATTATATGGAAATCTTAGCATGTGTCAGCATAAGGTAATAAATTAGCTATGGTAGGTAAAACATTAAACTGCTTAGCTAATAAATCCCCCAAAGTAACATGATTGTAATTACTGCCTTGTCTACTGCTCTTTCTTACCATATGTATCTAACTCAGATGGTCAATACCAGGAGGGGTGGTGGAATTGATTTGCCTCCTAACCGACACACTCGAAGGATATATAGACAACCTCAGCCACAGCCTGCGGAGATGAATCCTCCTAATCCTCCACCAGGCGGAGTTGACCCACTGGTTGCTGCTCAGATGGCGGTGATGCAGCAAATGGCGGACACTATGGCTGATATGCGTGCCCAGATGCAGCAAGAACGCCAGGAAATGCGTCAGGAAAGAAAAGATATACGCCAGGAGTTGCGCCAGGAGAGAGATGAGATACGCCAAGAAAGGAGGGCGCAACAACAGCAGCTGCAACAACAACTTCAACAACAGCAACAACAGCAGCAAGTGCCATTGCCTCCTCCACCACCACCAGTTCCACCTCGTGATAAGCATCGGGAGTTTATGAGTCATAAGCCACCAACCTTCGCCAACTCGCCAGATCCACTTGATGCAGACGATTGGTTGAAGTCAATTGAGAAGATGCTGAATATTGCACAATGCACTGACCGGGAGAAGGTTTTATATGCTTCTGGACGTCTGATTGGTCCTGCTGCTGACTAGTGGGATTCTTATACTGCTGCCCACGATGCTGCTGATACTATTACCTGGGCAGAGTTTGGTACACAATTCAGGAACTACCATATTCCAGCTGGTATGATAAAGATTAAGAAGGAGTTTCTGTCATTGAAGCAAGGCAATATGTCGGTCAGCGAGTACAGAGACAAATTTATTCAGCTATCGAGATATGCTCCGGAGGAAGTTGCTGAGGATGAGAGGAAGCAGGAGCACTTTATTGAAGGACATAATGGACCCTTGCAGTATGCACTGGTTGCACACACCTTTCCATCATTTCAGAGGCTACTGGATAAGGCTCTTACTATTGAACACAAGCGTGTTCAACTGGGTGATTTGAAGAGGAAGGCTATCTCACAGGGACAGGGTAGCAGCAGTGTTCGTCCTCGCTACAGTTCACCACAGGGTACACCGACTCGACCGGGAGGACCACGCCCAGTTCTGCAATCACCACTGAGGACTCCACCTCCTCGACAGGCTACTCCCACTGGCACCCCGACGAAGTTTTCAGGACAGAGTTCAGGCACTACTTGTTTCAAGTGTGGGAAGACTGGACATTATGCAAATGTCTGCCCACAGAGGATTGCTACTACTTCAACTCAGAACAAGCAACAGACCCCTGGCAAGGGTTATTCTATTCCCAGGGTGAATCAAGTCAGCGTTGATGATACTCCTGATTGTGGGGACCTCGTAATTGGTATGTTTTATGTTAATGCAATTCCTGCAACCATATTATTTGATTCTGGTGCTACACATTCATTCATGTCTGCTAGATATGCCAACACAAATGAAATACCACTGCTAAGTATGAGAAAACCCAAGATAGTAATTACACCTAAAGGGCCTGTTGAGGCGAATCAAATGACACGTAGATTGACATTAACCATTATGGGTAGAGAATTTGGAGCTACTGCAATAATATTAGAGTCAAGCAGTATAGATCTAATACTTGGTATGTCATGGCTAAGAAAGGCAAAGGCCGTTATAGCTTGTGGTAGAGGTACCGTAGAACTCACTACCACTAAAGGAGAAAGATTTCAAGTTAATATTGCAGTAACCTCCTCATCCATGCGTGCAATGTTCTTTATGCCTGAGGAGTTTGTTGGCGACAACATCCGGGTGGTTAGAGATTTTCCGGATGTCTTTCCAGAGGAGTTACCAGGGATGCCACCTGATAGAGAAGTTGAGTTTGTTATTGATCTCTTACCGGGAACCGCCCCTATTTCTAAACGGCCATATAGAATGTCTGTAGAAGAGTTGAAGGAACTTAAGAAGCAGTTGACGGAGTTACAAGAGGCTGGTTACATTCGTCCAAGTTCCTAACCTTGGGGAGCACCAGTGTTATTCGTACAGAAGAAGGATGGATCGCAACGAATGTGCGTGGACTATAGATCACTCAATGATGTCACGGTGAAGAACAAGTATCCATTACCCCGTATTGAGGATTTATTTGATCAGATGCGAGGTGCTAGAGTATTCTCGAAGATTGATCTCCGATCCGGTTACCATCAGATGAGGATTAGACCATCGGATATTCCCAAGACGGCTTTCTCGACTCGATATGGATTATATGAGTTTACTGTTATGTCATTTGGACTAACCAATGCACCAGCTTACTTCATGAATTTGATGAATAAGGTGTTTATGGAGTATTTGGACAGATTCGTCGTGGTATTCATCGACGATATTCTTATCTATTCTAAGAATGAAAGTGATCATGAACTACATCTAAGGTTGGTGCTACAGAAGTTATGAGATAATCAACTCTACGCTAAGTTCAGCAAGTGCGAGTTTTGGATTGACAAGGTGCCATTCCTTGGTCATATTGTTTCTAATGGAGGAATAGCAGTGGATCCTGCTAAGGTGAAGGAGATTATGGAGTGGAGAGTGCCCACTACAGTTACTGAGATTCGGAGTTTCTTGGGACTCGCAGGATATTATCGAAGATTTATTGAAGGGTTCTCTAAAATTGCTAAGCCTATGACATCGCTTTTGGAAAAAGGAAGAGAATTTAAGTGGGATGAGAAGTGCCAAGAAAGCTTTGATCAGTTGAAGGAGAGATTGATGTCACCTCCAGTTTTGATTATGCCAGATCTGCAGAAGGGATTTGACATTTACTGTGATGCATGTGGCCAAGGACTTGGATGTGTGCTTATGCAAGAAGGTCATGTGATTGCCTATGCATCTCGTCAGTTGAGGAAGCATGAATTGAACTACCCCACCCATGACTTAGAGCTGGCTGCCGTTGTGCATGCACTTAAGATTTGGAGACACTATATTATGGGAACTAAGTGCCAAGTATACACGGATCATAAGAGTTTGAAGTATATATTCACTCAGAAGGATCTCAATCTTAGGCAACGCCGTTGGTTGGAGCTCATTAAGGATTATGACTTGGAGATTCACTATCACCCAGGCAAGGCGAATTTGGTTGCAGATGCCTTGAGTCGGAAGGAGCATGTTCACTCCGCTTTCTTTGTCCAGCTACCTGATGAATTAGCAAAAGACTTTGAGAGGCTCAACCTGGGAATTGTTACACATACGGAAGGAGTGACTATTGAATTGGAACCTACCTTGGAGCAAGAAATTCGTAAAGGTCAGGTTGGTGATGCCAAAATCCAGGAGATCAAGGATCTGATAACTGAGGGTAGAGGCCCAGAGTTCACGGAGGATGAGCAAGGCACGATATGGTTCAAGAATCGGATCTGTGTTCCCGATATTGATAGTCTTCGGGAAACCATATTGAAGGAGGCACATGATTCAGTTTACTCTATCCACCCTGGGAGTACTAAGATGTATCAGGATTTGAAGCAAAAGTATTGGTGGTATGGTTTAAAGAGAGATGTAGCTGCACATGTGGCTATGTGCGATGTATGCCAAAGAGTTAAAGCTGAACACTAGAGGCCAGCCGGACTACTGCATCCACTGAAGATACCTGAGTGGAAATGGGAAGAGATTGGCATGGACTTCATTGTTGGATTACCCCGCACGTCTGCTGGATATGATTCTATATGGGTGATTGTGGACAGGCTAACCAAGGTAGCCCACTTTATTCCAGTGAAGACCACTTATTCAGGAGCTAAGTTGGCAGAGTTGTACATGGCACGGATTGTATGCCTGCATGGTGTGCCAAAGAAGATTGTGTCAGATCGAGGATCACAGTTTACCTCTCGATATTGGAAGAAGTTGCACGAGTCCTTGGATACAAGGTTAAATTTTAGTTCGGCTTACCACCCACAGACTGATGGGCAGACTGAGAGGACTAACCAAGTGCTGGAAGATATGTTAAGAGCTTGTGCCCTTAAGCATGGAGGAAGTTGGGATAAGAGTTTGCCTTATGCGGAGTTCTCTTATAATAATAGCTATCAGGCCAGTTTGAAGATGTCACCGTTTGAGGCTTTGTATGGCAGAAAGTGCAGGACCCCATTGTATTGAGATCAAACTGGTGAAAGACAGTTGTTTGGGCCGGAGATTATACAAGAAGCAGAGGAACAAGTTCAACAAATAAGGGAGAATTTGAGAACTGCACAGTCCAGGCAGAAAAGTTATGCTGATACCCGGAGAAGACTACTTGAGTTTAAGGAGGGAGATTATGTTTATTTGAAGGTGTCACCACTCCGGGGCATGAGAAGATTTAAAGTCAAAGGAAAGTTGTCCCCTCGCTTTATTGGACCCTTCTTAATCTTAAAGCGAGTGGGAGAGGTTGCATATCAATTGGAGTTACCGGATCATCTTGCGGATGTTCATGATGTATTTCATGTATCTCAGCTGAAGAAATGTCTCAGGGTGCCTGAAGAACAATTACCAATGGAAGACCTTAGTATTCAAGAAGATTTGACTTATGCTGAGTACCCCATCAAGATTTTGGATACTTTGACTCGAGTTACGAGGAATAAGGTTATAAAGATGTGCAAAGTGCAATGGAGCCACCACGGTGAAGATGAAGCAACTTGGGAAAGAGAGGAAGAGCTTCGTATAGATTTTCCCCACCTTTTCCCTAGATCTTCCTAAATCTCGGGGACGAGATTATTTTTAAGGGGGGTAGGATTTGTAATACCCAATTTGTAAGGAAATATAAGGAGAAATAGTGTTTCCTTTATCTATATATGTGTTATCTCTATTCACCATCCCATGTGAACACCTCACTTAAACAAATAAATAAATAACAAAAGACCCTAAAAAAATAATGCATGCATCATGCTGGGATTTTATTTGGTGTGCATTTTGTGACAACATAAAATGCCAAGAAATATATTAAAGCTCAAAGTGGAATTTAAATTCGAAAAAGGAATTCCAGAATTTAGAAAAGAGAAGCAAACAAATATTATGCGATATAAAAATATAAATAAAATATATAAATATATCTCCAAGTTGGTAATTTTGATGGTGCAATATAATCTGGGAATAAATTTGTCACAAGTTTGAATTGAAGCTAAGCATTTAAATTTGGGTTTGAAATAGAGAAGAAAAGAGGAATTACTATATAATACAAAAATAAATTTATAAATAGATAAACTTATTCCACAATGATTTATTCAAAATACTCAGAAATTTTAGTATAAGTTCACCACAAACTTGGAATTCAAATTGAGCTTTAAAATAAATTTTTTTAAAAAAAGAGAACTATACTACACGTGGGCCCAAGACTTGATTTCGGCCCACTTCAGTCAATCTACCGCGTAGCCTAGCCTGATTCCCTATCCCGCTCAGCCCGTGCCGTGTCACTGCGCCGATGACATGCGGGACCCACGGACCTGCGTCTCGCGGTGCGCTTGGACTCACCCCATTCAGCCGAGACGCTTGCACGTGGGATCGGTTGTCAGGTCCGTCGTTCTCCGCGAAGAGCACGGATGCGTCAACGGAATCCCGGACAAATCGCCCCAGCTGGCCACGATCTCCCTCTCTGTCACATGGACCCGGGTGGACAGCCGCTTGACCAGGTTTCCTCCGCCACTGACGCGTGGGCTCAGGGCCACTGTAGATCTTCCCCAACAATCGCGGGGCGCTGACGGAGTACCGGCCATGGCCGAGATCCCCGTTGGAGCCCGCTGACTTTGCAACCGTCCGCCTCGCCTCGGCTACAAGTACGGACGACCTACCGCGCTTGCTATGGACCCGTTTTTGCCGCACTACGAGCCCAAACCCTATCGCCGCCGTGCGCCGGGTGCAGAGGAAGCCGCCACCGGTAACCCGCCTCTGTACCAACTCCCCACCTCTGGCGCACCGCCAATCGGAATTCCCATGTCGTAGTGAAGCTTCCCGTGGCGCTGTCGGGAGGGATCGGTGACCGCGCAACCATTTATTGCTCACTGGAGTGTGCAGGGTATCCTCAAGCCGCCTGATCTCGTGGGCAGCTCACCGATCCATCTTCACCCAGGTAAATAGCGCTCCAATACTCTACCCATGTCAGTAGCTTCGTGTTGGACCATCCGGGGTTGCGAATGGGGCACCAGGGCGCCGTGTCGGATGTCTCCGGTGGAACCTCCACCGTGGGTGACGGCGGCGCCGCCGGCCTCCCGGTCGGGATTGGGGGCGCGCGCGCGTGGCCGTTGGATCGGGTGCGTGCGGCTCTGATTAGATTGTGTAGATACCGCTTCGGTTGTAGATCCGAGCCGTCGATCCTCCAATGTATGCATCAGATTAGATTTAGGTACTTTAAATCGTGACCGTGGGATGTTGATCGGGCGGTCACGCGGATGTGGGGTTGGTTCGCACGTGATCCATTCCTGGCCTCTGGATCTAATCTGGACGGCCGAAAATCAATCATACCCCTTCGCGGGTACTTTTGTTAAAGAGTCCCCGAAGAAATCACAAGTCAACCCGCCGTCCTCAGGCCTGTTTCCCTGAGTCTAGGGAATAATTGTAGACTAACCCCTGCGTTTTCTGATAATTGAGGCCCTGTCCAGAGAACTCGAAAACCAGAGAATATAAATGGAAAATAGATTTTTAATATGAAAATAATTACTAGAATTTGATAAATTCATATTAAATTCATTTTAGCTCCAAATTAATCCGTTCCACTTCCTATAATTTTGTAATATTACTGTCTATTATTTAGTGTCTCTGTTTTGACATGAAAACAGTTAGAAAATTAATTTCTCATCTAATCCTACTTTAATCACATTAAACCTTAGGAAATTCATAACTTGAATTCTATAACTCCAAATTTAGTGATTCCAGTTCCTATAATCTCATTTTAATGTATAGATTTTTACTGTATATTTTAATTGCATGTTTGATGTGATGTTAATTTATGGTATACCATGTATGTATTGTGTTGATGCGAGTAGACGAGCAAACCACTGTGGAGTCTGAGGTTCAACAAGTAGAGGTAGCTGAGCAGGAGCTCATTGAAGGCAAGTTGTGCCCTTGATCACTTACTTTTCCCAGCCATGTTCTTATTAATTTTAATGATCTGCATAGGTTAATTTTGATGGGAGCCTTTATGTTACCCCAGTTTTGATTACCTCTACCTTGTTCACCCCTGAAATATTTTTGGGTAGTACTTGCTATTGCTTTATGTGGATTGGGTATGGAGATACACTATTCATGATTATTCTGTTATTATCTTGTTATTATTGCTGTTCATGTTAAGATCATTAAATTAATGGGAACATGGAGCGACCACCCGGGAAAACAGTGCTACCACAAGGGTTTAATGGGACGCCCTTGGCTGATTAACTAGGAAAGCTAGGGGAGGGCTACCTTACCCGAAAGGGGCAAGGGCAGTAGGGGAGTGGTCAGTGTAGGGAGGTCCTTGTTTGATTTTGCTGCGATGGCGGTCAGACAAGAACCCTGCACTGGAGCTTCCTATAAACTGTAGCGGGTAGTCTGAAGCTAGTGGAACTTTGTAAAGGCCTCGTAGTGTTACCCTGCCTCGCTTCCTTGGTAGAGGTGTATGGGATTCATGACCCCTTGGCAGATGGGTAACACGGCTTGTGGGTAAAGATGCGCAACCTCTGCAGAGTGTAAAACTAGTATACTAGCCGTGCTCACGGTCATGAGCGGCTCGGACCCTCACATGATTAACCATGGAACTTAAATTTAATTTGACATTTGCATCGCATTTGGGATTACTTTACTATTACTGTTCTTTATTATTATTAAGGTTTGGTATTTACTTACACTTAGTAACTGCTAATAAAATTTTGACCAACTTATAAAAGCAATGCTCAGCCTCAGCCTTTACTTCATTGATTAGCCTTACACTTTATGGACTCCCACCTTTGGTGAGTTCATGCCACATTATTCCCCACTGACTTGTTGAGCTATGAACGTATGTGAGCTCACTCTTGCTGTCTCACACCCCCCCACAGGAGAAGAACAGGTGGTCGAAGAGGACCCACCTAACACTGAGGAGTTCGATCTGTTCTAGGTGGCGTTTCTCAGTCGACATTGGCGCCGACGATCCTTAGTTCGTTTTATGGTTATTCCTTTATTTTGTAATAAGTCTTCCGCTATGTAATAAATACTCTGATGATTTATGACATTTATCTCTATACACTCTGTTATTATATATGTTGTCTTCTTGGCGCATGTATGAGATGCACCCGGCTTTGTTCCTTAAATCCGGGTGTTACAATCCCACTCGACCGTCCAACCCGGTGGCAGGGTGGTAGGCCAAGTCACACCATCAACCATTTCCTGAATGGCACCTGCAAAAATTATGCCACAAGCAAGGCTGAGTATACTAATACTCAGCTAGACTTACCCGGTGTGAGGAATCTACTCCTCTACCTCTAGACTATGCAGCTGTTTGGTTGAGGGGTTTGGTTTGCCAAAAGCACTAGCTGTTTCTAAAATCCATTTTTAACTTTTCAAATTCTAGCATCATTATCTTAGCTAGGTTTGCTTCTTCTAAGCATACATGGTAACAAGCATTTAGTTGAATCAACAAATTGTCTCATGTAACCTCATTCCACTTTTTTACTCGATGTAGTACAAGGGGTCAAGCGGTCTCATTAGCTACGAGAAGCAGACGATTTGAATCGAGTTTTATCCTTGCAAGGTAAACCTAAACACACGGCATGTCAGGGAACTCCGACCCCGCACATGACAACCGTCCCCATCGATTCCCCGTTTGCGTCTAGGCCTCACCACCTTGGCATACAATGCTCCACTGACCCCGGCTGCCGCCATGCAGTGGCCGCACTTGTACTCACCATAGCTAGCATGGGAGACCTAGTCTCAGGTCGCATGAGAGATAAAGTCCGCGCCCGGCTTCACTCAGGTACTAGGTTTATCGGTTACCATTTTTCCCGGCATGTGCTTAGTACGTTCAAAAGCTTGACTCAGGTATCCACACATTAATCCTTAATTCTTTTTCCCGTCTCATGGTCAAGGCATCCTCCCTGGATCCAAGTCCATAGACTAACATAGATCCCGTTATCAAGATGAATACAATCAATTCCTGACCTCGCGCGAGTGCTAGAAAAATCACTCGACTTCTACCGAGATCCTGATTAGCAAGCAGCTACTCGACCTAGCATACTAGTATTCATCTCAAAAAGGAATCCTAAGTTCATGCAACTAGAGGTTTCAAGCAACTCCTACACTTAAGTGCACATTACAATCCTACAAGCATTAAGTGTAGTAAAGTAGCATATAATAATACGGTTATGCATATAAACCGGGGCTTGCCTTCAATTGCTGGGGCTACGGGGAGATCCTCGATAGCAGCCTCGGAAGCTTGCTCCTGGTCCTCCTCTTGGACAGATCCTTGCTTGGGGATGAGCACGTACTCTCCGTTGGCAAGATTATAATCTAATGAATGCAATGCGTAAGATATATGCATGATATGATATGTGCTTTAGAAATTACAACTTTTGATGGTGTATGGTCTACTTAAGCTAGATAGAGTTAAACCTTACTTATGTGAGACCTTTGGGTGGTATACTTGGTAAATTGGGTCAAACTTAACTAAGGTAAGTGGTAGGTTTATTTTCTTTGGGGTTCCACTGAATTCCTTTTAAGCCTTAGTGAGTTTTGACAAGAATTCAAGTTGGACTCATTGGAGTGAGGTTTATTTCTTCTTTCTTTTTCTTTATTCTCCTTAAGTTTTTGGAGTGGGTTTGAACTACAAGTCGTTTTAATAAAATTGCAAAAATCCTGTAAAAATTACAGTGGCTTATTACTGGTGTATAATTTTCTGTCTCAAAATTTGGGGATCAGAAAGTGAATATGTTTCTCTGGACAAAATTACCAATTTTTTGGGCAGAAGGGGTGTTTTGAACTACAACTATTACTTAACAGTAGGTAATTCTCCAAAACTTATTTTTGCTGGCTTTTAGGTGCTATAACATGACTTGACACAAATTTCTAGTCTTTATTACCTATTAATTATTTTACTAGGGTTTTCTCAAGTTTCTAGCCTAAGGGGTGCTTTCTGCTACCACTATATTTGAAAAATATCAAACAACAGATTTCTGATTTTTCATAGCTTCTATTTTGTGAAAAAGCAATCATTCTGAAGTTTGGCATCTTTTTGCTTAAGGGAAGGGGTGGTATGCATTAATTGGATTAAATGGCCTTTCTTATAAAATATTAGCAATAGGTATTATTTTGCATCTTTTTAATGGGTTTGCATTTTTCTCTGGTGGCCTATCTCATTATTGACCTAGCAAAATTTTATTTGCCCATTATTGCATTATTATGGGTTATTCATGATTTATTTAGAAAATGACTCATTATCATATTACACTTATTTACCCTACTTAAAATGATGTGCTACGGTGTTCATTATTTTTGCAGTGGGGTTCTGGTGGTTATAAGTCCACTGGATTTTTATTATCAATTTTGGGTCTGGTTTTGAATTTCTAATAATTGATTTCCAGTTGGAATAATGCTAAATAAAACATTTTATTTTAAAAATGATCTGGACTAAAGGTCTCTTTATTTTTCCTGGGTTCTCTGTTACTTAAGCAAACTAGGAAAAATAATTTCACTCACTGTTCATTAATTTCTAATGCCTTTCTGATTTTCCTAAGTTTTAGGCAGAAATGGTTTTTAATGAATATTTACACTATATTCTTCAATACTGGGGTTCCTACTATTTTTAAACAGTGTCTACATGAGGTTTGAATACCTACAAATTTTCTTAGGTTCAGCATAGAAGAAAAACAAATTTTCCTTAATCAAACAAGGTTTGGTCAGTTTCTGTTTTTAATTTTAAACTCTAAAAATTAGAACAGAAAGCATAAGGTTCATTATTTTTAAATGATAGCTCATATTATTCAGGGTCTAGCAAAATTAGTTTGATAATTTTTGCTTAAGAATTCATCAAGTTATGGATTTTATAAGTTCTCTGGTTATTTAAAAAGATTAACACAATTGATTAAATGGAAAACTACTTTTCACTGGGGTCCCTGGCGGGTGTTTTAAGTTTTTCCTCACGAATCAGTCCCTAGGCTACTATTCACATGAGACACTGACATTGCAGAAAACCCCCTGGGTTCTTCTAATCCTAACCCGAGGTCCTTCTCCTAACTTAAACAGTGCCCGCGACGGAAGAAAGGGCGGAGGGGCTTACCGGCGGCGAGATTGCTCCGGTGATGTGGTCGAGGACGTAGGGGAGGTCTCGGGGATCACAACGATGTGCGGGTCGCCGTTGGGGGTGGTCGGAGTTGGCCGGTCTGCGTGCGCAGGCGGCGGAGCTCGTCGGCGGCGAGGAGTCCGACCTATCCAGGGCGAAATTGACCAATCAAACTGGTCAGAGAGCTTCACCAGGGATCAAGGAAGGTGTGCATGCGAGGAATTGAAGAATGGCTCACTAGAGAGCTCGGTCCACGCGTGCAGGCGGGCGACCGAAGTCCAGCGAGGGTGATCTTGGGCTTCCGGTGAAGTTCTGTCGGGTCCGAGGGCTTGGGGAGCTTCACGGGCCTATGGCGGAGCTAACCGAAGCACTAGCGCGACTTGAGGGCGACTGGAGTGGGCTGGCCACGGTGGCCGAAGCTCTAGCGGCAATGGCGGGCGGAAAAGAGCTCGCCGGAGCTAAGGAGGGGTGGCTGGCCGGTGATGGTGAGCGTGGGGGAAGTGAGGCACGCCCGGGGAGGCTTTATAGGAGCGGGCGGGCACGGCCGAGGGCAAGGGCACGCGGCGGACTTGACCGAACGCCGGGGCGAGCGCGCGCGGGTTGGGCGAGCGCCGGCGTGCCGACCAGGGTCGAACACGTGTGCCCGTGCATTCTGCCCAAGTTCTGGCGCATGTGGTCACTCATCCGAGCCTGCTCTCGCCTTGGTCAGTGCACAAAACCTCTTCTCCTCCCTACAAGCTACCGATCTTGTGTGGGGGTCATAGGATTTTGCCTACTTGTTGCAGAGATATGGAGCCCGGAAATCCGGTTTGTCTCCCTGCCCAAATCCGAGGCAAATCCAAGGTTTTGTCGTGTCTAGGGCTCGCGTCCTAATGCCATCTTCTGGCATGCGATAGAGGGGTTAGTTAGGCACGTTTTTGTTAATGGGGTCATTAGGATTTGAGTTAGGGATCAAGGTGAACACGCTTGATCTTTGGCTCAAGGTCTGAAATTTAGAATTCTGAAATTCAGAATTTCCTATTGAGTCCCCACATGAGAAGCTTATTTGGGGTTTTATTTGAATTATTTTGGCCAAGCCTCTTCAATCTTTATTGTTGCTTATTAAATATACTTCAATGTTTATAATTGGCTCAAGCCATGATTTTAAAATTTTCATACCCTTTTCCCCATTCTCTTGGATTTTGCTCATAGGGCTCAATTAGGGTTTTTGTTGGGGTTGCACATTTTGCCTTTTTGAAAAACCCATTTGTTTTGAACATGATACTTTTAAGTATAGGCTTGGTGGATCCTTTATTCTTAAGTCAATTTGATGTTCATACTTAAATTTGGTTCACATAAGATGATGGTTCATGGGTTAACATTTTGAGAGAAACCCTAGGTGACACTGGGTGTCACAACCTTCCCCCCTTAAAGGAATCTCGTCACGAGATTCGGGCCAGAGTCCTCCCGGGGTGAAGAGAAGGGTGAGACTTATAGGAAGTGGGTGACTATTGTTATTATTAGGGCAATTTGCCCTTCGAATGTCATTCTCTTTGCAACTTCAGAAGGAAGTTCTTCTTAAATTTGTTTTATGATTACTTTATCCTGATTTAAGATTATATCTTTGGGATTTAGATTCGAAGGGCAGGAGGAGGGGTTGGGTGTGATTACGTACCATCTTCCTTAGGTAGGCAATCGGGGAAGTTGGATCTCAAGAATTCCTCGGTTTCCCAAGTAGCTTCTTCCTCTGAGTGATTACTCCACTGGACCTTGTACATCTTGATCAATTTAGCCCGAGTTGATCTTTCCTTGCAATCCAGAATCTTGGAAGGGTACTCTTGGTACGATAGTGTCGGCGTTTCGAGACCGGGGGGTCCCCGAGCCGACGAGTGAGTGTGCCGCGTGCCCCAGCCCAGATGGGTCGAGCGCGTGGGCGAGCGCGAAGGGGGGAGAGAGCGAGAGCGAGGTGGCCGGAGCCGGGTCGTGAGGGAGACGGAGAATCCCGCGGCCTTCGTGTTCGTCCCGCGCCCAGGTCGGGTGCGCTTGCAGTAGGGGGTTACAAGCGTCCGCGCGGGTGAGGGGAGCGAGCGGCCCCAAGAGAGCGCCTGCCCCTGCCCTTCGTTCCCGCGAGGCCAACCTTCTCTAAGAAGGCCCTGGTCCTTCCTTTTATAGGCGTAAGGAGAGGATCCAGGTGTACAAATGGGGGTGTAGCAAGGTGCTACGTGTCTAGCGGGAGAGAGCTAGTGCCCTAAGTACATGCCAAGGTGGCAGCCGGAGAGATCTTGGCACCCCGCTAGTGTGGCGTCGTGGCTATCGGAGAGGCAATGGAGCTTGGCGGAGGGACAGCTGTCGGAGTGGTTGGGCCCTTGCTGACGTCCCCCTGCTTTCGTAAGAGAGCTGAGAGCCGCCGTCGTCATGGGTCCAGCGGGGTGCCATCATTGCCTATCTGGCGGAGCTAGCCAGATGGGACGTCGGTCCTGTTCCCTGCGGCCCGAGTCGGCTCGGGGTAGGGTGATGATGGCGCTTCCTGTTGACGTGGCGGACTCGTGCCCTAGGTCGGGCGACGTGGAGGCTCCTCCGAAGCCGAGGTCGAGTCTGTCCTGCATGGCCGAGGCCGAGCCCGAGCTCCTGGGTCGGGCGAGGCGGAGGTCGTTCGGCAGAGGCCAGGGCGGAGTCCGAGCCCTGGGTCGGGCGAGGCGGAGTTCGTCGTCTTCCGGGGCCTTAGCCCGAGTCCGAGCCCTGGGTCGGGCGGAGCGGAAGTTCGCCGTCTTCCGGGGCCTTAGCCCGAGTCCGAGCCCTGGGTCGGGTGGAGCGGAGTTCGCCGTCTTCCGGGGCCTTAGCCCGAGTCTGAGCCCTGGGTCGGGCGGAGCGGAGTTCGCCGTCTTCCGGGGCCTTAGCCCGAGTCCGAGCCCTGGGTCGGGCGGAGCGGAGTTCGCCGTCTTCCGGGGCCTTAGCCCGAGTCCGAGCCCTGGGTCAGGCGGAGCGGAGTTCGTCGTCTTCCGGGGCCTTAGCCCAAGTCCGAGCCCTGGGTCGGGCGGAGCTTCCTATGGCGCTTTTGGCCAAGCCTGGCCGCCCGGCAGTCCCACTCTTTGCGTCAAATGCCCCAGCGACTTGGTCGGTCGGCGCGGTGATTTAGTCAGGGTTGCTTCTCAACGAAGGCAAGGCCTCGGGCGAGCCGGAGATGCGTCTGCCGTAAAAAGGGGGCCTCGGGCGAGACGGAAACACCTCAGGGTCGGCTGCCCTTGCCCGAGGCTAGGCTCGAGCGTGGCGTGATCGAGTCGCTCGTATGGACTGATCCCTGACTTAATCAAACCCATCAGGCCTCTGCAGCTTTATGCTGATGGGGGTTACCAGCTGAGAATTAGGCGTCTTGAGGGTACCCCTAATTATGGTCCCCGACAGTAGCCCCCGAGCCTCGAAGGGAGTGTTAACACTCGCTTGGAGGCTTTCGTCGCACTTTTTTGCAAGGGGACCAGCCTTTCTCGGTTGCTCTTTGTTCCGGTGGGTGCGCGCGAGCGCACCCGCCGGGTGTAGCCCCCGAGGCCTCGGAGGAGTGGTTTCACTCCTTCGAGGTCTTAATGCCTTGCGTAATGCTTCGGCCGGTCTGGCGGTTCCCTCATGCGAACAGGCCGTAGCCCGGGTGCACTGTCGGGGCCCAAGTTCTCGGGCTGGTATGTTGACGCTGTCAACGGTTCGGCCGGAGCCGGGTTTGCGAGAGCAGCCCCCGAGCCTCCGCACAGAGCGAGAGGACGATCAGGGACAGACTCGGCTTTTTTACATACGCCCCTACGTCGCCTTTCCGTAAGGAGGAGGGGGGGAGAGAGCCATGTTTCCCTCGATGGGCACCGAACATGGTGTCTCCGGTGAGCTGCAATCGGGTAATCCGAGTGGACGTCCGTGCCCCGTTCGTTGGGGGTCGGCTAGGGGCCTGGAGGCACGCCCAAAAGTACCTGCGGGTGATCTGCCGGACCCGGTCCCCTGGCGACGGGGTCCGAGGGCTCGTTGCCTCCCTCCGATGGGATTCTGTTACAGAGTCGTTCCCGCTGGTCTCGGAAATGTCCTAGGGTACCTCGGGAGCGCAGCCCGAGCCTTGGTTATGTATCGAACGTACCCCTGGTCATCCCTCGCTCGGTGTCTGAGGCGACTGTGAACCCTTCGGGGGGCCAGCCTTCGAACCCCTGATCAGTAAGGGGCACGGAGCCCGAGTAGCCTGAGGCGGTCGTGGGACCTTTCGGGGGGCCGACCTTTGAACCCCTGACCAGTAGTGGGTGTCGGGCCCACGCGATCTGAGGCGGCTGTTGAACCCTTCGGGGGGCCAGCCTTCGAACCCCTGATCAGTAAGGAGGCTCGGAGCCTAGTTCCTTCACGGGGAAGGATCCCTTTGGGGGTATCCCCTTTCCCGGTCCCTGTTGCAAGAGATAGAGAAAGAAGGAAAAGGGAAAAAAGGATACGAAATTGAACGACGTGGCGTACCTTTTTTGGTGTGGCCGTTTTGGCGAAGGCGAAACGTCGCCAGCTGCTCCTGCCAGAAGCGCCGCCTGTCCAGCCGCGGAGTTAATGCGCCGGGGCGAGTAGTTGGCGAGGCTGCCGTTGCGCGTGCGCGAGCCGTTCGAGGAACGGGTCACGGGCGTGTCGTCTTCACACCGTGAGAGAGGGGGTTCTCTTGCTGCCTCCGGATGGGACGTGAGCTTGGCTGATGGCGTGACCGCTGCTCTTGCGCGCCTGCCACCGTCATTACTGCCGGCCCACTTTTGACTGCGTTTGACCGCTGCGCCCGGCTGGCGCTGCTGGGCCGCGCGCTGGGCCGCCTCGGGTCGCGGTATTGGTTCCGCAACCGAGGAGGTGCGGTGGTGGCGCAAGTGGCATAGTTGCTTACATGCAGCATCCGGCGCGCCGGTTGCGCGACGCGTGGGCTTGAGCCTCCGTGCTGGCCTGTCAGGAGTCGGAGAGGCGCGTCCACTTGGCGCGAGTCGGAGAGGCGCGTCCACTTGGCGCGGTTGCATGCTGCCCGCATGGCTGCCCGTCCCTTTCGCCCGTTGGTCTGGGCAAAGGTGGAGGGTCACTTGTAACCGCTGGGTGGTTGCGCGCGCCGCGCGCGGCGGTTCGGCTTTTTCTGCTCGGAGCCGGTCTGTATGACAGGCGGGTCCTAGCCCCCGCGCCGCAGGGGAGGACTTTGGAGGCGTGTTGGAGAAGACTCAGCCCGTGACGGTTGGGGGCGCAAGCAGGGAGAGTTGCCTTTAAAAGGAGGGCGACCCCTTTCGTAAGGCGACCATGTCTTCTTCCTCCCTTATGCATCGTGTCTTTCCACCTTTCAAGCCCCCGGATGGGGGAAACCGCCGTCTCCGTGCCTCATCGTCGGAGGACACTACTCCGCGGGAGTGGGTACCTTTCGGCCATCGTTCGGCTTCAAGGATTTTCATCACACAGCCCGGCGGCTCCCCTCCGCTGGTGATCACCCAAGACGGTGGCCTCCAGCTCCCGGATGGGGAGAGGCAAACCGGGCTGTGGTCCCGGCCCCGCCCTCAGTGTTGAGGGTGTTCGTCATCCTCGCCGGGGCGGGGAGCGAGGCGAGCCGGGGCTCCACCTCCTACGCGGGTCGGCGGACCACCTCATTTTCCAGCTTTTGGTGGTGGCAATCGCCTTTTAGCCCCACGGCGGAGACATCCTCCAGCCATGCCGGGGAAGGAGAACTGTTGCTGCCCAGCTAGGATGCAACATTCCGTCTTCCCCCTCGCATTCGCGGCGAGGACGGCTGCGAGGATCTGCCGGGGTGCTTAGGGGCGTCCCGCGTTTGCTGGTGATTCACCCAGAGCTTGTCGCTCCTCGGGCTTCCCTGGCGGGGAGGTTGTCCGTACCCGCGGGGGCGGAACCGGAGTTCCGTTTGTAATGGCACTTCGAGTGCCGGGTTTTTTGTTCATTTCGGCTTTCGGGGCCTGAACATGTATGTAATTATGGCACGGAGCCGTGTTTTTTCCTCATTTCCGAGCACTAAGACTCGTCTGCTGATTGTCTGAACCGCTTCACCAAGCATGAGTCGCCCCGTGTCAAGGTGACGAGTGAGGTATCCGTATCCCGGAGGCGTAGGAGTCCCTCGGCTCGGTCGGCCCTGTTGTCCGAGGCTCCTCTAGCTTAGTTAAAGAGACCCCTCGGCCGCTCTTCGACGAGCCGAGGCCGGGGGTAGCGATATCAGTATGAGCAGAGGCGAAGTTGGTTCGGAAATGAAACCTGGTTGGCTGGAGCCTAGCCGAGTTGTCCGTTGGCAGGATCGACGCCGGAGTCGGTCAGCCGAAGCTTCGGACCGGGCTCGTGCCCTCGGAAGGTGGTTGGCCGAGGCCCCGGAGGTGGCTGGCCGAGCCGCCTGCTCGGGCCGGATTCCCGGAGAAGTCCCTGACAACGATCGCCCGGGCGTGGTGATGACGCCGTCCTTCGGAGCGGAGGCCCTCGGACCGTGTCGCCGTCCGAGGCTAGGTCGGGCCTTGCCGAAGGTGCCGTTGATGCCGAGGGTGTCGCTGCCCCCTTCCCGAGTCAGGACCCGAGCCTGCAGGATCAGCTTGTCTTGTAGTGTGTGCTTTGTGCGGCCGTCGAGGCCAGAACACACACCCTTGCTGTGTTGTAAAGCTGCGTCTCTTTTCCTCTTGTTTCGAGCATCTGGACTTTTTGTCGGTAACAGGGATGTTAGTGCGAGCGAAAGTTGCTTCTCGCGGAAGGTGAGGAGTGAGGTATCCGTATCCCGGAGGCGTAGGAGTCCCTCGGCTCAGGTCGGCCTTGCCGCTTACGCGCACTTTTACTCGTCCATGAGGCCCTATCACCGACTTGGTCGAGGAAACTCGAAGAATCGCTTCGACAGAAGGGCTTCCGAACGTAGAGACTTGTTCGATCCGCGGAGTCACCTTATCCGAACGCGAGTTACTTATCGCAGAAGGTGATGAGTGAGGTATCCGTATCCCGGAGGCGTAGGAGTCCCTCGGCTCGGTCAGCCCTTGACTGCTTACGTGTACCCCGTCGTTTCCAGGACCCACTTTTCGAAGTAGTCAAAAAGCACGGAAGATATTCTGGTAAAAGAGATTTTCTGTTTGAGGAAAATTTTGACGCAGAGGGGGTTTCCCCCCTTTTAGCCCCCGAGGGAGGGTCGGGCTTTGCCGAGGCGAGGCCGACCCTTCCTTGTTGACTAAACTTTGCGTGGGTGTGAGGTATATGAACAACTTGGAAACATCTTAAGGGTAGAAGCGACGTAGCTGTTGGATGTTCCAAGCGTTGCCGTAGACCTCGCCTTGACTGTTGGCCAGCTTGTACGTTCCGGGCTTCAGAACTTTGGCGATGATGAACGGCCCCTCCCAGGGGGCGTGAGCTTGTGCCTCCCTCGGGCGTCCTGACGCAGCCGAAGCACCAGGTCGCCCACCTGGAGGTCTCGGGGTCGGACCCCTCGGGCGTGGTAGCGTCGCAGGGACTGCTGATACCGCGCCGAGTGTAGTAAGGCCCTGTCCCGAGCCTCGTCCAGCTGGTCCAGCGAGTCTTCTCGGCTAGCTTGGTTGCTTTCATCGTTGTAGGCCCTCGTCCTCGGGGAGCCGTATTCCAGGCCAGTGGGCAAGACGGCCTCGGCCCCGTAGACTAGGAAGAACGGCGTGAAACCCGTGGCTCGGCTCGACGTCGTCCTCAGGCTCCAGACCACCGAGGGGAGTTCCTTCATCCATCGCTTGCCGAACTTGTTGAGATCATTGTAAATCCGAGGCTTGAGCCCTTGTAGAATCATGCCGTTGGCACGTTCTACTTGCCCATTTGACATGGGATGAGCTACGGCGGCCCAGTCTACCCGGATGTTGTGATCCTCGCAAAAATCCAAGAATTTTTTGCCGGTGAACTGGGTGCCGTTGTCGGTGATGATAGAGTTCGAGACCCCGAAGCGATGGATGATGTTGGTGAAGAACGCCACCGCCTGCTCGGATCTGATGCTGTTCAGGGGTCGGACCTTGATCCACTTGGAGAATTTGTCGACGGCGACCAGCAGGTGCGTGTAGCCCCCGGGCGCCTTCTGCAGAGGGCCGACGAGGTCCAGACCCCACACAGCGAAGGGCCAGGTGATGGGTATCGTCTGCAGAGCCTGAGCGGGCAGGTGGGTCTGCTTCGCATAGAATTGGCACCCTTCGCAGGCGCGGACAATTCTAGTGGCGTCAGCCACCGCCGTCGGCCAATAGAAGCCTTGGCGGAAAGCGTTTCCGACGAGGGTTCGAGGTGCTGCATGATGGCCGCAAGCCCCCGAGTGTATTTCCTGCAGGAGTTCCTGACCCTCGGCGATGGAGATGCATCGCTGGAGGATGCCCAAGGGGCTACGGTGGTAGAGCTCCTTCTCATCGCCCAGCAAGACGAACGACTTGGCGCGTCGCGCTACCCACCGAGCCTCGGCTCGGTCGAGGGGCAGTTCTCCTTGGCGGAGATATTGCAGGTACGGGGTCTGCCAATCTTGATCTGGCATGACCCCGCTCTGCTCCTCCTCGATGCGCAGTGCTTCGCCCAAGGGGGCCGAGGGTTCCTCGGGTTGAACCGAGGATGGCTCGGGCTCGGGCGTGTCGCCTATCTTGACGGAGGGTTGGTGCAGATCCCGGGAGAAGACGTCCGGGGGAACCGTCGTTCGCCCCGAGGCTATCTTCGCCAGCTCGTCCGCAGTCTCGTTGTAGCGCCGGGCGATGTGGTTAAGCTCGAGCTCGTAGAACTTGTCTTCCAGGCGTCGAACCTCATCACAGTAGGCCTCCATCTTTGGGTCGCGGCAGTAGGAGTTCTTCATGACTTGGTCGATGACGAGCTGCGAGTCGCCGCGTGCATCGAGGCGTCGGACCCCTAGCTCGATGGCGATTCGCAATCCGTTGATCAGAGCCTCGTACTCAGCCACATTGTTGGACGCCGGGAAATGGAGGCGGAGCACGTAGCGCAGGTGTTTCCCGAGGGGCGAGACGAAGAGCAGGCCCGCGCCGGCTCCCGTCTTCATCAGCGACCCGTCGAAAAACATGGTCCAGAGCTCCGGTTGGATCGGAGCCGTCGGCAACTGGGTATCGACCCATTCGGCTACGAAATCCGCCAGTACCTGGGACTTGATGGCCTTCCGAGGGGCGAACGAGATTGTCTCGCCCATGATTTCCACCGCCCACTTTGCGATCCGTCCCGAGGCTTCTCGGCACTGGATGATCTCCCCCAGGGGGAAGGATGACACCACAGCCACCGGATGAGACTCGAAGTAATGTCGCAGCTTTCGCCTTGTCAGGATTACTGCATACAGCAGCTTCTGGACTTGTGGGTAGCGGATCCTGGTCTCGGACAGTACCTCGCTGACGAAGTAAACTGGCCTCTGAATGGGCAAAGCATGCCCCTCTTCCTGCCTTTCGACCACGATCGCGGCGCTGACCACCTGAGTGGTAGCGGCGACGTAGACCAAGAGGGCTTCTCCATCAGCTGGGGGTACCAAGACGGGCGCCTGGGTGAGGAGCGCCTTCAGGTTCCCGAGAGCTTCCTCGGCCTCGGGAGTCCAAGTGAAGCACTCGGCCTTCCTTAAGAGACGGTACAGGGGCAGGCCTCTTTCGCCGAGGCGCGAGATGAAACGGCTCAAGGCCGCGAGACATCCCATGACCCTCTGTACGCCTTTTAAGTCCTTGATGGGCCCCATGTTTGTGATGGCTGCGATTTTCTCCGGGTTGGCTTCGATGCCCCGCTCGGAGACGATGAATCCCAAGAGCATGCCTAGGGGCACCCCGAAGACGCACTTCTCAGGATTGAGCTTGACGCCCTTCGCCTTGAGACACCGGAATGTCAGTTCGAGGTCGGAGAGAAGGTCGGAGGCTTTCCTCGTCTTGACTACGATGTCATCGACGTAGGCCTCGACCGTGCGTCCGATGTGTTCGCCGAACACATGGTTCATGCACCGCTGGTACGTTGCACCCGCGTTCCTCAAACCGAACGACATGGTGACATAACAGTACATGCCGAAGGGCGTGATGAAAGAAGTCGCGAGCTGGTCGGACTCTTTCATCTTGATTTGATGATACCCTGAGTAGGCATCGAGGAAAGACAGGGTTTCACACCCTGCAGTGGAGTCCACGATTTGATCGATGCGAGGTAGAGGGTAGGGGACCTTCGGACATGCTTTGTTGAGACCAGTGTAGTCTATACACATCCGCCATTTCCCCCCTTTCTTCCTCACAAGTACAGGGTTGGCAAGCCATTCGGGATGGAATACCTCTTTGATGAACCCTGCTGCCATCAGCTTGTGGATCTCCTCGCCTATCACCCTGCGCCTTTCCTCGTCGAATCGGCGCAGAGGCTGTCTGACCGGTCGGGCTCCGGCCCGAATATCCAGCGAGTGCTCGGCGACATCCCTCGGTATGCCGGGCATGTCCGAGGGACTCCACGCAAAGACGTCGGCGTTTGCGCGGAGAAAGTCGACGAGCACTGCTTCCTATTTGGGGTCGAGCCCGGAACCGATCCGGATCTGCTTGGAGGTGTCTCCACTGGGGTCGAGAGGGACGGCCTTAACCGTCTCCGCTGGCTCGAAGTTGCCGGCATGTCGCTTCATGTCCGGCACCTCCCGGGAGAGGTTTTCCAGGTCGGCGATGAGGGCCTCGGACTCGGCGAGGGCCTCGGCGTACTCCACGCACTCCACATCGCATTCGAACGCGTGTTTGTACGTGGGGCCGACGGTGATGACCCCGTTGGGGCCCGGCATCTTGAGCTTCAGGTAGGTGTAGTTGGGGATGGCCATGAACTTCGCGTAGCATGGCCTTCCCAACACTGCGTGGTAGGTTCCTCGGAACCCGACCACCTCGAACTTCAAAGTCACCCTTCGGAAGTTGGAGGGTGTTCCAAAGCAAACAGGAAGGTCGAGCCGTCCGAGGGGCTGGACGCGCTTCCCAGGAATGATCCCGTTGAAGGGCGCAGCGCCTGCTCGGACGGACGACAGATCGACGCGCAGGAGCCTGAGGGTCTCGGCGTAGATGATATTGAGGCAGCTGCCCCCATCCATCAGGACCTTGGTGAGCCTGACGTCGCCGATGACGGGATTGACGACGAGCGGGTACTTCCCCGGGCTCGGCACGTGGTCGGGGTGGTCGTCCTGGTCGAAGGTGATGGGCTTGTCGGACCAGTCTAGGTAGACTGGCGCCGCCACCTTCACCGAGCAGACCTCCCGGCGCTCTTGCTTACGATGCCGAGCCGAGGCATTCGCCGCATGCCCTCCGTAGATCATGAAGCAGTCGCGGACCTCGGGGAACTCTCCTGCTTGGTGATCTTCCTTTTTGTCGTCGTCGCGGGCCCTGCCACCCTCTTCGGGTGGCCCGGCCCGGTGGAAGTGGCGCCGAAGCATGACGCACTCCTCGAGGGTGTGCTTGACGGGCCCCTGATGGTAGGGGCACGTCTCCTTGAGTGCCTTGTCGAAGAGGTTGGCGCCCCCGGGGGGCTTCCGAGGGTTCTTGTACTCGGCGGCGGCGACAAGGTCCGCGCTGGCGGCATCGCGTTTCGCTTGCGACTTCCTCCTGCCTTTCTTCTTGGCGCCGAGCGGAGTAGATGCCTCGGGGGCATCTTCCGACGGGCGGCCCTGGGGCTGCTTGTCCTTTCGAAAGATGGCCTCGACCGCCTCCTGACCAGAGGCGAACTTGGTGGCGATGTCCATCAGCTCGCTCGCCCTGGTGGGGGTCTTGCGACCCAACTTGCTCACCAGGTCACGGCAGGTGGTGCCGGCGAGGAATGCGCCGATGACATCGGAGTCGGTGATGTTGGGCAGCTCGGTGCGCTGCTTCGAGAATCGCCGGATGTAGTCCCGAAGGGACTCTCCCGGCTGTTGCCGGCAGCTTCGGAGGTCCCAGGAATTCCTGGGGCGCACGTACGTGCCCTGGAAGTTGCCGGCGAAGGCTTGGACCAGATCCTCCCAGTTGGAAATCTGCCCCGGAGGCAGGTGCTCCAACCAAGCGCGAGCAGTGTCGGAGAGGAACAGGGGGAGGTTGCGGATGATGAGGTTGTCGTCGTCCGTCCCACCCAGTTGACAGGCCAGGCAGTAGTCCGCGAGCCACAATTCCGGTCTCGTTTCCCCCGAGTACTTTGTGATAGTAGTCGGGGGTCGGAATCGGGGCGGAAACGGCGCCCGCCGAATGGCCCGGCTGAAGACCTGCGGACCGGGTGGTTCGGGCGAAGGACTTCGATCCTCCCCGCTGTCGTAGCGTCCCCCGCGCCTGGGGTGATAACCTCGGCGCACCCTTTCGTCGAGGCGGGCCCGACGGTCGCGATGAGGGTGCTCGTCGCCGAGGCGGCCCGGGGCCGCAGGCGCGGTGTTGCGCGTGCGCCTGGTGTAGACCGAGGCTTCCCGCATGAGTCGGGAAGTCGCGGCACGAGGTTCCGAGGGGTACCCCTGCCTTCGGGAGGCAGAGCTCTTGGCCCGCCGGGCCGCGGCGCCTTCCAGGAGATGCTTGAGCTCTCCCTGGATTCGCCGACCCTCGGTGGTTGATGACTCCGGCATCGCGCGGAGGAGCATCGCTGCGGCTGCCAGGTCCTGACCGGTTCTGCCGGATGCGGGTGGCGGTCTGTCCCTGGCATCGTTGGCGATGCGGTGCTGGAGACCTTGGGGCAGGTGACGTATTTCTCCGGCCGGGGGCTGGCCCGCCCATACCTGCCCGACGTCCCGGCGGATTGCCTCGAGCGCTCCTGCTCCCTCATCGAGCCTGGCTCGCGCCCCGCGGACTTGCTCGAGCTGTGGGTCGTGACCCCCCGCCGGAACGGGGACCACAGCTAGCTCCCGCGGGATGTCGGCGCGAGGCGCTGGCCTAGGGGGATCACCATCCTCCGGCATGCCGAGACAGCTGCCTCCGGAGGGATCCCCTAGCTCGACGTGGAAACATTCGCGGCTCGGGCCGCAGTCCTTGTCGTCAAGGCTGCGGCTGCCGTCGGAACAGTCGGAGAGGCAGTAGTTGCATGCGGTCATGAAGTCCCGCATGGCACTGGGGTTGCCAGATCCAGAGAAATCCCAGCAGATGCTGGGATCGTCATCTTCCTCGGACCCAGAGGGCCCGTAGGTCGAGACGTCCGTCAATCGGTCCCAAGGCGACCGCACACGAAACCCCAGAGGGGTTGCACTCGCCTCAACGTGAGCGCCCGCCAAAGCGAAGTCGCTAGGCGGGTTGAGGCCGAGTCGAAATGACGAAGGATGGGGATCAGCCGGTACCTTTTGGTCGACGAGGAGCGACGAAGTCACACCGGGGGCTGATCGCGCCGTCGTCCTGGGTGCGAGGGCGACGTCCTGCAGGCCCTCCGTGAGCACGCTGGCGTCGTCCACTTGCTCGGGGTCGGCGTGTCGCGGGGGGACGGCGCTCGCCTTCGCCTCAAACGCGTGGGTGATGCCCGACGCGTCCTCCGTTGGGGCGCTGGGGATGTCGATTTGCTCGACAGCCGGCTGAGCGCAGCCTCCCGCTCGGCCCTGGTTGCCCCGCCTCCTCCTCCGATGGCGAGGGAGAGGATGGGGCGAGCTCGAAAGTTGTCCTTCCCCCACGCGGGAAAGACGTCGTCGATTCCGCCGCCGGCGGGCGGGCTGTCCGCCACCATTGTCGCTGTCGCGCGGCGGTGGAAGGAGTATCATGTCGTAGTTGCCGTCGAAAGACATGAACTCGAGGCTCCCGAAACGGAGCACCGTCCCGGGTTGAAGGGGTCAGTTGGAGACTGCCCATCTGGAGCTTGACGGGAATCCGCTCGTCAACACGCAGCGTGCCCCTACCTGGCGCGCCAACTGTCGGCGTTTCGAGACCGGGGGGTCCCCGAGCCGACGAGTGAGTGTGCCGCGTGCCCCAGCCCAGATTGGTCGAGCGCGTGGGCGAGCGCGAAGGGGGGAGAGAGCGAGAGCGAGGTGGCCGGAGCCGGGTCGTGAGGGAGACGGAGAATCCCGCGGCCTTCATGTTCGTCCCGCGCCCAGGTCGGGTGCGCTTGCAGTAGGGGGTTACAAGCGTCCGCGCGGGTGAGGGGAGCGAGCGGCCCGAAGAGAGCGCCTGCCCCTGCCCTTCGTTCCCGCGAGGCCAACCTTATCTAAGAAGGCCCTGGTCCTTCCTTTTATAGGCGTAAGGAGAGGATCCAGGTGTACAAATGGGGGTGTAGCAAGGTGCTACGTGTCTAGCGGGGGAGAGCTAGTGCCCTAAGTACATGCCAAGGTGGCAGCCGGAGAGATCTTGGCACCCGGCTAGTGTGGCGTCGTGGCTGTCGGAGAGGCAATGGAGCTTGGCGGAGGGACAGCTGTCGGAGTGGTTGGGCCCTTGCTGACGTCCCCCTGCTTTCGTAAGAGAGCTGAGAGCCGCCGTCGTCATGGGTCCAGCGGGGTGCCATCATTGCCTATCTGGCGGAGCTAGCCAGATGGGACGTCGGTCCTGTTCCCTGCGGCCCGAGTCGGCTCGGGGTAGGGTGATGATGGCGCTTCCTGTTGACGTGGCGGACTCGTGCCCTAGGTCAGGCGACGTGGAGGCTCCTCCGAAGCCGAGGTCGAGTCTGTCCTGCATGGCCAAGGCCGAGCCCGAGCTCCTGGGTCGGGCGAGGCGGAGGTCGTTCGGCAGAGGCCAGGGCAGAGTCCGAGCCCTGGGTCGGGCGAGGCGGAGTTCATCGTCTTCTGGGGCCTTAGCCCGAGTCCGAGCCCTGGGTCGGGTGGAGCGGAGTTCGCCGTCTTCCGGGGCCTTAGCCCGAGTCCGAGCCCTGGGTCGGGCGGAGCGGAGTTCGCCGTCTTCCGGGGCCTTAGCCCGAGTCCGAGCCCTGGGTCGGGCGGAGCGGAGTTCGCCGTCTTCCGGGGCCTTAGCCCGAGTCCGAGCCCTGGGTCGGGCGGAGCGGAGTTCGCCGTCTTCCGGGGCCTTAGCCCGAGTCCGAGCCCTGGGTCGGGCGGAGCGGAGTTCGCCGTCTTCCGGGGCCTTAGCCCAAGTCCAAGCCCTGGGTCGGGCAGAGCTTCCTATGGCGCTTTTGGCCAAGCCTGGCCGCCCGGCAGTCCCACTCTTTGCGTCAAATGCCCCAGCGACTTGGTCGGTCGGCGCGGTGATTTAGTCAGGGTTGCTTCTCAACGAAGGCAAGGCCTCGGGCGAGCCGGAGATGCGTCTGCCCTAAAAAGGGGGCCTCGGGCGAGACGGAAACACCTCAGGGTCGGCTGCCCTTGCCCGAGGCTAGGCTCTGGCGTGGCGTGATCGAGTCGCTCGTATGGACTGATCCTTGACTTAATCAAACCCATCAGGCCTCTACAGCTTTATGCTGATGGGGGTTACCAGCTGAGAATTAGGCGTCTTGAGGGTACCCCTAATTATGGTCCCCGACAAATAGATCTGGTTCTATCTCCAATTCTGGCTCTGCTATGATCTCGGTCGGCAATCAAACACACTTCCTCAGCTGAGATACATGGAACACACTGTGAATGGTGGACATTTTTGAAGGTAACTTCAACCTATATGCCACGGGTCCACATGCTTCGATGATCTCATAAGGTCCAATGTAACGAGGGGCTAACTTGCCTTTAATTCCAAACCTCTACACTCCCTTGGTGGGTGATACCTTGAGGTACACGAAATCTCCCACCTTGAACTGGAGAGGTTTCCTTCTTCTATCATGGTAACTCTTCTGCCTGGCCTGAGCAGCTTCTAGATTCTTCTTGATTAGTTTGACCTTCCTTTCGGCTTCAGTCACTAAGTCAGGTCCAAACACTCCTCTCTCTCCAGGTTGAGACCAATTGAGTGGTGTCCTGCAACTTCTTCCATAGAGAGCTTCGAAGGGTGCCATCTTTAGGCTGGATTGGTAACTATTGTTATAAGCAATCTCTGCCAAGGAGAGGTGCTTATCCCACTTCTTGCCACAATCGATCGCACAAGCTCTCAGCATATCTTCTAGAATTTGGTTTACTCTTTCCGTCTGACCATCAGTCTGTGGGTGGTAAGCTGAACTTCTGATTAGCTTAGTTCCCAAAGACTCCTGCAGTTGTTCCCAAAATCTGGCAACAAATTGGGCTCCTCGGTCAGAAACAATGGTTCGAGGTAATCCGTGCAAACACACGATCCGGTCAATATACAATTCTGCATACTTCTGAGCCTTATCAGTGGTGTGCACAGGAAGAAAATGTGCCACTTTCGTCAGTCGGTCCACAATAACCCAAATCAAATCATGATGACGAGAGGTGTTGGGCAGACCCACAATGAAATCCATACTGATGTCATCCCATTTCCATGAAGGTATAGATAGGGGTTGCAAAGTTCCAGCTGATTTCAAGTGGCTTGCCTTTACCCTCTGACAGGTGTCACATTCCGATACATACTGGGCTATCTCCCTCTTCATTCTGGTCCACCAATACAAAGGCTTCAGGTCATGGTACATTTTGGTGCTTCCCGGATGCATAGAGAATTTGGAGAGATGAGCCTCTGTTAGGGACTTGCTCTCAAATGCTATGAATTAAGAACAAGGCAACATAAAATGTTAAATATCGATGTCCTTCGTCCGCTAAAGCATTATTTCCCCAAGGATTTACTGAACTTCGGACGAAGGTTACAATGATGGAATTACGAAGGTATTACCTTCGTAATTAAACTCTTAAAAGTAATACGAGATAACACAGGATATAAAGTATTAAAGATAAGTAAATTGAAAATAAATGACATCATTTATACATTTTGTAAATCTTAGATGTTTGAACATAATATTTGAATACATTTATACCTTTGCCTTGACAAATGAAAATTTCCGAGTGATCTGATTGCAATTATCGGAATCCGTGAACAGTAAAGGAATACTGTTCACTATTTATAGGCACAGGACACAACCTGTGAAGAATTACAATCATGCCCCTCATAAAAGTTTACAACAATGACTCAGACCCCTATGAGCTAAAAGGTCATTCCATCTTTAAGTCGGTTCGACCCTTCATCTTCGGATATGTTATAATACCGAAGCTTCATGAATGATGCCTTCGGCGTCACGTACAAGCAGCTTCAGCTGAAGCTGTTTCTTTCTGCAGGACCTTCGGCGACGAAGCGTGGTCCCAACAGTAGCCCCTTCACGGTGCTAGATCGTTTTTCGTAACGAGCTTGATTCGTGAAAAAAGTCTCTTAGGCTTCAGGAAGCCGAAGGTCCGAAAAACACCTTCCCTGAGCTCGTTGTCGAGAAACGATACAATTTTCGAGCGCGTAGTGATTCCACCATGCGGGTTCACTATTCTGGTTTTTGCGGTCCACTGTTCAGCGGGTGCGAGCAATCGTTTGCTTGGTGTAAAAATCCCGACGATTCACCTTCCTTCCTGCAACACTATATAAACAAACGGGTAGGTGTGAAGTTACCACAGCATTCATTGCTACTGCACTGTTTTGCTGCCAAAATTTTTAACCATAGCCGAAGCTTGACTTTTGCATTCGAACGAAGCTCTAGTTTGGCGTCTGCTTCGTCAGAAGAAGGGCTTCGGGAAAGAGGTTATTAATTTCTGAGCAATTTTCAAGATACTCAAAATCAAATGGCCAGAGTGCGCTCTACTGCTAGGGCTGAGCGCGAAGGAGACGAAGCCGAAGCTGCGGAAACTGTCCTTATCTCGAAAAAAGCTTCAGCGACAGGGGCTGCCACTCTGCAGCCGCTGGACCCCAATCAGGATGTCGTTTCTCTTAGGGAGGCCCGAAGCCAGAAGAGGAAGGCCACCAGTCCAACGCCTCCGGAAGACGACTTGGACCAAGAAATCCAAAAAATGGAGATGCTCCATCAACAGGTCCAACGGAAGAAGGAGAAGATGGCTCGTCTAGCTGATCTTCAAAAGCAGATAGATGAAGCCTCTAAAGAGCTTCGACACCTCGCTCAAGATGACCAGAATCAAAGGCCCCCGCGCAGAGAGCTTCATCAAGAGGGTTTCTACAACGAGGACAACTGGTATGAAGATTTCCATCATGGAAATTTTGCTTTTGATGACACTTCTCCCCTGTCAACAGAACTGCAGGCTACACCTTGGCCACAGTCTTATAAGCCACCTCAGCTCCCCATGTACGACGGTCATTCAGACCCGAAGCAATTCTTGATGAGCTATGAGGCAACTATATCTTTGTATGGTGGCAACACAGCGGTCATGGCAAAGTCCTTTGTCATGGCTGTCAGGAGCGTTGCACAAACCTGGTACTCCTCCCTTAGGCCAGGAACAATCACCTCATGGCAAAAGCTGAAGGATATGTTGATAACCAGCTTCCAAGGCTTTCAGACGAAGCCAGTCACTGCTCAAGCTTTATTCCAGTGCACCCAGGATCACGAAGAATACCTTCAGGCATATGTCCGAAGGTTTCTACGCCTGAGGGCACAGGCACCAATAGTGCCCAATGAAATTGTCATTGAGGCCATGATTAAGGGGCTTCGGCCAGGACCTTCAGCTCAGTACTTTGCCAGGAAGCCTCCTCAAACTTTGGAGAAGCTGCTCCAGAAGATGGACGAGTATATTCGAGCTGACAATGATTTTCGCCAAAGAAGGGAGGAAGCTCTCAGGTTTTCAGAAATGACCAGGGGCTTCGGAGGAAGCTTTTATTCGAGGCATGTCAGGTCAATTCACAATTCTACTCAAAATGATGACAAATGGAGTCAGCAGCAAAGGCCACAGTGTTCCTCGCAAGCTTCGGGGCAACAGCAAGCTTCAGGGCAACAGCAAAGCTCTTTTCGGCCGCCAGCGCCAAGAGGCAGAGGTGCCAGGGGCTTCGGGGGAAGATTTGGAGATCAACCAAGAAAAATTTACTGCTTATTCTGCGGTGAAGGCAAGGGCCATACCACCAGAATGTGTCATGTTACCATTCAAAAGCAAAAGGAGCTAGCAGAGGCTGCAGCACAACAGAGCCAGCTGAAGCAGGTTATGCATACTGCTTCATACCAATCGCCTTACATTCAAGAATATGTAGGCAATCACCCTGCAGCCTCTGTTGCTTCGGCAAGCCAACCCCAAGCTTCCTAGCAACAACTTCCACCGCCACCACTAATACAACGAGCTCCGCAGCCAGAAGGGAGCCAGCACTCTCACCCCTAGAGGGACTTCAGAGAAGAATCCGAAGCTCGCACAGTCAATAGCATTGTGCCAAAGTCGAAGCACATTTACTGACAAAATATCCTACCTCCACAGCAGCTTTTTGCACTTTCACGTTTAGTTTTACTTTCTTCGTAGTAAAGAACAATTATGGGAAGTTTAGTGGTTTTATCGTTTTTCAAATTCTTGTAACAGTTTAGCTTATTATCATAATGAAAATATATCTCCTCCATAGGCTTGAGTTGCCGAAGCACAAGAATTTATGGAGGCACGGAGAACCTTCGGATTATCGAAAACTTGTCCTAAGGAACGAGCCGTAACTTTTTCGAAGTAATAACAAGTCGTTCCTAAGGGAGCGTAGTGTAAGTTTTCTGCTCGAAAGTCGTTCCAAAGGGAATGCAGAGCTTACAGCGAAAAATAAACGCTGATTCCGCTGAAAGTAAAAGACGAAGAAGCTCCTAAGGGAGGCTTACAGCGAAAAATAAACGCTGATTCCGCTGAAAGTAAAAGGCGAAGAAGCTCCTAAGGGAGGCTTACAGCGAAAAATAAACGCTGATTCCGCTGAAAGTAAAAGGCGAAGAAGCTCCTAAGGGAGGCTTATAGCGAAAAGTCAGCGCTGAGATAAAAAGATTGTGTGCTCTATTACAGGGATATTTGTATTTTCAGCATAAATGTCATTTTGCATAACATAACATCATTACATCATTTTGCATAACATAAGCATCATCCATCATTTCGCATGTAGAACAGGAAGGGGACACAACATTGATCTTCGAAGAATGTTTTGAAAAAGAGAAAATCGTGCTAAGGCACAAGATAAATCGAGAAGAAGGGTAGCTTCATTTGAGAGGCAACATAAGACTTTTTTATGGATTCAAAGAATGTTTTCACGAAGTTTGGAGATTCTTCATTAAAGAAGTATGGAAATTCTTGTGATACATAAAAGATTTTCTTTACGAAGCATGAAAAGAAGGGAAGGTGTTTTTTCGCCGAAGGCTCAAAAAGCGGTATGTATGAAAAAATTTCATGCATCGTAAAGAATTGAACCATAAATACAATATATATTACATTCAAAGTTACAAAGTTTTACACGTGTCATGTTCCAAGTGTTTTTACAATAGCATTTAATCTTCCCTAAGAACTACTTCTGCAGCTTCATTTAGTAGCTGATTGACAACTTCGTCCATGATGGCTTCGGCCATTTGTCTAATTTCGTCGTCCCCCTTCGGGGGAGGGTCCGCAAATGCCTCAGCGGGTTCTGAGGGAGAAGAGGACACAGCTATATTACTATTACAAACTACGAATAAAGATCAAAATCAAAAATTACAGCAAAATAAAAATCACTAATTAATACCTATTTGCCCTTCGGGCCCTGTGCTTTTTTCAGCAACTCTCACTACCTCCCTAGCATCATGATTGCCTTTTTCGCTTCTCTGAATGATCTCTTGAGCCATTTCTCGGCCGCCATTGTCCCAAATGTCAGTGAAAAATTTTCCACCGACCTGGCTTGCTTCGGCTAAAGGATCTTTGATATCTTCAGAGGATAAAGTAGCTTCAGACTGTGCCAAAGATTTCACATGCTCGCACCCTTTCTTCTCTAAAATAGTAACAATTCCCCTGGCGCCCGAAAAAGCACAAATGTCCCCACGACTATTCAAGATTTCGTCAAAAGCATCAGCTTCGTGACTAATCCATTCAATCGGGCCTTCTGGATTTCCCCTTGTAAAATTTTCTTCACTAGAGAACGCGCCAACGCTGGCGAAGCTGGATTTTATTTTCTTAACACACTCTATGGATTTATCATAGCACCTCTTCTTCGAAGCACGAAGCTCTTTAACATTTACTTCCAAATGATTTGCCCATTGATCACTTAATTCTCGTTTTGTTTCTTCAAGAATGCGTTCTTCTTTAGCTCGGGCTAGTTGTTTCCGAAGATCTTCGGTTTCACGCTTCTGAGCTTCGGCTTGAGTTTTAGAGTTAGCTTCGTCTTCCTTCATTTTTTCCACCAACGTAAGCAGAATTTTGTCCTTCTCCAAGGCTTCGTTTCTTAGCCTGATAACCTCTGTTTGAAGGTTGTTAAGAGCAATGGTGCAGCTCTCATCTTCGGCATTCTTCTGTGCCCTTAAGGCATTGCTGAGTATTAAGCCCTATTCAAAAGAATGAATGAGTTAACATAAGAACAAAAGACTAATTCAAAATTCATAAACTTCAAAATTCACAATTTTTGTACCTTCAGACTATTGTATGCCAGGCTATCCGCAAGATCGTCCTTCGTCATGGCGCAAAGGCCAGCTTCGAGTTTTGGGAACCCCATGCTTCTAGCCATCTCCCAGCAGATGGATAATTCTTTATTGTCTAGGAGACAGTATAGGAAGTCATCTTCGTTTGTCCCATTGAACACTACGGCCCCCCTCGGATACTTCAGTTCTCGGGCATAGTGATTGGCTTCAAAAATCTCTTCTTCGGATAGTTTCTTCCCCGAAGCATGTCGCACAATATAATCACGTATTTTGGAAGATGCTTCGGGGGTGGCAATGTCGATTTCCTCAATCAAAATCGGCTCTGTTGTTTTTGTCTTTTCAGCTTCTAAACTTGCCTCTGACATTTTTTCGGCTTCCAAAGGTTGTATCTTGGTGGGCTCTGAAGGCCCAGCTTCAGTTTCAAATTGTTGCTTCGAAGTTTCAGCAACAAAGGCTTCAGTAGGCACTTTAGAAGTTTCAACGGTTTTCTTTGGAGTTATGCTTGAAGATTTATTTGTCTCCAAAACATCCAGCACATTAACCATCCCTTTTCTTTTCGGGGTCGCTGCTGGCCCCTTTTGGCTTTTAGCTGCCTCAACTTTTGATAAAGGACTCAAAATGTCTAATGTTTTTCCATCTTCAGTTCTCCGTTCTTCCGTTTTCTCTATTGCTGGTGCTTCGGCCATTTCTTCGGATTTTGGCGCTAGAGTTGGTTCTCTGGCTTCGGTGGCCGAAGAAGCCTCACCAATAAACTCAGGCACTGTGGTCGGCTCAATACAGCGTGGAGGGTGGGTGAGCACTTTTACCTTCTTCCTCTTCGGCGCTGGCTCCCTAGGAGCATCCGAAGCAATTTCCTTTGCAGGAGAAGTATTTTTCCTTTTTTGGCCTCGCATTGGATAATAGTAGTCGGGGTAGATAAACCCAATTGCATCAAATACTCGGTTGAGTCTCTTCTTCTTTCGGCCTCCGAAAGCCGCTGATAATGCAGTATTTTCGGCCTTTGAGTATGCCCCAAGCAATTCATCACTTACATTCTCAATGCTTTTTAGCCAATCATCATCTGGTTCAACGAACTTATCTCCATACCTGAATGTATATTTCAGCCTGATTAGCCCACCCTCGTCAGTTTCTTTAACGGTCTCCTTCGGCATTTCCCAGTTATCTGCAAGTGGCCACACCTTGAAGGCAATGTGCTCTTGCATTAAATCCCTGGTCCCAATAAAAGAGCAGACTACGCCGAAGGCTCTCTGACATTCTTCAGCTGCTTTGTCCATTTCTACCTTTGGTTTCCGAAGTACGAAGCGCTGCCAGATAGGGCGCATGATGATATCTTTAATATCTTCTCGAACCTTCAAATCGTTCTTCACATAGAACCATTCCTTCATCCATTCCCCGGGCCATCTCTTCCGAAAAGTTGGCACGGGACAGCTTGACCCAGAGCGGGCACCGAAGCTATAACAACCAAAATTATTATGATATTGCTCCTTACCCCAGGGCTTCGTCTCATATACTAGCTCGTGTATATTGCAAAAGCTTTTTGCACTTGGCTCCAGGCCCTGGCTCCTCACGGCCCAGACGAAGATTCCCAATCTTATCAATGCTTCAGGGGTAAGTTGATGAAGGTAAACCTGATATATTTTCAGAACTTCTACCACAAATTTGCTTAGAGGGAATTTTAGCCCAGCTTTAAAAAAGCTTCGGAAGATCACGACTTCATTATCTTCGGGAGTCGGTGTAGTTTTCTCTCCGTCATCTGCCCTCACGATGGATATATCTCGGAAATATCTCCCCCTCATATTTTCGAGGTGACTCTGCTTTATACTTGATTTTCCGAAATTTGAGTGACTAGGCCACCACGGGCGATCTTCAGAATCCTCCCCACCACTATCCACATCATAACTATCTCTATCGCTAGTATCTTCAGATAAACCCTCTAAAGTCTCCCTGACAATCTTCTCCGTATTGGTCTTCGACATTAATTCAAGAAAACCCAGGTGCATTTCCTCAGAAAGACTTAGCTTCGAAGCACCAGCAACTTTCTTATCCTCAGACATCTTCGTGAATGCTGGCAAACCAGACTTGAAACCGAAGCTTAAAAATTTAAAACCGAGCAAATGCTATCGCGTGCAGGCTGAAAAGCTGGGTGAGTAAAAAGCAGATGGCAAAAGAGCGTGCCAAATAAACTCGTGGTGAGCTCGTATTTATACACCCAGTGTGTCAAAAACTGGAGGGCCCCGCTTGTCAATGACTATTGCTATTCTAGCAAAAGGAAGGTGTTTTTTCGGACCTTCGGCATAAAGCCTTCGTCCATGTCGCAATACAAATTTATCATTATAGTAAATTAATATTGCGAGGGGCTACTGTTGGGGGCCTTCGGCTCCCGAAGGTCCTCAAAAACATAGTTTGACAATGTTTTCCGAGTGTAATATGTGAACAGGCACCTTCGGAGTCAGGTCGCGGATATACAAGAGCAGGGTTAAGACGAAGCTTGACTAGAATGAAAAATGATCATGACGAAGGATAAGACGATCACGAAGCTATGTGCAGAAAAGCTTCGGCATAACGACAGAAAATAGGAACCGACTTAAAGATGAAAAGCCAAATTGGACCTTGAAGAATTACTATAGAGTTATTGATAAATGTAAGGGGCATCAAAGTAATTTTACAAGGGCTGCGTCCCGTGCCTATAAATAGGTGAACAGTACTCCCGTACTGTTCACGCTGACTTGGCATGCGTTTTTTCGCATCACGTCTGTACCTTTACATCAACCTGAAGGTACATTTGTAATTCGTTTTTATGAATTCAATAATAGAAATACATTGATGATAATACCAGTATTATTATTCGTGTATTATATATGATTGCTCTGTTTTACCATTTATCAACCTTACGCAGGTCTTTTCTTTTGTAACCTTCGTCCGAGATTCATTATATCCAAAGGGGTATACTGTTTTTAAGGACGAAGGAGTTTTACATTTAACACTTTTATGTTGTCTTGTTCTTAATTCATAGCATTTGAGAACAAGCCCACAACATTGTTCTCAAATGCTATGAATTAAGAACAAGGCAACATAAAAGTGTTAAATGTAAAACTCCTTCGTCCTTAAAAACAGTATACCCCTTTGGATATAATGAATCTCGGACGAAGGTTACAAAAGAAAAGACCTGCGTAAGGTTGATAAATGGTAAAACAGAGCAATCATATATAATACACGAATAATAATACCGGTATTATCATCAATGTATTTCTATTATTGAATTCATAAAAATGAATTACAAATGTACCTTCAGGTTGATGTAAAGTAAAGGTACAGACGTGATGCGAAAAAGCGCATGCCAAGTCAGCGTGAACAGTACGGGAGTACTGTTCACCTATTTATAGGCACGGGACGCAGCCCTTGTAAAATTACATTGATGCCCCTTACATTTATCAATAACTCTATAGTAATTCTTCAAGGTCCAATTTGGCTTTTCATCTTTAAGTCGGTTCCTCTTTTCTGTCGTTATGCCGAAGCTTTTCTGCACATAGCTTCGTGATCGTCTTATCCTTCGTCATGATCGTTTTTCATTCCAGTCAAGCTTCGTCTTAACCCTGCTCTTGTATATCCACGACCTGACTTCGAAGGTGCCTGTTCACATATTACACTCGGAAAACATTGTCAAACTATGTTTTTGACGACCTTCGGGAGCCGAAGGCCCCCAACAGTAGCCCCTCGCAATATTAATTTACTGTAATGATAAATTCGTATTGCGACATGGACGAAGGCTTTATGCCGAAGGTCCGAAAAAACACCTTCCTTTTGCTAGAATAGCAACAGTCATTGACAAGCGGGGCCCTCTAGTTTTCGACACACTGGTTGTATAAATACGAGCTCACCACGAGTTTATTTGGTACGCTCTTTTGCCATCTGCTTTTTACTCACCCAGCTTTTCAGCCTGCACGTGACAGCATTTGCTCGGTTTTAAATTTTTAAGCTTCGGTTTCAAGTCTGGTTTGCCAGCATTCGCAAAGATGTCTGAGGATAAGAAAGTTGCTGGTGCTTCGAAGCTAAGTCTTTCTGAGGAAATGCACCTGGGTTTTCTTGAATCAATGTCGAAGACCAATACGGAGAAGATTGTCAGGGAGACTTTAGAGGGTTTATCTGAAGATACTGGCGATAGTGATAATTATGATGTGGATAGTGGTGGGGAGGATTCCGAAGATCGCCCGTGGCGGCCTAGTCACTCAAATTTCGGAAAATCAACTATAAAGCGGAGTCACCTTGAAAATATGAGGGGAGATATTTCCGAGATATATCCATCAGTGAGGGCAGATGACGGAGAGAAAACTACGCCGACTCCCGAAGATAATGAAGTCGTGATCTTCCGAATCTTTTTTAAAGCTGGGCTACGATTCCCTCTAAGCAGATTTGTGGTAGAAGTTCTGAAAATATATCAGGTTTACCTTCATCAACTTACCCCTGAAGCAGTGTTAAGCTTGGGAATCTTCGTCTGGGCTGTGAGGAGCCAGGGCCTGGAACCAAGTGCAAAAAGCTTTTGCAATATACACGAGCTAGTATATGAGACGAAGCCCTGGGGTAAGGAGCAATATCATAATAATTTTGGTTGTTATAGCTTCGGTGCCCGCTCTGGGTCAAGCTGTCCCGTGCCAACTTTTCGGAAGAGATGGCCCGGGGAATGGATGAAGGAATGGTTCTATGTGAAGAACGATTTGAAGGTTCGAGAAGATATTAAAGATATCATCATGCGCCCTATCTGGCAGCGCTTCGGACATCGGAAACCAAAGATAGAAATGGACGAAAACAGCTGAAGAATGTCAGAGAGCCTTCGGCGTAGTCTGCTCTTTTATTGGGACCAGGGATTTAATGCAAGAGCACATTGCCTTCAGGGTGTGGCCACTTGCAGATAACTGGGAAATGCCGAAGGAGACCGTTAAAGAAACTGACGAGGGTGGGCTAATCAGGCTGAAATATCCATTCAAGTATGGAGATAAGTTCATTGAACCGGATGATGATTGGCTAAAAAGCATTGAGAATGTAAGTGATGAATTGCTTGGGGCATACTCAAAGGCCGAAAATACTGCATTATCAGCAGCTTTCGGAGGCCGAAAGAAGAAGAGACTCAACCGAGTATTTGATGCAATTGGGTTTATCTACCCCGACTACTATTATCCAATGCGAGGCCAAAAAAGGAAAAATACTTCTCCTGCAAAGGAAATTGCTTCGGCTGCTCCTAGGGAGCCAGCGCCGAAGAGGAAGAAGGTAAAAGTGCTCACCCACCCTCCACGCTGTATTGAGCCGGCCACAGTGCCTGAGTTTATTGGTGAGGCTTTTTCGGCCACCGAAGCCAGAGAACCAACTCTAGCGCCAAAATCCGAAGAAATGGCCGAAGCACCAGCAATAGAGAAAACGGAAGAACGGAGAACTGAAGAAGGAAAAACATTAGACATTTTAAGTCCTTTATCAAAAGTTGAGGCAGCTAAAAGCCAAAAGGGGCCAGCAGCGACCCCGAAAACAAAAAGGATGGTCAATGTGCTGGATGTTTTGCTGAAACTTCGAAGCAACAATTTGAAACTGAAGCTGCGCCTTCAGAGCCCACCAAGATACAACCTTTGGAAGCCGAAAAAATGTCAGAGGCAAGCTTAGAAGCTGAAAAGACAAAAACAACAGAGCCGATTTTGATTGAGGAAATCGACATTGCCACCCCCCAAGCATCTTCCAAAATACGTGATTATATTGTGTGACATGCTTCGGGGAAGAAACTATCCGAAGAAGAGATTTTTGAAGCCAATCACTATGCCCGAGAACTGAAGTATCCGAGGGGGGCCGTAGTGTTCAATGGGACAAACGAAGATGACTTCCTATACTGTCTCCCAGACAATAAAGAATTATCCGTCTGCCGGGAGATGGCTAGAAGCATGGGGTTCCCAAAACTCGAAGCTGGCCTTTGCGCCATGACGAAGGACGATCTTGCGGATAGCCTGGCATACAATAGTCTGAAGGTACAAAAATTGTGAATTTTGAAGTTTATGAATTTTGAATTAGTCTTTTGTTCTTATGTTAACTCATTCATTCTTTTGAATAGGGCTTAATACTCAGCAATGCCTTAAGGGCACAGAAGAATGCTGAAGATGAGAGCTGCACCATTGCTCTTAACAACCTTCGAACAGAGGTTATCAGGCTAAGAAACGAAGCCTTGGAGAAGGACAAAATTCTGCTTACGTTGGTGGAAAAAATGAAGGAAGAAGAAGCTAACTCTAAAACTCAAGCCGAAGCTCAGAAGCGCGAAACCGAAGATCTTCGGAAACAACTAGCCCGAGCTAAAGAAGAACGCATTCTTGAAGAAACAAAACGAGAATTAAGTGATCAATGGGCAAATCATTTGGAAGTAAATGTTAAAGAGCTTCGTGCTTCGAAGAAGAGGTGCTATGATAAATCCATAGAGTGTGTTAAGAAAATAAAATCCAGCTTCGCCAGCGTTGGCGCGTTCTCTAGTGAAGAAAATTTCACAAGGGGAAATCCAGAAGGCCCGATTGAATGGATTAGTCACGAAGCTGATGCTTTTGACGAAATCTTGAATAGTCGCGGGGACATTTGTGCTTTTTCGGGCGCCAGGGGAATTGTTACTATTTTAGAGAAGAAAGGGTGCGAGCATGTGAAATCTTTGGCACAGTCTGAAGCTACTTTATCCTCTGAAGATATCAAAGATCCTTCAGCCGAAGCAAGCCAGGTCGGTGGAAAATTTTTCACTGACATTTGGGACAATGGCGGCCAAGAAATGGCTCAAGAGATCATTCAGAGAAGCGAAAAAGGCATCCATGATGCTAGGGAGGTAGCGAGAGTTGCTGAAAAAAGCACAGGGCCCGAAGGGCAAATAGGTATTAATTAGTGATTTTTATTTTGCTGTAATTTTTGATTTTGAACTTTATTCGTAGTTTGTAATCGTAATATAGCCGTGTCCTCTACTCCCTCAGAACCCGCTGAGGCATCTGCGGACCCTCCCCCGAAGGGGGACGACGAAATTAGATAAATGGCCGAAGCCATCATGGACGAAGTTGTCAATCAGCTACTAAACGAAGCTGCAGAAGTAGTTCTTAGGGAAGATTAAATGCTATTGTAAAAACACTTGGAACATGACACGTGTAAAACTTTGTAACTTTGAATGTAATATATATTCTATTTATGGTTCAATTCTTTACGATGCATGAAATTTTTTCATACATACCGCTTTTTGAGCCTTCGGCGAAAAAACACCTTCCCTTCTTTTCATGCTTCGTAAAGAAAATCTTTTATGTATCACAAGAATTGCCATACTTCTTTGATGAAGAATCTCCAAACTTCGTGAAAACATTCTTTGAATCCATAAAAAAGTCTTATGTTGCCTCTCAAATGAAGCTACACTTCTTCTCGATTTATCTTGTGCCTTAGCACGATTTTCTCTTTTTCAAAACATTCTTCGAAGATCAATGCTGTGTCCCCTTCCTGTTCTACATGCGAAATGATGGATGATGCTTATGTTGTGCAAAATGATGTAATGATGTTATGTTATGCAAAATGACATTTATGCTGAAAATACAAATATCCCTGTAATAGAGCACACAATCTTTTTATCTCAGCGCTGACTTTTCGCTGTAAGCCTCCCTTAGGAGCTTCTTCGCCTTTTACTTTCAGTGGAATCAGCGTTTATTTTGCGCTGTAAGCCTCCCTTAGGAGCTTCTTCGCCTTTTACTTTCAGCAGAATCAGCGTTTATTTTTCGCTGTAAGCTCTGCATTCCCTTTGGAACGACTTTCGAGCAGAAAACTTAAACTGCGCTCCCTCAGGAACGACTTTTTATTACTTCGAAAAAGTTACGGCTCATTCCTTAGGACAAGTTTTCGATAATCCGAAGGTTCTCCGTGCCTCCATAAATTCTTGTGCTTCGGCAACTCAAGCCTATGGAGGAGATATATTTTCATTATGATAATAAGCTAAACTGTTACAAGAATTTGAAAAACGATAAAAAACACTTAAACTTCCCATAATTGTTCTTTACTACGAAGAAAGTAAAACTGAATGTGAAAGTGCAAAAAGCTGCAGCGGAGGTAGGATATTTTGTTAGTAAATGTGCTTCGACTCTGGCACAGTGTAGGAAACGGGTGACGCCTAAGAGGGGGGTGAATTAGGACTTCTAAAACTTTTACTAAACTAGGCCACAATTAAATCCCTAGAGCAAAACCTATGCAAATAATCAAAACTAGAATGTGCAAACTAGGTTTTGTCTAAGTGTTGCTATCTCTACCGCAAAGGCTAAGTTTCAATCTACACTAAATAAATATGACTACAAGATTGAAACTTAAATGCTTAATATAAGTGCAGAATGTAAAGAGCTAAGTAGAGAAGCAAACTCTCGTGGATGACGCCGGTATTTTTACCGAGGTATCCGGAACCACGCAAGGTCCCGACTAATCCTCGTTGGTGCCCCTACGCAAAGGGAAGCCCACGCGAGGGCCAAGCACCACGGTCGAGTAACTCCGTAGAGAGCCGCGGGCCTTCTCCACGCGCAAGTGGTGCTCCGCTTCCGGATCCTCTCGGACGCTCCCCACCGTCTCCACTATCGAGCTTCCGGCCGAAACGCCGCGGGCCTCGTTCCCTCCGGTACACGGTGGCGGCCGTGACACAAACGCGGTTGTCACGGTCTCGCAAGACTCTCGCCCCACTCGGTACAATTACAACGACTCACGCAAGAGCCGAGGGGTTGTGTGGTTTTACAAAACTCACTCAACTAACTAGGGTTCACCTAGAGCAAGCGCTAAAGTGGTCTAACTAACCTAAGCACTTCGCAAAGCACCTACGCTAATCACCGAGTGATTCTATTAAGCACTTGGGTGTTTGAGCACTTGGAAATATGCACTATGTGTCTTGGTATGTTGCTTGGGCTCTCACACTAGAGAATGGCCGGTTGGGGTGGTATTTATAGCCTCCACACCCCAAACTAGCCGTTGGACAGAAAGCAGCAGCTTTCTGTCGTCGGGTCCACCGGACAGTCCGGTGCACCACCGGACAGCTACTGTGCAGTGTCCGGTGCACGCCACGTCAGCTGACCATTGGCGCCTGTAGCAGTCGACCGTTGGATCCGACCGTTGCCGTCTGCCCGTGGCACACCGGACAGTCCGGTGCACACCGGACAGTCCGGTGCTACAGCAAGAGAGCGCCTGTCTGTGGCCTCTCTGCGCAGACTGTCCGGTGCCACACCGGACAGTCCGGTGCACACCGAACATCAGTGTCCAGTGCGCCACCAGGCGCTGGCTGACAACCCGCATCTTGGATTCCTTTGCTGATTTCTTCGGGCTTCTTTAGTTCTTGAGTATTGGACTCCTATGCATCTTTTTATGTCTTCTTTTGAGGTGTTGCATCCTCATTGCCTTGGTCCAATTCTCTTCGCATCCTGTGAACTATAATTATAAACACTAGCAAACATATTAGTCCACAGGTTGTGTTAATCATCAAACACCAAAACTCAATTAACCAAAAGGCCTGGGGTCCATTTTCCTTACAATCTCCCCCTTTTTGGTGCTTGATGACAACACAACCAAAGCAAGCAAATAATACGAGTATTTGAATTAAAATATGCAATCTACTTGCTAAGATGCATGATTATCCCCTCAATGTGAAATTATGGACTTAAGCCTCCCCTAATTCCTATTGGGGGCCTTCGTCCTCCGAAGGTCCTCAAAAACATGATTTGACAATATTTTCCAAGTGAATTATATGAACAGGTATCTTCGGACTCAGATCATGAACATGGAGTACGGTCAGAACGAAGCCCAAGTTGTACGAAGCTGATTACCAAGCTGTACGAAGGATGGTGCACAGCCGAAGCTATGCGCAGAAAGCTTCGTCGCGATAGCAGAAAGGGGAACCGACTTAAAGATGAAAAGACTACTTAGGCCTTAATAGATTCCCATAAGTCATTAGCAAATGTAATGGACATGAATGTAATTTTGCATGGGCTACGTCCCACGCCTATAAATAGATGAACAGTACTCCCGTACTGTTCACGCTGATTTGGCATTTGCTTTCCGTCATCCTTGTACTTTTGCCTTCCTGCAATCCGAAGGTACACTTGTAATCTGAAGTCATTTCTATTTTTATATGATAATAAAATAGAAATGACGTTGTGATAATATTTAAATGTTTATATATTACTTTTTATGTTGCATGTAAGTTCTTCGTCATAGTTTATTGTGCTTACGAAGATATGTCATTTGTGACCTTCGTCCGGAACACATTATATCCCGAAGGGAAATAATGTTTCAAAGGACGAAGGGCTTTATCATTTAACACTTTTTATGTTGCCTTGTTCTTAATCCGAAGCATTTGAGAACAAGTCCCCAACATTGGCGCCCACCTCCGGTGAACTCACTTCCACTCTTTGAGTCTTTGAGCGCCCTCGGCGATCATCAACCTTCGCTATGGCGCCGAAGAAAGCTTCAACAGCTGGCACTGCAGCTCTCCAACCGCTGGACCACAATCAGGAGACTGTCTCTCTTCGGGAGGCCCGAAGCTAGAAGAGGAAGGCTGTCAGCCCGACGCCTCAAGAGGATGAGCTAGACCAAGAGATCAGAGATATGGAGATGCTTCATCAACAGGTGCAGAGGAAGAAGGAAAAGATGGCCAGGCTAGCTGAACTGCAAAGGCAGATAGATGAAGCTTCTGAAGAAGTTCGCCATCTTACGATGAGCAGAACCGAAGGCCTCAACAAAAAGACCTTCATCAGGAGGGTTTCTTCAACGAAGATGACTGGTATGAGAATTTCCATCATGGAAATTTGGTTTTCGATGATGCTTCTCCCTTGTCCGCTGAGCTGCAGGCTACACCTTGGCCTCCGTCCTATAAGCCGCCCCAGCTTCCTATATTCGATGGCCATTCAGACCCGAAGCAGTTTTTGATGAGCTACGAAGCAACAATATCTTCGTATGGTGGCAATGCTGCAGTCATGGCAAAGTCTTTTGTTATGGATGTCAGGAGTGTTGCTCAAACCTGGTATTCCTCCCTTCGACCAGGAACGATCACTTCATGGCAAAAACTGAAGGACATGTTGTTAACCAGCTTCCAAGGGTTTCAGACGAAGCCGGTCACTGCTCAGGCCCTGTTCCAATGCACTCAGGATCATGAAGAATACCTTCAGGCGTATGTCAGAAGGTTCTTGCGTTTGAGGGCGCAGGCACCAACGGTGCCCAACGAAATTGTCATTGAGGCAATGATCAAGGGACTTCGGCCTGGACCTTCAGCTCAATACTTTGCTAGGAAGCCTCCTCAAACTTTGGAGAAATTGCTCCAGAAGATGGACGAGTATATTCGTGCCGACAATGATTTTCGCCAAAGAAGGGAGGAGGCTTTCAGGTTTTCTGAAATGACCAGGGGCTTCGGAGGAAGATTCTATCCGAGGCATGTCAGGTCCATCCACAAGTCTACTCAAAATGATGATAAGGGGAGTCAGCAAAACAGGCCGCAGTGCTCCTCACAGGCTTCGGGGCAACAGCAAAGTTTCTTCCGGCCACCAGCTCCAAGAGGCAAAGGCGCCAGGGGCTTCGGCGGAAGATTTGGAGATCAACCAAGGAGAGTATTTTGCTTATTCTATGGTGAAAACAAGGGCCATACCACCAGGATGTGCCATGTTACCATCCAGAAGCAAAAGGAGATAGCCGAAGCTGCAGCGCAACAAGCTCAGCCGAAGCAGGTCATGCATACTGCTTCGTACCATCCGCCTTACATCCCAGAATACATAGGCAACCACCCTGCAGTTTCTGTTGCTTCGGCGAGTCAACCTCAAGCTTCCTGGCAACAGCCTCCGCCTCCACCACTGTTGCAACAAGGCCAACAGCCAGAAGGGAGCCAATATGCTCCACACCAAAGGGATCTCAGAGAACAATCCGAAGCTCGCACAGTCAATAGCACTGTGCCAGAGTCGAAGCACATCTATTGACAAATATCCTACCAGTTTTTTCCATTCAGTTCTATTTTCTGTGTAATAAAGGACATTTTTTAGTTTTCATGTAAAAGTTTCTTTGCTTGCTCCAAGGAAAATGTATTTTCTCAGGCTTAAGTTGCTGAAGCTTAAAAATTTACGATAACAAGGAGGACCTTCGAATTATCGAAAATCCTTCGAAGCAACAAAAAGTCGTTCTAAGGAATGCAGAGTAAGTTTGCTGAAATCACAAAAAGTCGTTCCAAAGGGAACGCAGTGTAAGTTTTCTGCTCCAAAGTCGTTCCAAAGGGAATGCAGAGCATACAGCGAAAAGTCAACGCTGATACCGCCTAAGTAAAGGGCGAAGAAGCTCCAAAGTCGTTCTTAAGGGAATGCAGAGCTTACAGCGAAAAGTCAACGCTGATACCGCCTAAGTAAAAGGCGAAGAAGCTCCAAAGTCGTTCCTAAGGGAATGCAGAGCTTACAGCGAAAAGTCAGCGCTGGTACAAAAATATTTTGTGTTTTACGGGGATATGTGTGTATCTTCGGAACAAATGTCATCTACATAACATAACATCATCACATCATTTTGCATAGCATAAGCATCATACATCATGTTGCATATGGCAAAAGAAGGGGACACGGTATCAACCTTCGGAAGGATACTTTGAGAAAGTAAAAATCGTGCTAAGTCACAAGGGGACACAATGTTGATCTTTGGAATATAGCTTCGGAGAATATTTTCATGAAGCTTGGATATCCTTCATCAGAGCACTATGAACATTGTCGTGATGCATAAAAGTTTTTCTATCTTCACGAAGCATGAAAAGAAGGGAAGGTGTTTTTTTCGCCGAAGCCTCAAAAATGGTACGTATGTAAAGTTTCATGCATCGTAAAGAATCGAGTCATTAAAAGCAAATATATCACAGGGTTACAAAATGTCACACATGTTTCATTTCAAGAAGTCTTTACAAAAGTGCTTAATCTTCTCTCAAAACAACTTCGGCAGCTTCGTTCAGGAGTCGGTTAACAACTTCATCCATGATAGCTTCAGCCATCTTTTTAATTTCTTCGTCTCCTTTCGGGTGAGGGCCCGGAGACGCTTTAGTAGGATCTGAAGGAGAACATGAGACGGCCACATTGCTATTACAAATTGTGAACGAAGTTTAAAATCAAAAATTACAACGCAATAAAAACCATTAGCTAATACCTAATTGCCCTTCGGGCTCTGAGCTTTTGTCAGCGGCCTTAGCTACTTCTCTAGCGTCGTGAATGCCTTTCTCACTTTTCTGAATGATTTCTCGGGCCATTTCTCGGCCACCATTGTCCCAGATGTCGGTGAAAAATTTTCCACCAGCCTGGCTAGCTTCGGGCGAGGGGTCTTTAATATCTTCAGGGGATAAGCTGGCTTCGGATTGTGCAAGAACCTTAACATGATCGCAGCCTTTTTTTCTCCAGTATAGAAGCAATCCCCCTGGCACCCGAGAAGGCGCAAATGTCTCCTCGACTGTTTAGAATTTCTTCGAAGGCTTCAGCTTCGTGGCAGATCCATTCTATCGGCCCTTCTGGGTTACCTCTCACAAAATCTTCTTCACTCGAAAATGCGCCAACACTGGCGAAGCTGGTTTTTATTTTCTTTACACAATCCATGGATTTTTCGTAGCACCTTTTCTTAGAAGACCAAAGCTCTTCAACGGTTCCTTCCAAATGATTAGCCCATTGGTCGCTACATTCCCGCCTCGTTTCTTCAAGTATGCGTTCTTCTTTCGCCCGGGCCAATTGCTTCCGAAGATCGTCAATCTCGTGCTTTTGAGCTGCAATTTGGGCTTTGGACGCAGCTTCGTTCTCCTTTACTTTATCCACTAATGTAACTAGAATCTTGTCCTTTTCTAGGGCTTCGTTCCTTAGCTTGATAACCTCTGTTCGAAGGTTGTTGAAGGCAATTTCATAGCTTTCGTCTTCGGCACTCTTTTGCGCTCTCAGCGCATTGCTTAGTATTAACCCCTATATGTAAAAAGTTAGTATAAGAATAAAACAATAGATTTCGAATCATAAAGTTTCCAAAATGCGCAATTCTCGCACCTTCAGACTATTATATGCAAGGCTATCCGCAAGATCCTCCTTCGTCATAGCGCATAGTCCAGCTTCAAGCTTCGGAAACCCCATACTCCTAGCCATCTCCCGGCAGACAGATAATTCTTTGTTGTCAGGGAGACAGTATAGGAAGTCATCTTCGTTTGTCCCATTGAACACTAGTGCCCCCTTCGGATATTTTAATTCTTTGGCATAGTGGTTGGCTTCATAAATTTCTTCTTCAGATAATTTCTTCCCCGAAGCATGTCGCACAATGTAATCGCATATGGTGGAAGGAGCTTCGGGGGCAGCAGTGTCAATTTCTTCAACCAAAATTGGCTCTGACATTTTTATTTTTTCTTCGGTTTCCAAAGGTTGTTCCTTGGTGGGCTCTGAAGTCCCAGCTTCAACTTCAAGTTGTTGCTTCGAAGCTTCAGCAACTAAAGCTTCAGTAGACACTTCAGAAAGTTCAACAGTCTTCTTTGGAGTTGTGCTTGAAGACTTAATTGTCTCCAAAACATCTAGCACGTTCACCATTCTTTTTCTTTTCGGGGTTACCGATGGACCCTTTTGATTTTTTATTGTTTCAACACTTGCTGAAGGACTTAAGATTTCTAATATTTTTGGTCCTTCAATTTTCGATTTTTCTGCTTTCTCTGCTGAAGGTACTTCAGTTTTTTCTTCGATCTTCAGCAGTGGAGCTGGCTCTGTACTTTCAGTGGCCAAGGAGACTTTACCGATAAATTCAGGCATTGTGGCCGGCTCAATAAAACGTGCCCGGTGGGTGAGCACCTTCATCTTTTTTCATTGCGGCGCTGGCTCACTAGAAGCACATGTGGCAACTTCTGTTGCAGGAGAAGTATTTTTTCTTTTGCGGCCCGGCACCGGATAATGATAGTCAGGGTAAGACAAACCCGATTGCATCAAATACCCGGTTGAGCCTCTTCTTCTTTCGGCCTCCGAAGGCTGCCGATAATGCAGTGTTCTCGGCCTTCGAATATACCCCAAGCAGTTCGTCACTTAATGTTTCAATGCTTTTTAACCAGTCGTCACCAGGTTCAACAAACTTATCCCCGTATTTGAATGAGTATTTTAGTCTGACTAGTCCACCTTCGTCAGACTCTTTGATGGTCTCCTTCGGCATTTCCCACTTTCCTGCAAGTGGCCACACCCTGAAGGCAATATGCTCTTGGACCAGATCCCTTGTCCCAATAAAAGAGCAGATTACGCCGAAGGCTCTTTGGCATTCTTCGGCCGCTTCATCCATTTCAACCTTCGGTTTTCGGAGTCCGAAGCATGGCCAGATGGGGCGCATAATGATACTCTTAACATCTTCCTGCGCTGTCAAGTCATTCTTTACATAGAACCATTCTGTCATCCAGGCACCGGGCCACCTCTTCCAAAAGGTTGGCACAGGGCAGCTTGACCCGGAGCGGGCACCAAAGCTGTAACAACCAAAGTTGTTGTGATATTGTTCTTTCCCCCAGGGCTTCGTCTCATATACCAACTCATGAATTTTGCAAAAGCTTTTAGCATTTGGTTCTAAACCTTGGCTTTTCACAGCCGAGACAAAGATTCCCATTCTTATGATAGCTTCGGGAGTAATTTGATGAAGGTAGATTTGAAATGTCTTCAGGACTTCGACAACAAAGCTGCTTAGGGGGAACCGAAGCCCAGCCTTGAGAAAGCTTCGGAAGATCACGACCTCATCTTCTTCGGGGGTGGGAGAAGTCTTTTCTCCAGCATCAGCCCTCACAATAGATATATCTCGAAAATATCTCCCCCTCATATTGTCAATATGACTCTGCTTAATAGTGGTTTTCCCGAAAACCGAGTGACTTGGCCGCCATGGTCGATCTTCAGACTCTCCCCTCCGCTTTCTACATCATAACTGTCGCTGTCACCAGTATCTTCAGATAAACCTTCTAAAATCTCTTTGGTGATCTTTTCTGTATTGGTCTTCGACATTGCCTCAAGAAAGCCCAGGTTCTTCTCTTCAGAGAGACTTAGCTTCATCTCGACAACAGCCTTCTTCTCCTCAGACATCTCTTCGGAGATCCTACTTCTCAGTTTCCGAAGCTTAAAACTAGGAAAGAAAACAAATATTTTTGGGCAGAAAGTTTTATAAGCAAGAAAAACAGATGGCAAAGAGAGCGTGCCAAATCAAATGTGGCGGGCTCCTATTTATACACTCGATATGACGGAAACTGTGTGGTCCCAGGTGTCAGTGACTTTTGCTATTCTAGCAAAGGGAAGGTGTTTTTTCGGACCTTCGGCTTAAGGCCTTCGTCCATATCGCAATATGAATTTATCACTAACAAATTAATATTGCGAGGGGCTACTGTTGGGGGCCTTCGTCCTCCGAAGGTCCTCAAAAACATGATTTGACAATATTTTCCAAGTGAATTATATGAACAGGTATCTTCGGACTCAGATCATGAACATGGAGTACGGTCAGAACGAAGCCCAAGCTGTACGAAGCTGATTACCAAGCTATATGAAGGATGGTGCACAGCCGAAGCTATGCGCAGAAAGCTTCGTCGCGATAGCAGAAAGGGGAACCGACTTAAAGATGAAAAGACTACTTAGGCCTTAATAGATTCCCATAAGTCATTAGCAAATGTAATGGACATGAATGTAATTTTGCATGGGCTACGTCCCACGCCTATAAATAGATGAACAGTACTCCCGTACTGTTCACGTTGATTTGGCATTTGCTTTCCGTCATCCTTGTACTTTTGCCTTCCTGCAATCCGAAGGTACACTTGTAATCTGAAGTCATTTCTATTTTTATATGATAATAAAATAGAAATGACGTTGTGATAATATTTAAATGTTTATATATTACTTTTTATGTTGCATGTAAGTTCTTCGTCATAGTTTATTGTGCTTACGAAGATATGTCGTTTGTGACCTTCGTCCGGAACACATTATATCCCGAAGGGAAATAATGTTTCAAAGGACGAAGGGCTTTATCATTTAACACTTTTTATGTTGCCTTGTTCTTAATCCGAAGCATTTGAGAACAAGTCCCCAACAATTCCATAATTCACTTACTTCCTATTTTTGGACCAAATAACCAAAACCACTGGAAAAACCATTTGTAGATATAAAATTTTAAATTGGTGGTGTTTGGTGTTTGATATAGTTTTCATTGCTTTGGTCCCTAAACTTCTCCCCCTTTGGCATCAACCACCGAAAAGGAAGACATTAAAAGCATGTAGGAAGTAAATAAAAGCTTGCCCTCAATCAAGAATTGTATCAAATGATATCACTAGAAGGATATTAAATTAAACCATATGAATGATACCAGTTGAAATGATTACTCCCCCTAAATGAGTGTTCTCTTTAGAAAGAGGTTTCTCCCCTTTTTAGAGATGAAGAAATACTCCCCCTGACAGAGATCCTCTACTTAGGAAAAAGCATGTGAAAATTAGAGGTACAAGACAAGATTTGAAAAGACTAACTTCCCTTCTGCATAGGTAACAGAATATGAGTTAACTACTTATGCATTTTTGCAACATGGAAGCATATGATATGAAATATAGTCTAATCAAATTTTGGAGAAGACATGTAAATGATACTGAAAGTAGTCTCAAAAGATACCAATTGAAAGTCAATGGTGAGCTTGAGAGACATGAGAGTTCTTGAAGATTTTGCAGTGGAAGATTGTTGTCTTTCTCCGGGGACCTTATTTTCCTTACAATGAGACTATCACAAAAAAATAGACTTGAAAAGGTGTTAGTATCAAAGTGTTAGATTATAGAGTAACCTCCCCCTAAAGGTGTGCATACAAGTTTTGAATACTTGTAGAAGACATGCACATTGATTTGATATCAAGAGGGGTAAATTATCCATAATCCTAACTTTGGCACATATAAGTTAAATGATACAACTTGTAGAAATCAAAATTTTCAATTGATGCATCATTTACTATGGAGTGATATAAAAGCTATGTGCCGTGCTTAAATAAACATTTTAAGCCATGTAGGTTTGCTTAAGTATATGAATTAAAAACAAGCAATCCTACCATATGATTTACCTAGTATGCATGATTTTAAATAAAAGTACATAACAAATGTAATACAAGCAAAGAAAGGTAAACTAGATAAAAGGTAAATAGATACGCATATCTAGAAACAAAGAATACAATAAAACTAGTTACCTTAGTCATGAGTGGGAAATTTGGGTCCAAATTTTTTGCTAACCCACTTGGCAATAAACTTGAACCAATATGATGTATCCCATGATATACATCCCAAACATGCCAAGTCTCCAAATTTCCTGATTACCTTCGGTCCACTCACTTCCCTTTCGGGATCCAAACCTTCTTGGTGCTTTTCATGGTTGAGATTATCTCCTTTGGCACCCAGATGCGTTTGACCCCTTTTCCTTTGTTGGCTTGCTTGTTGGCCTTGATTGCTATCACCTTTCCATTCTTTTTCTTCTTGATCAAATATGGTGTAGCATCCTTTTTGTTCACCTTTTTGATGTAGGTGTTGGAGATTTTGCTTGATGGCTTTTGCTTGAGCTTTTGCCTTTGTTTATCCCAGGTCATCGCCTTGCATTGGAAAGACTTGTGGCCTTCCTTGTGGCATAGCCTACAAATCACAGTTTCTCCCTCCATAGGCTTGTTCACTCCTGCAGTGGTGTTATCCTGTGGAGCTTGGATTTGTTTGGCTTTGCCTTTCTTGTCATACAAGGCCTTGCCATGGCGAGCCACTTCTTGCTTTAATTGTTCATTTTCCTTTGCAACCTCATCCGAACATGTCTCTACAACAATATTCTCAACAACAACTTGGTTGCAGGGGTTAGAATCATCAATTAAATCAAAGCAGGAAGTAGAAGCATCTTTCTTAATTATTTAAGGTATTTCAACTAAAGATGCTGCTGGGGTGCTACCAATGTTTTCTAGCTTAGTAGTTAGCTCATTGTTGTGTATGCTAAGAATTTCCATTTTCTCTAGCAAATTTTCAATAGCTTCTTCGGAGCTAGCTAACTTAGCCTTAAGTTTTTCATTCTTTTTAATAAGGCTATCATCAGTAGTAGTGGATGGAGCACTAGATTCTAATAGCTCAATTTTAGTTGATAGCTCACAGTTTAAGTTTGCAAAAGTTTCAAATTTTTCTAGCAAACCTTTGTAATCATTTTGAGAGCTAACCAACTTATTTTTCAAAGTTTTAAGTTGAGCTTTTTGCTTAGTGTAGACATCCTAGAAAAATTCTACGGCTTTCGCAAGCTCATCTACAGAGGGCTTTCCCTCACCTTCATCATCACTACTACTTTCATCACTAGAGGATGGAACGCTTTTGTTACCTCTTGCCATAAGGCATTTGTGTGATGACCGTGATGAGCGTGATGAGGATCGGTGGCTGCGTGTCCTTGGAGGTTCATCTTCACTTGAAGAATCATCCCAAGTTCTAACACTTGTTAGCGCCTTGCCTTTGCTCCTCTCCTTTTTGGGTTTGGCCATATTTGGACAGTTGTCCCTGAAGTGGCCCTTCTCCCCACATGCGAAGCATCCTCTCTTCCTTTGCTTTTTCCTGTCAATGTTAAAGAGAAGATCCTCGACCTGCAGGGGCACACCCATTAGATTAATCTTGCGAATCATCCTCATTACCTTTCCGACGCGTCGGATTGTTTCTTCATCCTCGGAGGATGATGTGCATGGTTGATTATCTTCATCATCATCACTTTCTTCTTCTTCCTCTTCTTCACTTGAGGAACTTGGAGTGGAAGCCTTCTTTTTGCCCTTCCTTTCATCACATGCAAAAGCATATGGTCTTGAGGAAGTTGGCTCCTCTCCCCGACTCATTTTTCGCGACATCTCAAAGGCCGCGATTTTCCCAATCACAATGGTCGGGGTCATGTTGCTCAAATCCTCCATGTTGTGAAGGATGGTGATGATGCTCCCATATCTTTGTTGTGGTAGCAGGGAGATAATCTTCCTCACAATGTCCGCATCACCTAGCTTATTAATGCCAATAGAATTGAGCTCATTGATTATTAGATTCAAACGAGAATACATGTCTCTAACAAGCTCATCATCTTTCATAGCAAAAGATTTATACTCATTTAAGACTAGGCAATGTTTTTTCTCACGGACATTGGATGTGCCGTCATGGAGCTCATGCAATTTTAGCCAAATCTCATTAGCAGTTTTCAAGGTAAATACTTGATTAAAAATATCCATGCTAAGAGATTCATACAAGCAATTTTTGGCTCTAGCATTTAAATGAATTTCTTTTTCCTCACTCGTGGTGGGTTTCTCGGGATTCTTGAGAGGTTTCATCCCGTCACGAGTGACTCTCCAAACACCTAGATCAACGGCCTCTAGGTAACAAGCCATTCTTGCACTATAATATGGGAAGTTAGTGCCGTCGAAGTGTGGAGGCCTATGGGTATCCATCCCTTCCTCTAAAAAGCGTCAGCTCTTTTAGCGGTGAAGCTAAAGCGTTTCAAATGAGCCAAACCGGGCTCTGATACCACTTGTAGGAAACTGGTGACGCCTAAGAGGGGGGGGAGGGTGAATTAGGACTTCTAAAACTTTTACTAAACTAGGCCACAATTAAATCCCTAGAGCAAAACCTATGCAAATAATCAAAACTAGAATGTGCAAACTAGGTTTTGTCTAAGTGTTGCTATCTCTACCGCAAAGGCTAAGTCTCAATCTACACTAAATAAGTATGACTACAAGATTGAAACTTAAATGCTTAATATAAGTGCAGAATGTAAAGAGCTAAGTAGAGAAGCAAACTCTCGTGGATGACGCCGGTATTTTTACCGAGGTATCCGGAACCACGCAAGGTCCCGACTAATCCTCGTTGGTGCCCCTACGCAAAGGGAAGCCCACGCGAGGGCCAAGCACCACGGTCGAGTAACTCCGTAGAGAGCCGTGGGCCTTCTCCATGCGCAAGTGGTGCTCCGCTTCCGGCTCCTCTCGGACGCTCCCCGCCGTCTCCACTATCGAGCTTCCGGCCGAAACGCCGCGGGCCTCGATCCCTCCGGTACACGGTGGCGGCCGTGACACAAACGCGGTTGTCACGGTCTCGCAAGACTCTCGCCCCACTCGGTACAATTACAATGACTCACGCAAGAGCTGAGGGGTTGTGTGGTTTTACAAAACTCACTCAACTAACTAGGGTTCACCTAGAGCAAGCGCTAAAGCGGTCTAACTAACCTAAGCACTTCGAAAAGCACCTACGCTAATCACCGAGTGATTCTATTAAGCACATGGGTGTTTGAGCACTTGGAAATATGCACTATGTGTCTTGGTATGTTGCTTGGGCTCTCACACTAGAGAATGGCCGGTTGGGGTGGTATTTATAGCCTCCACACCCCAAACTAGCCGTTGGACAGAAAGCAGCAGCTTTCTGTCGTCAGGTGCACCGGACAGTCCGGTGCACCACCGGACAGCTACTGTGCAGTGTCCGGTGCGCGCCACGTCAGCCGATCGTTGGCGCCTGTAGCAGTCGACCGTTGGATCCGACCATTGCCGTCTGCCCGTGGCACACTGGACAGTCCGGTGCACACCGGACAGTCCGGTGCTACAGCCAGAGAGCGCCTGTCTGTGGCCTCTCTGCGCAGACTGTCCGGTGCCACACCGGACAGTCCGGTGCACACCGGACATCAGTGTCCGGTGCGCCACCAGGCGCTGGCTGACAACCCGCACCTTGGATTCCTTTGCTAATTTCTTCGGGCTTCTTTAGTTCTTGAGTATTGGACTCCTATGCATCTTTTTATGTATTCTTTTGAGGTGTTGCATCCTCATTGCCTTGGTCCAATTCTCTTCGCATCCTGTGAACTATAATTATAAACACTAGCAAACATATTAGTCCACAGGTTGTGTTAATCATCAAACACCAAAAGGCCTAGGGTCCATTTTCCTTACACACAGTGCTATTGACTGTGCGAGCTTCGGATTCTTCTCTGAAGTCCCTCTAGGGGTGAGAGTGCTGGCTCCCTTCTGGCTGCGGAGCTCATTGTATTAGTGGTGGCGGTGGAAGCTGTTGCTAGGAAGCTTGGGGTTGGCTTGCCGAAGCAACAGAGGCTGCAGGGTGATTGCCTACATATTCTGGAATGTAAGGCGAATGGTACGAAGCAGTATGCATAACCTGCTTCGGCTGGCTCTGTTGTGTTGCAGCCTCTGCTAGCTCCTTTTGCTTTTGAATGGTAACATGACACATTCTGGTGGTATGGCCCTTGCCTTCACCGCAGAATAAGCAGTAAATTTTTCTTGGTTGATCTCCAAATCTTCCCCCGAAGCCCCTGGCACCTCTGCCTCTTGGCGCTGGCGGCCGAAAAGAGCTTTGCTGTTGCCCCGAAGCTTGCTGTTGCCCCGAAGCTTGCGAGGAACACTGTGGCCTTTGCTGCTGACTCCCTTTGTCATCATTTTGAGTAGAATTGTGAATTGACCTGACATGCCTCGGATAAAACCTTCCTCCGAAGCCCCTGGTCATTTCTGAAAACCTGAGAGCTTCCTCCCTTCTTTGGCAAAAATCATTGTCAGCTCGAATATACTCGTCCATCTTCTGGAGCAGCTTCTCCAAAGTTTGAGGAGGCTTCCTGGCAAAGTACTGAGCTGAAGGTCCTGGCCGAAGCCCCTTAATCATGGCCTCAATGACAATTTCATTGGGCACTATTGGTGCCTGTGCCCTCAGACGTAGAAACCTTCGGACATATGCCTGAAGGTATTCTTCGTGATCCTGGGTGCATTGGAATAAAGTTTGAGCAGTGACTGGCTTCGTCTGAAAGCCTTAGAAGCTAGTTATCAACATATCCTTCAGCTTTTGCCATGAGGTGATTGTTCCTGGCCTAAGGGAGGAGTACCAGGTTTGTGCAACGCTCCTGACAGCCATGACGAAGGACTTTGCCATGACCGCTGTGTTGCCACCATACGAAGATATAGTTGCCTCATAGCTCATCAAGAATTGCTTCGGGTCTGAATGACCGTCGTACATGGGGAGCTGAGGTGGCTTATAAGACTGTGGCCAAGGTGTAGCTTGCAGTTCTGTTGACAGGGGAGAAGTGTCGTCAAAAGCAAAATTTCCATGATGGAAATCTTCATACCAGTCGTCCTCGTTGTAGAAACCCTCTTGATAAAGCTCTCTGCGCGGGGGCCTTTGATTCTGGTCATCTTGAGTGAGGTGTCGAAGCTCTTCAGAGGCTTCATCTATCTGCTTTTGAAGATCAGCTAGACGAGCCATCTTCTCCTTCTTCCGTTGGACCTGTTGATGGAGCATCTCCATTTTTTGGATTTCTTGGTCCAAGTCGTCTTCCGGAGGCGTTGGACTGGTGGCCTTCCTCTTCTGGCTTCGGGCCTCCCTAAGAGAAACGACATCCTGATTGGGGTCGAGCTCTTGGTTCTATCCTTCTGTTGTAAGCTTCGTCATCTGATAGAAAATTACCCTGAAGGAAAGAGATGATTTCAGTTCTCCAATCTTCACTATAGACAGGGGATATGTTGAGGACCGCTCTTTCAAGAAGCTCAACCGAAGGTGCTTTTATTGTTTCAAAAAATACATCCGAAGGTAAAGGCAGCCCCTGTGCCGCTGACTTGGCTAACAGATCAGCATATTCATATTCTCCGCGAGGAATATTTTTGACAGAGAATCCTTCAAAGGAAGCCTCAATCCTTCGAACTGTATCTAGATATTTTCAAGCTTCGGATCTCTTACTTTATAGCTCTTGTCAATATGACTAGAAATAACTTGGGAGTCAGTTTTAAGAATAGCCCTTCTGATCCCCATTGCCTTTAATTTCCGAAGACCTAAGAGCAGAGCTTCGTACTCAGCAATATTATTTGTGCAACTGAAATCAAGTCTTGCCGCATAACAAGTTCTAACTTTGGAAGGTGAAACCAACACAGCAGCTGCTCCTGCTCCGAAGGTTCCCCAAGTCCCATCGCAGAACACTGTCCATGCTTCGGCATCTTTATTCATTTCTTCTTCCTGAGCTCCTGGCGTCTAGTCAGCAATAAAGTCTGCCAACGCTTGGGACTGAATCGAAGATCTATGGACATAATCAATACAAAATTCATTGAGCTCTGCAGCCCATTTTCCAATCCTTCCAGTAGCTTCTCGGTTTCTTATAATATCCTTCAAAGGTTGTGAAGAAGGAACAATTATGTTGTAAGCTTGAAAATAATGCCGAAGCTTCCTGGAGGCCATCAAAACAGCATATAGTACCTTCTCCAATTCTGTATAATTTTTCTTTGATAAACTAAGAACTTCGGACACAAAGTATATTGGAGACTGCTTTTTGACTTGGCCTTCAAGCTTCTCCTGAACAAGTGCTGCACTTACCGCTGAGTGCGAAGCTGCCACATATAATAACAAAGGAGCCCCTGGCGTTGGTGGAGTTAGTGTTGTTAGATCTATTAAATATTGCTTCAGCTCTTCGAAGGCTTTCTGCTGGACTGGTCCCCACTGAAAAACTTCGGCTGACTTCAGCACTTCGAAAAATGGCAAATTTCTCTCTGCTGATCTGGATATAAATCTGTTGAGAGATGCCAGTCTTCCTGTCAATCTTTGAGCCCCTTTCTTTGTACTTGGTGGCTCCATTCGAAGGATAGCTTCGATTTTGTTTGGATTAGCCTCAATTCCTTTTGTTGAAACTAGGCAACCAAGAAATTTACCCTTCTTCACTCCGAAGACACATTTTTCTGGGTTTAGCTTTAAACCAGCCTGTCTAAAATTAGCGAAGGTCTCCTGCAGATCAGCAATGTGATTATCTTGCTTCGTGCTTTTTACAATGATATCATCAACATAAGTTAGCACATTCCTGCCTATCTGCGAATGGAGAACCTTCGTTGTCATTCTGCTGAAGCTTCCTCCAGCATTCTTAAGCCCCTCAGGCATCCGAAGGTAACAATATGTTCCACTAGGGGTTATGAAGCTGGTCTTCGGTTCATCCTCCTTCTTCATCCAGATTTGATGATAGCCTGAATAACAATCTAGTAGACTCATAAGCTCTGAAGAAGCTGCTGCATCAACCAAGGAATCTATCCTTGGCAATGGAAACTCGTCCTTCGGACATGCCTTATTGAGATCAGTAAAATCGATACACATTCTCCATTTACCATTGGCCTTCTTCACCATAACAGTGTTAGCCAACCATTCTGGGTATTTTACATCTCTAATAACTCCAGCACTGAGGAGTCTTTTCACTTCATTTCGAGCACCTTCGGCCTTGTCATCAGACATCTTCTGAAGTCTCTGCTTTCTGGGTCTGAAAGATGGGTCATCATTGAGCGAGTGCTCAATAACATCCCTGTTAACTCCGCAAAGATCATTAGCTGACCAAGAAAAAACATCTTTATTGTTGAACAAAAACCGTATCAAGGTTTTCTCCTGTTCTTCGGACAATTGAGATCCCAATAGCACCTTCTGCTCTGCTATGTCCTCACATAAGAGCATGGGTTTCGGCTGATCAGCCAAAGCAGCTTTTTCCCTTTTGAACTTGTACTGCTCACAAGCTTCAGCTCCATCTATGTTATGGATCGCTTTTGAATCTGTCCAATTTCCTTCGGCCCTTCTGGCAGCTTCCTGACTTCCATGAATAGCAATGGGCTCTTGTTCAGAAGGTATCTTCATACAAAGGTAAGCTGGATGAAGAACTGCTTCGAAGGCATTGAGAGTACCACGACCAATGATAGCATTGTAAGGATACTCTATGTCAACAATGTCAAACACAATTTGCTCAGTCCTTGTATTGTTAACAAATCTGAAGGTTACTAGCATGGTGATCTTCCCAAGTGCTACAATTTGCCGTCCTCCGAAGCCAGAAAGAGGGTGCGTAGCATCATGGATCTTGTCTTCGGGCTCTTGCATTTGTCTGAAAGCTTTAGCAAATATGATATCAGCTGCGCTGCCTATATCAACCAAAACATTATGGACCAGAAATCCTTTGATCACACAAGAGATAACCATAGCATCATTGTGTGGGTAATCCTTGAGTTGAAGATCCTCTTGGGAGAAGGTAATTGGAATGTGAGACCATCTTGACTTGATGAAGGGTCCTTGCACCCCGACATGTTGTACCCTTCTCTGTGCTTCCTTCTTCTGCTTCTTGTTGGCTGGCTCTGAGCATGAACCGCCTGTTATCGGGAGTACCAGCTTCGGGGCCAAAGCAGCTCCAGCTTGATCGTTGAACGAAGCCATCAGTTCAAAAAAGTGGAAGTGTGTTGACCGGAGGTGGGCGCCAATGTTGGGGACTTGCTCTCAAATGCTATGAATTAAGAACAAGGCAACATAAAATGTTAAATATCGATGTCCTTCGTCCGCTGAAGCATTATTTCCCCAAGGATTTACTGAACTTCGTACGAAGGTTACAAGGATGGAATTACGAAGGTATTACCTTCGTAATCAAACTCTTAAAAGTAATACGAGATAACGCAGGATATAAAGTATTAAAGATAAGTAAATTGAAAATAAATGACATCATTTATACATTTTGTAAATCTTAGATGTTTGAACATAATATTTGAATACATTTATACCTTTGCCTTGACAAATGACAATTTCCGAGTGATCTGATTGCAATTATCGGAATCCGTGAACAGTAAAGGAATATTGTTCACTATTTATAGGCACAGGACACAGCCTGTGAAGAATTACAATCATGCCCCTCATAAAAGTTTACAACAATGACTCAGACCCCTATGAGCTAAAAGGTCATTCCATCTTTAAGTCGGTTCGACCCTTCATCTTCGGATATGTTATAATACTGAAGCTTCATGAATGATGCCTTCGGCGTCACGTACAAGCAGCTTCAGCCGAAGCTGTTTCTTTCTGCAGGACCTTCGGCGACGAAGCGTGGTCCCAACAGCCTCATCCAAAATTTTCCTCTTGAGGTCCTGGTTTTTAGGAATCACCAATCTGCTTTTGAACCATAACACACCCTTTTCATCTTGGCGGAAACAACTATACTTCTCAATCTTCTGATGGAGATTCTTCTTGATAATCTGCACTCCCTTGTCACTGAGCTAGGCCATGATGATCTGGTCTTGCAAGGCTGGGTCGACAGAAATGTGAGACAACGAACCAGAAGGAATCACTTCTATCTGCATCTTGCTGAACTCATCACACAAGGTGTTAATGCGAGAATCCATCAGAATACAATTGCATTGCAACTTTCGACTCAAGGCATCTGCTACCACATTGGCCTTTCCTGGGTGATAATGTACCTCCAGGTCATAATCCTTGATCAGCTCTAGCCATCTTCTCTGCCTCATGTTGAGATCAGCCTGAGTAAAGATGTACTTAAGGCTCTTATGGTCAGTGAAAATGTTGCAGTGGGTCCCCATTAAATAGTGCTCCACATTTTTAATGCATGAACCAATGCTGCCAACTTGAGGTCATGAGTGGGATAATTTTGCTCATGAGGCCTGAGTGCTCTTGAGGCATAAGCAATGACTCGGTTGTCTTGCATTAAGACACAACCTAGTCCAGTGCCAGAGGCATCGCAATATACATCAAAAGGCTTGCTGCTATCGGGTTGCGCTAATACTGGTGTTGTGGTTAGATGCTGCCTCAATGCATGGAAGGCATCTTCGCACTTCTGACTCCAAACAGACTTGGCTTCTTTCTTCAGCAACTCAGTTATAGGCTTCGCAATTCGAGAGAAATCCGGAATAAATCTTCGGTAATAACCAGGTAATCCCAGAAAACTTCGAATTTGACGGACAGTCGTTGGTGGCTTCCAGTTCATCACCTCTTGCACTTTATCAGGATCAACAGCTATTCCTGCCTGAGAGATAGTGTGACCCAAGAATTTGATTTCCTTCAGCCAAAAATCACACTTGGACAACTTGGCATAAAGGTGGTGCTCTCGCAGACGTTGAAGCACTACATGCAAATGCCCGGCATGTTCTTCTTCGTTCTTCGAGTACACCAAGATATCATCGATGAAAACCACTACGAATTTGTCCAATTCAGGCATGAAAACAGAATTCATCAGATACATGAAATATGCTGGTGCATTTGTCAGCCCGAATGACATCACCAAAAATTCATATAGCCCGTATCTGGTTGAGAATGCCGTCTTCGGAATATCGCTTGCTCGTATCTTGATCTAATGGTAGCCAGAGCGAAGGTCTATTTTGGAAAACACCTTGGCCCCGACCAACTAGTCAAAAAGAACATCAATACGAGGCAAATGATACTTGTTCTTGATAGTTACCGCATTATGAGGGCAGTAATCTATACACAGCCTCAAGCTTTCATCCTTCTTCTTCACAAATAGTGCTGGACATCCCCAAGGCGAAGTACTTGGGCGAATAAATCCCTTATCCAGCAACTCTTGCAATTGCTTCTTCAATTCTGCCAACTCAGCGGGTGGCATTCGGTAGGGCCTCTTGGAAATTGGTGCCGTTCCCGATTGCAACTCGATGGCAAATTCAATATCCCGGTCCAGTGGCATCCCTGGCAATTCATCAGGAAAGACATCTGCATACTCACAGACCACTGGGATCTTCTTCAGAGGTAACTCCGTCATAGAGAAAGCACATGACTGAGTAGAACCCTGACTAGGCAGAATTAAGGTGAAGTTCCCATAGAACGGAGAATTAACTTCCACGGTACGGCTAGCTACATCAAGCACAACATGGTGCAAGGTCATCCAATTAACTCCCAGAATAATGTCCACATTTTCCAAACCCAACACAAGAAGAGTGGTTTTGACTATGTGGCTTCCCAGTTGAATAGGCACACTTTGGTTTAATTTATTAGTCGAAATTTTACCCCCAGGTGTAACTATCATGAATGACCTTTTTGAGTGAGAGAATGGCAGTTCACATTTAGCACTGAACTTCTGGCTAATGAAGCTATAAGATGCACCAGAATCAAACAGAATTAAAGCAGGTTGATTATAAACTGAAAAGATACCGGTCATGATAGGAGCTCCCTCAGGTACTTCGTCCAGAGTAGTGAAGTTGAGCTTCCCTTGCCTGACTTGTACCTTCTGCTTTCTTCCCTTGTCTTGATTGGGTGCTGGCATCTGCCTCTGCTGGTTCTTGGGACAATTCTTGGCATAGTGGCCCACATTGCTACAAGTGAAACACTTGTTTCCATTGCCCTGGCGGAACTGCTGCTGCTGCGGAGGCTGATTGTTCCTTGGAGCGGGAGATGGGAAGCGGTTGGGTGCCGGCTGCTGCTGCTGAGGTGGCCTGATAACCCATCTGCCTGCCTGCTACTGGAAACCCCTGCTCTGATTGTGAGAAACAATCCGGAACCTCTGGGCCTGAGCGGATGGTGCTGCCATTGGTGCCTTTCTCTTCTTCTCTGCCCGGTGAGCTACAATGCAGTCCTCCTGGGAGATGGCCATGTTGACCAACTCATTGAAGCTATCAGCCCGGACAATGTTGAGTCGTTCCCGCAGCTTGGTATTAAGACCCCTGCGGAAGCGGTCTCTCTTCTTTTCATCAGAATTAGCATGGTACCCTGCATACTGGCACAGGTCGTTGAAGGCTTGCGCATACTGCAGTACCGTGCGGGTTCCTTGATTAAGGGCCAGAAATTCATTCAGCTTCCGATCAAGAATGCCAGCTGGGATGTGGTGTCCTCTAAAGGCAGTCTTGAATTCCTCCCAAGACACTTCACGATCAGCGGGGAGCATAGCACGGAAGTGGTCCCACCAAGTCCGAGCAGATCCGCGAAGCTGCTGCGCGGCGAAGCGAGTCTTGGTAGCATCAGGGCAGTCTCCCGTGAGGAGGGGAAACTTGGACTCGACGACACGAAGCCATATGTCGGCGTCCAACGGATCCTCTACCTTGGTGAAGAAGGGTGGCTGCGTGCTCAGAAACTCCTGGTAAGTTGCCATTGCTGGAGGTCGCTGATGCTGGCCTCCACCATGCTGCTGAGGGTGGGGCTGGCGCTGCAAGAGCTGTCGCAGAATCTCATTCTGCTGGGCCATCAGCTCCTGTACTGTGGGAGCTGGAGGAGGTGGAGGAGGAACCTGCTCGTTATGCCCGCGACGCTGCCTAGCTGCCATATGAAAACAGAGATTGCCGCCATTGTTATCCCAACTCACAGTTTCGAACAACAGGATATCATCTCATATGGAAGGAAAAATGCCATAGTCATAATATTAGGTTCGAAATTAAGATAACATGGTGACAAACATCCCACAGATTTCAAAAGTTCATAGGGTTACATCAATCAGGGGAAGGTACCCATAAGCCTAGTCCAAAATCTGATATTAACTAAGCTCACATAGGTTTCTATCCGCCTAAAAGTGTCGAAGTGACTGTTTAACCCTGAGCGATGGAAGCGACACTGGATACGAGTGAAGGAGGCATCACGGAGGTAGTCCCATTGGCACCAGGGGCTGGTCCTAGCTCCTCAGGAGCCTCTTCTCCCTCGCTTCCAGCTTCATTGGCCTCCATTCCAAGTGGTGCATGTCCAGGTGGTCATTCGCTTCTTCGAGTTCCCTCTGCACATCGTGAAGCTGGTTCTCCAAGACATCAATGGTGTTGTCTCGGATCTCCACCTGCTACTCCAAGGTGGTAATGCGCTGGCTCAGCCTTTCCACCTGCAGATCCTTCTCTACCAACTCGGTGGATAAATCGACCACAAAATCTTCTCGACTGTCGAGAGTGAGCTTGGCGGTTTGAGCGATGTTAGCAAGGTGTGCCATAGCATCGCTCTGAAGGGCCTGAAGGCAGTACAGCGCACTCATGCACTGAACAGTGACCCTCCCAACCAAGTCAGGATACATTGCCCACACATCCTTCACATGGCTCATGCGGTTACACCACATGGGGTTGTCCTTCTTCTCAGCAGGGAAGAGTCCCAAGGGGTGCATCACCATCTCCAGGGGATGGTAGCCACAAAAAGTCGTCAGAGTCTTCATGGCTGCTGCTTCGACAGTGTCGTCCATCCTGAGTCCAATCGTCTCAGAATCAAGAGAACGCCAACCCGGCTGAAGGGGATGAGCCTCCAACGTCAGCCAGACCCGACAACGAGGTACCCGATGCTCCTCATACACCTGCACCGTGTACAAAGCGGGCGTAGGGTAACCGGCGGAGTTAAGCACTTCCCACAAGATGGAAGGAAAGCCATCACGAGAAAGGAAGTCAGAACTGAAACGAGTGTCTCCTCCACTGGCGGGGGTGGGTGAATTTATCTGTGGAAGGGAATCAAAGGTAAAGATTATGGTGGAAGGAAAAAGAAAAAGAGAGCCCGAATGGTTTTAAAGAAAGTGGGTTAGCTCAAGTTTTTAATTCCTCTTTGTGTTTATAATGCATGCATGCTGGAAGTAATGTTGCCTCTCCAAACAATAGGGTGATCTTAGGGCATCCTTAAAAGAAGTCTAAGAACTGGCCCACGGGGCCTGCTCAATTAGCCACCTATTTCTCCCTTTATGCCTAAGGCCTTTGGTCCTAGGTCTAGCGGTCTAGTCCTTACGATCCGTTGCAGTTTCTAGGCAAGTTTTAGATTTTGAAAATTGGTATTCATGGTTTATTGTCCTTCTCTATGGTGGAATTTGCTCCGATACCAGCTGTGGTGGAACCACCCGAATTATTCCAGCTTAAGTGCCTAAGTCACGCCTCAAGGGCCGTAACACACTTAAATCGGAATAACCCGTCAGTCCCTCAGATCTAGTCTGATAGAGCCACTTAACCAGGATAAAATTCCACAATCTCACTCGAAGGTGAGTCACAGAAGAAATACAATAAAACAGGAAACCTCGAATTAAGTGCTGAATTATTACATAGATCGGAGTTTTGAGTAGCAAATAAGAGTTTACGAAATAAAATGTAGCGGATAATCGATGTCGTCGGTATCGAGGAAATGGGCAAGGCCTAGCCCACTACTCCTCGTGCTCCTCTCCTGCCGGAGCAGCATCCCACTCGACCGTCCAACTCGGTGGCAGGGTGGTAGGCCAAGTCACACCATCAACCATTTCCTGAATGGTACCTGCAAAAATTATGCCACAAGCAAGGCTGAGTATACTAATACTCAGCTAGACTTACCCGGTGTGAGGAATCTACTCCTCTACCTCAAGACTATGTAGCTATTTGGCTGAGGGGTTTGGTTTGCCAAAAGCACTAGCTGTTTCTAAAATCCATTTTTAACTTTTCAAATTCTAGCATCATTATCTTAGCTAGGTTTGCTTCTTCTAAGCATACATGGTAACAAGCATTTAGTTCAATCAACAAATTGTCTCATGTAACCTCATTCCACTTTTTTACTCGATGTAGTACAAGGGGTCAAGCAGTCTCATTAGCTGCGAGAAGCAGACGATTCGAATCGAGTTTTATCCTTGCAAGGTAAACCTAAACACACGGCATGTCAGGGTACTCCAACCCCGCACATGACAACCGTCCCCATCGATTCCCCGTTTGCGTCCAAGCCTCACTGCCTTAGCATACAATGCTCCACTGACCCCGGCTGCCGCCGTGCAGTGGCCGCACTTGTACCCACCATAGCTAGCATGGGAGACTGTTGGGGCGAAGGCAAAGACGCCACTCTTCGCTCGAGGCCTTCGCCGTACTCGCTGCACCAACGGTGACAAGACAACGGGCAGACTTACCCTTCGTCTCATACGCTGCCGACGAAGACCTGTGACGAGGTCATCTCATCTCGCGACCTCGTCCAGAATGGAGGCCCGCGTGTGATCCGGCCCATTGTAACAGGCCCTGCGTGGCTGCGGCGCGTTACGGGCCTAAATTGTAAAGGCCTTCCTGTAATTACAGTCTGTAACCCCGCTTTATGGGAATATTGCGGGGATAACCTAGGTGTCTGAGGGCACATGCGTCCTTAACACGGGACGCTGGGCACTCAGATACCTATAAATACCCCCGCACAGTGCCCTTGAGAGGCTGGATTAACAGAGCTATTGCCAGCACGTGCAAAAACCCTATTTGTGTTGCTACACTTCCTCGTTGGATCAACTTGCGCCAGTGAGCAAGTTCCAACATTTGGCGCTCACCGTTCGTGCTACGAAAAAAACCACCCGCGATGGCACCCAAGAAAGCTAGCTCGAAGGCTGACGAGGCTGCGAAGGCAGCACTGCTGGCCGCAAAAAAGGGCAAGGCCCTCGCCCTCACCCACTCCACCCACCAAGAGGCTACTAAAGACGACGTTCTCCGCACCTGCGAAGACGACGCTCACCGCACCTGCGGCCCCGAAGGACAGCCGCAACCTCCCCCAGGTTTCGCTCCACCAGAGGGCACGGACTTCACCGAGGACGGCGAAGTCATCGGTGTCTCCGTAGAAGAACAGCTACAGCTGTGCGCCCTGCGCATCAAGAACCGCAATCTCCAGAAGCAAAAAGAGATACTTGAGGCCATGCACCAACGTGTGTCTGCACAAGCCAAGGTGCGGCAAATGATACGAGACGAGGAGCAGAAGGCCCAGGAGCTCGAGCAAGAGATCGCGCTAATGCAGCGCGAAGGCCACTTCGGCCTGCAACAAGGGCCACCCCTGCAACAGCGCGCACAAGTCAAAGACCTGCACTTTCCCCACCGCGACCGCGCCATCCCACACGCCGCGGCATTCCAAGGTGTCAACTACCTCGACGAGCGAAGTCCCCTAGCGCCACACCTGCAAGTGACACCCTGGCCTGCCAACTTCCGGGCAGGGACCTATCCCAAGTACGACGGCAGCACTGACCCAGCACAGTACATCATGAGTTATCAGGTCGCCGTTGCATCTTTTGGAGGGGACGACGCCACGATGGCCAAGTCTTTCATCATCGCCCTCGAGGGCCCAGCTCTCACCTGGTTCACTAGGCTGCCCCCGCTATCCATTGACTCCTGGAGAAGCCTTCGGGACAAATTCCTGCTCAACTTCCAAGGGTACCGCCCAGACACCGACGCCTTGGCCGAACTCTCACTCTGCAAGTAGCTAGAAAAGGAGACTCTGCGGGAGTACTACCGCAAATTTCTGACACTCAAGTCACAGCTACCCTCGGTCGATGACCAAATCGCTATCCACTACGCCATCAGTGGCCTTCGGGCCGGCGTCCTCTACAGCCACTGCATCAGGGATCCGCCCAAAAACCTCCAGGAGTTGTACCAACTATTTGAAAAATATGCCAAATCCGAAGAACTCCACCAGCGCAAAATTGAGTCTTAGAGAAAACCCAAAGATGCTCCACAGTCCAGCCGCACGTGGACGAGGACTCCGTAGCCAGACTCCGGTCGGGACGGCCGCAATCAGCAGCAGGTGCACAACATCGCCAACCAACACCCTGCTGGTGAGGCCCCTCGCCGCCAGGAATATCCCCCCCAGGGCCGCGGAAACGGAACTCGCGGACGAGGCCGGGGACGTGCGAAACCGCCGCGCCGATTTGACTGCCTGTTTCACGGCGAAGACTGCGCCCACCAAACCAGAGACTGCCGAGAGACGAAGGCCACCAGTGACAGGATGGCACGGGCGCAACCAGCCGACAACCCTAGAGTTATCACACACACATATCAGCAGCCCCCTCCACCATACATCCACGCCCCCGCTCCGCATCCACCGCACCACGCATACCAACACCACCAGGAAGTACAAATCGTACCTCCCCCACCCCCTCTTCCACATCAGCAACAACAAAACATCCACCACCCCCATGCCCCGAAACAAGAGGACATCGCCGATCAGCCGTATCGCGGAGTCATACATATGATCAACGGGGGGTCCAGCACCGACTTCAACACAAAGCGGTAGAAGAGGGATCACTACCGCAGCATCAACCACGTCACCGTCACCGGCCCGGTCGTGCAGACAAAGTGGTCCCACGTGCCATTGACCTTCGACGCTCGAGACATCGATCTGCGCAGCGCCCCCCACATCGACGCCATGGTCATCAACAGTAGCGTGGCAGGCTGGGACTTGCACAAAGTCTTGGTCGACAATGGCAGCCAGGCGGACATCATCTTCCTCCATGCCTTCGATCGCATGGGCATAAGCCACAGCCTGCTCAAGCCCTCGGACAACCCCCTGTACGGCTTCGGCGGCAAGGGCACCTTTCCCGTCGGCAAAATAGAGTTGCCCCTCTCCTTCGGTGTAGCACCCAATGCCCGAAGCGAGCAGATCACGTTCGACATTGTCGATATGGTGTACCCGTACAACGCCATAATGGGCCGGGGCTCCATCAATAAGTTTGAGGCAGCTATCCACGGACTTTACCTGTGCATGAAGATCCCGGGTCCCGGAGGCGCCATCACAGTTTACGGCAACCATCAGGTTGCGCGTAACATAGAAAGAGACTTCATCCCCGGGCAAAGAAACGTGCACTTCCTCACGGCCCAACGCGAAGTCCCCGAGCCCGCCAATCCAACCGCCAAGGGGCATGAAAAGGCACAACTACAGAGCAACGACGGGACCAAGACCGTCCCCCTCGACCAAGCAACGCCCCAGCAGATGGTTACCATCAGCGAAGACCTCACTTCGCACGACGAAGAGCGGCTCCTCTGCTGTCTATCCAAGAATAAAGACGTCTTTGCCTGGTCCGCCCTCGACCTGGTCGGAGTCAGTCGCTCCATCATCGAGCACGGCCTAGGAATTGACCCTTCGGTGAGGCTGAAGAAACAACGGCTACGCAAGATGTCTGATGAAAAGACAGAAGCCGCCAAGGCCGAGGTGCATCGCCTGCTCGAAGCCAAGTTCATCGAGCCGATCGCCTACCCCACATGGCTCGCCAATGTGGTGATGGTGCAGAAAAAGAGCGGAAAATGGCAGATGTGCATAGACTTCACCAGTCTTAACAAGGCCTGCCCCAAGGACAACTTCCCGCTGCCCCGAATCGACAAAATCGTCGATAGCGCAGCCGGGTGCGAAGTCATGTCACTCCTCGACTGCTTCTCCGGCTACCACCAAATATATATGAAGGAGGAGGACAAGGCAAGCACCAGCTTCATAACACCCTTCGGCACATATTGTTTCATCAGAATGCCGGAGGGACTCAAGAATGCTGGGTCCACTTTCTCTCGACTCACCAAAACGGTGCTCGAGAGCCAGATCGGCAGAAATATCTTCACATATGTGGACGACATCGTTGTTGCCAGTAGAAACAAGGCAGACCACCTGGCCAACCTCGCCGAAACGTTCGCAAGCATGCGAACCGCATGACTTCGCCTCAATCCTGAGAAGTGCGTTTTCGGGGTCCGCCAGGGAAAGATCTTGGGCTACCTAGTATCACACCGCAGAATTGAGGCCAACCCAACCAAAATCCAGGCAATCATCAATATGACGCCCCCGTAGTGAGCCAGAGAGGTGCAACGACTGACAGGCAGGTTGGCCGCCCTCAATAGATTTATCTCCAAGTCCACGGAGCGGAGTCTACCTTTCCTCAAAACACTCCGCGGCGCAAAAGACTTCGCATGGGGGCCAGAATAGGAGGCGGCCTTCACCGCACTAAAACAGTACTTGTCGGAGCTGGCGGTTCTCACGAGCCCTGACCCTTCGCTACCCCTATTGCTCTATGTCGCGGCTTCGCCACATGCGGTCAGTGCAGCACTGGTTCAAGAGCAGACCAGAGAGGGCACAACCAAGCAGTGTCCAGTTTATTACATCTCTGAAGTGCTCACAACATCAAAATGCAACATGACAGAGCTGGAAAAGATCGCCTACGCAGTCGTGATGGCCTCGCGCAAATTGCGCCATTATTTCGAGGCATTCAAGGTACGGGTTACCTCAGACAGAGGACTCAGCGAGCTATTTAGAAACCCGGAGGCGTCAGTACGGATTGCCAAGTGGGCAGTCGAACTCTCTGGCTATCACATCACATTCGAACCCAGGACAGCCATCAAGTCGCAAGACCTGGCAGACTTCGTCGTAGACTGGATTGGTCCAATAACGCAACTGGAGCCGTCCGCAGAAAAAATGTGGACAATCCATTGTGACGGCGCATGGTGCCATGCGAGGGCAGGCACCGCCGCAGTTATTACTTCACCCACCGGGATCAAGCATAAATACGCAGCGCGCCTCAGCTTTGCGTTGGAGTCTGATAAGTGCACCAATAACATAGCAGAATACGAGGCTGTCATCCTCGGCCTTCGCAAGCTTAGGGCACTCGGCGTCACCGCCTGCATCATCAAAACAGACTCCAAGGTAGTCGTTGGCCAGGTCGAGAAAGACTATGCAGCGAGGGACCCCGCACTCATGCAATACCTCGCGGCCATCCGCAGCCTCGAAAGGCAATTCAAGGGCTTCACGCTACAGCACGTGGACCGAGCCAAGAATGAGGAGGCCGATGCTCTAGCCAAGGCAGCCGCCAGGGGTGAAGCCCTACCCTCCGACGTGTTCTACCACGTCATCGGCACGCCAGCCGTCCGCAGCCCTGAAGGGCTCCAAATAACCAATGACAGCGAGGGCCACCGCATAATCAACCTCATCATGACTGAAGACTGGCGGGCACCAATAACCCTGTACCTGCAGGGGTACTATCACCCAATCGACAGCAATGAGGCCAAGCGCCTCAAACACCGAAGCCGAGACTTCGCACTGATCGAGGGCCAACTTTACAAGAAGGGGGTCAGTCAACCGATGCTTAAGTGCGTCACCGAGACCGAAGGCGTCCAAATTCTGCGCGAAGTCCACAATGGGACCTGCGGCTCCCACGCAGGGCCTAGGGCCCTAGCGGCAAAGGTGATTCGCCAAGGTTTCTACTGGCCCGCCATGATTTGCGCCGCAAATCAGGTCGTCAGGTCCTGCGAAGCCTGTCAGAAATTTTCCCCACGCTCGGGACGCCCCTCGCAGTTCACGAAGCTGATCGCCCACACGTGGCCCCTTCAGCGCTGGGGCCTAGACATTGTCGGGCCCCTGCCCACGGCTCAGGGGAATCTCAAGTTCACCTTCGTCGCTGTTGAATACTTCACCAAATGGATTGAAGCGAGGGCAGTATCCACTATCACATCGAAGACAGCCCAGAAATTCTTCTAGCAAAATATTGTTTGCCGCTTCGGAGTCCCGTCCGAACTCACGTTCGACAACGGCAAGCAGTTCGACAACCAAGATTTCAAAGATTTCTGCTTTTCCATCGGCACCAAGCTTGCCTTCGCCTCCGTGTACCACCCCCAGTCCAACGGAGTCGTGGAGCGCGCCAACGGCAAAATTTTCACAGCCGTCAAGAAAATGCTCCTCGACGACAAAAAAGGCAAGTGGCCTGACCTGTTACCCAAAGTGGTCTGGGCGCTGAACACAACTGAGTGCAGGGCGACTGGGTTCACCCCCTTCTGCCTATTATACAGATCGGAGGCCATGACTCCGCAAGAAATAAAACATGGGTCGCCTCGGACAGCCGCGTCGGCCGTCCCCGACGTAGACGAGCTGACTTCGAAGGACCTCATCGACGGAGACCGCGTCTTCACCCTACAGGCTCTGGACAAATACCAAGCCCAGACAAAAGCATGGCACGACCACGCAGTCATCCCGAGGGAATTCAGCGAAGGGGACCTCATACTCGTCTGGACAGCTCGGACAGAGTCCAGGGGCAAGCTGGAGCCCAAGTGGGAGGGCCCTTTCATTGTCAAGATGAAGGGAAATGGTGGATGTGCATAGACTTCACCAGTCTTAACAAGGCCTGCCCTAAGGACAACTTCCCGCTGCCCCGAATCGACAAAATCGTCGATAGCGCAGCCGGGTGCGAAGTCATGTCACTCCTCGACTACTTCTCCGGCTACCACCAAATATATATGAAGGAGGAGGACAAGGCAAGCACCAGCTTCATAACACCCTTCGGCACATATTGTTTCATCAGAATGCCGGAGGGACTCAAGAATGTCGGGTCCACTTTCTCTCGACTCACCAAAACGGTGCTCGAGAGCCAGATCGGCAGAAATATCTTCACATATGTGGACGACATCGTCGTTGCCAGCAGAAACAAGGCAGACCACCTGGCCGACCTCGCCGAAACGTTCGCAAGCATGCGAACCGCACGACTTCGCCTCAATCCTGAGAAGTGCGTTTTCGGGGTCCGCTAGGGAAAGATCTTGGGCTACCTAGTATCACACCGTGGAATTGAGGCCAACCCAACCAAAATCCAGGCAATCATCAATATGACGCCCCCTCAGTCAGCCAGAGAGGTGCAACGACTGACAGGCAGGTTGGCCGCCCTCAATAGATTTATCTCCAAGTCCGCGGAGCGGAGTCTACCGTTCCTCAAAACACTCCGCGGCGCAAAAGACTTCGCATGGGGGCCAGAACAGGCGACGGCCTTCGCCGCACTAAAACAGTATTGTCGGAGCTGGTGGTTCTCATGAGCCCTGACCCTTCGCTACCCCTATTGCTCTATGTCGTGGCTTCGCCACATGCGGTCAGTGCAACATTGGTTCAAGAGCAGACCAGAGAGGGCACAACCAAGCAGCGTCCAGTTTATTACGTCTCTGAAGTGCTCACAACATCAAAATGCAACTTGACAGAGCTGGAAAAGATCGCCTACGCAGTCGTGATGGCCTCGCGCAAATTGCGCCATTATTTCGAGGCATTCAAGGTACGGGTTACCTCAGACAGAGGACTCGACGAGCTGTTTAGAAACCTGGAGGCGTCAGTATGGATTGCCAAGTGGGCAGCCGAACTCTCCGGCTATCACATCACATTCGAACCTAGGACAGCCATCAAGTGGCAAGTCCTGGCAGACTTCGTCGTAGACTGGACTGGTCCAATAACGCAACCGGAGCCGTCCGCAGAAAAAATGTGGACAATCCATTGTGACAGCGCATGGTGCCATGCAGGGGCAGGCGCCGCCGCAGTTATTACTTCGCCCACCGGGATCAAGCATAAATACGCAGCACGCCTCAGCTTTGCGTTGGAGTCTGATAAGTGCACCAATAACATAGCAGAATACGAGGCTGTCATCCTCGGCCTTCGCAAGCTTAGGGCACTTGGCGTCACCGCCTGCATCATCAAAACAGACTCCAAGGTAGTCGCTGGCCAGGTCGAGAAAGACTATGCAGCGAAGGACCCCGCACTCATGCAATACCTCGCGGCCATCCGCAGCCTCGAAAGGCAATTCAAGAGCTTCACGCTACAGCACGTGGACCGAGCCAAGAATGAGGAGGCCGATGCTCTAGCCAAGGCAGCAGGCAGGGGCGAAGCCCTACCCTCCGACGTGTTCTACACGTCATCGGCACGCCAGCCGTCCGTAGCCCTTAAGGGCTCCAAATAACCAACGACAGCGAGGGCCACCGCATAATCAACCTCATCATGACCGAAGACTGGCGGGCACCAATAACCCTGTACCTGCAGGGGTACTATCACCCAATCGACAGCAATGAGGCCAAGCGCCTCAAACACCGAAGCCGAGACTTCACACTGATCGAGGGCCAACTTTACAAGAAGGGGGTCAGTCAACCGATGCTTAAGTGCGTCACCGAGACCGAAGGCGTCCAAATTCTACGCGAAGTCCACAATGGGACCTGCGGCTCCCACGCAAGGCCTAGGGCCCTAGCGGCAAAAGTGATTTGCCAAGGTTTCTACTGGCCCGCCATGATTTGCGCCGCAAATCGGGTCGTCAGGTCCTGCGAAGCCTGTCAGAAATTTTCCCCACGCTCGGGACGCCCCTCGCAGTTCACGAAGCTGATCGCCCACACGTGGCCCCTTCAGCGCTGGGGCCTAGACATTGTCGGGCCCCTACCCACGGCTCAGGGGAACCTCAAGTTCACCTTCGTCGCCGTTGAATACTTCACCAAATGGATTGAAGCGAGGGCAGTATCCACTATCACATCGAAGACAGCACAGAAATTCTTCTGGCAAAATATTGTTTGCCGCTTCGGAGTACCGTCCGAACTCACGGTCGACAACGGCAAGCAGTTCGACAACCAAGATTTCAAAGATTTCTGCTTTTCCATCAGCACCAAGCTTGCCTTCGCCTCCGTGTACCACCCCTAGTCCAACGGAGTCGTGGAGCGTGCCAACGGCAAAATTTTCATAGCTATCAAGAAAATGCTCCTCGACAACAAAAAAGGCAAGTGGCCCGACCTGTTACCCAAAGTGGTCTGGGCGCTGAACACAACTGAGTGCAGGGCGACTGGGTTCACCCCCTTCCACCTATTATACGGATCGGAGGCCATGACTCCGGAAGAAATAAAACATGGGTCGCCTCGGACAGCCGCGTCGGCCGTCCCCGACGTAGACCAGCCGACTTCGAAGGACCTCATCGTTGGAGACCGCGTCTTCGCCCTACAGGCTCTGGACAAATACCAAGCCCAGACAAAAGCATGGCACGACCACGCAGTCATCCCGAGGGAATTCAGCGAAGGGGATCTCATACTCGTCCGGACAGCTCGGACAGAGTCCAGGGCAAGCTGGAGCCCAAGTGGGAGGGCCCTTTCATTGTCAAGACGAAGGCATCCCCCAGCGCATACAGGCTCGCAACGCCAAACGGCGAAAACTTGGAGCATTCCTGGAACATCGACAATCTCTGCAAATTTTTTGTTTGACTCATCAGGGCCAGCTCGCCCTTGTAATTCGCAAAAACAATTTTATTCTGGCCCGCACTCTTTTCCTCTCTGGGGGTGAGGTTTTTAACGAGGCGGAGTCATGTAATATACGAGTGAAAAATCCCCCGCAAAAATCTACGTCGAAAAAAGACAGCGCCGACGGTCTTCGACATTCAACCAATACAAAGTCACCGCGAGGCCAAGCGCTAGCTACCCTCGCGTGCGACAATCCGCGCAGAAGTCGCCTAAGGGTGCAGCCGGACTAGCACAACAAGTGCGAAAAATCGAAGTCTTCCTCAAAAAATACTATCCGCGCAAAAGTCGCCTAAGGGTGCAGCCGGACTAGCACAACAAGTGCGAAAAATCGAAGTCTTCCTCAAAAAAGACTATCCGCGCAAAAGTCGCCTAAGGGTGCAGCCGGACTAGCACAACCAGTGCGAAAAATCGAAGTCTTCCTCAAAAAAGACTATCCGTGCAAAAGTCGCCTAAGTGTGCAGCCGGACTAGCACAACAAGTGCGAGAAATCAAAGTCTTCCGCGAAGACTATCCACGCAAAAGTCGCCTAAGGGTGCAGCCGGACTAGCACAACAAACGCGAAAAACCGAAGTCTTCCGCGAAGAGTATCCGTGCAAAAGTCGCCTAAGGGTGCAGCCGGACCAAGCACAACAAGTGCGAAAAAGACTACACCAAACTGTCCGCGCAAAGACCGACTACAAGCGCGCCAGACAGACATAACAAATACACCAGACCAAGTGCGCAACGCCTTCGTGAGCATAGCCGAATGTGCGAAGGCACACAACCTCACCATACAAGCCATTACATATGTATAGCGAGGGCATCACACTTTACATCGGCTCAACCTTCGGAATAATTCCCATCTCCCTATAGTTAAACAGCATTATCCTCAGCTCCTCACCCGCAAAAAGACCTCGTAGCTCCCCCTCACCTACACTCGCAGCGGCCGGCAAGGACAACAGTTCCTGCCTGCCAGCCCTGCCCACATGAAGCCGACCGCCGTCCACCTCACTCACTCTACGCTTCGCAACCGCCCTACGCCGCCTACGCCCCGCACTTGGACCAGGCACAACTTCAGCATCCACAGCACGCGGCGAAGCCTCTGCCGCTGCCACATCCAAGGCCGCAAAGTAATCCAAGTCCTCATCCGACGACTCTTTAGTCCACCCAACCGAACTCCCAAAGTCACCAAAATCAGAAAGCTTAGACGCAGATTCATCCGATTCATTCCCATCATCCACGGTCGAAGCCGCTAAAAAATTAGCAGTAGCGGCTGCGTGCGCAGGCCCAAAATCTTGAACCTGCACAGCAACCAAGGTTCACCAACATATGCAAAATTCCCTAACTACCCACACCCACTAAGCCACCTGCGAAGACCCAGCCGTCGCAGGATCCTCCGCTGCCGCCTCCACCGCCATCTTCACAGGATCCTCAGCCCTCGGCGCAGTAGTTGGCGACGAGCCACCGCCGGCCATAGTGGCTGAGGGGGCATCAGGGGCGCCTTCGACGGTTTCTGGGGGCGGCGCCGGGGCGACCTCGGACACAGCCACCACCGGGTTCAACTCCGAATCAGGCTACGCGCTGTTCAAAGCCCCGAAGTCCTCCACTTTCTCGTTACGCGCCGCCTGAGACACAGCACACAGATTCAGCAAGCCCACATATAGCCCACACTCAGCAACACTAAACAAGAGTCAAACATTACCTGACCCCTCGCCGTGTCGGACCGCTCCCTGACCACCTCCCGACCGTGGGGACCCCACATCCAGTCGAAGAGGGCTCCCGCGGATTCCTTCACCACAGGGTCCTCAACCTTGTAGATCTCGCGCTCGAAATCCTCATCAGCTTGGTCGAAGACCTCATAGTGCCGGCACCCTTCGCGGGACAGCGCGTTCATCGCCCCTTCGCAGGTGACCAGGGAGGCATAGGACATAAACCCCTCCACAATGGTGGGGAGCGCCAGCAACTCCTCCTGCAGCCACTCGAGGCAGCGAAGTCCGGGCTCTTGGTCTGGCACTTCGAAGTCAGCGGTCCGCGCGCCCAGCTCGTGGTATGAGTCTATAAGCTGTTTGCGCGTCCGCTCAGCCTCCGAGCGCGTCGAAGCCTCGGCCCTCTCCACACGGGTCTACAGAGCGTGGAACCGCTCCTCCCATTCCTCGGCGTGCTGTCTGGCAAGGCTACCCTCCACCCACGCCAAATTGGCCTCCGCCTGCGCAGACTGTGCCTTGGCGAGGGCCTCATTAGCCTCCCTTCTCTCCTTCGCAAGTTAGCGCCGGAGGTCAGCCCTCTCGCCCTCCAGCGCGGCCACCTTCTCCGCCAGCTTGCGGCACTTGCTGTCGGCAGCCGACTTTTCCCGGACGGCGTCAGCATGTTGCGCCCGAAGTCTCTCGACTTCGGCAGACACAACCGCCGTAAGGGCCCCCGACGCCACGCGGTCAGCGAAGTCAGCCGCCTACAAGACACACATAAGACCACAATCCCAACGAAACTGGTAAAAACTGAAGTCTAGCTCAACTTACCTGACTCAATGCCTCCTTCAGCCGGCGGGACACAGCGCCCACCTCGTCCTCGACGGCAGTGAGCGCCAGAATCTCGCCACTGGCGCGGGGAGCGCTACCCCTCGCCGTAGGCCCCACGGTATCCGCCGCGGTCGCCACCGCAGGTGGAACAACAACAAGTTGCACTTCGCCCGACCCTGCAACGCATCAACAGTTAAAAAAAACTCGGGCTAACGACTTACCAACGAGATAATCGTCCACGCTAATCTCGGTGGCGAAGTCGGCAACGCGCTTGCCCGGCGAAGGCAATTCTCGGGCCTTCGCAGCTCCGGCTGGGGCAGGCTTGGTTCCGCCGGGGCTGGCCGCCTTCACGGCCTCCGGCACCCTGCTGGACCCGGGGGCGGCAGTCTTCGCCGCCAGCATCGGCTGGCTGCCGCCGGGGGCAGCAGCCTTCGCAGTCCCCCGCGACCTCTTCGGCCTAGCCTCAGGCAGCCTGACGACCGCCTGGCGCTTCTGCGCAGCTCCCTGACGATCCTTGTCCATCACTGCCGACACAACAGCAGCAATATTCCGTCCATAAGGAAACACTCTCCAGTCACTAACCATACGAGATGTAAAAAAGTCTTCGCCGGCCGTGCGGGGGACAGGAACATTCTTAGGCCACCAATCCCCGGTAACCTTCAGCATCCGCGCCGAAGACTCCCAGAGCTCGGGCGAAGACATCCTCCCCCCGGGGGCCGCGCATGTCCTCATCAATTCCCTAGCAAAACCATCGGAAACCCCTAGTCCTCCCGTAGCAGTACCTAGCTTCCTCTTCTTAGAGGATGGGGCGGTCGCCGGCGCGAGGTCGTCTCTAGTCTCTGCCGCCGGCTTCTTCCCGCGACGATCCACATCGTCTTGCCCGGGATAACCACCATACGGCAGACGGTTCAACTCGAAGACCCTGTTCAAGCGGTCGTTGGACCCTCGTATATCCCAGCTACGCTGGCCCTCCGTCTTCGGCACGTACCGACCAACAATCCGCACTGCCCCATCCTCCGCCTCACGCCCAAATGCAGCAGGATCGCGGTTATGCAGATCCAGTGCGAAGGCGGGACTTCGCACCAGCATCCCACCACGGGAAGGCATCTGGCGAGGGCATACTTCGCCCAGCGCCTAGCCATGCGCCAAAGGCCACACCCCATACGCCACAAACTCCTCAACCAAGGCACGCCCGCTACTCAGGCCGGCCGCGCACCGCAGGGCCCCTTCGTCTGCATCCTCCTCTGCCACTTCAAACTGCGGGTATGCTGAGTAATAATGCAAGCACATCTCGGCCACGGGGAGCCCCGGATGGTCCTCGACTGTGCCCTCCGCAACGTAGAACCAAAACTCATTCCAGTTGCCCCATTTATTGCGGGCGCAAGGAACTAACTCAACGACCTCCATCGAAGTCTTGCCGGTCTTCGGCGTAAATGTACAGGACTCAAACTGAGCAACCTTATTTTCGATCATCCTTTTCTGCCAGTGCAGACAATAGTACTTCGCGAAGACTTTGACCGATGGCTGTCCGCCGTACGAAGTCATCGCCCAGACATATTTCGACAAGGCCACCACGGCATTCGGCGTCAGCTGGTGGATCTGGATGTTGAATCTGCGCAGGACTTCTCTGACGAATCAGTGCGCAGGCAGGCGGAGACCAGCGGCAAAGAACGCCTCGAAGACATCCAACTCGCCTTCCGGCTCGGGGACTTCCTCCGCCCCCGGGACACGAGCGACTCTGCCGCCAAAGTAACCAAGGTGCTGCATATCTTGCACGCGGACCGAGGACATCCACGACACACCGAAATCCACCGTGTCGCCGGCGCGCAACTCCTCCGCCGCCACAGTGCTCAGCGTCTCCTCAGACGACGCGTCGGCCGGCAGCGTAGCGGCAGCAGAAGAAGAAGAGGTCGGCATCGCTACGTACCGTCGGCGGTGGCGGGCGGTCTGCTTCACACGAGCTAGATCTCCGGCGAACAAGAGCAAGGAGGGCAGACGAGCAGCGAGAGGTTTGAGAAGGCGGTTAGGGTTTTCGCGGAGCGCGGAAAGATAAAGTTCAAAACGCGCCGCCCCCCGTCCCCTTTTATACACAGGGCGCTGTGCTTCGGGAAACCCGCAATCGAACAGTACAGCGTCAATCAACGGTCATGTCAAAAACCCCCGCGGAACCACTTCGAGCGAGGGCAGCGTCTCCGCCATCTAGCGACGTCTTCGGCACCAGATGACTTAGTCGAACTGGTCCCTCAGAGGGCAAATGTTGGGGCGAAGGCGAAGACGCCACCCTTTGCTCGAGGCCTTCGCCGTACTCGCTGCACCAACGGTGACAAGACAACGGGCAGACTTACCCTTTGTCTCATACGCTGCCGACGAAGACCTGTGACGAGGTCGTCTCATCTCGCGACCTCGTCCAGAATGGAGGCCCGCGTGTGATCCGGCCCATTGTAATAGGCCCTGCGTGGCCGTGGCGCGTTACGGGCCTAAATTGTAAAGGCCTCCCTGTAATTACGGTCTGTAACCCCGCTTTATGGGAATATTCTGGGGATAACCTAGGTGTCTGAGGGCACATGCGTCCTTAAAACGGGACGCTGGGCACTCAGATACCTATAAATACCCCTGCACAGTGCCCTTGAGAGGCTAGATTAACAGAGCTATTGCCAGCACGTGCAAAAACCCTGTTTGCGTTGCTACAGTTCCCCGTTGGATCAACTTGCGCCAGTGAGCAAGTTCCAACAGAGACCCAGTCTCAGGTCGCATGAGGGATAAAGTCCGCGCCCGGCTTCACTCAAGTACTAGGTTTACCAGTTACCATTTTTCCCGGCATGTGCTTAGTACGTTCAAAAGCTTGACTCAGGTATCCACACATTAATCCTTAATTCTTTTTCCTGTCTCATGGTCAAGGCATCCTCCCTGGATCCAAGTCCATAGACTAACATAGATCCCATTATCAAGATGAATACAATCAATTCCTGACCTCGCGCGAGTGCTAGAAAAATCACTCGACTTCTACCGAGATCCTGATTAGCAAGCAGCTACTCGACCTAGCATACTAGTATTCATCTCAAAAAGGAATCCTAAGTTCATGCAACTAGAAGTTTCAAGCAACTCCTACACTTAAGTGCACATTACAATCCTACAAGCATTAATTGTAGTAAAGTAGCATATAATAATACGGTTATGCATATAAACCGGGGCTTGCCTTCAATTGCTGGGGCTGCGGGGAGATCCTCGATAGCAGCCTCGGAAGCTTGCTCCTGGTCCTCCTCTTGGACAGATCCTTGCTCGGGGATGAGCACGTACTCTCCGTCAGCAAGATTACAATCTAATGGATGCAATGTGTAAGATATATGCATGATATGATATGTGCTTTAGAAATTACAACTTTTGATGGTGTATGGTCTACTTAAGCAAAATAGAGTTAAACCTTACTTATGTGAGACCTTTGGGTATACTAGGTAAATTTGGTCAAACTTAGCTAAGGTAAGTGGTAGGTTTATTTTCTTTGGGGTTCCACTGAATTCCTTTTAAGCCTTAGTGAGTTTTGACAAGAATTCAAGTTAGACTCATTGGAGTGAGGTTTATTTCTTCTTTCTTTTTCTTTATTCTCCTTAAGTTTTTGGAGTGGGTTTGAACTACAAGTCATTTTAATAAAATTCCAAAAATCCTGTAAAAATTACAGTGGCTTATTACTGGTGTATAATTCTTTGTCTCAAAATTTGGGGATCAGAAAATGAATAGTTTTCTCTGGACAAAATTACCAAAGTTTTGGGCGGAAGGGGTGTTTTGAACAACAACTATTACTTAACAGTAGGTAATTCTCCAAAACTTATTTTTGCTGGATTTTAGGTGCTATAACATGACTTGACACAAATTTCTAGTCATTATTACCTATTAATTATTTTACTAGGGTTTTCTCAAGTTTCTAGCCAAAGGGGTGCTTTCTACTACCACTATATTTGAAAAATATCAAACAACAGATTTCTGATTTTTCTTAGTTTCTATTTTGTGCAAGAGCAATCATTCTGAAGTTTGGCATCTTTTTGCTTAAGGGAAGGGGTGGTATGCATTAATTGGATTAAATGGCATTTCTTATAAAATATTAGCAATAGGTATTACTTTGCATCTTTTTAATGGGTTTGCATTTTTCTCTGGTGGCCTATCTCATTATTGACCTAGAAAAATTTTATTTGCCCATTATTGCATTATTATGGGTTATTCATGATTTATTTAGAAAATGACTCATTATCATATTACACTTATTTACCCTACTTAAAATGATGGGCTAGGGTGTTCATTATTTTTGCAGTGGGGTTCTGGTGGTTATAAGTCCACTGGATTTTTATTATCAATTTTGTGTCTGGTTTTGAATTTCTAATAATTGATTTCAAGTTGGAATAATGCTAAATAAAATATTTTATTTTAAAACTGATCCGGACTAAAGGTCTCTTTATTTTTCCTGGGTTCGATGTTACTTAAGCAAACTAGGAAAAATAATTTTACTCACTGTTCATTAATTTCTAATGCCTTTCTGATTTTTCTAAGTTTTGGGCAGAAATGGTTTTTAATGAATATTTACACTATATTCTTCAATACTGGGGTTCCTACTATTTTTAAACAGTGTCTACATGAGGATTGAATACCTACAAATTTTCTTAGGTTCAGCACAGAAGAAAAACAAATTTTCCTTAATTAAACAAGGTTTGGTCAGTTTCTGTTTTGAATTTTAAACTCTAAAAATTAGAACAGAAAGCATAAGGTTCATTATTTTTAAATGATAGCTCATATTATTCAGGGTCTAGCAAAATTAGTTTGACAATTTTTGCTTAAGAATTCATCAAGTTATGGATTTTATAAATTCTCTGGTTATTTAAAAAGATTAACAGAATTGATTAAATGGAAAACTACCTTTCACTGGGGTCCCTAGCGGGTGTTTTAAGTTTTTCCTCATGAATCAGTCCCTGGGCTACTATTGACATGAGACACTGACATTGCAGAAAACCCCCCGGGTTCTTGTAATCCTAACCCGAGGTCCTTCTCCTAACTTAAACAGTGCCCGCGGCGGAAGAAAGGGTGGAGGGGCTTACCAGCGGCGAGATTGCTCCGGTGAGGTGGTCGAGGACGTAGGGGAGGTCTTGGTGATCACAACGATGTGCGGGTCGCCGTCGGGGGTGGTCGGAGTTGGCCGGTCCACGTGCGCAGGCGGGGGAGCTCGTCGGCGGCGAGGAGTCCGGCCTATCCAGGGCGAAATTGACCAATCAAACGGGTCAGAGAGCTTCACCAAGGATCAAGGAAGGTGTGCGCGCGAGGAATTGAAGAATGGCTCACCGGAGAGCTCGGTCCACGCGTGCAGGCGGGCGACCAAAGTCCGGCGAGGGTGATCTTAGGCTTCCGGTGAAGTTCTGCCGGGTCCGAGGGCTTGGGGAGCTTCACGGGCCTATGGCGGAGCTAACCGAAGCACTGGCGCGACTTGAAGGCGACTGGAGTGGGCTGGCCATGGTGGCCGAAGCTCTGGCGGCAATGGCGGGCGGAAAAGAGCTCGTCGGAGCTAAGGAGGGGTGGCTGGCCAGGGATGGTGAGCGCGGGGGAAGTGAGGCGCGCCCGGGGAGGCTTTATAGGCGCGGGCGGGCACGACCGAGGTCAAGGGCGCGCGGCGGACTTGACCGAACGCCGGGGCGAGCGCGCGGGCGGGTTGGGCGAGCGCCAGTGTACCGACCAGGGTCGAACACGTGTGCCCGTGCGTTCTGCCCAAGTTCTGGCGCATGTGGTCACTCATCCGAGCCTGCTCTCGCCTTGGTCAGTACACAAAACCTCTTCTCCTCCCTACAAGCTACCGATCTTGTGTGGGGGTCATAGGATTTTGCCTACTGGTTGCAGAGATATGGAGCCCAGAAATCCGGTTTGTCTCCCTGCCCAAATCCGATGCAAATCCAAGGTTTTGTCATGTCTAGGGCACGTGTCCCAATGCCATCTTCTGGCATGCGACAGAGGGGTTAGTTAGGCACGTTTTTGTTAATGGGGTCATTAGGATTTGAGTTAGGGATCGAGGTGAACACGCTTGATCTTTGGCTCAAGGTCTGAAATTCAGAATTTCCTATTGAGTCCCCACATGAGAAGCTTATTTGGGGTTTTATTTGAATTATTTTGGCCAAGCCTCTTCAATCTTTATTGTTGCTTATTAAATATACTTCAATGTTTATAATTGGCCCAAGCCATGATTTTAAATTTTCCATACCCTTTTCCCCATTCTCTTGGATTTTGCTCATAGGGCTCAATTAGGGTTTTTGTTGGGGTTGCACATTTTGCCTTTTTGAAAAACCCATTTGTTTTGAACATGATACTTTTAAGTATAGGCTTGGTGGATCCTTTATTCTTAAGTCAATTTGATGTTCATACTTAAATTTGGTTCACATAAGATGATGGTTCATGGGTTAGCATTTTGAGAGAAACCCTAGGTGACACTGGGGTGTCACAAATTTACACTTGGGTTTTAGGTACCCAACTTTTGTTGGGTCCTATGAGGTTATTTACAATAGCCTTTGGGACCCAAATACAAGTCTTGTCTCCCTTGCATTTGGCCCCCAACTTCTTAGCAACCACTTTTTTATTTTACATGTGAGTACAAAAGTAGTGTTACACGCATGGAAAACAGTAGAAGATTCATTACGCATTTTCCTAGGTACATGATGCAAAACATGATTTTTCCTAGGCATATTTCTACCATGCACAAAGGTAGAGCTTGAAGCAATCATAGCATGTGAATCATAAGCATCATAACTCCTATTATAATGAGCATTCCTAGAAAATTTTCTATCATAAATGAAAGCATGATTCCTTTGAATGCTACTAGCCATAGGGGCCTTCCCTTCTCCTTGTTGGGAATAGGAGCCCTTTGGCTTGTTAAGTTCTTGGAATCCTTTCGAAAACCAAGCCCATCCTTAATTGAGGGGTGTCTACCAACCGTGTAGGCATCCCTAGCAAATTTTAATTTATCAAAGTCACTTTTGCAAGTCTTAAGTTGGGCATTAAGACTTGCCACTTCACCATTTAATTTGGTAATAGAAGTAAGGTGTTTAACACAAGAATCAACATCAAAATCCTTACACCTAGTACAAATTTCAACATGTTCTACACATGAACTAGATTTATTAGCTACCTCTAGCTTAGCATTTAAATCATCATTAACACTCTTTAAGCTAGACACAGTTTCATGACAAACAGATAATTCAAAAGATAGCATTTCATTCCTTTTAACCTCTAAAGCAAGAGACTTTTGCACACTAACAAACTTATCATGCTCTTCATACAAAATATCCTCTTGCTTTTCTAAAAGTCTATCCTTTTCATTTAAGGCATCAATTAACTCATTAATTTTATCTACTTTTGCTCTATCTAAACCTTTAAATAATTCAGTATAATCTACTTCATCATCACTAGAATCATCAACGCTTGAAGTAGTATACTTAGGGGTTTCTCGAACGCTTACCTTTTTCTCCTTTGCCATGAGGCAAGTATGGCGTTCGTTGGGGAAGAGAGACGACTTGTTGAAGGCCGAGGCGGCGAGTCCTTCATCGTTGGAGTCGGAAGAAGAGCAATCTGAATCCCATTCTTTGCCAAGGTGCGCCTCGCCCTTCGCCTTCTTGTAGGCCTTCTTATTCTCCCTCTTCCCGCTCTTTTCTAGTTCCTGGTCATTAGCATTATCGGGACAATTTGCTATAAAGTGACCAGTCTTACCGCACTAGAAGCAGGAGCGCTTCCCCCTTGTTTTGTTCTTGTTGGGGTACTCCTTGCGTCCTTTAAGAGCGGTCTTGAAGCGCTTGATGATGAGCGCCATTTCATCCTCATTGAGCCCGGCAGCCTCTACTTGTGCCACCTTGCTAGGTAGCGCCTCCTTGCTGCTTGTTGCCTTGAGTGCAACGGGCTATGGCTCGTAGATGGGCATTGGGCCGTTTAACGCATCATCAACATATCTTGCTTCCTTGACCATCATACGCCTGCTCATAAACTTTCCGAGTATCTCCTCGGGCGTCATCTTTGTGTACCTAGGATTTTCACGGATGAGGTTCACAAGATGAGGGTCAATGACAGTAAAAGACTTGAGCATAAGTCAGACGACGTTGTGGTCTATCCATCTCGTGCTTCCATAGCTCCTAATCTTGTTGACCAGGGTCTTGAGCCTGTTGTACGTTTGTGTTGGCTCCTCTCCCCTGATCATCGCGAACCTTCCTAGCTTGCCTTCCACCAACTCCATTTTGGTGATCATGGTGGCGTCGTTCCCCTCATGCGATATCTTGAGGGTGTCCCATATTTGCTTGGTGTTGTCCAAGCCGCTCACCTTGTTGTATTCATCCCTGCACAACGATGCTAACAAAACAGTTGTAGCTTGTGCATTCTTATGAATTTGTTCGTTAATGAATACAGGGTTATCTGTACAATCAAATTGCATTCCATTTTCAACTATCTCCCATATACTAAGATGGAGAGAAAATAAGTGACTACGCATTTTGTGACTCCAAAAAGCGTAGTCCTCTCCATCAAAGTGTGTAGGTTTACCAAAAGGAATAGAAAGGAAATGAGCATTGGAATTATAAGGAATACGAGAATAATCAAATGAATAATTTGAATTAACCGGTTTCTTTTTCTCGTCGTCGTCGTCTCTTGGTGAAGAAGATTCGTCGCTGTCGTAGTAGACGATCTTCTTGATGCGCCTCTTCTTCTTCCTGTCCTTCTTGTGACTCGAGCCAGAGTTAGTGGGCTTGTCGTCCCTTGGCTCGTTGAAGATGGACTCCTTCTCTTTATCGTTGACCACCATCCCCTTTCCCTTAGGATCCATCTTTCGGGCGATTAGTCCCTTACGTGAAGAGAACGGCTCTGATACCAATTGAGAGCACCTAGAGGGGGGGGGTGAATAGGTGATCATGTAAATAGGTGATCCTGTAAAAATCAAATACTAATAGCCACAAAACTTGGTTAAGTGTTAGTACGGCTAAGTAGCGAGCTCTTGCGAACACACAAGTAATCATAGAAAAGCAATCAAAAGAGACACGCGAGTTTATCCCGTGGTTCGGCCAAGTATAACACTTGCCTACTTCCACATTGTGGCGTCCCAATGGACGAGGGTTGCACTCAACCCCTTTCAAGTGATCCAATGATCAACTTGAATACCACTGTGTTTTTCTTTCTTAGACTTTCTCCCGTTTGCGAGGAATCTCCACAACTTGGAGCCTCTCGCCCTTACAATTGATGAACACAAAGAAGCACGGAAGTAAGGGAGGGGAGAGCAACATACACAAGACTCAAAGCGAGAGCACAATCACACACACAAGTCACAACTCGACCTCAAAACACAACGCAACGAGTTCTCAACTCAAATGGAGCTCAAGTCACTATCTCAAAGAATCGAATGCGTGAGAATGGAGTCTTGGAGTCTTAGGATCCTTCTTGTAAGCTTGGGTGACTCCTCCATGCGCCTAGGGGTGCCTTTTATAGCCCAAGGCAGCTAGGAGCCATTGGAGATCAACAAGGAAGGCCATTCTTGCCTTCTGTCGGGTGGCGCACCGCACAGTCCGTTGCGCCACCGGACAATCACTGTAGACGGTCCGGTGCGGATCTCCATCCTTTTCTAGCGCAGATGACCGTTGCAGATTCACGGCAGCTGACGCACCGGACACTGTTCGGGCACACCAGACAGTTCGGTGCCCCCTGCCGACCGTTGGCGCGGGCCATGCGTCGCCCGCGGATTGCGCAGCCGACCGTTACGCAGTCAACCATTGGCTCACCGGACAGTCCGGTGCATCACCGAACAGTCCGGTGAATTTTAGTCGTACGCCGTTGAACTTTTCCCAAGAGCGACGACTTCGCCGCGGACGACTCACCGGACAGTCCGATGCACCACCGGACAGTCCGGTGATTTATAGCCGTACGCCGCCGTCGAGTCCTGAGAGCGGCCAATTCACCTTGGACTCGTTTGGCACACCAGACACTGTCTGGTGCACCACCGGACAGTCCGGTGCACCCAAATCGAGCAGCAGTTGGCTGTACACAGCCAACTCTTTTCCAATCTCTTTTCTCCTGTTTCTAGCACTTAGACACAATACATTAGTACCCAAATCAATGTACTAAGTCTAGAAATGTACCTTGTTATATGATTTGCACTTCTTTAATCTTTGGCACAAATTAACACTTAGAGAATATGTGTTGGGCACTTGATCACCAAAACACTTTAGAAATGGCCCAAGGGCACATTTCCCTTTCAGTTATCAACATGTGTAAAGTTCAGTGGAGTCATCATTTGAAAGATGAGGCCACTTCGGAAAGAGAAGATGAACTCAGAGCAGAATTTCCCCAGTTATTCTCAGAAGTTCCTTAATCTCGAGGACGAGATTCTTTTAAGGGGTAGGTTTGTAACACTATAGAAACCATCAACTAAAAATAATGCATTTAGTTTATTAATGGTAAATATGGTAATAATTTTTTTCTTTCAAGTGTTTAATTTTTATTTGCATTTAGAGTAATTTTGTTTGCTCATATTTGATTTTTGGATGTTTAGTAGAATTTCTTTCATATTGAAAATTCAATTAATTAATATAGAAATATTGGTCCAAAAATAAATATTTTAGTTATAAATAATTTTGGAATAATTATTATAATTTTTAGAATTATTTAAAAATATATTTATTTATATTTTAAATAGAAAAGAAAAGAAAAGAAAAAACTAGAAACCCTAACCCTAACCGAAACCGGCCCAATTGGCCCAAGCCGCCGCGCCCCCATCCCCCTCCTCCCTCTCACCGCCAGTTGGGGCCCACCCGGGCCTCTCCTCTCCCTCTCTCCTTCTCCCGCTGCCGCCACCAGACGCCCACGCCCTGGCCGCGCTCGACGCCTGCGCCCTGGCCACGCCAAGCGCCGCGCCCGCGCCAGACCCTGCCCCGTGCCCGGCTCATCGGTGCCCTGGCCGCGCCCACTCGCCTCCCCTGCAGCCGGAAACCGCTGACCGTTTCTCCTCTCCCTTCCCCATGTTCTCTCCCTAATGGCGTCATTGATGGTTGTCATTGATGGCCGACCGTTCACCCCCCCGGTGTCTCTCCCTCTCCTCCTCGCTCTCTATAAAACGCCGAGCCGCTTCCTTCTCTCCCTCCCTGAGCTCTCTCTCTCCCACGCTCTCCTCTCTCCCTTGCTCGTCGTCGACCGCGCCACCGTTCGTCGTCGCCGGAGCTCAGTCGACCACGCTCATCGTCCGCCTCTCCGGCCGGACCGTCCACGCCCGTCCTCGCCCTCTCGACCAAGCCCTCTGCCCCTGCCCGGCCAAGCCCCTCCCCCATCGACCTCCATTCTTGCGCGTGAGCTCTAGCTCAAGGTAGAAGAAGCACATTTTGCATTTTTGTCCCTGGTTTTGTAAATTAAATTAATTCCGAGATTTTCAGTTTAGAAGCTATCAAAAAGATATTCCGATGTATACGTGTAATCGTAAACAAGCCCCACAGCAATATCTTGGACAGGTGTATTATTTTATATTTCAAAAATAAATAATGTCACTATTCACTAACTTGGTGATTTTCATACTAGAAACGTTTACGATTTAGCATATGAACGATATTTGTTAGTAGTGGTTTAAGTATAATGTTATTGATATAAGAAAGTAGAAGAAATACTAGGCCACATATTTTCGGTCAGATGAAAATATAGATTTTACTAGTCATGATAAATGTATTCATAAGTATAGCACTTAATTACTTAGAATTAGTAAAATACTTATTTATGTCCTAATAACCATGATTATGTTATTAAAAGTCCAATTAGTAATTTACATTAATTCTTAGAATATTAATGTTAGGAGATTTATAAATAAACATTTTTAGCTATACGTATAATTTCTACTTAGAAAGAAAAGGGATAAAACTAAAAAGTGTATTATTAGTAATAAAGAAAATAAAGATTGTTAATACATGTTTACCTATATTATACTAGATAAAACTAGTGTCATAGTCACTTACTCATATTTTCACCAATAATAACTCGCAGTAGTAGTCATAATGGATTAATAAGTATTTACGCTTTAAGACATATTTATGGGTATAATTGTGTGATGTATGAATGTGTATGTAATGGTGAATGCTTACCCCTATAATGGTGTATGTTTATTTATTTGGCGTATGTATTCTTTTGTATGTACGATACGCATATCGATGTTAGAAGTTGACAGTGAGGTAGACGAACAAAACATGTTCGAGGACGACCCACAGGACACATTCGAGCAAGGCAAGTGGATTCTCCCTCTGCATATTCTATTTGTACCCAAATAATGCATATAATATTGTTTACTTTTTGGATATATTGCATAATTTGATGGGATTTGCCTAAATAAGGATTTCTTAGAATTACCAACCTTATTCCATGAATTACCCTAGGATAAATGCTTTGCTTAGCAGTTTTTGCTATTGCTCAACTTGATGAATACGATGTCACTCTTTTAATGATACTATGTTCTGGAAATGAAGTTTTATTATGATGTTAACCCGATGGTTAAACAAGAACATTTTGTGTTAAATGGAACATGGAGTGACCACCCAGGATAACAGTCCAACCACGAGTGCTATCATGGCTCTAGCTTTGGTAATTAGCTCTATAGACTTAGTGCTTAGCAACCCTACCTGAAAGATGGGCAAGAGGGGGCAGCAGTGATTTGGTGGCAGCTCGTGTTAACATGGGGTGGTAGTCTTGGCTAAGTTAACTCACCAGAGGGCCATCAATACTGACGTGGAAACCTTAGCCGGTGGCTTTGTACTAAGGATATTTTGTAAAAGCCTCATAATGGATCCCTAGCCATTCTCCTCGGCAGTGTTTACGGTTCCGATCAACCTAGGCTAGATGGATACATGGCTTGTGGGTAAAGTTGTACCACCTCTGCAGAGTGTAAGACTGATATGTCAGCCATGCTCACGGTTAAGAGCAACCTGGACCCTCACATGATAATTGAACTTAAAGATGGACAATAAATCGAGATCTGATGATCTACCAATGGTTTGCTTAAGTGATTTCACTTAAGTGCTCTTGATATAATTTTATACCTTTGATTAATTGGGATATTTGGGATACACACTTATTAGTAAGACAGGTGTTGCTAATAAAGTATTGACCAACTAAAATGCTTACCGCTTATTGATAGCCTACCTTGTTAACTTGCATTAATTTTCCCCCACTTGCTGAGCCCCAACTATAAGTGAGCTCACCCTTGCTAATATTTTGATTAGAGGGTGATGCTGAAGACTTCGCTTATGACGTTGATGAGTTTTGAGTCTAACGATGCGCTAGTCACCTTCCTGTGGAAGAGTGTCCATGTTATTTCGTCCGTACTTTGATTATGATACTTGCTAAAGATACAATGATCAAGATGATGTAATAAAGTTACTCTACTCTCTTTACGCCTTTATTTCATTGTCTTTTGATATATTACACTTGTGACGTCAACATATGTGTGGAAAATGGATCCTGGCCCACATATGCTATGCATTCGGTTTTGCCCCTAGAACCGGGTGTGACACAGAACAAAGGCAGAGTCAATCATGCGACCGCAAAAGAAGTCCCAGAAAGTGCAAACTTGGTGCTTAGTATGTTTCTTGTCAACTCCGTAATAGCATTAGTCTTACTTGATACTAGTGTGGGAGATAGATATCCCATGGGTCATTATAAGCACAGATGTGCTCCATGGGCTGCCTGATGGGCCCTCGATAGTTCGGCTAGCAGAGCGTACTATTGGGCCATGGCCAGGCAGAACGAGGTCAACTAAGAAGGATGATGACCAGAGCAGGGAATAATCCCAAAAAATTCAGCACACGGGTACTATCTGTACGTGCCTATCGCAAAAGGATTGCTAATACTTCGCACGCACGGTTCACATGTACCTAAAGAGTTAGACACTCAGAAGATAACTTGAAAGAAAGGTGAACAAACTCTGGATGAGCAGGAGCGCCTACAATATCCGAAACAAACTCGGATGGAGTTAGATAGGCATCATGACTTATAAAGGGATATCCCTTTGATCACCTATATAAGGTTGAGGGGGTACCCCTACAAAATGATCTCATCACCCTCTGATAGCAATGACACATCTATTAGATTGGTAGGAGAATTCATCCATCGCCACCCACCACTCATCTGTAATTGGTGCACCACCAGAAAACTTAATACTCAGCACCAAATAGGACGTGGGGTATTATGCATTCAGGTGGCCCAAACTTGTATAACTCTCTTCGTGTTCTGACGTGCTTCCACATGTACCATCGAGTCACGATCAATGACGCCATCCTTCCCAAAAGCATTACGCAGGATACCCCAAAGTGCGCAGTTGGGACATAAACACTGACAGCTAGCGCGACAGGTAGGAGGTGCGACGTTAATTCACGACGACTCCATGGCAATCGCCTTCAACACCACAATCTCCTTCAATGCTAGGGAGGTTTTCCGCTTTGGATCCCTCTCCTGCATTGCAGACTGAAAGGGAGTCCTGCACTGCATGTGGATCCAGCCTAGGAGAAATATCCTCCAAAAGCCCAGATCACGGACGCAGGCCCACCCCATTTGACCTCAACAAGGACTACTCCGACAAACTCCAAAGAACGAATCCCTCAACTAGTCCTCGCCCCACAAAAGATCACGGTCATGTCTGTGAAGTCCAAGGATATGCTGGCACCTATGACCCAGTTGACTGAAGTGGCACTCTTGGCATGGTGGACTCCACTATCCACATCACCCACCCAAGCATGGACCCAGGTCTCTCAGAAGAAAGGAACAGAAGGCTCCAACACCACCATAGCCGTGGAACGAATACCAAAGATCATCTCGGCTGCCCTGCCCTCATGGGTGATAGTCGGGACACTGGAGGTGGCTCCAAGCTCTTACTTCTCGGATGTCCTCTTTATCTAGGGAAGAATAGAGGATGCTCGGATCTCCGACAACTGGCCCACCATACCAGGGGAGGAGCCCCCACAGTGTGAGGCGCGTCAACATTAGAACAGGCGCTGAAACGTTCGACATCATCATTAGGTTAGAGAGCGGGACCCCATTTAGCCTGTATCTCAAGACGAGGTATCCGAGGTAGGAGAAACTCCTGATGATAGGGCGCTCCACGAACGCCAAAACTCTTGATGTCGTGATCTCCATCACGCCCAGGTTCGTGAGCGAGAACGAGCGTCGCACGATGCCATGCACCAGCGCAACAATCCGCTCCTTCCTTAGAACCTGCTACCTGACTTCGCTCGATCCCTGCACAAGCCGAGTGCAGTCAGCAGAGTTCTGGCCCAAATCGCCAATGGCCTGCCCCGCACTCCTAACACGGAGGTCTACCAACAGATCCTTACCGAGGCAGCGAACCATCTTCTTCCTCCCGCTCATCCGAGTTTGTACATGCGCCATGTCATCAACAGTCGGTGAGACGCGCAGAGTAACATCAATACTTTGTGTGATCATCGGCATGAAAGTGAATAAGGCAAAGGGAAGGATATGATTGGGATCATGACGCACCAGCACGCAGCCAAGCGACAAGAACAGAATCTGCAGCGGCCTCTATAAACAGCCCAACACCAGGCCAATCGGTTCGAGAGAGGCTGCGTGATCCTCACGTTAGTCACTGCGTAAGGACCACCATCGCGACCATGCTTGGGAAGACCGTTGGGAGGCCCGGGGGACGTGCGGAGTCTCTGCTCTCTCCCCCCAGCTTTGGGCAATCCAATGGCCACCCAACTTCAAGGTCTCAAACGTCGACAAGTATGAGCCAAGGCAAGACCTAGCGGCTGGATGGCCATTTGCACAATGGCCGCCCAGGCCACCGAGGCAACAGAGGATGTCATGACAGCGTACCTGCCGATTGATCTCGAGCAAGACGTGCTACAATGGCTTCAACACCTTCCTCACCACTCCATCAATGGCTGGACCGACTTTTGCCACCAATTTGTCGCGAATTTCCAATCCTTTTCCGACAAATCAACACAACCTTGGGACCTCAAATCCATCAAGTGCCAAAGTGTCAAGTCTCTCTGCTCGTTCCTAATGCGTTTCCAAACTATGAGGAATCACATTTCTTACGTCGCTGAAAGAAGCATCCCTGACCACCACCATGCTGCTAGTTGAAATCGAGGATTTCTACCATGGATCCAATGACTCGGCCTTCATTTGAACTATCCTACGAATTCTACTGTGGATCCAACAATCGCTTTCTTGAGCTATAATCGAGGACTTCTACATGGATCCAATGACTCGGCCTTCGTCCGAGCTATCCTACAGAAAGCTCTAGCCACTTTAGTATAGCTCTTCTGGCAAGAAGACATCTACATCATCGCTAACGAGCAGGCCCAATACTTCACTAGTCACACAAAGCCTGCACCCCAGGCACTAAAGAGTGAAGGGAACCAGCAGTCGGACAAGCGTTGGGACAAGAGGCCGAGAGATGAAGTGCACACTGTAGGGCCACCGATGACATGGCCCACGGCGCATCACGAGACAACAACACCTGAACACTAGACAAGATCCTTATCACCCAGTGCCCATATCACAAGTAGATGCGCCACACCCTGCATAATTGCAGGGACATCAAAAACTCAGTTGATAATGGCCGACTGTTCCAACCGCTCCTACCACCTTCGCCATGGGGAGAGCAAGCTACACTAGAACATCCACCACAATAGGAAGGGGGTGGTGGCAAGGCCTTCCCACGCATGGACAGAGAGGTCAATGTCATCTTCGGGGGCCATGGGTCTCATTAGAACAAGAGGCAATAGAAGCTAACCGATAGACAGGTCCCGATGGCAACCCATAGTACCCTGACACCATACCAGTGGTTGGAGCAATCAATCACATTCAGCCAAGCCCATCAATGGCTCAATTTCGATAACTCCAGCAAGTACCCTCTACTTGTCCACCCCATGATCCAAGAAAGATGAGTCAAGAAAGTTCTGGTGGATGGGGGCAGCAGCATCAATGTCACCTTCCTAAGGACGCTCCAGGTCCTTGGGATCCTTACTACTGACCTCGTTAAGTCAGATATCCCTTTCTTCAGCATCGTTCCAACTGAGGGAGAGTACCCTCTAGGGCACCTCTTCATTCCGGTGACCTTCAGTGTTCTTGACAACTACTGGACCGAGTTCCTACACTTCGAGGTGGCTCGGTTTGAGTGTGGATACAATGCTATCATTGGGACATCGAGACTACCCATGTTTAGGGCCATCCAGCACTACCCCTACATGATACTCAAGATGCCTGGACCTCAAGGCATCATCTTCATACGGTCTGACTTCCAAGGAGCGGTAGAATGCTATTGGGGGCATCCAAATGGCCCTCACCGTTGGACCCCCGATAGCATCATGGCAGCCAGCGACGAACACCAACACATCGCTAAGGGATGACCTCACAATCCCAGCAAAAGAAGCATCCCCGACCACCACCATGCGGTCAGTCGAAGAGACCAAGAAAGCCAACCTCGTCTTCTCCGACGAATGCAAAACGACGATCATCAGCTCTAGCCTTACGGCCAAATAGGAAGATGCGCTCGTTCATTTTTTGCATAACAACATGAATGTATTTGTGTGGCAACCTGCAGACATGCTGGGCATCCCCAGAGAGCTAGGTGAGCAGAAACTCAAGGTGTATCATCAAGGAAAGCAAATCCGGGAGAAGTTATGCTAATTTAGGCCCAACAAAATAGAGGCCATACTGGCCGAGTTAGCTCGTCTAGTAACTGTAGATTTCATTAGAGAAGTAATGAAACCCGAGTGGCTTGTGAACCTTGTTCTTGTACTCAAAAAACATAAAGTTGATTGGCGCATGTGCGTTGAGTACATCGATCTCAATAAACACTACCCTAAGGACCCCTTTGGGCTCCCTACACTATATCAAGTAGTTGACTCCATCGCTGGCGGCTCCATGCTCTTCTTCTTGGACTGTTACTTGGGATATCACCATATCAGTCTGGCGGAGGAGGACCCGAAGAAAACGATGTTCATTACACCCTTCAGGGTCTTCTGCTATACCTCTATGTCCTTTGGCCTCAAAAACCCTGGAGCAACCTACTAGCAGGCCATCCAAATATGCTTAGTCAACCACTGGGGCAAGCAAGTGGAGGCCTACGATGATGACGTGGTGATCAAGACCATAGACCTAGAAAACTTCATTGATGACCGCCAACAAGTATTTAGTAGCCTTAGACACGACCGCTGGAAGCTTAACCCGGACAAATGCGTGTTTGGGATACCGGCCGATAAGCTGCTCAATTTCATTATTAGCCGCCGGGGGATCAAGGCCAACTCAAAGAAAATCGAAGCCATTCTGAGAATGGAACCGCCATGTTCGCAAAAGAAGGTCCAGAAGCTTACCGACTACATGGTGACACTGAGTCGTTTCATCTAGCGGCTCGGTGAAAGAGGCATGCCGTTTTACAAACTTCTCAACAAGTTGGACAGATTCCAGTGGACTCTCGAGACCCAAGAAGCATTTGAAGCACTCAAGAAATTCCTAACCACCCCTCGGTCCTCAAACCACCCAACCGAGCCACTACTGACCGACCGACCGAAGATCTGCTACTATACATTTCATGCACGACTAACGTGGTAAGCACCACATTCATAGTCGAGCGAATAGAGGAAGGGCACGCACATCCAGTTCAGCACCCATATACTTCATTAGTGAAGTTCTCAGGTGTGACGGAACCTCCCAAGTCATTAGGCCCACCTATAGTTGTCCTTGTCCAACGGACCTTAGACAACCCTGCAGGTGTTCCTGAATCACTTGACAAGTTTGGTATCTACTTTCCTTCTCTTCCCAAGAGCGTTTTACCCGTCATGCAGACATTACAAATCATCGGAGATACGAAAATGCAAAAGCGGTTACATAAACTTACTTTGATTTAAAAGTAGGATAGAGTTATATTATTACAGACCAGGATATAACATACGAGTGCAGAGTAATATTATTACAAGCCAAGGGAGGCAAAAACCCCTCCTGATAAGTATCAAACAAAAAGTTTTTATGGAGGAACCCTTCCTCTCGCAGCTTTACTCTTGGTTTTCTTCTTTTGAGACCACCTTGGAACATAAACAACAAAAGTTTGTCGCTTCCTCACCTAAAAACAATAGGGAATAAAACCCTGAGTATGGAATTACTCAGCAAGACTTACCCGACTAAAGAAAAGACTGTCAATGGGATGCTGGCTTTAAAGGTGTCAAGGTAAGGCTTATCAATGATCAATGACTGTGTTTGCAGAAGTGCTTACTAATAGTGGATCCTTAAAAATCTAGTTTTATTTGTCAAGTTAAGTAAGATTACCTGCCACTAAAGTTCTTTCTACCCTAGTTTAATCACTTGACCTGTACTAGCCAATTTCTTATCAACCCTTCATTTTCACTGGATTTCTACGTATAGGTCAGTGACCAAGTCTTCATAACCGCGAAGGTACGGCGATCCGAATCGATTATACTCAGCTGAGGATCTCCAATCACATGACATATGTAGCACTTAACCCTTGCATATGTCAACTCGCCACCGAGGTTCTTAAGACCAGATCAGGTTCACGCCAACCGAGAGCATAGATATACCACTGTCCAGCCTCTTGCCATGGAGGATACACGCTACTCTCGCCATATCTCCACTCCCATTGCATGGTATCTTATTCTAGCCTTAGTCTGCCCAAGGCAAAGCTTACCCATGATGAGGCATATGACCAGTTAAAGGGTCCTCGGTCATCAAGCCTACATCGAAACGGTCCTTAATCGACTCAGACGGAGACACTACACCGAGACTCTCTTCTCGTGCAAGTCACCCGCCCAGTCTCAGCTTTATCATTTCATATCCCAAAGTTTGGTACCTGTCAAAGGTACATCTTTCTCGATGTTGAACCCATCATGGCCATGATGGATCCACCATCAAGTTTTATTTTCAAAAACATCCCTCCCACTTTGCCACATCATCTTTTGTAAAAACAAAACCTTTTTCATTGCTAGAGCAAGACTAAGCATAGTAAAAACCTTTTATAAAACAGGGATTCAAAGGAAGGTAATCAAATTCAAGGAAGGTAATGCAAGAATTGTTTTAGCATTCAACTCCTATTACCTAATGCATCAAGCAAGTGAGAAAGATTTTAAAAGAATCAAGGAGGTGGCAAATGCACCGGGGCTTGCCTTGGTTTACAGGTGATTCAGGCTCGGATCCGCAGATGTCAAAGTAAAAACAATTTCCTGCCTGATGTTTCGCAGGTGGTGGTGGCGAAGTCTTCTCTTCTTCTACCTCAGCTTCTTCTTCGTTTTCTAAAGATAACCATACATAATAATGAATGCCCATGTAATGTTCATGAGAATGCAAAGATAATAAGAGTTTATTATCTAAGGTCTTGAATACAATTTTCCTTCACGGTTCTCCGAGAAACTAGGGTTTCCGGAGTTAGTAAAGGAATTCAAAGGGCAGGGGGTAGGGTTTTGGGTTCTAGTTATCAAACAAGGTTCAAATCAAATCAAACTCTACCCAAGGCCTCTAAATAATGTTTTGAGCTCATGTAAAAAATTTGGGGATTTTTGGAATTATCATCTATTTTATAAAAATCAAGGAACAATGTTTTAGGTTATTTTAAATGCTCCAAAATTCCTCATTTGATCTAAAAATCATGATTATATTTTTATTAAATACTATGGAAAATTAGGAATCTAAGAAAATTGGTTTGACATTTTTAGGATTTTTCTACAATTTTCTAGAATTGCTGGAGTCCTGTCAGAAAAAGAAAAAGAAAAAGAAAAAGAAGGAGCAGTCCTCGGCCGATTTCAGCCCAGGCGGCCCAAACTGCACAGGGAACAGGGGCGCGCCCACACGCGCCCGCGCACGCGACGGTGACTTTGCAAATAAAACCCTACAGGTTTGAATAACCCGAAGGAGTCCAGAACACTGTTTTAACAGTCACTGACATCTTGCAGAAATACCCTCACACTTCTATTCCTTCTCCGAATGGCTCCCTGACCGCGGCGCGCTCGCCGTTCGTCTCTTACGTGGCCCGTAGCGGCCATGGTCGGCGACGACTGCTAAGGCTAACTATCGGGGAGGCTTCACCTACCTAGGACGATCTAGGAACATCCATTAATTTGACATGAACCCCACTGGGAACCGTCTGCCAATGATCAAGGCGGAAACCGAGTTCATGAGCACGCGTTCCCGCCAAATCATGGCTGAATTGAGCAGACGGGTTCCACGGTAAGCTTCACTAGCATGTAGAGCCATGAAAACAATACTTGAATTGGACAGCGTCTTAACAGAGCGGGCTGGCCACGGGTGAGCGGTTCTTGCTGGCGCGGCAATCGGATTTGGGGGAAAATGGTGTCGCTGCATGCTCGGGTGGAATTGAGGACGGAGCTTGGGGCTACACGGCTGCAAGAGGTTCTAGTTTTACTGCGCACAATCAATTTGAGAGGAGGGGGCAGAGACAGTGCGAATTTGGCTTCGATTCAACCCACGGTGTGTGTGATGGTCGTGCCTCGCCGGAAATCACAAGACTATTTATAGCCGCGGCGGTCCAGCGATCACCTCACGGCCACGGATAGCATCGTGAGCGCATGCCGACCACATTGGTAGGAGACACAGTTAGGGAGATCACGGCATGAGTGCCACCGCGACAAAATTTACTGGTCACGGTGGCCGCCGGTGAGGACTTCGGTTAGACTCGGGGAATGGCGCCACGTACGAGTTATCCACCCCCGGCGTTATCCACTCCATACCACGCACAAAGCAGGACGGTGGCAGCATGAATCGTGGCGGCGATCATCGATGGCGAGCTGCGTTTTAACCTGATCTTGTTTAGGTACTGTACTATGGGAGTCACCATCAGCCGACCTGACAGAGCAAGTTCAGGTCCAGATTTCTCCAAATCTTCTATGGTACTAAGCCCAAACATTTATAGCAAAGTTGTTCTACTACAAAAGATCTACAACTTTGCTATATCGACTTGGGGAAAATTCCTTGAAGTTCTTGATCTGTAGAGCTCCAAAGATGACCCAGTACCACTGTTAGTCTGAATTTCAGACTCCAATAGCCTAACAGCTCGACTTTGAGTGTGTTTTTCTTCCATTTCTTCATAAAAATATGCTTACAATTTTAAGCAAAGTTATTCTCCTTTGATAAGTCTACAATATTGATGTGGTGACCTAGGGCAAAAACCATAGAATTTAAAAGTTACAAAGCTCCAAAGTTGAGCTCAAACACTGAATTTTTAGACTTAACTCAAAAACACAAATGGGGTCCTTTTTGCAAATAGGTCCAAAATTCAGGGTTCGGCTTGCAAATTCACATATTTGTGAACCATTTGACTTAGGATACCTTATTGTCATGGTTTTTGCACTTTAGCCCAAAAGTGCACTGATTTTGCACTTAACCCCCTCGGGTTTAGGTTTAGGGTTTTCAAGGGTTCCAATTAGGGTTTTTGGTATCTCAGGGATGTAAATGTAATGTAGGTCCATCCTTGGTAACTTTTTATGATTATTTCACTTAATCTTTGGGGTTTTCTCTATTTGGCTCTTGTTTTACCCTTCAGAACCCTATTCATGGTTAAGTACCCTATACTAGGGTCTTATTTGCAAAATGCCATAACAGTACAACTTGTTTGAGATTTTTACCTAGTGAATGCATTCTAGGTGTGTCAATACACATGAAATGCCAATGCTGATGATGTTATGCTCAAGTTTTAGTAACAGTAACACCAGGGGTGTTACATCCTTCCCCCCATAAAAGAATCTCGTCCCAAGATTAAAAGTCCTAGAGTAAGTAGTGGAAAAGGAAATGCTTCACATTTTTATTTCCTGAGTTTTGGTACAAGGCAGGGGTGGTGTGGTTTGGAGGCTCATTCCTTTATTACACATATTACAACTTACATGAGGCTAGAAAGCCTGGGAAATTCTTTTCTAAAAATTCTTGAGTTTCCCACGTAGCCTCATCTTCGGAATGTTGGTTCCACTGTATCTTGTAAAACTTGAGAGTTTTTCTCCGGGTAACCCTGTCCCTTTGATCCAAGACTCGAATAGGGTGTTCTGAATATGTCAAGTCTGGCTCTAGGACAACATCTGTCACTTTAATGGTTCGATCAGGAACCCGAAGACATTTCTTCAATTTGACACGTGGAACACATTATGTACAGCAGACAAGGTTTCGGGTAGTTGAAGTCGGTATGCCACTGGTCCGCATTGTTCAAGGACAAGGGAAGGACCAATGTATCGAGGTGCAAGCTTTCCTTTAACCCCGAAACGCGATACACCCTTCATTGGGGAGACCTTCAGATAGACATAATCTCCCACCAGAAAATATAAGGGCATTCGCCGTGTGTCTGCATAATTTTTCTGATGAGCCCGCTTTCTACAAATGATGAATTATTCTCCGAACTTTTTCTTCGGTCTCTTTTACCATATCAGGCCTGAAGAAGTATCTTTCACCAGGTTCAGCCCAGTTTAGCAGAGTGCGACATCGTCGTCCATATAAAGCTTCAAAGGGTGCCATCTTAATACTTTCTTGATAGCTATTATTATATGAGAACTCCGCTAACGGTAAACATTCATCCCATTTCTGTGGGAACTCCAGAACACATGCCCGCAACATATCTTCGAGTATCTGATTTACCCTCTCAGTCTGCCCACTAGTTTGAGGATGATAGGCCGAACAATGGAGCAACTTAGTACCCAGGGATTTGTGAAGTTCTTCCCAAAATTTGGATACGAATTGAGGTCCTCGATCAAACACTATAGTCTTCGGAATACCGTGCAAACTGAGAATGCGAGCAATGTATAATTCCGCACAGGTGAGAACTGGGTAATATGTCTTGACTGGCAGAAAATGAGCAATTTTCGTGAGTCGATCAACAATAACCAAGATAGAATCATATCCTTTCGCGGTTCTGGGCAATCCCACAATAAAGTCCACACTAATATCTTCCCATTTCCATGTTGGTATTGGTAAAAATTGTAATGGACCAGCAGCTTTCAGGAGTACGGCCTTGAGACATTTACAAGTGTCACATCTAGCCACATAGCGTGCAATTTCAATTTTCATCTTCGTCCACCAATAATGCTGTTTCAGGTCTTGATACATCTTAGTGCTTCCAGGATGAATAGAATAGCGACTAAGATGTGCTTCATCTAGAATTTGCTGGCGAACTTCTTCATTTTTTGGCACAACTATGCGGTTGTTGAACCATACGACACCTTGATCGTCTTCTCTGAAGCAGTTGGCTTTTCCAGCCCTTATCTTTTCACGTATATGTTTCATACCCTCATCATTCTTTTATGCGTCAATTATCCTTTCTAGGATGACTGACTCCAGCTTCAAGTGATTTGAAGTCCCCTGCTGAATCATTCCCAGGTTTAGATTTTCCATCTCCTGGCACAATGTAATGTCAGAAGTCCTCATAGTTAAACAATGGCAAGAGGCCTTGCGACTGAGTGCATCTGCCACTACATTTGCTTTGCCTGGGTGATAATGGATCTCCAGTTCATAATCTTTAATAAGCTCGAGCCATCTCCTTTGTCTCATATTGAGCTCTGACTGGGTAAAGATGTATTTCAAACTTTTGTGGTCTGTATAAATATGACAGACATTCCCCAGTAGATAATGACACCATATCTTCAGGGCATGAACCACTGCAGCTAGCTCCAGATCATGAGTTGGATAATGCTCCTCATGCCGGCGCAACTGCCTTGAAGCGTACGCTATTACTCGGCCTTCTTGCATTAATACACAGCCGAGACCACTGCCTGATGCGTCACAATACACATCAAACGGCTTTTCAATATCCGGTTGAGCCAATACCGGAGCAGTGGTTAATAACACCTTCAGTTTTTCAAAGGCTTCATTACATTTCAAAGACCAATTGAATTTAATATCATTCTTCAATAAACTCGTGATTGGTTTCACAAGTTTGAAAAAATCTGGTATAAATCGGCGGTAATAGCCAGCTAGTCCCAGGAAACTTCAGACTTGATGAACAATGGTTGGGGGTTTCCACTACAAAATATCCTGGACCTTGTCGGGATCCACCGCAATCCCCTTGGCAGATAACACATGCCCCAGAAATTGGATGTCTTCCAGCCAGAACACACATTTACTAAACTTGGCATATAATTGATGTTCTCTTAAGCGCGTCAATATGATCCGTAAGTGTTGAGCATGCTCCTCTTCATTCTTGGAATATATTAAAATATCATCTATGAAGACCACCACAAATTTGTCCAACTCGGGCATGAATACCGAGTTCATCAGGTAAGTGAAGTGGGCTGGAGCATTTGTCAGTCCGAAAGACATCACCAATTATTCAAATAAACCATACCGCATAGTGAATGCGGTCTTTGGTATATCCTCGGGCTGAATACGGATCTGATGATAGCCCGATCTGAGGTCGATCTTGGAGAATACCCTTGCTCCAGTCAGTTGATCAAATAGAATGTCAATTCATGGAAGAGGGTACTTATTCTTGATAGTGACCTCATTGAGGGGTCGATAATCCACACACATCCGTAATGTTTGATCCTTCTTCTTAACGAAGATGGCTGGACAACCCCATGGTGACGAGCTTGGCCAGATGAATCCTTTTTCAAGTAGATCTTGCAATTGAATCTTAAGTTCTGCCAACTCATTTAGAGGCATTCGGTATGATCTTCTAGAAATGGGAGCCGTACCGGGCTTCAACTCAATTACAAACTCTACATCTCTTTCTGGTGGCAATCCGGGCAAATCTTCTGGAAAGACATCTGGGAACTCACATACTACCAGAATATCCTTGATCTCCGGTATGATGGCTTCAATTATTCTGCCAATTGGTCTAGCTGGAATAGCTATGGGTATAGACAAAAGAATTTCTTCTTGGCCATAACTCAACCTGATTGTTCTTAGATCAGTGTTGAAAACTGCTTTATGTTGGGCCAACCAATTCATGCCTAGGATTTCATCTATGTCTTGGCCTTTTAGAACAATCATCTTAGTAAGAAAGTCCCATCCAGCCAATGTTACGGGCTCTTGGTAAGCCACTTCTTTGGTAAATATTTGTCCCCTATGCGAATGGATTTTAAACCCTTCCATTGATTCAGTATATGGAATGTAATGTTTCTCCACGATCTTTTTGCTTATGAAAGTATGTGATGCACCCGAATCAAAGAGAATAAGTGTAGGGTGGTGGGCTACGAGGAACGTACCCATCATCACCGGTTCGCCTTCCGGTGTGGTAGCCACTTGAGTGTAATAAACTCGTCCTGTTTCTTTGTATTCCGGCCCGTAGTATTGTTGCCTGCATTTCCCTTAGAGCTTCTAGAACTTTGTTGATTATTTGCTTCATTTTGCCTTGGGTACGGACAGTCCTTAATGAAATGTCTGGACTTCCCGCAGTTGAAGCAGACGGTAGATGAGCTTGGAAACGAGTGCCAGGGGCACCCGGCTAATTTGTAGCAATGGGGGCAGGGGTAGGACGGATAAACAATGGTTGCTTGAATGGGAAGGAGGGTGGGCGTGATGAAGAACGACCCTGATTAAAAGGACCGATAACTAACCGTTGCCTTTTCTCGGGGCCCTGATTAGGCCTGTTGCCTCCATTCCCCTTGGACTTTCCGGCACTTGTAAATTTAGCTTCAACTGCCAGCGCTGTGCTGACAACTCTTCCATATGTGAGGTCGATGTAGGTAGCCATTTTTCTTTGCATCCGATCATTTAAACCCCTCATGAAGCAGTTCTTCTTCTTTATGTCGGTGTTGACTTGGTCAATTGCATACTGAGATAAGTGATTAAATTTATTGAGATACTAGATGACAGTATCTCCGCCTTGCTTCAAATTCATGAACTCCTCTTGCTTCATGTGGAGGACTCCTTCAGTTATGTAATGTGCACGGAAGGCCAACTTGAATTCATCCCAGGTGAATTGATGATCAGCTGGTTGTACGGCAACAAAATTCCCCCACCATGTGCTAGCAGGACCACGCAATTGCTGAGCGACGAACAGAGGCTTTTGAGTTTCTGAACATCAAAGAAGCCCAAATTTTTGTTCAATGACGCGGATCCATTCATCTGCCTCTAGAGGGTCTTCTGCCTTAACGAACAACGGAGGGCGCGTCTTAGAGAAGTCCAGATAAGATGTCTCATGGGGGCCTTGCGGATATGCCCGCCCGCCTTGTTGTTGGAGTTGTTAACCTGCCATCTCCCGCAGGATGCAGGTATTATCTGCTGTGGCGTTTACCAAGGCAGCGATGGCCTCGGCAAGTGTTGGAGGTACTGAAGGTGGATTCAAGGTTGCCTCCCTCCCACGGGAGGTACCAGCCCCATCCTAAGCGCGAGTCCTGGAAGGCATATGAGGGAAAGAACATTTGGAGCAATATGATATGCCATACAAACCATCCATTTGACATTACTTAAAAAGGTAATGTTATAGACTCGTACTTTACAATAGGATTACACCACCTATTACACAATAGTACTACTTCTATACTATACTATTCCTGCTTCCTGTCACTCTTGATAGCCTCACTGTCGGGCGTAGGAGACCACTCATCGACCAACTTCATAGAGGGAGGGGGCCTGAAAAGGTCCAATTCGCCACCAAAAGCTTCTCCCGCTACTTGAGAAGGTCCGGCTTCTGTCCTGACAGGATCCGCAGGTACACTGGGGTGTAGTTGTGAGTACAATACATGAACTTCTTCATGTAGAGTATTACAATAAGCCTGCAAGTTATCAATAGCTGAGCTAAGCCCTTCTACTCGGGCTCGAGCTTTCGCCTCCTTAGCCCAGGCAAGCGAACGAGAGTAAACCGCCTAGTCGAGTGCTAGATCTCGATCCGCGAGTTGATCTTGCAGGCGGCCGATGTCGCTTCTCAATTCATTGTTCCTTTCGCCATTCGCGACCCATATGTTATTCCTGCGACGGAGTTCTGTTTGAAGCTGATTCACCTGAGCCTCTAGATCCCCGATCGGACCATTACTACCGCTACTGCTGTCGTCATGTCTCGGGGCAAGTTGGTGACGAGGTACACCGATCAGCCTGGTTGACTTGCGTGCAATCTTTCTTGTACGTGGCGGCATTTTTGCTAAGGGGCAAATCTTATCAGCATAGTTTTTAGCATGATGCATGTGTAATTACAGAATCAACTTTAGTTGATTCAACCTTCTATACATTGCACTCTTCCTATCTGGTCTTTCATATAAACTCTTCAGAGATGCTAGGTAAGAAGGGAAGAAATTTTCTAGATAAACCTTAGAAAAATTCTTTTGAAGATGCCTCATAATATCTGCAGAGATGGGCTTCGCTCCGATACGAGCTGTGACGGAACCTCCCAAGTCATTAAGCCCATCTACAGTTGTCCTTGTCCAATGGACCTCAGACAACCCTGCAGGTGTACCTGAATCACTTGACAAGTTTGGTATCTGCTTTCCTTATCTTCCCAAGAGCATTTTACCCGTCACGCAGACATTACAAATCATCAGAGATACGAACATGTGGAAGCGGTTACATAAACTTACTTTGATTTAAAAGTAGGATAGAGTTATATTATTACAGATCAGGATATAACATACGAGTGCAGAGTAATATTATTACAAGCCAAGGGAGGCAAAAACCCCTCCCAATAAGTATCAAACAAAAAGTTTTTATGGAGGAACCCTTCCTCCCACAGCTTTACTCTTGGTTTTCTTCTTTTGAGACCACCATGGAACAGAAACAACAAAAGTTTGTTGTTTCCTCACCTAAAAACAATAGGGAATAAAACCCTGAGTATGGAATTACTCAGCAAGACTTACCCGACTAAAGAAAAGACTCTCAAGGGGATGCTGGCTTTAAAGGTGTCAAGGTAAGACTTATCAATAATCAATGACTCTGTTTGCAGAAGTGCTTACTAAAAGTGGATCTTTAAAAATCCAGTTTTATTTGTCAAGTTAAGTAAGATTACCTGCCACTAAAGTTCTTTCTGCCCTAGTTTAATCACTTGACCTGTACTAGCCAATTTCTTATCAACCCTTCATTTTCACTGGATTTCTATGTATAGGTCAGTGACCAAGTCTTCATAACCGCGAAGGTACAGCGATCCGAATCGATTATACTCAGCTGAGGATCTCCAATAACACGACATATGTAGAACTTAACCCTTGCATAGGTTAACTCGCCAGAGGGGTTCTTAAGACCAGATCAGGTTCACGCCAACCGAGAGCACAGATACACCACCGTCCAGCCTCTTGCCACGGAGGATACACGCTACTCTCGCCATCTCTCCACTCCCATTGCGTGGTATCTTATTCTGGCCTTAGTCTGCCCAAGGCAAAGCTTACCCATCATGAGGCATGTGACCAGTTAAAGGGTCCTCGGTCATCAAGCCTACATCAACACGGTCCTTAATCGACTCAGACGGAGACACTACACCGAGACTCTCTTCTCGTGCAAGTCACCCATCCAGTCTTAGCTTTATCATTTCATATCCCAAAGTTTGGTACCTGTCAGAGGTACATCTTTCCCGATGTTGAACCCATCATGGCCATGATGGATCCACCATCATGTTTTATTTTCAAAATCATCCCTCCCACTTTGCCACATCATCTTTTGTAAAAACAAAACCTTTTTCATTGCTAGAGCAAGACTAAGCATAGTAAAAACCTTTTATAAAACAGGGATTCAAAGGAAGGTAATCAAATTCAAAGAAGGTAATGCAGGAATTGTTTAGCATTCAACTCCTATTACCTAATGCATCAAGCAAGTGAGAAAGATTTTAAAAGAATCAAGGAGGTGGCAAATGCACCGGGGCTTGCCTTGGGTTACAGGTGATTCAGGCTCGGATCCGCAGATGTCAAAGTAAAAACAATTTCCTGCCTGATGTTCCGCAGGTGGTGGTGGCGAAGTCTTCTCTTTTTCTACCTCAAGTTCTTCTTCGTTTTCTAAAGATAACCATACATAATAATGAATGCCCATGTAATGTTCATGAGAATGCAAAGATAATAATAGTTTATTATCTAAGGTCTAGAATACAATTTTCCTTCACGGTTCTCCGAGAAACTAGGGTTTCCAGAGTCAGTAAAGGAATTCAAAGGGCAGGGGTAGGGTTTTGGGTTCTAGTTATCAAACAAGGTTCAAATCAAATCAAACTCTACCCAAGGCCTCTAAATAATGTTTTGAGCTCATATAAAAAATTTGGGGATTTTTGGAATTATCATCTATTTCATAAAAATCCAGGAACAATGTTTTAGGTTATTTTAAATGCTCCAAAATTCCCCATTTGATCTAAAAATCATGATTCTATTTTTATTAAATACTATGGAAAATTAGGAATCTAAGAAAATTGGTTTGACATTTTTAGGATTTTTCTACAATTTTCTAGAATTGCTGGAGTCCTGTCAGAAAAAGAAAAAGAAAAAGAAGGAGCAGTCCTAGGCCGATTTCAGCCCAGGCGGCCCAAACTGCACAGGGAACAGGGGCGCGCCCATGCGCGCCCGCGCACGCGATGGTGACTTTGCAAATAAAACCCTGCAGGTTTGAATAACCCGAAGGAGTCCAGAACACTGTTTTAACAGTCACTTACATCTTGCAGAAATACTCTCACACTTCTATTCCTTCTCCGAATGGCTCCCTGACCGCGGAGCGCTCGCCGTTCATCTCTAACGCGGCCCGTACCGGCCATGGCCGGCGACGACAGCTAAGGCTAACTATCGGGGAGGCTTCACCGACCTAGGACGATCTAGGAACATCCATTAATTTGACATGAACCCCACTGGGAACCGTCTGCCCATGATCAGGGCAGAAACCGAGTTCATGAGCACGCGTTCCCACCAAATCGTGGCTGAATTGAGCAAACAGGTGCCATGATAAGCTTCACTAGCATGTAGAGCCATGAAAACAATACTTGAATTGGACAGCGTCTTACTAGAGCGGGCTGGCCACGGGTGAGCGGTTCTTGGTGGCGCAGCAATCGGATTTGGGGGAAATTGGCGTCGCGGCGTGCTCGGGTGGAATTGAGGACGGAGCTTGGGGCTACACGGCCGCAAGAGGTTCTAGTTTTACTGCGCATAATCAATTTGAGAGGAGGGGGCAGAGACAGCGCAAATTTGGCTTCGATTCAACCCACGGTGTGTGTGATGGTCGTGCCTCGCCGGAAATCACAGGGCTATTTATAGCCGCGACGGTTCGGCGATCACCTCACGGCCACGGATAGCATTGCGAGCGCATGCCGACCACGTCGGTAGGAGACACAGTGAGGGAGATCACAGCATGAGTGCCACCACGGCAAAATTTACTAGTCAAGGTGGCCGCCGGTGAGGACTCCAGTTGGACTCGGGGAATGGCACCACGTACGAGTTGTCCACCCCCAGCGTTATCCACTCCATACCGCACACGAAGCGGGACGGCGGCGGCACGAATCGTGGCAGCGATCATCGACGGCGAGCTGCGTTTTAACCTGATCTTGTTCAGGTACTGTACTATGGGAGTCACCATCAGCCGACCTGACATAGCAAGTTTAGGTCCAGATTTCTCCAAATCTTCTATGGTACCAAGCCCAAACATCTATAGCAAAGTTGTTCTACTACAAAAGATCTACAACTTTGCTATATCGACTTGGGGCGAATTCCTTGAAGTTCTTGATCTGTAGAGCTCCAAAGATGACCTAGTACCACAGTTAGTCTGAATTTCAGACTCCAATAGCCTGACAGCTCGACTTTGAGTGTGTTTTTCTTCCATTTCTTCATAACAAATATGCTTACACTCTTAAGCAAAGTTATTCTCCTTTGATAGGTCTCCAATATTGATATGGTGACCTAGGTCAAAAACCTTAGAATTTAAAAGTTACAAAGCTCCAAAGTTGAGCTCAAACACTGAATTTTCAGACTTAGCTCAAGAACATAAATGGGGTCCTTTTTGCAAATAGGTCCAAAATTCAGGGTTTAGCTTGCAAATTCACATATTTGTGAACCATTTGACTTAGGATACCTTATTGTCATGGTTTTTGCACTTTAGCCCAAAAGTCTACTGATTTTGCACTTAACCCCCTAGGGTTTAGGTTTAGGGTTTTCCAGGGTTCCAATTAGGGTTTTTGGTATCTCACGGATGTAAATGTAATGTAGGTCCATCCTTGGTAACATTTTATGATTATTTCACTTAATCTTTGGTGTTTTCTCTATTTGGCTCTTGTTTTACCCTTCAGAACCCTATTCAAGGTTAAGTACCCTATACTAGGGTCTTATTTGCAAAATGCCATAACAATACAACTTGTTGGAGATTTTTACCTAGTGAATGCATTCTAGGTGTGTCAATAGACATGAAATGCCAATGCTGATGATGTTATGCTCAAGTTTTAGTAATAGTAACACCAGGGGTGTTACATCAGGCCCTCCAAAATTAGGTATCCTCAAGTCCAGAAACTATTATATGCAGTACTCATCGCACGAAAACTGCAGCACTACTTTGATGACCACAAAGTCATAGTGGTTACAGGTTTATCGATAGGAGACATACTCTAAAACAGAGAAGCAGTGGGGAGAACACCTAAGTGGGCATGCAAACTTGAAGCTCATTACATAGAATTCCGACCACGCACGTGATCAAAACTCAAGCTCTATTGGACTTCATATCGGAGTGGACCGAGTAGCAAATCCCCAAAAATCCTGAGTTAACGGAAGTATGGAAAATGTACTTTGATGGGTTGCTAAGACTGCAAGGAGCAGGGGCAGGTATCCTCTTCATTTCCCCGAGGGGAGATCAACTAAAATATGCACTGCAACTCCTATTTCTTATCACCAACAACGCTACAGAATATGAAGCCCTGATACATGGGCTTAGTATTGCTGTATCACTCAGAATTAAAAGTTTGATGGTATATGGAGACTCTCTAGTAGTGATTAGCCAAGTCAATAAAGATTGGGGCTGCTCCACGAAATCAATGGGCAATTACTATGCTGCTGTCACAAAATTTGAGGATAAATTCGAAGGACTAGAATTTCACCATGTAGAAGGAGATTGTAACATGGCAGCTGATGCATTATCCAAGCTAGGGTCAAGCCGAGCATTGGCTACACCAGGAGTCTTTGTCCAAGAAGTGCAGTGGCCCAGTGTCACGTCAGGCCCAAGACAAGAGTGCAAAGCAATAGAACAAGCAGCGCTAGACCTGGGTGACTGGAGGACACCAATTATCATGTACATCATAAATGAAGAAGAGCCAGACAAAAGAGCCACAACCGAGCGTATCGCATGGCAACCGACTCACTACACGATCATAGGCGATGCATTGTACAGAAGAGGGGCAACTGGTGTTTTCATGAAATGCATTAGCATAGACACTGTAAAGCACCTACTAGAGGAAATCCATGTCGAGCAGTGGCATTCTGGGCAGGTTTCTTCTGGCCATCCACCACGAAGGATGTAGTCGATCTAGTCTAGAGATGTGAAGCCTATGAATATTTAGTCAAATAGCAGCATCTGCCAGCACAACCCTTGTAGACTATTCTAGTCACATTGCCCTTTGCATGCTGGGGGCTGGATATGATCAGGCCATTCAAGAAACCTCAGGGAGAATACACGCATGTGCTGGTGGCTATCGTGAAGTTTACAAAATGGATAGAGTACGAACCAATAGCCACCTTGACCTCAGCCAAGGCATTAAAATTCATCCAAGTGATAATCTTCAGGTTTGGGATACCAAGTAGCATCATCACAGACATGGGCTCAAGCTTCACCAGTGCAGAATTCTTCGACTTTTGTGAGAAGAAGTGCATCCAGCTCAAGTACGCCTCAATAGCGTGCCCGAGGGCTAATGGATAGGTTGAAAGAGCAAACAGAATGATCCTAGAAGCACTCAGAAAGAAGGTTTTTTTGAAAAAATGAGAAGCTTGTAGGGAAATGGATCAGGGAGTTGCCCTACGTGGTCTGGAGCCTACCAACTCAACCCTACCGAGCACTGTAGGGAAATACCCCTTTCTTCATGGTATATGGGTCTAAAGCAGTATTGCTAGCAGACCTATCTTCAAGGCACCCAGGCTAACCTTCAAAAGCATCAAGGAAGCAGAAGTAACCCGACTTGAGAAAATTGATGTGCTAGAAGAAGAACGACTAAATGTAGTCATTCAGTCGGTCAGATACTAGCAAACTTGAGGCATTACGATGACAAGGCGATACGTCCCCTAGCATTTGCAGTAGGAGATCTGGTGCTCCACTGCATATATCCGAGAAAGGACATCCAAGCTATCGCCACCACGGGAAGGACCCTTCATAGTTGCGGAAGTAACTCGGCTAGGCTCTTACCAACTAACACAGTTGGATGGTACTCCAATTGGAAACTCCTAGAACATCGAACACCTCAGGAAAGTCTAATCTTAGCAGCACCATCAACTCTAGAAGGAAGTCTATCACTTGCTGTTGGGGGCCTTCATCTTCCAAAGGTCCTCAAAAACATGACTAACATGCTTTCCAGTATAATATACTGTCACAGGAAGCTTCGGCTTTGAGATGAAGGTGTACATGGTATGAAAGGCGCGATCTAGAAGAAGGATGAACCAGTTCCGAAGCTGTGAATGGAGAAGCTTCGGCTTAGCACAAGGACGGTGGTGGAGAATGAAATCGACCTAAAGGAGAAAAGACTGTTTAGTCCTCGACAGCTTACCTTTTGGCTAATAGTAAATGTCAAGGACATGAATGTAATTTTCCCCAGGCTCCGTCCTGTGCCTATAAATAGATGAACAGTAACACCATACTGTTCACGTTGAATTGTAATCACTCGCACGTCATTCTCGGATTTTTACCTTCTGTCAAGCTGAAGGTACAAATGTAACTTGATATTATCAATGTTTGTTCATTATTATATAATGTTAATATGAATAATTTGATGACTCAATATGTTTACTTGTACTCTTTCTGTGCTTCATATGTTTCTATTTATACTTACATATCGAAATTTTGAAGGTATGTCCTTCATGACCTTCATCAAAAGATCATTATATCCTAAGGGAGATAATGCTTCGAAGGGCGAAGGTCTTTAACCATTAACATTTGTGTTTCCTTGTTCTTGATTCATAGCTTTTGAGAACAAGTAACCAACATTGGCGCCCACCTCCAGTGAACTCATTTGACCACCTTCGACAAGCTGACCTTCGTCATGCCGCCAAAGAAGTCTTCAGGGCCAGGGGCTGCACTACAACCACTTGACGTCAATCAAGAAACATTACGCGATGCTAGGAGCCAAAAAAGGAAGGTTACCAGTCCGACACCTAAGGATGAGGAGTTGGACCAAGAAATCAGGGACCTCAAAGCCATTCATCAACAGGTCCAGAAGAAAAAGAAAAGATGCTTCATCTCGCTGATCTTCAGAGGAAGATTGATGAGGCCGCTGAAGAAATGTGTCATCTCACCCAAGATGACCAAGACCGAAGGCCTCAACACAGAGAGCTTCGTCAAGACAATTCGTACAACGATGATGAATGGTACGATGATTTCCATCATGGCAATTTTGCTTTTGATCACGCTTCTCCTCTAGCAGCAGAATTGTAGGCTACCCCATGGCCCCCGTCATACAAGCCACCCCAGCTTCCTATGTATGACGGGCACTCAGACCCGAAGCAGTTCCAAATGAGCTATGAGGCAACCATATATTCATATGGGGGCAACACTGTAGTCATGGCGAAATCCTTCGTCATGGTAGTCAAATGTGTCGCACAAACTTGGTACTCTTCTCTCTGGCCAGGGACAATCACATCATGGTGGAAGCTTAAGGATATGCTAATCACCAGCTTCCAAGGATTTCAGACGAAGCCAGTCACTGCTCAGGCTTTGTTCCAGTGCACGCAAGACCACGAGGACTACCTTCAGGCGTATGTCCGAAGGTTCCTGCGTCTGAGAGCACAAGCGCCTACAGTGCCAAATGAAAGTGTCATTGAGGCCATGATCAAAGGGCTTCGGCCAGGACCTATGGCTTAGTATTTTGCCAGGAAACCCCCACAAACCCTGGAGAAGCTTCTTTAGAAGATGGATGAATACATCCGGGCTGATAATGGTTTTCACCAGAGAAGGGAAGAAGCATACAGGTTTCTGAGATGATCAGGGGCTTCGGACAAAGAATCCACCTCAAGCATGTCAGATCAATCCATAATTCCAACCCAAGTGATGACAGAGGAAGTCAACCTCAAAGGCAACAACACAGCTCCCAGTCTTCAAGGCCACAACAAAGCTCCTTCAGGCCACCAGCCCCAAGGGGTAGAGGCAGCAGGGGTTTCGGAGGAAGATACAGAGATCAGCCTAGAAGACTATACTGCTTATTCTATGGTGAAGACAAGGGCCACACCACAAGAACTTGTCAAGTCACAAATCAGAAGCAAAAGGAGATTGCCGAAGCTGAAACACGGCAGAATCAGCCGAAGCAAGTCCTAAATACTGCCTCATGCTATTCTCCCTATGTCCCAGAATATGTAGGTAACCAGCAGCCTATGGCCTCTGTTGCTTTGGCGAGCCATTCTCCAGCTTCCTGGGCTCAGCTCCCACCACCACCACTGCTACCACCTACTATGACCCAAAGTCAACAGCCAGAAGGGCACCAACACACTCAACATCAGCGCGACTTTCGGGAGGAGTCTGAAGCTCGTACAGTTAACAGCACTATGCCAGAATCTAAGCATATCTACTGAAAAATATCCTACTCTTGATGTACCTTTATCTTTTATGCCATTTTATTTTTTGTAGGAGAAACAAGTAACGAAGGACTAAATTTTGATTTCATGTTATAATTGTGCCTGCATCAATGAGTAAAATACGCCTTCCTAACAGACTTCCGAAGCTCGAAAGTTGTTCCTAAGGGAACGCAGAGTAAATTCTAAAGCTTGAAAGTCGTTCCTAAGGGAGCGCAGAGTAAGTTTCGAAGCTACAAAAAGTCGTTCCTAAGGGAGCGCAGAGTAAGTTCTGAAGCTCAAAAGTCGTTCCTAAGGGAATGCAGAGCCAAAATACCACTGAAATATAAGGTGAAGAAGCTCCAAAGTCGTTCCTAAGGGGATGCAGAGCTTAAATACCACCGAAATAGAAGGTGAAGAAGCTCCAAAGTCGTTCCTAAGGGGATGCAGAGCTTAAATACCACCAAAATATAAGGTGAAGAAGCTCCAAAGTCGTTCCTAAGGGATGCAAAGCTTGAAGACTCCAAAGATGTCCTTAAGGGGATGCAGAGTCTTGTGTGTTCCAATGTGGGCGTGTGTGTGTGTGTGTTTGGCATCACCATCATATTGCATCATATCATCGCATCATTCTGCATAACATTACATCATACATCATATCGCATCAACAGCAAAAAGGTTGGGTATGAAGCAGATCTTCGATGAAAATTTGTCGAATGAAAATATGTCGAAGCACGAAGCAAACGATCGGCCAATACAATTTTATCACAACATCTGCCATTAAAAAGAGCTTCTTTCTTTACGAAGCATGAAAAGAAGGGAAGGTGTTTTTTCGCCGAAGGCTCAAAAACTGTATGTGCGTAAATTTCATGCATCGCAAAGAAATATATTACAATAATTTACATGTCTGATTAATTGTTCCATACACCAAATGTTACATTGTATTATTACAATAAAAGTCTAATCTTCCTTAAGTATTTCCTTGGCGGCTTTGTTTAGCAGCTTATCGACGACTTCGTCGACGATGGAGTTGGCAACGCTCATTACATCCAGCGCTTCCTTCATGACAGGATTGGCTAGGTGGTTGTACAGCTCGGGCAGAAGTGAGAGTTCAACTGTAATAGACAAACTGTTAGTTCGAAGCCAGAAAATAAACATTGAAGCTAAAATTCAAAAACAATACCTATACGCCTTGCACGCTCGGCAGCCTCTTCGGCTCGCCTAGCTTCTTCTCGGGCATCGTGGGTTTCTTTTTCATTTTTCTTTATGATTTCGTTGACCAATTCTCGGCCACCATTCACCCAAACATCGAAGTAAAACTTTCCACCCAACAAAGTAGCTTTGGCCGAAGGGTCTCTCGTTTCGTCTGTGGAGAAGGTGGCTTCAGCCTGGGCCACAGCTTTAACATGGTCGCAACCAGCCTTCTCCAGAATTGCCGCAACCCCTCGAGCGCCAGTGAAAGCACAGATGTCCCCGCGATCGGTCAGGATCTCTTCAAAAGCTTTGGCTTCCCCACTTATCCAATCAATAACACCCTCGGGGTCGCCTCGAATAAAATTATCTTCAGAAGAATAAGCACCTATTCGGGCAAAGCTGGTTTTCAATTTTCTTACGCAATCCAAGGATTTCTCGAAGCACCTTTTCTTGGATTCACGAAGTTCCCCAACATTTTTCTTTAGCCTAGTGTTCGACCATTCAGTTATTTCCTGACTAGCTTTTGCAAGTGCAAAATTTTCTTTAGCTTCGGCAAGTTTTTTCCGAAGGTCTTCAACTTCAGCTTTATGAGCTTCGAATTCAGCGTTAAATTTCGCTTCGTCTTTCTTCACTTTATCTACCAATGAAAGTAGAATTTTATCCTTCTCTAGAGCTATGCCAGTATCTAGAGATTCCTGCTTAGCTCTCTCAGTTGCAGCAAGCTCTGCCTCCGTGGGAGCTGGGGGCTTAGTTTTGGTTTCAGCGTGAGCCACCACAGCTTCGGTAATCTTTCTTGCAGGCGCAGGAGTCAATGCCCTTGTCGTCTCCATGACAGTGTCAAGCACACTTGCAATCCTTCTCCTCTTGGGAGTTTTTGCGGGAACCTTTGCAACCTTCGACAATTCTGCTTCTTCCGGTGGGCTCAAGATTTCTTGCAGCACTATTACTTTTTCTAGCTCTAGTTTTTTGGCCGCCTCTTCTTTGATTTCGACTAGCTCGGCTATAGGCACCTTCGGCAATTCAATCGGTCTTGCCTCGGCAGTGGAAGATGTTCCTTCATCAAATTTCGGCATTGTGGCCGTCTCAATGTACCTCGGTCAGTGCGTCAAAAACTTGATCTTTTTGCCCTTCGGCACAGTAGAGATGGCCGAAGCGGCAGTTTTCCTCTTTTTCCCTACTTTCGCGAGGGATAGCAATAATCAGGGTATATGAAACCAATCACATCAAAAATTCTGTTCAACCTTTTCTTGCCTCGACCTCCAAAGGCTAAGGTCAAAGCATCATCTTTGGCTCTAGTGTATGCCCCAAGTAACTCGTCGCTAGTAACCTCAATACATTTCATCCACTCGTCGTTTGGTTCGTCAAACCGGTCTCTGTACCTGAAGGTGTATTTCAAGTAAACCAAACCACCTTGACTGAACCCGGCAGCAGTCTCCTTCGGCATCTTTCAGTTATCCACAAGTGGCCATACCCTGTAGGCTATGTGTTCCTGAACCAGGTCTCTTGTGCCAGTGAAGGCATAAACATTGTTGAAAGCCTCTTGACATGCTTCGGTATCATTTTCAAGCGCAGTGGTCGGCCTTCGAAGGCCGAAGCGAGATCAGATGGGGCGTTGAATAATCCCCTTTATGTCTTCCCTTTCAATCAGATTATTCTTGACATAAAATCATTCCTCCATCTAGGCTCCGGGCCACCTTTTTCGAAAGGTTGGTACGGGATAACTTGCATCAGAACAAGGAATGAATCCAAAACAACCGAAGTTGTTGTGATACTGCTCTTTGCCAGTGGCCTTCGTCTCGTACAATAGTTCGTGCATGTTGCAAAAACACTTCACACTCGGTTCCAGCCCTTGGCTTCTCACAGCCCAAACAAACATACCTATTTTGATTATAGCTTTGGGAGTAATTTGATGAAGAAAGATCTCAAATGTCTTCAAAGCTTCAACCAAAAATTTGCTCAATGGGAACTGAAGAACCGCCTTCATAAACCTTCTGTAGACAACAACCTCATTTTCTTCAGGTGCAGGGGCGGCGCTGTCCCCTCCAACCCTCACAATAGACATGTCACGAAAGTATCTTCCCTTCATGGCATCAATCTGACTCTGTTTAATGGATGACTTTTCGAAGATGGTATGGCTTGGACGCCAGGGTCGGTCTTCGGAATCTTCATCCCCACTTTCCACATCATAGTCATCACTATCGTCGGAATCTTCAGAGAAATCTGCCATTATTTTGTTTGTGATCTTCTCTGTGTTTGTTTTTTCCATAGCTTCGTAAAACCCAGCAAGAGCAGGGTCCACAACCTTCTTCTCCTTAGACATCTTCTTCTCTTCAGACATTCAACAAGCACTTGTGTGTATCACGAAGCTCACAAATCAAGCGAGAGCAGATAGCAACAGAATTAAAATTTGAGAAAACAGCACAAGCAACTGAAATGGCGCAACAAATGCTACCGCTGTGGGTTTCTATTTATATGCCTAGTGAAAGTCGCCTAGAGGGGGGTGAATAGGCGGAATCTAAAAATTATAAACTCAAGAACAACTACAAGTCGGGGTTAGCGTTAGAAATGTAATCTAGTCTAAAAGAGAGGGCGAAAACAAATCCCAAGCAAATGAAGAGTGAGACGCGGTGATTTGTTTTACCGAGGTTCGGTTCTTGCAAACCTACTCCCCGTTGAGGTGGTCACAAAGACCGGGTCTCTTTCAACCCTTTCCCTCTCTCAAACGGTCACCTAGACCGAGTGAGCTTCTCTTCTCAATCAATAGGGACACTAAGTCCCCACAAGGACCACCACACAATTGGTGTCTCTTGCCTTGATTACAATTGAGTAGGGAACAAGAAAGAAAGAAGAAGAAAAGTGATCCAAGCGCAAGAACTCAAATGAACACAAATGTCTCTCTCACTAGTCACTATTTGATTGGAATGATCTTTGGACTTGGGAGAGGATTTGATCTCTTTGTTTGTGTCTTGGAGTGAAGTCTAGAGCTCTTATATTGAATGCAATGGCTGAAAACTTGGATGCCTTGAAGTGTTGGTGGTTGGGTGTATTTATAGCCCCAACCACCAAAGTGGCCGTTGGGGAAGGCTGCTGTCGTATGGCGCACCGGATAGTCCGGTGCGCCACCGGACACTGTCCGGTGCGCCAGCCACGTCACCCAACCGTTAGGGTTCGACCGTTGGAGCTCTGACATGTGGGGCCACCGGACAATCTGGTGGTGCACCGGACAGTCACTGTACACTGTCCGTTGTGCCTTCTGCGCTGCTCTGACTTCTGCGCGCGCAGGCTCGCACTATTTACTTTTACTGTTCCTTTGCAGACGACCGTTGGTGCGAAGTAGCCGTTGCTCCGCTGGCACACCGGACAGTACAGTGTTACACCGGATAGTCCGGTGAATTATAGCGGAGCGGCTTCCCCTAATTCCCGAAGCTGGCAAGTTTGAGTTGATCCTCCCTGGTGCACCAGACAGTCCGGTGTGCCAGACCAGGGCTGCCTTCGGTTTAACTTTGCTCCTTTGTTTTGAACCCTTTCTTTTATCTTTGTATTAGTTTGTTGTGAACCTTTGGCACCTGTAGAACATATATTCTAGTGCAAACTAGTTAATCCAATAATTTGTGTTGGGCAATTCAACCACCAAATTTTATTTGGAAAAGGTTTGACCCTATTTCCCTTTCAATCTCCCCCTTTTTGGTGATTGATGCAAACACAAACCAAAGCAAATATAAAAGTGCTGAATTGAACTAGTTTGCATAAAGTAAGTGCAAAGGTTGCTTGGAATGAAACCAATAATTATTTCTACTATATATGCATGGATGGTTTTCTGCTTAGTTAAAATTTTGGACCACATTTGCACCACTTGTTTTGTCTTTGCAAATCTTTTGGAAATTCTTTTCAAAATTCTTTTGCATATAGTCAAAGGTATAAGAATAAGATTGAAAGTAGCATTTTCAAGATTTGAAATTTTCTCCCCCTGTTTCAAATGCTTTTCCTTTGACTTAAACAAAACTCCCCCTAAATAAAATTCTCCTCTTAGTGTTCAAGAGGGTTTTACAAATTTTTGAAGATGCTAGAACTTTCTACCCCTTTTGAACACAATAAGATATCAATTTGAAAACTTTATTTTTAAAATTCAGTGGTGGTGCGGTCCTTTTGCTTTGGGCTCATACTTTCTCCCCCTTTGGCATGAATCGCCAGAAACGGATACTTGTGAGTGAAATATAAGCCCTTTTACTTTCTCCCTAATGGCAAACAAATAGATCTGAGTGAATATTATACCAAAGTGGAGAACTATGCGGAATACCGGCAAATACCAATGGAGTTGAGAGGAAGCGCCTTCTTTGCTGAATACTCCAATTTCCCTTACAATTCTATGACTAAGCACAATAAAGGAATTGCGTCAACAATGACCAGCGGCAATGTACTCGGCTTCGGCGGTAGAAAGAGCGACTGAGTTTTGTTTCTTTGAAGCCTAAGACACCAGGGATCTCCCAGAAACTGACAAGTCCTTGATGTGCTCTTCCTATCAATTTTACACCCTGCCCAATCAGCATCGGAATATCCTAATAAATCAAAAGAGGATCCCTTGGGGTACCAAAGACCAAACTTAGGTGTATGAACTAAATATCTCAAGATTCTCTTCATGGCCCTAAGGTGAACTTCCTTAGGATCGGCTTGGAACCTTGCACACATGCATACAGAAAGCATAATATCCGGTCGAGATGCACATAAATAGAGTAGAGAACCTATCTTCGACCGGTATACCTTTTGATCTACGGATTTACCTCCCATGTCAAGGTCGAGATGCCCATTGGTTCCCATGGGTGTCTTGATGGGCTTGGCATCCTTCATTCCAAACTTGGTAAGAATGTCTTGAATGTACTTAGTTTGGCTGATGAAGGTGCCCTCTTGGAGTTGCTTCACTTGAAATCCTAGAAAATACTTCAACTCTCCCATCATAGACATCTCTAATTTTTGTATCATGATCCTACTAAACTTATCTTCAAAGCCTGGAGGTTGCTCAATAGAGACCTCTTCCTTGATTGGTCCATTGAGGAAGGCACTCTTCACGTCCTTTTGATAGAGCTTAAAGCCATGGTAAGTAGCATAGGCAAGTAATATACGAATTGACTCAAGCCTAGCTACGGGTGTATAGGTTTCACCAAAATCCAAACCTTCGACTTGTGAATACCCTTTGGCCACAAGTCGTGCCTTGTTCCTTGTCACCACACCATACTCATCTTGCTTGTTGCGGAAGACCCACTTGGTTCCTACAACATTTTGGTTAGGACGTGGAACTAAATGCCATACCTCATTCCTCGTGAAATTGTTGAGCTCCTATTGCCAACACCCAGTCCGAATCTTGAAGTGCTTCCTCTACCCTGTGTGGCTCAATAGAGGAAACAAAAGAGTAATGTTCACAAAAATGAGCAACATGAGATCGAGTGGTTACCCCCTTATGAATATCACCGAGGATGGTGTTAATGGGGTGATCTCGTTGGATTGCTTGGTGGACTCTTGGGTGTGACGGCCTTTGATCTTGTTCATCTTCCTTGTCTTGATCATGGGCATCTCCCCCTTGATCATTGCCCTCCTCTTGAGGTGGCTCATCTTCTTGATCTTCTCCTTCATTATCTTGAGCCTCATCCTCATCTTGAGTTGGTGGAGATGCTTGCATGGAGGAAGATGGTTGATCTTATTCTTGTGGAGGCTCTTCGGATTCCTTAGGACACACATCCCCAATGGACATGTTCCTTAGTGCGACGCACGGAGCCTCTTCATCATCTAGCTCATCAAGATCAACTTGCTCTACTTGAGAGCCGTTAGTCTCATCAAACACTATGTCACATGAGACTTCAACTAGTCCAGTGGACTTGTTAAAGACTCTATATGCCCTTATGTTTGAGTCATAACCAAGTAAAAAGCCTTCTACAGCCTTAGGAGCAAATTTAGATTTTCTACCTCTTTTAACAAGAATAAAGCATTTGCTACCAAAGACTCTAAAATATGAAACATTGAGCTTTTTACCAGTGAGGAGTTCATATGATGTCTTCTTGAGGATTCGGTGTAGATATAATCGGTTGATGGCGTAGCAAGCGGTGTTGACCGCCTTGGCCCAAAACCGATCCGAAGTCTTGTACTCATCAAGCATGGTCCTTGCCATGTCCAATAGAGTTCTATTCTTCCTCTCCACTACACCATTTTGTTGTGGCGCGTAGGGAGAAGAGAACTCATGCTTGATGCCCTCCTCCTCAAGAAAGCCTTCAATTTGAGAGTTCTTGAACTCCGTTCCGTTGTCGCTTCTAATCTTTTTGATCCTCAAGCCGAACTCGTTTTGAGCCCGTCTCAAGAATCCTTTCAAAGTCTCTTAGGTTTGAGATTTATCCTGTGAAAAGAATACCCAAGTGAAGCGAGTATAATCATCCACAATAACTAGACAGTACTTACTCCCGCCGATGCTTATGTAAGCTATCAGGCCGAATAGGTCCATGTAGAGTAGCTCGAGTGGCATGTTAGTCGTCATGATGTTCTTGTGTGGATGATGAACACCAATTTGCTTCCCTGCTTGGCATGCACTACAAATCCTGTCTTTTTCAAAATGAACATTGGTTAGTCCCAAAATGTGCTCTCCCTTTAGAAGCTTGTGAAGATTCTTTGTTCCAACGTGGGCTAGTCGGCGATGCCAGAGCCAACCCATGTTAGTCTTAGCAATTAAGAAAGTGTCGAGTTCAGCTCTATTGAAATCAACTAAGTATAGCTGACCCTTTAACACTCCTTAAAGGCTACTGAATCATCACTTCTTCTAAAGACAGTAACACCTACATCTACAAAAAGACAATTGTAGCCTATTTTGCATAATTGAGAAACAGAAAGCAAATTGTAATCTAATGAATCTACAAGAAAAACATTGGAAATAGAATGTTCAAGTGATATAGCAATTTTACCCAATCCTTTGACCAAACCTTGATTTCCATCCCTGAATGTGATAGCTCGTTGGGGATCTTGGTTTTTCTCATAGGAGGAGAACATCTTTTTCTCCCTAGTCATGTGGTTTGTGCACCCGCTGTCGATGATCCAACTTGAGCCCCCGGATGCATAAACCTACAAAACAAATTTAGGCCTTGTTCTTAGGTACCCAAACAGTCTTGGGTCCTTTTACATTAGAAACAAGCACCTTGGGTACCCAAACACAAGTCTTTGACCCCTTGTGTTTGCCCCCGACATATTTGGCAACTACCTTGCCTGATTTGTTAGTAAGCACATATGAAGCAAAGGTCTTGAATGAAATGTTATGATCATTTGAAGCAATATGAGATTTCTTCTTAGGCATTTTAACATGGGTAGAACGCCTAGAGCTAGAAGCCTCATTCTTATAAATAAAAGCATGGTGAGAAACAGAATGAGTCTTCTTGGCATGAATTCTCCTAATCTTATCCTCAGGATAACCAGCAGTGATACGACCACGCCATTAAGCAACACATTACAACCCCCAAGTCATACTACATCAACTCAAGTATAACCAACATCATCACCAACCCAAGCCTTTGATGGACCAATTACACGTAGCCGAGCTAAGAAGCTACAACAAGAGGTGCACACACTACTTTATGAATTTCAATTAAACACTAATGAGAACTTTATGCTGTCTAAGTCGTGTATGTTGATATTACTTAGGTTCACCAAAGAGGAAGGACAAAACATATCAAGGACGAGTCAGCAAGATAAGCTATATCCGAGTCAGTCCAACGCAACAGAACCGTCTAGAAGAAACAGTCATATCTTTTGATTCCCAAAAGCTATGAAGGCTCATAAGTACTTTTTGGAAAGCTATTGAAGTCTAGTTTCCAATGCTTCTAAAGCTGACTTAATCAAATCTACCAGAAAGGCAGCCGACTTACTTTAGTGCTGACTGGTCAGAAGGTCAACAGTCAACTTGATGACCAAGTTTTCGTATTAAAGTGCATCATTCTATAAAGTTTCATTAAGCATGCTATATATGGTGAGAAAGCTTATCAAGTTAGATTTCCAACGCAACAAGTCCCACGTCATTTGGAGATTCCTAGGAAAAGTTATTTTCAAAATACTGAAGACTGCGCAGAAGTCAAACAGCCACACGGAATTCAGCTCTGTAGATCTCCCGAAGAGGCTCCTTCACATCAGCACGTGAAAATACTTTTGCTTCATGTTTATACCTCTCTAAGGCTGGTTGTTACTAGTATAAATACCCCCTATGTCTATGATGTAAGGCAGCTTATGATAATCTAAAACAGAAACCTTTTGTTCAGTTATGTGCTAACAAATATTGAGATTGATCTCTACCCCTTTGCTCTTATGAATTCCTTCGCGGGTTTGTAGAAGCGGCGGCTTCATCCGCTCTCAATTGGTGCTCCTACTCCCTTCGAGGTCTCCTCGATTGATTGTAGGCTATGTTGGTTGGTTCTTTGAGAGTGTGGTTGGGCGAATCCTCGATTCAGGCTGCCGGTTAAAGACGGTGGTTGGCTACGAGTTTTATTTGTCAGGTTGCACTAGTTATCGCTGCTTGCAGCAAGTTATCTTGGCTTCTTTGAAGCTAGTTATCTGAAGATTGATCCTACGTCATGAAGATCGGGCATCATGACGCATCATCTGGTATCAAAGCCTCAATTGCCACGATAGGATTCTTTACCCTTAGCTACATATATTTTGTGTCCGTCCTATCCACCAAAAAGCCATAAAATATTTTTGCTATAGCCCTTTGTTTCAATCTGTTGTTCCAGTGAGTTTTGTTAAGTTTCAGTCCTTAGCGTCTTTGTTTAGTTGCTGGTCACTCTATCCTTTGTGTTCCCTTTGAGCCTCTTATATATATCTGAAAATATCCACAAAAGGAAAAATCTGAAAACCCTCATCATTTCCTTCGCGTTAACTTTGATCCTATTTAAGTTATAGCTGCTGGTTGAGTTCTTTGTTAATTATTATAAAGTGTGCAATATCATATCAGATCTCCGTGTTTAGTTCTATAAAAAAAGAGAATCAAAAAAAGAGAAGAAAGAAAAGTACCAAAAAACGTATTGAGCAAGATTGCGAAAGAAAAGTAGAACGATCAGTTTGTTTATGAGCACAAGTGCTGAAAGTTCATCAAGTTGTTCAACCAGTTTGCTATTGTCATTTGGTGCAAAATTTTGGTTGGATCTGATTGCAACACTTGCATTCCAATCAAACTCCTTGATTTGCATCAAATCTGAAATTTCTTTGCGCGTGTGTTTGATCTACTTACATCACTCGAATCTTGTGGTCATCACTAGGCAGTGAACTTCTAGTTGGATTGTTATTTAACTTTACAACAGCTAGGATTCAGATTGCATTCCTTGTTTACTATTCCCCACCAAGCTCCACATATAAGCCATCGTAATCGGTACTCTGGTCTTGTATTCGCTTAACCATCACTTTCTTGTTACCACCACACATTTTTCTTGCAACCCGCAGGGACCTCATAAGAGCTTTGGTTGGTAAGAGTGGTGAGGTTGTGAGATTCTATATAGCTTCATATTCCACCTATATTTGTTGCCTTGTTACCACTAATTTCGCAGGAAGATGGATCCCAACGTTGAGATTGAAGAATGTGTCACCCTGATACAATTCAATGAGCTCAAACGAAGCATAGAAGACAAGCAAGATCGGTTGGCACAAGATCTTCAGACACTTATGGCTGAAATTACAGGTCGACATTGACTCCCTGATGGTGCAAGAAACCATGATGAAGATGGGGAAGAATGTGAAGGAAATTACTCTAGAAGAGCAAGTGAACATGGGAGGAGGAATCAAGGTGCTGCACGTGGTAGAGGAAGAGGCCGAAATCAAAGAAATGATGACAATGAAGAATCTGAATTTGGGGATGATGATCAGTCCCAACATCGCTATGGTCGTCGTCATCATAGAGGCGTCAACCAAGAAGAAAGATTTGGGAAACTTAAGTTTACCATGCCAAAATTTGATGGTAGATCTGATCCTGAAGATTATTTCACATGGGAATTGAAGGTGGAGAAAATCTTCTGCCTACATAATTATTCAGAGGAGAAGAAACTTGCAATGGCATCTCTTGAGTTTGAAGGATATGCTCTGATTTGGTGGGAGCAACTTCTTCGTGATCGTGAAGAAGATGGAGAGGACCCTATTATTACTTGGCAAGAGATGAAGCGAGAAATGAGAATTCGTTTTGTGCCGAAGCATTATCGACGTGATCTTTTTGATAAATTGTAGAATTTGAGGCAAGGAAGTTTCTCTGTTGAGGAGTACTATAAGGAGATGGAGAAGGCCATGACTAGGGCCAATGTGTATGAAGACGAAGAGCAAACCATTGCACGTTTCATGGCTGGGTTACACCGCAGCATTCAGCGCATTGTTGAGTTTGAGCCGTACCAATGTCTTATTGATTTGGTACATCAAGCCACCAAAGCTGAACGCCAGCTACAATAAGATGCTAAGAGCAGCAAGCCCTTGCCATATGGTGCACGAACCATGACTGGAGGAAGCAAATCAATCTCAAGGTTTACTGTTGCATCCTCAGCGACAAAAGGTTCAACTGGGGGCTTGCGTTCCAATATTCAAGGCAATTCTAGTGGAAAGAACGGTGCTGCTCCAAACACGAGTTATAAACCAGCAGCATCCACTTCAACATCAGTGGGTTCAATAGCCAAGAGTAGTGGTATTCAGTGCTTCAAGTGTGGAGATCGTGGTCATGTCATAAAGGAGTGTCCAAATAATCGTGTGATCCTTGTGACTGATGATGGAGAATATACATCAGCTAGTGAAGAGGAAGCTGATGCAGGAAATGAAGATTGACATTGATAAATCTAAAGAACATACGAGATGTGAATTTGAGCGTGGTACTACTCTTGTGGTTACACAAATCTTGAGTGTTCAAATGAAAGAAGCTGAAATTGGACAGTGACATAATCTTTTTCAAACGCGAGCCAGAGTGCAAGACAAAGTGGTAAAGGTGATCATTGATGGAGGGAGCTGCCATAATCTTGCAAGTCGTGAGATGGTTGAAAAGCTTGGTTTGAAGTTGCAGCGACACCCTCATCCATATCATGTCCAATGGTTGAATGAATCGGGAGATATCAAGATTGGTTATAAGGTGAAAGTTCCATTCAAGATTGGAGAGTATGTTGACATGGTGGAGTGCGATGTTGCGCCCATGTCTGTTTGTCACATGCTACTAGGAAGACCTTGGCAATATGACCGATATTCTTAGCATTGTGGAAGAACAAATCAGTATACGCTAGATCTGAAAGGGATAAAATTTGTACTCAAGCCTATGACCCCTCAACAAATCATGGCTGCACATTTACAAAAGAAAACTGAAATTAGTACAACAAGTAGAGGAGGAGAAGAGCAAAAGAAATTGAGTGCCATCCACAATTCGGTGGGCGAGTGCTACAAGCCAAATTCAAGAGATAAAAAGAAGGAAGAGGGAGAACATCTAGTTATGCTAGCCACAAAATCTGAGCTGAGAGAAGTGAGGAACAACCCATATCAAGTGCTCTTTGTACTTGTGAACAAAGATGTTTTGATTTCTCCTAACAACATAACATCTCTTCCTAGTGTTGTGGCTGATCTTTTGCAGGACTTTGAAGATGTGTTTCCACAAGAAACACCGGCTGGCCTACCTCCAATTCGAGGGATTGAGCATCAAATCGATCTTATCCAGGGGCTGCACTTCCTAACCGTCCACCATATCGAACCAATCCTGAAGAAACTAAGGAAATACAAAGGCAAGTGCAAGAACTTCTTGATAAAGGTTTTGTTCGTGAAAGCTTAAGCCCTTGTGCTGTTCCTATGATTTTAGTACCTAAGAAAGATGGATCTTGGAGGATGTGTGTTGATTATAGAGCTATAAATAATATTACCGTTTGCTATCGCCATCCTATTCCACGGCTAGATGATATGCTTGATGAATTAAGTGGTTCCACAATTTTTACTAAAATTGATTTGAGAAGTGGATACCATCAAATAAGAATGAAAATTGGAGATGAATAGAAGACTGCATTTAAAACAAAATTTGGGTTGTATGAATGGTTAGTGATGCCCTTTGGGTTGACTAATGCTCCTAGTACCTTTATGAGATTAATGAACCATGTCTTAAGAACTTTCATTGGAAAATTTGTTGTTGTCTACTTCGATGATATTCTAATTTATAGCAAGTCTTTTGATGAACATGTGAAACACATTCGACAAGTTTTAGATGAGCTAAGAAAGGAGAAATTATTTGCTAATCTTGAGAAGTGCAGTTTTTGCACAAACCATGTTGTGTTTCTTGGCTTTGTTGTTTCAGCAAAAGGAATAGAGGTGGATGAATCCAAGGTGAAAGCCATCAGGGATTGGCCAGCTCCAACGAATGTAAGTCAAGTAAGAAGTTTTCATGGTCTTGCTGGTTTTTATAGAAGATTTGTGCGAGATTTCAGTACTATCGCTTCCCCTTTAAATGAATTGACAAAGAAAGGTGTTGAATTTAAATGGGGAAACTCACAAGAAGATGCTTTTCAAGAATTGAAGAAACGTTTGATTGAAGCACCTATACTTATTCTTCCTGATTTCACTAAAACTTTTGAAGTAGAATGTGATGCTAGTGGGATTGGGATAGGAGGAGTTTTAATGCAACAAGGAAAACCTATAGCATATTTTAGCGAAAAATTGGGAGGTGCTCAATTAAATTATTCTGTGTATGACAAAGAATTGTATGCTTTGGTCCGAATGCTTGAAACATGGTAGCACTACTTATGGACAAAAGTGTTTGTTATTCATTCCGATCATGAAGCTTTGAAGTATTTGAAAGGGCAAGCCAAACTAAATTGTCACCATGCCAAATGGGTTGAGTTTATCGAAACATTTCCATACATTGTGAAATATAAGAATGGTAAGGACAATGTGGTCGCTGATGCCTTATCTCGAAGGAATGTGTTGTTGAATCAACTAGAGGTAAAAGTTTTGGGTCTTGAAAATTTGAAAGAAATGTATAATGATGATCCTAAATTTTCAAAACCATACATTCATTGTAAAGATGGAAAAGGTTGGGAAAAATATCATATACATGATGGATTTTTGTTTAGAGCTAACAAACTTTATGTACCAAATTCTTCGGTTAGATTGCTTTTATTGCAGGAGTCACATGGAGGAGGTCTAACAGGTCATTTTGGACAAAAGAAGACTTATGATATGCTCAGTGATAATTTCTATTGGCCCAAGATGAGGAGAGACGTCATCAGATTTGTGGAGCGTTGTGTCACCTGTCACAAAGCTAAGTCAAAACTGAACCCTCATGGTTTATATACTCCTTTACCCGCTCCTAAAATTCCTTGGGAAGACATAAGCATGGATTTTGTTTTAGGGCTGCCTAGGACTCAAAAAAAAGAGAGATTCTATTTTTGTTGTGGTTGATAGATTTTTAAAAATGTCTCATTTTATTCCATGCAACAAGAGCGACAATGTTTCACATGTTGCCAATTTGTTTTTCAAAGAAATCTTGAGACTACATGGAATGCCCAAGACCATCGTATCTCACCGTTATGTGAAGTTCATGAGCTATTTTTGGAAAAACATTGTGGGCAAAACTTGGGACTAAACTTTTGTTCTCCACCACATGCCACCCCAAACTGATGGACAAACTGAAGTGGTGAATCGTACATTGTTAATGTTGCTGCGAACAATGGTAAAAAAGAACTTGAAGGATTGGGAGGAATGTTTGCCACACTTGGAGTTTGCTTATAACAGGGCAGTACATTCTACAACTAATTTATTCCCCTTCGAAATTGTATATGGGTTCAAACCTATTGCTCTGATAGATTTGTTGCCCCTTCCATTGTAGGAAAGAACCAATATGAAAGCTTCCAAGCGTGCTGCATACATAAAAAAGATACCTGAGAAGACCAAGGAAACAATTGAGCTTAAAGCAGTGCGTAAGGCTGCAAGCATGAACAAGCATAGGAAGAAAGTGTTATTTGAACCGGGGGACTTGGTTTGGATTCACTTGCGCAAGGAACGTTTTCCTGATCAGCGCAAATCCAAATTGATGCCACGAGGGGATGGTCCATTTCGTGTTCTTGCCAACATCAATGATAATGCATACAAGATAGATCTTCCACCAAGCTATGGTGTGAGCAACACATTCAATGTTGCTGACCTTTTACCATATACAAGTGAAGACACTTCAGAGTCGAGGACGACTCCTTTTCAAGGGGGGAGGATGATATGACCACGCCATTAAGCAACATATTACAACCCCCAAGTCATACTACAGCAACTCAAGTACAACCAACATCATCACCAACCGAAGCCTTTGATGGACCAATTACACGTAGCCGAGCTAAGAAGCTACAGCAAGAGGTGCACGTGCTACTTTATGAATTTCAATTAAACACTAATAAGAACTTTTTGCTATCTAAGTCTTGTATGTTGATATTACTTAGGTTCACCAAAGAGGAAGGACAAAACATATCAAGGACGAGTCAGCAAGAAGAGCTATGTCCGAGTCAGTCCAGCGCAACAGAACCGTCTAGAAGAAATAGTCATATCTTTTGATTCCCAAAAGCTATGAAGGCCTATAAGTACTTTTTGGAAAGCTCTTGAAGTCTAGTTTCCAATGCTTCTAAATCCGACTTAATCAAATCTACCAGAAAGGCAGCCGACTTACTTTAGTGCTGACTGGTCAGAAGGTCAACAGTCAGCTTGATGACCAAGTTTTCGTATTAAACTGCATCATTCTACAAAGTTTCATTAAACATGCTATATATGGTGAGAAAGCTTATCAAGTTAGCTTTCCAACGCAACCAGTCCCATGTCATTTGGAGATTCCTAGGAAAAGTTATTATCAAAATACTAAAGGTTGCGCTGAAGTCAAACAGCCACACGAAATTCAGCTCTGCAGATCTCCCGAAGAGGCTCCTTCACATCAGCACGTGAAAATACTTTTGTTTCGTGTTTATACCTCTCTAAGGCTGGTTGTTACTAGTATAAATACCCCCCTATGTCTATGATGTAAGGCAGCTTATGATAATCTAAAACGGAACCCTTTTATTCAACTGTGTGCTAACAAATATTGAGAGTGATCTCTACCCCTTTGCTCTTGTGAATTCCTTCGCAGGATTGCAGAAGCGGCGGCTTCATCCGCTCTCAATTGGTGCTCCTACTCCCTTCGAGGTCTCCTCGATTGATTCTAGGCTGTGTTGGTTGGTTCTTTGAGAGTGTGGTTGGGCGAATCCTCGATTCAGGCTGCCGGTTAAAGACAGTGGTTGGCTTCGAGTTTTATTTGTCAGGTTGCACTAGTTATCGCTGCTTGCAGCAAGTTATCTTGGCTTCTTTGAAGCTAGTTATCTGAAGATTGATTCTAAATCGTGAAGATCGGGCATCATGATGCATCAAGCAGGGTATAAAATGTAGCCCTCGTTATCCTGAGGTATGGGAGCTTTGCCCTTAACAAAATTAGACAATCTTTTAGGAGGGGCATTAAGCTTGACATTGCCTCCCTGTTGGAAGCCAATACCATCCTTAATGCCAGGGCGTCTCCCACTATAAGGCATGCTACGAGCAAATTTAAATTTCTCATTTTCTAGCTCATGCTCGGCAATTTTAGCATCTAATTTAGCTATATGATCATTTTGTTGTTTAATCATAGCAAGGTGATCATGAATAGCATCTACATTAACATCTCTACATCTAGTGCAAATAGAAACAAGCTCAACGGTAGATGTAGAGGGTTTGCAATCATTTAGTTCAACAATCTTAGCATGTAAAATAGCATTATCATCTCTAAGATTGGAAATAGAAACATTGCAAACATCTAATTACTTAGCCTTAGCAATTAATTTATCATTCTCAAACTTAAGGCTAGCAAGTGATTCATTCAATTTGTCAATCTTAGCAATCAATTTGGCATTCTCATTTCTAAGACTAACAATTGAATCATCACAAACATTTGATTTCTCAACCTTAGCAATCAAATTAGCATTTTCAATTCTAAGGCTAGAAATAGTGTCATGGCAAGTGCTAAGCTCACTAGTTAATTTTTCATTTTTCTCTACCTCCTGAGCATAAGCATTTTTAGTCTTAAAATGCTTTTTGTTTTCCTTAATAAGGAAGTCCTCTTGGCTATCCAAGAGTTCATCCTTCTCATGAATAGCACTAATCAATTCATTCAACTTTTATTTTTGTTGCATGTTAAGATTGGCAAAAAGAGTAAGCAAGTTATCCTCATCATCACTAGAATTATCCTCATCACTAGAAGTTGCATATTTAGTGGAGGATCTTGATTTTACCTTCTTATTCTTGTTGTCCTTTGCCACGAGGCACTTGTGGCCGACATTGGGGAAGAGAAGACCCTTGTTGATGGCGATGTTGGCGGCGTCCTCGTCGTCGAAGGAGTCGGTGGAGCTCTCATTGGAGTCCCACTCCCGGCAAACATGGGCATTGCCGCCCTTCTTCTTGTAATACCTCTTCTTCTCCCTTTTTCCCCCTCTTGTCATTATCCCTGTCACTATCACTAGATAAAGGACATTTAGCGATAAAATGACCGGGCTTACCACACTTGTAGCACACTTTCTTGGAGCGGGGCTTGTAGTCTTTCCCCCTCCTTTGCTTGAGGATTTGGCGAAAGCTCTTGATGATGAGTGCCATCTCCTCATTGTCGAGCTTGGAGGCGTCGATGGGGACCCTACTCGGTGTAGAGTCTTCTTTCTTCTCCTCCGTTGCCTTGAATGCAACGGGTTGTACCTCGGGTATGGAGGAGGAGGTGCCTTGCTCGATGATCTTTTTGGAGCCTTTGATTATCAATTCAAAGCTCACAAATTTTCCTATTACTTCCTTGGGATACATTAGTTTATATCTTGGATCACCATGAATTAATTGAACTTGAGTAGGGTTAAGAAATACAAGTGATCTAAGAATAACCTTGACCATCTCATGGTCATCCCATTTGGTGCTCCCAAGGTTGCGCACTTGGTTAACCAAGGTCTTTAGCCGGTTGTACATGGCTTGCGGATCTTCTTCTTGGTTGAGCATAAAACGACAGAACTCCCCCTTGACCGTTTCCCTCTTGGTGATCTTGGTCACCTCGTCTCCTTCGTGCGCGGTCTTGAGCACGTCCCAAATTTCCTTGGCATTCTTCAACCCTTGCACCTTGTTATACTCCTCTCGACTTAGAGAGGCGAGGAGTATAGTGGTAGCTTGGGAGTTGAAGTGCCGGATTTGGGCAACCTCGTCCGAGTCATAATCTTCATCCCCCGGCGATGGTACCTGTACTCCAATCTCAACAACATCCCAAATGCTAGTGTGGAGTGAGGTTAGATGGTGCCTCATTTTATCACTCCACATATTATATTCTTCACCATCAAACATAGGTGGTTTGCCTAATGGGACGGAAATTAAAGGAGTACGTTTGGAAATGCGAGGATAGCAAAGGGGGATCTTACTAAACTTCTTGCGCTCATGGCGCTTAGAAGTTACGGACGGCGCGTTAGAGCCGAAGGTGGATGGCGACGAAGAATCGGTCTCATAGTAGACCACCTTCTTCATCTTCTTTTTCTTGTCGCCACTCCGATGCGACTTGTGAGGAGGTGAGTTCTCCTTCTTCTTGTTGCGGGACTCTCCTGATGGAGCCTTCCCGTGGCTTGTGGCGGGCTTCTCGCCGGTCACCATCTCCTTCTTGGCGTGTTCTCCCGACATCACTTCGAGCGGTTAGGCTATAATGAAGCACCGGGCTCTGATACTAATTGAAAGTCGCCTAGAGGGAGGGTAAATAGGCGGAATCTAAAAATTATAAACTCAAGCACAACTACAAGCCAGGGTTAGCATTAGAAATGTAATCGAGTCCAAAAGAGAGGGCGAAAACAAATCACAAGCAAATGAAGAGTGAGACGTGGTGACTTGTTTTACCGAGGTTCGGTTCTTGCAAACCTACTCCCCGTTGAGGTGGTCACAAAGACCGGGTCTCTTTCAACCCTTTCCCTCTCTCAAACGGTCACCTAGACCGAGTGAGCTTCTCTTCTCAATCATTCGGGACACTAAGTCCCCACAAGGACCACCACACAATTGGTGTCTCTTGCCTTGATTACAATTGAGTTGGGAACAAGAAAGAAAGAAGAAGAAAAGCGATCCAAGCGCAAGAACTCAAATGAACACAAATGTCTCTCTCACTAGTCACTATTTGATTGGAATGATCTTTGGACTTGGGAGAGGATTTGATCTCTTTGTTTGTGTCTTGGAGTGAAGTCTAGAGCTCTTGTATTGAATGCAATGGTTGAAAACTTGGATGCCTTGAAGTGTTGGTGGTTGGGGGTATTTATAGCCCCAACCACCAAAGTGGTCGTTGGGGAAGGCTGTTGTCGTATGGCGCACCGGACAGTCCGGTGCGCCACCAGACACTGTCCGGTGTGCCAGCCATGTCACCCAACTGTTAGGGTTCGACCGTTGGAGCTCTGACATGTGGGGCCACCGGACAGTCCGGTGGTGCACCGGACAGTCACTGTACACTATCCGGTGCGCCTTCTGCGCTGATGACTTCTGCGCACGTAGGCACGCACTGTTTACTTTTACTATTCCTTTGCAGACGACCGTTAGCGCAAAGTAGTCGTTGCTCCGCTGGCACACCGGACAGTCCGGTGTTACACCGGACAGTCCGGTGAATTATAGCGGACCGGCTTCCCCAAATTCCCGAAGCTGGCAAGTTTGAGTTGATCCTCCCTCGTGCACCGGAAACTGTCCGGTGGTGCAAGGGACACTGTCCGGTGGCACACCGGACAGTCTGGTGCGCCAGACCAGGGCTGCCTTCGGTTTAACTTTTCTCCTTTGTTTTGAACCCTTTCTTTTATCTTTGTATTGGTTTGTTGTGAGCCTTTGGCACATTTAGAATATATATTCTAGTGCAAACTAGTTAGTCCAATAATTTGTGTTGGGCAATTCAACCACCAAAATTTATTTGGAAAAGGTTTGACCCTATTTCCCTTTCACCTAGTGCATTGCAACTTGGCGGGCCCGATTTGTCATTGACTTTCGCTATTTTAGCAAAGGGAAGGTGTTTTTTCGGACCTTCGCTAAAGGCCTTTGTTCACGTCGCAGTTTGAATTTGTTAGATACAAGAACAAATTAATACTGCGAGAGGCTACTGTTGGGGGCCTTCGTCTTCCAAAGGTCCTCAAAAACATGACTAACATGCTTTCCAGTTAATATACTATCACAGGAAGCTTCGGCTTTGAGATGAAGGTGTACATGGTATGAAAGGCGCGATCTAGAAGAAGGATGAACCAGTTCCGAAGCTATGAATGGAGAAGCTTCGGCTTAGCACAAGGACGGTGGTGGAGAATGAAACTGACCTAAAGGAGAAAAGATTGTTTAGTCCTCGACAGCTTACCTTTTGGCTAATAGTAAATGTCAAGGACATGAATGTAATTTTCCCCAGGCTCCGTCCTGTGCCTATAAATAGATGAACAGTAAAACCATATTGTTCACGTCGACTTGTAATAACTCGCACGTCATTCTCGGATTTTCACCTTCTGTCAAGCCGAAGGTACAAATGTAACTTGATATTATCAATGTTTGTTCATTATTATATAATGTTAATATGAATGATTTGATGACTCAATATGTTTACTTGTACTCTTTCTGTGCTTCATATGTTTCTATTTATACTTACATATCGAAATGATGAAGGTATGTCCTTCATGACCTTCGTCACAAGATCATTATATCCTAAGGGAGATAATGCTTCGAAGGATGAAGGTTTTTAACCATTAACATTTGTGTTGCCTTGTTCTTGATTCATAGCTTTTGAGAACAAGTGACCAACACGTGTAATTCTATAAACTCATTTCAATAAAGCTCTATTTTATTCCTTACCTCCTTGTATACAATTTTGACGTCTTACGTGACTAACGGGGCAATAAGCGTAAGTCAGGAAGCAGCTTAAGTCGGTGCCACATGCTCACTCATAACGATAAGGGTGCACACCATACCCTACTAAAGGAGCAATCGGCTTAAGTCGGGAAGCGACTTAAGTCGGTGCTACATGCTCACGCATACAGATAAGGGGTGCACACCATACCCTACTAACGGAGCAAACGACTTAAGTCAGGAAGTGACTTATGTCAGTGCTACTAGGCTCACCCATACAGATAAGGGTTGCACACCATACCCTACTAACGGAGCAATCATATTAAGTTGGGAAGCGGCTTAAATCAGTGCTACATGCTCACTCATATAGATAAAGGGTGCACACCAAACCCTATCAAAAGAGCAATTAGCCTAAAGTCGGTGTTGGGGTCGTGCTTCGGTGCGCCGAAGGTCCCACGCGAAGAAGCAACTTCGGCTGAAGTCGTCTCCAAAAGATGGCCGAAGGTACCTTTTTATGGAGCTTCGGCGTTACAAACCGACATAGAAATAGAATGACCTTTTTATCCATAAGAGAGTCAATGTTGTAAACTTTTGTAAGGGGCATAATTGTAATTTGTCACAGGCTGCGACCTGTGCCTATAAATAGATGAACAGTACCTCTGTACTGTTCACGCGAACCTGTCATTTGCCTTCGCATCACGCTTGTTCTCTTACCTTCCTCAGGACCGAAGGTACATTTGTAATTTGAAGTCATTTGTATTCATTCATATTAGTAAAAATAGAAATGATTCTATGTTAACATTTGAATGTCTATTTTATATCTCATGATTTATATGAATGCTTCGTCCCTCGTTATTGTGTTTCCGAAGGTGCGTCCTTCATAACCTTCGTCCGCAGTTCCTTATATCCCGAAGGGATATAATGTAGTGAAGGACGAAGGACCTTAACATTTAACATTTTCTGTGTTGCCTTGTTCTTAACTCTTAGCATTTGAGAACAAGCCCCCAACATTGGCGCCCACCTCCGGTGAACTCACTTCCACTTTTCTGAGCTGATGGCTTCGTTCAACAATCAAGCTGGAGCTGCTTCGGCTTCGAAGCTGGTGCTCCCGATAACAGGCGGTTCTTGCTCAGAGCCGGCTAACAAGAAGCAGAAGAAGGAGGCTCAGAGAAGGGTGCAGCATGTTGGAGTGCAGGGACCCTTCATCAAGTCAAAATGGTCCCACATTCCAATTACTTTCTCTCAGGAAGACCTTCAGCTTAAGGATTATCCTCACAATGATGCCATGGTTATCTCTTGTGTGATCAAAGGATTTCTGGTCCACAATGTCCTAGTTGATACAGGCAGTGCAGCTGACATTATATTTGCTAAAGCCTTCAGACAAATGCAAGAGACCGAAGACAAGATTCACGATGCTACGCACCCTCTTTGTGGTTTCGGAGGGCGGCAGATTGTGGCACTTGGGAAGATTACCATGCCGGTAACCTTCGGATTTGTTAACAACACAAGGACTGAGCAAATTGTGTTTGATATTGTTGACATGGAGTATCCTTACAATGCTATCATTGGTCGCGGAACTCTTAATGCTTTCGAGGCAATTCTTCACCCAGCTTATCTCTGCATGAAGATACCTTCGGACCAAGGACCTATTGCTATTCATGGAAGCCAGGAAGCTGCTAGAAGGGCCGAAGGAAGCTGGACTGACTCCAAGGCAATCCATAACATAGATGGAGCTGAAGCTTGTGAACAGTACAAATTCAGGAGGGAGAAGGCAGCTTCAGCAGATCAGCCGAAGCCCATGTTATTGTGTGAAGACATAGCAGAGCAGAAGGTGCTGTTGGGCTCGCAACTATCTGAAGACCAGGAGAAAACCTTGATAAGGTTTTTATTCAACAACAAAGATGTCTTTGCATGGTCAGCTAATGATCTCTGTGGAGTAAATCGGGATGTTATTGAACATTCGCTTAATGTTGACCCATCCTTCAAACCCCGAAAGCAGAGGCTTCGGAAAATGTCTGATGACAAGGCCGAAGGGGCTCGCAACGAAGTAAAAAGACTCCTCAGTGCAGGAGTTATCAGAGAAGTGAAGTACCCAGAGTGGCTAGCTAACACTGTTATGGTGAAGAAGGCCAATGGCAAGTGGAGAATGTGTATTGATTTCACAGATCTCAACAAGGCTTGTCCGAAGGATGAATTCCCGCTGCCAAGGATAGACTCTTTAGTTGATGCAGCAGCTTCTTCAGAGCTCATGAGTCTCCTGGACTGCTATTCAGGCTATCATCAAATCTGGATGAAGAAGGAAGATGAGCCGAAGACTAGCTTCATAACCCCAAGTGGTACATATTGCTATCTTCGGATGCCTGAGGGGCTCAAGAATGCTGGAGGGAGTTTCAGCAGAATGACTGCGAAGGTTCTCCAATCTCAGATAGGCAGGAATGTGTTGACTTATGTCGATGACATCATCGTAAAGAGCACGAAGCAAGAAAATCATATTGCTGATCTGCAGGAGACCTTCGCCAGCTTCAGACAAGCTGGTCTGAAGCTGAACCCAGAAAAATGTGTCTTCGGAGTGAAGAAGGGTAAATTTCTTGGATGTTTGGTTTCAACAAAGGGAATCGAAGCTAACCCAAATAAAATTGAAGCTATACTTCGAATGGAGCCACCAACCACAAGAAAGGGTGCCCAAAGATTGACAGGAAGGCTGGCATCTCTCAACAGATTTATATCCAGATCAGCAGAAAGGAACTTACCATTCTTCGAGGTGCTGAAGTCAGCTGAAGTCTTTCAATGGGGCCCAAGTCAACAAAAAGCCTTCGAAGAGCTGAAGCAATACTTAATAGATCTCACAACATTAACTCCACCAACGCCTAGGGGCTCCTCTGTTGTTGTATGTGGCAGCTTCGCACTCAGCAGTAAGTGCGGCACTTGTCCAGGAGAAGTCTGATGGACAGGTCAAGAAGCAAGTCCCAGTATATTTTGTATCTGAGGTCCTCAGTATCTCAAAGAAAAATTATACAGAGCTGGAGAAGGTGTTGTATGCCGTTTTAATGGCATCCAGGAAGCTTCGGCATTATTTCCAGGCATACAATATTATTGTTCCTTCTTCGCAACCGTTGAAGGATATCATGAGAAATAGAGAAGCTACTGGCCGGATTGGAAAATGGGCTGCAGAGCTCAATGAATTTTACATTGATTATGTGCATAGATCCTCAATTCAGTCTCAAGCATTGGCAGATTTCATTGCCGACTGGACGCCAGGGGCTCAGGACGAAGAAGTGAATAAAGATGCCGAAGTATGGACGGTGTTTTGTGATGGCTCTTGGGGAACCTTCGGAGCAGGTGCAGCTGCTGTGTTGGTTTCACCTTCCAAGGTTAAAACTTGTTATGCAGCAAGACTTGACTTCAGCTGCACAAATAATATCACAGAGTACGAAGCCCTGCTCCTGGGTCTTCGGAAGCTAAAGGCAATGGGGATCAGAAGGGCGATTCTTAAAACTGATTCCCAGGTTGTTTCGGGTCATATTGACAAAAGTTGCAAGGCTAAAGACCCGAAGCTTGAAAAATACCTAGACACGGTCCGAAGGATCGAAGCTTCCTTCGAAGGATTTTCTGTTAAGAATATCCCTCGAGGACAAAATGAGCATGCTGATTTGTTGGCCAAGTCTGCAGCACAGGGGCTGCCGCTACCTTCGGATGTGTTCTTCGAAACAATAAAGGCACCTTCAGTGGAGCTACTTGAAAGAGCAGTCCTTAACATTTCTCCTGTGTACAGTGAAGATTGGAGAACTGAAATAATCTCTTACCTTCAGGGTAACTTCTTATCAGATGACGAAGCTTATAATAAAAGGATAGAGGCAAGAGCTCGTCCCTATGTCATGATAGAAGGGGAGTTATACAAGCATGGAGTTTGTGCCCCGCTGCTCAAGTGCTTGTCTAGGGCCGAAGGTATAGAGTTGATGAAGGAAATACATGCAGGCCTGTGTGGATCCCACATCGGATCTAGGCCGTTACTTGGAAAGGTTTTCCGCCAAGGGTTTTATTGGCCGAAGGCAGCTTCGGATGCAGTAGAGTTGGTTCAAAAGTGCGAAGGTTGTCAAAAATGTGCGAGAGATCAGAAGCAACCTTCGTCTTTGACACAGTTGATACAGCCCGTCTGGCCATTGCAAAGGTGGGGCCTCGACCTGCTGGGTCCATTACCACCGGCTCAAGGCAATCTGAAATATGTTATAGTGGCTGTGGAGTATTTTTCCAAGTGGATTGAGGCGAAACCGTTGGCCACAATAACTTCGGCCACTGTCCAAAAGTTTTTCTGGCAGAACATCGTCTGTCGCTTCGGAGTACCGAAGGCCATCACTGTAGATAATGGAACGCAGTTCGACTCAGAAGATTTCAGAAATTTCTGTGATCAAATTGGCACGAAGATCCACTTTGCATCAGTCAGGCATCCGGAGTCGAATGGGCTTGTTGAAAGGGCCAACGGTATCATAATGACAGGAATAATGAAGCTAATCTTTAATCAGCCAAGGGGGAAGTGGCCAGATCAGTTGACCAAAGTGGTGTGGAGCCACAATACAACAACATCAAGGTCTACAGGCTTTACCCCGTTTAAGTTGCTATTTGGTGACGAAGCAATAACCCCGGAAGAAGCCAAAGCTGGATCAATAAGAGTGGTAGCTTCGGCAGAATCAGGCCCCGAAGATACTTGTCTCGTGGAAAAAGATGCCTTAGAAGGGATCAGGCTTCAAGCCGTGGAAAATATCAATAAATACCAGGCTGAAACAGTTAAATGGCGAGATAGAAAGGTCCGGCTAAAAAATATTGAGCCGGGACACTTGGTGCTTCGGAGAGTGGCCAACCCAGATACAGTGGGCAAGTTACAATTGAAATGGGAAGGGCCTTTCTTAGTAGCATCTTCGTCAAGGCCTGGTTCCTACAGACTGAAGGACATGGATGGCAATGAAATTCCAAGATCTTGGAATGCGGATGAGCTTCGGCGATTTTATGTATAACTCGATGTAATTTTTTATGTTTCTTCTTTTCTTTTTCATGGCACCCTTTTCCTTTCTAAAGGGGGAGAAAGGTTTTTAATGGGGCCATCATATGTAATCTTCCTTTTTAGTTTTATAAGAGCAAAATCCCCCAAAGAATGTACATGTAAAAGCTGAGAGCGCACCATCGAGTGCCGAAACTGAAAAAGAGAAAAAGCTCCGAAGACGTCCCCAAGGGGATGCAGAGCTCACAGCGAAAAGTCAACGCTGATTCCGCCGAAAGTAAAAGGCGAAGAAGCTCAAAAGACGTTCCTAAGGGAATGCAGAGCTTATACCGCCTATGTAAAAGGCGAAGAAGCTCCAAAGACGTCCCTAAGGGGATGCAGAGCTTACAGCGAAAAGTCAACGCTGAAACTGCCTAAGTAAAAGGCGAAGAGGCTCCAAAGTCGTTCCTAAGGGAATGCAGAGCTAATGTGTGGCTTCTAAGGAAGTAATGGCTGAGAATGTGGCTTCGGACATATGCTTCGGACATTCATTCAGCGCATTACATTACATCATAACATTTGCATGCATAAGCATTCATTCATAGCATTTGTGAACCAAAGTGGTTGCTTCGGCAGAAGGGAGAGTTGGCTTTTTATGAATCATTGTGTAAAAGAAAAGTTTCGGAGAAGTGGTTTTTTATGATTCGTTATGCTTTGTTGTATATAAAAGAGAAAAGCTTCGTTGCTCGGCAAAAAGAAGAATTGCTTTTATGCTTCGTTGTGTACGAAAAGAAGGGAAGGTGTTTTTTCGCCTTCGGCTCAAAATACTGGTTTCGTCCACATCAAAGCGCCTCAATCGAAGGGTAAGAATATATTACAAGGTATGTACAAAGTTTCTTGACAACAGTCTAATTGTATTTACAAGAGTCGTTACAAAACTATCCTGAGTTTTTCTATAGTATACTTCTACTGATCTTCATTAAGCTTCAGCTTCGGCGACAGCTTCGGCGACATATCTTAGGCATCATCTTCACCCTCGTCATCCTACATAAATCAAGGAATCGTGAGTAAAAATCAAGTGCAAAGGAAAAGGTAAGTACGAAGTGTCATTTCTTACTGGTTCAAGATGACTTCGGGCTTCGTCTCCAGCCTTCTCCCGCCGGCCTTTTGTCCATATCATTTTTACAAATCTATTTGAGATGCTTCGGGCGAGGTCAGGTATATCATCCAGGATTGATGGAGATAGGGTGAAGTTGGGCCTGTTGACTATTTTTCCATGTTCGCAGCCGGCCTTCAGGAATGCAGCAGCGGTACCCCGAGAAGCTACCCAGGCACAGAAGTCGCCGTGCCCAGCTATAACTTCGTCAAGTTCTTCAATTTCGGCTTCAATATGATCGAAGGCCTGTGGTAAATTTTCCGCTGAAGGGTTAAATTTCCCGCTGCTGGCTCCAACAGAGTAAAATATCTTTTTTAATCGACCAATACAATTGTTGCTAAATTTTAAGCATTTGTCTTGAAGGCTTGCTAAAGATTTCTTCAACTCTGAGCTGGTCTGGACTTCGGCTTCAAGCTTCGAATTAAGCTCTAGCTTCTCCTGATCGAATTGTTTTGATTGACTGATAAGCTTCGAGTTCAACTCTGCTACTTTAGCCTCAGTCTCAGCCAGCAAGCCTTCGGTCGATTGCAGCTCGAAGTCTTTCTTTTCAATGACGGCAGATTGTTCTTTTATCTTGTTTTCTAAGTTTTCAATTATAGCTTCGTGTTTTCTGTCTTCCAGATCTTGCTGCATCTTCAGAGCTTTGCTCAGTAGCATGCTCTGCACAGAAAAATTTACGTTGGTAACATTTTCATTATTAACAGCAATAAAAACCAGAGAAAAGGTTGTTTACCTTGAAGTTGGAGTAAAATAAGCTGCCGACGATGTGTTGTCGTCGGTAGCGGCTGATGTCTGTCTCTAGCTTCGGAAAACCGATACTCTTTGATAGAGTACCGATTACCTTAGCTCCAGTCTGGTCTCGAATGCAGCCCAATCTTTCGTCATCAATGCCTCCAAATAGAAGGGCTCCTGGCTTGTAGCCGCAAGATTTGGCATAGTCTTTGAGTTCTTCTATTTCGTCCTTCGTCAGTTGTTGCCCAACTAAATTTTGAAAAGAGTAGGCTTCGTCGTCCGAAGTGTCTTCGGCTATTTCTTTTCCTTTTTTAGGCACTTGTGGCCATGGTTTTTTCAGTAGTAGCACCAGCTTCTTCTGCTGCCATGTCTTCCAAAATTTTGTCAATGTCCTCAATGGTTGTTTCCAAATTCACATCTTCGGCTGTAGTGGCTTCGGTAGCCGCGACCTCCGAAGGTGCGACTTCGACGTTTGTGGTGTCTTCGACAGCTGGTGTTTTCTGAATTGACGCTCTAGGCGGCGTCTTGTCGATGACTTCAGTTACCGCAATAATTCTTTGCCGCTTGGGTTTGCTTATCTTCGTCTGATCCGGCATGTCCACCTTTTGAAAAAGCTTCGTCAGTTGGAGCCCTAATGGACTTAGCTTCGTGGGCATGGGTTCAGTCATTACCTTTAAAATTTCCTCCACGTCGCTGGCAGAAGGCGGTGTGGGGGTCTCTTCTTCTTCGGGTGATTTGCGCTTCGGAGTAGATATTTTTCTTTTCTTGGGAATTTTCTTTTCCTTTGCTGGTTTTTCTTCATCTTTGATCAGAGTTTCGGCCACTCTTTTTCTTTTGTGGCCCTCGGCACCCTTGTTCAACTGCTCATAGTCCGGGTACTCGAAGCCCAGGGCATCAAGCACTCGGTTCAGCCTTCGCTTCGGTCGGGCGCCGAAGGCCGCTGTCATTAGTTGATCCTCTTTTTTGGAGTAATTCCCCAGGATTTCGTTGCACATCACCTCAACTGTGTCTAACCACTCTTTGCAGGGTTTTTTAAAGTACTTCTTAAACTTGAAGTGGTAGGGCAGCCGGACAAGCTCCCCCTTCTTCTTCTCTCCCTCCAGCTTCGGCATTTCCCACTCTTTTAGAGTAGGGAAAACTCTGAATGCCAAAAATTCCTGAACTAGATCCCTGGTGCCAATATGTTTTGAAATAATTTCAAATTCACCCAGAGCAGCCCAGGTGGGACCTTCTAGATCGCCGATGCGGCACCGTGGCCTCGTCTCTCCGAAGATTAAATCCAGAGGGCTCTGTACCAATTTATCTTTGTCTTCATCAACTTTTACGTAGAACCACTCAGATTTCCAGCCTGCTGGCCATTTGCTTCGGTAGCTGATGACAGGGCACTTTGTTGTTTTCCGGTAGGCAAAATTATAGCAACCGAAATTATCATGTAGCCCATCTTTTCTGGCCTTTGTTTGGTAATGTAGTTCGTGAACTCGGCAGAAGCTGTCGGCAAACGGTTCCATAGCTTGGCTTCGGAGGGCCCAGATATAAACATTGAGCCTAACGATGGCGTTAGGAGTCAATTGATGAAAGTAGATACCAAACCTCTTCAGTATCTCCGCAATAATATTGTGAAGAGGGAATCTCAGCCCAGCCTTTAAAAAGCTCTTGAAGATAACAATTTCATCCTTTCTTGGCTTCGGGGTGGTCTCTTCTCCCCCGAAGCGGAGTAGCTTCTTCTGATCTTCATTGAAATAACCTGCTTTCACCATCTTCGAAAGATCAGCTTTTGAAACGGTTGATTTCCCAAAATCCAGGTGACTGGGCTTGCTGGGCGTGGCAATGTGGTAGTCATCTTCGGGGTCAGTCCCTTCAATGTTTTCTTCTTCTCCTTCGGCTGTTCTCGGGTTTGCTTCAGCAGCAGGCATTTCTTCCGCAGTCACTAGACCGGAACGCTGCATCGCTTCGGAGATGGGCACAGTGTCCGAACCTTCGGCTTCGTCTCCCTCACGAACAACTTTGGCAGTAGATCGCACTCTCGCCATTTAATTCTGAGTTTGGGGAAGTCAGAAACTTTTTTCTTTTTTCTTTTCTCCGAAGCTCTCCTTTCTGACGAAGCAGACGTCGAGACTGACCTTCGTTCGCTTCGGAGAGTCAAGCTTCGGCTATGGTGGAAAATTTGGCAGCAAAACAGTGCAAATAGCAATGAATGCTGTGGTAACTTCACACCTACCCGTTTGTTTATATAGTGCTGCAGGTAAGAAGGCGAAGCGGCAGGATTTTTACACCAGACGGGCGGTCACTTGTACTCGCTGTGCAGTGGACCGCAAAGATCAAACAGTAACTCTGCAAGGTGGGCCTGGCACGAGCTCGGAAGCCGGATCGTTTCTCCGCAACGAGCTCAGGGAAGGTGTTTTTTGGACCTTCGGCTTCCCGAAGCTGAAGAGGCTTTTTTCACGGGTCAAGCTCGTTACGAAAAACGATCTAGCACCGCGAAAGGGGCTACTGTTGGGGTCGTGCTTCGGTGCGCCGAAGGTCCCACGCGAAGAAGCAACTTCGGCTGAAGTCGTCTCCAAAAGATGGCCGAAGGTACCTTTTTATGGAGCTTCGGCGTTACAAACCGACATAGAAATAGAATGACCTTTTTATCCATAAGAGAGTCAATGTTGTAAACTTTTGTAAGGGGCATAATTGTAATTTGTCACAGGCTGCGACCTGTGCCTATAAATAGATGAACAGTACCTCTGTACTGTTCACGCGAACCTGTCATTTGCCTTCGCATCACGCTTGTTCTCTTACCTTCCTCAGGACCGAAGGTACATTTGTAATTTGAAGTCATTTGTATTCATTCATATTAGTAAAAATAGAAATGATTCTATGTTAACATTTGAATGTCTATTTTATATCTCATGATTTATATGAATGCTTCGTCCCTCGTTATTGTGTTTCCGAAGGTGCGTCCTTCATAACCTTCGTCCGCAGTTCCTTATATCCCGAAGGGATATAATGTAGTGAAGGACGAAGGACCTTAACATTTAACATTTTCTGTGTTGCCTTGTTCTTAACTCTTAGCATTTGAGAACAAGCCCCCAACAGTCGGGAACTGACTTGAGCCGATATAACATGCTTGCACAAAAAATGGGGGAGGGACGCCCACTAAGTCCTACCTGTGAAACTAATCGTGATGCACGGTTCACACAAAAAAGAGGGAGCAATCTCAAAGCCCAGATAAACACTAATTAACAGTGCATTCATACATGTACCAGAAAGGGAGGAGCATCCCCCACATAGGCAACAAATGTTCTGTAAAACTTCCCATGTTCACAATACACCATGTACTTAGGCTAGAGCACACTGAGAAGTAGAATCGGCCTTGGGCCCACCGAGAGCAGGAGCCTTAGCCTTAGTCCTCGATGCAGCAAGAACATCCACAACAATATCGTCAGGAACCACCACACCAGACCTCTTCATCAGAAGGTGACCTGCACTAATCACCTTATCCATCGCCTTATCATAACCAGCTTTTAGGATCTTGCGGTCGCCCTCTAAGACCCCAAATATTTAACTCAGTAGTATCTAGCTCCTAGGACAAAAACCTCTTCAAGGCGTGCATATCCTTAATGGTAGAATCCTTGGAAGACACTGAGATTCTAAGTGCGGACAGTTCATCCTAGGACTCCTTTAGCTCATTTCTCTTGAACTGAAGCTCTTCCATGGTAAACCGATGACTCCTCTCCAGAGTGGTGAGGGAATTATAAGAGTCACTGTACAGTTTGTCCATGCTATTGCGAGAAGAAGACAGTGCTTAATTCTCATCCTTCAGCCTCTGCATTTCCTCCTACGGATGGGAGAATTCTTGATAGTAGGTAGACAGCATGGAATAAGCTACTTGAAGCTCTCGGAGTTACCTCATGAGTTTTATTTTCCATGTCCAATTTTGACTGCAAGGAGTTCATTGCGTGTGCACCATCGAGGAATCTAGTGACCTAGTTAAGTTCTGCTAGGCTTGGAGCACACCTCTCCTTGGCATCAGAGGACCGTTGAGCCACAACTGAGAAAGCAGCACACGAATATCAAGTATATGAATGAGTAAGATAAAACTTAGCACAGGAAGATAAAATGATTTACCAGTATTTGTTGCCTTCAGGTCATCAATTTGTTTCTAAAATGTAGCCGGATCCCATCGCAATAAAGAAGATATCTGCTTAGGAACTTGAGCGACTTGTGCCTTCAGCTGAATAGTTTCATGATCCAAAACACCCTATAGAGCAAAAATCAGCTAATAGAACATTCATCAGAAAGATGTAAAGAAATGCAAACTCCACAACATCTACCTATAAATTTGCCAGGACGCAGGAAGAGGAAAAGCTGGCACAGCCAAGACCCTCCTAGAAGCAGCAACATTTGCAGAAGCCATAAGGAAAGCTGGGACAACCGCTGAAGACTCCAAATCCCCTAGATGAAGCACGACACCCATTAGGATCCTGACGTCAGCTAAAGTTACCACAACGCCTTCAGGAGCTCGATTCAGGATAGCATCTTCAACCAAGGTGGTCAGCAAAACTTTACCAACATCCATGCCATTAACCTCCTGATACACCCAGCTCAGGTAGGGTTGGCCAAAGCCCAACAAATTACGGTTGCCCGGAGCCCAACAGTTCATTAAGCACACCCAACTCAGGGAAAGGCCCAATTGCCCCAAAAGACAAGTCTAATGGTGGAAGGGTGGCTCTCCCTTGGCTAGTTTGGTGGCTAGGGATCACGAGGCGATCCATGGGGGAGGAATCATCTTGCTATTCAATTTTGAATAGCGAGATGATTCCTCCCCCATGGATCCCCTCGTGATCCCTAGCCACCAAATCAGCCTTTAGGGTGGTTTCCTCCTACCAAGTTAAGCGAGGTGGGGATAATTCTGAGGCTCACACGGTTGTCATTCGACTACAATTGGATGAACTAGGCTAATTGCGTCTTTGCCAATGGGTAATTGAGAGCACCTAGAGGGGGGTGAATAGGTGATCCTGTAAAATTTAACAACTAATAGCCACAAAACTTGGTTAAGTGTTAGAATGATAAAACCAGGTGGCAATAGAGCGAGCTCTAGCGAATCACAATAGTCACACAGAAAAGCAATCACAAGAGACACGCGAGTTATCCCGTGGTTCGACCAAGTACAAAACTTGCCTACTTCCACGTTGTGGCGTCCCAATGGACGAGGGTTGCACTCAACCCCTTTCAAGTGATCTAATGATCAACTTGAATACCACGGTGTTCTTCTTTCTTATACTTTCTCCCATTTGCGAGGAATCTCCACAAGTTGGAGTCTCTTGCCCTTACAACAAAGATCAAAGTGAAAGCACTAGAGTAAGGGTGGGAAGCAACACACACAAATCCGCAGCAATACGCACACACACAGCCAAGGCTCGAGCTCAAATGAAGTGCAACAAGTTCACCACTAGAACGGAGCTAAAATCACTAACAAAATCAACCAAGTGCGAGGAGACGGAGTGTGTAAGACTTAGAATGCTCAAAGTATGCCTGGGTGACTCCTCCATGCGCCTAGGGGTCCCTTTTATAGCCCCAAGGCAGCTAGGAGCCGTTGGAGGCAACTTTGGAAGGCTAATCTTGCCTTCTGTCGGGTGGCGCACCAGATAGTCTCGTGCGCCACCAGACAGTCCCTGTAGCTGTCCAGTGCGCGATCTCCTTCCTTTTCAAGCGCATCCGACCGTTGCAGATTTGCGGCAGTTGGCACACCGGACACCGTCCGGTGCACACCGGACAGTCCGGTGCCCCCTGCCGACCGTTGGCGCGCCCACGCGTCGCGCGCGGATTGCGCGGCCGACCGTTGGTGCAGTCGACCGTTGGCTCACCGGACAGTCCGGTGAATTTTAGCCGTACGCCGTTGAACGTTTCCCGAGAGCGACGACTTCACCGCGAAAAACTCACCGGACAGTCCGGTGCACCATCGGACAGTCCGGTGATTTATAGTTGTACACCGCCGTCGAGTCCCGAGAGTGCCCTATTCACCGGAGGCTGGTCTGGCGCACCGGACACGGTCCGGTGCACCACCAGACACTATCCGGTGCACCCAGACCAAGCAGGAGTTGGCTGTTTCCAATCCTTTTACTTCTATTTCTATCACTTAGACACAATACATTAGTATCCAAATCAATGTACTAAATCTTAGAAACGTACCTTGTTGCATGATTTGCACTTCTTCAATCTTGGGCACAAATTAAGACTTAGAGGATATGTGTTGGACACTTAATCACCAAAACACTTTAGAAATGGCCCAAGGGCACATTTCCCTTTCAATCTCCCTCTTTTTGGTGATTTATGCCAACAGATCAAAAAGCAACTAAAAAAAGTACACCATCAATGCAATTGAGAACAAGAATTGTTTTGGTTCAAATTTGGCATATTTGGATCATTCTTTGCCACCACTTGGTTTGTTTTTGCAAATCAAATTCAATTTCCTATCTCTAAGTCAAACACACTTGTTTAGGCATAAGGAGAGGTATTCCAAGAGAAATTGATCAAAGATTCAAAAACTCCCCCTTTTTTCCATAATCATAGACTCTCCCCACAAGAGGCCAAATTTTGACAATAAGAGTATTTTGACAAATCAAAAGTTCTAACTCTACTATTTTCAAAATTCTCAAGTGGTAGCTGATCCATTTGCTTTGGCCTTAATTTCTCCCCCTTTGGCATTAAGCACCAAAATGGGATCATTCTTGGCCCTTTAACCCCATTGCCTCACCAAAATTGTCAATTAAGAGCAAAAAGGCAATAAGAGTGTAGACATGAACTTGGAGTTAATATCGGAGTGCAGTGGAAGTCTTTGCATGGTCCAAGTTCACCTTTCCCTTTCAATTCACCTTTGAGACTAAATCAAGAACTCAAACACAAAGGTTAGTCTCAAAGGGTCAAATTGTAGCGTGCCCCCCTAATGTGCATTACTTGCAAATGGACTTGTGACGTCCGGGGATCATGTGTACAACTTGAGCACCACAAATGAACAAACATAGATTGGAATGCATAAATTACATGATAAAAGGCATAAAACACATGTATGCTATAGATCAATCCAAGTTACGCGAATCTAAGACATTTAGCTCACTACGCAACCTGCAAAACCTTTTCTCATCTAAAGGCTTGGTGAAGATATCAGCTAGCTGGTTTTCGGTGTTAATATGGTACACCTCGATATCCCCCTTTTGCTGGTGGTCTCTCAGGAAGTGATGCCGAATGTCTATGTGCTTAGTGCAGCTGTGTTCAACAGGATTATCTGCCATGTGGATTGCACTCTCAATGTCACATAGAGTGGGACTTTGCTTAGATTGTAGCCAAAGTCCCGGAGGGTTTGCCTCATCCAAAGTAGTTGCGCGCAACACTGTCCTGCGGCAACATACTTGGCCTCAGCGGTGGATAGGGCAACGGAAGTTTGTTTCTTTGAACTCCAAGACACCAGGGACCTTCCTAGGAATTGGCACGTCCCTAATGTACTCTTCCTATCAACCTTGCACCCGGCATAATCGGAGTCTGAATATCCAATCAAGTCAAAGGTAGACCCCTTTGGATACCAGACCCCAAAGCAAGGCGTAGCAACTAAATATCTAAGAATCCGCTTAACGGCCACAAGGTGACATTCCCTTGGGTCGGATTGATATCTAGCACACATGCATACGCTAAGCATAATATCTGGTCTACTAGCACATAAATAAAGCAAAGAACCTATCATAGACCGGTATGCCTTTTGATCAACGGACTTACCTCCTTTGTTGAGGTCGACATGTCCGTCGGTTCCCATTGGTGTCTTTGCGGGCTTAGCGTCCTTCATCCCAAACCGCTTGAGCAAGTCTTGCGTGTACTTCGTTTGAGAGATGAAGGTGCCATCCTTGAGTTGCTTCACTTGGAACCCAAGAAAGTAGTTCAACTCGCCCATCATCGACATCTCAAATTTCTGTGTCATTACCCTGCTAAACTCCTCACAAGACTTTTGGTTAGTAGAACCAAATATTATGTCATCGACATAAATTTGGCACACAAATAGGTCACCATCACAAGTCTTAGTGAAAAGAGTTGGATCGGCTTTCCCAACCTTGAAAGCATTAGCAATTAGGAAATCTCTAAGGCATTCATACCATGCTCTTGGGGCTTGTTTAAGTCCATAGAGCGCCTTAGAGAGCTTACACACATGGTCGGGGTACCGTTCATCCTCAAAGCCAGGGGGTTGCTCCACGTACACCTCCTCCTTGATTGTCCCATTGAGGAAAGCGCTCTTCACATCCATTTGAAACAACCTGAAAGAGTGTTGAGCGGCATAGGCTAATAAAATGCGAATAGACTCTAGCCTAGCCATAGGAGCAAAAGTCTCCTTGAAATCCAAACCTGCAACTTGGGCATAACCTTTTGCCACAAGTCGAGCCTTGTTTCGTGTCACCACCCCATGCTCGTCTTGCTTGTTGCGGAACACCCACTTGGTTCCCACAACGTTTTGCTTGGGACGTGGCACCAGAGTCCAAACTTCATTTCGCTTGAAGTCGTTGAGCTCTTCCTGCATGGCCAACACCCAGTCCGGATCTAGCAAGGCCTCTTCTACCTTGAAAGGCTCAATAGAAGAGACAAAAGAGTAATGCTCACAAAAGTTAGCTAATCTTGAGCGAGTGGTTACTCCCTTGCTTATATCACCCAGAATCTGGTCGATGGGATGATTCCTTTGAATCGTCGCTCGGACTTGAGTTGGAGGGCCCCGTGGTCCTTCTTCCTCCATAACTTGGTCTTCTTGTGCTCCCCCTTGATCACACACCTCCTCTTGAGGAACCTATTCATCATCTTGAGTTGGGGGTGCACCATCGTTGAGGAAGAAGTTTGATCTTGTTCTTGGTGTTCCTGTGGTCGCACATCTCTAATTGCCATGGTGCGAATTGCGTCCGTTGGAACATCATCTTCATCTACATCATCAAGATCAACTTTCTCTCTTGGAGAGCCATTAGTTTCATCAAATACAACATCTCTAGAGACTTCAACCAAACCCGATGATTTGTTGAAGACTCTATATGCCTTTGTATTTGAGTCATAACCTAACAAAAACCCTTCTACAGCTTTGGGAGCAAATTTGGAATTTCTACCTTTCTTTACTAGAATATAACATTTACTCCCAAATACACGAAAGTATGACACGTTGGGTTTGTTACCGGTTAGAAGTTCATACGAGGTCTTCTTGAGGAGGCGATGAAGGTAGACTCGGTTTATGGCGTGGCAAGCTGTGTTCACAGCTTCCAACCAAAACCGCTCGGGCATCTTGAATTCTCCAAGCATCGTCCTCGCCATGTCTATGAGCGTCCTGTTCTTCCTCTCTACCACACCGTTTTGTTGTGGTGTATAGGGAGCAGAGAACTCATGCTTGATTCCTTCCTCCTCAAGGCACTCCTCCACTTGCAAGTTCTTGAACTCAGACCCGTTGTCGCTTCTTATCTTTTTCACCTTGAGCTCAAATTTTATTTGAGCTCTCCTTAGAAAGCGCTTTAGGGTCCCTTGGGTTTCTGATTTATCCTGCAAAAAGAATACCCAAGTAAAGCGGGAAAATCATCAACAATAACAAGACCATACTTACTTCCCCCGATACTGAGGTAGGCGACGGGTCCGAAGAGATCCATATGAAGTAGCTCCAAAGGTCTTGATGTGGTCATCACATTCTTGCTGTGATGAGTGCTTCCCACCTGTTTACCTGCTTGACAAGCTGCACAAGGTCTATCTTTTTTCGAAAAACACATTTGTTAGACCTAACACATGTTCTCCCTTTAGAAGTTTCTAAAGGTTCTTCATCCAAACATGTGCTAGACGGTGATGCCATAGCTAGCCCATGCTAGTCTTAGCAATTAAGCATGCATCTAGATTGGCCTCCTCTTTCGAAAAATCAACTAAGTAGAGTTTGTCGTCTAGGACACCCTTAAAAGCTAATGAACCATCACTCCTTCTAAAGACAGACACATCTACATTGGTAAATAGACAATTGTATCCCATATTACATAGTTGACTGACAGATAATAAATTGTACCCGAGCGATTCAACTAAAAACACATTAGATATGGAGTGCTCGGATGAAATGGCTATCTTTCCTAGTCCTTTAACCTTGCCTTGGTTCCCATCTCCAAAGATGATCGAATCTTGGGAATCTTTATTCTTGACGTAGGAGGTGAACATCTTCTTCTCCCCTGTCATGTGGTTTGTGCATCCGCTCTCTATAATCCAGCTTGATCCCCTGGATGCATAAACCTGCAAGGCAAATTAGGCTTGGGTTTTAGGTACCCAACTCTTGTTGGGTCCTACAAGGTTAGTTACAATAGTCTTTGGGACCCAAATGCAAGTCTTGTCTCCCTTGCATTTGACCCCAACTTTCTAGCAACCACTTTTTCATTTTTACATGAGAGTACAAATGTAGTGTTGCAAGCATGAAAGATAGTGGTAGGTTTATTACACACTTTCCTAGCTAGGAGCATGAGACACAAAACTTCTACTAGGCCTACCATTAAAATTAGAACATGAAGCAATCATGGCATGTGCGTCAAAAGCATTATAACTCCTATTATAATGAGAATTTCTAGAAAATTTTCTATCATGGTACATGAAAAGCATGATTCTTTTGACTAATACTAGCCATAGGGGCCTTCCCTTTCTCCTTGTTGGAAATAGGAGCCCTTTGACTTGTTACGTTCTTGGCTTCCTTTCGAAAGCCAAGTCCATCCTTAATTGAGGGATGTCTACCAACGGTGTAGGCATCCCTAGCAAATTTTAACTTATCAAAGTCATTTTTGCAAGTCTTAAGTTGGGCATTAAGACTAGCCACTTCACCATTTAATTTTGTAATATAAGTAAGGTGCTCGACACATGCATCAACATCAAAATCCTTACACCTATTACAAATGACAACATGCTCTACACAAGAACTAGATTTATTAACTACTTCTAGCTTAGCATTTAAATCATCATTAATACACTTTAAGCTAGATACAGTTTCATGACAAGCAGATAATTTAGAAGAAAGCATTTCATTCCTTTTAACTTCTAAAGCAAGAGATTTTTGCACACTAATAAACTTATCATGCTCTTCATATAAAATATCTTCTTGTTTCTCTAACAATCTATTCTTTTCATTTAAAGCATCAATCAATTCATTGATCTTATCAACTTTAGTTCTATCTAAACCTTTAAATAAACTTGTGTAATCTACTTCATCATCACTAGAGTCATCATCACTTGAAGTAGTATACTTAGGGGTATCTCGAGCGCTTACCTTTTTCTCCTTTGCCATGAGGCAGGTGTGGCGCTTGTTGGGGAAGAGAGATGACTTGTTGAAGGCCGAGGCGGTGAGTCCTTCGTCGTTGGAGTCGAACGAAGAGCAATCCGAATCCCACTCTTTGCCAAGGTGTGCCTCGCCCTTCGCCTTCTTGTAGGCCTTCTTCTTCTCCCTCTTCCTGCTCTTTTCTTGTTCCTGGTCATTAGCATTATCGGGACAATTTGCTATGAAATGACCAATCTTACCATATTTAAAACAGGAGAGCTTTCCCTTTGCTTTGCTCTTGTTGGGATGCTCCTTGCGTCCTTTTAGCGTCGTCTTGAAGCGCTTGATTATGAGGGCCATTTCATCTTCATTTAGCCCGGCAGCCTCAACTTGTGCCACCTTGCTAGGTAGCGCCTCCCTGCTGTTTCTTGTTGCCTTGAATGCTACGGGTTGAGGCTCATAGATGGGCATTGGGCCGTTCAATGCATCATCAACATATCTTGCTTCCTTGACCATCATATGCCCGCTCACAAACTTTCTGAGTATCTCCTCGGGTGTCATCTTTGTGTACCTGGGATTCACACGGATTAGGTTCACAAGATGAGGGTCAATGACAGTAAAAGACCTGAGCATAAGTCGGACGACGTCGTGGTCCGTCCATCTCGTGCTTCCATAGCTCCTGATCTTGTTGACCAGGGTCTTGAGCCTGTTGTAAGTTTGCGTTGGCTCCTCCCACCTGATCATCGCGAACCTTCCCAGCTCACCTTCCACCAACTCCATTTTGGTGATCATGGTGGTGTCATTCCCCTCATGCAATATCTTGAGGGTATCCCATATTTGCTTGGCGTTGTCTGTTGGGGGCTTGTTCTCAAATGCTAAGAGTTAAGAACAAGGCAATACAGAAAATGTTAAGTGTTAAAGTCCTTCGTCCTCCATCATTTTATATCCTTTCGGGATATAAAGAATTTCGGGCGAAGGTTACGAAGGACGTACCTTCGTAAGCATAATAACGAGGGACGAAGTATTCATATAAATCATGAGATATAAAATAAACATTTAAATGTTATCATAGAATCATTTCCATTTTTATTAACATGAACGAATATAAATAATTTCAAATTACAAATGTACCTTCGGTCTTGAGGAAGGCAAAAGTATAAGTGTGATGCGAAGGCAAATGACAGGTTCGCGTGAACAGTACGGGGGTACTGTTCATCTATTTATAGACACAGGACGCAGCCTGTGACAAATTACAATTATGCCCCTTACAAAAGTTTACAACATTGACTCAGACCTTTATGGATAAAAAGGTCATTCTATCTCTATGTCGGTTTGTAACGCCGAAGCTCCATGAAAAGGAACCTTCGGCCATCTCCTGGGGACAGCTTCAGCCGAAGCTGCTTCTTCGTGCAAGACCTTCGGCACAACGAAGCATGACCCCAACAGTAGCCCCTTTCGCGGTGCTAGATCGTTTTTCGTAACGAGCTTGACCCGTGAAAAAAGCCTCTTCAGCTTCGGGAAGCCGAAGGTCCAAAAAACACCTTCCCTGAGCTCGTTGCTGAGAAACGATCCGGTTTCCGAGCGCGTGCCAGGCCCACCTTGCAGAGTTACTGTTTGATCTTTGCGGTCCACTGCACAGCGAGTACAAGTGACTGCCCGCCTGGTGTAAAAATCCTGCCGCTTCGCCTTCTTACCTGCAGCACTATATAAACAGACGGGTAGGTGTGAAGTTACCACAGCATTCATTGCTATTTGCACTGTTTTGCTGCCAAAATTTTTAACTATAGCCGAAGCTTGACTCTCAGAATCGAACGAAGGTCCATCTCGACGTCTGCTTCGTCAGAAAGAAAGGCTTCGGGAGAAAAGAAAAAAGAAAAAAGTATCTAACTTCCCCAAACTCAGAATCAAATGGCGAGAGTGCGATCTACTGCCAGAGTTGCACGTGAAGGAGACGAAGCCGAAGGTTCGAATACTGTGCCCATCTCCGAAGCGATGCAGCGTTCCGGACTGGTGACTACGGAAGAAATGCCCGCTGCTGAAGCAAACCCGACGGCTGCCGAAGGTGAAGAAGAGAACATTGAAGGGACTGATCCCGAAGATGACTATCGCATTGCCATGCCCAGCAAGCCCAGTCACTTGGACTTCGGGAAATCAACTGTTTCAAAAGCCGATCTTTCCAAGATGGTGAAAGCAGGTTATTTCAATGAAAATCAGAAGAAGCTACTTCGCTTCGGGGGAGAAGAAACCACCCCGAAGCCAGAGAAGGACGAGATTGTCATCTTCAAGAGCTTTTTAAAGGCTGGGCTGAGATTCCCTCTTCACGAGATTATTGCAGAGATACTGAAGAGATTTGGTATCTACCTTCACCAGATAACTCCTAACGCTATCGTTAGGCTTAGCGTTTATATTTGGGCCCTCCGAAGTCAAGCAGTGGAGCCATTTGCCGACAGTTTCTGTCGAGTTCATGAGTTACATTATCAAACAAAGGCCAGAAAAGATGGGCTACATGATAACTTCGGTTGCTACAATTTTGCCTACCGGAAAACCGCAAAGTTTCCTGTGATCAGCTACCGAAGCAAATGGCCAGCAGGCTGGAAATCAGAATGGTTCTATGTCAAGATTGATGACGACAAAGAGAAGCTTGTGCAAAGTCCACTCGAGCTGATCTTCGGAGAAACCCGACCCCGCTGCAACATGACACCAGAGGGTCAAACACAACAGGCAATGGATGAATTCGGAATTATTGCAGAACATATCAGTACCAGGGATCTGGTTCAAGAATTCTTGGCATTCAGAGTCTTCCCTACTCTGAAAGAATGGGAAATGCCAAAGTTGAAGGGGGAGAAGAAGGAGGGGGAACTTGTCCGGCTTCCATATCACTTCAAATTCAAGCAATACTTTAAGAAGCCCTGCCAAGAGTGGCTGGACACAGTCGAGGTGATGTGTAATGAAATTCTGGGGAATTATTCCAAAAAAGAAGATCAACTAATGACAGCAGCCTTCGGCACCCGTTCGAAGCGAAGGCTGAACCGAGTGCTTGATGCCCTGGGCTTCGAGTACCCTGACTATGAGCAGTTGAGCAAGGGTGCTGAGGGCCAAAAAAGAAAAAGAGTGGTCGAAACTCTGAACAAGGATGAAGAAAGACCAGCAAAAGAGAAGAAAATTCCCAAGAAAAGAAAAATATCAACTCCGAAGCGAAAATTATCTGAAGAAGAGGGGACCCCCACACCACCTTCTACCAGCGACGTGGAGGAAATTTTAAAGGTAATGACTGAACCCGTGCCCACGAAGCTAAGTCCACTAGGGCCTCAACTGACGAAGCTTTTTCGAAAGGTGGAAGAGCCGGAACAAACGAAGATAACCAAGCCAAAGCGGCAAAGAATTATTGCAGTGACCGAAGTTATCGATAAGACGCCGCCGAGAGCGTCAATTCAGAAAACGGCAGCTGCTGAAGACACAACAAACGTCGAAGTCGCACCTTCGGAGGTCGCGGCTACCGAAGCCGCTACAGCCGAAGATGTGAACTTAGAAACTACTATTGAGGACATCAACAAAATTTTGGAAGACATGGCTGCAGAAGAAGCTGCCACTACTGTTGAAAAAACCATGGCCATAGTGCCTGAGAAAGGGAAAGAAATAGCCGAAGACACTTCGGACGACGAAGCCTACACATTTCAAAAATTAATTGGGCAAAAACTGTCGAAGGCCGAAATGGAAGAACTTAAGGACTATGCCAAATCTTGCGGCTACAAGCCAGGAGCTCTTCTATTTGGAGGCATTGATGACGAAAAATTGGGCTGCATTCGAGACCAAACTGGAGCTAAGGTCATCGGTACTTTGTCAAAAAGTATCGGTTTTCCGAAGCTAGAAACAGATATCAGCCGCTACCGACGACAACATATCGTCGGCAGCTTATTTTACTCCAATTTCAAGGTAAACAACTTTTCTCTGGTTTCTATTGTTTTTAATAATGGAAATATTCCTAACAAAGGTTGTTTATTTGCAGAGCATGCTTCTGAGCAAAGCTCTGAGGATGCAGCAAGACTTGGAGGACAAAAAACACGAAGCTATAATCGAAAATTTAGAGAGCAAGATAAAAGAACAATCAGCTATCATTGAAAAGAAAGACTTCGAGCTCCAATCAACCGAAGGCTTGCTGGCAGAGACTGAAGCTAAAATATCAGAGTTGAATTCAAAGCTTATCGGCCAATCAAAACAATTTGAACAGGAGAAGCTAGAACTTAATTCGAAACTTGAAGCCGAAGTCCAGGCCAACTCAGACTTGAAAAAATCATTAACAAGCCTTCAAGACAAATGCTTGAAATTTAGCAATAATTGTATTGAACGATTAAAAAAGATATTTTACTCTGTTGGAGCCAGCAGCGGGAAGTTTACCCCTTCAGCGTAAAATTTACCACAAGCCTTCGATCATATTGAAGCTGAAATCGAAGAACTTGACGAAGTCATAGCCGGGCACGGTGACTTCTGTGCCTGGGTAGCTTCTCGGGGTACCGCTGCAGCGTTCCTGAAGGCCGGCTGTGAGCATGGAAAAATCGTCAACAGGCCCAACTTCACCTTGTCTCCATCAATCCTGGACGATATTCCTGACCTCGCCCGAAGCATCTCAAATAGATTTATAAAAATGATATGGACAAAAGGCGGGCGAGAGAAGGCTGGAGACGAAGCTCGAAGCCATCTTGATCTAGTACGAAATCATACTTTGTACTTACCTTCTCCTTCACACTTGATTTTTACTCGCGATACCTTGATTCATGTAGGATGACGAAGGTGAAGATGATACTTAAAATATGTCGCCGAAGCCGTCGCCGAAGCTGAAGCTTAGTGAAGATCAGTAGAAGTATACCATGGAAAAAGCTCAGGATACTTTTGTAACAACTTTTGTAAATACAATTAAACTGTTCTTAAGGAACTTTGTACATACCTTGTAACATATTCTTACCCTTCTACTGAGGCGCTTTGATGTGGACGAAATCAGTATTTTGAGCCGAAAGCGAAAAAACACCTTCCCTTCTTTTCGTACACAACGAAGCATAAGAGACCAATTCTTCTTTTTGCCGAGCAACGAAGCATAAAAGACCACTTCTTTTTGCCGAAGCTTTTCTTTTTTGTACACAACAAAGCATAAGAGACCACTTCTTCTTTTTGCCGAAGCAACCACTTAGGAACACAAATGCTATGAATGAATGCTTATGAATGCAAATGTTATGATGTAATGTAATGTGCGAATGAATGTCCAAAGCATATGTCCGAAGCCACACCCAGCCATTATTTCCTTAAAGACAACCACACATCAGCTCTGCATTCCCTTAGGAACGACTTTGGAGCATTTTCGTCTTTTACTTAGACGGTATAAGCTCTGCATTCCCTTAGGAACGTCTTTGGAGCTTCTTCGCCTTTTACTTTCGGCGGAATCAGCGTTGACTTTTCGCTGTGAGCTCTGCATCCCCTTAGGGACGTCTTTGGAGCTTCTTCTCTTTTTCAGTTTCGGCACTCGATGGTGCGTTCTCAGCTTTTTACATTTACATTCTTTGGGGGATTTTGGTCTTATAAAACTAAAAAAGGAAATTACATATGATGGCCCCATTAAAAACCTTTCTCCCCCTTTGGAAAGGAAAAGGGTGCCATGAAAAAGAAAAAGAAAAACATAAAAAGTTACATCGAGTTATACATAATATCTCCGAAGCTCATCTGCATTCCAAGATCTTGGAATTTCGTTGCCATCCATGTCCTTTAATCTGTACGAACCAGGCCTTGACGAGGATGCTACTAAGAAAGGCCCTTCCCATTTCAATTGTAACTTGCCCACTGTATCTGGGTTAGCCACTCTCCGAAGCACCAAATGTCCTGGCTCAATATTTTTCAGCCGGACCTTTCTATCTCGCCATTTGACTGTTTCAGCCTGGTATTTATTGATATTCTCCACGGCTTGAAGCCTGATCCCTTCTAAGGCATATTTTTCCACAAGACAAGCATCTTCGGTATCTGATTCTGCCGAAGCTACCACTCTTATTGATCCAGCTTTAGCTTCTTCCGGAGTTATAGCTTCGTCACCGAATAATAACTTGAATGGGGTAAAGCCTGTAGACCTTGATGTTGTTGTATTGTGGCTCCACACCACTTTGGTCAACTGATCTGGCCACTTTCCCCTGGGTTGATTGAAGATTAACTTCATTATTCCTGTCATTATAATGCCGTTGGCCCTTTCAACGAGCCCATTCGACTCCGGATGCCTGACTGATGCAAAATGGATCTTCGTTCCAATTTGATCACAGAAATTTCTGAAAGCTTCGGAGTCAAACTGCGTTCCATTATCTACAGTGATGGCCTTCGGTACCCCGAAACGACAGACAATATTCTGCCAGAAAAACTTTTGGACAGTGGCCGAAGTTATTGTGGCTAACGGCTTCGCCTCAATCCACTTGGAAAAATACTCCACAGCTACTATAACATATTTTAGGTTCCCTTGGGCCGGTGGTAATGGACCCAACAAGTCAAGGCCCCACCTTTGCAATGGCCAGATGGGTTGTATCAGCTGTGTCAAAGACGAAGGTTGCTTTTGATCTCTTGCACATTTTTGACAACCTTCGCACTTTTGAACTAACTCCGCTGCATCCGAAGCTGCCTTCGGCCAATAAAATCCTTGGCGGAACACTTTTCCAAGTAACGGCCTGGATCCGATGTGGGATCCACACAGGCCTGCATGTATCTCTTTCATTAACTCTATACCTTCGGTTCTAGACAAGCACTTGAGCAGCGGGGCACAAACTCCATGCTTGTATAACTCCCCTTCTATCATGACATACGGACGAGCTCTTGCCTCTATCCTTTTATTATAAGCTTCGTCATCTGATAGGAAGTAACCCTGAAGGTAAGAGATTATTTCAGTTCTCCAATCTTCGCTGTAAGCAGGAGAAATGCTGAGGACTGCTCTTTCAAGTAGCTCCACTGAAGGTGCCTTTATTGTTTCGAAGAAGACATCCGAAGGTAACGGCAGCCCCTGTGCTGCAGACTTGGCTAGTAAATCAGCATGCTCATTTTGTCCCCGAGGGATATTCTTGACAGAAAATCCTTCGAAGGAGGCCTCGATCCTTCGGACCGTGTCTAGGTATTTTTCAAGCTTCGGATCTTTAGCCTTGCAACTTTTGTCAATATGACCCGAAACAACCTGGGAATCAGTCTTAAGAATCGCCCTTCTGATTCCCATTGCCTTTAATTTCTGAAGACCCAGGAGCAGGGCTTCGTACTCAGTAATATTATTTGTGCAGCTGAAGTCAAGTCTTGCTGCATAGCAAGTTTTAACCTTGGATGGTGAGACCAACACAGCAGCTGCACCTGCTCCGAAGGTTCCCCAAGAGCCATCACAAAACACTGTCCATACTTCGGCATCTTTATTTGCTTCTTCATCCTGAGCCCCTGGCGTCCAGTCGGCAATGAAATCTGCCAATGCTTGAGACTGGATTGAGGATCTATGCACATAATCAATGTAAAACTCATTGAGCTCCGCAGCCCATTTTCCAATCCGTCCAGTAGCTTCTCTATTTCTCATGATATCCTTCAACGGCTGCGAAGAAGGAACAATAATGTTGTACGCCTGAAAATAATGCCGAAGCTTCCTGGATGCCATTAAAACGGCATACAATACCTTCTCCAGCTCTGTATAATTTTTCTTTGAGACACTAAGGACCTCAGATACAAAATATACTGGGACCTGCTTCTTGACTTGTCCATCAAACTTCTCCTGGACAAGTGCCGCACTTACTGCTGAGTGCGAAGCTGCCACATATAACAACAGAGGAGCCCCTGGCGTTGGTGGAGTTAATGTTGTTAGATCTATTAAGTATTGCTTCAGCTCTTCGAAGGCTTTTTGTTGACTTGGGCCCCATTGAAAGACTTCAGCTGACTTCAGCACCTCGAAGAATGGTAAGTTTCTTTCTGCTGATCTGGATATAAATCTGTTGAGAGATGCCAGCCTTCCTGTCAATCTTTGGGCCCCCTTTCTTGTGGTTGGTGGCTCCATTCGAAGTATAGCTTCGATTTTATTTGGATTAGCTTCGATTCCCTTTGTTGAAACCAAGCATCCAAGAAATTTACCCTTCTTCACTCCGAAGACACATTTTTCTGGATTCAGCTTCAGACCAGCTTGTCTGAAGCTGGCGAAGGTCTCCTGCAGATCAGCAATATGATTTTCCTGCTTCGTGCTTTTTACAATAATGTCATCAACATAGGTCAACACATTTCTGCCTATCTGAGACTGGAGAACCTTCGCAGTCATTCTGCTGAAACTCCCTCCAGCATTCTTGAGCCCCTCAGGCATCCGAAGATAGCAATATGTGCCACTTGGGGTTATGAAGCTAGTTTTCGGCTCATCTTCCTTCTTCATCCAAATTTGATGATAGCCTGAGTAGCAGTCTAGGAGACTCATGAGCTCTGAAGAAGCTGCTGCATCGACTAAAGAGTCTATCCTTGGCAGCGGGAATTCGTCCTTCGAACAAGCCTTGTTAAGATCTGTGAAATCGATACACATTCTCCACTTGCCATTGGCCTTCTTCACCATAACAGTGTTAGCCAGCCACTCTGGATACTTCACTTCTCTGATAACTCCTGCACTGAGGAGTCTTTTTACTTCATTGCGAGCTCCTTCGGCCTTGTCATCAGACATTTTCCGAAGCCTCTGCTTTCGGGGTCTGAAGGATGGGTCGACATTGAGCGAATGTTCAATAACATCCCGATTTACTCCACAGAGATCATTAGCTGACCATGCAAAAACATCTTTGTTGTTGAATAAAAACCTTATCAAGGTTTTCTCCTGGTCTTCAGATAGTTGCGAGCCCAACAGCACCTTCTGCTCTGCTATGTCTTCACACAATAACATGGGCTTCGGCTGATCCGCTGAAGCTGCCTTCTCCCTCCTGAATTTGTACTGTTCACAAGCTTCAGCTCCATCTATGTTATGGATTGCCTTGGAGTCAGTCCAGCTTCCTTCGGCCCTTCTAGCAGCTTCCTGGCTTCCATGGATAGCAATAGGCCCTTGGTCCGAAGGTATCTTCATGCAGAGATAAGCTGGGTGAAGAATTGCTTCGAAGGCATTAAGGGTACCTCGGCCAATGATAGCATTGTAAGGATATTCCATGTCAACAATATCAAACACAATTTGCTCAGTCCTTGTGTTGTTGACAAATCCGAAGGTTACCGGCATGGTAATCTTCCCAAGTGCTACAATCTGCCGCCCTCCGAAGCCACAAAGAGGGTGCGTAGCATCATGAATTTTGTCTTCAGGTTCTTGCATTTGTCTGAAGGCTTTAGCAAATATAATGTCAGCTGCACTGCCTGTATCAACTAGGACATTGTGGACCAGAAATCCTTTGATCACGCAAGAGATAACCATGGCATCATTGTGAGGATAATCCTTAAGCTGAAGGTCTTCCTGAGAGAAAGTAATTGGAATGTGGGACCATTTTGACTTGATGAAGGGTCCCTGCACTCCAACATGCTGCACCCTTCTCTGAGCCTCCTTCTTCTGCTTCTTGTTAGCCGGCTCTGAGCAAGAACCGCCTGTTATCGGGAGCACCAGCTTCGAAGCCGAAGCAGCTCCAGCTTGATTGTTGAACGAAGCCATCAGCTCAGAAAAGTGGAAGTGAGTTCACCGGAGGTGGGCGCCAATGTTGGGGGCTTGTTCTCAAATGCTAAGAGTTAAGAACAAGGCAACACAGAAAATGTTAAGTGTTAAAGTCCTTCGTCCTCCATCATTTTATATCCTTTCGGGATATAAAGAATTTCGGGCGAAGGTTACGAAGGACGTACCTTCGTAAGCATAATAACGAGGGACGAAGTATTCATATAAATCATGAGATATAAAATAAACATTTAAATGTTATCATAGAATCATTTCCATTTTTATTAACATGAACGAATATAAATAATTTCAAATTACAAATGTACCTTCGGTCTTGAGGAAGGCAAAAGTATAAGTGTGATGCGAAGGCAAATGACAGGTTCGCGTGAACAGTACGGGGGTACTGTTCATCTATTTATAGACACAGGACGCAGCCTGTGACAAATTACAATTATGCCCCTTACAAAAGTTTACAACATTGACTCAGACCTTTATGGATAAAAAGGTCATTCTATCTCTATGTCGGTTTGTAACGCCGAAGCTCCATGAAAAGGAACCTTCGGCCATCTCCTGGGGACAGCTTCAGCCGAAGCTGCTTCTTCGTGCAAGACCTTCGGCGCAACGAAGCATGACCCCAACATTGTCCAAGCCGCTCACCTTGTTATATTCATCTCTGCACAACCATGCTAACAAAACAGTGGTAGCTTGTGCATTCTTATGAATTTGTTCGTTAATGAAGACAGGGTTATCCGTACTATCAAATTGCATTCCAATCTCAACTATCTCCCAAATACTAGGATGGAGAGAGAAGAGGTGACTACACATTTTGTGACTCCAAAAAGCGTAGTCCTCTCCATCTAAGTGTGGAGGTTTACCAAGAGGAATAGAAAGCAAATGGGCATTGGAATTATACGGAATACGAGAATAATCAAATGAAAAATTTGAGTTAACCGGTTTCTTTTTCTCGTCGTAGTCGTCGTCTCTTGGGGAAGAAAAAGACTCGTCGCTGTCATAGTAGACGATCTTCTTGATGCGCCTCTTCTTCTTCCCATCCTTCTTCTTACGACTCGAGCCAGAGTCAGTGGGCTTGTCATCCCTTGGCTCGTTGAAGATGGACTCCTCCTTATCGTTGACCACCATCCCCTTTCCCTTAGGATCCATCTCTTCGGGCGATTAGTCCCTTACGTGAAGAGAACGGCTCTGATACCAATTGAGAGCACCTAGAGGGGGGTGAATAGGTGATCCTGTAAAATTTAACAACTAATAGCCACAAAACTTGGTTAAGTGTTAGAATGATAAAACCAAGTGGCTATAGAGCGAGCTCTAGCGAATCACAATAGTCACACAGAAAAGCAATCACAAGAGACATGCGAGTTATCCCATGGTTCGGCCAAGTACAAAACTTGCCTACTTCCACGTTGTGGCGTCCCAATGGACGAGGGTTGCACTCAACCCCTTTCAAGTGATCCAATGATCAACTTGAATACCACGGTGTTCTTCTTTCTTATACTTTCTCCCGTTTGCGAGGAATCTCCACAAGTTGGAGTCTCTCGCCCTTACAACAAAGATCAAAGTGAAAGCACTAGAGTAAGGGTGGGAAGCAACACACACAAATCCGCAGCAATACGCACACACACAGCCAAGACTTGAGCTCAAATGAAGCGCAACAAGTTCACCACTAGAACAGAGCTCAAATCACTAACAAAGTCAATCAAGTGCGCGGAGATGGAGTGTGGAAGACTTAGAATGCTCAAAGTATGCTTGGGTGACTCCTCCATGTGCCTAGGGGTCCCTTTTATAGACCCAAGGCAGCTAGGAGCCGTTGGAGGCAACTTTGGAAGGCTAATCTTGCCTTCTGTCGGGTGGCGCACCGGATAGTCCCTGTAGCTGTCTGGTGCGTGATCTCCTTCCTTTTCAAGCGCATCCGACCGTTGCAGATTTGCTGCAGTTGGCACACCGAACACCGTCCGGTGCACACCAGACAGTCCGGTGCCCCCTGCCGACCGTTGGTGCGCCCATGCGTCGCGCGTGGATTACACAGCCAACCGTTGGCACAGTCGACCGTTGGCTCACCGGACAGTCCGGTGCCTCACCGGACAGTCCGGTGAATTTTAGTCGTACGCCGTTGAATGTTTCCCAAGAGCGACGACTTTGCCGCGGACGACTCACCGGACAGTCCGGTGCACCACCGGACAGTCCGATGATTTATAGCCGTACGCCGCCGTCGAGTCCCGAGAGTGGCCTGTTCACCGGAGGCTGGTCTGGTGCACCGGACACGGTCTAGTGCACCACCGGACACGGTCCGGTGCACCCAGACCGAGCAGGAGATAGCCAACTCAATTCCAATCCTTTTTCTTCTGTTTCTATCACTTAGACACAATACATTAGTACCCAAATCAATGTACTAAGTCTTAGAAATGTACCTTGTTGCATGATTTGCACTTCTTCAATCTTGGGCACAAATTAAGACTTAGAGGATATGTGTTGGACACTTAATCACCAAAACACTTTAGAAATGGCCTAAGGGCACATTTCCCTTTCAGTAATAATGGAGGATGTCCTCATCATTCCCACCTTCTTAAAATAGGTGCTAGCTCTGATACCAGATGATACACCCATCCTAGGTGGAGTTGGCCGAGGCCCAACAAATTAGGGTTGTCCGGAGCCCAGCAGTTCATTAAGCACACCTAACTCAGAGAAGGGCCCAATCACCCTAAAAGACTAGTATGATGGGGGAAGGGTGGCTCTCACTTTTATGGTGGCTTCCTCCTTATAGGTTAAGCGAGGTGGGATAGTTCTAAGGCTCACATGGTCGTCGTCTGACTATAATTGGGCCAAATGGGCTAATTGTGTCTTTGCCGACAGGTAATAGTGGAGGATGTCCTCATCACCTCCAAGGTGGTCGGATCGTCTTGTTTAGATTCGATAGGCAAGATGGAGCTTGTCGCCACAGCGTCATCAACTTGGGGAAATGGCGACCCAACCTGAACTTCCATTGAAACGATAAGAGAAGAGCCAATTGCAACACCCTCAGGGGCTGGAGCACCCTCCGGGACCAGAGCTAGATCGGTAGTATGACCGACTAATGTGGCAACTTCTGGTGGTACTGGCAGGCTTACCTTTGGCCGGCCAACAAACAAAAAGAGGATACCTCGTCCGAATGAACTATGTCAACATCAATAGCATTGATCTCAGGTAATTCGCATAGCAACGCCTCCGGAATGGTCTCCTCAAGAGTACACTCCAAACCTGACATGGTCAAACCATGGATATCCATCATACCACAACAGGAATTCAGGTAATTCCCGTTGGCCCAGAACCGACGGGAATAAGACCTATACCGTTGGGAATTACTAATTCCCGTTGGTATATGGTTAATTCCCGTCGGTTCTGGGCCGACAGAAATTAATGGTCGTGGTTTAATTAATTCCCATAAGTGGCTAACGGGAATTGATTAATTCTCGTCGGCTCATGAGAAGCCGATAGGAATTAGTTAATTCTCGTCGGCTTAGCAAAGTCGACGGGAATTAATAAGTTAATTCCCATTGACCAATTAATTCATGTCGGCCAAGTCTGGCCCATGCGAATTATTCGAATAATTCCCATCGGCCGCGCTTGGCTAACAGGAATTAACTGACTCATCGGAATTATTTGAATAATTCTCGTCGGTTGTGTCCAAGCCGACGAGAATTAAGTGGCCCATGGGAATTAGCTGTTAATTCCCGTCGGCTATGGTCAAGCCGATGGGAATTAACCTTTCCTGTTGCAAACCAGCAACCAATGAGGTCGTTATTTCTCCACAATATTGTACACAACAACACACATAACAGTATCATCAGACAGAACATAGATCAATATTGGTCACATTACAAACACATCTATTGACATAGTTAACAAAAACTTCACATTAGAACCACATAATCAATTCACACATCACAAATTTCACATCACCAACATAGCTTGCATAACCATTTCAAATAGCAACAATGGGATAAGTTAAAGTGTTTAGTTCATGAAAAACATAGCGTGCACGGATTAAGAAACAAAGATGACCAAGCACCATACTCAGGGATAACTACCACTTGGATGGTTAGAGCTTTGGCCACTGCCGCCACCAAGAGGAGGGTACACGAAGAGGGACTCAAGAAATCCAGTTCTTGTGGGATCATACCCTCTCCCACCCGCTTCGGGCGTAACCTATGCAAGGATGCAAATATCAACATGTTTAATGCAAATAACAACAAGTTAAATGCAAATATCATCAAATTAAGTATACAAGTGTATAAAATCATCGAGAGTTATCAAATGTACCCTATCTCTAGGTGCAGGTATATGTGTCAGAGGGGTGTTGATTTGTTGAGTTCCTAGTTCCTATTTAATGAATATTCAACAAGTTAGTTATACGGTTCATGTTTTGCTACTACACTAACTAGATGAATTTCTAGTTTAGAGAATGTTATTAAGAGAATTTGCTAAGATTAACGTATCAGAACTGGTGTGGACGCAAACTATCTCCATCGTGGTGGCGGTGGAATGTTTGGTGTCATGCCATGTTGCTGCATTAACTGTTAAACATATGTGTTACTATTGAACATGTTGTATTGAAATATAAGAATTTAGACTTCGGAGTACCTATACTTACTTGATACATCGCTTGGTTATGTGCATTGCAAGCCTCCATAAATTCTCGTTGCTGTCTCATCTCCTCATGCATCCTCATAATCTCCAACTCCTCCTCATTCGGTCAACGAGAACACGAGCTACGGGAAGACGAACCCATCCTCTGAGATCTCACCGACAACGAGTCAATGAATCCATCGAAGAGTGTGTATCTATAAGTGATTCAAAAATTGTGATTACTACATGATCAATTTAGTATCAACCATGTAATTTCATAAGTTAGAGCTTACTGTCCATGCGCTTTTCCCCCACCACTTGTATACACCACCGAGGGATCCACCGATTCATGTCGCAAGTCGAAGTCAGGGCCATGGCGCCGAACCATCTCCTCCCCATATGCCTCTTATACATCATTCACAAATTTATAAATGCAGAAATTTCTATACTTTGAACCAAAACTCACCAGTCGATCCATGGTCGTCTGGCTGCAGAGCAGGTCAGGGTTGTTAGGGTCTAGTCCTTTGTGGCCCTCTTGCTAGACCTCAATGTCACTAGGCTTTTGGTCACACGTAGCTTCCTGTATAAACAAAAACATTCATAAGCAATCGTACTATTTGGTGGTCGACATAGCTAGATCAAACTTACCATTCTTTTAGCTTTTCAGAGCATGTTGTCGCCGCCAAACTTGTGGTTAGGATTAGTTCCTCGACATTGCCTGTGATGCGCCGACACTTTTTGGAAGCCTTCGGAGGCCCAATGTCGACACCAAGCATAGTACGCATCAGGCACGGGTGCCATCCATGGAACCATCACCTGCACACACAATGTTACATATTATATCAATCACCAAAATTAACAAAAAGAGTAAAACAAATTGAATACTAACCTCACGATATTGATCCCTAGGCAAATATTTCTTTAAGGGCCCTTCCTTTTTGTTCAAGGGGCCTGCTTCTTCTAGATAATTTTGAAAATACAGATTTGTAGCCTTAATTCTCGCATAGTATATGACATCCTTCATCAGCTTCTTTGCATTGTTTTGGAACACACATTCAGCATGCCCCATGTAATCCTCTCCGTCAGGCAACCAATAGCGAAGCTACAACATAAAGAAGATAAATACAATGGTATAAGTCATAGAATTAAAATATTAATAAATGAAACAAAAACAATAGAGAATTCATACCCAAAAGTCATGCCACACAAGTCCCTATATGTCGGTGTGGTCTCATTCCTTTTTTAACTTGTACTCATCCCAGGTACTGACGAGCACCTCATCCACGCTATCTCCATCTGACAGCTTCACAATACTAGGGTAGTGAAGGCGGCAAAGAGAACCCAACGTAAGGTTAACCTAAGTGTGGTGTTTGTCCCTTGCCATCAAAGGAAAGATCCTCCCAATTCCTGCATTACACAAAAACATTAACAATACACATAATATTTATATGAGACAAGTTAATATATTACACTCACCGATCTCCATGAGGCATGATTAAGATCCTATCAGCCCCTCGCTCTATCACGAGAAGAGGCTTTACTGAGTGGCTCTTTCTTGAGCGACATGTGCGTGTCACTAAAGAGCCTCCTAAGGCATCATCCATCGGGTTGTTAACCGGCTAGGCCTGTTGGGCCCACTGGTCCCCCACCTGTTGCTGCTCTCTCTGGTGGTCCCACTGGTCCCATGGCTGGTGCTGCTGCACGGCCTGGTCCCATGTTGTGTGCTGCACCTCCTCATTGTGTTGCACCTCCTCATTGTGTTGCTCCTCAGTGTGCGGCTCATCCTGGTACATACAACTCAAGATTTAGATAAAGGTAAATATGTAAACAAATTTATTAGTACAAAATATGTTACCTCATCTCCATGTGCAGCGCTCAACAGCTCTTGACGTCTGCTGCTGCTCGAAGAACTGCCCTAAAATAGGTCCAAGCCCTTGAACAACCCCTTCACTGACTTCTTTGACTTTGTTGGCATCCTGCATCAAAATAAGAAATTATTCATTAGTGGAATGTTTAAATGACATAATCCTTAAAAGTTAAAAACAAATGAAAAACAAAATAATTTACTTGTCAAATATCATCAAAATCAGGATCTATTTGTTCTCTTCTATGTAGAGGTCGCCATGTAACTTTTCTCCTAATAGGTTATCTTCTCCGTCTCTCGGGAAAAGTTAAGTCATTAATGTCTGCAACTAGTGAATCTAATGCTGGGGCAGGATCAATATGAAAACTAGTTGGCAAATCTTCTTCTTGAAACACCTCATCAACCTGCTCAAGGTGCCCAAATTGATATTCATCCTCACCAGGAGTGTATAGGAGTTCGCGGGGATTTACATTGTACACAACCCTCCATGTAGATATCTTTTTGCATGGATATATCGAGAAATAAACTTGGTCTGCTTGATGGGCAATGATATACGTGTCGTGTCCTTGAAGCAATTTTTCCGGTTGGATTTGTGTCATCCCAAATTCGGTCCTATAATACTTTGGGTAATACTATTTACACTCGAAGAAAACTAGCGCTAAAAGCTTATTTCCAGCAAATGTAATCTCGATCATATTTTTGATCTTTCCATAATAGCAGGCTTCGTGTCCTTCCATGTCGGTTGCCCTAGTAACGTGTAACACCCAGAATTTGGGGGTATAAAATTTCTTTCTAATTATCTACCAAATTAAGGTGTTAGTCTTGTATCTTTCTCTAGACTCTCTCTCACTCTATTTCTTTTAGCTAGAATCGAATTAATTAGTAGATGGATTAATTATTTATTTTGTCAAAACAATATGAGTCATGAAATGTTGCATCATGATGAGCTTAAAATATTCTTTGAATTGTTGCACATGTTTGAATTAGTTTGAATTTGAAACATGGTTTGAATTTGAATTGAAAACCCTAGGGAAACTAAAATAGAAAAGCATTAGAAATTCAAGAGAAAAAGAGAAAAAGTATTTCGGCCCAAGCCAGCCCAGCAGGCCCAGCTTCGCCCGCGCGCCTGCAGCTCCTGACAGGCGGACCCCACCTGTAGGCACCATCCCACGCTCTCTTCTCTCTCTCAATGCCTGGTGGGGCTGCCCTATCGGCGCCGACCCCCTCGTGCACGCGCGCTTTCTCTCTCAATGCCCAGTGGACCCCTTCCTTCAGTGATGTCCGCCCGTTCGTGAGTCCTTTCTCGCTGACCCGCGGACCCCACACGTCAGTCCCCTCCGCTTACCTAACCTCTCGCCCACACTCCCGCCACGGACGCGCCCATATCGCGCATTTCCCAGCCACCTCGGCATGCCCTCGACCCCCTTTTGAGCCTGCACCCCGCTCGCCCACTTCCCCCAATCATTTGCGCCCTCAGCCGAGCACACTCGCTCTCTCTCTCTCGCCCTGCGCGCGCGCCCAGGAAGTTTCGTCGCTCGCCGTGGTTTCGCCACCATTCTACGGTCGCCGTCGAGCCCTCGCCGAGTTCGTTGCCCAGGTAAGCTCTGCCTTATCACCGCAACCTGAAACACCCCTCGGTTCGCCCTCTCCCCCACTGATATGCTTGGTCTGTGCTCACCAGAGCATTTCTTGCACCGCCAGAGAGCCGCCGCCGTCGATCCACGTCCTCGCCGCGCCCTAGGCACCGTTTGTGAGACCCTGAGTCTCCACTCGAGGTAACCGTCCTAACCCTGCCCTTATTTTCCCCTGCCTTGCACTTTCTTGCCTCCAATTGCTCGCCGGAGTGCCCACGGTCCACCGAGGACTTTCCCTCTGCCGTCCGGTTGCCTCACCCCCAATCCTGCTACCCCAATCCTGCCATAGTGTTCGCCGAGTCCTCCCTAACCTCCTTGGTTACCCAGACCACCCCTAGCGCTCCTAGGAGCCCAGTCCACTTCGCCGCCGGTGGCTGCGCCATCACGGGTGCGTATGGCGCCGCCCTTGGCTGCCTAGAGAGGACAAAATCTCATGTGCCCGATCCTAACTGTCCAGTCTTCATTGGATGGCCTTGATGCGCGGTTAACGATTCGCGTGGACTGTGGAGCCAGAACCATTGATCGATGATCCAGTGGCCAGCGCCCCCGTGCTCTCAGCACCCCGCTGACCCGTGTGCCCCATGCGCCAGTGCCTCAGTCCTTCCCTGCCCCACCTGTCAGTCGCGCTCACCCACCCGCGCCCACGTGCTCGTCCATGGGTTTTGATCTCAACCGTTCGCTTGTGATCGTGTGGTCAAGTTTACCAGATACCCCTTGGCGTGGCGGTTTTGCTTAAGAGACCCTCGGGTTTTCGAGAATCAACCCGCCATCTTGTGATTTAGCATGCAGGCCCCTAAACTCTTATAATAAGACCCCTGGCATTTTAAATAATCACAGATTTGGGCTTAGTTTCATATTTCAAACTTCAAAACTTGTTTATTTCATATCTTTTTCATATGAACTCCAAATTTAGTGGTTCAAATTGCAAAATGTTCATAGAAATATTCTCTATCCAAATAAATTATGTTCATCCACAGTCTGAGTACTCTAATTTTTGGTCTAAGCTATATGTTAGTTTATGAGTTAATTTATTTATTTAAGAAAATAAATAAAAAGGAAATGCTAATGGTACTTAGATGTTTAATTTTGTGATATTAATAAAATGTTGTGTATGAATTGATCCCTGGTATATTCTTGTGTCTCACTAAAATTAGTGGCACTAAACTATATAGTCCACAATATCTTGGGACTCACTGATCTCTAAATATATTAATCCCTAGCATTTAAGTCTTCCCTTTATGTTCATAGTGTCTTACCAAACTTGTGTTCACTTGATTGTACATGTTTGGTGTGCTGTTCATTTGTACCTTTCCAAATGTATTGAATGTATGATCGCTTTATTTAGACAAAGAACAACCCGTGGTTCCTAAGTGTGTTGCCGAAGATCTTCTGGAGCAACAACCTGGTGAAGGCAAGTGTCCTCTGACCTATTATGTTCTACATACTTTATAATTCACCGTCCCGCATTACATTATTGAAACATAAGGATTGACTAGTCTGTATTTACTTATCCTTGTTTACCTTTTGGGTTATCATGGTTAGCTTTATGTTATTGCTTTACCTTAATCAATGAACATGATGTGAATATTTATGATACGATGATGTTATCCCGATGATGTTCTTGTGATACTTTAGGGGACTCAGACCATTTTCCTGAGTACCTCTCCATAAGGACCTATTTGGGGAGTGACAACCCGGGATAACAGTGCAACCACGAGGGTGGAATGGGACGCCCTTAGCTGTTTAATTAGAGGAACCAGAGGAGTAGTTGGCTTCGCCGTAGGGCCATCAATGGGGTTCGGGCAGAGTACTTGCTCTGACAAGGCTGGTTGCAGAGGTTCTTGATTTGGTTTTGTTAGTCACCCTTCCTTTGGGGAGAGGTACTGTGTTTATCAAACTAGAGAAACCTAACAGGTAGCTATGACCTCTGGGAAATCTTTGTAAAGGCTACGTAGTGATACCCTACCAGGCCACCTAGGTAGTGGTCAATGAAGATTGGCTCTTTCCAGGTAGAATGGGAATCACGACTTGTGGGTAAAGTGTGCGACCTCTGCAGAGTGTTAGAAATTGGTATATCAGCTGTGCTCATGGTTAAGAGCAGCCTTAGGATCCTCTTTGATTAGAAGAACTTTGGTTATTTTTACGATGATTAATGATGATGGTATAATTATGATCTCTAGTATTTCCTCTTGGAGGGAGTACATTTGGGTAATAACTGGGTTTATTACTAAAATTGGCTCTACCTATGGTAATAAATACTTGACCAACTAAAAGCAACTATTTAACCTTAACTCCACATACAGCTAGTCAACTTTAGCCAAACGGGACATTTGCTGAGTACGTTGATGTGTACTCACCCTTGCTTTACAAATCACCCCACCCCAGGTTGTCCCCACTGTACTCAGTGCTCAGGAGGAGATGCTGGCAACATGGAGGATTTTGAGGAGTTTCATGACTACGATGACTTCTAGTTATCTTAGTGGCAAACCCCCAGTTTGCTGCCTGTGTAGGCATTATCTACTACGTTTCGTATTTCCGCACTTTGATGATATTAATGTTAACGACTATGTTATAGACTCTGTGGATGTCTTGGACATCTTGATGTAATAAAGTAATTTTCCGCTATTTACTTTGAGCAATGTGTGATGATGTCCAGTTATGTAATCGCTGTGTACGTGAGTTTCTGATCCTGGCACGTACATGGTTTGCATTCGGTTTACCTTCCAAAACTGGGTGTGACATAAGACTCCACTATTTTGAGTGGCAGCCATTGGATGACTAGATTCAAAAATGTTTGAACAAAAGCGATATCCATTAATGTCGTAACATCTATAGCTTTTGGCAGTTATGCTTCCAATAGATAACTGATGTAAGTCATCATTCAAATTCATTTCCTCCCCAAATTGTCAATTATGCCACAAAGCATTAGCAAATTGTGTAATATTAGTTAACTAAAATTAGGCCCCAAAGCCACATAATTGAGACTTACACGGTCCTAGAGCCACATAATGAAATTAGGTCGCCCATGCATTCCATGTTGTCGCAATCTATCTAGGTCTCTCGCTGTTGGCCTACCGAGACACCTCATGTTTAGTTCATCAAACTCACTGTCAAATATTACTGCAGGACATGAGATATTTGAGGACATAAACTAATTCACATATGAAGAATTTAAGGAAATACAGTCTTACATGAAGTATTTCTCCACCTCAGGCATATTCGTGAACATGTAGAGTAAAGCAGACTTTCGTTCTTCCATAGTGAGGTGATATGCCTTGGGTGGACCAACAGCTTTGCCGTTTGTTTGAAAAATTGAAAGATCAGTACACGGAGGCATCTCTTGTTCATCATCATGGTACCTCTTCTTTCGAGCAAATACATTATGTTCTTCTACAAAGTAACAACTTGTGAAGTGTGCTACCTCCTTCAGTTTAAATTGTTCCGCAATACATCCTTCAACTCTTGCCTTATTGCCCACCATTGCTCTAAGCTTCTTTAATGCTCTTTCAATATGAAACATCCACCTATACTGAACAGGACCACCGACCTTAACTTCATATGGAAGATGTATAAAGAGATGCTGCATAAGATTGAAGAAACCAGGTGGGAATATTTTTTCCAATTTGCACAAAAGCACTGGTGCCTCTTTCTCTAGCTGCTCCATCACATCCTTCTGATTTCTTTAGCACATAATTGTATGTAGAAATAGCTAACTTCAGCTAACGTTTTCCACATAGCATCAGAAACATACCCATGAAACATTATAGGCACGAGCCTTTCCATAATTATGTGGAAGTCATGGCTCTTTAGCCCCTTCATCTTCATTGTCTTCAAATTCATAGATCTTCAAAAACCAGCAGCATAACCATCAGGGAATTTCAGATCCTTCATCCACTTCATCAATTCTTTCCGTTGCTTAGGTTTTAGACAATAATTAGCTTTTGGTTTGCCTCCATTTTCTCTAAGCACTTGGGTTGGACGATCACATATCATGGCTAAGTCCATGCGTGCCTTGTCATTGTCTTTCATTTTATCTGGAAAATCCATGCATGTATTTATGAGGGCTTGGCAAAAGTTACTCTCTTGATGCATGACGTCGATGTTGTGCATCAGAATCAATGTCTTAGGCCCAGGTATAACAAGACATAAGAACATAAACTCATATTTCATGCAAAGAGCAGGTGACAGGTTGTATGGTATGGCAATGACATACCAACATGAATACGACACAATGGTCATGTTGAAAGGCATGAAACCATCAAATGCCAAGCCGATACGAACGTTTCTTGCATTGCTAGAAAACTCTGGATCAAAGTCGTCAAGAGCCTTCCATGCATCAACATCTAACGGGTGCACCATTAACCCATCTTGTCTGTCCGTACAGTCTTTATGCCACCTCATGTGCATAACAGTCTTCCTCGAGAGAAACAAACATTTCCCTCTAGGAGTGAGAGGCATGTAACAAAACTGTTTATGTGCAACCTTTGTCACCACCTTTTCCCCATCTTCATTTACAAGCTCCACGTACCATAACTTGCCACATTTTAAGCATTTCTGCTCTCTGTCATGTTCCTTCCAAAAGAGCATGCAGTTGTCCTGGCAAACATCAATCTTCTCATACTCCGTACCAAGACCTTCAAGTAATTTCTTGGACAGGTACATGTCTTTGGGCATCTTGTAACCCATAGAAAGAACCTCGCTAATCAAATCCACGAGCTCTTTGTAACAATTAATAGAGAATGCAAACTTGGACCTGATTGACATTAGCCGGGTCACGAATTCGAGAACGGTCACATCGGTGTGCCCGTGAAGAGGCTCTTCTAAAGCTTTGAGGAGGTCAAAGAACTTCTGAACCTCCGGTGTAGGTGAATCATGATGATCTAGGGCCAATTCAGGTTGTAGATCCTCAAGCATCTTGTCCATCCTATCAACATCTTCACCGTCATCAACTTCTACTTCTGCTGCTCGTTCAATGCGTGACTCCCCGTGGAGATACCAGACCTTATGGCCTGGCATGAAACCATGTGAGCACAGGTGTAGTTTACTTGCCTCTTGGTGTGGCTCGTCATATTTCTATATTTATTTCATGGACACCTAATATTATCTATTTTGACAAAGCAGTTGCATGGTCCAAAAAACATCTGAGTCTTGGCAAACCATTCACTTGTGTGACACCCACCCTTATTGAAACCTTCATACATCCAATCATGTCTATCACCCATTATTGCGGCTGTGTACGAGTAAGAAGTGCGTGTGAGACATTCATGTTTCTACACGTCACACATACCATGTATGGTATATATATAGTTGCAACAATGAGGTAGTAGAATCAATACTTACATAACATGACATTCATCAATTAATAATATTCACAACAATTAATATTTGCAATAATTACTATTTTTATAACATCACATTCTCCATCAAATTCATTAACTAATAACATCAAACCACATAGTTTATATTTGCTACATAAAATTGAAAATAGAAACTACAATGTATAAAGTCATACAAAGACTAATAACACTATAAATTAACAAATTTAAGCTAACTCTAATCGCATAAAAGTTAACTCCCGTCGGCCACAAAAAACCGACGAATTTAAACGTCTTAAAATACATATTTAGCACCTCTAATTAATCGCACTTTCATTTAAATTGTATATGTCTAGGATTATACCTCGACGACTCGAACAACGTTGTCCGTGGAGGAGCTTGCGTGGACCGGATGGCAGTATAGACCGTGGCCGGCACGGTGGTGGAGGCGTGGCGGCTGTAGTGGTGGGCAGTGCTAGTGGCAGTGGGGCGGTGGGCGCCGGTGGGTGGGGTAGATCGATGGTGGGGAGGACCGACGGAGGCCCTTGGCGACGGTGGCAGACTAGCAGTGGGCTGACGCGGTGGGGCACCGGCGGACGGCGGACTGGTGGGGCCAGCGCGGTGGGCACCGACAGACGCGGTGGGCCGGGATGGTGGGGCACTAGCAGACGGCGGCGTGGTGGTGAGCGGATCGACGGAGTGGGCGGACAACACATTTGAAAATGAGTCCATGCAGGGATAGGCCATGGCTCATAAATGCTTAATCCTCGTCGGCCAGTGTACGGGGCCAACAGGAATAAGGTAATCCCCGCCGGCCAAAGTATAGGGCCGATGGGAGTTAAGTAAACCCTGTCAGCCAGAGTCACCCATTATTGCAGCTGTGTACGAGTAAGAAGTGTGTGTGAGACATTCATGTTTCTACACGTCACACATACCATGTATGGTATATATATATAGTTGCAACAATGAGGTAGTAGAATCAATACTTACATAACATGACATTCATCAATTAATAATATTAACAACAATTAATATTTGCAATAATTACTATTTGTATAACATCACATTCTCCATCAAATTCATTAACTAATAACATCAAACCACATAGTTTATATTTGCTACATAAAATTAAAAATAGAAACTACAATGTATAAAGTCATATGAAGACTAATAACACTATAAATTAACAAATTTAAGCTAACCCTAATCGCATAATAGTTAACTCCCGTCAGCCACAAAAAACCGACGAATTTAAACGTCTTAATATACATATTTAGCACCTCTCATTAATCGTACTTTCATTTAAATTGTATATGTCTAGGATTATACCTCGACGACTCGAACAACGTTGTCCGTGGAGGGGCTTGTGTGGACCGGATGGCGGCACAGACCGTGCCCGGCATGGTGGTGGAGGTGTGGCGGCTGCAGTGGTGGGTAGTGCCAGTTGCAGTGGGGCAGTGGGCGCCGGTGGGTGGGGCAGATCGGTGGTGGTGAAGACCGACGGAGGCCCTTGGCAGCGGTGGTAGATCGATGGTGGGCCGACGCGATGGAGCACCGGCGGACAGCGGAGTGGTGGGGCCAGCGTGGTGGGCACCGGTAGACGCAGTGGCCCGGCACAGTGGGATACCGACAGACAGCGGCGTCGTGGTGAGCGGATCGACGGAGTGGGCGGACAACACATTTGAAAATGAGTCCATGCGGGGATAGGCCATGGCTCATAAATGCTTAATCCTCGTTGGCTAGTGTACGGGGCCAACAAGAATAAGGTAATCCCTGTCGGCCAAAGTATAGGGCCGACGAGAGTTAAGTAAACCCCGTCGGCCAGAGTCAGGGCCAACGGGAGTTAATTTAATTCCCATCGTTCGTCAGATAGCCGACGGGAATTACCTTATTCCCGTCGGCCTGGTCAAAGGCCGACGGTAATCATTCTAGCCGACAGGAATCTTTAGAATTCCTGTTGTATACCCACTAGAATAGCAAGGCTTGAAGCATCACTTCGAGCCTTAGAGTATCACTCACGAAGGACCAGTAGAGCACCTCGTCCTCTTCCTCATCTTTCCTTATTTCCTCCACAATGTATCTAGCCACTTTTACTGCGCCACCACAGATGAGTACATGGATGTGAACTATATGATCAAGGCCCATTCCATCATAGAGTCCCAATCTCAAGGGGAGTTGAAGTCAAGTTTATTCGCGAATCCAGTTCGGACTGCAGGAATGGGTCTCGCGAAAACGGACGCTCAGACTACATACAGACTCCATTTTCGACATTCTAGATACCATTTGAAAGCTAAGGAGATAATATTTCCAACCCATCTTGTTCCACATAAAAATACACTTGGAGCTTATGGAAATTGTCATAACAAGATGATGTCCAAAATCTACCAGAAATCATCGACGCCTATTTTGGGGCCTAAAGGCCTTGTACATCTTAGGGTTGCTCAGCCACTCCTTGGACACCGCCTGAGTCGAGGATGTCTCCAATTCACGTGGGGGAGGATGATGAGGACATCACTCCCATACAAATAATGCATGGGCCGACAACACGAGCATGTTCATGACAGATAAATCTCTAGGTTCGTTCTACATATTGTATTTTGGAGCTTATGGTTTGTGCCATGGATGTTTTTTATGATAAGAAACCTTGGAGAGGACCATCAAGGAGTTGGGAAATGACAAGATGTCAAAGAGGAGAAGCTAGGACGTTCACAACAAGAGAAAGCCAAGTCCAACTCAATTTCATCTCCACCTTAGAGTCCAGGAGCAGTATGCACTAAAATGGACAACCAAGATTCATTCAAAATTCAATTAGGTTGGGCTTTATATGGATGGAAAGATAAGGAGATAAGCTTTCCAACCCAGCTGGAACCACCTGAAAATTCTTCCGGGGTCAACGGGAATCATCGAAACAACTTAGTGTTTAGATTCTGTTTGGAGCTGCGACACTGTCTGTTGGGCTATTGGGTCGTGTATCGTGTTGGAGCCCATTAAGGGTATCTCTAGGGGTTGTACACGCCCCTAACCTCTATTTTAACAGCAGCAGCCACCACATTAGGGTTTTGGTTTTGCATAGATTGTGGCAGAACCTCCCAAGTTATTGGGCCCACATTCACCTATCCTCATCTCAAAGACTGTAGACGGCTATACACGTGCACCGGATAACTTAACAGGATCCTTACAAGTGTTCTAAGGACCCCGGATAAACCACTTATAACTAGGATCACAAGATTAAGTAAACACAAATCACACACCAACATTTGTAGCGGACTTTCTTTATTACCAAAAAGGTTACAATTTACTTCAAGATTACATTATACATATCGATGTGATTACAAAAATTGGTTCAAAGGATTACTCTTTGAAATGTTATGAAATATTTGTAAGTTTGAAATACATGCTAGCTTAAGTGACAATCCTCAATAAGAAGTATAGAAGAGCTACTTAGACCTATAAGAAGGCCGAGCCCACCGGCGCTTAGTCACCAACACAGTACCACACGATACACCTGCAACGGTGGGTTCAAAGAACCCTAAGGATATAGGTACTTTCGCAAGTATTACCCGACTAAAGAAAAGACTCTCAAGGATATGCTGGCTTTAAAGGGATTCAAGGTAAAGCTTATCAAGATTCAAAGACTATTTTTGCAGAAAAGCTTACTAGGAGTGGATCCTTAAGCCATCTTTTAATTAGCAAATTAAGTTCTTTCCTGATTCTATATTTGCCTGATCTAGATCAATCACTTGTGCTAATTTAGCTTCCTTTACCAAAACCCTTATTCCACTTGTTAACTATGGTGCAGGGCAGTGACCAAGTCTTCATGTCCGAGAAGTAACAGTGATCCGAAGCGATTAATACCTAGCTAGGTATCTCCATCCACACGACATATGTAGCACTTAACCCTTACATATGTCAACTCGCACTCGGGTTTCTTAAGACCATAATGGGTTCACGCTAACCGAGAGCACATATACTCCACCGTCCAGCCTCTTGCCACGGAGGGTACACACTACTCTCGCCATCTCTCCACTCCCATAGCATGGTAGACTTTCTAGTATTGGTCCGATCGAGGCAAAGCTTACCCATGATGAGGTATGTGGCCAGTTAAAAGGTCCTCGATCAGCAAGTCTACATCGGCTCGGTCCTTAAACGACTCAGACGGAGACACTACACTGAGACTCCCTTCTCGTGTAAGTCAGCCGCCTGTTCTCGATTTTAACTTATTTCCTAAAGCTTGGTACCTGTTAGAGGTACTCTTTCCAAATGATGGATCCATCATGGCCATGATGGATTCACCATCGTAAGTTTGTTTTTCAGAAAGTTCCCATATCCATTGCTACACATCATTCTTTTTTAAACAACTTTTAATCTTCTAAACAGGGCTAAACATCTTGAATTATTTTTATAAAACGAGTATCAAGGAATGGTAACCAATATTCCAAGGAATGGTAATGCATCATATAAGGTGATAAAGATTTTAAAACAACAAGGAATGGGGTAAATGCACTGGGGCTTGCCTGGGATAACACTAGTTAGTGTTTGTTAGACGATGTTTCTAGATGACTATCTCTTTTCTTGACACTGGTTCAGTCCATCCATTTTCCAGTTCACCGGTCGACGTCATCTTGTGGTCTGCTCTGGTCCACATCCTTTGCTTGTACGATTCTTAGCTAGCGTACCTAATGAGATGCATGGTGCACATGAATGGATATAAGCAGGAATAGCACAAGCCTAAATAATGCAACACGATGGCAAATTAAACACTTAGCGGTCAGGCACATAATAACACTTAAAAGCAAATACTAGATGTCAAGATATTTCTATGTATGTTGGTCCACGTTATTTTAACTTAACCAAATCCAATTCAAATAGCAAGCGATAATAAACTAAGCACAAGTCCTATACCTCCCTTAGCTAGAGCATACACCAAAAGGGGTTAACAACACTTAGACTCACCAGAATCGGACGCCTAAGACATAGAATGAACATAGAAGCAGTTTAACCAGTTTTCCAGACTTCTTTGATATATCTGTGATTAATATATAATTATTCAAGAACTTAGTGCACCATATAACAAGATGAATATATGAATATAATAATTTGGAGGTAAGACGAAGTTACACAAATAGAAGGAACTCATCCTAGCTTGCATTCACGTAGACCAAACACCAACAAGTATTGCATATCCACATGAAGATGAATTGTACTACATAAATATGAACTAGGATGACTGAACTTTGATCCATTAATACATATACAAACTACTTCTAGTCCACAACAGAAAATGGCCAAACCACAGGTAAACCAAAAACTCTAGTGCCATAAGATCTAGGCAATCAATCTAATGATAACTAAACATACTAATGGTGGCACGAGATCAATATCACGGATATCACAAGGACATTGAGCAATTCAACAAACAAAGAACATGACAACAACTAAAGCAAGTCATCATTGCATCCAAATAGTTGCCAGAAATAATTTTAGTCGATTAAGTCGACTAGCTGGTAGAAACACTAGACCAATGTAATCATGTTCACTCTTATATCCACTTAGACACTCCTCACCTAAATTATACTAGGTGTATGCCCGTACGTTGTTACGGCGCCAACATGTCATGATAAAATACATTAATATACAGAAACATTAATCATCATTCGACATATATGCTCCCCAATGAACAAACTGATGTCAAGAAAACAAAAAGGATGGAAAACAAAATCATCGACCAGCTAGTTCATACAAGGGAGTAGCACTTTCCCAATCAGTATTCTACCTTTTCCCAATCAATATTCCACCTTGTAAAATTCAATTTTGTTCTAAAGAAATATATTTAAGAAAAAATTGAGTGAACTCCATCATAAGTTGATGAGACACGATATTTTTGGTGGCACATTAACATATAGTTGAAGTAAAAGAAGAAAAATGTAGCACAATCGCAAACTTGAAGAAAATATATTTTCAATGCAAAAAACATATGCATAAAGTCTCGTACCGGCACATTGCTACGACATACGAATTATTTAACCTTTTAAAATTCAATTTTGTCCTCCTGTGTAATATTCAAGTAAGTTGGCACAACAAGAAATTTTGGGATTTATTAATGATGCAATGCATATTTATAGCATGTAGGTATTTTTATTTTTCATAAACATTCATCTATCTTTATGGAAAATTAAAAAGTGGACTTTCTTTTGTAACTGCATCTTTCTATACATTGTTGGTCTCATTTCTTCCATCAAAGTCCATTTCTATTTATTAATTCTGTGAAAGTATGATGAGTAATGTAAAAGAAAACTCATTGTTGTGGACCTGCGTACATATATCTGATGGTGATCTTACTTCTAATAATACTCATGTGGTTGTATTCTGAAGTAGCTCCTGTTGTCGAAAGTGCAACCCAGTGTCTCGTGGAGGAAAATAATCAGTTGCTTAACCAGATTTCTGCAAATAATGAAACATTCAAGGTCTATTTTTTATTTATACATGTCATATGTATGGTCTACACTCTACACTTGCCCTTTTCATACTCTTGAGTGTCAGCCACATGGTACATGGTAACAGTAATTTATTCATATTTAATTATGGTTGTTAGTCATACAATTACCATCTATTCAAATTACATCACTATTTTGTTCATGATTCCACCAGAAATGGAGATTATACTCTTACTGATATAGTTGTTATTAGTTGGATCTAGGATGAAACATTGAAACTAAATGGAAAATTTGTAGAATTAATCAACAAATAGTAGATGCCTTAGATGACCTGTAATATAAGCTGTAAAGGTGCTTTTGGCTTTGTTTTGCACTGCCTGTGTACAACCATGAACACATCGAAGTCCACCACTTTGAGTTTCATTTAACATTTCAGGGGACCGTGATTTAATCTTATCCTTTGGATGTTTAGTTTTGATATTTGTTGCATCAAGAACATTCATATCTGATGATATCATGTGAAATAAATGTGTCGATTATTATATCACTTGTTGGAACATGTCGCTCTTTTTGGTTTGATGAAGGACTAAAGTAGCTTCCATGCATTTTAGAAGAAAAAACACGATAAGTTTAGTAATCCAACTAATCCTAACTGTTTTCATGCCTGATTTTCTTGCAGACAGTAGAGAACACAGATCTTTTTCTCCGCACGAGTAACAACATCAAAACAATTTTAAGCAGGTACAACATTGAGTTTTGAAACCTTCTTCAATTGATTACAACATTGAGTTGAGACCTGGAACTACTAATGTTAACGTCTATTCTTGTGTACTCCGTTTCAGAATGAGCGAAACGCTTGGTATCATGGGTCAGATGCCCCCATTGCCTTTATCCATAAATGAAGACCATATAAATTCTCTTATTCAACTGAACAGACTGGTAAGGACACACAATCTGTTAGCAAACAGGAGAGATGGTTGATATTTCAGTGCGACGTAAACAGCAGGCTCTCAATTATGTCTAAGCAACATTATCTTATCTTGAAAGGTTGCATCATATGGCAAAACAAGCATTTCCCATCACACGAAGCAAGAGCCATGAGTTGAAACCCTAATTAAAACCAAAATGCCATTTTTAAGCACGGACCTCCAAGCAACAAGACCATACGATACAAATGACTCCACAAGACCTGCAAATCTCGAGCATCATCAGAACAGTTTGCAGATAGACAGGCAGGCAGCTACCACCGCCACCTCCACCCTATGCTCCACCGTGTCGCTTCCCTCCCGTTGGCCATCATGGGCTCCTGCCTCTCCTCCGAGGCCCCCACCACCGGCGATGGCCCAGCGGTGTGGCGGAAGAGGCGCCACGGGAGCTGGGAGGGTGCGGCCGCCGGCACCGGCGTCGCCGGCGGCGGTGGGAAGAAGCTACCCGGAGGAGCAAGGGAGATGACGAAGGATGAACTCACGCAGGTCCCTGGGAGGTTGTATGGCAAAGGCGCCAGCGCGGTGGCGTGCCTCCACACGCAGCAGGGTCAGAAGGGCACCAACCAGGAGGCCATGGTCGTGTCGGAGGGAGGGGGGACTGCGGAGGGAGCAGGGGCGGGGGAGCGGACGCTGGACATGGAGGGGATGTACTGGGGTGGCGGTCACGTGGAGGGGATAGACGTCGAGAGGATGGGGCAGATGCGGCATGTAGATGGCCCGTGCGCGTCTCGCGGATGGGGCAGATGAGGCGGTTTGTGCGGGCGAGGGGAACAGGGCGGGTGCGAGCGCGGAGGGCAGGCGGGATCATCGCGACGGTCTATACTATCGTCTTAATAGTTAGTAGAGATTACCATCCACCAGAACACCTAAAGTATTTATACATCTTCTGTCACGGGCTTTTCTTGGATTTTAATTGAAATTGGCTCAACGACATGACTCACTGAAATCACTTTCGACCAAAACAAACACATATCTATGACAATTCACTATCGAAATCAGCTTTTTTTGCCGAGTGTCTGGAACACTCGGCAAAGCCTAGAAAACACTCGGCGAAGGCTTTGCCGAGTATGACACTCGGCAAAGAAAGCTTGGCGAACTGTACATCGGCAATGACTTCTTTGCCGAGTACTTCTTATCGGGCACTCAGCAAAGTCTTTACCGAGTGTAACTCGGTACTCGACAAAGAAAAGTTATCATCACGGCTCCAGGTAATGGCGACGGAGCATGTGCGGGGAAAGGCTCACTCTTTGCTGAGTGTCCACTGTACGGACACTGGCAAAAAAGTTCTCCGTGGGCCCCTTTACTAGGTCCTTTGCCGAGCGTATTAGGTGGCACTTGACAAAGACTCCCTCTTTGTCGAGTGCTCGCTTGACTAGCACTCGACAAAGAGATCACCGGCGGTCGCTCGGTCAGTTCCTTTACTGTAACACCCTAAATCTATCACCTATAATTGACACAATTTAATTGATTAAATTCTAGTAGACAGAAAAATATTTATATTTTCAAATAATGAGAATGTAATATAAATCAATTGAACAATTTTTTGAATAAATAAAATTTTACCAAGTGTTTGATGCATTCATGTTGAAGCATATATTTTGTATGATTTGATTTTCCACTCCAATTTTTGGATTTAATCTTGTGAATAAAATCTTATTTTTAGAAAATAATAATGAATTATTATAAAAAATAACTTTTTTGTCTGATATGTTAATACTTTTTGTATAAATTTTTGCAAGAATCTCATTTAGTTGATTTTATTTCCTTACGTGGAGACACCCTTTATTTAAATAATAATTTTATTAACATAATGTTTTTTCAGCAAAATAAATATTTATTTTTGTTATTTTGGATTTATATTAAATTTCAGAATGTATTCATATATTTATTTATTTATTTATATGAGTTTTTAAGAAAAATAGAAATGAAAAAAACAACTCGCACGACCTTTTACTGAGGCCCACACGTTCTCTCCCTCATACCTTCTCTCTTCTTCCTATGGCAAGTGGACCCCACATGTCATGTGTCTTCTTCCCTCATCTCTTTCACGTACATATCGCAGGAATGGTACCCGCCACCATTCAAGCACCACCCGTCGCTCGTCTCCCTGGCTCCTCGCCTCCCCGCCAAAGTGGACCGTCGTCGTGCCGGCTTCTCTCCCTTCGCCGCCTCTTCTCCTTCTCCACTTGTGGATGCTCGTTTCTCCTCCTTATAACTATGCTATCGAATCTTTGTCTTCCCTGCGCCGTTACTCATCTCCTCGGCCTATAAATCAAAGTCACCATTAATGGCATTGCTTCGGCGTCTATTTCTTTATATATGAATGTTGCGCTTAATGAGCTTTCAATCATGTGGAATCCGGTCGATCCCCTCCCAATCCATCTCTATAAATAGCAACTCCTTTTCTCTCCTCCTTAGGTTTTGTTCGGTTAATCCCGTTACTCATGGATTGGATAGGATTGAAAAAATTAAGAAAAAATTTGACTTACTTGAGACTTAAACCCATCTAATCACACTCAATCCATATGAATTGAGAGCTAACCAAACAAGCCCTTAGTGTTGAAACCAGCCACCATGGTTTCAAGCTTCCAGACATCCTCGACGGAGCTTTGCCCCAAAGCCGACCCCCGTCGAGCCCTTCTCCATGCGCCTAGATCGCCCTGCACTGAAGATCCTCGCCGCCGCTAATGCTGAGCCATGCACCGAGCCTCGCCCCTGCAGTCTGTTCTCTGCTTGCGCCCTTGCTATTCGGCTACTCGACGCTCGCCGCGCTTGCTCTGCTTGCTGCTACTCGCGCGACACTCACCATTGCCGTTGTCCGCACTGTGCCAAAGCTGCGACGACGTGCGTCTCGCCACTCTACATTTTCTGCAGCCTTGTGCATGCTTGCTGTTTGTCCCTGTTCGCCGATAGTTGTGTGTTTGTTGCCATCGACCTCGATAAAGCCCCTATCGACGGCGCCCACCCGTCTCTACTCTGTGCTGACTAAAGGTAGAAGAACGTCAAAATTGAAATATACTTCTGCTGACTATATTTAATAGCATAACTAGCCTAGCGATATTTTTCAGTTAATAGAATAATTATTTAAAGTGCAAATAATTTGATTATTGTGTTGTTCACAAGTTTATACAAAATACTTTATGCTAGTATACACAACAATTTACATATATGTTTAATTAATTTAAATTTATAGTTATATTCGATTCATATGTAGTCGTTAAATTATAAAATTAAAAAGAATTATAGTATTATATTTTTATAACAAAGAAAATAAAAGATAATTATTTATAGTGACATATGTATACAAAATTGCAAATTTACTAGCTACCTCTTCTAGTCTACCTTTATTTATGTGTAGGTCCCTGTTACAATTTTTACTATAAAATGTAAATTTAGAACACAAATAAAATAGAAATGGTTTTGTTAGTTTTATTAATTAGGTGATAAGCATTTTAATTAGTGTTTCCAACAATTCACGTATTTTCATAGTTCAATTACGATTGTTATACAAGAATTATTAAAATGGCCTTTTCAATGAATATCTTGTTTTCATAATTTAACAATGTTCATTATAGATGTTTAAGTATAGCCGTCTTAAATAGAAATTTAAAAGAATATGTAGACCATATGTTTCTTAATAAAAATAAAAGATAAATATATGTCTAATTATATTTTCAATAAATTTTGATTTAGCCTTATATTCAAGTTCTTATAAATGATGATATATTATGTCTCATGATGTTTAAAATTAATATAGGGTTTTTTTCCTAAAATAGTGTTAAAATGGATTAATTAGTCTTCTTGGTTTTATAAACTAAAATGATAGTTTATATAATATCGAATACAGTTTCCTTATTAATGAATTAGATCATTTGTTCCTAAATTATAATTACTTAATTAGTTTTCTAGGCATGATTAACCATCCATCAAATTAAGTACATATTATTTATATATCACTTAGTTTTCCCTAAAGAATAAAATAATGAAATTAATGTTCACGTTATTTTATAATTAAAATGTTAGTTTATATGTTGTTTTGTATATAACGTTCTTAATAAAAATGGAGGCTAGTGTTTTCTTAAGCAAAAATGAATATAATTAATTGTTTAATTATCTGTTGCATAAAAACCTATCTAGGCCATGTATTTTCTTAATAGAAATAAATATAATTATTTGTTTAATCACCCTTCCACATAAAACTCGATTAGGCTTATATAATAACTTCTCATAAATAAATGTTTTACAATATGTTTTGTAATGTTTCATAAATCAATGTTTAATATGTTTCATAATTCATTAACCATAGACATATAACATATATCTTTTCTAAACGGTGAAAGGTTTAATAATGTTATAATGTGTTTTATCATCTTATGAACCCTTAATCTTAGATATACCACATATGAATTTTATAAAATACTAAATTGGTAAACCTAATATTTGTATATTTTTAAGATATATTCAAGCGTAGGTCTTGTTTTATAAAGTATAGATCAGACCTTTTTGAAAAGTAATAACTTTTATTATAACCATTTGTTGGGGACTTGTTCTCAAATGCTATGAGTTAAGAACAAGGCAACACAAAAAGGTTAATGGTTAAAGTCCTTCGTTCTTTGAAGCATTATCTCCCTTAGGATCTAATGATCTTCAGATGAAGGTCATGAAGGACGTACCTTCATCATCTCAGTGTATATTAATGAAAGTAGAAGCATATAAAACCTGAGAAATAAGATGAATAATCATATAACACCATTAATATACTTTATTATATTATCATGAATAAACATGAACTATATTGAATTACATTTATACCTTCGTCTTGACAGAAGGCAGAAATCCAAGTGTGACGCACAAGTGAATACAAGCCAGCGTGAACAGTATAGGGGTATTGTTCATCTATTTATAGACATAGGATGTAGCCTGGTCAAAATTACATTTATGTCCTTGATGACTAGTTACAATCATGACACAAATTATCATGGACTAATCGGTCTTTTCCTCTTTAAGTCGGTGCAGCCGTTCGTCTCAAGGCATGTCACTATGTCGAAGCTCCCTGGATCGTAGCTTCGGCGAGTACCTTCGCGCTGTGTTTGCTTATATGCTGATCTTTCGAAGGTGTTTTCTGCTTAGAGGACCTTCGGCGACGAAGCAGGCCCACAACAGTAGCCCCTTCTCGGTGTTAGATTGTTTTTCATAACGAGCTTGATCCGTGAAAAATCTCCAAGGCTTTGGAATGCCGAAGGTCCGAAAAACACCTTCCCTGAGCTCGTTGCCGAGAAACGATTAAAATATTTTGAGCACGAGGTGGCCCACCACGCAGCGGGTATGAATGATTTGGCAATTCACTTCCCAAGCACCAAGTGGTCCACCGTTCAGCGAGTGCGGGTGACTGTTCAGCGGGTGCGAGCGACTTGGTGATTCACCTTCCCACCTACAACACTATATAAACAGACATGTAGGTGTGAAGTTACCACAACATTCATTGCCATTGCACTGTTGTGCTGTTGAAAAATTTAACCATAGCCGAAGCTTTTTCACTGCATTCTCGAGCGAACCATCATTTTGAATTAGCTTTGTCAAAAGAGAGAGCTTCGTCGAAAACTATAAGGAACATCAGCTTCGTAAAAACCGCAAAAGATTCATCAGATGGCCAGAGTATGCTCGACTACGAGGGTGACTCGTGAAGGAGAGGAGACTGAGGTCACTGAGACAGTTCCGATTTTCGAAGTCATGAGACAATCAGACTTAGTTGTAACGGAGGGAGCCATTGATGAAGGTGCACCTGTGTCACACCCGGTTCCAGGGGGTAGAACCGAGTGCATACCATATGTGTGCCAGGATCCATTTCCACACATATGTTGACGTCACAAGTGTAATATATCAAAAGACAATGCAATAAAGGCGTAAAGAGAGTAGAATACTTTATTACATCATCAGAAACATTGTATCTTTAACAAGTATCACATCAAAGTAAAGCAGGAATAAATAACAGGGGCAATTTCCCACAGGAAGATGACCGGCACATCGTTAGACTTAGAATTCATCATCGTCAAAATCTCCCTCAAAGTCTCCAGCATCACCCTCTGATCAAAATATTAGCAAGGGTGAGCTCACTTATGGTTGGGGCTCAGCATGTAGGGGAAAAATTAATGTAGGTATAACAAGGTGAGGCTAAGGTTGAGCAGTAAGCATTTTAGTTGGTCAATATTTTATTAACAACACCTGTCTTACTAATAAGTGTGAATCCCAAATATCCCATTTAAACAAAGGAATATGAATATAACAAAAACACTTAAGTGAAACCACTTAAGTAAATCGTTGCCAGATCATCGGATCTCAATTTAATTCCATCTTCAAGTTCAAGTATCATGTGAGGAGTCCAGGCCACTCTTAACCGGGAGCACGGCTGATATATCAGTTTTACACTCTGCAGAGGTGGTACAACTTTACCCACAAGCCATGTATCCCATCTAGCCCGGGTTGATCGGACACTTAAACACTGCCGAGGTGAATGGCTAGGGATCCATTATGAGGCTTTCACAAAATACACTTAATACGAAGCAACCCGCTAAGGTTTCTAAAGACGATGGTGGTGGCCCCCTGGGTGAGGTACCTTAGCCAAGAATACGTCCCCAAGTTAACGTGGGCTGCCAACACCTACGACTCCCCCTCTTGCCCATATTTCAGGTATGGTTGCCAGGCACTAAGCATATAAAGCTAATTACCAAAGCCAGAGCCATGATAGCACTCGTGGTTGCACTGTTATTCTGGGTGGTTACTCCATGTTCCAATTAATTTGAAATAATGCCATTTTAACCATCGGGTTAATGTCATAATTGCCAATTAAATTTTTGGAACATTAATACCAATTAATGCAGAGGGAGAATCCATTTGCCTTGCTCAAACGTATCCTGCAGATCGTCGTCAAACGAATTTGGATCCTCTACCACAAAGTCAGCTTCTAATAACGTCGTACGTTGCCATACAAAAAGAAAACATACACTAATAAATAAACATGACCATTACATAAACATACACCATTACATACACATTAACACATCGCACTTATCATACCTTAAATACGTCTTAAACACGTAAATACTTATTAATTCAATTATAGCTATTATTGTGAATCCTAAATGGTGAATTTATGAGTGGGTGCAATAAATACAATTTTAACTAGTATTAATATATATTAACATCCTTAATGAAAATAAATAGTACTTATTGTCTTTAATACTAATATTTAGACTAATAGATTTTATCTTTTTATTTCTAGCTAGAAATATTGAGTATAGCTAAAAATAAAATTAATATTCTAAAAATCCCTATAAATTTCTAATTGAAATTTTTATAACACAAGCGAGGTTATTTTGATATAAACAAGTATTTTGCTTATTCTAAGAATTTAAGTGCTATATTCGCGAACATGTTTATTTTGGCTAGTAAAAATCTATTTTCCATACTACTGGTGGTATTTCTCTCCTTTCTTTCTAAAAGAAAATTTTAATAAAATAATCGGAGCTAAATCATTTAAAATCCTATAACGTTTATATGACATGAATTCTATACTATTTTCTAAATCCATTAAAATGAACCTATGACTATAATTCTCCAAATAGTTTCTAAAATTCATTGTGACCAAAATTTTAACTACAAAATTCCCTATCTAGTGTTTTTATCACCAACATGTGACTACTAAATTCTCGTCATATTTCTCTAATCTAAAAATCACCGCATCGATTAACATGAATTATCACGGTGCACTAATAATCGCATATCTCTACCAAAAATTCCATAACGCACATACACATGAATTGCGGATCACACGTTTTCATATTACAACGAACTAAATATACAATTCATAATCGAATCAAAAGTATTTTGAAAAATACACAAATTAATTTGGGTCGTCTTCAACCGTGAGTTCGTGCGTGTGATGGCTCGACGAGTTTCGATCGGATGGAGAAGAGCAGGGGTTCGGTCTTCGGATGGCGGGTGCGTGGCTCCGGCGAGGAACTGCGAGCTCCGGTGAACTCCGGCGAACTCTGGTGACGAACGGCGAGCGAGAGAGTGTGAGGAATGAGAGAGAGCTCGGGTACGGGAGGAAGAGAGGAGAGAGCGTTGGTTCCCTTTTATAGAAAGAGGGAGGGGAGAGGAAGAGACGGCCGGGGTAGGGAGAGAGACGACCGAGACTTCATGGCGCCATTGATGGGTCCGTTTCCTCCACGACATAAACAGAGAGAGGGAGAGAGTAATAGGGAGAGAGTAACGGACGCGTTGCAGCTTATAATGTCGATGGACAACGGACGGCGCGCGACTTGGTCGGCTCGGGTCTGTGCGCGCAGGGTCGGCCGAAGCTCGGGTCGCGCGGGCGGTGCAGGGCGCAGCTGGCGGCGTCCTGATGGTGCGTGGCCCGCGGAGGTGATGTGCAGGGTGCACTGGTCGCGCGGCAGGGAGCACGGCTTGCTCCCTGGCGCTTGGCGTGCAGCAGGGCTGGAGCGGCGTCGCGGGCGTCGGCTGCTGGCGCTCAGCCGGTCGGGGCGGCACGGCTCACGAGTGGCAGGCGCAGGAGTGGCGTGCAAGGTGCGGCTGGGCAGCTCGGCTCCTGGCGCGCGACGCTTGGGGCGCGGTCGGGTCAACCGCGGCGGCCTGGCGTGGTAGAGAGAGAGAGATGAGAGAGAGAGGAGAGAGATGAGAGGAGAGAGAGAGGGACACAGCAGGGGCGGCGGCGGTTTGGCTGGGAAGAAGGCAGGGCGTGCGCGTGTAGGAAATAAATGGGCCCTTAGTGGGCCGGTTAGGGTTAGGTTTAGTTTTTTTCTTTTTTTTAATTTCGAAATGAATTTTTAAAGAGCTCAAAAATTCCTTAAAAATTCATCAAAGTTATTTATAAATAAAATACTTGTTTTTAGACTAATAATTATTATATTATTTAATTATTATATTAATTACTAGGATTCTTCTAAAAAGAATTGCTATAAAACATCCGAGCATCAATCATGCGCATACAAAGAAAAATGATCAAATTGCAAATAAATAATTAAACACTTAAAAAATTATTACCATATTTAACATAATAACCTAAATATTATTATTTTTAGTTGATGGCTTTTATGGTGTTACAAACCTACCCCTCTTAAAAGAATCTCGTCCTCGAGATTAAGAAACTTCCGAGAGTAACTGGGGGAATTCTGCTCTGAGTTCATCTTCTCTTTCCCAAGTGGCCTCATCTTCCGAATGATGACTCCACTGAACCTTGCACATGTTAATAACTTTACTCCGTGTAATTCTGCGAGATGTTTCTTGAATTCTGACCGGTACTCCGAATAAGTCAAATCCTCATTGACACTCAGTTCTTCCATGGGTAACTGTTCCTCTGGTACTCTTAAGCACTTCTTGAGTTGTGATACGTGAAATACGTCATGCACATCCGATAATCTATCGGGTAGCTCTAACTGATAGGCTACTTCACCTTTTCTTTCCAAAATCTTGAATGGGCTGATATAGCGAGGAGATAATTTTCCTTTAACCTTAAACCTTTTCATTCCTCTCATCGGTGAAACTTTAAGGTATACAAAGTCTCCTACTTCAAACATCAACTCTCTTCTATTATCAGCATAGCTTTTCTGTCTTGACTGTGCTGTCTTCAAATTTTCTCTGATAATCTGCACTTGCTTTTCTGCTTCTTGGAAAATTTCTGGACCAAATACTTGACTTTCTCTAGTCTGATTCCAATAAAGCAGTGTTCTACACTTTCGTCTGTAAAGTGCTTCGAATGGTGCCATTTTTAGACTTGCCTGATAACTATTGTTATATGAAAATTCTGCATAAGGCAGCCTTTTGTCCCAGATTCTACCATGCTTTAGAGCGCAAGCTCTTAGCATATCTTCCAACACTTGGTTTGTTCTTTCTGTTTGCCCATATGTTTGCGGATGATAAGCTGAACTAAAGTTTAGCTTGGTATCCATGGACTCATGAAGTCTTTTCCAAAAGCACGAGGTAAACTGGGTTCCTCGGTCTGATACGATCTTCTTCGGTACTCCATGCAGACAAACAATTCTTGACATGTATAACTATGCTAACTAGGCTCCTGAGTAAGTTGTCTTCACAGGTATAAAGTGTGCCACTTTAGTCAAGCTGTCTACTATGACCCATATTGAATCATAGCCATCCCGAGTACGGGGTAGTCCAACTATGAAATCCATACTGATTTCTTCCCATTTCCATTCTGGTACCGTGAGAGGTTGTAGCAATCCTACTGGTCTTTGGTGTTCGGCTTTAACTCACTAACACACGTCACATAATGCAACATGAGTAGAACCATCTCTTTTCAAATCGTACCACCAATACTTTTCCTTAAGATCCTGGTACATCTTTGTACTACCAGGGTGAATAGAATAAGCTGAATCATGAGCTTCTCTCAAAATAAGTTGGCACAGGTGTTCGATTTCTGGTACAAATATTCTCTTCTTAAACCATATTGTGTCTTGATCATCTTCCGTGAAATCTGGGGCTTTTCCCAAACTAATTTGCGTCTTAATTTCTTTGATTTTCTCATCAGACTCTTGTCCTTTACGAATCTCTTCTTCTAAAGTAGCTTCAACTTCCATAACCCTTGCTTCTACATTATTGAGCATACCAAGGTTGAGTTGTTCCATTTCCTAGCACAATTCTTGTGACATCAAATGAGTAGTGATGTTGTTCACTTGACCCTTACGGCTCAAAGCATCAACTACTACATTTGCTTTTCCTAGGTGATATTGTATTTCCAAATCGTAGTCTTTGATCAACTCAAGCCATCTTCTCTGTCTTAGATTGAGTTCTTTCTGAGTGAATATATATTTCAAGCTTTTGTGATCCGTGAAGATTTTGCACTTGTTTCCAATCATATAGTGCCTCCAAATCTTCAAGGCATGCACTACGACATCTAGTTCTAAATCATGCATAGGATAATTCTTCTCATGCTTTCTCAACTGCCTTGAGGCATAAGCTATCACTTTTCCTTCTTGCATTAGCACACATCCAAGTCCAAGGTGTGATGCATTGCAATACACATCAAATCCCTTGTGGATGTCTGGCATTACCAATATTGGTGCAGTGGTTAACCTTTTCTTGAGTTCTTCAAAACAATTCTGGCAAGCTTCATCCCACTTGAACTCTTTACCTTTCTCGAGTAGAGAGGTAAGAGGTTTCACTAACATGGAAAAACCTTCAATAAATCTTCTATAGTATCCTGCCAATCCAAGAAAACTTCTGATCTTGGATGCATCCTTTGGTTGCTTCCAATCTAGTATCTCACTTATCTTTCCTGGGTTCACTTTAATTCCACCATCAGTAACGATATGCCTTAAGAAAGCAACTTCCTTAAGACAAAAATCACACTTCGAGAACTTTGCGTACAGTTGGTTGTCATGAAGCTTTTGTAGGACTAGCCTAAGATGATCTTCATGTGTTTCTTCATTCAGAGAATATATCAGTATGTCGTCAATGAATACGACCACAAACTGATCCAGATATTCCATGAATACTTTATTCATCAAGTGCATAAAATATGCTGGTGCATTAGTCAGTCCAAACAACATGACCAAAAACTCATATAATCCATATCTCGTCGTGAAGGCTATCTTGGGTACATCTTCTGCTCGAATCTTTAACTGATCATATCCCGATCTCAGATCTATCTTCGAGAATATCTTAGCTCCCTTCATTTGATCGAATAAATCTTCAATCTGAGGTAATGGGTATTTATTCTTGATGGTTACTTCATTAAAACTTCTATAATCAACGCACATTCTCCTCGAACCATCCTTCTTGTTCACAAATAGCACTAGGGCTCCCCAAGGGGATGAACTTGGGCGAATGAAACCTTTTTCTAGTAATTCTTCTATTTGTTTCTTCAGTTCTACTAAATCCTTGACATCCATTCTATAAGGTCTTTTTGAGATAGGTGCGGTTCCGGGTAATAACTCAATAGAAAACTCTATATCACGGTCAGTTGGCATACCTGGTAATTCCTCCGGAAATACGTCTGGGTACTCACACACTACCTTGATATTTTCCAAGGGCTTTTTGTCCAAGTGATTGATTACTGTTTTCCTTTTTTCATCTGTTGACTTGTCTATGTTAACTTGGATTCTTTCACCTTGAGGACTTGTCCTCCATTGGCACACTGTATCACTCCATCACAACTTTTCAACCAATCGCATCCAAGAATCACATCAATACCATTGGATCCTAGGACCACTTGGTTGACTGAAAAATCTATTCCTTGAATCTTGATATTAACATGGGGGCATTAGTGTGTGGCCTTCATGTTACCTCCCGGTGAACTAATATGTAATATCTTCTTAAGAGGGTACTTTGGTATGTTATGTTTTCCACAAATGACTCAGTTATAAACGAATGCGATGCTCCAGAGTCAAATAAAACTGATGCAAGTACGGAGTTAACAAGGAACATACCATACACTATATCGGCATCCTTAGGCACTGATTCTGCTGTGACATGATTGACCCTTCCTCTACTCTAGTTCTGCGGAGTCTTGTTCTGTGCAGATGCACGAGCAGGGGTGTTTTGGTCATTTCTCTGATTATTGCTTTTCTGAGGTGTCTGCTGGTTGTGCTTTGGGTAGTTGTTAGCATAGTGGCCAAGCTCACCGCACTTGAAACAGCCATTGGGTTGGACTGGTGCGTTGTTGCCTCTAGCTTGTGTGTTCACGGCGCCACCTTGACGATTCTGTGAACTCCCGCGAGACCTCTAGTTGGTCTGAGAGTTGCTCCTTTGTTGGTTCTGATTTTGATTATTTCTCTGGCCTTGCTGTCCAGAGCGTTGCATCTGATAATTGTTTCCGCCTTGATTTCCAGAGCGGGACTACGAACCTTGAGCGTCGTTTGGGTGGGTGTTCCTGCTGGACTGACCTTGAAATTTTCTTTTGTGGTTAGATAGTTCCCTTCTTTTGCTTTCAAGGCCAATTGCCTTGTTCAACAGGGTCTAGAAATTGGGAAAGGTATGACTCTAAAGTTGATAATTCAGAGGTGCAATCAGTCCTTCCAAGAAACGCTCTTGGCGCTTCTCATCTGTATCCACTTCTTCAGGGGCATAGCGTGAAAGCTGAGTGAAGCGATCACGATACTCGCTGACAGTCATATTCCCTTGAGTAAGGGAAAGGAATTCTTTCTTCTTCAACTTCATGATTCTCGAGGGAATGTGATGAGCGCGGAAGTTTGCTTGGAACTTCTGCCAGGTTATTGTATCCGCGTTGGGATGTGCCGCTGTGAAGGCATCCCACCAATTGGATGCAGCTCCCTCGAGTCTTCCCAAGGCATACAAGACCTTTTCCCGACCGTTGCACTGGTGATGTCCAGCTTCTTTCCAATGACCTTGAGCCAGTCATCGACATCCAGAGGATCAACCGCATGAGAAAATGTTGGCGGGTGATGACTCATGAAATTACGGTGCTTATCTCTGGTCGGGGTTGCATACTGTTGTTGCTGTTGATGTTGTTGATTCTGCTAGTTCTGCTGAATTTGTTGAACAGCCGCAGTGAGTCCTTGCAAAATCTGCATCTGGGCGGCGATGAACTGTTCCATGTTGGGATTTGGTGGTGGTGGTGGTATCTGTTGACCATGCTGATTTCTGTTGTTGTTGGGTCCTGAACGGGCGTTCACCATTTGGTTGGTTAGGAAGTGAAATCCTTAGAAGAGTGAAGAGTAGGAAAGATTCTAGAGGGGAATATCCTAAGTTTATTTTTTATATGCTCTTATGGCCATCATTCCATAAGACCATTGCACTCAAACAAAAATCCAACTCAAACATGTCAATCAACATCATCACATGGTTGTTATTTATTAATAAGATAAATTAAAAGAGTGTTCAATGTCTAACGTGAAGACTAACTTATTACATCATAACTCGAAACACCTAAAGCATCCTAGTGACGGATCCGGGCTCCCCATAGCGCAGCCTCTTTCGGGGAGGAGACAACGCCATGGCGGGGACCTGGGCTTCGGGCGGATCCAGTCCATGAAGTTGGGCTTCTAGGGCTGCAATCTTGGCATGGGCATTCTCTAGCTCCAAGTGCACCATAGAGAGATCCAGGGTGGCACTGTCTAGGTGGGTGTTGAGACCGGCCACTACACTAGCTAGGGTGTTGAGGTGATGCTCACCAGCTTCACCTCGGACGATGCTGGTCTGGTTTCCTCCACTCAGTCGCAGAGGAAGATGCCTGAACCTCGTGTCCTGCAGCTACTACCAGTAGGTGTGGCTGAGCGACCACAGGGTCCGTCTGGCAGCATCGCTGACTGAGGCAACGTAGGTGGATAGTGGTGTCAAGGACTTGTGAGCAGACAAAGTCCTGCATCCCCTATCCCCTGCATCCATCACCCTGACGTGGATGCGAGTGATGTAGTAGCAAGCCCGGGGAGGCTCGCTCACTCACCTTGTTTCGTACAGGGGGCAGACGTAGGTGCCTAGCGCGTGCAGCACGTCTTGCAGCAGGTTGGGGAAGTGCCCCATCTCGAACATCGATGTGTAATGTTCGACAACAGGCCCAAAACCCATGAAGTAGTCCTGCTAGGCATAGTCGGCTTCCTGGTTGACGTGTTTGTCTCATCCTTCGTCGTCCCTAGAGTCATCGGGGTCGTCGCCTCCGGGTGCAGGTGCTTGGATGGCTAGTGCAGGCGGTGCTGATGTTGATGACCTAGCTGCGAAGGCCAGTGACTCTGCCAACGGGGTGGGCATCGGTAGCTGTTCCTCCGAGCTGTCTTCCAGGATGACTACATTCTCCACTTGGATGTGAGGGAGATCCACCGGAACTTCCTCGACTACCACTGGGTAGACCGAGATTTGCCGGGGCGGAGGGGCGTAGCTGGTGTTGATGCGGGTAGTTTGGAGAGTACGAACCATTTACAAGAGAAATGTCAACTCAATTGAATTTTTTTAAATAGGTAAGACTGATAAAATAATTTATAAGAGTGAAATTAGCAAGTTTTGAACAAACTAGGCTTTCCATTTCTAACTAGTCTAATGACCTAGGGTCATCATAGCTCCGATACCACTTCTGTCACACCCGGTTCCAGGGGGTAGAACCGACTGCATACCATATGTGTGCGAGGATCCATTTCCACACATATGTTGATATCACAAGTGTAATATATCAAAAGACAATGCAATAAAGGAGTAAAGAGAGTAGAATACTTTATTACATCATCAGAAACATTGTATCTTTAACAAGTACCACATCAAAGTAAAGCGAAAATAAATAACAGGGGCAATCTCCCATAGGAAGATGACCGGCACATCGTTAGACTTAGAATTCATCATCGTCAAAATCTCCCTCAAAGTCTCCAGCATCACCCTCTGATAAAAATATTAGCAAGGGTGAGCTCACTTATGGTCGGGGCTCAGCAAGTGGGGGAAAAATTAATGCAGGTATAACAAGGTGAGGCTAAGGTTGAGAAGTAAGCATTTTAGTTGGTCAATATTTTATTAACAACACCTGTCTTACTAATAAGTGTGAATCCCAAATATCCCATTTAAACAAAGGAATATGAATATAACAAAAACACTTAAGTGAAACCAATTAAGCAAATCATTGGCAGATCATCGGATCCCAATTTAATTCCATCTTAAAGTTCAATTATCATGTGAGGAGTCCAGGCCACTCTTAACTGGGAGCACAGCTGATATATCAGTTTTACACTCTGCAGAGGTGGTACAACTTTACCCACAAGCCATGTATCCCATCTAGCCCGGGTTGATCGGACCCTTAAACACTGCCGAGGTGAATGGCTAGGGATCCATTATGAGGCTTTCACAAAATACACTTAATACGAAGCAACCTGCTAAGGTTTCTAAAGACGATGGTGGTGGCCCCCTAGGTGAGGTACCTTAGCCAAGAATACGTCTGCAAGTTAACGTGGGCTGCCAACACCTACCGCTCCCCCTCTTGCCCATATTTCAGGTAAGGTTGCCAGGCACTAAGCATATAAAGCTAATTACCAAAGCCAGAGCCATGATAGCACTCGTGGTTGCACTGTTATCCTGAGTGGTCACTCCATGTTCCAATTAATTTGAAATAATATCGTTTTAACCATCGGGTTAATGTCATAATTGCCAATTAAATTTTTGGAACATTAATACCAATTAATGAGTGACATCAAAAATCATTAAGTTGAGCGGTAGCTCAAATTTGCAAAGCTTAATAATTTCCCAAGTTAAACAAGGAATACAGTTGGTAAATCTAGGAAATCCTTAATTAGGTAAAACCCATCAAATTATGCAATATATCAAAAAGTAAACATTATTATATGCAATGAGTGGGTACAAAAAGAATATACAGAGGGAGAATCCATTTGCCTTGCTCAAACGTATCCTGCGGATCGTCGTCAAACGAATTCGGATCGTCTACCATAAAGTTAGTTTCTAATAACGTCGTACGTTGCCATACAAAAAGAAAACATACACCAATAAATAAACATGCACCATTACATAAACATACACCATTACATACACATTAACACATCACACTTATCATACCTTAAATACGTCCTAAACACGTAAATACTTATTAATTCAATTATAGCTATTATTGTGAATCCTAAATGGTAAATTTATGAGTGGGTGCAATAAATACAGTTTTAACTAGTATTAATATATATTAACATCCTTAATGAAAATAAATAGTACTTATTGTCTTTAATACTAATATTTATACTAATAGATTTTATCTTTTTATTTCTAGCTAGAATTATTGAGTATAGCCAAAAATAAATTTAATATTCTAAAAATCCCTATAAATTTCTAATTGAAATTTTTATAACACAAGCGAGGTTATTTTGATATAAACAAGTATTTTGCTTATTCTAAGAATTTAAGTGCTATATTCGCGAACATGTTTATTTTGGCTAGTAAAAATCTATTTTCCATACTACCGGTGGTATTTCTCTCCTTTCTTTCTAAAAGAAAATATTAATAAAATAATCGAAGCTAAATCATTTAAAATCCTATAACATTTATATGACATGAATTCTATACTATTTTCTAAATCCATTAAAATAAACCTATGACTATAATTCTCCAAATAGTTTCTAAAATTGATTGTGACCAAAATTTTAACTACAAAATTCCCTATCTAGTGTTTTTATCACCAACATGTGACTACTAAATTCTCGTCATATTTCTCTAATCCAAAAATCACCGCATCGATTAACATGAATTATCACGGTGCACTAATAATCGCATATCTCTACCAAAAATTCCATAACGCACATACACATGAATTGCGGATCACACATTTTCATATTACAACGAACTAAATATACAATTCATGAATCGAATCAAAAGTATTTTGAAAAATACACAAATTAATTTGGTTCGTCTTCAACCTTGAGTTCGTGCGTGTGACGGCTCGATGGGTTTCGATCGGATGGAGAAGAGCAGGGGTTCGGTCTTCGGATGGCGGGTGCGTGGCTCCGGCAACAAACTACGAGCTCCGGTGAACACCGGTGAACTCCGGTGATGAACAGCGAGCGAGAGAGTGTGAGGAATGAGAGAGAGCTCGGGTAGGGGAGGAAGAGAGGAGAGGGTGTTGGTTCCCTTTTATAGAGAGAGGGAGGGGAGATGAAGAGATGGCCGGGGTAGGGAGAGAGACGACGGAGTCTTCATGGCGCCATTGATGGGTCCGTTTCCTCCACGACGTCAATGGAGAGAGCGAGAGAGTAATAGAGAGGGAGTAACAGACGTGTTGCAGCTTATAATGTCGAGGGAGAAAGGACGGCGCGTGGCTTGGTCGGCTTGGGTCTGTGCACGCAGGGTCAGTCGAAGCTCGGGTCGCGCGGGCGGTGCAGGGCACGGCTAGCGGCGTCCTGATGGAGCGGGGCCCGTGGCGGGGATGAGCAGGGCGCATGGGTCGCGCGGGTCGCGCGACAGGGATGAGCAGGGCGCGCGTGGCTCGCGAGTGGCAGGCGCAGGAGTGGCGTGCAAGGCGTGGCTGGGCAGCTCAGCTCCTGGCGCGCGACGCTTGGGGCGCTGTCGGGTCAGCCGCGGCGGCCTGGCGCGGTACAAAGAGTGGTGAGAGAGAGGAGAGAGATGAGAGGAGAGAGAGAGAGGGACACAGCAGGGGCGGAGGCAGTTTGGCTGGGAAGGCAGGGCGTGCACGTGTAGGAAATAGATAGGCCCTTAGTGGGCCGGTTAGGGTTAGGTTTAGTTTTTTTTTCCTTTTTTTAATTTCGAAATGAATTTTTAAAGAGCTCAAAAATTCCTTAAAAATTCATCAAAGTTATTTATAAATAAAATATTTGTTTTTAGACTAATAATTATTATATTATTTAATTATTATATTAATTACTAGGATTCTTCTAAAAAGAATTGCTATAAAACATCCGAGCATTAATCATGCGCATACAAAGAAAAATGATCAAAATGCAAATAAATAATTAAACACTTAAAAAAATTATTATTATGTTTAACATAATAACCTAAATATTATTATTTTTAGTTGATGGCTTTTATGGTGTTACAACCTGCTGCCGAAGCTGAACAAGCTGATATTGAGGAAGAAAATGCTGATGAAGAAGAGGATACATCTATGGAAAGAAAGGATTTTGATCCCATCAAAACCCAGCCACCTTGATTTTGAGAAATCTACTGTGTCTGAAGCCGACGTGCCCATGATGATAAAGCTGGGCTACTTCGAAGAAGCTGAGAAGAAGCTTATTCATTTTGCCGGAGAAGAAACCACTCCAACGCCGAAGGATGATTAAGTAGTGCTTTTCAAAAGCTTTTTCAGAGCAGGATTACGGTTTGCTCTGAACGAGATGATAGGAGAAGTTTTGGATAATTTTGAAATTTATCTTCATCAGCTAACCCTAACGCTATCGTTAGACTCAACATCTTCATCTGGGCCCTTCAAAGCCAATGGATGGACCCAAATGCTGAAGCTTTCTGCCGAGTACATGAGCTGCATTACCAAACGAAGGCCATAGAAGACGGACTACATGAAAATTTTGGTTGTTATAACTTCGCGTATCGCAAGGATACAAAAGCTCTGGTCCTCAGCTATTGCACTAAGTGGCCAACTGGCTGGAAAAGTGAGTGGTTTTATATTAAGGCCAATGAGAAGAAAAGAGGGAAACTGATGATGATGGTGATGAGCCCACTGGCTTTAAGCTTCGGGATGACCAGACCCTTGTGCAACATGAAGCCAGGGTCAGCATGTCAGCTGGCCGTAGCAGAAATCAGAGTGGTGGCTAAACAAATCAGCACCAGGGATCTAGTGCAAGAATACCTGGCCAACAAGATATCTCCAATGTTAAGTGACTGGAGCATGCTGAAGCTAAAGGGAACAAAGAAGAAGAATGAACTTGTTCGATTGCCCTACCGCTTTAAGTTTGAGAAACAGTTCAAAGAGCCTTACCAAGAATGGCTGGAGATGATTGAGACTATGAGCAATGAAATTCTGGGCAATTATACCAAAAAAGAAGATTAATTAATGACTGCAGCCTTCAGCACCCGACCAAAGCGAAGGTTGAATCGGGTAATAGACGCTTTAAATTTTGAATACCCTGATTATGAGCGACTCAGCAAGGGTGCCGAAGGGACAAAGAGAAAAAGGGTTGTCAGTGTTCTGAGCAGATAGGCTGCTAGGATGGTGAAAGAGGACGAAAAAACTCTGAAGAAGAGAAAATCCAGTCCCGAGCCAAAGGCGGCGACTTCGAAGAAGAGAAATGCTGCAACTCCGGAGCCGAAGGTGGCTATGATGGAAGAGGAGACTCCTTCAACGCCTTCTGCTGCTGAAGTAGAGGAAATTTTAAAGGTAATGACTAAATCCTTACCTATCAAGCTGCTAAGTCCTCTGGGACCGCATCTGACGAAGCTTTTACAGAAGAAGGACGAGCCTTCAGTAATGAAAAAGGCGGTTGGGCCTAAAAACGAAGAATTATTACTGTTATTCAAGCCATTGAGGAAACGCCACCGCCGACCTCAGCATCAAAGATGACACCAGCTGCCGAAGCAGATACTTCTGCCGAAGCTGTGGCCGTCGAAGCTACCAATCTGGAGAGTACGTTATCTGCTATTGATAAAGTGCTCTTGGATATAGCCGCAGAGGAGATTGCTGTGGCTATAGAAGAAGTCCTGGCCACAGTGCCTGAGAAAGGGAAAGAAATTGCCGAAGACACTTCGGAAGAAAAAGGCTTCAGCTTTCAGAATCTAGTTGGTCAAGAATTATCCAAGGCTGAGAAGGAGGAGCTGCATGAGTATGCTATGTCCTGTGGCTACCAACCAGGAGCCATGCTCTTTGATGGAATCAATGAAGAAGCCTTAGGATGCATTCGAGACCGCACCAGAGTGAAGATTATTAGCACTCTGTCGAAGAGTGTTGGTTTTCCGAAGCTTGAAGCTGACATTAGCAGCTACCGACGACAATATATCGTCGGCAGCTTATTCTATTCCAATTTTAAGGTAAAATTTTTTCCTCAGCTTTTTAATCTTTTGTGATGAAGCAAAGATTTCTGATGAATGCTATTTTGTACAGAGTATGCTGCTAAGCAAAGCACTGAGAATGCAGCAAGACCTCGAAGATAAAAAGAATGAAATTATAATCGAGGGCTTGGAAAAGAAAATCAAAGATCATGAAGCTTCTCTAGAAAAGAAATACTTCCTTCTTTAGACAATGGAGGGTTCACTGGCAGAAGCCCAAGCCGAAGTTGCCAGATTAAATGAAGAACTCCTCTGAAAATTAGAAAACTTCGAACAAGAAAGGAAAAGTTTTGATGCAAAGCTTGAAGCTGAAGTCGAGAAAAATTCAAATCTACAAGAATCCCTAAAAGAGCTTTGGAATGTTTGCTTAAACTTCGGCAACCGCTGCATGCAACGGCTACGAGAGGTCTTCAACTCAGTGGGAGCCAGCTCTAAAAATTTGAACCTTCGGTTGAAGACTTGCCAAGCACCTTCGAGCATATTGAAAGCGAAGTTGAGGCACCTGACGAAGTAATAGCTGTGCACGGCGACTTATGTGCCCTGCTAGCTTCTCGCGGCACAGCTGTAGCTTTTATGAAGGCTGGTTGCACGCACGGAAAGATAGTAAACAGACCGAACTTTAGTCTATCTCCAGCGGACCTAGCTGATATCCCCAGCCTAGCCCGAAGTATTGGGAATAGATTTATAACACAAATTTGGACGAAGGGTGGGCGGAACTTAGCTGGTGACGAGGCACGAAGTCATCTTAAGCCGGTATAAAACTTGTACCTGTTGCTTACCTTCTCCTGAAATTACTTTTTACCTTATACTGCTTTGTTGTGTACAGGATGACGATGCCGAAGGTCAGTAATTCAAAGCTCAACGAAGATTGATGAAGCTGCTGCACAAAGCTTTAGAGACATTTGAATTATCTTTGTAAAAGATATTGTAATTTAGGAATCAAACATTACTCTGTAAATTTGTACATACCTTGTAATATATTTTTACCTTTCCATCCGTGTGTGAATTGCTTTGATGTGGACGAAACTTGTATCTTTTGAGCCGAAGGCGAAAAACACCTTCCCTTCTTTTCGTACACAACGAAGCGTATCTTTGCTTCTTTATGCTCATCGAAGCATTGTCACCAAAGCCGAAGTAGCTGTCTATGTTTTATGTTATGATGATGATGATGATCCTACGGATGTCTACATGAATGTTTATGAATGCAATGAATAATGTAATGTAACGTGCAAATGAATGTTCAAACACACACACACGAAGCCACACCCAGAATCTACATCCCCTTAGGAACGTCTTTTGAGTCTTAAGCTCTGCATCCCCTTAGGAACTTCTTTTGAGCTTCTTCACCTTCTATTTCGGTGCTGTAAGTTCTACATCCCCTTAGGAACGACTTTTGAACTTCTTCGCCTTCTATTTCGGCGGTATAAGTTCTGCATCCCCTTAGGAACGTCTTTTGAACTTTTTCACCTTCTATTTCGGCGGTATTTGGCTCGGCATTCCCTTTGGAACGACTTTTGAGCAGAAAACTTACGTTGCGCTCCCTTAGGAATGACTTTTTGTAGCTTCGTAGTGCTCTGCATCCCCTTGGGGACGACTTTTGAGCTTCTCCCTATTTTTCCTCTTTTTTTTCTTTGCACTCGATGGTGCATGCCTAGATTTTACATTTTACATCCTTTTGGGGGATTTGGCTCTCATGGAGCTAAATAAGAATATAAAAATTACAAGCTATGGCCCCATTAAAAACCTTTCTCCCCCTTTTGAAAGGAAAAGGGTGCCATAGAAAAAATGAAAGAAGATTACATCAAATTACACATAATATCGCCGAAGCTCATCCGCATTCCAAGATCTGGGTACGTCGTTGCCGTCCATATCCTTCAATCTGTAAGAACCGGGCCTTGACGAAGATACCACCAGAAAAGGTCCTTCCCACTTCAGCTGCAATTTGCCTACTGTGTCTAGATTGGCTACTCTCCGAAGCACCAAATGCCCTGGCTTGATATTTTTCAATCAAACTTTTCTGTCACGCCATTTTATTGTTTCGGCTTGATATTTATTGATGTTCTCTATAGCCTAAAGCCTAGTCCCCTCTATAGTATCTTTTGCTACGTGATAATCAGCTTCGTCTTCTGCCAAAGCTACTGTTCTTATTGATCCTGCTTTAGCTTCTTCTGGAGTTATAGCTTCATCACCAAATAATAGTTTGAAAGGTGTAAATCCTGTTGATCTTGACATGGTTGTATTGTGGCTTCACACCACTTTAATCAACTCATCTGGCCACTTTCCTCAGGGCTAATTGAAGATTAGCTTCATTATTCCTGTCATTATAATACCATTAGCTCTTTCTACTAGCCCGTTTGACTCTGGATGTCTAACTGATGCAAAATGGATCTTTGTACCAATCTGGTCACAGAACTCTTTGAATGTTTCGGCATCAAACTTTGTTCCATTATCCACGGTTATTGCCTTCGGCACACTGAAACGACAAACAAATTCTGCCAAAAGAATTTTTGGACTGTGACCGAAGTTATTGTAGCCAAGGCTTTGCTTCAATCCACTTAGAAAAATATTCTACTGCCACCACAACATACTTCAAATTACCTTGTGCCGGTGGAAGTGGACCTAACAAATCTAGGCCCCATCTTTGTAATGGCCACATAGGCTGTATTAGCTGCATGAGAGACGAAGGTTGCTTCTGATCTCTTGCACATTTTTGACAATTCTTGCACTTTTGAACTAACTCTGCTGCATCTGAAGCTGCCTTTGGCCAATAAAATCCTTGTCTAAACACTTTTCCCAGCAAGGGCCTAGACCCAATATGAGATCCACACAGACCTGCATGTATCTCCTTCATTAATTCTATACCTTCGGTTCTAGATAAACACTTGAGGAGTGGAGAATAGACTCCATGTTTGTATAATTCCCCTTCTATTATCACATATGGTCTTGTCCTTGCTTCCATTCTCTTATTATAAGCTTCGTCATCCGAAAGACAATTACCTTGGAGGAAAGATATAATTTCAGTCCTCCAATCTTCACTATGTACAAGGGAAATTGTAAGCACTCCTCTCTCCATAAGTTCAACCTAAGGTGCCTTTATTGTCTCAAAAAATACTTCCGAAGGTAGAGGGATCCCATGTGCGGCTGATTTGGCTAACAGATCTGCATGCTCATTTTCTCCTCTTGGAATATTCTTGACGGAAAAACCTTCGAAAGAAGCCTCCAGCCTTCAAACTGTATCCAGATATTTTTTAAGCTTCGGATCTCTCGCCTTACTACTTTTGTCTACATGATCAGAAATGACTTGAGAGTCAGTTTTTAGGATGGCCCTTCTTATTCCCATTGCCTTTAACTTCCGAAGCCCCAACAGAAGTGCTTTGTATTCAGCAATATTATTTGTACAACTGAAGTCAAGCTTTGCTGCATAACATGTTCTGACTTTAGAAGGCGCAACTAGAATAGCAGCCGCTCCTGCGCCAAAGGTTCCCCCATGAACCATCGCAAAACACTGTCCAAGCTTCGGCGTCTTTATTTATTTCTTCTTCCTGAGCCCCTGGCGTCTAATCAGCAATGAAGTCTACTAACCCTGGGACTGAATTGAGGATCTATGTACATAGTCAATACTGAATTCGTTAAGCTCCGTAGCCCATTTTCCAATCCTTCCAGCAGCTTCTCTGTTCCTCATTATGTCCTTCAGAGGTTGTGATGAAGGAACAATTATGTGATATGCTTGAAAATAATACTGAAGCTTCCTGGAGGCCATTAACATAACATACAACACCTTCACCAATTCTATATAATTTTTCTTTGATAAACTTAGAACTTCGGAGATGAAGTATACTGGGGCCTGCTTCTTGATTTGGCCATCTTGCTTCTCCTGTACGAGCGCCGCACTAACTACAGAGTGAGAAGCTGCTACATATAGGAGTAATGGAGCCCCTGGAGAAGGTAGAGTTAGAGTTGTCAGATCTATCAAGCATTGCTTTAATTCTTCAAAAGCCTTTTGCTGAGCCGGACCCCGCTGAAAAACTTTGGCTGACTTTAGAATTTCAAAGAATGGTATATTCCTCTCTGCTGATCTTGATACGAACCTATTCAATGACGCAAGCCTTCCTGCCAATCGTTGAGCCTCCTTTTTTGAATTTGGTGGCTCCATTCGAAGGATAGCTTCAATCTTGCTCGGGTTGGCTTCAATTCTCTTCGTTGATACCAAACAGCCAAGGAACTTGCCCTTCTTCACTCCAAAAACACACTTTTCTGGATTTAATTTTAGGCCAACTTTCTTGAAATTGGCAAATGTCTCTTGCAAATCAGCAATGTGATTTTCTTGCTTCGTGCTTTTCACTATGATATCATCAACATAGGTCAGTACATTCCTGCCTATTTGAGAATGAAGGACCTTGGCTGTCATTCTGCTGAAGCTTCCTCCAGCATTCTTGAGCCCCTCAGGCATTCGAAGATAACAATAGGTGCCACTGGGAGTTATGAAGCTAGTCTTCGGCTCACTTCCTTCTTCATCCAAATTTGATGATAGCCTGAGTAACAATCCAATAGACTCATAAGCTCTGAAGAAGCTGCTGCATCTACAAGAGAGTCTATTCTTGGTAATGGGAACACGTCCTTTGGACAGGCCTTGTTGAGATCTGTGAAGTCAATGCACATTCTCCATTTACCTTTGGCCTTCTTCACCATAACAGTGTTGGCTAGCCATTCTGGGTATTTCACCTCTCTGATGACACCGCCACTAAGAAGTCTCTTCACTTTGTTCTGAGCACCTTCAGCATTGTCTTCAAACATCTTCCAAAGCCTTTGTTTTCTTGGCCTGAAAGATGGATCCACATTGAGTGAATGTTCAATAGCATCTCTATTAACACCACAAAGATCATTGACTGACCAAGCAAAGACATCTTTGTTGTTGAATAAAAATCTTAGCAAAGTCTTCTCTTGCTCATCAGATAACGGAGACCCCAGCAGTACCCTTGTTCTGCTTTATCTTCATAGAGAAGCATAGGCTTCGGCTGATCCACCGAAGCAGCCTTTTCTCTTTTGTATTTATACTGCTGACAAGCTTTAGCTCCATCTATGTTATGGATTGCCTTTGAATCTGTCCAGTTCCCTTCAGCCCTTCTGGCAGCTTCTTGACTCCCATGAACAGCAATGGGCCCTTGTTCTGAAGGTATCTTCATGCATAAATATGCTGGATGAAGTATTGCTTCGAAGGCATTAAGTGTCCCTCGACCAATGATTGCATTGTAGGGGTACTCCATGTCAACAATGTCAAAGACAACCTGTTCAGTCCTTGTGTTGTGGACGTAGCCGACGGTAACAGACATTGTGATTTTACCAAGTGCGACAATCTGCCTTCCTCCGAAGCCACAGAGAGGGTGTGTAGCATCATGAATCTTGTCCTCTGGCTCTTGCATCTGTCTGAAGGCCTTAGCAAATATGATATCGGCTGCACTGCCTGTGTCAACCAGAACATTATGGACCAGAAATCTCTTGATGACACAAGATATGACCATAGCATCATTATGAGGGTAATCTTTGAGCTGAAGGTCCTCTTGGGAGAAGATGATTGGAATGTGGGATCACTTGGACTTGATGAAGGGTCCCTGCACCCCAACATGCTGCACCCTTCTCTGCGCGTCCTTCTTCTGCTTCTTGTTAGCCGGCTCTAAACTTGAACAACCCGTGATTGGGAGCACTAGCTTCGTAGCCGAAGGTGCTACGACTTGGTTGTTGAACGAAGCCATCAGCTTAACAGTGGAAGTGAGTTCACCAGAGGTGGGCGTCAATGTTGGGGACTTGTTCTCAAATGATATGAGTTAAGAACAAGGCAACACAAAAAGGTTAATGGTTAAAGTCCTTCGTCCTTCGAAGCATTATCTCCCTTAGGATATAATGATCTTCAGATGAAGGTCATGAAGGATGTACCTTCATCATCACAGTGTATATTAATGAAAGTAGAAGCATATAAAACATGAGAAATAAGATGAATAATCCTATAACACCATTAATATATCTTTATTATATTATCATGAATAAACATGAACTATATTGAATTACATTTGTACCTTCATCTTGACAGAAGGTAGAAATCCAAGCGTGATGCACAAGTGAATACAAGCTAGCATGAACAGTATAGGGCTACTGTTCATCTATTTATAGGCATGGGACGCCGCTCGGTCAAAATTACATTTATGTCCTTGATGACTATTTACAATCATGACACAAATTATCATGGACTGATCGGTCTTTTCCTCTTTAAGTCGGTGCAGCCCTTCGTCTCAAGGCATGTCACTATGCCGAAGCTCCCTGGATCGTAGCTTCGGCGAGTACCTTCGCGTTGTGTTTGCTTATATGCTGATCTTTCGAAGGTGTTTTCTGCTTATAGGACCTTCGGCGACGAAGCAGGCCCCCAACACCATTGTTTGTGATGTTTTTGAAAAGTAAATGCTCTTTTGTTATGTTTTTCTGTTAGCTTGGTCTATGATGAATGTTTTATGTTATTGAGTGGTGTTTGTTTCTTCTTGTTTGTTTGTGTGATATTTAGTGATTGATCTAGTAGTTGAGAATCAAGATCTATTTCGTGGAAGAATCTCAAGTTTTCTATAAGCAAGGCAAGTGGACTTTTCTCCCTGCATATTCTGTCTGATCCCATACAATACATTTAATAGAGTTTACTTTTGGATATGTGCACAATTTGATGGGATACCTATTCAGATACATCTAAGATTTCCAACCTTATTTCTTGTTTAACCTGGGTTATGATCTAATCAAGTAGCTATGCTATTGCTACAACTTTAAATTTATGCTGGTACTTCTATTGATGATATTAATGTTCTAAATGGTAAGTTTACATTATTGTTGTTAATCCGATGATTAAGTAAGATCATATTGTGATAATTGGAACATGGAGTGACCATCCAGGAAAACAGTGCAACCACGAGTGCTATCATGGCTCTAGCTTTGGTAATTAGCTTTATATGCTTAGTGCCTAGCAACCTTACCTGAAATATGGGCAAGAGGGGGAGCGGTTGATGGTGGCAGCTCATGTCAACATGGGAACGTAGTCTTGGCTAAGCTACCTCGCCCAGATGGCCTCCACTCCGACTTGGAAACCTTAGCGGGTTGCTTTGTATTAAGTGTATTATGTGAAAGCCTCATAGTGGATCCCTAGCCATTCACCTCTGAAGTGTTTACGGGTTTGGCCGACCCAGGATAGATGGGATACACGGCTTGTGGGTAAAGTTGTACCACCTCTGCAGAGTGTAAAACTAATATATCAGCCGTGCTCACGGTTAAGAGCAGCCTGGACCCTCACATGATAATTGAACTTGAAGATGAAAATAAATCATGATCGATTTTGTTTAAGTGGTATGCTTAAGTGGTTCGCTCATGTAGATTGAGCTTATGCTGGTGATTATTTATGTTGATGATATATATGCTGAAGATTTATTGCTTATGCTTAATATGGGTTTGGTATATACTTATACTTAGTAATCAGGTGTTGATAATAAAATGTTGACCAACTAAAATGCTAACCACATTAAACTTTAGCCTTACGTTGTTAACCTTGCATTTTCACCCCACTTGTTGAGCCTCGACCATAAGTAAGCTCACCCTTGCTTGAATTTTGATTAGAAGTTTGCAAATGAAGATATGATGCTGAACTCCATGGATGCTAGTCTAGTGATACCCCCGGCCATCTTCCTATGGAAGGATGTCCATGTTTCGCTGTACTTTGATGAATAAAGGTTAAGACTTTATGTCTGTTCGAAGTGTAATATGTTAATATAATCTTTATTTACGCTTTTATACATTGTTCTTTTGATATATTACACTTGTGACGTCAACATATGTGTGGAAATAGATCCTGGCACACATATGCTATGCATTTGGTTTTGCCCCTAAAACTGGGTGTGACAGAAGTGGTATCAAAGCAATGTGACCGTAGGTCGCTAGATTAATTAGAAATGGAAAGCCAAGTCAATATTTCAAATATGGTCTATTTTCCTCCATTAAAACATACTTTATATCAAAACTTGTCTCTTTTATCTTCAACTCTTCTAGTCTGATTTTTGGTCCATCAGGAGGCTCTTCTCAGAAGCACTACAAGATGATCAAGCTAGGATTGCAGAATTTGAAGCGAAAATTTCCTGAAGGAACCCTTTCAAAGCTATTGAAGATGCCCCCATTCTCTTTCTTATCCTTACCCCATAAGAAGTTTTGTTATGGATCCCCTAGATCTATTATCGGACTTCTTGACTAGGTTGATAGGATAGTGCTATGGAATTAAATTTTTCGACTAGATCGGTAAGGACAATGTTATATTGTATTAGTGGTTTTCTAATCCATAATATTGTTGTATAACCCTTTAGTTTTTTCCTTATTTTCTTGCTATTGAATTGCCATTCTTGGGCAATATCTACCTTGATATATTGAAAACCTTACCTCTCTACTTCTCCTTAATAATGCTTCTCTATTTTGTCTCCTTGATAAAACATTCTCCCTAACTCACTTCATAATCCTTGATTTTATCATATATCCTTCTTACATCACTTCACCAGTTTATGGTTATCTTATTTCACCCTTGGCCATCAATAATAATGTCTTATCTTTGTCTAACTCCTTTATATTTTCTTATCTAATTCCTAGATTTTATAATCTCTTTCTCATTCCTAACCTTGTCTCACTTTTCAATAGATCCTGGCACACATATGCTATGTATTCGGTTTTGCTCCTAAAACCGGGTGTGAGAGAAGATATTTATTTTGCTGAAAAACATTATGTTAATAAAATTATTATTTAAATAAAGGGTGTCTTCACATAAGGAAATAAAATCAACTAAATGAGATTCTTGCAAAAATTTATACAAAAATTATTAACATATCTGACAAAAAGTTATTTTTTTATAATAATTCATTATTATTTTCTAAAATAAGATGTTATTCACAAGATTAAATCCAAAAATTGGAGTGGAAAATCAAATCATACAAAATATATGCTTCAACATGAATGCATCAAACACTTGGTAAAATTTTATCTATTCAAGCAATTGTTCAATTGATTTATACTACATTTTCATTATTTGAAAATATAAATATTTTCCTCTCTACTGGAATTTAATAAATTAAATTGTGTCACTTATAGGTGATGGATTTAGGGTGTTACATTTACCGAGTGCATTTGTAGGCACTCGGCAAAGCTTGCTTCTTTGCCGAGAGCCAAGGCCATAGCACTCGGCAAAGAGGCTTTACTGGTGCCCAGGTGTGCCTTCTTTGCCGAGTTCTATGACCTTGACACTCGGCAAAGTGACCAGTATACCCCTTTTTTATTTGTTTTTTCAATTCCTTCCAAACAAACAAAAGATATATCACATAATCATCACATATACATTATCACATAATCATCAAATACATAATAGAGACATATATTTCACAAAAAAACACAAATCTCACAAGTTTTTCACAAACATGTCTATGTTCATACCAAGATTCACCACCATAAGTATCACACAATTCTAAAACATAAGTTTTTCACAAACATAAGTTCAGGAAAAGTTTATCACACGATCTATGAGGGTTGTTGGATGTTGCCCTAAATTGTCCCTACACAGAGAAGAGATTGCATGTGTTATACCAAATAAATATATATAATGCATTACTAGAATTTTGATACTCACAAGAGTATGGAACTGAGCAGGGTCAACTGGAGGGAACAACGGAGGTAGTGGAGCAAAAACCTGTGCGGCGCCAAGGCTCTGCATGTACTAGAAGATCTCTGCCATCCTCTGCTGATCTACCAAGCGGGCCTCCTGCTCCTCCATCATCCTCGCCTCCATCTCCTGTCGTTCCGTCCTCTCTTCTTCTAGCTGGGTCTGTAATATTCCTACCCAATGTTATAATAACTCAAAGAGAAGGTATATCACTCAAGGAATGACGAGTTACAGAAGCACTAACCTAGAGTTGTTGTATATGATGATGTGAGTTGTCCTGCCGAGGTCGTATGGCTGAGATCAAGCTCGTGCTCCTTGCTTGCACCTGAGACAGAGTGGGAGTGGACGACGAGTCGATTGCTCCATCGACAATCCAATACTGCCCATGCCTCTTGCCTCCTCTGGCCCTCATGAGGACATCTCCGTCGATATCCTCATTCCTCGGATCGTAATCTGGCCCATGGACCTCCTGTGCCATGGCAGTGTACTCATAAAGGCGGCTATAGACGGCGGTGTTGCTATATGCCTTAGGCCCGTCATCCAGGTTGTAGGTGATGTCGAATGTCGCCTTGCCCTTGTGGGCCATTGCATAAGCCGAGAAGATGGAGCAAGGCTGGCCACCATGTGATGCCGAATGCAAGAAAACCAACGAGATAGTTAGAAATATAATATCTAATCTAGTGTTATTTACCTAAATAAAAAAGAGGGTGTACCCATGCTTCTGCATATTTGCCGAGGCTGCTGCTGCCTTGGTGGTGGGAGGGACCTTGCATCATCAGACATCGTTCCCTACTAGCGTTGTGCACCTCGTCCCACTCAGGCGAGCACCACCTATCCACCATCTGCTCCTAGCACTGAGGATGCGCGGCACACCAATAAGGAATCATCTACAAAGTAAAATAGCTACATGCATATCAGAAGATAAAATTAAGTAAATTTTATCACGATTATTAAAGTGTTGTATTTACCTGCAAGTACTAGTCCCTAGTCAATGACATAGTTCGGGCGTCCTGCTTGATCACCTTCTCCGCAAGAACGGAGCCGTGGTAGCTGATGATGGCCTAGATTCATGCCTCATAGTGCATGTCCACGACGAGCTACTTACAGCTCGTGGTGGCCACCACATCCGCCCTAGCCTCGTATCCAGCCTTGCATATGAAGAAATTCTGCATACAAAGATGATGTATCCATACATTATTTCAAGAATGTGCAATGAATGCGACATATTTTACATTATAGTAAGACTTACCCATAGCTCTTACTTCACCCGCTCCGCCTTGTTGTCGAATTCCATGTCGTCCCGGTCTACTAAATTGGGGGCAACAATGTAGTGGTCGAAGGTGTAGGCTGGGCCTGTCACTCCGGCATACTCAACCAGTCTAGGGAAGTGTTCACTGCATAGAAGGCCGAGGATGCCATTGGGGTTACAGTCGTGACCCCCTGCATTTTCCACAACCTTCCAAGACCTGTCCAAGTGATAAATAAAAAAGTATTAATTTATATTATGAATTTGAACACATAATATGAACAAGCAGGGAGAATATAAAGTTACATGCCTCCCCCCATCCGACCGAATCAGCGGCCGCCTATCTCAAAGTATGGTACGTTGAGGGAGACTCGCGGGACCTCGCAGGTAGAAGTTCCTCAAACCTGAGGTGCCAGAACCTGAGGCATCCTGCTGAGCATCGTCATCATCCTGCTACGCTGCATTGACAACGACCTACTGCTTCACTTGCTATTGGATGTCATTGTCTTGCTGTGCCTCCTCCATCGTCCTACGGGTGCTCCTCCTCCCCCTCCGCGTCCACATCCCACCGCCCACCTTCTTTGTCCAACAACCTGCAATTAAGAGTAAGCAAATAAGCACATATAAAAAAGTTGTATTTAGAAATAGGTGCGAAATAAAAAAATATATAACATTACATCGATTAAAAATAATCTTCATATGTGTTGGGGTTAGGCAGATCATAAGTCTCATCATCACTATCAACCATTTCATAGTCCACACCATCTAAAGGCACAATTTCATCATTAATGTCATTGCCTTCAAGTATTACTAAGTCATTTTGCACCTCATCATCCTCCTCATCAACAACCATTTCAATATCTACTTCCATTCCGATAGCTTTGGTTAAGTCTATCTTAAATCGCCCTTCTAGCCCATCTTCTTGGAAGAACTCTCCGTCATATGTGTCCAGGTCTAAGTTATAATCTTCATTGTTTGGAATATGCAATTTATTGTGCGGAGATACCTTATACACAACATCCAAAACCTTAAGATGTTCTTTCGTTTAGCACGCATATGGGAGATAATGCACTTGTGTGGCCTGTTGGACCACGATATAGACATCGTCTCCTGGTAAGGTGGAATCTTGTCGAATTTTGACTATCCCAAGATTTGAATGTGTCCCCCTCGTCACTTGAGGTTCAAACCAATGACATTTGAATATCACTAGAGTAAGAGGTTTGGAACCATGAAAATTGAGTTCATATATTTCTTTGATTCGTCCAAAATAATCGACCTCGTCATTCCAGGCGTAAAGACTCTAGAACACGTTGTTTTTCGATTGGGCCGACTTTAGTCGTAGCTTGTTGTGCGAAAACTGTATCCATTGACATCATACCCAGAATATTTCCTGACCCTATAAGCAAAGCCATTGGCTACTTGTCTTAACACTCATAGACAAATCTCTTTGGCCCTGCAAGTATTCGCAAGTTAAAAGACGCTAAATTGAGTTCATAGACGAATCTCTTTAACAAACTAAGCACGTACCTTATGTTTGAACCAGGAAATGAAATCGGGCAATCCATTTCCCGCACCCTTTCTAAGAAGGGTATCATATTCCTGTGGAGTTGGGTCCCTTGATCGACGCCAGAATTCATGAAGAAATTGTTCCATGTATGGTGTCAGCTCTTCAAGGTTGGGCAATACATATAGCATGATATGGCGCCACTCTTCATGTCTCAGGGTCTTGGTGGTCGAACCACTTACTCCTCTGAGTTGGCCTCGAAATATGTTGAGGTTCGATTCATTGCCACCATCATTGTATTGAGGGGGTGGATTATGCATGCTCAGCAGTTTGTCACCATAGTAAGTTGTTGTGAAGTTTGACACCTCCTCTAGAATTATGCCTCTACAATGGAAGCCTCGATTTTGAATTTATTTCTACATTTCTTTCAAATAGTCTTTAGACATCTCTCGATTGGATAGCACCAAAGTCCCTGCATGGGCCCCCCCATTCGTGCCTCGTACGGGAGATGAAGAATCAAATGTTGCATTGGATTAATGAAGCCGAGTGGAAATATCTTCTCAAGGTTACACAATAACATGGGTGTCAATCTTTCCAAGTCTACAATCATGGTCTGAGATAACTCTTTTGCACAAAGCTGGCAGAAGAAATAGCTCAACTCTATAAGCGCTTGCCAGACATGCTCAGGGACATAGCCTGGAACAATTGTTGGAAGCATCCATTCAATCCATATGTGGAAGTCATGACTCTTCATCCCTAAGACTCACAGAGTAGATAAGTTCACCCCCTACTCAGGTTAGTTGCATACCCATCGGGGAACATTAACTTCTTGATCCACTGAAGTACTTCCTTCCTCTAGGCCCTGCTTAGGACGAAATCGACTTTAGGCCTTCTCCATGTCTTTCCACCACTAGGCGGCATCATCTCTTGGTTTGGTCTATCACATAACACTACCAGATCCACTCTTGCCTTCACGTTATCCTTTAACTTATCAAGAATGTCCATAATTGTTGCCCAAAGTGCCTCAACAACATTCTTTTCAGTGTGCATCACGTCAATTTTGTGTGGAAGGAGCAGGCCATCATAATAGGGGAGCCGAGTCAGGCCCGATTTATGTGTCCACATATGCTGCTCACCATATCCTACAAATCCACCTTCTAGATTGGCCACGAGCCCATCTATTTGTTGATGAATTTCGGCACCAGTCATCATTGCAGGTGGGTGGTCTGTCACTACGACACCTTTCGTAAAGTTCTTAATGTCTAGGAGGAATGGATGGTCAGGAGGGAGAAATTATCGATGTTTATCAAACGACGAATATTTGCCACCCTTCTTCAACCAAATGAACATAAGAGCTTCCTTGCAAACTGGGCATGGGAACTTACAGTGAACACACCAGGCGAGAATAGCCCATACGCTGGTAAGTCATGCATGGAGTACTGGTACCAAACATGCATTTTGAAGTTTTTCTTCGTAGCTCGATAGTACGTCCATACCCCTTCATCAATCAAAGGCTTCACCAATTCATCAATCAAAGGCTCCATGTACATGCCCATTTATTCACCAGCTGTCCGAGAATTATCAACGACATGAATATGTAATGCAAGTAGTGAGAAAATTTGGTAGGCTTTGGTATACACGAAGCAAGCATCATAAACTAGGATTTGGTATACAGGAAGCAAGCATCATTAAATGTTGCAATACTATGCAAGTTAGAAGTATCTATCTATTTTGTACAAGTAAAAACTAGCAAAATACAATCATTGTAGCAAATACCTTGTCCTGGGATCAAGCATTAGCAGTGGTGGTGGTTGTGGCCCGGCTTCGGAGGGCGGGACACGCGGAGGCAGGGCTCGTGGCAGGGAGACGTCGGGGGCGCGGCAGGGGAGACAGCGGTGGTGGCCGGGGGCGGCACGACGTGGAGTGGTCGACAGCGGTGGGGGAGACGATGATGGTGGCCAGGGGCGGCACGGCGTGGCGTGGGCGACAACGGCGAGGGAGAGCCGAGGAAGGTGGCGACGGTGTAAAAAAAGAAAGGGCCCGAGCACGTGCGCGGTATTGTTAAGTTCATCATCTTTGTCGAGTGCCCGCGATCTGGCACTCGACAAAGATTTTTTTTTTAATTTAAAAATATACTTTGCCGAGTGCCCGCAATCTGGCACTTGGCAAAAGACGTCTTTACCGAGTGCCCACTGACAAGCACTCAACAAAGACTGTTTTAATATTTAAAAAAACGTTGTCGAGTGTCACCCGACAAACACTCGGCAAAGACTTCTTTGTCGAGTGTCTTCTTTTGACACTCGACAAAGTATATTTTCATTCTTCTCTTTTTTTCACCAACCTTTTTGTTGTGTGTTCCTACGCTATGTAGACCTACATGTTCTATTTTGGCACAAGTTCTCAAACTTTTTGATATAGTTATTTGATTTAGTTTGTTTAATTGAATTTCTTCGGATGATTCAGATTTGAAGTGCAAGTCACTCTAAAAATGGAAAATGGTGAATGCAAAAATGATATCAATGTTATTTAGCACAAGTTATGACCTATTTCAGGAAGTGACCGGAATTTTTGATCGCCATGCTCACGAAACATGACCATGAACTTGCCATCCAGTTGTTTTAAAAATGTATAAAACACAAACAAAGTCAAAAAATCATAAAATTTGTCAACATGTCATGATATCATATGTAGAGGCTGTGATAAAAATTTGAGAATGTTTCGAGAAAGTTGTGACACACTATGTGTAAAAACCTAAGTGGCCTAAACATGAAATCATAGAGTTTCAATGTAGACCGGCTTGGTTTCTTCACATAGTGCGTGATAACTTTCTCGAAACATTCTCAAATTTTTATCACAACCTCTACATATGATATCATAACATGTGGATATGTTTCAAGATTTTCTGACTTTGTTTGTATTTTATACAATTTTTAAACAATTGGTTTGCATGTTCATGGTCATGTTTAGTGAGCATGATGCTCGAAAATTCCAGTTTGCTCCTTAAATGGGCCGTAACCTATGCTAAATAACATGGATACCATTTTCCCATTCACAGGTTTCCATTTTTCGAGTGACTTACAGTTCAAATCTGAATTATCCGAGGAAATTCAATTAAATGTACAAAATCTAATAGTTAAAGCAAACACTTTTATAATTGTGTCAAAATGGAACATGTAAGTCTACATAGTGTAGGAACAAACCAGAAAAAGTTTGGTTGGGAAAATAAAAAAATAAAAAATACGTTACCGAGTGTCCATGATACACTCGGCAAAGCACAATTTGCCGTGTCGGGTTTGAGACACTCGATAAAGTAGGTTCTTTGTCGAGTGCCAAAGCCTAGCGCTCAGCAAAGATAACGACCATCATCTATAGATGGCTGCTGACGTCCCTTTGTTGAGCGTCTCCTTTCGTCGAGTGTTCGGCACTCGGCAAAGCAGTCTTTGCCGAGTGTCTTCCTGTGTCGAGTCATGTTCTCGGTAAATGTAACACCCGGTTTTAAAGGACAAAGCCGAGTGCATCTCATACATGCGCCAAAGAAGACAACATATATAATAACAGAGTGCATAGAGATAAATGTCATAAAACATCAGAGTATTTATTACATAGCGGAAGACTTATTACAAAATAAAGATAAATATAAAACGAACTAAGGATCGTCGGCGCCAATGTCGACCGAGAAACGCCACCTAGATCAGATCGAACTCCTCTGTGTTAGGCGGCTCCTCCTGAACCACCTGCTCTTCTCCTGTGGGGGGGGTGTGAGACAGCAAGAGTGAGCTCACATACGTTCATAGCTCAACAAGTCGTGGGGAATAATGTGGCATGAACTCACCAAAGGTGGGAGTCCATGAAGTGTAAGGTTGATCAATGAAATAAAGGCTGAGGCTGAGCATTGCTTTTATAAGTTGGTCAAAATTTTATTAGCAATTACTAAGTGTAAGTAAATACCAAACCATAGTAATAATAAGTAAAAGTAATAATAAAATAATCCCAAATGCAATGAGATGACAAATTAAGTTTAAGTTCCATAATTTAATCATGTGAGTGTCCGAGCCGCTCATGACCGTGAGCACGACTAGTATACCAGTTTTACACTCTGCAGAGGTTGCGCATCTTTACCCACAAGTCGTGTTACCCATTTGCCACGGAGTTGATCAGACTCCATACACCTCTACCTAGGAAGCGAGGCAGGGTACCACTACGAGGCCTTTACAAAGTTCCACTAGCTTCAGACTACCCGCTACAGTTTATAGGAAGATCCAGTGCAGGGTTCCTGGCTGACCGCCATCGCAGCAAAATCAACCAGGGACCTCCCTACACTGACCTCTCCCCTACTGCCCTTGCCCCTTTCGGGTAAGGTAGCCCTCCCCTAGCTTTCCTAGTTAATCAGCCAAGGGCGTCCCATTAAACCCTTGTGGTAGCACTGTTTTCCCGGGTGGTTCTCCATGTTCCCATTAACATAATGATCTTAACATGAACAGTAAAGAATAAAACAGATAACAATAAATAGTATAACAATGAATGATGAATATCTCTATACCCAAATCCACATAAAGCAATAGCATGTACTACCCAAAACTTTAGTAGTAAAACCAGTGGTAAAACAAGGTATAAAGATAGTCAAAATCTAGGGCATCCTATTGGGTCCCAGCAAAATTATCCTATGCAGATCATTATGAATAATAAGAACATGAATGGGTAAAAGAAGTGATCAAGGGCACAACTTGCCTTCAACGAGCTCCTGCTCAGCTACTTCAACTTGTTGAAGCTCAAGTTCCACAGTGGGTTGCTCGTCTACTCGCATCAATACAATACATACATGGCATAGCATAAATTAACACCACATCAAACATGCAAATAGAATATACAGTAATAAACTAGACATTAAAATAAGATCACAGGAACTGGAATTATTAATTTTGGAGTTATAGATCTTAAGTTATGGATTTTCTAATGTTTTATGTGCTTAATATAGGGTTAAGTGGGAAATAAATTTAAATGTGTATTTCATGTAAAAACAGTGGCACTATTTGATAAAGAATAACATTACAAAATTATAGGAACTGGAATGGACCAATTTGGAGTTCATATGCATTTACTATGAATTAAACAAGTTTTAACATTTATTTATGCACTAAAATTTAATTTCTGATATTAATTTCTGATTTTTAAAGTTCTCTGGATCGGGCCTCGAATACAAGAAAACGCAGGGGGTCTCGGGTAAGACTTCTACAGACTCAGGCTACTATTCACTGGATTGCGGGTTGATTTCAATTAAGCACAGGGACTCTTTAGCAAATGTGACGCAGCGAAAGGGTATCGGCCGAGCACGGCCATCCGATCAAGCGCGGACGGCCGAGATTAAATCGGTCCATATAATGAACCGGTACGCACTGCTACGCGTCGGATCGGAAATCAACGGCGTAGATTTAAATACCCCGGATCCGCCCAGATCCGTCCGATCGGATCCGACGGCTATGGTTTACTCACACGAAAGGGTATCACCAAGTTCTAATCACAGCCGTTCATTCACGAATCAACGGCCAGCAACCCATCTTCCTTCTCCCGCGGCCAGAACAGCGGCGCCACCGCCCCAATACGGCGGAACATCGCCGGACCACCAATGATTCCCCGCATCGGAGCTCTAATCCCCAAATTCCACTACCCTGCACCTCGACCAGTGAAAAGCGAAGAAGATGGTACACCGATTACCTCGATTCGCGGCGAAGAATCCCCTGGCCGCGCGATGGCGCAATCCCGCGGCGGAGGCCCAACGACGGTGAGGAATTCCCAGACCTCCGATGCGCAAGGCACCCCGGCAGTGAGGGTAAAACCTTCCCGGACGCCCCTCTCTTCGCCTGGAAGATTTCTCAAGGCCAAGTCGGCGGTGTATGCCCGAGTCGGCTGCAGCGGCAAACCCCCCCGGCTCCCGAGCTCTCTCTCTCGTACCGCCAAATCGGCTGTGGTGGTGAACGACACTCGCGGAATCGTTGCGCACGAAGGAAGGAGCGCAATGAAAGGGGCTGCCGCATGGTGAAGTTCTTATGCCGCGGAGAAGCATGCCAAGGCGAAGATCCCGGCCCAAGCTCCGGTGGCCGTTGAGGCGAATCTGTTGTGGGCGAGATGGCACAGGTGGTGGGGGTCCCACATGGCAGCGAGTCAAGTTCTGGGATCCCAAGCCGCCCACTGACGACTCGGCCCCGCGTATCGGCGAGTGTAACAGAGCGCAGCGCAAGCGCGTGGGAGAGGCTGGGCTGTGGGCCCCACACGTCAGCGAAAGATGACGGGAGCGCGCGCGCGGGGGTGGATTGGGCCGCGCGGCGTGGTGTGCAGGTGGGCCGAATGCTGTGCAGTTGGCCCATGAATCCTTTTTATTCTTTTCTTTTTTTTTTCTTTATATTTTCTGTTTTCTTTTCTTTTTCTCCATTTTCTAATCCAATTTGGATTCAAGTTTTAAATTCAAACTTTGTGGCCACATTTACACTATGTTTGTACAGTAAAAAGTAGTAAGCCTAAGAATATTTATATTTTTGTATTTCTATGTCTTTCCTATTCTTCTTATTTTCAAACCCCTAAATTTTAATTTAGGGATCAATTCAACCTTTAGAATCATTGTTTTATTATTATTATTAACATTATTATTTTATTTAATGCACAAACAATAAAACTCCAACATGTTGCAAATTTTTTTATCATTTGTTGGAATTAAACTCTTAAATTTTGTGTAGGCTCTTTTCATGATGCAAATGAGACATACAAAATTGAGAATAACTCTCTATTATTCCTGGTATACAACTTGGAGTATTACAGTAAACGTGGTCGTTACCGAGAGTAGGACTTTACAGAGTGGCCGACAAAAAGCACTCGACAAAGCGCCGAGCACTCGAGAAAGAGTGAGATTCCGGTAGTGATTAGCCAATTAACAAATATAGAATACGACGACTAGTATGGCAAGGTATCACTTCACTAATCAAATACATTTAGCACAACCCATAATAACAAGACTTATCGGCTAATCGCTTGGTATTCCAAATTTATCCTTCACGATATTAACTAAACCACACATTGTATATACGAAGCATTTTAATAAATGTATAATACCACCACAACAGCGATAGATGCGATGCTGAAATCTTGATAGGCAAAAATAATTAGGACATAGAGACTATTATTCTCGCTAACATCAAGCACTTAAGTCCATATTCGTTGTTAAACATACAGTTACACCTGGGGTGTTACATAGATCATATCTATTATCGGTTTGTGAGACATCACCTCATGATCAACACAATTTGATTGTGTTCTTCCTGTTCTTGCTTGTGTTCTTGATTGCGTTTGTAGGGATAAGCCTTCGTGGCAAGGTCACTCGTGTGTCATGTGTGATAACCAACGAAGCAGTGGTGTAGTGATTGTGAGGATTTGTTCGCTCGGAGCCTTGGATCATCAACATCGAGATCTCCACCCAATCAAGTTATCATACCTCACGGAAGATCGAGCCTCATCCTCTATCATCCACCTACCGCATCATCTACCAGATTAGCATCTACCACATCACTGTCGATGCCTAGCTCAGCTTGGGCAGACACTGGCTGCATATCCAATGATCGCTGAAGCTTCCTCTTTTTCTTGACCTCTGGAACATCAGCTGGGGCATCCAGCTGGCCGGCCCGTTTGCCCCGTCGACTCACAAGGTTGTCTACCCTCTCTTGCTAGTGCTTGATTACTCAAGGGCCCACACCATGACTCAAGCCGCACTGACTCAGAAGACTCCCTAGCCAACATGCCAAGAACAACCTCGATCTCAGAGTCACTAGAAGGTCGCTGTATTAAGATGTTGGTCTGTTTATCCTCTTCAGGTAGACCCCGATGCGTGGCAACTAGGCTTCTAGTCATCCAAAAAACTGCACTCTTTGGCTAGAACCACTACTTTAATCACGAATGGGATGGTTGAACACAAATTTAGTAAAGGAACTTTGCAACAATGAAGTAGTACGGTCATCATGAATCATATAATAACTCGGCGAGTGTCATTGAGAAATCAAGTGATCAAAACTTACAGGAGGAGGAAGATTCTAGGCAGAATAAGATCGAGGAGCACCGTCATTGTCAATGGCACCCCTCAGCATCATCTCGACTCGGTTCAAGACATCCTCCCTAGAAATCTGCCTGTTTGTTAGTCACGAAGGATATCTGACCCTGGTCAGGGTGAACTGTCTTTCAAAGGCTAAATGCTCTTGAACACATAGTCGATCACCATGGCTTCAGCAGTCATACCTCTTTCTTTTAAGTTAGCAATATCAGCTAACAGAACCCTCGCCTCAACAACTTCAAAGTCAGTTAGGGCCTAGGTACATGCACATCGGGCTGCCTTTCAATGCGGGTAGGCAAGGAATTGTTGTGATTCTCCATAGTGAACCATTTAAAGCGCCATACCTTGATGCTATCCTTTTGAGGGATATCTAGATATTCAACCTTCCTACCCGACGAAGTTCTAGGTTGGCCCCACCAACTACCTAATGTTGTCCACCCACCATCCACATCTTGCAATGGTAGAGATATTTCCACAATCCGAAGTGTGGGCTAATCCCAAGGCTTCATAGAGGTTCACAAAGTTGGCAAATTGAAGAATGTAATTGGGATTCAAGTGAGTTAGATTAAGAGAGTAAAAATCGAGAAGGCAATAGAAAAAGTGGGAAATGGGTAAACCCAAACCTTGAATCAAGAAGAGAACAAAGATGATGGACTCATGGGTGTCCTATGTGGGCACGGTAATCCCCTCCCAAACCCACCATGGGCTCAATATTTTCAGGGGAAGAACACCCATCCAGACAAGACGCAACATTTCAGATTCAGAAATGAGAGAGGCGTAGTAATCACAGAAAGGAAGTTGGTTGTGGGGGTCAATAGGAGGGATGATGGCTACTAAAACTCCCTACTTCTTGGGAGCCATGCGGTATCTTATGAGAATGGAATTAGGCGCAGGCTACAGAAGAAAGAGAATTTCAAGGAGTCTTGATGAAAAACAGAACTAGGGTTTCTTCAAGAAGCCGAATGGTGTGCAATGTATATATTTGTATATGCTTTAGACCTATCACAACACTACCATGAGGGAAATAATTTTTTTGGATCGAATGGAAGAAACGTTATGTCGGGCGAGTTAAGTCGGATGAGCAGAGTCGGAAGAAAAACCTGCTTCCACGCAGAGTCAGTCGGGAGAGCTTAGTCGTCAAAGTTAAAGCAGAGGGATACTAAGTAAGAAGAACAGACTTTGTGCTAGAGATGAAACAAAGCATAGGGTAGCATAGAAGAAAAACTCAGGGGACACAAGTTGAAAACTTTATCATAGGAGGTGCCATCACAAGAGTAGAACTAGCAGATTATGAACTAGTCCTGGCAAAATACACCTACCCCTACTACTACTCCTACCCACTACCACCATAATACTACTACCTAGGCAAGTGGTGCCTTCCCACCAGCGTTGCCAACCCCATTGCCGCTGTCGCATTTGCCTCAACTGTCGCCGCCACCGCCACTGCTGCTGATACCGCCGCTGCCGCTGCCCTTGTTGCCACCACTGCCGCTGTTGCTGCCCTTACTGCTGCCACCACTGCCCTCGCCGCCATCACCTTTGCCACCACTGTCACCGCCGCCACGATCCTCACCGTCATTGTCGCCGTCCTGATCCTCCTCTTCCTTGATGCTCTCCTCGAAGTCCTCGCCTAAGTCATCAGAGCCCTCCAGTCTAGCCCGCTTAATAGACCGGATGTAGGCCCTCTCAACGTGAGAGAGGCCCATGGAGTCATCCAAATTCTCGAACGAGGATGGTCAAGGAATTGGCGGTGGAGACTTCTTATCCTCGGAGGTAAGTTGTTCCTCTGAGAACTCGGAGTCTCCAAAGTCCTCCGACGGTGGAGTCAGAGGATGCCTCCACTTGCTGCTCTTTCGCGCTGGCCCTTGCTGTTCTTCCCTCCCGCCTTTGGAGCTCTTAGAGTGGAGAGAGGGAGAGTGATAAAAGAATCTGAAGACGAGTTTAAGAAGAACACCACAGTCGGATGGCTTATTAAAAGAAGCCAGGGGCACCCCTTCGGCTCCCATGCGTACAACATACAATCATAAGCCTTCAAGAGCTGTTTAAATTTCCAAGAAACTACACCCCCTGTCATTTCTTGGTGTAACACGGCACTGGAGATCAGTAAACCAACCGCTCAAACGCATTATTATGCCCTGTCACTTCAGGTAACTATTCCGTGGACAAGACATCATACACACCCATTGGGTGCACAGATCAAATTTTCTGAAAAATGATCCATGAGATACCCACAAATTCTACAACAACAAACTCAAGATTAGTCAAACTAGAGTCAACTAGTCCTCTATCAGTTGAGTTCAGTTTGCTGCTTTAAAACCCCGACCGAACACGCCCTGGCTGGATTTCCGTCAGCCAGGTTTAGTCGACCTAGTTTCAGTCAGGCAAATCACATTCAAGCCAAAGTTAGTAGAATAAACTTTGCACACCATAAGTAGGACCCATTCACAATTAATACGACAAAATAAAACCCCTCGTAGGCAAAGATCATGGGGGCCCTCTAAGTTGATTAATACTCAAATCAGATCAAAGCTCGGGGGCTTCAACCAATGCAATGGATCTAAACACAGGACAAAGTTGTACTCAAAAGTATGGAATAGTCGAACAACATGATCCATTCTTGGAGTCTTGTGTAACACCCTAGGTGTTACTACGGTTTCTATTAAACACTTCCACAAACCTTATCATCACATGTAGGTAAAATGAAGCAAAAAATGTCACATTTAGGAATAAAGGGCCTATGTAAATACCAAGTTATCATGAAAGTCTTACCCTAATTACCTCATGATCATCAAGGAGAGAAAGTAACCAAACCCAAGATGTTCCTACCTTAAGCAAATAGAGTACCAAGAGAAATCAAGTGAGAAAACTAATTGAATCACACTGTTATGACTTGGGCCATTAACATAAAGGGTAACATACCAAATTATCGACAAAGATTAGTAACCAAGACACCACAAAAGGGATGGTTCAAATTTCCAAACAAGCTAGGCCAAGGAGAGAAGTAAAGGAAAAATTCTGAAGACACTATTCTGAATTTTCAGCCTCTAATTAGAACATCCCCATGTTCATCAAGATCTAGACCTTAAATCTAGTGACTCCAATTGACAAAATCATGCCAAATTAACTACCCTAACATCCCAGAAGATGGTATTGGGACTCTAAGTCTGGACAAGACAAAATGAAGAGTTTGTCTTAGTTCTACCCCCTCCGATAGACCCAACATAGGCCAGAGATAACTCTTTTTCTCTGACATGAAACCTCTGTGGTTCTCCATGAAGTGACTCAGTGAAGAGAGGAGAGGAGATCATATGAGAGGATTTTGCCCAAATTCGCCCGAATTCGTGACGTATGGACATTTGAAAACGACAAAATACCATAAACCAACCGTTCGACCGTACGTAGACCTGAGCCGCCTCCCATTGGCTGCTCCACAAACGCCAACCAGCGCCCGAGTTTATGCCTTGCGCCGTGGCTGGGCAACACAGTGTAGCACCCACGCCCGTGCCTATAAAGGTTGCCCGACCCTAGGCTCTTCCTTCCCGACCGTTGCCAAGGCCACTTCACCGAGAGTTCACTGCAGCCGAGCACGCCACCGCCCGCCCTCGTCACCCGAGCGCCGGCCACCGTGGTTCGACCGGCGCATCCAACATTCAACCACGCGAGCACCACCATTAGCTTCCCTAAGTCCGAGTGAAGCTTCTCGACCAGCCCATTCACCCTCTACCCCCTCTAGCAACGTGCCACCACTCGCCGGACTTCACCCACCCACCGGTGAACGTGGCTAGATGTAACACCCGGATTTTAGGGGTCCAAAACCCGGGGTTAACATAAACACCAGGTATGCTGGGACCAAGTCTCATACATATGATGTATAGTGGCACAGGATCGAATGTCACAACTTTATATATAACAGGAGTTCTATACAAAATAAATAATTACATTATAAGGAGACAACGGTCCAGCAACCCAAAGTTGACTGGGAGACGACGACCTAGACCTCTCACGAACTCATCGCAGCATCCTCCATGAGCATCATCCTGCGGTACCTGATCTTGACCTGTGGTGTATGTGAGACAGCAAGAGTGAGCTCACATACGTTCATCGCTCAACAAGTTGTGGGGAATAATGTGCATGAACTCGCCAAAGGTGGGAGCTCACGTGAAGTGTAAGGCTTACCAAAGAAGATGGTTAGAGCTGAGCATTGCTTTTAAAGTTGGTCAAAATTTTATTAGCAGTTACTAAGTATAAGTAAATACCAAACCCAATTAAGTAATAGAACAAAAGTAACAACAACATCACCTGCAATGCAATGCATATGACAAATTGAATTTAGTTCCATAAATTAATCATGTGAGGGTCCGAGCTGCTCATGACCGTGAGCACGGCTAGTATACCAGTTTTACACTCTGCAGAGGTTGCGCATCTTTACCCACAAGTCGTGTATCCCATGTCGCCAGGGTTTGCAAGGCCCTTAGACACTTCCGAGGTGAATGGCTAGGGATCCACTACGAGGCCTTTACAAAGTTCCACTAGCTTCCGAAAACCCGCTACAGTTTATAGGAAGATCCAGTGCAGGAATCCCTTGCAGGACCGCCATCGCAGCAAAATCCTCCCGAGGGCCTCCCTACACTGACCTCTCCCCTACTGCCCTTGCCCCTTTCGGGTAAGGTAGTCTTCCACTAGCTTTCCTAATTAATCAGCCAAGGGCATCCCATACTACCCTTGTGGTAGCACTGTTTTCCCGGGTGGTCGCTCCATGTTCCAATTAACATAATGATCTTAACATGAACAGTAATAATAAACAGATAATAAAAGTGTAATCATGAATAATGTATCTTCATACCCAAAACCACATAAAGCACTAGCAGGTACTACCCAAAAAGGTTCAGTGGTAAACAAGGTATAAAGATAGACAAACTAGGGTAACCTATTGGGTCCCATCAAAATTAACCTATGCAGATCATTATGATTAATCAGAACATGAGTAGGTGAAAAGAAGTGATCAAGGGCACAACTTGCCTGGGCCTTGAGAATCCAGGTACCAGGATGATCTTCAGGTGACTCGTGACCTCGCACTAGTCGTAGCAATACAAACAAACAGTGTATAGGCAAAATTAACATTACACCAAACATATATGCCAAAATACATATTAATAATCTACATATTAAAATAAGATCACAGGAAAAAGAATCATTAATTTTGGAGTTATAGATTTTAAGTTATGGATTTTCTAATGTTTTATGTGTTTAATACAAGATTAAGTATTAGATAAATTTAAATGAGCCTTTCATGCCTAAACAGAGGCACAAAATGATGAAGAATATTATTACAAAATTTTAGAAACTGGAATGGTTCAATTTGGAGCTAAAATGAATTTTCTATGAATTTATAAAGTTCTAGTAATTATTTTCATATTAAAAACCCATTTTCTATTTCATTTATTCAAATTAAATGAGTTCTGGACTGGGCCTCAATTAAACAGAAGCACAGGGGGCTCGGCGCAAGAATCCCGAGACTCAGTCAACAGTGCCCGAGGGACGGCGGGTTGATTGTGTGAAAACCGAGGGGCTCTTTAAGAAAAGGGACACGGCGAAGGGGTATTCTCAGATCTCGGCCGTCCGATCTGTTTTCAAGGGACATGATTAGATCGGCGCACTATGCGAACCGGTATATGTTGATGACCGCACGATCCCGGATCTACGGGTAAGATTTTAAGTGGGCGAGATTAAACAGTGACCGCACGATCCAATCCTACGGCCCAGATCGCACATGGCGAAGGGGTATGCGACAATCTAATCCCGACCGCACAACGAGATCCAACGGTCAGGAGCCATTCCCCCAATTCCCAGCTCGGGACGGCGGCGAACCGGCCGGACCACGGCGGCGCCATCACCGGTGAAGTTCGATTTGGCGATACAGCGCACAAAAACTCAATTAGAGACTGCTACACGATGCCCTAAGTGCACTGAATGCGATGGACATGGACTTACCCCGCGATACGGTGTAGAAGATCTTGGCCACGGCGAGCGGCGGAGATCGATCCACCGGTGACGAATCAGCGTGCCACCAGTCGCCAATCCCGCCTGACAACTTGGAGGACTTCAACCGCAAACCGAGCCGAAGCACCTAGAATCTAAAGGATGGCCCAACGATGGCTTCTCGAGGTATTTCGATAGGCGGAAGGGACTTCGGCGGCAATGGCGACAGACGGGATGGATGCACGGAGGAAGGGGGTCGGCTTTATACACAGGTGCAAGCGGAGTCCGTGCAGGCGAGTATCACACGGCCGCGGGTCCTTCGGCGAGATGATCGGGGCAACGGAGCGCGCGATGCGCGGGGTTTGTTTTCGGGGCGGCTTACGGGGAAGACTGGCCTGACGTGTGGGCCCCGCGGACCAGAGAGAGGGAGGGAGGAGCGAGCGCGGTGGGTGACCGACGAGTGGGACCCACGTGTAAGTGGTCGCGCGCGGAGTGAACGGCGCGAGAGAGAGACTGGGCAGAGGGCCCCACCTGTCAGCGAGTGAGTGCGGCGCGGTGGGGGTGAGGTTGGGCCGCGCGGGAGATAAGTGGTGATGGGCCGAAATGTGGCGTAGAGGCCCAGTTAAGGTTTTTCTCTTTTTCTATTTTATTTTCTATTTCTTTTCTTCATTTCCAAGTTAAATTTGAATTCAAACTTATATTCAAACCTCTATGTCTCATCATTTCAACTTATTTTGTGAAGTTAGGGATATTAATTCTGAATATTTATTTATATATATATTATTTATATTTTTGTTTTATATCCCTTCTCTTTTTCTTATTTCCCCTTTCTTTCCTATTTCCAAATTTAAATTTTGAATTCAAATTTAAATTCAAGCTTGTGACTAGTTCATTTGCAAAACATATCTGTGCAAAAACATATTTTATATATTTCTTTATTTATTTTAGTTCTTTTAGTCAAGCTTTTAATCATATAGTAGAGAATAATCCATACCTTATTAGTTCTAGGGAAATCAAATTTATATTGTAGACTATATATATTAAGAAATAGTTTAATCATAATTCTTCTGTATAACCTAACCCAAAGGCAATTTAGATTGTCTAAGTATCTTTAATTATGTATTTTTAACATATTCATGAGTGGAAACTTCTAAATTATGATTATCTTTAAGGAAAGGTGTTTTGATTTAAAATTTTTTTAGAATTTTTCCTTGTCTTCACAAAATTGAACTTTTAGGGTGTTACAAATCCTACCCCCCTTAAAAATAATCTCGTCCTCGAGATTTGTAAGAAAAGGGAATACAAATAGGATTGGTTTGCAATTTAGTTTTTTTAATTTCTAAATCAAGGGTCTCTCTTTTTATTATTAGTAAGTGATAGGAGAGCATGGGTATTATATGTATGTCCACTTTATTATGTAGGATAGAAGATGTCTTTAGGGTATACATAGGTTTGGGTAAGAAAGAGTAGGATAAGAAAAACTCCATCCAAGATTGTGGATCTTGACTCATCTTGGTGACCTCACTTGATCCTTGAAGACTTGGGTTGGTGTTCATCCTTCCTTGATGAAGTTGATCATCTTCTTTGGTCTTATCTCATTGATTAGGAGTTAGTGTATATTATTGGCTGGGGAATATGGTTAATATAGGTATGGATGAGATAGACTACATGATGTAGGTCAAAATCTGGTTTGATGTCAGGTGGTGGTTGATAGATTATGCAATCTATTAAGACTCTATTGATTGGGTAAGTTATGTAACTTGTTATATAGGTCGAGTTGTTGTGTATGGCCAAGTTGATATAAGTCTCCAAATTAGGCTTAAGTGATTTAGGAGTATGGCCTTATCTTGTGTACCAGCATTAAGTAACTTACTCTAGATTAGATCATAATAGATTAGATATGATCTAGATTAGACTAGTTTAAGTTAGATAGATTTATCAGGGTAAGATATATCTTGTTAGGATATGTTAGAATCTTTTGAGATAGAATGGGGTATACGGTGTAGGTAGGTCAGAAGCTCTATTAGGTTAACACAGAGGGATTATGCAACTATCGGATGGGTAAGGTAGTTGCATATGTATATGGTCAAGTTAATCTAGGGCATTAATTTAGATTAAATCATTTTTATAGGAGTGAGGTCTAATCCATTTCACTAGTACTAACTAATCTATTAAATGACTCACTTTAGATTGGATCCTATTGGGTTGGAGGGGATCTAGATTAGATTGGTAGGATTAGTTTGACTAGATATGATCTAATTGATTTGCATTTAGATCATGGTTGTTAAACTAGGGTGGATAGGTATGCTTATTAGGATAAGACAGATCCATGAAGATAAGATAGAATCCTTTAAGGCCAGTTTAGATCTATTGGGATAAGGATAAAATCTTTTCAAGATAAGATGAGCATCTTTTAAGATGAGATGGATCTATTAAGATAAGGGAGAATCTTTTAAGATAAGATGAATTGGTTAGAATGAGATCTTTTTAGGATAAGATAAATCTCTTATGCTAGATATGTTCCAATGGGGACAATCTAGGTTGTTTAGTTATTTTATAAATATATTTTTATTACCTATGTGTATATGCAGATGCAATCGTGGACATTACTCCACAACCCATCATACTCAATCAAAGATCCAAATCAGACAAGTATCATAAGAACAAAATATTCAAATACATAAACACTTAAGAAAATATTTTTGATTTTGTTCCTAAGAGTAGGTCTCCTATTCCTAAAGTCACTTTAGGCACAGGATTTCAAAGTGTGAAATCCACATTTGTCTTTAGAAAGAAAAGATAAGAATAATCAGAGTGAAGCGGAAATAGATGAGAAAAGATTAAGTTAAGTTTAGAAATGAATCAGAGTAGCAGAGGTAAGTAAATAAGGGTTGTCCAGTTCTATCTAGGTTTCGTCCTACAGTCAACATTCCTCTGATACCACTTCTGTAACACCCGGATTTTAGGGGTCCAAAACCCGGGGTTAACATAAACACCAGGTATGCTGGGACCAAGTCTCATACATATGATGTATAGTGGCACAGGATCGAATGTCACAACTTTATATATAACAGGAGTTCTATACAAAATAAATAATTACATTATAAGGAGACAACGGTCCAGCAACCCAAAGTTGACTGGGAGACGACGACCTAGACCTCTCACGAACTCATCGCAGCATCCTCCATGAGCATCATCCTGCGGTACCTGATCTTGACCTGTGGTGTATGTGAGACAGCAAGAGTGAGCTCACATACGTTCATCGCTCAACAAGTTGTGGGGAATAATGTGCATGAACTCGCCAAAGGTGGGAGCTCACGTGAAGTGTAAGGCTTACCAAAGAAGATGGTTAGAGCTGAGCATTGCTTTTAAAGTTGGTCAAAATTTTATTAGCAGTTACTAAGTATAAGTAAATACCAAACCCAATTAAGTAATAGAACAAAAGTAACAACAACATCACCTGCAATGCAATGCATATGACAAATTGAATTTAGTTCCATAAATTAATCATGTGAGGGTCCGAGCTGCTCATGACCGTGAGCACGGCTAGTATACCAGTTTTACACTCTGCAGAGGTTGCGCATCTTTACCCACAAGTCGTGTATCCCATGTCGCCAGGGTTTGCAAGGCCCTTAGACACTTCCGAGGTGAATGGCTAGGGATCCACTACGAGGCCTTTACAAAGTTCCACTAGCTTCCGAAAACCCGCTACAGTTTATAGGAAGATCCAGTGCAGGAATCCCTTGCAGGACCGCCATCGCAGCAAAATCCTCCCGAGGGCCTCCCTACACTGACCTCTCCCCTACTGCCCTTGCCCCTTTCGGGTAAGGTAGTCTTCCACTAGCTTTCCTAATTAATCAGCCAAGGGCATCCCATACTACCCTTGTGGTAGCACTGTTTTCCCGGGTGGTCGCTCCATGTTCCAATTAACATAATGATCTTAACATGAACAGTAATAATAAACAGATAATAAAAGTGTAATCATGAATAATGTATCTTCATACCCAAAACCACATAAAGCACTAGCAGGTACTACCCAAAAAGGTTCAGTGGTAAACAAGGTATAAAGATAGACAAACTAGGGTAACCTATTGGGTCCCATCAAAATTAACCTATGCAGATCATTATGATTAATCAGAACATGAGTAGGTGAAAAGAAGTGATCAAGGGCACAACTTGCCTGGGCCTTGAGAATCCAGGTACCAGGATGATCTTCAGGTGACTCGTGACCTCGCACTAGTCGTAGCAATACAAACAAACAGTGTATAGGCAAAATTAACATTACACCAAACATATATGCCAAAATACATATTAATAATCTACATATTAAAATAAGATCACAGGAAAAAGAATCATTAATTTTGGAGTTATAGATTTTAAGTTATGGATTTTCTAATGTTTTATGTGTTTAATACAAGATTAAGTATTAGATAAATTTAAATGAGCCTTTCATGCCTAAACAGAGGCACAAAATGATGAAGAATATTATTACAAAATTTTAGAAACTGGAATGGTTCAATTTGGAGCTAAAATGAATTTTCTATGAATTTATAAAGTTCTAGTAATTATTTTCATATTAAAAACCCATTTTCTATTTCATTTATTCAAATTAAATGAGTTCTGGACTGGGCCTCAATTAAACAGAAGCACAGGGGGCTCGGCGCAAGAATCCCGAGACTCAGTCAACAGTGCCCGAGGGACGGCGGGTTGATTGTGTGAAAACCGAGGGGCTCTTTAAGAAAAGGGACACGGCGAAGGGGTATTCTCAGATCTCGGCCGTCCGATCTGTTTTCAAGGGACATGATTAGATCGGCGCACTATGCGAACCGGTATATGTTGATGACCGCACGATCCCGGATCTACGGGTAAGATTTTAAGTGGGCGAGATTAAACAGTGACCGCACGATCCAATCCTACGGCCCAGATCGCACATGGCGAAGGGGTATGCGACAATCTAATCCCGACCGCACAACGAGATCCAACGGTCAGGAGCCATTCCCCCAATTCCCAGCTCGGGACGGCGCGAACCGGCCGGACCACGGCGGCGCCATCACCGGCGAAGTTCGATTTGGCGATACAGCGCACAAAAACTCAATTAGAGACTGCTACACGATGCCCTAAGTGCACTGAATGCGATGGACATGGACTTACCCCGCGATACGGTGTAGAAGATCTTGGCCACGGCGAGCGGCGGAGATCGATCCACCGGTGACGAATCAGCGTGCCACCAGTCGCCAATCCCGCCTGACAACTTGGAGGACTTCAACCGCAAACCGAGCCGAAGCACCTAGAATCTAAAGGATGGCCCAACGATGGCTTCTCGAGGTATTTCGATAGGCGGAAGGGACTTCGGCGGCAATGGCGACAGACGGGATGGATGCACGGAGGAAGGGGGTCGGCTTTATACACAGGTGCAAGCGGAGTCCGTGCAGGCGAGTATCACACGGCCGCGGGTCCTTCGGCGAGATGATCGGGGCAACGGAGCGCGCGATGCGCGGGGTTTGTTTTCGGGGCGGCTTACGGGGAAGACTGGCCTGACGTGTGGGCCCCGCGGACCAGAGAGAGGGAGGGAGGAGCGAGCGCGGTGGGTGACCGACGAGTGGGACCCACGTGTAAGTGGTCGCGCGCGGAGTGAACGGCGCGAGAGAGAGACTGGGCAGAGGGCCCCACCTGTCAGCGAGTGAGTGCGGCGCGGTGGGGGTGAGGTTGGGCCGCGCGGGAGATAAGTGGTGATGGGCCGAAATGTGGCGTAGAGGCCCAGTTAAGGTTTTTCTCTTTTTCTATTTTATTTTCTATTTCTTTTCTTCATTTCCAAGTTAAATTTGAATTCAAACTTATATTCAAACCTCTATGTCTCATCATTTCAACTTATTTTGTGAAGTTAGGGATATTAATTCTGAATATATTTATTTATATATATATTATTTATATTTTTGTTTTATATCCCTTCTCTTTTTCTTATTTCCCCTTTCTTTCCTATTTCCAAATTTAAATTTTGAATTCAAATTTAAATTCAAGCTTGTGACTAGTTCATTTGCAAAACATATCTGTGCAAAAACATATTTTATATATTTCTTTATTTATTTTAGTTCTTTTAGTCAAGCTTTTAATCATATAGTAGAGAATAATCCATACCTTATTAGTTCTAGGGAAATCAAATTTATATTGTAGACTATATATATTAAGAAATAGTTTAATCATAATTCTTCTGTATAACCTAACCCAAAGGCAATTTAGATTGTCTAAGTATCTTTAATTATGTATTTTTAACATATTCATGAGTGGAAACTTCTAAATTATGATTATCTTTAAGGAAAGGTGTTTTGATTTAAAATTTTTTTAGAATTTTTCCTTGTCTTCACAAAATTGAACTTTTAGGGTGTTACACTAGAGCCACCCAGTACACCGCCACTCAATTCCTTGCACTAGTAGCACCCTCTATCTCCCATGAAGCTCCCAGGCGGTGGAATTGAACTCTACCATTGCCTTGATCAGAATTTGGAGCCATCGTCGATCACCTCCCCATGCGGATGGGGACCGAGCAGCTCTGACCACCATCGGCCACGACCCGACGATCGACGTGATCACCGAAGCCTCCCTGACCTCACCCGACACCTCGCTAGAGCTCTTCGACCGTCGGTAAGCCCCCCCCCCATTCCTTGCTTCTGGAACTGTTCCGGTGAAAAATGGACGTTGGGTTTTGATTCTAGGAAGCCGGGGGGTTCTATGTTAAGCCCATGACTCGGGTGACTAGTGCCTCGAGGACTGACTTGTAAAGGGAGGGAAGAAAGCCCATGGACCCCAGCGCTAAATGGACCTTTTCCTTTTTCTTTATAAAATCAGATTTAAATCCTGTAGAGAATTTGAAAAAGGCACAACCCAAAAGATATTTGTTCAAATTCGACCAAGCAAATTTTGTTGGGCTCTATATGAGTTAGATTTAGAATAAAAATAGAAAAAACCCTAGTCTAGTACTATTTCTGGATTTTGTTATTTAATTTAGGTTTTGAATAAATTAGTGGTAATAATGGTAAAAATAATAGGAAATTTGCACTAGGGCTAAGGAAATTATGATAGATGCTTATCCAACAGTAGACCACTACAAAAATGCTATGCACCTCAGATCACTAAGTTACGTAGGATGTATAAATAGAATTAAGATTCTGCATTTTTATTTAGAAAATGGAAATAGGAACTAAATATATTAAACAATAAGCAAATCTATTTTTCCTAGAACACTTAAGTGATATACTTTTAGGGGAAAATGTGAAAAGGGTATAGTTCTATAGTAAATTATAGTTCCCCCTGTCCCATGAGAATTTAATAGAAAACTTTAGGAATTTCTAGAAACCTTCCCTGGTAGAGAAAAAATCCTAACTTTAGGAATGATTGCTCTTGCACAAAGAAGAATCTAGAAAAATTGTGAAATTTGTTGTTTGACATTTTTCAAAAAGAAAGTTAGTTGTAGACACCTTCTAGCCCCAAAACTTTAGAAAATCACCATTAAATATCTACTAGGCATCCTTAGATAACATTTGGCACAAAGATATGTTATTGCACCTAGATCCTAGTAAAAATAAGTATTAGGGCAGAAGCCACTTCTACATAAGAGGTGTAACTCAAAGTGCCCTCTCTGCCCTAACCCTTGTCATATTTGTCCAAGACAGACCACACTTCCTCTGAATCCCAAATTCATAGGATAACTTAATTAAGTCAATAACAAGCTACTATAATTTCTGGAAAATTCTAGAGTAGAGGTGTAGTTCAAGTCACCACTTAAAAGCTTATTTAAAATGGGAAAAAGAGGAAATATAGGGATATCCTTAAACTTAAAAGAAATATCCAGTGAACTTAAATTATGTCCAAACCCTTGCTGTAGATAACCAAGGTAATCATCCACTTCTAATTTAACCCTAGCTAAATGTCTTTTCCTACAAGTGAACAAGAAGAGATTTTTAGCCCCCACTAAAAAGACTTAGTGATCACCAACTAATAAGAAGTTGCATATCATAGCATTTATATATATATATATCTTATGAATTGCATTCATTAGATTGCAACCTTGCGGACGGAGAGTACGTGTTGGTCCAGGAGCAAGAGACTGAGCAAGAAGCCTAGGATCCAGCTCCCGAGCCTGTCGTCGAGGAACTCCCCGCTACACCCGAACTCGAAGGCAAGCATCGATTTTATGCATAACTGTTATATATGCTATTTTATTGCAACTATTGTTTGTAGGCTTGTATTGTGCACATAAGTGTTGGAATTGATTAGAACCATAGTTGCATGAAGTTAGGGATTCCTTTATGAGATGAATACTAGTATGTTAGGCTGAGTAGTGGCTTTGCTAATTCAAGGATCTTGGTAGAAGTCGAGTGATTTTTCTAGCACTCGCGCGAGGTCAGGAATTGATTGTTTTCATCTTGATATCGAGAACTATGATGGTCTATGGACATGGATCTGGGGTGGATGCCTTGTCCATGAGATGGGAATGGAATTAATGATTAATGTGTGGCTACCTGAGTCAAGCGTTTGAACATACTAAACACATGTCAGGAAATATGGTAACTGATAAGCCTAGTACCTGATTGAACCTACCCGCAGACTTTCTCCGTCATTGGACCTAAGATGGAGTCTCCCATGCTAGCTATAGTGGGTATAAGTGCAGTCATTGCACGGCGGCAGCTGGGGTCAGTGGAGCATTGTATGCCAAGGCCGTGAGCCCTAATCTGTTGACGGGGAATCAATGGGGACGATTGACATGTGTGGGGACGGAGTGCCCCTATGTATCATGTGTTTAGGTTTACCTTGCAAGGTTAAAACACGATTCGAATCGTTTACTTCTCGCAGCTAATGAGACTACTTAACCTATTGTACTGCATCGAGTAAAAAGTGAAATGAGGTTTCTTATGATAGTGTTGTTTGCATTAAATGCTTGCTACCATGTATGCTTAGAAGGAAGCAAACCTAGTTAAAGAATACAATAGAACTAGAATAAGCTAAAATTGGTTTAGAACTCAGCTAGTGCTTTTGGCAAACCAAACCCCTTAGCCAAACAACTTCATGGTCTAGAGGGAGAGGAGTAGACTCCTCACACCGAGTAAGTCTAGCTAAGTATTAGTATACTCAGCCTTGCTTGTGGCTCAATCTTTTTAGGTACTTCCTTGGAAGATATGGTTGCTTGACTGACTTGGCCAACCACCCTGCCACTAGGTTGGATGGGATCATGAGGAGTGATTGGCCAGGCTTCACCAAACTCCCCTTTATTTATCGTTAGTTATTTTTACAGTTGCAATGAGAAACTATGGTTACTGCTTTTGAAACTCCAGTAATGTAATCACTAGTGATACTTCCTTAATTTATGGTATTATGCTTTATTGTATTTCTCTATGTCTCACCTTCATGTGAGCAAGTGGTACTCAATCCTTGGTAAGTGGCTTTATCGGACTAGATCCGAGGGATTGATAGTTTATTCCGATTTAAGTGTGTCGTTGCCTCTAAGGCGGGACTTGGGCACTTAAGTTGGACTAATCTGGATGGTTCTGCCACATCTGGTATCAAAGCGATTACCACTTTAGAGGAGTCGATAAGTCATGATTCTAGTTTTTCTAAAAGTAAAACTTGCTTAGCAACTATGTTGGATAGATCATCAGGACGATAAGGATAGACCTAGGATGTGAAGCCTTAGGAATAGATGGGTAGCTAGGTGGCTATAAAAGTAATCCATTTAGGTTGTTACTATAATAAGTGGGATGCCCTAGAAGCACCCTAATGCTTGATGAGAGGACGTCTGTACGAGCATGCATGCATATTTAATCATGACTATAAAAATTCAAAATTAAATTAGTAAAGAGGAAGACTACATTACCCTTTGGCACCTTAAGAACAAGGAATTGCTAATAGAAAAGTAAGCTAAGTTAACACAAGGCACCCCATGCAAGTATTTCCTTATACACCTTAGCACATTTTTCTCTTCTAAGTATTCCCCGCACTCACACTCACCCTTCCTACACGTATGGCTTCAGCTACCCCTGCTGATGGTGGAGACACCCGCTTCAACTTTGACTACCTTTCTTGAGAGGATTTTCCCTCTATCTATGGGAGGTGTTAAGCGCAGCTAGGTATCCCGCACCGCCTCTGTACACGGTGCAGCTGTACGAGGAGCAATGGGTGCCACGCTGCAGGGTCTGGTTAACTTTGGAACCCCACCCTCTGCAGCCAGGATGGCGTTTGATAGACTCCAAGATCGTCGGATTCAGGGTAGATGACACCACTGAGGTTGCAGCATTGAAGGCTCTAACGACATTCTGAAGATAACGCCCACTGGAGATGATGATGCACCCGCTCGGACTCTTTCCCGCTGAGAAGAAGGATGACCCAATGTGGTGCGACCAAGTACGCCACACCAAGGATGTGTGGGCCAATGCATCCCGACCAGGTTGGGAGGATTATTGTCTAGTGCATCCGCGTTGTTGGGGGCCTTCCTCTTCCGAAGCTCCTCAAAAATATGACTAACCATTTGCTTTTAGCATAATATTGATTATTACATGGAGCTTCATTTCATGATGGAAGTTTTCTCATCTGTCGAAGGTCTTCAAGACAAAGGTATAGCCCGAGAATGATAACAATGAACGTCGAAGTTATGGTCAAAGAGTAATAGCTTCAGTTTAAAGCGGTGATGAAGATCAAGCATAATGCTGAGCCAGAGAGGACAAGACTAGCAAATCCCTAGTGATTTAGGCTACAATTATGAACAAGTATTAAGGTCATAAATGTATTTTTACCCGGGCTGCGTCCCGTGCCTATAAATAGGTGAACAGTACCACCGTACTATTCACGCTGGATTATAATCGCTCTCACGTCAGCACCTTTGAGCAAGCCGAAGGTATCAATGTAACCGGAATTTTATTCATATGTTTATCATGAAATAAATATATGGATGAATGGTATATATATTATCTCTATGAACTCCCATTCTGGCTAATGATGAAAATATATCCTTCATAACCTTCGTCTGAAGATCATTATATCCGAAGGGAGATAATGCTTTGAAGGACAAAGGTCTCTAATGTTTAACAATTGTATTGCCTTGTTCTTGATTCACAACATTTGAGAACAAGTGAACAACATGAGTGGTGTATCGCCTGCAGGCCCTACAAAGCAATGCAATGACACAATTGACTAGGATAGCTCAAGTTGCTAAGACAACCCTCGATGACATGGAGGTCTTCGTAGTTGATTTATCCTCTGAGTTGGTGGAGAAGAATCTCCAAATTGAGCAAATGGGTAACCACACCCACGAGCTGGAGCAGCAAGTGGAGATGAAGGACAATACCATAGAGATCCTAGAGAATCAGCTCCACGACTTGTAGGTGGAGCTAGATGAGGCCAATGCTCATTTGGAAATGCACAACCAGGAGATGCATCAAGAGATGGAGGCAGACGAGGATAGCGAGGAGGAAGAGGACCCTGAGGAGATTGAGCTAGCTTCTAGCCTAGACACTGCTCACTCTGGAGGACCCCATTCACTTGAGGCTAGTGTTGCCTCTGCTACTCAGGGTTAGATGGGTTAGGTAGAAACATGACAGGAAGATGTACTCTACATAGCATAGCCTTTGGCACAACATGATGTACTAGGCTAGAAAATCGAGTCTCCTGATATGATGTAACCTAGAAAAATCATTATGCTTAATGAAAAGATGGATGTTAAGTACCAAATGAGTTCATGATTACCTGGTGCAGTATTAAGTCTCGAGCTCAAAATGAAAAATTCATATTTCCATTTACCTTACCCTAATTAAGTCACTCTAAATTCATGGATTTTAAGTATAACAACGAGAAAATTTCCTATTTGACAGATGGCAGCAAGAGCACGCCACAAGCAAAATAAGCAAGTTCCCCCGCCACCACCGCAGGCTCCTATGATGCAGGAGCTAATGGCTCAGCAAAATGAAATTATGTGACAGTTGGTACAACGCCAGCACTGATCTCATGATCATGGTGGAGGGCAACAGCAAAGTCCGCATGCACCTACAAAGAGTTCCTTAGCACCTAGCCATCGTTGTTTACTGTCACACCCAGTTTTAGAGGCAATACCGAATGCATATCATATGTGTGCTAGGATCCATTTTCCACACATATGTTGACGTCACAAGTGTAATATATCAAAGACAATGCAATAAAGGTGTAAAAGAGAGTATAATAACTTTATTACATCATCTAGACATAAGTCTTAAATAGTATAATCATCAAAGTACAACAGAAATATCATAGGCATCTCCCACAGGAAGATGACCGGAGCGTCGCTAGACTCAGTACTCATTAACATCTTTGTCAAAGTCTTCCTCATTAGCTTCTGATAAAAAATTTAGTAAGGGGTGAGCTCACTTATGGTGGGGGCTTAGCTAATGGGAGGAATTATGCAAGGATAACAAGGTAGGCTATGGTTAGGAGGTAAGCATTTTAGTTGGTCAATATTTTATTAACAACACCAAACTTACTAATTGTAAATGTATCCCAAAACCTAATTAAATCATGAGCATAATGATTATATCTCAAAAATACTTATGTGAAACCACTTAAGCAAACCATTTTAAACCAAGGGATCATGATTTATTCTCCATCTTTAAGTTCACTTATCATGTGAGGGTCCAGGCTGCTCTTAACCATGAGCATGGCTAACATATCAGTTTTACATTCTGTAGAGGTGGTACAACTTTACCCACAAGTCGTGTATCCCCTCTATACTAGGTTGTACGGACCCTTAAACACTGCTGAGGTGAATTGCTAGGGATCCACTATGAGGCTCTTTCATAAAATATCCTTAGTACAAAGTCACGAGCTAAGGTTTCCACGTCAATATTAGTGACCCTCTAGATGAGGTGCCATAGCCAAGACTACCACCCCATGTTAACATGAGCTACCACCAAACCACTGTTGCCCCCTCTTGTCCATCTTTTAGGTAGGGTTGCTAAGCACTAAATATAAAGATATTTACCAAAGCCAGATCCATGATAGCACTCGTGGTTGCACTATTTTCATGGGTCATCACTCCATGTTCCATTTAATACAAAATGTTCATGTTTAATCATCAAATTAACATCCATAGTATAGATTTTATCTTTGGAACAATAACATTTTAAAGAGAGTGACATCATAATGATAAAGTTATGCAATAGCACAACTACTAAGCATAGTGTCGGTACCCTGAAACTAGGGGACCCCCTGCTACTGTACAAAGACAAAGAACCCACGCGGCTATCCCTTAGTTGCGTGGCAGAAGTGCTGTGTGTGGGACCAAGCCACGGCTTGCCCCAATCTCAGGCGGCTATTCTGGGTCCACAGCAGCGCCCGATCCCACCACATGGGTGGATCCGAAGCCGCCACGTGTCCAGAGAAGGTGGCATACTCCAAATCATCAATAGTGAGTCTGGACCCCCACGGGAGAATGCTGGACCCCAGATGTACAGTTCGGACCCCCAAGGTTGGTCCCGGACCCCTGGATATACAGTCCGGACCCCCAAGGTTGGTCCCGAACCTCCACGTGTGCAAGCCTGACCCCTGGAATGGGAACCGGACCCCCCCCCCCCCCCCCCCGTATGGGGTCCGGGCCGCCCATAGAGGGGACCCAAGGTCCCAGCACAAAACATACTCGGGTCTTGAACAGGACCCAGGCGGGGGTCCAGTGCCGACACGTGTCCAGGCCTGGTCTGGTGCAGACCTGTCCGCATACTCTTCTGCTCCCCGCCCAGGCGGAGACCCGATGCTGCCATGTGGCCTACTGCGTGTGACGGAAGCCAATGAGCGGAGCCTGACGTAAGGCCTCCGGTTTACGCGGCTCTTGCATTTATTGCGGATAAGGCACGCCGCCTATCCATTCCACCGACAGGCGATGTGCCGCCTCGACATTTAATGAGACATGCCCATTCCGTTGGCAGGCAGCGACCTGTCCATTCCGCAGGCGGCGTACCTGTCCATTCCACTGGCAGGCAGCATGCCCATACGGCCGCATGCGCTACGCCCATCATTGCTCGTACGTACCAAGGAAGCAACCGCCGCATATCAATACATCGCGAGCTGCGGACATCATGGCGCAGAAGATAGCATAGGTGTTACTTGCATTAGTTTCTCCAGGTATTCCATCCATTATGTTCCTGGGCCCACATGTCGGGGCTCAGCATCCTTGTTTGTGCCTCCCTTGAGCTATAAAAGGGAAGGCACACAACGTTACAAGGCAGGTTCTTCAGATTCTCAAGTTCACTCAGACTTTCTCAATACAACATACACACAGTGGAGTAGGGTTTTACGCTCCGGCGGCCTGAACCACACTAAATCCTTGTGTTCACTCGTGTTCTTTGACCATCTAGCAGACAGGCAAAACGCTTAGGCCCCTCCTCATCTTAGGATTTAGGGCGGGTGCGTTCCGCCACCCGGCTGGAGAATTTCCCCTCCGACACATAGTATTAATCCCAGGTTAATCAAGGAATAAGGTTGGTATTTCTAGGTTATTCTATTTTAGCCAAAACCCATCAAATTATGCACATATCTAGAAGTAAATCTTGTTGAGTTTATTATTTGGGTACAATAAGAAATGCAGAGGGAGAATCCATTTGCCTTGTTCAAAAGTGTCCTGAGTGTCGTCCTCAAACGTATTTGGGTCCTCTACCACGAAATCAGCTTCTAATATAGATTCGCACATCATACATACAAAAGGAAAACATACACCAATAAATAAACAGACACCATTCCACAAATAAAACATGCATCATACAAATCATGCTTATAGAATGAAAACATCCAAACATAAAATTTCATTCGTAACTATAATGTAAACAAAAAATACACTAGTAATCACTTTATTTGCTTATGACATGAAATACTATTTATTTTACTTCACTATTTCTATAGAAAAGACCATATGGTAAGTTAACAAGGGGAACACATACTATATATATTTATTTTTCTAGTAGATTTATTATTTCTACTAGAAAACACGCGGGTTATGAATCTTTTTAACCTTTTCATCTAAAACACTTTATGAAAACAATATAACGTTGTTTATAAGTAGGGATGAAAGTGGTAATCCAAACTGTTAGGACAAATTTAATATTTTAACATAGATACATATAAAATTTGATGTTGATCTTTTCTTATGTTATCAAGCACATTAGTACAAATATGAATAAAATATTATATAAATTGTTTAATGTATTATTTGCTCCCTACAACACAAAAAGTTGAAAAAAAATTACCAAATTTGTTTCCGAATCCATACTGAAGTTTATATCTATTATTTGAGAAAATATAGGATGAATTAGAGGTTTACCTTTTATGAATCTTAACAAGCTGGATGTTAAAAACAAGAATACAAATTTGTATTGTATATTCTATATTCTATTTATTCACAACCAAAGAAAAACGACTAAAAAACTGATTACCATATAAATACCGTTTCCGACCGTTTTCATCCCTATTTATAAGTCACATAATTTATAGTTTATTATGGGCACTAAGTTAAACTATTATTTAGGTTAGAGTATACATGATCACTAATTATGTTATTTCAACACATTTAGAAAAGCCTCCCATAACGTTATTTAATATTGCTAAGCATAAGTTATATGATCATGAGAAACCTAAATATAAACTAAATTATATTTCATAAGTAAAATGTCTAGTTTATATTTTCTACTAAATTTTAATTAAGAAAAGTGTAGTCTACTTTTCTTCTAAATACTTGTTTAGAACATCTATTTTTAAACATTTATAAACAATTTATGAGAACATGAGCTCCAAACAAAATTGTATCTTGATAAGCGCATCATTATAAGGCTACTAAAACATCAATCCTTTTATTCGTATTCTAAACAACTAACTCCAAAATAATTTTAATGGTCATAAAAAATTAACATGCACATGCCATAAATAATAGAAACAGTAGTTCATCACATACACTCGATATTAAGCATTCAATATTCTCATGATTTCGATTTCAAGATATATATACAAATTTAAATAACAAATCGCTGCAGGAGATCTAAACTAAATTAAACATAGTTTAGAAAATAGAACAAAATTATTGTCATCTTCAACCTTGCTCCATTAGTTCTTGTAGAGGGACGAAATCGAAGAGCAGGGGGCCAGCCAGGGAGCAGGGGCACGGCTAGAAGCAAGGGAGGCAGTCGGCGTGCTCCGGCGGTCCTCGACGGCGGTGCTCTAGTGGTCCTCGATGGCGATGGCGCTCCAGCGGTTCCGGTCGATGGTGAGCAGGGCGTCGGAGAGAGCGGCGAGAGAGGAGATGGCGTGGGGCGAGCTTGGGTGGCTAGGGAACCGATCCATGGGGGCTCAGCGTCGATATTTATAGAGAGAAAGGAGAGGGAGAGAGAGATCTGGGAAGGGAGAGGTCGGCGGTCACCATTAATGGCGCCGGTCGTTTCCCTCGGAGTGAATGGGGAGAGGAAGTGGGGGAGAGGAAGGGAGAGAGAATGATGCTAGTGCTTCACTTCCGAGGGAAGGGGAAAGGACGGGGAGGTGAGGGTGCGGCCGATTCGGCTGCCTGTGGCAGCGGCACGCTAGGCACGTGCCCGTGCGGTTGGAGGAAAGGGAAGGCCGGGGTGGGGCCCGCCCGTCATAGAGAGGAAGGGGAGGGGAAATGAGGGGAGCCTCGGATGGGCCTTGGTGGGCGAATTCGGGCAGGCCGCTAGGGTTTCGAATTTTTGTTTTCTTTCTTTTTATAGTTTAACCATAAAAATATAAATAAATATATTTTTAAATAGTTTTAAAAAAATCATAATAAATATACCAATAATGTTTATAATTAAAATATTTTATTTTTAGACCAAAGTCCGTATTTTAATAAATTGGGTTTCAAATAAAGGGATTTAAAAAATCTTCAATCAATCATCAACAAACAAAAAATATTCTCCCAAAAATAAAATTAAATCAAGCATTTGATTCAAATTTTAATTTACTCTCTACTAAGTTTAGTGACTTATAGTGTATTATTTTAATTGATGGATTTGAGGTGTTACATTTACCAAGGCTGAGGATCTTTTGGATGCTGATGTGTGGCTCAGGATTGTGGAGTCCAAGTTTCCCCTTCTCACGAGAGCTTGCCCTGACGCTGCCAAGACTCGTTTCACCGCCCAACAGCTCCATAGACCCGCAAGGACGTGGTGGGACCACTTTCTCGTTATGCTCCCAGCAGACCATGTAGTGACATGGGATGAGTTCAAGGCAACCTTCAAGGACATCATATTCTGTCTAGCATTATGGACCGCAAGCTGAATGAGTTCCTGGCATTGACCCAAGGGACCCGCATGGTGCTATAGTATGCCCAAGCTTTCACTGACCTATGCCAGTACGCCGGATACCACACCGACTCAGATGAAAAGAAAAGGGATAGATTTTAGAGAGGGCTCAGCACAAAGCTCTAGGAGCGTCTCAACATTGTCCGGGCAAACAACTATAATGAGTTGGTCAACCTGGCCATCTCTCAATAGGATTGTATTCTGGCTCACTAGGCAAAAAAGAAAAGAAAAGCATCAATGCCTAGATCTTTGTCGTAGCCCAAACTGTTCCAAATTGTTTGAAGCAATCAGAGCAGCGGTTATCAACAACAGTCGGGAAGATGGGTGATCAGGCCACCCCAACAGCAACAAGTACCCAACTACTTTCTAGCACCGGCCCTGAGAAACAATCAACCTCAGCAGCCGCCACAACAGTTTCGGCAGTGGACTGGAAATAGATGCTACCCTTGCGGTAACACAGGCCACTACACCAAGGATTGCCTGCGCAATCAACTAAGACCCGAGCCAATTGCAGCTCCAGACAAGGGCAAGAAACAAAAAGTACAAGTGAAGTAGGGAAGGTTGAATTTCACCACCCTAGAAGACCTACCCGAGGGAGCACCTGTCATGACTAGTATTTTCTTCGTTCTCAACCAATCTGCAGTCATTCTTTTTTATTTTGGTGCTTCCCATAGTTTTATCAGTCAAAGGTTCAGTGTCAAGTGTCACCTACCCTTTTTCCACACAAAAGGGGCTTATATGATAGCAATGCCAGGGGGCAAGGTTGCGACCTACCAGTTAAACCATATCTTACCTATTCAGCTAGGGAGCAAAATCTGCAAAACATCCCTTCTCATCTTGGGGACAGAAAATGTGGATATTATCTTAGGGACTGACTGGATGACCTTGCACCATGTGTTAATGGATGTCGCAAACCACCATTGAAGTTCGTTCCCCAACTTGTGGAAACCTTACCTTATACTTACCTAGCCAGGGGAGCACTCGATCATGTGCTTTTCCATGATCGAACTACCCTTGAAGGAATCCTAGTAGTCTGTGAGTATGTAGATGATTTCCCAAACGAGTTGCCAAAAATGCCACTAGACCAAGACATAGAATTTGCCATAGAATTGCAACCAGGTACTGCACCAATCTCAAAAAGACCATACAGAATGCCACTCGTAGAGCTGGCAGAATTAAAGAAGCAATTACAAGAGCTGCTGGATAAAGGATACATCTGCCTAAGTACTTCACCTTGGGGATGTCCAACTTTATTCGTACAGAAGAAAGACGAGAGCCTAAGGTTGTGCATAGATTACCGCCCTCTCAATGTGGTGACTACTAAGAATAAGTATCCTTTGCCTAGTATTGATGTTTTTTTTGACCAACTAGTTGGAGCCAAGGTGTTTTACAAAATAGATCTTCGCTCCAGCTATCATCAAATCAAGATCCGGGCAAGTGACATTTTGAAGTCAACTTTCTCAACTAGATATAGGCTTTATGAGTATCTAGTGATGTCGTTTGGATTGACCAATGCACCAGCCTACTTCATGTACTTTATGAACTCAATATTCATGCCTTGAAGATCTGGAGGCATTACTTAATGGGAGCTCACTACAACATCTACACCGACCACAAGAGCCTCAAGTATATTTTCACCTAGGCCGACCGTAAAATGAGACAAAGGAGATGGTTGGAATTGATCAAGGATTATGATTTAGAGGTACACTACCACCTAGGAAAGGCAAATGTAGTAGCAGACGCGTTAAGTCGTAAGATCCACTGCAATTGTCTGACTATTGATTCTCGTGTCACCACCTTGTGTGATGAATTAAGAAACCTAAACATGGAAGTGGTTTCTCCGAAAACCTAGATTACATCGGTTAAACCAACCTTGCAAGATTGGATTATTATGGCATAGCTCCACGATAAGGGAGTCCAAATCATCAAGGATATGCTCACCCGAAAGGTAGAAAAGTATAAGTGCTTCCGCAAGGACAATAAGGGCTAATTATGGTTCGAGGACCGACTAGTTGTTCCCAAGGATCTAGAACTTAGGAAGGAAATCTTGGAGGAAGCTCACCTCTCCAAATTCTCTATACATCCTGGAATCAACAAGATGTACCACGATCTTATATTCCTATATTGGTGGACTAGGATGAAGAGGGAAATAGTCAAGTATGTGTCCGAGTGTGACAACTATCAGGAGTCAAGGCAAGTTACCTAAAAGTAGTTGGTGCCTTGCAACCACTCCCAATACCTTCTTGGAAGTGGGATGGTATCAGTATGGACTTTATTGTGGGATTGCCCAATACCTCTCGACATCATGATTCAATCTGGGTTATTGTGGATAGATTGACAAAAGTGGCTCATTTTCTCCTAGTTCACACAACTTATAACACACTAAAGTATGCAGAGTTGTACATCGATCGAATCATATGGTTACACGGACTACCTGGAACAATTGTTTATGACTGAGGAGCCCAATTCGTGGCAAGATTTTGGGAACAGTTGCAAGAATCATTAGGGACCAAGCTGGTAAGAAGTTCGGCATACCATCCACAAACTGATGGCTAAACAGAAAGGGTGAACTAGATTCTTGAAGACATGTTGAGAGCCTGTGCGATCCATTATGGTAAAAATTGGGACAAATGTCTCTCCTTAGCAGAGTTCTCATACGACAGCAGCTACCAGGCTAGTCTAAAAATAGCACTGTTGGTGACTTGTTCTCAAATGCTATGAATCAAGAACAAGGCAACATAAAATGTTAAATATTAATGCCCTTCGTCCTTTGAAACATTATTTCCCTTAGGATATAATGATCTTTAGACGAAGGTCATGAAGGACATACCTTCGAATATCGAAGGTATGATGGTAATAGAAGAAGCGTGTAAAATACAAAAGATAACATAAACAATCATATAACATTATAAATTCATATCCATTATGTTATCATGAGAAAATAAAAACAATATTGAATTACATTTGGTACCTTCGACTTGATAGGCAGCAAAGGTACGAGCGTGATACAAAGGCAAATGCCAAGTCAGCGTGAACAGTACGGGGGTACTGTTCATCTATTTATAGGCATGGGACGCAGCCCACTTGAAATTAGATTCACGCCCTTTACATTTGCTAATGACTATAAGGTAACTCATCGGGGTCTAAACAGCCTTTTCCCCTTTAAGTCCGTTCCCTTTCTTGCTGTCATGCCGAAGCTCCCTTGCACATAGCTTCGGCGCTGCATCAATCTTCGTATTGTTCGTGCTTCTCCCACTATGGTTCTGATTCAAATCCGAAGGTAACTGTTCATGTATTACAACTCCGGAAACATTGTTAAATCACGTTTTTAAGGACCTTCAGAAGACGAAGGCCCCCAACAGTAGCCCCTCTCAAGGTTAATTTGTTAGAATAACAAATTTAGATTGCGATATGGACGAAGGCCCTAAGCCGAAGGTCCAAAAAACACCTTCCCTTTGCTAGAATTGCAACAGTCAATGACAGACGGGGCCCTCCAACTTGGAGCGCGCTGAGCGTATAAATAAGAACTCACCCCGAGCACATTTGGTACGTTACTTGCCGCCTGCTTTGCTTTGCTCAATTTATTAGCTCTTGCTTACCAACAGTTGCTTAGTTTCTTAGATTTTCTAAGCTTCGGTTCTAAGGACACATTTTCACCATTTCCGAAGAAGAGACATCTCAAGACATAGAAGTTGCTGCTGAGACGAAGCTGAGCGAGGAGGAGAAGCTCCTTGAGGAGAAGACTGCTGGATTTATTGAGTCAATTGCAAAAACAAACACAGAGAAGATAACTAAAGAAATATTAGAAGGCTTGTCTGAAGATACTGATGATAGCGACAGCTATGATGTGGAGAGTGGAGGCGAAGACTTGGAAGATCGTCCTTGGCGACCAAGTCACATAGTCTTCGGGAAATCAACTATCAAACAGAGTCATCTTGATAAAATGAGAGGAAGGTACTTTCGAGATATTTCTATTGTGAGGGCTGACGTAGACAGAGCCGTTCCTGCTCCTGAAGAAGACGAAGTTGTAATCTACCGAAGTTTCTTCAAAGCTGGACTTCGATTCCCATTAAGCGGATTTGTGGTTGAAGTTTTAAAGATATATCAGATTTTCCTTCACCAGATCACTCCCGAAGCTATTATCAGAATGGGGATCTTCGTCTAGGCTGTGAGGAGTCAAGGTCTGGAGCCAAGCGCAAGAAGTTTTTGCAGTATGCATGAGCTTTCGTATGAGACGAAGCCTTGGGGTAAGGAACAATATCATAACAACTTTGGGTGCTACGGCTTTGTTGCTCACTCTGGCGCAAGCTACCCAGTGCCAACATTCTGGAAGTGGTGGCCCGGGGCCTGGATGGAAGAATGGTTTTACGTGAAAAATGATTTGAAAGCAAGAGAAGATATTAAAGAAATCATTATGCGACCCATCTGGTCACGCTTCGGCCTTTGGAAACCGAAGGTAGAAATTGATGAGGCGGACGAAGCATGCCGAAGGGCCTTCAGTGTAGTTTGTTCTTTTATCGGGACAAGAGATTTGGTTCAAGAACATATAGCCTACAGGATATGGCCACTGATAGACAGCTGGGAAATGCCAAAGGAAACCATCACTAACCCTAGCGAAGGTGGTTTGGTTCGATTGAAATATACTTTTAGATTTGGAGACCAATTTATCGAACCAGACGATGACTGGCTGATGTGTGTTGAAAATACTAGTGATGAACTACTTGGAGCATACTCCAAGTTTGAAGATAATGCACTATCTGCGGCCTTCGAGAGCCAAAAATGAAAAGGCTTAATAGAGTTTTTGATGCTATCGGATTTGTGTACCCTGACTATCGCTACCCGCCGCGGGGGCAGAAAAGAAAGGGTGCAACTTCTGGGAAGGCTGCTACTTTGGCTACCTCAAGTGAGTCCGCACCGAAGAGAAAAAAGTTGAAGGTCCTTACTCACCGACCGCGCTACATTGAACCGGCCATAGTGCCTGAATTTGGCGGTGAGACTTGTTGGGGACTTGTTCTCAAATGCTAAGAGTTAAGAACAAGGACAACATAAAAAGTGTTAAGTACTAAAGCCCTTCGTCCTTCGAGACATTATGCCCCTTCGGGAATAATGAGTTTCGGACGAAGGTCATAAGAAACATACCTTCGTAAATATAACAAATAATGACGAAGGATTCGTATAAAGTGTGAAATATAAACATCAACATATAATCATTTCTATTTTATTAACATGGAGAAACAGAAATGATTATATGTTACAAATGTACCTTCGGTCCTGAGAGAAGGTAAAAAGTACAAGCGTGACGCGAAAGTCAATGCCAAGTTAGCGTGAACAGTACGGGAGTACTGTTCATCTATTTATAGACGCGGGACGCAGCCCACGTAAAATTACATCCATGTCCATTACATTTGTTAATGACTTATGGAAATCTGTCGAGGCCCACGTAGTCTTTTCATCTTTAAGTCGGTTCCCCTTTCCGCTATCGTGACGAAGCTTCCTTGCACACAGCTTCGGCTGTGCACCTTCGTAGAGCTTGGTAATCAGCTCGCCCTTTGTCTGGTTCAGGCTTCGTCCTGACCGTGCTTTATAATTCTGAGACCGAAGATACCTGTTCACATAATCCACTTGGAAAACATTGTCAAATCATGTTTTTGAGGACCTTCGGAGGACGAAGGCCCCCAACAGTAGCCCCTCGCAATATTAATTTGTTAATAATAAATTCAAATTGCGATATGGACGAAGGCCTTGAGCCGAAGGTCCGAAAAAACACCTTCCCTTTGCTAGAATAGCAACATTCACTGACAAGCGGGGCCTTTCAATTTTCAACGCCCTGGGCGTATAAATAAGATCGCACCGCAAACTCATTTGGTACGCACACTTGCCATCTGCTTCGGCCCACTAAAATTTTTAGCTCTTGTGCATTAAGATTGGTGACCTTTTTGATTTCGAAGCTTCGGCCCTGAAAACAGTTTTTTAGCATTTCCGAAGATGTCTGAAGGCAAGAAGATCCCTGCGGAGACGAAGCTGAGTCTTGAGGAAGAGAAGAATCTGGGGTTCCTGATTGCGATGGCGGAGACCAATACAGAGAAAATCACCAAGGAGATTCTCGAAGGTTTGTCCGAAGATACTGGTGACAGCGACAGCTATGATGTAGAAAGTGGTGGGGAAGAGGCCGAAGATCGTCCATGGCGGCCAAGTCACACGGTTTTCGGGAAAACCACTATCAAGCAAAGCCATATTGATAATATGAGGGGGCGGTATTTTCGAGATATATCTATTGTGAGGGCTGACGCTGGAGAAAAGACTTCTCCCACCCCCGAAGAAGATGAAGTTGTGATTTTCCGAAGCTTTCTCAAGGCTGGGCTTCGATTCCCCCTGAGCAACTTTGTTGTCGAGGTACTGAAATCATTTCAAGTCTACCTTCATCAACTTACTCCCGAAGCTATCATAAGAATGGGGATATTTGTCTGGGCTACAAGAAGTCAAGGTTTAGAACCAAATGCTAAAAGTTTTTGCAACATTCATGAACTGTTATATGAGACGAAGCCGTGGGGTAAAGAACAATATCACAATAATTTTGGGTGTTACAGCTTCGGTGCCTGCTCCGGGTCAAGTCACCCTGTGCCAACCTTTCGGAAGAGATGGCCCGGAGCCTGGATGACAGAGTGGTTCTATGTGAAGAATGACTTAACAGCGCAAGAAAATGTGAAGAGTATTATTATGCACCCCATCTGGCAACGCTTCGGACTTCGAAGGCCGAAGGTTGAAATGGACGAAGCAGCCGAGGAATGCCAAAGAGCCTTCGGCATAGTCTGCTCTTTCATTGGGACAAGGGACTTGGTCCAAGAGCACATTGCCTTCAGGGTATGGCCACTTGCAGAAAAATGGGAGATGCCGAAGGAGACCATTAAAGAGTCCGACGAAGGCGGACTGGTCAAACTGAAATACACATTCAAATATGCAGATAAATTTGTTGAACCTGATGATGACTGGCTGAAGAGCATTGAAACTTTAAGTGATGATCTACTTGGGGCATATTCGAAGGCCGAAAATACTGCGCTATCAGCAGCCTTCGGAGGCCGAAAGAAGAAAAGGCTCAACCGTGTGTTTGACGCAGTCGGGTTTATGTACCCTGACTATCACTATCCGGTATTGGGTCGCAAAAGGAAAAATTCTTCTCCTGCGATAGAAGCTACCACGAGTGCCCCTAGTGAGCCAGCGCCTCAAAGAAAAAAGATGAAGGTGCTCACCCATCGGACACGCTTTATTGAGCCGGCCACAGTGCCAGAATTCATTGGTGAAGTCTCTTTGGCCTCTGAAGCTACCGAACCAGCTTCAGTGCCGAAGATGGAAGAAAAGATTGAAGCGCCTTCAGCGGAAAAATCAGAGAAACCGAAGGTTGACGAGCCAAAAATGTCTGAAATCTTAAGTCCTTCGGTAAATGTCGAAACAATAAAAAACCAAAAGGGGCCATCGGTGACCCCAAAAAGGAAAAGAATGGTAAACGTGCTAGATGTCTTGGAGACAATTAAGTCTTCAAGCACAACTCCAAAAAAGAGTGTTGAAGTTGCTGAAGCTTCTACTGAAGCTTCGACGCAACAAGCGGAAGCTGAAGCTGGGCCTTCAGAGCCCTACAAGGAGCAACCTTTGGAAGCCGAAGCAATAAAAATATCAGAACCAGTTGTAGTTGAAGAAATTGACACTGCCATCCCCGAAGCCCCTGCCAGCATATGCGATTACATTATACGACACGCTTCGGGGAAGAAACTATCTGCAGAAGAGACTTATGAAGCCAACCATTATGCGAAAGAGCTAAAATATCCGAAGGGGGCAGTAATATTCAATGGGACAAATGAAGATGACTTCCTATACTGCCTACCTGATAATAAAGAACTATCTGTCTGCCGAGAGATGGCCAGGAGTATAGGCTTCCCGAAGCTCGAAGCTGGATTAAGCGCCATGACGAAAGAGGATCTCGCAGACAGTCTTGCATACAATAGCCTAAAGGTTCGGGAATTAAGCGTTTGAAAAAACTTTTTTAATACGTAATTCATTCCTATATTCTTATATGGATTCTTTTTCGTACAGGGCTTAATTCTAAGCAACGCATTAAGAACCCAAAAAAGCGCCGAAGATGAAAGCTATGAGATTGCGTTCAACAATTTGCGCTCCGAAGTTATCAAACTGAGAAACGAAGCTTTGGAAAAGGATAAAATTCTGCTTACGCTGGTAGACAAAGTAAAGAAGGACGAAGCTGCTTCAAAAACCCAGGCCGAAGCCCAAAAGCGTGAAATTAAAGATCTTCAGAAACAGCTGGCTAGAGCTAGAGAGGAGCGCGTGCTTGAGGAAACAAAACGAGAACTCAGTGATCATATGGTCAACAAATTGGAGTTAAGAGTTAAAGAGCTTCGCGCATCTCAGAGGAAATGTTATGTTAAATCTATAGAATGCGTGAATAAAATTAAAACCAGCTTCGCCAGCGTGGGCGCCTTTTCCAGCGAAGAGAATTTCTCTCGAGGCAATCCCGAAGGTCCACTGGAATGGATTAGTCACGAAGCAGAGGCCTTCGAGGAGATCCTGAGCAGTCGTGGCGATATCTGCGCTTTTTCGGGCGCCAGAGGAATTGCTTCTGTCTTAGAGAAAAAAGGTTGCGGGCATGTAAAATTTTTAGCTCAGTCCGAAGCTACCTTATCTTCCGAAGACATCAAGGACCCCTCGGCCGAAGCAAGCGTGGTTGGTGGCAAATTTTTTACTGATATCTGGAACGACGGCGGCCGAGGAATGGCGCAAGAAATCATCCAAAGGAGCGAAAAAGGCATCCATGATGCTAGGAAAGTGGCAGAAGCTGCCGAAAAAAGTACAGAGCCCGAAAGGCAATTAGGTATTAATTAGTCGTTCTTATTGTGTTGTAATTTTTGTTTCAAACTTTGCTCACGGTTTGTAATAGTAATGAAGAAATGTTCTCTTCCCTCAGAAGCTGCTGGATCGACTGCCGACCCCCACACAAAAGGGGATGACGAAATTAAACAAATGGCCGAAGCCATCATGGACAAAGTTGTTGATCAGCTTCTAAATGAAGCCGCCGAAGCAGTATTAAGAGAAGACTAGATGCTATTAGAAAAAACATTTAAATTGTGATCTATGTAACATTTTGCACATTTGAATGTAATATACAAGTTTCTTTTCATCATTCAATTCTTTACGATGCATGAAACTCTACATACATACCTTTTTGAGCCTTCGGCGAAAAAAACACCTTCCCTTCTTTTCATGCTTCGTGAAGAAGACATTCTCCGTTAAAATTATTCTGATGAAACACGTTCATACTTCATGAAAACATTCTCCGAAGCTATACAATTTCGATATTGCTCTGACGAAGCTTGTCCATGCTTCGTAAAAATATTCTCCGAAGCTGTATTCCGGATCTATACAATTTCGATATTGCTTTCTCAAAGCATCCTTTCGAAGGTTGATACTGTGTACCCTTCTCTTGCAAAATGCAATATGATGTATGATGCTTATGCTATGCAAGATGATGTGATGATGTTATGTTATGCAAATGACATTTGTTCCGAAGATACACACAAAATTTATTCGTAAGCTCTGCATTCCCTTAGGAGCGTCTTTGGAGCCTCTTCGCCTTTTACTTAGGCAGTTTCAGCGTTGACTTTTCGCTGTAAGCTCTGCATCCCCTTAGGGACGTCTTTGGAGCTTCTTCGCCTTTTACTTAGGCGGTATAAGCTCTGCATTCCCTTAGGAACGTCTTTGGAGCTTCTTCGTCTTTTACTTAGACGGTATCAGCGTTGACTTTTCGCTGTAAGCTCTGCATTCCTTTAGGAACGACTTTTGAGCAGAAAACTTACACTGCGCTCCCTTTGGAACGGCTTTTTGTGACTTCATGAGCTTACTCTGCGTTCCTTAGAACGACTTTCTGTTACTCCGAAGGATTTTTAATACTTCGAAGGTCCTCCTTGTTAACACAAAAACTTCATCAACTTAAGCCTGTGGAGAAAATAGATTTTCCTCGTGGGAAACAGCGAAATTATTACATGGAAACTATCAATGTTTTTGCTACAGAGAATAGAACTGAATGGAAAAGACTGCTATCAAAGGTAGGATATGTGTCAATAAATGTGCTTCGACTCAGGCACAGTGCTGTTGACTGTGCGAGCTTCGGATTGTTCTCTGAAGTCCCTTTGATGTGGAGCATATTGACTCCCTTCTGGCTGTTGACCCTGTTGCAATGGAGGTGGAGGCGGGGGCTGTTGCCAGGAAGCTTGAGGTTGACTTGCCGAAGCTACAGAAGCTGCAGGGTGGTTGTCTATGTATTGTGGGATGTAAGGCGGATGATACGAAGCAGTATGCATGACCTGCTTCGGCTGAACTTGTTGAGATGCAGCTTCGGCTATCTCCTTTTGCTTCTGGATTGTAATATAGCACGTCCTGGTGGTATGGCCCTTGTTTTCTCCACAGAACAAGCAAAACAATTTCCTTGGTTGATCTCCGAATCTTCCGCCGAAGCCCCTGGCGCCTCTGCCTCTCGGAGCTGGTGGCCGAAAAGAAGCTTGTTGTTGCCCCGAAGCCTGTGAGGAGCACTGCGGTCTGCTCTGCTGACTCCCCTTATCATCATTCTGAGTGGAGCTGTGGATGGACCGGACATGCCTCGGGTAGTATCTTCCTCCGAAGCCCCTGGTCATTTCAGAAAATCTGAAGGCCTCCTCCCTTCTTTGGCGAAAGTCATTGTCAGCACGAATGTACTCATCCATTTTTTGGAGCAGTTTCTCCAGGGTCTGAGGCGGCTTTCTAGCAAAGTATTGAGCTGCAGGCCCAGGACGAAGCCCCTTGATCATGGCTTCGATAACAATTTCATTGGGCACCGTTGGTGCCTGCGCCCTCAAACGTAAGAACCTTCGGACATACGCCTGAAGGTATTCTTCATGATCCTGAGTGCACTGGAACAAAGCTTGAGCTGTGACCGGCTTTGTCTGAAATCCTTGAAAGCTGGTCAGTAACATATCCTTCAGCTTTTGCCATGAAGTGATCGTTCCTGGCCGAAGGGAGGAATACCAGGTCTGAGCAACACTCCTGACGGCCATAACGAAAGACTTTGCCATTACTGCAGCATTGCCACCATACGAAGACACTGTTGCTTCGTAACTCATCAAGAACTGTTTCGGATCCGAATGGCCATCGAACATGGGAAGCTGGGGTGGCTTATAGGACGAAGGCCAAGGTGTAGCCTGCAGCTCAGCAGACAAAGGAGAAGCATCATCGAAAACAAAATTTCCCTGATGGAAATTATCATACCAGTCATCTTCGTTGATGAAGCCCTCCTGATGAAGGTCTTTCTGCTGAGGCCTTCTGTTTTGCTCATCATGGGTAAGATGTCGAACTTCCTCAGAGGCTTCGTCTATCTGCCGCTGTAACTCAGCTAGCCGGGCCATCTTCTCCTTCTTCCTCTGCACCTGTTGATGTAGCATCTCCATATCCCTGATTTCTTGGTCTAGCTCTTCCTCCTGAAGCGTCGGGCTAACAGCCTTTCTCTTCTGGCTTCGGGCCTCCCGAAGAGAGACGGTCTCCTGGTTGTGGTCCAGCGGTTGCAGTGCTGAAGCCCCAACCGCTGAAGCTTTCTTCGGCGCCATAGCGAAGGTCTATACCTTCCGAAGGTGTTCAAAAAAGCTCGAAGTGGAAGTGAGTTCACCGGAGGTGGGCGCCAATGTTGGGGACTTGTTCTCAAATGCTAAGAGTTAAGAACAAGGCAACATAAAAAGTGTTAAGTACTAAAGCCCTTCGTCCTTCGAGACATTATGCCCCTTCGGGAATAATGAGTTTCGGACGAAGGTCATAAGAAACATACCTTCGTAAATATAACAAATAATGACGAAGGATTCGTATAAAGTGTGAAATATAAACATCAACATATAATCATTTCTATTTTATTAACATGGAGAAACAGAAATGATTATATGTTACAAATGTACCTTCGGTCCTGAGAGAAGGTAAAAAGTACAAGCGTGACGCGAAAGTCAATGCCAAGTTAGCGTGAACAGTACGGGAGTACTGTTCATCTATTTATAGACGCGGGACGCAGCCCACGTAAAATTACATCCATGTCCATTACATTTGTTAATGACTTATGGAAATCTGTCGAGGCCCACTGTAGTCTTTTCATCTTTAAGTCGGTTCCCCTTTCCGCTATCGTGACGAAGCTTCCTTGCACACAGCTTCGGCTGTGCACCTTCGTAGAGCTTGGTAATCAGCTCGCCCTTCGTCTGGTTCAGGCTTCGTCCTGACCGTGCTTTATAATTCTGAGACCGAAGATACCTGTTCACATAATCCACTTGGAAAACATTGTCAAATCATGTTTTTGAGGACCTTCGGAGGACGAAGGCCCCCAACAAGACTTCTTCAGCTATTGAAGCCAAAGGACTTACTCTTACGCAGAGGATTGAAGAGCCGGCTGTAATGCTGAAGACTGACAAAATTGAAGAACCAAGAATCGAAGAGACGAAAACATTAGAAGTTCTAAGCCCTTTGGCAGGAGTGGAGGTGCCAAAGACAGAAAAAGGTCTAGTAGCGACCCCCAAGAGATGGCTAGTGTACTAGATGTGCTGGAGACAATAAAAGCTTCAAGCTCTACTCAGGGAAAATTGCCAAGGCTTCGAAGGCGCAGATTGAAACTGAGGCAAAGGTAACCGAAGCCAAAACTACAATGAGCCAGGCCGATGCCGAAGCTGGGCCTTCAGAACCCGCCAAGTAGAAATCCTCGGAAACTGGAGAAAAGACAGCAGGAGAAGAAGCTATAAAACAGATTTTTCTTGAAAAAGCTGTCGCACCTACTCCCGAAGCGTCTTCCAAAGTCCTTGATTATATTATTCGACATGCTTCAGGAAAAAGATTATCTGAAGAAGAAAATTTTGAAGCTAAACACTATGCCCGAGAACTGAAGTACCCGAAAGGGGCCTTAGTGTTTAATGGCACAGATGAAGATGACTTCTTGTATTGCCTCCTAGAGAACAAAGAATTATGTGTCTACCGGGAGATGGCCAGAAGTATGGGGTTCCCGAAGCTTGAAGCTGGCCTTTGCGCCATGATGAAGGACGATCTTGCGGATAGCCTTGCATATAACAGTCTGAAGGTACAAGAATTGTGTATTTGGAAGTTTATGAATTTTGAATTATTCTTTTGTTCTTATATTAACCCATTCGTTTTTTTCATATAGGGTTTAATACTTAGCAACGCCTCAAGGGCGCAAAAGAATGCCGAAGACGAGAGTTGCACCATTGCTCTCAACAACCTTCGAACAGAGGTTATCAAGCTGAGGAACGAAGCTTTGGAAAAAGACAAAATTCTACTTACATTGGTGGACAAAGTAAAGGGGGATGAAGCTAACTTCAAGGCTCAATCTGAAATCCAAAGGAATGAGATTGAAAACCTTCAAAAACAATTGGCCGAAGCCAAATTGAAATGCGCTATTGCCGAAGCTGACCGAGATGCCAGTGAGTATTGGAAAAATTATTTTGAAAAAACAGTTGCAGAGCTTCGCTCATCGAAAGAAAGATGTTTTGAAAAATCTGTAGAATGCATCAAAAAGATAAAAACTAGCTTCGCCAACGTGGGCGCATACTCAAGCGAAGACAACTTCATAAGAGGCAACCTTGAGGGCGTAATTGAGTGGATCAGCAGCGAAGCCGAAGCTTTTGAAGAAATTCTGAGCGACCACGGGGATGTCTGCGCATTCTCTGGTGCGAGGGGAGTTGCAGCTATTTTGGAGAAAGCAGGGTGCGATCATGTTAAAACTTTGGCCTAGGCCAAAGCTGCTTTGTCTATTGATGATACGAAGGACCCGTCGGCCAAAGCAAGCTTAATAGGTGGAAAAATTTTCACTGATATTTGGGAAAATGGCGGCCGAGGGATGGCACATGAAATAATGAAAAAGAGTGAAAAAGACATTCATGACGCTCGAGAAGCAACAAAAGCAGCTGAAAAAGCTATGGAACTTGAAAAACGGATAGGTATTACTTAATGGCTTTCAACTTTATTGCTTATTTTTGTGATTTCGAACTAATTTATATCTTCTATTGCAGCTGAACTATCTCCTCCCCTAGAGCCCTTCGACCCACTGGCCAACCCAGAGACAAAGAAGACAGTAGAAATTATTAATATGGCCGAAGCTATTGTGGACGAAGTTGTCACGAAATTATTAACTGAAGCTGCAGAAGAAGTCCTGAAGGAAGAAGAATAGCTATTTGTAAAAACATTGCTAGAATATTAATGTAACATTTGCTGGAACATGCTTGTAATATTCGGTGCTCGTAGGTTTTGAATGTAATATATGAATGCTTTTGCAATTCATTTCTTTGCGATGCATGAAACTTTTATATACATACCGTTTTTGAGCCTTTGGCGAAAAAACACCTTCCCTTCTTTTCATGCTTCGTAAAGAAGAGCTTCTATGCTTCGTAAAAAATCCTCCAAGCGTCGCAAAAACATTAATGCTTCGTCAACAATAGATTTGTTCCTCCACATTAGAGCTGATGAAGCTGTATTTCTTCAAAACTTATTTTGTGCCTTAGCACAATTTCATTTTTTTTGAAGCATTCTCCGAAGGTCAACATTGTATCCCCTTCTTGTGTCATTGATGCAATATGATGTATGATGTTATGTTATGCGAAATGATGTGATGATGTTATGTTATGCAAAATGATATTTATGCCGAAGACACACACTCACACCCCCACAGTGGAATACACAATCTCTTTGCCGCTTATTTTTCGACTTCACCACTTATTTTTCGGTGTATCAGCGCTGACTTTTCGCTGTAAGTTCTGCATTCCCTTAGGAATGTCTTTTGAACTTCTTCGCCTTCTATTTCGGCGGTATTCACGTTGACTTTTCGCGCTTCGCCTTATATTTTGGCGGTATTTGGCTCTGCATTCCCTTTGGAACGACTTTTGAGCAGAAAACTTACACTGCGCTCCCTTAAGAATGACTTTTTGTATCTTCAGCAAACTTACGCTGCGTTCCTTAGAATGACTTTTTGTAGCTTCGGGGATACTTGTAATGTGATTTTTAGGCCTACGATCCCTTAGGAACGACTTTTGTGCTTCAGCGACTTTTTGGACTTCGTGAGTCTGTGGAGAAGATATATTTCGCTATGACAAGAACGAAGCTATTATAGGAAATTGAAAATGACAAGAGAACTAGGTTTTCAATAATTGTTCCTTATTAAAAAAAGAAAATGACAATGAATGTAAAAACTGTTTCAGGGGTAGGATATCTCTCAATAGATATGCTTCGATTCTAGCACAGTACTATTGACTGTGCGAGCTTCGGACTCCTCCCTAAAATCTCGCTGCTGATGGGTCTGTTGGCTCCCTTCTGGCTACTGGCCTCGTGAATACACAAGTTGTAGTGGTGGCGAAGGTGGAGGCTGTGGCCAAGATGCCTGTGGCTGACTAGCCGAAGCAACAGACGTTGCAAGATGGTTACCCACATACTCTGGTATGTAGGGTGAGTGATACGAAGCAGTATGCATGACCTGCTTCGACTGGTTCTGCTGAGCTGCGGCTTCTGCCATTTCCTTTTGTTTCTGAATGGTGACATGGCACATCCTTGTAGTATGGCCCTTGTCCTCACCACAGAATAAGCAATAAATTTTTCTAGGCTGATCCCAAACCTTCCTCCTAAGCCCCTAGCGCCTTTGCCTCTTGGAGCTGGCGGTCGGAAAGAGCTTTGTTGCTGCCCCGAAGCATGCGAGGAATACTATGGCCTCTGTTGTTGACTTCCTCTGTTGTCACTCTGGGTGGACTGAATTGACCTGACATGTCTTGGGTGGATCCTTCCTCCGAAGCCCCTAGTCATTTCAGAGAACCTGTAGGCTTCCTCTCTTCTTTGGCGAAAGTCATTGTCACCCCGAATGTATTCATCCATCTTTTGAAGCAGCTTCTCCAAGGTCTGTGGAGGCTTTCTAGCAAAATACTGGGCAGTAGTTCCTGGGCGAAGCCCCTTAATCATGGCCTCAATGACAATTTCATTTGGCACTTGTAGGCGCTTGTGCTCTCAGGCGCAAGAACCTTTAGACGTATGCTTGAAGATACTCCTCATGATCTTGTGTACATTGAAAGAGAGCCTGAGCTATGACTGGCTTCGTCTGAAAGCCCTAGAAACTTGTCACTAGCATATGCTTAAGCTTCTGCCATGAAGTAATAGTTCCTGGCCGAAGAGAAGAATACCATGTTTGAGCCACATTCTTAACTGCCATGACGAAGGACTTGGCCATGACAGCTGCATTGCCTCTGTATGAAGATATAGTTGCTTCATAACTCATCAAAAACTGCTTCGGATCTGAATGTCCATCATACATGGGGAGTTGAGGTGGCTTGTATGATGGAGGCCATGGGATAGCCTGCAGTTCTGCTGCTAAGGGAGAAGCATCGTCAAAGGTAAAGGTATCATGATTAAAATCATCATACCATCCAACCTCGTTGAAGAAGCCTTCTTGGTGAAGGTCCCTATGTTGGGGCCTTCGCTCTTGTTCGTCTTGGGCAAGATGGCGTACTTCTTCAGTGGCTTCATCAATCTGCCTTTGAAGATCGGCTAGTCGAGCCATCTTCTCCTTCTTCCTTTGTACTTGTTGATGAAGCATCTCCATGTTTCTGATTTCTTGGTCCAACTTCTCCTCCTGGACTGTTGGACTAGTGGCCTTCCTCTTCTGGCTTCGAGCCTCATGAAGAGAAAGGGTCTCCTGGTTTGGGTCCAGTGGCTGCAGAGCGGCAGCCCCTATCGCTGAAGCTTTCTTCGGTGGCATGACGAAGGTCAGTGCTTGTCGAAGGTGGTCGAAAAGGATTCACCGGAGGTGCGCGCCAATGTTGGTGACTTGTTCTCAAATGCCTATGAATCAAGAACAAGGCAACATAAAATGTTAAATATTAACGCCCTTCGTCCTTCGAAACATTATTTCCCTTAGGATATAATGATCTTTAGACGAAGGTCATGAAGGACATACCTTCGAATATCGAAGGTAAGATGGTAATAGAAGAAGTGTGTAAAATACAAAAGATAACATAAACAATCATATAGCATTATAAATTCATCTTCATTATGTAATCATGAGAAAATAAAAACAATATTGAATTACATTTGGTACCTTCGACTTGATAGGCAGCAAAGGTATGAGCGTGATGCAAAGGCAAATGCGAAGTCAGCATGAACAGTACGGGGGTACTGTTCATCTATTTATAGGCATGGGACGCATCCCACGTGAAATTACATTCATGCCCTTTACATTTGCTAATGACTATAAGGTAACTCATCGGGGTCTAAACAGCCTTTTCCCCTTTAAGTCGGTTCCCTTTCTTGCTGTCATGTTGAAGCTCCCTTGCACGTAGCTTCGGCGCTGCATCAATCTTCGTATTGTTCGTGCTTCTCCCACTGTGGTTCTGATTCGAATCTGAAGGTACTTGTTCATGTATTACAACTCTGGAAACATTGTTAAATCACGTTTTTGAGGACCTTCGGAAGACGAAGGCCCCCAATAAGCACCCTTTGAGGCTTTGTATGGAAGGAGGTGTAAAACACCCCTAAATTGGTCACAAGTCGGAGAAAGAGAAATCTTTGGACCCAATTTAGTACTTGAAGCCAAAGAGAAAGTCAAAATAATCCAAAGGAATCTAGAAGCTGCTCAATCCAGGCAAAAGAGCTATCATGACAAAAGAAGAAAACCTATATAGTTTGAAGTGGGAGACCACGTATACCTAATAGTCTCGCCCACTAAAGGAATAAATAGATTCAGAATTAAGGGCAAATTAGCCCCTCGCTATATTGGACCTTATGAGATCATCAAAGCATGTGGACCAGTGGCTTACAAGTTGAAACTACCACCAAGTACGTTTGCAATACATGAGGTGTTCCATGTCTCTCAATTGAAGAAGTGTGTTGTGTTCAGTACTGTTGGTCACTTGTTCTCAAATGCTATGAATCAAGAACAAGGCAACACAATTGTTAAGTATTAAAGTCCTTTATCTTCCAAAGCATTATCTCCCCATGGACATAATGATCATTAGACGAAGGTCATGAAGGACATGCCTTCATCATCTTATAGATAAACAAGAATGTAAAGAGATAAACACAACAAATATAAATCATTGATTCATTCATATTTGCATTCCATAAAACATGTATGAATGTCAATAGAATTCATATTACATTGATACCTTCGGCTTGCTCGAAGGTGAAGATGGGAAAGAGTGATTACAATTCAGAGTGAACAGTACAGTGCTACTGTTCATCTATTTATAGCCAAGAGACACAGCCCGAGTAAAAGTATATTTATGTCCATGACAATTTACTTATGATCGTAACATAAATTATTAAGGACTATGTATTCATTTTCCTTTCGGTCAACATCATCATCAGTCTTCATCACCATTATGAGTCGAAGCTATCACTCTTGGCAATAGCTTCGGCGTTTATTCTTGTCATCCTTAGATCATATCTTCGTCTCGTACGCCTTCATCATGGGGGAAAGACTTCCATCTTAAAGACGAAATTCCCTTAATAATTCATGTCATTCTGAAAACATATGGTTAGTCATGTTTTTTAGGACCTTCGGAAGAGGAAGGCCCCCAACAGTAGCCCCTCGCAGTGTTAATTTTTCATTTGTAACAAATTTAGACTACGATATGAATGAAGGCCTTTTGCTGAAGGTCCGAAAAAACACCTTCCCGTCACTAGAATAGGGAATCATTCTAAACCTTGGGATCCCACCGAACTGTAGGGTTCTGAGTATATAATAGGAGGCTGTGTTGCAGATATTTTTCGTGCCATCTAGCTTTCATGCTGCTTTCGTCGTTTTAGCTTTTCTATTCTGTGAACGCAATTGTTTTTTAGATTCAGCTTTCTGCAGTGATCATCACCGAAATGGCTGAGGATAAAAAAAGCGTGGATCCCACATTTGTTGGCTTCTATGAAGCCATGGAGAGGACCAACATAGAAAAAATCACTAATGAAATGTTAGCTGGACTATCTGGTGATTCAAGCGACAACAAAAGCTTCGATGTTGAGAGTGAAAATGAAGATGTCGAAGATCGACCGTGGAGACCAAGCCATGTTGTTTTTGGGAAATCAACTATCAGACAATGGAAAATTGAAGTTTTGAAAGGCAAATACTTTCATGATGTGTGCATAGTGAGGGCTAGGGGAGAAGAAATCGTTCCCCTCCGAGGAGGTGATGAAGTGGTGGTCTTCAGGAGCTTCATGAAAGCTGGGCTTCACTTTCCGCTCCACAAAATGCTAGTCGAAGTTTTGAAGACATTTGAGATATACCTTCATCAGCTTACCCACGAAGCTCTTATTAGATTGGGGGTTTCTATATGGGCCATGAGGAGCCAAGGACTAGAGCCAGATGCGAGATGCTTCTGCAATATTCATGAGTTGTCTTATCGGACGAAGGCAACCGGAAAGGAACAGTATCATAATAACTTTGGATGTTATAGCTTCATGCCTCAGTCTAAGGCGAATTACCCTGTGCCCATGTTTCTGAAGAAGTTGCCAAGTTCTTGGATGAAGGAATGGTTTTACGTGAAGAATTACCTGAATCGGATGGAAGATGTGAGAGGCGTTATCCAACGTCCTATATGGTCACGCTTCGGCATTGAAGGCCATCCATCGCACTTGGGAATGAAGTGCAGGCATGCCAAATTGCTTTCAACAAGATATGCACCTCTATTGCCACGAGAGATTTAGTTCAAGAGCACATTATTTATAAAGTATGGCCTCTTGCAAACGAATGGGAAATGCCGAAGCTATGATAGCTCCAGCCAGAGTGGCTTGGTTTATCTTAAGTATACCTTTCGGTTCAAAAACCAATTTGATAAGCCAAATGGTGATTGGTTGGACGCTATAGAGGCAACAAGTGATGAACTACTTGGAGCATACTCGAGGGCAGAAGACGAAGCTATGAGAGCTGCCTTCGACGCTCGCGGGAAAAAGAGGCTGAATAGGGTGTTCGATGTTATTGGGTTCGTTTACCCAGATTACGGCTTTCCCATCCAAAGGCAAGGGAGAAAAAGGAAAGTTGCTGCTTTGACATCTTCTGGTGCACTGAAGACGAAGAAAATCAAGGTCTTGACATGTAGACTGAGGCGTATTGAGATGGTCGATGTGCCAAAGTTAACTAAAAGGGCAGAAACTTCCCCCCAGCCACAGAGACGGCCCCTACAATGCCGATTGAAGCTATTGCAGACCCGGCCAGAGAGCCAAAATCGAAGAAGGTTGCAGAGCAGCCAAATATGCTGGTGATAGCTTTGCCAAAGCTATCAAGTACTACAACAACAACTTCGAGGATGAGGAGGATGGCTAGTGTTTTGGATGTTGTTTTAGAATCTGTGAAATGCCACCTCCTACTTGTTCTGAAGCTTCTGGCGGGAAAATTGAAGATGCTAGAGAGATAGTCACTGCAAGAACTTCTGCTCATGGTGAAGCAGGACCTTCAGAAGTTGTGCTAGAAAAACTTGTGGAAGAAAGCCTTCCAAAGAAACCCACAACATCTACTCCCGAAGCACCTCCCCGGAGTGATTTGAATTTTATTGTTCGACATGCATCGGGAAAACAGCTATTAGCAGAACAAGTTGCCGAAACTGAACATTATGCTAAGGAGCTGAAGTATCCCAAGGGGTCCTTAGTATACAGATGAGATAATGATGATGATTTCATCTACTGTCTACCAGACAGTAAGGAGATCAATGTTTGTCGTGAAATTATGGATAACATGGGGTATCCGAAGCTTGAACTTGGTTTGTCTGCAATGACTAAGGATCAGCTTGCAGATAGCCTTGCCTACAACAGCCTGAAGGTTTGTATACTTTGGTTTGTCATTCTGTAATTTGTGTTACAGTGAACTATTTTTGTGGTATTTCTCATCGTTGTTATGTGTCCACTCTTCGTTTTCCAGGGCTTGATTCTAAGCAAGGCTCTGAAGGCCCAAAAAGATACAGAGGATGAGAGCTGTCGAATAGCACTTGGAAACCTTTGTTCGAAGGTCATAACATTGAGAAACGAAGCTCTTGAGAAAAATAAGATCCTACAGCCTTTAGTGGAAAGATTAAAATCTAGCGAAGCCAGGCTTTCTGCTCAAGCTGAAGCTCATGAAGCCGAGATGCAAGAGCTAAAGAAGAAAGTTGCCGAAGCAACTGAGAACTTTAATGTTGAAGTGGTAAAACACGAAATATGTGAAATTGAAAGATCAAGGGCATAGAAAAATGTTGATGAGCTTCGTACTGCCAAGGAAAAGTGCTATGAAATATCTATAGAATGCGCTAAAAAAATAAAGAACAACTTTTCTAAAGTTGGAGCATTTTCTTCTGAGCAGAAATTCATTCGTGGAAATCCTAATGAAGTTATTCAATGGATAAATGACGAGGTCAAAGCTTTCGAGGAAATTCTGAGCGACAGAGATGACTTATGTGCCTTCGCCGGTGCCTGTGGGGCTACGTCCATTTTGGAGAATGTTGGCTGCGATCATGCGAAGGCTGTAGCTCAGCCAGATTTCGCCTTCTCAGTTGATGATGTTAGAAACCCTCCAGCTGAAGCTACTACCTTAGGTGGGAAATTTTATTCCGAAGTATGGCTGAAGGGTGGACAAGAAATTGGAGATGAAGCCATTAAAAGAAATGGGAAAGAATCTTGTTGGAGCGAAGGCAGAAACGCCACCCTTCGCCCGAAGTCTCCACCGCTTAGCCCCTGCCCTGACAGACAAAGCGGGCAGGGACACCCTTCGCTTCATCGGCACCAGAGACAATGCGGAGACCCTTCGCTCGATTCGGCACCAGACGAAGGCCTGCGGCGACGCCTCCCCGCGGCGCGGCCTCGTTCAGCTCTGAGGCCCACATGAGATCTGGCCCATTGTAACGGGCCCTGCGTGGCCGCGTTTGTGTTACGGGCCTAATTTGTAAAGGCATACTTGTAATTACAGCTTGTAACCCCGCTTTATGGGAATATTCTGGGGATAAACTAGGTACCTAAGGGCACATGCGTCCTTAATGCAAGGCGCCGTGCACTCGGATACCTATAAATACCCCCGCACAGTGCCCGTGAGAGGCCAGATTAACAGAGCTTTTGCCATCACGCGCGAGTGCCCTGTTACCATCACCATTCACTCGTGTTGGATCCCCTTGCTGTCGAGAGCAAGTTCCAACATTTGGCGCCCACCGTTCGTGCTACGAGACAACCACCCGCGATGGCACCCAAGAGAGCTAACCCGAAGGCTGACGAGGCTGCGAAGGCAGCACTGCTCGCCGCAAGAAAGGGCAAGGCCCTTGCCCTCACCCAATCCACCCACCAAGAGGCCACTGAAGACGACACCCTCCGCACCTGCGACCCTGAGGGACAACCCTCAGGCTTCGCACCTCCCTCAGACATCGCTCCACCGGAGGGCGCGGATCTCGCCGAGGACGGTGAGGTCCTCGGCATCTCAGCAGAAGAACAGCTACAGCTGCGCGCCCTGCGCCTCAAGAACCGCAACCTCCAGAGGCAGAAGGAGATACTGGAGGCCAAGCGCCAGCGTGTGTCCGCACTCGCCAAAGTGCGGCAGATGATACGCGACGAAGAGCACAAGGCCCAGGAACTCGAGCGGGAGATTGCGCTGATGCAGCGCGAAGGCCACCTCAGCCCGAGGCACGTGTCATCCCTCCAGCAGCGCGCACAAAACGAAGACACGCGCGGAGGCCACCCCGGCCTGCAGCACGGGCCACCCCTGCAACACCGCGCGCAACCGGAGGACCCGCGTTTCCCCCAGCGCGACTTCACTTTCCCGCACGCCGCGCCATTCCAAGGGGTCAACTATCTCGATGAGCGAAGCCCCCTGGCGCCTCACCTGCAAGTGACGCCGTGGCCAGCTAACTTCCGGGCTGGGACCTACCCCAAGTACAACGGCAGCACCGACCCGGCTCAATACATAATGAGTTACCAGGTCGCCGTCGCATCGTCCGGGGGGGACGACGCCACAATGGTGAAGTCCTTCATCATCGCCCTCGAGGGCCCCACGCTCACCTGGTTCACCAGGTTGCCTCCGCTGTCCATCGATTCCTGGAGAAGTCTCCGGGACAAGTTCCTCCTCAACTTCCAAGGGTACCGCCCGGACACCGACGCCCTGGCCGAGCTCTCGCTCTGCAAGCAGCTAGAGAAGGAGACCCTGAGGGAATATTACCGCAAATTCCTGACACTCAAGTCACAGCTACCCTCAGTCGATGACCAGATTGCCATCCACTACGCTATCAGTGGTCTTCGCGCTGGCGTCCTTTACAGCCATTGCATCAGAGATCCGCCGAAGAACCTCCAAGAGTTATACCAGCTGTTTGAAAAGTACGCCAGATCCGAGGAGCTCCACCAGCGCAAGATTGAGTCCCAGCGGAAGCCAAAAGATGCTCCACAGTCCAGCCGCACGTGGACAAGGACTCCGCAACCAGACTCCGGTCGAGATGGCCGCGGTCAGCAGCAAGTGCACAACATCGCCCACCAGCAGCCGGCCGCTGACCCCCTTCGTCGCCAGGAATATCCCCCCCAGGGCCGCGGAAGTGGAACTCGCGGCAGGGGCCGAGGGCGTGCGCAGCCACCCCCTCCACCGCGCCGATTTTACTGCCTTTTCCATGGCGAAGACTGCGCCCACCAAACTAAAGACTGCCCCGAAGTGAAGGCCACCAGAGACAGAATGGCGAGGGCGCAGCCAGCCGACAACCCCAGAATTGTCGCGCATAATTACCAGCCACCCCCTCCACCATATATCCACGCTCCCGCCCCGCATCCACCGCACCACGCTTACCAACATCATCAGGAAGTACAAATCGTACATCCTCCGCCTCCACCACCACACCAGCAATAACAAAACATCCCCCATGCCCCAAAGCAGGAAGACTTCGCCGATCAACCTTATCGCGGAGTCATTCATATGATAACTGGGGGGTCCAGCACCGACTTCGACACCAAGCGGCAGAAGCGGGACCACTACCGCAGCATAAACCATGTCGCCGTCACGGGCCCAGTTGTGCAGACAAAGTGGTCCCACATACCACTCACCTTCGACGCACGGGACGTCGACTTGCGCAGCGCCCCCCACTGCGATGCCATGGTTATCAATTGCAGCGTGGCAGGCTGGGACCTACACAAGGTCCTCGTTGACAACGGCAGCCAGGCGGACATCATCTTCCTCCACGCCTTCGATCGCATGGGCATCAGCCACAGCCTGCTTAAGCCTTCGGACAACCCGTTGTATGGCTTCGGCGGCAAGGGCACCTTCCCCGTCGGCAAAATAGAGTTGCCCCTCTCCTTCGGTGTAGCACCCAATGCCCGAAGTGAGCAAGTGACTTTTGACATTGTGGATATGGTATATCCATACAACGCCATCATGGGTCGGGGCTCCATCAATAAGTTTGAAGCTGCCATCCACGGACTGTATTTGTGCATGAAGATACCAGGCCCGCTAGGCGTAATTACAGTCCGCGGTAACCAGCAAACAGCGCGCAACATAGAGCGGGACTTCGTGCCTGGTCAGAGGAACGTGCACTGTCTCACGACACAGTGCGAGGTCCCTGCGCCCGCCAGCCCAACTGACAAGCAGCACGACAAGGCTCAGTTGCAGAGTCAGGATGGGACCAAGACTATCCCCCTCGATCAGGCCACGCCCATGCAGACAGTCACTATCAGCGAAGACCTTACTTCGCATGAAGAAGAGAAGCTCCTCTGCTGCCTGGCCAAGAATAAAGATGTCTTCGCCTGGTCCGCCCTCGACCTGGTCGGAGTCAGCCGATCCATAATCGAGCACAGTTTGGGAATCGACCCCTCGGTGCGACCAAGAAAGCAAAAGCTTCGCAAAATGTCCGACGAAAAGACAGAGGCCGCCAAGGCGGAGGTGCACCGCCTCCTAGAGGCTAAATTCATTGAGCCAGTGGCTTACCCCACATGGCTCTCCAATGTTGTAATGGTGCAGAAAAAAAGCGGGAAATGGCGGATGTGCATAGACTTCACCAGTCTCAATAAGGCCTGCCCAAAAGACAATTTCCCGTTGCCACGGATCGACAAAATAGTCGATAGCGCGGCCGGATGCGAGGTCATGTCTCTCCTCGACTGCTTCTCCGGCTATCACCAGATATACATGAAGGCGGAAGACAAGGCTAGCACCAGCTTTATAACACCCTTCGGCACTTATTGCTTCATCAGAATGCCGGAGGGTCTCAAGAACGCCGGGTCCACCTTCTCCAGACTCACCAAAACAGTACTCGAGGGGCAGGTCGGCAGAAATATATTTACATATGTGGACGACATCGTCGTCGCCAGCAAAAATAAGGAGGACCACCTCGCCGACCTGGCCGAGACATTCGCAAACATGCGAGATGCACGACTCCGCTTAAACCCGGAAAAGTGCGTTTTCGGTGTTCGCCAGGGCAAGATATTGGGCTACCTGGTGTCGCACCGCGGCATCGAGGCCAACCAAACCAAGATCCAGGCCATCATCGACATGTCGCCTCCGCAGTCCACCAGGGATGTCCAGCGTCTGACAGGCAGATTGGCCGCTCTCAACAGATTCATTTCCAGGTCGGCCGAGCAAAGTCTTCCTTTCCTCAAAACTCTCCGCGGCGCAAAAGACTTCGCCTGGGGGCCGGAGCAAGCAGCGGCCTTCGGCTCATTAAAACAGTACTTAACGGAGCTGGCCACCCTCACGAGCCCCGACTCCTCGCTCCCCTTATTGCTCTATGTCGCAGGCTTCGCCGCACGCGGTCAGCGCGGCACTAGTGCAGGAGCAGACAGTCGAAGGCGCTGTCAGACAGTGCCCTGTTTATTACGTCTCCGAGGTCCTGACACCGTCCAAATGCAACATGACAGAGCTGGAGAAGATCGCCTACGCAGTCGTTATGTCCTCGCGCAAGCTGCGCCATTACTTTGAAGCATTCAAGGTCCGCGTCACCTCAGACAGGGGGCTCGGCGAACTGTTTAGAAACCCGGAGGCATCGGTGAGGATCGCCAAGTGGGCAGCCGAACTCTCCGGCTACCACATCAGCTTCGAGCCCAGGACAGCCATCAAATCGCAAGTCCTGGCAGACTTCGTCGTCGACTGGATCGGGCCAGTAACACAGCCGGACCCGACCACAGAGAAGGTCTGGACGATCCATTGCGACGGCGCATGGTGCCATGCGGGGGCAGGCGTCGCTGCAATCATAACCTCACCAGTCGGGGTCAAGCACAGATATGCAGCACGACTCAGCTTCAATCTGGAATCCGACAGATGCACAAATAATATAGCAGAATACGAAGCAGTCATCCTCGGCCTCCGCAAGCTGAGGGCCCTCGGAGTCACCACTTGCATCATCAAAACAGACTCCAAGGTAGTTGCCGGCCAGGTCGAGAAAGACTATGCAGCCAAGGACCCCGCACTCATACAGTACCTCGCGGCCATCCGAAGTCTCGAGAGGCAGTTCAAGGGGTTCACCGTGCAGCATGTGGACCGGGCCAAGAATGAGGAGGCCGACGCATTGGCCAAGGCCGCGGCCAGGGGCGAAACTCTGCCCTCCGACGTGTTCTTCCACGTCATCGGCACGCCAGCAGTCCGGAGCCCCGAAGGGCTCCAAATAACCAATGACAGCGAGGGCCACCGTACAGTCAACCTCATCATGACCGAAGACTGGCGAGCACCCATTACCCTGTTCCTGCAGGGGTATTATCACCCAGCCGACATCAGTGAGGCCAAGCGCCTCAGACATCGAAGCCGGGACTTCGCTCTGATTGAAGGCCAACTCTACAAAAAAGGGGTCAGCCAACCAATGCTTAAGTGCGTCACCGAGGCCGAAGGCATGCAGATCCTTCGTGAAGTCCACAGTGGCACGTGCGGCTCGCACGCGGGGCCGAGGGCCCTAGCTGCTAAGGTGATCCGCCAGGGTTTTTACTGGCCCGCAATGATTTGCGCCGCGAATCGGGTCACTCGGTCCTGCGAAGCCTGCCAGAAGTTCTCTCCTCGGTCAGGCGGCCCTTCGCAGTATACAAAGCTGATCGCCCACACATGGCCTCTCCAGCGCTGGGGTCTCGACATTGTTGGACCCCTGCCCACCGCTCAGGGGAACCTTAAGTTCGCCTTCGTCGCGGTCGAGTACTTCACCAAATGGATCGAGGCACGGGCTGTCTCCGCAATAACATCAAAGACTGCCCAAAAATTCTTCTGGCAGAACATCGTTTGCCGCTTCGGAGTACCGTCCGAATTAACAGTCGACAACGGCAAGCAGTTTGATAACCAAGACTTCAAGGATTTTTGTTTCTCCATTGGCACCAAGCTTGCCTTCGCCTCAGTCTATCATCCGCAGTCCAACGGGGTCGTGGAGCGCGCCAACGGGAAAATCTTCACAGCTATCAAAAAAATGCTCCTCGATGAAAAAAGGGCAGATGGAGCGATTTCTTACCTGAGGCAGTCTGGGCACTAAACACGACTGAGTGCAGGGCGACCAGGGTTTACTCCCTTCCGTCTTTTATACGGATCGAAGGCCATGACCCCGCAGGAAATAAAGCACGGGTCCCCGCGAACAGTCCCGTCAGCCGTCCCAGATGTGGACGAGCCAACTTCAAAGGATCTCATCGACGGAGACCGTGTCTTCGCCCTACAGGCCCTGAACAAGTATCAAGCCCAGACCAAAGCATGGCGCGACCATTCAGTCACCCCGAGGGAGTTCAGCGAGGGGGACCTCGTACTCATTCGGACAGCTCGGACGGAGTCCAAGGGCAAGCTGGAGCCCAGGTGGGAGGGCCCTTTCATCGTCAAGACAAAAGCTTCCCCCAGCGCTTACAGGCTCACAACGCCAACCGGCGAGGACCTGGAGCATTCCTGGAACATTGACAACCTCCGCAAATTTTTTGTTTGATTCCTCAGGGCTGTCTTCGCCCTTGTAATTCGCAAAAACAATCTTGCACCGGCCCGCACTCTTTTCCTCCCGGGGGGTGAGGTTTTTAACGAGGCGGGGCCATGTAATATATACGTAAAAAAATCCCCCGCAAAAAGACATGCGTCGAAAAAGACCGCGATGACGGTCTTCGACATTCGACCACCACGAGGTCACCGCGAGGCTAAGCGCTAGCTACCCTCGCGTGCGACAAATCCGCGCAGAAGTCGCCTAAGGGTGCAGCCGGATTAGCACAACAAGTGCGGAAAAAATCTAAGTCTATCGCGAAGACTATCCGCGCAGAAGTCGCCTAAGGGTGCAGCCGGATTAGCACAACAAGTGTGGAAAAAATCTAAGTCTATCGCGAAGACTATCCGCGCAGAAGTCGCCTAAGGGTGCAGCCGGATTAGCACAACAAGTGCGAAAAAAATCTAAGTCTATCGCGAAGACTATCCGCGCAGAAGTCGCCTAAGGGTGCAGCCGGATTAGCACAACAAGTGCGGAAAAAAATCTAAGTCTATCGCGAAGACTATCCGCGCAGAAGTCGCCTAAGGGTGCAGCCGGATTAGCACAACAAGTGCGGAAAAAATCTAAGTCTATCGCGAAGACTATCCGCGCAGAAGTCGCCTAAGGGTGCAGCCGGATTAGCACAACAAGTGCGGAAAAAATCTAAGTCTATCGCGAAGACTATCCGCGCAGAAGTCGCCTAAGGGTGCAGCCGGATTAGCACAACAAGTGCGGAAAAAATCTAAGTCTATCGCGGAGACTATCCGCGCAGAAGTCGCCTAAGGGTGCAGCCGGATTAGCACAACAAGTGCGGAAAAAAAATCTAAGTCTATCGCGAAGACTATCCGCGCAGAAGTCGCCTAAGGGTGCAGCCGGATTAGCACAACAAGTGCGGAAAAAAAATCTGAGTCTATCGCGAAGACTATCCGCGCAGAAGTCGCCTAAGGGTACAGCCGGTTTAGCACAACAAGTGCGAAAAAACCGAAGACTATCTGTGCAGAAGACACTTAAGGGTACACCTGGACTAGCACAACAACGGCTGAAACGACAACATCAAACCATTCACGCCAAGACCAACTATAATCAAGCCAGCACAGCGCAGCCAAACAAATCAGTGAGTACAAAACGCCTTCGCACACACACATGCACGCGAGGGCACACAATTCCACCATACAAGCCTCTACATACACAAGCGAGGGCACCACACTCTACATCGGCTCAACCTTAGGAATAATTCCCATCTCCCTATAATTAAATAACATTATCCTGAGCTCCTCACCCGCAAAAAGCCTTCGCAGTTCCCCTTCACCTACACTCTCGGCGGTCGGCAGAGACAACAGTTCCTGCCGACCAGCCCCACTCACACGAAGCAGAGCCCGCTCCTCCGCGCTAACCCTACGTTTTGCAACCGCCCTTCGTCGACGGCGCCCGGCGCTAGGGCCCGGCACGTCCGACGCGTCCGCGGCGTGTGGCGAAGCCTCCGCCGCAGCCACGTCCAAGGCCGCAAAATAATCCAAATTCTCCTCCGACGACTCCTCAGTCCACTCAACCGAGCTCCCGGAGTCAGCAAAGTCAAAAAACTCAGATGCAGACCCACTATATTCATTACCACCTTCCGCGGTCGAAGCCGCCAAAAACTCAGTAGCAGTGGTTGCGTGCGCAGGCCCAAAATCTTGAACCTGCGCAGCAACCAAAATTCAGTACAACATCCAAAATTCCCTAACCCTAAACAACCAATACGCCACCTGCGAGGGCCCTGACGCTGCGGGTGCCTCCGCCGTTGTCTCCGCCGCCACTTCCGCCATTGTTTCCACCGCCTCCGCCGCCGGATCTTCGACGGTCGGCGCAGCTGCTGCGAGGGCATCAGGAGCGCCTTCGGCCACCTTCAGGGGCAGGCCTTCAACTGTCGCAGCAGATGTGGGGGCGCCTGGTGCGTCTTCCGCGGTATCCGGGGTCGGCTCCGGGTCTGGCAGGGCGCTGTTCAGTGCTCCGAAGTTGTCCACCCGTTCGCCTCGCTCCGCCTAAAACAAAACATACAAAAAATCAGCAAACACACGCACAGACCACATCCAGCAAACGCCGAGCAAACGACAACGTTACCTGAGCTCTCGCAGCCTCGGCCCGCTCCCTGACCAAATCACCACCATACAGACCCCACATCCGGTCATAGAGGGCACCGGCGGACTCCTTCACCACGGGGTCTTCGACCTTATAGATATCTCGCCCAAAATCTTCATCTGCCTGCTCGAAGGCCTCATAGTGCCGGCACCCTTCGCGAGAGAGTGCGTTCATCGCCCCCTCGCAGGTGACCAGGGAGGCGAACGACATTAATCCCCCCAGGACAGTGGGGAGCTCCTGCAGCTCCTCTTGCACCCATTCCAAACAGCGAAGCCCGGCCTCTCGCTCCTGCACCACGAAGTCACCGGTCCGCGCACCCAGCTCGCGATATGTGGCCATAAGCTGTGTGCGCGTCCGTTCGGCCTCCGTTCGCACCGCGGCTTCGGCCCCCTTCGCGCGGCTCTCCAGAGCGGTGAGCCGCCCCCGCAGGTCTTCGGCGAGATCCTTGGCAAGATTGGCTTCCGCCCGTGCCAGCCTAGCCTCCGCCTGCGCGGCCTGCTCCTTGGCGATGGCCTCGTTGGCCTCCCTCCTCTCCCCCGCCAGCTGGCGCCGGAGGTCAGCCTTTTCCTTCTCCAGGGCGGCCACCTTGTCCGCCAGTTTACGACACTTGCTGTCGGAGGCCGACTTCTCACGGACAGCGTCAGCATGTTGCGTCCGAAGTCTCTCGACTTCGGCAGACAAAGCTGCCGTAAGTGCCCCCGACGCAGTGCGGCTGGTGAAGTCAGCCACCTGCAGAGCACACGTAAGGCCATGGTCGTAAAAAATATATATATATATATATATATATATATATATATATATATATATATATATATATATATATATAATAGCTCGGCGGACCTGACTCAGTGCCTCCGTCGCCTGACTCAGCGCCTCCGTCACTCCTTTCAGCCGGCGGGTCGCCGCGCCAGCCTCGTCCCTGACCAACGCGAGGGCCGACACCTCGCCTCCGGCGCCAAGGGTCCCGTCCCTCGCCTTCGACGACAGCGCAGCCGTCGCAATTGCCGCGGCAGGCACAACCATAGCAAGCCGGCCCTCGTCCGACCCTGCAACGCATCAACGAGTGTAAAAAAAAAAAGAGGCGGCCGAGTGACTTACCCCCAAGATAATCGTCCACACTGATATCGGTGCCGAAGTCGGCAACGCGTTTGCCCGGCGGCGGCAACGTTCTGGCCGCCTTCGCAGCCTCCGCCACTCCGCTGGCCGGCGGCACCACCTTCGTCAGTTTGGAGACCCCGGCGCCCGCCGTTGTCTCCGGCGCCTTGCTAGGTGCAGAGGCGCCCGCCTTCGCCGCCAGCGGCGGCTTGCCTCCGCTGGAGGCCGCAGCCTTCGCCGCTCCCTGCTGCCTTTTCGGCCGGGCTTCGTGAATCCTGACGGTCGCCTGGCGTTTTTGCACCGCCCCTTGGCGATCCTTGTCCATCACTGCCCACACAACAGCACCGATATTTCGCCCGTAAGGAAAAACTCTCCACTGACGAACCATACGAGACGTAAAACAGTCTTCCTCAGCCGCGCAGGGGACAGGAACATTTCTAGGCCAGCAACCCCCGGTAACCCTCAGCATCCGAGCCGAAGACTCCCGGAGCTCGGGCGAAGACATCCTCTCCCCCGGGGCCGCACACGTCCTCATTAACTCTCTAGCAAAACTATCAGACACCCCAATTCCTCCCATCGCAGTACCTAATTTTCTCTTTTTTGAGGAGGGGGCGGCCGCCAGCGCAGGGTCGCCTCCGGTCTCCACCGCCGGTTTCTTCCCACGGCGGTCCGTTTCGTCTTGACCAGGGTAGCCGTCGTACGGCAACTGATTTAATTCGAAGACCCTGTTCAAACATTCATTTGACCCGCGAATATCAAAGCTGCGCTGGCCTTCCGTCCTCGCACAAAGGCGGCCGGGTCACGGTTTCGCAAATTCAGTGCAAAGGCAGGACTTCGCACCACCCTTCCTCCGTGAAAAGGCATCTGGCGAGGGCACACTTCGCCCAGCGCCCAGCCATGCGCCAAGGGCCAGACCCCGTACGCCACGAACTCTTCAACTAAATCACGACCACTGCTCTGGCCGGCAGCGCACCGAAGGGCCCCTTCGTCTGCATCCTCTTCTGCCACTTCAAAAGGCGGATACGCAGAGTAATAGTGGGAGCACATCTCAGACACGGGAAGTCCTTCATGGCCTTCGATAGTAGCCTCAGCAACGTAAAACCAAAATTCATTCCAATTGCCCCACTTATTGCGGGCGCACGGAACCAACTCCACTACTGGCATTGTGGTCTTGCCGGTCTTCGGCATGAATGTGCACGACCCGAACTGGGCAACTCCGTCCTCAACCACCCTCTTCTGCCAATGCAAGCAATAATTCTTCGCAAAAACTTCAACCGACGGCTGTCCGCCGTACGAAGTCGTCGCCCAGACATACTTCGCCAGCGCCACCACGGCGTTCGGTGTCAGCTGATGTATTTGAATGTTGAATCTACGCAGGACTTCGCCAACAAACCGGTGCGCAGGCAAGCGGAGACCGGCGACGAAGAACACCTCGAAAACAACCAACTCACCCTCCGGCTCGGGGACTTCCTCCGTCCCCGGAGCACGAGCGACTCCGCCGCCAAAGTAGCCCAAACGCTGCATATCTTCAACGCGGGCCGACGTCATCCGTGACACACCAAAATCAACAGAGTCACCGGCGCGCAGTTCCTCCACCATCACGCTACTCAACGTCTCCTCAGACGAGGCGGCGGCCGGCGGCGTGGCGTCGGCGGAAGAAGAAGAGGATGGCATTGCTACGTACCGTCGGCGGCGGCGGGCGGTCTGCTTCACTCGAGCCAGATCTCCGACGAGCAAAGGGAGCAGTAGAAGAAGAGGAGCAGAAAGACGGCGGGCGGCTAGGGTTTTCACGGAGCGCGGAAGGCAAAGTGCAAACAGCGCCGACCCCCGCCCCCTTTTATAGGCAGGGCGCGGCTCCTTGGGAAACCCGCAATCCCACAGGGCGCGACGCTTCGGAAAACCCGCAATCCAACAGTACGATGTCCATCAACGGTCACATCAAAAACCCCCGCGGAACCACTTCGAGCGAGGGCAGCGTCTCCGCCATCTAGCGACGTCTTCGGCACCAGGTGACTTTGTCGAACTGGTCCCTCGGAGGGCAAATGTTGGAGCGAAGGCAGAAACGCCACCCTTCGCCCGAAGTCTCCACCGCTTAGCCCCTGCCCTGACAGACAAAGCGGGCAGGGACACCCTTCGCTTCATCGGCACCAGAGACAATGCGGAGACCCTTCGCTCGATTTCGGCACCAGACGAAGGCCTGCGGCGACGCCTCCCCGCGGCGCGGCCTCGTTCAGCTCTGAGGCCCACATGAGATCTGGCCCATTGTAACGGGCCCTGCGTGGCCGCGTTTGTGTTACGGGCCTAATTTGTAAAGGCATACTTGTAATTACAGCTTGTAACCCCGCTTTATGGGAATATTTTGGGGATAAACTAGGTACCTAAGGGCACATGCGTCCTTAACGCAAGGCGCCGTGCACTCGGATACCTATAAATACCCCCGCACAGTGCCCGTGAGAGGCCAGATTAACAGAGCTTTTGCCATCACGCGCGAGTGCCCTGTTACCATCACCATTCACTCGTGTTGGATCCCCTTGCTGTCGAGAGCAAGTTCCAACAAATCTCATGTGCTTTAGAAGTGGCCAAAAAAGTTGAAGAAGCTCTCGAGCGGGCTAGACTTATAAGTATGCCCTTTATAACTCAGCTTCGTAAGTTTTTTGGCTTCGGCACTGATAGATATTTGTGTTTTAATGCAGCTGAGCTTTCTCCACCTCCCTAGGCATATAACCCTAAAGCTGACCCATCCATCAAGGAGGCACTTGATATAATTATAATTGTTAATGATGCTATTGACGAAGCTATCGACAAGCTACTGAACGAAGCTGCCGACAAAGTCCTAAAGGAGGACTGAAGCTTTGTGTTTTCGATAGTTTAATGTCTTTATGTTTAACTCCTGGTTTTGTAAGAAACACTTATAAACAATTTGCATGTATATTGATGTAATATAATTCTTTGTGAAGCGTGGAACCTTCGTACATACTGTTTTTGAGCCGGCGGCGAAAAAAACACATTCCCTTCTTTTCACGCTTCAGAAAGAAATCCCCCTTCTTTGCCGAAGCGACTGTATGATGTTTAATTCTTGCTATAGACTTTGCGTAGGAATAGCATTGTCAAAAGCGCAAACTTAGTATGACGGTACTGTCGCAAGCATGGATCATGCCTCTTCAATACTCTTTCATGAGGCTTTGCCGAAGCTAAAGGAGGAATTCTCACTGCTCGTGTCGATGCAAAATCATGTATGATGTGATGTCATGATGCAATATGATGTGATGACATGATGCTAATGATGTTGGCACACGAAACATAAAAAATAAGACTCTGCATCCCCTTAGGAATGACTTTGGAGTCTCTTCACCTTTCACTTAGGTGGTATTTTAGCTCTGCATCCCCATAGGAATGACTTTGGAGCTAAGCTCTGCATCCCCTTAGGAATGACTTTGGAGCTTCTTCACCTCTTACTTAGGTGGTATTTTAGCTCTGCATCCCCGTAGGAATGACTTTGGTGCTTCTTAACCCTTTACTTAGGTGGTATTTTAGCTCTCCATTCCCTTAGGAACGACTTTGGAGCTTCTTCACCTTTTACTTAGGTGGCATTTAGCTCTGCATTCCATTAGGAACGACTTTGGAGCTTCTTCATACTTTTTTACACTCGATGGTGTAATCCTAGATCTTTACATTTTACATGTGGGGGAAGTTGGCCCTTGTATTGTGAAAGTCGCCTAGAGGGGGGGGGGGTGAATAGGCGAAACCTGAAAATTAAAATTTTATCCCCCAACTAGATCCCTTGATTAGTGGTTAGAACAAGATATACAAATATAGAAGTGTACAAACTAAGATCTTGCTTGAAAGGAGTATTGCTAAATAATGCGGAGGTGATAAATCAATACAATTGATAAGTTATAGAATAACAAAGCAAGAACACTTAGATGAGAAGAGCACTAGGTCAACTTCTTTCTTGCAACGTGTTGCTTCACTAAATGGAATTCAACTTGAAGCAACACCAAATGATATTAGCAAATAAAGGTGCAAGAAAACTTAGAGCAAGGGAAAATAAACAAATCACAAGCAATAAACACAATGGACACGGGTGATTTGTTTTACCGAGGTTCGGCCCTCGAAGGCCTAGTCCCCGTTGAGGAGTCCACTTAAGGACGGGTCTTTTTCAACCCTTTCCCTCTCTCCCCCGATCACACAAGGATCGGCGAGCTCTTCTTCTTCTCAGGGATCACTCACGATCCCACAAGGATCACCACAATCTTTGGTGTCTCTTGCTAGCTTTTACAAGCCTCCAAAACTTTGGAGGAAGTTCAATGGGAGTCAAAACTCCACGCGCAAATGAACACAAAGATGAAGCACACACTATCTCTCAATGAATCTCACAAGGCACTAGTGCTAAACTCAAATGAGTAGCTCTCTTTTTGCTTGCTCTCTCTTTTGTGGCACTTGTGTTGGTTGTAGTGGTCTAAATCTTGTGTATAGGATGGATCAATGAATATATGTGGTTGGGAGGGCTTGAGTATGTCAACTAAATGACTTGGAATGTTGCTTGGGCTCCCACACATTGAAGTGGCCGGTTGGGGTGGTATTTATAGCCACCAACCAAAATCTAGCCGTTGGTGAAGGCTGTCTGTTCGATGGTGCACCGGACAGTCCGGTGCACACCGGACATGTCCGGTGCGACAGCCACGTCACCAAATAGCCGTTGGAGTTGGAGCTGGTCGACCGTTGGAGGCTTTGTCCTCATGTGGCACCGGACAGTCCGGTGCACACTGGACAGTCCGCTGACTTTCTGATCCTCTGCTCTGACTCTGCCACGTGTACTGTTTACTGTCAGAGTCGACCGTTGGCGCCGAAGTAGCCGTTGCTCCGCAGTTACACCGGACAGTCCGGTGCACACCGGACAGTCCGGTGAATTTTAGTGGAGCGGCTGCCGCGCGAACCCGAGGCTGGCGAGTTCCGGAGACCGAGCACCGGACATGTCCGGTGCACACCGGACAGTCCGGTGAATTATAGCGCGCCGTCTTCCGAGAAATCCCGAGAGCGAAGAGTTTGAAGTCGGAGTCCTCTGGCCGCACCGGACATGTCCGGTGCACACCGGACAATCCGGTGCCTCCAGCCAGAGGTGCCCTCGGTTGCCTTGCTGCTCCTTTGTTGAATCCAACACTTGGTCTTTTTATTGGCTAAATGTGAACCTTTTGCACCTGTATAACTTATGCACTAGAGCAAACTAGTTAGTCCAATATTTGTGTTGGGCAATTCAACCACCAAAATTATTTAGGAACTAGGTGTAAGCCTAATTCCCTTTCAATCTCCCCCTTTTTGGTGATTGATGCCAACACAAACCAAAGCAAATATAGAAGTGCATAATTGAACTAGTTTGCATAAAGTAAGTGCAAAGGTTGCTTGGAATTGAGCCAATATAAATATTTATATGATGCGCATGGATTGTTTTCTTTATTTTTCACATATTGGACCACATTTGCACCAAGAGTTTTGTTTTCGCAAATTCTTTTGTAAATACTTTTCAAAGTCTTTTTGTAAGATAGTCAAAGGTAAATGAATAAGATTTGTAAAGCATTTTCAAGATTTGAAATTTTCTCCCCCTGTTTCAAATGCTTTTCCTTTGACTAAACAAAACTCCCCCTAAAATAAGGTCTCCTCTTAGTGTTCAAGAGGGTTTTCCATCAATTTTGAAAACACTACTTGCTCCCCCTTTAGAACACAAAGAGATACCAATTTTGAAAGTTACCATTGAAAATCATCAAATTTAAAATTTTAAGTGGTGATGCGGTCCTTTTGCTTTGGGCTCATATTTTCTCCCCCTTTGGCATGAATCGCCAAAAACGGAATCATTAGAGCCCAATGAAGTCCTTTTCTCCCCCTTTGGTCATGAAATGAATGAGTGAAGAGTATACCAAAGTTGGAGAGTGATGCGGAGCGACGGCGAAGGATGAGTAGTGGAGCGGAGTGGAAGCCTTTGTCTTCGCCGAAGACTCCAATTCCCTTTCAATATACCTATGACTTGTTTGAAATACACTTGGAAACATATTAGTCATAGCATATATAAAAGAGACATGATCAAAGGTATATTTCAAATTAAGCATGATCATAGTTCTATATAACATAGATTGCTCCCACTAAGTATGTGCATGGAGAGGAATACATATTTTGGCCTTAAATGCCAATTGCACATAATTAGGTTAGTGAGAACATATCTATATCATACAGATTATGAAGTGCATTGTGTCATAGTATAAGAGTGATGCTCATGACAATTCATGCACTTATGAAAGCATGTTGTAAATATTTCAAGCTTTTTCCCTTAAGGATTTCAAAGAGGCTTAAGGACCATCCACCTTTGGAACAAAGGCAGCTTATCCTCGTTACAAGGTTAAGCTTTAAGCTCTTTGACAGTAAAAGTACTTCATCTAGTTTTACCAGAGATGCACTAAAGCAGGAATGAATTTTGGGAAATTAAACCAGGTATGAAGCAGGGATAATACATGGTCATGCTTTCTCTTCCTTTTATACAAGATATGCAAAGAATGTATAGAAAAGGAAGATTTAGGTACAAGTTTAAATGAAAGGAGATAGTTTTACCTTTATGTACCTTTACATAGGGACGCTCTCTTCATTGTGCTTGTCCTTAGTCTTGGATGCTTAAGACCAATTCTTAATGACAATATATAGGAATATTTTGCACAAGAGAGAGTTCTACAACTAGTGATCTTTTCAAGTTTTTGTTAGCAAATATCAAATGGATCATAAGTTGCATAAATGTATCATGAATTCTCCTTTTAACTTAGTGCATATCAAGAGAGATATCGATTGATAGTATATACGGCACTAAGAAGCATGATTGTTGATTGAAGTCATTCAATGATCAAACAAATAACAGATGTGATCAAAAGAACAACATACACATTAGATTATCAATTAAGCTTAGAGTAGGAGAATCAAGTAATTGTGCTACTTAGAGTGAAAGACAAGAATTTAAAGTAGTAGCATATTTCATGAGGAACTTATTCTCATGTAAGAGACTATACGAAATTACTGAGATAAAGCAATAGTCTCAACATAATCAAGATAAAAAGGCTTCCCTTTAAAGATATGCATCAAGTATTTGAATGAATTGAATGGATGCATTTACTTTAAAGACAAATAGTGAGAAGCATTATACATCTTGATTAAGGCTCATAAAATTTTGCAATAAATAACTTGAGCCTAGTATTCTCATAATGAAAGTATTTAGAATACTCACAACCACACCATTGATTGTTTTGTAGATCTTACTATCCAAGTAGGTGGTGTTGTTCTTGATGTCCTCCTCTTTCATTTGAGAATCATCCCTTTGTAGTTGTTTCTTTTTCCTTTCAAACTAATTGAAAATACTCAAGAAGGATGTTAGTAACACAAGGGAGTATATAATGAAGGATGATTTCTTTTAGATAGGAAATAAGCATAATTCATCATCCATAAGTCACACAGACATGAAGTAAAATCCTCAACTTTAGTGCAGTTTTACTTTAAAAAGGAACATGCACTATTTAACAATTTGATCACTCATAGCAATTTACTTCTTCATATTGAACTTTATTATCATGACTTAGAAGCGCATCAATATGAGAATGGATATAGCAAAGGCATGAATTAGATTCTAATGGACAAGCGCATTTATGAAAATGATATTGAATGCACACTTAGTTAATTTCGGTCCAATAAAGAATCTATTCCTCACAAGGGTAGAATATGATAATTTAGATTAAATACCCATTGAGATGGGAACCAAACTTGAGAAGATGAGTTCCCATACCTTTGCTTTTTACCTTTCTTCCTTTGGGTGAAGATCAACCCATGAGGCTTGTGCACTTTCTTTCTTGTAGATTTTCATAATTGAACTCAAGAGAAATGTTAGTAGCAACACAAGCACTAGTTTCCATTTAGTAATTATTTTTGATAGGGAATGGGAAGCTAGATTACTAAAACATGGAAACTTCATAGCATGAACTAGATTATCCATAGATGATGTTATGCTCAATTTTAACTCATAAAACAAGCATAAACAATCCTTGAAGATTATGGGAATAAATCTAATTCATGATATGGAAGGCGATAAATGTGAAAGAATCAAATCCAATTTAAGTAAGTAGAAGCACATCATAAGTCATTGGATTGATTTTTCTTTTTATGTTAGATTACATGCTTTTCCAAAGAGAAACCTATTCTCTATAAGTGAGACTACTTGGGTTACTTAGATAAAATCATTAATCTCACTATTCTAGTTATAGAGAGAGTTTTCCTTTTACAAGTGTCCTAAGGATTTGAATTCCTTACATGACACCTTATTCTTTTGAGAACATGAAATATCTCTCTATATCTAGAATCATGGCAATAACAAGATAATTAGAGGAAGGATATGCCATGACATACTAGCAATAAATTAAAGCATGTAGATTACCATAGGATGATGGGTATGCAATCTACCATATGAGAGGAAATTCTTCAAAGAATGATGATATGAATTTTAAAGACATTTGAAGCGCTACACATTTCTTATGTGACTACACAAGACACATAATAAAATACTTGCACTTTAAAAGCATAGAGGTTACCATCCTTTGACTTTCCTCCATGTTGTAGGCCTTGATTTTTCCGCATAAGATAATTCTTTATTTCCTACAACATCAATAACTTTCTCGAGATGATATGAGTTTAAGATGTAGTAGTTTGAAGAATAACCTTGGATCAATCACGGATAAAGATCATTGAAGATTTGATAGCTTGAGTTAAATTGAATTAACTTTCTCAAGCACCCCAAGGCTTCATACCATCTCCTTTCCCTACAAAGCTTGTCAAGTATATTTTGGTACCCATCGCTTGATGGGTCCATCACGGTTAGTCAACAAAGATCTAGGAACCCAAAAGTCCTTTGTGTTAGCATTAGGTAAACTTATTACCTTTCTAGCACAAGTTGCAATTTCGGGTTGCCTAGTTACATGAGAAGTAATTGACAAGCTAGAAGTGGAAGATTTACCTATGGGACAATCCTTGCATTGATGTCCCTTCTTTCGGCATGTGTAGCATAGGCGTTCTTCGACTCTTGAAGATTTCTTCCTTCCTTGTTTCTCGCCTGCTACATGGTTAGTAAAAACTTTCTTTTCTAACCCTATGCCTTTTTGTTTTAAATGGGGACAAGATCTAAGCAAGTGTCCCTTCTTGGAGCATTTAAAACAAAGTCTATCATCCTTGTCAATAATCAAGCCATTTTTAATGTAGGGACATGACCTAATCAAGTGCCCCTCTTCAAAGCATTCACTACACCTCTTAATGTGAAGTGTGGCTTGATCATTACCTTGGACGTTACCTTTTGTGGAGGCGTGGTTGAGGCTTTTGGAGGAGGTGTTGAATTTTATCTTTTGTTTCTTCCTCTTGGTAATCCTCAAATCCTTGACATTTTCTTTAAGGGATGTAGTGCATGCCACGGTTGTTCCTGTCTCAAGCTTCTTCACCATGTGATCACGGTTATCTTGAGAAGGTTGGGCAATGCATTTCCCTTTTAGTTGTGTCAAGCTCTTCTTTAGCCTCTCATTTTCTTCCTTGAGCTTTTGATATGGATCATCATTTGTTCCTGCAAATTCTAGCTCAAAGGAAGATTTGCTTGTCGACGGACAACAAACATTAGCACATGGTAATATAGTATCAATTTGAATACATGTGCATGAGTGAGGTTGTTGGGATTTTAAATTTTCTATCACAACCTCATGAGTCAAATTCAATATGATATGATCATCTATAAGATTTTCATGAGAACATAGAAGCATATCATATTTTTCTTGAAAAGCTAGATTTTCAACTTTTAGCTTTTCTACTTGGTCCTTAAGCAAGGTATTCCTATTTACTAATTGAGCAATACAATGTAAAGCGTTATCATGCTCAATTGAAACAGTTTCATACCTTTGGACCAAATCAACATGAGAGCACTTTAGCTCCTCATGTTCCTTAGTCAACTCGTCAAAGTGTAGCATTTTCATGGAGAGAACATCTTCTAGCCTTTGACGGGCTTCGCTTTGCTCTCTCGCTCTTTCTAGAAGTTTGAGCATGACCGCCTTATCTTCTTGGCTTAGGCGAGCGTAGAGATGCAAGAAGCTTCTTTCTTCCTCCTCATCCTCATTTGTCCTTCCGCTATCATTTTCATTAGCCACACAACATATGTGGGAATCGAAATGGGAAGACAAACCTTTTGGAGAGGTGGATTCATCGTTTGGTCTCCACCGTTCATTTTCTTCTTCTTCCTTGCAAGGGTTAGTATCACAAAGACTAAAGGAAGTAGAAGCATCAAATGAACTATCATGTTTGGACTCATTAAATTTATTCTTAATTCTAGTCCAAATATCATGCGCATCATGGATGGATTCGTCATAGTTTGATATGAAGGCATGATAATCTTCTCTACTAAGAGAATTAGTTAAGATGTCAAAAGCTAGATAGTTTAAGCGATAACATCTTTGATCCTCCTCGGAATTAATTTTTCCATTGAAATTAGAGGAAAAAATACTCTTGTCTATAATTTGTTCTAATCGGGGGTCTACTGCTCTAAAAGCATTTATCACTCTAGTAGACCAAGAATCATAATTAGAACAATCGGAAAGTAATATCTCAAGAGTTACCTCCTTGTTCTCCCGGGTCTTCTTGTTCTTTTGGGATCTTCTACGAGCCATCACTTCGAGTTGTTAGACTCAAGATGAAGTGCCTAGCTTTGATACCAATTGAAAGTCGCCTAGAGGGGGGGGTGAATAGGCGAAACCTGAAAATTAAAATTTTATCCCCCAACTAGATCCCTTGATTAGTGGTTAGAACAAGATATACAAATATAGAAGTGTACAAACTAAGATCTTGCTTGAAAAAGGAGTATTGCTAAATAATGCGGAGGTGATAAATCAATACAATTGATAAGTTATAGAATAACAAAGCAAGAACACTTAGATGAGAAGAGCACTAGGTCAACTTCTTTCTTGCAACGTGTTGCTTCACTAAATGGAATTCAACTTGAAGCAACACCAAATGATATTAGCAAATAAAGGTGCAAGAAAACTTAGAGCAAGGGAAAATAAACAAATCACAAGCAATAAACACAATGGACACGGGTGATTTGTTTTACCGAGGTTTGGCCCTCGAAGGCCTAGTCCCCGTTGAGGAGTCCACTTAAGGACGGGTCTTTTTCAACCCTTTCCCTCTCTCCCCCGATCACACAAGGATCGGCGAGCTCTTCTTCTTCTCAGGGATCACTCACGATCCCACAAGGATCACCACAATCTTTGGTGTCTCTTGCTAGCTTTTACAAGCCTCCAAAACTTTGGAGGAAGTTCAATGGGAGTCAAAACTCCACGCGCAAATGAACACAAAGATGAAGCACACACTATCTCTCAATGAATCTCACAAGGCACTAGTGCTAAACTCAAATGAGTAGCTCTCTTTTTGCTTGCTCTCTCTTTTGTGGCACTTGTGTTGGTTGTAGTGGTCTAAATCTTGTGTATAGGATGGATCAATGAATATATGTGGTTGGGAGGGCTTGAGTATGTCAACTAAATGACTTGGAATGTTGCTTGGGCTCCCACACATTGAAGTGGCCGGTTGGGGTGGTATTTATAGCCACCAACCAAAATCTAGCCGTTGGTGAAGGCTGTCTGTTCGATGGTGCACCGGACAGTCCGGTGCACACCGGACATGTCCGGTGCGACAGCCACGTCACCAAATAGCCGTTGGAGTTGGAGCTGGTCGACCGTTGGAGGCTTTGTCCTCATGTGGCACCGGACAGTCCGGTGCACACCGGACAGTCCGCTGACTTTCTGATCCTCTGCTCTGACTCTGCCACGTGTACTGTTTACTGTCAGAGTCGACCGTTGGCGCCGAAGTAGCCGTTGCTCCGCAGTTACACCGGACAGTCCGGTGCACACCGGACAGTCCGGTGAATTTTAGTGGAGCGGCTGCCGCGCGAACCCGAGGCTGGCGAGTTCCGGAGACCGAGCACCGGACATGTCCGGTGCACACCGGACAGTCCGGTGAATTATAGCGCGCCGTCTTCCGAGAAATCCCGAGAGCGAAGAGTTTGAAGTCGGAGTCCTCTGGCCGCACCGGACATGTCCGGTGCACACCGGACAGTCCGGTGCCTCCAGCCAGAGGTGCCCTCGGTTGCCTTGCTGCTCCTTTGTTGAATCCAACACTTGGTCTTTTTATTGGCTAAATGTGAACCTTTTGCACCTGTATAACTTATGCACTAGAGCAAACTAGTTAGTCCAATATTTGTGTTGGGCAATTCAACCACCAAAATTATTTAGGAACTAGGTGTAAGCCTAATTCCCTTTCATATTGCATAGGGCCACATAAGAAAAAATGAAAATTACAACCTATGGCCCCATTAAAAACCTTTATCCCCTCTTGAAAGGAAAAGGGTGCCATAAGGAAAAGTAAGAAAATTACAAAGTTTACACATAATATCTCCGGAGCTCATCTGCATTCCAAGATCTTGGAATGTCATTGCCATCCATGTCTTTCAACCTATATGATCTAGGTCTTGATGAAGATACCACCAAGAAAGGACCTTCCCACTTAAGCTGAAGCTTCCCCACTGTATCCGGGTTGGCCACTCTTCGAAGCACCAAGTGTCCTGGCTTGATATTCTTTAATCTTACCTTTCGATCTCTCCATTTAAGTATTTCGGCTTGGTATTTATTGATGTGATCTATTGCCTAAAGCCTGGTCCCTTCTATGGTGTCTTTTGTTATTTTGCTATCCTCTTTGTCTTCTGTCGAGGCTGAGGTCCTTATTGAACCTGTTCTTGCTTCTTCCGGTGTTATTGCTTCATCACCGAATAAAAGCTTGAATGGGGTAAATCTTGTTGACCTTGAGACAACAGTTTTGTGGTTCCATACCACTTTTACCAATTCATCTGGCCACTTTCCTTTTGGCAGATTGAAGATTGACTTCATTATTCCTGTTATAATGGTTTTGCTAGCTCGTTCTACTAGTCCATTTGATTCTGGATGCCTCATAGATGCAAAATGTATTTTTGCACCAATTTGGTCACAAAAAGTTTTGAATGTTTCAAACTGAGTTCCGTTATCAATTGTAATGGCCTTCGGCACACTGAACCGGCAGACAATATTGTGCCAGAAGGACTTCTGGACCGTGGCCGAACTGATTGTAGGTAGAGGTTTAGCTTTGATCCACTTTGAAAAATACTCCACCGCTACCACAACATATTTTAAATTTCCTTGTGCTGGTAGAAGTGGGCCTAATAAATCTAGGCCCCACCTTTGCAATGGCCAAGTGGGCTGGATTAGCTGAGTTAAAGACAAAGGTTGTTTTTGGTCTCTGGCAGACTTCTGGCAGTTTTCACATTTTTGAACTCAATCCGCTGCATCTGAAGCTGCCTTCGGCCAATAAAACCCTTGTCTAAAAACTTTTCCAAGAAAAGGCCTGGACCCAATATGAGTTCCACAAACCCCTGCAAGTATTTCTTTCATTAGTTCTTGGCCTTCGGTTCTAGACAAACACTTCAGTAATGGAGAGCAAACTCCTTGTTTATACAAATCTCCTTTCTATGATCATGTATGGCCTTGTCCTGGCTTGCATTCTTTTTATGTAAACTTCGTCATCCGAAGGATAATTGCCTTGCAAGAAAGATACAATCTCAATCCTTCAATCTTCACTTTGTACTGGTGAGAATGTAAGCACCGATCGCTCCATGAGCTCGATTGAAGGTGCTTTTAAAGTTTCAGAGAATACTTTCAAAGGGAGTGGGAGCCCCTGTGCCGCTGATTTAGCTAATAAATCTGTATGCTCATTTTCTCCTCTTAGGATATTCTTCACTATGAAGCCTTCGAAAGAGGCTTCTATTCTTCGGACTGTATCTAGCTAATAAATCTGCATGCTCATTTTCTCCTCTTAGGATATTCTTCACTAAGAAGCCTTTGAAAGAGGTTTCTATTCTTCGGACTGTATCTCTTGCTCTACTATTTTTGTCAATATGGCATGTGATAACCTGTTAATCAGATTTGAGGACTGTCCGTCTTATTCCCATCGCCTTGAGCTTTCGAAGCCCCAAGAGAAGGGCTTCGTACTCTGCAATGTTATTTGTGCAGTTGAACTCCAATCTAGCTACGTAGCAGGTTTTGATCTTAGATGGTGAAATTAGAATGGCAGCTGCACCTGCGTCGAAGGTCCCCCATGACCCATCACAGAACATTGTCCATGCTTCGTTATCTCTTGTGCTTTCTTTGTCCTGAGCCCCTGGCGTCCAATCAGCAATGAAGTCTGCTAATGCTTGGGATTGGATCGAAGACCTATGAACATAATCGATAGTGAATCCATTCGGCTTTGTAGCCCACTTTCCAACTCTTCCTGTGGCCTCTCTATTCCTTATAATGTCCTTGAGAGGCTGAGACGAAGGTAATATAATATGGTATGACTGGAAATAATGCCGAAGCTTTCTGGAGGCCATCTATACAGCATATAGTACCTTTCCAGCTCTGTGTAATTTCTTTTTGATGGACTAAGTACTTTAGAGACGAAGTACACTGACACTTTCTTCTTCGCTTGGCCATCTTGTTTCTCCTGCACCAACTCTGCACTGACTGCAGCGTGGGAAGCAGCTACATACAGTAGCAATTGGGCTCCTAACGAAGGTGGAGTCAATGTTGTCAGTTCGATTAGATATTGCTTCAGCTCTTCGAAAGCCTTTTGCAGAGTTGGTCCCCATTGAAAAACTTCGGCTGATTTCAGCACTTCGAAAAATGGCAAGTTCCTCCCTGCTGATCTTGAGATGAATCTATTGAGGAATGCCAATCTTCCTATTAATCTCCGAGCACCTTTTCATGTGCTTGGTGGATCCATCCGAAGTATAGCTTCTATTTTGTTTTGATTTGCTTCAATTCCTTTTGTTGACATGAGACACCCAAGAAATTTCCCCTTCTTCACCCCAAAGACACATTTCTCTGGGTTGAGCTTGAGACCGACCTTTCTAAAATTAGCAAATGTTTCTTGTAAATCAGCAATGTGATTTTCTTGCTTCGTGCTTTTCACTATGATGTCATCGACATATGTTCGAACATTCCTGTCAATCTGAGAGCTAAGGACTTTGGCAGTCATTCTGCTGAAGCTTCCTCCGGCATTTTTGAGCCCCTCAGGCATCCGAAGGTAGCAGTAGGTTCCACTAGGGGTTATGAATCTTGTCTTAGGCTCATCTTCCTTCACCTAGATTTGATGATATCCTGAATAGCAATCCAATAGACTCAAGAGCTCCGAAGTGGCTGCTGCATCCACAAGGGAGTCTATTCTTGGCAAGGGGAACTCATCCTTCGGACACGCTTTGTTGAGATCCGTAAAATCAATGCACATCCGTAAAATCAAGGCTAGATCGTGGTTTCTTGGACAAGTTGGTGTAAGACACCAATTTAGGTTTTAAACCCCATTTATCAGAATATGGTCTAATCTATGTCACCAGTATTAAATAACTTGTTTAAGTAACTTCCTTTAGATTAGATCATGTCAGATTAGGTAGGGTCTAGGTTAGATTAGATATACCAGATCAGACTAGTTTAAGTTAGGTAGATCTACCAGGGTAGAATATATATTATTAATACCTGTTAGAATCCTTTGAGCTAGGATGGATTATATGGTGTAGGTAAGTCAGAATCTCTGACGGTTAAAACAGAGGGGTTATGCAACTATCGAGTGGTTAAGGTAGTTGCATATGGCCAAGTTGGACTAAGATTCCAATTTAGATTAAAACATATTTATAAGAGTAGGATCCAATCTTATTTTACCAGTATTATCTAACATGTTTGTCCATTAGATTAGATCTAACTAGATTAGCTGGGATCAGAATTAAATTGGTGTAGTCAGATTGGACTAGATAAGATCTACTTAATTTATTTTGGAATATATCATGTTCGTTACACTGTCATGAGATAAGCAAAGTGGTGGGGACAAATATGCTTATTAGGACAAGATGAGTCTCTAAGAATAAGATAGAATCTTTTGAGATTAGTTAGATCTATTAGAGTAAGATAAAATCTTTTTGGGATAAGATGGATCTATTAAGATAAGAGAGAACCTTCCAAGGTAAGATGGACCTATCTGATATATTCTAGTGGGGGTACTTTTAGTTGGTCTAGTTTATCTTATAAACAATTTAAGAGGATAAGATAAAATTTTTATCACAAGATGAACCTATTAGGATAGGATAGATTCCTTTAAGTTAAGAGGGATCCATTAAAGTGTATCTATTTTAAATAGATCCCTCTTTAATGGAGGATAATCTAAGTTGTTTAGTTATCTCATGAATTTTATTTATTTATATTTATGCCTATACGTATATGCAGATGTAATTGTGGACATTACTCCACAACTTATCACACTCAATCAAAGATCTAAATCAGACAAATATCATAAGAACAAACACATAAACTTATCACACTCAATCAAAGATAAATATAAAATGAACTAAGGTCCATCCTTGGCGCTAATAGGTCAAATGGGAGACGCCACCTAGATCAGATCAAACTCCTCGTTGGGTGGCTCCTCTTGAACCACTTGTTCTTCTCATGTGGGGGGTGTGAGACAGCAAGAGTGAGCTCACACATGATCATAGCTCAACAAGTTGTGGGGAAACCAATGTGCATGAACTCACCAAAGGTTCATGTGATGTGTAAGGCTGATCAACAATGGAGGTTAAAGCTAAGCATTGCTTTTAATAAATTGGTCAAATTTTATTAGCAGTTACTAAATGTTAGTAAATACCAAATCATAATAAATAATAGAACAAAATTAATAAATAATCCCATGCAATGCAAATGACAAATTGAATTTAAGTTCCATAAATTAATCATGCGAGAGTCCTGAGCTACTCTTGACCATGAGCTCGACTAGTATACCAGTTTTACACTCTGTAGAGGTTGTACCCTATACCCACAAGTTATGTTACCCATCTGCCAAGGGATCACGACTCCCATACACCTCTACCAAGGAAGCGAGGTAGGGAAACACTACGAGGCCTTTACAAAGTTCCACTAGCTTCCGAAAACCCGCTACAGTTTATGTGAAGAGCACTTACAAGAATCCCTCGTCTGACCGCCATCGCAGCAAAATCAACTCGAGAAACTTTCTGCATGCAACTCCCCTACTGCCCTTGCCCCTTTCGGGTAAGGAAGTCTTCCACTATCTTTCCTAATTAGTTAGCCAAGGGGTCCCATTCCTCCCTTGTGGTGGCACGTGTTTCTCAAGTTAAGCTCCATGTTCCAATTAAAGATAATGATCTTGACATGAACATAAATAAAATAATAGAATAATTGGAACATGGATATAATGAAATATTAACCCAAAACCATGTAAAGCAATAGCATAACTACCCAAATGATTCAGGGGTAAACAAGGTAAAATGGATAAATAGACTAGGGTGACCTATTGGGTCCCACCAAAATTAAACCTATGCATGAATAAGTGATATTAAAGAACATTATTGGGTAAAAAGTTGTCAAGGGCACAACTTGCCTAGCACTTGAGATTCCAGGTACTAGGATAACTCTTCATATCCTTGTGACCTCACTGCTAATCGTAGCAATACAAACAAAAATGGTATAGACAAAATTAACATCACACCAGACATAAGAACAAACTGCATAATAATAATAATCTACACGTCGCTACGAGATCATGGGTTCGAGAACCACTAAAATCGAAGTCATGGTCATCAAGTTATATGTGATTAAATGATTAACACTAGGTTCTACGTTTATTTTATAATTCCAGAGAAAAGATAACCTAAAGTAGTAATTAATTCGACTTTAATATAAATTATAAATTGATCATTGATCATATTTTAGTAGATTATAATGGTAAGTAGATTAACATGACAAACCAACATAAGTTAAATAAAGATCTAATTATAAAAAAATGAGACATGGTATAATAAATGTTGTTATTGTATGGTACATATTCATATGAAGCTAACGCAACTAGAACGGGTCAATTCGGAGTTATAGATTTTAAGTTATGAATTTTTAAAGATTCTATGTGTTTTGTATAAGATTAAATAGGATATAAATTTTAATGTGACTTTCATGTCAAAACAGTGGCACTAATTGGTAAACAATAATATTATCAAATTATAGAAACTCGAATGAACTAAAAAGAAGCTAAAAATGAAATTTATATGAATTTTACAATTTTCTATAATTATTTTTGTGTTGAAAATCAATTTATGATATTATTTATCTGGTTTCCTTATTCTCGGACTATGCGTCAAAATCCAGAGAGTCGGGGGTTTAATCTGCAAAACCCCGCAGACTCAGAACACAGTGAGGGGTACTACGGGTTAATTCCCTAATTCATGAGGGGCTCTTATGTAAAACGCGCTGCCCGAAGAGGTACCGTTATCTCTCAGCCACCCGATCCTCTACAGATGGCACATATTAGATTGGATCACATCTGAACCGGTATCCAACCACGGCCACAGGATTTGGGATCTACGGCACACAGCACGACGGCATCCGGTCGGCCCAATCAGGATCGTAGGGCCAAGATTTTTAAAAAGCCAAAGGGGTATGAGTTGGCCTCAGCCGTCCGATTGAGCAAGAACGGCTAGATTAGAAAGGCCATGGATACAGTTTCGCCTGCACTCACCATCGTTGGATCCGAAATCCATGACACAACTCCATCCACACATAACGTTTACCCGAGCCGTTGGATCGAATCACGACGGTCACGGTTTAATGCACCGAAACGTTGAGCTACTCCTAATCTCGACGCTTCAATCAAAATCAGACGGTACTAGCACCATCCTCCCCCCACGGATTGAGCACGACGCTCACAGTCCGCACGACGACGCTCGCCGATGAGCGACGCGCATTACACAGCAGTGGCCTAACCCTATCAATGAATGGCTCTACACATCACCGGAAGCGGGGCGAGCACGATGGACAAGAACTCACCAGCGCAAAAGACATGCTGAGGTCGGTCCACGGTGCTCAGCGGCGTTGCGGCGGAGTAGAGGCTCCAACGAGCAATTGCTCGAGCTCCAAAGGTTCTCGGATCGAGGGCTCGCGTGCACGTAGTCCACGTAGGTTGATGGCCCTTCGTGACTCCTTCCCGGGACCCGAACGACAGGGATTGCCGTATGCGGCTGTGGTGGCGCGAGCACCTCCTTCTCTCCCTCTTCTCTCAATTTCTCTGTGTTTTCTGCGACTTGGTGGTTCTCAGTACTTAGCAGCCGCCATCAACATATTCAGCGTGATGCCAAGGAAAAACCTGGTTGCTTTTATGGAGGCCGGGGCGACCACGACTACGTGCCCGCCAACGGCGGATCTCCTCCCCCAAACTCTCGCTGCATGCCAGGCTTCCCCAACGCGCGCGCAGGCGTAAATGTGGGATGACCCCGGGGCGACGTCCTTGCATCTCATACACAGGACGAGGCCGAGGAGATTTGGGGATTCGGTGACCCGGTCGCCGCGTGTCTCTGTTTCCAGTCCGCGATCGAGAAGAACGGAGGAGCAAGATGCGCCCAACAAGGTGGGCCCGCACGCCGGTGAGATGAGGGCTGACGAGCAGGGGTCCGCACGTTAGTGAAGCAACACGGGTGAGCGGCTGGAGGGGCTGCGCGTAATGCCCGTGTGCCAGTGGAAGGAGGAATCGGTGTGCGTGGTGGAGTCCGATTTACCGAGACCGGACGATGGGACCTAAGTGCAGTGAGCGCGGAAGTGACTGGCAAGATGGGCCGTGCGCATGTGGTGAAGGAACAGATTTTGGGCCATCAGGGTGGAATTAGGCCTGAGTCCTGGTTTCGAATTTTTCCTTTTTCCCTTATTTTTTGTTTTATTTTCTTTTCTTATTTTTTTAATTTCAAATTCGAATCTAAATTCTGTTGTGAATTTTGTACTTAGACTAAATGGACAAATCACAAATGCCGGTATAAAAAGGTGTATTTATTTATATATTTTTCTTCACATTTTATATGGGACTTTCCTTTTCTCCCCTTTTCTTTTCTAATTTTGTTGCCTCTTTTTTGTTCTCTTTTTATTTTCAAATTCAAAACTAGTTCAACTTCAAATTTCCTAGTGCAAGAGCTAATACTAATGTGAATATGACCTCTACTATTTTCAATATTATTTATTATTTTCCTTGTTATTTATTTAGGGAAGGAATAAATAGTTTCATTAAATCCCCCTTTCTTATTTTCTATTTTATTTTCATTTATACTTTGAAGTCCCAAGTTTAAATTATGACTCTTTATTAAAATACATCCCCACATATTCATAGGTATAAAATTCCTATAGTGCATCATTTAATGAAATGAATAATCATTTAGTTGAATTGTAAACATTTCTATTACTTCTTTTCTAAAATAATTCTTGGTTTTCAAAATTCAGTCCTCGATTTTAGATACTCTAGTATAATTTGAGATATTTGAATTTACTATTTTATCTCTTCATATATTTATTTTATTATTATTATTTTTCTTATACAAATTTTGGGCTTTACACAGGGGTTCCAAACGAAGTCAGTCACTGCTCAAGCTCTGCTCCAATGTACGTAGGACCATGAGGAGTACTTGCAGGCGTACGTCCGATGGTTCTTACGACTTAGAGCTCAGGCGCCTATAGTGCCTAATGCGATCGTCATTGAAGCCATGATCAAAGGCCTTCGACCAGGACCCACAGCACAATATTTTCCAAGGAAGCCACCACATACCTTGGAGAAGCTCCTCCAGAAAATGGACGAGTTCATCAGAGCCGACAATGACTTTCGGCAGAGAAGGGAAGAAGCCTATAGATACTCTGAGATGACCAAGGGCTTCGGAGGAAGACTCCACCCTAGGCATGTCAGGACGATTCATAACCCCAGCTCAAGCGATGATAGGGGGAATCATACTCAAGGGCATCAGCACAGCTCCCTCAGGCCACCAGCTCCAAGAGGCAGAGGGGGCAGAAGCTTCGGAGGAAGATATAGTAATCAGCCTAGGAGACTGTTCTGCCTATTCTTTGGGGAAGATAAGGGACTCATGACAAGGATGTGCCAAGTCACAATCCAAAAACAGAAGGAAATCGCTGAAGCTGAAGCATGGCATAACCCGTCGAAGCAGGTCTTGCATACTGCTTCATGCTATTCTCCATATATCCCGGAGTATGTGGGCAATCAACAGCCTACGGCTTCTGTTGCTTCAGCGAGTCACTCCCAAGCCTCCTGGGCTCAGTTGCCAGCACCGCCACCATTGGTGCCTACTCTGATCCATAACCAACAACCAGAAGGGCATCGCCAGACTCAGCATCAGCGCGACACTCTTGAGGAATCTGAGGCTCGCACATTCAACAGCACTATGCCCAAGTCAAGGCATATCTATTGAGTGTCATAATCCAATGTATCTTTACCCTTTTTGCCTTTATATTTTTCTTCTCAAAAGAAAATACAAGGAGGTTTAACATTCAGCTTGATGTATTAAGTCTGTGGTTACACCATCGAGTGTAACAAAAAAGTATCACTAAGCTCCAAAGTCGTTCCTAAGGGGATGCAGATCTAAGATACCACCTAAGTGAAAGGTGAAGAAGCTCCAAAGTCGTTCCTAAGGGGATGTAGAGCTTAAATGCTACCTAAGTCAAAGGTGAAGAAGCTCCAAAGTCGTTCCTAAGGAGATGCAGAGCTTAGCTCCAAAGTCGTTCCTAAGGAGATACAGAGCTTAGCTCCAAAGTCGTTCCCAAGGGAATGCAGAGCTGAAATACCACATAAGAAAAAGGTGAAGAGACTCCAATGTCGTTCCTAAGGGGATGCAAAGTATTATCTTTCATGTTTCACACGCTAACATCATTTGCATCATGCCATCACATCATATTGCATCATGACATCGCATCATACATCGTTTTGCATCAACAAAAGCAGTGGAAAATGTGAATTTCTCCTTTAGCTTTGGCAAAAGATTTGTGAAAGAGTATTAAAGGTGCACGGTTCATGCTTGAAACTACTGCCACGTGAAATTTATGCTTTCGACAATACTGTTCCTACACAATAATTACACAAAGAATCAAGCATCATACAGCAGCTTCGGCAAAGAAGGGGGATTTCTTTCTGAAGCGTGAAAAGAAGGGAAGGTGTTTTTCGCTGCACGCTCAAAAACGGTATGTACGAAGGTTCCACGCTTCATAAAGAAATATATCAAGGGATTACATAACTTACTATAGTCATCTTAATGGATTATTAAAATTATACTAGAGATGGGTTCATACATTACATGATATTAACTCCACCAAGTTCATCACTTAAATATCATTAGTGTTTCCCTTTTTATTTCTTTTTTTAAATAACAAACCATCACTTTAAATGCATCTATAGCCTAGTCATAAAATTAATACATGTACATAGTGAAATATAATAATTTAAATAGATAGAGAATAATTTTATGAACATTTTATAATTTGAACCACCCAATTTGGAGTTCATATGCAAAAGATATGTAACACCCAAAAATTATGATTATTGAGATTAGTAAAAGAAATCCAAGGAAAGTGTCCTAACAAATAATTATACTATGGAATTTTTTTTATCAAGGTCAGATAAAATAAAATAGAAACGTAAGTACAGTTGTAAGTCGAAGAAATAAATAAACTTAAATTTCGCATTTATTTGGAGATTTTGATGGTGCCTTAAATTTGAATTTGAAAACCTTAACTCGGATTTGAAGTTGAAATTTGTAAATCAAAATAAAAGAGAAAAGAGGAGAGAGGAAAAATAAATGAATACACATTATAAGATAAAAAATATATAATATTATGGCGGGTAGTAAAATCATTATTCATATTAGATTTGTGTTTAATATTTGAAGTTGAAGTTCAAATAGAAATTTAAATTTGAATTGAAGTCTTGGACTTGGGAAAGAAAATAAAAGAAATAGATAAAAAAAGGAAAACGCCTGCTGGGCCCGAACTTCACTGGGCCCATTGAACCCTCCTCCTCGCATCGGCCCACTTCACATCCCTGCCCCTACGCCAGCCGACCTCTATTCCCCGCACGTGTGTTGCCGCTGGGCAAACCCTAGCCGCACAACCGCGCTCCCGTTCCATTGACAGGCGGGCCCGCTCACCAGCTCTACCTCTCGCGCGCGCTTGGCCTGCTGCTCCCACGTCCTGGTTGCTCTATCGCGTGGGGCCCATCTCTCAGCCACCTGCACAAGCGCCATGAACCTTTGTTGGGGCGAAGGCGAAGACGCTACCCTTCGCTCGATGCCTTCGCCAGTCTCGCTGCACCAACGGAGACAAGACGACTGGCAGACTCCACCCTTCGTCCAATGTGCCGCAGGACGAAGGCTTCTTGTGAGGTCGCCCCATCCCGTGGTGTCGTCCAACATGAAGGCCCACGTGCAATCTGGCCCATTGTAACAGGCCCAGCGTGGCCGCTGCGCATTACGGGCCAAATTTGTAAAGGCTTCTCTGTAATTACAGTCTGTAACCCCACTTTATGGGAATATTCCGGGGATAACCTGGGCGCCTAAGGGCACATGCGTACTTAACCCAAGACGCTGGGCACTCAAGCACCTACAAATACCCCCGCACAGTGCCCTTGAGAGGGGAGATTAAGAAAGCAATTGCCCTCTTGAGCTAAAACCTTGTCTGCATTACTTCAACTCCCCCGTTGGATCATCTTGCTCGGGAGAGCAAGTTCCAACATTTGGCGCCCACCGTTCGTGCTACGAAAAACCACCCGCGATGGCACCCAAGAAAGCTAGCTCGAAGGTAGCCCCATCCGTTGACGAAGATGCGAAAGCAGCGCTGCTGGCTGAGAAAAAGGGCAAGGCCCTTGTCGACACCACCCACCAAGAAGCCTGCAAAGAAAATGACGCACTCAGCAAGAGGCAGCGCAATGAACAACCCACACCCGAAGGCAGCCTCCGCACCTGCAGCTCCGGAGGACAACAACAGCATCCCCCAGGCTTCGCTCCACCAGAGGGCACGGACGCCACCGAGGACGGCGAAGTCATCGGCATTTCCGCAGAGGAACAACTACAGCTGCGTGCCTTGTGCATCAAGAACCGCAACCTCCAGAGGCAAAAGAGATCCTTGAGGCCAAACGCCAACGCGTGTCTGCGCAAGCCAAAGTGCGCTAGATGGTACGCGACGAAGAGCAAAAGGCTCAAGACCTTGAGCAAGAGATCGCCCTCATGCAGCGCGAAGGCCAACTCGGTCTGCAACACGGCCCTCCCCTCCAACAGCACGCGCAGATCGAAGACTTGTTCATCCCTCAGCATGGACACGCCATTCCGCACGCCGCAGCATCCCAAGGTGTCAACTACCTTGACGAGCGGAGTCCTGCAAGTATCACCATGGCCCGACAACTTCAGGGCGGGGACCTATCCCAAGTACAACGGCAGCACTGACCCAGCACAGTATATCATAAGCTATCAGGTCGCCGTTGCATCATCCGGAGGGGACGACGCCATGATGGCCAAGTCATTCATCATCGCCCTCTAAGGCCCGGCCCTCACCTAGTACACCAGGTTGCCCCCGCTGTCCATCGACTCCTAGAGAAGTCTTTGGGACAAATTCCAGCTCAACTTCCAAGGGTACCGCCCAGACACGATGCCTTGGCTGAACTTTCACTCTGCAAGCATCTGGAACCAGAAACTCTGCCGGAGTACTACCGCAAGTTTCTGACTCTCAAGTCACAACTGCCTTCGGTTGATGACGAAATCGCCATTCACTACGCCATCAGTGGCCTTCGGGCTGGCGTCCTTTACAGCCACTGCATCAGAGATCCGCCCAGGAACCTACAGGAGCTGTATCAGCTATTCGAAAATACGCCAGATCCGAAGAGCTCCACCAGCGCAAAGTCGAGTCTCAGAGGAAACCTAAAGACCCTCCGCAGTCCAGCCGTATGTGGACGAGGCCTTCGCAGGCAGACTCCGGTCGGGATGGCCGCAATCAGCAGCAGGTACACAACATCGCCAACCAGCACCCCGCTGGCGAGGCCCCTCGCCGCCAGGAGTATCCCCCAGGGCCGCGGAAACAGAACTCGTGGTCGGGGCCGGGGACGTGCGCAGCAGCCGCTGCAGATTTTACTGCTTGTTCCACGGTGAAGACTGCGTGCACCCTACAAGAGACTGCCTAGAGACGAAGGCCACCAGAGACAGGATAGCACAGGCGCAACCAGCCGACAACCACAAAGTTGTCGCGCACACATATCAACAACCCCCTCAGCCATACAACCACGGCCCCGCTCCGCATCCACCGCACCACGCATACCAACACCACCAGGAGGTACAAATCCTACCTCCCACACCCCCACCTCCACACCTGCAACAGCAAAACATCCACCACCCAACCATCCCCAAGCCCCAAAGCAAGAAGACTTCGCCGATCAGCCATATCGCGGAGTCATTCACATGATCACTGGGGGTCCAGCGTCGACTTCGACACAAAGCGACAGAAGAAGGACCATTACCGCAGCATCAACCACGTCGCCGTCACTAGTCCAGTCATGCAGACGAAGTCGTCCCATGTGCCATTAACCTTTGACACCCGAGACGTCGATCAGCGCAGCGCACACCACATCGACGCCATGGTTATCAACTGCAGCGTGGCAGGCTGGGACCCGCACAAAGTCTTAGTCGACAATGGCAGCCAGGCGGATATCGTTTTCCTCCATGCCTTCGACTGCATGGGCATAAGCCACAGCCTGCTTAAGCCTTCGAACAACCTGTTGTATGGCTTCGGCGACAAGGGCACCTTTCCTGTCGGCAAAATAGAGCTACCCCTCTCCTTCGGTGTAGCTCCCAATGCACGAAGTGAGCAACCCGTACAACGCCATAATGGGTCGGGGCTCCATCAACAAGTTTGAGGCAGCCATTCACAGACTTTACCTGTGCATGAAGATCCCAGGTCCGCAAGGCGCCATCACAGTCTACGGCAACCAGCAGGCCGCGCGCAACATAGAAAGAGACTTTGTTCCCGGACAAAGGAACATACTCTGCCTCACAGCCCAGCGCGAGGTCCCCAAGTCTGCCAGCCCGTCCACCAAAGAACACGACAAAGCACAGTTGCAGAGCAACGATGGGACCAAGACTGTTCCCCTCGACCAGGCAACGCCCAAGCAAACGGTCACCATCAGCGAAGACCTCACTTCGCATGACAAGGAGAGACTCCTCCGCTGCCTGTCCAAAAATAAAGACGTCTCCGCCTGGTCCGCCCTCGACCTGGTCAGAGTCAGTCGCTCCATCATCGAGCACAGCTTGGGAATCAACCCTTCGGTGAGGCCGAAGAAACAGCGGCTTGCACAAGATGTCTGATGAGAAGATAGAAGCCGCCAAGGCCGAGGTACATCGCCTGCTTGAGGCCAAATTCATCGAGCCAATCGCCTACCCTACATGGCTCGCCAATGTAGTGATGGTGCAGAAGAAGAGCGGCAAATGGCGGATGTGCATCGATTTCACCAATCTCAACAAGGCCTGCCCCAAGGACAACTTCCCGCTGCCTCGGATCGACAAAATCGTCGATAGTGCGGCCGGGTGCGAAGTCATGTCACTCCTTGATTGCTTCTCCGGCTACCATCAAATATATATGAAGGACGAAGACAAGGCAAGCACCAGTTTCATAACACCCTTCGGCACGTATTGCTTCATCAGAATGCTGGAGGGACTTAAGAACGTCGGGTCCACATTCTCTCAGCTCACCAAAACGGTGCTCGAGAGCCAAGTTGGCAGAAACATATTTACGAATGTGGACGACATCGTCGTCGCCAGCAGAAGCAAGGAGGACCATCTGGCCGACCTCGCCGAAATGTTTGCGAACATGCGGGACGCACGACTTCGCCTAAACCCCGAAAAGTGCGTCTTCGGCGTTCACCAGGGGAAAATATTGGGCTACCTGGTGTTGCACCACGGGATTGAAGCCAATCCAACCAAAATCCAAGCCATCATCAACATGACGCCACAGCAGTCAGCCAGAGACGTCCAACAACTGACAGGCAGATTGGCAGCTCTCAACAGATTCATCTCCAAATCCGCAGAGCGAAGCCTCCCCTTTCCTCAAAACACTCCGCGGCGCAAAATACTTCACATGGGGACCAGAACAGGCGACGGCCTTCGCTTCATTAAAGCAGTACCTGTCTGAGTTGGCGATTCTTACAAGCCCCGACCCCTCGCTACCCCTGTTGCTCTACATCGCAGCTTCGCCGCATGCGGTCAGCGCGGCACTGGTTCAAGAGCAGAACAGAGAGGGCACGATCAGGCAATGTCCAGTTTATTACGTCTCCGAAGTACTCACGACATCAAAATGCAATATGACGGAACTGGAAAAAATCGCCTACGCAGTTGTTATGGCTTCGCGCAAATTGCGCCATTATTTTGAAGCATTCAAGGTCTGGGTCACCTTAGATAGGGGACTCGGCGAATTGTTTAGAAACCCGAAGGTATCAGTCCGGATTGCCAAATGGGCAGCCGAACTCTCCGGCTACCACATCACATTCGAACCCAGGACAGCCATCAAGTCACAAGTCCGGGCAGACTTCGTCGTCGACTGGACTGGGCCAATGACACAGCAGGTGTAACGCCCTGAATTTGGGGGTAGAATTTTTTCTTCTTTTCTCTCACCAAATTCAGGCGTTACTCTTTCCTTTTTCCTTTTTCTTCTCGCTAAGCCTTGATCTTTTCCAAAGTCACATCGGGTTTTGGCTTTAGACCTCGTGTAAAGCAAAACCTTAAAACACTTTATTTTGTGTGATGCACCATGCTGAACCATGCATACTTTTTGATTGATTAAAAATGTGAATGCTTTCATCTAGAGGAAATTAGAAATTAGAAAAAAGAAAAGCCTTTTCTTTTTTCTTTTCTCTTCCCCCCCTTCTCCCCTTTCGGCCCAACCGCCCCCCCCCCCCCCTTCGGCCGGCCCAGCCGCCCCCCTCCCCCCCCCCCTTCCCGCGTGGGCCCCGCGCCGGCCCAGCCGCGCGCCCCCTTTCCCCCCTTTGGGCCTAGTCGGCCCAACCGTTCCCCCCCTCTCTCTTTTTTTTCTTTTTCCAAAAATCCCCTCCCTCTCTCTCTCTCTCTCCCTCACCCTCACCCTAACCCTAGCGCCGCCGCCGCCTCTCCCCTGCCGTAGCGCCGCCGCCACCCCTCCCCGGCGCCGCCGCCGCGCCGTCCCGCTCCGGTGAGGCTCCCCCCTCCTCCTCCCTCCTCTCCTCCCTCTCCCTCCTCCCTCCTCTCCTCCCTCTCCCTCCTCCCTCTTCTCCCTCCGGCGCCCTCCCCCGCACCCCGCGCCGCCCGGCTCGGCCGCCCGGCGAGCTCGGCTCGGCCTCGGCCCCGGCCGCCCCGGCCTCGCCCGCGCCCGGCCGGCTCCGCGCCCGGCCACCCCGGCCTCGCCCCCGCCCGGCCCCGGCCGACCCCGCCCGACCCCGACCGCCCCGGCCTCGCACCCGCCCGGCCCCGGCCACCCCGGCCGCCCGCGCCCCGATCCCGCCCGGCCCCGGCCACCTCGGCCGCCCGCGCGAGCCCCGCGCTCGGCCCAACCGCCCCGCCCCGCGCCACCCCGGCTCGGCCGCCCGCCTCCCGGCGAGCTCGGCCGCCCCCCCCCCCCCCCCGGTTCAACCGCCCCGGCCCCCGGCCCGGCCGCCCGCGCCGCCCCTCCCCCCTGGCTCGGCCGCTCCCATCGCGCCCTAGCCCGGTCGCCCCGCCACCGCACCCGTCCTCGCCCGACCGTGTCCTCGCCCCGTCCGTGCCTCGCTCGCAGTGGTCTGCGGCGTCCTTGCTCGCCCATGCTCGCTTGCCCTGGCATGTTTGCCCGCTCGCCCCGCCGTGCCTTGCTCGCGTCGTGTCGGCCCTCGGCGTGGCCTCGAGCTTGGCCCAGCGTGCCTTCGGCGCGTGGCCTCGAGCTCGGCCAGCGCACGGCCCCGATGCGTGCGCGACTCGTTCGCGGCACGTTAAGTGTGGCTTTGCGCGTGCGCGTGTTCGCGCAGCGTTCTGGCGTAGCTCGTCGTGCTCGCGACGCGACGCATAGCGCCCTGTTGCGCTCGCGACACGATCGTCTACCCCCTAGCCCCGTCTACCCCCCCCCCCCACCGGTATCCTATATGCGCTAATCACGTTGTTTATATTAATAAGATAGGAGTCTCAATTTGGAAATTGGTTACGTTAGTTAATTTGTATAGCTAATCGTCTATCATATTCAATGTTAATCTACTAAAAGTGGTCACGTTAACATTAGTGCATGTAGCTAATTCTTTTGTTAGAACCAATTGGAACTAGAACACGTGACGTCTAGTTATTCACCAACCTGTAGTGCGTCTCGAGCATAAGCTTTAACTCTCGCGAGACCTTTTCTCATTTCTTTCTAACCATGGTAAACTCATTATTGTATGTGATATTTTATGCATGTTTAATCTACTTGTTCTCTTGTATGGTGTATTGTTGGTTTCCTAATTTCAATGGATGGATGTATGTATGCTTGCAATCGCTTAGAGAACGATCCGGTTGGAGAGCCCGAAGAACTCGCAGGAGAAGCCCCTGAGCAGCAGTCGGTTGGTGGAGGCAAGTGTCCTTTGACCTATCTCTGTCCTATTCATTCTTTAATTCACCTCCCGCATTACACATTTATACTTAAGGATTGACTAGCTTTTGTTATCCATGTCCTTGTTTACCTATTTGGGTCGGATTATTATTATTTAGCTCTATGCTATTGCTCAAACTCTAATCAATGAACATGGTGAGATTATATATGATACGCTGTTTTCCCTTCTCTTATTATGATGTTGTAGTTGTGGTCTTCAAGGGGGCTCGAGCGGTTTCTCGAGTGCCTCTCCGTAAGGACCTGTTCTATGGATGACCGCCCGGGAAAACAGTGCAACCATGAGGGTGGAGTGGGACGCCCTTAGCTGAATAATTAGAGGAACCGGGGTGTAGTTCGCTTAGCCGTTGTGCCGTCAATGGGGCTCGGTGTATGCGGCTCGCTCTGCCAAGGTTGATTTGTCCCTTTGGGAGGAGTGCGGTACATTTAGGAAACCTAACGGGCGGCTACAGCCCCGGGGAATCTTTGTAAAGGCTACGTAGTGATGCCCTGCTGGACCACCTAGGTAGTGGTCAATGGGGAGTAGCTCTCTCCGGGCAGAAAGGGGATCACGGCTTGTGGGTAAAGTGCACAACCTCTGTAGAGTGTTTGAAAACTGATATATCAGCCGTGCTCGCGGTTATGAGCGGCCAAGGGAGCTCCAGTGATTAGTGGTACTTGATTAGAGACATTTTGGTTTATAGGTGGCTATGAGATCGATGGTTTTGGTTATGTCTATGGTGCTGGTAAGTGGTATTCTTTCCGTTTGGAAAGGGTACATCGGGCTAATAACTTGGGTTAATGTTAAAACCTGGCTTTCTACTAGTAAATAATAACCTGACCAACTAAAAGCAACTGCTTGACTTATCCCCCACATAAAGCTAGTCCACTACAGCCAAACAGGATGCTTGCTGAGTATGTTGATGTGTACTCACTCTTGCTCTACACACCAAACCCCCCCCCCCCCCAGGTTGTCAGCATTGCAACCACTGCTCAGGAGAAGATGAAGCTGTGGAAGGAGACTTCCAGGAGTTCCAAGACTACGATGAGTTCTAGGTGTGGGTTAGCGGCAACCCCCAGTTGGCTGTCTGTGAAGGCCGCGGTTATCTACGTTTCGTTTTCGCACTTTGATTTATTGTAAGGACTATATGGACGTCTCAGACGTATGATGTAATCGACTATTATTTCCCTTCTAATACTATTTTGAGCACTGTGTGATGATGTCCATGTTATGTAACTGCTGTGTACGTGAATAACTGGTCCTGGCACGTGCATGGTTCGCATTCGGTTTGCCTTCTAAAACCGGGTGTGACATAAGCTGGTATCAAAGCCGTGCTGACTGTAGGACCGCTAACCTAGAGTAGAATGGTCGTTCTAAGGATTATAGACCTCTGTCCCTGCCTTGACTTTGGTACCCCTTCAAAAGTTGGTCATACTGACCAAACCTATGTTCTACTATATATTATACCTTGCTGAAAATTTTGTTTTATTCTAATCCTTCATTTATTTATGGTTCATTATTTGCTGGTCATATTAATTCTGTTCTCACTCTTTTGCTTGCGGTGTCTTTTGTAGATGGCTCGACTTAGACACACTGCACGAAAGTCCGTCATCCCCTTCTTACCCTCCCGCCTTGCTGAGCGTCCGCTTCACCGTCCCGTGGCCGTACAGTCCAGCCACTTGGAGAGACTGCACCACCGCCTACATGAGGAGCAGGAACGTCGACGACAGGAGCAGCAGGGCTCTTCCTTCTCGCTCCAGCAGGAGATAGAGTCTGTGAGGAGCTGCTCTCCTGTGCTTCCCCTGGTGGCGCCCCCTGCACCACCACTGGGCGCCCCAGCCTCTGGAGTAGCTGCTGGAGGAGACCCAGACGACGGAGATGGCGACGACATCTCGAGCCACGACACCGACTTCCCTGCTGACCATGAGCCGGAAGGATGGGTTGCTCGACCCATCACTCGCGACGCTGCTCGCGGGTGTCACTTCCATGATGCGCTCGACACCCTGCTACGTCAGGCACTTGACAGGCGTACTTGGTCCATCGAGTATCGCTGTGTGGTCTACCAGCATAGTCGCGGGGTCTACCCGGACCGCTGGGAGGTGACCTGCTTGGTGCGCCGTCCGGAGAACAGTCTCCAGGGTGCAGAGGCTTGCTCAGAGCACTATTCTATCTCTGAGCGGGACTCAGCCGAGGCAGCCATGCAGGATGCTGCACGGCGTGCGCTTTCGCACTACTGCTCGGTTCTCGGTGGGGTAGCTGACGGTCTCGACCTGAAGTATTACCCCCGCCGTCCATCTGGCAGCACAGGAGGCGTGATTATTTCACCTGCTGGTGAGGACAATCCTAGGTTGAGCAGCATAGTCAACCTAGCCGCCGTGCTAAACACGGAGCTGGACCATGCACTAGACGAGCTGAGTAGAGCTCGTGCTGAGATCGCCCTGCTGCGGGCTGAGCGCGCGGAACGTCGTCACTTGGATGATGGTTCCCCCGCCCCCGTTGGGACTCAGCACCCGTACCGCTCACCTCGGCGTGGACGCCAGTCTTATGGCAATCCCGACTGCAAGACCAAGATAAATCTAGAACCATAGATCGTTAGAGTTGGATCTTGTAATTAATACAAAATATATACGTAGAAGCTACAGTCTTAGCGTTAGTCTCGCTTTTAGTTAGTCTTAGTTAGACAGGGTAGTTTGCTATATACTGTGCATTTATGTTTGTCATGATGAACTATGTTTGGTTTGGATCTTTGTAATGACTGTCACCAGAGTGTTGGTACCCCCTGCATTATGGTTTACCTGTTATATGTTAATGGGGTTAGTTATATAGTTGGGAAACCTTTTATTCCACTTTCCTCTTCATCTGAGAAGCTGTGTGGTCTGTGTTGGAGATCAGTGAAGATGCTCATCTGTTCAGTTCTGTTGAAGAATTCTATACTCTTTTCTTATGTTGCAAGATTTGCCAGATCAGTTCTGATGTGTGGTTGCATTCTGGAGATGTCAGAGAACGGGCGCAGAGGAGGAAGGCGTGCTCAGCAGGAGCGAGCCGCTCCGCAGGATGAGGTGCCCCAGCAGCAGCACCTGCCGCCCCCGCCCCCGATGTCGATCGAGGAGATGTTTCTGATGCAGACTCAGGCAGTTCAAGCCATCGGTCAGACTCTGGCCGCCATTCAGCAGCAGCAGGCCCCACCTCAACCTCAGATGCCTCAGATGCCCAGAGACAAGCGTGCTGAATTCATGAGAGGTCATCCTCCAACATTTGCTCACTCTTCTGACCCCATGGATGCTGAAGATTGCCTGCACACTGTGGAGCGGGAGTTGCATACCACTCAGTGCGATGACAGAGAGAATGTTTTGTATGGTCCCCGTCTGTTGAGAGGAGCAGCCCAATCATGGTGGGAGTCTTATCTCGCCACCCATGCCAACCCCGATGCCATCACTTGGGAAGAGTTCAGAGGTAGCTTTCGTCAGTACCATGTGCCTGCAGGTCTGATGACAGTGAAGAAGGAGGAGTTCCTGGCCCTCAAGCAAGGGTCATCATCTGTCAGTGAGTACCGAGACAGGTTTCTGCAGTTGTCCCGCTATGCTCCTGAAGATGTCAACACCGACGCCAAGCGACAGTACCGTTTCTTGAGAGGCTTGGTTGACCCTCTACACTATCAGCTGATGAATCACACCTTCCCACCATTCCAGCACCTGATTGACAGAGCAATTATGACAGAAAGAAAGCGTTGGGAGATGGAGGATCGTAAGCGCAAGATCAGTGGACCCCAGCCTGGAAGCAGCAGCCGCCCTCGTTTCTCAGGCAATCAACCTCAGCAGTTCAGGCAGAACCAGCGTCCACCTCAGCAGCATCAGCAGTTCCAAAGGCAGTATCCTCAGCACCAATACCAGAACCGTCAGAACAATCAGTCAGGAGGTCAGTTTCAGAGGCAGAATCAGCAGACACCTCGTCTTCCTGCCCCAGCAAACCAGCAGAACAGTCAGGCAGCACCAGCTCAGGTTGGAAACAGAGCATGTTTCTACTGTGGAGAGCAAGGCCATTGGGTGATGCAATGCCCGAAGAAGGCAGCCCAGCAGCAGTCAGGCCCCAATGCCCCAGCAAAGCAGAATGTGTCTCAGCCTGGAGCAGGCAACCACCCTCAGCCGCGCTACAATCATGGAAGACTGAACCACTTGGAGGCTGAAGCAGTTCAGGAGACCCTCGGCATGATAGTAGGTATGTTCCCAGTCGACTCCCATATTGCAGAAGTGTTATTTGATACTGGAGCAACACATTCTTTCATTACTGCATCATGGGTAGAAGCACATAATCTTCCAATTACTACCATGTCAACCCCCATTCAAATTGACTCAGTCCGGTGGTAGAATTCGAGCTGATAGCATCTGTTTGAATGTAAGCGTGGAAATAAGGGGGATAGCGTTTCCCACCAACCTTATAGTAATGGGTACTCAGGGAATAGATGTCATCCTAGGGATGAATTGGCTAGATAAGTATCAGGCAGTTATCAGTTGTGATAAAAGGACAATCAAGTTGGTGTCCCCACTGGGAGAGGAAGTGGTGACCAGGTTAGTCCCGCCCGAGCCAAAGAAAGGAAGTTGTTATCGGATGGCTGTCGATAGCAGTGAAGTAGACCCAATTGAGAGTATCAAGGTTGTGTCTGAGTTCCCAGACGTGTTTCCAAAGGACTTACCGGGTATGCCACCAGAGCAGAAAGTTGAGTTTGCCATAGAGCTTCTTCCTGTAACCGCCCCTATCTTTAAGAGAGCTTACAGAATATCTAGACCAGAGTTGGTTGAGCTTAAGAAGCAGATTGATGAGCTGTCAGGGAAAGGTTACATCCGGCCAAGCACCTCGCCTTGGGTCGCTCCTGTCTTGTTTGTGGAGAAGAAAGATGGCACCAAAAGGATGTGTATCGATTATCGAGCTCTGAATGAAGTCACAATCAAGAACAAGTATCGTTTGCCTAGGATAGAAGATCTGTTCGATCAGTTGAGGGGAGCCAGTGTGTTCTCCAAGATTGATCTGAGATCAGGTTATCATCAGCTCAGGATCCGACCTTCGGACATTCCGAAGACGGCATTCATTACCAAGTATGGGTTGTATGAGTTCACTGTGATGTCTTTTGGATTGACCAATGCGCCGACCTTTTTCATGAATCTGATGAACAGTGTATTCATGGATTATCTTGATAAGTTTGTGGTGGTATTCATTGATGATATTCTGATTTATTCTCACAGCGTAGAGGAGCATGCAGATCATTTGAGGATGGTATTGCAGAGATTGCGAGAGCACCAGTTGTATGCAAAGTTGAGCAAATGTGAGTTCTGGATCAATGAAGTCCTGTTCTTGGGTAACATAATCAACAGAGAAGGATTGGCTGTGGATCCGAAGAAAGTGGCAGACATTCTGAACTGGAAAGCGCCAACGGATGCTCGAGGAATCAAGAGCTTCATTGGAATGGTCAGATATTATCAGCGATTCATTGAAGGGATTTCGAAGATTGCGAAACCAATGACAGTGTTGCTAGGCAACAAGGTTGAGTTCAAGTGGACCCAGAAATGTCAAGAGGCCTTCGAAGCGCTGAAAGAGAAGTTGACAACAGCGCCTGTCTTAGTCTTGCCTGATGTGCACAAGCCCTTCTCTGTGTACTGTGATGCTTGTTACACAGGTTTGGGATGCGTGTTGATGCAAGAGGGAAGAGTTGTGGCTTACTCGTCCCGACAGCTGAAGGTTCATGAGAAGAATTACCCAATCCATGACCTAGAGTTGGCAGCAGTGGTTCACGCACTGAAGACATGGAGGCACTATCTGTATGGACAGAAATGTGATGCTTACACAGACCACAAGAGTCTGAAGTACATATTCACTCAGTTAGAGCTGAATATGAGGCAGCAAAGATGGTTAGAGCTGATCAAAGACTATGAGTTGGAGATTCATTACCATCCAGGCAAAGCAAACATAGTGGCAGATGCTTTGAGCAGGAAGAGTCAAGTCAATCTGATGGACGCTCGTCCGATGCCTTATGAGTTGGCCAAGGAGTTTGACAGGTTGAGTCTCGGGTTTCTAAACAATTCGCGAGGAGTCAAAGTTGAGTTGGAACCTACCATGGAGCGAGAAATCAAAGAAGCGCAGAAGAATGATGAAAAGATCAGTGAGATTCGGCGACTGATTCTAGATGGCAGAGGCAAAGATTTTCGAAAAGATGCAGAAGGTGTGATATGGTTCAAAGACCGATTGTGCGTTCCTAATGTCCAATCCATTCGAGAGTTGATTCTCAAGGAAGCTCATGAGACTGCTTATTCGATTCACCCTGGTAGTGAGAAGATGTATCAGGATCTGAAGAAGAAATTCTGGTGGTACGGAATGAAGAGGGAGATCGCAGAGTATGTGGCTATGTGTGATAGTTGTCGACGGATTAAGGCAGAGCACCAGAGACCAGCTAGATTGTTGCAACCGTTGCAAATTCCTCAGTGGAAATGGGATGAAATCGGTATGGATTTCATAGTCGGATTGCCTCGCACTCGAGCCGGCTACGATTCCATATGGGTAGTGGTGGACCGTTTGACCAAGTCAGCCCACTTCATACCTGTTAAGACCAACTACAGCAGTGCAGTGTTGGCAGAATTGTATGTGTCTCGGATCGTTTGTCTACATGGTGTGCCAAAGAAGATAGTGTCAGACAGAGGAACACAGTTCACCTCTCATTTCTGGCAGCAGTTGCATGAAGCCTTGGGTACACATCTGAATTTCGGTTCAGCTTATCATCCGCAGACAGATGGCCAGACTGAAAGGACCAATCAAATTCTTGAAGACCTGTTGAGAGCCTGTGCGCTGCAAGATCAGTCCGGATGGGACAAGCGATTGCCTTATGCAGAGTTCTCCTATAACAACAGTTACCAGGCCAGTTTGAAGATGTCACCATTTCAAGCGCTCTATGGAAGGAGTTGTAGAACTCCGTTGCAATGGGATCAGCCTGGGGAAAAGCAAGTGTTCGGGCCAGACATTTTGCTTGAAGCCGAAGAGAACATCAAGATGGTCCAAGAAAATCTGAAGATAGCGCAATCGAGGCAGCGAAGCTATGCAGATACAAGAAGAAGAGAGCTGAGTTTCGAAGTCGGAGACTTTGTCTATCTGAAAGTGTCACCGATCAGAGGAGTCAGAAGATTCGGAGTCAAAGGCAAGCTAGCACCCCGCTACATTGGTCTGTACCAAATTCTCTCAAGGCGTGGAGAAGTGGCCTATCAGCTCAGTCTGCCAGAGAATTTGTCCGCAGTGCATGATGTCTTTCATGTGTCTCAGTTGAAGAAGTGCTTGCGTGTGCCAGAAGAGCAGTTGCCAGTGGAAGGTCTTGAAGTCCAGGAGGACTTGACCTACGTTGAGAAGCCAGTGCAAATCCTTGAGGTTGCAGACAGAGTCACCCGAAGGAAGACCATCAGAATGTGCAAAGTCAGGTGGAATCACCATTAAGAGGAAGAAGCAACCTGGGAGCGTGAAGATGATCTGATGGCTAAATACCCAGAGCTCTTTGCTAGCCAACCCTGAATCTCGAGGGCGAGATTCTTTTAAGGGGGATAGGTTTGTAACACCCTGAATTTGGGGGTAGAATTTTTTCTTCTTTTCTCTCACCAAATTCAGGCGTTACTCTTTCCTTTTTCCCTTTTCTTCTCGCTAAGCCTTGATCTTTTCCAAAGTCACAGCGGGTTTTGGCTTTAGACCTCGTGTAAAGCAAAACCTTAAAACACTTTATTTTGTGTGATGCACCATGCCAAACCATGCATACTTTTTGATTGATTAAAAATGTGAATGCTTTCATCTAGAGGAAATTAGAAATTAGAAAAAAGAAAAGCCTTTTCTTTTTTCTTTTCTCTCCCCCCCTTCTCCCCTTTCGGCCCAACCGCCCCCCTTCGGCCGGCCCAGCTGGCGGCCCAGCCGCCCCCCTCCCCCCCTTCCCGCGTGGGCCCCGCGCCGGCCTAGCCGCGCGCCCCCTTCCCCCCCTTTGGGCCCAGTCGGCCCAACCGTTCCCCCCCCCTCTCTCTTTTTTTTCTTTTTCCAAAAATCCCCTCCCTCTCTCTCTCTCTCCCTCACCCTCACCCTAACCCTAGCGTCGCCGCCTCCTCTCCCCTACCCTAGCACCGCCGCCACCCCTCCCTGGCGCCGCCGCTGCGCCGTCCCCCTCCGGTGAGGCTCCCCCCCTCCTCCTCCCTCCTCTCCTCCCTCTCCCTCCTCCCTCTACTCCCTCCGGCGCCCTCCCCCGCACCCCGCGCCGCCCGGCTCGGCCCCGGCCCCGGCCGCCCCGCCCTCGCCCGCGCCCGGCCGGCTCCGTGCCCGGCCACCCCGGCCGCCCCGGCCTCGCCCCCGCCCGGCCCCGGCCACCCCGGCCGACCCTGCCCGACCCCGGCCGCCCCGGCCTCGCCCCCGCCTGGCCCCGGCCACCCCGGCCGCCCGCGCCCCGACCCCGCCCGGCCCCGGCCACCTCGGCCGCCCGCGCGAGCCCCGCCCTCGCCCGCGCGAGCCCCGCGCTCGGCCCAACCGCCCCGCCCCGCGCCGCCCCGGCTCGGCCGCCCGCCTCCCGGCGAGCTCGGCCACCCCCCCCCCCCCCCGCGGTTCAACCGCCCCCCCCGGTTCAACCGCCCCGGCCCCTGGCCCGGCCGCCCGCGCTGCCCCTCCCCCCGGCTCGGCCGCCCCGTGTCCCGGCTCGGCCACTCCCATCGCGCCCCGGCCCGGTCAGCCCGCCACCGCGCCCGGCCTCGCCCGACCGTGTCCTCGCCCCGTCCGTGCCTCGCTCGCAGTGGTCCGCGGCGTCCTCGCTCGCCTGTGCTCGCTTGCCCTGGCATGTTTGCCCGCTCGCCCCGCCGTGCCTTGCTCGCGTCGTGTCGGCCCTCGGCGTGGCCTCAAGCTCGGCCCAGCGTGCCTTCGGCGCATGGCCTCGAGCTCGGCCAGCGCACGGCCCCGACGCGTGCGCGACTCGTTCGCGGCACGTTAAGTGTGGCTTTGGGTGTGCGCGTGTTCGCGCAGCGTTCTGGCGTAGCTCGTCGTGCTCGCGACGCTACGCATAGTGCCCTGTTGCGCTCGCGACACGATCGTCTACCCCCTAGCCCCGTCTACCCCCCCCCTCGTATCCTATATGCGCTAATCACGTTGTTTATATTAATAAGATAGGAGTCTCAATTTGGAAATTGGTTACGTTAGTTAATTTGTATAGCTAATCGTCTATCTTATTCAATGTTAATCTACTAAAAGTGGTCACGTTTACATTAGTGCATGTAGCTAATTCTTTTGTTAGAACCAATTGGAACTAGAACACGTGACGTCTAGTTATTCACCAACCCGTAGTGCGTCTCGGGCATAAGCTTTAACTCTCGCGAGACCTTTTCTCATTTCTTTCTAACCATGGTAAACTCATTATTGTATGTGATATTTTATGCATGTTTAATCTACTTGTTCTCTTGTATGGTGTATTGTTGGTTTCCTAATTTCAATGGATGGATGTATGTATGCTTGCAATCGCTTAGAGAACGATCCGGTTGGAGAGCCCGAAGAACTCGCAGGAGAAGCCCCTAAGCAGCAGTCGGTTGGTGGAGGCAAGTGTCCTTTGACCTATCTCTATCCTATTCATTCTTTAATTCACCTCCCGCATTACACATTTATACTTAAGGATTGACTAGCTTTTGTTATCCATGTCCTTGTTTACCTATTTGGGTCGGATTATTATTATTTAGCTCTATGCTATTGCTCAAACTCTAATCAATGAACATGGTGAGATTATATATGATACGCTGTTTTCCCTTCTCTTATTATGATGTTGTACTTGTGGTCTTCAAGGGGGCTCGAGCGGTTTCTCGAGTGCCTCTCCGTAAGGACCTGTTCTATGGATGACCGCCCGGGAAAACAGTGCAACCATGAGGGTGGAGTGGGACGCCCTTAGCTGAATAATTAGAGGAACCGGGGTGTAGTTCGCTTAGCCGTTGTGCCGTCAATGGGGCTCGGTGTATGCGGCTCGCTCTGCCAAGGTTGATTTGTCCCTTGGGGAGGAGTGCGGTACATTTAGGAAACCTAACGGGCGGCTACAGCCCCGGGGAATCTTTGTAAAGGCTACTGTAGTGATGCCCTGCTGGACCACTTAGGTAGTGGTCAATGGGGAGTAGCTCTCTCCGGGCAGAAAGGGGATCACGGCTTGTGGGTAAAGTGCACAACCTCTGCAGAGTGTTTGAAAACTGATATATCAGCCGTGCTCGCGGTTATGAGCGGCCAAGGGAGCTCCAGTGATTAGTGGTACTTGATCAAAGACATTTTGGTTTACAGGTGGCTATGAGATCGATGGTTTTAGTTATGTCTATGGTGCTGGTAAGTGGTATTCTTTCCGTTTGGAAAGGGTACATCAGGCTAATAACTTGGGTTAATGTTAAAACCTGGCTTTCTACTAGTAAATAATAACCTGACCAACTAAAAGCAACTGCTTGACTTATCCCCCACATAAAGCTAGTCCACTACAGCCAAACAGGATGCTTTCTGAGTATGTTGATGTGTACTCACTCTTGCTCTACACACCAAACCCCCCCCCTAGGTTGTCAGCATTGCAACCACTGCTCAGGAGAAGATGAAGCTATGGAAGGAGACTTCCAGGAGTTCCAAGACTACGACGAGTTCTAGGTGTGGGTTAGCGGCAACCCCCAGTTGGCTGCCTGTGAAGGCCTCGGTTATCTACGTTTCGTTTTCGCACTTTGATTTATTGTAAGGACTATATGGACGTCTCAGACGTATGATGTAATCGACTATTATTTCCCTTTTAATACTATTTTGAGCACTGTGTGATGATGTCCATGTTATGTAACTGCTGTGTACGTGAATAACTGATCCTGGCACGTGCATGGTTCGCATTCGGTTTGCCTTCTAAAACCGGGTGTGACAGTAGGACCCACCCACAGAGAAGGTGTGGATAATCCATTGCGACTGCGCATGGTGCCATGCAGGGGCAAGCGCCGCTGCAGTCATTACTTCACCCACAGGGGTCAAGCGCAGATACACATCACGCCTCAGCTTTGCTTTGGAGTCTGATAGATGCACCAACAATATAGCAGAATACGAAGCTGTCATTCTCGGCCTTCGCAAGCTAAGGGCACTTGGTGTCACCACCTGCATCATCAGAACAGACTCCAAGGTATTCGTCGGCCAAGTCGAGAAAGACTACGCAGCGAAGGACCCCGCGCTTATGCAGTACCTCGTGGCTATCAACAGTCTTGAAAGACAATTCAAAGGTTTTACCCTGCAGCATGTGGACCACGCCAAGAACGAAGAGGCTGACGCATTGGCCAAGGCAGCCGCCAGAGGCGAGGCCCTGCCCTCCGACGTGTTCTACCACGTCATCGGCACGCCAGCCATCCGCAGCCCAGAGGGGTTCCAAATAACCAATGACAGCGAGGGCCACCGCATAGTCAACCTCATCATGACCGAAGATTGGCGGGCACCAATAACCCTGTTCCTGCAGGGGTACTATCATCCAACCGATGTCAATGAGGCCAAGCGCCTCAAACATCGAAGCCGGGACTTCGCACTAATCGAAGGTCAGCTTTACTAGAAGTGGGTCAGTCAACCCATGCTTAAATGTGTCACCGAGACCGAAGGCGTCCAAATCCTGCACGAAGTCCACAGCGGGACTTGCGGCTCTCACGCAGGGCCTAGGGCCCTAGCCGCAAAGGTGATCCGTCAAGGGTTTCTACTATCCCGCCATGATCTATGCCGCAAATATTGTCACAAGGTCCTGCGAAGCCTGCCAGAAGTTTTCTCCACGCTCGAGAAGCCCTTCGCAACTCACAAAGCTAATCGCCCACACGTGGCCTCTTCAACGCTGGGGCCTGGACATTGTCGGGCCCCTACCCACGGCCCAGGGGAACCTCAAGTTCACCTTTGTCGCCATTAAGTATTTTACCAAATGGATCGAGGCGAGGGCTGTATCCATGATAACATCGAAGACTGCCCAGAAATTCTTCTGGCAAAACATTGTTTGCCGCTTCGGAGTCCCGTCCGAGCTCACAGTTGACAATGGCAAGCAATTTGACAGCCAAGATTTCAAGGATTTCTGCTTCTCCATCGGCACCAAGCTTGCCTTCGCCTCAGTGTACCACCCGCAATCCAACGGAGTCGTGGAACGCTCCAATGGTAAAATTTTCACAGCCATCAAGAAAATGCTCCTCGACGACAAGAAAGGCAAGTGGGCCGACCTATTACCCGAAGCGGTCTGGGCGCTGAACACGACTGAGTGCAGGGCGACTGGGTTCACCCCTTTCCGCCTTCTATCTTATCGACAGCCATCAAGAAATAAAACATGGGTCACCACGGACAGTCACGTCAGTCGTCCCCGACGTAGACGAGCCCACTTCGAAGGACCTTATCGACGGAGACGCTACCCTTCGCTCGATGCCTTCGCCAGTCTCGCTGCACCAACGGAGACAAGACGACTGGCAGACTCCACCCTTCGTCCAATGCACCGCAGGACGAAGGCTTCTGGCGAGGTTGCCCCATCCCGCAGTGTCGTCCAACATGAAGGCCCACGTGCAATCTGGCCCATTGTAACAGGCCCCGCGTGGCCGCTGCGCATTACGGGCCAAATTTGTAAAGGCTTCTCTGTAATTACAGTCTGTAACCCTGCTTTATGGGAATATTCCGGGGATAACCTGGGTGCCTGAGGGCACATGCATACTTAACCCAAGACGCTGGGCACTCAAGCACCTATAAATACCCCTGCACAGTGCCCTTAAGGGGGGAGATTAAGAAAGCAATTGCCCTCTTGAGCTAAAACCTTGTCTGCATTACTTCTACTCCCCCGTTGGATCATCTTGCTCGGGAGAGCAAGTTCCAACAACCTTCTCCTTACCCTGGCATGTGGGACCCCCCTGGCTACTATTCTTCTCTACTCCGGTAGCTTCGGCTTAGACTGTTACATGCGCCGCATGACTGAGCAAAGCGGGCGGGTCGTTTTCTGGGGTTGGGGATTAAAACCCCGATGGATCCGTGACCTTATTCCTCCCCCTCAATTCCCCGCTCGCACTAGCACACCGCTCTCGTTGTCGCCATCATGGGTCGTGGAGAAGAAACACCGCCGCCGACGCTGCGGGACACCAGCGCAAGTTTTAGTGCTCGGCTGATGTATATTGGGGCGTAGCCGCATGGCTCAACTAAACATTGAGGCAACATTGGGAGAAAGGGTGCCTCTGCGCCGCAACTCAAAACACCATCCGTGTTGTGTTGTTACTGGCTTGCTACGCATCGACACCAAGCCACTAGAGTACCCCCTTCAGTAAGGATCCTCCTCCCAGTACTCGGCAGTACCCCCATAGTGTGTAGTGTCAGGCATTGTGGTCGATTGGGCTCCCTCGCATCGGGAATTGCTCGTCGGCGATGTTGTGCCACCATGGGGCCGACACGCATCGTCGCCAAGCACATAGACTGGGTTATCAGGGTTGCATAGGGGGCTAATGCATTCAGAATGGTCTAAGCTCTATCTTATGCCGATTATGGGGAGGGCATGTGCCTCGAAATCACTGACCGGCTTGGTCCGGTCATGGCGACCGCCGTTGGGGCTATGCGCCATCGCTAGCGTTGCTTGGGTGTTGAAGATGCGCGGAGGCCGTTGAGCGCCAGATCGACGGCTAGGATTAGAAGCCGGATACCTCTTCGTCGTATTGAATCCATGCCATAGAAATTAGATCGGACGTGATCGGGGAGTGGTTGATATATGGTTGTTGGACATGGATCGGAGCGCCCATGATGCATACCGGTTCGGGTAACACTAGGCCTAATTCGAGCCATCGGCGCATGATCGTGCGGCTGAGAACCTTCGTTCGTGCACTTTTTCTAAAGAGACCCCGTGGAACCCTAAATTCAACCCGCCATCCACCGGTGCTGTTCCCTGGGTCTTAGAAAACTTACCCACTGGCCCCTGAGCTTCTCTGATTTTGCGCGCAGTTCAGACAACAAATAAAATCAGAGAAATTCATTATAAATTCATTTTTAATACAAAAATAATGGTAGAAACTTGTATAAACCATAGAAAATGCATATTAAATTCTTTTTAGTCCATTCCAGTTCCTATAATTTTGTAATATCATGGTTTATTATCTAGTACCACTGTTTTTATATAAAAGTCACATTAAAATTTATATCCTAGTTAATCTTATATCAAATACATAAAACCTTAGGAAATTCATAACTCCTCCGTTTTAACTCTGATTTGATCCATTCAAGTTGCGTTAGTCTCGTATGAATATTTACTATGTAGTAGAAACATTTGTTATATGATATCCTCTACTTTTATAATTAGGTAACTAATAGGATTAACTGCCTTAATATTAATTCTCATCTTATGGATATGATTTGACCAGATGATCTTTAATCAAATAATGATTTAGATTAAAGTGGAGATAATTACTAAGAGAATAACCTCTCAAATGATTTATATTAACCAATTTATAATATAGTTTATTATTTTAACCACACAGATCTTCTATAAAATCATAACTCCTTAACCGTAACTCCGATTTTAGTGGTTCTTGATCCCGCGATCTCGTAGCGACGCATAAATTATTATTATTCAGCTTGTTCTTATTTTTGGTGTGATGTTAATTTTGTCTATGCCATGTCTATTTGTATTCTATGACTAGCTGTGTGGTTTCGAGGATCTGAAGAATCACCCTGGTAACTAGAATCTCAAGTGCCAGGCAAGTTGTGCCCTTGATCACCTTCAATTACCCAATAATATTCTTTATTATTCACTTATTCATGCATAGGCTTAATTTTGATGGGACCCAATAGGTCACCCTAGTCTACTTATCTTTGTACCTTGTTCACCCTTGAATCATTTGGGTAGTTTTTTCTATTGCTCTATATGGTTTTGGGATTAATACTACATTATGCCCATGTTCCAATTATTATGTTATTTTATTTATGTTCATGCCAAGATCATTTTATTTTTAATTGGAACATGGAGCTTAACTTGAGAAACACGTGCCACCACAAGGGTTGAATGAGACGCCCTTGGCTAACTAATTAGGAAAGCTAGTGGAAGACTACCTTACCCAAAAGGGGCAAGGGAAGTAGGGGAGTTGCATGCAGGGAGGTTCTCGGGTTGATTTTGCTGCGATGGCGGTTAGACGAGGGATTCTTTCAAGTGCTCTTCCTATAAACTGTAGCGGGTTTTCGGAAGCTAGTGGAACTTTGTAAAGGCCTCTTAGTGGATCCCTAGCCATTCACCTCAGTAGTGTCTAAGGGCCTTGCAAACCCTGGTGACATGGAATACACGACTTGTGGGTATAGGGTACAACTACAGAGTGTAAAACTAGTATACTAGCCAAGCTCATGGTCATGAGCAGCTCAGGACTCTCGCATGATTAATTTATGGAACTTAAATTCAATTTGTCATTTGCATTTGCATGGGATTATTTATTGATTTTTCTATTATTCTTATTATGGTTGGGTATTTACTTACATTTAGTAATTGCTAATACAATTTTGACCAACTAATTAAAAGCAATGCCCAGCTCTAACCCCTATTGTTGATTAGCCTTACACATCACATGAACTCACACCATTGGTGAGTTCATGCATATTGGTTCCCCACAACTTGTTGAGCTATGATCATGTGTGAGCTCACCCTTGTTGTCTCACACCCCCCCACAGGAGAAGAACAGGTGGTTCAAGAGGAGCCGCATAATGAGGAGTTCAATTCGATCTATGTGGCGTCTCCCAGTTGACTTTCTAGAGCCAAGGATGGATTTTAGATCCATTTATATTTATCATTTATTTTGTAAGACTTCCGCTATGTAATAAATACTATGATTATTGTGACATTTATCTCTATACACTCTGTTATTATATATGTTGTCTTCTTTGGCGCATGTATGAGATGCACCCAACTTTGTTCCTTAAAACCGGGTGTGACAAGATATGAAATAAACAAGTTTTGGAATTCAGAATACAAAATTAGGCCTATTTTTGTGATAAAATTAAAGTACAGGGGCTTCTCTACAAGAAATCAGAGGTCTGCGTGCAAGAACTAGGGACGGCGGGTTGTTTTCTAAAAAGCCCAGGGTCTCTTTAACAAAAAGACCACGCTAAGGGGTACATTGTTCTCAGCTATCCGATCATAGATTAACGGCCAAGATCAACCCCGAGCGCGAGCTGACAGGCGGGCTAGGGCGTCAGAGACACTGGGGCAAGGTTGGCTAACCGACCGGGCCTAGAAGCAGGGGTGCGGGTGAGGGCGCGCACCCGAGCGGCCGGATCTGAATCAGATGATTAAGATTACATCTGGTTATTTAAAATAGGGTCGTCCGATCCAAGATAGACGTCTGAGATCAGACGGCCAACCCAGGTCGGCTTTCCCTGGCTGCCAGCGGCAGTGCCGCCCGACTCTACCGCGAAACCTCGCCGGAGGCACGAGCGCGGCCACGCCAGGGGTCCTGGGGCACTGGGAAGGGCACAGGAAGGTTTGGGAGGACACGACGGACATGGTCGTGGGAACGACACCGACGCAGGGGCACCTGAGAGTGGTGATCTGTGGCGGGGTGGTATAGCGGTGGCGCAGACTTGCTCCAGCGAGCAATTACGCATGCACCGGGGCAAGAGATGGGAAATCAGGGGCATGGGGAGGTTGCTTACATCGAGAGGGGACTCTAGGACGTAGAGAGGCCTTGGGTTGATGGCAACGGAGCTTCGGCTGCACGGTGGAGGTCTGGTGAGCGTGATCAGTGAAAGATAGATGGGGAAGGGGCATACCCAGGGGTGTCCCAAGTTGCTAGCATCGAGGTGAAGCTCACCAGGGCAACGAACATGGTGGGGACCCAACGGTGGCTGCGGAACAGGCCCGAGACCATGGCGTACGGCGGTAGAGCTCACTGGGTGCACGCGTGGAGCGAGGCGAGTGTTGAGGTGCGTGACTAAGCGAGTGAGGGAGGAGGAAGAGCGAGTGGGGTACTAGGTAGCTAGAAAAGGCCGAGGTAGGGCGGGCGTGGCCTCGGCGTGTGTCGTGGGCATGGAGTCCACGGCGACACGTGGGTCGTGCGTGCGGGTGGTTCGGGAGGGACGGGTCTGACAGGCGAGGCCCATGGGCCACCGAGAGCAAGCGAAGAGAACGACCGGTCAGCGCTGATGGGGCGGGCCCACTGCGCAGAGAGAGAATGGGACATGTGCGCAAGAGGAGTTGGCGCCAATAGCTCAGTCCCACCGGCCAGAGAGGGAGAGAGAGCGGGTGCGCGAGCGAGCGCGGGCGAAGGAAACGACGCCGATAGGCAGGCCTAGCTGTCAGATGGAGAGCGGCGCGCATGCGGCTGGTTGGGCCGAGTTGGGCTAAAATGGGTTTTTCTATTTTCTTCTCAATTTCCAATTTCTTTTCTTTTTATTTTCTCTAGGGATTCAATTCAAACCAAACCACAATTCAAATTCAAACATGTGTATCAAACAAAAAGAATAATCTAGGCTCAGCATGATGTAAACATTCATATATACCCTAGGTTTTAATATTCCCAAGAAACAAAATAATACATCTCTCCCAAAAATAACCGAAAATCCTATTAGAGAGAATAGAAAAGAAAAACTATAGAGGTGAGAAAAGGAGTAACACCTGAATTTGCTAGGTATTTAGAGAACAAATTTTATACCCCAAATTCATGGTGTTACATTATGGGGTTAGATTTCCTAGTTAACTTAGTTATCCTAAGACCTAGTGTTATCGATGTGATTCTTGGATTCGACTAGTTGAAGTGTTATGACAAAGTAATCTCCTATGCCAAGAGAATGGTTACCTTGACAAGTCAGCAAGGAGAAAGAATATAGGTTAGTGTCAGTATGCCAGCGGAGGCAGTTGCCGTGATGAATCAAGTAGAAGAGAAGTTTCTAGAGGCCATCAGAATGGTTTATGGATACCCATATGTTTTTTCTAGAGGAGTTGCCAAGTATGTCGCTTGATTGAGATATAGAATTCTCAATCAAGCTAAAACTCGGCACCGCACCTATTTCTAAAAGGCCATATAGGATGGATGTTAAAGATTTAGGTGAGCTAAAGAAGAAAATAACAGAACTATTAGAGAAAGGCTTTATTCGGCCTAGTTCGTCACCATGGCGAGCCCACATACTCTTTGTGGACAAAAAGGATGGCTCTAGGAGGATGTGTATCGATTATAGGGATCTCAACGAAGTGAGCATTAAGAATAAGTACCCATTACCTCAGATTGAAGATATGTTCGACCAGATGAAAGGAGCCAAAGTATTCTTGAAACTGGATCTAAGATTATGTTACCATCAACTGAAGATGCGACCAGAAGATGTCTCTAAGATAGCATTCACCACTAGATATGTATTATACGAGTTCCTAGTCATGTCATTTGGACTGACTAATGCACCTGCCTACTTTATGAACCTGATGAATAATGTGTTGATGGAATATCTTGACATGTTCGTGGCCGTGTTCATCGATGATATACTTTTGTGTTCATAGAATGAGGAAATACACGAGGATCACCTAAAGCTAGTTGTTCAGAAGCTTTATGACAATAAACTATATGCCAAATTCTCGAAGTGTGACTTTTGGATAAAGAAGGTTGCTTTCTTAAGGCATATCATCACTGATGGTGTAATCATGGTGGACCCAAGCAAGGTTTGTGAAGTATTGAATTGGAAATCGCTAAAGAATGTGTCAGAGATCAAGAGTTTTCTTGGATTAGTGGGATACCATCGAAGGTTCATTGAAGGATTCTCTAAGATAGTAAAATCACTTACTTCGCTTTTGGAGAAAGGTAAAGAGTTTAAATGGATGGAAGCTTGTCAGAAATGCTTCGAGGAACTTAAGGAGAGGCTAACCGTCGCACTGATATTGGTCATGCCAAACATTCACAAGGGATTCGATGTTTATTGTGATGCCTTACACCTAGGACTTGGATGTGTTCTAATGCAAGAAGGTAAAGTTATAGCTTATACATCAAGGCAGTTGAGAAAGCATGAGAATAACTACCCAACTCATGATTTGGAATTAGCTATCGTAGTGCACACTCTAAAGATTTGGAGGCACTATATGATTGGGAACAGTGCAACGTCTTCATGAATCACAAGAGTCTAAATTATATATTAACACAGAAGGACCTTAACCTAAGGCAACGAAGATAACTTGAGTTAATCAAGGATTATGATTTAGACCTTCAGTATCATTCTGACAAAGAAAATATTGTGGCTGACGCTTTAAGCCATAAGGGTCAGGTCAACATGGTTATAGCTCACTTAATGCCCCAAGAGTTATGTTGGGAAATGGAACGACTTAACCTTGGTATGGTCGCCTACATAGAGGCCATAATCAAGGAGGTAGAATCAACATTAGAGCAAGAAATCTGCAAAGATCAAGAGTCGTTTGAAAAGATTAAGGAAATCAAAACCCTAACCAGTTTAGTAAAAGCCCAGAGTTTACAAAGGATGACCAAGGTACTATTTGGTTCAAAAGTAGAATCTATGTGCTTGAAAGTGATCTCCTTTGGTAGATGATCTTAAGGGAAGCACATGACCCCGCTTATTCTATACATCCCGGAAGTACCAAGATGTACCAAGACTTAAAAGAAAAGTATTGGTGGTATGGTCTAAAAAGAGATGTGGCCACTCACATAGCTCTTTGTGACGTTTTCCAGAGAGTGAAAGCAGAGCATCAAAGACCAGCATGTTTACCTCAACCTCTAAAGTTGCCTGAATGGAAATGAGATGAAATCGGTATGGATTTCATAGTTGGATTACCTTGTATCAAAGATGGCTGCAATTCTATCTGGGTTATTGTGGACAGACTGACAAAGATGGCACATATTATATCAGTTAAGACCACCTACTCTAGAGCCAAGCTGGTGGAACTATATATGGCTAGGATTGTATCTCTACATGGAGTACCTAAGAAGATTGTGTCACATCGAGGAACCCAGTTTACCTCATGTTTTTTGAAAAAGTTACACGAGCCAATGGATACCAAGCTACATTTCAGCTCTGCATACCATCTGCAGATAGATGGCCAGATTGAGAGGACAAATCTGATTCTAGAAGATATGTTACGAACAGTTATCCTTAAGCAGAATTCTCTTATAACAACAGTTATCAAGCAAGTCTCAAAATGGCCCGTTCGAATCTCTCTATGGGAGGAAATGCAGGGCACCATTGCACTGGCATCAAACAGTGAAAGTCAAGTGTCCAGACCCGAAATTCTCCAAGAGCCCAAAAAACAAGTACAAATCATCAGAGAAAATCTCAAAATAGCCCAGTCTAGGCAAAAGAGTTATGCTGACAACAGAAGAAGAGAATTGACCTTTGAAGTGGGAGATTACGTGTATCTTAATGTTTCCTCGATGAGAGGTTTCACGAGACTTAACATCAAGGGAAAGTTATCACCTCGCCACATTGAATCGTTTTCGGTCTTGGATAGAAAATGCGAAGTGGCATATCGGTTGGAACTAACTATGCAACTATCAGATGTGCATGATGTGTTTCACATATCACAACTTAAGAAGTGCTTAAGAGTACCCGAGGAACAATTACCCTTGGAAGAGCTTGATGTTAAAGAGGATTTGACATATAAAGAATATCTTGTGAAAATATTGGAAACATCTTGTAGAATCACTTAGAGTAAAGTGATTGGCATGTGCAAGGTTCAGTGGAGCCATCACTCGGAAGATGAAGCAACTTGAGAAAGAGAAGATGAGCTCAGATAAGAATTTCCCTAGCTATTCTTGGGGGACCCTTAATCTCGAGGACGAGATTCTTTTTAGGGGGTAGGTTTTGTAGCACGTCAACCCATCTCTTGAGAATAATAGAGTAGGGGTAGTTTTCAAACAAAAGAGTTGAATTCATTATTTGATGTATTCATGTTGGAAGCATGATTTTTGTTTGATAATACAACTACTTGTTTCGTTAGGGATATCCTATTTCTAAATACCTCATGAGCTTCATGAAGATTTTCAAAACCTATTTTGGAGTATTTGCTCTTGTGTAGATAAAAAGAAAAAGAAAAGGGGTTTCAAAATTCGAAGAAAATGAAAAAGGAAAAGTCTTTCCCCTTTTCGGCCCACAGCTAAATTCGGCCTGCTTGGCTCGCGCCCTCGCTCGTGCCCTTGTCCCCTTGCCCTGACTAACAAGTGGACCCTGTGCCTCGTCTCGCTTATTGGTGGAGCCCGGCTGTCAGTCCCTGCTTCCCCTTTCCCTATTTTTCTTCCTGAAAGTCGCCTAGAGGGGGTTGGATAGGTGAAACCTAAAAATTATATACTTTGAACACGAACTTTGCCTGGGGTTAGAGTTAGAATGAGTAATAATGAAATCAACGTGCGGAAGAGAGTTCTTCTTGCTATGATTTACTCAATCAATGCAGATAACATTGGGAGCTAACTCAAAGAGATTGCAAGCAAGAGAACTTAGAGAGAGGAGAGGAAGAATCAAATTGCAATACAAGATTAGCACAAAGATACAGGTGATTTGTTTCTCGAGGTTCGGTTCCAAAGAACATACTCCCCGTTGAGGAGGCCACGTAGGTTGGGTCTCTTTCAACCCTTTCCGTCTCTCAAATAGTCACTTAGACCGATTAAGTGCTTCTTCTTAATCTCGAGGGTCACTTAGACCCCACAAGGATCACCACACAATTTGACGTCTCTTGTTAGATTTACATGTCACTTGAGAGTTTAGAAGGAGATGACAAAAGCATGATTAAGAAAGCCAAGCCACAAGAGTAACAAAAAAATCACAAGATCACACTCTCTCTAGATTTTCCAAATCACTAATCACTAATGATCACTAGTCACAATTATGACACTTGGAGGAGCTTGGAAGCTTTGAATATGTCTTGGGATGAAGTGCTTGCTCTTGTATTGAATGAGAATGAATGAGATGCTTGGATCAAGTGAATGGAGGTGGTTGGGGTTGTATTTATGGCCACCAACCACTTCCTAGCTGTTGCCCACTTTCTGCCAACCGCGGATGGTCCGTGCTCCTGGCCCAGACAGTCTATCCCTGCACATCAATGGCTGAAATCGCAACAGTCAGCAGTAATGGCTATATCAACGTCTATAAGTGCATTAAATGTGTCGTCAGATGTCAGATAAAGCAGTCACAGATGGTCCGGCCGTGCACCTTGGACGGTCCGTGAGGACGCTATGATTCCTATTAATCGAACTTGGCATCTTTGGGTTTTTTTATTTCCAACAAGCGGATGGTCTGCGTCTGAGGTCGAACAGTCCGAGCTTGGTCCCGTCTAGTGTTCTTCTCTCTTTCGGACAGTCCATAGTAGAAATGTGAGTTTTGTATAGTTCCTGTCCGAGGCTCACCGAGGTGATGTGGATGGTCCGCCATAAGGGCTCGGACGGTCTGCGCACAGGTGGTTTCTCCAAAAAGCTTCTCCTATCCAAATAATCTACGGTATTTCAGACAGTCACTCGAGACACTTCGATCAACGTAACGCCATCACTAATATAAGAACCCGACACACATGTCTTAATAATACAGTCTCCACGCAAACATGCAAATTCCGAACTACTCGCCACATCAATAAATACAATGTGACTGCTTTCTTTGATTCACCTTCGAGCTTACACTACTTTGCGTGCAAAAGAGAAAATTCTCCAACAACAACACAGGCGTGCTACACTACAACACCTAATCAGAGCTTAACAAATCTACGAGATATCTTGCTTTCTTTCGCATGACTTTACTTTCCAATGACTTTCCAATCTATACATATACTTTGCAACACCCATACATGTCCTCATATATATACGCACAACTTCAACCATTTTATAAATAGAGTGAACCATCACTGAAATTAAGCTAGACAAAGCGGACACGATTTATGTGCTTTGTCTATTCGTCGAATAGGCAATGCATGCAGCGTAGCATCAACTACTAACTGCAAGGAATACGATAGTTCATAGGTTCATCGTTTTGTCAAACACCAAGGATGCAGACATAGCATGGAGCCTTACCGAATACGACAACACCGTGATAGAGTGCGTGGATCGAGATTGCTGCTGCTCGCTCTCAGCAAGCTAGAGCAGGGCGCGACGAGCAGCTTCACGGCAAGGATGGGTGTGGAGGCGGAGGACAATACGCAGTGGTGAAGAGCTTCAGAGCAGGGAGGACCAGCGAGCGTGAGCATCAGTAGAACTCCACACTATCATAGAGATGAACAGCCGGTGGGAGAAGTCGTCACACCGATGCTGATGGAGATGGTGGTTGCCGGTCGAGAGGTGCGACTCGAAACAACATGGGAGGTAGCATGGATGGGACGCTCGTCGAACCTGGGGCAAGACCATCGACTTCTAGGGCGCGACACAGGGGAAACATCGATGAGACTGCAAGGGCAAGGGTGAGGTCCATCGCGACAATGGGGAGGAGCTGGGGGCATCCTGTTGTTAGGATGTGTCCTCTACACTAACCGATTAACAGTAACCAAGATAGGGTTAATACTAACTATCTAACCACACCCCCTGATCGGGGGGAGGGGCTATCCTAACTGTTGGTTACATCCCCCGGTCACACGATGCCATATAAATAGATTAAGGGGGCCGACGGGTTTAGCCAACGCTAATCGCTTGACCACAAAACCCTAATCGACACTTTGAGAGTAACTGATCCCGTATGCACTTGGAGTGACTGGAATCGCTGTAACTATGTCTCAGATCCCCGTTATTCCATTGGGATCTAAGATTCCCCCTACAGACAACATTGGAGGAGCTGATCCACTACAGATCAACGATGAGAACCAATCTCCTCGACACCAGCAGGGAGATCGTGAAGGAGAAGGCGGGTCTTCGCTGCAAGACACCGCCGCAATAATAGCTAGGAACAACAACGACGGTATGTATACCTGTACCTCTCAATAGAATAGATCTACTCATCATCAAGGTATTATAGACACGGATTGGTATTCTAGGGACTTAGGAGTCGTTCCTAAGCACCAAAGAGATTCTAACAATGGTATCAGAACCCACCTAAGGATCCTAGATCTCCTAATCCGCATCAGTTTTATGAGATCACAGAAAGGTCTTGAATCAATGTGAATAAACTCACAATTTTTTTCATCGTTCATCACCAAGAACAAAGAGATTAGAATAGATAGAAAGAAGTCCATGCTCTCATGTTAGTGTTTCCCTAACCCTAAGATTTAGGTTTGACCACTGTAAGAGACATAGTGTGTCTCAGCCTCAAACTAGAGAGCTCTCAACTGTCTAGGGTTAGGGTTTATGACCTAACCCTAATCGGTACACCTGTCAACAGTGACAAAGAGACTTTGATTTTGAACCACGGTCAAGAACAGATCAAGTTAGCGTTAGAACCCTAATTTTTCCCGAAAACCGTGTGAATCAAAAGTGCACAGATGCACTGAAATCATCATAGAAAATAACAGAAATATCGCGGGGGCATGGATCCACGATTCTTTACCTCCAAAACTCGATCCCGTTACAAAAATATACATCTCATACAACAATTCATCAGAGAGGGGATTCGAGTTAAATGGAGTTAGATCCGGGTGCTAGTCACAAAACGACCAACGTCACTGGCTCAACAGGACCACCGCCGACTGACTCTACCGATGGCAGCACGCCCACCCGTGGGGATGCACCCACCGGTGGGAGAGCCTACGGGGCCCGTTTCGCCGTGCACAGTGCCGACCGAGCCGGTCACCGAGGGGGCACGAGCCTGTGGATGGGCCTGGCGATGCCGCCAAACAGGACGCGCGCGATGTGCGCAAGCGCTTTGCGCTCGAGCGCGGCCGGGGTTAGCGCCTACTGCGGCGGCGTGCCTGCTGCGGCAGAAAAAGAGGAGAAAGGTGCCATCGGCCGAAGAAAAGAGAGAAGCACAAGAGCAGGCACTCGGCGCTCGTTCCAAGCGGCGGCGCCTAGGGAAAAGGATACGCGGTCGGCCAAGAGCAAGAGCTCCCTAGCAGCCGGCTGTTTTGTGGCGGCTGGGGAGTAGAATAGAAATGAAGCTAGGGTTTTCCCTTTGTCCGAGATCTCCGCCCTTTATAGCATGCACGCAAGAAAGCTAGACTGTAAGATTGGATCTGACGACCAAGATCTCTCGGCATGAGGTTGGGGGCGCGTGCGTGGGCTAAAAGCGCGGCCTAGGCCCAGGTTATGGCCTGGGCGCGCAGCCGCACCCCTCCTAGCGCTTGAGTGAGCTGCCTAGGCTGGGCCTTAAGGCCGCCCAGGCCAAAATGGCTTTCAATTTTTTTCTGGATATTTTTTTTGGAAAAAGAAAATCAACAAAGAAATCAGAAAATAGTATAGAAAATTTAGAAAACTATAGAAATATTTTTCTCAGTTGTAGAAAATTACAGAGAATTTTGTGGACTATTTTATTCTGTTGCGTACTTTAGTACATTTATTTATATTTTATTCAATTTTCAGTTGATTATGAAACCAACATGGATTAATTATTGTTTGAATTGCATAGAATTCAGAAAATTTTTGTGGTGATTGAATATTTTAACCAACGTTGTTATTGTTACCACAATTTTATACAAGTTTATGTTTTCTAGATCATCCAACGGTAGTTTAAATTTTGTGATCAGAAATTTTTTATAGATGTGGCATGGTTATTATTTGACCAACGTTGAATATTTGATTCATGCATGTTCTATGATTCAGTATTTATTTCAGATGTCCTAAATATTTTTTGTTTTAATTTTTGCAAAGGTGCTCATACTGCTATGTTCATTAGCCAGATTGCACAGATGAAACCGCTAGATGGTAGTAATTACCATTTCTGGAGGGAGGATATTGACATGATAACCACAGTGGGTGAGATAGATTACGCACTGAGGTTCGATAAACCAGTAGAGCCCACAGTGGGCACTCCCAACTATGACCACAGGTGGATGCAATACAGCATCGACAAGGTCAAGTGAGAAAGGTCAAATGACAAGTGTATAATTATTGTTAAGAAGAGCATCAAGGAGCCTCTTAAGAGTTCCATATCAGAGTGCGAGACTGCCAAGGAGTACCTTGAGAGGGTAGCCTCTCATCATAAAGGGTCATCTAAGGCTTATGCTTGCTCTCTAATGACAGAATTTGTCAATGCAAAATACGATGGAAATGGTGTCAGACCATTTATTCAGAAAATGATATTCATCGTGGCAAAGATAAACAAGTACCTCGGGTCTCCTTTACCCGAGGAATTTGTAGTGTTTATGATAATAAAGTATCTGCCCAAGGAATTTGAGACTTTCCATATACAGTATAACACTAGTGTCACTGATAAGTGGAACATAGACCAACTCTTGGCACAGTGTGTCTAGGAGGAAGAGAGGTTAAAGCAGACTAGAGACTCTGTCAACCTCGTAAAAGGCAATATACCCAGATAGAACAAGAACCCAAAGAAAAATTTCAAGAAGCAGGATAAAGAGAATAACCAGGCTTCCTCAAGCAACAATAATCAGCCAAGATAAGGAGGGAGTTTTTCAGTTCCCCATGATACCTGCCTCTATTGCAAGAAGACAGGTCATTACAAGAGAAAGTGCCCTGAATTCCTGCAATATCTACTAGATAGTGGTAAGGACCACGTTACGTTTGTAAATGAGTCTTTATACTTAGAATATCCCAGTTATTCTAGGTGGATTGACTCAGGTGCAACTGTTCATGTTGCAAACTCTCTACAGGGACTCCGTACAAGCCAAAGGCTCCCAAAGGGCCGAAGAACAATTAGAGTGGCAAATGGAGTTGAAGCAGCAGTCGAGGCCATTGGAGATCTACATCTTAAATTACCTAATGGTTTTGTACAGTTGTTGAGAGATGTACTTTATGTACATTCCTTGCGAAGGAACCTTATTTCGGTTTCTAGATTAGATGATCAGCATATTCATTGCCATTTTCATGATAGACAGTGTGTCACTCAGTTTGATAATAAAGATGTTGGTCTCGCCATCCGACGAGATATGCTTTATTTACTTTCGCAAAGTGATGTTGTTAATGTATTAGATACACCAGAAAATGATCCAGCCAGGAGTGGCAGGAAAAGAAAAAGAAGTGATAGAGAAACCTTGTCGAAATTATGGCACTATCATTTGGGCCATATTTCGAGGGGGGAATAGAAAGTCTCGTTAAGGAACAGATTCTCCATCCCCTAGACTTCATAGACTTAGAGCAATGCAGAGATTGCATTAAGGGTAAATTTGTGAAGCAGATTAAGAAAATGTTAAGCATAGTACGAGAGTGTTCGAAATTATTCATACTAATATATGTGGTCCTTTTCCAGTTAGGATAGTAGATGAGTTTAATTCGTTCATAACCTTCATAGATGACTACTCTTGCTATGGATATATTAATCCCATTAAGGAAAGATTAGAAGCTTTAGACAAGTTTAAACAGTTCAAGGCTGAAGTAGAAAATCAACACGATTTGAAGATAAAGATTGTCCGATCAGTTTGTGGGGGGAGTTCTATGGGTGCCTTACTGAGAATGGCCAGGTCCCATGACCTTTCGTGAGGTTCCTAAGGGAAAACGGTATTATTGCTCAGTATTCAACACCTAGCGAACCACAAAAGAATGGGGTTGCCGAAAGGCGTAACAAAACTCTAACGGATATGGTAAGGAGTATGCTAAGTTACACTAACCTACCATTGGGTCTATGGATGGAGGCTTTAAAAACCTGTAAGTCGCTTAGAGGTGGTGAATAGGCAAAAACTAAAATTTATAAACTTAAAGCACAACTACAAGCTGGGGTTAGCGTTAGAAATAAAATTGAGTCCAAAAGAGAGGGGAAAACAAATCAACCAAAGAAATAGAGTGAATGACACGGTGATTTGTTTTACCGAGGTTCGGTTCCAAAGAACCTAGTCCCTGTTGAGGTGGTCACAAAGACCGGGTCTCTTTGAACCCTTTCCCTCTCTCAAACGGTCACTTAGACCGAGTGAGCTTTCTCCTTAATTCTCATAGGTCACTTAGACCCCGCAAGGACCACCACACAATTGGTGTCCCTTGCCTTGCTTACAAAACACTTGGGAACAAGAATGAGGAAGGAAGAAAGCGATCCAAGAACAAGAGCTCAAAGAACACGAGCAAAACACTCTCTCTAGTCACTATTTGTTTGGAGTGGATTTGGGACTTGGAGAGGCTTTGATTCTATTAAATTGTGTCTTGTATTGATTGCACTAGCTCTTGTATTGAATGAGATTTCTGAAAAACTTGGATGCTTGGAGTGGTGGTGGTTGGGGGTATTTATAGCCCCAACCACCAAACCAACCGTTGGGGAGGCTGTCTATCGATGGGTGCACCGGACAGTTCGGTGTGTCAGCCACGTCGCCCAACCGTTAGGTTTCTGACGGTTTCGACCGTTGGAGCTCTGACTTCTTGGGGCACCGGACAGGCACTGTTCACTGTCTGGTGCGCCTTCTAGCGCTGCTTTTACTTTGTGCGAACTGTCCGCGCACTGTTCACGTTGTAGGCGACCGTTGGAGTTGACCGTTGCGCTCGATAGTTGTTGCTCCGGTGGCACACCGGACAGTCCAGTGGCACACCGAACAGTCCAGTGAATTATAGCGGAGTGGCTCTCTAGAAACGTGAAGGTGAAGAGTTTAGTCTGTACGGCCCCTGGTGCACCGGACACTGTCCGGTGCCACACCGGATAGTCCGGTGTGCCAGACCAGGGTTTTTTCGGTTTCTTTTGCTCCTTTCTTTTGAACCCTAACTTGGATCTTTTTATTGGTTTGTGTGGAACCTTTGGCACCTGTAGAATACATAGACTAGAGCAAACTAGTTAGTCCTATTATTTGTGTTGGGCATTTCAACCACCAAAATCATTTAGGAGAAGTTTGACCCTATTTCCCTTTCAATCTCCCCCCTTTTTGGTGGTTGATGCCAACACAAACAAAAGCAAATGTATAAGTGTAGAATTGAACTAGTTTGCATAAGGCAAGTGCAAAAGTTGCTTGGAATTAAACCAATTTATACAAACAAATGGATTGCTTTCTTTCTTTTAACATTTTGGACCACATTTGCACCACTTGTTTTGTTTTTGCAAATTCTTTTGGAAAATCTTTTCAAAGTCTTTTTGCAAATAGTCAAAGGTACATGAATAAGATTTCGAGAAGCATTTTCAAGATTTGAAATTTTTCTCCCCCAGTTTCAAATGCTTTTCCTTTGACTTAAACAAAACTCCCCCTAGAAGAAATTCTCCTCTTAGTGTTCAAGAGGGTTTTACCAATATGAAAAAGATTTAGATACCAATTGAAAAATCTTTGAATATATATTAAAATATATTAATTAAAAAATTTCAAATTGGTGGTGGTGCGGTCCTTTTGCTTTGGGCTAATACTCTCTCCCCCTTTGGCATTAATCGCCAAAAACGGAGACTTTGTGAGCCCTTTTTACTTTCTCCCCATTGGTATGAGTAATAAGAGTGAAGATTATACCAATTGAGAGATGGCGAAGGGTAGATGATACCGATAGAGTAGAGTGGAAGCCTTGGCTTCGCGAAAGACTCCATTTCCCTTTCAATCTATGACTTAGCATAAAAATGTACTTGAAAACACATTAGTCATAGCGCATGAAAGAGATGTGATCAAAAGTATATAAATGAGCTATGTGTGCAAAGTTTCAATCAAAGTTCCTAGAATCAAGAAAGTTTAGCTCATTCCTAAGTTTGGTAAAGGTTTTCTCATCTAATGGTTTGGTAAAGATATCGGCTAGTTGTTCTTTAGTGCTAACATAAGCAATCTCGATATCCCCCCTTTGTTGGTGATCCCTCAAAAAGTGATACCGAATGGCTATGTGCTTAGTGCTGCTGTGTTCAACGGGATTATCCGCCATGCGGATTGCACTCTCATTGTCACATAGGAGAGGGACTTTGCTCAATTTGTAGCCATAGTCCCTAAGGGTTTGCCTCATCCAAAGTAATTGTGCACAGCAATGGCCTGCGGCAATGTACTCGGCTTCGGCGGTAGAAAGAGCTACTGAGTTTTGTTTCTTTGAAGCCCAAGACACCAGGGATCTTCCTAGAAACTGACAAGTCCCTGATGTGCTCTTCCTATCAATTTTACACCCTGCCCAATCAGCATCTGAATATCCTATTAAATCAAAAGTGGATCCCTTAGGGTACCAAAGTCCAAACTTAGGTGTATAAACTAAATATCTCATGATTCTTTTCACGGCCCTAAGGTGAACGTCCTTAGGATCGGCTTGGAACCTTGCACACATGCATACGGAAAGCATAATATCCAATCGAGATGCACATAAATAGAGTAAAGATCCTATCATCGATCGATATACCTTTTGATCTACGGATTTACCTCCCGTGTCGAGGTCGAGATGCCCATTGGTTCCCATGGGTGTTGTTGGGGACTTGTTCTCAAATGCTATGAGTTAAGAACAAGGCAACACAAAATGTTAAAGGTTAATACCTTTCGTCCTTCGAAGCATTATCTCCCTTAGGATATAATGATCTTCAGACGAAGGTCATGAAGGACATACCTTCATCACCGTAGTGTATGTTAATGAAAGAAGAAGCATATGAAATATAAGAGGCAACATGAATAATCATATGATATTATTTAATATCTCTTCTTTATATTATCATGGATAAACATAAACAATATTGAATTACATTTATACCTTCGGCTTGACAGAAGGTAAAAGTCCAAGCGTGACGCACGAGCGAATACAAGTCTGCGTGAACAGTACGGGGGTATTGTTCATCTATTTATAGGCACAGGGCGCAGCTTGTGTAAAATTACATTCATGCCCTTTATGTTTACTATTGACTTAATGACAATCCAACGAGGACTAGATAGCCTTTTTCCCCTTTAAGTCGGTTCCTTTTTCTGCCGTTGAGCCGAAGCTTCCTTGTGCATAGCTTCGGAATTGATTCAACCTTTGTCCCAACCATGCTTTTCATATTGCGTACAACTTTATTCCGAGTCTGAAGGTTCATGTACATATATTATACTTGGGAAACATTGTTAGTCATGTTTTTAGGACCTTCGGAAGACGAAGGCCCCCAACAGTAGCCCCTCACAGTATTAATTTGTTATAACAACGAATTCAGACTGCGACATGAACGAAGGACTTAAGCCAAAGGTCCGAAAAAAACACCTTCCCTTTGCTAGAATAGCAATAGTCAATGACAGACAGGGCCCACCAAGTTGCAACGCACTGGGCGTATAAATATAAACCATAGCGGCAGCATTTGATACGCCCTTTCCAACATTTGCGTTATTTTCTTGAACTTTTTAGCTCTTGCTCACTAGCTCTCGCCTGATTTTCAAGCTTTTCGAGCTTCAGATTAAGGATGTGTTTCACCATGTCTGGGGAGAAGATGACTGAGGAAAAGAAAATAACTGCAGAAACAAAGCTAACTGAGGACACGAAGTTGTTTGAAGAAAAGAAAACTGTGGATCCTTTTATCGCCGGGTTTGTTGAATCTATGTCAAAAACAAACACAGTGAAGATTACTAAAGAGATTCTAGAAGGTTTGCCTGAAGATACTGATGATAGTGATAGTTATGATGTGGAGAGTGGATACAAAGATTCTGAAGATCGGCCCTGGCAACCAAGCCATACTGTCTTCAGAAAATCGACTATTAAACAGTCATCTTGACAACATGAGAGGAAGGTACTTTCATGACATGTCTATCGTGAGAGTTGGCAGAGACAACACCGCCCCTGCCCCTGAAGAAAATGAAGTTGTTATCTACCGAAGCTTTTTTAAGGCTGGTCTTCGGTTCCCTTTGAGCAAGTTTGTAGTTGAAGTGCTGAAGATATACTAGATCTTCCTTCATCAGATCACCCCTGAAGCTATAATGAGGATGGGGATTTTTGTCTAGGCAGTAAGGAGGCAGGAGCTAGAGCCAAGCGTGAAGTGCTTTTGCAGTATGCACGAGCTTTTATATGAGACGAACGCCACTGGTAAAGAACAGTACCACAACAACTTCGATTGTTATGGATTTATTGCTCACCCCAATGCAAGCCACCCGGTACCAACATTCCGGAAAAGATGGCCTGGGTCCTGTATGGGAGAGTGGTTTTACGTTAAAAATGATTTAAAGGCAAGGGAAGACATCAAAGAAATCATTCAATGACCCATCTGGTCTCGCTTCAGCCTTTGAAGGCCAAAGGTGGAAATTGATGGCAATGTTGAAGCATGTCAGAGGGCTTTCAGCACTGTGTGTGCCTTCATTGGCACAAGGGATTTGATTCAAGAGCATATATCCTTCAGGGTATGGCCACTTGTGGAGAGCTGGGATATGCCGAAGGAGACCACCGCCGATTCTAGTGAGGGTGGTTTAGTCCGACTGAAGTATACCTTTAGGTTTAGGGAGAAGTTTGATGAGCCAAACGATGACTGGCTGAAGAGTATCGAAGCTACTAATGATGAGCTACTTGGAGCATATTCCAAGGCCGAAAATAATGCTCTGTCCGTTGCCTTTGGAGGTCAAGGTAAGAAAAGATTAAACAGGGTATTTGATGCTATTGACTTCGTATACCCTGATTACCGCTACCCGCTGCGAGGGCAAGAGAAAAAGAGGAAGATTGTTGCTTCGGTCACCCCAGCTGAGCCTAAGCCAAAGAGCAAAAAGGTGAAGGTTCTGACCCACCGGCCACGTTATATTGAACCGGTCGTAGTGCCTGAATTTGGCACAGGGTCCACTTCAGCAGCCGAAGCAACACAAACTGCTCCGATTACACAAAGCGCTGAAGAGCCGACCGTAATGTCGAAGACGCATACAATCGAGCCAGTCAAAGATAAGGTTGATAAGGCTGAAGAGCCAAAGGTTGAAGAAATAATAAAAATGCCAAAAATTCTAAGCCCTCCGACAGAGGCAAAACTGCCGAAGGTGCAAAAGGCTTCTGCCGCAACTCCCAAGAGGAGGAGGATGGCCAACATGCTAGATGCTGTGCTAGAGACAACAAAGGCCTTGAGCCCTACTAGTACAAAGAAAATTGCTGAAGCTGCAAAAACACAAGCTGAAGCCAAAACTGGGCAAGCAGAAGCCGAAGCTACGCAAGCTCAAGCTGAAGCCGAAGCTGGGCCTTCAGTGCCCACCGAGATGGAGCCTGCCACGCCTGAGGAAAAAAACGACAGAGCAGATTGCACCTGAAAAGATCGAAGCTCCTGCTCCCAAAGCTTTGAACAAAAATGCTGACTACATCATTCGTCATGCTTCGGGAAAGAAACTATCCCAAGAAGAAATACTAGAAGCAAGACACTACGCCCAAAGATTGAAATATCCGAAGGGGGCCTTAGTGTTCAATGGTAGTAACGAAGAAGATTTTCTGTACTGTCTCCTGGATAACAAAGAAATATCCGTTTGCCAGGAGATAGGTAAGAGCATAGGATTCCCGAAGCTGGAAGATGGCCTTTCGATTTTGTTGAAGGATGAACTTGCTGACAGCCTAGCATACAACAGTATAAAGGTATAGAAGTTAACTTCGAATTTTAGAATACATTATTTTATTTGCCATGCTCAATTCTTTCCTCCTCTTTGCAGGGCTTAATTCTTAGTAATGCCCTGAGGGCACAGAAGAATATTGAAGATGAAAGCTATACAATGGCCCTTAATAACCTTCGTTCAGAAGTGATTGAACTGAGAAATGAAGGTCTGGAAAAAGACAAAATCTTAATTTCACTAGTAAACAAAGTAAAGGAAAACGAAGCTAACTTCAAGGCTCAGGCCGAAGCCCAGAAAACCAAAATTAAAGACCCTCGGAGACAACTGGCCGAAGCTAAGGAAAACTGTGTGCTCGTTCAGGCTAATCAAGAAATCAGCGAATATTGGAAAAATCATCTAGAGAAAAATGTTGAAGAACTTCGCAAATCCAAGGAAAGGTGCTTCGAGAAATCCTTGGATTGCGTGAAGAAATTGAAAACTAGCTTCGCCAAAGTGGGTGCCTACTCTGCTAAAGAAAACTTCATACGAGGCGACCCCGAGGGCGTTGTTGAATGGATAAGTGGAGAGGCCGAAGCCTTCAAAGAAATTTTGAGTGATCGTGGGGATGTTTGCGCGTTTTTCGATGTGCGAGGAATTTCAGCCATCTTGGAGAAGGCTGGATGCGACCATGTTAAAACCATGGCCCAGGTCGAAGCTGCCTTCTCCGTAGATGATACGAAGGATCCTTCAGCTGAAGCAACCTTGATGGGCGGAAAATTCTACAATGATGTCTGGGTGAATGGTGGCCAAGAGATGGCCCATGAGATTATAAAAAAGAGTGAAAAAGACACCCATGATGCCAGAGCAGAAGCAAAGCGAGCTGAAGAAGCTACAGAACGCGAAAGGCGTATAGGTATTTTTTTTTTGGTTTTTTAGCTTCAGTTCTTGCTTTGTGGCTTAGAACTAATCAATTTTTTCCTAATTCAGCTGAACTATCTCCGCCGCTAGAACCGTACGATCCCCTAGCTGATCCAAAAATGAAGGAAGCGCTGGACATCATAAACATGGTTGAATCCATTGTCAACGAAGTTGTTAACAAATTACTGAACAAAGTTGCAGAGAAAGTTCTTAAAGAGGAATAGGTTTTATTGTAATAATAGCTAGAATGTATGGAACAATTTAAGTAAGATTAAGCTTCTATTGTAACAAATCTATGTGACATTTGATGTATGTAACATTGAATCAAATATGTAAATTATTGTAATTTATTTCTTTACGATGTATGAAACTTACACACATACCGTTTTTGAGCCTTCGACGAAAAAACACCTTCCCTTCTTTTCATGTTTCGTAAAGAAAGAGATCCATTCTTGTGACAACGCTAATAAATCTGTAATTCCTGAAGCTTACTTCGTGCCTTAGCACATTTTCATTTTGACGAAGCATATGTTGAAGATTGGCTTCGTACTCAATTCTTGTGTCGTTGATGCAATATGATGTATGATGTATTGTTATGCGAAATGATGTGATGATATGATGCAAAATGATGAGAATGCCGAAGACACACACCCACACTAGAACACACACAAGCTCTACATCCCCTTAGGAACGACTTTTGAGCTTCTTCACCTTCTATTTCGGTGATATAAGTTCTGCATCCCCTTAGGAACGTCTTTTAAACTTCTTCGCCTTCTATTTTGGCGATATAAGTTCTGCATCCCCTTAGGAACGACTTTTGAACTTCTTCTCCTTATATTTCGGTGGTATTTGGCTCTGCATTCCCTTTGGAACGACTTTTGAGCAGAAAACATACGTTGCGCTCCCTTTGGAACGACTTTTTGTAGCTTCAGCAATTTCAGCTCTGCATTCCCTTGGGAACGACTTTTGAGCACAAAACTTACGCTGCGCTCCCCTAGGAACGACTTCTGTAGCTTCGTTTATGTTGGCTCTACATTCCCTTGGGAACGGCTTTTGAGCTTCGTAAATCTATGAAGAAGATATATTTCATTCTGATAGAAGCAAAATCATTACAAGAAATTAAAACTAAGTTTTCATTGCTTGTTCCTTATTCAAAAAACGAAATAGCCTAGAATATAAAAGTATTTAAGAAGTAGGATATAGCTCAGTATATGTGCTTTGATTCTGGTATAGTACTATTGACTGTACGGGCTTCAGACTCCTCCCTGAAGTCACGTTGTTGTTGGGAGTGTTGGCGCCCTTCTGGCTGCTGGCTTTAGGAATAAGTAGGTTGCAGTGGTGGTGGCGGTGCAAGCTAAGGCCAAGAAGCCTGTGAATGGCTTACCGAAGCAACAGAGGCTATAGGTTGATTGCCCATGTATTCTAGTATGTAAGGAGAGTGGCACAAACCAGTGTGTAAGACCTGCTTTGGCTGATTCTGCCGAGCTTCTGTTTCGGCAATCTCCTTTTGCTTCAGAATAGTGATTCGACACGTTCTTGTAGTGTGGTCCTTGTCCTCACCACAGAATAAGCAATAAATTTTTCTGGGTTGATCCCCATATCTTCCTCCGAAGCCCCTACCACCTCTGCCCCTTGGAGCTGGTGGCCTGAGGGAGCTTTGCTGCTGTCCCGATGACTGTGAGGTGTGCTGTGGCCTCTGAAGCTGGCTTCCTTTGTCATCATTCTAACTGGAGCTATGGATTGATCTGACATGCCTAGGGTGGATTCTTCCTCCGAAGCCCCTAGTCATCTCAGAGAATCTGTAAGCTTCCTCCCTTGTTTGGCGGAAGTCGTTGTCAGCCCGGATGTACTCATCCATTTTCTGAAGCAACTTCTCCAGAGTCTGAGGGGGCTTCCTGGCGAAGTATTGAGTCGTAGGCCCTGGCCGAAGACCATTGATCATGGCCTCAATGACGATTTCATTAGGCACTGTAGGCGCTTGTGCTCTCAGGCGCAGGAACCTTTGGACATATGCTTGAAGGTACTCCTCATGGTCTTGGGTGCACTGGAACGAGGCCTGAGCAGTGACTGGCTTCATCTGAAACCCTTGGAAACTGGTGACTAGCATGTCCTTAAGCTTATGCCATGATGTGATTGTCCCTGGCTAGAGTGAGGAGTACCATGTCTAGGCCACACTCCGAACTATCATGACGAAGGACTTTGCCATGACTGCAGTATTGCCCCCGTACGATGATATAGTTGCTTCGTAGCTCATCAGGAACTGCTTCAGATCTGAGTACCCATCATACATGGGGAGCTGAGGGGGCTTGTATGATGAGGGCCATGGGGTAGCCTACAGTTCTGCTGATAGAGGAGAAGCATCATCAAAAGCAAAATTTCTGTGATGGAAATCGTCATACCAATCATCATCATTGTAGGAATTATCTTGACGAAGCTCTCTCTATGGAGGTCTTCGGTCCTGGTCATCTTGAGTAAGATGACGTATTTCTTCAGCAGCTTCATCGATCTTCTTCTGAAGATCGGAAAGATGAAGCATCTTCTCTCTCTTCCTTTCGACCTGTTGATGGATAGCTTCGAGATCCTTTATCTCCTGGTCCAGCTCCTCCTCTTGGGGGGTTGGACTTGTAGCCTTCCTCTTTTGAGTTCGGGCTTTGTGCAGCGTGTCCTGGTCGACGTCTAGTGGCTGCAGTGCAGCCCCTAGCCCTGAAGCTTTCTTCGGTGGCATGATGAAGGTCACAGCTTGCCGAAGGTGGTCGAATGAGTTCACCGGAGGTGGGCGCCAATGTTGGGGACTTGTTCTCAAATGCTATGAGTTAAGAACAAGGCAACACAAAATGTTAAAGGTTAATACCCTTCGTCCTTCGAAGCATTATCTCCCTTAGGATATAATGATCTTCAGACTAAGGTCATGAAGGACTTACCTTCAACACCGCAGTGTATGTTAATGAAAGAAGAAGCATATGAAATGTAAGAGGCAACATGAATAATCATATGATATTATTTAATATCTCTTCTTTATATTATCATGGATAAATAGAAATAATATTGAATTACATTTATACCTTCGACTTGATAGAAGGTAAAAGTCCAATCGTGATGCACGAGCGAATACATGTCAGCGTGAAAAGTACGCGGGTACTGTTCATCTATTTATAGGCACAGGGCGCAGCCTGTGTAAAATTACATTCATGCCCTTTATGTTTACTATTGACTTAATGACAATCCAATGAGGACTAGATAGCCTTTTCCCCTTTAAGTCGGTTCCTTTTTCTGCCGTTGAGCCGAAGCTTCCTTGCGCATCGCTTTGGAACTAATTCAACCTTCGTCCCGACCATGCTTTTCATATTGTGTACAGCTTTATTCCAAGTCCGAAGGTTCTTGTACATATATTACACTTGGGAAACATTATTAGTCATGTTTTTGAGGACCTTCGGAAGACGAAGGCCCCCAACAAGTGTCTTGATGGGCTTGGCATCCTTCATTCCAAACTTAGTAAGTATATCTTGAATGTACTTGGTTTGGCTGATGAAGGTGCACTCTTGGAGTTGCTTCACTTGAAATCCTAGGAAGTACTTCAACTCCCCCATCATAGACATCTCGAATTTTTGAATCGTAATCCTACTAAACTCTTCACAAGTTGATTTGTTAGTAGACCCAAATATGATATCATAATCTTAAATTTGGCATACAAACAAATCATTTGCAATAGTTATAGTAAAGAGAGTAGGATCGGCTTTTCTGACCTTGAAGCCATTAGTGATAAAAAATCTCTTAGGCATTCATACCATGCTCTTAGGGCTTGCTTGAGCCCATAAAGCGCCTTAGAGAGTTTATACACATGGTTAGGGTACTCACTATCTTCAAAGCCAGGAGGTTGCTCAACATAGACTTCTTCCTTGATTGGTCCATTGAGGAAGGCACTTTTCACGTCCATTTGGTAAAGCTTAAAGCCATGGTAAGTAGCATAGGCAAGTAATATGCGAATTGACTCAAGCCTAGCTACGGGTGCAAAGGTTTCACCAAAATCCAAACCTTTGACTTGTGAATATCCTTTGGCTACAAGTCGAGCTTTGTTCCTTGTCACCACACCATGCTCATCTTGCTTGTTGCGGAATACCCACTTGGTTCCTACAACATTTTGATTAGGATGTGGAACTAAATGCCATACCTCATTCCTTGTGAAGTTGTTGAGTTCCTCTTGCATTGCCAACACCCAATCCGAATCTCTTAATGCATCTTCCACCCTGTATGGCTCAATAGAAGACACAAAAGAGTAATGTTCACAAAAATGAGTGACTCGAGATCGAGTTGTTACCCCCTTATGAATATCGCCGTGGATGGAGTTCACGGGGTGATCTCTTTGAATTGCTTGATGGACTCTTGGGTGTGGCGGTCTTTGACCCTGAATTTCTTAATCATCTTCCTTGTCTTGAACAACTTTATCTCCCCTTGATCATTGTCCTCCTCTTAAAGTGGCTCATCCTCTTGTTCTTCATCTTCATTGTCTTGAGCCTGATCCTCATCTTGAGTTGGTGGAGATGCTTGATTTAAAGATGACGGTTGATCTTGTGCTTGAATTGGCTCCTCGGATTCATTAGGACACACATCCCCAATGGACATGTTCCTTAGCGCGATGCATGGAGCCTCTTCATCACCTAGCTCATCAAGATCAACTTGCTCCACTTGGGAGCCATTAGTCTCATCAAACATAATGTCACAAGAAACCTCAACTAATCCAGTGGATTTGTTGAAGACTCTATATGCCCTTATGTTTGAATCATATCCTAGTAAAAAGCCTTCTACAACCTTAGGAGCAAATTCAGATTTTATAGCTCTTTTAACAAGAATAAAACATTTGCTACCAAAGACTAAAATATGAAACATTAGGCTTTTTATCGGTTAGGAGTTCATATGATGTCTTCTTGAGGATTCGGTGAAGGTAGAGTCGGTTGATGGAGTAGCAGGCGCTGTTAATTGCCTCAGCCCAAAACCGGTCTGGAGTCTTGTACTCATCAAGCATGGTCCTTGCCATGTCCAGTAGTGTTCTATTCTTCCTCTCCACTACACCATTTTGTTGAGGTGTGTAGGGAGAAGAGAACTCATGCTTGATGCCCTCGTCCTCAAGGAAGCCTTCTATTTGTGAGTTCTTGAACTCCGTCCCATTGTCGCTTCTTATTTTCTTGATTCTTAATCTGAACTCATTTTGAGCCCATTTCAAGAATCCTTTTAAGGTCTCTTGGGTTTGTGATTTTTCTTGCAAAAAGAACACCCAAGTGAAGCGAGAATAATCATCTATAGTTATAAGACAATACTTACTCCCGCTAATGCTTATGTAAGCGATCAGGTTGAATAAATCCATGTGGAGTAGCTCAAGCAGCCTGTCGGTCGTTATGATGTTCTTGTGTGGATGATGGGTACCAACTTGCTTTCCTGCTTGACACGCGCTACAAACCCTGTCTTTCTCAAAATGAACATTTGTTAGTCCCAAAATGTGTTCTCCCTTTAGAAGCTTGTGAAGATTATTCATCCCAACATGGGCTAGTCGGCGATGCCAAAGCCAACCCATATTAGTCTTAGCAATTAAGCAAGTATCGAGTTTAGCTCTATTAAAATCAACTAAGTATAGCTGACCCTCCAATACTCCCTTGAATGCTACTGAATCATCACTTCTTCTAAAGACAGTAACACCTATATCCGTAAAAAGATAGTTGTAACCCATTTTGCATAATTGAAATACAGAAAGCAAGTTGTAATCTAAAGAATCTACAAGAAAAACATTGGAAATGGAATTGTCAGGTGATATTGCAATTTTACCAAGTCCTTTGACCAAACCTTGATTTCCATCCCCGAATGTGATAGCTCTTTGGGGATCTTCGTTTTTCTCGTAGGAGAACATCCTTTTCTCCCCTGTCATGTGGTTTGTGCACCCGCAATCAATTATCCAACTTGAGCCCCCGGATGCATAAACCTACAAAACAAGTTTAGGCCTTGTTCTTAGGTACCCAAACGGTCTTTGGTCCTTTCACATTAGAAACAAGCACCTTGGGTACCCAAACACAAGTCTTGGAGCCCTTGTGTTTGCCCCCAACATATTTGGTAACTACTTTGCCTGATTTGTTAGTAAGCACATAGGATGCATCAAAAGTCTTAAATGAAATATTAGGCTCATTTGATGCAATAGGAGATTTCTTTTTAGACATTTTAACATGAGTAGAATGCCTAGAGCTAGATGCCTCTTTCTTATACATAAATGCATGGTGAGAAACAGAATGAGATTTCTTTGCATGAATTCTCCTAATCTTGTGCTCAGGATAACCAGTAGGATATAAAATATAACCCTCGTTATCCTGAGCCATGGGAGCTTTGCCCTTATCAAAATTTGACAATCTTTTAGGGGCATTAAGTTTGACATTGCTTCCCTGTTGGAAACCAATGCCATCCTTGATGCCAGGGCGTCTCCCATTATAGAGCATGCTTCTAGCAAATTTAAAATTTTCATTCTCTATCCCATGTTCATTAATTTTGGCAGTTAGTTGAGCTATGTGATCATTTTGTTCTTTAATTAAAGCTAGGTGATCATGAATAGCATCAACATTAACATCTCTACATCTAGTACAAATAGAGACATGATCAACACTAGATGTAGAGGGTTTGCAAACATTTAATTCATCAATCTTCATGTAAAATAGCATTCTCAGCTCTAAGATTGGAAATAGTAGCATTGCAAACATTTAAATCTTTAGCCTTTGAAATTAAACTAGCATTTTCAATTTTAAGGCTAGAAAATTGATTTATTCAATTTATTAATCTTAGCAATCGAATTAGCATTATCATTTTTAAGATTGACAATTGAATCATGACAAACATTTGATTTTTCAACCTTAGCAAGTAAATTACCGTTCTCATTTCTAAGGTTGGAAATGGTGTCATGGCAAATGCTAAGCTCCTTAGTCAAATTTTCATTCTCTTCTACTTCTTAAGCATAAGCATTCTTTACCTTAACATGTTCTTTATTTTCCTTAATAAGGAATTCCTCTTGGCTATCCAAGAGTTCATCCTTCTCATGAATGGCACTTGTTAATTCATTTAGTTTTTCCTTTTGTTGCATATTAAGGTTGGCAAAAAGACTAAGCAAGTCATCCTCATCTTCACTAGAGCTATCCCCATCACTAGATGTTGTATATTTAGTGGAGGCTCTAGATTTTACCTTCTTCTTTTTGCCGTCCTTTGCCATGAGACACTTGTGGCCGACGTTGGGGAAGAGGAGGCCCTTGTTGATGGCGATGTTGGCAGCGTCCTCGTTGGAGGAGGTGGTGGTGCTCTCGTCGGAGTCCCATTCCTGACACACGTGGGCACCGCCCCCCTTCTTCTTGTAATATCTCTTCTTCTCCTTCTTCTTCTTCCCCCTCTTGTCGTTGTCCTTGTCACTATCACTAGATAATGGACATTTAGCAATAAAATGACCGGGCTTACCACATTTGTAGCACACTTTCTTGGAGCGGGGTTTGTAATCCTTCCCCCTCCTTTATTTGAGGATTTGGCGGACGCTCTTGATGATGAGCGCCATTTCCTCATTGTCGAGCTTGGAGGCGTCGATGGGGAGCCTACTTGATGTAAGCTCTTCTTTCTTTTCTTCTGTCGCTTTGAATGCGATGGGTTGTACCTTGAGTGTGGAGGTGTCACCTTGCTTGATGATTTGTTTGGAGCCTTTGATCATCAACTCAAAGCTCACAAACTTTCCTATCACTTCCTCGGGAGACATTAGCTTGTATCTAGGATCACCACGTATTAATTGAACTTGTGTAGGATTACGAAATACAAGTGATCTAAGAATAACCTTGACCATTTCAAGGTTATCCCATTTTGTGCTCTTAAGGTTGCGCACTTGGTCGACCAAGGTCTTGAGCCGGTTGTACATGGCTTGTGGCTCCTCTCCTTGGTTGAGGACGAATCAACAAAGCTCCCCCTCGATCGTCTCCCGCTTGGTGATCTTGGTCACCTCATCCCCTTCGTGCGCGGTCTTAAGCACGTCCCAAATCTCCTTGGCACTCTTCAACCCTTGCACCTTATTATACTCCTCTCGACATAGAGAGGCGAGGAGTATAGTAGTGGCTTGGGAGTTGAAGTGCCGGATTTGGGCGACCTCGTCCGAATCATAGCCTTCATCCACCACGGATGGTACCTGCGCTCCAAACTCAACAATATCCCAAATGCTTGCATGGAGTGAGGTTAGATGATGCCTCATTTTATCACTCCACAAACAATAATCTTCACCATCAAAACCGGTGGTTTGCCTAATGGGACAGAAAGTAAAGGAGTGCGTTTAGAAATGCGGGGATAACTTAGGGGATCTTACAATACTTCTTGCGCTCATGGCACTTAGAAGTGACGGATGGAGCGTCGGAGCCAGAGGTGGATGGCGATGAAGAATCGGTCTCATAGTAGACCACTTTCTTCATTTTCTTCTTCTTGTCACCCTCCGGTGCGACTTGACGCGGGGATGTGATTCCTCCCTTCGTTTGTCGCCAGACTCCGTTGATGGAGCCTTCCCATGGTTTGTGGCCGTTTCCATCTCCCTCTTTGCGGATCCTCCCGACATCACTTTGTGTGGTTAGACTCTAAATGAAGTACCGGGCTCTGATACCAATTGTAAGTCGCCTAGAGGGGGGTGAATAGGCAGAAACTGAAATTTATAAACTTAAAGCACAACTACATGCCGGGGTTAGCGTTAGAAATAAAATCGAGTCCAAAAGAGAGGGGAAAACAAATCAACCAAAGAAATAGAGTGGATGACACGGTGATTTGTTTTACCAAGGTTCGGTTCCAAAGAACCTAGTCCCCGTTGAGGTGGTCACAAAGATCGGGTCTCTCTCAGCCATTTCCCTCTCTCAAACGGTCACTTAAACCGAGTGAGCTTTCTCCTTAATTCTCACGGGTCACTTAGACCCCGCAAGGACAAACACAATTGGTGTCTCTTGCCTTGCTTACAAAACACTTGGGAACAAGAATGAGGAAGGAAGAAAGCGATCCAAGAACAAGAGCTCAAAGAACACGAGCAAAACACTCTCTCTAGTCACTATTTGTTTGGAGTGGATTTGGAAGTTGGAGAGGCTTTGATTCTATTAAATTGTGTCTTGTATTGATTGCACTGGCTCTGGTATTGAATGAGATGTCTGAAATACTTGGATGCTTGGAGTGGTGGTGGTTAGGGGGTATTTATAGCCCCAACCACCAAACCAACCGTTGGGGAGGCTGTCTGTCGATGGGCGCACCAGACAGTCCAGTGCACCACCGGACACTGTCTGGTGCGCCAGCCACGTCATCCAACCATTAGGGTTCTGACGGTTTCGACCGTTGGAGCTCTGACTTCTTGGGGCACCGGACAGTCTGGTGCCGCACCGGATAGGCACTGTTCACTGTCCGATGCGCCTTCTAGTGCTACTCTAACTCTGTGCGAACTGTCCGGGCACTGTTCACGTTGCAGGCAACCGTTGGAGTTGACCGTTGTGCTCGATAGCCGTTGCTCCGCTGGCACACCGGACAGTCCGGTGGCACACCGGACAGTCCAGTGAATTATAGCAAAGCGGCTCTCCAGAAACTCAAAGGTGAAGAGTTTAGTCTGTACGGCCCCTGGTGCACCGGACACTGTCCGGTGGTACACCGGACATTGTCCAGTGGCACACCGGACAGTCTGGTGCACCAGACCAGGGTTTTTTCGATTTCTTTTGCTCCTTTCTTTTGAACCCTAACTTGGATCTTTTTATTGGTTTGTGTTTAACCTTTGGCACCTGTAGAATACATTGTCTAGAGCAAACTAGTTAGTCCAATTATTTGTGTTAGGCAATTCAACCACCAAAATCATTTAGTAAAAGGTTTGACCCTATTTCCCTTTCAAAACCGCTATGCATATACTCAACAGAGTTCCTAGTAAATCAATGGCTAGAACTCAATATGAGTTGTGGACAGGCAGAAAACCACCCTCAACTACTTCCACATATGGGGTTGTCCAGCAGAAGCTAGAATATTTAATTCTGGACAGGGAAAGCTAGATGAGAGAACCACTAGCTGCCATTTTATTGGCTACCCTGACAGATCGAAGGGTTACAGATTCTACTACCCTGACAGTCAAATCAAGTTCATAGAAACCAGACATGCCATTTTCTTAGAGGATGGCATGATCAAGGGGAGTAAGGTACTCAGAGAGGTTGACCTTCAGAAAAAGAGGATATATGTCCTGTTTCCGATGGTTGAAGAACCATACTTCTCGATACCCACTGTGGTTCCACCAACAGTCACACAGACTGTGGGAGAAACCCCTGCTGCAAATGTGGCATCATCTAGTGCAACTACTACAGAGCAAGTAGCTTCACCTTCTGCGCATATTGGCCCTGAGCCAGTTGCACAGGATAGTTCAGAAGATGATAGTGTTGCGCCAAGTGACGCACCATTGTAGGAGCCCCAGGTACAATCTAAACCAGAACCAAGTCTCAGGAGGTCACAGAGACTTACAAAATCTGCGATTCCTGATGACTATGAAGTCTATGCAGCAGAAAACACAAAATGTGATGAGATTTATATGAGTGAGGACATTGATACAGAAGGTGATCCCACTACATATGAAGCTGCTATGAGAAGTGCAAATTCATCCAAATGGTTATCAGCCATTGAAGATGAATTAGAATTCATGAGAATGAACAAAGTTTGGGACATAGAAGTCATTCCCCATGGTGCCAAAACAGTAGGCTGTAAATGGGTCTACAAGACAAAGCGTGACTCCAGAGAGAACATAGAAAGATACAAGGCTAGACTTGTGGCCAAAGGGTTCACACAGAGAGAAGGCATTGACTACCATGAAACCTTCTCACCTGTCTCAACAAAAGATTCATTCAGGATCATCACGACACTTGTTGCTCATTTTGATCTAGAGCTCCATCAGATGGATGTAAAGACAACATTCCTAAATGGAGAGTTAGTAGAAAACGTGTTCATGGCACAACCAAAGGGTTTTGTTGTGAGCGGTAAAGAACACATGGGATGCCACATGAGGAGGTCCATTTATGGATTAAAACAGGCCTCCATACAGTGGTACATCAAGTTTGATCAGACTATAAGAAAGTTTGGTTTTGAGGAAAACAAGGAAGACAATTGCATTTATGCAAAATTTAGGAAAGGAAAGTATATATTCCTTGTTCTGTATGTCGATGACATACTCTTAGCTAGTAGTGATTAAGATCTACTGGCGGAAACAAAAAAGTTTCTTTCCTCGAATTTTGATATGAAAGACATGGGAGAAGCCTCTTATGTTCTTGGAATAGAAATTCATAGAGACAGACAAAAGAGAGTATTAGGACTCTCACAGAAGTCATATATAGAAAATGTACTAAAGAGGTATAATATGCACAAGTGTAATGCCTCGCCTAGTCCAATAGTCAAGGGTGATAAGTTTGGGGAATATCAGTGTCCCAAGAATCAGTATGAGAAAAACAAGATGAATTTAGTACCATATGCTTTAGCTATTGGAAGCATTATGTATGCTCAAGTATGTACTCGTCCTGACTTAGCTTTTACCACCGGGATGCTTGGACGCTATCAGAAGAATCCAGGCATAGATCACTGGAAAGCAGCCAAGAAGGCTCTAAGGTACCTTCAAGGTACTAAAGGTCTCATGCTTACATATAGAAGATCTAATTCCCTACATATAGGTGGCTATGCAGATGCCGACTAGGGAGGGTGTAGAGATACACTGAAGTCCACTTCAGGGTATGTCTTTATGCTCTCTGGGGAGCTATTTCTTGGAAGAGCTGCAAATAGACAGCGAGAGCATCGTCGACAATGCATGCTGAGTTTGTAGCTACGTATGAGGCAACTGGACAGGCGATATGGATAAAGAAATTCGTACCCGGATTAAGAGTGGTTGATAGCATAGAGCGACCACTGAGAATTTATTGCGACAATGAGCCAACGGTATTTCTCCCATAACAATAAGTCAAGTGGCTCTGCCAAGTATATTGACATTAAGTGTTATATTGTTAAGGAGAAGATTCTGGATCACACCATTCAAGTTGAGCATAGAAGAACCCACCAGATGCTTGCGGATCCGCTCACAAAAGGTCTTCCACCCAGCGTGTTTAGTAAGTACGCAACCGGCATGGGATTAAGGGAGTACATATGATCCTGAATTACAAGGGCTACAGATTGCAACCTAGTAAAAATCTTTCGTTCTGAAGCAGGGGAGCATGTTGTAGTCAATGAGTGCTATGATACTTAACAGATCATTGTCACGCATTGGTCTCGATGTGTAAACTTGTTAAAGGATGGAATTAATAAAAGTTTGAGTGTGAGGTATGTAGAGTACAATGGGGAGATTGTTAGGATGTGTCCTCTACACTAGTCGGTTAACAATAACCGGGGTAGGGTTAATCCTAACCGTCTAACCGCGCCCCTGATCGGGGGGCTATCCTAACCGTTGGTTGCAGCCCTCGGCCACACGATGCCATATAAATAGATTAAGGGGGCCGACAGGTTTAGCCAACGCTAATCGCTTAACCACAAAAACCTAATCGACACTTTGAGAGGAACCGATCCCCTAGGCGCTCGGAGTGACTAGAATCGCTGTGACTATGTCTCAGATCCCCATTATCCCATCGAGATCTGAAATTCCCCCTGCAGGCAACATTGGAGGAGCTGATCCACTGCCGATCAATGACGGGAACCAATCTCTTCGACACCCACAGGGAGATCATGAAGGAGGAGGAGGCGGGTCTTCGCTACAAGACACCGCCACAATGATGGCTAGGAACAATAATGACAGTATGTATACCTGTACCTCTTAGTAGAATAGATCTACTCATCATCGAGGTATTATAGACACGGATTGGTATTCTAGGGACTTCGGAGTCGATCCTAAGCACCAAAGATTCTAACACCCGCACCATGGGGATGACGGAGAACTGGGGAGGAAGAGCGCCGACGTCGAGGGGGCTCGTATCCAGGGACGACCCGCACACACGGCGATGGAAGGCCCCCCTGGTGCGAGTAGAGGAAGGGGCGCGAGCATCCTATGTGTGACGGGGAAGACGACCGACAACTCGGCAAGGTAAACCACGGTGGCTTAGCATCAGAGAAGGCCAAGGGAGCAATGCGTCCATGGGGAACTCCCTGCGTGACGTAGACCATAGAGAATAGGGATGAAAACAGGACGAATACAGTCGGATATAGGGTCATCCCGTATCCTTCCCTAATGTATTTCTCTCGGATTCGGGACCAGATACGGGTAGTTAAGATTTGAGACGAATACAGGACGAGACCGGATAATAATCCGGGCGGGTAAGAAACGGATAACAGATACTACTCGGGTAGGTACCGGATAATTGTCGAGTAGTTCGTTTGATGATATTAATTGTCCAACCATCCAACAAACGCATAAATTAAGCAATACATAATCATGTATATGATGGATCAAATGTAAGAAAGGATACCAATAAAATTGACACCATGTAGTTCAAAGTTACTAATCACAAGGACATTGTAAAAACCAACACCACAATATTTAAAATTCATAAAATATTCTAGTTTCACTCAAAAATTGCAAATAAGTTACCAAAACTAATAAACATTTTATACGAAGATAACTCAAGTCCTCATATAAAAATGATAAAGTGAAGTACTGATTATGTTGAAACTTGAATACTTATAGTGATTTCATATGTAACTCATACAAATAAGTGAAAGTGAAATGAAAGAAACGTGGGCATCTTATAGATCTTATGATCCAAACATTTTTATGGTTATATATGGACATATGTTGTGCCTCCGTAAAATTTCACGATTTTTGAGGCTATTTATGTATTATTAATTTCTTGTCATAGAAAATCATCAAAATACAATTAAATCCTTAAAATATTGTAGCATCGACCAAAAATTACAAATAAGTTACCAATACTAATAAATAGTCTATAAAAAGATAACCTTAAGTTCCCACGTGGAGATAACTTTAAGCTCCCACATAAAAATGATAAAGTCTATTAATTTGATATAAATTTGGACATTATTTCAATGATTTTGGCCTAAAGATGTGTTTAAACAAAAAAATTGATGTACTACAAAGTTATAGATCTCTTCAAGCTCTACAATTTTCATGTAAACTTTATCTTCATCCGATTTGATATGTAAAAGTAATGATTTTATAACTATATTATGCAGAAAAAAGAAAAAACGGGTACCTGAATTCCGGGTACCCGTATCCGACCCGAATATCCGGGTATTTACCGGGTAGTCCTCGCTCCATATCCGACCCGAATCCGATGCTACAGTATTCGGGTATTACCTATATTTGTCCCGAATATAAAACTGCCAGAATCCATATCCGAAAAAAACGGATATCTACACTATCCGTATCCGGTACCCGACGGGTATACCTGACCCGTTTTCACGCCTAATAGAGAAACCCTGTGTTGGGGTCTCATCCATGGAGACTGTGTCGGCATGCTTAGGAAGGACACAAGCATTGGTGTGGGGAAAAACAGGGAGGAAGAAAAATGGTGCGGCGGCTGTGGGGGCTTAGGTGTGGGAGTGAAAAGTATCTGAGTGCAAGAGAGGGCATCTATATTTATAGACAAGAGAGGGTTAGGGTTGGGGAGGTTAATTATGATGGAAGCAGTAGGGTTACTTTAAGGCTAAGCAAAGATTGGTTAGAAGTGAAGCGAAGGATTCCTTCGAGAATAAGGAATCACTAGTCAAGAAAATAAAACACCCCCTAGAACTGATCGGTGTAGTGGTGCTCGGTCGAACGGAAGACCGAAGAATTATCCGGACCGGGAATTTGATTTTAGCGTCGCTCGAAAATTCGTTCGCGTACGATTAGAAAATCAAAGTGACATGATATCGGCTAGCTTTTGGATCTATGATTGAAAAAGGCGAGTTGCGATATTTTAAAAATCGTTGCCGATGTTGGTTTCAAAATTAAGTCGGATACTAGGATATCAAGTTGAGTCAGATAAGAAATAATTGGAAGCCAACACAACAGAGCAATCCGTTCGAGGGTACAGATTCAGATAAGACATTTGGACATAGATCGAAACTCGAGAAATCTGATTCGGACACAGGTCGGATAACAACCGTCGAGAGTTTGAATAAACGAGTTGGACGGGATTTGTGAGATGAGATTGACTTACGAATTTACATTTGCTTAAGAAATAAAGTTTTAACAAGTTCCAAATGTGACATTTCTCGAGATCGAATAACTCCGAATTTGGTGAAACTTTATGAATAGTCTTGATAAATAGAGATATACGCGATCAATAAATCAAAAATCTCTAATGAGGATCCGAGCTTAGGACCAATCTCACGACATAAAACGAAATAAAACCCAAGGTGTCAAATATACTACCGAATAGTTCATTTGTTTGCAAGGTGTAGAATAAACAAAAATAGGGTAACCTATTAGGTCCCATCAAGTTAAACTTAGCATGTCACGGTGATTGTCGAGAACATTATTAGGTAAAGAAAGTGATCAAGGGTATAACTTGTCTTATATTTGCGATAACCTTGTTGTACAGATGCTGCCCCAAAAGTTAGACTTCATATTTCTCATCACCTCGCTTCTATGTGTAGCAATACATATAGATAGTCAATGAATAGATAAAAATAACATTACACCAAAGATGAAAACAAACTGCGTAGGAATATTCTATGCGTGGTTATGAGATCTTAGGTTCAAGAACCACTAAATTAAGAGTTAAAATGAACAATTTATAACTTTTCTAAGATTCTCTGAATTGATTTTATACTAAAAAACCATATTCTAGAGGATTTTCCAACTTTATTATTATTATTATTTATTTTATGTACTTTGTGTCAGCCAAGGGTCGGTGGGTACTGTTTTCTAAAGTTTCAGGGTTTATTTTGCTAAATATTGGATTGACTTGTAATGATCTTTACACATGAGAGGTTGGCGGGTTCATTTGAAAATACTTAAGGATCTCTTATGCAATATGCACGTGGTCGAAGGGGTACATGATAATCTGAGCCGTCTGGTTAAAAACGGACCGTCCAGAACAAACCCCGAGAGCTATGAAGCGATACGCGATATCACCCATTAGATCCTAGATCAGCACTCCATATTTAAAACGCTAGGATCTAATCTTATACGTCCACCATTCGATCAACGACTGAGATGAAGTGTGCCTCAAGGGGTATCCTGCATCTAATCGGGGTCGTTTATCACGCAGCCAATGGCTACGGCCGAGCCACCCACATCACGCCGGCCAGTAGAGGCGGCGCCCTGTTAAGCCTTGTTCAGTTAATCCCGTTACCCATGGATTGAATGGGATTAGAAAAAATTAAGAAGTTTGACTTGATTGGGATTTAAACCCATCCAATTCCGCTCAATCCACATGGATTGAGAGCTAACCGAACAAGCCCTTAGCCGTGGTGGTGTCATGGGTGGATCCGGCCATCCACAGTTTCCATGCACCAGTAGCTACCGCTCGCCCAGCGCGCGGTCTGTTACTGGCTCGCTACAAAAGATTAAGAGTGGTCATGCGACATGAATCATTGAGGGTCTGTTTGGCACCAAAGTATTTTTACAGTTTGGTAAAATACTGTGGTATTTGAGAAAACTGAGGTATTGTAAGCTGTGAGGTGTTTGGTTTGATTTTGCAAACTATAGTTTTCAATACTATAGTATCCTTAAAACTGCACTATTTTTGGAGTTTTGGATACTGAACTCAGGACCAAAATTTTGGCTCAGTTGTGTCTTCTTCTCCTATCTGACACATCCTCCTCCCAGCTAGCTTCTTTCAAAAAGAACCGTGCAAGCAAAGAGCATGCAGTATTAGAAAATACTACGGTTTAACTGGAGTATTGTGAAACTATAATATTTGTGTCACAAGCAGTCACAAACCATAGTATCATAAAAACTACAGTATTGAAAACTTTCCTACCAAACAGGCCCTAGCCCTGAATCTTAATCATACCAAGTGAAAAAAAACATCGACGTAGATATTGCTGGGAGCGTAGATTTTTTTATATAACTAACCTAACAATGATTATGTATATATACACACATTGTTTTTAGTAGTTGTGGTGGTCTATGTACGATTAGAATTGACATTGATCATCCAACAGTATCATCCAACAACCGATAGGGAGGAAGATTGAGTTTAGTAGGCCCTATACACTATTCTAAAGTAGGGATGAAAACGTCGGATATTAATTTTGTCTTTTTTTATAATGAATAAACAGGATATAAAATATGTTATGTAAATTTATGTTCTTATTTTTACAATGATCTTTAAAAGTTTTATAAAAAGTAAACCTTGGATTTATCATATATCTTTTTAAATGATAGATATAAAATTCAGATACGAATATAGAAAAAATTTTATTTTTTTGTTGTAGAGAACAAATATTGTATAAAACAACTTATACAAAATTTTATTTTTATTTGTAATAATATGCATATAACACAACAAAAGATTAACATCGAACTTTACACATATCTATATTAAAATATTATATTTGTCTATAATAGTTAGGATACCCTCTCCTATCTAAAGTGTTTGCATCCAGCATATAACGTGCCTTCGTTCCTTGCCGTCGTGCTTGTCTTCTTTGTCAGATTGATTCTTGGTTCTTTTGGTAGATACTTTTTATTCTCTTCCCGCCTGGCCACACCGCCACAGTATCGCTGCATGCGATAGGCTGCCCCGAACCGGCGCATCGTCCAAGGCCTCGGTAGGCTAGCTGGTAGGCAGCGTGTACGTGGCTTCCTCCCGTGTGGTGTGGCGTTGCCCACATTGCGAGCCTCTGTCCGACCTACTACACAAAGCCGCATAGAAAGCGATGCATCTAGCGCCATCCTCGTGCGCCATTAGATTTTGATCATACAGACAAAAGAAAAAGTGCTGACGTGGATGGGCTAGGAGCGTGTCTTTGCTCCCAGATTTAATATATAGAAACATCTTTTTAAATGATAGATATTGAAAGTCACGTAGAGGGGGGTGAATAGGCGGAATCTGAAAATTATAAACTTAAGCACACACTATAAGCCGGGGTTTAGCGATAGAAATGAATCCGAGCCCGAAAGAGAGGGGAAAACAAATCAACCAAGAAATAAAGCGGATGAACACGGTGATTTGTTTGACCGAGGTTCGGTTCTAAAGAACCTAGTCCCCGTTGAGGTGGTCACAAAGACCGGGTCTCTTTCAACCCTTTCCCTCTCTCAAACGGTCACTTAGACCGAGTGAGCTTTCTCCTTAATCAAACGGGTCACATAGACCCCATAAGGACCACCACACACTGGGTGTCTCTTGCCTTGATTACAAATCACTTGAGAACAAGAATGAGGAAGGAAGAAAGCGATCCAAGCAACAAGAGAACAAAGAACACGAACAAACTCTCTCTCAAGTCACTAGGTGAGTGGAATGTATTTGGGACTTGGAGAGGCTTTGATTCTATTGAATATGTGTCTTAGAGTGAATGCACTAGCTCTTGTATTGAATGTGAAGTGCTGGAAGCTTGGATGCTTAGAGTGGTGGTGGTTGGGGGTATTTATAACCCTCAATCACCAAAGATCCGTTGGGGGTGGATGCTGTCGATGGGCGCACCAGACAGTCCGGTGCGCCACCAGACACTATCTGGTGTGCCAGCCACGTCATCCAAGCGTTAGGGTTCGGGAACTTTTGACCGTTGGAGGTTTTGTCTTCTAGTGGCACCGTACAGACACTGTTCACTGTCCGGTGTGCCTCTGACTTCTGCGCTCTGACTTTGTGTGCACTTTTCTTCAATGTAGCGATGTCAAGCGCCGTTGTAGATGACCGTTGCGCTAGATAGCCGTTACTCCGCTGGTGCACCGGACAGTCCGGTGAATTATAGTGGAGCGCGCTGGCAAAAACCCGAGAGTGACTAGTTTGGGATTGTACGGTCCTGGTGCACCGGACACTGTCTGGTGGCACACCGGATAGTCCGGTGCGCCAGACCAGAGCACACTCGGTTTCTTGCTCCTTTGTATTTGAACCCTATCTTTAATCTTTTATTGGTTTGTGTTGAACCTTTATGCACCTGTAGATCATACATTCTAGAGCAAACTAGTTAGTCCAATATTTGTGTTGGGCATTCAACCACCAAAAATAATTATATGAAAAGGTTAACCATATTTCCCTTTCAATCTCCCCCTTTTTGGTGATTGATGCCAACACAAACCAAAGCAAATATATAAGTGCAAAATTGAACTAGTTTGCATAAGGTAAGTGCATAGGTTACTTGGAATTAAACCAATTTATTATTTTCACTAGATATGCATGGATTGCTTTCTTTTATTTAACATTTTGGACCACATTTGCACCACTTGTTTTGTTTTTGCAAATCTTTCTGGTAAATCTTTTTCAAAGTCTTTTGCAAATAGTCAAAGGTATATGAATAAGATTGCAAGAAGCATTTTCAAGTTTTGAAATTTCCTCCCCCTGTTTCAAATGCTTTTCCTTTGACTAAACAAAACTCCCCCTGAATGAAATTCTCCTCTTAGCTTTCAAGAGGGTTTTAATAGATACCAATTGGAAGTATGTAATTTAGATGCCAATTTTGAAAATATACCAATTGAAGAAATTGTTTATCACAAGATACCAATTGGAAAAACAACTTTTGTGAAAACCAAATAAATCATCATTTCAAAAATTTTTGAAGTTGGTGGTGCGGTCCTTTTGCTTTGGGCTTAATATCTTCTCCCCCTTTGGCATTAATCACCAAAAACAGAGACATTGAGAGCCCTTTTTTATTTTCTCCCCCATTGGTACAAGTAAATATGAGTGAAAGATTATACCAATTTGAGAGTGATGCAGAGTGACGGCGAAGGATAAATGATACTGTTAGATTGGAGTGGAAGCCTTGTCTTCACCGAAGACTCCATTTCCCTTTCAATCTACGACTTAGTATAGAAATATACTTGGAAACTCATTAGTCGTAGCCTTGTACATAAATAATAAAAATTATGCATTTATACCAAAATGAAAGAGACATGATCAAAGGTATATAATGAGCTATGTGTGCAATGTTTCAATCAAAATTCCGAGAATCAAGTATATTTAGCTCATTCCTTAGTTTGCTAAAGGTTTTCTCATCTAATGGCTTGGTACAGATATCGGCTAATTGTTCTTTGGTGCTAACATAAGCAATTTCGATATCCTCGTTTGTTGGTGATCCCTTAAAAAGTGATACCGAATGTTTATGTGCTTAGTGCGGCTGTGTTCAACGGGATTATCCGCCATGCGGATTGCACTCTCATTGTCACATAGGAGAGGGACTTTGCTCATTTTGTAGCCATAGTCCCTAAGGGTTTGCCTCATCCAAAGTAATTGCGCACAACAATGGCCTGCGGCAATGTACTTGGCTTCGGCGGTAGAAAGAGCTACTGAGTTTTGTTTCTTTGAAGCCCAAGACACCAGGGATCTCCCCAGAAACTGACAAGTCCCTAATGTGCTCTTCCTATCAATTTTACACCCTGCCCAATCAGCATCGGAATACCCTATTAAATCAAAAGTGGATCCCTTGGGGTACCAAAGTCCAAACTTAGGAGTATAAACTAAGTATCTCATGATTCTCTTTATGGCCCTAAGGTGAACTTCCTTAGGATTGGCTTGGAACCTTGGACACATGCATACAGAAAGCATAATATCCGGTCGAGATGCACATAAATAGAGTAAAGATCCTATCATCGACTGGTATACCTTTTGATCTACGGACTTACCTCTCGTGTCGAGGTTGAGATGCCCATTTGTTCCCATGGGTGTCTTGATGGGCTTAGCATCCTTCATTCCAAACCTGTTAAGTATGTCTTGAGTGTACTTTGTTTGGCTGATGAAGGTGCCGTCTTGGAGTTGCTTGACTTGAAATCCTAGGAAATACTTCAACTCCCCCATCATAGACATCTCGAATTTTTGAATCATAATCCTACTAAACTCTTCACAAGTAGATTTGTTAGTAGACCCAAATATGATATCATCAACATAAATTTGGCATACAAACAAATCTTTTGCAATAGTTTTAGTAAAGAGTGTAGGATCGGCTTTTCTGACTTTGAAGCCATTAGTGATAAGAAAATCTCGTAGGCATTCATACCATGCTCTTGGGGCTTGCTTGAGCCCATAAAGCGCCTTTGAGAGTTTATACACATTGTTAGGGTACTCATTATCTTCAAAGACAGGAGGTTGCTCAACGTAGACCTCTTCCTTGATTGGTCCATTAAGGAAGGCACTTTTCACGTCCATTTAATAAAGCTTAAAGCCATGGTAAGTAGCATAGGCAAGTAATATACGAATTGAATCAAGCCTATCTACGGGTGCATAAGTTTCACCAAAGTCTAAACCTTCGACATGTGAATACACTTTGGCCACAAGTCGGGCTTTGTTCCTTGTCACCACACCATGCTCATCTTGCTTATTGCGGAATACCCACGTGGTACCTACAACATTTTGGTTAGGACGTGGAACTAAATGCCATACCTCATTCCTCGTGAAGTTGTTGAGTTCCTCTTGCATTGCCAACACCCAATCTGAATCTCTTAGTGCATCCTCCACCCTGTATGGCTCAATAGAGGACACAAAAGAGTAATGCTCACAAAAATGTGCAACTCAAGATCTAGTTGTTACCCCCTTATGAATGTCACCGAGAATGGAGTTCACGGGGTGATCTCGTTGAATTGCTTGGTAGACCCTTGGGTGTGGCGGTCTTTGACCCTGTGTTTCTTGATCATCTTCCTTGTCTTCATCTCCCCCTTGATCAATGTCCTCCTCTTGAGGTGGTTCATCCTCCTGATCTTCATCATTGATGAGGACATCCTCCACTATTACCCGTTGGCAAAGACACAATTGGCCCAGTTGGCCCAATTGTAGTCAGACGGCGACCGTGTGAGCCTCAGAATTATGCCACCTTTCTTAACTTGGGAGGAGTAAGCCACTTTAAAAGGGAGAGCCACCTTCCCCCATTGGACTAGTCTTTTTGGGCGATTGGGCCTTTCCCTGAATTGGGTGTGCTTAATGAACTATTTGGCTCCAGGAAACCCTAACTTGTTGGGCTTCGGCCAACCCCACCTGGGCTGGGTGTATCAATCATCTTGAGCTTGTTCCTCATCTTGAGTTGGTGGAGATGCTTGCATGGAATATGACGGTTCATCTTGTGCTTGTATGGGATCTTCGGATTTCTTAGGACACACATCCCTAATAGACATGTTCCTTAGAGCGACGTACGGAGCCTCTTCATCATCTAGTTCATCAAGATCAACTTGCTCCACTTGGGAGCCATTAGTCTCATCAAACACAATGTCACAAGAAACTTCAACTAATCCAGTGGATTTGTTGAAGACTCTATATGCCCTTGTGTTTGAATCATATCCTAGTAAAAAGCCTTCTACAGCCTTAGGAGCAAATTTAGATTTTCTACCTTTTTAACAAGAATAAAACATTTTCTACCAAAGACTCTAAAATATGAAACATTGGGCTTTTTACCGGTGAGGAGTTTGTATGATGTCTTCTTGAGGATTCGGTGAAGGTAGAGCCGGTTGATGGGGTAGCAGGCGGTGTTAATCGCCTTAGCCCAAATTGGTCAAGAATTTTGTACTCATCAAGCATGGTTCTTGTCATGTCCAGTAGAGTTCTATTCTTCCTCTCCACTACACCATTTTGTTGAGGTGTGTAGGGAGAAGAGAACTCATGCTTGATTCCCTCATCCTCAAGAAAGCCTTCGATTTGAGAATTCTTGAACTCCGTCCCATTATCGCTTATTATTTTCTTGATCCTTAATCCGAACTCATTTTGAGCCCGTCTTAAGAATCCTTTAAGGTCTCTTGGATTTGTGATTTTTCCTGCAAAAAGAATACCCAAGTGAAGCGAGAGTAATCATCCATAATTACTAGACAGTACTTACTCTCGTCGATGCTTATGTAAGTTATAAGGCCGAATAGATCCATGTGGAGTAGTTCCAGTGGCCTGTCCGTTGTCATAATGTTCTTGTGTGGATGATGGCGCCAACTTGCTTTCCTGCTTGACATGCGCTACAAATCTTGTCTTTCTCAAAATGAACATTTGTTAGTCCCAAAATGTGCTCTCCCTTTAGAAGTTTGTGAAGATTCTTCATTCCAACATGGGCTAGTCAGCAATGCCAGAGCCAACCCATATTAGTCTTAGCAATTAAGCAAGTGTCAAGTTTAGCTTTGTTAAAATCAACTAAGTATAGCTGACCCTCTAACACTTCCTTAAATGCTACTGAACCATCACTCCTTCTAAAGACAGTAACACCTATATCTGTAAAAAGACAGTTGTAGCCCATTTTGCATAATTGAGATATAGAAAGCAAATTGTAATCTAAAGAATCTACAAGAAAACATTGGGAATAGAATGGTCAGGTGATATAGCAATTTTACCAAGTCCTTTGACCAAACCTTGATTTCTATCCCCGAATGTGATAGCTCTTTGGGGATCTTCATTTTTCTCGTAGGAGGAGAACATTCTTTTCTCCCCTGTCATGTGGTTTGTGCATCCGCTATCAATTATCCAACTTGAACCCCCAGATGCGTAATCCTACAAAACAATTTAGGCCTTTTTCTTAGGTACCCAAACAGTCTTGGGTCCTTTCACGTTAGAAACAAGCACCTTGGGTACCCAAACACAAGTCTTGGAGCCCTTGTGTTTGCCTCCAACATATTTGGCAACTACTTTGCCTGATTTGTTAGTTAAAACATGTGATGCATCAAAAGTCTTAAATGAAATGTTGGGCTCATTTGATGCAATAGGAGTTTTCTTTTTAGGCAATTTAACATGAGTTGATTGCCTAGAGCTAGAACCCTCATTCTTATACATAAAAGCATGATGTGAAACAGTATGAGTTTTCCTAGCATGAATTCTCCTAATTTTGTGCTCAGGATAATTAGCACGATATAAAATATAGCCTTCATTATCCTGAAGCATGGGAGCTTTGCTCTTAACAAAGTTAGACAATTTCTTAGGGGCATTAAGTTTGACATTGCTTCCCTGTTGGAAACCAATGCCATCCTTAATGCCAGGGCGCCTCCCACTATAGAGCATGCTTCTAGCAAATTTAAATTTTTCATTTTCAATTTCATGCTCATCAATTTTAGCAGTTAATTGAGCTATATGATCATTTTTTTGTTTAATTAAAGCAAGGTGATCATTTATAGCATCAACATTAATATCTCTACATCTAGTACAAATAGTAACATAATCAACAGTAGATGTAGAGGGTTTGCAAACATTTAATTCATCTATCTTAGCATGTAATATGACATTCTCATTTCTAATCATTGCAAACATTTAGCTCTTTAATCTTAGAAACTAAATCGTCATTTTCAATTCTAAGACTAGCAATTGAATCATTACAAGCATTTAATTTTTCAAGCTTAGCAATTAAACTAGCATTCTCAGTTCTAAGGTTTGAAATAATGTCATGGCAAATGCTAAGCTCCTTAGACAAATTTTCACATTTCTAAACTTCCTGAGCATAAGCATTCTTCAATGTAACATGCTTTTTATTTTCTTTAATAAGGAATTCCTCTTGGCTATCCAAGAGTTCATCCTTCTCATGAATGGCACCTATTAATTCATTTAATTTTTCTTTTTGTTGCATGTTAAGGTTGGCAAAAAGAGTAAGCAAATCATCTTCATCATCACTAGAACTACCCTCATCACTAGATGTAGTATATTTGGGGTGGTTCTAGTTTGTACCTTCTTCTTTTTGCCGTCCTTTGCCATGAAGCACTTGTGGCCAACGTTGGGGAAGAGGAGGCCCTTGTTGACAGCGATGTTGGCGGCATCTTTGTCAGAGGAGGAGTCGGTGGAGCTCTCATCGGAGTCCCATTCCCGACACACGTGGGCATCGCCGCCCTTTCTCTTGTAGTACTTCTTCTTCTCCTTCTTCTTTCCCTCTTGTCGTCACCCCTATCACTATCACTAGACATAGGACATTTAGCAACGAAATGACCGGGCTTACCACATTTGTAGCACACCCTCTTGGAGCGGGGTTTGTAATCTTTCCCCCTCCTTTGCTTGAGAATTTGGCGAAAGCTCTTGATGATGAGCGCCATCTCCTCGTTGTCGAGCTTGGAGACGTTGATGGGGAGCCTACTTGATGCAGACTCTTCTTTCTTCTCTTCCGTCACTTTGAATGCGACGGGTTGTACCTCGGGTGTTGAGGTGGCGCCTTGCTCCAAATTGACAATGTGTTCGGAGTCTTTGATCATAAGTTCAAAGCTCACAAACTTGCCAATTACTTCTTCTAGAGACATCTGTTTATATCTAGGGTCTCCACGGATTAGTTGCACTTGTGTGGGATTACGAAAAACAAGTGATCTAAGAATAACCTTGACCATTTCATGGTCATCCCATTTGGTGCTCCCGAGGTTACGAACTTGATTGACCAAGGTCTTGACCCAGTTGTACATTGCTTGTGGCTCCTCTCCTTGGTTGAGGACGAATCGATCAAGCTCCCCCTCAATTGTCTCCCGCTTGGTGATCTTGGTCACCTCATCTCCTTCGTGTGCGATATTTAGGACGTCCCAAATCTCCTTGGCACTCTTTAACCCTTGCACCATATTATACTCCTCTCGACATAGAGAGGCGAGGAGTATAGTAGTTGCTTGGGAGTTAAAGTGCCGTATTTGGGCGCCCTCGTCTCCCACCGTAGGTACCTGCGCTCCAAATTCAACAATGCCCCAAATGCTTGCGTGGAGTGAGGTTAGGTGATGCCTCATTTTATCACTCCACATACAATAATCCTCACCATCAAAATATGGTGGTTTGCCTAATGGAATGGAGAGTAGAGGAGCGTTCTTAGAAATACGGGGATAACAGAGTGGCATCTTACTATACTTCTTGTGCTCATGGTGCTTAGAAGTGATGGACGCGGTGTCGGAGCCGGATGTGGAGGGCGATGAAGTGTCGGTCTCCTAGTAGACCACTTTCTTCATCTTTTTCTTCTTGTCGCCACTCTGATGCGACTTGATGTGAAGAGGGGATCCCTCCTTGCCTTTGGTAACAGACTCCCTTGATGGAGCCTTCCCGTGGCTTGTGCCCTTCTCGCCGATTTCCATCTCCCTCTTGGCGGATCCTCCTAACATCACTTCGAGTTGTTAGACTCTAATGAAGCACTAGGCTCTGATACCAATTGAAAGTCGCCTAGAGGGGGTGAATAGGCAGAATTTGAAAATTATAAACTTAAGCACACACTACAAGCCGGGGTTAGCGATAGAAATGAATCCGAGCCTGAAATAGAGGGGAAAACAAATCAACCAAGAAATAAAGCGGATGAACACAATGATTTGTTTTACCGAGGTTCGGTTATAAAGAACCTAGTCCCCGTTGAGGTGGTCACAAAGACCGGGTCTCTTTCAACCCTTTCCCTCTCTCAAACGGTTACTTAGACCGAGTGAGCTTTCTCCTTAATCAAATGGGTCACTTAGACCCCACAAGGACCACCACACACTTGTTGTCTCTTGCCTTGATTACAAATCACTTGAGAACAAGAATGAGGAAGGAAGAAAGCGATCCAAGCAACAAGAGCACAAAGAACACGAACAAACTCTCTCTCTCAAGCCACTAGGTGAGTGGAATGTATTTGGGACTTGGAGAGGCTTTGATTCTATTGAATATGTGTCTTGGAGTGAATGCACTAGCTCTTGTATTGAATGTGAAGTGCTGGAAACTTGGATGCTTGGAGTGGTGGTGGTTGGGGGTATTTATAACCCTCAACCACCAAAGAACCGTTGGGGGTTGCTTCTGTCGATGGACGCACCGGACAGTTTGGTGCGCCAGCCACGTCACCCAACTGTTAGGGTTTGGGAGCTTTTGACCGTTGGAGGTTTTGTCTTCTAGTGACACCGGACAGTCCGGTGTCGCACCAGACAGACACTGTTCACTGTCCGGTGCGCCTCTGACTTTTGCGCTCTTCCTTTGTGTGCACTGTTCTTCACTGTAGCGATGTCAGGCGTCGTTGCAGACGACTGTTGCGTTGGATAGCCGTTACTCTGTTGGTGCACCGAACAGTCCGGTGGCACACCGGACAGTCCGGTGAATTATAGCGGAGCGCGCTGGCGAAAACCCGAGAGTGGCTAGTTTGGGATTGAACGGTCCTGGGGCACCGAACACTGTCCGGTGGCACACCGGACAGTCCGGTGCGCCAGACCAGAGCACCTGTATTTGAACCCTATCTTTAATCTTTTATTGGTTTGTGTTGAACCTTTATGCACCTGTAGATCATATATTTTAGAGCAAACTAATTAGTCTAATATTTGTGTTGGGCATTGAACCACCAAAATTAATTATAGGAAAAGGTTAACCCTATTTCCCTTTCAGATATAAAATTCAGATAAGAATATAGAAAAATTTTCATTTTTTTGTTGTAGAGAACAAATATTGTATAAAACAACTTATACAAAATTTTATTCTTATTTGTAATAATATGCCTATAACACAACAAAAGATTAACATCGAACTTTACACATATCTATATTAAAATATTATATTTGTCTATAATAGTTAGGGTACCCTCTCCTAGCTAAAGTATTTACATCCAGCATATAACGTGCCTTCGTTCCTTGCTGTCGTGCTTGTGTTCTTTGTCATATTGATTCTTGGTTCTTTTGGTAGATACTTTTTATTCTCTTTCCCGCCTGGTCACACCGCCACAGTATCGCTGCATGCGATAGGCTATCCCGAACCGGCGCATCGTCCAAGGCCTCGGTAGGCTAGCTGGCAGGCAGCGTGTACGTGGCTTCCTCGCGTGTGGTATGGCGTTGCCCATATTGCTAGCCTCTGTCCGGCCGACTGCACGAAGCCACAGAGAAAGCGATGCATCTAACGCCATCTTCATGCACGGTTAGATTTTGATTATACGGACAAAAAAAAGTACTGACGTGGATAGACTAGGAGTACATCTTTGCTCCTATCTTTAATATATAGAAATAGAAATGAAGTTCAAAACCAAGAGGTGCTACACAACGAGAGGAACACGGCAATAACGCTAGGGGTGTCTCATCTATAGTGGTGCAGCATCGAGTCTCGACCACGACACTACAACAATGGATAGCACTGCCAACTCCGTCGTGCGATTCCGGATTACAGAGGGCTTAATCCTGAGTGCGGTTGAAGGCTATGCGTCCACAGAACAAGGATGAGAACGGAGGAGGTTATCTCACCGGCGATATAGGTGCAGATAGTCCTGCACACGAGTTAGGGTGGGTCTACGGCAAACTCGACTCTAGCAAGCGATTCCCCGTGCTCCGCGCCAAATCCCCACCCGATGCAGTCTCGAGAAGCTTTAGCACCTCCCACAAATTTACCCTGGCCTGACCCCCGAGAGTGTTATGGCATTGCGGACGTGGTTTTACCGATGGCGGCCACAAGTTCACATGACGACGAGCTCTGTCTCTCACCAGTGCTTCTCGGTGATGGCTCAGGAACGGGTGGCTTTTGGTGCCCATGCCGAGGAGGTGGGGCAACTCGATGGCTGGTGCGAGGGGCACGACGGGATTAGCTTTATACCCAAGGGGAGCGGATCCTGGGTCGGTATTCTGCTACGCGATCGTAGGGTTCTGTTACAGAGAAGGAAGAGGAAGGTTCAGTTGAAGTGGTCCCACATGCCAGTGTCCAAATGAAGTCTGCGTTGCGGGATCCGCCGGTCATCCGCCTGGGCACACGCAAGCGAAGGTCTGTGAGACAACCGGACGACATCGCGGGACCACAAGTCAGTGTTCGAGCATGAATACAAGGGCTGAACAGTGGGGTCCTCCCCGTCGGCGCTCACAGTGGACGGCTAGGCCGAGCGGGCCAAGAAGGGGCCGGCCGAGGGAGGAAATCGGCCAAGGCAGTGGTAGGTCTTCTCTTTTTCTTTTTTTTATTTCCTGTTTCTATTTTATTTTCAATTCTAAGTTCCAAATTAAACCTGATTTTGAAATTCAAATTCAAGTTTAATGCACAAACAAAAACTCCAGCATGCGATGCAGGGTTTCATTTTATTTAATTTATTTACTGTTTTGCTCATGTATATAAATGCTTCTAACTCTATAAGTAATTCAATAGTAATATTTTTATGTAATAAATAATACACTCAAATAAAGTAAAATTTTTTTGTTTACTTAAATTCAAATCCCAGTGTTCGAATTCAAATATGAATTTGAATCATCTAAACTTTCCATTCACTTGACTTAGGAGAATAATCTAAAAGGTGAGAAAATCCTTATTAAGGACACTTCAATTTTTTGAATCTTTATAGGGTTTTCTTAAATACCAAATAGGATTTTAGGGTGTTACACTTCCCACAGCTAATGAGACTACTTGATCCATGTTGCTGCATCGAGTAAGAAGTGAAATGTGGTTTCATGATATAAAGTATTGTTTGCTATAAATGCTTGTTACCATGTATTTGTAGCTAGGAGCTCACCTAGTTAATTAATAATCTAGAACTTCAAAAGCTAAAACTTGAATTAGACTCAGCTAGTGCTTTTGGCAAACCAAACGGCCTAGAGGTAGAGGAGTAGACTCCTCACATCAGGTAAGTCTAGCCAGTATTAGTATACAAAGCCTTGCTTGTGGCATAATTTTACAGGTCTCTTGCAAGAAACGGTTCATGGTGTGACTTGATGTCACCCTGCCACTGGGTTGGACGGTCGAGTGGGATGCTTCCTCTTCAGGAGAGGATGAGGCAGGAGTAGCGTGGCCATGCTTCACCATTGTCACGGAACCTCCCAAGGTATTAGGCCCACCTACAGATGTTCTTGTCCTAAGGACCTCAGACAGTCATGCAGGTGGACATAATGACTCGGCAGGTTTGGTTATCTGTATCTTCATCATATCGCCCAAGAGCGCTTAACCCATCACGCAGACATTACACAACATCGGAGAAAAGAACGAGTGGAAAGGATTACAATAATATAATTTACATTGATAAAAATATAGAAAGAGTACTTATTACATAGCTGGGTGTTCGAGTGCAGCACTTATTATTACATAACTGGGAGGCAAAACACCGTCCCACAAACAAGTTCAGTGATCTTCCTCTTGCTTTAGCACCACCTTAGAGCAGAAACAGCAAAACTCGGCTGTTTCATCACCTACAACAACATGGGTTCGAAAACCTTAAGTACGGAGTGTAATTTCGCAAGTCTTACCCGTCAAAGGAAAAAGACTCTCAAGGATATGATGGCTTTTAGGAATCAAGGTAAAGCTCATAAAAATTCAAAGACTCATGTTTGCGGAAAAGCATACTATGAGTGGATCCTTAAAAATCCATTTTTATTTTCAGGTTAAGTTTACCTGCATCTAGAGTTCTTTCTATCCTAGATTAGGCACTTAGCCTATGCTAGCCATCTTTTATCATTCCTTCAGTTCACTTGATTGCTACGTGTAGGGTAGTGACCAAGTCTTCATGTTCGAGAAGTAACGGTGATCTGAATCAATTAATACCCAGCTGGGGATCTCCAACCACATGACATATGTAGCACTTAACCCTTGCATATGTCAACTCGCCACCGGGTTTCTCAAGACCAGAATGGGTTCACGCCAACCAAGAGCACACATACACCACCGTCCAGCCTCTTGCTACGGAGGGTACACGCTACTCTCGACATCTCTCCACTCCCATTGCGTGGTGGCCTTTCTGGTATTGGTCCGACTGAGGCAAATCTTACCCATGACGAGGCATGTGGCTAGTTAAAAGGTCCACAATCATCAAGCCTACATCGGTTCGGTCCTTAATCGACTCAGACGGAGACACTACAATGTGACTCTCTTCTCGTGCAAGTCACCCGCCCGGTCTCGTCATTATCATTAACCCAAAATCTGGTACCTGACAGAGGTACATCTTTTCAGATGTTGAACCCATCACAGCCATGATGGATTTCACCATCAAAAGTCTTTTCTTTATAAAATTTTCCATACCATATGAAGCATCACCTTTTGTTTAAAACAAAACATTTTATTTTCTAGAGCAAAGCTAAGCATCAGAAAACTTTGAGCAAATCAGGTAACAAGGAATGGTAATCAATTTCCAAGGAAGGGAATGCAGCAATTGTTTAGCACCCAACTCCCATCACCTAATGCATCATCTCAAGTGATAAAGAGTTTAAAACAACAAGGAAAGGGTAAATGCTCCGGGGCATGCCTTGTGTTGCAGGAGGTTCCGGGTCTGTTCCACGGATGTCGAAGTAGAAGTTATTCTCGGCTGGTGGATTCTCAGCTTGAGGTACAACTTCTTCTTCAACTACAATCTCTTCCTCGTTTTCTATACAGGACAATACATGTACATGAATGCTTATGTGATGGTATGAACATGCAGTTACATAATAGAAACATACTAAGTTGTATCTTGAATACAACTTTCCTTCACAGTACACACTAATCACTAGGGTTTCCTAAATTGGTGTTCTATCAGTATTAAGCAACTAAACCCTAAGAGGCTAGTTTATTGGGTTTGGGACCAAACAATGTCCAAATCATTTCAAACTTCACCCAAGGTCTTTAATCATCGTACTAATCCTACCTAAAAAGTTTTACCATTTTTGGAGCTACTAATTTATTTCTAAAATTCTAAAGGGCTTGGTTTAAACACCTTTAAAGGCTATATAATTCTAGGTTCGGAATAAAAATCTTGGACCTGTTTTTATTAAATACTAGATGATTTTAGGATCCTAGCAAAATTGGTCTCATAATTTTACCATTTTCTACTAGTTTCTATCTATTTCTTAATTTGGCAGTAAAAAGAAAAGGAAAAACTATGAATAGTGTTGTGCTCAATTCAGCCCAACACAGCCCGCAACAGGAGAAATGTGTGCGCGCTCGCGCCCGCACTGGCAACTTTGTGTAGAGACCCTCGGCCATTTGAAAAACCGGTAAAGAACCCCTACATACTATTCACATGTCTCACTAACATGTGCACATAAACCCTCCCCTTCTTTCTCCTTCGCATGACCAGGTTCCCGACCCCGGACGGGGTGTGGTTTGCTCCGGCGAACCTATACCTGCCATGCTATCCTATAATCTCTGCTCAATTTTGTTCTCACATCTAATTCAACCCTTGGCGCTCCACATGGGATCAACAATTGAGCACGAACGCCCTCCTAGAGCTCAGTCTACAAGCACCCATGGATTTGAAGCTTTCCCGGCCTGTTCCCAATGACACAGCGCAATAGTGTTTGAATCGGGAGCACGATAAGCTTCAGCAACTTACTAGGACTCAAGAACGACGACTAAGAAGATGGTTGAAGGGACAGAGCGGTGTGTCGACGGAGGGGGTGTTCGCGGCAGTGCGGAAGACTGATTTGGGGGAAATCCCAAATTCTCGGGCTATGGTGGATGGCAGGTCGTGGTTAGAGTTGCGCTGGGTTCGTGATAAGGGGGTGGAGCAAGGGAAGCGCACAACTTATAGAGGTTGGCCACGATTGTCCTGAATTTGAAGGAGATTTGGATCACGGTTGTGGCAGAATCTCCCAAGTTATTAGGCCCACATTCACATGCCCTTGTCTCAAAGACCTCAGACAGCTATGCATGTGCACCAGATAACTTAACAGGATCTGTCTAAGTGTCCCAAGGACCCCGGATAAACCACTTACAACTAGGATCACAAGATTAAGTAAACACAAATCACACACCAACATTTGCAGCGGAATTTCTTTATTACAAAAAGTTACAGGTTATAACAAATTTACATTATATTTATCAGAGTGATTACAAAAGTGATTCAAAGAAATATACCTTGAAATGTTATAAATTATTTATAATTTTGAAATATATGCTAGCTCAATGACCATCCTCAATAAGAAGTATAGAAGAGCTACCTTAACCTATAAGAAGGTCGTGCCCACCGTCGCTTAACACCATCCACAGCAGCATAATTCTAGTACCTGCAACAACATGGGTTCAAAAATACTGAGTACGAAGTGTACTTTCGCAAGTCTTACCCGTCTAAGGAAAAAGACTCTCAAGGATATGTCGGCTTTTGGGAGTCAAGGTAAAGTTTAACAAGATTCAAAGACTCTTTTGCAGAAAAGCTTACTATGAGTGTATCCTTAAAAATTCATTTTACTAGTCAGGTTAAGTAAAGTTACCTTCATCTAGAGTTCTTTCTATCCTAGTTGAAGCACTTGGCCTACACTAGCCGTCTTTTATCATCCCTTCAGTTCACTAGATTGCTACTTGTAAGTCAGTGACCTAGTCTCCATGTCTGAGAAGTAACGGCGATCCGAATCGATTAATACCCAGCTAGGGATCTCCAACCACACGACATATGTAGCACTTAACCCTTGCATATGTCAACTCGCCACCGGGTTTCTCAAGACCAAAATGGGTTCACGCCAACCGAGAGCACAGATACACCACTGTCCAGCCTCTTGCCATGGAGGGTACACGCTACTCTCGCCATCTCTCCACTCCCATTGTGTGGTGGCCTTTCTAGTATTGGTCCGGCCGAGGCGAAGCTTACCCATGACGAGGCATGTGGACAGTTAAAGGGTCCTCGGTCAGCAGGCCCACATCGACACGGTCCTTATTCGACTCAGATGGAGATACTACACTGAGACTTCCATCTCATGCAAGTCACCTGCCTAGTCTCGTCTTTATTATTTTAAACCCAAAGTTTGGTACCTGGCAGAGGTACATCTTTTCAGATGTTGAACCCATAAGGGCCCTTATGAATTCACCATCATAATTCTTTTCTTTGTAGAAATTCCCATCCAATATGAAACATCACCTTTTGTTTTAAAACAAAACATTTTGTTTTTCTAAAGCAAGGCTAAGCATCATAAAAATCCTTTTCATAAAAGGGTATCAAGGAAGGGCAATCAATTTCCCAAGGAAGGAAATGCATCAATTGTTTAGCACACAACTCCTATCATCTAATGCATCATATAAGGTGAGAAAGATTTTAAAACACAAGGAAAGGGATAATGCACTGAGGCTTGCCTGGAATAACACTAGGTTAGTGTTTGTTAGATGAGACTTGTTTGTCGATCATCTCTCAGCCGAGCACTTGCTTGATTTATCCATCTTTAGGTTCATCATCCGCATCACCTTGAGATTAATCCAACTCTTGTCCTTCACATCACGTGATCAACTAGCGTACCTCATGAGATGCACGATGCACATGTATGAGCACGGGTATAAATAGCATAAGATAGATAATCTACACTGAAGAGGAAGAAACACTTATGGTCAGGCATCACAAACTAGAATGCATAAACACTAGATACTTATAACTCATTAAGTGCAACAATCACAGTCCCCCTAGCTTAACCGGATCAACCCCAAACATCATGGAACATCAAACCATACACAAACTCTCTCTATATATATATACCAAATTACAATTTTAGAACTAAAGACCTAAAGTGTTTATACGCATCATTTATCAGGCAGATCCTAGATTCTAGTTGAAACAAACACATCGATGTTACTTGATCCTAAATATTCGAAATAGCAATCAACATCCATTCAAATCATGAAATCGACCAACACACATAGAATATCATGCCTTGTTTAGAGAGCACACTAAACGACTTACAACTTTAGCTTGACAATTCTAAGACACCTAACACTTATAAAATTTGATAGAAGAACTTTCATTAACTTTCTAAACTAATTTCCCGGCTAACCTGTGTATCACTGAAAGGGAAATAGGGTCAAACCTTTTCCGATATGAATTTTGGTGGTTGAATTGCCCAACACAAATTATTGGACTAACTAGTTTGCTCTAGAAAATATGTTCTACAGGTGCCAAAGGTTCACAACAAACCAATACAAAGATAAAAGAAAGGGTTCAAAACAAAGGAGCAAAATATACCGAAGACAGCCCTGGTCTGGCGCACCGGACTGTCCGGTGCACCACTGGACAGTGTCCGGTGCACCAGGGAGATCGACTCTGAACTTGCCAGCTTCGGGAATTTGGAAGGCCGCTCCGCTATAATTCACCGGACTGTCCGGTGTGCCAGCGGAGCAACGGCTACTTCGCGCCAACGGTCGTCTACAAAGATCAATAAATGTGCTACAGTGCGCACCTGCGCGCGCAGAAGTCAGAGCAGGCGCCAGAAGGCGCACCGGACAGTCTACAGGACCTATCCGGTGCACCACCGGACTGTCCGGTGGCCCAGTTGTCAGAAGCTCCAACGGTCGAACCCTAACGGTAGGGTGACATGGCTGGCGCACTGGACAGTGTCCGGTGGCGCACCAGACTGTCCGGTGTGCCATACGACAGACAACCTCCCCAACGGCCATTTTGGTGGTTGGGGCTATAAATACCCCAACCACCCCCACATTCAAGGCATCCAAGCTTCACTACATCTCATTCAATACAAGAGCAATACACAACACTCCAAGACACAAATCAAAGCCTCCGATCGAATCAAAGTCCTCAATTCAACTCTAGTTCTTAGGACTTGTGAGGAGATCGACTTGTGTTCTTTTGTTGCTCTTGTTGCTTGGTTTGCTTTCTTCTTTCTCTCATTCTTACTCTCAAAACCTTGTAAGCGAAGCAAGAGACACTAATTGTGTGGTGGTCCTTGCGGGGTCTAAGTGACCCAGGAAATCAAGGAAGGAAGCTCACTCGGTCTAAGTGACCGTTTAAGAGAGGGAAAGTGTTGAAAGAGACCCGGTCTTTGTGACCACCTCAACGGGGAGTAGGTTTGCAAGAACCGAACCTCGGTAAAACAAATCACCGCGTCTCACTCCTTATTTGCCTGTGATTTGTTTTCGCCCTCTCTTTCGGACTCGATTATATTTCTAATGCTAACCCCGGCTTGTAGTTGTGCTTAAGTTTATAATTTTCAGATTTCGCCTATTCACCCCCCTCTAGGTGACTTTCAATTGGTATCAGAGCCCGATGCTTCATTAGAGCCTAACCGCTCAAAGTGATGTCGGGAGAACACGCCAAGAAGGAGATGGTGACCGGCGAGAAGCCCGCCACAAGCCACGGGAAGGCTCCATCGGGAGAGTCCCGCAACAAGAAGAAGGAGGAATCACCTCCTCACAAGTCACATCGGAGTGGTGAGAAGAAAAAGAAGATGAAGAAGGTGGTCTACTACGAGACCGACTCTTCATCGCATCCACCTCCGGCTCCGACGCGCCATCTGTAACTTCTAAGCGCCATGAGCGCAAGAAATTTAGTAAGATTCCTCTACGCTACCCTCGCATTTCTAAACGTACTCCATTACTCTCCGTTCCCTTAGGAAAACCACCGGTTTCTGACGGTGAAGATTATAACATGTGGAGTGATAAAATGTGGCATCACCTAACCTCACTCCACACTAGTATTTGGGACGTTGTTGAGTTTGGTGTACAGGTACCATCCTTAGGGGATGAGGACTATGATTCGGACGAAGTTGCCCAAATCCGGCACTTCAACTCACAAGCCAGCACAATACTCCTCGCCTCTCTAAGTCGAGAGGAGTATAACAAGGTGCAAGGATTGAAGAGCGCCAAGGAGATTTGGGACGTGCTCAAAACGGCGCACGAAGGAGACGAGGTGACGAAGATCACCAAGAGGGAAACGCTCGAGGGGGAGCTCGGTCGCTTCATGCTCAACCAAGGAGAAGACCCGCAAGCCATGTACAACCGGCTAAAAACCTTGGTGAACCAAGTGCGCAACCTCGGGAGCACTAAGTGGGATGACCACAAAATGGTCAAGGTTATTCTTAGATCACTCGTATTTCTTAACCCCACTAAAGTTCAATTAATTTGTGGTGATCCAAGATATAAACTAATGTCTCCCGAGGAAGTGATAGGCAAATTTGTGAGCTTTGAATTGATGATCAAAGGCTCCAAGAAGATCATCGAGCAAGGCGCCTCCTCCTCCGTACCCGAAGCACAACCCGTTGCATTCAAGGCAACGGAGGAGAAGAAAGAAGACTCTACACTAAGTAGGGTCCCCATCGATGCCTCCAAGCTCGACAATGAGGAGATGGCGCTCATCATCAAGAGCTTCCGCCAAATCCTCAAGCAAAGGAGGGGGAAGGACTACAAGCCCCGCTCCAAGAAAGTGTGCTACAAATGTGGTAAGCCCGGTCGTTTTATCGCTAAATGTCCATTGTCTAGTGATAGTGACAGGGATAACGACAAGAGGGGGAAGAAGAAGGAGAAGAAGAGATATTACAAGAAAAAGGGCGGCGATGCCCATGTTTGCCGGGAGTGGGACTCCGACGAGAGCTCCACCGACTCCTCCTCCGACGAGGACGCCACCAACATCGTCGTCAACAAGGGACTTCTCTTCCCCAACGTCGGCCACAAGTGCCTCATGGCAAAGGACGGCAAGAAGAAGGTAAAATCAAAATCCTCCACTAAGTATGCAACATCTAGTGATGAGGCTAATTCTAGTGACGATGAGGATGATTTGTTTACTCTTTTTGCCAATCTTAACATGCAACAAAAAGAGAAATTAAATGAATTGATTAGTGCTATTCATGAGAAGGATGAACTCTTGGATAGCCAAGAGGACTTCCTTATCAAGGAAAACAAAACATGTTAAGACAAAAAATGCTTATGCTCAGGAGATAGAGAAAAATGAAAAATTAACTAGTGAGCTAAGTACTTGCCATGACACTATCTCCAACCTTAGAATTGAGAATGATAATTTGATTGCTAAGGTTGAGAAGTCAAATATTTGTGATGATTCAATTGTCAGTCTTAGAAATGACAATGCTAGTTTAATTGCTAAGATTGATCAATTGAATGCCTCTCTTGCTAGCCTTAGGAATGAGAATGAAAAATTAATTGCCAAGGCTAAAGACTTAGATGTTTGCAATGTTTCCATTACCAATCTTAGAGATGAGAATGCTATTTTACATGCTAAGATTGTTGAATTAAATGATTGCAAACCCTCTACATCTACCGTTGAGCATGTTACCATTTGTACTAGATGTAGAGATATCAATGTTGACGCTATTCATGATCACATTGCTATGATTAAACAACAAAATGATCATATAGCAAAATTAGATGCTAAAATTGCCGAGCATGAGTTAGAAAATAAAAATTTTAAATTTGCTCGTCGTATGCTTTATAGTGGGAGACGCCCTAGCATTAAGGATGGCATTGGCTTCCAAAAGGGAGACAATGTCAAGCTTAATGCCCCTCCTAAAAGATTGTCCAACTTTGGTAAGGGCAAAGCTCCCATGGTTCAGGATAACGAAGGTTACATTTTGTACCCTGCCGGCTATCCTAAACACAAAATTAGGAGAATTCATTCTAGGAAGTCTCACTCTGGATCTCATCATGCTTTTATGTATAAGAGTGAGACATCTAGTTCTAGGCAATCCACTCATGCTAAATTGCCTAAGAAGAAAACTCCAATTGCATCAAATGATCATTATGTTTCATTCAAAACTTTTGATGCTTCTTATGTGCTAACTAACAAATCAGGCAAAGTAGTTGCCAAATATGTTGGGGGCAAACACAAGGGGTCAAATACTTGTGTTTGGGTACCCAAAGTTCTTATATCTAATGTCAAAGGACCCAAAACTGTTTGGGTACCTAAAATCAAGAACTAAATTTGTTTTACAGGTTTATGCATCCGGGGGCTCAAGTTGGATCATCGACAGCGGGTGCACAAACCACATGACAAGGGAGAAAAGGATGTTCTCCTCCTATGAGAAAAACTAAGATCCCCAAAGAGCGATCACATTCGGGGATGGAAATCAAGGTTTGGTCAAAGGATTGGGTAAAATTGCTATATCACCTGACCATTCCATTTCCAATGTTTTTCTTGTAGATTCATTGGATTACAACTTGCTTTCTGTTTCTCAATTATGCAAAATTGGTTACAACTGTCTTTTTACGGATACAGGTGTTACTGTCTTTAGAAGAAGTGATGATTCAGTAGCCTTTAAGGGAGTGTTAGAGGGTCAGCTATACTTAGTTGATTTCAATAGAGCTGAACTCGACACTTGCTTGATTGCTAAGACTAACATGTGTTGGCTCTGGCATCGCCGACTTGCCCACGTTGGAATGAAGAATCTTCACAGGCTTCTAAAGGGAGAGCACATTTTGGGACTAGCAAATGTTCATTTTTAGAAAGATAGGATTTGTAGCGCATGTCAAGCAGGGAAGCAAGTTGGTGTTCATCATCCACACAAGAACATCATGACGACTGACAGGCCACTTGAGCTCCTCCACATGGACCTATTCGGCTCGATAGCTTACATAAGCATCGGCGGGAGTAAGTACTGTCTAGTTATTGTGGATGATTATTCTCGCTTCACTTGGGTATTCTTTTTGCAGGATAAATCTCAAACCCAAGAGACCTTGTGTGGCGGAACTGCCCGAATTATTCCATCTTAAGTGCCTACGTCCCGCCTTAGAGGCTAGACCACACTTAAATGGGAATAACCTGTCAATCCCTCGGATCTAGTCCGACGAGGCCACTGACAGGATCAAGTACCACAGTCTCACTCGAGGGTGAGTCACAGAGCAAATACAATAAAGCATAAAACCATACATTAAGGAGTATTAAGCTTATTACATCATCATCGGAGTTTTAGCAAAAGTAGTCATCATTGTTCGTAGTGCAGCGGAATAAAACTAACGATAAATAAACAGAGATGGGGAAGCATGTCCCATCACTCCTCATGCTCCTCCTCAGCCGAGGCAGGATCCCACTCGACTGTCCAACCCGGTGGCAAGATGGACGGCCAAGTCACTCCAGCAACCATGTCCTCTAGAGAACCTGTAAAAATTATGCCACAAGCAAGGCTGAGTATACTAATACTCAGCTAGACTTACCCGGTGTGAGGAGTCTACTCCTCTACCTATAGACATGCAGCTGTTTGGCTGTGGGGTTTGGTTGCCAAAAGCACTAGCTGAGTTTATAAACCAAATTTTAACTTTGTAAAGTTTTAGTGTGACTCTCTTAAGACTAGATATGTACTATCTACTCATTCATGGTATCAAGCAAATTTAGCAATCAACATCTTTTGTCACATCATCACATTTCCACTTGTTACTCAATGCAGTACAATGGATCAAGCGGTCTCATTAGCTGCGAGAAGCAGACGATTCGAATCGATTTTTTATCCTTGCAAGGTAAACCTAAACACACGACGTGGCGAGGCACTCCATCCCCACATACATCAACCGTCCCCATCGATTCCCTGTCAGCAGAGAGGGGCTCACCGCCTTAGCGTACAATGCCTCATTGACCCCGACTGCCGTCGTGCACTGACCGCACTTGTACCCATCATAACCGGAATGGGAGACCACGTCTCAAGTCGCGTGAGGAGGGCAATCTACTGCCAGGTTCAATCAGGTACTAGGCTTACCGATTTACCATATTTCTCGGCATATGTTTAGTATGTTCAAACGCTTGACACAGGTATCCGAACGTTAAATCCTTATTCCAATTTCATCTCGTAGACATCGCAACCCCCCATGGGTCCGAGTTCACAGACCCTTATCATTCTGTTATCAAGGTGGATACAATCAATTTTCCTGACCTCGTGCGAGTGTTAGAAAAATCACTCGACTTCTACCGAGATCCCTATTTAGCAAAGTAGCTACTCGACCTAGCATACTAGTATTCATTTCAACAAGGGTTCCTGAGTTCATGCAACTAGGGTTTCAACCAACTCCTACACTTAAGTGCACAATACAAGCCTACAAACATTAAGTGTAGTAAAATATCATATAGAACAGGTTATGCATAAAACCGGGGCTTGCCTTCCAAAGCTGGGGCAGGCAGATCCTCTGGTGCAGGCTCTGGTGCTGGATCTGGGGCTACCTCCTGAGTGACTCCTTGCTCCGGCACGAGGATGTACTCTCCGTCAGCGAGGTTGCTGTTGGAACTTGCTCTCAGTTGCAAGGGGATCCAACAAGGGTGAACAATGACGTCAACAGGGTTCTCACGCTCGATGACAATAGCTCTGTTAATCTGCCCCCTCACGGGCACTGTGCGGGGGTATTAATAGGTGTCTGAGTGCCCAGCGCCTTGTGTTAAGGACGCATGTGCCCTCAGATACCTAGGTTATCCCCAGATTATTCCCATAAAGCAGGGTTACAGACTGTAATTACAGGAATGCCTTTGCAAATTAGGCCCGTAACACGCAGCGGCCACGCAGGGCCCGTTACAATGGGCCGGATCACACGTGGGCCTCTGAGCCGGACGAGGCCGCACGACGGGGTGACGATGTCGCAGGCCTTCGTCTGGCGCCGTATCAAGGGAAGGGTGTCCCTGCCTGTTTTGTCTCCGTCGGACCAGCGACTGCAGCGAAGGCCTCGAGCGAAGGGTGGCGTCTTTGCCTTCGCCCCAACATTTGCCCTCCGAGGGACCAGTTCAACAAAGTCACCTGGTGCCGAAGACGTCGCTAGATGGCGGAGACGCTGCCCTCGCTCGAAGTGGTTCCGCGGGGGTTTTTGACATGACCGTTGATTGACGCTGTACTGTTGGATTGCAGGTTTCCCGAAGCGCCGCGCCCTGTTGGATTGCAGGTTTCCCGAAGAGCCGCGCCCTGCCTATAAAAGGGGGCGGGGGACGGCGCTTTTTGAACTTCACTTTCCGCGCTCCGTGCAAACCCTAGCCGCCTTTTCCACCGTCTTGCTGCTCGTCTGCCCGCCTTGCTTTTGTTCGCCGGAGATCTGGCTCGAGTGAAGCAGACCGCCCGCCGATGCCGACGGTACGTAGCGATGCCGACCTCCTCTTCTTCTGCTGCCGCTACACTGCCGGCCGACGCCTCGCCGCCAGCCGTCGCATCGCCGCCGGCCTACGCCTCGTCTGAGGAGACTCTGAGTAGTTTGGTGGCGGAGGAGTTGCGCGCCGGCGATTCTGTGGATTTTGGCGTGTCGCGGATGTCGTCGGCCCGCGTGCAAGATATGCAGCGGCTGGGTTACTTTGGCGGCGGAGTTGCTCGTGTCCTGGGGACGGAGGAAGTCCCCGAGCCGGAGGGCGAGTTGGTTGTGTTCGAGGCATTCTTTGCCGCTGGTCTCCGCCTGCCTGCGCACCGATTTGTTGGTGAAGTCCTGCGCAGGTTTAACGTTCAGATACATCAGCTGACTCCGAATGCTGTGGTGGCTCTGTCGAAGTATGTCTGGGCGACGACTTGTACGGCGGACAGCCATCAGTCGAAGTCTTTGCGAAGTACTACTGTCTGCACTGGCAGAAGAGGATGATTGGGGATGAAGTTGCCCAGTTTGGGTCCTGCACGTTTAAGCCGAAGACCGGCAAGACCACGATGCAGGTGGTCGAGTTGGTTCCTTGCGCCCGCAACAAGTGGGGCAACTGGAATGAGTTTTGGTTTTATGTCGCTGAGGGTACCGTCGAAGGCCATGAGGGACTCCTTGTGTCCGAGATGTGTTCACATTTTTACTCAGCATACCCGTCCTTTGAGGTGGCGGAGGGGGATGCGGACGAAGGGGCCCTTCGGTGCGACGCCGGCCTGAGCAGTGGGCGTGATTTTGTTGAAGAATTTGTGGTGTACGGGGTATGGCCCTTGGCGCATGGCTGGGCGTTGGGCGAAGTGTGCCCTCGCCGGATGCCTTCCCATGGTGGGAAGATGGTCCGAAGTCCTGCCTTCGCGCTTAATCTGCAAAGCCGCGATCCGACCGCCTTTGTGCGTGAGGCGGAGGATGGGGCGGTGCGGCTCGTTGGTCGTTACGTGCCGAGGACAGAGGGCCAGCGTAGCTGGGATATCCGCGGGTCGAATGACCATTTGAACAGGGTTTTTGAATTGAATCAACTGCCGCATGGCGGCTACCCCGGCCAAGACGATGTGGACCGCCGTGGGAAGAAGCCGGTGGTGGAGATCGGAGACGACCCTGCGCCGGCGGCCGCCCCATCCTCTAAAAAGAGGAAATTAAGTACTGCTATGGGAGGACTTGGGGTTTCCGATGGTTTTGCTAGAGAGTTGATGAGGACTTGCGCGGCACCGGGGGGAAGGATGTCTTCGCCCGAGCTCTGGGAGTCTTCGGCGCGGATGCTGAGGGTTACCGGGGGTTGGTGGCCTAGGAATATTCCTATCCCCCGCGTGGCCGGCGAAGACTTTTTTACATCTCGCATGGTTCGTGAATGGAAAGTGTTTCCTTACGGGCGGAATATTGCTGCTATTGTGTCGGCAGTGATGGACAAGGATTGCCAGGGAGCTGCACAAAAGCGCCAGGCGGTTGTCAGGCTTCATGAAGCCCAGCCGAAGATGCAGCGGGGGGCTGCGAAGGCTGTGGCCCCTGGCGGAGGCAAGCCGCCGCTAACGGCGAAGTCGGGCGGGCCTGTATTTAGCAAGGCGCCGGAGGCAGCGGCGGGCGCCGGTGGTTCCAAATCGACGAAGGCTGTGCCGCCGTCCAGCAGGGTGTCGGAAGTCGCGAAGGCGGCCCGAGAGTTGCCGTCGTCGGGCAAGCGCGTCGCCGACTTCGCCACCGATATTAATGTGGAGGACTATCTTGGTGGTAAGCCCTTGGCTCGTTTTTTTTAATCGTTGAAACGTTGTAGGGTCGGACGAGGGCCAGCTTGCTATTGTTGCGCCTGCCGCGGCGACCATGGCGGCTGCCGTAGTGTCGAAGGCGAAGGGCGGTGCTCTTAGTGCCGGAGGCGAGATGTCGGAACTGGCGGCCGTCAGGGATGAGGCGGGCGCTGCGTCCCGCCGGCTGAAGGAGGTGACGGAGGCACTAAGTCAGGTCCGTTGAGTTAGACTCCGTTTTTTTTTACCGCGGTCTTACGTGTGTTCTGCAGGTGGCTGACTTCGCCAACCGCACGGCGTCGGGGGCCCTCACGGCAGTTGTGTCTGCCGAAGTCGAGAGACTTCGGACGCAACATGCGGACGCCGTCCGTGAAAAATCGGCCGCCGACAGTAAGTGCCGCAAGCTGGCGGACAAGGTGGCCGCGCTGGAGGGGGAGAAGGCTGACCTCCGGCGCCAATTGGCGGGGGAGAGGAGGGAGACCAACGAGGCCCTCGCCAAGGCGCAGGCTGCGCAGGTGGAGGCCAATCTGGCGCGGGCGGAGGGCAATCTAGCCAGGGAGCGCGCCGAGCAGCTGCAGGAGCGGCTCATCGCCCTGGAGAGCCGCGTGGAGAGGGCCGAGGCCGTGACGCGCGCGGAGGCCGAGCGGACGCGCAAACAGCTTATGGACTCGTACCATAAGCTGGGCGCGCGGACCGGTGACTTCGAAGTGCCGGACCGAGAGTCCGGACTTCGCTGCCTGGAGTGGGTACAGGAGGAGTTGCAGGCGCTCCCCACTATCGTGGAGGTGTTCATGTCGTATGCCTCCCTGGTCACCTGCGAGGGGGCGATGAACGCGCTCTCCCGCGAAGGGTGCCGGCACGTCGAGGTCTTCGACCAGGCTGATGAAGACTTTGAGTGAGATATCTACAAGGTTGAAGACCCTGTAGTGAAGGAATCCGCCGGTGCCATCTATGACCAGATGTGGGGTCCGCACGGTTGCGAGGTGGTCAGGGAGCGGGCCGAGACGGCGAGGGCTCAGGTAACGTTTGGCGTTTGTTTGGCGTTTGCTGGATGTGGGCTATGTGTTGGTTCACTGAATTTGTGTGCTGTGTCTTAGGCGGCGCGTGGCGAGAGAGTGGATGACTTCGGGGCGTTGAACAGCGCGCTGCCTGACCCGGAGCCGATCCCGGCGGAAGCCGTGTCTGGGGCCGCCCTGGAGGCACCCCCGGAGCCTGCGGAAGGCGCTCCGGATGCCCCCGCATCTGCCGCGGCCGGCGGGGACCTGCCCCCAGAGACCGCTGAAGGCGCGCCTGATGCCCCCGCAGCCGCTGCGCCGAGGGCTGAAGATCCTGCGACGGTGGCGGCGGAGGCGACAGCGGAGGCAACGGCGTAGGCTTCCGCAATGGCTGGGTCTTCGCAGGTGGCGTAGTGGGTGTAGATGGTTAGGGAATTTTGGATATGTTGCTGAATTTTGGTTGCTGTGTAGGTTCAAGATTTTGGGCCTGCGCACGCAACCGCCACTACTAATTTGTTGGCGGCTTCGACCGTGGATGGTGGTAATAAATGTGATGGGTCTGCAACTGAATTTTCTGATTTTGCTGACTCTGGGAGCTCGGTTGAGTGGACTGAGGAGTCAACGGAGGAGGACTTGGACTATTTTGCGGCCTTGGATGTGGCAGCGGCGGAAGCTTCGCCGCACGCTGCGGATACAGAAGATGTGCCTGGTCCGAGCACCGGGCACCGGCGGCGAAGGGCGGTTGCGAAGCGTAGAGTGAGTGGGGCGGAGGGAGATCGGCTTCGTGTGAGTAGGGCTGGCCGGCAGGAACTGTTGTCTTTGCCAGCCATCGTGAGTACGGGTGAGGGGGAATTGCGAAGTCTTTTTGCGGGTGAGGAGCTTAGGATAATGTTATTTAATTATAGGGAGATGGGAATTATTCCTAAGGTTGAGCCGATGTAGAGTGTGGTGCCCTCGCTTGTACATGTGTAAAGGCTTGTGTGATGAGGTTGTGTGCCCTCGCACACTTGGCTATGCTTGCGAAGGCGTTATGTACTTGGTCTGGTGAGTTTTGTTATGTTGTGCTGGTCCGGCTGCACCCTTAGGCAACTTATGTGTCTTCGCGGTAGGCTGAGGTTTTTCGCACTTGTTGTGCTAGTCCGGCTGCACCCTTAGGCGACTTCTGCACGGATAGTCTTCACGGTAGACTTTGGTTTTTTCGCACTTGTTGTGCTAGTCCGGCTGCACCTTTAGGCGACTTCTGCACAGATAGTCTTCGCGGTAGACTTTGGTTTTTTCGCACTTGTTGTGCTAGTCCGGCTGCACCCTTAGGCGACTTCTGCACGGATAGTCTTCGCGGTAGACTTTGGTTTTTTCGCACTTGTTGTGCTAGTCCGGCTGCACCCTTAGGCGACTTCTGCACGGATAGTCTTCGCGGTAGACTTTGGTTTTTTCGCACTTGTTGTGCTAGTCCGTCTGCACCCTTAGGCAACTTCTGCACGGATAGTCTTCGCGGTAGACTTTGGTTTTTTCGCACTTGTTGTGCTAGTCCGGCTGCACCCTTAGGCGACTTCTGCACGTATTTGTCGCACGCGAGGGTGGCTAGCGCTGAGCCTCGCGGTGACCTCGTATTGGTCGAATGTCGAAGACCGTCGTTGCGGTCTTTTTTCGACGCATGTTTTTGCGGGGGATTTTTCAGACATATATTACATGGCTCCGCCTCGTTAAAAACCTCACCCCCCAGGAGGAAAAGAGTGCGGACCAGAACAAGATTGTTTTTGCGAATTACAAGGGCGAATCAGCCCTGATGAGTCAAACAAAAAATTTGCGGAGGTTGTCGATGTTCCAGGAGTGCTCCAGGTCTTCGCCGTTTGGCGTTGTGAGCCTGTAAGCGCTGGGGGAAGCTTTCGTCTTGACTATAAAGGGGCCTTCCCACTTGGGCTCCAGCTTGCCCCTGGACTCTGTCCGAACCGTTCGGACGAGTATGAGGTCCCCTTCGCTAAATTCCCTCGGGATGACTGCGTGGTCGCGCCACGCTTTTGTCTGAGCTTGGTATTTGTTTAGAGCCTGTAGAGTGAAGACTCGGTCTTCGTCAATGAGATCCTTTGAAGTTGGCTCGTCCACGTCGGGGACGGCTGACGCAACTGTTCGCGGGGACCCATGTTTTATTTCTTGCGGGGTCATGGCCTCTGATCCATATAGTAGGCGGAAAGGTGTAAACCCGGTCGCCCTGCACTCAGTCGTGTTTTTAGTGCCCAGACCGCCTCGGGTAACAAATCGGTCCATCTGCCCTTTTTTCATCGAGGAGCATCTTTTTGACAGCTGTGAAGATTTTTCCATTGGCGCGTTCCACAACTCCGTTGGACTGTGGATGATAGACTGAAGCGAAGGCAAGCTTGGTGCCAATGGAGAAGCAGAAATCCTTGAAGTCTTGGCTGTCAAACTGCTTGCCGTTGTCAACTGTTAGTTCGGACGGTACTCCGAAGCGGCAAACAATGTTTTGCCAAAAGAACCTTTGGGCAGTTTTTGATGTTATTGTGGAAATAGCCCTTGCCTCGATCCATTTGGTGAAGTACTCGACAGCGACGAAGGCGAACTTAAGGTTCCCCTGAGTGGTGGGCAGGGGCCCGACAATGTCCAGGCCCCAGCGCTGGAGAGGCCATGTGTGGGCGATCAGCTTTGTAAACTGCGAGGGGCTGCCTGACCGAGGAGAAAACTTCTGGCAGGCTTCGTAGGACCTTGTGACCCGATTTGCGGCGCAGATCATTGCGGGCCAGTAAAAACCTTAGCGAATCACCTTAGCAGCTAGGGCCCTTGGCCCTGCGTGTGAGCCGCACGTGCCACTGTGGACTTCGCGTAGGATCTGGATGCCTTCCTTTTCGGTGACGCACTTAAGCATTGGCTGACTGACCCCTTTTTTGTAGAGTTGGCCTTCAATCAGTGCGAAGTCTCAGCTTTGATGTCTGAGGCGCTTGGCCTCACTGATGTCGGCTGGATGATAGTACCCCTGTAGGAACAGGGTTATTGGTGCCCTCCAGTCTTCGCTCATGATAAGGTTGACTATGCGGTGGCCCTCGCTGTCATTGGTTATTTGGAGCCCTTCAGGGCTCCGGACGGCTGGCGTGCCGATGACATGAAAGAACACATCGGAGGGCAAAGATTCGCCCCTGGCGGCAGCCTTGGCCAATGCGTTGGCCTCTTCATTCTTGGCCCGATCCACATGCTGCAAGGTGAATCCCTTGAATTGTCTCTCGAGACTTCGGATGGCCGCGAGGTACTGCATGAGCGAGGGGTCCTTTGCTGCATAGTCTTTCTCGACTTGGCCGGCAACTACCTTGGAGTCTGTTTTGATGATGCAGGTGGTGACTCCGAGGGCCCTTAGCTTGCGAAGGCCGAGGATGACTGCTTCGTATTCTGCTATATTATTTGTGCATCTGTCGGATTCCAGATTGAAGCTGAGGCGTGCTGCATATCTGTGCTTGACCCCGACTGGTGAGGTGATGACTGCAGCGGCGCCTGCCCCCGCATGGCACCATGCGCCATCACAATGGATCGTCCAAACCTTCTCTGTGGACGGGTCTGGCTGTGTTGTTGGCCCAGTCCAGTCGACGACGAAGTCTGCCAGGACTTGTGACTTGATGGCTGTCTTGGGCTCGAAGCTGATGTGGTAGCCGGAGAGTTCGGCCGCCCACTTGGCAATCCTCACCGATGCCTCCGGGTTTCTAAACAATTAGCCGAGTCCCCTGTCTGAGGTGACTCGGATCTTGAATGCTTCGAAGTAATGGCGCAATTTGTGCGAAGACATGACGACTGTGTAGGCAATCTTCTCCAGCTCTGTCATGTTGCACTTGGACGGTGTCAGCACTTCGGAGACATAGTAAACGGGGCACTGCCTGACCACGCCCTCAACTGTCTGCTCCTGCACTAGTGCCGTGCTGACCGCATGCGGCGAGGCCGCGACATAGAGCAACAGGGGGAGCGAAGAGTCGGGGCTTTTAAGGACGACCAACTCTGTCAGGTGCTGTTTTAATGATGCGAAGGCTGCCGCCTGCTCTGGTCCCCAGGCGAAGTCTTTTGCACCATGGAGTGTTTTGAGGAAGGGGAGACTTCGCTCGGCGGACCTGGAGATGAATCTGCTGAGAGCGGCCAATCTGCCTGTCAGGCGCTGGACGTCTCTAGCGGACTGCGGAGGCGTCATGTCTATGATGGCCTGAATCTTGGTTGGGTTGGCCTCGATACCGCGGTGTGATACCAGGTAGCCCAATATTTTGCCTTGGCGAACGCCGAAAACGCACTTTTCCGGGTTTAGGCGGAGTTGCGCGTCTCGCATGTTCGCGAATGTCTCGGCGAGGTCGGCGAGATGGTCCTCCTTGCTCTTGTTGGCGACGACGATGTCGTCCACATATGTCAATATATTTCTGCCAACTTGCCCTTCGAGCACTGTTTTGGTAAGCCTGGAGAAGGTGGACCCGGCGTTCTTGAGTCCCTCCGGCATTCTGATGAAGCAATATGTGCCGAAGGGTGTTATAAAGCTGGTGCTAGCCTTGTCTTCCTCCTTCATGTATATCTGGTGGTAACCGGAGAAGCAGTCGAGGAGGGACATGACTTCGCATCCGGCCACGCTATCGACTATTTTGTCGATCCGCGGCAACGGGAAATTGTCCTTTGGGCAGGCTTTATTGAGACTGGTGAAGTCGATGCACATTCGCCACTTCCCGCTCTTTTTCTGCACCATCACGACATTGGAGAGCCATGTGGGGTAAGCCACCGGCTCGATGAATCTGGCTTCCAGGAGGCGGTGCACTTCTGCCTTGGCGGCCTCTGTCTTCTCGTCGGACATCTTGCGAAACCGCTGTTTTTTCGGCCTTACCGAAGGGTCGATTCCCAAGCTATGCTCGATTATGGAATGGCTGACCCCGACCAGATCGAGGGCTGACCAGGCGAAGACATCTTTGTTCTTGGATAGGCAGCAGAGGAGCTTCTCCTCTTCATGCGAAGTGAGGTCTTCGCTGATAGTGACTGTCTGCTTGGGCGTGGCCTGGTCGAGGGGGACAGTCTTGGTCCCGTCGTTGCTCTGCAGCTGTGCCTTGTCGTGCTGTTTATTGGTTGGGCTAGTGGGCGCGGGGACCTCGCGCTGGGCCGTGAGGTAGTGCACGTTTCTCTGACCGGGCACGAAGTCCCGCTCTATGTTGCGCGCAGTCTGTTGATTGCCGTGGACCGTAATGACACCTAATGGGCCTGGTATCTTCATACATAGGTATAGTCCGTGAATGACTGCTTCGAACTTATTGATAGAGCCCCGGCCCATGATGGCATTGTATGGATATACCATGTCCACGATATCAAAGGTTATTTGCTCGCTTCGGGCATTGGGTGCTACACCGAAGGAGAGAGGCAGCTCTATTTTGCCGACAGGAAAGGTGCCCTTGCCGCCGAAGCCATACAACGGGTTGTCCGAAGGCTTGAGCAGGCTGTGGCTTATGCCCATGCGATCGAAGGCGTGGAGGAAGATGATGTCCGCCTGACTGCCGTTGTCAACTACGACTTTGTGCAGGTCCCAGCCTGCCACGCTGTAATTGATAACCATCGCGTCGCAGTGGGGGGCGCTGCGCAGGTCGACGTCTCGTGCGTCGAAGGTTAGCGGTATGTGGGACCACTTTGTCTGCACGACTGGGCCGGTGACGGCGACGTGGTTGATGCTGCGGTAGTGGTCCCGCTTCTGCCGCTTTGTGTCGAAGTCGGTGCTGGACCCCCCAGTTATCATGTGAATGACTCCGCGATATGGTTGATCGGCGAAGTCTTCCTGCTTTGGTGCGTGGGGGATGTTTTGATGTTGCTGATGTGGTGGTGGGGGTGGGTGAGGTACGATTTGTACTTCCTGATGGTGTTGGTAAGCGTGGTGCGGTGGATGCGGAGCGGGGGCGTGGATATATGGTGGAGGGGGTTGCTGGTAAGTGTGTGCGACAACTCGGGGGTTGTCGGCTGGTTGCGCCCGTGCCATCCTGTCTCTGGTGGCCTTCGTTTCTGGGTAGTCTTTGGTTTGGTGGGCGCAGTCTTCGCCGTGGAAGAGGCAGTAGAATCGGCGCGGCGGCTGCGCACGCCCCCGACCCCTACCGCGAGTACCATTTCCGCGGCCCTGGGGGGGATACTCCTGGCGATGAGGGGCGTCAGCAGCGGGATGCTGGTTGGCAATGTTATGCACTTGCTGTTGATTGCGGCCGTCTCGACCGGAGTCCGGCTGTGGAGTCCTCGTCCACGTGCGGCTGGATTGTGGAGCATCTTTTGGCTTCCTTTGGGACTCAACCTTGCGCTGGTGTAGCTCTTCGGATTTGGCGTACTTTTCAAACAGCTGATATAATTCCTGGAGGTTCTTGGGCGGATCTCTGATGCAGTGGCTGTAAAGGACGCCAGGCGCGAAGGCCACTGATAGCGTAGTGGATGGCGATCTGGTCATCGACAGAGGGCAGCTGTGACTTGAGTGTTAAAAATTTGCGGTAATACTCTCGCAGAGTCTCCTTTTCCAGCTGCTTGCAGAGCGAGAGCTCGACACTTCCGTAGCTGAGATACATGGAACACATTGTGAACTGCTGACATGTGGGGTGGCAAGTCCAACTGATAGGCTACGGGTCCGCAAGTGGCTTTGATCTCATAGGGTCCAATGTAGCGAGGAGCTAACTTTCCCTTGATTCCAAATCTCTGGACACCTTTGGTGGGTGACACCTTAAGATAAACATGATCTCCCACTTCAAACTGTAGAGGCTTCCTTCTCTTGTCATGATAGCTCTTTTGCCTAGCCTGAGCAGCTTCTAGGTTTTTCGTAATAACTCTGACCTTTTCCTCTCCTTCAAGCACCAAGTCTGGTCCAAATATTTTCCTCTCTCCCGCTTGAGACCAATTGAGCGGTGTCCTGCACCTCCTCCCATACAAGGCTTCAAAAGGTGCCATTTTTAGACTGGACTGATAGCTGTTATTGTAGGAGAACTCGGCCAAAGAAAGACACTTGTCCCAGTTTTTACCATAGTGTAGCACACAGGCTCGCAACATGTCTTCGAGGATTTGATTTACTCTTTCTGTCTGGCCATCTGTCTGTGGATGATATGCGGAGCTTCTTATTGCATGGGTCCCAAGTGATTCTTGGAGCTGCTCCCAAAAGCGTGCCACAAACAGTGCTCCTCTGTCAGATACAATGGTCTTCGGAATGCCATGCAAACGCACTATTTGATCAACATAGATTTCTGCATATTTCTCGGTCTTGTGGGTGGTATGCATTGGTAAGAAATGAGCTGTCTTGGTCAACCTATCCATAATGACCCAAATAGAATCATGGTGCGGGAGGTATTGGGCAATCCCATGATAAAATCCATGCAAATATCCTCCCACTTCCAAGATGGTATGGGAAGGGGTTGCAAAGTGCCTGCTACCTTCAGATGGCTGGCCTTGACTCTCTGGCAGGTGTCACACTCAGAGATATACATAGCAATTTCCCTCTTCATTCTGGTCCACCAGTATAAGGATCTAAGATCATGATACATCTTATTGCTGCCCGGGTGCATGGAGAATTTTGAAAGGTGAGCTTCATCCAATATCTTCTTTCTGAGCTCAAGGTCCTTGGGAACAACCAATCGATCTCCGAACCATAGGATTCCTTTGCTGTCCTGCCGGAAGCATTTGTATTTTTCTGCTTTCTACTTGATCATTTCCTTCATAACCTGAACACCCCTGTCTTCAATCTGTGCCCTGACTATTTGCTCTTGTAATGTGGGCTCCACCGAGATATAATTTAAAGCACCTGAAAAAACAACTTCTAGGTTCAGCTTGCACAACTCATCACACAGGGTGGTGACCTTTGCATCCATGTTCATACAATGGCACTGGGCTTTTCTGCTTAGGGCATCTACCACAACATTGGCTTTGCCAGGATGGTAATGCACCTCCAAATCATAGTCCTTGATTAGCTCTAACCATCTTCTCCGCCTCATATTAAGATATGCCTGAGTGAAAATGTATTTGAGACTCTTGTGATCAGTGTAAATGTTACAGTGAGCTCCCATCAAGTAATGTCTCCATATCTTGAGAGCATGAACCACAACTGCTAACTCCAGATCATGTGTAGGGTAGTTCTGCTCATGGGGTCTAAGTGCTCGGGAGGCATAAGCAATTACTCTGTTATCTTGCATTAAGACACATCCCAATCCAGTACCGGAAGCATCGCAATACACTTCAAAGGGCTTGGTGTTATCAGGTTGAGCTAGCACTTGTGCTGTTGTTAAATGTTGCCTTATGGTATGAAAGGCATCCTCACACTTCTGGCTCCAATCATACCTGACTCCCTTCTTCAATAGTTCGGTCATTGGTTTGGCAATTCTGGAGAAATCCGGAATGAATCGTCGATAATATCCTGCCAATCCCAGAAAACTCTGAATCTGTCTCACTGTGGTAGGAGGTTTCCAATCCATTACTTCTTGTACCTTCTCAGGATCAACTGATATCCCATCCTAAGAAATTGTGTGACCCAAGAATTTAATTTCCCTTAGCCAGAATTCACACTTAGACAACTTAGCATAAAGATGATGATCGCGCAGTCGCTGAAGCACGACGTGTAGATGCTCAGTATGCTCGTCTTCATTCTTGGAATAGACTAGAATATCATCAATGATAACGACCACGAATTTGTCCAGCTCTGGCATGAATACTGAGTTCATTAGGTACATGAAATAAGCCGGGGCATTGGTCAACCCAAAAGACATCACCAAGAATTCATAGAGCCCATATCTGGTAGAGAAAGCCGTCTTTGGAATATCACTGGCACAGATCTTGATATGATGGTAGCCCGAGCAAAGGTCTATCTTGGAGAACACTTTGGCTCCCACCAACTGATCAAACAAAACATCAATGCGGGGCAGTGGGTATTTGTTCTTGATGGTCACCGCATTGAGAGGGCGGTAATCGACACACATTCTCAGACTTTCATCCTTCTTCTTTACAAACAAGGCTGGGCATCCCCAAGGTGAAGTACTTGGGCGAATGAACCCCTTGTCCAACAACTCTTGCAGTTGCTTCTTCAATTCTGCAAGGTGAGGCATTCTATAGGGTCTCTTGGATATGGGGGAAGTTCTGGGTTGCAATTCAATGGCGAACTCTATGTCTCTATTGGGTGGCATCTCTGGCAACTCATCCGGAAAAACATCTAGGTAGTCATAGACCACATGGATTCTTTCAACCGGTGACTCTATCATAGTGAAAGCACAAGAACGGGTACAACCCTGATCATGCAAATATAAAGTAGTCTCGCCATATGCAGGGGAGTGAATCTCAATGGCCCTTGCTGCAATATCCAATACTGCATGATGCCTGGATAACCAATCAGTTCCTAATATGATGTCCACGCTATCCAATCCTAAGATGAGAAGGGTGGTTCTAATCACCAGACTACCCAATTTTATAGGCACTTGCCTGTTGATTTGATAGGTGGCAACCCTGCCTCCTGGTGTTGAAATTGTAATACCCCCATTGGTGTGGTGAAAAGGTAATTGGCACTTGGCACTAAATTTGGCACTAATAAAACTGTGTGATGCACCAGAATCAAAAAGAATAATAGCAGGATAATTCAAAATTGAAAAGATACCAGTCATGACGGGTGCTCCCTCTGGAATGTCAGCCATGGTGGTGAAGTTCAACCTGCCTTGCCTCACTTGCACCTTCTGTCTCTTGCCTTGATTCTGGTTGGCGTTCTGTCCCTGCCTCGGCTGGTTTCTGGGGCAATTATTGGCATAATGCCCGGTGTTACCAGAAATGAAACACTTGTTGTCATTTGCTTGGCGGTATTGCTGCTGCTGTTGATTGTTCCCCTGAGCTAGAAACTGGGTGTGGTTGGGTGCCTGCTGCTACTACTGCTGCTGGGGTCAGATCACCCATCGTCCTTGTTGCTGCTGTGGCCCCTGTTCTAAGTGTCAGACACAATCCTGAAGCGCTGTGGCTGAGCTGAAGGTCCTGCCACAGTGGTCTTCCTCTTCTTCTCTGCCTGATGAGCTATGATACAATCCTCCTGGGAAATGGCCATGTTGACTAACTCGTTATAGTTGTTGGCCCTGAATGTGTTGAGACGGTCACGGAGCTTAGTGTTGAGCCCCCTCCTGAACCTGTCCCTCTTCTTCACGTCCATGTCTGCATGATACCCGGCATACTGGCATAGGTCATTAAAGGCCTGAGCATACTGTAACACTGTCCGGTTTCCCTGAGTGAGTGCCAGAAACTCGTTGAGCTTTCGGTCCATAATGCCTGCTGGTATATGGTGACCCCTGAAAGCTGCCTTGAACTCTCTCCATTCCACCTCACGGTCAGCTGGCTGCATAGCAAGAAAGTGGTCCCACCATGTCCGCATGGGTCCGCGAAGCTGCTGGGTGGTGAACCTGACCTTAGTGACCTCTGAACAAGCTCCATGGAGTAGCGGGAATTTAGATTCCACAACCCTCAACCATACATCAGCATCAAGTGGGTCCTCTGCCCTGGTGAACAATGGTGGCTGGGTACTGAGGAACTCCTGATAAGTGGCTGCCGCGGGGTGACGCTGATGATCACCACCACCATAGTGCTGATGCGGCGGCTGACGCTGAGCTAGCTGTCTCAAGATCTCATTCTGCTGAGCCATCAGCTCCTATAGAGTAGGAGGCGGTGGCGGTGGTGGAGGAACGCGCTCATTTTGACCACGACGCGCTCTTCCGGCCATCTGAAAAATTCATATATATATTCTCAATATCACATTTTTGAGGTTCAAGGTTCAATCGTGGTGAAAGAGGCAAAAGGGCGAAACCAATATATAGTGCATAATTATAAAAGATTCCACATTATCCAAACTTTTCCCTTAAACTAAAACTGACAGCATTCACCAACCATGCTTCCAAAAGAGTTTATCACAATTACATCAATAGCCCAAAAGATTCCACTCTATCTAGCCTAGTACCCCAAGGGTGCAAAAGCTAAGCTAGCTTCGAGGAGTCCCACCATCACAGACTTCTAACCCTATCCTTGTGACCTAGTGAGCAAACGAGGCAACACTCGACTCGGGGGAAGGTGGTCTCCCTGAGCCAGCAGTGTCCAAGCTGGAGGCAGGCTCCTCTCCTCCCTCGATGTCGACATCCTCGTTGGCCTCCATGTCCTGGATCTCTTGGTGGTGCATATCCAGGTGCTAGTTAGCCTCTGCAAGCTGCTGCTGGGTGTTGATTAACTGATCCTCGAGAACCTCGATGGTGTTCTCCCTCGTTCCCACTAGTTCGTCAAGCTCTTGGATCTCATTTGACAGTTGCTCCACCTGTAAGTCCTTTTCCACCATCTCAGTGGACAAGTCAACCACAAGTTCCTCTCTGTTATCCAAAGTGATCTTGGTTGCCTCCAACAATGCCATCAGATGGGACATTGCCTCACCACGCATCACCTGTAGACGATACAGGTCATTCATGCACCGCACCGTCAAGTGAGCAGTCTGACCCGGGTAGATAGCCCAGATATCCTTGGCATGCTCTACTCGGTCCTTCCACATTGGGTCGTCCTCCTTCTCAGCGGGAAACAAGCCAATGGGGTGAGTGGACAGCTCCAAGGGGTGGAATCCACAGAAAGTGGTCAGTCCGTGAAGAGCGAACGCCAGCCTGGCTGCAGGGGATGAGGCTCTAGGGTCATCCTCACCCTACAGCGGGGCACTCGGTGCTTCTCGAATTGCTGCATCGCGTACTGGGGAGGTGTCATGTAACTAGCTCCCTGAAGTACCTCCCACAAGATACAGGGGAAACCCTTCCGTGCAAGTCCGTCAGTGTGGGACTGTGCATTCCCTTCGTCCAAGGATCCGTGAGACGTCATCTGTGTACGGTTAAGCGTAAGTAAAAGTGTAACAGATCCTCCCAAGTAATTAGGCCCACCTACAGCTGTCCTTGTCCAACGGACCTCAGACAACCCTGTAGGTGCCCCTGAACTACTTGTCAAGCTCGGTATCTTTTCTTACCTTTCCAGGAACGTCTCACCCGTCTTGCAGACATTACAGAACATCGGAGATATAGATATGCGAAAGCGATTACATAAACTTACATTTATTAAAAAGTAAGATCAAGTTGTTTATTACAGACCAGAACTATATAACGAGTGCCGAATAATATTATTACACATACCAAGGGAGGCAAAAACTCCTCCCGACAGTTATCACCCAAAAAGTCCTAATGGAGGATCCTTTCCTCCCGCACTTCACTCTTGCTTATCTTCATTAGGAACCACCTTGGAGCAAAAGCAACAAAGGTTTGTCGCTTCCTCACCTAAAAACAACGGAGGGATAAACCCTGAGTATGGAATTACTCAGCAAGTCTTACCCGACTAAGGAAAAGACTCTCAAGGGTATGCTGGATAAATAGGAATCAAGAAGAGGCTTTAGCAAAAATCAACTTAGATACTTTTGCAGAAATAGCTTACTAAAGTGAGTCCTTACTTTCAACATTTTAACGCCAAATTAAGTATTAATAGACTCTGTTTGCCTCTAGTCTAATTTCATCATCTCATCAATACAACATCATTTTTATCCATAATGTTCCCATCCTGACTTAGGTTGTAGGGAAGTGACCAAGTTTTCATAACCGCGAAGGTACAGCGATCCGAATCGATTATACTCAGCTGAGGATCTCCAATCACACGACATATGTAGCACTTAACCCTTGCATATGTCAACCTACCACCAGGGGTTCTTAAGACCAGATCAAGTTCACGCAAACCGAGAGCACAGATACACCACCGTCCAGCCTCTTGCCACGGTGGGTACACGCTACTCCCGCCACCGCTCCACGCCCATTTCGTGTTATCTTATTCTGGCCTTAGTCTGCCCGAGGCAAGGCTTACCCATGACGAGGCATGTGACCAGTTAAAGGGTCCTCGATCAGCACACCTACATACGCATTCAATCCTTAATCAACCTAGGTAGAACATCACCTGTTCCTAACCCAAGTCTTGATTTAAGTACTTCCATCCTTAGGATTGTTTCTGTTCCTTAGGATGAAAAGAGCATCATAGGGAACTTTGCAGTAAGATCCCACCATTTCTCCAAAAGAAAATATTCTTGCGGGTAGAAGTCATTCTTTCTCGAGCTAGGCTAAGGACAACCTCTATCCACAAGATCTAAGCAGGGCTAAGCATTTTTGTAAATCATGTTTTCGATACTTCACCAGAAGTATCTATAAAGGTATGGATATCAAGGAAAGCAATGCATCAAAGGGTTCCAAGCAATTCCTATGAACCTAATGCACATTTCACTTGACTTAAAGTGTGAGAACAATATTTAAAAACACAAGGAAAGGGGTTGCATGCACCGGGGCTTGCCTTCGTTAACAGGTGAGTCTGGCTCGGATCCACAAATATCAAAGTAGAAGCAGTTGTCTGCTTGAGAATCCGAGGGTGGTGGTGTCCTTTCTTCGGTGACTTCCACTTCTTCTTCGTGTTCTAACATAACCATATATATATAAGAATGAATGCCATGTAATGCTCATGAGAGTGCGAAGACAATAAAGATTTATTATCTTAGTCTTGAATACAACTTTCCTTCACGGAACTCCGAGAACTTAGGGTTTCCGGAGTCGGTAAACGAGTTCACAGGGCAGGGGGGTGTTTTGGGGTTTGGTGATCAAACAAGGTCCAAATCAACCCAAATTCTACCCAAGGCTTCTAAATAATATGAGGAACTCATATAAAAATTTTGAGCATTTTTGGGAATACCATTTATCTTTTAAAAATCCCTAACTAATACTTTTAACTACTTTAAATAACCTAAAATTTCTTATTTCCACTAAAAATCACAAAACTATTTTTATTAAATTCTAGGGAAAATAACAAGCCTAGGAAAATTGGTTTCACAATTTTAGGATTTTTCTACAATTTTTAACATATTTCCAAAGCTCTACTGAAAAAGAAAAAGGAAAAGGCTTCAACAGTAATGGGCTGGTTTCAGCCCAAGCGGCCCAGACAGAGGGGAAAAGCGCGCGCGCCCGCGCCCGCGGGGCAGGTTTGCGCAGAGGTCCCCTAGAGTTTTGAATAATCCGAGAAAGTCCGAACACTATTCAAAACAGTTGCTGACACTTTACACAGGGGTCCCCCAACTTCTGTTTCCTCGCGCTGGGAGGTCCCCGACGGCGTTCAAGCACGGCTGAGCTCCGGCGAGCGCTCACGCCGGCCGATTGGGGCTATTACTGGCGCTCTTCAATGACTAGCACCTAATTCATACCTTAATCGATGTTTCCCCTAACTTAATTTCACCAACCGTGCACTAAAACTCTCTGGCCACGGTGACCGAGAATCAGGCGGCAAGATCGTCGGGTTCCCGACGATCAGAGGCGGTTTGGTTCGATTGAAGGGGTCGGAGAGCATCACCAACACGTAAGGATGCTAGAACAGGGACGAAAAAGGAATGAGTAGACCTGGGGACGGCTGGCCGCGGGGAAGTGATTTTACGGTGGCGGAGAGCGGATTTGGGACGAATCTAAAATTCGCGGGCTCTGGCGAAGGACTGCTGGCGATTAGCGGTGGCTGAGTACGTAAGGATGTGGTGAAGCCCACTGCGGGGTCAATTTATAGATCCCCAGGGCGGTGGCGCTCAATTCGAGCGGATAGCGGAGGCGGCCGGAGATGAGGAAGAACCCTAGGCGCGCGCGAGTACGTGTCCTATGGCGTGGCGGTAACTCCGGTGATCGACGGTGAGCCAGGGTAAGTCGTGGCGATGCAGTGGAAAGGGTAAACACGTGGCACAAGACCGAAGGGCGGCGTCACCGGCGTTTCCACGGCGGCGCAGGCAGACTGCCCACGTCGCAGGGACAAGAATCACAACGATAAGCTCTTGATGTGTGATCCTATCCACTCCTCCCGGCGAGATCTTTACTTCACCGAGGTTATCTCCCTGCCAGCGAACACAAATCCCAACGACAGCGTGAGTCACGGCGTGTGGCTCATCGGCGGCGAAGGGGAAAGAGGGGTATCTTCTGCAGTTACTGTACCATGGGAAAAGCTGATTCAGTCGCCTGACAGGCAGATTTTGGGTCTCATTTCCTCTCAGATTTCTATGGCAACATGATCCACACTCTGCAACAAATTTGTAGAGTAATATACCATCTACAAATTTGTTATGGGAATCATACCCAAACTTGCACTGGATCATGTTTAAATCCAAGTCCAAAGTTAGCTCTGTTTCACTGAAGTTCTGAATTTCAGAATTCCACCAACCTGACAGTCCAACTTTGGGCTTAATTATCTCTAAATTTCTCTTAACAACTATGCTTTCCTTCTTAAGCAAAGTTGTTCTCCTATGTTTGGTCTTCAACTTTGATGTGGTTCCCTAGGGCAAAAACCCTATAATTTGAAGGTTACAAAAGTTCAAAGTTAAAGGAAACACACTGATTTCATACTTAGGCTCAATAGAGCTTAAGGGGTGATTTTTGCAAATTAGTGCAAAACTTAGGGTTTGGCTTGCAATTTCACACATGAGTGTCCCAAATGACTTAAGATACTTATTTGACTTGGTTTTTGCATTTTAGTCCAAAAGTGGACTAATTTTACACATAGGTCCCTAGGGTTGGGATTTAGGGTTTTACAGGATTCCAATTAGGGTTTTTGGTATCCCAGGGGCATAAATGTGATTCAACTTTGTTTTTGGGGATATTTTATGACTCTTTCCCTAAAGTCTTTAGGTTTTCTCATCTTGGGTTAGGTCTTACCCCTTTAATCCCTATTTAGGGTTAAGTTTCCTATCCAGGGTTCTATTTGCAAAAACACTTAAACAATACAACTTGTGTGAAATTTTTGCCTAGTGAATGCACTCTAGGTGTGTCAACCATATGCAATGCCAATGCTTATGATGTCATGCTCCAGTTTTAGTTACAGTAACACCAGGGGTGTTACATGCTTCCCCCATAAAAGAATCTCGTCTCGAGATTTAAAGTCCTAGGGTGAGTAATGGAAAAGGAAATGTGTCACATTTTTGTTCCCTTATTTCTGGTACAAGGCAGGGGTGGTGTGGAGGTTCACTCCTTTATTGCAATAACTATATACATTTTACAAATTACATGAGGCTAGAAAACCTGGGAAATTCTTATTCAAAAAGTCTTGAGTTTCCCATGTAGCCTCTTCTTCAGAATGTTGGTTCCATTGTATCTTGTAGAACTTGAGAATTTTTCTCCGGGTAACCCTGTCCTTTTGATCCAGAACTCGAATAGGATGTTCCGAGTATGTTAAATCTAGTTCCAGGACCACATCTGTCACTTCAATGGTTCGATCGGGAACCCGAAGACACTTCTTTAATTGTGACACATGGAACACATTATAAATAGCAGACAATATTTCGGGTAACTGGAGTCGGTATGCCACTGGTCCACATTGCTCAAGTATAGGAAATGGACCAATGTACCTGGGTGCAAGTTTCCCTTTGACCCAGAAACGCGATACACCCTTCATTGGTGAAACTTTCAAGTAGACATAATCGCCCACCAGAAAGCATAAGGGTTGTCGTCGTCGGTCTGCATAACTCTTTTGTCGAGTCTGAGCTTTCTTCATATTATGAATAATTTTCTGAACCTTTTCTTCGGCCTCCTTCACCATATCAGGCCTAAAGAAGTACCTTTCTCCAGGTTCAGACCAATTTAGCAGAGTACGACATTATCGTCCATATAGCGCTTCGAAAGGTGCCATCTTGATACTTTCTTGATAGCTGTTATTGTATGAAAACTCCGCTAAGGGAAAATATTCATCCCATTTCTGTGAGAAGTCCAGAACACATGCCCGCAGCATATCCTCAAGTATTTGATTGACCCTCTCAGTCTGTCCACTTGTTTGAGGATGATAAGCCGAACTGTGGAGCAATTTGGTACCCAAAGATTTATGAAGTTCTTCCCAAAATTTGGATACAAACTGAGGTCCACGATCCGACACTATAGTTTTTGGAATACCATGCAAACTGAGAATACGGGCAATGTATAATGCTGCATAAGTGGCCACTGTATATTTGGCCCTGACGGGTAAGAAGTGGGCAATCTTTGTGAGTCGATCAATGATAACCCAAATAGAATCATACCCTTTGGCCGTCCTGGGCAGTCCCACAATAAAGTCCATACTTATGTCTTCCCATTTCCATGTTGGGATCGGCAAAGTTTGTATTGGACCAGTAGTTTTCATGGGTATGGCCTTGACACGTCTGCAAGTGTCACACTTAGCCACATAGCGTGCAATTTCGATCTTCATCTTTGTCCACCAGTAATGTTGCTTCAAGTCTTGGTACATCTTAGTGCTTCCGGGATGAATAGAATAGCGACTAAGATGTGCTTCATCAAGAATTTGCTGGCAGAGTTCTTCATTCTTTGGCACTACTATGCGGTTTTTAAACCATATCACACCTTGATCGTCTTCCTTGAAACATTTGGCTGTTCCAGCCCTCATCTTTTCTCGTATGTGCTTCATACCCAGATTATCCTTTTGAGCATCAATTATCCTTTGCAAAATGATTGACTCAAGCTTTAGCTGATTCAGAGTCCCTTGTTGGATTATCCCCAGGTTTAACTTTTCCATCTCCTGACACAAAGTGTTGTCAGAGGTCTTCACCATAAGACAGTGGCAGGAAGGCTTACGGCTCAGTGCATCTGCCACAACATTGGCTTTGCCTGGGTGATAATGGATCTCCAGTTCATAGTCCTTAATAAGCTCAAGCCATCGTCTTTGCCTCATATTTAATTCTGACTGGGTGAAGATGTACTTCAAACTTTTATGATCAGTATAAATACGACAGACATTTCCCAGCAGATAATGACGCCAAATTTTCAGGGCATGAACCACAGCAGCTAGCTCCAGATCATGAGTTGGGTAATGCTCCTCATGTCGGCACAACTGTCTTGAAGCATATGCAATTACTCGGCCCTCTTGCATTAATACACAGCCGAGTCCACTGCCAGACGCATCACAATATGCATCAAAAGGCTTAGTGTTGTCCGGTTGAGCCAATACCGGAGCAGTGGTTAATAATGTCTTCAATTGCTCAAAGGCTTCATTACACTTAGGAGACCAATTGAATTTAATGTCACTCTTCAATAAACTTGTGATTGGCTTCACAAGCTTAGAAAAATCTGGTATGAATCTGCGATAGTACCCAGCTAGTCCAAGAAAACTCTGGACTTGGTGAATTGTGGTTGGGGGTTTCCACTCCAGAATATCTTTGACCTTGCTAGGATCTACCGCAATCCCCTTGGCAGATAACACGTGCCCCAAAAATTGAATTTCCTCCAGCCAGAACGCGCACTTGCTGAACTTGGCATACAGCTGATGTTCCCTCAGGCGCGTTAATACAATCTGTAGATGTTGAGCATGCTCCTCTTCATTTTTAGAGTATATCAAGATATCGTCGATGAAGACTACCACGAACTTGTCCAACTCGGGCATGAACACCGAGTTCATCAAGTAAGTGAAATGAGCAGGAGCATTGGTTAACCCGAAAGACATTACCAGATATTCAAACAATCCGTACCGCGTAGTAAACGCGGTCTTTGGTATATCCTCGGGCCGAATACGGATTTGGTGATAGCCCAACCTGAGATCAATTTTGGAAAATACCCTCGCCCCAGTCAGTTGATCAAATAAGATGTCAATCCTTGGAAGAGGGTACTTGTTCTTGATGGTGACCTCATTTAGGGGTCGATAATCCACGCACATACGTAAGGTTTGATCCTTCTTTTTAACAAAAATGGCGGGGCAACCCCATGGAGACGAGCTTGGCTGGATGAATCCCTTATTCAGTAGATCTTGTAATTGAATATTCAATTCCGCCAACTCATTAGGGGGCATACGGTACGATCTTCGGGAGATGGGAGCTGTACCGGGCTTTAGTTCAATTACAAATTCTACATCTCTTTCAGGGGTAGTCCAAGCAAATCTTCCGGAAATACATCTGGAAACTCACATACTACCAGAATATCCTTGATTTCCGGTATAATGGCTTCATATACTCTACCAGGAGCTTTGGCTGGATTGGTTTCGGGGATGGACAAAAGAATCTCTTCTTGATTATAGCTCAACCTGACGGTTCTGAGTTCAGTGTTGAGAATTGCCTTGTGTTGGGTTAACCAATTCATACCCAAAATTACATCTATATCCTGGCCTTTCAGAACAATCATGTTAGCAGGAAAGTTCCGTCCGGCCATTGTTACTGGCACTTCATAGGCCACTTCTCGAGTAAAAATGTGTCCCCCAGGTGAATGAATTTTAAATCCCTCTTTTGATTCATGGTATGCAATGTGATGTTGCTCCACAAATTTCTTGCTAATGAACGTATGCGAAGCACCAGAATCAAAAAGAATAATTGCAGGGTGACTCGCCACGAGAAACGTACCCATCATCACCGGTTCTCCTTCTGGTGTAGTGGCCACTTGAGTATAGTATACACGCCCCGTCTTCTTTGTATTCTTCCCCACAGTATTTCCCTTTGACTGAGCTGATTTCCCAGAACCTTGCGGAGCATTTGATTGATTCTGCTTGGGATATGGGCAGTCTTTGATGAAATGTCCCGACTTGCCGCAATTGAAACACCCGGTTGAAGAGCTGGGCAAAGCAGGGAATCGAGTGCCCGGGGCACCCGGCTAATTTGGGGTAGTGGGGGTATTGTTGGGGCGAATAATGATTGGCTGCTTGAAAGGGAATGAGGGTGGACGAGAAAAAGTGCGATTTTGGCTAGAAGGCCGGATCACAAACCGTTGCCTCTTCGCCTGGCCCTGATTAGGCTTCTCACCACCAAATCCCTTGTTCTTCCTAGAACTTGCGTATTTTGCTTCAACAGATAAGGCTGTGCTGACAGCCTTTCCATACGTGAGATCTATGCATGTGGCCATTTTTCTCTGTAATCGGTCATTTAGACCCCTCATAAAGCAGTTCTTCTTCTTTAAATCAGTATTCACCTGGTCGATGGCATACTGCGACAGGTGATTAAACTTGTTGAGATACTGATTGACGGTATCTCCTCCTTGTTTCAGCTTCATGAACTCTTCCCGCTTCATATGCAGAACACCTTCGGGTATGTAGTGCTCGCGGAAGGCCACTTTAAATTCTTCCCAGGTGACTTGATGGTTGGCAGGTTGAATAGCCACAAAATTCCCCCACCAGGTACTGGCAGGACCACGTAGTTGTTGTGCTGCGAATAACGGCTTCTGCGTCTCTGAACAGCGGAGAAGACCAAACTTTTGTTCAATAACCCGTATCCACTCATCAGCTTCCAACGGGTCCTCAGCCTTGACGAATAGTGGTGGACGTGTTTCAGAGAAATCCAGATAGGTGGTTTCATGGGGGCCTTGCTGATAACCCCTTCCACCCTGCTGCTGGAGCTGTTGGCCCGCCATTTCTCTAAGGAAGCGGGTATTGTCCGCAGTCGCGTTCACCAAGGCAGCAATCGCCTCGGCCAATGTGAGCGGAACTGGAGGTGGATTTGGGGTGACATCCCTTCCCCCAGAAGTTCCTGCTGCATCCTGCCCTCGAGTCCTGGTAGGCATCTGAGGCAAAGAACATTTGAAGTAAACATAATATGCCAGAGAAACCTTCCATTTTACATTACTATAAAAAGTAATGATACAGACTCGATGTTACATAACAGGATACATTACCCATTATACAAGAGTTCAACCTATCATACAACATACTACTTCTACAAGCTACACTACTATTCCTGCTTCTGATTGCTCTTGGTGGTTTCATCGTCAGGGGTGGGAGACCATACGTCGACCAGCCTCAAAGAAGGAGGGGGCCTAAAAAGGTCTAAATCCCCACCAAGCGCTTCTCCCGCAGTATGCGAGGGTCCGGCTTCTGACCTGACGGGATTCGCTGGGACATTTGGATGTAATTGCGAATACAGTACATGAACTTCCTCATGTAAAGTATTGCAATATACCTGCAAGTTGTCAATAGCAACGCTAAGTTTGTTGACTCGTGCTCGAGCCTTCGCTTCCTTAGCTAATGCTACTGAGCGAGATTGTACCGCCCAATCAAGCGCCAGATCTCGGTTAGCTAGTTGATCTTGCAGGGTGCGGATGTAACTTCTCAAATCATTTATTCGGTCACCGTCCGCAACCCATAAATTGGTCCTGCGATGCAGTTCTGCTTGAAGTTGATTTACGCGAGCTTCGAGATCACCAATAGGATCGTTGCTCCCGCTACTGCTATCTTGCTCTTGCTCCCGTGGGGCAAGTTGGTGTCGAGGCACACCGATAGGTCCAGTATGCTTTCGTGCCGTTTTCCTTGTACGTGGTGGCATTTTCTAAGGGGGAATTTATTAGTACAATTCTTAGCATGATGCATGAGTAAGTACAGAATCAACCTTAGTCGATTCACCCTTCTATACATTGCACTCTTCCTATCTGGTCTTTGAAATAAACTCTTCAAAGATGCTTAGGTAAGAAGAGAAGAAATTTTCTAGATAAGTCTTAGAAAATTCTTTTGAAGATGCTACATAATATCTGTCAAGAAGGGCTACGCTCCGATACCAGCTATAACAGAACCTCCCAAGTAATTAGGCCCACCTACAGCTGTCCTTGTCCAACGGACCTCAGACAACCCTGTAGGTGCCCCTGAACTACTTGTCAAGCTCGATATCTTTTCTTACCTTTCTAGGAACGTCTCACCCGTCTTGCAGACATTACAGAACATCGGAGATATAGATATGCGGAAGCGATTACATAAACTTACATTTATTAAAAAGTAAGATCAAGTTGCTTATTACAGACCAGAACTATATAACGAGTGCCGAATAATATTATTACACATACCAAGGGAGGCAAAAACTCCTCCCGACAGTTATCACCCAAAAAGTCCTAATGGAGGATCCTTTCCTCCCGCACTTCACTCTTGCTTATCTTCATTAGGAACCACCTTGGAGCAAAAGCAACAAAGGTTTGTCGCTTCCTCACCTAAAAACAACGGAGGGATAAACCCTGAGTATGGAATTACTCAGCAAGTCTTACCCGACTAAGGAAAAGACTCTCAAGGGTATGCTGGATAAATAGGAATCAAGAAGAGGCTTTAGCAAAAATTAACTTAGATACTTTTGCAGAAATAGCTTACTAAAGTGAGTCCTTACTTTCAACATTTTAACGCCAAATTAAGTATTAATAGACTCTGTTTGCCTCTAGTCTAATTTCATCATCTCATCAATACAACATCATTTTTATCCATAATGTTCCCATCCTAACTTAGGTTGTAGGGAAGTGACCAAGTCTTCATAACCGCGAAGGTACGGCGATCCGAATCGATTATACTCAGCTGAGGATCTCCAATCACACGACATATGTAGCACTTAACCCTTGCATATGTCAACCCGCCACTGGGGTTCTTAAGACCAGATCAGGTTCACGCAAACTGAGAGCACAGATACACCACCGTCCAGCCTCTTGCCACGGTGGGTACACGCTACTCCCGCCACCGCTCCACGCCCATTTCGTGTTATCTTATTCTGGCCTTAGTCTGCCCGAGGCAAGGCTTACCCATGACGAGGCATGTGACCAGTTAAAGGGTCCTCGATCAGCACACCTACATACGCATTCAATCCTTAATCAACCTGGGTAGAACATCACCTGTTCCTAACCCAAGTCTTGATTTAAGTACTTCCATCCTTAGGATTGTTTCTGTTCCTTAGGATGAAAAGAGCATCACAGGGAACTTTGCAGTAAGATCCCACCATTGCTCCAAAAGAAAATATTCTTGCGGGTAGAAGTCATCCTTTCTCGAGCTAGGCTAAGGACAACCTCTATCCACAAGATCTAAGCAGGGCTAAGCATTTTTGTAAATCATGTTTTCGATACTTCACCAGAAGTATCTATAAAGGTATGGATATCAAGGAAAGCAATGCATCAAAGGGTTCCAAGCAATTCCTATGAACCTAATGCACATTTCACTTGACTTAAAGTGTGAGAACAATATTTAAAAACACAAGGAAAGGGGTTGCATGCACCGGGGCTTGCCTTCGTTAACAGGTGAGTCTGGCTCGGATCCACAAATATCAAAGTAGAAGCAGTTGTCTGCTTGAGAATCCGAGGGTGGTGGTGTCCTTTCTTCGGTGACTTCCACTTCTTCTTCGTGTTCTAACATAACCATATATATATAAGAATGAATGCCATGTAATGCTCATGAGAGTGCAAAGACAATAAAGATTTATTATCTTAGTCTGGAATACAACTTTCCCTCGCGGAACTCCGAGAACTTAGGGTTTCCGGAGTCGGTAAAGGAGTTCATAGGGCAGGGGGGTGTTTTGGGGTTTGGTGATCAAACAAGGTCCAAATCAACCCAAATTCTGCCCAAGGCTTCTAAATAATATGAGGAACTCATATAAAAATTTTGAGCATTTTTGGGATTACCATTTATCTTTTAAAAATCCCTAACTAATACTTTTAACTACTTTAAATGCCCTAAAATTTCTTATTTCCACTAAAAATCACAAAACTATTTTTATTAAATTCTAGGGAAAATAACAAGCCTTGGAAATTTGGTTTCACAATTTTAGGATTTTTCTACAATTTTTAACATATTTCCAAAACTCTGCTGAAAAAGAAAAAGGAAAAGGCTTCAACAGTAATGGGCTGGTTTCAGTCCAAGCGGCCCAGTCAGAGGGGAAAAGCGCGCGCGCCCGCGCCCGCGGGGCAGGTTTGCGCAGAGGTCCCCCAGAGTTTTGAATAATCCAAGAAAGTCCGAACACTATTCAAAACAGTCGCTGACACTTTACACAGGGGTCCCCCAACTTCTGTTTCCTCGCGCTGGGAGGTCCCCGACGGCGTTCAAGCACGGCTGAGCTCCGGCGAGCGCTCACGCCGGCCGATTGGGGCTATTACTGGCACTCTTCGACGACTAACACCTAATTCATACCTTAATCGATGTTTCCCCTAACTTAATTTCACCAACCGTGCACTAAAACTCTCTGGCCACGGTGACCGAGAATCAGGCGGCAAGATCGTCGGGTTCCCGGCGATCAGAGGCGGTTTGGTTCGATTGAAGGGGTCGGAGAGCATCACCAACACGTAAGGATGCTAGAACAGGGACGAAAAAGGAATGAGCAGACCTGGGAACGGCTGGCCGCGGGGAAGTGTGTTTACGGTGGCGGAGAGCGGATTTGGGACAAATCCAAAATTCGCGGGCTCCGGCGAAGGACTGCTGGCGATTAGCGGTGGCTGAGTACGTAAGGATGTGGTGAAGCCCACTGCGGGGTCAATTTATAGATCCCCGGGGCAGTGGCGCTCAATTCGAGCGGATAGCGGAGGCGGCCGGAGATGAGGAAGAACCCTGGCGCGCGCGAGTACGTGTCCTATGGCGTGGTGGTAACTCCGGTGATCGACGGTGAGCCAGGGTAAGTCGTGGCGATGCAGTGGAAAGGGTAAACACGCGGCACAAGACCGAAGGGCGGCGGTCACCGGCGTTTCCACGGCGGCGCAGGCAGACTGCCCACGTCGCGGGGACAAGAATCACGGCGATAAGCTCTTGATGTGTGATCCTATCCACTCCTCCCCGCGAGATCTTTACTTCACCGAGGTTATCTCCCCGCCAGCGAACACAAATCCCAACGACGGCGTGAATCACGGCGTGTGGGTCATCGGCGGCGAAGGGGAAAGAGGGGTATCTTCTGCAGTTACTGTACCATGGGAAAAGCTGATTCAGTCGCTTGATAGGCAGATTTTGGGTCTCATTTCCTCTCAGATTTCTATGGCAACGTGATCCACACTCTGTAGCAAATTTGTAGAGTAATATACCATCTACAAATTTGTTATGGGAATCATACCCAAACTTGCACTGGATCATGTTTAAATCCATGTCCAAAGTTAGCTCTGTTTCACTGAAGTTCTGAATTTCAGAATTCCACCAGCCTGACAGTCCAACTTTGGGTGTACTTACTTTGCCATCATTTTGTATTAAAGTTCTTACCCAATTATTAAGTAGTTTAATTAAGGATGCATGCATGCTCGTCCTGAACGACCTCACTTCAATTCAGAGGGAATAGGGGGAACTCCCATCCCTTATAGTAGCCCGTAGGGCTTACTCAATTAGCCACCTAGCTACCCCTCTATCGTCCTAAGGCTCCACGTCCTAGGTCTATCCTGATTGTCCTACGGTCTATCCAACATTTGTTTCTACTAAGTTTTACTTTGAAAAAAAAGGATGGTATTTATAGTTTATTGATTCCTCTGTGGTGGTACGAGCTCCGATACCAGCTGTGGCGGAACTGCTCGAATTATTCCAACTTAAGTGCCTACGTCCCGCCTTAGAGGCTAGACCACACTTAAATGGGAATAACCTGTCAATCCCTCGGATCTAGTCCGACAAGGCCACTGACAGGATCAAGTACCACAGTCTCACTCGAGGGTGAGTCACAGAGCAAATACAATAAAGCATAAAACCATACATTAAGGAGTATTAAGCTTATTACATCATCATCGGAATTTTAGCAAAATTAGTCATCATTGTTCGAAGTGCAGCGCAATAAAACTAACGATAAATAAACAGAGAGATGGGGAAGCATGTCCCATCACTCCTCATGATCCTCCTCAGCCGAGGCAGGATCCCACTCGACTGTCCAACCCGGTGGCAAGATGGATGGCCAAGTCACTCCAGCAACCATGTCCTCCAGAGAACCTATAAAAATTATGCCACAAGCAAGCCTGAGTATACTAATACTCAGCTAGACTTACCCGGTGTGAGGAGTCTACTCCTCTACCTCTAGACATGCAGTTGTTTGGCTGTGGGGTTTGGTTGCCAAAAGCACTAGCTAAGTTTATAAACCAAGTTTTAACTTTGTTAAGTTTTAGTGTGACTCTCTTAAGACTAGATATGTACTATCTACTCATTCATGGTATCAAGCAAATTTAGCGATCAACATCTTTTGTCACATCATCACATTTCCACTTGTTACTCAATGCAGTACAATGGATCAAACAGTCTCATTAGCTGCGAGAAGCAGATGATTCGAATCGAGTTTTCATCCTTGCAAGGTAAACCTAAACACACGACGTGGCGAGGCACTCCGTCCCCACATACATCAACCGTCCCCATCGATTCCCTGTCAGTAGAGAGGGGCTCACCGCCTTGGCGTACAATGCCTCACTAACCCTGACTGCCGTCGTGCAGTAACCGCACTTGTACCCACCATAACCAGAATGGGAGACCACGTCTCAGGTCACGTGAGGAGGGCAATCTACTGCCATGTTCAATCAGGTACTAGGCTTACCGATTTACCATATTTCTCGGCATATGTTTAGTATGTTCAAACGCTTGACACAGGTATCCGCACGTTAAATCCTTATTCCAATTTCATCTCGTAGACATCGCAACCCCCCATGGGTCCGAGTCCATAGACCCTTATCATTCTGTTATCAAGGTGGATACAATCAATTTTCCTGACCTCGCGCGAGTGCTAGAAAAATCACTCGACTTCTACCGAGATCCCTATTTAGCAAAGCAGCTACTCGACCTAGCATACTAGTATCCATTTCAACAAGGTTACTGAGTTCATGCAACTAGGGTTTCAACCAACTCCTACACTTAAGTGCACAATACAAGCCTACAAACATTAAGTGTAGTAAAATATCATATAGAACAGGTTATGCATAAAACCGGGGCTTGCCTTCCAAAGCTGGGGCAGGCAGATCCTCTGGTGCAGGCTCTGGTGCTGGATCCGGGGCTACCTCCTGAGTGACTCCTTGCTCCGGCACGAGGATGTACTCTCCGTCAGCGAGGTTGCAATCTATTCGAATGCAATGAATAAGAATATGTATGCCATGATTATGCAGGATTTAGTAAACATAATGCTAAGTGAAAGAAAACAAAGTTAGTTAGTAACTCAGGGTTTCCTGGTTATATGTGGCTCTTTAGTGGTTTATGCTTATCTATTTTAGGTTTGGGTTTTGCCCAGGGATAAGCATAGTGAATTGAACTTGTATTTCCCTAAGATGTTTTAGTAGACAAATGAGGGATTTTGCTGGTTGGGTTAAAATGACATTACTCTCCATTATTAATTTCCTTTTTCATTTTCTATTTAGGAATTCTAGGGTGGGTTTGAACTACAACAGTGATTTAACCTATTCCAAAAATTCTGAAAAATTTACAGTGGGTTACTATTGGTCATTGTAGTTTGTCCTATAAAATTGAGGTGAATACTAATTCAGATACTACTTGTGCAAAATTAACAAGAATAAGTTTTAAAAGGGCATTTTACACTATAGCTGTGATTTAATTGGGGTTTCTGTACCAAGTTGTATTTTTGTCCAAATACCTAGGTGATATTAGGCCTCTGTGTTAAAAATCACAAAAGAAGGCCTACTGGATATTTAGTTGTGGATTTCTAAAGTTTTATGTCAAAAAGGCACTTATTACTATCTTGTTATTTGAAAAAATGTCAAACAACAGATTTCATATTTTTCCTATGTTCTTAATAACAAAACATCGGTTATCCCAAGGTTTGGGGTGTTTTCTCTTTGGGGTTATTTTTCTAGGGTTTTTCTATGTTTTCCTTGTTTTCTTAAAATAAAAGGTATCCCATTTATTTTGCACTAAACAGGGGTATATTAAAATTTTCTAGTGAACTATGCTGAATAAGTAAACTAACAAAAATGTGGGTGCTCCCTGCTTCTTTATTTAAACCACCTTTAATATTTTCTCTAACTTTAGGCTAAAAAGGATTTAACTGGTAAATTCTATCTTAACCTGGTGTACTGAGGGGTTTACTATTTTTGAACAGATTAGGGAGTGATTAAGTACTTCTCTGATTTTTCTTAACCTTAGTCTAACAGTGTAACTATTTTTCCTTTTATTATTTAGCTTTTGGCCAAATCAATATTTAAATCTAAACTTTAAATTCTTTTGCAATACTAAGGGGGTTTTGTATTTTCCTAAGTAGTTTACATTATTTAGAATCATGCAAAATTGGTTTGACCAAATTTGGTTGTATAAAACTGAAGTTATGAATTTTACAAGCTCTGTTTGCATTTAAATTAGAAATATTAAAAAGGTTTCCTGGAAAACCAGTTTACACCGAGGATCCTGGGCTCATTCTAAAACAATCCACTCATTTCTACCCCTACGCCACTATTCCACTGAGTCACTGACAGTTCAAAACCCCCCCGACCTTTCTTTCCTCTTCCCCGAGGTCCTTCCCCTAATGTAAACAGTACCCGCGGGAAAGAAAAGGGTGGCGCGGCTTACCGGCGGTGAGAGAGGGCCGGCGAGGGGCGGGGTTGGCTTCTGGAGGTCCTGGCGGTCACAGCGAGGTATGGTTTGACGGCAGTGGTGGCCGGAATCGGCCGGTCCACGTGCGCAGGCGGGTGATCTCGTCGGCGGCGGGTGTTCCGGCTGAACCACAGCGATCTACTTCAATTAAATGGCACGATGAGCTCCACGGGATGACGTAGAGGCTATGTACACAAGGAATCAAAGAATGGGGCAGAGATTTACCCGGTCTACGTTCACCGGCGGTCGGGTGAAGTCCGGCGACCGTGGACTGGCTTCTCTGGCGAGACAAAGTCCGATTCCTTGCTCGGGGAGCTTCACCGAGGCATGCACGGTCTCTTCTAAGGGTCGAGCATGGCTGGGAAGGGCTCTGCTGGCCGGTCTACGGTGGCAGGGGCTCGGGTGGCCGCGGGCACGCCGTGCGTGGGGCAAACGCCGGTGGTTTCGGGCTCCGGTGAGGTCGAGCGTGCGCGGAGGAGTACGGTCGACGCCTGAGGGGGCTTTATAGGCGCGAGCACGAGCAGGGGACACGGACACGGCTCGTCACGGCGCGGGGCGCGCGGGGTTGGGCGCGGGTGTGCTCTGGCGCGCTCCGAGCGCGTCGAACACGTGGAAGTGTTCTTCTGCCCGTGTTTAACAGCTCACCGAGATCGCTAGCGTGCGAATCTTGGCAAAAATCCGGCGCAGGCCTCTTCCTGGCACCTAGGGCTATCTCTTATGTGTGAGTCCCCATGGCAGATATGCCCTAGGTAGGGAGATATGCGAACGCCAAATCTGCTTGTCCCTCTGCCCACCTCGCGACAAAAGCCATGCCAAATCATGTCAAACGTCTAGGGCTTGGTTTCAACTTTTTCCAGTGGGTGCCTTAGGTGGTATGCCACATTTTTGGTATACAACTTAGGTGGTTTTGGTGCCATCTACTAAGTGAACACGATGGATCTTTAGATTAGGTGTAAAATGTGACTTAGAGAGAATTAGAGAGCTCTAGCTCTCTCTCCACTTAAGGAATGGATTTGGGGTTCTTTAAGGGGTCTTTTTGCAATGTTTCCTCTCTATATTTTGTAGATTAATATGTTACTTAAACTTTGGCCAAAGGTTAAATCATGATTTGCACATTTGCTTAACCTTTCCCCCCTTCAACCAGGGTTTTAGGAGTTAAGGGCTCAAGAAGGGTCTAGGGTTTACTCCTCTCTTGCCCAAGGTGATAATTGCACAAAGGCTTGGGTAATGCTTTTGGTCATTAACATTCTTGGTTTAAACATGGTCCCCAAGGTTTTATGCTCTTCTCTTCAAGTTTCTTCCACATGTGATCACAGTCAATAGTGCATAGATGTGCCATGGCCAGGGTAACACCTGGGGTGTTACACCTTGAAAGGATTCTTGAGACGGGCTCAAAATGAGTTCGGCTTAAGGATCAAGAAGATAAGAAGCGACAACGGAACGGAGTTCAAGAACTCTCAAATTGAAGGCTTTCTTGAGGAGGAGGGCATCAAGCATGAGTTCTCTTCTCCCTACACGCCACAACAAAATGGTGTAGTGGAGAGGAAGAATAGAACTCTATTGGACATGGCAAGAACCATGCTTGATGAGTACAAGACTTCGGATTGGTTTTGGGCTGAGGCGGTCAACACCGCTTGCTATGCCGTCAACCGGTTATATCTACACCGAATCCTCAAGAAGACATCATACGAACTCCTCACCTGTAAAAAGCCCAATGTTTCATATTTTAGAGTCTTTGGTAGCAAATGCTTTATTCTTGTTAAAAGAGGTAGAAAATCTAAATTTGCTCCTAAGGCTGTAGAAGGCTTTTTACTTGGTTATGATTCAAACACAAGGGCATATAGAGTCTTTAACAAGTCCACTGGACTAGTTGAAGTCTCATGTGACATTGTGTTTGATAAGACTAACGACTCTCAAGTAGAGCAAGTTGATCTTCATGAACTAGATAATGAAGAGGCTCCGTGCATCGCGCTAAGGAACATGTCCATTGGGGATGTGTGCCCTAAGGAATCTGAAGAGCCTCCACAAGCACAAGATCAAACATCTTCCTCCATGCAAGCATCTCCACCAACTCAAGATGAGGACGAGGCTCAAGATGATGAAGGAGAAGATCAAGAAGATGAGCCACCTCAAGAGGACGACAATGATCAAGGGGGAGATACAAATGATCAAGACAAGGAAGATGAACAAGATCAAAGGCTGCCACACCCAAGAGTCCACCAAGCAATCCAACGAGATCACCCCGTGAACACCATCCTAGGAGACATTCATAAGAGGGTAACCACTTGATCTTGTGTTGCTCATTTTTGTGAACATTACTCTTATGTTTCCTCTATTGAGCCACACAGGGTAGAGGAAGCACTTCAAGATTCGGATTGGGTGTTGGCGATGCAAGAGCAGCTCAACAACTTCACGAGGAATGAGGTATGGCATTTAGTTCCACGTCCTAACCAAAATGTTGTAGGAACCAAGTGGGTCTTCCGCAACAAACAATATGAGCATGGTGTGGTGACAAGGAACAAGGCACGACTTGTGGCCAAAGGGTATTCACAAGTCGAAGGTTTGGATTTTGGTGAAACATATGCACCCATAGCTAGGCTTGAGTCAATTTGTATATTACTTGCCTATGCTACTTACCATGGCTTTAAGCTTTACCAAATGGACGTGAAGAGTGCCTTCCTCAATGGACCAATCAAGGAAGAGGTCTATGTTGAGCAACCTCCCGATTTTGATAATAGTGAGTATCCTATCCATGTATACAAACTCTCTAAGGCGCTTTATGGGCTCAAGCAAGCCCCAAGAGCATGGTATGAATGCCTAAGAGATTTTCTTATCACTAATGGATTCAAAGATGGCAAGGCCGATCCTACTCTCTTTACTAAGACAATTGAGAATGATTTGTTTGTATGCCAAATTTATGTTGATGATATCATATTTGGGTCTACTAACAAATCTATTTGTGAAGAGTTTAGTAGGATCATGATTCAAAAATTCGAGATGTCTATGATGGGGGAGTTGAAGTATTTCTAGGATTTCAAGTGAAGCAACTCCAAGAGGGCACCTTTATTAGCCAAATGAAGTACATTCAAGATATACTTACCAAGTTTGGAATGAAGGATGCCAAGCCCATCAAGACACCCATGGGAACCAATGGGCATCTCGACTTCGACACGGGAGGTAAATCCATAGATCAAAAGGAATACCGGTCAATGATAGGATATTTACTCGATTTATGTGCATCTCGACCGGACATTATGCTTTCCGTATGCATGTGTGCAAGGTTCCAAGCCGATCCTAAGGAAGTTCATCTTAGGGCCGTGAAACGAATCTTGAGATATCTAGTTCAAACACCTAAGTTTGGTCTTTGGTACCCCAAGGGATCCTCTTTTGATTTATTAGGATATTCCGATGCTGATTGGGCAGGGTGTAAGATTGATAGGAAGAGCATATCAGGGACTTGTCAGTTTCTGGGGAGATCGCTGGTGTCTTGGGCTTCAAAGAAACAAAACTTAGTAGCTCTTTCTACTGCCGAAGCCAAGTACATTGTCGCAGGTCATTGTTGCACGCAATTGCTTTGGATGAGGCAAACCCTTAGGGACTATGGCTACAAATTTAGCAAAGTCCCTCTCCTATGTGATAATGAGAGTGCAATCCGCATGGCGGATAATCCCGTTGAACAAAGCCGCACTAAGCACATAGCCATTCGGTATCACTTTTTGAGAGATCACCAACAAAAGGGGGATATCGAGATAGCCTACATAAACACTAAAGATCAACTGGCCGATATCTTTACCAAGCCACTAGATGAGAAAACCTTTACCAAACTTAGGAATGAGCTAAATATTCTTGATTCTCGGAATTTTGATTGATACTTTGCACACATAGCTCATTTATATACCTTTGATCATATCTCTTTTATGTCTATGACTAATGTGTTTTCAAGTGTATTATTATGCTTAGTCATAGATATTGAAAGGGAAATGTAGTATTCGGCAAAGAAGGCGCTTCCACTCAACTCCATTGATATTTGCCGGTATTCCCAATTATTCTCCACTTTGGTATAATCTTCACTCATATTTATTTGCTTGCCATTAGGGAGAAAGTAAAAGGGCTTATATTTCACTCACAAGTATCCGTTTTTGGCGATTCATGCCAAAGGGGGAGAAAGTATGAGCCCAAACCAAAATGACCACACCACCATCAAATTTTAAAAATGAAGTTTTTCAAATTGATATCTTATTGTATTCAAAAGGGGGAGAAAGTAGTATATCCAAAAATTGCAAAAACCCTCTTGAACACTAAGAGGAGAATTTTATTTAGGGAGAGTTTTGTTTAAGTCAAAGGAAAAACATTTGAAACAAGGGGAGAAAATTTCAAATCTTGAAAATGCTTATTTCAATTTTATTCATATACCTTTGACTATTTGCAAAATGCTTTGAAGAAAAATATTTTTACAAAGGATTTGCAAAAACAAAACTCGTGGTGCAAGCGTGGTCCAAAATTTTAAAAAAGAAGAAAACCATCCATGCACATCTATTGAGATAAGTATATTGGTTTCAATTCCAAGCAACCTTTGCACTTACCTTATGCAAACTAGCTCAATTCTGCAACTTTATATTTGCTTTGGTTTGTGTTGGCATCAATCACCAAAAAGGGGGAGATTGAAAGGGAAATAGGGTCAAACCTTTTCCAATATGAATTTTGGTGGTTGATTTGCCCAACACAAATTATTGGACTAACTAGTTTGCTCTAGAAAATATGTTCTACAGGTGCCAAAGGTTCACAACAAACCAATACAAAGATAAAAGAAAGGGTTCAAAACAAAGGAGCAAAGTATACCAAAGACAGCCCTGGTCTGGCGCACCGGACTGTCCAGTGTGCCACCGGACATTGTCCGGTGCACCACCAGACAGTGTCCGGTGCACCAGGGAGATCGACTCTGAACTTGCCAGCTTTGGGAATTTGGAAGGCCGCTCCGCTATAACTCACCGGACTGTCCAGTGTGCCAGCAGAGCAACGGCTACTTCGTGCCAACGGTCGTCTGCAAAGAACAATAAATGCGCTACAGTGCGCGCCTACGCGCGCAGAAGTCAGAGCAGGCGCTAGAAGGCGCACCGGATAGTCTACAGGACCTGTCCGGTGAACCACCGGACTGTCTGGTGGCCTAGTTGTTAGAAGCTCCAACGGTCGAACCCTAACGGTTGGGTGACGTGGCTGGCGCACCAGACAGTGTCCGGTGGCACACCAGGACTGTCCGGTGTGCCATACGACACACAGCCTCCCCAATGGCCATTTTGGTGGTTGGGGCTATAAATACCCCAACCACCCCCACATTCAAGGCATCCAAGCATTCACTACATCTCATTCAATACAAGAGCAATACACAACACTCCAAGACACAAATCAAAGCCTGCGATCGAATCAAAGTCCTCAATTCAACTCTAGTTCTTAGGACTTGTGAGGAGATCGACTTGTGTTCTTTTGTTGCTCTTGTTGCTTGGTTTGCTTTCTTCTTTCTCTCATTCTTACTCTCCAAACCTTGTAAGCGAAGCAAGAGACACCAATTATGTGGTGGTTCTTGCGGGGTCTAAGTGACCCAGGAAATCAAGGAAGGAAGCTCACTCGGTCTAAGTGACCGTTTGAGAGAGGGAAAGGGTTGAAAGAGACCCGGTCTTTGTGACCACCTCAACGAGGAGGAGGTTTGCAAGAACCGAACCTCGGTAAAACAAATCACAGCGTCTCACTACTTATTTGCTTGTGATTTGTTTTCGCCCTCTCTTTCAGACTCGATTATATTTCTAACGCTAACCCCGGCTTGTAGTTGTGCTTAAGTTTATAATTTTCAGATTCCGCCTATTCACCCCCCTCTAGGCGACTTTCAATCACACATATACTAAAGGCAATAGGATCGATGTAATTAGTATATCTAACAAATCCCTTCATCGAACTAATAACAGAAATAGCAATCCGACTCACCACAGAACCATCACGATTAATATACCTAGTTAGATCATTCATCAATCCACTAACATGAATAACAAATTGGCTTACTGTGACCAATCCGACAAGATAGTCGGAAGAACGACGATGGTATTCACTTGACACCATTGACCGCCCACACCTGGTGAGCGATGCACACAATCTCGTTTCTTGACCAGATACTCAAGGGATCCATTTTGGTCGAGCAGGTGGCGCGTGGCTAGCACAAGAGCGTCTTTACGGCTTGCTGTCGATACAAATGGAAGCAGGGTGATTTAGCATGACGAGAGGAAGCACACGTGATGCCCAGAAGTCCCCACGACAACACCGTGGAAGCGGCTACAGGGTGTGGTAACGAGCTACAAAGAGTTGGCGTAGACGAGGATGGTGATTAACGACATCATCATGTTAGCACGACGATTTCCATTCGACAAAGACGATGGCATGATGACTCGTTCAAGCTTTTTGTCGAGCACTTGGTGAACATCACGCTGCTAGCTTCGTCTTCACCCAACTCTTGAGATTTCTTGGTGACGCACGGAACGACGACAAGATCGATAACACACATGCGTGACGAGGCAGGGTCTGTGGAGATGTGCGCAAGGGAAGGTGAGCTCGTGGTGCCGAGAGTCGACGGTGTGGTTCGAGACAGCTGGTCACGCAGGCGAGCTACGGACAGTCCCGGCACACAGCACGACGTAGAGGGCCTAGTGACGCAGCTGCTGTTGGAGGAAGCGCGGCTGCAGAGCTCAGTACATGACATGGCATGGTTCTGTACGGATGCGAGTAGGGAGCATCGCTGAAAGTTGCCTAGAGGGGGGTGAATAGGCGAATCCTGAAATTTATAAACTTAAGCAAGCACTAAGGTCGGGGGTTAGCATTAGAATTAAATTCAAGTCCGAAAGAGAGGGAAAACAAATCAACCAAGAATCAAGGAGAGTGAACACGGTGATTTGTTTTACCAAGGTTCGGTTCCAAAGAACCTAGTTCCCGTTGAGAAGGTCACAAAGACCGGGTCTATTTCAACCCTTTCCCTCTCTCAAACGGTCACTTAAACCGAGTGAGACTTCTCCTTAATCAATCGGGTCACTAAGACCCCACAAGGACCACCACATACTTAGGTGTCTCTTGCTTTGATTACAAGTCACTTGAGAACAAGAATGAGAAAGAAGAAAGGCAATCCAAGAAACAAGAGCGCAAAAGAACACGAACACACTCTCTCACAAGTCACTAAATGTTTGAGTTGAATTCTAGGCTTGGAGAGGGTTTGATCTTTGGAAATGTGTCATGGAGTGAATGCACTAGCTCTTGTATTGAATGTGATCTCTGAAAAACTTGGATGCCTAAGGTTGTGGTGGTTGGGGGTATTTATAGCCCCCAACCACCTTGGTAGCCGTTGGGAAGGCTGTTGGCGAAGGGCGCACCGGACAGTCCGGTGTGCCACCAGGATAGGCACTGTTCCTTGTCCGGTGCACCGCCACATCACCCAACCGTTAGAGTTCGGAGCTGGTCGACTGTTGGAGGCTTTGCCCTCTTGCGACACCGGACAATCCGGTGCCACACCGGATAGTTCGGTGCCCTCTGACTTCGCAGCTCAGACTTCTGCTGCGGCACTGTAGCCCACTGTAGCACTTTGCAGAGTCGACCATTGGCGTAGATAGCCGTTGCTCCGTTGCTCACCAGACAGTCCGGTGGCACACCGGACAGTCCGGTGAATTATAACAGAGCGCGCCCTGGAATTCCCGAGAGTGGCTGGTTTGGACTTGTACTGCCTGGTGCGCCAGACACTGTCCGGTGGCACACCGGACAGTCCGGTGCGCCAATTTACAGCACACTCAAGTTCTTTGCTCAGTTTCAAATTGAGTCCCTAACTTGATTTCTTTCTTGGTTTGTGTTGAACCTTATGCACCTGTAATACATGATTTCAAGAACAAACTAGTTAGTCTATATGTTTGTGTTGGTCAACCACCAAAATTAATTATAGGAAATGGTTAACCCAATTTCCCTTTCAATCGCGCGCAGACGGATCGCGTGGCATGGACGAGTAGAGATGATGTTGCATGGATGAGGGAGGTCAGCGGCAAGACAAGGTCCGAACATAAGGGCAAGCTCGGGGTGGCTGTCGAAGTGAGCTCTAGGAGGCACAAGGGTGCAGCAGCCAGGGCCATAGCGTGCGCGACCATCGAAAAGATAGGGAGCCAAGGAGGAAATCGAGGGAAGGACGCTCTGCTCTCCGTCGCTCGTCTGCACATGGCCGAACAGCCTCCATGCTGACCACCACGGCCAGGCCTGCGCTGGCCATCGCTGAACCACGGGAGCAGCACGCCATCCGCCAGTGCCACTCCAGAAGGCCCACAACAGACACCGCTGCCGCGTCAAAGCCCGCACTAGCCAGCAGGAAAACAAGAGGGAGAGGGCGGCATCGGGGAAGGAGATGAGGGCAGAGGACACCAGCTTGGAGGAGCAGGGGGCACGGTGGCCATAGCGAGCTGGAGGCTGAGCGTGGCTAGGGAAGGAGCAGAGGAGGAGCGCGCGTGGGAGATGAGGGAGAGAGAGAGGAGAAGGCCGAGCGAGCAACAGAGAAAATAGCGACGGTCAGGGAGGTGACGGCTGAGCGCCATGGGGCGAGGTGGAAGACGAGCAGAGGCGCCGAGCGGACAGGGGAGTAGGTGCGGCTGGAGAAGAAGCCAGAGTCTTTGGTGGCAGCGGCTAAAAAAATCCCACACGGATGAGGATTAAGGAGAGAGAGGGCGGCGGGAGAAGAAATTTTGTTGATTTTTCCATTTTCCCCTTTTTTGTTAAAGAAAATCATAGATATTTTGATGTTATAAAATCAGGGTCTAAAAGATATAATCGAGGATCGAACAAAATGAGATTGACAATACTAATTGGATAGGATTTGATTTGGCAAATACTTTGGAATTCAGATGAATCTACACCCGTTATTTATATCGAATACTTAGATCCAGGCGGGACACAATCAGACCAAACCACGACATCGACTTCGATAATTTACTCTATGTTTGGTTTAATTGAAACTAGATAAATCTCATCTATTCTGAATATTGGGATTTAACGAGGAGTAAACGGGCCAATTTAAAGCGCTATCGATTAATAGATTATTTTCTCAGATTTTAAATAGGAAAGCGAATCGGCTAACTGTTGTTCTGGTTTCGGTTAGTTTGGGTTCAAATAACCTATTGAGTCTGGTTCTAATAAATTTATTTGGGGCAAAATCACCAAACTGAGTGAAGTCTCCAAATTCGTGTTCGCTCAGTCGATAAATTTTTAAACAACCACAATACTAGCAAATTCTTGGAACAATTATGTTCTGGGTTTTGTGAACACTTAAAGAAGAGTCCAAATAGATAAAGATAAAAATGATGTCGAACTCACGACAGTCGCAACAGGTTAAGACAGAGAATGTTATTATCACATGATTAAATCCATACTCGCTGTTAAATGTATAGTAACACCTGGGGTGTTACAACGGTGGTGACAGGATGTTGCACTGACGAGTTTGTCGTGGCGCTCGTCGAGATAATAACTCAAGGATAATAATAGGCTTGCCATGGTTACAGTTACGTGGTGAAAGGACCACGACGTGGCGCAATTGAGATCGCCGGCGTCCCATGACGACATCAGCCGCTCGGCCACGTCGCACGGCCATCAAGTGCAGCCGATAAGCTCCCACCAGCGACCAAATCCACCACCGCCAGATCTTTTACCCCCCCCCCATGGTTATCCACTCCTCACCAAGCACGAATCTCCCCGGCAAAACTCGGATCTCAGCGCAAGATCACCGACGGTAGTGCACTGAACCTGACAATCTTCGTCAGGTTACTGTTCATCACTGAACACCATCCCGAACTGCCTGATAGACCATGTTTGGGACCGATTTACTCCAAAAATCGTATAGCACCAGGCCAAGCTTGGTATAACAAATTTGTTCACTAATGTTAGGGCTCAACTTTGCCACAGTGACCCTGGTCTTAACTCCATTGAATTAACCACAAACTTTCTCCAAAGTTGACCAAATGTCACTGAACTTCAATTTTCAGAACTGAAGTTGTCTAACAGCCCGACTTCTAGGGCATTTTGTCCCAATTTCTATACAGCTCTAAGGCTTAGTCTCTTAATAAAACTTGAACTACTAACATAGCTTTACCATTTTGTTGTAATGACTTAGGGCAAAATCTCCATGGATTAAGAGATACAAGGGCATAAACCTGACCTAATGTCACTGATTTTCAGAGTTTAAGCCACATGGTGCCTTTGTGACTTTTTGCAATTAACTCCAATTTGTTCCACAACACTTGAAAATCTTCCAATGTAAAAGTTTTTTAGTTTTTGATACTTTACCACTTTGATATATGCACTTTGGTCCAAAAGTGTATAGAAATTGAAATCACCATATAGGGCACAAATTAGGGTTTCCAGGGCTCTTCTTAGAGTTTTGAGGGTTCTAGGGTTTGTGTGCCACTCAAATCCATTAAGTTTAGTCTCTTATGAACATTTTCACTAACTTTTGAGATAATACTCAATTTAGTATCACACACACCCACATACCTCTATCCCTTTGTTAAGTACCCTATTCTAGGGTTAAGAAGCACTTCAAGTCATCACATCACAACTTGTTTTGAAGTTTTAGCCTAGTGGATGCATTCTAGGTGTAACAAACATAATGACATGTCAATGCATATGATGCCATGCCCAAGTTTTAGTTCTTGTAACACCAGGGGTGTTACATCCTTCCCCCCCCCCCCATAAAAGAATCTCGTCCCGAGATTTAAGGTCATAGGGTAAGTAATGGAAAAGGAAACATGTCACAACCTTATTTCCTTATTTATCTTATAGAGCAGGGGGTGGCAGTGGGGTTTGTTCTAACTTTACAATAAAGTACACAAATCTTATAGATTACATGAAGCTAAAAACCTAGGAAAATTTTTCTCTAGGAATTCTTGAGTCTCCTGGGTAGCTTCTTCTTCAGTATGTTGGTTCCATTGTATCTTATAAAACTTGAGAGTCCTCTTTCGAGTGATTCTGTCCTTCTGATCTAGAACTTGAATGGGATGTTCTGAATAGGTCAGGTCTTGTTCCAAAGTAACATCTACCACATCTATAGTTCAATCAGGAATCCGAAGGCATTTCTTCAACTGAGATACATGGAACACATTATGCATCATAGACAGTGATTCTAGTAATTGAAGTTTGTACGCCACTTGTCCACATCGCTCAAGAATGGGGAACGGTCCAATATATCGGGGTGCCAATTTTCCTTTAACCCCGAACTGGTTAACACCCTTCATCGGTGATACTTTCAGGTATACATGATTGTCGGCTTAAAAAACCAATGGTCGACGTCGTTTATCTGCATAATTTTTCTGACGAGCTTGAGCTTCTTTCAGGTTGTGTCTTATACATTGGACTTTTTCTTCCGTTTCTTTAACCAAATCAGGACTGTAGACCCACTGTTCTCCGGGTTCTGACCAATTTAAGGGTGTCTTGCATCGCCGTTCGTACATAGCTTCAAACAGTACCATCTTAATACTTTCTTGATAACTGTTATTATAAGAAAATTCTGCCAACGGCAGGCAATTATCCCATTTTTGGGGAAATTTCAGAACAAATGCTTGCAACATGTCTTCAAGGATTTGATTGACCCTCTCAGCTTGTCCACTTGTCTGGGGATGATAGGCTGAACTTTGGAGTAATTTAGTACCCAAAGATTTGTGCAATTCCTCCCAAAACTTGGATACAAATTGTGGTCCCCGGTCCAACACTATTGTCTTTGGAACTCCATGTAAGCTGAGAATACGAGCAATATAAAGTTCTGCATATGCAGCCACTGGATATTTCACCTTGACAGGAAGAAAATGGGCAGTCTTTGTAAGCCGATCAATTATGATCCAAATAGAGTCAAGTCCTTTAGCTGTCTTGGGTAATCCCATAATGAAATCCATATTTATATCTTCCCATTTCCAGGTTGGGATTGACAAGGATGGTAACGTCCAGCGGCCTTCATGTGTATCGCCTTGACACGTCTATAAGTATCGCATTTTGCCACATAGCGTGCGATTTCAATCTTCATTTTAGTCCACCAATAATGTTGTTTCAAATCTTGATACATCTTAGTGCTTCTAGGGTGAATGGAATACCGACTAAAATGAGCTTCGTCCAGGATTTATTGACAGACTTCAGCATCCTTTGGCACCACTATGCAGTCTTTGAACCATATTACTCCTTGATCATCTTTCCTAAAACAATTTGCCTTGCTGGCCTCCATTTCCTCATGAATATATTTCATACCCTTATCTGTTCTATGAGCATCAATAATCCTTTGTAGAAGAATTGACTCAAGCTTCAAATGTGTCAACATTACTTGTTGTACTATCCCCAAATTCAACTTTTCCATTTCTTGATATAAAGTGGTGTCAGATAAGTTTACTGTGAGGCAATGACAAGAAGCCTTATGACTTAGAGCGTCTGCCACCACATTAGCCTTGCCTGGGTGATAATGAATCTCCAAGTCATAATATTTGATTAGCTCTTGCCACCTTTGTCTCATGTTTAGATCTGACTGGTTAAAGATGTACTTCAAACTTTTGTGATCCGTATATAAGTGACATATATTCCCCAGCAGATAATGACGCCAGATCTTAAGGGCATGAACTACTGTAGCCAGTTCCAAATCATGTGTGGGATAATGTTATTCATGCCAGCCCAGCTGCCTTGAAGCATAGGCTATTACTCGTCCTTCTTGCGTCAGGACACATCCAAGTCCACTGCCTTACATGTCACAATAAACATCAAATGACTTTTCAATATCCAGTTGGGCCAAAACCGGTGCAGTGGTCAACAATACTTTCAGCTGTTCAAAGGCCTCGTTGCACTTAGAGGACCAGTCAAACTTAGTATCATTTTTCAATAACCCTGTAATGGGTTTAAAATTTTGGAGAAATCCGAAATAAATCTACGGTATAACCAGCCAATCCAAGGAAACTTCGAACTTGATGCACTATAGTGGGTGATTTTCATTCCAGAATATCCTTGACCTCGCTGATGTTCTCTCAAGCGCGTTAACACGATCCGTAAGTGTCTTGCATGCTCCTCCTCATATTTGGAATATATCAAAATATCATCAATGAAGACCACCACAAACTTGTCTAACTTGGGAATAAATACCGATTGTTCAAGTATGTGAAGTGGGCTGGAGCATTTGTTAATCCAAAAGATATGACCAAATATTCAAACAATCCATACCAAGTAGTAAAAGCGGTATTGGGTATATCCTCGGGTCGAATTTGGATCTGATGATAGCCTAGTCTGAGATCAATTTTAGAAAACACCTAAGCTCCAGTGAGTTGATCAAATAAAATATCGATCCGAGGGAGGGGATATGTGGCGGAACCGCCCGAATTATTCCAGCTTAAGTGCCCAAGTCGCACCCTTAAGGGCAGCAACACACTTAAACAGGAATAACCCGTCAGTCCCTCGGATCTAGTCCGATAAAGCCACTTATCCAGGATCGAATACCACTAGCTCACTCGAAGGTGAGGCACAGAGAAAGACAATAAAGCATAATACCACAAATTTAATAAGTATCAATAGTGATTACATTATTGGAGTTTCAGAAATAATAACCATAAATTTTAATGCAGCGGAAATAACTAACAGAGAAGAACCGAGTAACATGGCGAAGCCTGGCCACACTACTCCTCCTGGTCCTCTCCTGCGGAAGCAGTAACCCACTCGACCATCTATCCCGGTGGCAGGGATGAAGGCCAAGTCACACCATCAACCAAATCAAGGAGGTACCTGCAAAAATTATGCCACAAGCAAGGCTGAGTATACTAATACTCAGCTAGACTTACCCGGTGTGAGGAGTCTACTCCTCTACCTCTAGACATGCAGTTGTTTGGCTGAGGGGTTTGGTTTGCCAAAAGCACTAGCTGTGTCTAAAATCATGTTTTAGCTTTTCCAGTTTTAGTATGATCCTTTTAAACTAGATGAGTACCTAGCTACTCATACATGATATCAAACATTTTTAAGCATTCAACCTTTTTGCCAGTCAACTCATTTCCACTTATTACTCAATGTAGCAGCATGTATCAAGCAGTCTCATTAGCTGCGAGAAGCAGACGATTCGAATCGAGTTTTTAAACCTTGCAAGGTAAACCTAAACACACGACACGTAGGGGCACTCCGTCCCCACACACATCAACCGTCCCCATCGATTCCCCATCAGCAGATCAGGGCTCACCGCCTTGGCGTACAATGCCTCACTGACCCCGACTGCCGTCGTGCAGTGACCACACTTGTACCCACCATAACCGGAATGGGAGACCTCGTCTCAGGTCGTGTGAGGGGATATGTCCACTGCCAGGTTCACTCAGGTATTAGGCTTACCGATTTACCATATTTCTCGGCATGTGCTTAGTACGTTCAAACGCTTGACTCACGGTACCACACCTTAATCCTTATTCCAATTTCCGTCTCGTAGACAACGCATCCCCATGGACCCTTGTCCACAGACCATCATCAATACGATATGTAAATGGATACAAGCAATTCCTGACCTTGCGCGAGTGCTAGAAAAATCACTCGACTTCTACCGAGATCCCTAATTAGTAAAGCAGCTACTCGACCTAGCATACTAGTATCCATCTCAATAGGATTCCTGAGATCATGCAACTAGGGTTTCAAGCAACTCCTACACTTAAGTGCACAGTACAAACCTACAATCATTAAGTGCAGTAAAATAGCATATATAACGGTTATGCATAAAACCGGGGCTTGCCTTTTCTTTAACACTTAGATAGTGTTTGCTGGGTGGCACTCGCTTGGCGAGCATTCACTGGTTATGTCCATCCTTCCTTGGGTTGTCCACCAGCTGCATCTTGTGGTTGGCACCACATCACGTGCACGATCAGCATCTCTCGGTCCTAAATGAGATGCAAGATGCATATGGATGAATATAATGAAAGTAGCACAAAAGTAGCACAAGATATACAAAGACACAGCGGCGAACTAAACATTAATTTGGAAGACACCGTAGACAACCATACGCTAGCATTCGTTATCTAAACGTTATCGGCGTCCAACACTAACACCTTTAAAAGACAACACCATTTTATTTATTTACGCACACAACTACGACATCACAAGTAACCACACACACTAGCGTTAGCGCACTACATATCGTCGAGCGCACAACATTAACACCACTAAAAGACGACAAACATTTTGGATATTTACGCAACACAACACTACATCACAATTAACTAGAGAAAAAAACGTATAAAAATATGACACATATGTTATCTCAAGCTTAGTCATGGTAATTCTATATGAATTTAGTGATAACCAACCATTTTTAGCCAAAAGGGTGAACTAACAATTAATTGAGCACATGCAGATTTTTTTGGACAGCAGCACAGCAGCTACTTGTTTTAATCATAACTTTTCGAATATTAATCCAAAAATAGCAAACTATGATTTTCTGGAAAGCTTAGAAAGGGCTCTACAACTTTGGTATTTTTACTTCGGCATAATTCAACACTTAGCAAGGTCAAAAAGTGCCAACACAACAGCTCTGTCCAGATTTGGACAGATTCAAACTTGCAACTTCAAAAATTCACAACTGAAGATTCAGACATCCAAACAAAGCGATCTTAGACTTTCTGGAAAGGTACTAAAATTGTCTATATATCATTTATAAACATCTTAAGGTGATTCAATATTTAACTAAGGGTAAACATCACTAAAAGACTTTGCTGTCCATAACTGGACAGATTCAGTCTTCCTATTTGAAACATTCATAACTTAAGCTTCAGACCACCAAAAATAGTGATCCAAGACTTTTTGGAAAGCTTGTCAAAAGCACTACATAACTTTTATAATCACCAAGAAGTGATTCCAGGTTTAACTGAATCAAACAATGCAGTTTTCAAAATTTGTTCTGACGATGGACAGAACACAGCACCCAGTTTGTAAAATTCATAACTCTTAAACTATCAGGCCTATGGTTATAAAATTTTAACACAAGCAAGATGAGGAAAGCATCTTCAACTTCCTTATAATCGACAAGGACTGATTCTAACATTACATTAGGCAAACAATGCAGTTTCTGAAATCTGTACAGAATTTGGACAGATTCAGTTACTGAATTTATAAAAATCATAACTCCTAAACGATCAGACTTATGCCTGTTAAATTTTAACACCAGCAAGATAATAAAGTTATCTACCACTTTTCTATAGCATATATCTACAGAAAATACAATTTTGTTCATCAAACATACAGCACTAGCAAATCACTGCGTGCAGTCCAAAACAGCAATTACTAAATTTCAGCTTCTGTATAATTCAAGAATTGCCATGTTTTAGAGACTTGAGTCATTCTAACACTTTACCATTTGTTAGAGTTAAATTAATCAAATGAGCACTAACAAATAGACTTACAAATTTTATCCGTGTCATTATGAGCACTAGAAGTACCATATTTAATTAACAACGCATTCTCCCTGATAATCGATATCGAAGTGATGTTGACACCCTAATTTGCATTTTAACTTAGACCTCACATGAGCACTAATACTTTTCATTCGCAACCATAACCATACACATTTAGACCACAACAAGCAATTTATCGCGACTACAAACTTAACCAAAACCATCTAACAAGTCGGCTAGCCAGAGTAACAATCTAGGCCGCTACACATCCTACACGTCGCCTTGCATATTATTATCGCAATCCGAGACAACACATATATAACAATCACTTAACAAATTTGACTCCTCAACATTAGTTGGCTAATCACAGCATAAGACTTAGCAACCCATTTAGACATTGCAACTCAAAACATGGGTGGGAGCAGGTTAATTAACGCTTCTTAACCTTTTCTCAACTTAAACAAGACAACACACAAGTCACTTAGAACACCATATTTTTGGAGGTCTAACATAGAGACATTAAAACATGGCATAAAACTCTATAAGACTTACACTGGCTACTGAAGACCTAAAGCACTTATGGGTATATGTTATTTGATTGTTCTTCAATTTTAGCAAGGATTGACTCATGAACGCTACTTGCCTCCAATAGTTATTGGACTGCGATAACACTCGTATAAGACCTCTAATCGACCAACAAGACATTTATTTATCCAAAGGGGCATGGAATGCAATATTTGACAAGGCAAGGCATCGACCCGCCATACCATAGAAAGCATGACGACACCGACAGATGCTATCAACTAATCGTTTTTTTTAAAAAAAAATATTAAACTTACTTCTCGCTTTACCACTACACCACCCTTTAGTCACGTGACCATCGGGAGAGTCCTTCACATGATTATACAATAGCAACCTAAACGTCGGGTCACACAATACATACATATTTCTTTGTTGCGAGTATAACCATATTACGGCATATACCCGCGCACCTCAATTAAATATCTCACGCCACCACTACTATAATACACTACAGCACACACACACATACGTGTACTAATTCAATCCTCACATCACATATATTTCCAAACTTACTCATCACATAAAACAAGCACGACACGCGTGTTTACCAAAACGTGAATGCGGCCTTGCCACGGCATATAATCCAAACATTTTATGCCCACATCTAATCAAACACCACTATACACCACATCGACCCAAAACGTAATTAAACAAACTACAAATCGCACACCTCAACAACCGCTTATTCTTTACCCGCAAATGCGATCCTACTAACGTGTATTGCCGAAACATATTACACACATCCACATATATACATGCATTGTCCGACATCAACCAAAGCATATGTAGTATAAACTATAAATCATTCAACCTGAACGGGTCGTGACTAGACGCATGGCTGTCCACATGGCTCGGTATTTCGTCGAACGGGCAAGGCACGACGTCGACCACTAGCTGCGAAAACACACAATTTGTTGGCGGCAGTTCATCGAACATCACACACATTGGAAAATAAACATCGAGAACAGCGGGGGTTTCTCACCACGGTTTTCGACGGCGTCACGGATGGGCTGCGCAAAACAGCGAGCACACGGCGGGCGTCGACGGCGTGCTGTCCACTGGCTTCACAAAACAGCGAGCCGACAGAGCGCGGAGATGTCGGGGCTGCTGCGCACAACATAAATTTCCCACGGGCATTCCATCGAACAGCCAAGGGGGAAGATTGCAGGGGGCGCCATGGATGACGGTGAGCTTGCTGCGGCTGCTGTTTTGTGGGGAAGAGAGGAGGAGCAGGGGCCTAGAGCTGGGCGACATTGCTGCTGCTGCTTTCCATGGGAGAGAAAAAAATAGGGCGCAGGGAACAGCAGCTACGGACAGGGAAAGTGGAGGTCGGCCATGGGAGGTAGGGAGGAAAATCTGCTTGTGGTTGCTGCCGTGCGCGCGATAGAACTCAATGGAGGGAGACGCATGGAGCTTGGGCTTGAGCCATGGAAGATCCCTGCGCACATACAAGAACAGAGAGAAGAAACGGTGGGGAAAAAAATGGAGGACGCCGCTGCAGGGATGCCGAGCGCCGGGAGCAGAGGGTCGGCCATGGGAGAGAGACCAGCGCCCTGGGAGGAAGTAGCTCGCAGGGAGGGTGCTCGGCCGTGGAGGTCCTTGTCCCTGCTAGCGTGCTGCTGCTGTGAACAGGGAGGAAGAAGGGGCGCTGGTGGTTTGCTGCTGGAGGAAGAAGAAGGGGGAGCCGGATGGAATTTTCTGGGCGCCATGGATCAGAGCTCGCCCACGCCATGGCTGGCTGACGGCGAAGAGCTCCTGCGCGCTGGCTGCTGCGTGTGGGAGAAGAAGGCAGGGAAAAGGGAGTGGCGGCTAGGAAAAATGCAGGGGTGGGAGTGAAAATTTGCCAAGTGAGCACCCCTATTTATAGAAGCAGCCCTAGGGTTAGGGTTTCTTAGTGGGCCTATTGGGCTGGGCTGGATTTGGCCCAAAATACTCAAACGGGCTGCGCTATTTTATTTTCTGGAATAAAAATGCTCTCGCGGAAATTTGTTTCTACAGAGAACAGAGCGTATTACAGTTTCGATGAACGGAAGGTTGAGCGATTAATTCGGCCGATAGATTGAGCTGACTTTGCTCGGCAAAAATCCCCTACGCATGATTCGAAAATAAAATGTCTCGGGATACGACTGGTTTTCGGATTTTTAGCCGGAGAAGGTGAACCGTGATATTTTAAAATCGCTGTCAATACGGGGTTTTGAGTTCGGTTCAAACATGGGATATTTAGCCGAGTCGAGTAAGAAATAATTAGAGGACGACGTATTGAGTGTTCCGTGTGAGAGTACAGACTCGGATCAAAATAATCGGACATCGATCAGGGTTCGAGGAATTAGACTCGGGCTCAAATCAAATAACAGCCATCGAGAGTTGATTAAATGAGCTTCAGATGAGATTTATAAATCGAGATTGATTAACGAGTTTGCATTCGCGCCGAGAATAAAAGTTTTAACATGCTCCGAAATTGGCTGTTTCTCGCGATCGATTAACTCTGAATTCGGTGAACCTCCTAGAGAAAGCCTGATAAACAGAGATAGGCACGATCGAGAATAGAAATTTTTACTGAGCATCCGAGATTAGGATAAATCCGCGACATAACATGAAATAGACACCTGGGGTGTCACAGCCTTCCCCCCTCAAAAGAATCTCGTCCCGAGATTCGAATGAGGATCTTCAAGGGACGAGAAGCATGTAACTCCCAGGCTGGAGATAGATGCAAATTTATGAGATGTGATCTGACAAGATACCGAAGATAGATTTGGGTAGAATATCGCGGCATATAGAGACAAAATGCAGCGACCACTCTGAGAGAATGTACACAAAAGATAGCACATCAGTATAGTCTCGTAATGGATCACAACTATTAACCACGATACCAGCGCGTACCGAGCAGCTCAACCATGTGTGCACCATAGTAGGCTCTCGGTTTCGTCGCGGCACCATCAGTCGTTAGTCATGACACCATTACCAAACATAACCAATAAGAAATTCACATAGCACAGATAGATGGAGCCCATGAGAGTATGGCTCGGAAAAATAAGATCATGACAGGAGTTGAAACATAGATTTTTGGCAAAAGGGCATCACATGAGAATTTTCTTCAACTCAGAGAACTATTTTATGATCATCACGGGGATTATCAGCCAAAGATTTATACGATATTTAATATGAGGAGGAACCAACCATGAGATCAAGATTGATAAGCTTTTAGAGACATGAGAGAACTACAGTCAACAACATAATCCATTGAACCAAATGGATACACTGCTTAGAGATAAAATCGATAAAACATCGTCATGATCCTTAGAGAAGGGGGTATGAGAATGACCAAAAATGAGAGATTTAGGCACGATCAACATCCGATACTTGGGAACGAGTTATAGCAGATAACCAGATAATAGGGCAGAATCATTAAAGGATTCGGAGATTTGGACGATAAAGTCACAACATGATCCACATGGAAAGAGATCACCAGATCCATGCGAAAGAAGAGGTAGGCAACAAGATCAGCTGGATGATCACAGGAATGCTATGAAGTTTTAGGGGCAAGGATTTATGGAAAGAAACATGGCTTCCATATGGTTTGCGCAACTAGACACCAATTTTTTTTGACGTAACAAGTGCACAAGGAGACTTGGGTTGGTCTAGCGGTCAAGTTGTGGTGGTCTATATGTTGTGCAGGTGCAATTTCAAGTGTAAAACACACATGGGCTAGAAACACCAAAACAAGCACATGAATTTTTTTTAAATGTTTCACTTGCTAAGCTCAAAGTCGTTTGGGGGGGGGCAAAAAGGGTTGAACAACTAAAACATTTTCTAGATAGCAAGACAAGAGAAGCACATAACACAACCTAGTCAAGATTATCATGACACACAGGATAAGACATTTTTTATAATTCCTAACCTAGCAGTGCAACACATTATTCACAAGTTCTTATTATTGGAATAAAGATGAGAGAAGCATGTTGATGCACAAGAGACAATTATAATGCGACAATCATGATGCATGCTCATTCTAGTCGTCTTCTCAGACCTAACTAATTTTTCGGATGCTTCTAGAGCGTCCTGCTAGTAGCAATAGTAGCCTTTATGGCCTATATAAATAGCCACCTAGCTACCCATCTATTTCCTAAGGCTTCACGTCCTAGGTCTATCCTTATCGTCCTGATGTCTATCCAACTTTGGTTTCTAAGCAAATTTTACTTTAGAAAAGGTTGGAATCATGACTTATTGACTTCTCTATACTGGTATTCGCTCCGATACCAGCTGTGGCGGAACCGCCCGAATTATTCCAGCTTAAGTGCCCAAGTCGCACCCTTAAGGGCAGCAACACACTTAAACAGGAATAACCCGTCAGTCCCTCGGATCTAGTCCGATAAAGCCACTTATCCAGGATCGAATACCACTAGCTCACTCGAAGGTGAGGCACAGAGAAAGACAATAAAGCATAATACCACAAATTTAATAAGTATCAATAGTGATTACATTATTGGAGTTTCAGAAATAATAACCATAAATTTTAATGCAGCGGAAATAACTAACAGAGAAGAACCGAGTAACATGGCGAAGCCTGGCCACACTACTCCTCCTGGTCCTCTCCTGCGGAAGCAGTAACCCACTCGACCATCTATCCCGGTGGCAGGGATGAAGGCCAAGTCACACCATCAACCAAATCAAGGAGGTACCTGCAAAAATTATGCCACAAGCAAGGCTGAGTATACTAATACTCAGCTAGACTTACCCGGTGTGAGGAGTCTACTCCTCTACCTCTAGACATGCAGCTGTTTGGCTGAGGGGTTTGGTTTGCCAAAAGCACTAGCTGTGTCTAAAATCAAGTTTTAGCTTTTCCAGTTTTAGTATGATCCTTTTAAACTAGATGAGTACCTAGCTACTCATACATGATATCAAACATTTTTAAGCATTCAACCTTTTTGCCAGTCAACTCATTTCCACTTATTACTCAATGTAGCAGCATGGATCAAGCAGTCTCATTAGCTGCGAGAAGCAGACGATTCGAATCGAGTTTTTAAACCTTGCAAGGTAAACCTAAACACACGACATGTAGGGGCACTCCGTCCCCACACACATCAACCGTCCCCATCGATTCCCCGTCAGCAGATCAGGGCTCACCGCCTTGGCGTACAATGCCTCACTGACCCCGACTGCCGTCGTGCAGTGACCGCACTTGTACCCACCATAACCGGAATGGGAGACCTCGTCTCAGGTCGTGTGAGGGGATATGTCCACTGCCAGGTTCACTCAGGTACTAGGCTTACCAATTTACCATATTTCTCGGCATGTGCTTAGTACGTTCAAACGCTTGACTCACGGTACCACACCTTAATCCTTATTCCAATTTCCGTCTCGTAGACAACGCATCCCCATGGACCCTTGTCCACAGACCATCATCAATACGATATGTAAATGGATATAAGCAATTCCTGACCTTGCGCGAGTGCTAGAAAAATCACTCGACTTCTAACGAGATCCCTAATTAGTAAAGCAGCTACTCGACCTAGCATACTAGTATCCATCTCAATAGGATTCCTGAGATCATGCAACTAGGGTTTCAAGCAACTCCTACACTTAAGTGCACAGTACAAACCTACAATCATTAAGTGCAGTAAAATAGCATATATTACGGTTATGCATAAAACCGGGGCTTGCCTTTTCTTTAACACTTAGATAGTGTTTGCTGGGTGGCACTCGCTTGGCGAGCATTCACTGGTTATGTTCATCCTTCCTTGGGTTGTCCACCAGCTGCATCTTGTGGTTGGCACCACATCACGTGCACGATCAGCATCTCTCGGTCCTAAATGAGATGCAAGATGCATATGGATGAATATAATGAAAGTAGCACAAAAGTAGCACAAGATATACAAAGACACAGCGGCGAACTAAACATTAATTTGGAAGACACCGTAGACAACCATACGCTAGCATTCGTTATCTAAACGTTATCGGCGTCCAACACTAACACCTTTAAAAGACAACACCATTTTATTTATTTACGCACACAACTACGACATCACAAGTAACCACACACACTAGCGTTAGCGCACTACATATCATCGAGCGCACAACATTAACACCACTAAAAGACGACAAACATTTTGGATATTTACGCAACACAACACTACATCACAATTAACTAGAGAAAAAAACGTATAAAAATATGACACATATGTTATCTCAAGCTTAGTCATGGTAATTCTATATGAATTTAGTGATAACCAACCATTTTTAGCCAAAAGGGTGAACTAACAATTAATTGAGCACATGCAGATTTTTTTGGACAGCAGCACAGCAGCTACTTGTTTTAATCATAACTTTTCGAATATTAATCCAAAAATAGCAAACTATGATTTTCTGGAAAGCTTAGAAAGGGCTCTACAACTTTGGTATTTTTACTTCGGCATAATTCAACACTTAGCAAGGTCAAAAAGTGCCAACACAACAGCTCTGTCCAGATTTGGACAGATTCAAACTTGCAACTTCAAAAATTCACAACTGAAGATTCAGACATCCAAACAAAGCGATCTTAGACTTTCTGGAAAGGTACTAAAATTGTCTATATATCATTTATAAACATCTTAAGGTGATTCAATATCTAACTAAGGGTAAACATCACTAAAAGACTTTGCTGTCCATAACTGGACAGATTCAGTCTTCCTATTTGAAACATTCATAACTTAAGCTTCAGACCACCAAAAATAGTGATCCAAGACTTTTTGGAAAGCTTGCCAAAAGCACTACATAACTTTTATAATCACCAAGAAGTGATGCCAGGTTTAACTGAATCAAACAACGCAGTTTTCAAAATTTGTTCTGACGATGGACAGAACACAGCACCCAGTTTGTAAAATTCATAACTCTTAAACTATCAGGCCTATGGTTATAAAATTTTAACACAAGCAAGATGAGGAAAGCATCTACAACTTCCTTATAATTGACAAGGACTGATTCTAACATTACATTAGGCAAACAATGCAGTTTCTGAAATCTGTACAGAATTTGGACAGATTCAGTTACTGAATTTATAAAAATCATAACTCCTAAACGATCAGACTTATGCCTGTTAAATTTTAACACCAGCAAGATAATAAAGTTATCTACCACTTTTCTATAGCATATATCTACAGAAAATACAATTTTGTTCATCAAACATACAGCACTAGCAAATCACTGCGTGCAGTCCAAAACAGCAATTACTAAATTTCAGCTTCTGTATAATTCAAGAATTGCCATGTTTTAGAGACTTGTGTCATTCTAACACTTTACCATTTGTTAGAGTTAAATTAATCAAATGAGCACTAACAAATAGACTTACAAATTTTATCCGTGTCATTATGAGCACTAGAAGTACCATATTTAATTAACAACGCATTCTCCCCGATAATCGATATCGAAGTGATGTTGACACCATAATTTGCATTTTAACTTAGACCTCACATGAGCACTAATACTTTTCATTCGCAACCATAACCATACACATTTAGACCACAACAAGCAATTTATCGCGACTACAAACTTAACCAAAACCATCTAACAAGTCGGCTAGCCAGAGTAACAATCTAGGCCGCTACACATCCTACACGTCGCCTTGCATATTATTATCGCAATCCGAGACAACACATATATAACAATCACTTAACAAATTTGACTCCTCAACATTAGTTGGCTAATCACAGCATAAGACTTAGCAACCCATTTAGACATTGCAACTCAAAACATGGGTGGGAGCAGGTTAATTAACGTTTCTTAACATTTTCTCAACTTAAACAAGACAACACACAAGTCACTTAGAACACCATATTTTTGGAGGTCTAACATAGAGACATTAAAACATGGCATAAAACTCTATAAGACTTACACTGGCTACTGAAGACCTAAAGCACTTATGGGCATATGTTATCTGATTGTTCTTCAATTTTAGCAAGGATTGACTCATGAACGCTACTTGCCTCCAATAGTTATTGGACTGCGATAACACTCGTATAAGACCTCTAATCGACCAACAAGACATTTATTTATCCAAAGGGGCATGGAATGCAATATTTGACAAGGCAAGGCATCGACCCGCCATACCACAGAAAGCATGACGACACCGACAGATGCTATCAACTAATCGTTTTTTTTTTAAAAAAATATTAAACTTACTTCTCGCTTTACCACTACACCACCCTTTAGTCACGTGACCATCGGGAGAGTCCTTCACATGATTATACAATAGCAACCTAAACGTCGGGTCACACAATACATACATATTTCTTTGTTGCGAGTATAACCATATTACGGCATATACCCGCGCACCTCAATTAAATATCTCACGCCACCACTACTATAATACACTACGGCACACACACACATACGTGTACTAATTCAATCCTCACATCACATATATTTCCAAACTTACTCATCACATAAAACAAGCACGACACGCGTGTTTACCAAAACGTGAATGCGGCCTTGCCACGACATATAATCCAAACATTTTATGCCCACATCTAATCAAACACCACTATACACCACATCGACCCAAAACGTAATTAGACAAACTACAAATCGCACACCTCAACAACCGCTTATTCTTTACACGCAAATGCGATCCTACTAACGTGTATTGCCGAAACATATTACACACATCCACATATATACATGCATTGTCCGACATCAACCAAAGCATATGTAGTATAAACTGTAAATCATTCAACCTGAACGGGTCGTGACTAGACGCATGGCTGTCCACATGGCTCGGTATTTCGTCGAACGAGCAAGGCACGACGTCGACCACTAGCTGCGAAAACACACAATTTGTTGGCGGTAGTTCATCGAACATCACACACATTGGAAAATAAACATCGAGAACAGCGGGGGTTTCTCACCACGGTTTTCGACGGCGTCACGGATGGGCTGCGCAAAACAGCGAGCACACGGCGGGCGTCGACGGCGTGCTGTCCACTGGCTTCACAAAACAGCGAGCCGACAGAGCGCGGAGATGTCGGGGCTGCTGCGCACAACATAAATTTCCCACGGACATTCCATCGAACAGCCAAGGGGGAAGATTGCAGGGGGCGCCATGGATGACGGTGAGCTCGCTGCGGCTGCTGTTTTGTGGGGAAGAGAGGAGGAGCAGGGGCCTAGAGCTGGGCGACATTGCTGCTGCTACTTTCCATGGGAGAGAAAAAAATAGGGCGCAGGGAACAGCAGCTACGGACAGGGAAAGTGGAGGTCGGCCATGGGAGGTAGGGAGGAAAATCTGCTTGTGGTTGCTGCCGTGCGCGCGATAGAACTCAATGGAGGGAGACGCAGGGAGCTTGGGCTTAAGCCATGGAAGATCCCTACGCACATACAAGAACAGAGAGAAGAAACGGTGGGGGAAAAAATGGAGGACGCCGCTGCAGGGATGCCGAGCGCCGGGAGCAGAGGGCCGGCCATGGGAGAGAGACCAGCGCCCTGGGAGGAAGTAGCTCGCAGGGAGGGCGCTCGGCCGTGGAGGTCCTTGTCCCTGCTAGCGTGCTGCTGCTGTGAACAGGGAGGAAGAAGGGGCGCTGGTGGTTTGCTGCTGGAGGAAGAAGAAGGGGGAGCCGGCTGGAATTTTCTGGGCGCCATGGATCAGAGCTCGCCCACGCCATGGCTGGCCGACGGCGAAGAGCTCCTGCGCGCTGGCTGCTGCGTGTGGGAGAAGAAGGCAGGGAAAAGGGAGTGGCGGCTAGGAAAAATGGAGGGGTGGGAGTGAAAATTTGCCAAGTGAGCACCCCTATTTATAGAAGCAGCCCTAGGGTTAGGGTTTCTTAGTGGGCCTATTGGGCTGGGCTGGATTTGGCCCAAAATACTCAAACGGGCTGCGCTATTTTATTTTCTGGAATAAAAATGCTCCCGCGGAAATTTGTTTCTACAGAGAACAGAGCGTATTACAGTTTCGACGAACGGAAGGTTGAGCGATTAATTCGGCCGATAGATTGAGCTGACTTTGCTCGGCAAAAATCCCCTACGCATGATTCGAAAATAAAATGTCTCGGGATACGACTGGTTTTCGGATTTTTAGCCGGAGAAGGCGAACCGTGATATTTTAAAATCGCTGTCGATACGGGGTTTTGAGTTCGGTTCAAACATGGGATATTTAGCCGAGTCGAGTAAGAAATAATTAGAGGACGACGTACTGAGTGTTCCGTGTGAGAGTACAGACTCGGATCAAAATAATCGGACATCGATCAGGGTTCGAGGAATTAGACTCGGGCTCAAATCAAATAATAGCCGTCGAGAGTTGATTAAATGAGCTTCAGATGAGATTTATAAATCGAGATTGATTAACGAGTTTGCATTCGCGCCGAGAATAAAAGTTTTAACACGCTCCGAAATTGGTTGTTTCTCGCGATCGATTAACTCTGAATTCGATGAACCTCCGAGAGAAAGCCTGATAAACAGAGATAGGCACGATCGAGAATAGAAATTTTTACTGAGCATCCGAGATTAGGATAAATCCGCGACATAACATGAAATAGACACCTGGGGTGTCACAGGATACTTGTTCTTAATAGTAACTTCATTGAGGGGTCTGTAGTCCACGTACATTCGAAGAGTCTGATCCTTCTTCTTGACAAAGATTGCAGGACATCCCCATGGCAATGAACTCGGTCTAATGAATCCTTTCTCCAATAAATCTTGTAATTGTGTCTTAAGTTCCGCCAGTTCATTGGGTGGCATACGGTACGACCATCTGGAGATAGGAACCGTACCGGGCTTCAATTCAATCCCAAACTCCATGTCCCTTTCCGGAGGTAACCTCGGCAAATCTTCGGGAAATACATCACGGAATTCACAAACAATCGGAATATCCTGTATTTCTTGTACTATAGCCTCATAAACTTGTCTAGATGTTTTTACTGGAACAGATACAGGGATGGACAATTTGACTTCTTCTTGTCCATGACTTAATTGAATGGTCCTTTGATCCGCATTTATGATGGCCTTATTCTAGGCTAACCTATTCATGCCTAGAATTACATCTATATCTTGTCCCTTTAATAATCATGTTAGTAGGGAACTCACGTCCGGCCAATGTTATGGGTACGTGGAAGACTACTTCCTTAGTAAATATTTGACCCCCAAGTGAGTGAATAACAAATCCATCCCTTGATTCAGTGCTATGTATGCAGTGTTTCTCCACAAAAGTCTTGCTCATAAAGGTATGTGATGCACCAGAATCAAAAAGGATAACTGCTGGATGGTTAGCAACGAGAAACGTACCCATCATCACCGGTTCTCCTTCCGGTGTAGTCGCCACTTTGGTATAATAAACTCGCCCAGTTTTCTGCATATTCTTGCCCGCTAGAGGATTAACCACGTTTCCCTTTCCTTGACTCGCGTTCCCCGAAGTCTATTGAAAATTTGATTTGTTTTGCTTCGGATAGGGGAAGTCTTTGATGAAATGTCCAGACTTCCCACAATTAAAGCAGCCACTTGAGGAATTGTGGAGGGCAAGGAAACGGGCACCAGGGGCACTCGGCTGATTGTTCTGGGCGAGGGCAGGAGTGGGACAGATGAACATGGGTTGCTTGAAGGGATATGTGGGTGGACGAGGAGAAGAACAGTTTGGGTTGAAGGGATGAAGTACCAACCTTGTCCACTTTTCAGACCCCTCACATGATCCTTCCCCCCATATCTCTTGGTTTTTCCTTGACCCGAATTTTTGGCTTCAACTGACAGTGCTGTGCTTACAGCCCTGCTATAGGTAAGATCTAGACACGTAGCCATGTTGCGCTAGAGTCGGTCATTCAATCCTCTCATGAAGCAATTTTTCTTTTTTAAGTCTGTGTCCACTTGATCGATGGTGTATTGGTGAAAGTTCCCTTTGACCCAGGAACCGGATCTGGATGTCGCCTAGAGGGGGGGTGAATAGGCGAATAAAACTTATTACTTTAAAACTTAAATTCTTACTCTACTCGAAGACTTAGTACGCAGTGGAGTGAGAAGACTCTTCGAGTAGGTTGCAGCGGAATAGAAGATCCTGTCTCAAAATGTCCTGCACTTCAAATAAAGCTTATACCACAGATAAGTATTGAAATGCAGATATAAAGACGAGTAAGAGAGTTAGGATACAATACATAACAGAGCACACAGACGCAAGGATTTATCCCGAGGTTCGGCCAAGCCTGAAATGCTTGCCTAGTCCTCGTTGGAGTTAGCCACACCTGGGCTTGGAGTCTATTTCAACTCCTTCCTCCGTTTGCTCAGATCTGTCAGTATGACAGATAGAGCCTTTCAATATTGAGTTGGGTTACAACAACACCGTGGCTGCTTACAAACTTCTTGGCAGCACCTCGGTAGAGTAACGATACGCTCAAGACCTTGCTCTAGCTCTTAGCAGCACTTCTCCTCTCTCTAAAGGCTTATAGCTGTGCCTTCTACACAAACTATAGAGTTACACACAAGAGGGAGAGTGAGAATTGATTCGAGTGAAGTCTACACTTTTTGGCTGCACTTATTATAGTCTTGAGGCGCCTAGGGGTCCCTTTTATAGGCACAAGGGGCCTAGGAGCCGTTTGAAGCAAACCAGGAAGGCAAATCTTGCCTTCTGTCGGGTGGCGCACCGGACAGTCCGGTGCACCACCGGACACTGTCCGGTGCCCGATTTCCTTCCATAAATGGAGCAGTCGACCGTTGCAGTCCTGGAGCCATTTGAGCATCGGACACTGTCCGGTGCACAACGGACAGTCCGGTGCCCCCATTTGACCGTTGGCTCGGCCACGCGTCACGCGCGGATCGCGCGGCCGACCGTTGCCCCAGCCGACCGTTGGCTCACCGGACAGTCCGGTGCACCACCGGACAGTCCGGTGAATTATAGCCGTACGCCGCCGGCTTTTCCCAAGAGTGGCCTGTTCACCAGAGTTCAGCCTGGCGCACCGGACACTGTCCGGTGCACCACCGGACACTGTCCGGTGCACCACCGGATAGTCCGGTGTGCTAGACTGAGCTGAGTCTTGGCTGTACACAGCCAAGCCTTTTGCACCTCTTTCCTTTTCTTCTTCTTTCTATTTCTAACACTTAGACAAGTATATTAGTCCACAAAACCAATGTACTAAGTCTAGAAACATACCTTCTCTTAATTATTACATCTATAGCATTTGACATGCTTGAGCTTTGATGTTGGACTCATAAATCATCAAGTCAGCTTGACTTGATCTAGATTGACATTTCTTAGCTCCAACATCCTGCAAAGGTCACATAGAACATCTCCAAACATAGGAACAACCCAAACTAAAGATTAAGGTGAACTTAGCTCTTTTGGGCTGCTTCCAGTTCTGGTTTTGACACTTGTTCTCCTTCTAGTGACCTTGATCTCCTTCTTAGAGCTTGATCTTGAGCCTTATGACTTACACCACATAACTGTAGCTGTTACCTCATTGGCTGTAAGTCACGTCCTTATGTAGTGATCCTTGATGTGTCGTAGCTGTTCTCAACTCGATCACCCTTGACCTTGCAAGCCTTCTTCTTCACCCTTGGCTTTGGGTTCCTCAGCCTCCTTGACCTTCTCCCGTGCACTTGGTACCTCGAAGCTCTTCTTGCCTCCGTCCTTGGCTTGATCAGTTGTCTCCGAGCTACGCACCCGAGTCTCACTTTATGCAATGTCCATCTTACTTATGATGTCCATTATGTATCCATAATCCAGTTCTTGGACCATCACATTTGTTCACTTGTGTTGAACCCTGTTAGATTTACCTTAAGCACCTGTTCAACACTTAGTACACTTGTTAGTCCTTTAATTGAGTTGTCATCCAAACACCAAAACTCACAAGAGAGCTTTCAATTGGGAGAGATGATTAAATTTGTTGAGATACTACATTACAGAATCTCCCCCTGCTTCAGATGTATGAACTCTTGCAGCTTCATTTGTAGCACCCCTTCCGAAACATAATGTTCCCTGAACACCTGTTTGAACTCCGCCCATGTGACCAGATGTCCAGCAGGCTGAATGGCTGAAAAATTTGCCCACCAAATGCTAGCAGGACCCCTCAACTATTGGGCGGCGAATAGGTGCTTCTGCGTTTCAGTACATCGGATCAGCCCGAACTTTTGCTCCATAATCCACACCCATTCATCTTCTTCTAGTGGTTCTTCAGCCTTAACAAAGAGTGGTGGACGGGTTTCAGAGAACTCTAGATATGTGGTGTATCGTGGTCCTTGAGGTTGACCTCTGCCTCCATGTTGCTGAAATTGATTTCATGCCAGTTCACGCAAGAAACGCGTGTTGTCAATGGTAGCGTTGACTAAGGCAGCGATAGCCTCAACCAAGGTAGGAGGTACAGGTGGCGGGTTTGGAGTTTCCTTCCTGCCGCGGGAAGTTCCTGCCCTGTCATGAGCATGAGTTCTTGATGGCATCTGAGGAAGAAAAACATCCTGGATTATTACATGCCAAACATACACCATCTTTATTACATTGTGCTGAACTATAATAATTATACATACTCATTGATACAACTCGACTTCCTTATTTATTTTACATAAGGACACTACTTAAACTACACTACTCTAATTATCTTTGTCCTTGGCAGCACCACTGCCAGCATCGGGAGAATGTTCATCCACGAGGTTCATGAAAGGAGGGGCTCCAAAAAGGTCCAACTCCCCATCAGGTCCTCCATTAGCTTCTCTAGATGGTCTGGCTCCCATGGCTGCAACTTTAGGTGGTACATTCAGATGCAGCCGGTCATATAACACGTGCACCTCTTCATGCAGGGTGTTACAATACGCTTGCAGATTTTCCAGGGATGCGCTTAGTTCCGCTACCCGGGCTAGAGCCTTGGCCTCACAATCCCAGGCAAAATAGCGCGAATTTACGGCCCAGTCAATGGTCGTGTCTCGTTTCGTAATTTCCTGCTGCAAGCGATTAACTTCCGCTGACAGCTCAGCAATGCGGCTGTAGGAAATGGGTGACGCCTAAGAGGGGAGGGGGTGAATTAGGACTTCTAAAACTTTTACTAAACTAGGCCACACTTAAATCCCTAGAGCAAAACCTATGCAAATAATCAAACTAGAATGTGCAAACTAGGTTTTGTCTAAGTGTTGCTATCTCTACCGCAAAGGCTAAGTTTCAATCTACACTAAATAAGTATGAATACAAGATTGAAACATAAATGCTTAATATAAATGCGGAAACATAAAGAGCAAAGTAGAGAAGCAAACTCCCGTGGATGACGCCGGTATTTTTACCGAGGTATCCAGAACCATGCAAGGTCCCGACTAATCCTCGTTGGTGCCCCTACGCAAAGGGAAGCCCACGCGAGGGCCAAGCACCACGGTCGAGTAACTCCGTAGAGAGCCGTGGGCCTTCTCCACGCGCAAGTGGTGCTCCGCTTCTAGCTCCTCTCGGACGCTCCCCTCCGTCTCCACTATCGAGCTTCCGGCCGAAACGTCGCGGGCCTCGTTCCCTCTGGTACACAGTGGCGGCCGTGACACAAACGCGGTTGTCACGGTCTCGCAAGACTCTCGCCCCACTCGGTACAATTACAACGACTCACGCAAGAGCTGAGGGGTTGTGTGGTTTGTCTAAACTCACTCAACTAACTAGGATTCACCTAGAGCAAGCGCTAATGTGGTCTAACTAACCTAAGCACTTCGCAAAGCACCTACGCTAATCACCATGTGATTCTATTAAGCACTTGGGTGTTTGAGCTCTTGGAAATGTGCACTATATGCCTTGGTATGTTGCTTGGGCTTCCACACTTGAGAATGGCCGGTTGGGGTGCTATTTATAGCCTCCAATCCCGAAACTAGCCTTTGGACAGAAAGCAGCAGCTTTCTGTCGTCGGGTGCACCGGAAAGTCTGGTGCACCCGGACAGCCACTGTGCAGTGTCCGGTGCACGCCACGTCAGCCGATCGTTGGCGCCTATAGCAGTCGACCATTGGATCCGACCGTTGCCGTCTGTCCGGTGCACACCAGACTGTCCGGTGTCGACTGTCCGGTGCACCACCGGACAGACCGGTGCTACAGCCCGATAGCGCCTGTCTGTGGCCTCTCTGCGCAGACTGTCTGATTGTCGCACCGGACAGTCCAGCGCGCACCGGACAGGTGCTGTTCACTATCCGGTGCGCCACCAGGCACTGGCTGACAGCCCTCTTCAAGGTTTCTTTGTTGATTTCTTCAGGCTTCTTTTGTTCTTGAGCCTTCGACTTCTGTGCATCATTTTATGTCTTCTTTTGAGGTGTTGCTTTCCTCAATTCCTTAGTCTAAGTAAATATTGCATCATGTGAACTACAAACACAAACACTAGAAAACTTATTAGTTCAGGGATTGTGTTGTTCATCAAACACCAAAACTCAATTAGCCAAATGGCCCGGGGTCCATTTTCCTTACAATCTCCCCCTTTTTGGTGATTGATGACAACACAACCAAAGCAAGCAAATAGTACAAGTATTTGAATGAAAATATGCAATCTACTTGCTAGGATGCATGTTTGTCCCCTCAGTGTGATATTAGGGACTTAAGCCTCCCCCTAACTCCATAATTCACTTACTTCCTATTTTAGGACCAAATAACCAAAACCACATGAAAAACCATTTGTAGATATAAAATTTTAAATTTGTGGTGTTTGGTGTTTGATATAGTTTTCATTGCTTTGGTCCTTAAACTTCTCCCCCTTTGGCATCAACCACCGAAAAGGAAGACATTAAAAGCATGTAGGAAGCAAATAAAGCCTTGCCCTCATCAAGAATTTTATCAGATGATACCATTTGAAGGATACTAAATTAGACCACATGAATGATATCAGTTGAAAGGATTACTCCCCCTAAACAAGTGTTCTCTTTAGAAAGAATTTTCTCCCCCTTTTTAGAGATGAAGAAATACTCCCCCTGACAGAGATCCTCTTTTAGGAAAAAGCATGAAAATTAGAGGTGCAAGACATGATTTGAAAAGACTAGCTTCCCTTATGCATAGGTAACAGAATATGAGTTAACTACTTATGCATTTTTAGCAACATGGAAGTATATGATATGAAATATAGTCTAATCAAATATTGGAGAAGACATGTAAATGATACTAGATGTAGTCTCAAAAGATACCGATTGAAATTCAATGGCGAGCTTGAGAGACATGAGAGTTCTTGGAAATTTTGCAGTGGAAGATTGTTGTCTTTCTCCGTGGACCTCATTTTCCTTACAATGAGACTATCACATGAAATAGACTTGAAAAGCTGTTAGTCTCAAAGTGTTAGATTATAGAATAACCTCCCCCTGGAGGTGTGCATACAAGTTTTGAATACTTATAGGAGACATGCACATTGATTTGATATCAAGAGGGACAAATTATCTATAATCTGAACTTTGGCACATATAAGTTAAATGATACAACTTGTAGAGATCAAAATTTTCAATTGATGCATCATTTACTATGGAGTGATATAGAAGCTATGTGTCGTGCTTAACTAACCATTTTAAACCATGTAGGTTTGCTCAAGTATATGAATTGAAAGTAAGCAATCCTACCATGTGATTTACCTAGTATGCATGATTTTAAACTAAAGTAAATGACAAATGTGATACTAGGCAAGAAAAGGTAAACTAGATACAAGGTAAATAGATACGCATATCTAAAAACAAGAGATACAATAAAACTAGTTACCTTAGTCATGGGTGGGAAATTTGGGTCCAAAATTTTCACTAACCCACTTGGCAAGTAAACTTGATCCAATATAATGTATCCCATGATATACATCCCAACTTTGCCAAGTCTCCAAATTTCCCGACGACCTTCGGTCCACTCACTTCCCTTTCGAGATCCAAACCTTCTTGGTGCTTTTCATGGTTGAAATTATTTCCCTTGGTAGCCAGATGCGTTTGGCCCCCTTTCCTTTATTGGCTTGCTTATTGGCCTTGATTTCTATCACCTTTCCATTCTTTTTCTTCTTGATCAAATATCGTGTAGCAGTCTTTTTGTCCACCTTTTTGATGTAGGTGTTGGAGATTTTGCTTGATGGCTTTTGCTTGAGCTTTTGCCTTTGTTTATCCCCGGTCATCGCCATGCATTGGAAAGACTTGTGGCCTTCCATGTGGCATAGCCTACAAATCACAGTTTCTCCCTTCATAGGCTTGTTCACTCCCGCAGTGGTGTTATCCTGTGGAGGTCGGATTTGTTTGGCTTTGCCTTTCTTGTCATACAAAGCCTTGCCAAGGCGAGCCACTTCTTGCTTTAATTGTTCATTTTCTTTTGCAACCTCATCCAAACATGTTTCTACAACAATATTCTTAACAAGAACTTGGTTGCAAGGGTTAGAATCATCAATTAAATCAAAACAGGAAGTAGAAGCATCTTTCTTAATTAATTCAGGTATTTCAACTAAAGATGTTGCTGGGGTGCTACCAATGTTTTCTAGCTTAGTAGTTAGCTCATTATTGTGTATGCTAAAAATTTCCATTTTCTCTAGCAAATTTTCAATAGCTTCTTGGGAGCTAGCTAACTTAGCCTTTGGTTTTTCATTCTTTTTAATAAGGCTATCATCGGTAGCAGTGGATGGAGCACTAGATTCTAATAGCTCAATTTTAGTTGATAGCTCACTATTCAAATTTGCAAAAGTTTCAAATTTTTCTAGCAAACCTTTGTAATCATTTTGAGAGCTAACCAACTTATTTTTCAAAGTTTTAAGTTGAGCTTTTTGCTTAGTGCAAACATCCTGGAAAAATTCTACGGCTTCCGCAAGCTCATCTAGAGAGGGCTTTCCCTCACCTTCATCATCACTACTACTGTCATCACTAGAGGATGGAATGCTTTTGTTACCTCTTGCCATAAGGCATTTGTGTGATGACCGTGATGAGCGTGACGAGGACCGGTGGCTGCGCGTCCTTGGAGGTTCATCTTCACTTGAAGAATCATCCCAAGTTCTAACACTTGTTAGCGCCTTGCCTTTGCTCCTCTCCTTTTTGGGTTTGGCCATATTTGGACAGTTGTCCCTGAAGTGGCCCTTCTCCCCACATGCGACCATCCTCTCTTCCTTTGCTTTTTCCTGTCAATGTTAAAGAGAAGATCCTCGACCTGCAGGGGCACACCCATTAGATTAATCTTGCGGATCATTCTCATTACCTTTTCGACATGTCGGATTGTTTCTTCGTCCTCGGAGGATGATGTGCATGGTTGATTATCTTCATCATCATCACTTTCTTCTTCTTCCTCTTCTTCACTTGAGGAACTTGGAGTGGGAGCCTTCTTTTTGCCCTTCCTTTCATCACATGCAAAAGCATATGGCCTTGAGGAAGTTGGCTCCTCTCCCCGACTCATTTTTCGCGACATCTCAAAGGCCACGATTTTCCCAATCACAATGGTCGGGGTCATGTTGCTCAAGTCCTCCATGTTGTGAAGGATGTTGATGATGCTCCCATATCTTTGTTGTGGTAGCAGGGAGATAATCTTCCTCACAACGTCCGCATCACCTAGCTTATTAATGCCAATAGAATTGAGCTCATTGATAATTAGATTCAACCGAGAATACATGTCTCTAACAAGCTCATTATCTTTCATAGCAAAAGAATTATACTCATTTAAGACTAGGCAATGTTTTTGCTCACGGACATTGGATGTGCCATCATGGAGCTCATGCAATTTTAGCCAAATCTCATTAGCAGTTTTCAAGGTAAATACTTGATTAAAAATATCCATTCTAAGAGATTCATACAAGCAATTTTTGGCTCTAGCTTTTAAATGAATTTCTTTTTCCTCACTCGTGGTGGGTTTCTCGGGATTCTTGAGGGGTTTCATCCCATCACGAGTGACTCTCCAAACACCTAGATCAACGGCCTCTAGGTAACAAGCCATTCTAGCACTATAATATGGGAAGTTAGTGCCGTCGAAGTGTGGTGGCCTATGGGTATCCATCCCTTCCTCTAAAAAGTGTTGGCTCTTTTAGCGATGAAGCTAAAGCGTTTCAAATGAGCCAAACCGGGCTTTGATACCACTTGTAGGAAACGGGTGACGCCTAAGATGGGTTGAATTAGGACTTCTAAAACTTTTACTAAACTAGGCCACACATAAATCCCTAGAGCAAAACCTATGCAAATAATCAAACTAGAATGTGCAAACTAGGTTTTGTCTAAGTGTTGCTATCTCTACCGCAAAGGCTAAGTTTCAATCTACACTAAATAAGTATGAATACAAGATTGAAACTTAAATGCTTAGTATAAATGCGGAAACTTAAAGAGCAAAGTAGAGAAGCAAACTCTCGTGGATGACGCCGGTATTTTTACCGAGGTATCCGGAACCACGCAAGGTCCCGATTAATCCTCGTTGGTGCCCCTATGTAAAGGGAAGCCCACACGAGGGCCAAGCACCACGGTCGAGTAACTCCGTAGAGAGCCGCGGGCCTTCTCCACGCGCAAGTGGTGCTCCGCTTCCGGCTCCTCTCGGACGCTCCCCGCTGTCTCCACTATCGAGCTTCCGGCCGAAACGCCGCGGGCCTTGTTCCCTCCGGTACATGGTGGCGGCCGTGACACAAACGCGGTTGTCACAGTCTCGCAAGACTCTCGCCCCACTCGGTACAATTACAACGACCCACGCAAGAGCCGAGGGGTTGTGTGGTTTGTCTAAACTCACTCAATTAACTAGGATTCACCGAGAGCAAGCGCTAATGCGGTCTATCTAACCTAAGCACTTCGCAAAGCACCTACGCTAATCACTGAGTGATTCTATTAAGCACTTGGGTGTTTGAGCTCTTGGAAATGTGCACTATATGCCTTGGTATGTTGCTTGGGCTCCCACACTTGAGAATGGCTGGTTGGGGTGGTATTTATAGCCTCCAATCCCCAAACTAGCCATTGGACAGAAAGCAACAGCTTTCTGTCGTCGGGTGCACCGGACAGTCCGGTGCACCACCGGACAGCCACTGTGTAGTGTCCGGTGCACGCCACGTCAGCCGACCGTTGGCGCCTGTAGCAGTCGACCGTTGGATCCGACCGTTGTCGTCTGTCTGGTGCACACCGGATAGTCCAGTGCCGACTGTCCGGTGCACCACCGGACAGACCGGTGCTACAGCCCGAGAGCGCATGTCTGTGGCCTCTCTGCGCAGACTGTCCGGTTGTCCCACCGGACAGTCCGGTGCGCACCGGACAGGTGTTGTTCACTGTCCGGTGCGCCACCAGGCGCTGGCTGACACCCTCTTCAAGGTTTCTTCGTTGATTTCTTCAGGCCTCTTTTGTTCTTGAGTCTTGGACTTCTGTGCATCATTTTATGTCTTCTTTTGAGGTGTTGCTTTCCTCAATTCCTTAGTCCAAGTAAATATTGCATCCTATGAACTACAAACCCAAACACTAGAAAACTTATTAGTTCACGGATTGTGTTGTTCATCAAACACCAAAACTCAATTAGCCAAATGGCCCGAGGTCCATTTTCCTTACAGCGGCGACTATCTCGCGCACGCTCCCCACTCCCGTGGCGGAGTTCTGACATGAGTTGCTCCACCCTGGTCTCCAGATCCCCTATTGGATCGTTGTTTCCACTACTGCTCCCCTCATGTCTAGGAGCCAGCTGATGCCAGGGTACCCCATGAGGTTCGGTTGCTTTTCGTTGGGTGGTCTTGGTACGCGCCATATCTCCATAAGAGGGGAAAATTTATTTAGTTTAGTTTAAACATGATGCATGCATAACCTAATAACAATCGAATCAACTTTTCGTTGATCCCCTACTTTCTACGCATACTATTTGTCGGCGTTCCGAGACCGGGGGGTCCTCGAGCCGACGAGTGAGAGTGCCGCGTGCCCCAGCCCAGATGGGTCGAGCGCGTGGAGCGAGCGCGAAGGGGGGAACAGAGAGAGAGAGAGGTCGGTGGCCGGAGCCGGGTCGTGAGGGAGTCGGAGAATTCCCGCGGCCTTCGTGTTCGTCCCGCGCCCAGGTCGGGTGCGCTTGCAGTAGGGGGTTACAAGCGTCCGCGCGAGGTGAGGGGAGTGAGCGGCCCCAAGAGAGCGCCTGCCCCTGCCCTTCGTCCCCGCGAGGCCAACCTTCTCTAAGAAGGCCCTGGTCCTTCCTTTTATAGTCGTAAGGAGAGGATCCAGGTGTACAAGATGGGGGTGTAGCAAGGTGCTACGTGTCTAGCGAGAGAGAGCTAGCGCCCTATGTACATGCCAAGGTGGCAGCCGGAGAGATCTTGGCACCCTGTTGGTGTGGCGTCGTGGCTGTTGGAGGAGTAACGGAGCCGGACGGGGAGACAGCTGTCGGAGTGGCTGGGCCCTTGCTGACGTCCTCCTGCTTTCGTAAGGGAGCTGAGAGTCGCCGTCGTCATGGTCTAGCGGGGCGCCATCATTTACCTATCTGGCGTGGCTGGCCAGATGGGACGCCGGTCTTGTTCTCTGCGACCCAAGTCGGCTCAGGGCAGGGCGATGATGGCGCTTCCTGTTGACGTGGCGGTCTCGTGTCCTAGGTCGGGCGTCGTGGAGGCTCCTCCGAAGCCGAGGTCGAGTCCGTCCTGCAAGACAGAGGCAGAGTCCGAGCCCTGGGTTCGGGCGAGGCGGAGATCGTTAGGCAGAGGCCGAGGCGGAGTCCGAGCCCTGGGTCGGGCGAGGCGGAGTTCGTCGTCTTCCGGGGCCTTAGCCCGAGTCCGAGCCCTTGGGCGGAGCGGAGTTCGCCGTCTTCCGGGGCCTTAGCCCGAGTCCGAGCCCTTGGGCGGAGCGGAGTTCGCCGTCTTCCGGGGCCTTAGCCCGAGTCCGAGCCCTGGGGTCGGGCGGAGCGGAGTTCGCCGTCTTCCGGGGCCTTAGCCCGAGTCCGAGCCCTTGGGCGGAGCCTCCTGTGGCACTTCTGGCGAAGTCTGGTCGCCCGTCGGTCTTACCTTTTGCGTTAAACGCCCCGGTGACTCGGTCGGTTGGCGCGGTGATTTAGTCAGGGTTTCTTCTTATCGAAGGCGGGGCCTAGGGCGAGCCGGAGATGCGTCTGCCGTGAAAGAGGAGGCCTCAGGCGAGACGGAGTCATCTTAGGGTCGGCTGCCCTCGCCCGAGGCTAGGCTCGGGCGTGGCGTGGTCAAGTCACTCGTATGGACTGATCCCTGACTTAATCAAACCCATCAGGCCTCTGCAGCTTTATGCTGATGGGGGTTACCAGCTGAGAATTAGGCGTCTTGAGGGTACCCCTAATTATGGTCCCCGACAGTAGCCCCCGAGCCTCGAAGGGAGTGTTAACACTCGCTTGGAGGCTTGCGTCGCACTTTTTTGCAAGGGGACCAGCCTTTCTCGGTGGTACTTTGTTCCGGTGGGTGCGCGCGAGCGCACCCGCCGGGTGTAGCCCCCGAGGCCTCGGAGGAGTGGTTTCACTCCTTCGAGGTCTTAATGCCTTGCGTAATGCCTCGGCTGGACTAGCGGTTCCCTCATGCGAGCAGGGCGTAACCCAGGCGCACTGTCGGGGCCCAAGTTCTCGGGCTGGTATGTTGACGCTGTCAACGGTTTGGCCGGAGCCGGGTTTGCGAGAGCAGCCCCCGAGCCTTCGCACGGAGCGAGAGGACGATCAGGGACAGACTCGACTTTTTATATACGCCCCTACGTCACCTTTCCACAAGGAGGAGGGGGGAGTGCGCCATGTTACCCTCGATGGGCACCGAACATGGTGTCTCCGGTGAGCTGCAATCGGGTAATCCGAGTGGACGTCCGTGCCCCGTTCGTTGGGGGTCGGCTAGGGGCCCGGAGGCACGCCCAAAAGTACCTGCGGGTGATCTGCCGGACCCGGTCCCCTAGCGACGGGGTCCGAGGGCTCGTTGCCTCCCTCCGATGGGATTCCGTTACAGAGTCGTTCCCGCTGGTCTCGGAAATGTCCTAGGGTACCTCGGGAGCGCAGCCCGAGCCTTGGTTATGTATCGAACGTACCCCTGGTCATCCCTCGCTCGGCGTCTGAGGCGGCTGTGAACCCTTCGACAGGCCAGCCTTCGAACCCCTGATCAGTAGGGGGCACGGAGCCCGAGTAGCCTGAGGCGGTCATGGAACCTTTCGGGAGGCCGACCTTCGAACCCCTGACCAGTAGTGGGTGTCGGGCCCACGCGATCTGAGGCGGCTGTTGAACCCCTCGGGGGGCCAGCCTTCGAACCCCTGATCAGTAGGGAGGCTCGGAGCCTAGTTCCTTCACGGGGAAGGATCCCTTTGGGGTTATCCCCCTTCTCGGTCCCTGTTGCAAGAGATAGAGAAAGAAGGAAAAGGGAAAAAGGATTCGAAATTGAACGTCGTGGCGTACCTTTTTCCGGCGTGGTCGTTTTGGCGAAGGCGGAACGTCACCAGCCGCTCCCGCCCGTAGCGCTGTCCGCCGAGCCGCGGAGTTAATGCGCCGGGGTGAGTAGTTGGCGAGGTTGCCGTTGCGCGTGCGCGAGCCGTTCGAGGTACGGGTCACGGGCGCGTCGTCTTCACGCCGTGAGAGGGGGCTCTCTTGCTGCCTCCGGATGGGACATGAGCTTGGCAGATGGCGTGACCTCTGCTCTCGCGCGCCTGCCACCGTCATCACTGCCGGCCCATTTTTGACCGCTTTTGACCGCTGCGCCAGGCTGGCGCTGCCGGGTCGCGGGCTGGGTCGCCTCGAATCGCGGTATCGGTTCCGCAATCGAGGAGGTGCGGTGGTGGAGCGAGTGGCATAGCGGTTCGCATGCAGCGCCCGGCGCGCCAGTTGCACGACGCGTGGGCTTGAGCTGTCGCGCTGGCCTGTCAGGAGTCGGAGAGGCGCGTCCGCTTGGCGCGGTTGCATGCCGCCTGCATGGCCGCCTGCCCCTTTCGCCCGCTGGTCCGGGCAAAAGTGGAGGGTTACTTGTGACCGCTGGGTGGTCGCGTGCGTCGTGCGCGGCGGTTCGGCTTCTTCTGCTTAGAGCCGGTCTACATGACAGGCGGGCCCCAGCCCCCGCGCCGCAGGGAAGGGCTTTGGAGGCGTGTTGGAGAAGACTCAGCCCGTGACGGTTGAGGGCGCAAGCGGGGGGAGTTGCCTTTAAAAGGAGGGCGACCCCCTTCGTGAGGTTACCGTGTCTCCTTCCTCCCCAATGCATTGTGTCCCTCCATCTTCCGAGCCCCCGGATGGGGGGAAACCGCCGTCTTTTCGCTCCATCGCTGGAGGAACGCAACTCCGTGGGAGTTGGTACCTTTCAGCCATCGTTCGGCTTCAAGGATTTTCATCAGGCAGCCCGGTTGCCCCCTCGGCTGGGGGTCACCCGAGACGGTGACCACCAGCTCCTGGGTGGGGAGGAGCAAACCGGACTGCGATCTGGGTCCCACCCTCAGCTTCAAGGATGTTCATCATCCTCGCTGGGGTGGGTGCCGGACTGAGCCGGTGCTCCACCTCCCGCACGGGTTCGTGGGTCATCCTCTCCCACGATAGTCGAGGGAGAAGGCGCTCACTGGCCCTGCGGGCGGCGCGGACTTCGACAACGCGGGATGGATCGGCGGCGAACGCCGTCACCTCCAGCGTGTCGGGTCCGCTAGCTCGGCTCCGGCGGGCCCTTTTGTCGGGGGGGCGGCTGCCGCGCCGTGTACACGGGAGGTCCACCTTAGACACCGCACGCCGCTAGGGCGGCGCTCGTGTTCTGGGGTGGCCCTGCCTTTGCACCAGGGCGGCGCCTTTGCGCGGAGGCCGGTGCCCCACTCATCGGGGAGGATTTGAGTGGGGATCTGGCGGTAGGCTGGTGGCTCCTGGCGTCAGCGCCGAGGTGGAGGCGGCTCGAGAAGTCCCCGTCAGCGACGGGATCACCGCCACCATCGGTGCTTCGGGCCTTCGGCTCTTTGTACTTGTCCTCGCCCCTCGGGTGGCGTTATGGGCGAGGGCAAGACAGCAGCTGTGCCTTCTCCTGAGGCCTGCGCCGCTGCAGAGGGAGGAACCGGAGTTCCGCTTGTAATGGCACTTTGAGTGTCGGGTTTTTTTGTTCATTTCGGCTTTCGGGGCCTGAACATGTATGTAACTCCGGCACAGAGCCGTGTTTTTTCCTCATTTTTGAGCACTAAGACTCGTCTGTTGTTTGCCTGAACCGCTTCACCAAGCATGAGTCGCCCCGTGTCAAGGTGACGAGTGAGGTATCCGTATCCCGGAGGCGTAGGAATCCCTCGGCTCGGTCGAACCTGTTGTCCGAGGCTCCTCTAGCTTAGTTAAAGAGACCCCTCGGCCGCTCTTCGACGAGCCGAGGCCAGGGGTAGCGATATCAGCATGAGCAGAGGCGTTGTCGGCTCGGAAATGAAACCTGGTTGGCCGGAGCCTAGCCGGGTTGTTTGTTGGCAGGATCGGCATCGGAGCTGATCAGCCGAGGCTTCGGACCGAGCTGGCGCCCTCGGAAGGTGGTCGGCCGAGGCCCCGGAGGTGGCCGGCCGAGCCGTCCGCTCGGGCCGGGTTCTCGGAGAAGTCCCTGGCAGAGATTGCTCGAGCGTGGTGATGACGTCGCCCTTCGGAGCGAAGGCCCTCGGACCGCGTCGCCGCCCGAGGCTAGGTCGGGCCTTGCCGAAGGTGCTGTCGATGCCGAGGGTGTCGTCGCCCTCTTCCAGCGTCAAGATCCGAGCCTGCAGGGTCAAATCGTCTTGTAGCGTGGGCCTTGCGCGGCCGTTGAGGCCAGAACACATACCCTTGTTGCGTTATAAAGCTGCGTCTCTTTTCCTCTCGTTTCGAGTATCTGGACTTTTTGTCGGTAGCAGGGATGTTAGTGCGAGCAAGAGTTGCTGCTCGCGGAAGGTGATGAGTGAGGTATCCGTATCCCGGAGGCGTGGGAGTCCCTCGGCTCGGTCGGCCTTGCCGCTTACGCGTACTTTTACCCGCCCATGAAGCCCTGTCACCGACTCGGTCGAGAAGGCTCGAAGAATCGCTTCGACAGAAGAGCTCCCGTACGTAAAGACTCGTTCGATCCGCGGATTCGCCTTATCCGAGCGCGAGTTACTTATCGCAGAAGGTGATGAGTGAGGTATCCGTATCCCGGAGGCGTAGGAGTCCCTCGGCTCGGTCAGCCTTGACTGCTTACGTGTACTCCGTCGTTTCCAGGACCCACTTTTCGAAGTAATCAAAAAGCACGAAAGATGTTCTGGTAAAAGAGATTTTTTGTTCGAGGAAAATTTTGACGCGGAGGGGGTTTCCCCCCTTTTAGCCCCCGAGGGAGGGTCGGGCTCTGCCGAGGCGAGGCTGACCCTTCCTTGTTGACTAAACTTTGCGTGGGTGCGAGGTATATAAACAACTTGGAAACATCTTAAGGGTAGAAGCGACGTAGCTGTTGGATGTTCCTAAGCGTTGCCGTGGACCTCGCCTTGACTATTGGCCAGCTTGTACGTTCCGGGCTTCAGTACTTTGGCGATGATGAACGGCCCCTCCCAGGGGGGCGTGAGCTTGTGCCTCCCTCGGGCGTCTTGCCGCAGCCGAAGCACCAGATCGCCCACCTGGAGATCTCGGGGTCGGACCCCTCGGGCGTGGTAGCGTCGCAGGGACTGCTGATACCGCGCTGAGTGTAGTAAGGCCCTGTCCCGAGCCTCGTCCAGCTGGTCCAGCGAGTCTTCTCGGCTAGCTTGGTTGCTTTCTTCGTTGTAGGCCCTCGTCCTCGGGGAGCCGTATTCCAGGTCCGTGGGCAGGATGGCCTCGGCCCCGTAGACCAGGAAGAACGGCGTGAAACCCGTGGCCCGGCTTGGCGTCGTCCTCAGGCTCCAGACCACCGAGGGGAGTTCCTTCATCCATCGCTTGCCGAACTTGTTGAGACTGTTGTAAATCCGAGGCTTGAGCCCTTGTAGAATCATGCCGTTGGCACGTTCCACTTGCCCATTCGTCATGGGGTGAGCTACGGCGGCCCAGTCTACCCGGATGTTGTGATCATCGCAAAAATCCAAGAATTTTTTGCCGGTGAACTGGGTGCCATTGTCGGTGATGATGGAGTTCGGGACCCCGAAGCGATGGATGATATTGGTGAAGAATGCCACCGCCTGCTCGGACCTGATGCTGTTCAGGGGTCGGACCTCGATCCACTTGGAGAATTTGTCGATGGCGACCAGCAGGTGCGTGTAGCCCCCGGGCGCCTTCTGCAGAGGGCCGACGAGGTCCAGACCCCACACAGCGAAGGGCCAGGTGATGGGTATCGTCTGCAGAGCCTGAGCGGGCAGGTGGGTCTGCTTCGCATAGAATTGGCACCCTTCGCAGGCGCGGACAACTCTAGTGGCGTCAGCCACCGCCGTTGGCCAGTAGAAGCCTTGGCGGAAAGCATTCCCGACGAGGGTTCGGGGTGCTGCATGGTGACCGCAAGCCCCCGAGTGTATTTTCTGCAGGAGTTCCTGGCCCTCGGCGATGGAGATGCATCGCTGGAGGATGCCCGAGGGGCTTCGGTGGTAGAGTTCCTTCTCATCGCCCAGCAAGACGAACGATTTGGCACGTCGCGCTACCCGCCGAGCCTCGGCGCGGTCGAGGGGCAGTTCTCCTTGGCGGAGATATTGCAGGTACGGGGTTTGCCAATCTTGATCTGGCACGACCCCGTTCTGCTCCTCCTCGATGCGCAGTGCTTGGCGATCCTCCCTTTTGTCGTCGTCGTGAGCCCTGCCACCCTCTGCGGGCGGCCCGGCCCTGTGGTAGTGTCGCCGAAGCATGACGCACTCTTCGAGGGTATGCTTGACGGGCCCCTGATGGTAGGGGCACGTCTCCTTGAGTGCCTTGTCGAAAAGGTTAGCGCCTCCGGGGGGCTTCCGAGGGTTCTTGCGCTCGGCGGCGGCGACAAGGTCTGCATCGGGAACGTCGCGTTTCGCTTGCGACTTCCTCCTGCCTTTCTTCTTGGCGCCGCGCGGAGTAGACGCCTCGGGAGCATCTTCCGACGGGCGGCCCTGGGGCTGCTTGTCCTTTCGGAAGATGGCCTCAACCGCCTCCTGGCCGGAGGCGAACTTGGTGGCGATGTCCATCAGCTCGCTCGCCCTGGTGGGGGTCTTGCGACCCAACTTACTCACCAGGTCGCGGCAGGTGGTGCCGGCGAGGAACGCGCCGATGACATCGGAGTCGGTGATGTTGGGCAGCTCGGTGCGCTGCTTTGAGAACCGCCGGATGTAGTCTCGGAGAGACTCTCCCGGCAGTTGCCGACAGCTCCGGAGGTCCCAGGAATTCCCGGGGCGCACGTACGTGCCCTGGAAGTTCCCGGCGAAAGCCTGGACCAAATCTTCCCAGTTGGAAATCTGCCCCGGAGGCAGGTGCTCCAACCAGGCACGAGCGGTGTCGGAGAGAAACAGGGGGAGGTTTCGGATGATGAGGTTGTCATCGTCCGTCCCACCCAGTTGACAGGCCAGGCGGTAGTCCGCAAGCCACAATTCCGGTCTCGTCTCCCCCGAGTACTTCGTGATAGTAGTCGGGGGTCGGAATCGGGGCGGAAACGGCGCCCGCCGAATGGCTCGGCTAAAGACCTGTGGACCGGGTGGTTCGGGCGAGGGGCTCCGATCCTCCCCGCTGTCGTAGCGTCCCCCACGCCTGGGGTGGTAGCCTCGGCGCACCCTTTCGTCGAGGCGTGCCCGACGGTCACGATGAGGGTGCTCGTCGCCGAGGTGGCCCGGGGCCGCAGGCGCGGTGTTGCGCGTGCGCCCGGTGAAGACCGAGGCTTCCCGCGTGAGTCGGGAAGTCGCGGCACGAGGTTCCGAGGGGTATCCCTGCCTTCGGGAGGCAGAGCTCTCGGCCCGCCGGGCCGCAGCACCTTCCAGGAGATGCTTAAGTTCTCCCTGGATTCGCCGACCCTCGGTGGTTGATGACTCCGGCATCGCGCGGAGGAGCATCGCTGCAGCGGCCAGGTCCTGACCGGTTCCGCCGGATGCGGGAGGCGGTCTGTCCCTGGCATCGTTGGTGATGCGGTGCTGGAGACCTTGGGGCAGGTGACGTATTCCTCCGGCCGGGGGCTGGCTCGCCCATACCTGCCCGATGTTCTGGCGGATTGCCTCGAGCGCTCCTGCTCCCTCATCGAGCCCGGCCTGCGCCCCGCGGACTTGCTCGAGCTGTGGGTCGTGACCCCCCGCCGGAACGGGGACCACAGCTAGCTCCCGCGGGATGTCGGCGTGAGGCGCTGGCCTAGGGGGATCACCATCCTCCGGCATGCCGAGACAGCCGCCTCCGGAGGGATCCCCTAGCTCGATGTGGAAACATTCGCGACTCGGGCCGCAGTCCTTGTCGCCAAGGCTGCGGCTACCGTCGGAACAGTCGGAGAGGCAGTAGTCACATGCGGTCATGAAGTGCCGCATGGCACTAGGGTTGCCAGATCCGGAGAAATCCCAGCAGATGCTGGGGTCGTCATCTTCCTCGGACCCAGAGGGTCCGTAGGTCGAGACACCCGTCAATCGGTCCCAAGGCGACCGCACACGAAACCCCAGAGAGGTTGCACTCGCCTCAATGTGAGCGTCCGCCAAAGCGAGGTCGCCAGGCGGGCTGAGGCCGAGTCGAAATGACGAAAGATGGGTAGCAGTCGGTACCTTTTTGTCGACGAGGGGCGATGAAGTCACGTCGGGGGCTGACCACGCCGTCGTCTTGGGTAGGAGGGCGACGTCCTGCAGGCCTTCCGTGAGCGTGCTGGCGTCGTCCACTTGCTCGGAGTCGACGTGTTGCGGGGGGATGGCGCTCGCGTTTGCCTTGAACGCGAGGGCGACGCTTGGCGTGTCCTCCGTCGAGGCACCGGGGATGTCGATTTGCTCGACAGCCGTCGGAGCGCGATCTCCCGCTCGGCCCCGGTTGCCCCGCCTCCTCCTCCTCCGATGGCGAGGGAGAGGATGGGGCGAGCTCGAAAGTTGTCCTTCCCCCACGCGGGAAAGACGTCGTCGATTCCGCCGCCGGCGGGCGGGCTGTCCGCCACCATTGTCGCTGTCGCGCGGCGGTGGAAGGAGTATCATGTCGCAGTCGCCGTCGAGCGACATGAACTCGAGGTTCCCGAAACGGAGCACCGTCCCGGGTTGAAGAGGTCGTTGGAGACTGCCCATCTGGAGCTTGACGGGAAATCGAACGTCAACAAGCAGCTGGCCCCTACCTGGCGCGCCAACTGTCGGCGTTCCGAGACCTGGGGGGTCTTCGAGCCGACGAGTGAGAGTGCCGCGTGCCCCAGCCCAGATGGGTCGAGCGCGTGGAGCGAGCGCGAAGGGGGGAACAGAGAGAGAGAGAGGTCGGTGGCCGGAGCCGGGTCGTGAGGGAGTCGGAGAATTCCCGCGGCCTTCGTGTTCGTCCCGCGCCCAGGTCGGGTGCGCTTGCAGTAGGGGGTTACAAGCGTTCGCGCGAGGTGAGGGGAGTGAGCGGCCCCAAGAGAGCGCCTGCCCCTGCCCTTCGTCCCCGCGAGGCCAACCTTCTCTAAGAAGGCCCTGGTCCTTCCTTTTATAGTCGTAAGGAGAGGATCCAGGTGTACAAGATGGGGGTGTAGCAAGGTGCTACGTGTCTAGCGAGAGAGAGCTAGCGCCCTATGTACATGCCAAGGTGGCAGCCGGAGAGATCTTGGCACCCTGTTGGTGTGGCGTCGTGGCTGTTGGAGGAGTAACGGAGCCGGACGGGGAGACAGCTGTCGGAGTGGCTGGGCCCTTGCTGACGTCCTCCTGCTTTCGTAAGGGAGCTGAGAGTCGCCGTCGTCATGGTCTAGCGGGGCGCCATCATTTGCCTATCTGGCGTGGCTGGCCAGATGGGACGCCGGTCTTGTTCTCTGCGACCCAAGTCGGCTCAGGGCAGGGCGATGATGGCGCTTCCTGTTGACGTGGCGGTCTCGTGTCCTAGGTCGGGCGTCGTGGAGGCTCCTCCGAAGCCGAGGTCGAGTCCGTCCTGCAAGACAGAGGCAGAGTCCGAGCCCTGGGTTCGGGCGAGGCGGAGATCGTTAGGCAGAGGCCGAGGCGGAGTCCGAGCCCTGGGTCGGGCGAGGCGGAGTTCGTCGTCTTCCGGGGCCTTAGCCCGAGTCCGAGCCCTTGGGCGGAGCGGAGTTCGCCGTCTTTCGGGGCCTTAGCCCGAGTCCGAGCCCTTGGGCGGAGCGGAGTTCGCCGTCTTCCGGGGCCTTAGCCCGAGTCCGAGCCCTGGGGTCGGGCGGAGCGGAGTTCGCCGTCTTCCGGGGCCTTAGCCCGAGTCCGAGCCCTTGGGCGGAGCCTCCTGTGGCACTTCTGGCGAAGTCTGGTCGCCCGTCGGTCTTACCTTTTGCGTTAAACGCCCCGGTGACTCGGTCGGTTGGCGCGGTGATTTAGTCAGGGTTTCTTCTTATCGAAGGCGGGGCCTAGGGCGAGCCGGAGATGCGTCTGCCGTGAAAGAGGAGGCCTCAGGCGAGACGGAGTCATCTTAGGGTCGGCTGCCCTCGCCCGAGGCTAGGCTCGGGCGTGGCGTGGTCAAGTCACTCGTATGGACTGATCCCTGACTTAATCAAACCCATCAGGCCTCTGTAGCTTTATGCTGATGGGGGTTACCAGCTGAGAATTAGGCGTCTTGAGGGTACCCCTAATTATGGTCCCCGACACTATTATTTAGCACTTTGTTACCCGACTTCAAAAGATAAGTTACTACCAGAAAGTGGCAAGATAAGAATGAAATAATGTTTCAAGGTAAGTATTTAAAAATCTTTTCAAGTACTACGTAATGTCCGAAGAGACAGGCTTCGCTCCGATACCAGCTGTCATGGAACCTCCTAAGGTATTAGGCCCATCTACAGATGTCCTTGTCCTAAGGACCTTAGATAGTCATGCAGGTGCACATAATGACTCGGCAAGTTCGGTTATCTGTATCTTCATCATATCGCCCAAGAGCGCTTAACCCATCACGCAGACATTACACAACATCAGAGAAAAGAATGAGCAGAAAGGATTACAATAATATAATTTACATTGATAAAAATATAGAAAGAGTACTTTTATCAACCCTTCAGTTCACTTGTTTGCTACGTGTAAGTCAGTGACCTAGTCTTCATGTCCGAGAAGTAACGGCGATCCGAATCGATTAATACCCAGCTGGGGATCTCCAACCACACGACATATGTAGCACTTAACCCTTGCATATGTCAACTTGCCACCGGGTTTCTCAAGACCAGAATGGCTTCACGCCAACCGAGAGCACAGATACTCCACCATCCAGCCTCTTGCCATGGAGGGTACATGCTACTCTCACCATCTCTCCACTCCCATTGTGTGGTGGCCTTTCTGGTATTGGTCTGACCGAGGCAAAGCTTACCCATGACGAGGCATGTGGCCAGTTAAAAGGTCCTCAATCATCAAGCCTACATCGGTTCGGTCCTTAATCGACTTAGATGGAGACACTACACCGAGACTCACTTCTCGTGCAAGTTAGTCACCCGGTCTTGTCTTTATCATTTAACCCAAAATCTGGTACCTAACAGAGGTACATCTTTTCAGATGTTGAACCCATCATGGCCATGATGGATTCACCATCATAAGTCTTTTCTCTGTAAAATTTCCCATCCCATATGAAGCATCACCTTTTGTTTAAAACAAAACATTTTATTTTCTAGAGCAAAGCTAAGCATCAGAAAACTTTGAGAAAATCAGGAAACAAGGAATGGTAATCAGTTTCCAAGGAAGGGAATGCAGCAATTGTTTAGCACCCAACTCCTATCTCCTAATGCATCATCTCAAGTGATAAAGAGTTTAAAACAACAAGGAAAGGGTAAATGCACCGGAGCTTGCCTTGTGTTGCAGGAGGTTCCAGATCTGTTCCACAGATGTTGAAGTAGAAGTTATTCTCGGCTGGTGGATTCTCAGCTTGAGGTACAACTTCTTCAACTACAGTCTCTTCCTCGTTTTCTATACAGGACATTACATGTACATGAATGCTCATGTGATGCTATGAACATGCAGTTACATAATAGAAACATACTAAGTTGTATCTTGAATACAACTTTCCTTCACGGTACACACTAATCACTAGGGTTTCCTAAGTTGGTGTTTTATCAGTATTAAGCATCTAAACCCTAAGAGGCTAGTTTATTGGTTTTGGGACCAAACAATGTCCAAATCATTTCAAACTTCACCCAAGGTCTTTAATCATCATACTAAGCCTACCCAAAAACTTTACCATTTTTCACATGTCTCACTGACATGTGCACATAAACCCTCCCCTTCTTTCTTCTTCGCATGACCAGGTCCCCGACCCTGGACGGCGGCGTGGTTTGCTCCGGCAAACCTATACCGGTCGCGCTATCCTATAATCTCTGCTCAAATTTGTTCTAACATATAATTCAACCGTTGGCGCTCCATTGGGGATCAACAATTGAGCACGAACGCCGTCCTAGAGCTCGGTCTATGAGCACCCATGGATTTGAAGCTTTCCCAGCCCGTTCCCAACGACACATCGTAGTAGTGTTCGAATTGGGAGCATGATAAGCTTTAGCAACTTACCAGGACTCAAGAATGATGGCTAGGAAGATGGTTGAAGGGACAGAGTGGTGGGTCGACGGAGGGGGTGTCGGTAGCGGCGTGGAAGGCTGATTTGGGTGAAATCTCAAATTCTCGGGCTATGGCGGATGGCAGGTCGTGGTTACAGTTGCGCTGGGTTCGTGATAAGGGGGTGGAGCAAGGGAAGTGCTCAATTTATAGAGGCTGTCCACGGTTGTCCCGAAATTGAAGGAGATTTGGATCACGGTGGTGACAGGATGTTGCACTATTGAGTTCGTCGTGGCGCTCGTCGGCATGATAACTCAAGGATAGTAACTCTGGGCTTGCCACGGTTACTTTTATGGTTACATGGTGAAAGGACCATGACGTGGCGCAATTGAGATTGCCAGCATCCCATGACGACATCGGCCGCTTGGCCATGTCGCATGGCCAACAAGTGTGGCCGATAAGCTCCCACCCACAACCAAATCCACCCCCGCCAGATCTTTTACCCCCCCCCCCACGGTTATCCACTCCTCACCAAGCACGAATCTCCCTGGCAAAACTCGGATCTCAGCGCGAGATCACCAGCGGCAGTGCACTAAACCTGGCGATCTTTGTTAGGTTACTGTTCATCACTGAACACCATCCCGATGCCTGATAGACCATGTTTGGGAGCGACTTACTCCAAAAATCATATGGCACCAGGCCAAGCTTAGTATAACAAATTTGTTCACTAATGTTAGGGCTTCAACTTTGCCACAGTGACCCTAGTCTTAACTCCATTGAATTAACCACAAACTGTCTCCAAAGTTGATCAAATGTCACTGAACTTCAATTTTCGGAACTGAAGTTGTCTAATAGCCTGACTTCTAGGGCATTTTATCCCAATTTCTATACAGCTCCAAGGCTTAGTCACTTAATCAAACTTGAACTACTAACATAGCTTTACCATTTTATTGTAATGACTTAGGGCAAAATCTCCATGGATTTAGAGATACAAGGGCATAAACCTGACCTAATGTCACTGATTTTCAGAGTTTAAGCCACATGGTGCCTTTGGGACTTTTTGCAATTAACTCCAATTTGTTCCACAACACTTGAAAATCTTCCAATGTAAAAGTTGTTTAGTTTTTGATAGTCTACCACTTTGACATATGCACTTTGGTCCAAAAGTGTATAGAAATTGAATCACCATATAGGGCACAAATTAGGGTTTTAGGGCTCTTCTTAGGGTTTTGAGGTTTCTAGGTTTGTGTGCCACTCAAATCCATCAAGTTTAGTCTCTTATGAACATTTTCACTAACTTTTGAGATAATACTCAATTTGGTATCACACACACCCACATACCTCTATCCATTGGTTAAGTACCTTATTCTAGGGTTAAGAAGCACTTCAAGTCATCACATCACAACTTGTTTTGAAGTTTTTGCCTAGTGGATGCATTCTAGGTGTAACAAACATAATGACATGTCAATGCATATGATGCCATGCCCAAGTTTTAGTTCTTGTAAAACCAGGGTTGTTAAAACCATGTTACTTGGTTATCTTCATTAGTTATTTTCGCTACATTAAAAATTATGATTTACTTCTTTTAAAACTCCAATGTTGTAGTAACTCTTAAGTACTCCTTTAAGTTGTGGTATTATGCTTTATTGTATCTCTTTGTGTCTCACCTTCGTGTGAGCAAGTGATATTTGATCCTTGTTAAGTGGTTTCATCGGACTAGATCCGATGGACTCACAGTTTATTCCGATTTAAATGTGTCGTTGCCTCTAAGGCAAGACTTGTGCACTTCTTTTGGAGTAATCTGGGCGATACTGCATAGCCTCATGAGCAAGGATGTGCACTTGGCACTGGCACTGGTACTCTTCTTCTTGGTTGGGGGCCTCCTTATCTTCTCTGTCATTGTCATTCAGCAGGGGCATTGCTACAAAGCAGGCCCTTTCCGGCGCTTCATTGGGGTCAGAGTTAGCCCAGGTCGAGCCATGGCTCGAATCATCCTCGAGCAAGATGAGAATGGATGTTGGTCGGTGACCGATGACGGCCACCAGAGTTGAAGATGGGGCTTCCACCACCTTGCTTCTGGTGTGCCTATTGAGGCACCGCTTTAGAGCAGCGGCGTGCCTTTTAGGCATCGCTTCTCCGCCTTACTCCTGGTGGAGCATGCGGGTTGTGCGCCCATGGTGTTCGGCACATCGGGGGCAGGTGAGACTGAGCTTGCGGTAGGAGTGACGAGAAAGTCGAGGGTGCTGAATGTGATGTGGCTCCCTGGGGCGAAGGTCTCACCTCCGACGAATATTGATGATTGGGCCATCAGAGTGGGAAATGTCACTTAGTATGCTAGTGCTCCCCTACCTGGCGTGCTAACTGTTATGATTTTGGAAACCAGGGGTACAATAGATTTGTGTTCGGTGTGGAATGCTAGCGTGGACTCACTCCGAATGGTGAATCGCTGGGACTCGAACGATGAACTTGGGACATGGGGTTATACTGGTTCAGGCTAGAGCCCTTGTCCCGTGTAATGCTGATCATAGTGTTGTGATGGAGCATGTTACAACTTGTGTGCTCATGTGTAAGAAAAAGAAGAGCCAACCCTTTTATTGCTCAAGGTCAGGACCTTACAGAGGTGACTTGTTCTCTACAGGTATCAGGGCAATCTGTCGCCCTGGTTTGGTGTCACACCCGGATTTAAGGAACAAAGCCGGGCGCATCTCATATATGCACCAAAGAAGACAACACATATAATAACAAAGTGTATAGAGATAAATGTCACAATAACATCAGAGTACTTATTACACTGGGGAAGTCTTACAAAATAAAAGGTAAAAATAAAACGAACTAAGGATCATCCTTTGCGCCATAAAGTCAACTGGGAGACGCCACCTAGATCAGATCAAACTCCTCGTTGTGTGGCTCCTCTTGAACCACCTGTTCTTCTCCTGTGGGGGGTGTGAGACAGCAAGGGTAAGCTTAAACATGATCATAGCTCAATAAGTTGTGGGGAACTAGTGTGCATGAACTCACCAAAGGTGGGAGTTCATGTGAAGTGTAAGGCTGATCAACAATAAGGGTTAAAGCTGACAAATTGAATAAGTTGGTCAAATTTAATTAGCAGTTACTAAATGTAAGTAAATATCAAACCATAATAAATAATAGAACAAAATTAATAAATAATCCCATGCAAGTGCAAATGACAAATTGAATTTAAGTTACATACATTAATCATGCGAGAGTCCTCTGCTGCTCATGACCGTGGGCTCGGCTAGTATATTAGTTTTACACTCTACAGAGGTTGTACCCTTTACCCACAAGTCGTGTTTCTCATGTAGCCTGGTTTAGCTAAACCCTTAGACACTATCGAGGTGAATGGCTAGGGATCCACTACGAGGCCTTTACAAAGTTCCACTAGCTTCCGAAAACCCGCTATAGTTTATGGGAAGAGCACTTGCAAGAATGCCCTGTCTGACCGCCATCGCAGCAAAATCAACACAAGAACCTCCTTGCATGCAACTCCCCTACTGCCCTTGCCCTTTTCGGGTAAGGTAGTCTTCCACTAGCTTTCCTAATTAGTTAGCTAAGGGGTCCCATTCCTCCCTTGTGGTGGCACGTGTTTCTCAAGTTAAGCTCCATGTTCCAATTAACATTAATGATCTTGCCATGAACATAAATAGAATAACAAAATAATTGAAACATGGATACAATGAAATATTAACCCAAAACCATGTAAAGCAATAGCAAAACTACCCAAATGATTTAGAGATAACAAGGTAAAGTGATAAACAGTCTAGGGTGACCTATTAGGTCCCATCAGAATTAAACCTATGCATGAATAAGTGATATTAAAAAACATTATTGGGTAAAAAGTGGTCAAGGGTACTACTTGCCTTTAATGAGCTCAGCAACTTCTATCTGCTGGGCACCAGGATCCTCAGCCACTGACTCTTCTACTCGCCACAATACAAACAAGCACAGTATAAAGGAGAAATTAACATCACACCAAACAAGTAAACAAAATAGATAATAATAATCTACACATTAAAATTAGAACCTAGGAACAGGAATCATTAATTTTGGAGTTATGGATTTTAAATTATGATTTTCCAAAGGTTCTATCTGCTTCATGTATGATTAAGTGAGAAATTAATTTTCTTACTGTTGTCATGTCAAAACAGAGACTCTAAGTGATTGATAATAATATTACAAAATTTTAGAGACTGGAATGGTTCAATTTGGGCCCTGTTTGGCACAACTGCTACTTGTTGAAAAAGCAGCTTATTTGATAAGCCGGTGAAAATCAGCTTCTGCTTATTGACTGCTTTTAGTTCATTCTGAGAATCAGCTGAACTGATAAGCTGCTGGAGAAGCTGTCTATTTGACAGAACTTCTGCTTAAATTTGTGAAGAAGCTGAAAATAAGCTGTGGCAAACAGGACCTTGGACTTCAAATAGATTTTCTATGAATTATACAAATTCTAGCACTTATTTGTATATTAAAAACCTATTTCATATTTATTTATTCAATTTGGAGTTTGCATGGGCTGCGCACGCGGCTTCAACCATCTATGCCCACGTAAGACCGGCTACAGTGAGGTAAATTTGTAGACCGTGCTGGAATTTTGAGAGAGGAACACGTCACCAGTCGAGTCATTGATTTGGATAGTTTTCTTTTTGATTTCACCAATTTAAACGTTTGTAGTTCAGTCTTATCCCTTCTCTAAGCATTAATATTTATTTACCTGTCCCCTTCAAACAGAAACAAGGCACCCAACGACCGAATTTTTTTTTTCAAAAGACTGCACTTCCTAAAATTAGACCCCTTCGTTTACCCTATTAAAGGGCTTGTTTGTTTTGGAGTGGATTGAGGGGGATTGGAGGGGTCCCCTCCAATCCCCCTCAATCCACTCCAAAACAAACAAGCCCTAAAGCTCAGCTAGAATATCCTGAAGGGTCGGCTAGGGATATTGGCCACGCAGCTGTTGCACGTGCTGAAGAAATGGAACACCAGTAACATGCATCATATTACGTATAGAGAGAGCGTGAAGTTCTTTTTTTTAACCAAACAACACACGACATCCATCCTTATCTCCTTTTCTATTCTTTTATATAATACATATGTAAATATAAATGAAATTCTCTCTCTCTATATATATATCTTTTAAATTTCGATTTTTGGTTTTTTACACAATCTAGCGTACGACTATATGAGCACCTTCAAAGTGCTTTGTTTTGTTTTTTTAACCCTAGTGAATGCATACTAAAGTGAACCAACCAAGATGATTGCAATGCATATGATGACATGTCCATATTTTAGTTCTCGTAACACCAGAGGTGTTATATCCTTCCCTCTAAAAAGGAATCTCGTCCCGAGATTAAAATTTCCAGCCCAGTAATGGAAAAGGAAATATGTCACGCTCTTATTCCACATTTGTTCTTACAAGGCAGGGGTGTACCCCTGTTGTTTTACATCAAAGACAAATTACGCAAGGCCTAAGATTTACAAGAATCTAAAAACTGAGGAAAATGCTCTATTAAGTAGTCTTCTGATTCCCAAATAGCCTCACCTTCGGAATGCTAGTTCCATTGTACCTTGTAAAACTTGATGATCTTTCTTCGCGTGACTCTGTCTTTCTCGTCCAGCACCCGAATAGGATACTCAGAGTAAGTCAGATCAGGCTCGAGGTTGACATCTGAAACATCTACTAATTGTTCGGGGACTCGAAGACATTTCTTCAGCTGAGATACGTGAAACACGTTGTGCACAGCTGAAAGACTTTCTGGCAGTTGCACCTTGTAAGCCACAAGTCCACACCGCTCAAGCACTGGAAATGAACCAACATAGCGAGGTGCGAGTTTTCCTTTGACACCAAATCGAGTTATGCCTTTCATGGGTGACACCTTTAGATACACGTGATCACCAACATGGAAAACCAAAGACCGACGTCTTTTATCGGCATAACTCTTTTGACGAGATTGTGCCATTTGCAAATTCTGCTGGATCACTTGAACTTTTTCTTCAGTTTCCTTTACAAGATTAGGCCCAAAGAAGTATTTCTCTCCTGGTTCTTACCAATTCAACGGTGTCCTACATCTACGACCATAAAGAGCTTCAAAGGGTGCCATTTTTATGCTTTCTTGTTAACTATTATTATATGAAAACTCGGCCAAAGGCAGACATTCATCCCACCTAACTAAATAAGCAAGCACACAGGATCTTAACATGTCCTCCAAAATCTGATTTACCCGTTCTGTTTGTCCACTGGTTTGCGGATGATATGCTGAACTATGAATTAGCTTAGTACCCAGAGATTTATGCAATTCTTCCAAAAACCTGGAGACAAACTGTGGTCCTCTATCGGACACAATTGTTTTAGGCACTCCATGTAGACTCAGGATACGAGCAATATACAGATCAGCATAGGTCCTTGCCGGGTATAAAGTCTTCACTGGCAAGAAGTGTGCTACCTTGGTGAGACGATCAACAATCACCCAGATAGAATCAAACCCTTTTGAGGTTTTGGGCAAACCAACAATGAAGTTCATACTAATATCTTCCCACTTCCAGGCCGTAATGGGTAAAGGTTGCAATGGCCCGGCAGATTTCAAATGGACGGCTTTCACTAGTTGACAAATGTCACACTTAGCCACATACCGAGCAATTTCTATCTTCATCTTAGTCCACCAAAACCTTTGCTTTAGATCTTGATACATCTTATTGCTTCCTGGGTGAATAGAATACCGAGATAAATGAGCTTCGTCCATTATTTGTTGACGTAGTTCAGGTACCTTTGGAATTACCAATCGGTGCTTGAACCAAAGGACACCATTTTCATCGATTCTGAAACATGTAGCCTTTCCTGCTTCAACCCGTTCTTTAATATGGGCTATACCCTTATTCACTTTTTGAGCATCAATAATTTGGCTCTGGATAGCTGATTCAAGAACAAGATTGGCTATGGTTCCATGCTGAATTATTCCCAAATTCATTGTTTCCATTTCCTGACACAAGGTGACAGTTAAAGCTTCTACCAAAAGACAATTACACTGAGATTTCCAGCTTAGAGCATCTGCCACCACATTAGCTTTGCCAGGATGGTAATGAACCTCGAGATCATAGTCCTTTACCAACTCTAACCATCTTCGTTGCCTCATATTCAGCTCGGATTGAGTGAAGATATACTTTAAACTTTTATGGTCCGTGTATATATGACATGTATTACCTAGCAGATAATGGCGCCAGATCTTGAGTGCATGAACAATAGCAGCCAATTCAAGATCATGGGTTGGGTAATGCTCTTCATGACGCTTGAGTTGTCGTGATGCATAAGCAATCACACGGCCTTCTTGCATAAGTACACACCCAATGCCAATGCTTGAAGCATCACAATAAACATCAAATGATTTCTCAATATTGGGTTGAGCCAATACTGGTGCTGAAGTCAACAACTTCTTTAGCTCTTCAAAAGCTATGTTGCACTCAGATGACCACACAAACTTGACATGATTCTTGAGCAACTCAGTAATGGGCTTAGCTATCTTAGAGAAATCCAGAATAAAACGACGGTAATATCCTGCCATTCCAAGGAAACTTTGGACCTGATGCACTGTAGTAGGTGGTTTCCATTCCAAAATGTCCTTGACTTTACTTGGGTCGACCGCAACACCTTCGGCAGACAAGATATGACCCAAGAACGGAATTGTGTCCAACCAAAATTCACATTTACTGAACTTGGCATATAGTTGATGTTCTCTTAACCTTGTCAGAACAATACGCAAGTGCTCTGCGTGATCTTCTTTGGTCTTGGAGTATATCAAGATGTCATCAATAAAGACCACCACAAACTTGTCAAGCTCTGGCATGAACACCGAGTTCATTAAGTACATGAAATGTGCTGGAGCATTGGTCAGACCAAAAGACATAACTAAATATTCATATAGACCATATCGGGTAGTAAAAGCAGTCTTAGGAACATCTTCAGGACGGATTCTTATCTGGTGATAACCCGATCTATGGTCAATCTTAGAAAATACTTTAGCTCCAGAAAGTTGATCAAACAATAAATCAATACGATTGAGAGGATATTTGTTTTTAATGGTCACCTCGTTAAGTGGCCGGTAATCAACACATAACCGTAGTGTTAGATCTTTCTTCTTCACAAAAATGGCAGGACAGCCCCAAGGTGATGAACTTGGGCGAATGAACCCTTTGTTGAGCAAGTCCTGCAATTGAGTCTTTAGTTCTGCTAACTCCTTAGGTGCCATTCTATATGACCTTCTAGATATAGGTGCAGTACCTGGCTGCAATTCGATCATGAATTCAACATCCCTTTCTGGAGGCAAACCAGGTAAATCTTCAGGAAATACATCAGGAAATTCTCTGACAACAGGTATATCTTTCACCTCTTTAACGGTAGTAGCACATACTCTTTCTACTGCTCTCCTTAGTGTCGATACCTGGATCAACAACTTATACTTATCATTAGGTGAGTCCAACTGTATTGTCTGTTGCAACGCGTCGATCACCGCCCCATGCTGACGAAGCCAATTCATACCAAGAATCACATCTATATCTTGATTTTGAAGAAATAGCATGTTGGTAGGGAACATGTGACCAACCAACTTTATGGGTATCTGATATACCATCTCCTTAGTATGCATGATTCCTCCAGGAGATTGTATACAATACCCAGTATCCACCACTTCCATAGGCAACTGGTGCTTCAACATAAATGTCCGATTTATGAAGGTGTGTGAGGCACCAGAATCAAATAAAATACTCGCCAAATGATTGGCAACCGGAAAATCACCCATCATAACTGGTTCACCCTCAGGAATAGCTTTGATTTTTGTATAATGGACCTGACCCAGTTTAAGAACAACCTCATTCTTCCTTGCTTTTTGGTGGCTACTTCGAGGGAGATTCACAAGTGATTGCCGCACATCCACTAGCTTAGAGAAGCGACAATCCCGAGTAGAGTGTCCTGACTTACCACACTTCTCACATGGTTTAGTATTGGATGGAATATTTTTAGAATGAATGTCTAGGACATCCGGCTTAGGTGGAATGAAAGGAATGACAACCTGTTTTTCACATGACTGTGGTGAGCTAAGCAGCTGGGGTGGAGAAAAACGAGGAAAATAAACTTGTTGATAAACAACCCTCCGACACTGTTTGATTTTACTAGATGATTCCTCTGCAAACTTCTTTATTTTAGACTTCCAATGAAGCCGAATCTTATTATCACCCAAAACAGCCTGACTGACCACTTCATTATATCTTTCAGCCAAACTGGTTGCCATCAAGCACTGGAGCTTCTCATTAAGGCCACGTAGGAAGTAAAACTTTTTCTTCTCATTGGTATTCACAAAATCCAAAACATATTGGGATAAGCGGGTAAACCTCTCAAAATATTCCATTACACTCTCTTCTTCCCATTGCTTCAAATCTAAGAAATCATTGAATTTGATTTCCATCAGGGCTTTCGGAATATAACGTGTCCGGAATACTTCCCAGAATTCGGCCCAAGAAATTTGATGCCCGTCTGGCTGTAGCGCAAGGTATTCTGCCCACCAGGCTCTAGCTTGACCCTAAAGTTGTTGTGCTGTGCACTGAGTTTTCTGAACATCATCACAACATATGAGTCCCAATTTTTGTTCAATGGTTCGAAGCCATTCTTCTGCCTCCAACGGATCTTTCGCTTTGGAGAATACCGGTGGTTGCGTGCTGAGAAACTCTTTATAGAGGATAGCAGCATCAGAACCATGATGACCATATGGAGTTGATGTTGTAGGCTGAGCTATTTGTTGTTGAACAGCGCTCACATTCGCAAGTTGAGCCACAACATCATCCAAAGTTGATGTCGGAGGTGGATTGGGTGCATTGGCGTTCCTCTAGGAAGCACCATGATCCTTTCTAGAACGAGTCCTCATTCTACCAATTAAAAAGGCAACTTAGCTTCCAATCTTCATGAATAGGAAAGGCCGGATAGAAAAGTAAAGACAGGTAGCAGGAATAGGGTGGATGAAACATGTACTAAGCTACTACATAGGGGGTTTAACTTAAAATTATATGTCATGATGCATGCTCAGCCTATTCGTCCTCACAATTCTTGCCAACTCAGTGGTTATCACGTTCTATGGTGGTGGCGGTCCTACTTACTCCGTCATTTATCACTAGTTGCACTTTCCTAGGGTTTAGTTAGTGTACCTGCAGAAAATTACATTATAGTTGTGGGTTAGTGGTTAGCATCCTAAACTAAGCCACCTTATAGTCCTTAGTTTTAACCACATACTATTTGCACTTCTACTATCAGGCTTTGCTTATCCATTATTAAGTTTTCCAAAGTAATTTGGACTCAAAATCATTTTGAAGTTTATCAAAGGATTACTTTAATATCCATGCTAATGGGGGATCGCTCCGATACCACGCTGTGACAGCCCTCCCAAGTTATCAGGCCCACATGCACCAATCCTTGCCTTAATGGCCTCATATGGCTGTGCACGTGTACCGGGTAACTTAACAAGGCTATCGAGTTTGCCAACTGAAACTCATCATCCCAAGGATCTCCCACATAACAGGTATATTACAGTAATCACATTTGATACAAACACATTGGAGATAGAGCGGAAGACTTTTACAAAGTACACTTTACATTCCAGAACTCAAGTTTTATATGGTAGAAATAGATGTATTTATTACAAGTCTTGATAGTACTCGAAGTGCATAACTTATTACAATAATTGGAAGGGTGAAGCATTTCCATAAGATATAAACATTCTAAGCTTCAAGTCCTCCACATGAAGTAAGTAACCCAAAGATAAGGGGATAAAACTTCTCCTACAAAAACAACAAGGGATAAAACCCTAAGTACGCAATTACTCAGCAAGAATTACCCGACTAAAGAAAAGGCCCTCAAGGGTATGCTGGCTTTTGGGAATCAAGGTAAAGCTCATCAAAGTTCAAGGACTCATTTTGTAGAAAAGCTTACTAGAAGTCGGTCCTTAAGCCAAGTTTTATTTCACAAGTTAGTTTATTACCTGAATCTTCTAGCCTGAATCTAACATTTGCCTAATCTAGATCATTCACTTGACCTACACTAGGTTGCTTTTAATCAAAACTTTGTTATACTTGTTAACTACGCTGCAGGTCGAAGATCGATCTAGTCTTCATAACCGAGAAGTAACGACGATCCGAATCGATTAATGCCTAGCTGGGGATCTCCAACCACACGACATATGCTTCCCTTAACTCCTTTGCACATGTCTACCATTCCCACGGATCCTCCATCACATGAACAGGTCCGCGCCACCCGAGAGCACACCACCCCTTTTAGGCAGTCCTTTGCCAGGTGGGTACGTGCCACTCACGCTATCTCTCCACTCCCAGTGCGCGATTGTCTTTTCACGTATGTAATAGCCGGGTTCAGGCTTACCCATGACGAGGTATGTGGCCAGATAAAAGGTCCTAGATCAGCAGGCCAACAATCTGTACGATCCTTAATCGACATAGATGGGCGACTTTTCCTGCTCAGCATCTGGTCCCATTTTTAACTATTTCAAAATTCTGGCGCCTGGAAGAAGGGCCATGCCTGGATAATGAATTTATCAACGTCTTGATGCCTTCATTATCCCAAGCCCATTTTTTTGTCAAAACATGAGTCATAGATCAAAAACATTTTTCTTAGTCTATCAGCACGACTAAGCATCTCTAGCTTTTATAAAACAGGTGACAAGGTATGGTAATCAAGCTTTCAAGGATGGTAATGCATCAAGAGTTTAATCAATCAACTCCTATCACCTAATGCAGCATATAAGTGATAAAATTTTGTAAACACAAGGGAGGTGGCAAATGCACCGGGGCTTGTCTTATTATAGGAGAAGATCTGAGATCTTTTAACATGATAAGCAGTTAGATGGAATCCGCCACTGGAACAATAGCACTGGAGTAGGTTCCTTCTTCACAAGGGCCAATTCTTGTTCTTGGTGTTCTACAAGTCGATTCGAAGTACATGAATGCTCATGTAATGAGATGTTATGCAAACTCTCACAAGGGAGATGTGGAATGCCCAATTACTCTTAAGTAAACATATAGTTATTATACCTATAGTTTTAGGTTACCTAATGTTGACCCAAAGTGATCAATTTAAACTCATTTCAAATAATCAGAGAACTAAATAGACTACAGTTTACCAACTAGTTTCTTAATATTCTTTATGACTTAAACTTTATTTGACCCTAATTTAGTATCAAGGTTTAATGTTTTAAATATATATACTTAGCTAGTTTATTGTTTCCTGAGTAACTCGAATCCAAGCAGGCTCAGATTTTTACCAGGAGTTATTCTAAGGGTATATAATATTTTATTTTTATTTTTATTTATTTTATTTATTTTTTTTACAGGAACTACATATTGTTGTCGACTCTGAAAAAAAATTGGTTTCACCATGTTGGCACTTTTCCTCGATTTATAATAAGTTTATAGTTAAAAGAAAATCCTAGAGTAGTACTGGGCTAAAAACTACCCAAACAGCCCACTGCCCACCAGAAAACCGTACCCCGCCGAACCCTACGGCTGCTGTTTTCATTTCGCAATAAACACCCTAGGTTTAAAAATAGTTACGCAGGAACCCTTGCTACTATTCCATGTGTCGTGGATATTTGCACCGGGGTTCTTTCCTTTCTGTGTATTCTAAAACCTCGGTCCATGTTTCTACTCGCGCGACGATCCTAGGTCTAAAACCTGGCCTGCGCGCAAACGCCTGCGGCCGATGACTTTACCAGTGAAAATTAGGCTGCCGCATATCAAGTCTTAAGTGGACCAGTTAAACCTAGTTCCAAATTACTGCTACCGTACCGGATCTACGGCTGCAGTAGTTTCATAAATTTTACAAACATGCGATTATAATTAATAAACACCATAGCGTTCGCCGGGTTATAGCAAGATGGGAGATTTGTGATGTGCTCACCAGATTGAAGGGCAAAATCTTATTCAGGTGGTTATAGACCAATCGACTTGGAGCAAGCAAAACGTGGGTATTAGCAATGAGAGCCTGATCGGTCTAAGACAAAGAGCGTTAGAAGGAAAAATGGCTCACTACCCTGGTAGCCACGACCATGGTTGAGAACAGCATAGGGTAATGCTTTCTTTTATCAGGACACCCCCACGATTTGGCTGGCGTTTGCATGGGCTGCGCACGTGGCATCAACCATCTATGCCCACGTAAGGCCAGCTACAGTGAGGTAAATTTGCAGACCGTGCTGGAGTTTTGAGAGAGGAACACGTCACCAGTCGAGTCATTGATTTGGATAGTTTTCTTTTTGACTTCACCAATTTAAACGTTTGTAGTTCAGCCTTATCCCTTCTCTAAGCATTAATATTTATTTACCTGCCCCCTTCAAACAGAAACAAGGCACCCAACAACCAAATTTTTTTTTCAAAAGACTGCACTTCCTGAAATTAGACCCCTTCGTTTACCCCATTAGAGCTCAGCTAGAATATCTTGAAGGGTCGGCTGGGGATATTGGCCACGTAGCTGTTACACGTGGTGAAGAAATGGAACACCAGTAACATGCATCATATTACGTATAGCTAGAGAGAGCGTGAAGTTCTTTTTTTAACCAAACAACACACGACATTCATCCTTATCTCCTTTTCTATTCTTTTTATATAATACATATGTAAATATAAATGAAATTCTATATATATATATATATATATATATATATATCTTTTAAATTTTGATTTTTGGTTTTTTACACAATCTAGCTTACGACTATACGAGCACTGCACCTTCAAAGTGCCTTGTTTTGTTTTTTTTAACCCTCGTGAATGCATACTTAAGTGAACCAACCAAGATGATTGCAATGCATATGATGACATGTCCGTATTTTAGTTCTCGTAACACCACTAGGGGTGTTACACTCCACATCTATGAAGAATGCTGCATGTCTAGTAGAGGTAGTTACTGTAATTTCAACGTCAAATCTTTCTCCTTTAGGGCTGGTGAGTTCTATGGTACCCCTACCACAGTGTATAATGGTCTTTGCCTTTCTTAACCATGACATACCAAGGATTAGATCTATGCTGCTTGCCTCAAATATTATAGCGGTAGCCCCGAATTCTCTTCCCATAATTGTCAATGTCAATTGATGTGTCATATGATTTGCCTCAACAGGCCCTTTGGGTGTAATTACTATCATTCACTAGTACACAGAAGCTCTATAGTGGCGGTTCTAAACCTATTTACACAGGCGTTTTTCAGTACCGCCAGTGCTAGGGGTCAGTGGAAATCAGCATTTCCACTGGCGGTTATTTTGGAACCGCCAGTGAAAAGTGCATTTTCACTGGCGGTTTTCTTAACCGCCAGTGAAAATGCACTTTTCACTGGCGGTTTTCTTAAGGAACCGCCAGTGAAAAGTGCATTTCCACTGGCGGCTGAATAAAGAAAACCGCCAGTGAAAATGCATTTCCACTGGCGGTTTTATAAAGCAAACCGCCAGTGGAAATGCACTTTTCACTGGCGGTTTTCTTTATTTAGCCGCCAGTGGAAGTTTTCCCGCCTTTTTTCAAAATTTCAAACAATACTGAATTATATATATATATATATTTATTTACACACACACAAACATATATATATATATATATATATAGATCTATATTGATATTGAAAGCAACATGAAATTAAATTCTATCATACATTTATATACATCAAAGTATTCTGTTTACAACCATATATGCTTCATGCATTCTATACATCATAAGTTTTCACCTAAGCTCTAATAACTATCTCGGCTAAGAGATAATCTACTAATTTCTGTTAGTATTCTAAACTCTGGCAAAGCTAATGTTCCGGAAGCATCGTGATATTTTCCTTCTGCGGGAATGACCTCTTTCAATATGAATGTGCAGAGGTCCTCGACTATGCCATACAATGCAGCTTCGGTCAAGTTCTCCGGGTTTCCTCGTTGAAATTGCTGTAAAGGAATTTTATAAACATCATCTATTTATACTCAATAATAACACATTTGCATCTTTAATGACATAAATACATACTTGACTATTACTAATAATACCTTGTCAGGGTTCGTGATGTATCGTCCGTTCACTCTCATGAACTCGCACGCATAGAATCCACATAGGACCGATCCTTGTGGTTGCTTGTGGCACTACATAACGGGAGATTGGTTATTTAGTTGCAACATTGTGTATGATATGTATTCATAAAATCACATACTTACCGGCCAGTGATGATGGATGTCTAGTGGCACGCCTTTTTTCGACAGGTCGTACTTTCCACCTCTCATCTTATAGAATCTATAAGCCCTGTGATCTCAAATAGAATCACCATGTTATTCTCAAATTTTAATCGATAAAAGTATGCATGCATAGAAAAGGCTTACAGCTCTAAGATGCTGAGGAATTCTGCATATGTCGAAGGGTCGAAGTTCAAGGAGTCGAGCACCAGCACCTTTCCAACCTTAGGATAAATGAGGAAGCATATCCAGTGGTCCCTGTACGAATCAAATTTGTGATGCATGTGTATTGAAATTATTAATTTTATTTATGCAAAATCACACTTACTTAAAGTTGTACGGTGCCATTATGGCTTCCCTGTCTTGAAATTGAAGCATTGCATGTCCTATATAGGTGGCGTATCGAGCTTCAAAATCCTTCTTCATATCCTTTATACGCTTCTCAACTTCTTCGTCCGTCTTTCCCCGTAATTCATCGTTGTCTTTCCCGATTCTAAAAGTGTGGCTTTCCTCGGATATAAGTATTGGGTTGAGATACCCAACCCTTTTACTGGCACTAGCATTGGGCTTGGTACCGTAAAGGATCTCCTGCTGATCATGTTGCATTCTACAAGTCACACGTGCATGTCAGATATTGAAATTTTATACAGCTCACTAATAATAACACACATATGTGGAAGTATGAGCGACACTTACAATGCAAACATCGTTACAAGTTGCACGTCGAGTCTCTGAAGGTTCATCATTAACCACATGTCCTCGAATGTAACAACGGCCTTTTGGTCCGAACCAATAAAAGCATGGTCTGGTATATGCACACTGATGGTGTCGATGCCAACCGATGATGCCCGCATGTACCAGTCATGCAACCTTTTAACACCAGCCGGGACCTTTCTTAGTTTCTCAAGAGGTAGCAGAGGTCTGCCCGGCACATATTTTTTAGGCACGTTTTTGTAATCTGCCTTAGTTGGCTTCTTTATCTTTGCGGCCATTGCCTCAGCCTTTTTTGCAGACTCCTCGTGCTTGGCCAAATCAACAGTTTGTGACGTGAGGCTCCGTCCAATCCCTTTCAAAAACCGAGCTGTGCCAGCAGTAGTAGCTTTACTCTTCTTTTTCTGATACGGGGACACCAATTTTGGAATAGGAAGTTTAGATTTCTTTGATGGCCTTGGATCCTTTGATGGTTGTGGAGAAGGTGGATCCCTTGATGGTGGCGTAGACAGTGGGTCACCAAGAGGATGGGGAGGAGAAGGTGGTGGAGCCCTGAATGGTGATGCTTGTGGCGGAGACGGTGGGTCAGAAAAAGGATGAGGAGCAGCATGTGAAGTTTGAGGAGGTGATGATGGATGTACAATAGGAACAACAATTTGAGAAGGCGGAGACGGTTGGGCCTGCGACGCCTGCGACGAATTCGACCAATCAAGCAATTCGACATCCCTTCGAGGCCAAAGGATAAAATTCTTGATAGCTTGTCCAAGTTTCTCGATACCTTCGGGCCCAGGGATGTCTAGCATGTCGTCCTCGGATCCTTGGACGACCGTCGTCACTTCTACTTTGCAATAATCATCTGGAATATCGTTTCCATGGAACTTACGTCCTGGGATCGCAAGGCCTGTGGCTACTTTCTTTGTACGTTTATTGTTAATACCATATCTTATAACCAGTGTGCACGCCACAGGCCTTGTGATGTCATCAACTGGATAACGGTCCTTATTTCCCGTTGAAGCAACAGAGCTTGGTAATGTCGTACAATCTGTGGAAGCCGGCGGTTGAGCTGCTGGAATTATTTGTATTTGTGGAGTGGTCATCTGTTGAACAGACATCGCACTCGCCAACTGTTGCATCAATTCTGGAGGAGGATTCGATAGCATTTGAGACATCATGGCTTTGAACTCTTTCTTGGCCTCCTCCTTAAAATAATCTGCCATCTCTTCCTTGTATCGATCACGTTTCCTGTACAGACCTTCCCACTGTTGTCCGAATCCTTCCTTCCATCCTTCCTTAGACGAGATTCCTCGTACACGGCCAGGATGCTCAGGGTTACCGAGACCAGCCGTTAGGATGTCTCTTTCCCTTTGTGGCTTAAAAGTTCCTTGGCTCTGCTTAGCTGCCATTGTATATATGTTTTTTGCCGCTTCTTCGACAATGGGATCATCAAAAGATACACCGGTCTCGGTTTCCCTTGGTTTTCTAGCACGGAGCCAATTTGCCGCCCTTTCACCAAGTTGCTCGGACAGCGTCGGCAACCCTGCGGCCTTCTTCTCGGCGTCTTCTTGTCTCCATTTAGGAACCTGATGCTTGTAACCACCTGTGCCTAGGTGGTGGCGGTACTTGTTCTTCTTTGATAGTTCCGAATTTGCCTCACTTAGAGATATGAAATCAGGGCTGCTCCTCTGCTCTAGAAATACTGCCCACTGACCTGCTGAGATTTTATATTTTTTGGTCGGGTCCAGACCTTTCTTTGCAAACTTTGTGTTCATCTCAGACCTCCAGTTTCGGAAATTGATTGCAAGCTGCTTCATCGTGTATTCCTTCACGAGTTCTTCTGAACCCCGAGGCAGAACGAACCTCATTAATAGCTTATTCCATATTTGATTCTTGACATCATCTGACACATCTCTCCACTGTCGTATTGTTATGTCAAGATTATCTCTAACTAAAAACCCAAGTGCATTCCGGAACTTAGGTAGTGCCTCTTCTGGAGCTAGGGGCTGACCTTTCGGGCTCACGTCTGAGATTTTGTATGTTTTGTCGGGAAACTTGTTCAGCCCCCTGTCACCTCTTTTTCGATCGCTCTGCTTCCTTTTCCTTGACATCTCGGTTGTTGTCTTGGTCTGTTCCGGTGCGTCTTGGGTCGGCTCCGGTACGTCTTCGTTTCGTGCCATGGCTTCTTCGAGTATCGCACGAAATTCAGACACGACCTCCTATTCATGTAATAAAATGCACAAGAGATCATGCATGTGAAATCAGTAGGGTACACATACGAAGCTAAAGATGCGTACTTTTACCTCAGCTTCTTGTGGATCATAAGTAGGGTCACGTTGCAACTCACGGAGAGCGGCCCTATCTATGCTAGTGGTAGGAAAAGGGTCGCTAGGCGTTTCATATCCTTCACTGCTGGATTGTTCTTGAGCAACACTCTTGTCCATGTGCTCGGGCACTAAATCTTGGTCCTTGATCGGAGAACTCATTGAGCTATATATATACAAATACATAAGCAATAATTAAATACATATTAACACATATTAACGTAAGCAATAATTAAATTCATATTAACAAATAGTATAATTAAATACATCCTCGGGCACTAAACCCTTAACCCTAACCCTAACCCTAAACCCTAACCCTAAACCCTTAACCCTAACCCTAACCCAAAACCCGAACCCTTAACCCAAAACCCGAACCCTTAACCCAAAACCCAAACCCTTAACCCTAAACCCTAACCCTAACCCTAACTATAACCCTTAACCCTAACCCTAACCCTAACCCAAAACCCGAACCCTTAACCCAAAACCCGAACCCTTAACCCTAACCCTAACCCTAAACCCTAACCCTTAACCCTAACCCTAACCCTAACTATAACCCTTAACCCTAACCCTAAACCCTTAACCCTAACTGAAAGGGAATTAGGCTTACACCTAGTCCCCAAATAATTTTGGTGATTGAATTGCCCAACACAAATATTGGACTAACTAGTTTGTTCTAGTATATAAGTTATACAGGTGCAAAAGGTTCATACCCAGCCAATAAAAAGAACAAGTTTTGGATTCAACAAAGGAGCAAAGAGGCAACCGAAGGCACCTCTGGTCTGGAGGCACCGGACTGTCCGGTGTACACCGGACAGTGTCCGGTGCACCAGAGGACTTCAACTCAAACTCGCTACCTTCGGGAATTTCTCAGGCCGCTTCGCTATAATTCACCGGACTGTCCGGTGTACACCGGACAGTGTCCGGTGCTCCAAGGAAGCGCGGCCTCCGCAACTCGCCAGCCTCGGGATCGCGCAGCAGCCGCTCCGCTATAATTCACCAGAGATGTCCGGTGTGCACCGGACTGTCCGGTGTAACCACGGAGCAACGGCTATTTCGGCGCCAACGGCTACCTGCGGCGCATTTAATGCGCGCTCTGCGCGCGCAGAAGTCAGGCGCGCCCATACCGGTGCACCGGACAATGAACAGGTGATGTCCGGTGTGCACCGGACATCCAGGCGGGCCCAGAAGTCAGAAGCTCCAACGGTCAGAATCCAACGGCATTGATGACAGTGGCGGGGGCACTGGACATGTCCGGTGTGCACCGGACTGTCCGGTGTGCCATCGACAGACAGCCTCCACCAACGGTCAAGTTTGGTGGTTGGGGCTATAAATACCCCAACCACCCCACCATTCATTGCATCCAAGTTTTCCAACTTCCAACCACTATACAAGAGCTAGCATTCATTGCAAAGCACACCAAAAGAGATCAAATCCTCTCCCAACTCCATACAAAGCCCTAGTGACTAGAGGGAGTGATTTGTTGTGTTCATTTGAGCTCTTGCGCTTGGATCGCTTCTTTTTCTTTGGCTTTCTTTCTTGTGATCAAACACTCACTTGTAATTGAGGCAAGAGACACCAATTGTGTGGTGGTCCTTGCGGGAAGTTTGATTCCCAAGTGATTTGAGAAAGAGAAGCTCACTCGGTCCGAGGGATCGTTTGAGAGAGGGAAGGGTTGAAAGAGACCCGGCCTTTGTGGCCTCCTCAACGGGGAGTAGGTTTGAGAGAACCGAACCTCGGTAAAACAAATCCGCGTGTCTCACTTCATTATTCGCTTGCGATTTGTTTTGCGCCCTCTCTCGCGGACTCTATTATATTTCTAACGCTAACCCGGCTTGTAGTTGTGATTATTTTTGAGATTTTCAGTTTCGCCCTATTCACCCCCCCTCTAGGCGACTTTCAATTGGTATCAAAGCCCGGTGCTTCATTAGAGCCTAACCGCTCGAAGTGATGTCGGGAGATCACACCAAGAGGGAGATGGAGACCGGTGACAAGCCCACTACAAGCCAAGGGAGCACATCATCGGAAGAGTCCTGCACCAAGAGAAGAGAGAAGAAGAAGGACTCCTCCAAGCGGAAGGAGAAAAGATCTTCCTCTTCTCACCACAAAGAGAAGAAGGAAAAATCTTCTTCTCACAAGTCGCATCGGAAAGGCGACAAGCAAAAGAGGATGAGGAAGGTGGTCTACTACGAGACCGACACTTCATCAACATCCACCTCCGACTCCGATGCACCGTCCGTAACTTCTAAGCGCCAAGAGCGCAAGAAGTTTAGTAAGATCCCCTTACACTATCCCCGTACATCTAGACATACTCCATTACTTTCCGTTCCATTAGGCAAACCGCCAACTTTTGATGGCGAAGATTATGCTAGGTGGAGTGATTTAATGAAATTTCATCTAACCTCACTCCACAAAAGTATATGGAATGTTGTTGAGTTTGGAGCACAGGTACCTTCTGTAGGGGATGAGGATTATGATACGGACGAAGTAGCCCAAATCGAGCACTTCAACTCCCAAGCCACAACCATCCTCCTCGCCTCTTTAAGCAAGGAGGAATACAACAAAGTGCAAGGGTTGAAGAATGCTAAGGAAATTTGGGACCTACTCAAGACGGCGCACGAGGGTGATGAACTCACCAAGATCACCAAGCGGGAAACGATCGAGGGGGAGCTCGGTCGATTCCGTCTTCGCCAAGGGGAGGAGCCACAAGATATGTACAACCGGCTCAAGACCTTGGTGAACCAAGTGCGCAACCTCGGGAGCAAAAAATGGGATGACCACGAGGTGGTTAAGGTTATTTTAAGAGCTCTTATTTTCCTTAACCCTACTCAAGTTCAATTAATTCGTGGTAATCCTAGATATCCACTAATGACCCCCGAGGAAGTTATCGGGAATTTTGTGAGCTTTGAATGCATGATTAAGGGCTCCAAGAAGATCAACGAGCTTGATGAACCTTCCACATCCGAGGCGCAACCGGTGGCCTTCAAGGCAACGGAGGAGAAGAAGGAGGAGTCTACACCAAGTAGACAACCAATTGACGCCTCCAAGCTCGACAATGAGGAGATGGCCTTAATCATCAAAAGCTTTCGGCAAATCCTTAAACAACGGAAGGGGAAGGACTACAAATCCCGTTCCAAGAAGGTTTGCTACAAGTGTGGTAAGCCCGGACACTTTATTGCTAAATGTCCATTATCAAGTGACAGTGACAGGGATAACGACAAGAAGGGCAAGAGAAGAGAAAAGAAGAGGTACCACAAGAAGAAGGGCGGCGATGCCCACGTGTGCCGCGAATGGAACTCCGACGAGAGCTCCACCGACTCCTCCTCCGACGACGAGGACGCCGCCAACATCGCCGTCACCAAGGGACTTCTCTTCCCCAACGTCGGCCACAAGTGCCTCATGGCAAAGGACGGCAAAAAGAAGAAGGTTAAATCTAACTCCTCCACCAAATATGAATCTTCTAGTGATGATAATGCTAGTAGTGAGGAAGATAATTTGCGTATCCTTTTTGCCAACCTTAGCATGGAACAAAAAGAAAAATTAAATGAGCTAATTAGTGCTATCCATGAAAAGGATGATCTCTTGGACTCCCAAGAGGATTTCCTAATCAAGGAAAACAAGAAACATGTTAAGGTTAAAAATGCTTATGCTCTAGAGGTAGAAAAATGTAACAAATTGACTAGTGAGCTAAGCACATGCCATGACACTATTGACAACCTTAGAAATGAAAATGCTAGATTAATTGCTAAGGTTGATTCACATGTTTGCAATATTTCAACTTCCAATTCTAAAGATGATAATATTGATTTACTTGCTAGAATTGATGAGTTGAATGTTTCTCTTACTAGCCTTAGAAATGAGAATGAAAAATTAATTGCTAAGGCTAAAGAATTAGATGTTTGCAATGTTACAATTTCTGACCTTAGAACTAAGAATGATATGTTGCATGCTAAGGTTGTAGAATTAAAATCTTGCAAACCATCTACATCTACCGTTGAGCACACTTCTATTTGCACTAGATGTAGAGATATTAATGTTGATGCTATCCAGGATCACCTAGCCTTAATTAAAAAACAAAATGATCACATAGCACAACTTAATGCTAAGATTAGTGAGCATGACTTAGAAAATGAAAAATTTAAATTTGCTAGAAGCATGCTCTATAATGGGAGACGCCCTGGCATCAAGGATGACATTGGCTTCCAAAGGGGAGACAATGTCAAACTTAATGCCCCTCCAAAGAATTTATCTAACTTTGTCAAGGGTAAGGCTCCCATGCCTCAGGATAACGAGGGTTACATTTTGTACCCTGCCGGCTATCCTGAGAGCAAAATTAGGAGAACTCATTCTAGGAAGTCTCACTCTGGCCCTCATCATGCTTTTATGTATAAGGGTGAGACATCTAGCTCTAGGCAACCAACCCGTGCCAAGTTGCCTAGAAAGAAAATTCCTAATGCATCAAATGATCATGCTATTTCATTTAAAACTTTTGATGCTTCCTATGTGCTTACTAGCAAATCCGGCAAGGTAGTTGCCAAAATTGTTGGGGGCAAACACAAGGGCTCCAAGACTTGTGTTTGGGTACCCAAAGTTCTTGTTTCTAATGCCAAAGGACCCAAAACCGTTTGGGTACCTAAAGTCAAGAACTAATATTGTTTTGTAGGTTTATGCATCCGGGGGCTCAAGTTGGATACTCGACAGCGGGTGCACAAACCACATGACAGGGGAGAAAAAGATGTTCTCCTCATATGAGAAAAACCAAGATCCCCAACGAGCTATCACATTCGGGGATGGAAATCAAGGTTTGGTCAAAGGATTGGGTAAAATTGCTATATCACCTGACCATACTATTTCCAATGTTTTTCTTGTAGATTCTTTAGATTACAATTTGCTTTCCGTATCCCAATTATGTCAAATGGGCTACAACTGTCTATTTACTGATACAGGTGTTACTGTCTTTAGAAGAAGTGATGATTCAATAGCATTTAAGGGAGTGTTAGAGGGTCAGCTATACTTGGTAGATGTCGATAGAGCTGAACTCGACACCTGCTTAGTTGCTAAGACTAACTTGGGTTGGCTCTGGCACCGCCGACTAGCCCATGTTGGAATGAAGAATCTTCACAAGCTTCTAAAGGGAGAACACATTTTAGGACTAATCAATGTTCATTTTGAGAAAGACAGGATTTGTAGCGCATGCCAAGCCGGGAAGCAAGTTGGCACTCATCATCCACACAAAAACATCATGACTAGTGACAGGCCACTGGAGCTCCTACACATGGACCTATTCGGCCCGATCGCTTACATAAGCATCGGCGGGAGTAAGTACTGTCTAGTTATTGTGGATGATTATTCTCGCTTCACTTGGGTGTTCTTTTTGCAGGACAAATCACATACCCAAGAGACCTTAAAGGGATTCTTGAGACGGGCTCAAAACGAGTTCGGCTTAAGGATCAAGAAAATTAGAAGCGACAATGGGACGGAGTTCAAGAACTCTCAAATTGAAGGCTTCCTTAAGGAGGAGGGCATCAAGCATGAGTTCTCTTCTCCCTACACTCCACAACAAAATGGTGTAGTAGAGAGGAAGAATCGAACTCTATTGGACATGGCAAGAACCATGCTTGATGAGTACAAGACACCGGATCGGTTTTGGACTGAGGCGGTCAACACCGCCTGCTACGCCATCAACCGGTTATATCTACACCGAATCCTCAAGAAGACATCCTATGAACTCCTAACCGGTAAAAAGCCAAATATTTCATATTTTAGAGTTTTTGGAAGCAAATGTTTTATACTTGTTAAAAGAGGAAGAAAATCTAAATTTGCTCCTAAAACTGTAGAAGGCTTTTTACTAGGATATGACTCAAACACAAGGGCATATAGAGTCTTTAACAAGTCCTCAGGACTTGTTGAAGTTTCTTGTGACGTTGTGTTTGATGAGACTAACGGCTCTCAGGTAGAGCAAGTTGATCTTGATGAGATAGGTGAAGAACAGGCTCCATGCATAGTGCTAAGGAACATGTCCATTGGGGATGTGTGTCCTAAGGAATCCGAAGAGCCTCCACATGCACAAGATCAACCATCCTCCTCCATGCAAGCATCTCCACCAACTCAAATTGAGGATGAGGCTCAAGATGTTGAACAAGAAGATCAAGAAGATGAGCCACCTCAAAATGACGGCAACGATCAAGGGGGAGATGCAAATGATGAAGACAAGGAGGATGAACAACCAAGGCCGCCACACCCAAGAGTCCACCAAGCAATACAACGAGATCACCCCGTCGACACCATCCTCGGCGACATTCATAAGGGGGTAACTACTCGATCTCGTGTTGCACATTTTTGTGAACATTACTCTTTTGTTTCCTCTATTGAGCCACACAGGGTAGAGGAAGCACTTCAAGATTCGAATTGGGTGATGGCGATGCAAGAGGAGCTCAACAATTTCACAAGGAACGAGGTATGGCACCTAGTTCCACGTCCTAACCAAAATGTTGTAGGAACCAAGTGGGTCTTCCGCAACAAGCAAGATGAGCATGGTGTGGTGACTAGGAACAAAGCTCGACTCGTGGCCAAGGGGTATTCACAAGTTGAAGGTTTGGATTTTGGTGAAACCTATGCACCCGTAGCTAGGCTTGAGTCAATTCGCATATTATTGGCCTATGCTACTTACCATGGCTTCAAGCTTTATCAAATGGACATGAAGAGTGCCTTCCTCAATGGACCAATCAAGGAGGAAGTCTATGTTGAGCAACCTCCCGGCTTTGAAGACAGTGAGTACCCTAACCATGTTTATAGGCTCTCTAAGGCGCTTTATGGGCTCAAGCAAGCCCCAAGAGCATGGTATGAATGCCTTAGAGATTTCCTTATTGAAAATGGCTTCAAAGTCGGCAAAGTCGATCCTACTTTATTCACCAAAACACTTGATAATGATTTGTTTGTATGCCAAATTTATGTTGATGATATTATATTTGGGTCTACTAACAAATCTACATGTGAAGAATTTAGTAGGATCATGACACAAAAATTCGAGATGTCTATGATGGGGGAGTTGAAATATTTTCTAGGATTTCAAGTCAAACAACTCCAAGAGGGCACATTCATTTGCCAAACAAAATATACTCAAGACATTCTAAGCAAGTTTGGAATGAAGGATGCCAAGCCCATCAAGACTCCCATGGGAACAAATGGGCATCTCGACCTTGACACGGGAGGTAAGTCCGTGGATCAAAAGGTATACCGGTCGATGATTGGTTCATTGCTTTATTTATGTGCATCTCGACCGGACATTATGCTTTCCGTATGCATGTGTGCAAGATTTCAAGCCGACCCTAAGGAATCACACCTTACGGCCGTAAAACGAATCTTGAGATATTTGGCTTATACTCCTAAGTTTGGGCTTTGGTACCCTCGGGGATCCACTTTTGATTTGATTGGTTATTCGGATGCCGATTGGGCGGGGTGTAAGATTAATAGGAAGAGCACATCAGGGACTTGCCAGTTCTTGGGAAGATCCTTGGTGTCATGGGCTTCAAAGAAGCAAAATTCGGTCGCTCTTTCTACCGCCGAAGCCGAGTATATTGCCGCAGGCCATTGTTGCGCGCAATTGCTTTGGATGAGGCAAACCTTGCGGGACTACGGTTACAAATTAACCAAAGTTCCTCTTCTATGTGATAATGAGAGTGCAATCCGCATGGCGGATAATCCCGTTGAGCATAGCCGCACTAAACACATAGCCATTCGGTATCATTTTCTTCGGGATCACCAACAAAAGGGGGATATCGAGATTTCATACATTAACACTAAAGATCAATTAGCCGATATCTTTACCAAGCCACTTGATGAACAATCTTTTACCAGACTTAGGCATGAGCTTAATATTCTTGATTCTAGGAATTTCTTTTGCTAAACTTGCACACATAGCTCATAAGAATACCTTTGATCATGTCTCTTTTGTATGCTATGACTAATGTGTTTTCAAGTGTATTCCAAACCAAGTCATAGGTATATTGAAAGGGAATTGGAGTCTTCGGCGAAGACAAGGCTTCCACTCCACTCTACTACTCATCCTTCGCCGTCGCTCCGCATCACCCTCCAACTTTGGTATAATCTCCACTCATTTATTCAATGACCAAAGGAGGAGAAAGTACTTCAATGGGCTCTAATGATTCCGTTTTTGGCGATTCATGCCAAAGGGGGAGAAAATATGAGCCCAAAGCAAAAGGACCGCACCACCACCCTAATTTTAAATTGATGATTTTCAATTGGTAAATTTAAAATTGGTATCTCCTTGTGTTCTAAAGGGGGAGTAAGTAGTATTTTCAAATTTAATGTCTTAAAACCCTCTTGAACACTAAGAGGAGACTTTATTTGAGGGGGAGTTTTGTTTAGTCAAAGGGAAAGCATTTTGAACAAAGGAAGAAAACTTCAAAACTTGAAAATGCCTTGCAAAATCTTATTCATTTACCTTTGACTATCTTGCAAAAAGACTTTGAAAAGAATTTACAAAAGAGTTTGCAAAAACAAAACTTTTGGTGCAAATATGGTCCAATATGTCAAAAACAAAGAAAACAATCCATGCGCATCATGTAAGTATTTATATTGGCTCAATTCCAAGCAACCTTTGCACTTACATTATGCAAACTAGTTCAATTATGCACTTCTAGATTTGCTTTGGTTTGTGTTGGCATCAATCACCAAAAAGGGGGAGATTGAAAGGGAATTAGGCTTACACCTAGTCCCCAAATAATTTTGGTGATTGAATTGCCCAACACAAATATTGGACTAACTAGTTTGTTCTAGTATATAAGTTATACAGGTGCAAAAGGTTCATACCCAGCCAATAAAAAGAACAAGTTTTGGATTCAACAAAGGAGCAAAGAGGCAACCGAAGGCACCTCTGGTCTGGAGGCACCGGACTGTCCGGTGTGTACCGACAGTGTCCGGTGCACCAGAGGACTTCAACTCAAACTCGCTACCTTCGGGAATTTCTCAGGCCGCTTCGCTATAATTCACCGGACTGTCCGGTGTACACCGGACAGTGTCCAGTGCTCCAAGGAAGCGCGGCCTCCGCAACTCGCCAGCCTCGGGATCGCGCAGCAGCCGCTCCGCTATAATTCACCGGACATGTCCGGTGTGCACCGGACTGTCCGGTGTAACCACGGAGCAACGGCTATTTCGGCGCCAACGGCTACCTGCGGCGCATTTAATGCGCGCTCTGCGCGCGCAGAAGTCAGGCGCGCCCATACTGGTGCACCGGACAATGAACAGGCACCGGACATCCAGGCGGGCCCAGAAGTCAGAAGCTCCAACGGTCAGAATCCAACGGCATTGATGACGTGGCGGGGGCACCGGACATGTTCAGTGTGCACCGGACTGTCCGGTGTGCCATCGACAGACAGCCTCCACCAACGGTCAAGTTTGGTGGTTGGGGCTATAAATACCCCAACCACCCCACCATTCATTGCATCCAAGTTTTCCAACTTCCAACCACTATACAAGAGCTAGCATTCATTGCAAAGCACACCAAAAGAGATCAAATCCTCTCCCAACTCCATACAAAGCCCTAGTGACTAGAGGGAGTGATTTGTTGTGTTCATTTGAGCTCTTGCGCTTGGATCGCTTCTTTTTCTTTGGCTTTCTTTCTTGTGATCAAACACTCACTTGTAATTGAGGCAAGAGACACCAATTGTGTGGTGGTCCTTGCGGGAAGTTTGATTCCCAAGTGATTTGAGAAAGAGAAGCTCACTCGGTCCGAGGGATCGTTTGAGAGAGGGAAGGGTTGAAAGAGACCCGGCCTTTGTGGCCTCCTCAACGGGGAGTAGGTTTGAGAGAACCGAACCTCGGTAAAACAAATCCGCGTGTCTCACTTCATTATTCGCTTGCGATTTGTTTTGCGCCCTCTCTCGCGGACTCTATTATATTTCTAACGCTAACCCGGCTTGTAGTTGTGATTATTTTTGAGATTTTCAGTTTCGCCCTATTCACCCCCCCTCTAGGCGACTTTCACTAACCCTAACCCAAAACCCGAACCCTTAACCCAAAACCCGAACCCTTAACCCTAAACCCTAACCCTAACTATAACCCTTAACCCTAACCCTAACCCTAACCCAAAACCCGAACCCTTAACCCAAAACCCGAACCCTTAACCCTAACCCTAACCCTAACCCTAACCCTAAACCCTAACCCTTAACCCTAACCCTAACCCTAACCCTAACCCTTAACCATAACCCTAACCCTAAACCGTAACAATATAGTATCGTATAGTCGTATAGTATCGTGTAGGACGGGGAGAGAGTCGCATAGGACGTATAAAGAGGGAGAGAGGGAGAATCGTATGGATATTATCGAGTTACGTATAGAGAGGGAGAGAGGGAGAGTCGTATAGGACGAGGAGAGGGAGAGAGGGAGAGTCGCATAGGACGTATAGAGAGGGAGAGAGGGAGAGTCGTACGGAAATTATCGAGTTCACATCGAATTCGGATCGGATCGGATACGTATATTATCGAGTTGTGACGGATAAAATTACAATGTATATATTCAACATACATTTGAACACATATGAACACACATATATATATTGAACACAGACATTTGAACACATATGAACACACATATATATTGAACACATACATTTGAACACATATGAACACATACATTTGAACACATATGAACACACATATGAATAAAAATAAGTATTGTATGAATACTCTCATCTCCTCTCCTCTCTCTCCCTCTCCCTCCTCTCTCTATCTCTCTCCTCTCCCTCCTCTCTCTCTCTCACCCTCCTCTCCCTCCCTCTATCTCTCTCCCTCTCTCTATCTCTCTCCTCTCCCTCCTCTCTCTCTCTCACCCTCCTCTCCCTCCCTCTATCTCTCTCCCTCTCCCTCTCCCTCCTCTCTCTTCCCTCTCCCTCTCCTTCCTCTCTCTTCCTCCCTCTCGGCGGCGGCGGCGCGTGCGCCCTCCTCTCTCTTCCCTCTCCCTCTCCCTCCTCTCTCTTCCCTCTCCCTCTCCTTCCTCTCTCTTCCTCCCTCTCGGCGGCGGCGCGTGCCCTAGGGTTTACTAAACGCGGCGGCGGCGGCTGCCAGCGCGGTAGACGACGGCGGTACGGCAGATTAGGGGAAGAGAAAGAAACCTGGAGACGGCGGTGCGGGGGCGGGAATGGCAGCGTGGGGACGGGCGCGGGGACGATCGCCGGCGAAAACCTCGGGGTCGAAATCCAGCAGCCTAACGGCGTCGTCTTGAAGTGAACTGGCGCCAGGGACTTGTAAATTTTTCGGCTCCCGCGCGCCACCCTTTATATAGGCGCCATTTCTACTGGCGGTTGACAACGAGAACCGCCAGTAGAAATGGCTTCCACAGACTGTAGAAGCCATTTCTACTGGCGGTTGACAACGAGAACCGCCAGTAGAAATATTTTCTACTGGCGGTTCTCATAGAGAACCGCCAGTAGAAATGGCTTCTACAGTCTGTGGAAGCCATTTCTACTGGCGGTTCTCTGTGAGAACCGCCAGTAGAAATAGTATTTTATTATTATTAACATAGTTTTTTATATATTGTTTTACTTCACTTTTTATATATTATATTAAGTATACTTTTATATATTGTTTAGTATACTTTTACCTCTCTCCATCCCCTCTCTCTCTCCTCTCTCTCCATCCTCTCTCTCTCTCTACCTCTCCACTCTCTCTCCCCTCTCCCTCTCCATCCTCTCTCTCTCCTCTCCACTCTCTCTCCCCTCTCCCTCTCCATCCTCTCTCTCCTCTCCACTCTCTCTCCCCTCTCCCTCTCCATCCTCTCTCTCCATCCCCTCTCTCTCTCTCCTCTCTCTCTCCTCTCTCTCCTCTCTCTCCATCCTCTCTCTCTCCTCTCTCTCCATCCTCTCTCTCTCCTCTCCCTCTCCTCTCTCTCCTCTCTCTCCCCTCTCCCTCTCCATCCTCTCTCTCCTCTCCACTCTCTCTCCCCTCTCCCTCTCCATCCTCTCTCTCCATCCCCTCTCTCTCTCCTCTCTCTCTCCTCTCTCTCCATCCTCTCTCTCTCCTCTCTCTCCATCCTCTCTCTCCTCTCCCTCTCCATCCTCTCTCTCCATCCCCTCTCTCTCTCCTCTCTCTCTCCTCTCTCTCCATCCTCTCTCTCTCCTCTCTCTCCATCCTCTCTCTCTCCTCTCTCTCCATCCTCTCTCTCCTCTCCCTCTCCTCTCTCTCCTCTCTCTCCCCCTCTCCTCTCTCTCTATAAAGTCAATAGAAAGTCATGTAAAATTGTAAATGGTAGCCACGAAAATTGAATGAAGACAATTACATGCTTCGGTTTGTCGCTAACAATAATCAATTACATGACAAGTCCTAACAATAATCAATTACATGACAAGTATATAATCTAGGAAGCTATTGTTCTGCCCTGTCCATCGTGGCGTACCCAGGGCAACGAATTGCGTGGGATGCTTCGCTCAACGTTCCTTATCTTGGTTGGATGGTCTATGAAAAGAGACATGTCGTTGAACTGGTTAAAATTCTCTAAATCAGATACACCATCAACTCCTATAGCTTGTTGTTTTCCAGGAAAAACTACATGCTTCGGTTTGTCGGTGCTTTTCTTCTCATTGTTAGAAATGATCTGTTCAGCATAGAAGACCTGTGCAGCACGATTAGCAAGGATCCATGGGTCATCTTTGTAACCTACCTTACTTAGATCAAGAACTCTGACCCCATAGTTGTCTACCGTGACATGTTTGTCTTCAACCCATTGACATCGGAAAACCGGATCTGAAATGTACCATAGTCTAGTTCCCATATGTCCTCAATAAAGCCAAAATATGTAATAATCTCACCAGTTTCATCATCTATGGCTTCGCATCGAACACCACTGTTTTGTGACATGCTCTTTTTGTCCTTGGACTTGGTACAAAATGTGAATCCACTAATGTCATAGGTTTGCCATGTTGTGACCTGGCGTGATGGTCCAGATGCCAAGCCCTTGATGGTTTGTTCTTCTATTGTTTCTCCACGTGGAATGTCCTTCACCATTAGCCATGTGTTGAACCGCTGCTTATGTTGCTTCATTACCCAATCATCCGTATGCCCAGGATTTTGCTCGCGAAGCTCATTGATGTGTTGTTGGATAAATGGCTCCATTATCGTTAGTTGATGTAGGATGCTCTGATGTGCCTCAAGTACTATATCGTAATCCGGTGGGATGAAAGATTTCCGTCCCATCCTCCCGCTTCCATACAGTCTACCCTCGTGTCGTGACGGAGGCAGACCTATTGCAACCTGGTCTTTTAGGATACTATTGCAGAATGGACCTCCGGACTCAATGGCCTCTTCGGTACAGTACCCCTCTATCATGGATGCCTCGGGACGAGCACGGGTTGATACATAGCCATTCAGTATTGACATGAAACGCTCATACGTCCACATTTCATGCAAGTACATAGGACCCAATGCCTCTATTTGTGGCACCAAGTGCACCACAAGGTGCACCATAATATCAAAGAACGATGGAGGGAAACACATCTCAAACTGTGATATTGTCTCCACTACGAATTCCTGAAGAGATGCCAACTCATCACGGCCAATTACCTTTTGTGAAATCCTGTTGAAAAAGTAGCACAACCGTGTGATTGCCATCTTTAAAAACAAAGGATTTATAGCCCTGATGGCAATAGGTAGGAATGTAGTCAGCATGACATGGCAATCATGTGAGTTGTAGTTGGTGATTGTCAGGTCTTTCATTGACACAATACTCCGTATGCTAGAGCAGAATCCGGATGGGACTTTCAAATTCTTGAGCCAAACACACATCGCATGTTTCTCATCTACATTGAGATTGTAGCTTGCTGCTGGGAGATGGTACTTCCCATTTTCTTGAAGAACGGGATGTAGTTCCTTTTTTATGCCTAAATCTACCAAGTCCATGCGTGAATTGAGCCCTTCTTTTGTTTTGCCTTTTATGTCTAGCAAGGTGCCCATTATGCTTTCAAACACGTTCTTCTGAACGTGCATACCATCGATCGCATGCCGCACATCTAACTCTTTCCAGTAAGGCAAGTACTCGAAGAAAATAGACTTCTTCTTGAATATAGCCCCCGAAGCTGGTTTGACATCCTTCCTTGTTTTTCCGTCTTTTGTCTTCTTCCCGAAAACAAACTTGATATTCCTGACTATTTCAAAAACTCTATGACCTCTATTGTTACCCGATGGAGCAGTAGAATGTAGTTCACCATTATTGTCGAAGTACTTATCCATCTTTCGCATGCGGTACCTGTGTCCTTCCAATAAAAAGCGTCTGTGCCTCATGTAAACTATATTCCTAGATGCAGCAAGGGATACGTAAGCAGTTCCATCAATGCATACTGTGCAACCAACCTTTCCCTTAAACTGGCCTGATAATGTGAAGAGAGCAGGGTAATCGTTGATCGTAACAAAAAGAATTGCTCTCAGCGTGAATGAACCTTTACGATACTCATCCAACATTTGAACACCCGTTTCCCACAATATTTTCATATCCTCCATTAAGGGCTCCAAAAATACATCCATGTCAACTCCAGGTTGTGTAGGTCCAGAAATAAGGATGGTTAGCAAAATGTACTTCCGTTTCTGCATCAACCATGGAGGAAGGTTGTATATGGTGAGGATCACCGGCCATGTGCTATGCTTGCTGCTCCTCTCAGCAAATGGGTTCATTCCATCAGTACTCAGTGCGAACCTAACATTTCTCGGTTCATCGGCAAAGTCTCGGTGGTTGTCATTGAAATCTTGCCACTTCTTCCCATCGGCTGGATGTCGAAGCTTCCCATCGTTTTTGTGCTCATCAGAAGCATGCCAGCTCATAAGTCTGGCATCCTCAGGATTAGCGAACAAACACCTCAATCGATCGACGACGGGGAGGTACCACATCACCAAAGCAGGAATCTTTTTGAGCGCATAATAGTCTACTTCTTCTTTTTCTTTGCTCGTGGATTTTGAAGTCTTTTTTTGGGCTTTCTTTCGCTTCTTCCCTTTAGACACGGATGCAACACACTCTTCGTCCTCTCGATAGTCTTTATTCGTCTTGTACCTACTTGCACCGTACTTTGGGCAGCTCTCCAAGTCTTTATAATCATCACCTCGATAAAGGATACAGTGATTTCTACACGCGTGGATCTTCTCCACACCCATAGTGAGCGGACCGATTAGTTTCTTCGCATAGTACGTGTTAGCAGGCACATTGTTCTCCTTTGGAAGCATGTCTGCGATAATACTCAAGAACGCATCGAAGCCAGCATCAGACACACCATATTTAGCTTTTAACATCAACAGCTTTAGCACAGACCGGAGCGTCGTGAACTCTTTGGTACAACCCTTAGACTCGTCGTACAAAGGCTCTTCTGCTGCCTTCTTCAGGGACTCCATACCTTTCATTAAGAACATCGATTGATCTGTATGACGACGCAACATTGCCTCTAGCAACTCTGCATCTTCCTCATCCATAACACTTGGCAGAACATGAGGTCTATCATGTTCATTTCCTCCAGCGTAACCATGATCAGTAACATTTTGCACTACATGTTTGCTCTGTGGAAGAGGTTGGTGTGTCTCGTGAACGAACTGAAATCTGTCGTCGATGTTCTCAGGGTTTCCAGTCGTATAAGGCGAAGAGCTACCCTCTCCATGCTTTGTCCAAATTGTGTAATCCTTCATAAATCCTCGGCATACCAGATGAGATATGATTTATTCTGTGTCATTAAATACAGCAGCATTTTTGCAGTCCATGCATGGACAATATATGTGTTTTGTCTTTGTTCTCCAAGCATGGTTCGTAGCGACATCATTAAACCTATGGACCTCGGATATGTATGATGGATCTAGCCTTGATAAGTTATACATCCAGGATGTCCTCTCCATCACCACCTGTAAAAAAGTAACATAAAACACATGGTGAAAACCTATATCCAAAAATGTGGCTAAAATGTGAAACCCTCTCTCTCTCTCCTCTCTCTCTCTATCCTCTCTCTCTCTCCTCTCTCTCTCTCCTCTATCTCTCTCTCTTCTCTATCTCTCTCTCTATGGAGGATGAGGAAGAGGCGGGGTTGGAGGATGAGGAAGAGGCGACTGTGACACTATCCATGGAGAAGGACGCGTTGGAGTGCGACATTAGCTGCCTACCCTTCCATTCCGAAGTTTTCATGGCAAGTCAGATTACCATGCATGTATATATACAGTACATATTGATCGGTAGACTCCAGCATGATGCTCTGCTCTGTGTAAAATCAGTGCAAGAACGGGCATTCTGGATGTGCAAAGTGCTGCATCCGCACGGACGGTAAGTGCTGCACCTGCTCCGAGCGCATTGGCAACAATAGCTCTCTCTCCCTCTCCCTCTCCTCTCTAGAAAGTCATGTAAAATTACATGCTGCACATGGAGGATGAGGAAGAGTCGGGGTTGGAGGATGAGGAAGAGGCGACTATGACACTATCCATGGAGAAGGACGCGTTGGAGTGCGACATCTGCTGCCTACCCTTCCAGTCCGAAGTTTTCATGGCAAGTCAGATTACCATGCATGTATATATACAATACATATTGATCGGTAGACTCCAGCATGATGCTCTGCTCTGTGTAAAATCAGTGCAAGAACGGGCATTCTGGATGTGCAAAGTGCTGCATCCGCACGGACGGTAAGTGCTGCACCTGCTCCGAGCGCATTGGCAACAATAGCTCTCTCTCCCTCTTCCCTCTCCTCTCTAGAAAGTCGTGTAAAATTACATGCTTCGGTTTGTCGCTAACAAAATGTAGTTAGACTACTTTATCTCTTCCAATAAAAGTAGTTAGACTACTTTATCTCTAACACATGGTGAAACCCTATATCCAAAATGTGGCTAAAATGGAGGAAAAATGAACAAAATTTGGCAAAAGAAACATAAGCCAAACTTTCCTAGCAACTAATAAACAAAAAAAATTAATACCCTAAACCTATCTTTAACACATGGTGAAAGCCTAGTTTCAAAATGTAGTTAAAATTGAGCAAAAATAAACAATAACTGACAATTGAAACATAATTAAACCAACCTTCCATACAACACATTCACCAATCATTAAGCAACTAAATATGTGTTATGGATAAACTTATTTGAGAACTAAACATGAAAAAGGAGAGGGAATAGACAAAAACTAATCATCTTATGCAACCTCATTTGAGGAAATAGAGAAAATTACCTAGCTATACTCTTCTCTCTCACATGTAAAACCCTAGATCCAAAATGTGGCTAAAATTGAGCAAGAATGAACAAAAATTGACAAAGAAACATAAACCAACCTTTCTTATCCACCTTCTTCCAAGAAATGAAGACCAAAACCTCCCCCTTATATTTTTGTGAAATCTGGACCTCCAAAATCGCCTCCAATGGAAGCTGGCTGCGAGCATACAGTTCACTGTCGCGGGGAAGAAGAGGGGTATTTATAACAGACAGTTCACTGGCGGTTGGCTTGAAAAACCGCCAGTGGAAACCTATTTTCACTGGCGGTTGTCTTAACACAACCGCCAGTGGAAATAGGGTATTTACACTGGCGGTTCTGTTACACCAACCGCCAGTGTAAATTTCTTTCTACTGGCGGTTCTGTTACACCAACCGCCAGTGTAAATACCCTATTTCCACTGGCGGTTGTGTTAAGATAACCGCCAGTGAAAATAGGTTTCCACTGGCGGTTCCTAAGTCAGGTCCACCTTGTTTTTTTTACTGGCGCGTGATAACTGAAACCGCTAGTGATAATTTATGGGTGCCGCAGGCTATGAGCTCTTTTCTACTAGTGATTGGTGTTTTCATAATTTTCAGTGGTAACTCATTTGTGTTGGCATATCGAGCAGACATAAATGAATGTGTAGCACCAGAATCAAATAATATTGTTGCAGGAATTGCACCTAATGTAAAACATACCAAGTGTGATGTCATCCCCATCAGGAGTAGCATCAGCGCTGACTTGATTAACCCTGGCAATAGAGTATCCTTTGACAGATCCCGGACTCTGTTGCTGATTCTGAATTGGGGTAGTAGCAATCCTCTGTGGGCAAACATTTGTATAATGTCTAGTCTTCCCACACTTGTAGCAAGTAGTGCCTGCACTCTGTCCTAAAAATTTCATCGGGGTGCCAGTGGGGGTAGCCTGACGAGTCGGTGGAGTCCCCTGAGGTGAGTGCTGAGCTGGGCGCTGGCCTCCTCCAGTGTGAACTGGTGTACCCTGGGGTGAACTGTAGCGAGGACGAACACTACTGCTTCCTTGTCCTTGGGATATAGTCTTCCTCTTCAAATCTCCAAGCTGAACATGCTTGTGTACAATAGCTAGGGCCTTGTCAAGCAGCCTCTGGAATGATGGAAATGTATATGCCACAAGAGCATACTGCAGAGGTCTATTGAGTCCTTCAATAAAGTGCTCCTGCTTCCTCTCATCTTCAGCAACTTCATCCGGAGCATACCTGGAGAGCTGAATAAACTTATCGCGGTACTCGCTGACTGACATGCTCCCTTGCTTCAGCGACAGAAATTCCTTCTTCTTAATCTTCATCGGTTCAACTGGTATATGATAGTTCCTGAACTGAGTAGCAAACTCCGCACATGTGACAGTATCATCAGCATCGTGGGCAGCAGTATATGAATCCCACCAATCAGCAGTGGGACCTATAAGACGACCAGAAGCATATAGAACCTTTTTCGGTCAGAGCATTGTGCAATAATCAACATCTTTTCCATAGACTTTAGCCAATCATCAGCGTCCAGTGAATCAGGAGAACTAGCAAATGTCGGTGGCTTATGGCTCATGAACTCCCGGTGCTTGTTTCGAGGTGGAACTGGTGGTGGTGGTGGAGGAGGCAGTGGTGCTTGCTGTTGTTGCTGTTGCTGTTGCACCCTTCTTTCCTGGCGTATCTCCTCTCGCTCTTGGCGCAGCTCCCGGCATATCTCCTCTCGCTCTTGGCACATCTCCTGGCGTTCCTGCCGCATCTACGCGTGCATATCCGCCATGGTGTCTGCCACCTATTGCATCATCCTCATCTGAGCTACAACTGTTGGGTCAACTCCGGCTGGTGGAGGCTGTGGAGGATCCATCTCAGGTTGTTGTGGTTGTGGTTGTCTAAATATCCTCCGAGTGTGTCGATTGGGAGGTAGATCAATTCCACCATCCTTCCTGGTATTGACCATCTGAGTTAGAAACATATGGTAAGAGAGAAAGGATTGTAGACAAGGCAGGTAATTACGAATCATGTTACTTTGGGGAATTCATTAGCTAAGAAGATTGGTGTTTTACCTACTAAGCTATTTCATTACCTTATGATGGTACATGCTAAGATGTCCATTTATAATATCTCAATCAATCAAAGAAGCAAATCAGGCATTTATCATCAGAACAATCAACCAACATTTTTATATAGAAAAAATAGTTTTAATATCATCTTAGGTTCCCTATCCCTTAAAAAGATCATAGCTGTAGGATTCCAAGGTGTGAAATCCATGTTGTCTTAGAGTAGAAAAGATTAGAATAATCAGAGTAGAACCGTAGAAGGTGAGACAGGATCAAGATAAGTGTAGAAAGAATCAGAGTAAGGTGGGTAGGTAAGGGTTTTGTCCATTTCTATCTAGGTTTCGTCCTACAGTCAACATTTGCTCTGATACCACTTCTGTCACACCTGGATTTAAGGAACAAAGCCGGGTGCATCTCATATATGCGCCAAAGAAGACAATACATATAATAATAGAGTGTATAGAGATAAATGTCACAATAACATCAAAGTACTTATTATATTGCAGAAGTTTTACAAAATAAAATATAAATATAAAACAAACTAAGGATCATCCTTGGCGCCATAAAGTCAACTCGGAGGCGCCACCTAGATCAGATCAAACTCCTCGTTGTGTGGCTCCTCTTGAACCACATGTTCTTCTCCTGTGGGGGGTGTGAGACATCAAGGGTGAGCTCACAAATGATCATAGCTCAACAAGTTGTGGGGAACCAGTGTGCATGAGGTTAAAGCTGAGCATTGCTTTTAATAAGTTGGTCAAATTTTATTAGCAGTTACTAAATGTAAGTAAATATCAAATCATAATAAATAATAGAACAAAATTAATAAATAATCTCATGCAAGTGCAAATGACAAATTGAATTTAAGTTACATAAATTAATCATGCGAGAGTCCTGAGCTGCTCATGACCGTGAGCTCGGCTAGTGTACCAGTTTTACACTCTGTAGAGGTTATACCCTTTACCCATAAGTCGTGTTTCCCATATCGCCAGGGTTAGCTAGACCCTTAGACACTACCGAGGTGAATGGCTAGGGATCCACTACGAGGCCTTTACAAAGTTCCACTATTTTCCAAAAACCCGCTACAGTTTATGGGAAGAGTACTTGCAAAAATCGCCCGTCTGACCGCCGTCGAAGCAAAATCAACCCGAGAATCTCCTTGCATGCGACTCCCCTACTGCCCTTGCCACTTTCGGGTAAGGTAGTCCTCCACTAGCTTTCCGAATTAGTTAGCCAAGGGGTCCCATTCCTCCCTTGTGGTGGCACGTGTTTCTCAAGTTAAGCTCCATGTTCCAATTAACATTAATGATCTTGACATGAACATAAATAGAATAACAAAATAATTGGAACATGGATACAATGAAATATTAACCCAAAACCATGTAAAGCAATAGCAAAACTACCCAAATGATTCAGGGATAACAAGGTAAAGTGATAAATAGTCTAGGGTGACCTATTGGGTCCCATCAGAATTAAACCTATGCATGAATAAGTGATATTAAAGAACATTATTGGGTAAAAAGTGGTCAAGGGCACAACTTGCCTTCAATGAGCTCCTGCTCAACAACTTCTACTCGCTACAATACAAACAAGCACAATAAAAAGGAGAAATTAACATCACACCAAACAAGTAAACAAAATACATAATAATAATCTACACATTAAAATAAGAACCTAGGAACAGGAATCATTAATTTTGGATTTATGGATTTTAAATTATGAATTTCCAAAGGCTTTATGTGCTTGATGTATGATTAAGTGAGAAATTAATTTTCTTTCTGTTGTCATGTCAAAACAGAAACTCTAAGTGATAGACAATAATATTACAAAATTTTAGAGACTAGAATGGATCAATTTGGACTTCAAATGGATTTTCTATGAATAATATAAATTCTAGCACTTATTTGTATATTAAAAACCTATTTTCATATTTATTTATTCAATTTATAAGTCTCTGGATCAGGTGCATTAAAACAGAAAACAGCAGGGGCTCCGGGGTAAGAATCTATAGACACAGCGCACAGTCGCAATAGGACGACGGGTTATTGACCCAAAACCCCAGGGGTCCTTTAATAAATCTACCTACCGAAGGGGTATGAAGCCATCTCGGCCGTTCGATCTAAGGCGTGCGCAGCAGATTAGATCTGGTTGCCCGCGAAGTGGTACGCTGCGCGGTCCGTCCACTCTGCGATCAACGGCGCAGATTTAATTACCATGGAACTCCCCCCGACCCGACCGATCTAATCCAACAGGTCGGAAACACACGTGTGAAGGGGTACGCTTGGCTTCTAATCTAAACCGTCTGAATCCCATCCGACGGTGCAAGAGTGTCTTCTACCCTGGTTCACTTGGAATACGGCGGTGCCTACTCCATTCACGGCGGCGGATCACCGGAGCCGCATGCCCCTCCCTCCTACCGTGCCCCAAAAAGAATCCAGACAAGTGCTACGCAAAGCAACGGTCAAGCTGAATGGTAGGGAGGGGTAGTTACCCAAGTTGTCGCGGTGAGGAAGACTAATCTGCAGCGAGGGCAGATCCCCGGGTTCGCGCGACGCCCGACAAGCAATCCCATTACGCCTAGTGGCCGCCTCCGCCAATGGACGTCGCGGTACCCTTCCAAAACCCCTAGAGTTGCTCCTGGACCGATCACTGGGGCCTGACGCCGGCGACCACCCGATTTGATCTCGGCGGCGATCTCTGTCACGACGGCGGCTGCGAATTGCGGTGCAGATGGTGATGGTCACGAGGGCAAGAAAGAGAGGAGGAATATGTGAGCCCGCGGGTCGAGGCTCCCTATATGGACGCGGTCGTGGCCAGGGCGCCACAACGGACTGCGCGAAGTCCGCGGCTCCGCCATGCACGGCACTCCCGTTGACGGGGGCGAGGGCTGACTCGCCAGGTCCACGCGTCAGAGGGCGGAAGAAGGAACGAGCGCGGGGGAGACTGACTGGCCACTGGGGCCAGATTGTCAGTAGCAGCGTGGATGCGCCCGCGCTCGCAGGTGTGGAGTTGGGCCGCGCGGGAGGGAATGTTGCCTGGGCCAAGAAGTGAAGTCAGTCGGCCCAAATCGCACAATATTGTTTCTTTTTTCTATTTCTTTCTATTCTAAATTCAAATTTAAATTCCAGTTTAAATTCAAACCTGTAACAGTTTTATCCTCAGATCATATTGTGCCATAAACAGTACCAATTTAGAGATATTTTTATATATGTATCATTTTTGTCTTTATATATTTATATGTTTTCTCTTTTTCTAACTTATATAATTTCTTTTATATTCTAAATTCCACTTTAGAACTTTAATATAATTTTTTTCATATGATTTCTTTTATGGTCACAAGATGCTCACAAAAATGAAAACTACCAGGATGCATAATTTAGTGGCATACATCTTACTAAATATTTGTTTTTAAGTAGGGTGTTCACATATGATGGTACATAAAGGTCAAACTCACATATAGATAAAGAGAAATTGTTTCTCCATTTATATTATCTCTTATAATTTACAAATTAGGTATTACATTTGGCGTAGTGCTCCTGACACAGTCCGTAGGGTCTTGCATAGCTTTGTTTTTGGTATGGCGTATCGTCTTGCTCGTTCGTCATATGGGTCCCTGTAGCAAGTCCTCTGCTAACATCTTCGTGGTAGTGTGTGGCAGGTTCCGCTTGTCAGCGCCCTATGGTTTATCCGTGTGTAGCACTCCTCGTCCTTTGTCACGGACCCACGTTACATACTGGTCTGCGTAGACATACACTAGTATGGTGATATCTGTCACATCCTTTCTGGTATGCGGGTCACTGTAGAGACTCTAACGCTGAGGTTCCTACGACCGGGGTTGACTAGTCCCATACTTCAGTGGGGGTTTGCCTAGGACAGTATGTGACGATGTACCATTTGACATTCGATGGGGACCCTTCGACATGGTACCCAAGACTCAGACGTGGTTTGGTGATGATGCGTCTTGTCACGCTGACGCAGGCCGGTAGCATTGGGCCGCCCCTTCTTTTATGCCAGTTAGATCGATACGGGACCTGATCGCTTGCCCCAGCTCGTGGGATTGCTCGTCAATAAGTTGGTCGCCCACTCTGCCTCGCGGGGTTGATCGCAAGGACTTGGTCGTCTGCCTCGTCTCGCTAGTTTGCTCTGTAGGGACTTCGTAGTCCTCCTCGCCTCACGAGGTTGCTCATCAGAGACTTGGTCGTTTACTTTACCTCGCGAGGTTGCTCTGCAGGGATTTGGTCGTTCGCTTCGTCTCGCGTGGTTTGCTCGGTTGGGACTTCGTCATTCGTTTCACCTTGCGAGGTTGCTCGGTAGGTACTTGGTCATCCGTGTCGCCTCGCGAGGTTGCTCGACAGCGATTTTGTCGATGAGCCATTTTTAAGTAGTGTCTTGGGCCTTCTTTGGGCTCCCCGTGAGGGAGGAAGAGGGAGAAAGAACAACACGAACTTTAAAAAGACAAGAGGGGGTGAGGGAGGAAGAGGCTAAAGAAAAAGATAAAGAAAAGAGAGGGATGAGGATCAGTAATCTAGAATTTAGCTATAAGGATACATGAAGTTTAACGGAAGGATTAAATCTAACATCTGCAGCTTCAACGTGTCATGTAAACAAATCCTCCAAGAAGACAAGGAATGGATGATGTTCATAGTCGTTTCTTTATTTTCAGATGGTTCAAGCCACCAGAGCCACAATTCCCATAAGAGCATCTTGTTTTGTTGTTTTTATGAGAAAGAGTAAGCGTGTAGTTCTCGGAGAGCATTGGAATTTTGCACCTGAAACTGAGTCAATTGACCCGCCCTGATACATTTGCTTGCCAAAATGTGGCGACCTATACACAAAACACTGAAAACTGGGTACAGTTCTCGCATTCTCTGTTTTAGTTGAGTTTGCAGGTAGTAGAGACGACATGACTCAGTCAACCGCTTGTTCTTTGACAATGACGGCTGCTGCAGCAAGTGGGCCATTGTTAGCGTCAAGCTTGAGGGACACATCCTTGAACATCTTGCGGCTGAGGGTATTGTAAACCGCTCTCGAGTACTGCCGCGACGTGTTCCTCCAGTCCATTCCAGCTTTCATCATCAGCTCGAACTCCTCGTAGCTTATCTTCCCGTCCTGCAGGGTAATTAAGAGCCAGCTAGGACAGATTTGTACAACTACTATTGATCTGTTTGTTAGTTCGATCTTGTGATGGATGGTATGCCGGCCTAGCTAATGAAATGAACCTTGTCCTTGTCGACGTCTAGGATTATGTCGTCGATTGCCTTCTGGTCACCTCTCGGAGAGAGGGCCTCCTTCAACTCCTCGATCTCGATGTACCCGCTCCCGTTCTTGTCGAAGTAGCTGAACACCTTGGGCAGGTGGTCCTCGCTACGGATCTTCTTCAGATGAATGGAGACTGTCACGAACTCCTTGCAGTCCAGGGTCCCATTGCCGTCCATGTCTGCCTGTACGTAGAATGCAAAGACACAGTGACACTAGCCCTTCATCAGAATGCAGAGACAAGATCGATGGAGGTTCTCACAGCTTCCATGAGCATATCCACATCTGTATCATGGACGTTGTGTCCTATCAGTCGCAGTCCCTTCCTGAGCTCTTCGATTGTCAGGTGCCCGTCCTTGTTGGTGTCCAGCATGTGAAACAACTCTCTGATTGCTTCCAGCTCTTCAGCTGGTAGGTACTCTGCAACCACCTGCAAACGAATAAAGTATGTAATATTTTTTTTTGGAAATTCTATGAGCTAGGTGGGATTGGGAAGGATCATCATCGTCAACTCACAAGCAGGGCCTTCTTCTTGAACTTGTTCATGACAGTGAATTGCTTCAACCTGGACCTCACTGCTTCTCCGAGTGGGATGTTGGGAGCCGCACTGGCGTTCTGTATCCAAGGATGTTCTTCATTGCATATTGTTGAAGGTGATGGTCAGATTCTTTCAACCAAACAATTTTGGGGACCGGAAAAATTCTAATGCAGCTAACCTAGAACCTGCTGGGCAGTCAGCCGAGAGTAGGTGCTTGGGTCAAGCATCTTCCTCACAAGATCCTTTGCATTTTCCGACACCTTTGGCCAAGGCTCTCTCTGGAAGTCGATGTTGGACCGGATTATAGCCTGCGCTATGCCCTCATCAGTCTCTGCAAATTCAAGGATCAGAAATTTGATGTTTTTTTTGCATTGATTGATTCAGAGATTCGTATGGTTCGATATTACCTGCCCAGAATGGTGGGACGCCACATAGCAAGATGTAGAGTATGACTCCTGCACTCCATATATCTATTTCTTTACCATAGTTCCTCTTCAGGACTTCAGGAGCCATGTAGTAGGGGGATCCAACGATCTCACTGAACCTGTCACCTGGTTTGAAGCACACAGAGAGGCCAAAGTCGATGACCTTGAGAGGGGAGGTCTCAGATGTGTTGGCATACAGGAAGTTCTCAGGCTTGAGGTCCCGGTGCATGACGCCATGCTTGTGGCAATGCTGCAATGCATGCATGTAAAGAGGTTTAATTTATTAATTAATAATTTGTGCAGTTTTGCTTTTCCCATTTAATTTTGCGAGATTGAAATGCGCGCGCGCGCGCCCGTACCAGGACGACTTCCATGATGGTGCGCATGACGCCGGCGGCCGCGCGCTCGGTGTAGTGGCCGCGCGAGACGATGCGGTCAAAGAGCTCGCCGCCCTCGCAGACCTCCATGACGAGGTGCACGGTGTCGCCGTCCTCGAAGGCCTCTCGCAGGCGCACGACGTTGGGGTGCTCGGGCAGCGACCGCATGATGGCCGCCTCGCGCCTCACGTCCTCGATGTCTACGCTGCTGCGCAACTTGCGCTTGCTGATGGACTTGCACGCGAGCACCTCGCCCGAGACCGTGTCCGTGCACCGCCGCGTCACGCCGAACTCGCCACGCCCCAGCTCCTCGCCGAGCTGGTAACGCCGGAGGAGCTCCTCGGCGCTCGCCTCCGCGGCGAGGCCCTTCCCCAGCACGGTCAGCGGCGACCAAGCCTGCGTCGCGGCGGTGACGGAGATGGAGGACAGCGTGGAGCTGGACCGCATGTTGGCGCCGCCCAGGCGCCCGCCACGGTTCGGCCCGCCGGCGCCACCGCGGCAGGCGCCCCGCCGCTTGCCTGACGGCCGAGACACGCAGCAGTTGCCCATCGCCGCGGCCGCCACGCGTGGCTCCGGACGACGACCACCACGCTAGCGCTCCCTGGATGGACGGCCCGGATATATATATATCGATCTCTCTCTCTTCCTCTCTCTCTCTCTCCCTAGGGCAAGAGAGGATCGGAGGAGAGAGATGGAGGAAAATGGCGCTGTCGTGGTCGATGGTTTTGAGAGACAGACAGCCTCTCTAGCTTTCCTCGCCGGTTCTTTCGTTCTAGTTTTGCCATTTTTGGATTTCTTCCGTTGCTTCCCCGGCAGGAATCACGTTTGCATGCATTCTGCTACTTCCGTTTCAAAATACAGTATCGTTTAGCTCGCTTGTTCTAGTAACTGCGTTTTATATGCTATATTTATCTTAATGTGTTCTTCACATGATCTTGTAAGGTGGAGTGGTGGAATACTGTATATAACTATCACTAGTAGTTCTGCCAATACGTACGTTATCAGTTTTTAGCAAACATGCAAGTACATTGCAATTGGAGATAATGCATGGAGCTTTTGATGTTATAAACCTATATAAATGACAACAGCAATTGTGGAGTAGACAGGGAGACATGAAGTTTGGATAGAGGGCTATCACGAAGTTGAGAACTCCGGAACGATAAGTGTGACTTATATTTAAATAGGTAAAAACCTAGGAGATCCCTTTACAAAGGGATTCTTATCATTTAATATGGTAGAAAATGCATAAAAGAAGATGGGTATGACACCCGTTTAAGTTACCATGATAGTAACCTAGCATATGTAATTGGAGATCCCGTGAATTAGGTCTTAGAAATACAAATCATTCGTGAACTGAGGAGAGTAACTTTTGGCTCTCTCTAAGTAAAGATACAATACTGTCGAAAACTCTAAGGCCGGTTGGCCTCGTGCCCTAATGTGTTTTTTTGGAAGTAGTAAAGATGGTGACCAACATAATTGTTAGAAATATGCCCAAGTGACAATAATAAATAAATCGGATTAGAGTCCAATTTGTATTGCGAATAGAGGTTTAATGGGTCATGCCCTATTAATACACGCTAGGGTTACATCATTCCACCACATGTGCAAACCCGAGCCACCGCTTCCCTTGGACCTGATAGCAAGACCCTCGTAGAGCGCACGGTTCTAGCACACCGACGTACATCGTTCCTCCCCATACGTGTGGACTACAAGGAGGCGTAGATACGACTGCTGCACTGATCGACCGTGGAGGAGGAGACAATCGTGATTGATATTTCCTCTCAATTGACGTGTGCCTATGTTGGATCACTACTCCAACTCTTCTTTCATTGCGTTGCGTGTCTAGTGATAACAATCTAAGATCTCTTATTTGCAGGTTTCCTAGGTGATGTTGTAGATGTGTCTACCCGGTTCCCTTATAGTGGTATCTGAGCCATCTTGTATAGTTTTTGGTCTAGATCTAGGTTAATGAGATGGATCTTATTAATGCATGATTTGATTAGATCAATTGGTCATAAGGGCAATGTTGCTTATGGTATGGCGCCTCCACCACTCTCAAGTCGAATATACCATGGGGCCAAAATTATAGCTGAGTGCTCGGTGGTAAACCTTGACCAGATCTATAATGGATGCAAAGATTTGGAGCTGGACATCAGAGGGGGTGACGATGAAACCGTGTTTTTGCATGTCCTAAATGAATTTGTTCTATGCCAGAAAAGATACATTAAAATACTCAATGTCCAACTAAGAATTGAAAGTGTTGGGTTAAAGAGCCATTCACCTCCTCCACCAAGCCGAAGGAGCTCTTCACCTCCTTCTCTACCTAAATGCCCCATGACAAGGAGCTATTCACCTACACCACCACCTACTAAAAATGTCACACCCGGATTTAATGGCAAATCAAGGCGCGAATTAAATGTGTGCTAGGATCGAGTCACACACATATGATGACTCATGGTACAGAAACGAATGTCACATCCTTACTATATAATAGGAGCTATGTACAAAATAGCTAAATATTTACATCATACAAAGATAACGATCATCCGAAACCATAGTAGACTGGGAGACGGGCCTAGACCTCTCACGAACTCTTCGTGGCATCCTCCATGCTCCTTATCTTGCGGTACCTGTTTTTGACCTAGGGGTGTGAGTACAGCAAGGGTGAGCTCACATACATTCATCGCTCAACAAGTTGTGGGGAATAATGTGCATGAGCTCACTTACAGTGGGGGCTCATGTGAAGTGTAAGGATCACCAAAAAAGATGGTTAAAGCTGAGCATTGATTTTAAAGTTGGTCAAAGTTTTATTAGCAATTACTAAATATAAGTAGATATCAACCCATATAAAATAAGAGATCAAAATTAATAATAGAACCCACAAAGCAATGCATATGACAGATTAAGTTTAATTCCATAAGTTAATCATGTGAGTGTCCGAGCCGTTCATGACCGTGAGCACGACTCATATACCAGTTTTACACTCTGCAGAGGTTGCACATCTTTACCCACAAGTCATGTTACCCATTTGCCAAAGGATCATGACTTCTCATTCATCTCTACCGAGGAGACGAGGCAGGGTAGTACTATGAGGGCTTTCCAAAGTTCTACTAGTTCGAGAAAACCCGCTATGGATTTAGGAAGAAGGAAGCATATAGAATCCCTCGTCCGAAAAGCTTACAGATAGTTCGACCCGAGGACCTCCCTATGCTCTGTAGCGACGCACTCTCCGCTTGCCCCTTTCGGGTAAGGTAATCTCTCCCTAGCTTTCCTAATTACATGGCCAAGGATATCCCATTCCACCCTTGTGGTAGCACTGTTTTCCTGGGTGGTTCTCCATGTTCCAATTAATACAATAATCTTATCATGAACAATAATTAAACCAATAATATTAATGGAACATGATCATATATAACATTAATTCCCAAAACCAGGTAGAGCAATAGCAAGTCTACCCAATAGTTCATTTGTTTGTAAGGTGTGGGGTGAACAAACTAGGATAACCTATTAGGTCCCATCAAGTTAACTTGAGCATGTCATAGTGATTAATAGGAAAATTATTAGGTAAAGAAGAGTGATTAAGGGCATAACTTGCCTGTGACTTGAGATTTCAGGTACTCCACCAAGTTGGTCTTCAGGTTTCTCATGACCTCGCTGCAACTCATAGCAATACATACAATCAAGCGAACAATGTATATGGTAACATTACACCAAAGAAAGTGAACAAACAACGCAATAATATTCTACATGTTTCTACGAGATCGTAGGTTTGAGAACCACTAAAATTGGAGTTACGGTTGAAAAGATATGGTTTTCGAAAGATCTAGGTGGTTTAACAGTAAAAGTTTATCCTCTGTTAATTAATATAAAGCATGTGAGCGGGACATTATTAATTCAATTTTAATCTAAGTTATATCTGAGAGCACCTAGAAGGGGAGGTGAAATAAGTGATCCTGTAAAAATCAAGTCTAGACAACACAAAGTTGGTTTAAAATAAATGTTAGTGAGATCAAAACAAAGGTGATGTGAATAAGGAGGAGAGAACTCTTCACTTGATTGTTTCTTTAGAATATGTATTGAACTTAGGAAGAATAGCGCAAGTGAATATATGAGAACTCAATGGAAGAAAACAATCACAAAGAAAGATGCGCAAGTGACACGGTGATTTTATCCCGTGGTTTGGCCAATGCCTACTTCACGTTGTGGGACCTTCTTCGGTCAAGGATTGCACTCAATCCCTCTCAAGTGACCCAATGATCAAACTTGAGTACCATAGTTTTCTTCCTTTTATCAAGTGTTCCCTTTGTGAGGAATCACTACAAGTTGGAGCCTCTCACCCTTACAAGTTGATCACAAGTAAACCATAAGAGTAAGGGAGGGAATAGAAACACACACATGAACTAGAATCGTAGCAACAACACGCACACAAGTCAAGAAGTGAGCACACAACACAACACAGTGGAGTCACAACTCAAAGAAATGCTCAAATCTCAAATGCAATGAACCCAATGCGTGATTGAAGAGCCTAGGCGTCTTAGGATGTTCAATGGATGCTTGGTGTACTGTTCTATACGCCCAGGGGTCCCTTTTATAGCCCCAAGGTAGCTAGAAGCCGTTGGAGCTCCATTTGTAAGGACCTGGTTGCCTTCTGTCTGTGGGTGCACCGGACTGTCCGGTGCACACCGGACCGTGAACAGTACGCGCGCTGGGCGTGGCAACGAATCCCCTGACTAGCTGGTTTCCGCTTATGGGGGGCACTGGACTGTCCGGTGCTCCTGTTGACCATTGGCCTGGTGCCAACGTGGCCACTAGCCGTTGGCCGTTGGCTCACCGGACTGTCCGGCGCCACACGCGGACGGTCCGGTGAATTATAGCCGACATAGGCTAGAATTCCCGAGAGCGCGCAGTTGGGCGGACCGTGCACCAGACTGTCCGGTGCACACCGGATTATCCGGTGGGTGGCACCAGACCATCCGGTGCTGCACAGTCCAACACTTTTTCTTTGTTTCTTCCTTTGTTCCTTTTGGACTTTATTAGCTGAGTCCCTGGCACTTAGACAAACATGATTAACTCTCAAATCAATTGACTCAATGTCCAGAGCATACCTTTTAGCTTGATCCATATAGATTTGAACTAATTCCTCTTCTGAGCTCAGTTTGGCTCAAACACTTTTGCTCAGTATCATGTTAGTTCAAACATAATGTGTTGTGCATCTAATGACCAAAACAATATAGAAATGGCCCAAGTGCACATTTCCCTTTCAGTCTCCCCATTTTTGGTGATTTATGCCAACCCATCAAACAACAACTCAAAATGAACTATCATATCTGTTGGTGACTTGTTCTCAAATGCTATGAATCATTAACAAGGCAACATAAAATGTTAAATATTAACGCCTTTCGTCCTTCAAAACATTATCTCCCTTGGGATATAATGATCTTCAGACGAAGGTCATGAAGGACATACCTTCGAATATTGAAGGTAAGATGATAATAGAAGAAGCGTGTAAAATACAAAGATAACATAAACAATCATATAGCATTATAAATTCATCTCCATTATATTATCATGAGAAAATAAAAACAATATTGAATTACATTTGGTACCTTCAACTTGATAGGCAACAAAGGTACAAGCGTGATGCAAAAGCAAATGCCAAGTCAGCGTGAACAGTACGAGGGTACTTTTCATCTATTTATAGGCATGGGATGCAACCCACGTGAAATTACATTCATGCCCTTTACATTTACTAATGACTATAAGGTAACTCATCAGGGTCTAAATAGCCTTTTCCCCTTTAAGTCGGTTCTCTTTCCTGCTGTCATGCCGAAGCTCCCCTGTGCGTAGCTTCGGCGCTGCATCAATCTTCGTATTGTTCGTGCTTCTCCCACTGTGGTTCTGATTCGGATCCGAAGGTACCTGTTCATGTATTATAACTCCGGAAATATTGTTAAATCATGTTTTTGAGGACCTTCGGAAGACAAAGGCCCCCAACAGTAGCCCCTCGCAAGGTTAATTTGTTAGAATAATGAATTCAAATTGCGATATGGACGAAGGCCCTAAGCCGAAGGTCCAAAAAAACACCTTCCCTTTGCTAGAATAGCAACAGTCAATGATAAACGGGGCCCTCCAACTTGGAGTGCGCTGGGCGTATAAATAAGAACTCACCCCGAGCACATTTGGTACGTTACTTGCCGCCTGCTTTGCTTTGCTCAATTTTTTAGCTCTTGCTTACCAACAGTTGCTTAGTTTCTTAGATTTTCTAAGCTTCGGTTCTAAGGACACATTTTTGCCATTTCCGAAGAAGAGATGTCTCAAGACAAAAAAGTTGCTGCTGAGACGAAGCTGAGCGAGGAGGAGAAGCTCCTTGAGGAGAAGAATGCTGGATTTATTGAGTCAATTGCAAAAACAAACACAGAGAAGATAACTAAAGATATATTAGAAGGCTTATCTGAAGATACTGATGATAGCGACAGCTATGATGTGGAGAGTGGAGGCGAAGACTCGGAAGATGGTCCTTGGCGACCAAGTCACACAATCTTCGGGAAATCAACTATCAAACAGAGTCATCTTGATAATATGAGAGGAAGGTACTTTCGAGATATTTCTATTGTGAGGGCTGACGTAGACAGAGCCGTTCCTGCTCCTGAAGAAGACGAAGTTGTAATCTACCGAAGTTTCTTCAAAGCTGGACTTCGGTTCCCATTAAGCAGGTTTGTGGTTGAAGTTTTAAAGATATATCAGATTTTCCTTCACCAGATCACTCCCGAAGCTATTATCAGAATGGGGATCTTTGTCTGGGATGTGAGGAGTCAAGGTCTAGAGCCAAGCGCAAGATGTTTTTGCAGTATGCACGAGCTTTCGTATGAGACGAAGCCTTGGGGTAAGGAACAATATCGTAACAACTTTGGGTGCTATAGCTTTATTGCTCGCTCTGGCACAAGCTACCCAGTGCCAACGATCCGGAAGAGGTGGCCCGGGGCCTGGATGGAAGAATGGTTTTACGTGAAAAATGATTTGAAAGTAAGAGAAGATATTAAATAAATCATTATGCGACCCATCTGGTCGCGCTTCGGCCTCCGGAAACCGAAGGTAGAAATTGATGAGGCAGACGAAGCTTTCCGAAGGGCCTTCAGTACAGTTTGTTCCTTTATCGGGACAAGAGATTTAGTTCAAGAACATATAGCCTACAGGATATGGCCACTAATAGACATGTGGGAAATGCCAAAGGAAACCATCACTAACCCTAGCGAAGGTGGTTTGGTTCGATTGAAATATACTTTCAGGTTTGGAGACCAATTTATCGAACCAGACGATGACTGGCTGAAGTGTGTTGAAAATACTAGTGATGACCTACTTGGAGCATACTCCAAGTCTGAAGATAATGCACTATCTGCGGCCTTCGGGAGCCAAAAAAAGAAAAGGGTAAATAGAGTTTTTGATGCTATCGGATTTGTGTACCCTGACTATCGCTACCCGCCGCGGGGGCAGAAAAGAAAGAGTGCAACTTCTGGGAAGGCTGCTGCTTCGGCTACATTAAGCGAGCCCGCACCGAAGAGGAAAAAGTTGAAGGTCCTTACTCACCGACCGCGCTACATTGAATCGACCATAGTGCCTGAATTTGGCGGTGAGACTTCTTCATCTATTGAAGCCAAAGGACCTGCTCTTAGCAGAGGATTGAAGAGCCGTCTGCAATGCCAAAAACTGACAAAATTGAAGAACCGAGAATCAAAGAGACGAAAACATTAGAAGTTCTGAGCACTTCGACAGGAGTGGAGGTGCCAAAGACACAAAAAGGTCTAGCAACGACCCCTAAGAGAAAAAGGATGGCTAGTGTACTAGATGTGCTGGAGACAATAAAAGCTTCAAGCTCTACTCCAGGGAAAATTGCCAAGGCTTCGAAGGCACAGATTGAAACCGAGGCAAAGGTAACCGAAGCCGAAGCTACACTGAGCCAGGCCGACGCCGAAGCTAGGCCTTCAGAGCCCGTTAAGGAGAAATCCTCGGAAACTGGAGAAAAGGCAGCAGGAGAAGAAGCTATAAAACAGATTTTGCTTGAAAAAGCTGTCGCACCTACTCCCGAAGCGTCTTCCGAAGTCCTTGATTATATTATTCGACACGCTTCGGGAAAAGATTATCTGAAGAAGAAATTTTTGAAGCTAAACACTATGCCCGAGAACTGAAGTACCCGAAAGGGGCCTTAGTGTTTAATGGCACAGATGAAGATGACTTCTTGTATTGCCTCCCAGAGAACAAAGAATTATCTGTCTGCCGAGAGATGGCCAGAAGTATGGGGTTCCCGAAGCTTGAAGCTAGCCTCTGCGCCATGACGAAGGACGATCTTGCGGATAGCCTTGCATATAACAGTCTGAAGGAACAAAAATTGTGTATTTGGAAGTTTATGAATTTTGAATTATTCTTTTGTTATTATATTAACCCATTTATTTTTTTGTATAGGGTTTAATACTTAGCAACGCCTTAAGGGCGCAAAAGAACACCGAAGACAAGAGTTGCACTATTGCTCTCAACAACCTTCGAACAGAGGTTATCAAGCTGAGAAACGAAGCTTTAGAAAAGACAAAATTCTACTTACATTGGTGGACAAAGTAAAGGGAGATGAAGCTAACTTCAAGGCTCAATCTGAAATCCAAAGGAATGAGATTGAAAACCTTCAAAAACAACTGGCCGAAGTCAAATTGAAATGCGCTATTGCCAAACTAACCGAGATGCCAGTGGGTACTGGAAAAATTATTTTGAAAAAATAGTTATAGAGCTTCGCTCATCGAAAGAAAGATGTTTTGAAAAATCTGTAGAATGCGTCAAAAAGATAAAAGCTAGCTTCGCCAATGTGGGCGCATACTCAAGCGAAGACAACTTCATAAGAGGCAACCCTGAGGGCATGATTGAGTGGATCAGCAGCGAAGCCGAAGCTTTTGAAGAAATTCTGAGCGACCGTGGGGACGTCTGTGCGTTCTCTGGTGCGAGGGGAGTTGCAGCTATTTTGGAGAAAGCAGGGTGTGATCATGTTAAAGCTTTGGCCCAGGCCGAAGCTGCTTTGTCTATTGATGATACGAAGGACCCCTCGGCCGAAGCAAGCTTAATAGGTGGAAAATTTTTCACTGATATTTGGGAAAATGGCGGCCGAGGGATGGCGCATGAAATAATGAAAAAGAGTGAAAAGGACATTCACGACGCTCGAGAAGCAACAAAAGCTGCTGAAAAAGCCGCGGAACTTGAAAAACGGATAGGTATTACTTAATGGGTTTTAACTTTATTTCTTATTTTTGTGATTTCGAACTTAATTTATATCTCCTATTGTAGCTGAACTATCTCCTCCCCTAGAGCCCTTCAACCCACTGGCCGACCTAGAGACAAAGAAGACAGTAGAAATTATTAATATGGCCGAAGCTATTGTGGATGAAGTTGTCACAAAATTATTAACCGAAGCTGCAAAAGAAGTCCTGAAGGAAGAAGAATAACTATTTGTAAAAACATTGCTAGAATATTATTGTAACATTTGCTAGAACATGCTTGTAATATTCGGTGCTCGTAGGTTTTGAATGTAATATATGAATGGTTTTGCAATTCATTTCTTTGCGATGCATGAAACTTTTATGTACATACCGTTTTTGAGCCTTTGGCGAAAAAACACCTTCCCTTCTTTTCATGCTTCGTAAAGAAGAGCTTCTATGCTTCGTAAAAAATCCTCCAAGCGTCGCAAAAACATTAATGCTTCGTCAATAATAGATTTGTTCCTCCACATCAAAGCTGATGAAGCTGTATTTCTTCAAAACTTATTTTATGCCTTAGCACAATTTTATTTTTTCGAAGCATTCTCCGAAGGTCAACATTGTATCCCCTTCTTGTGCCATTGATGCAATATGATGTATGATGTTATGTTATGTGAAATGATGTGATGATGTTATGTTATGCAAAATGATATTTATGCCGAAGACACACACTCACACCCCCATAGTGGAATACACAATCTCTTTGCCGCTTATTTTTCGGCTTCACCGCTTATTTTTCGGTGTATCAGCGTTGACTTTTCGCTGTAAGTTCTGCATTCCCTTAGGAACGTCTTTTGAACTTCTTCGCCTTCTATTTCGGTGGTATTCGCGTTGACTTTTTGCGCTTCGCCTTATATTTCGGCGGTATTTGGCTCTGCATTCCCTTTGGAACGACTTTTGAGCAGAAAACTTACACTGCGCTCCCTTAGGAACGACTTTTTGTATCTTCGGCAAACTTACGCTACGTTCCTTAGAACGACTTCTTGTATCTTCGGCAAACTTATGCTGTGTTCCTTAGAACGACTTTTTGTAGCTTCGGTGATACTTGTAATGTGATTTTTAACCCTGCGTTCCCTTAGGAACTACTTTTGTGCTTCAGCGACTTTTTGGACTTCGTGAGTCTGTGGAGAAGATATATTTCACTATGACAAGAACGAAGCTATTACAGGAAATTGAAAATGACAAGAGAACTAGGTTTTCCATAATTGTTCCTTATTAAAAAAGAAAATGACAATGAATGTAAAAACTGTTTCAGGGGTAGGATATCTCTCAATAGATATGCTTCGATTCTGGCACAGTACTGTTGACTGTGCGAGCTTCGGACTCCTCCCTGAAATCTCGCTGCTGATGGGTCTGTTGGCTCCCTTCTGGCTGCTATCCTCATGAATACCCAGGCTGTAGTGGTGGCGGAGGTGGAGGCTGTGGCCAAGATGCCTATGGCTGACTAGCCGAAGCAACAGACGCTACAGGATGGTTACCCACATACTCTGGTATGTAGGGTGAGTGATACGAAGCAGTATGCATGACCTGCTTCGGCTGGTTCTGCTGAGCTGCGGCTTCTGCTATTTTATTTTGTTTCTGAATGGTGACATGGCACATCCTTATAGTATAGCCCTTGTCCTCACCACAGAATAAGCAATAAATTTTTCTAGGCTGATCCCCAGACCTTCCTCCGAAGCCCCTGGCGCCTCTACCTCTTGGAGCTGGCGGTCGGAAAGAGCTTTGTTGCTGCCCTGAAGCGTGCAAGGAATACTGTGGCCTCTGTTGTTGACTTCCTCTATCGTCATTCTGGGTGGAATGAATTGACCTGACATGTCTTGGGTGGATTCTTCCTTCGAAGCCCCTGGACATCTCGGAGAACCTGTAGGCTTCCTCTCTTCTTTGGCGAAAGTCATTGTCAGCCCGAATTTATTCATCCATCTTTTGAAACAGCTTCTCCAAAGTCTATGGAGGCTTTCTAGCAAAATACTGGGCAATAGGTCCTGGACGAAGCCCCTTAATCATGGCCTCAATGACAATTTCATTGGGCACTGTAGGCGCTTGTGCTCTCATGCGCAAGAACCTTCGGACGTATGCTTGAAGATACTCCTCATGATCTTGTGTACATTGAAAGAGAGCTTGAGCTGTGACTGGCTTCGTTTGAAAGCCTGGAAACTTGTCACCAGCATATCCTTAAGCTTCTGCCATGAAGTAATCGTTCCTGGCCGAAGAGAAGAATACCACGTTTGGGCCACATTCTTAACTGCCATGACGAAGGACTTGGCCATGACAGCTGCATTGCCTCCATATGAAGATATAGTTGCTTCATAACTCATCAAAAACTGCTTCGGATCTGAATGTCCATCATACATGGGGAGCTGAGGTGGCTTGTATGATGGATGCCATGGGATAGCCTGCAGTTCTGCTGCCAAGGGAGAAGCATCGTCAAAGGTAAAGGTACCATGATTAAAATCATCATACCATCCATCCTCGTTGAAGAAGCCTTCTTAGTGAAGCTCCCTTTGTTGGGGCCTTCGCTCTTGTTCGTCTTGGGCAAGATGGCGTACTTCTTCAGTGGCTTCATCAATCTGCCTTTGAAGATCGGCTAGTCGAGCCATCTTCTCCTTCTTCCTTTGTACTTGTTGATGAAGCATCTCCATGTTTCTGATTTCTTGGTCCAACTCCTCCTCCTGGAGTGTTGGACTAGTGGCCTTCCTCTTCTGGCTTCGGGCCTCTCGAAGAGAAAGGGTCTCCTGGTTTGGGTCCAGTGGCAACAGAGCGGCAGCCCCTGTCGCTGAAAGCTTTCTTCGGTGGCATGACGAAGGTCAGTGCTTGCCGAAGGTGGTCGAAAAGGATTCACCGGAGGTGGGCGCCAATGTTGGTGACTTGTTCTCAAATGCTATGAATCAAGAACAAGGCAACATAAAATGTTAAATATTAACGCCTTTCGTCCTTCGAAACATTATCTCCCTTGGGATATAATGATCTTCAGACGATTGTCATGAAGGACATACGTTCGAATATTGAAGGTAAGATGATAATAGAAGCGTGTAAAATACAAAAGATAACATAAACAATCATATAGCATTATAAATTCATCTCTATTATATTATCATGAGAAAATAAAAACAATATTGAATTTCATATGGTACCTTCGACTTGATAGGCAGCAAAGGTACAAGCGTGATGCAAAAGCAAATGCCAAGTCAGCGTGAACAGTACGGGGGTACTGTTCATCTATTTATAGGCATGGGACACAGCCCACATGAAATTACATTCATGCCCTTTACATTTGCTAATGACTATAAGGTAACTCATCAGGGTCTAAAAAGCCTTTTCCCCTTTAAGTCGGTTCTCTTTCCTGCTGTCATGCCGAAGCTCCCCTGCGCGTAGCTTCGGCGCTGCATTAATCTTCGTATTGTTCGTGCTTCTCCCATTGTGGTTCTAATTCGGATCCGAAGGTACCTGTTCATGTTTTATAACTCTGGAAACATTGTTAAATCATGTTTTTGAGGACCTTCGGAAGACGAAGGCCCCCAACAATATCCAAAAGAGCTAAGAAGAGCAAATTGTTGTCTGATTGAAGACAAATAAAATCATTATAGGATTTGGCATATTTGGATCACTTTTGCCACCACTTGGTTTATTTTCGCAAAACAAATTCATTTTCCTTTCTCTAGGTCAAAAACATTTGTTTTGGCAAATCCAAAGATCATTCAAGAATAGTTTTGATCAACTACCAAAAACTCCCCTGTTTTCCCATAATCAAATTTCTCCCCCATAAGAGAATTGTTTTTGCAATAAGAGGGTTTTGATCAAATACCAAGAATTCTAACTAAAATTTTAAAATTCACAAGTGGTTGGCTGATCCAGTTGCTTTGGACTTAATTTCTCCCCCTTTGGCATTAAGCACCAAAACAGAAGAACTATTAGGCCCCTCTAACCTCATTGCCTCACAAAAAATCTCGAGTAAAAACCAAAGGCAATGAGAAAACACAGAGAAGGATTTGGAACAAGATACATTGATAACAGAATGCAGTGGAAGCCTATTCTTTGTCCAAGTCCACATGTTCCCTTTCAATCTAGCTTTGAGACTATATCAAAAGTACTCAAGCAAACACATTAGTCTCAAAGGATCAAGTTGTAGTACATCCTCCCCCTAAACATGTGCATCATGTGCATAGGGACTTGTGAGGTCTAGGGATGACTTGTACAACTTGAGCACCAAAAATAAGCAAGTAAAGACAGTAATGCTTAAAGTAACATGATCTAAGGCATAAAACCTAGATCAATCCAAGTTGCACGAATCTAAGACATTTAGCTCACTACGCAACCTGCAAAACTTTTTCTCATCTAAAGGCTTGGTGAAGATATCGGCTAGCTGGTTCTCGGTGCTAATATGATAAATATCAATATCTCCCTTTGCTGGTGGTCTCTCAGGAAGTGATGTCGAATGTCTATGTGCTTAGTGTGACTGTGTTCAACAGGATTATCCGCCAAATGGATTGCACTCTCATTGTCACATAAGAGTGGGACTTTGCTCAGGTTGTAGCCAATGGCCTGGAGGGTTTGCCTCATCCAGAGTAGTTACGCGTAGCAGTAGCCCGCGGCAACATACTCGTCTTCAGCAATGGATAGGGCAACAAATGTTTGTTTCTTAGAGCTCCAGGACACCAGAGACCTTCCTAGAAACAAACAAGTCCCAGATGTGCTTTTCCTATCAACCTTGCACCCAGCATAGTCGAAATCTAAATATCCGATTAAGTCAAAGGTAGACCCCTTTGGATACCAGATCCTGAAGTAAGGCATAGAAACTAAATATATAAGAATTCGCTTCAAGGATACAAGATGACATTCCTTGGGGTCGAATTGAAATCTAGCACACATGCATACGCTAAGCATAATATCCAGTCTACTAGCATAAAAATAAAGTAAAGAACCTATCATAGACCGGTATGCCTTTTGATCAATGGTCTTACCTCCTTTGTCGAGGTCCAAGTGTTCGTCCGTTCCCATCGGCGTCTTAGCGGGCTTTGCATACAAACAAATCACCACTACAAGTCTTAGTAAAGAGAGTAGTATTAGCTTTCCCAACCTTGAAGGCATTAGAAATAAAAAAATCTCTAAGGCATTTATACCATGCTCTTGGGGCTTGCTTAAGTCCAAAGAGCGCCTTAGAGAGCTTGTAGACATGGTCGCCATACCTATCATCCTCGAAGCTAGGGGGTTGTTCCACGTACACTTCCTCCTTGATTGGTCCATTGAGGAAGGCGCTCTTCACATCCATTTGAAACAACATAAATGAGTGATGAGAAGCATAGGCCAATAATATGCGTATTGATTCGAGCCTAGATATAGGAGCAAAAGTCTCCTCAAAATCCAAACCTGTGACCTGGGCATAACCTTTTGCCACAAGTCGAGCCTTGTTTCTTATCACCACCCCGTGCTCATCGTGCTTGTTGCGGAACATCCACTTGGTTCCCACAACGTTTTGCTTCGAACGTGGCACCAGGCTCCATACTTCATTTCTCTTGAAGTTATTGAGCTCTTCCAGCATGGCCAACACACAGTTTGGATCCTGCAAGGCTTCTTCAACCCTAAAAGGCTCAACATAAGAAACAAATGAGTAATGCTCACAAAAGTTAGCCAAACATGAGTGAGTAGTCACTCCCTTGCTGATGTCACCAAGAATTTGATCCACCTGATGGTTTCTTTCAATGGTTGCCTGGACTTGGGTCGGAGGAGCTTGTTGTGCTTCTTCCTCATCCTTTTCTTCATGTGCTCCCCTTGATATATGCCTTCACCTTGAGGTATCCATTCCTCATCTTGAGTAGGGGGATGCACCAGTGTTGAGGAAGATGGTTGATCTTGATCTTGTTATTCCTACGGTCGCACATCACCTATTGCTATAGTTCACATTGCAGTCGTTGGAACCTCATCTTCATCTACATCATCAAGATCAACTTGCTCTCTTGGAGAGCAGTTAGTCTCATCAAATACAACGTCACTAGAGACTTCAACTAAACCTGATGATTTGATGAAGACCCTATATGCCTTTGTATTTGAATCATAACCTAGTAAAAACCCTTCTATAGCTTTGGGAGAAAATTTTGAATTTCTACCTTTCTTTACCAAGATGTAGCATTTGCTCCCAAATACACGAAAGTATGAAACATTGGGTTTGTTACCAGTTAGGAGTTCATAAGATGTCTTCTTGAGGATGCAATGAAGATAGATACAGTTTATGACATGGCAAGCTATATTTACAGCTTCCGACCAAAACCGCTCAGATGTCTTGTATTTCCCAAGCATTGTTCTCGCCATGTTGATGAGCATCCTGTTCTTCCTTTCTACTACACCATTTTGCTATGGCATGTAGGGAGCGGAGAACTCATGCTTGATGCCTTCCTCCTCAAGATACTATTCTACTTGAAGATTCGTGAATTCTGATCCATTGTCGCTTCTTATCTTCTTCACCTTGAGCTCAAACTCATTTTGAGCTCTCTTTAGGAAGCACTTTAAAGTACCTTGGGTTTCTGATTTATCCCGCAAAAAGAATGCGCAAGTGAAGCGGGAAAAATCATCAACAATAACAAGACCATACTTACTTCACTCGATGCTAAGATAAGCAATAAGCACGAAGAGATCCATGTCGAGGAGTTCCAGTGGTCTTGACGTTGTCATCACATTCTTGCTTTGATGAGTAGTTCCTACCTGCTTCCCTGCCTGGCACGCTGCACATGGTCTGTCTTTCTCAAAATAGACATCGGTTAGTCCTAACACATGTTCTCCCTTTAGAAGCTTATGAAGATTTTTCATTCCAACATGTGCTAGATGGCGGTGCCAGAGCCAGCCCATATTGGTCTTAGCAATTAAACATGCATCTAGATGGGCATTCTCTTTAGAGAAATCAACTAAATAGAGCTTGCCGCCTAATACACCTTTAAAAGCTAATGAACCATCACTTCTTCTAAAGATAGATACATCAATATTTGTAAATAAGCAATTATATCCCATATGACATAATTGACTTAAAGACAACAAATTGTAACTGAGTGATTCTACTAAGAACACATTAGAAATTGAATGCTCAGTAGTGATGGCTATTTTACCCAAACCTTTTACCTTGCCATGATTCCCATCTCCAAAGATGACCGTGTCTTGGGAATCCCTGTTCTTGACATAGGAGGTGAACATTTTCTTCTCTCCCGTCATGTGGTTTGTGCATTCGCTATCAATGATCCAGCTTGTGCCCCTGGATGCATAAACATGCAAAATGATTTAAGCTTAGGTTTTAGGTACCCAACTCTTGTTGGGTTCTACAAAGTTAGTCACATAGGACTTTGGAACCCAGATGCAAGTTTTGTCTCTCTTGCACTTAGACCCCAAATTTCTAGCAACTACTTCATCATTTTTGCACATAAGAACAAATGAAGCATCATAAGTTTGATAAAGCATGGTTGGTCCATTTGATGCATTCCTAGGCGCATGAGAAGCAGCATGATGAACATGGCACCTACCTACCATGAGCATAAGAGCTAGATGATGCAAACATGGCCTGAGAATCAAAAACAACATCATGATGAGTAGGTAAAACAACATGATTATAACACCAATCATGACGAGCAACACTAGAAACATTCTTAACATGAGCATAAAGATAGGCATGGTTCTTTTTGTCATATGAAGAATGAGAGCTACTAGCCATAGGAGCCTTCCCTTTCTCCTTGTTGAGATTGGAGGTCCTTTGGCTTGTTAAGTTCTTCGTTCCCTTTTGGAAACCAAGTCCATACTTAATGGAGGGGTGTCTACCAATGGTGTAGAAATCCCTGGCAAATTTTAACTTTTCATAATCATTTTTGTAAATTTTAAGTTGATCATTAAGATGTGCAACTTCATCATTCAACTTAAGAATAGTGGTAGCATGGTTATTGCAAGCATAAATATCGACATCTTTACATCTTTTGCAAATAGAAACATGTTCCTAGTTGAACTAGCAACATTTACTTTTTTCAAGCTTAGCATTTAAATTAACATTTAAATTCTTAAGACTAGATATAGAATCATGAAAAGAAGATAGCTCAGAAGATAATAATTCATTTTTCTTAGTTTCAAGAGCAAGAGATTTTTTAACATTAATGAATTTATTATGTTCCTCATAAAGAATATCTTCTTGTTTTTCTAGCAACCTATCTTTCTCATTAAGGGCATTAATTAGTTCATTGATCTTATCTACTTTAGATCTATCTAAACCCTTAAAGAGATCACTATAGTTTATATCATCATTAGATTCCTCATCACTAGAAGAAGTATACTTGGGGGTACCTCGTCTACGTACCTTCTTCTCCTTAGACAAGAGGCACATGTGATGTTCGTTGGGAAGAGGGAGGACTTGTCGAAGGCGGAGGCAGCTAGTCCTTCATAATTAGAGAGAGACGAAGAATAGTCGGAGTCCCATTCCTTGCCAATATGCGCCTCGCCCTTCGTCTTCCTGAAGTTCTTCTTCTTCTCCTTCCATTTATTTTCTTGTCCCTGGTAATTTTCATTATCGGGACATTGTGCAATAAAATGATCGGACTTACCACATTTGAAGCAGGAGCGCTTTCCCCTTTGATTTGTTCTTGTTGGGATACTTCGTTGAGCCCAGCAGCCTCTACTTGTGCCACCTTGTTAGGTAGCGCCTCCTTGCTGCTTGTTGCCTTGAGGGAAACAGGCTGTGGTTCGTAGAGTGGAAGCGGTCCATTTGTAATATCATCTACATACCTTACATCCTTTACCACCATCCGCCCGCTTACAAATTTTTCGAGAATTTCCTTGGGCGTCATCTTGGCGTACCTGGGATTTTCATGAATAAGGTTTACAAGATGAGGATCAATAATTGTAAATGACCTTAGCATGAGTCCAACGACATCATGATCCGTCCATCTTGTGCTCCTGTAACTACGGATCTTGTTCAGCAGGGTCTTGAGCCTGTTGTATGTTTCGGTTGGCTCCTCTCCCCTTTACATGGCGAATCTCCCAAGACATGGGAGATGCATAAGTGACATAGTGATTTTATCCGTCGTTTCGCCAATGCCGACTCCATGTTGTGGTGACCTCCTTTGGTCAAGGATTGCACTCAATCCCTCTCAAGTGATCCAACGATCAAACTTGAGTACCATGGTTTTCTTCCATTTATCAAGTGTTCCCTTTGTGAGGAATCTCCACAAGTTGGATCCTCTCACCCTTACAAGTTGATCACAAGTAAACCAAAAGAGTAAGGGAGAGAATAGAAACACACGGACTAGAATCGCAGCAACAACACGCACACAAGTCAAGAAGTGAGCACACAACACAACGTAGTGGAGTCGCAACTCAAAGAAGTGCTCAAATCTCAAATGCAATGAACCAAATGTGTGATTGCAGAGTCTAGGCGTCTTAGGATGTTCAATGGAGGCATGGTGTACTGCTCCATGCACCTAGGGGTCTCTTTTACAGCCCCAAGGCCGCTAGGAGCCGTTGGAGCTCCATTTGGAAGGCCTTGGTTGCCTTCTATCCGCGGGTGCACTGGATCGTCCGGTGCACACCGGACTGTGAACAGTACACGCGCTAGACGTGGCAGAGAATCCCCTGATTGGTTGGTTTCCGCTATTGGGGGCACCTGGACCGTCCGGTGCGCCTATTGGCCTAGTGCCAACATGGCCACTAGCAGTTGGCCGCTGGCTCATCGGACTGTCCGGTGCCACACGTGGACGGTCTAGTGAATTATAGCCAACGTAGGCTAGAATTCCCGAGAGTGCCTAGTTGGTCGGACCGTGCATCAGACTGTCCGGTGCACACCGAACCGTCTGGTGGGTGGCACAAGACCGTCCAGTGCTGCGTAGTCCAGCACTTTTTCTTTGTTTCTTCCTTTGTTTCTTTTGGACTTTACTTAGTTGAGTCCCTGACACTTACACAAACATACACTCAAATCAATTGACTCAGTGTCCAAAGCATACCTTTTAGCTTGATCCATATAGATTTGCACTAATTCCTCTTCCGAGCTCATTTTGCCTCAAACACTTTTGCTCAATATCATGTTAGTTCAAACATAATTTGTTGTGCATCTAATAACCAAAACAATATAGAAATGGCTCAAGTGTACATTTCCCTTTCAATATCTTGATTAGAGGTCAATTTAGTCAGAGTATAACTATAAAATCAAAATATTACATTATATTTAGAAAAGCAAATCCCATAAACATAGGCTAAATAAATATCTAATTATAAAAACATGTGGTATGTCTAATTAATGTGTGTTACTGCCTATTAAATATTTATATGAAGCTATTGCAACTTGAACGGACTAAATCAGAGTTAAATTATGAAAGTTATAGATAAAATGGGATTGTAGGTCATTTCATATTATTTTTATATTAAGAATTATTTCTCAAGGGTGTATCTGCAAAGTCTCAGGGACCTAGGTGTAAGGGTTCTCCACTAGCAAGGGATGGCAGGTTTATGTGTCATAACCATAGGGGTTCTTTTACAAATCTCACAACCGAACGGGTATCCGCCGACCACTGACATCCGATCGTGATTCAACGGCCCCTATTAGAATCTCATTAATCTGAACCAGTAGCATTCACATCCATCCGTTTCAGATCTAATGGTTTAGGATTTAATAAAATGAAGATCTCCTCTACGCTACGCATCCCCGGATCTACGACTTGGATTTAATCTTGCCGAACCGGTACCCTGGCTCTAATCTTGACCATTCAGTATGAGATCCATGACCCGGATTCCAACTTTCTTAATCGAACTCGGACTTGCCGGTGCCGCCCCCTGAGCTTAGCGGAGGATGGTCGGAGAACGGCCAATCACAGCCTGGATGCACAATCCCGGACGTCGAGGCATGTAACACTAAGCGTAGGAATGGCAAAACAAGGAAGCACACTATTACTGACAATGAAGACGATGGCGACGATCACTTCGGCATGGGGCGGGTCCGCAGCGGAGGGAATGCTCCGGTGAGCAATTCCACGCACCCTAGACAGTATTTCGTTGAATTGATGGTGGCCGAAGCTTGTCCGAGCTTTGGTGACCCCATTAAGCACCCTGACAAGGCCCGGGGAACGCCAAAGCGTGTGGTCCATGGCGGTGGGTCTTCCTACCTATCTCTGGCCTCTTTCTCTCTCTACGCTCTAGGTTGCTACTCAGTGCCTCGTTTGGATAGCTATGCGGCCCGCTGCTCGGGTTTTATATCTGGGGCTTTGGGGTAACAACACACCCGAACACCACAACGACCATGGCTGACTTTGATTGGCGCGCGCGGACCTCGGTCTTCTGTTACAACATTTGGTTGGGGAAGATTATACTAGCCATTGGGGTCCCACTTATCGATGACCAGTGAGCACAGGTGGAGAGGTGGTGATGTTGGAGCGTGGGCCCCATTCGTCGGTGGCCCGTGTGGTTCGGTGCGGGGTTCGCACGCGCGGCGCGCGACGCGAGAGCGCGGTGAGGCTAACCCATGGGCCCCCCTGTGTTGGCGAAAGGCGACCCGGTGGGAGAATGATTGGACCAGCATTGCTGGATGCCTAATTGGGCAATGCGGGATGGCCATGGGATAATGGAAGTGGGCCGAGGCAGAGAAGTTTCGGCCTAGGTGAGTCTTTTCTCTTTTTTCTTAGTTTATGTTCTATTTTCCTTTTGCTTGCTTCTAATTCAATTTCAAAGTAGTTAAAGCATATTTGAAACAAGCAAGAGACCCAACATGATGCTAGTATATGTTTATTCACCTATTATCTTAATCGTTAAGAAAAATATTGCTTTAACATATGAAATGCATAAACATGATTCCATTTAAGCAAGGTTAATTTTGAATGTATAACTTCACTTAGAGATATTTATATATGTATTCAAAAATTAATACTAATTACTTATTTACTAATGAATAGGTTAGTATATAATCCTTACCATGAATTTCCTCATTCCACATGTTTATACCGAGTGTTTTATTTATATAGTTTATAAAGGGAATAATAAATGGATTGAAAGTTTTTAAACTACCATGCTTTTGATATTACTACTTATTTACTTTAGGAAAATATACTTTGAAATGAAAGGAATTTATTGTTAAATGATATTTTAACTCAAATCTTTTTGGAGAACTTTTATGAATCCCAAAATGGAATTTTGGGTGTTACAAAAAAGCAAATACGCATAAAGCAAATATAAACAGAGAGCAAGATCACACATAGTGACTCTTTAACTAAGTCTACATCAAAAAAGGTACCATGTGAAATGATGGATGAGGAGTTACATGTCGTTGTCAGTGAAGAGGTGAAGGAACACTTTAACAAGGGTGTTCCAGGAAGGAGGCACCAATAGATCCTTTGACGAAGGCCTTCTTTGCAAAGATGTGCAAGCTAGTCAAGAAGCAGATCACCTCTAACTATGAGCGCATGCTGGGTAAAGCAAAGAACAATTTTACAATGAAAAATGTGCCTTCACATTAGTTTGCATGGCAATTCAACCATGGTCAACCTCTAGTCCGCCTCGAAGAGGTTTCTGAATGAACAACACAAATGCGCAGATTCCATGGCTGGTACATGAAGGTATCAAAATGTGGTAGGACCATCTTTGATGTACTTGTAAATAACCAATACTTGCACAATTTTGATGTCATTTGGCAGGAGTTTAATGATATATTTGAGATATACTAGAAGAATGCGATAGACACTTCTCTCATCAACACTTGGGTTCTATAAGTGTTTGTCTTCCCTCTTGTACACTACTGAAAAATATATATTCAATGCTAGTTGAAGTTGTCTTACACATATTATGTTTCATGGATCAAAAGATGCCGTAAAGAAGGAATTTACAATATCTCCTTCATGGACCTAGTGTACATAAATCAAAAGACAATTGAAGACTTTCGGTCAGAGATCTTACAAAAATTAGTCAAGTTTCTTCACAAGCAAAACTATATGCAATATATACTTATTCCATATAATGTTAAGTTAGTGTTCATTATCTTTCCATATCCATACCTTTTCAGACTAAATATGTATTCTAATTTGCTCTACCTATTTATAACCTATCTACAACTTTCACTAGGTACTTGTGGTGCTCTCAATGGAAGAAGGCACTGTAACTATCCTTGATTCCTTTAGGAAATCAACGAAGGACACAGAACAAATAATAGACCTTCTTAAAGAGTAATTCTTACCATTCGAAAGTAAGTCTCTAAACCTCTAAATGGTCATCCCCAAAGAAATGGGCAGCGACTAAACATGACCAAGCAAGAAAAGCTAGTCCTCAAGAAGAGGCAAAAGAAGGGTCAACACCACTAGCTAGACATCGAAACCAAATCGGAACACAAAATTAGCAGGGGTGCTGAAATCAAAGCTAGTTTGTAACACCCTGAATTTAGGGGTATAAAATTTCTTCTCTAGTATCTACCAAATTCAGGTGTTACCTCTCTTCTCCTCTCTATAGTTTCCTTTTTCTTTTCCTTTTAGTAGAGGTTTGGGTATTTTATTTTGGAGATGTATTGATACTTTAGTAGATCAAACCTAAAGGGGATATGAATTGTTGCATCATGCTGAACCTAAACATTGATCTTTGTTTGATGCGTATGCTTGAAATGTTTGAAATTGAATTTATGTCTTGGTTGGATTTGAATTCAAAAGATAAAATAAAAAAAGGGGATTAGAAATTCAGAATAAAAAGAAAACTCGAAGCAGCCCGCAAACCTCCCTCACTCGACCTTTCGGCCTAGTTGGCCTAGCTCACCGTAGTGTCCGTGCCCGTTCCCTCGCTCTCACTGCCCGGTGAGAACTCCCTATCGGTGCCAACTCCCTCATCTATGCGCTACTCCCTAGCTCTCTGCCCCGCGGGCCGCGCTCGCCAGTCGCCCCATGTGCATAGCCGTTGTCGCCCCGGCCCCGCTTTTCAGCCCCGTCTTCCCCTCCTCGCAACCGCCGCACGCCTAACGCACACGCACGCCGAGAGAGCCAGCCCACGATGTGCCCCACGACTCCCAGCTCTTTTTGAGCCTCGTGCACACCTATTCTCTCCCCTTGCCTCATTTCTCTCGCCTATAGCCCACCTCACGCACAATCGCCACCGCTTAAGCTCGCCGGTGATGCGCGCCCGCCATGCCGAACCGTCCGGACCTCCAGATGTCATGCCAAGCCTCCTCGAGCACCGTCCCGAGGAAAGGAGGCACACCTCGAGCTCCTTTTGCCTCGATTCTACTTCTCTACAGCGAATTAGAGCTCACCGAAGTTGTGGCATATTGGACCACCGTGCCTCCATGGCGCCCAACTGATGTAGCCATGCTCCGTGCCCAAACTTTGGCCCCGGATGTCTAAAATTGCCCACCGAAGCCCGCACCAACCTCGGTGCGCTCGATCGACCCACCCCACGGCTGGGATTGTTCGCTGGAGTACCCCTGATCCGGTCGGAGTGGCCATCCGCCATTCACCCATTCCTAGTCCCCTTCTCACGGCCAAAAACCTACCACTGGGTTCTTCGGGTCCCCTTCATCAGCCCCGGCCCGCATAGGCGACCCTATATGTGGCAGAACCACCCGAATTATTCTAGCTTAAGTGCCTAAGTCACGCCTTAGAGGCCGCAACAGACTTAAATCAGAATAACCCGTCAGTCCCTCAGATCTAGTTTGATAAAGCCACTTATCTAGGTTCAAATACCACAAGCACACTCGAACATGAGTCACAGAGGGAATACAATAAAATAGGAAACCTCAAATTAAAGTACTGGAGTTATTACATGAATCAGAGTTTTTCAAGTAAACTGAAATAAGTTCATAAGATAAATTGCAGCGGATAGTCGATATCGTCGAAAGATGAGGAATAGGGCAATGCATAGCCCACTACTCCTCCTGCTCCTCTCCTGCTGGAGCAGCATCCCACTCGACCGTCCAACCCGGTGGCATGGTGGTAGGCCAAGTCACACCGTCAACCATATCCTGAAGCGTACGTGCAAAAATTGTGCCACAAGCAAGGCTGAGTATACTAATACTCAGCTAGACTTACCCGGTGTGAGGAATCTACTCCTCTACCTCTAGACCATGCAGTTGTTTGGCTGAGGGGTTTATTTTGCCAAAAGCACTAGCTGAGTCTAAAGTCAATTTTAGCTTTTCCAATTCTAGTGTCATTACTTTTAGCTAAATTTGCTTCTTCTAAGCATACATGGTAGCAATCATTTAAGACAATCAACATGTTATCTCAAGTAAACCTCATTTCACTTCTTACTCAATGTAGTACAAGGGGTGAAGCAGTCTCATTAGCTGTGAGAAGCAGACGATTTGAATCGAGTTTTTAAACCTTGCAAGGTAAACCTAAACACACGACATGTAGGGGCACTCCGTCCCCGCACACGTCAACCGTCCCCATCGATTCCCCGTTCACGGCCAGGGCTCACCGCCTTGGCATACAATGCTCCATTGACCCCGGTTGCCGTCGTGCAGTGATCGCACTGGTATCCACCATAGCTAGCATGGGAGACCCAGTCTCAGGACAAGTGAGGAGAAAAGTCTGCGCCCGAATTCTCTTAGGTACTAGGTTTACCGGTTACCATATTTCCGGACATGTGTTTAGTACGTTCAAACGCTTGACTCAAGTATCCACACATTAATCCTTAATTCCTTTTCCCGTCTCATGGACAAGGCATCCACCCTGGATCCAAGTCCCTTGACCATCATAGATCCCGTTATCAAGATGAATACAATCAATTTCTGACCTTGCGCGAGTGCTAGAAAAATCACTCGACTTCTACTGATATACTAATTAGCCAAGCAGCTATTTGACATAGCATACTAGTATCCATCTCAAAAAGGAATCCTGAATTGAGGCAACTAAGGGTTTCAAACAACTCCTACACTTAAGTGCACATTACAAGCCTACAAACAGTAAGTGTAGTAAAGTAGCATATAAAAACTGGTTACGCATAAAACCGGAGCTTGCCTTCAATTGCTGGGGCTGCGGGGAGATCTTCTGTGGCAAGCTCGGAAGCTGGCTCCTGGTCTTCCTCGTGGACAGCACCTTGCTCGGGGATGAGCACGTACTCTCTGTCAGCGAGGTTGCAATCTAATGAATGCAAAGAGTAAGACATACGTATGCCATAATATGTAATTTAGCAATTAAAATCTGGTGGTGAATGATCAAATTAATAAGGTAAGGCTTATTCTTACTACTGGAAATTTTTGGTGGTATACTTAGCCATATAGGGTCATGTTTGGTTAGGTTGAATGGCTAGATTATGATTTATTTGTTCCACTGATTTCCCTCTTATGTTTTAGTGAAATTTTAATAAGATTTCTAGCTGAAATCATTAGGGTGAGATTCATCATTCCTTTTGACGTAGCCCTTCTTTCCTTTTAAGTCTTTAAGGTGGGTTTGAACTACAAGCTAGTTGTATATATTTCAAAAACTTTTGCAAAAATTACAGTAGCTTCTCACTGAAGTGTAACTCTCTATCTTAAAATTTGGGGCTTAAAAAATGAAGGGTTCTCTCTATACTAAATTATCAAATTTTAGGGCAGAGTGGGTTATTCCCTAAGACTTATTTTTGCTGGTATTTAGGTGTGATAACATGACTTTTGTCACCAATTTTAGCCACTAATACTAATTGGTTATTTTACTATGATTTTCTAAGGTTTTTGGCCAATGGGGTGCTTTCTACTACCACTATGCTTGAAAAATATCAAACAACAGATTTCTAATTTTTCCTATCTTCTTTGTGCAAGAGCAATCATTCTAGATTTTGGCAACTTTTTTCTTAAGGGAAAGGGTGGTAGAAATTCTTGGATTATATGGCATTTTTCATGGGGTAGGGGTAATGGGTGTTACCTTATATTTTTGAATGGGTTTTGTATTTTGCTCTGGTGTTCTACTTTATCAATAGTTGGGTAAAAATTAATTTGCCTATTGTTGCATAAGTTTAGATTTTCTTAGGATTTAATTAGAACATGGCTAAAAATCAAGTTTTAAATTCTTCAACCCGCTTATGATGATGGGATGGGGTGTTTATTATTTTTGTAGTGGTGTTTTAGTAGTTAGGAGTCTACTGAATTTTTCTTACCATTTTTGAAATGGTCCTTATATTTTTAATTATGGCTTTTTCTGGATTTATTTGTGCCTACTAAATTAATTAACCTTGGATTTGCTATGAACTAGCGTTCTTTTTATTTTTCTAGATTTCTCATTACTTAAGTAGATTAGGAAAAATATGTTCATCCTCTGTTCATTAACTTCTATTGCTTTTCTTAATTTCCTAAGTTTTGGGCAGATATAGTTTTTTCTTAACAAAACTTGAGTTAATCTTGTATACTGGGGTGCTCAGTATTTTTAAGCAGTGCCTAAGATGGGTTTGCATTTCTACAATTTTTCTTGAGTCTAGTACAGAAGCATAACTATTTTTCCTTATTTTAATAAGGTTTGGGCATTTTTCCTATTTAATTCCAAACTCCAAAATTTAATATAGAAAGCATAGAGTTCAGTATTTTTGTTCAATAGTTCATATTGTTTGGAATCTGGCAAAATTGGTTTGACTAAATATGGTTAAATATTTCTCAAGATATGAATTTCCTAATTTCTCTGCTCATTTAAAAGAATAAACAGAAACGGTTAAAGGAAAAAGGTTTTCCCTAGCGAAAGTTTCTAAGTTTCCTTACAGTCGGGTTCTCAGGTTACTATTCACATGAGTCTCTGACTATGCAGAAAACTCCCTAGGGTTCCGCTAAATCAAACCCGTGGTCCTTCCCCTAATGAAACAGTAGCCGCAGCGGAGGAAAGGGCGGAGCGGCTTACTGGCGGCGAGATTTCTCCGGTGAAGTGGTCGAGGGTGTAGGGGAGGTCACGACGGTCACGCCGATGTGCGGATCGTCTCCGGGGATGGTCGGAGTTGTCCGGTCCACGTGCGCAGGCGGGGAAGCTCGTCGCTAACGAGGGCTCCAGCCTAACTAGGGCGATAAAGTTCAATTGAATTGGTTAGTGAGTTCCATTAGAGGTTAAGGAAGACATGGGTGCGAGGAATTGGAGAATGGCTCACCGGATTGCTCGGTCTACACGCGGCGGCGGGTGACCATGGCTGAGGGGTGGCTCTGACACGCGCTAAGGGTGTGCGTGGGCGAGCGCTAATGCACGCTCTGGCGTCTGGGCACGACGTCGAGCACGAGGCAGCGCAGAGAGAGGTCATGTTCATGCACGGATTGTCACCAAATCTTTGCTATTACATGATCCCGTTGAGAGATCTCTTCCCCTAACATTCCTTTGTTGTTTGTGTGTGTAGGCTTATGGGTTTCGCTGACTGGATCAAGAGATATGGAGGGAGGAAGTTGGGTTTGTCTCACTGCTGAACTCTTAGAGGAAATCCCGGGTTTGACGTGTCTAGGGAATGAATCTCGATGCCATATTCACACACGTTGCAGAGGGGTTAGTTTAGAACAAATTTGTCAATGGGGACTTAAGGATTTGAGCTAGGGATTAAGGTGAACGCACCCAAGTTCTAGGTGAAGGCTGAATTTCAGAAATCTGAATTTTAGATTCTCCCTAGAGAGCTTCCACTTGGAGGGCCTTTTTGGGGTTTTTAATAAACTATTTTGGCCAAACTTTTATAACAATTATCGTAGCTTAGTTAGTGTATTCCATCTTTTATAATTGGCCTAAGCCATGATTCCATGTTTTTCATGGTCTTTTTACCCATTCCTTCCTTTCTACTTAAATGGCCTAATTAGGGTTGTTCTAGGGTTTTAGCAATTCTTTCCTTTTTGAATGCACAATATGTTTTAGGCATGATCCTTAAGATAAAAGACTTAGTGGAACTTTTATTCCCAAGTTGATTGGTGTCATTTGCCCAATTTGGTTCACATGAAATAATGGTTCTTGAGTTAGCAATGAGAAAAACTCTGAGAATTTTTGGGGTGTTACAGCCTTCCCCCTTAAAGGAATCTCATCCCGAGATTCGGGTCGGAGTCCTCCCAGGGTGAAGTGAAATTTTCATGGCTTGATCCTTTAGGGTTGGTTTGTATAGTATGGTTCTTTAGTAAACTGCTCTTCGAATGTCATCTTCTTTGCAACTTCAGAAGGAAGTCCTCTTAGTCTTAGTTTACAATTAACTCCTTTTATGTTAAGATCATTTTCCTTATATTTAGATTCAAAGGGCAGGGGGAGGGGTTGGGCATGGTTACGTACCAATTTCCTTAGGTAGACAATCGGGGAAGTTCGAACGTAGAAATTCCTCAGTCTCCCAAGTAGCCTCTTCCTCTGAGTGATTACTCCGTTGGATCTTATACATTTTGATCGATTTAGCCCGAGTTAATCTTTCTTTGCAATCCAGAACCTTGGATGGGTAATCTTGGTACAATAGATCTAGCTCTATCTCCACTTCTGGTTCTGCTATGATCTCGGTCGGCAATCGAACACACTTCTTCAGTTGGGATACATGGAATACATTGTGGATGGTAGACATTTTTGGAGGCAACTTCAATTTGTATGCCACAGGTCCACATGCTTTTATGATCTCATAAGGTCCAATGTAACGAGGGGCTAACTTGCCTTTGATTCCAAATCCCTGCACTCCTTTGGCGGGTGATACCTTTAGGTATACGAAATCTCCCACTTCAAACTGGAGAGGTTTCCTTCTCTTATCATGGTAACTCTTCTGCCTGGCCTGAGCAGCTTCTAGATTCTTCCTGATTAGCTTGACTTTCCTTTCGGCTTCAGTCACTAAGTTAGGTCCAAAAATTTCTCTTTCTCCAAGCTAAGACCAATTGAGGGGTGTTCGACACCTTCTTCCATATAGGGCTTCGAAGGATGCCATCTTTAGGCTGGATCGATAACTTTTATTATAAGCAAACTCTGCCAAAGAGAGGTACTTATCCCAGTTCTTGCCATAATCGATCAACCAAGCCCTTAACATATCTTCAAGAATGTGATTTACCGTTTCAGTCTGACCATCAGTCTGAGGGTGGTAAGCTGAACTTCTTATTAGCTTGGTTCCCAAAGACTCTTGCAGTTGTTCCCAAAATCTAGCAACGAATTGGGCTCCTCGGTCAGAAACAATGGTCCGGGGTAACCCGTGCAAACACACGATCTGGTCAATATACAATTCTGCATATTCCTAGGCCTTATCGGTGGTGTGCACTAGAAGGAAATGTGCCACTTTCGTCAATCGGTCCACGATGACCCAAATTGAATCATGATGTTGAGAGGTGTTGGGTAGACCCATAATAAAATCCATGCTGATGTCATCCCATTTCCATGAAGGTATTGATAGGGGTTGCAAGGCACCAGCTGATTTCAAGTGGCTTGCCTTTATCCTCTGACATGTGTCACATTCAGATACATATTGGGCTATCTCCCTCTTCATTCTGGTCCACCAATACAAGGGCTTTAGATCATGGTACATTTTGGTGCTTCCAGGATGCATGGAGAATTTGGAGAGATGAGCTTCATCCAAGATTTTCTTCTTGAGATCCTTGTTTTTAGGAACCACCAATCTGCTTTCAAATCACAATATACCCTTCCCATCTTGGCGGAAACTCTTGTACTTCTCTGTCTTCTGATGGAGGTTCTCTTTAATGATTTGCACTCCCTTGTCACTGAGTTGGGCCATGATTATCTGGTCTTGCAAAGTTGGCTCAACGGAAATGTGAGACAAAGCACCAGAAGGAATCACTTCAATCTTCATTTTGCTCAACACATCACACAGGGTGTTGATGCGAGAATCCATCATAACATAGTTACATTGTGATTTCCGACTTAAGGCACCAGCTACTACATTGGCTTTCCCTGGGTGGTAATGTACCTCCAGGTCATAGTCCTTGATCAGCTCTAGTCATCTTCTATGCCTCATGTTGAGATCAGCCTGAGTAAAGATATACTTGAGGCTCTTATGATCTATATAAATGTTGCACTGGGTTCCCATCAAATAGTGTCTCCACATCTTTAATGCGTGAACCACGGCTGCTAATTCCATGACATGAGTGGGATAATTCTGCTCATGAGGCCTGAGTGCCCTAGATGTGTAGGCAATGACCCGGTTGTCTTGCATCATGACACAACCCAGTCTAGAGCCAGAGGCATCACAGTACACATCAAATGGCTTGCCACTGTCCGGTTGCGCTAACACCGGTGCTGTGGTCAGATGTTGCCTCAAAGTGTGGAAGGCATCTTCGCACTTCTGACCCCAAACAAACTTGGCTCCTTTCTTTAGAATCATGGGCTTCGTAATTCAAGAGAAATCCGGAATGAATCTTCGATAATAACCTGCCAATCCCAGAAAACTTCGAATCTGACGGACAGTTGTTGGCGGCTTCCAGTTCATCACCTCTTGCACCTTATCCAGATCAACAGCTATGCCTACATGAGAGATAGTGTGACCCAAGAATTTGATTTCCTTTAGCCAAAAATCACATTTTGACAATTTGGCATAAAGACGGTGCTCTCGCAGACGTTGAAGCACTACATGCAAATGACCGGCATGCTCTTCTTCGTTCCTTGAGTACACCAAGATATCATCGATGAAAACCACCACAAACTTGTCTAGTTCAGGCATGAAGACAAAATTCATCAGATACATGAAGTATGCTGGCGCATTAGTCAGCCCAAATGACATCACCAAATATTCATAAAACCCATATCTGGTTGAGAAGGCAGTCTTCGGAATATCACTTGCTCGTATCTTGATCTGATGATAGCCGGAGCGAAGGTCTATCTTGGAAAACACTTTGGCTCTGACCAATTGATCGAAAAGAACAACAATACGAAGCAAAGGATACTTGTTCTTGATAGTCACCGCATTGAGTGGGCGAGAATCTATACACAGCCTCAAGCTTCCATCCTTCTTCTTCACAAACAAGGTTAGACATCCCCAAGGCGAAGTACTTGGGCGGATGAAACCCTTGTCTAACAATTCTTACAATTGCTTCTTCAATTCTGCCAATTTAGTCGGTGGCATCCGGTAAGGCCTCTTGGAAATAGGTGTCGTTCCCGGTTGCAACTCGATGGCGAATTCAATATCCCGGTCTAGTGGCATCCCTACCAATTCATCAGGAAAAACATCTGCATATTCATAGACCACTGGAATCTGCTTCAAGGGCAACTCCATCATAGCAAAAGCACATGACTGAGTAGAATCTTGGCTGGGTAGATACAACACAAGGTCTTCAAAGGTAGGAGAACGGATTTCTAGAGCTCTGGCAGCTACATCCAACACTACTCGGTGTTTAGTCATCCAGTCAGCTCTGAGAATGATGTCCATACCCTCTAATCCCAAAATTAGGAGTGTGGTTTTGAAGATTCTACTTCCCAGTGAGATAGGCACATTTTGGTTTAATTGGTTGGTTGCAATTTTACCCCCAGGTGTTGCTATCATGGAAGACCCTTTTGTATGATAAAAAGGCAATTGACATTTAGCACTGAATTTCTAGCTAATGAAGCTATGAGATGCACCAGAATCAAACAGAATTAATGCAGGTTGATTAAAAACTGAAAAGATACTAAGCATGATGGGGGCTCCTTCAGGTAACTCCTCCAGAGTAGTGAAGTTGAGCTTCCCTTGCCTGACTTACACCTTCTGCTTCCTTCCTCTGTCTTGATTTGGTGCTGGCATCTGCCTCTGCTAATTTCTTGGGCAATTCTTGGCATAGTGGCCCACATTGCCACAAGTAAAGCACTTGTTCCCATTTCCCTAGCAGAACTGCTGCTGCTGCTGCTGCTGAGGTTGATTGTTCCTTGGAGCGGGAGCTGGAAAACGATTGGGTGCTGGCTGCTGCTGAGGTGGCCTGATCACGCATCTGCCTGCCTGATGTTGGAATCCTCTGCTCTGATTGTTGGAAACAATCCTGAACCTCTAGAGTGGAGCTGAGGGTCCTAACATTGGTGCCTTTCTCTTCTTCTCTGCCTGGTGAGCTACAATACAGTACTCCTATGAGATGGCCAAGTTGACCAACTCATTGAAGCTATCAGCCTGGACAGTGTTAAGACGCTCACGCAACTTGGTGTTGAGACCTCTAAGGAAGCGGTCTCTCTTCTTCTCGTCAGAATCAGCATGATATCCTGCATACTGGCACAGGTCGTTGAAGGCCTGGGAATACTGCAATACAGTGCGGGTTCCTTGATTGAGTGCCAGGAATTCATTCAAGTTGCGGTCAAGAATCCTAGCTGGAATGTGGTGCCCTCTGAAGGCCGTCTTGAATTTCTCCCAAGAAACTTCATGACTAGTAGGTAGCATGGCGCGGAAATGATCCCACCATGTCCGAGCAGGTTCGCGAAGCTGCTGCGCGGTGAAGCGAGCCTTGGTGTCATTAGGGTAGTCTCCCGTGAGGAGGGGAAACTTGGACTCCACGACGCGTAGCCACACGTCGGCATCCAACAGATCCTCTGCCTTGGTGAACAAGGGTGGCTGCGTGCTCAGGAACTCTTGGTAGGTCGACGTGGCCAGAGGTCGCTACGGCTGGCCTCCACTATGCTGCTGAGGGTGGGGCTGGCGCTGCAAGAGCTGTCGCAGAATTTCATTCTGCGGAGCCATCAGCTCCTGCACCGTGGGAGCTAGAGGAGGTGGCAGGGGAACTTACTCGTTCTTCCCGCGATGCTGCCTAGCTGCCATCTGAAAACAGAGATTGTTGTCATTGTTATCCTAATTCACAATTTCGAACAATATGCTTTTATCTCATACGGAAAGAAATTGTCATAATCATAACATTAATTTGAACGAGGATAACATGGTTACAAACATTTCATTGTTTGCCAAAAGCTCTCATGGGTTACATCAATTAGGGGAAGTACCCGTAAGCCTAGTCCAAAATCCGACATCACTAAGCTTACGTGGGTTTCTATCCTCCTAAGGTGTCAAAATGACCCATCAACCCTGAGTAGCGGAAGCGACACTGGATACGGGCGAAGGGGGCATCACAGAGGCAGTCACATTGGTACCAGGGGCTGGTCCTAACTCCTTGGGAGCCTCTTCTCCCTCACTTCCGGCCTTATTGGCCTCCATCTCTACGTGGTGCATCTCCAGGTGGTCGTTAGCTTCCTCAAGCTCCTGCTGCACATCGTGGAGTTGGTTTTCTAGGACATCGATGGTGTTGTCCTTGATCTCCACCTGCTGCTCTAGAGTGGCGATGCGCTAGCTCAACCTTTCTACCTGTAGGTCCTTCTCCACCAACTCTGAGGACAGGTCGACCACGAAGTCCTCTCGGCTGTCGAGGGTGATCTTGGTGGTCTGAGCGAGGTTAGCAAGATGTGCCATAGTGTCGCTCTGTAGGGCCTGTGGGTGGTACAATGCACTCATGCACTGAATAATGATCCTCCCAACTAAGTCAGGATACATAGCCCACACGTCCTTCACATGGCTCACACGGTTGCACCACATGGGGTCATCCCTCTTCTCAGCGGGGAAGAGTCCCAGTGGGTGCATCACCTACTCTAGGGGATGGTAGCCATAGAAAGTTGTCAGGGTCTTCAAAGCTGCCGCCTCGGTGGTGTCGTCCATACTGAATCCAACGGTCTCGGAGTCAAGGGAACGCTAACTCGGCTGAAGGGGTGAGCTTCCAAAGTCTGCTAGACTCGGCAATGTGGCACCCGATGCTCCTCGTACAGCTACACCATGTACAAAGGGGGCATAGGGTAACCGACGGAGTTGAGCACTTCCCACAAGATGGAAGGAAAACCATCGTGAGAAAGGATATCAGAACTGAAACGAGTGTCTCCTCCACTGGCGGGGGGTGGGTGAAGTCATCTATGGAATAGGATCAGATGCAAAGGTTATGGTGGAAGAAGAAAATGAAAGAGCCTGGGTGGTTAAAAGGAGTGGGTTAGATCAAATTTTTACCCCGTTAATTTCTAACCCTTTTAGTTTTATAATGCATGCAAGCTAAGAAATAACGTCTCCTCACCAGTTCAAAAGGGTGCTTTTTAGGGCATCCTTAACATCCTAAGACTGGCCCATAGTTCCTATTTAATTAGCCACCTATTTCTCCCCACTATTCCTAAGGCCTTTGTCCTAGGTCTAGCGTTCTAGTCCTGACGATTCCAATACTGATTTCTAAGCAAGTTTTATTTTTGAAAAGTTGGTATTCATGATTTATTGCTTTCTCTATGGTGGCATTTGCTCCAATACCAGCTGTGGCAGAACTTCTCGAATTATTCCAGCTTAAGTGCCTAAGTCACGCCTTAGAGGCCGCAACACACTTAAATCGGAATAACCCGCCAGTCCCTCAGATCTAGTCTGATAAAGCCACTTATCCAGGATCAAATACCACAAGCTCACTCGAAGGTGAGCCACAGGGGGAATACAATACAACAGGAAACCTCAAATTAAAGTAGTGGAGTTATTACATGAATCAGAGTTTTTCAAGTAAACTGAAATAAGTTCATAAGATAAATTGCAGCGGATAGTCGATATCGTCGAAAGATGAGGAATAGGGCAAGGCCTAGCCCACTACTCCTCCTGCTCCTCTCCTGCTAGAGCAGCATCCCATTCGACCGTCCAACCCGGTGGTAGGGTGGTAGGCCAAGTCACACCATCAACCATATCCTGAAGCGTACCTACAAAAATTGTGCCACAAGCAAGGCTGAGTATACTAATACTCAGCTTACCCGGTGTGAGGAATCTACTCCTCTACCTCTAGACCATGCAGCTGTTTGGCTGAGGGGTTTATTTTGCTAAAAGCACTAGCTGAGTCTAAAGTCAATTTTAGCTTTTCCAATTCTAGTGTCATTACTTTTAGCTAAATATGCTTCTTCTAAGCATACATGGTAGCAATCATTTAAGACAATCAACATGTTATCTCAAGTAAACCTCATTTCACTTCTTACTCAATGTAGTACAAGGGGTCAAGCAGTCTCATTAGCTGTGAGAAGTAGACAATTCGAATCGAGTTTTTAAACCTTGTAAGGTAAACCTAAACACACGATATGTAGGGGCACTCCGTCCCCACACACGTCAACCGTCCCAACGATTCCCTGTTCGCGGCCAGGGCTCACCGCCTTGGCATACAATGCTGCACTGACCCCGGCTGCCGCCGTGCAGTGACCGCACTTGTAACCACCATTGCTAGCATGGGAGACCCAGTCTCAGGACAAGTGAGGAGAAAAGTCCACGCCCGGCTTCACTCAGGTACTAGGTTTACCGGTTACCATATTTCCCGACATGTGTTTAGTATGTTCAAACGCTTGACTTAGGTATCCACACATTAATCCTTAATTCCTTTTCCCGTCTCATGGACAAGGCATCCACCCTGGATCCAAGTCCCTTGACCATCATAGATCCCGTTATCAAGATGAATACAATTAATTCCTGACCTCGTGCGAGTGCTAGAAAAATCACTCGACTTCTACTGAGATCCTAATTAGCAAAGCAGCTATTCGACCTAGCATACTAGTATCCATCTCAAAAAGGAATCCTGAATTCATGCAACTAAGGGTTTCAAACAACTCCTACACTTAAGTGCACATTACAAGCCTACAAATAGTAAGTGTAGTAAAGTAGCATATAAAAACTAGTTATGCATAAAACCGGGGCTTGCCTTCAATTGCTAGGGCTGCGGGGAGATCTTCTGTGGCAAGCTCGAAAGCTGGCTCCTAGTCTTCCTCATGGATAGCTCCTTGCTCGGGGATGAGCACGTACTCTCCGTCAGCGAGGTTGCAATCTAATGAATGCAATGAGTAAGATATACGTATGCCATGATATGCAATTTAGCAATTAAAATCTGGTGGTGAATGATCAAATTAATAAGGTAAGGCTTATTCTTACTACTGGAAATTTTTGGTGGTATACTTAGCCATGTAGGGTCTAGTTTGGTTAGGTTGAATGGCCAGATTATGATTTCTTTGTCCCACTGATTTCCCTCTTATGTTTTTGTGAAATTTTAATAAGATTTCTAGCTGAAATCATTGGGGTGAGATTCATCATTCCTTTTGACTTAGCCCTTCTTTCCCTTTTTTTCTCTGATGTCTTTAAGGTGGGTTTGAACTGCAAGCTAGTTGTATAAATTTCCAAAACATTTGCAAAAATTACAGTAGCTTCTCACTGGTGTGTAACTCTCTATCTTAAAATTTGGGGCTTAAAAATTGAAGGGTTCTCTCTATACAAAATTATCAAATTTTAGGGCAGAGGGGGTGCTTGAACTACAACCTTCCTTGAACAGTGGGTTATTCCCTAAGACTTTTTTTTGCTGGTATTTAGGTGTGATAACATGACTTTGTCCCCAATTTTAGCCACTAATACTTATTGGTTATTTTACTATAATTTTCTAAGGTTTTTGGCCAATGGGGTGCTTTCTACTACCACTATGCTTGAAAAATATCAAACAATAGATTTCTAATTTTTCCTATCTTCTTCTTTGTGCAAGAGCAATCATTCTAGAATTTGGCAACTTTTTGCTTAAGGGAAAGGGTGGTAGAAATTCTTGGATTATATGGCCTTTTTCATGGGGTAGGGGTAATGGGTGTTACCTTATATTTTTGAATGGGTTTTGTATTTTTCTCTGGTGTTCAACTTTATCAATAGTTGGGTAAAAATTAATTTCCCTATTGTTGCATAAGTTATATTTTCTTAGGATTTAATTAGAACATGGCTAAAAATCATGTTTTAAATTATTCAACCCACTTATGATGATGGGCTGGGGTGTTTATTATTTTTGTAGTGGTGTTTTAGTAGTTAGGAGTCTACTGAATTTTTCTTACCATTTTTGAAATGGTCCTTATATTTTTAATTGTGGTTTTTTTGGATTTATTTATGCCTACTAAAATAATTAACCTTGGATTTGCTATGGACTAGGGTTCTTTGTATTTTTCCTAGGTTTCTCATTACTTAAGTAGACTATGAAAAATATGTTCATGCTCTATTCATTAACTTCTATTGCTTTTCTTAATTTCCTAAGTTTTGGGCAGATATAGTTTTTATTAGCAAAACTTGAGTTAATCTTGTATACTGGGATGCTCACTATTTTTAAGCAGTGCCTAAGATGGGTTTGCATTTCTACAATTTTTCTTGAGTCTAGTACAGAAGCATAACTATTTTTCCTTATTTTAATAAGGTTTGGGCATTTTTCCTATTTAATGCCAAACTCCAAAATTTAATATAGAAAGCATAGGGTTCAGTATTTTTGTTCAATAGTTCATATTGTTTGGAATCTAGCAAAATTGGTTTGACTAAATATGGTTAACTATTTCTCAAGATATGAATTTCCTAAGTTTTCTGGTCATTTAAAAGAATAAACAGAAATGGTTAAAGGAAAAAGGTTTTGCATCGGGGTCCCTAGCGAAAGTTTCTAAGTTTCCTTACAGTCGGGTCCTCGGGTTACTATTCACATGAGTCTTTGACTATGCAGAAAACTCCCTAGGGTTCCGCTAAATCAAACTCGTGGTCCTTCCCCTAATGAAACAGTAGCCGCGGCGGAGGAAAGGGCGGAGGGGCTTACAGGCGGCGAGATTTCTCCGGTGAAGTGGCCGAGGGTGTAGGGGAGGTCTCGACGGTCACGCCGATGTGCGGATCATCTTCGGGGATGGTCGGAGTAGGTCGGTCCATGTGCACAGGTGGGGAAGCTCGTCAGCGGCGAGGGCTTCGGCCTAACCAGGGTGGTAAAGTTCAATTCAATTAGGTCAGTGAGTTCAATTAGAGGTCAAGGAAGACATGGGTGCGAGGAATTGGAGAATGGCTCACCTGATTGCTCGATCTACGCGTGGTGGCGGACGAGCACGACCGAGGGGTGGCTCTGACACGCGCTCGGGGTGTGCGAGGGCGAGCGCCAGTGCGCGCTCTGGCGTCTGGGCACGGTGTCGAGCACGAGGCAGCGCAGAGAGAGGTCATGTTCAAGCACGGATTGGCTCCAAATCTTTGAGATTATGGCCATGATCCCGTTGAGAGATCTCTTCCCCTAACATTCATTTGTCGTTTGTGTGTGGAGGCTTATGGGTTTCGCTCACTGGATCAAGAGATATGGAGGGAGGAAGTTGGGTTTGTCTCATTGCTGAACTCGGAGAGAAAATCTCAGGTTTGACGTGTCTAGGGCACGAATCTCGATGCCATCTTCACACACGTTGCAGAGGGGTTAGTTTAGAACAAATTTGTCAATGGGGACTTAAGGATTTGAGCTAGGGATTAAGGTGAACGCGCCCAAGTTCTAGGTGAAGGCTGAATTTCAGAAATCTGAATTTTAGATTCTCCCTAGAGAGCTTCCACTTGGAGGGCCTTTTTGGGGTTTTCAATAAACTATTTTGGCCAAACTTTTATAACAATTATTGTAGCTTAGTTAGTGTATTCCATCTTTTATAATTGGACTAAGCCATGATTCCATGTTTTTCATGGTCTTTTTACCCATTCCTTCCTTTCTACTTAAATGGCCTAATTAGGGTTGTTCTAGGGTTTCCACAATTCTTTCCTTTTTGAAAGCACAATATGTTTTAGGCATGATCCTTAAGATAAAAGGCTGTGGAACTTTTATTCCCAAGTTGATTGGTGTCATTTGCCCAATTTGGTTCACATGAAATAATGGTTCTTGAGTTAGCACTGAGAAAAACGCTGAGAATTTTTGGGGTGTTACACTAGACCCTCTCGAACTGGGGTCTGCCTCGTCTCCGGTGACCTCACCGCCGCAGGCGAGAGCGGCGCCTCCCAAAGCCGTTAAACCCCTAAGCGCCCGATCCCAACCGCCCGCCTCTGATCTAGCGACCCATATCTTCGGACACTGGCTCGCGTTGGCGCCTCTGCCCCTAGGACTCGCTCGTCAGTCGCCTACGCTCCTGTCACTGGGCCCAATCGGTCAGTCCTGCCCCACCCTAAGCCACTGGCCGCCCTGACCTGCTTGTCAGTTGCATGCCCATGCCCGCGCCCTCACCCGCGGGATCTCTTCTCGACCGTTGATCTGAGATCTGATAGCCGAGGAAGCCCGATAGCCCTTCACTTGGTAATTTTGTTAAAGAGACCCTTGTTTCCTAGAAATCAACCCGTCGTCCTGGTTTCTTTCGCCTGAGCCCCTGGTTTCTTGAAGAGAGACCCCTGGACTTTAGTTTAATCATAAGAATGTGTTTAAAATAGGGTTTTTGAATTCTATAACCTCCAATATTCATAATTTTGTCATATGAACTCAAAATTGGATAGCTAAAATTGCAAAATGTTTATTATGTTATTTTCTATCTATTAAAATTATATCCATCCACTGTTTTCATGTCTCAATTTATAGTTGGTCTCTAGGTTAAAGTTGATGCTGTAGATAACTGTATTAGGAAAGAAATGAGGATAGGAGTCCTAATGAATGTTCAAGTGTTTAACTCTATAGAATCAACTCTAGTTAATGTATAATCCCATTCCTGAAATAACTTTATTTGAGTAAGACAGACTTTGTTAGAGAACAATATACCACTTGGCATAGTGATCTACCCCAAACATAGAAAACACTTGTGTGTCTTTACCTTTTTATTGAACTTGTGTTTACTCCGTTGCATATGTTTGGTGTACTGTTCTTTTGTTATTCCCCAAGTGTGTTGAATGAATGATTGCTTTCCATAGACAATGAGCAATATGTGGTTCTCAAGAGTGTTGCAGAAGATTCCCTGAGCAGCAACCTGGTGAAGGCAAGTGTCCTCTTACGCATTATGTTCTTGGTTATCCTTCGGGAATTAGCTACTATGATTAGTATCATGCTATTGCTTTTCCATAATCAATGAACATGATGAGAATATTTATCATACGATGATGTTATTCTGTTTATGATGATGAACTTGTATCACTTTAGGGGACTTTGGCTTTTTCCTGAGTACCTCTTCGTAAGAACCTGTTCGTTGAATGTCTACCCGAGAAAACAATTCAACCATGAGGGTGGTATGGGACGCCCTTAGCTCATTAACAAGAGGAACTTGAGGTGTTGTCGGCTTCGTCGTCGTGCCGTCAATGGGTTCTAGGCACAGTACTTGCTCTGTCGAGGCTGGTGCCAAGGTTCGTTTGTTTTGCTTTTGTTAGTCACCTCTCTTACGGGGAGAGGTATTGTGTTTATCAAACTGGAGAAACCTAACGGGTGGCTATAACCTTTGGGGAATCTTTGTAAAGGCTATGTAGTGATACCTTGCCAGAGCACCTAGGAAGTGTTCAATGGGGAGGCTAGAGCCCTAGGTAGAGAAGGAATCATGACTCTTGGGTAAAGTGTGCGACCTCTGCAGAGGGTTAGAAACTAGTATATCAGTCGTGCTCATGGTTATGCAGCCTTGGGAGCTCCTTTGAAGGCCTTAACGAACTACGTTTTGTTTAGCACTTTGATTATGGTTTAAGTTAATGACTTTCTAGATGTTTCAGACATCGTGATGTAATAAAGTACTTATTTCCACTATTATTTTGAGAATTGTGTGATGATGTCTAATTATCTAATCGTTGTATACGTGGATTTCTAATCCTAGCACGTACATGGTTCATATTCGGTTTGCCTTCTAAAACTACATGTGACATAAGTGGTATCAAAGCCTTGCTGACTGTCACACCCGGATTTTAGGGGTCCAAAACCCGGGCGCGAACATAAGCACCAGGTATGCTGGGACCAAGTCTCACACATATGATGTATAGTGGCACAGGATCGAATGTCACAACTTTATATATAACAGGAGTTCTATACAAAATAAATAATTACATTATAAGGAGACAACGGTCCAGCAACCCAAAGTTGACTGGGAGACGACGGCCTAGATCTCTCACGAAATCACCACAGCATCCTCCAAGCGCCTCATCCTGCAGTACCTGCTCTTGACCTGTGGTGTGTGTGAGACAGCAAGAGTGAGCTCACATACGTTCATCGCTCAACAAGTTGTGGGGAATAATGTGCATGAACTCGCCAAAGGTGGGAGCTCACGTGAAGTGTAAGGCTTACCAAAGAAGATGGTTAGAGCTGAGCATTGCTTTTAGAGTTGGTCAAAATTTTATTAGCAGTTACTAAGTATAAGTAAATACCAAACCCAATTAAGTAATAGAACAAAAGTAACAACATCACCTGCGATGCAATGCATATGACAGATTGAGTTTAAGTTCCATAATTTAAACATCAGAGAGTCCTGAGCTGCTCATGACCGTGAGCTCGGCTAGTATACCAGTTTTACACTCTGCAGAGGTTGTACCCTTTACCCACAAGTCGTGTATCCCATGTCGCCAGGGTTTGCAAGGCCCTTAGACACTACCGAGGTGAATGGCTAGGGATCCACTACGAGGCCTTTACAAAGTTCCACTAGCTTCCGAAAACCCGCTACAGTTTATAGGAAGTTCCAATGCAGGAATCCCTTGCAGGACCGCCATCGCAGCAAAATCCTCCCGAGGGCCTCCCTACACTGACCACTCCCCTACTGCCCTTGCCCCTTTCGGGTAAGGTAGTCTTCCACTAGCTTTCCTAATTAATCAGCCAAGGGGTCCCATTCCTCCCTTGTGGTGGCACGTGTTACTCAAGTTAAGCTCTATGTTCCAATTAACATTAATGATATCAACATGAACATAAACAGAATAACAACAAGAATTGGAACATAGAGGTATTAAATGATTATCCCAAAACCATATAAAGCAATAGCAAACTACCCAAGTGATTCAGGGGTAAACAAGGTAGTGAGATAAACAAATCTAGGGTGACCTATTGGGTCCCATCAAAATTAACCTATGCATGGATAATTGATATTAAAGAACATTATTGGGTAAAAAGTGGTCAAGGGCACAACTTGCCTGGGACTTGAGATTCCAGGTACCAACTTGCTCTTCAGATTCTCGTGACCTCGCTGCTAGTCGTAGCAATACAAACATACATGGTATAGGCAAAATTAACATTACACCAAACATATATGCAAAATACATATTAATAATCTACATATTAAAATAAGATCACAGGAAAAAGAATTATTAATTTTGGAGTTGTAGATTTTAAGTTATGAATTTTCAAAGGTTTTATGTGTTTAAAATGGATTAAGTGAGAGATTAAATTTCTAATTGTTTTCATGACAAAACAGAGGCTCTAGGTGATGGAGAATTAAATTACAAAAATTTAGAAAGTGGAATGGACTAATTTGGAGCAAGTATGAATTTTCTATGAATTTATCAAGTTCTAGTAATTATTTCCATATTAAAAATCCATTTTCTATTTCATTTATTCAAATTAAATGAGTTCTGGACTGGGCCTCAATTACTGCAAAGCGCAGGGGGCTCGGGTAAAATTTTCTAAGACACAGCGCACAGTTACTAGGATGGCGGGTTTATTTTTCAGAAAACAGAGGGCTCTTTTGTAAAACATCCACGGCGAAGGGGTACGGTTAGATCTGCTCCGCCCGATCGAAAACCGACGGCGGCGATTAGACTTAGGTCTCCCCGAATCGGTAAGCTACCGTGGCCGATGGATCGGTGATCTGCGGCCCCGATTTAAAATACCTCAGATCGTTCTGCACTCGTCAGATCAAGATCGGACGGCCCACGCAATTCCGATCGAATCGTTCCCCGACGATCTAATCGCAACCGTTCAAATCAGATCCTACGGTTACCATCGCACCTGACCCAAGCGCTATGCTCCCCAAATCCGGTCCGCCCATATCAGATCGGACGGTCGTCGTTCATCTTCCCCACACCGGCGCCAGCCCGACGGCACTGAGCAGAGGCACGGCGGCGCCATTGCCGCATGCGGCACGCCGGCACCCCAGCTCCCCATTCCCCGATTCAATCGACGTACACGATGCCACAAGTGCTACCAAGAGGGTGGATGACATACCAGGGCAAGAGACGTCTCGAGAGAAGCTGCCCACGGCGAGACGCGGTTTCACGGTGGCCCACGAACGACGGTGAGGAATTGGGGCCGCCTCGAGGCTCAATCCCGACGAACACTTGGCAGAGATGTCTCCCTGGTGACACGGCGAGGCCCCACGACCCTTTCTAATGCTTCGACGATGACGAGGCCAGGAATTTGGCCGCGGCGGCGGAACTCACCCCTCCTCACACGACGATGACGGACGGTCTCGGCAATGGCACTTCGATTCGCGTCAGTGGTCCGGGAAGCACAGGGGTGCGCATCGTTGGCTATATAGCCCGAGGACTCGGACCCAGGCGAGATGGACGTAACAACACCGAGATCACCGGCGCACGCTCCGCCATGGCCGGGTTCTGTTGGGGGAACGGTCTGGCCGGTTCGGCCCACGCGCAAGTGACGGCGGCGAAACTGGGCAGTGGGCCCACGAGATCAGCCAAACCTGGGGCTAACGCGCGCGAGTCAACCGACGGAATCCACGGTGGATACGGAGCACAGGCTCAGTCATCGCGAGCGCGGATTCGGGGAAGAAGGCGGAACTGACCAGTGGGTCCCGCGCGCCAGTGAGACGGGGGAACGCAGGAGTGCGCGGTGGAAGGAAGAACGAGTAGGGCCCACGCGTCGGAGACACAAGGCGGGATCAAGCGTGGGCGCAGGGTGTCTGGCCAGGCGGGCCCGCGTGGCAGTGGGTTCACGGCTGAGGGCGCAGCGGTGGGGAGATGGGCCGCGCAGTGGGTTTTCCCTTGGTGGGCCGAAAAGGGATCCGAGGCCCAGGTAAGTTTCTTCTCTCTTTTTCTTTTATTTTTTTCTTTATATATTCATTTGAATCTTCTAGTTTGAATTTGAATCCCCTTTACTAATTTCAAATCTGATATTTGAATTCAAATTTGATTTGCAGATTTCACACAGGTCATATGCATAAATAAAAGTACCAGTTTTAGAGATATAATTTTATATTATATTTTATACACCTTCCTTTTCTTTTCTTAATTATTTCTATTTTTCTTTCTTATTTCAATTTTCAAATCAAACTAAGTTTTAAATTCTAAATTTCAAATTTATGCACAAGATAAACTTTCACATGATGCACAATTTCTACATAGTATTTCTTCCCTTTGTTTTGATAGGAATATTTCTCCAATGTCTAATCTTTATTATGATTTATTTTAACCATCGTTATTTTATTATGATCATTTACCTTTAAAAAGGGTGAATTATAAAGTTTATTTATTTATCAATGGTACTTTGCTCAGATTTCTTCTACCAATCCCAAATTCAGAATTTGGGTGTTACAAATCCTACCCCCCTTAAAAATAATCTCGTCCTCGAGATTAGTAAGAAAAGGGATGTATACTCATATTGTTCTCGGAACATATGCACAAACAAAGGAATCTCGGCATGAGGCATAATCCTTTAACAAAACATAGGGTCAATAGACCTTATTGTTCCTTCCAAAATAATATCATATCATCTACTAACTAAAGTAACATCTAGATCTTACAAATCATCATAATCTATATTTATGTAGCTTGGTGAAGCTGGTGGTGGTGGTGGAGGTTGTTGTTGTTGTTGTCTCTCCAACCGTGCTTGCCTTATTTCTTGGCGGACCTGACGTATTTCCTCGCGTTGTTGTCTTATCTGGTTTTGCATCTCGGTCACCAGGTCTGTTAATTGTTGTATTACCAGTCTTTGGGCAGCAACCACTTGTTCGGTTTCAATAGGTGGAGGATTTGGAGAATTCATTTCTGTTTGCTGTTGCGTGATAATCTTTCCTTTCCTAGTATTGACCATGAAAGTTAGGAGCATATGGTAATAGTTTTGCAAAGGAAATTATCCAATAAGCGGAATAAATAAGCTAGTAGCTGGTTATAATCTGAAGATTCTTTAGTAGGGCTTAATCTTTGTTTTATGTTCAGATTAAGGTAACCAGTCGTATAAGGTGAATATCCAAGGGTAAGATGGAATCTGTCAAGATGAGAGATATATATGGGTGAGATAGACTACAAAATGTAGGTTAAAAGTTTGTTTGTTGTTAGGTGGGAATAGAAAGGTTATACTATTCATCGTGGCTCTAGGTTAAGTTAATACATGGCTAGTAGTGTTTAATTTCTTCTACCAGTATCACTAATCTGATTTAGTAGACCCCATTAGATTAGATCATATTAGATTGGATGGGATCTAGATTAGATTGGTATGACCAGTTTGACTAGATGAGATCTAATTAATTTGCATTAGATCATGGTTGTTAAACTAGGGTGGATAAGTATGCTTATTAGGATAAGACAGATCCATAAAGATAAAATAGAATCTTCTGGGGCCAATTAGATCTATTAGGATAAGGATAAAATCTTTTCAAGATAAGATGAGTATCTTTTAAGATGAGATGGATCTATTAAGATAAGGGAGAATCTTTTAAGATAAGATGAATTGGTTAGAATGAGATCTTTTAGGATAAGTTAAATCTCTTAAGCTAGATATGTTCCAATGGGGACAATCTAGGTTGTCTAGTTATTTTATAAATATATTTTTATACCTATGTGTATATGCAGATGCAATTGTGGACATTATTCCACAACTCATCACACTCAATCAAAGATCCAAATCAGGCAAGTATCATAAGAATAAACATTCAAATACATAGACACTTATAAAAATAGTTTTGTTTTTATTCCTAGGATTAGGTCTCCTATTCCTAAAGTCACTTTAGGCACAGGATTTCAAAGTGTGAAATCCACATTTGTCTTTAGAAGGGAAAAGGTAAGAATAATCAGAGTATAGCGGAAATAGATAAGAATGGATTAAGAGAAGTTTAGGAAAGAATCAGAGTAGCAAAGGTAAGTAGATAATGGTCGTCCAGTTCTATCTAGGTTTCGTCTTACAGTCAACATTCCTCTGATACCACTTCTGTCACACCCGGATTTTAGGGGTCCAAAACCCGGGCGCGAACATAAACACCAGGTATGCTGGGACCAAGTCTCACACATATGATGTATAGTGGCACAGGATCGAATGTCACAACTTTATATATAACAGGAGTTCTATACAAAATAAATAATTACATTATAAGGAGACAACGGTCCAGCAACCCAAAGTTGACTGGGAGACGACGGCCTAGATCTCTCACGAAATCACCACAGCATCCTCCAAGCGCCTCATCCTGCAGTACCTGCTCTTGACCTGTGGTGTGTGTGAGACAGCAAGAGTGAGCTCACATACGTTCATCGCTCAACAAGTTGTGGGGAATAATGTGCATGAACTCGCCAAAGGTGGGAGCTCACGTGAAGTGTAAGGCTTACCAAAGAAGATGGTTAGAGCTGAGCATTGCTTTTAGAGTTGGTCAAAATTTTATTAGCAGTTACTAAGTATAAGTAAATACCAAACCCAATTAAGTAATAGAACAAAAGTAACAACATCACCTGCGATGCAATGCATATGACAGATTGAGTTTAAGTTCCATAATTTAAACATCAGAGAGTCCTGAGCTGCTCATGACCGTGAGCTCGGCTAGTATACCAGTTTTACACTCTGCAGAGGTTGTACCCTTTACCCACAAGTCGTGTATCCCATGTCGCCAGGGTTTGCAAGGCCCTTAGACACTACCGAGGTGAATGGCTAGGGATCCACTACGAGGCCTTTACAAAGTTCCACTAGCTTCCGAAAACCCGCTACAGTTTATAGGAAGTTCCAATGCAGGAATCCCTTGCAGGACCGCCATCGCAGCAAAATCCTCCCGAGGGCCTCCCTACACTGACCACTCCCCTACTGCCCTTGCCCCTTTCGGGTAAGGTAGTCTTCCACTAGCTTTCCTAATTAATCAGCCAAGGGGTCCCATTCCTCCCTTGTGGTGGCACGTGTTACTCAAGTTAAGCTCTATGTTCCAATTAACATTAATGATATCAACATGAACATAAACAGAATAACAACAAGAATTGGAACATAGAGGTATTAAATGATTATCCCAAAACCATATAAAGCAATAGCAAACAACCCAAGTGATTCAGGGGTAAACAAGGTAGTGAGATAAACAAATCTAGGGTGACCTATTGGGTCCCATCAAAATTAACCTATGCATGGATAATTGATATTAAAGAACATTATTGGGTAAAAAGTGGTCAAGGGCACAACTTGCCTGGGACTTGAGATTCCAGGTACCAACTTGCTCTTCAGATTCTCGTGACCTCGCTGCTAGTCGTAGCAATACAAACATACATGGTATAGGCAAAATTAACATTACACCAAACATATATGCAAAATACATATTAATAATCTACATATTAAAATAAGATCACAGGAAAAAGAATTATTAATTTTGGAGTTGTAGATTTTAAGTTATGAATTTTCAAAGGTTTTATGTGTTTAAAATGGATTAAGTGAGAGATTAAATTTCTAATTGTTTTCATGACAAAACAGAGGCTCTAGGTGATGGAGAATTAAATTACAAAAATTTAGAAAGTGGAATGGACTAATTTGGAGCAAGTATGAATTTTCTATGAATTTATCAAGTTCTAGTAATTATTTCCATATTAAAAATCCATTTTCTATTTCATTTATTCAAATTAAATGAGTTCTGGACTGGGCCTCAATTACTGCAAAGCGCAGGGGGCTCGGGTAAAATTTTCTAAGACACAGCGCACAGTTACTAGGATGGCGGGTTTATTTTTCAGAAAACAGAGGGCTCTTTTGTAAAACATCCACGGCGAAGGGGTACGGTTAGATCTGCTCCGCCCGATCGAAAACCGACGGCGGCGATTAGACTTAGGTCTCCCCGAATCGGTAAGCTACCGTGGCCGATGGATCGGTGATCTGCGGCCCCGATTTAAAATACCTCAGATCGTTCTGCACTCGTCAGATCAAGATCGGACGGCCCACGCAATTCCGATCGAATCGTTCCCCGACGATCTAATCGCAACCGTTCAAATCAGATCCTACGGTTACCATCGCACCAGACCCAAGCGCTATGCTCCCCAAATCCGGTCCGCCCATATCAGATCGGACGGTCGTCGTTCATCTTCCCCACACCGGCGCCAGCCCGACGGCACTGAGCAGAGGCACGGCGGCGCCATTGCCGCATGCGGCACGCCGGCACCCCAGCTCCCCATTCCCCGATTCAATCGACGTACACGATGCCACAAGTGCTACCAAGAGGGTGGATGACATACCAGGGCAAGAGACGTCTCGAGAGAAGCTGCCCACGGCGAGACGCGGTTTCACGGTGGCCCACGAACGACGGTGAGGAATTGGGGCCGCCTCGAGGCTCAATCCCGACGAACACTTGGCAGAGATGTCTCCCTGGTGACACGGCGAGGCCCCACGACCCTTTCTAATGCTTCGACGATGACGAGGCCAGGAATTTGGCCGCGGCGGCGGAACTCACCCCTCCTCACACGACGATGACGGACGGTCTCGGCAATGGCACTTCGATTCGCGTCAGTGGTCCGGGAAGCACAGGGGTGCGCATCGTTGGCTATATAGCCCGAGGACTCGGACCCAGGCGAGATGGACGTAACAACACCGAGATCACCGGCGCACGCTCCGCCATGGCCGGGTTCTGTTGGGGGAACGGTCTGGCCGGTTCGGCCCACGCGCAAGTGACGGCGGTGAAACTGGGCAGTGGGCCCACGAGATCAGCCAAACCTGGGGCTAACGCGCGCGAGTCAACCGACGGAATCCACGGTGGATACGGAGCACAGGCTCAGTCATCGCGAGCGCGGATTCGGGGAAGAAGGCGGACCTGACCAGTGGGTCCCGCGCGCCAGTGAGACGGGGGAACGCAGGAGTGCGCGGTGGAAGGAAGAACGAGTAGGGCCCACGCGTCGGAGACACAAGGCGGGATCAAGCGTGGGCGCAGGGTGTCTGGCCAGGCGGGCCCGCGTGGCAGTGGGTTCACGGCTGAGGGCGCAGCGGTGGGGAGATGGGCCGCGCAGTGGGTTTTCCCTTGGTGGGCCGAAAAGGGATCCGAGGCCCAGGTAAGTTTCTTCTCTCTTTTTCTTTTATTTTTTTCTTTATATATTCATTTGAATCTTCTAGTTTGAATTTGAATCCCCTTTACTAATTTCAAATCTGATATTTGAATTCAAATTTGATTTGCAGATTTCACACAGGTCATATGCATAAATAAAAGTACCAGTTTTAGAGATATAATTTTATATTATATTTTATACACCTTCCTTTTCTTTTCTTAATTATTTCTATTTTTCTTTCTTATTTCAATTTTCAAATCAAACTAAGTTTTAAATTCTAAATTTCAAATTTATGCACAAGATAAACTTTCACATGATGCACAATTTCTACATAGTATTTCTTCATTTATTTTATTATTATATTAACTAAGTACTGTTTTCAACATGAAGTACACACACCACATTATTATTTGAGTGTGTAGTTGGATTAAAGGTATATTCAAAAGTTCTCCCTTTGTTTTGATAGGAATATTTCTCCAATGTCTAATCTTTATTATGATTTATTTTAACCATCGTTATTTTATTATGATCATTTACCTTTAAAAAGGGTGAATTATAAAGTTTATTTATTTATCAATGGTACTTTGCTCAGATTTCTTCTACCAATCCCAAATTCAGAATTTGGGTGTTACACTGACTACAGGTCTGCTAACCTGGAATATAACTGTCACTCTAAGGACTATAGACCCTCATTGTCACCTTGACTTTTGGTGTTACTTCAAAAGTTGGTCATCTTGACTAACTCTATGTTATATTACTACATATATACTACACTTTGCTAAAATTTTATTTCATTCTGCTTATGGTTTACTTGCTGGTCATATAGTTCTGTTCTTACTCTTATGCTTACGACATTTTTATATATGGCCCATCTTAGGTGCATCGCTCGTATGTCAGAGATCCCTTTCCTGCCCTCTCGCCTTGCGGAGCGTCCACTTCGTCACATGGTGTCCGAACAGTCGAGTCACCTGTAGAGACTGCACCACCGTCTGCGAAAGGAGGAGGAACACCGACGTCAGGAGAAGGAGCAGCAGGACTCTTCCCCCTCGCCTCAGCAGGAGGTGGAGTCTAGGAGGCATCACTCCTCTGTGCCCAGCTAGAGGTGCCCCCTACACCACCACAGGGCACCCCAGCTATTGGAGGAGACCCTGACGGAGACAACGACTGTAACACCCCAGGTGTTACTATACATTTAACAGCGAATATGGAATTAAGCAAGAAATATACGGCATAGAGTTATTAATCGAATTGCTCTCTAGTTGGTAGAAACACTACTAGGGAAACAAATGCAAATTAAAATTAATCTATTAAGGCGAATTAGAAACGTCACCTAATTATTTCGCTCTTGTTCGAGCGATCCCTACGAATTTGGTAGAAACACTACTAGGGACAGGCTATTTAAATAAACCAAACCCGAACTAACCAAAACCAGAACAATGGTTAGCTGATTCGCTTTCCTATTTAAAAATCCGAGAAAATAATCTATTATTCGATAGCACTTTAAATTGGCGATAACGCTTTAAATTGGCCCATTTACTCCTTGTTTTAAATCCAAATCCCAATATTCAGAACAGATGAGGTTTATCTATTTTAAACCAAATTTGACATAGTTTAAAATATCCAAGCCGATCTCGTTTGGTTGGGTTCGTGTGTTCCTCGCCTAGATCCAAAACTTCGAATAAAAATAACAGATAAATTTTATTCGGGTTCAACTAAATTAATGACATCTCAAGTAGCGTATTTGTTTTGGTCCGATCCGTTTATATCTCACCTAAACTCTAATTCTAAGCATCAGTATTTCTTAAGAAAGAAAGAAGAAATATTCTATTTTTCTAGTAGCCCTCGACCTTGGAAAACTCTTGGACACGCTCAACCTTATGTCCTTGCTCAGTTTCTGGACGCATGCCTGGGAGCAAAATCTTTTCTTCTACACATGCCAGGGACCAAATTCTTTCTTCTACGCGTGCATAAGCCTCTTCTTTGTATTGTCCCGCCGCCCTCCATCAGGATATTTTCCCAGGCCCTTGTCTGTATATGCCTCTCATCAGCTTGCTCCATTCTCTGAAAAAAATCTCATTCCTTCCACACGTCTCCAGCGTTCACTCAGGCGTCTTAGTATTCTTTTCTTTGCTCCTCTCGGCACTCGTCTCAGCACTTCTTCCTCAGGCCGCAACCCTTCTCTGCCATTTGTGTTGGGCTCCCAGAAGCTGCCGAGCTAGACTCCTCGTCGTGCGATGTTGCACTGCTCCAGGTCCGACCGTTCATCTCTAGCTCGCCATGGCTGGCTCTGGATCCTGCTCGCGAGTTTCCCCAGCGCCGTCAGCTTGCCGGCCTCCAGCTCGCATGTATCATGGCTGTCGCGCCGTCTTTGCTCGTTGGGCCATGTGTTGCCGCGCACATGCGCCCGACACCCCTGCTCCTCTGTACGCCTTGCCTGCACGCGCCGGACTGCGTCCTTCGTAGCTCGCTGGCTTTAGCTGCAGGACGCCACCAGCCATGCCTTCGCATCCTGTGTCCTCAACTCGTCCACAGTGTCGCTCGCGAGGTGCTCGACATAATGACGGAATTGGAAATCGTAGCTGTGCTCATGGCCTTCGAGACACGTAAAATTATTGGTGAGCTATCGTTGCTCTTGCTCTTCGTTTTAATATTTCTTATCAGTTTGGTATACTTGCGCTGTTAATGTGGGCCGGTGACGTACGCGTAAATCGCGGTAGTGGATTATTGTGAGAATAAATTTTGATCGTGTAGAATAGTGAAGTCTAGTACATCGCTTGTCACGTATTTAGTGATATACACGAACCGGGAAACCGTCGTCGTCCTCGCGGACTTGAGTCGTTTGGTTATAGTACGTTGTGTGATATCGTCAGATCCATGCTAGTTGCCTGTGTATTGCTCGTGGCGGTGCCTTAAAAATAGCATCGTCTGATAATCGTCAAATCATAGGTTTCGTGTTTTGAATGTTTTGGTGGTAAGCGTTTCCTATATTGCTCGTATCAAATAATGTTGGTTTGATGAAGTCGATGCTCTGCTTTAGTGATCGTTATATTATAACTAGTGACCGGTTAAATGTCTTGAATAAATGTTAATTGTTGCTCTGAAGGTTTAAAAGAGAGTAGCATCGTCGATTTCGTGGGTTCAAGTCGGATTTTAGTATGGTGAGCTGATTCGTTATTCCTTTTAGCCGAATCGTTAGATAGATTGAATAAATATGAGTGGTGCGAAATAAAATTAAAATAGTTCTTTGTGAGCGATGTAGTATAATTAGTAATGCGAGGGGTAAGTTTAGCATTTAATTAATTAGTGGATAAATTATGTCTAGGCCAATTGTGTTAAGTGTGTAATTTAAGTTAATTAAGACGCACATTTTGAAGAGTTAATAAAAAGTTAGGAACAAAAATGATTTCACACATGGATGTTAATTATAATATCTTGTGATGTTAGTTGAATTATATCTGGTTAAGTTGAAGAAGCATGATTGTCGCAAGTAACAATATATCGATAGTTAGTGTCTGTAATGCCTCGCCATTAAGTGGGTTATTTCTCTTTTGCGTAGCATCGTAATATCTTGTGTTATTCTTCCTATTGTTCATACACGCGCATTATGCATATCATTTAGGTACGTTAATTGATCACGTGAAGCGAAGGATCAAAGCTGGGTTGACCCCAAGATGACATTAAGCGTGAGCTTCTTCGTAAGGTGATGCTGATGGACGAACCTGACGATGGATAATTTGAACGAGTACCAAGACAAAGGATGGTAGTTGAGTGATCGCCATCTAACAAACACTAACGTAGTGTTTATTCCAGGCAAGCCCTGGTGCATGCAACCCCTTTCCTTATGTTTTTAAATTATTTTTTACACACCTTAAGTCTAGTGAAATGTGCATTAAGTTTATAGGAGTTGCTTGGAAACACTTTGATCCATTGCCTACCTTGATATCCATACCTTTATAGATACTTCTGATGAAGTATCAAAATCTGATTTACAAAATTGCTTAGCCTTGCTTAGAGGTAAATCTTGTGGATAGAGGTTGTCCTTTGCGTTGATGCCTAGCTCAGGGGTTATCCTGAGGAAGGATGACTTCTACCTGCAAGAATATTTTTATTGGGAGCGTGGTGGGATCTTACTGCAAAGTTCCCTATAATGCTCTTTTCATCCTAAGGAACACAAACAATCCTAGGGGTAGAAGTACTTAAATCGAGACTTGGGCTAGGAACAGGTGATTCTACCTAGGTTGATTAAGGATTGGATGCGTATGTAGGCTTGATGATCGAGGACCTTTTAACTGGTCACATGCCTCATCATGGGTAAGCTTTGCCTCGGGCAGACTAATACCAGAATAAGATAACACGCAATGGGAGTAGAGAGATGGCGAGAGTAGCGTGTACCCTTTGTGGCAAGTGGCTGGACGGTGGTGTATCTGTGCTCTTGGTTGGCGTGAACCTGATCTGGTCTTAAGAACCCCAGTGGCGAGTTGACATATGCAAGGGTTAAGTGCTATATATGTCGTGTGATTAGAGATCCCCAGCTGGGTATTAATCGATTCGGATCGCCGTTACTTCTCGGATATGAAGACTTGGTCACTGACCTGCAACCTAAGTCAGGATGTGAACATTATGAATAAAAATGATGTTGTAGTGATGAGATAGTGAAATTAGACTAGATGCAATCAGAGTCTATTAATATTTAATCTGGCGTTAAAACATTGAAAGTAAGGATTCACTTTAGTAAGCTATTTCTGCAAAAATATCTAAGTTGATTCTTGCTAAAGCCTTTTCCATGATCCCTATTTAACCAGCATACTCTTGAGAGTCTTTTCTTTAGTCGGGTAAGTCTTGCTGAGTAATTCCATACTCAGGGTTTTATTCCCTGTTGTTTTTCAGGTTATAGTTTTGTGCTGCTGTTGATGGTGTTAAGTGCCGGTGGGCTCAGCCTTCTTATATAAGTATACCCCGTCTTTATCTCCTTATTGAGGATGGTCACTTGAGCTAGCTTATATTTCAAAACAACAAATAATTTATAACAGTTCAAAGTTTATTTCTTTGAATCACTGCTACAATCACTCCGATCATGTTCAAAGTAAAATTTTTGTAACTTGTAAAATTTGGTAATAAGATTTCCGCTGCAAACTGTTGGTGTGTGTGATTTGTGTTACTTAATCTTGCGATCTTGGTTGTAAGTGGTTTACCGGGGTCCTTGGGACACTCGGACGGATCCTGTTAAGTTATCTAGTGCACATGCATAGCTGTCTGAGGTCTTTGAGACAAGGACAGGTGCATGTGGGCCAAATAACTTGGGAGGTTCTGCCACAGCTAGTATCGGAGCAAGATTAAGTATATACGGTCACATACGTACTTTCAAAACAAAAGTTTTGGTTTTGGAAAATCTATTTTCAACTAAACACATTGTTTGGTTTTGAAAAACAGTTTTGAAAAACTGTAATGCTAGCGACATCCTCTGTTGAGCCCTAAACTAAGGACTATTAGGTGGCTTATTTAAAACCACTAACCCACAACCAGGGGTATTGCATACATGTGTAATGTTATTTTTGATGCCATTCAATTGTGAATGGATCAACGCTCAAGGTAAGGTGAGATGTGAGAGCATGACCGAACAACCGTTGGTCTAGGGAAGAGTATAAAAAGCGCTTGATTATATACATGTTCCACATATGTATATATGAAGGCGGCAATGTGGAGTATTTACTTTTTCGGGAATTCAGTACCCCATGGATGTATGGGTATACAAGCATGGGATTACTGAGAAGTGTAATGTACTTGCAATGACGCACCTACGCTCAGGTAAGAAGGTGAGTTACCATAATGAGTTGCCCTATGGTTAAAGTGTGGCAACGACGCCTATGCGTGGCTCGGCGCTTAATGAAGAGCTGGCCTCCATATAGAAATGTATGGAGTATAAACTGTGATAAACTATCATGTGTGAACTGCATCATGGGAAATTGGGCTGTGATGGAATTTTCTACAGGTACACTAACCTCGAAAACGTATGTGTAGCTGACGACTAGCAAAATACCGTGAGAGTCGTAAGTATGCCACTGATATAGAATGCTATTGCCACATTAGATTGGCAAAAATTTGTGAGGACGAATAAGACGAGCATGCATCCTGATTGTTGCATCGTGTTTGTCACCTATACACCCAAAATGCTTCTCTCATCTTTATTCTAATAACCGATGATTGTAGATAATGTGGTGTAATGCTGTGTATGAACCCTAATGAAATAGTTGTCCTCCGTTCTTAGGGTAATCTATTTAAGTGTTATATATGTGCTTGCTCTAGTAATTGATGTGTTGACAGAAGGTTGGTAGTTTGTTTGCTTAAACCCAAAACTAGGCCATGTTCTTATCTGGGGAACCGAGACCCAAATTTGAATTTACCATTATCCCTCCATAACTAAACGCATGCAAATGAAGGTTTAGATAATCTCTTTATTGGACCTACGATGTACTCGGACTTCAAACAAGGATCTTGATTCTGTGTTCAATTAACTTGTAACCCCCTTAGTGGTTCTATTTCCATCCTAGATCCTACCCTTGCTCAGTTGATACAGGTTGAGGTCTCTATTGTATTTGGCCTCTCCTTGCGGATTATCTTATCGCTTTGTCAACCCAACCTAGGAAAGACATGTCCAATCATTTTTCTGGAATTTGATGCCTTTGGTTTCCCTATACCTATCGAAGGCATACCAACTTAATCCTTGACCTTGTAATCTCTATGATGGGCGTAGAAATATTCTTGGGCTGAAGCAGCAGTCTCCCATCATACTCCTTTCATCAAGTTTAGGTTTTGGCCATATCGTGTTCATTTCATTGGGCCATGATCTATTTAGCTCTCTACTTGTAACCATTCTTACAGGTGGAGTATCTCTTGTATATTGTCGCCCTTGCTCAATCTAGTTCTGTGGTGCGAGATTTCTTATTGGTTACATCTGGTAATGGTGTTATGACTAAAACCAATGGCACCGTGATAAAAACGAGGGCCTCCTGTGGATGCATACACATGGTTGTGCTGCTCAGTACACGCTAGTATCACAGTTAGTAGTCATAATCCATTATGAGTTTATATTAATAGGTTATCTCTACACAAATTGTTCTTACCACGTGAGATTCATTATTGCTGCTAGTTTTGTAATGGTGTCATGGTTAAGGACTTATGGTACCGTGGTGAAACTGAGAGCCTCCTGTGAATGCGCACACAGGATTTTGCTGCTTGGCGCATGCCAGTATCGAAGTCTCTAGTGATGATCCGTTATGGAATTACACTGATGTGTTATCTTCCGTGGACTTTCCCTTAAAACAATTTCTATGTTGTTTGTCAAGTGATCAAGCAACATCTATCATCTCTGTTGGATCAAAAGGGCATATCCTTTTCATGTGTGGTCTCTTTTCCTTGGCTTTGATGGTGACTTCACACATACACGTTCCCTTTGCATCCTTTGTGTAAAGGTGAATCCTTGGAGCTTTTTAGTGTTGGAAAACAACGGATTAGCTCTCAAAATAGAGATTGATTTTCCCTGCTGCTGAGCTGCAGGAGTTTGTTCATTTGCTCTCTAATTTAATCCATGTATTCCGGAACCAAGTTCGTTCATCTGGCATGTAGAAATGGATGAACAACCTGACCATATGGATTTCTACTATCACACCCGGGCTTTAAGGAACAAAACCGGGTGCATCTCATACATGCGCCAAGAAGACGACATATATAATAACAGAGTGTATAGAGATAAATGTCATAAAACATCAGAGTATTTATTAGATAGCGGAAGACTTAATACAAAATAAAAGAATAAACATAAAACGAACTAAGGATCGTCGGCGCCAATGTCAACTGAGAAACGCTACCTAGATCAGATCATACTCCTCGCCCTGTGGCTTCTCCTGAACCACCTGTTCTTCTCCTGTGGGGGGGTGTGAGACAGCAAGGGTGAGCTCACACATGTTCATCGCTCAACAAGTTGTGGGGAATAATGTGACATGAACTCGCAAAGGTGGGAGTTCATATGATGTGTAAGGCTAATCAATGATAGGGGTTAAAGCTGAGCATTGCTTTTAATTAGTTGGTCCAAATTTTATTAGCAGTTACTAAGTGTAAGTGAATACCAAACCATAATAAAATAATAGAACAAATTTAATAACAAATCCCATGCAAATGCAAATGACAAATTGAGTTTAGGTTCCATAATTTAATCATCGGAGAGTCCTGAGCCGCTCATGATCGTGAGCTCGGCTAGTATACCAGTTTTACACTCTGCAGAGGTTGTACCCTTTACCCACAAGTCGTGTTTCCCATGTCGCCAGGGTTAGCTAGGCCCTTAGACACTACCAAGGTGAATGGCTAGGGATCCACTACGAGGCCTTTACAAAGTTCCACTAGCTTCCGAAAACCCGCTACAGTTTATAGGAAGTTCCAATGCAGGGTTCTTGTCTGACCGCCATCGCAGCAAAATCAACCAAGGACCTCCCTACACTGACCACTCCCCTACTGCCCTTGCCCCTTTCGGGTAAGGTAGTCTTCCACTAGCTTTCCTAATTAGTCAGCCAAGGGGTCCCATTCCTCCCTTGTGGTGGCACGTGTTTCTCAAGTTAAGCTCCATGTTCCAATTAACAATAATATAATGATCTTGACATGAACATAAATAGAATAACAAAATAACTGGAACATGGATATAATGAAATATTAACCCAACCATATAAAGCAATAGCATAACTACCCATATGATTTAGGGGTAAACAAGGTAAAATGGATAAACAGACTAGGGTGACCTATTGGGTCCCATCAAAATTAAACCTATGCATTGAATTGTGACAATAAAGAATATTGTTGGGTAAACAAGAGTGATCAAGGACACAACTTGCCTGGCACTTGAGATTCCAGGTACCAACTTGCTTTTCAGATGACACGTGTCCTCGCGCTAGTCGTAGCAATACAAACAAACATGGTATAGATAAAATTAACATCACACCAAACATAAGTACAAACTGAATAATAATGATCTACGCGCTTGTACGAGACTAACGCAACTTGAACGAGTCAAATCGGATTTAAAACGGAGGAGATACGAATTTCCTAAGGTTTTATGTATTTGATACGATATTAAATAGGATACAAAATTTAATGTGACTCTCATGTCAAAACAGTGGTACTAGATGACAAACAGTGATTTTATAAAATTATAGAAATTGGAATGAACTAATTTGGACAACATATGAATTTTCTAGGGATTATACGAGTTTTAATAATTATTTATACACTAAAAATCAATTCTGAAATAAATTTCTCTACTTCTGGCTTGCGCGCAAGAAATCTGGAAAGTACAGGGGCCCTGGTGTAAAACGCCTCGAGACTCAGAACTACTGACGCCAGGACTGCGGGTTGATTCATAAAAATAACAGGGACTCTTAAGCAAAACGTCCACAGCGAAGGGGTATGGTAGGATCAGAGCCGTTGGATTCCCCATCAACAGCTCTGATTAGATTACACATTATAATCAAACGGCAAACTACGTGGATCGCAGGATCATGGATCAGTGGTCCTAAGCCCTCCATGCCCTAATCGACCGTCGATCGCACATCTACCAATTAACGGTCAAGATCTTAAATAGCGAAAGGGTATGGGATCGTCAATCGTGGCCGTAGGATAACAGATCAACATCACACGTTCTTTCTCCTTTTCCCAGCTCGAGCCGCGGTCAAGAGCAGAACCCACGGCGGCGCCAGAGCTCTGCAACGGCGAACCTCCCCGGGGGTCAACGATTTCACCCATAACTCGACCACTCCCGATCACAACCGATCCCGAACACATCCCCCGGTATGGTGAATCGATCGGAGCTATCCCCATGCGAGCGGGCAACTACAATTCCTTCTACCGAGATGAGCGGCAATCAGTGGTGGCACAGCCCCGTCAGGCAATTCCGGTCAATAGGGTGAATGAGCGGGGCCAACTTAGACGGTGCACGATCGGAGGAAGGAGAGGAAGGCATCGGAGTTGAATCTTACCGGTGTTGGATGTGCGGTGGTCGCTGCCCATGGAGGAGGGTGGAATCGCGGCGGCGTCGTGCACACGGCGAGGAATTGCGGCACCGTTTGCCCCTAATCACGCCCGAAAATTCCATGTGCATCATCAGTGTGCCTCCACACAGCGCCCAGCCCGAAGCCACAACGGTGAGGATGACGCGAGTCGACTGTGGTGGCAACCTGGACATGCGCAGCGGTAGTTCATCCACACAGACGGTGATGGCGGCGAGTTCCATTGTGGCGGGCTACTCACGGAAACACACCGATATGGGGGTGAGGATGCGGGTCTTCAGATCTCCCACGGCGCCACGATGAAGTCCCCAGGGCAGCGGGCGCACGGGCAGACACCGACGGCGGCGGAACTCACAACTCTCTCTCCCTCGATTTGATGGCGACGGCAGCAAGAAGAGGAGGCTAGGGTTCGGTGTCATGCTTTATGGCCACCAGGGAGGTCGGTTTGGAGCGCCAGCTGCGACGGGGTCAACCCCGGAATCACGCCCCCACTCCGGTCTTCGCGGCAAGGTTGGCTGGATTCGGTGGAGAAGGAAGTGCTCACACAGATGGCCCACGGGTCAGTGGATGGGGTAAGGTGCGGGCGCGAGTGAGAGGCAGCCAGGTGGGTCCCACCGATCGGGTCCGCGGCTGATACACGCGCACGCGGGTGAAGGGAATGTGTGGGCCGCGCGTGAGTAATTCAGAGGTGGGCCGAAAGCTGGTCCGCGACCCAGGTAAGATCTCTTTCTCTTTTTCTTTTATTTCTACATTTCTTTTCTTTCTTTTCAAATTCCATTTGAATTCAAATTTAATTCAAACTTTTGGGGCTCATCATTACAAATTATATCTATGAGATTAAATATACCCATCTTTAAGAATTTAATTTATTATCTATATTTTTATATCGTTTCTCTTCTCCTTTTCAAAACCCAAATTTTAATTTAGGGTTTGATTTAACTTCTAGCATTTATTATCTTATTATCCTTATTATTATTTTTATTATTATATTTAATGCACAAACATAAAAACTCCACATGATGCATTTTCTTTTATTTTGGTATTATTGGTTTTAATTAATCACCCTCAATTATACGTGTGCTCTTTTTATGATGCAAATATGGCACATAAAATGAGGAAATCCTCTATGTATTTCTTGTACACAATTTTGAGTATTACAAATCCTACCCCCCTTAAAAATAATCTCGTCCTCGAGATTTAAGAAGATTTAGGGAAAAGGTGGGGGAAAATCTATGTGAAGCTCTTCTTCTCTTTCCCAAGTTGCTTCATCTTCACCGTGGTGGCTCCATTGAACTTTGCACATCTTTATAACCTTATTCCTCGTGACATGAGTCAAAGTATCCAAAATTTTGATGGGGTACTCAGCATAAGTCAAGTCTTCTTGAACACTAAGGTCTTCCATTGGTAATTGTTCTTTAGGCACCCTGAGACATTTCTTCAGCTGAGATACATGGAATACATCATGAACATCCGCGAGATGATCCGGTAACTCCAATTGGTATGCAACCTCTCCCACTCGCTTTAAGATTAAGAAGGGTCCAATAAAGCGAGGGGACAATTTGCCCTTGACTTTAAATCTCATCATTCCACGAAGTGGTGACATCTTGAGGTACACATGATCACCTTCCTCAAATTCTAGTGGTCTTCTTCTATTACCAGCATAGCTCTTTTGCCTGGTTTGAGCTACCCTCAAATTCTCTCGAATTATACGGACTTGTTCTTCTGCTTCTTGAATAAGTTCAGGCCCAAAGAACTGCCTTCCTCGAGTCTAGTCCAAAATAGAAGGGTCCTGCACTTCCTGCCATATAAAGTTTCAAACGGTAACATCTTCAGACTGACCTGGTAACTATTATTATATGAGAACTCAGCATAAGGTAGACTCTTGTCCCAACTACTACCATGCTGAAGGGCACAAGCTCTCAACATGTCTTCCAATACTTGATTAGTCCTTTCAGTTTGTCCATCAGTCTGAGGTAGGCCGAACTAAAATTCAACTTTGCATCCATATTCTCACGAAAACTTTTCCAAAATCTGGAGGTGGGATGTGATCCTCTATCTGAAACGATCTTCTTCGGTACACCGTGTAGAGACACAATCCGAGTCATATATAACTCTGCTAGTTGAGAACTCTTATAAGTGGTCTTGACCGGAATGAAATGAGCCACTTTGGTCAGTCTATCCATAATAACCCATATCGAATCCTATCCTTTCGAGGTGCGAGGCAATCCAGTAATGAAGTCCATATCAATCTCTTCTTACTTCCACTCGGGTAGCTTTAATGGGTGTAGTAGTCCAGTTGGTCTTTGGTGTTCTGCCTTAACTCTTTGACACACCTCGCACATAGCCACATCTCTCTTCAAACCATACCACCATAACTTCTACTTCAAATCCTGATACATCTTCGTACTCCCAGGATGAATGGAATAATCCGAGTCATGGGCTTCCTTCAGTATAATCTCGCGAAGTCTTTCAATATCAGGAACACATATCTTGTCCTTGAACCACACAGTGCCTTGCTCATCTTCCGTGAATTCCGAACCTCGACCTTCATTAATCAGATCCCTAATCTCTTGTATCTTAGCATCACCAATCTGTCCTTCTGTGGATTTCTTGCTTCAAGGTAGGTTCCACATCAATAATAACTCCTTTAGTGTGAGCAACTGTCCCCAGGTTAAGTCTCCTGAAATCTTCAACAATCTCATCGGGTAGCTGGGCAACAACAGCTGAATGAACATGCTCCTTTCGACTCAAGGAGACTTCACCTGGGCAAGGCAAACTTGGTTGCAGATGATAGTGAATCTCCAAATCATAATCCTTAATAAGCTCCAACCAACGGCGTTGCCTAAGGTTGAGATCCTTTTGGGTGAATATATACTTCAAACTCTTATGATCAGTGTATACTTGGCACTTAGTTCCCATGATGTAGTGTCTCCAAATCTTAAGTGCATGCACAACGGCAGCCAGTTCCAAGTCATGAGTGGGGTAGTTCAGTTCATGCTTCCGCAACTAACAAGATGCATAGGCAATCACATGTCCTTCTTGCATGAGCACACATCCAAGTCCTTGGCCACATGCATCACAAATAAATGTCAAATCCCTTCTGTAGATCTAGCATAACCAACACTGGTGGCGACATCAATCTCTTCCTCAACTGATCAAAGCTATCTTGGCACTGCTCATCCCACTTGAACTCTCTTCCCTTCTCCAGAGGCGAGGTCATGGGCTTGGCAATCTTAGAAAATCCTTCAATAAATCTCTGATAATATCCTGCAAGTTCCAAGAAACTCCGAATCTCCATAACTATAGTGGGTATGCTCCACGCCACTATCTCCTTGACTTTAGCAGGATCCACTAATATTCCTCCATTAGAAATAATATGTCCATGAAATGACACCTCGTCAATCCAGAACTCGCATTTACCGTACTTGGCGTAGAGTTGATTATCTTGAAGCTTCTGCAGTACCAATCACAGATGTTCCTCATGATCACTATCACTCTTGGAATAAATAAAAATATCGTCGATGAAAACCACGACGAATTTGTCCAGATTATGAACACCTTATTCTTTAGATCCATAAAATAGGCTGGTGTATTAGTTAGTCCAAATGACATAACGGTGAACTCATATAATCCATATCGAGTCGAGAAATCCGTCTTGGGAATATCTGATGGCCTAATCTTCATTTGATGGTAACCCGATCGGAGATCAATCTTCGAGAATATCCTAGCATCTCTCATCCGATTAAATAAATCTTCAATGCGGGGTAATGGATACTTGTTCTTCACAGTGACATTGTTAAGGGACCTATAATTCACACACATCCCTTGCGATCCATCTTTCTTCTGTACAAATAGAACCGGTGCTCCACAAGGTGAAGAATCCGAACGAATGTACCCAACCTCTTGTAATTCCATTAATTGCTTCTTAAGTTCTTTTAACTCTTCTATAGACATCCTGTATGATCGTTTGGGAGTAGTAGTAGTCCCAGGTAATAGATCAATAACAAACTCAACTTCCCTATCTGGTGGCATCCCTAATAACTCCTCTAGAAAGACATTCGGAAAATCCCTAACTGCACGGATGTTGTCACCCACCAACTTCTCATCTACTAAGAATGTCGCTAGTCTGATGGTGGTAGTTACTGCAACTTCAACTTCAAATCCTTGTCCTTTGGAACTGGTGAGTTCTACGGTTCCCTTAGCACAGTGTATATACTGCCTTCGCCTTTCTTAACAATGACATACCAAGGATCAAATCTATACTGCTCTCTTCTAACAGTATAGGGGTAGCCCATCTGGGTTAGAAACACAGGAAAAGAAGGAAGATTTGTAGACAAGGCGAGTAATTACAAGAAATGTTACTGCGGGGGATTTATTAGCTAAGTAGATTAGTGTGTCACCTATTAAAGCTAATACAATACCTTATGGTGGTACATGCTAAGATGCCCAACTATAATGTTGCAATCAATCAAAGAAGCAAATCAAGCATTTATCATCAGAACAATCAACCAACATTTTTCTTTTTAAATAGAGAAAATAGTTTTAATTTTGTCTTAGGTCTCCTATCTCTTAAAAAAGTCATAAATATAGGATTCCAAAGTGTGAAATCCATCTTATCTTAGAGTAGAAAAGATAAGAATGATCATAGTGTAACAGTAGAAGGTGAGACAGGATCAAGTTAAGTATAGAAAGAATCAGAGTAAGGTAAGTATAGAATGAATCAGAATAAGGTAAGTAGGTAAGGGTTTTGTCCATTTCTATCTAGGTTTTGTCCTACAGTCAACATTTCCTCTGATACCACTTCTATCACACCCGGGCTTTAAGGAACAAAACCGGGTGCATCTCATACATGCGCCAAGAAGACGACATATATAATAACAGAGTGTATAGAGATAAATGTCATAAAACATCAGAGTATTTATTACATAGCGGAAGACTTAATACAAAATAAAAGAATAAACATAAAACAAACTAAGGATCGTCGGCGCCAATGTCAACTGAGAAACGCCACCTAGATCAGATCATACTCCTCGCCCTGTGGCTTCTCCTGAACCACCTGTTCTTCTCCTGTGGGGGGGGGGTGTGAGACAGCAACGGTGAGCTCACACATGTTCATCGCTCAACAAGTTGTGGGGAATAATGTGACATGAACTCGCAAAGGTGGGAGTTCATATGATGTGTAAGGCTAATCAATGATAGGGGTAAAGCTGAGCATTGCTTTTAATTAGTTGGTCCAAATTTTATTAGCAGTTACTAAGTGTAAGTGAATACCAAACCATAATAAAATAATAGAACAAATTTAATAACAAATCCCATGCAAATGCAAATGACAAATTGAGTTTAGGTTCCATAATTTAATCATCGGAGAGTCCTGAGCCGCTCATGATCGTGAGCTCGGCTAGTATACCAGTTTTACACTCTGCAGAGGTTGTACCCTTTACCCACAAGTCGTGTTTCCCATGTCGCCAGGGTTAGCTAGGCCCTTAGACACTACCAAGGTGAATGGCTAGGGATCCACTACGAGGCCTTTACAAAGTTCCACTAGCTTCCGAAAACCCGCTACAGTTTATAGGAAGTTCCAATGCAGGGTTCTTGTCTGACCGCCATCGCAGCAAAATCAACCAAGGACCTCCCTACACTGACCACTCCCCTACTGCCCTTGCCCCTTTCGGGTAAGGTAGTCTTCCACTAGCTTTCCTAATTAGTCAGCCAAGGGGTCCCATTCCTCCCTTGTGGTGGCACGTGTTTCTCAAGTTAAGCTCCATGTTCCAATTAACAATAATATAATGATCTTGACATGAACATAAATAGAATAATAAAATAACTGGAACATGGATATAATGAAATATTAACCCAACCATATAAAGCAATAGCATAACTACCCATATGATTTAGGGGTAAACAAGGTAAAATGGATAAACAGACTAGGGTGACCTATTGGGTCCCATCAAAATTAAACCTATGCATTGAATTGTGACAATAAAGAATATTGTTGGGTAAACAAGAGTGATCAAGGACACAACTTGCCTGGCACTTGAGATTCCAGGTACCAACTTGCTTTTCAGATGACACGTGTCCTCGCGCTAGTCGTAGCAATGCAAACAAACATGGTATAGATAAAATTAACATCACACCAAACATAAGTACAAACTGAATAATAATGATCTACGCGCTTGTACGAGACTAACGCAACTTGAACGAGTCAAATCGGATTTAAAACGGAGGAGATACGAATTTCCTAAGGTTTTATGTATTTGATACGATATTAAATAGGATACAAAATTTAATGTGACTCTCATGTCAAAACAGTGGTACTAGATGACAAACAGTGATTTTATAAAATTATAGAAATTGGAATGAACTAATTTGGACAACATATGAATTTTCTAGGGATTATACGAGTTTTAATAATTATTTTTACACTAAAAATCAATTCTGAAATAAATTTCTCTACTTCTGGCCTGCGCGCAAGAAATCTGGAAAGTACAGGGCCCTGGTGTAAAACGCCTCCAGACTCAGAACTACTGACGCCAGGACTGCGGGTTGATTCATAAAAATAACAGGGACTCTTAAGCAAAACGTCCACAGCGAAGGGGTATGGTAGGATCAGAGCCGTTGGATTCCCCATCAACAGCTCTGATTAGATTACACATTATAATGAAACGGCAAACTATGTGGATCGCAGGATCATGGATCAGTGGTCCTAAGCCCTCCATGCCCTAATCGACCGTCGATCGCACATCTACCAATTAACGGTCAAGATCTTAAATAGCGAAAGGGTATGGGATCGTCAATCGTGGCGGTAGGATAACAGATCAACATCACACGTTCTTTCTCCTTTTCCCAGCTCGAGCCGCGGTCAAGAGCAGAACCCACGGCGGCGCCAGAGCTCTGCAACGGTGAACCTCGCCGGGGGTCAACGATTTCGCCCATAACTCGACCACTCCCGATCACAAGCGATCCCGAACACAACCCCCGGTATGGTGAATCGATCGGAGCTATCCCCATGCGAGCGGGCAACTACAATTCCTTCTACCGAGATGAGCGGCAATCAGTGGTGGCACAGCCCCGTCAGGCAATTCCGGTCAATAGGGTGAATGAGCGGGGCCAACTTAGACGGTGCACGATCGGAGGAAGGAGAGGAAGGCATCGGAGTTGAATCTTACCGGTGTTGGATGTGCGGTGGTCGCTGCCCACGGAGGAGGGTGGAATCGCGGCGGCGTCGTGCACACGCCCGAAAATTCCATGTGCATCATCAGTGTGCCTCCACACAGCGCCTAGCCCGAAGCCACAACGGTGAGGATGACGCGGGTCGACTGTGGTGGCAACCTGGACATGCGCAGCGGTAGTTCATCCACACAGACGGTGACAGCGGCGAGTTCCATTGTGGCGGGCTACTCACGGAAACACACCGATATGGGGGTGAGGATGCGGGTCTTCAGATCTCCCACGGCGCCACGATGAAGTCCCCAGGGCAGTGGGCGCACGGGCAGACACCGACGGAGGCGGAACTCACAACTCTCTCTCCCTCGATTTGATGGCGGCGGCAGCAAGAAGAGGAGGCTAGGGTTCGGTGTCATGCTTTATGGCCACTAGGGAGGTCGGTTTGGAGCGCCAGCTGCGACGGGGTCAACCCCGGAATCACGCCCCCACTCCGGTCTTCGCGGCGAGGTTGGCTGGATTCGGTGGAGAAGGAAGTGCTGACACAGATGGCCCACGGGTCAGTGGATGGGGTAAGGTGCGGGCGCGAGTGAGAGGCAGCCAGGTGGGTCCCACCGATCGGGTCCGCGGCTGATACACGCGCACGCGGGTGAAGGGAATGTGTGGGTCGCGCGTGAGTAATTCAGAGGTGGGCCGAAAGCTGGTCCGCGGCCCAGGTAAGATCTCTTTCTCTTTTTCTTTTATTTCTACATTTCTTTTCTTTCTTTTCAAATTCCATTTGAATTCAAATTTAATTCAAACTTTTGGGGCTCATCATTACAAATTATATCTATGAGATTAAATATACCCATCTTTAAGAATTTAATTTATTATCTATATTTTTATATCGTTTCTCTTCTCCTTTTCAAAACCCAAATTTTAATTCAGGGTTTGATTTAACTTCTAGCATTTATTATCTTATTATCCTTATTATTATTTTTATTATTATATTTAATGCACAAACATAAAAACTCCACATGATGCATTTTCTTTTATTTTGGTATTATTGGTTTTAATTAATCACCCTCAATTATACGTGTGCTCTTTTTATGATGCAAATATGGCACATAAAATGAGGAAATCCTCTATGTATTTCTTGTACACAATTTTGAGTATTACATCTACCCAAATGCATGACCTTTTGCTAGCAAATGTGAACTCTCAACCCTTGGCTTACCGATGGTACTGAGATGACCTACTCAATGTCAAAAGTAGTTCAACAAGTTGGTTTTACTAACTTGCAACTGCCCATTGAACAAAGGTTGAGTTTAGAGATCATTTTGTCGAATTGTCTACACTCACTTTGGTTCACCCCATTTTAAGGAAGTGTTTATAAGAATCAAGATTAAGTCGACTAATAGCCACCTAATCATTGCTCTAATCATGCCTCGATTGCCTCACGTGTGCTTTTCCAGCATATGTGATCAAGTCGAGCCATGGTTAGTGCTTGATAAAATGGATTGATTGTGGAGTCAACATCAACGGATCTCTTCATTGATATTTTTCGAGTCTCTATCATTTTTCTTGAACTTGGATTTTCTGGTTAGCCACGGGTCAACTGTGATGTTATTCGACATTCACACTCATCTCGTGTGCTATGAATTTACTGTAACCACTTGTTGGTAAACCCCTTTCTGTGTGTTACCCAAGAGGTCGTATCTGGTTCTGTTTAGGTAAAATCGCGTATTTGCCGCTCACCCAACAGACTCAGATAGTACAGTGTCATCAGAAAAAGCAAACTGCACACATGAAACCTTATGTGTTCTTCTGGCGGACATTGTCTCTACTAATGGACATTTCTAAGTTAGCTTACGGCGATATATGCTATATCCACTAGAGAAACCACATACTGCGATACTCGCCTTTGCTTGGAACTGCCTTATGCTATCGCTGATATGGACAGGAGTTACATGCTACTCTACTCATAGAAGTCTTTCGCTCCGAATCTCGAGACGAGATTCTTTTAAGGGGAAGGGCTGTAACACCCCAGGTGTTACTATACATTTAACAGCGAATATGGAATTAAGCAAGAAATATACGGCATACAGTTATTAATCGAATTGCTCTCTAGTTGAATGTTCGGATAGCGGGCAAAATTCGTCTAAATTGAACCGAAACAAATGCAAATTAAAATTAATCGATTAAGGCGAATTAGAAACGTCACCTAATTATTTCGCTCTTGTTCGAGCGATCCCTACGAATTTGGTAGAAACACTACTAGGGACAGGCTATTTAAATAAACCAAACCTGAACTAACCAAAACCAGAACAATGGTTAGCCAATTCGCTTTCCTATTTAAAAATCCGAGAAAATAATCTATTATTTGATAGCACTTTAAATTGGCGATAACGCTTTAAATTGGCCCATTTACTCCTTGTTTTAAATCCAAATCCCAATATTCAAAACAGATGAGGTTTATCTATTTTAAACCAAATTTGACATAGTTTAAAATATCCAAGCCGATCTCGTTTGGTTGGGTTTGTGTGTTCCTCGCCTAGATCCAAAACTTCGAATATAAATAATAGATAAATTTTATCCGGGTTTAACTAAATTAATGATATCTCAAGTAGCGTATTTGTTTTGGTCCGATTCGTTTATGTCTCACCCAAACTCTAATTCTAGCATCAGTATTTCTTAAGAAAGAAAGAAGAAATATCCTATTTTTCTAGTAGCCCTCCACCTTAGAAAGCTATTGAAGACACGCTCAACCTTATGTCCTTGCTCAGTTTCTGGACGCGTGCCTCGGAGCAAAATCTTTTCTTCTACACATGCCAGGGTCCAAATTATTTCTTCTACGCGCGCACAAGCCTCTTCTTTGTATTGTCCGGCCGCCCTCCATCAGGATATTTTTCCAGGTCCTTGTCTGTATATGCCACTCATCAGCCTGCTCCATTCTCTGAAAAAAAATCTCATTCTCTTGCTTATCCATCCGTCGCTCAGCAGGAGCTTATTCCTTCCACACGTCTCCAGCGTTCACTCAGGCGTCTTAGTATTCTTTTCTCTGCTCCTCTCGGCACTCGTCTCAGCACTTCTTCATCAGGCCGCAACCCTTCTCTGCCATTTGTGCTTGGCTCCCAGAAGCTGCCGAGCTAGACTCCTCGTCGTGCGCTGTTGTGCTGCTCCAGGTCCGACCGTTCGTCTCTAGCTCGCCATGGCTGGCTCCAGATCCTGCTCGCGAGTTTCCCCAGCGCCGTCAGCTTGCCGGCCTCCAGCTCGCATGTATCATGGCCGTCGCGCCGTCTTTGCTCGTTGGGCCATGTGTTGCCACGCACACGCGCCCGACACCCCTGCTCCTCTGTACGCCTTGGCTACACGTGCCAGACTGCGTCCTTCACAGCTCGCTGGCTTTAACTGCAGGACACTACCAGCCATGCCTTCGCATCCTGTGTCCTCGACTCGTCCACAGCGTCGCTCGCGAGGTGCTCGACATAATAACGGAATTGGAAATCATAGCTGTGCTCGTGGCCTTCGAGACAGGTTAAATTATTGGTGAGCCATCGTTGCTTTTGCTCTTCGTTTTAATATTTCTTATCAGTTTGGTATACTTGCGCTGTTAATGTGGGCCAGTGACGTACGCGTAAATCGCGGTAGTGGATTATTGCGAGAATAAAATTTGATCGTGTAGAATAGTGAAGTCTAGTACGTCGCTTGTCACGTATTTAGTGATATGCACGAACCGGGAAACCGTCGTCGTCCTCGCGGATTTGAGTCGTTTGGTTATAGTACGTTGTGTGATATCGTCAGATCCCTGCTAGTTGCCTGTGTATTGCTCGTGGCGGTGCCTTAAAAATAGCATCGTCTGGTAATCGTCAAATCATAGGTTTCGTGTTTTGAATGTTTTGGTGGTAAGCGTTTCCTATATTGCTCGTATCAAATAATGTTGGTTTGATGAAGTCGATGCTCTGCTTTAGTGATCGTTATATTATAACTAGTGACCGGTTAAATGTCTTGAATAAATGTTAATTGTTGCTCTGAAGGTTTAAAAGAGAGTAGCATCGTCGATTTCGTGGGTTCAAGTCGGATTTTAGTATGGTGAGCTGATTCGTTATTCCTTTTAGCCGAATCGTTAGACAGATTGAATAAATATGAGTGGTGCGAAATAAAATTAAAATAGTTTTTTGTGAGCGATGTAGTATAATTGGTAATGCGAGGGGTAAGTTTAGCATTTATTTAATTAGTTGATAAATTCTGTCTAGGCCAATTGTGTTAAGTGTGTAATTTAAGTTAATTAAGACGCACAGTTTAAAGAGTTAATAAAAAGTTAGGAACAAAAATGATTTCAAACATGGATGTTAATTATAATATCTTGTGATGTTAGTTGAATTATATCTGGTTAAGTTGAAGAAGCATGATTGTCGTAAGTAACAATATATCGATAGTTAGTGTCTGTAATGCCTCGCCATTAAGTGGGTTATTTCTCTTTTGCGTAGCATCGTAATATTTTGTGTTATTCTTCCTATTGTTCATACACGAGCATTATTCATATCATTTAGTTACGTTAATTGATCATGTGAAGCGAAGGATCAAAGCTGGGTTGACCCCAAGATGACATTAAGCGTGAGCTTCTTCCTAAGGTGATGCTGATGGACGAACCTGAAGATGGATAATTTGAACGAGTACCAAGACAAAGGATGGTAGTCGAGTGATCGCCGTCTAACAAACACTAACGTAGTGTTTATTCCAGGCAAGCCCCAGTGCATGCAACCCCTTTCCTTGTGTTTTTAAATTATTTTTTACAACCTTAAGTCTAGTGAAATGTGCATTAAGTTTATAGGAGTTGCTTGGGAACACTTTGATGCATTGCCTACCTTGATATCCATACCTTTATAGATACTTCTGATGAAGTATCAAAATCTGATTTACAAAATTGCTTAGCCTTGCTTAGAGGTAAGTCTTGTGGATATAGGTTGTCCTTTGCGTTAATGCCTAGCTCAGGGGTTATCCTAAGGAAGGATGACTTCTACCTGCAAGAATATTTTCATTGGGAGCGTGGTGGGATCTTACTGCAAAGTTCCCTATAATGCTCTTTTCATCCTAAGGAACACAAACAATCCTAAGGGTGGAAGTACTTAAATCGAGACTTGGGCTAGGAACAGGTGATGTTCTACCCAGGTTGATTAAGGATTGGATGCGTATGTAGGCTTGATGATCGAGGACCTATTAACTGGTCACATGCCTCATCATGGGTAAGCTTTGCCTCGGGCAGACTAATACCAGAATAAGATAACACGCAATGGGAGTGGAGAGATGGCGAGAGTAGCGTGTACCCTCCGTGGCAAGAGGCTGGACGGTGGTGTATCTGCGCTCTTGGTTGGCGTGAACCTGATCTGGTCTTTAGAACCCCGGTGGCGAGTTGACATATGCAAGGGTTAAGTGCTACATATGTCGTGTGATTGGAGATCCCCAGCTGGGTATTAATCGATTCGGATCACCGTTACTTCTCAGATATGAAGACTTGGTCACTGACCTGCAACCTAAGTCAGGATGTGAACATTATGAATAAAAATGATGTTGTATTGATGAGATGGTGAAATTAGACTAGATGCAATCAGAGTCTATCTCTACTACTCCTTAAGGTATTACTGTAGGCGTCCACAAGAGGAGTTGGTGCACGGTTCTGCCTGCCGAGGATCCCCACGCCGATCCGCCCCACCCTCCTCCCCACTGTCGATGAAACCTTCCATCAACGCCCTCATTTGCTCTATCATCAACGCCCGTCTCCGATAGCGGAAGGTGGCCGAGGATCCACGCCATCAACGCCCGCCATCGGAGCTGTACGCGATATCAGCAACGTCGTCATGGAAGGTTGCCGAGGCCGCCATCAAAGCCATCCTCCCCACGCCGTCGATGGCGCGCGCGGCAAAACCGCACACCTCCTCCCCATGCCGAATCTCCTTCTGCCATCAACGCGCTCCTCCGCCTACACCCACCCGCGATGCTACTTCGATGCCCGTGCCCCCCATTCTCCGCCATTCCTGCCAGGAAAGGAGTCAGCGCCGCCCCTTCGATGCTCCCATCCCCGCGATGGCCGCCACCCCCGCCATCTCACGTCCAGCGTCGCAAACTCGCGATGGCAGGCACTGCCCCTCCTCCTCCTCCGTCGTCGTCGTCGTGTGGCACGGACGCTGCCTACCTGCTGTTTCGCGGGGAGACCCTACTCCCCGACGGCGTCCGGGCCTCCCCCTACGTCGTCGCTCTCGCCTACTGCTTCGTCAGGCTGTCCGCGGTCATGACCCGCTTCTTCAAATCCATGGAGCAGATCATGAGGCACTCCCGGGAGGTGGTGGTCGGCGTGGACCCGTGCACCGAGGCACCCGTCGTGAGGCGTGACAAGGTGTGTAACTACACCGTCGCGGACATTGCTCTCCTCGCCTTCGGCACCAGCTTCCCTCAGATCTCCCTCGCCACCATCGACGCCATCCATAACCTCGGTCAACTCATAGCAGGAGGTAGTACAAGTGTGGTTTTTTCTTCTTTCTTTCCAATATATATACTATGTAATTGGCTAGCTTGGTGCTCCACCTTTTCACATCCATCCATCCATCCATTCAAGTGTGGCACACACGATAGGTAATTTTGAGCTTTGCAGGTCTAGGTCCAGGCACACTCGTCGGCTCTGTGGCGTTTGATCTGTTTCTGATCCACGCTGTCTGTGTGGTTATGCCAAGGGCAGGATCAAAGAAGAAGATCTCGGACCTGGGCGTTTGGTTAGTCGAGCTCTTCTGGTCTTTCTGGGCCTATATCTGGCTCTATGTCATCTTAGAGGTACGAGATACCATCACCAGCCAAAGTCAAAAGAATTTATCTCATGGTCATGTGCTCCACTAGAAGGTTGGGTGTATGTATGCAAGTATGTCTGAACAATCTTCTTTGCGCTGCGCTCAGGTGTGGACGCCTAGAGTGATCACCTCTGGGAGGCATCGCTAACAGTCCTGCAGTATGGGCTGCTTCTGCTCCATGCGTATGCGCAGGATAAATGGTGGCCATTTGTGTCGATCCCATTGTACGATCCCGATTCCTGAATGAATGCCTTTTTCTTTTGCAAACTTATCTCATTTATGTTTTCTTTTACAAAGCCTGCTGCTTCCTCTATCAAGCAATTGCCTCTATGGTAGTGATTGCCTTGCGGCATATCAAAAACATTTGTACAGAAACATTGTTGGGAACAAAAGTTAAGAACTGAATGATGTCCCTTGTGCAATACTGAAACAAGCTCTAGATCACATGAGATATACTTGACTGGTTGGTCCGTGTAGTACTGAATGATGTGAAAATATTTTAGTAGGAATTACCTTTTTGTTCTAGAAAGGTAGTTCGTTGGAAACTGTTGGAAATGATACTCCTTCAATAATTTTTGGCGACTTGGAATCCCTTGATTTTGGGAAGAAATTGTTTTGAACTCTTGAGATGCTCTAATTAATTATCTTCTGTTTGGCTGTATTCAGACTGGTCTTGTAATGTCTCTGTTAAGTAACAAATCATTGTTTGCTGACAACCACCAGAACCCTTTCCCAACATTTTCCTTAAGATGTCTTTACCTGTCTTTTTCAACTGACGACCCTTTACAAATTCACCCGACAAAGGAACTGTTGGTTGAAGAATAAAGTATTGCGGCTTCAGTAATGACCATCCATCCATCCCTCTGTTTCTGTTATCTGTTTTTCCACTCAGATGTTTCTTAGTTTCGATTGCTTGTTGCTCTTGACAGCTTTGGAAGCTGAGCTCATGTTACTTGTATGAATTCACTAGAAATTTTGTCTACCGGTCCGGTTTCTCTCACAGGCTGCTACTGATTCTGAGTCCATTTGTTTCACTTCTTAATGTTGACGGATTTTCCATCTTTTTTAATCCCTAAGCTCTAACATTGTGTGGTTTTAGTTTCACTAGATCGGGAGAAACCAGAACATGTGCACAGGACAGATTATCTCAATGGTGGGACTGCTCTCCATTTTGCCTGCTATATTGTCATTTAGTTCGCTTCGCTGTTTGAAAAGTACCTGGGCTTCAATGTGGCAGGAGCTGGTAGCACCCCACTTCACTATGCTACTTGTGGTGGAAATGCTGTCTGTTGTCAAGTATGTGCCGCAATCAGTGCGAGAGGTGAGAGGCCTGAAGATTGGGTTCCACCAGAAGATGTTTCTGCTGTTTATTACGCCAAATGTGATGGCATTGACGAGACACTCCCTATGGGTGCTGACGGGAATGATGGGATTGTAGACATCTTCTCTGCACATTCCTACTACGATGCAGCAGGTATGAGCTTTCCAGTTTATCGAATATCTTTCCTTCATGATAGATTGATAGTGCGTCACTGATGTTATGTTATGATCAGGATCTATTTCCTTTAGTCTATTTCCATTTTCATTTCCATAAAAATAGGATCTTGATTGATTGTTAGGAGAGGATAACTGCCTCTAAACTGTTTTCAAAATAAATTAAAATGATATTGAATGTGACATGGAATACACCACAGTACACAAACTACTGCATATTTCCTGTGTTTGGATCACCGATTCATGTAATTTATTTACAGACCTATATTGGATTTGCATTAAAATGTTTTTTTTGAAGAGTCATATAGAGAGCCTCTTGGAGATGATCCAACATAAATGGAATAGGAAGAGCCTCATAGTTCCTTCATCAAATTTGTGATTTCTTCTGATACTCTTGTCTTAGAATTTTCTTGATTATATATTTAATTTATTCACCATGCAATGATTCTCTTTCTATTTTCATTTTTGTAGGTTCGCGCCATAGTCACTGAACTTCAGAATGCCATTAGAGTTTTCAGTTTGTTATTTGTTGCATCAACGTACCGCTCCCATGGTTTTGATGAGAGGAAAATAGAAACTCATGTTGAGTACTGTAAACATTTACTTGATGCTGCTAAGGTTCACCATGATGCTGCTGAGCAAGCTGAAAAACAGAATAAGCAAAAATGGAAGTTGCTCGTCGGATTGCTTTGGCAGAGGAAGCTCGCCGAAGGGCAGAAGAACAGAGAAAATTTCAGGTCTATATCTTTCTTGAATTCTTGCATGAACTTCAATGATCTTATTTGTCAAAGTATTTTAGTATGCTATTAATGTGTTATATGTAACAGTTAGAAAGGAGGAGGGAAGAGGATGAACTCAAGCAAGTAAAACAACAGGAGGAACACTTCCAGCGTGTGAGGTATTTTATATGTATGTCTAAACCAGAGGAAACAATTTAAAAACACTGATGTAAACTGGTGTTTCGAAGCTAGGATATCTATTTGTACTTAGGGCGCCAAAACCTCTCGGGCTGCCACGATGGCATGTACTTAGGGCGCTAGCTCTCCTCCGCTAGACACGTTAGCACACTGCTACACCCCCCATTGTACACCTGGATCCTTTCCTTACGCCTATAAAAGGGAGGTCCAGGGCCCTCTTACAGAGGGTTGGCCGTGCGGGGATGGACGGGACGGCGCTCGCGCAAGGCCGCACGCTCCCTCCCGCGTGGACGCTTGTAACCCCCTACTGCAAGCGCACCCGACCTGGAAGCGGGGCTAACACGAAGGCCGCGGGTTCCACCTCCCACGCCTGACTCCCTCCGGCTTCTTCCCCCCTTCGCGTTCCGCCTCGCGCTGACCCATCTGGGCTGGGGCACGCGGCGACAATTTACTCGTCGGTCCAGGGACCCCCCGGGGTCGAAACGCCGACAGTTGGCGTGCCAGGTAGGGGCCTGCTGCGTGTTGACGAACAGCTTCCCATCAAGCTCCAGATGGGCAGTCTCCAGCAACCTCTCCAGCCCGGGACGATGCTCCGTTTCGGGAGTCTTGAGTTCATGTCCCTCGACGGCAGCTACGACATGATACTCCTTCCCCCGCCGCTTGACAGCGACAATGGCGGTCGACAACCCGCCCGCCGGCGGGGAAATCGATGACGCCTTCCCCACGTGGTGGAAGGACGACATTCGGGCTTGTCTCGTCCCCTCCCCCGCCGATGGAGGAGGAGGCGGGGCAACCAAGGCCAAGCAGGAGGCGGCACCTCGTCGGCTGTCGAGCGAGTCGACGGCGCCGGTGCCCCAACGGAGAGCGCGTCGGGCATCGGCCTCGCGTCTGAGACGAAGACGAGCGCCGTCTCCCCGCAACACCCCAACCCCAAGCAAACGGACGACGCTAGCACGCTCGCGAAGGACTTGTTGGGCGTCACCCTCATACCTGAGACGACGGTGCAGTCAGTCCCTGACGTGACTTCGTCACCGCCCGTCGACCAAGAGGTACCGACCGATTCCCATCTCGCGCCTTTTGGATTTAGCCTCGACCCACCGAGCGACTCTGCTTCGGTGGACATTCTCGTAGAGGCGAGTCCAAACCCTCTGGGGTATCGTGTGCGGTCACCCTGGGACCGGCTGACGGCCGTCTCGACCTACGGGCCCTCGGGGTCCGAGGAAGATGGCGAGCCCGACCTCTGTTGGGATTTCTCCGGACTTGGTAACCCCAGTGCCGTGCGTGACTTCATGACCGCATGCGACTATTGCCTTTCCGACTATTCCGACGGTAGCCGCAGCCTCGACAACGAGGACTGCGGCCCAAGTCGCGAATGTTTCCATGTCGATCTAGGGGGTCCCGGCGAAGGCAACCATCTTGGTATACCGGAGAACGGTGATCCCCCTATGCCTGTGCCTCGCGTTGACATCCTTCGGGAGCTAGCTGTGGTCCCCATCCCGGCGAGGGGTCATGACCCACAGCTCGAGCAAATCCGCGAGATGCAGGCCAGGCTCGACGAGGGAGCAGGAACGCTTGAGCCGATCCGCCGGGACATCGGGCAGGAATGGGCGGGCCAACCTCCGGCCGGAGAAGCGTGTCATCTCCCCCAGGGCATCCAGCACCGCATCGCCGACGACGTCAGGATAAGGCCGCCACCGGTTTCTAGTGGAGTCGGCCAAAACCTGGCCGCAGCGGCAATACTTCTCCGCGTGATGCCGGAGCCATCAACCACCGAGGGGCGGCGTATCCAGGGAGAGCTCAAGAACCTCCTGGAGGATGCCGCGGTCCGACGGGCCGAGAGCTCCGCCTCCTGAAGGCAGGGGTACCCCTCGGAATCTCGCGCCGCGACTTCCCGATTCATGCGGGAAGCCTCGGTCCACACCGGGCGCACGCGCAACACAGCGCTTGCGGCCCTGGGTCGCCTCGGCAACGAGCACCATCACCGCAGCCGTCGGGCCCACCTCGATGAGAGGGTGCACCGAGGCTACCACCCCAGGCGTCGGGGACGCTACGACAGCGGGGAGGATCAGAGTCCTTTGCCTGAACCACCCGGTCCACAGGCTTTCAGCCGCGCCATACGACGGGCGCTGTTCCTGACCCGGTTCCGAACCCCGACTACTATCACAAAGTACTCGGGGGAGACGAGACCGGAACTGTGGCTCGCGGACTATCGGCTGGCCTGCCAACTGGGTGGAACGGACGATGATAATCTCATCATCCGCAACCTCCCCCTGTTCCTCTCCGACACCGCTCGAGCCTGGCTGGAGCACTTGCCTCCGGGGCAGATCTCCAACTGGGACGACCTAGTCCAAGCCTTCGCCGGCAATTTCCAAGACACGTACGTGCGCCCTGGAAACTCCTGGGATCTCCGAAGCTGCCGCCAGCAGCCGAGAGAGTCTCTCCGGGACTACATCCGGCGATTCTCGAAGTAGCGCACCGAGCTGCCCAACGTCACCGATTCGGATGTCATCGGCGCGTTCCTCGCCGGCACCACCTGCCGCGACCTGGTGAGCAAGCTGAGTCACAAGACCCCCACCAGGGCGAGGGAGCTGATGGACATCGCCACCTAAGTTCGCCTCTGGCCAGGAGGCGGTTGAGGCCATCTTCCGGAAGGACAAGCAGCCCCAGGGCCGCCCACCGTAAGATGTCCCCGAGGCGTCAACTCAGCGCGGCACCAAGAAGAAAGGCAAGAAGAAGTCGCAAGCGAAACGCGACGCCGCCGACGCGGACCTTGTCACCGCCGCCGAGTACAAGAACCCTCGGAAACCTCCCAGAGGTGCCAACCTCTTCGACAAGATGCTCAAGGAGCCATGCCCCTATCATGAGGGGCCCATCAAGCACACCCTTGAGGAGTGCGCCATGCTTCGACGCCACTTTCACAAGGCCGGGCCACCCGCGGAGGGTGGCAAGGCTCTCGACGATGCTAAGAAGGAAGATCACAAGGCAGGAGAGTTCCCCGAGGTCCGCGACTGCTTCATGATCTATGGAGGGCAAGTGGCAAACGCCTCAGCTCGGCACCGCAAGCAAGAGCGTCGGGAGATCTACTCGGTAAAGGTGGCGGCGCCAGTCTACCTAGACTGGTCCGACAAGCCCATCACCTTTGACCAGGCTGACCATCCCGACCATGTGCCGAGCCCGGGGAAATACCCACTCGTTGTCGACCCCATCATCGGCAACATCAGGCTCACCAAGGTCCTCATGGACGGAGGCAGCAGCCTCAACATCATCTATGCCGAGACCCTCGGGCTCCTGCGGATCGATCTGTCCTCGGTCCGGACGGGCGCTGCGTCTTTCCATGGGATCATCCCTAGGAAGCGCGTCCAACCCCTCGGACAACTCGATCTACCTGTCTCCTTTGGGATACCCTCCAACTTTCGAAGGGAGACCCTCACGTTCGAAGTGGTCGGGTTTCGAGGAACCTGCCACGCAGTGCTGGGGAGGCCATGCTACGCCAAGTTCATGGCCGTCCCCAAGTACACCTACCTCAAGCTCAAGATGCCGGGCCCCAACGGGGTCATCACCGTCGGCCCCACGTACCGACACGCGTACGAGTGCGATGTGGAGTGCGTGGAGTATGCCTGAGGCCCTCGCCGAATCCGAGGCCCTCATCGCCGACCATGAGAACCTCTCTAGGGAGGCGCCAGACGTGAAGCGCCACGCCGGCAACTTCGAGCCAGTAGAGACGGTTAAGTCCGTCCCTCTCGACCCCTGCAATGACGCCTCCAAGCAGATCTGGATCGGCTCCGAGCTCGACCCCAAATAGGAAGCAGTGCTCATCGACTTTCTCCGCGCAAACGCCGACGTTTTCGTGTGGAGTCCCTCGGACATGCCCGGCATACCGAGGGAAGTCGCCGAGCACTCGCTGGATATCCGAGCTGGAGCCCGACCTGTGAAGCAGCCTCTGCGCCGATTCGACGAAGAAAAGCACAGAGCCATAGGCGAGGAGATCCACAAGCTAAAGGCGGCAGGGTTCATCAAATAGGTATTCCATCCCGAATGGCTTGCCAACCCTGTGCTTGTGAGAAAGAAAGGGGGGAAATGGCGGATGTGTGTAGACTACACTGGTCTAAACAAAGCATGTCCGAAAGTTCCCTACCCTCTGCCTCACATCAATCAAATCGTGGATTCCACTGCTGGGTGCGAAACCCTGTCTTTCCTCGATGCCTACTCAGGGTATCACCAGATCAGGATGAAAGAGTCCGACCAGCTCGCGACTTCTTTCATCACACCCTTCGGCATGTACTGCTATGTTACCATGCCGTTTGGTTTGAGGAATGCGGGTGCAATGTACCAGCGGTGCATGAACCATGTGTTCGGCGAACACATTGGCCGAACGGTCGAGGCCTACGTCGATGACATCGTAGTCAAGACGAGGAAAGCCTCCGACCTCCTTTCTGACCTTGAAGCGACATTCCGATGTCTCGAGGCGAAAGGTGTAAAACTCAATCCCGAGAAGTGTGTCTTCGGAGTCCCTTGAGGCATGCTCTTGGGGTTCATCGTCTCCGAGCGGGGCATCGAGGCCAACCCGGAGAAGATCGTGGCCATCACCAGCATGGGGTCCATCAAGGACTTGAAAGGTGTACAGAGGGTCATGGGATGCCTCGCGGCTCTGAGCCGTTTCATCTCGCGCCTCGGCGAAAGAGGCCTGCCTCTGTACCGCCTCTTAAGGAAGGCCGAGTGCTTCGCTTGGACCCCTGAGGCCGAGGAAGCCCTCCGGAACCTGAAGGCGCTCCTCACGAATGCGCCCATCTTGGTGCCCCCTGCTGCCGGAGAAGCCCTCTTGATCTACGTCGCCGCTACCGCTCAGGTGGTTAGCGCCGCGATTGTGGTTGAGAGACGAGAAGAGGGGCATGCATTGCCCGTCCAGAGGCTAGTCTACTTCATCAGTGAGGTACTGTCTGAGACCAAGATCCGCTACCCACAAATTTAGAAGCTGCTGTACGCGGTGATCCCGACGCGGCGGAAGTTGCGACACTACTTCGAGTCTCATCCGGTAACTATGGTGTCATCCTTCCCCCTGGGGGAGATCATCCAGTCCCGAGAGGCCTCGGGTAGAATTGCAAAGTGGGTGGTGGAGATCATGGGCGAGACGATCTCGTTCGCCCCTCGGAAAGCCATCAAGTCCCAGGTCTTGGCGGACTTTGTGGTCGAATGGGTCGACACCCAGCTCCCAACAGCTCCGATCCAACCGGAACTCTGGACCATGTTTTTCGACGGGTCGCTGATGAAGACGGGGGCAGGCGCAGGCCTGCTCTTCATCTCGCCCCTCGGGAAGCACCTACTCTACGTGTTCCGCCTCCACTTCCCGGCGTCCAACAACGTGGCTGAGTACGAGGCTCTGGTAAACGGGTTGCGAATCGCCATCGAGCTAGGGGTCCGACACCTCGACGCTCGCGGTGACTCGTAGCTCGTTATCGACCAAGTCATGAAGAACTCCCACTGCCGTGACCCGAAGATGGAAGCCTACTGCGATGAGGTTCGGTGCCTGGAAGACAAGTTCTACGGGCTCGAGTTAACCACATTGCCCGACGCTACAACGAGACTGCGGATGAGCTGGCTAAAATAGCCTCGGGGCGAACAACGGTTCCCCCGGACGTATTCTCTCGAGACCTGCATCAACCCTCCATCAAGACCGACGTCACGCCCGAGCCCGAGAAGGCCTCGGCCCAGCCCGAGGCACCCTCGGCTAAGTCCGAGGCGTCCTCGGCTCAGCCCGAGGCACCCTCGGCTCAGCCCGAGGTACCCTCGGCCCCCGAGGGTGAGGCACTGCGCGTCGAGGAGGAGCGGAGCGAGGTCACGCCTAATCGAAACTGGCAGACCCCGTACCTGCAATATCTCCACCGAGGAGAGCTACCCCCCGACCAAGCCGAAGCTCGGCGGTTGGCGCGGCGTGCCAAGTCGTTCGTGTTGCTGGGAGACGAGAAGGAGCTCTACCACCACAACCCCTCGGGCATCCTCTAGCGATGCTTTTCCATCGCCGAAGGCCAGGAGCTCTTACAAGAGATACACTCGGGGGCTTGCGGCCATCATGCAGCACCTCGAGCCCTTGTTGGAAACGCCTTCCGACAAGGTTTTTACTAGCCGACGGCGGTGGCCGATGCCACTAGAATTGTCCGCACCTGCGAAGGGTGTCAGTTCTACGCGAGGCAGACCCACCTGCCCGCTCAGGCTCTGTAGACCATACCCATCACCTGGCCGTTTGCTGTGTGGGGTCTGGACCTCGTCGGCCCCTTGCAGAAGGCACCCGGGGGCTACACGCACCTGTTGTTCGCCATCGAGAAATTCTCCAAGTGGATCGAGGTCCAACCCCTAAACAGCATCAGGCCCGAACAGGCGGTGGCGTTCTTCACCAACATCATCCATCGCTTTGGGTCCCGAACTCCATCATCACCGACAACGGCACCCAGTTCATCGCAGAAAGTTCCTGGACTTCTGCGAGGATCACCACATCCGGGTGGACTGGGCCGCCGTGGCTCACCCCATGATGAATGGGCAAGTACAGCGTGCTAACGGCATGATCCTGCAAGGGCTCAAGCCGCGGATCTACAACGACCTCAACAAGTTCGGCAAGCGATAAATGAAGGAGCTCCCCTCGGTGGTCTGGAGTCTGAGGACAACGCCGAGCCGAGCCACGGGCTTCACACTGTTCTTTCTAGTCTATGGGGCCGAGGCCATCTTGCCCACAGACTTAGAATACAGTTCCCCGAGGATGAGGGCCTACGCTGACCAAAGCAATCGAGCAAATTGAGAAGACTCACTGGACCAGCTGGAGGAGGCTCGGGACATGGCCTTACTACACTCGACGCGGTACCAGCAGTCCCTGTGACGCTACCACGCCCAAGGGGTTCGGTCCCGAGACCTCCAGGTGGGCGACCTGGTGCTTCGGCTGCGACAAGACGCCCGAGGGCGGCACAAACTCACGCCTCCCTGGGAAGGGTCGTTCGTCGTCGCCAAGGTTCTGAAGCCCGGAACATACAAGCTAGCCAACAGTCAAGGCGAGGTCTACAGCAACGCTTGGAACATCCAACAGCTACGTCGCTTCTACCCTTAAGATGCTCACAAGTTATTTGTACACCCCGTTCACACACAAAGTCTGGTCGTCAAGGAAGGGTCAGCCTTGCCTCAGCAAAGCCCGACCCTCCCTCGGGGGCTAGAAGGGGGAACCCCCTCTGCGTCGAAATTTTCCTCGAAAAAAGAAAAAAAATCTTTTCTGCCAGAATGCCTTTCGTGCTTTTTGACTACTTCGAAAGTGGATCCTGAAAACGACGGAGTACACGTAAGCAGCCAAGGCTGACCGAGATGAGGGACTCCTACGCCTCCGGGATACGGATACCTCACTCATCACCTTCTGTGATAAGTAACTCACGCTCGGATAGGTGACTCCGCGGACCGAACAAGTCTTCACGCTCGAAAGCTCCTCTGACGAAATGATTTTTCGGGCCTTCTCGACTACGACGGTGACAAAACCCTATGGGCGAGTAAGAGTACACGTAAGCGGCAAGGCCGACCGAGCCAAGGGATTCCTACGCCTCCGGGATATGGATACCTCACTCATCACCTTCCGTGAAAAGTAACTCTCGCTCGGACAAACAATTTTGTTACCGACAAGTAAGTCCAGATACTCGAAACAAGAGGAGAAGGAACACAGCTTTACAACACGACGACAGTGTGTTTGGGCCTCGGTGGCCGCAGAAAACATACACACACTACAAGACAACCCGATCCTGCAGGCTCGGACGTCGACAGTTGAAGGGGGCAGCAGCACCCTCGGCGTCAACTCCACCTTCGGCGGGGTCTGACCTAGCCTCGGACGGCGACGCGGTTGGAGGATCTCCACCCCGAAGGACGACAACAGCACCATGCCCGGACCAGCGCCGGCGAGGTCTTCTTCAGGAATTCGGCTCGAGCAGATGGCTCGGCCGGCCACCCCGAAGCCTCAGCCAGCCGTTCCTCGAGGACATCAGCCCGGCTCGCGGCCTCGGCGGCTCAACTCCGGCGTCGGTCCCGCCAGTGGACGACCCGGCCAGGCTTCGGCCGACCAAATCTTCTTTTCGAGCCAACTCTGCCTCTGTCCGAGCTGACATCGCTACCTCCGGCTTCGGCTCATCGAAGAGCGGCCGAGGGTTCCTTTAACTGAGCAAGAGAAGCCTCGGACAACAAGGCCAACCGAGCCGAGGGATTCCTACGCCTCCGGGGTACGGATACCTCACTCGTCACCTTTGCACGAGGCGACTCACGCTCGGTGAAGCGGTTCAGATAGTCGACAGGCGAGTCCTAGTGCTCGAAATGAATAAAAAACACGGCTCCGTGCCGTAAATACATACATGTTCAGGCCCTGACATCCGCAATGAACAAGACACCGGCACTCAAAGTGCCATTACAAACGGAACTCCGGTTCCGCCCCCGCGGGTACGAACAACCCCTCGCACTGGAGGACCCGCAGGGCGACAAGGCTCCAAGTGGATCACCGCCACCCGCTCCAACAGCAGCGACAACGACCTCCGCTCCGGCTGGCCGAACTGCAGCAGTGATGGCCCCGGGACGGATGCCGCTGCAACAACGTCCTCGCCCATGGCTACGCTCGAGGGGCGAGGACAAGTACAAAGAGCCGGAGGCCCGGAGCGCGGATGGTGGCGGTGATCCCGTCGACGACAGGGACTTCTCCAGCCGCCGCAACCTCGGCACCGACGACGGGAGCCATCTCCCCACTCGGATCCTTCCGGACGAGCGGAAGCACCAACCTCCGCGCGGAGACGCCGTACCGGGGCAAAGGCAGGGCAGCCCCAGAACTCGAACGCCGCCCTAGCAGCGCGCGACGTCTTGGGCGGTCCTCCGGTATGCGCGACAACCGCCCTTGCGGCGAGAGGGGGCACCGGGAGCCGAGCCAGCTGAGCCAGCGAGCCCAACACGCTGGAGCCGACGACGCTCGCCGCCGACCAGCCCCGCGTTGTCGAAGTCCGACCCGCAGGAGGTAGAGCTCCGGCTCAGCCCGGCCCCGCCCCAGCCAGGATGATGAACATCCTTAAAGCTGAGGGCGGAACCAAGATCGCAGCTCGGTTCGCTTCTCCCCACCATCAAGCTGGTGGCCACCATCTTGGGTGACCACCGGTGAGGGGATGCGGCCGGGCTGCCTGATGAAAATCCTTGAAGCCGAACGATGGCTGAAAGGTACCAACTTCCTCGAAGTTGCGTCCCTCCAACGACAAGGTGGAAGGATTGCGGGCGTTCCCCATCCGAGGGCTCGGAAGGTGGAAAGACGCGATGCATAAGGGAACGCGAAGACATGGTCGCCTTTCAAGGGGGTCACCCTCCTTTTAAAGGGAACTCTCCCCACTTGCGTCCTCAGCCATCGCGGGCTGAGTCTTCTCCAACACGCTCCAAGGTCCTCCCCCTACAACACGGGGGCTGGGCCCCGCGCATCATGCAAGCTGGTCCAGGGCAGAAGGAGCCAAACCGCCACGCGCAGGGCATGCAACTGCCCAGCGGTTACAAGCATTCCTCCACTTTCGCCCAGACCAGCGGGTGAAAGGGTGGACAGCCATGCAGTCGGCATGCAACCGCGCCAAGTGGGCGCGCCCCTTCGACTCCAACGTGCCCAGCATGGAGGCCCAGGCCCACACGTCATGCAACCGGCGCGCCGGTCGCTACGTGCGAGCAACTGCACCGCCCGTCGCGCCACTACCGCGCCTCCTCGACTGTGGAACCAGTACCGCGACTCAAGGCAACCCTGCGTATGACCCGACAGTGCCAGCCAGGCGCATCGGTCACGGGCCGGTCAGCCGCGGGAGGAGGCGCGACGGTCGATGCAGCCACAAATGGGCCGGCAGTAATGGCGGTAGCAGGCGGGCAGAAGCAGCGGTCATGTCGTCAGCCAAGCTCACGTCCCCTCGTGGGACAGCGAGAGAACCCTCTCCCACGGCATGAAGACGGCGCGCCCGTGTTCCGTTCCTCGAACGGCTCGCGCACGCGCAACGGCTGCTCTGTGAACCACTCGTCCCGTCGCATTAACTCCGCAGCAGGACAGGCGGCACCTTTGGCAGGAGAAGCGAGCGACGCTTCGCCTTCGCCATAATGACCACGTCAGAAAAGGTATGCCATGTCATTTCGATTTCGTGTCCTTTTCCTTTTCCTCTTTCTCTCTCTTACAACAGGGACCGGGAAAGGGGGATACCCCGAAAGGGATCCTTCTCCGCGAAGGAAACAGGCCCCGAGCCCCCCTACTAATTAGAGGTTCGAAGGCTGGCCCCTCGGAAGGGTTCAACAGCCGCCTCAGAGCGCTCGGGCTCCGCGCCCACTACTGGTCAGAGGTTCGAGGGCTGGCCCCTCGGAAGGGTTCAACGGCCGCCTCAGGCCACTCGGGCTCCGTGCCCACTACTGATCAGGGGTTCGTAGGCTGGCCCACGAAGGGTTCACAGCCGCCTCAGACACAGAGCGAGGGATGACCCCGGGTACGTTCAATACATAACCAAGGCTCGGGCTACGCTCCCGAGGTACCCTAAGACATTTCCGAGACTAGTGGGAACGATCTTGTAACGGAGTCCCATCAGAGGGAGGCATCGAGCCCTCGGACCCCATCAAAAGGGGACCGGGTCCGGCAGATCACTCGTAGGTACTTTTGGAGCGTGCCTCCGGGCCTCTAGCCGACCCCTAACAAATGGGGCACGGGCGTCCACTCGGATTACCCGTCAACAGCTCACTGGAGACACCATGTTCGGCGCCCTCCAAGGGCAACATGGCGCTTTCCCCCCCCTCCTCCTTGCGGAAAGGCGACGCAGGGGCGTATATAAAAAAGATGAGTCTGTCCTCGACCGTCCTCTCGCCCTGTGCGGAGGCTCGGAGGCTGCTCTCGCAAACCCGGCTCCGGCCAATCCGTTGACAGCGTCAACATACCAGCCTGAGAACTTGGGACCCGACCGTGCACCCGGGCTACGGCCAGCTCGCATGAGGGAACAACCAGACCGGCCGAAGCGTTGCGAAATACATTAAGACCTCGAAGGAGTCAACCCACTCATCCGAGGCCTCGGGGGCTACACCCGGCGGGTGCGCTCGCGCGCACCCACCGGAACAAAACGCAACCGAGAAAGGCTGGTCCCCTTGCAAAAAAGTGCGACAAAAGCCTCCAAGCGAGTATTAACACTCCCTTCGAGGCTCGGGGGCTACTGTCGGGGACCATAATTAGGGGTACCCTCAAGACTCCTAAATCCCAGCTGGTAACCCCCATCAGCACAAAGCTACAAAGGCCTGATGGGTGCGATTAAGTCCAGGATCGGTCCATTCGAGGGATGCGATCACGCCTCGCCCGAGCCCAGCCTCGGGCAAGGGCAGCCGACCCCGAAGGATTCACGTCTCGCCCGAGGACCCCCTCCAGCAACGGACACACCTTTGGCTCGCCCGAGGCCCAGTCTTCACCAAGAAGCAACCTTGGCCATGTCGCCACGCCAACCGACCGAATTACAGAGGCATTTAATGCAAAGGTGGTCTGACACCTTTTTCCTGACGCGCGCCCTCCAGTCGACAGAGCCAAAGTGACCGTAGTCACTTCGCCGCTCCACTGACCGGCCTGAGAAGGGGACAGCGCCGCCTGCGCCGCCCCAACTACTGTGCCACTCGACAGAGTGAGGCTGTCAGCAACCAAGTCTGGCCTCAGGCGCCATAGGAAACTCCGCTTCGCCCGACCCCAGGGCTCGGACTCTGGCTCGGCCCCGGAAGACGACGAACTCCGCTTCGCCCGACCCTAGGGCTCGGACTCGGGCTTAGCCCCGGAAGACGACGAACTCCACTTCGCCCGACCCCAGGGCTCGGACTCGGGCTCAGCCCCGGAAGACGACGAACTCCGCTTCGCCTGACCCCAGGGCTCGGACTCGGGCTCAGCCCCAGAAGACGAAGAACTCCGCTTCGCCCGACCCCAGGGCTCGAACTCGAGCTCAGCCCTGGAAGACGACGAACTCCGCTTCGCCCGACCCCAGGGCTCGGACTCGGGCTCAGCCCCGGAAGACGATGAACTCCGCTTCGCCCGACCCCAGGGATCGGACTCGGGCTCAGCCCCGGAAGACGACGAACTCCGCTTCGCCTGACCCCAGGGCTCGGACTCAGCCCTAGCCTCAGCTAACGGTCTCCGCCTCGCCCGACCCAGGGGCTCGGACTCGACCTCGGCCTTGGAAGACATTCTCGACCTCGACCTCGGAGGAGCCTCCACCTCGCCCAACTCAGGGCTCAGACCGACCACGTCACAAGAGGCGCCATCATTACCCTACCCCAAGCTGACTCAGGCTACGGGGGACAAGACCGGCGTCCCATCTGGCTCGCTCCGCTAAACAAGTGATGATGGCGCCCCGCATGCTCTATGACGACGGCGGCTCTCAGCCCCCTTACAGAAGCAAGAGGACGTCAGCAAGGACTCGACAGCCCCGACAGCTGTCCTTCCGCCACGCTCCAGCGCTCCTCCGACGGCCACGACACCACACGAACTGGGTGCCAAAACCTCTCCGGCTGCCACGATGGCATGTACTTAGGGCGCTAGCTCTCCTCCGCTAGACATGTTAGCACACTGCTACACCCCCCATTGTACACCTGGATCCTCTCCTTACGCCTAAAAGGGAGGTCCAGGGCCCTCTTATAGAGGGTTGGCCGCGCAGGGATGGACGGGACGGCGCTCGCGCAAGGCCGCTCGCTCCCTCCCGCGTGGACGCTTGTAACCCCCTACTGCAAGCGCACCCGACCTGGGCGCGGGGCTAACACGAAGGCCGCGGGTTCCACCTCCCACACCTGACTCCCTCCGGCTTCTTCCCCCCTTCGCGTTCCGCCTCGCGCCGACCCATCTGGGCTGGGGCACGCGGCGACAATTTACTCGTCAGTCTAGGGACCCCCCGGGGTCGAAACGCCGACAGTTCCAGATATTTTGGTTGAAGCCGAAGAGAATATCAGAATGGTTCGGGAGAATCTAAAGATAGCACAGTCTAGGCACCAAAGTTTTGTCGACACCAGAAGAAGAGTGCTGAGTTTTGAAGTGGGAGATTATGTTTACCTGAAGGTGTCACCGATCAGAGGAGTCAGAAGTTTCGGAGTCAAGGGCATGTTAGAACCTCGATACATCGGACTATACCAGATTCATGCAAGACATGGAGAAGTGGCCTATCAGTTGAGCCTACCAGAAAGTCTATCAGCAGTGCATGATGTTTTCCACGTATCTCAGCTGAAGAAATATTTGCGAGTGCTAGAAGAGAAGTTGCCAACTGAGGACCTTGAAATCCAAGAAGACTTGACATATATCAAGAAGCCAACTCAGATTCTGGAGACAACAAAAAAAGTAACTCGAAGGAGCACCATCAGAATGTGCAACGTCAAATGGGGCCACCATTTAGAGGAAGAAGCAACATGGGAAAGAGAGGATGATCTATAAGCCAAGTATCCTGAGCTCTTTGCTAGCCAACCCTGAATCTCGAGGGCGAGATTCTTTTAAGGGGGATAGGTTTGTAACACCCTGAATTTGGGGGTATAAAATTTCTTCTCTAGTATCTACCAAATTCAGGAGTTACCTCTCTTCTCCTCTATATAGTTTCCTTTTTCTCTTCCTTTTAGTAGAGGTTTGGGTATTTTATTTTGGATATGTATTGATACATTATTAGATCTAAATCTAAGGGGATATGAATTATTGCATCATGCTGAGCCTAAACATTGATCTTTGTTTGATGCATATGCTTGAAATTTTCAAATTTGAATTTGTGGCTTGGATGGATTTGAATTCAAAAGAGAAAATAAAAAGAAAAGAGGATTTGAAATTCAGAATAAAAAGAAAACACAAAGCAGCCCGCAAACCCCCCCTTGACTCGGCCTTTTGGCCTAGCTCTCGCAGCACACGCGCCAGCTCCCTTGCTCTCGCTACCCGGTGGGACCGCCCTGTCGGCGCGAACTCCCTCAGTCGTGTGCCGCTCCCTCCCTCTCTGCCTTATGGGCCCTACTCGCTAGTCGCCCCGCACACACACCCGCTGTCGCCCATGCCCCGCTTGTCAGCCCCGTCTTCCCCTCTTCGCAACCGCCACACGCCCGCCGTGCACACACACCGAGAGAACCAGCCCACGTCACGCCCCATGACCCCCAGCTCTTTTGAGCCTTGCGCACACATGTTCCCTCACACTACCTCATTTCTTTCGCCCGCAGCCCACCTCGCGCACAACCGTCGCCGCCCGAGCTTGCCGGTGATGCGTGCCCACCATGCCGAATCGCCCAGACCTTTAGATGTCATGCCAAGCCTCCCCAAGTGCTGTACTGAGGTAAGGAGCAACACCCCATGCTCCTTTGGCCTAGATTCTACTTCTTTGCTGCGAATTAGAGCTCGTCGGTGTCACAGAACCTCATAAGGTATTAGGCCCACCTACAGATGTCCTTGTCCTAAGGACATCAGACAGTCATGTAGGTGCGCGCAATCACTCGACAAGTTTGGTTATCTGTACCATCATCATATCGGCCAAGAGCGCTTCACCCATCACACAGACATTACACACATAATCGGAGTAAAGAATAAGCGGAAGGATTACAATAACATAATTTACATTCATATAAAATATAGAGAGAGTATTATTACATAACGGGTGTTCGAGTGCAGCACTTAATATTACATAACGGGGAGGCAAAACATCCTCCCACCAACAAGTTTACTGATTTTCCTCCTACTATGCCACCACCTTCGAGCAGAAACAGCAAAACTCGACTGTTTCATCACCTACAACAACATGGGATCGAAAACCTTGAGTACGAAGTGTATTTTCACAAGTCTTACTGGCCAAAGGAAAAAGAATTCTCAAGGATATGCAGGCTTGTGAGATTCAAGGTAAAGCTGATCAAGAATCAAAGACTCTGTTTGCAGAAAAGCTTACTATCAGTGGATCCTTAAAAATCCAATTTTATTATCAGGTTGAGTCATTACCTGTATCTAGAGTTCTTTCTATCCTAGTTCAGGCACTTAGCCTACACTAGCCATCTTTTATCACCCTTTGAGTTCACTGGATTGCTACGTGTAAGTCAGTGATCATGTCTTCATGTCTGAGAAGTAACAGCGATCCAAATTGATTAATACCCAGCTAGGGATCTCTAACCACACAAAATATGTTCACGCCAACCGACAGCACATATACACCACCGTCCAACCTCTTACCACGGAGGCTACACGCTACTCTTGCCATCTCTCCACTCCAATTGCGTGGTGGCCTTTCTGGTATTGGCCTGACCAAGGCAAAGCTTACCCATGACGAGGCATGTGGCCAGTTAAAAGGTCCTCGATCATCAAGCTTACGTCGGTACGGTCCTTAATCGACTCAGACGGAGTCACTACACCGAGACTTCCTTCTCGTGCAAGTCACCCGCCTGGTCTAGTCTTTGTCATTTACAACCCAAAGTTTGGTACCTGACAGAGGTACATCTTTTCAGATGTTGAACCCATCATGGCCATGATGGATTCCCCATCAAGTCTTTTCTTTGAAAAATTCCCATCCCATATGAAGCATCATCTTTGTTTATAAAAAAACATTTTGTTTTCTAAAGCAAGGCTAAGCATCAAAACACTTTAAGTAAAACTGGTATCAAGGAATGGTAATCAGTTCCAAGGAAGGAAATGCAACAATTGTTTAGCATACAACTCCTATCACCTAATGCTTCATGGCAAGTGATAAAGAGTTTAAAACAACAAGGAAAGGGTAAATGCACGGGGACTTGCCTTGTGTTGTAGGAGGCTCGGGGTCTGTCCCACAGATGTCAAAAAAGAAGTTGTTCTCAACTAGGGGATTCTTAGCTTGTGGGACAACTTCTTCTTCGACTACAACTTCTTCATTTTCTATACATAACAATACATATACATGAATGCTTATGTGTTTCTATGAATATGCAGGTATATAATGGAAACATACCAAGTTGTATCTTGAATACAACTTTCCTTCATGGTACACACTAGTCACTAGGGTTTCCTGAGTTAGTATTCTATTAGGGTTAGGCAATTATACCCAAGGAAGCTAGTGTATTGGTTTTGGGACCAAACAATGCCAAAGCATGTCAAACTCTACCCAAGGACTTTAATCATCAAACTAAGCTTACCCAAAAAGTTTTATTATTTTTGGAGCTACCAAATTAATTCTAAAATTCTAAAAGGCTAGGTTTAAGCATCTTTAAATGCTAAATAATTCTAGGTTTGAACTAAAAATCTTGGAACTATTTTTATTAAATACTAGATGAATTTAGGAGTTTAGCAAAATTAGTCCCATAATTTTACCGTTTTTCTAGAATTTGCTACAATATTCCAAGTCTAGCAGATAAAGGAAAATGATGAATAATACTGGGCTAAAACTAGCCCGATCCGGCCCACGAACAGGCAAAACGCGCCCGCGCGCGCCCGCGTTGGCCATTTTGCACAGAGGTCCTCGGCGATTTGAAAAACCAGTAAAGATCCTATGTGTCTAACATATGCACTTAAGCCCCTCTCTTTTCTCTTCTTCGCAAGACCGGGTCCCCGACCACAGACGGCGGAGCGGCTGCTCCGACAAGCTTGTACCGGCCGCAATACCCAATAATCCATGGTCTAATTCGGTCTACACCTAATTCTACCCTTGGTGCTCCACTGGGGATCACTAATTGAACCCGAACGCCATTCTAGAGCTCAGTCCACATACACCCGTGGAGTTTGAGACATTCCCGACGTGTTCCTAATGACACAGTGTAGTAACGTATGAATTGGGAGCATGGTAAGTTTTAGCAACTTACCAGGACTCAAGAATGGCAGCTAGGAAGGCGGGTGAAGGGACAGGACGGTGGGTCGACGGAGGGGGTGCTCACAACGGTTCGGAGAACGGATTTGGGGGAAAATCTAAATTAGGGCGCTACGGTGGACGATCAGGGGCGAGGAGTGGTTCACTGGGTTTGTAACAAGTAGGCAGAACAGACTGAGGCATCAATTTGTAGACTTCGGCCAAGCTTATCGTGAATTTTGGATTGAAATCAAGGTCACCGTGACCGGGATATTTTTATGGTGGCCTGCTCACCATGGCGCATGAGAGGGAAACAGTTTAGGGATAATAACCGGTTGCTTGCCATGATCCTTACAACATGGAGGAGAGATTGCTACGTGTCACGGCCAGAGAAACGGTGAGCTCCAGTGATGCCAACATGACTAACCGCGGCAGGACACGATGGCTGGACCGGCCAGTGACTGGGTTCACCCCTCCCCGAATCTTTTCACCCCATCTTGGCATTATCCATCTCTCCCATGGCACGAATCTCCCAGACGAGCATGAATTGCGGCAGAGGATCACCAGCATCAGGTTCACAGCATTGGAGATCTTTCTGGCCACAGTACCATGGCAATCTTCGTTAGTCCCTCTGTCCGAGTAACTTGCAAGGCCCCGTTCTCCAATTTTTGTGTGGCAACTCACTCACCTGCCTATATCAAAGTTGTTGTCCAATGTACCAGCTACAACTTTGTTACAAATACCTTGCTCAAACATCCACTAAATCCCCGCAAATTGATCTCAAAGTTCTTCCAATTTCACTGATGGTCAAGATTCAGTCTTAAGGTTGACTGATAGTCCAACTTCATGTCTATTTTTCTCCAATTTCTTTATAGTTCTTGGGAAAGATCATTTAATCAAACTTGTACATCTATATTACCTCTACAAACTTGTTGTAGTGACCTAGGGAAAAATCTTCATGGATAAAGAAATACAAGGTTCCAAAGTCAGCTTAATCACACTGATTTCAGAGTTAACCATATGGGTATCCTTGTGGCTTTTTCACAAATTAGTCCAATTTGATCCACATTTCTTGAAAATCCTCCAATGTAAAAGTTGTTTAGTTTTTTATACTTTACCACTTTGATATATGCATTTTGGTCCAAAAGTGTATAGAAATTGAAATCACCCCATAGGGCATAAATTAGGGTTTTCTGGGGTTCATCTTAGGGTTTTGAGTAATCTAGGGTTTGTGTGCCACTTAAATCCATAAAATTTAGGCTCTTATGAACGTTTCCAATACTTTTGAGATAATACTCAATTTGGCCTCAAATTCACCCATATACCCCAATCCCATGGTTAAGTACCCTACTCTAGGGTTAAGAAGCACTTCAAGACATCACATCAGATTTGTTTTGAAGTTTTAGCCTAGTGGATGCATTCTAGGTGTAACAAACATAATGACATGTCAATGCATATGATGCCATGCTAAAATTTTAGTTCTGGTAACACCAAGGGTGTTACATCCTTCCCCCAAAAAAAGAATCTCGTCCCAAGATTTAAGGTCCTAGGGTAAGTAATGGAAAAGGAAACACGTCACAACTTTATTTCCTTAATCTTACATAAGGACATTACTTAAACTATACTACTCTAATCCTTTTCGTCCTTAGCTGCTCCACTGCCCTCTTCAAGAGACCATTTGTCTGCAAGGTTCATGGAAGGAGGGGCTCCAAAAAGGTCCAACTCCCCATTAGGTCCTCCATCAGCTGTTCCAGATGGTCCGGCTCCCATTGCTGTAACTTCTAGTGGCACGTTTGGGTGCAGCTGGTCATACAATACGTGCACCTCTTCATGCAGGGTGTTGCAATACGCTTGCAGGTTTTCTAGGGATGCGCTAAGTTCTGCTACCTGGGCTAGAGCTTTGGCTTCACAATCCCAGGCGAAAGAGCGCGAATTTACGGCCTAGTCAATGGTCGTATCGCGTTCCGTAATTTCCTGCTGCAGGCGATTAACTTGTACTGATAGTTCAACAATGCGGTGGCTATCGCGCGCACGCTCCCTACTCCTGTGGCATAGTTCAGACCTGAGTCGCTCCACTCTGGCCTCCAAATCCCCTATTGGGTCGTTGCTTCCACTGTTGCTTCCTTCATGTCTAGAGGCCAGCTGATGCAGGGGTACACCACGAGGTCTAGTTGATTTGCGCTGGGTGGTTTTGGTTCGTGCCATATCTCCATAAGAGGAGAAAAATTTATTTAGTGTAGTTTGAACATGATGCATGCATAACCTAATAATCACAGAATCAACTTTTCGTTGATCCCTTATTTCCTATTGTTGGGGACTTGTTCTCAAATGCTTAGAGTTAAGAACAAGGCAACATAAAAAGTGTTAGGAGTAAAAGTCCTTCGTCCTTCGAGACATTATGCCCCTTCGGGAATAATAAGTTTCGGACGAAGGTCATAAAAAACATACCTTCGTAAATATAACAAGTAATAACGAAGGGTTCATATAAAGCATGAAATATAATTTAGACATCATCAGAGAATCATTTCTATTTTATTAACATGCGCAAATAGAAATGATTTCATATTACAGATGTACCTTCGGTCCTGAGAGAAGGTAGAAAATACAAGCGTGACGCAAAAGCGAATGCCCAGTCAGCGTGAACAGTACGGGAGTACTGTTCATCTATTTATAGACGCGGGACGCAGCCCACGTAAAATTACATCCATGTCCACTACATTTGTTAATGACTTATGGAAATCTGTCGAGGCCCACGTAGTCTTTTCATCTTTAAGTCGGTTCCCCTTTCTGTTATCGTGACGAAGCTTCCCCGCACACAGCTTCGGCTGCGCTCGTGCTTCGTCTGGTTCAGGCTTCGTCCTGGCCGTGCTTTGTATTCGTAATTCTGAGTCCGAAAATACCTGTTCACATAATCCACTTGGAAAACATTGTCAAATCATGTTTTTGAGGACCTTCGGAGGACGAAGGCCCCCAACAGTAGCCCCTCGCAATATTAATTTGTTAATAATAAATTCAGATTGCGATATGGACGAAGGCCTTGAGCCGAAGGTCCGAAAAAACACCTTCCCTTTGCTAGAATAGCAACCTTCACTGACAAGCGGGACCTTTCAATTGTCAACGCCCTGGGCGTATAAATAATATCGCACCGCAAACTCATTTGGTACACACACTCGCCATCTGCTTCGGCTCACTAAAATTTTTAGCTCTTGCACTAAGATTTGCTGGTCTTTTTGATTTTGAAGCTTCGGCCTCGGGAACAATTTTTTAGCGTTTCCGAAGATGTCTGAAGGCAAGAAGATCCCTGCTGAGACGAAGCTGAGTCTTGAGGAGGAGAAGAATCTGGGGTTCCTGATAGCGATGGCAGAGACGAATACAGAGAAAATCACCAAGGAGATTCTCGAAGGTTTGTCCGAAGATACTGATGACAGCGACAGCTATGATGTGGAGAGTGGTGGTGAAGAGGCCGAAGATCGTCCATGGCGGCCAAGCCACACGGTTTTCGGGAAAACCACTATCAAGCAGAGCCATATTGATAATATGAGGGGGCGGTACTTTCGAGATTTATCTATTGTGAGGGCTGACGCTGGAGAAAAGACTTCTCCCACCCCCGAAGAAGATGAAGTTGTGATTTTCCGAAGCTTTCTCAAGGCTGGGCTTCGATTCCCCTGAGCAACTTTGTTGTCGAGGTACTGAAAACATTTCAAGTCTACGTTCATCAACTTACTCCCGAAGCTATCATAAGAATGGGGATTTTTGTCTGGGCTGCGAGAAGCCAAGGTTTGGAACCAGACGCTAAAAGCTTCTGCAACATTCACGAGTTATTGTACGAGACGAAACCCTGGGGAAAAGAGCAATATCACAACAATTTTGGGTGCTACAGCTTCGGCGCCCGCTCCGGGTCAAGCTGCCCTGTGCCGACCTTTCGGAAGAGGTGGCCCGGAGCCTGGATGACTGAATGGTTTTATGTGAAAAATGACCTAACAGCGCAAGATAATGTCAAAAGTATCATTATGCACCCAATCTGGCAACGTTTCGGACTTCGAAGGCCGAAGGTTGAAATGGATGAGGCAGCCGAAGAGTGCCAAAGAGCCTTCGGCGTAGTTTGCTCCTTTATTGGGACAAGGGACTTAGTCCAAGAGCACATTGCCTTCAGGGTATGGCCACTTGCAGAAAAGTGGGAAATGCCGAAGGAAACTATTAAAGAGTCCGACGAAGGCGGACTAGTTAGACTGAAATACACATTCAAATATGCAGATAAATTTGTTGAACCTGATGATGACTGGCTGAAGAGCATTGAAACTTTAAGTGACGAACTACTTGGAGCATATTCGAAGGCCGAAAATACTGCGCTATCAGCAGCCTTCGGAGGCCGAAAGAAGAAAAGACTCAACCGTGTGTTTGACGCAGTCGGGTTTATGTACCCTGACTATCATTATCCGGTACTGGGTCGCAAAAGGAAAAATACTTCTCCTGCGACAGAAGCCACCACGAGTACCCCTAGTGAGCCAGCGCCTCAAAGAAAAAAGTTGAAGGTGCTCACCCATCGTACACGCTTTATTGAGCCGGCCACAGTGCCAGAATTCGTTGGTGAAGTCTCTTTGGCCTCTGAAGCTACCGAACCAGCTTCAGTGCCGAAGATGGAAGAAAAGATTGAAGCGCCTTCATCGGAAAAATCAAAGGAACCGAAGGTTGACGAGCCAAAAATGTCTGAAATCTTAAGTCCTTCGGTAAATGTCGAAGCAATAAAAAACCAAAAGGGGCCATCAGTGACCCCAAAAAGGAAAAGAATGGTAAACGTGCTAGATGTCTTGGAGACAATTAAGTCTTCAAGCACAACTCCAAAAAAGAGTGTTGAAATTGCTGAAGCTTCTACTGAAACTTCGACGCAGCAAGCTGAAGCTGAAGCTGGGCCTTCAGTGCCCTACAAGGAGCAACCTTTGGAAGCCGAAGCAATAAAAATATCAGAACCAGCTTCAGTTGAAGAAATTGACACTGCCATCCCCGAAGCTCCCTCCAGCGTATACGATTACATTATACGACATGCTTCGGGGAAGAAACTATCTGCAGAAGAAACTTATGAAGCCAACCATTATGCGAAAGAGCTAAAGTATCCGAAGGGGGCAGTAATATTCAATGGGACAAATGAAGATGACTTCCTATACTGCCTACCTGATAATAAAGAACTATCTGTCTGCCGAGAGATGGCTAAGAGTATAGGCTTCCCGAAGCTTGAAGCTAGATTAAGCGCCATGACGAAAGAGGATCTCGCAGACAGTCTTGCATACAATAGCCTAAAGGTTTGGTTATTAAGCATTTGAAAAAACTTTTTTAATACATAATTCATTCCTATATTCTTATATAAACTCTCTTTTTTTATAGGGTTTAATCCTGAGCAACGCATTGAGAGCACAAAAGAGTGCCGAAGATGAAAGTTACGAAATTGCATTCAACAATCTACGATCAGAAGTTATAAAGCTGAGGAACGAAGCTCTGGAAAAGGATAAAATTCTTCTTACACTGGTAGACAAAGTAAAAAAGGACGAAGCTGCTTCAAAAACCCAGGCCGAAGCCCAAAAGCGTGAAATTAAAGATCTTCAGAAACAGCTGGCTAGAGCTAGAGAGGAGCGCGTGCTTGAGGAAACAAAACGAGAACTCAGTGATCATATGGTCAACAAATTGGAGTTAAGAGTTAAAGAGCTTCGTGCATCTCAGGGAAAATGTTATGTTAAGTCTATAGAGTGCGTGAATAAAATTAAGACCAGCTTCGCCAGCGTGGGCGCCTTTTCCAGCGAAGAGAATTTCTCTCGAGGCAATCCCGAAGGTCCATTGGAATGGATTAGTCACGAAGCAGAGGCCTTCGAGGAGATCCTGAGCAGTCGCGGTGATATCTGCGCTTTTTCGGGCGCCAGAGGAATTGCTTCTGTCTTAGAGAAAAAAGGTTGCGAGCATGTAAAATTTCTAGCTCAGCCCGAAGCTACCTTATCTTGCGAAGACATCAAGGACCCCTCGGCCGAAGCAAGCGTGGTTGGTGGCAAATTTTTTACTGATATCTGGAACGACGGCGGTCGAGGAATGGCACAAGAAATTATCCAAAGGAGCGAAAAAGGCATCCACGATGCTAGGAAAGTGGCAGAAACTGCCGAAAAAAGTACGGAGCCCGAAAGGCAATTAGGTATTAATTAGTCAGTTCTTATTGTGTTGTAATTTTTGTTTCAAACTCTGCTCACAGTTTGTAATAGTAATGAAGAAATGTTCTCTTCCCTCAGAAACTGCTGGGTCGACTGCCGACCCCCACACAAAAGGGGACGATGAAATTAAAGAAATGGCCGAAGCTATTATGGACAAAGTTGTTGATCAACTTCTAAATGAAGCCGCCGAAGCAGTACTAAAAGAAGACTAGATGCTATTTAGAAAAAACATTTAAATTGTGATCTATGTAATATTTTGTACATTTGGATGTAATATACAAGTTTCTTTTCATTATTCAATTCTTTACGATGCATGAAACTCTACCTACATACCTTTTTGAGCCTTCGGCGAAAAAACACCTTCCCTTCTTTTCATGCTTCGTGAAGAAGACATTCTCCGTTAAAATTATTCTGATGAGACATGTTCATGCTTCATGATAACATTCTCCGAAGCTATACAATTTCGATACTGCTCTGATGAAGCTTGTCCATGCTTCGTAAAAACAGCCTCCGAAGCTATTTTTCGAAGATTATCATTGCATTCCCTCGTGACTTTGCACAATTTGCACTTTCTCAAATCATTCTTCCGAAGGTTAATACTGTGTACCCTTCTTTTGCCGCATGCAACATGATGTATGATGCTTATGCTATGCGAAATGATGTGATGATGTTATGTTATGCAAATGACGTCTGTTCCGAAGATACACACAAAATACATTCGCAAGCTCTGCATTCCCTTAGGAACGTCTTTGGAGCTTCTTCGTCTTTTACTTAGACGGTATAAGCTCTGCATTCCCTTAGGAACGTCTTTGGAGCTTCTTCGTCTTTTACTTAGACGGTATAAGCTCTGCATTCCCTTAGGAACGACTTCTGAGCAGAAAACTTACACTGCGCTCCCTTTGGAACGACTTTTTGTGAATTCATGAACTTACTCTGCGTTCCTTAGAACGACTTTCTGTTACTCCGAAGGATTTTTAATACTTCGAAGGTCCTCCTTGTTAATACAAAAACTTCATCAACTGAATTTCCTCGTGAAAAACAGCGAAATTATTACATGGAAACTATCAATGTTTTTTGCTACAGAGAATAAAACTGAATGGAAAAGACTGCTATCAAAGGTAGGATATGTGTCAATAAATGTGCTTCGACTCTGGCACAGTGCTATTGACTGTGCGAGCTTCGGATTGCTCTCTGAAGTCCCTTTGATGTGGAGCATATTGACTCCCTTCTGGCTGCTGGCCTTGCTGCAGAGGAGGTGGAGGCGGGAGCTGTTGCCATGAAGGTTGAGGTTGACTTGCCGAAGCTACGGAAGCTGCAGGATGGTTGCTCACATACTCCGGGATGTAAGGCTGATGGTACGAAGCAGTATGCATGACCTGCTTCGGCTGTCCCTGTTGCGCTGCAGCTTCTGCCAGCTCCTTTTGTTTCTGGATGGTAACATGGCACATCCTAGTGGTATGGCCCTTGTTCTCACCGCAGAATAAGCAAAATGTCCTCCTTGGTTGATCTCCAAATCTCCCGCCGAAGCCCCTGGCGCCTCTGCCTCTTGGAGCTGGTGGCCGAAAGAAAGTCTGCTGCTGCCCCGAAGCCTGTGAGGAGCACTGCGGCCTGTTCTGCTGACTCCCCTTATCATCATTTTGAGTGTTGTGGATGGACCTGACATGCCTCGGATAGAAACGTCCCCCGAAGCCCCTGGTCATCTCAGAAAATCTGAAGGCTTCCTCCCTTCTTTGGCGAAAGTCATTATCAGCCCGAATGTACTCGTCCATTTTTTGGAGTAGCTTTTCCAGCGTCTGAGGAGGCTTCCTAGCAAAGTATTGGGCTGCAGGTCCAGGACGAAGCCCCTTGATCATGGCTTCGATAACAATTTCATTGGGCACCGTTGGTGCCTGTGCCCTCAAACGCAAGAACCTTCTGACATACGCCTGAAGGTATTCCTCATGATCCTGAGTGCACTGAAACAAAGCTTGTGCAGTGACCGGCTTCGTCTGAAATCCTTGAAAGCTGGTTAATAACATATCCTTCAGCTTCTACCATGAGGTAACTGTCCCTGGTCGAAGGGAGGAGTACCAGGTCTGAGCAACATTCCTGACGGCCATAACGAAAGACTTCGCCATGACTGCAGTATTGCCCCCATACGAAGACACTGTTGCTTCGTAGCTCATCAAGAACTGCTTCGGGTCCGAGTGACCGTCGAACATGGGAAGCTGAGGTGGCTTATAAGATGGAGGCCAAGGTGTAGCCTGCAGCTCAGCGGACAAAGGAGAAGCATCATCGAAAACAAAATTTCCCTGATGGAAATTGTCATACCAGTCATCTTCGTTGACGAAGCCCTCCTGATGAAGGTCTTTCTGCTGAGGCCTCCTGTTTTGCTCATCATGGGTAAGATGGCGGACCTCCTCAGAGGCTTCGTCTATCTGCCGCTGCAACTCAGCTAGCCGGGCCATCTTCTCCTTCTTCCTCTGCACCTGTTGATGTAGCATCTCCATATCCCTGATTTCTTGATCTAGCTCTTCCTCCTGAAGCGTCGGGCTGATGGCCTTTCTCTTCTGGCTTCGGGCCTCCCGAAGAGAGACGGTCTCCTGGTTGTGGTCTAGCGGTTGCAGTGCTGAAGCCCCAATCGCTGAAGCTTTCTTCGGCGCCATAGCGAAGGTCGAAGGTCTATAGCTTCCGAAGGTGCTCAAAAAAAACTCGAAGTGGAAGTGAGTTCACCGGAGGTGGGCGCCAATGTTGGGGACTTGTTCTCAAATGCTTAGAGTTAAGAACAAGGCAACATAAAAAGTGTTAGGAGTAAAAGTCCTTCGTCCTTCGAGACATTATGCCCCTTCGGGAATAATAAGTTTCGGACGAAGGTCATAAAAAACATACCTTCGTAAATATAACAAGTAATAACGAAGGGTTCATATAAAGCATGAAATATAATTTAGACATCATCATAGAATCATTTCTATTTTATTAACATGAGCAAATAGAAATGATTTCATATTACAGATGTACCTTCGGTCCTGAGAGAAGGTAGAAAATACAAGCGTGACGCAAAAGCGAATGCCCAGTCAGCGTGAACAGTACGGGAGTACTGTTCATCTATTTATAGACGCGGGACGCAGCCCACGTAAAATTACATCCATGTCCACTACATTTGTTAATGACTTATGGAAATCTGTCGAGGCCCACGTAGTCTTTTCATCTTTAAGTCGGTTCCCCTTTCTGTTATCGTGACGAAGCTTCCCCGCACACAGCTTCGGCTGCGCTCGTGCTTCGTCTGGTTCAGGCTTCGTCCTGGCCGTGCTTTGTATTCGTAATTCTGAGTCCGAAAATACCTGTTCACATAATCCACTTGGAAAACATTGTCAAATCATGTTTTTGAGGACCTTCGGAGGACGAAGGCCCCCAACACCTATGCATACTATTATTTAGCACTCTATTACCCGACTTCAAAAGGTAAGTTACTACCAGAAAGTGGTAAGATAAGAATGAAAGAATGTTTTAAGGTAAGTATTTAAAAATTCATTTGAAATACTACGTAATGTCTGAAGACACGGGCTTCACTTCGATACCAGCTGTCACAGAACTTCCCAAGATATTAGGCCCACCTAAAGATGTCCTTATCCTAAGGACCTCAGATAGTCATGCAGGTGCGCGCAATCACTCGGCAAGTTCAGTTATCTGTATCATCATCATATCGCCCAAGTGCGCATCACCCATTAAGCAGACATTACACACATAATCAGAGTAAAGAATAAGCAGAAGGATTACAATAACATAATTTACATTCATATAAAATATAGAGAGAGTATTTATTACATAATGGGTGTTCGAGTGCAGTGTGGCAGAACCACCCAAATTATTCCAGCTTAAGTGCCTAAGTCACGCCTCAAGGGCTGCAACACACTTAAATCAGAATAACTCGTCAGTCCCTCAGATCTAGTCTCATAAAGCCACTTAACCAGGATCAAATACCACATACTCACTCGAAGGCGAGTCACAGAAGAAATACAATAAAATAGGAAAACCTCAATTTAAAGTACTGAATTATTACATAAATCGGAGTTTCTCAAGTTGCTGGTAAAGTTCACAAAATAAGATGCAGCGGATAATCGATGTCGTCGGTAGCGAGGAAATGGGCAAGGCCTAGCCTACTACTCCTCGTGCTCCTCTTCTGCCGGAGCAGCATCCCACTCAACCGTCCAACCCGATGGTAGGGTGGTAAGCCAAGTCATACCAGCAACCATATCCTGAAGCGTACCTGCAAAAGTTGTGCCACAAGCAAGGCTGAGTATACTAATACTCAGCTACACTTACCCGGTGTGAGGGAAACTACTCCTCTACCTTTAGACCATGCAGTTGTTTGGCTGAGGGGTTTGGTTTGCCAAAAGCACTAGCTGTTTCTAAAATCAAATTTTAGCTTTTCAAATTCTAGCATCATCATCTTAGCTAAGTTGCTCCTTCTAAGCATACATGGTAACAAGCATTTAGTACAATCAACGAATTATCTCATGTAACCTCATTTCACTTCTTACTCAATGTAGTACAAGGGGTCAAGCAGTCTCATTAGCTGCGAGAAGCAGACAATTCGAATCGAGTTTTAACCTTGCAAGGTAAAACTAAACACACGACATGTCAGGGCACTCTGTCCCCACACATGTCAATCGTCCCCATCGATTCCCCATTCCCGTCCAAGCCTCACCATCTTGGCATACAATGCTCCACTGACCCCGACTGCCGCCGTGCAGTGACCGCACTTGTACCCACCATAGCTAGCATGGGAGACCCAGTCTCAGGTCGCGTGAGGGATAAAGTCCTGTGCCCGGCTTCACTCAGGTACTAGGATTACCGGTTACCATATTTCCCGACATGTGTTTAGTACGTTCGAAAGCTTGACTCAGGTATCCACACATTAATACTTAATTCATTGTTCCCGTCTCATGGACAAGGCATCCTCCCTGGATCCAAGTCCATAGACTAACATATATCCCGTTTTTAAGATGAATACAATCAATTCCTGACCTCGCGCGAGTGCTAGAAAAATCACTTGACTTCTATCGAAATCCTGATTAGCAAAGCAGCTACTCGACTTAGCATACTAGTATCCATCTCAAAAAGGAATCCTAAGTTCATGCAACTAGAGGTTTCAAGCAACTCCTACACTTAAGTGCACAATACAATCCTACAAGCATTAAGTGTAGTAAAGTAGTATATATAAATACGGTTATGCATAAAACCGGGGCTTGCCTTCAATAACTGGGGCTGTGGGGAGATCCTCAATGGCAGTCTCGGAAGCTTGCTCCTGGTCATCCTCGTGGACAACTCCTTGCTCGGGGATGAGCATCTACTCTCCATCAGCGTGATTACAATATAATGAATGCAATGAGTAAGATACATGCCTGACATGATATGTGCTTTAGCAATTAAACTTTGATGGTGAAGGATCACTTTAATAAGGGAGGGCTTAATCTTGCTACTAAGATTTTTGTGGTATACTTAGTAATTTAGGGTCAAACTTAGTTAAACTAAGTGGAAAGTCTATTTTGGTGTTCCACTGATTTCCTTTTAATGTCTTAGTGAGAATTTATTAAGATTTCTAGTTAAACTTATTGTAGCGAGGTTTATCTTTCATTTCTCTCCCTCTATTTCTTTCATGTTTTTACGGTGGGTTTGAACTACAAGTTGTCTTAATAAATTTAAAAAAATTCTGTAAAAATTACAGTGGCTTCTTACTGGTACATAATTCCCTGTCCTAAAATTTGGGGCTTAAAGAGTGAATAGTTCTCTCTAGATAAAATTATTAAACATTAGGGCAGAAGGGGTGTTTTGAACTACAACTACCATTTATCCGTAGGTTATTCTCTAAGACTTTTTTTTCTGGCATTAAGATGTTATGACATGACTTTGTACAAATTTTTAGCCACTAATACTCATTAGTTAATTTGCTATGATTTTCTAAAGTTTTCTAGTCAAAGGGGTGGTTTCTACTACCATTATATTTGAAAAATATCAAACAACAAATTTTGTTTTTTCCTAGCTTTTTCTTTGTGCAAGGGCAATCATTCTGAAGTTTGGCATCATTTTGCTTAAGGGAAGGGTGGTAGAAATTTATTTGGATTAAATGGCCTTTTTCATGAAGTATGGCAATGGGTATTATTTTGCAGCTTCCAATTGGGTTTTGCAATTTTCTCTGGTGGCCTATCTCATTATTGATCTAGCAAAGATTTTATTTGCCAATTATTGCACCATTTTTGGGTTGCTCATGATTTAATTGAAATACGACCCACTATCAAGTTCTATTTGTTTACCCTACCTAAAATGATGGGCTGGGGTGTTTATCATTTTTATATTGGAGTTCTAGTGGTTACAAGTCCACTGGATTTTTATAATTAATTTTGAAATTGTTTTTATAATTCTAATAATTGTTTTTCCTGGTTTGATTAATGCCTAATAAAACATTTCACTTTGATTCTGCTCTGGACTAGAGGTCCCTTTATTTTTCCTAGGTTCTCTGTTACTTAAGTAGGCTAGGAAAAATAATTGCACTCAATGTTCATTATTTCCTAATGTCTTTCCGATTTTCCTAATTTTGGGCAAAAATGACTTTTAATAGATGTCCCTACTTAATTTTTCAATGTTGGGGTTCTCACTATTTTTAAACAGTATTTAAATGGGGTTTGAACATCTACAAATTTTCTTAGGTTCAGCACAGAAGCATAACTAATTTTCTTTAATTTAATAAGGTTTTGTCAGTTTCTGTAACTAATTTCAAACTCTATAATTTAAAATAGAAAGCATGGGGTTCAGTATTTTTAGTTGGTAGTTTATAGTATGTAGAATCCAGCAAAATTGGTTTGACAAATTTTGGTTAAATATTTCTCAAGTTATGAATTTCCTAAGTTCTCTGTTTATTAAAAAGATTAAACAGAAAAGATTAAATGGGAACGACTTTGCATCGGGGTCCCTAGTCCTTGGATTAATATTCAAATGTGCCACTGACAGTTCAGAAAACCCCCTAGGGTCCACTAAACCTAACCCAAGGTCCTTCCCCCGATTAAACAGTTCCCGCGGTGGAGGAAAGGGCGGAGGGGCTTACCAGCGGCGAGACTGCTCTGGTGAGGTGGTCGAGGGTGTAGGGGAGGTCCTGAGGGTCACGGCGATGTGTGGCTCGCCGTCAGGGATGGTCGGAGTCGGCCGGTCCACGAGCGCAGGCGGGGGAGCTCATCGGCGGCGAGGAGTCCGGCCTAACCAGGGCACGATTGGTCAATCAAGTGGGTCAGTGAGCTTCACCAGGGATCAAGGAAGGTGTGTGTGTGAGGAATTGAAGAACGACTCACCGGATTGCTCGGTCTACGCGCACAGGCGGGCGACCGAAGTCCAACGCGGACGATCTTGGTTCTCCGGTGAAGTTTTGTTGGGTCCGAGAGCTTGGGGAGCTTCACGAGCTATTGGCAAAGCTAACCGAGCGGTTGGCGTGGCTTGGAAATGACCGGAGTGGGCTGGCCACGGTGGCCGAGGCTCGGGTGGCAATGGGGGGCGGAAGAGAGCTCGCCAGGAGCTAAGGAGGGGCGTCTGGCCGGTGAAGGTGAGCACGGGGTGAGGTGAGGCGCGCCCGTGGAGGCTTTATAGGCGCGAGCGGGCACAACCGAGGGTGAGGCTCTGACAAGTGCTCGGGGCGTGCATGGGCGAATGCCAGTGCGTGCTCTGGCGCCTGGCACGGCGTCGAGCACGAGGCAGCGCAGAGAGAGGTCAAGTTCAAGTGCGGATTGGCTCCAAATCTTTGAGATTATGGCCATGATCCCGTTGAGAGATCTCTTCCCCTGACATTCCTTTGTCGTTTGTGTGTGGAGGCTTGCAGGTTTTGCTGACTGGATCAAGAGATAGAGAGGGGAGAAATGGGTTTGTCTCACTGCCGCGCACAGAGGGAAGAACCCGAGTTTGATGTGTCCAGGGCACGTGTCCCGATGCCATCTTCTGGTATGAGGTATAGGGGTTAGTTAGGCACATTTTTGTCAATGGGGTCATTAGGATTTGAGCTAGGGATCAAGGTGAACACGCTCAGTCTTTGGCTCAAGGGCTGAAATTCAGAAATCTAAATTTCAGAAATCCCTATTAAACCCTCACTTGAAAAGCTTGTTTAGAGTTTTTATTAAACTATTTTGGCCAAGCTTCCATAATCTTTATTGTATCTTATTTAGTATATTTTAGTGTTTATAATTGGCCTAAGCCATGATTTTATATTTTTCATGGTCTTTTACCCCTTTTCTTTATCTCTACTTAGATGGCTAGGTTAGGGTTGGTGTTAGGGTTTCAACATTTTTCCCTTTTTGAAAATCTTATTTGTTTGGAACATGATTCTTTGGATATACACTTAGTAGATCTTTTATTCTTAAGTTAATTTGATGCTTCATGCTCAAATTGGCTCACATGAAATGATGGTTCTTGAGTTAGTACTGAGAGAACCCTAGGTGACACTGGGGTGTCACAGCCTTCCCCCCTTAAAGGAATCTCGTCCCGAGATTCGTGTCGGAGTCCTTCCGGGGTGATGCGAAGGGTGAGACTTACTTGAAGTGGGTGCTTTATTTATTAGGGCAAACTGCTCTTCGAATGTCATTCTCTTTGCAACTTCAGAAGGAAGTCCTTTTTAAATTTTGTTTTATAATTACTTCATTCTGATTTAAGATCATTTTTCTGAAATTTAGATTCGAAAGGTAGGAGTAGGGGTTGGGCATGATTACGTACCAATTTCCTTAGGTAGGCAATCGGGGAAGTTGGATTGCAAGAATTCCTCAGTCTTCCAAGTAGCCTCTTCCTTTGAGTGATTACTCCATTGGATCTTATACATCTTGATCGATTTGGCCCGAGTTGATCTTTTCTTGCAATCTAGAATCTTGGAAGGGTACTCTTGGTACGATAGATTTGGCTCTATCTCCAATTCTGGTTCTACTAGGATCTCGGTCGGCAATCGAACACACTTCTTCAGCTGAGATACATGGAACACACTGTGGATGGCAGACATTTTTGGAGGTAACTTCAATTTATATGCCACGGGTCCACATGCTTCTATGATCTCATAAGGTCCAATATAACGAGGGGATAACTTGCCTTTGATTCCAAACCTCTGCACTCCCTTGGTGGGTGATACATTCAAATACACGAAATCTCCCACCTTGAACTAGAGAGGTTTCCTTCTCTTATCATGGTAACTCTTCTGCCTGGCCTGAGCAGCTTCTAGATTCTTCCTGATTAGTTTGACCTTCCTTTCGGCTTCAGGCACTAAGTCAGGTCCAAAAACTTCTCTTTCTCCAGGCTTAGACCAATTGAGTGGTGTTCTACACCTTCTTCCATAGAGAGCTTCGAAGGGTGCCATCTTTAGGCTGGATTGGTAATTGTTATAATAAGCAAACTCTACCAAGGAGAGGTGCTTATCCCAGTTCTTGCCACAATCGATTGCACAAGCTCTCAGCATATCTTCAAGAATTTGATTCACCCTCTCGGTCTGACCATCAGTCTGTGGGTGGTAAGCTAAACTCCTGATTAGCTTGGTTCCCAAAGACTCCTACAACTGTTCCCAAAATCTGGCAACAAATTGGGCTCCTCGGTCAAAAACAATGGTCCGAGGCAATCCGTGCAAACACACGATCCGGTCAATGTACAATTCTGCATACTTTTGAGCCTTATCAGTGGTGTGCACAGGGAGAAAATGTGCCACTTTCGTCTGTCGGTCCACAATAACCCAAATCAAATCATGATGACGAGAGGTGTTGGGCAGACCCACAATGAAATCCATGCTGATGTCATCCCATTTCCATGAAGGTATAGACAGGGGTTGCAAAGCTCCAGATGATTTCAAGTGGCTTGCCTTTATCCTCTGACAGGTGTCACATTTCGATATACATTGGGCTATCTCCCTCTTCATTCTGGTCCACCAATACAAGGGCTTCAAATCATGGTACATTTTGGTGCTCCCTGGATGCATGGAGAATTTGGAGAGATGGGCCTCATCCAAGATTTTCTTCTTAAGATCCTTGTTTCTAGGAACCACCAATCTGCTCTCAAACCACAATATACCCTTTCCATCTTGGCGGAAACATTTATACTTCTCGGTCTTCTGATGGAGATTCTCCTTAATAATTTGCACTCCCTTGTCACTGAGCTGGGCCATGATGATCTGGTCTTGCAAAGCTGTCTCAACGGAAAGGTGAGACAAAGCACTAGAAGGAATCACTTCAATCTGCATCTTGCTAAACTCATCACACAAGGTGTTAATACGAGAATCCATCACAACACAGTTGCATTGCAACTTCCGACTCAAGGCATCTGCTACCACACTGGCCTTTCCTGGGTGATAATGTACCTCCAGGTCATAGTCCTTGATCAGCTCTAGCCATCTTCTCTGCCTCATGTTGAGATCAGCCTGAGTAAAGATATACTTAAGGCTCTTATGATCAGTGAAGATGTTGCAGTGGGTTCCCATCAAATAGTGCCTCCACATTTTTAATGCATGAACCACCGCCGCCAACTCTAGGTCATGAATGGGATAATTCTGCTCATGAGGCCTGAGTGCTCTTGAGGCATAAGCAATGACTCGGTTGTCTTGCGTCAAGACACAACCTAGTCCAGTGCCAGAGGCATCACAATACACATCAAATGGCTTGCTGCTGTCGGGTTGCGCTAACACCGGTGCTGTGGTCAGATGTTGCCTTAATGCATGGAAGGCATCTTCGCACTTCTGACCCCAAACAAATTTGGCTTCCTTGTTCAGCAGCTCAGTTATGGGCTTCGTGATTCGAGAGAAATCTAGAATGAATCTTCAGTAATAACCAGCTAATCCTAGAAAACTCTGAATCTGACGGACAGTCATTGGTGGCTTCCAGTTCATCACCTCTTGCACCTTATCAGGATCAACAGCTATTCCTGCCTAAGAGATGGTGTGACCCAAGAATTTGATCTCCTTTAGCCAGAAATCACATTTTGACAACTTGGCATAAAGGTGGTGCTCTCGCAGACGTTGAAGCACTACATGCAAATGCCCAGCATATTCTTCTTCGTTCTTTGAGTACACCAAGATATCATCGATGAAAACCACTACGAATTTGTCTAGTTCGGGCAAGAAAACAGAATTCATTAGATACATGAAGTATGCTGGTGCATTAGTCAGCTCGAAAGATATCACCAAGAATTCATATAGCCCATATCTGGTTGAGAAAGCCGTCTTCGGAATATCGCTTGCTCGTATCTTGATCTGATGATAGCTGGAGCGAAGGTCTATCTTTGAAAACACTTTGGCTCCAACCAACTGATCGAAAAGAACATCAATACGAGGCAAAGGATACTTGTTCTTGATAGTAACCACATTAAGTGGGCAGTAATCTATACACAGGCTCAGGCTTTCATCTTTCTTCTTTACAAACAAGGCTGGACATCCCAAGGCGAAGTACTTGGGTGAATAAAACCCTTGTCCAGCAACTCTTGCAATTGCTTCTTCAATTCTACCAACTCATCGGGTGGCATCCGGTAAGGCCTCTTGGAAATAGGTGTCGTTCCCGGTTGCAACTCGATGGCGAATTCAATATCCCGGTCTGGTGGCATTCCTGGCAATTCATCAGGAAAGACATCTGCATACTCATAGACCACTAGGATCTTCTTCAGAGGTAGATCTGTCATAGAAAAAGCACATGAATGAGTAGAATCTTGACTGGGCAGAATTAAGGTGAAACTCCCACAGAACGGGGAATTGATTTCCATGATGCGGCTGGCTACATCAAGCACTACTTGGTGCAGGGTCATCCAATTAGCTCCCAGAATAATGTCCACATTTTCCAAACCCAAAACAAGAAGGGTGGTTTTGACAATGTGGCTTCCCAGTTGAATAGGCACACTTTGGTTTAATTGATTAGTTGCAATTTTACCCCTAGGTGTGGCTATCATAAATGACCCTTTTGAGTGATAGAAAGGCAGTTGGCATTTAGCACTGAACTTTTGGCTAATGAAACTATGAGATGCACCAGAATCAAACAGAATTAAAGCAGGTTGATTATGAACTGAAAAGGTACCGGTCATGATGGGGGCTTCCTCAGGTACTTCCTCCAGAGTAGTGAAGTTGAGATTCCCTTGCCTGACTTGTATCTTCTGCTTTCTTCCCTTGTCTTGATTTGGTGTTGGCGTCTGCCTCTGCTGATTTCTTGGGCAATTCTTGGCATAGTGGCCCACATTGCCACAAGTGAAGCACTTATTCCCATTGCCCTGGCGGAACTGCTACTGTGGAGGATGATTGTTCCTTAGAGTGGGTGCTGGCTGCTGCTGCTAAGGTGGCCTGATCACCCATCTGCCTGCCTGATGTTGAAATCCCCTGCTCTGATTATGAGAAACAATCCTGAACCTCTAGGCCTGAGCGGATGGTGCTGCCATTGGTGCCTTTCTCTTCTTCTCTGCCCGGTGAGCTACAATACAGTCCTCCTGGGATATGGCCAGGTTGACCAACTCATTAAAGCTATCAGCCCAGATAGTGTTGAGATGTTCCTGCAGCTTGGTATTGAGACCCCTGCGGAAGCAGTCTCGCTTCTTCTCATCAGAATCAGCATGGTAACCTGCATACTGGCACCGGTCGTTGAAGGCCTGAGCGTAGTGCAATACCGTGCGGGTTCCTTGATTAAGTGCCAGAAACTCATTCAGCTTGCGATCGAGAATTCCGGCTGGGATGTGGTGCCCTTTGAAAGCAGTCTTGAATTCCTCCCAAGACACTTCACGATCAGCAGGTAGCATAGCACAGAAGTGGTCCCACCAAGTCCGAGCAGGGCCACGAAGCTGCTGCGCGGTGAAGCGAGCCTTGGTCTCATCGGGGCAGTCTCCCGTGAGGAGGGGAAACTTGGACTCAACGACGCGGAGCCACACGTCGGCATCCAACAGATCCTCTGCCTTGGTGAACAAGGGCGGCTACGTACTCAGGAACTCCTGGTAGGTTGCCGCTGGCGGAGGTCGCTGCTGCTGGCCTCCACCATACTGCTGAGGGTGGGCCTGGCGCTGCAAGAGCTGTCCTAGAATTCAGCTCCTGCACTGTGGGAGCTGGAGGAGGTGGCGGGGGAACTTGCTTGTTATGCCCACGATACTGCCTAGCTGCTATCTGAAAACAGAGATTGTTACCATTGTTATCCCAACTCACAATTTCAAACGACATGCTATTATCTCATATGGAAGGAAAAATGCAATAATCATAATATTAGGTTCAAAATGAAGATAATGGGGTTACAACATCCCACAGATTTTGAAAAGTTCATAAGGGTTACATCAATTAGGGGAAAGTACCCGTAAGCCTAGTTCAAAATCTGCCATTAACTAAGCTTGCGTAGGTTTCTATCCGCCTAAAGCGTCAAAGTGACTGATCAACCCTGAGCAGTGGAAGCGACATTGGATGCGGGTGAAGGGGGCATCGCGGAGGTAGTTCCGTTGGCACCAGGGGCTGGTCCTAACTCCTCGGGAGCCTCTTCTCCCTCGCTTCCGGCCTCATTGGCCTCCATCTCTAAGTGGTGCTTGTACAGGTGGTCATTTGCTTCTTCGAGTTCCCGCTGCACATCATGGAGCTGGTTTTCCAAGACATCAATGGTGTTGTCTCAGATCTCGACCTGCTGCTCCAAGGTGGTAATGCGCTGGCTCAACCTTTCCACCTGCAAATCCTTCTCTACCAACTCAGAGGACAAGTCGACCACAAAGTCTTCTCGGCTGTCGAGGGTGAGCTTGGTGGTTTGAGCGAGGTTAGCAAGGTGTGCCATAGCGTCGCTCTGCAGGGCCTGAAGGCGGTACAGAGCACTCATGCACTTAATAGTGACCCTCCCAACCAAGTCAGGATACATTGCCCACACATCACATGGCTCACATGGTTACACCACATGGGGTCATCCTTTTTCTCCGCAGGGAAGAGTCCCAAGGGGTGCATTACCATCTCCAGGGGATGGTAGCCACAAAAGGTTGTCAGAGTCTTCATGGCTACTGCTTTAGTGGTGTCGTCCATCCTAAATCCAATTGTCTCGGAGTCAAGAGAACGCCAACCCGGCTGAAGGGGATGAGCTTCCAAAGTCAGCCAGACTCGGCAACGAGGTACTCGATGCTCCTCGTACAACTGCACCTTGTACAAAGGGGGCATAGGGTAACCGACAAAGCTAAGCACTTCCCACAAGATGGAAGGAAAGCCATCGTTAGAAAGGAAGTCAGAGCTGAAATGAGTATCTCCTCCGCTGGTGGGGGTGGGTGAAGTCATCTGCGTAAGGGTATCAAAGGTAAAGATTATGGTGGAAGGAAGAAAGTAAAAGAGCCTGGATGGTTTTAAAGGAAGCAGGTTAGCTCAATTTTTTTATCCCTTTTAGTTTTTATAATGCATGCATGCTGAAAACAACGTCTCCTCTCGGAATGAAATAAAAGGGTACTCCTAGGGCATCCTTTAAAAATCTACATACTGGCTCACTGGGCCTACTCACTTAGCCACCTATTTCTCCCTCTATTCCTAAGGCCTTTCGTCCTAGGTCTAACGTTCTAGTCCTGACGATTCATACTAGTTTCTAACAAGTTTTAGATTTTGAAAATTGGTATTCATGGTTTATTGTCCTTCTCTGTGGTGGTATTTGCTCTAATATCAGCTATGGCAGAACCGCCCGAATTATTCCAGCTTAAGTGCCTAAGTCACGCCTCAAGGGCTGCAACACACTTAAATCGGAATAACTCGTCAGTCCCTCAGATCTAGTCTGATAAATCCACTTAACCAGGATCAAATACCACATACTCACTCGAAGGCGAGTCATAGAAGAAATACAATAAAACAAGAAAACCTCAATTTAAAGTACTAAATTATTACATAAATCGGAGTTTCTCAAGTTGCTGGTAAAGTTCACAAAATAAGATGCAGCCGATAATCGATGTCGTCAGTAGCGAGAAAATGGGCAAGGCCTAGCCCACTACTCCTCGTACTCCTCTTCTGTCGGAGCAGCATCCCACTCGACCGTGCAACCCGGTGGCAGGGTGGTAGGCCAAGTCACACCATCAACCATATCCTGAAGCGTACCTGCAAAAATTGTGCCACAAGCAAGGCTTAGTATACTAATACTCAGCTAGACTTACCCGGTGTGAGGGAAACTACTCTACCTCTAGACCATGCACATGTTTGGCTGAGAGGTTTGGATTGCCAAAAGCACTAGCTGTTTCTAAAATCAATTTTTAGCTTTTCAAATTCTAGCATCATCATCTTAGCTAAGTTGCTCCTTCTAAGCATAAATGGTAACAAGCATTTAGTACAATCAACGAATTATCTCATGTAACCTCATTTCACTTCTTACTCAATGTAGTACAAGGGGTCAAGCAGTCTCATTAGCTGCGAGAAGCAGACGATTCGAATCGAGTTTTAACCTTGCAAGGTAAACCTAAACACACGACATGTCAGGGCACTCCATCCCCACACATGTCAACCATCCCCATCGATTCCCCGTTCGCGTCCAGGCCTCACCGCCTTGGCATACAATGCTCCACTAACCCCGGCTGTCGTCGTGCAGTGACCGCACTTGTACCCACCATAGCTAGCATGGGAGACCCAGTCTCAGGTCGCGTGTGGGATAAAGTCCACGCCCGGCTTCACTCAGGTACTAGGTTTACCGGTTACCATATTTCCCGACATGTGTTTAGTACGTTCAAAATCTTGACGCAGGTATCCACACATTAATCCTTAATTCCTTGTTCCCGTCTTATGGACAAGGCATCCTCCCTGGATCCAAGTCCATAGACTAACATATATCCCATTATTAAGATGAATACAATCAATTTCTGACCTCACGCGAGTGCTAGAAAAATCACTCGACTTCTACCGAAATCCTGATTAGCAAAGCAGCTACTCGACTTAGCATACTAGTATCCATCTCAAAAAGGAATCCTAAGTTCATCCAGCTAGAGGTTTCAAGCAACTCCTATATTTAAGTGCACAATACAATCCTATAAGCATTAAGTGTGACACCCCAGGTGTCAGTTTCGTGTTATATCGGGAAATTTATCCTAGTCTCGGACGCTCAGTGAAAAATTCTATTTCTCGACCGATTTTATATCCATTTATCAAGTTACTTGTGAAGGTTTCACCAATTTCTGATTTTATTCGAATCTCTAGAACAGCCAAATTTGGAGCCTGTTAAAACTTTTGTCTCTCAGCACGAATGCGAACTCGATAATCATTCTCAATTTATCAAACTCGTCTAAAGCTCATTTAATCAAACGCTCAACAGCTGCTAGTCGAGCTATGTCTGACTCCGATTTCTCGGTGTTCGATCTATGTCCAAAAGTTAATCTGACTCCATACTCTCAAACGGAATGCTCAATATGTCGTCCTCTAATCAATTTTATCCGACTCGGCTAAATATCTCATGTCCGAACCAAACTCAAAACCCCGTATCGACAGCAATTTTAAATTACCAAGATTCGCCTTCCCTGACTAAAAATCCAAAGCCGATCAAATCTCAGGATGATTTATTTTCGAATCACGCGTAGGGAATTATTTCCGAGCAAATTTAAATCAAACTCTCGGCCAAATTAATTGCTCAATCGTTCGTTCGCCGAAATCTATTTCGCTCTGTTCTGCGTACAGACAAATTCCGCGGGAACATTTTATTCCGTAAAATAAGTTAGCGTGGCCCGGTTTAGTGTTTGGGCCAGCCCAACCCAGCCCATTTGGCCCACTAAAAACCCTAGCCCTCACATGGCTATAAATAGAAGTGCCTCCCCATGCCAATTTGGAAAATTGCATCTACCCCCCTAGCCGCCACAACATTTCTCCCTCTCCTCCTTCCAGCCAAGTGTAACACCCAGTTTGTAATATATATAGTAAAAGAGGAGAAAAGACATTTCCTATATTTTATGTGTGTGTTGAATTTACTTATCATCACATGTGAACACCATATCTAGAAACAAGTAATTGATTCAAAAGGAAATATATATACGCCATTAAATTGTGCATCATGCTGGATTTTTATTTTCATGTGCATTTCTTTTTTTTGTGACAATATAAAAACAATGAAAAACATATTAAAGTCCAAAAATGGAATTTAAGATCTAAAAGAGAAATTCAAGAATTTAAAGAGAAGAAGAGAAATTACGATGTGGATAAAAATAAGTATATAAAAATATATATATTCTTACACCAAATTGAGTTTGTACATTTGACCCAAATGTGAAGTTCATAACAAAATTCGAAATTCAAATTAGAAATTCAAATGAAAATAAAATGAATCAAAAAGGAATAAAGAAAAAAAAGGAAAACCGTACCTGGGCCCAAACCGCGGCCGTCGGCCCACCTTCCCCTTCTCCTGAGCAGCCTATTACCGCACGCGCGCGGGTGTGCCGACATGTGGACCCAGCCGCGCAGTCACTCATCCCCATCTCCTCCCTGGCGCGTGGGGCCCCCGGGTCAGTTTTCCTCCACACGCAGTCATAACAACCTCGCCGAAAGCTCCGCGCGGTGAAGTCGCCGGCGAACTAACCCTGCGAATCCCCCGCGTCTTTGCGCTATATGGCCGACTCCCTTCTGACTCGGCCCCCGCATCCAAACCTCGTCGCCAGGACCAGACCTTAGCCACCATTATCGGAAGCGGAGGGCGAGCCGCCGTGCCGGAATCCCGACCACACCGCATACTGCGTTCTTGGCGACCGGGGTGTGGAGGCGGACGCCATCAGTTCGGGGAGGTGGAGTCGTGTTTTGCACCGTCAGTTCAGGACTCGGCGGTGTGTGCCATTCATCCACCGCCGATTCAAACGTCGTAGGGCCACCATCGAACGCCGCCGGGACAACCTGCTTCACCTGGTGCGGTATGTTTGCACCTATCACCCTCAGCTCCTTGTCCAGTATCTACCGCACCCACATTTCGCGGAATTATTTCATTAGGGGGCCGCGAATTTGTCGCCGGGGCTCCTCCGACACCCCATGGCCGCAAGATGGCGTGGACAGTGGCGTGTGGTGTCTGGCTGTAGAAATTGAGGGTAGGGGCGAGTTTGTCGTGCGCTGCCCGGGGTTTTGGAGCCAGGCGGATCACGATTGGGGCTAGACACCAGATTCTGGCGAGAGCTCGCCGTTGTCGGCAATGGCGCCGCCGCGACTGAGGAGTTTGAGTCGCCGCCAGCCTCACCTAGGATGGGATGGTCGTTGGCCCTTGATCTCGTGAGGGACGGTCTCGATTAGTCTTGGCGTACTGATTCGCTCGAGTTGATCCCGGCCGTAGATCAGCAGATGAACGCGAGAGATTAGGTCATAGGTTTTTAAATCCGAGCCGCCGATGGGGCATCCAACGGCTGGGATCACATACCGATTCGCGAAGTGGACAGTTCTAATCTGGAGCGCGCACTTTAGATCCAACGGCCCACAGTGACCGATACCCCTTCGCGGGTACGTTTTGCTAAAGAAACCCTGTAGTTTATAGAAATCAACCCGCCGTCCTACATCACTGTGCGCTGTGTCTTGGGAACACTTACACCGAGACCCCTGCGCTTCGGCTTAATTGAGGCCCGGTCCAGAACATAATAAAACCAGAGAAAATGATTTATAAATGGATTTTTAATAGGAAAATAATTGCTAGAACTTTATAAATTCACTAGAAAATTCATACTAACTCCAAATTAGTCCATTCCAGTTCCTAAAATTTTGTAATTTTATTCTCTAGCACTTAGTGCCTCTATTTTATCATGACCACAGTAAGAAATTTAATTCCACACTTAATCTTATTCTAAACACATAAAACCTTTGAAAATGCATAACTTAAAATCTATAACTCAGAAAATTATGATTCCTGTTCCTAGGATTTTATTTTATTGAGTAGAATATCTCTGTGTATTTTGTTTACATGCTTGGTGTAATGTTAATTTTCCCTGCATCCTGTGCTTGTTTGTATTGTGGCGAGTAGAAGAACCCGTTGCTGAGGATCCTGGTGAGCAGCAGGTTGAAGTAGCTGAGCAGGAGCTCATTGAAGGCAAGTTGTGCCCTTGACCACTTTTTACCCAATAATGTTCTTTAATATCACTTGTCCATGCATAGGTTAACTTTGATGGGACCCAATAGGTCACCCTAGATTGTTTATCTCATTACCTTGTTTACCCCTGAATCACTTGGGTAGTTTGCTATTGCTTTACATGGTTTTGGGATAATCATTTATTACCTCTATGTTCCAATTATTTTTGTTATTCTATTTATGTTCATGTTGAGATCATTAATGTTAATTGGAACATAGAGCTTAACTTGAGTAACACGTGCCACCACAAGGGAGGAATGGGACCCCTTGGCTGACTAATTAGGAAAGCTAGTGGAAGACTACCTTACCCGAAAGGGGCAAGGGCAGCAGGGGAGTGGTCAGTGTAGGGAGGTCCCTGGTTGATTTTGCTGCGATGGCAGTCAGCCAGGAACCCTGCATTGGAACTTCCTATAAACTGTAGCGGGTTTTCGGAAGCTAGTGGAACTTTGTAAAGGCCTCGTAGTGTTGCCCTGCCGCGCTTCCTAGGTAGAGGTGTATGGGATTCATGACCCCTTGGCAGATGGGTAACATGACTTGTGGGTAAAGGGTACAACCTCTGCAGAGTGTAAAACTGGTATACTAGCCGTGCTCGCGGTCATGAGCAGCTCAGGACTCTCTGATGTTTAAATTATGGAACTTAAATTCAATTTTGTCATTTGCATTGCATGAGTTTGTTATTAATTTTGTTCTATTACTTTACTTATGGTTTGGTATTCACTTACACTTAGTATTTGCTAATAAAATTTTGACCAACTACTTAAAAGCAATGCTCAGCTTTAACCCCTGTCATTGATTAAGCCTTACACATCACATGAACTCACACCTTTGTGAGTTTATGTCCACTGGTTCCCCACAACTTGTTGAGCTATGATCATGTGTGAGCTCACCCTTGTTGTCTCACACCCCCCCCACAGGAGATGATCAGGTGGTTCAGGAGGAGCCGCCTAACACCGAGGAGTTCGATCTGATCTAGGTGGCGTTTCCCAGTCGACATTGGCGCCGACGATCCTTAGTTCGTTTTATCTTTATTATTTCATTTTGTAATAAGTCTTCCGCTATGTAATAAATACTCTGATGTTTTATGACATTTATCTCTATACACTCTGTTATTATATATGTTGTCTTCTTGGCGCATGTATGAGATGCACCCGGCTTTGTCCGCTAAAACCGGGTGTTACAGAAGTGGTATCAGAGCAAATGTTGACTGTAGGACGAGACCTAGATAGAAATGGACAAACCCTCTCCTACTTACCCTACTCTGACTCATTCTATACTTATCTCATCTTGATCTTGTCTCACCTTCTACTGTTCTACTCCGATCATTCTCACCTTTTCTACTCTAAGACAAGATGGATTTCACACCTTGGAATCCTATGACTATGATCTTTCTAAGAGATAGGGAACCTAAGACAAAAGTTAAAACTATTTTCTTAAAAAAAATGTTGGTTGATTGTGCTGATGCTAAATGCCTGATTTGCTTCTTTGATTGATTGAACTATGGACATCTTAGTATGTACCACCATAAGGTATTGAATTAGCTATGGTAGGTAAAATATTAATCTGCTTAGCTAATAAAATTCCCCAAAGTAACCTGATTTGTAAATACCTGCCTTGTCTACTATTTTCTTACCATATGTATCTAACTCAGATGGTCAATACCAGGCGGGGTGGTGGAATTGACTTGCCTCCTAACCAACACACTCGGAGAATATACAGACAACCCTAGCCACAACCTGCAGAGATGAATCCTCCCAATCCTCCCCCAGGCGGAGTTGACCCACTGGTTGCTGCTCAGATGGCGGTGATGCAGCAAATGGCGGACACCATGGCTGATATGCGTGCCCAGATGCAGCAAGAACGCCAGGAGATGCGTCAAGAAAGAGAAGATATACGCCAGGAGTTGCGCCAGGAGAGAGATGAGATACGCCAAGAAAGGAGGGCGCAACAACAGCAGCTGCAATAGCAAATGCAACAACAGCAACAGCAGCAACAAGTACCACTGCCTCCACCACCACCACCAGTTCCACCCCGTGATAAGCACCGGGAGTTCATGAGTCATAAGCCACCTACATTCGCTAGCTCCCCTGATCCACTGGACGCGGATGATTGGCTGAAGTCCGTTGAGAAGATGTTGAATATTGCACATTGCACTGACCGGGAGAAGGTTTTATATGCTTCTGGACGTCTGATTGGTCCTGCTGCTGACTGGTGGGATTCTTATACTTCTGCCCACGATGCTGCTGATACTATTACCTGGGCAGAGTTCAGTACGCAATTCAGGAACTACCATATTCCAGCTGGTATGATAAAGATTAAGAAGAAGGAATTTCTGTCGCTGAAGCAAGGGAGTATGTCAGTCAGCGAGTACAGAGACAAGTTTATTCAGTTATCCCGATATGCCCCTGAAGAAGTTGCTGAAGACGAGAGGAAGCAGGAGCATTTTATTGAAGGACTTAATGGACCACTGCAGTATGCTCTAGTGGCACACACATTTCCATCATTTCAGAGACTGTTGGATAAGGCTCTTGCTATTGAACACAAGCGTGTTCAGCTGGGTGATTTGAAGAGAAAGGCAATATCTCAAGGACAAGGAAGCAGCAGTGTTCGTCCTCGCTACAGTTCACAACAGGGTACACCGACTCGACCAGGAGGACCACGCCCAGTTCAGCAGTCACCACTGAGGACTCCACCTCCTCGACAGGCTACCCCCACTGGCACCCCGACGAAGTTTTCAGGACAGAGTCCGGGCACTCAATGTTTCAAGTGTGGGAAGATTGGTCATTATGCAAATGTCTGCCCACAGAGGATTGCTGCTACTCCAGTTCAGAACAAGCAACAGACCCCTGGCAAGGGATATTCTATTGCCAAGGTTAATCAAGTCAGCGTTGATGCTACTCCGGATGGAGGGGACCTCGTAATTGGTATGTTTTATGTTAATGCAATTCCTGCAACCATATTATTTGATTCTGGTGCTACACATTCATTCATGTCTGCTAGATATGCCAACACAAATGAAATACCACTGCTAAATATGAGAAAACCCCTGATAGTAATTACACCTAAAGGGCCTGTTGAGGCGAATCAAATGACACGTAGATTGACATTAACCATTATGGGTAGAGAATTTGGAGCTACTGCTATAATATTGGAGTCAAGCAGTATAGATTTGATCCTTGGTATGTCATGGCTAAGAAAGGCAAAGGCCGTTATAGCATGTGGTAGAGGTACCGTAGAACTCACTACTACTAAAGGAGAAAGGTTTCAAGTTAACATTGCAGTAACCTCCTCATCCATGCGTGCAATGTTCTTTATGCCTGAGGAGTTTGTTGGTGATAATATCCGGGTGGTTAGAGATTTTCCGGATGTCTTTCCAGAGGAGTTACCAGGGATGCCACCTGATAGAGAAGTCGAGTTTGTTATTGATCTCTTACCTGGAACCGCCCCTATTTCTAAACGGCCATATAGAATGTCTGTAGAAGAGTTGAAGGAACTTAAGAAGCAGTTGACGGAGTTACAAGAGGCTAGTTACATTCGTCCAAGTTCCTCACCTTGGGGAGCACCGGTGTTATTCGTGTAGAAGAAGGATGGATCGCAACGGATGTGTGTGGATTATAGATCTCTTAATGATGTTACGGTGAAGAACAAGTATCCGTTGCCCCGTATTGAGGATTTATTTGATCAGATGCGAGGTGCAAGAGTATTTTCGAAGATTGATCTCCGATCGGGGTACCATCAGATGAGGATTAGACCATCGGATATTCCCAAGACAGCGTTCTCGACTAGATATGGATAATATGAGTTCACAGTTATGTCGTTTGGATTGACTAATGCACCAGCTTATTTTATGAACTTAATGAACAAGGTGTTTATGGAGTATTTGGACAGATTCGTCGTGGTATTCATCGACGATATTCTTATCTATTCCAAGAGTGATAGTGATCACGAGGAGCATCTGAGGATGGTGCTACAGAAGCTACGAGATAACCAGCTATATGCCAAGTTCAGCAAGTGCGAGTTTTGGATTGGCGAGGTGCCATTTCTTGGTCATATTATTTCTAATGGAGGAATTTCAGTGGATCCTGCTAAGGTTAAGGAGATAATGGAGTGGAGAGTACCCACTACAGTTACTGAGATTCGGAGTTTCTTAGGACCTGCTGGATATTATCGGAGGTTTATCGAAGGATTTTCTAAGATTGCTAAGCCTATGACTTCGCTTTTGGAGAAAGGAAAAGAATTTAAGTGGGACGAGAAGTGTCAAGACAGCTTTGAACTATTGAAGAAGAAGTTGATGTCGCCACCAGTTTTGGTTATGCCAGACTTACAAAAAGGATTTGATATCTATTGTGATGCATGTGGCCAAGGCTTAGGATGTGTGCTCATGCAAGAAGGACATGTGATTGCTTATGCTTCTCGTCAGTTACGGAGGCATGAATTGAACTACCCCACTCATGACTTGGAATTGGCAGCCGTTGTGCATGCGCTTAAGATTTGGAGACACTACATCATGGGAACTAAGTGCCAAGTGTACACGGATCGTAAGAGTTTGAAGTATATATTCACTCAGAAGGATCTCAACCTTAGGCAACGCCGTTGGTTGGAGCTTATCAAGGATTATGATTTGGAGATTCACTATCACCCGGGCAAGGCAAATTTGGTCGCAGATGCCTTGAGTCGCAAGGAGCATGCTCATTCAGCTATTGTTGCCCAGCTACCCGATGAGATTGTTGAGGATTTCAGGAGACTTAACCTGGGGATAGTTGCTCATACTGAGGGAGTTACTATTGATGTGGAACCTACTTTGGAGCAAGAAATTCGTAAAGGTCAAGTTGGTGATGCCAAAATAAAAGAGATTAAGGATCTGATTACTGAAGGTCGAGTTCCAGAATTTACGGAAGATGAGCAAGGCACTATATGGTTCAAGGACAGGATGTGTGTTCCTGATATTAAAAGCCTTCGAGAGACTATCTTAAAGGAGGCCCATGATTCGGATTATTCTATTCATCCTGGTAGTACCAAGATGTGTCAGGATTTGAAACGGAAGTATTGGTGGTATGGATTGAAAAGAGATGTGGCTGCACATGTGGCTATGTGCGATGTATGTCAAAGAGTTAAGGCTGAACACCAGAGGCCAGCTGGATTATTGCATCCACTGAAGATACCCGAGTGGAAATGGGAAGAGATTGGTATGGATTTCATTACTGGATTGCCTCGCACCCAGAAAGGATATGATGCTATATGGGTGATTGTGGATAGATTGACTAAAGTGGCTCACTTTATTCCTGTGAAGACTACTTATAAAGGTTCTCAGCTAGCAGAATTATATATGGCTCGGATTGTGTGTTTACATGGAGTACCAAAGAAGATCGTGTCTGATCGAGGTTCGCAGTTTACCTCAAGGTTTTGGAGAAGCTTTCATGAGAACATGAGTACAAAGTTGAATTTTAGTACAGCTTATCACCCTCAGACTGATGGACAGACTGAAAGGACTAATCAAGTATTGGAGGATATGTTGAGAGCATGTGCCCTTCAGCATGGAGGAAGTTGGGATAAGAGTCTGCCTTATGCTGAGTTCTCGTACAATAATAGTTACCAGGCCAGTCTGAGGATGTCACCTTTTGAAGCTTTATATGGGAGGAAGTGCAGGACTCCTCTATATTGGGATCAGACTGGAGAGAGACAGTTCTTTGGGCCTGAACTGATTCATGAAACAGAAGAACAAGTTCGTATAATTCGAGAAAATTTGAGAGTGGCTCAAACCAGGCAAAAGAGCTATGCTGATAATAGAAGGAGACCACTGGAATTTGAAGAAGGAGATTACGTGTACCTCAAGGTGTCACCACTGCGTGGAATGAGGAGATTTAAAGTTAAGGGAAAATTGTCCCCTCGCTATATTGGACCATTCTTGATCTTTAGAAGAGTTGGGGAGATGGCATACCAACTCGAGTTACCTGCTAGTCTATCGGATGTGCATAATGTGTTCCATGTGTCTCAACTTAAGAAGTGTCTCCGTGTTCCTGAGGAACAGCTACCAATGGAAGAGCTCAGTGTTCAAGGTGATTTGACTTACACGGAGTACCCGATCAAGATTTTGGATACATTGACTCGAGTTACAAGAAATAAGGTGATAAAGATGTGTAAAGTACAATGGAGTCACCACGGTGAAGATGAAGCAACTTGGGAAAGAGAAGAAGAGCTTCGCATAGATTTTCCCCATCTTTTCCCTAGATCATCTTAAATCTCGAGGACGAGATTATTTTTAAGGGGGGTAGGATTTGTAACACCCAGTTTGTAATATATATAGTAAAAGAGGAGAAAAGACATTTCCTATATTTTATGTGTGTGTTGAATTTACTTATCATCACATGTGAACACCATATCTAGAAACAAGTAATTGATTCAAAAGGAAATATATATACGCCATTAAATTGTGCATCATGCTGGATTTTTATTTTCATGTGCATTTCTTTTTTTTGTGACAATATAAAAACAATGAAAAACATATTAAAGTCCAAAAATGGAATTTAAGATCTAAAAGAGAAATTCAAGAATTTAAAGAGAAGAAGAGAAATTACGATGTGGATAAAAATAAGTATATAAAAATATATATATTCTTACACCAAATTGAGTTTGTACATTTGACCCAAATGTGAAGTTCATAACAAAATTCGAAATTCAAATTAGAAATTCAAATGAAAATAAAATGAATCAAAAAGGAATAAAGAAAAAAAAAGGCAAACCGTACCTGGGCCCAAACCGCGGCCGTCGGCCCACCTTCCCCTTCTCCTGAGCAGCCTATTACCGCACGCGCGCGGGTGTGCCGACATGTGGACCCAGCCGCGCAGTCACTCATCCCCATCTCCTCCCTGGCGCGTGGGGCCCCCGGGTCAGTTTTCCTCCACACGCAGTCACAACAACCTCGCCGAAAGCTCCGCGCGGTGAAGTCGCCGGCGAACTAACCCTGCGAATCCCCCGCGTCTTTGCGCTATATGGCCGACTCCCTTCTGACTCGGCCCCCGCATCCAAACCTCGTCGCCAGGACCAGACCTTAGCCACCATTATCGGAAGCGGAGGGCGAGCCGCCGTGCCGGAATCTCGACCACACCGCATACTGCGTTCTTGGCGACCGGGGTGTGGAGGCGGACACCATCAGTTCGGGGAGGTGGAGTCGTGTTTTGCACCGTCAGTTCAGGACTCGGCGGTGTGTGCCATTCATCCACCGCCGATTCAAACGTCGCAGGGCCACCATCGAACGCCGCCGGGACAACCTGCTTCACCTGGTGCGGTATGTTTGCACCTATCACCCTCAGCTCCTTGTCCAGTATCTACCGCACCCACATTTCGCGGAATTATTTCATTAGGGGGCCGCGAATTTGTCGCCGGGGCTCCTCCGACACCCCATGGCCGCAAGATGGCGTGGACGGTGGCGTGTGGTGTCTGGCTGTAGAAATTGAGGGTAGGGGCGAGTTTGTCGTGCGCTGCCCGGGGTTTTGGAGCCAGGCGAATCACGATTGGGGCTAGACACCAGATTCTGGCGAGAGCTCGCCGTTGTCGGCAATGGCGCCGCCGCGACTGAGGAGTTTGAGTCGCCGCCAGCCTCACCTGGGATGGGATGGTCGTTGGCCCTTGATCTCGTGAGGGACGGTCTCGATTAGTCTTGGCGTACTGATTCGCTCGAGTTGATCCCGGCCGTAGATCAGCAGATGAACGCGAGAGATTAGGTCATAGGTTTTTAAATCCGAGCCGCCGATGTGGCATCCAACGGCTGGGATCACATACCGATTCGCGAAGTGGACAGTTCTAATCTGGAGCGCGCACTTTAGATCCAACGGCCCACAGTGACCGATACCCCTTCGCGGGTACGTTTTGCTAAAGAAACCCTGTAGTTTATAGAAATCAACCCGCCGTCCTACATCACTGTGCGCTGTGTCTTGGGAACACTTACACCGAGACCCCTGCGCTTCGGCTTAATTGAGGCCCGGTCCAGAACATAATAAAACCAGAGAAAATGATTTATAAATGGATTTTTAATAGGAAAATAATTGCTAGAACTTTATAAATTCATAGAAAATTCATACTAACTCCAAATTAGTCCATTCCAGTTCCTAAAATTTTGTAATTTTATTCTCTAGCACTTAGTGCCTCTGTTTTATCATGACCACAGTAAGAAATTTAATTCCACACTTAATCTTATTCTAAACACATAAAACCTTTGAAAATGCATAACTTAAAATCTATAACTCAGAAAATTATGATTCCTGTTCCTAGGATTTTATTTTATTGAGTAGAATATCTCTGTGTATTTTGTTTACATGCTTGGTGTAATGTTAATTTTCCCTGCATCCTGTGCTTGTTTGTATTGTGGCGAGTAGAAGAACTCGTCGCTGAGGATCCTGGTGAGCAGCAGGTTGAAGTAGCTGAGCAGGAGCTCATTGAAGGCAAGTTGTGCCCTTGACCACTTTTTACCCAATAATGTTCTTTAATATCACTTGTCCATGCATAGGTTAACTTTGATGGGACCCAATAGGTCACCCTAGATTGTTTATCTCATTACCTTGTTTACCCCTGAATCACTTGGGTAGTTTGCTATTGCTTTACATGGTTTTGGGATAATCATTTATTACCTCTATGTTCCAATTATTTTTGTTATTCTATTTATGTTCATGTTGAGATCATTAATGTTAATTGGAACATAGAGCTTAACTTGAGTAACACGTGCCACCACAAGGGAGGAATGGGACCCCTTGGCTGACTAATTAGGAAAGCTAGTGGAAGACTACCTTACCCAAAAGGGGCAAGGGCAGCAGGGGAGTGGTCAGTGTAGGGAGGTCCCTGGTTGATTTTGCTGCGATGGCAGTCAGCCAGGAACCCTGCATTGGAACTTCCTATAAACTGTAGCGGGTTTTCGGAAGCTAGTGGAACTTTGTAAAGGCCTCGTAGTGTTGCCCTGCCGCGCTTCCTAGGTAGAGGTGTATGGGATTCATGACCCCTTGGCAAGATGGGTAACATGACTTGTGGGTAAAGGGTACAACCTCTGCAGAGTGTAAAACTGGTATACTAGTCGTGCTCGCGGTCATGAGCAGCTCAGGACTCTCTGATGTTTAAATTATGGAACTTAAATTCAATTTTGTCATTTGCATTGCATGGGTTTGTTATTAATTTTGTTCTATTACTTTACTTATGGTTTGGTATTCACTTACACTTAGTATTTGCTAATAAAATTTTGACCAACTACTTAAAAGCAATGCTCAGCTTTAACCCCTGTCATTGATTAAGCCTTACACATCACATGAACTCACACCTTTGTGAGTTTATGTCCACTGGTTCCCCACAACTTGTTGAGCTATGATCATGTGTGAGCTCACCCTTGCTGTCTCACACCCCCCCACAGGAGATGATCAGGTGGTTCAGGAGGAGCCGCCTAACACCGAGGAGTTCGATCTGATCTAGGTGGTGTTTCCCAGTCGACATTGGCGCCGACGATCCTTAGTTCGTTTTATCTTTATTATTTCATTTTGTAATAAGTCTTCCGCTATGTAATAAATACTCTGATGTTTTATGACATTTATCTCTATACACTCTGTTATTATATATGTTGTCTTCTTGGCGCATGTATGAGATGCACCCGGCTTTGTCCGCTAAAACCGGGTGTTACACCAAGGCACGCATCCTCCCTGCCTTCTTCCTCCCTGGCTCCCACGGCAGCAAGCAGCAAGCAAGGAGCCGAGCTCCAAGCTCCCATGCCGTCGAGCTCGGGTTCTTCTCCCATGGCGTCCTTCCCTCCTCCCCTTCTTCCTCCAGCAAGCAGCGCCCTTCCTCCCTCCCTTGCTGTCCATGGCGAGCAGAAAACACCTCCCATGGCGCCGGAAAATCTCGAGCAGGAGCTTCCGGGCCGCCCAGCTCATCCCCAGCACCCCCTTCTTCTTCATGGCCGAGCCCCCTCCCTCTGTTGCAGACCGAGCTCCAACTCCGGCCAGCAGCCATCCCTAGCTCGCCCCTCTCTTCCCCCACAACAGCAGCAGCCTTGCTGCTCCCCTGGGCTTGGCTGTTGTTCACGTGAGGTTGAAGAAGCCCCCTGAGTCTATGACGAGTGGGCCCAAGGCCATGGGTAAGAACACACAATGTTGCAGATTTTTGTTCTTCCTTCAAAAAATCATATCTCCAGTTTTAGAGCTCCTAAAATCGTGAAACTTGTTTTGTTGGCTTCCTTATGAAATGCTCTAACTATTGGATCTATATGTTGGTATGGTTTAGTGGAAAAGTTTTTCTGTAGAAATTCGTATTTAAAAACTGGTTTACAAAATAAATGAACTTGCTTCTCACCATAGTTTTATTTATAAAAATCCAAAAATGATGAAACTTGTTTTGTTGGTTAGATGTTGTCATACTCCATCTAAGAAAAATATAAAACTTGTAGGTTGTTCACTGTTTTCTTGGTGTGTTAATTTAAACATGTTAAATAGGAAAAAGATGATTGTTTTGCTTGTTATTTTTAGATCTGTAGCTCTAGTGCTCCAAATGGATTCAAATTTTTACAGTAGACTCTTGGTGTGATGCTTGGTGACTGGTAAATATTTCATGAATTGTTGTGCATGTATGATTAAGTTAGTGATTTAACTTGTTTAATGCACCTTAAGTAGTTTTAAATGATTGAAAAATAATGTATAGATGCCAAAATGGAAAATGGTGTTCTACTGTCCTTGCATGGTATTATAGTAGCCTATGAAAACTTAATATGGTAATGCATCTACAGAAAATAATTAGTTTTAGATTTAACTTGCTCTCACATGCTTTATTGCATTGACAATTTATTATTTTTGTATTAAATAAAATATAAAACCTGGGCATGTCAAATTTATACATTAGTCATGATTTGTTATTACCTATGCCTCATAAAAATTTTAGCTCCAAATTAGATAGTTTCATATGTTGCTAAATGACACATGTTTTATAATTATAAGAAGAATTAGAGACAAATTAGAAGTAAACAAAAGCGTGCATGTTTCTTGAAATGCTTAAGTGTCTTGGGTGCACGCCACCATATGGTTGTATGCGAGTGTCATGGACCTTCGGTCCATGGGGATAGCTGTCTTCTCCGGCGAGGTTATACCCCTCTGCCGCAGGCTTGGTTCTAGGGTAGCAGCCCTAGGCGCTTGAGAGGGTCATTGCAAGAGAGAGAAAGATTGGTTTGATAATGATCTTGCTTTATTTATTCCCTCCTACCATGCGGCTTATAAATAGCCCTATGGCTAACCAACTTCTCCTACAAACTCTCAACTAACTCCTACTTTCTTGGACTTATCTGATGCTAACCAACTCTCCACAATTCTCTCATCCCAATCTTATTCTCTAGCCTTATCCTAGCTCATCTCAATCTTATTCTCTAGCCTTATCCCGGCCTGGCTGTTGCGTCTCGCTCCCTATGATGCCCATGACATCTCCCCCTCCCTTGAGGACCAGCTCGTCCTCGAGCTGCCATAGACTTACCTGACACGACTTAAGGTTAAGCCTTTTACATCTTGGCTTACCTTTATTATTTAAGACGAAAATGCAAAATAATTGTGAAACTAAAATATAAATTTGAACTGCAGCTATGTCCTCCTGGATCCCAAGGAAAGAGCTGAACTACGAACTTCACGTTGGATGAAAGGTGAAAGAGAAACCAGCCCGTTCTTATGTTGGGTCTGTCCAGCACCAAGGTAGTTGCCCGAATGAAGGAGACGACCCTCTTTGGTCGTGCAGGGGGGCTGCATACCCGGATCTCGACTTCTGCGGGGGGTTCAAAAAGTATAGACGAGACCTGTTGGTTAGGCGCGTAGGCTACGAGTTGGTGCAGCGATGAGCTGATCAGCAAGTGCAGCTTCCGCACTGCCCGCCTAACAAGGAAGCTGCGCACTGCGGCTTGCAGGTGCACCACGGCCTGCTCATGTGATGACGGCCATGGGGTGGCCCTGGAGGCCACAGCAAGGTGCTTCTCCCCACGAAGTAACTCTACCTGGCGGCGTGCCAGGAACCCTCGCGCTGCCACCTGAAGCCGCACCGCTGCTTGGAGTTCCTTCTCTGTCTTCTCCTTGTAGCGGTGGAACATCACAACGAATTGATCCCACTTCTCTTCGAGCCGAGTGAATGCATCTAGAGTTGGAGAGGGCGGGTGGGAGGGCGTTGCGGCGGCAGATGGCGTGGCGGCTGGTGGTGGTGAGGGATGGGCGGCTGGTGGTGGTGAGGATAACCTGGAGCTGATACTAGGTGACATGAACCTTCGGTCCATGGGGATAGCTGTCTTCTCCGGCGAGGTTATACCCCTCTGCCGCAGGCTTGGTTCTAGGGTAGCAGCCCTAGGCGCTTGAGCGGGTCATTGCAAGAGAGAGAGATTGGTTTGATAATGATCTTGCTTTATTTATTCCCTGTTGCCATGCGGCTTATAAATAGCCCTATGGCTAACCAACTTCTCCTACAAACTCTCAACTAACTCCTACTTTCTTGGACTTATCTGATGCTAACCAACTCTCCACAATTCTCTCATCCCAATCTTATTCTCTAGCCTTATCCCAGCTCATCTCAATCTTATTCTCTAGCCTTATCCCGGCCTGGCTGTTGCGTATCGCTCCATATGATGCCCATGACATCTCCCCCTCCCATGAGGACCAGCTCGTCCTCGAGCTGTCATAGACTTACCTGACACGACTTAAGGTTAAGCCTTTTACATCTCGGCTTACCTTTATTATTTAAGACGAAAATGCAAAATAATTGTGAAACTAAAATATAAATTTGAACTGCAGCTATGTCCTCCTGTCCTCCTGGATCCCAAGAAAAGAGCTGAACTACGGACTTCACGTTGGATGAAAGGTGAAAGAGGAACCAGCCCGTTCTTATGTTGGGTCTGTCTAGCACCAAGGCAGTTGCCCGAATGAAGGAGACGACCCTCTTTGGCCGTGCAGGGGGACTGCATACCCAGATCTCGACTTCTACAGGGGGTTCAAAAAGTATAGACGAGACCTGTTGGTTGGGCGCGCAGGCTGCGAGTTGGTGCAGCGATGAGCTGATCAGCAAGTGCAGCTTCCGCACTGCCAGCCTAACAAGGAAGCTGCGCACTGCGGCTTGCAGGCACACCACGGCCTGCTCATGTGATGACGGCCATGGGGTGGCCCTAGAGGCCACAGCAAGGTGCTTCTCCCCACGAAGGGACTATACCTGGCGGCGTGCCAGGAACCCTCACGCTGCCGCCTGAAGCCGCACCGCTGCTTGGAGTTCCTTCTCTGTCTTCTCCTTGTAGCGGTGGAACATGACAACGAACTGATCCCACTTCTCTTCGAGCCGAGTGAATGCATCTCGAGTTGGAGAGGGCAGGTGGGAGGGCGTGCCAGCGAGACAAGGTTATGCGTATGATGAGTTTAGTAAAAATCCATTGGTGTCACTAGTGTTAAGTTGAGATTTATTTGCGCATGGAAAGTAATCGTCTGTTTAATACTTAGAACTCTTTGTCAATAGTAGAAATTGTTTTGGCTTATGTAGAGAGATGATAACATGCTGTAAGTAGCCATCACTTCCTCTATAATTATAAGTCGAGTCTATATGCATTAGGCGTTCCTTAAATTGTGCTTCACAAATAAGTGTATGATTGTGTTTATGACTTGAATAGATGTCTTCGAGTGAACTAATAGGTTCCTAAGGCAATTATGTGTAAGGTGTTTATAGTGACGCTTTATCCCGAAAGGTGTTAAGTCTGCGCATAAATAAGAGATAAGTGTATTTTGTGTAGTGTGGATTGATTTTGAGTGCATGTGTCGCAAGAAAAGAATTAGTGCACATATAGGCGATGAATGGGTGTGATGAAATGGTGACATGCCTTTGTAGTCATCATGTCGTCGGTTGGTGACCTAACTGAAGGTCGTAGAAAAAGGTCGATTATCTATGTGTTATTATTGTCACCTTGCGGTTCTGCATGAATTGCAATGTGAAGTAGTAGGCTCTCTATGTGATGCTAGATGTCTAGGTAGACTTTCGTGAATTGTGGTGCTCCGACCGTCGAGATGAAGGTTAAGTCGGTCGATGCTGATTAAGTAGTTAAAATGATTAATGGAACAATCATGGGGTTAAAACTAGAAACTAGTGTTCTTGCACCCGTTTGGGATGTTGTAGCCAAATTGCGTATGGTTATGTTCGCGGATGAAAAGTAGTAGTGCTCATGTGATGTCTAATTTAAAACGCAAATTGTTGGGTGATTATCGTGAAGAATGCGTTGTTAATTGGTTGTAGTAATTTTAGTGCACTAATGACTTGAATAAAATTTACAAGTCGAATTGTTGGTTCTAAATTGATTGTCTTAACTCGAACAAATAGTAAAGTGTTAGAATAATTCAAGTATCTAGAACGCGGCAATTCTTGAATTGTATAGGAGCTGAAATTTATTAATTGCTGTTTTGGACTGCACGCTGTGATTTCCCCGTGCTGTATGTTTGATGAACTAAATTGTGTTTTCTATAGATATGTGCTATAGAAAAGTGGTAGATAACTTTATTTTCTTGCTGGTGTTAAAATTTGACAGCCATAGGTCTAACGGTTTAGGAGTTATGCTTTTTACAAATTCAGCAACTGAATCTGTCCAAATCCTGTACAGATTTCAGAAACTGTATTGTTTGCTTAATTTAATGTTACAATCAGTTCATGGTCCTTATAAGAAAGTTGTAGATTCTTTTCTTATCTTGCTTGTGTTAAAATTTCATAACCACAGGCCTGACAGATTAGGAGTTATGAATTTTACAAACTGCTTGCTGTGTTCTGTCCACCGTCAGAACAGATTTCGAAAACTGTGCTGTTTGATTTAATTAAACATTGAATCACTTCTTGGTGATTACAAAAGTTATGTAGTGCTTTTGCTGAGCTTTCCAAAAAGTCTTGGATCACTCTTTTTGTTGGTCTGAAGATTAAGTTATGAATGTTTAAAGTGAGAAGACTGAATCTGTCCAGTTCTGGACAGCAACGTCTTATAGTGTCTTTTATCCTTAATTAAATACTGAATCACCTTGAGATGATTACAAATGATGTGTGGAAAATTTTATTATCTTTCCAGAAAGTCTAGGATCAATTTATTTGGATGTCTGAATCTTTAGTTGTGAATTTTGGATGTGGCAATTCTGAATCTGTCCAAATCTGGACAGAGCTGTTGTGTTAGCACTGTTTAACCTTGCTAAGTGTTGAATCATGTTGAGATGATAATACCAAAGTTGTAAAGCACTTTTCAAACTTTCTAGAAAGTCCTAGTTTACTATTTGTGGTTAAATATCTAGTGAGTTATGACTGAAACAAGTGGCTGCTGTATTGCTGTCCAAAAATTCTGCTAGTGCGCTTTTGATTGTTTAGTTCATCCTTGTCGCTAAAAATGTTTGGTTCGCTCTTAAGTAATGTAGACTTGCCATGGTTAAGCTAGAGATGATATGTGTGTCTTGTTTTATATGTTCCTTTCTCTAGTGATTGTGATATAGGAGTTCCGTAGTTATTAATGTCAATGTCGTATTCAAACTTACGTTGTCTTGGTTGGACTTGTGTGGTCGGTGATGCTTTTGTGTGATAAATAGAAGAGCCAAGGAAAAGCCATAGCAAATTAAATAAATGCATGTACTTGTGATGTCGTAGTTGTGTTGTGTAAATATACAAAATGTGGTCGTCTTGTTAATGGTGTTAATGATGAACGTTGATAACATACGAATAGCTAGCGCTTGCGTACAGTCGTTGCAGTGTCTTACTAATTGGTGTTTAGTTCGCTACCATGTATTGTATATCTTGTGATATTTTTCACCATATTGATCCATATGCATCTTGCATCTCATTTAGGACCGAGAGATGCCGATCGAGCAACTGACGTGGTGCCAACCACACGATGCAATTGGTGGACGACCCCAAAGAAGGATGGACATAACCAGTAGATGCTCGCCAAGCGAGTACCTCCCCCAGCAAACACTACCTAAGTGTTAAATTAAAGGCAAGCCCCGGTTTTATGCATAACCGTTTATATATGCTATTTTACTGCACTTAATGTTTGTAGGCTTGTATTGTGCACTTAAGTGTAGGAGTTGACTGAAACCCTAGTTGCATGAACTCAGGATTCCCTTTGAGATGGATACTAGTATGCTAGGTCGAGTAGCTTCTTTACTAATCAGGGATCTCGGTAGAAGTCGAGTGATTTTTCTAGCACTCGCGCGAGGTCAGGAATTGGTTGTATCCACTTTCTTATCATAATGATGATTGATTGTGGACAACAATCCATGGGGATTGGTTGTCTACGGGATAAAAATTGGAATAAGGATTAAGGTGTGGTACCGTGAGTCAAGCGTTTGAACGTACTAAGCACATGCCGAGAAATATGGTAAATCGGTAAGCCTAGTACCTGATTGAACCTGGTAGTGGACTTTACCCCTCACGCGACCTGAGACGTGGTCTCCCATTCCGGTTATGGTGGGTACAAGTGCAGTCACTGCACGACGGCAGTCGGGGTCAGTGAGGCATTGTACGCCAAGGCGGTGAGCCCTGATTTGCTGACAGGGAATCGATGGGGACGGTTGATGTGTGTGGGGACGGAGTGCCCCTACATGTCGTGTGTTTAGGTTTACCTTGCAAGGATAAAAACTCGATTCGGATCGTCTGCTTCTCGTAGCTAATGAGACTGCTTGATCCATGCTGCTACATTGAGTAATAAGTGGAAATGAGGTGACTGGCAAAAGATGTTGATTGATAAAATGTTTGATACCATGTATGATTAGCTAGGTACACATCTAGTCTAAAGGATTCTACTAAAACATGAAAAGCTAAAACTGATTTTTAGACTCTGCTAGTGCTTTTGGCAAACCAAACCCCTCAGCTAAACAGCTGCATGTCTAGAGGTAGAGGAGTAGACTCCTCACACCGGGTAAGTCTAGCTGAGTATTAGTATACTCCGTCTTGCTTGTGGCATAATTTTTGCAGGTACTTCTTAGGATGATTGGTTGATGGTGTGGCTTGACCTTCATCCCTGCCACCGGGATAGACGGTCGAGTGGGTTACTGCTTCCGCAGGAGAGGACCAGGAGGAGTAGCGTGGCCAGGCTTCGCCATGTTGCTCGGTTTTCTCTGTTAGTTATTTCCGTTGCATTAAAATTTATGGTTATCATTTCTGAAACTCCGATAATGTAATCACTAATGATACTTATTAAATTTGTGGTATTATGTTTTATTGTATTTCTCTGTGCCTCACCTTCGTGTGAGCTAGTGGTATTCGATCCTGGATAAGTGGCTTTATCGGACTAGATCCGAGGGACTGACGTGTTATTCCTATTTAAGTGTGGTTTTGCCTTTAAGGCAGGACTAGGACACTTAAGTTGGAATAATTCGGGCTGTTCCACCACATTAAGTGTAGTAAAGTAGCATATATAAATACGGTTATGCATAAAACTGGAGCTTGCCTTCAATAACTGGGGCTGCGGAGAGATCCTCAATGGCAGTCTCGGAAGCTTGCTCCTGGTCTTCCTCATGGACAGCTCCTTGCTCGGGGATGAGCACATACTCTCCATCAACGAGATTACAATCTAATGAATGCAATGAGTAAGATACATGCATGACATGATATGTGCTTTAGCAATTAAACTTTGATGGTGAAGGATCACTTTAATAAGGGAGGGCTTAATCTTGCTACTAAGATTTTTGTGGTATACTTAGTAATTTAGGGTCAAACTTAGTTAAACTAAGTAGAAAGTACATTTTGGTGTTCCACTGATTTTCTTTTAATGTCTTAGTGAGAATTTATTAAGATTTCTAGTTAAACTTATTGGAGCGAGGTTTATCTTTCATTTCTTTCCCTCTATTTCTTTCATCTTTTTACGGTGGGTTTGAACTACAAGTTGTCCTAATAAATTTCCAAAAATTCTGTAAAAATTACAGTGGCTTCTTACTGGTACATAATTCCCTGTCCTAAAATTGGGGGCTTAAAGAGTGAATAGTTCTCTCTCGATAAAATTATTAAACACTAGGGCACAAGGGGTGTTTTGAACTACAACTACCATTTATCAGTAGGTTATTCTCTAATACTAATTTTTTCTGGCATTTAGATGTTATGACATAACTTTGTACATATTTTTAGCCACTAACACTCATTAGTTAATTTGCTATGATTTTCTAAAGTTTTCTAGTCAAAGGGGTGCTTTCTACTACCACTATATTTGAAAAATATCAGACAACAGATTTCTGATTTTTCTAGCTTCTTCTTTGTGCAAGAGCAATCATTCTGAAGTTTGGCATCTTTTTGCTTAAGGGAAAGGTGGTAGGAATTTATTTGGATTAAATGGCCTTTTTCATGAAGTATGGCAATGGGTATTATTTTGCAGCTTCCAATTAGGTTTTGCAATTTTCTGTGGTGGCCTATCTCATTATTGATCTAGCAAATGTTTTATTTGCCCATTATTGCACCATTTTTGGGTTGCTCATGATTTAATTTAAATATGACCCATTATCAAGTTCTATTTGTTTACCATACCTAAAATGATGGGCTGGGGTGTTTATCATTTTTATAGTGGAGTTCTAGTGGTTACAAGTCCACTGGATTTTTATAATTAATTCTGAAATTGTTTTTATAATTCTAATAATTGTTTTTTCTGGTTTGATTAATGCCTAATAAATCATTTCACTTTGATTCTGCTCTGGACTAGAGGTCGCTTTATTTTTTCTAGGTTCTCTATTACTTAAATAGGCTAGGAAAAATAATTGCACTCATTGTTCATTATTTCCTAATGTCTTTTTGATTTTCCTAAGTTTTGGGCAAAAATGGCTTTTAATAGATATCCCTACTTAATTTTTCAATGTTGGGGTTCTCACTATTTTTAAACAGTATTTAAATGGGTTCGAGCAGCACTTAATATTGCATAACAGGGAGGCAAAACATCCTCCTGTCAACAAGTTTACTGATTTTCCTCCTGCTTTGGCACCACCTTCGAGCAAAAATAGCAAAACTCGGCTGTTTCATCACCTACAACAATATGGGTTCGAAAACCCTGAGTACAGAGTGTACTTTCGCAAGTCTTACCCGACAAAGGAAAAAATACTTCTCAAGGATATGCTTGCTTGTGGGATTCAAGGTAAAGCTGATCAAGAATCAAAGACTCTGTTTGCAGAAAAGCTTACTATCAGTGGATCCTTAAAAATCCAATTTTATTATTAGGTTGAGTCATTACCTATATCTAGAGTTATTTCTATCCTAGTTCAGGCACTTAGCCTACACTAGCCATCTTTTGTCACCCCTTGAGTTCACTGGATTGCTACGTGTAAGTTAGTGACCAAGTCTTCATGTCCGAGAAGTAACGGCGATCCGAATCGATTAATACGCAGCTGGGGATCTCCATCCACATGACATATGTAGCACTTAACCCTTGCATATGTCAACTTGCCACCGGGTTTCTCAAGACCAGAATGGGTTCACGCCAACCGAGAGCACAAATACACCACCGTCCATCCTCTTGCCACAGAGGGTACACGCTACTCTCGCCATCTCTCCACTCCCATTGCGTGGTGGCCTTTCTAGTATTGGTCCGACCGAGGCAAAGCTTACCCATGACGAGGCATGTGGCCAGTTAAAAGTTCCTCGATCATCATGCCTACATCGGTAAGGTCCTTAATCGACTCAGATAGAGACACTACACCTAGACTTCCTTCTCGTGCAAGTCACCCGCCCGGTCTCGTCTTTATCATTTACAACCCAAAGTTTGGTACCTGACAGAGATACATCTTTTCAGATGTTGAACCCATCATGGCCATGATGGATTCCCCATCAAGTCTTTTCTTTGAAAAATTCCCATCCCATATGAAGCATCATCTTTGTTTAAAACAAAACATTTTGTTTTCTAAAGCAAGGCTAAGCATCAGAAAACTTTAAGTAAAACATGTATCAAGGAATGGTAATCAGTTCCAAGGAAGGAAATGTAGCAATTATTTAGCATACAACTCCTATCACCTAATGCATCATCTCAAGTGATAAAGAGTTTAAAACAACAAGGAAAGGGTAAATGCACTGGGACTTGCCTTGTGTTGCAGGAGGCTCAGGGTCTATCCCATAGATGTCAAAATAGAAGTTGTTCTCAACCGGGGGATTCTCAACTTGTGGGACAACTTCTTCTTTGACTACAACTTCTTCTTCGTTTTCTATACATAATAATACATATACATGAATGCTTATGTGATGTTATGAATATGCAGGTATATAATGGCAGCATACCAAGTTGTATCTTGAATACAACTTTCCTTCACGGTACACACTAGTCATTAGGGTTTCCTGAGTTAGTATTCTATTAGGGTTAGGCAATTATACCCTAGGAAGCTAGTGTATTGGGTTTGGGACCAAACAATGCCCAAAGCATTTCAAACTCTACCCAAGGGCTTTAATCATCAAACAAAGCTTACCCAAAAAGTTTTATTATTTTTGGAGCTACCAAATTAATTCTAAAATTCTAAAAGGCTAGGTTTAAGCATCTTTAAATGCTAAATAATTCCAGGTTTGAACTAAAAAACTTGGAACTATTTTTATTAAATACTAGATGAATTTAGGAGTTTAGCAAAATTGGTCCCATAATTTTACCATTTTTCTAGAATTTCCTACAATTTTCCAAGTCTGGCAGAAAAAGGAAAAAGGAAAATAATGAATAGTACTAGGCTGAAACTAGCCTGATCTGGCCCACGACCAGGAAAAACATGCCCGCGCGTGTGCCCGTGTTGGCCATTTTGCGTAGAGGTCCTCAGCGATTTGAAAAACCTGTAAAGAATCCTATTCCCTATTCACCTGTGTCTCTGACATATGCACATAAGCCCCTCTGTTTCTCTTCTTCGCAAGACCGGGTCCCCGACCACGGACGGCGGAGCGACTGCTCCGGCGAGCTTGTACCGGCCGCAATACCCAATAATACATGCTCTAATTTGGTCTATGCCTAATTCTACCCTTGGCGCTCCACTAGGGATCACTAATTGAACCCGAACACCATTCTAGAACTCGGTCCATGTACACCCGTGGAGTTTGAGACATTCCCGACGCGTTCCTAACAACACAGTGCAGTAACGTACGAATTGGGAGCATGGTAAGCTTTAGCAACTTACCAGGACTCAAGAACGACAGCTAGGAAGGAGGGTGGAGGGACAGGACAGTGGGTCGACGGAGGGGGTGCTCACGGCGGTGCGGAGAACGAATTTGGGGGAAATCTGAATTAGGCCGCTACGATGGATGATCGAGGGCGAGGAGTGGTTCACTCGTAACAAGTAGGCGGAACAGGACGAGGCATCAATTTATAGACTTCGACCGAGCTTATCGTGAATTTTGGATTGAAATCGAGGTCACAGCGATCGGGATATTTTTATGGTGGCCTGCTCACCGTGGCGCATGAGAGGGAAACAGTTTAGGGATAATAACTGGTTGCTTGCCTCGATCCTTACGACGTGGAGGAGAGATTGCTGCGTGTCACGGTCGGAGAAATGGTGAGCTCCGATGATTCCAACGTGACTAACCGCGGTGGGACACGATGGCCAGACCGGCCTGTGACTGGGTTCACCCCTCCCCGGATCTTTTCACCCCATCCCGGCGTTATCTATCTCTCCCACGGCACAAATCTCATAGGCGAGCACAAATTGTGATGGAGGATCACTGGCGTCAGGTTCACGGCACTGGAGATCTTTCCGGCCACTGTACCATGGCGATCTTCGCCAGTCCCTCTGTCCAAGCAACTTGCAGGGCCTCGTTCTCCAATTTTTGTGTGGCAACTCACTCACCTGACTGTATCCAAGTTGTTGTCCAATGTACTAGCTGCAACTTTGTTACAAAGGCCTTGCTCAAACATCCACTAAATCCCCCGTAAATCGACCTCAAAGTTCATCCAATTTCACTGATGGTCAAGATTCAGTCTTAAGGTTTCTGACAGTCGAACTTCATGTCTATTTTTCTCCAATTTATGTACAGCTCTTGGGCTAGATCATTTAATCAAACTTGTACCCCTATATTACCTCTACAAACTTTTTGTAGTGACCTAGGGCAAAATCTTCATGGATGAGGAAATACAAGGTTCCAAAGTCAGCTTAATCACACTAATTTCAGAGTTAGCCATATGGGTGTCCTTGTGGTTTTTTCACAAATTAGTCCAATTTGTTCCACATTACTTGAAAATCCTCCAATGTAAAAGTTGTTTAGTTTTGATACTTTACCACTTCGATATATGCATTTTGGTCCAAAAGTGTATAGAAATTGAAATCACCCCATAGGGCATAAATTAGGGTTTTCTAGGGTTCATCTTAGGGTTTTGAGTGCTCTAGGGTTTGTGTGCCACTTAAATCCATCAAATTTAGGCTCTTATGAACATTTCCAATACTTTTGAGAAAAAATACTCAATTTGGCCTCACATTCATCCATATACCCCAATCCCATGGTTAAGTACCCTAATCTAGGGTTAGGAAGCACTTCAAGACATCACATCACATTTGTTTGAAGTTTTAGCATAGTGGATGCATTCTAGGTGTAACAAACATAATGACATGTCAATGCATATGATGCCATGCTCAAATTTTAGTTCTGGTAACACCTGGGGTGTTATAGTCGGTGTCGGTCCACCGTGCCTCCATGACGCCCGACCAATCTAGCCTCGCCCCATGCCCAAACTTTTGCCCCGGATGTCCCAAACCCCCAAAAGAAGCCCGTGCCAGCCTAGTGTGCTCGATCGCCCCTCCTAGTGCTCAGGATTGCTCGCCAGAGTACCCCCGACCTGCCCGGAGCGCCCCTTCACCGTTCACCAATTCCCAACTGTAACACCCTTAGTGTTACCAGAACTAAAACGTTGGCATGACATCATTTGCACTGGTATTTCATTATGTATGATACACCTAGAGTGCATCCACTAGGTTAAAATTTCAAAACAAGTTGTGATGTGATGATTTGAATTGATCCTTAACCCTAGGATAGGGTGCTTACCCAAGCACTAGAGCTTGTGGGTGGTGAGGTAGCAATTTGAGTATGAACTCAAAGGTTAGTGAAGATGTTAAAAAGAAACTAAACATAGAGTGTTTGAGTGGCACATAAACCCTAGAACACTCAAACCCTAATAAGGACCCTAGAAACCCTAATTAGTACTTTATGAGGTGACTCTAATTTTTATGCACTTTTGGATCAAAGTGCATTTATCAAAGTGGTAGAGTAACTAAAACAAGGCAGCTTTTATATTTGGAGATTTCCAAGTTTTATGGAACATATTGGAGTAAATTGCAAAAAAGTCCCAAAGGCACCCAAATGCTTAACTTTGAAAAAAAGTCCCAAAGGCACCCAAATTTGTAGAGCTATTAAAGTAGTCCTGGTTTGATTAAGTGATTGAGCCCTAGAGCTATACAAAAATTGGGGCAAAATGGCCTGGAAGTTGGGCTGTCAGTCGTGAGTTAGTTTGAAAGTTGGACTGACAGTGGCATTAGAACAACTTTGGAACAGAATTGTGCTTGATCGAGTGGAGGTATGAGAAAGAACCTTATAGCAAAATTTAAGCTGGCATGATGGACAACAACTTTGATGTAGTTGGATAAACAAGTTGTTACATAAAAATTGGAGAAAAGAACTCATCAAATTGCTCTGTCAAGCACTCGGATTTCAGTTTGGCGTGAACAGTGAACTAAACAAGATTGAGTTCCGTGTGACCGCCACCGACGTCCCTCCGTCTTGATTCGAGCCCGCACCATGATTGGTGCCGCTGAGACGTGGACCAACGAAGTCGTAAAAGATCTCTAGCTCGGATTTGGGGATCGAGTTACCGCTCTAGCCACGGCCACCACGTGTCCTCACCGCGCTTCATTCACCGTCGCCATAGAAAGCCACCGGACGCTCCGGCCGTCCATGCAGCTGGTTGAGGCCATCGTGTTACACCATCGTAAAGGGTCCGCAGTAAGTCTGCCACGTTACTGGCCTGTGAACACCGTTGAGGCTAACGTGGAGCTTCTTGGGCTATCGTCGCCGCGATGATTCAGGGGTCAAATTGACCACTGTCATGGTGACTCCCTTAAAATTGAGCTTGCTTTCAGTCCCGTCTCTTTGTTACACACCCAAGCCACCCATTATTCCCCCGTTCAACCGTCGGTAGCCAAGAACGCAAGGTTCTTCCTATCGGTGGTCACTAGTAACACCAAGTGGTGCACCCGCATGGTCAGCCTTTTCTAAGGTTGGTCATAGTTGTTTAACTCGTGTTTCGTAGTCTATAGGTCATGGTGAAGCTTATACACTAGAAAATGTAGGGAAAAGATAAAATAGAGAAACCAATTTTGTAGAGTCCAAAGAATTGTTTAAATTCTGATAAAATTAGTTGTAAGATTTTTGTGGCATCAAGTAAATTTTTGGTTATTTAAAAGTACCCTTGGGTGGCTTTAAGGAATTTTAGAAATAAATCATAGGTCCAAAAATCATAAAAATTTGTAGAAAAATTATAGACCTTTAGAATAGCTCCTGGTAAAAATCTTAGCACGTTTGGAGTTGAATTACTAGAGAACTAGAATCTAGCTAGATATGAGTGGTTAAAACCCTAAAACTTTGATACTAAATTAGGGTTAGATCAAACTTGATTCCTGCATAATGTTAAATAGTAAATTGACTAGCTAGAATATATATAACTCTCTGGTTTTCTAAAGTAAGCCTAACTTGATCTCTTTAGGCAAAGACTGTATTACCCAGAAACGTGGGTGTAATTGTCATATCCTTAGTTAAGAATATGTGAGCTTTCCACCTATAAATGAGAATTTGCATAGCATATCATTACATGAACATTCATATACTTATAATTGACTTGTAGAGCACCAAGAGGAAGAATTTGAAGTAGAAGTGGAAGAGGAGCGTGTTCCTACATCTGAAACTTCTCCAACTGAAGTTGTCTCTGAAGGTCCTCCAGAAGGTGCCCTAGTAGGGTTTGCTGCTAACTGCAACATCCTAGTAGAAGAGCCTAACTCTCCTCCTCATCAAGGCAAGCCCCGGTGCATTTGCCACCTCCTTGTTATTTTTAAACTTTTATCACTTATATGCTGCATTAGGTAGTAGGAGTTGAATGATTAAACCTTTGCTGCATAACTTCCTTGAGTTATTGATTATCATCCTTGATACCTGATTTAAAAAGCTAGATGTGCTTAGTATGCTCATAGACTAGGAACAAAATATTTTGAGCTATGGATCATGTTTTTACAAAGAAAAAGAGACTGGAGTGATGAAGGTATCAAAGGCATTGATGACATCATCATTTCAGTAGGGTACCTCTCACAGGTACCCAGTTTTCAAAAATAATTTAATGTGAGACTAGACATTGAGCAGGAAAGGTTGCCCATCTGTGTCGTTTAAGGACCACATGATTGTTGGCCTGCTGATCTAGGACCCTTTAACTGGCCACATGCCTCATCATGGGCAAGCTTAGCCTCGACCGGACCAATACTAGAACAGCTCGCACACACTAGGAGTGGAGAGATGGTGGGAGTAATGTGTGCCCACCTGGCAAGTGGCTGTATGGTGGAGTACTGTGCTCCCGGGTCGCGTGAACTAGTTCTAGTCTTGAGAAACCCAGTGGCGAGTTGACATATGCAAGGGTTAAGTGCTACAAATGTCATGTGGTTGGAGACCCCCAGCTAGGTATCAATCGATTTGGATCACCGAACTTCTCGGATATGAAGACTGGATCTTTGACCCTCATCATAGATAACAAGTGAAACTAAAGTTGATAAAAGGAAGCTAGTGTAGGACAAGTGAATGCTCTAGATCAGGCAAATCTAGATTCAGGAAAAGTACTTAATTTGTGAAGTAAAAGTTTGGCATAAGGATCCACTACTAGTAAGCTTTTCTGCAAAAATGAGTCTTTGAGATTTGATAAGCTTTAGCTTGATTCCCGACAAACCAGCATACCCTTGAGAGTCTTTTCTTTAGTCGGGTAAGCCTCGCTGAGTAATTGCGTACTCAGGGTTTTATTCCCATTGTTGCTGCAGAAGAGACTATTCACACCTTTGTGTTTTGCTAAACTCATACTGAAGGCTTCTACTTTTGCTTATGTTTATTATGTGTGTACTCTAGGAAGATGGCTTCTTCCCAGGTGTTGTAATAAGTTAGCACTTGAATCTACCCCGGGCATTTAATAATAATACATACTACTTAGTTTGTATACTTTAAAAGTCTGCTGATGTATATTATCTTATTGTAAAGTGATAGTCGCCTAGAGGGGGGGGGGGTGAATAGGGCGAAACTGAAATTTACAAAAATAATCACAACTACAAGCCGGGTTAGCGTTAGTAATAAAGAAACGAGTCCGCGAGAGAGGGCGCAAAACAAATCGCAAGCAAATAAGAGTGTGACACGAGGATTTGTTTTACCGAGGTTCGGTTCTCGCAAACCTACTCCCCGTTGAGGAGGCCACAAAGGTCGGGTCTTTTTCAACCCTTCCCTCTCTCAAACGATCCCACGGATCGAGTGAGCTTTCTCTTCTTCTCAATCAACCGGGAACAAAACTTCCCCGCAAGGGCCACCACACAATTGGTGCCTCTTGCCTTGGTTACAATTGAGTGATGATCTCAAGAACAAGTGAGAAAGAAAAGAATGCGATCCAAGCGCAAGAGCTCGAAAGAACACAAGCAAATCACTCTCTCTAGTCACTATGGAGTTGTGTGGGATTTGGAGAGGACTTGATCTATTTGGTGTGTCTAGAATTGAATGCTAGAGCTCTTGTAGTAGTTGAGAAGTGGAAAACTTGGATGGCAATGAATGTGGGGTGGTTGGGGTATTTATACCCCCAACCACCAAAAGTGACCGTTGCTGGAACCTGTCTGTTCGATGGCGCACCGGACAGTCCGGTGCACACCGGACAGTCCGGTGCCCCTGCCACGTCACCATTGCCGTTGGATTCTGACCGTTGGAGCTTCTGACTTCTGGGCTCTCCTGGGTGTCCGGTGCACACCGGACATGTACTGTTTGATGTCCGGTGCACCGGTATGGGCGTGCCTGACGTCTGCGCGCGCTGCGCGCGCATTAAATGCTCCGCAGGGAGCCGTTGGCGCCGCAGCGAGCCGTTGCTCCGCTAGCACACCGGACAGTCCGGTGCACACCGGACAGTCCGGTGCACACCGGACAGTCCGGTGAATTTTAGCGGAGCGGCTGCCGCGCGAACCCGAGGCTGGCGAGTTCCGGAGACGGCGATTCCTTGGAGCACCGGACATGTCCGGTGCACACCGGACAGTCCGGTGAATTATAGCGCGCCGTCTACCGAGAGATCCCGAGAGCGAAGTCCTCTGGGCGAAGAGTCCTCTGGGCGAAGAGTCTGAAGTCGAAGTCCTCTGGCCGCACCGGACAGTCCGGTGCACACCGGACAGTCCGGTGCCTCCAGCCAGAGGTGCCCTCGGTTGCCTTGCTGCTCCTTTGTTGAATCCAACACTTGGTCTTTTTATTGGCTAAATGTGAACCTTTTGCACCTGTATAACTTATGAACTAGAGCAAACTAGTTAGTCCAATATTTGTGTTGGGCAATTCAACCACCAAAATTATTTAGGAACTAGGTGTAAGCCTAATTCCCTTTCAATCTCCCCCTTTTTGGTGATTGATGCCAACACAAACCAAAGCAAATATAGAAGTGCATAATTGAACTAGTTTGCATAAAGTAAGTGCAAAGGTTGCTTGGAATTGAGCCAATATAAATATTTATATGATGCGCATGGATTGTTTTCTTTATTTTTCACATATTGGACCACATTTGCACCAAAAGTTTTGTTTTCGCAAATTCTTTTGTAAATACTTTTCAAAGTCTCTTTGTAAGATAGTCAAAGGTAAATGAATAAGATTTGCAAAGCATTTTCAAGATTTGAAATTTTCTCCCTCTGTTTCAAATGCTTTTCCTTTGACTAAACAAAATTCCCCCTAAAATAAGGTCTCCTCTTAGTGTTCAAGAGGGTTTTCCATCAATTTTGAAAATACTACTTGCTCCCCCTTTAGAACACGAAGAGATACCAATTTTGAAGGTTACCATTGAAAATCATCAAATTTAAAATTTTAAGTGGTGGTGCGGTCCTTTTGCTTTGGGCTCATATTTTCTCCCCCTTTGGCATGAATCGCCAAAAACGGAATCATTGGAGCCCATGAAATACTTTCTCCCCCTTTGGTCATGAAATGAATGAGTGAAGATTATACCAAAGTTGGAGAGATGATGCGGAGCGATGGCGAAGAATGAATAGTAGAGTGGAGTGGAAGCCTTTTTCTTCGCCGAAGACTCCAATTCCCTTTCAATATACCTATGACTTGGTTTGAAATACACTTGGAAACACATTAGTCATAGCATATATAGAAGAGACATGATCAAAGGTATATTTATGAGCTATGTGTGCAAGACTAGCAAAAGAAATTCCTAGAATCAAGAATATTAAGCTCATGCCTAAGTCTGGTAAAAGATTGTTCATCAAGCGGCTTGGTAAAGATATCGGCTAATTGATCTTTAGTGTTAATGTAAGAAATCTCGATATCCCCCTTTTGTTGGTGATCCCGAAGAAAATGATACCGAATGGCTATGTGCTTAGTGCGGCTGTGCTCGACGGGATTGTCGGCCATTTTGATTGCACTCTCATTGTCACATAGCAACGGGACTTTGGTTAATTTGTAACCGTAGTCCCGCAGGGTTTGCCTCATCCAAAGCAATTGCGCGCAACAATGGCCTGCGGCAATATACTCGGCTTCGGCGGTAGAAAGAGCGACCGAATTTTGCTTCTTTGAAGCCCAAGACACCAAGGATCTTCCCAAGAACTGGCAAGTCCCCGATGTGCTCTTCCTATTAATCCTACACCCTGCCCAATCGGCATCCGAATATCCAATCAAATCAAAAGTGGATCCCCGAGGGTACCAAAGCCCAAACTTAGGAGTAAAAGCCAAATATCTCAAGATTCGTTTTACGGCCGTAAGGTGTGATTCCTTAGGGTCGGCTTGGAATCTTGCACACATGCAAACGGAAAGCATAATGTCCGGTCGAGATGCACATAAATAAAGCAATGAACCAATCATCGACCGGTATACCTTTTGATCCACGGACTTACCTCTCGTGTCGAGGTCGAGATGCCCATTTGTTCCCATGGGTGTCTTGATGGGCTTGGCATCCTTCATTCCAAACTTGGTTAGGATATCTTGAGTATACTTCGTTTGGCTAAGGAAGGTGCCCTCTTGGAGTTGCTTGACTTGAAATCCTAGAAAATACTTCAACTCCCCCATCATCGACATCTCGAATTTTTGTGTCATGATCCTACTAAATTCTTCACATGTAGATTTGTTAGTAGACCCAAATATGATATCATCAACATAAATTTGGCATACAAACAAATCATTATCAAGAGTCTTAGTGAATAAAGTAGGATCGGCCTTGCCGACTTTGAAGCCATTTGAAATAAGGAAATCTCTAAGGCATTCATACCATGCTCTTGGGGCTTGCTTGAGCCCATAAAGCGCCTTAGAGAGCCTATAAACATGGTTAGGGTACTCACTATCTTCAAAGCCGGGAGGTTGCTCAACATAGACCTCCTCCTTGATTGGTCCATTGAGGAAGGCACTCTTCACGTCCATTTGGTAAAGCTTGAAGCCATGGTAAGTAGCATAGGCTAATAATATGCGAATTGACTCAAGCCTAGCTACGGGTGCATAGGTTTCACCAAAATCCAAACCTTCGACTTGTGAATACCCCTTGGCCACGAGTCGAGCTTTGTTCCTTGTCACCATACCATGCTCGTCTTGCTTGTTGCGGAAAACCCACTTGGTTCCTACAACATTTTGGTTAGGACGTGGAACTAAGTGCCATACCTCGTTCCTCGTGAAATTGTTGAGCTCCTCTTGCATCGCCATCACCCAATCCGAATCTTGAAGTGCTTCCTCTACCCTGTGTGGCTCAATGGAGGAAACAAACGAGTAATGTTCACAAAAATGAGCAACACTGAGATCGAGTAGTTACCCCCTTATGAATATCGCCAAGGATAGTATCGACGGGGTGATCTCGTTGTATTGCTTGGTGGACTCTTGGGTGTGGCGGCCTTGGTTGTTCATCCTCCTTGTCTTCATCATTTGAATCTCCCCCTTGATCGTTGCCGTCATTTTGAGGTGGCTCATCTTCTTGATCTTCTTGTTCACCATCTTGAGCCTCATCCTCAATTTGAGTCGGTGGAGATGCTTGCATGGAGGAGGAAGGTTGATCTTGTGGATTTGAAGGCTCTTCAGATTCCTTAGGACACACATCCCCAATGGACATGTTCCTTAGCGCTATGCATGGAGCCTGTTCTTCACCTATCTCATCAAGATCAACTTGCTCTACTTGAGAGCCGTTAGTCTCATCAAACACAACGTCACAAGAAACTTCAACGAGTCCTGAGGACTTGTTAAAGACTCTATATGCCCTTGTGTTTGAGTCATATCCTAGTAAAAAGCCTTCTACAGTTTTAGGAGCAAATTTAGATTTTCTACCTCTTTTGACAAGAATAAAACATTTGCTACCAAAAACTCTAAAATATGAAATATTGGGCTTTTTACCGGTTAGGAGTTCATAAGATGTCTTCTTGAGGATTCGGTGAAGATATAACCGGTTGATGGCGTAGCAGGCGGTGTTGACCGCCTCGGCCCAAAACCGATCCGGTGTCTTGTACTCATCAAGCATGGTTCTTGCCATGTCCAATAGAGTTCGATTCTTCCTCTCCACTACACCATTTTGTTGTGGAGTGTAGGGAGAAGAGAACTCATGCTTGATGCCCTCATCCTCAAGGAAGCCTTCGATTTGAGAGTTCTTGAACTCCGTTCCATTATCGCTTCTAATTTTCTTGATCCTTAAGCCGAACTCATTTTGAGCCCGTCTCAAGAATCCTTTTAAGGTCTCTTGGGTTTGTGATTTTTCCTGCAAAAAGAATACCCAAGTGAAGCGAGAATAATCATCCACAATTACAAGACAATACTTACTACCGCCGATGCTTATGTAAGCGATCGGGCCGAACAAATCCATGTGTAGGAGCTCCAGTGGCCTGTCGGTAGTCATGATGTTTTTGTGTGGATGATGTATGCCAACTTGCTTCCCGGCTTGGCATGCGCTACAAATCCTGTCTTTCTCAAAATGAACATCGGTTAGTCCCAAAATGTGTTCTCCCTTTAGAAGCTTGTGAAGATTCTTCATTCCAACATGGGCTAGTCGGCGGTGCCAGAGCCAACCCAAGTTAGTCTTAGCAATCAAGCAAGTGTTGAGTTCAGCTCTATCAAAATCAACTAGGTATAGCTGACCCTCTAACACTCCCTTAAATGCTACTGAATCATCACTTCTTCTAAAGACAGTAACACCTGTATCAGTAAAAAGACAGTTGTAGCCCATTTTACATAGTTGGGATATGGAAAGCAAATTGTAATCTAAAGAATCTACAAGAAAAACATTGGAAATAGAATGGTCAGGAGATATAGCAATTTTACCCAAACCTTTGACCAAACCTTGATTTCCATCCCCGAATGTGATAGCTCGTTGGGGATCTTGGTTTTTCTCATATGAGGAGAACATCCTTTTCTCCCCTGTCATATGGTTTGTGCACCCGCTGTCGAGTATCCAACTTGAGCCCCCGGATGCATAAACCTACAAAACAAGTTTAGTTCTTTGTTTTAGGTACCCAAACGGTTTTGGGTCCTTTAGCATTAGAGACAAGAACTTTGGGTACCCAAACACAAGTCTTGGAGCCCTTGTGTTTGTCCCCAACAATTTTGGCAACTACCTTGCCGGATTTGCTAGTCAAAACATAAGATGCATCAAAAGTTTTAAATGAAATGGCATGATCATTTGATGCATTAGTAGTTTTCTTTCTAGGCAACTTGGCATGAGTTGGTTGCCTAGATCTAGATGTCTCACCCTTATACATAAAAGCATAATTAGGGCCAGAGTGAGACTTCCTAGAATGAATTTTCTTAATTTTACTCTCAGGATACCCAGCAGGGTACAAAATGTAACCCTCGTTATCCTGAGGCATGGGAGCCTTGCCCTTAACAAAGTTAGACAAGTTCTTAGGAGGGGCATTAATTTTGACATTGTCTCCCCTTTGGAAGCCAATGCCGTCCTTAATGCCCGGGCGTCTCCCATTATAGAGTATGCTTCTAGCCAATTTAAATTTTTCATTTTCTAAGTCATGCTCTCTAATTTTAGCATTAAGTTGTGCTATGTGATCATTTTGTTTTTTAATTAAGGCAAGGTGATCATGGATAGCATCAACATTAATATCTCTACATCTAGTGCAAATGGACACATGCTCAATAGTAGATGTAGAGGGTTTGCAAGACTTTAATTCAATGACCTTAGCATGCAACAAATCGTTTTTAGTTCTAAGGTCCGAAATAGTAGTATTGCAAACATCAAAATCCTTAGCCTTAGCAATTAATTTCTCATTCTCATTTCTAAGGCTAGCAAGAGAAATGTTCAATTTTTCAATCCTAGCAAGCAAATCATTATTATCATTTCTAGGAATTGAAACATTGCAAATATGAGAATCAACCTTAGCTAGCAAATTGGCATTTTCATTTCTAAGGTTGTCTAAAGTCTCATGGCAAATACTTAGCTCACTAGACAATTTTTCACATTTTTCTCTTTCTAGAGCATAAGCATTTTTAACCTTAACATGTTTCTTGTTTTCCTTGATTAGGAAGTCCTCTTGGGAGTCCAAGAGATCATCCTTTTCATGGATGGCACTAATTAGCTCATTTAATTTTTCTTTTTGTTCCATGTTAAGGTTGGCAAAAAGAATACGCAAATTATCTTCCTCATTTTTATCATTATCCTCATCACTAGATGTTTCATATTTAGTGGAGGACCTTGATTTTACCTTCTTTTTGCCGTCCTTGGCCATAAGACACTTGTGGCCGACGTTGGGGAAGAGAAGGCCCTTGGTGACGGCGATGTTGGCGGCGTCCTCGTCGTCGGAGGAGTCGCTTGAGCTTTCGTCGGAGTCCCACTCCCGACAAACATGGGCATCGCCGCCCTTCTTCTCCTTCCTCTTGCCCTTCTTGTCGTCGCCCCTGTCACTATCACTAGACATAGGACATTTTGCAATAAAATGACCGGGCTTACCACACTTGTAGCAAACCTTCTTGGAACGGGATTTGTAATCTTTCCCTTTCCGTTGCTTGAGGATTTGCCGGAAGCTCTTGATGATTAGGGCCATCTCCTCGTTGTCGAGCTTGGAGGCGTCAATTGGTTGTCTACTTGGTGTAGACTCCTCCTTCTTCTCCTCCGTTGCCTTGAAGGCCACCGGTTGCGCCTCGGATGTGGAAGGCTCGTCAAGCTCGTTGATCTTCTTGGAGCCCTTAATCATACATTCAAAACTAACAAAATTCCCGATGACTTCTTCGGGGGTCATTTGAGTATATCTAGGATTGCCACGAATTAATTGAACTTGTGTGGGGTTAAGGAAAATAAGGGCTCTTAGAATAACCTTAACCACTTCGTGGTCATCCCATTTTGCGCTCCCGAGGTTGCGCACTTGATTCACCAAGGTCTTGAGCCGGTTGTACATGTCTTGTGGCTCCTCCCCTTGGCGAAGACGGAAGCGACCGAGCTCCCCCTCGATCGTTTCCCGCTTGGTGATCTTTGTGAGTTCATCACCCTCGTGCGCCGTCTTGAGTAGGTCCCAAATCTCTTTTGCGTTCTTCAACCCTTGTACTTTGTTGTATTCCTCCTTGCTTAGAGAGGCAAGGAGAATAGTTGCGGCTTGGGAGTTGAAGTGCTCGATTTGGGCCACTTCGTCCGTGTCGTAGTCTTCATCCCCTATGGATGGTACCTGTACACCATACTCAACAATATCCCATAATCTTTTGTGGAGAGAGGTTAGATGAAATCGCATCAAATTACTCCACATAGCATAATCTTCACCATTAAAAGTTGGTGGTTTGCCTAATGGGACGGAAAGTAAAGGTGTATGTTTAGGAATGCGAGGGTAGCGTAGGGGAATCTTACTATACTTCTTACGCTCTTGGCGTTTAGAAGTGACGGACGCCGCGTCGGAGCCGGAGGTGGATGTCGATGAAGTGTCGGTCTCGTAATAGACCACTTTCCTCATCCTTTTGTGCTTGTCCCCACTCCGATGCGGCTTGTGAGAAGAAGATTTTTCCTTCTTCTCCTTGTGGTGAGAAGAGGAAGATCTTTTCTCCTTCCGCTTGGAGGAGTTCTTCTTCTTTTCTCTTCTCTTGGTGCGGGACTCTTCCGATGAAGATGAAGTGCTCCCTTGGCTTGTAGTGGGCTTGTCGCCGGTCTCCATCTCCTTCTTGGCGTGATCTCCCGACATCACTTCGAGCGGTTAGGCTCTAATGAAGTACCGGGCTCTGATACCAATTGATAGTCGCCTAGAGGGGGGGGGTGAATAGGGCGAAACTGAAATTTACAAAAATAATCACAACTACAAGCCGGGTTAGCGTTAGTAATAAAGAAACGAGTCCGCGAGAGAGGGCGCAAAACAAATCGCAAGCAAATAAGAGTGTGACACGAGGATTTGTTTTACCGAGGTTCGGTTCTCGCAAACCTACTCCCCGTTGAGGAGGCCACAAAGGCCGGGTCTTTTTCAACCCTTCCCTCTCTCAAACGATCCCACGGATCGAGTGAGCTTTCTCTTCTTCTCAATCAACCGGGAACAAAACTTCCCCGCAAGGGCCACCACACAATTGGTGCCTCTTTCCTTGGTTACAATTGAGTGATGATCTCAAGAACAAGTGAGAAAGAAAAGAATGCGATCCAAGCGCAAGAGCTCGAAAGAACACAAGCAAATCACTCTCTCTAGTCACTATGGAGTTGTGTGGGATTTGGAGAGGACTTGATCTATTTGGTGTGTCTAGAATTGAATGCTAGAGCTCTTGTAGTAGTTGAGAAGTGGAAAACTTGGATGGCAATGAATGTGGGGTGGTTGGGGTATTTATACCCCCAACCACCAAAAGTGACCGTTGCTGGAACCTGTTTGTTCGATGGCGCACCGGACAGTCCGGTGCACACCGGACAGTCCGGTGCCCCTGCCACGTCACCATTGCCGTTGGATTCTGACCGTTGGAGCTTCTGACTTCTGGGCTCTCCTGGGTGTCCGGTGCACACCGGACATGTACTGTTTGATGTCCGGTGCACCGGTATGGGCGTGCCTGACGTCTGCGCGCGCTGCGCGCGCATTAAATGCTCCGCAGGGAGCCGTTGGCGCCGCAGGGAGCCGTTGCTCCGCTGGCACACCGGACAGTCCGGTGCACACCGGACAGTCCGGTGCACACCGGACAGTCCGGTGAATTTTAGCGGAGCGGCTGCCGCGCGAACCCGAGGCTGGCGAGTTCCGGAGACGGCGATTCCTTGGAGCACCGGACATGTCCGGTGCACACCGGACAGTCCGGTGAATTATAGCGCGCCGTCTACCGAGAGATCCTGAGAGCGAAGTCCTCTGGGCGAAGAGTCCTCTGGGCGAAGAGTCTGAAGTCGAAGTCCTCTGGCCGCACCGGACAGTCCGGTGCACACCGGACAGTCCTGTGCCTCCAGCCAGAGGTGCCCTCGGTTGCCTTGCTGCTCCTTTGTTGAATCCAACACTTGGTCTTTTTATTGGCTAAATGTGAACCTTTTGCACCTGTATAACTTATGAACTAGAGCAAACTAGTTAGTCCAATATTTGTGTTGGGCAATTCAACCACCAAAATTATTTAGGAACTAGGTGTAAGCCTAATTCCCTTTCATAAAGTCTTCCGCATAACTCCTATATTTAAAGTTTATGTTCTTGTTGAGTTATTGTATTACTTGCAACTATGGTGAATGGTCCTTGGGAATGAACGAGTTCATCGAAACTCGGCACTCCGAGTAAGTTATCTGATTAACTTACCTATCCATTCAAGGCCTTGAGGGAAAGGGTTGGTGTACGTGGGCCCGATAACTTGGTTGGGTTGTGACCAGTCCCCTTCTCACGGCCAAAACCCCATCACCGAGTTCGTGGGTCCCCTTCATTGGCCCTGGCCCGCTTAAGCGACCCGAAACCATCTGGAACCCAGGCCCGCCTAGTCTTCGATGACATCACCGTCACGAGCGACAGTGGCGCCGCCCATATCCGTTGAACCCCTGGGTGCCCAATCTCAAACGTCACCTCTGATCCAACGGCTCGGATCTTCGGATAACGATTTGCGTTGGCGCCTTTGCCCCTGGGTCCCGCTCATCAGTCGCCTAAGCTCCTATCGCTGGGCCCGATCGGTCAGTATAGCCCCACCCCAAGCCACTGACCTCCTTAGCCCGCCTGTCAGTTACGCGCCCGTGCCCGCGCCCGCGCGCTCGCTAGCGGGATCTGTTCTCGGCTGTTGATCTGAGATCTGATGGCAGAGGAAGCCTAATACCCCTTCGCTTGTTAATTTTGTTAAAGAGAGCCCTAGCTTCCCAGGAACCAACCCCCCGTCCCGGTTTCTTTTGCCTGAGCCCCTGGCTTCCAATAGAGAGACCCCTAGACTTTAGTTTAATCATAAGAATGTGTTTTGTTGGGGCCTTCCTGTTCTGAAAGTCCTCAAAAACACAACTAACCATTTGCTTTTAGCATAATATTGATTATTATAGGAGCTTTGGTTCATGGTGGAAGCTCTCTCCTCTGTCGAAGGTCTTAAAGACGGAGGTATAACCCGAGAACGACAGCAATGAACGTCGAAGTTACGGTCAAAGAGCAATAGCTTCGGTTTAAAGCGGTGACTGAAGATCAAGAATAATGCTGAGCAGAAGAGGAAAAGACTAGCTCATCCGTAGTGATTTAGGCTGCAGTTATGAGCAAGTATTAAGGTCATAAATGTATTTTTACCCGAACTACGTCCCGTGCCTATAAATAGGTGAACAGTACCACCATACTGTTCATGCTAGATTGTAATCGCTCTTGCATCAACACCTTCGAGCGAGCAGAAGGTATCAATGTAACATGAATTTTATTCATATGTTTATCATGAAATAAATATATGGATGAGTGTCATATATATAATATTTGTATGAATTCTCATTCTTGCTAATGATGAAGATATATCGATCATAACCTTCATTTGAAGATCATTATATCCGAAGGGAGATAATGTTTTGAAAGACGAAGGTTCCTAGTGTTTAACAATTGTGTAGCCTTGTTCTTGATTCACAGCATTTGAGAACAAGTGACCAACATTGGCGCCCACCTCCGGTGAACTCAAATGACCACTTTTGGCAATAGCTCGAGCAACTATCTTCGTCATGCCGCCGAAGGAGGCAATAGCGCCAGGGGCTGCTCTTCAGCTGCTGGACATCAACCAAGAGGGGCTCTCTCTGAGAGAAGCCCGAAACCAGAAAAGGAAGGCCACCAGCCCAACACCGCAGGATGAGGAACTAGACCAAGAGACTAGAGACTTATTGGCCATACACCAGGAAGTGCAGAGAAAGAGAGAGAAAATGCTTCGGCTAAATGAGCTTCAAAGGAAGATTGATGAAGCTGCCGAAGAAATGCGTCATATCACGCAAGACGACCAAGGACGAAGGCCACAACAGAGAGAGCTTTGTCAAGATGATGACGAATGGTATGATGATTTTCATCATGGTAACTTTGCTTTTGATGATGCTTCTCCTCTAGCAGCAGAATTGCAGGTTACCCCATGGCCACCATTCTACAAACCACGACAACTTCCCATGAATGATGGCCATTCTGATCCGAAGGAGTTCCTTTTGAGCTATGAGGCAACCATATCATCATATGGTGGCAACATGGCTGTTATGGTGAAATCCTTCGTCATGGCAGTCAGGAGCGTGGCTCAGACATGGTATTCCTCCCTTCACCCGGGAACAATCACGTCATGGCAGAAGCTGAAAGACATGCTGGTAACTAGTTTTCAGGGCTTCCAGACAAAGCCAGTAACTGCCCAAGCTCTATTCCAGTGCACGCTGGACCATGAGGAATACTTGCAAGCGTATATCAAAAGATTTTTGCGTCTCAGGGCCCAGGCGCCTATGGTGCCAAATGAGATTGTTATCAAAGCTATAATCAAAGGGCTCCGATCAGGACCGACATAGTATTTCACCAGGAAGGCACCACAAACTTTGGAAAAGCTTCTGCAGAGGATGGAGGAGTACATCAGGGCTGACAATGACTTTTGGCAGAGAAGGGAAGAAGCCTATAGATACTCCAAGATGACCAGGGGCTTCGGAGGGAGACTCCACCCTAGGAATGTTAGGACAATCCATAATCCCAACTCAAGCGACGACAGGGGAAACCACACCCAATGCCATTTGTAAAGCTCCCAATCTTCAGGGACACAACAAAGTTCTTACAGGCCACCAGCTCCAAGAGGCAGTGGAATAAGAAGCTTCGAAGGAAGGTTCAACTCCCAACCCAGAAGGTTGTTTTGTTTATTTTGTGGAGAAGATAAGGGACAAACAACAAGGACGTGCCAAGTCACGATCCAGAAGCAAAAAGAAATAGCTGAAGCCGAAGCACGGTAGAATCAGCCGAAGCAGGTCCTGCATACTGCTTCGTGCTATTCTCCATACATTCCTGAGTATGTGGGTAACCAGTAGTCCACAACATCAGTTGCTTCGGCAAGCCATTCTCAAGCTGCATGGGCCCGCTACCACCACCACCACTTATGGCACCAACCTTGCCTCACAATCAGCATCCAGAAGGGTACCACCAAGCGCAACAACAACATAATACACGTGAAGATTCTGAAACTCGCACAGTCAACAACATTGTGCCTGAATCGATACACAATTATTGAAGCAATATAGGGGCTCAAGCAGAAAATTTTCATACTTAATGTAATCTTTACTTTTCTGCGTTTATACTTTTCCCCTGAAGACAATATATGGAGGTTCAACCTTCGGCTTGTTGTAACGAATCTGGGGTTACACCATCGAGTGTAACAGAAAAGGTGAAGAAGCTCCAAAGTCGTTCCTAAGGGGATGCGAGCTAAAATACCACCTAAGTAAAAGGTGAAGAAGCTCCAAAGTCGTTCCAAAGGGGATGCAGAGCTTAGCTCCAAAGTCATTCCTAAGGGGATGTAGAGATAAAATACCACCTAAGTAAAAGGTGAAGAAGCTCCAAAGTCGTTCCAAAGGGGATGCAGAGCTTAGCTCTAAAGTCGTTCCTAAAGGAATACAGAGCTAAAATACCACCTAAGTAAAAGGTGAATAGACTCTAAAGTCGTTCCTAAGGGGATGCAGTGTCTTATTTTTTATAATTTGTACATCAGCATCATTTGCATCATATCATCACATCACATGGCATAACATCGCATCATACATCATTTTTCGTCGACAGAAACAGAGGAAAAAGAAGAAAAACCGTTCCTTCAAACATACCGGCTAACTGAAAGGGAAATTGGGTTAACCATTTCCTATAAATAATTTTGGTGATTGATGATCAATACAAACATATGGACTAACTAGTTTGTCTAGAACTCATGTATTGTAGGTGCATAAGGTTCAACACAAACCAATAAAAGAATCAAGTTAGGGACGCAATATTAAAGGAGCAAAATGACTTGAGTGTGCTGAAGAAAGGCGCCTGGTGTGCCACCGGACAGTGTCCGGTGCACCAGGGCCGTACACTCTGAACCAGCCACTCTCGGGAAAACTAGGGCGCCCTCCGCTATAATTCATCGGACTGTCTGGTGTGCCATCGGACTGTCCTGTGAGCCAGCGGAGTAACGACTATCTGCGCAACGGTCGACTCTGCCAACTGAACAGTGCAACTACAGTGCCACACAAAAGTCAGAGCAGCAAAGTCAGAGGGGCACCAAACTGTCCGGTGTGGCACCGAACTGTCTCGTGCCGCAAGAAGACAAAGCTCCAATGGTCGACCGAGCTTCGAACCCTAACGGTTGGCTGACATGGCATCGCACCGGATAGTGAACAGTGTATGTCCGGTGGCGCACCGGACTGTCTAGTGCGCCCATCGCCAGCAGTCTTGCCAACGGCTACCAAAGTGGTTGGGGGCTATAAATACCCCCAACCACCACAACCTTAGGCATCCAAGTTTTCTACACATCTCATTCAATACAAGAGCTCTAGCATTCACTCCAAGACACAATTCAATAGATCAAATCCTCTCCAAGTCCCAAATCCATCTCAAACACTTAGTGACTTGTGAGGAGAGATTTTGTGTTCATTTGCGCTCTTGTTGCTTGGATTGCCTTCTTCCTTTCTCATTTCCCTTCTCAAGTGATTTGTAATCGAGGCAAGAGACACCTAAGTGTGTGGTGGTCCTTGCGGGGTCTAAGTGACTCGAGAGATTAAGGAAAAGGCTCACTCAGTCTAAGTGACCGTTTGAGAGAGGGAAAGGGTTGAAATAGACCCGGTCTTTGTGACCTCCTCAACGGGGACTAGGTTCTTTGGAACCGAACCTCGGTAAAACAAATCACCATGTTCATTCGTTTAATTCCCATTTGATTTGTTTTCCCCCTCTCTCTCAGACTTGAATTTAATTCTAACGCTAACCCCGGCTTGTAGTGTGTGCTTAAGCTTTTAAAATTCCGGTTTCGCTTATTCACCCCCCCTTTAGGTAACTTTCAATTGGTATCAGAGCCATTGCTTCATTAGAGTCTAACAACTCGAAGTGGTGTCAGGAGATAACGCCAAGAGGGAGATGATGACCGGCGACAAGCCCGCAAGCTCAGGGAGGACCCTCTCAAGGGAGTCCAGCAACAAACACAAGGAGGAATCTTCTTCCTCCATCAAGTCCCATCAGAGAGGTGACAAGAAAAAGATGAAAAAGTGGTCTACTACGAGACAGACTCTTCGTCACCCTCCACCTCTAGCTCCGAGTCATCCACTACTTCTAAGCGCCATGAGCGCAAGAAGTATAGCAAGAAGCCCCTTCGCTATCCTCGTATTTCCAAGCGTGCTCCATTACTTTCCGTACCCCTAGGCGAACGACCATATTTCGATGGTGAGGATTATTGTATGTGGAGTGATAAAATGAGGCATCACCTAACCTCACTCCACGAAAGTATTTGGGATATTGTTGAGTATGGAGTGCAGGTACCTAAGGTGGGGGACAAGGACTATGACTCGGACGAGGTCGCCCAAATTAGGCACTTTAGCACTCAAGCCACGACTATACTCCTCACCTCCTTGTTGACGAGAGGAGTATAACAAGGTGAAAGGGTTAAAGAATGCCAAAGAAATTTGGGACGTCCTCAAAACCGCACACGAAGGGGACGAGGTGACAAAGATCACCAAGCACTAGACGATCAAGGGCGAGCTTGGTCGATTCGTCCTCAACAAAGGAGGAGAGCCGCAAGAAATGTAGAACCGGCTAAAGATGATGGTCAATTAAGTGTGCAACCTCAGGAGCACAAAATGGGATGACCATGAAATGGTCAAGGTTATTCTAAGATCTCTCGTATTTCATAATCCCACTCAAGTTCAATTAATACATGGAGATCCTAGATACAAACAGATGTCCCTCGAGGAAGTTATTGGCAAGTTTGTGAGCTTTGAACTTATGATCAAAGACTCCAAACACATCGTCAACTTGGAGCAAGGCACCACCTCCACACCCAAGGTGCAACCCGTTGCATTCAAGGCAATGGAAGAAGAGAAGAGGGAGTCTACACCAAGTCGGCTTCCAATCGACGCCTCCAAGCTCGACAATGAGGAGATGGCGCTCATCATCAAGAGCTTCCGTCAAATCCTCAAGCAAAGGAGGGGGAAGGACTATAAACCCCGCTCCAAATGGGTGTGCTACAAATGTGGTAAGCCCAGTCATTTTATTGCTAAATGTCCAATGTCAAGTCAAAGTGACAGGGACGATGACAAGAAGGGAAAGAAGAAGGAGAAGAAGAGGTACTACAAGAAGAAGGGCGGCGATGCCCACGTGTGTCAGGAATGGGACTCCGATTAGAGCTCCACCAACTCCTCCTCCGACGAGGACGCCGCCAACATTGCCGTCAACAAGGGACTCCTCTTCCCCAACGTCGGCCACAAATGTTTCATTTCCAAGGACGGCAAGAAAAAGAAGTACACTCTAGAGCCACCCCAAATATACAACATCTAGTGATGAGGGTAGCTCTAGTAAAAATGAAGATGATTTACTTATTCTTTTTGCCAACCTTAACATGGAACAAAATAAAATATTAAATGAATTAATAGAAGCTATTCATGAGAAGGATGAACTATTGGATAGCCAAGAGGACTTCCTTATTAAAGAAAACAAAAAACATGTTAAATTGAAAAATGCTTATGCTAGGAAGTAGAAAAATGTGAAAACTTAACAAAGAGCTTAGCATTTGTCATGATTCAATTTCTAGCCTTAGAACTGAAAATGCTAGTTTAGTTTATAAGGTTAAAGAATTGAATGTTTGCAATGATTCATTTTCCTGTCTTAGAGATGAGAATGTTAGATTAAATGCTAAGATTGAAGAATTAAATGCATGCAAACCATCTACATCTACTGTTGATCATGTTACCATTTGTACTAGAAGTAGAGATGTTGATGTTGATGCTATAGATGATCACCTTGCCATGATTAAGAAACAAAATGATCACATAGCTCAATTAAATGCTAAAATTAATGAGCATGAACGTGAAAATGAAAAATTTAAATTTGCTAGAAGCATGCTCTATAATGGGAGATGCCCTGGCATTAAAGATGGCATTGGTTTCCAATAGGGGAGCAATGTCAAGCTTAATGCCCCTAAAAGATTGTCTAACTTTGATAAGGGCAAGGCTCCCATGGTTCAGGATAATGAAGGCTACATTTTATATCCTGCTAATTATCCTAAGCACAAAATTAGGAGAATTCATGCTAGAAAACCTCACACTATTTCTCAACATGCTTTTATGTATAAAAATGAGGTTTCTAGCTCTAGGCATTCCACTCATGTTAAAATGCCTAAAAAGAAAACTCCTGCTGCATCAAATAAACATAACATTTCATTCAAGACTTTTGATGCTTCTTATGTTTTAACTAACAAATCAGGCAAAGTAGTTGCCAAATATGTTAGGGGCAAACACAAGAGTCCTAAGACTTGTGTTTGGGTACCAAAGGTGCTTGTTTCTAATGTCAAAGGATCCAAGACTGTTTGGGTACCTAAGAACAAGGCCTAAATTGTTTTGCAGGTTTATGCATCTGGTGGTTCAAGTTGGATAATCGATAGCGGATGCACAAACCACATGACAGGGGAGAAAAGAATGTTCTCCTCGTACGAGAAAAATGAAAATCCCCAACGGGCTATCACATTCGGGGATGGAAATCAAGATTTGGTCAAGGTTTGGGTAAAATTGCTATATCCCCTGACCATTTATTTCCAATGTTTTTCTTGTAGATTCTTTAGACTACAATTTGCTTTCTATATCTCAATTGTGTAAAATGGGCTACAACTGTCTATTTACTGATGTAGGTGTTACTGTCTTTAGAAGAAGAGATGATTCAGTAGCATTGAAAGGAGTGTTAGATGGTCAGCTATATTTGGTTGATTTTAATGATAATCAAGCGGAACTAGACACTTATTTAATTGCTAAGACTAAAATGGGCTGGCTCTGGCATCGCCGACTTGCCCATGTTGGGATGAAGAATCTCCACAAGCTTCTAAAGGGAGAGCACATTTTAGGACTAACCAATGTTCATTTTGAGAAAGATAGGATTTGTAGCGCATGTCAAGCAGGAAAGCAAGTTCGAGCTCATCATCCACACAAGAACATAATGACGACGGACAGGCCACTCGAGTTGCTCCACATGGATCTATTCAGCCCGATCGCTTACATAAGCATCGGCGGGAGTAAGTACAGTCTAGTAATTGTGGATGATTATTCTCGCTTCACTTGGGTGTTCTTTTTGCAGGGAAAATCACAAACCCAAGAGACTTTAAAGGGATTCTTGAGACGGGCTCAAAATGAGTTCGGATTGAGAATCAAAAAGATGAGAAGCGATAATAGGACGGAGTTCAAGAATTCTCAAATAGAAGGATTTCTTGAGGATGATGGCATCAAGCATGAATTTCCTTCTCCCTACACACCTCAACAAAATGGTGTAGTGGAGAGGAAAAATAGAACTATATTGGACATGGCAAGAACCATGCTTGATGAGTACAAGACTCAGGACCGGTTTTGGGTGAAAGCAATCAACACTACTTGCTACTCCATCAACCGGTTATATCTTCACCAAATCCTCAAGAAAACATCTTATGAACTCCTCACTGGTAAAAAGCCCAATGTTTCATATTTTAGAGTCTTTGGGAGCAAATGTTTCATTCTTATTAAAAGAGGTAGAAAATCTAAATTTGCTGCTAAAGCTGTAGAAGGCTTTTTACTTGGTTATGACTCAAACACAAGGGCATATAGAGTCTTCAACAAGTCCACTGGATTAGTTGAAGTTTCCTGTGACATTGTGTTTGATGAGACTAATGGCGCCCAAGTGGAGCAAGTTGATCTTGATGAACTAGATGATGAAGAGGCTCCGTGCATAGCTCTAAGGAACATGTTCATTGGGGATGTGTGTCCTAAGGAATCTGAAGGGCCTATACAAACACAAGATCAACCATCATCTTCCAATAAAGCATCTCCACCAACTCAAGATGAGGATCAGGCCCAAGATGATAAATGAAGATCAAGAAGATGAGCCACCTCAAGAGGAGGACAATGATCAAGGGGGAGATGAAGTAAATGAAGACAAGGAAGATGATCAAGAAATACAGGGTCAAAGACTGCCACACCCAAGAGTCTACCAAGCAATTCAACGAGATCACCCCGTCAACTCCATCCTTGGTGACATCCATAAGGGGGTAACTACTAGATCTCGATTTGCATATTTTTGTGAACTTTACTCTTTTGTTTCCTCTATTGAGCCATACACGATAGAGGATGCATTAAGAGATCCGGACTGGGTGATGGCAATGCAAGAGGAGCTCAACAACTTCATGAGGAATGAGGTATGGCATTTAGTTCCACGTCCTAATCAAAATGTTGTAGGTACTAAGTGGGTATTCCGCAACAAGCAAGATGAGCATGGTGTGGTGACAAGAAACAAAGCCCGACTTGTGGCCAAAGGTTATTCACAAGTTGAAGGTTTGGACTTTGATGAAACTTATACACCCGTAGCTAGGCTTGAGTCAATTCGTATATTACTTGCCTATGCTACTTACCATGCATTCAAGCTCTATCAAATGGACGTGAAAAGTGCCTTCCTCAATGGACCTATCAAGGAAGAGGTCTACGTTGAGCAACCTCCCGGCTTTGAAGATAGTGAGTATCCTAACCATGTCTATAAACTCTCCAAGACGCTTTATGGGCTCAAGCAATCCCCGAGAGCATGTTAAGAATGCCTGCGAGATTTTCTTATCACTAATGGCTTCAAAGTCGGTAAAGCCGATCCTACTCTCTTCACTAAAACTATTGAAACAGACTTGTTTATATGCAAAATTTATGTTGATGATATCATTTTTGGGTCTACTAACAAGTCCTCATGTGAAGAGTTTAGTAGGATCATGATTCAAAAATTCGAGATGTCTATGATGGGGAGTTGAAGTATTTTCTAGGATTTCAAATCAAGCAACTCTAGGATGGCACCTTCATCAGCCAAACTAAATACACTCGAGACATTCTTAAGAAGTTTGGAATGAAGGATGGCAAACCCATCAAGACACCCATGGGAACAAATGGGCATCTCGACCTCGACACGGGAGGTAAATCCATAGATCAAAAGGTATACCGGTCGATGATAGGATCTTTACTCTACTTTTGTGCACCTCAACCGGATATTATGCTTTCATTATGCATGTGTGCAAGGTTCCAGGCAGACCCTAAGGAAGTTCACTTTAGGGCCATGAAGAGAATCATGAGATATTTAGTTTACACTACTAAGTTTGGGCTTTGGTACCCCAAGGGATCCACTTTTGACTTAATAGGATATTCCGATGCCGATTGGGCAGGGTGTAAAATTGATAGGAAGAGCACATCAGGGACTTGTCAGTTTCTAGGGAGATCCCTAGTGTCTTGGGCTTCAAAGAAACAAAACTCCGTAGATCTTTCCACCGCCGAAGCCGAGTACATTACCGCAGGCCATTGTTGTGCGCAATTACTTTGGATGAGGCAAACCCTTAGGGACTATGGCTACAAATTGAGCAAAGTCCCTCTCCTATGTGATAATGAGAGTGCAATCCACATGGCGGATAATCCGGTGAACATAGCCGCACTAAGCACATAGACATTCGGTATGACTTTCTGAGAGATCACCAACAAAGGGGGATATCGAAATACCTTATGTTAACACCAAAGATCAATTAGCCGATATCTTTACCAAGCCACTAGATGCGAAAACCTTTAGCAAACTTAGGAATGAGCTAAATATTCTTGATTCTCGGAATTTTGATTAAAACATTGCACACATAGCTCATTTATATACCTTTGATCATATCTCCTTCACTTGGTACAATTGTCTATTTCTTATCATTTTTGCGCCAAGGCTAAGACTAATGTGTGTTCAAGTATATTTCTATCCCTAGTCTTAGATTGAAAGGGAAATGGAGTGTTCAGCAAAGACAACGCTTCCACTCAACTCCATTGGTATTATTTACCCTTTGCCGGTATTCCGCCATCTCTTCAATTGGTATAATCTTTCACTTATATTTCTTTTATCAATGGGGGAGAAGGGCTCCAACGTTCTTTGTTTTTGGCAATTAATGCTAAAGGGGGAGAAAATATTAAGCCCAAAGCAAAAGGACCGCCCCACCAAATTTCAAAAATTTCTCAAATGATTGTTTTTCAAATAGTATCTAAGTTTACAATTGATCTTTCAATTGGTATCTTTGAAAAATCAGTTTTCAAATTGGTATCTATGTTTCACTTGATTTGTGAAAATAAATTGCAAAATTGATATCTATTGCAAAACCCTCTTGAAAACTAAGGGGAGAATTTCATTCAGGGGGAGCTTTTATTTAGTCAAAGGAAAAGCATTTGAAACAGGGGGAGAAATATCAAATCTTGAAAATGCTTCTTACAATCTTATTCATATACCTTTGATTATTTGCAAAAAGACTTTGAAAAGATTTTACAAAAAGATTTGCAAAAACAAAACAAGTGGTGCAAATGTGGTCCAAAATGTTAAATAGAAGAAAGCTAATCCAATCACTCTTATTTTATTCTTAGTGATGCTTTCAATTGGTTTAATTCCATGTAACCTATGCACATTCTAAATGCAAACTAGTTACATTTCTGCACTTATTATTTGCTTTGGTTTGTGTTGGCATCAATTACCAAAAAGGGGGAGATTGAAAGGGAAATCGGGTTAACCGTTTCCTATAAATAATTTTGGTGATTGATGATCAACACAAACACATGGACTAACTATTTTGTCTAGAACTCATGTATTATAGGTGCATAAGGTTCAACGCAAACCAATAAAAGAATAAAGTTAGGGACACAATATTAAAGGAGCAAAAGGACTTGAGTGTGCTGAAGAAAGGCGCACCGGACTGTCCGGTGCACCAGGACCGTACACTCTGAACCAGCCACTCTCGGGAAAACAAGGGCGCCCTCCGCTATAATTCACCGGACTGTCCGGTGTGCCACCGAACTGTCCAGTGAGCCAGCGGAGCAATGGCTATCTGCGTGCAACGGTCGACTCTGCCAACTGAATAGTGCAGCTACAGTGCCACGTAGAAGTCAGGGCAGCAAAGTCAGAGGGGCATCGGACTGTCAAGTGTGGCACCGGACTGTTCGGTGCCGCAAGAAGACAAAGCTCCAACGGTTGACCGAGCTCCGAACCCTAACGGTTGGCTGACATGGCAGCGCACCGGACAGTGAACAGTGTATGTCCGGTGGCGCACCAGATTGTTCGTTGTGCCCATCGCCATCAGCCTTGCCAACGGCTACCAAAGTGGTTAGGGGCCATAAATACCCCCCAACCACCACAACTTTAGGCATCCAAGTTTTTGGCACATCTCATTCAATACAAGAGCTCTAGCATTCACTCCAAGACACAATTAAATAGATCAAATCCTCTCCAAGTCCCAAATCCATCTCAAACACTTAGTTACTTGTGAGAGAGAGATTTTGTGTTCATTTGTGCTCTTGTTGCATGGATTGCCTTCTTCCTTTCTCATTTCTCTTCTCAAGTGATTTGTAATTGAAGCAAGAGACACCTAAATGTGTGGTAGTCCTTGTGGGGTATAAGTGACCTGGGAGATTAAGGAAAAGGCTCACTTGGTCTAAGTGACCATTTGAGAGAGGGAAAGGGTTGAAATAGAACCAGTCTTTGTGGCCTCCTCAACGGGGACTAGGTTCTTTGGAACCGAACCTCGGTAAAACAAATCATCGTGTTCATTCGTTTAATTCCCATTTTATTTGTTTTCCCCCTCTCTCCCAGACTTGAATTTAATTCTAACGCTAACCCCGGCTTGTAGTGTGTGCTTAAGCTTTTAAATTTCAGGTTTAGCCTATTCACCCCCCTCTAGGCAACTTTCACTGACACATGAGGTCAAGCCTATTTTTGGCAAAGGTCACGAAAGAACGTATCAAGAATACAAGACTCATGCCTTTGACAGAGGTGTTATCATACAGGGTTTATACCTTAGACGGTGGTATTCTTATGCAACATTTGTGACGAGATCTTCAGAGTCACTTCGGCAAAGAACGGGGATTTCTTTCTTTTTGAAGCGTGAAAAGAAGGGAAGGTGTTTTTTCGCATGCTGCTCAAAAAACGGTACGTACGAAGATTTCACGCCTCACAAAGAAATATATTTCATCATTAAGTATACAAATAGTTGATAAGTGTTTCATACAAAAACAAAGTTGCATACATAAATTCTAAAGTCTCAATAGATAAGCTCTAGTCACCCCCTTTCAAAATTTTGTCGGCAACTTCGTTTAGTAGTCTGTTGACAGCTTCATCAACGGTTTCGTTAGCTATCCTAATTACATCAAGCGCCCCCTTCAGAGATGGATTAGCTTTGGGGTCATATGGCTCTAGAGGGGGAGAGAGCTCAGCTGCACCACAGTACAAGTGTCTGTTAGTTCCGAAGCTAAAATAATTTATGAAGCTAATTCATGATAGATGTACCTATGAGTCTTGCATGTTCTGTAGCTTCTTTAGTTTCTCGCCTCTTCCAAGGCATCATGAGACTCTTTTTCGTTTTTTTTGATAGCCTCATCAGCTATCCCTCGGCCACCACTCAGTCAGACTTCGCTGTAAAACTTTCCACTTAGTGAAGCGACTTCTGTCAAAGGGTTTCTAATGTTGTTGGCTGAGAGCGAGAATCCTGGCTGAACCACAGCCTTGGCATGTTCGCAGCCAACCTTCTCAAGGACCGACATGGCTCCACAGGCGCTGTCAAAGGCACAGAAATCTCCTCTATCACTGAGAATCTCGACAAAAGCTTCAGCTTCATCGCTAATCCACCAGATAACCCCGTCAGGATCACCATGGATAAAGTTCTGCTCTATGGAAAATGCGCCAACCATAGCAAAACTATTCTTCAAATTCTTAGTACATTCCATAGCAACATTGTTGCATTCCTCTTTAGCTTGACAAAGCTCTTCAACATTTTTCTACACCCTCAATCATTCCATATCAGATATTCACATTTTGTTAGCTCCACATTGAAATTTTCAGTTACTTCATCAAGTTTCTTTTCTAATTCTTGCACTTCAGATCTATGTAGTTCCACTTGAGTAGACAGCGCATATTCTAAGTCAGCAATGCGCTTTGCATCTTTCAATTGCCTTTCTTCACATCCCTTAATCCTTTGCTCTGCTGCAGAAAGGCTATAAAGCCTAGCTTCACTAGATTTTAACCTCTCCACCAAAGGGAGCAGGATTTTATCCTTCTCAAGAGCTTCGTTTCTCAAAGTTATAACCTGCGAACAAAGGTTCCCAATTGTTATCTGGTTGCTCTCATCCTCTGCATCTTTTTGAGCTTTTAAAGATTTACTAAGAATTAGACCCTGCCAAACAAAGAACGAACAAATAATAACGGTAAGAATTACCACAAAAATAGTTCACCATAACAAAATTACCAAATGTGAAGCCAAAGTATACAAACCTTCAAGTTGTTGTAGGCGAGGCTATCTACAAGTTGATCCTTCATCATTGTAGAAAGACCAAGCTCAAGCTTTGGATAGCCCATGTTGTCCATCATCTCATAGCAAACATTAATCTCCTTACTGTCTGGTAGACAATAAAGATAGTCATCTTCGTCATTTGCTCCGTATACTAAGGACCCTTGGGGGTATTTCAGCTCCTTAGCATAATGTTGCACTTCGGCAATTTGATCTGCTGATAGCTGCTTTCTCGAAGCATGTCGAACAATATAGTCCAAATCACCCTAGGGAGGTGCTGCGGGAATAGGTGATGTGGGCTTTTCTGGAGGACTTTCTTTCACTTGCTCTACTGGCGTAGCTCCTGAAGGCCCTGCTTCAGCATGAATAGAAGAAGCGCTTGCAGCGGCCACTTCCCTTACATCTTTAATTTTCTCGTTAGAAGCTTCGGCAGAAGCAGGAGTTGACGTCTTCATGGATATCAAAAGAACATCCAAAACGCTGGCCATCCTCCTTTGCTTAGAAGTTATTATTGTGGTCGCACCAGAAGTTAGCTTCGGCAACTCAGTTATGGATGGGGCGTTCAGCAGCTTTAGGATGCTCTTCTGCTGGACCGATACTAGCTTCAAGTGTCGCATCAGGAATTGTCTCCGGAGCTATAGGGAGAGCTTTGGCATGTTCAACATTCTCTATCTTTTCTGTATCAAGCTCTGCAACTTTCCCTAAAGGACGTGGCTTCGGCCTACGAGTCAGAACCTTTGCTCTTTTTGGCTTAGATATGGCGGAAGAGGATGAAGCTACCACTTTTCTCTTTAACCCTTGTTTTTAGGTAGAAAAGCAATAGTCAGGGTAAAAAATCTGATCACATCGAAAGCTCTATTTAGCCTCCTCTTGCCGCGAGTGCCAAAGGCAGTTGTCATGGCTTCATCTTCTGCCTTTGAATAAGCTCCCAATAGCTTGTCGCTGGTGGCATCAATACCCTCAAGCCAATCATCATTCAGCTCGTCAAATTGATTTCTATAGTGATAGGTGTATCTTAAGTAAACCGGACCACCTTCACTAGAGCCGACAGCAGTTTCCTTCGGTATTTCCCAATCATTCACTAGTGGCCAAACTTTGTAAGCAATATGCTCTTGTACTAAATCTCTCGTACCAATGTAGGTGTACACTGTGTTAAAAGCCATCAAGCACGCTTGCACCTTGTTTCCACTTGCAATTAACGGCCTTCTAATGCCGAAGCAAGATCGTATGGGATGTTGGATAATACCCATCATATCTTCCTTCTCACTCAGGTCATTCTTCACATAGAACCATTGTTTCATCCAAGAACCCGACCACTTCTTTCAGAATGTTGGCGCGGAGAACCTCGCATCAGAACGGGGCACAAAGCTATAGTACCCGAAGTTATTGTGGTATTGTTCCTTCCCAGTTGCTTTTTCCTGGTAAGATAATTCATGAATATTGTAGAAGCATTTGGCATCTGGCTCTAGCCCCTGGCTTCTCATGGCCCAAATGAAAACACCCACTTTAATTAAAGCTTCGGGCTATGCTGAAGAAGGTATATCTCAAATCTCTTCAATACTTCAACCAACATCCTGTGCAAGGGAAAACGAAGCCTAGCCTTCATAAAACTCTTAAAAACCACTACTTCGTTTGCTTCAGGAAGTGGAACGGTGTTTTCTCCTCTAGCCCTCACTATGGATATGTCATGGAAATATTTCCCCTTCACCACTTCAATTTGTCTTTGCTTAACAGTTGATTTCCCGAAAACAACATGGCTTAGCCTCCATGGCCGATCTTCGACATCTTCATTATCACTCTCTACATCGAAACTGTCATTATCGCTGGAATCCCCATACAGGATAACCAACATTTCATCAGTGATTTGTTTGACGTTGGTTCTTTCCTTAGCTTCGTAAAAAACAGCTAGCGCGGAATCCATAGTCTTCTTGTCCATGGCCATTTCGATGGTGATCACAACAAAAGCCAAAGCTCAAAAGAACAATTATGCTTACAAAAGACGGAAGCTAAAACAGCACTGATAGCATAGAAAGCTAGATGGCACGAGAAATATTCATAGCGCAAGCCTCTATATATATACTCAGAGCTCTGCTGGTCAGTGGGTTCCACGGTTCAGAACGGTTCACTATTCTAGCGAAGGAAAGGTGTTTTTCGGACCGTCAGCTAAAGGCCTTCGTTTGTATCGCAGTCTGAATTTGTTATAAAGAAACAAATTAATACTACGAGGGGCTACTGTTGGTGGCCTTCCTCTTCCAAATCTCCTCAAAAACACAACTAACCATTTGCTTTAGCATAATATTGATTATTACAGGAGCTTCGGTTCATGGTGGAAGCTCTCTCCTCTGTCGAAGGTCTTCAAGACGAAGGTATAACCCGAGAACGACAACAATGAACGCCAAAGTTATGGTCAAAGAGCAATAACTTTGGTTTAAAATGGTGACGAAGATCAAGAATAATGCTTAGCCGAAGAGGAAAAGACTAGCTAATCCCTAGTGATTTAGGCTACGGTTATGAGCAAGTATTAAGATCATAAATGTATTTTTACCTGGGCTACGTCCCGTGCCTATAAATAGGTGAACAGTACCCCATACTGTTCAAGCTGGATTGTAATCGCTCTCGCGTCAATGCCTTCGAGCAAGCCGAAGGTATCAATGTAATAGGAATTTTATTCATATGTTTATCATGAAATAAATATATGGATGAATGTCATATATATATTATCTCTATGAATTCCCATTCTTGGTAATGATGAAGATATATCCTTCATAACCTTCGTCTGAAGATCATTACATCTGAAGGGAGATAATGTTTCAAAAGATGAAAGTCCCTAATGTTTAACAATTGTGTTGTCTTGTTCTTGATTCATAGCATTTGAGAACAAGTGACCAACATGTTTAAAATAGGGCTTTGAATTCTAAAACATCCAAAATTCATAACTTTGTCACATGAACTCCAAATTGGATGGCTCAAATTGCGAAATGTTCATTATGTTATTTGCTATCTATTAAAATTATATTCATCCACTATTTTTGTAACACCCTAAATTTGAGGGTAGAATTTTTTCTTCTTTTTTCTCACCAAATTCAGGCGTTACTCCCTTTCCTTTTCCCGTTTCGCTCCTTCTTACCAATTTCAAAGCAGTATAGCAACTGGTGTCCATATCGGGTGTAAACAAAACCTAAGTTGACATGGGTGTTGCATCATGCCGAATCATATCTCTTTTGTCTGATGTCATGCTTAGTCGCATGTGTTGCTTAGTTTCGTTTCGGATTTTGCTTCGCGAATTGGATTCCGATCTGTCGTTGCGCGTGTCGTGGGTTTTGACCCGCGGTGCGGCCCGGCCCAGCCTAGCCCGGCCCAGCTCGTCCAGCGCGCCCCTGGCGCCCCCTACTCCCCATGTGCGCCCCCCTCCCCTGATCTCTTTCCCTCATTCAATTCTCTCGCGCAGCAACCTCCTCTCCCACCTCTCTCTCTCTCCATGGTGCCCAAGGTTTTGGAGACGGTGATCGTCGGTATTTGGATCCCCGAGGTGAGTTCCCCTCTGCTCCCCTCTCCTCCTCTCTCTCCCTCTTCCTCTTCCTCCCCTCCCCTTCCCTGCGTGCCCCCTTCTTCTCCCATGCGTGCGCGTGCCCCTAGAGCCTCTGCGCGTGGCCCTCCCTGACCCCTCGGGCGCGGCTCCCTCGCCCCCTGCGTGCGGCCCTCCCTCGCCCCCGGCGGCACAGTTCCCTCGCCCCCCGGCGTGGCTCCCCGGCCTCCCGGCAGCGCGGCTCCCTCGCCCCCCCCGGCGCGGCTGTCCAGGCCCCCGGCGGCGCGCCTCCCTGCGCGCGGCCCCTGACCCCCTCGCGCGCGGCCCCTGATCCCTGCGCACGACCCTATGGCCCCCGGCGGCGTGGCTCCCCAGCTCCCTGCGTGTGGCCCCTCGGCCCCGTGCGCACGACCTTCCCGGCCCCGGTGCGTGGCCCCTACCTTCGGCAGCGTGGTCCCTCGACGCGGTCCCTGCACGCGTCTCGGTGCGGCTTCGCGCCCCCCGTTCACCCAACGCGTTCCCGCGTGCGCAGCCCCATGCGCAGTGATTGATTCTTGATTTTAAATAATTTTAAACCCTGTTTAGTTAGCGTGCTGTGTCGCGCGCTTTGTCTCGCGACGAATTCGTTTAATTTTAGATTCTATTAATGTGCTGCGTCACGCGCTTCGCCGTGTGATGATCCATTTTAATTTCAGGTTGTTTAATGTATGACGTCGCGCGTCCAGTCGCGCAACGTTCCATTTTAAATTCAGTTTGGTTGACATATGCCGTTGTGCGTTTCGTCGCGTGACGCTTAACGTCTCTTTATAATTATTGCTAGTGTCTCGTTGCGCGCTCTGTCGCGCGACAAGTCGTTTATTTATTATTTCAATTTAAGTGCTGTGTCACGCGTCTTGCCGCACGACAATTCCCTTTAATTCACCTTTATCCGCTTATAACGATTAAACATGGAACATGACTTTACCCAATGCTTAACGCGATGGCTAAATTAATACCATTCTGTTTAGACGAGTACTTTCATTTATAATCGTGTAACGTGATCACTTCTCTACCGCAGCCTCGACTGTTACTTTCTCTTTCTCGTTTAGTTGTAGGTGCGAGCCCTGCGTCAAACGTCTGTTTATTTATTGCATTCTATTGTATGGTGTATTGTTCCTTTGTATTAAATGTGTGGAATGTATGTTTGAACTTCATATAGATAACAGTCAGTTGGCGGAGTCCGAAGGAATTGCAGGTGAAGACCCTGAGCAGAAGTCGGTTGGTGAAGGCAAGTGTCCCTTGACCCATCTATGTCCTACTCATTCTTATAATTTATCTCCCGCATTTACACACTTTATACCTAAGGATTGACTAGCTTTTGTTTATCTTGTCCTTGTTTACTTATTCTGGTTGGGTTATTATAGTTTAGCTTTACGCTAGCGCTTCACATTAATCAATGAACATGATGAGATTATCAATGATACGCTGTTTTCCCTTTTGATTACGATGATGGTACTATGACATTTAGGGGACTCGAGCTATTTCTCGAGTGCCTCTCCGTAAGGACTGGTTCGTTGGATGACCACCCGGGAAAATAGTGCAACCATGAGGGTGGAATGGGACGCCCTGAGCTGAATAATTAGAGGAACTGGGGTCTAGTTCGCTTCGCCGTCGTGCCGTTAATGGGGCTCGGTGTATGCGGCTCGCTCTGCCAAGGTTGGTTCGCCCCTTGGGGAGGAGTGCAGTGCATTTCGGAAACCTAACGGGTGGCTACAGCCTCAGGGAATCTTTGTAAAGGCTTCGTAGTGAATCCCTGGCCATTTACCTTGGGAGTGAATAAGGGTCTTGCAAGCCCGGACTAGAGAGGGAATCACGACTTATGGGTAATGTGTGCAACCTCTGCAGAGTGTTATGAAACTAATATATCAGTCGTGCTCGCGGTTATGAGCAGCCAAGGGAGCTCCATTGATTAGAGATACTTGATCAGAGATGCATGGTTTACAGGTGAAGAGGATGATGGTTTTGGTTATGATTATGGTACTGGTAAGTGGTATTCTTTCCGTTTGGAAAGGGTACATTGGGTTAATAACTTGGGTTAATGCTAAAAAACTGGCTTTCTACTAGTAAATAATAACCTGACTAACTAAAAGCAACTACTTGGCTTAACTCCACATAAAGCTAGTCCACTACAGCCAAACGGGACATTTTGCTGAGTATGTTGATGTGTACTCACCCTTTCTTTACACACCACCCCCCCAAATTGTCCGCATTGCAAACACTGCTCAGGTGAAGATGAAGTCATGCAGGAGGACTTTCAGGAGTTCCAAGATTATGATGAGTTCTAGGCGTGGGTTAGCGGCAAACCCCCCTAGTCGGCTGCCTGTGTAGGCCGTGTGTATCTATGTTTCTTTTCTGCACTTTGATTATTGTTAAAGACTATGTGGATGTCTTGGACATCATGATGTAATCGACTATTATTACCCTCTTTTATGTCATTATTTTGAGCACTGTGTGATGATGTCCAGTTATGTAACTGCTGTGTACGTGAATTGCTGATCCTGGCACGTACATGGTTCGCATTCGGTTTGCCTTCTAAAACCGGGTGTGACATAGGTGGTATCAAAGTCGTGCTGACTGTAGGACCGCTAACCTAGAATAGAATGGTTGTTCTAAGGATTATAGACCCCTATTATCACCTTGACTTTAGTATCCCTTCAAAAGTTGGTCATATCGACCAAACCTATGTTCTACTTTATATATTATACCTTGCTGAAAATCTTGTTTTATTCTTATCCCTTATTTATTTATGGTTTACGTGCTGGTCATATTAGTTCTGTTCTCACTCTTATGCTTATGGTGTCTTTTGTAGATGGCTCGTCTTAGACACACTACACGGAAGTCAGTCATTCCTTTCTTGCCTTCTCGTCTCGCGGAGCGTCCGCTTCGTCGTCCGATGACTGGTCAGTCTAGCCACTTGGAGAGGCTGCACCATCGCCTGCACGAGGAGCAGGAGCGTCATGGTAGGAGCTGGAGCAGGAGGGCTCTTCTTTCTCGCTTCAGCAGGTGATAGAGTCTGTGAGGAGCTGCTCCCCTATGCACCTGCTAGAGGCGCCCCCTGCACCACCACTGAGTGCCCCAGCCATTGGAGTAGCTGCTAGAGGAGACCCAGACGACGGAGGTGGTGACAGCACCTCGAGCCATAGCAATGACCTTTCAGCCGACCAAGAGCCGAAAGGATGGGTTGCTCGACCCATCACTCGCGACGCCACTCACGGGTGTCACTTCTGTGATGCGCTCGACACCTTGCTACGCCAGGCACTCGACCGGCGCACCTGGTCTATCGAGTACCATTGTGTGGTCTCCAGCACAGTCGCGGGGTTTACTCGTACCGTTGGGAGGCGACCTGCTTGGTGCGCCGTCTGGAGAACAGTCTCCGGGGTGTAGAGGTCTGCTTAGAGCACTACTCTATCTCTAAGCGGGACTCAGCTGAGGAGGCCATGCTTGATGCCGCACGGCGTGCGCTTTCGCACTACTGCTCAGTGCTCGATGCGGTAGCTGATGGTCTCAACCTGAAGTATTACCCCCACCGTCCATCTAGCAGCACAGGAGGCATGGTTGTCTCACCTATCGGTGACGACAATCCTAGGTTGAGCAGCACAGACAACCTAGCCGCCGTGCTAAACACGAAGCTGGACCATGCATTAGACGAGCTGAGTAGGGCTCGTGCTGAGATCACCCAGCTGCGGCTGAGCGCGTGGAGCATCGTCACCTAGAGGATGGCTCCCCCGCTCCCGTTAGGACTCAGCACCCGTACCGCTCACCTTAGCGTGGACACCAGGCTTATGGCAATCCCGACTGCAGGACCAAGATAAATTTAGAACCATAGCTCGTCGGCGTCAGATCTTGTAATTAATGCCAATATATATATATAAGCTATAGTTTTAGCATCAGTCTTACTCTTAGTTAGTCTTAGTTAGACAGGGTAGTTTGCTTATCCTGTGCCTTTATGTTTGTCATGATGAACTATGTTGGATTTGGATCTTTGTAATGACTGTCACCAGATTGTGGGTATCCCCTGCACTTTGGTTTACCTGTTGAATGTTAATAAAATTAATTACCTAGTTGGGAAGCCCTTTTCTTCCACTTTCCTCTTTATCTGAGAAGCTGTGTTGGTCTGTGTTGGAGATCAGTGAAGATGCTCATCTGTTCAGTGTTGTGGAAGAATTCTATACTCTTTTCTTATGCTGCAAGTTGCAAGATCAGTTCTGATGTGTGGTTGCATTATGCAGATGTCAGAAAACAGGCGCAGAGGAGGAAGGCGTGCTCAGCATGAGCAGCCAGCCCCGCAGGATGAGGCACCCCATCATCAACTGCCACCACCGCCCCTAATGACCATCGAGTAGATGTTCCTAATGCAGACTCAGGTAGTTCAAGCCATCGGTCAGACTCTAGCCGCCATTCAGCAGCAGCAGCAGCCACCACCTCAGCCTCAGATGCCTCAGATGCCCAGAGACAAGCGTGTTGAATTCATGAGAGGTCATCCCCTAGTGTTCGCTCAGTCTTCTGACCCCATGGATGCTGAAGACTGGCTGCACACCGTGGAGCGGGAATTGCACACCGCTTAGTGTGACGACAGGGAGAAAGTTTTGTATGTTCCCCGTCTGTTAAGAGGAGCAGCCCAGTCTTGGTGGGAGTCTTATCTCGCCACCCATGCCAACCCCGATGCCATCACCTAGGAAGAATTCAGAGATAGCTTCCGTCAGTACCATGTTCTAGCAAGCCTAATGACAGTGGAGAAGGAGGAGTTCTTGGCACTCAAGCAAGGGCCTATGTCTGTCAGTGAGTACGGAGACATGTTTATGCAGCTGTTCTGCTATGCTCCTGAAGATGTCAACACAGATGCCAAGAGGCAGTATCGCTTCTTGAGGGGCTTTGTTGAGCATCTATAGTATCAGCTGATGAATCATACCTTCCCCACATTTCAGCACCTAATCGACAGAGCAATTATGATAGAGAGGAAGCGCAAAGAAATGGAAGATCGCAAGCGTAAGATCAGTGGACCTCAGCCCGGAATCAGTAATCGCCCTCGTTTCTCAGGCAATTCAGCTCAGCAGTTCAGGCAGAACTAGCTTCCACCTCAGCAGCAGCAGTTTCAAAGGCAGTACCCTAAGCACTAGCATTAGAATCGCTAGAACAATCAGTCAGGAGGAGGTCAGTTCCAAAGGCAGAATCAGCAGGCACCTCGTCTTCCCGCCCCAGCAACCAACCAGAGCAGTCAGGCAGCACCAGTTTAGGGTGGAAAGAGAGCATGTTTCCATTGTGGAGAGCAAGTCCATTGGGTGATGCAATGTCTGAAGAAGGCAGCCCAGCAGCAGTCAGGACCTAGTGCCCTAGCAAAGCAGAACGTGCCCCAACCTGGAGCAGGCAACTGCTCTCAGCCACGCTACAACCATAGGAGACTAAACCATTTGGAGGTTGAAGCAGTTCAGGAAACCCCCGGCATGACAGTAGGTATGTTTCCAGTCGACTCCCATATTGCAGAAGTGTTATTTGATACTGGAGCAACACATTCATTTATTACTGCATCATGGTAGAAGCACATAATCTTCCAATCGCTACCATGTCAACTCCCATCCAAATTGACTCAGCCGGTGGTAGAATTCGAGCTGATAGCATTTGCTTGAATGTAAGTGTGGAAATAAGGGGGATAGGTTTCCCGCTAACCTCATAGTAATGGGTACTCAGGGAATAGATGTCATCCTAGGGATGAATTGGCTAGATAAGTACCAGGCAATTATCAGTTGTGATAAGAGGACAATTAAGTTGATGTCCCCACTAGGAGAAGAAGTGGTAGCCGATTTAATCTCACCTAAGCCAAGGAAAGGAAGTTGTCATCAGATGGCTACTGATAGCAAGGAGCTAGATTCACTCAAGATTATCAAGGTTGTGTCAGAATTTCCAGATGTGTTCTCGGAAGATTTACCAGGCATGCCACCTGAGTGGAAAGTTGAGTTTGCTATAGAACTTCTTCCTGGCACCGCTCCCATCTCTAAAAGAGCCTACAGAGTATCTAGACCAGAGTTCGTTGAACTTCAGAAGCAGATAGATGAGCTGCCAGAGAAAGGTTATATAAGGCCAAGCACCTTGCCTTGGGCCGCCCCTGTCCTGTTCATGGAGAAGAAAGATGGCACTAGGAGGATGTGCATCGATTATCGAGCTCTGAATGAGGTCACGATTAAGAACAAGTACCCCTTGCCCAGAATAGAAAATCTATTTGACCAGTTGAGAGGAGCCAGCGTGTTTTCAAAGATAGATCTGAGGTCAGGTTATCATCAGCTCAGGATCCGACCCTCAGACATTCGAAAGACGACATTCATTACCAAGTATGGGTTGTATGAGTTCACTGTGATGTCTTTTGGTCTAACAAATGCACTAGCCTTCTTCATGAATCTGATGAATAGTGTATTCATGGATAATCTTGACAAGTTTGTGGTGGTATTTATTGATGATATTCTTATATATTCCCAATGTGAGGAAGAGCATGCAGATCATTTGAGGATGGTATTGCAGAGATTGCGAGAGCACCAGCTGTATGCAAAGTTGAGCAAGTGCGAATTCTGGATTGATGAAGTCCTGTTCTTGGGCCACATAATCAACAAAGAAGGATTGGCTGTGGATCCGAAGAAATTGGTAGACATTCTAAACTGGAAAGCGCCAACAGATGCTCAGGGAATCAAGAGCTTCATTAGAATGGCCGGATATTATCGGTAATTCATTGAAGCGTTTTCAAAGATTGCGAAATCGATGATAGCTTTGCTAGGCAACAAGGTTGAGTTCAAGTGGACCCAGAAATGCCAAGAAGCCTTCGAAGCGTTGAAAGAGAAGTTAACTACGACACCTGTCTTAGTCTTACCTAATGTGCACATGCCCTTCTCAGTGTATTGGATGCTTGTTATAGTTGTTTGGGATGCGTGTTGATGCAAGAGGGAAGAGTTGTGGCTTACTCATCCTGACAGCTGAAGGTTCATGAGAAGAATTACCCAATCCATGACCTAGAGTTGGCAGCAGTGGTTCATGCACTAAAGACATGGAGGAACTATCTGTATGGGCAGAAATGCGATGTTTACACAGACCACAAGAGTCTGAAGTACATATTCACTCAGTCGGAATTGAATATGAGGCAATTAAGATGGTTAGAGTTGATCAAAGACTATGAATTGGAGATTCATTACCATCCAAGCAAAGCGAACATAGTGGCAGATGCTTTGAGCAGGAAAAGTCAAGTCAATATGATGGCCGCTCATCCGATGCCTTATGAGCCGGCCAAAGAGTTTGACAGGTTGAGCCTCGGATTTCTAAATAATATGCGAGGAGTGACAGTTGAGTTAGAGCCTACCCTAGAGCGGGAAATCAAAGAAGCATAGAAGAATGATGAGAAGATCAGTGAAATCCGGCAGCTGATTCTGGAAGGAAGAGGTAAAGATTTTCGAGAAGATGCAGAAGGTGTGATATGGTTCAAGGACCGCTTGTGTGTTCCCAATGTCTAGTCTATTCGGGAGTTGATCCTCAAGGAAGCTCATGAGTCAACTTATTCCATACACCCTGAAAGTGAGAAGATGTATCAAGATCTAAAGAAGAAATTCTGGTGGTACGAAATGAAAAGAGAGATCACAGAGCATGTGGCAATATGTGACAGTTGTCAAAGGATCAAGGCAAAGCATCAAAGGCCAGCTGGATTGTTGCAACCGTTACGAATTCCTCAGTGGAAATGGGATGAAATCGGAATGGACTTCATAATCGGATTGCCTCGCACTCGAGCTGGCTACGATTCCATTTGGGTAGTAGTGGACCGCTTAACCAAGTCAGCCACTTCATACCTGTCAAGACCAACTACAGCAGTGCAGTATTGACAGAGTTGTACATGTCCCGGATTGTTTGTCTTCATGGTGTGCCAAAGAAGATAGTGTCAGACAGAGGAACGTAGTTCACCTCTCATTTCTGGCAGCAGTTGCATGAAGCTTTTGGTACACATCTAAATTTCAGTTTAGCTTACCATCCGCAGACAGACGGTCAGACTGAAAGAACTAATCAAATCCTCGAAGACATGTTGAGAGCTTGTGCGTTGCAAGATCAATCCAGATGGGACAAGAGGTTACCCTATGCAGAGTTCTCCTATAACAACAGTTACCAGGCCAGCTTGAAGATGTCACCATTTCAGGCACTTTATGGGAGGAGTTGTAGAACTCCGTTGCAATTGGATCAACCTGGAGAAAGGCAAGTGTTTGGGCCAGACATTTTGCTCGAAGCTGAAGAGAACATCAAGATGGTTTGGGAGAATCTAAAGATAGCGCAATCAAGGCAGCGAAGCTATGCAGACACAAGAAGGAGAGAGTTGAGTTTCGATGTTGGAGATTTTGTTTATTTGAAAGTTTTGCCTATCAGAGGAGTCAGAAGATTCGGAGTCAAAGGCAAGCTAGCACCCTCGCTATGTTGGTCTGTACCAGATTCTCGCAAGGCATGGAGAAGTGGCCTATCAGCTCAGTTTGCCAGATGGCTTGTCCATAGTGCATGATGTCTTTCATGTGTCTCAGTTGAAGAAGTGTCTACGTGTACCAGAAGAGCAGTTGCCAGTGGAAGGTCTGGAGGTCCAGGAGGACCTGACCTACATAGAGAAGCCAGCGCAGATTCTTGAGACTGCAGACAGAGTCACCCAGAGGAAAACAATCAGAATGTGCAAAGTCAGATGGAGTCACCACTCTGAGGAAGAAGCAACCTGGGAGCGTGAAGATGATCTGATGGCCAAATACCCTGAACTCTTTGCTAGCCAACCTTGAATCTCGAGGGCGAGATTCTTTTAAGGGGGATAGGTTTGTAACGCCCTGAATTTGGGGGTAGAATTTTTCTTCTTTTTTCTCACCAAATTCAGGTGTTACTCCCTTTCCTTCTCCCGTTTCGCTCCTTCTTCCCAATTTCAAAGCAGTATAGCGACTAGTGTCGATATCGGGTGTAAACAAAACCTAAGTTGACATGGGTGTTGCATCATGCCGAATCATATCCCTTTTGTCTGATGTCATGCTTAGTCGCGTATGTTGCTTAGTTTCATTTCGGATTTTGCTTCACGAATTGGATTCCGATATGTGGTTGCGCGTGTCATGTGTTTTGACCCGTGGTGTGGCTCGGCCAGGCCCAGCCTGGCCCAGCTCGGCCCGCGCGCCCCCGGCGCCCCCTGCTCCCCATGCGCGCCCCCCTCCCCTGATCTCTTTCCCTCATTCAATACTCCCGTGCAGCAACCTCCTCTCCCACCTCTCTCTCTAGCCGTGGTGCCCTAGGTTTTGGAGACGGTGATCGCCGGAATTTGGATCCCTGAGGTGAGCTCCCCTCCCCTATCCTCCTCTCTCTCCCTCTTCCTCTTCCTCCCCTCCCCTTCCCTGCGTGTGCCCCCTTCTTCTCCCCTGCGTGCGCGTGCCCCTGAAGCCCCTGCGCACGGCCCTCCCCGACCCCTCACGCGTGGCTCCCTCGCCCCCTGCACGTGGCCCTCCCTAGCCCCTGGCGGCACAGCTCCCTCGCCCCCCGGCGCGGCTACCTGGCCCCCCGGCGACGTGGCTCCCTCGCCCCCCCGGCGCGGTCGTCCTGGCCCCCGGCGGCGCGCCTCCCTGCGCGTGGCCCCTAGCACCCTCGTGTGCAGCTCCTGGTGCCCCTGCGCGCGGCCCCTTGGCTCCAGCGGCGCGGCCGTCCCGGCGCCCCTACACGTGGCCCTGTGGCCCCCTGCGGCGCGACTCCGCAGCCCCCTACGCGCAGCCCCGTGGCCCCCGGCGGCGTGGCTCCCCGGCTCCCTACGCGCGGCCCCTCGGCCCCTTCCCGCGCGGCCATCCTGGCCCTGGGGCACGGCCCCTGCCTTCGGCAGGGTGGTCCCCCAGCGCAGTCCCTGCGCGGTTCTCGGTGCGGCCTGTGTGGCCTCGCGCCCCCCCTTCACCCAACGCGTTCCCACGTGCGCAGCCCCATGCGCGTGGTGATTGATTCTTGATTTTAAATAATTTTAAACCCTGTTTAGTTAGTGTGCTGCGTCGCGTGCTTCGTCGCATGACGAATTTGTTTAATTTCAGATTCTATTAATTTGCTGCGTCGCGCGACGATCCATTTTAATTTCAGGTTGTTTAATGTATGACGTCGCGCGTCTAGTCACGCGACGTTCCATTTTAAATTCAGTTTGGTTGACGTATGCCATCGTGTGTTTTGTCGCACGACGCTTAACGTCTCTTTATAATTATTGCCAGTGTCTCGTTGTGCGCTCTATCACGCGACGAGTCGTTTATTTTATATTTCAATTTAAGTGATGTGTCACACGTCTCACCGCTCGACAATTCCCTTTAATTCACCTTTATCTGCTTATAACGATTAAACATGGAACATGACTTTACCCTATGCTTAACACGATGGCTAAATTAATACCATTCTGTTTAGACAAGTACTTTGATTTATAATCGTGTAACGTGATCGCTTCTCGATCGTAGCCTCGACTGTTACTTTCTCTTTCTCGTTTAGTTGTAGGTGCGAGCCCTGCATCGAACGTCTGTTTATTTATTGCATTCTATTGTATGGTGTACTGTTCCTTTGTATTAAATGTGTGGAATGTATGTTCGAAACTCGTATAGATAATGGCCAATTGGCGGAGTCCGATGGAGTTGCAGGTGAAGACCTTGAGCAGCAGTCGGTTGGTGAAGGCAAGTGTCCCTTGACCCATCTATGTGCTACTCATTCTTATAATTTATCTCCCGCATTTACACACTTTATACCTAAGGATTGACTAGCTTTGTTTATCTTGTCCTTGTTTACCTATTCTGGTTGGGTTATTATGGTTTAGCTTTATGCTAGAGCTTCATATTAATCAATGAACATGATGAGATTATCTATCATACGTTGTTTTCCCTTTTGATTACGATGATGGTACTGTGACATTTAGAGGACTCGAGCTATTTCTCGAGTGCCTCTCCGTAAGGACTGGTTCGTTGGATGACCACTCGGGAAAACAATGCAACCATGAGGGTGGAATGGGACGCCCTTAGCTGAATAATTAGAGGAACTGGGGTGTAGTTCGCTTCGCCGTCGTGCCGTTAATGGGGCTCGATGTATGCGGCTCGCTCTGCCAAGGTTGGTTCGCCCCTTGGGGAGGAGTGTGGTGCATTTAGGAAACCTAACGGGCAGCTACAACCTCAGGGAATCTTTATAAAGGCTTCATAGTGAATCCCTGGCCATTCACCTTGGGAGTGAGTAAGGGTCTTGCAAGCCCGGGCTAGAGAGGGAATCACGACTTGTGGGTAAAGTGCGCAACCTCTGCAGAGTGTTATGAAACTGTTATATCAGTCGTGCTCGCGGTTATGAGCGGCCAAGGGAGCTCCATTGATTAGAGATACTTGATCAGAGATGCATGGTTTATAGGTGGTGAAGAGGATGATGGTTTTGGTTATGATTATGGTACTGGTAAGTGGTATTCTTTCCGTTTGGAAAGGGTACATTGGGTTAATAACTTGGGTTAATGCTAAAAACCTGGCTTTCTACTAGTAAATAATAACCTGACAACTAAAAGCAACTACTTGGCTTAACTCCACATAAAGCTAGTCCACTACAGCCGAACGGGACATTTTGCTGAGTATGTTTATGTGTACTCACCCTTGCTTTACACACCAAACCCGACCCAAGTTGTCCGCATTGCAACCACTGCTTAGGTGAAGATGAAGTTGTGGAGGAGGACTTTCAGGAGTTCCAAGATTACGATAAGTTCTAGGCGTGGGTTAGTGGCAAACCCCCCTAGTCGGCTGCCTATGTAGGCCATGTGTATCTACGTTTCTTTTCTGCACTTTGATTATTGTTAAAGACTATGTGGATGTCTTGGACATCATGATGTAATCGACTATTATTACCCTCTTTTATGTCATTATTTTGAGCACTGTGTGATGATGTCGAGTTATGTAACTGTTGTGTACGTGAACTGCTGATCCTGGCACGTACATGGTTCGCATTCGGTTTGCCTTCTAAAACCGGGTGTGACAGTTTTCATGTCCCAATTTATAGTTGGTCTCTAGGTTAAAGTTGTTGTTGTAGATAACTTTATTAGGAAAGAAATGAAGATAGGAGCCCTAATGAATGTTCAAGTGTTTAACTCTATACACCCAACTCTAATTAATGTATAATCCCATTCCTAAAATAACTTTATTTGAGTAGGACAGACTTAGTTAGAGAACAATAGACCACTTGGCATAGTGACCTACCCCAAACATAGAATGTACCTATGTGTCTTTACCTTTGTATTGAACCTATGTTTACTCTGTTGCATATGTTTGGTGTACTGTTCTTTTGTTATTCCCCAAGTGCGTTGAATGAATGATTGCTTTGCGTAGACAACGAGTAGTCCGTGGTTCCCGAGAGTGTAGCATGAGGTTTCCCTGAGCAGCAACCTGGTGAAGGCAAGTGTCGTCTGACCCATTATTTCCTACTTACTTCCTAATTCATTGTCCTGCATTCCATGATCAACCTAAGGATTGACTAGTGTTCTGTTTTTCCTGCCCTTGGTTATCCTTCAGGAATTGGCTACTATGATTAGTATCATGCTATTGCTTTATCTTAATCTATGAACATGATGAGAATATTTATGATACGATGATGTTATTCTTGTTATGATGATGATCTTGTATCACTTTAGGGGACTCGGGTTGTTTCCTGAGTACCTCTCCATAAGGACCTATTCATTGGATGTCCACCCGGGAAAATAGTACAACCATGAGTGTGGTAATGGATGCCCTTAGCTGATTAATTAGAGGAACTTGAGGTGTAGTCGGCTTCACTGTCGTGCCGTCAATGGGGTCCGGGCACAGTACTTGCTCTACCAAGGCTGGGTGACGAGGTTCTTTTGTTTTGCTTTTGTTAGTCTCCCCTCCTGCAGGGAGAGGTACTGTGTTTATCAAACTAGAGAAACCTAACGGGTGGCTATGACCTATGGGGAATGTTTCTAAAGGCTACGTAGTGATACCTTACCGGACCACCTAGGAAGTGATCAATGGGGAGGTTAGAGCCCAGGACAGAGAAGGAATCACGGCTCATGGGTAAAGTGTGCGACGTCTATAGAGGGTTAGAAACTGGTATATGAGTCGTGCTCACGGTTATGAGCAGCCTTGGGAGCTCCTTTGATTAGAGTTACTCTGGATATCTTTATGATGATGTTTAATGATGATGATTATAATTATGGATTCTGGTATTTCCTCTTGGAGGGAGTAGTTGGGTTAATAACTTGGGATTGTTGCTAAAACTTGGCTTCCACTAGTAATAAATACCTAACCAACTAAAAGCAATTGTTTTAAGCTTCACCCCACATACATCTAGTCCACTTTAGCCAAACAAGACATTTGCTAAGTACGTTGATGTGTACTCACCCATTCTTAAAAACACCAAACATCAGGTTGTCCTCATTTCAATCATTGCTTAGGAGAAGATGAAGGCAACATGGAGGATTTTCAGGAGTTTCAGGCCTTCGACGAGTTCTAGAGTAGATAAGCGGCAAACCTGCAGTTAGCTGCCTGTGAAGGCCTTATCATACTATGTTTCGTTCAGCACTTTAATTATGGTTTAAGTTAATGACTTTGTGAATGTTTTGGACATCATGATGTAATAAAGTACTTATTTCCGATATTATCTTGAGCATTGTGTGATGATGTCCAGTCGGAGTGCATGCAGGAGCTTCAGGGGTATATCAGTCAGAGTGATGTAATAAAGAGAGAGAGAGTAGAAAATGGAGAGAATGCAGGAGCTTCAGGAGTATATCAGTTGGAGTTTAAAAATGAATGGTGATGTGTGCAGCAATAAGTACATGACCAAGCAGACACTCAAATTGATCATATGCACATGATATAAGAAGTTTAAGCATTTTGATTCAGTTCTAAGTAGTCAAAACATCACTGGACATAGTAAGTTGGAAATTGACCAAGTGCTAGTGAAAGGTAAACTAGGTGAACTACCCCAAACAACGATTACTCATCATGCGAGAAACATATTGGAAATTGATAGCAAATGAAATTTTTAGGTCTTATTGGATTTTGTAGAGGATTACAAATTTCATTTAAAACCATGTGAGTGCGGGAGGTTGTAAGCATTGTCATTGTCTAACTTTTCAACCGAGTGTAGCTTATGCAGAAATGCAATCAGAAGCTAAAGACATCAATTTTGATCTTCCACTACACTACACAAGTTCATCCAAAAGTGCAAATGGAAGGAGTCTCTAAACAAAGATGTGGTGACAAATGCAAATGTTGGTCACTTGTTCTCAAATGCTGTAAATCAAGAACAAGGCAACATAATGTTAAAGATTAAGGACCTTCGTCTTTCAAAGCATTATCTCCATATGGGCATAACGCTAATCAGACGAAGGTCAAGAAGGACATACCTTCATCATTCAACATGCGAATAAGAATTCATAAGGATGAAGATAATAACTGCATCTTAATGATGCATTTATATTTGTATGCATAAAACATGCATGAATATTAACATGATTAACATTACATTGATACCTTTGGTTTGCTCGAAGGTGTGGATGCGAGAGAGTGAATACAATTCAGCATGAACAGTATGGTGTTACTATTCATTTATTTAAAGGCACGGGACGTAGCCTGGGTAAAATTACATCCACGCCCTTGACATTTGTCTATAAGCAACTTAAACTAATAAGGTCTATCTAGTCTTTTCCTTCTTTGCTTGATCTGAGCCGAAGCTACTGAGCTTCGCCGTTCTGCATCGTTGCTTCTTTTTGAGATCTTTGTCTTGAGAACCTTCGGTAGAAGTGGGGCGGACCTCTTGTGGCATTTTTTCGAAGGTGTTCATGTGTTGAAGACTTTCGGAGAGAAGAAGACCCCCAATAGTAGCCCCTTCGCGGTGCTAGATTGATTTTTTGTAACAAGCTCGGTCCGTGAAAAATACGAAGGCTTCAGAATGCCGAAGGTCTGAAAAACACCTTCCCTGAGCTTGTTATCAAAAAATGATTAAAATATTTCGGGCACTGGGCGGTTCACCGTTCAGCCATTGTAGACGGTCTGATGGTTCGCCTTCTTCTCCTACCTCACTATATAAGTAGACAGGTTGGTGAGAAGTTTCCACAACATTCGTTGTCATCACACTATTATGCTGTTAAAAATTTTAACCGAAGCCGAAGCTTCCGGCGTTACACTTTCGAACAAGTGCTTCGTCATTTAAGATTAGCTTCGTCTGAAGCAGTCTAAAACTAAAATGGTCATAGTAAGATCCACTGCTAGGGTGTCCCGTTAGGGAGACGAAACCGAAAAAACTGAAACAGCACCAATATCAGAGATGATGAGAAGATTAGGTTTAGTTGTACCGGAAGAAGCAACTGCTAAAGATGATACTGCCGAAACTGAACAGGTTATGGCCGAAGATGGAAGTGACAGCGAAAGCGATGAAGACAATAGCATTCTGAGCCCGATGAAGCCTAGTCATATCGAGTTTGGAAGATCCACCGTAACAGCACGAGATTTGGTTGTGATGAAGAAGCTGGGTTATTTTGGAGAAAATGATGATGAATTGATTCGTTTTGCTGGAGAGGAGGTGGTGCCAGAGCTGAAGGATGATGAGGTTGTTGTGTTTAAAAGCTTCTTCAGGGCAGGGCTTCGGTTCCCCCTGTATGATATGATAGGAGAGGTTTTGAAAAGGTTTTAAAATATCTCCACTAGCTAACACCGAATGCCATTGTTAGGCTTAGTCTTTACATATGGGCTCTCCAAAGCCAAGGTAAAAGCACCAATGCTGAAGGGTTCTGCTGAGTGCACGAACTACACTATCAGACGAAGGCCAAAGCCGATGGTCTATATAAGAAATTCGGGTGCTAAAATTTTGCATACCGGAAGGATACCAAGTTCCCAGTGATTGGCTACCATACAAAATGGCCACTGGGTGGACTAGTGAATGGTTTTATGTGAAAGCTGACGAGAAAAGAGAGAGGAGCTCATGACTATGGTAATGAGTCCTCTTAGACTAAGCTTCGGCATGACGAGGTTGTTATGCAACATGCAACTCGGCTCCCCATGTCAACTAGCCGAAGTAGAATTCAGGGTGGTGGCTGGTCATATTAGCACTAGGGACTTAGTGCAGGAATATCTGGCGAACAAAACTTTTCCAACTTCTAGCGGATGGGGGATGCCAAAGAAGAAAGAAGAAGGAAAAAATATGAACTTGTTCGACTTCCCTACCGTTTCAAATTCCAGAAGAAATTTAAAGAACCATGTTTTGAATGGTTAGAAATGATTGAAACCATGTGCAATGAAATCCTCGGTAATTATACGAAGAAGAAAGACCAGTTAATGACCGCTGCCTTCGGCACCTGGCCAAAACGAAGGTTGAATCAGGTGATGGATGCCCTGAATTTTGAATATCCAAATTACGATAGACTTGATGAAGGGGGCAGCGGAGCAAAAAGAAAAAGGATTGTCAGTATTCTAATTAGGAAAGCTGTCCGATCTGTCAAGGAAGACCAAGAAACTTTGAAGAAGATGAAAACAGTGTTGGAGCCGAAAACATTAGCTCCTAAGAAACGGAAGCTTGCTAATGAGTTCTTGGAGAAGACGAAGACACAAGATGAGCTGAAACCAACTGCATCCCTTCGTCTTCTGCTGCTGGTGTCTCAGAAATATTGAAGGTAATGACTGAGTCCTTCCCATGCACACCACTAAGACCTCTGGGATTGGAACTAACCAGCCTCTTACAGAAAAAAGAAATTCCTTTGGCTTCCGATGAAAGAGATGGGGGCCGGAAGAAGCGACACATGATGAATATACTGCAAGCGTTTGAACAAACCCCGCCTCTAGCTTCAGCAGAGAAAACAATCAAACTGACTGGTGTCGAAGCTGCCGGTGTAGCCAAAGATGAAGGTCTTGCAAGCACCATGTCCAAAATCGACAGAACTATATTAGACATGGTTGTGCAGGAGGTGGCCGCAGTAGCTTCAGACAAGGGAAATAAGACTGAGGAAACCTCTTTGGAAGGAGCAGGTTTCGATCTACGGCACTTGGGCGACCAACAGCTCTCCGAAGAGGATATGTCAGAATTTAAAAGAGTTTGCAATCAACTGTGGCTACTAGCCGGGGTCCATGCTCTTTGGCAGGGTAGACGAAGAAGATGTGGGATGCATCCGCGATCGTGCCGGTGCTAAAATCATAAGTACCCTGTCGAAGAGTATTGGATTCCTGAAGCTCGAAAAGGACATCAGCTGCTATAGGCGTTAGCATATTATAGGCAGCCTATTTTATTCTAACTTTAAAGTAAGAACCTTTTTATAAGTTATGAGTGACATGTTCGTAATAGCTTAGTTATTAAAAGAAATTGATGATTCTTTAAAAGAAAAAGATAAGCTGCTAAGCTCAGCAAAAGGATCCCTTGTCGAAGCGCAAATTCAAAATAAGAGATTAGGCAAAGAGCTTAGTGGATGCTCAGAAACTTTTGAAAGAAAACTCTAGTAGATTCAACCAAGAAAATGAAGCTTTGAAAATGACACTTAAGGTTGAGACTTAGAAGAACACAAAGCTTAGTGAGGCGCTGAGAGTTCTCAAGGAGAAATGTTTCGTCTTTGCGAGCCAATGCTCCACTCGATTGAAAAGCATTTTCAATTCAGTTGGACCTGCATCTGAGGAATCTAGCTTCTATGCCAAAGATATTCCAAGGGCACTCGAATTCATTGAGAAGGAGGTTGACGTCCTTGCTGAAGTCATACCGGACCATGGAGACTTCTGTGCGCTGGTGGCTTCTCGTGGTACGGCTGCCGCCTTCATAAAAGCCAGATGCAATCACGCGAGAGCTGTCAATAGGCTGAACTTCAACCTTTCATCATCGTACCTGGTTGATGTTCCAACCGAAGCCCGAAGCATAGGGAACAGGCTCACTACCCAAATTTGGGCTAAGGGTGGGCGTGAATTGGCTAGGGACAAAGCCCGGAAGCTGCTTAAAAAAGTATGGGCCCTTACCTTTATTCTTTTACCTTAAATTTTTCCTTATCAGATTTCTGATTGCCCTGTACTTCGTCGTTCTCTAGGATGATGGCGCCGGAGGTCAATGAGCCGAAGCTGGCTCTAGAGTGCTGAAGAAGACCTTAGGAACTCCTTTTGTTGTCATCTGTAGAAACACATGGAAATCCTTTGTACAGGGAAATTTATCGTTTGATAAAAGTTTGTAATTGAAAGTGAAAAATTTATTGTAAATATTTGTAGGTACTTCGTAATATCACTTTACCTTTCATTCATGTGTGAACTACTTTGCTATGGACGAAACCAATGCTTGTAGCTTTTTGAGCCAGAGGCGAAAAAACACTTCCCTTCTTTTCGTTCACATCAAAGCACCTTTTGTATACAACAAAGCTTCCTCTAAAATGAAGCACCTTCGTATAAAACGAAGTGTTTTCTTATTGGAGACAGGAATCCCCACTTTTCCTGTTAATGCTTCATTCTTTCTGTGATGATAATGAACCTACGAATGCCTAATGCATGGTTGTATGAATGCAAAAGATGATGTGTGCAAATGTATGTTGAAGATAAAAAACTCACATGACGACACACCCAGACTCTGCATCCCCTTAGGAACAACTTTGGAGTCTCTTCACCTTTTACTTAGGTGGTATTTCAGCTCTGCATTCCCTTAGGAACGACTTTGGGGCTAAGCTCTGCATCCCCTTAGGAATGACTTTGGAGGTTCTTCACCTTTGACTTAGGTGGCATTTAAGCTCTACATCGCCTTAGGAACGACTTTGGAGCTTCTTCACCTTTTACTTAGGTGGTATCTTAGCTCTGCATCCCCTTAGAGACGACTTCGGAGCTTTTTCATATTTTTTTACACTCGATGGTGTAATCCCAGATTTTACATTTTACATGTGGCAGAATTTGGCCCTTGTATTGCAAAGGGCTGCGCAAGAAAAAAAAATGAAAATTATAACTCATGGCCCCATTAAAAACCTTTCACCCCTCTTGAAAGAAAAAGGGTGCCATAGGAAAAATATGAAAATTACATAGTTTACACATAGTATCTCCGAAGCTCATCCGCATTCCAAGACCTTGGAATGTCATTACCATCCAAGTCTTTCAACCTATACGATCAAGGCCTTAACGAAGATATTACCAAGAAGGGACCTTCCCACTTAAGCTGAAGCTTTACCACTATATCCAGATTGGCTACCCTCTAAAGCACTAGGTGCCCTGGCCTGATGTTCTTCAGTTTTACTTTCCGGTTACGCCGCTTCATTGTTTCAGCATGATACTTATTGATGTGGTCTACTGCTTGGAGCCTGGTCTCTTCTATGGTGTCTTTTGTTATTTTGCAATTCTCTTCATCCTCTGTCGAAGCCAAGGTCCTTATTGAGCCCCTTCTTGCTTCTTCCAGAGTTATTGCTTCATCACCAAACAGAAGCTTGAATGGGGTAAAACCGTTGACCTTGAAACAGCAGTGTTGTGGTTCTACACCACCTTTATTAATTCGTCTGGCCACTTTCCTATGGGCTAGTTGAAGATTGACTTTATTATTCCTGTTATTATAATTCCATTTGCTCTTTCTACTAGTCCATTTGACTCCGGGTGTCTTACTGATGCAAAATATAATTTTGTGCCAATCTAGTCATAGAAAATTTTGAACGTTTCGGCATCAAATTGAGTTCCGTTATCAACCGTGATAGCTTTCGGCACACCGAAGCGGCAAACAATATTTTGCCAAAAGAACTTCTGAACTGTGGCCGAAGTTATTGTAGCTAAGGGCTTAACTTCGATCCACTTCGAGAAGTACTCCACTGCTACCACAACATATTTCAAGTTACCTTGTGATGGTGGAAGTGGACCTAGCAAATCTAGGCCCCACCTTTGAAGTGGCCAGGTAGGTTGAATTAGTTAGGTTAGAGATGAGGGTTGTTTCTGGTCTCTGGCATACTTCTGACAGTTTTCACATTTCTGTACCAAGTTCACTGCATCCAAAGCTGCATTCGGCCAACATAACCCTTGTCTAAAAACCTTTCCCAGTAAAGGCCTAGACCCAATATGAGCTCCACATAGACCTGCATGTATCTCCTTCATCAACTCTTGACCTTCGGTTCTAGACAAGCATTTTAGTAATGGAGAGCAAACTCCTTGTTTGTACAACTCTCCCTCTATGATTACATAATGTCTTATTCTTGCTTCCATTCTTTTATTGTAGACTTCATCATCCGAAAGACAATTGCCTTATAGGAAAGATACAATCTCCGTCCTCCAGTCTTCGCTGTCCACTAGTGAGATTGTAAGCACTGCTCTCTCCATGAGCTCGACTGAAGGTGATTTTATTGTTTCAAAAAATACTTCCAAAGGTAATGGAAGCCCCTGTGCCGCTGACTTAGGTAACAAGTCTGCATGTTCATTTTCTCCCCTTAGGATATTCTTTACGTTGAAACCTTCAAAAGTGTAACACCCCTGGTGTTACCAGAACTAAAATTAGAGCATGACATCATATGCATTGACATTTCATTATGTTTGTTACACCTAGAATGCATCCACTAGGCTAAAACTTTAAAACAAGTGTGATGTGGTGTCTTGAAGTGCTTCTTAACCCTAAAGTAGGGTACTTAACCACGGGATTGTGGTATATGGGTGAATGTGAGGCCAAATTGAGTATTACCTCGAAAGTTATTAGAAATGTTCACAAGAGCCTAAGTTTGATGAATTTGAGTGGCACACAAACCCTAGAGTAATCAAAACCCTAAAGAGAACCCTGGAAACCCTAATTTGTGCCCTATATGGTGATTTTGATTTCTAGGCACTTTTAGACCAAAATGCATATATCAAAGTGGTAAAGTATCAAAAACTAAGCAACTTTTACATTGGAGGATTTTCATGTAATGTCGAACAAATTGGACTAATTTGTGAAAATGCGACAAGAACACCAATAGGGCTAACTTTGAAATCAGTGTGTTTAAGCTAACTTTGGGACCTTATATTTCTTAATCCATGAAGATTTTGCCCTAAGTCACTACAACAATTTTATAGAGGTACTATAGGGGTACAAGTTTGATTAAGAGACTAAGCATTGGTGCTGTATGAAAATAGGAGATAAATGGACTTAAAGTTAGGCTGTCAGTCACCCCTAAAGCTGAATTTCGACTGACAGTGAACTGGGACAGACTTCGAGAGCAATTTTGAATAAGATCTAGTGGATGTTTTATTAAGGTTGCTATATCAAAATCAAAGCTGGTTTGTAGGAGATCAACTTTGCTACCAATGGATTAGTACATTGTCACATGAAAATTGGAGAACAAAGCTCTTCAATTCGCTCTGTCAGAACGACTGATGAAGAACACGATGGTACAATATCTGCAAAAGATCACAAATGCAGTGAACCTATCGCCGCTGGTGAGCTGCACCGTGATCTTCGCCGGTGTTACGATTCGTGTGCTCTGGCGTGCGGATAACGACCAACGGTGAAAAGATCTAGCGCGAGGATGAACTTGGGCCACTGTACTGCCCCGTCGCCGTACCCATTTGCACCGGCGACGTGGCTGCGTGACCACCGCCGTCGTGCCACCGTTTATCTCGGTTATGACACGCCTTCAGTCGATTCACCATGTCGTCGCAAGCTGTGAAGACTCGGTAGCGACCGCTGTAGACCATTAACTAGTGAACACCACGTTAGCGAACTCTGGTGACTCTTCCTCCTTCTCACTGTGAGCGCTTCTCCATTCAAATTTGCCCTCCTCGCGGTCGTCCTCTATAAATTGAGCACCAACCCTCGCCCTCGATTAGCCACCATAGCCGAAGAATTTCGTTCTTCCCCCAAATCTGTTGTCTACGCCACCGTGAGACGCCGCGTTGTGGCCAGCCACCTCTAGGTCTGCCCTCGCCCTCCTTGTCCATGTTTCAACGCCCACACATGCTTGTGATGCTCGTCGGCTCAGCCGATTAAGCTATTCCACGCTAGATCATTAGGAGCGCTTGGGCAAGTCTCAAATTCGCGGGTGTGCGTGGACCGAGCTCTAGAATGGCGTTCGGACCAAGTTGGTGATTCCCAGTGGAGCGCCAAGGGTAGAATTAGGCGTAGACCGTAGTCGAGCATGGATTATTGGGTATTGCGGCCGGTACAAGCTCACTTGTCACACCTGGATTTAAGGGACAAAGCTGGGTGCATCTCATACATGCGCCGAAGAAGACAACATATATAATAACAGAGTGTATAGAGATAAATGTTATAATATAATCAGAGTACCTATTACATAGCAGAAGTTTTACAAAATAAAAGATAAATATAACAGGATCTAAAATCAATCCTTGGCGCCAGAAAGTCAACTGGGAGACGCCACCTAGATCAAATCGAACTCCTCGTCGAGTGGCTCCTATTGAACCAATTGTTCTTCTCCAATGGTGGGTGTGAGACAGCAAAGGTGAGCTCACACAAGTTCATCGCTCAACAAGTTGTGGGGAATAATGTGCATGAACTCAGAAAAGTTGGGAGTTCATGTGATGTGTAAGGCTGATCAACAATAGGGGTTAAAGCTGAGCATTGCTTTTAATAAGTTGGTCAAATTTTATTTGTAGTTACTAAATGTAAGTAAATACCAAACCATAATAAAAATAATAGAACAAGATTAATAATAAATCCCATGCAAATGACAAATTAAGTTTAAGTTCCATAATTAATCATGTGAGAGTCCTGAGCTGCTCTTGACCGTGAGCTCGGCTAGTATACCAGTTTTACACTTTACAGAGGTTATACCCTTTACCCACAAGTCGTGTTTCCCATGTCGCTAGGGTTTACAAGGCCCTTAGACACTACCGAGGTGAATGGCTAGGGATCCACTACGAGGCCTTTACAAAGTTCCACTAGCTTCCGAAAACCTGCTACAGTTTATGGGAAGACCACTTGCAAGAATCCCCCGTCTGACCGCCATCGCAACAAAATCAACCCGAGAACCTCCTTGCATGCAACTCCCCTACTGTCCTTGCCCCATTCGGGTAAGGTAGTCTTCCACTAGCTTTCCTAATTAGTTAGCCAAGGGGTCCCATTCCTCCCTTGTGGTGGCACATGTTTCTCAAGTTAAGCTCCATGTTCCAATTAATAATAATATAATGATCTTGAAATGAACATAAATAACATAACAGAATAATTGGAACATGGATATAATGAAATATTAACCCAAAACCATGTAAAGCAATAGCATAACTACCCAAATGATTCAGGGGTAAACAAGGTAAACAGGATAAACAGACTAGGGTGACCTATTGGGTCCCATCAAAATTAAACCTATGCATTGAATAGTGATAATAAAGAATATTATTAGGTAACAAAGTGGATCAAGGGCACAACTTGCCTAGCACTTCAGATCATCGTGACCTCACGCTAGTCGTAGCAATACAAACAAACATTGTATAGACAAAATTAACATCACACCATACATAAGAACAAACTGTATAATAATGATCTACGCGAAGCTACGAGATCGTGGGAACGAGAACCACTAAAATCAGAGTTACGGTTAAGGAGTTCTGATTTTATAGAGGATTTATGTGATTAAAATGTTAAACTATATTATAAATTGGTTAATATAAATCATATAAGAAGTTATTCTATAACTAATTTTCTCAACTTTAATCTAAGTTATGAATTGACCATAGATCATATTCTATTATATTATAATGATAAGCAGTTTAACGAGACTAACCAATATAAATTAAATAAACATCTAATTATAAAAGAATGAGACATGGTACAATAAATGTTGTTACTGCATAGTAAATATTCATATGAAGCTAACGCAACTCGAACGGGTCAATTCAGAGTTAAAACGGAGGAGTTAAGAATTTCCGAAGTTTTATGTATTCAATACAAGATTAACTAAGATATTAATTTTAATACATTTTTCATGTCAAAACAGTGGCACTATATGATGAACAATAATTTTACAAAATTATAGGAACTGAAATAGATCAATTTGGAGATCATATGAATTTTCTATGAATTATATAAGTTCTACAATTATTTTTATACTCAAAATCAATTTCTAAATCTCTTTTTCCTGTTTTCTTTAATTCCTGGACTGGGCATCAATTACAGGAAACTGCAGGGTCTTAGGAGCAACATTTCCTAAGACACAGAGCATCCTAGGCATGGACAACGGGTTAAATCTTATGAAGCATAGGGGCTCATGTGTAAGAAGACTACGACGAAGGGGTATGGACATCTCTTAGCCACCCGATCGGATCTGGACAGCTTGGATTAAGTCACACCTATTAATGAAGCAGCACGCCCTTCAGGCCCTTGGATCCGAGATCCATGGATCGCAACACCCCATGTCCAGATCCAACCCAAGCCCTTGATCTACAGATCGGTGGTCACGATTTAACACGGCAAGGGGTATGCGCAGTATCTAATCGCGGTCGTTGGCACGTGGATTGACGGTCAGCAGCTCATCTCCCCCGCCAATGGCATCATCACGGTGGCGCGCCCCGGACCACGGTGGCACCATGCCGGCGAGGGCCGCGCCCATACACTTGAGCCCCAATCCCAAATTCGATTAACTTAAATGCAGACCGTGATAAGGCGAACCAAATAGAGAAGTCCTAACCAACAATGGTGTGGTCAAAAAGCTTGACCACGGCGCGAATGACTTCATGGCGGCGACGAGGTCTTCACTGAGAAATTATGGTGCTCCGAGGAACCCTCTACGCACATAAGCCGCAGAGATAGCTTCGCCCATTGGTGGGACGCGCTGGTGCTGGCCAGGGAGTCACGGACGAGTTTGAATCGCAGAATCGGCCCTCCGACAACCGCGACGGTGCACTCCTTTCCTCCCCCGTGCGCGCGCTTCCCCGATGGTGGCTGTAGCAAGGTCGGCAATGGATTGGTTGAGGATTGGGGCGCATGGCGCTTCGACTTATATTTCCCCTAGTGCCCAGTCGCCCACGACCGAATCCCCGCACGAGCCGCACGCCATTTCCGCGATCCATTGAGCTCAGTCCCCTGTAGAGGATAACTCACCTGACATGGGACCCCACGTGCCAGTGGTAGAACCGGAGCGCACTCCCGAGTGGCGGACTTGCGAGCCCCAGATGCCAGAGGGCAGCACCAGGGGCGGGGTGGAGTAAATGAGAAACGGGCCGTGTGCGGGGGAAGGGAAAGGCCAGATGGGCCGAATTCAGGGAATTGAACCCACGCTGCATTCCTTTTATTTTTCTTTATTCTTTTTCTTTTCTGATTTCTTTTTGTTTTTAGAATTCAAATTTGAATTCAGATTTAATTGTGAACTCTTGCTCATTTTAAATGTACAACTTGAAGCCAATAATATGGAAGGTCTAACTATTTTTATATTCATTTTTTATCCTTGCTTGGTATTCTTCCTTTCTTTTCTCCATATTTTAATTTCCCAATTTAGGTTTAAATCCAAATTATTGAATTTATATTAATATCTTCATCATTATTATCAAATGCACACACGTATAAACTCTAACATGATGAAATAGATATATGTTTATTTTATTTATTTTAATTGTTTGATAGATGTTTGAAATATGATACACACTTATATTGTTTTCTCTCTTTTTAGAAAGATAGTAATTAAAAGGTGGAATAAGAAGTAGAAGTTACTTCAAAATTAAATATTCCTGTAAATAAATGTTTATGGTGCATCATTTAATGATATGCATAATCATTTAGCTGAATAGAAAACTTTTCTATTACTTCTTTTATGAAATAATTCTTGGTTTTCAAAATTCAATTCTCAATTCTGAGTACTCAAGTTTAATTCGAGATTTCTGAATTTACTATTTTATCTCTTTATATATTTATTTTATTATTATTTTTTTCTTATACACATTTTGGACCTTACATTGCTGGAGCAGCTGCTCCGTCGTCCGTGGTCGGGGACCCAACCTTGCGAAGAAGAAAGAATAGAGGGGCCTTAGTGCACACGTCAGAGACACAAGGGAACCGTGAATAAGGATTCTTTATGGGTTTTTCGAATAGCTGAGAACCTCTACGCAAGATTACCAACGCGGGCACGGGCGCGCGGGTTTCTCCGTTCGTGGGCCGGATCGAGATTGATAGAGCCCAGTACTATTCATCATTTCCATTTTCCTTTTTCTGCCAGACTTGGAAAATTGTAGGAAATTCTAGAAAAATGGTAAAATTATGGGACCAATTTTGCTAAGCTTCTAAATTTATCTAGTATTTAATAAAAATAGTTCCATGATTTTTGGTTCAAACCTGGAATTATTTAGCATTTAAGGATGCCTAAACCTAGCCTTTTAGAATTTTAAAATTAATTTGGTAGCTCCAAAAATAATAAAACTTTCTGGCTAAGTTTAGTTTGATGATTAAAGCCCTTGGGTAGAGTTTGAAATGATTTGGGCAATGTTTGATCTCAAACCTAATACACTAGCTTCCTATGGTATAATTGCCTAACCCTAATAGAATACTAACTCAAGAAACCCTAGTGACTAGTGTGTACCATGAAGGAAAGTTGTATTCAAGATACAACTTAGTATGTTCTATTATATACCTGCATATTCATAGCATCACATAAGCATTCATGTATATGTATTGTTATGTATAGAAAACAAAGAAGAGGTTATAGTCGAAGAAGTTGTCTCGCAAGCTGCGAATCCCCCGGTTGAGAACAACTTCTATTTTGACATCTGTGGGACAGACCCAGAACCTCCTGCAACACAAGGCAAGCCCCGGTGCATTTACCCCTTTCCTTGTTTTAAACTCTTTATCACTTGAGATGATGCATTAGGTGATAGGAGTTGTATGATAAACAATTGCTGCATTTTCTTCTTTGGAACTGATTACCATTCCTTGATACCTGTTTTACTTAAAGTTTTCTGATGCTTAGCCTTGCTTTAGAAAACAAAATGTTTTGTTTTAAACAAAGATGATGCTTCATATGGGATGGGAATTTTTCAAAGAAAAGACTTGATGGGGAATCCATCATGGCCATGATGGGTTCAACACCTGAAACGATGTACCTCTATCAGGTACCAAACATTGGGTTGTAAATGATAAAGACGAGACCGGGCGGGTGACTTGCACGAGAAGGAAGTCTCGGTGTAGTGTCTCCGTCTGAGTCACTTAAGGACCGAGCCGATGTGGGCCTACTGACCGAGGACCCTTTAACTGGCCACATGCCTCATCATGGGTAAGCTTTGCCTCGATCAGACCAATACCAGAAAGGCCACCACGCAATGGGAGTGGAGAGATGGTGAGAGTAGCGTGTACCCTCCGTGGCAAGAGGCTGGACGGTGGTGTATCTGTGCTCTCGGTTGGTGTGAACCCATTCTGGTCTTGAGAAACCTGGTGTTGAGTTGACATATGCAAGGGTTAAGTGCTACATATGTCGTGTGGCTGGAGATCCCCAGCTGGGTGTTGGTCCTTGTTCTCAAATGCTATATGTCAAGAACAAAGCAACACAATTGTTAATGATTCAAGACCTTCGTCCTTCGAAGCATTATTTCCTTGAGATATAATGATCTTTAGACGAAGGTCACGAAGTACATACCTTCATCATCATAAAGAATAAAGACGTAAATAGGAGCATGTAAACATAAAGAGAACATAAATAATCATTCCAGATCATTAGATTATTTATATTCATATTATTATACTATAAGTAAAAATAAACATCAATAATACTCATATTACATTTGTACCTTTGTCTTGACTGAAGGCGAAAGGACAAGAGTGGCGCAAGAGTGATTACAAGCCAGCATGAATAGTATGGTGTTACAGTTCATCTATTTATAGGCACAGGACGCAGCCTGGATGAAGTTACACTCATGTCCCTGACATTTGCTGTTAACATAAGGCCAGCTATCTAGGACTAAGTAGTCCTTTCCCCTTTAGGTCGGTTTCTCATTTCGTCGTTGTCAAGATGCTGAGCCAAAGCTCTTTCAACCATAGCTTCGGAGCTAGTTTTGTCCTTCGTTCGAACCAGATCTGCGTACTGTGCGCACCTTTATCTCGAATCTGAAGCCTCCTATAGCATTTTGGTATACTGAAAAGCATGTTAGTTAAGTTTTTGAGGACCTTCGGAGGAGGAAGGCCCCCAACAGTAGCCCCTCGCGGTATTAATTTGTTTCATATAATAAATTCAAACTGTAACGTGAACGAAGGTCCGAAAAAACACCTTCCCTTCGCTAGAATAGCGAAAGTCAATGACACGTGGGACCTGCCAAGTTGCAAAGCACTAGGCATATAAATAGGGACCTGTATCGACAGCATTTGTTGCGCCAACTCAATTGCTTGTGCTATTGTTTCAAGATTTAATTTTCTTGCTCTGCGATTTTGCTTGTTTTGTCAGCTTTGGCATTTGTTCAAGTGCCCTTCAAATGGTTGACAATAAGAAGGTTGTTGATCCTGCATTAGCTGGCTTTTATGAGGCTATGGAGAAGACAAACACAGAAAAGATTACAAAGGAAATACTAGCTGATTTGTTTGAAGATTATGACGATAGCGGGAGCTTTGATGTGGAAAGTGAAGACGAAGATGCTAAAAATCATCCCTGGCGACCAAGTCACACCATCTTCAGAAAATCATCCATTAAGCAGAGTCAAATTGATGCTATGAAAGGGAGGTATTTCCGAGATATTTCCATTGTGAGGGCTAGAGGGGATTACATTGCCCCTGCACCCGAAGCTGATGAAGTGGTTGTGTTCAGAAGCTTCATGAAGGCGGGTCTTCGGTTTCCATTGAGCAGATTTTTGGTTGAAGTGCTGAAGACATTTGAGATCTTTCTTTACACCGAAAGCTATAATCAGGATGGGGGTTTTTGTTTGGGCCGTGAGGAGCCAAGGGTTAGAACCAAGCCCAAAGTGCTTCTGCAACATGCACTAGCTATTGTACGAGACGAAGGCCACTGGCAAGGAGCAATATCACAACAATTTCGGTTGCTATGGCTTCGTGCCTCGCTCTGATGTAAGTTACCCATTTCCAACCTTTCAAAAAAGGTGGCCTGGGGCCTGGCATGGTGGAATGGTTTTATGTTAAGAATAATTTGCCTGAAAGGGAGGACATAAAGGGGGTTATCCAACGCCCCATTTGGTCTCGCTTTGGCATCAGGAGGCCAGCCATGGCCCTTGGGAATGATATCGAAGCATGCTAGAAGGCCTTCATTGGTATGAGGGACTTAGTCCAGGAGCACGTTGCTTATAGGTTATGGCCTCTTGTTAATGAGTGGGAGATGCCGAAGGAGACTGCTGTTGGGCCTAGTCAAGGTGGCTTGGTTTATTTAAAATATACCTTCAGATTTAGGGACCAGTATGATGAACCAAATGATGACTGGCTAAACTGTATAGAGGCGGTAAGCGATGAATTGCTTGGGGCCTACACAAGGGCCGAAGATGATGCCATGATTTTAGCCTTCGGAAATCGAGGTAAGAAAAGGCTAAATAGAGTTTTTGATGCTATTGGCTTTGCATATCCCGATTACAGCTATCCCTTGCGAAAGCAGGGAAAAAAGAGAAAACTGCCACTTCGGCTATCTCTGCTGCGCCGAAGGGCAAGAAAATCAAAGTTCTAACGCACTGGCCCAGATACATTGAAATGGCCACGGTACTGAAGCTTGGTGAAGGGACATCTACTGCTAAACCAGAGCAGCCTGCTCCTGCCAGCCGAAGCGCGGAAGAATCAGCTGAAGTGCCTGAGGTCCTTGCAACCAGAGCGGCCGAAGTGCAAAAACATACTGCCAAAGTTATAGAAAAGGCAGCTGAAGAGCCGAATGGCGAGGAGACAGTAGGACCACCGAAAAGGCTAAGTCTGCTACCTGAGCCAGAATTACCGAAGGTGGCAAAAGCTCGTGCAGCAACTCCCAAAAGGAGGAGGATGGCAAGCGTGCTAGATGCTGTCATGGAGTCGACGAAGGCATTAACTCCTACCCCTGCAAAGAAAATTGTCGAAGCTGCTATAGCTCAAACCGAAGCTGGGCTCTCAGTGGCTGCCGAGACAGAGCCTGCTAGAACTGAACGAACTAAACAAGAATCTTCGGATACCGGCTTGGTTTTTTAGAAGAAAAAGGGGCCCGAAACAGTTAAATCTCCTACTCACGAAGCACCCTCCGAAGATCGTGACTTTATTATACGGCATGCTTCGGGTAAAAGGTTGTCTGAAGATGATTTTCTGTACTGTCTCCCAGACAATAAGGAAATATCTGTCTGCCAGGAGATAGAAAAAAATATTGGATTTCGGAATCTTGAAGTTGGTCTCTCTGCCATGTAAAAGGATGACATTGTAGATACCCTTGCGTATAATAGTCTGAAGGTACAGGAGTTATGGACTTTTAAGTAAATTATTTTTCTTGTATATGTTATTCTTGTGCTAATCCTTTTCCTCCCTTCTTTTTGCAGGGCTTAATTCTTAGCAACGCTTTGAGAGCATAGAAGAATGCTGAAGATGAAAGTTGCCAGATGGCGCTTAGCAACCTTCGGACAGAGGTTATTAAACTGAGGAACGAAGGTGCAGAAAAAGATAAAATTCTGCTTTCCTTAGTAGACAAAGTGAAGAAAGATGAAGCAAAATTCAATGCTCAATCCGAAGCGCACGAGGCCAAAATCGAAAGCCTTCGGAAACACTTGCCGAAGCTAATGAGAATTTTGAAGTTGCAAAAGCGAGTCAAGAAATAAGTGAATGGAAGAACACAAGATTGGAAAAGAATGTTAAGGAGCTTCGTGAATCCAAGGAGAGATGCTTTGAGAAGTCCTTGGATTGCGTGAGGAAATTGAAAATAAGCTTTGCCAAGGTGGGAGCGTATTCTTCAGAAGAAAAATTCATTCGAGGTGACCCCAAGTGATGAGGACATCACTACCATGGATACAAACAACACTCCCCTAGTTGATGTTCAAGGTCCGATTACTCGCGCACGCGTAAGACAATTGAATTTGCAGGTGAGCTCGTTCCTATGTACTTATTCTTGTACATTTGAGAATAGTGTGCTACCTAATGAATTAATTGTACTTAGGAATGAAGGAAAGGACCAGCAAGGACATGGTGAAGGAATTGGAGGCGTGGAAGGCTAGCAAGGACGTTCGGATCAAGGTGGAGGGCCAAACCGACGTCCGTAATCTGTCTCGGTGCTGCGACACCATAAATGCGCCTTTGGGCCATGTATCTTTGTTAGCCCATTAGGGCGCGTCCAGGAAGGGAGTCCGCTCCTAACCCTTAAATAATCAGTAGCCGCCACTACATTAGGGCTCAGGTTTTGCTTTAGTTAATCTGTCGAGAACAGTTCGCCGTTCAGATCTGTTTGTGAGACCCCAACTCGAGAGCGTAATTCATACATCCGCAATTTTCAGATTGTGTTCTTTTTTGTTCTTGCTTGTGTCTTTGATTCGCAGGCAAGGATTAGCCCTCGTGGCGAGGTCAATCGAGCAGCGCACGGTTGATAACCAGAGGAGAAGTGGTACTGCGATTGCGGGGTTCTAGTCTTGTCGATTGGAAGCCGGATCGTCTGTGTGACATCTCCACCAAATCGATAGTTATCTACACCTGACAGTAGATCGGGCACCCTGTTCCTATCAAGTGGTATTCAAAGACTCAGGTATTACCGTTAGGCTTACCCTAGTTTAGGTTAGGTTTTTCATCCTATAACTCCAGATAATTGTCGTACAAAAAAAAATTCCGCTGTCCTAGAACCCTTATTTAGCCTTTGCAATTTCGTTTTCAGTTTGGCTTTGTTCAGTTCGTGGTCGAGTCGTGTTGCTGGTTTAGGGTGTATCTTCGTCGTAGGTCAACTGCCCTCGCTAGCCGCTATCCCATCCACCATTACCTAGATCACAAGTCGATCCATCCATTAATCGACTTGCCCTCGCTAGCCGCCGCCGCGCCAGCCCTAGATAGATTGCAGATACGCCAATATTCCATCCACCATTACCTTGATCACAAGTCAATCCACCCCATTAATCGCTATGATTGCAGATAGGGATTTTTTGCTCTAATCGCCGCCTTCTAGTCGTGCCTCCCAAAAACATAACTTGAGGTACCTTCCTTAAACCGGGCATAACTTTCTGCTCGGGTGTCCAAAAAATCTGAAATTTTTATAGGAGCTTGGTGACGCGATTCTGAGGTCTGTTTGGTTTCGATAAAATTTTCAAAAAAATTGAGGAAAATAAAGAAAAAAATTTGTCAAAGCTGTTGCACGCTTTTCAGAGAACTTGTTGATTTTCTGTAGACCACATCTGATCTCTGTTTTAGGTCAAACTTGATGTAGCTCCTATTTTGTTGCTTCTTGTGCTGAGAAAAATTTCAAAAAAATCATACAAAAAAGAAAAGCAAAATCACCTGTGATTCCTACTAGTGCCTTTTTGGCCTCGCTAGTACAATATTTACGATACTGCCATTCTGCTAGTTCCATTGCTCTTTGTTCCAACCTTGTTGTGCTACGCCTCGGATACATCTCTTAGCCAGCAATTGTGACTTGTGCTTTGGATATTTATTGAACTTCGCTCATCTGCACTCGATTTTGTTCCACATTCACATACATATTGTGCCTGTCCTACAACTCCACATAATATATCTTCTGATCAATACAGATTTGACCTTCCAATCGCCGTTTCACTCCCTCTTGGTAAGTATCATGAACCATCCTCCGATTGTACCATCCTTTGTTTGTATTTTCGTCAGACACTTGTAAGAGCTTGGTAAGATACAATAGAGCGTGTTCCTGTGATCCACCTGAGAGGAGCATGTAGTGAAATTATTAGCGATAACCTTCACCGTTTGTTTCCTGTTTTTGTGTTTCGATGGCAAGGATCCCTACAGACTTCGATGAATGTGTTAGCCGCCAAGATCTTGAGGCAAACAATAAGCTCTTGAAGGAGCAAATGGAGGAGACTGTCCACAAGTCAGTGCATGATGCCTTCATTGACATGAACCATGGCAAGACTTACGAGAGGTTGGATCGACGATTGTCCGAGATTGTCGACAGACTTGCCGTGTTGGAGACGCAACAACAAGCACCGCCACCAGAGTTTGATGCGGTGTTTGATGAAGAAGGTAATTTTGATGAAAGCGGCCACCAGAGTTTTGTGCCTACGTCGCCGTCTTCATCAAAACATAGAAGGTATGCACCGCCAGCAAGGTAATTACAATCGTGCTCCTGACGACCCTTATGCTAAGATTAAATTTACTATACCATCTTTTTCGGGTCATTATGATTCTGAGGGATATCTTGATTGGGAGATGACGATAGAATAGAAATTTGATGCCCACCTTGTACCTGAACGACATCAAGTTAGACAAGCCACTAGTGAATTTAAAGATTTTGCTATTGTCTAGTGGACTGGTCTAGTTGGGGATGGTAGAGCACCTACGACTTGGGAAGATCTTAAGGTAGCTATGCGCGATAGATTTGTTCCCCCATCTTATCATAGAGAATTGCGTAAGAAATTAATGCGTTTAGAGCAAGGGGATAAATCTGCTCAAGATTATTATGCTGAGCTTCAAAAGGGATTGCAGCGTTGTGGGATAGTAGAGGGACATGAGGACGCTCTTTGCCGTTTTTATTCAGGTTTGTGGCGTGATATTCAGGACATTGTGGATTACAAAGAATTTAACACTGTCAACAAGTTGTTCTAGTTTGCTATGCTTGTAGAGAAGGAATTGCAGGGACGCCAACATCGACCTAGGGCTACTTTTGGTGCATCCTCTACATCACCGACGCGCACACCTGCCTCGAGTCATACACCTTCGACCACTCCAGCGTCCATGCGACCTCCCTCGACACCTGCTGCACATGTTGGTAAACTTCCTTTGCAGGTACCCGCCAAGAAACAGAATTCACCAGCACCTGCAGCACCTTCCAGTGGTCGTTCTTCGAGTATTGTTTGCCACCGTTGTCATGGGATTGGTCACGTGAAGAAGGATTGCCCGATTCAGCGAACATACATTGCTACGGATGATGGCTACATTAGTGCTTCCGACGGTGAGGATGACGATGATGACTCCAGTGATGTTGCTGCTAATGATGATGCCATGCTTGGTGCTGATGCTATGGTGAACCTTCGAAGCATCATGGTGCAGCGTGTTCTTAGTTCTCAGCCTGAATCATCAGAGAAGCAGCAACGCCATAATTTGTTCCAGACCTTCTTCGCCATCGAGAATCGGCGTGCATGTGTTATTATTGATGGTGGAAGCTGCAATAATTTGGTGAGTTTAGATTTGGTCAAGAAGCTTGGCCTGACCACACGTCCACGTCCACATCCATACCACATTCAGTGGATCAATGATTCAGGCAAGGTTAAGGTAACACACATGGTACGAGTGCATTTTTCCATTGGTATGTATTCTGATTATGCGGATTGCGATGTAGTACCTATGGAAGCTTGTTCTCTTTTGTTGGGTAGACCTTGGGAATATGATACTAATGCACGTCACCATGGTAGGAGTAATACATACACTTTTAGGCATAAAGATAAAAACATTACTTTGCTACCTTTGACTCTTGCTGAAATTGTACAAGCTGATAAAGATAGAGCTGCAAGTACCTATAAGGAACCAACTAATGTGACAGAAATTCAGCAACAAATTAAATTGAAAGCTCCTGTCATGCTTGCTACTAAATCTGATATTCTTGAAACTCATGCTACTGATGCCTGTTGCTATGCCTTGGTTTGCAAAGATGCTTTCTTTTCTATTGATGATATTCCTAGCACTTTGCCTGCATCTGTGACTAACCTTTTGCAGCAGTTCCGAGATGTTTTTCCCTCTGAGTTACCTCCAGGACTTCCTCCCATTCGTGGGATTGAGCACCAGATTGATTTGATTCCTGGAGCGAGCTTGCCCAACCGTGCTGCATATCGAGCAAATCCTAAGGAGACTAAGGAGATTCAGCGCCAAGTCCAAGACCTTTTGGACCGTGGGTATGTACGTGAGAGCCTTAGTCCTTGTTCTGTTCTTGTCATTTTGGTTCCAAAGAAAGATGGCAGCTGGCGCATGTGTGTAGATTGTAGAGCCATTAATAACATCACTATCCGGTACCATCATCCTATTCCTAGATTAGATGATATGCTTGATGAGTTAAGTGGTTCTAAAATATTTTCTAAGATTGATTTGCGGTGGGTACCACCAAATTAGAATGAAATTAGGCGATGAATGGAAAACTGCTTTCAAAACCAAGTTTGGCTTGTATGAGTGGTTAGTGATGCCTTTTGGATTAACTAATGCCCCTAGTACTTTTATGCGTTCGATGAACGAGGTTTTGCGCCCATTTATCGGAAAATTTGTGGTGGTTTATTTTGATGATATCTTGATCGACAGCACTTGTTTATCTGAACATCTTGACCATCTACGTGTTGTTTTTGATGCTTTGCGTGCCGCGCGCTTATTTGCTAACCTTGACAAATGCACCTTTTGCGCCGAACGAGTATCGTTTCTTGGCTATGTTGTCACTCCACAGGGTATTGAGGTTGATGAGGCCAAGGTGCATGCTATTTAGAGTTGGCCAATGCCATCAACGGTGACACAAGTGCGGAGTTTTCTTGGACTTGCAGGATTTTATCGTCGTTTCGTGAAGGATTTCAGCACCATCGCTGCCCCATTACATGAGTTGACCAAGAAGGGTATTTCATTTAATTGGGGCAGTCACAAGACGATTCTTTTGCTCTTTTAAAAGAGAAGCTTACTCACGCGCCACTACTCCAACTTCTTGACTTTGGTAAGACTTTTGAACTCAAATGTGATGCAAGTGGAGTTGGCATTGGTGCTGTTTTGATGCAAGGAGGTAAACCCGTTGCCTATTTTAGTGAGAAATTGAATGGCCCTGTTCTTAATTATTCTACTTATGATAAAGAATTATATGCTCTCATATGATCTTTGCAAACATGGAAACATTATTTGTGGTCTAAGGAATTTGTTATTCATTCTGATCATGAGTCACTTAAGCATCTTCGTAGTCAAACAAATCTGAACCGTAGACATGCTAAGTGGGTAGAATTTCTTGAAACTTTTCCTTACATCATTAAATATAAAAAGGGGAATAATAATGTGATTGCTGATGCTTTGGCTAGACGCTATGCTATGTTGTCTCAACTTGATTGCCGTATATTTGGACTTGAATCAATTAAGGGACAATATGATTTTGATGATGATTTTAAAGAGGTTGCATTAAATTGTAAAGAGGGCCATACATGGAATAAATTTGTGCTAAATGATGGATACTTGTTTAGAGCTAACCGTCTATGCATTCCAGTTGGTTCGGTTCGTCTTTTGTTGTTGCAGGAAGCGCATGGTGGTGGTTTGATCGGTCACTTCAGTGCCAAGAAGACGGAGGTTGTGCTGTCCACAGACTTCTTTTGGCCTCGAATGCGGCGTGATGTTGAGCGCTTTGTAGCAAGATGCACGATGTGTCAAAAAGCTAAGTCGTGATTGAACCCACATGGTTTGTATATGCCTCTTCCTATTCCTTCAGTTCCATGGGCGGATATTTCTATGGATTTTATTTTGGGATTTCCTATGACGAAGAGGGGGAGTGATAGTGTTTTTGTTGTGGTTGATCGTTTTTCTAAGATGGCACATTTTATACCTTGTCACAATACAGATGATGCCATTCATATTGCTAACCTCTTTTTTAAAGAGATTGTTCGTTTGCATGGTATGCCTTCTACTATTGTTTCAGATCGTGATGTAAAATTCTTGAGTCATTTTTGGCGTACTCTATGGAACAAATTGAGGACAAAATTGCTGTTTTCTACTACTTGTCATCCCCAAACTGATGGACAAACGGAAGTTGTGAATAGAACATTGTCTGCAATGCTGCGAGCATTATTGAAGAAAAACTTGAAAATGTGGGAAGAGTGTTTGCCGCATGTGGAGTTTGCATATAATCGGGCGGAACACTCCACCACCAAGGTAAGTCCTTTTTAGGTAGTGTATGGTTTTAACCCTCGTGCTCCTATTGATCTTTTGCCTCTACCTACTACCGAGCAAGTACATAGTGATGCTAAGGAGCGTGCTGACTTTATTATGAAACTTCATGCTTCAACTAAAGCAAACATTGAAAAGATGACTGAAAAATATAGAATTGCTAGTAGTCAAGGTAGAAAACAAGTTAAGCTTGAAGTGGGTGATTTAGTGTGGTTGCACTTGAGAAAAGATAGATTTCCAGAGTTAAGAAAGTCTAAATTGATGCCACGTGCTGCTGGTCCATATAAGATTTTGGAGAAAATAAATGATAATGCATATAAACTTGAGTTGCCTCCCGAGTTCCGGGTTAGTCCTACATTTAACATTGCATATTTGAAACCGTATTTTGGGGAAGAAGATGAGCTTGAGTCGAGGACGACTCCACTTCAAGAGGGGGAGGATGATGAGGACATCACTACCATGGATACAAACAACACTCCCCTAGTTGATGTTCAAGGTCCGATTACTCGCGCACGCGCAAGACAATTGAATTTGCAGGTGAGCTCGTTCCTATGTACTTATTCTTGTACATTTGAGAATAGTGTGCTACCTAATGAATTAGTTGTACTTAGGAATGAAGGAAAGGACCAGCAAGGACATGGTGAAGGACTTGGAGGCGTGGAAGGCCAGCAAGGACGTTCGGATCAAGGTGGAGGGCCAAACCGACGTCCGTAATCTGTCTCGGTGCTGCGACACCATAAATGGGCCTTTGGGCCGTGTATCTTTGTTAGGCCCATTAGGGCGCGTCTAGGGAGGGAGTCCACTCCTAACCCTTATATAATCAGTAGTCGCCACCACATTAGGGCTCGGGTTTTGCTTTAGTTAATCTGTCGAGAACAGTTCGCCGTTTAGATTAGTTTGTGAGACCCCAACTCGAGAGCGTAATTCATACATCCGCAATTTTCAGATTGTGTTCTTTCTTGTTCTTGCTTGTGTCTTCGATTCGCAGGCAAGGATTAGCCCTCGTGGCAAGGTCAATTGAGCAGTGCACGGTTGATAACCAGAGGAGAAGTGGTGCTGCGATTGTGGGGTTCTAGTCTTGTTGATTGGAAGCCGGATCGTCTGTGTGACATCTCCACCAATCGATAGTTATCTACACCTGACAGTAGATCGGGCACCCCGTTCCTATCACCGAGGGAGTCATTGATTGGATAAGTGAAGAAGCCGAAGCCTTTGAATAGATCCTTAGCGATCATGGTGATATTTGTGCCTTTGCCGGCGCTCGAGGGGTTGCAGCTATTCTGGAGAAGGCTGGTTGCAACCATGTTAAAGCTGCAGCTCAGACCGAAGCAGCCTTCTCCACAAATGACACGAAGGACCCTTCGGCCGAAGCCACGTTGGTGGGTGGGAAATTTTATTCCAACGTTTGGGTGAATGGTGGCCGGGAAATGGCTAATGAAATTATAAAGAAAAATGAAAAGGATACCCATGATGCTCGAGAAGAAGCTAAGCGAGCCGAAGAAGCCGCCGAGTGCGCAAGGCGTATAGGTATTATTATTGAATTTTTGCTTTGGTGTTTGTTTTCTGGCTTCGGACTAATGATTTGTTTACTACAGCTGAACTCTCTCCACTGCCGGAGCCATATGACCCCCAGGCTGATCCCGTTATGAAGGAGGCGCTAGATGTGATGACTGTTGCCAATGCCATTATCGACGAAGTTGTCGATAAATTGCTGAATGAGGCTGCTGAAAAAATTCTCAAAGAAGACTAAGCTTTTGTTGTGATGATACGATGTAACATTTACGCATGAAACAATTGTGAAACAATGTAACATTTGTGTATGTAATATATTTCTTTGCGATGCATGAAATTTACGAACGTACCATTTTTGAGCCTTTAGGGAAAAACACCTTCCCTTCTTTTCATGCTTCATAAGGAAAAAAGCCCTTTTACAGCAAAGCTTTGTCGTGTGACACTGTTAAGACTTTCCTGGTAAGATTGTATTTGCCAAAGATTTGCTTCGTGCCTCAGCGCACTTTCATTCATTAAGTTATTGCCGAAGATTTGCTTCGTGCTCAATCTTTACTGTTGATGCGATATGATGTATGATGTAATGTTATGCGGAATGATGCGATGATATGATGCAACATGATGTTTATGCTAAAGACACACGCCCCCACTGAAACACTCAAGACTCTGCATCCCCTTAGGGACGTCTTTGGAGTCTTTAAGCTCTACATCCCCTTAGGAACGACTTTGGAGCTTCTTCACCTTATATTTCGGTGGTATCTAAGCTCTACATCCCCTTAGGAATGACTTTGGAGCTTCTTCACCTTCTATTTCAGTGGTATCTATGCTCTACATCCCCTAAGGAACGACTTTGGAGCTTCTTCACCTTCTATTTCGGTGGTATTTTGGCTCTGCATTCCCTTAGGAACGACTTTTGAGCTTCGAAACTTACTTTGTGCTCCCTTAGCAACAGCTTTTTGTGGCTTCAAAACTTACTCTACGCTCCCTTAGGAACGACTTTTGTAGCTTCGGAATCTATTCTGTGCTCCCTTAGGAATGGCTTTTGTAGCTTCGGAATTTATTCTACGCTCCCTTAGGAACGACTTTTGTAGCTTCAGAATTTTGTTAACAGGAAGCGTTTCACTTAATGATTCGAGCACTTATTACATGAAATCAAAATTTAGTCCTTCGTGACTTATTTTTCATACAAAAAACAAAACAGAAGAAAAGATAAAAATACACCAAAGGTAGGATATTCTTCAGTAAATGTGCTTGGATTCAGGCATAGTGCTATTGACCGTGCGAGCTTCGGACTCCTCCCTAAAATCGCGCTACTTTTGAGCATGTTGGTGCCCTTCTGGCTGCTGGCTTTGGGTCAATGTGGGTGGTAGCGGTGGTGGTGGTGGGAGTTGAGCCCAAGAAGCTTGGGAGTGGCTTGCCAAAGCGACAGAGGTCGTAGGCTGTTGATTACCTACGTACTCTGGGACATAAGGAGAATAGCATGAAGCAGTATGTAGGACCTGCTTCGGCTGATTCTGCCGTGCCTTAGCTTTGGCAATCTCTTTTTGCTTCTGATTGTCACTTGGCATGTTCCTGTGGTGTGCCCTTTGTCTTCGCCACAAAATAAGCAAAATAGTCTTCTAGGCTGATCCTCGTATCTTCCTCCGAAGCTTTTCCCCCCTCTTCCTCTTGTGGCTGGTGGCCTAAAGGAGCTTTGTTGTGGCCCTGAAGACTGGGAGCTGTGTTGTTGCCTTTGAGATTGACTTCCTCTATCATCACTTGTGTTGGAATTGTGGATCGACCTGACATTCCTAGGGTGAATTCTTCCTCCGAACCCCTGGTTATCTTAGAAAACCTGTATGCTTCCTCCCTTCTTTGGCGGAAATCATTATCAGCCCAGATGTACTCATCCATCTTTTGAAGAAGCTTCTCCAAGGTCTGTGGAGGCTTCCTAGCAAAATATTGAGCCGTAGATCCTGGCCGAAGCCCCTTGATCATGGCCTCAATGACAATTTCATTGGGCACTGTAGGCGCTTGTGCTCTTAGACACAGAAACCTTCGGACATATACCTAAAGGTACTCCTCATGGTCTTGCGTGCACTGAAACAAGGCTTGAGCAGTGACTGGCTTTGTCTGAAAGCCTTGGAAGCTAGTGATTAGCATATCTTTGAGCTTCTGCCATGATATGATTGTCCCTGGCTGGTGAGAAGAGTACCAGGTTTGGGCCACACTTCGGACTACCATGACAAAGGATTTTGTCATGACTGCAGTATTGCCCCCATATGAAGATATGGTTGCTTCATAGCTCATCAGAAACTGCTTGGGGTCTGAATGTCCATCATACATAGGAAGCTGAGGTGGCTTGTATGATGGGGGCCATGGAATGGCTTGCAACTCTGCTACCAAAGGAGAAGCATCATTGAAAGCAAAATTGTTATGATGAAAAGCACCATACCATTCATCATCATTGTATGAATTCTCTTGCCGAAGCTCCCTACGATGGGGCCTTCGGTCTTGGTCCTCCTCGGTAAGATGGCGCATTTCTTCGGCGGCCTAATCGATCTTTCTCTGGAGATCGGTGAGCCAAAGCAGCTTCTCTTTCTTCTTTTGAACCTGTTGATGAATAGCTTCAAGGTCCTTGATCTCTTAGTCCAGTTCCTCCTCCTAAGGTGTTGGGCTGGTAGCCTTCCTCTTCTAGCTCCTAGCTTCACATAGCATCTCTTGATTAACATCCAGTGGCTGCAGTGCAGCCCCTGGCGCAGCTGTCTTCTTCGGCGGCATAACGAATGTCGATGCTTGCCGAAGGTGGTCGAATGAGTTAACCGGAGGTGGACGCCAATGTTGGTCCTTGTTCTCGAATGCTATACGTCAAGAACAAAGCAACATAATTGTTAATGATTAAAGATTTTTGTCCTTCGAAGCATTATTTCCTAAGGATATAATGATCTTTAGACGAAGGTCATGAAGGACATACCTTCATCATCACAATGAATAAAGATGTAAATAGGAGCATGTGAAACATAAAGAGAACATAAATTATCATTCCAAATCATTAGATTATTTATATTCATATTCTTATGCTGTAAGTAAAAATAAACATCACTAATACTCATATTACATTTGTACCTTCGTCTTGACAGAAGGCAAAAGGACAAGAGTGACGCAAGAGTGATTACAAGTCAGCGTGAACAATAAGGTGTTACTGTTCATCTATTTATAGGAACAGGACACAGCCTAAATGAAGTTACGTTCATGTCCCTCACATTTGCTGTTAACATAAGGCAAGCTATTGTCACACCAGGTTTTAGAAGACAAACCGAATGCGAACCATGTACGTGCCAGGATCAGCAATTCACGTACACAGTAGTTACATAACTGGACATCATCACATAGTGCTCAAATAATAACATAAAAGAAGGTATAATAGTTGATTACATCATGATGTCTGGGACATCCACATAGTCTTTAACAATTATCAAAGTGCGGAAAAGAAACATAGATACACACGGCCTACACAGACAGCCGACTGGGGGTTTGCTACTAACCCACGCCTAGAACTCATCGTACTCTTCGAACTCCTGGAAGTCCTCCTCCACGACTTCATCTTCACCTGAGCAGTGGTTGCAACACGGACAACCTAGGGGGTTTGGTGTGTAAAGCAAGGGTGAGTACACATCAACATACTCAGCAAAATGTCCCTTTGGTTGTAGTGGACTAGCTTTAAGTGGAGTTAAGTCAAGCAGTTGCTTTTAGTTGGTCAGATTATTATTACTAGTAGAGAGCCAGGTTTTAGTATTAACCCAAGTTATTAACCCAATGTACCCTTTCCAAACAGAAAGAATACCACTTACCATTACCATAGGCATAACAAAAACCATCATCCTCATCACCACCTGTAAACCATACATCTCTAATCAAGTATCTCTAATCAATGGAGCTCCCTTGGCCGCTCATAACCACGAGCACGGCTGATATATCAGTTTCACAACACTTTGCAGAGGTTGCGCACTTTACCCACAAGCCGTGATTCTCTCTTGCCTCGGGCCGATCAAACCCTTAAACACTACCAAGGTGAATAGGCAGGGTCTCACTACGTAGCCTTTACAAAGATTTCCTGGGGCTGTAGCCGCCCATTAGGTTTCCTAAATGCACTGCACTCCTCCCCAAGGGGCGAACCAACCTTGGCAGACCGAGCTGCATACACCGAGCACCATTAACGGCACGACGGCTGAAGCGAACTACACCCCAGTTCCTCTAATTACTTAGCTAAGGGCGTCCCACTCCACCCTCATGGTTGCACTGTTTTCCTGGACGGTCATCCAACGAACCAGTCCTTACGAAGAGGCACTCGAGAAACAGCTCGAGCCCCCTTAAATGTCACAGTACCACCATCATAGTCAAAAGGGAAAACAACGTATCATAGATAATCTCATCATATTCATTGATTAATGTGAAGCGTTAGATATAGCTAAATCAAAATAACCCAACCAAAATAGGTAAACAAGGACAAGATAAACAAAAGCTAGTCAATCCTTAAATATAAACTATGTAAATGCGGGGAATGAATTGTAAGAATGAGTAGGACATAGATGGGTCAAAGGACACATGCCTTCACCAACCGACTGCTGCTCAGGGTCTTCACCTGCAACTCCTTCAGACTCCGCCAACTAACCGTTATCTATACGAGTTTCAAATATATATTCCACAAATTTAATACAAAAGAACAGTACACCAAACAATAGAATGCAATAAATAAACAGACATTCGACACAGGGCTCACACCTACGACTAAGCGAGAAAGGGAAAGTAACGGTCGAGGCTACGACCAACAAGCGATCACGTGACACGATTATAAATTAAAATACTCATCTAAATAGAACGTTATTAATTTAGCCATCGTGTTTAGCATAGGGTAAAGTCATGTTCCATGTTTAATTATTATGAACAGATAAATGTAAATTAAAAGGATTGTTGCGCGGCGAAACGCGTGACACAACACTTAAATTGAATTAAGAAATAAACGACTCGTCGCGTGACGGAGCGCACAACGAGACACTTGCATTAATTATAAAGACATGTTAAGCGTTGCCTGATGAAACGCACAACGGCATACGCCATCTAAACTGAATTTAAAATGAAACGTCGCACGACTGGACTCGCGACGCCACACATTCAATAATCTGAAATTAAGACGAATCGTCGCGCGGCGAAGCGCGCGACATAGCTCATTAATAAAGATGAATTTAAAATGAATCGTCGCACGAAGCACGCGACACAGCACATTCATTAAACTAAATTCAAAACTAATTAAACTTGAAATTGATCGCCTCGCGCAATGGGGCTGCGCGCGCGGGAACGCGTTGCACGTGCCTGGGCGTGTGAGGCCACGCCGGGGACACGCGAGCCACGCGAGTCACGCCGGGGGCGCGCATCCCCACAGGGGATAGGGCGGGTGCCGCCAGGGAGGGGCCAAGCAGGGGCCGCGTGGGGGCGCGCGCGAGGGGCCACCAGGGCGCGCGCGGGAGCGCCGCTAGGGGCCCGCGAGGGCCGCGCGCAGGGGCCAGGCAGTGGCGCTGCCAGGGCGCGCGCGGGAAGGGCGGGGCAGGGGGCCGCGTGGGGAGCGCGCAAGGGGGCCGCGGGGAGCACCGCTGGGGCCAAAGCGGAGCGCGTCGAGGCCGTGGTGGAGTGCGCCGGGGTCACGCGGGGACGCGCCGGGGGGCCGCGCGGGGGGAAGAAGAAGGGGAGGGGGAGGAGGAGAGAGAGGGAGAGGGAGAAGGAGAGGGGAGGGAAGCTCACCTCGTGGTCCAAATCAGGCGATCAGCGTCTCCAAAACCTAGGGCACCACGGGGAGAGAGAGAGAGAGGTGGAGGAGAGGAGGTTGCTGCGCGGGAAAAATCAAATGAGAGAAAGGGAGAGAAGGGAGGGGGCGCGCATGGGGAAGGGGCCGGGCGCCGGTGGCGCGCGGGCCAGAGCGGGCCGGCTGGGCTGAGCTGGGGCGGGCTGGGTCAGGCTAGGTCAGGCTGGGTCGCGTCGCGGGGCAAAAACCCACAACACGCACAACCACCGATCGGAATTCGTTTCGCAAAACAAGACTAAGCAACACACGCGATTAAACACGACATCAGACAAGAAAAAAATGCCTCGGCATGATGCAACACCCATGACAACTTAGGTTTTTGTTTACACGGAATACGGACACCAATCACTACACCGCTTTGAAATTGGGAAGAAGGAGCGAAACAGAAAGAGAAAAGAGAGTAACGCCAGAATTTGGTGAGTAAAAAGAAGAAAAAATTCTACCCCCGAATTCAGGGCGTTACAAACCTATCCCCCTTAAAAGAATCTCGCCCTCGAGATTCAAGGTTGGCCAGCACAGAGTTCAGCATATTTAGCCATCAGATCATCTTCACGCTCCCAGGTTGCTTCTTCCTCAGAGTGGTGATCCCTTCTGATTTTGCACATTCTGATAGTTTTCCTCCAGGTGACCCTATCTACAGTCTCAAGAATCTGCACTGGCTTCTCTATGTAGGTCAAGACTACCAGGACCTCCAGACCTTCCACTAGCAACTGCTCTTCTAGCACACGTAGACACTTCTTCAACTGAGACACATGGAAGACATCATGCACCGCTGACAATCCATCTAGCAGACTGAGCTGATAGGCCACTTCTCCATGCTTTGCGAGAATCTAATACGGACAAACATAGCGGGGTGCTAGCTTGCCTTTGACTCTGAATCTTCTGACTCCTCTGATCGGTGATACTTTCAAGTAGACAAAATCTCCGACTTCGAAACTCAGCTCTCTCCTTCATGTGTCTGCATAACTTCACTGTCTTGACTGCGCTATCTTCAGGTTCTCCCGAACCATCTTAATGTTCTCCTCAGCTTCGAGCAAAATGTCTGGCCCAAACACTTGCTTTTCTCTAGGCTGATCCCATTGCAATGGAGTTCTACAACTCCTTCCATAAAGCGCCTAAAATGGTGACATCTTCAAGCTGGCCTAGTAACTGTTGTTATAGGAGAATTCTGCATAAGGTAATCTCTTGTCCCATCCCGACTGATCTTGTAATCCACAAGCTCTCAACATATCTTCAAGTATTTGATTAGTTCTTTCAGTATGGCCATCTGTCTGTGGATGGTAGGCTGAACTGAAATTTAGATGTGTACGCAAAGCTTCATGCAACTGCTGCCAAAAATGAGAGGTGAACTGCGTTCCTCTATCTGACACTATCTTCTTTAGCACACCATGAAGACAAACGATCCGGGACATGTACAATTCTGCCAATAATGCACTACTGTAGTTAGTCTTGACAGGTATGAAGTGGGCTGACTTAGTTAAGTGGTCCACCACTACCCAAATGGAATTGTAGCCAGCTCCAGTGCGATGAAATCCTACTATGAAGTCCATCCCGATTTCATCCCATTTCCACTGAGGAATTCGTAACAGCTGCAACAATCCAGCTGGCCTCTGATGCTCTGCCTTGATCCTTTGACAACTGTCACATATAGCCACATGCTCTGCGATCTCCCTTTTCACTCCGTACCACCAGAATTTCTTCTTCAGATCCTGATACATCTTCTCACTTCTAGGGTGTATAGACTGGACATTGGGAACAACTCCTGAATAGACTAGACATTGGGAACAACACAAACGGTCCCTGAACCATACAATACCTTCTGCATCTTCCCAAAAGTCTTTACCTTTGCCTTCTAGAATCAGTTGCCAGATTTCACTGATCTTCTCATCATTCTTCTATGCTTCTTTGATTTCCCGCTCCAAGGTGGGACCTAACTCAACTATTACTCCTCGCATATTGTTCAGAAATCCGATGCTCAACCTAGTCAAACTCTTTGGCCAACTCATAAGGCATCGGATGAGCGACCATCATAATGACTTGACTTTTCCTGCTCAAAGCGTCTGCCACTACGTTCGCTTTGCCTGGATGGTAATGAATCTCCAATTCATAGTCTTTGATCAACTCTAACCATCTTCGTTGCCTCATATTTAGCTTCGACTGAGTGAATATGTACTTCAGACTCTTGTGGTCTATTTAGACATCACACTTCTGTCCGTATAGATAGTGCCTCCATGTCTTCAGTGCATGAACTACTGCTGCCAACTCTAGGTCATGGATTGGATAATTCTTCGCATGAACCTTCAGCTATCGGGACGAGTAAGCCACAACTCTTCCCTCTTGCATCAACACACATCCCAAATCGGTGTAACAAGCGTCGCAATACACTGAGAAGGGCTTGTGCACATCAGGTAAGACTACGACAGGCGCTGTAGTCAACTTTTCTTTCAGTGCTTCAAAGGCTTCTTGACATTTTTGGGTCCACTTGAACTCCACTTTGTTGCCTAGCAAAGCTGTCATCAGTTTCACGATCTTCAAAAACCCTTCAATGAATCGTCGATAATATCTGGCCTTTCCAATTAAGCTCTTGATTCCTTGGGCTTTTGTTGGCGCTTTCCAGTTCAGAATATCTGCCACTTTCTTCAGATCCACAGCCAATCCTTCTTTGTTTATTATGTGACCCCAGAACTCGCACTTGCTCAACTTTGCATATAGCTGGTGCTCTCGCAATCTTTGCAATACCATCTTCAAATGATCCACATGCTCCTCCTCACTTTGGGAATATATAAGAATGTCATCAATAAATACCACCACAAACTTGTCAAGATAATCCATGAATACACTGTTCATCAGATTCATGAAGAAGGCTGGTGCATTTGTTAGGCCAAAATACAACACAGTGAACTCATACAACCCATACTTAGTAATGAATGCCGTCTTTGGAATGTCTGAAGGTCGAATCCTGAGCTGGTGATAATCTAACCTCAGATCTATCTTTGAAAACACGCTGGCTCCTCTCAACTGGTCGAACAGATCTTCTATTCTGGGCAAGGGGTACTTGTTCTTAATCGTGACCTCATTCAGAGCTCGATAATCGATGCACATCCTTCTAGTGCCATCTTTCTTCTCCATGAATAGGACAGGGGTGGCCCAAGGCGAGGTGCTTGGCCTTATATAACCTTTCTCTGACAGCTCATCGATCTGCTTCTTGAGTTCAACCAACTCTAGTCCAGATACCCTGTAGGCTCTTTTAGAGATGGGGGCGGTACAAGGAAGAAGCTCTATGGCAAACTCAACTTTCCGCTCAGGTGGCATGCCTAGTAAGTTTTCCGGGAACACATCTAGGAATTCTGACACCAATTTCATAATCTTGAGCGAATCTGGTTCCTTGCTATCGATAGCCATCTGATAACAACTTCCTTTCCTTGGCTCAGGTGAGATTAACTCGGCTACCACTTCTTCTCCTAGTGGGGACACCAACTTCACTGTCCTCTTATCATAGCTGATAGTTGCTTGGTACTTATCTAGCCAATTCATCCCTAGGATGACATCTATTCCTTGAGTACCCATTACTATGAGATTAGCGGGAAAAACTATCCCCCTTATTTCCACACTTACATTCAAGCAAATGCTGTCGACTCGAATTCTACCACCGGCTTAGTCAATTTGAATGGGGATTGACATGGTAGTGATTGGAAGATTATGTGCTTCTACCCATGATGCAGTGATAAATGAATGCGTTGCTCCAGTATCAAATAACACTTCTGCAATATGGGAGTCGACTGGAAACATACCTACTTTCATGTTGGGTGTTTCCTGAACGGCTTCAGCTTCCAAATGGTTCAGTCTCCCATGGTTGTAGCGTGGTTAGGAGCGGTTGCCTGCTCTAGGCTGGGGCCCACTGATCTTGCGCTTGCGATCTTCCATCTCCTTGCACTCCTTCTCGGTCATGATCGCTCTATCAATCAGATGTTGAAATGTGGGAAAGGTATGATTCATCAGCTGATAATGCAAAGGGTCAACTAAGCCTCTCAAGAAACAGTACTGCCTCTTGGCATATGTGTTGACATCCTCAGGAGCATAGCGGGACAGCTGCAGAAACTTGTCTCGGTACTCACTGATAGACATAGGCCCTTGCTTGAGTGCCAGGAACTCCTCCTTCTTCACTGTCATCGGACCTGCGGGAACATGGTACTGGCGGAAATTGTCTCTTAATTCCTCCCAAGTGATAGTGTCACGATTGGCATGGGTGGCGAGATAGGGCTCCCACCAAGACTGAGCTGCTCCTCTCAACAGACGAAGGACCATACAGAACTTTCTCCCTGTCGTCGCACTGAGCGGTGTGCAACTCTCGCTCCACGGTAGACCGCCAATCTTCAGCATCCATGGGGTTAGAAGAGTGAGCGAACACTGGGGGATGACCTCTCATGAATTCCGCACGCTTGTCTCTGGGCATCTGAGGCATCTGAGGCAGAGGTGGTGGCTGCTGCTGCTGCTGAATGGCGGCCAGAGTCTGACCGATGGCTTGAACTGCCTGAGTCTGCATCAAGAACATCTGCTCGATGGTCATCGGGGGCGATGGTGGCAGCTGCTGACGGGGCGCCTCATCTTGCGGTGCTGCCATCTCCTACTGAGCATGTGACACCCTAGTGTCACCTAGGGTTCTTCTTTAACCCAAACCATTATCACATGTGAACCAAATAAGGAGTGAACACCAAAAACAATTATTAATAACAAAGGTTGAAGTGAGTCTTTTACCTTAAGAAATTATCCTTAATCATGTCATGAATCTCAAGGTAAGAAAAACTCTCAAACCCTAATTAACCCTAAGTGCACCATTTAAACACATAGAGGGAATATGTGAAAAGAATTGGTAAAGAAAAATACAAAATTTTGATATGAACCAAATAAAAAAGTTTTAGTGCACTAATTAACCTACAAAACATAGTAAGGAAGTTTGGTCAGCAAGGTTTTGCAAAATTCTCAAAAAGCCCCTCAAGCTAAAGCTTCAAAGGGGGAATTCAGAAATTTCAGAACTGAATTTTTAGCCCTTTGTAGAGTTCAACCGTGTTCTCTATTTTCCAAAATTAAAATCCACAAAATCCAAATATCAAAGTGGCGCCAAATTTCCTTGAACATGCTCTGGTAAAGTTTGAACTCAAACAAAAACAGTTTGACATGATTTTGGCGCAGTTTGACCTCGAGACTCGGCTGTCTGACACTAGCAACTTGGCGACGTTACAACTCCCTGTCCCTAGCCTAAAACCGCGTGACATCCACACACAAACGACAAAACACAGTCAGGGGAACAAATCCTTCACAGCAATCTTGCCCAAATTCGCGAATATTTGCGCCTAATCGGCGTTAGAACACGGGCAGAAGCAACGGCTCCACGTGTTCGACTGTGGCTAACACGCCCGGTTCATGCCAGTTCGCGCACCCGCGCCCAGCCGTGCACGGCCGTGCGCCCTCGCCGGTCCACGATCGCCCTTGCACTGCGCCACGCCTATAAAGTAGCCCAAGGCCTCGGTCGTATTTCCCCGCGCACTCTCAATCTTGCCCAAGCCGGAGTTCACCGGACATTGCCTTGGACACGCCGCGCCACCGCCCGCCAAGCCACCTGAGCCTCGCCCACTGTGGCCAGCTCACTCCAGCCACCCCTGGGCTGCGCCAGTCGCTCGGTTAGCTTCGCCAGAGGCCTGTGAAGCTTTCCAAGTCCTCGGACCCGACAAAGCCTCACCGGAGACCCAGGATCGCCCTCGTCGAACTTCGGCCACCCGCTGCCGCGCGTGAACCGAGCTAACCAGTAAGCCATTTTCCAATTCCTTGCACCCACATCTTCCCTAGCATCCAGTGAAGCTCTCTGACCCATTCAATTGGACTATCGCGCCGTGAGCAGGCCGGATTCCTCGCCGCCGATGAGCATCTCTGCCTGTGCACGTGGACCGACCGACTCCGACCACCCCCGACGGCAATCCGCACATCGTCGTGACCCTCAGGACCTCCCCTACGCCCTCGACCACCTCACCGGAGCAGTCTCGCCGCTAGTAAGCCCCTCCGCCCCTTTCTTCCTCCGTGGCCACTGTTCCATTAGGGAAGGACCGCGGGTTTGATTCCGTGAAACCCTAGGGGGTTTTCTGCAGAGCCATAGACTCATGTGAATAGTGCACCAAGGACCTGTCTGTAATTCATTCAGAACCTTTCGCCAGGGACCCCAGCGCAAAACTGTTTTTCCTTTATCCATTTCTATTTAATCTTTTTAAATTCAGCAGAAGACTTAAGAAATTCATATTTTGAGTTATATTCCACCAAATTTAGTCAAACCAATTTTGCTGGATTTAAAATATTATGGACTATCGATTAAAAATGCTAAACCCTATGCTTTCTATTTTAAATTTTAGAGTTTGAAATTAATTAAAGAAACTGACCAAACCTTTTAAAAATAAAGAAAAATAGCTATGCTTCTGTGCCAAACTTAAGAAAATTTATAGAAGTCAAAAACCCACTGAGACACTGTTTAAAATTAATGAGCACCCCAGTATTGAATATTTACACAAGGTTATCTATTAAAAGCCATTTTTGTTCAAAACTTACGAAAATAAGAAAGGCATTGAAGGATATTAACAGTGAATGCAATTATTTTTCCTAGTCTACTAAGGTAACAGAGAACCTAGGAAAAATAAGGGGGCCCCTGGTCCAGAACAAATTCCAGGAGAAATGTTTTGTTAAGCATTAAGCAAACTAGAAGAACAATTATTAGAATTATGAAAACAATTCCAAAATTGCTAAGAAAAATCCAGTGGACTTACAACCAGTAGGACACCACTACAAAAAGGATAAACACCCCAGTCCATCATTTTAAGTAGGATAAACAAATAAAACTTGATATTGAGCCATATTTCAATTAAATCATAAGCAAGCCAAAAAGTGTGCAACAATGGGCAAATAATTTTTTACCAGATTAATAATGAAGTAGACCACCAAAGAAAAAAGAAAAACCCAATTGAAAGCTAAAAGTAATACCCTTTGCCAATACTTTATGAAAAAGGACATTAAATTCAAGTAATCCCTACCATCCTCTCCCTTAGGCAAAAAGTTACCAAAATTTAGAATGATTGCTCTTGCACAAAGAAGAAGATAGGAAAAATTAGAAATCTGTTGTTTGATATTTTTCAAATATAGTGGTAGTAGAAAGCACCCCTTTGGCTAGGAACTTTGGAAAATCATAATAAAATAACTAATGAGTATTAGTAGCTGAAAATTTGTACAAAGTCATGTTATAGCATCTGAATGTTAGCAAAAATAAGTCTTGGACAATAACTCATTGTAAAAAGAAGGTTGTAGTTCAAAACACCCCCTTTGCCCTATTGATTGATAATTTCATACAGAGAAGACAACTCACTTTTTAAGCCCCAAATTTTCAGACAGAAACTTATACACCCTTAAGAAGACACTGTAATTTTTGTAGAATTTTTGGAAATTTATTAAGCTACCTTGTAGTTCAAACTCACCTTAAAAGCATAAGAAAAATAGAAATAAAGAAGAGAGAATAATAAATCTCACTCAAATGATTCAGCTAGAAACCTTAATGAACTTTCACTAAGACATTAAAAGGAAATCAGTAGAACAACAAAATAAACTTACCAATTAGCTTAACCAAGCTTGATCCTAAATTGCTAAGTATGCCACAAGAATCTTCAGTAGCAAGATTAAGTTGTACCTTATTAAACTGATCATTCACCATCTAAGTTTAATTGCTAAACTATATATCATATCATGCATGTATCTTACTCATTGCATTCGTTAGATTGCAATCTTGTTGATGGAGAGTACGTGCTCATCCCTAAGCAAGGAGCTGTCCAAGAGGAAGATCAGGAGCAAGCTTCTGAGACTGCCGTCGAGGATCTCCTTGCACCCTCAGCAATTGAAGGCAAGCCCCGGTTTTATGCATAACCGTATCTATATATGCTACTTTACTACACTTAATGTTTGTAGGATTGTAATGTGCACTTAAGTGTAGGAGTTGCTTGTAAACTCTAGTTGCATGAACTTAGGATTCCTTTTTGAGATGAATACTAGCATTAGCTGCTTTGCTAATCAGGATCTCGGTAGAAGTCGAGTTATTTTTGTAGCACTTGTGCGAGGTCAGGAATTGATTGTATTCATCTTGATAATAGGATCTTTGATGGTCTGTGCACTTGGATCTAGGGAGGATGCCTTGCCCATGAGATGGGAAAAGGAATTAAGAATTAATGTGTGGATACCTGAGTCAAGCATTTGAACGTACTAAACACATGTCGGGAAATATGGTAACCGGTAAACCTAGTACCTGAGTGAAGCCGGGCGGTGACTTTACCCCTCACGCGACCTGAGACTGGGTCTCCCATGCTAGCTATGGTGGGTACAAGTGCGGTCACTGCACGGCGGCAGCCGGGGTCAGTGGAGCATTGTATGCAAAGGTGGTGAGGCCTGGCCGTGAATGGGGAATCGATGGGGACGGTTGACGTGTGTGGGGACAGAGTGCCCCTACATGTTGTGTGTTTAGGTTTACCTTGCAAGGATAAAACTCGATTCGAATCGTCTGCTTCTCGTAGCTAATGAGACTGCTTGACCCCTTGTATTACATTGAGTAAGAAGTGAAATGAGGTTGCTGAGATAACTTGTTGATTATACTAAATGCTTGCTACCATGTATGCTTAGAAGGAGCAACTTAGAAATGATACTAGAAATTGAAAGAATAAAACTTGATTTTAGACTCAGCTAATGCTTTTGGCAAACCAAACCCCTTCGCCAAACAGCTGCATGGTCTAGAGGTAGAGGAGTAGACTCCTCACACCGGGTAAGTCTAGCTGAGTATTAGTATACTCAGCCTTGCTTGTGGCATAATTTTTGCAGGTACGCTTCAGGATATGGTTGATGGTGTGACTTGGCCTACCACCCTGCCACTTGGTTGGATGGTCGAGTGGGATGCTGCTCCAGCAGGAGAGGAGCAGGAGGAGTAGTGGGCTAGGCCTTGCCCATTTCCTCGCTATCGACGAAATCGATTATCCGCTGCAATTTATTTTGTGAACTTATTTCAGCTACTTGAAAAACTCCGATTTATGTAATAACTCCAGTACTTTAATTTGAGGTTTTCTATTTTATTGTATTTCATCTATGACTCACCTTTGAGTGAGATTGTGGTATTTGATCCTGGTTAAGTGGCTTTATCAGACTAGATCTGAGGGACTGATGGGTTATTCTGATTTAAGTGTGTTACGGCCCCCGAGGCGTGACTTAGGCACTTAAGCTAGAATAATTCGGGCGGTTCCGCCATAGCTACTATCAGAGCAAATACCACCACAGAGAAGCACAATAAACCATGAATACCAATTTTTCGAAAATCTAAAACTTGCTTAGAAACTAGTATGAATCGTCAGGACTAGACCGCTAGACCTAGGACGAAAGACCTTAGGAATAGAGGGAAAAAATGGGTGGCTAAGTCAGTAGGCCCTATGGGCCTGTCCTTATCTTTTTAAAGGATGCCATAAGAGCACCCTTTTATTTAGAGAGGAGACGTTATTTTCAGCATGCATGCATTATAAAGATAAAAAGGAATAGGAACCAAGAAAGTAAAAATTTGAGCTAACCCACTTCCTTTTTAAACCACTCAGGCTCTTTTATTTTCTTCCTTCCACCATAATCTTTACCTCTGGTACCCTTCCGCAGATGACTTCACCCACCCCCGCCAGTGGAGGAGACACCCGTTTCAGCTCTGACTTCCTTTCTCACGATTGCTTTCCTTCCATCTTGTGGGAAGTGCTTAACTCCGCCGGTTACCCTATGGCCCCTTTATACAGGGTGCAGCTGTACGAGGAGCATCGGGTACCTCGTTGCCGAGTCTGGCTGACCTTGGAGGCTCATCCCCTTCAGCCGGGTTGGCGTTCTCTTGACTCCGAGATGATTGGATTTAGGACAGACGACACCACTGAAGCAGCAGCCATGAAGACTCTGACAACTTTTTGTGGTTACCATCCCCTGGAGATGGTGATGCACCCATTGGGACTCTTTCCTGCTGAAAAGAAGGATGACCCCATGTGGTGCAACCGCGTGAGCCATGTGAAGGATGTGTGGGCAATGTATCTTGACTTGGTTGGGAGGGTCACTGTTCAGTACATGAGTGCACTGTACCACCTTCAGGCCCTACAGAGCGACACTATGGCACATCTTGCTAACCTCGCTCAAACCACTAAGCTCTCCCTCGACAGCCGAGAAGACCTTGTGGTCGACTTGTCCTTCGAATTGGTGGAGAAGGACCTACAAGTGGAGAGGCTGAGCCAGCGCATCGCCACCTTGGAGCAGCAAGTGGAGATCCGAGACAACACCATTGATGTCTTGGAAAACCAGCTCCATGATGTGCAGCGGGAACTCGAAGAAGCTAATGACCACCTAGACATGCATCACATGTAGATGGAGGCCAATGAGGCCGAAAGCGAGGGAGAAAAGGCTCCTGAGGAGTTAGGACCAACCCCTGGTGCCAATGTGACTACCTCCACGGTGCCCCCTTCACCCGCATCCAGTGTTGCTTCCACCACTCGAGGTTAATCAGTCGTTTTGACGCTTTAGGCGGATAGAGACCTACGCGAGCTTAGTAATGGCAGATTTTGGACTAGGCTTACGGGTACTTTGCCCTAATTGATGTAACCCTTGAGAACTTTTGAGATCTGTGGGATGTTTGTAACCATGTTATCCTCGTTCGAACTTAATATTATGATTATGGCAATTTCTTTCCATATGAGATAAAAGCATATTGTTCAAAATTGTGAATTGGGATAACAATGGCGACAATCTCTATTTTCAGATGGCAGCTAGGCAGCGTCGCGGGCATAACGAGCAAGTTCCCCCGCCACCTCCTCCAGCTCCCACCATGCAGGAGCTGATGGCCCAGCAGAACGAGATTCTGCGATAGCTTTTGCAGCGCTAGCCCCACCCTTAGCAGTATGGTGGAGGCCAGCCGCAGCAACCTTCGGCAGCAGCGACCTACCAGGAATTCTTGAGCACAAAGCCGCCCTTGTTCACCAAGGCAGAGGATCCGTTGGATGCTGACGTATGGCTACGAGTTGTGGAGTCCAAGTTTCCCCTCCTCACGGGAGACTGCCCTGATGACACCAAGGCTCGCTTCGCCGCGCACCAGCTTCGCGGCCCTGCTCAGACTTGGTGGGACCACTTCTGTGCTATGCTACCTGCTGGTCATGAAGTGTCTTGGGAGGAATTCAAGACTGCTTTTAGAGGACACCACATCCCAGCTGGAATTCTTGACTGCAAGCTAAATGAGTTTCTGGCACTCAATCAAGGAACCCGCACGGTATTGCAGTATGCTCAGGCCTTCAACGACCTGTGCCAGTATGCAGGTTACCATGCTGATTCCAACGAGAAGAAGAGAGACCGCTTCCGCAGGGGTCTCAACACCAAGCTGCGGGAACGTCTCAACACTGTCCGGGCCGATAGCTTCAATGAGTTGGTCAACCTGGCCATCTCCCAGGAGGATTGTATTGTAGCTCACCGGGCAGAGAAGAAGAGAAAGGCACCGATGGTAGAACCATCCGCTCAGGCCCAGAGATTCAGGATTGTTTCCCACAATCAGAGCAGGGGATTTCAGCAGGCAGGCAGGCAGATGGGTGATTAGGCCACCTCAGTGGTAGCAGCCAGCATCCACTTATTTTCCAGCCGCCGCTCCCAGGAACAATCAGCCTCCACAGCAGCAGTACCGCCAGGGAAATGGGAACCAGTGCTTCACTTGTGGCAAGGTGGGCCACTATGCCAAGAATTGCCCAAGAAATCGGTAGAGGCAGATGCTAGCACCAAATCAAGACAAGGGAAGAAAGGAGAAGGTACAAGACAAGCAAGGGAAGCTCAACTTCACCACTCTGGAGGAGCTACCTGAGGGAGCCCCCATCATGACCGGTATCTTTTCAGTTTATAATCAACCTGCACTAATCCTGTTTGATCCTGGTGCATCTCATAAAGCCAAAAGTTCAGTGCTAAATGTCAACTGCCTTTCTACCATACAAAAGGGTCATGATAGCCACACCTGGGGGTAAAATTGCAACCAACCAATTAAACCAAAGTGTGCCTATTCAATTGGGAAGACACATTATCAAAACCACCCTTCTTGTATTAGGTTTGGAGAATGTGGATATTATTCTGGGAGCCAATTGGATGACCAGACACCAAGTAGTGCTTGATGTAGCCAGTCGCATCGTCGAAATCAATTCCCCAGTCTGTGGGAGTTTCACCCTATTTTTGCCTAGTCAAGATTCTACTCAGTCATGTGCCTTTGCTATGATGGAATTAACCCTAAAAAAGATTCCAGTAGTCTGTGAGTATGTGGATGTTTTCTGAGATGAATTACCAGGAATGCCACCAGATTGGGATATCAAATTCGCCATCGAGTTGCAACTGGGAACGACGCCTATTTCCAAGAGGCCTTACCGGATGCCACCCGCTGAGTTGGTAGAATTGAAGAAACAATTGCAAGAGTTGCTGGACAAAGGTTTTATTTGCCCAAGTACTTCACCTTGGGGATGTCCGACCTTGTTTGTAAAGAAAAAAGGATGAAAGCTTGAGGCTATGTATAGATTACTGCCCACTTAATGCGGTGACTATCAAGAACAAGTATCCTTTACCTCGTATTGATGTTCTTTTCGATTAGTTGGTCGGAGCCAAAGTGTTTTCCAAGATAGACCTTCGCTCCAGCTATCATCAGATCAAGATACGGGCAAGTGATATTCCGAAGACTGCCTTCTCAACCAGATATGGGTTGTATGAATTTTTGGTGATGTCATTTGGGCTGTCTAATGCACCAGCATATTTCATGTATCTAATGAATTCTGTTTTCATACCTGAACTGGACAAATTGGTAGTGGTTTTCATCGATGATATCTTGGTGTACTCAAAGAACAAAGAAGAACATGTCGGGCATTTGCATGTAGTGCTTCAATGTCTGCGAGAGCACTGTCTTTATGCCAAATTGTCAAAATTTTATTTTTGGCTAAAGGAGATTAAATTCTTGGGTCACACTATCTCTCAGGCAGGCATAGTTGTTGACCCTGAAAAGGTGCAGGAGGTGATGAACTGGAAGCCACCAACGACTATCCATCAGATTCGAAGTTTTCTAGGATTAGCTGGTTATTACCGAAGATTCATTTCGGATTTCTCTCGAAGTGCGAAGCCCATAACGGAATTGTTGAAGAAAGAAGCCAAGTTTGTTTGGGGTCAGAAGTGCGAAGATGCCTTCCATGCATTGAGGCAACATCTGACCACAACACCGGTGTTAGCGCAACCCAACAGTAGCAAGCCATTTGATGTGTATTGTGATGCCTCTGGCACTGGACTGGGTTGTGTCTTGATGCAAGACAACCGAGTCATTGCTTATGCATCAAGAGCACTCAGGCCTCATGAGCAAAATTATCCCACTCATGACTTGGAGTTAGCAGCCGTGGTTCATGCATTGAAAATGTGGAGACACTATTTAATGGGAACCCACTGCAACATCTTCACTGATCATAAGAGCCTTAAGTACATCTTTACTCAGGCTGATCTCAACATGAGGCAGAGAAGATGGCTAGAGCTGATCAAGGACTATGACCTAGAGGTACATTATCACCCAGGGAAAGCAATGTGGTAGCAGATGCCTTGAGTCAGAAATTGCAATGCAACTGTGTTATGATGGATTCTCGCATTAACACCTTGTGTGATGATTTGAGCAAGATGAATATTGAAGTGATTCCTTCTGGTGCTTTGTCTCACATTTCCGTTGAGCCAACTTCGCAAGTCCAAATCATCATGGCCCAGCTTAGTGACAAGGGAGTGCAAATTATTAAGGAGAATCTCCATCGGAAGACCGAGAAGTATAAATGTTTCCGCCAAGATGGAAAGGGTATATTGTGGTTTGAAAGCAGATTAGTAGTTCCTAAAAATAAGGATCTCAAGAAGAAAATCTTGGATGAGGCCCATCTCTCCAAATTCTCCATGCATCCAGGAAGTACCAAAATGTACCATGATCTGAAGCCCTTGTATTGGTGGACTAGAATGAAGAGGGAGATAGCCCAATATGTATCAGAATGTGACACATGTCAGAGGATAAAGGCAAGCCACTTAAAATCAGCTGGAGCTTTGCAACCCCTATCTATACCTTCATGGAAATGGGATGACATTAGCATGGATTTCATTGTGAGTCTGCCCAACACCTCTCGTCATCATGATTCGATTTGGGTCATTGTGGACCGATTGACAAAAGTGGCACATTTTCTCCCAGTGCACACCACTGATAAGGCTCAAAAGTATGCAGAGATGTACATTGACCGAATCATGTGGTTGCACGGATTGCCTCGGACCATTGTTTCTGACCGAGGAGCCCAATTTGTTGCCAGATTTTGGGAACTACTGCAAGAGTGTTTGGGAACCAAACTAATCAGAAGTTCAGCTTACCACCCACAGACTGATGGTCAGACCGAGAGGGTAAATCAAATTCTTGAAGATATGCTGAGAGCTTGTGCGATCGATTGTGGCAAGAACTAGGATAAGCACCTCTCCTTAGCAGAGTTTGCTTATAACAACAGTTATCAATCTAGCCTCAAGATGGCACCCTTCGAAGCTCTTTATGGAAGAAGGTGTAGGACACCCCTCAATTGGTCTCAACTTGGAGAAAGAGAAGTTTTCGGGCCTGACATAGTGACTGAAGCCGAAAGGAAGGTCAAACTAATCAGGAACAATCTAGAAGCTGCTCAGGCCAGGCAAAAGAGTTACCATGATAAGAGAAGGAAACCTCTCCAGTTCGAGGTGGGAGATTTCGTATATTTGAAGGTATCATCCACCAAGGGAGTGCAGAGATTTAGGATCAAAGGCAAGTTATCTCCTCATTACATTGGACCTTATGAGATCATAGAAGCATGTGGACCCGTGGCATACACATTGAAGTTGCCTCTAAAAAGTCTGCCATCCACAATGTGTTCCATGTATCCTAGCTAAAGAAGTGTGTTCGATTGCCGACTAAGATCATAACAGAACCAGAATTGGAGATAGAGCCAGATCTATCGTACCAAGAGTACCCTTCCAAGGTTCTGGATTGCAAGGAAAGATCAACTCGGGCTAAATCGATCAAGATGTATAAGATCCAATGGAGTAATCATTCAAAGGAAGAGGCTACTTGGGAGACTGAGGAATTTCTGCGTTCCAACTTCCTCGATTGCCTACCTAAGGAAATTGGTACGTAATCATGCCCAACCCCTCCCCCTGCCCTTGGAATTTAAATTTCAGTAAAATAATCTTGAATAGGAAAGAGTAAATTGTAAAACAAGAACTAAAAGGACTTCCTTCTGAAGTTGCAAAGAGAATGACATTCGAAGAGCAGTTTACCAAGAAAAACCTTAATAAATAGAGCACCCACTTCAAGTAAGTCTCACCCTTCGCTTCACCCCAGGAGGACTCCGACCCGAATCTCGGGACGAGATTCCTTTAAGGGGGGAAGGCTATGACACTCCAGTGTCACCTAGGGTTCTTCTTTAAGCTAACCCAAACCATTATCACATGTGAACCAAATAAGGAGTGAACACCAAAAACAATTATTAATAACAAAGGTTGAAGTGAGTCTTTTACCTTAAGAAATTCTCCTTAATCATGTCATGAATCTCAAGGTAAGAAAAACTCTCAAACCCTAATTAACCCTAAGTGGACCATTTAAACACATAGAGGGAATATGGGAAAAGAATTGGTAAAGTAAAATACAAAATTTTGATATGAACCAAATAAAAAGTTTTAGTGCACTAATTAACCTACAAAACATAGTAAGGAAGTTTGGTCAGCAAGGTTTTGCAAAAATTCTCAAAAAGACCCCTCAAGCTAAAGCTTCAAAGGGGGAATTCAGAAATTTCAGAACTGAATTTTCAACCCTTTGTAGAGTTCAACCGTGTTCTCTATTTTCCAAAATTCAAATCCACAAAATCCAAATATCAAACTGGTGCCAAATTTCCTTGAACATGCTCTGGTAAAGTTTGAACTCGAACAAAAACCGTTTGACATGATTTTGGCGTAGTTTGACCTCAGGACTCGGCTGTCTGACACTGGCAACTTGGTGACGTTACAACTCCCTGCCCCTAGCCTAAATCCGCTCGACATCCACACACAAACGACAAAGCACAGTCAGGGGAACAAATCCTTCATAGTGATCTTGCCCAAATTCATGAAGATTTGCGCCCAATCGGCATTAGAACACGGGCAGAAGCAACGGCTTCACGTGTTCAACCGTGGCTGACACGCTCGGTTCATGCCAATTTGGGCACCCGCACCCAGCCGTGCACGCCCGCGTGCCCTCACCGGTCCACGACCGCCCGTGCACCGTGCCACGCCTATAAAGCAGCCCAAGGCCTCGGCCGTATTTCCCTGCGCGCTCTCGGTCTTGCCCAAGCCGGAGTTCACCGGACTTTGCCTTGGACATACCGCACCACCGCCCGCCAAGCCACCCGAGCCTCGCCCATCGTGGCCAGCTCACTCCAGCCACCCCGGGCTGTGCCAGTCGCTCGGTTAGCTTCAGCAGGGGCCCGTGAAGCTTTCCAAGTCCTCGGACCCGGTAAAGCCTCACCGGAGACCCAGGATCGCCCTTGCTGGACTTCGGTCACCCGCCGTCGCGCGTAACCGAGCTAACCAGTAAGCCATTTTCCAATTCCTCGCACCCACATCTTCCCTAGCATCCAGTGAAGCTCTCTGGCCCATTCAATTGGACTATCGCGCCATGAGCAGGCCGGATTCCTCGCCGCCGACGAGCATCTCCGCCAGCGCACGTGGACCGACCGACTCCGACCACCCCCGATGGCAATCCGCACATCGTCGTGACCCTAAGAACCTCCCCTATGCCCTCGACCACCTCACCGGAGCAGTCTCGCTGCCGGTAAGCCCCTCCGCCCCTTTCTTCCTCCGTGGCCACTGTTCCATTAGGGAAGGACCGCGGGTTTGATTCCGTGAAACCCTAGGGGGTTTTCTACAGAGCCGTAGACTCATGTGAATAGTGCACCAAGGACCTGTCTGTAATTCATTCAGAACCTTTCGCTAGGGACCCCAGCGCAAAACTATTTTTCCTTTATCCATTTCTATTTAATCTTTTTAAATTCAGCAGAAGACTTAGGAAATTCAAATCTTGAATTATATTCCACCAAATTTAGTCAAACCAATTTTGCTGGATTTAAAATATTATGGACTATCGATTAAAAATGTTGAACCCTATGCTTTCTGTTTTAAATTTTAGAGTTTGGAATTAATTAATGAAACTGACCAAACCTTTTAAAAATAAAGAAAAATAGTTATGCTTCTGTGCCAAACTTAAGAAAATTTATAGAAGTCCAAAACCCACTAAGACACTGTTTAAAATTAATGAGCACAACAGTATTGAAGATTTAAACAAGGCTATCTATTAAAAGCCATTTTTGTTCATAAATTAAGAAAATAAGAAAGGCATTGGAGAATAATGAACAGTGAATGCAATTATTTTTCCTAGTCTACTAAGGTAACAAAGAACCTAGGAAAAATAAGGGGCCCCTAGTCCAGAACAAATTCCAGGAGAAATGTGTTGTTAAGCATTAAGCAAACTAGAAGAACAATTTTTAGAATTATAAAAACAATTTCAAAATTGCTAAGAAAAATCCAGTGGACTTACAACCAGTAGGACACCACTACAAAAAGGATAAACACCCCAGTCCATCATTTTAAGTAGGATAAACAAATAAAATTTGATATTGAGCCATATTTCAATTAAATCATAAGCAAGCCAAAAAGCGTGCAACAATGGGCAAATAAATTTTTACCAGATTAATAATGAAGTAGACCACGAGAGAAAAATGCAAAACCCAATTGAAAGCTACAAGTAATACCCTTTGCCAATACTTTATAAAAAAGGCCATTAAATTCAAGAAATCCCTACCACCCTCTCCCTTAAGAAAAAAGTTACCAAAATTTAAAATTATTGCTCTTGCACTAAGAAGAAAATAGGAAAAATTAGAAATCTGTTGTTTGATATTTTTCAAATATAGTGGTAGTAGAAAGCACCCCTTTGGCTAGGAACTTTGAAAAATCATAATAAAATAACTAATGAGTATTAGTAGCTGAAAATTTGTACAAATTCATGTTATAGCATTTTAATGTTAGCAAAAATAAGTCTTGGACAATACCTCACTGTAAAAAGAAGGTTGTAGTTCAAAACACCCCCTTTGCCATATTGATTGATAATTTCATACAGAGAAGACCACTCACTTTTTAAGCCTCAAATTTTTGGACAGAAACTTATACACCCTTAAGAAGCCACTGTAATTTTTGTAGATTTTTTGGAAATTTATTAAGCTACCTTGTAGTTCAAACTCACCATAAAAGCATAAGAAAAATAGAAATAAAGAAGAGAGAATAATAAATCTCACTTAAATGATTCAGCTAGAAACCTTAATGAACTCTCACTAAGACATTAAAAGGAAATCAGTAGAACACCAAAATAAACTTACCAATTAGCTTAACCAAGTTTGACCCTAAATTGCTAAGTATGCCACAAGAATCTTAAGTAGCAAGATTAAGCTCTACCTTATTAAACTGATCATTCACCATCAAAGTTTAATTGCTAAACTGTATATCATACCATGCATGTATCATACTCATTGCATTCATTAGATTACAATCTCGCTGACGGACAGTACGTGCTTATCCCTGAGCAAGGAGCTGTCCAAGAGGAAGATTAGGAGCAAGCTTCCGAGACTGCCATCGAGGATCTCCCTGCAGCCTCAGCAATTGAAGGCAAGCCCCGGTTTTATGCGTAATCGTATCTATATATGCTACTTTACTACACTTAATGTTTGTAGGATTCTAATGTGCACTTAAGTGTAGGAGTTGCTTGTAACCACTAGTTGCATGAACTTAGGATTCCTTTTTGAGATGAATACTAGCATTAGCTGCTTTGCTAATCAGGATCTCGGTAGAAGTCGAGTGACTTTTCTAGCACTTGTGCGAGGTCAGGAATTGATTGTATTCATCTTGATAACGGGATCTATGATGGTCTATGGACTTGGATCCAAGGAGGATACCTTGCCCATTAGACGGAAAAGGAATTAAGGATTAATGTGTGGATACCTGAGTCAAGCATTTGAACGTACTAAACACATGTCGGGAAATATAGTAACCGGTAAACCTAGTACCTAAGTGAAGCCGGGCGTGGACTTTACCCCTCACACGACCTGAGACTGGGTCTCTCATGCTAGCTATGGTGGGTACAAGTGCGGTCACTGCACGGCGGCAGCCGAGGTCAGTGGAGCATTGTATGCCAAGGCGGTGAGGCCTGGCCACGAATGGGGAATCGACGGGGACGATTGACGTGTGTGGGGATGGAGTGCCCCTACATGTCGTGTGTTTAGGTTACCTTGTAAGGATAAAACTCGATTCTAATCGTCTGCTTCTCGCAGCTAATGAGACTGCTTGACCCCTTGTACTACATTGAGTAAGAAGTGAAATGAGGTTGCTGAGATAACTTGTTGATTGTACTAAATGCTTGCTACCATGTATGCTTAGAAGGAGAAACTTAGCTAAATAATGATACTAGAAATTGAAAGGCTAAAACTTGATTTTAGACTCAGCTAGTGCTTTTGGCAAACCAAACCCCTCAGCCAAACAGTTGCATGGTCTAGAGGTAGAGGAGTATACTCCTCACACCGGGTAAGTCTAGCTGAGTATTAGTATACTCAGCCTTGCTTATGGCATAATTTTTGTAGGTATGCTTCAGGATATGGTTGATGGTATGACTTGGCCTACCACCCTTCCACTGGGTTGGACGGTCGAGTGGGATGCTGCTCCAGCAGGAGAGGAGCAGGAGGAGTAGTGGCCTAGGCCTTGCCCATTTCCTCGCTATCGACGATATCGATTATCCGCTGCAATTTATTTTGTGAACTTATTTCAGCTACTTGAAAAACTACGATTTATGTAATAACTCTAGTATTTTAATTTGAGGTTTCCTATTTTATTGATTTTTTTCTGTGACTCACCTTCGAGTGAGATTGTGGTATTTGATCCTGGTTAAGTGGCTTTATCAGACTAGATTTGAGGGACTGACGGGTTATTCCGATTTAAGTGTGTTACGGCCCCCGAGGCGTGACTTAGGCAATTAAGCTGGAATAATTCGGGCGGTTCCGCCACAGAGCACGGTTCCGTCACACATCAGAACTAATCTTGCAACTTGCAGCATAAGAAAAGAGTATAGAATCCTTCCACATCACTAAACAGATGAACATCTTCAATGACTTCCAACGCAGGCAAACACAGCTTCTCAGATAAAGAGGAAAGTAGAACAAAAGGGCTTCCCAACTAGATAACTAATTTTTATTAACATTTAATAGGTAAACCAAAGTGTAGGGGATACCCACACCCTAGCAACAGTCATTACAAAGATCCAAATCCAACATAGTTCATCATGACAAACATAAAGGCACAGGATAAGCAAACTACCCTGTCTAACTAAGACTAACTAAGAGTAAGCATGATGCTAAGACTATAGCTTCTATATATATTTTTGCATTAATTACAAGATCTGACGCTGACGGTCTATGGTTCTAAATTTATCTTGGTCCTGCAGTAAGGGTTACCATAAGCATGGTGTCCACGCTGAGGTGAGCAGTACGGGTGCTGAGTCCCGGCGGGAGCGGGGGAGCAATCCTCCAGGTGACGATGCTCCACGCGCTCAGTCCGCAGCTAGGCGATCTCAGCACGAGCCCTACTCAGCTCATCTAATGCATGGTCTAGCTCCGTGTTTAGCACGACGGCTAGGTTGACTGTGCTGCTCAACCTAGGATTGTCCTCATAGACAGGTGAGACAACCACATCTCCTGTGCTGCCAGATGGACGGCGGGGGTAATACTTCAGGTTAAGACCATCGCCTACCCCACCGAGCACTGAGCAGTAGTGCGAAAGCGCACGCCGTGCGGCATCTTGCATGGCCGCCTCAGCTTAGTCCCGCTCAGAGATAGAATAGTGCTCTAAGCAGACCTCCGCACCCCGGAGACTATTCTCCGGATGGCGCACCAAGCAGGTCGCCTCCAAACGGTCTAGGTAAACCTTGCGACTATGCTGAAAGACAAAACAGCGATACTCGATAGACCAAGTGCGCCGGTCGAGTGCCTGCCATAGCAAGGTGTCGAGCGCATCGTGGAAGTGACATCCGTGAGCGGCGTCGTGAGTGATTGGTCGAGCAACCCATCCTTCCAGCTCTTGCTCCTCTGAAAGGTCGGTGTTGTGGCTCGAGCTGTTGTCGCCACCTCCGTCGTCTGGGTCTCCTCCAGTAGCTACTCCAGCGGCTGGGGTGTAACACCCCTGGTGTTACTGCTAGTAAAACTTGAGCATGACATCATAAGCATTGGCATATCATGTGTTTGTCACACCTAGAGTGCATTCACTAGGCAAAAATTTCAAACAAAGTTGTATTGATGTGACATTTCATGGGTGAAACCCTAGGATGTAGTGCTTAACCCTAGACTAGGCTTAAGGGAGTAAACAAAGTTTAACTAAGAAAAAACTTTAAAACATAGTGTTAATAATCTTAATATGTCACTATGGATGGACTTAAGTAGCATCCAAACCCTAGAAGCACAAAAACCCTAAACAGACTCCTGGAAAACCCTGGAAGGAAACCCTAGGGGGTTATCTGTAAAAGTGTGCACATTTTGGACCTAAGTGCAAAAACCATGAAATTAGGTTATCTTAAGTCATATGGCTCACATGTATGTGGATTTGCAAATTAAACCTTGAGATTTGGACTTAATTGCAAAAAGCCCCATTTAAACTCTATTGAGTTAAGACTGAATTTCAGTGTATTGGCTCAACTTTGAAGCCCTATATCTTCCAAATCATGAAGATTTTGCCCTAGGTCAACACATCAAGTTTGTAGAGCTATAAAAGGAGGACAACTTTGCTATAGGGATTAAACCATGGTCACATGAAAAATTTGGAGATAAATGTGCCCAAAGTTGAGCTGTCAGACTACCTTAAGTCTGAATTCAAACTGACAGTGAGATTAGGCAATCTTTGAGCATGGATTCGATCATGATCCAGTCATTATTTGGCTATGATTGCTATAACAAGATTATAGCTAGATCATCAGACAACAACTTTGCTACTGGCCGATCAACAAGTTGTCATGAAAAAACCGAAGATCGAAGCCCTGCAAAGTGGTTTGTCAGTCGCACTAAATAGAGATGCCATGCTACAGTAACTGAACAAGACCCCAAGTTTATCCCCCTTTGCCGCTAATGACCATCGCGCCGTGATTCACGTCGGTCGCTGTGATTCGTGCGCTATGACTTGCGGATAACCGTGGGCGAGTAAAGATCTTGGTGCCTGGATCGACTCAGGCTCGGTCATAGCTAAGCTCGCCGTGCCCATTTGCTCATCGATCAGTCAAATAGACCTCGCCGCCGTTGGCCGATTACCGCCGAGCGCCACGTGCTAAAGCGCTTGACCATGTCGCAGTGAACCACATCGTGCATGCCTGGTGATAGCCGGGGAGCTCACCACGGTGAAAGCCACTAATCCTGAGCGCCAGTAACCTTCTCCCTCACCGGCCGCTAGCACATCTTCGTGAAATTAGACGCCACCGCTGTGAGAGCCTATAAATTGCCGACCCCGCCTGCTCCGCTAAGTAATTGTGCAACCAGTGAAGCAACCTGTGCCTCGAATCATCCCTTAGAACTCCCCAATTTGGGATTTCCTCTAAATCACTCAAGAACACCGAGTGGTGTGACCTCGCCGTGGTCAGCTCGTCTCAGGTCCGCTCATGCCCTCTGCCCTTTCGTTTTAGTGTTCTTGTGTGCCCCTGATACTCCTCGACCAACTCGATTGAGCTAAGCTACCTTAGATCGCCGGGAACGCGTTGGTTTGGTCGTTGATCATACGGTCACCGTGGACAGAGCAGGTTAGAGCACTGTTCGTGAAATTAGTTGAGGCGAAACGATTGTTAGGCCTTCAATTTGGTTTCAACTGAAGTAGAGCACCCGTCATCAGCTAATCAGGCCAGTACAAGCTCACTGGAGCTCGGCCCTGCGCTGTTCAGCCGCCGTGGACTTCGGGCGTTGAAGAAATAGAACTTGGGGGATGTTTTTGTAACGTGTCAGTGAGACATGGAAATAGCGCCGTGACTCGTTTCCAGTTATTCAAACCGATAAGGACCTTTCTGCAAAACCAGCAGCGTGGGCGCGCGTAGGCGCGCTTTCGCCAGTAAATGGGCCGACCCAGGCCAGTTTTAGCCTAATCCTGTAGCATGTTTTCCTTTTTCTTTTTCTTCTGGACTTTGAGAATTTTCAGAAAATTATAGAAAAATGCTAAAAATGCAAACTAATTTTACTAGACTCCTAATTTTCTATAGTATTTAATAAAAATAGTTTCATGATTTTTAGTTCCAATAGGGAATTTTGGGGCATTTAAAATAGCCAAAATCCATACTTCTGGAATTTTATAGAGTAATTCATAATCCCAAAATTCACCAAACATTTTAGACAAGCTTTAAGTAATATTTAGAAGCCTTGGGTAAAGTTTGGTATGATTTGGACCATGTTTGATACTTAGAACCCAAAACCTTAGCCCCCTACCCTATGAACATCACTATAGACTCTTAAAACCCTAGTTTCCTAGAAATCCGTGAAGGAAAGTTATATTCAAGACATTAGATAATAAACTTTTATTATCTTTGCATCTTCATGAGCATTACATGGGCATTCATGAGTAATATGGCTATATTTAGAGAACGAGGAGGAAGTAGAAGTCGAAGAAGCAAGGACTTCACCACCACCACCACATGAAGAACCTCAGGCAGGAAACTGCTTTTACTTTGATATCTGTGGAGCAGAGCCTGATTCACCTATCACACAAGGCAAGCCCTGCCAACCCTTGTTATTTTAAAATCTTTCTCACTTACTTGATGCATTAGGTGATAGGAGTTGTGTGTTAAACCAGTTGCTGTATTTCCTTCCTTGGATTTGATTACTTCTCCTTAATACCCTGGTTACAAAAAGGTTTTTCTTATGCTTAGCATTGCTCTAGAAAACAAAATGTTTTGTTTTGACAATGTGGGTGGGATGGTTTCCAAAAACAAAACTTGATGGTGGATCCATCATGGCCATGATGTGTCACACCCGGTTTTAGAAGGCAAACCGAATGCGAACCATGTACGTGCCAGGATCAGCAATTCACGTACACAGCAGTTACATAACTGGACATCATCACACAGTGCTCAAATAATAACATAGAAGGGTAATAATAGTCGATTACATCAAATGTCTGAGACATCCACATAGTCTTTACAATAATCAAAGTGCGGAAAAGAAACGTAGATACACGCGACCTTCATAGGCAGCCGACTGGGGGTTGCCGCTAACCCACGCCTAGAACTCGTCGTAATCTTGGAACTCCTGGAAGTCTCCTTCCACGGCTTCATCTTCTCCTGAGTAGTGGTTGCAATGCTGACAACCTGGGGATGGGGGGGGTTTGGTGTGTAGAGCAAGGGTGAGTACACATCAACATACTCAGCAAGTATCCTGTTTGGCTGTAGTGGACTAGCTTTATGTGGGGGTAAGTCAAGCAGTTGCTTTTAGTTGGTCAGATTATTATTACTAGTAGAGAGAGCCAGATTTTAGAATTAACCCACGTTATTAACCCAAATATACCCTTTACAAACGGAAAGAATACCAGTTACCATTACCATAGCCAATACCAAAACCATCATTCTCAACATCACCTCTAATCCAAACATCTCTGATCAAGTGTCACTAATAAATGGAGTCCCTTGGCCGCTCATAACCGCGAACACGACTGATATATCAGTTTTCAAACACTCTGCAGATGTTGCGCACTTTAGCCACAAGCCATGATTCCCTTTCTGCCCGGAGATCATGACTCTCCATTGATCACTACCAAGGTGACCCAGCAGGGTATCACTACGTAGCCTTTACAAAGATTCCCCAGGGCTGTATCCGCCCGTTAGGTTTCCTAAATGTACCGCACTCCTCCCCAAGGGGGTAAACCAACCTTGGCAGAGCGAGCCGCATACACCGAGCCCCATTAACGACACGACGGCAAAGCGAACTACATCTCGGTTCCTCTAATTATTTAGCTAAGGGCTTCCCACTCCACCCTAATGGTTGCACAGTTTTCTAAGGCGGTCATCCATCGAATAGTTCCTTACGGAGAGGCACTCGAGAAACCGCTTGAGCACCCTTAAATCCCACAAGTATAACATCATAATAAAGGAGGGAAACAGCGTATCATTGATAAATCTCATCATGTTCATTGATTAATGTTAAGCACTAGCAATAAGCTAAACAATAATAATCCGACCCAAATGGGTAAACAAGGACATGGATAACAAAAGCTAGTCAATCCTTAGGTATAACTGTGTAAATGCGGGAAGTGAATTATAGAATGTATAGGACAAAGATAGGTCAGGGGACACTTGCCTCCACCAACCAGCTGCTGCTCAGGGGCTTCTCCTGTGAGTTCTTCGGGCTCCTCAACCAGATCGTTCTCTATACGAGTTCAAACATGCATTCCACACATTTAATACAAAAGAACAGTACACCATACAATGGAAGGCAATAATCAAATAGACGTTCAACGCGGGGCTCGCAATTACGGCTAAGCAAGAAAGAGGAACTGACGGTCGAGTCTACGGTCGAGAAGCGATCACATTACATAATTATAAATTAAACCACTCGGTTAACAGAAGGGCATTAATTTGGCCACCGCATTTAGCACAAAGTAAGGTCATGTTCCACATTTAATCGTTATAAATAGATAAAGATGAATTAAAGGGAGTGGTCGCACGGCGAGACGCGCGACACGACATTTAAATTGAATTAAGAAATAAACGACTCGCCGCGCGACAGAGCGCGCAATGAGATTCTTGCATTAATTATAGATAAACGTTAAGCGTTGCGCGACGAAACGCCTGACGGCTTACGTCAATAGAACTGCATTTAAAACGAATCGTCGCGCGATGAAGTGCGCGACACAGCACCTTAATAAATATAAATTTAAAATGAATCGTCGTGCGACGAAGCGCGCGACATAGCACATTAATAAAGACGAATTTAGAATGAACCGTCACACGGCGAATTGCGCGACGCAGCACATCGACTAAACTAAAATTAAAATGGATTAAGACGATAGTTGAATGCAGCGTGACTACGTCGCACGCACGAGAGCACGCCGTGCATGCCGAGGGCACGGGCTTGGGCAGGGGCGGGCGAGGGCACGGCCGAGAGTGCGGGGCCGTGGCGCGGGGCCGGGAGCAGCCGCCGGCGCAGGGGCGCGGGCGAGCGCGCGGGGCGCAGCCGAGGCGCGCAGGGCATGAGGAAGGGCACGCGGCCAGGGCGTGGGGGCGGGGCCGGAGCGCGCGAGGCGTGGGGCCAGGCTCGCCGGGGAGGGGGCTCGCCGGGAGGGGCCGCCGGGGAGGGGGCGCGACGGGGTGGGGCCGCGGCGGAGAGGGGGCTCGCGTGGGGGTGGGGAGGGGCGCGATGGGGGCGGGGCTCGTTGGGGAGGGCCACTGGGAAGGGGGCTCGTGAGGGAGGGGCGCCGGGGAGGGGCGCGCGGTGGGGTAGGGGAGGGCGCGCGTGGGGCAGGGGAGGGCGCGTGGCCAGGGGAAGAAGAAATGGAGGGGGAGGGAGAGAGAGAGAGAGAGAGGGAGAGGGAAGGGGAGGGGAAACTCACCTCAAGGATCCAAACTCCAGCGATCACTGTCTCCAAACCCTAGGGCACCACGGGGAGAGAGAGAGAGAGGTGGAAGAGGGAGAGGGAGGTTACTGCATGGGAGAAATCAAATGAGAGAAAGAGATAAGGGGAAGGGGGGCGCATGGGGAGGGCAGGAGACACCAGGGGCGCGCGTGCCGGACCAGGCCGGAACGGGTCGGGCTGGGCCGAGCTGGGCCGGGCTGGGCCACATCACGGATCAGAACCCACGACACGCACGACCACCAATCGGAATCCGATCGCGAACCGAAATCCGAAACGGGACGAGACGAACACGCGACTAACCACGACATCAGACAAAGAAATATGCTTTAGCATGATGTAACACCCATGACATTTTAGGTTTTGCTTACACATCACACGGACACCCGTCACTATATTGCTTTGAAATTGGGAAGAAGGAGCGAAACGGGAAAAGGAAAGAGAGTAACGCCTGAATTTGGTGAGTAAAAAAGAAGAAAAAATTCTACCCCCAAATTCTGGGCGTTACAAACCTATCCCCCTTAAAAGAATCTCGCCCTCGAGATTCACGGTTTGCCAATAAAGAGTTTAGGGTACTTGGCCATTAGATCATCTTCACGCTCCCAGGTTGCTTCTTCCTCAGAGTGGTGACTCCATCTGACTTTGCACATTGTGATAGTCTTCCTCCGGGTTACTCTGTCTACAGTCTCAAGAATCTGCGCTGGCTTCTCCATGTAGGTCAAGTCCTCCTGGACCTCCAGACCTTCCACTGGCAACTGCTCTTCTGGCACACGCAGACACTTCTTCAACTGAGACACATGAAAGACATCATGCACTGCGGACAAGCCTTCTGGCAAACTGAGCTCATAGGCCACTTCTCCATGCCTTACGATAATCTGATACGGACCAACATAGTGGGGCGCTAGCTTGCCTTTGACTCCGAATCTTCTGACTCCTCTGATAGGCGACACTTTCAGATAGACAAAATCTCCAACTTCGAAACTCAGCTCTCTTCTTCTTGTATCTGCATAACTTCGCTGTCTTGATTGCGCTATCTTTAGGTTCTCCCGAACCATATTGATGTTCTCTTCAGCTTCAAGCAAAACGTCTGGCCAAAACACTTGTTTTTCTCCAGGCTGATCCGATTGCAAGGGAGTTCTACAACTCCTCCCATAAAGCGCCTGAAATGGTGACATCTTCAAGCTGGCCTGATAACTGTTGTTATAGGAGAACTCTGCATAAGGCAACCTCTTGTCCCATCCAGACTGATCTTGGAACGCACAGGCTCTCAACATGTCTTCAAGTATTTGATTGGTTCTTTCGGTCTGACCATCTGTCTCCGAATGACAAGCTAAACTGAAATTCAGATGTGTGCCCAAGGCTTCATGCAACTGCTGCAAAAAATGAGAGGTAAACTGTGTTCCTCTGTCTGACACTATCTTCTTTGGCACACCATGAAGACAAACGATCCGAGAAATGTACAACTCTACCAATACTGCGCTTCTGTAGTTGGTCTTGACGGGTATGAAGTGGGCTGACTTGGTTAAGCGGTCCACTACTACCCAAATGGAGTCGTAGCCGGCTCGAGTGAGAGGCAATCCGACTATGAAGTCCATACCGATTTCATCCCATTTCCACTAAGGATTTTGCAATGGTTGCAACAATCCAGCTGGCCTCTAATGCTCTGCCTTGATCTATCGACAGCTATCACACATAGCCACATGCTATGCGATTTCCCTCTTCATTCCGTACCACCAGAATTTCTTCTTTAGATCTTGATACATCTTCTCACTTTTAGGGTGTATCGAATAAGCTGTCTCATGAGCTTCCTTGAGGATCAATTCCCGAATAGACTGGACATTGGGAACACAAAAGCGGTCTTTGAACCATATCACACCTTCTGCATCTTCCCGAAAGTCTTTGCCTCTGTCGTCTAGAATCAGTCACCGGATTTCATTGACCTTCTCATAATTCTTCTGTGCTTCTTTGATTTCCCACTCCAGGGTGGGTTCTAGCTCAACTGTCACTCCTCGCATATTGTTCAGAAATCTGAGACTCAACCTGTCAAACTCTTTGGCCAACTCATAAGGCATCGGATGAGCGACCATCAGATTGACCTGACTCTTCCTGCTCAAAGCATCAGCCACTACGTTTGCATTGCCTGGATGGTAATGAATCTCCAATTCATAGTCTTTGATCAACTCTAACCATCTTCGTTGCCTCATATTCAGTTTCGACTAAGTGAATATGTACTTCAGACTCTTGTGGTCTGTGTAAACATCACATTTCTACCCATACATATATTGCCTCCATGTCTTCACTGCGTGAACCACTGCTGCCAACTCTAGGTCATGGATTGGGTAATTCTTCTCATGAACCTTTAGCTGTCGGGACGAGTAAGCCACAACTCTTCCCTCCTGCATCAACACGCATCCCAAACCAGTGTAACAAGCTTCGCAATACACCAAGAAGGGCTTGTGCACATCAGGCAAGACTAAGACAGGTGTTGTAGTCAACTTCTCTTTCAGCGCTTCAAAGGCTTCTTGGCATTTCTGGGTCCACTTGAACTCAACCTTGTTGCCTAGCAAAGCTGTCATTGGTTTCGCAATCTTCGAAAACCCTTCAATGAATCACCGATAATATCTGGCCATTCCAATGAAGCTCTTGATTCCTCGAGCATCTGTTGGCGCTTTCAAGTTCAGAATGTCTACCACTTTCTTCGGATCCACAGCCAATCCTTCTTTGTTGATTATGTGACCCAAGAACAGGACTTCATCAATCCAGAACTCACACTTGCTCAACTTTGCATACAACTGGTGCTCTCGCAATCTCTGCAATACCATCCTCAAATGATCTGCATGCTCTTCTTCGCCTTGAGAATATATCAGAATATCATCAATAAATACCACCACAAACTTGTCGAGAGAATCCATAAATACACTGTTCATCAGATTCATGAAGAAGGCTGGTGCATTTGTCAAACCCAAAGACATCACAGTGAACTCATACAACCCATACTTGGTAATGAATGTCGTCTTCGGAATATCTAAAGGTCGGATCCTGAGCTGATGGTAGCCTGACCTCAGATCTATCTTTGAAAACACACTGGCTCCTCTCAACTGGTCGAACAAATCTTCTATTCTGGGCAAGGGGTACTTGTTCTTGATTGTGACCTCATTCAGAGCTCAATAATCGATACACATCCTTCTGGTGCCATCTTTCTTCTCCACGAATAGGACAGGGGCGGCCCAAGGTGAGGTGCTTGGCCAAATGTATCCTTTCTCTGACATCTCATCAATCTGCTTCTTGAGTTCAACCAACTCTGGTCCAGATACTCTGTAAGCTCTCTTAATGATGGGGGCGGTTCCAAAAAGAAGCTCTATACCAAACTCAACTTTTCGCTCAGGTGGCATACCTGGTAGGTCCTTTGGGAACACATCTGGGAACTCAGACACAACCTTGACAATCTCTAGTGGGTCTGCTTCACTGCTATCAACAGCCATCTGATAACAACTTCCTTTCTTTGGCTCAGGCGGGACTAACTCGGTCACCACTTCCTCTCCTAGTGGACACATCAACTTGATTGTCCTCTTATCACAACTGATAACTACCTGATACTTATCTAGCCAATTCATCCCTAGGATGACATCTATTCCCTGAGTACCCATTACTATGAGGTTAGCAGGAAGCACTATCCCCCTTATTTCCACACTTACATTCAAACAGATGCTATCAGCTCGAATTCTACCACCAGCTGAGTCAATTTGAATGGGGGTTGGCATGGTAGTTATTGGAAGATTATGTGTTTCTACCCATGATTTAGTAATAAATGAATGCGTTGCTCCAATATCAAATAACACTTCTGCAATATGGGAGTCGACTGGAAACATACCTACTATCATGTCGGGGGTCTCCTGAACTGCTTCAGCCTCCAAGTGGTTCAGTATCCCATGGTTATAGCGTGGCTGAGAGCGATTGCCTGTTCTTGGCTGAGGCGCATTCTGCTTTGCTGGGGCACTGGGGGCTGACTGCTGTGGGCTGCCTTCTTCGGACATTGCGTCACCCAATGGCCTTGCTCTCCACAATGGAAACATGCTCGGTTTCCACCCTGAACTGGTGATGCTTCTCTATTCTGTTGGTTCGCTGGGGCAGGAAGACGAGGTGCCTGCTGATTCTGCCTCTGGAACTGACCTCCTCCTGACTGATTGTTCTGGCGATTCTGCTGCTGGTGCTGAGGATACTGCCTTTGAAACTGCTGCTGTTGAGGTGGACGCTGGTTCTGCCTGAACTGCTAACGTGGATGGCTCGAGAAATGGGGGCGATTGCTGCTTCCAGCCTGAGGTCCACAAATCTTACGCTTGCGATCCTCCATCTCTTTACGCTTCCTCTCTGTCATGATTGCTCTGTCAATCAGGTGCTGGAATGTGGGGATGGTATGATTCATCAGCTGGTACTGCAATGGGTCGACCAAGCCTCTCAAGAAACGATACTGTCTCTTAGCGTCGGTGTTGACATCTTTAGGAGCATAGCGAGATAGCTACAGAAACCTATCTCGATACTCACTAACATACATTGACCCTTGCTTGAGTGCTAGGAACTCCTCCTTCTTCACTGTCATCAGACCTGCAGGAACATGGTACTGACGAAAGCTATCTTTGAATTCTTCCTAGGTGATGGTGTCGGGGTTGGCATGGGTGGCGAGATAAGACTCCCACCAAGACTAGGCTGCTCCTCTCAATGGACGAGGACCATACAGAACTTTCTCCCTATCATCACACTGAGCGGTATGCAACTCCTGTTCCACAGTACGCAACCAGTCTTCAGCATCCATGGGGTCGAAAGAGTGAGCAAACACCGGGGGATGACCTCTCATGAATTCAGCACGCTTGTCCCTGGGCATCTGAGGCATCTGAGGCTGAGGTGTTGGTTGCTGCTGCTGCTGCTGCTGCTGAATGGCGACCAGAGTCTGACCGATGGCTTGAACTTCCTGAGTCAGCATCATGAACATCTGCTCGATGGACATTGGGGGCGGGGGTGGCAGTTGCTGTTGCTGGGGTGCCTCATCCTGTGGTGCTGCCTGCTCCTGCTGAGCATGCCTTCCTCCTCTGCGCCAATTTTCTGACATCTGCAGAATGCAACCACACATCAGAACTGAGCTTGCAAATCTTGCAGCATAAGAAAAGAGTATAGAATTCTCCACAAAACTAAACAGATGAACATCTTCACCGATCTCCAACACAGACCAACACAGCTTCTCAGATAAAGAGGAAAGTGGAATGAAAGGCTTCCCAACTAGATAACTAACTTCATTAACATATAACAGGTAAACCAAAATGCAGGGGATACCCACACTCTAGTGATAGTCATTACAAAGATCCAAATCCAACATAGTTCATCATGACAAACATAAATGCATAGGATAAGCAAACTACCCTGTCTAACTAAGACTAACTAAAAGCAAGACTAACACTAAGACTATAGCTTCTATGTATATATTTTTGTATTAATTACAAGATCCGACTCTGACGATCTATGGTTCTAGATTTATCTTGGTCCTGCAGTCGGGATTGCCATAAGCCTAGTGTCCACGTCGAGGTGAGTGGTACGGGTGCTGAGTCCCGACGGGAGCGGGGGAGCCATCATCCAGGTGACGACGCTCCACGCACTCAGCCCGCAGCTGGGCGATCTCAACACGAGCCCTACTCAGCTCGTCTAGTGCATGGTCTAGCTCCGTGTTTAGCACGGCGGCTAGGTTGACTGTGCTGCTCAACCTAGGATTGTCCTCACCAATAGGTGAGACAATCACGCCTCCTGTGCTGCCAGATGGACGACAGGGGTAATACTTCAGGTTGAGACCGTCGGCTACCCCACCGAGCACTGAACAGTAGTGCGAAAGCGCACGCCATGCGGAATCTTGCATGGCCGCCTCAGCTGAGTCCCGCTCAGAGATGGAATAGTGCTCTGAGCAGATCTCCGCACCCCGGAGACTATTCTTCGGACGGCGCACCAAGCAGGTCGCCTCCCAGCGGTCCAGGTAGACCCCGCGACTATGCTGGAAGACCACACAGCGATACTCGATGGACCAAGTATGTCGGTCGAGTGCCCAACGTAGCAGGGTGTCGAGCGCATCGTGGAAGTGACACCCGCGAGCAACGTCACGAGTGATGGGTCGAGCAACCCATCCATCCAACTCCTGGTCGGCGAAAAGGTCAGTGTCATGGCTCGAGCTGCTGTTGCCACCTCCGTCGTCTGGGTCTCCTCCAGCAGCTACTCTAGGGGCTAGGGCGCTCAGTGGTGGTGCAAGGGGCGCCTCCAGGGGGAGCACAAGGGAGCAGCTCCTCAAAGACTCTATATCCTGCTGGAGCGAGAAAGAAGAGCCCTGCTGCTCCAGCTCCTGTCGTCGACGCTCCTGCTCCTCATGCAGGTGATGGTGCAGCCTCTCCAAGTGGCTGGACTAACCGGTCACTGGAAGGCGAAGCGGACGCTCAGCGAGATGGGAGGGTAAGAAGGGGATGACAGACTTCCGTGCAGTGTGTCTAAGACGAGCCATCTATAAAAGACACCGTAAGCATAAGAGTGAGAACAGAACTAGTATGACCAACAAGTAATAAACCATAAATAAAATGAGGAATTAGAGTAAACAAAAGATTTTTAGCAAGGTATAATATATAGTAGAACATTGGTTTGGTCGATATGACCAACTTTTGAAGGGATATCAAAGTCAAGGCAGGAATAGGGGTCTATAATCCTTAGAACGACCATTCTACTCTAGGTTAGCGGTCCTACATTCAACCTGGCTTTGATACCACCTATGTCACACCCAGTTTTAGAAGGCAAACCGAATGCGAACCATGTACGTGCCAGGATCAGCAATTCACGTACACAGAAGTTACATAACTGGACATCATCACACAGTGCTCAAATAATAACATAGAAGGGTAATAATAGTCGATTACATCATATGTCTGAGACATCCACATAGTCTTTACAATAATCAAAGTGCGGAAAAGAAACGTAGATACACGCGGCCTTCACAGGCAGCCGACTGGGGGTTGCCGCTACCCCACGCCTAGAACTAGTCGTAATCTTGGAACTCCTGGAAGTCTCCTTCCACGGCTTCATCTTTTCCTGAGTAGTGGTTGCAATGCTGACAACCTGGGGATGGGGGGGGTTTGGTGTGTAGAGCAAGGGTGAGTACACATCAACATACTCAGCAAGTATCCTTCTTGGCTGTAGTGGACTAGCTTTATGTGGGGGTAAGTCAAGCAGTTGCTTTTAGTTGGTCAGATTATTATTACTAGTAGAGAGAGCTAGATTTTAGAATTAACCCACGTTATTAACCCAAATGTACCCTTTACAAACGAAAAGAATACCACTTACCATTACCATAGCCAATACCAAAACCATCATTCTCAACATCACCTGTAATCCGAACATCTCTGATCAAGTGTCACTAATCAATGGAGCTCCCTTGGCCGCTCATAACCACGAGCACAGATGATATATCAGTTTTCAAACACTCTGCAGAGGTTGCACACTTTACCCACAAGCTGTGATTCCCTTTCTGCCTAGAGATCATGACTCTCCATTGATCACTACCAAGGTGACCCAGCAGGGTATCACTACGTAGCCTTTACAAAGATTCCCCAAAGTTGTAGCCGCCCGTTAGGTTTCCTAAATGTACCACACTCCTCCCCAAGGGGGTAAACCAACCTTAGCAGAGCGAGCCGCATACACTGAGCCCCATTAACGACATGACGGCGAAGCGAACTACATCCCGGTTCCTCTAATTATTCAGCTAAGGGCGTCCCCCTCATGGTTGCACTGTTTTCCCGGGCGGTCATCAAACGAACAGGTCCTTACGGAGAGGCACTCGAGAAACTACTCGAGCCCCCTTAAATGCCACAAGTATAACATCATAATAAAGGAGGGAAACAACGTATCATTGATAAATCTCATCATGTTCATTGACTAATGTTAAGCACTAGCAATAAGCCAAACAATAATAATCCGACCCAAATGGGTAAACAAGGACGTGGATAACAAAACCTAGTCAATCCTTAGGTATAACTGTGTAAATGCGGGAAGTGAATTATAGAATGTATAGAACAAAGATAAGTCAGGGGACACTTGCCTCCACCAACCAGCTGCTGCTCAGGGGCTTCTCCTGCGAGTTCTTCGGGCTCCTCAACCAGATCGTTCTCTATACGAGTTCAAACATGCATTCCATACATTTATTACAAAAGAACAGTACACCATACAATGGAAGGCAATAATCAAAGAGACGTTCAACGCGGGGCTCGCAATTACTGTTAAGCGAGAAAGAGGAACTGACGGTCGAGTCTACAGTCGAGAAGCGATCACGTTACATAATTATAAATTAAACCACTCGCTTAACAGAAGGGCATTAATTTGGCCACCGCATTTAGCACAAAGTAAGGTCATGTTCCACATTTAATCGTTATAAATAGATAAAGATGAATTAAAGGGAGTGGTCGCACGGTGAGACGCGCGACACGGCATTTTAATGGAATTAAGAAATAAACGACTCGCCGCACGACAGAGTGTGCAACGAGATTCTTGCATTAATTATAGATAAACGTTAAGCGTTGCGCGACGAAACACCCGACGGCTTACGTCAATAGAACTGCATTTAAAACGAATTGTCGCGCGACGAAGTGCGCGACACAGCACCTTAATAAATATAAATTTAAAATGAATCATCGCGCGACGAAGCGCGCGACACAGCACATTAATAAAGACGAATTTAGAATGAACCGTCGCGTGGCGAAGCGCGCGACGCAGCATATCGACTAAACTAAAATTAAAATGGATTAAGACGAGAGTTGAACGCAGCACGACTAAGTCGCACGCGTGAGAGCACGCCGCGCGTGCCGAGGGCACGGGCTCGGGCAGGGGCGAGCGACGGTGCGACCAGGGGCACGGCCGAGGGTGTGGGGGCAGGGAAGGGCGTGTGGCCGGGGCGCGAGGTGCGGTGCGGCGCCGGCGCATGGCCACGGCGCGGGGGCGGGACCGGGGCACGCAAGGCGTGGGGCCGGGCTTGCCCGGGAGGGGCAGCCGGGGAGGGGGCACGACAGGGCGGGGCCGCGGCGGGGAGGGGGCTCGCGCGGGGGGGGGGGGGGGATGAGGGGCGCGACGGGGGCGGGGCTCGCCTAGGAGGGCCGCCGGGAAGGAGGCTCGTCGGGGAGGGGCGTCGGGGAGGGGCGCGCGGCAGGCCAGGGGAGGGCGCGTGCGGGGCAGGGGAGGGCGCGTGGGCAGGGGAGGGCACGCGGCCAGGGGAAGAAGAAAGGGAGGGGGAGGTAGAGAGAGAGGGAGAGGGAAGGGGAGGGGAAACTCACCTCTGGGATCCAAACTCCGGCGATAACCGTCTCCAAACCCTAGGGCACCACGGGGGGGAGAGACAGAGGTGGAAGAGGGAGAGGGAGGTTACTGCGTGGGGGAAATCAAATGAGAGAAAGAGATCATGGGGAGGGGGCGCGCATGGGGAGGGCAGGGGGCGCCAGGGGCATGCGGGCTGGACCGAGCTGGGCCACATCACGGATCAAAACCCACGACACGCAAAGCCACCAATCGGAATCCAATCGTGAACCGAAATCCGAAACGGGACGAGATGAACACGCGACTAACCACAACATCAGATAAAGAAATATGCTTCATCATGATGCAACACCCATGACATTTTAGGTTTTTCTAACACATCACACGGACACCCGTCACACGGAAGAAGGCGCGAAACGAGAAAAGGAAAGAGAGTAACGCCTGAATTTGGTGAGTTAAAAAGAAGAAAAAAATTCTACCCCCAAATTCAGGGCGTTACATGATGGGTTCAACATAGGAAAAGATGTACCTCTGTTAGGTACCAAACTTTGGGTTTGAAATGATAAAGCTGAGACCGGGCGGGTGACTTGCACGAGAAGAGAGTCTCGGTGTAGTGTCTCTGTCTGAGTCGGTTAAGGACCTTCTCGATGTAGGCTTGCTGATCGAAGACCCTTTAACTAGTCACAAGCCTCATCATGGGCAAGCTTTGCCTCGGGTAGGGATGAAAACGGTCGGAAATGGTATTTATTCGGTAATCAGTTTTTTCTTTGATTGCGAATAAATAGGATATAGAATATACAATACAAATTTGTATTCTTGTTTTTAACATCCAGCTTGTTAAGATTCATAAAAAGTAAACCTCAAATTCATCCTACATTTTTTCAAATAATAGATATAAACTTCGATATAGATTCGGAAACAAATTCGGTAATTTTTTCAACTTTTTGTGTTGTAGGGAGCAAATAATACATAAAACAACTTATATAATATTTTATTCATATTTGTACTAATGTGCTTGATAACATAAGAAAAAATCAACATCAAATTTTATACATATCTATTTTAAAATATTAAATTTGTTCTAACAGTTCGGATTACCACTTTCATCCCTAGCCTCGGGCAGACTAATACCAGAATAAGATAACACGCAATGGGAGTGGAGAGATGGCGAGAGTAGCATGTACCCTCCGTGGCAAGAGGCTTGACGGTGGTGTATCTGTGCTCTCGGTTGGCGTGAACCTGATCTAGTTTTAAGAACCCCAGTGGCAAGTTGACATATGCAAGGGTTAAGTGCTACATATGTTGTGTGATCGGAGATCCTCAGCTGAGTATAATCGATTCGGATCGCGGTAACTTCGTGGATATGAAGACTTGATCACTGCCCTACACGCAGCATTCCAGTGAATATGAAGGGTGGATAAGAAATTGGCTAGTACAGGTCAAGTGAATGAACTAGGGTAGAAAGAACTCTAGAAAGCAGGTAATAACTTAACTTGCTAATAAAACTGGATTTTTAAGGATCCACTATTAGTAAGCATTTCTGCAAACAGAGTCTTTGATTTTTGTCAAGCCATACCTTGATTCCCAAAGGCCAACATATCCTTGAGATTCTTTTATTTTGACGGGTAAGACTTGTGAAAGTACACTTCGTACTCAGGGCTTTGTCCCATGTTGTTTTAGGTGAGGAAGCGGCAAACTTTTGTTGCTTCTGTTCCAAGGTGGTACCCAAAGAAGAAAATCAAGATTGAAGCTATAGGAGGAAGGGTCCTCCATTAAGAAAAACTTTTTACTGTTTAGCGGGAGGGGTTTTTTCCTCCCAGTGATGTAATAATAATACCTCAGCACTCCTATATTTTAACTCTGGTCTGTAATAATATTACTGTTTCCTGTTTTAAATAAAGTAAGTTATTGTAACTGCTTCCGCATTTTCGTACCTCCGATGTATCGTAATGTCTGCATGACGGGTGAAGCGCTCTTGGGAAAGGTAAGGAATTCAGATACCAAACTTGTCAGGTGATCAGGTGCACCTGCAGGGTTGTCTGAGGACCGTGGGACAAGGACAACTGTAGGTGGGCCTAATGACTTGGGAGGTTCCATCACATCTGGTATCAGAGCGAAGCCCATCTCTGCAGATGTTATGAGGCACTTTCAAAAAGAATTTTCAAAGACTTATCTAAAAAATTTCTTTCCTTCTTATCTAACTACCTTCTCTACTTAAAGACCAGATGGTAGAGTGCGATGTATAGAAGGTTGTGAATCAACTAAGGTTGATTCTGTAATTATGCATGAATCATACTAAGAACTATGTTAATAAGATTTTCCCCCTCATGGAGATATGCCGCCGTGCACAAGAAAAACCACGCGCAAGTCTACCGGACCCATTGACGTACCTCGCCATCAACTAGCTCCAAGGCATGAGGACAGTAGTAGTGGTAGCAATGATCCAATCAGAGATCTGGAAGCTCAAGTAGAACAACTTCGATCGGAGCTCCGTCATAGGAACAAAGTATGGGTCGAGGATGGTCAATGAATAAACGAGTTAAGAACTGACATCCGACACTTGCAAGACCAACTTGCTCAATGAGATTTAGCGTCGATTGGGCTGTTAACTCCTGTTCACTTGCTTGGGCCAAGGAAGCCAAAGCTCGAGCCCGCGTGGAGGAGCTTAGCATAGTCGTGGACCACTTGCAAGTGTATTGTAATACACTACTTGAGGAGATTCATGTATTGTATTCACAACTGCACCCTAACATACCTGTGGATCCTGTCAGAATGGGAGCCGGACCTTCTGGAGTAGCGGGAGAAGCACTTGGTGGTGAACTGGACCTTTTCAGGCCTCCTCCCTCTATGAAGCTGGTTGATGAATGGTCTCCTACGCCCAACAGTGAAGCTACCAAAAGTGATAAGAAGCTAGAATAGTGTACTATATAAATAGTGGTAATGTTTAATAGGTAATGTAATCCTATTGTAAATTCGAGTCTGTATCATTACCCTTTTAGTAATGTAAAATGGATGGTTTGCTTTGGCATATTATATTTTTTCCAAATGTTCTTTGCCTTAGATGTCGTCCAAGACTCGTGCACAAGATAGTGCAGGAACCTCCCGTGGGAGGGAAGCAACTCCTAACCCGCCCTAGTACCTCCAACATTAGCTGAGGCCATCGCTGCCTTAGTTAATGCCACGGCCGACAACACCCGCTTTCTGCGGGAAATGGTGGGACAACAAATGCAACAGCAAGGCGGGCGAGCATATCCGCAAGGACCCCACGAAACGTCATATTTGGATTTCTCTGAGACACATCCTTCGTTATTTGTCAAGGCTGAAGATCCTCTTGAAGCGGATGAGTGGATCCGGGTTATCGAACAAAAGTTCGGGCTTCTCCGATGCACGGAGACTCAAAAGCCCTTATTTGTGGCATAGCAGTTGCGAGGCCCTGCCAGTACCAGGTGGGGAAATTATGTGGCTATTCAGCCGGCTAGTCATCAAGTTACTTGGGACGAATTCAAACTAGCTTTCTGGGAGCACTATATTCCTGAAGGGGTGCTCCACATGAAACAGGAAGAATTTATGAATCTCAAACAAGGTGGAGATACTGTCACGCGATGTCTCAACAAGTTCAACCACCTGTCCCAGTATGCCATCGATCAGGTCAACACTGACCTAAAGAAGAAAAATTGTTTTATGAGGGGCCTCAATGACCGGTTGCAGCGGAAAATGGCCACCTGCCTCGACCTCACTTACAGCCGGGCTATCAGCACGACAGTGTCAGTCGAAGCCAAATATGCAGGCCCAGGAAAATCAAAGGGCTATGGAGGTGACCGGCCCAATCAAGGGCCTGAGAAAAGACAAAGGTTGGTGATCCGACCTTTTAATCCGAATCGCTCTTCACCACGTCCACCCTCCTACCCTTTCAAGCAACCAGTCTTTATCCGCCCCACCACTGCCCCCACCTCAACCACTCAGCCGGGTGCCACTGGTACTCGTTTCCCTGCCCTCCCAAGCTCTTCAATAGGCTGCTTTAATTGTGGAAAGTCCAGACATTTTATCAAGGACTGTCCATACCCGAAGCAAAGCAGATCAAATAATCAACAGAGTTCAGGGAGTTCCGCTCAAGGCAAGGGAAATGTGGCGAACAATACAACGGGCAAAAATATGAAGAAAACTAGGCGGATTTATTATACGCAAGTGGCCACGACACCGGAAGGAGAACTGGTTATGATGGGTACGTTTCTCATGGCCAATCACCCTGCAGTTATTCTTTTTGATTCTGTTGCTTCACATACATTCATAAGCAAGAAATTTGTGGAGCCACATTGCATTCCATACCATGAATCAAGGGAAAGGTTTATAATTCATTCGCCTGGGGGACAAATATTCACTAAAAAAGTGGCTTTCCATGTGCCCGTAACATTGGCTGGACGGGACTTTCATACTAATATGATTGTTCTGAAAGGCCAAGATATAGATGTGATTCTAGGCATGAATTAGTTAGCCCAGCATAAAGCAATCCTCAACACTGATCTGAGAACCATCAGGTTGAGTTATGGCCAAGAAGAGGTTCTCTTGTCCATCACCGTAGCTATTCTAGCTAAACCATTTGGCAGAGTATATGAAGCCATCATACCAGAAATCCAAGATATTCTGGTAGTATGTGAATTCCTGGACGTCTTTCCGAAAGATCTGTCCGGATTGCCTCCAGAAAGAGATGTAGAATTTGTGATTGAGTTGAAGCCCGGTACGGCTCCTATTTCTAGAAAGTCGTACCGAATGCCTCTGAATGAATTGGCAGAACTCAAGACCCAATTACAAGATCTATTAGAAAAAGGATTCATCTGGCCAAGCTCATCGCCATGGGGTTGTCCAGCCATCTTTGTCAATAAGAAGGAGCAAACACTTCGGATGTGCGTGGATTACAGACCCCTTAATGAGGTCACAATCAAGAATAAGTACCCTCTTCCCCGGATTGATATTCTATTTGATCAACTTATCGGAGCCCGGGTATTTTCCAAAATTGACCTCAGGTCAGGTTATCATCAGATCCGTATCTGGCCCGAAGATATACCAAAGACCACATTTACTACGCGGTATGGATTATTTGAATATCTAGTTATGTCTTTCGGACAAGCAAATGCTCCTGCCCACTTCACATATCTTATGAACTCAGTATTCATGCCCGAGTTGGATAAATTCGTAGTGGTATTCATTGATGATATCTTGATATATTCTAAGAATGAAGAGGAGCATGCTCGGCATTTACGGATCGTATTAACGCGCTTAAGAGAGCACCAATTATATGCTAAGTTCATTAAGTGCGCGTTCTGGCTAGAGGAGATCCAATTTCTGGGACATGTATTATCTGCCAAGGGGATTGCGGTGGATCCCAGCAAAGTCAAGGATATTTTGGAGTGGAAACCCCCAACCACTATACATCAAGTCCGAAGTTTCCTTGGACTGGCTGGTTATTACCGCCGATTCATTCCAGATTTTTTCAAGCTTGTGAAACCAATCACAAGTTTATTGAAGAGTGATACCAAATTTAATTGGTCTTCAAAATGTAATGAAGCCTTTGAGCAGCTAAAAGTATTATTGACCACTGCTCCGGTATTGGCTCAACCGGACATTGAAAAGCCCTTTGATGTGTATTGTGACACATCAGGCAGTGGTCTAGGCTGTGTTCTAATGCAAGAGGGCCAAGTAAAAGCTTATGCTACAAGGCAGTTGCGCCGGCATGAGGAGCATTATCCAACTCATGACCTGGAGTTAGCTGCTATGGTTCATGCCCTAAAAATATGGCGTCATTATCTGTTGGGAAATATCTATCATATTTATACAGATCATAAAAGTTTGAAGTACATCTTTACCCAGTCAGAGTTGAATATGAGACAAAGGAGATGGCTTGAGCTTATTAAGGATTATGAATTGGAGATTCATTATCATCCAGGTAAGGCCAATGTAGTGGCAGATGCACTAAGTGGCAAGGCTTTTTGCCATTGTCTGACGATGAAGACTTCTGACATTACATTATGCCAAGAATGGAGAAGTTGAACCTGGGAATAATTCAACATGGAACTTTGAATCACTTGAAGCTTGAGTCAGTCCTCCTACAGAGGATAATTGATGCACAAAGAAATGACGAGGGTATGAAACACATTCATGAGAAAATAAAGGCCGGTAAAGCCAACTGCTTCAGAAAAGATGAACAAGGTGTTGTATGGTTTAACAACCGCATAGTTGTGCCTTGGAATGACGAAATCCGCTAGCAAATTTTAGATGAAGCACATCTTAGTCGCTATTCTATTCATCCTGGAAGCACTAAGATGTATCATAATCTAAAACAGCATTATTGGTGGACAAAGATGAAGATTGAAATCGTAGGCTATGTGGCAAGATGTGACACCTGTAGACGTGTCAAGGCCATACACATGAAAGCTGCTGGTCCATTACAATCTTTGCATATTCCTACATGGAAATGGGAGGATATAAGCATGGACTTTATTGTGGGATTGCCCAGGACTGTAAAAGGGTATGATTCCATCTGGGTCATTGTTGATCGACTTACAAAGATTGCCCACTTTCTTCCAGTCAGAGTAAAGTATACAGTGGCCACATATGCAGAGTTATACATTGCCCACTTTCTTCCAGTAAAGTATTCTCAGTTTGCATGGTGTTCCGAAGACCATAGTGTCGGATCGTGGACCACAATTCGTGTCCAAATTTTGGGAAGAACTTCACAAAGCTTTGTATACTAAATTGCTCCATAGTTTGGCCTATCATCCTCAAACCAGTGGGCAAACTGAGAGGGTGAATCAAATACTTGAGGACATGTTACGAGCTTGTGCTCTAGAATTTTCACAGAAATGGGATGAATGTTTGCCATTAGCGGAGTTCTCGTACAATAATAGCTATCAGGAGAGTATTAAAATGGCACCCTTTGAAGCCTTGTATGGACGATGGTGTCGTACTCCGTTAAACTGGTCTGAACCAGGTGAAAGAAATTTCTTCAGGTCTGATATGGTTAAGGAAATAGAAGAAAGGGTTCAACGAATAATTCATAATGTGAAAGAAGCCCAAGCTCGTCAGAAAAGTTATGCAGACAAATGACGACAACCCTTGCACTTTCAAGTTGAAGATCATGTCTACATAAAAGTTTCACCAATAAAGGGTGTATCTCGTTTCGGGTTAAAGGGAAAGCTTGCACCTCGATACATTGGTCCTTTTCCTATCCTTGAAAGATATGGGCCAGTGGCATATCGACTCCAGTTACCCGAAACCTTGTCTGCCGTACATAATGTGTTCCACGTGTCTCAATTGAAGAAGTGCCTTCAGGTTCCCGATCGAAACCATTGAAGAAACGGATGTTGCCTTAGAACCAGACTTGACATATTCTGAATATCCTATTTGAGTCTTTGATTAGAAGGAAAGAATTACCCGAAAGAAAACTCTCAAGTTTTATAAGATACAGTGGAACCAACATACAGAAGATGAAGCTACTTGGGAAACTCAAGACTTTTTTGATAAGAATTTTCCAGGCTTTTTAGCTTCATGTAACTTGTAAGATGTGTACATTTGTTGTAATAGAGGAATGAAACCCATACCACCCCTGCCTTGTACCAAAAATAAAGAAATAAAAGTATGACACGTTTCCTTTTCCATTACCTGCCCTAGGACTTTTAATCTCGGGACGAGATTCTTTTATCGGGGGAAGGATGTAACACCCCTGGTGTTACTGCTACTAAAACTTGAGCATGACATCATAAGCATTGGCATATCATGTGTTTGTCACACCTAGAGTGCATTCACTCGGCAAAAATTTCAAACAAAGTTGTATTGATGTGACATTTCATGGGTGAAACCCTAGGATGCAGTGCTTAACCCTAGACAGGGCTTAAGTGAGTAAACAAAGTTTAACTAAGAAAAAACTTTAAAACTTAGTGGTAATAATCTTAAAATGTCACTATGGATGGACTTAAGTAGCATCCAAACCCTAGAAGCACAAAACCCCTAAACAGACCCCTAGAAAACCCTAGAAGGAAACCCTAGGGGGTTATCTGTAAAAGTGTGCACATTTTGGACCTAAGTGCAAATACCATGAAATTAGGTTATCTTAAGTCATATGGCTCACATGTATGTGGATTTTCAAATTAAACCTTGAGATTTGGACTTAATTGCAAAAAGCCCCATTTAAACTCTATTGAGTTAAGACTGAATTTCAGTGTATTGGCTCAACTTTGAGGCCCTATATCTTCCAAATCATGAAGATTTTGCCCTAGGTCAACACATCAAGTTTGTAGAGCTATAAAAGGAGGACAACTTTGCTACAGGGATTAAACCATGGTCACATGAAAAATTTGGAGAAAAATGTGCCCAAAGTCGAGTTGTCAGACTACCTTAAGTCTGAATTCAGACTGACAGTGAGATTAGGCAATCTTTGAGCATGGATTCGATCACGATCCAGTCATTATTTGGCTATGATTGCTATAGCAAGATTATAGCTAGATCATCGGAAAACAACTTTGCTACTGGCCGATCAACAAGTTGTCATGAAAAAACCGAAGATCTAAGCCCTCCAAAGTTGTCTGTCAGTCGCACTGAATAGACACGCCATGGTATAGTAACTGAACAAGACACCAAGTTCGTCCCCCTTCGCCGCCGATGACCGTCGCGCCGCGATTCACGTCGGTCACTGTGATTCGTGCGCCATGACTTGCGGATAACCGTGGGCGAGTAAAGATCTTGGCGCCTGGATCGACTCGGGGTCGGTCACAGCTAAGCTCGCCGTACCCATTTGCTCGTCGATCGGTCGGATAGACCTCGCCGCCGTTGGCCGATTACTGCCGAGCGCCACGTGCTAAAGCGCTTGACCATGTCGCAGTGAACCACATCGTGCATGTCCGGTGATCGCCGGGGAGCTCGCCACGGTGAATGCCACTAATCCCGAGCACTAGTAACCTTCTCCCTCTCCGGCCGCCAGCACATCTTCGCGAAATTAGACGCCACCGCCGTGGGAGCCTATAAATTGCCGACCCCGCCTGCTCTGCTAAGTAATTGTGCAACCAGTGAAGCAACCTGTGGCTCGAATCATCCCCTAGAACTCCCCAATTTGGGATTTCCCCTAAATCACTCAAGAACACCGAGTGGTGTGACCTTGCCGTGGTCAGCTTGTCTCAGGTCCGCTCATGCCCTCTGCCCTTTCGTTTTAGTGTTCTTGTGTGCCCCTGATACTCCTCGACCAACTCGATTGAGCTAAGCTACCTTAGATCACCGGGAACGCGTTGGTTTGGCCGTTGATCATACTGTCACCATGGATAGAGCAGGTTAGAGCGTCGTTCGTGAAATTAGTTGAGGGGAAACGATTGTTAGGCCTTGAATTTGGTTTCAACTGAAGTAGAGCACCCGTCATCAGGTAATCCGACTGGTACAAGCTCACCGGAGCTCGGCCCTGCGCTATTCGTCGTCGTGGACTTCGGGCGGTGAAGAAATAGAACTCGAGGGATGTTTTTGTAACATGTCAGTGAGACATGGAAATAGCATCATGACTCATTTCCAGTTATTCAAACCGATAGGGACCTTTCTGCAAAACCAGCAGCGCGGGCGCGCTTTCGCCAGTAAATGGGCTGACCCAGGCCAGTTTCAGCCCAATCCTGTAGCATGTTTTCCTTTTTCTTTTTCTTCTAGAAACTTATAGAAAAATACTAAAAATTCCAAACCAATTTTACTAGACTTCTAATTTTCTATAGTATTTAATAAAAATAGTTTCATGATTTTTAGTTCCAATAGGGAATTTTGGGGCATTTAAAATAGCCAAAATCCATACTTCTGGAATTTTATAGAGTAATTCATAATCCCAAAATTCACCAAACTTTTTAGGCAAGCTTTAAGTAATATTTAGAAGCTTTGGGTAAAGTTTGGTATGATTTGGACCATGTTTGATACTTAGAACCCAAAACATTAGCCCCCCTGCCCTATGAACTTCACTATAGACTCCGAAAACCCTAGTTTCCCGGAGATCCGTGAAGGAAAGTTATATTGAAGATATTAGATAATAAACTTTTATTATCTTTGCATCTTCATAAGCATTACATGGGCATTCATGATGTCGGGGACCATAATTAGGGGTACCCTCAAGACGCCTAATTCTCAGCTGGTAACCCCCATCAGCATAAAGCTGCAGAGGCCTGATGGGTTTGATTAAGTCAGGGATCAGTCCATACGAGCGACTCGATCACGCCACGCCCGAGCCTAGCCTCGGGCAAGGGCAGCCGACCCTGAGATGTTTCCGTCTCGCCCGAGGCCTCCTCTTTCACGGCAGACGCATCTCCGGCTCGCCCGAGGCCTTGCCTTCGCTAAGAAGTAACCCTGACTAAATCACCGCGCTGACCGACCAAGTCACTGGGGCCTTTAACGCAAAGAGTAAGACTGACGGGCGGCCAGGCTTGGCCAAAAGCGCCAGAGGAAGCTCCGCCCGACCCAGGGCTCGGACTCGGGCTAAGGCCCTGGAAGACGGCGAACTCCGCTCCGCCCGACCCAGGGCTCGGACTCGGGCTAAGGCCCCGGAAGACCGCGAACTCCGCTCCGCCTGACCCAAGGCTCGGACTCGGGCTAAGGCCCCGGAAGACGGCGAACTGTACTCCGCCCGACCCAGGGCTCGGACTCGGGCTAAGGCCCCGGAAGACGATGAACTTCGCTTCGCCCGACCCAGGGCTCGGACTCCACCCCGACCTCTACCGAACGACCTCCGCCTCGCCCGACCCGGGAGCTCAGGTTCGGCCTCGGTCATGCAGGACAAACTCGACCTCGGCCTCGGAGGAGCCCCCACGTCGCCCGACCTAGGGCACGAGTCCGCCACGTCGACAGGAAGCGCCATCATCACCCTACCCCGAGACGACTCGGGCCGCAGAGAACAGGACCGACGTCCCATCTGGCTAGCTCCGCCAGATAGGCAATGATGGCGCCCCGCTGGACCCATGACGACGGCGGCTCCCAGCTCCCTTACGAAAGCAGGTGGACGTCAGCAAGGGCCCAACCACTCCGACAGCTGTCCCTCCGTCAAGCTCCATTGCTTCTCCGACAGCCACGACGCCACACTAGCCGGGTGCCAAGATCTCTCCGGCTGCCACCTTGGCATGTACTTAGGGTACTAGCTCTCCCCCGCTAGACACGTAGCACCTTGCTACACCCCCATTTGTACACCTGGATCCTCTCCTTACGCCTATAAAAGGAAGGACCAGGGCCTTCTTAGAGAGGGTTGGCCTCGCGGGAACGAAGGGCAGGGGCAGGCGCTCTCTCGGGGCCGCTCGCTCCCCTCACCCGCGCGGACGCTTGTAACCCCCTACTGCAAGCGCACCCGACCTGGGCGCGGGACAAACACGAAGGCCGCGGGAATCTCCGACTCCCTCACGACCCGGCTCCGGCCACCTCGCTCTCGCTCTCTCTCCCCCCTTCGCGCTCGCCCACGCGCTCGACCCATCTGGGCTGGGGCACGCGGCACACTCACTCGTCGGCTCGGGGACCCCCCGGTCTCGGAACGCCGACAGTTGGCGCGCCAGGTAGGGGCCTGCTGCGTGTTGACGAGTAGTTTCCCGTCAAGCTCCAGATGGGCAGTCTCCAACGACCTCTTCAACCCGGGACGGTGCTCCGTTTCGGGAGTCTCGAGTTCATGTCTTTCGACGGCAACTACGACATGATACTCCTTCCACCGCCGCGCGACAGCGACAATGGTGGCGGACAGCCCGCCCGCCGGCGGCGGAATCGTCGACGCCTTTCCCACGTGGGGGAAGGACAACTTTCGAGCTCACCCCGTCCTCTCCCTCGCCATCGGAGGAGGAGGCGGGGCAACCAAGGCCGAGCGGGAGGCTGCGCTCAGTCGACGGTCGAGCGAATCGACATCCCCAGCGCCCCAATGGAGGACGCGTCGGGCATCACCCACGCGTTTGAGGCGAAGGCGAGCGCCGTCCCCCCGCGACACGCCGATCTCGAGCAAGTGGACGACGCCAGCGCGCTCACGGAGGGCCTGCAGGACGTCGCCCTCGCACCCAGGACAACGGCGCGATCAGCCCCCGACGTGACCTCGTCGCTCCTCGTCAACCAAAAGGTACCGGCTGATTCCCATCCTTCGTCATTTCGACTCGGCCTCAACCCGCCTGGCGACCTCGCTTTGGCGGGCGCTCACGTTGAGGCGAGTGCAACCCCTCTGGGGTTTCGTGTGCGGTCGCCTTGGGACCGATTGACGGGTGTCTCGACCTACGTACCCTCTGGGTCCGAGGAAGATGACGACCCCAGCATCTGCTGGGATTTCTCTGGATCTGGCAACCCCAGTGCCATGCGGGACTTCATGACCGCATGCAACTACTGCCTCTCCGACTGTTCCGACGGCAGCCGCAGCCTTGACGACAAGGACTGCGGCCCGAGCTGCGAATGTTTCCACGTCGAGCTAGGGGATCCCTCCGGAGGCAGCTGTCTCGGCATGCCGGAGGATGGCGATCCCCCTAGGCCAGCGCCTCGCGCCGACATCCCGCGGGAGCTAGCTGTGGTCCCCGTTCTGGCGGGGGGTCACGACCCACAGCTCGAGCAAGTCCGCGGGGCGCAGGCCGGGCTCGATGAGGGAGCAGGAGCGCTCGAGGCGATCCGCCGGGACGTCGGGCAGGTATGGGCGGGCCAGCCCCCGGCCGGAGAAATACGTCACCTGCCTCAAGGTCTCCAGCACCGCATCGCTAACGATGCCAGGGACAGACCGCCACCCGCATCCGGTGGAACCGGTCAGGACCTGGCAGCCGCGGCGATGCTCCTCCGCGCGATGCCGGAGTCATCAACCACCGAGGGTTGGCGAATCCAGGGAGAGCTCAAGCATCTCCTGGAAGGCGCTGCGGCCCGGCGGGCCGAGAGCTCTGCCTCCCGAAGGCAGGGGTACCCCTCGGAACCTCGTGCCGCGACTTCCCGACTCATGCGGGAAGCCTCGGTCTACACCGGGCGCACGCGCAATACCGCGCCTGCGGCCCCGGGCCACCTCGGTGACGAGCACCCTCATCGCGACCGTCGGGCCCGCCTCGACGAAAGGGTGCGCCGAGGTTATCACCCCAGGCGTGGGGGACGCTACGACAGCGGGGAGGATCGGAGTCCCTCGCCCGAACCACCCGGTCCACAGGTCTTCAGCCGGGCCATTCGGCGGGCGCCGTTTCCGCCCCGATTCCGACCCCCGACTACTATCACAAAGTACTCGGGGGAAACGAGACCGGAATTGTGGCTTGCGGACTACCGCCTGGCCTGTCAACTGGGTGGGACGGACGACGACAACCTCATCATCCGCAACCTCCCCCTGTTCCTCTCCGACACCGCTCGCGCTTGGTTGGAGCACCTGCCCCCGGGGCAGATTTCCAACTGGGAGGATCTGGTCCAGGCTTTCGCCGGCAACTTCCAGGGCACGTACGTGCGCCCCGGGAATTCCTGGGACCTCCGAAGCTGCCGGCAACAGCCGGGAGAGTCCCTTCGGGACTACATCCGGCGATTCTCGAAGCAGCGCACCGAGCTGCCCAACATCACCGACTCCGATGTCATCGGCGCGTTCCTTGCCGGCACCACCTGCCGTGACCTGGTGAGCAAGTTGGGTCGCAAGACCCCCACCAGGGCGAGCGAGCTGATGGACATCGCCACCAAGTTCGCCTCTGGTCAGGAGGCGGTCGAGGCCATCTTCCCAAAGGACAAGCAGCCCCAGGGCCGCCCGTCGGAAGATGCTCCCGAGGCGTCTACTCCGCTCGGCGCCAAGAAGAAAGGCGGGAGGAAGTCGCAAGCGAAACGCGACGCCGCCAGCACGGACCTTGTCGCCGCCGCCGAGTACAAGAACCCTCGGAAGCCCCCCGGAGGCGCCAACCTCTTCGACAAGGCACTCAAGGAGGCGTGCCCCTACCATCAGGGGCCCGTCAAGCACACCCTCGAGGAGTGCGTCATGCTTCGGCGCCACTTCCACCGGGCCGGGCCACCCGCAGAGGGTGAAAGGGCCCGCGACGACGGTAAAAAGGAAGATCACCAAGCAGGAGAGTTCCCCGAGGTCCGCGACTGCTTCATGATCTACGGAGGGCATGCGGCGAATGCCTCGGCTCGGCATCGTAAGCAGGAGCGTCGGGAGGTCTGCTCGGTGAAGGTGGTGGCGCCAGTCTACCTAGACTGGTCCGACAAGCCCATCACCTTCGACCAGGATGACCACCCCGACCACGTGCCGAGCCCAGGGAAGTACCCGCTCGTCGTCGATCCCGTCATCGGCGACGTCAGGCTCACCAAGGTCCTGATGGATGGGGGCAGCTGCCTCAACATCATCTACGCTGAGACCCTCAGGCTCCTGCGCGTCGATCTGTCATCCGTCCGAGCAGCCGCTGCGCCCTTCCACGGGATCATTCCCGGGAAGCGCGTCCAGCCCCTCGGACAGCTCGACCTTCCTGTCTGCTTCGGGACACCCTCCAACTTCCGAAGAGAGACTTTGACGTTCGAGGTGGTCGGGTTCCGAGGGACCTACCATGCAGTGTTGGGAAGGCCATGCTACGCGAAGTTCATGGCCATCCCCAACTACACCTACATGAAGCTCAAGATGCCGGGCCCCAACGGGGTCATCACCGTCGGCCCCACGTACAAACACGCATTCGAATGCGATGTGGAGTGCGTGGAGTACGCCGAGGCCCTCGCCGAGTCCGAGGCCCTCATTGCCGACCTGGAAAGCCTCTCCCGAGAGGTGCCGGACGTGAAGCGACATGCCGGCAACTTCGAGCCAGCGGAGACGGTTAAGGCCGTCCCTCTCGACTCCAGTGGCGATACCTCCAAGCAGATCCGGATCAGTTCCGGGCTCGACCCCAAATAGGAAGCAGTACTCGTCGACTTTCCCCGCGCAAACGCCGACATTTTTGCGTGGGGTCCCTCAGACATGCCTGCCATACCGAGGGATGTCACCGAGCACTCGCCGGATATTCGGGCAGGAGCCCGACTCGTCAAACGGCCTCTGCACGGACGACGCTCGGGGGCTACGCCCTTCCCCCACTCACACACGAGAATCAGTCATCAAGGAAGGGTCGGCCTCGCCCCGGCGGAGCCCGACCCTCCCTCGGGGGCTAAAAAGGGGGAACCCCTCTCGTCGAGTTTGGATGCGCCTCTCCGCGTCAAAAAAATTCTTTTTTCGATCAAGAAGGGGTTTTTGCGTTCTCCCGGATACGTCAGAAGCAGGGTCCCGAGGAGCGAACTTGGGTACAAGTAAGTGGCGAGACCGACTGAGCCGAGGAACACCTGTGCCTCCGGGCTAGGGACACCTCACTCATCGCCTGCCACGAAAAAGGACCCAGCTCGGGAAATCACCCTGTTGTTGACAAGTCGGGCCAGGCGCGCAAATTGAAACAGAAAAGGGTATGACTTCACGCAAGAGAAGTAAAGTGTCCAGGCCTCGGCGGCCGCGGCAAATCGCACATCCAACAGAAATTGTCCCAACAAAAGTCAGGCGTCGCCTTGGGAAGGCACCGCGCCCTCAGCTCCACTCCCGCCATCGGTAAGGTCCACCTCCGCTTCCGGCGGCGGCACAGGAGGAAGAATCTCTGCCTCGAAGATGGTCGCCAGCGCCGCGCTCGGACCCGCAGCGACCGCGTCGAGCCGCTGAACCTCCGCCAGGGCGGCCTCGTCTTCGTCAGGAAGGCAATACCCCTCACTGACCCGCTCCAGGTCCACGACGTAGTGGGAAGCGAGCACGGCGAAGGCCCGCCTGACGCCGTGGTGTAGCACCCCGCGGACTTTACCGCGCGCATAACCACCTAGGGCTTGAAGACGGCTTTGGGGGGAGCTTCCTGAAGGGACGTCGCCGGGACCAAGGGTCCGATAGACATCCGAGACGGCCTCGGACATGGCCGCGAGATTGGCCTCCCTCTGCTCAGCAGCCCCGGCGAGCGCCTCGGCGAGCGCTTTGGCAGACTCGTCGAGGGCAGACTCAAGCTCTGCGAACAAGCAGAAGAAAGACCTCAAACGCGAGCGGAAGAAACGAACAAGAACGAGAACCGAGGATGGTCGAAGCATACCCCCGGCTCGGACGCGCTGCTCCGAGGCCGCGACTTGGGCTGCGGCCAGGTCGGCCGCGAGGGTCTTGGCTCAGCTTTTGGCCTTGGCAGCCTGACCCCGGGATTGGTCCCGCTCCTCGGCAACCTGGACGAGCTCCGACCGCTGCCGTAGCGCCTCCGTGCGCGCCGCCGCCGCCTCGGCCCTCAGGTCAGCGCAGAGCAACTGGAGGTCCGCTATCTTAGCATCCTGCTGAGAAAGGCGCGCGGTAGCCCCGGCGAGCGAAGTCCTCAGGGACCGCAGCGAGCCCCAGACGTCGGCCTCGCGGCGGATGAACGACGACTTGGCGGCGCTCCGGTCCGTCAGATCCTGGAAAGGAAAATAAGGCATCACGACGGACGCCTCGCTCGCAGAAGGGAGAAGGTATGCCTGAAACCATTACCTGGAGGATTTTGGGGACATCCCCGCAGAGAACCTCCAGCGATGACCGGAGCGACCCCACAGTTGCTTCCCTGCGCTTGCGGAGCTCATCCCAGGACTGGTCCTCCTGTTCGTCGTCAAGAACGAAGATAGGGTCCGAAGCCTCGCGGGTCCGGAATCGGAGCAACTAGCCTCGGGCCTCGGGGCTCCGCCGCACGGCGACAAGGCTGCCACCCGCCTGGATGAGCTGCGCGTCCACGCCCACCTCTTCCGAGGCCCTGGGCGCCGACGCTGTGGCCGGCTCAACGTCGGCGGCAACCATGTGCTCTCCGACTGGGACGGTGCCAACTGCGGTGGCGGCAGGCGCCGGCATGGCCGACACGGCAGGCAGGCTCGGAACCGCGTCGGCACCGGCCGCCTCCCCGATCACAATGGCCGCCTCGGCGGAGGAGCCCGCCTCGGGGACCCGCTCCCCCGGGACATGCGACGCCGGGGCCCCATGCGGCAAAGCGCCCTGCGAAAGGGTCGGCTGAGCGGCGGGGCCCGGGATGGCGCCAGGAGCCTGGACCGACGCCGTCTTAAGGGCCTTCCGAGGCGCCAGGTCAGTAGGTCCATGGCTCCGCTTGCTGGAAAAAAGAAGAAAGGGAAAATCACGACCAAGACGTATGAATGAAGCGCCGGGACGGAGACATTCCAAGGTACTTACCCGCTCCGGGCCATGATCCACTGTGCCTGGGGGGAGGTCTCTTGGCTCTCGCTCCCTGGAACCACAGCCGAGGTCCGCCTCGCTGACAGCCCTGGCACCGCCCTCGCCTTGGGCGCCCCTGACGCCCGGGAGGCGGACTGCCCAGGCGCCGCCATGGCGACCCGAGGACCGCTCCCTCGCGCTGCCAGCGCGGGGGACGGCTCTAGAGGGACGAACCCCTCGGCCCGGCTCCCTGGAGTCGCGTCAGCTCCTCCAGTCGAGGGGTCAAGTACCCTCTCGGGTTGCCCCCGCCCCTCAGGTCGGGGATCCGGCGTCTCGGCCCCAGGAACCGACGACATTGGCCCGCTTGGGGGCTGACTCGACAGCTCCCGGCCACACCCCAAGCTGGGGCTGAGGCCGAGACGGGCGGCCATGTCGTCCTCCTCCTCTTCATCACCGTCGTCGTCGTCGTCGGATGTCTCCGGCGATGGCTCCCTGGGGAGTCCTTCCCTCTCCTGCTGGCGACGGCGTTTCTCTAGGGCGTCCCAAGCCCGCCTCCGCTTGCGGGCCCGGGCCTTCTCCGCGTCCTTTTTCTTTTTCTCCTCCTCCGCGGCGACCCGCCGCGCTGCCCGACCCACCGCGTCCTCCGGGACCCGCGGCAAGGAGGGCTTGTGCCGCCCCACCTCCTAAAAAAAGGGGGAGGAGGGGGAAAGGAACCCAATCATGAGAACCAGGAGCAACCTGGTATATGAGGAAGGAAGGAGCGAACACTCACCAGAGCGACGCACCCCTGGTCGGGGCGCATTCGAGGCTGGGAGAAGGCGTGGGGGTCTGGCTTCCCCATCGCGGCCGACACCCGCCATTGGAGGGCGTCATGGGGAAGGGGATCAGGGGACATCCGTGACCCCTCCCAGTCGGCCTCCAGGGTCATCTCCCAAAACAACAGCCGCCGTTCCGCCAGGGGGAGCACCCTCCGACGGTGGATGGCGGCAACCACTCCCGCGGCGGTGAGACCTTCCTCCCGCAACGCCTTCAGGGCCTGGAGAAGAGGTTCGAGGTTCTTCTGCCTCTCGTGTGGAGTCCCGTGGCGCCAGGCGTCGGGAGCGGCGGTGACAACCCGCTGAGAGAACGGCGGGAGCGACTCTCCGTCATTCCGGAGGTAGAACCAACGGCGCTGCCAACCCTTGTTTGAGGATGCGAGGACGGCGGGGATATACTGCGACGACCGCGACTGCCTCAACAAAAGGGTGCAGCCGCCGGCCCGCACCGCTGCGCGGACCTTCCTCTCCCCCGTCGGCGAGGCAAAAAGCTCGGCGAAGAAGAGATGGGTCCACAAATCCCAATGGGGGGCGATCCCCAAATACCCCTCGCACACCGCTACGAAAATAGCGGCCTGCGCGATGGAGTTGGGGGTGAGGTTGTGCAACTCCACCCCGTAATGGAACAGGATGGCCCGCATAAAGCGGCTCGTCGGCACACCAAATCCCCGCTCATGGAAGGAGATGAAGCTCACGACGTACCCCGGCAGGAGGGGATGGAGTGACCCCACCCGCGGGAGGAATCCATTCCGGCCGCTGCTCATCGGTGAGAGGGCGGAGCAAACCCTCACCGACGAGGTCCTCCAAATCACCCGCCGTCACCGTGGAGAAGGGCCACGGGTCGCGCGGTGGGATGATGGTCACCAGGTCGGCCATCGCCGAAGCAGAAAGGGTGGCGGCGCGAAGGACAGGGGAGGGCGGTTTTCTTTTCCTGGCTAGATCTCTCAGACTGCGAAAAACCTAAGAGGAAGGCAAGAAGTGGAGTCGAGAACCGTCACCGGACCCACTCCGGGGTATATAAAGACCAAGGTGACGACGGTTCCAACGTACCGCCCGAACCGGACGTGGGGTTCAAAAAACGCAAAGCAAAACAGCCGTTCCTCGAACGGCTCGCGCACGCAACGGCAGCCTCGCTGACCGCCCGCCCCGGCGCATTAACTCCGCGGCTCGACGGGCAGCGCTTCTGGCGGAAGCAGCTGGCGACGTTTCGCCTTCGCCAAAGCGGCCACACCAAATAGGTACGCCACGTCGTTCAATTTCGTATCCTTTTTTCCCTTTTCCTTCTTTCTCTATCTCATGCAACAGGGACCGGGAAAGGGGATACCCCCAAAGGGATCCTTCCCCGTGAAGGAACTAGGCTCCGAGCCTCCTTACTGATCAGGGGTTCGAAGGCTGGCCCCCCGAAGGGTTCAACGGCCGCCTCAGATCGCGTGGGCCCGACACCCACTACTGGTCAGGGGTTCGAAGGTCGGCCCCCGAAAGGTCCCACGACCGCCTCAGGCTACTCGGGCTCCGTGCCCCTTACTGATCAGGGGTTCGAAGGCTGGCCCCCCGAAGGGTTCACAGTCGCCTCAGACACCGAGCGAGGGATGACCAGGGGTACGTTCGATACATAACCAAGGCTCGGGCTGCGCTCCCGAGGTACCCTAGGACATTTCCGAGACCAGCGGGAACGACTATGTAACGGAATCCCATCTTAGGGAGGCAACGAGCCCTCGGACCCCGTCGCCAGGGGACCGGGTCCAGCAGATCACCCGCAGGTACTTTTGGGCGTGCCTCCGGGCCCCTAACCGACCCCCAACGAACGGGGCACGGACATCCACTCGGATTACCCGATTGCAGCTCACCGGAGACACCATGTTCGGTGCCCATCGAGGGTAACATGGCGCTCTCCTCCCCCCCTCCTTGAGGAAAGGCGACGTAGGGGCGTATGTAAAAAAGCCGAGTCTGTCCCTGATCGTCCTCTCGCCCTGTGCGGAGGCTCGGGGGCTGCTCTCGCAAACCCGGCTCCGGCCGAACCGTTGACAGCGTCAACATACCAGCCCGAGAACTTGGGCCCCGACAGAGCACCTGGGCTACGGCCTGTTCGCATGAGGGAACCGCCAGACCAGCCGAAGCATTACGCAAGGCATTAAGACCTCGAAGGAGTGAAACCACTCCTCCGAGGCCTCGGGGGCTACACCCGGAGGGTGCGCTCGCGCGCACCCACCGGAACAAAGTACAACCGAGAAAGGCTGGTCCCCTTGCAAAAAAGTGCGACAAAAGCCTCCAAGCGAGTGTTAACACTCCCTTCGAGGCTCGGGGGCTACTGTCGGGGACCATAATTAGGGGTACCCTCAAGACGCCTAATTCTCAGCTGGTAACCCCCATCAGCATAAAGCTGCAGAGGCCTGATGGGTTTGATTAAGTCAGGGATCAGTCCATACGAGCGACTCGATCATGCCACGCCCGAGCCTAGCCTCGGGCAAGGGCAGCCGACCCTGAGATGTTTCCGTCTCGCCCGAGGCCTCCTCTTTCACGGCAGACGCATCTCCAGCTCACCCGAGGCCTTGCCTTCGCTAAGAAGTAACCCTGACTAAATCACCGCGCCGACCGACCAAGTCACTGGGGCCTTTAACGTAAAGAGTAAGACTGACGGGCGGCCAGGCTTGGCCAAAAGCGCCAGAGGAAGCTCCGCCCGACCCAGGGCTCGGACTCGGGCTAAGGCCCCGGAAGACGGCGAACTCCACTCCGCCCGACCCAGGGCTCGGACTCGGGCTAAGGCCCCGGAAGACGGCGAACTCCGCTCCGCCTGACCCAGGGCTCGGACTCGGGCTAAGGCCCCGGAAGACGGCGAACTCTACTCCGCCCGACCCAGGGCTCGGACTCGGGCTAAGGCCCCGGAAGACGATGAACTTCGCTTCGCCCGACCCAGGGCTCGGACTCCACCCCGACCTCTACCGAACGACCTCCGCCTCGCCCGACCCGGGAGCTCAGGTTCGGCCTCGGCCATGCAGGACAAACTCGACCTCGGCCTCGGAGGAGCCCCCACGTCGCCCGACCTAGGGCACGAGTCCGCCACGTCGACAGGAAGCGCCATCATCACCCTACCCCGAGACGACTCGGGCCGCAGAGAACAGGACTGACGTCCCATCTGGCTAGCTCCGCCAGATAGGCAATGATGGCGCCCCGCTGGACCCATGACAACGGTGGCTCCCAGCTCCCTTACGAAAGCAGGGGGACGTCAGCAAGGGCCCAACCACTCCGACAGCTGTCCCTCCGTCAAGCTCCATTGCTTCTTCGATAGCCACGACGCCACACTAGCCGGGTGCCAAGATCTCTCCGGCTGCCACCTTGGCATGTACTTAGGGTACTAGCTCTCCCCCGCTAGACACGTAGCACCTTGCTACACCCCCATTTGTACACCTGGATCCTCTCCTTACGCCTATAAAAGGAAGGACCAGGGCCTTCTTAGAGAGGGTTGGCCTCGCGGGAACGAAGGGCAGGGGCAGGCGCTCTCTCGGGGCCGCTCGCTCCCCTCACCCGCGCGGACGCTTGTAACCCCCTACTGCAAGCGCACCCGACCTGGGCGCGGGACGAACACGAAGGCCGCGGGAATCTCCGACTCCCTCACGACCCGGCTCTGGCCACCTCGCTCTCGCTCTCTCTCCCCCCTTCACGCTCGCCCACGCGCTCGACCCATCTGGGCTGGGGCACGCGGCACACTCACTCGTCGGCTCGGGGACCCCCCGGTCTCGGAACGCCGACACATGAGTATATATGGCTATATTTAGAGAACGAGGAGGAAGTAGAAGTCGAAGAAGCAAGGACTTCACCACCACCACCACCTGAAGAACCTCAGGCAGGAAACTGCTTTTACTTTGATATCTGTGGAGCAGAGCCTGATTCACCTATCACACAAGGCAAGCCCCGGTGCGTATGCCACCCCTTGTTATTTTAAAATCTTTCTCACTTACTTGATGCATTAGGTGATAGGAGTTGTGTGTTAAACCAGTTGCTGCATTTCCTTCCTTGGATTTGATTACTTCTCCTTAATACCCTAGTTACAAAAAGCTTTTTCTTATGCTTATCATTGCTCTAGAAAAACAAAATGCTTTGTTTTGACAAAAGATGATGCTTCAAAGTGGGTGGGATGGTTTCCAAAAACAAAACTTGATGGTGGATCCATCATGGCCATGATGGGTTCAACATCAGAAAAGATGTACCTCTGTCAGGTACCAAACTTTGGGTTTGAAATGATAAAGCTGAGACCGGGTGAGTGACTTGCACGAGAAGAGAGTCTTAGTGTAGTGTCTCCGTCTTAGTCAGTTAAGGACCTTCTCGATGTAGGCTTGCTGATCGAGGACCCTTTAACTGGTCACATGCTGCTTTGCCTCGGACAGACTAATACCAGAATAAGATAACATGCAATAGGAGTGGAGAGATGGCAAGAGTAGCATGTACCCTCCGTGGCAAGAGGCTTGACGGTGGTGAATCTGTGCTCTCGGTTGGCGTGAACCTGATCTGGTCTTAAGAACCCCAGTGGCAAGTTGACATATGCAAGGGTTAAGTGCTACATATGTCCTGCGATCAGAGATCCTCTGCTGAGTATAATCGATTCGGATCGCCGTAACTTCGTGGATATGGAGACTTGATCACTGCCCTACACATAGCATTCCAGTGAATATGAAGGGTGGATAAGAAATTGGCTAGTACAGGTCAAGTGAATGAACTAGGGTAGAAAGAACTCTAGAAAGCAGGTAATAACTTAACTTGCTAATAAAACTGGATTTTTATGGATCCACTATTAGTAAGCATTTCTGCAAACAGAGTCTTTGATTTTTGTCAAGCCATACCTTGATTCCAAAAGGCCAGCATATCCTTGCTTCTGGAGGTTGCGGTTTTTGAGGCGCAGGGCCCATAGCTGTAGTTGTTCTTCTGCGGAGACGCCAAGGACTTCGTCGTCCTCTGCTGCGTCCTCGCCCTCTAGTGGAGCGAAGCCTGGGGGTGGCACTTGTGGCTGCCCTTCGGAGCTGAAGGTGCGGAGGGTGCCTTCTAGAGTGTGTTGATCGTTGCGCTGTCTCTTACTATGTGCTTCGTCTTCGCCAGCTCCTTGGTGGGTGTTGTCAGCGAGGGCCTTGCCCTTTTTCTCAGCTAGCAGTGCTGCCTTCACTGCTTCATCGACGGATGGGGCTGCCTTCGAATTAGCTCTTTTGGGTGCCATCGCGGGTGGTTTGCTCGTAGCACGAACGGTGGGCGCCAATGTTGGAACTTGCGCTCCCGTGCAAGTTAATTCCAACGGGGGAGTGAGAAAGATGTGAACACGGTTTAACTCGAGGCGGCAATTGCTCTGTTAATCTGGCCTCTCAAGGGCACTGTACGAGGGTATTTATAGATGCCTAAGTGCCCAACGTCTCGATGTAAAGACGCATGTACCCTCAGGCCTCTGGACTATCCCTGGAATATTCCCATAAAGGAGGGTTACAGACTGTCATTACAGAAAAGCCATTACGAATCGAGCCCGTAACACACGATGCCGCGCGGGGCCTGTTACAATGGGCCGAATCCCATGTGGGCCTTCTGCTCGGGTGAGGACGTGGGACGGGGCGACGTCGTCATAGGCCTTCGTCTTGTTGTGTAGAGGACGAAGGGTGGACCCCACCGGTCGTATTGCCTCCGTTAGTGCAGTGAGATTGACGAAGGCTGGAGCGAAGGGTGGCGTCTTCGCCTTCGCCCCAACAGTAAGACTTGCAAAAGTACACTTCATACTCAGGGCTTTGTCCCATATTGTTTTAGGTGAGGAAGCGGCAAACTTTTGTTGCTTTTGTTGCAAGGTGGTACCCAAAGAAGAAAATCAAGATTGAAGCTGCGGGAGGAAGGGTCCTCCGTTAAGAAAACTTTTTTACTGTTTAGCGGGAGGGGTTTTTGCCTCCCAGTGATGTAATAATAATACCTCAGCGCTGCTATATTTTGACTCTGGTCTGTAATAATATTACTCTTTCCTGTTTTAAATAAAGTAAGTTACTGTAACTGCCTCCACATTTTTGTACCTCCAATGTATCGTAATGTCTGCGTGACGGGTGAAACGCTCTTGGGAAAGGTAAGGAATTCAGATACCGAACTTGTTAGGTGATCAGGTGCACCTGCAGGGTTGTCTGAGGACCGTGGGACAAGGACAACTGTAGATGGGCCTAATGACTTGGGAGGTTCTGTCACATGGGGCGCTCAGTGGTGGTGCAGAGGGCGCCTACAGCGGAAGCACAGGGGAGCAGCTCCTCATAGACTCTATCTCCTACTAAAGCGAGAAAGAAGAGCCCTGCTGCTCCAGCTCCTGTCGTCGATGCTCCTACTCCTTGTGCAGGCGGTGGTGCAGCCTCTCCAAATGGCTAGACTGACTAGCCACCGGACAGCGAAGCGGACGCTCCACGAGATGAGAAGGCAAGAAAGGAATGACTGACTTCCGTGTAGTGTGTCTAAGACGAGCCATCTAGAAAAGACATTGTTGGGGACTTGTTCTCAAATGCTAAGAGTTAAGAACAAAGCAACATAAAAAGTGTTAAATGTTAAAGTCCTTCGTCCTTCGAAGCATTATCCCCCTTCGGATAATAATGAATTCCGGACGAATGTTATGAAGGACAAACCTTCATAAGCACAATAAATGATGAAGAAGGATTCATACACAAGATATAAAAAATAATATAAACACTTTAAATGTTATTGTCAACTTATTTTTATTTGCCTTACTGTATTAACAATAATAGATTATAAATGTACCTTCGGCTCGAAGGAAAGCAGGGGTACAAGCGTGACGCGAAAGTAAATGCCAAGTCAGCCTGAACAGTACGGGAGCACTGTTCATCTATTTATAGGTATGGGACGCAGCCCATGTAAAATTACACCCATGCCCTTTACATTTGCTAATAACTCTATAGCAATCCATCGGGGTCTAAATAGCCTTTTCCCTTTTAAGTCGGTTTCTTTTTCTGCTATCACGCTGAAGCTCCCCTGCGCATAGCTTCGGCTCTGCGCCATCCTGCATACTCTTTGTGCATCTTCATGTTGTGGTTTTGATTTGTGTCCGAAAGTACCTGTTTACACATTATACTCCAGAGACATAGTTAAATCATGTTTTTGAGGACCTTCGGAAGCCGAAGGCCCCCAACAGTAGCCCCTCGCAATATTAATTTGTTAAAGTAATAAATTCAGATTGCGACATGGACGAAGGCCTTAAGCCCAAGGTCCGAAAAAACACCTTCCCTTTGCTATAATAGCAACAGTCATTGACAAGCGGGACCCTCCTGCTTTTAACGCACTAGGCGTATAAATAAGAGCTCACCACGAGTTCATTTGGCATGCTTTCTTGCCATCTGCTTCTTGCTCACCCATCTTTTAGCCCTTGCGCACCAACACTTGCTTGGCTTTTTAGATTTTTAAGCTTCGGTTTTGAGAGCACTTTCTCAGCATTTTCAAAGATGTCTGAAGATAAGAAAGCTGTCGCTGAATCGAAGCTGAGCCTTTCGGAGGAGATGAATCTCGGCTTTCTTGAATCAATAGCAAAGACAAATACAGAGAAGATTACTAGAGAGATCTTAGAGGGTTTATCTGAAGACACTGGTGATAGTGACAGCTATGATGTGGAAAGTGGTGGTGAAGATTCCGAAGATCGACCCTGGCGCCGAAGCCATGCAGTTTTTGGAAAATCAAGCATAAAGCAAAGCCATCTTGTCAATATGAGGGGTAGATATTTTCGGGATTTATCTATTGTGAGGGCTGACGAAGGAGAGAAAACTTGTCCGACTGCCGAAGAGAATGAAGTCGTGATATTCCGAACTTTGTGGTAGAAGTTTTGTAGAAGTTTGAAGATATTTGAAATCTGCCTTCATCAAATTACTCCCGAAGCAATCATAAGGATGGGAATCTTCGTATGGGTCGTGAAGAGCCAAGATTTGGAGCCAAATGCAAAAAGTTTCTGCAGTATGCATGAGTTATTATATGAGACGAAACCATGGGGTAAAGAGCAATATCATAACAATTTTGGCTGTTATAGCTTTGGTGCCCGCTCTAGGTCAAGCTGTCCCGTGCCAACTTTTCGAAAGAGATGGCCCGGGGACTGGATGAAGGAATGGTTCTATGTGAAAAACGACTTGAAAACGTGAGAAGATATTAAAGGTATCATCATGCGCCCCATCTGGCAGCGTTTTGGCATTCGGAAACCGAAGGTGGATATTGACGAAGCAGTCGAAGAATGCCGGAGAGCCTTCGGTGTAGTTTGCTCTTTCATTGGGACAAGGGATTTGATCCAGGAACACATTGCCTTCAGAGTATGGCCACTTGTAGAAAAGTGGGAAATGCCAAAGGAAACCGTCAGCAAACCTAACGAAGGTGGACTAGTTAGGTTAAAATACACCTTCAGATATGGAGATAAGTTTGTCGAACCAGATGATGACTGGTTAAAATGTATTGAGGCCATAAGCGATGAGCTGCTTGGACCATACTCGAAGGTAGAAGATATTGCACTGTCTGCGGCCTTTGGAGGCCGGAAGAAGAAAAGACTCAATCGAGTATTTGATGCCATTGGGTTCATCTATCCTGACTATCGTTACCCAACACGGGGTCAAAAAGGAAAGATACGGCTTCTGTGAAGGAATTTGCTTTAGCCGCTCCTAGTGAGCCAGCGCCGAAGAGGAAAAAGATGAAGGTTCTTACACACCCGCCACGCTATATTGAACCGGCCATAGTGCCTGAGTTTGTCGGTGAGACCTCTTCGGCCACCGAAGCCAAGGAGCCGACTCCCCTGTCGAATATTGAAGAGCCGGCCAAAATGCCGGAGATGGAAAAAATAGAAGAATTGAGGGCTGAAGAAACAAAGACATCAGAAATTTTAAGTCCTTCAGCAAGAGTTGAGGTGCCAATGCCAATGCCGATCACACAAAAAGACCTTACTACAACCCCCAAGAGGAAAAGAATGGTTAACGTGCTAGATGTACTAGAAACGATAAAATCTTCAAGCGCTACTCCGATGATAGCTGCCGAAGTTCCAAAGACACAAACTGAGGCCGAAGCTGTCAAAAGTCAAGCGGAAACTGAAACTGGGCTTTCAGAGCCTACCAAGAGGGAATTCTTGGAAATTGAAAAAGAAACGGAAAAAGAATCTGCAGAAGAAGCTTTATCTGAGAAAATCGCCACACCTATTCCCGAAGCATCTTCTGAAGCTTCTGACTATGTATTACGTCATGCTTCGGGTAAAAATCTGAGCGAAAAAGAAAAAAGAGAATGTCAATTCTATGCGCAAAAATTGAAATATCCAAAAGGGGCGCTGATATTCAATGGCAGCGGAGAAGAAGACTTCTTGTATTGTCTCCCTGACAGCAAGGAGATTTCTGTCTATCGGGAGATGAGCAAGAGCTTCGGATTCCCAACATTAGAAGACGGGCTCTCGGTGTTGTCAAAGGACGAGCTGGCCGACAGCTTAGCGTACAATAGTTTAAAGGTGAAAAAATGAGATCTTTGTATTATTCCTTGAAACCAAAATTTTTCATTTGCTTAAACTTATTAATGCATTTTTTGCAGGGCCTTATACTTAGCAACGCCCTCAGGGCACAAAAAGATGCCGAAGACGAAGGGTGTCCCATAGCCTTGAGCAACCTTCGTTCCGAGGTAATTGAACTAAGGAACGAAGGTCTCGAAAAAGATAAAATATTACATTCGTTGGTGAATAAAATAAAAGAAGACGAAGCTGCTTTCAAAGCTCAAGCTGAGGCTCAGAAGCGTGAACTTGAGGATCTTCGGAAACAGCTAGCCAGATCTAAAGAAGAATGCACAGTTGAAGAAGCAAAACGAGAAATTAGTGAACAATGGGCAAATCATTTAGAAAAAATTGTAGAAGAGCTTTGTGCATTTAAGAAAAGGTGTTATGAAAAATCTATAGAATGTGTTAAGAAAATAAGAACCAGCTTCGCCAGCGTTGGCGCGTTCTCAAGCGAAGAAAATTTCATAAGGGGCGACCCCGAAGGCCCAATTGGATGGATCAGCCACGAAGCTGAAGCTTTTGAAGAAGTCTTGAATAACCGTGGAGACATATGTGCCGTCTCGGGTGCTAGGGGGATTGCCACTATTTTGGAGAAAAAAGGTTGCGATCACGTGAAATCCTTGGCATAGACCGAAAGCGATTTATCTTCTGAAGACATAAAAGACCCTTCGGCCGAGGCAAGTTTGGTTGGTGGAAAATTTTTCACTAACATTTGGGAAAATGGTGCCCGGGAGATGGCTCAAGAAATTATACGAAGAAGCAAAAAAGGTATTCATGACGCTAGAAAAGTAGCAGAGGCCGCTGAGAAAAGTGCGGATCTCGAATGGCGAATAGGTATTAACTACTAGTTTTTGGGTTTTTGTTGTAACTTTTTGATTTTGAACTTGTCTACACTTTGTAACATAGCCGCACCTTCTCCTCCCTCAGAGCCCACCGAGCCATTAGCGGACCCCAATGTAAAGGGGGATGACGAGATTAGAAAAATGGCCGAAGCTATCATGGACAAAGTTGTTGATCAACTATTAAACGAAGATGCAGAAGTAGTTCTAAGGGAAGATTAGATGTCATTGTAAAAACATTTGGAATGTAATATTTGTTGAACAATATGTGAAATATTTTGTAACTTTGAATGTAGTATATAAGCTATTTATGGTTCAATTCTTTACGATGCATGAAACTTTACATACATACCGTTTTTGAGCCTTCGGCGAAAAAAACACCTTCCCTTCTTTTCATGCTTCGTAAATAATATCCGTATTTTCATCCAATCTTCATAAATTCAGTAACCAATAAATCTTTTCATTTTAGAGTTTGACAAAGGTATGCTTCTTCAATAATTATTTTTGTGCCTTGGCACTGTTTCTTCGAAACAATCTCCGAATATCAACATTGAACCCCCTTCTTGCGTTATTGATGCAATATGATGTATGATGTTATGCTTATGCAAATGATGTGATGATGTGATGTTATGCAAAATGATATTTACCGAAGATCGACATTGATTTTTCACTGTAAGCCTCCCTTAGGAGCTTCTTCGCCTTTTACTTCAGTGGAATCAGCGTTTATTTTTCGCTGTAAGCCTCCCTTAGGAGCTTCTTCGCCTTTTACTTCAGCGGAATCAGCGTTTATTTTTCGCTGTCAGCCTCCCTTAGGAGCTTCTTCGCCTTTTACTTCAGCGGAATCAGCGTTTATTTTTCGCTGTAAGCCTCCCTTAGGAGCTTCTTCACCTTTTACTTTAGCGGAATCAACGTTTATTTTTTGCTGTAAGCTCTACATTCCCTTCGGAACGACTTTTGAGCAGAAAAATTACGCTGCGCTCCCTTAGGAATGACTTTTTGTTATTTCGGAGGTTCTCCCTGTAACCATAAGTTCTTTTGCTTCGGCAACTTTTTGGACTCCGTTATTCTATGGAGAAAGTATATTTGTACCATGGCAATGGCGAAGCTATTACAAGAAATTGAAAACAACAAAAAACACTTAGGCTTTCAATAATTGTTCATTATTAAAAAGAAAATGATACTGAATGCAAAAACTGCTGCCGAGGTAGGATATTTGTTAGTAAATGTGCTTCGATTCTGGCACAGTACTGTTGACTGTGCGAGCTTCGGACTCTTCTCTGAAGTCTCGCTGGTGTTGATTATGCTGACTCCCTTCTGGCTGCTGGCCTCGTTGCATTGGTGGTGGAGGTGGATGCTGTTGCCAAGATGCCTGAGATTGACTTGCCGAAGCAACAGAAGCTGCAGGGTGGTTGCCCACATACTCTGGGATATAAGGCAAGTGGTACGAAGCAGTATGCATAACTTGCTTCGGCTGGGTCTGTTGGGATGCAGCTTCTGCTATTTCCTTTTGTTTCTGGATGGTGACATGGCACATCTTGGTGGTGTGGCCCTTGTCCTCACCACAGAATAGGCAATACATTTTCCTGGGCTGATCCCCAAAACTTCCTCCGAAGCCCCTAGCACCTCTGCCCCTTGGAGCTGGAGACCGAGGATAGCTCTGCTGCTGCCCCGAAGCCTGGGAGGAATATTGCGGCCTCTGCTGCTAGCTTCCCCTGTCATCATTCTGAGTGGAATGAATCGATCTGACATGTCTAGGATGAATTCTCCCTCCGAAGCCCCTGGCTATTTCGGAGAACCTGTAAGCTTCCTCCCTTCTCTGCCGAAAGTCATTGTCAGCGCGGATGTATTCATCCATCTTCTGAAGCAGTTTCTCCAAAGTCTTAGGGGGCTTCCTGGCAAAATATTGAGCTGAAGGTCCCGGCCGAAGCCCCTTAATCATGGCCTCAATGACAATTTCATTGGGCAATGTTGGCGCTTGTGCCCTTAGGCGTAAGAACCTTCGGACATACGCCTGAAGATATTCTTCGTGGCCTTGGGTGCACTGGAATAAAGCTTGAGCGGTGACCGGCTTCGTTTGAAACCCTTGGAAACTGGTGATCAGCATATCCTTCAGCTTCTGCCATGATGTGATTGTTTCTGGCCGAAGGGAGGAGTACCAGGTTTGTGCAACATTCTTGACGGCCATGACGAAAGACTTCGCCATGACTGCAGTATTGCCACCATAGGAAGATATCGTTGCTTCATAGCTCATCAGAAACTGCTTCGGATCTGAGTGTCCGTCATACATGGGGAGTTGAGGTGGCTTGTAAGACGGAGGCCTAAGGTGTAGCCTGCAGTTCTGCTGACAGAGGAGAAGCATCATCAAAAGCAAAATTCCCATGATGGAAATTCTCATACCAGTCATCCTCGTTGTAGAAGCCCTCTTGATGAAGCTCTCTGTGTTGAGGCCTTCGGTTCTGCTCATCTTGAGTAAGATGGCGAACTTCCTCAGAGGCTTCGTCTATCTGCCTTTGCAGATCAGCCAGCCTAGCCATCTTTTCCTTCTTCCTTTGCACCTGCTGATGGAGCATCTCCATATTTCTGATCTCTTGGTCCAAGTCATCCTCCTGAGGCGTTGGACTGGTGGCCTTCCTCTTCTGGCTTCGGGCCTCCCGAAGAGAGAGGGTCTCCTGGTTAGGTTCCAGCGGCTGCAGAGCGGTAGCCCCTGTTGCTGAAGCTTTCTTTGGCGGCACGACGAAGGTCTATGCTTGCCGAAGATGTTCAAAACTCAAAAAGTGGAAGTGAGTTCACCGAAGGTGGGCGCCAATGTTGGGGACTTGTTCTCAAATGCTAAGAGTTAAGAACAAGGCAACATAAAAAGTGTTAAATGTTAAAGTCCTTCGTCCTTCGAAGCATTATCCCCCTTCGGATAATAATGAATTCCGGACGAAGGTTATGAAGGACAAACCTTCATAAGCACAATAAATGATGAAGAAGGATTCATACACAAGATGTAAAAAATAATATAAACACTTTACATGTTATTATCAACTTATTTTTATTTGCCTTACTGTATTAACAATAACAGATTATAAATGTACCTTCGGCTCGAAGGAAAGCAGAGGTACAAGCGTGACGCGAATGTAAATGCCAAGTCAGCCTGAACAGTACGGGAGCACTGTTCATCTATTTATAGGTATGGGACGCAGCCCATGTAAAATTACACCCATGCCCTTTACATTTGCTAATAACTCTATAGCAATCCATCGGGGTCGAAATAGCCTTTTCCCTTTTAAGTCGGTTTCTTTTTCTGCTATCACGCCGAAGCTCCCCTGCGCATAGCTTCAGCTCTGCGCCATCCTTCATACTCTTTGTGCATCTTCACGCTGTGGTTTTGATTTGTGTCCGAAAGTACCTGTTTAGACATTATACTCCAGAGACATAGTTAAATCATGTTTTTGGGGACCTTCAGAAGCCGAAGGCCCCCAACAGACATCGTAAGCATAAGAGTGAGAACAGAACTAATATGACCAGCAAGTAGACCATAAATAAATGAGGAATTAGAATAAAACAAAATTTTCAGCAAGGTATAACAATATATAGTGGAACATAGGTTTGGTCGATATGACCAACTTTTGAAGGGATACCAAAGTCAAGGTGATAATAGGGGTCTATAATCCTTAGAACGACCATTCTATTCTAGTTTAGCGGTCCTACAGTTTGCACAGCTTTGATACCACCTATGTCACACCCGGTTTTAGAAGGCAAACTGAATGCGAACCATGTACGTGCCAGGATCAGCAATTCACGTACACAACAGTTACATAACTAGACATCATCACACAGTGCTCAAATAATAACATAAAAGAAGGTATAATAGTCGATTACATCATGATGTCCGGGACATCCACATAGTCTTTAACAATTATCAAAGTGCAGAAAAGAAATGTAGATACACACAGCCTACACAGGCAGCCGACTGGGGGTTTGCCGCTGACCCACGCCTAGAACTCATCATACACACAACCTACACAGGCAGCCTATGGAAGTCCTCCTCCACGACTTCATCTTCACCAGAGCAGTGGTTGCAACGCGGACAACCTGGGCGGGTTTGGTGTGTAAAGCAAGGGTGAGTACACATCAACATACTCAGCAAAATGTCGCGTTTGGCTGTAGTAGACTAGCTTTATGTGGAGTTAAGTCAAGTAGTCGCTTTTAGTTAGTCAGGTTATTATTACTAGTAGAGAGCCAGGTTTTAGTATTAACCCAAGTTATTAACCCAATATACCCTTTCCAAACGGAAAGAATACCACTTACCATTACCATAGGCATAACCAAAACCGTCATCCTCATCACCACCTGCAAACCATACATCTCTGATCAAGTATCTCTAGTCAATGGAGCTCCCTTGGCCGCTCATAATCGCGAGCACGGCTGATATATCAGTTTCATAACACTCTACAGAGGTTGTGCACATTACCCACAAGCCGTGATTCCCTCTTGCCTCGGGCCGATCAAACCCTTAAACACTACCAAGGTGAATAGGCAGGGTCTCACTACGTAGCCTTTACAAAGATTTCCTGGGGATGTAGCCGCCCGTTAGGTTTCCTAAATGCACTGCACTCCTCCCCAAGGGGCGAACCAACCTTGGCAGAGCGAGCCGCATACACCGAGCCCCATTAATGACACGACGGCGAAGCGAACTACACCCTAGTTCCTCTAATTACTCAGCTAAGAGCGTCCCACTCCACCCTCATGGTTGCACTGTTTTCCCGGGCGGTGGTCCAACGAACCAGTCCTTACGGAGAGGCAGTCGAGAAATAGCTCGAGCCCCCATAAATGTCATAGTACCACCATCATAATCAAAAGGGAAAACAGTGTATCATAGATAATCTCAACATATTCATTGATTAATGTGAAGCGCTAGGATATAGCTAAATCAAAATAACCCAACCAAAATAGGTAAACAAGGACAAGATAAACAAAAGCTAGTCAATCCTTTGGTATAAACTGTGTAAATGCGGGGAATGAATTGTAAGAATGAGTAGGACATAGATGGGTCAAGGGACACTTGCCTTCACCAACCGACTGCTGCTTAGTGTCTTCACCTGCAACTCCTTCGGACTCCGCCAACTGACCGTTATCTATACGAGTTTCAAACATACATTCCACAAATTTAATACAAAAGAACAGTACACCAAACAATAGAATGCAATAAATAAACAGACGTTCGATGCAAGTCTCACACCTACGACTAAGCAAGAAAGGGAAAGTAATGGTCGAGGCTACGGCCGACGAGCGATCACGTCACACGATTATAAATTAAAATACTCGTCTAAACAGAACGGTATTAATTTAGCCATCGCGTTTAGCATAGGGTAAAGTCATGTTCCATGCTTAATTATTATGAACAGATAAAGGTAAATTAAAAGGATTGTCGCACGGCGAAACGCGAGACACAACACTTAAACTGAATTAAGAAATAAACGACTCATCGCGTGATGGAGCGCGCTACGAGACACTTGCATTAATTATAAAGAGACGTTAAGCGTCGCGCGACGAAACGCACAATGACATAAGCCATCTAAACTGAATTTAAAACAAAACGTCGCGTGACTGGACGCGCGATGCCACACATTAAATAATCTGAAATTAAGACAAATCATCGCGCGACGAAGCACGCAACACAGCTCATTAATAAAGATGAATTTAAAATTAAAATCGATCGCCGCGCGCACTAGGGCTGCGCGCGCGGGAACGCGTTGCGTGTGCCGGGGCGCGCGAGGCCGTGCCGGGGACACGCGAGATCACACGAGTCACGCCGGGGGCGCGCAGCCGTGCCGAGGATAGGGCGGGTGTCGTCGAGGAGGGGCCGAGCAGGGGTCGCACGGGGGCGCGCATGGGAGCGCCTCCGAGGGGCCGCGAGGGGCACACGCGAGGGCCACGCAGGGGGCACGTTGGGAGGGCGGGGCAGGGGCCCGCGAGGGGTGTCGCCGAGGCCACGGGGGAGCGTCACCGGTGGGCCGCGTGGGAACACGCGCAGGGGGCCGCGCGGGGGGGAGAAGAAGGGGAGGGGGAGGAGGAGAGAGAGGGAGAGGGAGAAGGAGAGGGAGAGGGGAGGGAAGCTCACCTCAGGGTCCAAATCCGGCGATCACCGTCTCCAAAACCTAAGACACCACGGGGAGAGAGAGGTGGAGGAGAGGAGGTTGCTGCGCGGGAAAAATCAAATGAGAGAAAGGTAGAGAAGGGAGGGGGCACGCATGGGGAGGGGCAGGGCATGTGGGCCAGAGCGGGCCGGCTAGGCCAGGGCGGGCTGGGACGGGCTAGGTCGCATCACGCTGCAAAAACCCACGACACGCACAACCACCGATCGGAATCCGATTCGCGAAACTAGACTGAGCAACACACGCGATTAAACATGACATCAGACAAGAAAAAATGCCTCGGCATGATGCAACACCCATGACAACTTAGGTTTTTGTTTACACGGAATACGGACACCAGTCGCTACACCGCTTTGAAATTGGGAAGAAGGAGCGAAACGGGAAGAGAAAAGAGAGTAACGCCTGAATTTGTTGAGTAAAAAGAAGAAAAAAATCTACCCCCCAAATTCAGGGCGTTACAGCTATCTAAGACTAAGTAGTCCTTTCCCCTTTAGGTCGATTTCTCATTTTGTCATTGTCAACATGCTGAGCCGAAGCTCTTTCAACCATAGCTTCGGAGCTAGTTTTGTCCTTCGTTCGAACCTGATCTGCGTACTGTGCGCACCTTTATCTCAAATCTGAAGCCTCTTGTAGCATTTTGATATACTGAAAAGCATGTTAGTTAAGTTTTTGAGGACCTTCGGAAGAGGAAGGCCCCCAGCACTAGGTATTAACCGTTCGGATCGTCGATACTTCTCGGACATGAAGACTTGGTCACTGACTTACACGTAGAAATCCAGTGAACTCAAGGGGTTATAAAAGATGGCTAGTGTAGGCTAAGTGCCTGAACTAGGATAGAAAGAACTCTAGATACAGATAATGACTCAACCTGATAATAAAATTGGATTTTTAAGGATCCACTAATAGTAAGCTTTTCTGCAAACAGAGTCTTTGATTCTTGATCAGCTTTTCATTGGATCCCACAAGCTTCCTGTCGGTGTTTTGAAACCCGGGGGGTCCCTGGACCGACGAGTAAATCGTCGCCGCGTGCCCCAGCCCAGATGGGTCGGCGCGAGGCGGAACGCGAAGGGGGGAGAGAGCACCTGGGGTTGACAGGTGTGGGAGGTGGAACCCGAGGCCTTCGTGTTAGCCCCGCGCCCAGGTCGGGTGCGCTTGCAGTAGGGGGTTACAAGCGTCCACGCGGGAGGGAGTGAGCGGCCTTGCGCGAGCGCCGTCCTGTCCTTCCCCGTGCGGCCAACCCTCTGTAAGAGGGCCCTGGAACTCCCTTTTATAGGCGTAAGGAGAGGATCCAGGTGTACAATGGGGATGTAGCAGTGTGCTAACGTGTCTAGCGGAGGAGAGCTAGCGCCCTAAGTACATGCCATCGTGGCAGCCGGAGAGGTTTTGGCACCCAGTTCGTGTGATGTCGTGGCCGTCGGAGGAGCGCTGGAGCCTGGCGGAAGGACAGCTGTCGGGGCTATCGAGTCCCTGCTAACATCCTCTTGCTTCCGTAAGGGGGCTGAGAGTCGCCGTCGTCACAGGGCATGTGGGGCGCCATCATTACTCGTATGGTGGAGCGAGCCAGATGGGACACCGGTCTTGTTCCCCGTAGCCTGAGTCAACTCGGGGTAGGGTAATGATGGCGCCTCCTGTCGACGTGGTCGGTCCATGCCCTAGGTTGGGCGAGGTGGAGGCTCCTCCGAGGTCGAGTCTGTCTTCCAAGGTCGAGGTCGAGTCCGAGCCCCCGGGTCGGATGAGGCGGAGACCGTCGGCTGAGGCCAGGGCTGAGTCCGAGGCCTGGGGTCGGGCGAGGCGGAGTTCGTCGTCTTCTGGGGCTGAGCCCGAGTCTGAGCCCTAGGGTCGGGCGAAGCGGAGTTCGTCGTCTTCCATGGCTGAGCCCGAGTCCGAGCCCTGGGGTCGGGCGGAGCGGAGTTCGTCGTGTTCCGGGGTTGAGCCCGAGTCCGAGCCCTAGGGTCGGGCGAAGCGGAGTTTCCTATGACGCCTGAGGCCAGACTTGGCTGCTGTCAGCCTCAATCTGTCGAGTGGCTCAGCAGTCGGAGCGGCGCAGGCGGCGCTGTCCTCTTGTCAGACTGGTCAGTGGAGCGGCGAAGTGACTGCGGTCACTTCGGCTCTGTTGACTGGGGGGCGTGCGTCAGGATAAAGGTGTCAGGCCACCTTTGCATTAAATGCCCCTGCGATTTGGTCGGTTGGCGTGGCGATATGGCCAAGGTTGCTTCTTGGTGGAGACTGGGCCTCGGGCGAGCCGAAGGTGTGTCCGTTGCTGGAGGGGGTCCTCGGGCGAGACGTAGATCCTCCGGGGTCGGCTGCCCTTGCCCGAGGCTGGGCTCGGGTGAGGCGTGATCGCGTCCCTCGAACGGACCGATCCTTGACTTAATCGCACCCATCAGGCCTTTGCAGCTTTGTGCTGATGGGGGTTACCAGCTGAGATATAGGAGCCTTGAGGGTACCCCTAATTATGGCCCCCAACAGTAGCCCCCGAGCCTCGAAGGGAGGGTTAATACTCGCTTGGAGGCTTTTGCCGCACTTTTTTGCAAGGGGACCAGCCTTTTTTGGTTGCATTTTGTTTCGGTGGGTGCACGCGAGCGCACCCACCAGGTGTAGCCCCCGAGGCCTCGGAGGAGTAGTTTGACTCCTTCGAGGTCTTAGTGCGTTTCGCAACACTTCGGCTGGTCTAGTTGTTCCCTCATGCGAGCTAGCCGTAGCCCGGGTGCACGGTCGGGTCCCAAGTTCTCGGGCTGGTATGTTGACGCTGTCAATGGTTTGGCCGGAGCCGGGTTTGCGAGAGCAGCCCCCGAGCCTCTGCACAGGGCGAGAGGACGGTCAAGGACAGACTCATCTTTTTCACATACGCCCCTGCGTCGCCTTTCCGCAAGGAGGAGGGGGGGAAAGCGCCATGTTGCCCTCGGAGGGCACAGAACATGGTGTCTCCGGTGAGCTGCTGGCGGGTAATCCGAGCGGACGCCCGTGCCCCATTTGTTAGGGGTCGGCTAGAGGCCCGGAGGCGCGCTCCAAAAGTACATGCGGGTGATCTGCCGGACCCGGTCCCCTTTGACGGGGTCCGAGGGCTTGATGCCTCCCTCTGATGGGATTCCGTTACAAGATTGCTCTCGCTGGTCTCGGAAATGTCCTAGGGTACCTCGGGAGCGTAGCCCGAGCCTTGGTTATGTATCGAACGTACCCAGGGTCATCCCTCGCTCTGTGTCTGAGGCGACTGTGAACCCTTCGAGGGCCAGCCTACGAACCCCTGATCAGTAGTGGGCGCGGAGCCCGAGTGGCCTGAGGCGGCCGTGGAACCCTTCCGAGGGGCCGGCCATCGAACCTCTGACCAGTAGTGGGCGCAGAACCCAGGTGCTCTGAGGCGGCCGTTGAACCCCTCCGAGGGGCCAGCCTTTGAACCTCTGATCAGTAGGGAGGCACGGGGCCTATTTCCTTCACGGAGAAGGATCCTTTTCGGGGTATCCCCCTTTCCCGGTCCCTGTTGTAAGAGAGAGAAAGAGGAAAAGGAAAAGGATACGAAATCGAATGGCGTGGCGTACCTTTTTCGACGCGGTCATTATGGCGAAGGCGAAGCGTCGCTTGCTTCTCCTGCCTGAGGCGCCGCCTGTCCCACCGCGGAGTTAATGCAACGGGGCGAGTGGTTTGCGAGGCGGTCGTTGCGCGTGCGCGAGCCATTCGAGGAACGGAACACGGGTGCACCGTCTTCACGCCGTGAGAGAGGGTTCTCTCGCTGCCCCTGGATGGGACGTAAGCTTGGCTGACGACGTGACCGCTGCTCCTGCCCGCCTACCACCGCCATTACTGCCGACCCATTTTTCGGCCGTATTGACCGTCGTGCCTGGCTGGCACTACTGGGTCATACGCAGGGTTGCCTCGAGCCGCGGTACTGGCTCCACAGTCGAGGAGGCGCGGTAGTGGTGGGTGTGGCGGTGCAGTTGCTCGCACGTAGCAACCGGCGCGCCAGTTGCATGACGCGTGGGCCTGGACCTCCATGCTGGGCGCGTTGGAGTCGAAGCGGCACACCCACTTGGCGTGGTTGCATGCTGACTGCACGGCTGTCCACCCTTCCACCCGTTGGTCTGGGCGAAAGTGGAGGAATGCTTGTAACCACCGGGCGGTTGCATGCACCGCGCGTGGAGGTTTGGCTTCTTCTGCCCTGGACCGGCTTGCATGACACGTGGGGCTCACCCCCCGCGCCGTAGGGGGAGGACCTTGGAGCGTGTTGGAGAAGACTCAGCCCACGAGGGCTGAGGACGCAAGCGGGGAGAGTCGCCTTTAAAAGGAGGGTGACCTCCTTGAAAGGCAGCCATGTCTTCACGCTCCCTTATGCACTGTGTCTTTCCACCTTCTAAGCCCCCGGATGGGGGACGCCCGCAATCCTTCCGTCTTGTCGTTGGAGGGACGCAACTTCGAGGAAGTTGGTACCTTTCAGCCACCATTCGGCTTCAAGGATTTTCGTCAGGCAGCCTGGCTGCATCCCCTCGCCGGTGGTCACCCAAGACGGTGACCTCCAGTTCAGCGGTGGGGAGAAGCGAGCCGGGCTGCGATCTTGGTTCCGCCCTCAGCTTCAAGGATCTTCATCATCCTTGCTGGGGCGGAGGCCGGGCTGAGCCGGAGCTCTACCTCCCGCGCGGGTTCATGGGTCACCCATTCCTTCAGCCTTCAAGGGAGAGGGCACTCACTGGCCCTGCGAGAGGGGCGGACTTCGACAATGCGGGGCTGGTCGACGGTGGGCGTCGCCAGCTTCAGCACGTTGGGCTCGCCGGCTTGGCTCCCGGTGCCCCCTTCCGCCGCAAGGGCGGTTGTCGCGCCGTGCGCACGGGTGGACAGCCCAAGACATCGCGCGCCGCTAGGGCGGCGTTCGTGTTTTGGGGCTGTCCTGCCTTTGAACCGGTACGGCGCCTCCGCGCGGAGGTCGGTGCCCCGCTCGTCCGAGAGGATCCGAGTGGGGATCTGCCGATGGGCTAACGGCTCCGGTCGTCGGTGCCGAGGTGGATGCGGCTCGAGAAGTCCCCGTCGCCGACGGGATCACCGCCACCATCCGCGCTCCGGGCCTCTGGCTCTTTGTACTTGTCCTCGCCCCTCGAGCGTCGCTGTGGGCGAGGGCAAGGTTGCAGCGGCGTCCGCCCTGAGGCCATCGCTGCCGCTGTGGGGACGAAACCGGAGTTCCGTTTGTAATGGCACTTTGAGTGCCGGTGTTTTGTTCATTGTGGCTGTCGGGGCCTGAACATGTATGTATCTCCGGCATGGAGCCGTGTTTTTCCTTCATTTCGAGCACCAAGACTCGCCTGTCTACTATCTGAACCGCTTCACCAAGCATGAGTTGCCTCGTGCGAAGGTCACGAGTGAGGTATCCGTATCCCGGAGGCGTAGGAGTCCCTCGGCTCGGTCGGCCTTGCTGTCCGAGGCTTCTCTTGCTTAGTTAAAGGAACCCCTCGGCCGCTCTTTGATGAGCCGAAGCCGGAGGTAGTGGTGTCAGCACGGACAGAGCCAGAGTTGCCTCGAAAAGAGGATTTGGTCGGCCGGAGCCTGGCCGGGTCGTCCACTGGCGGGACCGACACCGAAGTTGAGCTGCTGAGGCCACGAGCCGGGCTGATGTCTTCGGGGGACAGCTGGCCGAGGCCTCGGGGTGGCCGGCCGAGCCGTCTGCTTGAGCCAGGATTCCTGGAGAAGACCCTGGCGGCGATGGCCCGGGTGTGGTGCTGATGTCGTCCTTCAGAGTGGAGATCTCCAACCGCGTCGCCGTCCGAGGCTAGGTCAGACCCCGCCGAAGGTGTAGTCGACGCCGAGGGTGCTGCTGCCCCCTTCTACTGTCGACGTCCAAGCCTGTAGGATCGGGTTGTCTTGTAGCGTGTGTATGTTTTCTGCGGCCACCGAGGCCCAAACACACTGTCGTCGTGTTGTAAAGCTGCGTTTCTTTTCCTCTTGTTTCGAGTATCCGGACTTATTTGTCGGTAACAGAATTGTTTGTGCGGGCGAGAGTTGCTTTTCACGGAAGGTGATGAGTGAGGTATCCGTATCCCGGAGGCGTAGGAGTCCCTCGGCTCGGTCGGCCTTGCCGCTTACGCGCACTCTTACTCGTCCATAGGGTTCTGTCACCGACGCAGTCGAGAAGGCTCGAAAAACCGTTCCGACAGAGGGGCTTTCGGGCGTGAAGACTCGCTCGGTCTGCGGAATCACTTATCCGAGCGCGAGTTACTTATCGCAGAAGGTGACGAGTGAGGTATTCATATCCCGGAGGCATAGGAGTCCCTCGGCTCGGTCAGCCTTGGCTGCTTACGTGTACTCCATCGTTTTCAGGATCCACTTTCAAAGTAGTCGAAAAGCACGAAAGGCATTCTAGCATAAAAGATTTTCTTCTTTTTTCGAGGAAAATTTCGACGCAGAGGGGGTTCCCCCCTTCTAGCCCCCGAGGGAGGGTCGGGCTTTGCCGAGGCAAGGCTGACCCTTCCTTGACGACCAGACTTTGTGTGTGAACGGGGTGTACGAATAACTTGGAAACATCTTAAGGGTAGAAGCGACGTAGCTGTTGGATGTTCCAAGCGTTGCTGTAGACCTCGCCTTGACTGTTGGCCAGCTTGTATGTTCCGGGCTTCAGAACCTTGGCGATGACGAACGACCCTTCCCAGGGAGGCGTGAGCTTATGCCGCCCTCAGGCATCTTGTCTTAGCCGAAGCACCAGGTCGCCCACCTGGAGGTCTCGGGACTGAACCCCTCGGGCGTGGTAGCGTCGCAGGGACTGCTGGTACCGCACCGAGTGTAGTAAGGCCATGTCCCGAGCCTCCTCCAGCTGGTCCAGTGAGTCTTCTCGATTAGCTCGATTGCTTTGGTCGGCGTAGGGCCCTCGTCCTCGGGGAACCGTATTCTAAGTCTGTGGGCAAGATGGCCTCGGCCCCATAGACTAGAAAGAACGGTGTCAAGCTCGTGGCTCGGCTCGGCGTTGTCCTCAGACTCCAGACCATTGAGGGGAGCTCCTTCATCCATCGCTTGCCGAACTTGTTGAGGTCGTTGTAGATCCGAGGCTTGAGTCCTTGCAGAATCATGCCGTTGGCACGTTCTACCTGCCCATTCGTCATGGGGTGAGCCACGGCAGCCCAGTCCACCCAGATGTGGTGATCCTCGCAGAAGTCCAGGAACTTTCTGCTGGTGAACTGGGTGCCGTTGTCGGTGATGATGGAGTTCGGGACCCCAAAGCGATGGATGATGTTGGTGAAGAACGCCACCGCCTGTTCGGACCTCATGCTGTTTAGGGGCCGGACCTCGATCCACTTGGACAATTTGTCGATGGCGACCAGCAGGTGCGTGTAGCCCCCGGGTGCCTTCTGCAAGGGGCCGACTAGGTCCAGACCCCACACAGCATACGGCCAGGTGATGGGTATGGTCTGCAGAGCCTGAGCGGGCAGGTGGGTCTGCCTTGCGTAGAACTGACACCCTTCGCAGGTGCGGACAATTCTAGTGGCATCGGCCACCGCCGTCGGCCAGTAGAAACCATGTCGGAAGGCGTTTCCAACAAGGGTTCGAGGTGCTACGTGATGGCCGCAAGCCCCCGAGTGTATCTCTTGCAAGAGCTCCTGACCTTCGGCGATGGAAATGCATCACTGGAGGATGCCCGAGGGGCTGCGGTGGTAGAGCTCCTTCCCATCTCCTAGCAAGACGAAAGACTTGGCGCGCCGCGCCAACCGCCGAGCTTCGGCTTGGTCGAGGGGTAGCTCCCCTCGGTGGAGATATTGCAGGTACGGGGTCTGCCAGTTTTGATTAGGCGTGACCTTGTTCTGCTCCCCCTCAACGCGCAGTGCCTCACCCTCGGGGGCCGAGGGTACCTCGGGCTGAGCCGAGGGTGCCTCGGGTTGAGCCAAGGGTGCCTCGGGCCGAGCCGAGGGTACCTTCGGACTGAGCCAAGGGTGCCTCAGGCTGGGCCGAGGCCTCCTTGGGTTCAGGCGTGTCGTCGGTCTTGACGGAGGGTTGATTCAGGTCTTGGGAGAATACGTCCGGGGAAACCGTTGTTCGCCCCGAGGCTATTTTAGCCAGCTTGTCCGTAGTCTCGTTGTAGCATCGGGCGATGTGGTTGAGCTCGAGCCCGTAGAACTTGTCTTCCAGGCGCCGAACCTCATCGCAGTAGGCTTCCATCTTCGAGTCGCGGCAGTGGGAGTTCTTCATGACTTGGTCGATGACGAGCTGCGAGTCACCGCGAGCGTCGAGGCATCGGACCCCTAGCTCGATGGCGATTCGCAACCCGTTTACCAGAGCCTCGTACTCAGCCACGTTGTTGGACGCCGGGAAGTGGAGGCATAGCACGTAGCGTAGGTGCTTCCCGAGGGGCGAGATGAAGAGCAGGCCCGCACCGGCCCCTGTCTTCATCTGCGACCCGTCGAAAAACATGGTCCAGAGCTCCGGTTGGATCGGAGCTGTTGGGAGCTGGGTGTCGACCCATTCAGCCACGAAGTCCGCTAAGACCTGGGACTTGATGGCCTTCCGAGGGGCGAACGAGATCGTCTCGCCCATGATCTCCACCGCCCACTTTGCAATTCTACCCGAGGCCTCTCGGGACTGGATGATCTCCCCCAGGGGGAAGGATGACACCACAACACCGAATGAGACTCGAAGTAGTGTCGCAACTTCCGCCGCGTCAAGATCACCGCGTACAGCAGCTTCTGGATTTGTGGGTAGCAGATTTTGGTCTCGGACAGTACCTCACTGATGAAGTAGACTGGCCTCTGGACGGGCAATGCATGCCCCTCTTCTCGTCTCTCAACCACAATCGCGGTGCTAACCACCTGAGTGGTAGCGGCGACGTAGATCAAGAGGGCTTCTCCGGCAGCGGGGGGCACCAAGATGGGCGTGTTCGTGAGGAGCGCCTTCAGGTTCCCGAGGGCTTCCTCGGCCTCAGGGTTCTAAGCGAAGCACTCGGCCTTCCTTAAGAGGCGGTACAGAGGCAGGCCTCTTTCGCCGAGGCGTGAGATGAAATGGCTCAGAGCCGTGAGGCATCCCATGACCCTCTGTACGCCTTTCAAGTCCTTGATGGGCCCCATGCTGGTAATGGCTGCGATCTTCTCCGGGTTGGCCTCGATGCCCCGCTCGGAGACGATGAACCCCAAGAGCATGCCTCGAGGGGACCCCGAAGACACACTTTTCGGGATTGAGCTTCACACCTTTCGCCTTGAGACATCGGAATGTCACTTCAAGGTCGGAAAGGAGGTCGGAGGCTTTCCTCATCTTGACTACGATGTCATCGACGTAGGCCTCGACCGTTCGGCCGATGTGTTCGCCGAACACATGGTTCATGCATTGCTGGTACGTTGCACCCGCATTCCTCAAACCAAACGGCATGGTAACATAGCAGTACATGCCAAAGGGTGTGATGAAAGAAGTCGCGAGTTGGTCGGACTCTTTCATCCTGATCTGGTGATACCCTGAGTAGGCATCGAGGAAAGACAGGGTTTCGCACCCAGCAGTGGAATCCACGATTTGATCGATGCGAGGCAGAGGGTAGGGAACTTTCGGACATGCTTTTTTTAGACCAGTGTAGTCTACACACATCCGCCATTTCCCCCCTTTCTTTCTCACAAGCACAGGGTTGGCAAGCCATTCGGGATGGAATACCTCTTTGATGAACCCTGCCGCCATTAGCTTGTGGATCTCCTCGCCTATGGCTCTGCGCTTTTCATCGTCGAATCGGCGCAGAGGCTGCTTCACGAGTCAGGCTCCAGTTCGGATATCCAGCGAGTGATCGGCGACTTCCCTCGGTATGCAGGGCATGTCCAAGGGACTCCACGCGAAAACGTCGGCGTTTGCGCGGAGAAAGTCGACGAGCACTGCTTCCTATTTGGGGTCGAGCTCGGAGCCGATCCGGATCTGCTTGGAGGCGTCGTTGCAGGGGTCGAGAGGGATGGACTTGACCGTCTCCGCTGGCTCGAAGTTGCCGGCGTGGCGCTTCACTTTTGGCGCCTCCCTAGAGAGGCTCTCCAGGTCGGCGATGAGGGCCTCGGACTCGGCGAGGGCCTCGGCAGTGCTCCACGCACTCCACGTCGCATTCGTACGCGTGTCGGTACGTGGGCCCGACGGTGATGACCCCGTTGGGGCCCGGCATCTTGAGCTTGAGGTAGGTGTAGTTGGGGACGTCCATGAACTTGGCGTTGCATGGCCTCCCCAGCACTGCGTGGTAGGTTCCGTGAAACCCGACCACTTCGAACGTGAGGGTCTCCCTTTGAAAGTTAGAGGGCGTCCCAAAGCAGACGGGTAGATCGAGTTGTCCGAGGGGTTGGACGCGCTTCCCGGGGATGATCCCGTGGAAAGGCACAGCGCCCGCCCGGACCGAGGATAGATTGATCCGCAGGAGCCCGAGGGTCTCGGCGTAGATGATGTTGAGGCTGCTGCCTCCGTCCATGAGGACCTTGGTGAGCCTGACGTTGCCGATGATGGGGTCGACAACGAGCGGGTATTTCCCCGGGCTTGGCACATGGTCGGGATGGTCGGCCTGGTCGAAGGTGATGGGCTTGTCAGACCAGTCTAGGTAGACTGGCGCCGCCACATTTACCGAGTAGACCCCCCGACGCTCTTGCTTGCGGTGCCGAGCTGAGGCGTTTGCCACTTGCCCACTGTTGGGGGCCTTCGTCCTCCGAAGGTCCTCAAAAACAAGATTTGACAATATTTTCCAAGTGAATTATATGAACAGGTATTCTCAGACTCAGATCATGAACATGGAGTACGGACAGGACGAAGCTTAAGCCAGACGAAAGGAGGTTGATGAAGGACGGGCTGGTTACCATGCTGTACGAAGGATGGCGCGCAGCCGAAGCTATACGCAGGAAAGCTTCGTCGCGATAGCAGAACGGGGAACCGACATAAAGATGAAAAGACTACTTAGGCCTTGATAGACTCCCATAGGTCATTAGCAAATGTAATGGACATGAATGTAATTTTACATGGGCTGCGTCTCACGCCTATAAATAGATGAACAGTATTCCCGTACTGTTCACGCTGACTTGGCATTTGCTTTTGCGTCATCTTTGTACTTTTGCCTTCCTGCAATCCGAAGGTACATTTGTAATTTGAAGTCATTTCTATTGTTACATAATAATAAAAATGACATGGTGATAAAATTTAAATGTTTACATTACTTTTTATGTTAAGCATAAGTTCTTCGTCGTGACTTATCGTGCTTACGAAGATATATTGTCTATGACCTTCGTCCGGAGCACGTTATATCCCGAAGGGAGATAATGTTTCAAAGGACGAAGGACCTTATCATTTAACACTTTTTATGTTGCCTTGTTCTTAATCCGAAGCATTTGAGAACAAGTCACCAACATTGGCGCCCACCTCCGGTGAACTCACTTCCACTTTGAGTTTTTTGAACACCTTCGGAAGCCACAGACCCTCGCTATGGCGCCGAAGAAAGCTTCAGCGACTGGGGCTGCAGCACTGCAACCGCTGGACCCCAACCAGGAGACCGTCTCTCTTCGGGAGGCCCGAAGCCAGAAGAGGAAGGCCGTCAGCCCGACGCTTCAGGAGGATGAACTGGACCAAGAGATCAGGGATATGGAGATGCTTCATCAACAGGTGCAGAGGAAGAAGGAAAAGATGGCCAGGCTAGCTGAGCTACAGAGGCAGATAGACGAAGCTTCTGAAGAAGTTCGCCATCTTACTCACGATGAGCAGATCAGAAGGCCTCAACAAAAAGACCTTCATCAGGAGGGCTTCTTCAACGAAGATGACTGGTATGACAATTTCCAACATGGAAATTTTGTTTTCGATGATGCTTCTCCCCTGTCCGCTGAGCTGCAGGCTACACCTTGGCATCCGTCCTACAAGCCACCCCAGCTTCCCATGTTCGATGGTCATTCAGACCTGAAGCAGTTTTTGATGAGCTACGAGGCAACAGTGTCTTCGTATGGTGGCAATGCTGCAGTCATGGCAAAGTCTTTTGTTATGGCTGTCAGGAATGTTGCTCAGACCTGGTATTCCTCCCTTCGACCAATAACGATTACTTCATGGCAAAAGCTGAAGGACATGTTGTTAACCAGCTTTCAAAGGTTTCAGACGAAGCCGGTTACCGCTCAAGCCTTGTTCCAGTGTACTCAGGATCATGAAGAATATCTTCAGGCGTATGTCAGAAGGTTCTTACGTTTGAGGGCGCAGGCACCAACGGTGCCCAATGAAATTGTCATCGAGGCCATGATCAAGGGGCTTCGACCTGGACCTTCAGCTCAATACTTTGCTAGGAAGCCTCCTCAGACTTTGGAGAAGCTACTCCAGAAAATGGACGAGTACATTCATGCCGACAATGATTTTCGTCAAAGAAGGGAGGAGGCTTTCAGATTCTCTGAAATGACCAGGGGCTTCGGAGGAAGATTTTATCCGAGGCATGTCAGGTCCATACACAACTCTACTCAAAATGATGATAAGGGGAGTCAGCAGAATAGGTCGCAGTGCTCCTCATAGGCTTCGGGGCAACAGCAAAGTTTCTTCCGGCCACCAGCTCCAAGAGGCAGAAGTGCCAGGGGCTTCGGCGGAAGATTTGGAGATCAACCAAGGAAAATGTTTTGCTTGTTCTGTGGAGAAAACAAGGGCCATACCACCAGGATGTGCCATGTCACAATCCAGAAGCAAAAGGAAATAGCCGAAGCTGCAGCGCAACAAGCTCAGCCGAAGCAGGTCATGCATACTGCTTCGTACCATCCGCCTTACATCCCACAGTACATAGACAACCACCCTGCAGCTTCTGTAGCTTCGGCAAGTCAACCTCAAGCTTCCTGGCAACAGCCTCCGCCTCCACCCCCACTACAACAAGGCCAACAGCCAGAAGGGAGCCAATATGCCCCACACCAAAGGGACTTCAGAGAACAATCCGAAGCTCGCACAGTCAATAGCACTGTGCCAGAGTCGAAGCACATTTATTGACACATATCCTACCTTTGATAGCAGTCTTTTCTATTCAGTTCTATTTTCTGTAACAAAGAACATTGTTAGTTTTCATGTAATAATTTCGTTGTTTCCCACGAGGAAAACCTATTTTCTCCACAGGCTTAAGTTGCTGAAGCTTAAAAATTTGCGATAACAAGGAGGACCTTCGAATTATTAAAAGTCCTTCGAAGCAACAGAAAGTCGTTCTAAGGAACGCAGAGTAAGTTGCTGAAGTCACAAAAAGCCGTTCCAAAGGGAGCGCAGTGTAAGTTTTCTGCTCAAAAGTCGTTCCAAAAGGAATGCAGAGCTTACAGCGAAAAGTCAATGCTGATACCGCCTAAGTAAAAGGCGAAGAAGCTCCAAAGACGTTCCTAAGGGAATGCAGAGCTTACAGCGAAAAGTCAACGCTGATACCGCCTAAGTAAAAGGCGAAGAAGCTCCAAAGACGTTCCTAAGGGAATGCAGAGCTTACAGCGAAAAGTCAGCGCTGATATAAAAAGATTGTGTGTTTCACGGGGATATGTGTGTATCTTCGGAATCAAATTCATCTACATGACATAACATCATCACATCATTTTGCATAGCATAAGCATCATACATCATATTGCATATGGCAAAAGAAGGGAGGACAGTATCAACCTTCGGAAGAATGCTTTGAGAAAGTAAAAATCTTCGGAATATAGCTTCGGAAAATGTTCTCACGAAGTTTGGATATTTTTCATCAGAGCGCTATGGGTTTTGTGATGCATAAAGGTTTTTCTATCTTCACGAAGCATGAAAAGAAGGGAAGGTGTTTTTTCGCCGAAGGCTTAAAAACGGTACGTATGTAAAGTTTCATGCATCGTAAAGAATTGAATAATGAAAAGAAACTTATATATTACATTCAAATGTACAAAATATTACATAGACCACATTTCAAATGTTTTTTATAATACCATCTAGTCTTCTCTTAGTACTACTTCGGCAGCCTCATTTAGAAGTTGTTCAACAACTTTATCCATGATAGCTTCGGCCTTTTGTTTAATTTCGTCATCCTCTTTCGTGTGAGGGTCAGCAGACGATCCAGTAGGTTTTGAGGGAAGGGAATATGTCTACATTACTATCACAAACCGCGAACAAAGTTTGAAATAAAAATTACAACACAACAAGAACGGCTAATTAATACCTATTTGCCCTTCGGGCTCTGTACTTTTTTCGGCAACTTCTGTCACTTTCCTAGCATCATGGATGCCTTTTTCACTCCTTTGAATAATTTCTTGCGCCATTTCTCGGCCGCCGTTGTCCCAGATATCAGTAAAGAATTTACCGCCAACCATGCTTGCTTCGGTCGAGGGGTATTTGATGTCTTCGGAGGACAAGGCAGCTTCGGACTGAGCTAAGGATTTTACATGCTCACAGCCTTTCTTCTCCAAAACAGTAGCAACTCCTCTGGCGCCCGAAAAAGCACAGATGTCACCGCGGCTACTCAGGATTTCCTCGAAGGCCTCTGCTTCGTGGCTGATCCAATCCAGTGGACCTTCGGGATTGCCTCTTGAGAAATTCTCTTCACTAGAAAATGCGCCAACGCTGGCGAAGCTGGATTTTATCTTTTTGACGCATTCAATAGATTTAACATAGCATTTTCTCTGGGATGCACGAAGCTCCTTGACACTTAACTCTAAATGACTGACCAACTGGTCACTCAGCTCTCGTTTTGTTTCTTCAAGCGCACGTTCCTCCTTAGCTCTAGCTAGTTGTTTCTGAAGATTTTTAATCTCGCGTTTTTGGGCTTCGGCCTGGACCTTTGAGGCAGCTTCGTCCTTTTTTACCTTGTCTACCAATGTAAGCAGAATTTTATCTTTTTCCAGAGCTTCGTTTCTCAGTTTAATCACTTCTGATCGTAGATTGTTGAACGCAATTTCATAGCTCTCATCTTCGGCACTCTTTTGTGCTCTCAACGCGTTGCTTAGGATTAAACCCTATATGTAAAAAAGTTGGTATAAGAATAAAAGAATGAGTTACGAATTAAAAAATTTTCAAACCCCTAATTCCCATACCTTTAGGCTATTGTACGCAAGACTGTCCGCGAGATCCTCCTTCGTCATAGCACATAATCCAGCTTCGAGCTTCGGGAATCCCATACTTCTAGCCATCTCCCGGCAGACAGATAATTCTTTGTTATCAGGGAGGCAGTATAGGAAGTCATCTTCATTTGTCCCATTGAACACTACTGCCCCCTTCGGATATTTTAACTCTCTAGCATAGTGATTGGCTTCATAAGTCTCTTCTTCAGATAATTTCTTCCCCGAAGCATGTCGCACGATGTAATCGCAAATGTTGGAAGGGGCTTCGGGGGCGGCAGTGTTAATTTCTCCAACCAAAACTGGTTCCGATATTTTTATTTTTTCGGTTTCCAAAGATTGTTCCTTGGTGGGCTCTGAAGGCCCAGCCTCAGCTTCAAGTTGTTGCTTCGAAGCTTCAGTAGACGCTTCAGCAAGTTCAGTAGTCTTCTTTGGAGTTGTGCTTGAAGACTTAATTGTCTCCAAGACATCTAGCACGTTCACCATTCTTTTTCTTTTTGGGGTCACCGATGGCCCCTTTTGATTCTTTATTGTTTCAACATTTGCTGAAGGACTCAAGATTTCCAATATTTTTTGTCTTTCACTCTTCAGTTTTTCTGCCTTCTCTGCTAAAGGCGCTTCAGTTTTTTCTTCTATCTTTGGCACTGGAGCTGATTCCGTAGCTTCAGTGGCCAAAGAGACTTCACCAATAAATTCAGGCACTGTGGCTGGCTCAATAAAACGTGCCCGGTGGGTGAGCACCTTCATCTTTTTTCTTTGCGGCGCTGGCTCATTAGAAGCACTTGTGGCAACTTCTGTTGCAGGAGAAGTATTTTTTCTTTTGCGGCCCGGCACCGGATAATGGTAGTCAGGGTAGACAAACCCGATTGCATCAAATACCCGGTTGAGCCTTTTCTTCTTTCGGCCTCCGAAGGCTGCCGATAACGCAGTGTTCTCGGCCTTCGAATACACCCCAAGCAGTTCGTCACTTAATGTTTCAATGCTTTTCAACCAGTCGTCATCAGGTTCAACAAACTTATCCCCGTATTTGAATGTGTATTTTAGTCTGACCAGTCCGCCTTCGTCGGACTCTTTGATGGTCTCCTTCGGCATTTCCCACTTTCCTGCAAGTGGCCACACCCTGAAGGCAATATGCTCTTGGACCAAGTCCCTTGTCCCAATAAAAGAGCAGATTACGCCGAAGGCTCTTTGGCATTCCTCGGCTGCTTCATCCATTTCAACCTTCGGCCTTCGAAGTCCGAAGCGTTGCCAAATGGGGCGCATAATGATACTCTTAACATCTTCCTGCGCTGTTAAGTCATTCTTTACATAAAACCACTCTGTCATCCAGGCTCCGGGCCACCTCTTCCGATAGGTTGGCACAGGGCGGCTTGACCCGGAGTGGGCACCGAAGCTGTAACACCCAAAGTTGTTGTGATATTGTTCTTTCCCCCAGGGCTTCGTCTCATATAACAACTCATGAATGTTGCAAAAGCTTTTGGCATTTGGTTCTAAACCTTGGCTTTTCGCAGCCCAGACAAACATCCCCATTCTTATGATAGCTTCGGGAGTAATTTGATGAAGGTAGACTTGAAATGTCTTCAGGACTTCGACAACGAAGCTGCTTAGGGGGAATCGAAGCCCAGCCTTGAGAAAGCTTCGGAAGATTACGACTTCATCTTCTTCGGGAGTGGGAGATGTTTTTTCTCCAGCATCAGCCCTCACAATAGATATATCTCGAAAGTATCTCCCCCTCATATTGTCAATATGACTCTGCTTAATAGTGGTTTTCCCGAAAACCGTGTGACTTGGCCGCCATGGTCGATCTTCGGACTCTTCCCCACCGCTTTCTACATCATAACTGTCACTGCCACCAGTATCTTCAGACAAACCTTCCAGAATCTCCTTGGTGATTTTTTCCGTATTGGTCTCCGCCATCGCTATAAGAAACCCCAAGTTCTTCTCTTCGTCGAGACTCAGCTTCATCTCAGCAGGGACCTTCATATCTTCAGACATCTTCGGAAACACTAAAAAACTGTTTTCAAGGCCGAAGCTTCAAAACCAAAAGATCAGCAAATCTTAGTGCGCAAGAGCTAAAAATTTTAGTGGGCCGAAGCAGATGGCAAGTGAGAGTACCAAAATGAGTTTGCGGTATGATCTTATTTATATGCCCAGTGCGTTGAAAATTGAAAGACCCCGCTTGTCAGTGAATGTTGCTATTCTAGCAAAGGGAAGGTGTTTTTTCGGACCTTCGGCTTAAGGCCTTCGTCCATATCGCAATCTGAATTTACCACTAACAAATTAATATTGCGAGGGGCTACTGTTGGGGGCCTTCGTCCTCCGAAGGTCCTCAAAAACAAGATTTGACAATATTTTCCAAGTGAATTATATGAACAGGTATTCTCAGACTCAGATCATGAACATGGAGTACGGACAGGACGAAGCTTAAGCCAGACGAAAGGAGGTTGATGAAGGAAGGGCTGGTTACCATGCTGTACGAAGGATGGCGCGCAGCCGAAGCTATACGCAGGAAAGCTTCGTCGCGATAGCAGAACGGGGAACCGACATAAAGATGAAAAGACTACTTAGGCCTTGACAGACTCCCATAGGTCATTAGCAAATGTAATGGACATGAATGTAATTTTACATGGGCTGCGTCTCACGCCTATAAATAGATGAACAGTATTCCCGTACTGTTCACGCTGACTTGGCATTTGCTTTTGCGTCATCTTTGTACTTTTGCCTTCCTGCAATCCGAAGGTACATTTGTAATTTGAAGTCATTTCTATTGTTACATAATAATAAAAATGACATGGTGATAAAATTTAAATGTTTACATTACTTTTTATGTTAAGCATAAGTTCTTCGTCGTGACTTATCGTGCTTACGAAGATATATTGTCTATGACCTTCGTCCGGAGCACGTTATATCCCGAAGGGAGATAATGTTTCAAAGGACGAAGGACCTTATCATTTAACACTTTTTATGTTGCCTTGTTCTTAATCCGAAGCATTTGAGAACAAGTCACCAACACCCACCGTAGATCATGAAGCAGTCGCGGACCTCAGGGAACTCTCCTGCCTTGCGATCTTCCTTCTTGGCATCGTCGAGGGCCTTGCCACCCTCCGCGGGTGGCCCGGCCTTGTGAAAGTGTCGTCGAAGCATGGCACACTCCTCAAGGGTGTGCTTAACAGGCCCCTGATGATAGGGGCACGACTCCTTGAGCATCTTGTCGAAGAGGTTGGCACCTCCGGGAGGTTTCCGAGGGTTCTTGTACTCGGCGGCGGCGACAAGGTCCACGTCGGCGGCGTCGCATTTCGCTTGCGACTTCTTCTTGCCTTTCTTCTTGGTGCCTCGCTGAGTTTACGCCCCGGGAACATCTTCCGGTGGGTGGCCCTGGGGCTGCTTGTCCTTCCGGAAGATGGCCTCAACCGCCTCCTGGCCAGAGGCAAACTTGGTGGCGATGTCCATCAACTCGCTCGCCCTGGTGGGGGTCTTGCGACTCAGCTTGCTCACCAGGTCGCGGCAGGTGGTGCCGGCGAGGAACGCGCCGATGACATCCGAATCGGTGACGTTGGGCAGCTCGGTGCGCTGCTTCGAGAATCGCCGGATGTAGTCCCAGAGAGATTCTTCCGGCTACTGGCGGCAGCTTTGGAGATCCCAGGAGTTTCCAGGGCGCACGTATGTGCCTTGGAAGTTGCCGGCGAAGGCTTGGACCTAGGTCGTCCCAGTTGGAGATCTGCCCCGGAGGTAGGTGCTCCAGCCAGGCTCGAGCGGTGTCGGAGAGGAACAGGGGGAGGTTGCGGATGATGAGATTATCATCGTCCAGTTCCACCCAGTTGGCAGGCCAGCCGATAGTCCGCGAGCCATAGTTCCGGTCTCGTCTCCCCCGAGTACTTTGTGATAGTAGTCGGGGTTTGGAACCGGGTCGGGAACGGCGCCCGTCGTATGGAGCGGCTGAAAGCCTGCGGACCGGGTGGTTCGGGCAAAGGACTCCGATCCTCCCCGCTGTCGTAGCGTCCCCCACGCCTGGGGTGGTAGCCTCGGCGCACCCTTTCGTCAAGGTGGGCCCGACGGCTGTGGTGATGGTGCTCGTTGCCGAGACGACCCGGGGCCGCAGGCGCTGTGTTGCGCGTGCGCCCGGTGTGGACTGAGGCTTCCCGCATTAATCGGGAAGTCGCGGCGCGATGTTCCGAGGGGTACCCCTGCCTTCGGGAGGCGAAGCTTTCGGCCCGTCGGACCGCGGCGTCTTCCAGGAGATTCTTGAGCTCTCCCTGGATACGCCGCCCCTCGGTGGTTGATGGCTCCGGCATCGCGTGGAGAAGTATTGCCGCTGCAGCCAGGTTCTGGCCGACTCCACTGGAATCTGGTGGCGGCCTTACCCTGACGTCGTCGGCGATGCGGTGCTGGATGCCCTGGTGGAGATGACGCGCTTCTTCGGCCGGGGGTTGGCCCGCCCATTCCTGCCCGATGTCCCGGCGGATCGGCACAAGCGTTCCTGCTCCCTCGTCGAGTCTAGCCTGCACCTCGCGGATTTGCTCGAGCTGTGGGTCAGGACCCCCCGCCGGGACGGGGACCACAGCTAGCTCCCGAAGGATGTCGACGCGAGGCACGGGCCTAGGGGGATCACCGTTCTCCGGCATACCAAGATGGTTGCCTTTGCCGGGACCCCCTAGATCGACGTGGAAACATTCGCGACTTGGGCCGCAGTCCTCGTCGTCGAGGCTGCGGCTACCATCGGAACAGTCGGAAAGGCAGTAGTCACATGCGGTCATGAATTCCCGCATGGCGCCGGGGTTACCAAGTCCGGAGAAATCCCAACAGAGGTTGAGCTCGCCATCTTCCTCGGACCCTGAGGGCCAGTAGGTCGAGACGGCCGTCAGCTGGTCCCAGGGTGACTGCACACGATACCCCAGAGGGTTTGGACTCGCCTCTATGAGAGTGTCCACCGAAGCAGAGTTGCTTGGCGGGTCGAGGCCGAATCCAAAAGGCGCGAGATGGAAATCGATCGGTACCTTTTGGTCGATGGGCGGTGACGAAGTCACGTCAGGGACTGACTGCACCGTCGTCTCAGGTACGAGGGTGACGCCCAGCAAGTCCTTCGCGAGCGTGCTGGCGTCGTCCGTTTGCTTGAGATTGGTGTGTTGCGGGGAGACGGCGCTCGTCTTCGTCTCAGACGCGAGGCCGATGCCCGACGCGCTCCCCGTTGGGGCGCCGGCGCCGTCGAATCGCTCGACAGCCGACGAGGTGCCGCCTCCTGCTTGGCCTTGGTTGCCCCGCCTCCTCCTCCGTCGGCGGGGGAGGGGACGGGACAAACCCGAATGTCGTCCTTCCACCACGTGGGGAAGGCGTCGTCGATTTCCCTGCCGGCGGGCGGGTTGTCGACCGCCATTGTCGCTGTCACGCGGCGGGGGAAGGAGTATCATGTCGTAGCTGCCGTCGAGGGACATGAACTCAAGACTCCCGAAACGGTGCACCGTCCCGGGTTGGAGAGGTTGCTGGAGACTGCCCATCTGGAGCTTGACAGGAAGCTGTTCGTCAACACGCAGCAGGCCCCTACCTGGCGCGCCAACTGTCGGTGTTCCGAAACCCGGGGGGTCCCTAGACCGACGAGTAAATCGTCGCCGCGTGCCCCAGCCCAGATGGGTCGGTGCGAGGCGGAACGCGAAGGGGGGAGAGAGCAGCCGGAGGGAGACAGGCGTGGGAGGTGGAACCCGTGGCCTTCGTGTTAGCCCCGCGCCCAGGTCAGGTGTGCTTGCAGTAGGGGGTTACAAGCGTCCACGCGGGAGGGAGCGAGCGGCCTTGCGCGAGCGCCGTCCCGTCCTTCCCCGCGCGGCCAACCCTCTGTAAGAGGGCCCTGGACCTCCCTTTTATAGGTGTAAGGAGAGGATCCAGGTGTACAATGGGGATGTAGCAGTGTGCTAACGTGTCTAGCGGAGGAGAGCTAGCGCCCTAAGTACATGCCATCGTGGCAGCCGGAGAGGTTTTGGCACCCAGTTCGTGTGATGTCGTGGCCGTCGGAGGAGCGCTAGAGCCTGGCGGAAGGACAGCTGTCGGGGCTGTCGAGTCCTTGTTGACGTCCTCTTGCTTCCGTAAGGGGGCTGAGAGCCGCCGTCGTCACAGGGCATGCGGGGCGCCATCATTACTCGTATGGTGGAGCGAGCCAGATGGGACGTCGGTCTTGTTCCCCATAGCCTGAGTCAGCTCGGGGTAGGGTAATGATGGCGCCTTCTGTCGACGTGGTCGGTCCGTGCCCTAGGTTGGGTGAGGTGGAGGCTCCTCCGAGGTCGAGGTCGAGGTCGAGTCTGTCTTCCAAGGTCGAGGTCGAGTCCGAGCCACCGGGTCGGACGAGGCGGAGACCGTCAGCTGAGGCTAGGGCTGAGTCCGAGCCCTGGGGTCGGGCGAGGCGGAGTTCGTCGTCTTCCGGGGCTGAGCCCGAGTCCGAGCCCTGGGGTCGGGCGGAGCGGAGTTCGTCGTCTTCCGGGGCTGAGCCCGAGTCCGAGCCCTGGGGTCGGGCGAAGTGGAGTTTCCTATGACGCCTGAGGCCAGACTTGGCCGCTGTCAGCCTCACTCTGTCGAGTGGCTCAGCAGTCGGAGCGGCGCAGGCGGCGCTGTCCTCTTGTCAGACTGGTCAGTGGAGCGGCGAAGTGACTGCGGTCACTTCGGCTCTGTTGACTGGGGGGCGTGCGTCAGGATAAAGGTGTCAGGCCACCTTTGCATTAAATGCCCCTGCGATTTGGTCCGTTGGCATGGCGATATGGCCAAGGTTGCTTCTCGGGCGAGACGTAGATCCTCCAGGGTCGGCTGCCCTTGCCCGAGGCTGGGCTCGGGCGAGGCGTGATCGCGTCCCTCGAACGGACCAATCCTTGACTTAATCGCACCCATCAGGCCTTTGCAGCTTTGTGCTGATGGGGGTTACCAGCTGAGATTTAGGAGCCTTGAGGGTACCCCTAATTATGGTCCCTGACACTTCCTTAGACAGGTAAGACTTGCGAAAGTACACTTCGTACTTAGAGTTTTCGAACCCATGTTGTTGTAGGTGACGAAACAGCCGAGTTTTGCTGTTTCTGCTCGAAGGTGGTGCCAAAGCAGGAGGAAAATCAGTAGACTAGTTGGCGGGAGGATGTTTTGCCTCCCAGTTATGTAATATTGAGTGCTGCACTTGAACACCTGTTATGTAATAAATACTCTCTCTATATTTTATATGAATGTAAACTATGTTATTGTAATCCTTCCGCTTATTCTTTACTCCGATTATGTGTGTAATGTCTGCGTGATGGGTGAAGCTCTCTTAGGCGATATGATGAGGATACAGATAACCGAACATGTCAAGTGATTATGCACACCTGCATGGTTGTCCGAGGTCCTTAGGACAAGGACATCTGTAGGTGGGCCTAATACCTTGGGAGGTTCCGTGATAGAAAGAGGCTTCCAACCTTCGGACTGTGTCCAGATACTTCTCAAGCTTCGGGTCTCTTACTTTGCTGCTCTTGTCAACGTGACCCGAAATAACTTGTGAATCGGTTTTGAGAATTGCCCTTCTTATTCCCATTGCCTTAAGTTTCCGAAGCCCCAATAGAAGGGCTTCGTACTCTGCAATATTATTTGTGCAGCTGAAATCCAACCTTACTGCATAACAGGTTCTGATTGGAAGACTCCCCATGACCCATCACAAAACATTGTCCAAGCTTCGTCATCTTTTGTTCTTTCTTTGTCCTGAGCCCCTGGCGTCCAATCAATAATGAAGTCTACTAACGCTTGGGATTGGATCGAAGATCTATGAACATAATCAATAGTGAACTCATTCAGTTCTGCAGCCCACTTTCCAACCCTTCCTGTGGCTTCTCAGTTTCTTATTATATCCATGAGAGGTTGTGAAGAAGGTACGCTAATATGGTATGTCTGGAAATAATGTCGAAGCTTCCTGGAGGCCATCAGCACAGCATACAGTACCTTTTCTAATTCTGTATAATTCTTCTTTAATGGACTGAGTACTTCGAAGATGAAGTATACTGGCACTTGCTTTTTTGCTGGACCATCCTATTTTTCTTGTACCAGTGCTGCGCTAACCACAGCGTGGAAAGCAGCCACATATAGATGCAATGGAGTTCCTGACCAAGGTGGGGTTAGAGTTGTTAACTCTATCAAGTACTGCTTCAGTTCTTTGAAGGCCTTTTGCTGAGTTGGTCCCCATTGGAAGACTCCAGATGACTTCAGTACTTCGAAGAATGGCCAATTCCTCTCTACTGACCTTGAAATGAATCTATTCAATGATGCCAGCCTTCCTGTCAACCTCTGAGCAACTTTTTGTGACTTTGGTGGCTCCATTCTGAAAGGGAAATGTGCCTTTGGGCCATTTCTAAGTATTTTGGTGATTTAGTGCCCAACACAGGTGCCTAATTGTAAAATGGTGGACAAAGTACAAATCAAGGATAAAGGTATGTTTCTCAGACTTAGTACATTGTTTTATGGACTAATGTATTGTGTCTAAGTGCTGGAAACAGAAAAAATCAAGTTGAAGAAGAGATGGCTCGAGCAGCCAAGACTCTGCTCAGTCTGGAGCACCGGACTGTCCGGTGGTGCACCGGACAGTGTCCGGTGCGCCAGGCTGGCTCGGCGTGAAGTAGCCGCTCTCGGGAATTCGCCGACGGCGTACGGCTAAAATTCACCGGACTGTCCGGTGTGCACCGGACTGTCCGGTGAGCCAACGGTCGGCCGGGCCAACGGTCGGCCGCGGAATCTGCGCGCGACACGTGGCCGGGCCAACGGTCGGAAGGGGGCACCGGACGGTCCGGTGTGCACCGGACTTGTCCGGTGCGCCAACGGCTCCCAGATCTGCAACGGTCGGCAGCGCCATTTTAGGAAGGAAATCGGGCACCGGACAGTGTCCGGTGTGCACCGGACTGTCCGGTGCACCCGACGACAGAAGGCAAGATTGGCCTTCCAGATTTGCTCTCAACGGCTCCTAGCTGCCTTGGGGCTATAAAAGGGACCCCTAGGCGCATTGGAGGAGTCAACCAAGCAACCTTAGAGCATTCTTGATCATCCACACTCAGTCTTTGCGCATTTGTTTGTCATTCTCAGTGATTCGAGCTCCGTTCTAGTGAGAACTTTGAGATAGTCCTTTGAGCTCGATTCTTGGCCGTGTGTGTGCGCATTTTGCTGTGGATTTGTGTGTGTTGCTTTCCTCCCTTACTCTGAATTTCTTGTGAATCTCAAGTGTAAGGGCGAGAGGCTCCAAGTTGTGGAGATTCCTCGCAAACGGGATATTGAAAGGCAAAACAAAACACCGTGGTATTCAAGTTGGTCTTTGGACCGCTTGAGAGGGGTTGATTGCAACCCTCGTCCGTTGGGACGCCACAACGTGGAGTAGGCAAGCGTTGGTCTTGGCCGAACCACGGGATAAACCACTGTGTCATCTCTGTGTTTGATCTCTTGTGGCATTGTGTTTTGTTGAGACTCCTCTCTAGCCACTTGGCGATTATTGTGCTAACACTTAACAAGTTTTTGTGGCTATAAGTTTAAGTTTCACAGGATCACCTATTCACCCCCCCCTCTAGGTGCTCTCAATTGGTATCAGAGCCGTTCTCTTCACAAAGGGACTAACCGCCCGAAGAGATGGATCCTAAAGGGAAGGGAATCGTGATCAACGACAAGGAGAAGGAGTCCTTCGTCAACGAGCCCAAAGATGACAAGCCTACCGACTCCGGCTCGGGTCATAGACGAAAGGAAGGGAAGAAGAAGAAGACAAGGCGCATCAAGGAGATCGTCTACTACGACGACAGCGATGAGTCTACTTCTTCCCAAAAGGACGACGACCACAACGACTACGAGAGAAGGAAACCGGTTAATTCGAACTTTTCCTTTGACTACTCTCGTATTCCACAAAGTTCAAATTCACTGGGGGTTCCACTGGGGGTTATGAAGCTTGTCTTGGGCTCGTCTTCTTTCTTCATCCAAATTTGGTGATAGCCTGAATAACAATCCAATAGACTCATTAGTTCCGAAGTAGCTGCTACATCTACCAGAGAGTATATCCTGGGTAACGAGAACTCATCCTTCGGACACGCCTTATTAAGACCTGTGAAATCAATGAACATTCTCCACTTCCCATTAGCCTTCTTCACCATTACAGTATTGGCCAGCCACTCTAGGTATGTTACCTCTCTGATTACTCAGGCACTCAGAAGCCTTTTAACTTCGTTTCGTGCACCTTCGGATTTGTCTTCAGACATCTTCCGAAGCTTCTGCTTTCTTGGCCTGATAGCAGGATCTACATTAAGTGAATGCTCAATGACGTTTCTGTTGATACCACAGAGATCATTGGCTGACCAGACAAAGACATCCTTGTTGTTGAATAATAATTTCAACAAGGTCTTTTCTTGTTCGTCAGACAGTTGTGATCCCAGCAACACCTTCTGCTCAGCTATGTCCTCACGTAGAAGCATGGGCTTCGGCTGGTCTACTGAGGAAGCCTTATCTCTTTTGTGCTTGTATTTTTGATGAGCTTCAGCTCCATCTATGTTATGAATAGCCTTTGAATCTGTCCAGTTTCTTCAGCCCTTCTAGCAGCTTCTTGACTCCCATGCATAGCTATGGGGCCTTGGTTTGGTGTTATCTTCATGCACAGATATGCTGGATGAAGTATTGCTTTGAAGGCATTTAATGTTCCCCGCCCAATGATTGCATTGTAGGGATACTCCATATCAACAATGTCAAGGACAACCTACTATGTCCTTGTATTGTGAACATAGCCGAAGGTGATTGGCATAGTTATCTTGCCGATCGCCACTATCTGCCTTCCTCCAAAGCTGCAGAGGGGGTGTGTTGCATCATGTATCTTGTCGTCCCGCTCTTGCATTTGCCTGAAAGCTTTCGCAAAGATAATGTCTGCTGCACTACCTGTGTCTACTAGGACATTGTGAACCAAGAACCCCTTGATGACACATGATATAACCATTGGATCATTGTGAGGATAATCCTTAAGCTGAAGGTCTTCTTAGGAGAAGGTGATTGGTATGTGAGACCACTTGGACTTGATGAAGGGTCCTTGCACTCCAACATGTTGTACCCTTCTCTGTGCCTCCTTCTTTTGCTTCTTATTGGCAGGTTCAGAATTTGAGCCGCCTATAATTGGGACCTCCAGCTTCATAGTCGAAGGTGCCACAACTTGGTTGCCTTGCGAAGCCATTATCGTAGTCGTGGAAGTGAGTTCACTGGAGGTGGGCACCAATGTTGGTCACTTGTTCTCAAATGCTGTAAATCAAGAACAAGGCAACACAATGTTAAAGATTAAGGGCCTTCGTCTTTCAAAGCATTATCTCCACATGGGCATAATGCTCATCAGACGAAGGTCAAGAAAGACATATCTTCATCATTCAACATGCGAATAAGAATTCATAAGGATGAAGATAATAACTACATCTTAATGGTCCATTTATATTTGTATTCCATAAAACAAGCATGAATATTAATAGGATTAACATTGCATTGATACCTTCGACTTGCTCGAAGGTGTGGATGCGAGAGAGTGAATACGATTCAGCGTAAACAGAACGGTGTTACTGTTCATCTATTTATAGGCACGAGATGTAGCCCGGGTAAAATTACATCCATGCCCTTGAACATTTGTCTATAAGCAACTTAAACAAATAAGGTCTATCTAGTCTTTTCCTTCTTTGCTTGATCTGAGCCGAAGCTACTAATCTTTGGTGTTCTGCATCATTGCTTCTTTCCAAGATCTTCGTCTTGAGAACCTTTGGCAGAAGTGGGGCGGACCTCTTGTGGCATTTTTCCGAAGGTGTTCATGTGTTGAGGACCTTCGGTGCAGAAGAAGACCCCAACAGCAAACTCATCTTGATCTTTATGAAAATCACTTATCTTCACATGAGCCCCCACGTTAAGTGAGCTCATGCACATTATTCCCCACACATGTTGAGCAAAGAACGTATGTGAGCTCACCCTTGCTGTACTCTCCCCCCAGGTCAAGGACTGGTAATGCAAGATGAGGACCATGAAGGATGCCATGATGAGTTCGTGAGAGGTCTAGGTCATCGTCTCCTAGTCAACTATGGTTGCGGTGGGTCGTTGTCTTCATATGATACAATTTAGCTATTTTGTACAGAACTTCTATTATATAGTAAAGATGTGGCATTCGTTTCTGTACCATGAGTCATTATAAGTGTGAGTCTTGAACCTAGCACACTTTTGATTCACACCTGGGTTTGCCCTTAAATCCGGGTGTGACAAAGAGCTACACTAAACATCCATACACTTATTGCAACTGCACCAAAGCATTCAAAGCCTACCAAGTGGCACATTTAATAGAATTGAGCTAGAAAATCTTAGTGCCCTTTAGTGAGTTTGTGATTGAGTTGTTGCTACATTCTTGTGCTCTTGAGTTTCTTTCTCTCATTCGAATTCTCACTCTTGTAAAAGCTAGAGAGAGACTCTATTGGTTGTGTGGAGATTCTTGCAGAGACTCTGATCTCTTAATTTGTGAAGGAATACTCAAATGGTCTAGGCGATCATTTGAGAGAGGGAAGGGGTTGAAAGAGACCCATCCTAAGTGGACTCCACAACGGAGACGTAGGTTTTTTGGAGCCAAACCTCATAAAACAAATCACACATGTCTTGTTTGAGTTTTATTTGTGATTTGTTTCTTCCTTTTCATTTCTCTCAAGTTCTCTTGTTGCACTTGATTATAAATCAATTGTATTTCTCCCAAAGTAATTTCGCAATCATAAGTGCTATACTAGCCAGAGGAACTACTCTCCTTCACTCTGATTGATTTGCTTCTCATTCTAATGCCGAACTAGGGTTTGAGTTTTTGTATTGAGTATTAAATTTTAGATTTCACCTATTCACCCCCCTCTAGGCGACTTTCAATTGGTATCGGAGCCCGACATGTCATTTAGCCGAATGCGAACTATCTATGTGCCTTGATCAGAACTCACATACATAGTAGTTTAGGGTTTAGGGTTTAGAGATTAAAAACCCTTGATCTAGAACTCCTCGAAGTCTTGAAACTCCTAGAAATCTGCCATGTTCCTTCGTCTTCATTGAGAAATGGTTGCAGTGGAGGCAACCTGGTGTTTTGTGTGAAAGCAAGGGTGAGTACACATCAACCTACTCAGCAAGTGTCCCATTTGGCTGAAGTAGACTAGCCTTATGTGGAGTTAGGCTATTAGCAGTTGCTTTTACTTCATCAAGTTTTATCATTAATATAAGCTAGGTTTTATCATAAATCACAAGTTATTAGTGAGAGCACAGAGAAGGGGGTGAAGAGGACATCCTACAAAAATGACACTAAAAACACAAACTTGGTCTAGAAATGAGAGTTAGTGGAACTATGCCAAGTTTGAGTAGAGAGTAGAAGAAAGCATGTACTCTTCACTTGATTGCCCTAACAAGATATAGAATAGGTTAAGAGTAGTATTAGAAGTGAATTTGAGAGACTTAGGAATAGGAAGGAAAATCACAAGCAAATAAGCACACAAGACATGATGATTTTTCCCGTTGGTTCGGTCAAACATAAAATGCTTGCCTGCTCCACGTTGTGGTGTCATCGTTGTTTTGATGATCCCTATGTAGAAAGCCCTCTTTTCTAGTATTCACTAGAAAATTTCCTCCTTTCTTTTTTTTCTTCTTTCTATAGTGGAGATAGTCGCACGTAATGATAGGTCACGGCCATATTATTAAAAGCTTGCAGTAAGAAGGGGTTTCATTCTAGCACCCGGAAATAATATTCCAAAGCCTTGCGGGTAGAATGCTATATGCCCGGGACCATGTTACTATTATTTGTTTCTCCTCCTTCATATTGACCTTTTCGATTTTTGCCAATAAATGACGAGCTACAAAAGGATTCGTTTTTTTCGTGTCACAGCTGATTACTCCTTTTTTCATTTTAAAGAGTGGCATCCTATGTCCACTATCTTGATTGAGGTATGGAGGTCAGAATAAATAGAATAATAAGGGGCAGATGTAGCCAAGTGAATCAAGGCAGTGGATTGTGAATCCACCATGCGTGGGTTCAATTCCCGTCGTTCACCCATCGCATTATTGCAAATTCCAAAAATGCAATTTTCCATATTCCTAGTTACGTATTTACTTATGGCGACAAAGAATAAAACTATCACTATATTTTTTCTTTTCCTAGTTCTTCCAAGCGCAGGATAACCCCAAGGGGTTGTGGGTTTTTTCTACCAATGGGGGCTTTCCCTTCACCACCCCCATGGGGGTGGTCCATAGGGTTCATAACTACCCCTCTTACTATGGGGCGTTTACCTAGCCAACACTTAGATCCGGCTCTACCCAAACTTTTTTGGTTCACCCCAACATTACCCACTTGTCCAACTGTTGCTAAGCAGTTTTAGGATACCAAACGGACCTGCCCAGATGGTAATCTTAAAGTGGCCAATTTACCCTCTTTTGCAATCAGTTTCGCTACAGCACCTGCTGCTCTAGCTAATTGCCCACCCCTTCCACGTGTGATTTCTATGTTATGTATGGCCGTGCCTAAGGGCATATCGGTTGAAGTAGATTCTTCTTTTTTCTCAAAAAACCCCTTCCCAAACTGTATAAGCTTCTTCCAAAGCATACAGCTTTCTAGATGTATATGACAATCTCTAGACAGATGGATCTTATATGAATCGTATGATGAAGTACCACATGAGTGGATATATAGAAAAGGAATCCAAATCCGCCGAATCGCTCATGTTATGATCTTCTACATCCTAGGTCTCCGCATTCCGTCATCTGGCATATGTTCTTCATGTAGCATTCAGATCGAATGACTATGGAATTACGTCGATACTTCCACATATTATGGGTAACGTAGGAGACATCCCTATTTTCACCTAGGGGTCTTAATTACCACTGCTTAACTTTCAATTCGCCTCTGACCATCAAATTAAATGTGAATAACCTGCCCTCCTCTCTTTGAAACAACGGGCGCTTCCGGTTCTGTGCGTGCTTCAAACAATTTTGTCTTCTCCATATTACTATATCTCTAGAGTCAATAATTTTCTATGAGGAACCCCTGAACTCAATCACTTGCTGCCGTTACTCAATAGTTTTCTGTTGAGGTCTATCCCGTAGAGGTATTCAAATTGGATCAATGATCAATTTCTAGGTTTCGTCGTAAACCTAATTGGTTACTTCCAATTACGTAAATCAATAGTTCAAACCGCACTCAAAGGTAGGGCATTTCCCATTGATAAAGGAACTTTTGTACCAAAAACAATAGTTTCTCCAATTATAGCCCCTCTGGGATGTAAAATGTATCTCTTCTCACCATCCCCATAGTGTATGAGACAAATGTATGCATTTCGATTAGGGTCGTATTCTATGGTTACGATTCTACCTGATATGTCCTTTTGATTCTGTCGAAAATCGATTTTACGGTATAGGCGCTTATGACCTCCCCCTCTATGCCTTGCGGTAATGATTCCTCTGGCATTACGACCTTTACCACAACGGTGCCGTCCATGGATCAATTTATTTCGTGGATTGGATTTCACTTGCCTTTCTATGGTTCCCTTGCGTGTGCTCGGGATAGGTGTTTTGTTGTAAATGTTTCGCCGTATTATTAAGTATTCTCCTTTAGTTTGTTTCTCTATCTAGAAGTGGAATAGAATAACCCAGTTGAAGGGTAATGATCATACGTTTGTAATGCATGGTATGTCCTAGAATAGGTCCCATTCTTCTACCCTTTTCGGGTAGTCGATGGCTATTCACAGCTACTACCTTAACACCAAAGAAGAGTTTGTAAGGCCCAAAATTTGTATAAGAAAAAAATTATTAATATTAATAAAATAAATATATGAAGAAATAAAATAGCAAATTTAGATATCTCAAATTATACTTGAGTGTTGAAAATTGAGGACTGAATTTTGAAAACCAAGAATTATTTTAGAAAAAGAAGTAATAGAAAAGTTTTCTATTCAACTAAATGATTATGCATATCATTAAATGATGCACCATAAGCAATTATATACATGATTATTTAAATTTGAAGTAACTTTTACTTCTTACCCCACATTCAAAATACTATTTTTCTAAAAAGAACGAAAACAATATGATGTGTTTCATATTTCAAACATCTACCAAACAAATAAAACAATTAAAATAAATATATATATTTATTGCTTCATAATTGGTTTTGAGTATGTATTAAAAAAATTGAATTCCTAAACTTTATCTTGGATTTGGATTTTAAATTTGTAAATCAAAAGAGAATGAGAATTGGGATTTAACCCAAAGGTACAATTTTGGAATTGAGAAAAGAGAAGAGAGAAAATATGATGTGGATAAACATAAGAATATAAAAATATACTATTCTTACACTAGGGAAATGAATTTGTACATTTGACTTAAAAGTGAAACCCATAACAATATTCGAATTCAACATTTGAGATTTAAATGAAATAGAAATTAGAAAATGAAAAAATAAAAGAATAAAAGAAGCCAAACCCGCGTCTGGGCCGAAATAGCTTTCTCACGGCCCATTCTCCTCCTTTCCCTCCGCGCGGCCAGCCCAATTCCATTCCCCCGCGCCGTGCTCGCTGGAGTCACTGTTGCGTGGGACCGTCATGTCAGTTCTCGCGCGCGCGTGTTCGCTTCTGTGGAGCCACTGCATGATGGGCCTAAGCCATCAGTCAACTACCTCGCCCGTCCATGGCGGAATCGCCCCATGGAACTTGTAGCTCCGTTGCTCAAACCCGGTGTATGACCTCGTGACGATAATGGCCGAGCCACCATGACTTCATCCCTGTTTCTAACCTAACCACCCCGAGACAAACCTTGCGCCGCCTGCGCCCGGTGAAGAAATAGTGCCGCCACCACGCGTAGATTTTCGATTGCAGTGTCGCTGTGGCTTCTACGGCGTCCTAGGCACTTCACTAGGGAGCACTGACCTTGATTGTGGCCGTTTCGGGTGTGGGAAGCTGCAGTTGGTGCTTATTTTCTCGTCGGAGTAATTCCCCACCGCCGGGCCGCCATATGTCGCCGCCTGGGCTACATGCTGTGTGATTTTTGCTAAGCTAGCTCCTAACGAGTTTCTTGTGATCCCTATTTCCTGTTGAGCTTGTCGATCGGATGACGTATGCCTTGGGGCGGTCGCCTTTGGGCTTACAGGGGACCTTCCTGTCGCGGCGGTGCCTGCGCCACCGTCCCGCACGGTGGTGAGGAGGGCGATGGCCTTGTGGCCTTTCAATTAGATACGTGCGGCCATGATCACCTCAAACACATCCCCTTCGCCTCATCGAAGTGGGGCCGTTGATTCTGGATCCGTCCGCCGTAAACACTCGCGATGGTAAGTTAACCGGGGAACGTTAGATCAGGATCCAACGGTTGTGATTGCGTCCGGTTCGGGGTGATGAAGATCTAATCTGGGTCATCAACGTTGATCCAACGGTCCGAATCTCCCCATACCCCTTCGGCCAGACTAATTCGCATAAGAGCCCCTGGATTTATTAATAATAAACCCACGGTCCGCGATAGTTGTGCGCTGAGTCTTGTGATTCTTGTGCAGGGGCCCCTGCTCTTCCCTGTATTAGTGCGCCCAGTCCAAGAGGTTAGGAAATCAGATAAATGGAATTAGAAATTGAATTTTAATGTGCAAATAAATGCTAGAATTGTTTAATTCATAGAAAATTCATATGAACTCCAAATTGACCCGTTCCAGTTTCTAAAATTTTGTAATATTATTGTTTATCCATTAGTACCACTGTTTTGACATGAAAGTCACATTAAAATTTATTTCCTAACTAATCTTATACCAAGCACATAAAATTTTTAGAAATTCATAACTTAAAATCTATAACTCCAAAATTAATGATTCCTGTTCCTATGATCTTATTTTAATGTGCAGTTTTTTATTATGTATTTTATTTATATGTTTGATGTGATGTTAATTTTCCTTTATTCTATGCCTGTTTGTATTATGGCGAGTAGAAGAGCCAGTAGCTGAGGATCCTGGTGCCCAGTAGATAGAAGTTGCTGAGCAGGAGCTCATTGAAGGCAAGTTGTGCCCTTGACCACTTTTTACCCAATAATGTTCTTTAATATCATTTATCCATGCATAGGTTTAATTTTTATGGGACCCAATAGGTCACCCTAGTGTGATTATCTTTTACCTTGTTTACCCTTGAATCATTTGGGTAGTTTGCCATTGCTTTACTGGTTTTGGGTTAATATTTCATTATCTTTAATTGGAACATGGAGCTTAACTAGAAAAACACGTGCCACCACAAGGGTGGAATTGGACGCCCTTTGACTATTTAGGAAAGCTAGTGGAAGACTACCTTACCTGAAAGGGGCAAGGGCAGTAGGGGAGTTGCATGCAGGGAGGTTCTCGGGTTGATTTTGCTGCGATGGCGGTCAAACGAGGGATTCTTGCAAGTGCTCTTCCCATAAACTGTAGCGAGTTTTCGGAAGCTAGTGGAACTTTGTAAAGGCCTCGTAGTGGATCCCTAGCCATTCACCTCGGTAGTGTCTAAGGGTCTAGCTAACCCTGGCGACATGGGATACATGATGTGTGGGTATAGGGTACAACCTCTACAGAGTGTAAATCTGATATACTAGCCGAGCTCACGGTCAAGAGCAGCTCAGGTCTCACGCATGATAAAACTATGGAACTAAATTCAATTTGTCATTTGCATTACATGGGATTATTATTAATTTTGTTCTATTATTCTTATTATGGTTTGATATTTACTTACATCTAGTAATTGCTAATAAAATTTGACCAACTTATTAAAAACAATGCTCAGCTTTAACCCCTATTGTGGATCAGCCTTACACATCCTATGAACTCACACCTTTGGTGAGTTCATGCACATTATTCCCCACAACTTGTTGAGCGATGAACATGTGTGAGCTCACCCTTGCTGTCTCACACCCTCCCACAGGAGAAGAACAGGTGGTTCAAGAGGAGCCACACAGCGAGGAGTTTGATTTGATCTAGGTGGCGTCTCCCAGTTGACTTTCTGGCGCCAAGGATGGATTTTAGATCCTTTTATATTTATCTTTTATTTTGTAAGACTTTCGCTATGTAATAAGTACTCTGATGATATTGTGACATTTATCTCTATACACTCTATTATTATATGTGTTGTCTTCTTTGGCACATATATGAGATGCACCCAGCTTTGTGCCTTAAAACCCGGATGTCACAGAGTTCAACCCAATGCTTTATTTCTGTCTTAGTGAATCCCGATTCAACATTAAAACTATATTGATTCTTTCCTAATAAACGAAGACACTTTTCTGTAAATACTATGTATTTGATTCCATCCATAAATCGACTTTCCCCCTATGCTCTGAGTTCCAGTATCGATAAGAATTCGAGTTCTTATTATTCTTATGTTATGGTATGAATATACCATACCAATTTGTTATGTATGGATGATGGATGAGATTCCATGGATAGAGAGCCAATTCCAATAGATCGTTCCCATTCGCGTGCATCCAGCAGGAATTGAACCCGCAAAATTACCAATTATGAGTTGGGCACTATAACCATTCAACCATGGATGCTTAACAGGGATCATCGTACATCATAAATAACCAATTTTCATATAGAAAGACATATCATAGAAAAATGAAATCGAAAATATTCGGAGATGGCAAATATTCGAAGATGACTATGAAAACACCTCTTCGGATCCTCGAATTGAAAGAGAGATTGAGAGGGATCAAGAATCCTAATTCTCGCTATTTGGAATGGATCCAATTCTATTGAGTCTGACCCATAGTGATCATTTCTCTTTAGCAAAGAATGACCTTGGTTATCAAAGGATTGAACAACCAAGATCCATTTACTTATGATACCTAGTCGACATTGCTAACAAGGACCTAATGAATTATGAGTTTACTAGATTCTCTTTAGCAGAAAGACGTATATTCCTTGCTCATTATTAGACAATCACTTATTCCCAAACCTCATGTGGGGCTAATCGTTTTCATTTACCATCTCATGGAAAACCCTTTTCGTTCCGCTTAGCCCTATCGGGTACTTTAGTGATAGGTTCTATAGGAACTGGACAATCCTATTTGGTCAAATACCTAACGAAAATTCCTATTTTCCATTCATTAAGGTACGAGGGCTTCTTATTCCACAAGAACGAAAGCACCTTTTCATTCTTTCATATACTAGGGGTTTTTACTTGGAAAAGACAATGCTCCATACTAAAGGATTCGGGTCTATAACCACGAGTTCCAGTGCACTAGATCTTGTAGCACTTAGCAACGAGGCCCTATCCATTAGTATTCCACATAAGAAATCCATAATAGAAACTAATACAATTAGATTAGCTCTTCATAGTCAAACTTGGGGTTTGCGAGCCAAGATAAGACCGGCTCGGGATCATGGGACCCTTTTCTATCAGATAGGAGGGGATCTTGTACAAAATAGACTTCTAAGTAATAACCCCATAGATACTATATCTATCTATATAAAGAGGCAATCGTGTCAGGAAGCGGCTTTTTCTTTGGCCAAACAGTACTTCGAACTTGGAATGAGCATGAAGAGATTAACGAGACTTCTTTCTCTTTTGAGTTTTTCTGGCGGTCCGGTCGTGCAAGATCTTTGGTCTTCCCCCGGAACCGATGAAAAAGTGGATCGCTTCTTATGGACTTGCTCAGAATGATTCTTCTCTATCTATAGTTCATGGCCTATTAGAAGTAGAAGGTGCTCTGGTGCAATCCTTACCGACACAAAAAGGTTGCAGTCGGGTTGATAATAATCGAGTTCCATTAATTCGTCGGTCCGAACCAAGGAATCCGTTAGAAATGTTTTGAAATGGATATTGTTCTCTCTTTGATTAAGAATGCTATATGAAAAGAAGTGGAGTTTGAAAAAGGGGGTTGCAATCAACCGCTTTCAAGTGGTCCAAAGATCAAAATTGAGTGTCATGGTCTTCCTTATCACTTATAACCCCGTTTGCAAGGAATCTCCATTGGAGTCTATTGCAGCCGTACACAAAGTCGGAGTTACAACTCACATAGAACAAGGGAGATGTAGAACACACTCAAGAGTAGTAACACAATGCTAGAAAGAAGATCACATGGCTGCAACAACAAAAGTCACAGGAACAACTTTGAAACAACGATTAGATCTCGCTTGAATCACTGTATGGTGTTGTGGCAGAGTGTCAGGTGTAGATTAGCTCTTGGAGTACTTGGGCGCTGAAGGAGGTCGCCATGGGGGTGCATTATAGCACCAAATGACCTCCAAGCCGTCGCTTCTTCCTTGCAAAAACATGCCAAATTCAACTTGTTGCGGGGCACTGGTCCGGTCCAGTGTGCCCACTTACCGAGTCCTCCTGCCCCAAGTCTGGGATTCTAACCGGTTCTTAGTTGACGGGCATTGGACCGGTTCAGTGCATCTTCAAACTGGGTGCCACATCAGCTAGACATTGGCTCGCTCGCTCGCACCAAGAAATAGCTGTTGGAGGTGGTCTGGTGCGCCATCAAACCATGAATAGTGATAGTCCAGTGAATTTTATATTTAAATTCTCGAGACCTCACTGTTCATCAATACGGCTGGACCGATGCACACCCATACTGTCCGGTGGGCCAGGCCGCTAGAAGACTAAGTCCTGTCACCCTGTGGACTCATTCCGGTGCACCACCGGACCAGTTCGGTGAGGCCCAGAACAAGCCAGATTTGGCTCTTTTGAACCAAATTTCTTCAAATCTTTTTGGCTATTCTTTAGAGCTTCCTTACGACTTCGACAAACATAGTTAGAACATAATCCACTTGACTATGTGTGGAAAACTCACCTCTTTTCCATAGTTTCATCAAGATTTGCAACATGGCTCAACCTAAGTCCTGGAAGCACTTTTCCCACATAGTTGAGTTAGACAACAATTAGAAGTGCTAGGAACATAAGTGTATGGTGTACGCAACTTTTTCAAACACTCAAACCTCCTAATTGTATTGTTTTACCAAAAGTTGCACTTTTACCCTCCAATTTAGCTCAACCTCATGTTTTTACTATTTTACCAAAAGTTGCACTTTCCAGCCTCTAGTTTTGCTAATTTAAACTTAGCTCCTTCAGTTTGCCTTCAAGTGGAGCTATGCTCATACTCATATCAACGTAGTTAGTCCATGCTGATGTGTTGGACACTTAATCACCAAAATAGGTAGAAATGGCTATCTAGCACATTTCCCTTTCAATCTCCCCCCTTTTTGGTGATTTCTGCCAACATACCTAAAGCAACTCAAATATGACTAACTTAAACCAATTTGAGTCAAAAGTGGCAAATTGAAGTTCAAACAGAAACTAAATAAGTTTTCAAAGGATTTGACATATTTGGATGACTTAGCCACCACTTGTTTTGGATTTTACAATCAAAGCCATTTTCAACTTTTCCTCACTACTAAGCCAATAACACTTGGGTTTTGCAAATCAAATTAGTTTTAAAGAATTGATTTGATCAAATACCAAAATTCACCTTTTTCATATAAGATGACTTCTCCCCTATAAGAGAACAAATTTTGCAATAAGAGATCTCCTCATTGCTATCAAGAGGATTTTGATCAAAACGACAAGTTTAAAGCTCAAAAACTTTTTAAACCCCAAGTGGTGGTTCATCCAGTTGGTTTGGCCTTTAATTTCTCCACCTTTGGCATTAAGCACCAAAAACGGTTAAACTACTGGCCTAACCCTATTGCCTTACCAAAAATAGCGAATGAACACCAAAAGTAATAAGAAAACAAGATATTTTGAACCAAAGGACATTGATACTATTTATGTAGTGGAAGCTTCTTCCTTTGTACAAATTCACCTTTCCTCTTTCAATCCTCCTTTGAGACTACAACTCAACTCAAACAAATCATTAATCTCAAAGTATCAAGTTGTAGCATATCCTCACTCTAAACATATGCATCAATGCACTTGGAGTTGTGAGGTCCTGGGATGACATTCTACATCTTGAGCACCAAAATTAGCAATAATATGAAATAAAGCATAACACCATGACCAAAGGCATATAAAGGATGTATGTTGTAATCAATCCAAGTTCCACAAATCTAAGACGTTTAGCTCAATACGCGACTCACAAAACCTCCTCTCATATAAAGGCTTGGTGAAGATATCGGCTATCTAGTGATCGGTGCTAACATGGTTAATATCACTATCTCCCTTTGTTGGTGGTCTCTTAGGAAGTAATGTCAGTTGTCTATGTGCTTAGTGTGGCTATGTTCATCAATATTAACCACCAAGAGGATTGCACTCTCATTATCACATAGGAGTGGGACTTTGCTAAGATTGTAGCCAAAGTCCCTTAGAGTCTGCCTCATCCAAAGCAATTGCGCATAGTAATGGCCTACAAGAATGTACTCGGCCTCAGCGGTGGATATGACAATGAAATTTTGTTTTTAGAGCTCTAGGACACTAGTGACCTCCATAAAAACTGACATGTACCTAATATGTTCTTCCTATATGCCTTGCGCTCGGCATAGTCGAAATCTTAGTACCTAGTCATGTCAAGTAGACCCCTTAGGATATCAGAGCCGAAAGTGAGGCATATGAACCAAATATCTAAGAATTTGATTCACGACCATAAGGTGACATTCCTTGGGGTCGGATTGAAATCTAGCACACACACAAATGGTAAGCATAATGTCTAGTCTACTTGCACATAAATAAAGCAAGGATCCTATCATAGAATGGTATACCTTTTGATCTATGGACTTCCCTGCCATGTTGAGGTCCAAATGCCCGGTTGTTCCCATCGGCATCTTGATGGGCTTTGCATCTGTAAAACCCCAGGTGTTACCTAAGGCCCTAACTCCATAACATACACTTGTGCATGGTTATCACATGTGTTTAAGTGGGGGGGAAGAAGCACCTAGAACCTTGGAAGCATGGGTTAGCTAAGAAAGGTTAATGACAAAAGTTTCACCCACACAATTTGAACAATTGCCATCTTGAGCCAAAGAGGTTAAGCCATAAAGACCCCTAAGGGTACTGGACTTCCAAGCAAAGAATCAGTGGATAAGTTAATCAAATTGCCAAACCTTGATCTAATGATCAAAGGTGTTCACTTAGTAAATGGCGCCAAAACCACTTGGTCTGAATACCAAAAAGTTGCCAAACCACCTAAGGCACCCCCTGGAAAAGTTTGAAACCGAGCCAAATTTGTTTGACTTGACTTGGCATCACTTTTGTCACGAAGTGGATAGTGGGACATGCTAGATTTGGCGTCCAAAAATCTTCTGACCTAGGGCTTATCTTCCCTTGGAACTCACATACAAGAGATAGCCATAGGTGCAAGGAGGAGGCCTGCGCCAGATTTTTGCCAAAATTCGCACACTTGCGATCTCGGCGAGCTGTGGAAGAAGGGCAGAAGAACACTTCCACGTGTTCGACGCTCCCTCGACGCGCCAGAGCACGCCCAGCGCCCGACCCCACGCGCCCCGCGCCGCGCCGAGCCACGCCCGTGCTCCCTGCCTGTGCCCACGCCTATAAAGCCAGCCAAGGCTTCGACTGTACTCCCCCGCGCGCTCTCAACCTCACCGGAGCAAGGGATCACCGGCGTTTGCCCTGCACACGGCGTGCCAACGGCCGCCCGAAGCCCCACCACCGTAGACCGGCCAGTGCAGCCATTCCCAACCCCATCCAACCCTTGGAGTAAACTCTATGTGCCTCGGTGAAGCTCCCCGAGCGAGGAATTGGACTCTACCTCACCGGAGACGCCGGACCAAGGTCGTCGGACTTCACCCGAGCGCCGGCGTACGTGGACCGAGCTCCACAGTGAGTTATTCTTCGATTCCTTGCATGAGTCAACTTATTAGCACCCCGTGAAGCTTCTCGTGCCCTTGGATTGACCAGTATCGCCGTGGATAGGCCGGAGCACTCGCCGCCAACGAGCCCGCCCGCCTGCACTCGTGGACCGGCCGATTCCGGCCATCACCGACAGCAAGCCATACCTCGACGTGACCGCAGAGACTTCCCGGAGCCAACCTCGTCCTTCACCGGACCTCCCTCGCCGCCGGTAAGCCGCGCCGCCCTAATTACTTCCGCGGGTACAGTTCAAAAGGGGGGAGGGGCCTCGGGGAAGAAGGAAAGAAAGTCAGGGTTTTTTTGAGGTGTCAGCGACCGAAATGAATAGTGGCGCAAGGGTATAAGTTGAAGGATTGGTTTAGGAAAAGCCCAGGGTCCTCGGTGTAAACTGGTTTTCCAGAAAACCTTTTTAACATCAGTTTTATTCAACCAAATTTGGTCAGACCAATTTTGTCTGACTCTACATAATGTGAACTACCTAAGAAAAATGCAAAACCCCCTTAGTTTTACAGAAGAATTTAAAGTTTGGAATTAAATATTGATTTGGCCAAAAGCTAAATAATAGAGGGAAAAATGGTTACACTTTTAGACTGAGGTTAAAAAAAATCAGGGAAGTACTTAGTCACCCCTTAATCTGTATAAAAATAGTAAACCCCTCAGTGCACCAAATTAATGTAGGTTTTACCATTAAAAATCATTTTTGCTCGAAGTTAAAGAAAAGAGAAAAGGTAGTAAAAAATAAGAACCAGGAAGCAACCACATTTTTGTTGGCTCACTTATTCAGTGAAGTTCACTGGAAAATTTATTAGACCCTTGTTTAGTACAAAATAAATGGGATACCTTTTAATTTATAAAAACAATGAAAACTTAGAAAAATCTTAGAAAAATAATTTTAGGGAGAATCCACCCCAATCCTTGGGATAACTAATAATATATCATTATGAACCTAGGAAAAATGTAAGTTCTATTGTTTGATATTTTTCAAATAACAAGCTAGTTGTAAGTACCTTTTTGGCCTTAAACTTTTGAAAACCACAACTAAATATACAGTAGGTCTTTTTCTGTGATATTTAACATAGAGGCCTAATATCACCCATGAATCTGGACAAAAATAAAATTTGGTACAGAAACCTCACTTAAATCATAGCTATAGTGTAAAATGCCCTTTTACACTTGTTTTTGTTAATTTTGCACAAGTAGTATCTGAATTAATATCCACCTCAAATTTTTGGGAGGACCCACAAATGTTAATATTTACCCACTGTAATTTTTATAACAATTTTTGGAAAATGTTAGCTGTGGCAGAACCACCCGAATTATTCCAGCTTAAGTGCCTAAGTCATGCCTCAAGGGCCGTGACACACTTAAATCGGAATAACCCGTCAGTCCTTCAGATCTAGTCTGATAGAGCCACTTAACCAGGATCAAATTCCACAATCTCACTCGAGGGTGAGTCACAGAAGAAATACAATAAAACAGGAAACCTCAAATTAAGTACTGAATTATTACATAAATCGGAGTTCTGGAGTAGCAAATAAAGTTCATAATGTAAAGTGCAGTGGATAATCGATGTCGTCGGTAATGAGGAAATGAGCAAGGCCTAGCCCACTACTCCTCATGCTCCTCTCCTGCCGGAGCAACGTCCCACTCGACCGTCCAACCCGGTGGCAGGGTGGTAGGCCAAGTCACACCATCAATCAAATCCTGCATGGTACCTGCAAAAATGGTGCCACAAGCAAGGCTGAGTATACTAATACTCAGCTAGACTTACCCGGTGTGAGGAGTCTACTCCTCTACCTCTAGACTATGCAGCTGTTTGGCTGAGGGGTTTGGTTTGCCAAAAGCACTAGCTGTTTCTAAAATCATCTTTTAGCTTTTCAATTTCTACCATCATTAACTTAGCTAGATTTGCTCCTTCTAAGCATACATGGTAACAATCAATTAATTCAATCAACAAGTTATCCCATGTAACCACATTTCACTTCTTACTCGATGCAGTACAAGGAATCAAGCAGTCTCATTAGCTGCGAGAAGCAGACGATTCGAATCGAGTTTTTAAACCTTGCAAGGTAAACCTAAACACACGGCATGTCAGGGCACTCTGACCCTACACATGACAACCGTCCCCATCGATTCCCCGTTCGCGTCCAGGCCTCACCGCCTTGGCATACAATGCTCCACTGACCCCGGCTGCCGCCGTGCAGTGACCGCACTTGTACCCACCATAGCTAGCATGGGAGAACCAGTCTCAGGTCGCATGAGGGATAAAGTCCGCGCCCGGCTTCACTCAGGTACTAGGTTTACCGGTTACCATTTTTCCCGGCATGTGTTTAGTACGTTCAAAAGCTTGACTCAGGTATCCACACATTAATCCTTAATTCATTTTCCCGTCTCATGGACAAGGCATCCTCCCTGGATCCAAGTCCATAGACCAACATATATCCCATTATCAAGATGAATACAATCAATTCCTGACCTCGCGCGTGTGCTAGAAAAATCACTCGACTTCTACCGAGATCCTGATTAGCAAGCAGCTACTCGGCCTAACATACTAGTATTCATCTCAAAAAGGAATCCTAAGTTCATGCAATCTAGAGGTTTCAAGCAACTCCTACACTTAAGTGCACATTACAATCCTACAAGCATTAAGTGTAGTAAAATAACATAATTAATAGGTTATGCATAAAACCGGGGCTTGCCTTCAATTGCTGGGGCTGCGGGGAGATCCTCAATGGCAGCCTCTGAAGCCTGCTCCTGGTCCTCCTCTTGGACAGGTCCTTGCTCGGGGATGAGCACGTACTCTCCGTCGGCTAGATTACAATCTAATGAATGCAATGCGTAAGATATATGCATGATATGATATGTGCTTTTAGAAATCACAACTCAAAAGGTGTATGATCTTTCTTGAGTTAAACAAAGTTAACTTTACTTATGCAAGACCCTTGGGTGGTATACTTGGTAAACTGGTTCAAATTTAGCTAAGGTAAATGGTAGGTTTACTTTTGGGGTTCCACTGAATTCTTTTTAAGTCTTTAGGGACAAATGATAAGTAATCAAGTTAGACTGATTGAGGTGGGGTTTATTTCTTCTTTCCTTTTTCTTTATTCTCTTTAATGTTTTGGAGTAGGTTTGAACTACAAGTTGCCAAAAAAAAATTCTAAAAATTCTGTAAAAATTACAGTGGCTTGCTACTGGTGTGTGTTTCTCTTTCTTAAAATTTGGGGATCAGAAAGTGAATAGTTTTCTCTGCACAAAATTACTAAATTCTAAGGTAGAAGGGGTGCTTTGAACTACAACTACTATTTAACAGTGGGTAATTCTTCAGAACTTATTTTTGCTGGCTTTTAGGTGTTATAACATGACTTGATACAAATTTCTAGCCATTAATACCTTTTAATTATTTTTCTATGGTTTTCTCAAGTTTCTAGCCAAATAGGTGCTTTCTACTACCACTATATTTGAAAAATATCAAACAACAGAGTTCTTATTTTTCTTAGTTATTGTTTTGTGCAAGAGCAATCATTCTGAAGTTTGGCATCTTTTTGCTTAAGGGAAGGGGTGGTATGTATTATTTGAATTAAATGGCTTTTCTCTTAAATCATTAGCAATTGGTAAGAGTTTGCCTCCTTTTCATGGGTTTACATTTTTCTCTGGTAGTTCACCTCATCATGGACTTAGCTAATTTTTGGTTGCCCATTATCACAATATTTGAGGTTGTTCAAGAATTATTGGGAAAATGCCTTATTTTCACCATGTATTTATTTTCCTTACTTAAAAAGTTGGGCTGAGGTGCTCTGCATTTTTGTAGTGGGGTTCTGGTGGTTATAAGTTCACTGGATTTTTGTTAAGCATTTTGGTTATAGTTTTGCCTCTTTAATAATTGATTTTCAGTCTTATTTAGGCTAAACAAATCATTTTAATTTAACCTTGATCCAAATTAATGGTCTCTGTATTTTTCCTAAGTTCTCTGTTACATAAGTAAACTAGGAAAAATAATATTAATCACTGTTCATTAATTTCTGATACCTTTCTGATTTTCTCTAAGTTTTGGACAAAACATCATTAAATGAGGAACTACATCATAATTTCTAAAGCTGGGGTTTCTATTATTTTTAAACAGTGTCTAAATAGGGTATAAACATCTACAAATTTTCTTAAGTCTAGCACAGAAGAAAAACTGATTTTCCTTGATTAAATAAGGTTTAGTGGGTTTCTGTTTTTAATTTTAAACTCTAAAATTTTGAACAGAAGGCATAGGGTCTACTATTTTTAAATGATAGATTATAATATACAGAGGCTAGCAAAATTGGTTTGACATTTTTTTATTAAGAATTCATCAAGTTATGAATTTTACAAGTTCCCTGGTTATTTAAAAAGAATATCAGAATTGGTTTAAATGAAAATCTACTTTGCACTGGGGTCCCTGGCGGTTTTCTAAGTTTTTCCTCGCGAATCAGTCCTTAGGCTACTATTCACCAGAGTCTCTGACATTACAGAAAACCCCTCGGGTTCTTCATCTCCTAACCCGAGGTCCTTAGTTTAACGTAAACAGTAGCCGCGGCGGGGAAAAGGGCGGAGGGGCTTACCGGCGGCGAGACTGGTCCGGTGAAGGGGTCGAGGATGAAGGGGAGGTCCTGGGGATCACAACGGTGTGCGGAACGCCGTCGGAGATGGCCGGAGTCGGTCGGTCCATGCGCGCAGGCGGGGATGCTCGTCGGCGGCGAGGAGACCGGCCTGGTCACGGCGAGATAGTTCAATCAAATGGGTCAGGGAGGTCCACGGGATACCAGAGAAGACATGAGCGCAAGGAATTGGGCGGAGACTCACTGGATAGCTCGGTCCACGCGCGGCGGCGGAAGACCGAAGTCCGGTGAAGTCAATCTCGGGCCTCCGGTGAAGTCCGGCCGGGTCCGAGGGCTTGGCAAGCTTCACGGGCTGCTGGTGGAGCTGGCCGAAGCACTGGCTTGACTTGAGGGTGGCTGGAGGGAGCTGGCCACGGTGGCCGAAGCTCGGGCGGCAATGGCGGGCGGAAATCAAGCTCGCCGGAGCTAAGGAAAGTGGCTGGCCGACGAGGGTGAGTGCGGGGCGAAGTGATGCGCGCCTGGGGAGGCTTTATAGGCGCGGGCGGGCACGGCCGAGGGCGTGAGCGCGCGGAGGACTTGACTGGTCGCCGGGGAGCGCGCGCGCGGGGGTTGGGCGAGCTCTGGCGTGCCGACCAGGGTCGAACACGTGTGAGCGCGCGTTCTGCCCAAGCTCTGGCGCGTGTAGTCGCTCATCCGAGCCTGCTCTCGCCTTGGTCAATGCACAAAACCTCTTCCCCTCCCTACAAGCTACCAATCTTGTGTGGGGGTCATAGGATTTTGCCTACTGGTTGCAGAGATATGGAGCCAGGAAATCTGGTCTGTCTTCCTGCGCAAATCCGAGGCAAATCCAAGGTTTAGTCGTGTCTAGGGCTCGCGTCCCAATGCCATCTTCTGGCACACGACAGAGGGGTTAGTTAGACACATTTTTGTCAATGGGGCCATTAGGATTTGAGTTAGGGATCAAGGTGAACATCCCTGATCTTTGGCTCAAGGTCTGAATTTCAGAAATCTGAATTTCAGAATTCTCATTAAGTCCACACATGGAAAGCTTGATTTGGGGTTTTATTTGAGTTATTTTGGCTAAGCTTTCTCAACCTTTCTTGTTGCCCATTAAATATACTTCAATTTTTATAATTGGCTCAACCCAAAATTTTAAAATTTTCACTCCCTTTTTCTTATTTTTTTGAATTTTTGCTCATGGGGCTCATTTAGGGTTTTTAAACTAGGGTTGTACAATCTGATCTTTTAAGGGACTTAATTGCTTTGATCATGACACTTTTAAGTATGAACTTGGTGACTTCATTATTACTTAAGTTATTTTGATGCTCATGCTTACTTTGGTTCACATAAAATGATGGCTCTTGGTTTGGCTTTTTGAGAAAAACCCTGAGTGACACTGGGGTGTCACAGCCTTCCCCCCTTAAAGGAATCTCGTCCCGAGATTCGGGCCAGAGTCCTCCCGGGGTAAAGCGAAGGGTGAGACTGATAGGAAAAAGGGTGATGATTGCCATTATTAGGATAAACTGCTCTTCGAATGTCATTCTCTTTGCAACTTCAGAAGGAAGTCCTTTTAAGTTTTACTTTATAGTTACTTCATTCTGAATTAAGATCATATTTTTGGAAATTAGATTCGAAAGGCAGGAGGAGGGGTTGGGGGTGATTACGTACCAGCTTCCTTAGGTAGGCAATCGGGGAAGTTGGATCTCAGGAATTCCTCGGTTTCCCAAGTAGCTTCCTCCTCTGAGTGATTACTCCACTGGACCTTGAACATCTTGATCGATTTAGCCCGAGTTGATCTTTCCTTGCAATCCAGAATCTTGGAGGGGTACTCTTGGTACGATAGATCTGGCTCTATCTCCAATTCTGGCTCTGCTAAGATTTCAGTCGGCAATCGAACACACTTCTTCAGTTGAGATACATGAAAAACATTGTGAATGGCAGACATCCTCGAAGGTAACTTCAGCTTGTATGCCACGGGTCCACATGCTTCTATGATCTCATAAGGTCCAATGTAACGAGGGGCTAGCTTGCCTTTGATCCCAAACCTCTGCATTCCCTTGGTGGGTGATACCTTGAGGTATACAAAACTTCCCACCTCGAACTGGAGAGGTTTCCTTCTTCTATCATGATAACTCTTTTGCCTGGCCTGAGCAGCTTCTAGATTCTTCCTGATTAGTTTGACCTTCCTTTCGGCTTCAGTCACTAAATCAGGTCCAAAAACTTCTCTTTCACCAGACTGAGACCAATTGAGTGGTGTCCTGCACCTTCTTCCATAGAGAGCTTCAAAAGGTGCCATCTTTAGGCTGGATTGATAACTATTGTTATAAGCAAACTCTGCCAAGGAGAGGTGCTTATCCCAGTTCTTCCCACAATCGATCGCACAAGCTCTCAGCATATCTTCCAGAATCTGGTTTACCCTTTCCGTCTGACCATCAGTCTGTGGGTGGTAAGCTGAACTCCTGATTAGCTTGGTTCCCAAAGACTTTTGCAATTGTTCCCAAAATCTGGCAACAAATTGGGCTCCTCGGTCAGAAACAATGGTCCGAGGTAATCCGTGCAAACACACGATCCGGTCGATATACAATTCTGCATATTTCTGAGTCTTATCAGTGGTGTGCACAGGAAGAAAATGTGCCACTTTCGTCAATCGGTCCACAATAACCCAAATTGAATCATGATGACGAGAGGTGTTGGGCAGACCCACAATGAAATCCATGCTGATGTCGTCCCACTTCCACGAAGGTACGGAGAGTGGTTGCAAAGCTCCAGCTGACTTCAAGTGGCTTGCCTTTACCCTCTGACAGGTGTCACATTCTGATACGTACTGGGCTATCTCCCTCTTCATTCTGGTCCACCAGTACAAAGGCTTCAAATCATGGTACATCTTGGTGCTTCCCGGATGCATAGAGAATTTGGAGAGATGAGCTTCATCCAAAATTTTCCTCTTGAGATCCTGGTCTTTAGGAATTACCAATCTGTTTTTAAACCATAACGCACCCTTCTCATCCTGGCGGAAACAATTATACTTCTCAACCTTCTGATGGAGATTCTTCTTGATAATTTGCACTCCCTTGTCACTGAGCTGGGCCATGATAATCTGGTCTTGCAAAGCTGGCTCAACAGGAATATGAGACAAAGAACCAGAAGAAATCACTTCAATTTGCATCTTGCTCAACTCATCACACAAGGTGTTAATGCGAGAATCCATCAGAACACAGTTGCACTGCAACTTCCGACTCAAGGCATCAGCTACCACATTAGCTTTCCCGTGGGTGATAATGTACCTCCAGGTCATAATCCTTGATCAGCTCTAGCCATCTTCTCTGCCTCATGTTAAGATCAGCCTGAGTAAAAATGTACTTAAGGCTCTTATGATCAGTGAAGATGTTGCAGTGGGTTCCCATTAGATAGTGCCTCCACATCTTCAATGCATGAACCACTGCTGCTAACTCAAGGTCATGAGTGGGATAATTTTGCTCGTGAGGCCTGAGTGCTCTTGAAGCATAAGCGATGACTCGGTTGTCTTGCATCAAGACACAACCTAGCCCGGTGCCCGAGGCATCACAATATACATCAAAAGGTTTGCTGCTGTCGGGTTGCGCCAATACTGGTGCCGTGGTCAGATGTTGCCTTAATGCATGGAAGGCATCTTCGCACTTCTGACTCCACACAAATTTGACTTCTTTTTTTCAGCAACTCAGTAATAGGCTTCGCAATTCGAGAGAAGTCCGGAATAAATCTTCGGTAATAACCAGCTAATCCCAGAAAACTCCGAATCTGACGAACAGTCGTTGGTGGCTTCCAGTTCATCACCTCTTGCACTTTATCAGGATCAACAGCTATTCCAGCTTGAGAGATAGTGTGACCCAAGAATTTGATTTCCTTTAGCCAAAAATCACACTTGGATAACTTGGCATAAAGGTGGTGCTCTCGCAGACGTTGAAGTACTACATGCAAATGCCCGGCATGTTCTTCTTCATTCTTTGAGTACACCAGAATATCATCGATGAAAACCACCACGAACTTGTCCAATTCCGGCATGAAAACAGAATTCATCAGATACATGAAATATGCTGGTGCATTTGTCAGCCCGAATGACATCACCAAGAATTCATATAGCCCATATCTGGTTGAGAATGCCGTCTTCGGAATATCACTCGCTCGTATTTTGATCTGATGGTAGCCAGAGCGAAGGTCTATCTTGGAGAATACCTTGGCCCCGACCAACTGGTCAAAGAGAACATCAATACGAGGCAAAGGATACTTGTTCTTGATAGTTACCGCATTAAGAGGGCGGTAATCTATACACAGCCTCAAGCTTTCATCCTTCTTCTTCACAAACAGTGCTGGACATCCCCAAGGCGAAGTGCTTGGGCGAATAAAACCCTTATCCAGCAACTCTTGCAATTGCTTCTTCAACTTTGCCAACTCAGCGGGTGGCATTCGGTAGGGCCTTTTGGAAATTGGGGCCGTTCCCGGTTGCAACTCGATGGCGAATTCAATATCCCGGTCCGGTGGCATTCCTGGCAATTCATCAGGAAAGACATCTGCATACTCACAGACCACTGGGATCTTCTTCAGGGGTATCTCCGTCATAGAGAAAGCACATGACTGAGAAGAACCCCGACTAGGCAAAATCAAAGTGAAATTCCCGCAGAAAGGGGAATTAACTTCCACGGTACGACTGGCTACATCAAGCACAACTTGGTGCAAGGTCATCCAATTTGCCCCTAGAATAATATCCACATTTTCCAATCCCAACACAAGAAGAGTGGTTTTGATAATGTGGCTTCCCAGTTGAATAGGCACACTTTGGTTTAATTGATTAGTTGCAATTTTACCCCCAGGTGTGACTATCATGAATGACCCTTTTGAGTGAGAGAATGGCAGTTTGCAATTAGCACTGAACCTTTGGCTAATGAAACTATGAGATGCACCAGAATCGAACAGAATTAAAGCAGGTTGATTATAAACTGAAAAGATACCAGTCATGATAGGAGCTCCTTCTGGCACTTCCTCAAGAGCAGTGAAGTTGAGCTTCCCTTGCCTGACTTGCACCTTCTGCTTTCTTCCCTTGTCTTGATTCGGTGCTGGCATCTGCCTCTGCTGGTTCCTGGGACAATTCTTGGCATAGTGGCCCACATTGCCACAAGTGAAACACTTGTTCCCATTGCCCTGGCGGAACTGCTGCTGCTGCTGAGGCTGATTGTTCCTTGGGGTGGGAGCTGGGTAGCGGTTGAGTGCCGGCTGCTGCTGCTGCTGAGGTGGCCTGATCACCCATCTGCCTGCCTGCTGCTGAAAACCCCTGCTCTGATTGTGGGAAACAATCCGGAACCTCTGAGCCTGAGCGGATGGTGCTGCCATTGGTGCCTTTCTCTTCTTCTCTGCCCGGTGAGCAACAATGCAATCCTCCTGGGAGATGGCCATATTGACCAACTCATTGAAGCTATCAGCCCGGACAGTGTTGAGGCGTTCCCGCAGTTTGGTATTGAGACCCCTGCGGAAGCGATCCCTCTTCTTCTCATCAGAATCAGCATGATACCCTGCATACTGGCATAAGTCATTGAAGGCTTGCGCATACTGTAGTACCGTGCGGGTTCCTTGATTGAGGGCCAGAAATTCATTCAACTTCGGATCAAGAATGCCAGCTGGAATGTGGTGTCCTCTGAAGGCAGTCTTGAATTCCTCCCAAGATACCTCACGATCAGCGGGGAGCATAGCACGGAAGTGATCCCACCAAGTCCGAGCAGATCTGCGGAGCTGCTGCGCGGCGAAGCGGGTCTTGGTAGCATCAGGGCAGTCTCCCGTGAGGAGGGGAAACTTGGACTCGACGACGCGAAGCCATACGTCGGCGTCCAACGGATCCTCTGCCTTGGCGAACAAGGGCGGCTGCGTGCTCAGAAACTCCTGGTATGTTGCCATAGCCGGAGGTCGCTGAGGCTGGCCTCCACCATGCTGCTGGGGGTGGGGCTGGCGCTGCAAGAGCTGTCGCAGAATCTCATTCTGCTGGGCCATCAGCTCCTGCACTGTGGGAGCTGGAGGAGGTGGCGGGGGAACCTGCTCGTTCTGCCCGCGACGCTGCCTAGCTGCCATCAGAAAACAGAGATTGTCGCCATCGTTATCCCAACTCACAATTTCGAACGGCAAAATATCATTTCATATGGAAGGAAAAATGCCATAATCATAATATTAGGTTCGAAATGAAGATAACATGGTGACAAATATCCCACAGATTTCAAAAGTTCACAGGGTTACATTAATCAGGGGAAAGTACCCACAAGCCTAGTCCAAAATGTGATACTACTAAGCTCGCATAGGTTTCTATCCACCTAAAAACGTCAAAGCGACTACTTAACCCTGAGCGGTGGAAGCGACACTTGATACGGGTGAAGGGGGCATCGCGGAGGTAGTCCCATTGGCACCAGGGGTTGGTCCTAGCTCCTCGGGAGCCTCTTCTCCCTCGCTTCCTGCTTCATTGGCCTCCATCTCCAGGTGGTGCATGTCCAAGTGGTCATTTGCTTCCTCGAGTTCCCTCTGCACATCGTGAAGTTGGTTCTCCAAGACATCAATAGTGTTGTCTCGGATCTCCACTTGCTGCTCCAGGGTAGCGATACGCTGGTTCAGCCTCTCCACCTGCAGATCCTTCTCCACCAACTCTGTGGATAGGTCGACCACAAAATCTTCCCGACTGTCGAGAGTGAGCTTGGCAGTCCGAGCGGTGTTAGCAAGAAGTGTCATAGCATCGCTCTGAAGGGCCTGAAGGCGGTACAGCGCACTCATGCACTGAACAGTGACCCTCCCAACCAAGTCAGGATACATGGCCCACACATCCTTCACATGGCTCACGCGGTTACACCACATGGGATCATCCTTCCTCTTAGCAGGGAAGAGCCCCAAAGGGTGCATCACCATCTCCAGGGGATGGTAGCCACAGAAAGTCGTCAGAGCCTTCATGGCTGCTGCCTCAACGGTGTCGTCCGTCCTGAGTCCAATCGTCTCAGAGTCAAGAGAACGCCAACCCAGCTGAAGGGGATGAGCCTCCAAAGTCAGCCAGACCCGACAACGAGGTACCCGATGCTCCTCATACAACTGCACTGTGTACAAAGGGGGCGTAGGGTAACCGGCGGAGTTAAGCACTTCCCACAAGATGGAAGGAAAGCCATCGCGAGAAAGGAAGTCAGAACTGAAACGAGAATCTCCTCCACTGGCGGGGGTGGGTGAATTCATCTGCGGAAGGGAATCAAAGATAAAGATTATGGTGGAAGGAAAAAGAAAAAGAGAGCCCGGATGGTTTTAAAGAAAAAGGGGTTAGCTTAAATTTTAATTCCTCTTTATGTTTTATAATGCATGCATGCTGGAAGAAACGTTGCCTCTCAAAAAGAAAATAGGGTGCCTTTTTAGGGCATCCTAAAATATAAGTATTGGCCCACGAGGCCTAATTAATTAGCCACCTATTTCCCTCTATGCCTAAGGCCTTTCGTCCTAGGTCTAGCGGTGTAGTCCTGACGATCCTGAGCAGTTTCTAAGCAAGTTTTAGGTTTTGAAAATTGGTATTCATGGTTTATTGTCCTTTTCTGTGGTGAAATTTGCTCCGATACCAGCTGTGGCAGAACCACCCGAATTATTCCAGCTTAAGTGCCTAAGTGATGCCTCAAGGGCCGTGACACACTTAAATCGGAATAACCCGTCAGTCCTTCAGATCTAGTCTGATAGAGCCACTTAACCAGGATCAAATTCCACAATCTCACTCGAGGGTGAGTCACAGAAGAAATACAATAAAACAGGAAACCTCAAATTAAGTACTGAATTATTACATAAATCGGAGTTCTGGAGTAGCAAATAAAGTTCATAATGTAAAGTGCAGCGGATAATTGATGTCGTCGGTAATGAGGAAATGAGCAAGGCCTAGCCCACTACTCCTCATGCTCCTCTCCTGCCGGAGCAACGTCCCACTCGACCGTCCAACCCGGTGGCAGGGTGGTAGGCCAAGTCACACCATCAATCAAATCCTGCATGGTACCTGCAAAAATGGTGCCACAAGCAAGGCTGAGTATACTAATACTCAGCTAGACTTACCCGGTGTGAGGAGTCTACTCCTCTACCTCTAGACTATGCAGCTGTTTGGCTGAGGGGTTTGGTTTGCCAAAAGCACTAGCTGTTTCTAAAATCATCTTTTAGCTTTTCAATTTCTACCATCATTAACTTAGCTAGATTTGCTCCTTCTAAGCATACATGGTAACAATCAATTAATTCAATCAACAAGTTATCCCATGTAACCACATTTCACTTCTTACTCGATGCAGTACAAGGAATCAAGCAGTCTCATTAGCTGCGAGAAGCAGACGATTCGAATCGAGTTTTTAAACCTTGCAAGGTAAACCTAAACACACGGCATGTCAGGGCACTCCGACCCTACACATGACAACCGTCCCCATCGATTCCCCGTTCGCGTCCAGGCCTCACCGCCTTGGCATACAATGCTCCACTGACCCCGGCTGCCGCCGTGCAGTGACCGCACTTGTACCCACCATAGCTAGCATGGGAGAACCAGTCTCAGGTCGCATGAGGGACAAAGTCCGCGCCAGGCTTCACTCAGGTACTAGGTTTACCGGTTACCATTTTTCCCGGCATGTGTTTAGTACGTTCAAAAGCTTGACTCAGGTATCCACACATTAATCCTTAATTCATTTTCCCGTCTCATGGACAAGGCATCCTCCCTGGATCCAAGTCCATAGACCAACATATATCCCATTATCAAGATGAATACAATCAATTCCTGACCTCGCGCGAGTGCTAGAAAAATCACTCGACTTCTACCGAGATCCTGATTAGCAAGCAGCTACTCGGCCTAACATACTAGTATTCATCTCAAAAAGGAATCCTAAGTTCATGCAATCTAGAGGTTTCAAGCAACTCCTACACTTAAGTGCACATTACAATCCTACAAGCATTAAGTGTAGTAAAATAACATAATTAATAGGTTATGCATAAAACCGGGGCTTGCCTTCAATTGCTGGGGCTGCGGGGAGATCCTCAATGGCAGCCTCTGAAGCCTGCTCCTGGTCCTCCTCTTGGACAGGTCCTTGCTCGGGGATGAGCACGTACTCTCCGTCGGCTAGATTACAATCTAATGAATGCAATGCGTAAGACATATGCATGATATGATATGTGCTTTTAGAAATCACAACTCAAAAGGTGTATGATCTTTCTTGAGTTAAACAAAGTTAACTTTACTTATGCAAGACCCTTGGGTGGTATACTTGGTAAACTGGTTCAAATTTAGCTAAGGTAAATGGTAGGTTTACTTTTGGGGTTCCACTGAATTCTTTTTAAGTCTTTAGGGACAAATGATAAGTACTCAAGTTAGACTGATTGAGGTGGGGTTTATTTCTTCTTTCCTTTTTCTTTATTCTCTTTAATGTTTTGGAGTAGGTTTGAACTACAAGTTGCCAAAAAAATTCTAAAAATTCTGTAAAAATTACAGTGGCTTGCTACTGGTGTGTGTTTCTCTTTCTTAAAATTTGGGGATCAGAAAGTGAATAGTTTTCTCTGCACAAAATTACTAAATTCTAAGGTAGAAGGGGTGCTTTGAACTACAACTACTATTTAACAGTGGGTAATTCTTCAGAACTTATTTTTGCTGGCTTTTAGGTGTTATAACATGACTTGATACAAATTTCTAGCCATTAATACCTTTTAATTATTTTTCTATGGTTTTCTCAAGTTTCTAGCCAAATAGGTGCTTTCTACTACCACTATATTTGAAAAATATCAAACAACAGAGTTCTTATTTTTCTTAGTTATTGTTTTGTGCAAGAGCAATCATTCTGAAGTTCGGCATCTTTTTGCTTAAGGGAAGGGGTGGTATGTATTATTTGAATTAAATGGCTTTTCTCTTAAATCATTAGCAATTGGTAAGAGTTTGCCTCCTTTTCATGGGTTTACATTTTTCTCTGGTAGTTCACCTCATCATGGACTTAGCTAATTTTTGGTTGCCCATTATCACAATATTTGAGGTTGTTCAAGAATTATTGGGAAAATGCCTTATTTTCACCATGTATTTATTTTCCTTACTTAAAAAGTTGGGCTGAGGTGCTCTGCATTTTTGTAGTGGGGTTCTGGTGGTTATAAGTTCACTGGATTTTTATTAAGCATTTTGGTTATAGTTTTGCCTCTTTAATAATTGATTTTCAGTCTTATTTAGGCTAAACAAATCATTTTAATTTAACCTTGATCCAAATTAATGGTCTCTGTATTTTTCCTAAGTTCTCTGTTACATAAGTAAACTAGGAAAAATAATATTAGTCATTGTTCATTAATTTCTGATACCTTTCTGATTTTCTCTAAGTTTTGGACAAAACATCATTAAATGAGGAACTACATCATAATTTCTAAAGCTGGGGTTCCTATTATTTTTAAACAGTGTCTAAATAGGGTATAAACATCTACAAATTTTCTTAAGTCTAGCACAGAAGAAAAACTAATTTTCCTTGATTAAATAAGGTTTAGTGGGTTTCTGTTTTTAATTTTAAACTCTAAAATTTTGAACAGAAGGCATAGGGTCTACTATTTTTAAATGATAGATTATAATATACAGAGGCTAGCAAAATTGGTTTGACATTTTTTTATTAAGAATTCATCAAGTTATGAATTTTACAAGTTCCCTGGTTATTTAAAAAGAATATCAGAATCGGTTTAAATGAAAATCTACTTTGCACTGGGGTCCCTGGCGGTTTTCTAAGTTTTTCCTCGCGAATCAGTCCTTAGGCTACTATTCACCAGAGTCTCTGACATTACAGAAAACCCCTCGGGTTCTTCATCTCCTAACCCGAGGTCCTTAGTTTAACGTAAACAGTAGCCGCGGCGGGGAAAAGGGCGGAGGGGCTTACCGGCGGTGAGACTGGTCCGGTGAAGGGGTCGAGGATGAAGGGGAGGTCCTGGGGATCACAACGGTGTGCGGAACGCCGTCGGAGATGGCCGGAGTCGGTCGGTCCACGCGCGCAGGCGGGGATGCTCGTCGGCGGCGAGGAGACCGGCCTGGTCACGGCGAGATAGTTCAATCAAATGGGTCAGGGAGGTCCACGGGATACCAGAGAAGACATGAGCGCAAGGAATTGGGCGGAGACTCACTGGATAGCTTGGTCCACGCGCGGCGGCGGAAGACCGAAGTCCGGTGAAGTCAATCTCGGGCCTCCGGTGAAGTCCGGCCGGGTCCGAGGGCTTGGCAAGCTTCACGGGCTGCTGGTGGAGCTGGCCGAAGCACTGGCTTGACTTGAGGGTGGCTGGAGGGAGCTGGCCACGGTGGCCGAAGCTCGGGCGGCAATGGCGGGCGGAAATCAAGCTCGCCGGAGCTAAGGAAAGTGGCTGGCCGACGAGGGTGAGTGCGGGGCGAAGTGAGGCGCGCCTGGGGAGGCTTTATAGGCGCGGGCGGGCACGGCTGAGGGCGTGAGCGCGCGGCGGACTTGACTGGTCGCCGGGGAGCGCGCGCGCGCGGGTTGGGCGAGCTCTGGCGGTGCCGACCAGGTTCGAACACGTGTGAGCGCGCGTTCTGCCCAAGCTCTGGCGCGTCTAGTCGCTCATCCGAGCCTGCTCTCGCCTTGGTCAATGCACAAAACCTCTTCCCCTCCCTACAAGCTACCAATCTTGTGTGGGGGTCATAGGATTTTGCCTACTGGTTGCAGAGATATGGAGCCAGGAAATCTGGTCTGTCTCCCTGCGCAAATCCGAGGCAAATCCAAGGTTTAGTCGTGTCTAGGGCTCGCGTCCCAATGCCATCTTCTGGCACACGACAGAGGGGTTAGTTAGACACATTTTTGTCAATGGGGCCATTAGGATTTGAGTTAGGGATCAAGGTGAACATCCCTGATCTTTGGCTCAAGGTCTGAATTTCAGAAATCTGAATTTCAGAATTCTCATTAAGTCCACACATGGAAAGCTTGATTTGGGGTTTTATTTGAGTTATTTTGGCTAAGCTTTCTCAACCTTTCTTGTTGCCCATTAAATATACTTCAATTTTTATAATTGGCTCAACCCAAAATTTTAAACTTTTCACTCCCTTTTTCTTATTTTTTTGAATTTTTGCTCATGGGGCTCATTTAGGGTTTTTAAACTAGGGTTGTACAATCTGATCTTTTAAGGGACTTAATTGCTTTGATCATGACACTTTTAAGTATGAACTTGGTGACTTCATTATTACTTAAGTTATTTTGATGCTCATGCTTACTTTGGTTCACATAAAATGATGGCTCTTGGTTTGGCTTTTTGAGAAAAACCCTGAGTGACACTGGGGTGTCACATTAACTAACCCTCATAGTTCAAACTGCTTAATAAAAAGCACAATAGAAAGAAAAGGGAAACCTTGGGGAGAAATAGGTGAAAGTACAAAGCCCTTAAGGATATCAAAAAGAAACCCTCGGCAAACACTAAACGTAATATTGTTATACTATGCATAACCCTTACAAATGTTCATGTCATATTTATACATATATCTCATGCATTGCATTCGATAGATTGCAATCTCGCTGACAGGGAGTACATCCTCTTGCGGAGCAAGGAGTTGCTCAGGAGGTAGCCCAGGATCCAGCACCAGAGCCTGCCATCGAGGATCTGCCTGCCCGAGCTTTGGAAGGCAAGCCCCGGTTTATGCATAACCGTTTATATATGCTATTTTACTACACTTAATGTTTGTAGGTTTGTACTGTGCACTTAAGTGTAGGAGTTGTCTGAAAACTTAGTTGCATGAACTCAGGATTCCTTTTGAGATGGATACTAGTATGCTAGGTCGAGTAGCTGCTTTACTAATTAGTGATCTCGGTAGAAGTCGAGTGATTTTTCTAGCACTCGCGCGAGGTCAGGAATTGGTTGTATCCACTTTCTTATCATAATGATGTTGGTCTATGGACAACAATCCATGGGGATTGGCTGTCTACGAGATGGAAATTGGAATAAGGATTAAGGTGTGGTACCGTGAGTCAAGCGTTTGAACGTACTAAACATATGCTAAGAAATATGGTAAATCGGTAAGCCTAGTACCTGATTGAACCTGGCAGCAGACTTTGCCCCTCACGTGACCTGAGACATGGTCTCCCATTCCAGTTATGGTGGGTACATGTGCGATCACTGCACGACGGCAGTCGGGGTCAGTGAGGCATTGTACGCCAAGGCGGTGAGCCCTGATCTGATGGCGGGGAATCGATGGGGACGGTTGATGTGTGTGGGGATGGAGTGCCCCGCCACGTCGTGTGTTTTGGTTTACCTTGCAAGGTTAAAAACTTGATTCGAATCGTCTGCTTCTCGCAGCTAATGAGACTGCTTGATCCATGCTGCTACATTGAGTAACAAGTGGAAATGTGATGACTTGGTAAAAGTTGTTGATTGATAAATGTTTGATACCATGTATGATTAGATAGGTACACATTTAGCCTTAAGAGAGTCACACTAAAACTTGAAAAAGCTAAAACTTGAATTTTAGACTCAGCTAGTGCTTTTGGCAACCAAACCCCTCAGCCAAACAGCGGCATGTCTAGAGGTAGAGGAGTAGACACCTCACACCGGGTAAGTCTAGCTGAGTATTAGTATACTCAGCCTTGCTTGTGGCATATTTTTACAGGTTCTCTAGAGGACATGGTTGCTGGAGTGACTTGGCCGTCCATCTTGCCACCGGGTTGGACAGTCGAGTGGGACCCTACCTCGGCTGAGGAGGAGCATGAGGAGTGATGAGACAGGCTTCCCCATCCCTCCATTTAATTATCGTTAGTTTTATTCCACTGCATCCCGAACAATGATCACTACTTTTGCTAAAACTCTGATGATGTTGTAATAAATTTAATACTTCTTAATGTATGGTTTTTTGCTTTATTGTATTTGCTTTGTGCCTCACCACCGAGTGAGTACATGGTACTTGATCGTGTTAGTGGCCTCGTCAGACTAGATCCGAGGGACTGACGTGTTATTCCCATTTAAGTGTGGTCTAGCCTCTAAGGCCGGACTTAGGCACTTAAGTTGGAGTAATTCGGGTGGTTCTGCCACAGCTGGTATCGGAGCTCGTACCACCACAGAGGAATCAATAAACCATAAATACCATCCTTTTCAAAAGTAAAACTTGATAGAAACAAATGTTGGATGGATCATGATACAACCACACCATTAAGCAACACGTTACAACCCCCAAGTTATACTACATCAACTCAAGTACAACCAACATCATCACCAACCCGAGTCTTTGATGGATCAATTACACGTAGCCGAGCTAAGAAGCTACAGCAAGAGGTGCACGCGCTAGTCTTTGATGGACCAATTACACGCAGCCGAGCTAAGAAGCTACAGCAAGAGGTGCACACACTACTTTATGAATTTCAATTAAACACTAATGAGAACTTTATGCTACCTAAGTCGTGTATGTTGATATTACTTAGGTTCACCAAGAGGAAGGACAAAACATATCAAAGGCGAATCAGCAAGAAGAGCTACTTCCGAGTCAGTCCAGCGCTACAGAACCGTCCAGAAGAAACAGTCATAACTTTTGATTCCCAAAAGCTATGAAGGCCCATAAGTACTTTTTGGAAACCTCTTGAAGTCTAGTTTCCAATGCTTCTAAAGCCGACTTAATCAAATCTACCAGAAAGGCATCCGACCTACTTTAGTGCTGACTGGTCAGAAGGTCAACAGTCTGCTTGATGACCAAGTTTTCGTATTAAACTGCATCATTCTACGAAGTTTCATTAAGCATGCTATATATGGTGAGAAAGTTTATCAAGTTAGCTTTCCAATGCAACCGGTCCCTCATCATTTGAAGATTCCTAGAAGAAGTTATTGTCAAAATACTGAAGGCTACGCAGAAGTCAAACAGCCACACGGAAATCAGCTCTGCAGATCTCCCGAAGAGGCTCCTTCACATTAGCACGTGAAATTACTTTTGTTTCGTGATTATACCTCGCTAAGGCTGGTTGTTACTAGTATAAATACCCACCTATGTCTATGATGTAAGGTAGCTTATGATAATCTAAAATAGAACCCTTTTGTTCAGCTGTGTGCTAACAAATATTGAGGGTGATCTCTACCCCTTTGCTCTTGTCAATTTCTTCGCGGGATTGCAGAAGCGGCGGCTTCATCCGCTCCCAATTGGTGCTCCTACTCCCTTCGAGGTCTCCTCGATTGATTGTAGGTTGTGTTGGTTGGTTCTTTGAGAGTGTGGTTGGGCGAATCCTCGATTCAGGCTGCCGATTAAAAACGGTGGTTGGCTTCGAGTTTTATTTGTCAGGTTTCACTAGTTATCGCTGCTTGCAGCAAGTTATCTTGGCTTCTTCGAAGCTAGTTATCTGAAGATTGATCCTACGTCATGAAGATCGGGCATCGTGACGCATCATCTGGTATCAAAGCCTCAGTTGCCACGGTAGGATTCTTTACCCTTAGCTACATATATTTTGTGTTCGTCCTATCCACCAAAAAGCCATAAAATATTTTGTCATAGCCCTTTGTTTCAATCTGTTGTTCCAGTGAGTTTTGTTAAGTTTCAGTCCTTAGAGTCTTCGTTTAGTTGCTGGTCACTCTATCCTTTGTGTTCCCTTTGAGCCTCTTATATATATCTGAAAATATCCACAAAAAGAAGAATCTGAAAACCCTCATCATTTCCTTCGCGTTAACTTTGATCCTATTTAAGTTATAGCTGCTGGTTGAGTTCTTTGTTATTTATTATAAAGTGTGCAATATCATATCAGATCTCTGTGTTTAGTTCTATAAAAAAGAGTATCAAAAAAAAAGAAGAAAGAAAAGTACCAAAAAAAGTGTTGAGCAATATTGTGAAAGAAAAGAAGAACGATCGGTTTGTTTATGTGCACAAGTGCTGAAAGTTCATCAAGTTGTTCAACCAGTTTGCTATTGTCTTTTGGTGCAAAATTTTGGTTGGGTCTGATCGCAACACTTGCATTCCAATCATACTCCTTGATTTGCATCAAATCTAAAATTTCTTTGCGCGTGTGTTTGATCTACTTCCATCACTCGAATCTTGTGGTCAGCACTAGGCAGTGAACTTCTAGTTGGATTGCTATTTAACTTTACAATAACTAGGATTCAGATTGCATTCCTTGTTTATTATTCCCCACCAAGCTCCAAATATAAGCCATCGTAATCGGTACTCTGGTCTTGTATTCGCTTAACCACCACTTTCTTGTTACTACCACACATTTTCTTGCAACCCGCAGGGAACTCATAAGAGCTTTGGTTGGTAAGAGTGGTGAGGTTGTGAGATTCTATATAGCTTCATATTCCACCTATATTTGTTGCCTTGTCATCACTAATTTCGTAGGAAGATGGATCCCAACATAGAGATTGAATAATGTGTCACCATGATACAATTCAATGAGCTCAAACAAAGCATAGAAGTCAAGCAAGATCTGTTGGCACAAGATCTTCAGACACTTATGGCTAAAATCAGAGGTCGTCGTCGACTCCCTGACGGTGTAAGAAACCATGATGAAGATGGGGAAGAAGGGGAAGGAAATTATTCTAGAAGAGCAAGTGAACATGGGAGGAGAAATCAAGGTGCTGCACATTGTAGAGGAAGAGGCCGGAATCGAAGAAATAATGACAATGAAGAATCTGAATTTGGGAATGATGATCAGTCCCAACGTCGCTATCGTCGTCATCATAGAGGCGTCAACCAAGAAGAGAGATTTGGGAAACTTAAGTTTACCATGCCAAAATTTGATGGTAGATCTGATCCTGAAGATTATTTCACATGGGAATTGAAGGTGGAGAAAATCTTCCGCCTACATAATTATTCAGAGGAGAAGAAACTTGCAATGGCATCTCTTGAGTTTGAAGGATATGCTCTAATTTGGTGGGAGCAACTTCTTCGTGATCGTGAAGAAGATGGAGAGGACCCTATTGTTACTTGGCAAGAGATGAAGCGAAAAATGAGAATTCGTTTTGTGCCGAAGCATTATCGGCGTGATCTTTTCGATAAATTGCAGAATTTGAGGCAAGGAAGTTTATCCGTTGAGGAGTATTATAAGGAGATGGAGAAGGCCATGATTAGAGCCAATGTGTATGAAGACGAAGAGCAAACCATTGCACGTTTCATGCCTGGGTTACACCGTAGCATTCAGCGTATTGTTGAGTTTCAGCCATACCAATGTCTTATTGATTTGGTACATCAAGCCACCAATGCTGAACGCCAGCTGCAACAAGATGCTAAGAGCAGCAAGCCCTTGTCATATGGTGCACGAACCATGACTGGAGGAAGCAAATCGATCTCAAGGTTTACTGCTGCATCCTCAGCGACAAAAGGTTCAACTGGAGGCTTACGATCCAATATTCAAGGCAATTCTAGTGGAAAGAACGGTGCTGCTCCAAACACGAGTTATAAACCAGCAGCATCCACTTCAACATCAGTGGGTTCAACAGCCAAGAGTAGTGGTATTCAGTGCTTCAAGTGTGGAGGTCATGGTCATGTCATAAAGGAGTGTCCAAATAATCGTGTGATCCTTGTGACTGATGATGGAGAATATACATCAGCTAGTGACGAGGAAGCTGAAGCAGGAAATGAAGATGACATTGATAAATCTGAAGAACATACAAGATGTGAATTTGAGCATGGTACTACTCTTATGGTTACAAAAATATTGAGTGCTCAAAAAATGAAAGATGCTGAAATTGGACAGCGACATAATCTTTTTCAAACGCGAGCAAAAGTGCAAGACAATGTAGTAAAGGTGATCATTGATGGAGGGAGCTGCCATAATCTTGCAAGTCGTGAGATGGTTGAAAAGCTTGGTTTGAAGTTGCAGTGACACCCTCATCCATATCATGTCCAATGGTTGAATGAATCGGGAGATATCAAGATTGGTTATAAGGTGAAAGTTCCATTCAAGATTGGAGAGTATGTTGACACGGTGGAGTGCGATGTTGCACCCATGTCTGTGTGTCACATGCTGCTAGGAAGACCTTGGCAATATGATCGATATTCTCAGCATTGTGGAAGAACAAATCAATACACTCTAGATCTAAAAGGGAGAAAGTTTGTACTCAAGCCTATGACCCCTCAACAAATCATGGCTGAACATTTACAAAAGAAAACTGAAATTAGTACAACAAGTAGAGGAGGAGAAGAGCAAAAGAAATTGAGTGTCATCCACAATTCGGTGAGCGAGTGCTACAAGCCAAATTCAAGAGATAAAAAGAAGGAAGAGGGAGAACATCTAGTTATGCTAGCAACAAAATCTGAGCTGAGAGAAGTGAGGAACAACCCATATCAAGTGCTCTTTGTACTCGTGAACAAAGATGTTTTGATTTCTTCTAACGACATAACATCTCTTCCTAGTGTTGTGGCTGATCTTTTGCAGGACTTTGAAGACGTGTTTCCACAAGAAACACTTGCTGGACTACCTCCAATTCGAGGGATTGAGCATCAAATCGATCTTATTCCAGGGGCTGCACTTCCTAACCGTCCACCATATCGAACCAATCCTGAAGAGACTAAGGAAATACAAAGGCAAGTGCAAGAACTTCTTGATAAAGGTTTTGTTCGTGAAAGCTTAAGCCCTTGTGCTGTTCCTATGATTTTAGTACCTAAGAAAGATGGATCTTGGAGGATGTGTGTTGATTGTAGAGCTATAAATAATATTACCGTTCGCTATCGCTAGCCTATTCCACGGCTAGATGATATGCTTGATGAATTAAGTGGTTACACAATTTTTACTAAAATTGATTTGAGAAGTGGATACCATCAAATAAGAATGAAAACTGGAGATGAATGGAAGACTGCATTTAAAACAAAATTTGGGTTGTATGAATGGTTAGTGATGCCCTTTGGGTTAACAAATGCTCCTAGTACCTTTATGAGATTAATGAACCATGTCTTAAGAACTTTCATTGGAAAATTTGTTGTTGTCTACTTCGATGATATTCTAATTTACAGCAAGTCTTTTGATGAACATGTGAAACATATTCGACAAGTTTTAGATGAGCTAAGAAAGGAGAAATTATTTGCTAATCTTGAGAAGTGCAGTTTTTGCATAGACCATGTTGTGTTTCTTGGCTTTGTTGTTTCAGCAAAAGGAATAGAGGTGGATGAATCCAAGGTGAAAGCCATCAAGGATTGGCCAGCTCCAATGAATGAGCCACGAGGGAATGGTCCATTTCGTGTTCTTTCCAAGATCAATGATAATGCATACAAGATAGATCTTCCACCGAGCTATGGCGTGAACAACACGTTCAATGTTGCTGACCTCTTACCATTTACAAGTGAAGACACTTTAGAGTCGAGGACGACTCCTTTTCAAGGGAAGGAGGATGATACGACCACGCCATTAAGCAACACTTTACAACCCCCAAGTTATACTACATCAACTCAAGTACAACCAACATCATCACCAACCCGAGTCTTTGATGGACCAATTACACGTAGCCGAGCTAAGAAGCTACAGCAAGAGGTGCACGCGCTAGTCTTTGATGGACCAATTACACGCAGACGAGCTAAGAAGCTACAATAAGAGATGCACACGCTACTTTATGAATTTCAATTAAACACTAATGAGAACTTTATGCTACCTAAGTCCGAGTCAGTCCAGCGCTACGGAACCGTCCAGAAGAAACAGTCATAACTTTTGATTCCCAAAAGCTATGAAGGCCCATAAGTACTTTTTGGAAAGCTCCTGAAGTCTAGTTTCCAATGCTTCTAAGGCCCACTTAATCAAATCTACCAGAAAGGCAGCCGACCTACTTTAGTGCTGACTGGTCAGAAGGTCAACAGTCTGCTTGATGACCAAGTTTTCGTATTAAACTGCATCATTCTACGAAGTTTCATTAAGCATGCTATATATGGTGAGAAAGCTTATCAAGTTAGCTTTCCAATGAAACCAGTCCCACATCATTTGAAGATTCCTAGAAGAAGTTATTGTCAAAATACTGAAGGCTGCGCAGAAGTCAAACAGCCACATGGAAATCAGATCTGCAGATCTCCCAAAGAGGCTCCTTCACATTAGCACATGAAATTACTTTTGTTTCATGTTTATACCTCACTAAGGCTGGTTGTTACTAGTATAAATACCCCCCTATGTCTATGATGTAAGGCTGCTTATGATAATCTAAAACAGAACCCTTTTGTTCAGCTGTGTGCTAACAAATATTGAGGGTGATCTCTACCCCTTTGCTCTTGTGAATTCCTTCGCGGGATTGCAGAAGCGGCGGCTTCATCCGCTCCCAATTGGTGCTCCTACTCCCTTCGAGGTCTCCTTGATTGATTGTAGGCTGTGTTGGTTGGTTCTTTGAGAGTGTGGTTGGGCGAATCCTCGATTCAGGCTACCGGTTAAAAACGGTGGTTGGCTTCGAGTTTTATTTATCAGGTTGCACTAGTTATCGCTGCTTGCAGCAAGTTATCTTGGCTTCTTCGAAGCTAGTTATCTGAAGATTGATCCTACATCGTGAAGATCGGGCATCGTGACGCATCAGATCATCAGGACGATAAGGATAGACCTTGGATGTGAAGCCTTAGGATGATAGAGGGGTAGCTAGGTGGCAATTTGGGTAAGCCCTACAGGCTACTATAGGGGATGGGAGTTTTCCCTATCCCCTCTGAGTAGAGATAAAGTCGCTTAGGACAAGCATGCATGCATCATTTAATCAAATTATTGATAATTAGGTAAGGATTTTAATACATGATAATGACAGATTAAGTACACTCAGTGACATTGTCGTAGCCATAGAGAGGCCGAGCCTTGATCCCTTTTTATTTTATAATTCTTTTCTTTTTCGCTTACGCTTAACCATACACAGATGACTTCTCACGGATCCTTGGACGGAGGGAACGCACAGTCCCGCACGGACAGACTTGCACGAGAGGGTTTTCCCCGTATCTTGTGGGAGGTACTTCAGGGAGCCGGTTACACGACGCCTCCCCGGTACACGGTGCAACTGTTCAAGAAGCACCGAGTGCCCTACTGTAGGGTGAGGATGACCCTGGAGCCTCGTCCCTTACAGCCAGGCTAGCATTCGTTGGACTCCGAGTCTTTCGGATACTAGGCTGAGGATACTATCGAAGCCATTGCTCTCCACGGGCTGACTACTTTCTATGGTTTTCACCCCTTGGAGCTGTCTACTCATCCCATTGGCTTGTTCCCCGCTGACAATGAGGACGACCCAATGTGGAAAGATCGAGTGGAGCATGCCAAGGACATATGGGCTCTTTACCCAGGGCAAACTGCTCACCTCACGGTGCGATGCAAGAATGCTCTGTATCGTCTGCAAGTGATGCGAGGAGAGGCAATGTCTCATCTGATGGCATTGTTGGAGGCTACCAAGATTACCTTGGATAACAGAGAAGAACTTGTGGTAGACCTGTCCACTGAGATGGTGGAAAAGGACCTACAGGTGGAACAGCTGTCCAACGAGATCCAGGAGCTTGAGGAGCTAGTGGGAACCGGGGAGAACACCATTGAGGTTCTCGAGGATCAACTAATCAACACTCAGCAGCAACTTGCGGAGGCTAACCAACATTTGGATATGCACCACCAGGAGATCTAGGACACGGAGGCCAACGAGGATGTCGACATCGAGGGAGGAGAGGAGTCGGAGCCTGCCTCCAGCTTGGACACTGCGGGCTCAGGGAGACCACCTTCCCCCGAGTCGAGCGTTGCCTCGTTTGCTCACTAGGTTGCAGGGATAGAGTTAGAAGTGTGTGGCGGTAGAACTCCTCGAAGCTAGCTTAGCTTTGGCACCCTTAGGGTACTAGGCTAGACAGAGTTGAGTCTTTTTGGGTCACTAATGTAATCATAACAAACTCTTTTGGAGGTTGGATGATGAATGATGTCAGCTTTAATTTATGAAGAAAAGATTTATGCCACGTAGTATCTTTGATGAATTATGCAAGAAAATATTGGTTTTACCCTTTCAAATCTTTCACCACATATGGACCCTGACATCTGAAGTATAATGTTGAGAGCATCCTTAAATTTTTCAGATGGCAGGAAGAGCGCGTCGTGGACAGAATGAGCGCATTCCTCCACCCCCGCCACCGCCTCCTACCATACAGGAATTGATGGCTCAGCAGAACGAGATTCTGTGGCAGTTGGCTCAGCGACAGCCACCACCTCAGCACTATGGTGGTGGCGATCACCATCAGCGTCCCCCAGCAGCAGCCACTTATCAGGAGTTCCTCAGCACTCAGCCGCTGTTGTTCACTCGGGCAGAGGATCCACTTGATGCTGATGTGTGGATCAAGGTAGTGGAATCCAAATTCCCATTACTTACTGGCAATTGTTCAGATGCGGCCAAAGTTCGTTTCGCCACTCAGTAGCTTCGCGGACCCACGCGGATAGGGTGGGATCACTTTCTCGCTATGCATCCAGATGGCCACGTGGTGGAATGGAGAGAATTCATGGCATCTTTCAGAGGGCATCACATACCAGTAGGCATTATGGATCGCAAGCTAAATGAGTTTCTGGCACTCACTTTGGGGAATCGTACTGTGTTGCAGTACACTCAGGCTTTCAATGACCTGTGTCAGTATGCGGGATACCATGCAGACACTGATGAGAAGAAGAGGGACAGGTTCAGGAGGGGCCTCAGCACTAAGCTCCGTGACCATCTCAACACCGTTAGGGCCAACAGTTACAATGAATTAGTCAACATGGCTATTTCTCATGAGGATTGCATCACAGCTCGTCAGGCAGAGAAGAAGAGGAAGACCCCTATGGCAGGACCTTCAGCATAGCCACAATGCTTTAGGATCGTATCTGACACTCAGAACAGGGGACCACAGCAGCAGCAAGGACGTTGGGTGATCCGACCACAGCAGCAGCAGCAGGCACCCAACCACTCTCAGCTCCCAGTTCAGAGGAACAACAATCAGCCACAACAGCAGTAGTACTGTCAGGCCAATGACAACAGATGTTTCACTTGTGGTAACACTGGACACTATGCTAAAAATTGCCCCCGGAACCAGCAGAGGCCGGGACAGAATTCCAATCAGAACCAAGGCAAGTGGCAGAAGGTGCAAGTGAGGCAAGGCAGGCTGAACTTCACCACCATGGCTCACATTCCAGAGGGAGCACCTGTCTTGACCGGTATCTTTTCAGTTTTGAATTATCCTGCAATCATTCTTTTTGATTCTAGTGCATCACACAGTTTTATTAGTACCAAATTTAGTGCCAAGAGCCAGTTGCCTTTTCACCACACAAATGGGGGTATTACAATTTCGACACTAGGAGGCAGGGTTGCCACCTATCAGATCAATAGACACGTACAAATAAAGTTGGGTAGCTCCATATTTAAAACCACTCTCCTGATTTTGGGATTGGATAGTGTGGATATCATCCTGGGGACTGATTGGTTGTCGCGACACCTTGTGGTAATCGATGTCGCAGATAGGGCCATAGAGATCCATTCCCCATTGGATGGAGAGATCACCTTGTACCTACCCTACTAGGGATGTACCCATTCCTGTGCCTTCGCTAGGATGGAGTCACCGGTTGAGAAAATCCTAGTGGTCTATGACTACCCAGATGTTTTTCCGGATGAATTGCCAGAGATGCCACCCGACAGGGACATCGAGTTTGCGATTGAGTTGCAACCTGGAACTGCCCCTATATCCAAGAGACCTTATAGGATGCCTCCAGCAGAGTTGGCAGAATTGAAAAAGCAGTTGCAAGAATTGTTGGACAAGGGATTCATTCGCCCAAGTACTTCACCATGGGGGTGTCCTGCCTTATTTGTAAAGAAGAAAGATGAGAGTTTGAGATTGTGTGTTGACTACCGCCCTCTCAATGCAGTGACCATCAAGAACAAGTATCCATTACCCCGCATTGACGTATTGTTTGATCAGTTGGTAGGAGCCAAAGTATTCTCCAAGATAGATCTTCGCTCTGGTTATCATCAGATAAAAATCAGGGCCAGTGATATCCCGAAGACGGCTTTCTCTACCAGATATGGGCTTTATGAGTACCTGGTGATGTCTTTCGGGCTGACCAATGCCTCGGCTTATTTCATGTACTTGATGAACTCGGTATTCATGCCAGAGCTGGACAAATTTGTGGTGGTCTTTATTGATGATATTTTGGTTTATTCCAAAAATGAAGCTGAGCATGCTGAGCATCTACACATCGTACTTCAGCGACTGTGCAATCACCGTCTATATGCTAAGTTGTCCAAATGTGAATTCTGGCTGAGGGAAATCAAGTTCTTGGGCCATACCATTTCTCAGGAGGCGATATCGGTTGATCCAGAAAAGGTGCAAGAAGTGATGAATTGGAAACCTCCTATTACTGTACGGCAGATTTGGAGTTTTCTAGGATTGGCAGGGTATTATCGGCGATTTATCCCGAATTTCTCCAGAATTGCCAAGCCAATGACGGAATTGTTGATGAAAGGAGTAAAGTATGAATGGAGTCAGAAATGTGAGGATGCCTTTCATGCATTGAGGCAGCATCTGACAACTGCACCCGTGCTAGCCCAGCCTAACAACACCAAATCATTTGAGGTTTATTGCGATGCTTCAGGTACTGGATTGGGATGTGTCTTGATGCAAGATAACAGAGTCATTGCCTATGCCTCCCGAGCACTCAGACCCCATGAGCAGAACTACCCCACACATGATCTGGAATTGGCTGCCGTAGTTCATGCTCTCAAAATTTGGAGACATTACTTGATGGGAGCCCATTGTAATATTTACACTGATCACAAGAGTCTCAAATATATCTTCACTCAAGCTGATCTTAATATGAGGCAGAGATGATGGTTAGAACTAATCAAGGACTATGATTTGGAAGTGCACTACCATTCCGGCAAGGCCAATGTTGTGGCAGATGCCTTAAGCCGGAAGGCCCAGTGTAACTGTGTAACGATGGACTCCAAGATGACCACCCTATGTGATGAGTTGTGCAAGTTGAGTATAGAAGTTGTTTCCTCAGGGACCTTGGAGTATAGCTCAGTGGAACCCACATTTCATGAGCAGATAGTCATGGCTCAAATTGGTGACAAGGGTGTTCAACTCATCAAGGAAATGAACAAGCAGAAGGTAGACAAGTACAAGTGCTTCCGTCAAGACAGCAAGGGAATTCTATGGTTTGGAGACAGATTGGTTGTTCCCAAGAACCTCAAGCTTAGAAAGAAAATATTGGATGAAGCTCACCTTTCCAAATTCTCCATGCATCTTGGCAGTAACAAAATATATCATGATCTCAGATCTTTGTACTGGTGGACCAGAATGAAGAGGGAAATTGCTAAGTATATAGCTGAATGCGACACTTGCCAAAGAGTCAAAGCCAGCCATTTGAAGGTGGCAAGCACCTTATAGCCCCTTCCCATACCATCTTGGAAATGGGAGGACATTTGCATGGATTTTATCGTGGGATTGCCCAATACCTCCCGACACCACGATTCTATTTGGGTCATTGTGGATAGGTTGACCAAAACAACGCATTTCTTGCCAGTACATACCACCCACCGGACAGAAAAATATGCAGAAATCTACATTGACCAGATAGTTCGCTTGCATGGAATACCAAGGACTATTGTGTCTGACAGAGGAGCACCATTTGTAGCGCGTTTCTGGGAGCAATTGCAAGAATCACTTGTGACCCATGTAATAAGGAGCTCAGCATACCACCCTCAAACAGATGGTCAGACAGAAAGGGTGAATCAGATTTTGGAAGACATGTTAAGGGCATGTGTGCTACACTATGGAAAGGATTGGGACAAGTGTCTTTCATTGGCAGAGTTCTCTTATAATAACAGCTACCAGACCAGTTTAAAGATGGCACCTTTCGAGGCCTTGTATGGGAGAAGGTGCAGGACACCGCTAAATTGGTCACAAGCTGGAGAAAGGGAAATATTTGGACCTAACTTGGTACTTGAAGCAGAGGAAAAGGTCAGAGTCATTAAGAAGAACCTAGAAGCTGCTTAGGCCAGACAAAAGAGCTATCATGACAAGAGGAGGAAGCCTCTACAGTTTGAAGTGGGAGATCATGTTTATCTTAGAGTGTCACCCACCAAAGGTGTTCAGAGATTTGGAATCAAGGGCAAGTTAGCTCCTCGCTACATTGGACCCTATGAGATCAAAGAAACTTGTGGGCCTGCAGCATATCAATTGAAGTTGCCACCCCATATGTCAGCAGTTCATGATGTGTTCCACGTATCTCAGCTACAAAAGTGTGTCCGCTTACCCACCGAAGTGCTACCTGAGCCAGAGTTGGAGATAGAACTAGACTTGTCCTATCAAGAGCACCCCGTTAGGATACTGGACCAAAAGGAGAGATCAACTCAGGCAAGGTCGATCAGGATGTATAAGGTTCAGTGGAGTCACCACACAGAAGAAGAGGCTACGTGGGAGACTGCGGATTTTCTATGCTCTCGCTTTCCCGACTTTCTGCCCAAAGGAGTCGGTATGTAATCCAAAAACCCCACCCCCACCTGCCCTTTGAATATAAAAATAAGAAAAACTTGGTTGTTAAGGGTAGAGTAAGTTGTAGAAAGGAATCGAAAAGGACTTCCTTCTGAAGTTGCAAAGAGGATGACATTCGAAGGGCAGTTAATTAAAGACACTTGGCCTAAAGAATCCACATCACTCAGACCCATCTTCTTGGCACCACTCTAATGGATCCCTACCCAAAATCTCGAGGCGAGATTCCATTAAGGGGGGAGGGCTGTAACACCCCAGGTGTTACCTAAGGCCCTAACTCCATAACATACACTTGTGCATGGTTATCACATGTGTTTAAGTGGAGGGGAAGAAGCACCTACAACCTTGGAAGCATGGGTTAGCTAAGAAAGGTTAATGACAAAAGCTTCACCCACACAATTTGAACAATTGCCATCTTGAGCCAAAGAGGTTAAGCCCTAAAGACCCCAAAGGGTACTGGACTTCCAAGCAAAGAATCAGTGGAAAAGTTAATCAAATTGCCAAACCTTGATTCTAATCCTTAACCAAAGTTTAAGTAACTTTATAGCATGCCAAATGCAGAGGGGGATCATTACAAAAAGACCCCTTAAAAACCCCAAATTCACCCCTTGAGTAGAGAGCACCCTAGAGCTCTCTAATCCTCTCTAAGTCAAAATCTAACCCTAATCTAATGATCAAAGGTGTTCACTTAGTAAATGGCGCCAAAACCACTTTGTCTGAATACCAAAAAGTGCCAAACCACCTAAGGCACCCCCTGGAAAAGTTTGAAACCGAGCCAAATTCGTTTGACTTGATTTGGCATCACTTTTGTCGCGGAGTGGACAGTGGGACAAGCTAGATTTGGCGTCCGAAAATCTTCAGACCTAGGGCTTATCTTCCCTTGGAACTCACATACAAGAGATAGCCATAGGTGCCAGGAGGAGGCCTGCGCCGGATTTTTTCCAAGATTCGCACGCTTGCGATCTCGGCGAGCTGTGGAAGAAGGGCAGAAGAACACTTCCACGTGTTCGACACGCCTTAGATGCGCCAGAGCACGCCCAGCGCCCAACCCCGCGCGCCCCGCGCCGCGCCGAGCCACGCCCGTGTTCCATGCCTGCGCCCGCGCCTATAAAGCCAGCCAAGGCTTCGACCGTACTCCCCCGCGCGCTCTCAACCTCACCGGAGCAGGGGATCATCGGCGTTTGCCCTGCACACGGCGTGCCAGCGGCCGCCCGAACCCCCACCACCGTAGATCGGCCAGTGCAGCCATTTCCAACCCCATCCAACCCTCGGAGTAGACTCTACGTGCCTCGGTGAAGCTCCCCGAGCGAGGAATTGGACTCTACCTCAGCGGAGACGCCGGACCAAGGTCGTCGGACTTCACCCGAGCGCCGGCGTATGTGGACCGAGCTCCACAGTGAGTTATTCTTCGATTCCTTGCACGAGTCGACTCATTAGCACCCCGTGAAGCTTCTCGTGCCCATGGATTGACCTGTATCGCCGTGGATAGGCTGGAGCACTCGCCGCCGACGAGCCCGCCCGCCTGCGCTCGTGGACCGGCCGATTCCGGCCATCACCGATGGCAAGCCGTACCTCGACGTGACCACAGAGACTTCCCGGAGCCAACCCCATCCTTCACCGGACCTCCCTCGCCGCCGGTAAGCCGCCCGCCCTAATTACTTCCGCGGGTACTGTTCAAAAGGGGGGAGGGGCCTCAGGGAAGAAGGAAAGAAAGTCAGGGGGGTTTTTGAGGTGTCAGCGACTCAAATGAATAGTGGCGCAAGGGTATAAGTTGAAGGATTGGTTTAGGAAAAGCCCAGGGTCCTCGGTGTAAACTGGTTTCCAGAAAACCTTTTTAATATTTCTAATTTAAATAAAACAGAACTTGTAAAAGGCATAACTTTGGTTTTATTCAACCAAATTTGGTCAGACCAATTTTGTGTGACTCTACATAATGTGAACTACCTAAGAAAAATACAAAACCCCCTTAGTTTTACAGAAGAATTTAATGTTTGGAATTAAATATTGATTTGGCCAAAAGCTAAATAATAGAGGGAAAAATGGTTACACTATTAGACTGAGGTTAAGAAAAATCAAGGAAGTACTTAGTCACCCCCTAATTTGTATAAAAATAGTAAACCCCTCAGTGCACCAAATTAAGGTAGGTTTTACCATTAAAAATCATTTTTGCTCCAAGTTAAAGAAAAGAGAAAAGGTAGTCAAAAATAAGAACCAGGAAGCAACCACATTTTTGTTGGCTCACTTATTCAGTGAAGTTCACTGGAAAATTTTATTAGACCCTTGTTTAGTACAAAATAAATGGGATACCTTTTAATTTATAAAAACAATAAAAACTTAGAAAAATCTTAGAAAAATAATTTTAGAAAGAACCCACCCCAAACCTTGGGATAACTAATAATATGTTATTATGAACCTAGAAAAAATGTAAGTTCTATTGTTTGATATTTTTCAAATAACAAGCTAGTTGTAAGTACCTTTTTGGCCTTAAACTTTAGAAAACCACAACTAAATATACAGTAGTTCTTTTTCTATGATATTTAACATAGAGGCCTAATATCACCCATGAATCTGGACAAAAATAAAAATTTGGTACAGAAACCTCACTTAAATCATAGCTACAATGTAAAATGCCCTTTTACACTTGTTTTTGTTAATTTTGCACAAGTAGTATCTGAATTAGTATCCACCTCAAATTTTTGGGAGGACCCACAAATGTTAATATTTACCCACTGTAATTTTTATAACAATTTTTGGAAAATGTTAACTAACCCTCATAGTTCAAACTGCTTAATAAAAAGCACAATAGAAAGAAAAGGGAAACCTTGGGGAGAAATAGTTGAAAGTACAAAGCCCTTAAGGATATCAAAAAGAAACCCTCGGCAAACACTAAACATAATATTGTTATACTATGCATAACCCTTACAAATGTTCATGTCATATTTATACATATATCTCATGCATTGCATTCGATAGATTGTAATCTCGCTGACGGGGAGTACATCCTCGTGCCGGAGCAAGGAGTTGCTCAGGAGGTAGCCCATGATCCAGCACCAGAGCCTGCCATCGAGGATCTGCCTGCCCCAGCTTTGGAAGGCAAGCCCCGGTTTTATGCATAACCGTTTATATATGCTATTTTACTACACTTAATGTTTGTAGGTTTGTACTGTGCACTTAAGTGTAGGAGTTGCCTGAAAACTTAGTTGCACGAACTCAGGATTCCTTTTGAGATGGATACTAGTATGCTAGGTCGAGTAGCTACTTTACTAATTAGTGATCTCAGTAGAAGTCGAGTGATTTTTCTAGCACTCGCGCGAGGTCTGGAATTGGTTGTATCCACTTTCTTATCATAATGATGTTGGTCTGTGGACAACAATCCATGGGGATTGGCTGTCTACAAGATGGAAATTGGAATAAGGATTAAGGTGTGGTACCGTGAGTCAAGCGTTTGAACATACTAAACATATGCCGAGAAATATGGTAAATCGGTAAGCCTAGTACCTGATTGAACCTGGCAGCAGACTTTGCCCCTCACGCGACCTAAGACGTGGTCTCCCATTCCGGTTATGGTGGGTACAAGTGCGGTCACTACACGACGGCAGTCAGGGTTAGTGAGGCATTGTACGCCAAGGCGGTGAGCCCTGATCTGCTGGCGGGGAATCGATGGGGACGGTTGATGTGTGTGGGGACGGAGTGCCTCGCCACGTCGTGTGTTTAGGTTTACCTTGCAAGGTTAAAAACTCGATTCAAATCGTCTGCTTCTCGCAGCTAATGAGACTGCTTGATCCATGCTGCTACATTGAGTAACATGTGGAAATGTGATGACTTGGCAAAAGTTGTTGATTGATAAATGTTTGATACCATGTATGATTAGATAGGTACACATTTAGCCTTAAGAGAGTCACACTAAAACTTGAGGAGTGATGGGACAGGCTTCCCCATCCCTCCATTTAATTATCGTTAGTTTTATTCTGCTGCATCCCGAACAATGATCACTACTTTTGCTAAAACTCCGATGATGTTGTAATAAATTTAATACTTCTTAATGTATGGTTTTATGCTTTATTGTATTTGCTCTATGCCTCACCATCGAGTGAGTACGTGGTACTTGATCCTGTTAGTGGCCTCGTCGGACTAGATCCGAGGGACTGACGTGTTATTCCCATTTAAGTGTGGTCTAGCCTCTAAGGCGGGACTTAGGCACTTAAGTTGGAATAATTCGGGCAGTTCCGCCACAGCATCCTTCATCCCAAACTTCTTGAGGATGTCTCACGTGTACTTTGTTTGGGAGATAAAGGTGTCTCCCTTGAGTTGTTTAACTTGAAATTCTAGGAAGTAGTTAAGCTCGCCTATCATCGACATCTCAAATTTTTGCACCAGAAGCCTACTAAACTCATGACAAGACTTTTGATTAGTAGAACCAAATATTTTGTCATCGACGTAAATTTGGCACACAAATAAATCCATACTATGTTTCTGTAGCACTAGAAGCCTTCTTGACCTTGAATGAATTAGAAATTAGAAAGTCTCTAAGGCATTCATACTATGTTCTTGGTGCTTGCTGAAGCCCATAGAGTGCCTTTGAGAGCTGATACACGTGATCGAGATACATGTTATCCTCGAAGCCAAGAAGTTGCTCCACATATACTTCCTCCTTGATTGGAACATTAAGGAAGGCCCTCTTTATGTCCATTTGAAAAATCTTAATAGAATGGTGAGTAGCTTTGGCTAATAAAATGCGATTCTACTGTAACCTAGCTACAGGAGCAAAAGTCTCCTCAAAGTCCAAACCTGTGACTTGGCATAACCTTTTGCCATAAGTCGAGCCTTGTCCCTTGTCACCACTCCATATTTGTCTTGTTTGTTGTGGAACACCAACTTGGTTCCTACAAAATTTTGCTTTGGACACGACACCAGGCTCCAAATTTCATTTCTCTTGAAGTTGTTGAGCTCCTCCACATGACCATCACCTAGGCATCTTTGATCTTGAAAGGCTCAATAGAGGAAACAAAAGAGTAATGCTCACAAAAATTTACAACACAAGAAAGAGTAGTTATTCCCTTATTGATGTCCCCTAGGATGAAGTCCACCGGATGATTACGTTGTATGGTGGCGTTGACATGGGGTAGAGGCGCCTATGAAACATCTTCTTCATCCTTGTCTTCTTCCTCCTGGGCTCCCCCTTGATCAATGCCACCATCATGAGGTACCTGTTCGTCACATTGAATAGAGGGTTATGCCATCATTGAGGAAGATAGTTGATTTGCTCTTGTGGCTCCTACGGTCGCACGTCTCCAATCTCCATGTTCCTTAGTGCAGTCGACGTAGCCTCATCATCATCTATATCATTAAGATCAACTTTGTCTCTTGGACAGCCATTAATCTCATCAAATACAACATCACTAGTGACTTGTACAAGTCTAGAGGATTTGTTGAAGACCCTACATGCTCTTGTATTTGAATCATAACCAAGCAAAAACACTTGAATAGCTTTTCGAGCAATTTTTGAGTACCTACCTCTCTTAACCAAAACGTACCATTTGCTCCCAAATACACAAAAGTATGAAACATTGGGTATGTTACCGATTAGGAGTTTGTATGCAGTCTTCTTGAGTAGGCGGTGTAGGTACAACCAGTTTATGCCGTGGCAATTTGTGTTCACATCTTCTGCCCAAAACCTATCCGGTGCCTTATGTTGACCAAGAATTGCCCCCACTTTGTCGATGAGTGTCCTATTCTTCCTTTCCATTACTCCATTTTGTTGTAGTGTGTAGGGGGCGAAGAACTCGTGCTTGACACCTTCCTTCTCAAGGTATTCTTCCAGTTGCAGGTTCTTGAATTCAGTACCATTGCTGCTCCTTATCTTTTTGATCCTCAAGTCGAACTCATTTTGATCTTGCCTTAGGAATCGCTTGAGGGTTCCTTGTGTTTCTGTTTTGATGTCGTCATGATGTTCTTGCTTGGATGACTTGATCCAACCTGCTTCCCTACTTGACAAGCTGCACAAGGTCTCTCTTTCTAAAAACAAACATCCATTAGTCCTAACACACGTTCTCCCTTTAGAAGTTTATGAAGGTTTTTGATTCTGACATGTGCTAGACAATGATGCCACAACCAGTCCATTTTGGTCTTAGTGATTAAACATGCATCTAGATCGGCATTATCTTTCAAAAAGTTTACTAAATAAAGCTTGCCATCTAGTACACCTTTAAAAGCTAATGAACCATCACTTCCTCTAAATACAATTTCATCTATATTAGTGAATAAACAATTATAACCTGTGGAACAAAGATAACTAACAAAAAGCAGGTTATAGCCAAGAGATTTTACCAGAAAGACATTGGAAATTGTATGCTCGGTAGTTATGACTATCTTACCCAACCCCTTCACCTTGCCTTGATTCCCATCTTCGAATAAGATTTTGCCTAGGGAATCATTGTAGTAAGAGAACATCTGCTTCTCCCCTGTCATGTGGGTTGTGCATCTGCTATCAATGATCGAGCTTGAGCCCCCAAATGCATAAACCTACAGATGACTTTAGGTTTCAGGATTAGGTACTAACAAGATCTAGGTCCTGTCAGGTTAGCCACATATGATTTTGGATCCCAAACGCAAGCCTTACCATTCTTGTAGTTAGGTCCCACATTAGAATCAACAACTTTACCATATTTGCAGTAAACAACATAGGAAGCATCAAAAGTGTGATATGACATGGAAGTACCATATATATGATACATTGCGCATGAGTGGATCTAACATGAGAAACATTGCGCCTAGTTATACACTTACCATGAATTAAAGATGCATTACTAGAAGACACAATCATCGCATGTGAAGCAAAAACATCATCATGATGCACAGAATAAACATCATGATCAATGTAAGCATTAAGATGCACATTTCGAACATTCTTATCATTATAATAATTATAGGCATGGTTCTTGCTAATATGAGAAGAATGAGAACTACTAGCTATGGTCGCTTCCCCTTCTCCTTAATGAATTTGAGGGCCTCATGGCTCTTCTTGTCTTTGGCTCCCTTATGGAAGCCAAGACCATCCTTAATGGAGGGATGTCTACCAATTATGTAAGCATCCCTAGCAAATTTAATTTCCTTAGGTTCGTCATTAGCATTTGTACTTGAGCATTTAATTTTTCAATTCTAGCATTCAAGTCAACAATCATATCAATATTTGGAACACATGAGTCAACTTCTACATCCTTGCCTCCATTGCAAGTAATAACATGCTTAATGGATGAACTATCAACATGGCATTCAACTCATCATTTGTAATCTTAAGGATAGAAATAGATGAATGACATGTAGATAGCTTGGTAGACAATAATTCAATTTTCTTTGCTTCTAAAGCAAGAGGATTTTCTACATCTACAACCTTATCAAGCTCCTCGAAAAGTAAATCATCTTGCTTCTCTATTAAGCTTTTTTTCATTCAAAGCATCAATCAATTCATTTATTTTGTCAACTTTTGATCTATCTAGGCCCTTAAATAAATCACTATATCATCATCGGAATCTTCATCACTAGAAGAAGTGTACTTAGGTGTATCTCGAGAGAATATCTTCTTCTCCTTAGCCATGAGACAGGTGTGACATTCATTGGGAAAAGAGTTGATTTGTCAAAGGAAGAGGCACGAGTCCCTCATTGTCGGAGTCAGATGAAGTGCAGTTAGAGTCACATTCCTTGCCGATATGTGTTTCACCCTTCTTCTTCTTGTAGAACTTCTTCTTCTCCTTCCCCTTAACATTCTTGCTTTGTTCCCAGTCATCATTATTTGGACAATTTGCTATGAAATGATCAGACTTACCACACTTGAAGCAGGCTTACTTCCCCCTTGATTTCCCTTGCTCGATAAGCCCTTGCGCCCCTTTAGTGGGGTCTTAAAGCGCTTGATCACAAACGCTATCTCCTCTTTATCGAGATTGGCTGCCTTAACTTGCACCACCTTGTCTGGGGGTGCCTCCTTGTTGTTCACCGCTTTGAGAGCAATGGATTGCGGTTCATGGTAGTGGGGGATCCTGTTGGCGGCAGCATCGATGTACCTTGCCTCCTTGTCCATCATTCATTGACTCACAAACATACCAAGAACTTCCTTGGGCATAATTTTGTTATACTTGGAATTCTCATGAATTAAGTTCACAAGGTTAGAATCTAAAACTATAAATGTTCTTAGCATGAGTCGAATGATGTCATGATCCATCCATCTCTTGCTTTCGTAGTTCAGCACTTGCTTCACTAAGGTCTTGAGACAACTGTATGTCTCTTGTGGCTCTTCTTCTCTCTTCATGGTGAGCCTCCAAAGTTCACCTTTGATGGGTTGGGGCAGTGGAGAGTTGAGAAGGAGATGCGTGAGGTTGGGCGAGTGCATGGGGAGGTGGCGGAGAAGAAATGGGGTGGGGTTGGTGCTTGAGAGAAGGGGGAGGTGGGCATGCCGGTTTTGGGGTGACGTGGGCACGAACATCATGATGGGAGCCGATTGGATGAAGAAGAAAGGAGCTTGCGCTGACTGGTGGTGCCCAACCTTAGGGAGCGAGCAAGGTGTCACTCGTCTACGCAGCGATGGGCGGGGCGCAGGCTGGTGCCCAACCTTAGGCCGAGGACCCATGCGTGCGCGGGGGCTAGGCCGTGACGCGTTACTTGGCCACAAGAGCATGAGCGAGGCCAGCTGGGGTAGTGTGGGGCATGGGAGCACGCTGTTGGGCCAAGGTGCGCGTGGTGGGCCATGGGGGCACTAAGCTGGCACGCCGCCTAGGCCGGCTGGGAGGGGGATGAGAGGGTAGGGAAGGGGAAAATGTTTTTTTTCATTTTTCTATTTCTATTTCCTTTTCCTCTCTTTTCTATTTCACAATTCTTCCTATTTTGGATTCAAACTCGAGGGCACAACTCGCAACCTAAATGAATGGTCATAATTCACCAATGAAAATATATGTGCTCCAACATGATGCACCAACCATAACTCATTTAGAGTTTTAATCTCTAGCTTTACAAATATATCCAAAAATAACTCTCTGTTCTCAAATAAGGAAGCCATAAATTAGGAGAGAATGAAGCAGGCAGGGTAACACCTGAATTTCCATGGGTATTTACTATTTAGAAAAGAAATTTTATACCCCTAAATTCAGGATGTCGCAGTCTAACTATTGGTTACTTGCTTTTAATTCTTGAGGAAAACAAAAAACAAGGCAACACAAATGAATTAATCTTTCCTTTTCCCTTTAATAAATCCCTCTTTTGAGACATTGATTAGAGGAAGAGGGCTAGAGAGATAAACAATATTTAAAAATGTTCAAGCATAGAAGTGTAATATGATAATTTAGTTTAAGTATTCAATTTGATTCCATTCCATTTCATTATGAATGAATAAAGGAATACCTTTGGCTTTGCAAATAAGGGAACACAGATAAGATATAACACCTTCAGAGGCGAACAGATTCCAATCCTCCTTGTCCTCAAATCGTGTCCTAATACATGTCACTATTCCTCTATTTATAGTGGTGGGATACAACTTCGTATGAAATTACAAACGTGTCCACAAATCCTATACATTAGAACTACAAATTTTGCAAGGATAATGTTATCTTTCTCTCTCTCTTGTCGTGCTGGCCAATCTTCTGGATTCTTCTCATTCATTTCAGCTTTGTGTGTTAGTACCTCAGAACCAAGCTTCTTATATCCTTCATTTCTGTTCGCTAGTCAATTCCATGAAGCTAAAGCTCCCTAGCTTCGTCCCTTTCCCACACGTTGCTTCGGATGAAGGCTAGTTTCGCTATCTCTTGGTAGTACCTAAAACATATTTGTCTGATAATATAATGCTTTGAGGACCTTCAGTAATAGAGGCCCCCAACACTAACCACCTGAAGTGATGTTAGGAGAAAACTCTCTCAAGAATGAGAAGATGACTTCGGGAGAGAAGGACAAGGACTAGATTCATTCGAGAGGAAATCCCTCAGGAGAGAAGCACAAGAACAAAGGAGAAGAATCCCAAGGCTCCTCCAAATCCCATAAGAGAAGAGATGGCAAGAAGAAGAAGACGAGAAATGTTGTCTACATCGAAACCGACTCATCACCATCTACCTCAAGCATCAACGAGTCCGCCTCTTCAAAGTGCAATGAGCACAAAATGGTTAAACAAAACTATAATCGAGCTCCTTCTCATTATTCTCACATTCCTAAACATACGCCCTTACTTTTGGTTTCATTAGGAAAACCAACACAATTTGATGGTGAAGACTATTCATGGTGGAGTGTTAAAATGAAGAGTCATTTATACTCACTCCACCCAAGCATTTGGGATGTTGTTGAATTAGGAATGCAGATACTAGAGAGTGATAATGAGGACTATGACTCGGACGAGGCAACCCAAATCATCCACCGCAATTCCCAATCCACAATGGTATTACTTACCTCTTTGTGTAGGGAAGAATACAACAAAGTGAATGGGTTTCAAAGTGCCATAGAGATTTGGGACACACTCAAAATGGAACACAAAGGTGACAAGATCACCAAGATCATGAAGATGGAGCTCATTGAAGGATAGCTCAGAAGGTTCACCATCAATAAGGTATAAGAGTTGCAAGAGATGTACAACCGGCTCAAGGCGTTGGTGAACCGAATCTAGAACTACGGGAGCAACAAATTGTCTCTTGTAATGCCACTCTGGTTACTTTGCCTCTTGAAAATCCTAGGTATGAGGTGATGATTCTAAAGGAGGTGCTTAGCAAGAACTTAGCCATGAGATGATGTTTAAGTACTCCAAGCACATTAAGGACATGGCTCAATGAAGGACCACCAACACTGAGCCATAAGCGCCTTTAAGGCAACAAGTGAGAAGAAGGACGAAGGAGCCCCAAGTAAGGAGCTTTCGATTGACCCATCCAAGCTTGATGATGAGGAGGTATCCCTCATCATCCAAAGCTTCCAAGAAATCCTCAAGATCTGGAATGAAAAGGACTACATTCCTCGAGGAAAGAGGATGTGGTAGAAATGCGGTAAAACCAGTCATTATATGGCACAATGTTCATATGCTAGTGATGATGACAAGGAAGAGGACAAGAAAGGAAACATGAAGGGAGGCGAAGCTCATGTTGGCAAGGAGTGGAACTCTGATGAAAGCTCCTCTGACTTTGACAAAGAAGTTGCCACCCTCACATTCAACAAAAGTGTCCTCTTCCCCAAGGTTGACCAAACGTGCCTAATGGAAAAGGAGAGCAAAAAGAAGGTATATCCAAGTTCCTCTCCTAAGTACACTTCCTCTGATAGTGAATCAAATGATGAATCTAGAGATGAAGAGGATTTATCTAAATTTTTCAAGGGCCTTAGTAAAGATCAAATAGTTAAGGTGAATGAATTAATCAAAACCATCAAGGAGAAGGATGAACTCTTGGAAAAGTAAGAGGATCTACTCTTTGATCAAATGCAAAATGCACCAAGCTAAAAATGGCCCTAGATCATGAAACTGAAAAGAGTAAAATCTTGAATAATGAGCTAAAAATTTGCAATGATCAATTTCTTGTCTTAAATATGAGAATGTTGATCTAAATGCTAAGACTAAGGAATTGAATGCTTGCAAAGATGTAGATGTCCATGCATAAATATGAGAATGCTTGCAAAAATGGCCCTACATCTTCTGTTGAACATGTCTCTATTTGTATTAGATGCAAAGATGTAGATGTTGATGCTTTTGTTGAAAATGTTGCTATGATTAAGAGTCAAAATGAGCATATTGTAATATTAGAAGCTAAAATTGTTGAGCATGAACTTGTGTATGAAAAATATAAATTTGCTAGAAGCATTCTTTTCAATGGGAGATGCGCTGACATTATGGATGGTGTTGGCTTCCAAACCAAAGGCAAAGAAAACACCAAAATTAATGCTAATGGAAAAGAAATTTCCAAATTTTGTTAACGGCAAGCTCCAATTGTTCATGATCATGATTCTTATATTATTTATCCTAAAATGGTCATGCTAGAAATGCTCATGTTCAAAATGCTAGTGGTCATCATGCTCATGTCTCTAAAGAAAAAGCGTCTCATTCTAGGCATATTGATTCTCATGCTAGATTTACTCAAATGCCTATGAAGAAAACCAAGAATGCATCAATTGAACCACATATGTCGTTCCATACATTTGATGCATCTTATGTTCTTACCAGCAAATCTAGCAAATTAGTTGCTAAATATGTAGGGCCTCAACACAAGAGTGCAAAGACTTGTGTATGGGTACCAAAGGTGCTTATTACTAATTTGAAAGGATCTAGACCATTTGGGTACATAAGAACAAGACCTACAATGTTTTTAGGTTTATGCATCCAGAGGCTCAAGCTAGGTAATTGATAGCGGATCCACAAACCACATGATGATTAAGAAGATGTTCTCATTCTATGAAAGAAACAGACTCCCATGATGCCATTACATTTGGGAATGGGAGTCAAGGTCAAGTAAAAGGTCTAGGTAAAATTGCAATTTCACCTGATCAGTAAATTCCAATCTGTTTTTAGTTGATTCACTTGATTATTGCCTATTATCTGACTCTCAATTGTGCCAAATCGGCTACAATTGTTTATTTACTGATATTAGTGTTATGGTCTTTAGAAGGAGTGATGATTCAATTGTTTTTAAGGGTGTGTTAAAGGGAAATCTCTATCTAGTAGATTTTTTGAATGATATAGCCAAACTTGACGTATGCTTAATATCTAAAACCAATATGGGCTGGATCTAGCATCACCGACTTGCACATGTTGGGATGAAGAATCTTCATAATCTTCTAAAGGGCAAACACATTTTAGGACTAACAAATGTTTGCTTTAAGAAAGATAGACCATGCGGGGCATGCCAAGCAAAGAAGCATGTTGGATCAAGCCACCGCTCTAAGAACATAATGACAACCTCAATTAAGACCATCAGAACTACTCCACATGGATCTAATCAGCCTGGTTGTTTATTTAAGCATCAGCGGGAGTAATTATGATTTGGTCATTGTTGATAATTACACACGCTTCACTTGGGTGTTCTTTTTGTATGATAATTCTGACACCCAAGGCACACTAAAGAGATTATTAAGAAGAGCTCAAAACGAGTTTAGCTTAAGAATCAAGAATATTAAAAGCTGATGGAATGAAATTCAAGAATACTCAAGTAGAAGAATTTCTTGAAGAGGAGGAAATCAAGCACGAGTCCTCTTCTCCCTACACACTACAACAGAATGGTGTGGTAGAGAGTAAGAATCAAACTTTAATTGATATGACAAGGACCATGCTTGAAGAATACAAGACATCAGATCAGTTTTGGATAGAAGCGGTCAACACTGCTTGCCACACCATCACAATTGTAACTACACCAACTCATCAAAAAAACTTCGTATGAACTCCTTACTAGTAAAAAGCCCAATGTTTCATATTTTGAGTATTTGGGAGTAAATGCTTTATTCTAGTCAAGAAGAGTAGAAATTCTAAATTTGCTCCTAAAACAATAGAAGGCTTTTTATAAGGTTATGATTCAAACACATGGGCATATATTGTCTTCAACAAAACCATGAGTTATGTTGATGTTTCGTGTATGTTGTCTTTGATGAGACTAACGGCTCTCAAGTAGAGCAAGTTGATCTTGATGAGGAGGAGGCCATATGTACCACGCTAAGGAACATGTCGATTGGAAGAGCCCACACAAGAACAAGATCAACCATCCTGCACACAAGCAAGTCCTCCAACTCAAAGTTGTGATAAGGTTCAAGAAAACGGTGAACAAATTCAAGATAATGAGCAAGGTCAAGATGATGCCATACATCGAGGGGGAGATGAAGAAGAAGAAGAAGAAGAGGAGGATAATAAAGAAACACAAGCAACAAAGGTGCCACACCCAAGAGTCCATAAAGCAATTCAAAGACACCACCTTGTCGACATGATTCTTGTTGACATCCAAAAGGGGGTGACCACTCACTCTAGAATTGTTAATTTCTACAAAAATTACTCTTTTGTGTCTTTTCTTGAGCTTTTAAGGGTTGTGGACATATTAAAGGATTCAAACTGGGTGATGTCCATGGAAGAGGAGCTCAACAATTTCAAAAGGGATGAGGTTTGGCACTTAGTACCTTGTCCTAACCAAAATGTTGGAGGAACCAAGTGGGTCTTCCACAACAAATAGGATAAACATGGTGTGGTGACAAGTAACAAGGTGCAACTTGTGGCCCAAGGATATTCACCAGTCGAAGGTAAGGATTTTACACCCACAGCTAGGCTTGAGTCCATTCGCATATTATTAGCCTATTCTACTTAGCATGATTTCAAGTTGTTTCAATTGGACATGAAAAGTGCATTCCTCAATGGGCCAATCAAGGGAAAAGAATATGTTGAGCAACCACCCAATTTTGAAGATGATAAGTATCCCTCTCATGTGAATAAGCTCAAAAAGGCACTCTATGAGCTTGAGCAAGCACCAAGAGCATGGTATGAATGCATGAGAGATTTTCTTATAGCAAATTTCTTCAAAGATGGAAAAGTTGATCCTACACTCTTTACTAAAACTATTGACAATGATTAGTTTGTATGTCAAATCTATGTTGATGATATTATATTTGGGTCTACTAACATATCATCTTGTGAAAAGTTTAGTAGGATCATGATCAAAAATTTTGAGATGTCTATGATGAGAGAGTTGAAGTATTTCTTTGTTTCCAAATCAAACAACTCAAGGACGACACCTTCATCAGCCAAATGAAGTACATTCAGGATATTCTTAAGAAATTCGGAATGAAGGATGCTAAACCCATCAAGACATCCATGGGAACCAATGGACATCTAGATCTCGACATAGGAGGTATATAAATAGATCAGATGGTATACCGGTTGTAACACCCTAGGTGTTTATCTCTCGTTCAACAGTGACTATGGATTTAAGAGCGGGATATCAGCAAATAAAATGGACACTAAATTTTAATCATCTTTGTTTATCATGATTTTGATATCGTGTATGTCTCCATCTGTCTAAATTTTCCAAATCTATTTTTTTTAAAAAAAATAGACTTTAGTAATTTTTGGAACATCGAATCCAGTATCGTATGGGGTTAAGCCATCGACGTCTTGCCCAAACTATAATCTTTGAAATCAAATGTGGTTCCTTAAAATTCGTTTGAAATTCTTTCACGCTTGTGTTGCCAATGTCTATCTGTGGTCAGACATCATGACACATGTAGCAGGTGCAAATCCATGTGTGGCAGCGCACAACCTCTCACCCACGTGAACGATGCGTGAAGTCGTTTCCGAAAGGATCACATTTTTTATGTCGCATCGATCTTGCGTATTTATTTCGCGAAATGTCGAGTCTAGTGTCCGTTTAAAAATTATGGATTAAGAGAATATGAATTTGGAATCTCGACCCACTCTTGTGACTTTTGACCCAAGTAAATTTTATTAAAGGATCGGCGACAAGAGTGTTGATGTGAGATTAAATTGGACCGCGATAATTAGAAACGAACTGAGTATTCATAATTAATTTGTTTCCCTGTTCAAACTGTGGAAGAATTATCATGTTTCAAATTAAATCGAATCAAATCTGGTGCAAATTTTGTCGCCGATTTTGTTTGATTTGACATGTTAATACCTCTTTTAGACCCAGATTTCAGAACCCAGAATATCTGCAGCCATCCCTATACGGTGTACGTGCTCTAACTCCCTGGAAGTTTCTCTTGTGTGCCTCATCCCACGGCACAGCCAGCCAGGCCATCAGCCTCTCCTTCGATCCACGTCCAAGTGCCACCTGTCTACGTGTCTCTCTCCCTGTCTTGAATCAACGCCACGAGCACCTAATCTTATCTCCTTCCACCGCTTCTTCTATCCTCATCCTGAGTCGCACCGTTCTGGAGGATTTCTAGAGCGCACTTCTCCCTACTCGCTCTATTCCCCATGCCAGCCCTCTCCCTCACGGCGCCCTCCCCCCATTCCTTTTCCTCCATGGCCGTCAACCCTCCCCTCCATGGTGGCGCGCGTCCATTCTCTCCCCACGCTGCTCTCTGCTTCTCTCCTGGCCGAGTTCGCCCTTGCTCGGCTTCTCTAGCTCGCTCTGGACGAGCGGCTCTCTCCCTGTCGCACCGGGCCATCCCCCTGTCCACCGTCGTCGAGCTTGCCGGTGCGTGTGCCTATCCACACCGCTAGCAGCCCGCCTCCCTTTGCTAGTCTTCAACCATTGGTGACCGAGCTGCTCCCCACACCGTGTGGTTTCCCCTGCTCCCTATTGTTTAATGCTAGTTATCACTTTGCGCTATTGGATGTGGAGAGGAAATCCCCAAAATATGTGGAGAAGTAAGCGAATCCAGTATGATGCTCTTCTTGTGTCCGGTGAAATGCCTCAATCAAAAATCATCGTCAATCTCACGAACTTAAGTCGGAGTTGGATATGGTGAGCCGATGTGTTATACTGTTAGCTGGATTGATGATTGGAGTTGGTAGATTTATGGTGGCGATAATTCATCTTGTTTTAGCATAGGTGTGGTAGAGTGATTATGTCTAGATCCATCGTTGTGCCGATATGTAGTTCTATGGCTATATTTAGGAGCATATCTCTCTTCCTCTAAATTCTTGGTAAAAATGTTGGTAGTATTAGGTGTTCGTTGAAATGCCTTGTTTTATAAGATATGATTGCGTCTTGATTATATAGTAGACAAGTATGCATAGCATGGTTGAGCTAGTAGCATTGACAAGCCGATTTCAGCTAAATCTGAGAACCCGAGTGATGAAGTCGATGATTTGCTTTGAAAATCATTATACTCTATGTTTAGTACTTATAGCGCTTTGCCGATAAGGTCTATTAGAGGTTGAGCGAATTCCTACTGTATGGTGACGTGAATGCCCTATTGTATTATGTGGTTTTAGTTCTACATTATGATAATATGTTCAAGTATTTGAGGTGTTAAGCACATGATAATTGTAGAAACCAAATAGGAGCTAAATTGAATGCTTGCTGTTTGGGACTGCATGACCATTTTTAGTTATGCAGCCAGTTCAATGAAGTAAACCATGTTTTCTGTGAAGGTGTTATATATAAAAGTTATAGCTAACTCCTTTATCTTGCTTGTGCAAACATTTCATGACCATAGGTCTAGTAGTTTAAAAGATATGATTTTCCTAAGTCCAATTTCAGAATCTGTCCAAATTATGTACAGGTTTCGAAAATTGGATTGTTTGGCTAAGTTAAACTGAGAATCAGCTATTAGTAATTATAGGAGAATTGTAGTACTTTTCTTAAGCTTTCAAACAAATTTTAGATCATCCTTTTTGGTGATCTATAAGTTAAGTTACAGCTGTTTGAAGTGGGATCTCTGAATTTGTCCAAATTTGGACAGCAGAGCCTTCCTCATGTCTTTTAACCTTGATATGCATTTTATTAACCCGAGATGTTTATAAATTAATTGTAGACTATTCTACTATCTTTCTAAAAAGTCTAGGATCACCTGATTTGGATGCTTGAGACTCGAGTTATGGATTTTTGAATTGAGTAGTCGAATTGTATCTAAATCTGAATAAAATTTACGTTTAGCATTGTTTGACTGTTCTAAGTGTCAAATCTTGTTGTGCTGATAATACAAAAGTTATAGAGGACTTCATAAGTTTTCCAGAAAGTCCTCGTTTACCATTTTAGAATGAATATCTTGTGAGTTATGAGCTAAACAAATAGTTGTTGTCTTGCTGTCCAAAATCAGCGAGTATTCAAATGGTTGTTTGGAATTGCTTTTGTATAGGTCACTAGATTTGGTTAATTCTTGTCTTAATTAATGAAGTCTTGTAGTTGCATATAGTTGTTTATTTTCTTTATAAATACTTGCTTTAGACTCGAATGAATTAAGGAGGTAAACACTTTTGTGAATGTAAATGAATTGTGATTATTTAGGTTTGTATAAGTATGGTGAAATCAGTAATATGAAGTAAATTTAAATTAGTCCTTCGTGAGCGATGTTTGGTATAAATAATAATACGAGAGATAAATTAGCATTTTAGTAATTAGCCGATAAATTCTGTTTATACTAATTGTGTTAAATGTGTTAGTTTGCTTCTCCCCATATGTTAGTGCTAGAAGCCGATAGTGGTGAATTATGAATAGTGCATGGTGGGCATTACACCTTAGTGATTTAAGTATAGGATTTAAATTATGATCTGGTGAAACTCTGTGTTGTGTGATAAGGCTCTACTTGTTAGAATAATTAGTGTGATGTTTAATTTAGTTGGTGTGCTATATAAAATAGTCTAGATTTGTAGTTCTAAAAGTTAGTTGAAGTATTTCTATTCATTATCCTAAGTTATAGGTATTCATTATCTTAAATATTGTTAGCCTTCCGTGTTATGCTTTAACTAAGAATAATATGGTGCTTATGTATAGTTACTATGGTTTGAGTTAGGTCCAATTATCTCGAAGGTCCTAGTTGCTGTAGAGTTAAAGGTATCTAGTGTTCATATATAAGAGTTGTGATGCCTTGTCATAAGTGTTAATCCTTTTTGGGCATAGTATTAATTATCTTGTGCTATTCCTACTCATACTCATTCATTTGCATTATGCATATCATTTAGGTACGTTAATTGATCACGTAATGTGGAGGACAAAGGATGGATTAATCTCAAGGTGATGCTGATGAATGAACTTGAAGATTGGATGATCTGACCAAGTACCAGGTTGGAAGATGCTCACTAAGTGGTCTTCATTTAACAATACTAATGTAGTGTTTATCCCAGGTAAGGCCCGGTGCATTTGCCACCTCCTTCTGTTTTAAAAACTTTTATCACTTATCTGCTGCATTAGGTGATAGGAGTTGTGTGAATATACAATTGATGCATTACCATTCCTTAGACTTTGATTTTCCTCCTTGCTACCTGTTTTATAAAGAGAACTAATGAGGCTGAGCCCTGCATAGAGAACTAAAAGTTGTTCCTTTTAAAAAATGTTGTGTAACACTGGGTATGGGTTTGTTTTATGAAAAATGACTTGTAATGGTGAGAGCATCATCTGCAGTGATGAATTCATCATTCAAGTATGGTACCTCTGTCAGGTAATTGGTTTTGGAAAGGAAATAATAATTTTAGACCAGACGTTGAGTCGGAAAGTTCGCCCTTCTGTGTCGATTAAGGACCACAACGAAAGTAGGTTTGCTGATCTAGGACCTTTTAACTGGCCACATGCCTCATCATGGGTAAGCTTAGCCTCGGCTAGACTAATACCAGAAAGGTCGTCCGTCAATGGGAGTGGAGAAATGGCAAGAGTATCACGTATCCACCAGGCAAGAGGCTGGATGGTGGGGTACTGAGCTCTCGGTTGGTGGGGACCCATTCTGGTCTTGAGAAACCCGTGTGCGAGTTGACATATACAAGGGTTAAGTACTACATATGTTGCTGGGTACTAATCGATTTGGATCGCCGTTATTTCTCGGATATGAAGACTGGATCACTGCTCTGCATCGTAGTTAACAAATGAAACTAAAGCTACTAAAATGAAGTTAGTGTAGGACAAGTGAATGCTCTAGATTTAGGAAAAGTAATTAACTTGTGAAGTAATAGTTTGGCATAAGGATTCACTACTAGTAAGCTCTTCTGCAAAATGAGTCATTGAAATTTGATAAGCCTTACCTTGAGCCAGCATATCCTTGAGAGTCTTTTCTTTAGTCAAGTAAGTCTTGCTGAGTAATTGTGTACTCAGGGTTTTATTCCCTGTTGTTTTTTAGGTTATAATTTTGTTTTGTTGTGGATGGTGCTAAGTGCCGGTGAGCTCGGCCTTCTTATATAGGTGTATCCCATCTTGAGCTTCTTTATTGAGGATTGTCACTTAAGCTAGCATGTATTTTAAAACTTATAAATGTTTTATACATTCAAATTGTAATCTTTTTGAATCAATTTCTTTTGTAATCAACTTGGATGATATATATTGTAATCTTGTTATAACTTGTAAATGTTGTAACTTGTAACCATTTTGTAATAAAGAATTTCCGCTTCAAATGTTGGTGTGTGATTTGTATTTACTTAATCCTGCGATGTTGGTGGTAAGTGGTTTATCTGGGATCTTTGGGACACTTGGATAGATCCTGTTAAGTTGTTTGGTGCACATGCATAGCCGTCCGAGGTCTTTGAGACAAAGACAGGTGCATGTGGGCCCAATAACTTGGGAGGTTCTCCGACAGCTGGTATCGGAGTAGAATTAAGTATAATACGGTCACATACGTTTTTACAAAACAAAGTTTTGGTTTTTGAAAACCTATTTTCAACTCAACACATTGTTTGGTTATGAAAACTATAGATTTGAAAAACTATAATGCTAGCGACATCCTCTATTAAGCCCTAAATTAAGGACTACTAGGTGGCTTAGTTCAGAATACTAACCCACAACCTTAGAAGGGTAATGCATACATGTGTAATGTTATTTTTGAGGCCATTCAGTTTTGAATAGATCGACGCTCAGGTAAGGTGAGATGTGAGAGCATGACCGAACAAACATCGGTCTAGGGGAGAGTATAAAAAGCGCTTGATTATATACATGTTACACATATGTATATATGAAGGCTGCGATGTGGAGTAACTACTTTTCTAGGAATTCAGTACCCATGGATGTGTGTGGGTATACATACATGGGAATACTGAGAAGTGTAATGTACTTGCAACGATGTGCCTACGCTCAGGTAATAAGGTAAGTTACCATAATGAGCTGCCCTATGGTTATAGTGTGGCAGCGGCGCCTATGCGTGGCTCGACGCTTAATGAGGAGCTGGCCTCCATATAGAAATATATGGAGTATAAACTGTGATAAACTATCATGTGTGAATTGCATCATTGGAAATTGGGCTGTGATGGAAATTTTCTGCAGGTACACTAACATCGAAATTGTATGTGTAGCTGACGACTAGCAATATACCGAGAGAGACATATATATGCCACTGATATAGAACGCTATTGCCACATTATGTTGGCAAAAATTCATGAGGACAAATAGGACGAACATGCATCATGATTGCTGCATTGTGTTTGTTGTTTGCGCACAAATATGCTTCTCTCACCTTTATTCCAATAATTGGTGATTGATAACGAACATGCTTCTCTCATCTTTATTCTGATAATAAATAATTGGAAACTGTGTGTAGTATCATTATCATATGAACTTTAATAAGTTCCTCGTCCTCCGCCTTTCCAATTACTTCGTTAGGTGTTATATGTGTTAATCTCGCTTTGCTGTTTAAGGAGGTGTTGTAGATGTTCAACCCTTAGTGCCTGAACCTGTAAAAGTGTTTTCTGTTTTGTTTGCAAAAGAACACTTAATCCAAATAGTTTTCAGATTGCTTGGTGAAACCTCTAGTTAGAAATCTCCATCAAAAATCAAAACCTATCTGTGTCTAATCGTGTGATAAAAACCACCATGTCATGTGTGGTCCCTTTTCTCTTGACTTTAGTAGTGACTGCACACATACAAGTTCCCTTTGCATCCTTTGTTGTAAAGGTGAAGCCTTGGAGCTTTTAAGTGTTGAGAGACAGTAGATTGGTTCTCTTCATGGGGAAAGTAATCTACCACTAGGAGTTTGTTCATTCGCCAACAAAATGGATAGTCAGTTCATCTCGCATGAAGAAACGGATGAACAACCTGACCAAATGGATATCTACCCAAATGCATGATCTTTTGTTAGCAAATGTGAACTTTCAAACCCGAATTTGCCGATAGATAATAAGAAGACTTGCTCAATGTCAAAGGTAGCTCAACAAGTTGGTTTTACTAACTTGTAGCTACATTGTGAACAAAGATTGAGTTTAGAGATTGTTTTATCGAGTTGTCTAAACTCACTTTAGTTCAGCCTATCTTGAAGAAACCCTTATCAAGATCAAGTGAAGGTTATGAACATATGCGCAGATCTTGTGCCATATTGGATTAGATTATGAGCATATGCATCTTAACTCTACATTGTTGACCGAGGTACTTTTCCATCCTCAGCTAACTGGTAACAGCCTAGCCACAGTTCTAGTCATGTCTCGATCGCCTCACATATGATTTTCCAACATGTGTGGTCTGACAGAGTCACGCTAGCGCTAGATGAAGTCAGTCCATGGTGAAATCAACAATTCTTAGACTTGGATTCCCTGGCTAACCACGAGTCAACTGTGATGTTATTCGACATCCACACTCATCTCGTGTGCTATGGATTTTCCATGGTGACTTGTGGACAAACCTATTTTTGTGTGTTTTACCCAAGAGGTTGTATCAAAATCGGCTCAGACAAATACTATCCATCTATCTGCTACTCACTTAATAGACTCATGTTGTCAGAAGAAGAAAGCTTCACACATGGAACCTGATGTGAATAGTGTGATACATGCTATATCCACTACAGAAATAATTGTATCCTGAAATACTCATCTTCGCTTGGAATTAGTTTATGTTATCGCTGATATGGACATGAGTTACATGCTTCTCTACTCTTAGAAGTCTTTCGCTCCGAATCTCGGGATGAGATTCTTTTAAGGGGGAGGGTTGTAACACCCCAGGTGTTTATCTCCAGTTCCACAACGACTATGGATTTAAGCGCGGGATATCAGTAAATAAAATGGACACTAAATTTTAATCATCTTTGTTTATCACGATTTTGATATCGTGTCTATCTCCATCTGCCTAAATTTTCCAAATCTATTTTAAAAAAAAAATTCATACTTTAGTAATTTTCGGAACATCGAATCCAATATCGTTTGGGGTTAAGCCATCGACGTCTTGCCCAAACTATAATCTTTGAAATCAAATGTGGTTCCTTAGGATTCGTTTGAAATTCTTTCACGCTTGCGTTGCCAATGTCTATCTGTGGTCAGACATCATGACACGTGTGGCGGGTGCAAATCCGTGTGTGGTAGCGCACAACCTCTCGCCCATGTGAATGATGCGTGAGGTCGTTTCCGAAAGGATCACATTTTTTATGTCACATCGATCTCGCGTATTTATTTCGTGAAATGTCGAGTCTGGTGTCCGTTTAAAATTTATGGATTAAGAGAATTTGAATTTGGAATCTCGACCCACTCTTCTGATTTTTGACCCAATAAATTTTATTAAAGGATAGACGACAAGAGTGTTGATGCGAGATTAAATTGGACCACGATAATTAGAACCGAACAGAGTATTCATAATTAATATGTTTCCCTGTTCAGACTATGGATGAATTATCATGTTTTAAATTAAATCGAACCAAATCTGGTGCAAATTTTGTCACCGATTTTGTTTGATTCAACCTGTTCATACCTCTTTAGACCTAGATTTCAGAACCCAGAATATCTACAGCCATCCTTATCCGTTGTATGTGCTCTAACTCCCTGGAAGTTTCGCTTGTGTGCCTCATCCCACGGCACATCCAGCCAGGCCATCGGCCTCTCCTTCGATCCACGTCCAAGTGCCACCTGCCTACGTGTCTCTCTCCCTGTCTTGAATCAACGCCACGAGCACCTAATCTTATCTCCTTCCACCGCTTCTTCTATTCTCATCCTGAGCCGCACTATTTTGGAGGATTTCCAAAGCGCACTTCTCCCTGCTCGCTCTATTCCCCACGCTAGCCCTCTCCCTCACCATGCCCTCCCTCTATTCCTTTTCCTCCATGGCCGTTGGCCCTCCCCGCCATGGTGGCGCGTGTCCCTGCTCACCCTGCGTCGCTCTCTGTATCTCTCCTGGCTGAGCTCGCCCTTGCTCTACTTCTGCAGCTCGCTCTGGACACGCAGCTCTCTCCCTGACGCGCCGGGCCATCCCGCCGTCCGCCGTCGTCAAGCTTACCGGTGCACGCGCCTGTCCACACCGCAAGCAGCTCGCCTCCCTCCGCTCGTCTTCAACCATTGGTGACCGAGCTGCTCCCCCATGTGATTTCCCCTGCTCCCTGTCGTTTAATGCTAGTTGTCACTTTGCGCTATTGGATGTGGAGAGGAAATCCCCATAATATGTGGAGAAGTAAGCGAATCTAGTGTGATGCTCTTCTTGTGTCCGGTGAAATGCCTGAATCAAAAATCATCGTAAATCTCACGAACTTAAGTCAGAGTTGGATATGGTGAGCTGTTGTGTTATACTGTTAGCTGGATTGATGATTGGAGTGGGTAGATTTATAGTGGCGATAATTCATCTTGTTATAGCATAGGTGTGGTAGAGTGATTATGTCTAAATCCATTGTTGTTTCCATATGTAGTTCTATGGCTATATTTAGGAGCGTATCTCTCTTCCTCGAAATTCTTGGTAATAATGTTGGTAGTATTAGGTGTTCGATGAAACGCCATGTTATATAAGATATGATTGCGTCTTGATTATATAGTAGACATGTATGCATAGCATGGTTGAGCTAGTAGCGTTGACAAGCTGATTTTAGCTAAATCTGAGAACCCAAGTGATGAAGTCGATGATTTGCTTAGAAAATCATTATACTCTATGTTTAGTACTTGTAGCGCTTTGCCGATAAGGTCTATTAGAGGTTAAGCAAATTCCTACTGTATTTTGCCGATAAGGTCTATTAGAGGTTAAGCAAATTCCTACTGTATGGTGACATGAATGCCCTATTGCATTATGTGGTTTTAGTTCTACATTAAGGTAAGGTGTTAGTGTATTTGAGGTGTTAAGGACATCATAATTGTAGAAACCAAATAGGAGCTAAATTGAATGCTTGCTGTTTGGGACTGTATGACCATTTTTAGTTATACAGCCAGTTCAATAAAGTAAACCATGTTTTCTGTGAAACTGTTATATAGGAAAGTTATATCGAACTCCTTTATCTTGCTTGTGCTAACATTTCATAACCATAGGTCTAGTAGTTTAAAAGATAAGATTTTCCTAAGTCCAGTTTCAGAATATGTCCAAATTCTGTACAGGTTTCGAAAATTGGATTGTTTGGCTAAGTTAAACTGGAATCAGCTCTTAGTAATTATAGGAGAATTGTAGTACTTTTCTTAAGCTTTCCAACAAATTTTGGATCACCATTTTTGGTGATCTATAAGTTAAGTTACAACTGTTTGAAGTGGAATCTCTGAATCTGTCCAAATTTGGACAGCAGAGCCTTCCTCATGTCTTTTAACCTTGATATGTGTTCTATTAACCTGAGATGTTTATAAATGAATTATAGACTATTCTACTATCTTTCTAAAAAGTCTAGGATAACCTGATTTGGATGCTTGAGACTCAAGTTATGGATTTTTGAAGTGAGTAGTCGAATTCTGTCCAAATCTGGATAGAATTTATGTTTAGCATTGTTTGACCTTTCTAAGTGTCAAATCTTGTTGTGCTGATAATACAAAAGTTATAGAGGACTTCATAAGTTTTCCAGAAAGCCCTCGTTTACCATTTTAGGATGAATATCTTGTGAGTTATGAGCTAAACAAATAGTTATTGTCTTGCTGTCCAAAATTAGCAAGTATTAAAATGGTTGTTTGGAATTGCTTTTGTATAGGTCACTAGATTTGGTTAATTCTTGTCTTAATTTATGAAGTCTTATAGTTGCATATAGTTGTTTATTTTCTTTATAAATACTTGGTTTAGACTTGAATGAATTAAGAAGGAGGTAAACACTTTTGTGAATGTAAATGAATTGTGATTATTTAGGTTTGTGTAAGTATGGTGAAATCAGTAATACGAAGTAAATTTAAATTAGTCCTTTGTGAGCGATGTTTGGTATAAATAATAATGCGAGAGATAAATTAGCATTTTAGTAATTAGCCGATAAGTTCTGTTTAGACTAATTGTGTTAAATGTGTTAGTTTGCTTCTCCACATATGTTAGTGCTAGAAGCCGATAGTGGTGAATTATGAATACTGCATGGTGGGCATTACACCTTAGTGATTTAAGTATAGGATTTAAATTATGATCTGGTGAAACTTTTTGTTGTGTGATAAGGCTCTACTTGTTAGAATAATTAGTGTGATGTTTAATTTAGTTAGTGTGCTATACATAATAGTCTAGATTTGTAGTTCTAAAAGTTAGTTGAAGTATTTCTATTCATTATCCTAAGTTATAGGTATTCAATATCTTAAATATTGTTAGCTTCCGTGTCATGCTTTAACTAAGAATAATATGGTGCTTATGTATAGTTACTATGGTTTGAGTTAGGTCCAATTAACTAGAAGGTCCTGGTTGCTGTAGAGTTAAAGGTATCTAGTGTTCATGCATAAGAGTTGTGATGCCTTGTCATAAGTGTTAATCCTTTTTGGGCATAGTATTAATTATCTTGTGCTATTCCTGCTCATACTCATTCATATGCATTATGCATATAATTTAGGTACATTAATTAATCAGGTAATGTGGAGGACAAAGGATGGATTAATCTCAAGGAGATGTTGATGAATGAACCTGAAGATTGGATGATCTGATCAAGTACCAGGATGGAAGATGCTCACCAAGTGGTCGTCATTTAACAATGCTAATGTAGTGTTTATCCCTGGCAAGCCCCGGTGCATTTGCCACCTCCTTCTGTTTTAAAAACTTTTATCACTTATCTGTTGTAGTAGGTGATAGGAGTTGTGTGAATAAACGATGTATGCATTACCATTCCTTGGACTTTGATTTTCCTCCTTGCTACCTGTTTTCTAAAGAGAACTAATGAGGCTGAGCCCTGCCTAGAGAACTAAAAGTTGTTTCTTTTAAAAAAATGTTGTGTAACGCTGGGTATGGGTTTGTTTTATCAAAAATGACTTGTAATGGTGAGAGCATCATCTACAGTGATGAATTCATCATTCAAGTATGGTACCTCTGTCAGGTACATGGTTTTGGAAAGGAAATAATAATTTTAGACCAGACGTTGAGCAAGAAAGGTCGCCCGTCTGTGTCGATTAAGGACCACAACGAAAGTAGGCTCGCTGATCTAGGACCTTTTAACTAGCCACATGCTTCGTCATGGGTAGGCTTAGCCTCGACTGGACCAATACCAGAAAGGCCGTCCCGCAATGGGAGTGGAGAGATGGCGAGAGTATCGTGTATCCACATCGCAAGAGGCTAGATGGTGGGGTACTGAGCTCTCGGTTGGCGGGGACCTGTTCTGGTCTTGAGAAACCCGTGTGTGAGTTGACATATGCAAGGGTTAAGTGCTACATATGTCGTGTGGATGGAGATTCCCATCTAGGTATTAATCGATTCAAATCGTCGTTACTTCTCGGATATGAAGACTGGATCACTGGCCTACATCGTAGTTAACAGGTGAAGCTAAAGCTACTAAAATGAAGCTAGTGTAGGACAAGTGAATGCTCTAGATTAGGCAAATCTAGATTCAGGAAAAGTATTTAACTTGTGAAGTAAAAGTTTGGCATAAGGATTCACTACTAGTAAGCTATTCTGCAAAATGAGTCATTGAAATTTGATAAGCCTTACCTTGATTCCCTACAAGCCAGCATATCCTTGAGAGTCTTTTCTTTAGTCAGGTAAGTCTAGCTGAGTAATTGCATACTTAGGGTTTTATTCCCTATTGTTTTTTAGGTTATAATTTTGTTCTGTTGTGGATGGTGCTAAGTGCCGGTGGGCTCGGCCTTCTTATATATGTGTATTCCATCTTTAGCTTCTTTATTGAGGATTGTCACTTAAGCTAGCATGTATTTTAAAACTTATAAATGTTTTATACATTCAAATTTTAATCTTTTTGAATCAATTTCTTTTGTAATCAACTCCGATGATATATATTGTAATCTTGTTATTACTTGTAAATGTTGTAACTTGTAACCATTTTGTAATAGAGAATTTCCACTGCAAATGTTGGTATGTGATTTGTGTTTACTTAATCCTGCGATCTTGGCGGTAAGTGGTTTACCCGGGGTCCTTAGGACACTCAGACTAGATCCTGTTAAGTTGTTTGGTGCACATGCATAGCCGTCCGAGGTCTTTGAGACATAGACAGGTGCATGTGGGCCTAATAACTGGGGAGGTTCTGCGACACCGGTCTATGATAGGTTCACTGCTTTACTTATGTGCATCTAAATCGAATATTATGCTATCAGTATGCATGTGTCAATACAAGATTCCAAGCCGACACTAAGGAATGTCACCTTAGACAACTTTAAGTAGCTTACCCATCCCCATCCCCATATTCAAATTCCACTCCGTGAACAATGCAGTCTATAGTGCAAAATAGTGTTTTGGGTGAGATACTAGATATGGCCTTAGGGTCGTAAAAAGAATCTTGAGATATTTAGTTCGTACTCCTATCATTTGGATTTGGTGATAGAGGCGAAGCTCGATCTTCTGTGAGGTAGGATAACTTGATTGGGTGAAGATTTCGATGTTGATGATCCAAGGCTCCGAGTGAACAGATCCACGCAATCACTACACTACTTCTTCATTGGTTATCACCCATGACACATGAGTTGCCTCGCTAAGAAGGCTTATCCCTGCAAGCGTAATCAAGAACACAAGCAAGAATAGGAAGAACGCAACCAAAACTGTGTTGATTACGAGTTGGGGTCTCACAAACCGATAAATGACGACACTATTCGATGATAAAATGAATCTAAGAAAAACCCAAATCCTAATGTGGTGGTGGCTGCTGATAAAATAGAGGATAGGGGTGTGCAAATCTCTGGATGTACTACAAATGGCCTCCAACATGATACATGGGCCAACGGTCCAACAAATGGTATCGTAGCACCAAAACAGAATCTGAATGCTAGGTTATTTTGACGATTCCCGTTGACTTTGGATGAATTTTAATTTGGTTTTAGTTGAGTTGGAAAGCTTATCTCTGTAGATTTCCATCCATATAAAGCCAAACCTAATCGGAGTTTGGATGCATCCTGGACGTCCTTTTAGTGCAGAATGGTCCTGGACTCCGATGTGGAGACGAAGTTGAGTCGGACTTGGCTTTCTGTTGTTGTGAACATCCTAGCTTTTCCTCCTTGCAATCTTAGCCTTTTCCAAGTTCTTTCTGGTCCTCTTTAAGGTTCCTAAACATCAAAACATTCATGGCACCAAGCGTAAGTTCTAGAACACAATTGATTATGTTAGAACGAACTTGTAGATTTAGCTGTCGTGCATGTGTTGTTAGTCCATGCATTGTTTGTATGGGAGTGATGTCCTCATCATCCTCCCACCCTTGAATTAGAGTTGTCCTCGACTCAGGTAGTGACCAAGGGGGTGGCTGAGAAACCCTAAGATGTACAAGGCCTTTAGGCCCAAAAACAGGCATTGCTGATTTCAGATAGATTGTAGATGTTGTCTTGTTATGACGATTTCCATCAGCTCTGAGCATATTTTGACGTCGTACTAGTTGGGTTGGAAAGCATATCTTTCTATCTTTTCAAAAGTATCTATAACATCGAAAATGGAGTCTGTATGTGGCATGTGCGCCTGTTTTTTGTGAGACTCACTCATGCAGTCCGAACCAAATTCACGAATAAACTGGACTTCAACTCCCCTTGAGCTTGAGACTCTATGATTGATTGGGCCTTGACCATATAGTTTATATCCATGTACTCATCATTCTCCCCTTCTTGGTTTTGAGTCGTCCTCGACTCAGTCGTTGGTACCTGCATAATGTATTATTGTAGTGCTTGATGTCGTCCAACCTTGCTCCCCTTCTTGAAGTTGACCCTATTGTTGCAAAACAGACAAAGATGGACAAGTGGTAACACAACCCTTTAATTCATCATATTGTTTCATGACAAAAGAAGATTTTATATTTGGACAAATATATATTCGATGTACCATATATTCTTTTTTCCAATTATATCTTCCAATAACATGATATGTATGTTTATATAACATGAAAAATCAGTGATAAAAGAAAGTTTCTCCTCTAAATTATTTAGATTACATAGAACATAAAATTAAATTTAGCCCAAAGTATTTAAAGAAGAACACAATTTCAGCTCCTCATGCACACTAGTTATAGGATTGAATGTTCTAATTTTGGCACAATTAATAGTATCAGAATCAACAACATCAAGTTCTTTCTCTAGTTGTGGCAAAGAAATAATAGTATTATCATCACATAACTCTTCTTTATCACAAGGAACAACAAGACAATCCAATTGTAACAAGGGCAACTCAGATTGATCTGAAGGCATGACATCACTAGAATTAATCAAATTATTTTTAGTATCATCCGTAGAAACAAATTGTTCTCTCATAAGCGCTTTCACTTCAGCCCAAGTTTGTGGTTTCTCATAGTCATTCAAATCATTCCACCAAACTAACGAATGATTCATTAAAGTACTAGCCACAATTTTAATTTTTTGCCTATAACATATACAATTTTAAATTTTATCCATTGATACTTCCCATTCATTATACTAATTTGCAGTATTTTCATCAAAGGAAGAGAAAGATGGATATATAGAACCCAAGGGACACGAATCAACATCAAGGAAGACGAATCCATTTTAGTGCAATCTAGTCCTTGACTCTGAGGTGGATACAAAGTTGAGTCGTACCTTCTCTTGTCATGAATGTCCTAGCTTCTCATTCTTGACATCTTGGCCTTTCCCAAGTCCTTGCTGGTCCTCTCCAAGGTTCCTAATCATCAAAACATTCATGGCACCAAGCGTAAGCTCTAAAATACAATTGACTAGGTTAGAACGAACCTAGAGATTTAACTATCGTGCACGTGCATGTGTTGTCGGTCCATGCATTGTTTGTATTGGAGTGATGTACTCATCATCTGGTATCCTAAGTAGTCAAAATTTGATCTCATTGGATATTTAGATACCGATTATGTCAGATGTAAGGTTGAGAGGAAGATTAAATTGGGGTCTCATCAGTTTGTAGGGAGACCATGGTGTCTTAGTCTTTAAAGAAACAAAACTCCATTGACCTATCCACCATAGAGGCCGAGTATATTATTATAGGACATTGTTGTGCACAATTACTCTAGATGAGGCAAACCCTCAAGGACTTTGGCTACAATCTAAGCAAAGCCCCCCCTCCATAGTGATAATTATAGTGCAATCCACATGGCCGATAATTGCAAAAGTCCTCCCAAGTTATCAGGCCCACATGCACCAATCCTTGCCATTACCGGCCTCGGATAGCTATGCACGTGCATCAGGTAACTTAACAAGGCTATCGAGTTCATCAACTTGAACTCATCATCCCAAGGACCTCCCACAAAACAAGTATATTACAGTAACCACATTTGATCTACACATACATTGGAGATAGAACGAAAGACTTTACAAACGTTCTTTACATTTCCAAAACTCAAGTTTTAAATGTTAAAAAGAGTAATATTTATTATAAGTTCTGATAGTACTCAAAGTGTGTAACTTAATTACAATACCAGGAAGGTAGTGATAGGAGACGCGGCCCGATCTTCTGTGAGATACGATAACTTAATTGAGTGGAGATCTCGACGTTGATGATCCAAGGCTCTGAGCAACGGTTCCTCGCAATCACTACACCATGGCTCTGCTGGTTATCACCCATGACACACAAGTGACCTCGCCACGAAGGCTTATCCCTAGAAGCGCAATCAAGAACACAAGCAAGAACAGGAAAGAAACGCAACCAAAATTTTATTGATTACAGGATGGGGTCTCACAAACCGATGACAGCGACACTGTTCGATGGCAGAATTGATCTAAGCAAAACCCAAACCTAATGTGGCGGTGGCTGCCGAATAAATAGAGGATTAGGGCGTGCGTGACCCCTAGACTCACCCCTAATGGGCTCCGACGCGATACACGGCACAATGGTCCAACAGACGGTGTCGCAGCACCAAAATGGAATCTGAATGCTGAATTGTTTTGATGATTCCTGTTGACTCTAGATGAATTTTAAGGTGCAACTAGTTGGGTTGGTTAGATAATCTCTTTACCTTTCCAACCATATCAAGTCCGTTGCAATCGGAGTCCGGATGCATCTTGAGCGTCCATTTTAGTGTAGACTGGTCCTGGACCCCGAGATGGAGTCGCAGCCGAGTCGGACTTGATCTCCTTCCTGTTGTTGGCGCCCTTGCTGCTCCTCCTCAACACCTTGTTCTCTCCAAGGTTCCTAATCATCAAAACATCCATGGCCCCAAGCGTATGCTCTAAAACACAATTGACTAGGGTAGAACGTACCTGGAGATTTAGCTGTCGTGCACGCGATCGTGTTATCGGTCCATTCATTGTATGTATAGAAGTGATGTCCTCATCATCCTCCCCCTCTTAAATTGGAGTCGTCCTCGACTTGATCTCATCTTTGTCACCCATATATGGCTTCAAATCTGAAATGTTAAAGGTCGGACTAACCCCAAAATCTGGAGGCAACTCAAGTGTATATGCATTATCATTAATTTTTGCAAGAACTTTATAAGGACTAGCAGCTCGTGGCATAAGTTTAGACTTTCTCAAATCAGGAAACCTATCCTTTCTCTAATGAACCCACACCAAGTCAATTTTAGAGAAAACAATAGAACCACTTAATTCATCAAGCATGTCATCCAATCTAGGAATAGGATATTTGTATTGAATTGTGATGTTATTAATGGCTCTACAATCAACACACATGCGCCAAGTGCCATCTTTCTTAGGAACCAAAAGAACAGGAATAGAACAAGGACTAAGACTCTCACGAATGTACCCGCGGTCCAGAAGGTCCTGGACCTGGCGTTGAATCTCCTTAGTCTCCTCGGGGTTGGTCCTGTAGGCAGCAAGGTTGGGCAAGCTCGCCCCTAGAATAAATCAATCTTGTGCTCAATGCCTCACACAGGTGGTAATCCATGGGGTATCTCAGAGGGAAACACATCCATATACTCTTGCAAAAGGTTAGCAATAGCCGGTGGCAAAGCAATAGACGTATCATCAATGGAATAGAAAGCATTTTTGCACACTAAGGCATAGCAAAGTCCAACAGAGGCATGTAACTCATCAAGATCAGATTTAGTGGCTAGCAAAGTAGGAGTTTTTAACTTAATAGGTTGCTGATTTTCAGAGTTCAAAACACCTTTTTGCTTAGCATTAGTCTTTTTCTCATGTTCAAAGTGGACAATTTCAGTGGAAGTCATAGGAAGCAACACAATTTTCTTTCTCTTATGCATGAAAGTATATTTATTAGATCTACCATGGTGAATAGCATCAGTATCAAACTCCCAAGGATGTCCCAGTAAAAGAGAGCAAGCATCCATAGTCACCACATCGAAATCAGCAAAGTCATGGTAAGAGCCAATAGAAAAATGCACACTTGTTGTTTTTGTTACCTTGAACTTACCGCTGTTGTTAAACCATTGATTGTGATAAGGGTGGGGATGCTCTCGTGTGGTCAAGCCAAGCCTCTTGACCACCTCAACGTTCACCAAGTTGTTGCAGCACCACCGTCAATGATGGTATGTACACGGCAGTCCATGATGATGAGGAACATGTTGAAGAGGCTGTGGCGCTGTCTGTTGTTGTTGTCACTAGCTGTGGCCCTCAAAGCTCATTGCACAATCAAGGCCTTATAGGTCTCGGTCGCTGTTGTACCAAGAACCTCTTCATCACCATCATAAGTCTCTGCAATGTTGGCTCCAACAGTATCTTCATCTTCAACATCAAAAGCACTAACATACCCACCATCACCAGTAGCAATGTATGCCCGTTTGCTGGGGCAATCTCGCTGAATATGGCCAATTCCCTGGCAGCAGTGGCACTTGATGTCGGAGGAGCGGCCTGTGGAAGAGGTGGTCATAGCAGGTTTTGATGCAACACCCGAAGGCACCAAGGACTTGCTGTTGTCGTGTCCCTGTGATGCCGAAGGTGCGGTGCTGCGTGTGCCGCTGGTGGAGGAAGATGTGGACGTCCGTACGCCCGAAGAGGATGACGCCTTGGCTGGCGCCAGTGGTTGGCGTGGCGCGAAAGTGCTACTCCTCCGCTGTTGATGACCCTACAATTCTTTTTCTGCCAACATAGAAAGATGGAACAAGCGTTGTATAGAATGATATTCTTTATAATCAACAATATCCTGAATCTCCCACCTCAATCCCCCATAAAACCAGACCATTTGATCCTCCGGATCCTCAACTACCCCACATCGTAGCATACCTTTCTAAAGCTCTTGGTAGTATTCCTGTACCGACATGTCTCTCTGATCTAAGCATTGCAATTATTTTCGAAGATCATGTCTATAAGAAGGGGGAACAAAGCAAGCTCGCATCTCCTCTTTTAACGCATTCCATGTTTGTGGTGCAACACGTGTGTTAACAAGTTCATTCCACCAAATGATAGCAAAATCTTTAAATTCACTAGTGGCTTGTCTAACCCTATGCTGCTCAGGAACAAGATGGGAATTAAATTATTGTTCTACCGTCCTCTCCCAGTCTAAGTAAGCTTCAGCATCATAAGAACCCATGAACGGTGGAATAGAGAACTTAATCTTAGAAAATGGATCATGGTGTGGTTCAGGATTATGATGATGACGTCTACCATTACCTCCCATACCTTGTCGATTACGTGTGAGGCGTTGTCGCAGCGGTGCATAAACATCGTCATCATCGTCGTCGTCATCCACAGGAGAGTGAGCTGGGGCTGGAGTTAGTGGTGGGGGACGAGCCTCCAGTACGTCCATGCGTGTAACAAGTTCAGCAACTCGTCGATCAAGCTGCTCATAGGATGTCGCCGCAGAGTCCTGGTATTTTTAAAATCTTCAGTCATCGTGCACATCATCTCCTTCAATTCCAGCTGAGAGACACACTCATCGTCGTTAAGCTTAAGCCCCTTCTCCTTGTCCATTTGGTTCTTTGGTCCTGTCATTGTTAGCACAAAACAGAGACAAAAAGGCAACAAACAATGTGAACCCTACAACTATCTCTCAGGGTGGTGGTGGTGGAATACAAATTATGAAGCATCTTACCCTACTCTTACAAGGTTCTTACCAGCACTGCGGGTGGCAAACGGTGACCGGTGTGACTGTCCAACGAGCGTGGGTGTGACTGCAAAGGAGTACCTGTTCTGCTCGAGAGAAAGCTAGAGCTCTGGGAAGGCTGACTAAATATATGTGGCACACAAGTCAGTAACAGATAGCAATGCTGAATAAGTGTTCCAAGTACTCGTCCTAGTTGCTGGCCTAGAAAATGTAACAGAACAGTTGGACCAAGGCACAAGAAAGGAGGTACAAGTATCTAGGTGCAGCAAGAAAACAGGCTTGGGGCAAAATAATCACAAAGGTGCACAGAACACTAGCGTTTTTGTTTATGTGCTTTTTTGTGATTTTTTTTAAAATATTTTTTTTATATTTTTCTCTTTTGCAGTAGCACATAAGAAGAAAACACACTAAGTTTCAGATTTTTTTTGTGCAATGACGCGTCCTCTGGAATTTCTACAAGTTTGCCCTAAAATTAGAATAAATGTTTGGAAAATAAGAAGTCCTATTTCCAAGCCGAATTTGGGAATTTTAAAAACAGTGAATCCGGCAAAGCCAGAAAGAATCGGATGCAACATTTAATTCTGTGTGATTTGAAAATAAATGGGCCTGATTCGAGTTCCTAAGCGAAAGTTATGGCCGTTTTAAATTTAGACTCCGAATCAGGGTTTCTAGCGAGGTGTTGGAAGGGTGGGGGTTTGGTTTTGTGGATAGGGTCGGTTTTAGAGATAGGATCTATTTTGTGGATAGGATCGGTTGTAGAGATAGGATCTATTTTGTGGATATGGTCGGTTTTAGAGATAGGATTTGTTTTATGGATATGGTCGGTTTAGATACAGGACCTGTTTTGTGGATAGGGTTGGTTTTAGAGATAAGATCTGTTTTGTGGATAGGGTCGGTTTTAGAGATAGGATCTGTTTTATGGATAGGGTCGGTTTTGTAGGATGGAAGTAGATGGACAGAATCAAACTGAACCAAAATAAATCTAAACCAGCAACCAAACTCAACCTAGAACACGAACTCAGAACTTCGGACTCTAAAACTGAATTGTGCAAAGGCAAAGGTGATGGTTTTAGGTCGGAATAAACTGGCCGTAATTATTATTTTTTTTGCTTTTTGTGGACTATGGGACAAAACAAAACTAATCTAAAGGTAGGATTATACCTCACGGGCAACCTGGAAATCTGATACCAATTGATAGGAGACACGGCCCGATCTTCCGTGAGATACGATAACTTGATTGAGTGGAGATCTCGATGTTGATGATCCAAGGCTCCGAGCAAACGGTTCCTCGCAATCACTACACCACAGCTCTGTTGGTTATCACCCGTGACACACAAGTGACCTTGCCATGAAGACTTATCCCTGCAAGTGCAATCAAGAACATAAGCAAGAGCAGGAAAGAAACGCAACCAAAATTGTATTGATTACGCGATGGGGTCTCACAAACCGATGACGGTGATACTGTTCGATGACAGAATTGATCTAAGCAAAACCCAAACCTAATGTGGCGGCGGCTGCTGAATAAATAGAGGATTAGGGCGTGCGTGACCCCTAGACTCGCCCTAATGGGCTCCGACGCGATACACGGCCCAATGGCCCAACAGACGGTGTCGCAGCACCAAAACAGAATCTGAATGCTGAATTGTTTCGATGATTCCCGTTGACTCTGGATGAATTTTAAGGTGGAACCAGTTGGGTTGGTTAGATAATCTCTTTATCTTTCCAACCATATCAAGTCTGTCGCAATCGGAGTCCACATGCATCTTGGGCGTCCATTTTACTGCAGACTGGCCCTGGACCCCGAGATGGAGTTACAGCCGAGTTGGACTTGATCTCCTTCCTATTGTGGGCGCCCTTGCTGCTCCTCTTCAACACCTTGGCCTTTCCCAAGTCCTTGCTAGTTCTCTCCAAGGTTCCTAATCATCAAAACATCCATGGCCCCAAGCGTAAGCTCTAAAACACAATTGACTAGGGTAGAAAGTACCTGGAGTTTTAGCTGTCATGCATGTGATCGTGTTATCGGTCCATTCATTGTATGTATAGAAGTGATGTCCTCATCAGGTAGTAACCCTCCTAGGCTCACACATAAACCTAACTAGTCCTCCTTCAGGACTGGAAGCATCCTCCAGCCACAGGAACACCTAGAATACTCCTGATTACCTGTAACAACATGGGTTCGAAAACCCTTAGCACGAAGTGTACTTTTGCATGTCTTACCCCACTAAGGAAAGAGACTCTCAAGGATATGCTGGATTTGGGAATCAAGGTAAAACTTTTAGTAAGAATCAACTTTAATATTCTGCAAAAAAGCTTACTAAAATGAGTCCTTACTTTCAACATTTTAATGCTAGATTAAGTATTATTGAACTTGTTTGCATCTAGTCTAATTTCATCATCTCATTAATACAACATTAGTTTTACTTATCCTTATTCCATCCAGACTTACAATGCAGGGCAGTGACCAAGTCTTCATGTCTGAGAAGTACGGCGATTCTGAATTGATTAATACCCAGCCGGGGATCTCCAACCACACGACATATGCAGCACTTAACCCTTGCATATGTCAACATGCACCCAGGTTTCTTAAGACCAGAATGGGGTCCCGCTACCCAAGAGCACATTTACTCCATCGTCCAGCCTCTTGCCATGGAGGGTACACGCTACTCTCACCATCTCCCACGCATAGTGCGGGCGAGCTGCTCTAGTATTGGTCCGGTCGAGGCAAAGCTTACCCATGACGAGGTATGTGACCAATTAAAAGGTCTTCAATTATCAAGCCTACACTCGATATAATCCTTACTTAACCTAGGAGGAACATCACCTATTTCTAGCCCAAGTCTCAATTTAAGTACAATCTTTAGGACGTATTTGTGTACCATAGGATGAATACCAAAATCAAAGGGATTCTTGTAGTAAGATTCCACCATGATTCTGCTGAAAATATTCTTGTCGGTAGGAGCCATCCTTCCTCAGGATGAACCCTAAGCTAGGCATTATTGCAAAGGACAAACTCTATCAAGAAGATTTATATTTAAGCAGGGCTAAGCAATTTTGCAATTAATACTTAATAACTTCAAAAAAAGTATCTTTAAAGGGAATGGATATCAATGTACTCAATGCATCAAATGGTTACCAAGCAACTCCTATAAACTTAATGCACATTTCACTAGACTTAAAGCATATAAAAATTATTTAAAACACAAGGAAGGGGTTTCATGCACCAAGGCTTGCCTTATTGCAGGAGATCCAAGATCTTCTACCACGACAATCAGTTAGATGGAATTCACCCAGTGGATCAACAGACACTAGAGCAGGCTCCTTCAAACACCACTCCTTCTAGGTGTTCTACAAGTCAATTACAAATAAATGAATGCTTATGTAATGATATGAGATGCAAACTCCCATAAGGAGAGGTGGGGAACATAAACATCATAAACTGAAGCATATGACAAGTATACACATACTCCTACATAACCTAACACTTGATAAGAGTAACCAAATTGAATTTACTTAGGTAAACAACAGAACAAATCCATCTTAGATCTCATCCAAAACCTTAAAACTTCTTAAGCATCTTCATCTCTTCACTAAGCTACTAGGTGTCCTCATTTCATAGGTGAAATCCTTTTCTTTTTGGGGAATAATTAGTTTGCTAAGCAAATCATATACAAAAAGTTCAAACTTTGCCCAAGGGTCACATTCTAATAACCAATCTCTCCAAGTGTTCCAGAATTTTTTGTGTTACATTCTTATTTCTAAAATTCAAATAAGCATTCCAAGAGTACCTTAAATTCACTTAAATTTTGCTAACTGATCTAAAAATCCTAAATCCATTTTTGTATGAGAGTTCATGAATTTAGACATCCAACAAAATTGGTCTCGCTATTTTTGTATTTTTCTACAATTTTTGGCACCATTTCTAACTTTGGCCCACACGGTCCATCTCCGAGAAGAGCCGACCCACGGCTGGCGGCTCGCACGCCCGTGTTGGAGATTTGTGAAAGGGAGCCTCGCTTCTTCGGTCACTATTTGGTTGTGTCACTAACAAGAGCGCTTAGGCCCCTTGGTTTCTCTCCTTTCACAAAACCATGGCAACGACACCACCGCGTGCTTCTCCGGCGAACTGGCGCCGGATTGGCCATGGCAGTTCGACGTAGACGATGGAGAGGGCACTAGCATGCTCCATGGACCATAGCGGACTCAGGTACAGGTTTAATCGACCGCGACCCTAGAAGATCGCTATCGACGATGACAGCGAAAGGCCCGGTCCGGCGAGTTCGATTCCACGGCACCCACACGGTAGAGCTTCAACGAAGGATGCAGGAAGCTTCAACGACTCCCTAAGAACTCGGTGCTAGCATGAAGTCGGCCATGAAAAGTGTGAGTTTCTCGGTTTGTGGGGAGGTGGTTCATGATGCCAAATCGAGACGTCGCGACCCCGTTCGATGCAACACACAGCAATAGAGCTAAAAATTCCAACTTGGTGAGCTTCACTGACCTTAAGTGAATACAGAACAAACATCACATGGCTGAAAAAGCCTCTAGGAAACGTTGGCTACGGTGAATTGAAGAACGGGTGGGTTTGGTCACCATAGACAGGTGGTTGGCACTCAGCTCTGGAGTAAAGCAAACCTGGTGGGTGGGAAAGGTTTACACCGACTGGACACCAGAGCTACCTCTCCTTTGTAGTGGACACTACCTAGAGGCCAAGAGCTATAGAATAGCTCCACTAAACCAAGCACTTAAGGCAGATGAACATGTAACCAAATATCCCTAGACTTGTATATAGCTTAGTGGGGAAGTGTTCTTGGGATGCCAGCACTACATAGCCTTGCATGGACTATCATACGTGTCTCCTGTGCACTACTAGCATGTAGGTTCACAGGGACAACCAAACACTGGATGTGGTCGAGCTCACAGCCAAAATATCGCACCTATCCACTGATTATAGGCAGAAACAAGGGCGGATGAGAACTTCAGTATTGCCAAGCTATAATGGGTCCAAGCCTGATATTCTGAAGGGGTGAGACCACCAGACTTCAACACACAACACAAAAATATCGTCTTATCCACTCTGTAGGCAGTGAACAAAACCAATAAAGATCTTGCTGTCCATAGCTCACAAAACAGTCCAACTTGAATATTTTTCACTAGGAAGGGCATCTAGATCCTTTTCCATGGACTTCATCCCCATCACCATCCCATACCCAATACTCTGGTTTCAGTTACACTACACAACACAACTGACAGAGAAGATTTGGGCACCTTTTACTCTTAATTTTTCTAGCACTAAATCATTCTTGTTTAAACAAAGTTATTCAATATATATAAACTTCCTTTTTGCTACACGAAGTATGGCTCATAGCTTCATGGATAAAACATTAGAGAGCTTCAAAGTTGGGTAAACAAAACTCTGAAAACAGATTTTAGTTAACTGAATGAGCCTACATCAGTCTGACAGAGGGTTTTGTAACACCATATTCTTTCAACCTTTTACAGTAGAAACACTAACTCTCCACATAAAACTTGTTTAGCATACTGTGGTATCCAACTTTGCTACAATGTCACACCCGGTTTTTTTGGAAGGCAAACTGAATGCGAACCATGTACGTGCCAGGATCAGAACTCACGTACACAACGATTACATAATTGAACATCATCACACAATGCTTAAAGTAAATAGCAGAAAGGTACTTTATTTACAACAAGATGTCCAAGACATCCACAAAGTCTAATACATAACCATAGTCTTCAACATTAATATCAAAGTGCGGAAATACGAAATGTAGAAGATAAGCCTACACAGGCAGCTGACTGGGGTTTGCCACTAAGGTAAACTAGAACTCATCGTAGTCCTGAAACTCCTCAAAGTCCTCCATGTTGCCAGAATCTCCTCCTGAGCACTAAGTAGAGTGGAGACAACCTAGGGTGGGGTGGTTTGTGAAGCAAGGGTGAGTACACATCAATGTACTCAGCAAATGTCCTGTTTGGCTAAAGTGGACTAGTTGTATGTGAAGTAAAGGCTAAGCAGTTACTTTTAGTTGGTCAAATTTTAGTAATAAACCTAGTTATTATCCAGAAGCACTCTCTCCAAGAGGAAATACCAGAGATCAAAATTATACCCATCGTTGCTAACCATCATCATAAAAGTAACCAAAGTTCTTCTAATTAAAGAGGATCCCAAGGCCGCTCATAACCATGAGCACGGCTGATATACTAGTTTTTAACACCCTATAGAGGTCGCACACTTTACCCAGAAGTTTTGATTCCCGTTCTGCCCGGAGATCATGACTCTCCATTGATCACTACCAAGGTGACCTAGCAGGGTCTCACTACGTAGCCTTTACAAAGATTTCCCAGAGGTCATAGTCGCCCGTTAGGTTTCTCCAGTTTGATAAACATAGTACATCTCCCCAAAGGAAGGGTGACTAACAAAACCAAATCGAGAACCTCTACAACCAGCCTCAGCAGAGCAAGTACTGTGCCTGGACCCCATTGACGGCCCTATGACGAAGCCAACTACTCCTCTGGTGCCTCTAATTAATCAGCTAAGGGCGTCCCATTCCACCCTCATTGTTGCACTGTTGTCCTGAGTTGTCACTCCCCAAACATGTCCTTACGAAGAGGCACTCAGGAAACAGCCTGAGTCCCCTAAAGTAATCACAAGAACATCATCAGGATAATATCATCATATCATAAATAATCACATCATGTTCATTGATTAAGTTAAAGCAATAGCATAAGCTAACCATGATTAACCCAAAAAGGTAGACAAGGATAAGGTAAATATAGACTAGTCAATCATTAAGTTTCGATAATGTAATGCGGGACAATGAATTATAAAGTAAAATAGGACATGATAGGTCTGAGGACACTTGCCTTCACCACGTTGATGCTCAGGGAGGTCTTCGGCAACACACTCAAGAACCATGGGCTGCTCGTTGTCTAAATAAAGCGATCATACATTCAATACATTTGGAAAGTACAAATGAACAGCACATCAAGCACGTACAAACATTGGAACACATCTCAAAAGGTATAGTATTAATTAAAGAAGAAGGAGATCAAATTATAAAATGAACTAATCTTAATTAGGAGTTGATTACTCTTTAAGTGTTGTCCATGATTACATAATCTAATACTATTCATTTTATTGAGACCTAAAGGTTAAACCAGAGATTAATTCTTATCTTACACATTATTAAACTCACAAGATTAAACATCCATCCTTCTTATTTATTTTATTAAAGGAATAAATCTACATATACATTAATCTTATATTCTAGGTATAAAATTAAAGTGTACAGACTATAGATGAACATAATTTATTTGGATAGAGAATAATCTTATGAACATTTTTCAATTTGAATCACTAAATTTGGAGTTCATATGAAAAAGATATGAAATAAACAAGTTTTGAAGTTTAAAATATGAAATTATGTCTAATTCTGTAATTATTTAAAAGCACTGGAGGCTGTTTAAAAGAACACAGGGGCCTGCGCGTGAAAACCAGGGACGACGGGTTCATTTCCTAAAACCCAAGGGTCCCTTAAGCAAAAATACACGTGAAGGGATATCGGACGATCTGAACCATCGGATCGCAGATCAATGGATAGGATTAGATCTCGCGGACGTGCGCGCGGACGTGGGCGCGCAGCGAGCGCTGACAGGTGGGCTCGAGGTGTCAGCGAACCAGGGCAAGGCTGACAGGCCGGGCCCAGCGGCAGGGGCGTGGGTGAGGGAGAGAGAGGAGAACGACCGGATCTGGATTGGAGGGCTTAGATTAGGTCTGCTCTAATTAAATCTAGACTGCCAGATCTTGGACGGACGCCCGAGATCCAACAGCCGATAGCCGGACACGGGCACGGTGGCGCTGCTCGACCTCGCGGCGATGTCTCACCAGAGACGACGGGGACGGCCACGGCGGGGCTCTAGGGGCTTAGGGAGAGGGTCAGGCGTGTTTAGGGTGACATGGCGAACTAAACCGTGGGTACCACGCTGGCATAGGGGCACCAGAGAACGCGGGACACAGCGAGGCTGGCTAACGGCGGCGCAGATCAACTCCGCTGAGGAATTGCGCAAGCACAAGGACAGTAACGGATGAATTAAGGGCATGGGACGGTTGCTTACCGCAAGCAAGAACTCAGGAGCGCCGGGAGGACGGTAGGGAAGTCTCGGGTCAACGGCGGCGGGCTCCAGCTGCGCAAGACATGCTTCGGTGAGTGCGGACCGGGCAAACCAGAGAGGGAAAGGGCAAACTGAAGGGTGTCCCGAGTAGCTAACGGCGAGGCGGAACTCACCGAGGCAACGGACGAGGTGTGGGCTCGACGGCGGTCACAGAACGGACGACGATCTCTGGTGAGCAGCGGCGGAGCATGTCTCGTCTCGTGCGCATCGCAAGAGTGGGGGCGAGAGAGTTCGGCTGAGGGTGCAAGTGAGCAGGGGGAAGTGGGCGAGCGGCATGCGGCTTCTAAAGGGGCGCGGGCTCGAGAACGTGGCCGGAGAACGCGTGGTCGTGGGCGCGTCCATGGCAATGGACGTGGGCGGGAGGTTGGAGATGGACTAACGGGTGGGGTCCACGGGACAGAGAGAGAGCGGGCGCGCGTGCGAGAGGAACGGCGCCGACAGGGCTGGGGAGAGAGGGGAGAGAGCGCGGGGGCGAAACAGGCTAACAGGCAGGGGCCACCTGTCAGCGTGGGCGGGCGCTCGGGCGCGCGCGGGTTGGGCCGGCTTGGGCTAACTGGGCCAAATTGGCTTTTTCTATTTTCAGGGAATTTCTAATGCGTTTTCTATTTATTTTCTCTAAGATTTTCAATTCAAATTCAAACTAAGTTTCAAATTCAAACTAAATCAAACATGGGCAACAATTCAAAGAATATTTGAGGCTCAACATGATGCAACACTTCATGACTCATATGGTTTTGACAAAATAAAACAAATAATCCTCCACTAATTAAGCTAAGTCTAACAAAAAGAAAAAGAGAGGGACAAACTAAAGAGAGAAGAGTAACACCTGAATTTGTTTGATAATTAGAAAGAAATTTTATACCCCCAAATTCAGGATGTTACATATAGACTCTTAACCCAAGTCGATATGGATTAATTACCACAAGGCTCCAAATGTGGGTAAAAACTCACTAAACTTCTCAGCAATAGTCAACTAAATCAGTCTCAACTCAAGTCTGACACAGGAAGTTTGAGGGTATTTTACTCCCAAGTTTCTGCAGAACCAAGTTAAAAGTCGCCTAGAGGGGGGGTGAATAGGCGGAATCTGAAATTTATAAATTTAAAACAACAAACTACAAGCCGGGGTTAGTGTTGGAATTAAAATCGAGTTCGAGAGAGAGGGCAAAAACAAATCAACCAAGAAATAAGGTGGATTACACTTTGATTTTTTTTACCGAGGTTCGGTTCTTGAGAACCTAGTCCCCGTTGAGGTGGTCACAAAGACCGGGTCTCTTTCAACCCTTTCCCTCTCTCAAACGGTCACCTAGACCGAGTGATCTTTCTCCTTAATCAAACGGGTCGCTTAGACTCCGCAAGGACCACTACAAGCTTAGTGTCTCTTTCTTTGATTACAAGTCACTTAGAGGACAAGAATGAGGAAGAAGAAAGCGATCCAAGAACAGGAGCTCAAAGAACACGAGCAAAAACTCTCTCTCTAGTCACTAGGAGTTTGGAGTGAATTTGGGACTTGGAGAGGCTTTGATTCTTTTGAATTGTGTCTTGTATTGATTGCACTAGCTCTTGTATTGAATGAGATGTCTGAAAAATTTGGATGCTTGGAATGGTGGTGGTTGGGGGGTATTTATAGCCCTCAACCACCACATAGCCGTTGGGGAGGCTGTCTGTCGAAGGGCGCACTGGACTGTCCAGTGCGCCACCGAACACTGTCCGGTGCGCCAGCCACGTCACCCAACTGTTAGGGTTCTGAAGATTCTGACCATTGCAGCGCAGACTTCATGTTGCACCGGACAGTCCGGTGCTGCACACCGGACAGTTCACGCTTTTGCAGACGACCGTTGCACTGGATAGCCGTTACTCCGCTGGTGCACCGGACAGTCCGGTGGCACACCGGACAGTCCGGTGAATTATAGCGGAGTGCGCCCTGAGAAACCCGAAGGTGGCGAGTTTGAAGTATACGGCCCCTAGTGCACCGGACACTTTTCGGTGGCACACCAGACAGTTCGGTGCGCCAGACCAGGGTTCTCTTCAGTTTCTTTTGCTCCTTCCTTTTGAATCGTAACTTTGATACTTTTTATTGTTTTGTGTTGAACCTTTATGCACCTGTAAAATACATAATCTAGAGAAAAATAGTTAGTCCAATATTTGTGTTGGGCATTCAACCACCAAAATTATTTATAGGAAAAGGTTTGACCCTATTTCCCTTTCAATCTCCCCCTTTTTGGTGATTGATGCCATCACAAACCAAAGCAAATATATAAGTGCAATAATGAACTAGTTTGCTTAATCTAAGTGCATAGGTTACTTAGAATTAAAACCAATATGAAAGTCTTGTTGCATATGAATACGTGTGAATGGATTGCTTTCTTTTATTTAACATTTTGGACCACATTTGCACCACTTGTTTTGTTTTTGCAAATTCTTTTGGAAAATGTTTTCAGGTCTTTTTGCAAATAGTCAAAGGCATATGAGTAAGATTGCAAGAAGCATTTTCAAGATTTGAAATTTTCTCCCCCTGCTTCAAATGCTTTTCCTTTGACTACAACAAAACATCCCCTGAATGAAATTCTCCCCTTAGTGTTCAAGATGGTTTTTCAAATTTTGAAAACACTAATAACTTTCTCCCCATTTTTGAAAACACATTAAGAAACTAATTTGAAAATTTATTTTAAAATTTGGTGGTGGTGCGGTCCTTTTGCTTTGGGCTAATACTTTCTCCCCTTTGGCATTAATCGCCAAAAACGGAGACATTGAGAGCCCTTTAACATTCTCCCATTGGTACAGGTGAATATGAGTGAAAAGATTATACCAATGTGAGAGTGATGTGAAGTAACAACAAAGTGTAAATGATACCGGTAGAGTGGAGTGGAAGCCTTGTCTTCGTCGAGTACTCCATTTCCCTTTCAATCTACGACTTAGCATATAAACACACTTGGAAACACATTAGTGGTAGAAAATGGAAGAGATAAGATCAAAGGTATATAAATGAGCAATGTGTGCAATGTTTCAATCAAAATTCTGAGAATCAAGAATATTTAGCTCATTCCTAAGTTTGCTAAAGGTTTTCTCATCTAAAGGCTTGGTGAAGATATCGGCTAATTGATCTTTGGTGTTAATGTAAGCTATCTCGATATCCCCCTTTGTTGGTGATCCCTCAAAAAGTGATACCGAATGTCTATGTGCTTAGTGCAGCTGTGTTCAACGGGATTCTCTGCCATGCGGATAGCACTCTCATTGTCACACAGGAGAGAGACTTTTCTTAATTTGTAGTCGTAGTCCCTAAGGGTTTGCCTCATCCAAAGCAATTGTGCACAACAATGGCCTACGACAATGTACTCGACTTCGACGGTAGAAATAGCTACTGATTTTTGTTTCTTTGAAGCCCAAGACACCAGGGATCTCCCAGAAACTGACAAGTCCCTGATGTGCTCTTCCTATCAATTTTACACCCTGCCCAATCAGCATCGGAATATCCTATCAAATCAAAGGTTGATCCCTTAGGGTACCAAATCCCAAACTTAGGAGTGTAAACTAAGTATCTCATGATTCTCTTCACGGCTCTAAGGTGAACTTCCTTAGGATCGGCTTGGAACCTTACACACATGCATACAGAAAGCATAATATCCGGTTGAGATGCACATAAATAGAGTAAAGATCCTATCATCGACCGGTATACTTTTTGATCTATGGATTTACCTCCCGTGTCGAGGTCGAGATGCCGATTAGTTCCCATGGATGTCTTGATGGGCTTGGCATCCTTCATTCCAAACTTCTTAAGTATGTCTTGAATGTACTTCGTTTGGCTGATGAAGGTGCCATCCTAGAGTTGCTTGATTTGAAATCCTAAGAAGTATCTCAACTTCCACATCATGGACATCTCGAATTTTTGAACCATAATCCTACTAAACTCTTCACAAGTAGATTTGTTAGTGGACCTAAATATAATATCATCAACATAAATGTGGTGGAACTGCCCGAATTTTTCCGACTTAAGTGCCTAAGTCCCGCCTTGGAGGCTAGACCACACTTAAATAGGAATAACCCGTCAATCCCTCGGATCTAGTCCGACAAGGCCACTGACAGGATCAAGTACCACAATCTCACTCGAAGGTGAGTCACAGAGCAAATACAATAAAGCATAAAACCATACATTAAGGAGTATCAAATTATTACAGCATCATCGAAGTTTTGCAAAAGTAGTCATCATTGTTCGAAGTGCACCGGAGTAAACTAACGATAATTAAATGGAGGGATGGAGAAGCCTGTCCCATCACTCCTCATGCTCCTCCTCAGCCGAGGCGGGGTCCCACTCGACAGTCCAACCCGGTGGCAAGATGGACGGCCAAGTCACTCCAGCAACCGTGTCCTCCAAAGAACCTGTAAAATTGTGCCACAAGCAAGGCTGAGTACACTAATACTCAGCTAGACTTACCCGGTGTGAGGAGTCTACTCCTCTACCTCTAGACATGCGGCTATTTGGATGTGGGGTTTGGTTGCCAAAAGCACTAGCTGAGTTTCTAAATCAAGTTTTAACTTTGTCAAATTTAAGTGTGACTCTCTTAAGGCTAAATATGTACTATCTACTCATTCATAGTAGCAAACATTTTTAGCAATCAACATCTTGTATCAACTCATCATATTTCCACTTTTTACTCAATGTAGCAGCATGGATCAAGCAGTCTCAATAGCTGCGAGAAGCAGACGATTCGAATCGAGTTTTTAAACCTTGCAAGGTAAACCTAAACACACGATGTGGCGAGGCACTCCTTCCCCACACACACCAACCGTCCCCATCGATTCCCTGGCAACAGATCAGGGCTCACCGCCTTGGCGTACAATGCCTCACTGACCCCGACTGCCGTCGTGCAGTGACCGCACTTGTACCCACCATAACCGGAATGGGAGACCACATCTCAGGTCGTGTGAGGGGATATATCTGCGAGCAGGTTCACTCAGGTACTAGGCCTACCGATTTACCATATTCCTCGGTATGTGTTTAGTACGTTCAAACGCTTGACTCACGGTACCACACCTTAATCCTTATTCCAATTTTTATCCCGTGGACGACCAATCCCCATGGATTGTTGTCCACCAACCAACACCATTATGATAAGAAAGTGGATACAACCAATTCTTGACCTCGCGCGAGTGCTAGAAAAATCACTCGACTTCTACCGAGATCCCTAATTAGTAAAGTAGCTACCTCAACCTAGCATACTAGTATTCATCTCAACAGGATTCCTGAGATCATGCAACTAGGGTTTCAAACAACTCCTACACCTGAGTGCACAATCAATCCTACAATCACTAAGTATAGTAAAATAGCATAAATCACAGGTTATGCATAAAACCGGGGCTTGCCTTCCAAAGCTGTGGCAGGCAGATCCTCTGGTGCAGGCTCTGGTGCTGGATTCGGGGCTACCTCATGAGCAGCTCCTTGCTCCGGCATGAGGACGTACTCTCCGTCAGCGAGGTTGCAATCTATCGAATGCAATGAATATGTATGTCATGATTATGCAGGATTTAACGACTTTATGCTAAAGGAAGAAAAACTAAGTTAGTTTGTAACTTAGGGTTTCTTGGTCATACGTGGCTTTTAGTAGTTTATGCTTATCATTCTAGGTTTAGGTTTCGGTAAGGATAAGCATAGTGGATTTGTATTTTTTTTCCTTTACATATTTCAGTGGGCAATTTAAAAAGGGTTTTGCTAGTTGGGTTAGGGTGACACAGTTTCCACTATCAATTTCCCCTTTTTCATTTCTAATTATGAAACCTAGTGTGGGCTTGAACTACAACAGTGGTTTAACTTGCTCCAACAATTCTGTAAAAATTACAGTGGGTTTCCATTGGTTATTACAGTTTGTTCTATGAATTTGAGGTCCATCCTGAAAAGGGTATGCCTTGGACTAAAATAACAAAAGTTGGGCAAAAGGGGTCACTTTACACTACAACTCTTAACTAGGGGTGGGTTCTGTCTTAAGGATCATTTTTGTTGGTATCTAACAGTAATCACAAGTTTCTGTGCCAAAAATCACATAAGGTTAATTGGTGGTTATTTAGTTGTGATTTTCTAAAGTTTTATGCCAAAAAGGTGCTTATAACTAACTTGTTATTTGAAAAATATCAAACAACAGACTTCATATTTTTCTTATGTTCATAACAACAACCCATTAGTTATCCCAAGGTTTGGGGTGTTTTTGCTTTGGGGTTATTTTTCTAGGGTTTTTCTAAGTTTTCCTTGTTTTCTCAAAATAAAAGGTATCCCAATTATTTTGTACTAAACCAGAGTATAATAAATTTTTCTAGTGAACTATACTGAATAAATAGACTAACAAAAATATGGGGGCTCCTTGATTCTTTATTTAATTTACCTTTTCTATTTTCTTTAACCTTAAGCACAATGTAAAATAAATGGCAAACTCTACCTTAATGGGGTGGACAGAGGGGTTTATCATTTTTAAATAGGTCAGTAGGGGGTTAAGTACTTCTCTAATTTTTCTTAACCTCAGTCAAATAGTGCAACTATTTTTATTCGTATTATTTAGTTTTTGGCCAAATTAATATTTAAATCAGAACCCTAAAGTTTTCTATAGCACATAGGGTTTTTATATTTTTCTTAAGTAGTCTACATTATTTAAGGTCTGGCAAAATTGGTTTGACTTGATTTGGGTGAATAAAACAGAAGATATGAATTATTTAAGTTCTGTTTGAATTTAAATCAGATTTATTAAAAGGTTTCCTGGAAAAACCACTTTGCACCAAAGTCCTCGGGTTATTTCCAAACTAACTCTCTTAGTTATACCCCCGCGCTACTATTCATCCGAGTCACTGACATTGAGCAAAACCCCCTAGCTTTCCCTTCTTCTCCCCCGCGGTCCCTCCCTAGGTTTAAATAGTACCCGCAAGAAAGAAAAGGGCGGCTCGGCTTACCGGCGGTGAGAGAGGTCTGGCGAGGGGCGGGGTTTTGCTCCGGGAGGTCCTGGCGGTCACAACGGTGTACGGCTCGACGGCGAGGTGGCCGGAATCGTCCGGTCCACGTGCGCAGGCGGGTGCTCTCATCGGTGGCAGGTGCTCCGGCCAAACCGCGGCGACCTAGTTCAATCCACGGGTGACGTAGAGGCCATGTGCACAAGGAATCGAAGAATGGAGCAGAGGATTACCCGGTCTACGCTCGCCAGTAGTCGGGTGGAGTCCAGCGACCGTGGACTGGCCTCTCCGGCGAAGCAAACTCCGATTCCTCGCTCGGGGAGCTTCACCGAGGTGTGCACAGTCGATTCTAAGGATTGGACGGGGTTGGGAAGGGCTCTGTTGGCCGGTCTACGGTGGCAGGGGGATCGGGCGGCCGCGGGCACGCCGTGCACGGGCAAACGCCGGTGGTTTTGGGCTCCGGTGAGGTCGAGCGTGTGCGGAGGGGTACGGTCAAGGTCCCTGGGTGCTTTATAGGCGCGGGCGTGGGCCATGGCGCCGGCTAGGCTTTGGCGCGACGCGGGGCACGCGGGGCGCGCGTCGGGCGTGCTCTGGCGAGCCCAGAGCGCGTCGAACACGTGGTCGTTGCTTTCTGCCCCTGTTCTTGCGCCTGCTGAGCAGCCAAACGTGCGAATCTCGCCCTATGGCTTGTGTAAGATTTCCTCCCTGCACCTAGGGCTACCTAGTTCCTGTAAGTTCCAAGGAAAGATCGGGTCTGGTTTAGAAGATATGGTGGCGCCAAGTCTTGTCTGTCTGCACTGTTCAACCCGAGACAAAATAGGTGCCAACTCGTGTCAAACGGTCTTGGCTTGGGTTCAAACTCTTCCAGGGGGTTCTTTAGATAGTTATTTAGACCCTAGGGTTTTGATGCCATTAGCTAGGTGAACACCCCTGATCTCTAGATTAGGGCTGATTTTGGACTTAGAGAGAATGGGGGTGATTCCATAGTGTTCTCCACTTGGGGCTGATTTAGGGGTCTTTTTGTAAAGTTCCTTTACTGCCTTTTGTAAACATTTTGGTACTCTTAAACTTTGGTTAAGGTTTAAATTAAGAATTGTGCATTTGCTTGATCTTTCTCTCAACTAAAGGCTTCAAGAGAGGGGACTCAAGGTTCAATCCTACCTTGCCCAAGGTGATATTGCCTAAAAGCTTGGGTAATGTTTTAGTCCTTGGCATTTCTCAACTCACTCATGCTTCCAAGGTCTTAAGTGTTCCCTCTCCTCCAAGTTTTAACCACATGTGATAATAGGTATATGCCATTAGGAAGCCAACACCTTGGTAACACCTGGGGTGTTACAATAAATTTGGCATACAAACAAATCATTTGCAATAGTTTTAGTAAAGAGTGTAGGATTGGCTTTTCCGGCTTTGAAGCCATTAATGATTAGAAAGTCTCGCAGGCATTCATATCATGCTCTTAGGGCTTGCTTGAGCCCATAAAGTGCCTTTGAGAGCTTATAGACATGGTTAGGATACTATCTTCAAAGCCGAGAGGTTGCTCAACATAGACCTCTTCCTTGATTGGTCCATTGAGGAAGGCACTCTTCACGTCCATTTGATAAATCTTGAAGCCATGGTAAGTAGCATAGGCAAGTAATATGCGAATTGACTCAAGCCTAGCTACGGGTGCATAAGTTTCATCGAAATCCAAACCTTCGACTTGTGAATAACCCTTGGCCACAAGTCGGGCTTTGTTCCTTATCACCACACCATGCTCATCTTGCTTGTTCCAGAATACCCATTTGGTACCTACAACATTTTGATTAGGATGTGGAACCAAATGCCATACCTCATTCCTCGTGAAGTTGTTGAGCTTCTCTTGCATTGCCATCACCCAATCCGAATCTCTTAATGCATCCTCAATCCTGTAAGGCTCAACAGAGGAAACAAAAGAGTAATTCTCATAGAAATGTGCAACACGAGATCTAGTGGTTACCCCCTTTTGAATGTCGCCGAGGATGGAGTTCACGGGGTGATCTCGTTGGATTGCTTGGTGGACTCTTGGGTGTGGCGGTCTTTGACCCTGTATTTCCTGCTCATCTTCCTTGTTTTGATCAACTTCATCTCCCCCTTGATCCTTGTCCTCCTCTTGAGGCGGCTCGTCTTCTTGATCTTCTTCTTCATCACCTTGAGCTTGATCCTCATCTTGGGTTGGTGGAGATGCTTGAACGGAAGATGATGGTTGATCTTGTGCTTGTGGAGGCTCTTCGGATTCCTTAGGACACACATCTCCAATGGACATGTTCCTTAGCGCGACACATGGAGCCTCTTCATCATCTAGTTCATCAAGATCAACTTGCTCCACTTGGGAGCCATTAGTCTCATCAAACACAATATCACAAGAAACTTCAACTAGTCCAGTGGACTTGTTAAAGACTTTATATGCCCTTGTGTTTGAATCATATCCTAGTAAAAAGCCTTCTAAAGCCTTGGGAGCAAATTTAGATTTTCTACCTCTTTTAACAAGAATAAAACATTTGCTACCAAAGACTCTAAAATATGAGACATTTGGCTTTTTACCGGTGAGGAGTTCATAGGATGTCTTCTTGAGGATTCGGTGAAGATATAACCGGTTGATGGAGTAGCAGGCGGTGTTAATCGCCTCGGCCCAAAACCGGTCCGGTGTCTTGTACTCATCAATCATGGTACTCGCCATGTCAAGTAGAGTTCTATTCTTCCTCACCACTACACCATTTTGTTGTGGTGTGTAGGGAGAAGAGAACTCATGCTTGATGCCCTCCTCCTCAAGGAAGCCTTCAATTTGAGAGTTCTTGAACTCCGTCCCGTTGTCGCTTCTAATCTTTTTGATTTTGAATCCGAACTCATTTTGAGCCCGTCTCAAGAATCCCTTTAAGGTCTCTTGGATTTGTGATTTATCCTGCAAAAAGAACACCCAAGTGAAGCGAGAATAATCATCCATAATAACTAGATAGTACTTACTCCCGCCGATGCTTATGTAAGCGATCGTGCTGAATAAATCCATGTGGAGTAACTCGAGCGGCCTGTCCGTTGTCATTATGTTCTTGTGTGGATGATGAGTGCCAAATTGCTTTCCTGCTTGACATGTGCTACAAACCTTGTCTTTCTCAAAATGAACATTTGCTAGTCCCAAAATGTGTTCTCCCTTTAGAAGCTTGTGAAGATTCTTCATCCCAACATGGGCTAGTCGGCGATGCTAGAGCCAACCCATATTAGTCTTAGCAATTAAGCAAGTGTCGAGTTCAGCTCTATTAAAATCAACTATGTATAGCTGACCCTCTAGCACTCCCTTAAATGCTATTGAATCATCACTTCTTCTAAAGACAGTAACACCTACATCTGTAAAAAGACAGTTGTAGCCCATTTTACATAATTGAGATACAGAAAGCAAATTGTAATCTAAAGAATCTACAAGAAAAACATTGGAAATAGAATGGTCAGGTGACATAGCAATTTTACCAAGTCCTTTGACCAAACCTTCATTTCCATCCCCGAATGTGATAGTTCTTTGGGGATCTCCATTTTTCTCGTAGGAGGAGAACATCCTTTTCTCCCCTGTCATGTGGTTTGTGCACCCACTATCTATTATCCAACTTGAGCCCCTGGATGCATAAACATACAAAACGATTTTAGGCCTTGTTCTTAGATACCTAAACGGTCTTGGGTCCTTTCACATTAGAAACAAGCACCTTTGGTACCCAGACACAAGTCTTTGATCCCTTGTATTTGGCCCCAACATATTTGGCAACTAATTTGCCTGATTTGTTAGTGAGCACATAAGAAGCATCAAAAGTCTTAAATGAAATAATAGGCTCATTTGATGCAATAGGAGATTTCGTTTTAGGCAATTTGACATGGGTTGATTGCCTAGAACTAGAAGCCCCATTCTTATACATAAAAGCATGGTGAGAAACAGAATGAGACTTCCTAGCATGAATTCTCCTAATCTTGTGTTTGGGATAACCAGCAGGATATAAAATGTAGCCCTCATTATCCTGAACCATGGGTGCCTTGCCCTTAACAAAATTAGACAATTTCTTAGGGGCATTAAGCTTGACATTGCTTCCTAGTTGGAAACCAATGCCATCCTTAATGCCAGGACGTCTCCCATTATAGAGCATGCTTCTAGCAAATTTAAAATTTTCATTTTCAATTTCATTGTGGCGGAACTGCCCGAATTATTCCAACTTAAGTGCCCAAGTCCGACCTTAGAGGCTAGACCACACTTAAATGGGAATAACCCGTCAATCCCTCGGATCTAGTCCGACACGGCCACTGACAGGATCAAGTACCACAGTCTCACTCGATGGTGAGTCACAGAGCAAATACAATAAAGCATAAGACCATGCATGGAAGAGTATTAAATTATTACATCACCATTGTCACCATCGGAGTTTTTGCAAAAGTAGCCATCATTGTTCGAAATGCAGCGGAATAAAACTAACGATAAATAAATGGAGAGATGGGGAAGCCTGTCCCATCACTCCTCATGCTCCTCCTCAGCCGAGGCGGGGTCCCACTCGACAGTCCAACCCGGTGGCAGGGTGGATGGCCAAGTCACTCCAGCAACCATGTCCTCCAGAGAACCTGTAAAAATTATGCCACAAACAAGGCTGAGTATACTAATACTCAGCTAGACTTACCCGGTGTGAGGAGTCTATACTCCTCTACCTCTAGACATGCAGCTGTTTGGCTGTGGGGTTTGGTTGCCAAAAGCACTAGCTGAGTTTCTAAATCAAGATTTTAACTTAATCAAAGTTAAGTGTGACTCTCTTAAGGCTAAAAGTGTACTATCTATTCATACATAGTAGCAAGCATTATTAGCAATCAACAGTTTGTATCATCTCAACCAGTTCCACTTGTTACTCAATGTAGCAGCATGGATCAAGCAGTCTCATTGGCTGCGAGAAGCAGACGATTCGAATCGAGTTTTATCCTTGCAAGGTAAACCTAAACACACGACATGTAGGGGCACTCCGTCCCCACACACATCAACCGTCCCCATCGATTCCCTGGCAACAGATCAGGTCTCACCGCCTTGGCGTACAATGCCCCACTGACCCCGACTGGCCGTCGTGCAGTGGCCGCACTTGTACCCACCATAACCGGAATGGGAGACTACGTCTCAGGTCGCGTGAGGGGGTATGTCTGCGGGCAGGTTCACTCAGGTACTAGGCTTACCGATTTACCATATTTCTCGGTATGTGTTTAGTACGTTCAAACGCTTGACTCACGGTACCACACCTTAATCCTTAATCAACTTTTAATCCCGTGAACAACCAATCCCCATGGATTGTTGCCCACAAACCACATCAATATGATAGGAAAGTGGATACAACCAATTCCTAACCTCGCGCGAGTGCTAGAAAATTCACTCGACTTCTACCGAGATCCTAATTAGTAAAGCAGCTACTCGACTTAGCATACTAGTGTTCATCTCATTAGGATTCCTGAGATCATGCAACTAGGGTTCCAAACAATTCCTACACCTAAGTGCACAATCAATCCTACAATCATTAAGTGAAGTAAAATAGCGTAAATAACAGGTTATGCATAAAACCGGGGCTTGCCTTCCAAAGCAGTGGCAGGCAGGTCCTCTGGTGCAGGCTCTGGTGCTGGGTCGGGGGCAACCTCCTGGGCAGCTCCTTGCTCCGGCACGAGGACGTACTCTCCGTCAGCAAGATTACAGTCTATCGAATTGCAATGAACATGTATGTCATGATTATGCAAAATTTAAGAACATTAAGCTACAGAATTCAAGTTAAGAATTTAACTTAGGGCTTCTTGGCTACGAGGGCCTTCTAGTGGTATACATAGACTTATCACCTTTCTGGTTTAGGTTTTCTTTCTAAAATAACATATTGGATTTGTATTGCCTCTATAAATTTCAGTGGTCAATTATAAAGGTCTTAAGAGGACATTAAATTCCATCATCCATTTTTCTTTCTTAATTTTCCATCTAGGGTTTCTAGTATGGGTTTGAACTATAACAGTAGTTTAAAAATTTCCAAAAATTTTGTAAAAATTACAGTGGGTTGTCACTGGCTATACTAGCTTGTTTTAATAATTTGAGGCTTAAGGCACAAAAGCTAGGTTTTAAACAAAAATAACAATAGTTATACAAAATGGGCCACTTTACACTACAAGTCCTTTATTAAAGTGGTTTCTGATCTAATGGTTATTTTTGCTGGCCTCTAGTAGTGATAAAAAGCTCTTGTACCAAAAAGGACAGAGAGCAACATGGTGGTTAATTAATGGTGAATTTTCTAAACTTTGGTGCACAAGAGTGATTAGAACTAACTTGTCATTTGAAAAATATCAAACAACAGATTTCAGATTTTTCTTAAGTTCTTATTATCAACACAGTAGTCATCCTAAGGTTTGGGGAGGTTTCACCTTAGGGGTATTTTTGTAGGGTTTTTCTAAGTTATCCCTATTTTCTTCATTAAAAAGGTATCTTGTTTATTTTACACTACAACAGGGTATGACATATTTTTCCAGTGAACTACATTGACTAAGTATCTCAACAAAAATAGGTGTGCCCTCTGGTTCATCATTTATATCACCTTTTCTATTTTCCTTAAACTTAAGCATATTATAGAATAAGGGGTTAAAATTATCTTAATGTAATAGACAGAGAGGTTTAACATTTTTAACTAAGTTAGTGAGTGAATATAAACTTCTCCAAATTTTTCTAACCTTAGTTAAATAGTGCAACTATTTTTCTTGCTATTATTAAGCTTTTGGCCAAAACTGAAAATAAATCAGAACCTTATATTTTTCTCTAGTTCCTATGTGGTTTTATATTTTTCTTAGACAGGTTACAGTATTTAGAGTTTGGCAAAATTGGTTTGACCACATTTGGATGATTTAAACAAAAGTTATGCATTTTCAAAGTTGATGTCCAATTTAAAAACAGATTTAATTAAGGTTTTCTGGAAAAACCAGTTTGCGCCGAGACCCCTAGGGTTAAACTGATTCAACTCTCGCAGATCTACCCCCAGGTCACTATTCATATGAGTCTTGGGCTTTACACTTAACCCCCCAGGGTTTTCTTCCTCACACCCGCGGTCCTTCTTCTAAACCGAACAGTAGCCGTAGGAAAGAAAGGACGGCGCGGCTTACCGGCGGCGAGGGAGGTCCGGCGAAGGGTGGGGTCGGCTCGGGGAGGCTCTGGCGGTCACGTCGAGGTGCGGGTCGTCGCCGGAGGTGGCCGGAATCGCCTGGTCCACGAGCGCAGGCGGGTGTCCTCGTCGGCGGCGAGTATACCGGCCAAACCACGGCGAGCTGGTTCAATCCGACGGCACGGTGAGCTTCACGGGGTCGCGTAGCGACTGTGTGCGCAAGGAATCGAAGAATGGCTGAGTGGATTACCCGGTCCACGAACTCCGGCGAGGTTAAGTTCTCCGGCGTGGGTGGACTGGCTTCTCCGGCGAAGGAAACTCCAATTCCTCGCTTGGGGAGTCTCGCAGAGGGGTGCACAAGCTTCTCCGAGGGCTGGACGGGGCTGGAGATGGCGGAGCGGGCCGGTCGACGGTGGCAGGGGGATTGGGCGGCCGCGGACGGCTGCGCACGGGCCAACGACGGCGAACCAAGCTCCGGCGAGGGTCGGGTGGGTGCGGACGGGTATGGTCGACGCTCGGGAGGGTTTTATAGGCGCGGGCGCGCACCAGGGCGCTGGCCTAGCCGTTTGGCGCGACGCGGGCGCGAGGGGCGCGCGCGGGCGTGCTCTGGCGTGCTCAGAGCGCGTCGAACACGTGGCGCTTTGCTTCTGCCCGTGTTCTTCGCCCTGCTGAGCGGCCAAGCGTACGAATCTCGCCATGTCGACTGTGAAAGATCTCTTCCCTGCACCTAGAGCTACCTATTTCATGTGAGTTCCAAGGGAGGATACGCCCTAGGTTAGGAGATAGACCGGCGCCAAGTTTGGTTTGTCTCACTGCACACTCCGCGACAAAACTGATGTCAAAGCTTGTCAAATGTCCGAGTCTCGGTTTCAAATTTTTCCAGGGGGTGCCTTAAGTGGTATAGCACATTTTTGGTATAGAACCCAAGTGGTTTTGGCGCCATTTTCAAAGTGAACACGGCTGGTCTTTGAAGTAGGGCTAAAATGTGACTTAGAGAAAATTAGAGAGTTCTAGCTCTCTCTCCACTTGGAGATTTGAAATGGGGTTTCTCCAGGGGCCTTTTTGCAAAATTTTCTTCTCCAAAATGTTGGTTATAATGTTGCTTAAGGTTTGGGTAAAAGTTACACATGCTTTACCTATTTGATCATTCTCTTCCCCCCCCTTACTTAGGGTTTAGGAAGGTAGGGCTTTGGAGAGAGCTAGGGTTCTTCTCCCCCCTATTGTCCAAGATAGTAAGTGTGCAAGGTCTTAGGGTAATGTTTCTCATGTCATGGGCTACTCAATTATAACATGAGCCCCAGGGTTCTTATGTGCTGCCCTAAGCCTTTATCTTATGTGATCACAGCTTCTAGTACCAAGTGGCTCTAGCCAGGGTAACACCTGGGTGTTACAACCCTCCCCCCTTAAAGGAATCTCGTCCCGAGATTTAGGTAGAGTTCCTTGGAGGGGTGCTTGAGGGGGTGATGGTGGTGTCTCTCCTTTACCCAAGTTTCTCTTGTTAACTGCTCTTCGAATGTCATCCTCTTTGCAACTTCAGAAGGAAGCCCTTCTTAAGTTGTATCCATAACTTAGACTATCCTTGTTATCTAAGTTTTTCTTATAATTGTATTCAAAGGGTAGGTGGGGGGTGGGGTTTCGGGGTTACGTACCGGCTTCTTTGGGTAGAAAGTCGGGGAAGCGAGAGCGTAGAAAATCCTCCATCTCCCATGTAGCTTCTTCTGCTGAGTGATGACTCCACTGAACCTTATACATTTTGATTGACCTTGCTCGAGTTGATCTTTCCTTCTGATCCAATACCTTGACGGGGTACTCCTGGTAGGACAAGTCTGATTCTATCTCAATGTCTGGTTCTGGTAGCACTTCAGTGGGTAGACGAACACATTTCCGCAGCTGAGACACATGGAACACATTGTGAACTGCGGACATATGGGATGGTAATTCCAATTGGTAGGCTACGGGTCCACAACTTTCCTTGATCTTATAAGGTCCAATGTAGCGAGGGGCCAACTTGCCCTTGATCCCAAATCTCTGGACACCCTTGGTTGGTGATACCTTAAGATAGACATGATCTCCCACCTCAAACTGCAGTGGCTTCCGTCTCTGATCATGATAACTCCTTTGCCTGGCCTGAGCAGCTTCCAAGTTCTTCCTGATAACTCTAACCTTTTCCTCTGCTTCAATTACCAAATCTGGCCCAAATATTTCCCTTTCTCCTGCTTGAGACCAATTTAGCGGGGTTCTGCATCTTCTTCCATACAAAGCCTCGAAAGGTGCCATTTTCAGACTAGACTGATAGCTGTTATTGTAAGAAAATTCTGCCAAGGACAGACACTTGTCCCAGTCCTTTCCATAGCGTAGTGCACATGCTCTCAACATGTCTTCCAAAACCTGGTTTACCCTTTCCGTCTGACCATCTGTTTGAGGGTGATATGCTGAGCTTCGGATTACATGGGTCCCAAGTGATTCCTGTAATTGCTCCCAAAATCGTGCCACAAAAGGTGCTCCTCGGTCAGAGACTATGGTCCTTGGTATCCCATGCAGACGAACTATCTGGTCGATGTAAATTTCCGCATACTTCTCCGTCCGGTGGGTAGTGTGCACTGGCAAGAAATGAGCCGTCTTGGTCAATCTGTCCACAATAACCCATATGGAATCATGGTGTCGGGAGGTATTGGGTAATCCCACTATGAAATCCATGCAAATATCCTCCCATTTCCAAGATGGTATGGGAAGGGGTTGCAAAGGGCCTGCTGCTTTCAGATGACTAGCTTTTACCCTCTGACAAGTGTCACATTCTGAAACGTATTTGGCAATTTCCCTCTTCATCCTGGTCCACCAATAAAGAGGTCTGAGATCATGATACATCTTGTTGCTACCAGGGTGCATGGAGAACTTAGAAAGGTGAGCTTCATCCAATATCTTCCTTCTGAGCTCTAGATTCTTGGGAACAACCAATCGATCTTCAAACCATAAAATTCCCTTGCTGTCCTGACGGAAACACTTATATTTCTCGGCCTTTTGCTTGATCATATCCTTGATGATCTGAACACCCTTATCCCCAAACTGTGCCTGAGCTATTTGTTCTTGCAGTGTAGGCTCCACTGCTATATATCCCAATTCACCGGAAGGAACAACTTCCAGGTTCAGTTTGCACAACTCATCACACAAGGTGGTGATTCTTGCATCCATGTTCATGCAATTACATTGGGCCTTTCGGCTCAAAGCATCTGCCACAACATTTGCCTTGCCAGGATGGTAATGCACCTCCAAATCATAGTCCTTGATTAATTCCAGCCATCTCCTCTGCCTCATATTCAGATCTGCCTGAGTGAAAATGTACTTGAGGCTCTTGTGATCAGTGTAAATGTTACAGTGGGCTCCCATCAAGTAGTGTCTCCATATCTTGAGAGCATGAACTACTGCTGCCAACTCCAAGTCATGTGTCGGGTAATTCTGCTCATGAGGTCTGAGGGCTCGGGAAGCATAAGCAATCACTCTGTTCTCTTGCATCAACACACAACCCAATCCCGTACCAGAAGCATCACAATAAACCTCAAATGGCTTGGTGTTGTCGGGTTGAGCTAGCACTGGAGCTGTTGTCAAATGTTGCCTCAGGGTATGAAAAGCATCTTCACACTTTTGGCTCCACTCAAATTTGGCTCCCTTCTTCAACAGTTCAGTCATTGGCTTGGCAATTCTAGAGAAATCCGGAATGAATCGTCGGTAATACCCTGCCAATCCCAGAAAACTCCTAATCTGCTTCACTGTAGTCGGGGGTTTCCAGCCCATCACTTCTTGCACCTTCTCAGGATCAACTGATATCCCATCCTGAGAAATTGTGTGACCCAAGAATTTTATTTCTTTCAGCCAGAACTCACACTTGGACAACTTAGCATACAACTGATGGTCGCGAAGTCTCTGAAGCACGATATGCAAATGTTTAGTGTGCTCAGCCTCATTCTTGGAATAAACCAGAATGTCATCAATGAAAACAACCACAAACTTGTCCAGCTCTGGCATGAACACTGAGTTCATTAGGTACATGAAATAAGCCGGGGCATTGGTTAGCCCAAAGGACATCACCAAAAACTCATAGAGCCCATATCTGGTAGAGAAAGCCGTCTTGGGAATATCACTGGTTCGAATCTTGATCTGATGGTAGCCCGAGCGAAGGTCTATCTTGGAGAATACCTTGGCTCCCACCAATTGATCAAACAGAACATCAATGCGAGGTAATGGGTACTTGTTCTTGATAGTCACCGCATTGAGAGGGCGGTAATCAACACACATCCTCAAACTCTCATCCTTCTTCTTCACGAATAATGCTGGACATCCCCATGGTGAAGTGCTTGGACGAATAAACCCCTTGTCCAACAATTCTTGCAATTGTTTCTTCAGTTCTGCCAACTCCGCGGGAGGCATCCTATAAGGTCTCTTGGAGATAGGAGCAGTCCCGGGTTGCAATTCAATGGCAAACTCAATGTCTCGGTCAGGTGGCATCCCTGGCAATTCATCCGGGAAAACGTCGGGGTAGTCGCAGACCACTGGGATCTGCCTTACGGGAGACTCTGCCATAACAAAGGCACAAGACTGGGCATCACCCTGGTTGGGTAAATACAAAACAGTCTCGCCATAAGCAGGAGAATGAATTTCAACGGCTCTGGCTGCCATATCCAATATTGCCTGATGTTTGGCCAACCAATCAGTTCCCAAGATGATATCCACACTATCCAGTCCCAAGATAAGAAGGTCAGTTTTAACTATCAAACTACCAAACTTTAGAGGTACCTTCATGCTGATTTGGTTAGTGGCAATCCTGCCTCCTGGGGTGGAAATGGTAATAGCCCCGTGGGTGTGGCAAAAAGGCAACTGGCACTTGACACTAAATTTGGCACTGACAAAACTATGCGATGCACCAGAATCAAAAAGAATAGTAGCAGGAAAATTTAAAACTGTAAAGATACCAGTCATGACGGGTGCTCCCTCTGGAATGTCAGCCATTGTAGTGAAGTTCAGCTTGCCCTGCCTCACTTGCACTTTCTGCCTCTTCCCCTGGTTCTGGTTGACATTTTGCCCCTGCCTCTGCTGATTCTTGGGACAATTCTTGGCATAGTGCCCAGTACTGCCACAAGTGAAACACCGGTTATCATTAGCCTGGCGGTACTGCTGCTGCTGGTTGTTCCTCTGAACTGGGAATTGGGCACGGTTGGGTGCCTGCTGCTGTTGCTGCTGCTGCTGCTGTGGTGGCCTGATCACCCACCTTCCCTGCTGCTGCTGGGGTCCCCTGCTCTGGGAATCAGACACAATCCTGAAGCGCTGTGGCTGAGACGAGGGTCCGGCCACAGGGGTCTTCCTCTTCTTCTCCGCCTGCCGAGCCAAGATGCAGTCTTCCTGGGAGATGGCCATGTTGACCAACTCATTGTAACTATGGGCCCGGACGGTGTTGAGACGGTCACGGAGCTTGGTGCTGAGCCCTCTCCTGAACCTGTCTCGCTTCTTCTCATCCGTATCTGCATGGTATCCGGCATACTGACACAGATCGTTGAAGGCCTGGGCATATTGTAACACGGTCCTGCTGCCCTGAGTAAGTGCCAGAAACTCATTGAGCTTCCGGTCCATGATGCCAGCGGGAATATGATGCCCTCTGAAAGCGGCCTTGAACTCCCTCCACTCCACCTCTCTACCATCCGGCTGCATAGCCAGAAAATGGTCCCACCAAGTTCTTGCGGGTCCGCGAAGCTGCTGGGTGGCGAACCTAACCTTGGTGACCTCCGAGCAAGCCCCATGGAGCAATGGGAACTTGGATTCTACCACCCTCAACCACACATCTGCATCCAGTGGGTCCTCCGACCTGGTAAACAATGGCGGCTGGGTGCTGAGAAACTCCTGGTAAGTAGCAGCGACGGGGTGACGCTGATGGTCTCCACCATACTGCTGAGGTGGTGGCTGCCGCTGAGCTAGCTGCCTCAGAATCTCATTCTGCTGGGCCATGAGCTCCTGCAGAGTGGGAGGCGGTGGCGGTGGAGGAACGTGCTCATTCTGTCCACGGCGCGCTCTCCCAGCCATCTGAAAAAAGCCACATGGTTGCTTAATAACACATCTCCAAGCTTAAGGTTCGAACATGGTAGGGGAGTCAAAGTAATTGATAGATTCCAAATAAAACAAATGAAAACATGATCCTTCCATCCAAATTTAAATTACCATCAGTCATCCCTAAACATCCAAAAGAGTTTTTACTACTGGTTACATCAAGGATCAAAAGACTCAACTCTACCTAGCCTAGTACCCTAAGGGTGCAAAAGCTAAGCTAGCGGCGAGGAGTCCAACTATCACCAATTTCTAGCATTAGTCTGGCCTCTACTGAGCGAACGAGGCGACGCTAGACTCGGGGGAAGGTGGTCTCCCTGAGCTAGCGGTGTCTACACTGGAGGCAGACTCGTCTCCTCCCTCGATGTCAACGTCCTCGTCAGCCTCCGCATCATGAATCTCTTGGTGATGCATGTCCAGATGCGCATTAGCCTCTGCTAACTGCTGCTGAGTGTTGAGGAGCTGATCCTCGAGGACCTCTATGGTATTCTCCCTGGTACCCACCAGCTCTTCCAACTCATGAGCCTCGTCAGTCAGCTGCTCCACCTGTAAATCCTTCTCCACCAGCTCCTGGGATAAGTCCACCACGAGCTCCTCCCTGTTATCCAGGGTGATCTTGGTGTCCTCCAGCAATGCCATCAGGTGGGACATGGCCTCCCCACGCATCACTTGCAGACGATACAGAGCGTTCATGCACCGTACCGACAAGTGTGCCGTGTGGCCTGGGTAGAGAGCCCAGATGTCCTTGGCATGCTCCACCCGGTCCTTCCACATCGGGTCGTCCTCCTTCTCCGCAGGGAACAACCCAATGGGGTGAGTAGCCAACTCCAAGGGGTGAAATCCACAGAAGGTGGTCAGTCCATGCAGAGCGATAGCCTCAATAGTGTCCTCAGCCCGGTATCCATAGGACTCAGAGTCCAGTGAACGCCAGCCATGGCTGCAGGGGATGAGGCTCCAAGGTCATCCTCACCCGGCAGCGGGGCACCCGGTGCTTCTCGAAGAGCTGCACCGCGTACTGAGGGGGAGTCAAATATCCTGCCCCCTGAAGCACCTCCCACAAGATGCGGGGAAAACCCTCTCGTGCAAGTCCGTCAGTGTGGGTCAGTGCATCTCCATCCTCAGAGGATCCGTGGGAAGTCATCTGTGCACGGTTAAGCGTAAGTAAAGAAAAAGAAGTAAAAAGAACAGGGAAAACAAAACTCAACCTGCCTCTGGTTAAAAGAAAAAGGTAGTGAGGACCTAGTTGGCTGCTATTTCACCTTTAAGTCTTTTTATTTAGTCAATTATTTACTTAATTAAGAATGCATGCATGCACGTCCTGAACGACCTCACAAGAAAATAAGAGGAATAGGGAAGAACTCCCATCCTGTAAAAGTGGCCTGTAGGGCCTAGTCACTTAGCCACCTAGCTACCCTTCTATTATCCTAAGGCTTCACGTCCTAGGTCTATCCTGCTCGCCCTACTATCCATCCAACATTGTTTCTATCCAGTTTTACTTTTAGAAAAGGGATGGTGTTTAGGATTTATTGATTCCTCTGTGGTGGTACAAGCTCCGATACCAGCTGTGGCGGAACTGCCCGAATTATTCCAACTTAAGTGCCCAAGTCCGACCTTAGAGGCTAGACCACACTTAAATGGGAATAACCCGTCAATCCCTCGGATCTAGTCCGACACGGCCACTGACAGGATCAAGTACCACAGTCTCACTCGATGGTGAGTCACAGAGCAAATACAATAAAGCATAAGACCATGCATGGAAGAGTATTAAATTATTACATCACCATTGTCACCATCGGAGTTTTTGCAAAAGTAGCCATCATTGTTCGAAATGCAGCGGAATAAAACTAACGATAAATAAATGGAGAGATGGGGAAGCCTGTCCCATCACTCCTCATGCTCCTCCTCAGCCGAGGCGGGGTCCCACTCGACAGTCCAACCCGGTGGCAGGGTGGATGGCCAAGTCACTCCAGCAACCATGTCCTCCAGAGAACCTGTAAAAATTATGCCACAAACAAGGCTGAGTATACTAATACTCAGCTAGACTTACCCGGTGTGAGGAGTCTATACTCCTCTACCTCTAGACATGCAGCTGTTTGGCTGTGGGGTTTGGTTGCCAAAAGCACTAGCTGAGTTTCTAAATCAAGATTTTAACTTAATCAAAGTTAAGTGTGACTCTCTTAAGGCTAAAAGTGTACTATCTATTCATACATAGTAGCAAGCATTATTAGCAATCAACAGTTTGTATCATCTCAACCAGTTCCACTTGTTACTCAATGTAGCAGCATGGATCAAGCAGTCTCATTGGCTGCGAGAAGCAGACGATTCGAATCGAGTTTTATCCTTGCAAGGTAAACCTAAACACACGACATGTAGGGGCACTCCGTCCCCACACACATCAACCGTCCCCATCGATTCCCTGGCAACAGATCAGGTCTCACCGCCTTGGCGTACAATGCCCCACTGACCCCGACTGGCCGTCGTGCAGTGGCCGCACTTGTACCCACCATAACCGGAATGGGAGACTACGTCTCAGGTCGCGTGAGGGGGTATGTCTGCGGGCAGGTTCACTCAGGTACTAGGCTTACCGATTTACCATATTTCTCGGTATGTGTTTAGTACGTTCAAACGCTTGACTCACGGTACCACACCTTAATCCTTAATCAACTTTTAATCCCGTGAACAACCAATCCCCATGGATTGTTGCCCACAAACCACATCAATATGATAGGAAAGTGGATACAACCAATTCCTAACCTCGCGCGAGTGCTAGAAAATTCACTCGACTTCTACCGAGATCCTAATTAGTAAAGCAGCTACTCGACTTAGCATACTAGTGTTCATCTCATTAGGATTCCTGAGATCATGCAACTAGGGTTCCAAACAATTCCTACACCTAAGTGCACAATCAATCCTACAATCATTAAGTGAAGTAAAATAGCGTAAATAACAGGTTATGCATAAAACCGGGGCTTGCCTTCCAAAGCAGTGGCAGGCAGGTCCTCTGGTGCAGGCTCTGGTGCTGGGTCGGGGGCAACCTCCTGGGCAGCTCCTTGCTCCGGCACGAGGACGTACTCTCCGTCAGCAAGATTACAGTCTATCGAATTGCAATGAACATGTATGTCATGATTATGCAAAATTTAAGAACATTAAGCTACAGAATTCAAGTTAAGAATTTAACTTAGGGCTTCTTGGCTACGAGGGCCTTCTAGTGGTATACATAGACTTATCACCTTTCTGGTTTAGGTTTTCTTTCTAAAATAACATATTGGATTTGTATTGCCTCTATAAATTTCAGTGGTCAATTATAAAGGTCTTAAGAGGACATTAAATTCCATCATCCATTTTTCTTTCTTAATTTTCCATCTAGGGTTTCTAGTATGGGTTTGAACTATAACAGTAGTTTAAAAATTTCCAAAAATTTTGTAAAAATTACAGTGGGTTGTCACTGGCTATACTAGCTTGTTTTAATAATTTGAGGCTTAATGCACAAAAGCTAGGTTTTAAACAAAAATAACAATAGTTATACAAAATGGGCCACTTTACACTACAAGTCCTTTATTAAAGTGGTTTCTGATCTAATGGTTATTTTTGCTGGCCTCTAGTAGTGATAAAAAGCTCTTGTACCAAAAAGGACAGAGAGCAACATGGTGGTTAATTAATGGTGAATTTTCTAAACTTTGGTGCACAAGAGTGATTAGAACTAACTTGTCATTTGAAAAATATCAAACAACAGATTTCAGATTTTTCTTAAGTTCTTATTATCAACACAGTAGTCATCCTAAGGTTTGGGGAGGTTTCACCTTAGGGGTATTTTTGTAGGGTTTTTCTAAGTTATCCCTATTTTCTTCATTAAAAAGGTATCTTGTTTATTTTACACTACAACAGGGTATGACATATTTTTCCAGTGAACTACATTGACTAAGTATCTCAACAAAAATAGGTGTGCCCTCTGGTTCATCATTTATATCACCTTTTCTATTTTCCTTAAACTTAAGCATATTATAAAATAAGGGGTTAAAATTATCTTAATGTAATAGACAGAGAGGTTTAACATTTTTAACTAAGTTAGTGAGTGAATATAAACTTCTCTAAATTTTTCTAACCTTAGTTAAATAATGCAACTATTTTTCTTGCTATTATTAAGCTTTTGGCCAAAACTGAAAATAAATCAGAACCTTATATTTTTCTCTAGTTCCTATGTAGTTTTATATTTTTCTTAGACAGGTTACAGTATTTAGAGTTTGGCAAAATTGGTTTGACCACATTTGGATGATTTAAACAAAAGTTATGCATTTTCAAAGTTGATGTCCAATTTAAAAACAGATTTAATTAAGGTTTTCTGGAAAAACCAGTTTGCGCCGAGACCCCTAGGGTTAAACTGATTCAACTCTCGCAGATCTACCCCCAGGTCACTATTCATATGAGTCTTGGGCTTTACACTTAACCCCCCAGGGTTTTCTTCCTCACACCCGCGGTCCTTCTTCTAAACCGAACAGTAGCCGTAGGAAAGAAAGGACGGCGCGGCTTACCGGCGGCGAGGGAGGTCCGGCGAAGGGTGGGGTCGGCTCGGGGAGGCTCTGGCGGTCACGTCGAGGTGCGGGTCGTCGCCGGAGGTGGCCGGAATCGCCTGGTCCACGAGCGCAGGCGGGTGTCCTCGTCGGCGGCGAGTATACCGGCCAAACCACGGCGAGCTGGTTCAATCCGACGGCACGGTGAGCTTCACGGGGTCGCGTAGCGACTGTGTGCGCAAGGAATCGAAGAATGGCTGAGTGGATTACCCGGTCCACGAACTCCGGCGAGGTTAAGTTCTCCGGCGTGGGTGGACTGGCTTCTCCGGCGAAGGAAACTCCAATTCCTCGCTCGGGGAGTCTCGCAGAGGGGTGCACAAGCTTCTCCGAGGGCTGGACGGGGCTGGAGATGGCGGAGCAGGCCGGTCGACGGTGGCAGGGGGACTGGGCGGCCGCGGACGGCTGCGCACGGGCCAACGACGGCGAACCAAGCTCCGGCGAGGGTCGGGTGGGTGCGGACGGGTATGGTCGACGCTCGGGAGGGTTTTATAGGCGCGGGCGCGCACCAGGGCGCTGGCCTAGCCGTTTGGCGCGACGCGGGCGCGAGGGGCGCGCGCGGGCGTGCTCTGGCGTGCTCAGAGCGCGTCGAACACGTGGCGCTTTGCTTCTGCCCGTGTTCTTCGCCCTGCTGAGCGGCCAAGCGTACGAATCTCGCCATGTCGACTGTGAAAGATCTCTTCCCTGCACCTAGAGCTACCTATTTCATGTGAGTTCCAAGGGAGGATACGCCCTAGGTTAGGAGATAGACCGGCGCCAAGTTTGGTTTGTCTCACTGCACACGCCGCGACAAAACCGATGTCAAAGCTTGTCAAATGTCCGAGTCTCGGTTTCAAATTTTTCCAGGGGGTGCCTTAAGTGGTATAGCACATTTTTGGTATAGAACCCAAGTGGTTTTGGCGCCATTTTCAAAGTGAACACGGCTGGTCTTTGAAGTAGGGCTAAAATGTGACTTAGAGAAAATTAGAGAGTTCTAGCTCTCTCTCCACTTGGAGATTTGAAATGGGGTTTCTCCAGGGGCCTTTTTGCAAAATTTTCTTCTCCAAAATGTTGGTTATAATGTTGCTTAAGGTTTGGGTAAAAGTTACACATGCTTTACCTATTTGATCATTCTCTTCCCCCCCCTTACTTAGGGTTTAGGAAGGTAGGGCTTTGGAGAGAGCTAGGGTTCTTCTCCCCCCTATTGTCCAAGATAGTAAGTGTGCAAGGTCTTAGGGTAATGTTTCTCATGTCATGGGCTACTCAATTATAACATGAGCCCCAGGGTTCTTATGTGCTGCCCTAAGCCTTTATCTTATGTGATCACAGCTTCTAGTACCAAGTGGCTCTAGCCAGGGTAACACCTGGGTGTTACATTCATGCTCATTAATTTTAGCAATTAATTGTGCTATATGATGATTTTGTTGTTTAATTAAAGCAAGGTGATCATGGATAGCATCTACATTAACATCTCTACACCTAGTGCAAATAGAAACATGATCAACAGTAGATGTAGATGGTTTGCAAGCATTTAATTCATCAATCTTAGCATGTAAAATAGCATTCTCATTTCTAATATTGGAAATAGAATTATTGCAAACATTTAACTCTTTAGCCTTAGAAATCAATTTATCATTCTCAGTTTTAAGGCTAGAAATTGATTCATTCAATTTATCAATCTTAGCAATTAAAATATCATTTTAATTTCTAAGACTGACAATTGAATCATTGCAAGCATTTAATTTTTCAACCTTAGCAATAAAATTAGCATTCTCAGTTCTAAGGTTGAAAATAGTGTCATGGAAAATGCTAAGCTCCTTAGTCAAATTTTCATTTTTATCTACTTCCTGAGCATAAGCATTTTTTACTTTAACATGCTTTTTGTTTTCCTTAATGAGGAATTCCTCTTGGTTGTCCAAGAGTTCATCCTTCTCATGAATAGCACCTATCAATTCATTCAATTTTTCCTTTTGTTGCTTGTTAAGGTTGGCAAAAAGTGTGAGCAAATCATCCTCATCTTCACTAGAGCTAGCCTCATCACTAGATGTTGTATATTTGGTGGAGGCTCTAGATTTTACCTTCTTCCTTTTGCCGTCCTTTGCCATGAAGCATTTGTGGCCAACGTTGGGGAAGAGGAGGCTCTTGTTGACGGCGATGTTGGCGGCGTCCTCGTCGGAGGAGGAGTCAGTGGAGCTCTCATCGGAGTCTCATTCCCAACATACATGGGCATCGCCGCCCTTCTTCTTGTAGTACTTCTTCTTTTCCTTTCTCTTTCCCTTCTTGTTGTTGCCCCTGACACTATCAATAGACATTGGACATTTAGCAATAAAATGATCGGGCTTACCACATTTGTAGCACACCCTTTTGGAATGGGGCTTGTAGTCCTTCCCCTTCCATTGTTTGAGGATTTGACGGAAGTTGTTGATAATGGGCGCCATCTCCTCATTGTCAAGCTTGGAGGCATCAATGGGGAGCCTACTTGATGTAGACTCTTCTTTCTTCTCCTCCGTCGCCTTGAATGCGACGGGTTGCACCTCAGGTGTGGAGGTGCCGCCTTGCTCCAAGTTGATGATTTGTTTGGAGCCTTTGATCATCAATTCAAAGCTCACAAACTTTCCTATCACTTTCTCGGGAGACATTAACTTATATCGAGGATCACCATGAATTAATTGAACTTAAGTGGGATTACAAAAAACAAGTGATCTAAGAATAACCTTGACCATTTCATGGTCATCCCACTTGGTGCTCTCGAGGTTGTGCACTTGGTTCACCAAGGTCTTGAGCCGGTTGTACATGGCTTGTGGCTCCTCTCCTTGGTTGAGGACGAATCGACCGAGCTCCCCCTCGATCGTTTCCCGTTTGGTGATCTTGGTCACCTCATCTCTCTCGTGCACGGTCTTGAGCACGTCCCAAATCTCCTTGGTGCTCTTCAACCCTTGCACTTTGTTATACTCCTCTCGACATAGAGAGGCGAGGAGTATAGTAGTGGCTTCGGAGTTGAAGTGCCGGATTTGGGTGACCTCGTACGAGTCGTAGCCTTCATCCCCTACGGATGGTGCCTGCGCTCCAAACTCAACAATATCCCATATGCTTGCGTGGAGTGAGGTTAGGTGATGCCTCATTTTATCACTCCACATACAATAATCTTCACCATCAAAAATCGGTGGTTTGCCTAATGGGATAGAAAGTAAAGGAGCGCGTTTGGAAATGCGAGGATAGCGTAGGGGGATCTTACTAAACTTCTTGCGCTCATGGCGCTTAGACCACCTTCTTCATCTTCTTTTTCTTGTCGCCACTCCGATGCGACTTATGAGGAGGTGATCCCTCCTTTAGCTTGTTGCCGGACTCCCTTGATGGAGCCTTTCTGTGGCTTGTGGACTTCTCGCCGGTCATGATCTCCCTCTTGGTGTGATCTCTCGACGTCACTTCAAGTGGTTAGACTCTAATGAAGTATCAGGCTTTGATACCAATTGAAAGTCGCCTAGAGGGGGGTGAATAGGCGGAATCTGAAATTTATAACTTTAAAACAACAAACAACAAGCCGGGGATAGCGTTAGAATTAAAATCAAGTCTGAGAGAGAGGGCGAAAACAAATCAACCAAGAAATAAGGCATATGACACGGTGATTTGTTTTACCGAGGTTCGGTTCTTGAGAACCTAGTCCCCGTTGAGGTGGTCACAAAGATCGGGTCTCTTTCAACCCTTTCCCTCTCTCAAACGGTCACCTAGACCGAGTAAGGACCACTACAAGCTTAGTGTCTCTTGCTTTGATTATAAGTCACTTAGAGAACAAGAATGAGGAAGAAGAAAGCGATCCAAGAACAAGAGCTCAAAGAACATGAGCAAAAACTCTCTCTCTAGTCTCTAGGAGTTTGGAGTGAATTTGGGACTTGGAGAGGCTTTGATTCTTTTGAATTGTGTCTTGTATTGATTGCACTAGCTCTTGTATTGAATGAGATGTCTGAAAAACTTGGATGCTTGGAGTGGTGGTGGTTGGGGGGTATTTTTAGCCCTCAACCACCACATAGCTGTTGGGGAGGCTGTCTGTCGAAGGGTGCACCGGATAGTCCGGTGCGCCACCGGACACTGTCCGGTGCGCTAGCCACGTCACCCAACCGTTAGGGTTCTGAAGATTCTGACGTTGGAGCGCTGACTTCAAGTTGCACCGGACAGTCTAGTGCTGCACCGGACAGGTACTGTTCACTGTCCGGTGCGCTTCTGACGCATGCTCTGACTTCTGCACGCACTGTTCACGCACTGTTCACGCTTTTGTAGACAATCGTTGCACTGGATAGTCGTTGCTCCGCTGGTGCACCGGACAGTCCAGTGGCACACTAGACAGTCCGATGAATTATAGCAGAGTGCGCCCTGAGAAACCCGAAGGTGGCGAGTTTGAAGTGTACAGCCCCTGGTGCACCGAACACTGTCCGGTGCGCCAGACCAGGGTCCTCTTCCGTTTCTTTTGCTCCTTTCTTTTGAACCCTAACTTTGATACTTTTTATTGGTTTGTGTTGAACCTTTATGCACCTGTAAAATACATAATCTATAGCAAACTAGTTAGTCAATATTTGTGTTGGGCATTCAACCACCAAAATCATTTATAGGAAAAGGTTTGACCCTATTTCCCTTTCACAAGTCCATCTCACTTTTATAAACTTATTCACCTTATTATTTTCTACAACTTTACTATGTAGTTCTTAGTCCAAAACCCCTTGGTTAGGTTACAAAAGGACATCAAACTAGGCACCAAACACTGATTTTTAGGGTTTCAGCTCTGAACCATGTCACCAGCCATCTAATAGTCCAACTTTGAGCAGTTGTTATTGCATTTTTTATATAAAATAATGTCCATTACCTTTAAATAAAGTTGTTCACCACTATATGGTCTCCACTTCCTTTACAAACACCTCAGCCCTAAACCTTATAGAAAGCCATAAATAGGCTTCAAAACTGCTACCAAAACACTAAAACTCAGTTTCAGTTACTGTTTCCTGTATAAAAACTCAGAAATTTGTCAAGCCCTATTTGGACCACTTTTCCTCCTAGTAGCATGTGGCAGAACCTCCCATGTTATTGGGCCCACATGCACCTGTCCTTGTCTCAAAGACCTCAGACTGCTATGCATGTGCACCAGATAACTTAACAGGATCTGTCCGAGTGCCCCAAGGACCTCGGATAAACCACTTACAACCAGGATCGCAGGATAAAGTAAACACGAATCACACACCAACAATATTTGTGCAGCTGAAATCTTATTATCAAATTTTACATTATATTTATTGGAGTGATTACAAAAGTATAAGTTTGAAATATATGCTAGCTCAAGTGACCATCCTCAATAAGAAGTATAGAAGAGTTACTTAGACTTAAAAGAAGGTCGAGCCCACCGGCACTTAACACCATCAACAGCAGCACAAAACTATAACCTGAAAAACAATAGGGAATAAAACCCTGAGTACGGAATTACTCAGCAAGACTTACCCGACTAAAGAAAAAACTCTCAAGGATATGCTGGCTGATTAGGAATCAAGGTAAGGCTTACCAAATTTCAAAGACTCATTTTGTAGAAGAGCTTACTAGTAGTGAATCCTTATGCTAAAATTTTACTTCACAAGTTAAGTGCTTTTCCTGAATCTAGATTTGCCTAATCTAGAGCATTCACTTGTCCTGGTCTAGCTTTCTTTTACCAAACTCTTATTTTACTTATTACCTACGTTGAGTGGTGGGAGGGTAGGGTCTCCATGACCGAGGAGCAATGACGATTCGAACCGATTATACCCAGCTGGGGATCCCTAACCACACGACATATGTAGCACTTAACCCTTGCATATGTCAACCGTTCCCACAGATCCTCCACAATGTGAACCGGTCTGCGCTATCCGGGAGCACAGTACTCCTCCATCCAGCCTGTAGCCAGGAGGGTACACGCTACTCCCACCATCTCCCACGCCTAGTGCGCGATTGTCTTTTCACGTATGGAATAGCCAGGTTTAGGCTTACCGGAGCATGTGGCTAGTTGCAAGGTCTCCACCACAACAGGCCTACATCGAATGGTCCTCAATCGACACAGACGGGCGAACCTTCCTGCTCAACGTCTGGTCTAGATTTATTCAAACCATTTTCCCAATTTTGGTACCTGACAGGGGTACTCTTTTCCGAATGATGAACCCACTCCGGCCGAAGTGGAATCATCACCATAAGTTTGCTTTGATTTTTGAAACAAAAGGCCCATAACCAATGTTCCACAATCATTCTTTTTGAAAACAAATGATTTTTCAGTTTCTAAGCAGGGCTAAGCATTATCAGTTCTTTTTATAAAACCGGGATTAAGGAGTTTCCAAGGAATGGTAATGCATCGATTGTTTATCACACAACTCCAATCACCTAATGCATCAGATCAGGTGAAAAAGCATTTAAAACACAAGGAAGGGGCAAATGCACTAGGGCTTGCCTGGAATAAACACTATGTTATTGTTTGTTAGACGACGTCCGCTTGACGACCATCTTTTGTTCTAATACTTGTTTCGTCTGTCCATCTTCAGTTTCGTCTATCAGCATCATCTTGTGGTCGAACCAACTTTGGTCCTCCATATCACGTAGTCAATAAACGTACCTAATTGAAATGCATGATGCACATGAATGTGTATATATAGGAATATCACCAACCTAAATAGTGCTATATGACAGCGAATTAAACACCTATAGTAAGACACTGCAAATCTAGTGCGAAAATACTAGATATCGATATCACATTATTTTATGACTTAGCAGGTATAGTATTTTTGATCGAATCACACCAAGCCTACAAATTTATCAACATATTCTTCATTTCATTTGTACCTCAAAACTATCCTCCACGTCACCACTTTGACCAAACAAACCAAATTCATGACAAACAACACTAACAACACTTATCAATCAAGTGTTGACAAATTCTAAACTCATTTATCTACATTTGTTAAATAGTTGAGCATTAACAAGAGAACTAGTGGTGCCCCGCTAGCAGCGAGAACATGATTATTAGTCTAAATCAATCACATAGAATGTAATATTTACTAGGACTAAGCATACAATTCACCATACATTAGGAACTCTTACAATAATTATTAATAGCACTTTCGGCTAGACATCTAAAACATTAAACCTACATTCGCCTTACTACCAATATACTTTTTACTGAAAGTAGTAATTTAAAATTGAGTTCCTATATCAAACATTTTTTTTATTATAAACATAAACACATCTTTATAAGTGATTAAAATATTTCATCATCCGCATTACCTTGAAATTAGTCCAGCTCTTGTCCTTCACGTCACGATCAACTAGCGTACCTCCACGACTAAACTCGACGGGACGTCCATGATCACATCAATGGTTTCGGCTTTGGTCTTTCTATTGGATACACAAGCATCACCCAAACCTCGCTTGCTCTTGCCCAACATTCAGGATTCTCTCGGGGTTCAATGAGGTCACGATTAGGGCTGCACAGACCAAGGTGTACCACACCGTGGCATTTCATCGAGTACTTGACAGATGCTGCACGGACCTCACTTTCCCTTACATCTAACTCAGTCTTCACACCTTCAGGCTTTCTCCACCCATGTAGTACACAGCAACAGCTGATCATCCTTGTGCAGAAGTCCAGCAAGAAGCCAGGATCTCACGCCTTGCATCCCACCGTCGCCATCTACTACCCTTCCGATGATCAGGAGCTCCTATTGAGGTTGAAGAGGGACTTGCAGGTATAGAACGATAGTTGCTACTCTGAACAAGCTAGATAAGACGTTCGCCACAACAAGCGAAACCGAGCTGGAGAGAGCAGGACGCGACGAGCTGGGAAGTTGCAGCGCTGGAGCAGCAGGGCGAGACTGTGGCTAGGACGATGGGGCAGGGGGTCGAGCAGTGAGCCGGCGCGCTAGGCCAAGGGAGAAGGAGCTCCGGCTGGCTAGGAGCTGGAGTTGGCACGCAGCAGAGGGCCAGGGCCGGAGCACGCCGAGCTGGAGCAAAGATCGAGCAGGGAGGGCGCTGGCGCGTCCATGGCAACCATGGAAGAGAAGCATGCACAGGGAGACGAGGGAGGGAGAGGAACTTGACCAAGGAGAGGGGCGCCACGAAGGAGGGACTCAGCCGGCGCTGGGGACGACGGAGCAGGGACGTGGCCAGGAAGCAGCGAAGGGAGCTCCGTGAGCAAGAGGGAGAGCAGGGGAGGGGCGCGACGCAAGGGGTTGGGCGCTGAGCGCCATGGGAAGACGCGTGTGGCAGTGAGAGGGCAGAGGGAGCGCCAGAGAGCGGAGGCGAGCTAGAGAGATAGGCACTCGACTAGGGAAAAGCAGGGGATGCGGCGGCCTAGGGAAGAAGCTAGAGTTGCAGCGGGGAATGGAAGCCATTGCGTAGGGAGCTCGACGCAGAGGAGCACGCAGGCGAGGAAGCTCCAGGGCACGCGGCAAAGAGGAACACAGCAGCCATGGAGCTCGGGCGAGCTGGAACCGGAGCGGTGGCGCGTGGGAAACAGAGGGTAGGCGCGGCTATGGAGATGGCAGCCGAGCAGCTAGACTGCCGCCATGCGAGGCAGGGCACGCGCGGAGGGAGCAACGCTGGCAGAGAAGGAGCTCGATGGAGATGAGCGCGCCAGCCACGGCGAGCAGAGGCTAGGCGCGGCGGGATTTTATCCTAGAGCGAAAGCGGCGCGGCGTGGAAGAAATATCAGGGGGAATCGGCTGCTGGAAAAATCAGAGTAGGTGAAGCAGAGGGAAGGAGATAGGGACACACAGATGAAGAAATAGGATGAGGCCTCCCCGGGGATAAAGCCAGACTCCAGGAAAAATCTGTGTACCACGCGAGCGGAAGAAATATCCCGGCTAGAGATATGGTCATGCGCGGTGGTGTGAGCGGAGGGATAAGAACAGCGACAGAAAAATCCACAGGGGCAGCGGTAGGATACTTGGATTTGAGAGATATTTAAAAGGTTGAACCAAAATAAGTTCGACATAATATTTGAGAAGGATTTGATTTGGTGAATTTTTCGGAATCAGATGCGTTTTCACCCATTATTTATATCTGGAGATTCAGATTGAGACGAGAAACACACAGACCGAACTACACGGATTTTGGCATCGGTATTTCAGTTTACGACTGATTTCGTTGAAGTCAAACCGATTAGAAATTATTCGAGTTCGGCTCTAATTACCTTTATCTGTTTAATCGATTTACTACCAAATACTCCTGATTATTAATCTCGCGCAAGATTTCTCTAAGACAACACGCAATCCAGATTATTTTGCACTGAATATTTTAGTCATCGAGTTCAGATAAATTTAGTCACGATAGAAATCATCAGAGTGGGTTGGGCCTCCGAATTTGTATTCGCGCGAGCGATGAATTTTAAATAATCACCGGACGCACCAATTTTCGGAACAACCATGTTCTGAACATCACAAAAATTTAGGAAGAGCCCGGATAAATAAAAACGATGTTGAACTCGCGACAAACGAAACATATGCGATATTTAAATCGCGATAGACAAAAATGTTTAAAATTTAGCGTCCATTTTATCCACTGAGATTGCATGCTTAAATCCATACTCGTTGTCAAGTAGAATATAAACACCAGAGGTGTTACAACCCTCCCCCCTTAAAAGAATATCGTCCCGAGATTCGGAGCGAAAGACTTTTAAGAGTAGAGAAGCATGTAACCCATGTCCATATCAGCGGTAACTAAGGCAGATCCAAGCAAAGGCGAGTGTCTCAGGATAGGGTTTCTCTAGTGGATATAACATGTATTGCCATAAGCTAAATCAGAGATGTCTATCAGTAGAGACGATGTCTGCCATGAGAACACATAAGGTTCCATGTGTGCAGTTTGCTTTTTCTGATGACACTGTACTATCTGAGTCTGTTGAGCGAGCGGTAGATATACGACTTTACCCAAATAGAACCAGATGCACCATCTTGGGTAAAACACATAAAAGTAGGTTTACCAACAAGTGGTCACGATAAGTTCATAGCACACGAGACGGGTGTGAATGTCGAACAACATCACAATTAACTTGTGGCTAGCCAGAAAATCCAAGTCCCTAAAAAATGATAGAGACTCGAAAAATCACCAGTGAAGGGGTCTGTAGATGCGGACTTTGTGTCTAATCCATTTTATCAAGCACTAGGTATGATTTGACTTGATCACATATGCTGGAAAAGCACACGTGAGGCGATCGAGGCATGACTAGAGCGATGATTAGGTGGTTATTAGTCGACTTAATCTCGATTTTTGTAAGTACTTTCTTAGGATGGGTTGAACCAAAGTGAGTTTAGACAACTCGATAAGACGATCTCTAAACTCAACCTTCTTTCACAAAGCAGTTACAAGTTAGTAAAATTAACTTGTTGAACTACTTTTAGCACTAAGAATTTTATCTTGTTACCCATTGGCAATCCAATGGTCGAGAGTTCACATTGGTTAACAAGAGATCATGTATTTGGGTAGAAATCTATTTGGTCATGTTGTTCATCGGTTTCTTCATACGAGATGAACCATCCACTTGGTTAGGGAATACATGGATTAACTAAGAGATCGAATGAACAAACTTCTGCATTTCAGCAGCAGGGAAAACCAATCTCCATTTTGAGAGCTAATCAGTTGTTTCTCAACACTAAAAAGCTCCAAGGCTTCACCTTTACACAAAGGACGTAAAGGGAACTTGTATAAGTAGTCACTACCAAGATCAAAAGAAAAGAGACCATATAAGAAAGTGGTATGCCCTTTTGATCCAACAGAGATGACAGATGTTGCTGGATCACTTCACAAACAACATAGAAATTGTTTCAAGGAAGAGGTCTAGGGAAGATAACATATTGATATAATCTCATAATGGATTATGACTACTAACTGTGATACTAGCGTGTGCCGAGTAGCGCAACCATGTGCGCACACATAGAAGGCCCTCGGTTTCGTCACAGCACCACTGGATTTAGTCATAACACTATTATCAGACATAACCAATAAGAAATCTCACACGACACAAATGAATTGGGCAAGGGTGACAATATACAAAGAGATACTTCACCTGTAAGAATGGTTACAAGTAGAGAGCCAAGTAGATCATGGCCCGATGAAATGAACAAAGCATGGCCATAACCAAAAATAAATTGAGGAGGGAGTACGATGGGAGACTGATAATTCAGCCCCAAGCATATTTCTATGCCCATCATAAAGATTACAAAGTCAAGGATTAGTATCTGATTAGATACGGAGGGAAAACAATCACAAGATGAAATTGGTATGCCTTCGATAGATACGAGGAAACCAAAGGCATTAAATTCAAGAAAAAGGTCGAACATGCCTTTCCTAGGTTAGGTTGATAAAGCAACATGGCGGTCCTTAAAAATAGGCAAACTGGATAAGGTACATCATCTTGCACCAACCGAACAAGGACATGGTTTAGGATGGAGACATGACATGAGATTTTTTAAGCTCGGGTACACTTTAGGTCCAGCAAAGAAATTATCTAAGCATTTATTTGTATGTGTTTGGTCATGGAGTGATAACGGAAAATTCAAATTTGGGTCGTGGTGCACTAAATAAGAACATGGCCTAGTTTTGGGTTTAGGCAACAAGTCACTATCCTTCTATCGACACATCAAGTACAAGAGCAACACATATAGTTCCTAAATAGATCACCTAAGAAGGGAGGACCACTATGTCATAGAAGTTCATAATTCAACATTACACCACATTATCTACAATCACAGTTTACTGGAATAAAGATGAGAGAAGCATCTTGGGTGTATAGGTGACAAACAAAATGTAACAATCAGGATGCATGCTCGTCTTATTCGTCCTCACTGATTTTGCCAACATAATGTGGCGATAGCGTTCTACATCGGTGGCATACTTACGACTCTCACAGTATTTTGCTAGTTGTCAGCAACACATACGTGTTCGAGGATAGTGTACCTGTAGAAAATTCCATCACAGCCCTTTTTCCAATGATGCAGTTCACACATGACAGTTTATCACAGTTTATACTCCATATATTTCTATATGGAGGCCAGCTCATCATTAAGCGTCGAGCCACGCATAGGCGTCGTTGCCACACTTTAACCATAGGGCAACTCATTATGGTAACTCACCTTCTTACTTGAGCGTAGGTGCGTTGTTACAAGTACATTACATTTCTCAGTATTCCCATGTCTGTATACCCGTACACCTCCATGGGGTACTAAATCCCAGAAAATTAAATACTTCACATCGCAGCCTTCATATATACATATGTGGAACATGTATATACTCAAGCGCTTTTTATACTCTTCCCTAGACCGATGTTTGTTCGGTCATGCTCTCACATCTCACCTTACCTTGATTGTCGATCCATTCAGAACTGAATGGCCTCAAAATAACAATACACATGTATGCAATACCCCTGGTTGTGGGTTAGTGGTTTTTCAACTAAGCCACCTGATAGTCCTTAGTTTAGGGCTTAGCAGAGGATGTCGCTAGCATTATAGTTTTTCAAAATGTTTTTTAAAGCCAAACAATGTGTTTAGTTGAAAATAGGTTTTTCAAAATCAAAACTTTTGTTTTGAAAATACGTATGTGACTATACATACTTAATCTGCTCCGATACCAGTTGTGGCAGAACCTCCCAAGTTATTAGGCCCACATGCACCTGTCCTTGTCTCAAAGACCTCAGACTGCTATGGATGTGCACCAGATAACTTAACAGGATTTGTCCGAGTGCCCCATGGATCTCGGATAAACCACTTACAACTAGGATCACAGGATAAAGTAAACACGAATCACACACCAACAATATTTTTGCAGCGGAAATCTTATTATCAAATTTTTACATTATATTTATTGAAGTGATTACAAAAGTATAAGTTTGAAATATATGCTAGCTCAAGTGACCATACTCAATAAGAAGTATAGAAGAGTTACTTAGACTTAAAAGAAGGTCGAGCCCACCGGCACTTAACACCATGAACAGCAGCACAAAACTATAACCTGAAAACAACAGGGAATAAAACCCTGAGTATGGAATTACTCAGCAAGACTTACCCGACTAAAGAAAAGACTCTCAAGGATATGCTGGCTGATTAGGAATCAAGGTAAGGCTTACCAAATTTTAAAGACTCATTTTGCAGAAGAGCTTACTAGTAGTGAATCCTTATGCCAAAACTTTACTTCACAAGTTAAGTGCTTTTCCTGAATCTATATTTGCCTAATCTAGAGCATTCACTTGTCCTGGTCTAGCTTTCTTTTACCAAACTCTTATTTTACATATTACCTACGATGAGTGGTCGGAGGGTAGAGTCTCCATGACCGAGGAGCAACGACGATTCAAGCCAATTATACCCAGCTGGGGATCCCTAACCACACGACATATGTAGCACTTAACCCTTGCATATGTCAACCGTTCCCACAGATCCTCCACAACGTGAACCGGTCCGCGCTACCCGGGAGCACAGTACTCCTCCATCCAGCCTCTAGCCAGGAGGGTACACGCTACTCCCACCATCTCTCACGCCTAGTGCGTGGTTGTCTTTTCACATATGGAATAGCCAGGTTCAGGCTTACCGGAGCATGTGGCTAGTTGCAAGGTCTCCACCACAACAGGCCTACATCGAACGGTCCTTAATCGACACAGACGGGCGAACCTTCCTGCTCAACGTCTGGTCTAGATTTATTGAAACTATTTTCCCATTTTTGGTACCCAGCAGGGGTACTCTTTTTCGAATGACGAATCCACTCCAGCTGAAGTGGAATCATCACCATAAGTTTGCTTTGATTTTTTAAATGAAAGGCCCATAACCAATTGTTGGGGACTTGTTCTCGAATGCTATGAATTAAGAACAAGGCAACACAAAAAATGTAAAATGTTAATGCCCTTCGTCCTTCGAAGCATTATTTCCCTTGAGATATAATGATCTTCGGACAAAGGTAATGAAGGACATACCTTCATAAACACGACATGTATAATCAAAGGATGAAGCTTATGAAACATAAGACAACAATATAAATAATTACATGGTATCGAAATATGAACATTTATTGTTAAATAATCATGAATACATGAAAGCAATATCAAATTAAATTTGTACCTTGAGCTTGACAGCAAAACGAAGACACAAATGAGATGTGTAAGCGTGAACAGTATGGGGGTACTGTTCACCTATTTATAGACACAGGGCATAGCCTGTGTGAATTTACATTCATGTCCTCTACAAATGTTTACAATTTTTACACAGGTTATCATGGGCCAATTGGTCATCTCATCTTTAAGTCGGTGCATATTGAAATATACTACAAAGTTCCCTGACTGGTAGCTTCGGCATTGTTCCTGTTCTGGCCTTCTGAAGGTGTTTCTTCTCACAGGACCTTCGGCGACGACGCAGACCCCTAATAGTAGCCCCTTCACGGTGCTAGATCGTTTTCCGTAACGAGCTCGACCCATGAAAAATTCTTTTAGGCTTCGGAATGCCAAAGGTCCGAAAAACACCTTCCCTGAGCTCGTTGCCGAGAAACGATTTAAATTTCCGAGTGTAAGGCGGTCCCACCATACGACGGGTACACTCAATCTGGTGATTCGTCTCCTCGCGCAGTATGGTCCACCGTTCAGTTGGTGCGAGCGACTGTTCAGCGGGTGCGATCGTCTTGTCGATTTACCTTCCCACCTGCAACACTATATATACAGACGGGTAGGTGTGAAGTTGCCACAGCATTTACTACTATTGCACTGTTGTGCTGCCGAAAAATTTGACCACAGCCGAAGCTTATTCATTGTATTTCAAATCAAAGCTTCATCACAAGAGGGAGCTTCACAAAGATAAAATGTATTCAACTTCGTCAAAACGCAAGAAATTCAGCATCAAATGGCCAGGGTCCGTTCAGCAGCTAGGGTTACACGCGACGAAGAGGAGGCCGAAGCTGCTGAAACTGCCCCGATCTCCGAAGTAATGAGGCAGTCGGGACTGGTTGTGATAGAGGGCGCTTCTGACAAAGGTGCACCTGCTGCCAAAACTGAAGAAGCAGATATTGAAGAGGGTGATGGTGAAGAAGAAGAGGTAGATTATTCCATCGTGCCATCTAAACCTAGCCACATGGAGTTTGGAAAGTCTACTGTTTCCGAGGCCGATATGCCCATTTTGACAAAGCTAGGTTACTTCGGCGAAGCCGAGAAGAAGCTGATTCGTTTTGGCGGAGAAGAGATCACTCCGAGGCCAGAAAATGATGATGTGGTGGTTTTTAAGAGCTTCTTCAAAGCAGGGTTGAGGTTTCCTCTGCATGGAATGATTGCGGATGTTTTGGAAAATTTTGAAGTTTATCTTCATCAGCTGACTCCTAACGCTATCATTAGACTCAGCATTTTTATTTGGGCTCTTCGAAGCCAAGGGGTGGAGCCGCTTGCCGAAGCCTTCTGTCGGGTGCACGAACTTAACTATCAGACAAAGGCTAGAGAAGATGGACTGCACGAGAATTTCGGCTGCTATAATTTTGCCTACCGCGAAGACATGAAGACACCGGTGGTTAGCTACCACACCAAATGGCCAACCGGCTGGAAAACTGAATGGTTTTATGTTAAGGTTGATGAAAAAAGGAGAAGTTAGTTCAGAGCCCGCTAGAGCTAACTTTCGGGTTAACTAGGCCTCAGTGCTGCATGACGCCGGGGACACCATGCCCAGTTGCTGTGGGCGAATTTAGAATTATGTCTGAGCATATTGGTACAGGGGATTTGGTTCAGGAATACTTGGCCAATAGAGTATTCCCAACAGTTAAAGGAATGGAGTATGGCGAAGCTTAAAGGAGAGAAGAAAAAGAATGAACTTGTTCGACTGCCTTATCATTTTAAGTTCAAGAAGCACTTCAAAGAACCCTACCAAGAATGGTTGGACACAATTGAAGTTATGTGCAATGAAATCTTGGGCAATTATATGAAGAAAGAAGATCAATTAATTATAGCAGCCTTCGGCACCCGGCCGAAACGAAGGCTGAACCGAGTAATGGACACTCTGAAGTTTGAATATCCAAACTATGAACGATTGAACAAAGGTGTCGAATGGCCAAAACAAAAAAGAGTTGTCAGTGTTATGCAAAGACAAGCTGCCAGAATGATAAAAGAAGATGAAAATTTAGCAAAAAAGAAAAAAATCTAGCCTTGAGCCGAAGATGGCTGTTTCGAAGAAGAGAAAAGCTACAGCTCTGAAGCCAAAAGCTGATTTAGAAGAAGAAATCCCCTCAACACCTTCTGCCATTGACACAGAAGAAATTTCAAAGGTAATGACTGAATCTCTACCTAATAAGCTAAGTCCGCTGGGACCAAAACTGATAAAGCTTTTACTGAAGAAGAAGGAGCCTTCGGTTGCCAAGAAGCCCACTGAACCAAAAAAGCGAAGGATTATTACTGTCATTGAGGCTATTGAAGAAACACCGCCGTCGGTCTCAGCACCGAAAACAGCAGCAGCAGCTGAATCTGCTCCTGCCCAAGCTTCTACTTCCGAAGCAGCAGTAGCTGAAGTCACAAATTTGGAAAATACACTTACTGATATTGATGAAATGATTTTGAATATGGCTGAGGAAGAAACTGTTGCGACTGCTGAAGAAACCCCGGCTGCAGTATCTGAAAAAGAGAAAGAGCTTGCCGAAGATGCTTCGGAAGAAGAAAATTTAAGCTTTCAAAACATAATTGGGCAAGAATTGTCTAAGGCTGAAAAAGAAGAGTTGAGGGACTATACTATATCTTGTGGATACCAGCCAGGGGCGCTGCTTTTCGGTGGTATAGATGAAGAGAGTTTAGGTTGCCTTCGGGATCGGACTAGGGCGAAAGTTGTGAGCACTTTATCAAAGAGTGTTGGCTTTCCGAAGCTTGAGGCTGAACTCAGCAGATACCGGCGGCAACATATCGTCGGTAGCTTGTTTTATTCTAATTTTAAGGTAAAATTCTTCCCTTAACTTTTTATTATTTTGATATGAGAATGTTTTCTGATGAAGGTTATTTTGTCAGAGCCTACTATTAAGCAAAGCCTTGAGGATGCAACAAGACCTCGAGGACAAGAAAAATGAAGTTATAATCGAGGGCTTAGAAAACAAGATTAAAGAACATAAAGCTGCCCTAGAAAAGAAAGACTTCGTACTTCGAACGATGGAAGGTTCACGGTGGGCGCCAATGTTGGGACTTGTTCTCAAATGCTATGAATTAAGAACAAGGCAACACAAAAAATGTTAAATGTTAATGCCCTTCGTCCTTCGAAGCATTATTTCCCTTGAGATATAATGATCTTCGGACAAAGGTAATGAAGGACGTACCTTCATAAACACGACATGTATAATCAGAGGATGAAGCTTATGAAACATAAGACAACAATATAAATAATTACATGGTATCGAAATATGAACATTTATTGTTAAATAATCATGAATACATGAAAGCAATATCAAATTACATTTGTACCTTGAGCTTGACAGAAAAACGAAGACACAAATGAGATGTGTAAGCGTGAATAGTACAGGGGTACTGTTCACCTATTTATAGACACAGGGCGCAGCCTGTGTGAATTTACATTCATGTCCTCTACAAATGATTACAATTTTTACACAGGTTATCATGGGCCAATTGGTCATCTCATCTTTAAGTCGGTGCATTTTAAAATATACTACGAAGCTCCCTGACTGGTAGCTTCGGCATTGTTCCTGTTCTGGCCTTCCGAAGGTGTTTCTTCTCACAGGACCTTCGGCGACGAAGCAGACCCCCAACACCAATGTTCCACAATCATTCTTTTTGAAAACAAATGATTTTTCAGTTTCTAAGCAGGGCTAAGCATTATCAGTTCTTTTTATAAAACTGGGATTAAGGAGTTTCGAAGGAATGGTAATGCATCAATTGTTTATCACACAACTCCTATCACCTAATGCATCAGATAAGGTGAAAAAGCATTTAAAACACAAGGGGCAAATGCACCGGGGCTTGCCTGGAATAAACACTATGTTAGTGTTTGTTAGACGACATCCGCTTGACGACCATCTTTTGTTCTGATACTTGTTTCGTCTATCCATCTTCAGTTTCGTCCATCAGCATCATCTTGTGGTCGAACCAACTTTGGTCCTCCATATCACGTAGTCAATAAACGTACCTAATTGAAATGCATGATGCACATGAATGTGTATATACAGGAATATCACCAACCTAAATAGTGCTATATGACAGCGAATTAAACACCTATAGTAAGACATCGCAAATCTAGTACGAAAATACTAGATATCGATATCACATTATTTTATGACTTAGCAGGTAGAGTATTTTTAATCAAATCACATCATGCCTACAAATTTATCAACATATTCTTCATTTCATTTGTACCTCAAAACTATCCTCCACGTCACCACTTTGACCAAACAAACCAAATTCATGACAAACAATACTAACAACACTTATCAATCAAGTGTTGACAAATTCTAAACTCATTTATCTACATTTATTAAATAGTTGAGCATTAACAAGAGAAGTAGTGGTGCCCCGCTAGCAGCGAGAACATGATTATTAGTCTAAATCAATCACATAGAATGTAATATTTACTAGGACTAAGCATATAATTCACCATACATTATGAACTCTTACGATAATTATTAATAGCACTTTCGGCTAGACATCTAAAACATCAAACCTACATTCGCCTTACTACCAATATACTTTTTACTGAAAGTAGTAATTTAAAATTGAGTTCCTATATCAAACATTTTTTTATTGTAAACATAAACACATCTTTATAAGTGATTAAAATATTTCATCATCCACATTACCTTGAAATTAGTCAAGCTCTTGTCCTTCACGTCACGATCAACTAGCGTACCTCCACGACTAAACTCGATGTGACGTCCATGATCACACCAATGGTTTCGGCTTTGGTCTTTCTATCAGATACACAAGCGTCACCCGAACCTCGCTTGCTCTTGCCCAACATCCGGGATTCTCTCGGGGTTCGACGAGGTCACGATTGGGGCTGCACAGACCAAGGTGTACCACGCTGCAGCATTTCATCGAGTACTTGACAGATGCTGCACGGACCTCACTTTCCCTTACATCTAACTTAGTCTTCACACCTTTAGGCTTTCTCCACCCATGCAGTACACAGCAACTGCTGATCATCCTTGTGTAGAAGTCCAGCAAGAAGCCAGGATCTCACGCCTTGCATCCCAACGTCACCATCTACTACCCTTCCGATGATCAGGAGCTCCTATTGAGGTTGAAGAGGGACTTGCAGGTATAGAACGATAGTTGCTGCTACCAACAAGCTAGATAAGACGTTCGCCACGACAGGCGAAACCGAGCTGGAGCGAGCAGGACGCGGCGAGCTAGGAAGTCGTAGCGCCGGAGCAGCAGGGTGAGACCGCGACCAGGACGATGGGGCGGGGGGCCGAGCAGTGAGCCGACATGCTAGGCCAAGGGAGAAGGAGCTCCGACTGGCTGGGAGCTGGAGCTGGCGCGCAGCAGAGGGCCGGGGCTGGAGCGCGTCGTGCTGGAGCAGAGATCAAGCAGGGAGGGCGCTGGCGCATCCACGGCGAGCATGGAAGAGAAGCGTGCGCTGGGAGACGAGGAAGGGAGAGGAACTCGACCAGGGAGAGGGGCGCCGTGATGGAGGGACTCAACTGGCGCTAGGGACGACAGAGCAGAGGACGTGGCCAGGAAGCAGCGAAGGGAGCTCCGCGAGCTAGAGGGAGAGCAGGGGAGGGGCGCGATGCAGGGGGTTGGGCGCCGAGCGCCATGGGAAGATGCGCGAGGTAGTGAGAGGGTAGAGGGAGCGCTAGAGAGCGGAGGCGAGCTGGAGAGGGAGGCACTTGACCAGGGAAAAGCAGGGGATGCGGCGGCCCAGGGAAGAAGCTGGAGTTGCAGCGGGGAATGGAAGCCGCTGCGTAGGGAGCTCGACACAGACGAGGAAGCTCCAGGGGCGCGCGGCAGAGAGGAACGCAGTTGAGGAAGCTCCAGGGGCACGCGGCAGAGAGGAACGCAGCAGCCATGGCGCTCGGGCGAGCTGGAACCGGAGCGATGGCGCGTGGGAAACAGAGGGGTAGGCGCGGCTATGGAGATGGCGGCCGAGCAACCGAATGGCCGCCATGGGAGGCAAGGCGCATGCGAAGGGAGCAACGCTAGCAGAGAAGGAGCTCGACGGAGATGAGCGCGCCAGCCACGGCGAGCAGAGGCTGGGCGCGGCAAGATTTTATCCCAAAGCTAAACTAGCGCGGCGTGGAAGAAATATCAGGGGGAATCGGCTGCTGGAAAAATCATAGCAGGTGAAGCAGAGGGAAGGAGATAGGGACGCACGGAAGAAGAAATAGGATGAGGCCTCCCCGGGGATAAAGCCGTACACCCGGAAAAATCTTTGTACCACGCGAGCGGAAGAAATATCCCGGTTGGAGATATGGTCATGCGCGGTGGTGTGAGCGGAGGGATAAGAACAGTGACAGAAAAATCCACAAGGGCGGCGGTAGGATACTTGGATTTGAGAGATATTTAAAAGGTTGAACCAAAATAAGTTCGACAGAATATTTGAGAAGGATTTGATTTGGTGAACTTTTCGGAATCAGATGCGTTTTCACCCGTTATTTATATCTAGAGATTCAGATCGAGATGAGAAACACATAGACCAAACTACACGGATTTCGGCTTCGGTATTTCAATTTACGATTGATTTTGTTGTAGTCGAACCGATTAGAAATTATTCGAGTTCGGCTCTAATTACCTTTATCTGTTTAATCGATTTACTACCAAATACTCCTAATTATTAATCTCATGCAAGATTTCTCTCGGACAATGCGCGATCTAGATTATTTTGCACTGAATATTTTAGTCGTCGAGTTCAGATAAATTTAGTCACGATAGAAATCATCAGAGTGGGTTGGGCCTCCGAATTCGTATTCGCGCGAGCGACGAATTTTAAATAATCACCGGACGTACCGATTTTTGGAACAACGATGTTTCGAACATCACGAAAATTTAGGAAGAGCCCGGATAAATAAAAACGATGTTGAACTCACGACGAACGAAATAGATGTGATATTAAAATCGCGATAAACGAAAATGTTTAAATCCATACTCGTTGTCGAGCAGAATATAAACACCAGAGGTGTTACATAGCATATATTTTTAGGGCAAGTTTCTTAATAATGTTTATACTCCTATAGTTTCTCTACAGGTTTGGTGTAGTGACCATTAACTAAAACCACAAGGATTCCAATCTACCAAAGCCTAAATTTTGCATCAAACACAAAAATTCAAACCCTGAATTACACTGTCTGAAATCCACAATCTCTGACAACTCTTCTTTATACTAGTTTTTCTCCAGGCTCCAAATAGCTTTCAAGCTAGATGACTTAACCAAACTTGCAGATCTACTGCAGCTCTATAACTTTGTTATAGTGACCATCTTCAAATTGTGTATAGATGAAAAGTTACAACGGTCCAAAGTTGGTTAATTGTTATTATTTTCAGCTTTTCAAATTTGAATCAAAACTGAACTTTTACAAATTACTCCAATTTCTTCCACACAAAATGGAAATCTCCAAATAGGAAAGTTGTTCACTTTTGCAAGCTCTACAACTTTAGTATATGGAAGTTTGCCCAATTCTCAATAGATTTTAAATTCCTATTTTTGGCTAGTTTAGGGTTTCAAATATGGTTCCTTTTCTTCATGTGATTCATCAACTTAATCCATCCTCCTAAAAGCCAAGTAACTCCTTAATCTCAAATCCAACTCTAGTATATGAAGCTCAGGTCCAAAGTGCCCTTGGTTTAGGAGTTGTATTCTTTATCCACAATTCCAAGCAAGGTTTTCAAATCTGACTTGGGGTTTTGAGGTTAATCCAGTTCCTCAAATGATTCTTTCACTTGACATACCTTTGAAAGCAAAGTTGCTCTATGTTCTAAGCCTTGCCTTTAGCACTTTAATACTTCCAACCAACTTCTCAGTAACTTATGGGATGATTCCTCCTCACATGGCTTAAGCAAAGTTCTTAATCTAAATCCTATACTTTAACACAACATCACACTCTGCAAATTTTTGACCTAGTAAATGCATTCTAGGTAGATCAAGCAAGTTAATGCCAGTGCAGATGATGACATGCCAAGGTTTTAGTTATCATAACACCAGGGGTGTTACAACTTTCCCCCTAAAAAGAAATCTCATCTCGAGATTAAAACTCTAGGCCAGGTAATGGAAAAGGAAATGTGTCACAAACTTATTTCCTAACTTCTCTTACAAGGCAGGGGAGGTGTTCTGTATTGCTTAACCACACGTTAACCACGATGTCATTCGACATCCACACCCGTCTCATATGCTATGGACTTCCAATGATGACTCAACAACACACCTTTTTCTGTGTGTTTTACCCAAGAAGTTACATCTAATTTGTTTTGGATAAAGTCTAACCATTTGTCCTTTACTCATTTAATAGACTCACATGGGAAATCATGGTGGTACCATTTCATCACGAAACATAACCAGAAACTATAGTACCAGCGTGTGCCAAGCCGTTCATCCATGCATATGCATCCATATGAAGGCCTTGGTATACTCATCTGATACCCATGTCATAGGAACAAATAAGTAGAAAACCAACAACAAACACTTATCCAAAGGAATAACCATTTTAACTCTTGGAGTTTGACAAACTACTATAGATATTAAAAGTTGCCTCTAAAAAGGCAGTTCTTTCTTACACCATAGCCTATAGGAAAGCTCATAGGTTACATGATCCTGGTGAAACAGGAAAACTCATTACAGACAATGTTTAACCTGTTTTTACTGCCATATTGGTCTTCCTTACACCTACCCTACAAAACTGATCTACAAAGTTATATTACTTGACGAGAAATAAGTTGCCTGCTACATCTCCTCCAGTTATTACATCTGTCAGATGCAAGTTGCCTTTTTCCATAAGAACCCTTTAGTCCACTGGTGTTGGGGTAGAATAAAAGTTAGCATTGAGCATACACACCATTTGTTGCATATGGTTGATATGTTGTTACACTGTTTGAAATTCCGTCGGGTAGGTGTGATGCTACTCCTCAAGCACCTTATCCTGATGACTTAGGAAGCCCATGGTTTCCTAAGTTCTTCCCTAATAGTAATAGCATATGAGTGAGTTTCTTCTTGTTGTTGAATCAAAACTTTTGATTTAGAATGAGCATTAGTCAGCTGATGCTCAAGCCCCTTGATGTGATTCTGATCATCTTGATGTTGTGCCTAAAGTTGTGTTACTTGAAGCTCTAGTCCAATAATCCGCTCAACTTGAACCTTTGTTTCTTCAAGCCGCTCTTGTGCCTAGGTACAAGCCCTGTTCTAGGCCATTTCCATCATATTTGATGATGCATAACTCCCAGTGTACAACTGCAGCCACATTTGACGATTGTGCCCTTGATTAAGCTGCAACTCTAGCACGACCATCAAAATTCGAGCAGATGCCGATTCAACAAAATCTTGCCCAATAGGAATGCTTTCCATCAATCGGGCCTGGTGATGATAAACAACTAGGTCACTTAAGGCAACTGCAGGGAACAACGTCATAGATGTTGCCTGTATTTCTTCACATTTCTAGTATCAGATGGTTGTCAACACCTCTAAGGTAGAGCTACCTGGGAACCTTCCCATGGAGTCATTATTTCAGCATGGAACATCCAATGTGGCCAGGATGGCTTTCTAGCATGTTCTGGAATACGCACTACTACCTCATACCATGGTTGTCCTCTGAGAACAGTGCATGACCACTGGTACTTGGGTGCTTCTGTATATCCAACTTCTTGAAGTAGCCGCCACAGGACATAGGAACACCAAAATCACATAAAAACTCACCAACTCCTGTGGACGCTTCTTGTTGATTCATCTATAGAGAAAAGCAAAATATATACTCTATTCACTAATGATGTATAAACAGGGTAGACGAAACACATACTAAAACAACTACTTAGGGGGTTTCACTTAAAGTTGTTGTAACACCCTAAATCCATCAATTAAAAGTAATCATATTTAGTTTATTAATTTCCAATAGAAAGAAAAAAATTTGCAAATAACAAAATGGTGATTAAATTGAATAATTTCTTGAACAAGTAGAATTTTACCAAGTGATTGAATGCATTCAAGTCAAAACATGTGTTTTGTTTGATTTGATTTTCGAATCCACTTTGGATTTATGTGAGTGTGAAAACCTAATTTCATACAATAATAATATTTTGTTCAAAAAAACAAGTTTTTGAATTTATTCTGGTTTGAGAAATATATTTATGATCACACATTATTTGAAATTATTTCTTGGTGTGGAAACATTTTATAAAAATATAATTAGATGCTAATTAACCTTTTTCTGAAAATCACGTATTTATTTGAGTTAATAATATTATTGGGTTTTATATATTTTTTAGTATATATATATTTATGTGTACATTTGCATGGGAAAAATAATTTAAAAAGAAAAAATCCCTCAAGTAGTCACGCACGTAGTCTAGCCGCATGAAGCACGTTCACACTAGCGCAGTGGCACTCGGCGTTCTCTCCTCCTCGCTTTGCTGTTGGACGTTCACACTAGCAAGCACGTCATCTGCTCTTTCCATTTTTGTTCACTTCACGGTGGGCCCCACCAAGCTTGGTTCATCTTCTTCTTGCAGATCCTTCTATTCGCTGCTTGTTCGCAGATTGACACTCCACCGATCTGCTTGGCCATGCCGCCGTCCCCTTCGTTCTGGCTTCCATGCCTCTTGCCGCCTCGCCTCCTCAGGCCTGCACCACACCACAGCCGCCGCACGCACCGACAGTCGCGCCATCGCTGCTCGACAGTTTCCTTTCATGTTCGTTAATGGAGATTCTGATGTCCGTTACTATTTTCCATCACACGACGTTTCAATTAGTAATTCAATTCGTGATTAATTCGGCACTAATCCTCCTCCTCTCGTCCCCCACTAACCGCTCGACTGTTCCTCTCCCCTCTCCACTTGCCCGACCGTTTTCTCCACCTTGTCTCCATTAATGGCGTCTGCTTCCCCTTCCTGGCGTCGCCCTGGCTCTCCTCGCCACGCCTATAAATTCACAGCCACAGCCCATGCTGAGCCTCCGTCGCACTTGCTCACTCGTTATCACGTGCCCACACTCGCTCCCACGTCGTGCCGTTGCGCCTCCGCGGGATTGCTTCTCTGCTCGCATTCGCCAACTATGCTGCACTGGCACTGCTCCGCTCCCGCGACATCGCTTGCTGTTTGTCGTCGTTGCTCGTCGTCGTCGTCGTGCTTCGTCGTGCCGAGATTCCCGTTGGAGCTCGCCCTGTGCCCAGCTCGTCTCATGCCACAGTTTGCCACCGCGATGCCAACATACTGCTCTACTCGCGCCCTCGTCGCGTCGTCACCCGCTGTCGTCGTCGTACCTCATTGCCGTGCTTGCTCGACGTCGTCTTCGTACCCATGCTGGTGCACTACGCCGTCTTGGTCACTATCGTTGTGAGTCGTCTCCATCGTCGAAGGCTCAAAGCTTAGTCACTGCTCGCCTAACTCAAGCCAAATCAAGGTAGAACAATACTTCTAATTTTACAATTACCCCTAAAGACTACGGTTGATAACAATCTAGCCCATGCGCTAATTTTTTTTATATAAAAAAATAATAACGTTTGGTGTTCTAATAAATTAGTTATAAATTAATTATATTCATAAAAATGTGATTAAGCATTTTAGTTACTATTTTCCATCAATTCTTAAGTTTCCATAATTTATTTGAATCATGGTTAATCAGTTTATACGTAGTGTTCTAAATATGAAGTTAAAAAGAATTGTAGATCATGTTTTCTTAATCAAAGGTACTAAATCAATAACTATATATTTATTTTTTTATGATTTAGATTTATATTCAAGTATTTTATATTTAAATATGTGTATGTCATATAGGGATTTCTAATAATATTAATTCACCCACATAACTAAAATGATAGATTAATATCGTTCAACACAGTTTCCTTATTAATGAATTAGATCATTTGATCCTAAATTACAATAACTTAGTTTTCTAGGCATGATTAAGTCCATATTATTTTTATATCACTTAGTTTTTCCTATGGAATAAAATAATGAAATTAGTGTTCATGTTCTTTTATAATTAAAATGTTAGTTTACATATTGTTTTGTATATAGCTTTCTTAATAAAGAATGTAGGACATGTACTTTCTAATAAAAAAATAAAATATAGTCATTTGTTCATTATCTTTTGCATAAAAGTTCACTTAAGACATATATCATAACTTTTCATAAAATAGGTGTGTAATAATAATGATCTTTTCATATAAAACCTATTTAGACTTATATCTTAGTTTATCATAAGTGTAGGTTTAACAATGAATTATAATGCGTTCCATAATGCTTCTAAAATTAATAAGGTATTTCATAACGCATTAACCTTAGATTTATAACTTATATCTTTTCTAAAAGGTTAAAAAGGTTTAATATTGTTATAATGTGTTTTATCATCTTATAAACCCTTAATCTTAGACATATCACATTTGACATTTTATAAAAGATTAAATTGGTGAACCAAATATTTGTATATTTAATTAAGATATTTATAAGCTCATGTCTTATTTTATAAAGTATAGATCTTATGTTTGAAAAGAATACCTTTTTATTATAACCCTTGCGTGTAATGTTTTTGAAAAGCGAATGCTCTTTTTGTTATGCTTTCTTTTAGCTTTACATATGGTGAATGTTGTATGTTATTGAGTGGTGTTTGTTCTTCTTGTCTGTTTGTGTGATATTCAGTGGTTGATCTAGTAGTTAAGAATCAAGATCTATTCCTATCCGTGAAAGAACCTCAAGTTTTCAATAAGCAAGGCAAGTGGACTTCTCCCTCTGCATACTCTGTTTGATCCCAAACAATACATTTGATAAAGTTTATTCTTTTGGATATATATGCATAATTTAACAGGTTACCTATTTAGATAACCTTTCCAACCTTATTCCTTGATCAAACCTGGGAATTATACTTTACCTTCGTAGCTATGCCATTGCTACAACTTAACTTTATGCAGTCACTCCCGCTTATGATATTAATGTTCCAAAATGGTAAGTTTACATTATTGTTGTTAACCCGATGGTTAAACAAGATTATTGCATATTAATTGGAACATGGAGTGACCACCCGGGATAACAGTGCAACCACGAGTGCTATCATGGCTCTGGCTTTGGTAATTAGCTTTATATGCTTAGTGCCTGGCAACCTTACCTGAAATATGGGCAAGAGGGGGAGCGGTAGGTGTTGGCAGCCCACGTTAACATGGGGACGTATTCTTGGCTAAGGTACCTCACCCAGGGGGCCACCACCATCGTCTTTAGAAACCTTAGCGGGTTGCTTCGTATTAAGTGTATTTTGTGAAAGCCTCATAGTGGATCCCTAGCCACTCACCTCGGAAGTGTTTACGGGTTTTGGCCGACCCAGGCTAGAGGGGATACACGGCTTGTGGGTAAAGTTGTACCACCTCTGCAGAGTGTAAAACTGATATATCAGCCGTGCTCACGGTTATGAGCAGCCTGGACTCCTCACATGATAATTGAACTTGAAGATGGAAATAAATCGAGATCCGATAATCTGCCAATGGTTTGCTTAAGGGGTTTCACTTAAGTGTTTTTGATATACTCTTGTACCTTTGTTTAAAGGGAATACTTGGGATTCACACTTAATAGTAAGACAGGTGTTGTTAATAAAATGTTGATCAACTAAAATGCTTACTGTTCAACCTTAGCCTCACCTTGTTAAACTTGCATTAGTTTTTCCCCCACTTGCTGAGCCCCGACCATAAGTGAGCTCACCCTTGCTTAATTTTGATCAGAAGTTTGCAGATGAAGTTATGATGCTGAGCTCCATGGATGCTAGTCTAGTGATACCCCCAGTCATCTTCCTGTGGATGGATGTCCATGTTTCGCTGTACTTTGATGAATAAAGGTTAAGACATTATGTCTATTCGAAGTGTAATATGTTAATAAAGTTGTTATTTACGCTTTTATGCATTGTTCTTTTGATATATTACACTTGTGACGTCAACATATGTGTGGAAATAGATCCTGGCACACATATGCTATGCACCCGGCTCTGCCCCTTGGAAACGGGTGTGACAGAAGTGGTATCAAAGCAATGTGACCGTAGATCGCTAGATTACTTAAAATGGAAAGCCAAGTTATACTTTCAAAACATGGTCTATTTTCCTCCATTAAAACATACTTTATATCAAAACTCATCTCTTTTATCTTCAACTCTTCTAGTCTAATTTTTGGTCTATCAGAAGACTCAACTCAGAAGCACTACAAGATGATCAATTTAGGTTGCAGAACTTGAAGCGAAGTTTGCCCGAAGGAACCCTTTAGAAGCTATTGAAGATACCCCATTCTCTGTCTTATCCCACTCCGCAAGAAGTTTTGTTATGGATCCTCTGGATCTATTACCATTCTTCTTGGTTAAGTTGATAGGATAGTTCTATAGTGCTAAGTTTTCGACTAGATCGGTAAAGACGACGTTATATTATGGTTGTTTTCTAACTCATAATATTGCTATATAACCTTTGATTTCTTCTACTCTTGTTTTCTTGCCATTGTATTGTCATCCTTGGACAATATCTACCTCAATATATTGAACCCTTTGTCTCTCTACTTCTCTCCTTGATGATGCCTTTGTATTTTGTATCCTTAAAAAAAATTCTCATATCCTTGGTTGTACAATTTATTCTCGCTTCACCAGTTAGTGGTTATCTTATTTCACTCTTGGTCATTAACAATAATGTTTTGATCTTGTCTACCTCCTTGTTATTTCTGATCTGATCCCTTGATTTTATAATATCTTCCTTATTCCTAACCTTGTCCCGCCTTTCAAAAAAACTATAAAAAATTGTTTTCCCTAGGCAAGATTGCCTTTTGATTGAATAAATAACATCGAGTTGTGTTGTGCTTGTTTGCTTGAGTTTCTTTAGTTACCTTTGTGCCCATGTTTGATTTGCTTTTTTTGTAATGATTGTTGGTGTATTGTGTGACTTTAGTCCACAATGAAAAATCAGTAAAATCTTAGATAGTTGGGTTTTCTCTCCTCTTTGTACCCTATCTTTGCTCAATCTTTTCATCCCCTCCTTCCTTCCTATACCTAAACAGGAGAATCAAATTGAGCTCAACTATTTAAGATACAGACACCCAATCATCCCTCATCACCCGTTGGTCAAGCAAAGTTGACTCGCAAAGAACTCAAAGCAAGAGGTGCTTGCTTCTACTGCAAGAATGAAGAACATATTATTCAAGAAGCGTCTAGACCGACTAAAGAAGAAGACGGTGAAGCAAGACCCAAACAATAACCCAGAAGACCAACCAGTTATAAGTACGATGATGAAGATCGTTTGATTTGTAGTCATTGCGAGCGAAGAAACAATAAGTTCCTTAAGTTTATAAGAGTTCAAAGTGAACCAAAAACCAACGAGTAACCATATATCACCATTGTTTTCTTGCTAGCCTTCCCTAATCTCGAGGACGAGATTCTTTTTAGGAGGGTAGATTTTGTAACACCCTAAATCCATCAATTAAAAGTAATCATATTTAGTTTATTAATTTCCAATAGAAAGAAAAAAATTTGCAAATAACAAAATGGTGATTAAATTGAATAATTTCTTGAACAAGTAGAATTTTACCAAGTGATTGAATGCATTCATGTCAAAACATGTGTTTTGTTTGATTTGATTTTCGAATCCACTTTGGATTTATGTGAGTGTGAAAACCTAATTTCATACAATAATAATATTTTGTTCAAAAAAACAAGTTTTTGAATTTATTCTGGTTTGAGAAATATATTTATGATCACACATTATTTGAAATTATTTCTCGGTGTGGAAACATTTTATAAAAATATAATTAGATGCTAATTAACCTTTTTCTGAAAATCACGTATTTATTTGAGTTAATAATATTATTGGGTTTTATATATTTTTTAGTATATATATATTTATGTGTACATTTGCATGGGAAAAATAATTTAAAAAGAAAAAATCCCTCAAGTAGTCACGCTCGTAGTCTAGCCGCATGAAGCACGTTCACACTAGCGCAGTGGCACTCGGCGTTCTCTCCTCCTCGCTTTGCTGTTGGACCCACACGTCATCTGCTCTTTCCATTTTTGTTCACTTCACGGTGGGCCCCACCAAGCCTGGTTCATCTTCTTCTTGCAGATCCTTCTGTTCGCTGCTTGTTCGCAGATTGACACTCCACCGATCTGCTTGGCCATGCCGCCGTCCCCTTCGTTCTGGCTTCCATGCCTCTTGCCGCCTTGCCTCCTCAGGCCTGCACCACACCACAGCCGCCGCACGCACCGACAGTCGCGCCATCGCTGCTCGACAGTTTCCTTTCATGTTCGTTAATGGAGATTCTGATGTCCGTTACTATTTTCCATCACACGACGTTTCAATTAGTAATTCAATTCGTGATTAATTCGGCACTAATCCTCCTCCTCTCCTCCCCCACTAACCGCTCGACTGTTCCTCTCCCCTCTCCACATGCCCGACTTTTTCTCCACCTTGTCTCCATTAATGGCGTCCGCTTTCCCTTCCTGGCGTCGCCCTGGCTCTCCTCGCCACGCCTATAAATTCACAGCCACAGCCCATGCTGAGCCTCCGTCGCACTTGCTCACTCGTTATCACGTGCCCACACTCGCTCCCACGTCGTGCTGTTGCGCCTCCGCGGGATTGCTTCTCTGCTCGCATTCGCCAACTATGCTGCACCGGCACCGCTCCGCTCCCGCGACATCGCTTGCTGTTTGTCGTCGCTGCGTCGTTGCTCGTCGTCGTCGTCGTGCTTCGTCGTGTCGAGATTCCCTGTTGGAGCTCGCCCTGTGCCCAGCTCGTCTCATGCCACAGTTTGCCACCGCGATGCCAACATACTGCTCTACTCGCGCCCTCGTCGCGTCGTCACCCGCTGCCGTCGACGTACCTCGTTGCCGTGCTTGCTCGACGTCGTCTTCGTACCCATGCTGGTGCACTACGCCGTCTTGGTCACTATCGTTGTGAGTCGTCTCCATCGTCGAAGGCTCAAAGCTTAGTCACTGCTCGCCCAACTCACGCCAAATCAAGGTAGAACAATACTTCCAATTTTACGATTACCCCTAAAGACTACGGTTGATAACAATCTAGCCCATGCGCTAATTTTTTTTATATAAAAAAATAATAACGTTTGGTGTTCTAATAAATTAGTTGTAAATTAATTATCTTCATAAAAATGTGATTAAGCATTTTAGTTACTATTTTCCTTCAATTCTTAAGTTTCCATAATTTATTTGAATCATGGTTAACCAGTTTATACGTAGTGTTCTAAATATGAAGTTAAAAAGAATAGTAGATCATGTTTTCTTAATCAAACGTACTAAATCAATAACTATATAATTATTTTTTATGATTTAGATTTATATTCAAGTATTTTATATTTAAATATGTGTATGTCATATAGGGATTTCTAATAATATTAATTCACCCACATAACTAAAATGATAGATTAATATCGTTCAACACAGTTTCCTTATTAATGAATTAGATCATTTGATCCTAAATTACAATAACTTAGTTTTCTAGGCATGATTAAGTCCATATTATTTTTATATCACTTAGTTTTTCCTATGGAATAAAATAATGAAATTAGTGTTCATGTTCTTTTATAATTAAAATGTTAGTTTACATATTGTTTTGTATATAGCTTTCTTAATAAAGAATGTAGGACATGTACTTTCTAATAAAAAAATAAAATATAGTCATTTGTTCATTATCTTTTGCATAAAAGTTCACTTAAGACATATATCATAACTTTTCATAAAATAGGTGTGTAATAATAATGATCTTTTCATATAAAACCTATTTAGACTTATATCTTAGTTTATCATAAGTGTAGGTTTAACAATGAATTATAATGCGTTCCATAATTCTTCTAAAATTAATAAGGTATTTCATAACGCATTAACCTTAGATTTATAACTTATATCTTTTCTAAAAGGTTAAAAAGGTTTAATATTGTTATAACGTGTTTTATCATCTTATAAACCCTTAATCTTAGACATATCACATTTGACATTTTATAAAAGATTAAATTGGTGAACCAAATATTTGTATATTTAATTAAGATATTTATAAGCTCATGTCTTATTTTATAAAGTATAGATCATATGTTTGAAAAGAATACCTTTTTATTATAACCCTTGCGTGTAATGTTTTTGAAAAGCGAACGCTCTTTTCGTTAGGCTTTCTTTTAGCTTTATATATGGTGAATGTTGTATGTTATTGAGTGGTGTTTGTTCTTCTTGTCTGTTTGTGTGATATTCAGTGGTTGATCTAGTAGTTAAGAATCAAGATCTATTCCTATCCGTGAAAGAACCTCAAGTTTTCAATAAGCAAGGCAAGTGGACTTCTCCCTCTGCATACTCTGTTTGATCCCAAACAATAGATTTAATAAAGTTTATTCTTTTGGATATATATGAATAATTTGACGGGTTACCTATTTAGATAACCTTTCCAACCTTATTCCTTGATCAAACCTGGGAATTATACTTTACCTTCGTAGCTATGCTATTGCTACAACTTAAATTTATGCAGTCACTCCCGCTTATGATATTAATGTTCCAAAATGGTAAGTTTACATTATTGTTGTTAACCCGATGGTTAAACAAGATTATTGCATATTAATTGGAACATGGAGTGACCACCCGGGATAACAGTGCAACCACGAGTGCTATCATGGCTCTGGCTTTGGTAATTAGCTTTATATGCTTAGTGCCTGGCAACCTTACCTGAAATATGGGCAAGAGGGGGAGCGGTAGGTGTTGGCAGCCCACGTTAACATGGGGACGTATTCTTGGCTAAGGTACCTCACCTAGGGGGCCACCACCATCGTCTTTAGAAACCTTAGCGGGTTGCTTCGTATTAAGTGTATCTTGTGAAAGCCTCATAGTGGATCCCTAGCCACTCACCTCGGAAGTGTTTACGGGTTTTGGCCGACCCAGGCTAGAGGGGATACACGGCTTGTGGGTAAAGTTGTACCACCTCTGCAGAGTGTAAAACTGATATATCAGCCGTGCTCACGGTTATGAGCAGCCTGGACTCCTCACATGATAATTGAACTTGAAAATGGAAATAAATCGAGATCCGATAATCTGCCAATGGTTTGCTTAAGGGGTTTCACTTAAGTGTTTTTGATATACTCTTGTACCTTTGTTTAAAGGGAATACTTGGGATTCACACTTAATAGTAAGACAGGTGTTGTTAATAAAATGTTGATCAACTAAAATGCTTACTGCTCAACCTTAGCCTCACCTTGTTAAACTTGCATTAGTTTTTCCCCCACTTGCTGAGCCCCGACCATAAGTGAGCTCACCCTTGCTTAATTTTGATCAGAAGTTTGCAGATGAAGTTATGATGCTGAGCTCCATGGATGCTAGTCTAGTGATACCCCCGGTCATCTTCGTGTGGATGGATGTCCATCTTTCGCTGTACTTTGACGAATAAAGGTTAAGACATTATGTCTATTCGAAGTGTAATATGTTAATAAAGTTGTTATTTACGCTTTTATGCATTGTTCTTTTGATATATTACACTTGTGACGTCAACATATGTGTGGAAATAGATCCTGGCACACATATGCTATGCACCCGGCTCTGCCCCTTGGAAACGGGTGTGACAGTTGTATGTCATGATGCATGCTCGTCCTATTCGTTCCTCACAATTCTTGCAAACATATAGTGGCTATCACGTTCTATGGTGGTGCCATATCTACTCACTCCCTCATTGAACACTAGTCGTACTTTCCTAGGTTTAGTTAGTGTACCTATAGAAAATTCCATTACAGCCCAAACCACATGATGCAATTCACACACTTTGTCACAATTTATACTCATATATTTCTATATGGAGGCCAGCTCCTCATTAAGCGTCGAGCTAAGCTAGGCGCTACTACCACACTTTAACCATAGGGCAGCCCATTGTGGTATCTTACCTTCTTACCTAAACATAGGTGTGTCATTTCAAATATATTACACTTCTCAGTATTCTCATGTCTATATACCCATACACATCCATGGGGTACCGAATCATAGAAAAGTAAATACTCGACATCACAATCTTTGTAAGTGCAATCAACCCTAACTGTGGGTTTTGGTGATTTAATGACAAAACAAATAAGGGTACTAACAAGTTTTCTCCTAGTGTATGCTTCGAATGTACAGAAACTAAAGGAGTCACAACCATTGTTGACAACTCAAATAGGAAGTTTCAAGGACAAAGCAAACACATTAGTGGAGCCTTGAAAAGACTCCATGTGACAAACGTACAAAATTTTATGTATATCTTGAGTTGCAAGATCTAAATCTTCCTTATTAGTTTTTGCGCACATAAAGGTGTTTGCTATAGCTCAAGCCTCCAAATTCAAAAGCTATTTTGAAAACCAAAGTCTCTTGAATGCTCTATGTTTGACTGTTGTTAGGATTGAGAAACTAAGAGTGTTCCTGTTGAAAAGCAGTTGAACTTCTTCAGCTACGGTTGAGCTTCTTCAGCTGCAGTTGAGCTTTTTTAGCTGAGATGAACTTTAGCTAAGTTGAACTAATTCAGCTGCAGTTGAGCTTTCTCAGCTGTAGTTGAGCTTTTTCAACTACAGTTGAACTTTAACTTCAACTGTGAACCTCTCTGACCATACACCAGTTGAACTTGCCTTTGGGCCAATTGAACTAGGTTTTCTCTCCTAAACTTTCTAGTTAAGACCAATTGAAATGGTCCCCAAGGGCAGTTCAACTGGTCTCTGAGACATCTGCTCAGACTATCCAGCAGACAGCTAGTCAGACTAGCAGACAGGCAGACAGGCTGACAGATCTGACTAGGGCGGTTCAACCGCCAACCTAGGGCAGTTCAACTAGTTTTGGTCAAATTGACTAGACTGTGCAGCAATCTGCCAGTCAGACTGGCAGATAGGCTACTAGGTCTGCTAGGGGCGGTTCGACCGCCCCCTAGGGCGGTTCAACCGGTATACCCTCAAAAATTTAGTCAAATAGCTACTTTTGAATGAGCCTATATATAGACCCCACATCTCTCTCATCATAACTGCTGGACATCCACACATTCATTGCATACCTAATTTGAGACAAAGGCACACTTCTTCTTCCTCTCTCACCCAAACTTGCTCTCGATTCAACTCGATTGAAGGATCCCTTTGGTGTGAGGTTTGTGCTTGTGCTCATGGATTTGGTTTTCCTCTCCCATCTCACTCTAATCTCTTGAGCTTGTTGCAAACACCTCTTGTGCATTTTTGTGTTCTTGAAACCCTAGAGTTTCAAGATGGATTGAGGTTGCTTGGGAGTCTCCAAATTTATGGACGACCTGAAGAAGTTGGTATTCCCCGCTCTTGTGAGCTAGTTTGAGAAAAAGAATCCCTTGACCTTGGTGGTTGGGTTGTGGAGGATTATGGTTGAAAAAGTCCCGACCCTTTGTGGGCTCCTCAACGGGGAGTAGGACACCTTTGTGGTGTGGCTGAACCTCGGGATAAATCTTGTATCTTGTGTTCTTGCTTGATCTGTTATTGTGATTTTATTTGGCAAGATAGACATATAGGTTTACTCGCCATGTGGATCTTGTGGTGAATTAACTCTCATACCTTCACCATTCACACATAGCTTATCGCTTGTGTTTTTCCACTATAAGAGATCCACCTTCTTTTTCGCATAGTTCATAGTCTAGATTTACTCTAACAGTTGGACTGGTTCAGAGTAATTCAACTTGCCCTTGTAGCCGTTGAACTGGCATGCACCAGTTGAACTATAGATTTAATAGTATCTCGAAGTTTGTGGTGATAATTTTCAGGTTTAGCCTATTCACCCCCCTCTAGGCTACTTTCAATTGGTATTAGAGCTTCATGCCTCGTTTTACGCTTAACCGCGTAAGGAAACGATCATTTCTACTCAAAGGGACCATGTGGATCCTCTTCTCGAGGAAATCCCAACCACATCCACTGGCGAGGAAATGGACCCTAAGGTCCTCGACCTCGCCATGAAGATTGCTGAAAGGATGTTCCTCATGATGAAAGAGAAAGACGCAAAGAAAAGGGCCGAAGAAGAAGAATCCAGGAAAAGGGCCCAAGAAGAAGAATCAAGAAAAAGGGACGACGAAGATAAAGGAAAGGGAAAAATAGAAGGAGAGCAAATCGGTCAAGGGAAATAGGGAGGCAAATCATGTGCGTCTTCTCTTTTGTCCCTATTTCAATTTTCTTTGTTATATTCCAACTTTTAAAGTTTCAATTTTAAATTAATTCAAATCTCCAGTAAGCTAACATGCATCAATAATAAATAATGTCCAACATGAAATGCAAAGTAATTTTACTATTTTATTTTATTTATTCAAGTAGATGCTTCAACTATACAATGCACGCACACAACAATTTTTTAGAAAATACTCTTTTGGATATATACATATATATTGTCCAATTAAAATGCATTCAAAATTCAATTTTATATCACCTATTTTATGTTAAGAGATCATAATTCCTAGTATATAATCTCTTATTTGAAAACACATTTATTTAAGTTACAAAATGAGTTTTCCTTAATTATCCAAAATAGGATTTTAGGTGCTACAAAACCCCATCTCCTTTTCTTCTCTCTACCATGGTGATGTGTCCTCGGTGCGTTGTGTCTGCCCTCGGCGCGCTAAGCCCTCGGCATGATGGTGCACTAAGATAAAGATAGAAATTGCTCGCAATGTAGCAAAGTGTGATACTTATCAGCAGGTAAAAGCTATGCATATGAAAATGGCTAGTCCCCTACAGTCGTTGCCCGTCCCAACGTGGAAGTGGGACGACATTAGTATGGATTTTTTGTCGAACTACCCAAGACATCCAAAGGGTACGACTCTATATGGGTTATAGTGGATTAGCTTACAAAGACAGCTCATTTTCTTCCAGTTAAAACCAAGTATCCACTGGTTGCATATTCTCAAATGTATATTGCTCGTATTTTGAGTTTGCATGGCATACCAAGAACAATAGTGTTGGACCGAGGACCACAAGTTATATCCAAATTTTGGCAAAGCTACACAAGTCTTTGTGTACTAAGTTGCTCCATAGTTTGGCCTATCATCCCCAGACAAGCGGACAAACAGAGAGAGTAAATCAAATACTAGAAGATATGTTGAGAGCCTGTGTTTTGGAATCTCCACATAAGTTGGATGATTGTTTGCCTCTGGCAGAATTCTCCTACAATAACAGCTATCAAGAGAGCATCAAGATGGCACCATTCGAAGCTCTATATGGTCGACGATGTAGAACACCTTAAAACTGGTCAGAGATGGGAGAGCGATGGTTCTTCAGACCTGATTTGGTCAAGGAAACGGAAGAAAAGGTTCAATGTATTCGACAATATTTGAGAGAAGCTCAAGCATGATAGAAGAATTATGCAGATAAACGACGCCAATCATTGACCTTTCAAGTCGGAGAATACGTATACTTGAAAGTGTCGCCAATGAAGGGAGTTAACCGTTTTGGAGTCAAAGGGAAATTTGCACCTCAATACATTAGCCCGTTTCCTATTCTTGAACGATGTGGACATGTTGAATATAGACTTTAGTTACTAGAATCTTTGTCTGTAGTACACAATGTATTCGACATATCATAGCTAAAGAAGTGCCTCCGAGTACCCGATCAAACCATGGATGTAACAGAAGTTAACTTGAAACCAGACCTAACTTATTCGAAATATCTAGTACGAGTTTTGGACCAAAAGGATCGAGTCACTCGAAAAAGGACATTCAAGTTTTATAAAGTACAATGGAACCAACATACGGAAGAAGAGGCCACATGGGAATCTGAAGATTATTTAGAAAAACATTTTCCTGAGTTTCTTGCTTCTTGTAAACCTTGAAGTTTTGTACATTCAATAGACACACACCCACCATCTGCCTTGTAAGAGAAAATAGGAAATAAAGTTGTGACACATTTCCTTTTCCATTACTTACCCCTTAAATCTCGGAACGATATTCTTTTATGGGGGAGAGGATGTAACACCTCTGGTGTTATGAGAACTAAAACTTTGGCATGGATCATATGCACTAACATTCAATTGCTTGTGATACACCTAAAATGCATCCAGTAGGTTAAAATCTTAAAAAGAACATGTGATGTGGTACTTGTTGAGCATAGAGCATACTTACTAGGGATTATTCCTAAAGGGGTAAGGACCTGGGAGGTTAAGCACTTGAAGTACCTTGGAACACACAAACCCTAATTTGGAGTCAAAAGCCCCTAAATAGTGCCTTATACAGGATTTCAAATTCTAACCACTTTTTGCAAAAAGTGTATATACCAAAGTGGAAGAGTTTTGATAGCCTAACATTTTTCCTTTTTGGAGATTTCCAAGTGTTGTGGAGCAAATTGGAGTAAAGTGCAAAAGTTCACATGTGCTCAAGAGTTGAAGTCTTGCAAAACATGATATCGAGCCAACTTTGGACATTTGTAGTTTTAAATCCATAAGGGTTTTTGTAACACCCTGAATCTGTCAAATGGAAACAACCCTTATTAAGCATAGTATTAAACCCAGATATATATCAATAATTAACGATGGAACAATTTCTTGAAAACATGAATTTAACCAAGTGTTTGATGCGTTCATGTTGAAACATATATTTTGTTGATTTGAATTCCAAAACCAATTCTTGGATTTAAGTTGGTGTAAAAACAAATCTCATTTTATAAAACAATAATAAATAGTTAAAATAACGTTTTGGGAAATACATATTTTGTTCGGTTAATAAATTTTATTTGGTAGTGTTTGCAAGAATTCTATTTTTATTTGATTTTATTAACTTTATTCTCTTTTTGGTGAAGATCTTTTATTTAATTAATGGAATGTTCCTAAAATAATATGCTATGCAAAATAAGTATTTTATTTGTGTGTTTTTGATTTTTTTCTGATTTGAGAAACATATATACGTTTATACTCTAATTTGTATTTATTCGTAGTTGTGGATTTTTTTATAATTATAATGAATATAATGCGTTAATGAATAATTGTTTCTTGACTATATATATATAGTTTGTATATTTGGAGCCCTAGGCTTCCAATAATTAGACAAAACCCTGACTCAACGATGTCATCCGGTTCAGCCGCACCAGGTTCGAGCAGCGATAAAAACATCCCAAGACGCGAGGGATTAGGTTTTAGAGGGGGCGGCGGTTCCCTCGGGCGTGCGAGCGGCAGCGGTGGTTTCCTCGGGCGTGTGCAAGCGGCGATGATCCAGGGGGGCCAGCGGCGGTGGCGCCCCAAGGAGGGTGATCGACGGCAGCGCTCTCCTAGGATCGAGCGACGGCATCGCTCCCGAAGGATCGAGCAACGGCGACCTCCCAGAGGACCAAGCGACAGCGATGGCGACACTCCTCCAGGACCGAGCGACGACCGACAGTGGCGCTCCCCTAGGACCGAGGATCTAGCAGGCACGCGCGACGTCGGCTCCTCTGGGATGCACGACCTGGAGTGGCGCCCGCTGGCATCCCACATGCCGGCGACGACACGTACCCTTCTCTAGGTGCGAGCGGTGGTGGATCGACGACCCTGTTTTTATGCGATTTTGTATACATATTTATGTCAACGTCAACTAGTTTTTATGATACATTGTCAGTTCATGACTCTCCTTCCATCTTTTGTATGTTTCTGATATTTCTATTTACATTTTATGTAAATGTTTGTTGTTTTTTACATAGTGTACCACGATGCATAAATAACTTTCGCATGTAGCATAATTAGTATCAGTATATATCATAAACTAGTTCTAATGTGCCTAACTACACGACTGTTGGAGAGATCCTATATTTGTGGACGAAATAAAGCATTAAAAATCAGATTTTGTTTCCATGTATGCCAATCGATTTCCTTTTAACTCACATTCTTATTATCCTAATTTTGTGCGCATACAACAGAAATTATATTTTGTACACAGTGGGTATGCAGTTCATAAATACCTTCACCGTGTACTAAAATTAGTCTCAGTATATATCATAAACTAGTTCTAATGAGACTAGATGTATGGCTACTGAAGAGATCCTATATTTATGGAGGAAAGTAAGCATTTAAATTAGATTTTTTGTTTCCATACATGCCAATTCATTTCCTTTCAACGCACATTCTTGCAATTCTAAATTTGTGCGCATGCAGTAGAAAACAGATTTCTAGACGATGTGCTATATTGCATAAATATCTATGCCGCGTAGCATAATTAGTATCAATATATGTCGTAATTTGGTTCCAACAATTCGAGATACATGGCTGTTGTAGAGATTCTACTTTTATGAACGAAATAAAGCATTAAATCAGTTTTTTTGTTTCCATGCATACCAATCCATTTCCTTTCAACCCACGTTCTTGTCATTCTAAATTTGTGTGCATGTAGTAGGAAATAATTTTTTTACGCGATGTACCACAATGCATAAATATCTACACCGAGTAGCATAATTAGTATTAGAATATGTCATAAACTGGTTTCAATGAGTCTAACTGCATTATTGTTGGAGGTATCCTATATTTATATTGGAAATAAAACATTTAAATCAGAATTTTTTCCATGCATGTTAATTCATTTTCCATCAATGCACATTCTTGCATCCTAAATTTGTGCACATGCAACAGAAAACTGATTTTCTACGCAGCGTATCGTATTGCATAAATAACTACACCGTGTAGCATAATTAGTTTTAGTACATATCATAAAATGTTTCTAACGATACTAGTTGCATGGCTGCTATATAGATCCTATATTTAGTAACGAAATAAACTATTTAAATTAGATTTTTTCCATGCATGCAACAGTTGATAAGCTTTCTAATTTCTAGTGCATGTAAATAGAAAAAATTGCGCCTATAGAAAGAATAGAACGCATGCGGGAGTGAGCTTGTGGCCAGGCTAGTCTGATGGTGTAGGAGGGTGACTCGCGGCTTCATGTCTCCTATGGAAACTCACGGCTCAACTCAGGGCTCCCAATTATCTCACCATATATATATATACATACATATATATATATATATATATATATATATATATATATATATTATCTTTAGATCTATATTCGTTTTTGGAACATATATTATTATATCTATTCTGTTTTTCTTCTTTTCTTTAAAAAAAGGAATTTGGAAATTGAAAAAACATTTTTTGAAAGCGTTGGCTACTTGACCGAACAGATAAACGTGCGTAGCCCCAGGCCAGCACTTCCATCCGACTTCTTTAACTTGCGCGCCGGCCCACTAGCCAAGACGAAAACATTTTCTTCTTCAACGCTCGTTGTTGGTCACGCGTCTCACGCCGCAGTCGTTGCTGATTCATCCAGCAACCCCTCACCTCCGCGGCGCCCCATCGCCTCTAGGTGGAGCGTTGCCGCCCGTGCACGACCACTTTTCTCATCTTCCCACTCCCAGCCGCCTCGCATGCTGTCCGTTGCAAGATCGGCCACGTCATTAATGTATGTTGCTGGCCGTCTGCGCTTCCTCTCCCCCAGCGTCGCTCGAGTTCCCTCCCCCGAGCCTATAAATCTAAGTCCGCCACCTCCCCATGCCCGTTCCCTGCTTCCCTTTCCCTCTCCTTGCCCCTACTTCTTCGTGCTACTTCTTCATGCTGCTGTGCGCGGATCCATCGCCGATCACCATAGTTATCGCGCTCGTCTCTGCTGCTGCTCGCCGTCGCCGAAGCTTTGACAGCTCCACGTCAATCTCGGCTCACCGGAGTTGGCAAGCGATCCTGCCGTTGCGTCTCGCCGTTGTCCGCGAGGCTCTGTTGCCGCCATTCCACGACAACGAAGCTTGGGCCCTTGCTTCGCCATCGTCTTTCTTCGCCTCGCCCGAGGTCCTCGTCGACGACCTCGTCGAGTGCCCTGCTGTCGTTTGCTGCCTATTCGCTCTACTCTACTCATGTTGTGCTCGAGGTAAAAGATGATATTTATTTTTGCAAGCTATCCCTTGGTGACTATAGTTAATTGGGAGCTAATTCTTGCGACAGTTTCTATTTTAAAACAAATATATTTAGAATTCAAACGAAGTGATTTTTATTGCGTTAAATCCTTAATTGTGTGATAAACCATTGAAATTAGTGTTTGTTGCAGTTTTGTATTTTCATAATTTAGTTTAAATTATGATTATTTGCAGTTTAAATGATTTTGTCGATTATTAATCTCATAAGTTTATGCAAAATACTTTAAATTAGTGATTGCAACAATTTACATATTTTTGTAATTTAAATTTGATTAGTGATTGTTATAATTGATCTATGCATAATTTTAAATAAGAAAGGAAAGAAAGATTATAAAATTTAACAAAAAAGATATGGGATAGTTATTCATAATGATATTTGTGAAAAAAATGTAAATTTACTAGCTACCCCTCGCAGTGTAGTTTTATATGTAGGTTTTCGTTACAGTTTTATTATAAAATGTATATTAGGATCTAAAATAAAATAGAAATAATTTTGTTAGTTTAACAATTATGTGATAAGCATTTTCATTATTGTTTCCAATAGTTCACATATTTTCATAGTTTAATTTGGATTATAATTGTCATAAAAAAATATAGATCATATGCTTCTCAATACAAATAAAATATAATTATACATTTAATCGTCTTTTCTCATAAAATGATATTTAGATCTAACTAAACTTCTATAGAAATAAAAGATATAATTATACATTTAATCGTCTTTTCTCAAGTTTCTTAAATAATAAGATATATTCTTTTCAATATTTAAATTTCTATAGAGTATTTCTAAAAACAAATATTAAAATGACATAACTAGTATTCATGTCCTTTTTGTAATTAAAATGATAGTTATATATTATTTTGAATGTAGTTTTCTTATGGAAATAAAAGTGTTGGGGCGAAGGCGAAGACGCTACCCTTCGATCCATGTCTTCGTAGACTCGCTTTACCAACGATGCCAAGGACGCTGGTTCGATGAGGACTTCGCGACTAGACTCCGCGGTTTCGCTCTTCTCCATTGCAAGACGAAGGCAAGACTCCGATGATGTCTGCTAGCCTCACGTCCTCATCGTGTCCAAAAGCACAAGTGGGATTCGGCCCACTGTAACAGGCCCCGTAGGGATAAGCATGTTACGGGTCTCATCTGTAATAGCCTTTTCTGTAATGACGGTCTCTAATCTCCCCTTGGGAGAATATTCTGAGGATACTCTGGGTACCCGAGGGCATAAACGTCCTTGCCTGAGGACGGTAGGCGCTCGGGTGCCTATAAATATCCCCGTACAGTACCCTAGAGAGGGCAGATTAACAGAGCTATTACCATTCCCCATTGAACCTCGCAAGCACTCTTTCCACTCTCTCGTTGGATCCACTTGCCCAGAAAAGCGAGTACCAACATTTGGCGCCCACCATTTGTGCTGCGAACAAATCACCCGCGATGGTACCCAAGCGAGCTAGTTCGAAGGCAGCCCCATCCATCGACGAAGTAGCAAAGGCAGTGCTCCTGGCTCAGAAAAAAGGTAAGGCCCTCGCGAACAACACCCCCAAGAAGCCTCCGAAGACGAAGCTCTCAGCAAGAGACAGCGCCAAGAACACCCCACTCCCGAAGGCACCCTACGCACCTGCAGCTCCGGAGGACTACCACAAGCACCACCTCTAGGCTTCGAGCCACTAGAGGGCGAAGATGCAGCAAAGGACGGTGAAGTCATCGGCATCTCAGCCGAAGAATAGCTACAGCTACGGGCCCTGCGCATCAAGAACCGTAACCTCCAAAAACAGAAAGATATCCTCGAGGCCAAGCGCTAACGTGTCACTGCACAAGATAAGGTGCGTCAGATGATACGAGACGAGGAGCAAAGAGCTCGGGAGCTCGAGCAAGAGATCGCGCTCATGCAGAGCGAAGGCCAGCATGATCTACAGCACAGGTCGCTCCTCCAATAGCGCGTACCAGCTGGAGACTTATTTGTACCTAGTGCGGGCCCTTCATCCCGCACGCATAGCTTTCCAAGACATCAACTACCTTGATGAACGAAGCCCCCTGGCTCCGCAACTCCAAGTGTCACCGTGGCCCGCCAACTTCAGGGCGGGGACCTACCCCAAGTACAAAGGCAGCACCGACCCAGCACAATACATTATGAGCTAGCAAGTCACCGTCGCATCTGCCGGAGGGGATGACGCCACAATGGCCAAATCTTTTATCATCGCCCTCGAGGGTCCGGCCTTGACCTAGTACACCAGGTTGCCGCCGTTGTCCATCGACTCCTGGAAAGGACTCTGGGACAAGTTTCTGTTCAATTTCTAAGGGTAACGATCCCATACCGATGCCTTGGCCGAGTTATCACTCTGCATGCAGCAAGAGAAGGAAACCCTACGGGAGTACTACCACAAGTTCCTGACTTTCAAGTCACAACTGCCATCGGTCAACGACCACATCACGATACATTACGCCATCAGCGGCCTTCGGGCTAGCGTCCTATACAATCACTATATCAGGTACCCACCCAAAAATCTCCAAGAGCTATATCAGCTATTCGAGAAGTACACCAGATCCGAAGAGCTACATCAGCGAAAGGTCGAGTCCTAGAGAAAGCCCAAGGACCCTCCGCAGTCTAGCCGAACTTGGACCAGGCCTTTGCAGTCAGACTCTGGATGGGATAGTCGCAGCCAGCAGCAGGTGCACAACATAGCCAACCAGCACCCGGCCGGCGAGGCCGCTCGCTGTCAGGAATATCCCCCTAGGGCCGTGGCAATGGCACGCGAGGCCGGGGCCGGGGACGGACGCAGCAACCGCGTAGATTTTACTGCCTGTTTCACGGCGAGGATTGCGCACATCCAACAAGGGATTGCCCGGAAACAAAGGCCACCAGGGACAGGATGTCTCGAGCACAACCAGGTGACAATCAGAGAGTTGTCGCGCACACATACCACCACCACCACCAACACCCATACAACAACGGCCACGTCCAGCACCCACCCAACCACGCATATCAGCACCATCAGGAAGTACAAGTTGTTCCACCCTCGCCTCCGCCTCCGCATCACCTGAACCCACACCACCAAAATCACCCCCAAGCACTAAAGCAGGAAGACTTCGTCGACCAGCCGTATCGCGGAGTCATCCACATGATCACCGGAGGGTCCAGTGACCAGCGTCGACTTCGAGACGAAGCGGCAAAAGAGGGATCATTACGGGAGTGTCAACCTTGTCGCCCTCACCGGCCCAGTGGTACAAACGAGGTGGTCACATGTGCCACTAACCTTCGACGTCAGAGATGTTGATCTGTGCAGCGCACCTCACATCAACGCCATGGTAATCAACTGCAGCGTAGCAGGCTAGGACCTGCACAAAGTCCTAGTTGATAACGGCAGCCAAGCAGACATCATCTTCCTGCACGCCTTCGACCGCATGGGTATCAGCCACAAGCTTACTCAAGCCTTCGGACAACCCCCTATATGGCTTCGATGGCAAGGGCACTTTCCCCGTGGGCAAGATAGAATTACCCCTATCATTTGGTGTAGCACCCAATGCGCGGAGTGAGCAGGTCACCTTCGACATTGTCGACATGGTTTATCCCTACAACGCTATAATGATCCGGGGCTCCATCAATAAATTTGAAGCGGCCATTCATGGACTGTACCTCTACATGAAAATTCCAGGTTCACAAGGCGTGATAACAGTTTATGGTAACCAGCAAACTGCGCACAAAATTGAGAGAGACTTCGTTACAGGCCAACAGAACGTACACTGCCTTACAACACAACGTGAAGTCTCCGAAGTGACCCGCCCAGCCGCCGACGAAAAAGTAAAGGCGCAGGTACAGAGCAACAATGGAACAAAGACAGTTCCTCTTGATCCAGCGATGCCCAAGCAAACGGTCATGATAAGCGAAGACCTGACCTCGCGAGACGAGGAGAAACTCATCTCCTGTCTCTCCCGAAACAAGGACGTCTTCGCTTGGTCCACCCTCGACCTGGTCGGAGTCTGCCGCACCGTCATTGAGCACGGTCTGGGCATTGACCCTTCGATGCGTCCAAAAAAGCAGCGACTGTGCAAAATGTCTGACGAAAAGATAGAAGTCGCCAAAGCCGAAGTGCACCGCCTACTGGAAGCCAACTTCATCAAACCAATCGCCTACCCTACGTGGCTCGCCAATGTAGTCATGGTACAAAAGAAAAGCGGCAAGTGGCGCATGTGTATCGACTTCACCAGCCTCAATAAGGCCTGTCCCAAGGACAATTTCCCGCTGCCACGGATCGACAAAATAGTCGATAGCGTAGCCGGTTGCGAAGTCATGTCCTTTCTTGACTGCTTCTCCAGCTACCACCAGATATACATGAAAGAGAAAGATAAGGCCAGCACCAGCTTCATCACACCCTTCGACACGTACTGCTTCATCAGGATGCCAGAGGGACTCAAGAACGCCGGGTCAACCTTCTCTCGCCTCACCAAGACGGTGCTCGAAAACCAAGTGGGCCTCAACATTTTGACATACGTGGACGACATCGTTGTCGCGAGTAAAAATAAAGAAGATCACCTGGCTGACCTCGTGGAGACGTTCGCTAACATGCAGGACGCACGACTTCGCCTCAATCCCGAGAAGTGTGTCTTCGGAGTTCGCCAGGGGAAGACACTACACGACGGTTCACTTACAGCGACCTACGGTTGGTTGCTAAAACGACCTTCAGCGACCTACGGTTGGTCGCTAAAAACTTTTAGCGACCCATAAGGATGGTCTATGTAAGTGTCGTCGCTAAAGGCTTTAGCGACTGACATCTTTTTAGCGACCGACCGTCCGTTGCTAATATTGTATACTTAGCGACCAACCGCGGGTTGCTGTACTATAGATTTAGCAACCAACCGTAAGTCGTCATACTATACATTTAGCAACCAACAGAAAGTCGCCCTTTTTACAGTTGTTATTAATAATAATATACATTTAATTAAGCACCACAAATCACTGATTTTTATACACAAATCATAAAGACATACACAGTTAATCAGTATACCACAGTCATAGATCCATCACATAAACACAAAAGCACCACAATTATATATTCACAAAAGCATCACAATTATAATATCATTCACAACTATATCACTAATGTTTCATATCACTCCAACTATTGTTCAAAAGCCCACAACTATATCACTATAGCTGCTCCAGAGCTGATCATTCACAAAAGCACCAAAGCTACACTAATGCTTCAAGCAGTTCAAAAGCCTTCAGACAACCACTCCAGCTTCTTGTATCCTCCTGTTTTAAGGTACAAGCTTTCTTTGTCCAGAACACCCTAGAAAAAAGTACATCAAATTAGTATATTGTTGCTGCATTTGCAAACAAAAATACAGTTTTGATGCCTTATCTACCTCCACTAGATGGTGTTGCAGCCTTATGCACCAACTTCAGCTGGTGCAATCAAGGTTAATCATCATTAAGTTGTTGGCTCATATAAATCTAAACATAAACAAGATAAGATATAAACAGAAATATACATATGAACTAATAACTCACTAGAAGGAACTTGAATGACTTCTTCATGACAACAAGCTAGCGTATTTCCAAGGCACCCTGAGCGCTGAACACTTGGACCACAAAACAAGAGTCTCATATTAATTATAGTATGAACTATGAGCAAAGTAAATTTCTAATAGCTATAGAAAAAATGAAAGATAAACTGGGCCAATTTCCATCTAATAAGCCAATCAATATCACTCCGATCACTTAGATATGATGAGTGCATGCTCTATATCTTCAACCAACCAAATAACGAATAATTCCACATGCAACAAAATATGGAAGAAAACACACGAATAACATTAAGCCAATGTAGCCAAAGAACAGAGACAAACAAGGAAAATGGCAGGTCGGACACTTAATGGAAGCATGCTAACAGAAACACTACTTTCCACAATAACAGACGCCATATCAACCCTATATGACAACCTGCTCGCCGATAGTTCATGTTTGATGTTTCCACATTTTTATTTCAGCATTCAAAACATCTAGAGAACCCATCTAGTTCTAGGTAAAGAAAACTCCAGGAGCTCCTTTATTTTAGCATTCAAAATAGAAAAATCAAACTCCAGGTGCAAGCAGTCCAGTAAATAACACATAAATTTTACCTTCAGTTGTCTCAAGCAACGCCTCCGATAAAAATCTTTCTACAAAAGAAAAAGTATTAGCTCTCCTGCTAAACTATATTCTTGAAATTCAGAACAAATACAAACCCTAAAGCCCAAATCGCTCACCCCAATAAGTCGCCACCCGCCCCCCTCCCATCCTCTCCGACAGCATCAGTGTACCCAGAGCCCCCATCCCGGCCTACCCGCCTCCCGGGGTGTCCCTCCTCTTCGTCGACCTCCTCGTCGTACCCGTTCAACTCGTGTTGGTTGTCCTCCGAGTACCCCGCCATACTGCAAACTTCGGGAAACAGCCGCCTAAGATCGAACCAACAAAATCTGAACAAAAAGGCAGAAACCCTAGGTCGGGCCTTGAAAGAAGGTTGGGCCTTGAAAGAAAGCCGGGCTGATTACCATGGAATCAGAGCAATCCAAAGGTGGGGTTCGGGGCCTGAGCAAACCCTAGCGGCGCTGCTGCGGGTGTGGGTTTAGAGGGAGGGAGACAGGGAGTAGATGAGAGAGAGAGACGGAAGAGGAGTCGGCTATGGCGAGGTTCGGTTCAAGTCTCCTTCTCAGGCCTTAGATATGATGAGTGCATGCTTACCTCTTTGACATGAGCCATCGGGGGAGGGCGGCTCGGCCAGGACTCGGCCGCTGCTGCTTGGTCGGGACAAAGAGGAGCGAGGCAAGGGAAGGAAGGAAAGAGGTGAGGGGAGAGAGAAGAGGGAAGGGAGAGATAGAGCCGGCGGCGGCGGCTGGGAGAGAAGACAGAGAGCGCGCGGCTACTAGGGTTAGGTAGATGGGCCCTTAGTGGGCTTTAGGGTTAGGAAGGGTTTTCTTTTTTATTTATTTTGAAATGCATTTTTAAATTAATCAAAAATTTATAAAAAAATTACCAAATAAATAATAAACATTTGAAGAAATTATTACGAATGCAAATAAATAATAAACATTTGAAAAATTTCAACTCGAATCTAATATCATATAAGCACAAAGAACACAGTTGCATACTATAGTCATGTCCGTACATAAACAAACCATGAAATAAACATACAAGCAATATTAAAAAGAAATAAATCACCACACAATTTAGCAATCAATGTTTACTTGTTTTAATTAATTTTTAGTCACTAACATCTACAGATACGTTCAGTCTATAAGATTTGATAGTGATTCTTGCTCTATAGCGACCCACCGCTAGTCCCCGACGATATCTATAGCGACCAACCATAAGCTGATAAATTTCTAGACTTTTAGCGACCAACCGACCATTGCTACAAAAGGATTTAGCGACTGACCGTCGGTCCCTAACCTTTAGCAACCAACGGTTGGTACCTAATAAGGGTCGCTAAAGATCAACTGTCGTGTAGTGAGATACTTGTCTACCTGGTGTTGCACCGTGGGATTGAGGCCAACCCAACCAAGATTCAAGCAATCATCAACATGACTCCTCCGCAGTCAACCAGGGATGTCTAGCGACTGACAGGCAGATTGGCTGCCTTGAACAGATTCATTTCCAAGTCCGCAGAGCGGAGTCTACCCTTTCTCAAGACACTGCGCGGCGCAAAAGACTTCACGTGGGGACTACAGCAAGCGGCAGCCTTCGAGTCACTCAAGCAACACCTGTCAGACTTGGCAATTCTTACCAGTCCTGACCCCTCGCTGCCTCTGCTGCTCTACATTGCAGCCTCGCCATGTGCAGTCAGTGCAGCGCTAGTCCAAGAGCAAGACAGAGAGGGCATGACCCAGCAGTGCCTAGTCTACTATGTCTCTGAAGTCCTCACGATCTCCAAGTGCAACATGACTGAACTAGAAAAAATCTCATACGTAGTTGTCTTGGCATCGCGCAAGCTTCACCACTACTTCGAGGCGTTCAAGATGCGGGTCACCTCGGACAGGGGCCTGGGAGAACTGTTCAGAAACTCGGAGGCGTCCGTTCGAATCGCCAAATGGGCAGCCGAACTCTCCGGGTACCACATCACCTTCGAACCCAGGACAACAATCAAGTCGCAGGTCCTAGCAGACTTCATCGTTGACTAGACAGGGCCAACACGGCAGCAAGAAGAGTCTCCAGAGAAGGTGTGGACCATCCACTATGACGGCGCATGGTCCCATGCGGGGGAGGCGCAGCGGCAATTATCACGTCACCCACAGGCGTCAAGTACAGATACGCGGCACGCCTTAGCTTCGCCTTGGAGTCTGACAGATGCACCAACAATATAGCAGAATATGAAGCCATCATCCTGGGCCTTCGCAAACTGTGAGCACTTGGCGTCACCACATGCATAGTCAAGACAGATTCCAAAGTAGTTGCCGGCCAGGTCGAAAAAGAATATTCAGCAAAAGACCCCACGCTCATGCAGTATCTCACGGCTGTTCGCAGTCTCGATAAATAGTTCAAGGGCTTCACCCTACAGCATGTGGACCGCGCCAGGAACGAAGAGGCCGACGCGTTGGCCAAGGCAGCGGCCAAAGGCGAGACCTTGCCCTCCGACGTGTTCTACCACGTCATCGGCACACCAGCTGTCCGCAACCTAGAGGGCTTACAAGTAACTAATGACGCCAAAGGCCATCGCATCGTCAACCTCATCATGACTGAAGATTGGTGGGCCCCAATAACTTTGTATCTGCAAGGACATTACCACCCAAGTGACGTCAATGAGGCCAAACGCCTCAAGCACCGAAGCCAGGACTTCGCACTAGTCGGGGGCTAGCTGTACAAAAAGGGGATCAGTCAGCCCATGCTAAAGTGCGTGGCCGAAACCGAAGGCATTCAAATCCTTTGCGAAGTCGACAACCGAACTTGCGGCTCCCACTCAGGACCCAGGGCCCTCGCTGCCAAGGTGATCCGTCAAGGATTTTACTGGCCCGCGATAATCTGTACTGTGAATCGAGTCACGAGGCCTTGCGAAGCATGCCAGAAGTTTTCTCCCCACTCGAGCAACCCTTCGCAGTTCACCAAGCTGATCGCCCACACATAGCCACTTCAACGCTGGGGGCTGGATTTTGTCGGACCACTGCCTACGGCTCAAGGGAACCTCAAATTCACCTTCGTTGCCGTCGAGTACTTCACCAAGTGGATCGAGGCCAGAGCAGTATCCACAATAATGTCGAAGACCGCCCAAAAGTTCTTCTGGCAAAACATTGTCTGCCAATTCGGAGTCTCATCCGAACTCACAGTCGACAACGGCAAACAGTTTGACAGCCAGGACTTTAGGGATTTCTATTTCTCCATCGGCACCAAGCCTATCTTCGCCTCGTTATACCACCCGCAATCCAACGGCGTCGTCGGGCGCGCCAACGGCAAGACTTTCACTGCCATCAAGAAACGACTTCTCGACGACAAGAAGGGCAAATGGGCCGACCAACTACCTGAAGTGGTCTGGGCCCTAAACACGACAGAATGCCAGGCAACCAGATTCACACCTTTTCGTTTATTGTATGGATCCGATGCCATGACACCGCTGGAGATAAAGCATGGGTCGCCCCGAACAAGCACATCAGCGGTCCCCGATGTGGACGATCCAACGTCCAAATATCTCATCGATGGAGACTACATCCTCGCCCTACAGGCCCTCAACAAATATCAGGCTGAAACCAAGGCCTGGCATGACAACGCGGTCATCCCAAGAGAGTTCAACAAAGGAGACCTCGGACTCGTCCGGACCACCCGGACAGAATCACAGGGCAAGCTAGAGCCGAAATGGGAGGGTCCATTCATCGTCAAGTCAAAGGCATCCCCCAGCACGTACAGGCTAGTAATGCCTTACGGCGAAGACTTAGAGCACTCCTGGAACATTGACAATCTCCGCAAATTTTTTGTTTAACCATCAGGGCCCACGCGCCCTTGTAATCCAGCAAACAAAGTTATTCCGGCCCACACTCTTTTCCTCCCTGGGGGTGAGGTTTTTAACGAGGCGGGGCCATGTAATATACCAGCAAAAGCCCCCGCCAAAACAAAAACTCAGACAATGTGTCGAAAAAGACCATTTTGATGGTTTTCGGCATTCGACCACTCCGAAGTCACCGCGACCGGTAGCGTAGACTACCCTCGCGTGCGACAATCCGAGCAAAAGTCGCCTAAGGGTGCAGCCGGAATAGCACAACAAGTGCGTTAATCGAAGTCTTTTATTAAAAAGACACTCCGCGCAAAAGTCGCCTAAGGGTGCAGCCGGAATAGCACAACAAGTGCGTTAATCGAAGTCTTTTATTAAAAAGACACTTCACGCAAAAGTCGCCTACGGGTGCAGCCGGAATAGCACAACAAGTGCGTTAATCGAAGTCTTTTATTAAAAGACACTCCATGCAAAAGACACCTAAGGGTGCAGCCGGACAAGCACAATAAGTGCTCCATCGAAGTATTTTACCAAAAAGACACTCCGCGCAAAAGTCGCCTAAGGGTGCAGCTGGATCAGCACAAGCGCGCGAAAATGGCCAATAGGCCACATTATAATACAAGTTGTAGTTACATACACTCAGCAAGGGCACCACATATTACATCGGTTCAACCTTCGGGATGATGCCCAACTCCCTATAATTGAACAACATTAACCTCAATTCCTCACCCTCAAAAAGATTCCGTAGATCCCCCTCACCAGTGCTCGTCCCAAACGGCAAGGACAATAGTTCTCGTTTACCAAACCGGTCTACTCGAAGGCTTCGAAACCACCCTTCGCCTCCGACACCTGTTCTTGCATTAGGCAGATCAGCCACCTCGCCAACCTCCACCCACGGAGCGGACTCCGTCGCGGCCACATCTAATGCAGCAAAATAATCCAAGCCTTCATCTGAGGACTCTTCAGTCCAGGAAAACAAACTCCCAGACTCATCATCAGACTCAAAACACTCAGATCTAGATCCAGATAAATTATCATTGGCAGGCACTACGGTTGCGGCCGCCACAAAATTAGTATTGTCAGCAGCGGTTGCTTGCGCAGGCCCATACGTCGGAACCTGTGCAGCAACCGAGTTTTAGTATCACAAAAACAAAAATTACACTCGGTAGCCCTAACCCCTATCCTGCCACCTGCAAAGGGCCGGCCAGAACTGCAGGGTCTTCGGCAGCTGGTTCGCCCGCCACCATCGAAGTGTCCCCACCAGTCGGCGCAGCGGCCGGCACAGAGTCCTCACCGGCACCAGTCGGCACGGGGGTAACCAAGGGGCCCTCGCCAGCATCGGATGGCGGTGCCAGCTCCACCCCCAATGCCTCGGGCAATGTGCTATCCAGATCCCCAAGGTCCTCGACCTCTTCATCATGCGCCATCTACAGAAATAACACATTCATTCAACAACCACACAAATATACACACACCCACATATACAATCACAAACATACACATATACTCTTACCTGCTCCATCGCCCGGTCGGACCTCTCTCGGACTGTCTCACGGCCGTGAGGGCCCCACATCCTATCGTAAAGCGCCCCAGCTAACCGCTTCAGCACCAGGTCCACAACCTGGAAGATTCCGCGGTCAAAGTCTTCGTCCGATCGGTCGAAGGCTTTGAAGTGCACGCATCCCTCGCGGGATAGGGCATTCACGGCCCCTTCGCAGGTGATGAGGGAGGTGAAGGACATGAGGCCCGTCACAATCGTCGGGAGCACCTCCAGCTCCTCCTGCAGCCACCCAAGGAAGCGGAGGCCCACCTCGTTACCTGACGCTTCAAAGAGAGCGGTCCACGCACCAAGCTCCCGATACGTGTCCATGAGCTGTGCATGCGTTCGATCGACCTCTGTGCGAGTAGAGGCCTCCGCTTTGTCCAGGCGGTCGTGCAGGCTGCAGAGGCTCGTTTCCATCTCCTCGGCACATTGGCGGGCGAGACTGGCCTCCGCACGCGCAAGTTTGGCCTCGGCTTATGCAGCCTGCACCCTAGCGCAAGCTCTGTTCGCGTCCTTCCTCTCTGCCACCAACTGACGCCTGAGATCCTCCTTCTCGGCCTCCGCAGCCGCCAACTTCTCCATCAGCATGTGGCTCTTGTTTTCCTCAGCTGACTTGTCCCGAATAGCTTCCGTATGCTGCGCCCGGAGGCGCTCAATCCTGCTCTCGAGTCATTACCTCTCGGCAGCAAACTCCAAAGTCAGAGCGCCCGACGCAACATGGTCGGCGATGGTGGCCGCCAGCCACGAAAAATCCATTAGATTCGCAACCACATAAACACAACAAACTAACGAAGTCCAAGACAACTTACATGTTTCAGCTGCTGCGTTGCATGCTTCAGCTACTGGGAAACAGAACTCGCCACGTCTTTAACAGCGGTGGCCGATGAAATCTCGCCGCTGGTGCAAAATTTGGACCATGGGTCCTGCGATGTACCCTTCGCCTCAGCCTCCGTCGCAGCCGGCGTGGCCGCCACCGGAGCTGGGACAACAGTCAGTTGCCGAGCATCCGACCCTGCACCACAATCTTGTTCAAGACCCAGTCCCCATGTTAAAAAAACTCACCAACGAGTCCTTGGCCCGTGTGCGCATCAAACATCATGACACCACCAACACGGTAATCATCCACGTAGATGTCCATGTCGAGGTCGGCACCACCTGCCGCTGCCTCGTTGGTGCGCACTGGAGACGGTGGCCTTCGCTCCTTCATGGGCTCAGCCTAGGGCGGCTTGCCCGACCCGGAAGCGATAGCCCTCGCACCCTACGAAGATTTGCTGGGCCCGGGGACGGATGGCTTCACAGCTGGCGGTAGTCTGCTGCTGCCGGGGGCGGTGGACTTCGCGCCTCCCCACGCCCTCTCGACCTCGCGACTAGGGTCCCCGACCCTAGTGAACGCCCGACGCTACCACGTTGCATCTTGACGATCCTTGTCCATCACTGTCGATACAACAGTAGCAATATTTTGTCCATAATGAAAAATCTTCATCTCATGGGCCAAACGAGACATAAATATGTCCTCGCCGGCCACCCGGGGGATCGGAACGTTCCTTGGCCATCGACCCCTGGTAACCTCCAGCATTCGCGCCGAAGACTCCCGGAGCTCGAGCGAAGACATCCTTCCCCCGAGGGCCGCACAAGTCCCCATTAACTCCACAGCAAAACAATCGGAGACCCCCAACCCCTCAGCTGTTGTACCTAGTTTTCTCTTCTTAATGGCCGGCGCAGCCTCCCATGAAGGGCCTTTCTCAGCCGCAGCCGCTAACTTTTTTCCACGGCGATCGATAGCAGCAGCAGCATCATCTCCAGGGTAACCGCCATATGGCAGATGGTTTAACTTGAAGATATGGTTCAAGCGAACATTGGATCCATGAATGTCCCAACTACGCAGAACCTCCATCCTCGGTGCATACCGCCCCACAATCCTCCCAGCCCCATCCTCTACTTCACGCACAAACGCGGCTGGGTTCTGGCCGCGCAAATCCAAAACGAAGGTAGGACTTCGCACCAGCTGCCCGCCCAAGGTAGGCATCTGGCGAGGGCACACTTCGCCAAGCACCTAGCCATGCGCCAAGGGCCACACTCCATAACCAATGAATTCCTCAACCAAATCATGCCCGCTGCTCATGCGGGCAGTGCGGGCCCCTTTGTCCTTATCGTCCTCCGCCACCTCAAATGGTGGAATTGCCACATAACAGTGGGAGCACATTACGGCCGCGGGGAGCCCTGGGAGGTCTTCGACTTCCACTCTCGAAACATAAAACCAATAGTCCCACCAGTTGCCCCACTACTTGTTGCGTGCGCAGGGGACTAGTTCCACGACTTCCGCTGAAGTCTTTCCGGTCCTCGGCGTGAAGGTGCATGATCCAAATTGTGCAATCTTATTTCCAATTTTTCTCTTTTGCCAGTGCAGACAATAGTTCTTAGCGAAGACCTGCACGGAGGGCTGACCATGGTACGAAGTCACCGCCTAGACATACTTCGCCAGGGCCACCACGACGTTAGGTGTCAACTAGTGGACTTGGACGTCGAACCTCTGCAAGACCTCTGCCACGAAACGATGCGCAGGTAGGCGAAGGCCGGCGATGAAGAATGCCTCGAACACAACTAATTCGCTGTCAGGCTCAGGAATATCTTTCGCCCCCGGGACGCGCCCAACACCGTTACCGAAGTACCCCAACTACTGCATGTCCTGCACGCGAACCGAGGAAATCCTCAAGACACCGAACTCCACCGTGTGGCCTGGTTGTAACTCCATCACCGCCAAATCGCTCAGGGTATCCCCGGACGATGAATCGGCCGATGGCACATTCGCAGCAGATTAGGAAAAGACGACATTGCTACGTACCGTCGACGGTGGGGCGCGGTTTGCTTGACGCGGGCCAGATCTCCGAAGTAGAAGAACAAGGAACGCAGACGAGAGGGAGAGCGGGCGAGCAGTTTCAAAAAGTTAGGGTTTTCCGATGCACGCAAAGGTAAGAGACATCCCAAGCTGTGCCACCCCTTTTTATAGACAGGACGCGGCGCTTCGGGAAACACATAGTCCAACAGTGCCACATCCATCAAAGGTCACCTCAAAAACCCCCACAGGACCACTTCGAGCGAGGGTAGCGTCTCCACCATCTAGCGACGTCTTCGGCACCAGATGACTCAGTCGAACTGGTCCATCGGAGGGCAAATGTTGGGGCGAAGGCAAAGACGCTACCCTTCGCTCCATGCCTTTGTCGACTCGCTTCACCAACGATGCCAAGGACGCCGGTTCGATGAGGACTTCGTGACTAGACTCCGCGATTTCGCTCTTCTCCATTGCAAGACGAAGGCAAGACTCCGATGATGTCTGCTAGCCTCACGTCCTCATCGTGTCCGGAAGCCCAAGTGGGATTCGGCCCACTGTAACGGGCCCCGCAGGGATAAGCATGTTACAGGCCTCATCTGTAATAGCCTTTTCTGTAATGACAGTCTGTAACCTCCCCTTGGGGGAATATTCTGAGGATACTCTGGGTACCCGAGGGCATAAACGTCCTTGCCCGAGGACGGTAGGCACTCGGGTGCCTATAAATATCCCCGTACAGTGCCCTGGAGAGGGCAGATTAATAGAGCTATTACCATTCCCTGTTGAACCTCGCAAGCACTATTTCCACTCTCTCGTTGGATCCACTTGCCCAGAGAAGCTGAGTACCAACAAAAAGATGATTACTTATTTATCCTAAAATGTGAATTTGATCAATCTTTTGTAATTGGAAATAACAACCATATAAAATTCCGAATATAACTTTCTCAATTAAAACATAGGCTCTGTGTTTTCTAATAAAAAAATAAAAGATAGTTATTTGTTCATTATCTTTTGTATGAAAATCTACCTAAGACATATAACCTAGCTCTTCATAAATAAATGTTTCATAATATGATTATGATCTTTTCAAATAAAAAGTTGTTTAAGTTGTTTATTAGCTTTTCATAAAATTATGATTTATAATGTGTTTATAATCTTATGAACCCTTAATCTTAGATATCTCTACTACCTATTAAGGCAGTAAGGGGTAGGCTATCATTCCGTGTTCTACCATTCCCATTCCCTCCTCCCCGCTCCCCGCAAAGCTTATTCCCATTCCCGGCTGTCATTTTGTGTTCTGCCATTCCCATTCCTCCCTCCTCGCAAAGCTCATTCCCATTCCCACGTGCATCCCACGCCTAGCTAAAATTAAATTAAAAAACACAAATGTGGCCTTAATAGGATTCGAACCCGCGACCTCTCAAGTAAATGTGCTCGTAGCTACCACTAAACCACATGTGTGTTTATGTTAATATCTGTTACAGTAAAATATCTACTACATCTCTCTCAAAGTCCACCTGCTACCCTTGCACAATGTGTAGTAGTAGATAATTATCAATGAGATTCCTGAATTATATTTTTGGATGGAGAGAGTAGTATTTAAAGAAGAGCCTTGCACGCAACTTCTTTTGTTTGAATAAGTTTTCAACTTAAATTCCTTTTTTATATGTGTGACATTTATTCTCCGTAATATTTTTTCCATGGATCTGACTTGTGAGTCATTTTTATAAACCAACGCCAAAGATGAATCCATGTTTCTTACTTGGAAACCCCGAACAAACACCACTGGCAGAAGGCGCTCGCGGCGCCGCTTATCGATGATGAGAAGAAGCTTGGTGACTGCCAGTTCGACCTCTGGAAGCAGTCCTACTTGGCCGCATGTGTCGCTATGTTCGGCAAGCTCCGGCGCAACCGTCGCTTGGACGCGATCCAGAGCGGTTACACCGCTGTCCGTATTCAAACGGGGGACCTCATAGTCGTCGCCAACGCCGGCGACTCTCGGGTTGTTCTAGGCACCGCATCCGACGACGGCGCCGTCACGCCATCTAGCTCATCATCCACATGAAGTTCAACCGGCCACATAAGTCGCTACTGACCGGCCATGAATTCTTGTGCACTGGGACGACGGCTGTTGTTGACGTTGTGTGAGTGTCCTCGAACAAGATGTATGTAGAGGAGTAGCACATCCGGAGGTGCAACGGCTAGGTGTACTACCTCGCTGATGAGCTCGGGGTGCACTTCGTTTAGCAGCCCAGCCAAAAGTCATTGGTACTCGCCATGTCGCGCGCGTTTGACGACTACTATATCAAAGACTGTGGCGTCATCTTAGCGACAGAGGTGACGTAGAGGAGGACCGACAGCAATGACCACTTGCCATCGCCGAGGTAGCTTTTTTGCTGGCCTGCCTTTAATTCTCTTCGCAAACGCACACACTTGCCTTTTTGTTTAGGCAAACATGTATGGTGGTGCGTGCCTGATGACTGACGATGTACGAGGGAACTTCTACCGGTAGGTGTGGCACGTGCTCTCCAATGATGAGACCATGCAAATTATGGTATATATCGAAGCCTGTATGATACTGATGGTTGCAATGTAGTAGTGGAACAGTTAAATTAAAATAACAAAATTTATGTATGGCTAGGATCACAAATGAATTATGAAACATTTTCTTATAACAATATAAGACACGTTATATATATAAGTTATCATGGTATTATATGTTTCCGTTGCAATGCACGGGGCACTCATCTAGTATCGTATATGAATTTTATAAAAGTCGAAATTGGTAAACCTAATGTTTGTGTACTTATAATTAAGATATTTGCAAGCTTAGGTCTTGTTTTATAAAATAAGAACTAAACCTTTTTCAAAAGAGCGTCTTCTTGTTATAACCATTGCTTGTGATGTTTTTGAAAGACAAATGCTCTTGTTGTTATGCCTTCTTTTAGCTTTGTCTATGGTGAATGTTATGTGTTATTGAGTGGTGTTTGTTTCTTCTTGTTTGTTATGTGATGTTTAGAGATTGATCTAGTAGTTGAAAATCAATATCTATTCCGTTGAAGAATCTCAGGTTTTCTATAAGCAAGGCAAGTGGACTTCTCCCCCTGCATATTCTGTTTGAACCTATTTAACACATGATAACTAAGTTTACATTCATGATATGCATAATTTGATGGGTTACCTATTCAAATACAACTAACCTTTCCAACCTTATTTCTTGATCAAACCTAGGTATTGTACTTTACTTTAGTAGCTATGCTATTGCTACAACTTTAACTTTATGCATTCACTCCTATTTATGATATTATTGTTCCAAAGATCATGTTACCGTTATTATTGCTATTGTGGATGCCTCATTGCTTGAACAAGATTATATGATTTCATTGGAACATGGAGTGACCATCGAGGAAAATAGTGGTACCATGAGGGTGGTATAGGACGTCCTTAGCTAAATAACTAGGGAAGTCTTATGTTGGGTGCTGGTCTTGGTCGATTGGAACGGGGCATCTACCATGCTCTTATATTCCAGCTCAGGTAGATTGGATACAAGCATAGTTCCCAAGCTTTACCCTGCAGACTAGACTATAAGTTTGGGTTACGTTAGATGACTCTATGCAGTGATCATTTCCAACATCTACATAGTGAGGACTCTAGGGAAAAGCCTCATAGTGAGACCCTAGCCACTCACCTTGAAAGTGAATATGGGACTTGCAAACTCGGGTAAGAAGGGAATCATGACTCATGGGTAAAGTTGTGCCACCTCTGTAGAGTGTAAATAGATATATCAGCTGTTCTCACGGTTATAAGCAGCCTGGACCCTCACATGATAATTGAACTTGAAGATGAAAATATATCGTGTTCTATTGCGCTCAAGTGGTTGAGCTTCATGTTGATGATATGTTGGTTCATGTGGTTCTTAGTTTATGTTGATGATATATATGCTGATGAATATTGTTTATGCTTAATATGGGCTTGGTATATACTTGTATTTAGTAATTAGGTGTTGATAATAAAATGTTGACCAACTAAAATGCTAACCGCATTAAAACTTTAGCCTTACCTTGTTAACCATGCATTTTCACCCCACTTGCTGAGCCCCCACCATAAGTGAGCTCACCCTTACTTAATTTTGATCAGAAGTTTGTAGATGAAGATATGATGGTGAACTTGATGGATGCTAGTTTTCGGTCATCTTCCAGTGGAAGGATGCCTATGTTTCATTGTACTTAGACGAATAAAGTTAAGACATTATGTCTTTTCGAAGTGTAATATGTTATTATAATCTTTATTTACGCTTTTATGCATTGTTCCTTTGATATATTACACTCATGACGTTAACATATGTGTGGAAATAGATCCTGACACACATATGTTATGCATTCGGTTTTGCCCTTAAAACTGGGTGTGATAGTTTTGCAATAAGTCACTATGATAAAGTTGTAGGGCTACTATAATAGTATCAATTTGATTAAGTGCTCTAGCCCTAGAACCATATGAAACCTAGTGCAAAACACCTGCAATGTGGGGCTGCCAGAGTAAAAGTGATGCTAAAGTGGAAATTCCAATGGAATTCACCTAACTTTGGGGCTGTTTTGTGGATGATCTAGTAAGTTAAGCAACATGACCATTGTAGTAAAGGTGAAGGCTATATATAGGAATACAAGTTTGCTTAAGTGGTGTGGTGCTGCATGGAAAAGAGAGAAAACATGCCTCAAAGTAGCTATGTCAGTCGAGTGAGTCAGGGGGATATGGAGTTCAGATGTAGTGCAGAAACTGAAACTGTGTTTCTGTGACTTGGGGCCAACTTTGGCATCATGTTGCGCTTGTTTCATGGGGTTTTTCAGAGGTAGCATTGCAGCAGGATTGTTAAGCGTTGCATCAAGAACAACTTTGTTTAGGGTCAAGCGGCAAGTTGCTTTAAGATTAGTGGAGCAAAAGTCGATTGAACCTGGTCAGTTAGAATGGCTCAAAACACGGATTAAGTACACCGCACCTAGGGATAAGAACGCCACCGTGACTTTGTTTGTCGGATATGTGGTGCATGTAAAAATTTTCCTCTACGTGGTGCATGTATCCATGAGGTGTCACCGTCCGGCTGATACATTCACCTAAGTGCTCGTCGTGGCCCTTTGCCCGTTCGCGGACTCGCCAACATGGTGGGAAAAGCCTGAAGATATTTTGAATTCCGTCGGTTTCCTACAACCTTCCTATAAATTGCGTCAATTCGTTGTTTTCTCATCCCTTTGCGCACCTCTGAATCCACGCGCACCAGCTCAATTGCACTAAGCAACCTAAGAGCAAGTCGTCTTCCCCAGCGTCGTTCTCGGCGCTGCCACGTCAAGCATCACCATGGCCCGAGCTCTTCAGGTGAGCTTGACCATCATTGTCTTGCGTTTTAGTGTTTTCTAGTGCCAGTGAAGCTCAATGACCTCCCCAATCGTACTCTATCGTGGTAGACTAGCTGGAACACCGCCTCGTCGTCGCAGAGCGCCACCGTGGACTGCCGCAATGTGGACAACCAACTCAGGCTTTCCTCTAGTCATCTCCCTCGTCGTTCCCATGTTTAGGCAGGCTAGTGATGCTTACCCTGTCCCCAATTTGAATTCTACCATATCCAAACTCTAGGACCGAGCTCGACGATCCTTAGTGCTCGCCATGGACATGAGTAGCCAAGATCATTGACCAAGGATGCTCAATTATCGTTTGGGTAGGGGATGGTTAGGCTCAGAGATGGGGCTCGAGTGCTCGCTACCTCGAGAGGAGGTCACCAGATGGCGTATTCGGGTAGCTTCAACTAGGTGTTTGACCGGTGCCTTGTCGGGGTCCAGGGGTTGCGAAGGAGGAAAGGAGCAGGGACCTTTTGGTGATGTGTCAGTGAGACACGTGAATAGATCTCGCGGTTTGTTGCTGGTTATTTGAATCGCCAGGGGTCTTAGTGTAAGTCGCGCTCGCAGGCGCGGGCTTCGGACTCAGGAGCCAGTTTCTGGACATAATGGGCTGGCTCAGACTGTTTTCGGCCTAGTCCTATTCATGCTTTCCCATTTCTTTTTGCTGGCAACTGGTAAAATCAATAAAAAATAGCAGAAAATGGTAAAAATATGAGACCAATTTGATTAGACCCATAAATTCATGTAGTATTTAATAAAAATAGTTCTAAGAGTTTTATTACAAATAATAAACTATATAGCATTTAAAGATGCTTATACAAAGCCTATTAGAATTTTAGAAATATATTAGGAGTTACAAAAATCATGAAAACTTTTGGGTAGACTTGGTATGTTTGTTCTAGCCCTTGAATGATGTTTGAACTTGTTTGGACACTGTTTGACCAGGGAATCAATAATAGTCCAAAGAATTAAACCCTTTTAATACAAAGTGAGGTTAAGGGTTAGTTTTGCAAGTGAAATTGGAAATAGTGAACTTGCTATAACTTGTTGGCCTAAGAAGATGAGTTAAGTTAATCTTAGAAGATAATTTAGCCAGGAATCTCTAATGGCTAATAAACACCGTGAAGGAAAGTTGTATTCCAAAGAGTGTTTTCTAATTCTTGTTAATAACAAGCATGTTCATGTCATAACATAAACATCCATATATGTAATATTGCATGTAGAACACGAAGAAGAGGTTGTCCCTCCGATAGAGAACCCTCATGTGGAGAACAATTTCTACTTTGACATGTGTGGAGAAGAAGCAACTACTCCTACAACACAATGCAAGCCCAGTTGCATTTACCTTTTCCTTGTATTTTAAAGTTTATCACCTTTGAATGATGCATTAGGTAATAGGAGTTGTGTGATAAACTATTGATGCAGTCCCTTCCATGAGAAATTTAGTATCGTTCCTTGTTACCTGATTTATTCAAACAAGTTTTAATGATGCTTAGCCTTTCTTAGAAAACAAAAATGTTTTGTTTTAAAAAAGGTGATGCTTCAAACTGGAATGGGAATGTTGAAAAAGATAAACTTATGATGGTGAATCCATCATGGCCATGATGGATTCAACATCTCAAAAGAGTACCTCTGATAGGTACCAACATTTGGGGTTATAAGTTACAAGATGAGACTGAACTGGTGATTTGCACGAGAAGACAGTCCCGGTGTAGTGTCTCTGTCTGAGTCATTTAAGGACCGAGCTGATGTAGACTTGATGATCAAGGACGTTTTAACTGGTCACATGTCTCGTCATGGTTAAGCTTTGCCTTGGCTTGACCAATATTAGAAAGGCTACCACTCAGTGGGAGTGGAGGATGGCGAGAGTAGCATGTACCCTCTGTGGTAAGAGGCTGAATGGTGGATTATCTATGCTCTCAGTTAGCGTGAACCCATTCTGGTCTTTAGAAACTTGGGTGCGAGTTGACATATGCAAGGGTTAAGTACTACGTATGTCGTGTGGTTGGAGATCACCAGCTGGGTATTAATCGATTCGGATCGTCGTTACTTCTCGGATATGATAACTACTGTCCTACACCGCAGTGATAAGAGTCAAGTGTTTGATCTAGATTAGGAAAGGGATCTAGATTCAGGAAATTACTTGACTTGACAAGTAAAAGGAATTTATAAGGACCAACTCTTGTAAGCTTTGGGCAAACTAGGTCATTGGTTCATGCTAAACCTTACCTTGAATCCTAAAGGCCAGCATATCCTTGAGAGTATTTTTTTAGTCGGGTAAGACTTGCGAAAGTACACTCTATACTCTGGGTTTTTGAACCCATGTTGTTGTAGGTGAAGAGTCCAAAGAGTTTTGCTGCTTCTATTCCAAGATCGTTCCTAAGCAGGATGATGAATGTTAATTATGAACTTATGGAAGGTGCCTACCTTCCAATGATGTAATAAGTAGAAGCACTCAAGACTCATATATTGTATTAAACACTCTTTCTATATTGTCAATTTAACTTATCAATGTAAAATTAAGTTATTGTAAATCTTTCTGCTTTTACTCCAATATGTGTAATGTCTGTGAAATGGGATATGCACTATTGGGTGGAGGTCCTTTGGACAAGGACAGCTGTAGGTGGGCCTAATATCTTGGGAGGTTCCATCACATTAGAGGAACCTGAGGTGTAGTTTGCTTTGCTGTCGTGCCGTCAATGGGACTCGTGGTGCAATACTTGCTCTGTCGAGGGTGGTTCGCCCCCTTCTGGAGGGGTACTATGCTTGTTGGTCACTTGTTCTCAAATGCTGTGTATCAAGAACAAGGTCATTTAGTATAATGGACCTTCGTCCTCCGAAGCATTATCTCCTTTCGGATATAATGATCATCAGACGAAGGTCCTGAAGGACATGCCTTCATCATTTCATGAATAAATAGAATACATAAAGATAATGAAAATAATTCATTAGTTGATTCACATTTATATTTCATAATATACACGTGAACATTAACAAAATTTATATTACATTGATACCTTCCGTTTGTTCGAAGGTGTTGACACGAGAGTGATTACAATCCAGCATGAACAATACGGGGATACTGTTCACCTATTTATAGGCATGGGACGTAGCCTGGGTAAAAGTACATTTATAACCTTTATTTGTTCATAATCGTAACACAAATCACTAGGGACTAGCTAGTCTTTTCCTCGGTTTGGTTTAAGCCAAACCTGGTGGTAGCTTCGACACTTGCCGTTGTTGCTTCTAGACGAGATCTTTGTCTTGAGGACCTTCGGCAGAGAAAAAGAAAGTCTTCAGAATCACTTTGCCGATGGTGTCGTTGTCTTGAGGACCTTCGGTGGAGAAGAAGACCCCCAACAGTAGCCCATTCGTGGTGCTAGACCATTTTTCATAACGAGCTCGATTCGCGAACAATACGAAGGCTTCAGAATGTTGAAGGTTCGAAAAACACCTTCCCTGAGCTTTTTATCAAAAAAACAAATAAAATACTCACAGCACTTGCCGGTCCACTGATCAGCCAGTACGTGCGTCTTGGCAGTTCACCTTCTTCTCCTGCAGGGCTATATAAACAAACAAGTTGGTGAGAAGTTACCACAGCATTCATTGCTATTGCACCGTTTTGCTATTGAAAATTTTCACCGAAGCCGAAGCTTTCTGCTTTATACTTCAAACAAGCATTTCACCGCTCAAACACAGCTTCGTCTGTGAGAGTCTGAATAGCGAAATGGCTAGAGTAGGATCAACTGCAAGGGTAACCCAGGAGGAAGATGAGACTGAAACGACTGAGACAGCTCCCATCTCCGAAATGATGAGGCGCTCTAGGCTGGTTGTGCAGGAAGAAACTATTGCTGAAGGTACTTCTAATGCCGAAGCTGAACAGGCCGTGGCTGAAGCTGAAAGTGATAATGAAATGGAGGATGATGATAGTGTCCTACTAAGCCTAGTCATGTTGAATTTGAGAGATCCACAGTTAAAGCTAAAGATCTGGTTCTAATGAAGAAGCTAGGATATTTTGGAGAAAATGGTGATGAACTGGTTTGCTTTGTTGCAGAGGAGACAATTCCAGAGCCGAAAGAAGATAAAGTTGTAGCCTTCAAGAGCTTCTTTAGGGTGGGACTTCGGTTCCCCCTTTATGAAATGATAGGTGAAGTTTTGAAAAAGTTTGAAATCTACCTACATTAGCTGACCCCGAACGCCATTGTTAGGCTTAGTGTGTATATCCAGGGCTCTTAGAAGCCAAGGAAAGAGTGCCAATGCCGAAGGGTTCTACCGGGTACACGAGCTTCATTATCAGACGAAGGCAAGAGCTGACAGCCTGCACAAGAACTTTGGATGCTATAACTTCACATACCGGAAGGACACAAAGGCCCCCGTGATAGGCTACCTCACCAAATGGCCGATCGGGTGGACGAATGAGTGGTTTTACGTGAAAGCTGACGAGAAGAAAATGGAGAAACTCATGAGCATGGTGATGAGTCCGTTGAGATTGAACTTTGGCATGACTCGATCCTTGTGTAATATGTAGTTGGGGTCTCCTTGCCAGTTGGCCGAAGTGGAGTTCAGTGTCGTGGCTGAGAATATCAGCACTAGAGACTTAGTGCAAGAATACTTGGTGACATCTGGCAGTTGGGGAATGCCAAATAAGAAAGAGGAAGGTAAAAGTATGAACTTGTCCGGCTGCCTTACTATTTTAAGTTCTAGAAAAGATTCAAGAAACCGTGTAATGAATGGTTGGAATTAATAGAAACTATATGTAATGAAATTCTTGGAAACTATATGAAGAAAGAGGATCAGTTGATGACTGCTGCCTTTGGCACCCGCCCAAAATGAAGGTTGAACCGTGTGATGGACGCTCTGAACGTTGAGTATCCTGATTACGAAAGACTTGATGAAGGGGCTAGAGGAGCCAAAAGGAAAAGAATTGTTAGCATTCTAAATAGACAGGCCATCCGGTCAGTCAAGGAGGACTAGAAAGCTTTGAAGAAGCAGAAGACTCTATCAGAGCCAAAAGAATCGGCTCCCAAGAAACAGAAACTCATTAGGGTATCTTCTGTGGAAACGGAGGTACAAGATATGCCAAAGCAGACTATGGGTCCTTCTTCGCCTTCTACTGCTGAGGTTTCAGAAATTTTGAAGGTAATGACTGAACCCTTCCCATTTGCACTACTAAGTCCTCTGAGGTTGGATCTGACTAGCCTCTTGCAGTTAAAGGAAATCGCTTCGGCTGGCGAGGGAAAAAACATGGGGAAAAAGAAGCGGCGGATGATGAATGTGATGGAAGCTATTGAATAGACCCTGCATCCAGCTTCGGCAGATAAAGGTACTATACTCGTCGATGCTGAAGACACCGCTAGAGCCGAAGCCGATAATCTTGCAACCATAATGTCTGAATCGACAGACTTATATCAGATGTGGCTGCTGAGAAAGATGTAGCCACAATGCCTTCTGATAAGGGGAAAAGAATTGAAGAGACCTCTTCGGAAAATATGAATTTCGACCTTCGGCACCTAGGTGGCCAACAACTTTCCAAAGAGGACATATCAGAATTGAAGGAATTTGCCATATCCTGCGGCTACCAACCTGGATCGATGCTCTTCGACGGGGTTGATGAAGAGATTTTGGGATGCATTCACGACCGTGCTGGGGCTAAGATTATAAGCAATATCTAAGAGCATTAGATTCCTGAAGCTAGAAAAGGATATTTGATGCTATATACGACAGCACATCATTGGCAACTTGTTTTACTCAAACTTCAAAGTAAGACTTCTTTACAGGTTACAACGGTGTCTTCGTGTTGATTTAAGTATTCTAACTTTAATTCATTTTTCAAAGTCTATTGCTAAGAAAAGCCTTGAAGATGCAACAAGATGACGAAGATAGGAAAAATGAAATTGTCATCGAAGGCTTTGAAGATAAGATCAAAAAACTTGAAGATTCTTTGAAGGAAAAAGACAGCCTATTGCTTTCAGCTGAAGGCTCACTTGCCGAAGCTAGGGCTCAGAATGAAAAATTAAGCAAAGAGCTGAAGGATCTCAAACACTTTTAAAAGAGAACTCAAGTCGGTTCAACTGTGAAAACGAAGCTTTAAATATGACAATCAAGGTCGAAGCTGAGAAGAATCTAAAACTGAGTGAAACACTTAAATCTCTTAGGAATAAATGTTTCAGCTTTGCGGCTCAATTTACTGCTCGGCTAAAAGTATATTCAATTCCGTTGGAGCCATGTCCGAAGAAGCCGATCTTTCCGCTGAAGATATCCTCGGGGCACTTGAATGTATTGAAAAAGAAGTTGACATCCTCGATGAAGTCATAACTGGCCACGGTGATTTCTGTGCGCTAGTAGCTTCTTGTGGTACGGGTGCTGCTTTCATAAAAGTTGGATGGGATCATGCAAGAGCCGTCAATAGGCCAAACTTTAGCCAGTTGCCATCTGACCTTATTGACATTCCGGCCAAAGCCCGAAGCATAGGCAATAGATTTATTACCCAAATCTGGGCAAAGGGCAGCCAAGAACTGGCTGGAGACGAAGCTCGAAACTTGCTCAACAAGGTATAGAAAATCTCTTTACCTTTGTGCTTTTACCATGTTGATGGCTTAACAAGGTATATTTTGTCTTACCATGTTCCTCAATACCCCTACCTTTGTCATTCTTTAGGATGACGATGCCAAAAGCTAGTGGGCCGAAGCTAGATCTGAAGCATTAAAGTAGACTTCAGAAGCTCCCTTTGCTAGTATCTGTAAAAACACTTTTGGAAGTTCTTTGCGCAAATAAGTGTATTATTTGATGAAGAGTTGTAATTGAATATGAACAGACAGTTGAAAATGTTCGTAAATGCTTTGTAATACTATTTTATGTTTCGTTCGTGTGGTATCTGCTTTGTTTTGGACGAAACCAATGCTTGTAGCTTTTTGAGCCGAAGGCAAAAAACACCTTCCCTTCTTTTTGTTCACATCGAAGCATCTTGTGAGCAAAATCAAACATCGACTCCCTCATATACAATGAAACTTCATTTGAGACGAAGCATCTTCATATATACGAGGCGTTTAGTCATTGGAGACATAAACCTTTGCCTTTCCTATTGATGCCTTTTGCTTTATGTCATGACGATGAATCTATGGATGCCTAATGCATGTTTGTATGAATGCAAAAGATGATGTAATGAAGTGTGCAAATGTATGCCGAAGGTAAAAAACTCACGCAAGTACACGCCTAGACTCTACATCCCCTTAGGAATGACTTTGGAGTCTCTTCACCTTTTACTTAGGTGGTACTTCAACTCTGCATTCCCTTTAGAACGACTTTGGAGCTATGCTATGCATCCCCTTAGGGATAACTTTGGAGGTTCTTCACCTTTGACTTAGGTGGCATTTAAGCTCTACATCCCCTGAGGAACGACTTTGGAGCTTCTTCATGTTTCACTTATGTAACACCCCGGGCTTTAAGGGACAAAGCCGGGTGCATCTCATACATGTACCAAAGAAGACAACATATATAATAACAGAGTGTATAGAGATAAATGTCACAATATAATCAGAGTATTTATTACATAGCGGAAGTCTTACAAAATAAAAGATACATATAACAGGATCTAAAATCCATCCTTGGCGCCAGAAAGTCAACTGGGAGACGCCACCTAGATCGAATCGAACTCCTCGCTATATGGCTCCACTTGAACCACCTGTTCTTCTCCTGTGGGGGGTGTGAGACAACAAGGGTGAGCTCACACATGCTCATCGCTCAACAAGTTATGGGGAATAATGTGTATGAACTCACCAAAGGTGGGAGTTCATGTGATGTGCAAGGCTAATCAACAATAGGGGTTAAAGCTGAGCATTGCTTTTAATTAGTTGGTCAAGATTTTATTAGCAATTACTAAATGTAAGTAAATACCAAACCATAATAAATAATAGAACAAAATTAATAAATAATCCCATGCAAATGCAAATGACAAATTGAATTTAAGTTCCATAAATTTATCATGTGAGTGTCCGAGCCGCTCATGACCATGAGCACGGCTAGTATACCAGTTTTACACTCTGCAGAGGTTGCGCATCTTTACCCACAAGCCGTGTTACCCATCTGCAAGGGATCATGAATCCCATACACCTCTACCAAGGAAGCGAGGCAGGGTAACACTACGAGGCCTTTACAAATTTCCACTAGCTTCAGGAAAACCCGATACAGTTTATAGGAAGCTCCAGTGCAGGAATCCCTCGCCTGAGCGCCATCGCAGCAAAATCAACCCAAGAACCTCCCTACACTGACCACTCCCCTACTGCCCTTGCCCCTGTCGGGTAAGGTAGTCATCCACTAGCTTTCCTAATTAATCAGCCAAGGGCATCCCATTAAACCCTTGTGGTAGCACTGTTTTCTCGGATGGTTCTCCATGTTCCCATTAACATAATGATCTTATCATGAACATAAATAACATAACAAAATAATAGGAATATGGATATAATGAAATATTAACCCAAAACCACATAATGCAATAGCATAACTACCCAAGTGATTCACGGTAAACAAGGTAAACAGGATAAATAGACTAGGGTGTCCTATTGGGTCCCATCAAAATTAAACCTATGCATGAATAAATGATATTAAAGAACATTATTGGGTAACAAAAGTAGATCAAGGGCACAACTTGCCTGGCACTTGAGATTCCAGTTACCATGGTGATTCTTCAGATCCTCGTAACCTCACGCTTCAAATTCAAGATAAATTCACATACAAAATTCCAAGATGAATGCAAAAGTTTTATTTTATTTTAACTTATTGTCCCACTCATGTATACAAGTGCTTCTAACCCTACGTGCAATTCAATAATAGTGGTTTTATGTAATAACAGTTTCATCAATATATATATATATTTGTTTGCTTGAATTTTAATTTCATTATTACAAATCAAAATCTGATTTCGAACCATATAATTTTTTCATTTGTTTGTCCTAGGAGAATAATAAAAAAGGTGCGAAAAATCATTATTAAGATTTCTTTTAGACTTTTAAATTTAGAGAATTTTTCTTAAATGTCAAAATATGATTTTTGGGTGTTACAACTTAGGTGGCATTTTAGCTCTGCATTCCCTTAAGAATGAGTTTGAAGCTTCTTCATACTTTTTTACACTCGATGGTGTAATCCTAGATCTTTACATTTTATATGTGGGTGAATCTAGCCCTTGTATTGCACAGGGCTGTACAAGAAAAAATAAAAATTACAACCTACGGCCCCATTAAAAACCTTTCTCTCCTTTTGAAAGGAAAACGGTGCCATAGGGAAAAAGTAAGAAAATTACAAAGTTTACACATAATATCTCCAAAGCTCATCTGTATTCTAAGATCTTGGAATGTCATTGTCATCCATGTCTTTCAATCTTTATGATCCAGGTCTTGACGAAGATACCACCAAGAAAGGACCTTCCACTTAAGCTGAAGTTTCCCCACTGTATCCGGGTTGGCCACTCTTCGAAGCACCAAGTGTCCTATCTTTATATTTTTTTAATCTTACCTTCTAATCCCGCCACTTGACTATTTCGGCTTGATACTTACTAATGTGATCTATTGCCTGAAGTCTGGTGTGACGGAACCTCCCCAGGTATTAGGCCCACCTACAGTTGTCCTTGTCCTAAGGACCTCGGACAACCCTTTAGATGCACATAATCCCTTGACAAGTTCGGTAATCATTTCGCCCAAGAGCGCTTCACCCGTCACGCAGACATTACATCACAAAACCGGAGTAAAGAAATAGCGGAAGCGGATTACAATAACATAATTTACATTAGCAAAATATAGAGAGAGTGGTACTTATTACAATACCAGGGTTATGTGTGCATAAGTATTATTACAAACCAGGGAGGCAAAATACCCTCCCGCACAAAAGTTTAGTGTTTTCAAATCAGGAGGTCAACATCCTCCCATGCCCAACTTCACTGCTTTGGCTCCTCCTTGGGTATCACCTTTGAACAGAAACAGCAAAACTCTGCTGTTTCCTCACCAACAACAACATGGGTTCGAAAACCCTAAGTACGGAGTGTACTTTCGCAAGTCTTACCCGACAAAGGAAAAGACTCTCAAGGATATGTTGGCTTGTGGGTTTCAAGGTATAGTTTGATCAAGAATCAAAGACTCTGTTTGCATAAATGCTTACTAACAGTAGATCCTTAAAAATCCAGTTTTATTATCAAGTTAAGTCATTACCTGCATCTAGAGTTCTTCCTATCCTAGTTCAAGAACTTGGCCTATACTAGCCATCTTTATCACCCCTTTGTGTTCACTGGAATGGTACGTGTAAGTCAGTGACCAAGTCTTCATGTCCACGAAGTAATGGCGATCCGAATCGATTAATACCCAGCTGGTGATCTCCAACCACACGACATATGTAGCACTTAACCCTTGCATATGTCAACTCGCCATCGGGTTCATGCCAACCGAGAGCACAGATACACAACCGTCCAGCCTCTTGCCACGGAGGGTACACGCTACTCTCGCCATCTCTCCACTCCCATTGCATGTTGGACTTTCTAGAATTGGTCTGCCCGAGGCAAAGCTTACCCATGACGAGGCATGTGGCCAGTTAAAGGGTCCTTGATTAGCAGGCCCACATCGACATGGTCCTTAAGCGACTTAGACGGAGACACTACATCGAGACTTCCTCCTCATATAAGTCACCCGCCCGGTCTTGTCTTTATCATTTACCACCCAAAGTTCGATACATGACAGAGGTACATCTTTTTCGATGTTGAACCCATCACGGCCATGATGGATCCACCATAAAGTCTTTTTTTGAAAACATCCCTTCCCATATGAAGCATCATCTTTGTTCAAAACAAAGCATTTTGTCTTCTATGGCAAGACTAAGCATCAGAAAACTTTCAAGTAAAACAGGTACCAAGGGATGGTAAACAGTTCCCAGGAAGGAAATGCAACAATTGTTTATCACCCAACTCCTATCACCTAATGCATCATTTCAAGTGTAAAGAGTTTTAAACAACAAGGAAGGGGTAAATGCACTGGGGCTTGCCTTGTGTTGTAGGAGACTTGGGATCTGTTCCACAGATGTCAAAGTAGAAGTTGTTTTCAACTGGTGGTTTCTCAGTTTGAGGTGCAACTTCTTTTTCAACAATCACTTCTTCGTTTTCTATACATAACAATACATATACATGAATGCTCATGTGATGCTATGAATATGCAGTTATAATAGAAACACACTAAGTTGTATCTTGAATACAACTTTCCTTCACGGTACCTACTAACTACTGGAGTTCTCCTGAGTTAGTACTCTATTAGGGTTTGGCAATTATATTTTAGGAAGCTAATGTTTTGGTTTGGGATCAAACAATATCCAAAACACGCCAAACTTTACCGAAGGATTCTGATTATCATATTAAGTTCACCCAAAAAGTTTTACTATTTTTGGAGCTATTAATAAAATTCTAAAATTCTAAAAGACTAGGTTTAGGAATCTTTAAATGCTAAATAATTCATGGTTGGGACTAAAAATCTTGGAACTATTTTTATTAAATACTAGAGGAATTTAGCAGACTAATAAAATTGGTCCCATGATTTTGTCATTTTTTAGAATTTCCTATAATTTTCCTAAGCCTGGTAGAAAAAGAAAAAGGGAAACTAGGAAGAGTATTGGGCTGAAACCAGCTCAAATTCGATCTCCAAGTTCAGCTCAAGTCACCGACAGTTAGAATTCAGTCTTAGGACTACCTGACAGCCAAGCTTCAAGTCCATCTAACTCCAATTTTTGTACAACACTAGTACTTAGTCACTTAATCAAAGTTGTACTCCTATTATAGCTCTACAATATTGATGTAATGACTTGAACAAAATCTTCATAAATCAAGACATACAAAACTCCAAATTTGCCTCAATCTTACTGAAATTCAGACTTAGCAACATAGTGTTCATAGGACTTTTTGCAAATAAGTCCAAACTTCTCCATACTACATGAAAATCCTCCAATATAAAAGTTACTTAGTTTTTGATGTTCTATCACTTTGATACTTGCACATTGGTCCAAAAGTGCATAGAATTTGAATTCACCCCCTAGGGTACAGTTTAGGGTTTTCTAGGGTTTCTTTTAGGATTTTGGGCACTTTAGGGTTTTTGTGTCACTCAAATCCACCAAGCTTGATATCTTGTGAACATTTCCAATGACTTTTGAGGTATTACTCATTTTGGCCTACTACTACCCACATACCCTAATCCCAGGGTTAAGTGCCCTACCCTAGGGTTAAGTACACTTCAAGTCACCACATCACACATGTTTTGAAATTTTACCTAGTGAATACATTCTAGGTGTGTCAAACAAAATGAACTGTCAATGCATATGCTGTCATGCTCAAGTTTTAGTGTCAGTAACACAAGGGGTGTTACATCATCCCCCCATAAAAGAATCTTGTCTCGAGATTTAAGGTCCTAGGGTAAGTAGTGGAAAAGGAAATGCGTCACATCTTTATTTCCTTATTTGTCTTAAAAAGCAGGGGGTGGTATGGGGTTTATTCCAACTTTACAACTAGATACACAAATCTTACATGTTACATGAAGCTAAAAACCTAGGAAAATTCTTCTCCAAGAAATCTTGAGTCTCCCAGGTAGCTTCATCTTTAGTATGCTGATTCCATTGTACCTTTTAAAACTTGAGGATCCTTTTTCGAGTAATCCTGTCCTTCTGATCCAAGAATCGAATGGGATGTTCTGAATAAGTCAGATCTGGTTCCAAGGCAACATCCACCACATCGGTGGTTCGATCAGGAATTTGAAGGCACTTCTTTAAATGAGATACATGGAACATGTTGTGTACTGCAGACAATGATTCAGGCAGTTGAAGTCTGTACGCCACTGGTCCACATTGCTCAAGAATGGGAAATGGACCAATATACCGGGGTGCCAATTTTCCTTTTACCCCGAATCAGTTAACTCCCTTCATTGGGGATACCTTCAGGTATACATAATCCTTGACTTGAAAGATCAAAGGTCGGCATCGTTTGTCCGCATAACTTTTCTGCCGAGCTTGAGCTTCTTTCAAGTGGTGCCTTATCCGTTGAACCTTTTCTTCTGTTTCTTTAACTTAGTCAGGTCTGAAATACCACCATTCTCCAGGTTCAGACCAATTTAAGGGTGTTCGGCATCATAGTCCATACAATGCTTCAAATGGTGTCATCTTAATGCTTTCTTGGTAATTGTTATTATAAGAAAATTCTGCCAACGGCAGACATTCATCCCATTTCTGTGGGAACTCCAGGACACATGCCGGTAGCATATCTTCAAGTATCTGATTTACTCTCTCAGTTAGCTCACTTGTCTAAGGATGATAGGCTGAACTATGGAGCAATTTTGTACCCAAGGATTTGTGCAGTTCACTCCAGAACTTGGATATAAATTGTGGTCCCTAGTTCGACACTATTTTCTTCGGAACTCCATGCAAACTGAGAATATGAGCAATGTATAACTGGGCATAGACAACAACTGGGTGATCTGTTTTAACTGGAAGAAAATGTGCTACCTTTGTGAGCTAGTCAACTATGACCTAGATAGAATCAAATCCTTTAGCTGTCCTGGGTAATCCCACAATGAAGTCCATGCTAATATCTTCCCACTTCCAAGTTGGGATGGGTAAGGATTGTACTAGTCCAGCGGTTTTCATGTGCACTGCCTTGACACGTCTACAGGTGTCACATCTGGCCACATAGCATGCAATTTCAATCTTCATTTTTGTCCACCAATAATATTGTTTTAAGTCTTGATACATCTTAGTATTCCCTGGATGAATGGAGTATCGGCTAAGATGAGTTTCGTCTAAGATTTGCTGGCGGACCCCAGCATCCATTGGCATAACTATGCGATCTTTAAACCATATTATTCCTCGATCATCTTTCCTAAAACAATTTGCTTTGCTGGCTTTTATTTTCTCATGAATATGCTTCATACCCTTATCGGTACATTGGGCATCAATAATTCTCTGTAGAAGGACTGACTCAAGCTTCACATTTGTCAAAGTTCCTTGTTGTATCATGCCCAGGTTCAACTTTTCCATTTCTTGACACAGAGTGGTGACACGTGTTCTTATTATAAGACAATAACAGGAAGCTTTGTGACTCAATGCATGTGCCACCACATTGGATTTTCTTGGGTGATAATGTATTTCTAAATCATAATCTTTAATTAGCTCAAGCCATCTTCTTTGTCTCATATTTAGTTCTGACTGGGTAAAGATATATTTCAAACTTTTGTGATCCGTATACATATGGCAGACATTTCCCAGTAGATAATGACGTCATATCTTAAGGGCATGTACCACTCTAGCTAATTCCAAATCATGAGTTGGATAGTGCTCCTCATGCCGGCGTAATTGTCGTGAAGCATAAGCTATGACTCGGCCCTCTTGCATCAAGACAATCCCCATCCACTGCCTGATGCATCACAATACACATCAAAAGGCTTTTCAATATCCAGTTGAGCCAACACCGGGGCAGTGGTTAACAACACCTTCAGCTGCTCGAAGGCTTCATTGCACTTCGAGGACCAATCGAACTTTGTATCATTTTTCAATAAACCCGTAATGGGTTTAACAATCTTGGAGAAATCCGGAATGAATCTACGGTAATATCCAGCTAGCCCAAGGAAACTTCGTACTTGATGTACTGTAGTTGGTGAGCTCCATTCTAAAATGTCCTTAACTTTGCTGGGATCAACCGCAATCCCTTTAGCAGATAATACATGTCCAAGAAACTAGATTTCCTCCAACCAAAATGCACAATTACTGAATTTGGCATACAACTGATGTTCCCTTAAGCGCGTTAGCACAATTCGCATGTGCTTTGCATGCTCCTCTTCATCTTTGGAATAGATCAGAATGTCGTCAATGAAGACCACCACAAATTTATCCAACACGGGTGTAAATACCGAGTTCATTAAATATGTGAAGTGGGCTAGAGCATTTGTTAATCCGAAGGACATAACCAGATATTCAAATAACCCATATCGAGTGGTGAATGCGGTCTTGGATATATCCTCGGGTCGAATACGGATCTGATGATAGCCTGACCTGAGGTCAATCTTGGAAAATACCCAGGCTCCAGTAAGTTGATCAAATAGGATATCGATCCGAGGAAGAGGGTACTTGTTCTTGATGGTAACCTCATTAAGGGGTCTATAGTCCACGCACAATCGAAGCGTCTGATCTTTCTTCTTGACGAAAATGGCTGGACATCCCCATGGTGACGAACTTGGCCTAATGAACCCTTTCTCAAGCAAATCCTGTAGTTGAGTCTTGAGTTCTACCAGTTCATTTGGCGGCATTCGGTACGACCTTCTAGAAATAGGAGCTGTACCAGGCTATAGTTCAATCACAAATTCCACATCCCTTTCTGGAGGCAACCTAGGCAAGTCTTCAAGAAAGACATCCGGAAATTCACATGCCATCGGAATATCCTGGATTTCTTGTACGATACCCTCATAAACTCATCTAGATGCTTTGGCTAGGACAGCTACAGGGATGGACAATTGGATCTCTTCATGACCATGGCTCAATTTAATGGTCCTTAAGTCTGTATTGATGATGGCCTTATGTTGGGCTAACCAGTTTATGCCTAGGATTACATCTGTGTCTTGCCCCTTTATAACAATCATGTTTGTAGGAAATTCCCGTCCGGCCAGTATTACTGGTATATGGAAGGCTACTTCCTTAGTAAAAATCCGTCCCCCAGGTGAGTGGATAACAAATCCCTCCCTTGATTTAGTGCAATGTATGTAATATTTCTCCACGAAATTCTTGCTTATGAAGGTATGGAATGCACCAGAATCGAAGAGGATAACTGCTGGGTAATTGGCAACAAGGAACGTACCCATCATCACCGGTTCGCCCTCCTGTGTAGTAGCCACCTGGGTATAATAGACCTGTCTAGTTTTCTTGAAATTCTTGCCCGTTGAAGTGTTGGCCGTGTTCCCCTTTCCTTGATTTGAGTTCCTAGAGGGCTGCTGATAGTTGGATTTATTTTGCTTCAGGTATGGGTAGTCCTTGATGAAATGTCCAGACTTTCCACAGTTGAAGCACGCACTGGAATAACTGGGAAGGGTAGGAAAACGAGTACCAGGGGCACTCTACTGATTGGTAGGAGTGAGGGCAGTAGTGGGACGAATAAAGACGGGCTGCTTGAATGGATATGAAGGTGGGCAAGACGAAGAACGATTTTGATTGAAAGGTCGGATGACCAACCTTGTTCTCTTTTCAGGTTTCAGGTCCTTGATTTGACCTCTCACCCGCATAACCCTTTGATTTTCCGTGTCCTGCATTTTTGGCTTCAACTGCCAGTGCGGTACTAACAGCCTTGCTGTAGGTAAGGTCCAAACATGTTGCCATCTTCCGCTGAATCGTGTCATTAAGTCCCCTCATGAAACAGTTCTTCTTCTTTAGGTCTGTATCCACCTGGTGAATGGCGTACTGGGACAGGTGGTTGAACTTATTGAGATACTGCATTACTGTATCTCCCCCTTGCTTCAGCCAGATAAATTCTTCTAATTTCATATGCAGCAATCCCTCCGGAACATAATGCTCCTGGAATGCCAGCTTGAATTCCTCCAAGGTAACCTAATGTCCAACAGGCTGGACTGCAGAAAAATTCGCCTACCAGGTACTTGCAGGCCCTCTTAGCTGTTGTGCGGCAAACAAAGGCTTTTGCGTCTCCATGCATTGAATTAACCCAAACTTCTATTCCAGTACTCTCACCCATTCGTCGGCTTCTAAAGGCTCCTCTACTTTGATGAAGAGCGGTGGTCGAGTCTCAAAGAATTCTAGGTAAGTAGTTTTTTGTGGTCCTTGAGGAGGAGCTCTTCCTTCATGCGGTTGGAATTGGTTGGCTGCCATCTCGCGCAAAAAGCTCGTACTGTCCATGGTGGCGTTGACCAAGGCAACGATAGCCTCGACCAAAGTAGGTGGTACAGGTTGCGGGTTAGGAGTATCCTCCCCACCGCGGGATGTTCCCGCACCATCATGTGCACGACTCCTGGATGGCATCTGAGGCAAAGAAACATTTGGAAAAATATAACATGCCAACATACACCATCATATTATATTACTGAAATGTAATAATTATATAGACTCCATTACACTATTTGACTTCATTACTTGTTTTACATAAGTACCATACTTAGACTATACTATTCTAGTCTTCTTCATCCTTTGTTGTTCCATTGCCAGCTGCAGGAGACCATTCGTCTGCAAGGTTCATGGAAGGAGGGGGGCTAAAAAGGTCCAACTCCCCATCAGGTCCTACATTAGCTGTCCCCGATGGTTTGACTCCCATTGCAGCAACATCTGGTGGAACGTTTGGGTGTAGCCGATCATACAGTACATGCACTTCTTCATGTAAAGTGTTGCAGTACGCCTGTAGGTTTTCGAGGGACACACTAAGTTCTGCCACGCAAGCTAGAGCTTTCTCTTCACTGTCCCAAGTGAAAGAGCGAGAGTTAACGGCCCAATCAATGGCCGTATCGTGTTCTAAAATTTCGTACTACAGGCGACTCACTTCAGCTGATAGCTCCGCAATACGGTGGCTATCCCGCTCATGTGCCCTATCCCTGTGGCGTAGTTCTGACCAAAGTTGCTCCACCCGGGCTTCCATGTCTCCAATCGGGTCATTACTGCTACTACTACTTCCTTCATGCCTAGAGGCTAGCTAATGTCGTGGCACCCCATGAGGTCCAGTCGATTTGCACTGAGTAGTCCTGGTGCGCGCCATATCTCCATAAGAGGGGAAAATTTATTAGTATAGTTTTAAACATGATGCATGCATAACCTACTAATTATGGAATCAACCTTTGTTGATCCCATACTCCCTACATATATTGCACTATGTCACCCGACTTTACAAGATAAGAGACTACTAGAAAGTGGTAAGGTGAGGTTGGAAGAATATTTCCAGGTAAGGGTTTAAAAATTCTTTTGAAGTACTACGTAATGTCTGAAGAGATGGGTTTCGCATAGATACCAGCTGTGACGGAACCTCCCAAGGTATTAGGCCCACCTACAGTTGTCCTTGTCCTAAGGACCTCGGACAACCTTGTAGATGCACATAATCCCTTGACAAGTTTAGTAATCTGTATCCCCATCATTTCGCCCAAGAGCACTTCACCCGTCATGATGACATTACATCACAAAACTGGAGTAAAGAAATAGCGAAAGCGGATTACAATAACATAATTTACATTAGCAAAATATAGAGAGAGTGGTACTTATTACAATACCAGGGTTATGAGTGCATAAGTATTATTACAAACCAGGGAGGCAAAACACCCTCCCGCAAAAAAGTTTAGTGTTTTCAAATCGAGAGGTCAACATCCTCCCACGCCCAACTTCACTGCTTTGGCTCCTCCTTGGGTATCACCTATGAACAGAAACAGCAAAATTGTGTTGTTTCCTCATCTACAACAACATGGATTCGAAAACCCTTAGTATGGAGTGTACTTTCGCAAATCTTACCCGACAAAGGAAAAGACTCTCAAGGATATGCTGGCTTGTGGGATTCAAGGTATAGTTTGATCAAGAATCAATGACTCTATTTGCATAAATGCTTACTAACAGTGGATCATTAAAAATCCAGTTTTATTATCAAGTTAGGTCATTACCTGCATCTAGAGTTCTTTCTATCCTAGTTCAAGAACATGGCCTATACTAGCCATCTTTTATCACCCGTTTGTGTTCACTGGAATGCTACGTGTAAGTCAGTGACCAAGTCTTCATGTCCGAGAAGTAACGGCCAGCCGAATTGATTAATACCCAGCTAGGGATCTCCAACCACACGACATATGTAGCACTTAACCCTTGCATATGTCAACTCACCACCGGATTTCTCAAGACCAGACCAGTGTGGCAGAACCTACCAAGTTATCGGGCCCACATGCACTTGTCCTTGTCTAAAAGACCTCAGACTGCGATGCAGGTGCACCAGATAACTTAACAGGATCTGTCCGATTGCCCCAAGGACATCGGATAAACCACTTACAACCAAGATCGCGAGATTAAGTAATACAAATCACACACACCAATATTTTTGCAGCGGAAACCTTATTACCAACTTTTACAAGTTACAAAATTTTTACATTATTTTATCGAAGTGATTACAAAAGTATAAGTTTGAAATATATGCTAACTCAAGTGACCATCCTTAGTAAGAAGTATAGAAGGGTTACTTAGACTTATAAGAAGGCCGAGCCCACCGACACTTAACACCATCAACAGCAGCACAAAGTTAAAACCTAAAAAACAACAGGGAAAACCCTGAGTACAGAATTACTCAGCAAGACTTACCCGAATAAAGAAAAGACTCTCAATGGTATGCTGGCTAGAGGGAGTCAAGGTATGGCTTATCAAGAATCAAAGACTCTGTTTTGCAAAAAAGCTTACTACAAGTGGATCCTTAAAATCTAATTTTACTTGTTAGGTTAAGTAAAGTTACCTGCATCTAGAGTTTTTTCTACCCTAGTTCAAGCACTTGGCCTATACTAGCCGTCTTTTATCATCCCTTTAGTTCACTGGATTGCTACGTGTAGGGCAGTGACCAAATCTTCATGTCTGAGAAGTAACGGCGATCCGAATCGATTAATACCCAGCTAGGGATCTCCAATCACACGACATATGTAGCACTTAACCCTTGTATATGTCAACTCGCCACCGGGGTTCTTAAGACAAGATCAGGTTCACGCCAACCGAGAAAACAGATACACCACTGTCCAGCCTCTTACCATTGAGGGTACACGCTACTCTCGCCATCTCTCCACTCCCATTGTGTGTTATCTTATTCTGGTATTAGTCTGCCCGATGCAAAGCTTACCCATGATGAGGCATGTGACCAGTTAAAAGGTCCTCGATCAGCAAGCCTACATCGAGAAGGTGCTTAATCGACACAGACGGAGACACTACACCGAGACTCCCTTCTCGTGCCCGGTCTCAGCTTTATTATTTCAACCCAAAGTCTGGTACTTGGCAGAGGTACATCTTTCCCGATGTTGAACCCATCATGGCCATGATGGATCCATCATCAAGTTTTATTTTCAAAAACATCCCACCCACTTTGAAGCATCATCTTTTGTGAAAGCAAAACATTTTGTATTCTAGAGCAAAGCTAAGCATAGGAAAGACCTTTTTGTAAATCAGGGATTAAGGAGGAGTAATCCAATCCAAGGAAGGAAATGTAGCAACTGGTTTAGCACACAACTCCTATCACCTAATGCATCAAACAAGGTGATAAAGATTTTAAAACACAAGGGGGTGGCAAATGCATCGGGGCTTGCCTGGGTAACACTAGGTTAGTGTTGTTAGGTGATGTCCGCTTGACGAGTATCCCTCGACCGAGCACTTGCTTGATTTAACCATCTTCAGGTTGGTCCATCAGCTTCATCCTGTGGATTAGCCCGCGCTTGGGGTCGACTTGGGTCGTCTTCCGCATCACGCGATTATTTAACGTACCTGAATGATATGCAAATTGCACATGTATGCATATAAAGAGGAATATCGCAAACCTAAATAATACTTATACGATAGCGAATTAAACACCTAGCAGCGAGGCGTTGTACAATTTTATACGAAATACTAGTTATCGATATACGACTAAGCGCAACAATTACGCTTCTCTAGATTAACCGAACCTAACGCAAACATCACGAAACAACAAATTATATACATTTAATACAACTAGCCTAAACACAACTTATCAGCCAATTAATTAAATTCTAAACTTATCCCTCGTTTTATAAATTATACTACATCGCTCACAAAGAACTATTTTAATTTTATTTTACTCCTCACATATTTTACATGTCAATAATTAATCAAACATTTCTTTATCATAAATATATACACATCTTTATAAGTGATTAAAATATTTCATCCTCACACAGGCCTACTAATATTCTACTCGGTACACTAATTCAGCTAATTGACCAGAATAGCGAAATAACTCGCCATAACTGAATCTGGCTCGATAATCGCAAGAACCGCAAAGTTCATGAGAGTTTCGTGACTCACGCAATTTATCGAGCACCTAATGAGCATCACACTAGCACCTTAATTTATTCAACGATCGAACTATTCTAAATAATTCATCAGCTTACCGTTTCAACAGCTGACTCGAATCCGCGGGATCGGTAGTGATTTTCCGATTCAAACAATTTGTCAAGCGCTTGACAGGTGCCACACGAACTTCACGCACACCACCATCCAATCGTTGGACATCTTCTCTTGGGAATTCTTTTGTCCACACGATCACAATTCAGAGACATCACGTAGGGACTGACATCGAGACAGGGTGACCGAACGGCGACAGCAAGACAAAGGTTGGAGATGACCGGATATTAGCGACAAGCACTAGAGTTTTACGACGGCCTAGGACGGGTGCAGAGGCTGACAGCAGGGAACTCCGCCATGGACAGTGAGGCTTCACGACGAAGTCACTAGCAAGGGAGGCCGGGTTCAACAGCTCGACGACAAACGCGAGCACGCGTGAAGCCCGATGATAATGGGAATCGAGCTCGCGACAGGAAGAGATGACGACGCGGCACCGCAAGCTGGAACAAGGACGCGTCAACATGGGGCTGGATTCAGCGCAGGAGCTCGACGCGTGTGGATTTTTGTTTCGTTGCTCTACGCACGATGCATGGACAGACGGCAAGCAGGGACGCGCGGCAAAATCCCGGGCACGATGAAGGGGACTTCGCGATGAGCAGCGAGGCTCGACGGTGAATGACGCGACGATGGCGACATGGGCGAGCGTGGATCGGCGTGGGCCAAACACCAGACAACCGTGGCAGCGAGGAACTTGCCAGACGCGTAGGGGAGACGCGCGGCCAACAGAGCACCGGAAGAGAGAACGACGCCGAGGAAGAGAGAGACTGCACGGCTGCGCGCAGGAGAATGACGACGCAGACAGCGAGGGAGACCTGCGCGCGACGCAGAGGAGCTCCACAGCTGGTGAGAGAACGTGATAGAACTGGAAGCTGAGCGTGGACGGGCGAGCTCAAATCTTCCAGGTGGCCGGCGCGTAGGAGATAGAGGGAGAAGACGAGGGAGGGAGGTCGTAGCTGGGCTAGGCAGGCGGGCAGCCAAGCGCCATGGGGAAAGCAGGAGAGAGAGCTACGGGAGTTGAGGGAGCGCGGCGCTGGGAAGAAGATGCACTGGGAAAGAGAGCGGCGTTGGGACCAAGCGCCATGGGAGCCGCTCAGCTGGGAGCATCTGCCGGTGAGTAGGGAGGAAGGAGGAGCGAGGGGGAGAGACCTCGACTGGCTGGGCGAACTGGAGGAAGAAGATAGAGACGCACGAGAGATAAAGACGACGCATGATTTGGAAAAATCACATGCAGGGGGCGGCGGGGATAAGAATGGAAAAGATATTTTCTTCCTAGATTTTTTTTACTTTCCCATTTTTTTAATAATGAAAATTGTAGATATTTCGGAATGAGAATTTTCAGTGATAACTAAAGGGTCGATACGCAATACGGATACATTTTAATTTTCCGAATCATGAAACAAAAACTCAGAAGAATAATAGCTTAGACGGTTCTGTCTGAATCTCGTTTGGATAATTTTCGTGACTATTCTGGCCACGATGTAAATGAACCAGATTGAAACGAGTTCGGCTTCGGTATTTTAATTTGCTCTGCGTGATTCGACTGAAATTAGCCAAAACCAGATCCGCTAATGTATACGCGATTTCATCGTCAAAACAGCGTGCTGAAGAATAAATTGGATTATAACCTCGCGCACGGTTTTTCTCAGACAACGCGTGATACAAATTATTTTGCCCCCAACATTTAGTTGTCAAGTTCAAATTAATTTGTCTGGGATAAAATCATCCGAGTGAGTCAGGCTTCCGAAGTCGTATTCGCATGAGCGATGAATTTTAGAAAATCATCGGACGCATCGATTTTCGGAACGATGATGTTCCGAAACGATGATGTTCCGAACATCACGAAAATTTAAGAAGAGCCCAGATTAATAAAAACGATGTCGAACTTGCGATAGACAAAACTGATGTGATAAAAAGATCGTGCTAGACAAAGATGATTTAAAATTTAGCACCTGTTTTATCCACTGATATTACGTGCTTAAATCCATACTCGTCGAGCAGAATATAAACACCTGGGGTGTTATAATCCTCCCCCCTTAATAGAATCTCGTCTCGAGATTCGGAGCGAAAGACTTTTAAGAGTAGAGAAGCATGTAACCCATATCCATATCAGCGATAATTATAAGACATTTCCAAATAAAGGAGAGTGTCTCAGGATATCGTTTCTCTAGTGGACATAACATGTATAGCCTTAGGCTAATTTAGAGATGTCCACCAATAGAGACAATGACTGCCAGAGAAACACATAAGGTTCCATGTGTGCAGTTTGCTTTTTCTGATGACACTGTACTATCTGAGTCTGTTGAGCGAGCGGTAGATATGCGGCTTTACTCAAACAGAACCAGATGCAACCTCTTGGGTAAAACACACAGAAAGAGGTTTACCAACAAGTGGTCACGGTAAATTCATAGCACATAAGGCGAGTGTGGATGTCGAATAACATCACAGTTAACTCGTGTTAGCTAGAGAATCCAAGTCCCTGAAAGGTGATGTAGATTCGAGAAAATCACCAGCGAAGGGATCTGTAGATGCTGCATTCGCAACCAATCCATTTTATCGAGCACTAGGCATGGCTCGACATGATCACACATGCTGAAAAAGCACACGTGAGGCGATCAAGGCATGACCAGAGCGATAATTGGGTGGTTATTAGTTGACTTGACTTGATTCTTGAAAGTACTTCCTTAGGATGGGTGGAACCAAAGTGAGTTTAGACAACTCGATAAAATGATCTCTAAACTCAACCTTTCTTCATTGGGCAGTTACAAGTTAGTCAAAGCCAACTTATTGAACTACTTTTGACATTGAGCAGGTCCTCTCAGTACCATCGGTAAGCCAAGGGTCGAGAGTTCATATTTTCCACCAGGTGATCATGCACTTTGGTAGAAATCCATTAGGTCAGATTGTTCATCCGTTCTTCCATGCGAGATTAACTGACTTGGTTAGGGAATACATGGATTAAATAAGAAAGCAAATGAACAAACTCCTGCATTTCAGCAGCAGGGGAAACAAATCTCCATTTTGAGAGCTAATCAGTTGTCTCTCGACACTAAAAAGCTCCAAGGCTTCACCTTTACACAAAGGATGTAAAGGGAACTTGTATGAGTAGTCACTACCAAGATCAAAAGAAACAAGACCACACATGAAAGTGGTATGCCCTTTTGATCCAACAGAGATGATAGATGTTGCTTGATCACTTCACAAACAACGTAGAAATTATTTCAAGGAAGAGGTCTACAGAAGATAACATACTGATATAATCTCATAATGGATTATGACTACTAACGGTGATACTAGCGTGTGCGGAGTAGCGCAACCATGTGTGCATACACAGAAGGCCCTCGGTTTCATCACGGCACCACTGGTTTTAGTCATAACACCATTATCAGACATAACCAATAAGAAATCTCATGCGACACCAATAGATTAGGCAAGGGTGACAATATATAAAGAGATACTCCACCTGTAAGAACGGTTACAAGTAGAGAGCCAAATAGATTATGGCCCGATGAAATGAACAAGGTATGGCCATAACCTAAGCTTAATGAAGGGAGTATGATGGGAGACTGTTAATTCAGCCCCAAGCATATTTCTATGCCCATCATAGAGATTACAAGGTCAACGATTAAGTTGGTATGCCTTCGATAGGTATAGGGAAACCAAAGGCATCAAATTCCAGAAAAATGATTGGACATGTCTCTCCTAGGTTGGGTTGACAAAGCGACAAGATAATCCGCAAGGAGAGGCCAAATACAATAGAGACCTCAACCTGTATCAACTGAGCAAGGGCAGGATCTAGGATGGAAACACAACCACTAAGGGGGTTACAAGTTAACTGAACACATACTCAAGATCCTTTTTTGAAGTCTGAGTACATCGTAGGTCCAATAAAGAGATTATCTAAACCTTCATTTGCATGAGTTTAGTTATGGAGGGATAATCGTAAATTCACATTTGGGTCTCGGTTCACCAAATAAGAACATGGCCTAATTTTGGGTTTAGGCAAACAAGTCACTAACCTTCTATCGACACATCGAGCACAAGAGCAAACACATATAGCACCTAAACATATTACCTAAAGAATGGAGGATAGCTATTTCATCGAACTTCATAATTCAACATTACACCACATTATTTACAATCACTGTTTACTGGAATAAAGATGAGAGAAGCATTTTGGATGTATAGGTGACAAACATGATGCAACAATCAGGATACACGCTCGTCCTATACGTCCTCACAAATTTTTGCCAACATAATGTGGCAATAACATTCTATATCGGTGGCATACTTACGATTCTCACGGTATTTTGTTAGTCGTTAGCTACACATACATTTTCGAGGTTAGTGTACCTACAGAAAATTTCATCACAGCCCAATTTTTCAATGATGCAATTCACACATGACAGTTTATCACAGTTTATACTCCATATATTGCTATATGGAGGCCAGCTCATCATTAAGCGTCGAGCCATGCATAGGCGTCGTTGACACAATTTAACCATAGGGCAACTCATTATAGTAACTCACCTTCTTACTTGAGCGTAGGTGCGTCGTTACAAGCACATTACACTTCTCAGTATTCCCATGTCTGTATACCCATACACATCCATGGGGTACTGAATTCCTGGAAAAATAAATACTCCACATCGCAGCCTTCATATATACATATGTGTAACATGTATATAATCAAGCGCTTTTTATACTCTTCCCTAGATCGACGGTTGTTCGGTCATGCTCTCACAACTCACCTTACCTTGAGCGTCGATCCATTCAGAACTGAATGGCCTCAAAAATAACAATACACATGTATGCAATACCCTTGGTTGTGGGTTAGTGGTTTTGAGCTAAGCCACCTAATAGTCCTTAATTTAGGGCTTAATAGAGGATGTCGCTAGCATTATAGTTTTTCAAAGCTGTTTTTTCAAAACCAAACAATGTGTTTAGTTGAAAATGGTTTTTTTCGAAACCAAAACTTTTGTTTTGAAACAATGTATGTAACAGTATATACTTAATCTTGCTCCGATACCAGCTTGTGGCAGAACCTCCCAAGTTATCGGGCCCACAAGCACCTATCCTTGTCTCAAAGATCTCAGACTGCGATGCAGGTGCACTAGATAACTTAACAGGATCCGTCCGATTGCCCCAAGGACATCGGATAAACCACTTACAACCAAGATCGCGAGATTAAGTAATACAAATCACACACACCAATATTTTTGCAGCAGAAATCTTTTTACCAACTTTTACAAGTTTCAAAAATTTTACATTATTTTATCAGAGTGATTACAAAAGTATAAGTTTGAAATATATGCTAGCTCAAGTGACCATCCTCAGTAAGAAGTATAGAAGGGTTACTTAGACTTATAAGAAGGCCGAGCCCACCGGCACTTAACACCATCAACAACAGCACAAAGTTAAAACCTGAAAAACAACAGGGAAAAAAACCTGGAGTACGGAATTACTCAGCAAGACTTACCCGGCTAAAGAAAAGACTCTCAAGGGTATGCTGGCTTGAGGGAGTCAAAGTATGGCTTATCAAGAATCAAAGACTCTATTTTGCAGAAAAGCTTACTACGAGTGGATCCTTAAAATCCAATTTTACTTGTCAGGTTAAGTAAAGTTACCTGCATCTAGAGTTCTTTCTACCCTAGTTCAGGCACTTGGCCTATACTAGCCATCTTTTATCATCCCTTCAGTTCACTGGATTGCTACGTGTAGGGCAGTGACCAAGTCTTCATGTCCGAGAAGTAATGGCGATCTAAATCGATTAATACCTAGCTGGGGATTTCCAATCACACGACATATGTAGCACTTAACCCTTGCATATGTCAACTCGCCACCGGGTTCTTAAGAACAGATCAGGTTCACGCCAACCGAGAGCACAGATACACCACCGTCCAGCCTCTTGCCACAAAGGTTACACACTACTCTCGCCATCTCTCCACTCCCATTGCGTGTTATCTTATTCTGGTATTAGTCTACCTGAGGCAAAGCTTACCCATGATGAGGCATGTGACCAATTAAAAGGTCCTCGATCAGCATGCCTACATCGAGAAGGTTCTTAATCGACACAAATGGAGACACTACACCGAGACTCCCTTCTCGTGCAAGTCAACCGCCCTGTCTCAGCTTTATTATTTCAACCCAAAGTCTGGTACCTAGCAGAGCTACATCTTTTCCGATGTTGAACCCATCATGGCGATGATGGATCCATCATCAAGTTTTATTTTCAAAAACATCCCACCCACTTTGAAGCATCATCTTTTGTGAAACCAAAACATTTTGTTTTCTAGAGCAAAGCTAAGCATAAGAAAGACCTTTTTGTAAATCAGGGATTAAAGAGGAGTAATCCAATCCAAGAAAGGAAATGCAGTAACTGGTTTAGCAAACAACTCCTATCACCTAATGCATCAAACAAGGTGATAAAGATTTTAAAACACAAGGGGGTGGCAAATGCACCGGGGCTTGCCTGGGTAACACTAGGTTAGTGTTGTTAGGCGATGTCCGCTTGACGAGTATCCCTCGACCGAGCACTTGCTTGATTTAACCATCTTCAGGTTGGTCCATCAGCTTCATCCTGCGGATTAGCCCGCGCTTGGGGTCGACTTGGGTCGTCTTCCGCATCACGCGACTATTTAACGTACCTGAATGATATGCAAATTGCACATGTATGCATATAAGGTGGAATATCGCAAACCTAAATAATACTTATACGACAGCGAATTAAACACCTAGCAGCGAGGCGTTGTACAATTTTATATGAAATACTAGTTATCGATATACGACTAAGCGCAACAATTACGCTTCTCTAGATTAACCGAACCTAACGCAAACATCACGAAAGAACAAATTGTACACATTTAATACAATTAGCCTAAACACAACTTATCAGCCAATTAATTAAATTCTAAACTTATCCCTCGTTTTATAAATTATACTACATCGCTCACAAAGAACTATTTTAATTTTATTTTACTCCTCACATATTTTACATGTCACCAATTAATCAAACATTTCTTTATCGTAAATATATACACATCTTTATAAGTGATTAAAATATTTCATCCTCACACAGGCCTACTAATTTTCTACTCGGTACACTAATTCAGCTAATTGACCGGAATAGCGAAATAACTCGCCATAACTGAATCTAGCTCGATAATCGCAAGAACCGCGAAGTCAACGAGAGTTTCGTGACTCACGCAATTTATCGAGCACCTAATGAGCATCGCACTAGCACCTTAATTTATTCAACGATCGAACTATTCTGAATAATTCATCAGCTTACCGTTTTAACAGCTGACTCGAATCCGCGGAATTGGTAGTGATTTTCCAATTCAAACAATTTGTTAAGCGCTTGACAGGTGCCACATGATCTTCACGCACACCACCATCCAATCGTTGGACATCTTCTCTTGGGAATTCTTTTGTCCGCGCGATCACAATTCAGAGACATCACGTAGGGACCGACATCGAGATGGGGTGACCGAACGACGACAACAAGACAAAGGTTGGAGATGACCGGATATTAGCGACAAGCACTAGAGTTTTACGACGGCCTAGGACGGGCGCGGAGGCTGACAGCAGGGAACTCTGCCATGGACAGTGAGGCTTCATGACAAAGTCACGAGCAAGGGAGGACGGGTTCAACAGCTCGACGTCAAACGCGAGCACGCGTGAAGCCCGATGATAGCGGGAATCGAGCTCGCGACAAGAAGCGATGACAACGCGGCACGACAAGCTGGAACAAGGACGCGTCAACATGGGGCTGGATTCGGCGCGAGAGCTCGAAGCGCGCGGATTTTTGTTTCCTTGCTCTACGCACGATGCCTGGACAGACGGCAAGCAGGGACGCACAGCAAAATCTCGGGCGCGACGCAGGGGACTTCACGATGAGCAGCGAGGCTCGATGGCGAATGACGCGATGATGCGACATGGGCGAGCGCAGATCGGTGCGGGCTAAACACCAGACAACCGTGGCAGCGAGGAACTCGCCGGACGCGCAGGGGAGACGCGCGGCCAACAGAGCACCGGAAGAGAGAACGACGCCGGGGAAGAGAGAGACTGCGCAGCTGCGCGTAGGAGAACGACGGCGCAGACAGTGAGGGAGACTTGCGCGTGACGCAAAGGATCTCCACGGATGGTGAGAGCGCGTGACAGGACTGGAAGCTGAGCGCGGACGGGCAAGGTCAAATCTTCCAGGTGGCCAGCGCGTAGGAGACAGAGGGAGAAGACGGGGGAGGGAGGTCGGAGCTAGGCTAGGCAGCCGGGCAGCCAAGCGCCATGGGGAAAGCAGGAGAGAGAGCCGCGGGAGTTGAGGGAGCTCGGAGCTGGGAAGAAGATGCACTGGGAAAGAGAGCGGCGTTGGGACCGAGCGCCATGGATCCGCTCAGCTGGGAGCATCTACCAGTGAGCTGGGAGGAAGAAGGAGCGCGGGGGAGAGACCTCGACTGGCTGGGCGAGCTGGAGGAAGAAGATAGAGACGACGCGTGAGTTGGAAAAATTAGATGCAGGGGGCAGCGGGGATAAGAATGGAAAAGATATTTTCTTCCCAGATTTTTTTACTTTCCCATTTCTTTAATAATGAAAATTTTAGATATTTCAGAGTGAGAATTTTCAGTGATAACTAAAGGGTCGATACGCAATACGGATACATTTTATTTTTCCGAATCATGAAACAAAAAGTCATAAGAATAACAGCTTAGATGGTTCTGTCCGAATCTCGTTTGGATAATTTTCGTGACTATTCTGGCCATGATGTAAACGAACCAGATTGAAGTGAGTTCGGCTTCGGTATTTTAATCTGCTCTGCGTGATTCGACCGAAATTAGCCGAAACCAGATCCGCTAATGTATATGCGATTTCGTCGTCAAAACAGCATGCTGAAGAATAAATTGGATTATAACCTTACGCATGGATTTTCTCAGATAACGCATGATACAAATTATTTTGCCCCCAACATTTAGTTGTCGAGTTCAAATTAATTTGTCCTGGATAAAGTCATCCGAGTGAGTTGAGCTTCCGAAGTCGTATTCGCGCGAGCGATGAATTTTAGATAATCATCGGACGCACCAATTTTCGGAATGATAATGTTCCGAACATCATGAAAATTTAAGAAGAGCCCGAATTAATAAAACGATGTCGAACTCGTGACAGACAAAACAGATGCGATAAAAAGATCGTGCTAGACAAAGATGATTTAAAATTTAGCACCTGTTTTATCCACTGAAATTACATGCTTAAATCCATACTCGTTGTCGAGCAGAATATAAACACATGATGTGTTACATCTAGCCTCTTGCCACGGAGGGTACATGCTACTCTTGCCATCTCTCCACTCCTATTGCGTGTTGGCCTTTCGGGTATTGGTCTGCCCAAGGCAAAGCTTACCCATGACGAGGCATGTGGCCAGTTAAAGGGTCCTCGGTCAGTAGGCCCACATTGACACGGTCCTTAAGCGACTCAGGCGGAGACACTACATCGAGACTTCCTTCTCATGCAAGTCACCCGCCCGGTCTCGTCTTTATCATTTACCACCCAAAGTTTGGTACCTGACAGAGGTACATCTTTTTCGATGTTGAATCCATCACGGCCATGATGGATCCACCATCAAGTCTTTTCTTTGAAAACTCCCCTACCCATATGAAGCATCATCTTTGTTCAAAACAAAGCATTTTGTCTTCTAAGGCAAGACTAAGCATCAGAAAACTTTAAAGTAAAACAGGTATCAAGGGATGGTAAATAGTTCCAAGGAAGGAAATGTAACAATTGTTTATCACCCAACTCCTATAACCTAATGCATCATTTCAAGTGATAAAGAGTTTTAAACAACAAGGAAGGGGTAAATGCACTGGGGCTTGCCTTGTGTTGTAGGAGACTCGGGATCTGTTCCGCAGATGTCAAAGTAGAAGTTGTTTTCAACTGGTGGATTCTCAGTTTGAGGTGTAACTTCTTCTTCAACAATCACTTCTTCTTCGTTTTCTATACATAACAATACATATACATGAATGCTCATGTGATGCTATGAATATGCAATTATAATAGAAACACACTAAGTTGTATCTTGAATACAACTTTCCTTCATGGTACCTACTAACTACTGGAGTTCACCTCAGTTAGTACTCTATTAGGGTTTGGCAATTATATCTTAGGAAGCTAGTGTTTTGGTTTGGGATCAAACAATGTCCAAAACATGCCAAACTTTACCCAAGGGTTTTGATTATCATATTAACTTCACCCAAAAAGTTTTACTATATTTGGAGCTACTAATAAAATTCTAAAAGTCTAGGTTTAGGCATCTTTAAATGCCAAATAATTCATGGTTGGGACTAAAAATCTTGGATATATTTTTATTAAATACTAGAGGAATTTAGGAGTCTAATAAAATTGGTCCCATGATGTTATCATTTTTCTAGAATTTTCTATAATTTTCCTAAGCCTGGTAGAAAAAGAAAAAGAAAAACTAGGAACAGTATTGGGCTGAAACCAGCCCGAGCGGCCCATCAACAGGAGAAACGAGCCCTCGCTGGGACTTTGCATAGAGGACCTCAGCTATTTGAATAACTGGTTAAGAATCCTTGCACACTATTCATCTCTGTCTCTGACGATTGCACTAAGGCCCTCGGAGTTCTATGTCTTTACCATGTCAAGTCTAGGACGGTGAACGACGACGAGCATTCTCCGGTGAACCTATACCGTCCGGAATACGCAATGACTAGGCTTCTCACTTCGTCGACACCTAATTCCACCCCTGGAGACCATAATCCCTCCATCAATTGCACGATCTGGCCCGAAATCCCTCTGTCGACGATGACGGCGAAAACCGAGGACAACACGAGGTGTTCCCGGCGATCTAGCGCGGTCTAGTTCAATTGGTTGGGCCAACAAGCATCCCTAGTGTGCAAGGGTGCAGATACGAGGGTAAGGAGGGCAAGAGCGAACCTGGAGACGGTGGTCCACGACGAGATGTTCACGACGGCGCGGAAACCCGATTTGGGGGAAATCCCAAATTGAGGGGCTATGGTGGACAATTGGAGACGAGGGCTGGTTCACTGGGTGTGTAACAACCTAGCGGAGTTTGTTGATCGCTTAATTTATAGAGGCCAATAGCGGTGGCGTCCAATTTGGGAAATGAAGCTGGCGGCCGAGAAGAGAGGGAGTTCACTGTTGCGAGCTGTCATGGCTTTCACTGAGGCAATGACTTAGGCGATAGACTAGCTATCTACTGCGATCTACTGCGACGTGGTGAAACAGATGACGGTGTGGCATGACTGCGAGGAACGGCGGCACAATGGTGATGGTCGCGCGGCCACGTCACGGTGCAAGTGGGCACGGTGACAGAGCGACCACTGTGCCCCATCTTCATCCCTTGTCAAAGATATTTCACCCCACGAAGTTATCCACGCATAACAGGGCGTGGATCACAGCACCGGCGTGAATCCAGGTGCGGAGGGGTCACCGGCAGCGAAGTGCAGCGAACCTGGGATCTTTTTCAGTCTATGGTATAATGGGAAACTCCATTTAGGGTGCCTGACAGAGCAATTCACAGGGCCTTGATCTCCAATTTTTATATGGCAACTTGTTACTCCATCTGTAACAAAGTTGTTGATCTATAGTTTAGCTTTGATTTTGCTATAGCGACCATACTCAAATAATCACTGGACCTAGCTCAAATTCGATCTCCAAGTTCAGCTCAAGTCACCGACAGTTAGAATTTAGTCTTAGGAGTGCCTGACAGCTAAGCTTCAAGTCCATCTAACTCCAATTTTTTACAGCACCAGTACTTAGTCACTTAATCAAAGTTGTACTTGTATTATAGCTCTACAATATTGATGTAATGACTTAGAACAAAATCTTCATAAATCAAGAGATACAAAACTCCAAAGTTGCCTCAATCTTACTGAAATTCAGACTTAGCCACATAGTGTTCATAGGACTTTTTGCAAATAAGTCCAAACTTCTCCATACTACTTGAAAATCCTCCAATATAGAAGTTACTTAGTTTTTGATGTTCTATCACTTTGGTACTTGCACTTTGGTCTAAAAGTGCAGAGAATTTGAATTCACCCCCTAGGGTACAATTTAGGGTTTTCTAGGGTTTCTTTTAGGATTTTGGGCACTTTAAGGTTTTTGTGTCACTCAAATCCACCAAGCTTGATATCTTGTGAACATTTCCAATGACTTTTGAGGTATTACTCATTTTGGCCTACTACTGTCCACATACCCTAATCCTAGGGTTAAGTGGCCTACCCTAGGGTTAAGTACACTTCAAGTCACCACATCACACATATTTTAAAATTTTACCTAGTGAATACATTCTAGGTGTGACAAAAAAAATGAAATGTCAATGCATATGATGTCATGCTCAAGTTTTAGTGTCAGGAACACCAGGGGTGTTACATCTGGTCCCTTCTATGGTGTCTTTTGTTAATTTACAATCCTCTTTGTCTTCTGCCAAAGCTGAGGTCGTTGTTGAGCCTGTTCTTGCTTCTTCTGGTGTTATTGCTTCATCACCAAATAAAAGCTTGAACGGGGTAAATCTTGTTGACCTTGAGACAATAGTGTTTTGGTTCCATACCACTTTTATTAATTCATCTAGCCATTTTCCTTTTGGTAGATTGAAGTTTGACTTCATTATTCCTGTTATTATGATTCTGTTAGCTCGTTCTACCAGTCCATTTGATTCTGGATGCCTCACAGATGCAAAATGTATCGTTGTACCAATTTGGTCACAAAAAGTTTTGAATGTTTCAGTATCGAACTGAGTTCCGTTATCAACTGTAATGGCCTTTGGCACACCGAACCAGCAAACAATCTTCTGCCAGAAGAACTTCTGGACCGTGGCCGAAGTGATTGTAGCTAGAGGTTTAGCTTCAATCCACTTTGAAAAATACTCCACCGCTACCACAACATATTTGAAAATTTTCTTGTGCTAGTGGAAGTGGGCCTAATAAATCTAGGCCCCACCTTTGCAATGGCCAAGTGGGCTGGATTAGCTGAGTTAAACACGAAGGTTGTTTTTGGTCTCTGGCGCACTTCTGGCAGTTTTCACATTTTTGAACTAAATCCACTACATCCGAAGCTACCTTCGGCCAATAAAATCCTTGTCTGAAAACTTTTCCAAGAAAAGGCCTGGATCCAATTGTAGGATCTAGGACACCGGCTAGAGGGGGGTAAATAGACGGTTTTGACTAAAATCAAAGACACTAGAGAAATTTAATCAATATGACAAGAGGTATAAATTCTCTAGTGACAACAAGTAAACAATCAATGAGAATCAACTATGGTGATTGTGTACTTGAAGAACAATATGCAAAATACTAATCACTTGCACGGCAATAAGTAATGCAAGAAAAGAATGACACCAAATTTTATCCCGTGGTATCGGTGATTTGGCGATCAACCCTAATCCACGTTGAGGTGGACTTCAAGCTCTCACTTGCTCCTCTATCAAGACACAGCTTGATCTTTGAGCCAAATGGACAAGAAATCACTCAATACCTCGTTTCCACTAGTGTCACCTTTGCCGCTCCAGCGAGGTAGGCGTGAACCCCTCACAATCAACACCGCGGCTCCTCCACAATCTTCTTGGAGAGCTCGACGGAGACAACACCTAAGCCGTCTAGGAGGCGGCAACCTCCAAGAGTAACAAGTCGATGACACTTGCTCGGTGTACCACCTAGTGCCTCAAGAATCACCAATGGATGCAAATGCACTAGGAACTCTCAATCTCTCACTAGAATGCAATCTCAAGCAAGGAGTAAGAGAGAATGAGTGGGAGAATCACAAATGAGCTCAATGTGTGCAAGGAATGGCCAAGAGAGCCCTCACACACGAGCTCCCCTTATATTTATAGCACACCTCTCAAATCCAACCGTTATGTGCAAACAGCACACATTCTGCACACACGCGGACGGTCCGCGCCCTGAGGCCGGACGGTCCGACGTACATATAACGGCTAGTTTTCCCGTTTGAAATCTGTCAGAGCTGTCAGAAAAGCGAGGTCCGGACAGACCACCAACCTTGGCCGGACCATCCGAGACCTGGCAACTTGGAGCACCAGTGCTCCGATCATGAAGAGTTAACACAGGCGAACTGTCTGCCCTACAAGGCCGGACGGTTCATGACCTAGGAGTCAGTACTATCCGAGCTTATCCTCCGGACAGTCTGTAGTAGAAACATCCAAAAACACACAGTCCCTGCCCAAACCAATTTGGCACCTGCGAACGGTCCACCGACCCTGGCCGGACGGTCCGCACAATAATACAGGGACTGTGCCGAGAGCAGCCTTCTCTGGTTAGGACTGCGGACGGTCCGACCCCAAGGCCCGGACAGTCCACAGTATAGGACCAGTCCGAAGTAAACATACTTCGGACCCCACTGGAGGGATCATGGATGGTCCGCCCACATGGCCCGGACAGTCCGCCTATCCCAAGACATAGCAAATTTTCAAACACGCTTTTGAAAAGGTTTTTAACTCTTGAAATTGGAAGCGCTGTTAGTCCTCATGCAAATGCAACCACTAGATGCTCTATGAGGCACTAAGTTTTACACAAACCAAAGTCATTGACCCCTCTTAATAGTACGGCCATCTACCCTACTAATCCAGTCAAATATCTTCTCTAATCTCCTGGAGACCGGCAAAAACAAAACCTATGTTATACCTTTGCCTTCACTTGATCCACAACCAATGCTTATAAATCTCCAAGATTTTCTGTTCTACATGGTCCAACCCTGCATTCTTATTTCTCCAAGAACCGTTAGTCCACAAACAGTTGTCATTAATTACCAAAACATCACTAAGGGGCCTAGATGATTCACAATCTCCCCTTTTTTGGTAATTGATGACAACACTACACATTATATCCAAGAGAAGTTTTGTTTTTCAAATCTCCTTCATACCTTAGGTATAAGAAGGATTTTAGAGATGAGTTTCATAAGACTTATCTTGATTTGAAGTTTCGTCCAAGAGATAGATAAATCCCAATAAAACTCAGAATGTAGGAATAGCTCCCCCTATGTGTGTGCGTGATATTTCTAGTTGAAGATACAACACACATAATCGATCTGAGTTTTGATGGAGATCTTCCTATAGTCATGGTTATCGAGGCATACAAGAAGTAATATGTAAAATAAGCACAGCAAATTTAATCACTCCTCGATCAACCATTCACAGAATAAATCAAACTAATTTAAACATAAGATTTAACACACATAGTTCAACCCACAAAATATTACAAATATTTGTCCATAAACATAAGACATAGTTCACCAAATGCATAAGACATAAAGTTCAAATAGTAACCAATACCAAGTGCATAAGACATAAAATAGTAAACATGCACATGCATAGTCTCAATGTCCACATGAGCGAGCTCCCCCTGAATATGACATTTCCAACTTCTCTTCACTTCTTCTGTTCTCTCCCCCTTTGGCATCAATTGCCACAAAGGAGGGGCCTCACTAACCACCAGGTGGAGGATACATGCTGTAATAATGAGTGCTGAAGGTGTCGAATAGAGAGAACTACCCAAAGTCTTGTTGGAGCTGCTGCTGCCTCTGACTTATATCTTGAATGCTTTCATTTGTAGACAGATTGTCAAACTCACTAGACAAAGCCCCCATATTGTCCTGAAAACTCTATTGCATGTTGTTCAGCCTGGTCATAATTGGATCAGTAACAGTGTCTTGGATGTGACTACGAAACTCAGAAAGCTCAGAATTGATCGCATCCAAGTTATCATCAAAGCGAGATTGCATGGCATCCATGCACTGATCCAAATGGGTCATCATGCCCTGGAAGCGGCCATCCATGTGGGTCTGGAGCCCTTGCTGCATGTTCTGAAAATAAGGGTCAAAATAGCCTGGACCAGACTGCTAGTACTGCTGAGGCTGAGGAGGAGGTGGAGGAGGAGGCATCTGCTCTGCATCAGCTTCAGGAGCTTCTCCTGCATCATCACCAGTGTCTTCCTCATCATCTGGGAAGGGAGTAAGAGGCCTGGTGAGAAATCCAATCTTATTCTTGAAGGGCCTAAAAGGTGTGTGAACTATCTAACAGTGCCCCTCAAATCTGGTCTTGGCTTTAATGAGAGCCATAATGTATGGAACATAGGCTAAGTTCTGGTTCTTGTCCATTTTGAGGTCATTTAATTGTCTCATCATAAATAGCACAACATTCATTACCTCACCATTCATGACATGGTAGATTATGTTCTAGAACTTGTCTCTGATTTTGCTCTTATCTTCACTCTTGGAAAGAATTGTGACTCTGGCAATTTTGTTAATCACAGCAGGATGATGCCTTAGTCCTAATGTCTCACCAAACCTCCTAGGAATTCACAGCCTTGCTGGCTCATAGAATTGCACAAATTCTTCAAAGTTATCCTCAGTGTACAAATCAATCCCAACTAAAATTGTATCATAATCCAAACTGTTTGCAGTAGCAAATTCAGCAAAGGTTGCTGAGTACCTCTTGAAGCCAGTCATCCAAGTTATTGACTGTTCATCAATGTCAATCTCTACAATGGCCAGGAATTGTTTCATAGCCATCTCACTGTAGTCTGTCCTCTGGTCCATAAAGTGATAAAGACCACATGCCTCGAATTTGGGAATCAAGTCCTCCATGACTGATTGACCCAGCATAAAAGTCCAATCTATAACTTGATGCTTGTGAAATTTTGTATCCATCAGTGTGTCCCAGAAGACATCAAATTGAAGCTGAGTGTGAAAGAACTGAATATTGGTGTCTAAGGGCAGAGCATACTGATTGACTGTCCTCCTGGAGCAATATTTTGCCATAGAGAATCTCCTCTTTGGATAAGTCCATCCAGTGATGTTAATTGGATAGTCAGGATGAGCGTGTGGAACATCTTCTGTGTCCATAGAAACTCTACCCCCAGCTGAAGATTGGGCCTCTGAGTCTGTGGTTTGATTATAGTCTACATCATCTGCACGGGGGCGCTTCGACTTGAAACGACTGGCAAGCTTCTTCTGAAGACCACCCAGACCACTGCAATATATGTGAGAAATAACCATAGGTGAATTGTTGATAACACCACAACATAGAGAAAGAAAGTGTAACTTTCTGTCAGGGACTAGACTATCCGTGTTAGGGGGCCGGACAGTTCGTGCCAGGGGTCCAGACGGTCCACGCCAACCTGGCGGACGGTCCGCGACCATCTAGGGGCGATTTTCTAGAACCCTAGTCGCCCCATCCATTCAATCAATGATTCGACAGAGAAATAACCATCCAAACTCGTTCAAATTTTTGCACAACATTCACAATGAGTAACACTAGCAATTCCACCAATCATATTTGTGAATCCACTGCTCAATTCTAGATCAGAGAGAAAATCCGAAGAATCCCCAAATTTGAAGAAATCAGATAAAGTCCATGAGATTTTGAAATACCGGGATGAAGACATGATTGTTGAACTTCCAACAAGCTTCCGGACAGTCCGTGCGCAAGTTCACTTCACCGTCCGCTCACAATCGACAAGAGTCACCTTTAGGCGTGTGGAGAGTGTGAGAGGAGAAGACAACTGATGAAAGTGACACTCTGACTGCCTCTCCTCGACTTAACTGTCTGTCGCGGACGGTCCGCGCAGGGACGGCGGACGGTCCACGCCGTGTTAATTCAGACTGTCTGCTCTACTGACTCGGACTGTCCAGTTCCTGATACGGCGGACGGTCCATGGTCCTTAACCGGACGGTCCGCGGCCTGATACTCCAATCTCCAAACTTTGTCCACTTTCTGATTTTGAATTTCAAATCTAATTTGACACTCATATATGGACATTTCGACCAATCCAAGGGTTAGTATGCATGCATATACACATGTATTTGAGGAATACACATTTTCATGTAAAACTACTTCGATCAAACGAGAATGAAAATTTCATCAAAAATACCCAATAAATATCCTAGAGAGCATATTTATAAGCGAAATGCAATACTACACATGTGTATTCAACCTCAACCCACGTTTGAGAGATCTATCACATTCATTTCACTTCTTAGTGAGCAAAACCTTGTTTCATCTAGTGGCTTTGTGAATATATCAGCCAATTGATCATCCGTGCCAATCGAATATATAGTGATATCTCCCTTTCCAACATGATCTCTTAAGAAGTGATGCCGTATATCAATATGCTTCGTTCTTGAGTGTTGGACCGGAATTGTAGCCAATTTTACCGCACTCTCATTATCACACATGAGAGGCACATTCTTAAAAATGATCCCATAATCCAATAGAGTTTGTTTCATCCATAATAATTGAGCACAACAATTACCGGCCGATATATATTCCGCCTCGGCGGTAGAGAGTGCAACAGAATTTTGGTTTTTAGAAGACCATGAAACAAGAGATCTTCCAAGAAATTGACAACAACCGGAGGTGCTCTTCCTATCAACTTTGCAACCTGCGTAATCCGAATCCGAATATCCAATTAATTCAAATTGAGCACCTTTGGGATACCATAGACCAATATTGGGGGTATACTTCAAATATCTTAGAATTTTTTTGCGGCCTTTAGGTGAATCTCTCTAGGTGAAGCTTGAAATCGAGCACACATGCAAACACTAAACATAACAACGAGCCTAGATGCGGTAATGTAAAGCAAACTACCAATTATTGAACGAAAAAGTTTTTGATCAACCATAGTACCTCTCTCATCTAAGTCTAGATGACCATTTGTTGCCATAGGAGTCTTGATAGGCTTTGCATTCTCTAAGCCAAACTTCTTGAGCATATCCTTCAAATATTTTGATTGGCTTATAAAGATTCAATCTTTCAATTGTTTGATTTGAAGACCGAGAAAGAAGCTCAATTCTCCTATCATAGACATTTCAAATTGTTTTGACATCATTTTTCCAAATTCTTCACAAAACAATTCATTAGTAGATCCAAAAATAATATCATCAACATAAATTTGACAAATAAACAAATCTTTGCAAATTCTTTTAGTGAATAGGGTAGTGTCAACCTTCCCAATTTTAAAGTCTTTGGAAAGCAAGAAATCCCTAAGCCTTTCGTACCAAGCGCGTGGGGCTTGCTTAAGCCCATAGAGAGCTTTAAAAAGCTTGAACATGTGGTTAGGTCTTTTGGGGTCCTCAAAACCGGGAGGTTGTTCAACATACACTAGTTCACTAATCTTACCATTTAGAAAGGCACTCTTTACATCCATTTGGTAGAGCTTGATATTATGAGCACAAACATAAGCAAGAAGGATCCGGATTGCTTCCAATCTTGCCACGGGAGCAAATGTGTCACCAAAATCCAATCCCTCTATTTGAGTATACCCTTGTGCAACTAATCTTGCCTTGTTTCTTACTACTAATCCATCTTCATTGTGCTTGTTGCGAAACACCCATTTTGTACCAATAACATTGTGGTTCTTTGGTCTCTCAACAAGCTCCCAAACTTCATTTTGAGTGAAGTTATTTAATTCTTCATGCATTGCATTCACCCAATCGACATCAAGTAAAGCTTCATCTACACGGTTAGGTTCCATACAAGATACAAAAGAGAAATGTTCACAAAATGAAGCTATACGAGAGCGAGTTTGAACACCCTTACTAATATCACCCACAATTTGATCAACTGGGTGATCCTTTACAATAGAATGATGAATTCTTGATACCGTTTGATAATTGCTAGTTGAAGCATGAGGAGAAACCGAATGACTTGAAGTATCTTGATCATGAGTATCCATAATTTCATCATTTTGTTGGCTTTGGTGATTTTCTTCATTTAGGGTTGAAGAGGATGGAATGACAACCACACTATTTTCGTCATCATCTTCCTTTGGCTTTATTTCACCAATGGCCATTGTTTTCATAGCATTTTTCAATTGAGTTCCACCAACATCATCAAGATTATCACTTTCATCTTGAGACTCATTAGTTTCATCAAACTCAACATCATATGCTTCTTCAATAATACCATGAGTCTTGTTGAAAACTCTATAAGCCTTACTATTTGATGAATATCCAAGTAGAAAACCCTCATCACATTTCTTCTCAAATTTAGAGAGCCGGCTTCCCTTTCTCAAAATATAACATTTGCAACCGAATACTCTAAAATATAAGATATTTGGCTCTCTACCAATGAGCAATTCATAGGGAGTTTTCTTCAAGAGCTTGTGACAATATAGCCTATTTGATGAGTGAGATGCGGTGTTTATTGCTTCAGCCCAATAAGAATCCAACACATTATATTCCGCTAACATAGACCTAGCCATATCAATGAGAGTCCTATTATTTCTTTCAACAATACCATTTTGTTCCGGACTATACTTGGAAGAAAATTCATGCTTAATACCCTTGTCATCACAATATTTAACAATTCTAGCATTTTTGAATTCCGACCCATTATCACTTCTAACTTTCTTGATGTCAAAATCAAATTGATTTTGAGCCAATATAGCAAATGAATTGAATGTTTCAAACACATTAGATTTATCCCAAAGAAAGTAAACCTAAGTGAATCTAGAATAATCATCCACAATCACAAGGCAATAGGAATTACCGCCGATACTCACAAACGATGTTGGCCCAAATAAATCCATGTGAAGTAATTCCAAAGGCCGATGAGTAGACATTTGACTTTTATTTGGATGAGTATTTGCCACTTGCTTCCCGGCTTGACAAGAGCTACACAATTTGTTATTCTCAAATTTCACATCTTTCAAGTCACAGACTAAATCATGTTTGGTTAAACGATTGAGTTGCTTCATTCCAACATGACCAAGTCTTCTATGCCATAACCAACCTAGTGAAGCCTTTGAGAATAAGCAAGTTGTGAGCTTTGCCTCACTAGATGAGAAATCAACAAGATAAAGATTTTCATATCTAAAGCCTTTAAACTTAAGATTGCTACCATCAACACTAGAGATAATAACATCCTCAACGGTGAAATTGCAACTAAATCCTAAATCACATAATTGAGCTATGGATAGTAACAAAGTTCAAAGACTTAACCAAAAGCACATTTGATATGGAATGATCATTCGAAATAGCAATTTTACCCAAGCCTTTAACCTTTCCTTTGCGATTATCTCCAAATGTGATACTATCATAATTTGAGCAATCTTCCTCACTCATTTGGGTGAACATTTTCATATCTCCGGTCATGTGTTGACTGCATCCACTATCCAACACCCAATGATTCCCTCCCGCCTTGTAGTTCACCTAGAAAAGGAAATCAATCTCTTTTAGGTACCCAAACTTGCTTGGGTCCTTGGATGTTAGTGACTAAGGTCTTTGGCACCCAAATAGCTTTCTTCTTGTTGCCAACAATTGAAGTACCAACAAATTTAGCATGAACACCCTTTGCATTATGAGAAAGAACATAACAATGCTCAAAACAAGTGGAGGATACATTCTTGAGCTTAGGACAATTCTTTTTGACATGTCCCTTCTTGTGACATTTGTGACACACTTTGTCACATTCTTTCAGAAACATTGTCTTTTGCTTTACAAAAGCATTCTTTCCTTTCTTGGGAACATATCCAAGACCCTCACGATTAAGTGAGCACCGTTGACTTCCTAATATGAAATCCAATTTAGCCTTTCCCCCATATGCCTTCTCTAGATCATGGGTTAGAGCATTCACTCTATCTACTAATACTTCATTCTCAACAATGATTTGTGATTCATCAAGAGCAATATTATCATTTATAAGAGAAAATTTTGCATTTATCACAAATAGAGTTAGTAGGTTGTGGTTCACTTGTAGGACTATTAAGTAAGTCACAAGTGACTCCAACATCCTCGGTGACCACCACAACTTTATGCACAATAGATGAGTTTTGAGCTTCCGCAAGCTTCTCACAATTCTCTTTTAGATTGTTGTGAGAGGTCTTGAGCTCCTCAAAAGACACTTGGAGGTTTTTATACAATTCCTTCAAGGTCTTAAACTTTTCTTTTTCTTTGTGCATGTAGTCATTGGTCTCACCTAACATTCTAACAAGATCATCATATGAATAGCCATCATCGTCAACATCATCAACATCATCATCATCATCATCATTTATATCATTTAAATCGGTGATGATTTTTACCTTAGCATCTCCCTTTTCCGTGAGACAATGACGGGATGAGAAAAGTGAAGGAGCTTCCTTGATGGCAATTCCGGCATTAAGCTTGGATGTGGTGTCATCATCATCATCATCCGAGCTGTCATCCGAATCCCATTCAACTAGGTAGGCTTTGCCATCTTTCTTCTTGTTGTAGAATTTCTTCTTCTTCTTATCATCCCCATCTTTGCCCTTCTTCTTCTTGTTAGGGCAATTCATGGCAATGTGTCTGGGTTCCCCACACTCAAAACAATTTCTATCATTGAAAGCATTTCTCCTTGATGTTTGGCCTCTTCTAGGTTGACCTCTCTTCATCTTCATAAATTTGTTGAATTTCTTTACAAATAGAGCCATATCTCCATCACTCTCACTTTCATTTTCTTCATCATCACTATCTTCTTTTTCAATTGCCTTAGAAACTTTAGCTTTGAGAGCGATTGTTTCATTCTTCACTTTCTTTGCCAAACTTATAGCATCCACTTGAGATTTCTTGAATATATCTTGAGTGAGAATTTCCCCCAATACTTTGGTTGGAGAAGTTGTAGATAGATCACTTCTTACTAACATAGTCACAATGGTCTCATACTTCTCTGGAAGAGATCTAAGGAACTTATGAGTGAAATCCACATCCGATACATTAAAACCAAGTCCCTTGAGTTCATTCACTATGTCATTTAACCAATTGAACATATCGGATACACTTTCATCTTCTTTCATAATGAATTGCTCAAATTTTTCTTTTGCACACATATAGCTTGGCACTCTTCACAATTGTAGTTCCTTCATGAATTTCCATTAGCTTAATCCAAATCTCATGAGCAGTCATGAGATTCTTGATACGGTTGAACTCATTTATGTCAAGAGCATCATAGAAAACATTCATGGCTTGATCATTTGTAAGAATGTTTTCATTGTCACAAGCCGATGGTTCATCTTCTTTCAACACAACAAACCCATCCTTGACAATTGACCAAATTTTTCCACCCATTGCTCTAAGATGCATTGACATTCTTATTTTCCAATAGTCGTAGTTATTCCCATCAAAATGCGGTGGCTTCCCAATGTGCACATTGTTGTTACTAGTCATTTTGTCCCACTTCGGGATGATTAGATCCACAAACAATGGAGTCCTCGGCTCCGATACCACTTGTAGGATCTAGGACACCAGCTAGAGGGGGGTGAATAGACGGTTTTGACTAAAATCAAAAACACTAGAGAAATTTAATCAATATGACAAGAGGTATAAATCCTCTAGTGACAACAAGTAAACAATCTATGAGAATCAACTATGGTGATTGTATATTTGAAGAACAATATGCAAAATACTAATCACTTGCACGGCAATAAGTAATGCAAGAAAAGAATGACACCAAATTTTATCCCGTGGTATCGGTGATTTGGCGATCAACCCTAATCCACGTTGAGGTGGACTTCAAGCTCTCACTTGCTCCTCTATCAAGACACGACTTGATCTTTGAGCCAAATGGACAAGAAATCAGTCAATACCTCGTTTCCACTAGTGTCACCTTTGCCGCACCGGCGAGGTAGGCGCGAACCCCTCACAATCAACACCATGGCTCCTCCACAATCTTCTTGGAGAGCTCGACGGAGACAACACCTAAGCCGTCTAGGAGGCGGCAACCTCCAAGAGTAACAAGCCGATGACGCTTGCTCGGTGTACCACCTAGTGCCTCAAGAATCACCAATGGATGCAAATGCACTAGGAACTCTCAATCTCTCACTAGAATGCAATCTCAAGCGAGGAGTGTGAGAGAATGAGTGGGAGAATCACAAATGAGCTCAATGTTTGCAATGAATGGCCAAGAGAGCCCTCACACACGGGCTCCCCTTCTATTTATAGCACACCTCTCAAATCCAACCGTTATGTGCAAACAACACACATTTTGCGTACACGCGGACGGTCCGCGCCCTAAGGCCGGACAGTCCGCCATACATATAACGACTAGTTTTCTCATTTGAAATCTGTCAGAGCTGTCAGAAAAGCGAGGTCCGGACAGTCCGCCAACCTTGGCCGAACCGTCTGAGACCTGGCAACTTGGAGCACCAGTGCTCTGATCATGAAGAGTTAACACACGCGGACTGTCCACCCTACAAGGCCGGACGGTCCGCGACCTGGGAGTCAGTACTGTCCGGGCTTATCCTCTGGACAGTCCATAGTAGAAACATCCAAAAACACACATTCCCTACCCAAACTAATTTGGCACCTGCGGATGGTCCGTCGACCCTGGCCAGACGGTCCGCACAATAATACAGGGACTGTACCGAGAGCAGCCTTCTCTGGTCAGGACTGCGCACAGTCCGGCCCCAAGGCCCGGACGGTCCGCAGTACAGGACCAGTTCGAAGTAAACATACTTCGGAGCCCACTGGAGGGATCGAGGATGGTCCGCCCGCATGGCCCGGACGGTCTGCCTATCCCAAGACTTAGCAAATTTTCAAACACGCTTTTGAAAAGATTTTTAACTCTTGAAATTGGAAGTGCTGTTAGTCCTCATGCAAATGCAACCACTAGATGCTCTATGAGGCACTAAGTTTTACTCAAACCAAAGTCATTGACCCCTCTTAATAGTACGGCCATCTAGCCTACTAATCCGGTCAAATATCTTCTCTAAATTCCTGGAGACCGGCAAAAACAAAACCTATGTTATACCTTTGCCTTCACTTGATCCACAACAAATGCTTATAAATCTCCAAGATTTTCTGTTCTACGTGGTCCAACCCTGCATTCTTATTTCTCCAAGAACCATTAGTCCACTAACAGTTGTCATTAATTACCAAAACATCACTAAGGGGCCTAGATGATTCACACCAATACGAGCTCCGCATGTATTTCTTTCATTAGCTCCTGGCCTTCGGCTCTAGACAAACACTTCAGCAATGGAGAGCAGACTCCTTGTTTATACAATTCTCCTTCTTTGATCATGTAAGGCCTTGTCCTGACTTGCATTCTGTTTATGTAAACTTCGTCGTCCGAAGGATAATTGTCTTGCAATAAAGATACAATATCAGTTCTCCAATCTTCATTGTGTACAGGTGAGATTGTAAGCACCGCTCGCTCCATGAGCTCGATTGAAGGTGTTTTTATTGTTTCAAAGAATACTTCCGAAGGTAGTGGGAGCCCCTGTGCCGCTGATTTAGCTAATAAATATGCATGCTCATTTTCTCCTCTTGGGATATTCTTTACTGAGAAGCCTTCGAAAGAGGCTTCCATTCTTCGGACTATATCCAGATATTTCTCAAGCTTCGGATCTCTTGCTTTGCTGCTTTTGTCGATATGGCATGTGATAACCAATGAATCAGATTTGAGGACTGTCCTTCTTATTCCCATTGCCTTGAGATTTTGAAGCCCCAAGAGAAGGGCTTCATACTCTAAAATGTTATTTGTGTTCTTGAACTCTAGCCTGGCTGTGTAGCAGGTTCTGATCTTAGATGGTGAAATTAGGATAGCAGTTGCACCCGCGCCGAAGGTTCCCCATGACCCATCACAGAATACTGTCCAAGCTTCATTATCTGTTATGCTTCCTTCTTCCAGAGCCCCTGGCGTCCAGTCAGCAATGAAGTCTGCTAATGCTTGGGATTGGATTGAAGACCTATGAACATAATCAATAGTGAATTCATTCAGCTCTGCAACCCACTTTCCAACTCTTCTCGTGCCTTCTCTGTTCCTTATTATGTCCTTGAGAGGCTGAGAAGAAGGTACTATAATATGGTGTCACTGGAAATAATGTCGAAGCTTTCTAAAGGCCATCAATAAAGCATACAGTACCTTCTCCAGCTCTATGTAATTTCTTTTTGATGGACTAAGTACTTCAGATACGAAATACACTGGCACTTGCTTCTTTGCTTGGCCATCTTGTTTTTCTTGCACCAACGCTGCACTGACTGCAGCGTGAGAAGCAGCTAAATACAGTAGTAATGGGGCTCCTAACGAAGGTGGAGTCAATGTTGTCAATTCTATTAAATATTGCTTCAGCTCTTCGAAAGCCTTTTGTTGAGTTGGTCCCCATTGAAAGACTTTGACTGATTTTAGCACTTCAAAGAATGGCAAGTTCCTCTCTGCTAATCTTGAAATAAATATGTTCAATGATGTCAACCTTCTTGTCAATCTATAGGCACCTTTTCTTGACTTTGGTAGCTCCATGTGAAGTATAGCTTCTATCTTGTTTGTGTTAGCTTCAATTCCTTTTGTTGACAAAAGACACCTAAGAAATTTGCACTTCTTCACCCTGAAGACACATTTCTCTGGGTTGAGCTTGAGGCCGACCCTTCTAAAATTGGCAAATGTTTCTTGTAAATCGATTATGTGATTTTCTTGCTCGGTACTTTTCACTATGATGTCATCGACATATGTTAGAACATTCTTGCCAATCTGAGAGCTAAGGACCCTGGCAGTCATTCTATTGAAACTTCCTCCAGCATTCTTGAGCCCCTCGGGCATCCAAAGGTAGCAATAGGTCCCTCTAGGGGTTATGAAGCTTATCTTAGACTCATCTTCCTTCTTCACCTAGATTTGATGATAGCCTGAATAGCAATCCAATAGACTCATGAGCTCCAAAGTGGGCTGCTGCATCCCCAAGGGAGTCTATTCTTGGCAAGGAGAACTCATCCTATGGATACGCTTTGTTGAGATCCATAAAATCAATGCACATTCTCCATTTCCCGTTAGCCTTTTCACCATCACAGTGTTAGCTAACCACTCTAGATATGTTACCTCTCTAATTACTCCAGCACTCAAGAGTCTTTTTACTTCGTTTCTTGCACCTTCGGCTTTGTCATCGGACATCTTCCGAAGCTTCTGCTTTTTTGGCCTGATGGCCTGTGATACCCAGTTTTTAAAAAAAAAGAGAAGTTGGAGGTTATTCTTTCTTTGTTTTTCTCTTTCAGGTCCCGTGCGATGGGGGGTTTGAATTTGAGGAGGTAAACACCAGTAAAGCAGTAGAATTCTTATTGGACTTGTGTGCTGGGGTCAGGAGCAGACGTGAGAGCGAGTTTGGACCGTGGATCTCGATCCGGCAGTGGGGAGCCCACTAGTTCCCCCCCCTTAACCGTAGCCGCCTCCCCCTTTTCCCCTTTGGTTTTGCAGCCGCCCCCTCCTCCCCTCTCCGTTTGTTGGCCGCCGCCCCCTTCTCTCTCCCTCTCCTTCTTCCCAAAGAGATTGCAGCCACCACCCCTCAACCCTAGCTGCCCCCCATCTCCTCCTCTCCAAGGTGCACCCCTCCCCGCTTGGTACTCCGTCGTGTGGGTGCGAGCCTTCCATTGGAGTTGGAAGGGAGGAAGAAAGGAAGGAGGAAAGGAAGAACCCAAAGTGATTTTGTGATCATATTTTTTGTATTTGTGCTGCAATCCAATTGGTTACATGTTTACCTATACGAATCGATAGAGGTGCTGTCCAGAATTTTTGTGGGTGGGCAAACAGCAGTAGTATTATCAGTTTCTGGGGATTTTTCGTGGGTAATTAGTGGTAATCAGTATGAGAATCATGTAGAGCTTTGTCATACCTTTCCAACAAGTACTTATGCGCTCGATTCGGAGTTATATTTTAGGAGATATCGCTGTTTGAACCCGGCTAGGTTGCTGCCCAAAAACAGATTGTAGGGTTTATCTTGTGGATGGTTTTGGGCTATTTAGATGTTGGAATTTAACTATCATTTGTATACAAAACTTGTGTGAATTTTATGTAGATGCTTCTGGAGTTTTTGTTTATTACCACTGCTGTCATAATTTTACAGATATGAAATTGTCAAGCAGCGCCGCTGCAGTTTGGTGGGTGTTGGGGAGAGTTGTCGCTCGCGACGGGTTTTGAATTGTGCGTAGGTGCGACGTCTTTTATAAGCGTTGTTATGTGAAATTTGTGCACTAAGTTGTGTGTCAAAAACACGTGGTGGACTTCCTGATCGTACTTAGGGCTTTGTCCAAATTTCCCCGGTGAAGGCAAGTAAAATAGTGGTGGTTTATACCGTTAATTGATTTATGTGTCCTATACTTGATTACATCCATGTCAAATGTATTCATTCTCATAATCTATTTTGAGAATTGTTGCTTGAAGTTATTCATGTTCCATTATTTACATATGTTGAAGATATTGTTCGAGCATGTTACACGTGTCGAATATCATTTTGAAGAAGTGGAAGTTTATATTTAACACATGTTGGTTGGGGGGTCTCATGTTGTTGTCATGCATAGTGCATCCATCATCCTTTGCATGGAAGTTTTGTCGTGATCATATGGTCCGACCGTACTGGTACACTCAGCATCATACGTTGCCCAAGGAGGGGTATGATGCAGCTTCATATCCTTAGAGGTATGAAGGCAGAAGTCATTACTGCATCTGTAGCCATGTGCATTCATGGGTGGAAAGTGGAACCTGTTATGGTTATGTGGATATTGTGGATCTTCACTTTGTGTTTTGTTTTGTAACTGAGTAATTGGTATCTTGTTTACTTGCTGCATTTTAATATTCAAGAAGGAAGTTGTGAACTACGTGGTTGTTAAAACACGGTTTGTTTACATTGTCAAATTGTTGTTTGATCATTTTACTTGCTGAGATGTGTCATCTCACTCTTGCATTGTTGGATGCAGGCACTTGATCCTTGCTTGGGGAAAGGAGGGATGTAGCAGCACGATCACTACACCCTTAAATAATTGTACCATTGCTTAATAATGATGTTAAACAAGGGTTCAAGTCTAGGAGATTAATATGTTCTAGCCTTCATGGTAGTCGAATTTGCTTTTGGGTTGGCTGAATTTCATTTTTATTTTATTTTATTTTGGTTATGAATGTTCATTACTACCTTTGCATTCTGATTATATGTTGGGGGCCTTCGGCTTCCGAAGGTCCTCAAAAATATGGTTTGACAATGTTTCCAAGTGAAATATGTGAACAGGTATCTTCGGAATTGGGCCACGAGTATACAGGAATCTGGTCAAGACGAAGCTTGAATAGGACGGAAGGCAATCATAACGAAGGATAAGATGATCACGAAGCTATGCGCAGAAAAAGCTTCGGCATGACAGCAGAAAAGGGGAACCGACTTATATGGTGAAAAGACAAATTGGACCTCGAAGAATCACTATAGAATTATTGATAAATGGGCATTAATGTAATTTTCCACGGGCTGCGCCCTATGCCTATAAATAGATGAACAGTATTCCCGTACTGTTCAGGCTGATCTGGCATCTGCTTTTCGCATCACGCCTGTATCTTTAATTTTCAACAATCCAAAGGTACATTTATAATTTGTTATTATGACTCTGATGATACAAAATAGAAGTTAATTGATCATAATATTTGTGTTATTGTTCGTATTCCATGTATGTATTCACCTTCATCATATGTTGGACTTACGAAGGTCTCTTCCCTCATAACCTTCGTCTATAATTCATTATTCGAAAGGATATAATGTCTTGAAGGACGAAGGACTTTAACATTTAACACTTTTTATGTTGCCTTGTTCTTGATTCTTAGCATTTAAGAACAAGTCACCAACATTGGCGCCCACCTCCGGTGAACTCACGTCCATTTTTTGAGTATTGAACATCTTCGGCAAGCATCACCTTCGTCATGCCACCGAGGAAAGCTTAAGCCGCAGGGGCTGCTACTCTGCAGCCGCTGGATCCCAATCAGGATGTCTTTTCTCTCAGGGAGGCCCGAAGCCAGAAGAAGAAGGCCACCAGTCCAACGCCTCCGAAGGACGACTTGGATCAAGAAATCCAAAATTTGGAGATGCTCCACCAACAGGTCCAACGGAAGAAGGAAAAGATGGCTCGTCTAGCTGATCTACAAAGGTAGATAGACGAAGCCTCTAAAGAGCTTCGACATCTTGCTCAAGATGACCAGAATCAAAGGCCCCCACGCAGAGAGCTTCGTCAAGAGGGCTTCTACAACGAGGGCGACTGGTATGAAGATTTCCATCATGGAAATTTTGCTTTTGATGATACTTCTCCCCTGTCAACAGAACTGCAGGCTACACCTTGGCCATAGTCTTACAAGCCACCTCAGCTCCCCATGTACGACGGTCATTCAGACCCGAAGCAATTTTTGATGAGCTATGAAGCAACCATATCTTCGTATGGTGGCAACACGGTGGTCATGGCAAAGTCTTTCGTCATGGCTGTCAGGAGTGTTGCACAAACCTGCTACTCCTCTCTTCGGCCAGGGACAATCACTTCATGGCAAAAGCTAAAGGACATGTTGACAACCAGCTTCCAAGGGTTTCAACGAAGCCAGTTACTGCCCAAGCTTTATTCCAGTGCACCCAGGACCACGAAGAATATCTTCAGGCGTATGTCCGAAGGTTCCTGCGTCTGAGGGCACAGGCACCAACAGTGCCCAATGAAATTGTCATTGAGGCCATGATCAAGGGGCTTCGGCCGGGACCTTCAGCTCAGTACTTTGCCAGAAAGCCTCCTCAAACTTTGGAGAAGCTGCTCCAGAAGATGGACGAATATATTCGAGCTGACAATGATTTTCGCCAAAGAAGGGAGGAAGCATTCAGATTCTCTAAAATGACCAGGGGCTTCGGAGGAAGATTCCATCCGAGGCACGTCAGGTCAATTCACAATTCTACTCAAAGTGATGACAAAGGGAATCAACAACAAAGGCCACAATGCTCCTCGCAAGTTTCGGGGCAACAGCAAAGCTCTTTCCGGCCGCCAGCGCCAAGGGGCAGAGGCGCCAGGGGCTTCCGGGGAAGATTTGGAGATCAACCAAGAAAAAATTACTGCCTATTCTGTGGTGAAGGCAATGGCCATACCACCAGGATGTGCCATGTTACAATCCAGAAGCAAAAGGAGCTAGCAGAAGCTGCAACGCAACAGAGCCAGCCGAAGCAGGTCATGCATACTGCTTCGTACCATTCGCCTTACATTCCAGAATATGTAGGCAATCACCCTGCAGCTTCTGTTACTTCGGCAAGTCAATCCCAAGCATCTTGGCAACAGCCTCCACCGCCACCACCAATGCAGCGAGGTCAGCAGCTAGAAGGCAGTTAGCACGCTCACCTTCAGCGGGACTTCAGAGAGGAGTCCGAAGCTCGCACAGTCAATAGCACTGTGCCGGAGTCGAAGCATATTTACTGACAAATATCCTACCTCGTCAGCAGATTTTCGCATTTTCGCATTTCATTCTTACTTTCTTTTTAATAAGGAACAATTATGGGAAGTTTAAGTGCTTTTTATCGAATTTTAATTTCTTGTAACAGTTTCGTTCTTTGCCATATTAAAAAAAATATATGTCTCCTCCATAGGCTTAAGTTGCCGAAACATAAGAATTTATAGGGGCAAGAAGGACCTTTAAATTATCAAAAAATTGTTCTAAAGAATACAGTGGAATTTCTTCGAAGCAGCAAAAGTCGTTCCTAAGGGAGCGCAGTGTAAGTTTTCCGCAAAAAAGTCGTTCCTAAGGGAGCGCAGTGTAAGTTTTCTGCTCAAAAGTCGTTCCGAAGGGAATACAGAGCTTACAGCGAAAAATAAACGCTGATTCCGCTGAAAGTAAAAGGCGAAGAAGCTCCTAAGGGAGGCTTACAACGAAAAATAAACGATGATTCCGCTGAAAGTAAAAGGCGAAGAAGCTCCTAAGGGAGGCTTACAGCGAAAAATAAACGCTGATTCCGCTGAAGTAAAAGGCGAAGAAGCTCCTAAGGGAGGCTTACAGTGAAAAATAAATGTCGACCTTCGGCAAATATCATTTTGCATAACATCACATCATTACATCATTTGCATAGCATAACATCATACATCATAGTGCATCAACAACGCAAGAAGGGGTGCTTCAATATTGATATTCGAAGATCGTTTTGAAGAAATAGTGGCATGGCACAAACAATGGCCATGGAAGGGTTATATCTTCGTCAAAATCTGAGATGGAAAGATCTATTGATCATTGATTTTACCAGGGTTGGTTACTGATTTTATGAGACCACGGATATTATTTACGAAGCATGAAAAGAAGGGAAGGTGTTTTTTCGCCGAAGGCTCTAAAACGGTATGTGTATAATGTTTCATGCATCGCAAAGAATAGAACTATAAACAGCTAATAAATTACACCCTAAGTTGCACAGTATTACACATGATTCTCAACAAACATTACATTCTGAATGTTTTTGCAACAGCATCTAATATTCCCTTAAGATTACTTCTGTAGCTTCGTTTAAAAGCTGATCAACAACTCTATCCATGATAGCTTCGGCCATTTGTCTAATTTCGTCATCCCCCTTCGTGTGGGGCCCGCAGATGACTCAGCAGGTTCTGAGGGAAGAGTAGATACGAATTTATTACTATTACAAACCCTGAACAAGTTCGAATTCAAAAAATTACAACAAACAGACAAAAACCACTAGTTAATACCTATTCGCCCTTCGGGCTCTGCGCTTTTCTCAGCAGCCTCTGCTACTTTTCTAGCATCATGAATGCCTTTTTTTGCTTTTTTGAATAATCTCTTGGGCCATTTCCCGGCCACCATTATCCCAGATGTCAGTGAAAAGTTTTCCACCAACCATGCTAGCTTCGGTCGAGGGGTCTTTTATGTCTTCGGAGGATAAGGCAGCTTCGGATTGTGCTAAAGTTTTCACATGCTCGCAGCCTTCCCTCTCCAAAATAGTAGCAATCCCCCTGGCACCCGAAAAAGCACATATGTCTCTGCGGCTATTCAAAATTTCCTCAAAAGCCTCGGCTTCATGATTGATCCATTCAATCGGGCCCTCGGGGTTTCCCCTTGTGAAGTTTTCCTCGCTCGAGAATGCGCCAACGCTGGCGAAGCTAGTTTTTATTTTCTTAATGCATTCTATAGATTTGTCACAGCACCTTTTCTTGGATGCACGAAGCTCTTCAATGCTTCCTTCTAAATGATTTGCCCACTGGTCGCTAAGTTCTCGTTTCGTTTCTTCAAGTATGCGTTCTTCTTTATCTCGGGCCAACTGTCTCCGAAGACCCTCGATTTCCTGCTTTTGAGCTTCAGCTTGAGTTTTAAAAGTAGCTTCGTCTTCCTTTATTTTATCCACCAATGTAAGCAGAATTTTGTCTTTTTCCAAGGCTTCGTTTCTTAGCATGATAACCTCTATTCGAAGGTTATTGAGAGCAATAGTGCAGCTTTCGTCTTCAACATTCTTTTGTGCCCTTAAGGCATTGCTGAGTATTAAGCCCTATACAAAGGAATGAATGTGTTAAAAAAATTTACCTTCAGACTATTGTATGCAAGGCTATCTGCAAGATCGTCCTTCGTCATGGCGCAGAGGCCAGCTTTGAGCTTCGGGAAACCCATACTTCTAGCCATCTCCGGGCAAACGGATAATTCCTTGTTATCTGGGAGGTAGTATAAGAAGTCGTCTTCGTCTGTGCCATTGAATACTAAAGCCCCTTTTGGATACCTCAGTTCTTGGGCATAGTGATTAGCTTCAAAAATCTCTTCTTCAGATAATCTTTTTCCCGAAGCATGTCGAACAATATAATCGAGGGCTTTGGAGGATGCTTCGGGGGCAGCAGTGCCAGTTTCTTCAACTAAAATCGGCTCTGTCATTTTTGTTTCTTCGGCTTCCAAGGATTTTACCTTGGTGGGCTCTGAAGGCTCAGCTTTAATCTCAGATTGTTGCTTTGGAGCTTCGGCAACAAAGACTTCAGTACGCACTTCGGAAGTTTCAACAATTTTCTTCGGGGTTGTGCTTGAAGACTTAATTGTCTCCAGAACATCTAGCACATTAACCATCCTTTTTCTTTTCGGGGTCACCGATGGACCCTTTTGGTTTTTTGCTGCCTCAATTTTTGCTGAAGGACTCAAATTTCTGATGTTTTTGTTTCTTCAGTCCTCGGTTTTTCTATTTTTTCTGCTGATGGTGCTTCGACCATTTCTTCGATTTTTGGCACTGGAGGTGGTTCTTTAGCTTCGATGGCCGAAGAGGTCTCACCAATAAATTCAGGCACTGTGGCCGGTTCAATATAACGTGGCCGGTGTGTGAGAACCTTTACCCTTTTTCTCTTCTGCGCTGGCTCGCTAGGAGCAGCTGAGGCAATTTCCTTTGTAGAAGAAGTATTTTTTCTTTTTTGACCCCGCGCTGGGTAATGGTAGTCGGGGTAGACAAACCCAATTGCATCAAATACTCGGTTAAGTCTCTTCTTCTTTCGGCCTCCGAAGGCCGCTGATAATGCAGTATCTTCGGCCTTCGAGTATACCCCAAGCAATTCGTCACTTATGGCCTCAATACTTTTTAACCAGTCATCATCTGGCTCAACAAACTTATCTCCGTATTTGAATGTGTATTTTAGCCTAACTAGTCCACCTTCGTCAGTCTCTTTAATGGTTTCCTCCGGCATTTCCCACTTCTCCACAAGTGGCCATACTCTGAAAGCAATGTGTTCTTGGACCAAATCCCTTGTTCCAATAAAAGAACAAACAACGCCGAAGGCTCTCTGGCATTCTTCGGCTGCTTCATTCATTTCCACCTTCGGCTTCCGGAGGCCGAAGCGTTGCCAGATAGGGCGCATAATGATACCCTTGATATCTTCACGTGATTTCAAGTCATTTTTCACATAAACCATTCCGTCATCCAGTCGCCGGGCCACCTCTTTTGAAAAGTTGGCACAGGGCAGCTTGACCCAAACCGAGCGCCGAAGCTGTAGCAGCCAAAGTTGTTGTGATACTGCTCTTTGCCCCAGGGTTTTTGTCTCATACAATAGCTCATGTATGTTACAGAAGCTTTTTGCGTTAGGTTCCAAACCTTGGCTCCTCACGGCCCACACAAAGATGTTCATCCTTATGATTGCTTAGGGGGTAAGTTGGTGAAGGTAGATTTCAAATATCTTCACTACTTCCACGACAAAACTGCTCAAGGGAAATCGTAATCCAGCTTTTAAGAAGCTTCGGAATATCACGACCACATTTTCCTCGGGAGTCGGACAAGTCTTCTCTCCTTCGTCAGCCCTCACAACAGACAAGTCCCGAAAATATCTGCCTCTCATATTGACAAGATGATTTTCCTTAATACTGGATTTACCAAAAACAGCATGGCTTGGTCGCCAGGGTCGATCTTCAGAATCTTCACCACCATTCCACATCGTAGCTTTCACTGTCACCAGTATCTTCAGATAAACCCTCCAAAGTCTCCCTGGTAATCTTCTCTGTATTAGTCTTTGACATTGATTCAAGAAAACCCAGATGCATCTCCTCAGAAAGGCTTAGCTTTGAAGCACCAATAGCTTTCTTATCTTCAGACATCTTTGCAAATGCTGACAAAGCGCACTCGAAACCGAAGCTTAAAAATTTAAAACCAAGCAAGTGCTGTTGCGCGCAGGCTAAAAGTTGGGTGAGTAAAAGCAGCTGGCAAGGGAGCGTGCCAAATAACCTGGCAGTGAGCTCTTATTTATACACCTAGTGCGTTGAAAACCGGAGGGTCCCACTTGTCTAAGACTGTTGCTATTCTAGCAAAGGGAAGGTGTTTTTTCGGACCTTCGGCTTAAAAGCCTTCGTCCATATCGCAATATGAATTTATCATTACAGTAAATTAATATTGCGAGTGGCTACTGTTGGGGGCCTTCGGCTTCCGAAGGTTTTCAAAAATATGGTTTGACAATGTTTTCCAAGTGAAATATGTGAACAGGTATCTTTGGAATTGGGCCACGAGTATACAGGAATCTGGTCAAGACGAAGCTTGAATAGGACGGAAGGCGATCATAACGAAGGATAAGATGATCACGAAGCTATGCGCAGAAAAAGCTTCGGCATGACAGCAGAAAAGGGGAACCGACTTATATGGTGAAAAGACAAATTGGACCTCGAAGAATCACTATAGAATTATTGATAAATTTAAAGGGCATTAATGTAATTTTCCACGGGCTGCGCCCTGTGCCTATAAATAGATGAACAGTATTCCCGTACTGTTCAGGCTGATCTGGCATCTGCTTTTCGCATCACGCCTGTATCTTTAATTTTCAACAATCCAAAGGTACATTTATAATTTGTTATTATGACTCTGATGATACAAAATAGAAATTAATTGATGATAATATTTGTGTTATTGTTCGTATTCCATGTATGTATTCACCTTCATCATATGTTGGACTTACAAAGGTCTCTTCTCTCATAACCTTCGTCTAGAATTCATTATATCCGAAAGGATATAATGTCTTGATGGACGAAGGACTTTAACATTTAACACTTTTTATGTTGCCTTGTTCTTGATTCTTAGCATTTGAGAACAAATCACCAACATTATACTCTGTGGATTATCTATCTTTTATATTATGTATAAACTTTATGTTCCTCCCGTTATGCTACTTTCAAGGGAGGTGCTGTCGGATTTTTTCTTTACTTTCTGTCTCCATTTCTTTTCTTATGTTGTTTAAGTTTTGTGGGAAGAGACTTTGGTAACATTCATTGTGTGGGAGCAATGGGGTGTTACAGTTGGTATCAAAGGAATAGGTTGTAAGTCCTAGCAAGTGGAATAATAATAAATTGACACACTGCACATGTAGGATGGGTTTCCTGCATTACTATTGACATATTATGTTATTGTCAGTGCTGGTTTGACATTATTTGATGAGGTGCTATGCCAATCTTATTTACTTATTTACTTACTCTTGTGGCTATAGGTATGCCACCTCGTAAGGCTCATGGCAGCCTGCAAGTTCCTAGTGGGGATTCTATGAGTCCGGCGGGAATGTTAGCCGCGATGCAGGCCATGCAGCAGGAGTTGGCAATTCTGAGGCAAGCTATTCCGGTTGCCCCTGTGGGTGCTGCTCAGGGTGCTGGAGGTGGAGGAGTGCCCGGGGGCACTGTCCCTGCGGGTGCTGCTCTAGGTGGCAGGGCTGAGGTGCGCCTTCTCGTCAGTGGTCTTTCTTTGATGTAGTGGATGGGCATGAAGTTGGACACTTTTGATGGCAGTGGTACTCCGGTCGAGGCGACAGATTGGCTAACTTATGTGGAGGATAAGATGAACGTCTTTGAGATTGTGTATGGTGATTGTGTTCACTTTGGCACACTGCTGCTGAAGGGAGAGGCTCAAATTTGGTGGAGAGGCATGCAGGCAGCTCACTCCTCTTCACCAGGAGTCCTGTCCTAGGATGTTTTCATCAGGCAGTTTGAGAGGAGGTTCTACCCGGTCACCTTCCTGAAGAAAACGAAGATTGATTTGCAGTCCTACAAGCAAGAGAAGAAGTCTGTCACAGAGTATGAAGTGGGTTTTAACAAGATGGTCTGCTTTGTTCCTCATGTGGTTTACGATGAGATGGAGAAGGCGAGCCAGTTCCGTTAGGGGCTGAAACCTTTTATCAGGCATGCTCTGGGAGCCTTTCCGTTGGTGGATTTCCATACTATAGTGGAGCACGCATTGGGTGTGGAGATGCAACACCAGTACACCATGGAGTCACATAAGTCTTTAGGTGTTGATCAGCCTCATGGCCAGGACACGAGGAGGGGCAACACTAGGGGTCTAGCCCACAAGAGGGGCAAGTCTCAGCACCAACGCCACCACCCCTACCATGGCAAATCCTCTGAATCAGGTACTTCGGGAGGAAGTACTCAGAGGTATCAAGCTGTTCCTAAGCGCGGGCTAGGGGTGGTGTGTTTCCGTTGTGGTGATGCTCATAGTCGTGCCTAGTGTCAGTGGAGTGGCAGGTGCTCTATCTTTAGCCAAGACCACAAGGATGTGGTGTGTAGGAGGAATCCCAATGGGAAGCTCAGATGGGAGCCAGTGACTTCCTCCTCTTCTTAGGGCACTGTTAGCATGATGTCAAGCGCTAAGTAGCATTTTTCAATACCACTTCCTCCGCAGCAGTTTTATGTGCCCGGGACTCCTCAGTTCGTGCCTATGTAGGGTTATCCTCAGTATTTGGCCACGCTTACTCCTGCACCGACTACTCCTATACCACCTCAGTTTGGAGCTCCGCATCTACCTCATCCATCGACTTAGTGGGGTTCTTCTGTTAACTTCACTCTGGGAGCTTCCTCTTCTGCGGGTATTTCCGGAGCATATGCGCTACCCTTTGTGGATGGCAGAGAGCAGGGAGACATGGTGACAGGTATGATTTTAGTTGATTCGTTTGTGGCCCATGCTCTTTTTGACTCCGGCGCTAGCTATTCATTTATTTCGGAGAATTTTGTGTCGCAGGCTGATCTTTCGGTGCAGAGGTTGGGTCACCCAATTATGGTTAGTTCTGCTAATGGCTCCATTAGTAGCTGTTCAGTTTATCAGGGTTGTACTGTCATTCTTGCTGATGAGGTCTTTTCAGCTAATCTTGTTGTGATTTCCCTAGGGGCATTTAATGTTATCTTGGGTATGGATTGGTTATCTCAGTATCACGCAGTTAAATCCTGTTTTTGGAAGACAGTGTTATTGCAGGCACCGTCGGGTAGGGAGGTGGTATTCTTGGGAAGTTCTCCAAAGTTCATGTTATCCTTGTTGTCACAATTGCTTCTGGATCGTTGGTCAAGGAAGTCGGGAATCTTTTTCTCCATGGTGGTGGAGAGTGAGGCTACCTTGCGGGTGCAAGACATCCGTGTGGTGTGTGACTTTGCTGACATATTCCAGCAGAGCTTCCAAGCATTCCACCGGAGCACGATGCAGCTTTTGAAATCAAACTTATTCCGGGTACGCAGCCTATTCATAAGGCCCCGTATTGGATGGCTCCAAAGGAGCAAGTGGAATTGAAGCGGCAATTGGATGATATGCTGGCTAAGGGTTTCATTAGGCCTAGCAGGTCGCCATGGGCTTCCCAGTATTGTTTGTTGAGAAGAAGGATAAAAGCAAGAGGTTATGTGTGGATTATCGTGCTTTGAATCAAGTGACAATCAAGAATAAATATCCGCTACCACGTATTGAGGTTCTCTTTGAAATAGTTGAGGGGTGCCCAGGAGTTCTCCAAAATTGATTTGAACTCTGGTTATCATCAATTTAGGATTCGTGAGGAGGATATTGAGAAGACAGCCTTTTGCACCATGTATGGGCATTACGAGTTCATAGTCATGTCTTTTGGCTTAACTAATGCCCTTGCTGCTTTTATGGAAGCAATGAATAGGATGTTACATGAGTTCTTAGACGACTTTGTGGTTGTGTTCCTGGATGATATTCTGATTTATTCAAAGACCGAGGAAGAGCATGAGCGGCATCTCCGTCTCGTTCTGAGTGCTCTTAGGAAGAATTAGTTTTATGGCAAATTGAAGAAGTGCACCTTTTGGCTGTCCGAAGTGGCTTTCCTGGGTCATGTGATTAATCAGCAGGGCATTGCGGTTGATCCCAAGAATGTCGCGGCTATGGTGGAGTGGAAGAGACCCTATAGTGTCTTTGAAATCCGAAGTTTCTTGGGGCTTGCCAGATATTATCGATGCTTCGTACCAAATATTTCCAGCATTGCTAAACCTTTGACTAGACTCTTGGAGAAGGGTGTTCTTTTTGTCTGGTCCAGCGATTGCGAGGTCAGTTATTAGACATTGAAGAACAAGTTGGTGAACACCCCTATCCTTGCTTTGCATGAGAGTGGTAAGCGTTTCACAGTTTATACGGATGCTTATCGAATTGGTCTTGGCTATGTGTTGATCCAGGAAGGCATAGTGATTGCTTATGGCTCAAGGCAGTTGAGGAAGCATGAGGGGAATTATCCAACTCATGATCTCGAATTGGCCGTGGTGGTCTTTGCTCTGAAATCGTGGAGGCATTATCTTTATGGCAAGACTTGCAACATCTACAGCGATCATAAAAGTCTCAAGTATATTTTCACTCAGAAGGAGCTGAATTTGAGGCAGCGTCGGTGGCTCGAATTGATTAAAGATTATGATTTGTCCATTCATTATCACCCGGGGAAGGAAATGTGGTGGCTGATGCCCTTAGCAGGTCCGGGGTTCAAAAAGTGGCCTTTCCTTTGATAGCAGATCTGGACCGTATGGGGGTCGCTTTGTGCTATGTCGGCACCGCTAGAGAGGAGACTCAGATGCTTATTCAATCCTCCCTCCCGGAGAGAGCTCGTGCGGCTCAGCAGCAGGATCGTTTATTGCAGGAAGCTCGAAAGAGGGTTGGCGATGGTAAACCTCGGGAGTTCACCATTGATGAGAATGATTTGGTTCGTTTTAGGGGCCGCCATTGTGTGCCTCAGAAATCAGAGGTGAAGATGGATATCTTGAGAGAAGCTCATAAAACGCCTTACACCGTTCACCCTGGCGAAACCAAAATATATAGAGATTTGAAGCAAAACTTCTGGTGGAAGCGGATGAAGGTTGACGTTTCTAAGTATATGGCCGCCTGTGAAGTATGTCAGTGCGTGAAGGCCGAGCATAAGAGGCCTGCAGGTTTGTTGAAGCCATTGGAAATTCCGGAGTGGAAGTGGGAGCATATCACCATGGATTTTGTGGTGGGCATACCTCGTTCTCCTCGGCGCAAGGATTTTATATGGGTGGTAGTGGATTGCTTGACTAAGTCTGTGCACTTTATTCCCATGAAGACCACAAATTCAGGTTCAGAATTGGTTCCCTTGTATATGAAGGAAGTAGTCAGGCTTCATGGGGTGCCTAAGTCCATTGTTTCTGATCGAGTCTCCAAATTTGTATCAAAATTCTAGGAGAATCTTCACAGTGCATTGGGTACTAAGCTCTCGCTTAGTGTCGCTTTTCACCCTCAGACTGATGTCAGTTAGAGCGAACTATCCAAACCTTGGAAGACATGTTGCGTGCTTGTGTTCTATCTTGGAAGGATAGCTAGGAGGATCATCTCGCGTTGGCCGAGTACGCTTATAACAATAGCTACCAGGCTAGCATCAAGATGGCACCATTTGAGGCCTTATATGGCAGGCGGTGTATCTCCCTTCTGTGCTGGGAGACTTTGGGAGAGAGATCTCTGGTTGGACCTGATTGGGTTCAGCAGACATCTGAGAAGGTTCGGGAAATTCGTCAGAATATTTTGGCCGCTCAGAGCCGTCAGAATAGTTATGCTGATGTGAGGAGGCGGGACTTGGAATTTGTAGTGGGTGACCAAGTCCTTCTCAAGGTATCACCTATTAAAGGAGTTGTCCGGTTTGGTGTCTCCGGAAAGCTTAGCCCGAGATACATTGGACCGTTCACTATCTTGGCCCGGGTGGGCTGCTTGGCTTATCGCTTGCAATTGCCGGATTCCATGGTAGGGATACACCCGGTATTTCATGTCTCTATGTTGAGGAAGTTCTTGCGGGATCCGGACCATCAGATCGAGATGGAACCAATTGTTGTGCAGCAGGATCTGACTCTGGAGTGTCGTCCGGTGCGTATCTTGGAGTCCTCAGAGTGTGTTATGAGGGAGAGATCAATTAAGTATGTTAAGGTCTTGTGGACTAATCAGTCTGAGCACGAGGCTACTTGGGAACTGGAGGAGCTGATGCAGCAGAAATATCCCGAACTTTTCGTTTTGGGTGAGTCTTGTTGATTCATTAATCTTTCTTTTTTCGTTCTAATAGAAGCATCGGAATTCGAGGTCGAATTCTTTTTAAGGGCGGTAGTGTGATACCCAGTTTTTTAAAAAAAAGAGAAGTTAGAGGTTATTCTTTCTTTGTTTTTCTCTTTTGGGTCCCATGCTATGGGGGGTTTGGAAATTTAGGAGGTAAACACCAGTAAAGTAGTAGAATTCTTGTTGGATTTGTGCGCTGGGGTCGGGAGCAGACGTGAGAGCGAGTTTGGGCTGTGGATTTCGATCTGGCGATGGGGAGCCCACTAGTTCCCCCCCCCTTAACCCTAGCCACCCACCTTTTCCCCTTTGGTTTTGCAGTCGCCCCCTCCTCCCCTCTCCCTTTGTTGGCTGCCACCCCCCCTCTCTCTCCCTCTCCTTCTTCCCCAAGAGAATGCAGCCACCACCCCTCAACCCTAGCCGCCCCCATCTCCTCCTCTCCAAGGTGCAACCCTCCCTGCTTGGTTCTCCGTCGTGTGGGTGTGAGCCTTCCATTGGAGTTGGAAGGAAGGAAGAAGGAAGAAAGGGAGTAAAGGAAGAACCCAAGGTGATTTTGTGATCATCTTTTTTGTATTTGTGCTGCAATCCAATTGGTTACATGTTTACCTATGCAAATCAGTAGAGGTGCTATCCAGAATTTTTGTGGGTGGGCGAACAGCAGTAGTATTATTAGTTTCTGGGGATTTTTCGTGGGTAATTAGTAGTTATCAGGATGAGAATCATGTAGAGCTTTGTCATACCTTTCCAACGAGTACTTATGCGCTCGATTCGGAGTTATATTTTAGAAGATATCGCTGTTTGAACCCGGCTAGGTTGTTGCCCAAAAACAGATTGCAGGGTGTATCTTGTGGATGGTTTTGGGCTAATTATATTTTGGAATTTAATTATCATTTGTATACAAAACTTGTGGGCAATTTTATGTAGATGCTTCTGGAGTTTTTGTTTGTTACCACTGCTGTCATAATTTTAAAGATATGAAATTGTCAAGCAACGCCGCTGCAGTTTGGTGGGTGTTGGGGAGAGTTGTCGCTCGCGACGGGTTTTGAATTGTGCGTAGGTGCGGCGTCATTTATCTAATATGATGCATCCCATGGTATACATCCCAATTTTGCCAAGTCTCCAAATTCCCCAAATTCCCCAAAGTCCTCTTGGGATCCAAACCTTATTGGTGCTTTTCATGGTTGAGATAATCTCTTTTGGCACCCATATCCATTTGGTCCCCTTTCCTTTGTTCGCTTGCTTGTTGTCCTTGATTGCTATCACCTTTCCATTCTTTTTCTTCTTGATCAAATATGGTGTATCAGCATTTTTATCCACCTTATTGATGTAGGTGTTGGAGATTTTGCTTGTTGGCTATTGCTTGAGCTATTATTTTTGCTTATCCCCAATCATCGCTCGCATTGGTAAGACTTGTGGCCTTCCTTGTGGCATAGCCTACAAATCACGGTTTCTCCCTGCACAGGCTTGTTCACTCCCGTAGTGGTGTTGTCCTGAGAAGGTTGGATTTGTTTAGCTTTGCCTTTCTTGTCATAGAAAGCCTTGCCAAGGCGAGCTACTTCTTGCCGTAATTGCTCATTCTCCTTTGCAACCTCATTTGAACATGTTTCTACAACAGCATTCTCAACATGAACTTGGTTGAAGGGGTTAGAATTATTAATTAAATCAAAGCAAGAAGTAGAAGCATCTTTCTTTTAAATATTAGGTATTTTAATTAAAGATACTTCTAAGGTGCTACCAATATTCTCTAGCTTAGTAGTTAGCTTATTATTGTGTATGCTAAGAATTTCCATTTTTCCTAGCAAGTTTTCAATGGCTTCTTCAGAGCTAGCTAACTTAGCCTTAAGTTTTTCATTCTTTTTAATAAGGCTATCATCGCTAGCTAAGGATGGAGCATTAGACTCTAATTTCTCAATTTTAGTTGTTAACTCACAATTCAAATTTGCAAATGTTTCAAATTTTTCTAGCAAACATTTACAATCATTTTGAGAGCTAATCAACATATTTTTCAAGGTTTTAAGTTGAGCCTTTTGTTTAGTGCATACATCATCAAAAAATTTAACGGCTTCCACAAGCTCAACTAAGTAGGGTTCTCACTCATCTTCACCATCATCACCATAGCTGTCATCACTAGAGGATGGAATACTCATTTTACCTCTTGCCATAAGGCACTTGTGTGATGACCGTGATGAGCGATATGAGGATCGATGGCTGCGTGTCCTTGGAGGTTCATCTTCACTTGAAGGGTCATCCCAAATTATGACACTTGTAAGCGTCTTGCCTTTGCTCCTCCCCTTTTTTGGTTTGACCATATTTGGACAGTTGTCCCTGAAGTGGCCCTCTCTCCGCATGCGAAGCATACTCTCTTTCTTTGCTTTTTCTTGTCAATGTTAAAGAGAAGATCCTCGGCCTGCAGAGGCACACCCATTAGATTAATCTTGCAGATCATCCCCATTACCTTTCTGACGTGTCGGATTGTTTCTTCGTCCTTAGAGGATCATGTTGATGGTTGATTATCTTCATCATCATCACTTTCTTCTTCTTCCTCTTCTTCACTTGAGGTGCTTGGAGTGGGAGCCTTCTTCTTTCCCTTGTTCTTTTCATCACATGCAAAAGCATATGGTCTTGAAGAAGTTGGCTCCTCTTGTCGACCCATTTTTTGCGACATATCAAATGCCGCAATTTTTCCAATCACAATGGTTAGGGTCATTTGACTCAAGTCCTCCATGTTGTGAAGAATAGTGATGATGCTCCCATATTTTTGTTGTGGTAGAAGGGAGATAATCTTCCTCACAATGTCTGCATCACCTAGCTTATTAATGCCTGTTGGGGACTTGTTCTCAAATGCTATGAGTTAAGAACAAGGCAACATAAAGAATGTTAGATGTTAAAGTCCTTCATCCTTCGAAGCATTATTTCCCTTAGGATATAACGACTCTCAGACGAAGGTTATAGAAAGCGTACCTTCGTAAGTACGACGTATATAAAAATGAAGAAGGATTTATACGAAACATGAACAATGTGAACAATCAAATATGTTATCATTATTGTATTATTTTTGTGTTATTAACATGAATAAGTAAAGGTAATGATTTATTACAAGTGTACCTTTGGCTTGAAGGAAGTAAAAATACAAGCGTGACGCAAAAGCAAATGTCCAGTCAGCGTGAACAGTACGGGAGTACTATTCATCTATTTATAGGCATGGGTCGCAGCCCATGTAAAATTACATTCAGGTCCTTTGCATTTAATAATAACTCTATAGCAATTCATCGGGGTCTAGATAGCCTTTTCCTCTTTAAGTCGGTTTCCTTTTTCTTGTCATCATGCCGAAGCTCCCTTGCGTACAGCTTCGGCTCTGTTCCGTCCTTCGTTCCCCTTGTGTTTCTTCATACAGTGATTTTGACTCAAGTCCGAAAGGTCCATGTCCGAAGGTACCTGCTCATGTATTATACTCCAGAAGCATTGTTAAATCACATTTTTGAGGACCTTCGGAAGCCGAAGGCCCCCAACAATAGCCCCTCGCAATATTAATTTGTCAGAATGATAAATTGAGATTGCGACAAGGACGAAGGCTCTGAGCCGAAGGTCCGAAAAAACACCTTCCCTTTGCTAGAATAGCAACAGCCACTGACAAGCGGGCCCTCCAGCATGCAATGCACCAGGCGTATAAATAAGAACGCACCACTAGCTCATTTGGCATGTTTTCTTGCCATCTGCTTTGCCTGCTCAAACGGCTCTTTGCTTACAAACGCTTGACCAGATTTTTAAATTTTTAAGCTTTAGCTTTGAGAGCACTTTTCTCAGCACTTTCGAAGATGTCTGAGGATAAGAAAGCTACCGCTGAAACGAAGCTGAGCCTTTCTGAGGAGATGAATCTTGGCTTTATTGAATCGGTAGCAAGGACAAATGTAGAGAAGATTGCTAGGGAAACTTTGGAGGGTTTGTCTGAAGATACTAGTGATAGTGACATCTATGATGTGGAGAGCGGCGGGGAAGACTCCGATGATCGACCCTGGTGACCAAGCCATGCAGTTTTTGGAAAATCAACTATTAAACAAAGCCATCTTGATAACATGAGGGGGAAATACTTTCGGGATATGTCTGTTGTGAGGGCTGACGATGGAGAAAAAACTTGTCCTACTCCAGAGGAAAATGAAGTCGTGATCTTTTGGAGGTTTTTGAAGGCTGGGCTTCGGCTTCCTCTTAGCAGCTTCGTAGTCGAGGTTTTGAAGATATTTCAGATTTACCTTCACCAGATTACCCCCGAAGCTATTATAAGAATGGGAATCTTCGTGTGGGCTTTAAGGAGTCAGGGCTTAGAACCAAATGCAAAAAGCATCTGCAGCATGCATGAATTGTTATATGAGACGAAGCCCTGGGGTAAAGAACAATATCATAATAATTTTGGCTGCTATAGTTTCATTGCTCGTTCTGGTTCAAGCTCCCCAGTATCGACTTTTCGGAAGAGATGGCCCGGAGACTGGACAAAAGAATGGTTTTATGTAAAGAATGATTTAAAGGCACGAGAAGACATTAAAGATATAATCATGCACCCTATCTGGCAACGCTTCGAGCTCTGAAAACCGAAGGTAGAAATTGACGGAGCAACCGAAGAATGCCGTAAGGCTTTCGGGTTAGTCTGTTCATTCACTGGGACAAGGGACTTAGTTCAAGAGCATGTGGCCTACAGGATATGACCGTTGTTAGCCGACTGGGAGGTGCCAAAAGAATCCATCAGCAATCCCCACGAAGATGGTCTGGTTCGACTAAAATATACCTTCAGATTTAGAGACCAGTTTATCGAGCCAGGCGACGATTGGCTGAAAAGTGTCGCAGCTACAAGCAATGATCTGCTTGGGCTGTACTCCAGAGCAGAAGATAACACATTATCTGCGGCCTTCGGGAACCGTAAAAAGAAGAGACTAAACAGAGTTTTTGATGCATTGGGTTCATGTATCCCGACTACTGCTACCCGCCCCGGGGGCAAAAAAGAAAAAGTGGAGATTCGGAGAGACATGATACTTCAGCTGCTCCGAGCGAGCCCGCGCCGAAGAGGAAAAGGGTGAAGGTCCTTACTCATCGACCACGCTATATTGAATCGGCCATAGTGCCTGAATTTGGTGGTGAGACCTCTTCGGCGACCGAAGGCGAAAAACTTGCAATTACGCAGAAAATTGAACCGGCTGTATCGCCGAAGGCATCATCAGCTAAACCGGATGAGCCGAAGGCCATTAACATTGAAGAGATGAAGATTGAGAAAACAAGAATATTGGAAGTAATAAGTCCTTCGGCGAAAGTGACAATGCCGAAGGCACAAAAGGATCTCTCGACAACCCCCAAGAGAAAAAGAATGGTCAACGTATTAGATGTGCTAGAGACAATAAGAACTTCAAGCTCTACTCCGAAGAAAGCTATCAAAGCTTCGGAAACATACATTGAGGCCGAAGCTTCTAAGGTCCAAGTCGAGACTGAAGCTGGGCCTCCAGAGCCCGCCAAGGAGAAATCCTTGAATATCGGAGACAAGATAGATAAAGAAGCTGCAGAAGCAATTCTGACTGAAAAAACCACCAGTCCCATTCCTGAAGCATCATCTGAAGCTACTGATTATATTATACGACATGCTTCGGGAAAAAGACTATCTAAAAAAGAAAAGCGAGAGGCTCAATTTTATGCTCAAAGATTGAAATATCCAAAGGGGGCCCTGATATTCAACGGCAGCGGGGGGGAAGATTTCTTGTATTGTCTCCCAGATAGTAAAGAGATTTCTGTCTGCCAGGAGATGAGCAAGAGCTTCGGTTTCCCTACATTAGAAGACGGACTTTCGGTGCTGTCAAAAGATGAGTTGGCCGACAGCTTGGCATACAATAGTTTAAAGGTGAAAAATTGAGATTTTTGTATTTAAAAACAAAATTTTTCATTTGCTTAAACTTAATACCGTATTTTTTGCAGGGCCTTATTCTTAGCAATGCCCTTAGGGCACAAAAAGATGCCGAAGATGAAGGGTGTACCATAGCCTTGAACAACCTTCGTTCCGAAGTGATTGAACTAAGGAACGAAGGTCTTGAAAAAGACAAAATATTAAACTCACTGTTGAGTAAAATAAAAGAAGGCGAAGCTGTTTCCAAAGCCCAAGCCGAAGCTCAGAAACACGAAATCGAAGATCTTCGGAAACAGCTATTCGAAGCTAAAGAAAAATATGCTGTTGCAGAAGCTAAACGAGAAATTAGCGAACAAAGGACAAATCGTTTAGAGAAAAACATTGAAGAACTTCGTATGTCCAAGGAGAAATGTTTTGAGAAATCTATGGATTGCGTGAAGAGAATAAAAATTAGCTTCGCCAATGTTAGCGCATACTCAAGCGAGGAGAATTTCATAAGGGGCGATCCCGAAGGCCCAATTGAATGGATCAGCCACGAAGCTGAAGCTTTTGAGGAAGTTTTGAGTGGCCGTGGAGACATATGCGCCTTCTCGGGTGCTAGGGGGATTGCTGCTATCTTGGAGAGGATGGGCTGCGGACATGTGAAATCGTTGGCACAAACCGAGGCTGCGTTATCTATTGAAGATACAAAAGACCCCTCGGCCGAAGCAAGCTTGGTTGGTGGAAAATTTTTCACCGACATCTGGGAAAATGGCGGTCGGGAGATGGCTCAAGAAATTATAAGGAAAAGTGAAAAAGATACTCACGATGCCAGAGAAGCAGCAGAGACCGCTGAGAAAACTATGGATCTCGAGAGGCAAATAGGTATTGATTAACAGCTTTTGACTTTATGTTCTAATTTTATGACTTCGAACTTATTTACGCTTTGCATCACAGCCGCACTATCTCCTCCCCCAGAGCCCGTCGAGCCATTGGCGGACCCCAAAGCAAAGGAGGATGATGAAATTATAAAAATGGCCGAAGCTATTATGGATAAAGTTGTTGATCAACTACTAAACGAAGCTGCGGAAGTAGTTTTAAAAGAAGAATAGTTGTAATTGTAAAGACATTTGGAATGTAATATTTGTTGAACAAAGTGTGTAATATTTTATGATTTTGAATGTAATGTATAAGCTGTTTATAATTCAATTCTTTACGATGCATGAAACTTTTCGTACATACTATTTTTGAGCCTTCGGCGAAAAAACACCTTCCCTTCTTTTCATGCTTCGTGAAGAATATCCATATTCCGTAAAAATATTATGCTTCGTAAGCAATAGATCTCCTTTTCATATTAAAGTTGATGAAGCCGTACTTCTTTCAAAACTTATTTTGTGCCTTGTCACTTCTTCAAAACAATCTTCGAAGATCAATATTGTAGGTCAACATTGTATACCCTTCCGAAGGTCAACATTGCATCCCCTTCTTGTGCCATTGATGCAATATGATGTACGATGTTATGCTATGCAAATGATGTAATGATGTTATGACATGCAAAATGATATTTGTGCCGAAGATACACACACATTCCCTTAGTAAAGCACACAATCTTTTTGCCGTTTATTTTTCGGCTTCACCATTTATTTTTCGGTGTATCAGCGTTGACTTTTCGCTGTAAGCCTCCCTTAGGAGCTTCTTCGCCTTTTACTTCGGCGGTATCAGCGTTTATTTTTCGCTGTAAGCCTCCCTTAGGAGCTTCTTCGCCTTTTACTTCGGCAGTATCAGCGTTTATTTTTCGCTGTAAGCTCTGCATTCCCTTCGGAACGACTTTTGAGCAGAAAACTTAAGCTGCGTTCCTTAGGAACGACTTTTTGTTGCTTCGGAAAACTTATGCTGCGTTCCTTAGAACAACTTTTTAATGATTCGGCAAAACTTGTGATGTGATTATGAACCCTGCGCTCTTTTGAGAGCAACTTTCGTGCTTTCACCAACTTTTTGGACTTCGTGAGTCTGTAAAAGAGATACATTTCCACTATGGCCAAAACGAAGCTATTACAAGGAATTGAAATTGATAGGAAAAACTTAAGCTTTTAACGATTGTTCTCTATTAAAAAAGGAAAAATGATAATGAATGCCAGAACTATTTTAGAAGTAGGATATCCTCTTAGTAGATGTGCTTCGATTCTGGCACAGTACTGTTGACTGTGCGAGCTTCGGACTCCTCTCTGAAGTCTCATTGCTGATGAGTGTGGTGGCTCCCTTCTGGCTGCTGGCCTTGTTGCAATGGTGGTGGAGGTGGAAGCTGTTGCCAAGATGCCTGAGGTTGGCTTGCCGAAGCAACAGAGGCTGCAGGATGGTTACCCACATACTCTGGAATGTACGGTGAGTGGTACGAAGCAGTATGCATGACTTGCTTCGGCTGATTCTGTTGGGCTGCAGCTTCTCTCTTTTTGTTTCTGGATGGTGACGTGGAACATCCTGGTAGTGTGGCCCTTGTCCTCACCGCAAAATAGACAATAAATTTTCCTGGGCTGATCCGCAAACCTTCCTCCGAAGCCCCTGGCGCCTCTGGCCCTTAGAGCTGGGGGCCAAGGATAGCTCTGTTGCTGCCCCGAAGCCTGAGAGGAATATTGCGGCCTCTGTTGTTGACCTCCCCTGTCGTCATTCTGAGTGGAATGAATTGATCTGACGTGCCTGGGGTGAATTCTCCGTCCGAAGCCCCTGGCCATTTCGGAGAACCTGTAAGCTTGCTCCCTTCTCTGTCGAAAATCATTGTCAGCGCGGATGTATTCATCCATCTTCTGAAGCAGTTTCTCCAGGTTTTGAGGGGGTTTCCTGGCGAAGTATTGGGTTGAAGGTCCTGGCTGAAGCCCCTTAATCATGGCCACAATGAAAATTTCATTAGGCACTGTTGGCGCTTGTGCCCTCAGACGCAAGAACCTTCGGACATACGCCTAGAGATATTCCTCTTGATCTTGCGTGCACTAGAACAAGGCCTGAGCGGTAACCGGCTTCGTCTAAAACCCTTGAAAACTGGTGACCAGCATGTCCTTCATCTTCTACCATGATGTGATTGTTCCTGGCCGAAGAGAGGAGTACCAAGTTTGTGCAACATTTTTGACTGCCATGACGAAAGATTTCGCCATGACTGCAGTGTTGCCACCATACGAAGATATAGTTGCTTCGTAGCTCATCAGAAACTGCTTCGGATCTGAGTGTCCGTCATACATGGGGAGCTGTGGTGGCTTGTAAGACGGGGGCCAGGGCGTAGCATGCAGTTCTGCTGACAGAGGAGAAGCATCATCAAAAGCAAAATTTCCATGATGGAAATCCTCATACCAGTCATCTTCGTTGAAGAAGCCCTCTTGGTGCAGCTCTTTGTGGTGGGGCCTTCGGTGCTGCTCATCTTGAGCAAGATGATGCACTTCTTCGGTGGCTTCGTCAATCTGCCTCTGCAGGTCAGCTAATCGAGCCATCTTCTCCTTCTTCCTCTGTACCTGCTGATGAAGCATCTCCATATTCCTGATTTCTTGGTCCAACTCATCCTCTTGTGGTGTTGGACTAGTGGCCTTCCTCTTCTGGCTTCGGGCCTTTCGAAGAGAAAGGGTCTCCTGGTTCGGGTCCAGCGGCTGAAGAACGGCAGCCCCCATTGTCGAAGCTTTCTTTGGTGGCATGATGAAGGTCGATGGCTGTCGAAAGTGGTCGAAAAGGGGTTCACCAGAGGTGGGCGCCAATGTTGGGGACTTGTTCTCAAATGCTATGACTTAAGAACAAGGCAACATAAAGAATGTTAGATGTTAAAGTCCTTCGTCCTTCGAAGCATTATTTCCCTTAGGATATAACGACTCTCGGACGAAGGTTATAGAAAGCGTACCTTCGTAAGTACGACGTATATAAAAATGAAGAAGGATTTATACGAAACATGAACAATGTGAACAATCAAAAATGTTATCATTATTGTATTATTTTTGTGTTATTAACATGAATAAGTAAAGGTAATGATTTATTACAAGTGTACCTTCGGCTTGAAGGAAGTAAAAATACAAGCGTGACGCAAAAGCAAATGTCCAGTCAGCGTGAACAGTACGGGAGTATTGTTCATCTATTTATAGGCACGGGTCGCAGCCCATGTAAAATTACATTCAGGTCCTTTGCATTTAATAATAACTCTATAGCAATTCATTGGGGTCTAGATAGCCTTTTCCTCTTTAAGTCGGTTTCCTTTTTCCTGTCATCATGCCGAAGCTCCCTTGCGTACAGCTTCGGCTCTGTTCCGTCCTTCGTTCCCCTTGTGTTTCTTCATACAGTGATTTTGACTCAAGTCCGAAAGGTCCATGTCCGAAGGTACCTACTCATGTATTATACTCCAGAAGCATTGTTAAATCACGTTTTTGAGGACCTTCAGAAGCCGAAGGCCCCCAACAATGCCAATAGAATTGAGCTCATTAATGATTATATTTAAAAGAGAATACATGTCTCTAACAAGCCCATTTTTTTCATGGCAAAAGAATTGTACTCATTTAAAACTAGTCAATGTTTTTGCTCACGGACATTTGATGTGCCATCATGGAGCTCATGCAATTTAAGCCAAATTTCATTAACAATTTTTAATATAAAAAATTGATTTCAAATTTCCATGCTAAGAGATTCATACAAGCAATTTTTGGCTCTAGCATTCAAATGAATTTCTTTTTCGTCACTCGTGCTGAGTTTCTCGGGATTTTTAGGTGGCTTCATCCTGTCACGAGTGACTCTCCAAACACCTAGGTCAACAGCCTCTAGGTAACAAGCGATTCTAGTACTATAATATGCGAAGTTAGTGCCGTCGAAATGTGATAGCCTATGGGTATCCATCTCCTTCCTCTAAAAAGCGTCGGTGCGATTAGCGATGAAGCTAAAACGTTTCAAATGAGCCAAACCGAGCTCTGATACCAATTGAAGAAAATGGTGACCCCTAAGAGGGGGGTGAATTAGGACTTCTAAAAATTCTCACTAAACTCGGACACAAGTAAATCCCTAGAGCAAAACCTATGCAAATAAATAATCTAGAATGTGCAAACTAGGTTTTGTCTAAGTGTTGCTATCTGTACCGTAAAGGCTATGTTTCAATCTAAATAATCTAACCAACAAGACAAGATTGAAACTTATATAATTAATGTAAATGTGGAAGGTAAAGAGTGAGGTAGAGATGCAAACTCTCGTGGATGATGCCAGTATTTTTACCAAGGAATCCGGAACCACACTAGGTCCTGACTAATCCCCGTTGGTGCCCCTATGTAAAGGGAATCCCACTCGAGGACTAAGAACAACGGTCGAGTAACTCCGTAGAGAGCCATGGGCCTTCTCCACACGTAAGTGGTGCTCTGCTTTTGGCTCCTCTCGGACGCTCCCTGCCATCTCCACTATCGAACTTCTAGCCGAAAACGTGCGGGTCTTGTTCCCTCCGGTACACGGTGGCGGCCGTGACACAACCATAGTTGTCACGGTCTCGCAAGACTCTCGCTCCACTTGGTACAATTACAACGGCTCGCGCAAGAGCCGAGGGGTTGTGTGGTTTTTCTAAACTCACTCAACTAACTAGGATTCACCTAGAGCAAGCGCTAATATGGTCTAACTAACCTAAGCACTTCGCAAAGCACCTACGCTAATCACCGAGTGATTCTATTAAGCACTGGGGTGTTTGAGCACATGGAAATGTCTACAATATGCCTTGGTATGTTGCTTGGGCTCCCACACCTTCAAATGGGCGGTTGGGGATATTTATAGCCTCCCCCCTCAATTATAGCCATTGGACAGAAAGCTGTTGTTTCTGTCGACACGCGCACCGGATAGTCTGGTGCCCACCGGACATGCACTATTCCCTATTCGGTGCTCTGGCCATGTCAGCCGACCGTTGGGGTCTGTAGCAGTCGACCATTAGTTTCGACCGTTGCTAGACTGTCTGGTGCACACTAGATAGTCCGGTGCTACAACTCGAGGGTGCCTGGTTGCGAGCCCCTCTTTGCAGACTGCCCAATGTCCCACCGAACAGTCCGATGCACACCGCACATGTTACTGTTCACTGTCCGGTACACCACCATTGTGCTAGTTGACTGCCCACTTCATGGATTTCTTCACTGTTTCTTTTGGGCTTCTTTTCCTCTTTAGTCTTGGTCTTGTACACATCTTTTATGTCTTCTTTTCAAGTTTTGCATCCTCAATGTCTTAGTCCAATCCTCTACGCATCCTGTGAACTATAAAAACAAACACAAGCAAACATATTAGTCCACAAGGTTATGTTGATCATCAAACACTAAAATCACTTAGCCAAATGGCCTGGGGTCCATTTTCCTTACATAGGCGACATTAACCACAGCAGTGCAAGATCGGCTCGATTGTGGAGCCCACGATGGGATTAGGAGATGAGTCCTATCGAGTGGGTGTTGGGGGCCTTCTTCTTCTGAAGGTCCTCAAAAACATAATTAACCATTTGTTTTCAGCTTAAGTTATTACAGGAAACTTCGTCTCAGAAACACAAGCTTCTCCCTTATGACGAAGGCACACAAGATGAGGACAGATCCATAGAGGATAAGAGTAAATGTCGAAGCTATCACCAGATGGACAGCTTCAGCTCACAATGAAGATGATGAATAATGATGATGACCGAAAGAGGAAAATACTACTTAGTCCTTGATAACTTGTATTACAATCTTATGTAAATGTTGAGGGCATAAATGTACTTTTGCTCAGGCTGCGTCCCGTGCCTATAAATAGATGAACAGTAACAACATATAGTTCACACAAAATTGTAATCACTGTCTCGCGTTCTTGCCTTCGAGCAAGCCGAAGGTACCAATGTAATGTCAATACTATTGAGTATTCATTTATATTTTATGGAACATGAATATAAATGAATTAATGAAGATCTTCTTTTCATCTTTATCCTTTTGCATTTCCATTCATAATTTAGATAATGAATGTTCGTCTTTCGTGATCTTTGTCTGATGAAGTATTATCCCCATGTGGGGATAATGCTTCGGACGACGAAGATCCTTAATCCTTAACAATTGTGTTGCCTTGTTCTTGATTCATAGCATTAGAGAACAAGTGACCAACATTGGCACTCACCTCCGGTGAACCTGTACGACCACCTTCGGCAAGCATTCACCTTTGTCATGCCGCCGAAGAAGACAACAGTGTCAGGGACTGCTTTGTAGCCACTAGATACAAATTAGGACACACTCTCTTTACGAGAAGCTAGGAGCCAGAAGAGAAAGGCTACAAGCCCAACACTTCATGTGGAGGAGCTTGGCCAGGAGATCAGGGACTTAGAAGCAATCCACCTGCAAGTACAGAGGAAAAAGAAAAAATGCTTCGGCTGGCCGACCTTCAGAAGAAGATCGACGAAGCAGCTGAGGAGATGCACCATCTCACTCAAGATGACCAGGACCGGAGGCCCCAACACTGGGTGCTTCGTCAAGAAAGCCCAATCAATGAAGATGAATGGTACGGTGATTTTCACCATGGTAACTTTGCTTTCGATGATGCTTTTCCTCTGGTAGCAAATTGCAGGCTACACTGTGGCCACCATCCTACAAGCCACCTCAGTTGCCCATGTATGATGGGAATTCGGATCCAAAGTAGATCTTGATAAGCTACGATCCAACAATATCCTCGTATGGGGGCAACATTGCCATCATGGCAAAATCCTTCATCGTGGCAGTTCGATGTGTGGCTCAGACATGGTATTCCTCTCTTCGGCCAGGGACAATTACATCGTGGCAGAAGCTGAAGGACATGCTGGTCACCAGCTTCCAGGGCTTCCAAACGAAGCCAGTCACTGCTCAGGCCCTATTCCAATGCACGCAGGACCATGAGGAGTACCTGCAGGCGTACGTCCGAATGTTCTTGCGTTTGAGAGCTCAAGCGCCTACAGTGCCCAATGAGATTGTCATTGAGGCCATGATCAAGGGGCTTCGACCAGGACCCACAACTCAATATTTTGCAAGGAATCCACCACAGACCTTGGAGAAGCTTCTTGAGAAGATGGATGAGTACATTCGAGCTGATAATGATTTCTGTCAAAGAAGGGAGGAAGCATATAGATATTCTAAGATGAATAGGGGCTTCGGAGGAAGACTCCATCCTAGGCATGTCAGGACAATCCACAATCCCAATGTCAGTGATGACAGGGCCAATAATGCTCAGAGCAGTCAGCATAGCTCATAGTCTTCAGGCATGCAACAAACTTCTTACAGACCACCAGCCCCGAGAGGCAGAGGGGGAGAAGCTTTGGTGGAGGAAGGTACGGTAATCAGCCTAGGAAATTGTTCTGGCTCTTCTATGGCTAGGACAAGGGACATACAACGAGGACGTGCCAAGTCATGATCCAAAAGCAAAAGGAAATTGCTAAAGCTGAGGCATGACAGAATCAGCCGAAGCAGGTCCTGCATACTGCTTCATGCTACTCTCCATGTATCCCAGAATATGTAGGCAATCAACAGCCTACGACTTCTATTGCTTCAGCAAGTCACTCTCAAGCTTCCTAGGCTCAGCTACCACCACCTCCACCACTGGCGCCTCCCCCTAGTCATGATCAGCAGCCAGGAGGGCATCTTTGGCCTCAGCAACAACGTGACCATCGGGAGCAGTCTGAAGCTCGCATAGTTAACAGTACTGTGCCTGAGTCAAGGCATATCTACTAAAGATGGCACAATGTTCTGGCCAAAAGACATCTCTGATTTGTTATATTTTTACTCTTTTTTGTTTTTATATTTCTTTCTAAAAAGACAATTTAGGAATGTTTAACCTTCAGCTTGATGTAATAAACCTGTAGTTACACCATCCAGGGTGACAAGAGTAAGTTCCGAAGCTCCAAAGTCGTTCCTAAGGGAGCGCAGAGTAAGTTCCAAAGCTCAAAAGTCGTTCCTAAGGGAATGCAGAGCTAAAATACCACCTAAGTAAAAGGTGAAGAAGCTCCAAAGTCATTCCTAAGGGGATGCAGAGCTTAAATACCACCTAAGTAAAAGGTGAAGAAGCTCCAAAGATGTTCCTAAGGGGATGTAGAGCTTAGCTCCAAAGTCATTCCTAAGGGGATGCAGAGCTGAAATACCACCTAAGTAAAAGGTGAAGAGACTCCAAAGTCGTTCCCAAGGGGATGCAGAGTCTAGGTGTGTATCCTTGTGGTTTTTTATTTTTGGCACAGATGACATTCCGCTTCATATCATCATATCATATTGCATAACATCGCATCATACATCATTTTGCATTGTTAAAAAGGTGTGGAGTAACAAAAGAAAGTTGCTCTCTCAAAAAAATCGACCGGATTATGAAAGGGAATACTATAGCACAAGACATGCCTTTGACAGATATATTTTCCAACATGAAGCTAATCTTCATCAGCAATGACATAAGGAGAATCTTTTTCTTCGTGAAGCATGAAAAGAAGGGAAGGTGTTTTTTCGCCAACGACTCAAAAACGGTACGTACGTGTTGGGGACTTGTTCTCAAATGCTATGAATTAAGAACAAGGCAACATAAAATGTTAAATATTAATGCCCTTCGTCCGCTGAAGCATTATTTCCCCAAGGATTTAATGAACTTCGGACGAAGACCATGAGTGAAGTATCACGAAGGTCATATCTTCGTGATTAAACTTACAAAATAATATAAAATAATATATAAAACATGAGACATTAAAGATAGATGTATCAGAAATAAGTAACATCATTCACATATTTTATTATATGAACATAAAAATGTCAGAACATAGAGTTTAAGTACATTTATACCTTCTCCTTGACAGATAATAATTCTTGGGCAATGCGTTTGCAATTACAGGAATGCGTGAACAGTAAAGGAATATTGTTCACTATTTATAGACACAGGACACAGCCTGTAAGGAATTACAATCATGCCCCTTATAAAAGTTTACAACAGTGACCCAGACCCTTATGGGCTAAAAGGTCATTCTATCTTTAAGTCGGTTCGATCCTTTGTCTTCGGGCATGTTATAACACCGAAGCTTCATGAGTGGTAGCCTCGGTCATCATGTATAAGCAGCTTTAGCTGAAGCTGTTTCTTCTTGTAGGACCTTCGGCGATGAAGCATGGCCCCAACAGTAGCCCCTTCGCGGTGCTAGATCGTTTTTCGTAACGAGCTTGATCCGTGAAAAAAGTCTCTTAGGCTTCGGGAAGACGAAGGTCCGAAAAACATCTTCCCTGAGCTCGTTGCCAAGAAACGATACAGTTTTCGAGCGTGGAGCGGTCCTACCATGCAGGTTCACCTTCTTGGTTTTTGCGGCCCACCGTGCAGTGGGTGCGAGTGACTGTTTGCCCGGTGAAAAAATCCTGACGATTCACCTTCTTACCTGCAGCACTATATAAACAGACAGGTAGGTGTGAAGTTACCACAGCATTCATTGCTATTGCACTATTTTGCTGCCAAAAATTTAACCATAGCCGAAGCTTGATTTTTGCATTCAAAACGAAGCTCCAGTTTGGATTGTGCTTCATCACGAGGATAGCTTCGGAAAAAAGGTTATTGACTTCCAAAGAATTTTTTCAAGAAAATTTAAAATCAAATGGCCAGAATACGCTCCACTGCTAGGGTTGAGCGTGATGGAGACGAGACCGAAGCCGTTGAAACTGTTCCGATTTCTAAAGCGATGGGGCGTTCCGGGCTGGTTCCATCAGAAGACACACCTGCTGCCGAAGCAACGCAAGCTGATGTTGAAGAAGTTGGTTCCGAAGATGAGTACAACTGCGGGATGCCAAGCAAACCTAGTCATTTGGACTTTGGAAAGTCCACCATCTCTGAAGCTGATCTTCCAAAAATGGTGAAGCTGGGCTACTTTAGTGAAACAAAAAAGGAGCTGGTTCATTTTGGCGGGGAGGAGATTACTCCGAAGCCGGAAAAGAATGAAGTGGTTGTGTTCAAAAGCTTCTTTAAAGCAGGATTAAGGTTTCCTGATGTGTTGAAGAAGTTTGGGGTTTACCTTCATCAGCTGACCCCTAACGCTATTGTTAGATTAAGTGTTTATATTTGGGCCCTTCGTAGCCAGGGAGTGGAACCGTTTGGTGAAGGTTTCTGTCGAGTCCATGAACTACACTATCAGACTAAAGCCAGAGGAGATGGTCTTCATGTGAATTTTGGATGTTACAACTTTGCTTATCGCAAAACTTCAAAGTTTCTAGTGATAAGCTACCGAAGCAAATGGCCAGCCGGATGGAAATCTGAGTGGTTTTATGTTAAAGTTGATAAAGATGAAGATAAATTGGTCCAGAGTCCACTAGAGCTAACCTTCGGAGAAACGAGGCCCCGATGAAACATGATAAGTGGAAACCCGAGCCAAATTGCTTTGGCTGAATTTCGCGTGATTTCAGATCATATTGGCACTAGAGACTTGGTGCGGAGTTTCGGGCTTTTAAAGTGTTTCCAACAATGAGGGATTGGGAGATGCCGAAGCTGGAGGGAGAAAAGAAAAAGGGAGAATTTGTTCGATTGCCGTATTACTACAAGTTTAAAAAACACTTTAAAAAGCCCTGCCAAGAGTGGTTGGACACAATCGAGATTATGTGCAACGATATCATCGAAAATTACTCTAAGAAAGAAGATCAGTTGATGACTGCAGCCTTCGGCACTCGTCCGAAGCGAAGATTGAATCGTGTGCTAGATGCTTTGAATTTTGATTACCCTGATTACGAGCAACTGGGCGGAGATGCTGAAGGCCCGAAGAGAAAGAGGATTGCCAGCGCCCTGGACAAAGAAAGCACCAAATTGGCCAAAAAGGAAAAAGAAATTTCTGAAAAACTGAGCCCTGGACCGAGGGTAGCTGTTTCAAGGAAAAGAAAAGATGCATCTCCAAAACCTACATCTCCAAAACCAAAGACGTCGGCCCAGGAGGAGGAAGTTCCTGCGACACCTTCTGCTGCCGAAGTGGAAGAGATTCTAAAGGTAATGACTGAACCTTTGCCTGTCAAGGTAAGCCCGCTGGCGCCAGAACTGACAAAGTTTTTTCAGAAGGGCAAAGAAGCTTCGGCAGCAGAAAGTCCCGCAAAGCCGAAAAAACGAAGAATTATCCAAGTGGCTGATGTCATTCTTCAGACACCGCCACTGACCTCGGCGTCAAAAATTGTCACTGCCGATCCCACAGCCATCGGAGCCGAAACCGGAGGAGCCGAAGCCACCGGGGCCGAAACCGGGACCAACGAAGATCCTAACCTGGAAACTACACTTGATGATATTGACAATATGCTTCTGAGAATGGCTGAAGAAGAAACTGCTGTGGTTATAGTGAACACGGCAACAGAAAAAGGAAAAGAGCAGATTGAAGACATTTTGGAAAAAGAACATTTTAATTTTCAAGATATACTTGGACAAGAGTTGTCAGACGCTGAAAAAGAAGAGCTGAAGAAATATGCTATATCCTGTGGATACAAACCAGGGTCTCTGCTATTTGGTGGAGTTAATGAAGGGAAGCTGAGATGCCTTCAGAACCGAACCGAGGCCAAGGTTGTTAGGACCTTCTCCAAAAGTGTTGGCCTGCCGAAGATAGAAGCGGACCTCTGCAGATACCAGCGACAGCATATCGCCGGTAGCTTGCTCTATGCTAATTTCAAGGTAAAAAAGTCTCGATTTTTATTATTATATATTTTTTATTCTGAATTAAGTTGTTTTCTGACGAAGGTTGTTTTGGCAGAGTATACTTCTAAGTAAAGTGCTGAGAATGCAACAAGATCTTGAGGATGAAAAGAACGAAGCTACCATCAAAGATCTAGAAAACAAAGTCAAAAATTACGAAGCTGCTCTGAAGGAAAAAGACTCCGTTGTTCAAGATCTTAAAATCAAAGTTAAAGATCACGAAGCTGCCTTGGAAAAGAAGGACTTCGTCATTCATTCTATGGAAGGTTCATTGGCTGAAGCCCAAGCCGAAAATAACAGGTTAAATAATGAATTACTCAAAAAGTCAGAAAAATCTGAGCAGGAAAAGAAGAACCTCGAAACAAGTCTCAAGACCGAAATCGAGAAGAATTCAAATTTGCAAAAATCATTGAAGGAGCTTCAGGAGAAATGCTTAAATTTCGGCAGCCGATGCGTGCAGCGGCTGAAGGATGTGTTTCACTCAATTGGAGCCATCTCTGATATATTTACACCTTCAGCTGAGAACCTGCCCAGCACCCTAGAATACATTGAAGGCGAGATTGATGCACTTGACGAAGTTATTGCTGGGCATGCTGACTTCTGCGCCCTGCTAGCTTCTCGAGGCACAGCCACCGCTTTCCTGAAGGCTGGCTGTACGCACGGAAAAATTGTAAATAGGCCAAACTTCAGCATGTCACCAGCAGATTTGGTTGACATCCCAAGCCTAGCCCGAAGCATTGGAAACAGATTTATGACTCAGATTTGGGTAAATGGCGGGCGAAAAATGGCTGGTGACGAAGCTCGGAGCCACCTTAAGCCGGTGAGAAACTTATACTTGCTACTTTCACCTTCTCCTTGAAATTTGCACCTTTCTTATTTTGCTTTAATATGTGCAGGATGATGAAGCTGAAGAATGACGGGCTGAAGCTTAACAGTTGCTGTAAAAGACTTTCCTGCAAAAAATTCTAATGAGATCTTTGTAATATAATTGTGGAAAAAACTTATGTAAATTTGTGCATACCTTGTAATATATCTTTTCTCCTTTATCCATGTACAATCTGCTTTGCTGTGAACGAAACTTTACTTTTGAGCCGAAGGTGAAAAACACCTTCCCTTCTTTTCGTACACAACGAAGCATGAAAATTTCCTCTTTCTCCGAAGTTTTTCCTCATAGCCGAAGCATCTGCCTTTTCTGTATGATACGATGATGATGATCCTATATATGTCTAAATGAATGTTTATGAATACAAATGTCATGATGTAATGCATTGTGCAAATGATTATTTGAATGTACATCCAAAAAACCATAATCATAGCCCTCATTCCCTTGAGAATGACTCAAATCTTTTTGCCGTTTATTTTTCGGCTTCACCATTTACTTTTCGGTGTATCAGCGCTGACTTTTCGCTGTAAGCCTCCCTTAGGAGCTTCTTCGCCTTTTACTTTCGGCGGAATCAGCGTTTATTTTTCGCTGTAAGCCTCCCTTAGGAGCTTCTTCGCCTTTTACTTTCGGCGGAATCAGCGTTTATTTTTCGCTGTAAGCTCTGCATTCCCTTGGGAACGACTTTTGAGCTTCTCCTTCTTTTCTTTTTCCATTGCACTTGATGGTGCGTTGTCAGCTTTTACATTTACATTTTTGGGGGATATCACTCTTATAGAATTGAAATAAGGAAAAGAAAAATTACATGTTGTGGCCCCATTAAAAACATTTCTCCCCCTTTGGAAAGGAAAAGGGTGCCATAAGGAAAAACTAAAACAACAATAAAAACTAAAAAATAAAAAAGATTACATCAAGTTACACATAATACCGCCGAAGCTCATCCGCATTCCACGATCTAGGAATGTCGTTGCCGTCCATATCCTTTAATCTGTAGGAACAGGGTCTTGACGAAGATACTACCAGAAAGGGGCCTTCCCATTTTAGTTGTAGTTTGCCCACTATGTCTGGGTTGGCCACTCTTCGAAGCACCAAATGTCCTGGCTTAATGTTCTTCAACCGAACCTTTCTATCATGCCATTTTATTGTTTCGGCTTGGTATTTATTGATGTTTTCCACAGCCTGAAGCCTGATCCCTTCTATAGCATCTTTGTCCACAGAACAATCAGCTTCGTCTATCGCCGAAGCCACTGTTCTTATTGATCCTGCGTTAGCCTCTTCTGGGGTTATTGCTTCATCACCAAACAGCAATTTGAATGGTGTAAAACCTGTTGACCTTGATAATGTTGTGTTGTGGCTCCACACCACTTTAATTAATTCTTCTGGCCACTTTCCCCTTGGCTGATTGAATATTAACTTCATTATTCCTGTCATTATGATGCCATTAGCCCTTTCAACTAGTCCATTTGATTTCGGATGTCGAACTGACGCAAAATGGATCTTTGTGCCAATTTGTTCACAAAATTCTTTGAAAGCTTCGGAGTCAAACTGCATTCCATTGTCCACAGTGACAGCCTTCGGCACTCCGAAGCGACAAACAATGTTTTGCCAGAAAAACTTTTGAACAGTAACCGAAATTATTGTGGCTAAAGGCTTTGCCTCAATCCATTTAGAAAAATATTCCACTGCCACTACAACATATCTTAAATTCCCTTGTGCTAGTGGTAGCGGACCTAACAAATCAAGGCCCCACCTTTGCAACGACCAAGTGGGTTGTATTAACTGAGTTAGAGACGAAGGTTGTTTTTGATCTCTTGCACATTTCTGACAACCTTCGCACTTTTGGACTAGTTCTGCTGCATCCGAAGCTGCTTTTGGCCAATAAAATCCTTGGCGAAAAACTTTTCCCAGCAAAGGCCTAGATCCAATGTGAGATCCACACAAGCCTGCATGTATTTCCTTCATCAATTCTATACCTTCGGCTCTGGATAAACATTTGAGTAACGGAGAGCAGACACCATGCTTGTACAGCTCCCCTTCTATTATTACATATGGACGAGCTCTTGCCTCTATTCTCTTGTTATAAGCTTCGTCATCTGAAAGGAAATTACCCTTAAGGTAAGAGATGATCTCAGTTCTCCAGTCTTCACTATAAACAGGAGATATGTTGAGGACCGCTCTTTCAAGAAGTTCAACCGAAGGTGCTTTTATTGTTTCAAAAAATACTTCCGAAGGTAAGGGCAGCCCCTGTGCTGCTGACTTGGCTAGCAAATCAGCATGCTCATTTTCTCCTCGAGGAATATTTTTCACAGAAACCCTTCAAAGGAAGCTTCAATCCTTCGGACAGTATCTAGATACTTCTCAAGCTTCGGGTCTCTTGCCTTACAACTCTTGTCAATATGACTAGAGATAACCTGGGAATCAGTTTTAAGAATCGCCCTTCTGATTCCCATTGCCTTTAACTTCCGAAGACCCAAAAGTAAAGCTTCGTACTCAGCAATGTTATTTGTGCAGCTAAAATTAAGTCTTGCTGCGTAGCAAGTTTTAACTTTGGAGGGTGCGACCAACACAGCGGCTGCTCCTGCTCTGAAGGTTCCCCAAGAACCATCGCAGAACACTGTCCATGCTTCGGCATCTTTATTTGTCTCTTCTACTTGAGCCCCTGGCGTCCAGTCAGCAATGAAGTCAGCTAACGCCTGGGACTGAATCGAAGATCTGTGTACATAATCAATGCAGAATTCATTAAGTTCCGCAGCCCACTTTCCAATCCTTCCAGTAGCTTCTCTATTTCTCATAATGTCCTTCAATGGTTGTGAAGAAGGGACAATTATATTGTATGCTTGGAAATAATGCCGAAGCTTTCTAGAAGCCATCAGAACAGCATATAGCACCTTCTCCAATTCTGTATAATTTTTCTTTGATAAACTAAGAACTTCAGATACAAAGTATATTGGAGCTTGCTTCTTGATTTGCCCTTCAAGCTTCTCTTGGACAAGTGCCGCACTTACCACTGAGTGCGAGGCTGCCACATGTAACAACAGAGGAGCCCCTGGCGTTGGTGGAGTTAGCGTTGTTAGGTTTATCAAATATTGCTTCAGCTCTTCGAAGGCTCTCTGCTAGACCGGTCCCCATTGAAAAACTTTGGCTGACTTCAGCACTTCGAAAAATGGTAAATTTCTCTCTGCTGATCTAGATATGAATCTGTTGAGAGATGCCATTTTTCCTGTCAATCTTTGAGCCCCCTTCTTTGTACTAGGTGGTTCCATTCGAAGGATAGCTTCGATTTTATTTGGATTAGCCTCAATCCCTTTTGTTGAAACTAGGTAGCCAAGAAATTTCCCTTTCTTCACCCCGAACACACATTTTTCTGGATTCAACTTTAAACCGGCTTGTCTGAAATTAGCGAAGGTTTCCTAGAGGTCAGTAATGTGATTCTCTTGCTTCGTGCTTTTTACAATGATATCATCAACATAAGTTAACACATTTCTGCCTATCTGAGACTGAAGAACCTTCGCTGTCATTCTGCTGAAGCTTCCTCCAGCATTCTTGAGCCCCTCAGGCATCCGAAGGTAACAAAATGTTCCACTAGGGGTTATGAAGCTGGTCTTCGGCTCATCCTCCTTCTTCATCCAAATTTGATGATAGCCTAAATAACAGTCCAGCAGACTCATAAGCTCTGATGAAGCTGCTGCATCAACTAAGGAATCTATCCTTGGCAATGGAAACTCGTCCTTCGGACAGGCCTTGTTGAGATGAGTAAAATCGATACACATCCTCCATTTACCATTGGCCTTTTTTACCATAACAGTGTTAGCCAGCCATTCTGGGTATTTTACCTCTCTGATAACTCCAGCACTGAGAAGTCTTTTCACTTCATTTCGAGCACCTTCGGCCTTGTCATCAGACATCTTCTGAAGCCTCTGCTTTCTGGGTCTGAAGGATGGATCAACATTAAGCGAATGTTCAATAACATCCTTGTTAACTCCGCAAAGATCATTAGCCGACCATGCAAAGACATCTTTGTTGTTGAATAAGAATCTTATCAAGGTTTTCTCTTGTTCCTCAGACAATTGAGATCCCAGCAGCACCTTCTGCTCTGCGATATCTTCGCATAAAAGCATGGGTTTCGGCTGATCGGCCGAAGCAGCCTTCTCCCTTCTATGCTTGTACTGCTCACAAGCTTCGGCTTCATCTATGTTATGGATTGCCTTTGAATCAGTCCAATTCCCTTTGGCCTTTCTGGCGGCTTTCTGACTCCCATAAATAGCAATAGGTCCCTGATCCGAAGGTATCTTCATGCAAAGATATGCTGGATGAAGAATTGCTTCGAAAGCATTAAGTGTTCCGCGACCAATGATAGCATTGTAAGGATACTCCATGTCAACAATGTCAAACACAATTTGCTCAGTCCTTGTGTTGTTGACGAATCCGAAGGTTACTGGCATGGTAATCTTACCAAGTGCTACAATCTGCCGCCCTCCGAAGCCACAAAGAGGGTGCGTAGCATCATGAATCTTGTCTTCGGGCTCTTGCATTTGTCTGAAGGCCTTAGCAAATATGATATCTGCTGCACTACCTGTATCAACCAAAACATTATAGACCAGAAATCCTTTGATCACAAAAGAAATAACCATGGCATCATTGTGTGGGTAATCCTTGAGCTGAAGATCCTCTTGAGAAAAGGTAATTGGGATGTGAGACCATCTTGATTTGATGAAGGGTCCTTGTACCCCTACATGTTGTACTCTTCTCTGTGCCTCCTTCTTCTGTTTCTTGTTAGCCGGCTCTGAGCATGAACCGCCTGTTATCGGGAGAATCAGCTTCGGAGCCGAAGCAGTTCCAGCTTGGTTCTTGAACGAAGCCATTGTCTCAGGAAAGTGGAAGTGAGTTCACCGGAGGTGGGCGCCAATGTTGGGGACTTGTTCTCAAATGCTATGAATTAAGAACAAGGCAACATAAAATGTTAAATATTAATGCCCTTCGTCCGCTGAAGCATTATTTCCCCAAGGATTTAATGAACTTCGGACGAAGACCATGAGTGAAGTAACACGAAGGTCATACCTTCGTGATTAAACTTACAAAATAATATAAAATAATATATAAAACATGAGACATTAAAGATAGATGTATCAGAAATAAGTAACATCATTCACATATTTTATTATATGAACATAAAAATGTCAGAACATAGAGTTTAAGTACATTTATACCTTCTCCTTGACAGATAATAATTCCCGGGCAATGCGTTTGCAATTACAGGAATGCGTGAACAGTAAAGGAATACTGTTCACTATTTATAGACACAGGACATAGCCTGTAAGGAATTACAATCATGCCCCTTATAAAAGTTTACAACAGTGACTCAGACCCTTATGGGCTAAAAGGTCATTCTATCTTTAAGTCGGTTCGATCTTTCGTCTTCGGGCATGTTACAACACCGAAGCTTCATGAGTGGTAGCCTCGGTCATCATGTATAAGCAGCTTTAGCCGAAGCTGTTTCTTCTTGCAGGACCTTCGGCGATGAAGCATGGCCCCAACAGTACGAAACTTTCATGCATCACAAAGAAATATATTACATTAATATACATAAGATTAAAACTATATATAAGAATTACAATCTCAAGAAAATAAAGATTTAGTCTTCCTTCAGTACTTTTTCAGCAGCTTCATTCAGTAGTGTGTCGACAGCCTCGTCAATAGCTTCATTAGCGATTCTTATCATATCTAACACCTCCTTCATGGTCGGATCAGCTTCGAGGTTATATGGCTCTGGTGGAGGTGAAAGTTCAGCTATATCATAAAAAATGTTTGTTAGTTCTGAAGTTGAAAATGAACTCCAAAGCTAAACCTCAATGAAGGTACCTATAAGACTTGCGCGCTCGACAACTTCTTCAGTTCACTTAGCTTCTTCTTGAATGTCTTGAGATTCCTTTTCATTTTTTTCTGGTCACTTCATCAGCCATCTCACGACCGCCCTTCATCCACAAATCATTGTAGAATCTCCCGCCGAGCGAAGAAGCTTCAGCCAAAGGATTTTTGGTGTCATCTGCCAAGAAAACAAATCCCGGCTGAGCTGCAGCGTTAACATGTTTACAACCGACTTTCTCTAAGGTCACTGCGACCCCTCAAGCGCCAGTGAACGCGCAGAAGTCTCCCCGATCACTTAAGATTTCGTCAAAGGCTTCGACTTCTCTGTCGATCCACTGGACGACACCATCAGGGTCACCACGGATGAATTTCTGCTCAGAGGAATATGCTCCCACCTTTGCAAAACTGTTTTTAGAGTTTTGACGCATTCCAAGGATATTTCATAGCATCTCTCTTTGGAGTTGCAGAGCTCTTCGATATTCTTTTGTACCCTTAATCTCTTAGTTTCGCTTATCTCGTGCTTCGCCATGGCAACTTCAAATTTTTCGCTCGTTTCTGCAAGTTTCTTCTTTAAATCTTCAACTTCGGCCTTGTGAGCTTTGGCTTATGCACTAAGTTTGGCTTCGCTAGTTTTCAGCCCATCCACTAAGGAAAACAATATCTTATCTTTCTCGAGAGCTTCATTCCTTAGTGTAATCACTTCTGACCGGAGGTTCCCAAGAGCCATTTGACAACTCTCGTCTTCTGCTTCCTTTTGGGCTTTTAAAGCCTTACTTAGAATCAAGCCCTAATAATAAAAAACATATGAGAATATAACGATAGCAAGAAAAGCTGTAAATATAGTTTATTTTACAAGGAAAAAATATATGTACCTTCAGGTTATTATAAGCAAGGCTGTCCGCAAGATCATCCTTCGACATTGCAGACAGGCCGAGTTCAAGCTTCGGGTACCCCATATTTTTCATCATTTCTCGTAGACAGAGATCTCTTTATTGTCTGGTAGACAATAAAGGAAATCATCCTCATCATTGCCATTGTACACCAAGGACCCTCGGGAGTACTTCATATCCTTGGCATATTGTCTTGCTTCAGCAATCTGCTCCTCCGACAATTGCTTCCCCGAAGCATGTCTCACAATGAACTCCAGCTCTTCAACAGGTGCTCTGGGGGCAGGAGATTTGGATTTTTCAGGGGCACCCTTTTTCTAGGATTAATGGTGTAGTGTCCGAAGGTCTTGCTTTGGCAGACACTGAGGGCCCAATCTCAAAAATAGTTGCTTCGTCATATTTCTTTGAAATTTCACCTTTTTGTGCTAGGCGCTTCAACAGAAACAGGAGTTGATGTCTTCACAGATTCCATAACAGCATCTAGCATGCTGGCCATTCTACTTTTCCTTGGAGTTGTTGTAGGGATCCTTGATGCCTTCGGCAGTTCCGTTATGCATGGTGGACTCAAGGGCTTCAGCTGCTCTGCCACCATCTCCAGCTTCAGCTCTTCAGCCGGTTCTGTCTTAGCTTCGACTGCACAAAGCAACTTGGCTCTGCAATAGGAGCAGCCCTCTCAATTAGCTTCGGCACCTTGGCCGTCTCAATGCGCTTGTGTCGGCGCGTCAAAACTTTAACCTTTTTCGACTTCGACGCGCTAGAAGTCGCCGAAGTAGCAGTTTTTCTCTTCCTCCCTTGCTTCCGCGAAGGATAACAGTAGTCTGGATATACAAATCCAATAACATCGAATACCCTGTTCTGCCTCTTCTTGCCTCGAGCTCCGAAGGCAGTTGTCATGACATCATCTTTAGCCTTCGAATATGCTCCAAGTAATTCATCACTAGTCGCCTCTATGGTATCTAGCCAGTCGTCATTCGGTTCATCAAATTGGCTCCTGTACCTGAAGGTATACTTCAAGTAGACTAAACCACCTTGGCTGGAGCTGGCAGCAGTCTCCTTCGGCATTTCCCACCCATCTGCAAGTGGCCACACTCTATAAGCGATGTGCTCCTACACCAAATCCCTTGTGCCTATGTAAGTGCACATATTGAAAGCCGCCAAGCATGTTTGTATATCATCCCCAAGGGCAGTGGCTGGCCTCCTAATGCCGAAGCGAGACCATATAGGGAGTTGAATGATCCCTTTTATATCCTCCCTTTGACTTAAATCAATCTTTATGTAGAACCACTCTTGCATCCAGGAGCCCGGCCACCTTTTCCGAAATGAAGGCACTGGGTAGCTTGCCTCAGATCGATGCACGAAGATGTAACAACCAAAGTTGTTATGATACTGCTCCTTTCCTGTAGCCTTCATCTCATAAGACAACTCATGGATGTTGCAGAAGCAACTTGCATCTGGTTTCCGTCGTTGGCTCCTCATGACCCATATAAAGGTCCCAAGTTTAATGATGGCTTCGGGAGTAAGTTGATGAAGGTAAATCTCAAAGGTCTTCAAGACCTCGACCAACAATTTGTCTAGGGCAACTGAAGCCTAGCTTTCATGAAGCTTCTGTAAACCACCACTTCGTCAGCTTCGGGAAGAGGAACATTATTTTCCCCTCCGGCCCTCACGATTGAGATATCACGAAAATACCTCCCTTTCATTGCATCGATCTGCCCTTGTTTAATAGTTGATTTTCCAAAGACAACATGGCTCGATCTCTAGGGCCGATCTTTGGCATCCTCATTTCCATTTTCAACATCAAAACTTTCACTGCCACTGGAGTTTTTAGATTTCCAGCCTACATCTCATTTGCAACCTTCTCTGCGTTGGTTCTCTCCATAGCTTCATAAAATCCGGCCAGCGCCGGATCAACAACCTTCTTTTCATCAGCCATTTGGTCGATGGTTGCTAGAATGCTAAGGATTAAAATCTAATTGAACTCGATGAGCCAAGGAAGGTTAAGATGACGAGTGCAATGTAAGCAACTGAAATAGCACGAAAAACCCTCACAATGCAGGCTCCTATTTATATGTTCAGAGCCCCACAGTTTGTGGGTCTCGCAGGCTAGTGTAATTCGCTATTCTAGCAAAAGGAATGTGTTTTTCGGACCTTCGGCTAAAGGCTTTTGTTCATGTCGTAGTCTAAATTTGTTAAAAAGAAACAAATCAATACTTGCGAGAGGCTACTGTTGGGGGCCTTCTCCTTCCGAAGGTCCTCAAAAATATAATTAACCATTTGTTTTCAGCTTAAGTTATTACAGGAAACTTTGTCTCCGACACAAGCTTCTCTCTTATGATGACGGCACAAAAGATGAGGACAGATCTAAAGAGGATAAGAGTAAACGTCGAAGCTATCACCAGATAGACAGCTTCGGCTCGCAATGAAGATGATGAATAATGATGATGACCGAAAGAGGAAAAGACTACTTAGTCCTTGATAACTTGTATTACAATCATGTGTAAATGTTGAGGGCAAAAATATACTTTTGCTCGGGTTGCGTCCCGTGCCCATAAATAGATGAACAGTAACACCGTACAGTTCACGCAAAATTGTAATCACTCTCTCACGTCCTCGCCTTCAAGCAAGTCGAAGGTGCCATATATTGTCAATATTGTTGAGTATTCATTTATATTTTATGAAACATGAATATAAATGAATTAATGAAGATCTGGTTTTCATCTTTATCCTTTCGCATTTCCAATCATATATTAGATAATGAATGTTCGTCTTTCGTGATCTTCGTCTGACGAAGTATTATCCCCGTGTGGGGATAATGCTTCGGACGACGAAGATCCTTAATCCTTAATAATTGTGTTGCTCTATTTTTGATTCATAGCATTTAAGAATAAGTGACCAACAGTGGAGAAGAAGGAACCTGAATCCGTGGGTCCATCGACTAGTGACAAGGTACACATGTGTGTGTGGCAGTAGAGAGCCCAATGGCGAGAGGGAAGACGGTCTACAGAGCAGAGTCCGGATGGCAGTCTTAAGAATGAACCTGAGTAAGAGGAGGAAGAATAATCTTTCAGGGCTTGTTCATTTTAGTGATAATGTATATAGATTGGGTGAGATTGAGCCGGTTTAAATCCATAACAAGTTAAAATCCACCCTGATTCCACCCAATACACTCCAATACACATGTAATATCAATAACCGAACAAGGCCTCAAGTGAGACTCACCCCACAACACAACAATGGAGGCATACGCGCGTGTGTGGTGCATGACTCTGGGGCGAACAGTTTTTTGAATTACGCAATGATATCATCCGATGTGGGCGTGGTGTAGCGTAGGGTTTAGGTCGACCGAGCAGTGACCCGTTCAGCTAAATAGAATTTAAATTTCAAGTACATATTTAAAATTTCAGGTACTCTTGTCAGTTTTCAACCAATACATATAACCGTTTCTCCAGCAATGCCTAGCCGACCCTAGGATAACTCTATTTGTTTTTGTCTGATAGGTCATTTCGAGAGGTGCTTGAAAGTTTATGTTTCCTACTTGGATAAGAGTAAGACCACCCATATATATAAATAAGATGATCATGGCTAATTGAGAATCTAAATTTTAATCGTCAAAACACACAATGCCATTTTACCCTCTCACTGGGATCTGCTAGAGTTTTAGGTGCCTTAGCCGACTCTAGGATAACCTTTATATGTTCACTCTGATAATTTTTATCAAGTTTACTAGCCAACTCTTAGAACAACTAGTGTTTCTATCCATAGAACTTCCCAAGAGTTGTTGGGAAGTTATCAAATGAATAATGGGCTCTAAGGCTGGTGGCAGCGGTTGCTGTAACACGCCGCCTGCGCGTATAGTGACATGAGAGCCCACAATGGTGCCCTCCATCCCCATCCCTAAACGGCAGCAACTTCCTCTCCCCCATATAACACTATAAAAGCCATCAATTAAAAACAATGAATTTAGTTATTATGGTAATTACGATAATAAATTTTTATTCAAGTGTTTATTATTTATGTGCTTTCGTAATAATTTTTTTTACTATTATTGCGCATGATTGGTTTGTGGGTATTTAATCATAATTTTTCTTATGAAAATCCTAGTAAATAACATAATAAATAAATAATATAGTAATTATTAGTTTAAAATAAATATTTTATTTATAAGTAATTTTGGATTAATCAGTATGAATTTTTGAGTTATTTAAAATTGTATTTTCAAAATTTTAAAAAAAAGACAAAACCGGGCCCAACTAAGCCTCCACACGTGCGCGCCCGTGGCTCCTCCCTGTTCCTAGTCGCCGCCGCCCCCTATCTCATCTCTCTCTCCTCTCATCTTTCTTCTCTCACCTCTCTCTCCCCTCGCTTCTCCCCCGCATACGCTGCACGCCCCACGCCAGGTAGCAGGTCGGTCAAGTCGCCCTTTCCCGGCCAGGACTCGAGCACGCCCAAGCACCGACGCGCCAGGGTGCCGCCCCGACAGCGCCGGGCCGCGCCCAGCTCCGCATCGGCCACGACGCCCACCAAGCCGCGACCCCGAGCCGCCGTCCGTTCGTCTAACCTGTTAATGAAGCTTAATGCGACGTTTCTTCTTCCTGACCCCACCATTCCTCCTCTTCCCATTACGAGCAGTAAACGGCAGCGTCATTGATGGCCATGAAGACTCGCCGGTGCCCATTGAAGCCCCTCGGCTGACCTTCCCTCTCCCTCCCTCTCCCATATAAATCTGACGCTCTCTCCTCTCTCCCTCCCCTACCCGATCTCTCTCTCATTCCTCGCACTCTCTCCCTCGTCGTTCATCGCTGGAGTTCGCCGTTCGTCGCCGGAGCTCGCCGTTCGTCGTCGGAGTTCGCCATTCATCGCCGGAGCTACACCACCCTCCATCCGAAGCCGAGGCCCTGCTCTTCTCCACCCGGCCGAAACCCCGTCGAGCCCTCCCCATCACACGTACGAACCTAAGGTTGAAGACGACCCAAATTAATTTGTATATTTTCAAAATTCTTTTGATTCGATTCATGAATTGTATATTTATGTTGTTGCAATATGAACATGTGTGATCCGAAATTCATACGTATGTGCGCTATGGAATTTTTGGTAGATATATGCGATTATTAGTGCACCGTGATTGTTCATGTTAGTCGATGCGATGATTTTTAGATTAGAGAGAAATATGACGAAAATTTAGTAGACACACGTTGGTGATAAAAACACTATATAGAAAATTTTGTATTAATTTTGGTCACATTGAACTTTAGAAATTATTTGGAGAATTATGATCATAGGTTCATTTTAATGGATTTAGTAATATAAATAGTATAAGAATTCATGATCACAAAAATATTACAGGATTTTAGATGATTTATATCCGATTATTTTTTTAATATTTTCTTTTAGAAAGAAAGGAGAAAATACCACTAGTAGTATGGAAAATAGATTTTTACTAGCCAAAATAAACGTGTTCGCGAGTATAGCACTTAAATTCTTAAGAGTTAGTAAAATGCTTGTTTATGTCAAAATAACCCCGCTTATGTTATAAAAAGTCCAATTAGTAATTTATATGGATTTTTAGAATATTAATATTAATAGATTCATTTTTAGCTATACTCAATAATTCAAGTAAGAAATAAAAAGAATAAAATATACTTGTCGGGGACCATAATTAGGGGTACCCTCAAGGCTCCTAAATCTCAGCTGGTAACCCCTATCAGCACAAAGCTGCAAAGGCCTGATGGGTGCGATTAAGTCAAGGATCGGTCCGTTCGAGGGACGCGATCACGCCTCGCCCGAGCCCAACCTCGGGCAAGGGCAGCCGACCCTGGAGGATCTACGTCTCGCCCGAGGACCCCCTCCAGCAACGGACACACCTTCGGCTCGCCCGAGGCCCAGTCTTTACCAAGAAGCAACCTTGGCCATATCGCCATGCCAACCGACCAAATCGCAGGGGCATTTAATGCAAAGGTGGCCTGACACCTTTATCCTGACGCACGCCCCCCAGCCAACAGAGCCGAAGTGACCGCAGTCACTTCGCCGCTCCACTGACCAGTCTGACAAGAGGACAGCGTCGCCTGCGCCGCTCCGACTGCTGAGCCACTCGACAGAGTGAGGCTGACAGCGACCATGTCTGGCCTCAGGCGTCATAGGAAACTCCGCTTCGCCCGACCCCAGGGCTCGGACTCGGGCTCAGCCCCGGAAGACGACGAACTCTGCTCCGCCCGACCTAGGGCTCGGACTCGGGCTCAGCCCCGGAAGACGACGAACTCCGCCTCGCCCGACCCCAGGGCTCAGACTCAGCCCTGGCCTCAACCGACGGTCTCCGCCTCGTCCGACCCGAGGGCTCGGACTCGACTTCGACCTTGGAAGACATACTCGACCTCGACCTCGGAGGAGCCTCCACCTCGCCCAACCTAGGGCACGGACTGACCACGTCGACAGGAGGCGCCATCATTACGCTACCCCAAGCTGACTCAGGCTACGGGGAACAAGACCGGCGTCCCATCTGGCTCGCTCCACCATACGAGTAATGATGGCGCCCCGCATGCCCTGTGACGACGGCGGCTCTCAGCCCCCTTACGGAAGCAAGAGGACGTCAGCAAGGACTCGACAGCCCCGACAGCTGTCCTTCCGCCAGGCTCCAGTGCTCCTCCGACGGCCACGACATCACACGAACTGGGTGCCAAAACCTCTCCGGCTGCCACGATGGCATGTACTTAGGGCGCTAGCTCTCCTCCGCTAGACACGTTAGCACACTGCTACATCCCCATTGTACATCTGGATCCTCTCCTTACGCCTTTAAATGGGAGGTCCAGGGCCCTCTTACAGAGGGATGGCCGCGCGGGGAAGGACGGGACGGCGCTCGCGCAAGGCCGCTCGCTCCCTCGCGCGTGGACGCTTGTAACCCCCCACTGCAAGCGCACCCGACCTGGGCGCGGGGCTAACACGAAGGCCGCGGGTTCCACCTCCCACGCCTGTCTCCCTCCGACTGCTCTCTCCCCCCTTCGCGTTCTGCCTCGCGCTGACCCATCTGGGCTGGGGCACGCGGCGACGATTTACTCGTCGGTCCAGGGACCCCCGGGTTTCGAAACACCGACAGTTGGCGCGCCAGGTAGGGGCCTGCTGCGTGTTGACGAACAGCTTCCCGTCAAGCTCCAGATGGGCAGTCTCCAGCAACCTCTCCAACCCGGGATGGTGCTCCGTTTCGGGAGTCTTGAGTTCATGTCCCTCGACGGCAGCTACGACATGATACTCCTTCCCCCGCCGCGCGACAGCGACAATGGCGGTCGACAACCCGCCCGCCGGCGGGGAAATCGACGACGCCTTCCCCACGTGGTGGAAGGACGACATTCGGGCTTGTCCCGTCCCCTCCCTCGCCGGCGGAGGAGGAGGCGGGGCAACTAAGGCCAAGCAGGAGGCGGCACCTCGTTGGCTGTTGAGCGAGTCGATGGTGCCGGCGCCCCAACGGGGAGCGCGTCGGGCATCGGCCTCGCGTCTGAGACGAAGACGAGCGCCGTCTTCCCGCAACACACCAACCTCAAGCAAACGGACGACGCCAGCACGCTCGTGAAGGACTTGCTGGGCGTCACCCTCGTGCCTGAGACGACGGTGCAGTCAGTCCCTGACGTGACTTCGTCACCGCCCGTCGACCAAAAGGTACCAACCGATTCCCATCTCGCGTCTTTTGGATTCGGCCTCGACCCTCCAGGCAACTCCGCTTCGGTGGACACTCTCATAGAGGCGAGTCCAAACCCTCTTGGGTATCGTGTGCGGTCACCCTGGGACCGGCTGACGGCCGTCTCGACCTACGGGCCCTCGGGGTCCGAGGAAGATAGCGAGCCCGACCTCTGTTGGGATTTCTCCGGACTTCGTAACCCCAGTGCCATGCGGGACTTCATGACTGCATGCGACTACTGCCTTTCCGACTGTTCCGACGGTAGCCGCAGCCTTGACGACGAGGACTGCGGCCCAAGTCACGAATGTTTCCACGTCGATCTAGGGGGTCCCGGCGAAGGCAACCATCTTGGTATGCCGGAGAACGGTGATACCCCTAGGCCCGTGCCTCGCGTCGACATCCTTCGGAAGCTACCTGTGGTCCCCGTCCCGGCGGGGGGTCCTGACCCACAGCTCGAGCAAATCCGCGAGATGCAGGCCAGACTCGACGAGGGAGCAGGAAGGCTTGTGCCGATCCGCCGGGACATCGGGCAGGAATGGGCGGGCCAACCTCCGGTCGGAGAAGCGCGTCATCTCCCCCAGGGCATCCAGCACCGCATCGCCGACGACGTCAGGGTAAGGTCGCCACCGGATTCTAGTGGAGTCGGCCAGAACCTGGTTGCAGCGGCAATACTTCTCCGCGCGATGCCGGAGCCATCAACCACCGAGGGGCGGCGTATCCAAGGAGAGCTCAAGAATCTCCTGGAAGACGTCGCGGTCCGATGGGTCGAAAGCTCCGCCTCCCGAAGGCAGGGGTACCCCTCGGAACATCGCGTCTCGACTTCCCGATTCATGCGGGAAGCCTCGGTCCACACCGGGCGCGCGCGCAACACAGCGCCTGCGGCCCCGGGTCGCCTCGGCAACGAGCACCATCACCACAGCCGTCGGGCCCACCTCGACGAAAGGGTGCGCCGAGGCTACCACCCCAGGCATGGGGGACGCTACGACAGCGGGGAGGATCGGAGTCCTTCGCCCGAACCACCCGGTCCGCAGGCTTTCAGCCACGCCATACGACGGGTGCCGTTCCCGACTCGGTTCCAAACCCCGACTACTATCACAAAGTACTCGGGGGAGACGAGACCGGAACTGTGGCTCGCGGACTATCGGCTGGCCTGCCAACTGGGTGGAACGGACGATGATAATCTCATCATCCGCAACCTCCCCCTGTTCCTCTCTGACACCGCTCGAGCCTGGCTGGAGCACCTGCCTCCGGGGCAGATCTCCAACTGGGACGACCTGGTCCAAGCCTTCGCCGGCAACTTCCAAGGCACGTACGTGCGCCCTGGAAACTCCTGGGATCTCCGAAGCTACCGCCAGCAGCCGGGAGAATCTCTCCGGGACTACATCCGGTGATTCTCGAAGCAGCGCACCGAGCTTCCCAACATCACCGATTCGGATGTCATCGGCGCGTTCCTCGCCGGCACCACCTGCCACGACCTGGTGAGCAAGCTGGGTCGTAAGACCCCCACCAGGGCGAGCGAGCTAATGGACATCGCCACCAAGTTCGCCTCTGGCCAGGAGGCGGTTGAGGCCATCTTCCGGAAGGACAAGCAGCCCCAGGGCCGCCCACCGGAAGATGTTCCCGAGGCGTCAACTCAGCGCGGCACCAAGAAGAAAGGCAAGAAGAAGTCGCAAGCGAAACGCGATGCCGCCAACGCGGACCTTGTCGCCGCCGCCGAATACAAGAACCCTCGGAAACCTCCCGAAGGTGCCAACCTCTTCGACAAGATGCTCAAGGAGCCGTGCCCCTATCATCAGGGGCCCATCAAGCACACCCTTGAGGAGTGTGCCATGCTTCGACGACACTTTCACAAGGCCGGGCCACCAGCGGAGGGTGGCAAGGCCCTCGACGACGCCAAGAAGGAAGATCGCAAGGCAGGAGAGTTCCCCGATGTCCGCGACTGCTTCATGATCTACGGTGGGCAAGTGGCAAATGCCTCGGCTCGGCACCGCAAGCAAGAGCGTCGGGAGGTCTACTCGGTAAAGGTGGCGGCGCCAGTCTACCTAGGCTGGTCCGACAAGCCCATCACCTTCGACCAGGCCGACCATCCCGACCATGTGCCGAGCCCGGGGAAATACCCGCTCGTTGTTGACCCCATCATCGGCAACGTCAGGCTCACCAAGGTCCTCATGGACGGAGCCAGCAGCATCAACATCATCTACGCCGAGACCCTCGGGCTCCTGCGGATCGATCTGTCCTCGGTCCGGGCGGGCGCTGCGCCTTTCCACGGGATCATTCCCGGGAAGCGTGTCCAACCCCTCGGACAACTCGATTTACCCGTCTGCTTCGGGACGCCCTCCAATTTTCGAAGGGAGACCCTCACGTTCAAAGTGGTCGGGTTTCGTGGAACCTACCACGCAGTGCTGGGGAGGCCATGCTACGCCAAGTTCATGGCCGTCCCCAACTACACCTACCTCAAGCTCAAGATGCCGGGCCCCAACGGGGTCATCACCGTCGGGCCCACGTACTGACACGCGTACGAATGCGACGTGGAGTGCGTGGAGTACGCCGAGGCCCTCGCCGAGTCCGAGGCCCTCATCACCGACCTAGAGAGCCTGTCTAGGGAGGCGCCTGATGTGAAGCGCCACGCCGGCAACTTCGAGCCAGCGGAGATGGTCAAGTCCGTCCCTCTCGACCCCTGCAACGACGCCTCCAAGCAGATCCGGATCGGCTCCGAGCTCGACCCCAAATAGGAAGCAGTGCTCGTCGACTTTCTCCGTGCAAACGCCGACGTTTTCGCGTGGAGTCCCTCGGACATGCCCGGCATACCGAGGGAAGTCGCCGAGCACTCGCTGGATATCCGAGCTGGAGCCCGACCCGTGAAGCAGCCTCTGCGCCGATTCGACGAAGAAAAGCGCAGAGCCATAGGCGAGGAGATCCACAAGCTAATGGCGGCAGGGTTCATCAAAGAGGTATTCCATCCCGAATGGCTTGCCAACCCTGTGCTTGTGAGAAAGAAAGGGGGGAAATGGCGGATGTGTGTAGACTACACTGGTCTAAACAAAGCATGTCCGAAAGTTCCCTACCCTCTGCCTCGCATCGATCAAATCATGGATTCCACTGCTGGGTGCGAAACCCTGTCTTTCCTCGATGCCTACTCAGGGTATCACCAGATCAGGATGAAAGAGTCCGACCAGCTCGCGACTTCTTTAATAACACCCTTCGGCATGTACTGCTATGTTACCATGCCGTTTGGTTTGAGGAATGCGGGTGCAACATACCAGCGATGCATGAACCATGTGTTCGGCGAACACATCGGCCGAACGGTCGAGGCCTACGTCGATGACATCGTAGTCAAGACGAGGAAAGCCTCCGACCTCCTTTCCGAGCTTGAAGTGACATTCCAATGTCTCAAGGCGAAAGGTGTGAAGCTCAATCCCGAAAAGTGTGTCTTTGGGGTCCCCCGAGGCATGCGCTTGGGGTTCATCATCTCCGAGCGGGGCATCGAGGCCAACCCAGAGAAGATCGCAGCCATTACCAGCAAGGGGCCCATCAAGGACTTGAAAGGCGTACAGAGGGTCATGGGATGCCTCGCGGCTCTGAGCCGTTTCATCTCGCGCCTCGGCGAAAGAGGCCTGCCTCTGTACCGCCTCTTAAGGAAGGCCGAGTGCTTCGCTTGGACCCCTGAGGCCGAGGAAGCCCTCGAGAACCTGAAGGCGCTCCTCACGAATGCGCCCATCTTGGTGCCCCCCGCTGCCGGAGAAGCCCTCTTGATCTACGTCGCCGCTACCACTCAGGTGGTTAGCGCCACGATTGTGGTTGAGAGACGAGAAGAGGGGCATGCATTGCCCGTCCAGAGGCCAGTCTACTTCATCAGTGAGGTACTGTCCGAGACCAAAATCTGCTACCCACAAATCCAGAAGCTGTTGTACGTGGTGATCCTGACGCGGCGGAAGTTGCGACACTACTTCGAGTCTCATCCGGTGACTGTGGTGTCATCCTTCCCCCTGGGGGAGATCATCCAGTCCCGAGAGGCCTCGGGTAGAATTGCGAAGTGGGCGGTGGAGATCATGGGCGAGACGATCTCGTTCGCCCCTCGGAAGGCCATCAAGTCCCAGGTCTTAGCGGACTTCGTGGCTGAATGGGTCGACACCCAGCTCCCAACAGCTCCGATCCAACCGGAGCTCTGGACCATGTTTTTCGACGGGTCGCTGATGAAGACGGGGGCTGGTGCAGGCCTGCTCTTCATCTCGCCCCTCGGGAAGCACCTACGCTACGTGCTACGCCTCCACTTCCCGGCGTCCAACAACGTGGCTGAGTACGAGGCTCTGGTAAATGGGTTGTGAATCGCCATCGAGCTAGGGTTCCGACGCCTCGATGCTCGCGGTGACTCGTAGCTCGTCATCGACCAAGTCATGAAGAACTCCCACTGCCGTGACCCGAAGATGGAAGCCTACTGCGATGAGGTTCGGCGCCTGGAAGACAAGTTCTACGGGCTCGAGCTCAACCACATCACCCGACGCTACAACGAGACTGCGGACGAGCTGGCTAAAATAGCCTCGGGGCGAATAACGGTTCCCCTGGACGTATTCTCCCAAGACCTGCATCAACCCTCCGACAAGACCGACGACACGCCCGAACCCAAGGAGGCCTCGGTTCAGCCTGAGGCACCCTCGGCTCAGTCCGAGGTACCCTCGGCTCGGCCCGAGGCACCCTCGGCTCAACCCGAGGCACCCTTGGCCCCCGAGGGTGAGGCACTACGCGTCGAGGGGGAGCAGAACGAGGTCACGCCTAATCAAAACTGGCAGACCCCGTACCTGCAATATCTCCACTGAGGGGAGCTACCCCTCGACCAAGCCGAAGCTCGGCGGTTGGCACGGCGTGCCAAGTCTTTCGTCTTGCTGGGAGATGGGAAGGATCTCTACCACCGTAGCACCTCGGGCATCCTCCAGCGATGCATTTCCATCGCCGAAGGTCAGGAGCTCTTGCAAGAGATACACTCGGGGGCTTGCGGCCATCACGCAGCACCTCGAACCCTTGTTGGAAACGCCTTCCGACAAGGTTTCTACTGGCCGACGGCGGTGGCCGACGCCACTAGAATTGTCCACACCTGCGAAGGGTGTCAGTTCTACGCAAGGCAGACCCACCTGCCCGCTCAGGCTCTGCAGACCATACCCATCACCTGGCCGTTTGTTGTGTGGGGTCTGGACCTAGTCGGCCCCTTGCAGAAGGCACCCGGGGGCTACATGCACCTGCTGGTCGCCATCGACAAATTCTCCAAGTGGATCGAGGTCTGACCCCTAAACAGCATCAGGTCCGAACAGGCGGTGGCGTTCTTCACCAACATCATCCATCGCTTTGGGGTCCCGAACTCCATCATCGCCGACAACGGCACCTAGTTCACCAGCAGAAAGTTCCTGGACTTCTGCGAGGATCACCACATCCGGGTGGACTGGGCTGCCGTGGCTCACCCCATGACGAATGGGCAGGTAGAACGTGCCAACGGCATGGTTCTGCAAGGACTTAAGCCTCGGATCTACAACGACCTCAACAAGTTCGGCAAGCGATGGATGAAGGAGCTCCCCTTGGTGGTCTGGAGTCTGAGGACAACGCCGAGCCGAGCCACGGGCTTCACACCGTTCTTTCTAGTCTATGGGGCCGAGGCCATCTTGCCCACAGACTTAGAATACGGTTCCCCGAGGACGAGGGCCTACACCGACCAAAGCAATCGAGCTAATCGAGAAGACTCACTGGACCAGCTGGAGGAGGCTCGGAACATGGCCATACTACACTCGGCGCGGTACCAGCAGTCCCTGCGACGCTACCACGCCCGAGGGGTTCGGTCCCGAGACCTCCAGGTGGGCGACCTGGTGCTTCGGCTAAGACAAGATGCCCGAGGGCGGCATAAGCTCACGCCTCCCTGGGAAGGGCCGTTTGTCATCGCCAAGGTTCTGAAGCCCGGAACATACAAGCTCGCCAACAGTCAAGGCGAGGTCTACAGCAACGCTTGGAACATCCAACAGCTATGTCGCTTCTACCCTTAAGATGTTTCCAAGTTATTCGTACACCCCGTTCACACACAAAGTCTGTTCGTCAAGGAAGGTTCAGCCTTGCCTCGGCAAAGCCCGACCCTCCCTCGGGGGCTAGAAGGAGGGAACCCCCTCGGCGTCGAAATTTTCCTCGAAAAAAGAAAAAAATCTTTTCTGCCAGAATGCCTTTCGTGCTTTTCGACTACTTTGAAAGTGGATCCTGAAAACGACGGAGTACACGTAAGCAGCCAAGGCTGACCGAGCCGAGGGACTCCTACGCCTCCGGGATACGGATACCTCACTCGTCACCTTCTGCGATAAGTAACTCGCGCTCGGATAAGTGATTCCGCGGACCGAGCGAGTCTTCACGCCCGAAAGCCCCTCTGCCGGAACGGTTTTTTCGGGCCTTCTCGATTGCGTCGGTGACAGAACCCTATGGACAAGTAAGAGTGCGCGTAAGCGGCAAGGCCGACCGAGCCGAGGGATTCCTACGCCTCCGGGATACGGATACCTCACTCATCAGCTTCCGTGAAAAGCAACTCTCGCCCGCACAAACAATTCTGTTACCGACAAATAAGTCCGGATACTCGAAACAAGAGGAAAGGAAACGCAACTTTACAACACGACAACAGTGTGTTTGGGCCTCGGCGGCCGCAGAAAACATACACACGCTACAAGACAACCCGATCCTGCAGGCTCGGACGTCGACAGTTGAAGGGGGCAGCAGCACCCTCGGCGTCGACTACACCTTCGGCGGGGTCTGACCTAGCCTCGGACGGTGACGCGGTTGGAGACCTCCACTCTGAAGGACGACATCAGCACCACACCCGGGCCATCGCCGCCATGGTCTTCTCCAGGAATCCGGCTCGAGCAGACGGCTCGGCCGGCCACCCCGAGGCCTCGGCTAGCTGTCCCCCGAAGGCATCAGCCCGGCTCATGGCCTCGGCAGCTCAACTTCGGCGTCGGTCCCGCCTGTGGACGACCGGGCCAGGCTCCGGCTGACCAAATCCTCTTTTCGAGCTAACTCTGCCTCTGTCCGTGCCGACACCGCTACCTCCGGCTTCGGCTCATCAAAGAGCGGCCGAGGGGTTCCTTTAACTAAGCAAGAGAAGCCTCGGACAGCAAGGCCGACCGAGCCGAGGGACTCCTACGCCTCCGGGATACGGATACCTCACTCGTCACCTTCGCACGAGGCAACTCATGCTTGGTGAAGCGGTTCTGATAGTAGACAGGCGAGTCTTGGTGCTCGAAATGAAGGAAAAACACGGCTCCATGCCGAAGATACATACATGTTCAGGCCCAGACAGCCACAATGAACAAAACACCGGCACTCAAAGTGCCATTACAAATGGAACTCCGGTTCCACCTCCGCAGGTACGAACAACCCCGCACGACTGGGGGGCCTGCGAAGCAACAGAAGGCCGACGGGTGGCTCGCCGTCGCCCGTTCCGGCAGCAGCGACGATGACCTCCACCCCGGGCGGCGAAGCAGCTTCAGCAACGGCTTCCGGGCGGGTGCTATGGCAGGAGGGCTCTCGCCCACGAAGGACGAGAACCAGCCATTCAAGCCGAGAGACGGAGGTCCGGGGGTGCAGGCGGAGTTGGCAATCTCATCGGCAGAGAAGCCTTCTCCGGCTGCCACCACCTCAACACCGTGCCAGCGGGCGCCGGGCATCTCAAAGCTCACCGGCAGGTCCTCATCCTCGCCGGAGCCACCCAGAACATGAGCGCCGCCCTCGCGGCGCACGACGTGCTGGGCGACCCTCTAACACGGCTGTCGGCACGAGGAAGGCCTGGACGCGATCGGCCCATACGCGGCGCGACCGTCGTCCAGACGGAGGACGGAATGCTGCACCCTGGCTGAGCAGCGGCGGTCCGCCTTCCCCGGCGTGGCTGGGGGAAGCCTCCGCGGAGCTGGAAGATGCCTTTCTCCCCCAGACGCTGGGGGGAGAAAAGGATTACCGACCCACGCGGAGGCAGCCCCCCGACTCGCCTCACCCTCGGCCCCAGCAAGGATGATGAAGATCCTTGAAGCTGAGGGCGGGGCGGAGGCCGCAGCCCGGTTCGCTTCTCCCCACTATCAAGCTGGAGGTCACCATCTTGGGTGACCACCGGTGAGGGGATGCAGCCGGGCTGCATGATGAAAATCCTTGAAGTCGAACGATGGTTGAAAGGTACCAACTTCCACGAAGTTGCGTTCCTCCGACGACAAGACGGAAGGATTGTGGGCGTCCCCCATCCGGGGGCTCAGAAGGTGGAAAGACACAGTGCATAAGGGAGCGCGAAGACATGGCCGCCTTTCAAGGAGGTCACCCTCCTTTTAAAGGCGACTCTCCCCACTTGTGTCCTCAGCCGTTGCGGGCTGAGTCTTCTCCAACACGCTCCAAGGTCCTCCCCCTACGGCACGGGGGCTGGGCCCCACGCGTCGTGCAAGCCGGTCTAGGGCTGAAGAAGCCAAACCGCCGCGCGCGGTGCATGCAACCGCCCGGCGGTTACAAGCATTCCTCCACTTTCGCCCAGACCAACGGGTGAAAGGGTGGACAGCCGTGCAGTCGGCATGCAACCGCGCCAAGTGGGTGCGCCCCTTCGACTCCAACGCGCCCAGCATGGAGGTCCAGGCCCACGCGTCATGCAACCGGCGCGCCGGTTGCTACGTGCGAGCAACTGCACTGCCACCCGCACCACTACCACTCCTCCTCGACTGCGGAGCCAGTACCGTGGCTCGAGGCAACCCTGCGTATGACCCAGCAGTGCCAGCCAGGCACGACGGTCAATACGGCCAAAAAATGGGCCGGCAGTAATGGCGGTGGCAGGCAGGCAGGAGCAGCGGTCACATCGTCAGCCAAGCTTACGTCCCATCCAGGGGCAGCGAGAGAACCCTCTCTCACGGCGTGAAGACGGCGCGCCCGTGTTCTGTTCCTCGAACGGCTCGCACACGCGCAACGACCGCCTCGCGAACCACTCGCCCCGTCGCATTAACTCCGCGGTGGGACAGGCGGCGCCTCAGGCGGGAGAAGCAAGCGACGCTTCGCCTTCGCCATAATGACCGCGTCGAAAAAGGTACGCCACGTCATTCGATTTCGTATCCTTTTCCTTTTCCTCTTTCTCTCTCTTACAACAGGGACTGGGAAAGGGGGATACCCCGAAAAGGATCCTTCTCCGTGAAGGAAACAGGCCCCGAGCCTCCCTACTGATCAGAGGTTCAAAGGCCGGCCAATCGGAGGGGTTCAACGGCCACCTCAGAGCGCTTGGGTTCTGCGCCCACTACTGGTCAGAGGTTCGATGGCCGGCCCCTCGGAAGGGTTCAACGGCCGCCTCAGGCCACTCGGGCTCCGTGCCCACTATTGATCAGGGGTTCGTAGGCTGGCCCTTGAAGGGTTCACAGTCGTCTCAGACACAGAGCGAGGGATGACCCTGGGTACGTTCGATACATAACCAAGGCTTGGGCTACGCTCCCGAGGTACCCTAGGACATTGCCGAGACCAGCTGGAGCGATCTTGTAACGGAATCCCATCAGAGGGAGGCATCGAGCCCTCGGACCCCGTCAAAGGGGACCGGGTCCGGTAGATCACCCGCAGGTACTTTTGGAGCGCGCCTCCGGGCCTCTAGCCGACCCCTAACAAATGGGGCACGGGCATCCGCTCGGATTACCCGCCAGCAGCTCACCGGAGACACCATGTTCGGCGCCCTCCGAGGGCAACATGGCGCTTTCCCCCCCTCCTCCTTGTAGAAAGGCGACGTAGGGGCGTATGTGAAAAAGACGAGTCTGTCCTTGACCGTCCTCTCGCCCTGTGCAGAGGCTCGGGGGCTGCTCTCGCAAACCCGGCTCCGGCCAAATCGTTGACAGCGTCAACATACCAGCCTAAGAACTTGGGACCCGACCGTGCACCCGGGCTACGACCAGCTCGCATGAAGGAACAACTAGACCAGCCGAAGTGTTGCGAAACGCACTAAGACCTCGAAGGAGTCAAACTACTCCTCTGAGGCCTCGGGGGCTACACTCGGCGGGTGCGCTCGCGCGCACCCACCGGAACAAAATGCAACCAAAAAAGGCTGGTCCCCTTTCAAAAAAGTGCGGCAAAAGCCTCCAAGCGAGTATTAACACTCCCTTCGAGGCTCGGGGGCTACTATCGGGGACCATAATTAGGGGTACCCTCAAGGCTCCTAAATCTCAGCTGGTAACCCCCATCAGCACAAAGCTGCAAAGGCCTGATGGGTGCGATTAAGTCAAGGATCGGTCCGTTCGAGGGACACGATCACGCCTCGCCCGAGCCCAGCATCGGGCGAGGGCAGCCGACCCCGGAGGATCAACGTCTCGCCCGAGGACCCCCTCCAGCAACGGACACACTTTCGGCTTGCCCGAGGCCCAGTCTTCACCAAGAAACAACCTAGGCCATATCGCCACGCCAACCGACCAAATCGCAGGGGCATTTAATGCAAAGGTGGCCTGACACCTTTATCCTGACGCACGCCCCCCAGTCAACAGAGCTGAAGTGACCGCAGTCACTTCGCCGCTCCACTGACCAGTCTAACAAGAGGATAGCGCCGCCTGCGCCGCTCCGACTGCTGAGCCACTCGACAGAGTGAGGCTGACAGCGGCCAAGTCTGGCCTTAGGCGTCATTGGAAACTCCGCTTCGCCCGACCCTAGGGCTCGGACTCAGGCTCAGCCCCGGAAGACGACGAACTCCGCTCCGCCCGACCCCAGGGCTCGGACTCGGGCTCAGCCCCGGAAGACGACGAACTCCGCTTCGCCCGACCCCAGGGTTCGGACTCGGGCTCAGCCCCGGAAGACGACGAACTCCGCCTCGCCCGACCCTAGGGCTCGGACTCAGCCCTGGCCTTAGCCGACGGTCTCCGCCTCGTCCGATCCCGGGGGCTCGGACTCGACCTCGACCTTGGAAGACAGACTCGACCTCAACCTCGGAGGAGCCTCCACCTCACCCAACCTAGGGCACGGACCGACCACGTCGACAGGAGGCGCCATCATTACCCTACCCCGAGCTAACTCAGGCTACGGGGAACAAGACCGGCGTCCACTCTGGCTCGCTCCACCATACGAGTAATGATGGCGCCCCACATGCCCTGTGACGACGGCGGCTCTCAGCCCCCTTACGGAAGCAAGAGGACATCAGCAAGGACTCGACAGCCTCGACAGCTGTCCTTCCGCCAGGCTCCAGCGCTGCTCTGACGGCCACGACATCACATGAACTGGGTGCCAAAACCTCTCCGGCTGCCACGATGGCATGTACTTAGGGCGCTAGCTCTCCTCCGCTAGACACGTTAGCACACTGCTACATCCCCATTGTACACCTGGATCCTCTCCTTATGCCTATAAAAGGGAGGTCCAGGGCCCTCTTACAGAGGGTTGGCCACGTGGGCAAGGACGGGACGGCGCTCGCGCTAGGCCGCTCGCTCCCTCCCGCGTAGACGCTTGTAACCCCCCACTGCAAGAGCACCCGACCTAGGCGCGGGGCTAACACGAAGGCCGCGGGTTCCACCTCCCACGCCTGTCTCCCTCTGGCTGCTCTCTCCCCCCTTCGCGTTCCGCCTCGCGCCGACCCATCTGGGCTGGGGCACGCGGCAACGATTTACTCATCGGTCCAGGGACCCCCCGGGTTTCGAAACACCGACAATACTAGTCTATTTATTAGTATTAAAGATAATGTTGGGGGCCTTCGGCTTCTGAAGGTCCTCAAAAACATAATTTAACAAAGTTTCTGAAGTATGATACATGAACAGGTATCTTCGGACTTGAGTTAAAATCACAGTGTGAAGAAGCACAAAAGGAATACGAAGGATGGCACGGAGCTGAAGCTGTGCGCAGAAGAGCTTCGGGTAGCAGGAAAGGAAACCGACTTAATGATGAAAAGGCTATTTAGACCTCAATATGTTACTATAGAGTTATTAGCAAATGTAAAGGGCATGGGTGTAATTTTACATGGGCTACGTCCTGTGCCTATAAATAGATGAACAGTACCCACGTACTGTTCACGCTGAATTGTATTTGCTCGTGCGTCACGCTTGGACTTTTGCCTTTTGTCAAGCCGAAGGTATAAGTGTAATCCAATATTGTTCATGTTCATATATGATATGATTGAGAAATGTTAATGATGCTATATGATTATTTATGTTATTTTTCATGTCTCATACGCTTCTTCTTTCATTAATATATATATATTATGATGACGAAGGTACGTCCTTCATGACCTTCGTCCGAAGATCATTATATCCTAATGGAGATAATGCTTCGAGGGGCGAAGGGCATTAACCATTAATCTTTTTTGTGTTGCCTTGTTCTTAACTCATAGCATTTGAGAACAAGTCCCCAACATTGGCACCCACCTCCGGTGAACCCTTTTCGACCACCTTCGGCAAGCATCGACCTTCGTCATGCCGCCAAAGAAAGCTTCAGCGACAGGGGCTGCCGCTCTACAGCCGTTGGACCCGAACCAGGACACCCTTTCTCTTCGAGAGGCTCGAAGCCAGAAGAGGAAGGCCACCAGTCCAACGCCCCAGGAGGACGACTTGGACCAAGAAATCTGGAATATGGAGATGCTCCATCAGCAAGTGCAAAGTAAGAAAGAAAAGATGGCTCGGCTAGCTGACCTACAAAGGCAGATAGACGAAGCCACTGAAGAAGTTCGTCATCTTGCTCAAGATGAGCAAAACTGAAGGCCCCAGCACAGAGAGCTTCATCAAGAAGGCTTCTTCAACGAGGATGACTGGTATGAGGATTTCCACCATGGAAATTTTGCTTTTGATGATGCTTCTCCTCTGTCAGCAGAGCTACAGGCTACACCTTGGCCCCCGTCTTACAAGCCACCCTAGCTCCCCATGTATGATGGACACTCAGATCCGAAGCAGTTTCTAATGAGCTACGAAGCGACCATATCTTCGTATGGTGGCAATACTGCAGTCATGGCGATGTCTTTCGTCATGGCAGTCAAGAATGTTGCACAAACCTGGTACTCCTCTCTTTGGCCAGGAACAATCACATCATGGCAGAAGCTGAAGGACATGCTGATCACCAGTTTCCAAGGGTTTTAGACGAAGCCAGTCACTGCTCAAGCTTTGTTCCAGTGCACCCAAGATCACGAAGAATACCTTCAGGCGTATGTTCGAAGGTTCTTGCGTCTGAGGGCACAGGTGCCAACGGTGCCCAATGAAATTGTCATTGAGGCCATGATCAAGGGGCTTCGGCCAGGACCTATGGCCCAATACTTCACCAGGAAACCCCCTCAGACTCTGGAGAAGCTGCTCCAAAAGATGGATGAGTACATTCGCGCTGACAATGACTTTCGTCTGAGAAGGGAGGAAGCTTACAGGTTCTCCGAAATGACCAGGGGCTTCGGAGGGAGAATCCACCCAAGGCACGTCAGGTCCATCCACTCCGGTCAGAATGACGATAGAGGAAGTCAGCAATAGAGGCCGCAATATTCTTCCCAAGCTTTGGGACAGCAACAAAGCTATCCTCGGCCTTCAGCCCCAAGGGGCAGAGGCGCCAGGGGCTTTGGTGGAAGGTTTGGTGATTAGCCCAGGAAAATTTATTGTCTATTCTGCGGTGAGGACAAGGGCCATACTACAAGGATGTGTTATGTCACCATCCAGAAACAGAAGGAGATAGCAGAAGCTGCAGCCCAACAGAACCAGCCAAAGCAAGTTATGCATACTGCTTCGTATCATTCACCGTACATCCCAGAGTATGTGGGTAACCATCCTGCAGTTTTTGTTGCTTTGGCAAGTCAACCTCAGGCATCTTGGCAACAGCCTCCACCTCCACCACCAATGCAACAAGGCCAGCAGCCAGAAGGGAGCCAGCACACTCACCAGCAACGAGACTTCAGAGAGGAGTCCGAAGCTCGCACAGTCAACAGCATTGTGCCAGAATCGAAGCACATCTACTAGAAGATATCCTACCTCTGCAACAGTTTTTTGCATTCGCCATCATTTTCTTTTTAATAAGGGGCAATCATTGAAAGCACACATCCTTTTGTTGTTTTTAGATTCTTGTAATAGCTTTGTTATTGTCATGATATAATATACCTTCTTCACAGACTTACGGAGTCCGAAAGTTGCCGAAGCTTGAAAATTCGTTCCTAAGAGAACTTATGGCTACAAAAAACATCTTCGAAACTACAAAAAGTCGTTCTATGGAATGCAGCGTAAGCTTGCCGAAGCTACAAAAAGTCATTCCTAAGGGAGCGCAGCGTAAGTTTTCTGCTCAAAAGTCGTTCCAAAGGGAATGCAGAGCTTACAGCGAAAAATAAACGCTGATTCCGCCAAAATATAAGGCGAAGCGCGAAAAGTCAACGCGAATACCGCCGAAATAGAAGGCGAAGAAGTTCAAAAGACGTTCCTAACGGGATGCAGAACTTACAGTGAAAAGTCAACGCTGATACACCGAAAAATAAGTGGTGAAGCCGAAAAATAAACGGCAAAGTGATTGTGTATACCACTGAGGGAATGTGTGTGTATCTTTGGCATGAATATCATTTTGCATAGCATAACATCATCACATCATTCGCATAGCATAACATCATACATCAGATCACATCAATGGCACAAGAAGGGGATATAATATTGATCTTCAGGAATTGCTTCGAAGAAGTTGTGCCAAGGCACAAAATGTTTTGGAGTGCAGCTTCATCAACTCTAATGTGGAAAGAAATCTATTGCTCACAAAGCTTAATGTTTTTACGGAATATGGATATTCTTCACGAAGCATGAAAAGAAGGCAAGGTGTTTTTTCGCCGAAGGCTCAAAAATGGTATGTACGTAAAGTTTCATGCATCGTAAAGAATTGAGTCACAAATAGTTTATATATTAGACTCAAGACTACAAGATGTTATACACTTTGTTCAGCAAACAATACATTCCAAATGTCTTTACAATAACAGCTATTCTTCTCTTAAAACTGCTTCTGCAGTTTCGTTTAACAGTTGAGCAACAGCTTCGTCCAAAATAGCTTCGGCCATTTTAACGATCTCATCTTCTTTCTTCGCTTTTGGGTCGACCGTTGGCTCGAAGAGCTCCGAGGAAGGAGATAGTTCAGCTGCGGTACAAAACGTAAATAAGTTCGAAGTCACAAAATTAGAAAATAAAGTTAAAAGTTTTTAAGCAATACCTATCCGCCTCTCGAGTTCCGCAGCTTTCTCAGCTGCCTTTGTTGCTTCTTTTGCATCGTGAGAATCTTTTTTGCTCTTTTTTATTATCTCGTGGGCCACTCCTCGGCCACCATTCTCCCAGATGTCAGTGAAGAATTTTCTGCCAACTAAGCTTGCTTCGGCCGAGGGTTCTTTTGTATCTTCAATGGATAAAGTAGCTTCGGTTTGGGCCAAATCTTTCACATGCTCGCAACCAGACTTCTCCAAAATAGCCGCAATCCCTCTGGCACCTGAGAAGGCGCAGACATCCCCACGACTGCTCAAAATTTCCTCAAAAGCTTTGGCCTCATTGCTGATCCAGTCAATCGGGCCCTCAGGATCGCCTCTTACGAAGTTATCCTCGCTAGAGTATGCGCCAACTTTGGCGAAGCTAGTTTTTATTTTATCTACACATTCTATAGATTTTTCATAACATTTCTCTTTTGAAGAGCGAAGTTCTACAGTTGTCTTCTCCAAATAATTTTTCCAATGGTTACTGGCGTCTCGGTCAGCTTCAGCGATAGCGCATTTTCAATTTGTCTCAGCCAGTTGTTTTCGAAGATCTTCAATTTCGCATTTCTGGGCTTCAGATTGGGCTTTGGAAGTAGCTTTGTCTTCTTTTATCTTATTCACTAATGAGTTTAATATTTTATCTTTTTCAAGACCTTCGTTCCTTAGTTCAATTACTTCGGAACGAAGATTGCTCAAAGCCATAGCATATCCTTCGTCTTCGGCACTTTTTTGCGCTCTGAGGGCGTTGCTAAGAATAAGGCCCTGCAAAAGGAGTGCGGTATTAAGTATAAGCAAATGGAAAATTTTGTTTTTTTAAGTACAAGAATCTAATTCTATTACCTTTAAGCTATTGAATGCTAAGCTATCGGCCAGTTCATCTTTTGATAGCACCGAGAACCCCTCTTCTAGTGTTGGGAATCCGAAGCTTCTGCTCATCTCCCGGTAGACAGAAATCTCTTTGTTGTCCGGGAGACAATACAAGAAGTCTTCTTCTCCGCTGTTGTTGAATATCAATGCCCCTTTTGGATATTTTAGTCTCTGGGCATAACATTGGGCTTCTCGCTTCTCTTCTGCAGATAACCTCTTTCTCGAAGCATGACGTATAATATAATCGAGAGCTTCGGAAGATGCTTCGGGAATAGGAATGGCAGTTTTTTCAGACAGAATTTCTTCTGCAGCCTCTTTTTTCGTTTCTTCTTCTATTTCCAAGGATTTCTCCTTGGCAGGCTCTGAGGGCCCAGCTTTGGTCTTGGCTTGGCTCTTGGCAGCTTTGGCTTCGGATAGTTTTGCCTCAATTTGTGGTTTCAAAGCTTCGACAGTCTTTTTTGGAGTAGAGCTTGAAGTTTTTATTGTTTCTAACACATCTAGTACGTTTACCATCCTCCTCCTCTTGGGAGTCATTGAAAGATCCTTTTATGCCTTCGGCATTATCACCTCTGCCGAAGGGCTTATAACTTCTAATGCCTTTGTTTTCTCGACCGTTCTCTCTTCAATATTAGTGGCCTTTGACTCATCTGATTTGGCTGATGACGCCTTCGGCATTGCAGCCGGCTCTTCAGTTTTCTGCGTAATCATAGGTTCTTTGGCTTCGGTCGCTAAAGATGTTTCACCACCAAACTCAGGCACTATGGCCGGTTCGATGAAACGCGGTCGGTGTGTAAGGACATTCACCTTTTTGCTCTTTGGTGCGGGTTCGCTTGGAGCAGCTGAAGCATCGTCCTTCCTAGAAGTTGCACTCTTCCTTTTTTGCCCCCGCGTCGGATAGCGGTAGTCAGGATACATGAATCCGATGGCATCAAAAACTCTATTTAATCTCTTCTTTTTCTAGCCTCCGAAGGCCGTAGATAGCGCATTGTCCTCCACCTTGGAGTACGTCCCAAGCAGATCATCACTTGTAGCTTCAACACTTTTTAGCCAGTCATCGTCTGGCTCGATAAACTGGTCTCTAAACCTGAAGGTATATTTTAGTCGAACCAAGCCACCTTCGTGAGGATTGCTGATGGTTTCTTTTGGCATCTCCCAGTTGGCTACCAATGGCCATATCCTGTTAGCCACGTGCTCTTGAACTAAGTCTCTTGTCCTGATGAAAGAGCAGACTAAGCCGAAGGCCTTGCGACATTCTTCGGCCACTTCATCAATTTCTACCTTCGGTTTCCGGAGGCCGAAGCGTTGCCAGATAGGGCGCATGATGATCCCTTTAATATCCTCTCGTGCCTTTAAATCATTTTTTACATAGAACCATTCTTTCATCCAGTCTCCGGGCCATCTTTTCTGAAAGGTTGGCACGAGGCAGCTTGACCCAGAGCGAGCAACGAAGCTGTAGCATCCAAAATTGTTATGATACTGCTCTTTACCCTAGGGTTTCGTCTCATATAACAGTTCGTGCATACTGTAGAAGCTTTTTGCATTTGGCTCCAAGCCTTGACTCCTTACAGCCCGTATAAAGATCCCCATTCTTATGAGTGCCTTGGGAGTAATTTGATGAAGGTAAACCTGGATGGTCTTCAGAACTTCCACCACAAAACTGCTTAGGGGGAACTAAAGTCCAGCCCTGAAGAAGCTTTGGAAGATCACGACTTCGTTCTCTTCGGGAGTAGGAAAAGTCTTATATCCGTTGTCAACCCTCACGATAGACACATCTCGAAAGTATCTTCCCCTCATATTGTCGAGATGACTCTGTTTAATAGTTGATTTTCCGAAAACTGTATGGCTTGGCCGCCAGGGTCGATCTTCGGAGTCTTCCCTGCCACTTTCCACATCATAACTGTCACTATCACCAGTGTCTTCAGATAAACCTTCCAAAATCTCACTTGTAATCTTCTCTGTATTTGTCTTCGCTATTGATTCAAGAAAGCCAAGATTCTTCTCCTCAGAAAGGCTCAGCTTCGTTTCAGCAACAGCTTTTTTATCTTGAGACATCTTCGGAAATGCTGAAAAAGTGCTTTCAAGGCCGAAGCTTAAAAAATTTTAAAAAGTCAAGCAAATGTTGGTGCGCAAGAGCTAAAAATTGAGTAAGCAAGAGCAGATGGCAAGAAAGCGTGTCAAATGAGCTCGTGGTGCGCTCTTATTTATACACCTAGTGCGTTGAAAATTGGAAGGCCCAGCTTGTCAGTGACTGTTGCTATTCTAGCAAAGGGAAGGTGTTTTTTCAAACCTTCGGCTTAGGGCCTTCGTCCATATCGCAATATGAATTTATTATTCTAACAAATTAATATTGCGAGGAACTACTGTTGGGGGCCTTTGGCTTCCGAAGGTCCTCAAAAACATAATTTAACAAAGTTTCTCGAGTATGGTGCATGAATAGGTATCTTCGGACTTGAGTTAAAATCACAGTGTGAAGAAGCACAAAAGGAATACGAAGGATGGCGCGGAGCTGAAGCTATGTGCAGAAGAGCTTCGGCATGGTAGCAGGAAAGGAAACTGACTTAAAGATGAAAAAGCTATTTAGACCTCGATAGGTTACTATAGAGTTATTAGCAAATGTAAAGGGCATGGTTGTAATTTTACATGGGCTGCGTCCCGTGCCTATAAATAGATGAACAGTACCCACGTACTGTTCACGTTGACTTATATTTGCTCGTGCGTCACGCTTGGACTTTTGCCTTCTGTCAAGCCAAAGGTATAAGTGTAACCCAATATTGTTCATGTTCATATATGATATGATTGAGAAATATTAATGATGCTATATGATTATTTATGTTATTTTTCATGTCTCATACGCTTCTTCTTTTATTAATATATATATTATGATGACGAAAGTACGTCCTTCATGACCTTCGTCCGAAGATCATTATATCCTAAGGGAGATAATGCTTCGAGGGGCGAAGGGCATTAACCATTAATCTTTTTTGGGTTGCCTTGTTCTTAACTCATAGCATTTGAGAACAAGTCCCCAACAGATAATAATTACCATTTATTTTCATTGATGATGTTAATACGTATTAATACTAGTTAAAACTATATTTATAGCACCTACTCATAATTTCACCATTTATGACTCGCAATAATAGTCATAATTGGATTAATAAGCATTTACGCGTTCAGGACGTATTTATGGTGTGATAAGTGCGATGTGTTAATATGTACGTAATGGTGAATGGCCTGTACTGGTATATGTTTATTTATTGGTGTATGTTTTCTTTTTGTATGGCAACGTACGACGTTATTAGAAGCTGATTGTGTGGTAGAGGATTCAAATTTGTTTGAGGACGAACCGCAGGACACGTTCGAGCAAGGCAAGTGGATTCTCCCTCTGCATATTCTATTTGTTCCCAATTAATGCATATAATAATGTTTACTATTTGGATATATTGCATAATTTGATGGGATTTACCTAATTAAGGATTTCCTAGATTTACCAACTGTATTCCTTGATTACCCTGGGGAAAATATTATGCTTTACAAATTTGTGCTACCGCTCAACTTAATAATTTTTATGTCACTCATTATTTGATGTTAATGTTCCAAAAATGAAATTGGCAATATAATGTTAACCTGATGGTTAAAATAATATTATTTCATATTAATTGGAGCATGGAGTGACCACCCAGGATAACAGTGCAACCACGAGTGCTATCATGGCTCTGGCTTTGGTAATTAGCTTTATATGCTTAGTACCTAGCAACCTTACCTGAAATATGGGCAAGAGGGGGAGCGGCAGTGGTGGCAGCTCATGTTGACATGGGGACATATTCTTGGCTAAGGTACCTCACCCAGAGGGCCTCCACATCGACTTTGGAAACCTTAGCGGGTTGCTTCGTATTAAGTGTATTTTGTGAAAGCCTCATAATGGATCCCTAGCCATTCACCTTGGTAGTGTTTACGGGTCTGATCAACACAGGCTAGATGGGATACATGGCTTGTGGGTAAAGTTGTACCACCTCTGCAGAGTGTAAAACTGATATATCAGCTGTGCTCCCGGTTAAGAGCAGCCTGGACTCCTCACATGATAATTAAACTTAAAGATGGACAATAACTCAAGATCCGATGATCTACCAACGGTTTGCTTAAGTGGTTTGAGTTAAGTGTTTTTGTTATACTGATATTCCTTTGTTTAAATGGGATACTTGGGATTCACACTTATTAGTAAGACAGGTGTTATTAATAAAATGTTGACCAACTAAAATGCTTACTGCTCAACCTTAGCCTCACCTTGTTATACCTGCATTAATTTTCCCCACTTGCTGAGCCCCGACTATAAGTGAGCTCACCCTTGCTAATATTTTGATCAGAGGGTGATGCTGGAGACTTTGATGGAGATTTTGACGACAATGAATTCTAAGTCTAACGATGCGCTGGTCATCTTCCTGTGGGGGATTGCCCATGTTATTTAATTCCGCCTTACTTTGATGTGGTACTTGTTAAAGATACAATGATTCAGATGATGTAATAAAGTATTCTACTCTCTTTACGCCTTTATTGTATTGTCTTTTGATATATTACACTTGTGACGTCAACATATGTGTGGAAATGGATCTTGGCACACATATGCTATGCGCTCGGTTCTACCTCCTGGAACCGGGTGTGACACCCTCTTATCTAGGGTATTCTCTCTCCTCCCCTAAATATTTTTATACTCTAAATAACGAATTAAACACAAAATGAACATATATGTATCATTTTAGACTATAACAAATACATACATAAAAAATTAATTTAAAATACAATAGGAATATTATGTATTATGTATATGGGGATGAATTTAGGTGCTCTTTGGTTCAATCAAGTGAGCGGTAACGGCAATGGAATCGACTGGCTCTGCTATGTGTTATAGTGTAGTGCTTAACACCCTTTGGTTCAGCAACGTTTTCCATTTCCATAATACCCTAAACATAACAAGCAGGCTTTCAATGACTCCATCGTACGAATACTGGTCGACAGGTCCATACCGAACAAAGCTACTTGTTGCAGAGCGTCGAGTACAGTCGGTCCTAGAACCTACTACGAGAAGATGGGCATCGATAGGCATGCCCCTCCTTGTGGGCGATCTCGTCGTGCTGGCTCGTCGTCGGCGTTTGCGCCGCGTGGAGAAGGTTCTTCTTCTGGCTCTCCCTCGCAGGAGCGTCGATGGCGTCGCAACAGTGAGGGCGTTCTCCTTCTCGGACGCCACAAGCGAGCTTGTTGTGTGTTGGGGATGGGGGAAGGAGCAAACGAAGGCTGAACGGAGGAGGCCCGCTGTCAGCGGTGTAGGGAGATGATTGCAGCGGGCACCGATGCTAGGAGAAAGCAACGTTCGAGAGAGAGCTCAGGAACGAGGTGAGAAGGCGACCGTCGCGGCGGGATCCAATAACATCGGGTGTGGAGCGAGATAGTATGCCGCCATATCGGATCGCGTCGTGCTCGATTGCAGACCGCCCCAACCAAACACTATATAATGGAATCAGATTATGTCGTAAATGGATCACGGGGCAAAATAAACGAACAAAACAACACCTTAGAGGTAATCATTGCGGGGGTTGGGATTTACGAGGATAGTGGATAGAGAAAAAGTGAGATATAGGGAATGATACAGAGGGAAACCGTTATAGGTAGCCTAAATCGGTCAAATTGATCTCGCGATTGATTTTATCGATTAACTGCATTCTTACTGTGTTCAAAGTCATGTACGATATTGAATCCATCATACATCGCCCTTCTTCTATTGTCATCCATTTCCAAAACTAAATAACTCAATGTATAAAAAATATGTAAATAAACATCATTAAGCATACAAACATAAATAAAAAATGTGTAAACAAACATCATTAAGCATACAAACATAAATAAAAAATGTGTAAATAAACATCATTAAGCCCTTCTTCTATTAGGAAGGATCACTAGACATCAAAGAAATCATGCATCAAATTTTAACTAACAAACTAATTCTAATAATATGCATCAAAGAAAGAATAAAAATACCTTCACGGAGATCGTCAAGGTGGTGATGGTCGAGGAGACGCGGGCTGGCCCGTAGTTAGAGTGGAGAGAGAGACCGGAGACTAGAGTCAAATGGGCCTAGAATTAGATGGAAACACAGCTTTAGGGTTCATAAAAAATGTAACAGTCATCATCAGTTGAAGAACTTCCAGTCATACATGGTGTTAATGCACCCAATATCACAGTCGAAGCTTTGCAAAGGGGACGTGTTTTGTTATTCCTACTGTAATTTATCTGCGATCCCTAGGTTTAAGTGGTACAAGTCCCATAGATAGATCTTCTGTACAACATGTGGGTTCTCAACAACGGGAAATACAACTCAAGGACAGTGTATGGTGTTTACGTGGAACGGCGGAAGAACAAACACTAAGGTATGCAGCACAAATTTCAGATTAGACAAAAAGAGATACAAGACAACACTACTTAGATATGTAACCTAATATGCTCTTGCAAGAAAAATAAAACATACTAAATACACCTCGATGTTCACACCACTATAGTTGACTGCACTAAAGCTGCCAGCAATCAGCATCAACTATGTTTTTTGGCTCCCACATGGAGGCGTGCGCTTGGTACCATATTTTAAACTCTGCACTTTGCAGGCAACAACTAGCAATAGATACAGTGTGTTTGTGTGTGTGTTAGAGAGAGAGAGAGAGATGGAAAAGCAAAGCTTAACTAGTTAAGTAATGCAAAGTTAGCATATATATGCACACAATGCTAGCTAGCACTACACCTCTAACACTAGCTAACCACTTCATTGAAGCTCTGAGGCTTTCTAATTCGCCACTTCGTTGAAAACAGAAAGCAGCGGTGTTGGGGGCCTTCGTCCTCCGAAGGTCCTCAAAAACATAATTTAACAATGTCTTCCAAGTATGGTTTATAGACAGGTATCTTCGGATTTATGATAAAGGCATACACGATGAGAAGCTTGATCGTGACAAAGGTTGTCGTCGCTCCGAAGCTATGCAGAAGGGAGCTTCGGCTAAATCGCAGGAAAAGGAACCGACTTAAAAGGGAAAAGGTTGTTCAGTCCTCATAGATTTTTCTATAAACCAATAGTAAATGTAAAGGGCATAATTGTAATTTCTCATGGGCTGCGTCCAGTGCCTATAAATAGGTGAACAGTACTCCCGTACTATTCACGCTGACTTGTACTCGCTTGTGCGTCATGCTTGGATTTTTGCCTTCTGTCAAGCCGAAGGTATAAATGTAATTCAATATTGCTCATATTCATTCATAATGATATAATAAAAGGATATTAATGTCGTCATATGATCATTTATGTCATCCCTTATGTTTCATATGTTTCTTCTTTCGTTAATATACATACTGTGATGATGAAGGTAAGTCCTTCATGGCCTTCGTCTGAAGATTATTATATCCTAAGGGAAATAATGCATTGAAGGACGAAGGGCATTGACCATTAACATTTTTCTGTGTTGCCTTGTTCTTAATTCATAGCATTTGAGAACAAGTCCCCAACATTGGCGCCCACCTCCGGTGAACCCTCTTTCGACCACCTTCGGCAAGCACTGACCTTCGTCATGCCGCCGAAGAAAGTTTCAGCAATAGGGGCTGCTGCACTACAGCCACTGGACCCAAATCAGGAGAACCTCTCTCTCCGAGAGGCTCGAAGCTAGAAGAGGAAAGCCACTAGTCCAACACTCCCGGAGGAAGAGTTGGATCAAGAAATCAGAAACATGGAGATAATTCATCAGCAAGTACAAAGGAAGAAGGAGAAGATGGCCAGACTGGTTGATCTTCAAAGGCAAACCGATGAAGCAACTGAAGAAGTACGCCATCTTGTTCAAGACGAACAAGACCGAAGGCCTCAACACAGGGAGCTTCATCAAGAAGGTTTATTCAACAAGGATGGATGGTATGATGATTTTAATCATGATACCTTTACCTTTGATGCTGCTTCTCCCTTGGCACGAGAACTGCAAGCCATCCCATGGCCTTCATCATATAAGCCACCTCAGCTCCCTATGTATGATGGGCACTTGGATCCGAATCAATTTTTGATGAGTTATGAGGCAACCATATCTTCATATGGAGGCAATGCAGATGTCATGGCCAAATCCTTCGTCATGGTAGTTCGGAATGTGGCCCAAACATGGTATTCTTCTCTTCGGCCAGGGACTATTACTTCATGGCAGAAGCTCAAGGATATGTTACTGACAAGATTTCAAGGCTTTCAGACGAAGCCGGTCACAGCTCAGGCTCTGTTTCAATGTACGCAAGACCATGAGGAGTATCTTCAAGCATACGTCCGAAGGTTCTTGCGTCTCAGAGCATAAGCTTCTACAGTGCCCAATGAGATTGTTATTGAGGCCATGATCAAGGGGCTTCGTCCAGGACCTACTGCCTAGTACTTCGCCAGAAAACCTCCACAGACACTGGAGAAGTTGCTTCAAAAGATGGATGAATATATCAGGGCTGACAATGACTTCCGCCAAAGAAGGGAGGAAGCTTACAGGTTCTCCGAGATGACCAGGGGCTTCGGAGGAAGAATATACCCGAGGCATGTTAGGTCAATTCACAACACTCAGAATGATGACAGAGGGAGTCAGCTGCAGAGGCCCCAGTGTTCTTCACAATCTTTGGGACAGCAACAAAGTTCTTTTCGGCCGCTAGCTCCAAGAGGTAGAGGCGCCAGGGGCTTCGGAGGAAGATATAGGGACTAACCTAGGAAGATTTACTGTTTATTTTGTGGTGAAGACAAGGGCCATACTACAAGAATGTACCAAATCACCATCCAAAAGCAGAAGGAGATCGCAGAAGCCGAAGCCCGGCAAAATCAACCAAAGCAGGTCCTACATACTGCTTCGTGTCACTCACCTTACATACCAGAGTATGTGGGTAATCATCCTATAGCTTCTGTTGCTTCGGCCAGTCAGTCACAGGCTTCTTGGCCACAGCTTCCACCTTCGCCGCCACTACAACCTACCTATTCACGAGGTCAGCAGCCAGAAGGGAGCCATCAGACTCATCAACAGCGAGAGCTCAGGGAAGAATCCGAAGCTCGCACGGTCAACTGTACTGTGTCAGAGTCAAAACACATCTATTGAGAGATATCCTACCTCCGAAGCATTTTACATTCATTGTCATTTTTCATTTTAATAAGGAACAATTAGTGTAAATCTACTCTTATCACTTTTAATTTCTTGTAATAGCTTCGTTCTTGTCACAATGAAATATATCTTTCCTACAGACTTACGAAGCTCAAAAACTGTCGAAGCTACAAAAGTTGTTCCTGAGGAACATAGCGTAATTTTGCCAAAGCTTCAAAAAGTCGTTCCCAAGGGAGCGCAGTGTAAGTTTTCTGCTCAAAAGTCATTCCAAAGGGAATGCAGAGCCAAATACCGCTGAAATATAAGGCGAACCGCGAAAAGTCAACGTGAATACCGTCGAAATATAAGGCAAAGCGCGAAAAGTCAACGCGAATACCGCCAAAATAGAAGGCAAAGAAGTTCAAAAGATGTTCCTAAGGGAATGCAGAACTTAGACCGAAAAATAAGCGGTGAAGCCGAAAAATAAACGGCAAAGAGATTTTGATGGTTCCTAAGGGAACGCAGATATTGTGTTTCAGTGTGGGTACGTGTCTTCGAAATTATCATCATTCTTTGCATCATATAATCACATCATATCGCATAGCATCACATCATACATCATATCACATCAATAACATCAATTGGAAGCGAGGTCGATCTTTGGAGAATGCTTTATAAAAAATGAAAAGATGCCAAGGCACAAAATAAGCTGAGAATTACAGCTTCATCAACTCTGATGTGGAAGGAGGGATTTCTTGTTTACGAAGCATTGATGATGATTCTTACGAGGCGTAAAAACTCTTCTTTACGAAGCATGAAAAGAAGGGAAGGTGTTTTTTTCGCCGAGGGCTCAAAAACGGTATGTACATAAAGTTTCATGCATCATAAAGAACTGAATTACAAGCAATTCATATATTACATTTAAATCTTGCAAGCACCAAATATTACAAACATAGTTCAGCAAATGTTACATTAATATTCTAGAAAATGTTTTTACAATAGCTACTCTTCTTCCTTCAGAACTTTTTCTACAGCTTTGGTTAGCAGTTTGGTAACAACTTCATCTACAATAGCTTCGGTCACATTAATGATTTCTATTGCCTTCTTCGTTTCTAGGTTGGCCAGTGGGTCAAATGGCTCTGGTGGAGGAGGTAGTTCAGCTGCGGGAGAAAATATCAGTTAGCTCGAAGTCAAAAATAACAAAGCAAAAAGCCATTAAGTAATACATATTCGTCTCTCGAGTTCCGCTGCTTTTTCAGCTTCTCTTGCTGCTTCTCGAGCGTCATGAATATCTTTTTCGCTCTTTTTCATTATTTCATGAGCTATCCCTCGGCCGCCATTTTCCCAGATATTAGTAAAAAAATTTCCACCTATTAAACTCGCTTCAGCCAAGGGGTCCTTCGTATTGTCGATGGAGAAGGCAGCTTCGGTTTGGGCCAAGGTTTTAACATGTTCATAACCTGCCTTCTCCAAAATGGTTGCAACTCCCCTCGCACCAGAGAATGCACAGACGTCCCCACGGTCACTCAAAATCTCCTCAAAAGCTTCGGCTTCGTTACTAATCCACTCGATGACGCTTTCGGGGTCACCTCGTATAAAGTTGTTTTCTCTTGAGTACGTGCCCACGTTGGCAAAACTAGTCTTTGTCTTTTTCACACATTCCACAGATTTTTCAAAACATCTTTCTTTTGATGCGCTAAGCTCTGCAACTATTTTTTCAAAATAATTTTTCTAGTACTCACTGGCATCTCGGCCAGCTTCGGCAATAGCGCATTTTAATTTGGCCTCAGCCAGTTCTTTTCGAAGGTTTTCAATCTCATTCTTTTGAATCTCAGATTAAGCCTTGAAGTTACCTTCATCCTCCTTTACTTTGTCCACCAATGTTAGTAGAATTTTGTCTTTTTCAGTGGCTTAATTTCTCAGCTTGATAACCTCTGTTCGAAGGTTATTGAGAGCAATAGTGCAGCTCTCATCTTCAGCATTCTTTTGCGCCCTTAAGGCGTTGCTAAGTATTAAGCCCTACAAGAAAGAATTAATGAATTAATATACGAATTAAAAGACCATTACAGAATCCATAAGCTTCGAAATTCACAACTTTTTGTACCTTCAGACTGTTGTATGCAAGGCTATCCGCAAGATCTTTGTAGCACCCGGGCTTTAAGGGACAAAGCCGGGTGCATCTCATACATGCGCCAAAGAAGACAACATATATAATAACAGAGTGTATAGAGATAAATGTCACAATATAATTAGAGTACTTATTACATACCGAAAGACTTACAAAAATAAAAGATAAATGTACAAGGATCGAACTAATCCATCCTTGGCGCCAGAAAGTCAAATAGGAGACACCACCTAGACCTCACACGAACACAGGGCACATCCACCATGGGCCTCCTCCAGTGATACCTGCTCTTGACCTGTGGGGGGTGTGAGACAGCAAGGGTGAGCTCACACATGTTCATCGCTCAATAAGTTGTGGGGAATAATGTGGCATGAACTCACCAAAGGTGGGAGTTCATAAAGTGTAAGGCTGATCAACAATAGAGGTTAAAGCTGAGCATTGCTTTTAATAAGTTGGTCAAAATTTTATTAGCAATTACTAAGTAATACAACAAAATTAATAAATAATCCCATGCATATGCAAATGACAAATTGAATTTAAGTTCCATAAATTAATCATCGGAGAGTCCTGAGCTGCTCATGACCGTGAGCTCGGCTAGTATACCAGTTTTACACTCTGCAGAGGTTGTACCCTTTACCCACAAGTCGTGTTTCCCATGTCGTCAGGGCTAGCTAGACCCTTAGACACTACCGAGGTGAATGGCTAGGGATCCACTACGAGGCCTTTACAAAGTTCCACTAGCTTCCGAAAACCCGCTACAGTTTATGGGAAGAGCACTTGCAAGAATCCCCCGTCTGACCGCCATCGCAGCAAAATCAATCTGAGAACCTCCTTGCATGCAACTCCCCTACTGCCCTTGCCCCTTTCGGGTAAGGTAGTCTTCCACTAGCTTTCCTAATTAGTTAGCCAAGGGGTCCCATTCCTCCCTTGTGGTGGCACGTGTTTCTCAAGTTAAGCTCCATGTTCCAATTAACAATAATATAATGATCTTGACATGAACATAAGTAAAATAACAGAATAACTGGAACATGGATATAATGAAATATTAACCCAAAACCATATAAAGCAATAGCAAAACTACCCATGTGATTCAGGGGTAAACAAGGTAAAATGGATAAACAGACTAGGGTGACCTATTGGGTCCCATCAAAATTGAACCTATGCATGGTAAATGATTATAAAGAACATTATTGGGTAACAAAAGTGAATCAAGGGCACAACTTGCCTGGCACTTGAGATTCCAGTACCAACTTGCTTTTTAGATGACACGTGATCTCGCTGCTAGTCATAGCAATACAAACAAACATGGTATAGATAAAATTAACATCACACCAAACATAATAACAAAATGTATAACAATGATCTACGTGTTGCTACGAAATCGCGGAAACAAGAACCACTAAATTCGGAGTCGATTAAGGAGTTATGATTTATAAAAGCTCTACGTGATTTAAAATATTAAACTATATTATAAATTGGTTAATATAAATCATATGAGGGATTATTCTATAAATAATTATCACAACTTTAATCTAAGTTATAAATTGACCATAAATTATATTCTAGTAGATTATAATGATAAGCAGATTAACAAGACTAACAAACATAAGTTAAATAGAAATCTAATTATCAAATAATGAGACATGGTATAATCAATGTTGTTACTGCGTAATAAGTACTTATACAAAACTAACGCAACTTAAACGAGTCAAATCGGAATTAAAACGAAGGGGTTATGAATTTCCGAAGGTTCTGTGTCTCGCATAGGATTAATTAGGAAATCAATTTTATCACTGTTTTCATGACTAAACGGAGATTCCAGGTGATAGAGAATAATATTACAAGATTTTAGAAACTGGAATGGGTTAATTTGGACTAAAAATGGATTTTCTATGATTTAATCAAGTTCTAACATTTATTTATCTATTAAAAATCCATTTATAATTTAAATTTTCTGGTTTTATACTGTTCTAGACTGGGCTCATGAATAAGCAAAAGGCCAGGGGCTAGCTTGAAAGATTCCCCAAACACAGAACCATCCGCGCTGGACCGCGGGTTGATTCACTAAAAGGACGAGGGCTCATATGCAACATTGACGGCCGAAAGGGTAACTTGTGTTTTGAGCCGTTGGATCCACGATTTATGGCACGGATCAAAAGGGCCCATCACCCAACCGGTATGCGCACGGGACCACACGATCCGGATCCAACGGCTGGATGCCATCCCACTACTGGATCTAATCACGACCACATGCCTACGATCCAATGGTTCCCCGGGCGTCTTCAACCACCAGACCCAGAGCACGGCGGCGCCGCACTCCCCTACGGTGGAGCGCCACTGGTGTGCAGCCCGCCGGCACACTGGTGACCCAATCCGGACGCCGATCTAAGCGGAACAAAGCAGAGGGTATGGGGAATGTAATCGAGTGCATCATATCGTTCTCGGTGGCGTCAGCAGCGCTGCTCACGGTGACCCGCAGCCCGGTGGCCTGGATGAAGAACCGGTGAGAAATTCCTGGTTCCCAGATGGTCACCAGAGCCCGGAGATGCGAAGTGCGTCATCCCCGAGCTATGGCGCGGCCGTTGGTTTCACTCACACACTCGATTCACACAGCCCGCACGACCGCGACAGCCACCGAGCTCCCTCAAATCTCTCGCCCGCACCTAGATAGTAACCACCCGATCGCATCGATGGCTCATGAGGAGCACGGTTTGGCGAGCCGGTCGCAGCAGGTCTTCAGTCTTCCACGGCGCCAATGATGAAGTCCCCAGGGCAGCGGGCGCACGGGCAGACACCGGCGGCGGCGGAACTCACAACTCTCTCTCCCTCGATTTGATGGTGGCGGCAGCAAGAAGAGGAGGCTAGGGTTCGGTGTCATACTTTATGGCCACCAGGGAGGTCGGTTTGGGGCGCCAGCTGCGACGGATTCAATCCTGGAATCACGCCCCCACTCTGGTCTTCGCGGCGAGGTTGGCGCGGCTTTGGCGGAGAGGATGAAGACGGAGTCTGTCGCTAGGTCCTAGATGTCAATGACTTCCACGCAAGCGAGAGAGAGGGTTCTGGGCAGTGAGCCCACCAGTTAATGAACCGGGGTGCAGGCGCGCGCAGGCAAGGAAGCTGACAACCATACCCCATCCGTCAGTGCAGAGGTAGCACTGGGCTTGGTGCGCACGAATGGAAGTTGGGCCGGCTAGGAATTGGGCCCAAAGTGAGGTCTGCCTTCATTTTTCTTTTCTTTTTATTTCCCTTTCTCTTCTCCTTTTAGATTTTCAAATTCAAAATTTTGAATTCAATTGTAACTATGAACTTATACTCAGTATACTAAATGTACAATCTGAATATACTAATATAGAAGGACCTAACTATTTTTATATACATCTTTATTTTTACATAACATTTTCTTTCTCTTCTCTAAACTCCAACTTGCAAATTAGGGTTGAATCTCCAAATTTGGATTTTTAATATATTTCTGTTTACATTAGTTTTATATTGTCACAAAATGCACCCAAAATAAAAGTCTCAGCATGATGCAATGATTTAGTGGCATATATTTTATAATTATCTGTTTTAAAATATGGTGTTCACATGTGATGGCACAAAAAGTTCATACTCCCAAATAGATCAAGTGAACTTGTTTCTCCCTTTGATATTAGCTCTTGCAAATTACAAATTGGGTATTACAAATCCTACCCACCTTAAAAAGAATCTCGTCCTCGAGATTTAAGAAGTTCTAGGGAAAAGATGGGGATAATCTATGCGAAGATCTTCTTCTCTTTCTCAAGTAGCTTCATCTTCTCCGTGGTGACTCCATTGCATTTTGCACATCTTTATAACTTTTGTAACACCCTGAATTTGGGGGTATAAAATTTCTTTGCTCATATTCACAAATTCAGGTGTTACTTCTCTTTTCACACCCATCCCAATCCCCTCTTTCTCTTTTTTATATAGAAGAAAAGGGGCTATTTACTTTGTGTAATTAAAGTTTATTAGACTAAAACTCCAAGGGGAATGAAATGTTGCATCATGTCAAACCCTAAATTCTACTTTTGTTTGGTGCATAATTCTTAGAAATGCTAATTTGAATTTGTGGCTTATTTGGATTTGAATCAAATAGAGTAAAAAAAAAGAAAAAGGGAAAACAAATGCCAGAATAAAAGAAAAAGGAAAGAAGCCCGCTTCCCCCGCCCCCTCGGCCTTTCGGCCCATCTGGCCCATCCCCGCGCGCGCGCGCTCTCCTCCCCCTCTCCCCTCTCTGCCCTGGCGGGCCCGCACGTCAGCGCGACCGCCTTCCCCGCGCCCGCTTTCCCCGCTCTCTCTGCTCGCGGGCCCGAGCTATCAGCTCTTCCGTCTCCGTGTAACCGCCGCCACGAGCCGCGCGTGCCGCGGACTCCGCGCCCACGTCGCGCGTGGAGCTCGCCACCACCCCGACCTCGGCCACTTGAGCCCAGAACCTCGCTCGCCCTCATCCCCTCCCTCATTTGCGCACTTGCAGGCCTCCCTTCCACCTCGCCCACGCTGCGCGCACGCCAAAGCGCCGCCGCCATTAAACCACCGCCGCCCGAGCTCGTTTCTCCGTTGCCGTTGGAGCCCCGTCGTGCCCTCTGCCACGGTGAGCTTCGCCCCGGCGTCCGCAACCCGGGACGCGCCCCAATTTCCCCTCTCCCTCCCCGAATCCATCTGCCCGCGCTCACCGCCGTTCTCTGCGCAGCCGCCGAGGTCCGCCACCGTCGACCCGGGCTGCCGCCGCTTCTCTGTCGCCATCGAGGGGTCCCCGGAGTTCGCCTTGAGGTCAGGAAACTCTCTCGCCCTCTCCCGTTCTTTTTATTGCCCCCCGTCGCGTTAAATTGCTCGCTGGAGTCCCTTAGCGCCACCGCCGAGCCGCTTCGCCGTGGGCCGCCCCCTTCCGGTGCCCCTGCCCCGACCCAGTCCTCACCGAAAGGTTCCCCGCGCCCTCCCCAACCTCCCCGGCCGCCCAGGTCGTCCCAGGGACCCGCAGAGCCCCTGCGCCCCTCGTCTCCGGCGAGTTCTCCGCCGCGGGGACGGGCGCCGCCGCCTCTGCTAGCCGGAGGAGAAGACAGAAGCCAGCCACCCAATCCCCGCCGTCCATCCCAGATCGAACGGCCCTGATTCAAATAGGCCGAGCCCAATCTTAGCCGTCCGCATGAGATCCAACGGCCCAGGGCCCTTCCCCCCCCCCCTGCACCCCGCCTTCCTGCCATTTGGGCCCCGCCTGTCAGCCGTCCGCGCCCGCGCTGCCCGCCCGGCCCCGCCTGTCAGCCGTCCGCCCCGTGCTGCCCGCTCGGCCCCGCCTGTCAGCCGCTCAGGCCGCCGCGCGCGCCCGCCCGCGAATCTAATCTCGGGCGTTGATCCGAGATCCAACGGCTATAAAAGCCCGATACCCCTTCGCCCGCGCATTTTCTTAAAGAGACCCCCGACTTTCTGAAAATTAACCCGCCGTCCTTGGATCTTCGCAGTTAGGTCCTCGGACATTTTATTTAATCCAAAATAAGTATTTAAGGCATATTTTTTAATCCCTAATCTTGTAAAATTCATAACTTTGTCATATGAACTCCAAATTAGGTGCTTCAAATTGCAAAATGTTCATAATATTTTTATCTATCTATTTAAACAATGTTTCCCTGCTGTTTTTATGTCCCTAATTAATAGTTGATCATTAGGGTAAAACTAATGTTATTGGAACCCCTATTTGAGATAAATAAAGGATAGAAGACTTTAATAAAAGTTGGAGCACCTAAATTTATGGACTTAACACCATGTAATGATTTAACCCCACCACTTACTTAGATCTGATTAGTGGATAATGAATCATTTTGTATAGTCATCTACCCTAGACCTAGGGAACACCAGATTGCCAATCCTTTTCTACTGTGAACTTGTGATCTCTCTGCTGCATATGTTTGGTTTATTGCTTTTGTTTGTTACTTCCCAAGTGCATAGAATGAATGATTACTTTACGTAGACAACGGGCAGTCTGTGTTTCCCGAGGAGGTTGCAGAAGAGGTCTCTGAGCAGCAATTTGGTGAAGGCAAGTGTCCTCTGACCCATTATGTCCCATTCACTTATAATTCACTTTCCCTCATTACTTAATTGAAACCTAAGGATTGACTAGCTTTATACTTTACCTTATCCTTGATGACCTTTTGGGTTATTATTATGGTTAGCATTTTGCTATTGCCTTAACCTAATCAATGAACATGATGTGACTATTTATGATACGATACTGTTATCCTGATGATATTGATGATCTTGTGATACTCTAGGGGGCTCAGGCTGTTTCCTGAGTACCTCTCCGTAAGGACCTGTTCGTTGAGAGACCACCCGGGATAACAGTGCAACCATGAGGGTGAAATGGGATGCCCTTAGCTAATTAATTAGAGGAACTAGAGGTGTAGTTGCTTCGCCGTCGTGCCGTCAATGGGGTCCAGGCACAGTGCTTGCTCTGCCGAGGCTGAGTGCCGAGGTTCTTTCGTTTTGCTTTTTGTTAGTCACTCTCCTGCGGGGAGGGGTACTGTGTTTATCAAACTGGAGAAACCTAACGGGCAGCTATGATCTCTAGGGAATCTTTGTAAAAGCTACGTAGTGATACCCTGCCGGACCACCTAGGTAGTGGTCAATGGGGATTAGCTCTCCCCGGGCAGAAAGGGAATCATGACTCATGGGTAAAGTGTGCGACCTCTGCAGAGGGTAGTGAAACTGATATATCAGTCGTGCTCACGGTTAAGAGCAGCCTTGGGATCCTCTTTGATTAGAGATACAGATGGTTCGAGATACAATGGTTCTATTAATGTTTTTGGTTCGGTGAGGATCATGATGTTTCTTCGATGAGGAAATGACTCATGGGATGGTTATATGATAAAACTTGGCTTCCACTAATAATAAATGCCTGACCAACTAAAAGCAATCTGCTTTGACCTTAACCCCACATAAAGCTAGTCCACTTCAACCAAACAGGGCATTTGCTGAGTACGTTGATGTGTACTCATCCATGCTTTACCACAAAACACCAGGTTGTCCACATTGCAACCACTGCTCGGGAGAAGACGAAGCTGTGGAAGGAGAATTCCAGGAGTTCCAAGACTACGACGAGTTTTAGGTGTGGGTTGGCGGCAACCCCCAGTCAGCTACCTGTGAAGGCCTCATCTTTACTGCGTTTCGCTTAGCACTTTGATTTATCTGTTAAGTTAATGACTATGTGGATGTCTATGACTCTGTGATGTAATACGTTAATACTCTTTTATGTTATTATTCGAGCACTGTGCGATGATGTTCATTTATGTAATCGCTGTGTACGTGAGTTCTGATCCTGGCACGTACATAGTTCGCATTCGGTTTACCTTCAAAAACTGGGTGTGACATAAGTGGTATCAAAGCCGTGCTGACTGTAGGACCACTGACCTAGAGTAGCACTGGTCGTACTAAGGACTATTAACCTTCATTCTCACCTTGACCTCTGGTGTCACTTCAAAGGTCGGTCACCTCGACCAACCCTATGTTTTACTACATATATATATATACTATATTACACCTTGTTAAAATTTTATTTTGTTCTGTCTATGGTTTACTCACTTGTCATATTAGTTTTGTTCTTACTCTTATGCTTACGGTGTCTTTTGTAGATGGCTCGTCTTAGACACACTGCACGTAAGTCGGTGATTCCTTTCCTGCCGTCTCGACTTGCGGAGCGTCCTCTGCCCCACACCGTGTCCGGTCAGTCGAGTCACCTGGAGAGACTGCACCACCGCCTGCGTGAGGAGCAGGAGCGCTGGTGTCAGCACAGAGAGCAGCAGGGCTCTTCCTCCCCACCCCAGCAGGAGGTGGAGTCCGTGAGGCGCCGTTCCTCTGCTCCCCAGCTAGAGGCACCCCCTGCACCACCGCGGGACGCCCCTGCTGTTGGAGGAGGTCCTGGAGGAGACCCCGACGACGACTCAGACCACAGCACGGAGTCCTCTGAGCCGTAGGAGGCGGAGGGATGGGTCGCCCGACCCATCACCCGTGACGCCGCTCGCGGTTGTCACTTCCACGACGCACTCGACACCTTGTTGCGCCAGGCTTTCGACAGGCACACCTGGTCGATCGAGTATCGTTGCGTAGTCTACCAGCACAGTCGCGGGAGGTACCCGGACCGCTGGGAGGCTACCTGCCTAGTTCGCCGTCCGGAGGATGACCTCCAGGGTGCGGAGGCTATTTCGAAGCATTACTCCATCTCCGAGAGGGACACTGCAGAGGCAGCTATGCAGGATGCAGCATGGCGTGCACTCTCCCAGTACTGTTCTTTGTTCGGTGGGGTGGCCGACGGTCTTAACCTTAGGTACTACCCCCGCCGTCCTACTGGCAGCACAGAGAGTGTGGTTGTCTCACCCGTTGGTGAAGGTAACCCTAGGTTGAGTAGCACAGTCAACCTAGTCGCAGTGCTTAACACCGAGCTGGACCACTCTCTGGACGAGCTGAGCAGGGCTCGAACAGAGATTGCTGAGTTGCGTGGTGAGCTGGCAGAGCGCCGCCACCAGGAGGGTGGATCTCCCGCTCCTGTTGGGACTCAGCACCCTTACCGCTCGCCGCCACGTGGTCACCACACTTATGGTTCCCCTGCCTGACCAGGATAGATCTGGATCCTTAGATCGTTAGCGTCAGAGTTTGTAATAATCCTTAAGTCAGATGTCCCAGTCTTAGATGGTCAATTTAGTTTGCTTATCAGTTGCTTCCATTCAGTTTAGTTTGCTTATTAGTTGCTTTTATTCAGTTTAGTTTGCCTTATCAGTTGCTTACATGTTTGTTATGGTGAACTTGTGCTGGATTTGAATCTTTGTAGTGACTGTAGCCAACATGTGGGTTTCCCCTGCCATTGGCTTAGCTAGTGATATTAATGAAGTCAGTTATTTAGTTGGGAAACCATTTACTTCTACTTTCCTTTTTATCTGAGAAGCTGTAATGGATCATAGTGAAGATCAGTGAAGTTCTTTGTTCACTCAGTGTCATGAAGAATTATGTTTTCCCTCTTCTTATGCTGAAGGATTGTAAGATCAATGCTGATGTATGAATGTCTTCCACAGATGTCTGACAATAGGCACCGATGCAACAGGCGTGCTCAGCAAGAGCAGCGTGCCCAACAGGAGGAACATCAGGGGCAGCCTCCCCCGCCACCCCCGATGACAGTGGAGCAGAAGTTCTTGATGCAAACTCAGGCAGAGCAGGCTATTGGGCAGACTCTGGCAGCTATGCAGCGGGCTCAACAGCAACCTCAACCCCAGTTGCAAGTGCAGATGCCTCAGGTGCCACGGGATAAGCGTGGTGAGTTCATGAGAGGGCACCCTCCTACCTTCGCGCACTCTGCCGACCCCATGGATGCAGAAGACTGGCTGCGTGCAGTGGAAAGGGAACTACGCACCGCCCAATGTAACGACAGGGAGAAGGTTCTGTACGGTCCCCGCCAGCTAAGGGGAGCAGCCCAGTCTTGGTGGGAGTCCTACCTCGCCACCCATGCTGACCCCGAAGCCATCACCTGGGAAGAATTCAGTGAGAGTCTCCGAAGATACCATGTTCCAGAGGGACTGATGATTGTGAAGAAGGAGGAGTTTCTGGCTCTGAAACAGGGACCCCTGTCTATTAGTGAATATAGAGACAAGTTCCTGCAGCTATCTCGTTATGCACCTGAAGATGTCAACACTGATGCTAAAAGGCAGTACAGGTTCATGAGGGGTTTGGTGGATCCCCTACATTACCAGCTGATGAATCACACCTTCCCCACCTTCCAGCACCTGATCGATAGGGCAGTTATGACTGAGAGGAAGCGTAAGGATATGGAGGATCGGAAGCGCAAGATGAGTGGACCACAGTCCGGAAGCATCAGCCGCCCCCGCTTCTCAGGAGGTTCATCTCAGCAAGGCAAGCTTGGTCACCCACAGGGATATCAGAATCAGAATCAGCGTCCGCATCAGCAGCAGTTTCAGAGGCAGTACCCACAACAGCAGCAGTATCGACAGAACAGCCAGCAGGGAGGTAATCAGTATCAGAAGCAGAACAACCAGGCACCTCGCCTTCCTGCCCCCGCAGCAAATCAGAACAACCAGGCAGCCCCAGCACAAGGAGGAGGCAGAGGATGTTTCCACTATGGAGAACAAGGCCACTGGGCGATGCAGTGCCCAAAGAAGATGGCGCAGCAGCAGACCAACCCCAATGCCCCAACAAGGCAAGGTGTACCTCAACAAGCAGCAGGTAATCGTGGCCAAGCATACAACCGAGGAAAGGTGAACCACTTGGAGGCCAAAGCAATCCAGGATGCACCAGACGTGGCAGTTGGTATGTTCTCAGTCGAATCTCATCCCGCAAAAGTGCTATTTGATACTGGTGCAACTCATTCATTTGTCACTGCAACATGGGTAGAAATGCATAACATCTCAGTAGAGGCAATGATGCCGCCCATGAGGATTAATTCGGTTGGTGGCAAGGTGCAAACAGATAAAATATGCTCAAATATAAGGGTGGAAATAAGGGGGATAGGGTTCCCCAGTGACCTAATAGTAATAGACACCCCTGGGGTAGATGTCATCCTAGGGATGAATTGGTTAATGAAATATGAAGCGAATGTCAGCTGTGACAAGAGGACCGTAACATTGAAGTCCCCTGTCCGGAGGGGAGGTAGTGGCTGAGCTAAAGATGCCTAAATCAGCGGAGGGAGTTTGTCACCAGATTTCAGTTGATAGTAAGGAGACCAACCCGCTCGAGGCTATCAAGGTCGTGTCGGACTTTCCGGATGTGTTTCCCGAGGAGTTACCGGGCATGACACCCGAGAGAAAAGTCGAATTTGCCATAGAGCTTATCCCTGGCACCGCCCCCATTTCCAAAAGAGCCTACCGAGTGTCTGGACCAGAATTGGTCGAACTCAAGAAGCAGATCGATGAGCTATTAGAAATGGGCTACATCAGATCAAGTACCTCACCTTGGGCCGCTCCAGTATTGTTTGTGGAGAAGAAAGATGGTACCAAAAGGATGTGCATAGATTACAGAGCCCTGAATGAAGTCACTGTTAAGAATAAGTACCCCCTGCCGAGAATAGAAGATCTGTTTGACCAACTCAGAGGTGCCAGCGTATTCTCGAAGATAGATCTGAGGTCAGGCTACCATCAACTCAGAATCCGACCCTCGGACATACCGAAGACAGCATTCATCACCAAGTATGGGCTATATGAGTATACAGTTATGTCCTTTGGTTTGACAAATGCACCAGCCTTCTTTATGTATCTGATGAACAGTGTATTCATGGACTACCTAGACAAGTTTGTGGTAGTGTTCATCGATGATATTCTCATATACTCTCAAAGTGAGGAAGATCATGTGGAGCATTTGAAGATGGTATTGCAAAGGCTTCGAGAGTATCAGTTGTATGCTAAGCTGAATAAATGTGAGTTTTGGATTCATGAAGTCTTGTTTCTGGGTCACATCATAAACCAAGATGGGTTAGCAGTGGACCCAAAGAAAGTAGCAGATATCCTGAACTGGAAAGCACCGAAGGATGTTCGTGGAATCAAGAGCTTCATTGGAATGGCCGGATACTATAGGCGTTTCATTGAAGGCTTTTCAAAGATTGCTAGGCCAATGACAGCGTTACTAGCGAAGAAAATTGAGTTTAAGTGGACCCAAAAGTGCCAAGAAGCATTTGAAGAACTGAAGAATAGATTGACTACAGCACCTGTGTTAGTTCTGCCTGATGTTCACAAGCCATTCTCGGTGTACTGCGATGCTTCTTACACCAGATTGGGATGTGTGCTAATGCAAGAAGGAAGAGTTGTAGCATACTCATCTCGACAGCTGAAGATCCATGAGAAAAATTACCCCACACACGACCTGGAGTTAGCAGCAGTGGTTCATGCGTTAAAGACATGGAGACATTACCTGTATGGGCAGAAGTGCGACATCTACACAGATCATAAAAGTCTGAAGTACATATTCACCCAGTCAGAGTTAAACATGAGGCAACGAAGATGGTTGGAATTGATCAAGGACTACGAGTTGGAGATACATTACCATCCTGGCAAAGCCAATGTTGTTGCAGATGCTCTGAGCAGGAAGAGTCAAGTCAATATGATGGCCACGTACCCGATGTCATATGAGTTGGCCAAGGAGTTCGACAGACTGAGTGTTGGTTTTCTGAACAGTACGCAAGGAGTAACAGTGGAATTAGAGCCCACCCTAGAGCGGGAAATCAAAGAAGGGCAGAAGGATGATGAAAACATCAACAAGATCCGGCAGCTGATCTTAGAAGGAAGAGGCAAAGACTTTCGAGAGGATGAAGATGGAGTAATATGGTTCAAGGACCGATTGTGTGTTCCTGACATCAAACCTATTCGGGAGCTAATCCTCAAGGAAGCTCATGAGACAGGTTACTCCATACACCCTGGAAGTGAAAAGATGTATCAAGATCTAAAAAGGAGGTTTTGGTGGTATGGCATGAAAAGAGAGATCGCAGAATATGTTGCCATCTGTGATAGCTGTCAAAGAACCAAAGCAGAGCATCAGAGGCCCGCCGGACTGTTGCAGCCATTGCAGATTCCTCAGTGGAAGTGGGATGAGATCGGGGATGGATTTTATAGTTGGCCTACCTCGTTCCCGGGCCGGCTATGATTCCATCTGGGTGGTTGTGGACCGCTTAACAAAGGTGGCCCATTTCATACCCGTGAAGACAACATACACCGGAGCAACGTTAGCTGAGTTATACATGTCACGGATAGTCTGCCTTCATGGTGTGCCGAAGAAGATAGTGTCAGATCGAGGAACACAGTTCACCTCTCATTTTTGGCAGCAGCTATAAGAAGCTTTGGGCACACATTTGAACTTTAGCTCGGCTTATCACCCACAGACGGACGGTCAGACTGAGAGAACCAATCAGATCCTAGAAGATATGCTGAGGGCCTGTGCGTTGCAAGACAAGTCAGGATGGGACAAAAGGTTACCTTATGCAGAATTCTCCTACAACAATAGTTACCAGGCCAGTTTGAAGATGTCACCGTTTCAGGCACTCTATGGACGGAGTTGTAGGTCTCCGCTGCATTGGGACCAGCCTGGAGAGAGACAGGTGTTTGGCCCCGACATCTTGTTTGAAGCCGAAGAGAATATCAAAATGGTTCGGGAGAATCTAAAGATAGCACAATCAAGGCAGCGAAGCTATGCTGACAGAAGGAGAAGGGAATTGAGTTTCGAAGTGGGAGATTATGTCTATCTGAAGGTGTCACCTATCAGAGGAGTCAGAAGGTTCGGAGTTAAAGGCAAGTTAGCACCCCGGTACGTTGGACCATATCAGATTCAAGCAAAGCGTGGAGAAGTGGCCTATCAGCTCAATCTACCAGAAAGTTTGTCAGCGGTGCACAATGTGTTCCACGTGTCGCAATTGAAGAAGTGCCTGCGAGTACCAGAAGAACAGTTGCCAGTGGAGGGTTTGGAAGTCCAAGAGGATCTGACGTACATAGAGAAGCCAACGCAGATTCTGGGGTTTGCAGACAGAGTCACCCGAAGAAACACCATCAGAATGTGCAAAGTCAAATGGGGCCACCACTCCGAGGAAGAAGCAACCTGGGAACGAGAAGATGATCTAAAGGCCAAATACCCTGAACTCTTTGCTGACCAACCTTGAATCTCGGGGCGAGATTCTTTTAAGGGGGATAGGTTTGTAACACCCTGAATTTGGGGGTATAAAATTTCTTTGCTCATATTCACAAATTCAGGTGTTACTTCTCTTTTCACACCCTTCCCAATCCCCTCTTTCTCTTTTTTATATAAAAGAAAAGGGGCTATTTACTTTGTGTAATTAAAGTTTATTAGACTAAAACTCCAAGGGGTATGAAATGTTGCATCATGTCAAACCCTAAATTCTACTTTTGTTTGGTGCATAATTCTTAGAAATGCTAATTTGAATTTGTGGCTTATTTGGATTTGAATCAAATAGAGTAAATAAAAAGAAAAAGGGAAAACAAATGCCAGAATAAAAGAAAAAGGAAAGAAGCCCGCTTCCCCCGCCCCCTCGGCCTTTCGGCCCATCTGGCCCATCCCCCCGCGCGCGCTCTCCTTCCCCCTCTCCCCTCTCTGCCCTGGCGGGCCCGCTCGTCAGCGCGACCGCCTTCCCCGCGCCCGCTTTCCCCGCTCTCTCTGCTCGCGGGCCCGAGCTGTCAGCTCTTCCGTCTCCGCGTAACCGCCGCCCCGAGCCGCGCGTGCCGCGGACTCCGCGCCCACGTCGCGCGTGGAGCTTGCCACCACCCCGCCCTCGGCCACTTGAGCCCAGAACCTCGCTCGCCCTCATCCCCTCCCTCATTTGCGCACCTGCAGGCCTCCCTTCCACCTCGCCCACACTGCGCGCACGCCAAAGCGCCGCCGCCATTAAACCACCGCCGCCCGAGCTCGTTTCTCCGTCGCCGTTGGAGCCCCACCGTGCCCTCTGCCACGGTGAGCTTCGCCCCGGCGTCCACAACCCGGGACGCGCCCCAATTTCCCCTCTCCCTCCCTGAATCCCTCTGCCCGCGCTCACCGCCGTTCTCTGCGTAGCCGCCGAGGTCCGCCACCGTCGACTCGGGCTGCTGCCGCTTCTCCGTTGCCATCGAGGGGTCCCCGAAGATCGCCTTGAGGTCAGGAAACTCTCTCGCCCTCTCCCAGTCCTTTTTATTGCCCCTCGTCGCGTTTAATTGCTCGCCGGAGTCCCTTAGCGCCACCGCCGAGCCGCTTCGCCGTGGGCCGCCCCCCTCCGGTGCCCCTGCCCCGACCCAGTCCTCACCGGAAGGTTCCCCGCGCCCTCCCCAACCTCCCCGACCGCCCTGGTCGTCCCAGGGACCCGCAGAGCCCCTGCGCCCCTCGTCTCCAGCGAGTTCTCCGCCGCGGGGACGGGCGCCGCCGCCTCTGCTAGCCGGAGGAGAAGACAGAAGCCAGCCACCCAATCCCTGCCGTCCATCCCAGATCGAACGGCCCTGATTCAAATAGGCCGAGCCCAATCTTAGCTGTCCGCCTGAGATCCAACGGCACAGGGCCCTTTCCCCCCCCCCCCCCCGCACCCCGCCTTCCTGCCATTTGGGCCCCGCCTGTCAGCCATCCGCGCCCGCGCTGCCCGCCCGGCCCCGCCTGTCAGCCGTCTGCGCCCGTGCTGCCCGCCCGGCCCCGCCTGTCAGCCGTCCGCCCCGCGCTGCCCGCCCGGCCCCGCCTGTCAGCCGTCCGCCCCGCGCTGCCCGCTCGGCCCCGCCTGTCAGCCGCTCAGGTCGCCGCGCGCTCGCGCGCCCGCCCGCGGATCTAATCTCGGGCGTTGATCCGAGATCCAACGGCTATAAAAGCCCGATACCCCTTCGCCCGCGCATTTTCTTAAAGTGACCCCCGGCTTTCTAAAAATTAACCCGCCGTCCTTGGATCTTCGCAGTTAGGTCCTCGGACCTTTTATTTAATCCAAAATAAGTATTTAAGGCATATTTTTTAATCCCTAATCTTGTAAAATTCGTAACTTTGTCATATGAACTCCAAATTAGGTGCTTCAAATTGCAAAATGTTCATAATATTTTTATCTATCTATTTAAACAATGTTTCCCTGCTATTTTTATGTCCCAATTAATAGTTGATCATTAGGGTAAAACTAATGTTATTGGAACCCCTATTTGAGATAAATAAAGGATAGAAGACTTTAATAAAAGTTGGAGCACCTAAATTTATGGACTTAACACCATGTAATGATTTAACCCCACCACTGACTTAGATCTGATTAGTGGATAATGAATCATTTTGTATAGTCATCTACCCTAGACCTAGGGAACACCAGATTGCCAATCCTTTTCTACTGTGAACTTGTAATCTCTCTGCTGCATATGTTTGGTTTATTGCTTTTGTTTGTTACTTCCCAAGTGCATAGAATGAATGATTACTTTACGTAGACAACGGGCGGTCTGTGTTTCCCGAGGAGGTTGCAGAAGAGGTCCCTGAGCAGCAATTTGGTGAAGGCAAGTGTCCTCTGACCCATTATGTCCCATTCACTTATAATTCACTTTCTCGCATTACTTAATTGAAACCTAAGGATTGACTAGCTTTATACTTTACCTTATCCTTGATGACCTTTTGGGTTATTATTATGGTTAGCATTTTGCTATTGCCTTAACATAATCAATGAACATGATGTGACTATTTATGATACGATACTGTTATCCTGATGATATTGATGATCTTGTGATACTCTAGGGGGCTCAGGCTGTTTCCTGAGTACCTCTCCGTAAGGACCTGTTCGTTGAGAGACCACCCGGGATAACAGTGCAACCATGAGGGTGAAATGGAATGCCTTTAGCTAATTAATTAGAGGAACAAGAGGTGTAGTTGCTTCGCCGTCGTGCCGTCAATGGGGTCCAGGCACAGTGCTTGCTCTACCGAGGCTGAGTGCCGAGGTTCTTTCGTTTTGCTTTTTGTTAGTCACTCTCCTACGGGGAGGGGTACTGTGTTTATCAAACTGGAGAAACCTAATGGGCAGCTATGATCTCTAGGGAATCTTTGTAAAAGCTACGTAGTGATACCCTGCCGGACCACCTAGGTAGTGGTCAATGGGGATTAGCTCTCCCCAGGCAGAAAGGGAATCATGACTCATGGGTAAAGTGTGCGACCTCTGCAGAGGGTAGTGAAACTGATATATCAGTCGTGCTCACGGTTAAGAGCAGCCTTGGGATCCTCTTTAATTAGAGATACAGATGTTCGAGATACAATGGTTCTATTAATGTTTTTGGTTCGGTGAGGATCATGATGTTTCTTCGATGAGGAAATGACTCATGGGATGGTTATATGATAAAACTTGGCTTCCACTAATAATAAATGCCTGACCAACTAAAAGCAATCTGCTTTGACCTTAACCCCACATAAAGCTAGTCCACTTCAACCAAACGGGGCATTTGCTGAGTACGTTGATGTGTAGTCATCCTTGCTTTACCACAAAACACCAGGTTGTCCACATTGCAACCACTGCTCGGGAGAAGACGAAGCTGTGGAAGGAGACTTCCAGGAGTTCCAAGACTACGACGAGTTTTAGGTGTGGGTTGGCGGCAACCCCCAGTCAGCTGCCTGTGAAGGCCTCATCTTTACTGTGTTTCGCTTAGCACTTTGATTTATCTGTTAAGTTAATGACTATGTGGATGTCTATGACTCTGTGATGTAATACGTTAATACTCTTTTATGTTATTATTCGAGCACTGTGCGATGATGTTCATTTATGTAATCGCTGTGTACGTGAGTTCTGATCCTGGCACGTACATAGTTCGCATTCGGTTTACCTTCCAAAACCGGGTGTGACAACTTTGCTCCTCGTGACACGAGTCAGTGTGTCTAGAATCTTGACAGGATACTCCATGTAAGTCAAATCACCCTGAACACTGAGCTCTTCCATTGGTAACTATTCCTCAGGGACATGGAGACACTTCTTAAGTTGAGATACGTGGAACACATTATGCACATCCGATAGACTAGCAGGTAGCTCGAGTTGGTATGCCATTTCCCCAACTCACCTAAAAACTCATAATGGTCCAATAAAGTGAGGGGACAATTTGCCCTTAACTTTAAATCTCCTCATTCCACGAAGTGGTGACATCTTGAGGTACACAAGATCACCTTCCTCAAATTCGAATGGTCTCATTCTATTATCAGCATAGCTCTCTTGCCTGGTTTGAGCTACCCTCAAGTTCTCCCTGATTATAGCCTCTTGAATAAGTTCAGGTCCAAAGAACGGGCTTCCTCTAGTCTGATCCCAATATAGAGGAGTCCTGCACTTCCTACCATATAGAGCCTCAAACGGTAACATTTTTAGACTGGCCTGGTAACTATTATTATATGAGAACTCAGCATAAGGTAGACTCTTGTCCCAACTACTACCATGCTGAAGGACACAAGCTCTCAACATGTCCTCCAATACTTGATTAGTCCTTTTAGTCTGTTCATCAGTCTTAGGATGGTAGGCCAAACTAAAATTCAACTTCGTATCCATATTCTCAAGAAAACTTTTCCAAAATCTAGAGGTAAACTGTGATCCTCTATCCAAAATGATCTTCTTTGGTACCCCGTGTAGAGACACAATCCGAGCCATATATAACTCTGCCAATTGAGATACCTTATAGGTAGTCTTGACCGGAATGGAATGAGCCACTTTGGCCAGTCTATCCACAATAACCCATATAGAATCATATCCATTCGGGGTGTGAGGCATTCCAGTAATGAAATTTATAAAAATCTCTTCCTACTTCCATTTGGGTATCTTTAATGGGTATAATAGTCCAGTTGGTCTTTGGTGTTCTGCCATAACTCTTTGACACACATCGCACATAGCCACATGTGCAGCCACATCTCTCTTCAATCCATACCACCAATATTTCTGCTTCAAATCCTGATACATCTTGGTACTACCAGGATGAATAGAATAATCTGAGTCATGGGCCTCCTTTAAAATAGTCTCACGAAGGCTTTCAATATCAGGAACACATATCCTGTCCTTGAACCATATGGTGCCTTGCTCATCTTCCGTGAATTCTGGACCTCGACCTTTAGTAATCAGATCCTTAATCTCTTGTATTTTAGCATCACCAATTTGTCCTTTGCGGATTTCTTGTTCCAAGGTAGGTTCCACATCAATAATAACTCCTTCAGTGTGAGCAACTATCCCCAGGTTAAGTCTCCTGAAATCCTCAACAATCTCATCGGGTAGCTGGGCAACAATAGCTGAATGAACATGCTCCTTTCGACTCAAGGCATCTGTAACCAAATTTGCCTTGCCCGGGTGATAGTGGATCTCCAAATCATAATCCTTAATAAGCTCCAACCAAAAGCGTTGCCTAAGGTTGAGATCCTTCTGAGTGAATATATACCTCAAACTCTTATGATCTGTGTACACTTGACACTTGGTTCCCATGAGATAATGTCTCCAAATCTTAAGCGCATGCACAACGGCTGCCAGTTATAAGTCATGAGCGGGGTAGTTCAACTCTTGTTTCCCCAACTGACGAGACGTGTAAGCAATCACGTGTCCTTCTCGCATGAGTGTACATCCTAAGCCTTGGCCACATGCATCACAATAAATATCGAATCCTTTCTGCAGATCTGTCATAACCAACACTGGTGGTGACATCAATCTCTTCTTTAAGTGTTCAAAACTATCTTGGTACTTCTCATCCCACTTAAGCTCTCTTCCCTTCTCCAGAAGTGAGGTCATACGCTTAGCGATCTTAGAAAATCATTCGATAAATTTCCGATAATAACCTACAAGTCCCAAAAACTTCGAATCTCCGTAACTGTAGTGGGTATGCTCCACACCAATATCTCCTTGACTTTAGCAGGATCCACTAATATCCGTCCATTAGAAATGATATGTCCAAGGAATGGCACCTCGTCAATCCAAAACTCGCATTTACTGTACTTGGCGTAGAGTTGATTATCTCATCGCTTCTATAGCACCAATCTCAGATATTTCTCATGATCACTATCACTCTTGGAATAGATAAGAATATTGTCGATTAATACCATGACGAATCTGTCCAAATACTGCATAAACACCTTATTCATCAAATTTATAAATTAAGTTGGTGCATTGGTTAATCCAAACAATATAACAGTGAACTCATATAATCCATATCGAGTCGAGAAAGCCGTCTTGGGAATATTCGATGGCCTAATCTTCAATTGATGGTAACCCGATCGGAGATCAATCTTCGAGAATACCCTAGCATCTCTCATCTGATCAAATAAATCCTCAATGCGGGGTGGTGGATACTTGTTCTTCACAGTGACATCGTTAAGGGACCTATAATCCATGCACATCCCTTGCGATCCTTCTTTCTTCTGTACAAATAGAACCGGCGCTCCACAAGGTGAAGAATTGAAACGAATGTACCCAGCCTCTTGTAACTCTGTTAATTGCTTCTTAAATTCATTTAGTTCTTCTACGGACATCATGTATGGCCGTTTAGAAATAGGGGTAGTCCCAGGTAAGAGATCAATGATGAACTCAACTTCCCTATCTGGTGGCATCCCTGATAACTCCTTTGGAAAGACATCCAGAAAATCCTAACTGCAGGGATGTTGCCACCCACAAACTTCTCATCTACTAAAAATGCCGCTAGTCTGATGGTGGTAGTTACTGCAATCTCAACTTCGAATCTTTCTCTTTTGGAACTGTTGAGTTCTACAGTTCCCTCAGCAAAGTGTATAAACTGTCTTCGCCTTTCTTAACCATGACATACCAAGGATCAAGTCTATACTGCTCTCTTCTAATAGTATAGGGGTAGTCCATCTGGGTTAGAAACACAGGGTAAGAAAGAAAGAATCATAGACAAGGCGAGTAATTACGAGGCGTGTTACTTTGGGGGATTTATTAACTAAGTGTGTCGCCTACTAAAGCTAATTCATTACCTTCTGGTGGTACATGCTAAGATGCCCGTCTATACTATTTCAATCAATCAAAGAAGCAAATCAGGCATTGATCATCAGAACAATCAACCAAAATTTTTAATAGACAAAAAATATATATTTTTTTGTCTTTGGTCTCCTATCTCTTCTAAAGGTTATAAATGTAGGATTCCAAGGTGTGAAATCCTTCTTATCTTAGAGTAGAAAAGATAAGAATGATCAGAGTAGAACAGTCGAAGGTGAGGCAGGATCAAGATAAGGTAAGTATGGAATGAATCAGAGTAAGGTAAGTAGATAAGGGTTTTGTCCATTTATATCTAGGTTTCGTCCTACAGTCAACATTTCCTCTGATACCACTTCTGTAACACCCGGGCTTTAAGGGACAAAGCCGGGTGCATCTCATACATGCGCCAAAGAAGACAACATATATAATAACAGAGTCTATAGAGATAAATGTCACAATATAATCAGAGTACTTATTACATAGCGGAAGACTTATTACAAAATAAAAGAATAAATATAAAACGAACTAAGGATCGTTGGCGCCAATGTCGACTGAGAAACGCCACCTAGATCAAGTCGAATGCCTCAGTGTTAGGCGGCTCCTCTTCGACCACCTGTTCTTCTCCTGTGGGGGGGGACACCACCTAGACCTCACACGAACACAGGGCACATCCACCATGCGCCTCCTCCAGTGATACCTGTTCTTGACCTGTAGGGGGGTGTGAGACAGCAAGGGTGAGCTCACACATGTTCATCGCTCAACAAGTTGTGGGGAATAATGTGGCATGAACTCACGAAAGGTGGGAGTTCATGAAGTGTAAGGCTGATCAACAATAGAGGTTAAAGCTGAGCATTGCTTTTAATAAGTTTGTCAAAATTTTATTAGCAATTAATAAGTGTAAGTAAATACCAAACCTTAAATAAAAGTAATAGAACAAAATTAATAAATAATCCCATGCATATGCAAATGACAAATTGAATTTAAGTTCCATAAATTAATCATCGGAGAGTCCTAAGCTGCTCATGACCGTGAGCTCGGCTAGTATACCAGTTTTACACTCTACAGAGGTTGTACCCTTTACCCACAAGTCGTGTTTCCCATGTCGCCAGGGCTAGCTAGACCCTTAGACACTATCGATGTGAATGGCTAGGGATCCACTACGAGGCCTTTACAAAGTTCCACTAGCTTCCGAAAACCCGCTATAGTTTATGGGAAGAGCTCTTGCAAGAATCCCCCGTCTGACCGCCATCGCAGCAAAATCAACCCGAGAACCTCCTTGCATGCAACTCCCCTACTGCCCTTGCCCCTTTCGGGTAAGGTATTCTTCCACTAGCTTTCCTAATTAGTTAGCCAAGGGGTCCCATTCCTCCCTTGTGGTGGCACGTGGTTCTCAAGTTAAGCTCCATGTTCCAATTAACAATAATATAATGACCTTGACATGAACATAAGTAAAACAACAGAATAACTGGAACATGGATATAATGAAATATTAACCCAAAACCATATAAAGCAATAGCAAAACTACCCATGTGATTAAGGGGTAAACAAGGTAAATGGATAAACAGACTAGGGTGACCTATTGGGTCCCATCAAAATTAAACCTATGCATGGTAAATGATTATAAAGAACATTATTGGGTAACAAAAGTGAATCAAGGCCACAACTTGCCTGGCACTTGAGATTCCAGTACCAACTTGCTTTTCACATGACACGTGATCTCGCTGCTAATCGTAGCAATACAAACAAACATGGTATAGATAAAATTAACATCACACCAAACATAATAACAAAATGTAAAACAATGATCTACGTGTTGCTACGAAATCGCGGAAACGAGAACCACTAAATTCAGAGTCGATTAAGGAGTTATGATTTATAAAAGCTCTACGTGATTTAAAATATTAAACTATATTATAAATTGGTTAATATAAATCATATGACGGATTATTCTATAAATAATTATCTCAACTTTAATCCAAGTTATAAATTGACCATAAATTATATTCTAGTAGATTATAATGATAAGCAGATTAACAAGACTAACCAACATAAGTTAAATAGAAATCTAATTATCAAATAATGAGACATGGTATAATCAATGTTGTTACTGCGCAATAAATACTTATACAAAACTAACGCAACTTAAACGAGTCAAATCGGAATTAAAACGAAGGGGTTATGAATTTCTGAAGGTTCTATGTGTCTCGCATAGCGTTAAATAGGAAATCAATTTTATCATTGTTTTCATGACTAAACATAGATTCCAAGTGATAGAGAATAATATTACAAAATTTTAGAAACTGGAATGGGTTAATTTGGACTAAAAAAGGATTTTCTATGATTTAATCAAGTTCTAACATTTATTTATCTATTAAAAATCCATTTATAATTTAAATTTTCTGGTTTTATACTGTTCTGGACTGGGCACATGAATAAGCAAAAGGCCAGGGGCTAGCTTGTAAGATTCCCCAGACACAGAACCATCTGCGCTGGACCGCGGGTTGATTCACTAATAGGATGAGGGCTCATATGCAACATTGACGGCCGAAAGGGTAACTTGTGTTTTGAGCCGTTGGATCCGCGATTTATGGCACAGATCAAAAGGGCCCATCACCCAACCGGTATGCGCATGGGACCACACGATCCGGATCTAACGGCTAGCTGCCATCCCACTACTGGATCTAATCATGACCACATGCCTACGATCCATTGGTTCCCCGGGCGTCTTCAACCACCAGACCCAGAGCACGGCGGCGCCGCACTCCCCTACGGTGGAGCGCCACTGGTGTGCAGCCCGCCGACACACTGGTGACCCAATCCGGACGCCGATCTAAGCGGAACAAAGCAGAGGGTATGGGGAATGTAACCGAGTGCATCATACCATTCTCGGTGGCGTCAGCAGCGCTGCTCACGGTGACCCGCGCCCGGTGGCCTAGATGAGGAACCGGTGAGAAATTCCTGGTTCCTAGATGGTCACCAGAGGCCGGAGATGCAATGTGCGTCGTCCCCGAGCTACGGCGCGATCGTTGGTTTCACTCACAGACTCGATTCACATAGCCCGCACGACAGTGACAGCCACAGAGCTCCCTCAAATCTCTCGCCCGCAGCTAGATAGTAACCACCCGACCGCATCGATGGCTCATGAGGGGCACGGTTTGGCAAGCCAGCCGCAGCGGGTCTTCAGTCTTCCACGGCGCCAACGATGAAGTCCCCAGGGCAGCGGGCGCACGGGCAGACACCGGCGGCGGCGGAACTCACAACTCTCTCTCCCTCGATTTGATGGTGGCGGCAGCAAGAAGTGGAGGCTAGGGTTCGGTGTCATGCTTTATGGCCACCAGGGAGGTCGGTTTGGGGCGCTAGCTACGACAGACTCAACCCTGGAATCACGCCCCCACTCTGGTCTTCGTGGCGAGGTTGGCCCGACTTTGGCGGAGAGGATGAAGACGGAGTCTGTCGCTAGGTCCTAGATGTCAGTGACTTCCATGCGCGCGAGAGAGAGGGTTCTGGGCAGTGAGCCCACCAGTCAATGAACCGGGGTGCAGGCGCGCGCAGGTAAGGAAGCTGACAACCATACCCCATCCGTCAGTGCAGAGGTAGCACTGGGCTTGGTGCGCACGGATGGAAGTTGGGCCGGCTAGGAATTGGGCCCAAAGTGAGGTCTGCCTTCATTTTTCTTTTCTTTTTATTTCCCTTTCTCTTTTCCTTTTAGATTTTCAAATTCAAATTTTTGAATTCAATTGTAACTACAAACGTATACTCAGTTTATTAAATGTATAATCTGAATATACTAATATAGAAGGACCTAACTATTTTTATATACATATTTCTTTATTTTTACATAACATTTTCTTTCTCTTCTCTAAACTCCAACTTGCAAATTAGGGTTGAATCTCCAAATTTGGATTATTAATATATTTCTATTCACTTTAGTTTTATATTGTCACAAAATGCACACAAAATAAAAGTCTCAGCATGATGCAATGATTTAGTGGCATATATTTTATAATTATCTGTTTTAAAATATGGTGTTCACATGTGATGGCACAAAAAGTTCAAACTCCCACATAGATCAAGTGAACTTGTTTCTCCCTTTGATATTAGCTCTTGCAAATTACAAATTGGGTATTACAATCTTCCTTCGTCATGGCACAAAGGCCAGCTTCGAGCTTTGGAAAACCCATACTTCTGGCCATCTCCCGGTAGACGGATAATTCTTTGTTGTCTAGGAGGCAATACAAAAAATCATCTTCACTTGTACCATTAAACACTAAGGCCCCCTTAGGTACTTTAGTTCCCGGGCATAGTGTTTCACTTCAAAAATTTCTTCTTTGGATAATTTCTTTCCTGCAGCATGTCGAATGATATATTCAAGGTCTTTGGAGGATGCTTCGAGGGTAAGGGATTCGGTTTCTCTGGCCACACTTTTTTCAAAAGCTATATTAATATCTGAAGGTATTTCCTTGGCCTCCTGCTCGGGTGTAGCAAGCTTTGTCTCAAAAGGCACTTTAGGCCCGGCTTCGGCGCTAGCCTGGCTCATTGCAACTTTGGTTTCGGTCAGTTTCGTTTTAGCTTCGATTTGTATTTTCGTAGCCTTGGCAATTTTCCCTGGAGTAGAGCTTGAAGCCTTTACCGTTTCTAGCACATCCAGTACACTTGCCATTCTTCTTCTTTTGGGAGTGGCTGCAAGACCTTTTCGTATCTTCGGCATTGGTACTTCTGCCGAAGGGCTGAGAACTTCTAACATTTTTATTCCTTCAGTCTCTGTCTTTTCGGCCTTATATTTACCAGACTTTGCCTCAGCCCGCTCGGTTGAGGATGCCTTCGGCATGATAGCCGGTTCTTCAACCTTCTGTATAGGAGCAATTGGTTCCTTCGGCTTAGTAGCTGAAGGCGTCTCCCCGCCAAACTCAGACACTACGGTCGGTTCAATGTAGCGTGGTCGGTGGGTGAGGACCTTCAATTTTTTACTCTTCGGAGTAGGCTCGCTTGGAGCAGCCGAAGCAACAACCTTTCCAGAGGTTGCACCCTTTCTTTTCTGCCCTCGTGGCGGGTAACGATAGTCAGGGTACACAAATCCAATAGCATCAAAAACCCTATTCAATCTTTTCTTTTTTCGGCTTCCGAAGGCCGCAGAAAGTGCATTATCTTCGGACTTGGAATATGTTCCAAGTAACTCATCGCTAGTATTTTCAATACACTTCAGCTAGTCATCATCTGGTTCAATAAACTGGTCCCCAAACCTAAAGGTGTATTTCAATTGAACCAGGCCACCTTCGCTAGGGTTAGTGATGTTTTCTTTCGGCATTTCCTAGCTATCTATCAGTGGCCATATCCTATAGGCTATATGTTCTTGAAGTAAGTCTCTTGTCCCAAAAAAAGAGCAAACTGTGCTGAACGCCCTTTGGCATGCTTGGCTGCCTCATCAATTTCTACTTTTGGCTTTCGGAGGCCGAAGCGGGACCAGATGGGGCGCATGATGATTTCTTTAATGTCTTCTCTCGCCTTCAAATCATTTTTCACATAGAACCACTCTTCCATCTAGGCCCCAGGCCATCTCTTCCGAAACGTTGGCACAGGGTAGCTTGCGCCAGAGCGAGCAACGAAGCTATAGCAACCAAAATTGTTATGATATTGTTCTTTGCCCCAGGGCTTCGTCTCATATGAAAGTTCATGCATACTGCAAAAACATCTTGCACTTGGCTCTAGACCTTGACTTCTCACAGCCCAGACGAAGATCCCCATTCTAATAACTGCTTCGGGGGTGATCTGGTGAAGGAAAATCTGGTATGTCTTTAAAACTTCAACTACAAATCTGCTCAACGGGAAACGAAGTCCGGCTTTGAAGAAGCTCCAGAAGATCACAACTTCGTTTTCTTCGGGAGCAGGAACGACTCTATCTACATCGACCCTCACAATAGACATATCTCGAAAATACCTTCCTCTCATATTATCAAGATGACTCTGTTTGATAGTTGATTTCCCGAAGACTGTATGACTTGGTCGCCAGGGTCCGATCTTCAGAGTCTTCGCCTCCACTCTCCACATCATAGTTGTCGCTATCATCGGTATCTTCAAACAAGCCTTCTAGTATCTCTTTAGTAATCTTCTCTGTATTTGTTTTTGCTATTGACTCAACAAATCCAGCAGTCTTCTCCTCAAGGAGCTTCTCCTCCTCGGTCAGCATCGTCTCAGCGGCAACTTTTTTGTCCTGAGACATCTTTTCTTCAGAAATGGTGAAAATGCGTCCTTAAAACCGAAGCTTAGGGAATCTAAGAAACTAAGCAAGTGTTGGTAAGCCAGAACTAAAAAAATTGAGCAAACAAAGCAAGCAGCAAGTAGCGTACCAAATGTGGTTAGGGTGGATTCTTATTTATACAATCGACGCGCTACAAATTGAGGGTCCCATCTGTCATTGACTGTTGCTATTCTAGCAAAGGGAAGGTGTTTTTTTGGACCTTCGGGTTAAGGCCTTCGTCCATGTCGCAGTCTGAATTTGTTATCTTAAACAAATTAATACTATGAGGGGCTACTGTTGGGGGCCTTCGTCCTCCGAAGGTCCTCAAAAACATAGTTTAACAATGTCTTCCAAGTGTGGTTTATAGACAGGTATCTTCGGATTTATGATAAAGGCATACACAATGAGAAGCTTGATCGTGACGAAGGTTGCCGTCGCTCCGAAGCTGTGCGGAAGGGAGCTTCGGCTAAATCACAGGAAAAGGAACCGACTTAAAAGGGGAAAGGTTGTTCAGTCCTCATAAATTTTTCTATAAACTAATAGTAAATGTAAAGGGCTTAATTGTAATTTCTTATGGGCTGCGTCCCGTGCCTATAAATAGGTGAACAGTACTCCCATACTATTCACGTTGACTTGTACTCGCTTGTGCGTCACGCTTGGATTTTTGCCTTCTGTCAAGCCGAAGGTATAAATGTAATTCAATATTGCTCATATTCATTCATAATGATATAATAAAAGGATATTAATGTCGTCATGTGATCATTTATGTCATCCCTTATGTTTCATATGTTTCTTCTTTCGTTAATATACATATTGTGATGATGAAGGTAAGTCCTTCATGGCCTTCGTCTGAAGATCATTATATCCTAAGGGAAATAATGCATTGAAGGACGAAGGGCATTGACCATTAACATTTTTCTGTGTTGCCTTGTTCTTAATTCATAGCATTTGATAATAAGTCCCCAACATATCTACTGCACTATACTTGACAGCATTGCGAAGGTGACTGGCATCATAAAGTTTGATCTGCATGCTGAACCAGAAAGTGGTATGAAAGAAATTGAAGTGGGAGGAAATGTACAAGGCATATATGACCTGGGACCTGGTAGATTTGGTTCAAAGGCGATTTTTGTTTTCAAACATCCAGGTGTGTCTGGAGAAGAAGATGACGGCTATTTGATTTGGCAGCGCGGGTGGCCAGGCGACGTGGGGCTGGCGAGCGGGCGGCGCTGGCTGGCGGCGCGGCTGGCGCGCGGGGCGGCGCGGGGCGCGTGGGGTGGCGGCGGCGAGGCGCGCGGTGGTGGCGCGGGGTGCGCGGGCTGGCGGCCGGCGGCGGGTGTGAGCTCTGGTGGGAAGCAGGAAAGGAGATATGAAGAGAGACGCGCGGGCCGGGGATAGAGATTTAGGTTGGGTTAAGTTCGACGGTGTCCACGTGGCCCACGTATTTAATTTAAGAACATGGGTACCCACGTTCCTAAAAGGTTAAGTTCGACGGTTTTAGCTAGGGCCCACGAACTTAATGTACCCACGTTCTTAAAGAAACCCGTGAACTTAAGTAATGTAAGAATGTCGGTGCCCACGTTTTTAACAAAACCCACAAACATTTATCAGTTTCTTGTAGTGGATGACCATATTTATTTTAGAGCATGTACAACCTCATTTAATACTTGTTGCTTGAGGGGTCTCTAAATATTAATTAAAACATATAAGAGACATTCTCTACAGCACTCTCCATATATATTATATGTTAACAATATTTATGATTTAAAAATTAGAATTGTATATAAATTTTTTAGTTGTCTCTTGTCCTTTAAAAAACAAAAACCGATCGAGAGTCTATAAGTTGTATATGTTCTTAGCACTTATGCCTACGTGACTTTAACTCGAGTCATGGTGCTCTCAAGATGACCGGTCAGTTGACGCGAGACCAGTACAACCACCCGCGAAAGGGGGTGCAGGGTCCAAGCTCACGAGTTACCTGCCTCGAAGAAGTCGTCATTGCCTCATTGCCGATTACACGCAGATACAGAGGATAGGTACGTTTCGTCCTCTTTGTCGTCCGCTATTTGAGTGGCCAAACAAGCAATATCCAAACAGCAACTAATGCCGGCCGGCACGTATATATATATGTTGCACTCGGATATTTCTCTATCCAAATTAAACGGCACTGGCAACTGCTATCACACAGACGGTGATGCTACAACTCACGGAGATCACTCGTTTGTGAACAACCATGTAGATCGAGGGCATCTTGTGTGTTCTCCAACTCAGAACCTGTGCGGGGATAATGCCAAAGGGGCGACGACTATTATTATTTGTTAAGGATTATATATCTTACATACATAGCTTTCTGCTAGCAAAGTCAACATGATGATGTGTACGTATTCCTACTAAAGAGTAGCATTATTAGAACAACATGTCCAATCTCTGGGTGCAGGAGGCCAATAAGCAAATAAAGATCCTAGCTTACACATGATGCTTTTAGGGCAGTAGTCGATAGCTACACAATACCATATTCCCTGTTCTGGTGAAGTGCGCTTGGGGCCACGCCACACTGAGGTAGTTCGCCACAAAAAAAGTTCAAACTTTTTATCTGAACGAAGATTTAGTTCGCGGAACAATTGGAACCACCTTCTAGTGTCACTCAATTAAGAATAATTTTGTACTCTTTCTAAGAATTTATATCCAAATCAGACGCACTCAAAGCACTGTGTTACACCCGGTTTTAGGGGCAAAATCGAATGTATAGCACATGTGTTCCAGGATTTATTTTTTACACATATGTTGACGTCACAAATATAATATTTCAAAAGACAATGCAATAGAGACGTAAAAGAGGGTATAATAAATTTATTACATCATCTGGACTTAAGAGTCTTAAACAATATTGTAATCAAAGTACAGCAGAAATATCATGGCCAATCTCCCACGGGAATATGACCAGAGCGTCGCTAGACTCAATACTCGTCAACACCATCGTCAAGTCTTCCTCATCAACTTCTGATCAAAAATTTAGTAAGGGGTAAGCTCACTTACGGTGGGGGCTCAACAAATAGGAGGAATTATGTAAGGTTAACAAGGTAGGCTATGATTATGCGCAAAACATTTTAGTTGGTCAATATTTTATTAACAACACTCTACTGCTCTTAACATGGAGCACGACTGACGTTTCAGTTTTACACTCTGCAGAGGTGGTACAACTCTACCCACAAGCCATGTATCCCCTCTATCCTAGGTTGTACGGACCCTTAAACATTACTGAGGTGAATGGATAGGGATCCACTATGAGGCTTTCACAAAATAACCCTTGTGCAAAGCCACCCGCTAAGGTTTCCACATCAGTATTGGTGACCTTCTGGGTGAGGCACCTTAGCCAAGACTACACCCCATGTTAATGTGGGCTGCCACCAAACCACTGCCACCCCCTCTTGCCCATATTTCAGGTAAGGTTGCTAAGGACTAAGTCTATAAAGCTATTTACCAAAGCCAGAGCTATGATAGCACTCATGGTTGTCACTGTTTTCTTGGGTGGTCACTCCATGTTCCGTTTAATATAAAATGATCTTGTTTAATCATTGGATTAACAACAATAGTATAAATTTCATCTCTGGAACAATAATATCTTAAAAAGAGTGACTACATAATGATAAAGTTGAGCAATAGCACAATTACTAAGCATAGTACTAAACCCAGGTTAATCAAGGAATAAGGTTCGTATTTCTAGGTAATCCTATTTAGGCAAAATCCATCAAAATTATGCACATATCCAAAAGTAAATCTTATTGAATGTGTTATTTGGGTGCAATAAGAATTGCAGAGGGAGAATCCACTTGCCTTGATCAAAAGTGTCTTGCGGATCTTCCTCAAACTTATTTTGTTCCTCTACCACACAGTTAGCTTCTATAGCATTGCACATCGCAAATACAAGAGAAAACATTCACAAATAAGTAAACATACACCATTACACAGATGAAGCATACATCATACAATAAAACATACATTTAAACCAATCACATTTATAAAAGGAAACTTTGGGGATAGATATCCCTTGGGTCCTCATGAGCACTAAAACATGTCATGGGCCGCCTGATAGGTTTCCGGTTGAGTTATCCTACAGGATGGATCTATAGGATAGGGCCAATCCAGGTAGGCCCAACCCAAGTTAACGGAGACCGACTGTCCAAGTTAAGCGTCGCCAAAGCTCGGATGTGTCGGACAAGGCAGTTGTAAACACCCGAAGGGCTTGGCATTCGGCGATAATTCGAATGGTTAGGCGTTAAAAGCTCCGGATATGCAAGGACATGATCTGCGGTAAAGGAGATAAGCATGTAGATAGTAATTGTAACTTATAATGGGATAAATCTCTCTGGTCGTGTATATAAGGCCAAGGGGACCCCTACCATTTGATCTCTCATCACCCACAACATCAGCTCGCCCTCACCCACAATCCTCAGCTTGTAATCCTCATACTCCAGAAATCAATATTAAACCTCCAATAAGAAGTATGGTGTTACACAATTCTAAGCGACCGAACCTGTATAAATCCGCGAGTAATTCCCACGTCCTTCTATATGAACCATCGAGTCACGATCAACAACGTTGTCCTACCCAAAAGCATCACGTGAGTAACCCCGTGGGCGCGGTCGGGTCCCAAACACCGACAGCTGGCGCGCTAGGTAGGGGCTGAGACGTTGATAAACGATGGTGCCACGGCAATCACCTTCAACACCATGATCACCTTCGCTATTGGAGAAGTCTTCCACTTCGGATCCATCTCTTGCATCACGGACTAGGGAGGTATCCTGCACAACATAGCAGAGCCACCCAGGAAGAAACCTTCCCTGGTGGCGCCAAATGCGGCTGCAGGGTCACCACAAACAACGCGAGCAAAAATTCTACTGACAATGCGAGAACATCGACGGGTTTTCGTCCCGCATAGGATCACGCCCAAATCAGTCGGGCCCAGGGCCATTGCAACACTTGTGGCGACTGACTGAGGGCCTACTCCGTTGTCCACATCACCCACTCAGGTGTTGACTCGGATCAGTCGACGATGAGAACCATGCACCTCTAGGTCCACCGCGACCCGAAGGCACCACTAACAACCACCTCGACCACTCCACCATCAAAGGAGATGGAGGGAAGGCACGGCACCATGACAAAGCTTTTTCGTCCTGGACATCCTCTTCATCCATGTAAGGGTGGAGGATGCCCTCATTTTCGACGACGAGCCCACCGTGCTGGGGTAGGAGTGCCCCAGCGCGACGCACGCTGACGCCGGAACAGGTGCCGCAACGTGCGGTGTCATCATGAAGCCGGGGAATGGGATCCAGCACAACCAGTCTCTTGAGATGAGGCCTTTGAGGCAGGGGAGACCCCGACAAAAGAGCACTCCGAGAACGCCACAACTCTCACCACCGTGATTGTCGCCTCGCCCAGGAACAGGCTGAGCAAGACGCTAGCGTCCGAACGAGAATCTGCTTCTCCCTCGGAACCTATTCCCTGACTTTTCTCGAGCTTTGAATACACTGAGTGAAGTCGGGGCGTCCTAAGTAGATCGCCAATGGCCTACCGTGCACCCTAGATGTGGAGCGCTATCGGCTGGTGCTCACCAAGTGGTGAACCACCTTCTCCCCCTCGCTCATCCGCCGAATGACCTGCGCCACTCCATCAATAATCGGGGAGACACATGGAGCAACATTAATGCTCCACGCGATCGTCGGAATGAAGAAGAGATGAGGTTGCGAGAAGAATACGATCGCGATCATGGTGCGCCGGCACGCAGCCGCGTCACCCAGACTAAATCAGTAGAGGCCTCCATCAATAGTCTGGCGCCGGGTCGGTCGAGGCAAAACGACGCCCAATGTCACTCACCTCCTCAAGATTGTCGGGAGGCCCGAGGGACGTGTGGAGTCTATGCCCTTACCCCCCGGCTTTGGGCGATCCAGTGGCCGCCAAACATCAAGGTCTCCAACGTCGACAAATATGAACCTAAGCAAGACTTGGGTGGCTGGCTGGCCATCTATACAACCGCTGCCTAGGCCGCTGGGGCGACGAAAGATGTCATGATAGCGTACCTACCCATTGTCCTAAGGCAAGATGTGTTGCAGTGGCTCCAACACCTACCTCAACACGGCATTGATGACTGGGACGACTTCAGTCATCGGTTTGTAGTGAATTTCCAATCCCTTTTCGACAAACCGGTGAAGCCCTGGGACCTCAAGTCCATCAAGAACCAAAGCGACGAGACCCTCCGCACGTTCCTCAAGCGTTTCCATACAATGAGGAAATACATCAGTCGAGCATCGCGACAGGTCCAGCGGAGGAATGCAAGGCAGTGGAGCAAGCAGAGTAGGACCTGAATGACTGGACGGAGCCAAATATTAGATACATCAAGAGCGAGGAGGAGTTGGATGACAGGGCCGCCACCGAGTGCATTGCGAGGTAGTCGGCCCACTATGTTGTCATAGGGGAAGTGCTATACAAGAGAGGGGTGCCGGAGTCTTCATGAAATGCATCCACTCAGGTGTTGGGAAGCATTTGCTAGAAGAGATTCATGCAGGGGAGTGTGGAGTACATACAACGTCAAGGACTCTAGTAGGGAAGGCTTTTAGAGTAGGCATCTATTGGCCGACAGCAAAAAAAAGATGCAGCCGACCTAGTCCAAAGATGCGAAGCGTGCCAATTCCTAGCTAAGAAACAACATTCACCAGCTGATAGGGAAATGTGACCTTGGACCATTTCTAAGTGTTTTGGTGGTTAAGTTCCCAACACATCACCTTGAACTAACATGCCTATTATGAGTATGAGCACATGTATAAAGAAAGGCAAATTGAGAGATACATAAGTACATTGTAAATCCTATTGAAATGGAGAAAGAAAGGTATGAATCTAGCACTTAGTAAATCGTTTTTGTTGCTAACTATGTTTATCTAAGTGCTAGGAAACTTCTCAAGTCGAGATAAATTAGAACAGAGAAGTTTGGCTACGTTTGGTCAAACCTGCACCAGCCTGGGGTGAACCGGACTGTACGGTGTGCACTGGACAGTGTCCGGTGCCTAGGCTGGCCAAGCTGGTGAACAGGCTGCTCTCGGGAATTCGCCGAGGCGCCATGACTACAATTCACCGGACTGTCCGATGTGCCTGCCACGTGCCATGGCCAACGGTCCGCCGTGCGATCAGTGGCTACCACGTCAGCCGAGCCAATAGTCACCAGGGTGCATCGAACTATCTGATGCGCCACTGGACAGTTCGATGTGCCATGGGGGCAACGGTCGGCTTCACCAAAGAAGGAAAAAAATTGTGCACTGTTCACTGTCTAGTGTGCACCAGATAGTCCGGTGTGCCCGCGGACAGAAGGGAATTAGTGCCTTCCAAAAGAAGATTAGATGACTCTTTTAGCCCATGGGGTTATAAAAGGACCCCTAGGCGCCATGGAGACTACACCAAGCATTCTTTGAACACTCTACAACACCAAGACATTGAGACCATGCTGCTGCTTTGCTAGATAGAGATTTGAGCACATTTTCGAGTTGTAACTCTGTTGTGCGACTTCTTGTGCTCTCTTCTTGGCTCGTGTATGTGTGTCGCTATGATTTGAGTTCTTGTGTGTGTAGCTACTCCCCTTTACTCTTGTGTGTTGATTGAGATCAAATTGTGTAAGGCGTGAGAGACTCCAATGTGTGGAGATTCCTCGCAAAGGGAAAACCTCGATATGAGGTAGAAAATTGTGGTACTCAAGGTTGATCTTTGGATCACTTGAGAGGGGTTGAGTGCAACCCTTTACCGAAGGAGGTCACCACAACGTGGAGTAGGCATTGCCTGAACCACGAGATAAAATCGTCGTGTCTCTTGTGCATTTATTTATTACGATTGTTTTCTTCCAAAGAGTTCTCACATTTTCACTTGTGTGATTGTTCTTAAAGTTCAATACATATCTCAAAGGAACAATCAAGTGAAGAGTTCTTTTCTCCTCTCTACCTCTATTCATCGCAACTTGGTTTTGGCTTCTACTTACATTTGTTATAAATCAAGTTTGTCTTGTTTAGAGTTAATTTTTGCAGGATCACTTATTCACCTCCCTCTAGGTGCTCTCAATTGGTATCAGAGTTGCTCTCTTCATCAAGGGACTAACCGTAGGATCACTTATTCACCTCCCTCTAGGTGCAGAATCACTTATTCACCTCCCTCTAGGTGCTCTCACTTATTCTCTGAAGAGATGGATCCTAAGGGCAATGTGATTGTGATCAACGACACGGAGGAGACCCTCAACATTGATGAGCCGAAAGGTGACAAGCCCACCGACTCAGGCTCGAACAACAAGAGGAAGGACGGGAAGAAAAAGAGGTGCATCAAGAAGATCACCAACTACGACAGCGACGCCTCCTCTTCTTCACCAAAGGACAACAACGACGATTCCTCTACAAAAAAGAAAATGGTTAATCAAAACTATTCTTTTGATTATTCTCACGTCCCATATAATTTGAATGCTCATTCATTGTCTATTCCGCTTGGCAAGCCCCTCACTTTGATGGGGAAGACTATTTATTTTGGAGTCATAAAATGCATAGCCATCTATTTTCTCTTCATCCTAGTATTTGGGAAATAGTGGAAAATGGAATGAATTTTGATAGTAGTGATAATCATGTGTTTATAAATTAGAAAATTCACAAAAATGCCCATGTGACTACTGTTCTTTTAGCATCTCTATGCAAGGATGAATACAACAAGGTCAGTGGCTTGGACAATGCCAAGCAGCTATGGGACACACTCAAGATCTCTCATAAGGGAAATGATGCCACCATGATCACCAAGATGGAATTGGTGGAAGGTGAGCTGGGAAGGTTTGACATGAAAAGGGAAGAGGAGCCAACTGAAACATACAATAGGCTCAAGACCCTAGTGAACAAAATTAAAATCTATGGAAGCACAAGATGGATGGATCACGACATTGTGCGACTAATGCTAAGGTCATTTACTGTAATTGATCCTCATCTTGTAAACCTTATTTGTGAAAACCCTAGGTGCACCAAGATGTCGCCCGAGAAAATTCTTGGGAAATTTGTAAGCGGGCGCATGATGGTGAAAGAAGCAAGGTACGTTGACGACATCGCCGATGGGCCTCTTCCTCTTTATGAGTCGTAGCCCGTTGCACTCAAGGCAACGACTAGCAAGGAGACACTACCAAACAAGGTAGTACAAGTGGAGGTTGTTGAGCATAACGAGGAAGAAATGGCACTTGTGATTAAGCGCTTCAAGACCGCACTGAAGGGACGCAAGGACAACCCAATAAGAGCAAATCAAGGGGAAAGTGTTCATGCTTCAAATGTGGTAAGTCTGGTCATTTTATTGCACATTGTCCCGATAATGAAAATGACCAGGCACAACAAAAGAAAGGGAAAAACGAAAAGAAGAAGAACTATAGGAAGGCAAAGGGCGAGGTGCATATTGACAAAGAATGGGACTCAGACTGCTCTTCCTTCGACTCCGATGACGAAGGACTTGCTGCCTCTGCCTTTGACAAGTCCTCCCTCTTCCCTAATGAACATCATACATGCCTCATATCTAAGGAGAAGAAGGTACATACACGAGATACTCCCAAGTATACTTCTAGCAATGAGGACTCTGATGATGATTTAGATTATAGCGATCTCTTTAAGGGCTTGGATAGATCCAAAGTTGATAAAATTAATGAATTGATTGATGCTCTTAATGAGAAGGATAGGTTGTTAGAAAAGCAAGAGGATATTCTTTATGAAGAACATGATAAATTTCTTAATGTTGAAAAATCTCTTGCTTGGGAAATTAAGAAGAATGAAATGCTTGCTTTTGAGTTGTCTTCTTGACATGATTCTATTTCTAGCCTTAAGAGTGTAAATGTTGATTTAAAAGCTAGAATAGAAAAATTGAATGATTCTTGTTCATCTTTGGAGCATGTTTCTATTTGCAATAGATGTCAATATTTTGATGTAGATGCTTGCAATTATCATGTCTCTACAATTTCTAAGTTAAATGATGATATTGCCAACCTACATGCTCAACTTAAAATCTACAAAGATGAATGTGATAAAGTTAAATTTGCTAGGGATGCTTTTACCATTGGTAGACATCCCTCAATTAAGGATGGACTTGGTTTCCAAAGGGGAACCAAGGACTTAAAGAGCAAAAAGGTCCCCAAAGTCATTAAGGAGAAAGGGAAGACGCCTTTGGCTAGTAGCTCACATTGTTTTCATGATAATAAGAACCATGCTTATTTGTATACTCATGATAAGAATGCTTCTAGTGTTGCTCATAATGTTCATCATGATGTATGTAATGACCATGTTGTTTTATCTCTGTATATTGATTCACATGCCATGATTGCTTCTTCTAGATCTTCTCATGTTCATTGTAGATGTAGACCTAGGCATCGTGTGTCTTATGTCATTTCTCATGCGCCTAAGGATAGGAATGCATCTCATGGTCCGTTTATGCTATTTTGTACTTTTGATGCATCCTATGTGCGTTATTGTAATAATAATAGAGTTGTTGCTTCCAATGTGGGACCAAAGTGCAAGAAGGGTAAAAGACTTGCATTTGGGTACCAAGGACTTATGTTAGTAACCTTGTAGGACCCAACAAGAGTTGGGTACCTAAATCCCAAGCTTAAATTGTCTTGTTGGTTTATGCATCTGGGGGCTCAAGTTGGATTATTGATAGCGGGTGCACAAACCTCATGACAGGGGAGAAGAAGATGTTCACTTCCTATGTCAAGAACAAGGATTCCCATGATACAATTATCTTTGGAGATGGGAACCAAGGCAAAGTCAAAGGATTGGGTAAAATAACCATCACTACCGAGCATTCAATTTCTAATGTTTTCTTAGTGGAATCGCTTGGTTATAATTTGCTTTCTATAAGTCAATTATGTCATATGGGTTATAATTGTTTATTTACAAATGTTGATGTAAATGTCTTTAGGAGTGATGGTTCATTAGCATTCAAAGGTGTTTCTGATGGCAAGATCTATTTAGTAGATTTTACTAAAGAGAATATTGATCTAGATGCATGTTTACCTGCTAAGACCAACATAGGCTGGCTTTAGTATCGCAGTCTAGCACATGTTGGGATGAAGAATCTTTATAAGCTTCTAAAGGGAGACCATGCGTTAGGACTAACCAATGTCTGTTTTGAGAAAGACAGACCTTGTGTAGCATGTCAAGCAGGTAAAAAGGTGGGAACAAGTCATCCAAGCAAGAATGTGATGACAACATCAAGACCACTAGAGCTTCTCCACATGGATCTCTCTGGGGCCGTTGCTTATCTTAGCATCGGTGGAAGTATGTATGGTCTTGTAATTGTTGATGACTATTCCTGCTTCACTTGGGTATTCTTTTTATAGGATAAATCTGAGACCCAAGAAACTCTCAAGTGCTTCCTAAGACGAGCTCAAAATGAGTTTGAGATAAAGGTAAAGAAGATAAGGAGCGATAATGGATCTAAGTTTAAGAACCTTCAAGTGGAAGAGTATCTTGAGGAGGAAGGCATCAAGCATGAGTTCTCCGCTCCCTACACGCCACAACAGAATGGTGTAGTGGAGAGGAAGAACATGACTCTTATTGACATGGAAGGAACGATGCTTGGAGAGTTCAAGACACCAGAACGGTTTTGGTCGGAAGCCATGAATACGCCTTGCCATGCCATAAACCGTCTGTACCTTCATTGTCCTCCTCAAGAAGACGACATATGAGCTTCTCACCAGTAACAAACCCAATGTTTCCTATTTTCGTGTATTTGGGAGCAAATGCTACATCTTGGTCAAGAAAGGTAGGCATTCAAAGTTTTGTCCCAAAGTCGTTGAAGGGTTGTTACTTGGTTATGACACAAATACTAGGCCATATAGAATATTCAACAAATCTTTGGGTTTAGTTGAAGTCTCTAGTCATGTTGTGTTTTATGAGACTAATGGCTCTCAAAGAGAACAAGTTGATCTTGATGACATAGATGAGGATGAGGTTCCGACGACCACCATGAGGACTATGGATATAGGTGATGTGCTACCACAGGAACAACAAGTGCAAGATCAACCTTCTTCCTCCACAATATTGCAGCCTCCAACTCAATATGAGGAACAATTACATCCTGATGATGGCATGGATCAAGGGGGAGCACAAGAACAAGAAGGAAGGGAGGAGGAAAGAGTACCACAGGAACCTCCAACTCAAGTCTGCACCAACATTCAAAGAGATCATCCGGTGGATCAAATACTTGGTGACATTAGTAAGGGAGTAACCACTCGTTCACGTGTTGCAAATTTTTGTGAGCACTACTCTTTTGTTTCTTCTATTGAGCTTTTCAGGGTAGAAGAAGCCTTTCAGGATCCTGACTGGGTGTCGGCCATGCAAGAGGAGCTTAACAATTTCAAGAGAAATGAAGTATGGAGCCTGGTGCCACATCCAAATCAAAATGTTGTGGGCACCAAGTTGGTGTTTCGCAACAAACAAGACGAGTATGGAGTGGTGACTAGAAACAAAGCAAGACTTGTAGCAAAAGGTTATGCTCAAGTCGCAGGTTTGCATTTTGAGGAGACTTTTGCTCCTATAGCTAGGCTTGAGTCTATTCGAATATTGTTAGCCTATGCTGCTCACCATTCCTTTAAGTTTTTTCAAATGGACGTGAAGAGCGCTTCTTCAATTGGCCAATCATGGAGGAAGTGTACGTGGAGCAACCCCAGGCTTCAAGGATGATAGGTACCATGACCATGTATACAAGCTCTCTAAGGTGCTCTATGGACTTAAGCAAGCCCCAAGAGCATGGTATGAATGCCTTATAGATTTCCTTATTTCTAATTCTTTCAAGGTCGGGAAGGTTGATCCTACTCTTTTTACTAAGACTTGCAGTGGTGATTTGTTTATATGCCAAATATATATCGATGACATAATATTTGGTTCTACTAATCAAAGTCATGTGAAGAGTTTAGCAGGGTTATGACTCAGAAATTTGAGATGTCCATGATGGGAGAGCTAACTTACTTCCTTGGATTTCAAGTAAAGCAACTCAAGGAAGGGACATTCCTCTCTCAAACAAAGTACATACAAGACATACTTAAGAAGTTTGGGATGAAGGATGCAAAACCTGCTAAAACGCCAATGGGACTGATGGATACTTGGACCTCAACGCGGGAGGTAAGTCCGTAGATCAAAATGTATACCGGGCTATGATAGGGTCTTTGCTTTATCTTTGTGCAAGTAGACCAGACATTATGCTTTCAGTTTGCATATGTGCTAGATTTCAATCCGATCCCAAGGAATGTCACCTTGTGGCTGTGAAGCGTATTCTTAGATATCTAGTTCATACGCCTTACATCGGGCTCTCGTATCCTAAGGAATACCTTTGACTTGATTGGATACTCGGATTCCAAATATGTCGGGTGCAAAATTGATAGGAAGAGCACATCAGGGACTTGTTAGTTTCTAGAAAGGTCCCTAGTGTCTTGGAGTTCAAAGAAACAAACTTCCATTGCCCTATCCACCACCGAGGCCGAGTATGTTGCCGCAGGCCAGTGTTGCGTGCAACTACTTTGGATGAGACAAACCCTCTAGAACTTTGGCTACAATTTGAGCAAAGTCAAACTACTATGTGATAATGAGAACGCAATCCGCTTGGCAGATAATTCTGTTGAACATAGCCGCACTAAGCACAAAGACATCCGGCATCACTTTTTGAGAGACCACCAGCAAAAGGGAGATATCGATGTATGCCATATTAGCACCGATCATCAGCTAGCCAATATCTTTACCAAGCCTTTAGATGAGAAAAGGTATTGTAAGCTACGTAGTGAGCTAAATGTCTTAGATTCGTGGAACTTGGATTGATCTGGAGCATATATGTTGTTATGTATTGATAATGTCGCTATAAGTTTCATTATGTATTTATGGTGTTCAAGTTGTAATGCATCATCCCCGGACCTCACAAGTCCTTATGCAAATGATGCATATGTTTAGGGGGAGGACATGCTACAACTTGGCCCTTTGAGACTAACATGTTTGCTTAAGTGATTTTGATGTAGTCTCAAAGGTGAATAGAAAGGGAAATGGTGAACTTGAACAACAAACAAGGCTTCTGCTGCAAAATGGTATCTTTTCAAGTTTCCATTAGTGTTCATTGCCTTCTTACTTTTAATTCACATTTTTTGGTAAGGCAATGAGGTTTCAAGCCACAAGTTCCTCCATTTTGGTGCTTAATGCCAAAGGGGGAGAAATTAAAGGCCAAAGCAACTGTATCAACTACTACTTGTGAATTTCAAAAACCATTGTGTTTAGTACTTGTCTTTTGATCAAAACCCTCTTATTGCAAAACTACTCTCTTGTGGGGGAAAACTGATTATGGGAAAAAGGGGGAGTTTTTGGTTTTTGAACAAAACTTGTTTTGAAAAATATTTTGATTTTACAAAATAAAGTGTTTTTGACATAGAGGTAAGAAAATCAAAACAAAATGTTTCTGACATAGAGGTAAGAAAATTAATTTGTTTTGCGAAAACAAACCAGGTGTGGCAAAATGATCCAAATATGCCAAATCATGTGATAATTCAATTACTTTTTGGTTTGACTTGAATTTGCACACTTCGGCTCACATTTGGATATGTTAGTGCATTTTGAGTTTCTTTTGATGTGTTGGCATAAATCACCAACAAAGGGAGAGATTTAAAGGGAAATGTGACCTTGGGCCATTTCTATGTGTTTTGGTGATTAAGTGCCCAACACATCACCTTGAACTGACACGCCTACTGTGAGTATGAGCACAGGTATAAAGAAAGTCAAATTGAGTGATACATAAGTACATTGCAAATCCTATGGAAATGGAGAAACAAAGGTATGAATCTAGCACTTAGTAAATAGTTTTTGTTGCTAACTATGTTCATCTAAGTGCTATGAAACTTCTCAAGTCGAGATAAATTGGAACGGGGAAGTTTGGCTAAGTTTGCCCAAACCTGCACCAGCCTAGGGTGAATAGGACTGTCTGGTGCCCAGGCTAGCCATGTCGATGAACAGGCCGCTCTCGGAAATTCACTGAGGCGCCATGGCTATAATTCACCAGACTATCCGGTGTGCTAGCCGCGTGCCATGGCCAACGGTCGGCGACACGATCATCAGTTGCACGTCACCTGAGCCAATGGTCACCGGGGTGCACCGAACTGTCCGGTGCACCACGGGGCCAATGACTGGCAACGGTCGGCTTCGCCGAAGAAGGAAATAAGCCATGCACTGTTAACTGTCCGGTGTGCAGCGGACAGTCTGGTGTGCCTGTGGACAGAAGGGAATCTCTGCCTTCCAAAAGAAGATTAAATGGCTCTTTTGGCCCTTGGGCTATAAAAGGACCCCCTCTAGGCGCCATGGAGAGTACGCCAAGCATTCTTTGAACACTCTACAACACCAAGAACTTGTGACCAGGCTGCTGCTTTGCTAGATAGAGATTTGAGCACGTTTTTTAGTAGTAACTCTGTTGTGCTACTTCTTGTGCTCTCTTCTTGACTCGTGTGCGTGTGTTGTTGTGATTTGTGTTCTTGTGTGTGTTGCTACTCCCCCTTACTCTTGTATTTTGATCGAGATCAAATTATGTAAGGCGTGAGAGACTCCAACGTGTGAAGATTCCTCACAAAGGGAAAACCTCGATATAAGGAAGAAAACCATGATACTCAAGTTTGATCTTTGGATCACTTGAGAGGGGTTGAGTGCAACCCTTGACCGAAGGAGGTCACCACAATGTGGAGTAGGCATTGGCCAAACCACACGATAAAATCATCGTATCTCTTGTGCATCTTTATTCTGATTGTTTTCTTCTAAAGAGTTCTCACATTTTCACTTGTGTTATTGTTCCTAAAGTTTAATACATATCTCAAAGGAACAATCAAGTGAAGAGTTCTCTTCTCCTCTCTACCTCTATTCATCACAACTTGGTTTTGGCTTCTACTAAAATTTGTTATAAACCAAGTTTGTCTTGTTTACAGTTAATTTTTGCAGGATCACCTATTCACCCTCCTCTAGGTTCTCTCACCAGCCCAACAAATGCAAACTATTCTGGTCACCTAGCCGTTCGCGTGCTTGGAGCTAGATATGATCGGGTTGTTTAAATAACCTTACGAGGGATACACCCATGTTCTGGTGGCTATCGACCAAGTCACAAAGTGGATAGAGTACAAGCCGATTGCTACCCTGACCTCATCCAAGGTAGTGGAGTTCATCTAGGAAATCATCTTCAGATTTCGGGTACCCAATAGTATCATCATAGACCTAGGATCAAATTTCATCAGTGCAGAATTCTTTGACTTCTCCGAGCAAATGTGCATTCAAATCAAATATGCATATGTTGGACACCCAAGAGCTAATGGGCAAGTATAGAGAGCAAATGAGATGATATTAGAGGCACTCAAGAAAAAAGTGTTTGACTAAAATGAAAAGATTGCGGGAAAGTTGATCAGGGAACTGTCGTATGTAGTCTGGAGCCTAGGAACCAAGCCCAGCCAAGCCTTACATGGGAATACTACATTTTTATGGTATACGGATCAGAAGCAGTGTTACCAGCTGACCCAGCCTTCGGAGCACCCAGATTAACCTTCGAAAACATTGCAGAGGCAGAAGCAACTCGGCTTGAAGAAATCAATGTGCTAGAGGAGGAAAGTCTGAATGTGGTCATTCAGTCGGTCAGATACCAGCGCTACCATGAAAAGGCAGTGCGACACTAGGCATTTGCAGTAGGAGATGTGTTGCTTTGCCGCATACAGTCAGGAGAAGGATGACACAAAATGTCACAGCCATGGGAAGGGGCTTTCATGATCGCAGAAGTAAGTCAACCAGGATCTTATCGACTAACTCAGATGGATGGTACTCCCGTAGGGAACTAATGGAATATCGAGCATCTCATGAAGTTCTACCCATTGTAGCACCATAAACTCTACATGGTAGGCTACACTTTGTAAACTGGTGATCTCATTGTCAATAAAGCTTCTATGTTCGTCCACGTACAAACAGACTCTCAAGGAGCAATCGGCTTAAGCCAGAAACACCTTAAGTCAACGTGACACACTCATGCATACAAAACTAAGGGTGCCTACTATACCCTACTAACTGAGCAATCAGCTTAAGTTGGAGATGCCTTAAGTCGGTGTTACATGCTCACGCTTGCAAAACTAAGGGTGCCTACTATACCCTACTAATGGAGCAATCGACTTAAGGCGGAGATGCCTTAAGTCGGTGTTACATGCTCATGCTTACAAAACTAAGGGTGTCTACTATACCTTGCTAACAGAGCAATCGCCTTAAGCTAGAGACGCCTTAAGTCGGTGTTACATGCTCATGCTTACAAGACTAAGGGTGCCCGCTATGCCTTCCTAACAGAGCAATCGAATTAGGTCAGAGATGCCTTAAGTCGGTATTACATGCTCACGCACACGAAGCAAAGGGTGCTTACTATAGCCCATCACCAGAACAATTAACTCAAGTTGGAAACAACTTAAGGCAATGTTGCACGTCCTCAACTACTAGTCACAACAAACGTTCAGAAAATAAACTGTTCAAGAAATAAACAGCTCTCCTACCTAATCAACCAGTATTCAATTTTCTGTTTCTACAAACCATCATGTAGGACCATCTCCAGGAGGAATATAGCCCATAGGACCACTAGAAGCCAGAGGCTTGCTTGAAGTACCCGACGCAGCAACAACGTCATCCACGATGTCATCAGGCACCATGATGCTGGGCCTTTTCATCAAGAGGCGGCCAGCTCAGACCGCCTTGTCCATCGCCTTGTTGCACCATGCCTTCATGATCTCGCGGTCATCCTCCAAGACCCTCATATCTCAGTGAGCAGCATCTAACTCCTACAACACCAGCTTCTTCGAGGCACGGAGCTCTTTGATGGCAGAATCTTTCGAAGATAGAGACTCGCCGAGCATGAACACCTCATTCTGGGACTCCTTCAACTCATTCCTCTTGTGTTCCAACTCATCCATGGTAAGGGAGCTAGTGGTGTCCTGGTACAATTTATCAAGATTGTTTCGAGAGTCAAGAAGTTTCTGCATCTCCTCCTATGGGTGGGAGAACCTTTGGTAATAGGTCGAAAGAATGGAATAAGCAACTTGAAGCTCCTAGCGGGTTACCTCGAGTGTTTTCTTCTCAAAAACAAGCTTTGACTACAGGGAAGAGTTCATGGCATGGGTGCCATCAAGAGACAAGGTCACCCGATCAAGTTCTGCCCGACCTTGAGCACACCTCTCCTCAGCATCAGAACACCGCCGAGTCAAAGCTAAAGAAATAATTAGCAACCACTAGTGATATGAACAGAAAGAAAGATTAATAGGAAACACTATCAACCAACTCACCAGCGTTAGCAGATTTCAGATCATCTATCTGTTTCTGAAGAGAAAGGGGGTTCCATTGCAACAAGGAAGAAATTTGCTCATGCATAGGATCGCCACATGCCTTCAGCCGAGCAGCCACCAAGTCTAGGATACTCTGTAGGTACAGAAGTCAGCAAAGGGAACACCCATTGGTAAAAATAAGGAAGCACGGGGAGCAGGTACCTGTAAGTTGAACAGGAACAAGGGAAACCCCAAAGTCAAAAGTGCCGACACGCTCAAAGAAGGAAGGACATCAATAGAAGCCGCATTATGACCAGGGTCAGGCATCAAAGGAACCAGGTAATCCAAGCTAAGTGCAACACCCATTGGGATCTCAACTACAAATACTCCCATTGGGTCTTCAGCACTTGGAGCATCCGTTTACTCTTCAGCATTACCATGGCATCATTAGTTCAAGGCATTGGCGACCACACTTGAACATCCATCAAAGCAGTAGAGATGGAGCCAATCAAAGGATCCTCGGGGGATGGAGCACCCTCAAGGGCTAAAGCACCCCCAGGGGCTGAAGAGCCCTAGCAGACTGGCACCCTTACCTCCGGCACGGCCAGAAAGCCAGAAGAGGGCGCATTGTCCGAGCACTCTACAAGGACATCAACGACCCTGATTTCAAGCAGCTTAAGCAAAAGATCTTCAGGAATAGCGTCTTCCAGCACACTGTCAATTGTAGACATTGTCAGGCCTCGGATATCCATTATCCCCACAGAAGCTTGGCCTGACTTGTTGCCACCAGCTTTACTTCGCCCTTCTCGACGGACAAGGGGGAGCGCTTCTTCCCCTTCCTCATCACTCCTTCCTCCACCACGTACCTTCTAGCCCTTACACCACTGCAGCCCTCCACAACATCCTCCATATCAGCATTCACTGTACTGTCATCTTGGTTCGGCGCAACAGGGGCAGTCATTGGCTCCAGATCCGATGAACGACGAAGCCTTTTCTTCTTCTTTACCTCGACACAATTGGTCTAAGAGTCTGTTTGGCATGTCCACTTGTGACGTGCGCCTTTAGGACTGCTAACTCTTTTTCCCCTGCGCCCGACTAATCGGGAGCCCTGCTCCCTGACTCAACTCGTGCAAACTCAGATGACTCTCTAGCCAACATACCGAGAACAACATCAATCTCGAATTTGTCAGCAGTAGCTTGCATCAGGATGTGGGTCTGTTTTTTCTTCTTCATGCAGGCTCTTGTGCGCAGCAAGTATGGCATGTACTTCATTGGGAGAAGGACGCACTCTATGGCCTAGACTCCCATCCTCCCATTGGACGGGTGGATTGGACAAAAACTCAGAAAAAGAACTCTACAACAACAAAATCCCACAATGAGAACAGGGCACACAACGATTGGGCATAAGAAAGTACATACAGTTGAAACTTACCACCGGGGGAATGTTCCAGGCAGAGTAAGAGCAAGGAGCACCGACTTACGCAACGACACCTCTCAACATAATTTCAAGCCGTTTCAAAACATTCTCCTCAGCAATGTGCTTATTTGTTGCTCGAGAGGGGTCGTTCACTCTAGTATACAGATAGGCCGGATAAACCCTATCCTTCAAAGGCTGAATATTCTTGAAGACAAAGTCATTGACAACGGCCTCGGCAGTCAAACCATTGTCTTTCAAACCAGCTATTTCAGCAAGCAGAATCTTGGCTTCGGCAACCTCTGAGTCAGTTGGGGCCTTTATTCAACTCGACACTCGAACATCAGACTGTCTCCCAGAGCGAGCAGGTAGAGACTTGTTGTGGTTTTTCATAGTGAACTACTCGAAGTGCCATCCCTTGATGCTATCCTTCAACAGAATGTCAACATTCTTGGTTTTCCTACCACGACGAAGCTCAAGGCTGGCGCTGCCAACCAACTGGTGCTGCCCCTGACCATACTGGGCTTGCAGTGGTACAAATATTTCCATAACCCAAAGTGGAGATTAGTCCCCAGAAAGGCCTCATAGAGATGGACAAAGATAGAAATTTGGAGTACAGAATTGGGATTTAGATGGGTTAAGTTGAGGGAGTAGAAATCGAGAAGGTCGTGGAAGAAGGGAGAAACCGGCAGACCTAGACCTTGGATCAAGAAGGGAACAAAAACTAACGACTCGTGGGTATCCTCCGTTGAGATGGTGATCCGTTGCCATACCTGCCAAGAGTACAGCTCCTTCTGCAGCAAAACCTCGATTTCAACCAACTAAAGCAAATCAGATTTAGAAACAACGAAGGAATAGTTACCGAAGAATGGAAATTGGCTGTTCGGGTCAATTGGAGGAATGACAGGCACGATAGCTCCTTGCTTCTTCTTCCTAGGCGCCATTAGGACTCGTAGACGAGCGGAATCAAATGCAATCATGAGGGTGAACAGGAGTTTCAGGGAAGTGTCTGCAATGGTAAAAGAAGGGTTAGGGTTCGCTGCTAGGAAACTGCCAGCGAGGATGTATACACGCGTGCTAAGTTGGGTGCAGTGAGGCAGACAAAGTAATCCATACTGGAACTCAACCGAGAGAAGTAAGTCGGATGGACATGTCAGTTGGACCTATCAGACGAAGTCATCAGCAGAACTAGTCAGTTAGAATTACCAGTTGGGCTCACTCTACCGATGTTCTTGGGCAAAGCATAAGTCGGGCAGAGCATTAAGCGCTAAATCAAACACATGAAACAAAGGATTTCATTCATTAGAAAGAGTACATTACAAAGGGAAAGGGTGGCTCATTATGAACCAACCCTATCATCCCTCACCACTACCACTACCACTACCTACACATACTACTACTACCTACTACTACACTATACTAATATTCATGTCAGTGCCGCCCTACCACCGACATTGTCGCTACCGCCGCCGCTCTCATCGTCATCGTCGTAATCACTATCACCGCCGTCGTCCGCACCGCCACCGCCCGCGCTGCCTCCATTGCCAATGTTGTCGCCCTCGTAGCCACTCTCGTCGCCTCCACTGTTGTCCTCCTCCTTGGAGTCCTCCCCCTTGAAGTCCTCCGAGGAGTCCTCATCCTACAAGTCCTCCGAGGAGTCCTCATCCTACAAGTCCTGCTCCTGCTCCCTCAACAGACCAGATGTAGGCCCTCTCTGCCATAGACAACCCCATTGAGTCGTTCGAGTAATCAGATGATGGCAAGAGGGGAGTTGGCAGCAGAGAGTCATCGCCCTCAGAGAAGTGCTCCTCCAAGAACTCCGAGTCACCGAAGTCCTACGACGGAGGAGTCGGAGGGCGCTTTTGCTTTCCCTCCCCTTGGCCGCGCTTGCCCTTGCTGCCTTTGTTGGCAGCCATTGTATTTCTGGTGAGTGGAATATGAAGAAGAACGCAAAAGGATAGCAAGAGCGAGTGAAGGAACTGGTCACAGGTAGGCAGTCTATTTAAAGAGGGCAAGAGGCGACCCTTCGCCTCTCACCCATACGCCAAACTGTTGCGAGATCACTGACACCCATTAGGAAACACGGCACTAGAGGCGAAGTAATGCCAACTGCTCAGATGCATCATTACCCACCCATCACGTTAGGTTACTATTTTTGGATAAGACACCGTACACACCCATTTGGCGCATCCATTGGGTGGGCAAACTGGATTTTTTCATGATTTTATGAAGCAACGTGATCCACAAAATATCTGCAGGAATTACAAAACGACAAACTCAAGATCGATCAAATAGAAGTCAGCCAGACCTCTTGTAGCCAGAACCTAGTCAGCGGTTGTAACACCTCAAATCTGCATTTTGGGATTTAAGACAATTCTCCAAAAAGTATTGAATTAAAGGGATCCTAAATAAGAAAATTTTCTTCTACTCTTGGGGTTGATTCTCCCAAAATGAATATGTTTCTAAATAAAAGTGTTTTCTAATAAAAGATACTTATATAAAATCAGCCTTAGTTAAACTACATGTTTGCATATATTCTCTAAAATAATCAAGTAAACTATCTGTTAATATGAATTATAAACCAACACAGGTTTGGTGTGCACATCATATTTTGACCATTTCCTAAATAGATGAATAAAAATAAAGATAAAACATAATATGAACATATATGAATATTGTAGCTTCAGGGCTGGAGTTTTGATTGTGTTGAAACATAAACCTAGATTTGAGTGCAATTGAATTTAGAAATTCAAAATAGAAAGAGAAATAAATAAAAAAAGGAAACAAAGAAAGAAGAGGCTCACGCCTGGGCCGATTTCGCTTCACCTCGGCCCAGGATTGCCCTACCATTTTCCCCTTCTCCTCGGTCGAATGGGCCAGGCTGGTCGGCCCAACTCTCCGCACAAATAATGCATGGGCACGGCCCAGTGGCCAGTTCCTTCTATCCGTGGCTCGCGCGCTCGTGCGGAAGCTATGTTGTGCCACTGAACTTGTGGGGCCAGGTTGTCAGGTCTTTCTTCCCCTCATCAGTCGCAGAGCTCTGTATCACAACAACTGCGCAGATTCCACGATCAATTACAACCACCACTACCTGATCCTTGTGTGGGGGCTATAAAGCATGATACAGCCACCTCCCCTGTGATCTATCCCACCCTTGACCGACTTCGTCTGCGGCAAAGCGTCCCCACGCTGAAGAACGACGACGTGGAGGGTTAACCGAGAACGTCGCCACTACAAATCGAGTGCCTACTCTCATCGAGTCCTCGATGACTGGTCCAAGAACATTGCCGGGACATCTAAGAGGGATTTGTGATATCCTCGGGCGTGAGAAAACCGTCGGGTGCGGCACAATTTCTCGTCGTTGTCCGACCTCCGCTATGGAGAGCCCATCGCTGTGCGCGGGGAGCCCTGCACCACTGTAGTCAGTAATGATCCCTTCCCACGACTTGCTTTAATCCACACGTCAGGAAGGTCTCGTTGGGCTAGGATTGGGGCCTAGGGGGAATCAGGCTCGCGCAACTCCGGCGGCACGCCGTCGTGAAGGGCACACGTCGTCATGATTCGATTGCGCTGGGGAAGGAGTAGCATGGGCCGATGGATCGGCTGTGGGTGGCCAGGATCGGTTCGCAGATATTTCCCCAGCCAAAATCAAGTTGTGTCGTCCGATCGGTATCCGAGGGGCACGATCAGATTGAGAGTAATTAAACCTAGACCACCGATCTATCCATCAATGTCCAGTTCTGCAAACTGGTTTGCTTTGGTGCCAGACCTAATCCCGGCGGTCAGGGAAAGATCCAATGGCACAGATTAACCAATACCCCCTTGGCTACATACATTTTGCATATGAGTCCCCTGATTTCAACGGAATCAACCCACGCTCCTACGTAGTTACAATATCAACACAAACAGGTCCCGGGAATTATAATTTTAACCTCAAGCTCTCGAGATTTTGGATCCACAGCCAGGGGATTCATAATTTACTTAATAAATTTTTGGAAAATACTTTTTAAGGTGGAAATAAACCTAGAACCCATAGAAAATGTATAACTCCATCATTTTAACTCTGATTTGACCCGTTCGTATTGTGTTGGATTCATACTAATATTGCCTACACAGTATAACAATAATCTTTACCAAATCACATACTTTTATAATTTGGTACTTATTTATCCTATGTATAGTAGATTAATCTATCTAATTAAAGTAATAGGTTTATAATTATAATTTGAATAGAAGATGATCTTTAACTAAGATATGGCTTATATTAAAGTTAATATTAATGTATATCTCACATGATTTATAAAATCAATCTAAGGCCTAGTTTTAATTATTTAATCACGAAAATCTTCTGAAAACCATACCTTCTTAACTGTATCTCTGATTTTAGTGATTCTCCTACCTACGATCTCGTAGCTGTGGTGGAACCGCCTAGATTATTCCAGCTTAAGTGTCTTAGTCTCACCTCATGGGTAACGACCCACACTTAAGACGAAATAAACTGTTAATTCCTCGGATCTAGTCCAATTGAAGCCACTTACCCAGAGATCGAGTACCAATTTCTCACACAAAGGTGAGACACGGAGAAATAAAATAAAGCATAATATGTGACGGAACCTCCCAAGTCATTAGGCCCACCTACAGTTGTCCTTGTCCAACGAACCTCAGACAACCCTGCAGGTGCCCCTGAATCACTTGACAAGTTCGGTATCTTCTTTCCTTACCTTTCCCAAGAGCATTTCACCCATCACGCAGACATTACAAGCATCAGAGATACGAAAATGCGGAAACAGTTACATTAACTTACCTTTATTGCAAAGTAAGACGGAGTTGTATAGTTACAGACCAGAACATAATTTATATGAGTGCGGTACAGTATTATTACAAACCATGGGAGGCAAAAACCCCTCCGGATAAATATTTAACAAAAGTTTTATGGAGGATCCTTTCCTCCCATAGCTTTACTCCAAGTGTTCCTCCTTAGGGCACCACCTTTGAACAAAAGCAGCAAAAGTTTGCTGCTTCTTCACCTAAAACAACATGGGACAAAGCCCTGAGTATGGAATTACTCAGCAAGTCTTACCCGACTAAAGAAAAGACTCTCAAGGGTATGCTGGCTAGAGGGAGTCAAGGTGAGGCTTATCAATAATCAATGACTCTGTTTGCAGAAATGCTTACTAAGAGTGGATCCTTAAAAATCCAGTTTTATTTGTTAGGTTAAGTAAAATTACCTGCAGCTAGGGTTCTGTCTACCCTAATTCAATCACTTGACCTATACTAGCCAATTTCTTAACAACCCTTCATGTTCACTGGATTTCTACGTATAAGTCAGTGACCAAGTCTTCATAATCGCGAAGGTACGGCGATCCGAATCGATTATACTCAGCCGAGGATCTCCAATCACACGACATATGTAGCACTTAACCCTTGCATATTTTAACTCGCCACCGGGGTTTTTAAGACCAGATCAGGTTCACGCCAACCGAGAGCACAGATACACCACCGTCCAGCCTCTTGCCACGGAGGGTACACGCTACTCTCGCCATCTCTCCACTCCCATTGTGTGGTATCTTATTCTGGTATTAGTCTGCCCGAGACAAAGCTTACCCATGACGAGGCATGTGACTAGTTAAAGGGTCCTCGGTCAGCAGGCCTACATCGAGAAGGTCCTTAATCGACTCAGACGGAGACACTACACCGAGACTCTCTTCTCGTGCAAGTCACCTGCCCGGTCTCAGCTTAATCATTTCAAACCAAAACTTTGGTACATGGCAGAGGTACATCTTTTCCGATGTTGAACCCACCATGGCCATGATGGATCCACCATCAAGTTTTATCTTTGAAAACATCCCACCCCACTTTGCAACATCATATTTTGAGAAAACAAAACATTTTGTTTTTCTAAACCAAAGCTAAGCATAAGAAAACCTTTTGTAAAATAGGGATTTAGGAAATAATCCATGGAAGGAGATGCAGCAATAGTTTAGCACACAACTCCTATCACCTAATGCATCAAGTAAGTGAGAAAGATTTTAAAAGGAACAAGGAGGTGGCAAATGCACCGGGGCTTGCCTTGTGTTACTGGTGAATCAGGCTCAGTTCCGCAGATATCAAATAAAAACAGTTGGCTGCCTGATGTTCCTTAGGTGGTGGTGGTGAAGTCTTCTCTTCTTCGACTTCTACTTCTTCTTTGTTTTCTAAATATAACCATACATAATAATGAATGCTCATGTAATGCTCATGAGAGTGCAAAGATAATAAAAGTTTATTATCTAAAATCTTGAATACAATTTTCCTTCATGGATCTCCAGGAACTTAGGGTTTCCGGAGTCAACAGTGAAGCTTACAGGGCAGGGGGTAGGGTTTTGGGTTCTAAGTATCAAACATGGCCCAAATCATACCGAACACTACCCAAGGTTTCTAAATATTATTTAAAGTTTATCCTAAAAATTTAGTGAATTTTGGATTTATTACTTATTTTCTAAAAATCCAGAAGCATCGTCTTAGGTTGTTTTAAATACTCTATAATTTCTTATTTGGACTAAAAATCAAGTAACTATTTTTATTAAATACTATAGGAAATTAGAGACCTAGCAAAATTGGTTTGGTAATTTTATCGTTTTTCTAAAATTTTCTAAAATTGTTTTAGCTCTGGCAGAAAAGAAAAAGGAAAAGGTATGAATAGTTCTGGGCTGAATTCGGCCTGAACCGGCCCAGCTAGGGCAGAAACGTGCCCGCGCGCGCTCGCGCAGTCGACTTTGCAGAAATGCCCCTATCGTTTTGATTAACAGGAAAAGGATCTCGGCGCTATTGCCATGTCTCACTGACACTTTACAACCATCCCCCTAGTTCTGTTTCTTCTTTATCCCGACCCCTAGACCACGGCGTGCTCACCTCCGACCATCTCGCTGCTCGGACCAGCCAAGAACTTCAGCGGCTGCCCAAACCGGTTGCTGGGTAGCATCATCGACCCGAGGCGACCCTAGAACATGCTTTAATTGAACTAATTCGGGTCAGGATATGCCTGACTACGGTGACAGTGGACACCGAACACCGATCAAGGCGTTCCGGTTGATTAGGTGAAGTCAAGCTCAATGGGCTGGGCAGGTGACAATCGCAAGCACATGTGGGTGCTGAAACACGAACAACAAGAGCGAGGGCGGACCTGGAAGCAGCTAGCCGCGATGAGGCGGTTCACGGCGGCGCAGTCGACCGAATTGGGGGAAGAAAGAAATTCTCCGGCGATGATGGCTAATTGAACGCGGGACTGGGTGCTTTGGCTTCGTGATTACATGGCGCAACAGACCCGGCCCTCAATTTATAGAAGGGCTAAGCGGTGGCGTCCAATTTGGAAGAGAATCGCTGGCGGCCGTAGAGAGGGGAGGTTACTGGCGCAAGGAATTCGTGGCATCTACCGCGGTAGCCCTCCGGTGATCACCGGACAAGCATACCATGATTCACCATGACACGGGCTAGCGTCAAAACACGTGGCGCACCATGGCGAGCGATTGACGGCGGCGAAACCTATCCCGGCCGCACGACGAGCAAGTGGGTACGGTGACCCTCATCCGCGCCCGAGGCCGAGTTGAATCCAGTGCCAAGATCTTTACTTCATCGTGGTTATCCCCTAACCAGAGAACACGAATCGCGGTGACGGCGTGAATCACGGCATAGAGATCATTGGCGGCAAGGGGGAAACATCAGGGATCTAATTCAGCTATTGTACCATAAGAACCCCTATTCAGTTAACCTGACAGCCGATGTTTAGGGCAGATTTTCTCCAAATTTTCCATGGCAACACCATCATCCCCCTGCACCAAAGTTGTAGGCCTCTAAACCACCTTCATCTTTGCTACAACATCCCTAGTCAAATTCTCATTGGACCCTGCTTAAATGTGAGCCCTAAGTTCATGTAGTTCCACTGCCATCCTGAATTTCAGACTCAAGACAGCCTGACAGGTCAACTTGGAGTTAAATTTTCTCCAAATTTCTTATGTACCCCAAACATAATCTCGGTAGCAAAGTTGCTCTCCTTACATAGCTCTACTAATTTGATGTACTGACCTAGGGCAAAATTCTTATGGTTTGGAAATTACAAGGCCCCAAAGTTGAACCCATTACACTGAAATTCAGACTTAGTCAAAAGAGTTCAAATGTGGCTCTTTTGCAAATAAGTCCAAAACTCAAGGTTTAGGTTGCAAATCTTCATAATTGTGAACCATATGACTTAAGACACATGGAATTAAGTCAAGGGTTTAAGTCTAGGGTTTTCTTGGGTTCTATTTAGAGTTTTTGATACTTCTGGGGTTTGGATATCCCATAAGTCCATCCATGGTAACTTTTTATGACTATTTTAATTGAGTTTTGAAGTTTTCCCCTATTTAAGCTTTATTTGCTCTATTAAGTCCAATCTAGGGTTAAGTACCCTACTCTAGAGTTTTATCCACAAAATGTCATCACAATACAACTTGTTTGAAATTTTTGCCTAGTGAATGCATTCTAGGTGTGACAAACACATGGAATGCCAATTCTTATGATGTTATGCTCAAATTTTAGTGACAGTAACACCAGGGGTGTTACATCCTTCCCCCCATAAAAGAATCTCGTCCCGAGATTAAAAGTTCTAGGGCAAGTAATGGAAAAGGAAATGCTTCACTCTTTTATTTCCTTATTCATGGTACAAGGCAGGGGTGGTTTGGGGCTCACTCCTTTATTACAACAATTGTATATACTTTACAAATTACAGGAGGCTAAAAAGCCTGGGAAATTCTTTTCTAAAAAATCCCGAGTTTCCCATGTAGCCTCGTCTTCTGAATGCTGGTTCCACTGTATCTTGTAAAATTTGAGAGTTCTTCTTCGGGTAATTCTGTCCTTTTGATCCAAGACTCGAATAGGATGTTCTGAATATGTCAAGTCTGGCTCTAAGGAAACGTTCGTTACTTCAATGGTTCGATCAGGAACCCGAAGACATTTCTTCAGTTGAGACATGTGGAACACATTATGTACAGCAAACAATGTTTCGGGTAATTGAAGTTGGTATGCCACTGGTCCACATTGTTCAAGTATAGGGAAAGGACCAATGTACCGGGGTGCAAGCTTCCCTTTTACCCCGAAACGTGTTACCCCCTTCATTGGTGAAACTTTCAGGTAGACATAATCTCCAACCAGAAAGTACAAGGGCATCCGTCGTTTATCTGTGTAACTCTTATGTCGAGCTTGAGCTTTCCTCAAATTATGAATTATTCGCTGAACTTTTTCTTCGGTCTCCTTTACCATATCTGGCCTGAAGAAACTTCTTTCACCTGGTTCAGACCAGTTTAACGGAGTATGACACCGTCGGCCATACAAAGCTTCAAAGGGTGCCATCTCAATGCTTTCTTGATAGCTATTATTATATGAGAACTCCGCTAATGGTAAACAATCATCCCATTTCTATGGGAATTCCAGAACACATGCTCGTAACATATCTTCAAGTATTTGGTTTACCCTCTCAGTTTGACCACTGGTTTGAGGACGATAGGCCGAACTGTGGAGCAATTTAGTACCCAAGGACTTGTGAAGTTCTTCCCAGAATTTGGACACAAATCGAGGTCCACGATCCGACACTATAGTCTTCGGAATACCGTGCAAACTGAGAATACGAGCAATGTACAATTGGGCATAAACAGCAACTGGGTGATCTGTCTTGACTGGCAGAAAATGAGCAATTTTCGTAAGTCGATCAATTATAACCCAAATAGAGTCATACCCTTTTGTTGTTCGGGGCAATCCCACAATGAAGTCCATACTAATATCTTCCCATTTCCATGTTGGTATTGGTAGAGATTGTAATGGACCCGCAGTCTTCATGTGTACGGCTTTGACATGCCTACAAGTGTCACATTTTGCCACATAGCGTGCGATTTCAATCTTCATCTTCATCCACCGGTAATGTTGTTTTAGATCATGATACATCTTAGTGCTTCCGGGATGAATAGAATAGCGACTAAGATGTGCTTCATCTAATATTTGCTGGCGGATTTCTTCATTCTTTGGCACAACTATACGATTGTTGAACCATACAATGCCTTGATCGTCCTTTCTGAAACATGTGGCTCTTTCGGCCTCTATTTTCTCACGGATGTGCTTCATACCCTCATCATCTTTTTAAGCATCAATTATTCTTGGTAAAAGGACTGACTCAAGCTTTAGTTGATTTAAGGTTCCATGTTGGATCATTTCTAGGTTTAACTTCTCCATCTCTTGGCATAGGGTAATGTCAGAGATCTTTATGGTAAGACAGTGACAGGAAGCCTTGCGGCTGAGTGCATCTGCCACTACATTAGCCTTGCCTGGGTGGTAGTGAATTTCCAATTCATAGTCCTTAATAAGCTCGAGTCGTCGCCTCTATCTCATGTTCAATTCTGACTGGGTGAATATGTACTTCAAACTTTTATGATCTGTATAAATGTGACAGATATTCCCCAGTAGATAATGACGCCAGATTTTTAGGCATGAACCACCGCAGCTAACTCCAGATCATGAGTTGGATAATGTTCCTCATGCCGGCGCAACTGCCTAGAAGCATAAGTTGTTACTTGGCCTTCTTGCATTAATACACAGCCGAGACCACTGTCTGATGCGTCGCAATACACATCAAAGGGCTTTTAAATATCCGGTTGAGCCAATACCGGAGCAGTGGTTAATAACACCTTCAATTGTTCAAAGGCTTCATTACACTTTGAAGGCCAAATAAATTTAGTATCATTCTTCAATAAACTTGTGATTGGTTTCACAAGCTTGGAAAAATCTGGTATGAATCGGCTATAATAGCCAGCTAGTCCAAGGAAACTTCGGACTTGATGTACAGTGGTTGGGGGTTTCCACTCCAAAATATCCTTGACTTTGCTGGGATCCACCGCAATCCCCTTGGCAGTTAATACATGTCCCAGAAATTGGATTTCTTCCAGCCAGAACGCGCACTTGCTGAACTTAGCATAAGAGCGTCAACACGATCCGTAAATGCCGAGCATGCTCCTCTTCATTTTTGGAATATATCAAGATATCATCAATGAATACCACCACAAACTTATCCAGCTCAGGCATGAATACCGAGTTCATAAGGTATGTGAAGTGGGCAGGAGCATTTGTTAGTCCGAAAGACATAACCATTTATTCAAATAAACCATACCGCGTAGTGAATGCGGTCTTCGGTATATCTTCGGGCCGAATACGGATCCGATGATAGCCCGATCTGAGGTCAATCTTGGAGAATACCCTCGCTACAGTCAGTTGATCAAATAGATTGTCAATCCGTGGAAGAGGGTACTTATTTTTGATGGTAACCTCATTCAGGGGTCTATAATCCACGCACATCCATAGTGTTTGATCCTTTTCCTTAACAAAGATGGCTGGACAACCCCATGGTGATGAGCTTGGCCAGATGAATCCCTTCTCCAGTAGATCTTGTAATTGGGTCTTGAGCTCTGCCAGTTCATTTGGAGGCATTCGGTACGACCTTCTAGAAATAGGAGCCGTACCGGGCTTCAACTCAATCACAAATTCTACATCTCTTTCTGGAGGCAATCCAGGCAAATCTTCTTGAAAAACATCTGGGAACTCACATACTACCGGAATATCTTGGATCTCCGGTATAATAGCTTCATATATTCTGCCAAATGGTTTAGCTGGAATGGCTATGGGGATGGTCAAGAGAACCTCTTCTTGGCCATAACTCAATTTGATAGTTCTCAATTCAGTATTGAGATAGCTTTATGTTGGGCCAACCAATCATGCCCAGAATTACATCTATGTCTTGGCCTTTTAGAACAATCATATTAGTAGGAAAGTCCCGTTCAGGCAATGTTACGGGCACTTGGTAAGCCACTTCTCTAGTAAATATTTGTCCCCCAGGCGAATGAATTTTAAACCCTTCCCTTGATTCATGGTATGGAATGCAATGTTGCTCCACAAACTTCTTGCTTATGAACGTATGCGAAGCACCAGAATCAAAAAGAATAATTGCAGGGTGATTGGCCACTAGAAACGTACCCATCATAACCGGTTCGCCGTCCGGTGTTGTGGCCACTTGAGTATAATAAATTCAACCCGTTTTCCTTGTATTTTTGCCCGCGGTATTATTTGCCGCATTTCCCATTCCTTTCCCAGAACTCTGTTGATTACTTGATCGATTCTGCTTCTGGTATGGACAATCCTTGATAAAGTGTTTGTACTTTCCACAGTTGAAACAGCCAGTTGAAGAGCTTGGGAGGGCAGGGAAACGAGTGCTAGGGGCACCTGGCTGATTTGTTGGAGTGGGGGCAGTGGCGGGGCAAATGAAGACGGTTGCTTGAAAGGGTAGGAGGGTGGACATGGAGAAGAGCGATTAAGATTGAAAGGTCGGATTACCAACCTTTGCCTTTTCTTAGACCCCTGACTAGGTCTGTGCCTCCATAACCCTTGGATTTTCCGGAGCCTGCATATTTAGCCTCGACTGCCAGTGCAGTACTGATAGCCCTTTCGTAGGAAAGATCAATGCAGGTGGCCATCTTCCTTAGCATTCGATCATTAAGACCTCTCATGAAACAATTCCTCTTCTTTAAATCCGTGTTAACTTGATCCATCGCATATTGGGATAAGTGGTTGAATTTATTGAGATTCTGGGTGACAGTATCCCCACCTTTTTTCAACTTCATGAACTCTTCCTGCTTCATGTGGAGCACCCCTTCAGGTATATAGTGCTCGCGAAAAGCCAACTTGAACTCATCCCAACTTATTTGATGACCAGCCGGTTGAACGGCTACAAAATTTCCCCACCAGGTGCTGGCATGGCCACGCAATTGTTGTGCTGTGAATAGGGGCTTTTGAATCTCCGTACATCGGAGAAGCCCGAACTTCTGCTCGATAATGCGGATCCATTCATCCGCTACAAGAGGATCCTCTGCCTTGACAAACAATGGAGGGCGTGTCTCTGAGAAATCCAGGTATGATGTTTCGCGGGGTCCTTGCGGATACGCCCGCCCGCCTTATTGCTGCATTTGTTGCCCTGCCATTTCCCGCAAGAAGTGGGTGTTGTCGGCTTAGCGTTAACCAAGGCAGTGATAGCCTCGGCTAACGTTGGTGGTACTGGAGTGGATTTGGGGTTGCTTCCCTCCCACTGGAGGTTCCTGCTCCATCCTGTGAACGAGTCTTGGAGGGAATCTGAGGCAACAAACATTTGGAAAATATAATATGCCAAAGAAAACCATCCATTTTGCATTACCAAAAAGGGTAATGTTACAGACTCGAATTTACAACAGGATTACATTACCTATTATACATTATACTACTCCTACACTATACTACTCTTGTTTCTTGTCACTTTTAGTAGCCTCGCTGTCGGGCGTAGGAGACCATTCGTCTACCAACTTCATAAAGGGAGGGGGCTTGAACAGGTCCAGTTCACCACCTAGTGCTTCTCCCACTACTCCCGAAGGTCCGGCTTCTATCCCGACAGGATCCGCAGGTACATTGGGGTGCAGTTGGGAATATAATACATGAACTTCTTCATGTAGAGTATTACAATAAACCTGCAAGTTATCCACGGCTGTGCTAAGCTCCTCCACGCGGGCTCGAGCTTTTGCCTCCTTACCCAAGCAAGCGAACGAGAGTTAACCGTCTAGTCAAGCGCTAGATCTCGTTCTGCGAGCTGATCTTGCAGGTGGCGGATGTCTGTTCTTAATTCGTTTATTCTTTCACCATCCGCGACCCATATGTCGTTCCTGCGACGGAGTTCTGATCGAAGCTGATCAACTTGGGCTTCCAGATCCCCGATTGGATCGTTGCTACCACTGCTGCTATCTTCAGGCCATGGGGCAAGTTGATGACGGGGTACACCAATCGGCTCGGTAGACTTGCGCGCAGTCTTTCTTGTGCGCGGCGGCATTTCTTAAGGGGGAAATCTTATTAGCATAGTTTTTAGCATTATGCATGTGTAATTACAGAATCAACCTTAGTTGATTCACCCTTCTATATATTGCACTCTACTATCTGGTCTTTCAAATAAATACTTCAGAAGGAAGCTAGATAAGAAAGGAAGAAATTTTCTGGATAAGTATTTGAAAATTCTTTTTGAAGATGCCTCATAACCTCTGCAGAGATGGGCTTCGCTCTGATACCAGCTGTGACGGAACCTCCCAAGTCATTAGGCCCACCTACAGTTGTCCTTGTCCAATGGACCTCAGACAACCCTACAGGTGCCCCTGAATCACTTGACATGTTCGGTATCTGCTTTCCTTACCTTTCCCAAGATCGTTTCACCCGTCACGTAGACATTACAAGCATCAGAGATACAAAAATGCGGAAGCAGTTACATTAACTTACCTTTATTGCAAAGTAAGACGGAGTTGTATAGTTACAGACCAGAACATAATTTATATGAGTGTGGAGTAGTATTCTTACAAACCATGGGAGGCAAAAACCCCTCCCGATAAGTATTTAACAAAAGTTTTATAGAGGATCCTTTCCTCCCGCAGCTTTACTCCTGGTGTTCCTCCTTGGGGCACCACCTTTGAACAAAAGCAGCAAAAGTTTGCCGCTTCTTCACCTAAAACAACATGGGACAAAGCCCTGAGTATGGAATTACTTAGCAAGTCTTACCCAACTAAAGAAAAGACTCTCACGGGTATGCTGGCTAGAGGGAGTCAAGGTGAGGCTTATCAATAATCAATGACTCTATTTGCAGAAATGCTTACTAAGAGTGGATCCTTAAAAATCCAGTTTTATTTGTCAGGTTAAGTAAAATTACCTGCAGCTTGGGTTCTGTCTACCCTAATTCAATCACGTGACCTATACTAGCCAATTTCTTAACAACCCTTCATCTTCACTAGATTTCTACGTATAAGTCAGTGACCAAGTCTTCATAACCACGAAGGTACGGCAATCTGAATCGATTATACTCAGCTGAGGATCTCCAATCACATGATATATATAGCATTTATCCCTTGCATATGTCAACTCGCCACCGGGGTTCTTAAGACTAGATCATGTTCACGCCAACCGGGAGCACAGATACACCACCGTCCAGCCTCTTGCCACGGAGGGTACACACTACTTTCGCCATCTCTCCACTCCCATTGCGTGGTATCTTATTCTGGTATTAGTCTGGCCGAGGCAAAGCTTACCCATGATGAAGCATATGACCAGTTAAAGGGTCCTCGGTCAGCAGGCCTACATCGACACGGTCCTTAATCGACTCAGACGGAGACACTACACCGAGACTCTCTTCTCGTGCAAGTCACCCGCCCAGTCTCAGCTTAATCATTTCAAACCCAAAGTTTGGTACCTGGTAGAGGTACATCTTTTCCGATGTTGAACCCACCATGGCCATGATGGATCCACCGTCAAGTTTTATCTTTGAAAACATCCCACCCACTTTGCAACATCATCTTTTTGAGAAAAACAAAACATTTTGTTTTTCTAAAGCAAAGGTAAGCATAAGAAAACCTTTTGTAAAACAGGGATTTAAGAAATAATCCAAGGAAGGAGATGCAACAATAGTTTAGCACACAACTCCTATCACCTAATGCATCAAGTAAGTGAGAAAGATTTTAAAAGGAATAAGGAGGTGGCAAATGCACCGAGGCTTGCCTTGTGTTACTGGTGAATCAGGCACAATTCCGCAGATATCGAAATAAAAATAGTTGGCTGCCTGATGTTCCTCAGGTGGTGGTGGTGAAGTCTTCTCTTCTTCGACTTCTACTTCTTCTTTGTTTTCTAAATATAACCATACATAATAATGAATGCTCATATAATGCTCAAGAGAGTGCAAAGATAATAAAAGTTTATTATCTAAAATCTTGAATACAATTTTCCTTCACGGATCTCCGGGAACTTAGAGTTTCTGGAGTCAACAGTGAAGCTTACAGGGCAGGGGGTAGGGTTTTGGGTTCTAAGTATCAAACATGGCCCAAATCATACCAAACTCTACCCAAGGTTTCTAAATATTATTTAAAGTTTATCCTAAAAATTTAGTGAATTTTGGATTTATTACTTATTTTCTAAAAATCCAGAAGCATGGTCTTAGGCTGTTTTAAATACTCTATAATTTCCTATTTGGACTAAAAATCAAGTAACTATTTTTATTAAAAACTATAGGAAATTAGAGACCTAGCAAAATTGGTTTGGTAATTTTATCATTTTTCTAAAATTTTCTAAAATTGTTTTAGCTCTGGTAGAAAAAAGGAAAAGCTATGAATAGTTCTGGGCTGAATTCGGCCCTAACCGGCCCAGCTAGGGCAGAAACACGCCCGCGCGCGCTCGCGCAGTCGACTTTGTAGAAATGCCCCAATCGTTTTGATTAACTGGAAAAGGATCTCGGCGCATTGCCATGTCTCACTGACACTTTACAACCATCCCCCTAGTTCTGTTTCTTCTTTATCCCGACCCCTAGACCACGGCGTGCTCACCACCGACCATCTCGCTGCTTGGACCGGCCAAGAACTTCGGCGGCTGCCCAAACCGGTTGCTGGGTAAGCATCACCGACCCGAGGCGACCCTAGAACATGGTTTAATTGAACTAATTCGGGTCAGGATATGCCTGACTACGGTGATAGTGGACACCGAACACCGCTCAAGGTGTTCCGATTGATTTGGTGAAGTCAAGCTCAATGGGCTGGGCACGTGACGATCGCAAGAACATGTGGGTGCTGAAACATGAACAACAAGAGCGAGGGCAGACCTGGAAGCAGCTAGCCACGATGAGGCGGTTCACGGCGGCGCAGTCGACCGAATTGGGGGAAGAAAGAAATTCTTCGGCGATGATGGCTAATTGAAGGCGGCACTGGGTGCTTTGGCTTCATGATTAGATGGCGCAACAGACCCGGCCCTCAATTTATAGAAGGGCTAAGCGGTGGCGTCCAATTTGGAAGAGAATCGCTGGCGGCCGTAGAGAGGGGAGGTTACTGGCACAAGGAATTCGTGGCATCTACCGTGGCAGCCCTTCGGTGATCACCGGACAAGCATACCGTGATTCACCGTGACGCGGGCTATAGTCAAAACACGTGGCGCACCACGGCGAGCGATTGACGGCGGCGAAACCTATCCCGGCCGCACAACGAGCAAGTGGGTACGGTGATCCTCATCCGCGCCCGCGCCCGAGTTGAATCCAGTGCCAAGATCTTTACTTCATCATGGTTATCCCCTCACCAGCGAACACGAATCGCGGTGACGGCGTGAATCACGGCGTAGAGATCATCGGTGGCGAGGGGGAAACATCAGGGATCTAATTCAGCTACTGTACCATGAGAACCCCTATTCAGTTAACCTGACAGCCGATGTTTACGGCAGATTTTCTCCAAATTTTCCATGGCAACACCATCATCCCCCAGCACCAAAGTTGTAGACCTCTATACCACCTTCATCTTTGCTACATCATCCCTAGTCAAATTCTCACTGGATCCTGCTTAAATGTGAGCCCTAAGTTCATGTAGTTCCACTGCCATCCTGAATTTTAGACTCAAGACAGCCTGACAGGTCAACTTGGAGTTAAATTTTCTCCAAATTTCTTATGTACCCCAAACATAATCTCTATAACAAAGTTGCTCTCCTTACATAGCTCTACTAATTTGATGTACTGACCTAGGGCAAAATTCTTATGGTTTGGAAATTACAAGGCCCCAAATTGAACCCATTACACTGAAATTCAGACTTAGTCAAAAGAGTTCAAATGTGGCTCTTTTGCAAATAAGTCCAAAACTCAAGGTTTAGGTTGCAAATCTTCATAATTGTGAACCATATGACTTAAGACACCTTATTATCATGGTTTTTGCACTGTAGTCAAAAAGTGCATTAATTTTGCACTTAACCCCCTAGGGTTTAAGTCTAGGGTTTTCCAGGGTTCTATTTGGAGTTTTTGATACTTCTAGCGTTTGGATATCCTATAAGTTCATCCATGGTAACTTTTTATGACTATTTTAATTGAGTTTTGAAGTTTTCCCCTATTTAAGCTTTATTTGCTCTATTAAGTCCAATCTAGGGTTAAGTACCCTACTCTAGAGTTTTATCCACAAAATGTCATCACAATACAACTTGTTTGAAATTTTTGCCTAGTGAATGCATTCTAGGTGTGACAAACACATGGAATGCCAATGCTTATGATGTTATGCTCAAATTTTAGTGACAGTAACACCAGGGGTGTTACATAATACCACAAATTTAAATGAGTACTTAGAGTTATTACATCATTATCGGAGTTTCAAAATAGTAAAGAGTGAGGCGAAGCCTAGTCCATCACTCCTCCTGGTCATCACCTGCTGAGGCGGGGTTCCACTCGATTGTCCAACACGGTGGCAAGGTGGACGGCTAAGTCAACCTAGAAACAATATCCTCCTCGAGGGTACCTGTAAAAATTATGCCACAAGCAAGGCTGATTATACTAATACTTAGCTAGACTTACCCGGTGTGAGGAGTCTACTCCTCTACCTCTAGACCATGAAGTTGTTTGGCCGAGGGGTTTGGTTTGCCAAAAGCACTAGCTAAGTCAAATATCAAATTTTAGCTTTTGCAAGTTTAATAATATTCCTTAAAATAGGTTTCATCCTTCTAAACATACATGGTGACAAACATTTATTTCAAGTAACACTTTATCTCATGAAAACTCATTTCACTTCTTACTCGATGTAGCAGCATGTCACACCCGGATTTCGGGGCACCAAGACCTGGGCATGAACATAATCACCAGGTGTGCTGGAACCAAGTCTCACACATATGATGAATCATGGCACAGGATCGAATGTCACATCTTTACTATATAATAGGAGTTCTGTACAAAATAAATAAATAATTACATTATAAGGAGACAACGGTCCAGCAACCCATAGTTGACTGGGAGATGACGGCCTAGACCTCTCACGAACTCGTCACAGCATCCTCCAAGCGCCTCATTCTGCGGTACATGTTCTTGACCTGTGGGGGCTGTGACAGCAAGAGTGAGCTCACATACTTTCATAGCTCAACAAGTTGTGGGGAATAATATGCATGAACTCACCAAAGGTGGGAGCTCACGTGAAGTGTAAGGCTTACCAAAGAGGATGGTTAGAGCTAAGCATTGCTTTTAAAGTTGGTCAAAATTTTATTAGTAGTTACTAAGTAATAGTAAATACCAACCCAATTAAGTAGTGGAACAAAAGTAATAACAACACCCTCAATGCAATGCATATGACAAATTGAATTTTAGTTCCATAAATTAATCATGTGTGTCCGAGCTGCTCATGACCGTGAGCACGGCTAGTATACCAGTTTTACACTCTGCAGAAGTTGCGCATCTTTACCCACAAGTCATGTTACCCACCTACCAAGAGATAGCCAATCCCATACACCTCTACTGAGGAGGTGAGGTAGGGTAACACTACGAGGCCTTTACAAAGTTCCACTAGCTTCCAAAAACCCGCTACAGTTTATAGGAAGCTCAAGTGCAGGAATCCCTCGCCTGAACGCCATCGCAGCAAAATCAACCCGAGGACCTCCCTACACTTACCACTCCCCTACTGCCCTTGCCCCTTTCGGGTAAGGTAGTCTTCCACTAGCTTTCCTAGTTAGTTAGCCAAGGGCGTCCCATTAAACCCTTGTGGTAGCACTGTTTTCCCGGGTGGTTCTCCATGTTCCAATTAACATAATGATCTTAACATGAACAATAAATAACAACTGATAATAAAATATAATCATGAATAAAATGTATCTCTATACCCAAAACCACATATAGCAATAGTAGGTACTACCCAAAAATTCAGTGGTAAAACAAGGTATAAAGATAGTCAAACTAGGGTAACCTATTGGGTCCCGTCAAAATTAACCTATGCAGATCATTATGATTAATCAGAACATGACTGGGTAAAAAGAAGTGATCAAGGGCACAACTTGCCTGGCACTTGAGATTCCAGGAACCAGGATGATCTTCAAATTCTCGTGACCTCAATGCTAGGCGTAGCAATACAAACAAAACATGTATAGGAAAAATTAACCTCACACCAAACATAAGAACAAACTGAATAATAATAATCTATGCGTCGCTTAGAGATCGTGGGATCGAGAACCGCTAAATACGGGTTTACGGTTATAAAGTTATGATTTATGAAAGATCTATGTGGTTGAATATCAAATTATATTATAAATTGATTATTGTACATCATATGAGAAGATATACTCTAAATAATCAATTCAACTTTTAATATAGATTATACTTGACTAGAGATCATATTTTAACCACATTATAATTATGGTCAGGTTAGTTTTGATTTAGAAGACCTAATCTAATAGACATAGGATAGATATAAAAGTATGGGACATGGTATAATTGATGTTGTTACTGTATAGTAAATATTTATATGAAACTAATGCTACTTGAACCGATCAATTTGGAATTAAAACGAGGAAGTTATGGATTTCCACAGTTTTAAGTGTTGGATAAAAAGAAACTAAGTGTATAATTTATAATCTATGTTTCATGACTAAACAAGGTTACCAGATGAGAAACAATATTAATGTGATACTAATGCAACTAGAATGGACCAATTCGGAGTTTAAATGAATTAAATATGAATTAAATAAGTTTCCGAAATTATTTTTTTACTAAAAACTATTTTTCTATATTAACTACTTGATTTAATCCATTCCTGGGCAGCGGGTGCCATTTACCAGAAGCTCGAGGTTTAATTCGCAAAATACACCAGACTCAGCCCAGAGACGAGGTGGACGGCGGGTTGTTTTGAGAAAAACGGAGGGGCACATATGCAAAACGTAACGGCCGAAGGGGTACGCAAGGATCGCGGCCATTGGATCAAATTTCAATGGTTCTGATTAGATCGACCCCATAACGAATCGATATGTGATCTGAGCCCACGGATATTTATCCGACGGCTAGCCTTCCAACACATCTGACCTGCCTGATTCACTACCGACGACTCAGATTTTATGCCCGAAGGGTTATAATCCCGATCTAATCTCCCTCGTCCATTCACAATCGAACGGCCGGGAGCCCTTCTTCCTCAAACCGGCCACAACGGCGACCACCAGCCGCGACAGCGCCATTACTGGCCTTCCTCCCGCCTCTACACGGCGACACATTTAGTGCTCTAGACACCCGAAAACCTCGCAGAGATGGTGGGGATCATGCGGAAGGTCTTACCGTTGACGGGGATGCAGGCAAACCCAACCACGACGCGACGCGACATGGTGGCTCCGAGGTGACATCAGGAGCATACCAACGAGCGATTCGTCGCGCCCCTGGCTACGAGTTCGCTAGAAGTGGCCACGAGCGGCACCAGAGTCAACTTGCAACGCCCCTAGGGCTTCTTACAAAAACTCCAGTGCCGAGTACCCCTGGATCCACGCCGGCGGCCACATTCAATTGCTCCCCATCCGCGCCCGATTTCTCCCAGTGAACGAGAACACAGTGATGGACCACGGTGGGCACCTGGGAGGCGAGCGATTGCGGCACAATTTATAGCCATGTGAGGTCCACAGATAAGGCAGTCAGGAAAACGCCATGCGCGCGATTCGCCAACAACCCACAACAGACGGAGCTTGCAGGTTGGTCTGAACATTGGGTCCCACATGGAGGTGCTGGCATCGTGTGGCAGTGGCTGAAAAGCGGGTCCCGCCAGCCAGCGCCTGACTACGCGCGTGTGCGGCGGATGGAGCCCTAGGTCAACGGAGCCCGCGGAGGGTGCTGCATGGGAGATGGGCTGGCACAGGTGAAGTTGGGCGCGCAGTGATGGGCCATGCGGTATCAGGTAAAAAGGGGAAAATGGGCTGGGGCAAGAATTGGCCTAGGAACAGGTTATTCTTTTTCCTTTTTATTTTAATTCCTTTTCACACTTTCAAATTTTGCATTTCTTTCTTCATTTCAAAAATTTACTATTTGAATTTGAATTTGAATTTGTTAGTGAGTTTGGGATCAAATGCTCAAATAAAAGCATTAGCCTGAAATGGTATATTCATATATATATACACTAAGGAAACAATATACACTAAGGAAATATATATATATATATATATTTCCTTAGTGTATATTGTTTCCCTTTCCTTTCCTCCTTTCATTTCCAAATTCTAATTTTCAAACTTAGACTTGCCTCACGAATTTAAACACAAATGCACAATTACAAGAACCTTAGCTTGAGATGCATATTTCTATATTTATTTATTTGCTATTTGGCTACTTTTATTCCCATAATTGAGTATGCACAAAGAAAAATAAAAAGGAATTCAAGGAAAACTCCCACTTATATTTATTTATCTATTCATTTTATTATTTTGTTTTTTAATACAAATTTTGGGCTTTACACAGCACGTATCGAGCAGTCTCATTAGCTGCGAGAAGCAAACGATTCGAATTGAGTTTAAACCTTGCAAGGGAAACCTAAACACACTACATGTAGGAGCAATCCTTCCCCACACACGTCAACCGTCCCCATTGATTCCCCGGCAGCAGATCAGGGCCCACTGTCATTAGCATACAATGCTCCACTGACCCTAGCCGTCGTCGTGCAGTGACCACACTTGTATCCACCATAACCGGAATGGGAGACCCTGTCTCATGAACACGTGGGGAGGAATATCCACTGGCAGGTTCACGCAGTACCACACATTAATCCTTATTCCAGTTTCATCTCGTAAACAAGGCATCCCCATGGATCTTTGTCCATATACCATCATAGTTCCAATTTCAAAGTGGATACAATCAATTCCTTAACTCGCGCGAGTGCTAGAAAAAACACTCGACTTCTACCAAAGTCCTGAATTAGCAAAGCAACTACTCGACATAGCATACTAGTATCCATTTCAAAAGGAAACCTGAGTTCATGAAGCTAGGGTTTTAAACAACTCCTACACTTAAGTGCACAGTACAAACCTACAAACATTAAGTATAGTAAAATAGCATATATAAACGGTTTTGCATAAAACTGGGGCTTGCCTTCAATTGCTGGGGCAGCAGGTAGATCCTCAGTAGCAGCCTCTGTGGCTAGCTCCTGAGCTTCCTCGTGGTCAGCTCCTTGCTCGGGGATGAGCACGTACTCTCCATCAGCGAGTTTGCAATATATTTAATATGATGCATAAGATGCATGTACAATTATAAAATGCAGATGGTAAATGTGATGCTTGGTTGAGTAGCACTAGGTTTAGTAGGGTCTTTCTTTTATTTAAATTTTCCTTAAGCTTTCAATGGTGATTTAAACTAGGAAGGTTACATAGGATTCTCCAAAAATTCTAAAAAATTTACAACAGCATAACTCTGGTGAAATTAATTTGTCATAGGAATTTGAGGTCAAAACTAATTAAAATTAGTTTTAAACATAAATAACAAAAACTAGGGTAGATGTGTCACTTTATACTAGACCTTTCATTTAGAGATGACTCAAGCTTCGAAGGTTATTTTTACTGGCATCTAGATGCAAAATCATGGGCTGGTGTGAAAATATACTTAATGATACTTAGGGAACAATTATTTATGATTTTCTAAAGTTATGGGGCTAAAAGGTTCTTATAACTAACTTTTATTTTGAAAAATATCAAACAACAGATTTTTTAAAACTTTTCTAGTTTCTTCTTTGCCCATAAGCAATCATTCTCAAAGTTCGTTATTTTTACTCGTAGGGGATGGGTTGTATGATTTCTTAAAGTTTTATGAACTTTCTCATGGGGCAGGAGTGGGGCATGTTCTATTGAGCAACTACCTCATTTTTATATTTTTCTCCCATAGTATATGGCTTAGGTGTTTAGGAACAATTAGGGTTGCTCACTGTTTTCCATTCTTGGATTTTCTTTTTATTTTCTAAAGGTAATTGCATAAAGCTAATTTTATTTCTTTAACCCACTTATCTCGGTGTTCTGAGGTGGTTAGTATTTTTGTAGTGGTTTAATAATGGTTAAGTGACTACCACAATTTTCTTAACCTTAGTGCGTGGGTCCTACTATTTTTACCATTATCCAAATTAAATAATAAATTCCAGAACAGTACTGGACTAGGGTTTTACATATTTTTTCTATGAACTACGTCACTTAGGCTTGCTAGAAAAAATAGGATTGTTCTCTGGTTCCTATTTTCAGTATCCTTTTTCATTTTCCTAAAGTTTGAGCAAAAACAAGTTTTCGAGGATAAACTTTGCTTAACCTCGTGTACTAGGGTGCTCAATATTTTTAAATAGTGTAACTACTGGTTAAGTACCTTCATAAATTTTCTCAACCTTAGTCCAAAAGTTTTACTACTATTTACCCTATTTTCAAGGTTTAAGTAGTTTTCTTATTTAAATCAAAACCCTTAAAGGCAATACAGGAAACATGGGGTCTACTATTTTTGCTTGGTAGTTTAGTTTATGCATAGTCTAGCAAAATTGGTTTGACCAAATTTGGATGAATATTAATCAAGTTATGGCTTTTCTAAGTTTGATGTAAGTTAAAAATGAATTGGGAATTCTAAATGGAAAAGAAAAACAACTTTGCGGTCTGGACCCTGGGTCTCTACTTTTTTTTCCTTACAACTAAGTCCTCGGGGCACTATTGATGTGAGTCAGTGGGTTCACAGAAAACTCCCTAGGTTTCTATTTCTCTCAACCTGCGGTCCTTGGCTAGGTTATACAGTAACTGTGGCAAAGAAGATAGTGGAGCGGCTTACCGGCGTTGGTAGGATTCCGGTGAAGGGTCGGGCGAGGATGGGGAGTCTCTGGCGGTCACGTCAAGGTACGGGTCAGTGTCTCTGGTGCCCAGAGCTAGTCTGTTCATGAATCCAGGAGGTGGAGCTCATCGGTGTAACCTGTACCAGCCATACCAAGACCACACAAGGAGGTTAACTGGGTGGCAGGGAGTGTGCATGTGCAAGGAATCGAAGAATGGATGGGTAGATTACCTAGTCCACGTGCTCTAGCGGGTGAAGGAAGTCCGGCGAGGTGTTTTGGCTTCTACGTCGAGGTACCATTCGGTCCAAGTGGCTTGAAAGCTTTGCTAGCCTCTAGGGAAGCTGGCTAGGAAATTGGATTGGACAGGGTTGGGCTGGAGTGGTCGGTCTACAGCGGTCGTCACGTCGGCAAGTTTGCGGGATGCCATGCTCGGTGTTTAGGCGATTACCGATGTTCAGTCATCGGTGGGAGGGTATGGGCGTGCGGGAGGGCAAGGCCGAGGGACGGGGCTTCTTATAAGCAAGGATTCGAGCACAGGCGCGGGGTGGAGCGTGCTGCCGAGCTGACCGGGCTCGTGGCGTGCGTGGCGCGGTTAGAGAGCGCTTAACTCGAGTCGAACGCGTGGAGGATTGCTTCTGCCCGTGTTCAAGCGCCTGTTTAGCTGCCCTAGCGTGCCTATCACAGCAAGGATCTCGTGTAGGATCTCGTGTAGGATCTCTTGCACCAAGATCTTGCTTTTCCATGTGAGACCCAAGCTGTGATACACTTTGGGCGAGGAGCTACGCTAGTGTCAAGTCAGGTCTATCACAGCGTCCAGGTCATGACAAAAGCTTAAGCCATGTGTGTCAAACGGGCTTGGTTTGGTGTCAACTTTTTCCAGGACGTGTCTGAGGTAATTAGGCGCCATTTTGTCCATTGGGCCATTTGAATTTGAGTTGAGAAGCTAGGTGAACATGGCAGGGTTTTGAATTTGGGTTGGGGAAGACTCAGAGAAAACCTAGTTTTCCCACTAGGGTTCTTTCGGTTAGTGATTAATTTGGGGCTAATTAACACCTATTTTGAAGAAACTTTCTTACTATCTTTGATAGAGGTTTTGATGATCTTTAACTTGTTCAATTAGCCCATCTGGTGACAAGGTCTGATTCATCACTTGTTTTCATGTTTTGTACTTTGGTTTAAATAGCCCGAGTGGTTTAGACTTAGTTTTTTCTGAAGTTTCTCTCTTGTCATAAGCACCATATGGTCAAGGCAACATCATATGATCTTATACACTAGCTAACCCCCTTGATGCTAAATTATGTTCATCAAGACTCCAGTAATCCACATGTGATAACAAATTAGGGTGTGGCTCTAGAGTAGAAACCCTAAGTAACACGAGGGGTGTTATAGCAGCGACGCGTAGAATATTCTTACGTTGTTCGTTCTCATGTTTGTTGTGATGTTATTTTTATGTACGTCTTATCTATTTGTATGTATTGCTACGAGTAGCAGCGAGGTTACGAGTCACCCGAAGACCAATTTGGTGAAGTACCTGGGATCTCAAGGCTAAGGAAAGTTGTGCCCTTGATCACTCTTCTTTAACTAATAATGTTCTCAATTAATCGCCGTGACATGATCAGGTTAATTTTATGGGGCCTAATAGGTTTCCCTAGTATTGTTTACCCCACACCTTGCAAACAAAAGAACTATTGGGTAGATTTTCTATTGCTCTACATGGTTTTGGGAAATTAATGTTATATATGATCATGTTCCATTCATAGTGTTGGTTTAATGATTGTTTAGGATAAGATTATTGTATTAATTTGAACATGGAGAACCACTCGGAAAAACAGTGCTACCAAAAGGGTGGAATGGGACACCCTTGGCCAAGTAATTAGGAAAGGGGCAAGCGGGGATGTGTCGATGTAAACTATAGGGAGGTCCTCAGGTCGAACTACTGCGATGGCTTTTCGGATGAGGGATTCCTATGCTTCCTTCTCCCTAAATCCGTAGTGGGTTTCCTCGAACTAGTGGAACTTTGGAAAGACCTCGTAGTGCTACCCTGCCTCGCCTCCTCGGTAGAGGTGTATGGGATTCATGACCCCTTGGCAGATGGGTAACATGGCTTGTGGGTAAAGAAGCGCAACCTCTGCAAAGTGTAAAACTGGTATATCAGCCATGCTCACGGTCATCAGCGGCTTGGACACTCACATGATTAAATTATGGAATTAAACTTAATTTGTCATTTGCATTGCATTATGGGTGTAATTATTAATTGTGATCTCTTATTTATTTGGGTTGGTATCTACTTATACTTAGTAACTACTAATAAAACTTTGACCAACTTTAAAGGCAATGCTCAGCTTTAACCATATCCTTTGGTAAGCCTTATACTTCACATGAGCCCATTGTAAGTGAGCTCATGCACATTATTCCCCACAACTTGTTGAGCAATGAATGTATGTGAGCTCGCCCTTGCTGTACTCACACCCCCTAGGTCAAGGATAGGTAGCCATGATAAGGAGCATGAAGGATGTTGCAATGGGTTCGTGAGAGGTCTAGGCCATTGTCTCCCTGTCAACTATGGTTGCTGGATTGTTGTCTTTGTATGATGTAATTATTTAACTATTTTGTACAGAACTCTATTATATATTAAAGATGTGACATTCGTTTCTATACCATGAGTCATCGTATGTGTGAGACTTGATCCTAGCACACACTTGAGATGCGCCCGGGTTTTACCACTTAAATCTGGGTGTGACAGCAGTCGCATTAAAACCCCGGGTAGAGTGTCATCCAACCAGACCTCTATCGGTTTGGACTCAATCAGCTAGATTTTAGTCGACAGAGACCTCAGCCAGAACAAGCTCAACGTGAAAGGGATCAGTCGGGCATAGTCATTATAATAAATCAAAGCTTTTCAAAAATGGTTTGTGAAGACCTTTGAGTTGATTAATACTCAAATCAATTAAAAGCTCGGGGGCTACACCTACAGTGCACCCAATGGACACAAGGGCCAGAAAGAAAATGTTCACCTCAAAAGCAGGCAATGAAGACCTTTGAGTTGATTAATACTCAAATCAATTCAAAGCTTAGGGGCTACACCCATTGGGTGCACCTAGGATGCACCGAATGGACACAAGGGTCAAAAAGAAAATACTGAACTGAAAAGCAGGCAATGAAGACCTTTGAGTTGATTAATACTCAAATCAATTCAAAGCTCTGAGGCTACACCCATTGGGTGCACCTATGGTACACCCAATGGACACAAAGGGCCAAAAAGAAAATGCTGAACTCAAAGGCAGGCGATGAAGACCTTTGAGTTGATTATTACTCAAATCAATTCAAATCTCAGGGACTACACCCATTGAGTGTACCTGTGGTGCACCCAACATGTACAACAATAAAGAAAAGCAAACTTCAAAAGCTTATAAGGAACAAAGGACATCGTTCTCTTTCAGAGCCTCGGGCCAACTACTCACAAAAGTTGGCTTGAGCCTTGGGGGCTTGTGGGGGATATGTATCCCCCGGTTCCTCATGAGCACTAAAACATGACATCGGCCGCTTGATAGGTTTCTGGTTGAGTCATCCTACAGTATGGATCTACATGATAGGGCCAATCTAGGTAGGCCTGACCCAAGTTAACAGAGACCAACGTCAGAGTTAAGCGTCGCTAATGCCTGGATGTGTCGGACGAGGCAGCTGTAAACACCCAAAGGGCTTGGCATTCGGCGAAAACTCGGATGGTTAGGCGATAAAAGCTCCAGATATGTAGGGACATGATTTGCAGTAAAGAAGGAGATAAGCAAGTAGATAGTAATCGTGACTTGTAATGGGATAACTCTCTCTAGTCGTGTATATAAGGACCAGGGGGACCCCTACCATTTGATCTCTCATCACCCACAACATCAGCTCGCCCTCACCCACAATCCTCATCTTGTAATCCTCATAGTCCAGAAATCAATATCAAACTTCCAACAGGAAGTAGGGTGTTACGCAATTCTAAGCGGTTCAAACCTGTATAAATTCGTGAGTAATTCACGCGTGCTTCTGCACGAACCATCGAGTCACGATCAACGATGATGTCCTACCCAAAAGCATCACATGAGTAACCCTGTGGTGTGTGGTTGGGTCCCAAACACTAACAAAAACATCCAAATGCAAAACGTGATTTGCATCTACAATATAAATCTTAACCATATCGGTAATCTTTTCATTTGCTATGACATAAAACACTAATTATTTTGTTTCAAGAATTCACTAGAGAAATATATATGGCAAATTAACTATGGAAATGCATACTATATAAATTCATTTAAAATAACATAGATGCAATTCTAAACCAACTCTATGGAACTAGATTATTTACATATTAATTATTTCTACTAAAAAGCATGAGTCACATTTTAAATTTTATTCCCTCTTTCTAAAAGGGAAATATACTAGTCGTTACAATGTTATTTAAAAATCACATAACCTTATCAATAAGAGAACTAAATTAAACTACCATTTTAATTTTACTTATTAGATTACAGTGGACATGGTTGCAACTATATTACTTCAACGTCAATAAAAAACTTTACTATCTCTTAGTGAATAATCAAAATGCATATAATGTGCATGAACATGAGTCTTGTTAATAAATCTAAATCCCTTCATTACAACAAACTATTCTCAACGAACATAACTAAATTAAACCACACTAATGCGACTGATCATAGAATCAATAATAAAAAATAACTTATCGTATACACATGAGAACAAATGTTTAAATTACACATGAACAAACATTAGACATCCCAAAATATCGCTGCAGGGATTAATTCACAGTTAAGCATAGATGTTAGGAGATAGCAAGAAAGAATTAGGAACTAGAATCATCATCTTCAACCTTTGGTTCTTGTGTTCGTAGCAGTTCATCAACGAACGAAGGGAGGGGAGGAACAGCATCGGGTAGGGGAGGCATGACCACGGCGATGGGGAGGGAGTAGGGGCTCTAGCGGCGAACTCTAGCTCCGGTGGCGGCGATGGTCAACACAAGCAGGGGACCAGTGACGCGACGAGCAGCGAGGAGGAGAGCGCGAGGTGACTGGGAACTGAAACCATGGTTGGTCGAGCATGGGCTTTATAGAGAAAAGGAGGAGAGAGGGCGCTGGGGAGAGGGAGAGGCCGGCTATCAGCTTCAAATGCCATTAATGGCATCGGTTTCGTGGGAGAGACAGTGGGGGAGAGGAGTGGGAAGGTCGATGGATGTTTTTGGCATGGGGAGTCAAGCGGTCGCAATGTGGGAGGCGTGGAGCCGAGCACGGAAGCCGATGGACGGGGGCGTGGATGCCCAGGCAGCGGCGCGGCGCGGGATGGCTTGGGTGCATGTCCGCGTGGCTAGGGAAGAGGAAGGGGCTAGGGCGGGGCCCAGTAGTAAGAGAGAGTGGGAGGAGAAAACGAGGAGGGGTTGCTGGGCCGAATTCGGCCTAGCCGAGCGGCTAGGGTTTCACATTTTCTTATTTTGAATTTCCCTTTTTTCTAGACTAGATTATTCATTAAAAATATAAATAAATAAATTTTAAAATATTTCAGAAATTATAATAAATCTATTAAAATATTTATAGTTAGAATGCTAAATATTCAACTTTAGACCAAAGTATTAAAATATTAATAAATTGGGTTTCGACTAAAGAATTCTATAAATAAAATCATCAATCAAATATTAGCAAACAAAAATCATACTCAAAAGATAAATGAAATCAAGCACTTGATTCAAAATTTTAATTTACTCTACTAAGTTTAACGACTAGTAATGTATTATTTTAATTTATAGATTTGAGGTGTTACAGACTCCCTCCTATACTTGACTGTGACAAGGACGGATATACAATTTGCATTGTGTATGTACGCTTGTTTCTAGGCTTCCCCATGCACTTCTCATAGACATACTGTGAAACTGATTATGAGGTACCTATGCTTCACTCATGAGTTTGGTTTATGGTACTCTTCTTCATTTGTTATGTTGTTGTGGGATTATTCTTATGTTGATTTGTGGGATGTCGCTTGGAGCGCAAGTCTACTTCTGGGACTTGTCAGTTTTTAGGGACTTCGTTGGTTTCCTAGTCTTCACGAAAACAGTCTAGCGTTGCTCAGTCTACCACAAACGCTAAGTATCTGTAGAAAACTAGCCTGTTTACATTGAAACTCTATGATTTCATGTGTAGGCCACTTAGGTTTGTACACATAGTGCATACAACTTTCTTGAAACATTCTCAAATTTTCATCACAGCCTCTACTTATGATATCATGACATGTGGACAAGTTTCATGATTTTCTGACTTTGTTTGTGTTTTATACAATTTTAAACAACTTGATAGTAAGTTCACTGTCTTGATTAGTGAGTATGGTGCTCCAAAATTCTGGTATGCTCCTAAAATCGGTCGTAACTTGTGTTACCTAACATGGATATCATTTTTGCATTCATAGTTTTCCATTTTTCGAGTGACTTGCAGTTCAAATCTGAATTATCCGAATAAATTCAATTAAACAAACTAAATCAAATAGTTATAGCAAACACTTTTATAGTTATGCAAAATGGAACATTTAAGTCTACATAGTATAGGAACATACCACAAAAATTTTTGTTGGAAAAGGAAAAAATAAAATATACTTTGTCGAGTGTCCAAGGTTGACGCTCGGCAAAGCACAATTTGCCGAGTGTCATCCGGGCGACACTCGATAGAGTGTATTTTGAAAAATATTAAAGCAATCTTTGCCTAGTGCTTGTCAGTGGGCATTCAGCCAAGCTATCTTTGTTGAGTGCCCACAATCTGGCACACAGCAAAGTTGTAACACCCCTGGTGTTACTGTTACTAAAACTTGAGCATAACATCATAAGCATTGGCATTTCACATGTTTGACACACCTAGAGTGCATTCACTAGGCAAAAATTTCAAAAAGTTGTATTGATATGATCTTCTGCAAATAAGACCCTAGAGTGGGGAACCTAACCCTAGATTGGGTTTAATAGTGCAAACAAGGCCTAAACAAGAGAAAACTTCAAAATTCAACTGAAAAAGTCATAAAGTATCTCCATAGATGAACTCAAGTGGGATCCAAACCCTAAGAGTGCAAGAAACCCTAATTGGAACCCTGGAAAACCCTAAACCTAAACCCTAGGGGGCTAAGTGCAAAATCAGTGCACTTTTGGATTAAAGTGTAAAGACCATGAAGTTAAAGCATCTTATGTTATTTGGTTCACAAATAGGTGGGTTTGCAACTTAAAACCTAGGTTTTGGGCCTATTTGCAAAAACACCACTTGTATGATCATATTGTTAAGTCTAAAAATAGTGTTGAAGGGCTGACTTTAGGGCTCTGTAGATCCAAAGCTATTGTGAATTTACCTAGGGTCACCACATCAAATCTATAGAGTTATGTTTAGAGAACAAATTTGTTTTAAGGGAGTAGACATTGTTGTTATGAAAAATCTGTAGAAAAATGTACTAAAAATGGGCTGTTAGGCTGCCTCAGTCTGAAATCAGACTAACAGTGTAACCAAGCCATCCTTGGATTAGGATTCAACCTTGATCTAGTGAGAATTTGGCTTGGGTTGCTATGACAAGATGGTAGCTGGATCATTGGGCTATAACTTTGCTAAAGAGAGATGATCATGTTACTACTTAAAACTAGGAGCAAATCTCCCTGCAAATCGCTCTGTCAACTGTCTGAACCAAGCTCACCATGGTACAGTATACCCCAAACTGAATCAGATCACGGGATTCATTTCCCCTTGTCACCGGTGATCCTTCACCGTGATTGTTGATTGATCATCGTGATTCGTGCACCATGGTCGGGGGATAACTACGGTGAGGTAAAAATCTTGGCATAGGATCGACTCGAGCTCGGTTGCGGCTAAGCCCGTCGTACCCCCTTACTCATCGGTCGATCGGATAAGAGCTCGCCGCCGTTGGTTGATCACTGCCGTGCGCCGTGTGTCCAGGCTCTATACCACGTCGCAATTAGTTATGTTAAGGGATCCGGTGATCGCCGGAGGAAGCGCCACGGTGAAAGCCACCCATCCTGAGCACCAGTATCCCTGTTTCCCTCCTGCCGCCAGCACAACATTGTGAAATTGGACACCACCGACGATGAGAACTATAAATTGACACCTCCGCCCGCTTCGCTAGGTAACTGCGCAGCTGGTGAACCAATCCGCACCTTGAATCCTCCCCTAGAATTCACCAATTTCGGATTTCCCCAAGCTGCTCAAGAACACCACGTGTCTTGACTTCGCCGCGGTCCGCTCAATTCAGGTCCGATTTTGCCATTTATGTTCTTGTTTCAGCACCCATGCTTGCCCTGGATACTCACCAACCTGCCCAATTGAACTAGAAACCCACTGATCGTCGGGAACGCGATTGTCTGTCCGCGACACCCACGGTCACTATGGCCAGAGCAAACCTGGTAGTCATTGATGAAATTAAGTGGGGGGAAACATTCATTAGACCTTGAATTCGGTCTCGGTCGAAGGATGGCGCCAGTCACTGCGTGAGTCGAACGGTATACGGGCTCGTCGGAGCTCTACGCATCGCCGCTCGACGACGGGGACTTCGAGTTGTAAAGGGAAGGAAGTGCAGGGGTTTATTGGTAAATGTCAGTGGCTGTTTCAAATAGTACTTTGGACTCCTTCGGATTATTCAAAAAGACAGGGACCACCGTGCAAAGTCTGCCGCATGGGCAGTTTCTTTCGGTCATGGGCTGGCTTGGGCTGGTTTCGACCCAGGACTATTCATTTATTTTCTTTTTCTTTTTCTACCAGAACTAAAACAATTCTAGAAAGTTGTAGAAAAATGGTAAAAATGCCAAACCAATTTTGCTAGATTCCTAATTTTCTATAGCATTTAATAAAAATAGTTTCATGATTTTTAAGCCAAATAGAAAATTTTAGAGTATTTAAAACAGGCTAAAATCTTGTTTCTGGATTTTTAGAAAATCAATAATAATCCCAAAAATCCTCAAACTTTTTGGATGACCCTTATACATTATTTGAAGGTCTGGGGTAAAGTTTGGTATGATTTGGACCTTGTTTGATACTTAGAACCCAAAACCCTACCCCCTGCTCTTTGAACTTCACTATTGACTCCGGAAACCCTAAGTTCTCGGAGAGCCGTGAAGGAAAATTGTATTCAAGACTTTAGATAATAAACTCTTATTATCTTTGCACTCTCATAAGCATTACATGGGCATTCATTATTATGTATGATTATATTTAGAAAACGAGGAAGAAGTTGAAGTAGAAGAAGAGAAGACTTCACCACCACCACCTGAGGGACATCAGGCAGGCAGCTGTTTCTATTTTGACATCTGCGGGACTGAGCCTGAATCACCTATAAACAAGGCAAGCCTCGGTGCATTTGCCACCTCCTTGATTCTTTTAAACTCTTTCTCACTTGCTTGATGCATTAGGTAATAGGAGTTGATTGCTAAAACAATTCATGCATTTCCTTCCTTGAATTTGATTACCTTCCTTAGAATTCCTATTTTAAAAAAGGTTTTTCCTATGCTTAGTCTTGCTTTAGCAAAACAAAATGTTTTGTTTTTACAAAAGATGATGTTGCAAAGTGGGAGGGATGTTTTTGAAAAGATAACTTGATGGTGGATCCATCATGGCCATGATGGGTTCAACATCGGAAAAGATGTACCTCTGCTAGGTACCAAACTTTGGGGTTTGAAATGATTAAGCTGAGACCGGGCGGGTGACTTGCACGAGAAGAGAGTCTCGGTGTAGTGTCTCTGTCTGAGTCGATTAAGGACCGTGTCGATGTAGGCTTGCTGACCAAGGACCCTTTAACTGGTCACATGCCTCGTCATGGGTAAGCTTTGCCTCGGGCAGACTAATACCAGAATAAGATACCACTCAATGGGAGTGGAGAGATGGCGAGAGTAGCGTGTACCCTCCGTGGCAAGAGGCTAGACGGTGGTGTATCTGTGCTCTCGGTTGGCGTGAACCTGATCTGGTCTTAAGAACCCCGATGGCGAGTTGACATATGCAAGGGTTAAGTACTACATATGTCGTGTGATTGGAGATACTTAGCTGAGTATAATCGATTCGGATTGCCGTACCTTCGCGGTTATGAAGACTTGGTCACTGCCCTATACGTAGAACTCCAGTAAAGATTAAGGGTTGTTAAGAAATTGGCTAGTGCAGGTCAAGTGATTGAACTAGGGTAGAAAGAACTCTAGATACAGGTAATCTTACTTAACCTGACAAGTAAAATTGGATTTTTAAGGATCCACTTTTAGTAAGCATTTCTGCAAATAGAGTCTTCGATTATTGTTAAGCCTTACCTTGACTTGCTGAGTAATCCCATACTCAGGGTTTTATTCCCTATTGTTTTTAGGTGAAGAAGCGACAAACTTTTGTTGCTTCTGTTCTAAGTTGGTACCAAAGGAAGAGCACCAGGAGTGAAGCTGCGGGAGGAAAGGATCCTCCATAGAAACTTTCTGATTGATACTTATCGGGAGGGGTTTTTGCCTCCCATGGTTTGTAATAATAATACTCTGCACTCGTATATTATATTTCTGGTCTGTAAATATTTAACTCTATCTTACTTTTAAATAAAGGTAAGCTTATGTAACTGCTTCCGCATTTTCATATCTCTGATGCTTGTAATGTCTGCATGACGGGTGAAACGCTTTTGGGAAAGGTAAAAAAAGCAGATACCAAACTTGTCAAGTGATTCAGGGGCACCTACAGGGTTGTCTGAGGTCCATTGGACAAGGACAACTGTAGGTGGGCCTAATGACCTGGGAGGTTCCGTCACAAAAGTATATTTTTAAATTAAAAAAAAATTCACTTTTCTTTCCCTTCACCACAGCTGCCGTAGTCTGTTTACATAGCCAGGACCGGCCTTCTTCTTCACTTCACTTTTCTTTCCATTCACCACAGCCGCCGCACACCCACACCGTCACCGTCGCCGCCGTCGCACCCTCACCACAGCCGCCGTTGCCCCCACACCACGGGCCACCACCACCGAAGTGCCCCAACGCTGGTGCCACGCTCGGCCCCATGCCGTCGCACACCCACGCTGTCGCGCCCCATCGCCGTCGCACACAAGACTAGGTAAGTCCTTCTCTATGTGTGCTTGTGATGGATAGTTAGAGTTTGTAATTAGAATTTGTATATGATCTTTAGCCACTAGGTAATTAGAATTTGTACATGATCCCTAGACACTAGATGCGTTAGAAAGCCATAGAGGCCCTGCTCGTCTTGTTCAGTCGACGCCCAGAACATGTTCGGCTCCATCAGCGGTTAGGGAAAAAAGCTCTGGGAAGAAACCAAAAGTTGCCATGAGTAGCAACGCTGTGAGGAAAATGAGAGAATACATGGTTGACATGTGTGACATCCGAACTTTTCACTCTTATCACATCTTATTACTCACTCTTGTGGTAAAACCTCCCAAGTTATTCGACCCACATGCACCTGACCTTGTCTCAAAGACCTTAGACGGCTATGCATGTGCACCGGATAACTTAACAGGATCCGTCCGAGTGTCCCAAGGACCCCGGATAAACCACTTCCAACCAGGATCACAAGATTAAGTAAACACAAATCACACACCAACATTTTGCAGTGGAATTTCTTTATTACAAAAAGTTACAAGTTACAACAAATTTACATTATATTTATCGGAGTGATTACAAAAGTGATTCAAAGAAATAAACTTTGAAATGTTATAAATTATTTATAAGTTTGAAATATATGCTAGCTCAATGACAATCATGAATAAGAAGCATAGAAGAGCTACTTTAACATATAAGAAGGTCGTGCCCACCACGCATAGCACCATCAACAGCAGCGCAATTCTAGTACCTGCAACAACATGTGTTCGAAAACCCTGAGTTCGAAAACCCTGAGCGCAATTCTAGTACCTGCAAGTCTTACTCGTCTAAGGAAAAAACTCTCAAGGATATGCTGGCTTTTGGGAATCAAGGTAAAGCTTATCAAGATTCAAAGACTCTTTTGCAGAAAAGCTTACTATGAGTGGATCCTTAAGAATTCGTTTTACTTGTTAGGTTAAGTAAAGTTACCTGCATCTAGAGTTCTTTCTATCCTAGTTCAAGCACTTGGCCTATACTAGCCGTCTTTTTTATCATCCCTTCAGTTCACTGGATTGCTACGTGTAGGGCAGTGACCAAGTCTTCATGTCCGAGAAGTAATGGCTATCTGAATCGATTAATACCCAGCTAGGGGATCTCCAACCACACGACATATGTTGCACTTAACCCTTGCATATGTTAACTCGCCACCAGGTTTCTCAAGACCATAATGGGTTCACGCCAACCGAGAGCACAGATACACCACCATCCAGCCTCTTGCCATGGAGGGTACACGATACTCCTGCCATCTCTCCACTCCCATTTTGTGGTGGCCTTTCTGGTATTGGTCCGACGAGGCAAAGCTTACCCATGATGAGGCATGTGGCCAGTTAAAAGGTCCTCAATCATCAAGCCTACATCGGTTCGGTCCTTAATCGACTCAGACGGAGAAACTACACCGAGACTCTCTTCTCGTGCAAGTCACCCGCCCGGTCTCGCCTTTATTATTTAAAAACCAAAGTTTGGTACCTGGCAGAGGTACATCTTTTTAGATGTTGAACCCATCATGGTTGTGATGGATCCACCATAATCAGGCTTTTCTTTGTAAAAATTCCCATCCAGTATGAAGCATCCCCTTTTGTTTTAAAACAAAACATTTTGTTTTTCTATAGCAATGCTAAGAATCATAAAAATCCTTTTCATAAAAGGGTATCAAGGAAGGGTAATCAAGTTTCCAAGGAAGGAAATGCATCAATTGTTTAGCACACAACTCCTATCACCTAATGCATCATATAAGGTGATAAAGATTTTAAAACAAGGAAAGGGGTAAATGCACCAGGACTTGCCTAGAATAACACTAGGTCAGTGTTTGTTAGATGACGTCCACTTGACGACCATCCTTTGCCTTAGTACTCGTTCAGTCTGTCCATCTTCAGGTTGGCCCGACTGATGACATCGTCTTGCGAGATGTCCACTCTTTGCATCATCTTGATGAATAACTTGGCTCTGGTCCTTCACATCACGATTAATTAACGTACCTAAATGAAATGCATTATGCACATGAATGCATATAAACAAGAATAGCACAAGACTAAATATTGTTGTACCGAAGAGAATTAGACACACATAGCAAGACGTTGCCAACTCTAATGTGCAAACGCTCAATATTTTTTACTTTCTAACCCAACAATCATGAACTTCCAGTTAATTGGATCCAACTTAGACATCAACCAACAATAACTATAAATACCCCCTATGTTATCATTAATTAAAGAATAACATCGAGAGTCTAATAACACTGCGACTTACCATTACTGGACACCCATGACTTAGACTAAGAATAGAAACCATTACATTACCTTCTAAAATTATTATTCTCGTCTATTATGCATAAGACCAGCTAAATTAAATATTTCATTTATCCTTAATCTAACAAGTAAAACATTATCATACAATATAAAGTTTTACGAAACTGCTTTCCTAGCAACCAAAGATCTAAACCGCTTATGCGCACTCCCCACTAGCAGTTCTCAGGTTTTCACAGAAATGGACTTATTGATCTTACTCGCCTCCTAATTATTTTGGGTAACAACAATTATTTATTTATGACATTTAATCTATTAATAAACCTAGAGAATGTGATGTCTGATATGACAGGGTATTGACTTTATCCTACAACACACTAGGCATAAATAACAATAACATAAGTTATCGGCTAATTGCTAGAAACACTAATCCATCCTACTCATCACCGATATGCTACTCCCTACAAACATATAACCAATTCCATCACACTAGACCTACATGTCTCCCCAAATATTCCTAGCCATCGCAAGAGACGAAGTATTTGAACAAGCATTCTACATAATATTAACCATACCACTTATCGCATGCATAGCATCGAGTTAATCATACACGACACATACAGTAATCAAAGCACCCTTCAGTCAACCTACAAGCTAATGATTATTAGGTGATGTGAATAAATCATCATGTATCACTCTTGCTTAAAAAATACGAGAATCATTGCGATTAATATATCTAATCAATCCACTCATCACTTTATATAACATGAATGATAAACCAGCTTACCATGACCGAATCAACCCGATACTTGTACGAACGTCGATGAAACTCGGGTTCAGGTGCTTTGTCGAGCCCCAAGAGAGCGCTTACAGGTCTTGCTTCTCTCGAACATCAGGGTTTTCTCATCCAAATTAAGTCTGACTCAAAACTTGCAAGAACGTCGATAATCCCCGGTTCGGGCTTTTCGTCAAGCATTTAGTGGCATCGCACAAGGGGCCTTCTTCAGTTCAGCATCCAACTGGCGAGTACTAAAGCAGCATCTTGTGAGGTGTGAGCACGAAGGCGAGAAGCGCAAGTCATCGACATGGTGCTGCGACAGAGGGTGATGACGAGGCAGAGATCGAGGATGAGCACATGAAGGGAAAACGACGATGCTATCGCACACAGTGCGGAGGCGAATGACAACGACATGGATAGGCTAGGCGTGGCCGAGTCCATGCAGAGCTCCAAATCGACAGCCACCAGGACAAGGTGGGACAATCGGACCTGGCTACAATGGCGAGCTAGAGCGTTGGTGAGCTTGGTAGACGTGGCCAAGGAAATTGGCGAGCGCACGCGGGGGCGAGCTCCATGGCTTGGGCGCGAGCACCAATCACAGGAACAGGGGCGCGGCCAATAGAGCTGGGCAAGCACCAAGGGTGAGGTGAAGATGGACGTGAGAGGAATTTAGTTCCCTGGCCAAGCGCAACCAGGAGGCACACGCGCGATCACCAGAGAACTACGCAACGGGGCAGTAGCTCAGCGCGTCCTGAAGATGTGAGGGAGGAGATCCGAGCTGGGGTAGGGATGGCCGGCAAGCTCGCGTGCGCAGCCATGGACAGAGGCACAGAGCTGGGTGAAAATGGACTGGGGAAACCAGCGCGAGCAGAAGCTGGAGACCGAGGGTGGTGGCGCAGCCGACAGCAACGTAGGACTTCACGGTGGTGTGGGCGCTGCCGTTAGGAGCGGGATTGTCATCGGCGAGCGTGATGTAGGACTTTGCGGGGTGGGTGATGGGGACCTACTCTTCCTCCACAACACCGCCATTCAGCGTGTCTGTCTCGACAGCGGCCATGGGGTGAGCAGGGGAGGAGCACGCCATGGAAAATGGGGTGAGGGAGGAGATGGGGAGGAGGCCGAGCGAGCACTAGAGAAGGGCAGCCGTGGCCATGGAAGGGGAACAGCGTGAAGAAGAGGAAGGTTGCGGCTGCGCGTAGAAAAAAATCCAGGGAAAGCTTTGGGATGAGGCTGGGCGGCGAAAAAAATCTGAGCGCGACATGGATAGCTGGGGCGGCGGGAGGATAGGGATAAAAAGAGATTTTCTAGATTTTTTCACTTTCCCCTTTTTTATAAATAAAATTGTATTAAGATTTTAGCGATGTATAATAGGTCGACTATATGGGCTACACATTTTATTCTCCGAATCACCAAACGGAAAATCAGAGGATTAACGGTTCTGGCTAAATTTCGTTTGGATAACTTTCGTGACTATTCTGGGCAAGATGTAAACGCACCAGATTAAAATGAGTTCAACTTTGATATTTTTGGACTACGGTTGATTCCAATTGGGTTCAGTTGAATTTTACCCGATATCGATAATTTGATCTGACGCCAAGGATAACATGCTGAGGAACAATTCAATTAATGAGCTAGCGCATTGTTTTCCTCAGACAGCGTGGGGGTTCCAAATTTTACATAAAATCAGAAGTTTTCTGATTTTCATATTCACTTACGCGTGTGATCCAAACATCTCCAAATTCGCAGCAAACGAGTTTAGGTAATCCAAAAATTTCATGAAACCTTTTTAATTGTTTAGATTATAGGGATGAATACGACACCAAACTTGAGCTTTTGTGAGATGATTAAATTCCAAACTAGATGAAATTTTTTGAATAATCTCAGTAATCGGAGATAGACATAATATCGAAATCATTACTCACACTAGCATTTCTTTCTTAAGTCCATGCTCGCTGTTAAGCGTATAGTAACACCTGGGGTGTTACAATCTATTGTAAATTGGATAGAGTTCATTCAAGTTGTATAGATATAAAATAATATTGTAGAGTGGGTTGGGTTCATTCAAACAATATAAATCTTATTACTCACTCTATTGTTGACATGCTTGTTATATATGTTAGAGGATGGAGGACTGTGAGTGGATGTACATGGGCCATGTAGGAAGCAACGATGTCACCCCTGAATGGATTGGAAAGACCGACGATTTCGTGGAACAGGCATATGGCAAAGCTGCTAAAGGAGCTAGTCTAGTCCCATGCCCATGCAAGAAATGTGCCAACCGGAAAAGAAAATCAAAGAAGGCCATGGTAGAACATATTTGGAAGAATGGATTTACGCCAGACTATACTCGATGGATCTTCCATGGTGAAGCGCATCGTACGATAGAGGAGGTGGCGAGACAACGTGTCGAGGATTATGATGCTGATGCTGGGGTAGCGGATATGTTGAACGACTATCACGAGGCACAGTTCACCGAAGGATGTATGGAGGACGAGCCGGAGCCGACCGCAAGGGTGTTCTACGACATGTTCGACGCGGCATAGAAGCCTCTTCACAGCCAGACAAAGGTTTCTCAACTGGATACCATTGGGCGTGTAATGGCGTTCAAGTTGCAGTATAGAATGAGTCGAGACGCATTCGATGGCTTGTTGACGGTTATTGGCAGCCTACTTCCGGAGGATCACGTTCTGCCAAAGAGCATGTACGAGGCACAAAAACTCCTTCATGCACTCAAGATGACGTATGAGCATATACAAGTTTGTCTGAAGGGCTGCATGTTATTTAGGAAGGAATACGCGTAGGCAAAGTACTGTCGGAAGTGTAAATCATCTAGGTTCATGGAGGTAGACTCTAGTGATGGACAGAAGAGGTAGCTCGACATCCCCGTGACAATCCTACGCCACCTTCCATTCATTCTAAGGATCCATCGTCTATACATGACAGAGGAATCCGCGAAACAGATGACATGGCACAAAAATGGAAAACGATACAATCCTAACAAGATGGTGCATGCATCCGGTGGTGAAGCATGGAAACACTTTGATGCCATTCACCATGAGAAAGGTAAAGAGGCTCGTAATGTATGTGTTGCGCTGCCATAGATGGGTTCAATCCCTATGGAATGAGTGTTGCACCGTACACATGTTGGCCCTGTTTGTTATCCCAATTAATCTCCCTTGGTGTGTGTGCTTTCAAAGGCAGAACATGTTCATGTCATTGATAAGTCCCAGACATCCGGGGAATAAAATGGGCGTGTACATGGAGCCTTTGATTGATGAATTGGTACGTGCTTGGGAGGAAGGGGGTACAGATGTATGACTGAGCTACGAAGACGAACTTCAAAATGCATGTTTGGTACCAGTACTCCATGCATGACTTACCGGCATATGGGCTATTTTGCGCCAAGTGTGTTCACAGTAAGTTTCCATGCCCAGTTTGCAAGGAAGCTCTTAGTTTCATTTGGTTGAAAAAGGGTGGCAAATATCCATCGCTCGATAAACATCGACAATTTCTCCCTCCTGACCATCCATTCCGCCTAGACATCAAAAACTTTATGAAAGGTGTCGTAGTGACAGTCCGCCCACCTACAACGATGACTGGTGCCAAAATTCGTCAACAGATAGATGGGCTCGTGGCCAATCTAGAAGGTGGTTTTGTGGGATATGTTGAGCAGCATATGTGGCACATAAGTCGGGCTTGACTCGGCTCCCCTATTACGACGACCTGCTCCTTCCACACAACATTGACATGATGCACACTGAAAAGGATGTTGTCGAGGCACTTTGGGCAACAATTATGGATATTCCTGATAAGTCAAAGGATAACGTAAAGGCAAGAGTAGATCTGATAGAGTTATGTGATAGACCAAACCAAGAGATGAAGTTGCCTAGTGGTGGAAAGACATGGAGAACGCCTAAGGCCGATTTCGTCCTAAGCAAGGCCTGGAGGAAGGAAGTACTTCAGCGGATCAAGATGGTGATGTTCCCTGATGGGTATGCAGCTAACTTGAGTAGGGGGTGAACTTAGCTACTCTGTGAGTCTTAGGGATGAAGAGTCATGACTTCCACATATAGATTGAATGGATTATCTCCCATATGCGTGTCAAACGAAAGAACATCTTAAGGGTTGGGATGTTGTGTATAAGGTATCGCTGCACGGTAAATTACCTATTCCTAACGATAAAGATTATAACTTAGAACCGAACACATATGACGCAGAGTTCTTCCAAAAAGATGGGTTGGAAGGGCGATTTGAGATAGACTTAACCGAAGCTATCTGAATGGAAGTAGATATTGAGATGGTTCTTAATGAGGAGGATGATGAGGTGCAAAATGAGAATGACTTAGTAATACTTGAAGGCAATGACATTAATGACGAACTTGTGCCTTTAGATGGTGTTGACTATGAAATGGTTGATAGTGATGATGAGAGTTACAATCTGGCTAACCCCGACACATATGAAGATTATTTTTAATCGATGTAATGCTATATTTTTTTTATTTCGCACCTATTTCTAAATACATCTTTTTTATATGTGCTTATTTGTTTACTCTTAATTACAGGTTGTTGGACAAAGATGGTAGGCGGTGGGATGAGGACAAGGAGGGGGAGGAGGAGCACCCGCAGGACGACGGAGGAGGCACAGCAGGACGACGACGTCCAGCAGCAGGTGGAGCAGCAGGCCACAGTGATGCGGCGCAGCAGGACGACAACGACTCTAAGCATGACGCCTCAGGTTCTGGCGCCTCAGATTCGAGGAACGTCTACCCGCAAGGTCCCGTGAGTCTCCCTCAGCGTCCCATACTTCGATACAGGCGGCCGCTGATTTGGCCGGATGGGGAGAGGCATGTAACTTTATATTCTCCCTACTTGTTCATATTATGTGTTCAAATTCATAATATAAACTAATACTTTTTATTTATCACTTGGACAGGTCTTGGAAGGTTGTGGAGAATGCTGGGGCCACGACCGCAACCCCAATGGCATCCTCGGCCTGCTGTGCAGAGAACACTTCCCTGGACTGGTTGAGTACGCCGGAGTGACGGGCCCAGGCTACACCTTCGACCACTACGCCATCGCCCCCGATGTAGTAGATCGGGACGACAGGGGATTCAACAACAAGGTGGAGTGGGCAAAGCAAGAGTTGTGGGTAAGTCTTACTATAATATAAAATATGTCGCATCTGTTGCATATTCTTGAAATAATGTATGGATACATCGTCTTTGTATGCAGGATTTCTTCAGATGCGAGGCTGGATACGAGGCTAGGGCGGATGTGGTGGCCACCACGAGCTGTAAGAAAACTCGTCGTGGACATGCACTACGAGGCACGAATCCAGGCCATCGTCAGCTACCACGGCTCCGTCCTTGGGGAGAAGGTGACCAAGTAGGAAGCCCGAACCATGTCGTTGACCAGGGACCAGTACTTATAGGTAAATACATCACTTTAATATCCGTGACAAAATTTTTCCTTAATTTTATCTTGTGATATGCAGTTTACTTGTTTTACTTTGTAGATGATTCCTTATTGGTGCACCTCACATCCTCAGTACTGGGAGCAGATGGTGGGTAGGTGGTGCTCGCATGAGTGGGACGAGGCGCACAACGCTAGCCGGGAACAACATCTAATGATACAAGGTCCCTCCCACCACCAAGGCAGGCGCAGCCTAGGCAAATATGCAGAAGCATGGGTATTCCCTCTTTTTTATTTAGGTATATAACTCTGGATTAGATATTATTTCTAACTATCTCGTTGGTTTTCTTGCAGTCGACGTCACATGGTGGCTAGCCTTGCTCCATCTTTGTAAACCCTAGAATCTAGCTTCTAAGACCCTAGTTAGTCAAAAAATAGAGAGAGGAATCTATGTTGATTATGTATACTATTAAAGAGGCATATTTCTTTTAAATAAATGTTTTCTTTTATAAGAGGGTATATAAAAAAAATTCCTTGTATGGGTAATAGATTTATAAACACTTCCTTGAAATATCTAAGTTAACATATGATATATATGGGAAACTACTTTAAAAAAATAATAATAAGTACAATTGGAAATATACAAGTGACATATTCAAAAGCATTTTTATAAATAAAATAAGGAATAGATTAATAAAAATATATTCATGTATTCGTATTGAAGTTTTGACTGAACATGTATTTGAAATTTGAAACTTGAATTCTGTTTGGATTTGGAATTTAAAATAGAAAACAGTAAAAGAAAAATAAAAGAAAACGAGGAAGCATCCGCGCGGCCCAACTTGATATTCCGCGCGCGCCATCGGCCTGACAGTCGGGGCCCACTGGGCGGCCTCACCGCTACGTATGACTACTCCTTCCACTGGTCAACTGGTCCCGTTTGTCTGTGACTCCAGACCGCGCCGCACTCCGTTTCCGTTTGACTAGCGACTGGGCCCCATAAGTCATCCCCTGGGCCACGACCAGCGGAGGTCCGCATCGCCCGCAGGGTGGGCGCCATAACCAGAGCTTCGCAGCTGCTGTGGGCGCAACCGTCGGGACGGAATCCTCGCACAGTCGGTAGCCGCAGGATAAGTGTGCGGTCCTCACCCCCTTTTCTGCTCCTTCCCCTCGTCTCGGCTATAGCGCTGTGCAGCAGAGTTTGTGAGGAGCCAAAAACTACCGCCGTCGTTGAATCGCTTGACCGCCGTCGTTTCAGAGTCGCCGCAGGGTCTTGGCAACTCGCCTCGGTGCGCTGATCACTACCATGGCGGATTAAGTCATGGGGAGCGGTGGAGGTTGGGTGAATTTCTCGTCAGAGTTGGGGTTGGAACTGGTTCCACAGAGCACCGTCGACCGGCCCGCTACCACCATATTCCGAGGAAATGATCCAATCATCTTGTTTGTTTTGCCGTACACGTCGTGTCGCGTCTGTCCATTATGGATATGGGTCACCAACGTGGTGGGCGTGGTATCGCCGGTCATCCCACCGGAGCGCGTGCGCCGCCGCGCTCGGAGAACCAGGGAAGGAAGACGACGTGAACGCCATAGGATCCTTTTTCTATGGCTAAGATTAGTAGTAGCATACCTGTTCGCGCTGACCGTGGATTCAAGTATGAGCGGTGGAGAATAGGCGACGCGCATACCTCTTTGCTCATTAAGTCTGTGCCGTCGATCTTGCATCGGACGAATCGAGTTTCGTACCGATTGGATGAGTAATCTGGAACCCTCGGATGGTGATCTCATGGCCCTAGCTGCGCATCGGTGCGGATCTAATCTGACCCGTGGATGCACAATCCAACGGTCTGAATCTCCCCATACCCCTTCGGCCAGACCAACTCGCATATGAGTCCTTCTGTTTTGACATAATAAACCCACCATCCTCAGGCGGTGTTCACTGAGTCTTAGGACTTTTATGAGTAAGACCCTGGGCTTCTTCGATTTAGCGCGCTCAGACCAGGAATTAGATAATTAAAGAAAAGGAATATAAACTGATTTTTAACGCAATAGTAATTACTAGAATTTGTTAATTTCTAGAAAGTTCATATGGAGTCCAAATTAATCCATTTCAATTCCTATAATTTTGTAATATTATTGTTCATCATATAGTGCCACTGATTTGACATGAAAGCCACTTTGAAATTTATTTCCTAATTAATCTCATATCAAATACATAAAATCTTAGGAAATTCATAACTCCTCCGTTTTAACTCTGATTTGATTCGTTCCAGTTGTGTTAGTCTCGTATAAATATTTACTATGCAATAATAACACTTAATATAACATGTCTCATTCTTTTATAATTAGGTCTTTATTTAACTTATGTTGGTTAGTCTTGTTAACCTACGTACCAATATAATCTACTAAAATATGATCTAAGGTCAATTTATAATTTAGATTAAAGTGGAATTAATTACTACTTTAGGTTATCTTTTCTCTGGAATTATAAAATAAACATAGAACCTGGTGTTAATCATTTAATCACATCATAACTTGATGATCACGACTCCGATCTTAGTAGTTCTCGATCCCACGATCTCGTAGCTTCACATAGATCATTACTATGCAGTATGTTCTTATGTTTGGTGTGATGTTAATTTTGTCTATACCATGTCTGTTTGTATTGCTTCGACTAGCACTGTGGTCACGAGGATCTGAAGAATCACCCTGGTAACTGGAATCTCAAGTGCCAGGCAAGTTGTGCCCTTCATCCACTTTTGTTACCCAATAATGTTCTCTATTACCATTATTCAATGCATAGGTTTAATTTTGATGGGACCCAATAGGTTACCCTAGTCTGTTTATCCTTTTTACCTTGTTTTACCCCCGAATCAATTGGGTAGTTATGCTATTGCTTTATATGGTTTTAGGATAATATTTCATTATATCCATGTTCCTATTATTCTGTTATGTTACTTATGTTCATGACAAGATCATTATGTTAATGGGAACATGGAGCGACCACCCGGGAAAACAGTGCTACCACAAGGGTTTAATGGGACGCCCTTGGCTGATTAATTAGGAAAGCTAGTGGATGACTACCTTACCTGAAAGGGCAAGGGCAGTAGGGGAGTGGTTAGTGTAGGGAGGTCCTTGGGCTGATTTTGCTGTGATGGCGGTCAGGCGAGGGATTCCTGCACTGGAGCTTCCTATAAACTATAGCGGGTTTTCTAAAGCTAGTGGAACTTTGTAAAGGCCTCATAGTGTTACCCTGCATCGCTTCCTTGGTAGAGGTGTATGGGATTCATGACCCCTTGGCAGATGGGTAACATGGCTTGTGGGTAAAGATGTGCAACCTCTGTAGAGTGTAAAACTGGTATACTAGCCGTGCTCACGGTCATGAGCGGCTCGGACCCTCACATGATTAAACTATAGAACTTAAATTCAATTTGTCATTTGCATTGCATGAGATTTGTTATTAATTTTGTTCTATTATTTATTATGGTTTGGTATTTACTTATACTTAGTAATTGCTAATAAAATTTTTGACCAACTTAAAAGCAATGCTTAGCTTCAACCTTTATTTGTTGATCAGCCTTACACTTCACACGAACTCCCACCTTTGGTGAGTTCATGCCACATTATTTCCCACAACTTGTTGAGCTATGATCATGTGTGAGCTCACCCTTGCTGTCTCACACCCCCCACAGGAGAAGTACATGTGGTTCAGGAGGAGCCACATCGAGGAGTTCGATTTGATCTAGGTGGCATCTCCCAGTTGACTTTCTGGCGCCAAGGATGGATTTTCCCACAAGGGCCAGACGACGTTCGACATCACCTACAACCCGGATGACAGGCCCGAGGCGTATAGAAACCCCTCCATCTACAGCCGCCTTCATGAGTACACCTCCATGGCACAGGAGGTCCATGGGCAAGATTATGATCCGAGGACCGAGGACATTGATGGAGATGTCCTGATGAGGGTCGGAGGAGGCAAGAGACATGGGTGGTACTGGATTGCAGACGGGGCAATCGACTCATCGTCCACTCCTACTCTGTCTCAGGTGCGAGCAAGGAGCAGAGCTCGAGCCTAACCATACGACCTCGACAGGATAACTCACATAATCAAATACAACAACTCTAGGTTAGTGCTTCTGTAACTCGTCATTCCTTGAGTTATATACCTTCTCTTTGAGTTACTATAACATTGGGTTGGATGGCCCAGCTAGAAGAAGAGAGGAGGGAAATATAGGAGATGGAGGCGAGGATGGCAGAGATATTTCAGTACATGCAGAGCCTTGGCGCCGCACATGATTTTGCTCCACCACCTTCGTTGTTCCCTATAGTTGACCCTGCTCAGTTCCATACTCCTGTGAGTATCAAAATTCTAGTCCTGCATGATATATATTTATCTGGTATAACACATGCAATCTCTTCTTAGTGCAGGGACAATCTGGGGCGGCATCCAACAACCCTCATGGATCGCTCAGCCCATCGCCGCACCCGTCTAGCCACCCACCTCGCTGATCATCTTCTCTTAGCTTGTGTGAAAAACTTGTGAACTTATGTTTGTCAAAAACTTATGTTTTAGAGTTGTGTGATACTTATGTTGGTGAATCTTGGTATGAACATAGACATGTTTTGTGAAAAACTTGTGAGATTTGTGTTTTTTGTAAAATATGTGGTCTCTATTATGTATGTGATGATAATGTGATATATGTGATGTATATGTGATGATTATGTTATATATATGTCACACCTGGATTTAAGGGATAAAGACAGGTGCATCTCATATATGCGCCGAAGAAGACAACACATATAATAACAAAGTGTACAGAGATAAATGTCATAATATCATAAAAGTATTTATTACATAGTGGAACTCTTACAAAATAAAAGATAAATATAAAGCGAACTAAAGTTCATCCTTGGTGCCATAAAGTCAACTCGGAGACGCCACCTAGATCAAGTTGAACTCCTCATTGTGTGGCTCCTCTTGAACCACCTGTTCTTCTCCTATGGGAGGGTGTGAGACAGTAAGGGTGAGCTCACATATGTTCATCGTCAACAAGTTGTGGGGTATAATGTGCATGAACTTACCAAAGGTGGGAGTTCATGTGATGTGTAAGGCTGATCAATAATAGGGGTTAAAGCTGAGCATTGCTTTTAATAAGTTAGTCAAATTTTATTAGCAGTTACTAAATGTAAGTAAATACCAAACCATAATAAGAATAGAACAAAATTAATAAATAATCCTATGCAATGCAAATGGCAAATTGAATTTAGTTCCATAATTTAATCATACGAGAGTCCTAAGCTACTCATGACCATGAGCTCGGCTAGTATACCAGTTTTACACTCTACAGAGGTTGTACCCTGTACCCACAAGTCATGTTACTCATCTGCCAAGGGATCGCGACTCCCATACACCTCTATCAAGGAAGCGAGGTAGGCAACACTACAAGGCCTTTACAAAGTTCCACTAGCTTCTGAAAACCCGCTACATTTTCTGGGAAGAGCAATGCATGAATCCCTCGTCTGATCGCCATCGCAGCAAAATCAACCCGAGGACCTCCCTACACGCCTACTCCCCTACTACCCTTGCCCCTTTCGGGTAAGGTAGTCTTCCACTAGCTTTCCTAGTTAGTCAGCCAAGGGCATCCCATACCACCCTTGTGGTGGAACGTGTTTCTCAAGTTAAGCTCCATGTTCCAATTAAAATAATGACCTTGACATGAATATGAATAAAATAACAGAATAATTGGAACATGGATATAATGAAATATTAACCCAAAACCATATAAAGCAATATCCAACTACCTAAATGATTCAGGGTAAACAAGGTAAAAGATAATCAGACTAGGGTGACCTATTGGGTCCCATCAAAATTAAACCTATGCTTGAATAAGTGATATTAAAGAACAACTTGCCTTCAATGAGCTCCTGCTCAGCAACTTCTATCTGCTGAACATCGGGATCCTCAGCTACAGGCTCTTCTACTCGTCATAATACGAACAAACATAGTATAAAGAGGAAATTAACATCACACCAAACATGTAAACAAAATACCCATTAATAATCTACATATTAAAATAAGATCATAGGAACAGGAATCATTAATTTTGGAGTTACAGATTTTAAGTTATGAATTTCCAAAGATTTTTTATGTTTGATACAAGATTAATTAGGATATAAATTTTAATGTGGCTTTCATGTCAAAACAGTGGCACTATTTGATAAACAATAATTTTACAAAATTATAGAAAATGGAATGGATTAATTTGGACTTAATATAAATTTTCTAGGAATTTTACAAGTTTCTGCAATTAATTTCATACTAAAAATCAATTTCCTTAATCATTTATTCCTTTTTACTAACTTCTGGACTGCGCACATGATTTAAACAAAAGCTAGGGTTCACTGCGCAAATAACCCTAAGACTCAGGTTCCACTGATAGGACTGCAGGTTGAATATCAATAAACCTATGGATTCTTTAATAAAATTGTCGTGGCCACATGGGTATCTACGGATTTGGGCCGCACGATCGCAAGTGGACGGTGTGGATTAGATCCAGATTCATCCCGAACCGGTACGCAGAACTAGCCCTACGATCTGCGATCAACGGACCGCAACGCTTCATATCGGCATCGATTCTGCGTCCTCCAATCTAATTCCAATGCTTCGATCTACCTGGCTCGAATTGGTACGCCAGATCTAATCGCAGCCGCAGGCGTCCGATCCAACGGTGCACGCCCCTCACCCCATCCCTTCCACTATGATAGCGGCGCGAGATCCACCTGCGGCGGACGCCCACTAGCGAAGTACTAACCAGCGCCCGAGCGCCCTACTACCTAATTCCGATGATGCTACACCACGCTTGGAGCACCCCAAATCACCTGGCCGAGCACACGCCGGCATTAGAGGCTTAGGGTCCCGTGCCCGCGTGGGTCATCGCACCGCGGCGGAGGCTCTACTCCGACGAGCGATTGCCAGCGGCAAAACAACTATTGTTTAGATTCTAGGCGCGAACGGAAGAGAAGGAATAGAGGTAGACTCAAGAGGGGACTCACGACGATCGGAGCAACGAATTTGGCCTTCCACGCTTCCCCGGCGGCGCGGTCCGATCTCCCACGGCTCCCACAAGCTCTCTCACGATGGGAGGACGAATCCCTAGTTGTTTAGGCAGTGAAATAGGGTCGCGGGCGTGCGGCGCGACCAACCTTTATACGCACGATGAGGCTACCGGATCGGGGCAGTCATGGCCGAGGATTCCGCGCCATGCGCCGGTCGTGCCAGGAATGCGGCCGATTCTGTTGGGGATGGATCTGACGTGTGGGAGGCCACAGTCAGAGACGCGGAGGGACGCGGTGCGGTCAAACGGTGGAGCTGGCGCGCGGGTCCCGAGGAGCAGATGGAAGCGCTGTAAAGCCCAAAAAATTGGTAAAAAATGATAAAGTAATATAATAAAGAAATAAAAGTATAATGTTGTGAGAATCTTTGAATACCTTTGAAATCTGTTAGGATTCTTCCTCCTCATGATCAAACAACAACATTAAGTTATATTAAGTGACCAGTAAATAGATAATGGAAGGTTGATCTCTTGTAGATTTGTGGTAATAAATTTTATTAACAACACAAATTAGATCTCCAAATTTTAATGAAAACAAAAGATGTGAAAATGAGAAAGGGAATATCTAATGAGAACATTTATTTCTTCCATAAATAAATAACAATGAAAAATAATAAATAATAAGTGGTGGAAGCTATATTCACAATAATTTGGACACATGGAAAATTTGAAGTTCAACCATGAAATTGAAATTGTGTAGGAATTTATATAGAAAAGAAAACTGAAAATAAAGACAAAGGAAAAATGGAGAAAAAAATAAAAATAAAAGAAACCCATGCTTGGGCCTTTTCTCAGCCGACCCATCTTCTATTTTCTTTCCCCGCTGGCCCATCATTTTTTTTCTTCTTCCCGTGTGTATGGCGCGCGGGGCCCGCGTTGTCAGCATCATCTCCTACCTGCCATGGCCGACATCTGCGGATCCACCGCAACAACCTCCGCGAGCTCCGCGTGATTTTTTTTTCCCGATCCCATCCTCCTTTGGACTTGCGACTTCGCGATATAAAACTGGGCACCGCCCCCTCCTCCCTCCTCCCATCTCCTTGCGCTGCCGTGGGCGAATCGAACAAGCACCAAAGTAGCAATGGAGGGCCACCACCCTCGATTCGCGGAGGGCCATGGCAGGGTCGCTGTGTGCCTCTCCATGGGCGCCGGGTGCCTACGTAGCTAAATGGGGGGGCATGGTGGTTGGGCTCGCTCTCTTCCCCCTTGTGTGCCTGGCCCCATCCCTATCTCGTCCTTCGCGTCGGCCGCCACCGATGGCGCCCGGTTCTTTCTTGTCGGCGGATCCGTATCCGCGGTCTCCTCTGTGTCCCTGCAGATCCTGGTCCGCTGGCCCGCGACCCAAGGCAAGAACACGTGCACAGGCGTGAGCATCCGAGTGTGATTGCCATTGCGGGTGAATCGAGCGCATGGCGATGTGGTGTCTTCGGCGCAGCGGAGGCGTGGTCGGACCCGCCGTGAAGCCGTCGCGGCCAACTCCGGCTTCGTGGACTCTAACCTGATCCGTCTCGTCACCGACCGCACGGCCTCCGCGCTCGAGTCCCTCGTCTTCGTCGCGCCCGGCGTGCTTATCTTGGCGGCTTCATGGTACCGCTGTTCTCAGCCTAGGAAAGAAGACGACCTCGTGAGCGTCCGATCTGGATCGTGCGGATGGGAATAGATCCGAGGTTAACCCAGTGTGGGCCATCGATCGTCAGTTTGAGGGCTCGGATTTGATGCAAGGTACCCTCTCACTCAATTAGATCTAGGCCGTTGGGATGTCATCGGATGGCTGTGGGTGGATACCGGTTCATAAGTGTGCGATGTGATCTGGTCCATCCAAGTGTGATCGGACGGTGGAGATTGAAGCATACCCCTTCGGCCCGTACGTTTTACAAAAGAGACCCCCTGCTTTAACCAAATCAACCCGCCATCCTAGTTTGACCGTGGCTGTGTCTTTGCGCATTTTGCATGATAACCCCTGGTTTTCCTAGAATTTGGCGCCTAGTCCAGAGAACAAATAAAACCAGAGAAATGAATTTAGAAATAGATTTTTAGTATTAAATAAATGCCAGAATTTGTATAATTCATAGAAAATTCATATTAAGCCCAAATTAATCCGTTCCAATTCCTATAATTTTGTAATATTATTATCTATCATTTGGTACCACTGTTTTGACATGAAGGTCACATTAAAATTTATATCCCATTTAATCTTGTACAAAACACATAGAATCTTCAGAAAATCATAACTCCTCTGTTTTAACTCCGATTTGATCCATTCGAGTTGCGTTAGTCTCGTAGCAAAGCTTAGATTATTATTACGTAGTATATTCTTATGTTTGGTGTGATGTTAATTTTGCCTATACATGTTTGTCTGTATTGCTACGTTTAGCCGTGAGGACACGAGTCATCTGAAAAGCAAGTTGGTACCTGGAATCTCAAGTCCCAGGCAAGTTGTGCCCTTGATCACTTCTTTTTACCCACTCATGTTCTGATTAATCATAATGATCTGCATAGGTTAATTTTGATGGGACCCAATAGGTTACCCCAGTTTGACTATCTTTATACCTTGTTCACCACTAAATCTTTGGGTAGTACCTGCTATTGCTTTATGTGGTTATGGGTATAGAGATACACTATTCATGATTACACATTTGTTATCAGTTGTTATTTATTGTTCATGATAAGATCATTATGTTAATTGGAACATGGAGCGACCACCCGGGAAAACAGTGCTACCACAAGGGTTTAATGGGACGCCCTTGGCTGATTAATTAGGAAAGCTAGTGGAAGACTACCTTACCCGAAAGGGGCAAGGGCAGTAGGGGAGTGGTCAGTGTAGGGAGGCCCTCGGGAGGATTTTGCTGCGATGGCAGTCCTGCAAGGGATTCCTGCTAGGGAGGCCCTCGGGAGGATTTTGCTGCGATGGCGGTCCTGCAAGGGATTCCTGCATTGGAACTTCCTATAAACTGTAGCGGGTTTTCTGAAGCTAGTGGAACTTTGTAAAGGCCTCGTAGTGTTACCTTGCCTCGCCTCCTCGGTAGAGGTGTATGGGATTGGCCGTCTCTTGGCAGATGGGTAACACGACTTGTGGGTAAAGATGCGCAACCTCTGCAGAGTGTAAAACTGGTATACTAGCCGTGCTCACGGTCATGAGCAGCTCGGACCCTCACATGATTAAATTATGGAACTAAATTCAATTTGTCACATGCATTGCATCGCAGGTGAAGTTGTTACTTTTGTTCTACTACTTAATTGGGTTTGGTATTTACTTATACTTAGTAACTGCTAATAAAATTTTGACTAACTTTAAAAGCAATGCTCAGCTCTAACCATCCTCTTTGGTAAGCCTTACACTTCACGTGAGCTCCCACCTTTGGCGAGTTCATGCACATTATTCCCCACAACTTGTTGAGCGATGAACGTATGTGAGCTCACTCTTGCTGTCTCACACCCCCCCCCCACAGGTCAAGAACAGGTACCACCGGATGAGGCGCATGGAGGATGCCGTGATGTGTTCGTGAGAGGTCTAGGTCGTCGTCTCCCAGTCAACTTTGGGTTGCTGGACCGTTGTCTCCTTATAATGTAATTATTTATTTTGTATAGAACTCCTGTTATATATAAAGTTGTGACATTCGATCCTGTGCCACTATACATCATATGTGTGAGACTTGGTCCCAGCATACCTGGTGTTTATGTTCGCGCCCGTGTCTTGGTGCCCCTAAAACCCGGGTGTGACAAGCGCGGACGCGAGTGTGTGGCCGACCAAGCGGACCCGCCAGTCAGTTCCCCAGGCGGGTTAGGCTTGGTGAGCGGCTGTCCAGTGGGACCATGCTGTCGGCGCCGCTCCTTGGGACTGGGCTGCGCGGAATCCAGTGAAGAATGGGCTGAAATGGTTATTTCAGCCCAACAAACTTCTTTTTCCTTTTCTTTTCTATTTCCTTTTTCTGATTTCTTTTTCCTCTTTATTTTTAGAATTCACATTTGAATTTAAATTCTGTTATGAGATTCCTCAATGATAAAAGTGTACCAAATTCAAATTTTAGAGTAAAGAAATATATTCTTATTTATATTTTTTATTTTACCTCATTTGTTTAGTACATTCTTCTCTTTTCTCAATTCTAGAATTTCTTTTAGATCTTAAATTTCAATTTGGGTATTAATATATTTATTTTTACGTTATTTTTAGATTGTCACAAAATGCACACAAAATAAAACCTCAGCATTATGCAAAATTTTGTGGTATGTCTTTTATTAATTATTTGTTTTTAAATGTGGTGTTCACATGCTCCATTAAATAGAGACAAAATTTTCAAGAAAATAATCTCTTATCATATGATTTACAAATTTAGGTATTACAATATCTTTTGTTTGTTTGGATGGAATAGAAAAAATAAAAAAGGGGTATACTGGTCACTTTGCTGAGTGTTACACTCAGCAAAGAGCCTATTTGCCGAGTGTCACGGTCATAGCACTCAGCATAGAAGGCACACTGGACACCGTTAAAGCCTCTTTACTGAGTGTTATGGCTCTAGCACTCGACAAAGCATGCTAGTTTGGCGGATACTTGGCAAAGAGGTAAACTCTTTGTCGAGTGTCACTAATACTCTCGGCAAATATGTACTCTTTGCAGAGTGCTAGGCAGCGCACTCGGCAAAGGCTCCATCGCCGTTACCAGCTACCGTGACAACGACTTATCTTTGCCAAGTACAATGTGATACTGCCCGATAAAAAGTACTCGGCAAAGAAAACGTTGGCGATATCAAGTTCACCGAGCTATCTTTGCCGTCGAGTGTTTTACAGGACACTCGGCAAAGCAGCTGATTCCGGTAGTGTACCCACATGTCAATACTCACCCATAAAAACCGTTACAACCTAATGCCCCTAATGCAATGTTACGAACAATATCTAGTAATCGAACAAGTCAATGGTCACGGGGACACTAGTTTTGTTTACCTGCTATAGCGCAGCCCTTATGTCCACAAAAAATTCAATGGGTTGCTCACATTCCATGGCTATAAAAACCACTAGTTGCTCGCAGAGGTCATAAGGGGAGTGAGACAGAAAAACCAAGAGACGTTGGTGGTCATCACTTGAAGTTCTGAGCACTAGCTGGAGCCATGGCTTTACAGTGCCTTGTAGACTGGAAGGGACAGCCAGTTAACCCAAAAAGGCATGGTGGGGTAAAAGCCACCATGTTCATCTACTGTAAGTATGAAATATGCATCTTCCTTTTTGTTTTGCACAGGACTACTGTGCGTGTCATCATGCATGATTTTTAAAAATTACGTACTCTCCTCGCTGCAACAAATCTTTCACTGATTAATTTATTTACATCATTCTGAAGAGATGGATATGAATAATCCAATGCAATAAGGCATATATATACGTTTATTTGCAGTCCTGGTTGTGATGACAAACATTGGAAACATCCCGATGCTGTTGAACGTGGTGAGCTACTTGCATGGGAAGATGCACATGGACATCGCCGACGCCTCCACCACTGCCACCAACTTCTTCGGCGCAGTCTGTGTCTTCACCTTCCTCGGCGCCTTCGTCTCCGACTCCTACATCACGCGCTTCTACACTATCCTCATATTCGCCCCAATCGAGATTTTGGTGAACCATACAAATCTATATATATATATATAGATGCATGATGCATGATCTTGTAATTAAAGCGCACAAATTAAATATTTTCGATGAACTCGATCGATCTTGGGTCAATATAATTTGACATGCATGGCCATGGACAGGGTTACATGCTGCTAGCATGCCAAGCCCACCTGCCGTCGCTGCATCCGGCACCGTGCGACGTGACCAACAGCAGCCCGAGCGAGTGCACCACGGTGAGCGGCCGGAACCTGGGCCTGCTGACCCTGGGCCTGTACGTGATCCCGGTCGGCGAGGGCGCCGTGCGGGTGTGCGCGGCGGCGCTGGGCGGCGACCAGTTCGACCGCGAGGACCCGCGGGAGCTCCGCGGCGCGGCCAGCTTCTTCAACTGGTACACCTTCTGCATCTCGCTGGGCGGATTCGCGGGGCTGCTCTTCGTCGTGTGGGTGCAGGACAACGAGGGCTGGGACCTCGCCTTCGCGCTCTCCGCCCTCGTCGCGCTCCTCGGCACTCTCGTCCTCGTCGCCGGCATGCCATTCTACCGGCACCAGAAGCCCACAGGGAGCCCTCTCACAAGAATCCTTCAGGTATTAATTTTAGTCTATATAAAAATACATTGTGATATGTGTAATCCTGCTGATGAATTAATTTTCGTACGTGTGAACCACAGGTTTTTGTGGCAGCTTTCCGGAAGCGGAATCTTTCAGTGCCTGAGGATTTTGTTGGGACGCACGAGACGACCACCGGGGAAACAGGCAACATCGTTGAAGTGTTGGAGAGGACTTCAGGTTTCAAGTAAGTAGGCCTAGCTCCAATCCATGTCTGCCAGAACATGGATAGTGGACGCTACATTGTAGACGCTAAGCTTCGATATCGACATATATGATGATAATTACATATAAATATAGAACGCCCTCAAATCCATCTCGATCAGCAGCGAAGACATTGCCAACGTTTTTTCGCAGTTTGCCAATCAGCTTTTGTTTCGCTCCCATTACAGTCCAAAAGATAGATGTAACATTGTACAATAAAAAAACAAAATTATCATGTTTCTGTCTTCCCGCTTCGCGTCACGATAGGATTTATTTCCTTGAACAAGTTACCCTGGCCGGCCGCTCCGGCCAGCAGGAACCATTGGTACACGCTTTGACTAAAAACCCCCTCAACCTCTCGAACGTAACTAATTAAAATTGCTCTTGAATCAAAAAGGTTCCTCGACAAGGCGGCCGTGGACGACGGCGACGCGCGGCGGTGGTCGCTGTGCACGGTGACGCAGGTGGAGGAGGCCAAGATCATCCTCCGGATGCTTCCCGTCTTCGTGAGCTCCGTCCTGGGCTACCTCCCGATCCCGCTGCTCCTGACGTTCACGGTGCAGCAGGGCGGGACCATGGACACCCGGCTCGGCGCCACCAACGTGCCGCCGGCGAGCCTCTTCGTCGTCCCCATCGTGTTCCAGATGCTCATCCTGGTGGTCTACGACCGCGCCGTCGTGCCGTGGCTGCGCCGCGCCACAGGGTACGCGGGCGGCGTCACGCACCTGCAGCGGATCGGCGTCGGGTTCGCGTCCAACGTCGTGGCGCTCGCCGTGGCTGCCGCGGTCGAGGGCCGCCGCAGGGCCGAGGGCGGCGCCGCCGCCGCCGAGATGTCCGTGTTCTGGCTCACGCCGCAGTTCTTCCTGCTGGGCGTGATGGACGTCACCTCCTTCGTCGGCCTGCTCGAGTTCTTCTACAGCGAGGCCTCCGCCGGCATGAAGTCCATCGGGGGCGCCGTCTGCTTCTGCATCCTCGGCATCGCGTCGTGGCTAGGGAGCTTCCTCATCCGGGTGGTCAACCGCGCCACCGCGCACCACGGCACCAGCAGGGGCACAGGGTGGCTGGAAGGCGCCAATCTCAGCGCCGGCCGCCTCGATTTGTTCTACTGGCTTCTTGCGATCTTTGAACTCGTCGCCGTGCTTCTCTACCTGCTGTGTGCGTGGAGATACACCTATAGGCATCATCCGAGAATGCAGGTGCAGTCCACGGTGGAGGATCACACCGCAGCCATCAAGCGAGATGCAGCACTTTGACGATGGCATCGTTAATTGTTACTAGTTGACATCATCCATACATGTGTCACCAAATAAGTAATGAGATGTTTATTTGAGATTATAATGTACGCACATTATATAATTTAACAAACTTTAAACTAAGTTAGTTTAAAGTTTATTGTATTATATAATATGCACAGATTATAATCCTAAACAAAGGATATAATAGCTAAAGTGAAAACTCAATGTGGTCATTTGTTACTGTGGTATGTGGATATATATACACAAGCCACGCCTGGCCTTGTCACACGGATGACCCACATATCAGCCAGATGTGGAGGAAAATTAAACAGCGTCTGACACTATTCCCTAGGCACGCCAGTGAGATTCTGGCTCGGAAAGTCGTGGACCTGACATGGCCAGCAACCTCGGACTAATAAGCCACGGTCTGCAACTCTGCACAATAAAAATCACAATCCTAGGATCGAGTTTAGAGCATGTTTGACAACAGTGTAGTTAGAGCCATAGTTTTACAATATTATATTTTATAATCATCATAACAATACTATAGTTTTCACCTACTCCAAAAGTACAATTGTTCTAAAAAACATTGTTTAGATATGAAATTGTGAACTATAATATTCGACAAAATCTAGCCATGTTATAAAAAGTTTGGATTGGAGTGGAGTTTCCAATACTCTAAAAATATCATAGTATCTAGAATACCATAGATTTGAAAACATAGCTTTTAGAATTGTAACTAAACACCTTATGTGATAAAATACTATAGTATTGAAAAAAGAGAAAACATTGCCACTCATACTTCTGCCTGCTGCTTGGGTCGAGGGCGACTCTCCTCCTAGTCCTCCATAATTGGGACTCCTCGGTTCTCACCAAATCTACTACTCCTGATGGCGCAAGACGAAGCTGCCTTCGCGTGCTAAGCTTCACTGGCGCCCCCACCTTCGCGGTCCTCCATGCTGCGATAGAGCCCCACGTTCGTTTCTCCCTAAGGGGCGTGCCGACTGTAATTCGTAGGTATTCAAATGAATATCTAAAACATTTTCAAAATTTTAAATATATATCTCTACTAAAGCATCAGTTTTAACGGTCGTCTTGCGTCATCTTTTTATAAAAAAAGTCCCTACATTTGGTTAAAAAACGGTGCAAGTAGTGGGGTTTCAGGTTTGAACTCACAACCTAATGGAAGAAGGGTAGAAGATATTGGGCGAAGATGTTTAACCAATAGAACATGATGTTTAGGTGTTTATAATATTGAATATAAATTATACATATGTATATATGATTTTTTGTAAAATAAAAAAATAATCATGTCGGGTCAGGCCAGCACGACGGGCCAAGGCTACGGCCCAAGTAACGCACGGCGCTTGTACCTGGTTGGCCCACGAACTATTAAATGGGTCGTGCCTCGGGCTGGCTCGCAAGACACGACCCATTTGACCATCTATACCTCCGTACGATAATGATGGTCCTCACATCAATTGCCACCACCTTGTTCGTCATTCTACTTCTTTTCTCTCTCCCCTCATGCCTCCACCAACCCTGGTCCTACAATTTTGAGGGCCCCTAGGCGAACTGGTCGTGGTGGGCCCTCTATACTATAAAAAATTCTATATTATGCAGCGTAACATATTAATACTTCGTAAATAAATGATGATGTGTATTGAAATTAGTTTTTTAAAAAATCTAAGAAGCTAGATAATATACATCGGTACAGATTAGCACTTCGCAGGTTGAAAAATAATAACGACAATCGTCAAATAACCTAAATTCTGATTGCTCGACCGTGTGTGTCTGGAGGCTAGCGCAGTGGTGCCCAGCTCCCTGGAATCCTGGAGGGTTGGATCGGCGAGATGGCAAACGACGATCGCGTGGAGGATGTGGTCTCATAGACGCTCGGGGACGTGAGCGTGACGACTGGGCAGTGGGCAACGCGTGCCACATGGTCCTTGTGCGCCGGGCGTCCATGTGCCCAGCCCTCCCGCCTTGTTGGCTACCTATACTATTTTACTACTAGCATATAACCCGAGCTAACGCTATGTTCCTAGGAAGAGGAGGAAAGGGGTGGACGATGACGGTGGTGGCGCGAGAGGAGGGATTGATGGCGGTGGGGACGCGAGGAGGGGAGGGCTAAAGGATGATCAAATAATATTGTTCATTAGATTTGAGTGAGCAAAAGAGATGATGTTATTCAACGATCTGAACCGTTGATTTTGATGTTATGTTAAATATGAGTACAATTTGTTTGATGGATTTTGTAAATATTATAAGTGTGTGGGTCATTTGGTTGGATGGGTTTTGTAAAGTGTAAACTGGTATATTATATGGTGTTATAGATACTAAATATTAGGTCCCTAATAGTTTTGGGCCCTCGACCGTCGCCTCCGTTGCATAGGCTCAGAGCCGGCCCTGGCCTCCACCTCCGTGCCACCCCATTCTCGGCAGAGGGCGTAGGAGCATGCGTCTCCTTCCCGTATTCGTCTGACACTAGCCCCGACACCGACTCGCGCAATGGCTATTGCACGTCTACGAGGATGTTTTACATCATGCGCGCACCATCATTTTCGCTGTCGTCGGACGTCTCGTTCGTCTTCCCGACCTTCGCCCTGTTATTCCTCCCCAACCTGCTGCCCCCGCCCACGGTTGCAGCCGTGAGCCGACCGACGCTTATCGACATGGGTACGGCGCGAGTCAGTCATGCTCCTGGTCTTTCTCCGTACGTGCCGTCGAGCAGGACATGGTGGCGCCTGCCACGCTTAGGTTATCTTGGCGATGAGGAGTCCAGGTCTGAGATATTGGACAACCAAGGCCCGTAGCGTGGCAGCGGCGGCATATGCTACGGAGTTGGTGGTGTTGTTGTGTCGCTTCGGCGGGTCCAGGGCTGGGAAGACACTCGCATTCTCTCGCCCTTCTCGGATTGATGCCTGGTGCGGGTGCCTCTCGGTTCGGAACTGCTCCGGCTAGGCTTCATTCTCCGTTTACATGCTCTCTCCCTATATATCTAGCGGTATACTACCTATGTCGCCTCTAGATGCTCAGGTCTTCGTTGTGTCCTTCTCCGACAACGAACAGGTATGTTCGCCTCTTTCCTTCCCCCTGCTCTACGAAACCTTGGAAGTGGGGGAGGTGAGGGATGAAGTCTCTGATATGCTGGCTATAGTACATGTAAGTTCATAAAAAATATTATGCGAAGAGCAGAGACAATCAATAAAAAATCTTGAGATCTTCTTGGTAGATAATTTACGTGGGTATTATTGTAAGCCGTCGGAATGCACGAGTAACCTAATAGTATATAATACATATGTATATATAAAAAAAACAAAACATCATAATATCATTAGGGCTAGCAGCCCGTGATGCGTATCATCTCACGGTCATCGTCACCCTAACTCACTGCATACATTCTTGCACCCAGCCGCCCCTGCCAAATTATAGCCCGCAGCCGCAGCCGTCTGTCCGTCACTCGCTTGCCCACGCGGCCACGCCTAACGACCTCTTGTCGCCTGACGACTGTTCGTCATGTCGCCACCTGGCACATTCTCGTAGGAGCGCGACCCATGGTTCACTAGTTCAGCTGACGCCCCCGCCCTGTGGCCCATCGCCGCTCGCCGACCGGCCGTCGTCACCTGCCTTTGGCGCCGTTGCTCGAGCTGCGAGTGTGCTGCCGACGGTCGCTGCGCTTGCAACGGTTCAACAGGAAGGAGCAGAGGAGGATAGAATCGAAGGAGAAGAAATCATCATTACCTATAAAAATAATTTACAAATTAGCTATATAGATATGGACATGTCCATCATGTATAGATAAATAATTTGGCTTTTCAACATAAACAAAATTGAGATGGCTGTAGAACTTACTGTAATCAAATATAAGCCCTGGGTCTAAAGCAGCGATAGCTCTAACAAAGCCATTCCCCATATCAGAAGTTGTCGCTGGATATTGCCTCGAGGTTAGGTTGTTGTAAGTCCGTTTTGCCATGATTGGTTTCCGTTGCTTAAATATATATTTTCTTCAAAATATAATTTCAATATTTATTTGAATAACGCATATCTTCCTCAATCAAGCCATGATTGATTTCTCTTGTTTTATATATATCACGCATATGCTATAAAATTGTTACGATATTATACGTCCTATATAATCAGACTTTATACGGTTAATTTGTTATCTCTCAGTAATTTCGGATATCCATCTACAAAATCTTGAGCCCGCCACTGCTCCCTAATGCGGGTACATACCATTTCTCAATACGGTGGCACCGTACATCCCTTGCTATTTATCTCCCTGATCTTAGAGGCTCAACATAGTGGGGGCATGCTACATCCCCAACGCGTCAGCTCCCCGGGTCACGGCCTCTCAAGATCCTTGATGTGGAGGTGTCCCGTCCGTAAACCCGCATCCCCCGCTCTCTACCTCCTTGGATGGTGGGTGCATTGTAGATGGCTCGTGTGCTGATTCGAGCTAGGTCACAAGCACGATCCAGCTTAGCCCACCCATGTATAGGTGCTCGTAGGACAACTGAGCTAAGCCAAGCTCGTCTCGGCTTTTTTTCAGGTAGTAAACCACCTCACAGAAAGTATTCCTAACCATTAAGAAATTCAGTTTTTTAGGCCAACAACCTCCAAAAAAAATATCTTCCTCGATCAAGCCATGATTGATTTCCCTTGTTTTATATATATCACGCATATGCTATAAAATTGTTACGATATTATAGTTCCTATATAGTCAGATTTTATATGGTTAATTTGTTATCTCTTAGTAATTTTGAATACCCATCTACAAAATCTTGAGCCAGCCATTGCTCCCTAGTGCGGGTGCACAACATTTCTCAGTGCAGTCGCACCATACATCCCTTGCTATCTATCTCCCTGGTCTTAGAGGCTCCACATAGCAGGGGCATGCTGCATCCCTAACGCGTCACCTCTCCGGGTCACGGCCTCTCAAGATACTTGATGTGGAGGTGTCCCGTTCGTAAGCCCGCATCCCCCACTCTCTACCTCTTTGGATGATGGGTGTACTGTAGATGGCTCGTGAGTTGACTCGAGCTAGGCCACAAGCACGATCCAGCTTAGCCCACCAATATATTGATGCTCGTAGGACAACTGAGCTAAGCCAAGCTCGTCTTGGCTTTTTTTCAACCCTAGCCAACCACCTCACAGAAAATATTCCTAACCATTAAGAAAATTAGTTTTTTTCGGCTAGCAACCTCAAAAAAAAAAAATAAAGCAAGGAAAAAACAAAAACAATGAAAGCTTTTTCATGCACCTGCTCCGAATCGAACTTGTTATCTCCATATTAACATCACCTAGAACTACACCTCGAAATAACGTGTCACAAAGTGAACTATTCTTTTCTTTTGTATTCGTATTGAATCTTGTAATTAATATTTCAGATCCTAAACGAGTTCAAATATAAAAAGATTAAACTGAAAAGTTTTAAATCTCGCCCAATATTATAACTTTGGTTTAGGTGTTATCTCCATCAGGATCATTTGACGAATCTAAAAGTTCATTATTGAGAATTTCTTAACGAACTTTTTAAATTCTTCAAATGATGGTATTGGACCGGACGGTCTTCGGGGCCGGCAATTAGTCGCCATGCAGGGTGGCGCACCGAACCGTCTTCGTACGTGAACAGTACGCTCTTAGAAATTTAATTATAAAATTTACAGCACCACTACTGTTTATGGTTCGGTGTGCCGTCGGTAGGTTTAGATATCGAGCTAGCTCGGCTCGGCTTGAGTTCGAACTGGCTCGTTAACCTAACGAGTTAGCTCGATTCGGCTCGTTAAGCTAACAAACCACATGTCTCAGCTTGACTCGTTTATAAGCTCGAGCTGACTTGTTTAGCTCGCGAGCCACAATAAAAAAAAATAGTATATATAATAATCAATTTTTAATTAATTCTTAAACAATTTAACATTAGAAAATAGTAATTATACTAATAGTTTTACAGACCACATCAATATAACATCAAATTAACATAACTCATCACTCATTAATATCATCAATTCACAAGTCACACACATGTTCATCAGTTTAACCCACGGTCATAGTCGCACAAACCAATTTAACACATAGACACAGTTAATCAATCATTAGTTTAAGTCATAGGTCATATGCACCACACATACATATAACATGTTCATCAATTAACGTGTAAATGATTTGCATATAGTTCCTTTTTGCTGAAATGTGAGAGCTTGTTTAGCTCGTGAGCTGGCTCGTTAACAAATCGAGATGGCTCGTTAATGAACCAAGCTGAATGTTAGCTCAGCTCATGAAAAATTTTAAACGAGCCAATCCGAGCTGACTACAAATCTAGCGAGCCAATGAGGCGCAAGCATTTCGTCCAACCCTAGCAACCGGACTATTTCAAACGGTTGGGCATAGGCGGGTGCCAGCGCGCCAACGACTAGCTGACGTGGCCTCCGGCCTGGAGGCGCACCGGACTAGTCTAGTGCCACGCAGATAAGGAAACTGACCAATCAGATCCTAGACTAGGGGCACGTGGACCCGGTTCGGTGGTGCACCGGACCGGTCCAGTGCCCCCGTAGTGAGATGATTTTTGGCAGTTTTCTAAGGAAAGAGGCAACGACTCTTGGCCCTTTTGGGGCTATAAAAGGAGCTCCAAGACGCCTCCGTTTAGTACACAAGCTTCTTAAGAGCCTCTCAACACTCCGACAATCTGCCACAACACATTCGTGTGATTCTAGCAAGATCCGACCGCTGTCTTAGTGCTATTCTTCACATTTGGTGTATTGTGCACTTGTGTGTTCTCTCTTTTCTATTGAGTTGCTACTTTTGATCTCTTGTTCTTGTATTCTCTACCTCACTTACTTTGATTTGTGACACCGATCTTGTGTAAGGCTGCAAGAGACTCGAACTTGTGGAGATTCGTTGCGAACAAGAACAATCCTGATATAAGGAAGAACTATGGCCCTCAAGTTCGATCTTTGGATCACTTGAGAGGGGTTGAGTGCAATACATGTCCTTTAAGACACCACAACATGGAGTAGGCAAGCATTTTAAGCTTGACCGAACCACGAGAATAATCACTATGTCTTGTGCGATTATTTGCTTGTGATTTTTCTCCCTCTTCCTAAGTCTCTCATATTGACTTGTAATATTGCTCTCAATCTATTCTATATCTTGAAAGAGCAATCAAGTTAAGAGGACCTGCTTTCTCCTTCTCTCTACTCAAATTTGGTTTTGGTTTACACTAATTTTGTTTTTAGACCAACTTTGTGTTTTTAGTGTTAATTTCTTAGGATCACCTACACCCCCTCTAGGTGCTCTTAATTGGTATTAGAGCCAGTCTCTTCTATTGGGTCTAACCTCCTGAAGAGATGGACTCCAAAGGCAAGGGGAAGGTGCCCGATCATAAGGAGAAGATTCGCGCGATGACATGCCTAAGGGAGGAGAAAAGACAACCAAGTGGGGATCGAACAAGAAGAAGGATGGCAAGAAGAAGAAGTGCATCAAGAAGATTATCTACTACGAGAGTGACGCTTCTTCCTCTTCGCACAAGGACGACGATGCCTCCTCCTCCGACAAGAAAAAGACAGTCAAACAAAACTATACTAAAACCTCTTTTAATTATTCTCGCATTCCTTACAATTACAATGCACATTTGCTCTCTATTCCTCTTGGCATGCCACAAAATGCATAGTCATTTATTTTCTCTTTATCCTAGTATTTGAGACATAGTAGAAAATAGAATGCATATTTTAGATAGAGATGATGAGAATTATAATTCTATTGATGTCCAAGAAACGATTCACAAAAATGCCCAAGCTGCTACTGTGTTATTAGATTTTTATGCAGGGAGGAGTACAACAAGGTGAGTGGTTTGGACAATGCGAAAGAAATTTCGGACACACTGAAGATCGCTCACGAGGGCAATGACATGACGATGACCACCAAGATGGAGCTCATCAAAGGTGAACTTGGGAGGTTCACCATGAAGGGAGGAGAAGAGCCACAATAGACGTACAATAGGCTAAAGACCTTGGTGAACCAAATATGGAACTACAGAAGCTTGAGATGGACGGATCACGACATCGTCCAACTCATGCTAAGGTCATTTACTATTCTTGATCCTAATCTTTTAACTTGACAGTCATAGGTATGACGCCCGAGGAGATCCTTGACAAATTTGTAAGTGGGCGAGCGATGGCTAAGGAGGCTAGATACATCAACAACGTCTCCAATGGGAGCCTCCCCCACTACAACAAACCACAACCCGTCGCTCTCAAAGTGACGAACAACAAGAGGTGCTCCCTGACACGGTGGTGCAAGTTGAGGTGGTCGGCCTCAACAAAGAGGAGATGGCGCTTGTGATCAAGTGTTTCAAGACCGCTTTGAAGGGGCACAAGGACTACTCCAACAAGAATAAGTCAAGGGGAATGTGCGCCTGCTTCAAGTGAGGAAAGTCCAATCATTTTATTGCAAACTGTTCTAACAATGATGACTAGGAGCAAAGCAGGAACGCCAAGGGGAAGGAAAAGAGGAAATTCTACAAGAAGAAGAAGGGTGAGCCACACATCGGCAAGGAATGGTACTCGAATTGCTCTTCATCCAACTCCGACGAAGAGGGACTGTCGCCTTCGACAAATTGACTCTCTTCCCCAACGAGCGTCACACATGTCTCATGGCTAAGGAGCAGAAGGTATTTACACGAGACACACCTAAGTATACTTATTCTAGCCATAAGGAATCTGTTGACGATGATATAAATTATAGTGTTTTATTCAAGGGATTATATAGAACTAAAATTGCTAAAATCAATGAGTTGATTGATGCCTTGAATGAAAAGAATAGATTAATAGAGAAGTAAGAGGATTTGCTTTTTGAGGAGCATGATAAGGTTGTAGAAGTAGAGAAATCCCTTGCTTTAGAATTAAAGAAGAATGAATTGCTTTCAATTGAATTATCTTCTTGTCATCCATCTATTTTTAGCTTTAAAACTGCAAATGATGATTTGAATGTTAGAATAGAAAAATTAAATGTTGCTAGTTCATCTCTAGAGCATGTTTCAATTTTTAATAGATGCAAGAATGTTGACATTGATTCATGTGTTGCAAATGTTGCTCTGATTGCTGACTTGAATGCTCGAATTGAAGAATTAAATGTTCAAGTTAAAATGCTAATGATGAACAAGGAAAAATAAAATTTGCTAGGGATGTCTACACCATTGGTAGACATCCCTCCATTAAGGATGGTTTTGGCTTCCATAAGGGATCCCTCCATTGGTAGGCATCCCTCCATTTGGGGGCCTTTGTCTTTCGAAGGTCCTCGAAAACATGGCTAACCATTTGTTATCAGCATATTGCCAAGCATTGTAGGAGCTTCAAAATCAGAATAGCTTCGATACGAAACGGTGAAATTAAAGGATAACAAAGGTAGCTTCGTCATAACAACACATGAGGATGATGCAAGGAGAAGGTGTCATCCAAGTCGCTGAGGGCAAAAGACAATGTTGTCCTTGTGCTATTTGTAAATCTTGTGTGTAATCTTTGAGGGCATAAATGTAATATCGTACAAAGCTATACGACTCCCTATAAATAGATGAATAGTGCCCTAAATAAAGGACCTTTTTGAAGGGCTGAACAATTGCTGCGTATAATCTTCTCCTCACTTCACTTCCGTTCTAAAACATTTTCTAGAGCCGAAGGTTTATTTGTAAACTTTATATATGAAGGAGAAGAAACATGTGGTCGATATGTAAGGCAAGTTGTCATGTTTAAACTTAAATATCTTTTATGTGTTCACTTGTAATTATAAATCACAATTCACTCAGTGAAATTTTGATCTTCGTCTTTGAAGGAGTTATCCTGAAGGGTTTACTGCTTGAAGACGAAGGTTGATTGTCTCTCTTAATTTTGTGTTGCCTTGTTTTTGATTGTGTATAGCAATTGAGAACGAGTGACCAACATTGGCACCCACCTCCGGTGAACTCTAAGACCACCTTCATCATGTCGCCAAAGAAGACAACGGCGCTAGGAGCTGTTCTTGCTCCCCTGGACACCAATCAAGACATAATCCTTCTAAGGGAGGCCCGAAGCCAGAAGAGGAAGGCCACTAGCCTAACTCCACAAGATGAAGAGCTAGATCAAGAGATCAGCAACCTGGAAGTCATACATCAACAGGTGGAAAAAAGAAGGGAGAAGATGCTTCAGTTGGCTGTACAAAAGAAGATTGACAAAGCAGCCATGAAAATGCGACATATCGCACAAGATACTGAGCGAGGCATAGACCACAACAAAGAGACCTTCGTCAGGAGGGCCCTAGCCACACAACATGTGGTATGATGATTTTCACCATGACAACATTGATTTTGATGATGCTTCTCCCCTAGCTACAGAACTACAGGCTGTGTCATGGCCACCTTCATACAAGCCACCCCAGCTACCCATGTACGATGTTCACTCAGACCCAAAGCAATTTCTGATGAGCTACGAAGCAACCATATCATCCTATGGTGGTAACACGGCTGTCATGGCAAAGTCCTTCGTCATGGCAGTCAGGAGTGTTGCTCAAACCTAGTACTCCTCTCTTAGGCCAGGAACAATTACATCATGGCAGAAATTGAAAGACATGTTGGTCACTAGCTTTCAAGGATTTCAGACGAAGCCAGTGACTGTTCAGGCTTTGTTCCAATGCACATAAGATCACGAGGAATATCTGCAGGCATATGTCTGAAGGTTCTTGCGCCTTAGAGCCCAGGCACCAACGGTGCCAAATGAAATCATCATTAAGGCAATGATCAAGGGACTTCGTTCAGGTCCAACGGCATAGTATTTTGCCAGGAAACCCCCTCAAGCCCTAGAGAAGCTTCTCCAAAAAATGGATGAGTATATCAGAGCTGACAATGATTTTCGACAAAGAAGGGAGGAGGCCTACAGGTACTCTGAGATGACTAGGGGCTTCGGGGGAAGGCTTCATCCAAGGCATGTCAGAACAATTCACAACCCCAGTTAAAGTGAAGATAAAAGCAATTACAATCAAGGGAAACAGCGCAACTCCTAGTCAATAGGGGTGCAACAGAACTCCTTCGAACCACCACTCCCAAGAGGCAGAAGAGGACAAAGCTTTGGAGGGAGATACAACTCCCAACCAAGAAGATTGTTCTGCCTATTCTACGGAGAAGACAAGGGACATACAATAAGAACTTGCCATGTTACGATACAAAAACAGAAGGAAATAGCTAAGGCCGAAGCACGCCAGAACCAGTCGAAGCAAGTTCTTCACACTGCTTCATGCTACTCTCCATACATCCCGGAGTATGTGTGCAACCAACATCTATTTCCACAACCTACATCTTCGGTTGCTTCAGCAAGTCACTCTCCAGCTAGGTGGGTCTTACCTCAGCCACCTGCATTAGTTCCAACTTCATCTCATAATCAGCAGCCTTAGGCGCAATGTCAAGTTCAGCAGTAGCGTGATGCAAGAGAAGAGTCTGAAGCTCGAACAGTTAATAGCAATGTTCCAGAATCCAGGCATATTTACTGAAGCAACAAAGGGGCTAGATCAAGAACTTGATACACATTTATTGTAATTTTCATTTATTTTGCTTTACTTTCTTGCCTTAAAAAATTAAGAAGGTGCAACCTTCGACACTTCGTAATAAATCTGAGGTTACACCATCGAGTGTAACAAAAAAGCCAAAGAAGCTCCAAAGTCGTTTCTAAAGAGATGTAGAGCTAAAATGACACCTAGTAAAGGTGAAGAAGCTCCAAAGTGATTCCTAAGGGGATGTAGAGCTAAAATGCCACCTAGTAAAGGTGAAGAAGCTCCAAAGTAATTCCTAAGGGGATGGAGAGCTAAAATACCGCCTGGTAAAGGTGAAGAGACTCTAAAGTCGTTCCTATGGGGATGCAGAGTCTTATTATAATATGTTTTACATCATCATTTTTACCCAAGCATCTTTTGCATCACATCATTGCATCATTTGGCATCATACCATCATGCATCATTTGGCATCATTCATGAAGAGAAAAGAACGGGCATGCAGGGGGAGAAATAAAAGAAAAATATGCTATAATCATCGTCGTCAATAACATGCAGAAAGGGATAATGCTTTGGCTTCGGTGACAAACATTTTATAACATTTCGAAGACCTTTGGATGAAAAGGGATTTTCTTTATAAAGCATGAAAAGAAGGGAAGGTGTTTTTTCACCTTCGGCTCAAAAAAGGTACGTACAATTTTTTCACGCTGCATAAAGAAATATAGTACACGATCCAACTAAAAACAATGCATAATTGTTTTTACATAAAGCAAGATGCTTTAGAATATATTTACATATTTCCCACATACAAAATATGAAGTCTTTACAACAGTTCAATCTTCTTTCAAAACCTTTTCAGTAGCTTCGTTTAGCAAAGTATTAACAGCTTCGTCTATTGCTGCGTTTGCCACCTTGAATTCATCAAGGATTCCCCTTAATGTTGGATCAGCTTCAGGATCATACGGTTCCAGGGGGAGAAAGTTCCGCTACATAAAGCCATAGTTCTGTCAAGTATGAGACTAAATAATTACGAAGCCAGAGCTCAACATAAACATATACCTATACGCCTTTCTCGCTCTGCAGCATCTTCAGCTCTCCTCGCCTCTTTTGAAGTGCGATGGGCCTCTTCCTCATTCTGTCTGATAGCTTCGTTCGCTATCACTCTTCCACTGTTCACCCAGATTCTAGAGTAAAATCTCCCACCTAGGGCAGTTGCTTCAGCCGAAGGTTCCTTGATGTCATTTGCCGAAATTGTAAATTCTAGCTGAATTATATCCTTCACATGTTCACATCCAACTTTTTCAAGTAACGATGCAGCCCCTCAGGCACCCACGCAGGCACAGAAATCCCCTCTACCACTGAGGACTTCATCAAAAGCTTCCACTTCACCTTCGATCCATTTAACTACACCTTCGAGATCATTGCAAATAAAATTTTGTTTAGTTGAAAACGCGCCAACTTTTGCAAATGTGCTCTTCGACTTATTACAACATTGCATGCAAACATTAAAGCATTCCTCCTTCGACTGATGAAGCTCCTCGATGTTCTTTTGAACTCTGTTTTGCTCAGTCTCAGATATTTCACGCTTCGCTTTTTCAACTTCAAAATTTTCGATCACTTCATGTTTTTCTTCTAATTTTAGCACTTCAAATTTGTGTAGCTCCACTTTGGCTAACAGTGCAGATTCTAAATCGACAATACACTTTGTATCAACTTTCTTCTTTTCTTTGAGTTTTGAAATTCTTGAAATCCCTTCGGAAAATTTAGCTAATTCATCCCGGCTCTCCTTCAGCTTATCGATTAAAGAAATTAAAATCTTATCTTTCTCCACAGCCTGATGCCATAGGTCTATAACTTCCGAGCATAGATTTACAAAGGCTATCCGAGTACTTTTATCCTCGGCATCCTTCTGCGCTTTTATAGCTTTACTCAAAATGAGTCCATGAAGGAGCAAAGTAAAAAAGATTAAATAACACGGTAAGCAAAAATATTCGAGTGATCGGTAAAGTAAAGGAGAAAAGTCTAAACAAACCTTTAAGTTATTATATGCTAGACAATCTGCGAGATGATCCTTCGGCATAGCAGATAGCACAAGCTCAAGCTTCGGATAACCCATGTTGTCCATCATTTCCTGGCAAACATCAATTTCTTTGTTGTCCGGCAGGCAATATAGGTAGTCATCTTCGTCATTTCCTCCGTATACCAAAGAGCCCCAAGGGTACTTCAGATCCTTTGCATAATATTGCACTTTGGCAATTTGTTGTTTGGATAATTGTTTCCCCAAAGCATGGCGAACAATGTATCCAAGATCGCCAAGAGACACCGCTTCGGGTATCGGCAGTGCTATCCTCTCTATTAAACTTTCAAATTCTTGTTCTAATGGTTTCGATTTCGAAGGTCTAGCCTTAGCGAAAACAGCAGGAGCAGCTTCGTCAATAGTCATTTTCAACTCATCAACCTTGCCTTCGAAAACCTTTGGGGGAGCAGGCGTTGCTATCTTTGCAGGCCTCAGAAGAGCGTCTAGTAGGTTGGCCATCCTTCTCCCTTTCTTTGGAGTTATTGCTAGAGCGGACGCTATTTTCGATAGCTCTTGCACCATCGGAGGATTTTGTAACTTCGTATATTGTTCCATCCTAGAGCTCTCTGTTTTTGTTGTTTCCAAGAGAATAGTGGGCGCTTCGACCACTACAGCAGATGCCTCGATCATCTACCCAAAAATTCCAAAAGTAACATTAGATCAAAATTGCCTTGATTCAAATCAAAGAAAAAGAGAAGTATTACCTTCGGAGCTGAAGGGATCTCTTCAACTACTTCGGTAGCTTCTACCTTAGAGGTCTCTGCAATAGGCAATACATGCAGTTTTGAAGCCCTCTCCAAATAGTACGACTTCGGTCGGTGGGTTAGAACTTTTGCTTTCTTTTGCTTCAGCGCAGTGGAGGAACTCGTTACTGCAATCTTTCTTTTCACTCCCTTTTTTCATGTAGGAAAGCAGTAATCAGGATAGACAAATCCAATGACATCAAACTCTCTATTCAACCTTCTTTTCCCCCAGGCACTGAAGGCAGTATTCATAGCTTCGTCTTTAGCCTTGGTGTATATCCCCAGCAATGCATCACTAGTCGCTTCAATGGCTTCTAGCTAGTCATCATTCGGTTCACCAAACTGATCCCTATAGAGATAAGTATATTTCACATACACAAGACCACCTTTGCTTGAGCTGGTGTCAGTTTCCTTCAGCATTTCCCACTTGTTAACAAGAGGCCACACCTTGACAGCTATATGCCCTTGAACCAAATCTCTGAAGCTGATGTAGCTACATACAGTGTTGAAGGCTACTAGGCATGCTTGAGCTTTTTCACTATTCTCGATCATAGGCCTTCTGATGCCGAAGCGTGATTGAATGAGTCGCCGAATCACATCCTTCACATCCTCCCTCTCAACCAAGTCGTTCTTAACATAAAACCACTACTTCATCCATGATCTTGGCCATGTTTTCCGGAATGTTGGAATAGGGCGTCTCGCATCAGAGTGATATGCGAAGGAGTAGCAGCCAAAATTGTTGTGATATTGTTCCTTCCGAACTGCCTCCGTCTGGTAGGATAATTCGTGAATATTGCACAAGCAGTCGACATCTGGATCCAGCCCTTGGCTCCTCATTGCCTAGATGAAAACTTCAACTTTAATCAAATCTTCGGGAGTAAGCTGATGAAGGAATATTTCGAATCTCTTCAGCACTTTGACTAACATTTTGTGCAAGGGAAAGTGAAGCCCAGCCTTCATAAAACTTTGGAACACTATTACTTCGTCTGCCTCAAGAAGAGGAACAGTGCTCTCTCCTCCGGCTCTTGTTGGGGGCCTTCGTCCTCCGAAGGTCCTCAAAAACATGATTTGACAATGTTTTCCAAGTGGATTATGTGAACAGGTGTTTTTCGGGCTCAGAACTATGAAGCACGGCCAGGACGAAGCCTGAACCAGACGAAGGACGAGCGTAGCCGAAGCTGTGCGCAGGGAAGCTTCGGCGCAATAGCTGAGGGGGGAACCGACTTAAAGATGAAAAGACTACGTGGGCCTTGACTGATTTCTGTAGGACATTAACAAATGTAATGGACATGGATGTAATTTTATGTGGGCTGCGTCCCGCGTCTATAAATAGATGAACAGTACTCCCGTACTGTTCACGCTGACTAAGCATTGGCATTTGCGTCACGCTTGTACTTTTTACCTCCTCTCAAGTCCGAAGGTACATTTGTAATTTGAAATCATTTCTATTTTCTCATGTTAATAAAATAGAAATGATTATATGATTTACATTATATGTTTTATATGAATCCTTCGTTATTACTTGTTGAATTTACGAAGGTATGTCTCTTGTGACCTTCGTCCGAAACTCATTATTCCCGAAGGAGAATAATGTTTGGTAGGACGAAGGGCCTTAACATTTAACACTTTTTATGTTGCCTTGTTCTTAATCCGAAGCATTTGAGAACAAGTCCCCAACATTGGCGCTGTTGAGGGCTTGTTCTCAAATGCTAAAAGTTAAGAACAAGGCAACACAGAAAATGTTAAATATTAAGGTCCTTCGTCCTCCACTTCGTTACATCCCTTCGGGACATAAGGAATTTCGGACGAAGGTTACGAAGGACACACCTTCGTAAGCATAATAACGTATGGTGAAGCATTCATATAAACCATGAGATATAAAATAGACATTCAAATGTTAACGTAGAATCATTTCCATTTCAATTAATACGAATGAATATAAATGACAAATGTACCTTCGGTCCTGAGGAAGGCAGGAATACAAGTGTAATGCGAAGGCAAATGACAGGTTCGCGTGAACAGTACAGAGGTACTGTTCATCTATTTATAGGCACAGGTCGCAGCCTGTGACAAATTACAATCATGCCCCTTACAAATGTTTACAACATTGACTCAGACCTATATGAATAAAAAGGTCATTCTATCTCTATGTCGGTTTAAAACGCCGAAGCTCCATGAAAAGGAACCTTCGGCCATCTCTTGAAGACGACTCCAGCCGAAGCTGCTTCTTCGTGTGAGACCTTCGGCGCACCGAAGCACGACCCCAACAGTAGCCCCTTTCGCGGTGCTAGATCGTTTTTCGTAACGAGCTTGACCCGTGAAAAAGAGCCTCTTCAGCTTCGGGAAGCCGAAGGTCCAAAAAACACCTTCCCTGAGCTCGTTGCGGAGAAACGATCCGGATTCCGGGCTCGTGCCAGGCCCACCTTGCAGAGTTACTGTTTGATCTTTGCGGTCCACTGCTCAGCGAGTACAAGTGACCGCCCGTCTGGTGTAAAAATCTTGCCGCTTCGCCTTCTTACCTGCAGCACTATATAAACAAGCGGGTAGGTGTGAAGTTACCACAGCATTCATTGCTATTTGCACTGTTTTTCTGCCAAAATTTTCCACCATAGCCGAAGCTTGACACTCATAATCGAACGAAGGTCCGTCTCGACGCTTGCTTCGTCAGAAAGGAGAGCTTCGGAGAAAAGAAAAAAGAAAAAAGTTTCTAACTTCCCCAAACTAAGAATTACATGGCACGAGTGCGATCTACTGCCAAAGTCGTGCGCGAGGGAGACGAAGCCGAAGGTTCAGACACTGTGCCCATCTCCGAAGCGATGCAGCGCTCCGGTCTAGTTACTGCGGAAGAGAGGCCTGCTGCCGAAGCAAACCCGACAACAGCCGAAGAAGAAGAAGAAAACATTGATGGGACTGACTCCGAAGATGACTACCACATTGCTACGCCCAGCAAGCCCAGTCACCTGGATTTTGGAAAATCAACTGTTTCAAAAGCTGAACTGTCGAAGATGGTGAAAGCGGGTTATTTCACTGAAGATCAGAAGAAGCTACTCCGCTTCGGGGGAGAAGAAACCACCCCGAAGCCAGGGAAGGATGAGATTGTTATTTTTAAAAGCTTTTTAAAGGCTGGGCTGAGATTTCCTCTGCACAATATTATTGCAGAGATATTGAGGAGGTTTGGTATCTTTTTTCATCAATTGACTCCTAACGCCATCGTTAGGCTCAATGTTTATATCTGGGCCCTTCGGAGCCAAGCTGTGGAACCTTTTGCCGACAGCTTCTGCCGGGTTCACGAATTACACTACCAGACAAAGGCCAGAAAAGATGGACTTCATGAAAATTTTGGCTGCTATAATTTTGCCTACCGAAAGACAACAAAGTGCCCTGTCATCAGCTACCGAAGCAAATGGCCAGCAGGCTGGAAATCTGAATGGTTTTATGTGAAAGTTGACGAAGACAGGGAAAAATTGGTACAAAGCCCTCTGGAGTTAATCTTCGGAGAGACGAGGCCACGCTGCCGCATCGGCGACTTAAAGGGTCCTACCTGGGCTGCTCTGGGTGAGTTTGAAATCATTTCAAAACATATTGGCACCAGGGATCTAGTTCAGGAATTTTTGGCATTCAGAGTCTTCCCTACTCTAAAAGAGTGGGAAATGCCGAAGCTGAAGGGAGAAAAGAAGAAGGGGGAGCTGGTCCGTCTGCCCTATCACTTTAAATTCAAGAAATATTTTAAGAAGCCCTGCAAAGAATGGTTAGAAACAGTTGAGACAATGTGCAATGAAATCTTGGGGAATTATTCCAAAAAGGAGGATCAATTAATGACAGCGGCCTTCGGCACTCGACCGAAGCGAAGGCTGAACCGAGTATTTGATGCCCTGGGCTTCGAGTACCCAGACTATGAGCAGTTGAACAAGGGTGCCGAGGGCCTCAAAAGAAAAAGAGTAACTGAAATTCTGACAAAGGATGAAGAGCAACCAGCAGCAGAGAAGAAAATCCCGAAGAAAAGGAAAATATCGAGTCCGAAACGAAAAATATCCGAAGAAGAAAGGACCCCCACACCGCCTTCTACCAGCGACGTGGAAGAAATTTTAAAGGTAATGACTGAACCTATGCCCACGAAGCTAAGTCCATTAGGGCTCCGACTGACGAAGCTTTTTCAAAAGGTGGACGAGCCGGATCAGGCGAAGATGAGCAAACACAAACGGCAAAGAATCATTGCGGTAACTGAAGTTATCGATAAGACACCTCCAAGAGCTTCAGTTCAGAAAACAGCAGCTGCCGAAAGCACCAAGAACATTGAAGTCGCCCCTTCGGAGGTCGCGGCTGGCGAAGCCGATACAGCCGAAGAGGTTAATTTAGAAACAACCATTGAGAATATTAACAAAATTTTGGAAGACATAGATGCAGAAGAAGCCGGTGCTGTTACTGAAAAATCCATGGCCACAGTGCCTGAAAAAGGAAAAGAGATAGCCGAAGATACTTCAGATGACGAAGCTTACTCCTTTCAGAATTTGATTGGGCAGAAGCTGACAAAGGACGAAATAGAAGAACTTAAAGAATATGCCAAATCCTGCGGCTACAAGCCAGGTGCCCTCCTATTTGGAGGTGTAGATGATGAAAAACTAGGCTGCATTCGAGACCAGACCGGTGCTAAGGTAATCGGTACTCTATCAAAGAGTATCGGTTTTCCGAAGCTAGAGTCAGACATCAGCCGCTACCGACGACAACATGTCGTTGGTAGTTTATTTTACTCCAACTTCAAGGTGAACAACTTGCCACCTAATTTTTGTCGCTTCTAATAAAAACATGTCTGACGAAGGTTGTATTCGTGCAGAGTATGCTGCTGAGCAAAGCCTTGCAAATGCAACAAGATCTTGAAGATAAAAAGCATGAAGTTATAATTGGAAATTTGGAAAACAAAATAAAGGAGCAATCAGATGCTTTCGAGAAGAAGAACTTTGAGCTCCAGGCAACCGAAGGTTTATTGGCGGAAGCTGAAGCAAAGATATCAGAACTGAATACGAAGCTTCTCCGCCAGTCTGAGCAGTTCGAACGAGAAAAACAAGATCTTAGTGCAAAACTTGAAACCGAAGCTCAGCAAAATTCAGATTTGAGAAAACTACTGACAAATCTTCAAGAAAACTGCTTGAATTTTAGCAACAAGTGCATTCAACGACTAAAAAAGATTTTTTACTCAGTTGGAGCTAGCAGTGAAAAATTCACCCCCTCAGCTGAAGATCTGCCGAAGACCTTCGAACATATTGAGGGGGAGATTGACGAGCTCGACGAAGTCATAGCTGGGCATGGTGACTTCTGTGCCTGGGTGGCTTCTCGGGGCACTGCTGCTGCATTTCTGAAGGCCGGCTGCGACCACGGAAAAATTGTCAACAGGCCCAACTTCAGCTTATCTCCATCAATTCTGGATGATATGCCTGACCTCGCCCGAAGTATCTCCAATAGATTTATAAAAATGATATGGACCAAGGGCGGGCGGGAGAAAGCTGGAGACGAAGCACGCAGTCATCTTGAACCAGTAAGAAATGATACTTCGGAGTTACCTTTTCCTTTGCTCTTGATTTTTACTTATAATCTCTTAATTCATGTAGGATGTCGAAGATGAAGATGATGCCTAAGTTATGTTGCCGAAGCTGCTGCCGTAGCTGAAACTTGATGAAGATCAGTAGAAATGTTCTGTAGAAAAACTCAGGATGTTTTTGTAACAATTCTTGTAAATACAATTAAACTGTCTTCAAGGAACTTTGTACATACCTTGTAATATTCTTACCCTTTGCTTGAGGCGCTTTGATGTGGACGAAATCAGTTTTTTGAGCCGAAGGCGAAAAAACACCTTCCCTTCTTTTCGTACACAACGAAGCCTAAAAGACCACTTCTTCTTTCTGCCGAGGCTTTTCTTTACATAAGAAAACATAAAAGACTACTACTCTTTTCTGCCGAAGGTCTTCTTTACATAAGAAAACATAAAAGACTACTACTCTTTTACACAACGATTCATAAAAAACCACTTCGAAACTTTTCTTTTACATAATGAATCATAACAAACCATTTCTCCGAAACTTTTCTTTGTGCCGAAGCAACCACTTAGGAACACAAATGCTATGAATGAATGCTTATGCATGCACATGCCATGATGTGATGTAATGTGCAAATGAATGTCCGAAGCGTATGTCCGAAGCCACATTCTCAACGATTACTCCTTTAGGATCGACCACACATCAGCTCTACATTGCCTTGGGAACAACTTTGCAGTACCAGCGTTGACTTTTCGCTGTAAGCTCTGCATCCCCTTAGGGACGTCTTTGGAGCTTCTTCGTCTTTTACTTAGACGGTATAAGCTCTGCATCCCCTTAGGAACGACTTTGGAGCTTCTTCGCCTTTTACTTTCGGCGGAATCAGCGTTGACTTTTCGCTGTAAGCTCTGCATCCCCTTAGGGACGTCTTCGGAGCTTTTTTTTTTTTTTTTCTCTTTTTCAGTTTCGGCACTCGATGGTGCGCTCTCAGCTTTTACATTTACATCTTTTGGGGGATTTTGCTCTTATAAAACTAAAAAGGAAAATTACATATGATGGCCCCATTAAAAACCTTTCTCCCCCTTTGGAAAGGAAAAGGGTGCCATAAAAAAGAAAAGAAAAGGTAAAATTACATCAAGTTATACATAGAACCGCCGAAGCTCATCGGCATTCCAAGATCTTGGAATTTCTTTTCCATCCATGTCCTTTAGTCTGTACGAACCAGGCCTTGACGAAGATGCTACTAAGAAAGGCCCTTCCCACTTCAGTTGCAACTTGCCCACTGTATCCGGGTTGGCCACTCTTCGAAGCACGAAATGTCCTGGCTCAATATTTTTTAGCCGGACTTTTCTATCTCGCCATTTGATTGTTTCAGCCTGGTATTTGTTGATATTTTCCACGGCCTGAAGCCTGATCCCTTCTAAGGCATCTTTTTCCACAAGGCAAGTGTCTTCGGCACCTGATTCTGCCGAAGCTACCACTCTTATTGATCCAGCTTTAGCTTCTTCTGGAGTTATTGCTTCGTCACCAAATAATAACTTAAATGGGGTAAAGCCTGTAGACCTTGATGTTGTTGTATTGTGGCTCCACACCACTTTGGTCAACTGATCTGGCCATTTTCCCCTTGGTTGATTAAAAATTAGCTTCATTATTCCTGTCATTATGATGCCGTTGGCCCTTTCAACAAGCCCATTCGACTCCGGATGCCTTACTGATGCAAAGTGGATCTTCGTGCCAATTTGGTCACAGAAATTTCTGAAATTTTCGGAGTCGAACTGTGTTCCATTATCTACAGTGATAGCCTTCGGCACTCCGAAGCGACAGACAATACTTTGCCAGAAAAATTTTTGGACGGTGGCCGAAGTTATTGTGGCTAAGGGCTTCGCCTCAATCCACTTGGAAAAATACTCCACAGCCACTATAACATATTTTAGATTGCCTTGGGCCGGTGGCAATGGACCCAACAAGTCAAGGCCCCACCTTTGCAATGGCCAGATGGGTTGTATCAGCTGTGTTAATGACGAAGGTTGTTTTTGATCTCTTGCACATCTTTGACAACCTTCGCACTTTTGGACTAACTCCGCTGCATCCGAAGCTGCCTTCGGCCAATAAAATCCTTGGCGGAACACTTTTCCAAGTAACGGCCTGGATCCAATGTGGGATCCGCACAAGCCTGCATGTATCTCCTTCATCAACTCTATACCTTCGGCCCTAGACAAGCATTTGAGCAGCGGGGCACAAACTCCATGTTTGTATAGCTCCCCTTCTATCATGACATAAGGACGAGCTCTTGCCTCTATCCTCTTATTATAAGCTTCGTCATCTGATAGAAAGTTTCCCTGAAGGTAAGAGATTATTTCTGTTCTCCAATCTTCACTGTAGACAGGAGAAATGTTAAGGACTGCTCTTTCAAGTAGCTCCACTGAAGGTGCCTTTATTGTTTCAAAGAACACGTCCGAAGGTAGCGGCAGCCTCTGTGCTGCAGACTTGGCCAACAAATCAGCATGCTCATTCTGCCCTCGAGGGATATTCTTAACAGAAAATCCTTCGAAGGAAGCTTCGATCCTTCGGACCGTGTCTAGGTATTTTTCAAGCTTCGGGTCTTTAGCCTTGCAACTTTTGTCAATATGACCCGAAACAACCTGAGAATCAGTTTTAAGGATCGCCCTTCTGACCCCCATTGCCTTTAGTTTCCGAAGACCCAGGAGCAAGGCTTCGTACTCAGCGATATTATTTGTGCAGCTGAAGTCAAGTCTTGCTGCATAGCAAGTTTTAACCTTGGACGGAGAGACCAACACAGCAGCTGCGCCTGCTCCGAAGGTTCCCCAAGAGCCATCACAGAACACTGTCCATGCTTCGGCATCTTTATTCGCTTCCTCGTCCTGAGCCCCTGGCGTCCAGTCGGCAATGAAATCTGCCAATGCTTGAGACTGAATTGAAGATCTATGCACATAATCAATGTAAAATTCATTGAGTTCCGCAACCCATTTTCCAATACGCCCAGTAGCTTCTCTGTTCCTCATGATGTCCTTCAATGGCTGCGAAGAGGGAACGATGATGTTAAATGCCTGAAAGTAATGCCGAAGCTTCCTGGATGCCATTAAAACAGCATACAATATCTTCTCCAGCTCTGTATAATTTTTCTTTGAGACACTGAGGACCTCAGACACAAAATATACTGGGACCTGCTTCTTAGCTTGTCCATCAAACTTCTCCTGGACAAGCGCCGCACTTACTGCTGAGTGCGAAGCTGCCACATACAACAACAGAGGAGCCCCTGGCGTTGGTGGAGTTAATGTTGTGAGATCTATTAAGTATTGCTTCAGCTCTTCGAAGGCTTTTTGCTGACTTGGGCCCCATTGAAAGACTTCAGCTGACTTCAGCACCTCGAAGAATGGTAAGTTTCTTTCTGCTGATCTAGATATAAATCTGTTGAGGGATGCCAGCCTTCCTGTCAATCTCTGGGCCCCCTTTCTTGTGGTTGGTGGCTCCATTCGAAGTATAGCTTCGATTTTATTTGGGTTAGCTTCGATTCCCTTCGCTGAAACCAAACATCCAAGAAATTTGCCCTTCTTCACTCCGAAGACACATTTCTCTGGATTCAGCTTCAGACCAGCCTGTCTGAAACTGGCGAAGGTCTCTTGTAGATCAGCAATATGATTTTCTTGCTTCGTGCTCTTTACAATGATGTCATCGACATAAGTCAGCACATTTCTGCCTATCTGAGATTGGAGAACCTTCGCAGTCATTCTGCTGAAACTCCCTCCAGCATTCTTGAGCCCCTCAGGCATCCGAAGATAGCAATATGTACCACTTGGAGTTATAAAGCTAGTCTTCGGCTCATCTTCCTTCTTCATCCAGATTTGATGATAGCCTGAGTAGCAGTCCAGGAGACTCATAAGTTCCGAAGAAGCTGCTGCATCAACTAAAGAATCTATCCTTGGCAGTGGAAATTCATCCTTCGGGCAAGCCTTGTTGAGATCTGTGAAATCAATACACATTCTCCACTTGCCATTAGCCTTCTTCACCATAACAGTGTTAGCTAGCCACTCTGGGTACTTCACTTCTCTGATAACTCCTGCACTGAGGAGTCTTTTTACTTCATTACGAGCCCCTTCAGCCTTATCATCAGACATTTTCCGAAGCCTCTGCTTTCGGGGTCTGAAGGATGGATCAACATTAAGCGAATGTTCAATAACATCCCGATTTACTCCACAGAGATCATTAGCTGACCATGCAAAGACATCTTTGTTGTTGAATAAAAACCTTATCAAGGTTTTCTCCTGATCTTCAGATAATTGGGAGCCCAACAACACCTTCTGCTCTGCTATATCTTCGCACAACAACATGGGCTTGGGCTGATCTGCTGAAGCTGCCTTCTCCCTCCTGAATTTATACTGCTCACAAGCTTCAGCCTCATCTATGTTATGGATTGCCTTGGAGTCAGTCCAGCTTCCTTCGGCCCTTCTAGCCGCTTCCTGACTTCCATGAATAGCAATAGGTCCTTGATCCGAAGGTATCTTCATGCAAAGATAAGCTGGGTGAAGAATTGCTTCGAAGGCATTAAGAGTTCCACGACCAATGATAGCATTGTAAGGATAGTCCATATCAACAATATCAAACACAATTTGCTCAGTCCTTGTGTTGTTGACAAATCCGAAGGTTACCGGCATGGTAATCTTCCCAAGTGCCACAATCTGCCGCCCTCCGAAGCCACAAAGAGGGTGTGTAGCATCATGAATCTTGTCTTCGGGCTCTTGCATTTGTCTGAAGGCTTTAGCAAATATAATGTCAGCTGCACTGCCTGTATCAACTAGGACATTGTGGACCAGAAATCCTTTGATCACGCAAGAAATAACCATAGCATCATTGTGAGGATAATCCTTAAGCTGAAGGTCTTCCTGAGAGAAGGTAATTGGAATATGAGACCATTTTGACTTGATGAAAGGTCCCTGCACTCCAACATGCTGCACCCTTCTCTGAGCCTCCTTCTTCTGCTTCTTGTTAGCCGGCTCTGAGCAAGAACCGCCTGTTATCGGGAGCACCAGCTTCGAAGCCGAAGCAGCTCCAGCTTGATTGTTGAACGAAGCCATCAGCTCAGAAGAGTGGAAGTGAGTTCACCGGAGGTGGGCGCCAATGTTGAGGGCTTGTTCTCAAATGCTAAAAGTTAAGAACAAGGCAACACAGAAAATGTTAAATATTAAGGTCCTTCGTCCTCCACTTCGTTACATCCCTTCGGGACATAAGGAATTTCGGACGAAGGTTACGAAGGACACACCTTCGTAAGCATAATAACGTATGGTGAAGCATTCATATAAACCATGAGATATAAAATAGACATTCAAATGTTAACGTAGAATCATTTCCATTTCAATTAATACGAATGAATATAAATGACAAATGTACCTTCGGTCCTGAGGAAGGCAGGAATACAAGTGTAATGCGAAGGCAAATGACAGGTTCGCGTGAACAGTACAGAGGTACTGTTCATCTATTTATAGGCACAGGTCGCAGCCTGTGACAAATTACAATCATGCCCCTTACAAATGTTTACAACATTGACTCAGACCTATATGAATAAAAAGGTCATTCTATCTCTATGTCGGTTTAAAACGCCGAAGCTCCATGAAAAGGAACCTTCGGCCATCTCTTGAAGACGACTCCAGCCGAAGCTGCTTCTTCGTGTGAGACCTTCGGCGCACCGAAGCACGACCCCAACAGGCGCCCACCTCCGGTGAACACACTTCCACTTCGAGCTCTTTTGAACACCTTCGGAAGCTATGGCGCCGAAGAAAGCTTCAGCGACTGGGGCTTCAGCACTGCAGCCGCTGGACCACAACCAGGAGACCGTCTCTCTTCGGGAGGCCCGAAGTCAGAAGAGAAAGGCTGTCAGCCCGACGCTTCAGGAGGAAGAGCTAGACCAAGAAATCAGGGATATAGAGATCCTACATCAACAGGTACAAAGGAAGAAGGAGAAGATGGCCCGGCTAACTGAGTTGCAACGGCAGATAGATGAAGCCTCTGAGGAAGTCCGCCACCTCACCCATGATGAGCAAAACAGAAGGCCTCAGCAGAAAGACCTTCATCAGGAGGGCTTCGTCAACGAAGATGACTGGTATGACAATTTCCATCAGGGAAATTTTGTTTTCGATGATGCTTCTCCTTTGTCCGCTGAGCTGCAGGCTACACCTTGGCCTCCATCCTATAAGCCACCTCAGCTTCCCATGTTCGACGGTCACTCAGACCCGAAGCAGTTCCTGATGAGCTACGAAGCAACAGTGTCTTCGTATGGGGGCAATGCTGCAGTCATGGCGAAGTCTTTCGTCATGGCCGTCAGGAATGTTGCTCAGACCTGGTATTCCTCCCTCCGACCAGGGACAATTACCTCATGGCAGAAGCTGAAGGATATGTTGTTAACCAGCTTTCAAGGATTTCAGACGAAGCCGGTCACTGCACAAGCTTTATTTCAGTGCACTCAGGATCATGAAGAATACCTTCAGGCATATGTCAGAAGGTTCTTGCGATTGAGGGCACAGGCACCAACGGTGCCCAATGAAATTGTTATCGAAGCTATGATCAAGGGGCTTCGTCCTGGACCTGCAGCCCAATACTTTGCTAGGAAGCCTCCTCAGACTCTGGAGAAGCTACTCCAAAAGATGGACGAGTACATTCGGGCTGATAACGACTTTCGCCAAAGAAGGGAGGAGGCCTTCAGATTTTCTGAGATGACCAGGGGCTTCGGAGGGAGATACTACCCGAGGCATGTCCGGTCCATCCACAACACTCAGAATGATGATAAGGGGAGTCAGCAGAACAGACCGCAGTGCTCCTCACAGGCTTCGGGGCAACAACAAACTTCCTTCCGGCCACCAGCTCCAAGAGGCAGGGGCGCCAGGGGCTTCGGCGGAAGATTCGGAGATCAGCCAAGGAGACTGTTTTGCTTGTTCTGTGGAGAAGGCAAGGGCCATACCACTAGGATGTGCCATATTACAATCCAGAAGCAAAAGGAAATTGCTGAAGCTGCATCTCAACAAGCTCAGCCGAAGCAGGTCATGCATACTGCTTCGTATCATCCGCCTTACATCCCACAATACATAGACAATCACCCTGCAGCTTCTGTAGCTTCGGCAAGTCAACCTCAAGCTTCCTGGCAACAGCCTCCGCCCCCACCTCCATTGCAACAGGGTCAGCAGCCAGAAGGGAGTCAATATGCTCCACATCAAAGAGACTTCAGAGAACAATCCGAAGCTCGCACAGTCAACAGCACTGTGCCAGAGTCGAAGCACATTTATTGACACATATCCTACCTTTGATAGTAGTCTTTTCCATTCAATTCTATTCTCTGTAGCAAAAAACATTGATAGTTTCCATGTAATAATTTCGTTGTTTCCCACGAGGAAAATCTATTTTCTCTACAGGCTTAAGTTGCTGAAATTTTTTGTATTAACACGGAGGACCTTCGAAGTATTAAAAATTCTTCGGAGTAACAGAGTCGTTCTAAGGAACGCAGAGTAAGTTCATGAAGTCACAAAAAGCCGTTCCAAAGGGAGCGCAGTGTAAGTTTTCTGCTCAGAAGTCGTTCCTAAAGGAATGCAGAGCATACAGCGAAAAGTCAACGCTGATACCGTCTAAGTAAAAGACGAAGAAGCTCCAAAGACGTTCCTAAGGGAATGCAGAGCTTATACCGTCTAAGTAAAAGACGAAGAAGCTCCAAAGACGTTCCTAAGGGAATGCAGAGCTTACGAATGTATTTTGTGTGTATCTTCGGAACAGATGTCATTTGCATAACATAACATCATCACATCATTTCGCATAGCATAAGCATCATACATCATGTTGCATGCGGCAAAAGAAGGGTACACAGTATTAACCTTCGAAAGAATGATTTGAGAAAGTGCAAATTGTGCAAAGTCACGAGGGAATGCAATGATAATCTTCGGAAAATAGCTTCGGAGGCTGTTTTTACGAAGCACGGACAAGCTTCATCAGAACAGTATCAAAATTGAATAGCTTCGGAGAATATTTTCATGAAGCATGAACATGTTTCATCAGAATAATTTTAACGGAGAATGTCTTCTTCACGAAGCATGAAAAGAAGGGAAGGTGTTTTTTCGCCGAAGGCTCAAAAAGGTACGTAGAGTTTCATGCATCGTAAAGAATTGAATAATGAAAAGAAACTTGTATATTACATCCAAATGTACAAAATATTACATAGATCACAATTTAAATGTTTTTTCTAAATAGCATCTAGTCTTCTTTTAATACTACTTCGGCGGCTTCATTTAGAAGTTGATCAACAACTTTGTCCATGATAGCTTCGGCCATTTCTTTAATTTCATCATCTCCTTTTGAGTGGGGGTCGGCAGTCTCTGAGGGAAGAGAACATTTCTTCATTACTATTACAAACTGTGAGCAAAGTTTGAAGCAAGAATTACAACACAAAAAGAACGACTAATTAATACCTAATTGCCTTTCTGGCTCCGTACTTTTTTCGGCAGCTTCTGCCACTTTTCTAGCATCGTGGATGCCTTTTTCGCTTCTTTGGATGATCTCTTGCGCCATTCCTCGGCCGCCGTCGTTCCAGATATCAGTAAAAAATTTGCCACCAACCACGCTTGCTTCGGCCGAGGGGTCCTTGATGTCCTCGGAAGATAAGGTAGCTTCGGACTGAGCTAGAAATTTTACATGCTCGCAACCTTTCTTCTCTAAGACAGAAGCAATTCCTCTGGCGCCCGAAAAAGCGCAGATATCGCCACGACTACTCAGGATTTCCTCGAAGGCCTCTGCTTCGTGACTAATCCATTCCAGTGGACCTTCGGGATTGCCTCGCGAGAAATTCTCTTCGCTGGAGAAGGCGCCCACGCTGGCAAAGCTGGTTTTAATTTTATTCACACATTCTATAGATTTGACATAACATTTTCCCTGAGTTGCACGAAGCTCTTTAACTCTTAACTCCAATTTGTTGACCATATGATCACTGAGTTCTCGTTTTGTTTCCTCAAGGACGCGCTCCTCTCTAGCTCTAGTCAGCTATTTCTGAAGATCTTTAATTTCACGCTTTTGGGCTTCGGCCTGGGTTTTCGAAGCAGCTTCATCCTTCTTTACTTTGTCTATCAGCGTAAGAAGAATTTTATCCTTTTCTAGAGCTTCGTTTCTCAGTTTGATAACTTCGGAGCGCAAATTATTGAACGCAATCTCATAACTCTCATCTTCGGCACTTTTTTGTGCTCTCAATGCGTTGCTCAGGATTAAACCCTATAAAAAAGAGAGTCTATATAAGAATAAAGGAATGAATTAAGTATTATAAAATTTTTTTTCAAAAAGTCTAATCCTCAAACCTTTAGGCTATTGTATGCAAGACTGTCTGCGAGATCCTCTTTCGTCATGGCGCTTAGTCCAGCTTCCAGCTTCGGGAATCCTATACTCCTGGCCATCTCTCGGCAGACAGATAGTTCTTTATTATCAGGTAGGCAGTATAGGAAGTCATCTTCATTTGTCCCATTGAATATTACTGCCCCCTTCGGATATTTCAGCTCTTTCGCATAGTGGTTAGCTTCATGAGATTCTTCTTCAGATAGTTTTTTCCCCGAAGCATGTCGTATGATGTAGTCGCACATGCTGGCAGGCGCTTCGGGGATGGCAGTGTCAGTTTCTTCAACTAAAACTGGATCTGGTATTTTTATTGCTTCGGCTTCCAAAGTTTTCTCCTTGAAGGGCTCTGAAGGCCCAGCTTTAGCTTCAGCCTGTCGCGTCGAAGCTTCAGTAGAAGCTTCAGCAATTTCAACATTCTTTTTCGGAGTTGTGCTTGAAGACTTAATTGTCTCCAAGACATCTAGTACGTTTACCATTCTTTTCCTTTTTGGGGTCACCGTTGGCCCCTTTTGGTTTTTTGCTGTTTCGACATTTGCTGCAGGACTCAAAACTTCTAATGATTTTTCCTTAGTCGGTTTTTTCGCTTCTTTCATTTTTTCTGCGGATGGCGCTTCGGCCATCTCTGCAATTTCTGGCAGTACGGTTGGCTGTTCAGCTTCGGCGGCCGAAGAGGTTTCTCCGGTGAACTCAGGCACCGAAGCTGGTTCAATATGGCGTGGCCGGTGTGCGAGGACCTTTACCCTCTTTCCTTTCGGTTCTGGCTCGCTAGGAGCAGTTGCAGCTTCTTCTTTTGCAGAGGTTGTGTTTTTCCTTTTTTGCCCTCGAATGGGATAACGATAATCAGGGTAGAAGAACCCAACTGCATCAAACACCCGGTTGAGTCTCTTCTTCTTTCGGCCTCCGAAGGCTGCTGATAACGCAGTGTTCTCAGCCTTCGAATATGCCCCAAGCAGTTCGTCACTTAATGTTTCAATGCTTTTCAACCAGTCGTCATCAGGTTCAATAAATTTATCTGCATATTTGAATGTGTACTTCAGTCTGATCAGTCCGCCTTCGTCGGACTCTTTGATAGTATCCTTCGGCATTTCCCATTTTTCTGCAAGTGGCCATACCCTGAAGGCAATGTGCTCTTGGACTAAGTCCCTTGTCCCAATGAAAGAGCAGACTATGCCGAAGGCTCTTTGGCATTCCTCGGCTGCTTCGTCCATTTCAACCTTCGGCCTTCGAAGTCCGAAGCGTTGCCAGATTGGGTGCATAATGATACTTTTGACATTATCTTGCGCTGTTAGATCATTTTTCACATAAAACCATTCAGTCATCCAGGCTCCGGGCCACCTCTTCCGAAAGGTCGGCACAGGGCAGCTTGACCCGGAGCGGGCGCCGAAGCTGTAGCACCCAAAATTGTTGTGATATTGCTCTTTTCCCCAGGGCTTCGTCTCGTACAATAACTCGTGTATGTTGCAGAAGCTTTTAGCGTTTGGTTCCAAACCTTGGCTTCTCACAGCCCAGACAAAAATCCCCATTCTTATAATAGCTTCGGGAGTGAGTTGATGAAGGTAGACTTGGAATGTTTTCAGTACCTCCACAACAAAGTTGCTCAGAGGGAATCGAAGCCCAGCCTTGAGAAAGCTTCGGAAAATCACAACTTCATCTTCTTCGGGGGTAGGAGAAGTCTTTTCTCCAGCGTCAGCCCTCACAATAGTTATATCTCGAAAATACCGCCCCCTCATATTATCTATATGGCTCTGCTTGATAGTGGTTTTCCCGAAAACCGTGTGACTTGGCCGCCATGGACGATCTTCGGCCTCTTCCCCACCACTCTCCACATCATAGCTGTCGCTGTCACCAGTATCTTCGGACAATCCTTCGAGGATTTCCTTGGTAATTTTCTCTGTATTCGTCTCTGCCATCGCTATCAGGAACCCCAGATTCTTCTCCTCCTCAAGACTCAGCTTCGTCTCAGCAGGGATCTTCTTGCCTTCAGACATCTTCGGAAACGCTAAAAAATTGTTCCCAAGGCCGAAGCTTAAAAATCAAAAAGACCAGCAAATCTTGGTGCAAGAGCTAAAAATTTTAGTGGGCCGAAGCAGATGGCAAGTGTGCGTACCAAATGAGTTTGCGGTGCGATATTATTTATACGCCCAGGGCGTTGACAATTGAAAGGTCCCGCTTGTCAGTGAATGTTGCTATTCTAGCAAAGGGAAGGTGTTTTTTCGGACCTTCGGCTCAAGGCCTTCGTCCATATCGCAATCTGAATTTATCATTAACAAATTAATATTGCGAGGGGCTACTGTTGGGGGCCTTCGTCCTCCGAAGGTCCTCAAAAACATGATTTGACAATGTTTTCCAAGTGGATTATGTGAACAGGTGTTTTTCGGGCTCAGAACTATGAAGCACGGCCAGGACGAAGCCTGAACCAGACGAAGGACGAGCGTAGCCGAAGCTGTGCGCAGGGAAGCTTCGGCGCAATAGCTGAGGGGGGAACCGACTTAAAGATGAAAAGACTACGTGGGCCTTGACTGATTTCTGTAGGACATTAACAAATGTAATGGACATGGATGTAATTTTATGTGGGCTGCGTCCCGCGTCTATAAATAGATGAACAGTACTCCCGTACTGTTCACGCTGACTAAGCATTGGCATTTGCGTCACGCTTGTACTTTTTACCTCCTCTCAAGTCCGAAGGTACATTTGTAATTTGAAATCATTTCTATTTTCTCATGTTAATAAAATAGAAATGATTATATGATTTACATTATATGTTTTATATGAATCCTTCGTTATTACTTGTTGAATTTACGAAGGTATGTCTCTTGTGACCTTCGTCCGAAACTCATTATTCCCGAAGGAGAATAATGTTTGGTAGGACGAAGGGCCTTAACATTTAACACTTTTTATGTTGCCTTGTTCTTAATCCGAAGCATTTGAGAACAAGTCCCCAACAGCTCTCATTATGAATATGTTATGAAAATATTTGCCCTTCATTGCCTCAATCTGCCCTTTCCTGACAGTAGATTTTCCGAAGACAACATGGCTTGGTCTCCATGGCCGATCCTCGGCATCTTCTGCACCACTATCAAAATCAAAGTCATCACTGCCCTCAGAATCTTCGGATAATACAGCAAGAATTTCACTAGTTATCTTTTCAGTGTTGGTCCTCTCCATATCTTCATAAAACCCAGCCAGTGTGGGGTCTTCGCTTCTCTTATCTTTGGCCATCTCAACTCTGATTAAGCAAAAAGTTGAAGCTCGAAAACAGTTGCAGTTACAGTTGCAGCAAACTAAGAGCAAACTAGTAAAAATTCAATAGCACCAAAATTATTTTGTCACAACCCTCATATATATGTACAAAATATCACTGCAAAGTGGCCCCCATAGTTCAGAAAGTTTCGCTATCCTAGCGGAGGGAAGGTGTTTCTCGGACCTTCGGCATAAGGCCTTTGTTTGTTTCATGGTCTAGGTTTGTTACAAAGAAACAAACTAATACTAGAGGGGCAACTGTTGGGGGCCTTCATATTTCGAAGGTCCTCAAAAACATGGCTAACCATTTGTTATCAGCATATTGCCAAGTATTGCAGGAGCTTCGAAACCAGAATAGCTTCGATACAGAACGGTGAAAGGATAACGAAGGTAGCTTCGTCATAACAACACATGAAGATGATGCAAGGAGAAGGTGTCATCCAAGTCACTGAGGGCAAAAGACAATGTTGTCCCTATGCTATTTGTAAATCATGCGCGTTATTTCTGAGGGCATTAATGTAATATCATACAAAGCTGCACAACTCCCTATAAATAGATGAACAATGTCCTGCATAAAGGACCTTTTTGGAAGGGCTGAACAATTGCTGCGTGTAATCTTCTCCTCACTTCACTTCTGCTCTAAAACATTTTCTAGAGCCGAAGGTATGTTTGTAAACTTTATATACGAAGGAGAATAAACATGTGGTTCATATGTAAGACAAGTTGTCATGTTTAAACTTAAATATCTTTTATATGTTCACTTGTAATTATAAATCACGATTCGCTCAGTGAAATTTTAATCTTCATCTTCGAAGGAGTTATCCCGATGGGATTACTGCTTGAAGACGAAGGCTGATTGTCTCTCTTAATATTGTGTTGCCTTGTTTTTTTATTGTGTATAGCAATTGAGAATGAGTGACCAACAATGTGCACCATAATGTTGATCATGCTTATTTTATGTGTTATGATGTGTTTTTGCTTCTCATGCCATGATTGCATCTTCTAGCTCATTCTATGCTCATTGTAGAAGTAGAGGCAATATTCTACTTATGATGTGTCCTATGTTCTTTATTACAAGTCTGGTAGAGTTGTTGCTTCTAATGTGGGAGCCAAATGCAAGAATGGTAAGACTTGCATTTGGGTGCCAAAATCATATGTGACTAACTTGATAGGACCCAACTCTAGTTGGGTACCTAAACCCCAAGCCTATTTCATTTTGCAGGTTTATGCATCCGGAGGCTCAAGATGGATCATTGATAGCGGATGCACAAACCACATGACATGGCAGAAGCAAATGTTTTCTTCCTACGTCAACAACAAGGATTCCCATGACACAATCATCTTTTGTGACGGGAATCAAGGCAAGGTAAAGGGGTTGGGTAAGATCACCATAACCATCGAGCATTCTGTTTCTACCATTTTTCTAGTAGAATCTCTTGGCTATAACCTGCTTTCCATTAGTCAGCTATGTCATATGGGTTAAAACTTCTTATTCACTAATGTAGTTGTAACTGTCTTTAGAAGGAGTTGTTGGGGGCCTTCTTGTAATGCCCCGAATTTTAGAGTTAGATTTTTCTTTCTTCATCACTCGCCAAATTCGGGCGTTACCTTTCCTCTTCCTTTTCTTCTCGCTAAGCCTTGTACATTTTCAAAGTTCTAGCGAGATTTAGCTCGAGACCTCGTGTGAGTAAACCCTAGAAATATTTTCCTTGGTTGTTGCATCATGCCGGACCATGATTTTCTTGCTTGTGGTTGAGTGATTTGTGAAGAGTATTCTTGGAGTGGAAGTTAGAACTAAATAGGAAAAATGGATAATAGGAAAATAAAAAGAAAATAGAAAAGGAAAATCTCTCCCTCTCTCCTTTCAGCCCAGCCGCGGCCTGCTTCCCTCCCCCCCATGGCCCGGCCTAGCGCGCGTGGCCTAGCGTGGCCTGCCCCGCTCCCCCTCGCTCTCCCTTGGGCCGGCTAGGTGGCGCGGCCCAGCTTGGCGGCCCAGCCGGCTCCCCCGCGTCCCTCGCGCGTGGCACGCACGGGCGGTTACAACCGCCGCCGCCGCCCTGGTGGGGCCCACCCGTCATTGCCCCGGTCGCCCCCCGTTCATCTCTATTCTCCCTCCCACGTCGCCCAGCGCCTTCTCTCTCCCCCCACCTTGCCCTCGCCGCTCGGAACCGCTGCCCCTGCACCCGTCCGAGCCGTCGTCGCCCCCCGAGGTGAGCTCGCCCCGTCTCCCCTTCCCCGTCCCTTCCGCCCCATCTCCCTCCTCCCTATGCCCATGGCGCGGCTTGGAGCTCGGCCCGGTGTGCCCATGGTGCATGGCCTGGAGCTCGGTTGGCGCGCGCGGTGCCCCGGCCCCCTCCCTTCCCTGCTGGCGCGTCCGTGGCGCGGCCAAGCCTTGACGTGGTGCGCGCGGAGCCCCGACGCGGCCCGCCCACCGCGCGGTGCCCCCGGCGAGGCTTGTCGCACCCATGGCTCGCGGCGCATGGCGCGTGGCCCTCCCGGCCCTCGGCGCGGCGCAGTCCCGCCCCTCCCCTCGCGTACCCTGGCCCCGTTCGTGGCTGGAGCTCACGGCGCGGTGGCATCCCGCGCAGCTCGACGTGCCCAGCGCGGCCGTCAGCGGCGTGCATAGCACGGCTGCTCGCGGTCAGCCCCGGCGTGGCCAGCTCGTGGTGCGCGGCCTCCCTGGCATCCCGCAGCGTGGCTTGTCATGTCCGGCGCTGCCAGCTTGGCCGTAGCTCGCTCGTGGCGGCTTGCGTAGCTCGCTTGCCTGCGACGCGCATGCGCGGCCAGCTTGACGGCTTGCTCACCCAACGCGACCAAGCGCGCGGCAACCCCATAAGCAGAGGCATGTGGCGTTGTTCGCGTGACGACACACATGCTTTAGTTCCCTTTTTATGCGTAGTGTCGCGCGGCGACTCCCTGCACCACTTAAAATTGCTAGTACTAATTGAATTATGTCAGGAAGCGACATGTTAACTAAGCGTGGAATTAATTATGATTAGATAATAACTATATTTGCACCTACATTAAATATCGGTTAGTATAACTACATGAAATTAAGTGGTTAAGTCCATTCTTTCCCGTAGCATGAGTATAATGAGTTGTCGATCGGAATGATGGTTATGTTTTATTACTACTCGTACGGTCGTAAGCGCTAGCCATATGTCGGGTGTATGATTATTGGATTCATCTCTTTGTATGGTGTACTATTTACTTTCTGAATTGAGATATGGATGTATGTTTGCGCTCGCATAGATAACGGTCCGGTTGAGGAGTCCGAAGAACTCGCAGGAGAAGCCCCTGAGCAGCGGCTGGTTGGTGGAGGCTAGTGTCCCTTGACCTATCTTTGTCCTATACATTCTATAATTCACTTTCCGCATTTACACAGTTATACCTAAGGATTGACTAGCTTTTGTTATCCATGTCCTTGCTTACCTACTTGGGTTGGATTATTATGGTTTAGCTTTATGCTAGTGCTTAACATTAATCAATGAACATGATGAGGTTTATCTATGATACGTTGTTTTCCTTCTTATTTATGATGTACTTGTGGCAATTAAGGGGACTCGAGTGGTTTCTCGAGTGCCTCTCCGTAAGGACCTGTTCGTTGGATGACCGCCTGGGAAAACAGTGCAACCATGTGGGTGGAATGGGACACCCTTAGCTGAATAATTAGAGGAACCGGGGTGTAGTTCGCTTAACCGTCGTGCCGTTAATGGGGCTCGGTGTATGCGGCTCGCTCTGCCAAGGTTGGTTCGCCCCTTGGGGTGGAGTGTGGTGCATTTAGGAAACCTAACAGGCGGCTACAGCCCCAGGGAATCTTTGTAAAGGCTACGTAGTGATACCCTGCTGGGTCACCTTGGTAGTGATCAATGGAGAGTCATGATCTCCGGGCAGAAAGGGAATCACGGCTTATGGGTAAAGTGCACAACCTCTGCAGAGTGTTTGAAAACTGATATATCAGCCATGCTCGCGGTTATGAGCGGCCAAGGGACTCCATTGATTAGTGATACTTGATCAGAGATGTTCGGATTACAGGTGGTGATGAGAATGATGGTTTTGGTATTGACTATGGTAATGGTAAGTGGTATTCTTTCCATTTGGAAAGGGTACATTTGGGTTAATAACGTGGGTTAGTTCTAAAACCTGGCTCTCTCTACTAGAAATAATAATATGACCAACTAAAAGCAACTACTTGACTTACCCCCACATAAAGCTAGTCCACTACAGCCAAACAGGACACTTGCTGAGTATGTTGATGTGTACTCACCCTTGCTCTACACACCAACCCCCCCTTCCCCAGGTTGTCCGCGTTGGAACCACTGCTCAGGAGAAGATGAAGCCGTGGAATAGGATTTCCAGGAGTTCCAAGATTACGACGAGTTTTAGGCGTGGGTTAGCGGCAACCCCCAGTCGGCTGCCTGTGAAGGCCGCGTGTATCTACATTTCATTTTCACACTTTGATTACTGTTAAAGACTATGTGGATGTCTCGAACATATGATGTAATCGACTATTATTCCCCTTTTATATTATGATTTGAGCATTGTGTGATGATGTCCAGTTATGTAACTGTTGTGTACGTGAATTGCTGATCCTGGCACGTACATGGTTCACATTCGGTTTGCCTTCTAAAAATGAGTGTGACATAGGTGGTATCAAAGCCGTGCTGACTGTAGGACCGCTAACCTAGAGTAGAATGGTCGTTCTAAGGATTATAGACCCCTATTATCACCTTGACTTTGATATCCCTTCAAAAGTTGGTCATATCGACCAAACCTATGTTCTACTATATATATTATTTATGTTTATTCTCATTCCTTATTTATTTATTTATGGTTTACTTACTGGTCATACTAGTTCTGTTCTCACTCTTATGCTTATGGTGTCTTTTGTAGATGGCTCGTCTTAGACACACTACACGAAAGTCCGTCATCCCCTTCTTGCCCTCTTGTCTCGCTAAGCGTCCGCTTCGCCGTCTAGTGACTGGTCAGTCTAGCCACTTGGAGATGCTACACCACCGCCTGCATGGGGAGCAGGAACGTCGACGACAGGAGCTGGAGCAGCAGGTCTCTTCTTTCTCGCTTCAGCAGGAGATAGAGTCTGTGAGGACTGCTCCCCTGTGCTCCCACTGGAGGCGCCCCCTGCACCACCACTGAGCACCCCAGCCGCTGGAGTAGCTGCTGGAGGAGACCCAGACGACGGAGGCGGCGACGACAACTTGAGGTTCAGCATCGACCTTTCAGCTGACTAGGAGCCGAAAGGATGGGTTGCCCGACCCATCACTCGTGATGCTGCTCGCGGGTGTCACTTCCACGATGCGCTCGACACCCTGCTATGCTAGGCACTCGACCGACGTACTTGGTCCATCGAGTATCGCTGTGTAGTCTTCCAGCACAGTCGTGGGATGTACCCGGACCGCTGGTAGGCGACCTGTTTGGTGCGCCGTCCGGAGAACAGTCTCCGAGGTGCGGAGGTCTGCTCAGAGCACTATTCTATCTCTGAGCGGAACTCAGCTGAGGCGGCAATGCAAGATGCCGCATGGCGTGCGCTTTTGCACTACTGCTAAGTGTTCGGCGGAGTAGCCAATGGTCTCAACCGGAAGTATTACCCCCACCGTCCCTCTGGCAGCACAGGAGGTGTGGTTGTCTCACCTGTCGGTGAGGACAATCCTAGGTTGAGCAGCATAATCAACCTGGCTGCCGTGCTAAACACGGAGCTGGACCATGCGTTGGACGAGCTGAGTAGGGCTCATGCTGAGATCGCCCAGCTGCGGGCTGAGCGCGTGGAGCATCGTCACGTGGAGGATGGCTCCCCCGCTCCCGTCGGGACTTAGCACCTGTACCGCTCACCTCGACGTGGACACCAGGCTTATGGCGACCCTGACTGCAGGACCAAGATAAATTTAGAACCATAGATCGTCAGTGTTGGGTTCTGTAATGAATTTTTTTTAAAAAAAGATAGAAGTCTTAGTCTTAGTTCTAGTCTTAGTCTTATTCTCGGTCTTACTTTTAGTTAGTCTTAGTTAGACAGGGTAGTTTGCTTATCCTGTGCTTTTATGCTTGTCATGATGAACTATGTTGGATTTGGATCTTTGTAATGACTGTTACCAGAGTGCGGGCATCCCCTGCACTTCGGTTTACCTGTTAAATGTTAATGAAGTTAGCTATCTAGTTGGGAAGCCTTTTTATTCCACTTTCCTCTTTATCTGAGAAGCTGTGTTGGTCTGTGTTGGAGATCAGTGAAGATATTCATCTGTTCAGTGTTGAGGAAGGATTCTATACTCTTTTCTTATGCTGTAAGTTGCAAGATCAGTTCTGATGTGTGATTGCATTTTGCAAATGTCAGACAACAGGCGCAGAGGAGGAAGGCGTGCTCAACAGGAGCATGCAGCCCTGCAGGATGGGCACCCCAGCAACAGCAGCTGCCACTCCCACCCCCGATGACCATCGAGCAAATGTTCTTGATGTAGACTCAGGCAATTCAAGCCATTGGTCAGACTCTGGCCGCCAATCAGCAGCAGCAGCAGCCACCACCCCAGCCTTAGATGCCTCAGATGCCCAGGGACAAGCATGCTGAATTCATGAGAGGTCATCCTCCAGTGTTCACTCATTCTTCTGACCCCATGGATGATAAAGATTGGCTACGCACTATGGAGCGGGAGTTGCACACCGCTCAGTGTGATGACAGGGAGAAAGTTTTGTATGGTCCCCGTCTGTTGAGAGGAGCAGCCAAGTCTTGGTGGGAGTCTTATCTCGCCACCCATGCCAACCCCGACGCCATCACCTGGGAAGAATTCAGAGATAGTTTCCATCAGTACCATGTTCCTGCAGGTCTGATGACAGTGAAGAAGGAGGAGTTCCTAGCACTCAAGCAGGGGTCAATGTCTATTAGTGAACACCGAGACAGGTTTCCGCAGCTGTCCCGTTATGCTCTTGAAGATGTCAACACCGACGCCAAGAGACAGTATCGTTTTCTGAGAGGCTTGGTCGACCCTCTGTAGTATCAGCTGATGAATCATACCTTTCCCACATTTCAGCACCTGATTGATAGAGCAATTATGACAAAGAGGAAGCGCAAAGAAATGGGGGATCGCAAGCGTAAGATCAATGGAACTCAGTCTAGAAGCAGCAATCGCCCTCGTTTCTCAGGCAATCCACCTCAGCAGTTCAGGCAGAACCAACGCCCACCTCAACATCAGCAGTTTCAGAAGCAGTACCCTCAGCATCAGTAGCAGAATCGCCAGAACAATCAGTCAGGAGGAGGTCAGTTCCAGAGGCAGAATCAGCAGGCACCTCGTCTTCCCGCCCCAGCAACCAACTAGAGCAGTCAAGCAGCACCAGTTCAGGGTGGAAACAGAGCATGTTTCCATTGTGGAGAGCAAGGCCATTTGGTGATGCAATTTCCGAAGAAGGCAGCCCAGCAGCAGTCATGCCCCAGTGCCCTAGCAAAGCAGAATGTGTCTCAGCCTGGAGCAGGCAACCGCTCTCAGCCACGCTACAACCATGGGAGACTGAACCACTTGGAGGCTGAAGCAGTTTAGGAGACCCCCGGCATGATAGTAGGTATGTTCCCAGTCGACTCCCATATTGCAGAAGTGTTATTTGATACTAGAGCAACACATTCATTCATTACTACATCATGGGTAGAAGCACATAACCTTCCAATAACTACCATGTCAACACCCATTCAAATTAACTCAGTCGGTGGTAGAATTCGAGCCGATAGCATTTGCTTGAATGTAAGTGTGGAAATAAGGGGGATAGTGTTTCCCGCTAATCTTATAGTAATGGGTACTCAGGGAATAGATGTCATCCTAGGGATGAACTGGCTAGATAAGTATCAGGCAGTTATCAGTTGTGATAAGAGAACAATCAAGTTGATGTCCCCACTAGGAGAGGAAGTGGTGACCAAGTTAGTCCCGCCTGAGCCAAAGAAAGGAAGTTGTTATCAGATGGCTGTTGATAGTAGTGAAGCAGATCCACTAGAGACTATCAAGGTTGTGTCAGAATTCCCAGATGTGTTCCCAAAGGACTTACCAGGTATGCCACCTGAGCAAAAAGTTGAGTTTGCCATAGAGCTTCTTCCTGGAACCGCTCCCATCTTTAAGAGAGCTTACAGAGTATCTGAGCCAGAGTTAGTTGAACTCAAGAAGCAGATCGATGAGCTGTTAGAGAAAGGTTACATCCGGCCAAGTACCTCGCCTTGGGCCGCCCCTGTCCTTTTCATGGAGAAGAAAGATAGCACTAGGAGGATGTGCATCGACTATCGAGCTCTAAATGAGGTCACGATCAAGAACAAGTACCCCTTGCCCAGAATAGAAGATCTGTTAGACTAGTTGATAGGAGCTAGCATGTTCTCAAAGATAGATCTGAGGTCAGGTTATCACCAGCTTAGGATCTGACCCTCAGACATTCTGAAGACGGCATTCATTACCAAGTATGGGTTGTATGAGTTCAATGTGATGTCTTTTGGTCTAACAAATGCACCAGCCTTCTTCATGAATCTGATGAATAGTGTATTCATGGATTATCTTGACAAGTTTGTGGTGGTATTTATTGATGACATTCTTATATATTCTCAAAGTGAAAAAGAGCATGCAGATCATTTGAGGATGGTATTGCAGAGATTACGAGAGCACCAGTTGTATGCAAAGTTGAGCAAGTGCGAGTTCTAGATTGATGAAGTCCTATTCTTGGGTCACATAATCAACAAAGAAGGATTGGTTGTGGATCCAAAGAAAGTGGCAGACATTCTGAATTGGAAAGCGCCCACAGATGCTCGAGGAATCAAGAGCTTCATTGGAATGGCCGGATATTATCGGCGATTCATTGAAGTGTTCTCGAAGATTGCGAAACCGATGACAGCTTTGCTAGGCAACAAAGTTGAGTTCAAGTGGACCCAGAAATGCCAAGAAGCCTTTGAAGCGCTGAAAGAGAAGTTGACTACAGCACCTGTCTTAGTCTTACCTGATGTGCACAAGCCCTTCTCGGTGTATTGTGATGCTTGTTACACTGGTTTGGGATGCGTGTTGATGCAAGAGGGAAGAGTTATGGCTTACTCGTCCCGACAGTTGAAGGTTCATGAGAAGAATTACCCAATCCATGACCTAGAGTTGGCAGCAGTGGTTCACGCACTAAAGACATGGAGGCACTATCTGTATGGGCAGAAATGTGATGTTTACACAGACCACAAGAGTCTGAAGTACATATTCACTCAGTCAGAGTTGAATATGAGGTAACAAAGATGGTTAGAGTTGATCAAAGGCTATGAATTGGAGATTCATTACCATCCAAGCAAAGCAAACGTAGTGGCAGATGCTTTGAGCAGGAAAAGTCAAGTCAATATGATGGTCGCTCACCCGATGCCTTATGAGTTGGCCAAAGAGTTTGACAGGCTAAGTCTCAGATTTCTGAACAATATGCGAGGAGTAACAGTTGAGTTAGAACCCACCCTAGAGCGGGAAATCAAAGAAGCACAGAAGAATGATGAGAAGATCAATGAAATCCGGCAGCTGATTCTAGAAGGCAGAGGTAAAGACTTTCGGGAAGATGCAGAAGGTGTGATATGGTTTAAGGACCGCTTGTGTGTTCCCAATGTCCAGTCTATTTGGGAGTTGATCCTCAAGGAAGCTCATGAGACAGCTTATTCTATACACCCTGGAAGTGAGAAGATGTCAGGATCTGAAGAAGAAGTTCTGGTGGTACGAAATGAAAAGGGAGATTACAGAGCACGTGGCTATGTGTGATAGTTATCGACGGATCAAGGCAGAGCATCAGAGACCAGCTGGGTTGTTGCAACCGTTGAGAATTCCTCAGTGGAAATGGGATGAAATTTGGCATGGACTTCATAGTCGGATTGCCTCGCACTCGAGCCGGCTATGATTCCATTTGGATAGTAGTGGACCTCTTAACCAAATCAACCCACTTCATAACTGTCAAGACCAACTACAGCAGTCCAGTATTGGCAGAGTTGTACATGTCTCAGATTGTTTGTCTTCATTGTGTGCCAAAGAAGATAGTGTCAGACAGAGGAACACAGTTCACCTCTCATTTCTGGCAGCAGTTGCATGAAGCCTTGGGTACACATCTGAATTTCAATTCAGCTTATCATCCGCAAACAGACGGTCAGACTGAAAGAAACAATCAAATCCTTGAAGATATGTTGAGAGGTTGTGCGTTGCAAGATCAGTCTGGATGGGACAAGAGGCTACCTTATGCAGAGTTCTCCTATAACAATAGTTACCAAGCCAGCTTGAAGATGTCACCATTTCAGGTGCTTTATGGAAGGAGTTGTCGAACTTCGTTGCAATGGGATCAGCCTGGAGAAAAGCAAGTGTTTGGGCCAGACATTTTGCTTGAAGCTGAAGAGAACATCAAGATGATTCGGGAGAATCTGAAGATAGCGCAATCAAGGCAGCGAAGTTATGCAGACACAAGAAGAAGAGAGCTGAGTTTCGAAGTTGGAGATTTTGTCTATTTGAAAGTTTCGCCTATTAGAGGAGTTAGAAGATTTGGAGTCAAAGGCAAGCTAGCACCCCGCTACGTTGGTCTGTATCAAATTCTTGCAAGGCGTGGAGAAGTGTCCTATCAGCTCAGTCTGCTAGAAAATTTGTCTGCTGTGCATAATGTCTTTCATGTGTCTCAGTTGAAGAAATGTCTACATGTGTCAGAAGAGCAGTTGCCAGTGGAGGGTCTTGAAGTCCAAGAAGACTTGACCTATATTGAGAAGCCAACAGGAATCATTGTGACTGCAGAGAGAGTCACCCGAAGGAAGATTATCAGAATGTGCAAAGTCAGATGGGGTCATCACTCCGAAGAAGAGGCAACTTGGGAGCGTGAAGATGATCTGATAGCTAAATATCCTGAACTCTTTGCTAGCCAACCTTGAATCTCGAGGGCGAGATTCTTTTAAGGGGGATAGGTTTGTAACACCCCGAATTTTAGAGTTAGATTTTTCTTTCTTCATCACTTTCCAAATTCGGGCGTTACCTTTCCTCTTCCTTTTCTTCTCACTAAGCCTTGTACATTTTCAAAGTTCTAGCGAGATTTAGCTCGAGACATCGTGTGAGTAAACCCTAGAAATATTTTCCTTGGTTGTTGCATCATGCCGGACCATGATTTTCTTGCTTGTGGTTGACTGATTTGTGAAGAGTATTCTTGGAGTGCAAGTTAGAACTAAATAGGAAAAATGGATAATAGGAAAATAAAAAGAAAATAGAAAGGAAAATCTATCCCTCTCTCCTTTCAGCCCAGCCGCGGCCTGCTTCCCTCCCCCCCACCCCGCGGCCCGGCCTAGCGCGCGTGGCCTGTCGTGGCTTGCCCCGCTCCCCCTCGCTCTCCCTTGGACCGGCTGGCTGGAGCAGTCCAGCTCGCCCCCGCGCGGCCCAGCTAGGCGGCCCAGCCGGCTCCCCCGCGTCCCTCGCGCGTGGGCGGTTACAGCCGCCGCCGCCGCCCTGGTGGGGCCCACCCATCATTGCCCTGGTCGCCCCCTGTTCATCTCTATTCTCCCTCCCAAGTCACCCAGCGCCTTCTCTCTCTCCCCCACCTCACCCTCGCCGCTCGGAACCGCCGCCCCTGCACCCGTCCGAGCCGTCGTCGCCCCCCGAGGTGAGCTCGCCCCGTCTCCCCGTCCCGTCCCCTCCGCCCCATCCCCCTCCTCCCTGTGCCCGTGGCGCAGCTTGGAGCTCGGCCCGGCGCGCCAATGGCGCACGGCCTGGAGCTCGGTCGGCACGCGCGGTGCCCCGGCTCGGCGTTCGACGCGTGGCACGCGCGCGCCCACCCTGACCCCCTCCCTTCCCTGCTGGCGCATCTGTGACGTGGCCAGGCCTTGGCGTGGTGCGCGCGGAGCCCCGGCGCGGCCCACCCAACATGCGGTGCCCCCGGTGAGGCTCGCCGCACCCGCGGCTCGCGGCGCATGGCGCGCGGTCCTCCCGGCCCTCGGCGCGGCGTGGTCCCACCCCTCCCCTCGCGTCCCCGTGGCCTCATTCGCGGCTAGCGCGCGGTCGGAGCTCACAGCGTGGTGGCATCCCGCGTAGCTCGGTGTGCCCGGCGTGGCCATCCGCGGCGCGCACAGCACGACTGCTCGTGGTCAGCCCCGGCGCGGCCTGCTCGTGGCGTGCGGCCACCCTCGCGCCCTCGCAGCGCGGCTTGTCGTGTCCGGCATTGCCACCTTGGCCGCAGCTCGCTCGTGGCGGCTTGCACAGCTCGCTTGCCTGCGACGCACACGTGTGGCCAGCTTGACGGCTTGCTCAACCAACGCGACCAAGCGCGCGACAACCCCATGCACAGAGGCATGTGGCGTTGTTCGCGTGACGACACGCATGCTTTAGTTGCCTTTTTATGCGTAGTGTCGCGCGGCGACTCCCCGCACCACTTAAAATTGCTAGTACTAATTGAATTATGTCAGGAAGCGACATGTTAACTAAGCGTGGAATTAATTATGATTAGATAATTACTATATTTGCACCTACATTAAATGTCGGTTAGTATAACTACATGAAATTAAGTGGTTAAGTTCATTCTTTCCCGTAGCATGAGTATAATGAGTTGTCGATTGGAATGATGGTTATGTTATTATTACTGTGGCGGAACCGCTCGAATTATTCCAGCTTAAGTGCCCAAGTCGCACCCTTAAGGGCAGCAACACACTTAAATCAGAATAACCCGTCAGTCCCTCGGATCTAGTCCGATAAAAGCCACTTATCCAGGATCGAATACCACTAGCTCACTCGAAGGTGAGGCACAGAGAAATACAATAAAGCATAATACCACAAATTTAAGAGATATCATTAGTGATTACATTATCGGAGTTTCAGGAATAATAACCATAAATTTTAATGCAGCGGAAATAACTAACGGAGAAAACCGAGTAACGTGGCGAAGCCCGGCCACGCTACTCCTCCTGGTCCTCTCCCGCGGAAGCAGTAACCCACTCGACCATCTATCCCGGTGGCAGGGATGGAGGCCAAGTCACACCATCAACCAAATCAAGGAGGTACCTGCAAAAATTATGCCACAAGCAGGGCTGAGTATACTAATACTCAGCTAGACTTACCCGGTTTGAGGAGTCTACTCCTCTACCTCTAGACATGCAGCTGTTTGGCTGAGGGGTTTGGTTTGCCAAAAGCACTAGATGAGTCTAAAATCAATTTTTAGCTTTTCAAGTTTTAGTATGATCCTTTTAAAACTAGATGAGTACCTAGCTATTCATACATGGTATCAAACATTTTATCAATCAATATCTTTTGCCAGTCACCTCATTTCCACTTATTACTCAATGCAGTACAATGGATCAAGCAGTCTCATTAGCTGCGAGAAGCAGACGATTCGAATCGAGTTTTTAAACCTTGCAAGGTAAACCTAAACACACGACGTGGCGAGACACTCTGTCCCCACACACATCAACCGTCCCTATTGATTCCCTGGCAACAGATCAGGGCTCCCCGCCTTGGCGTACAATGCCTCACTGATCCCGACTGCCGTTGTGTAGTGACCGCACTTGTACCCACCATAACCGGAATGGGAGACCACGTCTCAGGTCGCGTGAGGGGTAAAGTCTGTGGGCAGGTTCACTCAGGTACTAGGCTTACTGATTTACCATATTTCTCGGCATGTGTTTAGTACGTTCAAACGCTTGACATAGGTATCCACACGTTAATCCTTATTCCAATTTCGTCTCATAGACCACACATCCCCATGGATCCGTGTCCACAGACTATCATCATTCTGTTATCAAAAATGGATACAACCAATTCCTAACCTCGAGCGAGTGCTAGAAAAGTCACTCGACTTCTACCGAGATCACTAATTAGTAAAGCAGCTACTTGACCTAGCATACTAGTATCCATCTCAAAAAGGAATCCTGAGTTCATGCAACTAGGGTTTTAGTCAACTCCTACACTTAAGTGCACAATCCAAGCCTACAAACATTAAGTGTAGTAAAATAGCATATATAAACGGTTATGCATAAAACCGGGGCTTGCCTTTAATTTAACACTTAGATAGTGTTTGCTGGGTTGGGTACTCGCTTGGCGAGCATCCACTGGTATGTCCATCCTTCCTTAGGTTGTCCACCAACTGCATCTTGTTGTTGGCACCACATCACTTGCACGATCGTCATCTCTCGGTCCTAAATGAGGTGCAAGATGCATATGTATGAATATAATGAAATAGCACAAGATATTCAAAGACACAGTGGCGAACTAAACATTAAATTGGAAGACACCGTAGACAACCACATGTTAGCTTTAGTTATCTACACGGCATCGGCATTCAACATTAACACCATTAGAAAGACGACAACATTTTATTTATTTACACAACGCGACTACGACATTACAAGTACACACATTTACTACGCTCACCTTAATCATTCATTTGTTCTCCTATTGACCACACAAGAGCAACCAAGACAACGTAAGTTAAATAGAACCTAGGCATCCATGTCTATGAAACTCTTATATCAAAATCAACTAGAGAAGAAACATATAAAACATGACACACATGCATTATTAAGCTTAGTCATGGCAAGTATACATTCATTAAGTGTTAACCAAACATTTTTAGCACAAAGGGTGAACTCAACCATCAAATGGGCACTTGCAGATTTTTGGACAGCAATACAGCAGTTACCTGTTTTAATCGTAACTTTTCAAATATTAATCCAAAAATAGCAAAATAGGACTTTATAGAAAGCTTAAAAAGTTATCTACAACTTTGGTATTGTCATCACAACATGATTCAACACTTAGCAAGGTCAAAACGTGCAATTACAGCAGCTCTATCCAGATTTGGACAGATTCAGACTTGCAACTTTAAAAATTGACAACTAGAGATTTATGTATCCAAACAAAGTGATCCTAGACTTTCTGGAAAGCTTAGCAAAAGTACTACACAACTTTTATAATCACCAAGAAGTGATTTCATGTTTAACTAAGTCAAACAATTCAGTGTTCAAAATCTGTTCTATCAGTGGACAGAACACAGGAACCAGTTTGCAAAATTCATAACTCTTAAACTTTCAGAACTATGGTTATGAAATTTTAACACAAGCAAGATAAGAAAAGCGTCTACAACTTTCTTATAGCGACTATAAACAGATTGTAACATTAAATTAGGCAAACAATATAGTTTCTGAAATCTGTACAGAATTTGGACAGATTGAGTTACTGGATTTGTAACAAGCATAACTCCTAAACGGTCAGACTTATGGCTGTCAAATTTTAACACCAGAAAGATAATAAAGTTATTTACCACTTTTTATAGCACATATCTACAGAAAACACAATTTAGTTCATCAAACATACAGCACGGGGAAATCACTGCGTGCAGTCCAAAACAACAATTAATAAATTTCAGCTTCTATACAATTCAAGAATTGCCACGTTCTAGAGACTTGAATTATTCTAACACTTTACCATTTGTTAGAGTTAAATTAATCAAATGAGGACTAACAAGTGGACTTACTACTTTTTGTCTGTGTCATTTCAAGCACTAGAAGTACCATACTCAATTAACAACGCATTCACCACAATCATCAAATCCGGCATAATGTATATCGAAGCGCTTTTCACCCACTAGTTCGCATTTTAGCATAGACACCACATGAGCACTACTAATTTTTACCCGCGATCATAACCATGCGAAATTGGGCTACAACATCCCAAACGGGTGTGAGAGCACTAGTTTCTAGTTTTAACCCCATGATTATTCCATTAATCATTTTAACTACTTAATCGGCATCGACCGACTTAACCTTCATCTCGACGGTCCGAGCACCACAATTCACAAAAGTCTACCTAGACATCTAGCATCACATAGAGAGCCTACTACTCCACATTGCAATTCATGCAGAACCGCAAGGTGACAATAATAACACACAGCTAATCAACCTTTCTCTATGACCTTCAGTTAGGTCACCAACAGACGACATGATGACTACGAAGGCATGTCACCATTTCATCACACCCATTCATCGCCTACATGCGCACTAATTCTTTTCTTGCAACACATGCACTCACAATCAATCCACACTACACAAAATACACTTATTTGCGAAGCACAATTTAAGGAACGTCTAACGCGTATAGACTCGACTTATAATTATAGAGGAAGTGATGACTACTTACGGCATGTCATCACCTCTCTACATAAGCCAAAACAATTTCTAATATCGACTAAGAGTTCTAATTATTAAACACACTGTTACTTTCCACACGCAAATAAACCTCAACTTAACACTAGTGACACCGATGGATTTTTATTAAACTCATCATGCACATAACCTTGTCTCGCATACAACCATATGGTGGCGTGCACTCGAGACACTTCAATCAATGTGGAGAGACCACTAATATATGAACTCCGATACTCATGTTTTAATAATTCATCCTCTACGCAACTAGCATTTTCTAAACTACTCATCACATTAATAAATATACTCCCTATATAATCATGAATCCCATCATATTGCATAAAACAATTATACTTTTTGCATAACCACATATCGATACATTTCCCAAAACAAAAGCCACATTTTGTAACTTAGTTTTTCGCATCAAACAACGCATCGCATATTTTTCCTACCAAGATATAAAAACATCGGAGTTCTTTTCTACTTTATTTTCCTCTCTACACGCTTCCATTCATACAAATGTATTTTCACACACATAATCACACATGCACATCATCGACCAAAACCTAATTAGACTAACTACAAATCGCACACATCAAATAACCTCTTGTTCTCTAATCGCAAACGCGATCCTACCAATGCACATAACCGAAACATTTTACACACATCCATTCAAAATAATTAATCGAGTCGATCGAGAGTGACATGCATCGGCTCACCATAAACAAACCCAATCGGTGTTTGTAAGGACGTTGGCGATTCGATTTGTGCATCGCTCCGAACATCCGACGAGCGTTGAACGACTTGCCTTCTCCACGCAAAACACGGGTTCCTCTCCTCCATAAAACAAAGCAAAACAGCACATATACACAATTAATCACTGAAGAATAATGTCGATGTGGAATCAAACAAGGATTGTCGTGGTCTCACCGTGGGTGAACGACGATGACGACGGGGCTACGCAAAAACAGCAAACACCCGGTGGGCATCACGGCGTGCTATCCAATGGCTCCACAAAACAGCGAGCCGGCAGCGCGCGAAGGCGTCGGGGCTGTTGCACATTTCATCGAGCACCTTGCGCACATCAGAAAGGAGCAAGGGAAGGGGCTATCCTAGGAAGGCGACAAGGGTGCTGTTCTTGGGAGAGGGGCTCGAGCCGGGGCGCTGCGCAGGGCTGTTGCTGCGTTCCAGGCGCTGCAACAAGGAGAGGAGCAAGGGGGAGGAAGGGGAAGGTTTGCAGGGGTGCCATGGACAGGGACGCTCGGATGGGGTCGGCCTGCACTAGGGAAACTCGGCTCGGCCATGGGAGAGGAGGAGCCGAGCTACAGAGGGGCGCTGGCCATGGAGAAGCTTCTGCGCGGCGTCCATTGCAGGGGAGGCCTCATATTTATAGACAAGGAATGGCTAGGGTTGGGCTGGTTTGCTTAGGGTAGAAGGAAACCAAAATCACTACTGGATTTTGGCGGTGATTCATCTGCGCGAGACGGGAACTGATGCGACAAACAAGGAAAACTCGCGTCAAGATGACAGACGATTGAGCGATTAATTTGGCCGAGAGTCTGATTTGATTTTGCTCGAAAATAATTCCCTATGTGTGATTTGAAAGTAAATTGTCTCGAGATACGACCGGCTTTCGGATTTATGATTGAAAGAGGTAAATCGCGACATTTAAAAATCATCGCTGATGTTGATTTTTGAAATCGGATCGGACATAGAGGTATTAAGTCGAGTCGGATAAGAATTGATTAGAGGACGACATATTGAGTATTCCGTGTGAGAGTACGGACTCAGATTAAAATAGTCAGACATAGATCAATGTTCGAGGAATTAAACTCGGGCTCAGACCAAATAACAGCCATCGAGAGTTTGATTTAATGAGCTTCAAATGAGATTTATAATTCGAGAATGATTTTTGAGTTTGCATTTGTTCCAAGAAATAAAAGTTTTAACAGGCTCCAAATTCGACCTTTTGTGAGACTGAGTAACTCCAAATTTGGTGAAACGTGAATGAATAATCTGGATAATCAGAGACATACACGAGCGAGAAATAGAAATTTTTACTGAGCATCCGAGATTAGGATAAATCTCCCATCATAACACGAAACTGACACCTAGGGTGTCACAATTACTACTTGTATGGTCGTAAGCGCTAGCCATATGTCGGGTGTATGATTATAGGATTCATCTCTTTGTATGGTGTACTGTTTACTTTCTAATTTAAGATATGGATGTATGTTTGCGCTTGCATAGATAACGGTTCGGTTGAGGAGTCCGAAGAACTCGCAGGAGAAGCCCCTGAGCAGCGGCTGGTTGGTGGAGGCAAGTGTCCCTTGACCTATCTTTGTCGTATACATTCTATAATTCACTTTCCACATTTACACAGTTATACCTAAGGATTGACTAGCTTTTGTTATCCATGTCCTTGCTTACTGTTGGGGGTATGCTTCATCGCCGAAGATCCTGAAAGAGGATATACCTTCAGCAGATCCCCTCAAAAGCAGCGCCGAAGCCACCATCCATGAAGCTTCGGCTTAGTAACATGCCTCAAGACGAAGGATCGCACCGACTTAAAGATAAAATGACCAATTAGTCCATGAGAGCATGTGTCATAGTTGTAATCTTTTGTAAAGAACATGAATGTAATATCTCACAGGCTGCGCCCTGTGCCTATAAATAGATGAACAGTACCCCCGTACTGTTCATGCTGATTTGTATTTGCTCGCACGTCATGCTTGAATCTTTGCCTTTTATCAAGCCGAAGGTATAAATGTAATTCGATATTGTTCATGTTTAATATAATTTGAGGATATTAATGATGCCATATTATTATTTATATTATTTCTCATTTTTTATATGCTTCTTCCTTCATTAATACATGTTGAAATGTCGAAGGTATGTCCTTCATGCCCTTCGCCTGAAGATCTTTATATCCTAAGAGATATAATGCTTCGAAGGACAAAGGGTTCTAACTATTAACCCTTTATGTTGCCTTGTTCTTAATTCATAGCATTTGAGAACAAGTCTCCAATATTGGCGCCCACCTCTGGTGAACTCACTTCCACTGATTGAGCTGATGGCTTCGTCCAACAAGCAAGCTGAAGCTGCTTCGGCTACAAAGCTAGTCCTCCCGATAACAGGCGGTTCATGCTCAGAGAAGAGTACAACATGTTGGGGTGCAGGGACCCTTCATCAAGACAAAATGGTCCCACATCCCAATCACCTTCTCCTAGGAGGACCTTCAACTCAAGGATTATCCTCATAATAATGCTATGGTCATATCTTGTGTCATCAAGGGATTTTTGGTCCACAATGTTTTGGTTGATATAGGCAGTGCAGCTGACATCATATTTGCTAAGGACTTCAGACAGATGCAAGAGCCAGAGGACAAGATTCATGATGCTATACACCCTCTTTGTGGCTTCGGAGGAAGGCAGATTGTAGCACTTGGAAAGATCACAATGCTAGTGACCTTTGGATTTGTCCACAATACAAGGACTGAGCAGGTTGTGTTTGATATTGTTGACATGGAATATCCCTACAATGCAATCATTGGTCGAGGAACACTTAATGCTTTCGAAGCAATTCTTCATCTACCATATCTATGCTTGAAGATACCTTCGGAGCAAGGGCCTATTACTATTCACGGAAGTCAGGAAGCTGCCAGAAAGGCTGAGCGAAAGGCAGGTGTTTGGTCCAGACATTTTGCTTGAAGCGGAAGAGAATATCAGAATGGTTTGAGAGAATCTAAAGATAGTGCAGTCCAGGCAGCGAAGCTATGCTGACATCAGAAGTAGAGAGCTGAGTTTTGAAGTGGGATATTATGTTTACCTAAATGTGTCACCCATCAGAGGAATCAAAAGGTTTGGAGTCAAGGGCAAGCTAGCACCTTGATACATCGAACCATACCAAATTCAGGCAAGACGTGGAGAAGTGGCATATCTACTCAGCCTACCAGAGAGTCTGTCAGCCATGCATGATGTGTTCCATGTGTATCAGCTGAAGAAGTGTTTGCGAGTACCAGAAGAGTAATTACCAACTGAAGATCTCGAAGTTCAAGAAGACCTAACTTATATCGAGAAACCTACTCAGATTCTGGAGACAGTAGATAGAGCCACTTGAAGAAGCACCATCAGAATGTTTAATTCAAGTGGGGCCACCATTTAGAGGAAGAAGCAACATGGGAAAGAGAAGGTGATTTGAGAGCCAAATATCCCGAACTCTTTGCTAACCAACCCAAAATCTCAAGGGCGAGATTCTTTTTAAGGGGGATAGGTTTGTAACACCCTGAATTTGGGGTATAAAATTTCTTCTCTAAATACCTAGCAAATTCAGGTGTTACTTCATTTCTCACTTCTATAATGTTTCTTTTCTATTATATTTAATTGGATTTTGGGTTAATTATGGGAGAGATGTATTATTTTTCTTTGGGATAATTAAAACCTAGGAAGATATATGAATGTTTTGCATCATGCTGAGCCTAGATTATTCTTTTGTTTGATGCACATGTTTGAATTATTTGAATTTGAATTGGGGTTTGATTTGATTTGAATCCCTAGAGAAAATTTAAAAAAGCATTTAGAAATTTAGGAGAAATAGAAAAACTCATTTCAGCCCAGACAACCCAACTCGGCCTAGCTAGCCGCGCGCGCACGCCCGCCCTTCCACTGACAGTCGGGCCCCGCCTGTCGGCGCCAACCCGTGCCTGCGTGTCCCCGCTCTTTCTATCTCTCTCTAGCTAGTGGGACCGAGCTATCGGTGGCAACTCCCTTCGGGCACGCATCTCGTTCTCTCTCTATGCAATGGGCCCGCCTGATCAGCGCTGACCGCTCGCTCTTGCTGGCCCATGGGTCTCACCTGTTGGACCCGTCCATCCCGAACCACTTGCGCCCACGACCCGCACGTCGCCGTGGACTCCGCTACCACGACACATGCTGAGGCCGCGCCTGCCCCACCCCGGCCTTTTCTACCTGCCAAGTACCCCACTCGCTCTCCCTCATCCCTCACTCGCTCAATCGCGCGCCTCAGCACTCGCCACGCCCTGCTCGTGCACCCGAGGAGATCCAACGCCATTTGCCGTAGTCTCGGGCCTGTTCTGCGGCCACTATCGGGTCCCCGCCGTGTTCGTTGACCCGGTGAGCTCCGCCTCGACGCCAGCAACACGAGACACCCCTCGATTCGCCCCTTCCCCCTCTAATCCTCTCTGCTCACACTCACTGAACCTCCCTGAGTTCCTGCCATCGTTCAAGCATCCTAGAGCCCTCTCTCGAAGTAAGCAACCTCCCCATGCCTCTGATTCCCATCTCCTGCCACGGTGCATGCGCAATTGCTCGCCAGAGCAAGTCCTCGTCGTCGCTATGCCACCTCGCCACAGACCACCACTCTCTGTGGCCCCTGCGCCGGTGTCGTGCCCACGACCGTGTTCCCCGTGTCATCATGTAGCTTCCCATGCCCTTCCTAGAGCCCTAGGGACCCCCGGCGTGGTTGTGCTTGCGCCTCAGGTGAAGTTTCGCCACGGAGTCAGGCGGCTCTGCCGCTGGTAGCCAGGAAAGCCGACCAGGGTTGGCCGTCTAATCTCATACGTCTATCCTGGATCGGATAACCCTTTTTTAATTAACAAGATCTAATCATAACCATCCAATTTGGATCCAGACGCTTAGGTGCGCGCCCGTGCCCCTACTGCTGGGCCCAGCCGGTCAGCCAGCCCCACCCCAGTGCCGCTGATGCCCTTGGCCCGCCTATCAGGCCACCCGTGCGCGAGCTCGCGCGAGCACTCGCTGTGGATCTCGATCGTCGATCTATGATAGGATGGCTGAGAACACCCCATACCCCTTCTCGTGGTCCTTTTGTTAAAGAGACCCTCGGCTTTTTAGAAAACAACCCGTCGTCCCTGGTTCTTGCGCGCAGACCCCTGGTTTCTTGCAGAGAAGCCCCTATACTTTATTTTTATCTTAGAAATAGGTCTAATTTTGTATTTTGAATTCCAAAACTTGTTATTTCATATCTTTTGCATATGAGTTACAAATTGGGAGGTTCACATTGCAAAATGTTCATAAAATTATTCTCTACCTGTTTAAATTATTATCTTTCACTTTCTGCATGTATTAATTTTATGTGTAGGCTATAGGTTGATTTAAAGTGATGGTTTATTTATTAAAAGGAAAATAAAAGGAAAACCCTAATAAATTGTTAGATGGTCAACTTTGTGCAAGTAATCTCATGTAATGTATAAACCCATCCCTGGTATAATTTTAATAGTTAATTAATATAAATGAAGTTAAGTTATGTGATCCCATGAGATGGGCAGTACTTAGAGAACCACAAAACCCTAGGTGTAAATGTCCACCTTAGAACCTAGATTTCACTCTTGTGTTGATACTTTTCTTTTGAACTTGTGTTCACTTGATTGTGCATGTTTGGTGTACTGTTTCTTTGTCATTTTGCAAATGTGTTGAATGAATGATTGCTTTGCGTAGACAACGAGCAGTTCGAGGTTTCCGAGTGTGTTGCAGGAGACTTCCCTGAGCGGCAACCTAGTGAAGGCAAGTGTCCTCTGATCCATTATGTGCTATTTACTTTATAATTCAGTATCCCACGTTACATAATTAAAACCTTAGGATTGACTAGTTTTGTATTTACCTTGTCCTTGATTACCTTTTAGGTTATTACGACTAGGTTCATGCTATTGCTTTACTTTAATCAATGAACATGATGAGAACATTTATGATACAATGATGTTATCTTGATTATGATGATGATCTTGTGATACTTTAGGGGACTCAGGTTGTTTCCTGAGTACCTCTCCATAAGGACCTGTTCGTTGAGAAACCACCCGGGATAACAGTACAACCATGAGGGTGGAATGGGACGTCCTTAGCTGATTAATTGATGAACTTGGGGGTGTAGTTGGCTTTGCCGGAGGGCCATCAATGGGGGCCGGAGCATAGTTCTTGCTCTGCTAACGGAGGGTGTCAAGGTTCATTCTGTGATATCCTGGCCCAAGGCTTAATAGAATTAATAGAGTATCCATACCAACAAGGTGCATCTTTTTTCGGAAGCCTATCTCGAAAGAACCTCCAAGTTAAGCATGCTTGACTTGGAGCAATTAAGGATGGATGGCCGATCGGGAAGTTTTCTCGAGTGTGCATGAGTGAGGACAAAGTGCACACAAAAGACTCGTGTTGGCCTGTGGGGACAATATATGATCCTAGCGAGCTGCCAGGAGTAAGTACCGCTGGTCCAGGGATTGGACAGGGTGTTAGAAGTGGTATCAGAGCTGACCCTTATGGTTTCACGGGCGTGTGTGGGTTAGGGGTTCGGGTATATGGCACATGTGGGCCCAAAGAGGTCACATGGCATGGCATATGACGACACTAGACACACAGACGTGGCTAAGAGGGGAGGTTCCTGGATTGGGGTTGACCGATGAAAGGATGTCTATCTTCTAAGGGGGTGGATTGTGATATCCTGGCCCCTGGGATGGTGAATCCTGGCCCAAGGCTTAATAGAATTAATAGAGTATCCATACCAATAAGGTGCATCTTCTTTTTTGGAAGCCTATCTCGAAAGAACCTTCAAAGCAATTTAGGATGGGTGACCGACCAGGAAGTTTTCTTGGGTGCGCATGAGTGAGGACAAAGTGCGCACAAAAGACTCGTGTTGGTCTGTGGGGACAATATATGATCCTAGCACGCTGCCAAGAGTAAGTACTTGCCAGTCCAAGGCTTGGACGGGGTGTTACACATTCGATTTGGTTTTGTTAGTCACCCAGCTTAGGGTGGAGTACTGTGTTTGTACGACTGGCAAAACCTAACGAGCAACTGCACACCGGGGGAATCTTTGTAAAGGCTACATAGTGATTCCCTGGCCATTCACCTTGGTAGTGAAGATCGGGTTTTTACAACCCAGGCTGGGAAGGGATCACGACTCATGGGTAAAGTGTGCAACCTCTGCCGAGTGTTAGAAACTGGTATATCAGTCATGCTCATGGTTAAGAGCAGCCTTGGGATCCTCTTTGATTAGAGTAACTTTGGATACTTTTATGATGAAGGTAAATGGTGATGATTATAACTATGGTTTCTAGTATTTCCTCTTGGAGGGAGTGCCATTTGTGTAATAACTTGGGTTTATTACTAAAACTTGGCTTTCTACTAGTAATAAATACCTGACTAACTAAAAGCAGCTGCTTTGAGCTTAACTCCACATACAACGTCCACTTTAGCCAATCGGGGCATTTGCTGAGTAAGTTGATGTGTACTCACCCTTACTTTATACCCCCAACCCCAGGTTGTCCCCATTGCAATTAGTGCTCAGGTGAGGATGAAGGCAACATGGAGGACTTTTAGGAGCTCTAGGACTACGATGAGTTCTAGTTATGTTTAGTGGAAACCCCCAGTAAGCTGTCTGTGAAGGCCTTATCTTCTATGTTTCTTATTCCACACTTTGATTATGTTAATGACTATGTCAAGTTAATGACTCTGTGGATGTCTTGGACATCTTGATGTAATAAAGTATTATTTCCGCTATTTTTTTGAGCAATGTGTGATGATGTCCAACTATGTAATCGCTATGTACGTGAGTTTCTGATCCTGGCACGTACATGGTTCGCATTTGGTTTGCCTTCCAAAACCAGGTGTGACAGCAGGCGGGAACCGAACGGGCTCTGCCCCACACACGTGGCCCTGCACGGCCAATCAGCCACCGACATGCCTGCACCATGTCCATGCCTATAAAGGCTGCCCAAGCCTTCGAGCATGCCCCACATTTTCCCTTAGCTTATTGCCTAGATTCCTTGAGCCAGCACCTAACTCCGGCGAGCTCTACGTATGTCGTCGTTGCCTCCGAGAGCCGACCACCGCGGCCAACCCACTTCACCCACCCTCCAACCAATCTGGCCCCACTTTCATCTTCACCGAAGATCTGTAGAGCCTCCCTGAGCTCGAGTCATAGTTCTACCCTGCCGGAAGAAGGAAATTGATCTCGCCAGATTCCTCACACCCATCGGTGACTATAGCCCAAGCTCCATGCTCCACCATCATCTAATTCCATGGGCCTACAATTTCACCATCACCCCATGAAGCTCCCCGACTGGTTAGGCTGAGCTCTACCGCTGTCCGCTGTTGTCTAGCTAGAGCACTCGTCGCCATCAAGCTTTGCCGCCTGGAGACGAGCGACCCTGGCCACCTCCAGCCACGACCCGACCATCGACGTGACCCACGATAAAATTGTAGGTTTTGTCATTGCATAAAATTGTAGGTCTGGTCTAAGAATTTTGATTGTATTTATCCACTTAAAACTATTTGGGTCCTTAACTAAATAAAACAAGAAAAATGGTAAATGAATGAAAACAGGGTGCTCAATAGTTTTCTTAGACTAAGTAGATGCTGTAGAACCTAGAAAAATGTAAACCACCCTAGCCTAGGGAGAAATAGGTAGTAATCTTTTAATTGGACAAAACATGGATAACTTTAGAAAACCCTAGAATTTCATCCTTACTGAGTTAAAACTCCAACCCATGGAATGATTGCTCTTGTGCTAAGAAGAGTCTAGGAAAAATGACAAACCTGTTATTGGACACTTCTCAAAGGGCAAGTTAGTTATAGGTGCCCTCTTGGCCAAAAACCTTAGAAAATCATAGATGAAAGACCACTAAGACCATCCAGTGAAACCTTGTGCAAGTCCCTAATATCTCACCTAGTTGATGGGAAAATACCAAATGTGACAGTAGCTATTTTTACATAGGTGATGTAGTGTCAAGTGCCCCCTCTGCACTTTTAAACATCAATTAAGTAGATATAGCACAAGATATCAATCTACCACTATTCACCCTAAAGATACCAATTAAAGTACCATAGTTATAATCAACAAATGAATATCTAACACAAGATAAACAACAAGCACCATAGATATCAGTTGATCTATACATCAAACACAAGATGATATCAAAACTAAATCATTATCCCCCTTAAGATCAAAAGGAACTCAAGGAAACCCCGCCTTAACCAAGGTGAGCTCATCCTCATCACAAGGTTGATCTTTAAGCCCTTTAGCACACAAAACACCTTCGCCCTTAAGATAAGCTTCCCTCTCAAGTTGATGTAAGGTTTAATGCACAAATTATCCCCTTTGACATCAAACACTAAAACCATAATTCAAACAAAAATGTAGGATGATGTCAAGGGACATCATAGATGAAGCAAAGAAAGTGCAACACACTAACATTACTCACCCTTACATATTGAATATATGCAACACGAGCATCGTAGGGACATCAAGGTATAAATAGTTAATATAAGAAAGTCAATACCTCTTTTTGTACCTTTACCATGTGATGGTGTCCTTTCCATCTAAGTTGGCAGAGTTCCCTTGCTCATCAATTTAAGATTTCCACCTTGACAGCTTTATCTCCATGGAGCTCCTCCACACTTATGCCTGATCCTTTATCCCGATCTTTTCTTGTTACTAAGACACCAAACTTAGAACAAGTTCTAGCATTATGGCACAAGAGAAAGCTTCTATTCTAGTGATCACCACAAGAGATATTAATTAGAACACACTATCTAGGCTACAAATTGAGAGATCGTCACTATACATGTGAAACACTAAAACAACTCCATGATTTGAAAGAAAAACATCTAGGATCACCAACTATCATGGAGAAAACAATAGAGAGCACGAGCAATTTTAAAATACGCAATTACTCACAACTTTAGATACCGATTGCATGACTTGTAGAGGTACCGAAGTCCTGATTGCTTCATATCTTGCTCATCTTCCATTTTCCACCTCGAGACTATATAGGATCACTCAAGAAACAGTTAGTCTTAAAATACACAAGTTATGTGTGCTCCCCCTAAAGATGTGCATCAAGTCTTTGAATGACTTGCACCCTGCACATTCTAGCATCCTCGGAACTAGAGGGGACCACAACATACCTTGGTTTAGGCATAATATATCAATTGCATCACGAAAAGATACTAATTGAAAAATGACATAATTCAGCCTATCCCTAGTGGAAACAAAGCATGCTTTAACAGATAAAACTCATTAACAAGCTAAGCATGCTACACACATGATGATCATTGTAACACACATACCAATTAAGAAAGGTAGGATCGTACATTGAAAGAACAACATCTAAGCATGAGATCTATGCATACTATGATTAAAAAGAATTTGATTAGGTACACCAATAGAAAGAAAACACCACATTAAAGCACCAAGCTCCTAATCCATTATACTACCAATTGAAAGGCAAGAAACTAGCCATGATCATAATCAATGGAACTTCAAGATATTCAATGAATTTGCACAGTTCCATTTTCCATACCTTAGCCTTTTACTCGATTGCCATGAGATCCATTCTTCTAAGTTGTATGGAGAGAGAGCACCTATTGTCACTAATTGAGGGCTCCTTTTGCTCATTCGTACATCTCCTTCCTTAAGAACACTTTGATATAGCTCAAAGGATTGCATTAGCGACAGAAGCAGGAATTTCTTGTTTTGATAAACATAAAGTACCAAACAACGAAATCATGTGAATATGGACTAAACAACAATATCATGCTTGCACATAGATCACTATCAATATAACACATCATGATTTATACAAAAAGATACAGATTTAGCCATATACACCAAAGGAGCTAATCATGGCAGATAGATATATCAAATGAAAAACTACCCATTGAAGGATTCAAGAGAAATAAGCTTTAAAGTGCACAACCATGATTAATCAAGCATTATTCTCCTATTAAAAAGACATGGATTGCAAGAACACTAATACAACGCCAGCAATCTCAAAGACTTAATTACTCCATGGACAGATCAAGCAAAACAAGCCAACTTAAGAGCAATACCAATTGAAAATAATGCACTTAAGATACAAGGTTACCGTCCTTTGGAGAGCAAGTTGCAGATTTTCATCCAGGTATTTTGTTTGATTCACCGATAATGGTTACAGACCTCTACATCTTATTTAACTTGAGATGAATATGCGATCAGTAGTATACAATAATTCAACCTTAGGTCAATAAATAGATTATAAAACTGAAAACTTAATTATGAGAGTTCAAATTAACCGTCTTAAGCGCTCCCAAGGTCTCCAATCCATCTCAGGGCACCTACATGGTCTAGTTGGCACAGTTTGGTGCCCATCCCGGGATGGGTTCATAAGAATCATTTAATAGTGCCTTGGTACCCAAATAGCATTTGTGCTAGTGCTAAGTGATATCAGGATGGGTCTAACACAAGTGTGTCATTTGGGTCTCCTAAGCGAATGAGATGAATTTATTTGCTTAGGAACTTTACCCATTTTACATACCTTATGTAGATGACTTTGTTCACCACACTTGTAGCAGAAACGTCGCTCAGCTTGGTATGATGCTTGTTGTTCATTCTTGTTTTTTGGTGAGGGTCATCGTGGGGGATGCACGTCCTTGATTCTTCATGAGGGGGCATGAAGTGATCACATGGTCCTCGTTGTTGCATCCAAAGCATCTCCTCATCCTTTCCTCCTTGTCTTCGTGTGGACAAGGCACAATGAAGTGGCGCTCGTTGCACTTGAAGCATCTCCTTTTGCTCTTCCCTTTTTGTGCTTGGAGGACATAGAAGGATCGTCAGCACAAATAACATGGCTAATTGAAATTTTACCTTTTTCCTTGTTCATATTAATTGCTTCATTTATTGCTTTAGGAACTTGCTTCTTGTGGAGTTTGACACTTGATGCGGTTTCTCCCTTCTCAAGCTTCTTCACCACACATCTGTGGATATCTTGAGGAGGTTGAGCATGATATCTTCTTCTCATTGTGTTGTTTTCTTATTCGCAAGCAACTTTTCTTTTTATCCTACATCTTGTTGCTCAATAAAAGATTGGCCTTTCTTGGAGCAGCAGGGGTTAGCACATGACAGAATATTATCTAGTTTCATACATGAGCAAGAATGAGGTGTTGGTCACTTGTTTTTGATCGCTAAGCACAATCAAGAAACAAGGCAACACAATATTAAAAGAATAGATAACCTTCATTATGAAGGAGCTCCTTCATCAGCGAAAGTAGTTACTAAATGAACACATGAACGTACAAGTAATACAAAAGGGTTCAGATATAATAGTTCATTTGTGATATTTTCTTGATATCTTTTTCTTAACTTAAATTAACTCTACAAGTGTACCTTCAGCAGCTGTAGAGAGAATTACAACAAAGATGTTGTGAAGAGAGATTTACAGAGCGATTGCACCGTCCACCAAAAAGGTACTTTATGTAGGGCACTGTTCATCTATTTATAGAGAATGGTACATCTTCGTACGATATTACATGCATGCCCTCATAGATTACACACAAAGTTTACAAATATCATAGGGACAACACTGTCTTTTGCTTCTAGCAACTTGGATAACACCTTCTTCTTGTATCGTCTTCCTGCGTCATTGTGACGAAGCTAACTTCGCTGTGGTTTGTCACACCCGGTTTTTGGAAGGTAAACCGAATGTGGACCATGTACGCACCAGGATCAGAACTCACGTACACAGCGATTACATAATTGGACAACATCACACAATGCTTGAATTAAATAGTGGAAAGGTACTTAGTTACATCAAGATGTCTGAGACATCCACAGAGTCTAATACATATCTATAGTGGTCAACAATAATATCAAAGTGCGGAGTAATGAAACATAGAAGATAAGCCTACACAGGCAGCTGACTGGGGGTTTGCCATTAAAGTAAACTAGAACTCGTCGTAGTCCTGGAACTCCTCAAAGTCCTCCATGTTGCCAACTTCACCTCCTAAGCACTGAGTACAGTGGGGACAACCTGGGGTGGGGTGGTTTGTAAAGCAAGGGTGAGTACACATCAACGTACTCAACAAATGTCCCGTTTGGCTAAAGTGGACTAGCTGTATGTGGAGTTAAGGTTAAGCAGTTGCTTTTAGTTGGTCAACTTTTATTACTATAAGTAGAGCCAAGTTTTTAGTAATAAACCTAGTTATTACCCAGAGGCACTCCCTCCAAGAGGAAATACTAGAGATCAGATTTATAACCATCATTGCTATTCATCATCATAAAAGTAACCAAAGTTCTTCTAATCGAAGAGGATCCCAAGGCTGCTCATAATCATGAGCACGGCTGATATACCAGTTTCTAACACTCTGTAGAGGTTGCACACTTTACCCACAAGTCATGCTTCCCTTTCTACCCGGGGTTTTAGCCTCCCCATTGATCACTACCAAGGTGACCTAACAGGGTCTCACTACGTAGCCTTTACAAAGATTTCCCAGAGGTCATAGTCGCCCGTTAGGTTTCTCCAGTTTGATAAACATAGTACATCTCCCCTGAGGAAGGGTGACTAACAAAACCAAATCAAAGAACCTCTGCAACTAGCCTCGGCAGAGCAAGTACTGTGCCCGGACCCCATTGACGGCCCTACGGTGAAGCCAACTACTCCTCTGGTTCCTCTAATTAATCAGCTAAGGGCGTCCCATTCTACCCTCATGGTTGCATTGTTATCCCAGGTTGTCACTCCCCAAATAGGTCCTTACGGAGAGGTACTCAGGAAATAGCCTGAGCCCCCTAAAGTAATCACAAGAACCTCATCGGGATAACATCATCGTATCATAAAAGATCACATCATGTTCATTGATTAAGTTAAAGCAATAGCATAAGCTAACCATGATTAACCCAAAAAGGTAAACAAGGGTAAGGTAAATACACACTAGTGAATCCTTAAGTTTCAATAATGTAATGCGGGACAGTGAATTATAAAGTAAAGTATGACATGATAGGTCTGAGGATACTTGCCTTCACCAGGTTGTTGCTCAGAGGGTTCTTCGGCAACACACTCAGGAACCACGAGCTGCTCGTTGTTTAAATAAAGCGAGCATACATTCAATACATTTAGAAGGTAAAAATGAACATCACATCACACATGAACAATCATTAGCACACAACTCAAAGAGGTATAGTATTAAGTACAGGGGAATGATATCAAGTTATAAAATGGACTAATCCTAATTGGGGAATTGATTACTCTCTAAGTGTTTGGGACATAACTTAAAAAGGTAAAGTAATAATTAAACAAAGAAAAGATTAAATTATAAGATGAACTGCTCTCATTTAGGAATTTGATTATCCTTTAAATGTTATCCATAATTACATACCTAATTCTATTTATCTCATTAAGGCCTAAAGGTTAAACCAAAAATGAATTCATGAAATGCATAACACTAATCTCACAAGATTAAATATACTTTATTCCTAGGATTCTCCTTTTATTTATTTCATTAAATAAATAAATCAACATATACTTTAATTCTATATTCTAAGTGTAAAAATTAAAGTATACAGATTACAGTTGGTCATATTTTATTTGAGCAGAGAATAATCTTGTGAACATATTGCAATTTGAACCACTAAATTTGGAGTTCATATGAAAAAGATATGAAATAAACAAGTTTTGAAGTTTGAAATATGAAATTAGGGCTAAATCTCTAATTAAATAAAAGTCCAGGGGGCTATTCTAAAGAAACCAGGGACCTATGCGCTAAAACAGAGGACGGCGGGTTGATTTCCTAAAACTAGGGGGTTCTTAAGCAAAACTCACACGCGAAGGGGTACGTGGTAACCTCAGCCATCGGATCAGAGATCAGCGGCCCAGATTAGATCGCGCGGGCACACGCGCGGGCGTGGGCGCGTGGACATGGCTGACAGGCAGGGCCAGGGCGTCAGCGGGTCAGGGCGGGCTGACCAGCCGGGCCCAGAGGTAGAGACTCAGGTGAGGGGGGAAGAGAGAGGGGCGGTTAGATCCAGATCGGAGGGTTAGGACGAAATCCGCTCGGGTTGGCTCTGAACTATCCGATCTCGGATGGACGACCGAGATCTAACGGCCAGGGGCTAACTTGAGCGCGGTGGCGCCGCTCGGTCCCGCGGCAAGAGTTCGTCGGTGACGAAGAGGCTGGCCACGGCGGGGCTCTAGTGGCTTAGGGAAAAGGTCATACGTGCTCAGCGCGACGTGGCGAACACAACCTTGGGCGCAGAACCGGCACGAGGGCGCCGGAGAACGAGACCGCGGTGGGAAATAAAGGCATGGGAAGGGTGCTCACCTCGAGTGCGAACTCCGGGACGCTTGGAGAACGGCGGGGCTGCGATGGAGCCTTGAGTCGACGGTGGCGGGGCTCCAGCTGCGCAAGAAACGCTCCGGTAAGCACGGACCGGGCAAACCAGAGAGGGGAAGGGCAAACCAGGGGGTGTCTTGAGTAGCTGACGGCAAGGCGGAACTCACCGAGGCAATAGACGGGGCGCGGGCTCGACGATGGTCGCAGAACGGATGGCAGTCAATGGTGGGTGGTGGCGGAGCTCTATGCTTGCGTGGGCAGAGCGAGAGAGAGGGCGAGAGAGTTGGGCAGGGGGCGCAAGTGAGAGAGGGGAGGTGGGCGAGCAGGGCGGGAGGCTCAAAAGTGGCGCAGGGGCAAGGACGTGGCCAGAGAACGCGTGGACGTGGGCGCGTCCATGGCGGGGAGATCGTGGGTGGGAGGTTGAGGACGACTGACAGGTGGGGACGGTTGGACAGAGAGAGAGTGGGCGCGGGGGGGGGGGGGGGAAGAACGACACCGACAGCTCTGGCCCATGGGGCAGCGAGAGAGAGGGGAGGAGAGAGCGCGCTGGTTGGCGCCGACAGGTGGGCCCGCCTATAAGGCACAGGGGGCGCGCGGGCGTGGGCTAAATGGCCCGACTTGGGCTGAAATGGCCTTTTTTATTTCTAGGGAATTTCTAATTGCTTTTCTATTTATTTTCTCTAGGGTTTTCAATTCAAATTCAAATCAAGTTTCAAATTCAAACCAAATCAAATATATGCAACAATTCAAAGAATATTTAGACTCAGTATGATGCAACATTCCATGACTCATAGGTTTTGGGCAAAATAAAATAAATAAACCTTCACTAATACCACCAATTCTAATTAAAAGAAAAAGAGAGGGAGAAAACTAGAGAGAGAGAGAGTGAAGCTAGAGTGATATAGAGAAGAGTAACACCTGAATTTGGATGACCATAAGAAAGAAATTTTATACCCCCAAATTTAGAGTGTTACACGCTTCCACTGTTCTGTGCCAAAGCTATTATGACTCCGAAGCTCCTGTAACTTTAGTAATATGCTGATAACAAATGGTTAGCCATGTTTTTGAGGACCTTCGAAAGATGAAGGCCCCAACATGAGGTTGACATGAATTTGAACTATTAATAACAACCTCATGAGCAACATTAAGAATGATATGTCTATCCACAAGATTATCATGAGAGCAAGAAAACATACCATAAGCAAGTTTCTTAAGATTTATCAATTCTACTTGGCTCTTAAGCATGACATTTTCAATTTTAAGCTGAGCAACAGAAGATAAAGCATCATTACTATTTCTTTGCTCAACTAAAACCCAATCATACCATTGGACCAAATCATCATGACAGCACCTTAGCTTCTCATGTTCTTTGGTCATCTTCTCTAGGCGGCTATTTGTCTTGATGAGTGTCTCCTCCAGCTTGAGAAGCATCTCACATTGTTCCTTGTTTCTTCTCAAAAACTTCATCGAGATCATTTTGTCTCCTTTGTTTTGATTGGTGTAGAATTGGCGAATTTCAATTTCCTATTCTCCCACATTATCGGACTCATTTTCCCTATCATCATCATCATTAGTAGAAGCAATCCAGAAAAAAGTACCTTGTGATAATGTAGATTCATCCTCACTATCATCATGGTCCTACTCATCGTCGCTTTCATCTCCACTATCATTATTAGCAACAAGATATTTATAACTAGTGGGAGACAAACATGTCGGTGAGGTGGATTCATTGTTTGGTTGCCATTGTTCTTGTTCTTCTCCCTTGGACAAGTTAGTAGCACAAGCAATAGAGGGAGTAGAAGCAGTGCATGTGGACTTAAAATATTTCAACTTAATTCTAGTCCATAGATCATGAGCATCAACAAATAAATCACTATCACTACTCATGATGGCAAAATAAGCATTTCTTGACAGAGAGTCAACTATGATGTTGCAAGGATGGTGACTGAGAGATAAACATCTTAGTTCTTTCTTAGAAGGATTTTTACTAATATCAGAGTGAAAAATACTTCTACTAAAAATCTATCTTAGATCAGGATCAATATACATGAAAGCATTATAAATAGAGACAAACCAAGATTTACAATTAGAACCATCGCCTAAAAGAAGTTCTAGAGTTACCTGTTGTGACGACATTGTCAACTCCAGATGGCTAAGCTCACACTGGAGAGGCCTAGCTCTGATACCAACTAAAAGTTCCCTTTGCCCGAGAACAGGACCTGGATGTCGCCTAGAGGGGGTGAATAGGCGAATAAAAATATTACTTAAAAACTGGAAAATTTTACTCTACTCGAAGACTGGATCGCAGTGGAATGAAAGACACTTCGAGTAGGTCGCAGTAGATATGAAGTTCCTGTCTTAAAATACCCTGCACTTCAAAGACAGCTTATACCACAGATATGTATTGAAGTGCAAGTATAAAAACAATTAAGACAACACATAGCACGGAGCAGAGCACACAGACATAGGGATTTATCCCAAGGTTCGACCAAGCCTAAAATGCTTGCCTAGTCCTCGTTGGAGTTAGCCACACCTTGGCTTAGAGTCTGTTTCAACTCCTCCCTCTGTTTGCTTAGATCGGTTAATGCGATAGACAGAGCTTTCCACTATGTCACTTGTTGGTTACAACGACATCACGGCTGCTTACAATCTTCTCGATAGCACTTTGGTAGAGTAACAATGCTCAAGATCTTGCTCTTGCTTTTAGTAGCACTTCCCCTCTCTCTAAAGGCTTATACATACGCCTCTACACAAACAAGAGAGGTATACAAGACAGGGAGATAAAGAATATGATAACTTGATGTATGGACTTGTTCACTACACTTGTGTATTCCAAATGGGCACCTAGGGGTCCATTTATAGCCCCAAAAGAGTCCCTATCTGTTACCCCTTTCCTTGCAAAGAAGATATCAATTCCTAGAAAAATTGCCACTGTCACGGGGGCACCGGACTGTCCGGTGCGCCACCGAACTGTCCGGTGCACCATCGGAAAGTAAGGCAGGAACTGTCACTGAATCACTAATTGGGTGCTTTCAACTTTGGGGGACACCAAACTGTCCGAAGGGGGGGCACCGGACTGTCCGATGCACCTAGTCAACCGATGGCGCTGCTAACATGTCCAAGTAGCCATTGGCCACCTATCACACCAAGTAGCCATTGGCCACCTATCGCACCAGACTTTCCAGTGACCAGCTAGACTATCTCGTGAATTTTAGCCGATGTGGCTGAGCAGAGGCCAATGCTGAGCAGTTCTTGCACAGGGCTTTGGACTATCCGGTGCACACCAGACTGTCCCATGGGTAGCATCGGACTGTCCGGTGCATGCGAGACCACCCCAAGTTTTGGCTCTTCTGATCCATACTTCTCCAACTCTTGTCCAGTTGTTTTCAACTCTTGGGAAGACCTTCCTGTGACTTAGACAAACATAGTTAGAGTACAAATCAATTGACTAAGTCCTAGAAGATTACCACTTCTCCTAGCTTTTCTGTTTCACCTCAAACAGAGCTCTAGATGACACTTTCTCTACAAACATGGTCAGAGAGCAAAATCAAGGTGCCATTTGCATAGGAGAAGGTGTATGCAACAAATTTGACACTCAAACTCGCATACTTAACCTTCTTCATCAGTTTGCCCCTTTTCACCTTTTTTAGGTCGAAGTTGGACTCCAAAACTCCAAGTCTTCATGGCTTGATGTAGTTTGCCATTTATGAGCTCCAACGTCATGCAAAGGTCACACATAACATATCCAAATACAAGAACAACCCATGGTAAAAGCCAGAATGAACTTAGCTCTTTTGGGCTGCTTCCAGGTTCTGGCTTTGACACTACTCCTCCTTCTAGTGACCTTGATCTACATCTTGAGCTTGATCTCAAGCCTTATGACTTACGCCACATAACTATAGATGTTACCTAATTGGTTGTAAGTCATGTCCTTAAGTAGTTATCCTCGATGCACCATAGCTCTTCTCAACTCGATCGACCTTGATTTTGCAAGTCTTCTTCTTCACCCCTGGCTTTGGGTTCCTCGGTCTCCTTGACCTTCTCCCATGCACTCGGTACCTCAAAGCTCTACTTGCTTCCATCCTTGGCTTGATCAGCTGTCTCCAAGATAAGAATACCAAGACTCACTTAAGCAATGTTCTCCATCAGTTGCGATGTCCACAATCATGATCCACTCAGCCTTTGGACCATCACCTTTGTTCACTTGTGTTGAACCATTTATGCTTTTCACTAAGCACTTGTTCAACACTTAGCACACTTATCAGTCCTTTAATTAGGTTGTCATCCAAACCACCAAAACCCACAAGAGAGCTTGCAATCACCCACCATTGAATTTAGTATGGGTTGATAACGCCCTAGGTGTGGTACATGATTAGGGCAATCAGATCTATCAAAGGTGATGGACACTTTTTACCAACATAAAAACTCGGGAGTAGCTGACTCAACTACGTATATATCTCTTGCCTCATGCTTCTGCTTTCTCTTAGACTCATGGGAATCAACGCCCCCAAAGATGTACATGATATCCTAAGTTGGCTATGGGGGCTTGGATTTATCATATGTATCCAAGTCATTTTTCTTGCTTGTCTCGAGTTTCTAGGACTCTAGCTTAGGCAATTTGAGAATCTTTTCTACAAACCCCTTAAGGTGGTGATATTCCTTTGTTTTATGCTTGCCAACTAGACAATAGATGCAGTGTCCTAGAAACTGCTAAAACTTTTTCTTCCCTTTTAGTAAAGGTTCATCATCAAGCCCATGTTCTCCTATTGTAGTGAATCATGGATTAGTTTTCGTTCATGTCCATGTTTTTGGTGGGTCAACCTTTCGTTCCTTCTTTACCCTGTCTCTTTGGAATGAGGACATATGTTGAGGAGCTTCCTCGCTATTGGTGTATTTGTATACAACTTGAAATAAGGATGCTAGAGTAGTCAGGGCATTACATATTAAGGAAAGTTTGAAAATCGGCCAGAAGTGGGCCATGGCTGAAATGGGCTTCAAGGAGCAATTAAGGAAAGTTTGAAATCAACCCTGTATGGGTATTTACCAGGCTGAGTCGGTCGTGTATCTAGTATGTTAGTTTAAAGGATAAGCTTAGAGATAGGAAGACAGCATATGACCTAGGCGCATTAGGGTTAGTAGAGAGTGCAAGTTTCTGGACTATAAATATGTACCCTAGTTCACTCATTAGGGTGATCGTAAATCTTCACACGTTTGCGACCACAAGCTTTTGGCGCACTGCCACCCCTGTTTCTAGGGTTTTCCACAGGTAAGTGACATGCCACCCTGATCGCATCTTGCGATCAGGGTGGTGTTGTTCTTACTCATTTATGTTTGTGTATTCTCGTACTAAAGCATTTTTATGGTGAGAAGCATTAGGTATCATAGCGTTTATGCAGTACCATCGGCAATTTCATCATGTATGCACATTGTTTGCCGATTGTAAACGTCTAGTCATCCTCGTGCATGTCTCGAGCATGAGGGCAACACCTTGTTCCATTCCATTGAGTTGATCTAACCTATTGCTGTTAGACTTTGTCTACCAAGGATCTGCTTAATATTTGCATAATTAGGCCCTGCACATGGGTTGGATGTTCTGGGAACATGCTGGATGCCTAGCATCAACTTGAATAGGGATTGTTCTAGGAATTGGCTCCCGCTCGTTCTTAGGCCTCTAATCCGGCTAGCGTCCTATCAGCCTTCACGCTGGCTAGGCCCAGCTACGCGTAGGATGTTTCGATTATGTAGTGAAAGCTTTAACTATAGTAGATTGGATCAACTCGATGAGGGTGGAGCAGTGTTCCGATTGTTGTCATTTCTACATGTCTTTGATACATAGATCTAATCCGATGCCAGGACACAATCGGCTCTTTTCAGCAGATACATCTAGGGAGCTGAACACGGCTCAGACTAACATTTCCATGTTTCTGTTTTTGTAGGAGAACCAATTCTAAACACATAAACACCTTCCTGACCAGGTATATGTCTGGTGGAACACCTAGTGAACTTCAAAGCCATGTCATGTACCAGAACTCGGGCAGTTGATCGAGGGACCGGGGCCCACCAACTTCTATGGAGGCCTCCCTGCTCCTCATGTTGCCTGACGTCTCTCGTCGGTGATTTTCGGACGGAGCTTCTCACATAGCCCTTGATCCCTAAGGCCCTTGCAAAAGACATAGATGGATGTTCCCTGTAGCAAACTAGAGCTGTCAGCTTTCACATTATGCCACCTCTTAATATAACTACATAAGGACTCATGCTCCTTTTGAGGAACTTGTTTACGATTGTATTGAGTCTTTTCTCAATCACAAGTCATATTGAAGTTGTTGATGAATTGACGCATCAAATCCTCCCATGAATCGATTGGACTTAAAGGAAGATTGAATAGCCACTTTTATAGTAGTGCCAAGACACATGGGTAGGTAATTTTCCATGATGGAAGAATCCCTCTTGCTGCATATGATAGACAACTGATATATCTCAATCTAGTCTGATGAGTTGGTACACCCATGATATGACTCCGACAAAAGTGGGCTTGAATTTTTCGGGCAGTTGACTCTGCTTAGGCGACCCATTAATGACTTGAAAATATTAATAGATGCTGAGAGGCCTTCATGAGTCTAATCCTGATAGACTTGATCATAGTTAGTGTCTTCACATTCAACTTCATAACCATCATGATCCTAATGTATAGCATGGGCTTGCTCTATTGTCGATGATATATGTCCTAACTCAACATGGCGATCTCCATCACATGGCAGAGTTTAGGCTCAGTCTTGGGTAGGTCGAGCCCCTAACCAAGTCCCATCATGTTGGTTATGTGTGGGAAGAACTAGTGACTTTATTTGTGAATGATTGTGGCTTACCTGTGATTGTTCTAGCTCATTCTAAGTTTGTTCTGCTGAGAGCTCAGGCCAACCAAGACTCAACGTTGGTGCAACCAGAGCCTCGACACACTTGGCCACATAGGCTAGCATGTTATTGATCTAATTCAAGTACTCATGCTTACAAATTGTCCTTGGGTAGAAACAGTGTGATTTTGCCAAGTAGTAGCTTTGTTGGCATAATGTTCTATGTTGGGGTGCCATGAAAGTCCACCATCTAGATCTAGTCATGAATGGACATATACCTCTCTCTCAAGTCTTCATGATTCCTTCTATTCCTGCCAAAATTATTTTCTTCAAGGTTAGATCGATGATCATCTTGATGTCTATCTGCCGAGTTAACCACGATCATTAAGTGGTATTCAAGTAGATCATGTGAGTCTGAGACCGAGTTGGGGTTGGAGTAGCATCTTAAGTCGGACTAGGTCCAAGTCAAGGTCGAAGTTGAGTCCGAGTATGAGTTGACATCATACAATTGTATGAATTTAGATTTCTCGAGATGGAGATTGAATCTTTAGAATCCTTACCAATGGTGCTAGAATTGCTGAAAGATCTAGGATGAGCCTAATATTTCCAAGCGAGTTAGCGATGAATCTCATGGTGCGGAAGATGAATTCATTTCTCGATGCAAAATTCATTGTTGCCATCAACTCTCTATTGATCAGCGTGACCTCCCCTACCTAGCTCCCTGACTTTCTAATATTGTTCAATGGTAATTATACATGATAGTCACATGATCAAAAGTTGAAAATAAAGCCATGGGAGACACAAAGAATTATACATGATAGGTTCGGGCTCTCAATGTGAGATAATTGCATGCGCACTATATGTATACACAAGGCTAGGTTTGTTACCATGGAACTTAAGACTAACTCCAACAAGGACCTCTAAAGGATTTTGTACCATAAATTTATAGGATGGGGTCATCCTCTACATATCCAGCAACGTCATCTAAACGGTCCTCTAAATTTAGAGTATGCTGTTGTAATACCCAATTTGTAAGGAAATATAAAAGGAGAAATTATTTCCTTTATCTATATGTGTGTGTTATTTCTACTCACCATCCCATGTGAACACCTCACTTAAACAAATAAATAAATAACAAAAGACACCCAAAAATAATACATGCATCATGCTGGGATTTTATTTTGTGTGCATTTTGTGACAATATAAAAATAATGTGACAAGAAATATATTAAAGTCTAAAGTGGAATTTAAAATCTAAAAGAAATTCTAGAATTTAGAAAAGAGAAGAAAATACTATACAAATGAGAGAAAAAATAAATATATAAATATATAAATAAATAAAGAAACTATTTTAGACCAGTATTTGAGTTTGTGTATTTAGTCTATATGTGAAACTCACAACAAAAATTCGAATTTCAAATTTGAGATCTAAAGAAATTAAAAGGGAAAACTGAAAAAGAAAAAGAAAAGAAAAAGATGAAACTCGTATTGGGCCACATCCACTCTGGCGGCCCATGTTCTTTCTCTATCGCGCGGCCCGCCCGCCTTAACACATGTCGCACTTACATGCGGGCCTGAGCACCAGCGACAGAAACGGCGCGCGCATAACCCAGTACCGGCTACGCCAACATGCGGGCCCTTCGCGTCAGTCGCTCATAGTCGCGCACCTGCAAACACCGCTTTGTATGACGCGTGGGCTTGAGTGATCAGAGCGTTCTTCTCCAAAGGACCTGCGCACACCTGAACACTGATTTCACCACGCACGATCGTGTCCGGGCCTAGATCTCCAAGACCGTGGAACCTATATCCACGACTGCCATCCGGGAGTTATCGCTCGCCCTTTTTCTCGCGCATCGACCCCTATTTCCGCCGCCGATATAAGCTAGGAGTCGAACCGAAAGGATGGGGAGAGAGTACCGCCGGCATCCTCCACCGTTGAGGGCACTTGGGGATCTGGTGTAGGCCATGAAGCTGCACGGGATCACGTGGAGTGTGTACGACTCATCCTCGGGTGCGATTAGCAACTGGAGCGGGAGGAATCGCTCACTGTCGACCTCGGACATCCGCAAATTCATGTGGCGCCGTGGGCGGAGCTGTAGTGTTGTTAATCCCTAGTATGAACTATCTAATTAGGACCGCCATGTTCTATTCTACGTAAAGGAACTTGCCACGTTAGGAGAAGGGCTTCGAGGTGCTGGATTGGGGCAACTCCGGCTAGCATCCACCGCTGTGTGGGCGGCGCCACCGTCGGCACGGTCAGGGTGGAGAAGATTGCCTTAGGGTCGTCCGATTCTCGTTCAACGGTGGAGATTAGACGACCCATACACTTTCGTTCAATGGATTGTGGATCGTCGATCTTGGATCGGTCGGTCGGTAGGTCGTCACATTATGAGCGAATCGCACAGTCGATTTGGGTCCCAACGATGGGGATTAGGTCTTAGGGATCACGATTCATCCGCTGCGTGATAGCCGTCGGATCTGATCGGACGATTATAATCACAGCGTACCCCTTCGGTTGTCAAATTTGCATAAGCCCCTGGAAAGTAGTGAATCAACATGCCGTCCCTGGCGACTGTGCTCTGTGTCTCGGGTTTCTTGCCCCGAGGCCCCTGCATTTTTCTGTTTTAATGCGCCCAGCCCAGAGAATTAGAAATCAGAGAAAATTTAATTAGAAATGGATTTTTAGTGCAAAAATATTTGCTAGAACTTTTATAAATCATAGAAAAATCATATGAACTCCAAATTAATCCATTCTAGTTCCTATAATTTTATAATATTATTGTTTATCAAATGGTGCCACTATTTTGACATGAAAGCCAAATTAAAAATTATTTTCTAATTAATCTTGTATCCAACACATAAAACACTCAGAAATTCATAACTTAAAATCTATAACTCCAAAATTAATGATTCCTATTCCTACGATCTTATTTTAATTTATAGATTATTATTATGTATTTTGTTTATATGTTTGGTGTGATGTTAATTTCTCCTTTATACTGTGCTTATTTGTATTGTGGCGAGTAGAAGAGCCAGTGGCTGAGGATCCTGGTGCCCAGCAGAAAGAAATTGCTGAGCAGGAGCTCATTGAAGGCAAGTTGTGCCCTTGACCACTTTTTACCCAATAATGTTATTTAATATCACTTATTCAATGCATAGGTTTAATTTTGATGGGACTCAATGGGTTACCCTAGTCTGTTTACCCTTTTACCTTATTACCCCTGAATCATTTAGGTAGTCATGCTATTGCTTTACATGGTTTTGGGTTAATATTTCATTATATCCATGTTCCAATTTTTCTGTTATCTTATTTATGTTCATGTCAAGATCATTATCTTTAATTGGAGCATGGAGCTTAACTTGAGAAACACGTGCCACCACAAGAGAGGAATGGGACCCCTTGGCTGACTAATTAGGAAAGTGTCACACCCGGTTTTTAGAAGGCAAACCGAATGCGAACCATGTACGTGCCAGGATCAGTTATTCACGTACACAGCAGTTACATAACATGGACATCATCACACAGTGCTCAAATAGTATTAAAAGGGAAATTATAGTCGATTACATCATACGTCTGAGATGTCCATATAGTTCTTACAATAAATCAAAGTGCGGAAAAGAAACGTAGATAACGCGGCCTTCACAGGCAGCCGACTGGGGGTTGCCGCTAACCCACGCCTAGAACTCGTCGTAGTCTTGGAACTCCTGGAAGTCTCCTTCCACAGCTTCATTTTCTCCTGAGCAGTGGTTGCAATGCTGACAACCTGGGGGGGGGGATTGGTGTGTAGAGCAAGGGTGAGTACACATCAACATACTCAGCAAGCATCCCGTTTGGCTGTAGTGGACTAGCTTTATATGGGGATAAGTCAAGCAGTTACTTTTAGTTGGTCAGGTTATTACTTACTAGTAGAGAGCCAGGTTTTAACATTAACCCAAGTTATTAGCCCAATGTATCCTTTCCAAACGGAAAGAATACCACATACCAATACCATAATCATAATCAGAACCATCAATCTCATTGCCACCTGTACCAAAATATCTCTGATCAAGTATCACTAATCTCTGGAGCTCCCTTGGCCGCTCATAACCGCGAGCACGGCTGATATATCAGTTTCATAACACTCTGCAGAGGTTGCGCACTTTACCCACAAGCCGTGATTCCCTTTCTAGCCCGGGCTTGCAAGACCCTTATTCACTCCCAAGGTGAATGGCTAGGGATTCACTACGAAGCCTTTACAAAGATTCCCCGAGGCTGTAGCCACCCGTTAGGTTTCCTAAATGTACCGCACTCCTCCCCAAGGGACAAATCAACCTTGGCAGAGCGAGCCGCATACACCGAGCCCCATTGACGGCACAACGGCTAAGCGAACTACACCCCGGTTCCTCTAATTATTCAGCTAAGGGCGTCCCATTCCACCCTCATGGTTGCACTGTTTTCCCGGGCGGTCATCCATTGAACAGGTCCTTACGGAGAGGCACTCGAGAAACCGCTCGAGTCCCCTTAAAGGTCACAAATATAATCATAAATAAGAACGGGAAAACAGCGTATCATAGATAATCACATCATGTTCATTGATTAGAGTTGAGCAATAGCATCAAACTAAGCAGTAATAATCCGACCCAAATAGGTAAACAAGGACATGGATAACAAAAGCTAGTCAATCCTTAGGTATAAATGTGTAATGCGGGAGGTGAATTAAAGAATGAATAGGACAGAGATAGGTCAAAGGACACTTGCCTCCACCAACCGACTGCTGCTCAGGGGCTTCTCCTGCGAATTCCTCGGGCTCTTCGACCGGATCGTTCTCTATGCGAGCGCAAACATACATACATCCACATATTTAATACAAAAGAACAGTACACCATACAAGGGAACAAGTAAGCGAATATGCATCAAGTATGACATTCGATATCGCATTTGTTATGGTTAGAAAGAAACGGGAAGGGTCTCGCAGGGGGGGGGGTTAAATCTTATGCACTAATGGTTAGTTACAATTGATTCCTAACAAAAGAATTCTGTTATATATATATATACTAATGGGAACCTAATCATTTTTAGTTGATCAACATTGCACGGGATAAACAATTAACTACGTGAATCAACAGCATAACGGAATTTTAAATTAAACTTCCTATTTTCCATAGCATGAACAATGATCAGCCTACCTAAAACAAAGTAATTATGATCACAGAAAGTAAATAAAATAAAATAATAAAAAAATAAAAAAAAACAGAGGGGGGGCAGTTGAACCGGCCCTAGGGCGGTTGAACCGGCCCTGGGCTGGGCGGCCGAGCTGGGGCGGGCGCGCGGGGGAGGGCGGCCGAGCTGGGGCCGGGGCGGCTGAGCCGGTCGGCCAGGGCGGCTGAACCGGCCCTGGGCAGGGGGCGCGCGGCCAGGGGGCGCGCGGCCAGGCGCGGCCGGGCGAGCGGCCGAGGGCAGCGGCCGGGCAGGCTGGGGCGCGGCCGAGGCTGGCCAGGGGCCGGCCGGGCGGCCAGGGGGCGCGCCGGGGGCGGCCAGCGGCCGGGCTGGGGGTGGCCAGCGGCCGGCTGGGGGCACGGTCGGGGCGGTGGACAAGGAGAGAGGAGGGAGGGAGGGGAGAGGGAGGGAGGAGAGAGGAGGGGCTCACCGGCGATGGGCGGCCGACGGCGAGGGTTGGGGTCGGCTGCAGGGGGCGGCGGCTAGGGCAGGGGGTAGGGGCGGCGCTAGGGAGAGGAGGGAGAAAATGAGAGGGAGGGAGAGGGGAATTGGGGAAAAAGGGAGGGGGTGGGGGCGGCTGGGCCTGCCAAGGCCCAAGGGGGGGGCGCGCAGGGGGCTTGGGCCGGCCGGGGTCGGCCCACGGCGCGGGAGAGAGAGAAAAAGAGGAGAGAGGAAGAGAGAGAAAGAAAAAGAAAAGATTATTTCCCTGTTTTTCGAAATCCGATCTTCCTACATGAATGCATTTGCACCTTCAAAGCAATCAAAAGAAATGCAAGGTTCGACATGGTGCATCAAACAACATAAAGTATTTTTAGAGTTTTTCTTACACGGGAAATCCAAACCGAATCCCGCTAAAACTTTGGAAAAGGTCAAGGTTTAGCGAGGGAAAAAAGAAAAGAAAAGGTAACGCCCGAATTTTGGCGAGTAAAGAAAAGAAAAAATTCAACTGCAAAATTCGGGGCGTTACAAACCTATCCCCCTTAAAAGAATCTCGCCCTCGAGATTCAGGGCTGGCTAGCAAAGAGCTCTGGGTACTTAGCCATCAAATCATCTTCACGCTCCCAGGTTGCTTCTTCCTCAGAGTGGTGATTCCATCTGACTTTGCACATTCTGATGGTCTTCCTTCGGGTGACTCTGTCTGCAATCTCAAGAATCTGAGCTGGCTTCTCAACATAGGTCAAGTCCTCCTGGACTTCCAGACCTTCCACTGGCAACTGCCCTTCTGGCACACGCAAGCACTTCTTCAACTGAGACACATGAAAGACATCATGCACAGCTGACAAATTCTCTGGCAGGCTGAGCTGATAAGCCACTTCTCCACGCTTTGAGAGGATCTGGTACAGACCAATGTAGCGGGGTGCTAGCTTGCCTTTGATTCCGAACCTTCTGACTCCTCTGATCGGTGACACTTTCAGATAGACAAAGTCTCCGACTTCAAAACTCAGCTCTCTTCTTCTTGTGTCTGCATAGCTTCGCTGCCTCGATTGCGCTATCTTCAGATTCTCTCAGACCATCTTGATGTTCTCTTCGGCTTCAAGCAAAATATCTGGCCCAAACACTTGCTTTTCTCCAGGCTGATCCCATTGCAACGGAGTTCTACAACTCCTTCCATAAAGCGCTTGAAATGGTGACATCTTCAAACTGGCCTGGTAACTGTTGTTATAGGAAAACTCTGCATAAGGCAATCGCTTGTCCCATCCGGACTGATCTTGCAACGCACAGGCTCTCAACATGTCTTCAAGAATTTGATTGGTTCTTTCAGTCTGACCATCTGTCTGCGGGTGATAAGCTGAACTGAAATTCAGATGTGTGCCCAAGGCTTCATGCAACTGCTGCCAGAAATGAGAGGTGAACTGCGTTCCTCTGTCTGACACTATCTTCTTTGGCACACCATGAAGACAAACGATCCGAGACATATACAGTTCTGCCAATACTGCACTGCTGTAGGTGGTCTTGACAGGTATGAAGTGGGCTGACTTGGTCAAACGGTCCACTACTACCCAAATAGAATCGTAGCCGGCTCGGGTGCGAGGCAATCCGACTATGAAATCCATACCGATTTCATCCCATTTCCACTGAGGGATCTGCAACGGTTGCAACAATCCAGCAGGTCTCTGGTGTTCTGCCTTAATTCGCCGACAACTATCGCACATAGCCACATGCTCTGCAATTTCCCTCTTCATTCCGTACCACCAAAATTTCTTCTTCAGATCCTGATACATCTTCTCACTGCCAGGGTGAATCGAATAAGCTGTCTCATGAGCTTCCTTGAGAATCAACTCCCGAATAGACTGGACATTGGGAACACACAAGCGGTCTTTGAACCATACCACGCCTTCAGCATCTTCTCGAAAATCTTTGCCTCTGCCATCTAGAATCAGTCGCCGAATCTCACTGATCTTCTCATCATTCTTCTGCGCTTCTTTGATTTCGCGCTCCAAGGTAGGTTCCAATTCAACTGTGACTCCTCGCGAATTGTTCAGAAATCCGAGACTCAACCTGTCAAACTCTTTGGCCAGCTCATAAGGCATCGGACGAGCGACCATCAGATTGACTTGACTCTTTCTGCTCAAAGCATCTGCCACTACGTTTGCTTTGCCTGGATGGTAATGGATCTCCAACTCATAGTCTTTGATCAGCTCTAACCATCTTCGCTGCCTCATGTTCAATTCTGACTGAGTGAATATGTACTTCAGACTCTTGTGATCTGTGTAAACATCGCATTTCTGCCCATACAGATAGTGCCTCCATGTCTTCAGTGCGTGAACCACTGCTGCCAACTCTAGATCATGGATTGGGTAATTCTTCTCATGAACCTTCAGCTGTCGGGACGAGTAAGCCACAACTCTTCCCTCTTGCATCAACACGCATCCCAAACCTGTGTAACAAGCATCACAGTACACAGAGAAGGGCTTGTGCACATCAGGCAAGACTAGGACAGGCGCTGTTGTCAACTTCTCTTTCAGCGCTTCAAAGGCTTCTTGGCATTTCTGGGTCCACTTGAACTCAACCTTGTTGCCTAGCAACGCTGTCATTGGTTTCGCAATCTTCGAAAACCCTTCAATGAATCGCCGATAATATCCGGCCATTCCAATGAAGCTCTTGATTCCTCGAGCATCCGTTGGCGCTTTCCAGTTCAGAATGTCTGCCACTTTCTTCGGATCCACAGCCAATCCTTCCTTGTTGATTATGTGACCCAAGAACAGGACTTCACTGATCCAGAACTCACACTTGCTCAACTTTGCATACAACTGGTGCTCTCGCAACCTCTGCAATACCATCCTCAAATGATCTGCATGCTCTTCTTCACTTTGAGAATAAATCAGAATGTCATCAATGAATACCACCACAAACTTATCAAGATAATCCATGAATACACTGTTCATCAGATTCATAAAGAAGGCTGGTGCATTGGTCAAACCAAAAGACATCACTGTGAACTCATACAAACCATACTTGGTAATGAATGCCGTCTTCGGAATGTCCGAAGGTCGGATCCTGAGCTGATGATAACCTGACCTCAGATCAATCTTGGAGAACACACTGGCTCCTCTCAACTGGTCAAACAGATCTTCTATTCTGGGCAAGGGATACTTGTTCTTGATCGTGACTTCATTCAAAGCTCGATAATCGATACACATCCTTTTGGTGCCATCTTTCTTCTCCACAAACAAGACAGGGGCGGCCCAAGGCGAGGTGCTTGGCCGGATGTAACCTTTCTCTGACAGCTCATCAATCTGCTTCTTAAGCTCAACCAACTCTGGTCCCGATATTCTGTAAGCTCTCTTAAAGATGGGGGCGGTTCCAGGAAGAAGCTTTATGGCAAACTCAACTTTCCGCTCTGGTGGCATACCCGGTAAGTCCTTTGGAAACACATCTGGGAATTCAGACACAACCTTGATACTCTCAATTGGGTCTACTTCACTGCTATCGACAGCCATCTGATAACAACTTCTTTTCTTTGGCTCAGGCGGGACTAACTCGGTCACCACTTCCTCTCCTAGTGGGGACACCAACTTGATTGTCCTCTTATCACAACTGATAACTGCCTGATACTTATCTAGCCAATTCATCCCTAGGATGACATCTATTCCCTGAGTACCCATTACTATAAGGTTAGCGGGAAACGCTATCCCCCTTATTTCCACACTTATATTCAAACATATGCTATCAGCTCGAATTCTACCACCAGCTGAGTCAATTTGAATGGGGGTTGACATGGTAGTAATTGGAAGATTATGTGCTTCTACCCATGATGCAGTAATGAAAGAATGCGTTGCTCCAGTATCAAATAACACTTCTGCAATATGGGAATCGACTGGGAACATACCTACTGTCATGCCGGGGGTCTCCTGAACTGCTTCAGCCTCCAAGTGGTTCAATCTTCCATGGTTATAGCGCTGCTGAGGGCGGTTGCCTGCTCCAGGCTGAGACGCATTCTGCTTCGCTGGGGCATTGGGGCCTGACTGCTGCTGGGCTGCCTTCTTCGGACATTGCATCACCCAGTGGCCTTGCTCTCCACAGTGGAAACATGCTCTGTTTCCAACCTGAGCTGGTGCTGCCTGATTGCTCTGCTGGGTTGCGGGGGCAGGAAGACGAGGTGTCTGCTGATTCTGCCTCTGAAACTGACCTCCTGACTGATTGCTCTGACGGTTCTGGTACTGATGCTGAGGATACTGCCTTTGGAACTGCTGATACTGCTGACGCTGCTGATGCTGCTGAGGTGGACGCTGGTTCTGCCTGAACTGCTGAGGTTGATTGCCTGAAAAACGAGGACGGCTGCTGCTTCCAGGCTGGGGTCCACTGATCTTGCGCTTACGATCCTCCATCTCCTTACGCTTCCTTTCTGTCATGATTGCTCTGTCAATCAGGTGCTGGAATGTCGGGAAGGTGTGATTCATCAGTTGGTACTGCAGAGGGTCAACCAAGCCTCTCAAGAAACGGTACTGTCGCTTGGCGTCGGTGTTGACATCTTCGGGAGCATAGCGAGACAACTGCAGAAACCTGTCTCGATACTCACTGACAGATGATGACCCTTGCTTAAGGGCCAGGAACTCCTCCTTCTTCACTGTCATCAGACCTGCAGGCACATGGTACTGACGAAAGCTACCTCTGAACTCTTCCCAGGTGATGGTGTCGGGGTTGGCATGGGTGGCGAGGTAAGACTCCCACCATGATTGGGCTGCTCCTCTCAACAGACGGGGACCATACAAGACTTTCTCCCTGTCATCACACTGAGCGGTATGCAACTCCCGCTCCACAGTGCGCAGCTAATCTTCAGCATCCATGGGGTCAGAAGAGTGAGCGAACGTTGGTGGATGGCCTCTCATGAATTCAGCACGCTTGTCTCTGGGCATCTGAGGCATCTGAGGCTGGGGTGGTGCTTGCTGCTGTTGCTGCTGCTGCTGCTGAATGGCGGCCAGAGTCTGACCGATGGCTTGAACTGCCTGAGTCTGCATCAGAAACATCTGCTCAATCGACATCGGGGGCAGGGGCGGCAGCTGCTGCTGCTGAGGCGCCTCATCTTGCTGACCGGCTTGCTCCTGCTGAGCACGCCTTCCTCCTCTACGCCTGTTCTCTGACATCTGCAGAACGCAACCACACATCAGAACTGATCTGGCAAATCTTGCAGCATAAGAAAAGAGTATAGAATTCTCCAATCAGCACTGAACAGATGAGCATCTTCACTGATCTCCAACACAGACCACACAGCTTCTCAGATAAAGAGGAAAGTGGAATAAAGGTTTTCCCAACTATATAACTAACTCCATTAACATAATGTGTAAACCAAAATGCAGGGGATACCCACACTCTGGTGACAATCATTACAAAGATCCAAACCAAACATAGTTCATCATGACAAACATAAATGCACAGGATATAGCAAACTACCCTGTCTAACTAAGACTAACTAAGACCGAGATTAACGCTAAGACTGAAGCTTCTATGTATATATATATTTCGTATTAATTACAAGATCCAACTCTAACGAGCTATGGTTCTAGATTTATCTTGGTCTTGCAGTCGGGATTGCCATAAGACTGGCGTCCACGCCGAGGTGAGCGGTACGGGTGCTGAGTCCCGACGGGAGCGGGGGAACCATCATCCAGGTGACGACGCTCCGCGCGCTCAGCCCGCAGCAGGGCGATCTCAGCACGAGCCCTACTCAGCTCGTCTAATGCATGGTCCAGCTCCGTGTTTAGCACGGCGGCTAGGTTGACTGTGCTGCTCAACCTAGGATTGTCCTCACCAGCAGGTGAAACAATCACGCCTCCTGTGCTGCCAGATGGACGGCGAGGGTAATACTTCAGGTCGAGACCGTCAGCTACCCCACCGAGAACCGAGCAGTAGTGCGAAAGCGCACGCCGTGCAGCATCCTGCATGGCTGCCTCAGCTGAGTCCCGCTCAGAGATAGAATAGTGCTCTGAGCAAGCCTCCGCGCCCTGGAGACTGTTCTCCGGACGGCGCACCAAACAGGTCGCCTCCCAGCGGTCCGGGTAGACCCCGCGACTATGCTGGTAGACCACACAGCGATACTCGATGGACCAAGTACGCCGGTCAAGTGCCCGACGTAGCAGGGTGTCGAGCGCGTCGTGGAAGTGATACCCGCGAGCAGCGTCGCGAGTGATGGGTCGAGCAACCCATCCTTCCGGCTCATGGCTAGAGAGGTCGAGGTCGTGGCTCGAGCTGTCGTCGCCACCTCCGTCGTCTGGGTCTCCTCCAGCAGCTACTCCAGAAGCTGGGGCGCCCAGTGGTGGTGCAGGGGGCGCCTCCAGGGGAAGCACAGGAGAGCAGCTCCTCACAAACTCTATCTCCTGATGGAGCGAGAAGGAAGAGCCCTGCTGCTCCTGTCGTCGACGTTCCTGCTCCTCATGCAGGCGGTGGTGCAGTCTCTTCAAGTGGCTGGACTGTCCGGCCACGGGACGGCGAAGCGGACGCTCAGCAAGGCGGGAGGGTAAGAAGGGGATGACGGACTTTCGTGCAGTGTGTCTAAGTCGAGCCATCTACAAAAGACATCGCAAGCAAAAGGGTGAGAACAGAATTAATATGACCAGCAAGTAATGAACCATAAATAAATGAAGGATCAGAATAATAATGAATCATAAATAAATGAAGGATCAGAATAAAACAAAATTTTCAGCAAGGTATAATATATAGTAGAACATAGATTTGGTCAGTAGGACCAACTTTTGAAGGGATATCAAAGTCAAGGCAGGGACAGAGGTCTATAGTCCTTAGAACGACCATTCTACTCTAGGTTAGCGGTCCTACAGTCAGCACGGCTTTGATACCACTTATGTCACACCCGGTTTTTAGAAGGCAAACCGAATGCGAACCATGTACGTGCCAGGATCAGTTATTCACGTACACAGCAGTTACATAACATGGACATCATCACACAGTGCTCAAATAGTATTAAAAGGGAAATTATAGTCGATTACATCATACGTCTGAGACGTCCATATAGTTCTTACAATAAATCAAAGTGCGGAAAAGAAACGTAGATAACGCGGCCTTCACAGGCAGCCGACTGGGGGTTGCCGCTAACCCACGCCTAGAACTCGTCATAGTCTTGGAACTCCTGGAAGTCTCCTTCCACAGCTTCATCTTCTCCTGAGCAGTGGTTGCAATGCTGACAACCTGGGGGGGGGGATTGGTGTGTAGAGCAAGGGTGAGTACACATCAACATACTCAGCAAGCATCCCGTTTGGCTGTAGTGGACTAGCTTTATATGGGGATAAGTCAAGCAGTTACTTTTAGTTGGTCAGGTTATTACTTACTAGTAGAGAGCCAGGTTTTAACATTAACCCAAGTTATTAGCCCAATGTATCCTTTCCAAACGGAAAGAATACCACATACCAATACCATAATCATAATCAGAACCATCAATCTCATTGCCACCTGTACCAAAATATCTCTGATCAAGTATCACTAATCTCTGGAGCTCCCTTGGCCGCTCATAACCGCGAGCACGGCTGATATATCAGTTTCATAACACTCTGCAGAGGTTGCGCACTTTACCCACAAGCCGTGATTCCCTTTCTAGCCCGGGCTTGCAAGACCCTTATTCACTCCCAAGGTGAATGGCTAGGGATTCACTACGAAGCCTTTACAAAGATTCCCCGAGGCTGTAGCCGCCCGTTAGGTTTCCTAAATGTACCGCACTCCTCCCCAAGGGACAAATCAACCTTGGCAGAGCGAGCCGCATACACCGAGCCCCATTGACGGCACAACGGCTAAGCGAACTACACCCCGGTTCCTCTAATTATTCAGCTAAGGGCGTCCCATTCCACCCTCATGGTTGCACTGTTTTCCCGGGCGGTCATCCATTGAACAGGTCCTTACGGAGAGGCACTCGAGAAACCGCTCGAGTCCCCTTAAAGGTCACAAATATAATCATAAATAAGAACGGGAAAACAGCGTATCATAGATAATCACATCATGTTCATTGATTAGAGTTGAGCAATAGCATCAAACTAAGCAGTAATAATCCGACCCAAATAGGTAAACAAGGACATGGATAACAAAAGCTAGTCAATCCTTAGGTATAAATGTGTAATGCGGGAGGTGAATTAAAGAATGAATAGGACAGAGATAGGTCAAAGGACACTTGCCTCCACCAACCGACTGCTGCTCAGGGGCTTCTCCTGCGAATTCCTCGGGCTCTTCGACCGGATCGTTCTCTATGCGAGCGCAAACATACATACATCCACATATTTAATACAAAAGAACAGTACACCATACAAGGGAACAAGTAAGCGAATATGCATCAAGTATGACATTCGATATCGCATTTGTTATGGTTAGAAAGAAACGGGAAGGGTCTCGCAAGGGGGGGGGGTTAAATCTTATGCACTAATGGTTAGTTACAATTGATTCTTAACAAAAGAATTCTGTTATATATATATATACTAATGGGAACCTAATCATTTTTAGTTGATCAACATTGCACGGGATAAACAATTAACTACGTGAATCAACAGCATAACGGAATTTTAAATTAAACTTCCTATTTTCCATAGCATGAACAATGATCAGCCTACCTAAAACAAAGTAATTATGATCACAGAAAGTAAATAAAATAAAATAATAAAAAAATAAAAAAAAAACAGAGGGGGGGGCGGTTGAACCGGCCCTAGGGCGGTTGAACCGGCCCTGGGCTGGGCGGCCGAGCTGGGGCGGGCGCGCGGGGGAGGGCGGCCGAGCTGGGGCCGGGGCGGCTGAGCCGGTCGGCCAGGGCGGCTGAACCGGCCCTGGGCAGGGGGCGCGCGGCCAGGCGCGGCCGGGCGAGCGGCCGAGGGCGCGGCCGGGGCGCGGTCGGGCGGGCTGGGGCGCGGCCGAGGCTGGCCAGGGGCCGGCCGGGCGGCCAGGGGGCGCGCCGGGGGCGGCCAGCGGCCGGGCTGGGGGTGGCCAGCGGCCGGCTGGGGGCACGGCCGGGGCGGTGGCCAAGGAGAGAGGAGGGAGGGAGGGGAGAGGGAGGGAGGAGAGAGGAGGGGCTCACCGGCGATGGGCGGCCGACGGCGAGGGTTGGGGTCGGCTGCAGGGGGCGGCGGCTAGGGCAGGGGGTAGGGGCGGCGCTAGGGAGAGGAGGGAGAAAATGAGAGGGAGGGAGAGGGGAATTGGGGAAAAAGGGAGGGGGTGGGGGCGGCTGGGCCTGCCAAGGCCCAAGGGGGGGGGGGCGCGCAGGGGGCTTGGGCCGGCCGGGGTCGGCCCACGGCGCGGGAGAGAGAGAAAAAGAGTAGAGAGGAAGAGAGAGAAAGAAAAAGAAAAGATTATTTCCCTGTTTTTCGAAATCCGATCTTCCTACATGAATGCATTTGCACCTTCAAAGCAATCAAAAGAAATGCAAGGTTCGGCATGGTGCATCAAACAACATAAAGTATTTTTAGAGTTTTTCTTACACGGGAAATCCAAACCGAATCCCGCTAAAACTTTGGAAAAGGTCAAGGTTTAGCGAGGGAAAAAAGAAAAGAAAAGGTAACGCCCGAATTTTGGCGAGTAAAGAAAAGAAAAAATTCAACTGCAAAATTCGGGGCGTTACAGAAAGCTAGTGGAAGATTACCTTACCCGAAAGGGGCAAGGGCAGTAGGGGAGTTACATGCAGAGAGGTTCTTGGGTTGATTTTGCTGCTTTGGCGGTCAGACGAGGGATTCTTGCAAGTGCTCTTCCCATAAACTGTAGCAGGTTTTCGGAAGCTAGTGGAACTTTGTAAATGCCTCGTAGTGGATCCCTAGCCATTCACCTCGGTAGTGTCTAAGGGCCTTGCAAACTCTGGCGACGTGGGATACACGACTTGTGGGTACAGGGTACAACCTCTACAGAGTGTAAAACTGGTATACTAGCCGAGCTCACGGTCAAGAATAGCTCAAGACTCTCGCATGATTAAATTATGGAACCTAAATTCAATTTGTCATATGCATTACATGGGATTTATTATTAATTTTGTTCTATTATTTATTATTATGGTTTGGTATCTACTTATATTTAGTAATTGCTAATAAAATTTTGACCAACTTATTAAAAGCAATGCTCAGCTTTAACCCCTATTATTGATCAGCCTTACACAACACAAGAACTTCCACCTTTGGTGAGTTCATGCCACATTATTCCCCATAACTTGTTGAGCTATGATCATGTGTGAGCTCACCCTTGCTGTCTCACACCCCCACAAGAGAAGAACAGGAGGTTCAAGAGAAGCCACACAACAAGGAGTTTGATCTGATCTAGATGGCGTCTCCTAGTGGACTTATTGGCACCAAGGATGCACCTTAGTTCATTTTATATTTATCTTTTATTTTGTAAGACTTCCGCAATGTAATAAGTACTCTGATGTTATTGTGACATTTATCTCTATACACTCTGTTATTATATGTGTTGTCTTCTTTGGCGCATATATGAGATGCACCCGGCTTTGTTCTTTAAATCCGGGTGTGACAATCCTATACATATAGAGAGTTTCTCTCTCCTCTCCTCTATCCATTTTCATACTTTAAACAATAGATTTAGCAAAACTAAAAAGAGTATGATAAATATGTATGTGCAAAAATTAGAAGTAAAATATGTCTCTAATATCGATATTTATGTATAAAGGACGAGATATAGAGAACGGTGCTGGAGATGAAGATATAGAGAGAATAGTTTAGAGAAGACTGTAACAGACAGATATAAAGAATAAATATAGAGGACATGGCTGGATACAGTCTTAATTCAGTAAAGCTAAGTCCACCGCTTTGCACATGTAACCCATTCTCATAGACTGTGATATTTTTTTTCTTGTGGTAAACATTTAATTTTGTTATTTTAGTGGTAAATTAGAGCATCTCCAACAATGCCTCAAACTAGTGCCTCAAATTGAAATATGGGGCTCTACACGGGAAAAACTACTCCAACAGTGCCCCATTTCATAAAATTTTGTCAAAAAACTATAGGGCACCTTCTTAAGTGACTCAAATATACTACACCGTAGTAGGCTGCCCTATAATCTAGATTTGGGGCTTTACTGTTGGAGCGGGGTGTTTTATTGGAGTCCTAAATTTTATAAAATATACTTATTTTCAAATTATAGGGCATTTTTATAGGTCACGTTGTTGGAGATGCTCTTACACGCACATCATCATTAGGTATGAATGTAGGGTTGTATTTGAGCATCACCATCATACCGTGTTTTCCTAAAAAAAGTATCAACTATACATTATTAAGGTGCAAAAATGGCACCATTGCACGGAATCCAGTAAGGAAACACATGATATTGTTTATACTGATTGCACACGATCACCTGAATATCTTGCCTTGCTATTTCAGGAAAGGAAACTTGCCAATACATTTCCTAAATTTTTAAGGATCGCAACGTGAACCCTGAGGAATCGGAGGTCCCAACAGCAAAAGACAGAGACCCAAGTCTTAAAAGGGATAATTGAATTTTTGCCACTCACAATATTGTATTCTTATTATAATTACCACTGTGTCTATGAATTGTGGGTGTAGCTGGATCTATGGAATGTGGGCCTGATTACAATTTTACAAACATGTTTCTTGCTCATGACAAATATGAGAATCTCTCAGTCTTAAAACTCCTCCATCCGAGGAAGGGCGGAGAGGAGCAGCAGCGGAGCCAAAGGGTATGGCGGCTTCGTTCAGAAGCACGGATTCAGGTAACGGACTGTCCCTCTCCTTTCATCTGCGGTTACTAATCATGCTCTCCTTAGATCTATTGCTCCAGTTTTGCATTTCTTTTTGCGATTTTACCAGTTTCTACGAGAGGTAGCGTTCTTGCGCAAGATTTATTTATCTTCGTTTTCCCGTCTGTTTCTCGATTCCCAGACGCGACATTTTCGTATCTCTTGTTTTTTTGTGCTCTGGTTAATCAACTAGAAGTAATCCACCGTCAAGAGGTTGTCTACGATGCTGGGAATTGTTTGTGCCACTATGAACTCTAGGTGTTATAACTCGGCATCAGCAACAGAGTAATCTGGGAGACAACCGAACCCTGCATACAAATTCCAGATGTACGGGATTTTATTGCTTCTAGCCACTTGTTCTATGCATCATTGTGTATGTGGTCTATGAACTGAACAGCGGTAACTATCGATATTTATTTATGTTCTATTAACGAAAAGAATTTCTTTGCATATCACTGTCACACCTTCTCCACTCTGACCATTTCTGAACTTATGCAAGACGGTCATAATGGGGGTATTTGGTTTGAATAATCAATCCATTCTAAATGAGGTGGTGCATAAGTTCATTCCACAAACTTGGTGAAACAAACTCATTCCTTGTATTAGTACTAATTATTAGCCTTAAAAAATAAAATGGTGATAGATTAATTTATTACATTGCACAAATCAAACAAGAAAGTGAGGAGTGAGAAGATGATGGACTAGATCATTCCTTAAACCAAACACCTCAAATGTGAATGGACTTGTTCTCTTGACTAGAGGCTAGAGCGTGCGTCAGGTTGATTTTAGTGGTCCATTGCTGTAATTATTTATCCGGTACTTATCTGAAAATATATTTTTTTCTTGGTCTTGCCGGGGCACCTGAAATTGCTTGTGATACATGGAATTAGGGACCTTTCATAGACAGGAGTAGGTGGCTTTTGTTTTTAAAAGCCCATGTGTAGCTGAAGTGGTCACCAAAAGCAGTGTCGCTATAGGAAATGGAGCAGATACAAAACATTGGTTAATGAAGATAAGTGCCTTTTCAAAGCGCAAATAGTAATGTATTTATACTTTCTATGGGGTACTTTCTTCAATCAAATATTTAATTTGTTATCCTTGCTTATTTTGTTTCTGGTTTGTCTGCAATGCTTGTTTCAACGCTGTTGTTTCCATATTATTTTTCTTGTAAAGCTTGACAATTCCACTGACAGTTCTTGTTTGTATAATTTTAGGTCGAATGGATCTTTTAGGATGATGTAAAATTCAATTTTGCCAAGGAGCATGAGGGCCGACAATTTTGACGGTTCTGAACTTGACAACAAGACAAATTCACTTCATGATCAGTTCTCGACACAGTTGTCATTGTCTAGTTCCAGTGATGGCGAGGAGATTGCAACTTCTTCATGTCCTGACAAGGGGTGCCCTTTGGCCATCCTTCATTTATGCCTAAAGAGTTTTAAGCAGGATGCTACTGCGGAGGATGCAGCTAAATGGAGGCTTGACGGGACCTTTGTTCTTTCAGACACAGAATGGGGTGATTCTTCATATGCTAGTTCTCTCAGCGAACAGTCATCTACAATCAGTGCCCCCAGTACGCCATTCACTCAGCCTGAGGATCTTGACAGAACAGATATCTGGATTTCATCTTTAGATCTTGATGCCGAGGATTGTGCCTTGCTGCCAGAGCCAGACAAGGAACAATTTCCAGATATACTCGGTTTTGATTTCCCCAGCCCTTCTTTCAGCGCAATCAGAAGCCTCCAGTTTGGTTCTTCCAGCTATAGTGCTGGAATGTTTTTGAGCAAAGAAGCCAACGACTCTGATGAGCCAATATTCTGGCCATTTGAGGGCACCTCCTACAACAGTCCTGAATTTGACAGATTTCTGACTGTGTCGCCTCGTAGAAACACAATGGATCCCGGGTACGCTCAAGTCCGTCACTCGAATCCATTCTTGCGGAGGCTCCGTAACAGCACACTATCTTCAGTAAAGAAGTGCATTGAACTGCACCAAAGGACCAGAAATTCAGACGCAAAAGCAAGTGTGGCGTCCTCCTGCCAAGAGAAGATTCAGAAGACGGCTGCAGCTGCCTCCAGGTTAACAAAAGCATCTGCATCCTCCAGTTACAGTCATCACCAGATGCCGAGCATCTGTCAGAAAAGAAGGCCGCCTCACTTGAAACTCGGTGGTCCAAGAAAGGTTAGCTCTCCACAGTTGCAGGCAGATCGATCTAGTACTAAGAAGATTGAAGCAGCAGGCGTCCAAAAAGTAGCGGATAAGAAGAGTCGGATCGAAGAGTTGATTGGATTGGATGAGTTTGACGGCCACGAAGGCATTGGCTCGGGTTCGTCAGATTACCAGTTTAGTCTATGGATATCTCCAAGATAGTTGGTCTGTGCAACCATCCTGCAGTAAGCAACTTACCATGAGCTATCCGCACATAGGTCTGTGAGGTCAAAAGCAAGGTTTTTGTAAACCAGATAGTTGGCCTGTGTAATCGACTCAACAAATCCTTGAAAACTGGCGCTGACGTAGCAGGAGTGTACACTACAAAATCCTTTTGGCAGCTGCGCTGGTTTCCAGAACTGATAGCGTACGGGGCGTGAAGAAAAGACCTATCTCAGCACCTACACTTCGCCAGTGTCCATGTCAAGATTTCTTTTCCCGTATTGTCTGCCGACCACACCCATATTACTATAAAGAAAAATATACAGAAAACCTGATGGTTCCTTATTTTCCTACGTGGCTCTTTGACTCTTGCTACAGTTTAGCATGGGAAAGTATCCTTGCTACGATCCTGTACTCTCGACAATTTTTATTTTGTATTTTATACAGTAAGGAAATTTTGAAATAAATGTGTTACATTTCTTTGTCAACGCTACTTTTTGTACTTTCAACTCTCGGATCACATTTACTGAAAAACCACTACTGATCCTGTTGTCACATTGGGTAGAAACAAATCTGTTACCCCTTCAAAAAATATCTGCCACTGTGAGGAAATTTGCATGCCTGCCAATAATTTCCCGTGCTCAGAATTACACAAATACCAGAAGAAAATAAAAAAGATAACAGGAAACAAACAAAAGGCAGGATCAGAATCTGAAGGTGTTGGGGGCCTTACTCAGGGCTGAAGGTTCTTAAAATATCCATTTGTCACTTGATTCTAGGTCTTCGGCTCTTAAAATATCAATTTCTCACTTGATTCTAGGTCTATTTCATGTATAAAGGACAGTCGATGAAGGTCAACTTGACACAAAAACGACACAAAAATGAAGCAACAACCTGGAAGAAGCTATGTACGGCCAACATGGATAAAAGACAAGATCCCCAAAGCTTGCTAAATACAGCCACGAAGGAAGTGACAATATTGCCCTTAGTTGATTTTGTAGTTCATGTATAGGGCTCAGAATATGTTTATAATTTTCACGAAACTGTGTTCTTCCACTATAAATAGGGAAGCAGTGCCATACAAACAGACACAGCTTTCAGAGGCAAAAATCTGAATTGTTGTTCCTACGAAGCTTGTATTTGTTCTTTTCTATTTTTGCGTTGTTATCTGTAAAGCAGAAGGTACGATTATAATTATTAATGGATGAAAGAAAGAAGAAGGTTAACATTTGCAATATGAGTAATTTAAAATGTTCTTGTGTTACACTCTCTTCATCTACATTGCAACTTCTATATATTCATCTTTTACCCTTCTTTCCTTAATTAACACCCTTGTGAAGAGTTAATTAAGGTGAGAAGAATAAATTTACTTTTTTTTTGTTGTCTTGTTTTTTATTTCATTAAGAAGTCAAAAATAAGTGGCCAACGGAAGGCTATACGAAAACAGGAGAGAACAATCACTACAAAGCAATTATGCAATATGTATCTATCTATTTATTGTATTTTTCTGCCAATTAATTGTACATCTGTTGTGAACATACGATCCTGAATAATATTGTTCTTATGTACCTTCATTTTTAAAGGAGTTATTCCGAAGGAATAGCTGTTCAGGGACAAAGGGTGTCTGTCTTTTTAACACTGTGTTTCCTTGTTTTCAACTGTGTATAGCATCTAAGAACAAGTAACCAATAGTATATTCTTTGATATTTTATAATAAATCTGAGGTTACACCATTGAGTGTAGCAAAAGTGCTGACGAAGCTCCAAAGTCGTTTCTACAGGGTTGCAGAGCTCAAAATACCACCTAGTAATGGTGAAGAAGCTTCAAAGTCGTTCCTACATTGATGCAGAGCTCAAAATACCACCTAGTAATGGTGAAGAAGCTTCAAAGTCGTTTCTAATGGGATGGAGAGCTCAAAGCACCTAGTAAAAGTGTGAAAGACTTCAAAGTCGTTCCCAACGGAATGTAGAGTCTTATTGCAATGATTTTTCTATGTTTTTCATAAGCATTTTGCATCAAGCATTCATGCACCATACCATCATAACATTATGCATCATATTATCCTATATCAAGTACAAATGAACAAGAAGGGGAGTTGCTCCTTTCATGTATAGATGAAAAAAGAATTCTGAAGCAGCTTATTAAAGAATGAAAATCTTTGTGGACTTCGAAAAAGATTTTTATTATATAATGGAAGCAAAAGGGCGAAGAAGGGGAAAATGCTTCGGTTTCAGTAGCTGCATACCCAGAATATTGCAAGACCTTCGGTTGTAGAGGATTCTTCTTTACGAAGCATGAAAAGAAGGAAGGTGTTTTTTCGCCTTCGGCTCAAAATGGTATGTATACTTATTTCACGCTCCATAAAGAAATATCGTACACATTCTAAGTTAACACTTGAGACTTATGTAACTCTACCTGCGCTGACAATGAAGATTCAAGATCGGCAATGCGCTTCACATCTGCCTTCTTATCCACTTCCATTTTTGAAATTATTGAACTCTCTTTGGAAAATTTAGCCAGTTCAGCCTAGCTCTCCTTCAATTTGTCGACCAAAGAAAGCAGAATTTTATATTTTTCAACAGCTTCATGCCAAAGTTTATAAACTTCTAAATGTAAATTTCTGAAGGCTATTCGAGTGCTTTCGTCTTCGACATCTTTTTGCACTTTTAAAGCTTTGCTCAGAATAAGCCCCTAGCAGCAGCAAAGAGTAAATAATAAGAAAAAATATCCGAGCAATCAATAAAGATAAAAAAGAAAAGTGAGCACCAATCTTTAAATTATTATATGCCAGGCAATCCGCAAGATGATACTGTTGATCACTTGTTCTCAATTGCTGTGAATCAAGAGCAAGGTAACACATTTGTTATACGTTAAAAACCTTCGTCCTTCGAAGCATTATTCCCCCTTAGAGATAACGAGTATTAGACGAAGGCCATGAAGAACAAGTCTTCATAGTTCAAAGATATAAAAACATAATTATAAATGCAATGTAATACCATGTATTTATATCATAACGAATGTATTGATACTATTAAAGTTTGTATTGCATTGATACCTTTGGCTTGCTTGAAGGTAATGACGTGACAACAATCACAATCCAACGTGAACAGTACGGGTGTACTGTTCATCTATTTATAGGCAATCGTATAACTTCGTACGTTATTACATTCATACCCTCAATAATTACATACAAGGTTTACAAATGTCACAGGGACAACATTGTCATTTGTACTCAACAACTTGAGCGACGCCTTCTGCCTATGTCACTTTCCTGCTTCATCGTGATGAAGCTTGCTTCGTCGTACTTCCCTTGATCTATGTCGAAGCTTTTCTGGTGACGAAGCTCCTGTAAAACTTAATAATATGCTGAAAAAAAGTTAGCCGTGTTTTTGAGGACCTTCGGAAGATGAAGGTCCCCCAACAGTAGCCCCTCGTAGGATTAGTTTGTTCCTTTGTAACAAATTCAGACTGCGAAATGAACGAAAGCTTTTAGCCGAAGGTCCCAAAAAACACATTCCCTTTCGCTAGAATAGCGAAACCTTCTGTATCGTGGGGCCCAACGTGCAGTGGTGCTCTACATATATATATGGGATGAAAATATTTTTCATGCTATCAAGCTTGTGTTGGGTTTGTCGTTTTAGCTTTCTGATTCTACAACCGTGATTGCTTTCGAGCTTCGGCTTTTTGTTTCAATCGAGGCTAAGATGGCCGAAGACAAGAGAAATCAGGACCCTGCACTAGCTGGTTTTTACGAAGCTATGGAAAGAACCATGTTGAAAGGATTACTGATGAAATTTTAGCTAGGCTGTTGTAATACCCAAATTGTAAGAGTAGTGAAATGTCCAAGAATTAAGAAATATAAAGGGGCTCAATTGACCACTGGTGTAATTATTCTCATTGTTGCATATTTCAAATCATGGAATCATCCCTGGCTACCAATAAATTTACTAAATAAAAGAATGGTGCATCATGTTGGAGTTTAATTGCTTGTGCATTTAATGATAAAAATAATCCAAATAAAAACACATTAATAATGAGAAAGAGGTTTTGACCTAATTTAAAACTTGGAATTTGGAAAAGAGAGAAAAGAAAAGAAGGGAGTATAAAATATATATAAAAAAGAAAATATATACAAAATAAATATTATAAGTAAAAGTAAGACTAGTATGTTCAAATTGTACAAGAAATTCGAGGAGAATTTACCAAAGAACTTGAGTTTGAAATTTGAACTCAAATAGGAAGGGAAAATATAAATAAGAATAAAGGAAAGAGAGGAGCGTCGCATGGGCTCAATTTCCCTGAACAGGCCCACCTAACCCTATCCCCTGCTCGCGCGAGCACTGGCCCAACTCACGTCCCCCGCGTGCTCGGACGACACACTGACACACGGGCCCCATTGGTCTGTCACTGGGTATCGCGGGCGGGACTCTTGCGCATGGGACCGGGCGGTCAGAGCCGTCGTCCCCGCAAGACTCGCGGATGAGCTCAACCGAACCCGCGAAATTCGCGCAGCGGGCGGCTCGTCCCCGTACAAATTAAGTGCCCAGCCGGCAGGCGAGACCGAAGCACCCAAAACCCTAGCCGCCCGGAGGTTCTCTGGTCGCAGGCACCGACCCCAGTAGAGAGAAGCGAAGAGAGAGAGAGACGAGGATTTCCACCGCCGTGATTTCGCGACGACGACGCCGGAGCGGTCGGGATTGTTGGCCCGGGTGCTTCTACGTGACCTTCGGTGCGTGCTCTCGGCCTCGGTTGGCGCGATTGGGGAGCTGCGCGCCGACAATTTCTCGTCGGATTTTGACCTTGACCGCACCGAGTGGCCAGAGCCTCCCGCGTGGGATTTGTCGGTGAGTCCTTGACCATTTTATTCGCATTATTCTCCTTTATGTGTAGTGCTGCTCGTATTCAAGTTTGGGGGGCCGGAAGGGCATGCGGCCGCTTCGCCGGCCATGGCGCCACCGCGGGAGCACTGGCGCCGCCGTGCATGGCTGTTTGGTGAGGTTGTAGCTAGGGAAAGGAGTCGTGGTCGTTGGATTGCAAACGAACGGATGCGATTCAATCATGGGGATACCGATTCTAGTATGCATAGGATCAATGCTGTGGCCGTTGATCGCGAAATCTAGGGCCATTGTTGGATCTCGCGAACATAAAATCTGAGCCGTAGATGCGAGATCTTGCGGCTGAGAGAGCGTACCGGTTAGTTAAGCATCGGATCTAATCCCAGACGCTAAATCCAGATCCAACGGCTGTCGCGTGCGGATACCCCTTCGGCCGTGACTTTTTACTAAAGAGACCCTGAACTATGCAGAAAACAATCTGCCATCCTGTGTGACTGTGCTCTGGGTCTCAGATTTCTTACGCGCCAGCCCCTGCAGTTTCCTGTAATTGTGGCCCAGTCCAGAGAAATTGGAAAATCAGGAAAACCAATTTAAAAATAGATTTTTAGTACAAATTTAATTGCAGAAACGTATTTAATTTGTAGAAAATGCATATGAACTCCAATTTCGTCCATTTCAGTTCCTAAATTCTTATAATATTATTGTCTATCCAATAGTACCACTGCTTTTACATGAAATACACATAAAAATTTATTTCTCACTTAACCCTATATTAAATGCATAAAAATCTTTGGAAATTCATAACTTAAAATCTATACCTCCAAATTTAATGATTCCAGTTCCTGTGATCTTATTTTAATGTCTAGTTTATTACTGTATATTCTATTTGCATGTTTGATGTGATGTTAATTTATGCTATGTTATGTATGTATTGTGTTGATGCGAGTAGACGAGCAAGCCACTGTGGAATCTGAGGCTCAAACAAGTAGAAGTAGCTGAGCAGGAGCTCATTGAAGGCAAGTTGTGCCCTTGATCACTTCTTTTACCTATTCATGTTCTTATTAATCATAATGATCTGCATAGGTTAATTTTGATGGGACCCAATAGGATACCCTAGGATTTGACTATCTTTATACCTTGTTCCACCCCTGGTTTTACTACTAAAGTTTTGGGTAGTTCATGCTATTGCTTTATGTGGATTAGGGTATAGAGATACTCATCACGATTTCAATCTCCTCTTAACATGCCTTGTAGACTTCATGTTATTCCTAGAACTGTTAACCTTTGTAATCACCGTTTGGTTGTCACAGTTCATGGAAATAGCCGGTATCGGTTTTTCAACTACCGGTAAGTCTAATAGGAAATCACGAAGCCACTGGGCCTCAGCCCCAGCAGTGTCTAATGCTGCGAGTTCTGCTTCCATTGTAGACTTCGTTAAGATAGTCTGCTTGCAAGACTTCCAGGAAACAGCGCCACCTCCAAACAGAAACACATATCCGCTTGTGGCATAAAGCTCATCAGCATCAGAAATCCAGTTGGCATCACAATAGCCTTCCAGCACTTTTGGGTTTCCGGTATAATGAATATCTTATGTCATAGTACCTTTCAAATACCGCAACACTCTCTCAAGAGCACGCCAGTGATCATCTCCTGGTTTCGACACAAACCGACTTAGCTTACTCACAGCATAAGAGATGTCTGGCCTTGTTGCACTTGCAAGGTACATGAGCGAGCCAATGATCTGGGAGTATGTCAATTGATCCCTTGATATTCTCCGATTATTTCTTAATAGCACACTAGGATCATAAGGTATTGGAGCAGGATCACAGTCACTAAAACCAAAGCGACTCAATACCTTTTCCACATAATGGGATTGTAACAAAGTTACCCCACCATCAGCTTTTCTAACAAGCTTGATGTTTAGAATGACATCAGCCTCTCCCAAATCTTTCATCTCGAAATTGCTCGATAGAAAATTTTTAACTTCCTCAATCACATTGAGATTTGATCCAAAGATCAAGATGTCATCAACATAAAGGCACAACATAACAGACTCACCCCCACCATACCGATAGTATACACACGTGTCAGATTCATTTACAACAAAGCCAGCTGCTGTAAGAGTATTAACAAACTTTTCATGCCATTGCTTAGGTGCTTGTTTTAGGCCATACAATGATTTTATCAACCTGCACACCTTGTTCTCTTGACCATCCGCAATGAACCCTTCTGGCTGATCCATGTAGATCTCCTCATCCAACTCTCCATTAAGGAAAGCTGTCTTAACATCCATCTGATGAATGATAAGACCATAAGAGGCTGCCACGGCTATTAATGTGCGAATTGTAGTCAATCGAGCCACTAGTGAGTAGGTATCAAAGAAATCTTCACCCTCCTTTTGGGTGTATCCTTTGGCCACAAGCCTTGCCTTGTACCTCTCAATTGTACCATCAGGCCTAAGCTTTTTCTTGAAGATCCATTTGCAACCTATAGGTTGACAACCATAAGGACGGTCAACGACCTCCCACGTTCCATTAGACATAATAGATTCCATCTCACTCCTTACTGCTTCCTTCCATAAGTCAGCGTCAGGAGAGGAATATGCCTCACTAATGGTCGTTGGTGTGTCTTCCACAAGGTACACTATAAAGTCATTACCAAAGGATTTTGCAACCCTCTGTCTCTTGCTCTTTCGAGTGACTATAGTGTCATCCTCCTCAGGGATGTGCACGTGAGAATCCTCAGCATGATGTATAGGAATCGACAGTTCGTGCTCATGGGGAATTATAGTCTCATGACTTGTATCACTAGGTGTATTCTTCATGGGAAACTCATTCTCAAAAAATGTTGCGTCTCTTGATTCCATGATAGTATCAACATACATATCTGGCACATCAGATTTTATAATTAAGAACCTATACCCAGTGCTGTGAAAAGAGTACCCAAGGAATATACAGTCAACAGTTTTAGGCCCAAGTTTACGCTTTTTGTTGATTGGCACATTCACTTTAGCCAAGCAACCCCAAGTGCGCAAATATGAGAGATTTAATCTTCTCTTTTCCCATTCCTCGAATGGTGTGATCTCTTTGTTCTTTGTTGGAACTCTATTCAGGACATGACATGCTGTCAAAATCGCCTCACCCCACCATGCCTTGGATAATCCCACTGCACTCAACATGGCATTCACCAAATCTGTTAGAGTGCGGTTTTTCCTTTCAGCAATCCCATTGGATTGTGGTGAGAATGGTGGTGTCCTCTCATGAATAATACCATGTTCCACGCAGAACTCATCGAACACATTAGAGAAATATTCTCCACCTCGATCAGACCTTAACCGTTTTATTTTCCTCTCAAGTTGGTTCTCAACTTTAGCTTTATAGGTCTTAAAATAATTAAACGCTTCATCTTTTGTTTTTAAGAGATACACATAGCAAAATCTAGTGGAGTCATCTATAAAAGTGAGAAAGTATCTTTTACCACCTTTGGTCAAAATTCCATTCATCTCGCACAGATCAGAATGAACAAGTTCTAGAGGTGCCAAACTCCTCGTCTCAGCAGCCTTGTGAGGCTTGCGAGGTTGTTTTGATTCAACACACACATGGCACTTAGACTTTTTGACCAAGTTAAATTTAGGAATTAAATTTATATTTGCTAACCGCATAAGACAGCCAAAGCTTGCATGACAAAAACGTGAATGCCATAAATCCGACTCATCAGAAAAATGAACAGAATTCACGAGTTTATTACACACATCATGCAGTGATGAGCGGAACAAGCCTCCGCAGTCATATCCTTTACCAACAAAAATACCATGTTTAGACACAACACATTTATTAGACTCAAGAACAACTTTGTATCCATCTCGACATAGCATAGACGCGCTAACGAGATTCTTCTTGATAGAGGGCACATGTTGCACGCTCTTCAATGGCACCGTCTTTCCCGAAGTAAACTTCAGAATGACCGTACCAACACCAAGAACATGAGCACGCGACCCATCTCCCATTAACAAGGCGCCAGACCTCCCGACCTGGTAGGAGGAGAACATAGAGGCATCAGCACACACATGAATATTTGCACCACTGTCCATCCACCACTCAGGTGAATTACAAACTAAGAGAACAAATGGTAAAGAATTACCATACCCAGATGTTCCATCTCCAGTTTCAGTGGTTACAACATTAGCTGATTTCTTGTCCTGAGTGAACTTGCGATCAGGGCACTCTCTAGCCCAATGTTGATCACTGCCACAGACAAAGCAACCTCCCTTTCCCTTGTTATTGTTGTTCTTCTTTTTAAACTGTGCTGTTTGAACAGGTTTATTCGCGTTCTCTGGTTTGTTCTGGTTTTTCTTCTTGTTAAACTTGCGAAAGTTTCTCTTCTGCACCACATTAGCAGTAGAGGTCTCAACACCTTTTCCACTGTCCTTTGTTCTAGCCCTTTCCTCAACATCAAGAGTACCAATGAGCTCTTCCACATTGAACTCTTGTCTCTTATGTTTGAGGGAGGTAGAAAAGTCCTTCCAAGAAGGTGGCAACTTGGCGATTATACCGCCAGCCACAAACTTGTCAGGCAAAGGACAAGGAAAAAGTTCGAGTTCCTTAGCTAGTGCCTGAAACTCATGAGCCTGTTCCACTACAGATCGGTTCTCAACCATCTTGTAGTCATACAGCTGCTCCATGAGATACAGCTCGCTACCAGCGTCAGTAACTCCAAACTTTCCAACAAGTGCATCCCACAACTCTTTCCCTGTAGGAAGGATGATATAGCTTTTCTAGAATTTTGTGTCAAGTGCGCTAATCACTGCTCCTCGAAAGAGGTTGTCATCAGCCTTAAACTTAGCCTCATCCTCAGGAGGTAAGTTGGCAGGCTTGCCCTCAGCGGCATAATAACATGACATTGCAGTTAGCCACAATTCCATCTTAGCTTTCCATATCAAGAAGTTTTTACCATCAAAAGGATCAGGTTTCAGCACAGCAGCAAAACCTCTGATAGAAAAATGCCTAACATTAGGTTTTTGGATTGTTAGAATTATAGGCATTTTCCGTATCATTTTAATTCCATAAATTAATATTATGATGATGACATATAAAAGATAATTAACCATAGAAATCGTAATCTCAAACATATCCATAACAATATGGATCATGAGAACATAAAGCATATGAATCATATAGATCATATAAATACGATAAACATATAAACTGACTCAATAATTGAAAATAAACAAATAGAAACATAAACAACATGATTGTAAAATTAAAACAAACAGATATAACATATTATAAGGTAACAGAACAGATGAGATAAACTCTTTGCTATACATGAAACAGCACAGATGAATATATAAAACATATATAATCTGTAGAACGCAAAACAGTAAGGAAATAAACTGATCATACCCTCCTATGCGCTCTGATCCAGATCCTTGTCCAACTTCCTTTGTCATGTCGCAGATGTTTTGGGCAGTCGCGTAGACGCTCCCCAAAAACCTAATTGTCCGATCCCCCGTGCAAGGTCTCGAACGGCACAGGCTTCGGAGGCACCTGCCCTCTCGCTTCTCTGTGCGCGCAGAGTCACGAGATGGAAATACCCTCACTCGGCGGCTGAACTGTGGTTCTGAAAGTGGGTTTTCGCGTCTACCGAGTGACAGGGGTGCTCCTCTATTTAACCTCTCGCAGAGGGAAGCTGAAGGAGAAAGGTCGCCGAGTCATGCCAAGAGTCGGTCAGCTCTCGCCGAGTCATGCCATGAGTCGGCCAGCACTCGCCGAGTCATGCCATGAGTCGGTCAGCTGAAGGAGAAGAGTCACTCGGCTGACGAAGAGACAGGGTCACTAGGCAACTGAAAGGTTAACGCGGTTAGTGAGTGCTAAAAATTAGCACAACCACACCATGCCCGCTCGCCTGCCTGCCTGCCTGCCTGCCTCGCCTCGCCACGCCACGCCCGGCCCGGGCGGCGGCGGCGGCGCGCGCGCGCGCGTGTGGCACGCCCTTGTCCATTTCTTGACTTCTCAATTTAGGTAGAATAAATCCCACCATATAAGTCAAGCCAAAAGACCCTTGGACTTCCAATGTGGTACTATTGGTATTCTCCACCATTACACACCATAGAGTTTATTCAATAAATGGGCCAAGCCCATAAAAGATCCAACAGTTTCCATCTCTCTTCAACTATCCATGAACTTGTCAGTAAAGGTGGTGCTTGCTTCGCCTCATGTTCCAGTTCTAATCCATGAGGTTGTTTCAGTCAGTACAATAGATTAGATAATATTCGGAACAATTATTGTTGTTTTTTTTAACAAACGCAGGAGAGCTGCGTGTCATTATATTAAGAAGAAAAAAAATATAGGAGAGATAAGACTTGTCAACCCCTAATACAAAGGCCCATAGGCCAAGACCCCATGACATTAACACAACACGCCACGCACATAGAGCAACATAACGACCAAAGCGACAACCAGCAGCCAAACTGCTAGGGTCCCCTAGGGAGCTGGCGCAGGAGGAGGTCTTGCAGAGCTGATGCACCAGCCAAGAACTATCACAACCGGGTTTTAGGGGTCCAGAACCCAGACGCGAAATAAACACCAGGTGTGCTGGGACCAAGTCTCACACATATGATGAATAGTGGTACAGAAACGAAAGTGATATCTTTACTATATAATAGGAGTTCTGTATAAATAAATAAATAAATAAATACATCATAGAGACAACGATCCAGCAATCCAAAGTTGACTGGGAGACAACGGCCTAGACCACTCACGAACTCGTCACAGTATCCTCCATGCGCCTCATCCTATGGTACCTGTTCTTGACCTGTGGGGTTGTGAGACAGCAAGAGTGAGCTCACATACGTTCATCACTCAAAAAATTGTGGGGAATAATATGCATGAACTCGCCAAAGGTGGGAGCTCATGTAAAGTGTAAGGCTTACTAAAGAGGATGGTTACAGTTGAGCATTGCTTTTAAAGTTGGTCAAAATTTTATTAGCAATTACTAAGTATAAGTAAATACCAACCCAATTAAGTAGTAGAAGAAAAGTAATAACAACACCTACGATGCAATGCATATGACAAATTGAATTTAATTCCATAGATTAATAACACCTGCGAGCAGTTCCATTTATAGGTGGAGGAGGGAGCCGGGAGGTCGCCGGTTGAACTGATGCCGATTGAAGATGAGAAACGGAGGATTTAAATGTCACTAATGGAGGAAACGGTCGGCTCTAATGGGGTAGTGATTCGGACAGTAAAGAAGGGGACAGAGAGGACGCGGCGCTTCGGCTTGCGGCGTGGGCCAAGAAGCAGATGACTGCAGGAGCAGGATGTGGACGACGGTGTGGGAGTTGGGTTGGCGGCGCACACAGGAACGGACAGCGCACACAGAGCATAGGCTCAAACTTGAAGATACTCCTAACGGGTTGGGCCCACCTGGAGGACAAACGGGGAGAGTGGGGAAGGGAACGCACAGGCTAGATCATTTGGTTCCAGTGTTCGTCTTCTTTTTTTAAAAAAAGTTTTCTTCTATTTTTTTGTTGGACCGTGCGGCTAAATCATTCATGTATTTTTCCATAAAAATTCTCAAATTTCTATACGCATCTATTTTTTTTAAACAAATAAGTAGCCATATATATTTATAGACACATACAAATTAATAATAAAAACCTAAAATGTCATTAACAAAACTAAAATACATTGTTTTGTAGAAAAATATTATTTAGCAATTCATTCCATTTCATGAAAATATTTCACACCAACAAATAAATCTAAATAATGCATTATATTTGTATATATATATATAGTGAAAATCAGAATAGTTTCAAGTTTATTTTTAACAAATCCAAATACATAGTTACCAAATTTATTATTTTAATAATTTAATATTATTCTATAAAATGAAGTTTTCTTCACAAAATGAAATCCAAGAATTGGATTCAAATCAAACAAAACATATGCTTCGACATGAATGCATCAAGCACTTGATAAATTTTATCTAATCAAGAAATTGTTCAACTTATTTATATCATAATTTTATTACTTGAACATAAATATTTTCCTTTGTACTGGAAACTAATAATTCAAATTGTGTTGTTTTCAAATGATAGATTTAGGCTGTTACAAAATCTACCCCCTAAAAAAGAATCTCATCCTCAAGATTAGGGAAGGCTATCAAGAAAACAATGGTGATATATGGTTACTCGTAGGTTCTTGGTTCACACTTTAACTCTTATAAGGAACTTATTGTTTCTTCATTCTGCAATATATACTAATCATTGTACTTATAGATTGGTTGGTCTTCTCGATTATTGCTTGGGTCTTTCTCTGTAGTCTTCTTCTCTAGTCATTCAAGTCGCGTCTTAGGGCATTGACGAATAATATGTCCTTCGTTCTTGCAGTAGTAGCAAGCACCTCTTGCTCTGAGTTCTTTGCGAGTCAACTTTGCTTGACCAACCGGGGACGAGGGATGATTGGGGGTCTGTATCTCATATAGCTGAGTCTGGCTTGACTCTTCTGTTTGGGTATCCATGTCTTTTGGGGCTTTTGCTTGTGGTTGAGGTGGACTACTCATGTATCCAAACATTTTTCTATTCCTTTTGTTGTTCTTCACGATGTTGATAGAAGTTTCTGTGCATTTTGGTTCATATCCCATGTCTGGAGACTGAGATAGCTGAATCTCGGAGGTGTTCGATAGTGAACTCTTCTCAGGACAGTTACGAAGGTAATGATCTTCACGTCCACATAGATAGCAAGCTTTTCTTGAAGTTATTTCTTGACTTTTTCCATGTTTCCATTTTTGTTTCTGAGACCTGATGCGACAACGGGGCTTAAACTGTGTGCAGGTGATAGTCCATCCATCAATGTAACACTTATGTGCTTCTTTTTGGTGTCGGGCATCCTTGTGATGTTTCCTTTTTGGAATACCTGACAATTCATTGGCTGATAGTGCATTAGGTATTCGAGAATCTGCTATTAGTTGTTCTTGGGGAGACCATTGTCTTTTTATGCCAGAAAACAAAATCCGGTTCTTCTGTTTTGTAGTTTCACTTTCGTTTGTATTGATCTGGCGACAAGGAATTCCATAATACTCACAACAACAACATGTTCCCAGATCATTTGTCTATTGGTGTGCATCCTTTTGTGTTTGTTCATCAGCTGTTTCATTTCTAGTGGCGTTTCGACTTGCCAACATTTGCTGGTATGAGGAGGTGAGTTGAGATGCTTTCTGTATTATCAGAGCTTGTGCATGTAACAGCTTCTCTAAGTCAACTATCGAGGGTGATGTTATGGTTGATGTCATATGGTTATCAGTAGTCTCCTCGAGTGCTATAAATTCTGCTAAATCAACTTGTTGGAGTCTAGCTACCACTTGAGAGGTTGCTTACAGAAACTGTGCATGCGCCTTCTTGAACTTTTCCATCTAAGACTTAGCTAGAGGAGTTGCCAACATAATGCATTCTTTGCACTTAGTGACATCACTTGTAGTTGACATTCCAAGGTCTGACATATGTATGGATATAGTAAGGAAGGAAGGGACAAAAAGATTGAGCTAGGACCGACTATAAAGAGTAGAGAGAACCCAACTATATAAGGTTTTTACCTAGTGAAAGAGAAATAGAGTCAAACCTTTTCCTAAATGATTTTGGTGGTTGAATTGCCCAACACAAATAATTGGACTAACTAGTTTGCTCTAGAATATATGTTCTATAGGTGCCAAAGGTTCAACACAAAGCAATACAAGGTCAAAAGAAAGGGTTCAAAACAAAGGAGCAAAGAAAACCGAAGGCTGCCCTGGTCTAGCGCACCGGACTGTCCGGTGTGCCACCGGATAGTGTCCGGTGCACTACCGGACAGTGTCCGGTGCACCAGGGAGATCAACCCCGAACTTGCCACCTTTGGGTTTCTGGAAATTGCTCTCCGCTATAATTCACCGGACTGTCCGGTGTGCAAGCGGGAGCAACGGCTAGCGCGCCAACAATCGTCTGCAAAAGGTGAACAGTGAGCTACAGTGCGTGGAATGCACGCACAGAAGTCAGAGCAGGCGCAGAAGGCACACCGGACAGTGAACAGGACCTGTCCGGCGCACCACCGGACTGTCCGGTGGCCCCACAAGTCAGAGCTCCGACGGTCGAACCCTAACGGTTGGGTGACGTGGCTGGCACACCGGATAGTGTTCGGTGGCGCACCGGACTATCCGGTGCGCCCGTCGACAGCAGAGTTCCCCAACGGCCACTTTGGTGGTTAGGGCTATAAATACCCCCCTAACCACCACACTTCAAGGCATCCAAGTTTTCAGCCATTGCATTCAATACAAGAGCTCTAGACTTCACTCCAAGACACAAACAAGAGATCAAATTCTCTCCCAAGTCCAAAGATCACTCCAATCAAATAGTGACTAGTGAGTGAGAGATATTTGTGTTCTTTTGAGTTCTTGCACTTGGATCGCTTTTCTTCTTCCTTCTTTCTTGTTCCCAAGTCATTTGTAATCAAGGCAAGAGACATCAATTGTGTGGTGGTCCTTGTGGGGACTAAGTGTCCCAATTGATTGAGAAGAGAAGCTCACTCGGTCTAGGTGACCGTTTGAGAGAGGGAAAGGGTTGAAAGAGACCCAGTCTTTGTGACCACCTCAACGGGGAGTAGGTTTGCAAGAACCAAACCTCGGTAAAACAAATCACCGTGTCACACTCTTCATTTGCTTATGATTTGTTTTCGCCCTCTCTTTCGGACTCGATTTTATTTCTAACACTAACCCCAGCTTGTAGTGTGTGCTTAAGTTTAAAATTTTTAGATTATGCCTATTCACCCCCTCTAGGCAACTTTCAATTGGTATCGGAGCTCGGAACTTCATTAGAGCCTAACCACTTGAAGTGATGTCGGGAGATCACATCAAGAAGGAGGTGGTGACTGGCGAGAAGCCCGCCACAAGCCACGGGAAGACTCCATCGGGAGAATCCGGCAACAAGGGGAAGGGATCCCCTTCACATACCAAGTCGCATCAGAGTGGCGACAAGAAAAAGAAGATGAAGAATGTGGTCTACTACGAGACCGACTCTTCGTCACCATCTAGATCCGGCTCTGACGCGCCGTCCATCACTTCTAAGCGCCACGAACGCAAGAAGTTTAGTAAGATCCCCTTACGCTACCCACGCATTTCTAAACATACTCCTTTACTTTCCGTCCCACTAGGCAAACCACTTGTTTTTGAGGGTGAAGATTATAACATGTGGAGTGATAAAATGAGGCATCACCTAACCTCACTCCACGCTAGTATTTGGGACTTTGTTGAGTTTGGAGTGCAGGTACCATCACCGCGGGATGAAGATTATGACTCGGACGAGGTTACCTAAATCCGGCACTTCAACTCCTAAGCCACTACTATACTCCTCGCCTCTCTAAGTCGAGAGGAGTATAATAAGGTGCAAGAGTTGAAGAGTGCCAAAGAGATTTGGGACGTGCTCAAGACCGCGCACGAAGGAGACGAGGTGACCAAGATCACCAAGAGGGAAACGATCGAGGAGGAGCTCGGTCGTTCATGCTCAACCAAGGGGAGGAGCCACAAGCAATGTACAACCGGCTCAAGACCTTGGTGAACCAAGTGCGCAACCTCGGGGGCACAAAATGGGATGACCATGAGATGGTCAAGGTTATTCTTAGATCACTCATTTTTCTTAACCCTACTCAAGTTCAATTAATTCGTGGTGATCCTAGATATAAGCTAATGTCTCCCGAGGAGGTTATAGGAAAATTTGTGAGTTTGAATTGATGATCAAAGGCTCCAAGAAAATCATCGAGCAAGGCGCCTCCTCCGTACCCGAGGTACAACCCGTCGCATTCAAGGCGACGGAAGAAGAAAAGAAGGATTCTACACCAAGTAGAGTACCCATCGACGCCTCCAAGCTCGACAATGAGGAGATGGCTTTAATCATCAAAAGCTTTCGCCAAATCCTCAAGCAAAGGAGGGGGAAGGATTACAAGCCCCGCTCCAAGAAAGTTTGCTACATTTGTGGTAAGCCCGGTCATTTCATTGCTAAATGTCCATTATCTAGTGATAGTGACAGGGGCGGCGACAAGAAGGGAAAGAGGTAGGAAAAGAAGAGTTTCTACAAGAAGAAGGGTGGCGATGCTCATGTATGCCGGGAGTGGGAGTCCGATGAGAGCTCCACCGACTCCTCCTCCGACAAGGACGCCGCCAACATCACCATCAACAAGGGCCTCCTCTTCCCCAACGTCAGCCACAAGTGTCTCATGGCAAAGGACGACAAGAAGAAGGTAAAATCTAGATCCTCCACTAAGTATGCAACTTCTAGTGATGAGGATAACTCTAGTGATGATGAGGATAACTTGCTCACTCTTTTTGCTAACCTAAACATGCAACAAAAAGAAAAATTGAATGAATTGATTAGTGCTATTCATGAGAAGGATGAACTCTTGGATAGCCAAGAGGACTTCCTAATTAAAGAAAATAAGAAGCTTGTTAAGGTTAAAAATGCTTATGCTCAGGAGGTAGAAAAATGTGAAAAATTAACTAGTGAGCTTATCATTTGCCATGACACTATTTCTAACCTTAGAAATGAAAATGCTAAATTAATTGCTAAGGTTGAGAAATCAAATGTATGTGATGATTCAATTGCCAATCTTAGAAATGATAATACTAGTTTGATTGCTAAGATTGATAAATTGAATGCCTCACTTACTAACCTTAAGATTGAGAATGAAAAATTAATTGCTAAGGCTAAAGACTTAAATGTTTGCAATCATGCTATTTCCAATCTTGGAAATGAAAATGCTATGTTACATGTTAAGATTGATGAATTAAATGTTTGCAAACCCTCTACATCCACTGTTGATCATGCTTCTATTTGCACTAGATGTAGAGACATTAATGTTGATGCTATTCATGATCACTTAGCTTTAATTTAACAACAAAATGATCACATAGCTCAACTTAATGCTAAAATTAATGAGCATGAAATGGAAAATGAAAAATTTAAATTTGCTAGAAGCAGGCTCTATAGTGGGAGACGCCCAGGCATTAAGGATGGCATTGGCTTCTAACAGGGAGGCAATGTCAAGCTCAATTCCCCTAAAAGATTGTCTAATTTTGTTAAGGGCAATGTTGGGGACTTGTTCTCGAATGCTATGAATTAAGAATAAGGCAACATAAAAGGGTTAATAGTCAGAACCCTTCGTCCTTCGAAGCATTATATCTCTTAGGATATAAAGTTCTTCAGACGAAGGGCGTGAAGGACATACCTTCGACATTTTAACGCATATTAATAAATGAAGAAGCATATAAACACGAGAAATAACATAAATGATCATACGACATTATTAATATTCTTTTATCATATTATTATGAATGAATGCGAACAATATTGAATTACATTTATACCTTCGGCTTGACAGAAGGCAAGAGTCCAAGCGTGACGCACGAGTGAATACAAGTCAATGCGAACAGTACGGGGGTACTGTTCATCTATTTATAGGCACAGGACACAACCTATGAGAAATTACAATTATGCCCTTTACATTTACTATTGGCTTATAGAAAAATCTATGAGGACTGAACAACCTTTTCCCTTTTAAGTCGGTTCCCTTTTCGGCGATTTAGCCGAAGCTCCCTTCCGCATAGCTTTGGAGCGACGGCCACCTTCGTCGCGATCAAGCTCCCCATCGTGTATGCTTTTATCATAAATCCGAAGGTACCTGTCCATAAACCATACTTGGAAGACTGTTAAATTATGTTTTTTAAGGACCTTCGGAGGACGAAGGCCACCAATAGTAGCCCCTCGCAGTATAAATTTGTTTAAGATAACGAATTCAGACTGCAACATGGATGAAGGCCTTAAGCCGAAGGTCCGAAAAAACACCTTCCCTTTGCTAGAATAGCAACAGTCAATGACAGACGGGACCCCCCAATTTGGAGCGCGTCGATCGTATAAATAAGAACTCACCCTGACCACATTTGGTACGCTACTTGCCGCTTGCTTTGTTTGCTCAATTTTTTAGCTCTTGCTTACCAACACTTGCTTAGTTTCTCAGTCTTTCTAAGCTTCAGTTTTAAGGACGCATTTTCTCGATTTCCGAAGAAGAGATGTCTTAGGACAAAAAAGTTGCCGCTGAGATGAAGTTGACCGAGGAGGAGAAGCTCCTTGAGGAGAAGACTGCTGGATTTGTTGAATCAATAGCAAAGACGAATACAGAGAAGATTACCAAAGAGATACTAGAAGGTTTGTCTAAAGATACTGATGATAGCGACAGCTATGATGTGGAGATTAAAGGCGAAGACTCTGAAGATCGGCCCTGGCGACCAAGTCATACAGTCTTCGGGAAATCAACTATCAAACAGAGTCATCTTGATAATATGAGGGGAAGGTATTTTCGAGATATGTCTATTGTGAGGGCTGATGTAGACAGAGTCGTTCCTGCTCCCGAAGAAAACGAAGTTGTGATCTTCCGGAGCTTCTTCAAAGCTGGACTTCGCTTCCCGTTGAGCAGATTTGTGGTTGAAGTTTTAAAGACATACCAGATTTTCCTTCATCAGATCACTCCCGAAGCAGTTATTAGAATGGAGATCTTTGTCTGGGCTGTGAGAAGCCAAGGTTTAGAGCCAAGTGCAAGATGTTTTTGCAGTATGCATGAACTTTCATATGAGACGAAGCCTTGGGGCAAAGAACAATATCATAACAATTTCGGTTGCTATAGCTTCGTTGCTCGCTCTGGCGCAAGCTACCCAGTGCCAGCGTTTCGGAAAAGATGGCCCGGGGCCTGGATGGAGGAGTGGTTCTATGTGAAAAATGATTTGAAGGTGAGAGAAGACATTAAAGAGATCATCATACGCCCCATCTAGTCCCGTTTCGGCCACCGAAAGCCGAAGGTAGAGGTTGATGAGGCAGCAGAAGCATGTCGAAGGGTGCTTAGCACAGTTTGTTCTTTTATTGGAACAAGAGATTTACTTCAAGAACATATAACCTATAGGATATGGCCACTGATATGTAGTTGGGAAATGCCGAAAGAAAGCATCACTGACCCTAGCGAAGGAGGCCTGGTTCGATTGAAATACACCTTCAGGTTTGGGGACCAGTTTATTGAACCAGATGATGACTGGCTAAAGTATGTTAAAATACTAGCGATGAGTTACTTGGAACATATTCCAAGTCTGAAGATAATGCACTATCTGCGGCCTTCGGGAGCCAAAAAAAGAAAAGATTAAATAGGGTTTTTGATGCTATTGGATTTGTGTATCCTGACTATCGCTACCCGCCACGGGGACAGAAAATAAAGGGTGCGACTTCTGGAAATGTTGCTGCTTCGGCTGCTCCAAGCGAGCCTGTGTCGAAGAGTAAAAAATTGAAGATCCTCACGCACCGACCACGCTACATTGAACCGGCCGTAGTGCCTGAGTTTGGCGGGGAGACGCCTTCAGGTACTGAGTCGAAGGAACCAATTGCTTCTGCGTATAAGGCTGAAGAACCAGCTACCATGCCGAAGGCACCCTCAGCCGAGCAGGCTGAAGCAAAGACTAATAAAGATAAGGCTGAAGCAAAGGCTGAAGCAAAGACTGATAAGGTTGAAAGGCTAGAGACTGAAAAAATGTTAGAAGTTTTTAGCCCTTCGGCAGAAGTACCAATGCCAAAGATACAAAAAAGTCGTGCGGCCACTCCCAAAAGAAGAAGGATGGCGAGTGTACTAGATGTGCTAGAAACAGTAAAGGCTTCAAGCTCCACTCCAAGGAAAATTGCCAAAGCTACAAAAATGGAAATCGAAGTTAAAACAAAACTGGCCGAAACCGAAGCTGCAATGAGCCAGGTTAGCGCCGAAGCCGGGCCTTCAGAGCCTGCTAAGAAAAGATCTTCGGATATTGAAGAGAAGGCAATGGAGGAAGAAGTTATAAAACAGACTTTGCCTGAAAAATCTGTCGCTCCTACTCCCGAAGCATCTTCCGAAGATCTTGATTATATTATCCGACATGCTTTGGGAAAAAGATTATCTGAAGGAGAAATTTTTGAAGCTAAACACTATGCCTGAGAACTGAAGTACCCGAAAGGGGCCTTAGTGTTTAATGGTACAAGTGAAGATGATTTTTTGTATTGACTCCCAGACAACAAAGAATTATCCGTCTGCCGGGAGATGGCCAGAAGTATGGGTTTTCCAAAGCTCGAAGCTGGCCTTTGTGCCATGACGAAGGACGATCTTGCGGATAGCCTTGCATACAACAGTCTGAAGGTACAAAAAGTTGTGAATTTTGAAGCTTATGGATCCTGTAATGGTCTTTTACTTTGTATATTAATTTATTCATTCTTTCTTGTAGGGCTTAATACTTAGCAACGCCTTAAGGGCACAAAAGAATGCTGAAGATGAGAGCTGCACTATTGCTCTCAATAACCTTCGAACAGAGGTTATCAAGCTGAGAAACGAAGCCACAGAAAAAGACAAAAGTCTACTTACATTGGTGGACAAAGTAAAGGAGGATGAAGCTAACTTTAAGGCTCAATATGAAATTCAAAAGAATGAGATTGAAAACCTTCGAAAAGAACTGGCTGAGGCCAAATTAAAATGCGCTGTTGCCGAAGCTGACCGAGATGCCAGTGAGTACTGGAAAAATTATTTTGAAAAAACAGTTGCAGAGCTTCGCGCATCAAAAGAAAGATGTTTTGAAAAATCTGTGGAATGTGTGAAAAAGATAGAGTCTAGTTTTGCCAACGTGGGCGCGTACTCAAGCGAAAACAACTTTATACGACGCGACCCCGAAGGCGTCATTGAGTGGATCAATAACGAAGCCGAAGCTTTTGAAGAGATTTTGAGTGACCGTGGGGACGTCTGTGCATTCTCTGGTGTGAGGGGGGTTGCAGCCATTTTGGAGAAGGCAGGTTGTGAACATGTTAAAACCTTGGCCCAGACCGAAGCCGCCCTCTCTGTTGACGATACGAAGGACCCCTCGACCGAAGCGAGTTTAATAGGTGGAAAATTTTTCACTGATATCTAGGAAAACGGCGGCCGAGGGATGGCTCATGAAATAATGATGAAGAGCGAAAAGGATATTCATGACGCTCAAGAGGCAACAAAAGAAGCTGAAAGAGCAGCGGAACTCGAAAGACGAATAGGTATTACTTTAATGGCTTTTAACTTTGTTATTTTTGACTTCGAGCTAACTGATGTTTTCTATTGCAGCTGAACTTCCTCCTCCACCAGAGCCATTCGACCCACTGGCCGACCCAGAAACGAAGAAGGCAATAGAAATCATTAATGTGGCCGAAGCTATTGTAGATGAAGTTGTTACCAAACTGCTAACCGAAGCTGCAGAAAAAGTTCTGAAGGAAGATGATTAGCTATTGTAAAAACATTTTCTAGGATATTAATGTAACATTTGCTGAACTATGTTTGTAATATTTAGTGCTTACAAGATTTGAATGTAATATATGATTTGCTTGAAATTCAGTTCTTTGCGATGCATGAAACTTTATACACATACAGTTTTTGAGCCCTCGGCAAAAAAACACCTTCCCTTCTTTTCATGCTTCATAAAGAAGAATTTTTATACCTCATAAGAATCATCCATCCTTTGTAAAATCATCAATGCTTCGTAAAGAATAGATGTCTCCTTCCACATCAGAACTGACGAAGCTATAACTCTCAGCTTACTTTGTGCCTTGGCATTTTTTCATTTTTTTAAAAGTATTCTTTGAAGATCAGCCTCGCTTCCAATTGATGTAGTATGATGTATGATGTGATGCTATGCGATATGATGCGATGATATGATGCAAAGAATGATGTTAATGCCGAAGACACGTACCCACACCAAAACACAACATCTGCGTTCCCTTAGGAACCATCAAAAATCTTTCGGCCGTTTATTTTTCGGCTTCACCGCTTATTTTTTGGTGTAAGTTCTGCATCCCCTTAGTAACGTCTTTTGAACTTCTTCGCCTTCTATTTTAGCGGTATTCGCGTTGACTTTTCGCGCTTTGCCTTATATTTCGGCGGTATTCGCGTTGACTTTTCGCGCTTCGCCTTATATTTCGACAGTATTTGGCTCTGCATTCCCTTTGGAATGACTTTTAAGCAGAAAACTTACACTGCGCTCCCTTGGGAACGACTTTTTGTAGCTTCGGTAGTTTACGCTGTGTTCTTTAGGAACAACTTTTGCAGCTTCGGCAGTTTTTGAGCTCCGTAAGTCTGTAGGAAAGATATATTTCATTGTGTGTAATACCCAATTTGTAATAAATAATAAAAGAGGAGGAAAGTTATTTTCCTATATTTTATGTGTATGTTGGATCTACTTATCATCACATGTGAACACCATATTCAAAAACAAATAATTAATAAAAGAATATATGGTCTTAAATTATGCATCATGCTGGATATTATTTTTGTGTGTGCATATTATGACAAAATAAAATAAAAAAAATGTGACAAGAAATATATTAAAGTCCAAAGTGGAATTTAAAAAGGAATTGTAGAATTTAGAAAGGAAAAGCAAATCAAATAGTATTTAAATAAAAATAAGGAAATAAAAATATATTTCTACATTAGGGTTTGAATTTGTATAAATGGTTCAAAGGAGGAACTCATATTCAAATTCAAATTTGATTCAAAATAATTAGGAATAAAATAAAACAGAAAATAAAACATAAAAGAAAAAGAAAAAGGGAAGAAGACTTACTTGGGCTTCGGAACCAGCTTTCGGCCCACCAGGAAAAAAAAACCTCCCTGGCGGCCCAGCTCCCTCCTCCGCATCGGCCCAACTTGGCCTCCACCGTACGCGCCGTCTCTGCTTCTGGGGCCCAGCCGTCATACACCATCGCAATAGGATGTGGGTGCCAGTGCTCTCTACCAGGTGGGACCCCCAATGTCAGATCGTCCTTGCCAACAAACTCTCCCCGCACCTCGCGCAAGACTCGCGTGGTCGACCTCGTCGCGCCCTATTCTCGGTAGTGCCGTTGCAACTGGTATTTAGGATTGGGTAGCCTGAGTCGTGCGCGCTAACCGAGACCCTCAACCGCCCCGGCACCAGAAAAGCTCCTGCCCTAGGAGAGGAGATTCCGTCGCGGCGGAGAAGGAAGAAAGGGAGGTCGCCGCTGACGCGCTCGTCGTACACCCCTAGCCGAGCTTCGCTGTTGGGTGCTGGACTTTTCGGGGGGCCTTGCTGGGTGGTTGCGCGGCGTCGTCAGGGTGCAGAGAGAGAAGCCATCATCGCCATGGTTGGGGAGGTGAGAGAAGTGTGCTGCCGGAGGAAATGCGGGTCCGCCGCAGGGGAATACCTCGGTGCACTAGCGCTGGCGCCTCGGCTGGTGGTTGGGGGTTGTTAAGCTTCATCAATATACGAGGAGCGCTCCTGCGAAGTATCAAGGTCTGCGGGTTGGTTGCAGCTTTGGAATTCTTCGCCGGTGTTAATTCTCCGCCGTGCGCCGTGGGAAGGATATTTGCGTCCCTGGGATCTCGGTGAGTAATCCATCAATGACTCCTTACTATCATTCCCTATGTATTTCCGTCTCTAGATCGGAGTTTAAGCACAGAGATTGGGGGTTGAGAGACCTCGGCCATGGTGCCGCCGTGCTGTGGGTGCCGTCACAGTGGTGGCCGATGGGTGGGGGAAGACGGGCCTCTAGCCATCGGATCGACATTATGCGGCTAAGATTAGAAGACTTCATACCCCCTTTGCTAGGTTCATAGCAACCGTATGATTTTGATCCGAGGGCCTGGGCTCCATAAAACCGGAACCATCCGATTTGAATCCCACGGTGTGCTTGACGTGCCCAATAATGTGAATCGTAGTCTAATCCTGGCGGCTGATTTCCGATCGGATGGCCATAGTGTCCCCATACCCCTTCGGCCTAGTAACTTTGCGTAAGAGACCCTAGACTTGTGTTAAAACAACCCGCCGTCCATGCAGCTGTAGGATGAGTGTTGGGAAAATTTATGCCGAGCCCCTGCACTTTCTAATAATAATGGCCTAGTCCAGGAATTAAATAAAACCTGGAAAAATAGATTTAGAAATTGATTTTGAGTATAAAAATAATTGTAAAACTTGGGTAATTCATAGAAAATTCATATTAAGCCCAAATTAATCCGTTCCAATTCGTATAATTTTGTAATATTATTGTCTATCACCTAGTACCACTGTTTTGACATGAGAGTCATATTAAAATTTATATCCCATTTAATCTTGTACAAAACACATAGAATATTCAGAAAATCATAACTCCTCCGTTTTAATTCCGATTTGATCTGTTCAAGTTCCGTTAGTCTCGTAGCAACGTGTAGATTATTATTATTCAGTTTGTTCTTATGTTTGGTGTGATGATAATTTTATCTGTACCATGTTTGTTTGTATTGCTACGACTAGCGCGAGGACGCGTGTCATCTAAAAAGCAAGTTGGTACCTGGAATCTCAAGTGCCAGGCAAGTTGTGCCCTTGATTCACTTTTGTTACCCAATAATGTTCTTTATAATCATTTACCATGCATAGGTTTAATTTTGATGGGACCCAATAGGTCACCCTAGATTGTTTATCTCATCACCTTGTTTGCCCCTGAATCACATGGGTAGTTTATGCTATTGCTTTACATGGTTTTGGGTTAATATTTCATTATATCCATGTTCCAGTTATTTTGTTATTCCATTTATATTCATGTTAAGATCATTATATTATTGTTAATTAGAACATGGAGCTTAACTTGAGAAACACGTGCCACCACAAGGGAGGAATGGGACCCCTTGGCTGACTAATTAGAAAAGCTAGTGGAAGACTACCTTACCCGAAAGGGGCAAGGGCAGTAGGGGAGTTGCATGCAAGGAGGTGCTCGGGTTGATTTTGCTGCGATGGCGGTCAGACGGGGGATTCTTGCAAGTGCTCTTCCCATAAACTGTAGCGGGTTTTCAGAAGCTAGTGGAACTTTGTAAAGGCCTCGTAGTGGATCCCTAGCCATTCACCTTGGTAGTGTCTAAGGGCCTAGCTAACCCTGGCGACATGAGAAACACGACTTGTGGGTAAAGGGTACAACCTCTGCAGAGTGTAAAACTGGTATACTAGCCGAGCTCACGGTCATGAGCGGCTCAGGACTCTCCGATGATTAAATTATGGAACCTAAATTCAAGTTGTCATTTGCATATGCATGGGATCTGTTATTAATTTTGTTCTATTATTTTATTATGGTTTGGTATTCACTTACACTTAGTAACTACTAATAAAATTTTGACCAACTTATAAAAGCAATGCTCAGCTTTAACCTCTATTGTTGATCAGCCTTACACTTCATGAACTCCCACCTTTGTGAGTTCATGCCACATTATTCCCCACAACTTGTTGAGCGATGAACATGTGTGAGCTCACCCTTGCTGTCTCACCCCCCCCCCCCACAGGAGAAGAACAGGTGGTTTAGGAGGAGCCACAAGGCGAGGAGTTTGATCTGATCTAGGTGGTGTTTCTCAGTTGATATTGGCGCCGACGATCCTTAGTTCGTTTTATATTTATCTTTTATTTTGTAATAAGTCTTCCGCTATGTAATAAATACTTTGATTATTGTGACATTTATCTCTATGCACTCTGTTATTATATATGTTGTCTTCTTGGCGCATGTATGAGATGCACCTGGCTTTGTCCACTAAAACCGAGTGTGACAGAAGTGGTATCAGAGGAAATGTTGACTGTAGGACGAAACCTAGATAGAAATGGACAAAACCCTTACCTACTTACCTTACTCTGATTCATTCTATACTTATCTTATCTTGATCTTGTCTCACCTTTTGCTGTCATACTCTGATTACTCTTATCTTTTCAACTCTAAGACAAGATGGATTTCACACCTTGGAATCCTACATTTATGACCTTCTTAAGAGATAGGACACCTAAGACAAAAAAATTTACAACTATTTTCTCTATTGAAAAAAATGTTGGTTGATTGTTCTGATGATGAATGCTTGATTTGCTTCTTTGATTGATTGAAACATTATAGTTGGGCATCTTAGCATGTACCACCATAAGGTAATGTATTAGCTTTAGTGGATAACACACTAATCTACTTAGCTAATAAATCCCCCGCAGTAACATTTCTCGTAATTACTTGCCTTGTCTACAATTCTTCCTTCCTTACCCTGTGTTTCTAACCCAGATGGACTACCCCTATAGTGTTAGAAGAGAGCAGTATAGACTTGATCCTTGGTATGTCATGGTTAAGAAAGGCAAAGGCATTTTATACACTGTGCTAAGGGAACCGTAGAACTCACCAGTTCCAAAGGACAAAGATTTGAAGTTGAGTTGGTCATTGATCTCTTACCTGAGACTGCTCCTATTTCTAAATGGCCATACGGGATGTCCGTAGAAGAACTAAAGGAATTTAAGAAGCAATTAACAGAGTTACAAGAGGCTGGGTACATTCGTTCGAATTCTTCACCTTATGGAGCACCGGTTCTATTTGTACAGAAGAAAGAAGGATCGCAAGGGATGTGCGTGGATTATAGGTCCCTTAATGATGTCACTGTGAAGAACAAGTATCCATTACCCCGCATCGAGGATTTATTTAATCGAATGAGAGGTGCAAGGGTATTCTCAAAGATTGATCTTCGATCGGGTTACCATCAAATGAAGATTAGGCCATCAGATATTCCCAAGGTGGATTTCTCAACCCGATATGGATTATATGAGTTCACTGTTATGTTGTTTGGATTAACTAATGCACCAACTTATTTTATGAATTTGATGAATAAGGTGTTTATGGAGTATTTGGACAGATTCGTCGTAGTATTCATCGACGATATCCTTATCGATTCCAATAGTGATAGTGGTCATGAGAAATATCTGAGATTGGTGCTACAAGAAGCTACGAGATTATCAACTCTTCGCCAAGTACAGTAAATGCGAGTTTTGGATTGGCGAGGTGCCATTTCTTGGACATATCAATTATAATGGAGGAATATTAGTGGATCCTGCTAAAGTTAAGGAGATAGTGCGTGGAGCATACCCACTACAGTTACTGAGGTCAGGAGTTTCTTGGGACTTACAGGACATTATCAGAGATTTATTGAAGGATTTTCTAGGATTGCTAAACCTATGACTTCGCTTCTGGAGAAGGGAAGAGAGTTCAAATGAGACGAGAAGTGCCAAGATAACTTCGATCAATTGAAGAAGGGGTTGGTGTCACCACCAGTGTTGGTTATGCCAGATCTACAGAAGGGATTTGATATTTATTGTGATGCGTGTGGCCAAGGCTTGGGATGTGTGCTCATGCAAGAAGGACATGTGATTGCTTACGCGTCTCGTCAGTGGCGGAAACATGAATTGAACTACCTCACTGAAGACTTAGAATCGGCAGCCGTTGTGCATGCGCTTAAGATTTGGAGACATTATATTATGGGAACCAAGTGTCAAGTATACACGGATTAGAAGAGTTTGAAGTATATATTCACTCCGAAGGATCTCAACCTGAGACAACACCGTTGGTTGGAGCTTATTAAGGATTGTGATTTGGAGATTCACTATCACCCGGGCAAAGCAAATTTGGTTGCAGATGCCTTGAGTCGAAAGGAGCATGTTCATTCAGCTGTTGTTGCCCAGCTACCCGATGAGATTGTTAAGGATTTTAGGAGACTTAACCTGGGGATAGTTGCTCACACTGAAGGAGTTACTATTGATGTGGAACCTACTTTGGAGCAAGAAATCCGCAAAGGTCAACTTGATGATGCTAAAATAAAAGAGATTAAGGATCTGATTACTGAAGGTCGAGGTTTGGAATTCACGGAAGATGAGCAAGGGACTGTGTGGTTCAAGGACAGGATATGTGTTCCTGATATTGAAAGCCTTCGTGAGACTATACTGAAGGAAGCCCATGACTCGGATCATTCTATTCATACTGGGAGTACGAAGATGTATCAGGATTTGAAGCAGAAGTTCTGGTGGTATGGACTGAAGAGAGATGTGGCTGCACATGTGGCTATGTGCGATGTGTGTCAAAGAGTTAAGACAGAACACCAAAGACCAACTGGACTATTATACCCATTAAAGATACCCGAATGGGAGTGGGAAGAGATTGGTATAGATTTTATTACTGGATTGCCTCACCCCCCGAAAGGATATGATTTGATATGGGTTATTATGGATAGATTGACCAAGTGGCTCATTTCATTTCGGTCAAGACTACTTATAAGGGATCTCAATTGGTAGAGTTATATATGACTCAGATTGTGTATTTACATGGAGCATCGAAGAAGATCGTTTCAGATAGAGGATCACAGTCTACCTCTAGATTTTGGAAAAGTTTTCGTGAGAATATGGATACGAAGTTGAATTTTAGTTTGGCCTACCATCCTCAGACTGATGGACTGACCGCAAGGACTAACCAAGTATTGGAAGACATGATGAGAGCTTGTACCCTTCAGCATGGTAGTAGTTGGGACAAGAGTCTACCTTATGCTGAGTTCTCATATAATAATAGTTACCAGGCCAGTCTGAAGATGTTACCGTTTGAGACTTTGTATGTCAGGAAATGCAAGATTCCTTTATATTGGGATCAGACTGGAGAAAGACAGTTCTTTGGACCTGAACTTATTCAAGAGGCGGAAGAACAAGTCCGTATAATTTGGGAGGATTGAAGAGTAGCTCAGACCAGGTAAAGAGCTACGCTGATAATAGAAGAAGACCACTGGAATTTGAGGAAGGAGATTATGTGTACCTCAAGGTGTCACCACTTCGTGGAATGAGGAGATTCAAGGTTAAGGGCAAATTGTCCCCTAACTTTATTGGACCATTCAGAGTTTTTAGGCGAGTTGGAGAGATGGCCTATCAACTCGAGCTACCCGCTAGTCTATCGGATGTGCATAATGTGTTTCACGTATCTCAACTGAAGAAGTATCTCCGTGTCCCTGAGGAATAGTTACCAATGGAGGAGCTCAGCGTCCAGGGTGACTGGACTTACACGGAGTATCCTATCAAAATTCTTGATACATTGACTCGAGTTACAAGAAATATGGTGATAAAGAGGTGCAAAGTGCAATGGAGCTATCAAAGAGAAGATGAAGCTACTTGGGAGAAAGAAGAAGAGTTTCGCATAGATTCTCCCCATCTTTTCCCTAGTCCTTCCTAAATCTCGAGGACGAGATTCTTTGTAAGGGGGGTAGGATTTGTAATACCCAATTTGTAATAAATAATAAAAGAGGAGGAAAGTTATTTTCCTATATTTTATGTGTATGTTGGATCTACTTATCATCACATGCGAACACCATATTCAAAAACAAATAATTAATAAAAGAATATATGGTCTTAAATTATGCATCATGCTGGATATTATTTTTGTGTGTGCATATTATGACAAAATAAAATAAAAAAATGTGACAAGAAATATATTAAAGTCCAAAGTGGAATTTAAAAAGGAATTGTAGAATTTAGAAAGGAAAAGCAAAACAAATAGTATTTAAATAAAAATAAGGAAATAAAAATATATTTCTACATTAGGGTTTGAATTTGTATAAATGGTTCAAAGGAGGAACTCATATTCAAATTCAAATTTGATTCAAAATAATTAGAAATAAAATAAAACAGAAAATAAAACATAAAAGAAAAAGAAAAAGGGAAGAAGACTTACTTGGGCTTCGGAACCAGCTTTCGGCCCACCAGGAAAAAAAACCTCCCTGGCGGCCCAGCTCCCTCCTCCGCGTCGGCCCAACTCGACCTCCACCGTACGCGCCGTCTCTGCCTCTAGGGCCCAGCCGTCATACACCATCGCAATAGGATGTGGGTGCCAGTGCTCTCTACCAGGTGGGACCCCCAATGTCAGATTGTCCTCGCCAACAAACTCTCCCCGCACCTCGCGCAAGACTCACGCGGTCGACCTCGTCGCGCCCTATTCTCGGTAGTGCCGTTGCAACTGGTATTTAGGATTGGGTAGCCTGAGTCGTGTGCCCTAACCGAGACCCTCAACCGCCCCGGCACCAGAAAAGCTCCTGTCCTGGGAGAGGAGATTCCGTCGCGGCGGAGAAGGAAGAAAGGGAGGCCGCCGCTGACGCGCTCGTCGTACACCCCTAGCCGAGCTTCGCCGTTGGGTGCTGGACTTTACGAGGGGCCTTGCTGGGTGGTTGCGCGGCGTCGTCAGGGTGCAGAGAGAGAAGCAATCATCGCCATGGTTGGGGAGGTGAGAGAAGTGTGCTGCCGGAGGAAATGCGGGTCCGCCGCAGGGGAATACCTCGGTGCACTAGCGTTGGCGCCTCGGCTGGTGGTTGGGGGTTGTTAAGCTTCATCGATATACGAGGAGCGCTCCTGCAAAGTATCAAGGTCTGCGGGTTGGTTGCAGCTTTGGAATTCTTCGCCGGTGTCAATTCTCCGTCGTGCGCCGTGGGAAGGATATTTGCGTCCCTGGGATCTCGGTGAGTAATCCATCAATGACTCCTTACTGTCATTCCCTACGTATTTCCATCTCTAGATCGGAGTTTAAGCACAGAGATTGGGGGTTGAGAGACCTCGGCCATGGCGCCGCCGTGCTGTGGGTGCCGTCACAGTGGTGGCCGATGGGTGGGGGAAGACGGGCCTCTAGCCGTCGGATCGACATTATGCGGCTAAGATTAGAAGACTTCATACCCCCTTTGCTCGGTTCATAGCAGCCGTATGATTTTGATCCGAGGGCCTGGGCTCCATAAAACCGGAACCATCCGATTTGAATCCCATGGTGTGCTTGACGTGCCCAACTATGTGAATCGTAGTCTAATCCTGGCGGCTGATTTCCGATCGGATGGCCATAGTGTCCCCACACCCCTTCGGCCTTGTAACTTTGCGTAAGAGACCCTGGACTTGTGTTAAAACAACCCGCCGTCCATGCAGCTGTAGGATGAGTGTTGGGAAAATTTATGCCGAGCCCCTGCACTTTCTAATAATAATGGCCTAGTCCAGGAATTAAATAAAACTGGAATAATAGATTTAGAAATTGATTTTGAGTATAAAAATAATTGTAAAACTTGTGTAATTCATAGAAAATTCATATTAAGCCCAAATTAATCCGTTCCAATTCTTATAATTTTGTAATATTATTGTCTATCACCTAGTACCACTGTTTTGACATGAGAGTCACATTAAAATTTATATCCCATTTAATCTTGTACAAAACACATAGAATATTCAGAAAATCATAACTCCTCTGTTTTAACTCTGATTTGATCTGTTCAAGTTCCGTTAGTCTCGTAGCAACGTGTAGATTATTATTATTCAGTTTGTTCTTATGTTTGGTGTGACGATAATTTTATTTGTACCATGTTTGTTTGTATTGCTACGACTAGCGCGAGGACGCGTGTCATCTAAAAAGCAAGTTGGTACCTGGAATCTCAAGAGCCAGGCAAGTTGTGCCTTTGATTCACTTTTGTTACCCAATAATGTTCTTTATAATCATTTACCATGCATAGGTTTAATTTTGATGGGACCCAATAGGTCACCCTAGATTGTTTATCTCATCACCTTGTTTGCCCCTGAATCACATGGGTAGTTTATGCTATTGCTTTACATGGTTTTGGGTTAATATTTCATTATATCCATGTTCCAGTTATTTTGTAATTCCATTTATATTCATGTCTAGATCATTATATTATTGTTAATTGGAACATGGAGCTTAACTTGAGAAACATGTGCCACCACAAGGGAGGAATGGGACCCCTTAGCTGACTAATTAGGAAAGCTAGTGGAAGACTACCTTACCCGAAAGGGGCAAGGGCAGTAGGGGAGTTGCATGCAAGGAGGTTCTCGGGTTGATTTTGCTGCGATGGCGGTCAGACGGGGGATTCTTGCAAGTGCTCTTCCCATAAACTGTAGCGGGTTTTCGGAAGCTAGTGGAACTTTGTAAAGGCCTCGTAGTGGATCCCTAGCCATTCACCTTGGTAGTGTCTAAGGGCCTAGCTAACCCTGGCGACATGGGAAACACGACTTGTGGGTAAAGGGTACAACCTCTGCAGAGTGTAAAACTGGTATACTAGCCGAGCTCACGGTCATGAGCAGCTCAGGACTCTCCGATGATTAAATTATGGAACCTAAATTCAATTTGTCATTTGCATATGCATGGGATCTGTTATTAATTTTGTTCTATTATTTTATTATGATTTGGTATTCACTTACACTTAGTAACTGCTAATAAAATTTTGACCAACTTATAAAAGCAATGCTCAGCTTTAACCTCTATTGTTGATCAACCTTACACTTCATGAACTCCCACCTTTGTGAGTTCATGCCACATTATTCCCCACAACTTGTTGAGCGATGAACATGTGTGAGCTCACCCTTGCTGTCTCACACCCCCCCACAGGAGAAGAACAGGTGGTTCAGGATGAGCCACAAGGCGAGGAGTTTGATCTGATCTAGGTGGTGTTTCTCAGTTGACATTGGTGCCGACGATCCTTAGTTCGTTTTATATTTATCTTTTATTTTGTAATAAGTCTTCCGCTATGTAATAAATACTCTGATTATTGTGACATTTATCTCTATGCACTCTGTTATTATATATGTTGTCTTCTTGGCGCATGTATGAGATGCACCTAGCTTTGTCCGCTAAAACCGGGTGTGACATTGTGACAAGAACGAAGCTATTTCAAGAAATTAAAAGTGACAAGAAGAGTAGATTTACACCAATTGTTCCCTATTTAAAAGAAAATGACAATGAATGTAAAATGCTTCAGAGATAGGATATCTCTTAATAGATGTGTTTTGACTCTGGCACAGTATTGTTGACTATGCGAGCTTCGGATTCTTCCCTGAGCTCTCGCTGCTGATGAGTCTGATGGCTCCCTTCTGGCTGCTGACCTCGTGAATAGGCAGGTTGTAGTGGCGGCAGAGGTGGAAGTTGTGGCTAAGAAGCCTGTGGCTGACTGGCCGAAGCAACAGAAGCTACAGGATGATTACCTACATACTCTGGTATGTAGGGTGAGTGACACGAAGCAGTGTGTAGGACCTGCTTCGGTTGATTTTGCCGAGCTTCGGCTTCTGCGATCTCCTTCTGCTTTTGGATGGTGATTTGGCACATCCTTGTAGTATGGCCTTTGTCTTCACCACAAAATAGACAGTAAATCTTCCTGGGTTGGTCCCCATATCTTCCTCCGAAGCCCCTGGCGCCTCTGCCTCTTGGAGCTAGCGGTCGAAAAGAACTTTGTTGCTGCCCCGAAGATTGTGAAGAACACTAGGGCCTCTGCAGCTGACTCCCTCTGTCATCATTCTGAGTGTTGTGAATTGACCTAACATGCCTCGGGTGTATTCTACCTCCGAAGGCCCTGGTCATCTCGAAGAGCCTGTAAGCTTCCTCCCTTCTTTGGCGGAAGTCATTGTCAGCCCTGATATATTCATCCATCTTTTGAAGCAACTTCTCCAGTGTCTATGGAGGTTTTCTGGCAAAGTACTGGGCAGTAGGTCCTAGATGAAGCCCCTTGATCATGGCCTCAATGACAACCTCATTGGGCACTGTAGGCGCCTGTGCTCTGAGACGTAAGAACCTTCGGACGTATGCTTGAAGATACTCCTCATGGTCTTGCGTACATTGAAACAAAGCCTGAGCTGTGACCGGCTTCGTCTGAAAGCCTTGAAAGCTTGTCAGTAGCATATCCTTGAGCTTCTGCCACGAAGTAATAGTCCCTGGCCGAAGAGAAGAATACCATGTTTGGGCCACATTCCGAACTGCCATGTCGAAGGATTTAGCCATGACAGCTACATTGTCTCCATATGAAGATATGGTTGCCTCATAACTCATCAAAAACTGCTTCGGATCTGAATGCCCATCATACATAGGGAGCTGAGGTGGCTTTTATGATGGGGGCCATGGGATAGCTTGCAGTTCTGGTGCCAAGGGAGAAGCAGCATTGAAAGTCGCTTGGAGGGGGGTGAATAGGGCGAAACTGAAATTTACAAAGTTAATCACAACTACAAGTCGGGTTAGCGTTAGAAATATAATCCGAGTCCGAGAGAGGGCGTAAAAACAAATCGTAAGCTAATAAGAAGTGAGACACAAGGATTTGTTTTACCGAGGTTCGGTTCCTCAAACCTATTCCCCGTTGAGGTGGTCACAAAGATCGGGTCTCTTTCAACCCTTTCCCTCTTTCAAACGGTCCCTCGGACCGAGTGAGCTTCTCTTCTCAATCAACCGGGAACCAAACTTCCCTGCAAGGACCACCACACAATTGGTGTCTCTTGCCTTGATTACAATTGAGATGATCGCAAGAAAGAATGAGAAAAAGAAGCAAACCAAGCGCAAGAGCTCAAATGAACACAACAATCACTCTCTCTTAATCACTAAAGCTTTGAGTGGAATTGGGAGAGGATTTGATCTCTTTGGTGTGTCTAGAATTGAATGCTAGAGCTCTTGTAAGTAGTTGGAAGGTGGAAAACTTGGATGCCATGAATGTGGGGTGGTTGGGGTATTTATAGCCCCAACCACCACAAAGTGGCCGTTGGAAGGCTGCAGTCGCATGGCGCACCGGACAGTCCGGTGCACCACCGGACACTGTCCGGTGCGCCAGCCACGTCAGCAGACCGTTAGGGTTCGACCGTTGGAGCTCTGTCTTGTGGGCCCGCCTGGCTGTCCGGTGGTGCACCGGACAGGCCCTGTAGGCTGTCCGGTGTGCCACCCGCGCGTGCTCTGCTCCTCTACGCGCGCAGGCGCGCATTTAATGCGTTGCAGTCGACCGTTGCGCGCGAAGTAGCCGTTGCTCCGCTGTCACACCGGATAGTGCGGTGTGCACCGGACAGTCCGGTGAATTTTAGCGGAGCGGATTCCCAAAGCTGGCGAGTTCAGAGTCGCTCTCCCTTGGGGCACCGAACACTATCCGATGGTGCACCGGACAGTCCGGTGAATTATAGCGAAGCGCCTCTGAGATTTCCCGAAGGTGAAGAGTTCAGCTTGAAGTCCCCTGGTGCACCGGACACTGTCCGGTGGTGCACCGGACAATGTTCGGTGGCACACCGGACAGTCCGGTGCGCCAGACCAGGACAGCCTTCGGTTGTCCCTTGCTCTCTTTGTTTGAACCCATTCTTGGTCTTTTTATTAACTTTTTGTTTACCTTTGGCACCTGTAGAACTTATAGACTAGAGCAAACTAGTTAGTCCAATTATTTGTGTTGGGCAATTCAACCACCAAAATCAATTAGGAAATAGGTGTAAGCCTAATTCCCTTTCAATCTCCCCCTTTTTGGTGATTGATGCCAACACAAACCAAAGCAAGTATAGAAGTGCATAATTGAACTAGTTTGCATGTTTGTAAGTGCAAAGGTTACTTAGAATTGAGCCAATAGAAATTCATAAGATATGCATGGATTGTTTCTTTATAATTTTAACATTTTGGACCACGCTTGCACCACATGTTTTGTTTTTGCAAATTCTTTTGTAAAATCTTTTAAAAGACATTTTGCAACTAGTCAAAGGTAAATGAATAAGATTTTTGAGAAGCATTTATAAGATTTGAAAATTTTCTCCCCTGTTTCAAATGCTTTTCCTTTGACTAAACAAAACTCCCCTCAATAAAAATTTCCTCTTAGTGTTCAAGAGGGTTTGAAGACATCAATTTTGAAAATACTACTTTCTCCCCCTTTTGAACACAATGAGATACCAATTTGAAAATCATAAGTTTTAAAATTTGGTGGTGGTGCGGTCCTTTTGCTTTGGGCTTAATACTTTCTCCCCCTTTGGCATGAATCGCCAAAAACGGATGTTTTAGTGAAATATAAGCCCTTTTAAACTACTTTCTCCCCCTTTGGATAAAAATAAAAGAGTGAAGATTATACCAAAGTTGGAGAGTTGTGTGGAGCGACGGCGAAGGATGAATGAGTCGATGGAGCGTAGTGGAAGCCTTGTCTTCGCTGAAGACTCCTTTTCCCTTTCAATCTATGACTTAGCATGAAATAGACTTGAAAGAACACATTAGTCATAGCACATGAAAGAGTTGATCAAAGGTATACATATGAGCTATGTGTGCAAAACATCAATAAAAATTCCTAGAATCAAGAATATTTAGCTCATGCCTAAGTCTGGTAAAAGTTTGTTCATCTAGTGGCTTGGTAAAGATATCGGCCAATTGATCTTTAGTATTAATGTATGCAATCTCGATATCTCCCTTTTGTTGGTGATCCCTTAAGAAGTGATACCGAATGGCTATGTGTTTAGTGCGGCTATGTTCAACAGGATTATCCGCCATGCGGATTGCACTCTCATTATCACATAGGAGAGGAACTTTGGTTAATTTGTAACCATAGTCCCTAAGGGTTTGCCTCATCCAAAGTAGTTGCGCGCAACAATGACCTGCGACAATGTACTCGGCTTCGACGGTAGAAAGAGCTACGGAATTTTGCTTCTTTGATGCCCAAGACACCAAGGACCTTCCCAAGAACTGGCAAGTCCTCGATGTGCTCTTTCTATTAATCTTACACCCCGCCCAATCGGCATCCGAATAACCAATTAAATCAAAAGTGGATCCCCGAGGGTACCAAAGCCCAAACTTAGGAGTATAAGCCAAATATCTCAAGATTTGTTTTACGGCTGTAAGGTGAGCTTCCTTAGGGTCGGCTTGGAATCTTGCACACATGCATACGGAAAGCATAATGTCCGGTCGAGATGCACATAAATAGAGTAAAGAACCTATCATCGACCGGTATACCTTTTGATCTACGGATTTACCTTCCGTGTCGAGGTCGAGATGCCCATTGGTTCCCATGGGTGTCTTGATGGGCTTGGCATCCTTCATCCCAAACTTGTTTAGAATGTCTTGAGTATACTTCGTTTGGCTAATGAAGGTGCCCTCTTGGAGTTGCTTCACTTGAAATCCTAAGAAATACTTCAACTCCCCCATCATTGACATCTCGAATTTCTGTGTCATGATCCTACTAAATTCCTCACATGTAGATTCGTTACTAGACCCAAATATGATATCATCAACATAAATTTGTCATACAAACAAATCATTGTCAAGAGTTTTAGTAAATAAAGTAGGATCGGCCTTTCCGACTTTGAAGCCATTAGCTATAAGGAAAGCTCTTAGGCATTCATACCATGCTCTTGGGGCTTGCTTGGGCCCATAAAGCGCATTAGAGAGCTTATAAACATAGTTAGGGTACTCACTGTCTTCAAAGCCGGGAGGTTGCTCAACATAGACCTCTTCCTTGATTGGTCCATTGAGGAAGGCACTCTTCACGTCCATTTGGTAAATCTTGAAGCCATGGTAAGTAGCATAGGCTAATAATATGCGAATGGACTCAAGCCTAGCTACGGGTGCATAGGTTTCACCGAAATCCAAACCTTCGACTTGGGAGTATCCCTTGGCCACAAGTCGAGCTTTGTTCCTTGTCACCACACCATGCTCATCTTGCTTGTTGCGGAAGACCCATTTGGTTCCTACAACATTTTGATTAGGACGTGGAACTAAATGCCATACCTCGTTCCTAGTGAAGTTGTTGAGCTCCTCTTGCATTGCCACCACCCAATCCGAATCTTGAAGTGCTTCCTCTACCCTGTGTGGCTCAATAGAGGAAACAAAAGAGTAATGCTCACAAAAATGTGCAACACGAGATCTAGTGGTTACCCCCTTATGAATGTCGCCAAGGATGGTGTCGACGGGGTGATCTCGTTGGATTGCTTGGTGAACTCTTGGGTGTGGCGGTCTTGGTTCTTCATCCTCCTTGTCTTGATCATTTGCATCTCCCCCTTGATCATTGCCGTCATCTTGAGGTGGCTCATCTTTTTGATCTTCTCCTTCATCAACTTGAGCCTCATCCTCATCTTGGGTTGGTGGAGATGCTTGCATGGAGGAGGATGGTTGATCTTGTGCTTGAATGGGCTCTTCGGATTCCTTAGGACACACATCCCCAATGGACATGTTTCTTAGCACGATGCACGGAGCCTCTTCTTCACCTATCTCATCAAGATCAACTTGCTCTACTTGAGAGCCATTAGTCTCATCAAACACAACGTCACAAGAAACTTCAACTAGTCCTGAGGACTTGTTAAAGACTCTATATGCCCTTGTGTTTGAATCATATCCTAGTAAAAAGCCGTCTACAGTCTTAGGAGCAAATTTAGATTTTCTACCTCTTTTAACAAGAATAAAGCATTTGCTACCAAAGACTCTAAAATATGAAATATTGGGCTTTTTACCAGTTAGGAGTTCATATGATGTCTTCTTGAGGATTCGGTGTAGATACAACCGGTTGATGGCGTAGCAGGCGGTGTTGACTGCCTCGGCCCAAAATCGATCCGAAGTCTTGTACTCATCAAGCATGGTTCTTGCCATATCCAGTAGAGTTCTATTCTTCCTCTCCACTACACCATTTTGTTGTGGCGTGTAGGGAGAAGAGAACTCATGCTTGATGCCCTCCTCCTCAAGAAAGCCTTCAATTTGAGAGTTCTTGAACTCCGTTCCGTTGTCGCTTCTTATTTTCTTGATCCTTAAGCCGAACTCATTTTGAGACCGTCTCAAGAATCCCTTTAAGGTCTCTTGGGTTTGAGATTTTTCTTGCAAAAAGAATACCCAAGTGAAGCGAGAATAATCATCCACAATAACTAGATAGTACTTACTCCCACCGATGCTTATGTAAGCAATCGGGCCGAATAGATCCATGTGTAGGAGCTCCAGTGGCCTGTCAGTCGTCATGATGTTCTTATGCCTATGATGAACACCAACTTGCTTCCCTGCTTGGCATGCGCTACAAATCCTGTCTTTCTCAAAATGAACATCTGTTAATCCTAAAATGTGCTCTCCCTTTAGAAGCTTATGAAGATTCTTCATTCCAACATGGGCTAGTCAGCGGTGCCAGAGCCAACCCATGTTAGTCTTAGCAATTAAGCAAGTGTCAAGTTTAGCTCTATCAAAATCTACCAAGTATAGCTGACCCTCTAACACTCCCTTAAACGCTATTGAATCATCACTCCTTCTAAAGACAGTGACACCTACATCAGTAAATAGACAGTTGTAGCCTATTTGACATAATTGCGAAACGGAAAGCAAATTGCAATCTAATGAATCAACAAGAAAAACATTGGAAATGGAATGGTCAGGAGATATAGCTATTTTACCCAAACCTTTGACCAAACCTTGGTTTCCATCCCTGAATGTGATAGCTCGTTGGGGATCTTGGTTTTTCTCATAAGAGGAGAACATTTTCTTCTCCCCTGTCATGTGGTTTGTGCACCCGCTGTCGATTATCCAACTTGAGCCCCCGGATGCATAAACCTACAAAACAAATTTAGTTCTTGACTTTAGGTACCCAAACGGTTTTGCGTCCTTTGGCATTAGACACAAGAACTTTGGGTACCCAAACACAAGTCTTTGATCCCTTGTGTTTGCCCCCAACAAACTTGGCAACTACCTTGCCGGATTTGTTAGTCAAAACATAAGAAGCATCAAAAGTTTTAAATGAAATGCTATGATCATTTGATGCAATAGGAGTTTTCTTCTTAGGCAACTTAGCATGGGTTGGTTGCCTAGAGCTAGATGTCTCACCCTTATACATGAAAGCATGATTAGGGCCAGAGTGAGACTTCCTAGAATGAATTCTCCTAATTTTATGCTCGGGATAACCGGCAGGGTACAAAATGTAACCCTCGTTATCCTGAGGCATGGGAGCCTTGCCCTTAACAAAGTTGGATAATTTCTTAGGAGGGACATTAAGTTTGACATTGTCTCCCTTTTGGAAGCCAATGCCATCCTTGATGCCAGGGCGTCTCCCACTATAGAGCATGCTTCTAGCAAATTTAAATTTTTCATTTTCAAGTTCATGCTCGGCAATTTTAGCATCTAATTTTGCTATATGATCATTTTTTTGTTTAATTAAAGCCATATGATCATGAATAGCATCAATATCAACATCTCTACATCTAGTGCAAATAGAAACATGCTCAATGGTAGATGTAGAGGGTTTGCAAGATTTTAATTCTACAACCTTAGCATGTAATATATCATTTTCACTTCTAAGGTTAGAAATAGTAACATCAAAATCTTTAGCCTTAGCAATTAATTTTTCATTTTCATTTCTAAGGCTAGCAAGAGAATCATTCAGTTTTTCAATCTTAGCAAGCAAATTAGCATTATCATCTCTAAGATTGGAAATTGAATCATCACAAACATTAGAATCAACCTTAGCAATTAATCTAGCATTTTCATTTCTAAGGTTGGCAATCAAATCATGGCATGTGCTTAGCTCACTAGTTAATTTTTCACATTTTTCAACTTCTAGAGCGTAAGCATTTTTAACCTTGACATGCTTTTTGTTTTCCTTGATTAGGAAGTCCTCTTGGGTGTCCAAGAGTTCATCCTTTTCATGGATGGCACTAATTAATTCATTTAATTTTTCTTTTTGTTGCATGTTTAGGTTGGCAAAAAGGGTACGCAAATTATCCTCCTCATCACTAACATTATCATCACTAGAGGACTCATATTTAGTGGAGGATTTGGATTTAACCTTCTTCCTTTTGCCGTCCTTTGCCATGAGGCACTTGTGGCCGACGTTGGGAAAGAGGAGTCCCTTGGTGACGGCGATGTTGGTGGCGTCCTCGTCGGAGGAGGAGTCGGTGGAGCTCTCGTCAGAGTCCCACTCCCGGCAAACATGGGCATCGCCGCCCTTCTTCTTGTAGTACCTCTTCTTCTCCTTTCTTCTCCCCTTCTTGTTGTCGCCCCTGTCACTATCACTAGATAATGGACATTTAGCAATGAAATGACCGGGCTTACCACATTTGTAGCAAACTTTCTTGGAGCGGGGCTTGTAATCCTTCCCCCTCCTTTGCTTGAAGATTTGGCGGAAGCTCTTGATGATGAGCGCCATCTCCTCATTGTCGAGCTTTGAGGCGTCGATTGGTTGTCTACTTGATGTAGACTCCTCCTTCTTCTCCTCCGTCGCTTTGAATGCGACCGGTTGTGCTTCAGACGTGGAAGGGCCATCAAGCTCGTTGATCTTCTTTGAGCCTTTGATCATCAATTCAAAGCTCACAAAATTCCCGATTACTTCCTCGGGAGTCATTAGTGTATATCTAGGATTGCCACGAATCAATTGAACTTGAGTAGGGTTAAGGAAAACAAGTGATCTAAGAATAACCTTAACCACTTCGTGGTCATCCCATTTTTTGCTCCCGAGGTTGCGCACTTGGTTCACTAAGGTTTTGAGCCGGTTGTACATATCTTGTGGCTCCTCCCCTTGGCAAAGACGGAAGCGACCGAGCTCCCCCTTGATCGTTTCCCGCTTGGTGATCTTGGTCACCTCGCCTCCTTCATGCGCAGTATTTAACACGTCCCAAATCTCCTTAGCACTCTTCAACCCTTGCACCTTATTATACTCCTCTCGACTTAGAGAGGCGAGGAGTATAGTTGTGGCTTGGGAGTTGAAGTGTTGGATTTGGGCCACTTCGTCCTCATCATAATCTTCATCCCCTACGGATGGTACCTGTACACCAAACTCAACAACATCCCATATACTTTTGTGGAGTGAGGTTAGGTGATATCGCATCATATCACTCCACCTAGCATAATCTTCACCATCAAACGTTGGTGGTTTGCCTAATGGGACGGAAAGTAAAGGCGTATGTTTAGGAATGCGAGGATAGCGTAGGGGGATCTTACTAAACTTCTTGCGCTCATGGCGCTTAGAAGTAATGGACGGCGCGTCGGAGCCGGAGGTCGATGGTGATGAAGTGTCGGTCTCGTAGTAGACCACCTTCCTCATCTTCTTCTTTTTGTCGCCACTCCAATGCGACTTGTGGGAAGAGGGTTTCTTCTCCTTCCCCTTCCCTTTGTTGCGGGACTCTTCCGATGAAGCCTTCCCGTGGCTTGTAGTGGGCTTGTCGCCGGTCTCCATTTCCCTCTTGGCGTGATCTCCCGACATCACTTCGAGCGGTTAGGCTCTAATGAAGCACCGGGCTCCGATACCAATTGAAAGTCGCCTCGAGGGGGGGTGAATAGGGCGAAACTAAAAGTTACAAAGTTAATCACAACTACAAGCCGGGTTAGCGTTAGAAATATAATCCGAGTCCGAGAGAGGGCGTAAAAACAAATCGTAAGCGAATAAGAAGTGAGACACAAGGATTTGTTTTACCGAGGTTCGGTTCCCTCAAACCTACTCCCCGTTGAGGTGGTCACAAAGACCGGGTCTCTTTCAACCCTTTCCCTCTCTCAAACGGTCCCTCGGACCGAGTGAGCTTCTCTTCTCAATCAACCGGGAACCAAACTTCCCCGCAAGGACCACCACACAATTGGTGTCTCTTGCCTTGATTACAATTGAGATGATCGCAAGAAAGAATGAGAAAAAGAAGCAATCCAAGCGCAAGAGCTCAAATGAACACAACAATCACTCTCTCTTAATCACTAAAGCTTTGAGTGGAATTGGGAGAGGATTTGATCTCTTTGGTGTGTCTAGAATTGAATGCTAGAGCTCTTGTAAGTAGTTGGAAGGTGGAAAACTTGGATGCCATGAATGTGGGGTGGTTGGGGTATTTATAGCCCCAACCACCACAAAGTGGCCGTTGGAAGGCTGCAGTCGCATGGCGCACCGGACAGTCCGGTGCGCCACCGGACACTGTCCGGTGCGCCAACCACGTCAGCAGACCGTTAGGGTTCGACCGTTGGAGCTCTGTCTTGTGGGCCCGCCTGGCTGTCCGGTGGTGCACCGGACAGGCCCTGTAGGCTATCCGGTGTGCCACCCGCGCGTGCTCTGCTCCTCTACGCGCGCAGGCGCACATTTAATGCGTTGTAGTCGACCGTTGCGCGCGAAGTAGCCGTTGCTCCGCTGTCACACCGGACAGTCCGGTGTGCACCGGACACTGTCCGGTGACTCACCGGACAGTCCGGTGAATTTTAGCGGAGCGGATTCCCGAAGCTGGCGAGTTCAGAGTCGCTCTCCCTTGGGGCACCGAACACTATCTGGTGGTGCACCGGACAGTCCGGTGAATTATAACGAAGCGCCTCTGAGATTTCCCGAAGGTGAAGAGTTCAGCTTGAAGTCCCCTGGTGCACCGGACACTGTCCGGTGGTGCACCGGACAATGTCCGGTGGCACACCGGACAGTCCTGTGTGCCAGACCAGGGCAGCCTTCGGTTGTCCCTTGCTCTCTTTGTTTGAACCCATTCTTGGTCTTTTTATTGACTTTTTGTGAACCTTTGGCACCTGTAGAACTTATAGACTAGAGTAAACTAGTTAGTCCAATTATTTGTGTTGGGCAATTCAACCACCAAAATCTATTAGGAAATAGGTGTAAGCCTAATTCCCTTTCAAGCATCAAAGGTAAAGGTATCATGATTAAAATCATCATACCATCCATCATCGTTGAATAAACCTCCTTGATGAAGCTCCCTGTGTTGGGGCCTTCGATCATGTTCGTCTTGAACAAGATGGCGTACTTCTTCAGTGGCTTCATCGATTTGCCTTTGAAGATCAGCTAGTCTGGCCATCTTCTCCTTCTTCCTTTGTACTTGCTGATGAATTATCTCCATGTTTCTGATTTCTTGATCCAACTCTTCCTCCTGGAGTGTTGGACTAGTGGCTTTCCTCTTCTGGCTTCGGGACCTCTCGAAGAGAGAGATTCTCCTGATTTGGGTCCAGTGGTTGTAGTGCAGCAGCCCCTGTCGCTGAAACTTTCTTCGGCGGCATGACGAGGGTCAGTGCTTGCCGAAGGTGGTCGAAAGAGGGTTCACCGGAGGTGGGCGCCAATGTTGGGGACTTGTTCTTGAATGCTATGAATTAAGAACAAGGCAACATAAAAGGGTTAATAGTCAGAACCCTTCGTCCTTCGAAGCATTATATCTCTTAGGATATAAAGTTCTTCAGACGAAGGGCGTGAAGGACATACCTTCGACATTTTAACACATATTAATAAATGAAGAAGCATATAAACACGAGAAATAACATAAATGATCATATGACATTATTAATATTCTTTTATCATATTATTATGAATGAATGCGAACAATATTGAATTACATTTATACCTTCGGCTTGACAGAAGGCAAGAGTCCAAGCGTGACGCACGAGTGAATACAAGTCAACGTGAACAGTACGGGGGTACTGTTCATCTATTTATAGGCACAGGACACAGCCTATGAGAAATTACAATTATGCCCTTTACATTTACTATTGGCTTATAGAAAAATCTATGAGGACTGAACAGCCTTTTCCCTTTTAAGTCGGTTCCCTTTTCTGCGATTTAGCCGAAGCTCCCTTCCGCATAGCTTCGGAGCGACGGCCACCTTCGTCGCGATCAAGCTCCCCATCGTGTATGCTTTTATCATAAATCCGAAGGTACCTGTCCATAAACCATACTTGGAAGACTGTTAAATTATGTTTTTTGAGGACCTTCGGAGGACGAAGGCCCCCAACAGGCAAGGCTCCCATGCCTCAGGATAACGAGGGCTATATTTTATATCCTACTGGTTATCCTGAGGATAAGATTAGGAGAATTCATGCTAAGAAGACTCATTCTGTTTCTCACCATGCTTTTATTTATAAGAATGAGGCTTCTAGATCTAGGCGTTCTAACCATGTTAAAATGCCTAAAAAGAAATCTCCTATTGCATCAAATGAACCTAATATTTCATTTAAAACTTTTGATGCTTCATATGTGCTCACTAACAAATCAGGCAAGGTAGTTGCCAAATATGTTGGGGGCAAACACAGGGGGTCAAAGACTTGTGTTTGGGTACCCAAGGTGCTTGTTTCTAATGTGAAAGGACCCAAGACCGTTTGGGTATCTAAGAACAAGGCCTAAATTTGTTTTGTAGGTTTATGCATCCGGGGGCTCAAGTTGGATTATTGATAGCGGGTGCACAAACCACATGACTGGGGAGAAAAGGATGTTCTCCTCCTATGAGAAAAACCAAGATCCCCAAAGAGCTATCACATTTGGGGATGGAAATCAAGGTTTGGTCAAAGAACTTGGTAAAATTGCTATATCACCTGACCATTCTATTTCCAATGTTTTTCTTGTAGATTCTTTAGATTATAACTTGCTTTCAGTTTCTCAATTATGCAAAATGGGTTACAATTGTCTTTTTACGGATATAGGTGTTACTGTCTTTAGAAGAAGTGATGATTCAGTAGCATTTAAGGGAGTGTTAGAGGGTCAGCTATACTTAGTTGATTTCAATAGAGCTGAACTCGACACTTGTTTAATTGCTAAGACTAATATGGGTTGGCTCTGGCATCGCCGACTAGCCCATGTTGGGATGAAGAATCTTCACAAGCTTCTAAAGGGAGAGCACATTTTGGGACTAACAAATGTTCATTTTAAGAAAGACAGGATTTGTAGCGCATGCCAAGCAGGAAAGCAAGTTGGTGTTCATCATCCACACAAGAACATCATGACGATCGATAGGCTGCTTGAGCTACTCCACATGGATTTATTCGACCCGATAGCTTACATAAGCATCGATGGGAGTAAGTATTGTCTTGTAATTGTGGATGATTATTCTCGCTTCACTTGGGTGTTCTTTTTGCAGGAAAAATCTCAAACCCAAGAGACCTTAAAGGGATTCTTGAGACGGGCTCAAAATGAGTTCGGCTTAAGGATCAAAAAGATAAGAAGCGACAATGGAACGGAGTTCAAGAACTCTCAAATTGAAGGCTTCCTTGAGGAGGAGGGCATCAAGCATGAGTTCTCTTCTCCCTACACACCTCAACAAATGGTGTAGTGGAGAGAAAGAATAGAACTCTACTTGACATGGCGAGGACCATGCTTGATGAGTACAAGACACCGGATCGGTTTTGGGTCGAGGCGATTAACACCGCCTACTACTCCATCAACCGGTTATATCTACACCGAATCCTCAAGAAGACATCATATGAACTCCTCACCGGTAAAAAGCCCAATGTTTCATATTTTAGAGTCTTTGGTAGCAAATGTTTTATTCTTGTTAAAAGAGGTAGAAAATCTAAATTTGCTCCTAAGGCTGTAGAAGGCTTTTTACTTGGTTATGATTCAAACACAAGGGCATATAGAGTCTTAAACAAGTCCACTGGACTAGTTGAAGTTTCTTGTGACATTGTGTTTGATGAGACTAATGGCTCTCAAGTAGAGCAAGTTGATCTTGATGAGCTAGATGATGAAGAGGCTCCGTGCGTCGCGCTAAGGAACATGTCCATTGGGGATGTGTGTCCTAAGGAATCCGAAGAGCCTCCACAAGCACAAGATTAACCTTCATCTTCCACACAAGCATCTCCACCAACTCAAGATGAGCATCAAGCTCAAGATGATGGGAATGAAGATCAAGAGGATGAGCCACCTCAAGAGGAGGACAATGATCAAGGGGGAGATGCCAATGATCAAGACAAGGAAGATGATCAGGGTCCAAGACCACCACACCCAAAAGTCCACCAGGCGATTCAAAGAGATCACCCCGTGAACACCATCCTCGGCGATATTCATAAGGGGGTAACCACTCGATCTCGAGTCGCTCATTTTTGTGAACATTACTCCTTTGTTTCCTCTATTGAGCCACACAGGGTAGAGGATGCACTTAAAGATTCGGATTGGGTGCTGGTGATGCAAGAGGAGCTCAACAACTTCACGAGGAATGAGGTATGGCATTTAGTTCCACGTCCTAACCAAAATGTTGTAGGAACCAAGTGGGTATTCCGCAACAAGCAAGATGAGCATGGTGTGGTGACAAGGAACAAAGCCTGACTTGTGGCCAAAGGTTATTCACAAGTCGAAGGTTTGGATTTTGGTGAAACCTTTGCACCTGTAGCTAGGCTTGAGTCAATTCGTATATTACTTGCCTATGCTACTTACCATGGCTTTAAGCTTTATCAAATGGACGTGAAGAGTGCCTTCCTCAATGGACCAATCAAGGAAGAGGTCTATGTTGAGCAACCTCCTGGATTTGAAGATAGTGAATACCCTAACCATGTTTATAAACTCTCTAAGGCGCTTTATGGGCTCAAGCAAGCCCCAAGAGCATGGTATGAATGCCTAAGAGATTTCCTTATCACTAATGGCTTCAAAGTCGGTAAAGCCGATCCTACTCTCTTTACTAAAACTATCGCAAAATATTTGTTTGTATGCCAAATTTATGTTGATGATATTATATTTGGGTCTACTAACAAATCTACATGTGAAGAGTTTAGTAGGATCATGGTACAAAAATTCGAGATGTCTATGATGGGGGAGTTGAAGTATTTTCTAGGATTTCAAGTCAAGTAACTCCAAGAGGGCACCTTCATAAGCCAAACGAAGTACATTCAAGACATACTCACCAAGTTTGGAATGAAGGATGCCAAGCCCATCAAGACACCCATGGGAACCAATGGGCATCTTGACCTCGACACGGGGGGTAAATCCGTAGATCAAAAGGTATACCGGTCGATGATAGGTTCTCTACTCTGTTTATGTGGATCCCGACCGGATATTATGCTTTTTGTATGCATGTGTGCAAGGTTCCAAGCCGATCCTAAGGAAGTTCACCTTAAGGCCGTGAAGAGAATCTTGAGATATTTAGTTCATACACCTAAGTTTGGTCTTTGGTACCCCAAGGGATCCTCTTTTGATTTATTAGGATATTCTGATGCTGATTGGGCAGGGTGTAAAATTGATAGGAAGAGCACATCGGGGACTTGTCAGTTTCTGGGGAGATCCCTGGTGTCTTGGGCTTCAAAGAAACAAAACTCAGTAGCTCTTTCTACCGCCGAAGCCGAGTATATTGCCGCAGGCCATAGTTGCGCGCAATTGCTTTGGATGAGTCAAACCCTTAGGGACTATGGCTACAAATTTAGCAAAGTCCCTCTCCAATGTGATAATGAGAGTGCAATCCGCATGGCGGATAATCCCATTGAACACAGCCGCACTAAGCACATAGCTATTCGGTATCACTTTTTGAGAGATCACCAACAAAGGGGGATATCGAGATAGCCTATATTAACACCAAAGAACAATTAGCCGATATCTTTACCAAGCCACTAGATGAGAAAACCTTTACCAAACTTAGGAATGAGCTAAATATTCTTGATTCTCGGAATTTTGATTGAAACTTTGCACACATAGCTCATTTGTATACCTTTGATCATATCTCTTTTATGTCTATGACTAATGTGTTTTCAAGTGTATTCTCATGCTTAGTCATAGAATTGAAAGGGAAATGGAGTATTCGGTAAAGACGACGCTTCCACTCAACTCCATCGGTATTATTTACTCTTTGTCGGTATTCCGCTGTTGGGGGCCTTCGGCTTCCGAAGGTCCTCAAAAATATAATTTGACAATGTTTTCTGAGTGAAACATGCGAAACAGGTATCTTTGGAGTCAGGTTGCGGGTATACAAGAGCATGGTTAAGACGAAGCTTGGCTGGGATGGAAAGCGACCACGACGAAGGATAAGACGATCACGAAGCTATGTGCAGAAAAACTTCGGCATGACGGCAGAAAAGAGGAACCGACTTAAAGATGAAAAGCCAAATTAAACCTCGAAGAGTTGCTATAGAGTTATTGACATATGTAAAGGGCATCAATGTAATTTTACATGGGCTGCGTCCCGTGCCTATAAATAGATGAACAGTACTCCCGTACTGTTCGACGCTGACTTGGCATACGCTTTTTGCATCACGTCTGTACCTTTACTTTTCATCAATCTGAAGGTACATTTATAATTTGTCTTTATGAATTTGGTAATAAAAATAAGTTGATGATAATATTTGTATCATTATTCGTGTTTCATACATGTGCTCTTTTTTACCATTTATCGATCTTACGAAGGTCTTTTCCTTCGTAACCTTCGTCCAGAATTCATTGTATCCGAAGGGGCATAATGTTTATAAGGACGAAGGGATTTAACATTTAACACTTTTTATGTTGCCTTGTTCTTAACTCTTAGCATTTGAGAACAAGTCCCCAACATTGGCGCCCACCTCCGGTGAACTCACGTCCATTTTTTGAGTTTTGGACACCTTCGGCAAGCATCACCTTCGTCATGCCGCCGAAAAAAGCTTCAGCGACAGAGGCTGCCACTCTGCAGCCGCTGGACCCCAATCAGGATGTCGTTTCTCTTAGGGAGGCCCGAAGCCAGAAGAGGAAGGCCACCAGTCCAATGCCTCCGGAGGATGACTTGGATCAAGAAATCCAAAACTTGGAGATGCTCCATCAACAGGTCCAGCGGAAGAAGGAAAAGATGGCTCGTCTAGCTGACCTACAAAAGCAGATAGACGAAGCCTCTGAAGAACTTCGTCATCTTGCTCAAGACGACCAGAACCGAAGGCCTCCGCGCAGAGAGCTTCATCAAGAGGGCTTCTACAACGAGGATGACTGGTATGAAGATTTCCATCATGGAAATTTTGCTTTTGATAAATCTTCTCCTCTGTCAACAGAACTGCAGGCTACACCTTGGCCACAGTCTTACAAGCCACCCCAGCTCCCCATGTACGACCGTCATTCAGACCCGAAGCAATTCTTGATGAGCTATGAAGCAACCATATCTTCGTATGGTGGCAACACGGCAGTCATGGCAAAGTCTTTCGTCATGGCTGTCAGGAGTGTTGCACAAACCTGGTACTCCTCTCTTCGGCCAGGGACAATCACTTCATGGCAAAAGCTAAAGGACATGTTGATAACCAGCTTCCAAGGGTTTCAAACGAAGCCAGTTACTGCCCAAGCTTTATTCCAGTGCACCCAGAACCACGAAGAATATCTTTAGGCGTATGTCCGAAGGTTCCTGCGTCTGAGGGCACAGGCACCAACAGTGCCCAATGAAATTTTCATTGAGGCAATGATCAAGGGGCTTCGGCCGGGACCTTCAGCTCAGTACTTTGCCAGAAAGCCTCCTCAAACTTTGGAGAAGTTGCTCCAGAAGATGGACGAGTATATTCGAGCTGACAATGATTTTTGCCAAAGAAGGGAGGAAGCATTCAGGTTCTCTAAAATGACCAGGGGCTTCGGAGGAAGATTCCATCCGAGGCACGTCAGGTCAATTCACAATTCTACTCAAAGTGATGACAAAGGGAGTCAACAGCAAAGGCCACAGTGCTCCTCACAAGCTTCGGGGCAACAGCAAAGCTCTTTCCGGCCGCCAGCGCCAAGGGGCAGAGGCGCCAGGGGCTTCGGGGGAAGATTTGGAGATCAACCAAGAAAAATTTACTGCCTATTCTATGGTGAAGGCAAGGGCAATACCACCAGGATGTGCCATGTTACCATCCAGAAGCAAAAGGAGCTAGCAGAAGCTGCAACGCAACAGAGCCAGCCGAAGCAGGTCATGCATACTGCTTCGTACCATTCGCCTTACATTCCAGAATATGTAGGCAATCACCCTACAGCTTCTGTTGCTTCGGCAAGTCAATCCCAAGCATCTTGGCAACAGCCTCCACCGCCACCACCAATGCAACGAGGTCAGCAGCCAGAAGGGAGTCAGCACACTCACCTTCAGCGGGACTTCAGAGAGGAGTCCGAAGCTCGCACAGTCAATAGCACTGTGCCAGAGTCGAAGCATATTTACTGATAAATATCCTACCTCGACAGCGGATTTTCGCATTATTCGCATTTCAGTCTTACTTTCTTTTTAATAAGGAACAATTATGGGAAGTTTAAGTGCTTTTTATCGTCTTTTAATCTCTTGTAACAGTTTCATTCTCTGTCATAATAAAAATATGTCTTCTCCATAGGCTTAAGTTGCCGAAACATAAGAATTTATGGTGGCAAGAAGGATCTTCGAATTATCAAAAATTTGTTCTAAGAAATACAGTGCAATTTCTTCGAAGCAGCAAAAGTCGTTCCTAAGGGAGCGCAGTGTAAGTTTTCCGCTCAAAAGTCGTTCCGAAGGGAGCGCAGTGTAAGTTTTCTGCTCAAAAGTCGTTCCGAAGGGAATGCAGAGCTTACAGCGAAAAATAAACGCTGATTCCGCTGAAAGTAAAAGGCGAAGAAGCTCCTAAGGGAGGCTTACAGCGAAAAATAAACGCTGATTCCGCTGAAGTAAAAGGCGAAGAAGCTCCTAAGGGAGGCTTGCAATGAAAAATAAATGTCGACCTTCGGCAAATATCATTTTGCATAACATCACATCATCACATCATTTGCATAGCATAACATCATACATCATGTTGCATCAATGACGCAAGAAGGGGATCAATGTTGATATTTGGAGATTGTTCCGAAGAAACAGTGCCAAGGCACGAAAAAGTAAATTTTGAAGAAGCATACCTTCGTCAAACTCCAAAATAAAAAGATTTATCGGTTATTGATTTTGTGAAGATCGGATGTTTTTATGAAAATATGGATATTATTTACGAAGCATGAAAAGAAGGGAAGGTGTTTTTTCGCCGAAGGCTCAAAAACGGTATGTATATGAAGTTTCATGCATCGTAAAGAATAGAACAATAAATAGTTAATATATTACACATGTTTCTCAACAAATATTATATTCTAAATGTTTTTACAGCAGCATTTAATCTTCCCTTAGAACTACTTCTGTAGCTTCATTTAGTAGCTGATCAACAACTTTATCCATGATGGCTTCGGCCATTTGTCTAATTTCGTCATCCCCCTTCGTGTGGGGGCTCGCAGATGATTCAGTAGGTTCTGAGGGAAGAGTAAATACGGACTTATTACTATTACAAACCGTCAACAAGTTCGAAATCAAAAAATTACAACAAAGAGACAAAAACCACTAGTTAATACCTATTTGCCCTTCGGGCTCTGCGCTTTTCTCAGCAGCCTCTGCTACTTTTCTAGCATCATGGATGCCTTTTTCACTTTTTTGAATAATCTCTTGGGCCATTTCCCGGCCACCATTATCTCAGATGTCGGTGAAAAATTTTCCACCAACCATGCTAGCTTCGGTCGAGGGGTCTTTTATATCTTCGGAGGATAAGGCAGTTTCCGATTGTGCTAAAACATTCACATGCTCGCAGCGTTTCCTCTCCAAAATAGTAGCAATCCCCCTGGCACCCGAAAAAGCACATATGTCTCCACGGATATTCAAAATTTCCTCAAAGGCCTCAGCTTCGTGATTAATCCATTCGATTGGGCCTTCGAGCTTACCCCTTGTGAAGTTTTCCTCGCTCGAGAACGCGCCAACGCTGGCGAAGCTAGCTTTTATTTTATTAACGCATTCTATAGATTTGTCATAGCACCTTTTCTTGGATGAACGAAGCTCTTTAACGGTTCCTTCTAAATGATTTGCCCATTGATCGCTAAGTTCTCGCTTCGTTTCTTCAAGTATGCGTTCTTCTTTAGCTCGGGCTAATTGTTTCCGAAGATCTTCAATTTCGTGCTTCTGAGCTTTGGCCTGAGCTTTAGAAGTAGCTTTGTTTTCCTTTATCTTATCCACCAATGTAAGTAGAATTTTGTCCTTTTCCAAGGCTTCGTTTCGTAGCTTGATAACCTCTGTTCGAAGGTTATTGAGAGCAATAGTGCAGCTCTCATCTTCAGCATTCTTTTGTGCCATTAAGGCATTGCTGAGTATTAAGCCCTATTCAAAAGAATGAATGGATTAACATAAGAACAAAAGACTAATTCAAAATTCATAAACTTCAAATTTCACAATTTTTGTACCTTCAGACTATTGTATGCAAGGCTATCCGCAAGATCGTCCTTCGTCATGGCGCAGAGGCCAGCTTCAAGCTTTGGGAACCCCATGCTTCTAGCCATCTCCCGGCAGACGGATAATTCCTTGTTATCTGGGAGACAGTATAAGAAGTCATCTTCGTCTGTGCCATTGAATACTAAGGCCCCTTTTGGATACCTCAGTTCTTGGGCATAGTGATTAGCTTCAAAAATCTCTTCTTCAGATAATCTTTTTCCCGAAGCATGTCGAACAATATAATCGAGGGCTTTGGAGGATGCTTCGGGGGCAGCAGTGCCAGTTTCTTCAACTAAAATCGGCTCTGTTATTTTTGCTTCTTCGGCTTCCAAGGATTTTACCTTGGTGGGCTCTGAAGGCCCAGCTTCAGTCTCAGATTGTTGCTTTGGAGCTTCGGCAACAAAGATTTCAGTTTGCACTTCGGAAGTTTCAACAATTTTCTTCGGAGTTGTGCTTGAAGACTTAATTGTCTCCAAAACATCTAGCACATTAACCATCCTTTTTCTTTTCGGGGTCACCACTGGGCCCTTTTGGTTTTTTGCTATCTCAATTTTTGCTAAAGGACATAAAATTTATAATGATTTTGTTTCTTCAGTCCTCGGTTTTTCTGTTTTTTCTGTTGATGGTGCTTTGACCATTTCTTCGATTTTTGGCACTGGAGGTGGTTCTTTAGCTTCGGTGGCCGAAGAGGTCTCACCAATAAATTCAGGCACTGTGGCCGGTTCAATAAAACGTGGCCGGTGTGTGAGAACCTTTACCTTTTTTCTCTTCGGCGCTGGCTCGCTAGGAGCAGCTGAAGCAATTTCCTTTGCAGAAGAAGTATTCTTTCTTTTTTGACCCCACGCTGGGTAATGGTAGTCGGGGTAGACAAACCCAATTGCATCAAATACTCGGTTAAGTCTCTTCTTCTTTCAGCCTCCGAAGGCCGCTGATAATGTAGTATCTTCGGCCTTCGAGTACACTCCAAGCAATTCGTCACTTATGGCCTCAATACTCTTTAACCAGTCATCATCTGGCTCAACAAACTTATCTCCGTATTTGAATGTGTATTTTAGCCTAACTAGTCCACCTTCGTCAGGTTCCTTGACGGTCTCTTTCGGCATTTCCCACTTTTCTACAAGTGGCCATATTCTGAAGGCAATATGCTCATGGACCAAATCCCTTGTCCCAATAAAAGAGCAAACCACGCCGAAGGCTCTCTGGCATTCTTCGGCTGCTTCATTCATTTCCACCTTCGGCTTCCGGTGGCCGAAGCGTTGCCAGATAGGGCACATAATGATACCCTTGATATCTTCACGTGATTTCAAGTCATTTTTCACATAAAACCATTCAGTCATCCAGCCGCCGGGCCACCTCTTTCGAAAGGTTGGCACAAGGCAGCTTGACCCAGACCGAGCGTTGAAGCTGTAGCAGCCGAAATTGTTGTGATACTGCTCTTTGCCCCAGGGTTTTGTCTCATACAATAACTCATGTATGTTGCAGAAGCTTTTTGCATTAGGTTCCAAACCTTGGCTCCTCGCGGCCCACACAAAAATGCCCATCCTCATGATTGCTTCGGGAGTAAGTTGATGAAGGTAGATTTCAAATATCTTCAGTATTTCCACGAAGAATCTGCTCAAGGGAAATCGTAATCCACCTTTTAAGAAGCTTCGGAATATCACGACTTCATTTTCTTCGGGAGTCGGGCAAGTCTTCTCTCCTTCGTCAGCCCTCACAATATACAAGTCCCGAAAATATCTGCCCCTCATATTGACAAGATGATTTTCTTTAATACTCGATTTACCAAAAACTGCATGGCTTGGTCGCCAGGGTCGATCTTCGGAATCTTCACCACCACTATCCACATCGTAACTTTCACTGTCGCCAGTATCTTCAGATAAACCCTCCAAAATCTCCCTGGTAATCTTCTCTGTATTAGTCTTTGACATTGATTCAAGAAAGCCCAGGTGCATCTCCTCAGAAAGGCTTAGCTTTGAAACACCAACAACTTTCTTATCTTCAGACATCTTTGCAAATGCTGACAAAGCGCACTCAAAGCCGAAGCTTAAAAATTTAAAACGAAGCAAGTGCTGTTGCGTGCAGGCTAAAAAGTTGGGTGAGTAAAAGCAGGTGGCAAGGGAGCGTGCCAAATAGGCTGGTGCTGAGCTCTTATTTATACAACTAGCGCGTTGAAAACTGGAGGGTCCCGCTTGTCAATGACTGCTGCTATTCTAGCAGAAGGAAGGTGTTTTTTCGGACCTTCGGCTTAAAGCCTTCGTCCATGTCGCAATATGAATTTATCATTACAGTAAATTAATATTGCGAGGGGCTACTGTTGGGGGCCTTCGGCTTTCGAAGGTCCTCAAAAATATAATTTGACAATATTTTCCGAGTGAAACATGTGAACAGGTATCTTCGGAGTCAGGTTGCGGGTATACAAGAGCATGGTTAAGACGAAGCTTGGCTGGGATGAAAAGCGACCACGATGAAGGATAAGACGATCACGAAGCTATGTGCAGAAAAGCTTCTGCATGACGGCAGAAAAGAGGAACCGACTTAAAGATGAAAAGCCAAATTAAACCTCGAAGAGTTGCTATAGAGTTATTAACATATGTAAAGGGCATCAATGTAATTTTACATGGGCTGCGTCCCGTGCCTATAAATAGATGAACAGTACTCCCGTACTGTTCGACGCTGACTTGGCATATGCTTTTTGCATCACGTCTGTACCTTTACTTTTCATCAATCTGAAGGTACATTTATAATTTGTCTTTATGAATTTGGTAATAAAAATAAGTTGATGATAATATTTGTATCATTATTCGTGTTTCATACATGTGCTCTTTTTTACCATTTATCGATCTTACGAAGGTCTTTTCCTTCGTAACCTTCGTCCAGAATTCATTGTATCCGAAGGGGCATAATGTTTATAAGGACGAAGCGATTTAACATTTAACACTTTTTATGTTGCCTTGTTCTTAACTCTTATCATTTGAGAACAAGTCCCCAACATCCGCCATTTCTCCACTTTGGTATAATCTTCACTCAGATTTATTTGTTTGCCATTGGGAAGATAGTTAAAGGGCTTATATTTCACTCACAAGTATCCGTTTTTGGCGATTCATGCCAAAGGGGGAGAAAGTATTAGCCCAAAGCAAAAGGACCGCACCACCAACGAATTTTAAAAATGAAGTTTTCAAATTGGTATCTCAATGTATTTTCAAAAGGGGAGAAAGTTCTAGTATCTTCAAAAATTTGTAAAACCCTCTTGATCACTAAGAGGAGAATTTCATTGAGGGGGAGTTTTGTTTAAGTCAAAGGAAAAGCATTTGAAACAGGGGGAGAAAATTTCAAATCTTGAAAATGCTTCTTTCAATCTTATTCATATACCTTGGACTATTTGCAAAAAGGATTTTGAAAAGAATTTACCAAAGAATTTGCAAAAACAAAACTCGTGGTGCAAATGTGGTCTAAAATTTTAATAAGAAGAAAACAATCCATGCATATCTATTGAAATAATTATATTGGTTTCATTCCGAGCAACCTTTGCACTTACCTTATGCAAACTAGTTCAATTCTGCACTTATACATTTGCTTTGGTTTGTGTTGGCATCAATCACCAAAAAGAGGGAGATTGAAAGGGAAATAGGGTCAAACCTTTTCCTAATTGATTTTGGTGGTTGAATTGCCCAACATAAATAATTGGACTAACTAGTTTGCTCTAGAATATATGTTCTACAGGTGCCAAAGGTTCAACACGAATCAATACAAAGTCAAAAGAAAGGGTTCAAAACAAAGGAGCAAAGAAAACCGAATGCTGCCCTGGTCTGGCGCACCGGACAGTGTCCGGTGCACCAGGGAGATCAACTCCGAACTTGCCACCTTCGGGTTTCTGGAAATTGCTCTCCGCTATAATTCACCAGACTGTCCGGTGTGCCAGCGGGAGCAACGGCTAGCGTGCTAACGGTCGTCTACAAAAGGTGAACAGTGAGCTACAGTGCGCGGACTGCGCACGCAGAAGTCAGAGTAGGCGCAGAAGGCGCACCGGACAGTGAACAGGACCTGTCCGGTGCACCACCGGACTGTCCGGTGGCCCCACAAGTCAGAGCTCCGACGGTCGAACCCTAACGGTTGGGTGACGTGGCTGGCGCACCGGACAGTGTCCGGTGGCGCACCGGACTGTCCGGTGCGCCCGTCGATAGCATAGTTCCCCAACGGCCACTTTGGTGTTTGGGGCTATAAATACCCCCCAACCACCACACTTCAAGGCATCCAAGTTTTCAGTCATTGCATTCAATACAAGAGCTCTAGACTTCACTCCAAGACACAAACAAGAGATCAAATTCTCTCCCAAGTCCAAAGATCACTCCAATCAAATAGTGACTAGTGAGAGAGAGATATTTGTGTTCTTTTGAGTTCTTGCACTTGGATCGCTTTTCTTCTTCCTTCTTTCTTGTTCCCAAGTCATTTGTAATCAATGCAAGAGACACCAATTGTGTGGTGGTCCTTTTCGGACTAAGTGTCCCAATTGATTGAGAAGAGAAGCTCACTCGGTCTAGGTGACCGTTTGAGAGAGGGAAAGGGTTGAAAGAGACCCGGTCTTTGTGACCACCTCAACGGGGAGTAGGTTTGCAAGAACCGAACCTCGGCAAAATAAATCACCGTGTCACACTCTTCATTTGCTAGTTATTTGTTTTTGCCCTCTCTTTCGGACTCGATTTTATTTCTAACGCTAACCCCGGCTTGTAGTGTGTGCTTAAGTTTATAATTTTTAGATTCCGCCTATTCACCCCCCCCCTCTAGGCGACTTTCACCTAGCTAACTATTGTCATTGTGGACAAAAGTCACACAATACAACAATAATCATTACAAAGAAGCAAATCATACATAGTCACAAAGATAACTAACATGAACTCAAACATATCAGCGCAACATAACTCGATGTTATTCATTCAATCAAAAGGCAATCTTTCCTAAGGAAAACATTTTCTTATAGTTTTTTTTGAAAGGCATACAAGGTTAGGAATAATAAAGAGATTATAAAATAAAGGAATTAGATCAGAAATAACAAGGAGATAGACAAGATCAAAACATTATTGTTAATGACCAAGAGTGAAATAAGATAACCACTAATTGGTGAAGCGAGGATAAAATATACAACCAAGGATATGAGAAAGTTTTTTTTCAAGGATACAAAATACAAAGGCATTATCAACGACAGAAGTAGAGAGACAAAGAGTTTAATATATCAAGGTAGATATTGCCCAAGGATGGCAATTCTATAGCAAGAAAACAAAAGTAGAAGTCAAGGCTTATATATCAACATTATGGATTTGAAAACCACTATAATATAGTTTAACATCGTCCCGATCTAGTCGAAAAACTTAATACCACAGAACTATCCTATCAACCTAACAAAGAAATTAGGTAATAGATCCAGGGGATCCATAACAAAAATCTTGTGGGGTGGGGATAAGATAGAGAATGTGCATCTTCAATAGCTTCGAAAGGAATCCTTCTTGCAATCTACGCTTCAAGTTCCACAATCCTAACTTGAGCATCTTGTAGTGCTTCTGAGCAGAGCCTTATGATAGACCCAAAAATCAGACAAGAAGGGTTGAAGATAAAAGAGATGAGTTTTGATATAAAGTTAGTTTTATGAGGAAAATAGGTCGAGTTTTGAAAGACTGACTTAGCTTTCCATTTCTAACTAATCTAGCGACCTACGGTCACATTGCTTTGATACAACTTCTGTCACACCCGACTTTAAAGGCAAAACCGAATGCATAGCATATGTGTGCCAGGATCTATATCCACACATATGTTGATGTCACAAGTGTAATATATCAAAAGAACAATGCATAAAAGCGTAAATAAAGATTATATTAACATATTACACTTCAAATAGACATAATATCTTAACCTTTATTCATCAAAGTACAGCGAAACATGGACATCCATCCACAGGAAGATGACCGGGGGTATCACTAGACTAGCATCCATGGAGTTCAGCATCATATCTTCATCTACAAACTTCTGATCAAAATTTAAGCAAGGGTGAGCTCACTTATGGTCGGGGCTCAGCAAGTGGGGTGAAAATGCAAGGTAACAAGGTAAAGCTAAAGTTTAATGCGGTTAGCATTTTAGTTGGTCAACATTTTATTATCAACACCTGATTACTAAGTGTAAGTATATACCAAACCCATTTAAGCATAAGCGATAATCTTCAGCATAAATATATTATCAACATAAATAATCACCAGCATAAGCTCAGAAACACTTGAACCAAAAAGGACCATGATTTATTTTTGTCTTCAAGTTCAATTATCATGTGAGGGTCCAGGCTGCTCATAACCGTGAGCACGGCTGATATATCAGTTTTACACTCTGCAGAGGTGGTACAACTTTACCCACAAGTTGTGTATCCCCTCTAGCCTGGGTCGGCCAAACCCGTAAACACTTTCGAGGTGAATGGCTAGGGATCCACTATGAGGCTTTCACAGAATACACTTAATACAAAGCAACCTGCTAAGGTTTCTAAGTCGGTGTGGAGGCCCTCTGGGTGAGGTACCTTAGCCAAGAATACGTCCCCATGTTAACGTGAGCTGCCACCACTATCGCTCCCCCTCTTGCCCATATTTCAGGTAAGGTTGCTAGGCACTAAGCATATAAAGCTAGTTAACAAAGCCAAAGCCATGATAGCACTCGTGGTTGCACTGTTTTCCTGGGTGGTCACTCCATGTTCTAATTATCACAATATGATCTTGCTTAATCATCAGATTAACAACAATAATGTAAACTTACCATTTGAAACATTAATATCATCAGTAGGAGTACCAGCATAAAGTTAAAGTTGTAGCAATAGCATAGCTATTTGATTAGATCAAAACCCAGGTTAACAAGGAATAAGGTTGGAAAGGTTAGGTGTATCTGAATAGATAACCCATCAAATTATGCACATATCCAAAAGTAAACTTTATTAAATGTATTGTATGGGATCAGACAGAATATGCAGAGGGAGAAGTCCACTTGCCTTGCTTAAAGAAAACTTGTGATTCTTCCACGGAATAGAACTTGATTCTCAACTACTAGATCAACCACTGAATATCACACAAACAAACAAAAAGAAACAAACACCACTCAATAACATACAACATTCATCATCGACCAAACTAAAAGAAAACATAATAAAAAGATCGTTTTTGCTTCAATAACACAAGCAAAGGTTATAACAAAAGACGCTCTTTTGCAAAAAGGTTTGATTCATAGTTTATAAAACAAGACCTAAGCTTGAGAATATATTAATTATAAATATGCAAATATTAGGTTTACTATTTTAATCTTTTATAAAAGTCATATGTGGTATGTCTAAGATTAAGGGTTCATAGGGTTATAAACATTTTATAACATTATTAAACCTTTTTAACTGTTTAGAAAAGATATATGCTATATGTCTATGGTTAATGAGTTATGAAACATATTAAACATCGATTTATGAAACATTACAAAACATATTGTAAAACATTTAGTGATAAAAGATATTATATAAGCCTATTCGAGTTTTATGTGGAAGGGTGATTAAACAGATAATTATATTTATTTTCATTAAGAAAATACATGGCCTAGATAGGTTTTTATGCAACAGATAATAAACAATTAATTATATTCACTTTTGCTTAAGAAAACACTAGACTCTATTTTTATTAAGAAAGTCATATACAAAACAACATATAAACTAACATTTTAATTATAGAAGAACATGAACACTAATTTAGTTATTTTATCCTTCAGGAAACATGGACTAAATGTGATGGAATGATTAATCAAGCCTATATAACTAGTTATGAACAAATTGAGATATAAACATAATTAATAGATTATGAGAAAGGCTAATTCATTAATTACCTTAAGTTTCAAATTAGGAACAAATGATCTAGTTCATTACTAAAGAAGTTATGTTTCAACAATATAAACTATCATTTACTTTATTATGAAGGTACGAGCACCTAATTAAGTTATTTTAACATTATTAGAAAAGTTATATGACATATTTCTATTGTAAAGCATATAATTATGGATACTTAAATATGAGACTAAATAAGTTTTATGTGAAAGGATAATAAATAATTATCATTCTATTAGGAAAACACTTAATCTATGTTTGTTGAGAAAACTATATTCAAACCGATAGGTCATCATTTTAAAGATATGAACACTAATTCTATTATTTTAATATCTTTAAAAAACTCTATTCTTTCTATGAATAAGCAATTTATATACGCACATGCATAAAACTTGAATACAAAACTAAATTATACTTTATGGTTAAATATAATTACTTATCTTTTATTTTATTATGAAACATATGGTCTACGGTTTCTTTTAAATTTCTATTTAAGAAGGCTATACTTAAACATCTATAATGAACATTGAAAACATGATATCTATTGAAAAGATCATTTTAATATTTCTTGTATAACAACCGTAATATAAAATAAACTACAAAAATATGTGAACCGCGCAAAACATTAATTAAAAATCTTGGTCACATAATTATGGAACTAACAAAACCATTTCTATTTTATTTGGGTTCCAAAATATACATTTTATAATAGAAACTATAACAAGGACCAAAACATAATTAAAGGTAGACTATAAGAGGTAGCCGGTAATTTATATTTTTATGTACATATATCATTATAAACAACTATCTCATTTTTTTAATTATAAAACATAAAGGCTATAATTATTTTTAATTTCTTAATTTGATGACTACATATGAATCGAATCTGAGGATCATAATTAATGAAACGTGTAAATTATTGTGAATCCTGAAATAAATTATTTCGCATAAATATATGGAACTAACATTATATGAATCTATTTATTTGCGCTCCAAAAATAATCGTTTTACATAAAAAAACGTCATACGGATTTATACGCTAATAAACGTAGACTATATGAATAGCAACAAAAATTATAATCTTCTCCCTTGAGGTAACAAAGAAGCAGCGTGTTCGTACGGTTCTCAGCGTGACAGCTGCGCGGCATCAAACTTCAACATGGCGGGACTGAGCAGGGGCATCGGTGAATTCCAGCAGGCCATGGTCAGCAAGGTCACGGTGTAGGGCAGCAAGGCACATCACAGATGACGATGAATGTGTGGCATGGAGGAAGGACTTCGGCACCGACGAGGCTAAGCAGCAAGGCGAACTCCGCGGCGTCACGGTACAGAAGCTAGCGTTGAAATGATGAGCAGGCTGCATGTCGACAAAGCAGGTGGAGTCTGGTGAGCGATGGCAATGACGCCGCATGACGGCACAACACGTTGGCGAGCGGCTACGCAGAAGGTGCTAGCTTGGCATGGTGCGCAGTAGTGAGAACCGAGGGTAGCGCGAGGTTCTCGGCATTGTACAGGGGGCTTGGCTACGGGGATATGGCCAACGAACTGGAGCAGAAAAGGAGAGAAAGGGCTCTAGGAGCGGTTCCATTTATAGGTGGAGGAGGGAGCCGGGAGGTCGCCGTTGAACTGATGCCGATTGAAGATGAGAAACGGAGGATTTATATGTCACTAATGGAGGAAACGGTCGGCTCTAATGGGGTAGTGATTCGAACAGTAGAGAAGGGGACAGGAGAGGACGCGGCGCTTCGGCTGGCGGCATGGGCCAAGAAGCAGACGACTGCAGGAGCAGGATGTGGACGACGGCGTGGGAGCTGGGTTGGCGGCGCACACAGGAACGGACAGCGCACACAGAGCAGAGGCTCAAACTTGAAGATACTCCTGACGAGTTGGCCTCACCTGGAGGACAGACGGGGAGAGTGGGAAAGGGAACGCACAGGCTGGATCATTTGGTTCCAGTGTTTGTCTTCTCTTTTTTTGAAAAAAAGTTTTCTTCTATTTTTTTGACCGTGCGGCTAAATCTTTCATGTATTTTTCCAATTTTTTTTCAAATTTCCATACGCATCTATTTTTTTAAACAAATAAGTAGCCATATATATTTATAGACACATACAAATTCATAATAAAACCGAAAATATTATTAACAAAACTAAAATACATCGTTTTGTAGAAAAATATTATTTAGCAATTCATTCCATTTCACAAAAATATTTCTCACCAACAAATAAATCTAAATAATGCATATAAATTTGTATATATAGTGAAAATCAGAATAATTTCAAGTTTATTTTTAACAAATCAAAATACATAGTTACCAAATTTATTATTTTATTAATTTAATATTATTCTATAAAATGAAGTTTTCTTCACAAAATTAAATCCAAGAATTGGATTCAAATCAAACAAAACATATGCTTCGGCATAAATGCATCAAGCACTTGATAAATTTTATCTAATCAAGAAATTGTTCAACTTATTTATATCACAATTTTATTACTTGAACATAAATATTTTTCTTTGTACTGGAAACTAATAATTCAAATTGTGTTGTTTTCAAATGACGGATTTAGGGTGTTACAATAAGGTAGATAGGGACACAAGACAACACTGTCTTAACCAGGGCAAGACGACCAACCCGGCTGAGAAGATTGGCTTTCCATCCTAGAAGTTTATCAGCAACTTTATCAACAAGCAACAACAGATCAGAGTTAGCAAGCTTACGGATTGATAGAGGAACCCCTAAATAAGTGCAAGAAAAAAATTTATATCACATGGTAATAAGGCAGAAATGGTGGTCAGCTAATTCTCTCCACATTGAATGGGTGTAACTGAACTTTTGGAGAATATTCGTTTTTAGCCCTGTAGCATGACCGAAGATGTCTAAAATGCTGATAATTGCTGAGATATCCTGATGAGAGGGCCACATGAACAGAACAATATCATCAGCATAGAAGGAGATACAATGTTTGGCTTGTCGAGAGGCAATCAGCTGCAGGATATGTTCCCTGAAAGCATAACTGACCATGGCATTCAAAGCCTCCATGACAATGATAAACAGCATGGGGGACAAAGGATCGCCCTGACGAAGACCCCTATGATGCAGAATATATTCTCCAGGCTCACCATTGACAAGGATCCTTGTAGTGGAAGTGCAAAGCAGCAGACTAATAAGGTTGCACCAATTTCGACCAAATCCCAAGTGATGTAACATGTCAAGCAGGAATGACCAGGATATTGAGTCAAAGACTTTGAAAATATCCAACTTCAGCAGGATGTGAGGCTCTTTTGTGTTGTGTAAGGATCTGGTAAGTTGCTGCACCAGCAAGAAGTTGTCTTGTATACTCCTTCCTCTGATAAAGGCACTTTGGTTGATAGAGACCATACTTGGCAGATGGGGTGCCAACCGAGCTGCTAGCACTTTGGTTACCAACTGTCCAACTTAGCAAAGTTGGGAACAAGGCTTAGTGGCCTATAGTCCTTGACCAGCAGGGCATCCACCTTCTTAGGCAGGAGGGTGATAAAAGCCGTGTTGAGGAGTTTGAATTTGGAGACATGCCCACTCTGCACAGCAAGCAAAGCACCCATCATATCTTCCTTGATGATATCCCAGCAAACCTTATAAAAACGGCCTGTGAACCCATCTGGCCCAGGAGCCTTGTCCAAAGGTAGATCTTTTACAACTGACCAGACCTCCTCCATAGAAAAAAAAGCTCAGGGTCCCTCAAATCATGTTGCTGAATGCCCAGGCTGTGTAGGTCCAGGGTGTAGTCCCTATGTTCAGCTATACCAATCAGGTTATCATAAAAATCCAAGGTGCTTGCTGTTTTTCTTCCTGGGAGGTGACAATATGTTCCTCAACCTGAAATTTTGCAATAAAGTTTTTTTCTTGCGGTAGCAGGCTTGCTGATGAAAGAAAGAAGTATTTGCATCATCCTATTTTAGATACAAAATGCGAGAGCGGAGCCTCGCAATTGTGCGCTCTAATGATGCCAATCTGAGGCAATGTTATTTCAATGTTTTCCCGAACCATTCCTCCCCAGGTGAGAGCGCTCTATTGTCCCTGGCAATCTCAAGGCAGTGCAGAATTTCCTTAGCTATATCGAGTTGCAGTCTGATATTGTCTACCTTGCACTGGCTCCATTTTTGCGGCCCCTTGCTAAGTCTCTGCAGTTTTATGAATATACCCTCAACAGGGCAAGCGGTGGAAACAAGGGCATTCCAGTTTTGGCTAACAGCTTCCAAGAAACCCGACAGCTTGGGCCAGTAACTTTCAAAGTGAAAACGCCTCTTCTTATGAGTTTGGACATTAAGGCTGAGAATAAGAGGGCAATGGTCAGACACTCCCGAGGATGCACTCTGCAAAAGCGGATTAGGAAAGATTTCTTCCCAATCATTGCAACAGAACACCCTATCAAGTCGTACAAGAGTTGGAGCCTTTTTGTGATTCATGCTAATGTTTAGGTCATACACTGTATCATGATTTTGTTTCTGCTAAAGATCTACTTTAGGGATGATTTTGATTGTGCATAGTGAACTGAGTATGTTTCTCTAACCGAAATAGTGGTTTTGTTTTCTCTTTTGGTCTTCCTACTTGCTGATGAACAGGTGGTTTGTTTTCATTTATTAAGGGTCGATTTGGATCCATTAGCACTCACAATTAGCTAGCCAATAGCTAATAGCTGCTATTTTTAGCAGGTGATTGTTTGGATCCATCTGCTAACATGTGACTGGATAGAGAGCTAAAGGTGCATATGAACTATTAGCACCTATTAGCAACTCTAAACCTAATGATGGAAATAATAGTTAACAGATTTTGCAACTGCTTGGCAAATTGTTCAATGGTTTCACTTGGATGAGTTCATAATTGCTAAGTGTCACCTCGTCGTTATTAAACGGATGGATCATAACTTTTGTGGTCCTCTTATCTGATATCCTGATATAGGTAGTGCAGGAGTTCAAATCTATTATTTAGTTACTGCTTTCTCATGAGAATGTTGACATAGCTTACAACCTTACATCCTTACAGTCTACACTTGTAATGTATGTGCTTTTATAAGAAATGGAGGACCATTTTGTCCATCCCATGTCTAAGTCTAACCATATAAGTGTTCGTATTTATGTTGTAAACCTTTGTTTGCTTGTCATATTACTGATAGTTAGCTCATTATCTAGCCTATATGTGTTGGGCTTCTTGTCAGGAAATGGTTATGAGACGAAAGATTCAGGCCACAAAGTTTGCGATAGGAATTCATCATCAGAGTCTGATCGGTCTCACCAAAAGCTTAGAAGCATCAATAGTGAGTGAAAGCAGTCTAAATGAACACACATCAACTCAATCAGGTAACTATGAGTTCATGCAATTTTGCATGGACATTTTCATATCCTTGTATGTGCTCCTTCAGTGGTTAGTGGTACTGTGATAGTTAGATAATCTTCATATAGACTCAAATTAGAATTGGGTGCATTGAAATTTAGTCACTCATTGTAGATGTTCCTATATTTTTTAATTTAAAAAGTTTCTTACAACATGTTACCAGCTTCACAGACCCTTTATGGGGAAATATAGTCAATGCAGGAATTTCAGAGAAATCATACATGAATTTCACAGGAAAAACGTGGGAAATGGGGGAAAATCCTGCATTCCAAAGGAGCCATTAATTTGCCTTTTGAGAAATCTCCCATATAATGATCATAAAATGACTTATGTGATACACTTCCAGTTATTTTAATTTCAGAGAGATATTGTCCATGACTTCTTGAAGTTTAGGTGTTACAAAGACGGTTACCAAGACAACGACTAACGTGAATACGTGATACTGGGAGGGAGCCTCACGAGATGTGGATAAGTGGTTTCTGAATCGCTCTCTTATCTCTTCCCTCTTCCTCTTATGCTCTTCCATTTCTTTAGCTTGCTCGTGTCAATCTTGTACTATCTATTGTGATCCCCTGCACCTGGAGATTCAATTCAATGCTTTGTGCATGTTAGTGGACTGTTTATAAACATTAGTAACTGGATCCAAATGTTTGGTTTGTAATGTGTTTTCCAAATTGTGTTGATGCCATCTCATAGACCTACCGTTAGATTTGGACATTGAATTGCCCTCTTGCTTGGAGTGGATATTGTCTTAGATAAGGTGCCAGTAAGGGCGCCCTTATGTTCTAGTATCACTTGAAAGTTGGACATTGTCTTAGATACCATCTTATAGTCTGCTATGCATTTGTTGAATCAACATAGCTATAGTTTGCAGTACAAGAAGAGCGTCATGGATATTTTCTTTAGCATAAATATTCTATGTTAGGTCTTGTTTGGTTATTCTCATCCCACATGGATTAGAAAATTTCAAGAATGATTTTGACTTGCTATAGAATTAAACCCACCCAATCGCGTCCAATCCATATGGATTGGCACTAAAACAAACAAGCCCTTATAATTGTAGTTTGAGAACTCACGGAAAATAGTCATCGTATTTTATAGACCAAGATTCATTTGATGCATGTCTAGCATCTGTGTAGATGCGCGGAGTAGAATACAACACATGCACTTTGACATATCCTGCAGGGTTCAGGACATTATTATCTTGCTTTACAAATTCAGTACAGATAACACTTAACCACAGCAGGCATGATCAACACTAAAATCAGATTGGTCGATGTTAAAAAAACTCAAAATATGTATGCACTATTATCTTGTTGAATGGGATTCAGTCTCGTGAATCCTACATGCCTGTCATCAGGACTTACGAAAAGTAAAACCACTACACTGAACGTCCTAAAAAGCAGATTCACCACTCAGGTCTCCAAAAACTCGTGATTTAACTTTTACAAAGATTAAAGTAAATCATTTTAGCAATGCAGTATTGTTTGGAAATTCCAAAAACTACTGCTAAACATGAAAACTATCAAAACTTGACATGGAAGGATAAAATTTGCAATACCTTGTTCACATGTTGGATAAGTTTGTCCATATTCCAAAACCAGGATTTAGCGCACTGGTAGTTAGAATCATTCCCCTTGGTTCACATTATGTGATCCGTACGTGTAACATTTGCCTGATTACCAAAACATTTCAGAAGTGAGTTACATGTTTTAGTTAGAAACATAACTTGAAATCGTTGGTATCATAAACAACTGTAGAGCGAAATGGCCTCTAACTGAATTGGTTAGATGGTCTAAGTAGCACTCCTCATGTCTTGGGTTTGACGCTCCATGAGAGCGAATTTCAGGTTGTGCTTAAAAAAATCCTCTCGTTTATCCTACGCCAAAGCACAGGTCTAAGGCTCGGCCACGGTCGCGATCGTTCTTACATGGACTTCGATGCCGCTGTGTATGGCTGAGGTAGGGGTTTGAGGGTTTTCTTGACCTATGTAAGAAGGTCTTCTTCTTAATACAATACTCGGAGGCTCTCTTACCCTCACAGTTGAGTTTTTTTATAAACAACTATGGATTTACCTGTAGTGGCGGAGCTCGTCAATTTTGGCCCAAGGCCACTATCAAAGCATATAAACCGCTCGTGTTGAGTCTAACACCGATAGATCATAAATGAACTTGTCAATTGTCACAGCTAATTGAAAGAACTACGCATCTCTCAGTTTGAACAATCTCGGTAGCAAGATCTCTAAGATTGTGATAACAAGAAAAACTATAATTGATTAATGATTCATAGGAATTAATATCAAGATCTCCAAAGTCTCTACATACTACAAGGTTTGATATAATGAATTATAGAAAAGATTCATGGAAGTATGGAATTTGTATTAGATCATAAGAAAGAGTACAATATTAAATTTGTATTAGAAATTAGAATATAATGCGAAATTACCGAGCGTGGTTGTGGCGTGCGGTCTGGTGCCCTAGCGATCGGGCTATGGTCTGCCCCTACTACCAACGCAGTCAGCCGGCCACGCTGAGATGCCGACCTGCGGTATGACTTACGGCAAAGCAGGCTCCGGCTAGTCCCAGGGTGGCCGATGACTGCTGATGATAGTCGTCTAGGAGGTGGGCGGTCCCTCGGCGAGGACGTGGGGTGGAGTACTAGCCACACTACAATACAATGGGCATCAGGCGATGGCTAGGGTTTACAATGTCGTCACTCGAGTTGGGGAGAGAAGAAACATGGAGGGGAGTAAGACAGGAGAGAGTAGTCAAAGATGTATCAATGTCCGCTATAGGTCCTACATTTGCGCAGTCTAGGAGGCAAGAAGCATGGGGTTATTGGGCCTATAGATTAGATTTTTTGGCTAGGTATAAAAAGAATTTGAGCTATGTCCTAGGCTACTGCCCCAAGTGGCCTGGCCCCATATGCGTCCCTAAGTGAGGTGGCTCATCACCACCTTCTTGTGCGCATGTTGGCACGCATGGGGGATTGATGGTGGTGTGATTGCGTGGGCTCGCCCTATGTGTCGTAGCATGGTGGGTCGCCTACGTAGGTGTGCGCGCCACTGTGCCTTACTGGTGATGCGTCGCCACGTCATCCATGGTCGCCACCATCGCTAGGGTTTTGCCTTCGTGGAGCGAGAGAGACGGTGCCAACGCTTCCCCGGTGGGTTTGAATCGACGCACGACAATGGTTTATCTGGTTCGGTTGTGGGGATGTTTTTGCGTCGGCCTTGTGTCAGGGGAACTAAAGCTTCGATTGATCGGGAGAAATAGTCGGGAGGAGATGTGGGGAAATCTGGGCATAGCAATGGCAGAGATGTGGGGCGATACACCGTGGTAGGTGGGGAGGGAGTGGTTGCTATCAGCGTCGGGAGGAGATGACTCACGCAAGAAGAATCTCGTGCTTTAAAAGGGTAGAGAAATGTGTCAAAAGTCTAATGGAGAAAGTGGCTTTGGCCAACCCTTAGAGCAACTCTAAGAGACTAGCCAGATCATTTTATAAAGGTAAATTTGGCTAATATCAGAAGAAAAACATCTCTAATAGACTCTGTAAATGGATCTTCAAATTTGGTAGCTCTCCATCCCTACACCTTCGCTCTCTATTTTTAGATAGCCTGCTTCACTTGCCATACAAGTTCTGAATTTATAGAGTTTGTTGGACTAGTCTACTCCTTTTTATGAAATCTATTTTAGATAAAAGCGAAATCAATAAATTTGGCTAATCTTTTGGAGTTGCTCTTAGGTCATAGTTTCAAGCCATTCATATTGTAGTTTTTATTTATTTTTATCTAAGATTTTATTTATTTATTTTTTAAAAAACATACATCATATGTCTATGACATATGAGCATTGTCATGCAATATCATCACAATTATTATGTTGAGAAGGTTATGATGATTTACTCTTATGACAATTCCTATATTATCATATAAAATTGTCACAAATATGATGCTAGGGTATATTATGATGGTTCTAATGATGAAGATTAACTTTTCATCACTACACTGAGCCATCTTCTGAAAATCGTCATAAACAAAGTGATCAAATGATGAATTGCTCTACTATCATCAATTAGTCATCATAGAAGGCCATAAGTGTTGTAGTGATTTACAGTTATAATCTTAAACTTTATATCATGTTTTGTATAAACTTAGATCAAACCTTTTTTGTAAAAGTATTTTTATTGATAACCTATACTTTTGAATGCTTTGAAGAAATAAATGTTCTTTTGGTTGTGTTTTCTCTTTAAATTTGTTCTGTTGTTTGGTGTATGCTTATTGATTGGTGAATGTTTCTTTTGTTTGTGTGTTATTTTAGATGTTGATTCTGTGTGAGGATCAATAATTTGAGGAAGACCCTCAAAGACTTTTGTGAGCAAGGCAAGTGGACATCTCCCCCACCATATTACGTTTGATCCTAAACAACACTTGATAACTAAGTTTACATTTTTTTATATGCACAATTTTGATGGGAATGCCTATGTAGGAATACCTAGATATTTTCAACTAGATACCTTGATTTAACCTAGGAATTGTACTTTGTTTCAATAGTATGATATTGCTTAAACTTAGCTCTTTGAAGGCACTCCTTTGATGATGTTATGTTCCAAAGTTTATGCTATTGATATTATTGCTTTGTTAAATATAACAAGATCATATATGTTAATTGGAACATGGGGTGACCATCTAGGAAAACAGTACAACCACAAGTGCTATTGTGGCTTTGTCTTTGGTAATTAACTTAATATGCTTAGCGCTTAGCAACCTTTACTAAAAGATGGGAAAGATGGGAGGAAGTGATGGTGCAGCTCATGATATGGGGTGGTAGTCTTTGCTAAGTTTCCTCTCACAGAGTTGTTCCATAGTAACTTGAAATCTCATCAGGTTGTTGTCACACCCGGTTTTGGAAGGCAAACCGAATGCGAACCATGTACGTGCCAGGATCAGAAACTCCCGTACACAGTGGTTATATAATTGGACATCATCACATAATGCTCGAATTAAATAATCGGAAAGGTACTTAATTACATCAAGATGTCAGAGACATCCACAGAGTCTAATACATAGCCATAATGTTCAACTTAAATATCGAAGTGCGGAGAAACAAAACATAGATGATAAGCCTACACAGGCAGCTGACTGGGGGTTTGCCACTAAGATAATCTAAAACTCGTTGTAATCCTGGAACTCCTCGAAGTCCTCCATGTTGCCAGCATCACCTCCTGAGCACTGAGTACAATGGGGACAACCTGGGGTGGGGGTGGTGTGTAAAGCAAGGGTGAGTACACATCAACATACTCAGCAATTGTCCCGTTTGGCTGAAGTGGACTAGCTGTATACGGGGTTGAGGTTAAGCACTTGCTTTTAGTTTGTCAAGTATTTATTACTATTAGTAGAGCCAAGTTTTAGTAATAAACCTAGTTATTACCCAAAAGTACTCCCTCAAAAGAGTAAATACCAGAGATCAGATTTATAACATCATTGTTAACCATCATCATAAAAGTATCCAAAGTTCTAATCAAAGAGGATCCTAAGGCTGCTCTTAACCGTGAGCTTGGCTGATATACCAGTTTCTAACACTCTGCAGAGGTTGCACACTTTACCCATGAGTTGTGATCCCTTCCCAGCCTGGGTTGTACAGACCGGATCTTCACTACCACGTGAAGGGGTATCGGGTGATTCTAACCGTTAGATCAGAAACCGACGGCCGAGATTAGATCTGCGCCCGAGGGCACGTGCGTGCGGGCAGGCAAGTGCTGACAGGCGGGTTAGGGGTGTCAGCGACAGAGGGGGAGGAAGCACTGACCAAGCGGGCCCAGCGCCAGGGAACATGGGCGCTGACAAGCGGGCCAGGGGCGCAGGGCGCGCGTGCGCGAAGCGGTATCCTCGATCTGGGTCGTGCGATCAAGATCGGACGGAGGGGATCAGACCGGGGGGGAATGAATAGCTGTGGGCGGCGCTGCTCCTCTCCATGGCGGTGAGGTTGCCGGAGTTGAGGCAGGTGCGAGCTAGGGTGGCTCCAGGGTCGCCGGGATTGGGCAGAGAGAGAGAATGCCACGGTGAACTCAGTGGCGGGGAAAAGGCCATGAATCCACGGACAGAGGGGGAAGAACGGTAGGGAGAAAGCCTCGACCGGACCGGAGGAACTCCGGTGAGGGATTCCGGCCACGGGGAGGGGGCTTGAGGCGCGCTAAGGCCTAGGAAGGCTTCAGCAGAGGCAGGGGTGCATAGGGACCTACACCGGGGCACTAGACCGGGCCCCGCCTGTCAGCGGCTGCTTTCTCTCCTGCGCGCTCTCTCTCTATATCTCCAGAATTTGAGTTGGCTTCTCAATATATGTTAGATCTTCTTGAACTTCAAGGTCCTCTGCTAGCAACTGCTCTTATGGCACTCTCAAGCATTTCTTCAACTGAGACACATGGAACACATCGTGCACAGCGGACAGATTCTCTGGTAAGCTGAGTTGGTAAGCCACTTCTCCACGTCTTGCTTGAATCTCATACGACCCAATCTATCGGGGTGCTAGCTTGCCTTTGACTCCAAACCTTTTGGTTCCTTTAATGGGTGACACCTTCAAATAGATATAGTCTCCCATTTCAAAACTGAGCTTCCCTTCTTCTAGTGTCAGCATAGCTTCGCTGTCGGGACTGCGCTGCCTTCAAATTCTCTCGAACCATTCTGATGTTCTCTTCGGCTTCAAGCAAAATATCAGGACCGATCACCTGTCTTTCACCAGGTTGGTCCTAATGCAATGGAGTTCTGCAATTCCTCCCATAAAACGCTTCGAATGGTGACATCCTCAGACTGGCCTGATAGCTGTTGTTATAAGATAATTCTGCATATGGTAATCTCTTGTCCCAACCTATCTTGTCTTGCAAAGCACAAGCCCTCAACATATCCTCTAGAATCTGATTGGTTCTCTCTGTTTAACCATCTGTCTGCGGGTCCACGGTCCAGTGCCCAGGTGTAGGTCCCTGTGTCACCCTTGCCTCTGCTGAAGCCTTCCTAGGCCTTAGCGCGCCTCAAGCCCCCTCCCCGTGGCTGGAATCCCTCACCGGAGTTCCTCCTGGTCTACCTGAGGCTTTCTCCCCGCCGTTCTTCCCCCTCTGTCCGCGGATTCATGGCCTTTTCCCCGCCACTGAGTTCGTCGTGGCATTCTCTCCCTCTCTGCCCAATCCCGGTGACCCCGGAGCCACCCTAGCTCGCGCCTGCCTCAACTCCGGCGACCTCACCGCCGTGGAGAGGAGCAGCGCCGCCCGTAGCTATTCATTCCCCCTCGGTCTGATCCCCTTCGTCCGATCTTGATCGCACGGCCCAGATCACGGATACCGCTTAGCGCACGCGCGCCATGCGCCCCTGGCCCGCCTGTCAGCGCCCGTGTTCCCTGGAGCTGGGCCCGCTCGATCAGTGCGCCCTCCCCCTCTATCGCTGACACCCCTGGCCCGCCTGTCAGCACTCACCTACCCGCGCGCGCCCTCGGCCGCAGATCTAATCTCGGCCGTCGGTTTCTGATCTAACGGTTAGAATCACCCGATACCCCTTTGCGCGGTAGTTTTATTAAAGAGACCCTCGGTATGTTTAGAATAAACCCGCCATCCCTAGTTTTTGCGCGCAGGCCCCTGTATTCTTGCAGATTGAACCCTGGACTTTTAAATATTCATAGAATTAGACCTAATTTCATATTTTGAATTCCCAAACTTGTTTATTTCATATCTTTTGCATATGAACTCCAAATTTAGTGATTCAAATTGCAAAATGTTCATAGTATTATTCTTTGTTCAAATAAATTAGTTCCATTTACACCCTATGCTTCCTAATTTTATGGATAACTATTAACCAGTATATGTATAGATTTGGTGTATTTAATAAAATAAAAAGGGAAAATCCTAGAGATTATAACATGCTTAATCTTGTGAGATTAATAATGTGTATTACATGAGTTCATCTATGTTCTAATTTTTAGGTCACAATAAAATAAATTGAACTATGATTATGTATTTGTGAGTAACACTTAGAGAAATAATAATCTATTTCCAAATGAAGTTAGTTTATGTTATAGTTTATGTTATACTTTGATCTCATTATTCCTTATGTAGTATTGTTTCTTTTTAAGATGTGTTCTAATGTTTGTACATGTTTGATGTGCTATTCATTTATACTTTCAAATGTATTGAATGCATGCTCGCTTTATTTAGACAACGAGCAGTCCGAGGTTCCTGAGTGTGTTGTTGGAGACCTTCCTGAGCAACAACCTGGTGAAGGCAAGTGTCCTCTGACCTATTATGTCCTACATACTTTATGATTCACTGTCCCGCATTACATTACTTAAGCCTAAGGAGTGACTAGCTTTGTATTTACCATATCCTTGTTTACCTTTTAGGTTATCATGGTTAGCATCTTGCTTTTGCTTTACTTTAATCAATGAACATGATGTGAACATTTATGATACGATACTGTTATCTTGATTATGCTGATGGTCTTGTGATACTCTAGGGGACTCAGGCCATTTTCCTGAGTACCTCCCCATAAGGACCTGTTCGTTGAGTGACCACCCGGGATAACTGTGCAACCATGAGGGTGGAATGGGACGCCATTAGCTGATTAATTAGATAAACCTGGGGGTGTAGTTGGCTTTGCCGGAGGGCCATCAATGGGGGTCGGGGCGTAGTGCTCGCTTTGCCAAGGGGGGTGCAGAGGTTCATTCGATTTGGTTTTGTTAGTCACCCACCTTGGGGAGATGTACTGCATTTGTACGACTAGCGAAACCTAACGAGCAGCTATGCACCAGGGGAGTCTTTGTAAAGGCTACGTAGTGTTTCCCTGGCCATTCACCTCAGTAGTGAAGATCGGGTCTATACAACCCAGGCTGGGAAGGGATCACGACTCGTGGGTAAAGTGTGCAACTTCTGCAGAGTGTTAGAAACTAGTATATCAGCCGAGCTCATGGTTAAGAGCAGCCTTGGGATCCTCTTTGATTAGAACTTTGGATACTTTTATGATGATGGTTAACAATAATGTTATAAATCTGATCTCTGGTATTTCCTCTTTTGAGGGAGTACTTTTGGGTAATAATTGGGTTTATTACTAAAACTTGGCTCTACTAATAATAATAAATACTTGACAAACTAAAAGCAACTGCTTAACCTCAACCCCACATACAGCTAGTCCACTTCAGCCAAACGGGACAATTGCTGAGTACGTTGATGTGTACTCACCCTTGCTTTACACACCACCTCCACCCCAGTTTGTCCCCATTGTACTTAGTGCTTAGGAGGTGATGCTAGCAACATGGAGGACTTCGAGGAGTTCCAGGATTACGACGAGTTTTAGTTTATCTTAGCTGGCAACATGGAGGCTTATCATCTACGTTTCGTTTCTCCGCACTTTGATATTTATGTTGAACATTATGTCTATGTATTAGACTCTGTGGATGTCTCTGACATCTTGATGTAATTAAGTATCTTTCTGATTATTTAATTCGAGCATTGTGTGATGATGTCCAATTATGTAACCGTTGTGTACGTGAGTTTCTGATCCTGGCACATACATGATTCGCATTCGGTTTGCCTTCCAAAACCGGGTGTGACACTGGGCTGTAGCTTTAACATGTTTACAGCCAGTTTTCTCCAAAACTGCTGCAACTCATCGGGCACCAGTGAAGGCACAAAAATCCCCGTGATCGCTAAGTATTTCTTCAAAAGCTTTGACTTCTTCGCCGATCCATTGAATGACTCCTTTGGGATCGCCTCGAATAAATTTTTGCTCTGATGAGTAAGCATCCACCTTTGCAAAACTGTCTTTCAGTTTCTTTGCGCAGTCCATGGATACTTCATAGCATTTCTCTCTGGAATCCTGAAGTTCTTCAACATTTTTTTTCAGCCTGGAGCTTGTCTATTCACTTATCTCTTGTTTTGCCTTTGCAAGTTCAAAATTTTCACTCATTTTGGCAAGTCTTTTCTTTAGATTGTCAGCTTTGGCTCTGTGGGCTTCGGCTTGCGCAGTAAGTTTGGCTTCGCTGACCTTTACTTTATCTACCAAGGAGAGCAGAATTTTATCTTTTTCAAGGGCTTCATTCCTCAGTCTGATGACCTCTGATCGAAGGTTCCCAAGGGCTATTTGGCAGCTTTCGTCTTCCGCATTTATTTGTGCCCTTAAAGCATTGCTTAGGATTAAGCCCTACAAAAAAAGGGGGATCAGCACACAATAATAAAAAAGATACAAAAAATAATATGTTTATAAGTCAAAACATCTTTACCTTCAGACTGTTATAAGCAAGGCTGTCTGCAAGGTCATCCTTCAACATTGCAGATAGGCCAAGCTCAAGCTTCGGGAATCCCATATTCCTTGCCATCTCCCGGCAAACAGATATATCCATGTTGTCCGGAAGGCAGTACAGAAAGTTGTCTTCATCAGTGCCATTATACACCAAGGATCATTTTTGGGTACTTTAAATCCCTGGCATATTGCTTGGCTTCGACAATCTCCTCTTCCAACAACTGTTTCCCTGAAGCATGGCGTATGATAAAATCTAGCTCTTCAGTAGGCGCCTCGGGGGTAGGAGATTTAATCTTCTCGGGTGCGCTTTCTTTTTCCAAGATCATAGTAGTTCCGGAAGGATTTGCTTCAGTACAAGCTGGCGGTCCGGCTTTGGCAGTATCTTGTGATATCCTAGCTTCATCAGATTTCTTTGGAATGTCGCCCTCTTTATCAAGCGTTGAAGCAGGAGCCTGTACCTTTGCAGATTCCATGACAGAGTCTAGTACGCTGGCCATTCTCCTCCTCTTTGGAGTTATTGCAGGAATTTTGGACACCTTCGACAACTCCGGCTCTTGTGGCAGGGTTAGGGTTTTTGGTTGCCCTATCGGCTTCTTTAATTCTGGTTCTTCGACCATTTTTTCCTTACCTTCGGCAGGACGCTTTGGCATTTCGGACGTCTCGGCTTTCTCCTGTTCCGTTATTACCATTGCTTTCAGCGCTTCAGCCGATTCTCCCTTGGCTTCAGCAGAAGCGAGGTACTCTAGCTCAACAGCGGAAGAAAGCCCCATAGCAAGCTTCGGCACTTTGGTCGTTTCAATGTACCTGGGCCGGTGCATCAAAACTTTAACCTTTTTTCCCTTTGGTGTGGCAGAGATGGTCGAGGCAGCAGCCTTTCTTTTCTTTCCCTGCTTTTGCGAGGGATAACAATAGTCTGGGTACACAAAACCAATTACATCAAAAACTCTATTTAATCTCTTCTTGCCTCGTCCTCCGAAGGCTAATGTCATGGCATCATCTTCGGCCCTTGTGTAGGCCCTAAGCAATTCGTCACTAGTTGCCTCAATACGATCCAGCCAGTCATCATTCGGCTCATCGAATTGATCTCTGTATCTGAAGGTATATTTTAGATAAACTAAGCCGCCTTGACTGGACCCGGCAGCAGTTTCCTTTGGCATCTCCCAACCAATTTCAAGAGGCCACACTCTGTAAGCAATATGCTCCTAGACTAAGTCTCTGGTGCTAATATAAGTACATACAGTGTTAAAGGCCATCTGGAATGCTTGAATATCATTTCCAAGGGCAGTGGCTGGCCTCCTAATGCCGAAGCGAGACCAGATAGGGCATTGAATGATCCCCTTTATATCTTCTCTTTCAACTAAGTCATTCTTCACATAAAACCACTCTTGCATCCAGGCTCCTGGCCACCTCTTCCGAAATGTTCGGACTGGATAGCTCACATCAGAACGAGGCATGAAGCCATAACAACCAAAATTATTATGATATTGTTCTTTGCCAGTAGCCTTCGTCTCATAGGACAGCTCATGCATGTTGTAGAAGCATTTTGCATTTGGCTCTAAACCCTGGCTTCTCATGGCCCAAATGAAAATCCCCATTCTAATGATAGCTTCGGGGGTAATCTGATGAAGGTAAATTTCAAAAGTCTTCAAAACTTCAACTAAAAATTTGTTTAGGGGGAATCGAAGCCCTGCTTTCATAAAACTCCTGTAGACAACAACTTCGTCTGCTTCGGGCGCAGGGGCACTGCTATCTCCTCCAGCCCTCATGATAGAAATATCGTGGAAGTATCTTCCTTTCATTGCATCAATCTGACTATGTTTGATGGTTGATTTACCGAAGATGGTATGGCTCGGGCGCTAGGGCCGATCTTCGGCACCTTCGTTTCCACTTTCTAAGTCAAAACTTTCACTATCGTCGGAATCTGCAGATAACCTAGCTAGCATCTCATTGGTAATCTTCTCTGTATTTGTCTTCTCCATAGCTTCATAAAACTCGGCCAATGCAGGGTCAACAGTCTTCTTCTCTTCAGCCATTTAGACAACGGTTGCACGATTGTCGAAGCTAAAAACTCAATCAAAACTCGGCAAAGCAAGAGAATTCAGAATGTCAAAAATAGTGCAAGTAACTGAAATGGCACAGCAAATGCTGTCAATGTGAGTTCCTATTTATATGCCTAGTGCCTCACGATTTGGTGGGTCATACATGTTAGTGTCTTTCGCTATTCTAGCGAAGGGAATGTGCTTTTTGGACCTTCGGCTAAAGGCCTTCGTTCATGTCGCAGTCTAAATTTGTTACAAAGAAACAAATTAATACTACGAGGGGCTACTGTTGGTGGCCTTCCTCTTCCGAAGGTCCTCAAAAACGTGACTAACCATATGTCTTCAGTATGACATAGATTATTACAGGAAGCTTCGGCTTTGGGATGAAGGCATGTGATATGAGGAAACAGCCCGAAGGCATGGATGGACGCCGAAGCTATGGTTAAAGGAGCTTCGGCTTGGCATGTTAGCAAAGGTGAAGGACGAAACCGACCTAAGGGAGAAAAGACTACTTAGTCCTTGATAGTTTGCAGTATGATTAAGAATAGATGTTAGGGACATGAATGTAATCTTATCCGGGCTTGCGTCCTATGCCTATAAATAGATGAACAGTAGCACCGTACTGTTCACGCTGAATTGTAATCACTCTTGTGTTACTCTTGCATCTTCACCTTCCACCAAGCCGAATGTATCAATGTAATATAAATATTGCTGATGTTTATTCATGTTTATAAAATGAGAATATAAATAACTTATTGATTCATAATCATTATTTATATTCTTTTGTATCTCATGTACCCTTATTTCTATTTGTCCACTGAGATGATGAAGGTATGCCCTTCATGACCTTCGTCTGGTGACCATTATATCCAAAAGGAGATAATGCTTCGAAGGACGAAGGTCCTTAATTATTGACAATAGTGTTGTCTTGTTCCTAATATGTAGCATTTGAGAACAAGGATCAACAGGTATTATTTTGAATCTCGTTTTAATAGCACATCCTCAGAGAAATGGTTAGGTGGATTGAGCCAATGGACTCATTCTCAAAGGGTTTAAGCCAAGAATTTTTGATAGGTTACACTCATATTTAGGAAGGTGGGTACATGAGTTGCCAACTGTCCTATGGGGACTCGAGACATCGCCAAATTCCGCTAGTGGACAAACACTATTCTTCCTGGTATACAGGTCAGAAGTCGTGCTCACATCCAAGATGAAACATCAATTGTTGTAGGTCCTCAACTTCAAAGAGGCTCGGTCGCAAGATCATTGAGTTGATGATCTTGACAGACTTGAGGAAGTCAGGGACTCAATAATGGTGCAATCTGCTAGATACCAATAGGAGATGAGAAGATATCATAAAAGACATGTTCAAGGAAGAAGTTTTGTTGTGAGCAACCTGGTGTTTCGCATGATTCAAACCATGAAGGACATGCAGAAGTTATCACCTATTTGGGAGGGTCATTTCATCATCTCTAAAGTACTCCGACCCAACACGTATCGACTCCAACAAGAAGCCGACACAATCATTGCTAATTCTTGGAACGTTGAGCAACTATGCCAGTTCTATATGTAAATATATATTTTTATTGTAAAAGCCTACTTCAAACATCTCGGCCATCATACTACATGTTGGGAATGTGCCTCTGCCGAAGGTCCTCAAACTAAAAAATCTTAGTTGCTTCATGGTTTGTTTCAGGAATAACAAGTTGACCTTCATCGCAGTAACCTATGTAGGATAAAGAAGGAAAAAAGAAGAATCGACATTAATGTATAGTTGAAGCACGTTGTGGCATCCTGTAATACCCAAATAGTGAGAATAATAGAATGTACAAGAAATGAGAAATATAATAGGTTCATTTGACCACTGGTGTTGTTATTTTTATTTCTTGCATATTTTAAATCATGGGATTAACCCTGACTACCAATAAACATACTAAATAAAAGAATATGCATCATATTAGAGTTTTGTTTGTTTAATAAAATAATAACATGGATAAAAATATAAATGTGAGTTGAAGATTGGATTAAAACATAAATTTGAGTTTGGAATTTAAAAGGGTAAAGGAGAGAGAAATATGATAAAATACAAAATAAATTCATAAATAAATAAATCTATATTGGTATGTTCAAACTGAATATATAATCTGAGAATAAACTTGCCACCAAGTCTGGAAATTTAAACTTGGAATGGATTTGAAATTTGAATAGAAAGAAAACAAAAAGGAAAAAATAAAAAAAAGAATTGGGCTTGCGTGTGCTTGGGCCCAAACTAGCTGCCTCGACCCATTTACCGTTTACCCTGTGCATCCTCACCCTCTCACTGGCACTCGGCCCCGCGCGTCAGCACTCCCTCGCGCGCGCTACGCTGGTGTCTGCCTCTAACGTGTGGGCCACCGGGGGGAAGGGCACTGTAGACCTTCTCTCCAACAACCTCGCCGATTTCCCTGGCGACAATGACACCTGCACGACCGTATCCCTTACGCCCGAGCCGACCTGCGGGGGAGCATAAAACCTTGTCGTGTGCTCCCTCCTCCACTTGGCGTGAACCCTAGACCGAGCACCTTGTGACTTCCACCACCATCATCGTCACATCGTAGGGAGAGAGACATTTCGTGAACCGCGTGTTGTGTCGAGAGGGAGAGAGGGTTGCTGGACCCACGGAGCTCTAGCACAGGCTACTGGACTTCATCAGCCGAACCTCGGTGCGCATCGGTGACCAACGTCGTCAACTACCGCTTCCAGGGGAACTCTCCGTCGCCATGAAGCCTTCGACCACCGCGGACCGACCTATTCGTCTTGTCAATTGCCGGTGAGAACATCTCCTCCAGTTCCGCCATGGTCTAGTAGTGCGGTAGCATGGGTTCAATTAGTGAATGGGAGCTGGAATTGCAGAATTGGGCAACGCCGGCGATGGCACCGCCACCTGGCAACCCTGTGCACCGCCGTGGTCCGATCGGAGTTGGGGGAAAGGTTTCTGGCCGTTGGATTGTGCATCGGCGGGTCTCCGGGTGTGATGATAGTGTGTAGGTCTGTAATCGTTGATCTCTGTGGCAACGGTTTAGATTAGATCTGAGTAAACGTTTCGCTTTAAGTCAGTCTGGAGCGTTGATCAGGGATTGGGCGGATCTGGGTTGGTTTCTGCTGTTCTAAATCCGAACCATAGATTTCCCATCGAGCGGATCTGAGCTGATCTCCGGGGATCGAAGTTCTCAACCGTTAATATTAGATCAGGTGGAAGCTGAGTGGTCCACGCTATTTAAAACCTTGGTCATTGGATCTAGATCTGAGGGTCGGTGTAACGTATCGGTTCGGATGGAGACCGATTTAATCCGTGTTGTCCATTTTAAATCCGACGATCGAGAACTAGAGATACCCCTTCACGGGTCAGATTTGCTAAAGTGACCTTGGAAAATTAGGAATTAGAACCCGCAGTCCACCTCGGGTTACACAGTGTCTAGGGAATTCTTGTAGAACAGTCCCTGCACTTTCCAGAATTTGATGCACAATCCAGGAAATAAAGAAAATAGAGAAATAATTATAGAAATTGATTTGTAATACAAAAAAAATCCAGAAACTTGAGAAATTCATATTTAATTCATATTAACTCCAAATTGAGTCATTCCTGTTCCAATAATTTTGTATTAATATTTTATATTAACTAGTAACACTGTTTAGCCATGTAACATGGAATAAAATTGTTCACTTGAATTAATCTATTCTAAGTGCTAGATAACTTTAGAAATTCATAACTAAATAACTATAACTCCAAATTTAGTGATTCTTGTTCCTACGATCTTGTTACGCAGCGTTGAATATTATTATGCATTATGTTCTATTGTTTGGTGTGGTGTTAATTTTTGCTATACTATGTATGTTTGTATTGATGCGAGTAGAAGAGCCAACCACTGAGGATCCGGGGGTTCAGCAGGAGGAGACTGCTGAGCAAGAGCTCGTTGAAGGCAAGTTGTGCCATTGATCACTTCTTTTACCCAGTCATGTTCTTATTAATCATAATGATCTGCATAGTTAATTTTAATGGGACCCTTTAGGTTACCCTAGTTTGATTATCTTTATACCTTGACTCCACTAAACTTTTTGGGTAGTACATGCTATTGCTTTACGTGGTTTTGGGTATGGAGATACATTATTCATGATCACACTTTTATCATCAGTTTATTATTACTGTTCATGTTAAGATCATTATGTTAATTGGAACATGGAGCGACCACCCGGGAAAACAGTGCTACCATAAGGGTGGTATGGGACGCCCTTGGCTGATTAACTAGGAAAGCTAGTGGATGACTATCTTACCCAATAGGGGCAAGGGCAGTAGGGGAGTAGTCAGTGTGGGGAGGTCCTTGGGTTGATTTTGCTGCGATGGCGGTTAGGCGAGGGATCCCTGCACTGGAGCTTCCTATAAACTGTAGCGGGTTTTCTGAAGCTAGTGGAACTTTGTAAAGGCCTCGTAGTGTTACCCAGCCTCGCCTCCTCGGTAGAGGTGTATGGGATTGGCTGTCTCTTGGCAGATGGGTAACATGACTTGTGGGTAAAGATGTGCAACCTCTGCAGAGTGTAAAACTGGTATACTAGCCGTGCTCACGGTCATGAGCAACTCGGACCCTCACATGATTAATTTATGGAATTAAATTCAATTTGTCATTTGCATCGCATTGGGATTATTTTATTAGTACTATTATTTATTATTATTATTATGGTTTGGTATTTACTTACACTTAGTAACTGCTAATAAAATTTTGACCAACTTATAAAAGCAATGTTCGGCTTCAACCTCTATTTTGTTGATCAACCTTACACTTCACATGAACTCCCACCTTTGGTGAGTTCATGCACATTATTCCCCACAACTTGTTGAGCTATGAACGTATGTGAGCTCACTCTTGTTATCTCACACCCCCCACAGAAGAAGAACAGGTGGTTCAAGAGGAGCCGTCCAACGAGGAGTTCGACTTAATCTAGGTGACGTCTCCCAGTCTAACTTTGTGGTGCCAAGGAAATAATATTTAGTTCGTTTTATATTTATCATTTATTTTGTAAGACTTCCGCTATGTAATAAATACATATATGATATTTATGACATTTATCTCTATGCACTCTATAATTATATGTGTTGTTCTTCCTTCGCGCACATATGAGACGCACCTATGGGGGACAGATATCCCCCGGGTCCATTAGAAGGATAAAAGACCTCACGAAAAGCCCAAGGGCCCGATAGATCGTAAGGTCATTCCTTCATGGGCCTGGGGAGGGACAATCAGTAAAGCAGATCGACGTAAGGCCGGTGCAAGCCCGGACGGTCCCATAACGTTAGGCAAGAAACCACAACAGAAGATCCGACTTTCTCGCGCTGGAGCCCCATGCAACGGAACCAGGCGAGGATAGATCGGCAGAATCATAGGAAGATAGACTCAAACAGTTCACTATCTTTAAGGTGCACATTGTTATCATATCCACATGTATTGCCCCACGGTCGAATATATAAGGCCCAGGGGGCACCCCTTCAGAACAATCGATCTCACTACTCAGCCATCCACCTCAACTCTCCACGTTCTCGCTTTAGAGAACTACCTTGTAACCCATTACACAAAGCATTCTCACAAGGACATAGGGTGTTACGCATCTCTAAGTGGCCCGAACCTGTAAACACTGTCCATTGTCCCTCGTGCGTCTAGCACGAACCATTTTGCTACAGTCGGCGACACCGTCCTACTCCTAAAAACACCTTGAGGGGCAACCCCGGGTGTGCGATCGGACCCAAAACACCGACAGCTGGCGCGCCAGGTAGGGGGTGTGTCGACGATCTAAGCTAGCTCAATGGCCATCACCTTCCACGACAAGATCACCTTCCGTCCCGGATCCATGTTCTGCTTTGGAACGATCTCGTCCATAGCAGACGAAGAAGGAACTCTACACCGCATTGCAGATCCGCCAAAAAAGAAGTCTCCTCCAACAAACTCCGAAAATACTGGAGAAGCGCAACCTCCAGCCCTCCGAAGGAAGATCGCCACGACAGCCGCGCCATCCTACCCCGACGTTCTTTTCATCGAGAGAGTGGAGTCGCCTCCCGTCTCCGACGACGAGCCGACCGCGCCTGGGGAAGAACCACCTCAGCGGGAGTCCCGTCGACGAAGAAATCGGCGCCGAAACATCCGGCGACATCACCAAGCCGGAGAACGGGATCCGGAGCAGCCTGTCTCGCGAGACGAGGTCTCGGAGATGGGAGAAACTCCGGAAGAATGCATCTTCAGAGAACGAAGGAACTCCCGACGACGTGATCGTCGACGAGCTCAGGAACAAGCCGAGCAAGATGCAAGGCAGCGCTGGGAAAATCCACTCTTCGGTCGCAACCTGAACCCCGACTTCGCCCGAGCCATGAACACGCCGAGTGAAGTCGGAGGAGTACTAGCTCGGATAGCTGATGGACTCCCTCGGACTCCCGATGCCGAGGGCTATCGACGCCTGTTCACCCAAGCAGCCAACCATCTTCTACCTCTCGCTCACCCACCGAACGACTTGCGACACGCCATCAACCATCGCCGAGACGCGCGGAGCTCCATCAACGCTTCACGTGAACGACGGCATGAGAACGAGATCCGCCACCGAGAAGAGTATGATAGGGATCATGGCATCCCAACTCGGAGTCAAGCCACCAGAGCCGAATCAACGATGGCCTCGACTGGCGGAACTACCCGGGGACGGTCGAGGAACCACAACAACTACTCCCCTCCCCGGGACAGACATCATCCCCGACGACAGGAGGACACATGTGGAGTGTCTGCCCTTACTCCACGCCTTAGGGCCATTCAATGGCCCCCTAACTTCAAGGTATCCAATGTCGACAAGTATGAACCTAAGCAGGATCCAGGGGGCTGGCTGGCCATCTACACCACCGCCGCTCGAGCCGCCGGAGCATCCGAAGATGTAATGACTGCGTACTTACCCATTGTCCTCGGGCAAGACGCGCTACAATGGCTACGACATCTACCCCGGCACTGCATCGATGACTGGAGCGATTTCAGCCGACGTTTCACCGCCAACTTTCAGTCCCTCTCCGACAAACCGGCACAACCATGGGACCTCAAATCCATCAAGCGCCGGGGGGACGAAACTCTCCGGTCATACCTCAAAAGGTTCCAGACCATGAGAAATCGTATCCCCGAGGTCACGGAGGCGGCCGTGATCGAGGACTTCTACAGAGGATCCAATGACTCGGCCTTCGTTCGAGCCATATTGCAGAAGGCGCCAACGACCTCCGAGGAGCTGTTCCGAGAAGCTGACCTCTACATCACCGCCGACGAGCGAGCCCAGGACCTCATCGGGGGAGCGAAGCCCGCATCGGCAGCACCACGACGCGACGCGAACTAGCAACCTGACAAACGCTGGGAGAAGAGACCTCACGAAGAAGTGCACGCCGCCGGACCACCTGCCTCTCGCGCCCGGGGAGGACCTCGCGGAGGCGAGCGCACGCTGGACGACATCCTCGACGCCCAGTGCCCGTACCACAAGGACATGCGCCACACTCTTTGGAACTGCCGGGACTTCAAGCACTCCGTCGGGCACGGCCGACCTCTTCCAACCTCTACCTCCTCCTCCGCCGCGGGGAGGACCAGAAGAACCACGACAACCCCAGCAGCAGGAGGAGGGAGGAGGAGGAGCTTTCTCGCGCGTTGACAGGGAGGTCAACGTCATCTTCGGCGGACACGGGTCGCAGGAGAACAAAAGACAGCAAAAGCTCAACGATCGCCAGATACTGGTGGCAACCACCGGTCCTCCCGCTCTGTACCGATGGTCGGAGCACCCGATCACCTTCACTCGGGCAGACCAATTGCTCAACTTCGACCACCCAGGCAAATACCCGCTCCTCGTCGATCCGGTGATCCGAGAGAGCAGGGTGAAGAAGGTGTTAGTGGACGGGGGGAGTAGCATCAACGTCACTTTCCCCCGGACACTCCGAGGCTTGGGAGTTCACCTCAAAGAACTCCACGAGTCAGACACTCCTTTCTTCGGCATCGTACCGACTGAAGGGGAATATCCACTGGGCCACATCTACATGCCCGTCACCTTCGGAACTCCGGAGAACTACAGAACCGAGTTCCTGAGGTTCGAAGTGGCAAATTTCGACTGCGGGTACAACGCCATCATCGGGAGGCCGGGATTGGCAAAATTCATGGCCATTCCGCATTACACGTACATGATATTGAAGATGCCGGGACCACAAGGAATCATAACTGTGCGTGCTGACCTCCAAGGCGCCGCAGAATGTTTCCGAGTGGCTATCCAGGCGGCCCTCACCACCAAACCGTCGGCGACTTCTTCGATCCAGGCAAACTCTAAGCCTGAGGAAGACCTTACCACACCAGCGAATGAAGCTCAAGCCGCGACCTCTATGCGGCCGACTAAGGAAACCAAAAGAATCAACCTTGGATTCGCTGATGAGCGCAAAACTGACATCATCAGCTCTAGCCTGGATGATAAATAGGAAGGCGCGCTCGTCCGGTTTCTGCAAGACAACCGAGACGTATTCGCATGGCAACCTGTGGATATGCCGGGAGTCCCAAGAGAACTGGCCGAGCACAAACTGAAGGTCTATCCCCATGTAAGGCCGATCCGGCAAAAACTACGTCGTTTCACGCCCGACAAGAGAGAGGCCATTCGCGCTGAGCTGGCCCGCTTGGTCGCGGCTGGGTTTATCAGAGAGGTGTTACATCCCGAGTGGTTAGCCAACCCTGTTCTTGTACTCAAAAAGAATAAAGTGGATTGGCGCATGTGCGTCGACTATACTGATCTCAACAAACATTGTTTGAAGGATCCCTTCGGGCTCCCAAGGATAGATCAGGTGGTAGACTCCACCGCTGGATGTTCTGTGCTGTCTTTCCTGGATTGCTATTCCGGGTACCATCAGATCAGCTTGGCGAAGGAAGACGAGGAAAAAACAGCGTTCATCACTCCGTTTGGTGCTTTCTGTTATACCTCCATGTCGTTTGGCCTCAAAAACGCTGGAGCGACTTATCAGAGAGCCATTCAAACATGCTTAGCCGACCACTGGGGCAAGCGTGTGGAAGCCTATGTAGATGATGTGGTAATCAAAACGGAGAACTCAGAAAACTTCATCGAAGACTTGCAGCTGGTTTTTAACAGTCTACGGCGGTATCGGTGGAAGCTTAATCCCAAAAAGTGTGTTTTTGGGGTACCAGCAGGAAAGCTACTCGGATTTATTGTCAGCCACTGGGGAATTGAAGCTAATCCAGATAAAATTGAAGCTATCATGAAAATGGAGGCACCACGATCGCAAAAGAAGGTTCAGCGACTTACCGGATGTATGGTAGCTCTGAGCAGATTTATATCCAGGCTGGGAGAAAAAGGTTTACCATTTTACAAGCTACTCAAGAAAGTGGATAAGTTTCAGTGGACTTCAGAAGCACAAGAAGCCCTAGATGCACTGAAAAAATTCTTGACGACGCCACCAGTACTAAAGCCGCCACGACGAGCCACGTCAACTCAACCAGCTGAAGATCTGCTGTTGTATATTTCTTGCACGACTCACGTGGTAAGCACCGCGTTGGTAGTCGAGCGAGCAGAAGAAGGACATGCCTACCCAGTGCAACATCCTGTTTATTTCATCAGTGAAGTTCTGGGTCCCTCGAAGAAAAAGTATCCTCAAGTTTAGAAGCTATTATATGATGTACTTCTAACTGCCCGCAAGCTACGTCACTACTTCGACGACCACAAAGTCATAGTAGTCACTGGTTTTCCGATAGGGGATATTCTTCGCAACAAGGAAGCCATTGGCCGAATAGCCAAGTGGGCCTGTGAACTAGGGTCTCATGACATCGAATTTCGACCTCGCACTACCATCAAAACTCAAGCATTGGTTGACTTCGTATCAGAGTGGACTGAACAGCAAATACCAGATAACCCAGAGACTACAGAAGTGTGGCGAATGTATTTTGATGGCTCGCTGAAGCTGCGGGGAGCAGGTGCAGGAATTCTCTTCACCGCACCTGGAGGCGAGCACCTCAAATATGCCCTCTAGTTGCTATTTCCAGCCTCTAACAACGCAGCTGAATATGAAGCTCTGATCCATGGACTGAACATCGCTATATCATTAGGTATCAAGAGACTGATGGTATATGGAGATTCTCTGGTAGTCATAAGCCAGATAAACAAAGAGTGGGACTGTTCGAGTGATTCAATGGGAAAATATTGCACTGCCATCCGAAAACTAGAAGACAAATTCGAAGGCCTGGAATTTCATCATGTAGAAAGGGATCGAAACACCACAGCCGACGTATTGTCCAAGCTAGGATCCGGTCGAACTCAGGTCCCACCCGGAGTCTTTGTGCAAGAAATACTACGGCCGAGCATCTCAATGGATCAAGCAGAAGAATGTAATATCGTGGATCAACCCGAGTCAGACTCTGATGACTGGAGAAGGCCGATCATCAGATATATAAAGAATGAAGAGGAACCAGATGACAAAAATGTAGCCGAGCGCATCGCCAGACAGTCAGCTCACTACACACTCATTGGGGAAACATTATACATAAGGGGTGCATCAGGCGTCCTCATGAAGTGCATTCTCTCATCTACTGGGAAGCGACTTCTGGATGAGGTCCATGCTGGGCAATGCGGAATACACGCAGCATCCAAGACACTAGTCGGGAAGGTCTTCAGGTCAGGATTCTATTGGCCAACAGTGAAAAGCGATGCAGCCGAGTTAGTTCAGAGGTGCGAAGCTTGCCAGTACTTATCAAAGCAACAACATCTACCAGCACAGCAATTGCAGACCATACCAGTAACTTGGCCCTTCGCATGCTGGGGACTGGATATGATTGGACCTTTCAAGAAAGCTCAAGGAGGATACACTCATGTACTGGTAGCAATCGACAAATTCACTAAATGGATAGAGTTCAAACCCATTGCTTCTTTAACCTCGGCTAAGGCCGTGGAATTCATACAAGACATAATATTCAGATTCGGAATATCAAACAATATCATAACTGACTTAGGATCCAACTTCACAAGTTCAGAATTCTTCGATTTCTGCGAGCAAAAGAGCATTCAGATCAAGTATGCTTCGGTAGCACACCCGAGGGCCAACGGGCAGGTTGAGCGAGCTAACGGGATGATACTGGAGGCACTCAGGAAAAGGGTCTTCAAAAAGAATGAAAAGTTCGCAGGAAAGTGGATAAGGGAATTGCCCTACGTCGTTTGGAGCCTAAGAACCCAACCTAGCCGAGCTCTACATGGAAACACTCCTTTCTTCATGGTCTATGGGTCAGAGGCAGTATTACCCGCCGATCTCAAGTTCGGGGCGCTGAGGTTGGTCTTCGAAAGCATAGCAGAAGCCGAAGCTACTAGGCTGGAGGACATTGATGTACTCGAAGAAGAACGGCTGAATGCAGTAATTCAATCAGCATGATACCAGCAGACTCTGAGACGCTATCACGACAAGGCCGTGCGACAACAATCCTTCTCAGTGGGAGATCTCGTCCTCCGTCGAATTCTAACGGGGGAGGGACGGCACAAGTTGTCGCCCTTATGGGAAGGACCATTCATAGTAGCAGAAGTCACTCGGCCGGGGTCATATCGTCTCACTCAAATGGACGGCACAGAAATTGGGAATTCCTGGAATATAGAACGCCTCAGGAAGTTTTATCCTTAGCTATATTTCAAAAGCTATCAGGACAACGATGTACTCTGTAAAACGGGAGATATGTCATCAATAAAGAAGGCTTCAAAGATACTCAATTCGTTCATGATTGACTAGCACTCTTACTTAACTCGGGGTGACCACTATGCCCTGCTAACGAAGCAATCGGCTTAAGTCGGCAACGACTTAAGACGGTGCAACATGCTCGCGCTTACTTAACTCAGGGTGACCACTATGCCCTGCTAACGGAGCAATCGGCTTAAGTCGGCAATGACTTAAGACGGTGCAACATGCTCGCGCTTACTTAAACTCGGGGTGACCACTATGCCCTGCTAACGGAGCAATCGGCTTAAGTTGGCAACGACTTAGGGCGGTGCAACATGCTCGCGCTTACTTAACTCAGGGTGACCACTATGCCCTGCTAACGGAGCAATCGGCTTAAGTCAGCAACGACTTAGGGCGGTGCAACATGCTCACGCTTACTTAACTCAGGGTGACCACTATGCCCTACTAACGGAGCAATCGGCTTAAGTCGACAACGACTTAGGGCGGTGCAACATGCTCACGCTTACTTAACTCAGGGTGACCACTATGCCCTACTAACGGAGCAATCGGCTTAAGTCGGCAATGACTTAAGGCGGTACAACATGCTCACGCTTACGTAACTCGAGGTGACCACTATGCCCTATTAACAGAAGCAATCGACTTAAGTCAGCAGCGACTTAAGGCGACCTGACGTGCTTACAACTACTCATATAGGGATGACTTCTTATCCCGTAAACAAGTTTCAAAACCATCACACAACCTTTTATTACTGCAAATTTACGTGCTGTTGGATTCTGAAACAATAGGAGAATAACAATATCATTCAAGGGCTAAACTGGTGTCCTCTAACAAATGTTCGACCATGCTAACCGCACGCTCAAAGCACGCAAAATATTTCTCTATTTCGCGATATCTTTCTCAGGAGCAACCGACGAGGAAGGGTGACTCGAGGAATCAGGAGCAGCATTCACGTCAGCCCTTATATCTTCAGGAACAACCACACCGGGTCTCCTCATCAAGATTCGTCCTGCCCGAATGGCCTTATCCATGGCTCTGTCGCACTGGGCTCTCAGAGTAATGGAAGTTTCTTCAGCAACCTTGGCAGCCAATTGAGCGATTTCTAGCTCCTGGGCGATGGATTTCTTGGAAGCACGGAGTTCTTTGATAGTAGCATCCTTAGCCGATATCAACTGCCTGAGATGGATCACGTCATCTGTGGATTCCTGCAGCCTACAGCGAAGATTATCTAACTCCTCCATGGTGAAGCGATGACTCCTCTCCAGGATGGTCAACGAGTTGCTAGAGTCGCGATACAGTCTGTCAAGATTGTCGCGAGACGCAGCAAGGACACGTTTTTCTTCCTGTAAACAAGAATCAACTCCTTCAAACATCAAACAAGCAATAGGAACACAGCAATGCAAAGCACAGTTTCATAAGTGACCTTTTCAGAATCAAGCTGAGCACGAAGGGAAGAGCTCAGTGCATTGGCGTCATCTAGGGCAGCAGAGACCTGGGCTAGTTCAGTCTGGCTTTGAGAATACTTTTCTTCAAAATCAGAGCACCGCTGGACCAGTTCAGCCTGATCTCGAGAATGTTTTTCTTCAAGAGTGGAAATTTGTCGAGTCATATCTAGCAGGAGACAATCAAACAAAAAGGGTCAGAGTGTAAGGCAGTTCAATAATGAAGACAAAGAGAAGCAAAAAAGCACTAACCAACATTGGTCGCCTCCAAGTTAGAGACACGATGTTGAAGTAACACCGGATTCCAACGTGCAAGAGACAAAGCTCCTTCTGGAACAGAAGCACCCTGCAACCTCATCTGGCTAGCCATCCCGTCCACCAAAGCCTGATAAGGAGAACAGATAAGTGTAATGACAGCAGTTCATACGGTGCAAAAGTCAGGACAGAATATATCACAGTACCTAGAGATTGGAGAAGAACGAAGGGACTCACAAATCGTGAGAAATCGATTGATGACCGGGCGTAAGGTCGCCACCCGAAGCAGCTTGCAACAAACCAGCAGGAACCAACTCAGTGCCATCAACAGAACTCAAAACTTGGCCAGCGGGGACGCTGCCCTCTAAAGCGACTCCCTGGTCCAAAGCTTGGGCTACCACCATGCAGCCGGAGTGTGGAGGCGATCCCGCATGAACGTCCATGGAAGTATAAGAGGGAGACCCCGCTCGGACACCCTCGGGGGCTGGGTCATAGTTCGCGCTACCCACGTGAGCCGGATCATCTCCGGCAGTACCCTCGGGGGCTGGGCAGTGGCTTGCACTTCCCACCCGAGCCGAGTCACCCTCGGCAACACCCTCGAGGGCTGGGCAAACGTCAACACCATCCTTGAGGGCCAGGTTCTCTGCAGTAGCCGCCTCTAAGGCTGAAGGCTCCTCAGTTACTTCCATGGGACCAAGATGATCCAAGTCAGTCTCCTGACCCTCAAGACCGCGCTCTAAGGTCGATGAGGCACGGGATGACCTCAACCCAGCATCGAGCACATCAGCACAAACCTCCATCACACCATCATCTGCTGACTCTAATAATAGATCCTCTGGAACCATATCCTCTAGAGTCTGATCAAAGTTTGCCAGAGATAACTCCTGTAAACCAACGAGAGCTGACAGAGCAGGAGAAGGAACCCCACTACTTTCCCCACTAACAATATACCGCCGACTGTTCTTCCGAGTCAGAGGGACCTCATCTTCTTCCTCCCTGTCGTTTTCATCAGCAACATAGGCAACACACCCATTGGGATCAGCATCGGATGGAGCACACCCATTGGGATCAACAGCAGATGGAGCACCCCCATTGGGGTCAGCGTCAGTAAATTCAGGCACAGGCACCTCCTCAGTAGCAGGAACCGAAGGACCAGCGCCCCGATCCAAACTAGATACTTGCCGAAGACGTCTCTTTTTCTTTTTCTGCTCATCAGCAGAAGGAACAAGTTGATTGGCTCGGCAAGGGCGTTTCGGGCAAGCACTGGCAGGCTTCTGAATATCTAAAGTTGTACTAGCTTCTGGGAGAGGCGCCACCACCAATGTCCCGGTAGGAGCAGCATCAGGAGAGTCCTCAGCCAGCAAATCAAGCATAGCACTTATTTCCGCGTCACTAGGATCCAAAGGCACCTCAAAGTGGACTTGTCGTTCGTCATCAGGAATTTCCCCGAGTGAGGCAACCAAAGTGTTAACTTCTTCGGCAGAGGGTCGCACTCTAAGGCCCAAACCGCCATCAGCGATAGGTGGATTCGACACAAAAAGAGTGAAGGCCTTGGGAGGAGGCAGGTTCCATGCTGAGTATGCCACTGGGGCACCAATATTTGATACCTTGCCTCTAAGAATCATCTCAAGTCGGTTCACCAAGTCTACAGAGGGAATTTTCCTGTTGGTAACCCGAGTTGAGTCAGCTAGACCTCGGTACAGATAAGCCGGGGTATGCCCTGTCCTTCAACGGCTGAATATTCTTGAAAACAAAATCAGCAACCACAGCCTCAGCAGTCAGACCCCTTTCTTTCAGCAGTCCAACTTCAGCTAGCAAAGCTCCCGCCTCAGCTACCTCCTAATCCGTGGGACTCGGTCCAACTCGGAGTGCGAACATCCGGCTGTCTTCCCGACCATGGGGGGAGAGAATTTCCATGGTTCTCAACAATAAACCATTCCAAGCGCCATCCCTTGATACTGTCTTTAAGAGGGATTTCAAGATACTCGGTCTTCCTCCCATGGCGCATCTCCAAACTAGCACCCCCAACCAGCTGATGCTGCCCTCCGGCCATCCCAGGGCGACAGTGATACAAGTACTTCCACAACCCAAAATGTGGCAGGACGCCAAGAAAAGCCTCGCACAAATGAACATAAATGGAAATTTGCAGAATAGAATTGGGATTCAGGTGGGTCAAGTTAAGGCGATAAAAATCAAGGAGGCCGCGGAAAAAGGGAGAAATGGGAAGAGCGAGACCGCGGAGAAGAAAGGAACGTAAATCACGGATTCATGGGTATCCTCTGTTGGGACAGTGACCCCATGACAAATCCGCCAAGAACAAAGCTCCCTTGGGGGAAGGATCCCGATGGACACGAGGTGGAGAAGGTCAGGCTCGGAGACAACAGACATATGGTTACCTGCGAAAGGCAACTGGATGTTGGGGTCGATGGGAGGAATCACCGCAGCGGACGAACTCGAGGCCTTTCTCTTGGGCGCCATCTCAACTCTACTAGCGAACAGAGCGAGAGCCGAATTGTAGAGAGGATCTGGAGGCAGGAAAGCAAGAACTAGGGCACGGAAAGCAGAGGTAGCTGAAAGCGCAGTATATGCGGGATATTCCTGAGTCAGATACCGTCTCCAAAAGCGCCCAGTCAGCACCCGGCGGTTACTTCTAAAACACTGGTGTGCCAGGTCAGCACCCGGCGGTTACTTCTAAAACCCCGGTGTGCCACATCGTCACTCGGCTATTATCCTCAAAGTGGCCGACACGGCCCGTCTTAACTCGGCTGTCGTTTCTAAGACGCTGACGTTATCACCAGTCGCTCGGCAGCTATCTCTAAAACGCCGACGATGTCCTCAGTCGCTCGGCGGTTACCTCTAAAGCGCCGACGTTGTCTTCAGTCGCTCGACAGCTATCTCTAAAGCGCCGACGATGTCTTCAGTCGCTCGGCAGCTATCTCTAAAGCGCCGATGATGTCCTCAGTCGCTCGGCGGTTACCTCTAAAGCGCTGACGATGTCTTCAGTCGCTCAGCAGCTATCTCTAAAGCGCCGACGATGTCCTTAGTCACTCGACGGTTATCTCTAAAAAACGCTGGCGTTGTCATAGGTCACTCGGCTGTCACATCTAAGAGCGCCGACGTGGTCAACAGTTATTCCGACACTGACATGGTCTCGTCATCACTCGGACTCTATTTCAAAGGCGCAAATATCGACAGCAATAGCTCGGCCATCACCCCTGAAGCGGCGATATGACGCCCGAGTTATTTAGTTACTATTCCGAATGAATCAACTTCACAAATAAGAGATCGATTTACTTCGAAGCAGAGTAACTGGCACAGGAGGAGACAAAGTCATTCTTCATTAAGGGAAGTAATAATACTTACAAATCAACTCATTATGAGTTGATACTTCCCTATTGCTGCTGCTACTACTACTACTACTACTACTACTACTACTACTACTACTACTACTACTACGCTACACTACTCTACTAACACTACTACATTATTTCACTATACTACTTCTAATCTATACTAATATCTAAAGACCAGTGGCATCTAGCCACTGGCCTTGTTGCTGCCCTTGCTGCTGCCGCCGCCGCCGCTGCCCCTGCTGCCGCCGTTGTCGCCCTGCTGCCGCCGTCGCCGCCGTCACCGTCGTCGTCGCCACCATCGCCTCCGTCGTCGTCGTCGTCGTCGTCGCCTTTGCCACCGCCGCCACCGTCCTCCTCGGACGAGTCCTCCTCGTCCGAGGAGTACTCCGACTCATCCGAGCCCGTGAGCCCGGAGCGCTCGACGGCCCGGATGTAAGTCCAGACCTCCGCGGCGATCCCCTGAGAGTCGTCTGAGTCATCGGACGACGCTGGGGGAGGGACGGGAGCTGGAGACCCCTCGGACTCAGAGGAGAACTCCTCCTCTAAGTATTCCGAGTCGCCAAAGTCCTCAGACGGAGGAGTCGGCTCGCGTTTGCGTTTCTTGCCCATGGTGGAAATGCAAGGAGAGGAAGAAAGCAAGCAGTGGAGAACAGCAAGAGATGTGAAAAAACCAGAGAGGCAAAGGCACTATTTATAGAAGAAGAAGGCAACCGCTCACCTCCAATCGCGGTCACTGAACAGTCGCGAAGCATTCATACACACTTCAACCCGTCTGAAGACGCGCGGCTGACGCCGTTTCACGCAACGCAACACCCATTGGGACTCCAGTCAACAGCGCGAATGATATGATTACCCCCGCCGTCACATCACATTACTACTCAGAAGCAGCCGGCTAAAACACTCAGCGTACCAAGCCGTCCCTTGCCCACACCCATTGGGGGGGACGCCCAGGAATTACCAGTATATTTTTCAAAACCGTCACATCTGCGCAGGGCATGCAATGAATACCTCAAGACAAAAATGAGATATCAGTAAGGATCAAAGGAAAGCCAAATATAGCCGGTGAAGTACAAAATATGACCGACAGAAGCGACGTGAAGACTAGCCAGGGAACGTCCATCAAATGTCCAATCAGTCGCAGAGCAAATAAATTGCACCACCTAGCGAGATATGGGTGGATCACGAACCCAGCTGCAAAAGACAAAATACATGCTGACCTCTAAAGCATAATATTGATGACATAATGCTGACCTCTAAGGCATTCAGAAAAAAGAAAGGATTATTCTCAGCAGAAGGACACGAAATGAAGACCTTCGAGAGGATTATTTTCAAAAATCCACTCAAAGCTCGGGGGCTACACCCATTGGGTGCACCTTCAGTGCACCCCATGAATCACCATTTCAAGCCAAGATAGTGCCGACTTCTAAGGTATAAGACAAGATTAAAGACAAGGCTGGCCCTCAACCAAAGTACGAGAGGAAAATAAAAGTGATTTCTGATGAAGACCTTCGAGTGGATTATTATCCAGAATCCACTCGAAGCTCGGGGGCTACACCCATTGGGTGCACCTCCAGTGCACCCAATGAAATTCAAGGTCCTGCAATACGAAATGCCGATCTCCAAGGCATGAGTATGAGGCAAAACTACAGATTTCGAGTGAAGCAAAGCAGAAGAAGACAGTGAGAAGTAGTTTTTACCAAACTGCCCGAGAAGCATTTCTTATCGTGAGCGAAGCCTGCAAGTTAGGCCTAGGATCTTTGGGCCGATTATCTCAAAATCAACCCAAAGATCGGGGGCTTGTGGGGGACAGATATCCCCCGAGTCCATTAGAAGGATAAAAGACCTCACGAAAAGCCCAAGGGCCCGATAGATCGTAAGGTCATTCCTTCATGGGCCTGGGGAGGGACAATCAGTAAAGCAGATCGACGTAAGGCCGGTGCAAGCCCGGACGGTCCCATAGCGTTAGGCAAGAAACCACAACAGAAGATCCGACTTTCCCGCGCTGGAGCCCCATGCAATGGAACCAGGCGAGGATAGATCGGCAGAATCATAGGAAGATAGACTCAAACAGTTCACTATCTTTAAGGTGCACATTGTTATCATATCCACATGTATTGCCCCACGGTCGAATATATAAGGCCCAGGGGGCACCCCTTCAGAACAATCGATCTCACTACTCAGCCATCCACCTCAACTCTCCACGTTCTCGCTTTAGAGAACTACCTTGTAACCCATTACACAAAGCATTCTCACCAAGATGTAGGGTGTTACTCATCTCTAAGCGGCCCGAACCTGTAAACACTGTCCATTGTCCCTCGTGCGTCTGGCACGAACCATTTTGCTACAGTCGGCGACACCGTCCTACTCCTAAAAACACCTTGAGGGGCAACCCCGGGTGTGCGGTCGGACCCAAAACACCGACAGCACGCGACTTTATCCCTTAAATCCGGGTGTGACACATCCGAATTGAGTAACAAGGAAACGAAGGAGGGATTAAGCGGCGTGTGCACCACGTTTTCAAGAGGAAAGGACGGCGATACCCTTAACAAACTTTATAGTTCATATGTATAGGGTTTAAGGTTATAATTGTAATTTTATACGAAGTTGTACGTAGTGTTACCCCTATAAATAGGGGTACTATGTCCATGCACATTTTCTCCCTTTTTACTGTTCGCACGCTCGTGTGATCTTGAATCGCTCCGCATCCGAAGCTCTAAGTCTTGAATATCTTCAAACATCCTTCGAATATTCTAAAGGTATACTTGTAATCTTCTGTAATTGAAGAAAGATGGGTAATTGAATAAGTTTGCAATGCATTATTTTAACATTTTTACCTGTCAGCTTAGCATACATTCATGTGTGCTTCATCCTTCTCTCTTTAATCTATCTTTCCTTCATTAGTGGAATAAAGGGAAGAAAACCCTGCCACGTTAATGGTGTTGCCTTTTTTGGTTCTACTTAGGAATTCTAACAGTTGACCAATACTACAATTAAAATGTTGGGGGCTAGCATCATATATCAATATATTAGTATAGAGTTATCATAAAAAGTGGATGCGTCGATACAGATCCCTTTCTTGAAATTTTCTTATAGGATAATGGAGATGATTTAACCCTTAGGTCTACCTCACTCGGCCGTCACTACAAGGGTACTAGGTAATGGTCTCACCGCTAGATGTACCTAGACACCGACACAAGTAGATTATAAGGTCCCTCTAGGGAGGGGAACAATACCACCTCTACGGCTCTACCCTCGTCTGTCCAACATAAGTCACAAACAAACGACTCAGGAATCACTTAGCCTTTACTTTTCACCTTACTCGATCATCACTAAAAGGGTGCTAGATGTTAATCATGCCGCTCAACGCACCTGGACACCGACTCAAGTAGACTTAAGGTCCTCTGGAGAGGATGGGTAGAGATGGTGGCGGTGGTGGGATGGGTGGGCCTCGAGCCTCTTATCGCTTCCCCTAAAATTATCTTCGTCCCTGCATATCATCTCCTACTGGTTAGGTTTGATTTTACCCAAAAGCCACCAAACTTGGACCACGTACAGACCCTTAGCAAACCTTTTCAAGGTTATCCTGGCCATCACTTTCTTGTATACAGTTCCAAGCCTAGAGCAAAAAGGCAAGGTGGTTGTTCAGCTTTTATATATGTATGAGTGTGAAAGGATGATTCCATGACATGGCACCATGACAAGAGGCTTCAACTCTAAGGGCTAGTTTAGAAATTTTATTTTTTCAAAGAAATTTTATTTTCCCAAGAGAAAATGAACTAATTTCTCTTGGGGAAATAGAAATCACTTGAGAAAATAGGGTTTACAAACTAGCCCTAATATGCTTTTTCACCCTATTAGATGTAATGAATGCAATAAGGAAGTGCCAAAAAAACTAGCCAAGAGACACCAACGTAACGTAACCACTTTCAACTGCAAACTTCATTTCACTGATGCAAGGCTGCTTACCGAACAGCACAATAAAACTTCATGGCCGGAATACATCGCACCGGCAATATTCTTATTTAACACATCATGGTCATTTTAGACCCTGTTCGGTTCTCGTCTCCTGATCTTTAGTGAGTAAATTTAGTTATTTTTAGTCTCTAAAATACCAAATAAGATGATTAAAGTAGGCCTCCTAAATACAGTATTTAGTCCCTAAAATTTAGAAGTCTAACTAAAAGAACCAAACAGATACTTAGTCACTGTAATGCTTACTCTTTGTTACAAGAAAATATAACACTCTTGCTTTTCGAGGAGTTAAAGTATTTTTAAATTTAACCAAATATATACAAATATATACAAGAAATATTAATATTTATAGCATATAATCAATATCATTGAATGGATCGTTAAATTTATTTAATAATAAACTTAATTAGATATAAAAATATTGTTATATTTTCTATAAAACTAGTCAAACTTAATAAAATTAGATCGGCACAAATATTATAGTAACACTTACGTGTTGTTTGGTTCATGAAATGTAACGTAAATAATAATAGTAATAATTCACGCTCGAATATCAGTAGTAATAAATTTGAGTATGGTATCTAATTATAGTTGGTAGTAAACAAACATAATCTAACGTTATCAATTACCTATTATAATATAAATATGTGAACCAAACGGCGCCTTAGTTTGGGGCCAAGAGAGTAGGCATTTGCTCCAATCATGACGGTGTCGGTCATGAATCACGAATGATAGCTTCTAACAGACACAAGCAAGGTCCCTGTCATACTCATAGAACTGGGGCCCATCCGACAATCTCAGCCAGTTGTTGCGGAATTGCCATCACGACATCTGTAGGATGAAACTGAACTGTTCAAAAAGCTTAGATTCAGCCAGTATGAATGATACATGCACGCTTGACAAGCCATGTTATAGACATGTGGAAGACGGGATGACAGCATGTGATACATCCACATGACCAAGCAGTGCTGATGCAATCTGCAGCAGAATCCTATGGAGGAATTAGACAAAGATGTACAGTATTACTGGAACGGCTGCAGTTCGATTGCTTCAATGCACTGAAACTGGTCAAGAATTTATGGGGACCAGGAAATTTGCCGATTTTTAGTTAAACGGGTTCCCCTTTTGAAATATTCTGGGTTTAATGGAACTGTAAACTTCGGCTGGATTGCTGGAGTGAAGTTGTACACAAAACGATTTTGGAGAAAACTCCAATATGACACAAAACAATATTATGCTATTGCCTTATTGTTATTGTTAACAATTCTTTATGCAATCAAATGAAATTCCATCAATTTCAGTGGTTAGCAGAAAAAGGGATCAGCAAAGGTTCATGCAAATACACGAGTAAAATTTACTGGGTCTCCAATAGGAACCAATTCATATGCAGCAGCAATGATAATAATAGCATAAGCTGCTTATTCTTTTCAATTTGGTGATGCTATTGACAGGGACATAGCAATTACTGAAATACAAGGATCTACATGTACACCCCCAAGCCTTTGGCTATTCATAGAAAAAAAATGCAGGCTTATATCAGCGGAAATAGTGCTAAACTGTACCAGAACGAAACTAAAAAACTTCAAACTCAAGGTCCTCGGAGTTGCTTCTGAACTCCAGGCACTTGCCTTCTTTCTTCCGCTCTTTGGCAAGAGTCACGATGTTGCAAGGTTGTGTCTCTGGTGGAGCAGCAGACCGAATCAGAGCCCAATTCAAGCCTTCAAAGAAGGGGTGCTGCTTGATCTCAGCAGCTCCTCTCAACGATCCAAATCTGTTCTCAGGCTCCTTAACTAGTAAACCTCTGATGAGATCTTTGGTGTTGCTGCTCACAGCTGGATGGTCTGGGAACCGGAGATTCTGCGAGACCACATTTGCCAATGTTTCATCATTCCCAGGTCCTCTGAAGGGTGTCTTGCCATATAGAAGTTCATAAAGGAAGACACCAAACGTCCACCAGTCAACAGCGCTTCCATGGCCATCCCCTTTGATGATTTCTGGTGCAAGGTACTCATGTGTGCCAACAAAGGAATTAGAACGTGCATCAGTAGGCTCTACAACAAGCTGTGGAAGCCTTTTCTGGGAGGATTTAGGTTTCCGAGGCTTTGGAATTGATGGTAGGCGTGGTGTGAAGCAAGATGTTTGGGCACAAGAGGGTTGCTGGAGGCAAGACGAATTTATGCAGTAGTTCTCTGCACAAGGTCCTGTATGTTTCCTGGGTTGGTGGTTCGCAGTAACAGAAGATGACCGAAGGAGCACAGGATTCACTGAGCACCTCAGTGAAAGGTCAAAGTCCGATAACATTATATGCCCATCTTCACGGACTAAAATGTTCTCCGGCTTTAGATCACGGTATATGACCCCTAACATGTGAAGATATTCCAAAGCAAGGAGAACTTCTGCAACATAAAACCTACAATGCAACCATTTTATCAATATCATAAATGATCAAAGCACAACAGACCAGTTGAGAACTTAATGAATGTACCGGAAGGCAAACGGCCCATGCATAATTCACAAGCATCACATACAAAACAGAAGTTACAGGTCTACGGTTAACTCTTAACAGTAGGTTACTATTGTTGCAAAAAGAAGGCCTATGACATTGTTTCTGTGATAAGTTAATGGGAATTGAATGAGATGCCAGACAAACCAATCAAAAATGTACTCTCGAGTGCCCACAACTACATTTCCAGGTAACAGTTACAATGTGTGAAAAACCAACTAAAGACTCAAGTGCCTACAACTACATGCACAGCTAACAGTTGCAATGGAGGCACAAATGCAAGATCCTAGCAAAATGATCAATCAGGAAAAAAAAATAGCTATTTGTGCAGAAGAGCATAGCAGATCGCATAGCACCAGCTGTCAAAGTGAATGAATTCAAAAGGACAAAGAAATAAGGAAATGAGACAACTCTTTCTTCAACAATTTCATAGGCAGGTCTTCCCCTCCACACCAACCACATGTTTTTTTATTGCTTTCGTATATCATTGTCACACCCTTAATGATAGGTTCTGTTTTTTCAATGTCATTCCCATTTAGGTTGGATTCGGATCTCGCTGTTGTTTCCTTTCCTTCCAAACTTTTTCCTCAAAATGATAAAGAATCTTGTACACTTGAATTGTAGTATTATTTAAGTGCTTATTGCTTGGCAAAAATCCTACTTCTACAACTGGTAGGTCACCGGGTTATTGAAATAAGTTGTGTTTTCTGTGCTTTTCCCATGTTATAACACCATACCGATTCTATCGATATGGAATGGATCAGCTAAACATTCTATTAGGAAGCCCAGTCTTGATGCTTCTATTCGGTATTCACTTTTGTTCGGCTCTTAGAGGCACATCCCGCAGTGGTTGGAACAGTCCACACAATCCACCCACTTCACCTACTTTACTGCCCGCGACCGTTTGTGTACCTCTATACAAACAGAAGGATTTCATGTTCTTTCATCTAAAGGGTATTCCTCTCCATGTGTATTTGAAACTCAAAGGAGTGCAAATACATCTTCAGAGTTTTCTCAAGGAGATATTGACTTAAATTAGCAAGTATGAGCTAAAATCTTCATCTGTCTACATGTGTAGCTTTAAGCATGCAATTCTAATCTTGGAGAAAAACAAGAAAATCAGATTGAAACAACTTCTTAAAGTAGACAGTGTACAATAGTATATTGGTCATTGCATTTAACTTGTGGTCAATAGGCAAATTTAGTTTTAGAAGAAATATCCGAGTCAGAAAAGGAATAGATAAAACAATGGAGACTTCTAGTGCGCTGAATATAAAATAATGTTTAAGTATGGAACTATGGATTGGAATTTACCTTGCTGCTGGCTCTGGAAAGCTTTTCCCAGGTTGCCTTTGGCGAAGAACATGCAAATCACCTCCTGGACAGTACTCCATGACCAAGCATGAAAGATTGTCTGTGGTAAAATGGGCATAAAGAGTCGGGAGAAATGGATGATCTAGCATTTCTAGTATCTCCCTCTCAGCCTGTGCTCGTAGCATCTTCTTTCTATTAATAAGGTACTCGATGTCCATAACCTTCAAAGCAAATAAGCAATCTGAATCAACCAACTCAGCAAGATATACAGTTCCAATGTCCCCACAACCAAGCCTCTTCAGAAGCTTGAAATTGTCGAGTCCTAAGGAACCCTGTTGCAGTGCCAACTGACGAATGGTTAGCCAGCGCAGATCCTTCGCCATGTGTGGCCTGTTACTATAGCCACACAATCCAAATTGGCTCTCACCGCTGATACTTGTGCTGCAACCATACTCACTAATGCTGCTCTTTGAGTTCTGGGAACATTCGTTTTGCTCTGCCAACCACTCAGAAGATGTGCCATCAGATTTTTCTGGCCCTGGAGATGATTTCTCTTCTGCACGGTTGGCGGGATTTGTAAAACTAGATGTTGAAGAGCAGCTGGTTGATGTGAGGGAGATTGACTCCTTTGAAGAGCAGAATTTAGTACTATTGGAGGAATCACCCAATGAAGATGGTTCTTGTTTCACTTTCTTCTTACCGGAAGGCTTGCATCGAAAGACTGGCTTGACAAGTCGAGATGTAGTGATAGGTTTGCTCAAGATTGGGACTTTGGGAGAGCCATCATCAGTAGCTGCAGAAAATTTACTTGCTAGGTTGCCATTTTCCCCCAAGGAACTCTCGTTATCCATAGGGTCACCAATGATGACATCTTGGATTCTGATCTTCCTAATATCGGTGTAGGTTGACGAAGCAGAACAGATAGAGGTAGAGGTGACTGCACTTCCATCAGCTGTCTCAAATTCACAGTCTTCACTGAACTCACTTGTACCTCTAGATGAACTCTTATCAATCTTCTCTGGAGTGATCGATACTTCAATCAGGTTCATCTTCTCATCATCATGCAGAAGACCCTCAGAACTACTTTGGACCATCAAAGAGGCATAAAGCCTGTGGATAGTCCCAGCTTCGGATGAACTTGAAGATCCAGGTGACATCGACAACCTCTTCATTGCAGCCATTTCTGATGCCTGGGAAATGCATAGCCTTCTTAGCGCTTGCTTCATATTAACAGCCTTGGAGGATATCCCGATGCCTGCATTTTGAGACAACCCAGACCTAGCTGGTTTCTTCAGAACACTCTTACCCAGCGCATCTCCACCTGTACTGCCAGGACTAAGCGCGCGTCGGAAGGTCCTGCTATCGATAGCTTTAAGGAGCTGGTCGAGGTCATCTTCCACAGAATAATCATGACTTTTGCTGCGTTTCTCCTCATCTTTGAGTTTAATATGCAGCAAGCTGGATCCACCAGAGGGTGTAGTATCGAATTCCTCGGTGGACTCAACTATCTCAGAGCTACAGCCAGACGACTCCATGGCCCAATTAGACTAATTCAACACTGGCAGACAAGGAATACGCCAACTCAGTCCGTCGCCGGCAGGGGCATCCTTCCACTGAACGTCTTCCAAGATGAGAGCACCAAGGAGCTCCCAGAAAAGTAGCCTTTTAATGGCAAGCGCAGCAACCAGCGCACACCCTGCAAAGACCATAAGGTCCAAAGTTAGTGATTGAGACATAGCGACAACTACGTCTTTAAAACTGCTGAGGAGTTTAGAAAAAGAAATTCAGAGGCGAGAACGCAAGGCGCCAAAGAGAAATATACACTTGATAACCTAATCAACTAACTGGCAAGCAGGGGTAGTGCAAATAAAAAAAATTTGGAAGCCAGAGTTTAGGGGGAGGGGAGGGGGGGAGACAGAAGGCCAGATTCTCCACAAAGAACCCATTTTCGCTCACCGTTACGAATCAGCAGGCAGAAGAAACGAAAATGGAAACAGGGAGAACTGCCTCTCGCAGAACGAACAGACCAGTTAGATCTACTAGAAAACAGGAAATGAACAGGAAAAACCGAAACTTTTCTGCTCATGGAGAAATACACGAAGCTAGCTCCAGATCCAAACGGCGGCGGCGGCGCCAACTCGGCTCTAACGATACCGCATTTCGCGGAGCCGCTATGAACCCTGCCGAAACAGCAAATTCGCAACTAATCTGAACCCAGCCTCACCATGTACCGGATTTGGGATCGGGAGAACGGCTCAAGAGCGGAGCTGGTTGCTGAAGATTACCAGGAAATGCCGGCTCAGATCTCCACGCGTGGAAGGGGGACAGGCGGTGGAATAGTGGTGCCGTTGGCACTGCGTCCTGGCAGGACGAGCTCAGCTGCTGGAATGGCGGCTTCGGAGGTGTACTGGTGTATAGAGGGCAAGGAGCACACAGAGGAGAGAGAAAGGGGTAGAGACTTAAAAGAGAAAGAGAGAGAGGAGACGAATCGGCATATAGGGCGTCCAGGATCCTCCGTGCAGACTGGAGAGGGCCACCAGTGGCAACTCCCGGTGCCGTTTGGGCGGGTCCTCGGCCGTCGAATCATGATCTAAACCGGCTGCAAATAGTGTGATAGCACAGTCCAAATAATCTCAATATACCAAAATAATATTTATTTTTAAGATGTTAATAGATTTATAAAATATTTGATATATTATATATGTGCCTAGATTCATTAATATTTATTTAAATATAAAAAATAAAACATCAAAACGAATTATATAATAGAACAAGTGGAGTATTTTTTCATAATAAATTAGGATTCTTAATTATTTTAGTTTAAAAATAAATAGATATAAAGTTATATTCCAATCTAATTCGATCCTTAATTTTATAGCATAGATTCCGTTACCCCTGACTGTAATTACTTGCTGGTTTAACGCTTCCATCAAAAAATACAATTCTAGATTCTGACTAATTTAATATTTTATATTTTAAATAAATTTATATAAAATATTAATATTGATGTTTATAATTAGATTTACTGTATATTTATACTATATAATCAATATAATAATGCTTATTCTATATAGTGCAGCATTATTTGTCACCTAACTTCACCTAGCCGAAGTAAGAACACTTAGTAATTTTCAGAAATAACTGAATACCGCTTAGTCATTATTGATAATTACTGATTAGGTGAAGTTTCACTTGAATTGAAGTGATGAATAGCGTATATAATATTTCAAATGTCAAAAGTTTTTATATAGATTTAAATAAATTAAAATTCTTTAGTTCTTTGAAAAAAAATAAGGGTTGTATTTGTTAGCAATATATTGCAATTATGAAATGATAGCATCATCACACACAGTTATTTTGTTAACCCCTCTCTCTCCATATGTCGGAGGAAGAGAATGTAGAGAATGTAGCGTATACTTAACAAGTATTATACAAATGTTATATTTTACTTACGAATATATATTTAAAAAAATATTGTACGAGAGTATAATCTCTAAAACAAGCAGTAAAACAAGTAAACGGTATACATACGAAATACTACATCTGTCTTTCAATATTTGACGCTATAGTACAAAATGTATAAAAAACGTTAAAATAAAAAAATGGAGGGAGTAATAGAAAAAAAACACCAACAAAAAAACCAGGAAAGAAAAGCTCTAACTTGAGTAAAAAAGCCAATAACCAAGATAAAAAAAGCTCGGCGAGCGAGTAGGTTAGGTAAAAGACATTAAGCTAAGATTAAAGGTAAGTAACTAGTATCGATCCACGAGAGCAAGGAACAAGAAAGGTCTTGAGCTGCCAAGAAGAATGTACCTAGGTCAAGAGCAGTGCCGGTCCTGATATTTTAGAGGCCCGGCATAAGACTCATATCGGAGGCCCTTTATAATAATAATTATTACACTTAGATTTAGTGTGTATATATTGTCAATAAATATTTATGTATATCTGAAAAGATATTTATATTAAATAAAAGGTAATTAAAATATAGTCTAACATCTCGAAGAAAAATGCCTCATATATATGTCCAGATAACTCAAAAGAAGGTTACCTCGAACAGTGATTAAATGGATGCACATTGTTAGATTAGTCGATCAGGTCATGTTAGTTTCGTTTTCACCGTATAGAGCAGGACGAAAGCGCTGCAGTACTAGATGCTCGTGCGTTGGCTACCAAGAGGATAGGGCACGACTGTCTGTCTGTCTACGACTGTGCGAGAGATAGAGATGAAACGGCAAACATCGTTGTTTCACTACACATTGAGAGCATAGGCGGCTAGACCTGAGACTATATGAAGTCAAGATTAATGGGCTATAATTAATTCTCCTTACTTATTGTTGTTGTGTTATTGACTTATGATTAGACCTTTTAAAAAATTTATAGAGCCAATATATAGATCTATATAAAATATAATATATATATATTTGGTATATATATACTGTTTTCAGTACCTAAAATGAGGCCCTGTTAATATGGGGGCCCTAGTCGAGGGCACTGCTCGACCCCCGCCAGGGCCGGCGATGGTCGAGAGCTGGGGTTGGTGGAATAACTGGACAAACCTAAGTATCTAGCTTTGCTCACCTTGTTGAAACTAGCCCCATTGCAATAGATAAATCCTTTTCCATTGAGAATGAACAGTTTTACCATTCCACTGTCTTTGCTAGATCTGCTGTCCTCACTGAACTAACTGCCCATTTCACTTGTCCTGTAGCTAGCTTGGAATAAGAAAAGTCTTTTATTCCTTCCCCGTGAGCTAGAAGGAAGAGTTTTGGGCTTTCCCATTTGGAGAAAATTCCATCTATGCCATTAAATTATACCAATTCCTTATGTGTCATTGGAAATTATAGCATTCCCTCTATGCCATCAGTTTTAGACTTAGATTTCCTCTATGCCATCGTCGTCCATTCACTTACTTATGTACCTGGACCCACATGGCATTAACACTCCCTTCCATCCCTCCTGTGCACGCCTCCTCCCTTCCATCCCACCCAAACCACTTCTCCGTGTGGTCCTCGCTGCCGCACGGCCACGCAAGCCCAGCCTCGCAAGAACGTCCCTTCCATACTACTAGTGTTGCGCGCTAGCCCAGCCGCGTCGGCGTGTCCTTCCACGCTGCCAGCCCCGTGCCGCCGACCCGACGCTTCCTCTCACGCTACCAACTCCACGTGCCCATGTCATCGATCCGCGCTCCACCGCGTAGCCGCGCCGACACATCCTCTCGCGCCAGCCTCTTTGCTTTCCTGTGGGAGCATGTTACGGCTGCGGCGCTACCCACGGCCGACGCCGTTACAGCCATCGCTACCCTAGCACGCACCGACTCAGGCAGGAGAAGCAGTAGCAAACGTCGGTGCACCCCCGCCGCGGCCATGGCATTTGCTCCACCGCGTCGTGGCCGGCTCGCCCTCCCCACGTGTCCGCTCCACCTTGCACGGCGCGCCATCCACCTACGCCACACACAGCTAGTGTGGCCTGTTACAAAAGTTTCACATGTGATCAATCCCAACCGGTGTGACAGTTATTGCCTATGGGTCGCACCCTTTGGGGACCCTGTGTACTGTACTATATATATATCTATCTCTGCAATAAAGAAATTGTCCCTGTCATTTGTCTCTCTCTTTTGCTTTCTCCATTTGCCACTGAGCACTGCAATAGATTATAACACGTTATCAGCACTGCCTCAAGGGAGAAATCAGAGAAGGGGAAGAGGAAGAACACGCTGTTCTTGACAAGAACAGCAAGATCGATCTGCACATCAACAGCAAGGTATGGAACATATCGTTTCCATGCGCATACGCCGTATGCGCGAAGTACTGCACATTGTTGATGATTCGATGTTGGAGGCGTTCGCTGCTGGTCAAGCCGCAGCGCTTCCATCGGTGCACGCGATCCCTGAACGCCGTGTGCAAGTGCAAAATGTGCACTTCTGCGTTCTCCATGGATGGACAGCGGTGGTTCCGCTGCCAGTGGTGGAGTGTGGACTCCCCATTGCATCCTCGTCACCACCGGCGCCGGTATTTGACGCGGGATCGTCTGCATCGGCCCCCATGGATGTCGACTTGGCGGCACCACCACCGCCTCCGCCCACTGCAGCGGCAGTTGCTCGTCGTTCACCATCTCCACCAGTGCCTGTGGTCGTCGGGACCATTACTGCCCGTCGTGGGTAGCCTGCACGCGCTGTTGATGCCCCGAGCAGCCGCATAATCTTCACCGGCCATCACTCAAATGGGGTGGCCCCATCTTCCTCCTCCAATCGGAGGGCCTGATGGCCCTCGATCCGGCCACCACGTCGGCCGTTTGGGGGGAGGGGGTGGGGAGTGGCGCGGCAAGCCCCGGCGCGGGCGCGCTCTGCGGAGCACGGCCGGCGCTCTGCGCATCAGGGCCGGCGCTCGGCGCGGCACTCGGCTAGCCGGCCAGGCGCACACGCCTTGGCGCTCGGCGCGGGAGAAGGCCCCGGCGCGGGCGCGCGCCTGGCGCTCGGCGCGGAAGCAGGATGGCCACCCTGCTCGGACAGGAGGAGCGCCGCTTCGCGGCCGTGCTCGGCCACTGGCAAGAGGCCACGGCGTGCCTGGCCGAGCGCAGGCGATGGCACCGGCACGGCAGGCCCGCGGGCCTCTTCCTCCAAGGCGCGGCAGCTCCCTGGTCGAGCCACGAGCGCGCAGGAACGGCTCCCTGGTGAAGCCCCGGCGGCGGCTGGAGCTGGCCGCTCCCTTCGGGCGCCTCCTCCTGGAGGGCGCGCTGCACACAAGGCGCGCGCGGCTCCGCGGTTCGGCGAGGCGCGCCGGCCAGGCGGCCTCAGGCCCAGGCGGCGGCGGCCTGGAGGCCACGACCTGGTAGCGGCGGCGGCTGAAAGGCTTGGGCGGTTAGGGTTTCCTTTGAAACCCTAGCCGTCCTTAATATAATGGGCTTTTCTGGCTCCCTGTTGGGCCGCCTGGGCCGGTCAGCCAGGCTAGGCCGGCGTGCTGGCCACCAGGCCGCTGCCAGGCCCGCCTGGCAGGCCGCCTGGGCTGTTTTTCAGGAGCAAAAATGGCCTATTTTACCATTTTAAATTCTGAATTTCTGTATAAGACTCTGTTTTATATGCATTTTCAGTTCAAAGTTATCTTAGGCGTCTAAATTCATAATTTAGACTGCATATATTGTAAAGACATATCTGTTTTATTGTAAATATAGCAGATTTTAGTTCGTGAATTATTGTTTGTTTTACATTAATAATTCACATATCTCTACTTGCTATTATTTACGCATTCATTTATGTTTGCATATAAATATAGCATTTATTAAGTTCAGACTTAATAAAACTCATGCAAAAATGAAATTACATTATTTTGGATCAAGAGCATAGGGAGATAGAGTCCTAAGCATTGGCTGCACTAAATTCTTTTTAGAATTTAGTAGCCCAGAGACCGTGCTTGTGGCAGCATTTGGAATGCCTATCTCTATGAGGTCTACATCCCTCGGGATGATTACCTATACGTGCTATCCAAAATAACATGATATGGAGTTATTTAATTTCACTTTGAAAATTAGTAGAGCATGGGTAGTGGAGACCTAAGCATTGGCTGCGGTTTGTTCATCCGTGAACTTATCAGCCCAGAGACCGTGCTTTTAGGCAGCAAGTTTCTTGCCCACTACTAGATCTACCTCATTAATTTAAGGATTATCTATACTATGCTCACTAAAATTCAAAGTATTTATTCAATTGGAAGGTTTGGAACCTTCAGGCAACTCATATCACATGTAAGAGTTATTGAATTTCACTTTGATAATTAGTAGAGCATGGGTAGTGGAGACCTAAGCATTGGCTGTGGTTTGTTCATCCGTGTACTTATCAGCCCAGAGACCGTGCTTTTAGGCAGCAAGTTTCTTGCCCACTACTAGATCTACCTCATTAATTTGAGGATTATCTATACTATGCTTACTAAAATTCAAAGTATTTATTCAATGGGAAGGTTTGGAACCTTCAAGGAACTCGTTACATATGTAATTTTAAGAATTTTTGCATATTGAGCTTACAACATCACCATTGTGACTATTAATTTATGCGTAAATTAATGGATGTCCATGGTAATGACTGTAGGAACATGTCAACCAAAGAGTTCGAGGAACTCGCCCTTGATGGGCATAACTACCCAACTTGGGCTTCAGATATTGAAATAACTTTTGCTTCTCGTGGGATCATTGATGTCATTGCAGCACCCATCACTGGTACTGATCCAGTCAATGAGGTTAAAAAGAACACAACACTTTTCCTTTTGAGGCTTTACATCCATAAGGACCTTAAGCAAGAATACCTTATGGAGAGATGCCCTCACAACTTGTGGAAAGCTCTCAAAGAGCGCTATGAACAGCAGAAGGAGCTCATATGGCCGTCAGCCAACCATGAGTGGAACCACCTTCGACTGCAAGATTTTAAATCTGTTGCAGAATATAACCATGCTCTTCATAGCATTTGTTCTAAATTGAAGTTTTGCGAGAAAGAGCCCTCTGAAGCAGACAAGATAGAGAAGACTCTATCTACCATGCTTCCAGAGGACAGGATATTGCATCAGCAATATCGCTCTAGCAATTTCCAGAGATATTCTCAACTCATGCACACATTGACCCAAGCAGAAAAGCATCATGAGCTTCTTCTAAAGAATGCTCAGCAGCGCCCTCCTGGGTCTGCCCCTCTGCCTAAGGTACATTTCAATGTGCATAAGACTGAGAATAAGAAAGGATTCAAGAAAAACTTCAAGAATCCTCTTGGACCTCGCAAATTCAATAAGAACAAATTCCACAAGAAAGGTAAAGGAAAAGGAAAAGGAAATGGCAAGCCTCTACCATCTAAGGGCAATAGAGCTTGCCTTAAATATGGTACTGAGGGCCATTTTGCTAGGGATTGCACTTGCCCTAAGCACCTTGTTCTTTTGTATCAACAATCCCTAAAGAAGCCAAAGTCAAATAAGCCTGGTTTTGAGGCTCATTTCAATTCTACTGAAGCACCAATTGAGGTTGGAAGTTCTTCACTGGCTTCTGGTGACCTGAAGAACACTCTTGCTAAAGAGCACCTCAATGTGGTTGACAACAAGCCTCCACTTCTACAAGAAGATGAATCTGATGATATGATCATTGAGTATATGTCAAAGGATCCATTTGGAGATTTGGCATAAATCTCTCATGCTTGGAGATTTGATCATGATCACTGTGGCTTGTGTGGTTGTTCTATACTGTCTTTATAATGTTGTTGTAATAAGTAGAGGTATACAATCTCATGTTTTGAGATGTAACATACTCTACAGACCTGTGTTGGGTCCTGTGAGTAGTGCGAACTCATTGGATGAGTCACCATACCATTATTGTAATATTGTTTCGACATTGTGATATTTAATATCATGTTATGTATAGTACTAAGTTGCATCATAAAATTCTTATTCAGAATTTTTATTTATGTATAGATGCATAATGATGATAACTCGACAGAAGAGGAATTATGCCTTGTGGACAGTTGTACCATAAACTCTATACTTAGGGAGATCAAATACTTTCAGACTCTTAAGAAAAGAGATGGGAAAGTTTTGACTATCGCCGGACGCGATGCTGTGATAGTTGGCTCTGGTCGAGCAACTATTACTCCCCATGGGTACTGAAATTGTGATCGAGGATGCATTATTGTATCCTGATTCTACACGTACCCTCCTAAGTTTTAGAGATATCCGGCAAAATGGATTTCATATTGAAACCCATGATGAAAATCAAGAAGAGTTTCTCTTCTTGTCCAAGCCGAATAAATATGGCAAGCGCATATGCGAGAAAATTCCATCACTCACGTCAGGGTTGTACTATACATATATTAAGAGCAATGCACATGTTGCATATAAGGTAATTTTCCAAGATGTTGATGCATTCCAGATTTGGCATGATCGACTTGGTCATCCTGGCATAGGGATGATGAGGAAAATTACAGGCAATTCAATTGGTCATAATTTGCCCACAACAAGTTTTCCCAAATCTCAGGATTTTGTTTGCACCGCATGTGCAACTGGGAAACTTAGTTTGAGACCATCATATCTCAAAATTAAAGCTGAACCGCTTAAATTCCTTGAAAGGATTCAAGGAGATATTTGTGGGCCAATTATACCAACTTCTGGGCCGTTCAGGTATTTCATGGTACTGATTGACGCATCTACTAGATGGTCACATGTGTGTTTACTATCAACACGCAACCATGCATTTGCCAAGATAATGTCTCAAATTATCAAGTTAAAGGCAAATTTTCCTGAACATCGGATTAGTTCAATCCGAATGGACAATGCTGCTGAATTCAAATCTCAGGCATTCAATGATTATTGTATGGCGCTGGGGATTCAAGTACAGCACTCGGTACCACATGTCCACACCCAGAATGGTTTGGCTGAGTCACTAATCAAGAGGATTTAACTCATAGCAAGGCCATTATTGATGAATTGCAAATTGCCTTCGTCGTGTTGGGGTCATGCAGTTCTGCACGCTGCTGACCTTATACAATTACGACCAACTGCATACCATTCAACATCCCCAATACAAATGGTACGTGGAAATCCTCCAAGTATTTCCCATTTGCGTAAATTTGGATGTTGTGTATACATTCCAATCTCACCACCTCAGAGAACAGCTATGGGCCCACACAGGAAAGTGGGGATCTATGTGGGATTTCAATCTCCGTCGATCATTAAGTATTTAGAACCCTTAACAGGAGATCTATTTACAGCCCGTTTTGCTGATTCTATTTTTGATGAGGAACATTTCCCGGCATTAGGGGGAGAATTTAAGTACCAAAAAGAATGCCAGGAAATAAATTGGAATACTCAATGTGTTCCAGGTTCTGATCCACGTACTTCAGAAACTGAACTGCAAGTTCAAAAAATTATACATTTGCAAAGACTTGCAAATGAACTGCCAGATGCATTCACTAATTACAAAGGTGTCACTAAATCATTCATTCCTGCTAGGAATGCACTAGAAAGAGTGGAAGTACCGAATAAGGCCACTCAACTCCTAGAGAGGAGAAGTATGGTGAATAAGCGTTGTTCTGTTGCTAAGAAGCAAAGAACAATAGTGAATGCAAAAGGACACCAAAATGATACAATGTATCATGTGGATTGTGATGATCCACAACCCAGCTCGGATGTGCACATAACCGAGGCTGGGACATCGGAAAATCCTGGACACATCAATTTGGGAAATTCTGATGAGTCTCTAAGGAATGATGAAATTGCCATCAACTATGTTGAGACTGGTGAAACATATGATAGAAAAGCTACCAATGTCGACATATATTTCTCCGAGCAGATTGCTGAGGACCTTCAAAATGATCTAGATCCTAAGACCATGGCAGAGTGCAGTAAGCGCTCAGATTGGATCAAATGGAAGGCAACAATCGAAGCGGAGTTAGCCTCGCTTTACAAAAGAGAAGTTTTCTCTGCTGTAATACCTACACCACATGATATCTTCCCTGTGGGATATAAGTGGGTTTTCATTCGAAAACGAAATGAAAATGGTGAGGTAGTGAGATACAAAGCAAGGCTAGTAGCACAAGGGTTTACGCAAAGACCCGGCGTTGATTTCAACGAAACTTATTCACCAGTCATGAGTGCAATAACATTCCGATATTTAATATCTTTGGCAGTACAAAATCGTCTATCTTTGCAGTTGATGGACGTAGTGACCGCATACCTCTATGGGTCACTAGATTCTGATATATACATGAAAGTTCCTGATGGAATAGATGTACCAAATCCAAAGGCAAAGCGCAACATGTATTGCGTGAAGTTGCAGAAGTCATTATATGGCTTAAAACAATCGGGTAGAATGTGGTACAACCGATTGAGTGAATTCCTTTTACGTAAGGGATACACGAAAAATGATGATTGCCCGTGCGTCTTCATCAAAAGATCCAAAGTGGGATTCTGTATCATATCAGTTTATGTTGATGACCTTAACATCATTGGAAATAAACTTGATATTGATGAAGCACGTCATCATTTAACGACGGAATTTGAGATGAAGGATTTGGATAAAACCAAATTTTGCTTAGGTCTACAACTTGAACATTTACCTTCTGAAATCCTTGTACATCAAAGTACATATACCCAAAAGGTATTGGAAAAATTCAATATGCATATGTCTTATCCTTCAAAGACTCCTATGGTGGTCAGATCTTTGGATTTAAAGAAAGATCCATTCAGACCACGGGATGATGAAGAACAGATATTGGGACCGGAGTTCCCATATCTCAGTGCTATTGGTGCATTGATGTATCTTGCTAACAATACCCGGCCGGATATTGCTTTTGCAGTAAATTTGTTAGCAAGGCACAGTTCTGCCCCAACGAAAAGACACTGGGTTGGCATTAAGAATATTTTCCGATACCTAAATGGCACAAAGGATCTAGGACTCTTTTACAAGAGAAGTAATGATCCTAGTTTAATTGGGTATATAGATGCTGGTTATTTATCTGATCCCCACAATGGCCGATCGCAAATAGGATTCGTATTCTTACAAGGTGGAACTACCATCTCGTGGAAATCATCTAAGCAGACTTTGGTGACCACGTCCACCAATCATTCTGAAATAATTGCATTATTTGAAGCATCACGTGAATGTGTATGGCTTCGTAGAATGGTGAATCATATACTCACAACTTGTGGTATTGGTTCTCTTGACTCACCAACAATTATCTATGAAGATAATTCAGCTTGTGTTGTTCAGATGGATACAGGTTATATCAAGAGCAATATCAATAAGCATATTTCTCCTAAACTGTTTTATCCCCATGAACTTCAGGAAAAAGGGGATATAAACATCTTGCAAACAAAGTCTTGTGATAATCTTGCAGATCTATTCACAAAGTCTCTACCATATTCTACATTTCAGAAATGTGTTGAAGGGATTGGTATGAGAAGACTTAAGTGCTTGCAAGGTTCAGGGGGAGTAATTCCCCATGATATATAACCTGTATTGAACCATCATATTACACTCTTTTCTTTGTATGAGTTTTGCCTTGCTAAGGTTTTCTCATCCAAAGTTTTTAACGAGGTAATATCAACAAAGCTATATGCTTCATCATTGATTTTCCCCACAGGGGTTTTTATACATGATGATTACAAGCATATTTTCTTTTGGAAACTAAGTGAGATTATTCTCATTATCCAAAAGATATTGTGTACTCCTTATTTTTCCCACAGAGTTTTTGAGGAGATAAGACAAATTACAGATGATCAAACGGTTTTGGGTTGATCAAGGGGGAGTGTTACAAAAGTTTCACATGTGATCAATCCCAACCGGTGTGACAGTTATTGCCTATGGGTCGCACCCTTTGGGGACCCTGTGTACTGTACTATATATATCTATCTCTGCAATAAAGAAACTGTCCCTGTCATTTGTCTCTCTCTTTTGCTTTCTCCATTTGCCACTGAGCACTGCAATAGATTATAACATGGCCTTCGCGTGTGCCACGGCTCGCTTGACCGGCGCTGGCGCGTACGTTGCGTAGGCTTGCCTCCCCAGTGTGTGGCTGGGCGCTAGGGACCCCTTGCGCTAGTCTTGGTGGCGCATGGCCGGCTGCCAGCCCACGGGTGGCAGCAGCCAGGCCGACGCTGGGTGTGTGTGGCGAGGGCAGCAAGAGACAGTCGATGAATGAACAGACAAAAAGAAGGGAGGTAGAAGATAGTGAATGACAAATGTGTCCCATTTGCGTAAGTAACAATGTCGATCAGCGAATGGGCGGCGATGGCATCAAGGGAATCAAAATCTAAAACCGATGGCATAGAGGGAATGCTATCATTTCCAGTGTCACATAAGGAATCGGTATAATTTCGAATGGCGTAGAGGGAATTTCCTCTAGTATTATGCTTTTGAAGGCTTTTAGATGGCACGTGATAATGGTAGGTATAAATTTGCAAATGACCAACTATTCTGTCAGTCGCATTGTTCATGTATTTATAAAATTGTGCTCCCGTATAATTTTATGTGAAATTACATTTTACTCCCTCCTTTTGTAATACTCAAAATTGTATACAAGAATGTAGAGAGGTCTCCTTATTTTATGTGCCTTATTTGCATCATGAAAAGATCATACATAAAATTAAGAGTGACTAAATTAAAAAAATGACACTAAAATAAATGAAAGTGCATCTTGTTGGAGTTTATATGTTTGTGCATTAAATAAAACAATAAGGATAATAATAATAATAAGATAATAAATACTAGAAGTTGGATTAAACCCTAATTTCAAATTAGGGTTTGGAAAATAAGAAAAAAGAGGGATATAAAAATATAAATAATATATTTAAATAAATATTCTCAAACTTAGTACTTTTTAGTGCACAAATAAAATTTGTAACTGATGAGTCACAAAAGTTTGAATCTAAATTGAAATTCAAATTAGGATTTAAAAATAAAAAGGGAAAAAGAAACATAAAAGAAAAAAAGAAAAAAAAGCCAGTTGGGCCGCCTGCTCAATTCGGCCCAGCAGCTAAAACCAACCGCGCGGCCCGGGATTCTCCTCCCGCGATCGCTGTCTCGCTGGCGGGCGGGGCCCACGTTGTCAGCTGTGTGTGTGGCGCGTGTGCCTGGGTATCCCGTCTCACCGCCAAGTGGGCCCCTGTTACCGAGTCTCCTTCTCCCCCACGTGACTCGCTCGCTCGCGAGCTCACCGGCCGCTGGGAGATTCGGGGCGGTTAGGCCGGTTGATTACCTCCGCCCACCTCGGCATAAGGGACCTAGCCGCGACCTCCCCACTCCTCGCATCCTCTTGAACATCACCGACAGCGAGCGCCATAGCCGAACACAGCCATGAGAGAGAAATGCCATTGCCGCCCATGGGATTATGCGAGTACCGTCGCCGGAGACTCGGATGAAGCCTGGGAAGATTCGTCTGATCCGAGGATTGTGTTCACGGGTCTGTGGAGCCATTGGTGCAAGCAAGGACTGAGGGATTGCTCACTGTTGATCGGCGCCGCCACGGGAGTATCGTCTGCGCCGTCGTGATTCCTAGGCCCTGTCGGTGAGGGAACGCGATGGGTGGAATTGCTCATCGGCGGGCCAGCATCGCCATGGATCCGCCTCATGCCGCGAGCAGGGCACTCGCCGTCTCTAATCCTGGTAAGAAACCCACCCAATCGACTCGCCTCGTCCTCCTCGTCGTGTTGTACCAATCAATTTCAGTGTTGGGGACGCTTGGGCGGAGAATCGTGCACACGCCGACGAACTTCCACCATGGCTCGGGGGTGCGCTGTCGTGTCCTGTGCTGGGCGAGGAAGAAACCTGGTTGGCCGTGGATCAAACAATTGATGGTCTGGATTAGAGTGTCGTACCTGTTTAGCTGGGATTGATCCGGACCTTTGATCGATGCGTGGACGGGCGAGTTTGACTTGGCGGATTTTAAATCCAGTGCGTTCATCTATGATCGCGCGGTCAGGGCGCATACTGATTCGGGATGAAGCTTGGTTGATCGGGGCCATCCAGATTTGATCCAACGGCCCTGTGTGACCAATACCCCTTCGGTCCGGTAAAGTTGCATAAGAGCCCTCCGCTTTTTAGTGAATAAACCCGCCGTCCGTAAGGAGGATTCTGTGTCTTAGAACAATTTGCGCCGTAGCCCTTATGGTTTCTGTAAATAATGCGCCCAGTCCAGAGCCTGTTGTAAATTAAATAAAGGAATTAGAAAATAGATTTTTAATATGAAAATAAATGCTAGGAATTGTATAATCCATAGAAAATTCATATGAACTCCAAATTGAACCATTCAAATTTCTAAAATTGTGTAAAATTATTGTTTATCACTTAGAGTCTCTGTTTTGACATGAAAACAGTAAGAAAAATAATCTCTCACTTAATCCTATTTCAAGCACATAAAACCTTTGGAAATTCATATCTTAAATCTATAACTCCAAAAATTATGATTCCTGTTCCTAGGATTTTATTTTAATGTGTAGATTATTATTGACTTAGTGTCCCGATTGATTGAGAAGAGAAGCTCACTCGGTCTAGGTGACCGTTTGAGAGAGGGAAAGGGTTGAAAGAGACCCGGTCTTTGTGACCACCTCAACGGGGAGTAGGTTTGCAAGAACCGAACCTCGGTAAAACAAATCACCGTGTCATCCACCTTATTTGCTTGTTATTTGTTTCCGCCCTCTCTTTCGGACTTGATTATATTTCTAACGCTAACCCCGACTTGTAGTTGTGCATAAGTTTATAATTTTCAGATTCCGCCTATTCACCCCCCCCTCTAGGCAACTTTCAGTTTACATGTTTGGTGTGATGTTATTTTTCTCTATATACTATGCTTGTTTGTATTGTGGCGAGTAGAAGAGCCTGTGACTGAGGATCCTGGTGACCAGCAGATAGAAGTAGCTGAGCAGGAGCTCATTGAAGGCAAGTTGTGCCCTTGATTCACTTTTGTTACCTAATAATGTTCTTTATAATCATTTACCATGCATAGGTTTAATTTTGATGGGACCCGATAGGTCACCCTAGATTGTTTATCCATTTTACCTTGTTTACCCCTGAATCATATGGAAAAGAGAAGAAGAGCTTTGCATCGATTTTCCCCATCTTTTCCCTAGATCTTCCTAAATCTCGAGGACGAGATTCTTTGTAAGGGGGTAGGATTTGTAATACTCAAAATTGTATACAAGAATGTAGAGAGGTCTCCTCATTTTATGTGCCTTATTTGCATCATGAAAAGAGCATACATAAAATTAAGAGTGATTAAATTAAAAAATGACACTAAAATAAAAGAAAGTGCATCTTGTTGGAGTTTATATGTTTGTGCATTAAATAAAACAATAAGGATAATAATAATAAGATAATAAATACTAGAAGTTGGATTAAACCCTAATTTGAAATTAGGGTTTGGAAAATAAGAAAAAAGAGGGATATAAAAATATAAATAATATATTTAAATAAATATTCTCAAACTTAGTACTTTTTAGTGCACAAATAAAATTTGTAACTGATGAGTCACAAAAGTTTGAATCTAAATTGAAATTCAAATTAGGATTTAAAAATAGAAAGGGAAAAAGAAACATAAAAGAAAAAAAGCTAGTTGGGCCGCTTGCCTCAATTCGGCCGAGCAGCCAAAACCAACCGCGCGGCCCGGGATTCTCCTCCCTGCGATCGCTGTCTCACTGGTGGGCGGGGCCCACGTTGTCAGTTATGTGTGTGGCGCGTGTGCCTGGGTATCCTGTCTCACCGCTAAGTGGGCCCCTGTTACCGGGTCTCCTTCTCCCCCGCGCGACTCGCTCGCTCGCGAGCTCACCGGCCGCCGGGAGATTCGGGGGCAGTTAGGCCGGTTGATTACCTCCGCCGACCTCGGCATAAGGGACCTAGCCGTGACCTCCCCACTCCTCGCATCCTCTTGACCATCACCAGCAGCGAGCGCCATAGCTGAACACAGCCATGAGAGAGAAATGCCATTGCCGCCCGTGGGATTATGTGAGTACCGTCGCCGGAGACTCGGATGAAGCCTGGGAAGATTCGTCTGATCTGAGGATTGTGTTCGCGGGTCTGTGGAGCCATTGGTGCAAGCAAGGACCGAGGGATTGCTCACTGTTGATCGGCGCCGCCACGGGAGTGTCGTCTGCGCCTTCATGATTCCTAGGCCCTGTCGGTGTATGGGGCGCGGAATCATGCTCATGGTGCTCGCCGTTACCTATAGGAGGGATTCTTGGAAGAATTGCGGTCGGTGAGGGAGCGCGATGGGCGGAATTGCTCATCGGCGGGCCAGCATCGCCATGGATCTGCCTCACGCCATGAGCAGGGCACTCTGTAATACCCAAAGTTGTAGACCATCGAAAACAGAGATAGCACTCTTGTGTATTTTGTTTCTACATACTATCATATGAGAACACTCACTTTTAAAAAGAACATAATCAACAAAATACACATGGACAATCCATGCATCGTGTAGGAGTTATTTATTTGTGCATTTAATAGTAATAATAATGGTAATAATATTGAATAATAGTGATAATAAATAAAATTTAGGGCAAACCATGGAGTATGGTGCATATGAAAGTAGTGTTTGGAAATTGCAATTCAAAATAGGAAATTTAAATTTGAATTAAAAAGAATTGAATGTGGAAAAAAAAGAGTCATACCGGCGCTGGGCCGAATGTATCAGCTCGCCCCATCGTGGACCCAGTTTCAACCCACGCTGGCTGCTACTTCTTTAGTGCTAGCACTTGTAGCTCGGTGATGCCTGCCCCTGCTCCTGATACTGCACGATGGGACCTGGGTGCCAGGCTCACACTGCGTGGATGGCACTAGCTTCCTTGTAGGCCCGGAGGTCTAGCCAGATGCCTACAACCGTCGCTGCCTATTTTATCGCGTCCGTCGTCGCTCCCGCGGTGGTTACAACAACCCGGGGCCGGCGCTGGCTACCTAGCTTGGGGGCTCTCCTCAAATAGTGGTCGCTAGGCCTGTACCCCTCTTTTGCGTCCACCATGCAGTGCTAGTGTGCCACCGCAAGTCCAGGTTGACCGGGAGGGAGGCAACGTGTGCCACTACCGTCGAGAAAAGAGAGAGAGAGAGAGCTCGGGAGCTGGGGGAGTTCGTCCAGGTTCCTCAACGCGTGTGGCGCCTGCGGTGTTCCTCGTACTGTGGGTGTCGTCCCCAGCATCACCACGTTGGACACCGGGGCCTCGCCATCGACGCTCGCGAAAGCACCGTTGCGCGGAGATCTTCTTGGACCAGCCGTGTCTTCCCCAAACGCCGGTAAGGACATGCCTCTGTAGTTTGCCATAGTCTGCGCAGAATTTATCCATGCTCCAATCTGTAATCGTGGTTGTGGTCGCCTACTCGCCGGGGGGCGGCGGATCTATGGACGTCGTTGGGCGTCGCGGCCAGGACTTGCCTGGCTGTACTGCTCCGATGCAAGGTAGAAGAAAGACTGTCGGACGTTGATCTCACAGCGAACGGCCTGCGATTAGATTAGGTTGGTACCGATTCGTCTGGTTGATCATGTCAGTCGATGGGCAGATCGGCGGCCAGGGGAGATTATGACTTTGTTTTCATTGTAGCCGTAGATCGTGAATCGGACGTCCGTTATAGCGTACCGGTTCAAAACAACGGGAATCTAATCTTGACCGCAGATTCAAAATCCAGCGGCCGAGATCTAGTGATACCCCTTCGTGGGTATGTTTTATAAAAGAGACCCTGAGCTTTCTCGGATTCAACCCGCCGTCCTGACCAGGGGCGCTTAGAGTCTTAAGAATACTTACATGTTGGCCCCTGAGTTTTCCAGAAATTGGTGCCCAGTCCAGATAACTAATAAAACCAGGAAAAATAATCAGAAAATAGTTTTTAGTAAAAATTTAATTGCAGAAACTTGTTTAATTCATAACAAATGCATATGATCTCCAAATTGGACCATTCCAGTTCCTAAATTTTTGTAATATTATTGTCTATCCACTTGTGCCACTGTCTTGGCATGAAAAACACATTAAAATCTATCTAGTACTTAATCTTGTATTAAGCACATAAAACATTAGAAAATCCATAACTTAAAATCTAAACCTCCAAATTTGATGATTCCAGTTCCTGTGATCTTATTTTAATGTCTAGTTGATTACTGTATATTCTATTTGCCTCTTTGATTGATTGATGTATTATAAATGGACATCTTAGTATGTACCACCATAAGGTATTGAATTAGCTTTAGTAGGGAAAAACATTAATCTGCTTAGCTAATAAATCCCCCAAAGAAACATGATTCGTAATTATTGCCTTGTCTACTACTCTCTCTTACCATATGTATCTAACTCAGATGGTCAATACCAGGAGGGGTGGTGGAATTGATCTGCCTCCTAATCAACACACTCGAAGGATATATAGACAACCTCAGCCACAGCCAGCAGAGATGAATCCTCCTAACCCTCCACCAGGCGGAGTTGACCCACTGGTTGCTGCTCAGATGGCGGTGATGCAGCAAATGGCGGACACTATGGCTGATATGCGTGCCCAGATGCAGCAAGAACGCCAAGAGATGCGTCAGGAAAGAGAAGATATACGCCAGGAGTTGCGCCAGGAGAGAGATGAGATACGCCAAGAAAGGAGAGCGCAACAACAGCAGCTGCAACAACAACTTTAACAGCAGCAGCAACAGCAACAAGTGCCATTGCCTCCACCACCAGTTCCACCTCGTGATAAGCACCGGGAGTTTATGAGTCATAAGCCACCTACATTCACTAGCTCACCTGATCCACTGGACGCGGATGATTGGTTGAAGTCAATTGAGAAGATGCTGAATATTGCACAATGCACTGACCGGGAGAAGGTTTTATATGCTTCTGGACGTCTGACTGGTCCTGCTGCCGACTGGTGGGATTCTTATACTGCTGCCCATGATGCTGCTGATACTATTACTTGGGCAGAGTTCAGTACACAATTCAGGAACTACCATATTCCAGCTGGTATGATAAAGATCAAGAAGAAGGAGTTTCTGTCATTGAAGCAAGGCAGTATGTCGGTCAGCGAGTACAGAGACAAATTTATTCAACTGTCAAGGTATGCTCCGGAGGAAGTTGCTGAGGATGAAAGAAAGCAGGAGCACTTCATTGAAGGACTGAATGGACCCTTGTAGTATGCACTGGTTGCACACACCTTTCCATCCTTTCAGAGGCTACTGGATAAGGCTCTTGCTATTGAACACAAGCGTGTTCAACTGGGTGATTTGAAGAGAAAGGCTATCTCGCAAGGACAGGGTAGCAGCAGTGTTCGTCCTCGCTACAGTTCACCATAGGGTACACCGACTCGACCGGGAGGACCACGCCCAGTTCAGCAATCACCACTGAGGACTCCACCTCCTCGACAGGCTACTCCCACTGGCACCCCGACGAAGTTTGCAGGACAGAGTCCGGGCACTACGTGTTTCAAGTGTGGGAAGACTGGTCATTATGCAAATGTCTGCCCACAGAGGATTGCTACTACTCCAGCTCAGAACAAGCAACAGACCCCTGGCAAGGGATATTCTATAGCCAGGGTGAACCAAGTCAGCGTTGATGATACTCCTGATGGTGGGGACCTCGTAATTGGTATGTTTTATGTTAATGCAATTCCTGCAACCATATTATTTGATTCCGGTGCTACACATTCATTCATGTCTGCTAGATATGCCTACACAAATGAAATACCACTGCTAAATATGAGAAAACCCATGATAGTAATTACACCTAAAGGGCCTGTTGAGGCGAATCAAATGACACGTAGATTGACCTTGACTATTATGGGTAGAGAATTTGGAGCTACTGCTATAATATTAGAGTCAAGCAGTATAGATCTGATCCTTGGTATGTCATGGCTAAGAAAAGCAAAGGCCGTTATAGCATGTGGTAGAGGCACCGTAGAGCTCACTACCACTAAAGGAGAAAGATTTCAAGTTAATATTGCAGCAACCTCCTCATCCATGCGTGCAATGTTCTTTATGCCTGAGGAGTTTGTTGGTGACAACATCCGAGTGGTTAGGGATTTTCCGGATGTCTTTCCAGAGGAGTTACCAGGGATGCCACCTGATAGAGAAGTTGAGTTTGTTATTGATCTCCTACCTGGAACCGCCCCTATTTCTAAACGACCATATAGAATGTCCGTAGAAGAGTTGAAGGAGCTTAAGAAGCAGTTAACTGAGTTACAAGAGGCTGGGTACATTTGTCCGAGTTCCTCACCGTGGGGAGCACCGGTACTGTTTGTACAGAAGAAGGATGGATCCCAAAGAATGTGTGTGGATTATAGATCTCTTAATGATGTTACGGTGAAGAACAAGTATCCATTGCCCCGAATTGAGGATTTATTTGATCAGATGAGAGGAGCCAGGGTATTCTCGAAGATTGATCTCCGATCGGGATACCATCAGATGAAGATTAGACCATCAGATATTCCTAAGACAGCATTCTCGACTCGATATGGATTATACGAGTTTACGGTTATGTCATTTGGATTAACCAATGCACCAGCTTATTTCATGAATTTGATGAATAAGGTGTTTATGGAGTACTTGGACAGATTCGTCGTGGTGTTCATCGACGATATTCTTATCTATTCTAGGAGTGAAGGTGATCATGAAGAACATCTAAGGTTGGTGCTACAAAAGCTACGGGATAATCAGCTCTATGCCAAGTTCAGTAAATGCGAGTTTTGGATTGACAAGGTGCCATTCCTTGGTCATATTATTTCTAATGGAGGAATAGCAGTGGATCCTGCTAAAGTGAAGGAGATTATGGAGTGGAGAGTGCCCACTACAGTTACTGAGATTCGTAGTTTCTTGGGACTCGCAGGCTATTATCGGAGATTTATCGAAGGATTCTCTAAGATTGCCAAGCCTATGACATCGCTTTTGGAGAAAGGAAGAGAATTCAAGTGGGATGAGAAGTGCCAAGAAAGCTTTGATCAATTGAAGGAGAGACTAATGTCGCCACCAGTATTGGTTATGCCAGACCTGCAGAAAGGATTTGATATTTATTGTGATGCATGTGGCCAAGGACTTGGATGTGTGCTTATGCAAGAAGGACATGTGATTGCCTATGCATCTCGTCAGTTGCGGAAGCATGAACTGAACTACCCCACTCATGACTTGGAACTAGCTGCCGTTGTGCATGCACTTAAGATTTGGAGACACTACATTATGGGGACTAAGTGCCAAGTATATACGGATCATAAGAGTTTGAAGTACATATTCACTCAAAAGGATCTCAACCTTAGGCAACGCCGTTGGTTGAAGCTCATCAAGGATTATGATTTGGAGATTCACTATCACCCGGGCAAGGCGAATTTGGTTGCTGATGCCTTGAGTCGGAAGGAGCATGTTCACTCCGCATTTGTCGTCCAGCTACCCGATGAATTAGCAAAAGATTTTGAGAGACTCAACTTGGGAATGGTTACACACACTGAAGGAGTCACCATTGAATTGGAACCTACCTTGGAGCAAGAGATTCGTAAAGGTCAGGTTGGTGATGCTTGAATCCAAGAGATTAAGGATCTAATCACGGATGGTCGAGTTCTAGAATTCACGGAGGATGAGCAAGGTACTATATGGTTCAAAGATCGGATATGTGTTCCCGAGGTTGATAGCCTCCGTGAGGCTATATTGAAAGAAGCTCATGATTCTGATTACTCCATCCACCCTGGAAGCACTAAGATGTATCAAGATTTGAAGCAAAAGTATTGGTGGTATGGACTGAAAAGAGATGTGGCTGCTCATGTGGCTAAGTGTGATGTATGTCAAAGAGTCAAGGCCGAACATCAAAGACCCGCTGGACTATTGCACCCATTGAAGATACCCGAGTGGAAATGGGAAGAAATTGGTATGGATTTTATTGTTGGACTACCCCGCACTCCAGCAGGATATGACTCTATTTGGGTAATTGTGGACAGATTGACAAAAGTGGCTCATTTTATACCTGTGAGGACTAATTACACGGGAGCCAAGCTAGCAGAATTGTATATGACTCGGATAGTTTGTTTACATGGAGTGCCTAAGAAGATCGTGTCTGATCGAGGATCACAGTTTACTTCTCGATTTTGGAAGAAGTTGCATGAGAGCTTGGATACAAAATTGAATTTTAGCTCAGCCTACCATCCCCAGACTGATGGACAGACAGAGAGGACTAATCAAGTGCTAGAAGATATGTTAAGAGCTTGTGCCCTTAAGCATGGTGGAAGTTGGGAGAAGAGCGTACCCTATGCTGAGTTTTCTTATAATAATAGCTACCAGGCCAGTTTGAAGATGTCACCGTTTGAGGCTCTATATGGCAGAAAATGCAGGACTCCCCTGTATTGGGATCAAACTGGAGAAAGACAGTTCTTTGGACCTGAACTTATACGAGAGGCAGAAGAACAAGTTCGAATGATAAGAGAAAATTTGAGAATTGCACAATCCAGACAAAAGAGCTATGCTGATAATAGGAGAAGACTACTGGAGTTTAAGGAGGGTGATCATGTCTATTTGAAGGTGTCACCACTCCGGGGTATGAGAAGATTCAAAGTCAAAGGAAAGTTGTCCCCTCGCTTCATTGGACCTTTCTTGATCTTAAAGCGAGTGGGAGAAGTTGCATATCAACTGGAGTTACCCGATCACCTATCAGATGTACATGATGTATTTCATGTGTCTCAGCTAAAGAAGTGCCTTAGGGTACCTGAGGAGTAGTTACCAATGGAGGACCTTAGTGTTCAAGATGACCTGACTTATGCGGAGTACCCTATCAAAATTTTGGACACTCTGACTCGAGTTACAAGAAATAAGGTGATAAAGATGTGCAAAGTTCAATGGAGTCACCACGGTGAAGATGAAGCAACGTGGGAGAGAGAAGAAGAGCTTCGCATAGATTTTCCCCATCTTTTCCCTAGATCTTCTTAAATCTCGAGGACGAGATTATTCTTAAGGGGGGTAGGATTTGTAATACCCAAAGTTGTAGACCATCGAAAACAGAGATAGCACTCTTGTGTATTTTGTTTCTACATACTATCATATGAGAACACTCACTTTTAAAAAGAACATAATCAACAAAATACACATGGACAATCCATGCATCGTGTAGGAGTTATTTATTTGTGCATTTAGTAGTAATAATAATGGTAATAATATTGAATAATAGTGATAATAAATAAAATTTAGGGCAAACCATGGAGTATGGTGCATATGAAAGTAGTGTTTGGAAATTGCAATTCAAAATAGGAAATTTAAATTTGAATTAAAAAGAATTGAATATGGAAAAAAAGAGTCATACCGGCGCTGGGCCGAATGTATCAGCTCGCCCCATCGTGGACCCAGTTTCAACCCACGCTGGCTGCTACTTCTTTAGTGCTAGCACTTGTAGCTCGGTGATGCCTGCCCCTGCTCCTGATACTGCACGATGGGACCTGGGTGCCAGGCTCACACTGCGTGGATGGCACTAGCTGCCTTGCAGGCCCGGAGGTCTAGCCAGATGCCTACAACCGTCGCTGCCTATTTTATCGCGTCCATCGTCGCTCCCGCGGTGGTTACAACAACCCGGGGCCGGCGCTGGCTACCTAGCTTGGGGGCTCTCCTCAAATAGTGGTCGCTAGGCCTGTACCCCTCTTTTGCGTCCACCATGCAGTGCTAGTGTGCCACCGCAAGTCCAGGTTGACCGGGAGGGAGGCAACGTGTGCCACTACCGTCGAGAAAAGAGAGAGAGAGCTCGGGAGCCGGGGGAGTTCGTCCAGGTTCCTCAACGCGTGTGGCGCCTGCGGTGTTCATCGTACTGTGGGCGTCGTCCCCAGCATCACCACGTTGGACACCGGGGCCTCGCCATCGACGCTCGCGAAAGCACCAGTTGCGCGGAGATCTTCTTGGACCAGCCGTGTCTTCCCCAAACGCCGGTAAGGACATGCCTCTATAGTTTGCCATAGTCTGCGCAGAATTTATCCATGCTCCAATCTGTAATCGTGGTTGTGGTCGCCTGCTCGCCGGGGGGCGGCGGATCTATGGACGTCGTTGGGCGTCGCGGCCAGGACTTGCCTGGCTGTACTGCTCCGACGCAAGGTAGAAGAAAGACTATCGGACGTTGATCTCACAGCGAACGGCCCGCGATTAGATTAGGTCGGTACCGATTCGTCCGGTTGATCATGTCCGTCGATGGGCAGATCGGCGGCCAGGGGAGATTATGACTTTGTTTTCATTGTAGCCGTAGATCGCGAATCGGACGTCCGTTATAGCGTACCGGTTCAAAACAACGGGAATCTAATCTTGACCGCAGATTCAAAATCCAGCGGCCGAGATCTAGTGATACCCCTTCGTGGGTATGTTTTATAAAAGAGACCCTGAGCTTTCTCGGATTCAACCCGCCGTCCTGACCAGGGGCGCTTAGAGTCTTAAGAATACTTACATGTTGGCCCCTGAGTTTTCCAGAAATTGGTGCCCAGTCCAGATAACTAATAAAACCGGGAAAAATAATCAGAAAATAGTTTTTAGTACAAATTTAATTGCAGAAACTTGTTTAATTCATAACAAATGCATATGATCTCCAAATTGGACCATTCCAGTTCCTAAATTTTTGTAATATTATTGTCTATCCACTTGTGCCACTGTCTTGGCATGAAAAACACATTAAAATCTATCTAGTACTTAATCTTGTATTAAGCACATAAAACATTAGAAAATCCATAACTTAAAATCTAAACCTCCAAATTTGATGATTCCAGTTCCTGTGATCTTATTTTAATGTCTAGTTGATTACTGTATATTCTATTTGCATGTTTGATGTGATGTTAATTTATGCTATGCTATGTATGTATTGTATTGATGCGAGTAGACGAGCAAGCCACTGTGGAACCTGAGGTTCAACAAGTTGAGATAGCTGAGCAGGAGCTCATTGAAGGCAAGTTGTGCCCTTGATCACTTCTTTTACCCATTCATGTTCTTATTACTCATAATGATCTGCATAGGATAATTTTGCTGGGACCCAATAGGATACCCTAGATTTGACTATCTTTATACCTTGCTTCACTACTGGTTTTACTACTAAAGTTTTGGGTAGTACATGCTATTGCTTTATGTGGATTTGGGTATAGAGATATTCATCACTCATTGTTATACTTTTTATTATCTGTTTTATTCTTTACTATTCATGTTAAGATCATTATGTTAATGGGAACATGGAGAACCACCCGGGAAAACAGTGCTACCACAAGGGTTTAATGGGACACCCTTGGCTGATTAACTAGGAAAGCTAGTGGAGGGCTACCTTACCCGAAAGGGGCAAGGGCAGTAGGGGAGTGGTCAGTGTAGGGAGGTCCTTGTTTGATTTTGCTGCGATGGCGGTCGGCAAGAACCCTGCACTGGAGCTTCCTATAAACTGTAGCGGGTAGTCTGAAGCTAGTGGCACTTTGTAAAGGCCTCGTAGTGCTACCCTGCCTCGCTTCCTAGGTAGAGGTGTATGGAGTCTGATCAACTCCGTGGCAAATGGGTAACACGACTTGTGGGTAAAGATGTGCAACCTCTGCAGAGTGTAAAACTGGTATACTAGCCGTGCTCACGGTCATGAGCGGCTCGGACACTCACATGATTAAATTATGGAACTTAAACTTAACTTGTCATTTCATTGCATTTGGGATTATTTTATTATTACTTTTACTTATTATTACTATGGTTTGGTATTTACCTACACTTAGTAATTGCTAATAAAATTTTGACCAACTTATAAAAGCAATGCTCAGCTTCAGCCTTTATTTCATTGATCAGCCTTACACTACATGAACTCCCACCTTTGGTGAGTTCATGCCACATTATTCCCACGACTTGTTGAGCTATGAACGTATGTGAGCTCACTCTTGCTGTCTCACACCCCCCACAGGAGAAGAACAGGTGGTCGAAGAGGAGCCGCCTAACACTGAGGCATTCGACTTGATCTAGGTGGCGTTTCTCAGTCGACATTTGCGCCGACGATCCTTAGTTCGTTTTATATTCATTATTTTACTTTGTAATAAGTCTTCCGCTATGTAATAAATACTCTGATGTTTTATGACATTTATCTCTATACACTCTGTTATTATATATGTTGTCTTCTTTGGCGCATGTATGAGATGCACCCGGCTTTGTTCCTTTAAAACCGGGTGTGACACACTCGCCGTCTCTAATCCTGGTAAGAAACCCACCCAATCGACTCGCCTCGTCCTCCTCGTCGTGTTGTACCAATCAATTTCAGTGTTGGGGACGCTTGGGCGGAGAATCGTGCACACGCCGACGAACTTCCACCGTGGCTCGGGGGTGCGCTGCCGTGTCTTGTGCTAGGCGAGGAAGAAACCTGGTTGGTCGTGGATCGAACAATTGACGGTCTAGATTAGAGTGTCGTACCGGTTTAGCTAGGATTGATCCAGGACCTTTGATCGATGCGTGGACGGGCGAGTTTGACTTGGTGGATTTTAAATCTAGTGCATTCATCTGCGATCGCGCGGTCAGGGCGCATACCGATTCGGGATGAAGGTTGGTTGATCGAGGCCATCCAGATTTGATCCAACGGCCCTGTGTGACCAATACCCCTTCGGTCCAGTAAAGTTGCATAAGAGCCCTCCGCTTTTTAGTGAATAAACCCACCGTCCGTAAGGAGGATTTTGTGTCTTAGAACAATTTGCGCCGTAGCCCTTATGGTTTCTATAAATAATGCGCCCAGTCCAGGTCCTGTTGTAAATTGAATAAAGGAATTAGAAAATAGATTTTTAATATGAAAATAAATGCTAGGAATTGTATAATCCATAGAAAATTCATATGAACTCCAAATTGAACCATTACAATTTCTAAAATTGTCTAAAATTATTGTTTATCACTTAGAGTCTCTGTTTTGACATGAAAACAGTAAGAAAAATAATCTCTCACTTAATCCTATTTCAAGCACATAAAACCTTTGGAAATTCATATCTTAAAATCTATAACTCCAAAAATTATGATTCCTGTTCCTAGGATTTTATTTTAATGTGTAGATTATTATTATGTATTTTGTTTAAATGTTTGGTGTGATGTTAATTTTCTCTGTATACTGTGCTTGTTTGTATTGTGGCGAGTAGAAGAGCCTGTGACTGAGGATCCTAGTGACCAGCAGATAGAAGTAGCTGAGCAGGAGCTCATTGCAAGTTGTGCCCTTGATTCACTTTTGTAACATAATAATGTTCTTTATAATCATTTACCATGCATAGGTTTAATTTTGATGGGACCCGATAGGTCACCCTATATTGTTTATCCATTTTACCTTGTTTACCCCTAAATCATATGGATAGTTATGCTATTGCTTTACATGGTTTTGGGTTAATATTTCATTATATCCATGTTCCAGTTATTTTGTTATTCTATTTATATTCATGTTAAGATCATTATATTATTGTTAATTGGAACATGGAGCTTAACTTGAGAAACACGTGCCACCACAAGGGAGGAATGGGACCCCTTGGCTAACTAATTAGGAAAGCTAGTGGAAGACTACCTTACCCGAAAGGGGCAAGGGCAGTAGGGGAGTTGCATGCAAGGAGGTTCTCAGGTTGATTTGTTGCAATTGCGGTCATACGGGGGATTCTTGCAAGTGCTCTTCCCATAAACTGTAGCGGGTTTTCGGAAGCTAGTGGAACTTTGTAAAGGCCTCGTAGTGGATCCCTAGCCATTCACCTTGGTAGTGTCTAAGGGCCTAGCTAACCCTGGCAACATGGGAAACACGACTTGTGGGTAAAGGGTACAACCTCTGCAGAGTGTAAAACTGGTATACTAGCCGAGCTCACGGTCAAGAGCAGCTCAAGACTCTCTGATGATTAATTTATGGAACTTAAATTCAATTTGTCATTTGCATTGCATGGGATTATTATTAATTTTGTTCTATTACTTTATTTAAGGTTTAGTATTTACTTACATTTAGTAACTGCTAATAAAATTTTGACCAACTTTAAAAGCAATGCTCAGCTTTAACCATTCTCTTTGGTAAGCCTTACACTTCATGAACTCCCACCTTTGGTGAGTTCATGCCACTGGTTCCCCACAACTTGTTGAGCTATGATCATGTGTGAGCTCACCCTTGCTGTCTCACACCCCCCACAGGTCAAGAACAGGTACCGCTGGATGAGGCGCATGGTGGATGTTGCACTGTGTTCGTGAGAGGTCTAGGTCATCGTTTCCTAGTTGACTTCCTGGCACCAAGGATGGATTTAGATCCTTTTACGTTTATAATTTGTTATGTGAGACTTCCGCTATGTAATAAGTACTCTAATTATATTGTGACATTAATCTCTATACACTCTGTTATTATTTATGTTGTCTTCTTGGCGCATGTATGAGATGCACCCGGCTTTGTTCCTTAAAGCCCAGGTGTGACACCTTTTCACTTTGTAATGCTTCATTTTTTGGAGGTGTGTATTTCTGGCTTTTCACTATACACATATGTCATGTATGTACTAGTCTAATACCCATGTGTTGCGACGGTACCCAACCATATTTGATGATATTGATTGGCTGACTAAGCGACACTTGAGAGTCTTAATGGACCCTCCACATAAAAATACCATAATAAATGAATTTAATGTCAAAGTGAACATATTATTCATATACCAGATATTGAATTAGTAAAACAAATATTACACTTGATCTTAGCCAAAAGACCGAAAAATGAGTTGAAAAGGAGCCCCTATGCTCGAATTAAATTATAGCCAATATTTTGGCTTAGGACTTGGGAGCGAGAAGATAGTGTAGATCTGATGCCCTAACCAAAATCATCATTGAGATTCCATAGGTAACACATGCAAATTCATTTATGGTGATGGCTTAACAATTTTCTCAAAGTTTAGCAAGACATAGAAAAGCACAAGTATGCCAACAAGATCATTCCTGAAATACCAAATACAACAAGTTTATCCTCTAATGCTTAAGATGCTTACTGAAATACATACTTGCTCTTGCCTTTAGAGTATCATATCAAACAATAAAAACAATTTCCGCTTTTACAAAGCCTTGTACTCATTTCCAATTGCATAGTTAGTTTCACTTAAAATTCAATGTGCAACGGCGGAAGAAGCGGGCGAAGGTTGTTGCGAAATGGACGGGGTTTGTTGCTAGAGCGACAACTACGAGAACGTTGTTGTGCGAATAAATAGGATAGGTATGGGATATGATCTGAGACCGTGGGTTGATTTTGAAGAAATACAAGGGGTTTTTTGTGAAAAGATGATGCGGGACAACCACTGAAACTTGTGATTTAATAGAGTAGAGATTCTATCAGTTAAGGCTTCCTTTCGGTGTCGCTTCTAAACGAAGGTCTTTGTAGTATCTGTTGTCGCCATCGAAGCTCCACTTTCATAATCTTTGGCACTATCTACTTTCAACTTGGGTCTGGGGATGAAGTAATCTAACGAGGGTGATGAGAACATAACCCTCTCAGATATGACCATGTTAAAGGCTCTTGTTGCGAAGGTGAAACTCTTCCACATTGTAACTACATTCGATACATTTGAAGAATTGATATTGCGTTGTAAAGTGTGTATGTTTTTATTTGTAGAACTTCTTACATGGATCAAGCAATGTGTTGAGTGTACAAGGAAGGCATTGAAGAACAAAGAAGTTGATTGGGGACCAAGTAATGATTTTCCAACATCCCCACCCAGGCAACCATGTCATCAGGTTTGAAGCCATACTTGGGTGAGGAGTACACACTAGAGTCAAGGATGACTCCACCACAAGAAGGGGAGGATGATGAGGACATCGCTGCCATCAATACAACCACACCAGCGACCCCTTCACCATTTAACCAGAGACCAATGACACAAGCTCGTGCTTGTAAACTTAATTATCAGGTGAACCCGTTCCTTTCTGTTAAAGCTAATTCTTCTCTAAATGTGGTACTAAAGCCTTGTGGTCACTTTATTATTCTTAAATGTTTGGGAGCTGAACCATCTTGAAGTGGAGAAGGCAAGAATACAATAAAAGCGGTTGCACGTGAGTAGATTTCATAACTGCAGCAAGTGCAAGTTTAAGAGGGCATAACTATAACACCCACTTTGTAATTTGCTAGAAATAGTACCAATAGAGAAACAATTTCCCCTTATGTGGGTTTAACCTTTATGCATCATTCCATGTGAACACCATATGCAAAACGAATAATTAATAAAAGAATATATGCCATTAAAATTATGCATCATGCTGGATATTATTTTGTGATGTGCATTTTGTGACAATATAAAAAAAATGGTGTAGGAAGAAATACATTAAAAACTCAAATTACGGTTTAGAAAAGAGGAAAAATTCTACACAAAAATAAAGGAATGTGTATAAAAAAGGTTTGGATCTTCCATATTATTTGAGTTCAACTGGTACATTTAAAATAAATATAAATTCACAGTTAAAATTGAATTCAAATTTGAATCCTAGAAATTAAAAGACAAAAGAAAAGAAATAAAATCAAAAGAAAAAGAAGAAGGTTTACCTGGGCCCATGCCTCATCTTCTGGCCCACCAGATGAAACCAGCCGCGCGGCCCAACTGGGGAAATCGCGTGCACCTGGCCATGGGGGGCTTGGCCGCAGTTCGCTCTGCGCTCACCTTGCGTGCTCGCGGCTGACAGGAAGTCCTGCTCTGTCAGCCTCCCCAATCCTTCGCGCTACCGATGACACGTGGGCCCCGCTGGTCGGAATCATCCCCAACCCCGTAACCGATGAACCGAGTCCACCGCCGGGATCGCTGGTGCCATAACTGCCCCTGCGCTGCTCCAGCTAGTGCATCGGCCGGGCGAGAACCCGTGCGCCGCTTTCCCCTTTTTCTCGGTCTCTAGCCACTCGGCTCCGCGGTCAGCGCAGATCGTGCGCAACTATGAGCGCGCAACCGCTGGCGCCGCTAGCTCGACAGCTCGCCCCCTGCGTCCCTATATAAACCTAGGGCGCTGCCGTTCCTCTCCCTCGTGTTTGTCTACGTGGCACCTTCGTCAAAATCTGCGCAGGCGGCGGGTCATTGCTCAACGACGGCGGTCGGCACTACACACCATCGCCGGTGAGCCATCTGCCCACCGTGATAGCTTTGTTGACCTCTAGTATTCGGAAGCGGGCCGTGATAGTAGGATGGGGGGGCGGTCCTAGGGCTGGTGAACGACCGGAGTTCGCCTGCCAGGCCTTGGGCATGCACCAGATAGCCGGTCATGGCGATGGGGGGGGGGGGGGTAGATGGCGCGAACAGCCAGGCGCGGCGTCATGGGGTTGAAGACGCTGTGATGTCCCTAGATCTTAGGATCGACGGCTTAGATTGGTTAGCACTATCACTCGGCGGAGGATAAATCATGTCCGTCGATCAATCATCCTAGGCGCGTGATTCATCGTCGGATTGGTGGACTCGCGACCGTAGATGGTGAATCGTGCGCCCACCAGCACAACTCCAATTCACGTAGCGAGGTGTTAATCCTGACCCTTGATTCTAAATCGGGCGGCTGGGTGCGCACGGTACCCGTTCGCTCTGGCGCAGGTCTAATCCGCAGCGTCCACTTTCGATCTTATGGCCGAGATCTGAGGATACCCCTTCGCGGGTTAGATTAACATAAAAGCCCCTCCACTTTTCAAGAATCAACCCGCAGTCCAGCCTTGCTGTGCGTTGTGTCTACAGAATTTTTACCCCGAGCCCCCTGCTGTTATCAGAAATTGAGGCCCAGTCCAGTACTGGTTTAAATCGATTAAATGAATTAGAAATTGGATTTATAATATGAAAATAAACCCTAGAACTTGTAAAATTCATAGAAATTCCATTTTTGGTCCAAATTGAGCCATTCCACTTTCTAAATTTTTGTAATTTAATTTTCTATCACTCAGAGCCTCTGTTTTGTCATGAACACAGTAAGAAATTTAATTCCTCACTTAATCTATTTTAAACACATAAAGCCTTTGAAAATCCATAACTTAAAATCTATAACTCCAAAAATTATGATTCCTGTTCCTAGGATTTTATTTTAATATGTAGAATATTTTTGTGTATTTTGTTCACATGCTTGGTGTGATGTTAATTTTTCCCTGCATATTGTGCTTGTTTGTATTGTGGCGAGTAGAAGAGCCCGTGACTGAGGATCCTGGTGAGCAGCAGGTTGAAGTAGCTGAGCAGGAGCTCATTGAAGGCAAGTTGTGCCCTTGACCACTTTTTACCCAATAATGTTCATTAATATCATTTACTCATGCATAGATTAATTTTGATGGGACCCAATAGGTCACCCTAGATTGTTTATCTCATTACCTTGTTTACCTCTGAATCACTTGGGTAGTTTGCTATTGCTTTACATGGTTTTGGGATAATCATTTATTATATCTATGTTCCAATTATTCTTGTTATTCCATTTATGTTCATGTCAAGTTCATTAATGTTAATTGGAACATAGAGCTTAACTTGAGAACCACGTGCCACCACAAGGGTTTAATGGGACGCCCTTGGCTGACTAATTAGGAAAGCTAGTGGAAGACTACCTTACCCGAAAGGGGCATGGGCAGTAGGGGAGTTGCATGCAAGGAGGTTCTCGGGTTGATATAGCTGCGATGGCGGTCAGACGGGGGATTCTTGCAAGTGCTCTTCCCATAAACTGTAGCGGGTTTTCGGAAGCTAGTGGAACTTTGTAAAGGCCTCGTAGTGTTGCCCTGCCGCGCTTCCTAGGTAGAGGTGTATGGGAGTCGCGACCCCTTGGCAGATGGGTAACATGACTTGTGGGTAAAGGGTACAACCTCTGCAGAGTGTAAAACTGGTATACTAGCCGAGCTCACGGTCATGAGCAGCTCAGGACTCTCTGATGTTTAAACTATGGAACTTAAATTCAATTTTGTCATTTGCATTGCATGGGTTTATTATTAATTTTGTTCTATTACTTTACTTAAGGTTTGGTATTTACTTACACTTAGTAATTGCTAATAAAATTTGGACCAACTACTTAAAAGCAATGCTCAGCTTTAACCCCTATCATTGATTAGCCTTACACATCACATGAACTCACACCTTTGTGAGTTTATGTCCACTGGTTCCCCACAACTTGTTGAGCTATGATCATGTGTGAGCTCACCCTTGCTGTCTCACACCCCCCACAGGAGAAGAACAGGTGGTTCAGGAGGAGCCACAAGGCGAGGAGTATGATCTGATCTAGGTGGCGTTTCTCAGTTGACATTGGCACCGACGATCCTTAGTTCGTTTTATATTTACTATTTTATTTTGTAATAAGTCTTCCGCTATGTAATAAATACTCTGATGTTTTATGACATTTATCTCTATACACTCTGTTATTATATATGTTGTCTTCTTGGCGCATGTATGAGATGCACCTGGCTTGTTCCTTAAAGTCGGGTGTGACAGAAGTGGTATCAGAGGAAATGTTGACTGTAGGACGAAACCTAGATAGAAATGGACAACCCTCACTCACTTACCTTACTCTGATTCATTCTATACGTACCTCATCTTGGTCTTATCTCACCTTTTGCTATTCTACTCTGATTAATCTTATCTTTTCTACTCTAAGACAAGATGGATTTCACACCTTGGAATCCTACCACTATGATCTTTTTAAGAGATAGGGAACCTAATACAAAATTTAAAACTACTTTCTTTATTAAAAAAAATGATTGGTTGATTGTGCTGATGCTAAATGTCTGATTTGCTTCTTTGATTTATTGATATATTATATACAGACATCCTAGTATGTACCACCATAAGGCAATGAATTAGCTATGGTAGGTAAAGTATTAATCTGCTTAGCTAATAAAATCCCCCAAAGTAACATGATTTGTAGTTACCTTCCTTGTCTACTATTCTCTTACTATATGTATCTAACTCAGATGGTCAATACCAGGCGGGGTGGTGGAATTGATTTGCCTCCTAATCGACACACTCGGTGGATATATAGACAACCCCAGCCACAGCCTGCAGAGATGAATCCTCCTAATCCTCCACCAGGCGGAGTTGACCCACTGGTTGCTGCTCAGATGAGGATGATGCAGCAAATGGCGGACACCATGGCAGATATGCGTGCACAGATGCAGCAAGAACGCCAGGAGATGCATCAAGAAAGAGAAGAGATACGACAGGAGTTGTGCCAGGAACGAGAGGAGATACACCAGGAAAGGAGGGCGCAACAACATCAGCTGCAACAGCAAATGCAACAACAACAACAACAACAGCAGCAACAGCAACAAGTACCACCACCACCACCACCAGTTCCCCCCCGAGATAAGCATAGGGAGTTCATGAGTCATAAGCCACCTACATTTGCAAGCTCTCCTGATCCACTGGACGCGGATGATTGGCTGAAGTCCGTTGAGAAGATGCTGAATATTGCACAATGCACTAACCGGGAGAAGGTTTTATATGCTTCTGGACGTCTGACAGGTCCTGCTGCTGACTGGTGGGATTCATATACTTCTGCCCATGATGTTGCGGATACTATTACTTGGGCAGAGTTTAGTACACAGTTCAGGAATTATCATATACCAGCTGGATTGATGAAGATTAAGAATAAGTAATTTCTATCGCTGAAGCAGGGAAGTATGTCAGTTAGTGAGTATCGTGACAAGTTTATTCAGTTATCCAGATATGCCCCTGATGAAGTTGCTGAAGATGAGAGGAAGCAGGAGCATTTTATTGAAGGACTTAATGGACCCCTGCAGTATGCTCTAGTGGCACACACATTTCCATCATTTCAGAGGCTGCTTGATAAGGCCCTAGCTATTGAACACAAGCGTGTTCAGCTGGGAGATTTGAAGAGAAAGGCTATATCTCAAGGACAAGGAAGCAGCAGTGTGCGTCCTTGCTACAGTTCACCCTAGGGTACACCGGTTCGCACTGGCGGAGGCCAGCGCCCAGTTCAGCAGTCACCTCTGAGGACTCCACCTCCTCGACAGGCTACCCCTACTGGCACCCCGACAAAGTTTTTAGGACAGAGTCTAGGCACTACCTGTTTCAAGTGTGGGAAGACTGGTCATTATGCAAATGTCTGCCCACAGAGGATTGCTACTACTCCAGTTCAGAATAGCCAGCAAACTCCAGGATCTAGCAAGGGATATTCTATTGCCAAGGTTAATCAAGTCAGCGTTGATGCTGCTCCGGAGGGTGCTGACATCGTGCTTGGTATGTTTTATGTTAATGCTATTCCTGCAACCATCCTATTTGATTCTGGTGCTACACATTCATTTATGTCTGCTAGATATGCCAACACAAATGAAATACCACTGCTAAAAATGAGAAAACCCATGATAGTAATTACACCTAAAGGGCCTGTTGAGGCGAATCAAACGACACGTAGATTGACATTGACCATTATGGGTAGAGAATTTGGAGCTACTGCTATAATACTAGAGGCCAGCAGTATAGATCTGATCCTTGGTGTGTCATGGTTAAGAAAGGCAAAGGCCATTATAGCATGTGGTAGAGGTACCGTAGAACTCACTACCACTAAAGGAGAAAGGTTTCAAGTTAATATTGCAGTGACCACCTCATCCAAACGTGCAATGTTCTTTATACCTGAGGAGTTTGTTGGTGACAACATCCGTGTGGTTAGAGATTTTCCGGATGTCTTTCCAGAGGAGTTACCAGGGATGCCACCTGATAGAGAAGTTGAGTTTGTTATTGATCTCCTACCTGGAACCGCCCCTATTTCTAAACGGCCATATAGGATGTCCGTAGAGGAGTTGAAGGAACTTAAGAAGCAGTTAACTGAGTTACAAGAGGCTGGGTACATTCGTCCGAGTTCCTCATCTTGGGGAGCACCGGTTCTGTTTGTACAGAAGAAGGATGGATCACAAAGAATGTGTGTGGATTATAGATCTCTTAATGATGTTACTGTGAAGAACAAGTATCCATTACCCCGCATTGAAGATTTATTTGATCAGATGAGAGGTGCCACAGTATTCTCGAAGATTGATCTCCGATCCGGTTACCATCAGATGAGGATTAGACCATCGGATATTCCTAAGACAGCTTTCTCGACTCGATATGGATTATATGAGTTTACTGTTATGTCGTTTAGATTAACCAATGCACCAGCTTATTTTATGAACTTGATGAATAAGGTGTTTATGGAGTATTTGGACAGATTCATCATGGTATTCATTGACGATATTCTTATCTATTCCAAGAGTGATAGTGATCATGAGGAACATCTGAGGTTGGTGCTACAGAAGCTACGAGATAACCAATTATATGCCAAGTTCAGCAAGTGCGAGTTTTGGATTGGCGAGGTGCCATTTCTTGGTCATATCATTTCTAATGGTGGAATATCAGTGGATCCTGCTAAGGTTAAGGAGATAATGGAGTGGAGAGTACCCACTACAGTTACTGAGATTCGGAGTTTCTTGGGATTAGCAGGATATCATCGGAGATTTATTGAAGGATTTTCTAAGATCGCTAAACCTATGACTTCGCTTTTGGAGAAAGGAAGAGAATTTAAGTGGGATGAGAAGTGCCAAGACAGCTTTGATCAATTGAAGAAGAAATTGATGTCGCCACCAGTGTTGGTTATGCCAGACCTACAGAAAGGATTTGATATCTATTGTGATGCATGTGGCCAAGGCTTAGGATGTGTGCTCATGCAAGAAGGACATGTGATTGCCTATGCTTCTCGTCAGTTATGGAAGCATGAATTGAACTACCCCACTCATGACTTGGAATTGGCAGCCGTTGTGCATGCGCTTAAGATTTGGAGACATTATATCATGGGGACCAAGTGCCAAGTATATACGGATCATAAGTGTTTGAAGTATATATTCACTTAGAAGGATCTCAACCTAAGGCAACGCCGTTGGTTGGAGCTCATTAAGGATTATGATTTGGAGATTCACTATCACCCGGGCAAGGCAAATTTGGTTGCAGATGCCTTGAGTCGAAAGGAGCATGTTCATTCAGCTATTGTTGCCCAGCTGCCCGATGAGATTGTTGAGGATTTCAGGAGACTTAACCTGGGGATAGTTGCTCACACTGAAGGAGTTACTATTGATGTGGAACCTACCTTGGAGCAAGAAATCCGCAAAGGACAAATTGGTGATGCTAAAATAAAAGAGATTAAGGATCTGATTACTGAAGGTCGAGTTCTGGAATTTACGGAAGATGAGCAAGGCACTGTATGGTTCAAGGACAGGATGTGTGTTCCTGATATTGAAAGCCTTCGAGAGACTATTTTAAAGGAGGCCCATGACTCGGATTATTCTATTCATCCTGGTAGTACTAAGATGTATCAGGATTTGAAGCGGAAGTATTGGTGGTATGGATTGAAAAGAGATGTGGCTGCACATGTGACTATGTGCGATGTATGTCAAAGAGTTAAGGCTGAACACCAGAGGCCAGCTGGACTATTGCACCACTGAAGATACCCGAGTGGAAGTGGGAAGAGATTGGTATGGATTTCATTACTGGATTGCCTCGCACCCAGAAAGGATATGATGCTATATGGGTGATTGTGGATAGATTGACTAAAGTGGCTCACTTTATTTCGGTGAAGACTACTTATAAAGGTTCTCAGCTAGCAGAGTTATATATGGCTCGGATTGTGTGTTTACATGGAGTACCAAAGAAGATCGTGTCTGATCGAGGTTCACAGTTTACCTCAAGATTTTGGAGAAGCTTTCATGAGAATATGAGTACAAAGTTGAATTTTAGTACGGCTTATCACCCTCAGACTGATGGACAGACTGAAAGGACTAATCAAGTATTGGAAGATATGTTGAGAGCTTGTGCACTTCAGCATGGAGGAAGTTGGGATAAAAGTCTACCTTATGCTGAATTCTCATATAATAATAGTTATCAGGTCAGTCTGAAGATGTCACCTTTTGAAGCTTTATATGGGAGGAAATGTAGAACTCCTTTGTATTGGGATCAAACTGGAGAAAGACAGTTCTTTGGGCCTGAACTGATTCAAGAAGCAGAAGAACAAGTCCGTATAATTCGAGAGAATTTGAGAGTGGCTCAAACCAGGCAAAAGAGCTATGCTGATAATAGAAGGAGACCACTGGAATTTGAAGAAGGAGATTATGTGTACCTCAAGGTGTCACCACTTCGGGGAATGAGGAGATTCAAAGTTAAGGGCAAATTGTCCCCTCGCTATATTGGACCATTCTTGATCTTTAGGCGAGTTGGGGAGATAGCATACCAACTCGAACTACCTGCTAGTCTATCAGATGTACATAACGTATTTCACGTGTCCCAACTTAAGAAGTGTCTCCGTGTCCCTGAGGAACAATTACCAATGGAAGAGCTTAGTGTTCAGGGTGATTTGACTTACACGGAGTACCCGATCAAGATTCTTGACACATTGACTCGAGTTACAAGAAATAAGGTGATAAAGATGTGTAAAGTGCAATGGAGTCACCATGGCGAAGATGAAGCAACATGGGAGAGAGAAGAAGAGCTTCGCATAGATTTTCCCCACCTTTTCCCTCGTTCTTCCTAAATCTCGAGGACGAGATTATTTTTAAGGGGGGTAGGATTTGTAACACCCACTTTGTAATTTGCTAGAAATAGTACCAATAGAGAAACAATTTCCCCTTATGTGGGTTTAACCTTTATGCATCATTCCATATGAACACCATATGCAAAAGCGAATAATTAATAAAAGAATATATGCCATTAAAATTATGCATCATGCTGGATATTATTTTTGAGATGTGCATTTTGTGACAATATAAAAAATGGTGTAGGAAGAAATACATTAAAAACTCAAATTAGGGTTTAGAAAAGAGGAAAAATTCTACACAAAAATAAAGGAATGTGTATAAAAAAAGGTTTGGATCTTCCATATTATTTGAGTTCAACTGGTACATTTAAAATAAATATAAATTCACAGTTAAAATTGAATTCAAATTTGAATCCTAGAAGTTAAAAGACAAAAGAAAAGAAATAAAATCAAAAGAAAAAGAAGAAGGTTTACCTGGGCCCATGCCTCATCTTCTGGCCCACCAGATGAAACCAGCCGCGCGGCCCAACTGGGGAAATCGCGTGCACCTGGCCGTGGGGGCCCGCTTGGCCGCAGTTTGCTCTGCGCTCACCTTGCGTGCTCGCGGCTGACAGGAAGGCCTGCTCTGTCAGCCTCCCCAATCCTTCGCACTACCGATGACACGTGGGCCCCGCTGGTCGGAATCATCACCAACCCCGTAACCGATGAACCGAATCCATCGCCGGGATCGCCGGTGCCATAACTGCCCCTGCGCTGCTCCAGCTAGTGCATCGGCCAGGCGAGAACCCGTGCGCCGCTTTCCCCTTTTTCTCGGTCTCTAGCCACTCGGCTCCACGGTCAGCGTAGATCGTGCGCAACTATGAGCGCGCAACCGCTGGCGCCGCTAGCTCGACAGGTCGCCTCCTGCGTCCCTATATAAACCTAGGGCGCTGCCGTTCCTCTCCCTCGTGTTTGTCTACGTGGCGCCTTCGTCGAAATCTGCGCAGGCGGCGGGTCATCGCTCAACGACGGCGGTCGGCACTGCACACCATCGCCGGTGAGCCATCTGCCAACCGTGATAGCGTTGTTGACCTCTAGTATTCGGAAGCGGGCTGTGATAGTAGGATGGGGGGCGGTCCTGGGGCTGGCGAACGACCGGAGTTCGCCTGCCAGGCCTTGGGCATGCACCAGATAGCCGGTCATGGCGATGGGGGGGGGGGGGGGGGGGTAGATGGCGCGAACGGCCAGGCGCGGCGTCATGGGGTTGAAGACGCTGTGATGTCCCTAGATCTTAGGATGGACGGCTTAGATTGGTTAGCACTGTCACTCGGCGGAGGATAAATCATGTCCGTCGATCAATCATCCTAGGCGCGTGATTCATCGTCGGATTGGTGGACTCGCGACCGTAGATGGTGAATCGTGCACCCACCAGCACAACTCCAATTCACGTAGCGAGGTGTTAATCCTGACCCTTGATTCTAAATCGGGTGGCTGGGTGCGCACGGTACCCGTTCGCTCTGGCGTAGGTCTAATCCGCAACGTCCACTTTCGATCTTACGGCCGAGATCTGAGGATACCCCTTCGCGGGTTAGATTAACATAAAAGCCCCTCCACTTTTCAAGAATCAACCCGCAGTCTAGCCTTGCTGTACGTTGTGTCTACATAATTTTTACCCTGAGCCCCCTGCTGTTATCAGAAATTGAGGCCCAGTCCTGTACTGGTTTAAATCGATTAAATGAATTAGAAATTGGATTTATAATATGAAAATAAACCCTAGAACTTGTAAAATTCATAGAAATTCCATTTTTGGTCCAAATTGAGCCATTCCACTTTCTAAAATTTTTGTAATTTAATTCTCTATCACTCAGAGCCTCTGTTTTGTCATGAACACAGTAAGAAATTTAATTCCTCACTTAATCTATTTTTAACACATAACACCTTTGAAAATCCATAACTTAAAATCTATAACTCCAAAAATTATGATTCCTGTTCCTAGGATTTTATTTTAATATGTAGAATATTTTTGTGTATTTTGTTCACATGCTTGGTGTGATGTTAACTTTTCCCTGCATATTGTGCTTGTTTGTATTGTGGCGAGTAGAAGAGCCCGTGACTGAGGATCCTGGTGAGCAGCAGGTTGAAGTAGCTGAGCAGGAGCTCATTGAAGGCAAGTTGTGCCCTTGACCACTTTTTACCCAATAATGTTCATTAATATCATTTACTCATGCATAGGTTAATTTTGATGGGACCCAATAGGTCACCCTAGATTGTTTATCTCATTACCTTGTTTACCTCTGAATCACTTGGGTAGTTTGCTATTGCTTTACATGGTTTTGGGATAATCATTTATTATATCTATGTTCCAATTATTCTTGTTATTCCATTTATGTTCATGTTAAGTTCATTAATGTTAATTGGAACATAGAGCTTAACTTGAGAACCACGTGCCACCACAAGGGTTTAATGGGACGCCCTTGGTTGACTAATTAGGAAAGCTAGTGGAAGACTACCTTACCCGAAAGGGGCATGGGCAGTAGGGGAGTTGCATGCAAGGAGGTTCTCAGGGTTGGTTTAGCTGCGATGGCGGTCAGACGGGGGATTCTTGCAAGTGCTCTTCCCATAAACTGTAGCCGGTTTTTGGAAGCTAGTGGAACTTTGTAAAGGCCTCGTAGTGTTGCCCTGCCGCGCTTCCTAGGTAGAGGTGTATGGGAGTCACGACCCCTTGGCAGATGAGTAACATGACTTGTGGGTAAAGGGTACAACCTCTGTAGAGTGTAAAACTGGTATACTAGCCGAGCTCATGGTCATGAGCAGCTCAGGACTCTCTGATGTTTAAACTATGGAACTTAAATTCAATTTTGTCATTTGCATTGCATGGGTTTATTATTAATTTTGTTCTATTACTTTACTTAAGGTTTGGTATTTACTTACACTTAGTAATTGCTAATAAAATTTGGACCAACTACTTAAAAGCAATGCTCAGCTTTAACCCCTATCATTGATTAGCCTTACACATCACATGAACTCACACCTTTGTGAGTTTATGTCCACTGGTTCCCCACAACTTGTTGAGCTATGATCATGTGTGAGCTCACCCTTGCTGTCTCTCACCCCCCCACAGGAGAAGAACAGGTGGTTCAGGAGGAGCCACAAGGCGAGGAGTATGATCTGATCTAGGTGGCGTTTCTCAGTTGACATTGGCGCCGACGATCCTTAGTTCGTTTTATATTTACTATTTTATTTTGTAATAAGTCTTCCGCTATGTAATAAATACTCTGATGTTTTATGACATTTATCTCTATACACTCTGTTATTATATATGTTGTCTTCTTGGCGCATGTATGAGATGCACCTGGCTTGTTCCTTAAAGCCGGGTGTGACAATAACTTTCAACTCCCAAGGTTATTGCAAATAAGCACTTGTTGGAAAGGTCTCTTCATATACTTTCTAGTGGATCAAGAATGAATGAGAGATCATACCCAAGGCATCCATGAATGGCCAAGAGACTTCATAACTCCACCAGCCAAGCGGATTTCATAACTACAGCAAGCACAAGGTTAAATAGAGCATAACTTTCAACTCCCAAGGTCGTTTAATGCAAATAAGTACATGTTTGAAAGCTCTCTTCGTCTACTTGCTGGTGGATCAAGAATAAATGGCAGATCACACCTAAGGTGTCCAGGAACTGCCAAGAGAGCTTCATGACTCCACTAGAATTCCTCATTTCCATTCCTCTATTTAAGCAACTAGCAACCACCAAAGAACTTGGGGTTTTTTGTTTGATGTAAGTTTAGCCTTTGCTACTTCCTTGTAAACGTGTGTGTCGGCTAGACCACCCGGTTACTTGAAACAGGACCCCAACTTCATCAGATCCACGAGTGTCTGTTTGTTATCTTGTTCTTGCTTGTTCTCGAATGCTTGCAGGTTCAAGGTTGTTCTTGGCACAACAAGAGCAGCAACAATAGGAGCCAGTGTAACTATCGCTAAGGCGCAACACCTTGTGGTTGTTGTAGTCAGAGAGCACAACGTCGACCTCCATCCCTGTCGGTGTTTTGGGTTCGACCGCGCACCCGGGGTTGCCCCTCGAGGTGCTTTTTGGAGTAGGACGGTGTTACCGACTGTAGCTCGATGGTTCGCGCGGGATGCACGAGAGGCAGTGGACAATTTTGTACAGGTTCGGGCCGCTTTGAGATGCTTAACACCCTATGTCCTGGCGTGAGTACTTTATATGGGGGATTACAAGGGAGCTCTCTGGTGTTATGGACGTAGATAAACGGGTGGAGGGCTAAGTAATGAGATATGCTTTCGAGGGGGTGCCTCCTAGGCCTTATATACTTGACCATGGGGCGTTACATGTAGATATGATAATAATGTGAGCCTAAATAATAGTAAACCGACCGAGTTTATCTTCCTATAATCCAGCCGACCTTCCCCTCCTCGTTCCGATGTATGAGGCCCCTACGCGGGAAGGTCGGGTCTCTGTTGTGGTCGCAATTCAAACCCGTCGGGCCGTCTGGGCCTGCGCCGATCCGACCTTGTGTCAAACTGCTTCATTAGACGTTCTTTCTCAGGCCCACGAAGGGATGACCTTGCGAATTATTGGGCCCATGGGCCTTTCGTGAGGTCTTTCATCCTTTCAGTGGACCCGAGGGATATCTGTCCCCCACAAGCCCCTGATCTTTGGGTTGATTTTGAAATAACCAGCCCAAAGATCTTAGGTCCAGCTTGCAGTTTTTTGATTTTGATAAGGAATGCCTTGAAAATAAGTCTGCCTGGCCACTACTTCTGAACTCTGAGTGACCTAGTAAAAACGATCTTTTATTGTCTTCCTCCGCTATTTATTCCTTAAAATTCGGTGTTCTGTCTCGGTTTTATGCTTTGGAGGTCAGCATTTTGCTCTTTTAGGACTTCAAAATTCATTGGGTGCACCCAATGGGTGTAGCCCCCGAGCTTCGAGTGGATTTTTTGTGAATAATCCACTCGAAGGTCTTCATTTCAAGTCTTCTCAGGGATCACTTTTATCTCCCATTCGTGTTTTTTAGAAGTCCGCCTTGTCTTAGCTTCGTCTTATGCTTTATAAATCAGCATTCTGTCTCTTGGGGTTGATGATTCATTGGGTGCACCGAAGGTGCACCCAATAGGTGTAGCCCTCGAGCTTCAAGTGGATTTTTTGAAAATAATCCACTCGAAGGTCTTCATCTCACGCTTTTTTTCAGAAATCATCCTTTCCTTTTGTCGAATGCTTTAGATATCAGCACTATATCATCAACATTATGCTTTAGAGGTCAGCATTCATTTTTGTCTTTGAAATCGAGCACGTGATCTGCCCATATCTTGTTAGGTATTGCAATTTATTTGATCTGCGACTGATTGGAGGTTCGGTAGATGGCCTTTGGCTAGTCCTCATATCACTTCATGCTTCAATTCTTCTGTTGATTAGACTTGTACCTCATCGGCTATATTTGGCTTCTCTCTGATCTCTGTTGATATCTTCCTTCTGTCTTGAGGTATTCATTGCGTATACTGTATGGATGTGACTGCTTGGGAAAATCTATTGAAAATTCCTGGACGTCCCCCCCAATGGGTGTGGGCAAGGGACGGCTTGGTGCGCTAAGCGTTTAGCAAACTGCTTCTAAGTAGTAACTTGACGTGACTGCGGTGTAATCATATCGCCCAAGCAGTTGACCGGAGTCCCAATGGGTGTCGTGTTACGTAGAACGGCGCCAGCAGCCTGATGTGTTTCCAGACAGTTTGAATTGCATATTGAATTTTTGCGACTGTTCAGTGGCCGCGGTAGGAGGTGAGCGGTTGCCTTTTTCTTCTATAAATAGTGTGCTTGCTTCTCCGGCATCTTCACATCTCTTTCTGCCACTTGTTGCTTACTCTCTCCACTTCCCTTCCATTCCACCATGGGTAAGAGCAAGAAAAGGTGGGAGTTCTTCACACCATTCCGGTGATAAGCGGAAACGCGAGCCGACTCCTCCCTCGGAGGACTTTGGCGACTCGGAGTACTCGAAGGAGGAGTTCTCCTCCGGGTCCGAGGGATCACCGATCCCTGCCTCTCCCTCGGCGTCGTCTGATGACTCAAGCGACTCCCAGGGGATCGCCGCGGAGGTGTGGTCCTACATCCGGGCCGTCGAGCACGCCGGGCTCGAGGGCTCGGATGAGTCGGAGGTCTCCTCAGATGAGGAGAACTCCTCGAACTCGTCCGAGGAGGGTGGCGGTGGCGGCGATGGCGAGGGCGATGACGACGACGGAGGCGACGGCGACGGCGGCGAAGGTGACGGCAAGGGCAAGGGCGACGACAGCGGCAGCGGTAGGGGCAGCAACAAGGCCAGTGGCTAGGCGCCACTGGTTTTTTAAATGTTAGTACAGATTAGTAGTAGAAGTAGTATTAGTGAAATAATATAGTAGTAGTTAGTAGTATAGTGTAGCGAAATGTAATGTAGTAGTAATTAGTAGTATAGAACAGTGGGAAGAAAGCCGACTCATAATGAGTTGGTTTTTTAAGTTTGGTAATACTTCCCCTCCCTTTATAATGAAGAAGATTTCGCCCCATTCTGTGTGCGTTCCTTTGCTTTCCCGTCGCTTCTCTTCCCGTCGATCGGTCGATCGTATTTATGCTTAATGTAGCTGTTGTTCCTAGATGTAATGCTTGAGTAATCGATTTTAGAATCGTCGAGCCGCATCTTAAATTTGCCTGCATATTCATAGAGAAAAAACGGCTGATTTACTGTTAGTATTTTCAGAGGTGGTAACCGAGCAGTTTTTCCTTTTTTGCGACATCGGTGTTTTAGAGGTAACAGCCGGGTCCTTTGGAGCCATGTCGTCACTTTAGGAACAACGACCGAATGACTACTGGTGATGTCGACGGTTTAGAAATAACAGCCGAGTGATAACGGGCCATATCGGCGTTTTAGAAATAATGACCGAGCAGTTACTGGTGACGTCGGCGTTTTAGAGATAACAGCCGAGTGATAACGGGCCACGTCGGCCGCTTTGGAAACAACGACCGAGTGAAGACTGGTTAGCGTTTTTAGAAATAACAGCTGAGCTATATTGGGTCATGTCGGTCGTTTTGGAAATAACGGCCGAGCGATGACATGGCACGGCGGCGTTTTAGAAATAATTGCCGGGTGATGACTGGGCACTTTTTAGAGATGGCATCTGGCCCGGGAAAAACCCCATTTGTACTTGAAAGGGAAATGCCATTTCCAAAGTGTTTTGGTGATTAAGTGCCCAACACAAATTGAGTGAGTATTTATGTGCCAAATGATGGATGAAGTGCAAATCAACACTAAGCTATGATTCTAGACTTAGTACATTGGTTTTTGTGTACTAATATATTTGTCTAAGTGCTGGAATTAGAGAAAAGAGAAGAAGAAAAGATCTTGGCTGGAGCAGCCAAGACTCAGCGCAGTCTGGCACACCGGACTGTCCGGTGGTGCACCGGACAGTGTCCGATGCGCCAAGCTGGCTTCTGGCGAACTGGCCACTCTCGGGAATTCGTCGGCGGCGTATGGCTATAATTCACCGGATTGTCCGGTGAGCCAACGGCCGCCAGCGCAACGGTCGGCCGCCAAATCCACGGGCAACGCGTGGCCTGCTCCAACGGTCGGGAAGTGGCACCGGACAGTGTCCGGTGTGCCAACGGCTACATTTCTGCAATGGTCGGTTGTGCCATTTTAGGAAGGCGATCTACACCGGACCATGAACAGTGCCTGTCCGGTGGTGCACCGGACTGTCCGGTGCGCCACCCGACAGAAGGCAAGAATTGCCTTCCCAGATTGTTTCCAACGGCTCCTAGCTGCCTTGGGGCTATAAAAGGGACCCCTAGGCGCATGGAGGAGTCACCCTAAGCATTCTTTGATCATCTCTAAGCACCAATACTCCATTCTCGCGCATTTGATTCTTTGTGATAGTGACTTGAGCTCTAGTTGAGTAGAGAACTCCTCGTATTGTGTTGTGAGCTCAAGTTGTGACTTGTGTGCGTGTTTGTGCTCGTGCTTTGAGTCTTGTGTGTGTTGCTCTCCCCTCCCTTACTTCCGTGCTTCTTTGTGATCATAAATTGTAAGGGCGAGAGGCTCCAAGTTGTGGAGATTCCTCGCGAACGGGAGATAGTAAAAGAAAAGAAAACACCATGGTATTCATGTTGATCATTGGATCACTTGAAAGGGGTTGAGTGCAACCCTCGTCCATTGGGACGCCACAACGTGGAGTAGGCAAGTATTGCACTTGGCCGAACCACGGGATAAATCACCGTGTCTCTTGTGCTTGTTTTCTTTGTGATCATTGTGTTTCACAAGAGCTTGGTCCTTAGCCACATAATTCTATTGAGCTAACACTTAACCAAGTTTTGTGGCTACAAGTATTTGATTTTTTACAGGATCACCTATTCACCCCCCTCTAGGTGCTCTCAATTGGTATCAGAACCGTTCTCTTCACGCAAGGGACTAATCGCCCGAAGAGATGGATCCTAAGGGAAAGGGGATGGTGGTCAACGACAAGACAAAGGAGCCTCTCGCCCTTACAATTTATGATCACAAAGAAGCACGGAAGTAAGGGAGGGGAGAGCAACACACACAAGACTCAAAGCACGAGCACAAACACGCACACAAGTCACAACTTGAGCTCACAACACAATACGAGGAGTTCTCTACTCAACTAGAGCTCAAGTCACTATCACAAAGAATCAAATGCGCGAGAATGGAGTCTTGGTGCTTAGAGATGATCAAAGAATGCTTAGGGTGACTCCTCCATGCGCCTAGGGGTCCCTTTTATAGCCCCAAGGCAGCTAGGAGCCGTTGGAAGCAATCTGGGAAGGCAATTCTTGCCTTCTGTCGGGTGGCGCATCGGACAGTCTCGTGCACCACCAGACAGGCACTGTTCATGGTCCGGTGCAGATCGCCTTCCTAAAATGGCACAGCCGACCGTTGCAGAAATGTAGCCGTTGGCGCACCGGACAGTCCGGTGCCACTTCCCGACCATTGGAGCGGGCCACGTGTCGCCCGCGGATTTGGCGGTCGACCATTGCGCTGGCGGCCGTTGGCTCACCGGACAGTTCGGTGCACCACCGGAAAGTCCGGTGAATTATAGCCATACGCCGCCGACGAATTCCCGAGAGTGGCCAGTTCACCAGAAGCCAGCCTGGCGCACCGGACACTGTCCTGTATGCCAGACTGCGCTGAGTCTTGGCTGCTCCAGCCAAGATCTTTTCTTCTTCTCTTTTCTCTGATTCCGACACTTAGACAAATATATTAGTACACAAAAACCAATGTACTAAGTCTAGAATCATACCTTAGTGTTGATTTGCACTTCATCCATCATTTGGACATAATTACTCACTCAATTTATGTTGGGCACTTAATCACCAAAACACTTTGGAAATGGCCCAAGGGCACATTTCCCTTTCAATCTCCCCCTTTTTGGTGATTTATGCCAACACATCAAAAAGCAACTAAAAGAAGTGCAACATCAAAGCAATTCAGAACAAGAATTGTTGTTGATTCAAATTTGGCATATTTGGATCATTCTTTGCCACCACTTGGTTTGTTTTTGAAATCAAACTCATTTTCCTATCTCTAAGTCAAACACCCTTGTTTAGGCATAAAGAGAGGTATTCCATGAGAAAAATTGATCAAGAGCCAAAAAACTCCCCCTTTTTCCCATAATCCTACATTCTCCCCACAAGAGACCAAATTTTGCACATAAGAGAATTTTGACAAATCAAAAGTGCTAACTCTACTATTTTCAAATTTTTCAAATTTCTCAAGTGGTAGCTGATCCATTTGCTTTGGCCTTTAATTTCTCCCCCTTTGGCATTAAGCACCAAAACGGGATCATTCTTGGCCCATAAACCTCATTGCCTCACCAAAATCGTCAATTAAGAGTAAAAAGGCAATAGGAGCATGGAGATGAACTTGCAGTAAGTTACCCTCTCATCAGAGTGCAGTGGAAGTCTTGCATTATCCAAGTTCACCTTTCCCTTTCAATCCACCTTTGAGACTAAATTAAGTAAACTCAAGCACACGGTTAGTCTCAAAGGGTCAAGTTGTAGCATTTCTCCCCCTAAATATGTGGATCAATCACACATGGACTTGTGAGGTCCGGGGATCCCTTGCACAACTTGAGCACCATAAATAAGCAATAATATGCATAAAGGAACATGATCAAAGGCATAAAACACATGTATGCTATAGATCAATCCAAGTTACGCAAATCTAAGATATTTAGCTCACTACGCAGCCTGCAAAAGGTCTTCTCATCTAAAGGCTTGGTTAAGATATCGGCTAGCTGGTTCTCGGTGCTAACATAAAACACTTCGATATCTCCCTTTTGCTGGTGGTCTCTCAAAAAGTGATGCCAGGATGTCTATGTGCTTTGTGCGGCTGTGTTCAACAGGATTGTCCGCCATGCGGATTGCACTCTCATTGTCACATAGGAGTGGGACTTTGCTCAGATTGTAGCCAAAGTCCCGGAGGGTTTGCCTCATCCAGAGTAGTTGCGTGCAACACTGTCCTGCGGCAACATACTCAGCCTCATCGGTGGATAGGGCAACGGAAGTTTGTTTCTTTGAACTCCAAGACACCAGAGACCTTCCTAGGAATTGGCACATCCCTGATGTACTCTTCCTATCAACCTTGCACCCGGCATAATCGGAGTCTGAATATCCAATCAAGTCAAAGGTAGACCCCTTTGGATACCAGATCCCGAAGCAAGGCGTAGCAACTAAATATCTAAGAATCCGCTTAACGGCCACAAGGTGACATTCCCTTGGGTCGGATTGATATCTAGCACACATGCAAATGCTAAGCATAATATCTGGTCTACTAGCACATAAGTAAAGCAAGGAACCTATCATAGACTGGTATGCATTTTGATGAACGAACTTACCTCCTTTGTTGAGGTCGACATGTCCGTCGGTTCCCATTGGAGTCTTTGCGGGCTTGGCGTCCTTCATCCCGAACCGCTTGAGCAAGTCTTGCATGTACTTTGTTTGGGAGATGAAGGTGTCGTCCTTGAGTTGCTTCACTTGGAACCCAAGGAAGTAGTTCCACTCGCCCATCATCGACATCTCAAATTTCGGAGTCATCACCCTGCTAAACTCCTCACAAGACTTTTGGTTACTAGAACCAAATATTATGTCATCGACATAAATTTGGCACACAAATAGGTCACCATCACAAGTCTTAGTGAAAAGAGTTGGATCGGCTTTCCCAACCTTGAAAGCATTAGCAATTAGAAAATCTCTAAGGCATTCATACCATGCTCTTGGGGCTTGCTTAAGTCCATAGAGCGCCTTAGAGAGCTTACACACGTGGTCGAGGTACCGTTCATCCTCAAAGCCAGGGGGTTGCTCCACGTACACCTCCTCCTTGATTGGCCCGTTGAGGAAAGCGCTCTTCACGTCCATTTGGAACAACTTGAAAGAATGGTGAGCGGCAAAGGCTAATAGAATGTGAATCGACTCTAGCCTAGCTACAGGAGCAAAAGTCTCCTCAAAGTCCAAACCTGCGACTTGGGCATAACCTTTTGCCACAAGTCGAGCTTTGTTCCTTGTCACCACCCCGTGCTCGTCCTGTTTGTTGCGGAACACCAACTTGGTTCCCACAACGTTTTTCTTGGGACGTGGCACCAGGGTCCAAACTTCATTTCGCTTGAAGTTGTTGAGCTCTTCCTGCATGGCCAACACCTAGTCCGGATCTAGCAAGGCCTCTTCTACCCTGAAAGGCTCAATAGAAGAGACAAACGAGTAATGCTCACAAAAATTAGCTAGACGCGAGCGAGTAGTTACTCCCTTGCTTATATCACCCAAAATCTAGTCGACGGGATGATTCCTTTGAACCGTCGCTCGAACTTGAGTTGGAGGGGCCCATGGTGCTTCTTCCTCCACAACTTGATCTTCTTGTGCTCCCCCTTGATCACACGCCTCCTCTTAAGGAACCTGTTCATCATCTTGAGTTGGGGGTGCACCAATGTTGAGGAAGAAGGTTGATTTTGCACTTGGTGCTCCTGTGGTTGCACATCTCCAATCGCCATGGTGCGAATTGCGTCCGTTGGAACATCATCTTCATCTATATCATCAAGATCAACTTGCTCTCTTGGAGAGCCATTAGTTTCATCAAATACAACGTCGCTAGAGACTTCAACCAAACCCGATGATTTGTTGAAGACTCTACACGCCTTTGTATTTGAGTCATAACCTAGCAAAAACCCTTCTACAGCTTTTGGAGCAAATTTGGAATTCCTACCTTTCTTCACTAGAATGTAACATTTACTCCCAAATACACGAAAATAAGACACATTGGGTTTGTTACTGGTTAGAAGTTCATACGACGTCTTCTTGAGGAGGAGATGAAGGTAGACCCGGTTTATGGCATGGCAAGCTGTGTTCACAGCTTCCGACCAAAACTGCTCGGGCGTCTTGAATTCTCCAAGCATCGTCCTCGCCATGTCTATAAGCGTCCTGTTCTTCCTCTCTACCACACCGTTTTGCTGTGGTGTGTAGGGAGCGGAGAACTCGTGCTTGATTCCTTCCTCCTCAAGGTACTCCTCCACTTGAAGGTTCTTGAACTCGGACCCGTTGTCGCTTCTAATCTTTTTCACCTTGAGCTCAAATTTGTTTTGAGCTCGCCTTAGAAAGCGCTTGAGGGTCCCTTGGGTTTCTGATTTATCCTGCAAAAAGAATACCCAAGTGAAGCGGGAAAAATCATCAACAATAACAAGACCATACTTACTTCCCCCTATGCTGAGGTAGGCGACGGGTCCGAAGAGGTCCATGTGGAGTAGCTCCAAAGGTCTTGATGTGGTCATCACATTCTTGCTGTGATGAGCGCTTCCCACCTGTTTGCCTGCTTGACAAGCTGCACAAGGTCTATCTTTTTCGAAAAACACATTTGTTAGACCTAACACATGTTCTCCCTTTAGAAGTTTGTGAAGGTTCTTCATCCCAACATGTGCTAGACAGCGATGCCACAGCCAGCCCATGCTAGTCTTAGCAATTAAGCATGCATCTAGATCGGCCTCCTCTTTCGAAAAATCCACTAAATAGAGTTTGCCATCTAGTACACCCTTAAAAGCTAGTGAACCATCACTCCTTCTAAAGACAGACACATCTACATTTGTAAATAGACAATTATAACCCATGTGGCACAATTGACTAATAGACAGCAGATTATAGCCTAGCGACTCTACTAGAAATACATTAGAGATAGAGTGCTCATTAGTGATGGCTATCTTGCCTAAGCCTTTGACCTTGCCTTGATTCCCATCTCCAAATATGATTGTATCTTGAGAATCCTTGTTCTTGACGTAGGAGGTGAACATCTTCTTCTCCCCCGTCATGTGGTTTGTGCATCCGTTGTCGATAATCCAGCTTGAGCCCCCGGATGCATAAACCTGCAAGACAAATTAGGCTTGGGTTTTAGGTACCCAACTCTTGTTGGGTCCTACAAGGTTAGTGATAATAGTCTTTGGGACTCAAATGCAAGTCTTGTCTCCCTTGCACTTGGCCCCCAACTTCCTAGCAATCACTTTCTTATTCTTACAACAAATTGCAAAAGAAGTATTGCAAGCATGGTAAATTGTAGAAGGTTCATTACATACTTTCCTAGGCACATGAGCAACATTTTTCCTAGGCATATTTCTACCATGCACGAAAGAAGAACTTGAAGCAATCATAGCATGTGAATCATAAGTATAACTCCTATGAGCATTTCTAGAAAATTTTCTATCACTATAGATGAAAGCATGATTCCTTTGAGCACTATTAGCCATAGGAGCCTTCCCTTTTTCCTTGGCGGAAATGGGAGCCCTTTGACTTGTTAAGTTCTTGGCTTCCCTTCGAAAGCCAAGCCCATCCTTAATAGAGGGGTGTCTACCAAAAGTGTAGGCATCCCTTGCAAATTTTAGTTTATCAAAATCCACCTTGCAAGTCTTAAGTTGAGCATTAATACTTGCAACTTCATCATTTAATTTTGTAATGGATGCCAGATGTTCATTACAAGCATTTACATCAAAATCCTTGCACCTATTACAAATTACGACATGTTCCACACATGAACTAGACTTATTAGCTACTTCTAACTTAGCATTTAACTCATCATTAACACTCTTCAAATTAGAAATAGATTCGTGGCAAGCAGAAATTTTAGAAGATAAAATCTCATTCTTTTAGTTTCCAAAGCAAGAGATTTTTGTACACTAATAAATTTATCATGTTCTTCATACAATATATCTTCTTGCTTTTCTAAGAGTCTATTCTTTTCATTTAAAGCATCAATCAATTCATTGATTTTTTCTACCTTGGCTCTATCTAAACCTTTAAATAAGCTAGAATAGTCTACTTCATCATCACTAGATTCTTAGCTTGGCTCTGAAAAGGTAGCCAGTGAATTAAGCTTTACTTGACCTTCTCGGTTGTGTTCTTAATGCTTGCTTGATGTTGGAGAACTGATTCTTGTCTGCAGGAGGAAAAACGTGCCCTTGCAACTTCTCATGACAACCTCGACAGGTTGTATCGTGATGCCATCAACTCTTTGACTATCTTGGAGAGGAGCCATCGTTTCACCATGGAGGACTTGGATAATCATCGTTACAAGCTGCAAGAGTCTCTGGATGATATGATTCGTCTTAGGCAGTTGGTATCGAGCAAAGATTCTATCATCAAGGATCTACGTGCTTCTAAGAGGTCAGTCGTCCAGGAGCTAGAAGCTGCTCGGCTGGCTGCTAAGGCTGCTGAAGATGCTTCCACTATTTTGAGGGCCCAGCGCGACAGGGCTATGGACAAAGCCATTTGCGCTGGGCGAATCTTGATGAGGAGACCCGGTGTGATTGTTCCTGACGACATAGTTGCAGACGTGAATGCTGCTCCTGATTCTTTGAGTCGTCCCTCTTCATCGGTCGCTCCTGAGAAAAACATTACCAAGTAGAAACACTGAATGCCTTGTGTTCGTGGTTAGTGTGCTCGAATGTTTTGCCAGAAAGTGTTTTCAGCACTGGATGCCCTTATTATTTTCCTATTGTTAGAATTCAGCAATAGTTACAATTGCAGAAGTAAATGCAGTGTGATGATTTTGAAGTATCTTCTTATTTCGCGAGGCATAGAGATCGCCCTAAGATGGGTAATCGCAAACGTGCTTGTGTTGGATCGAGTAGTCGTGAGCACGCCGTGCCAATTTAAGTCGCTACCGACTTAAACCGACTGCTCAGTTAGTAGGGTATAGTGGTCACCCTGAGTTACGCGTGAGCATGTCACACCGCCTTAAGTCGTCACTAACTTAAGTCGATTGCTCCATTAGTAGGGTATAGTGGTCGCCCTAAGTTAAGTAAGCATGATCATGTCACACCGCCTTAAGTCCTTGCCGACTTAAGTCGATTGCTCCGTTAGTAGGGTATAGTGGTCACCCTGAGTTAAGTAAGCGTGAGCATGTCACACTGCCTTAAGTCGTCGCCGACTTAAGTCGATTGCTCCGTTAGTAGGGTATAGTGGTCACCCTGAGTTAAGTAAGTGTGAGCATGTCACACCGCCTTAAGTCGTCGCCAACTTAAGTCGATTGCTCCGTTAGTAGGGTATAGTGGTCACCCTGAGTTAAGTAAGCATGCAGGTTGGCAGTAAACAATTGGAGTGCCTTTGAGAACGAAGTCTTTTTATTGATGATATACTTCCCAGTTTACAAAATACAAGGCCATCCCCATAGCTTTTGAAATATAGCTAGGGGTAAAACTTCCTGAGATGTTCTATATTCCATGAGTTCCCAATTTCCGTGCCGTCCATTTGAGTAAGACGATATGATCCAGGCTGAGTGACTTCTGCTACTATGAACGACCCTTCCCATAGTGGCGATAACTTGTGTCGTCCCTCCCCCGTTAGAATTCGGTGGAGGACGAGCTCTCCCACTGCGAAGGATCGATGCTGTATGGCCTTATCTTGATAGCGCCTCAGAGTTTGCTGGTATCGGGCTGACTGAATCACCATGTTCAACTGTTCCTCTTCTAGTATATCAACATCCTCCAGCCTAGTGGCTTCAGCTTCAGCTATGTTTTCGAAGATCAATCTTGGAGCCCCAAACTTGAGATCAGTAGGTAGCACTGCCTCCGAACCATTGACCATGAAGAAGGGAGTGTTTCCATGCAAAGCTCGGCTGGGTTGAGTTCTTAGGCTCCAGACCACATACGGCAACTCTCTGATCCACTTTCCTGCAAACTTTTCATTCTTGTTAAAGACTTCCTTTCTAAGTGCTTCCAATATCATCCCGTTGGCTCTTTCTACTTGCCCGTTGGCTCTTGGGTGCTCCACCGAGGCATATTTGATCTGAATGCTTTTTTGTTCGCAGAAATCGAAGAACTCGGAACTTGTGAAATTGGATCCCAGGTCGGTTATGATACTATTTGGTATCCCGAACCTGAATATTATGTCTTGTATGAATTCCACTGCCTTAGCTGAAGTTAGAGAAGCAATTGGCTTGAACTCTATCCACTTAGTGAATTTGTCGATAGCAACCAGTACATGAGTGTATACTCCTTGAGCTTTCTTGAAAGGTCCAATCATATCCAGTCCCCAGCACGCGAACGGCTAGGTTACAGGTATGGTTTGTAGTCGCTGTGCTGGTAGATGCTGCTGTTTTGACAAGTACTGACAGGCTTCACACCTCTGGACTAACTCGGTTGCATCATTCTTTGCCGTTGGCCAGTAGAAACCAGACCTGAAGACCTTCCCAACCAGAGTCCTTGATGCTGCGTGTATCCCGCATTGTCTAGCATGGACCTTATCTAGCAGTTGCTTCCCTGTAGCCGAAAGAATGCATTTCATGAGGACTCCTGATGCGCCTCTTCTGTATAGTGTTTCCCCAATGAGAGTATAATGAGCTGACTGCCTAGCGATGCGCTCTGCTGCATTTTTGTCATCCGGCTCTTCCTCATTCTTTATGTACCTGATGATCGGCTCCCTGTAGTCATCAGGATCTGACTCTGATTGGCTCAGAATATTGCATTCTTCTACCCGATCTAGTGAAATGCTCGGGTGCAGTACTTCTTGGACAAAAACTCCAGGCGGGACTTGAGTCCGACTGGATCCTAGTTTGGACAATGCATCAGCTGCCGTGTTGCGGTCTCTCTCCACATGATGAAATTCCAAACCTTCAAACTTGTCTTCAAGCTTTCAGACGACCATGCAGTATTTTCCCATGGAATCATTCGAGCAGTCCCATTCTTTGTTTATCTGACTTATGACCACCAGAGAATCCCCATATACCATCAGTCTCTTGATGCCCAGTGATATGGCAATGTTCAGCCCATGAATCAAAGCTTCATATTCTGTTGCATTGTTGGAAACTGGGAATAGCAATTGAAGAGCATATTTGAGTTGTTCACTTCCAGGTGCAATGAAAACGATCCCTATGCCTGCCCCCTGTAGCTTCAACGAGCCATCAAAATACATTCGCCATACTTCTGTGGTTTCTGGGTTATCGGACACTTGTTGCTCGGTCCACTCTGATACAAAGTCAACTAGTGCTTGAGTCTTGATTGCGGTGCGAGGTCGAAACTCAATGTCATGAGCTCCCAGTTCACAGGCCCACTTGGCTATTCTTCCGATGGCTTCTTTATTGTGGAGAATATCCCCTATTGGAAATCCAGTGACTACTATGACTTTGTGATCGTCGAAGTAGTGATGGAGCTTGCGTGCAGTTAGAAGTACTGCATACAATAGTTTCTAAACTTGAGGGTATTTCTTCTTCGAGGGACCCAGGACTTCACTGATGAAATAGATAGGATGTTGCATTGGGTACGCTGTGTCCCTCTTCCGCTCGCTCGACTACTAACGCGGTGCTCACCACATGAGTCATGCAAGAGATGTATAACAACAGATCTTTAGCCGGTTGATTTGGCGTGGCTCGGTGCGACGGTTTTAGCACTGGTGGTGTTGTCAGGAATTTCTTCAGTGCGTCTAGAGCTTCCTGAGCCTCTAAAGTCCACTAGAATTTGTCTACCTTCTTGAGCAATGTTGGGGACTTGTTCTTAAACGCTAAGAGTTAAGAACAAGGCAACATGAAAGTGTTAAATGTCAAAGTCCTTCGTCCTTCGAGGCATTATCTCCCTTCGGATATAATGAATTCCAGACGAAGGTCATGAAGGACAAACCTTCATGAGCACAATAAATGATGAAGAAGGATTCAAACACAAGATATGGAAAAGTAATATAAACACTTTAAATGTTATTATTAACTTATTTTAATTTGCATTGTTGTATTTATAATGACAGATTATGAATGTACCTTTGGCTCGAAGAAAAGCAGTGGTACAAGCGTGACGTGAGAGCAAACGCCAAGTCAACGTGAACAGTACGGGAGTACTGTTCATCTATTTATAGGCAAGGGACGCAGCCCATGTAAAATTACATTCATGCCCTTTATATTTGCTAATAACGCTATAGTAATTCTTCGAGGTCTAATTTGCCTTTTCATCTTTAAGTCGGTTCCCCTTTTCTACTGTCATGCCGAAGCTTTCCTGTGCACAGCTTTGTGATCACCTTGTCCTTCGTCATTATCACCTTTCGTCTCGCTCAGGCTTCGTCCTAACCATGCTCTGTATGCTCATGATCCGGATCTGAAGATACCTGTTCACATATTTCACTTGGAAAACATTATCAAATCATGTTTTTGAGGACCTTCGGAAGCCGAAGGCCCCCAACAGTAGCCCCTCGCAATATTAATTTGCTAGAATAATAAATTCAGATTGCGATATGGACGAAGGCCTTAAGCCGAAGGTCCGAAAAAACACCTTCCCTTTGCTAGAATAGCAATAGTCGATGACAAGTGGGGCCCTGCCACTTGCAACGTACTAGGCGTATAAATAAGAACGCACCGCCAGCACTTTTAGCACGCTTTCTTGCCGCCGGCTCCTGCCTTCCTAATTTTTAGCTCTTTGCACACCAACGCTTGCCTGGCTTTTTACATTTTTAAGCTTTGTCTTTGAGAGCACTTTCCCTAGCATTTTCGAAGATGTCTGAAGACAAGAAAACTGTCGCTGAGTCGAAGCTAAGCCTTTCCGAAGAGATGAATCTCGGCTTCCTTGAGTCAATAGCAAAGACAAATACAGAGAAGATTACTAGGGAGATTTTAGAGGGTTTGTCTGAAGACACTGGTGATAGTGACAGCTATGATGTGGAAAGTGGCGGTGAAGATTCCGAAGATCGACCTTGGCGACCAAGCCATGCAGTTTTTGGAAAATCAAGCATTAAACAAAGCCATCTTGTCAATATGAGGGGCAGATATTTTCGGGATTTATCTATTGTAAGGGCTGACGAAGGAGAGAAAACTTGTCCGACTCCTGAGGAAAATGAAGTCGTGATATTCCGAAGCTTCTTTAAGGCTGGACTTCGGTTTCCTTTGAGCAGTTTCGTGGTAGAAGTTTTGAAGATATTTGAAATCTACCTTCATCAAATTACTCTTGAAGCAATCATAAGGATGGGAATCTTCGTATGGGCTGTGAAGAGCCAAGGTTTGGAACCAAATGCAAAAAGTTTCTGCAATATGCATGAGTTATTGTATGAGACGAAACCATGGGGTAAGGAGCAGTATCACAACAATTTTGGCTGTTATAGCTTCGGTGCCCGCTCTGGGTCAAGCTGTCCCGTGCCAACTTTTCGGAAAAGATGGCCTGGGGACTGGATGAAGGAATGGTTTTATGTGAAAAACGATTTGACAACGCGAGAATATATTAAAGGTATCATTATGCGCCCTATCTGGCAGCGCTTCGGCCTTCGGAAACCGAAGGTGGAAATCGACGAAGCAGCCGAAGAATGCCGGAGAGCCTTCGGAGTAGTTTGCTCTTTCATTGGAACAAGGGATTTGATCCAAGAACACATTGCCTTCAGACTATGGCCACTTGCAGATAAGTGGGAAATGCCAAAGGAAACCGTCAGCGAACCTAACGAAGGCGGACTAGTTAGGTTAAAATTCACCTTCAAATATGGAGATAAGTTCGTCGAGCCAGATGACGACTGGCTGAAAAGTATTGAGGCCGTAAGCGATGAGCTGCTTGGGCCATACTCGAAGGCAGAAGATACTGCACTATCCGCAGCCTTCGGAGGCCGGAAGAAGAAAAGGCTCAACCGAGTATTTGATGCCATCAGGTTCGTGTATCCTGACTACCGTTACTCAACACGGGGTCAAAAAAGGAAAGATACGGCGTCTACGAAGGAAGCCGCCTCAGCTGCTCTTAGTGAGCCAGCGCCGAAGAGAAAAAAGATAAAGGTTCTTACACACCGTCCACGCTATATTGAACCGGCCACAGTGCCCGAGTTTGTCGGTGAATCCTCTTCGGCCCCCGAAGCCAAAGAGGCGACTCCCCTGAAGAATATTGAAGAGCCGGTCACAATGCCGGAGACAAAGAAAATAGAAGAACTGAAGGCTGAAGAAACAAGGACATCTGAAATTTTAAGTCCTTCAGCAAAAGTTGAAGTACCGAAAAGCCAAAAAGGTCCAGCATTGACCCCCAAAAGAAAAAGGATGGTTAATGTACTGGATGTATTGGAGACAATAAAGTCTTCAAGCAGTACTTCGAAGAAAATTGCCGAAACTCCCGAAGTGCAAGTCGAAGCCTTTGAGGCCGAAGCTTCAAAACACCAAGCTGAAACTGAAGCTGGGCCTTAAGAGCTCGCTAAGGTAAAATTCTTGGAAACCAAAGAAACAGAAACAACAGAACAAATCTTTGTTGAAGAAAGTGGCACTGCTGCCCCCGAAGCCTTTTCTGAAGCTTCCGATTATATTTTACGACTGAAAAAGAAAAGCAGGAGGCTCAGTTCTATGCCCAAAGACTGAAATATCCCAAGGGGGCGTTAACATTCAATGGCAGCGGAGAAGAAGACTTCTTGTATTGTCTCCCTGACAGCAAGGAGATTTCAGTCTGTCGGGAGATGAGCAAAAGCTTCGGATTCCCAACACTAGAAGACGGGCTCTCAGTGTTGTCAAAGAACGAGATGGCTGACAGCTTAGCGTACAATAGTTTAAAGGTGAAAAAAATGAAATCTTTGTATTATTTCTTGAAACCAAAATTTTTCATTTGCTTAAACTTATTTAACAAACATTTTTTCAGGGTCTTATACTTAGCAATGCCCTCAGGGCACAAAAAGATGTTGAAGACAAAGGGTATACCATAGCCTTGAGCAACCTTCATTCCGAAGTAATTGAACTAAGGAACGAAGGTCTCAAAAAAGATAAAATATTGCACTCGTTATTGAATAAAATAAAAGAAGACGAAGCTGCTTTCAAAACTCAAGCCGATGCTCAGAAGCGCGAAATTGAAGATCTTCGGAAACAACTAGTCAGAGCTAAAGAAGAGTGCACACTTGAAGAAACAAAACGAGAAATTAGTGAACAATGGGCCAATCATTTAGAAAGAAACGTTGAAGAGCTTCGTGCATCCAAGAAAAAGTGTTATGAAAAATCTATAGAATGTGTTAAGAAAATAAGAACCAGCTTCGCCAGCGTCGGCGCATTCTCAAGTGAGGAGGACTTCATAAGGGGTGACCCCGAAGGTCTAATTGGATGGATCAGCCACGAAGCTGAAGCTTTTGAAGAAGTTTTGAATAGCCGTGGAGACATATGTGCCTTTACGGGTGCCAGGGGGATTGCCACTATTTTGGAAAGAAAAGGCTGTGACCATGTAAAATTTTTGGCACAATCCGAAGCCGCATTGTCTTCTGAAGATATAAAAGACCCCTCAGCCGAAGCGAGCCTGGTTGGTGGAAAATTTTTCACCGATATCTGGGACAATGGTGGCCGGGAAATGGCCCAAGAAATTATACGAAAGAGCGAGAAAGGTATTCATGACGCTAGAAAAGTAGCAGAGACCGCTGAGAAGAGTGCAGATGCCGAAGTGCAAATAGGTACTGAGTAGCAGTTTTTGGCTCTGTTGTAATTTTTGATTTCGAACTTGTTTACGCTTTGTAACACAGCCGCACTTTCTCGCTCCTCAGAGCGTGCCAAGCCATCGGCGGACCCCCACGCGAAGGGGGACGACGAAATTAGAAAAATGGCTGAAGCTATCATGGATAAAGTTGTTGATCAACTACTGAACGAAGCTGCAGAAGTTGTTCTAAGGGAAAACTAGATGTTATTGTAAAAACATTTGGAATGTAATATTTATTGAACACATGTAATATTTTGTAACTTTGAATGTAATATATAAGCTATTTATGGTTCAATTCTTTACGATGCATGAAACTTTACAAACATACCGTTTTTTGAGCCTTCGGCGAAAAAAAACACCTTCCCTTCTTTTCATGCTTCGTAAATAATATCCGTATTTTCATAAAAACGTCCAATCTTCGTAAAATCAATAACCGATAAATCTTTTCATTTCGGAGTTTGACGAAGGTATGCTTCTTCAAAATTTACTTTTTTGTGCCTTGGCACTGTTTCTTCGAAACAATCTCCAAATATCAACATTGATCCCCTTCTTGCGTCATTGATGCAATATGATGTATGATGTTATGCTATGCAAATGATGTGATGATGTGATGTTATGCAAAATGATATTTGCCGAAGATCGACGTTTATTTTTCACTCTAAGCCTCCCTTAGGAGATTCTTCGCCTTTTACTTCAGCGGAATCAGCGTTTATTTTTCGCTGTAAGCCTCCCTTAGGAGCTTCTTCGCCTTTTACTTTCAGCGGAATTAGCGTTTATTTTTCGCTGTAAGCCTCCCTTAGGAGCTTCTTCGCCTTTTACTTTCAGCGGAATCAAAGTTTATTTTTCGCTGTAGGCTCTGCATTCCTTTCGGAACGACTTTTGAGCAGAAAACTTACGCTGCGCTCCCTTAGGAATGACTTTTTGTTATTTCGGAAATTCCCCTTGTAACCATAAATCTTATGCTTCGGCAACTCCGCTACTCTATGGAGAAGGTATATTTTTATTGTGGCAAAAACGAAACTATTACAAGAGGTTTGAAAAACGACAAAAATACTTAGGCTTTCAATAATTGTTCCTTATTAAAAAAATAAAATGATACTGAATGTAAAAACTGCTGCCGAAGTAGGATATTTGTTAGTAAATATGCTTCGATTCTAGCACAGTACAATTGACTGTGCGGGCTTCGGACTCTTCTCTGAAGTCCCGTTGGAGGTGGGGATGCTGACTCCCTTCTGGCTGCTGGCCTTGTTGCATTGCTGGCGTTGAAGAACAGTAAGCCTTTTTCTCCCAGCCTTGATATGAATCTGCTTAGGGCTGCCATGCATCCGGTAAGTCTTTGTACTTTCTTCTGTGATCATGGTGCTTCCATTCTCATGATAACCTCGATCTTTTCTGGATTGGCCTCAATTCCCCGGTGGCTGACAATAAACCCGAGCAATTTTCCTGCTGGTACTCCGAAGACGCATTTTTCGGGATTAAGTTTCCATCGATATCTTCGTAGACTGTTGAAGACCAGCTATAAATCTTCAATGAAACTTTCTGAGTTTTCTGTCTTGATCACCATATCATCCACATAAGCTTTCACATGCTTACCCCAGTGGTCGGCTAAGCATGTCTGGATAGCCCTCGGGTAAGTCGCTCCAGCATTTTTGAGGCCGAACGGCATGGAGGTATAGCAGAAGGCTCCGAACGGGGTGATGAATGCTGTTTTTTCTTTGTCTTCTTTCGCCAGGCTGATCTGATGATACCCGGAGTAGCAATCCAAGAAAGACAGCATGGAACATTCGGCGGTCGAGTCTACCACCTGGTCTATTCTAGGAAGTCCGAAGGGATCCTTCGGACAGTGCTTGTTGAGATCCATATAATCGACGCACATGCGCCAATCCACTTTATTCTTTTTGAGTACAAGAATAGGATTTGCTAACCACTCGGGGTGTAACACTTCTCTAATGAATCTGGCCGCGACCAAGTGAGCCAACTCTACTCGGATGGCTTCTCTCTTGTTAGGCGTGAAGCGCCGTAATTTTTGTCGGATTGGTCTCGCCTGGGGGTAAACCTTCAATTTGTGCTCGGCCAGTTCTCTCGGGACTCCCAGCATATCCGCAGGTTGCCATGCGAATACATCTCGGTTATCTTGCAGGAACCGGGCGAGCGCGCTTTCCTATTTGTCATCCAGGCTAGAACTGATGATGGCTGTCTTGCGCTCATCGGTTAACCCGAGGTTGATTCTCTTGGTTTCTTCGGTCGGCCGCATAGAGGTCACAGCTTGAGCTTCATTTGCGGGTACCGCGAGGTCTTCCTCAGGCTTTGAGATCGCCTGCACAGAAGGAGTCACCGACGGTTTGGTGGTGAGAGCTGCCTGAATGGCCACTCGGAAACATTCCACGGCGCCTTGGAAGTCAGCGCACATAGTTATGATTCCTTGTGGTCCTGGCATCTTCAATATCATGTATGTATAGTGTGGAATGGCCATGAACTTTGCCAATCCTGGCCTGCCGATGATGGCGTTGTACCCGCAGTCGAAGTTTGCCACCTCGAACCTCAGGAACTCGGTTCTGTAGTTTTCCGAGTTCCGAAGGTGACTGGCATGTAGATGTGTCCCAGTGGATATTCTCCTTCAGTCAGCACGATGCCGAAGAAAGGAGTGTCCGACTCATGGAGCTCTTTGAGGGGAACCCCCAAGCCTTGAAGCGTCTGGGGGAAGGTGACGTTGATGCTGCTTCCCCTGTCCACTAATACCTTCTTTACCCTGCTCTCTCAGATCCCAGATCAACGAGGAGCGGGTACTTGCCCGGGTGGTCAAAGTTGAGCCACTGATCTGTCCGGGTGAAGGTGATCGGGTGTTCGGACCATCGATATGGGGCGGGAGGACCAGTGGTTGCCACTAATATCTGACGGTCGTTGAGCTTTTGTTGCCTCTTGCTTTCTTGCGACCCGTGTCCGCCGAAGATGACGTTGACCTCTCTATCGACACGAGGGAAGGCTCCACCTCCCCCCTCCTTCTGCTGTTGGGGCTATCGAGGTTCTCCAGGTCCTCCTCATAGCGGGGGAGGAGGCAGAGGTTGGAAGGGTCGGCCGTTCCCCATGGAATGCTTGAAGTCTCTGCAGTTCCGAAGGGTGTGGCACATGTCCTTGTGGTACGGACACTGGGCATCGAGGATTCATCCAGCGTGCGTTCGCCTCCGCGAGGTCCTCCTCGGGCGCAAGAGGCAGGTGGTTCGACGGCGTGGACTTCTTCACGAGGCCTCTTTTCCCAACGTTTGTCGGGTTGTTGGTTTGTGTTGCGTCGCGGTGCTGCCGGCGTAGGCTTTGTTCCTCCGATGAGGTCCTGAGCTCGTTCGTCGGCGGTGATGTAGAGGTCAGCTTCCCAGAACAGCTGCTCGGAGGTAGTCGACGCTTTCTGCAGTATGGCACGGACGAAGGCCGAGTCATTAGATCCCCGGTAGAAGTCTTCGATCACCGCTGCTTCTGCGACCTTGGGGATACGATTCCTCATGGTCTGAAATCTTTTAAGATATGACCGGAGAGTCTCATCCCCTCGGCGCTTGATGGATTTGAGGTCACATGGCTACGCCGGTTTGTCGGAGAGATTGGAAGTTGGCGGTGAAACGCCGACTGAAATCGCTCCAATCGTCGACGCAGTGTTGAGGTAGGTGTCGTAGCCATTGTAGTGCATCCTGCCTGAGAACGATAGGCAAGTACGCGGTCATCACGTCTTCGGTTGCCCCAGTAGCTCGAGCGGCGGTGGTGTAGACGGCCAGCCAGCCTCCCGGATCCTTCTTAGGCTCATACTTGTCGATGTTGGAGACTTTGAAGTTTGGAGGCCATTGAATGGCCCTAAGGCGCGGAGTGAGTGCTGGTACTCCACATATGTCCTCCTGTCGTCGATGATGATGCCTGTCCTAGGGAGGGGAGTTGTTGTCATGGTGCCTTGACCGTCCCCGGGCTATGCCACTAGTCGAAGCCGTTGCCGACTCAGTTCTGGTGGCCTGACTCCGCACAGGAATGCCATGATCCCGATCATATTCTTCCCGACGCTGGATCACGTTCTCATGTCGTCGTTCGCGTGAGGCGTTGATGGAGCTCCGTGCGTCTCGCCGACTATTGATGGCGTGCCGTAGGTCGCTCGGCGGATGAGCGAGAGGTAGAAGGTGGTTGGCCGCCCGAGTAAACAGCCACCGATAGCCCTCGGCGTCCGGAGTCCGGGGGAGGCCATCGGCTATCCAAGCCAATACTCCACCAACTTCGCTCGGTGTGTTCATGGCTCGGGCGAAATCGGGGTTCAGGTTGCGTCCGAAAAGTGGATTTTCTTGACGTTGCCTCGCTTCAGCCTGCCCTTGAGCTTGCTGACGGTCACGTCGTCGGGAATTCCTCCTTTCCCTGAAGACCCATTCTTCTGGAGTTTCTCCTATCTCCGAGACCTCGTCTCGTGATACAGGCTGTGCCGGGTCCCACTCTCCGGCCTCATGATGTCGCCGAATATTTCGGTGTCGGTTCCTTCGTCGGCGGGATTCTCGCTGAGGAGGTTCTTCCCCAGGCGCGGTTGGTTCACGTCAGAGATGGGGGCGATTCCCCTCTCCCGATGAAGAGGACGTCAGGGTAGAATGGAACTAACATTGTGACGAGCCTCTTTCTGTTCTCCTTTGAGGACGGAGGTACTGAAAGAGCGGTTTGGCAATCCTTTACCTCATTCGCTTCCTTTTTCCTTATGATTTGTGTCCATACTTTTGTCGGAGAGGTGGACAACGGAGTTCTCCGGGTTGACGGGCCCTCGGCTCCTAGCTTGCTGAAGGTGGTCTTTGCTCGGAGCGCTAGAGGTTGCGCTTGTTCCTGTTTTGTTCCGACTTTCCCGGAGATTTTTAGGAAAATTTTCTTTTCGACGGATCCACGATGCGATGTAGAGTTCCTTCTTCATCTGCTACGGACGAGATGGTTCCGAAGCAGAACATGGACCCGGGGCGAAGGACAATCTTGTGCTGGAAAGTGACGACCATTGAGCTAGCTTGGATCAGTGACACAACCCCTACCTGGCGCGCCAGCTATCGGTGTTTTGGGTCCGACCGCGCACCCGGCGTTGCCCCTCGAGGTGCTTTATGGAGTAGGACGGTGTTACCGACTGTAGCTCGATGGTTCGCGTGGGATGCACGAGAGGCAGTGGACAGTTTTGTACAGGTTTGGGCCGCTTTGAGATGCGTAACACCCTACGTCCTGGCGTGAGTACTTTATATGGGGGATTACAAGGGATCTCTCTAGTGTTATGGATGTATAGAAACGGGTGGAGGGATAAGTAATGAGATATGCTTTCGAGGGGGTGCCTCCTAGGCCTTATATACTTGACCGTGGGGCGTTACATGTAGATATGATAACAATGCGAGCCTAAATAATAGTACATCAACCGAGTTTATCTTCCTATAATCCAGCCGACCTTCCCCTCCTCGTTCCGATGTATGAGGCCCCTACGCGGGAAGGTCGGGTCTTTGTTGTGGTCGCAATTCAAACCCGTCGGGCCGTCTGGGCCTGCGCCGATCCGACCTTGTGTCAAACTGCTTCATTAGACGTTCTTCCTCAGGCCCACGAAGGGATGACCTTGTGAATTATTGGGCCCACGAGCCTTTCGTGAGGTCTTTCATCCTTTCAGTGGACCCAGGGGATATCCGTCCCCCACAATCCCAAATCGTAGTTATCAGGAGACGGTGTACTTGTCGCTCAAGGCGCCACACCATCTTGGTTGTGGTAGTCGGGCAGCCAACATCGGTCTCCAACAAAATTTCCACCTCCATCATCTCTCATCGAAAGATCGGGCTCCCTTCTACCCATTAGGTTTACCAGAGGGTCATTGAATGAAGGTCAAAATCATTCAAACTATTTTAGTTCTACGTCCTGAAACAACAACTAGAAATTGCTTTTATTATCTTGAACCTTTAGTGAGAGACCATGTAAGGCCCAAAATGCGTACAAAAAATATAATAAAATAAATATATGAAGAAATAAAATAGTAAATTCAGATATCTCAAAATATACTTGAGTATTCAAAATTTAGGGCTGGATTTGTGAAAACCAAGAATTTATTTAGAAAGAAGGTAATAGAAAAGTTTTCTATTCAACTAAATAATTATGCATATCATTAAATGATGCACCATAAGACTTTATTTACATGAATAGTTAATTTTGAAGTAACTTTTACTTCTTATTCTACATTCAAAATATTATTTTTCTAAATAGAAATAAAACATTATGAGTGTGTCTTATATTTCAAACATTTATCAAACAAATAAATTAGAATAAATAGATATCTACTTTATCATGATTGAATTTTAGTGGGTATTAAATTTGAATTATTAAACTCTATCTTAGAATTGGAATTGAAATTTTGTAATGTCAAAAAGGAATAATAAGAGAAATACAATAAAGAGATGAAGATATGGATTAAAACCTAAATTCGGATTCTATAGAAGACAAGATAAAATTTCTAAATATATAAGTTCACCCCACTGATATGTTCAAACTGAATACTAAAATGAGTATAAATTCTTTTGCGAATTTTGAATTCAAATTTTGGATTTGAAAATTGTAGGAAACGGGTGACGCTTAAGAGGGCGGGGGTGAATTAGGACTTCTAAAACTTTTACTAAACTAGGCCACAATTAAATCCCTAGAGCAAAACCTATGCAAATAATCAAACTAGAAAGTGCAAACTAGGTTTTGTCTAAGTGTTGCTATCTCTACCGCAATGGATAAGTTTCAATCTACACTAAATAAGTATGTATACAAGATTGAAACTTAAATGCTTAATATCAATGCGGAATCTTAAAGAGCAAAGTAGAGATGCAAACTCTCGTGGATGACGCCAGTATTTTTACCGAGGTATCCGGAACCACACAAGGTCCCGACTAATCCTCGTTGGTGCCCCCTACGCAAAGGGAAGCCTACGCGAGGGCCAAGCACCACGGTCGAGTAACTCCGTAGAGAGCCGCGGGCCTTCTCCATGCGCAAGTGGTGCTCCGCTTCTGGCTCCTCTCGGACGCTCCCCGCCGTCTCCACTATCGAGCTTCCGATCGAAACGCCGTGGGCCTCGTTCCCTCCAGTACACGGTGGCGGCCGTGACACAAACGCGGTTGTCACGGTCTCGCAAGACTCTCGTCCCACTCGATACAATTACAACGGCTCACGCAAGAGCCGAGGGGTTGTATGGTTTTACAAAACTCACTCAACTAACTAGGGTTCACCTAGAGCAAGCGCTAAAGCGGTCTAACTAACCTAAGCACTTCGCAAAGCACCTACGCTAATCACCGAGTGATTCTATTAAGCACTTGGGTGTTTGAGCTCTTGGAAATGTGCACTATATGCTTTGGTGTGTTGCTTGGGCTCCCACACCTTCAAATGGCCGGTTGGGTGAAGTATATATAGGCCCCAACTCAATTCTAGCCGTTGGAGAAAAGCTGCTATTCTCTGCGGTACACCGGACAGTCCGGTGGTGCACCGGACAGCGCACTGTAGCCTGTCCGGTGCGCCTAGCCATTGCTCTGTCAGAGCAGGTGACCGTTGGCGCCACAGGCTATTCCACACCGGATAGTCTGGTGCTCACACCGGACAGTCCGGTGGTTTTCTCTCCGAGTGCCATCTGGAACTAGCCGTTGGGCTGGAGTTCCCTGGTGCACCGGACAGTCCGGCGTGTGGGCACCGGACAGTCCGGTGCGCCTCGCACAGATAGTCCGCAGCAGCACACTTGGACTTTTCCTGGATCTTCTTAATGTCTTCTTTTGAGGTGTTGCTTTCCTCAATTCCTTAGTCCAAGTACATCTTGCATCCTGTGAACTACAAACACAAATACTAGAAAACTTATTAGTTCACGGATTGTGTTGATCATCAAACACCAAAACTCAATTAGCCAAAAGGCTCGGGGTCCATTTTCCTTACAATCTCCCCCTTTTGGTGATTGATGACAACACAACCAAAGCAAGCAAATAATACAAGTATTTGAATGAAAATATGCAATTTACTTGCTAGGATGCATGATTGTCCCCTCAATGTGAAATTATGGACTTAAGCCTCCCCCTAACTCCATAATTCACTTACTTCCTATTTTAGGACCAAATAACCAACACCACTTAAAAAACCATTTGTAGATATAAAATTTTAAATTGGTGGTGTTTGGTGTTTGATATAGTTTTCATTGCTTTGGTCCCTAAACTTCTCCCCCTTTGGCATCAACCACCGAAAAGGAAGACATTAAAAACATGTAGGAAGTAAATAAAAGCTTGCCCTCATTAAGAATTTTATTAGATGATACCACTTGAAGAATACTAAATTAAACCATATGAATGATACCATTTGAAGAGATTACTCCCCCTAAACGAGTGTTCTCTTTAGAAAGAAATTTCTCCCCCTTTTTAGAGATGAAGAAATACTCCCCCTGACAGAGATCCTCTACTTAGGAAAAAGCATGTGAAAATTAGAGGTGCAAGACATGATTTGAAAAGACTAACTTCCCTTATGCATAGGTAACAGAATATGAGTTAACTACTTATGCATTTTAGCAACATGGAAGTATATGATGTGAAATATAGTCTAATCAAATTATTGGAGAAGACATGTAAATGATACTAAATGTAGTCTCAAAGATACCGATTGAAAGTCAATGGCGTGCTTGTGAGACATGAGAGTTCTTGGAGCTTTTGCAGTGGAAGTTTGTTGTCATTCTCCGGGGACCTCATTTTCCTTACAATGAGACTATCACATGAAATAGACTTGAAGAGGTGTTAGTCTCAAAGTATTAGATTATAGGGTAACCTCCCCTTGAAGATGTGCATACAAGTTTTGAGTACTTGTAGGAGACTTGCACTTTGATTTGATATCAAGAGGGGCAAATTATCTATAATCCTAACTTTGGCACATATAAGTTAAATGATACAACTTGTAGAAATCAAAATTTTCAATTGATGCATCATTTACTATGGAGTGATATAGAAGCTATGTGCCGTGCTCAAATTAACATTTTAAACCATGTAGGTTTGCTTAAGTGTATGAATTGAAAACAAGCAATCCTACCATATGATTTACCTAGTATGCAAAATTTAAAACAAAAGTAAATAGCAAGTGTAATATTAGACAAGAAAGGTAAACTAGATACAAGGTAAATAGATACGCATATCTAAAAACAAGAGATACAATGAAACTAGTTACCTTAGTCATGGGTGGGAAATTTGGGTCCAAAATTTTCACTAACCCACTTGGCAATAAACTTGATCCAATATGATGTATCCCATGATATACATCCCAACTTTGCCAAGTCTCCAAATTTCCCGTCGACCTTCGGTCCACTCACTTCCCTTTCGGGATCCAAACCTTCTTGGTGCTTTTCATGGTTGAAATTATTTCCTTTGGCACCCAGATGCGTTTGGCCCCCTTTCCTTTGTTGACTTGCTTGTTGGCCTTGATTGCTATCACCTTTCCATTCCTTTTCTTCTTGATCAAGTATGGTGTAGCAGTCTTTTTGTCCACCTTTTTGATGTAGGTGTTGGAGATTTTGCTTGATGGCTTTTGCTTGAGCTTTTGCCTTTGTTTATCCCCGGTCATTGCCTTGCATTGGAAAGACTTGTGGCCTTCCTTGTGGCATAGCCTACAAATCACAGTTTCTCCCTTTACAAGCTTGTTCACTCCCGCAGTGGTGTTATCCTGTGGAGGTCGAATTTGTTTGGCTTTGCCTTTCTTGTCATACAAAGCCTTGCCAAGGCGAGCCACTTCATGCTTTAATTGTTCATTTTCCTTTGCAAACTCATCCGAACATGTCTCTACAACAATATTCTCAACAACGACTTGGTTGCAGGGGTTAGAATCATCAATTAAATCAAAGCAGGAAGCAAAAGCATCTTTCTTAATAATTTCAGGTATTTCAACTAAAGATGCTGCTGGGGTGCTACCAATGTTTTCTAGCTTAGTAGTTAGCTCATTATTGTGTATGCTAAGAATTTCTATTTTCTCTAGCAAATTTTCAATAGCTTCTTGGGAGCTAGCTAACTTAGCCTTAAGTTTTTCATTCTTTTTAATAAGGCTATCATCGGTAGCAGTGGATGGAGCACTAGATTCTAATAGCTCAATTTTAGTTGATAGCTCACTATTTAAGTTTGCAAAAGTTTCAAATTTCTCTAGCAAACCTTTGTAATCATTTTGAGAGCTGACCAACTTATTTTTCAAGGTTTTAAGTTGAGCTTTTTGTTTAGTGCAAACATCCTAAAAAAATTCAACGGCTTCCGCAAGCTCATCTATGGAGGGCTTTCCCTCACCTTCATCATCACTACTGCTATCATCACTAGAGGATGGAATGCTTTTGTTACCTCTTGCATCAAAAGGATCCAGTGAGCTTGTCGTGCTTTAACCGGCGAAAGGGTGAGAGCTCACAGGACTGGCTTCTGGCTCCACCGTCTGGCGTAGACTTATAGAACTGGCCTTCATAGGACGACACGAACGCTCCAGTAACTACGCAACATGAACAAGTAAACATACAAACTAGCAAGTATATCAACAGATATTCAATATAGTGGTCAGGAATGGTGGTGGATGGGTGAGTATAGTTTTGAGTAGAGTTTGGGTTGACAGAGTAGAGATGCTTACCGAAGGGTATATTGGAGGTGAACTAACACTAGAACTATAGTGGCAGAGTAGGGTATCGAGTGGGTGGGGGTTTGCCTTGGCCCAGGGTGCCGAGGGTGTGGAAAGGGAGAGGGTAACTCTCTAGGTGTATTTATAGCTAGGTGCATATGGTTTAGTACGGTAGAGTTTACTGTTTATGAGAATAGTGGTGAAAGAATTGTCTGACTTAGTTCGAACAGGGAAATTTTGGGCAGAATATAGGACAAGAGTATTTATGGGTTTTTTGGAATATGAACCATGCTTAAGGGATGACATGATTGGATAGATGATAATTTGATGGGAATTTAAGAATCAGAACTATCAAAATCTGAGTTGGGATGGAGGAGTTTTGGATTTTTACAATCATAGGAATTAGAAAAAGAAAAGGAAAAAAGAATATTCCCGTGATATTCCAAAATTTGAATATTTGGGGATATTTGGAAAATCGAAAATAAAAAATGTATTTTTGAGACGAGTGTCAAGAATTATTTCTGGGCTATTCATGGGCGGAGGTTTATGTTGGTGAAAACTATTCCTACCTACTGTGTCACATTGGACAACAGTAAGGCGAGACCTAGACGACTGGAATACTATGATATTCTGGTCCGGTTGGGATGTGGTATCTTGGGCCAGATTTTAATAGGTTTGACAGCGTATCCGTACAAAAATGGTTCGCCTTTCTTTTTGGAAGCCTAGTTCGAAAGAACCTCAAAGTTAAGCGTGCTCAACTTATAGCAATTCTGGGAGGAGTGACCAACCGGAAAGTTCTTAACAGAAGAATAATCACAGTCACCAGAGTTCGTATGACTGAGATATTGGTCTAGTAGGTCTTAGGTGAGTTGATCATCATGATGGATGAGCAGTTGAATATTTGGCTGATCGAACGAACGATGAATAGTGATTATGAACGATCCGATGTATGGTGAATAGTTCATATGGACGAACGATGAATATGGATTATGAACGAACGATGAGCGATGAATAGTTTGTATGAACGGACGATGAACGATGAAGGGATTATGAATGAACGAACGAACGATCGATCGAAATTTCGACAACATAATGGCTGAACAGTAATTATTTGGACGAACGAATGGACAAACGATCAAATAATCGGATGAACGAACCATAAACAATTGGACGAACGAACAAACAAACTATGAACAGTTGGACGAACGATCGAATGAATTACTGAACAATCCTTATGTTTGTATTGTGCTTGTGTGGGAGTGAAAGTGGGAGTGGGTTCCATGAAATGGCTTGTGATGATATGAGGGAGCCCCTTGCCCCTCTATTTATAAGCAAGGTGGAAGGATTAGGGGAGGAGCAAAGATTTTAGTGGGAGATAAGCATGCATTAGTCATGGATAAGTGAAATTAGCTTGTAGAGCTCATTGTATGACACCGGAGGCGTGTATATATATATATATATATATATATATATATATATATATATATATATATATATATATATATATACGAACATAAGGAAAATTATTAAGAAAATATTTGTAGGGATTTTAAAATGATTCTGAGGGTATTTTCCAGGAGAAAAAATATTTGAAGAAAAAGCGGTGGAATATTTAGGCAGTATTTCTGGAAAGAGTTCGAATGGATCACTTGGAAAATATTTGTAGGACATACTGAGGATAATTTTGGAGGGAAAATAGAGCACTATATTTTCTTTATTGAGATCAACTCGTAAACAAACATTTTGAAATAAAATTTAAAATTTATTTTGAATTTAGAGCAAGTTTGAGAAATTTTCAAGTTTTGAATTTTCGGGGTGCTACACAAATCTATCAACAATTGACCGTGACAATGAAACATTCTCTATGCACTTATCCATCATGGAATGAATAAAGTGAAAATGTTATAGTCAAATTTTAAAGTAAAATGTGAGATCAAGAGGGAGAATGTTGGACTCGTCTCCACCAAGATGGTCCAATGATCACTTGGACCTTTGATCCACATCCTGATCTAAGGTATCTAACCCTATATAGTTGGTGCGTTCTGAGGTGTGGGCCAGCGGCTCAAAGCACGAGGTTCGTCTGAGACATACTCACCACCAACAAACTCTAATACCGATCTAGTGAGGGTGCGCAGCAAGTGACGGAACCACCGCTAGTTTTTATCGTCCCTGGCCATCACTGCCCTAGCGTATAGCTACAAACGAGATGGCAGCAAACTCATCGTCATCCACACCAACTGAAGGTATAATCTGTTTTGTGTTTTAGATCTAGTGTCTAGGACTTTGGGGAAAGATCCTTTTAGAAATCACATTATTATCTTGAAAAAATGGAATAACATTAAATCTCAAAATCCCGACCTCACTATTTTAATACCTCTGCAAATAAATAAAGTTGTATGTTATATCATGAAAGAGAGAACCAACCATCTAGATGGAGACATACATAAATCATATGTTTGGTTGCCTGCATTAGGAGAGTCAGACTCTTCACATGCATTGACTATGGGTCAGCACATGTTTGGTTTGTTGTATCTAGGAGGCCAGTCTCGCAAGCGGTGCATTGAAGTCTCATTTAGTTGCATCTACAGGAACTCAAAAAACGCTCGTATCCGGTGGACTAGGCTGCCGTGAGCCAGACTGCGCGTAATCACCTATCCAATCATACGGAAACATATCAACTTAATGTATGATTATAAACTCAAACTGCTCATAAACACACTAATAAAGTTATATGTGTGTATAGAACCATAGAAAATATTCACTGAAGGCCATTTTCACAGTAGAGTTTCAGTAACGTTACTAAATTGATACAATGAAGAAGAGAGATATGATAAGGATTTTATGGGATGAAATAAGCTTTATAAGAATAGCTGTTTTCAGCGCATAGATTGCCTTAAAAACCGTGAGATAAAATCTTCATCGAGACTAGTCTAGCGAACTAAGAAGTTTTTCCGTCAAATGAGGAATGACTTAGCTATCGTCGCCGTCTAGCATCAAGTTACTTGCAAGTGTCTCATTCAAAAGCGAAGTTGCTTGCATAACGTGCAAAAGATCTTGACCAAATTGCTAGATTTGGGGAGACTTTTAGTGTTGGGGTTTGCTACTTCAGAATGCATGCACCGGGAGAAAAGAAGGTGGGGCTTGAAGGATTTCTGTCCATTTCAGAAAAAAGGGTGTGTACGTACGTGGTCACACGCGCTGAAGTGACATGGTTAGCTTACAAATAATCTGAACTGGTACACACATACATGTGTTTGGTTGCCTAACTAAAATTTAGTTCATAATACATTAAATATTTAAATATCAATTATGATTATTAAATATAGTCTTAATTAGCCTTATTAAATTCATCTCATCTTTTAGTCTTCATCTATATAATTAGTTTTTAAGTAGATTATATTTAATACCTGTAATTATCGTTCAAATATTTGATGAGATAGGAACTAAACTTTAGTTAGTCCGTATCCTATCGAATGTTAGGTTTCGATTAAGAGTATTAAATATAGTCTAATTACAAGACTAATTATACAGATAAAGATTAAACAACGAGACAGATTTATTAAGCCTAACTAATTCATGATTAGCAGATGTTTAGTGTAGCATCACGTGGAGAAATTATTGACTAATTATATTTAATAGGTTTATCTTGTCATTTAGTCTTCATCTATATGATTAGTTTTGTAATTAGATTATATTTAATACTTCTAATTAGCCTCTAAATATCTAATGTGATATGAACTAAATTTTAGTAAGGATTAACACCATCAGCCCTGTGGGACTCCAAAGAGTAGTTAAGTATTTCAAAAAAAACATATCATGGAGAAAAAAAAACAATGTGACACCTTTCGCGTGGATAGAAAACAATGGCGAGACTACAAGAGACAAGTACCACCGTTTGAACGCCTTTGTTTACACGCAATGCCACATATATAGTCTAGATAAGTCTATCAAGCTATTCGCTTGATTTTAATTCGAAACGGTTTTTATTATTTCTGTATTGATTTATCCCTATAAATTATAGCTGTAGCTGTCTGAACAGATAGCTTTAATCCGAAGCCGAAGAGCCTTATAAGTTTGTTTTTTTTGCTAGTTTCCGTATTTCTTTATTATGAAAGCAGGAAGGATTGCCGCTCTCGCGTTAGTCCACGTCGGCAAGAAATCCTTGGCTGTTCCATCATTCTCCTTGGCCGTTCGATGGTTCTCGTGCCTGCGGCGTGTGTGGACGATTCTAGGCTTCTCTCACCGGCTCTCGCCACACTCCTCCAAAAATCTCGCCAGCTCTCTCTCCAATCTCGCCTCTCCTGCGTCTCCGGCTGCGTTTGCTCCGCTGGCGCTCCACTCGCCTCTCCCGCGTCTCCGGCTGCGTTTGCTTCGCGGCGCTCCAAGGTTCCAGGCAAGCACACTTCCTCCCCAGCTCTCCTCCACCCCCACACTTCCGGTTCCCATTGCTAGGGTTCGTCGTGCTAGGGTTTAGGGCTTGCGACCGCCTGCCCAATAAGTCCGCGGCCTCCTCCGTCCTGCAGAACCCGCCGCCGCGACGGTGTCCCCACGCCCTGCCCTTCTTCCTGGACTAGCGCCGCGACCCGCCCCTGCTGCCGGTGCCGCCGCCGTAGTCCCACTCCCACTGCAGCAGCTCGTGCGGCGCGTTGCCGCCGTCGCTCGAGCTCAGCTACCCCAGGAAGTGCTCGCAGTTGCCCCCACTGCTCCCCATCGATCCACTCCCGCTACCGCCGCGAGGTGCGTGTGTGTGTGGCTTGGTGCGTTCGCGCTCTGTGGTGGTGTCGAGAGCTGGGCTTGGCTTTGGTGCGCGTGATGTAACACTTCCAATGACTTCAGCTTGAAGCATGAAACATATAAAAACAAACATTTATTTTTGAATGAAGTATAGCATCACAATCTCTCTTTACTTGACTGAATTCATATCTGAAATGTAAAAAAAGAGAGCTAACAGATGCATTAAACATACCTAGCATCAGTTCTGAATGAAACCCTTTTATCTGCTAACTATAAGTTCTCTATATGCTAACTATAAGTTTTAGAACGCTAATTTTAGTTGCTAAAATTACTTTGAGCTTCAGAAGAGTGCCGAAATATTTCATTCACGGTTACTAGCCATAACAGCCATGTTTTGTTTGGTTGTAAATGGTATATTTAGTAATTGAAGAAAACTTAAATTATGTGAAGGGAAAATTCATCTCTGTTCAGATTCTGAATCCAAACAGCCGGCCAGGTTCTGAAACGAGTGATTCTATTTCTCATAGAAACTTTAACAGCCGGCTAGACAGTTCCAACATCAGTAACTCAAAAAGGGAAGAGCTAACAGTGGCATGAAACACACAGAAACAAACATTTGTTTATAACCAGGTATACCATCACAGTTTGATTATAGTTCAACTGAATCCATGTCAAAGACATTTGTCGAAGAATGATCAACTGGTGACCTTGGAAAAATAGATCAAGGAGCTGCGCTTCGTGACACTACTGCCTTGAGTAATTTCTAGCTAAATCTTTTAGTGATAGACGTGCGTATGTGACTGTCAAAAACTATGTTTTGGGGAAAGAATTATTGTATTAGGTACAAATATTTCTGGAATATGTTATCTGAAAATATTGCTGCTGGGTTTGTTGTGCGAAGCAATTTGATATGAACAATCCTATGTTACTTCTCAAGTCTTAAGTAATCAAGCAGAGATGGTTAGCTAGTTGTATTTCTATTTAGGCATTGTATCATTGATGCAGCAATCCTTTTATGGAGTAAAGATAAGAAGAAAAACGACAACATATCAGCCATTAAATGGAATGCCAACGACAGCAAGAAGAAGGTTACATTTATCGTCACCCACTGCCTTGTTTGCGCCCCTGAAGAACAGCAATAGTCAGCCAATGTCTAGTCCAAAGTCCAAGCACCGCCTAAGTTTAGTTGGTTTACCATGCGGCGTGGATGGACGGTCAATTTCTTCGCCCGTCGCTCAACCGGCAGCAGCACGTACGCGATGATTTGATTAGTTCCTTGTGTCCTAAAAATGAAGGCAGGTTGTCTGAAGATCCGGAATCTCCAGTTTCATCCAAGTTATTATGTTTTTCATTTTATTCAATTCTCTCCTCTGCTTCTTTATTACTCCTATTTTCGAGATGACATATCCATAGGGATGTTTTACAGTTCTGGTTTGCATAGTGCACAAATGTTTATTAACCAGGTTATATTACCTATGCATTATGCAGAAATGGGTCATCTCTGTGTTGTGGCTGGGCTGATTACGCTAGGGAAGAATTATTGCATAGACTGCAGGAAATTCTGCATCTAGATGCTTCTATTAATTTAAAGGTTCCAAAACTAGGAGAAAACAACACAAAATTACAATATACTATTGGATGTTGCCTTGAAAAATGTTGAAAAAGCATACAAGTGTTACGGTAAAGAACTGTGGAACTCCTAATTTCTCTTGTCGGGATTTGGATGCATCTTCTGTTTTGGACAAAGTCTTAAGTCTCTTGGAAGACAAACTTCTGAACTTTATTGTCCTTGGTGCTTGTTGGAAGGGATCTCTAGTTCTGGTGAGTTTATCTATTCATTGGTTCTCAAAGCATGTTTGAATTTGCATCAAACATCTACCACAAATATCATTAGAGCTAATGAATTATTTTTATACTGCAAGGTCAATATTTGATGAAAAAACTTTACATTATTCTAACCGTCTCTTAATTGTTCTGTGACAAAATATTTACAATAGAGTTTAGAGACCTGCAATGCTTTATGATTCAAGGTGAAATATGCCATTTGGGAACTATACTTATCTGAGGTGGTAAATTAAGTTTTCTTCTCTCATTGACGAATGTCGATTGTTTATATTATGTTTTAATCATAATAAGGTTTATAGATTAATATAGTTACTTAGATTGTCCTTACAAGCATTTTCATGCGCCAATAGCCATAATTAGGAAAAAAATATGATTCAGCGATACATCTCACAATCCATGCTGCTGAATTTAGGTGCTCATATGCTCCATCTTGATTTTCTGTCACTATTTATCATCATTCTTTTACCTTTGGTCTACCCTACAGATTAAGGTTTACATATTTTACAGCACCATGCCTTGAAAACCTTGATCATGCGCCGTCGGCCACGCTGGAAACCCGACAGTCGTCGCCACGACCCATCAATCACGAAGCCATGGAGACAGAGGTCATTGTGCCTGACTGAGCTACTAATGCCATCACTCATGGTTCTTCATAGTTCCTAATTGATCTTTTCTGTTATGTCAGTAAGCTAGTAGTTGGTAGACATGTATGCTTATTTCCCGTCCAGTTCGTTTGTAAAGTTTGTATTACCATATTGTATTTTTTAAATTTTGCCGGACTAAAGTTTGAACTGTTGCAGCCAACAGCCGTACATGTTTTGAAATTCTCCCATACGTAACTGAGCTAAACACACAATAAAAAGCAAAGATTAGAAAGGTCATTGATGCATTCCTATCACAAGATATGTTCTTTGGCTTCCTGGACTGTACAATAGAGTTCAAAGACCTGGTATGTTTTATGACTCAAGGTATTCTATATGCCATTTGGAAAATACACTTATCTGAGGTGGTCAATTCAATTTTGGTCATATCAATTTTCTTCTCTCATCGACTGCTCTAAAATAATCAATAAGACTGGCAGAAATTGGACACTATACATATTTATAAAAAATTCCACTAAGGTTAGCATTCTTCTCCCTTTTCATCTAAGAAATTATTTATTCAAGTCTGAAATCACTACTTAGCCGGTTAAGAACCAGTTTAACACCAGTCACAGACATGTAACATTTTACATCTGAATTTTATCTTCCAAAATCTAAGCCTTGCGTGAACCATGAATGGTTGAAAGAAATACTTAGTCAGGCTTGTTTGAGTTCGGCATATCATTCATCCTATGGTTTTTTCATCATTAGTTTATGCTTGCCCACTAGTATTCTTAACCTAATTCCTGCAACCAGTAGAACAAAATCATATAATTTAGGAGAGAGTAACATGTGAGAATTTTATGGAGTCAAACCGTATAGTGGGCTTTGTTCACATAATTTAGAAGGGTGCGCAGTTATAGTAATATCGGTAGCAATGTGTGCGAGATGGCAAAGAGAAGTTGTCTAGGATATTTAGGTGTATTTTCATGTGTATAGATATAAGTGTTATTTGAGACATCCGCAAGTCGTGACGATACATGTTTAGGGCCATTTGATGGAGTTTAGTACCATTTGATGATGCATGTTTAGTATAGAAACAATACAAGAGTTATTTGTCTGTTTGGGTGTTTAATACCATTTGACGCAGTGGTGTATTTTCATGAGTACAAAACAAGGCTACCTTGTTCACGAAGATAACAATAACATATCATTACAACTTATATATTTTTGACAATGTACAACTTTGAACTGGTACCAAAATTATATACTCCCTCCGTTTCAAAATATAATTCATTTTAGACTAATTACATAATCATTAAGTAATATATGAATGTATTTTTCATGCATGTCGGTACCAATGTGTGAGAGATGACAAAGAGAAGTTGTCTAGGATATTTAGGTGTATTTTCATGTGTACAGATATAAGTGTTATTTGAGACATCCGCAAGTCGTGACGATACATGTTTAGGGCCATTTGATGGAGTTTAGTACCATTTGATGATGCATGTTTAGTATAGAAACAATACAAGAGTTATTTTTCTGTTTGGGTGTTTAGTACCATTTGACGTAGTGGTGTATTTTCATGAGTACAAAACAAGGCTACCTTGTTCATGAAGATAATGATAACATATCATTACAACTTATATATTTTTGACGATGTACAACTTTGAACTGGTACCAAAATTATATACTCCCTCCGTTCCAAAATATAATTCATTTTAAGCTAATTACATATTCATTAAGTAATATATGAATGTATTTTTCATGCATGACTATATTTATTATCATTTGAATGAATATAGACAAAATATGGGCTAGGAAAAAATATATTTTGGAACAGAGTGAATATATATCATCATATCTTCGGTTTGTTTGTAAAAAAGGAAATGTCATTGTTGTGCTATCTCAATACCTTCATATATATATCATCCTTCTTTATTATATATACATTTTGATTTGATGACAACAAAACAACGCGCTCAAGGCGCGCATCAAACACTAGTGCCCTTTAGATCTAAATGGATTTCCTTAGACGTTGTCACGTTGGCAAAGCTTGACTAAAGATTTTGGCCTTTAGAAACCTAACAATGAAATTATAACGATATAATACTAGTATATTTTAAATACAGATCGATCATAGTTAGGTAATTAGGTAAAATAACTAATTGCACATTTAAGTGTTACCTAAATTAATGTCGAGTCACTTTCCCTGTGTTTGATTGGGTGCGTCGTGGTAGCCAGACACGGCGTGTGCGTTGACTGTAGGTGAACACATGTTTAGATAACTACACGCGAGCGGGCGCAAAACGGGTCGGTTATACCCGCCGGGTATCGGATACTGATAGTGTAAATATCCATTTTTTTGGATACGGATTCGGGTATTTTTATATTTGGGACGGATACGGGTAATATCCGGATAGTGTAGCTTCGGATTCGGGTCGGATACGGAGCGAGTACTACTCGGTAAATACCCGGATATTCGCGTCGTATACGGGTACCTGGAATTCGGGTACCCGTTTTTCCTTTTTCTACATAATAATATAGTTATAAAATCATAACTTTTACATATGAAAACGAATGAAGATAAACTTTATATGAAAATTGTAGAGTTCGAAGAGATCTATAACTTTGTAGTACATCACATTTTTGTTTAAACATATCTTTAGGCCAAAATCATTGAAATAATTTCTAAATTTATATCAAAATAATAGACTTTATTATTTTCATGTGGGGACTTAAGATTATCTCCATGTGAAAACTTAAGATTATCTTTTTATAAATTATTTATATTGGTAACTTATTTGCAATTTTAGGTTGATGCTACAATATTTTTATGAATTTAATTGTATTTTGATGATGTTGGGGACTTGTTCTCAAATGCTAAGAGTTAAGAACAAGGCAACATAAAAAGTGTTAAATATTAAAGTCCTTCATCCTTCAAAACATTATATCCCTTCGGACATAACGAATTCCGGATGAAGGTTATGAAGAAAAAAACTTCGTAAGCTCGATAGACAATACAGAAGAATTCGCATATTAAATATGAAGAATAATTTAGATATTATTATCAACTTATATTTATTTGCATTATCATCTTCAAAATAACAAATTATAAATGTACCTTCGGATTGACGGAAAGTAAAGGTACAGGCGTAATGCGGAAAGCGAATGCTGAGTCAGCCTGAACAGTACGGGAGTACTGTTTATCTATTTATAGGCAAGGGACGCAGCCCGTGTAGAATTACATTTGTGCCCTTTACATTCATCAATAACTCTATAGTAATTCTTCGGGGTCTAATTTGCCTTTTCATCTTTAAGTCGGTTCCCCTTCTCTGCTATTATGCCGAAGCTTTTCTGCGCACAGCTTCGTGATCATCTTATCCTTCGTCATAATCGCTTTTCGTCTCGCTCAGGCTTCGTACTGACCATACTCTTGTATACTCATGCCCCAATTCCGAAGATACCTGTTCACATATTCCACTTGGAAAACATTGTTAAATCATGTTTTTGAGGACCTTCGGAAGCCAAAGGCCCCCAACAGTAGCCCCTCGCAATATTAATTTGCTAGAATGATAAATTCATATTGCGACATGGACGAAGGCCTTAAGCCGAAGGTCCGAAAAAACACCTTCCCTTTGCTAGAATAGCAACAGTCATTGACAAGCGGGACCCTCCAGTTTTCAACGCACTAGGTGTATAAATAAGAGCTTACCACGAGTTTATTTGGCACGCTTTCTTGCCATCTGCTCTTGCTCACTCGACTTTTTGCCTGTGCGCAACAACACTTGCTTGGCTTTTTAAATTTTTAAGCTTCGGATTTGAGAGCACTTTCTCAGCGTTTACGAAGATGTCTGAAGATAAGAAAGCTGTTGCTGAATCGAAGCTAAGCCTTTCTGAGGAGATGCACCTCGGGTTTCTTCAATCAATAGCAAAGACCAATACAGAGAAGATCACTAGGGAGATTTTGGAGGGTTTATCTGAAGACACTGGTGACAGTGACAGCTATGATGTGGAAAGTGGGGGTGAAGACTTCGAAGATCGACCGTGGCGACCAAGTCACACAATCTTCGGAAAATCGGGTATTAAACAGAGTCATCTTGACAACATGAGGGGAAGATACTTTCGAGACATGTCTACTGTGAGGGCAGATGATGGGGAGAAGACTGTGCCTACTCCCAAAGAGAATGAAGTCGTAATCTTCCGAAGCTTCTTAAAGGCTAGACTGCGGTTTCCCTTGAGCAGTTTTGTCGTAGAAGTACTGAAGATATTTGAAATCTACCTTCATCAACTTACTCCCGAAGCAATCATAAGAATGGGCATCTTCGTCTGGGCCGTGAGGAGCCAAGGTTTAGAACCAAATGCAAAAAGTTTCTGCAACATACATGAGCTATTGTATGAGACAAAACCCTAGGGTAAAGAGCAGTATCACAACAATTTTGGCTGCTACAGCTTCGGCGCCCGGTCTGGGTCAAGCTGTCCCATGCCAACCTTTCGAAAGAGGTGGCCCGGCGACTGGATGACGGAATGGTTTTATGTGAAGAATGACTTGAAAGCACGAGAAGATATTAAAGGTATCATTATGCGCCCTATCTGGCAACGCTTCGGCCTTCGGAGGCCGAAGGTGGAAATGAATGAAGCAGCCAAAGAATGCCAGAGAGCCTTCGGCGTGGTTTGCTCTTTTATCAGGACAAGAGATTTGGTCCAAGAACACATTGCCTTCAGAATATGGCCACTTGTAGAAAAGTGGAAAATGCCGAAGGAGACCATTAGAGAAACTGACGAAGGTGGATTAGTTAGGCTAATATACACATTCCAATATGGAGATAAATTCGTCGAGCCAGATGATGACTGGCTAAAAAGTATTGAGGTCATAAGTGATGAATTGCTTGGATTATACTCGAAGGCCGAAGACACTGCACTATCAGCGGCCTTCGGAGGCCGAAAGAAGAAGAGACTCAACCGAGTATTTGATGCAATTGGGTTTGTCTACCCCGACTACCGTTATCCAACGCGGGGTCAAAAAACAAAGAATACATCTTCTGCGAAGGAAGCTGCTTCAGCCGCTCCTAGCGAGCCGGCGCCGAAGAGGAAAAGGGTAAAGGTTCTCACACACCGGCCACGTTATATTGAACCGGCCACAGTGCCTGAGTTTGTCGGTGAGACCTCTTCGGCCACCGAAGCTAAAGAACCAGCTCCCCTGCCAAATATTGAAGGGCTGACCGAAGTGCCGGCGACGGAAAAAATAGAAGGACCGAGGGCTGAAGAAACAAAGACATCAGAAGTTCTAAGTCCTTCAGCAAAAATTGAGGCAGCAAAAAGCCAAAAGGGTCCAGCAGTGACCCCAAAAAGAAAAAGGATGGTTAATGTGCTTGATGTTTTGGAGACAATTAAGTCTTCAAGCACAACTCCAAAGAAAATTGTTGAATCCTCCGAAGTGCATATTGAAGCATTTGACACTGAAACTTCAAAACATCAGTCTGAGACTGAAGCTGGGCCTTCAGAGCCCACCAAGGTGAAATCCTTAGAAGTTGAAGAAATAGAAACAACAGAACAAATTTCGGCTGAAGAAACTGGTACTGCCGCCCCCGAAGCATCTTCCGAAGTCTTGGATTATATTCTACGTCATGCTTCGGGGAAAAAATTGACTGAAAAAGAACAGCAAGAGGCCCAGTTTTATGCCCAAAAATTGAAATATCCAAAGGGGGCGTTGATATTGAACGGCTATGGAGAAGAAGACTTTTTGTATTGTCTCCCTGACAGCAAGGAGATTTCTGTCTATCGGGAGATGAGCAAGAGCTTCGGATTCCCAACACTAGAAGACGGGCTCTCGGTGCTGTCGAAAAACGAGCTAGCCGACAGCCTGGCATATAATAGCTTAAAGGTGCAGAAAATGAGGTTTTTGTATTTTTTCTTGAAAACAAAATTTTTTTTTGCTTAAATTTGTTGACGCATACACATTTTTCTTTGCAGGGCCTTATACTTAGCAATGCCCTCAGGGCCCAAAAAGATGCCGAAGACGAAGGGTGTGTTATGGCCCTGAGCAACCTTCGTTCCGAAGTAATTGAACTAAGGAACGAAGGTCTCGAAAAAGATAAAATATTGCATTCATTGATAGATAGAATAAAAGAAGACGAAGCTATTTTTAAAGTTCAAGCTGAGGCTCAGAGGCGTGAAATTGAAGATCTCCGAAAACAACTAGCCAGAGCTAAAGAGGAACGCACACTTGAAGAAACAAAACGAGAAATCAGTGAACAATGGCAAACCATTTGGAAAAAAGCGTTGAAGAGCTTCGTGCATCTAAGAAAAGATGCTATGAGAAATCTATAGAATGTGTTAAAAAAGTAAAAACCAGCTTCGCCAGTATTGGTGCTTTTTCAAGTGAAGAAAACTTCATAAAGGGTGACCCCGAGAGCCTAATCAAATGGATCAGTCACGAAGCTGAGGCCTTTGAAGAAATTTTGAATAGCCGCGGAGACATATGTGCCTTTTCGGGTGCCAGAGAGATTGCTACCATTTTGGAGAGGAAAGGCTGTGAGCATGTGAAATTTTTGGCACAATCCGAAACCGCCTTATCCTCCGAAGATATAAAAGAACCCTCGGCCGAAGCAAGCCTGGTCGGTGGAAAATTTTTCACCGACATATGGGACAATGGTGGCCGGGAAATGGCCCAAGAAATTATACGAAGAAGCGAAAAAGGCATCCATGACGCTAGAAAAGTAGCAGAGGCCGCTGAGAAAAGTGCGGAGCTCGAAGGGCAAATAGGTACTAACTAGTGGTTTTTAGCTCTGCTGTAATTTTTTGATTTCGAACTTGTTTATGGTTTGTAATAGTAATATAGCCATATCTTCTCCTCCCTCATAACCTGCTGAGCGATATACAGGCCCCCACGCGAAGGGGGATGACGAAATTAGGAAAATGACCGAAGTCATCATGGATAAAGTTGTTGATCAGCTACTAAACGAAGCCGCAGAAGTAGTTCTAAGGGAAAATTAGATGCTATTGCAAAAAAAAAACATTTAGAATGTAATGTTTGTTGTGAAACATGTGTAATATTTTGTAACTTTGAATGTAATATATTAGCTGTTTATGGTTCTATCCTTACGATGCATGAAATTTCTTATACATACCGTTTTTGAGCCTTTGGCGAAAAAACACCTTCCCTTCTTTTCATGCTTCGTAAACAGTACCCGTGCTCTCATAAGATCAGTAACCAATCCTGGTAAAGTCAATAACCAATGGATCTTTCCATTTCAGAATTTGACGAAGGTGTAACTCCTCAATAGCTATTTTTTGTGCCTTGTCACTATTTCTTCGAAACAATTTTCGAATATCAATACTGAGATCCCCTTCTTGCGTTGTTGATGCAACATGATGTATGATGTTATGCTATGCAAATGATGGAATGATGTGATGTTATGCAAAATGATGTTTGCCGAAGGTCGATGTTTTTTCACTGCAAGCCTCCCTTAGGAGCTTCTTCGCCTTTTACTTCAGCGGAATCAGCGTTTATTTTTCGCTGTAAGCCTCCCTTAGGAGCTTCTTCGCCTTTTACTTCAGCGGAATTAGCATTTATTTTTCGCTGTAAGCCTCCCTTAGGAGCTTCTTCACCTTTTACTTTCAGCGGAATCAGCGTTTATTTTTCGCTGTAAGCTCTGCATTCCCTTCGGAACGACTTTTGAGCAGAAAACTTACACTGCGCTCCCTTAGGAACGACTTTTGCTGTTTCGAAGAAATTACGCTGCGTTCCTTAGAACAAAATTTTTGATAATTCGAAGGTCCTTCTTGCCACCATAAATTCTTATGCTTCGGCAACTTAAGCCTATGGAGAAGATATATTTTCATTACGGTAAAAAGCGAAACTGTTACAAGAGATTAAAAACGACAAAAAGCCATTAAGCCTCCCATAATTGTTCCTTATTAAAAAGAAAATAATACTGAATGCGAAAAACTGCTGTTGGGGTAGGATATTTGTCAGTAAATATGCTTCGACTCTAGCACAGTGCTATTGACTGTGCGAGCTTCGGACTCCTCTCTGAAGTCCCGCTGAAGGTGAGTGTGCTGACTCCCTTCTGGCTGCTGACCTCGTTGTGTTGGTGGTGGAGGTGGAAGCTGTTGCCACGATGCTTGGGGTTGGCTTGCCGAAGCAGCAGAAGCTGCAGGGTGGTTGCCTACATATTCTGGAATATAGGGTGAATGGTACGAAGCAGTATGCATGACTTGCTTCGGCTGACTCTGTTGCGCTGCAGCTTCTGCTATCTCCTTTTGCTTCTGGATGGTAACATGGCACATCCTGGTGGTATGGCCCTTGTCCTCACCACAGAATAGACAATAAATTTTCCTTGGCTGATCCCCAAATCTTCCTCCGAAGCCCCTGGCGCCTCTGCCCCTTGGAGCTGGCGGCCGGAAAGAGCTTTGCTGCTGCCCCGAAGCTTGCGAGGAGTACTGCAGTCTTTGTGTTGACTCCCTCTATCATCACTCTGAGCAGAGTTGTGAATTGACCTGACGTGCCTTGGATGGAATCTTCCTCCGAAGCCCCTGGTCATTTCGGAGAACCTGTATGCTTCCTCCCTTCTTTGGCGAATGTCATTGTCAGCTCGAATATACTCGTCCATCTTCTGGAGCAGCTTCTCCAAAGTTTGAGGAGGCTTCCTGGCAAAGTATTGAGCTGAAGGTCCTGGCCGAAGCCCCTTAATCATGGCCTCAATGACAATTTCATTGGGCACTGTTGGTGCTTGTGCCCTCAGACGCAGGAACCTTCTAACATACGCCTGAAGGTATTCTTCGTGGTCCTGGGTGCACTGGAATAAAGCTTGAGCAGTGACCGGCTTCATTTGAAACCCTTGGAAGCTGGTTATCAGCATATCCTTCAGCTTTTGCCATGAGGTGATTGTTCCTGGCCGAAGAGAGGAGTACCAGGTTTGTGCAACACTCTTGACAGCCATGACGAAAGACTTTGCCATGACTGCAGTATTGCCACCATACGAAGATATGGTTGCTTCATAACTCATCAAGAATTGCTTCGGGTCTGAATGACCGTCGTACATGGGGAGTTGGGGTGGCTTGTAAGACTGGGGCCAAGGTGTAGCCTGCAGTTCTGTTGATAGAGGAGAAGTCTCATCAAAAGCAAAATTTCCATGATGGAAATCCTCATACCAATCGTCCTCGTTGTAGAAGCCCTCCTGATGAAGCTCTCTGCGCGGAGGCCTTCGGTTCTGGTCATCTTGAGCAAGATGACGAACTTCTTCAGAGGCTTCGTCTATCTGCCTTTGTAGGTCAGCTAGACGAGCCATCTTTTCCTTCTTCCGTTGGACCTGTTGATGGAGCATCTCCAAGTTTTGGATTTCTTGATCCAAGTCGTCCTCTGGAGGCGTCGGACTGGTGGCCTTCCTCTTCTGGCTTCGGGCCTCCCTAAGAGAAAGGACATCCTGATTAGGATCCAGCGGCTGCAGAGCGGCAGCCCCTGTTGCTGAAGCTTTCTTTGGCGGCATGACGAAGGTGATGCTTGCCGAAGGTGTTCAAAACTCAAAAAATGGAAGTGAGTTCACCGGAGGTGGGCGGCAATGTTGGGGACTTGTTCTCAAATGCTAAGAGTTAAGAACAAGGCAACATAAAAAGTGTTAAATATTAAAGTCCTTCGTCCTTCAAGACATTATATCCCTTCGGACATAACGAATTCCGGACGAAGGTTATGAAGAAAAAAATCTTCGTAAGCTCGATAGGCAATACAGAAGAATTCGCATATTAAATACGAAGAATAATTTAGATATTATTATCAACTTATATTTATTTGCATTATCATCTTCAAAATAACAAATTATAAATGTACCTTCGGATTGACGGAAAGTAAAGGTACATGCGTGATGCGGAAAGCGAATGCTGAGTCAGCCTGAACAGTACGGGAGTACTGTTCATCTATTTATAGGCAAGGGACGCAGCCCGTGTAGAATTACATTTGTGCCCTTTACATTCATCAATAACTCTAGTAATTCTTCGGGGTCTAATTTGCCTTTTCATCTTTAAGTCGGTTCCCCTTCTCTGCTATTATGCCGAAGCTTTTCTGCGCACAGCTTCGTGATCATCTTATCCTTCGTCATAATCGCTTTCCGTCTCGCTCAGGCTTCGTACTGACCATACTCTTGTATACTCATGCCCCGATTCCAAAGATACCTGTTCACATATTCCACTTGGAAAACATTGTTAAATCATGTTTTTGAGGACCTTCGGAAGCCGAAGGCCCCCAACAGATGATTTTCTACAACAAGAAATTAATAATACACCGAATAGCCTAAAAAATCATGAATTTTTACGGGGACACAACATATATCCACATATAGTTCTCAAAAACTTTTGGACTATAAAATCCATAAGATGTTGGTGTTTCTTCTGTTCCACTCCCACTTATTGCGTGAGTTACACGTGAAATCATTTTATGTATCGAAGTTTCAACATAATCAATATTTCACTTATCATTTTCATGTGGGGACTTGAGGTTATATTTGAATAGAATGTTTATTTTGTTTTGGTAAGATTTTTGCAATTTTGGGTCAAAACTAGTGTATTTTATGAATTTTAATTATATTTTGATGATTTTATGTAGAAAGAAATTAATAATGTATAAATAACCTCAGAAATCCATGAAATTATACGAAGGTACAAAATTGGCCACATCTATACTACTCTATAAGACAGTACCGTAGACGTTCACAATCCATGCACCACGGTTCTGCCTCCTCCCATCGCGCGTCTGGCCCCACCGCGCATCCGCGCGCTCGCGGTCCGCGCCCCCACCCGACGCAACCCTCGCCCACTGTCCCGTCCCGCGATCCGCGATCCCCGATGCCCTCCCCCACGCGCAGAAACTCCCGGCCTCGCCGATCCTCCCCCGATGTCGACGATTTCTGGACGCCCGGGATGCCTTCCACCGGCGTCCGGCGAGGGTTTTTGGGAGCCCGGCCCCTAGCCCCGGCCCCGGTGGCGGTGCGGCTCCTAGCCGCGGCCCCGGCGGCGCGGACGAGGGTTGGGGCCCCCCGGCGGCGCGGACGAGGGTTGGGGCCCCCCGGCGGCGCGGGAGCAACCCCACGGCGCGCGCGATCAGTTCGCGGAGCTCTCGGCGGGGCGAGGCTTCGTGTGCGGCCTGCAGGCGGGGGGCGCCGCGCTCCTCTGCTGGCCGTCCACGCCGGCGCCGCAGTGGGGGCAGCTCCGGCGGATCTACAACGGGCCCGCCCCGCTTGCGGACCTCGCCGTCGGCGCCGACCACGTCGCGGCCTACGACACCTCTGGGGAAGGTGGTCCTATGGTGGCGCGGCGGGGGCCGGTTCCCCGCGCGGGCCGACGGCGCGTTCCGCTCCCTCGTCTCTGGGGACGGCTTCTCCTGCGCCGTCCAGGCCAACGCGTCCGCCGCCCCGTACCTCGCCGCGGGGGGCGCCCGCGCCTGCGCCGTACTCGCCTCCAGCGCCACGCTCTGCTCGGGCTCGGACGCCTCCGCCGGCGTGCTGCCGCGGGACCTCTTCAGCTACGGCCTCGCCGTCGGCGACTCCCACGCGTGCGCGCTCCGCCGGCCCGACCACACCGCGGTTTGCTGGACCCTTGGGGGACCCACCACCACCCTGTACGAGCCGGCCCTGGGGATCTCCTTCGGCTTCCTCGTCGCCGGCGGCAACTTCACCTGCGGCGTCGTGTCCAGCGACTTTAGCGTGTACTGCTGGTCCGCGGGCGCCGTGGCCGCGCCGGTGCCGCTCCCGTGGATTCGCCCGGGCGTCTACGTCAGTGACGACAGCTCCTTCCTGTTGCAACGGAGCTTCTCCTCAGTCATCGACGGCACCGCCTACGTCGGCTTCTCGTCGGCCACCGGCATCCTCTTCTGCCGCCACTACGTGCTGGGCTGGAGCTTCAGGATGAACGGTGCCGCCCTGCCGCTCAACGTCTCCTCCCTGCCCACCCTCCCGGTCACGGGCCCCAGGCCGAGGTCCAGGGCGCTGGAGATTGTGCTGCCGATAGCGTCTGCGGCGCTCGTCTTCGCGGCGGCTGCCGCCGTCTTCGCGTTCCTGCGGAGGCGGCGCATGTACGCGGAGGTCAGGGAGGATTGGGAGGCCTCGTTCGGGCCGCACAGGTTCTCGTACAAGGACCTGTTCCACGCCACCGACGGGTTCAGCGACAAGCGGCTGCTAGGCATCGGCGGCTTCGGTAGGGTGTACCGGGGCGCGCTGGCGTCCAAGACGGAGGTCGCGGTGAAGAAGGTGGCGCACGGGTCTAGGCAGGGGATGAGGGAGTTCGTGGCCAAGGTCGTCAGCATTGGCCGCCTCCGGCACCGCAACCTCGTGCAGCTGCTCGGCTACTGCCGGCGCAAGGGCGAGCTGCTGCTGGTCTTCGACTACATGCCCAACGGCAGCCTTGACAGGTGCCTCTACGACCGGAGCAGGACCGCGCTGAGCTGGGGGCAGAGGTTCCGCATCATCAAGGGTGTCGCGTCCGGCCTGCTGTACCTCCACGAGGACTGGGAGCAGGTGGTGGTGCACCGGGACATCAAGGCCAGCAACGTGCTGCTCGACAAGGAGATGAACGCGCGGCTGGGTGACTTCGGGCTGGCGCGGCTGTACGACTTGGGGTATCCTTGCCTGACATGTCTAGCTATTCTATCAATGGGAAAACCTTACTGAAAGCTTGAAGAGCACTTGATTTTACAGTACCAAGTGCATCAGTAGCTTGAGCACCATATTTTGCTATAAGCAAGTTCAGTTTTTTTACTGAGATACACTATTGTTCCACTGCAGGATGCAAGTTACCCTTCAGAACAACTCTTAATTTCTGGATAAAAGGTGAACAATTACGTTCCTTGTAGATGCCTCCCCCCTCCTCATGTATGATTTGCAGTTGATTTCTCCATCATCCAAATCTCTGATGGTTTTATATCAAGTTGCCCATATCCCTTTACTGTGCATGGTGTTTCATGCTGCCTTGTGTAACACAGGAAACACAGGACCAGGTTTACTTTATAAAACAGATCGAATCATTGGGAAATGCTTGTGGAACTATTGCTCTACTCCATGCTGTTGGAAATGCATCTTCCAAAGTCAATTTAGGTGACCTAAAATGATTATATGCAGCACACAGAATTCTATGAGATGGTTGCAATCTTTCTTGTTCTCTCCTTGTTTCTGAATTGAATTAACCTATCTGGTCTTTTGTAGTGGAGAATTCATGCTTGGACTTGTTCTTCAAATCAACTGTTACCATGAATTAACTTCGGTGTTGGTAGGATTAACTTGCTTAGTAAATTTAAGATGAACCTGACTAAGGTTCATTCTCTTACTGCCTTACATCAAACTTGAATGGAATGGTTGTCTTGTAAAAAACTACGATGTTTTAGTTTCGTAGGTTTAATTGTCTTCGGTGTTTCTCATGTGTTGAATCATTGCAGAAGTTGGAGCACATGCTGGACAATTTCTTCTCTGTGTTGTCATGTGTTGTCTCCGTGCCCTTCTACACGGGATTCCTCCCTCTCCTGTTCTGGGTATGCCTTCTCTCTCATGTCCCACTGGTTTTATTGCCTTGCTTTCTGTATTCTCGGTACTAATTCCCTTTGATCCTGAATTCTTTTTTTTTGAAAAAAAAATCTATATCTTGCAGAGTGGACACGGTAGGCTGGCTAGGCAGATGATCCTCCTCATGGCTTTCTGTGACTACCTCGGCAACTCTGTCAAGGTTTTGCCATCTGCTTGTATACAATTGAAGGGACACGCTTTAGTTTAATCACTGACACTCTCGATCTTTCTGAACGCAGGATATGGTGTCATCCCCTCGGCCATGCTCTCCGCCCATTAGAAGAGTGACAGCTACAGAAGATGAGAAGGAAAATGCCATGGAATATGGGCTACCGTCATCACATGCTCTCAACACTGTTTGTTTGAAGGGTATGTATGTTCCTGCTCTTATTTCGGTAGGGGAAGCTTAAAAGGAATTGTTGGCTGATGCTGCTTTTTGATCAATGCAAATATTTGTTACACTATGTCCTAACATACGGAGAACATGGCAGTCTTACAGTTGCTGCGGGTTTATCTCTAGCTCTCTTACCCCAAATTTGCTGCGGGTTTTCCAGCAGTGATCCCTGTTGGTGTTCAGCGCCAAGGAATTGGAGATTGGTGATTTTGGTTATGCATGGTCGTTTGAATTTTTTTATGTTGTAACCCATACCGTGAATTGTTGTGAGTTGATTGAGCTTTAAAGGAATTGCAGAATCTTGAGTTAGCCAGTTCATTTTTCTTTTTGAGTAACCGGTGAAACTAGGGCATGAATATGGTAGTTGGCTCCCACGCAGTGTTCTATGGTGTTTTCCCTACTCACATCTTTCATATAACAGCTGTAGGAAACTAGACATGTCTTGTGAAGCACAATTTTGTTTGTGAGCTCCTCGTTTGTTGATCTAATGATGTAACTATTGATATTTGATAGCCTATTGCTGGTCATATAATTTTGATTCTAATCCAGTGATGAAAAGCTAAAATCATCCAGCTGTCGTTCTTTGATTACCCTGAGATGGTAAATATGCACAAATATACTTAAGTTTATCTGCAGAGAGCATCGTTATCAAACAAAAACATGGGGTGGATCTACCAATGTGGCCAGGCATGGAAGCTGCCCATAGCACTGCCGCCATATAGTTGACAACGATTACCGACACTGTAGATTCCATTCTCTGTGTACACTGTAGATTCCATTCTCTGTGTGTACACCAAGGTATCGGTGTCTCGTCTCGGACCACAAGAGCATTTTTAATGTATCTGGCTTCAAAGTTAGTCTTTGATTATTATCTTTCTCGCAACATAAGGGCAAACAACGTTTATATGTAGAAAACAAATACAGTTTGCAAACGTTTTAGGAAAATTTATTTACAATAAAGATATACTTATAGTTTCACCAATGGATGGCCAAAAAATATAACCTTTTAGTTCAGGAAATATAGAACAACAACAAGTAGATTTTGATAAATCCATTAGAATCTCAATATAAATATAGAATATCGACCTCTATTCTTTTAATGTTTAATCCTCTATTCGCAATAGTTAAAAAAAGCTATTGCTATGATTGTAACAAATTTATTAACGTAGGAATTTAATATTACAATGGTGCCAAAATGGATTGTTCTAAGGAGAAAAATCAAGTACAAATTGACAACCAATTGGACAAGCATGCAGTGGTTGATAATGAATCAGCTCTTAATGCAAACATCCTTAACATGCTAATAGACTATAGAATAACAATTAGTGCTTTTGCATATCAGTGTATTCTATCATGTCGATTTCGTAGCAACGCACGGGCATATATCTAGTATAGTCATAAAAATAATGGGACCATAAAATCCACAGGACATCAACGTTTTTTCTATTTTATTTCCACTTATTGCGTGAGTTACACGTGAAATCACTATAAGTATCCAAGTTTCAACATAATCAATACTTCTTTTTACCATTTTTATGTGGGAACTTGAGATTATCTTCTATTAAATGTTTATTAGTATTGATAATTTACTTGCAATTTCGTGGTCGAACAAGAATATTTTATGATAACCAATTAATGTATTATCCGACAAATATCCGATATCCGATCAAATAATATCCGTATCCGTCACTTATCTGCCCGGATAAATATTTTTTCTCGAAAATGCGCAGGAGAGCTGCGCCCCTTTATATATTAAGAAGACAGGAAAAAGGTCTAAAATAGACCAAACAACAGCAGGCCCCCTGACGGGGGCCAGAAAATAGCATACAAAAAAGAACTCATCTAACAACACACCACTCTAGGGAGTGCCCGGATAAATATCCGGTCCCTGTATCCGTATCCGTCCCGTTTCTAACTATCCGTATCCGATCACGAATCCGTTTTAAATATATTAGGGTAGGATATAGGATGAGCTACTATCCATCCGTATCGACCCGTTTTCACCCCTACGCACAAGTGTCTTCAGGTGCAATTCAGGCCAATTTGCAGCCCTCCTGCACACGAAAAAAACCTGGAGAGATCCTATCTCCCACGGGCCAGCTCGCACAAGCCTACAGCCACACCTATAGACAACCAATCATATAATATATTTAAACCGCTAAATATGCACATGTACTAGAAAAAGCAGCGCCCTATCGGGCGTTGTACCTGCCATTTCTGATTTCATAATGTATAACCAATTTCATTTAAACAAGTTTAGGCAGATGCACCGCGCGCAGATCGGTGATGGGATAGATATAGAGAGGCGGACGCAGCTCGACGCGGCTCTGTGGAATGGAATGACAAATTCAGGTCTGAATTGTTTTCGAACCTTGGTTACTATAAATGGATGCTATCTGCCGTGGCACTCCGGTGTATGCATCTGAACTGTGAATTTCGCAGGTCTCTTATGCATGATGCATCAATCAAGAGGTAGAAGTCCAGAAAACAGACCATGAGTTTATTAAATTTATTCTGTTCTAGATAACAGACCATGAGTTTATACCACCTCTAGTTAACCTTATATTGAAGGTGATTCTATTCTTGCTTATGCTTGAAGGTTGCCCCTAAACATCTGATGACTCGTTTAGCTAAAATAATAAAACAGAATGAATTTAATAGAGGAGTGATCTAAGTCCTTACAGCATAAGATATGGAAGTTTGTACATAGTGATCGTGCTCCTATGATTGCACTTTGCACAAAGTAACAATCAAAGAGCAACCACCCGAAGGGCAATGAAGGCCATGTGGCTCCTGTGAGCGAGATATTCAACAGCAATTCAGATTCTACCATTAGAATAGATATTCAACAGCAATTCCACCTAATAAAACACAAGTGGACATTATGGATTACTATAGATATGATCATCCAATTCTGTTCGAGAATGAAGAATCCATCGGCCACAAACAAGCACAGACACTGGCATTGTTGGTGATGAGGACTCGCTAATTTCTCATGCTGAATGGCTTGAACGCAACGAAACCGTTCGTCACCGCAGGCCGCAGCAGCCTAGAAGCGGTGGTCTTAACTCCTAACTCTTGAGCACCATGTCGAGAGGCCGGACGGTCCGCGGTCCGGACGGTCCGCATCGATGGTCCGGATTGTTCGCGTGTGCGTAGAGCTAATTAGGGTTCCAAATTTTTTGCTACAGTTGTTGGCTAAATTCTCATAATTAGCTCAGGGAATTTGTTTGTAATGGGTCCAGGCCTCCTCCTCTATAAATACAGAGGAATACAACCGATTAATCATCATCAATCGAATAAATAATCAATTTATCTCGCACCTATTTCTTGTACATTTAGGAGTAGTTCTAATCTAATTCTAGTTTAGTTTTTCAATCCCCAAATTCTCCGCTTCTCTTCGACTCTACGTCGATTAGAGGAGTCTAGGTCGGCCTGCCGAGCCTAGACAACACCTAGGATGTCTCCTCCCCGACGAGGTCCCTTCTGGAGCGAGATCCAGACGCTGCCGGCGACCTTCACCGCCCTTGCGCATGCGCGGACCGTCCGACCTGTAGGCGCGGACCGTCCGGCCCGTCAGACAGGAAACCCTAGCCCTGCCCCAGGTCGCGGACCGTCCGGCCCCTGACCACGGACCATCCGTGCCTGTGCAGAGAGCACCGCCGCCGATTCTCACGCAGTGATTGGCGCCCAAAAAGGCACCAACACACTTTTGGCGACTCCGCTAGGACAACACATATAAACTCATTAGATCGGCCCATAATGGCTGGTTCAAGGGATAGCTCTGACATCTCCCCCAGTAATATCATAGAGCCGACTTGGGAGACCTTGCCGGCTGACAAACAACTCCAGTTCGAGGAGCACAAGGAGCAGCTGATCGAAGAAGCAAAGACGAAGTTTCTGGCCAACTTCAAGGTGGATAGGAACAACAAGGTCGTCCGGCAACGGGCGACTGATCTGGCTTCGCTCCGACCCATAACGGATACCCCCAATGTAAGTAACACCAACGAGCTCAAATCTCTTAAAGCTTACATAGATGAACAACGAGAACAAATACAACATATCGTAGGAAGGATTATAGAAGGCTAGTACGTGCGTTTGATAAATCCACTGTTGCAAATTTTCCTTCGCGTGAGGTTGAATTGGGGGAAAATACACGTAATTCGTCGGCTATAGGTTGTCACGACCTGTCACAGCCCCTTTATGGGATGCCGATGGACACATACCCTGAGCAACCACAAATCGGCAGTAAATTAGCCGATCTGCACATGTCCGGACCGTCCGCACGCGAGCGCGGACCATCCGAGCCAGCAACGGCCGGTCCCATTTTTAATGAGTTACCGAGATATGCGTCCAAGCCGCCACATGTTGCACAAGCCCTAAACCACCCAGACAGACCGTCCGCATATGATCATGGACGTTCCGCGTATCCGACCGGACAGTCCGGCATAGGGTTGAGTGCAGAGGATTGTTGCATAAATCCTCGCCCATCCCAGCAACACTTCCCATCACACTATACAATGCATCAGCCCATTAATACATAATCTCAAGCCCATGGGGGTGAGTACTTTTTGGCCCCACTTAGAAGGTCGGAAAGGAATGGTCAATCCTATGAACCATATAGGGCAAATAGTAATGCACCACAGAACTCAAACCAATGGGGGCGAGGACAGCAAACTAATGTTCAAACAACTTCACCTTTGATAGGACAAAGAGTCGGTGGTCTCCCACCGGCTGCTATTGACATAGTAAGGGAAGAAATAGCTGGGCGTTCCGAGATAAGCTCAGAGTAAGCATGGTCCCTAGGGGGCAGTCATATCGAAGGCCTTATGACAGCCGATTTGACCACCACCCATACCCACAGGGAACCAGGATACCGAACTCGCAAAATTTTCGGGTGATCAAGGAAAAAGTACACGTGAACACATAGGCCAGTTTCTAGCACAATTAGGAGAATTGGCCGACACAGAGGCGTTCTGCGTACATTTATTTTCAGTTATCTTTAACAGGAATTGCATTCGCATGATACGCCACATTACCCCCTAATTCTATTTTGTCATGGGGGATTTAGAACAAAAATTCCATGGTCACTTCTTTTCGGGTGATTATGAATTAGATTTGGTAGACTTAGTGGCCCTGCGGCAAGGGAAAGACGAATCTGTTAATGAATACATCCAGAGGTTCTGGGATATAAAAAACCGATGCTTTCAAATTCATTTAGCAGAAAAACAGCTAGCAGGATTAGTCTTTAATGGACTGTGATATTATTTAAAGGAAAGAATAGAAGGTATCGAGTTTTTTACGCTAGCACAATTACATCAAAGAGCTTTAGCTTGTGAAAGCCGAAGCAAAGAAACTACTAAAACAATTCGTCACAACGTGCGTATAGTAGAGTGCTGAAAGGGAAATAGGCTATAAACCTTTTCCTAAATGATTTTGGTGGTTGAAATGCCCAACACAAATAATTAGACTAACTAGTTTGCTCTAGAGTATATGTTCTACAGGTGCCAAAGGTTCAACTCAAAGCCAATACAAAGATTAAAAAGGGTTCAAGAAGAAAGGAGCAATGGAAACCGAAGTGCTCCCTGGTCTGGCGCACCGGACTGTCCGGTGCGCCACCGGACAGTGTTCGGTGCACCAGGGAAGAACGACTTCAAACTCTTCACCTTCGGGTTTCCCAGGTGCAGCTCCGCTATAATTCACCGGACTGTCCGGTGGGTCACCGGACTGTCCGGTGAACCAGCGGAGCAACGGCTATATGCACGCAACGGTCGACTCTAACAGTGAACAGTGAAGAACAGTACACGCGGCAGAAGTCAGAGCAGAAGATCAGAGGGGCACCGGACTGTCCGGTGCCACATGAGGACAAAGCCTCCAACGGTCGACCAGCTCCAAGCCCTATCGACAAGATGATGTGGCGGCGCACCGGACACTATCCGGTGGCGCACCGGACTGTCCGGTGCGCCCATCGCCAGCAGCCTTCTCCAACGGCTACAATTTGGTTGGTGGCTATAAATACCACCCCAACCGGCCACTTCAAAGTGTGGGAGCGCAAGAAACATTCCAAATCATATAGTTGACATACTCAAGCCCTCCCAACCACCTCCATTCATTGATCCATCCTATACACAAGATTTAGACCACTACAACCAACACAAGTGCCACAAAAGAGAGAGCAAGCAAGAGAGAGCTACTCATTTGAGTTTAGCACTAGTGCCTTGTGAGATTCATTGAGAGAAAGTGTGTGCTACATCTTGTGTTCATTTGCGCGTGGAGTTTTGACTCCCATTGAACTTCCTCCAAAGTTTTGGAGGCTTGTAAAGCTAGCAAGAGACACCAAAGTGTGTGGTGGTCCTTGCGGGGTCTTCAGTGATCCTTGAGAAGAAGAGCTCGCCGGTCTTGCGTGATCGGTGGAGAGAGGGAAAGGGTTGAAAGAGACCCGTCCTTAGTGGACTCCTCAACGGGGACTAGGCCTTCGAGGGTCGAACCTCGGTAAAACAAATCACCCGTGTCTCGTGTGCTTATTGCTTGTGATTTGTTTGTTGTTTCCCTTTCTAAGTTTTTCTTGCTCTATTCTTTATTAACATTATTTGGTATTGCTTCATAGTAAATTCTCATTTAGTGAAGCAACACCTTACAAGAAAGAACTTGTGTCATTGCTCTTTTTATCTAAGCCCCCTTGCTTTATTCTCATAGACCCATTAGTTGTATTGTTTTATCAATTCCGCATTATTTGAAAGCAATTCTCTTTACAAGCAAGGACTTAGTTTTTATACTCCGATAATTGTTTATATTGTTCTAACCACTAATCAAGGGATCTAGTTGGGGGATAAAGTTTTAATTTTCAGGTTTCGCGTATTCACCTCGCTCTAGGCGACTTTCAATTGGTATCAGAGCTAGGCACTTCATATTGAGTCTAACAACTCGAAGTGATGGCTCGTGGAAGATCCCAAAAGAACAAGAAGTGAACTCGGAAGGAGGTAACTCTTGAAATATTGCTTTCGGATTGTTCTAATTATGTGTCGTGGTCTACTAGTGTAATAAAGGCTTTTAGAACCGTAGATTCACGATTAGAACAAATCTTATAAAAGAGTATTATACCTCCTAGTTATGATAAGAAAAATACTTCCGAAGAGGATCAAATATGTATACACTTAAACTACCTAGCTTTTGACATCTTAGTTAATTCTCTTAGCAAGAAAGATTATCATGCCTTCATAAAGAATTATTATGAAAGTATTCCTGATGCGCATGATATTTGGACTAGAATTAAAAGTAAATTTGATGAGTCCAAACATGATAGTTCATTTTGTACTTCTACTTCCATTGGTCTTTAGGATACTAACCCTTGCAAGGAAGAAGAAGAAAATGACCGATGGAGACCAAACGATGAATCCACCTCTCCAAGAGGTTTGTCTTCCCATTTCGATTCCCACATATGTTGTGTGGCTAATGAAAATGATAACGGAAGCACAAACGAGGATGAGGAGGAAGAAAGAAGCTTCATGCAACTCTACGCTCGCCTAAGCCAAGAAGATAAGGCGGTCATGCTCAAACTTCTAGAAAGAGCGAGAGAGCAAAGCGAAGCTCGTCAAAGGCTAGAAAATGTTCTCTCCATGAAAATTCTACACTTTGACGAGTTGACTAAAGAACATGAGGAGCTAAAGTGCTCTCATGTTGATTTGGTCCAAAGGTATGAAACTATTTCAATTGAGCAAGATAACGCTTTACATTATATCGCTCAATTAGTAAATAGGAATGCCTTGCTTAAGGACCAAGTAGAAAAGCTAAAAGATGAAAATCTAGCTTTTCAAGAAAAATATGATATGCTCCTATGTTCTCATGAAAATCTTATGGAAGATCATATCATATTAAATATTGCTCATGAGGTTGTGATAGAAAACTTAAAATCCCAACAACCTCACTCATGCACATGTATTCAAATTGAAACTACATTACCATGTGCTAATGCTTGTTGTCCGTCGACAAGCAAATCTTCCTTTGAGCTAGAATTTGCAGAAAAAAACGATGATACATATCAAAAGCTCAAAGAAGAAAATGAGAGGCTAAAAATGAGCTTGACACAACTAAAGGGGAAGTGCATTGCTCAACCATCTCAAGATAGCCGTGATCACATGGTGAAGAAGCTTGAGACGGGAACAACCGTGGCATGCACTAAATCCCTTGAAGAAAATGTCAATGACTTGAGGATTGCCAAGAGGAAGGAACAAAAGAATAAAATCAATACCTCTTCCAAAAGCCTCAACCACGCCTCCATAAAAGGTAACATCCAAGGTAATAATCAAGTCTCACTTCACACTAAGAAAAGTAAGAAGTGTAGTGAATGCTTTGAAAAGGGGCACTTGATTAGGTCATGTCCCTATATTAAAAATGACTTGATTATTCACAAGGATGATAAAGTTTGTTTTAAATGCTCCAAGAAGGGACACTTATTTAGATTTTGTCCCCATTTAAAACAAAAAGGCATAATGTTAGAAAAGAAAATATTCACTAACCATGTAGCAAGCAATAAACAAGGAAGAAAGAAATCTTCAAGGCTTGAAGATCGCCTAAGCTATATATGCCGAAAGAAGGAACATCAATGCAAAGATTGTCCCATTGGTAACAATCCCACTCCTAGCTTGTCAATTAATTCACATGTAACTAGGCAACCCAAAATTGCAACTTGTTCTAGAAAGGTAATGAGTTTACCTAGTGCTAACACAAAGGACGTTTGGGTTCCTAGATCCTTGTTGACTAACCGTGATGAACCCATCAAGCAATGGGTACCAAAATATGCCTCTCAAGTTATTAGGCCCACCTACAGTTGTCCTTGTCCAACGGACCTCAGACAACCCTGTAGATGCCCCTGAATTACTTGACAAGTTCGGTATCTGCTTTTCTCACCTTTCCCAAGAGCGTTTCACCCGTCACGCAGACATTACAGACCATCGGAGATACAGAAATGCGGAAGCAATTACATAAACTTACATTTATTTGAAAGTAATATCAAGTTAGTTATTACAGACCAGCATATAAACACGAGTGCAGAGTACTTAATATTACAATACCAAGGGAGGTAAAAACTCCTCCCGATAAGTTCTTACATAAAAGTTTTTATGGAGGACTAGGTCCTCCCGCATCTTCATTCTTGCTTTTCTTCATTTGACACCACCTTGGTACAAAAGCAACAAAAATTTGCTGCTTCCTCACCTAAAAACAATAGGGAATAAAACCCTGAGTATGGAATTACTCAGCAAGTCTTACCCGACTAAAGAAAAGACTCTCAAGGGTATGCTGGTTATAAGGGAGTCAGGGTAAGGTATCTCAAAGATCAAAGACTCTGTTTTGCATAAATGCTTACTAAAAGTGGATCCTTAAAAATCCAGTTTTATTTTCAGGTTAAGTAAAATTACCTGCATCTAGAGTTCTTTCTAACCTAGTTCAATCACTTCACCTGTACTAGCCAATTTCTTAACAAGTCCTTCATCTTTACTGGAGTTCTACGTATAGGGCAGTGACCAAGTCTTCATGACCGCGAAGGTACGGCGATCCGAATCGATTATACTCAGCTGAGGATCTCCAATCACACGACATATGTAGCACTTAACCCTTGCATATGTCAACCCGCCACCGGGGTTCTTAAGACCAGATCAGGTTCACGCGAACCGAGAGCACAGATACACCACCGTCTAGCCTCTTGCCACAGAGGGTACATGCTACTCTTGCCACCGCTCCACGCCCATTCCGTGTTATCTTATTCTGGCCTTAGTCTTCCCGAGGCAAGGCTTACCCATGACGAGGCATGTGACCAGTTAAAGGGTCCTCGGTCATCAAGCCTACATCGACACGGTCCTTAATCGACTCAGATGGAGACACTACACCGAGACTCTCTTCTCATGCAAGTCACCCTCCCGGTCTCGGTTTAATCATTTAAAACCCAAAGTTTTGGTACCTGGTAGAGGTACATCCTTTCCGATGCTGAACCCATCACGGCCATGATGGATGCACCATCAAGTTTTATTTTCAAAAACATCCTTCCCAATTTGCCAATCATCTTTTGTAAAACAAAAGTTTTTGTTTTGCTAGAGCAATACTAAGCATAGTAAAAACCTTTTATGAAAACAGGGTTTCAAGGAAGATAATCAAGTTCAAGGAAGGTAATGCAAGAATTGTTTAAGCATTCAACTCCTATCACCTAATGCATTAATCAAGTGAGAAAGATTTTAAAAACATCAAGGAAGGTGGCAAATGCACCGGGGCTTGCCTTTGTTGATAGGTGAGTCAGGCTCGGACCCGCAGATATCAAGGTAGTAACAGTTTCCTGCCTGAGATTCCGAAGGGGGTGGTGGCTTCTCTTCAGTTACTTCGATCTCTTCTTCGTTTTCTAAACATAACCATATATATATGTGTATATAAGGATGAATGCTATGTAATGCTCATGAGAGTGCAAAGATAATAAGAATTTATTATCTAAAGTCTTGAATACAACTTTCCTTCACGGAACTCCGAGAACTTAGGGTTTCCGGAGTCACTAAAGGAATTCAAAGGGCAGGGGGTAGGGTTTTGGGTTCTAGTTATCAAACAAGGTCCAAATCCAACCAAACTCTACCCAAGACTTCTAAATAATGTTTTGAGTTCATATAAAAACTTTGGGCATTTTTGGAATGATTATCTATTTTCTAAAAATCCAGAACTAATGTTTTAGGCTATTTTAAATACTCCTAAATTCCCTATTTAACCTAAAAATCATGGTACTATTTTTATTAAATACTATGGAGAATAAAAATTCTAGGAAAATTGGTTTGATATTTTTAGGATTTTTCTACAATTTCCTAGAATTTTTTTGGCCCTGAAAGAAAAAGGAAAGGAAAAACTAGCAACAGTACTGGGCCAATTTAGCCCAGTCAGCCTAGCATACAGGGAACAGGGTCGCGCGCCCGCCTTCACAGTGAAAGCTTTGCAGAAACGCCCTCGAGGTTTTGGCTAACTGGAGATGGGTTCGGTTACTATTACTCTGTGTCACTAACAGTTTACACGGGGGTCCTTCGGTTTCTATTCCTTTACCGCGCCAGGTCCTCGACGACGGTGAGCGCGGGGAAGCTCCGACGAGCTTGCAGACTGGCCGAACGGGGCAACGACCGGTGCTCCCGAGTGGCGGACACAAAATTGGACCCATCCCGACCATTTCCTCCAACACAATTTCATCATTGGCCACATGGTTTGTTCTGGCCACGACGACCATGGACATTGCGGACTAATGAGCGCGTTCTCGGTGATTCATGGCAGTCCAGTACAATTAAAGGGTTCGAGGAGTTTTAGGAGAACCTAGGGATGCTAGAACAATCAATAGAGGAGTATGAATTCACCTGGAATAGGCTGACCACGGGGAGCACACACCGCACGGTGTTCTTGGTGGATTTGGGGGAAATCCCAAACTGAAGCTCTTGGGTGGATAATTTAGGGCACGGATTGATGTAGGAGTTGCTTGACTACCTGACGGAGCTACGAGCGAGGTCAATTTATAGAGCCCTCGAGCGATGGCCGCGAATTTAGGCGATGACGCGCGGCGGCCGGAGGGAAACAAGAATACTGGAGCAAGGGGTGGGTGGCTTTCACCGTGGCGCTTACTCCGGTGATCGCCGGACATGCAATCCTGTGAGTCACCGTGATGAAGTCCAGCGCTTAGGCACGTGGCGTGCAATGGCGACAGCACGATGGCGGTGAGAATTATCCGATCGACCGACGGCTGGGGTGGTACGTCAAGCTTAGCCGCAATCCGAGTGCAAGTTGATCTGATGCCGAGATTTTTATTTGGCTGAGCTTATCTGCTGACCACGGCGCACGAATCGCGGCGAGCAATCGATCAACGACGACGGATCACCGGCGATGAACAGGGGGGTGAACCGTGATCTGTTTCAGTTGGGAGTATACTGTACCATGGCTAATTTCAGTCAGATTAACCTGACAGAGTGACTTCAGGTCTCATTTTATCCAGATTTTGCACGAGAACTTTATCAACCCTCTGTACCAAAGTTGTAGACCAATATACCATCTCCATCTTTGTTATAGCAAACCTAGGTAAATTCTCACTGGATCATGGTCGAAATGTCTCCTAAACTTGGACCCAGGCAACTGATAGTCTGAGATTCAGAATTGATCAGTCTGACAGCCCAACTTTGGGCTTAATTATCTCCCAATTTCTCTTAACAACTATGCTTACACTCTTAAGCAAAGTTGTTCTCCTTTGTTTGGTTTACAAGTTTGATGTGGTGACCTAGGGCAAAAACCCTAGAATTTAAAAGTTACAAAGCTCAAAAGTTGAGCCCATAACACTGTTTTCAGACTTAGAGTGGAATCACCATTGGGGTCTTTTTGCAAATTTGTCCAAAACTTAGGGTTTGGCTTGTAAATCTTCATAAATGTGAACCATGTGACTTTATATGCTTTAACATTGTAGTTTTTACACTTTAGTCCAAATGTGAACTGTTTTGCACATAGGCCCCTAGGGTTTGGATTTAGGGTTTTCCAGGGTTTCAATTAGGGTTTTTGGTATCTCACGGGTATAAATGTAATTCAAGTTCATTCTTAGGAACATTTTATGATTGTTTTACTTAAACCTTTCAGATTTTCTCAATTTGGGTTATATTTTACCCTTTAATCCCTATTTAGGGCTAAGTCCCTATTCTAGGGTTCTATTTGCAAAACACCCAAAACAATACAACTTGTTTGAAATTTTTACCTAGTGGATGCACTCTAGGTGTATCAAACATATGAAATGCCAATGTTTATGATGTCATGCTCAAGTTTTAATAACAGTAACACCAGGGGTGTTACATCCTTTCCCCCATAAAAGAATCTCGCCCCGAGATTAAAAGTCTTAGGGTAGGTAATGGAAAAGGAAATGCTTCACATTTTTATTTCCTTATTTTTGGTACAAGGCAGGGGTGGGTTGGGACTCACTCCATTATTACAACAATGTTGTACACTTTACAAATTACAAGAGGCCAAAAAGCCTTGGAAATTCTTATCTAAAAAGTCTTGAGTTTCCCATGTAGCCTCATCTTCGGAATGTTGGTTCCACTGTATCTTGTAAAACTTGAGAGTTTTGCTCCGGGTAATCCTGTCCTTTTGATCCAAGACTCGAACGGGATGTTCGGAGTATGTTAAGTCTGGTTCAAGGACAACATCTGTCACTTCGACGGTTCGATCTGGTACCCGAAGACACTTCTTTAATTGGGACACGTGGAACACATTATGTATAGCAGACAACGTTTCGGGTAGTCGGAGTCGGTATGCCACTGGTCCACATTGCTCAAGTATAGGGAAAGTACCAATGTACCGGGGTGCAAGCTTCCCTTTAACCCCAAAACGTGATACCCCTTCATTGGGGAGACCTTCAGATAAACATAATCTCCCACTAGAAAATATATAGGCATTCGTCGTTTGTCTGCGTAGCTCTTTTGACGAGCTTGGGCTTTCTTCATATTCTGAATTATTTTCTGAACCTTTTCTTCGGTCTCTTTCACCATATCAGGCTTGAAAAAGGACCTTTCACCAGGTTCAGACCAATTTAGCGGAGTACGACATCGTCGTCTATATAAAGCTTCAAAGGGTGCCATCTTGATGCTTTCTTGATAGCTATTATTATATGAGAATTCCGCTAACGGCAAACATTCATCCCATTTCTGTGAGAAATCCAACACACATGCCCGCAACATATCTTCAAGTAATTGATTAATCCTCTCAGTCTGCCCACTTGTTTGAGGATGATAGGCTGAACTGTGAAGCAATTTAGTACCCAGGGATTTATGAAGTTCTTCCCAGAATTTGGATACGAATTGAGATCCACAATCCGACACTATAGTCTTCAGAACACCATGCAAACTGAGAATGCGAGCAATGTATAATTCCGCATAGGTGATGACGGGATATTTTACTTTGACCGGGAGGAAGTGGGCGATCTTGGTAAGTCGATCAATGATAACCAAAATAGAGTCATACCCCTTTGCGGTCCTGGGCAATCCCACAATAAAGTCCATACTTATGTCTTCCCATTTCCATGTTGGTATTGGTAGAGACTGTAATGGACCGGCAGCTTTTAGGTGTATGGTCTTGACCCATCTGCAGATGTCACATCTAGCCACATAGCGTGCAATCTCGATCTTCATCTTTGTCCACCAATAATGTTGTTTTAGATCTTGATACATCTTAGTGCTTCTGGGATGAATAGAATAGCGACTAAGATGTGCCTCATCAAGAATTTGCTGGCGGACTTCTTCATTCTTCGGCACAACTATGCGGTTTTTGAACCATACAACCCCTTGATCATCTTTTTGGAAGCAATTGGCTTTGCCAGCTTCAATCTTTTCACGAATATGTTTTATGCATTCATCATTCTTTTGTGCGTCGATTATCCTTTGCAGGATGACTGACTCAAGCTTCAAGTGATTTGAAGTCCCATGTTGAATCATACCCAGGTTTAGATTCTCCATCTCCTGGCACAACGTAATGTCAGAAGTCCTCATAGTTAGATAATGGCAGGAGGCCTTGCGACTGAGTGCATCTGCCACTACATTAGCCTTGCCTGGGTGATAATGGATCTCCAGTTCATAATCTTTAATAAGCTCAAGCCATCTCCTTTGTCTCATGTTGAGTTCAGACTGGGTAAAGATATATTTCAAACTTTTGTGGTCTGTGTAAATATGACAGACATTTCCCAGTAGATAATGACGCTATATCTTCAGAGCATGAACCACTGCAGCTAGCTCCAGATCATGAGTAGGATAATGCTCCTCATGCCAGCGTAACTGCCTTGAAGCATACGCAATTACTCGGCCTTCTTGCATTAATACGCAACCGAGACCACTGCCAGATGCGTCACAATACACATCAAATGGCTTGTTAATATCCGGTTGAGCCAATACCGGAGCAGTGGTTAATAATGTCTTCAATTTCTCAAAAGCTTCATTACAGTTTGAAGACCAATTGAATTTGTTATCATTCTTCAATAGACTTGTGATTGGCTTCACAAGTTTAGAAAAATCTGGTATAAATCAACGTTAATAACCAGCCAGTCCAAGGAAACTTCTGACTTGGTGAACAGTGGTTGGGGGTTTCCACTCCAAAATGTCCTTGACTTTGCTGGGATCTACCGCAATCCCCCTGGCAGATAGAACATGTCCCAGAAATTGAATTTCTTCCAGCCAAAATGCGCACTTACTGAACTTGGCGTATAATTGATGTTCTCTCAAGCGCGTTAATACGACCCGTAAATGTTGAGCATGCTCCTCTTCATTCTTTGAATATATCAAAATATCATCTATCAAGACCACCACAAATTTGTCCAACTCGGGCATGAATACCGAGTTCATCAGATAAGTGAAGTGGGCAGGAGCATTCGTCAGTCTGAAAGACATCACCAAGTATTCAAATAATCCGTACCGCGTAGTAAATGCGGTCTTTGGTATATCCTCAAGCCGAATACGGATCTGATGATAGCCCGATCTGAGATCAATCTTGGAGAATACCCTCGCCCCGGTCAGTTGATCAAATAAAATGTCAATCCACGGAAGAGGGTACTTATTCTTGATAGTGACCTCATTCAGGGGTCGATAATCCACACACATCCGTAAAGTTTGATCCTTCTTCTTGACGAATATGGCCGGACAACCCCATGGTGACGAGCTTGGCCGGATGAATCCTTTCGATAGTAGATCTTGTAACTGAATCTTGAGTTCTGCCAGCTCATTTGGAGGCATACGGTACGATCTTCGAGAAATGGGAGCCGTACCGGGCTTCAATTCGATTACAAACTCTACATCTCTCTCGGGTGGTAATCCAGGCAAATCCTCTGGAAAGACATCTGGGAACTCACACACTACCAGAATATCCTTGACTTCCGGTATAATGGCTTCATAAACTCTGCCAGTAATTTTGATTGGAATGGGGATAGACAAGAGAATTTCTTCTTGATTATGACTCAACCTGATGGTTTTCTGATCAGTGTTGAGGGTTGCTTTATGTCGGGCCAGCCAATTCATGCCCAAAATCACATCTATGTCTTGGCCTTTCAGAACTATCATATTAGTAGAAAAGTCCCGTCCGGCCAATGTTACGGGCACTTGATAGGCCACTTCTCTAGTAAAGATTTGTCCCCCAGGTGACTGAATTTTAAACCCCTCTTTTGATTCATGGTATGAAATGCAATGTTGCTCCACAAATTTCTTGCTAATGAATGTATAGGAAGCACCAGAATCAAAGAGAATAATTGCAGGATGATTGGCCACAAGGAACGTACCCATCATACAATAACACTACTAATTTTACAACTATACTATTCCTACTTCCTATCATTCTTAGTAGCTTCACTGTCGGGCGTGGGAGACCATTCGTCGACCAACTTCATGGAGGGAGGGGGCCTGAAAAGGTCCAGTTCACCACCAAAAGCTTCTCCCGCTTCGTGAGAAGGTCTGGCTTCTGTCCCGACAGGGTTTGCAGGTACGCTGGGCTGCAATTGCAAATATAGTACATGAACTTCTTCATGTAGGGTATTGCAATATGCCTGTAGATTATCAATAGCTGAGCTAAGTTCTTCGACTCGGGCTCGAGCCTTTGCTTCCTTAGCCCAGGCAAGCGAACGAGACTGAACCGCCCAGTCAAGCGCTAAGTCTCGATCAGCAAGCTGATCTTGCAGGCGGCGGATGTGGCTTTTTAATTCATTTATTCTATCGCCATCCGCGACCCATATGTTCGTCCTGCGTTGAAGTTCCGCTTGAAGCTGATTTACTTGGGCTTCAAGATCCCCAATCGGATCGTTACTCCCACTACTACTATCGTCATGTCTGGGAGTGAGTTGATGACGGGGTACACCAATTGGGCCAGTTGACTTGCGCGCGGTTTTCCTCATGCGCGGCGACATTTCTTTAAGGGGAAAATTTTATTAGTATAGTTCTTAGCATGATGCATGTATAATTACAGAACCAACCTTAGTTGATTCATACCTTCTATACATTGCACTCCTCCTATCTGGTCTTTCATATAGATTCTTTAGATATAAGGGGTAAGAATGGAAGAAATCTTTCTAGGTAAGTCTTTAGAAAATCCTTTTGAAGATGCCTCATAATATCTGCAAAGAAGGGCTTCGCTCCGATACCAGCTGTGACGGAACCTCTCAAGTTATTAGGCCCACCTACAGTTGTCCTTGTCCAACGGACCTCAGACAACCCTGTAGATGCCCCTGAATTACTTGACAAGTTCGGTATCTGCTTTTCTCACCTTTCCCAAGAGCGTTTCACCCGTCACGCTGACATTACAAACCATCAGAGATACAGAAATGCGGAAGCAATTACATAAACTTACATTTATTTGAAAGTAAGATCAAGTTAGTTATTACAGACCAACATATAAACACGAGTGCAGAGTACTTAATATTATAATACCAAGGGAGGTAAAAACTCCTCCCGATAAGTTCTTACATAAAAGTTTTTATGGAGGACTAGGTCCTCCCGCATCTTCATTCTTGCTTTTCTTCATTTGACACCACCTTGGTACAAAGGCAACAAAAATTTGCTGCTTCCTCATCTAAAAACAATAGGGAATAAAACCCTGAGTATGGAATTACTCAGCAACTCTTACCCGACTAAAGAAAAGACTCTCAAGGGTATGCTGGTTATAAGGGAGTCAAGGTAAGGTATCTCAAAGATCAAAGACTCTGTTTTGCATAAATGCTTACTAAAAGTGGATCCTTAAAAATCCAGTTTTATTTTCAGGTTAAGTAAAATTACCTGCATCTAGAGTTCTTTCTAACCTAGTTCAATCACTTCACCTGTACTAGCCAATTTCTTAACAAGTCCTTCATCTTTACTGGAGTTCTACGTATAGGGCAGTGACCAAGTCTTCATGACCGCGAAGGTACGGCGATCCGAATCGATTATACTCAGCTAAGGATCTCCAATCACACGACATATGTAGCACTTAACCCTTGCATATGTCAACCCGCCACCGGGGGTTCTTAAGACCAGATCAGGTTCACGCGAACCGAGAGCACAGATACACCACCGTCCAGCCTCTTGCCATGGAGGGTACACGCTACTCTCGCCACCGCTCCACGCCCATTCCGTGTTATCTTATTCTGGCCTTAGTCTGCCCGAGGCAAGGATTACCCATGACGAGGCATGTGACCAGTTAAAGGGTCCTCGGTCATCAAGCCTACATCCACACGCTCCTTAATCGACTCAGACGGAGACACTACACCGAGACTCTCTTCTCGTGCAAGTCACCCGCCCGGTCTCGGCTTAATCATTTAAAACCCAAAGTTTTGGTACCTGGCAGAGGTACATCTTTTTCGATGCTGAACCCATCATGGCCATGATGGATCCACCATCAAGTTTTATTTTTAAAAACATCCTTCCCACTTTGCCAATCATCTTTTGTAAAACAAAAGTTTTTGTTTTGCTAGAGCAATACTAAGCATAGTAAAAACCTTTTATGAAAACAGGGTTTCAAGGAAGATAATCAAGTTCAAGGAAGGTAATGCAAGAATTGTTTAAGCATTCAACTCTTATCACCTAATGCATTAATCAAGTGCGAAAGATTTTAAAAACATCAAGGAAGGTGGCAAATGCACCGGGGCTTTCCTTCGTTGATAGGTGAGTCAGGCTCGGACCCACAGATATCAAGGTAGTAACAGTTTCCTGCCTGAGATTCCAAAGGGGGTGGTGTCTTCTCTTCAGTTACTTCGATCTCTTCTTCGTTTTCTAAACATAACCATATATATGTGTATATAAGGATGAATGCTATGTAATGCTCATGAGAGTGCAAAGATAATAAGAATTTATTATCTAAAGTCTTGAATACAACTTTCCTTAATGGAACTCCGAGAACTTAGGGTTTCCGGAGTCAGTAAAGGAATTCAAAGGGCAGGGGGTAGGGTTTTGGGTTCTAGTTATCAAACAAGGTCCAAATCACACCAAACTCTACCCAAGACTTCTAAATAATCTTTTGAGTTCATATAAAAAGTTTGGGCATTTTTGGAATGTTTATCTATTTTCTAAAAATCCAGAACTAATGTTTTAGGCTATTTTAAATACTCCAAAATTCCCTATTTAACCTAAAAATCATGGTACTATTTTTATTAAATACTATGGAAAATAAGAAGTCTAGAAAAATTGGTTTGATATTTTTAGTATTTTTCTAAAATTTCCTAGAATTTATTTGGCAACAGTACTAGGCCAATTTTAGCCCAGTCAGCCCAGCATACAGGGAACAGGGTCGCGCGCCCGCGCCCATGGTGGAAGCTTTGTAGAAACGCCCTTGGGGTTTTGGCTAACTGGAGATGGGTTCGGTTACTATTACTCTGTGTCACTAACAGTTTACACGGGGGTCCTTCGACGACGGTGAGCGCGGGGAAGCTCCGGCGAGCTTGCAGACTAGCCGAACGGGGCAACGACCGGTGCTCCCGAGCGGCGGACACAAAATTGGACCCATCCCGACCATTTCCCCCAACACAATTTTATCATTGGCCACATGGTTTGTTCTGGCCACGGCGACCATGGACATTGCTGACCGATGAGTGCGTTCTCGGTGATTCATGGCAGTCCAGTACAATTAAAGGGTTCGAGGAGTTTTAGGAGAGCCTAGCGATGTTAGAACAATCAACAGAGGAGTATGAATTCACCTGGAATAGGCTGACCACGGGGAGCACACATCGCACGGTGTTCTTGATGGATTTGGGGGAAATCCCAAATTGAAGCTCTCGGGTGGATAATTCAGGGCACGGATTGATGTAGGAGTTGCTTGACTACCTGACGGAGCTACGGGCGAGGTCAATTTATAGAGCCCTCGAGCGGTGGCCGCGAATTTAGATGATGACGCGCGGCGGCCGGAGGGAAACAAGAATACTGGAGCAAGGGGTGGGTGGCTTTCACCGTGGCGCTTACTCCGGTGATCGCCGGACATGCAATCCAGTGAGTCACCGCGATGAAGTTCAGCGCTTAGGCACGTGGCGTGCAACGGCGATAGCACGATGGCGGTGGGAATTATCCGATCGACCGACGGCTGGGGGGTACGTCAAGCTTAGCCGCAATTCGAGCGCAAGTTGATCTGATGCCGAGATTTTTATTTGGCTGAGCTTATCTGCTGACCACGGCGCACTAATCGCGGCGAGCAATCGATCAACGGCGACGGATCACCAGCGATGAATAGGGGGGTGAACCATGATCTGTTTCAGTTGGGAGTATACTGTGCCATGGTGAATTTCAGTCAGATTAACCTGACAGAGTGACTTCACGTCTCATTTTCTCCAGATTTTGCACGAGAACTTTATCAACCCTCTGTACCAAAGTTGTAGACCTATATACCATCTCCATCTTTGTTATAGCAAACCTAGGTAAATTCTCACTGGATCATGGTCGAAATGTCTCCTAAACTTGGACCCAGGCAACTGATAGTCTAAGATTCAGAATTGATCAATCTGACAGCCCAACTTTGGGCTTAATTATCTCCCAATTTCTCTTAACAACTATGCTTACACTCTTAAGCAAAGTTGTTCTCCTTTGTTTGGTTTACAAGTTTGATGTGGTGACCTAGGGCAAAAACCCTAGAATTTAAAAGTTACAAAGCTCAAAAGTTGAGCCCATAACACTGTTTTTCAGACTTAGAGTGGAATCACCATTGGGGTCTTTTTGCAAATTTGTCCAAAACTTAGGGTTTGGCTTATAAATCTTCATAAATGTGAACCATGTGACTTTATAAGCTTTAACATTATAGTTTTTACAGTTTAGTCCAGATGTGCACTGTTTTGCACATAGGCCCCTAGGGTTTGGATTTAGGGTTTTCCAGGGTTTTAATTAGGGTTTCTGGTATCTCAGGGGTATAAATGTAATTCAAGTTCATTCTTAGGAACACTTTATGATTATTTTACTTAAACCTTTCAGGTTTTATCAATTTGGGTTATATTTTACCCTTTAATCCCTATTTAGGGCTAAGTCCCTATTCCAGGGTTCTATTTGCAAAACACCCAAAACAATACAACTTGTTTGAAATTTTTACCTAGTGGATGCACTCTAGGTGTATCAAACATATGAAATGCCAATGTTTATGATGTCATGCTCAAGTTTTTGTAACAGTAACACCAGGGGTGTTACATTCAATTTATTATATCTAAAACTCATATCATCTCGGGGAAGATATTGATGTTGTAGGAAATAAAGAATTACCCTGTGCAGAAAAATCAAGGCGTACAACATGGAGGAAAGTCAAAGGATGGTAACATCTATGCTTTTAAGTGCAAGTATTTTAAGTTATCATTTCTTATGTGTCTTGTGTAGTCACATAGAAAAAGAAGCACTTTAAATGTATTTAAAATTAAGTCACCATTCTTTGAAGAAATTTCCTCTCATTTGGTAGATTGCATATTCATCATTTCCATTCTTTGGCAATCTACATGCTTTTAGTTATTGTAAGTACCTCATGGCATGTTTTTCGCTAGTCATTTTATTATTGCCATGCTTCTAGAAATAGAGAGATATTTCGTGTTCTTAAAAGAATAAGATGTCATGTAAGGAATTCAAATCCTTAGGACACTTATAAAAGGAAAACTCTCTCTATAATTAGAATAGTGAGACTAATGCTTTTATCTAAGTATCCTAAGTAGTCTCACTTGTAGAGAATAAGTTTCTCTTTGGAAATGCGTAATCTAACATAAAAAGAAAAGTCAATCCAATGATTTATGATGAATTTCTACTTGCTTAAGTTGAATATGATTCTTCTACATTTATCGCTCTCCATGTTATAAACTAGAGTTATTCCATAATCTTAAGAAATTATTTATGCTTGTTTTATGAGTTAAAATTGAGCATAACATCATCTGTAGGATAGTCTAGTTCATGCTATGAAGTTTCCATGTTTTAGTAATCTAGCTTTTCATTCCTTATCAAAAATGATCACAAAAATGGAAACTAGTGCTTGTGTTACTAACAACGTATCTCTTGAGCCTACTTATGAATATCTACAAAAGTGTTGCACCCAAAATCCTATTTTTGGATTTATAAAACTCTCTCCAAAAGATTAAATATGTAAAAGGACGCTTAATATGGGATTCCTCGACCTTTTGAAGTTATTATCTCCCAAAATAATTGGTCATAATATTTTGAAACAAAAAGTTAATTTCCCACTTCAAAAAAAACTAATACTAAGAAGCCCTTCAACCTGTTTGCTAAATGTAGAATAATCCTCTCGTAATGTATGGGATTACCTTCTTAGAATGAAATGGAACATTTTTGTCTAAATAATATAATTAATATAAATAATAAAACATTTAAATTGGCGTGCTAGAATTTCTGCTTGTACTTTCATGTTCTAAAGTTGAAACCTAGATCTAAATACAAATTAGAATTTGAGTTTGAATTAGAAATGAAGAAAAGGAAAATAGAAAAAAACTCACCGAGACTCAACATGGGCTGAATTCCCTTGTCAGGCCTGCACGTAGCTCCCACAGCCATGCTCACGTATACGAGCAGGGCGCTGTGTGCGTATGCCATGTGGGGCTGGGTACACAGGGGTATCCTCCCTGTAACAAACGCTGCTGCCATCATGGACTTCACCGCTGCTAGCGCCGCCGTATATGCGCGTCGTAGCTCTGCTGGAGCTCTCTCCTCCCTGTGCAGTGACGGACTCAGAACCATGGGATTCCGTGGATTGCGCTCCCCTTCCCCTCGCGATGTGGCCGTTCCGTGTCTGGCCGCAACAGAAGCGCAGAAGATCGGTCTTCAATAGTCCTGTGCCTTTTTCTCCGCTCGGACTTCGCCGCCAGAATCCTCGCTGTTGGCCGCAAGAAACTCCTCGATAACCGTGACCTGGACTCGATCTCTCTGGGTATAAAAGCTGAACCCGGCGCCCTGTGACCTCCACGCTTGCACCGCGCCGCGGGTGCTGCTTCGCCATGGTGCAGAGAGGAACCGGCGCCGCCACCATTGGCGCACCCATAGGATGAACCCCTCCCGACCACGATGGGTGGTGCTAGAGCATCGCGAGACTTTGCCGCGCACATATATGGAATCGTCTGGCATGGGCCATGGTTGGGACGCCAATAATTGCACGACGGCGCTCACTAATCCACACCGTGCCGAGGGGATGGTTCCATCGTCACCTCAACCCAGTAAGAAATTCACTAGCTGCTTCGCTTTCAACTCCGCATTATGTATCGCCTCGTAGTTGTCCGTTTGGTGCACTAGGTTGCTGGGTTGGCGATCGCCGGTGGGGTCGCCGCCGTGACAGGCGGGCGGTGCCGCTCGGGCTAGCGCGAGGTAGGAGATAAGCGCTGTGGCACGCGTCGATCGTCGATTGTGGGATCTACGCCCACGATTATAAGGTCCGCGAACTGGTTCAGGGTTGCGTTGGGGCCATTGGATCTGAATCCGTGGGCTAGGAACGGTCCAGACTTCATAAAATCTAGAGCGCTGATCGCTGATCCAACGGGTACACTTGCGTACCGGTTCGATAAAGTGAAGATCTAATCTGTGCCATCGATTTCGGATCCAACGGCTGATCTTCGCAGATACCCCTTTGGTTGTGTGGGTTTGCATAAGAGCCCCTGCTCTTTTTGTAAATCAACCCGCTGTCCACCGCGGGATACTTCTGAGTCTAAGGAATGTTTATGGAATAGCCCCTGCATTTTCTAGAATTTGGCGCCCAATCCAGAAACCAGAGAAATTAGTGAAATAATTATAGAAATTGATTTTTAATAAAAAAAATAAATCTAGAAACTTGTATAATTCATATTTAATTCATTTTAACTCCTTTTTAATCCGTTTCAGTTCCATTAATTTTATTTTAATATTGTCTAGCACTTAGTACCTCTGTTTACCAATGAAACATGAATTAAAAATGTTCATTTGAATTACTCTATTCTAGGTGCTTAATAACTCCAAAAATTCATAACTCAATAATCGTAACTCCGTTTTGATTCATTCTAGTTGCATTAGTCTCACACTAATATTTATTATCATCTAGTAACTTTGTTTTATCATGAAATATAGGTTAAAGTGTTGCACTTAGTCTATGCTATATTTAACCACGTGAAGCTTCGGAAAATCAAAACTCCTTAACCGTAACTCCAAAGTTGGTGGTTCTTGTTCCCACAATCTCGTTACGACGCGTAGATTATTATTACGTAGTTTATTCTTATGTTTGGTGTGATGTTAATTTTGCCTATACATGTTTGTCTGTATTGCTACGTTTAGCGGTGAGGACACGAGTCATCTGAAAAGCAAGTTGGTACCTGGAATCTCAAGTGCCAGGCAAGTTGTGCCCTTGATCACTTCTTTTTACCCAGTCATGTTCTGATTAATCATAATGATCTGCATAGGTTAATTTTGATGGGACCCAATAGGTTACCCTAGTTTGACTATCTCTATACCTTGTTTACCACTGAATTCTTGGGTAGTACCTGCTATTGCTATATGCGGTTTTGGGTATAGAGATACACATTGTTCATGATTATACTTTTATTATCAGTTGTTATTTACTGTTCATGTTAAGATCATTATGTTAATTGGAACATGAAGAATCACCCGGGAAAATAGTGCTACCACAAGGGTTTAATGGGACACCCTTGGCTGATTAATTATGAAAGCTAGTGGATGACTACCTTACCCGAAAGGGGCAAGGGCAGTAGGGGAGTGGTCAGTGTAGGGAGGCCCTTGGGATGATTTTGCTACGATGGCGGTCATGCGAGGGATTTCTGCATTGGAGCTTCCTATAAACTGTAGCGGGTTTTCTGAAGCTAGTGGAACTTTGTAAAGGCCTCGTAGTGTTACCCTGCCTCGCCTCCTCGGAAGAGGTGTATGGGATTGGCCGTCTCTTGGCAGATGGGTAACATGACTTGTGGGTAAAGATGCGCAACCTCTATAGAGTGTAAAACTGGTATACTAGCCGTGCTCACGGTCATGAGCAGCTCGGACACTCACATGATTAATTTATGGAACTAAATTCAATTTGTCATATGCATTGCATCGCAGGTGATGTTGTTACTTTTGTTCTACTACTTAATTGGGTTGGTATTTACTTATACTTAGTAACTGCTAATAAAATTTTGACCAACTTTAAAAGCAATGCTCAGCTCTAACCATCCTTTTTGGTAAGCCTTACACTTCACATGAGCTCCCACCTTTGGCGAGTTCATGCACATTATTCCCCACAACTTGTTGAGCTATGAACGTATGTGAGCTCACTCTTGCTGTCTCACACCCCCCACAGGTCAAGAACAGGTACCGCAGGAAGAGGCGCATGGAGGATGCTGAGATGTCAGATGTGTTCGTGAGAGGTCTAGGCCGTCGTCTCCCAGTCAACTTTGGGTTGCTGGACCGTTGTCTCCTTATAATATAACTATTTATATTTATTTTGTACAGAACTCCTATTATATAGTGAAGATGTGACATTCGATCCTGTGCCATGATTCATCATATGTGTGAGACTTGGTCCCAGCACACCTGGTGATTATGTTCGCGCCCGGGTCTTGGTGCCCCGAAACCCGGGTGTGACAGAAGTGGTATCAGAGGAATGTTGACTGTAGGACAAAAACTAGATAGAACTGGATAACCAATATCTACTTACCTTTGCTACTCTGATTGTTTTCTAAACTTTTCTTAATATTTTCTCATCTATTTCTGCTTACTCCGATTATTCTTACCTTTTCCTTCTAAAGACAAATGTGGATTTCACACTTTGAAATCATGTATCTAAAGTGACTTTTAGGAATAGGATACCTACTCTTAGGAACAAAAATTAAAACTATTTTTTGGTATCTATGTGCTTGAATGCTTGTTCTTATGATATTTGTCTGATTTGGATCTTTGATTGAGTGTGATGATTTGTGGAGTAATGTCCACAATTACATCTGCATATATAGACATAAATATAATAAAATTCATAAAATAACTAGACAAACTAGATTATCCCTTATTAAAGTATCTAGCCTAACAATATCTATCTCATCTTAAAATATTCTATCCTACACTCATAGATCCATCTTATCTTAAAAGGTACTCTATCTTGAAAAGATGTTATCTTATCCTAATAGATCTAACTGACCTCATATCATAACCGATCTAATCTAGATCCCATCTAATCTAATATTATCTAATCTAAAGTGAGTTATTAACAGGTTAGTAAATCTGGTGATATGGGTTAGACACTGCTTCTACAAACATAACTTAACCTAAAATAATGTATTATACCAACTCGTCCGTGAACTACAACATAACCTACACCATAGCCTGACTAGTCCATTTGTCCCAAAAGCAAAGTAAAAGTCTGTTCAAACCTACCTACCTCGTGTACCCCGGCTATCTTAACTATATGTCCTTAGCCATATGTCCTTAACTCGGATGGCAACTCCAAGATTAAAGGCCAAAAAAGACCAACCACGTCAAAGGAGGATAAGCATCAACTCAAGTCTTCAAAGATCAAGTTGGATCGCTAGATGAAACAAGATCCACTGTACATGATGGAGTCTTTCATTACCATAATCCTGGTTATCCCAACCTATCCATTGATTATCTCACATAATAAGTGGCTAGATATCTATACTCTCATGATCACCCATTAAGGATTATTATAAAAAATGGACTCTTAATTTTGAACTAATGGGAAACTAAAAGCTAAATTACATACGGATCTCTTTACATCCCTTTTCTTACAAATCTCGAGGACGAGATTTCTGTTAAGGGGGTAGAATTTGTAGCACCCAAAATCCTATTTTGGGATTTATAAAACTCTCTCCAAAAGATTAAATATGTAAAAGGACTCTAAATATGGGATTCCTCGACCTTTTGAAGTTATTATCTCCCAAAATAATTGGTCATAATATTTTGAAACAAAAAGTTAATTTCCCACTTCAAAAAAAACTAATACTAAGAAGCCCTTCAACCTGTTTGCTAAATGTAGAATAATCCTCTCGTAATGTATGGGATTACCTTCTTAGAATGAAATGGAACATTTTTGCCTAAATAATATAATTAATATAAATAATAAAACATTTAAATTGGCGTGCTAGAATTTCTGCTTGTACTTTTATGTTCTAAAGTTGAAACCTAGACCTAAATACAAATTAGAATTTGAGTTTGAATTAGAAGTGAAGAAAAGGGAAAATAGAAAAAAACTCACCGAGACTCAACATGGGCTGAATTCCCTTGTCAGGCCTGCACGTAGCTCCCACAGCCATGCTCACGTATACGAGCTAGGCGCTGTGTGCGTATGCCATGTGGGGCTGGGTACACAGGGGTATCCTCCCTGTAACAAACGCTGCTGCCGTCATGAACTTCACCGCTGCTAGCGCCGCCGTACATGCGCGTCGTAGCTCTACTGGAGCTCTCTCCTCCCTGTGCAGTGACGGACTCGGAACCATGGGATTCCGTGGATTGCGCTCCCCTTCCCCTCGCGATGTGGCCGTTCCGCGTCTGGCCGCAACAGAAGCGTGGAAGATCGGTCTTCAATAGTCCGGCGCCTTTTTCTCCGCTCGGACTTTGCCGCCGGAATCCTCGCTGTTGGCCGCAAGAAACTCCTCGATAACCGCGACCTGGACTCGATCTCTCTGGGTATAAAAGCTGAACCCGGTGCCCTGTGACCTCACGCTTGCACCGCGCCGCGGGTGCTGCTTCGCCATGGTGCAGAGAGGAACCGGCGCCGCCACCATTGGCGCACCCGTAGGATGACCCCCTCCCGACCGCGATGGGTGGTGCTAGAGCATCGCGAGACTTCGCCGCGCACGTATATGGAATCGTCTGGCATGGGCCGTGGTCGGGACGCCAACAATTGCACAACGGCGCTCACTAATCCACACCGTGCCGAGGGGATGGTTCCATCGTCACCTCAACCCAGTAAGAAATTCACTAGCTGCTTCGCTTTCATCTCCGCATTATGTATCGCCTCGTAGTTGTCCGTTTGGTGCACTAGGTTGCTGGGTTGGCGATCACCGGTGGGGTCGCCGCCGTGACAGGCGGGCGGTGCCGCTCGGGCTAGCGCGTGGTAGGAGATAAGCGCTGTGGCACGCGTCGATCATCGATTGTGGGATCTATGCCCACGATTATAAGGTCCGCGAACCGGTTCAGGGTTGCGTTGGGGCCATTGGATCTGAATCCGTGGGCTAGGAACGGTCCAGACTTCGTAAAATCTAGAGCGCTGATCACTGATCCAACGGGTACACTTGCGTACCGGTTCGATAAAGTGAAGATCTAATCTGTGCCATCGATTTCGGATCCAACGGCTGATCTTCGCAGATACCCCTTTGGTTGTGTGGGTTTGCATAAGAGCCCCTGCTCTTTTTGTAAATCAACCCGCTGTCCACCGTGTTGGGGGCCTTCGGCTTCCGAAGGTCCTCAAAAACATGATTTAACAATGTTTTCCAAGTGGAATGTGTGAACAGGTATCTTCGGAATCGGGTCATGAGTATACAAGAGTATGGTCAGTACGAAGCCTGAGCGAGACGGAAAACGATTATGACGAAGGATAAGATGATCACGAAGCTGTGTGCAGAAAAGCTTCGACATGATAGCAGAGAAGGGGAACCGACTTAAAGATGAAAAGGCAAATTAGACCCCGAAGAATTACCATAGAGTTATTGATAAATGTAAAGGGCACAAATGTAATTCTACACGGGCTGCGTCCCTTGCCTATAAATAGATGAACAGTACTCCCGTATTGTTCAAGCGGACTTGGCATTCGCTTTTTGCATCACGCATGTACCTTTACTTTCCGTCAAACTGAAGGTACATTTATAATTTGTTATTCTGAATATGATAATGTTAATAAAAATAAGTTGGTGATATTTTATATATTATTCTTCGTATTTCGCATATGAATTCTTCCTTATTATTTACCGTGCTTACGAAGGTTTTTCCTTCATAACTTTCATCCGGAATTCATTGTATCTGAAGGGTCATAATGTTTTGAAGGACGAAGGACTTTAGTATTTAACACATTTTATGTTGCCTTGTTCTTAACTCTTAGCATTTGAGAACAAGTCCCCAACATTGGCGCCCACCTCCGGTGAACTCACTTCCATTTTTTGAGTTTTGAACACCTTCGGCAAGCATCACCATCGTCATGCCGCCAAAGAAAGCTTCAGCAACAGGGGCTGCCGCTCTGCAGCCGCTGGATCCCAATCAGGATGTCCTTTCTCTTAGGGAGGCCCAAAGCCAGAAGAGGAAGGCCACCAGTCCGACGCCTCCGGAGGACGACTTGGATCAAGAAATCCAAAACTTGGAGATGCTCCATCAACAGGTCCAACGGAAGAAGGAAAAGATGGCTCGTCTAGCTGACCTACAAAGGCAGATAGACGAAGCCTCTGAAGAAGTTCGCCATCTTGCTCAAGATGACTAGAACCGAAGGCCTCCGCGCAGAGAGCTTCATCAGGAGGGCTTCTACAACGAGGACGATTGGTATGAGGATTTCCATCATGGAAATTTTGCTTTTGATGATACTTCTCCTCTGTCAACAGAACTGCAGGCTACACCTTGGCCCCAGTCTTACAAGCCACCCCAACTCCCCATGTACGACGGTCATTCAGACCCGAAGCAATTCTTGATGAGCTATGAAGCAACCATATCTTCGTATGGAGGCAATACTGCAGTCATGGCAAAGTCTTTCGTCATGGCTGTCAAGAGTGTTGCACAAACCTGGTACTCCTCTCTCCGGCCAGGAACAATCACCTCATGGCAAAAGCTGAAGGACATGCTGATAACCAGCTTCCAAGGGTTTCAAACGAAGCCGGTCACTGCTCAAGCTTTATTCCAGTGCACCCAGGACCACGAAGAATACCTCCAGGCGTATGTCCAAAGGTTCCTGTGTCTGAGGGCACAGGCACCAACAGTGCCCAATGAAATTGTCATTGAGGCCATGATTAAGGGGCTTCGGCTAGGACCTTCAGCTCAATACTTTGCCAGGAAGCCTCCACAAACTTTGGAGAAGCTACTCCAGAAGATGGACGAGTATATTCAAGCTGACAATGACTTCCGCCAAAGAAGGGAGGAAGCTTACAGGTTCTCTGAAATGACCAGGGGCTTCGGAGGAAGATTCCATCCGAGGCACGTCAGGTCAATTCACAACTCTGCTCAGAGTGATGATAGAGGGAGTCAACAGCAAAGACCACAATACTCCTCGCAAGCTTCGGGGCAGCAGCAAAGCTCTTTCCGGCCGCCAGCTCCAAGGGGCAGAGGCGTCAGGGGCTTCGGAGGAAGATTTGGGGATCAGCCAAGGAAAATTTATTGTCTATTCTGTGGTGAGGACAAGGGCCATACCACCAGGATGTGCCATGTTACCATCCAGAAGCAAAAGGAGATAGTAGAAGCTGCAGCGCAACAGAGTTAGCCGAAGCAAGTCATGCATACTGCTTCGTACCATTCACCTTATATTCCAGAATATGTAGGCAACCACCCTGCAGCTTCTACTGCTTCGGCAAGCCAACCCCAAGCATCTTGGCAACAGCCTCCACCTCCACCACCAATGCAACGAGGTCAGCAGCCAGAAGGGAGTCAGCACACTCACCTTCAGCGGGACTTCAGAGAGGAGTCCGAAGCTCGCACAGTCAATAGCACCGTGCCAGAGTCGAAGCATATTTATTCACAAATATCCTACCCCAATAGTAGTTTTTCGTATTCAGTATTATTTTCTTTTTAATAAGGAACAATTATGGGAGGCTTAATGGCTTTTTGTCGTTTTTAATCTCTTGTAACAGTTTCGCTTTTTACCGTAATGAAAATATATCTTCTCCATAGGCTTAAGCTGCCGAAGCATAAGAATTTATGGTGGCAAGAAGGACCTTCGAATTATCAAAAATTTTGTTCTAAGGAACGCAGCGTAATTTCTTCGAAACAGCAAAAGTCGTTCCTAAGGGAGCGTAGTGTAAGTTTTCTGCTCAAAAGTCGTTCCGAAGGGAATGCAGAGCTTACAGCGAAAAATAAACGCTGATTCCGCTGAAAGTAAAAGGCGAAGAAGCTCCTAAGGGAGGCTTACAGCGAAAAATAAACGCTGATTCCGCTGAAAGTAAAAGGCGAAGAAGCTCCTAAGGGAGGCTTACAGCGAAAAATAAACGCTGATTCCGCTGAAAGTAAAAGGCGAAGAAGCTCCTAAGGGAGGCTTACAGCGAAAAAAAACGCTGATTCTGCTGAAAGTAAAAGGTGAAGAAGCTCCTAAGGGAGGCTTACAGCAAAAAATAAACGCTGATTCCGCTGAAGTAAGAGGCGAAGAAGCTCCTAAGGGAGGCTTGCAGTGAAAAAACATCGACCTTCGGCAAATATCACTTTGCATAACATCACATCATTCCATCATTTGCATAGCATAACATCATACATCATGTTGCATCAACAACGCAAGAAGGGGATCTCAGTATTGATATTCGAAAATTGTTTCGAAGAAATAGTGACAAGGCACAAAAAATAGCTATTGAGGAGTTACACCTTCGTCAAACTCTGAAATGGAAAGATCCATTGGTTATTGACGTTACGAGGATTGGTTACTGATCTTATGAGAGCACGGGTACTGTTTACGAAGCATGAAAAGAAGGGAAGGTGTTTTTTTCGCCGAAGGCTCAAAAACGGTATGTATAAGAAATTTCATGCATCGTAAAGGACAGAACCATAAACAGCTAATATATTACATTCAAAGTTACAAAATATTACACATGTTTCTCAACAAACATTACATTCTAAATGTTTTTTGTAACAGCATCTAATCTTCCCGTAGAACTACTTCTGCAGCTTCGTTTAGTAGCTGATCAACAACTTTATCCATGACGGCTTCGGCCATTTTTCTAATTTCGTCATCCCCCTTCGCGTGGGGGCCCGTATATGGCTCAGCAGGTTCTGAGGGAGGAGAAGATACAGCTATATTACTATTACAAACCGTAAACAGGTTCGAAATAAAAAAATTACAACAGAGCCAATAACCACTAGTTAGTACCTATTTGCCCTTCAAGCTCCGCACTTTTCTCAGCGGCCTCTGCTACTTTTCTAGCGTCATGGATGCCTTTTTCGTTTCTTCGTATAATTTCTTGGGCCATTTCCCGGCCACCATTGTCCCAGATGTCAGTGAAAAATTTTCCACCGACCAGGCTTGCTTCGGCCGAGGGATCTTTTATATCTTCGGAGGATAAGGCGGCTTCGGATTGTGCCAAAAATTTCACATGCTCACAGCCTTTCCTCTCCAAAATGGTAGCAATCTCCCTGGCACCCGAAAAGGCACATATGTCTCCGCGGCTATTCAAAATTTCTTCAAAGGCCTTAGCTTCGTGACTGATCCATTTGATTGGGCCCTCGGGGTCACCCTTTATGAAGTTCTCTTCACTTGAAAAAGCGCCAACGCTGGCGAAGCTGGTTTTTACTTTTTTAACACATTCTATAGATTTCTCATAGCATCTTTTCTTAGATGCACGAAGCTCTTCAACGCTTTTTTCCAAATGGTTTGCCCATTGTTCACTGATTTCTCGTTTCGTTTCTTCAAGTGTGTGTTCCTCTTTAGATCTGGCTAGTTGTTTTTGGAGATCTTCAATTTCACGCCTCTGAGCCTCAGCTTGAACTTTAAAAGTAGCTTCGTCTTCTTTTATTCTATCTATCAATGAATGCAATATTTTATCTTTTTTGAGACCTTCGTTCCTTAGTTCAATTACTTCGGAACGAAGGTTGCTCAGGGCCGTAACACACCCTTCGTCTTCGGCATCTTTTTGGGCCTTGAGGGCATTGCTAAGTATAAGGCCCTGCAAAGAAAAATGTGTGTGCGTCAATAAATTTAAGCAAACGAAAAATTTTTGGTTTCAAGAAAAAATACGAAAACCTCATTCTCTGCACCTTTAAGCTATTATATGCCAGGCTGTCGGCTAGCTCGTTTTTCGACAGCACCGAGAGCCCGTCTTCTAGCATTGGGAATCCGAAGCTCTTGCTCATCTCCCGACAGACAGAAATCTCCTTGCTGTCAGGGAGACAATACAAAAAGTCTTCTTCTCCACTGCCGTTGAATATCAACGCCCCTTTTGGATATTTCAATTTTTGGGCGTAAAACTCGGCCTCTTGCTGTTCTTTTTCAGTTAATTTTTTCCCCGAAGCATGACGTAGAATATAATCTAAAGCTTCGGAAGACGCTTCGGGGGCGGCAGTACCAGTTTCTTCAGCCGAAATTTGTTCTGCTGTTTCTATTTCTTCAACTTCCAAGGATTTCACCTTGGTGGGCTCTGAAAGCCCAGCTTCAGTCTCAGACTGATGTTTTGAAGTTTCGGTATCAAATGCTTCAATATGCACTTCAGGGGATTCAACAATTTTCTTCGGAGTTGTGCTTGAAGACTTAATTGTCTCCAAAACATCCAGCACGTTAACCATCCTTTTTCTTTTTGGGGTCACTGCTGGACCCTTTTGGCTTTTTGCTCCCTCAATTTTTGCTGAAGGACTTAAAACTTCTGATGTCTTTGTTTCTTCAGCCCTCGGTCCTTCTATTTTTTCTGCCGCCGGCACTTCGGCCAGCCCTTCAATATTTGGCAGGGGAGTTGGTTCTTTAGCTTCGGTGGCCGAAGAGGTCTCACCGACAAACTCAGGCACTGTGGCCGGTTCAATATAACGTGGCCGGTGTGTGAGAACCTTTACCCTTTTCCTCTTCGGTGCCGGCTCGCTAGGAGCGGCTGAAGCAGCTTCCTTCGCAGAAGATGTATTCTTTCTTTTTTGACCCCGCGTTGGATAACGGTAGTCGGGGTAGACAAACCCAATTGCATCAAATACTCGGTTGAGTCTCTTCTTCTTTCGGCCTCCGAAGGCCGATGATAGTGCAATGTCTTCGGCCTTCGAGTATAATCCAAGCAATTCATCACTTATGGCCTCAATACTTTTTAGCCAGTCATCATCTGGCTCGATGAATTTATCTCCATATTGAAATGTGTATTTTAGCCTAACTAATCCACCTTCGTCAGTTTCTCTAATGGTCTCATTCGGCATTTCCCACTTTTCTACAAGTGGCCATATTTTGAAGGCAATGTGTTCTTGGACCAAATCCCTTGTCCCAATAAAAGAGCAAACCACGCCGAAGGCTCTCTGGCATTCTTCGGCTGCTTCATTCATTTCCACCTTCGGCCTCCGAAGGCCGAAGCGTTGCCAGATAGGGCGCATAATGATACCTTTAATATCTTCCCGTGCTTTCAAGTCATTCTTCACATAAAACCATTCCGTCATCCAGTCGCCGGGCCACCTCTTTCGAAAGGTTGGCATGGGACAGCTTGACCCAGACCAGGCGCCGAAGCTGTAGCAGCCAAAATTGTTGTGATACTGCTCTTTACCACAGGGTTTTGTCTCATACAATAGCTCATGTATGTTGCAGAAACTTTTTGCATTTGGTTCTAAACCTTGGCTCCTCACGGCCCAGACGAAGATGCCCATTCTTATGATTGCTTCGGGAGTAAGTTGATGAAGGTAGATTTCAAATATCTTCAATACTTCCACGACAAAACTGCTCAAGGGAAGCCGCAGTCCAGCCTTTAAGAAGCTTCGGAAGATTACGACTTCATTCTCTTCGGGAGTAGGCACAATCTTCTCCCCGTCATCTGCCCTCACAGTAGACATGTCTCGAAAGTATCTTCCCCTCATGTTATCAAGATGACTCTGTTTAATGCTCGATTTTCCGAAGACTGTGTGACTTGGTCGCCACGGTCGATCTTCGGAGTCTTCACCCCCACTTTCTACATCATAGCTGTCACCGTCACCAGTGTCTTCAGATAAACCCTCCAAAATCTCCCTAGTGATCTTCTCTGTATTGGTCTTTGCTATTGATTGAAGAAACCCGAGATGCATCTCCTCAGAAAGGCTCAGCTTCGATTCAGCAACAGCTTTCTTATCTTCAGACATCTTCATAAACGCTGAGAAAGTGCTCTCAAATCCGAAGCTTAAAAATTTAAAAAACCAAGCAAGCGTTGTTGCGCACAGGCAAAAAGTCGAGTGAGCAAGAGCATATTGCAAGAAAGCGCGCCAAATAAACTCGTGGTAAGCTCTTATTTATACACCTAGTGCGTTGAAAACTGGAGGGTCCCGCTTGTCAATGACTGTTGCTATTCTAGCAAAGGGAAGGTGTTTTTTCGGACCTTCGGCTTAAGGCCTTCGTCCATGTCGCAATATGAATTTATCATTTTAGCAAATTAATATTGCGAGGGGCTACTGTTGGGGGCCTTCGGCTTCCGAAGGTCCTCAAAAACATGATTTAACAATGTTTTCCAAGTGGAATGTGTGAACAGGTATCTTCGGAATCGGGTCATGAGTATACAAGAGTATGGTCAGTACGAAGCCTGAGCGAGACGGAAAACGATTATGACGAAGGATAAGATGATCACGAAGCTGTGCGCAGAAAAGCTTCGGCATGATAGCAGAGAAGGGGAACCGACTTAAAGATGAAAAGGCAAATTAGACCCCGAAGAATTACCATAGAGTTATTGATAAATGTAAAGGGCACAAATGTAATTCTATACGGGCAGCGTCCCTTGCCTATAAATAGATTAATAGTACTCTCGTACTGTTCAAGCGAACTTGGCATTCGCTTTTTGCATCACGCCTGTACCTTCACTTTCCGTCAAACTGAAGGTACATTTATAATTTGTTATTCTGAATATGATAATGTTAATAAAAATAAGTTGGTGATATTTTATATATTATTCTTCGTATTTCGCATATGAATTCTTCCTTATTATTTACCGTGCTTACGAAGGTTTTTCCTTCATAACCTTCGTCCGGAATTCATTATATCCGAAGGGTCATAATGTTTTGAAGGACAAAGGACTTTAGTATTTAACACATTTTATGTTGCCTTGTTCTTAACTCTTAGCATTTGAGAACAAGTCCCCAACACACCGCGGGATACTTCTGAGTCTAAGGAATGTTTATGGAATAGCCCCTGCATTTTCTAGAATTTGGCGCCCAATCCAGAAACCAGAGAAATTAGTGAAATAATTATAGAAATTGATTTTTAATAAAAAAATAAATCTAGAAACTTGTATAATTCATATTTAATTCATTTTAACTCCTTTTTAATCCGTTTCAGTTCCATTAATTTTATTTTAATATTGTCTAGCACTTAGTACCTCTGTTTAGTAATGAAACATGAATTAAAAATGTTCATTTGAATTACTCTATTCTAGGTGCTTAATAACTCCAAAAATTCATAACTCAATAATCGTAACTCCGTTTTGATTCATTCTAGTTGCATTAGTCTCACACTAATATTTATTATCATCTAGTAACTTTGTTTTATCATGAAATATAGGTTAAAGTGTTGCACTTAGTCTATGCTATATTTAACCACGTGAAGCTTCGAAAAATCAAAACTCCTTAACCGTAACTCCGAAGTTGGTGGTTCTTGTTCCCACAATCTCGTTACGACGCGTAGATTATTATTACATAGTTTATTCTTATGTTTGGTGTGATGTTAATTTTGCCTATACATGTTTGTCTGTATTGCTACGTTTAGCGGTGAGGACACGAGTCATCTGAAAAGCAAGTTGGTACCTGGAATCTCAAGTGCCAGGCAAGTTGTGCCCTTGATCACTTCTTTTTACCCAGTCATGTTCTGATTAATCATAATGATCTGCATAGGTTAATTTTGATGGGACCCAATAGGTTACCCTAGTTTGACTATCTCTATACCTTGTTTACCACTGAATTCTTGGGTAGTACCTGCTATTGCTATATGTGGTTTTGGGTATAGAGATACACATTGTTCATGATTATACTTTTATTATCAGTTGTTATTTACTGTTCATGTTAAGATCATTATGTTAATTGTAACGTGGAGAACCACCCGGGAAAACAGTGCTACCACAAGGGTTTAATGGGACGCCCTTGGCTGATTAATTACGAAAGCTAGTGGATGACTACCTTACCCGAAAGGGGCAAGGGCAGTAGGGGAGTGGTCAGTGTAGGGAGGCCCTTGGGATTATTTTGCTGTGATGACGGTCATGCGAGGGATTCCTGCATTGGAGCTTCCTATAAACTGTAGCGGGTTTTTTGAAGCTAGTGGAACTTTGTAAAGGCCTTGTAGTGTTACCCTGCCTCGCCTCCTCGGAAGAGGTGTATGGGATTGGCCGTCTCAAGGCAGATGGGTAACATGACTTGTGGGTAAAGATGCGCAACCTCTACAGAGTGTAAAACTGGTATACTAGCCGTGCTCACGGTCATGAGCAGCTCGGACACTCACATGATTAATTTATGGAACTAAATTCAATTTGTCATATGCATTGCATCGCAGGTGATGTTGTTACTTTTGTTCTACTACTTAATTGGGTTGGTATTTACTTATACTTAGTAACTGCTAATAAAATTTTGACCAACTTTAAAAGCAATGCTCAGCTCTAACCATCCTTTTTTGTAAGCCTTACACTTCACATGAGCTCCCACCTTTGGCGAGTTCATGCACATTATTCCCCCCAACTTGTTGAGCTATGAACGTATGTGAGCTCACTCTTGCTGTCTCACACCCCCCCACAGGTCAAGAACAGGTACCGCAGGAAGAGGCGCATGGAGGATGCTGAGATGTCAGATGTGTTTGTGAGAGGTCTAGGCCGTCGTCTCCCAGTCAACTTTGGGTTGCTGGACCGTTGTCTCCTTATAATGTAACTATTTATATTTATTTTGTACAAAACTCCTATTATATAGTAAAGATGTGACATTCGATCCTGTGCCATGATTCATCATATGTGTGAGACTTGGTCCCAGCACACCTGGTGATTATGTTCGCGCCCAGGTCTTGGTGCCCCGAAACCCGGGTGTTACAAAAGAGAAAGTGCACAAGCCTCAAGGGTTGCTCTTCACCCAAAGGAAGAAAGGTAAAAGCAAAGGTATGGGAACTCTCTTTCCCATCATTGGTTATTTGCTCTAAATTATGATATTCTATCCATGTGAAGAATAGATTCTTTATTGGACTTAAATTGACTGGGTGTACATTCAATCTCATTCTCATAAATGCACATGTCCATTAGAATCTAATTCATGCCTTTGCTATATATATATGTTCTCATATTGACTTGCTTCCAAGTAATGATTACTAAATTCAATATGAAGAAGTAAAAAATTCCAATGATTGATCAAAATGTTTAAAAGGTGCATATTCCTCTTTCTCAATGAAATGCACTAATGTTAAGGATTTTACTTCATGTCTGTGTGACTTATGAATGATGAATTGTTTATATTTCCTATCTAAAGAAATCATCTTTCATCATATATTCCCTTGTGCTATTAACATCCTTCTTGAGTATTTTCAGTAAGTTTAGAAAGAAAGAGAGACAACTACAAAGGGAAGACACTCACATGAAAGAGAAGACATCAAGTACAACAACACCTACTTGGACAATAAGATCTTCAAAACAATCAATGGTGAGGTTGTTAGTATTCTAAATCCTTTCATAGTGAAGAATACTAGGCTTAAGTTGTTTATTGCAAATTTTATGAGCCTTGATCAAGATGTGTAATGCTTCTCCCTATTTGTCTTTAGAGTAAATTCATCCATTCAATTCATTCAAATACTTGATGCATATCTTTAGGGGGAGCCTCTTTCTATATCTTGATTTTGTTGAGACTATCACTTTATCTTAGTAATTTCATATAGTCTCTTGCATGAGAATAAGTTTCTCATGAAGTATGCTACTATTTTTCAATTCTTATCTTTCACTCTAAAGTAGCATATTTGCTGGATTCTCCTACTCTAAGCTTAATTGATAATCTAATGCGTATGTTGTTCTTTTGATCACATCTGTTATTTGTTTGATCATTGAATAACTTCAATTAACACTCATGTTTCTTAGAGTCGTATATACTATCAATCGATATCTCTCTTGATATGCACTAAGTTAAAAGGAGAATTCATGATACATTTATGCAATTTGTGATCCATTTGATATATGCTGACAACGACTTAGAAAAGGATCACTAGTTGTAGAACTCTCTCTTGTGCAAAACATTTCCATATATTGTCTTGAGTATAGGTCTTAAGCAGCTAAGACTGAGGACAAAGCACAATAAAGAGAGCGTTTCTATGTGAAGGTACAAAAGGGTAAAACTACCTCCTTTCATTTAAACTTGTACCTAAATCTTCCTTTTCTATACTTTCTTTGCATATCTTGTATAAAAGGAAGAGAAAGCATGTCCATGCATTATCCCTGCTTCATACCTAGCTTAACCTCTTAAAATTTCATTCCTGCATTAATGCATCTTTGTTGAAACTAGATGAAGTAATTTTATTGTCAAAGAGCTTAAAGCTTAACCTTGTAACGAGGATAAGCTACCTTTGTTTCAAAGGTGGATGATCCTTAAGCCTCTTTGAAATCCTTAAGGTTAAATGCTTAAAATGTTTATAACATGCTTTCATAAGTGCATAAACTGTCGTGAGCATCACACTTATACTATGACATAATGCACTTCACATTCTGTATGATATAGATATGTTCTTATTATCCTAATTATGAGCAATTGGCATTTAAGGCCAAAATATGTGATCCTCTCCATGCACACATTTAGGGGGAGCAATCTATGTTATATAGAATTATGATCATGCTTAATTTGATAAATCCTTTGATCATATCTCTTTTATGTCTATGATTAATGTGTTTTCAAGTGTATTCTCATGATTAGTCATAGAATTGAAAGGGAAATGGAGTATTCGGCAAAGACGACGCTTCCACTCAACCCCTTCGGTATTATCTATGCTTTGTCGGTATTCTGCATATTTCTCCACTTTGGTATAATCTTCACTCATATCTATTTGTTTGCCATTGGGGAGAAAGTTAAAGGGCTTATATTTCACTCACAAGTATCCGTTTTTGGCGATTCATGCCAAAGGGGGAGAAAGTATTAGCCTAAAGCAAAAGGACCGCACCGCACCACCACCTACGAATTTTAAAAAATGAAGTTTTCAAATTGGTATATCTTATTATGTTCAAAAAGGGGGAGAAAAGTCTAGTATCTTCAAAAATTTGTAAAACCCTCTTGAACACTAAGAGGAGAATTTCATTAAGGGGAGTTTTGTTTAAGTCAAAGGAAAAGCATTTGAGACAGGGGGAGAAAAATTTCAAATCTTGAAAATTCTTCTTTCAATCTTATTCATGTACCTTTGACTATTTGCAAAAAGTTTTGAAAAGAATTTTACAAAGGATTTGCAAAAACAAAACCTGTGATGCAAGCGTGGTCCAAAATATTAAATAAAAAGAAAAGCAAACCGTGCATATCTAGAAATAGAATAATATTGGTTTAATTCTAAGCAACCTTTGCACTTATCTTATGCAAACTAGTTCAATTATTCACTTATATATTTGCTTTGGTTTGTGTTGGCATCAATCACCAATTAGGGGGAGATTGAAAGGGAAATAGGCTCTAAACCTTTTCCTAAATGATTTTGGTGGTTGAAATGCCCAACATAAATAATTGGACTAACTAGTTTGCTGTAGAGTATATGTTCTACAGGAGCCAAAGGTTCAACTCAAAGCCAATACAAAGATTAAAAAGGGTTCAAGAAGAAAGGAGCAAAGGAAACTGAAGTGCTCCCTGGTCTGGCGCACCGGACTATCCGGTGCGGCACCGGACAGTGTCCGGTGCACCAGGGAAGAACGACTTCAAACTCCTCACCTTTGGGTTTCCCAGGCGCAGCTCCGCTATAATTCACCGGACTGTCCGGTGAACCAGCGGAGCAACGGCTATATGCGCACCACGGTCAACTCTGACAGTGAACAGTGCAGAACAGTACACGCGGCAGAAGTCAGAGCAGAAGATCAGAGGGGCACCAGACTGTCCAGTGCGGCACCGGACTGTCCAGTGCCACATGAGGACAAAGCCTCCAATGGTCGACCAGCTCCAAGCCCTATCGACAAGATGACGTGGCGGCGCACCGGACTGTCCGGTGCGCCCATCGCCAGCAGCCTTCTCTAACGGCTACAATTTTGTTGGTGGCTATAAATACCACTCCAACCGGCCACTTCAAAGTGTGGGAGCCCAAGCAACATTCCAAGTCATATAGTTGACATACTCAAGCCCTCCCAACCACCTCCATTCATTGATCCATCCTATACACAAGATTTAGACCACTACAACCAACACAAGTGCCACAAAAGAGAGAGCAAGCAAGAGAGAGCTACTCATTTGAGTTTAGCACTAGTGCCTTGTGAGATTCATTGTGATAAAGTGTGTGCTACATCTTGTGTTCATTTGCGCATGGAGTTTTGACTCCCATTGAACTTCCTCCAAAGTTTTGGAGGCTTGTAAAGCTAGCAAGAGACACCAAAGTGTGTGGTGGTCCTTGCGGGGTCTTAAGTGATCCTTGAGAAGAAGAAGAGCTCGTCGGTCTTGCGTGATCAGTGGAGAGAGGGAAAGGGTTGAAAGAGACCCGTCCTTAGTGGACTCCTCAATGGGGACTAGGCCTTCGAGGGCCGAACCTTGGTAAAATAAATCACTCGTGTCTCGTGTGCTTATTGCTTGTGATTTGTTTGTTGTTTCCCTTTCTAAGTTTTTCTTGCTCTATTCTTTGCTAACATTATTTGGTATTGCTTCAAAGTAAATTCTCATTTAGTGAAGCAACACCTTGCAAGAAAGAAATTGTGTCATTGCTCTTCTTATCTAAGCCCCCTTGCTTTATTCTCATAGACCCATTAGTTGTATTGTTTTATCAATTCCGCATTATTTGAAGGCAATTCTCTTTACAAGCAAGGACTTAGTTTTTATACTCCAATAATTGTTTATCTTGTTCTAACCACTAATCAAGGGATCTAGTTGGGGGATAAAGTTTTAATTTTCAGGTTTCGCCTATTCACCCCCCTCTAGGCGACTTTCAAGTGCAACCAAAGTAGCTCGAATGATGAATCAACAGAAGTATACGCAGCTGAAATGGTTTGGCCAAAGCAGGCCAAATCCTCGGCTTGTTCCTCCTTACAGCCGGTTCAAAAGAAACGGAAAGAGGAGGTTAAGTTTACATTTAATGTTGGTAAATGTGACAGTATATTTGATGAATTACTCAAAAATGGCAATATTAAAACAAATCATACTGTTCCATCCGCCGACGAGCTAAAACGCCGTGCATACTGCAAGTGGCATAACTCATTTTCTCATGTCACTAATGATTGTAATGTATTTCGACGACAAATTCAATCGGCCATTAACGAGGGACGATTGAAATTTCAGGAAATGCAGGTGGATATAGAACCCTTCCTAGTAAATGTGATTGACTTCAAGGGCAAGAGGGTCCTAATTCGGCCAAGCACAGCCGATAAGGGCAAAAGTAAAGAGATAATCATCAGCGACGCGCAGGAGGCCGATGGGAATAATAAAATTTCTTGCAGGAAAGTGGTGGCCGAAAAGACTCCTGATGGAGGGGAGACTCTGAAGGTGACCATCACAATCTCTAGCACTGGAGGGCAAGCACAGATGAGGGGATAGGCGTGGGAACCCTTGCTGCGCATCACGGACGGTCCGACGCCCAGACGTAAACGGTCCGAAGCATCGCCAGACGGTCCGAAACATTCCAGTGGACAGTCCGTCAACACTCAGGACTTGCAACGACCGCGTACCTTCAAACCACAATGACTAGAGATAGGTACGTGGAAAACTAATACATTTAAAGCGGCTGGTCGACTGGTCAAATCTGGCCCGATCTTCAATCAATCATTATCCAAATATGTAAAAAAGAAGGCCGACCCAAGTGACCGGCCAGCAAAGCGACCTCGCTCACCCACCTTGGAGCGACAACAGATAAGACCGATTAGACCACCTCACCAATCGGAAAAGACGGAAGATCATACTGTCCAGTTGAGACCTAACATACCTGTATGGACACCTCCACTCCCATATCCACCTATGCCATATCTATATACATGCATACCACCACCATATGCCCCGAGTCACATGTGAAACATGCCACAATATCCGTTGGGATGCCATAGTACCCCGCTTGGGGGGGGCACCCCAAACATCTGTATTCAACAGGTTGACACCTCCAGTACTAGACCGATTGAGCACTACTCAATCCGGTTACCAGGCACAAACCCAACAAGATTGCTGGACCACTCGGCCGCAAAGGCCAACCAATCCGGCAGGGGGCATAGATCTACAGCAACCAAGAGAATGACAAGGAAGGACATTATCAAAATAGGCACAACAGATGTCGTCGTATAGAAAGATAATGAAGGGCCGATGATTTTTGGTGAATCGGCCAACACAAGCAACAAAGAAGATACGGCTGACGTTAAACAACCGATCCAAAATACTCCATGTCTCGATGGTGCCCATCGGGATTGACACGACCGCAAAAGCAGAAATTACAATGCCTAAGAGCAAAAGAGAACCAGGAAAAGGAGGTTGAAAAGATATTCAATGACACGCATCCACATACCCACCACCGCAAAAAAGGTGGAGGCTAAAGGTTGTTGAGATAAATCAAACGGCCACGAAGACAAAAAATGAGACAGCAACTTCACAGCTCTCTGTAGGTATGACAAACAGTTTGGCTATAAAGGTCGGACCATCCGCAGATGACACGGACCATCCGAATCTCGAGTCCGGACCGTCCGCACTACACCAGGACACCTCCAAAGACATGCCAACGCCCATGGAGGAGGACAACCTACTAGGAGAAGACATGGTCGACTACGAAGCTTCTCTAGAGCACCCAGGTATGGACGTAAATGTTATTACATTTTCCGCCGATTGTACTATTGTCGGCGATGATGAACATGTCGTTGCTCAGTTCGACTTTGATCCTAAAGAGGCCACCTTCACTAAACCAAAGGAATCGGTAAATCATTTAAAGTCGCTCTTCGTGCGCGGTCACATTGATGGGATACCGATTGCTAAAATGTTGGTAGACAGGGGGGGGGAGCGACCGTAAATCTAATGTCTTATTCATTGTACAGAAAATTAGGAAAACATGATGACAAACTTGTCAAGACCAACATGACCCTTAGCGGCATTGGAACTGATAGTTCGATCAAAGCCAAGGGAGTCATGTCCGTTGAATTAACCATCGAGACTAAGACCCTTGCTCTATATTCTTTGTTGCTTATATAGAAGGAAATTATAGTCTAATCCTAGGCAGAGATTGGATTCATGCTAACCAATGTGTACCTTCTACATTACATCAAATGTTACTACAATGGGTAGGCGACGATGTAGAACAAGTACATGCTGATGCATCGGCCTGTATCGCTGTGGCCGATGCCACTGTACTTTGGACCTATGAGACTGCTACGTGTCTCACATGAGTAGATTTTTCTGATTATCAGTTCATAAGTATAGATAAAAAGGGTTTTGTTCCTGTAATGCTAGAGCCGATGGAAAATCGGCTAAATCCTAAATAAAGTTTAAATGATGAGTACACACAAAATGAATGAGTCTTTGGTCATGGACGATCCAGCTTCTAAGGCCGGACGGTCCGATCTTTTACAGAACAGTTCGGCCTTTAAGACCGAACATCCATTGCAGCATAAAATCATTATCGCGGACAATCCGGTCCCCAAGACCCAAGAGTCCGCTGTCACACAAAGATCATCTAATTCCTCTGTGGGAGACATAATAGAGGAATTCAGAGATCTTGACAAATTAGGATAGGGGTTTACATCGGCCGATCCTTTGGAGGAGATCGACATAGGAGATGGTAAAACTCCAAGGCCGACTTTTGTGAACAAGACCCTAGAGACCGATCCTAAAGATGAAATGATCGACTGCCCATTAAGTCCGGCTTCAGACCTTTCAAGCAGAAAGCTAGAACATTTCGTCCAGACCTTCTCCCACGAATAAAGGACGAAATTCACCAGCCACTAGAAGCTAATTTTATTAGACCTTGCAGATACGCAGAGTGGGTTGCCAATATTGTGCCGGTAGAGAAGAAAGAATCAGGTAAGCTCAGAGTATGCATTGATTTTCGCAATTTAAATAGAGCAACTCCTAAAGATGAATATCCCATGCCCATAGCCGACACATTGATCAATAATGCGTTAGGAAATAGAATTATTAGCTTTCTTGACGGTAATGCCGGATATAATCAGATTTTCATGGCCGAAGAAGATGCGTCTAAAATGACCTTTATATGTCTAGGCTTCATTGGTTTATTTGAGTGGGTTGTCATGACATTTGGTCTAAAAAATGCTGGTGCTGCTTATCAGAGGGCTATGAATTTGATCTTTCACGAGCTGTTGGGAAACACTATGGAAGTCTACATTGATGATATTGTAGTAAAATCGGCTGAGTTTAGTTCTCATATAGCTGATTTGCGCAAAGCCTTTGATAAAATGCGTCGGTATGGTCTAAAAATGAACCCACAAAAATGTGCTTTTGGAGTGTCGGCTGGTAAGTTCTTAGGATTCATCATTCATGAACATGGTATAGAGATAGACCCTGACCGAATCAAATCTATTCGGAATGTGGGACCTCCGACCTGTAAGGTCAAAGTGCAGAAGTTTCTCGGCAAGATAAATTATTTATGGAGGTTTATTTCTAACTTAGCCGGGAAGATTGATGCCTTCACCCCTGTCCTTCGGCTTAAGAATGATGCCAAATTCACCTAGGGGCCAGAACAACAGGAAGCGTTTGATCTCATCAGAAAATATTTGTCTTCGGCTCCCGTATTAAAAGCACCACAAGTAGGAGTATAGTTCAGATTGTACATTGCAGCTGAAGATAAGGTTATTAGGGCTGTTCTGACGCAAGAGACCGGAGGAAAGGAGCATGTGGTGACCTACCTAAGTCGGAGGCCGGTGGATGCTGAAACAAGGTACACTTTTATCGAGAAGTTATGCTTATGCCTATTTTATACATGCACCAAGTGTAGATGTTATTTACTGTCTAGTCATTGCATCGTTGCCAGTCAAACCGATGTGATTAAATACATGTTGCAAAACTCGATTATGAGTGGTAGGATTGGTAAATGGGCTTATGCACTTATAGAGTATGACTTGGCCTATGAACCATTGAAATCTATGAAAGGCCAGGTCATAGCGGATTTTATTGTAGAACATCGGATCAATGATACTCATAAACTAGACATATCATACCTCACTGTTACTCCCTGGACTTTATATTTTGATGGATCAATTTGCAATGAAGGGCAAGGAATTGGCATTGTGCTTGTTTCACCGAGTAATGTCTCCTTCGACTTCTCTAGCCGATTGAAAACTTATTTCACTAACAATCAAGCCGAATATGAGGCCCTTTTGTTCGGCTCGGAACTTTTAAATTGTATGGGAGTAAAACATGTGAAGGCATTTGGTGATTCTCAACTGGTTGTCCAGCAGGTATTAGAAGAATATCAATGTTTTGATGGTACTCTAAATAGTTACCTTGAAAAGTGTTGGGGCATAATTCATTCTTTTGATGAATTCAACATTCGGCAAATCTCTAGAGTTGAGAATCATAGGGCTAACAATTTTGCACAAGATGCATTAGGTTATCAGATAAAGCGAGGGAAATTTCACAACACCGAAAATCTGATAACCTGTACAGGGCCAATTCCTTAGGTTGCGGACTGTCCGAGTAAAGGCTCCGGACCGTCCGGAGTTACCAGGAAAGTTCTCCTAATTGATTCGGCTGGTAAGGAAGCTGATACAAGTGATTGGAGGACACCCATAATTAATTATCTACAAAATCCCAGTGTTAGGATGGATAAGAACATTCGGCGTACAACTTTCAAGTATGTTTTAATGAGTGATGAACTCTACCACCGAACAATCAACGACATCCTGCTTAAGTGCTTGGGCCCAAGTGATGCTATATTAGCCATGGCCGAAGTACATGAAGGGATTTGTGGTACCCATCAATCGGCTCCAAAGATGAAGTGGTTGTTGCGAATGTAACACCCAGAATTTGGGGGTATAAAATTTCTTTCTAATTATCATCCAATGTCAAGCATTACTCTTCTCTCTCTAGTTTCTCTCTCTCTCTTTTTCTTTTGAGTAGATTTGGCTTAATTAGTGAGGAATTAATTATTTATTTTTGCCAAGACATTGTGAGTCATGAAATGTTGCATCATGTTGAGCTTAAGTATCCTTTGAATTGCTGCACATGTTTGAATTAGTTTGAATTTGAAAATTCGTTTGAATTTGAATTGAAAACCCTAGAGAAAATAAAATAGAAAAAGCAATTAGAAATTCTAGGAAAATAGAAAATCTCAATTTAGCCCAAACCAGCCCAGTCGAGCCTAGCAGGGGCGCGCGCGCCCGTACCGCTTAACAGGTGGGCTCCACTTATCAGCGGCAGTTTCTCCCCGAGTGTGCCCCCTCCTCCTCTCCCTCTACCCAGTGGGGCCGCTTTGTCGGCGCCAGTCGCCCTCGCCCGCGTGCCCTTCTTCCCTCTCTGCCTCGCGGGTCCGCCTTGTCAGCTCGCTGAACCGTTTCGCCACGTGCCCCTTCTCTCTCGCTGCGCCGTGGGACCCCCCTGTCAGCTCCGCCTTCCACGCGACCCACAGTGAACCAGCACGCGCGCACTCGTGCACGTTCGCCAGGATTCCTAGCCATGTTGCCCGCCCACACCCCAGCTCCCTTTTGAGCACCGCCCGCTCTCGCACTCGCTCCCCCGTTCCATTTCGCACAGTCTTGCTCTCTCTCACGCTCCGCCTTCGCCGCTCGGCCTCGCCAGAGACCCATGCCTGGTCACCCAGCATGCCAGACGCCGCGCCAAGCGACCCTGAGCTTCGCCCCAAGGTGAGACACCCATTCCCATGCCCGGTTCCCTCAATTATGCCTTTTCGTCTGCCAATTTCGGCTTCGCCGGAGTTCAGCCATGGTGGTCCGCCGCGCCTGCGTGGTGATCGACCGAATTCGTCCAATCCAGCGCCCCCGCGTCGGTCCCTGATGTTCCCCTCGCTTTGCTGAAGCTAGTCCAGGCCCTAGCGCACCTCAGACCCCCTCTCCTCGGCTGCGATTCCTCACCGGATTTGCCTCGACCCGCCTGGAGCCTTTCCTCCACCATTCTCCCCTCTCTGACCCCGGTCTCGTGGCCAAAGCCCCACCAGTGAGTTTGCTGAGTGCTCCTCTTCGTTTCTGGCCAGCCCCGACAACCCTGGAACCGCCGTAGCACGCACCCGCCCCAACTCTGGCGACCTCACTGCCGCGAGAAGGAGCGGCGCCGCCTGAAGCCAATCGACCCTCCTGGCTTTGATCTCCACTGTCCGATTCAGATCGCACGGACCAGATCACGGGATACCGCTTCGCGCACGCGCGCCCTGCGTCCGGACCCACCTGTCGGTCGCCTGTGCCCCTGGCACTGGGCCCGACTGGTCTGTCTGCCCTCCCCCGCCTTGGTTGCTGACCGCCCTAGCCCACTGGTCAGTGCGCGCCCGCGCCCGCGTCTGCGCGCTCGCCCGTGGATCTAATCTCGGTCGTTGATTTTAAATCTAACGGTTGAGCGGATCCGATACCCCTTTGCGTGGTAGTTTTGTTAAAGAGACCCTCGGTTTGTTGAGAATCAACCCGCCGTCCCTGGTTTTCGCGCGCAGGCCCCTATAATCTTGCAGATTGAACCCTAGGCTTTTAAATAATTACAAAATTAGATCTATTTTCATATTTTAAACTCCCAAACTTGTTTATTTTATATCTTTTGCATATGAAGTCCAAATTTAGTGATTCAAATTGCAAAATGTTCATAGGAATATTCTCTGTTGAAATAAATTAGGTTCATTCACAATCTGTACACTCTAACTTTTATGTCTAACCATAAATTAGTATATGTATTGATTTATTCACTTAATAAAATAAATAAAAAGGGAAACCTAGTGGTAAATAGATGTTTAATATTGGGAAGATAAAAACATGTGATGTATGAATTTATCTCTGGTGTAACTCTTATGTCTCATTAAAATAAATAGAATCAGATTATGTAATCATGGACAACACTTAAAGAATAATCAACTACTTAATGAGATTAGTCTACCATATAATTTAAACTCCCTTTTGAGTTGATACTTTTCTTTTTGAGATGTATTCCCATATTTGTACATGGTTGATGTGTAGTTTATTTGTCATTTACCAAATGTATTGAATGCATGATTGCTTTATTTAGACAACGAGTAGTCTGTGGTTCCTGAGTGTGTTGCTGAAGATCTTCCTGAGCAACAACCTAGTGAAGGCAAGTGTCCTCTGACCTATTATGTCCTACATACTCCATAATTCACTGTCCCACATTACATTATTGAAAACTAAGGAGTGACTAGTCTGTATTTACCTTATCCTTGTTTACCTTTTTGGGTTAATCATGGTTAGTTTATGCTATTGCTTTAACTTAATCAATGAACATGATGTGATAATTTATGATATGATGATGTTATCCTGAATGATGATATTGTGATACTCTAGGGGACTCAGACCATTTTCCTGAGTACCTCTCCGTAAGGACCTGTTCATGGAGTGACCACCCAGGATAACAGTGCAACCATGAGGGTGGAATGGGACACCCATAGCTGATTAATTAGATGAACCTAGGGGTGTAGTTGGCTTTACCTGAGGGCCATCAATGGGGGCTGGGGCATAGTGCTCGCTCTGCCAAGGGGGGGGTGCAGAGGTTCATTTTATTTGGTTTTGTTAGTCACCCACCTTAGAGAGGTGTATTGCGTTTGTACGACTAGCGAAACCTAACGAGCAGCTATGCACCAGGGGAGTCTTTGTAAAGGCTACGTAGTGTATCCCTGGTCATTCACCTCATTAGTAAAGATTGGGTCTATACAACCCAGGCTGGAAAGGGATCACTGACTCGTGGGTAAAGTGTACAACCTCTGTAGAGTGTTAGAAACTGGTATATCAGCCGAGCTCACGGTTAAGAGCGGCCTTGGGATCCTCTTTGATTAGAAGAACTTTGGTTACTTTTATGATGATGGTTATAATTTTGATCCTTGGTATTTCCTCTTGGAGGAGGTACATGATGGGGGCCTTCCTCTTCTGAAGGTCCTCAAAAAACCGAACTAACATGTTTTTCAGTATAATAGACTGTTACAGGAGGCTTTGGCTTTGAGATGAAGGGGTGCGTGGTATGAAGGTGTAGTCTGGACGAAGGTCAACCTAGCTCCAAAGATGTGGCTGAAGAAGCTTCGGCTCAGCACGTTAACAATGGTGAAAGGAGAAACCGACTTAAGGAGGAAAAGACCGCTTGGTCGTCGATAGCTTGCCATGTGGTCAACAGTGAATCTCAAGGACATGAATGTAATTTCATCTAGGCTGTGTCCTGTGCCTATAAATAGATGAACAGTAATACCGTACTGTTCACGCTGAATTGTAATCACTTTTGCGTCGTTTCCACTTTTTTACCTTTTGTCAAGCCGAAGGTACTAATGTATTATAAATTTCGTTGAAATTTATCCGTGTTTATAAGAATTAAGAATATAAATAACCTAATGAATTGATATGATTGTTTATGTTCTTTTCATGTTTCATATGTCTTTATTTATATCTTTACAAAATGAAATGATGAAGGTATGCCCTTCTTGACCTTCGTCTACAAAACATTATATCCTAGGGGGAATAATGCTTCAAAGGACGAAGGTCTTTTATCGTTAACGATTGTGTTGCTTTGTTCTTGGTGTATAGCATTCGTGAAAAAGGACCAACATTGGCACCCACCTCAGGTGAACTCATCCGACCACCTTCGGCAAGCATCGACCTTCGTCATGCCGCCGAAGAAGATAGCTGGGCCAGGGGCTGCACTGCAGCCGCTGGATATTAATCAGGAGACGCTATGCGAAGCTAGGAGCTAGAAGAGGAAGGCTACCAGCCCAACACCTTAGGAGGAACAACTGGACCAAGAGATCAGGGACCTTGAAGCTATCCATCAACAGGTTCAAAAGAAGAAAGAGAAAATGCTTCGGCTCGCTGATCTCTAGAGAAAGATTGATGAGGCCACCGAAGAAATGTGCCATCTCACCGAGGAAGACCAAGACCGAAGGCCCCATCACAGGGAGCTTCGGCAAGAGAATTCATACAATGACGATGAATGGTATGGTGATTTTCATCATGGTAATTTTTCTTTTGATGATGCTTCTCCTTTGGCAGCAGAGTTGCAGGCTACTCCATGGCCCCCATCATACAAGCCACCTCAGCTTCCTATGTATGATGGGCATTCAGACCCCAAGCAGTTTCTGATGAGCTACGAAGCAACCATATCTTCATATGAGGGCAATATCACAGTCATGACAAAATCCTTCATCATGGCAGTCAAAAGTGTAGCACAAACCTGATACTCTTCTCTCCGGCCAGGGACAATCACGTCATGGCAGAAGCTCAAGGATATGCTAATCACTAGTTTCCAAGGCTTTCAGACGAAGCCAGTCACTGCTCAGGCTTTGTTTCAGTGCACGCAAGACCATGAGGAGTACCTTCAGGCATATGTCCGAAGGTTCCTGCATCTAAGAGCACAAGCGCCTACAGTGCCCAATGAAATTGTCATTGAGGCCATGATCAAGGGGCTTCGACTAGGACCTACGACTCAATATTTTGCCAGGAAGCCCCCACAGACCTTGGAGAAGCTTCTTCAAAAGATGGATGAGTATATCTGGGCTGATAATGATTTCCGCCAAAGAAGGGAGGAAGCATACATGTTTTCTGAGATGACTAGGGGCTTCAGAGGAAGAATTCACCCCAAGCACGTCAGGTCGATCCACAATTCCAACCCAAGTGATGATAGAGGAAGTCAACCTCAAAGGCAACAACACAGCTCCTAGTCTTCAGGATCACAAAAAGCTCCTTCAGGCCACCAGCCCTAAGAGGCAGAGGGGACAGAAGCTTCGGAGGAAGATACGAGGATCAGCCCAGAAGGCTATTTTGCTTATTCTGTAGTGAAGACAAAGGTCACACCACAAGAACATGCCAAGTCACAATTCAGAAGCAAAAAGAGATTACCGAAGCTGAGGCACGGTAGAATCAGCCGAAGCAGGTCCTACATACTACTTCATGCTATTCTCCCTATGTCCCAGAATACGTAGGTAATCAACAGCCTACGGCCTCTGTCGCTTTGGGAAGTCACTCTCAAGCTTCCTGGGCCCAGCTCCCACCACCACCACCTCTACCACCTACTCTGACCCGAAGCCAACAGCCAGAAGGGCACCATCACGCTCAACAGCAGCGTGATTTTCGGGAAGAGTCCAAAGCTCGCACAGTCAATAGTATTATGCCTGAATCCAAGCACATCTACTAAAGAATATTCTACCCTTGGTGTATCTTTATCTTTTCTGTCATTTTATTTTTATTGTATACAAAACAAGTCACGAAGGACTGAATTCTGATTTCATGTAATAATAGTGCTCGTATCATTGAGTAAAATGCTTCCTTCTAACAAACTTCCGAAGCTACAAAAGCCGTTCCTAAGGGAGCACAAAGTATGTTTCGAAGCTACAAAAGCCATTCCTAAGGGAGCGCAGAGTATGTTCCAAAGCTACAAAAGTCATTCCTAAGGGAGCGCAGAGTAAGTCCCGAAGCTCAAAAGTCGTTCCTAAGGGAATGCAGAGCCAAAATACCACCGAAATATAAGGTGAAGAAGCTCAAAAGTCGTTCCTAAGGGGATGCAGAGCTTAAATACCACCAAAATAGAAGGTGAAAAAGCTCCAAAGTCATTCCAAAGGGGATGCATAGCTTAAATACCACCAAAATAGAAGGTGAAGAAGCTCCAAAGTCGTTCCTAAGGGGATACAGAGCTTAAAGACTCCAAAGACGTCCCTAAGGGGATGCAGAGTCTTGAGTGTTTCAGTGTGGGCATGTGTGTGTTCGGCATAAACATCATGTTGTATCATATCGTCGCACCATTCCGCATAGCATTACATCATACATCATATCGCATCAACAACAAAGATTGAGCACGAAGCAAATCTTCGGCATTAACTTGTTGAATGAAAGTGTGCTGAGGCACGAAGCAAACCTTCGGCAAATACAATTTTATTAGGAAAATCTGTTGGCAATAATATCACACAACAGATTTGCCATAAAAAGGATTTCTTTCTTTACGAAGCATGAAAAGAAGGGAAGGTCTTTTTTCGCCAAAGGCTCAAAAAGGGTATGTGCGTAAATTTTATGCATCGCAAAGAAATATATTACATTAATATACATAATTGATAATTGTTTCATACAAAAATGTTACATTGTTTCATCACAACAAAAGCCTAGTCTTCTTTGAGAATTTTCTCAGCGGCCTCATTCAGTAGTCTATCGACGACTTTGTCGACGATGGTATTGGCAACACTCATCACATCCAACGCCTCTTTCATAACAGGATCGTCCTGGGGGTTGTATGGCTCGGGTAGCGGTGAAAGTTCAACTGTAGTAAGCAAATCGTTAGTCTGAAGCCAGAAAATAAACACCGAAGCAAGAATTCAACAATAAAATACCTATACGCCTTGCGCGCTCGGCACCTTCTTCGGCCCGCTTAGCTTCTTCTCGAGCATCATGGGTTTCTTTTTCATTTTTCTTTATAATTTCATTGGCCATTTCTCGGCCACCATTCACCTAGACATCAGAATAAATTTCCCGCCCACCAAAGTGGCTTCGGCCGACGGGTTCTTCGTTTCGTCTGTAGAGAAGACGGCTTCGGTCTAGGCTGTAGCTTTAACATGGTCACAACCAGCCTTCTCCAGAATTGCTGCAACCCCTCGAGCGCTGGCGAAGGCGCAAATGTCCCCGCGATCACTAAGGATCTCTTCAAAGGCTTCGACCTCTTCACCTATCCAATCAATGACTCCTTCGAGGTCACCTCGAATGAACTTTTGTTTCGAAGAGTACACACCCACCTTGGCAAAAGCTGGTTTTCAGTTTTCTTACGCAATCCAAGGATTTCTCAAAGCATCTCTCCTTGGATTCATGAAGCTCCTCAACATTCTTTTCTAGCCTAGCATTAGACCATTCACTTATTTCTTGCTTTACTTTTGCAACTTTAAAATTTTCATTAGCCTCGGCAAGTTTTTTCTGAAGGTTCTCAACTTCATCTTTATGGGCTTCGGATTGAGCATTAAATTTTGCCTCGTCTTTATTAACTCTGTCCACTAAGGAAAGCAGAATTTTGTCTTTCTCTGCAGCTTCGTTCCTCAGTTTGATAACCTCTGACCGAAGGTTGCCGAGGGCCATCTGGCAACTTTCATCTTCAGCATTCTTCTGTGCTCGCAAAGCGTTGCTAAGAATTAAGCCCTGCAAAAATAAGGGAGACAAAGGATCAACACAAGAATAAAAGACATAAGAAATAATCTATCTATAAGTCCATAGCTTTCGTACCTTCAGGCTATTGTACGCAAGGCTGTCTGCGAGGTCATCCTTTGACATGGCAGAAAGGCCAGCTTCAAGCTTCGGAAATCCCATATTTTTTGCCATCTCCCGGCAAACAGATATTTCCTTGTTGTCCGGGAGACAGTATAGAAAATCATCTTCGTCTGTGCCATTATACACTTAGGCCCCCTTCGGGTATTTCAGTTCTCGGGCGTAGTGTTTGGCTTCTGCGATTTCTTCTTCAGACAACGTTTTTCCCAAAGCATGTCGAATAATAAAGTCAAGATCTTCGAAGGGTGTTTCGGGAGTCAGAGATTTAACTTTTTCGGGCGTGTCTTTCTTCTCCAGAGCTAAACCAGCATCTGAAGATCCTTGTTCTGTTCTCTGCCTAGTTCTAGCAGGTTCTGCCTCAGCGGGCACTAAGGGCCCAGCTTTGGTTTCAGCGCAAGCTGTAGTAGCTTCGGCAATTTTCTTTGCAGGGGCAGGAGTTAATGCCCTTGTCGACTCCATAATAGCGTCCAGCATGCTTGCCATCCTTCTCCTCTTGGGGGTTATTGCAGGAGCTTTTGATATCTTCGGCAATTCTGGCTCCGCTGGCGGGCTCAAGTTTTTTGGTAGCCCTACTGTTTCCCCTAGCTTTGGCTCTGTGGCCGCTTTTTCTTTGGCTTCGGCACCATGTTTTGGTGTTCCGACTAGCCCGGCTGTAGGAGCCTTCGGCAATTCAGCCAGTTCTTCCCTGGGGATGGCAGGAGCAGGTTATTCTGCCTTAGTAGTGGAAGATGTCCCTTCACCAAGCTTCGGCACTGTGGCCGTTTCAATGTATCTTGGCCGGTGCGTTAAGACCTTGATCTTTTTGCCTTTTGGCACAGCAGAAATGGCCGAAGCAGTAGCCTTTCTTTTCTTTCCCTGCTTTCGCAAGGGATAGCTATAATCAGGGTATACGAAACCAATGACGTCGAAAACTCTATTCAATCTTTTCTTGTCTCAGCCTTCGAAGGCCAAGGTCATTGCATCATCTTCGACCCTTGTGTAGGCCCCAAGCAATTCATCACTGGTTGCCTCAATACTACTCAACTACTTATCATTTGGCTCATCAAACCCGCCTCTGTATCTGAAGGTATACTTTAGATAGACCAGGCCACCCTGGCTAGACCCGACAGCAGCTTCCTTCGACATCTCCCACTCATTCACGAGCGGCCATACTCTGTAGGCAATGTGCTCTTGAACCAAGTCTCTTGTGCCAATAAAAGTACACACATTGTTAAAGCTTCTCTGGCACGCTTCTATTATCATTCCCAAGAGCAGTGGCTGGCCTCCTGATGCCGAAGCGAGACCAAATGGGGTGCTGAATAATCCCTTTTATATCTTCCCTCTCAACTAAGTTATTCTTCACATAAAACCATTCCTCCATATAGGCCCCGGGCCACCTTTTTCGAAATGTTGGAACTGGGTAACTTACATCAGAATGAGGAACGAAGCCATAGCAACCGAAGTTGTTGTGATACTGCTCCTTGTCAGTAGCCTTCGTCTCATATAGAAGCTCGTGCATGTTGCAGAAGCATTTTGCGCTTGGCTCTAGCCCTTGGCTTCTCACAGCCCAAACAAAAACCCCCATCCTGATAATGGCTTTAGGGGTAATCTGATGAAGGAAAATTTCGAAGGTCTTTAGCACTTCAACCAGGAATTTGCTTAACGGGAACCGAAGCCCTGCCTTCATGAAGCTCCTGTAAACAACCACTTCATCTTCTTCGGGAGCAGGGGCAGCACTATCCCCTCCAGCTCTCACAATAGAAATATCTCGGAAATATCTCCCTTTCATAGCATCAATTTGACTCTGCTTAATGGATGATTTTCCAAAGATGGTGTGACTTGGTCGCCAGGTCCGATTTTCAGCATCTACGTCTTTACTTTCCAAATCAAAGCTTCCACTATCATCAGAATCTTCAGACAAATCAGTTAGCATTTCATTTGTAATCTTCTCCGTGTTTGTTTTCTTCATAGCCTCGTAAAAACCAGCTAGTGCAGGATCAGCAACCTTCTTCTCGTCAACCATTTGATGAACACTTGAACAAATGCCGAAGTTCACAAAACAAGCAAAATCTGATAGCAAGAAAATTAAAACTTGAGAAAATAGCAAAAGCGATTGAAATGGCGCAGCAAATGCTATCGCTGCGGGTTCCTATTTATATGCCCAAGCGCATTGCAACTTAGCGGGCCCTACATGTCATTGATTTTCGCTATTCTAGCGAGGGGAAGGTGTTTTTCGGACCTTCGGCTAATGGCCTTCGTTCACATCGTAGTATGAATTTGTTAAAAGCAAAAACAAATTAATACTGCGAGGGGCTACTATTGGGGGCCTTCCTCTTCTGAAGGTCCTCAAAAAACCTAAATAACATGTTTTTCAGTATAACAGTCTGTTACAGGAGGCTTCGACTTTGAGATGAAGGTGTGCGTGGTATGAAGGTGTAGTCTAGACGAAGGACAAGCTAGCTCTGAAGATGTGGCTGAAGAAGCTTCGGCTCAGCACGTTAACAATGGTGAAAGGAGAAACCGACTTAAGGAGGAAAAGACCGCTTGGTCCTCGACAGCTTGCCATGTGGTCAACAGTGAATGTCAAGGACATGAATGTAATTTCATCCAGGCTGCGTCCTGTGCCTATAAATAGATGAACAGTAATATCGTACTGTTCACGCTGAATTGTAATCACTCTTGCGTCGTTTCCACTTTTTTACCTTTTGTCAAGCCGAAGGTACTAATGTATTATAAATTTCCTTGATATTTATCCATGTTTATAAGAATTAAGAATATAAATAATCTAATGAATTGATATGATTGTTTATGTTCTTTTCATGTTTCATATGTCTTTATTTATATCTTTACCCAATGAAATGATGAAGGTATGCTCTTCTTGACCTTCGTTTGGAAAACATTATATCCCAGGGGGAATAATGCTTCGAAGGACAATGGTCTTTTATCGTTAACTATTGTGTTGCTTTGTTCTTGGTGTATAGCATCCGTGAACAAGGACCAACAGTACATTTGGGTAATAATTGGGTTACTACTAAAATTTGGCCTACTAATAGTAATAAATACTTGACCAACTAAAAGCAACTGCTTAACCTTAACCCCACATAAAGCTAGTCCACTTCAGCCAAACGGGACATTTGCTGAGTACGTTGATGTGTACTCACCCTTGCTTTACAAACCACCCCCACCCCAGGTTGTCCCCACTGTATTCAGTGCTCAGGAGGGGATGCTGGCAACATGGAGGACTTTGAGGAGTTCTAGGACTACGATGAGTTCTAGTTTTTCTTAGTGGTAAACCCCAAGTCAGCTGCCTGTGTAGGTCTTATCTTCTACATTACGTTTTTCCGCACTTTGATGATATGAATGATTATGGCTATGTATTAGACTCTATGGATGTCTCGGACATCTTATTGTAATAAAGTACCTTTCCGCTATTTATTTTGAGCATTGTGTGATGATGTCTAATTATGTAATCGCTGTGTATGTGAGTTTATGATCCTGGCACGTACATGATTCGCATTCGGTTTGCCTTCCAAAACTGGGTGTGACATAAGTGGTATCAAAGCCTTGTTGACTGTAGGACCGCTAACCTAGACTAGAATGGTCGCCCTAAGGACTATAGACCCCTACTCTTACCTTGATCTTTAGTATCACTTCAAAAGTTGGTCATCCTGACCAATGCTATGTTATTACTCATCTTACAAAATTTTGTCTCACTTTTCTTTCTAGTTACTTTCTGGTCTTATAGTTCTACTCTCACTCTTATGCTTACGATGTCTTTGTAGATGGCTTGTCTTAAATGCACTGCACGTAAGTCAGTGATACCTTTTTTGCCTTCTCGCCTGGCGAGCACCCTCTGCGTCGCACGGTGCCGGTTCAGTCTAGCCACTTGGAGAGACTGCATCGTCGCCTGCACGAGGAGCAGGAGCGCCGACGCTAGGAACAGGAGCAGAAGGACTCTTCCCCCTCGCCTCAGCAGAAGGTGGAGTCTGGGAGGCAGCCTTCCCCTGCACCTCATCTAGAGATGCCCCTTGCACCACCATAGGGCATCCCGGCTACTGGAGGAGACCATGACGGAGATGGAGACAACGACGATGCCGGTGGCAGTTCGAGCCATGGCACGGAGCTCTCGGAGGAGCAGGATCCTGAGGGATGGATCGCTAGACCCATCACTCGTGACGCCGCTCGCGGGTGTCACTTCCACGATGCTCTCGACACCTTGCTGCGTCGGGCCTTTGACCGGCACACTTGGTCTATCGAGTACCATTGTGTAGTCAACCAGCATCGTCGCGGGTTATACCCAGACTAGTGGGAGGCTACTTGCTTGGTGCGCCGTCCAAACAATGATCACCGGGGTGCAGAGGCCTTCTCAGAGCACTATTCTATCACTGAGAGGGATACTGCTGAGGTAGCCATGCAAGATGCAGCACGATGTGCACTTTCACAGTATTGCTCGTTGTTCAGCGGGGTAGCTGATGGCCTTGACCTGAAGTACTACCCTTGTCGTTCGACCGATAGTGCTGGAGGTGTGATTGTCTCACCTGTTGGTGAAGGCAATCCTAGGCTGAACAGCATGGTCAACCTAGCCGACGTGCTCAACACCGAGCTGGACAACGCCCTTGACGAGTTAGGCAAGGTTCGGGCGGAGGTTGCGGCATTGAGTGCTGAATGTGCAGCACGCCACTATTTGGATGGTGGTTCTCCCACCCTTGTCAGGATTCAGCACCTTTACTGTTCACCGTCCCGTGGTCACTTTGAGTATGGTACCCCTGACTATAGGACCCAGATAGATTTGGATCCATAGATCGACAGAGTCAGAGTCTGTAATAATGCTAATTCAGTATCTTAGTCCCAGTTAGCCTTAGTTAGAGTTAGTTTGCTTACCATATGTTGGAATGCTTGTCATGATGAACATGTAATGAAGTTGGATCTTTGTAATGATTGTCATCAAGGTGTGGGCATCCCCTGCAACTTGGTGTAGTTATTAATAAAGTCAGTTATCCAGTTGGGCAACCTATCTACTTCCACTTTCCTCTTTATCTGAGAAGTTGTGTTGGGAGTCAGTGAAGTTGATCAATTGTCCAATGCTATGAAGATTTTCCATACATCTTTTCTTATGCTGAAAGACTGCAGAGTCAGATCTGATTTATGTGTGCTTTCTACAGATGTCTGAGAACAGGCGCCGAGGTGCAATGCGTGCTCAGCCAGAACAGCAGGCACCCCAGGAAGATGCAGCTCAGCAGCAGTTGCCACCGCCACCCCTAGTGACCATTGAGCAGATGTTCCTGATGTAGACCCAAGCAGTCCAAGCAATTGGTCAGACCTTATCAGTGATGTAGCAGGTGCAGCAACAACCACCCCCACCTCAACCTCAGGTGCAAGTCCAGATGCCACAGGTTCCCAGAGATAAGCGGGCAGAATTCATGAGGGGCCACCCCCTGTCTTTGCCCATTTTGTTGATCCCATGGATGCCAAAGATTGGCTGCGTACCGTGGAACGTGACTTGCACACTACTCAGTGCAACGATCATGAGAAGGTGTTGTATGGTCCCCGACAGCTAAGGGGAGTAGCACAGTCTTGGTGGGAGTCTTACCTCGCCACCCATGCCGACCCTGAAGCCATCACCTGGGAGGAATTCAGGGACAACTTTCATCGCTACCATGTGCCCGAGGGACTAATGATAGTGAGGAAGGAGGAGTTTCTCGCCTTGAAGCAAGGTCCCTTGTCTGTCAGTGAGTACAGGGACAAGTTTCTGTAGTTGTTACGTTATGCCCCGGAAGATGTCAAGTTTCTATACAGGGACAAGTTTCTGTAGAAGGCAGGATTGTTTCTTCATCCTCGGAGGATGATATCATCATCACTTTTTCCTCTTCCTCTTCTTCACTTGAGGAGCTTGGAGTGGGAGCCTTCTTCTTTCGCTTCTTCTTTTCATCACATGCAAAAGCATATGGCCTTGAAGAAGTTGACCCCTTTTGTTGACCCATTTTTCGTGACATTTCAAATGCCGCAATTTTTCCAATCACAATGGTTAGGGTCATTTGACTTAAGTCCTCCATGTTGTGAAGAATAGTGATGATGCTCCCATTTTTTGTTGTGGTAGTAGGGAGATAATCTTCCTCATAATGTCCACATCACCTAGCTTATTTATGCCAATAGAAGTGAGATCATTGATGATTAGTTTTAAACGAAGATACATGTCTTTAACAAGCTCATTTTCTTTCATGGCAAAAGAATTGTACTCATTTAAAACTAGGCAATGTTTTTGCTCATGGACAATGGATGTGCCGTCAAGGAGCTCATGCAATTTTAGCCAAATCTTATTAGAATTTTTTAATGCGAAAACATGATTGAAAATTTCCATGCTAAGAGATTCATACAAGCAATTTTTGGCTCTAGCATTCAAATGAATTTCCTTTTCTTCACTCGTGTTGAGCTTCTCGGGATTTTTAGGTGGTTTCATCCCGTCACGAGTGACTCTCCAAACACCTAGATCAACGACCTCTAGGTAACAAGCCATTCTAAAACTATAATATGGGAAGTTAGTGCCGTCGAAGTGTGGTGGCCTTTGGGTATCCATCCCCTTCCTCTAAAAAGTGTCGGCTCGATTAGCGGTGAAGCTAAAATGTTTCAAATGAGCCAAACTAGTCTCGGATACCAATTGAAGGAAACAGTAACGCCTAAGAGGGGGGGTGAATTAGGACTTCTAAAACTATCTCTAAACTAGGCCACAAATAAATCCCTAGACCAAAACCTATGCAAATAAACAATCTAAAATGTGTAAACTAGGTTTAGTCTATGTGTTGCTATCTCTACCGCAAAACCTAAGTTTCAATCCTAAATATTCTAACTAGAGAAGAGAGATTGAAACTTAAGTACTTAATGTAAATGAGGAAGGTAAAGAGCAAGGGTAGAGATGCAAACTCCCATGGACGCCGCCGATATTTTTACCGAGATATCCGAAACCACGCAAGGTTCCGACTAATCCTCGTTGGTGCCCCTATGCATAGGGTAGCCCACGCAAGGGCCAAGCACCTCGGTTGAGTAACTCCGTAGAAAGTTGCGTGCCTTCTCCACGCGCAAGTGGTGCTCCACTTCTGGCTCCTCTCGGACGCTCCCTGCCGTATCCACTATCAAGCTTCTAGCTGAAACGCCGCGAGCTTTGTTCCCTCCAGTACACGGTGGCGGCCATGACACAAACGCTGTTGTCACGGTCTTGCAAGACTCTTGCCCAACTTGGTACAATTATAACGACTTGCGCAAGAGCCGAGGGGCTGTGTGGTTTTTATAAACTCACTCAACTAACTAGGATTCACTTAGAGCAAGCGCTAATGTGGCCTAACTAACCTAAGCAATTCATAAAGGAACTACGCTAATCATCGAGTGATTCTATTAAGCACTTGGGTATTTGAGCACTTAGAAATGTCTACAATATGCATTGGTATGTTGCTTGTGCTCCCACACCTTCAAATGACTGATTGGGGGGGTATTTATAGCCTTCCTCTCAATTATAGTCGTTGGACAGAAAGCTGTTGTTTCTATCGACGGGCGCACCGGATAGTCCGGTGTACACCGGACATCCACTATTTACTGTTCGATGCCATGGCCACGTCAGTTGACCGTTGGGGTCTATAGCAGTCGGCCGTTGGATCCGACCGTTGCTAGACTGTTCGGTGCACACTGAACAGTCCAGTGCTATAGCCTAAGAGCGCCTAGTTGCAGGGCTCTCTGCGCAGAATGTCTGCTGTCCCACCGGACATTCCAGTGCACAACAGACAGGTTCTGTTCACTGTCCGATGCGCCAACAGTGAGCTGCCTGACTGTCCACTTCATGGATTTCTTCGCTGTTTACTTGGGCTTCTTTTGTTCTTGAGTGTTGGACTTCTACGCATCATTTATGTCTTCTTTTGAGGTGTTGCATCCTCAGTGCCTTAGTCCAATCCTCTCTGCATCCTGTGAACTATAAATGCAAACACTAGCAAACATATTAGTCCATAGGTTATGTTGATCATCAAACACCAAAATCATTTAGCCAAATGGCCCGGGGTCCATTTTTCTTACAACCGCCAGTGCCTTTTCATACCCTCCTTTCGACATACTTGCATAACGGACAACCTTCATTGTTTTTGTTAGTAGCATATTCTGTCTATAAGATTTTGTAACTCCATCCTTTCCTTTAAAACTCTTATGAGTCCTTTCAAATGGAACATCCTGCCTAGCTGACTTAGTGTACCTTTATAGTATGTATTCTTTTGGTATTTTTTCTATCTTAAGGTGCATTAATGTCTTCAATAGATGCACACACAATAGACCTGCATTTGGATTTTTACAAACATTACTATCATAATTTACAAACATTCTTACGATCATCCATTCTAAACATTCACATTTATAGATCGTACCTGTGTGTTCCCATTGTTTGTGCTCGCATGTATACTTTCCGGCATCCACATCTCCCAACACTTTGAATTGGTGTTGCCCCCACAATTTTGTTCGACCTTTTAGTATGCTGCATGATCCAATCATTACATCCACCATCGGGGTCCGACGCTATTCTATATGAAGTGGCATATTTCATTGACTCCTCAAACATATGCATCACAACTCTTGTGTAGGCTCTCATAACCCTTATCTCGAACATATACAACATATTTGTTGTTGTCTGGTCTTGTATTACATATAAAATAATTAGACACAACATTCCAAGTAGCACATTATATATTGATAGTCACATACCTTGCACAATAATACTTCTTTCGACTCTGTCATCTTCCTATCGTGTAGCATCTTCATGATCTATTTAGCAAACATATGTAGTGGGGTGTTCGCGTCTACAAGACAACCTTTAACAAGTTTGTTCATGCTCTCACTACGTTGTGTAGCAACCATCACCCCACAAAAATCATATTTGAAAAACACCGGTATCCAATCCTTTCGGATATCATATAACTTACTAAGGCGCACATCTTCGTGCAACTGAAAATCATCTAAGAGCATAGACCGTGCAGCTTCAAACTCTATTGGAGTCAATGGATGGTGTATTATAGATTGAAACCTTGTCTTGAAATCCTGGTCTACAAACCTTGCATATAACTCGTTCAGAAACGACATAAATATGTTTTGAACATGCCATAAAACAATCTATGGATTGTGGCAGGGAAGAATTGTCTTAGTGCAATTGGCATTGCATGATCTTGATCTACATGAACACACACAACCACATTTGTTAAAACTCTTAAATATACAGTCTAACTAAAATTACATAAGTATTTATATTGTCAATAGATTGAACTAAAATTAGACATAAAGCATAGGACAATGAATTTATAGATAACATACCAATTAGTATAACTTGCGAGCCATCACTGCCTATGGATGTTTCGAATGCATTAAAAGCCCATGCGAATGTTTCCACTGTTTCATCACCCAATAAGGCAAAACCAAACACAGTGCACTATAAATGATGGTTAGCACCAACAAACATGTGAAGTGGCTTATCATATAGATTTGTCCTATGGGTCGTATCAAAGGTGTCAACATCTTCAAAATCAATGTATTCCCCTTGCATACTGGCATGCGACCAAAATATACTAACTATCTTCCCATCTTCGTCCAGCTGAAAGTCACAAAAAATTGTAAATTCTACTTTTGACATGATGTAAAAAATGCCAATAGCTTAGCCATGTCATTAGCACAGCTGTCCCACCTCCTTGCTACCCACCTGTTCATTATTAAAAAAACAGTAGGTTCAATATGCACAAATTTAGACTATATGTTTATTAATCATGTATCACTAAGAATGTTTAAAGCCAACAAATATGACTTACATGTTCTTCAAGTCCTGAGCTGTGATCGAAATATTCTCTGGTACGTCATGCATGTCCAAAATCATGTCAATGATATAATGTTGAGGTACTATGCTATCATGCAGGGCACATACAAACTCAACTAATTCTGGGTCGCGTGTTTTATTGCATTGAAGGCGTCTTTTCTCATTTTCTTGCGTAATGAACTCAAGATTATGCTCCAGATTCACCAATTTGATGCATACAGATATCACACTATTTTTTTTCATCATCATAAATCTTTCTAAGTTTTATCCCTGTTTTACATTGGATCCAACCAGATTGCTTCCTACGTACTCTAGGTCTGTCACCTGCACTACTTCCACATTTCCGTTCTCTTGAACAATTCAACCATTTGCAATGTGTTTTCTCCCTGTGTCTTTTTACAGGAAATCCAACTTCATATGTGTACCGTTTATAAAAATTGTATGCATCATCCACACCTTTGAAAGTCATACCAATTCTAGGGATTATATTTGCATCAATAGAATCTGGCTAACCAAATGTTTGGGAAAATAATCATACTGTTGGATCTTTTATGGGCTTGGCCCATTTATTGAATAAACTCTATGGTGTGTAATGGTGGAGAATACCAATAGTACCATATTGGAAGTCCAAGGGTCTTTGGCTTGACTTATATGGTGGGAATTATTCCACTTAATTTGAGAAGTCAAGAAACGGACAAGGGCGTGCCACACGCGCGCACGCGCCGCCGTCGCCGCCGGCCGGGTCGGGCTCAGGCCAGGCATGGCGTGGCGTGGCGAGGCAGGCAGGCAGGCAGGTAGGCAGGCGGCGAGCGGGCGAGGCATGGTGTGGTTGTGTTAATTTTTAGCACTCATTAACCGTGGGAGTTTTAACTCCGGGTTAAAGCCTTTCAGTTGCCCGTCTCTTGGCATGCCGCATGCGAGACCTTTCAGTTGTCCGTCTCTTTGTCATCCGCATGCGAGACCCGTCTCTTGGTGTGACGCGACGAGACACTTCTCCTTCAGCTTCCCTTCCGCGATGATAAAAAGGAGAGAACGCCTGTCACTTGGTACACGCGAACAGAACACTTTCAGAGTCACAGTCCAGCCGCAAGTGAGGGTATTTTCATCTCGTGACTCTGCGCGCATAGAGCAGCGAGAGGGCAGGTGCCTCCAAAGCCCTTGCCGTTCGAGACCTTGCACGGGAGATCGGCAATTAGGTTTTTGGGGAGCGTCTACACGACTGCCCAAAACATCTTCTTCTTTCTGGAGACATGACAAGAGAAGTTGGACAAGGATTTGGATCCTCAGAGCGCATGGGAGAGTATGATCAATTTATTTCCTTACTGTTTTGCGTTCTGTAAATTACATATGTTTCATATATTCATCTCTGCTGTTTCATATGTAGCCATGAATTTATCTCATCTGTCCTGTCATATTATAATATGTTATATCTGTTTGTTTTAATTTTACAGTCATACTGTTTATGTTGCTATCTGTTTATTTTCAGTTGTTCCATCATAATACATGTACCATGTTTATATGTTTATTATATTTATATGATTCACATGCTTTATGTTCTCATGATCCATATTGTTATGGATATATTTGATATCCAATTTCTATGATTAATTATCTTTTATATGTCATCATCATAATGTTAATTTATGGAATTGAAATGATATGGAAAATGCCTATATTTCTAACAATCCAAAAACCTAATGTTAGGCATTTTTCTGTCAGAGGTTTTGCTGCTGTGCTAAAGCCTGATCCTTTTGATGGTAAAAACTTCTTGATTTGGAAAGCTAAGATGGAATTGTGGCTAACTGCAATGTCTTGTTATCATGCCGCTGAGGGCAAGCCTGCCAACTTACCTCCTGAGGATGAGGCTAAGTTTAAGGCTGATGACAACCTCTTCCGAGGAGCAGTGATTAGCGCACTTGATACAAAATTCCAGAAAAGCTATATCATACTTCCTACAGGGAAAGAGCTGTGGGATGCACTTGTTGGAAAGTTTGGAGTTACTGACGTTGGTAGCGAGCTGTATCTCATGGAGCAGCTGTATGACTACAAGATGGTTGAGAACCAATCTGTAGTGGAACAGGCTCATAAGTTTCAGGCACTAGCTAAGGAACTTGAACTTTTTCCTTGTCCTTTGCCTGACAAGTTTGTGGCTGGCGGTATAATCGCCAAGTTGCCACCTTCTTGGAAGGACTTTGCTACCTCTCTCAAACATAAGAGACAAGAGTTCAATGTGGAAGAGCTCATTGGTACTCTTGATGTTGAGGAAAGAGCTAGAACAAAGGACAATGGAAAAGGTGTTGAGATCTCTACTGCTAATGTGGTGCAGAAGAGAAACTTCCGCAAGTTTAACAAGAAGAAAAACCAGAACAAACAAGGGAATACAAATAAACCTATTCAAACAGCATAGTTTAAAAAGAAGAACAACAATAATAAGGGAAAGGGAGGATGCTTTGTCTGTGGCAGTGATCAACATTGGGCTAGAGAGTGCCCTGATCGCAAGTTCACACAGGACAAGAAATCAGCTAATGTTGTAACCACTGAAACTGGAGATGGAACATCTGGGTATGGTAATTCTTTACCATTTGTTCTTTCAGTTTGTAATTCACCTGAGTGGTGGATGGATAGTGGTGCAAACATTCATGTGTGTGCTGATGTCTCTATGTTTTCTTCCTACCAGGTTGGGAGGTCTGGTGCCTTGTTAATGGGAAATGGGTCGCGTGCTCATGTTCTTGGTGTTGGTACGGTCATTCTGAAGTTTACTTCGGGAAAGACGGTGCCATTGAAGAGCGTGTAGCATGTGCCCTCTATCAAGAAGGATATCGTTAGTGCTTCGATGCTATGTCGAGATGGGTACAAAGTTGTTCTTGAGTCTAATAAATGTGTTGTGTCGAAACATGGTACTTTTGTTGGAAAAGGATATGACTGTGGAGGTTTGTTCCGCTTATCACTGCATGATGTGTGTAATAAAATGGTGAATTCTGTTAATATTTCTGATGAGTCAGATTTATGGCATTCACGTTTTTGTCATGCAAGCTTTGGTTGTCTTATGCGGTTAGCAAATATAAATCTAATTCCTAAATTTAACTTGGTCAAAAAGTCTAAGTACCATGTGTGTGTTGAATCAAAACAACCCCGCAAGCCTCACAAGGCTGCTGAGGCGAGGAATTTGGCACCTCTAGAACTTGTTCATTCTGATCTGTGTGAGATGAATGGAATTTTGACCAAAGGTGGTAAAAGATACTTTCTCACTTTTATAGATGACTCCACCAGATTTTGCTATGTGTATCTCTTAAAAACAAAAGATGAAGCGTTTAATTATTTTAAGAACTACAAAGCTGAAGTTGAGAACCAACTTGAGAGGAAAATAAAATGATTAAGGTCTGAACGAGGTGGAGAATATTTCTCTAATGTGTTCGATGAGTTCTGCGTGGAACATGGTATTGTTCATGAGAGGACACCGCCATTCTCACCATAATACAATGGGATTGATGAAAGGAAAAACCACACTCTAACAGATTTGGTGAATGTCATGTTGAGTACAGCGGGATTATCCAAGGCATGGTGGGGTGAGGCGATTTTGACAGCGTGTCATGTCCTGAACAGAGTTCCAACAAAGAACAAAGAGATCACACCATTTGAGGAATGAGAAAAGAGAAGATTAAATCTCTCATATTTGTGCACTTGGGGTTGCTTGGCTAAAGTGAATGTGCCAATCAACAAAAAGTGTAAACTTGGGCCTAAAACTGTTGATTGTATATTCCTTGGGTACTCTTTTCACAGCACTGGGTATAGGTTGTTAATTATAAAATCTGATGTGCCTGATATGTATGTTGATACTATCATAGAATCAAGAGACATAACATTTTTTGAGAATGAGTTTTCCATGAAGAATACATCTAGTGATACAAGTCATGAGACTATAATTCCCCATGAGCGCGAACTGTCTATTCCCATAGATCATGCTGAGGATTCTCACATGCACATCCCTGAGGAGGATGACACTATAGTCACTCAAAAGAGCAAGAGACATAGGGTTGCAAAATCCTTTGGTAATGACTTTATAGTGTACCTTGTGGAAGACACACCAACTACCATTAGTGAGGCATATTCCTCTCCTGATGCTGACTTATGGAAGGAAGCAGTAAGGAGTGAGATGGAATCTATTATGTCTAATGGAACTTGGGAAGTCGTTGACCGTCCTTATGGTTGTCAACCTATAGGCTGCAAATGGATCTTCAAGAAAAAGCTTAGGCCTGATGGTACAATCAAGAGGTACAAGGCAAGGCTTGTGACCAAAGGATATACCCAAAAAGAGGGTGAAAATTTCTTTAATACCTACTCACCAGTGGCTCGATTGACTACGATTCGCACACTAATAGCTATGGCAGTCTCTTATGGTCTTATCATTCATCAGATGGATGTTAAGATAGCTTTCCTAAATGGAGAGTTGGATGAGGAGATCTACATAGATCAGCTAGAAGGGTTCATTGTGGATGGTCAAGAGAACAAGGTGTGCATGTTGATAAAATCATTGTATGGCCTAAAACAAGCACCTAAGCAATGGCATGAAAAGTTTGATAATACTCTTATAGCTGTTGGTTTTGCTGTAAATGAATCTGACACGTGTGTATATTATCGGTATGGTGGGGGTGAGTCTGTTATGCCATGCCTTTATGTTGATGACATCTTGATCTTTGGATCAAATCTCAATGTGATTGAGGAAGTTAAAAATCTTTTATCGAGCAATTTCGAGATGAAAGATTTGGGAGAGGCTGATGTCATTCTAAACATCAAGCTTGTTAGAGAAGCTGATGGTGGGGTAACTTTGTTACAATCCCATTATGTGGAAAAGGTATTGAGTCACTTTGGTTTTAGTGACTGTGATCCTGCTCCAACACCTTATGACCCTAGCATGCTATTGAGAAAGAATCGGAGAATAGCAAGGGATCAATTGACATACTCCCAGATCATTGGCTCGCTCATGTACCTTGCAAGTGCAACAAGGCCAGACATCTCTTATGCTGTGAGTAAGCTGAGTCGATTTGTGTCAAAACCAGGAGATGATCACTGGTGTGCTCTTGAGAGAGTGTTGCGGAATTTGAAAGGTACTATGACATACGATATTCATTATACTGGAAACCCAAAAGTGCTGGAAGGATATTGTGATGCCAACTAGATTTCTGATGCTAATGATCTTTATGCCACAAGCGGATATGTGTTTCTGTTTGGAGGTGTTTCCTGGAAGTCTTGCAAGTAGACTATCTTAACGAATTCTACAATGGAAGCAGAACTCGCAGCATTAGATACTGCTGGGGCTGAGACCGAGTGGCTCCGTGATTTCCTATTGGATTTACCGGTAGTTGAAAAACTGATACCGGCTATTTCTATGAACTGTGACAACCAAACGGTGATTACAAAGGTTAACAGTTCTAGGAATAACATGAAGTCTACAAGGCATGTTAAGAGGAGATTAAAATCTGTCAGAAAGCTGAAAAACTCCAAAGTTATTACAGTGGATTATGTCCACACATCAAGTAATCAGGCAGATCAATTCACTAAGGGTCTGTCACGCAATGTGATAGAAAGTGTATCGAGAGAAATGGGTATGAGACCCATGTGAAATCTACTCTAGTGGTAACCTGCTCTATGTGATCAGAGATCCCGTGAAGTAGAGTGGAGAAACAAGCTAGGAGTAGATTATGAGGAAAGATCCCTTCTATAACTCATTTCTGATGCACATCTTTCCTATCTGTAAGGCAGGATGGTATTTACCTTAATGTATTCCAAGAGTCTTATAAAGGTGAGATGTTGTCCTACAGAACATCTTTTGAGGAGTACACCTATATGAGTTAGACTGCTGGTCACAGTCTATGGGACTTGGGTAATCCCTAAATACTCATGAAAGGCACTGAAGTGTGACTTATATGCTTCTAAACAGCGGGGATGCCCTTTTGCAGCCTAGTATCAGCAAAGGATTTGAGCGAATCTCATTTCGCACAAAACTGTCAATTCAAGGCTTAGTCCATTGTTCAGTTGTGAATGAGTGAAACTCTTATTCTAGATGGATGTTCAACTTAACAGTCTCCATCGAAACACTGGTATATCAAAGTATTGTGATTTTGATACTTCATCATTACAAACCCTAGAGTTTGGTGGGGATTGTTGGATCTTTTATGGGCTTGGTCCATTTATTGAATAAACTCTATGGTGTGTAATGGTGGAGAATACCAATAGTACCATATTGGAAGTCCAAGGGTCTTTGGCTTGACTTATATGGTGGGAATTATTTCACTTAATTTGAGAAGTCAAGAAACCGACAAGGGCGTGCCACACGCGCGCGCGCCGCCGCCGTCGCCGGCCGGACTCGAGCCGGGCGTGGCGTGGCGTGGCGAGGCAGGCAGGCGAGCAGGCGAAGCGTGGCGTGGTTGTGTTAATTTTTAGCACTCATTAACCGTGGGAGTTTAACTCCGGGTTAAAGCCTTTCAGTTGGTCGTCTCTTGGTGTGCCGCATGCGAGGCCTTTTAGTTGCCCGTCTCTTCGTCAGCCACATGCAAGACCCTTCTCCTTCAGCTGTCCGTCTCTTGGCGTCACGCGGCGAGACTCACGCCTGTCACTTGGTACACGCGAGCAGAACACTTTCAGAGTCACAGTCCAACCGCAAGTGAGGGTATTTTCATCTCGTGACTCTGCGCGCACAGAGCAGCGAGAGGGCAGGTGCCTCCGAAGCCCTTGCCGTTCGAGACCTTGCACGGGGGATCGGCAATTAGGTTTTTGGGGAGCGTCTACGCGACTGCCCAAAACATCTTCTTCTTCCTGGCGACATGACAAGAGAAGTTGGACAAGGATCTGGATCCTCAGAGCGCATGGGAGGGTATGATCAATTTATTTCCTTACTGTTTTGCGTTCTGCAAATTACATATGTTTCATATATTCATCTATGTTGTTTCATATGTAGCCATGAATCCAGCAACTCGAACATAAAACCTTACATGGGATTGTATGAACTAAGGGGTATCCATGTCAGGTGAACCTATGGTACTCATAGTACCATAGGATCATGCAGGTCCGCCCGTAATTGCGATGCATTCTCCACATCTTCAATCTCGTCGCCCATAGGACGTCGCAGAGTCGTCAGAGGTGTACTTGTTGAAGAAGGCATGACACCTAGACTCGAAGACAATAGATGAGGATATGGCGACGATTTTTGCTCCATCGCTGGGATCACCGGCATTTCTCCAGGATCCGCCATCGCCGTCTCCGGTGTCGTCTCCCTGACACTGGTTTTACTAGGGAGGGTGGGTTTCCCAGATGCCTCCAAGGCGACCAGATTGGATAGGGCCACGAACAAAACAGAGATGGAGATCATGGTGGACCCGCACGTGTTTGGTTTATTTCTTTTTTTAGCGACGTAAATCTATGCAATCTTGATTTTTTTCCTCGGGGCGCCTGGTTTGGAACACCATCTAATTGCACGTTGAAAAAAGCATAGTGAGATATATGATATCGAAGAAAGTCTTTTACGATATGCACACAACATATTTACGATACTTAATATTACCTTGGTCGCTTCGAATCGTGTTTATGATATTTCTGTCCACAGCCTATGCTATTTTTGTCGCTTCTTTATAGACCTAAAATATGTACACATCCTTTGCAGCATTCAGCATAGTTTTTATGCTTAGTGGTGTTTCTAAACCAACAAACCCGTACCATAATTCACATGCATATATATATATATATATATATATATATATATATATATATATATATATATATATATATATATATATATATATACTACTCTATAAGACAGTAGTGTAGACTCCACACCCGTGGTGCACGGTTCTGCCCCTCTGCTCCGCGATCCTCCCCTCCCCCGCATCGCGTGTTGCCCGCCGTGACTCCCGCCGGCGTGATGGCCATGCTTGCCCTCAGCCGTGACTCCCGCCGCCGTGACTCCCGCCGGCGTGATTCTAGGACCCGCCATCAGCTCCTTCCTAAACCACCGCGCCCCGGCTCCGCGCCCACCTCCCCCGACCCCGTCGTGCCCTGCATCCAGGCCCTAAACCTCGCCCCGGCTCTCTCCACGGAAGGCGACATCCTCCCCTAAACCTCGCCCCGGCTCTCTCCATGGAAGGCGACATCCTCCCCTCGCCACCTCCCCCGACCCCGTCGTGCCCTGCATCCAGGCCACCGCGCGCACCACCCCTCCCCCTCGACTGTTGCCCGCTCGGCTGCTCCAAGGAAGGAAGGGCGTCGTGTGGAGGTCCCGCCCGCGCGCCATCCCCGCGCCCCCGACGCCCCCCAATCGCTCGGCTTCTCAGAGGAAGGAAAGGTCCGCGTGTGTGGAGATGGAAGGTCCGTTCCCGCCATCCCCGCCCCCGCTCTCCTCTCTTGGCTCTCCTCTCTCTGCTGGAGCTATCGCCGCCAGCTCCGCGCCCACCAGCCGCAAATCGCCCGCCATCTCCTCGATTTGCATTAGCAGCCGCGCCCCCCTCACCAGCTGCGCAAATCGAGCCTTCCATCCATGGCAGTCGCGCCCCTACAATCAAAGATTCGCGGCTGCCTTCCCCTAATTGCTCCCCCTCCTCTCTCCCTACTTACGCACACCACACCTGCCCCTTCCTTTCTCCAAATTAGCCGCAGTCCGCGTCCACAACCGTCATCGGTGCTCTCTCCAAGTGTGGCGCCACTGTGCCGCTGCCGGCGACGAAGAAGGAGCCCCGCTACCGGCGACGAAGAAGGAGCCCCGCTCCCAACCGCCGGTGTGCCGCCACTCCGCATCCTTGCTCACCGCCGGCGTTCCAAGGTAACCTTCAACAACAATTTGCAGGCAGTAATTTGCTCCCATGTTGGCTCGTAGTTCCATTTTGCAGGCAGTAATTTGCTTTCTGTGTACAGAAAATTTCTGCAATATGTACAGAAAACTGGTTAGTTACAATATGGTTAGGCACTGATATGGTTAGGCACTGTTTTTTATGTGGATTTCATAGCGTAGTGATTTAATGGTATGAATTGTTCAGGTGGGATGTCCTTTTGTAACTTGGTACTAATGTTTTGGTCACCATGCAGAACAGCCATTGGTATGGTACTGCTGTCAGTTTTTTTGGTTGTTTTGTTTGATTTCATCACTGTCAGTTTTGTTAGATTTCATCACCTGTCAATTTTTTCCTGTCATTTAGTTAGATGGTATGGTTAGACTATGGTAGAGAAGGCAAATATAGAGAGAGTTTTAACTTAAAACTGGTACAGGTTGTCAGGTTGTTGTGTGTATTTTTTAGTTGATCAATAAAGTTAAAACTCAGCTGTCAACCTGTAACAAAGAAAAAATAGCCTGATTATTCTGCATAGGGATGAAAACGGTCGGAAACGGTATTTATTCGGTAATCAGTTTTTTCTTTGATTGTGAATAAATAGGATATAGAATATACAATACAAATTTGTATTCTTGTTTTTAACATCCAGCTTGTTAAGATTCATAAAAGGTAAACCTCAAATTCATCCTACATTTTCTCAAATAATAGATACAAACTTCGGTATGGATTCGGAAACAAATTCGATAATTTTTTCAACTTTTTGTGTTGTAGAGAGCAAATAATACATAAAACAACTTATATAATATTTTATTCATATTTGTACTAATGTGCTTGATAACATAAGAAAAGATCAACATCAAATTTTATACATATCTATTTTAAAATATTAAATTTGTTCTAACAGTTCGGATTACCACTTTCATCCCTAATTCTGCATTTGTTCAACACATTGTATAATGGCATTTGTTTCTACATTTATTCTGCATTCTGCTCAGGGTTATAATGGCATTTGTTAAGATTAGGAGCTAGAGGTTCGGATTATTCTGCATTTGTTCAACACATTGGTATTCCAGTCTTTTATATTTGGGTTAGTTATGGTGGGACCCTAGCCCTCGCCTCTAACCAGTTTGCACAGTAATAATAATCCAGTGCACTAGAGTCAGAATATGTCTCCAAAATTACATAATCGTTCACAAAATGGGATTGCGGTCAAGTAATTATTTCTATTGCAAAGACTTGTGGGATTGGAAAATGAAATTGTTGTATTATATTTGCAATATATGCCTGAAGTTTTGGGTTCACACTTACAAGTACGGTTTAGTTTAGCCAGTTCAGTGTTTATAGTTTGTCGAGATTAATGATAATGCTTTTCTTGTTAATATGATGTGATTTGCGTCATCTTGTCCTGTTAGAAACTGTGCTCCTACCTCTTGATTGGCAAAATAAATCAAAGCTCTCTTGATTGAAAAAGGAAATCAGAGCTCAGGATATTATCTTATCAGATTCAGTGTTTATAGTTTGTCGAGATTCATAGACCTGTCAGTTTTTTTGGTTGTTTTGTTTGATTTCATCACTGTCAGTTTTGTTAGATTTCATCACCTTCAAATCCACACCTGTCATTTAGTTAGATGGTATGGTTAGACTATGGTAGAGAAGGCAAATGTAGAGAGAGTTTTAACTTAAAACTGGTACAGGTTGTCAGGTTGTTGTGTGTATTTTTTAGTTGATCAATAAAGTTAAAACTCTGCTGTCAACCTGTAACAAAGAAAAAATAGCAGTTCTATCCATGGCCTTTTTATCTAGACTAGAGAGAAACGTTAGGCAGAGCAAAAAAACATGAGTTTTTTAGAGTTCGTTCTCAGGTCTGCAACATCCATTTTTAGAGTTCGTTCTCATGTCTGCAACATATATTTTAGAGTTGCAGTGAATTTGAATTAAATATTGTGAGTTTCAAACCAAAGGTTGATGGTGGTGGTGGTGGCCGAGAAAAATCTGCTTGTGCTTGATTTGTTCCATAGCACTGAAATTTGTAGTGATCTGCGTAGTGGATTTCATAGCACTGAAATGAACATTGACGAGGCCTGAAGATTGGGTTCCACCAGAAGATGTTTCTGCTGTTTATTACGCCAAATGTGATGGCATTGACGAGACAGTCCCTATGGGTGCTGACGGGAATGATGGGATTGTAGACATCTTCTCTGCACATTCCTACTACGATGCAGCAGGTATGAGCTTTCCAGTTTATCGAATATCTTTCCTTCATGATAGATTGATAGTGCGTCACTGATGTTATGTTATGATCAGGATCTATTTCCTTTAGTCTATTTCCATTTTCATTTCCATAAAAATAGGATCTTGATTGATTGTTAGGAGAGGATAAATGCCTCTAAACTGTTTTCAAAATAAATTAAAATGATATTGAATGTGACATGGAATACACCACAGTACACAAACTGCTGCATATTTCCTGTGTTTGGATCACCGATTCATGTAATTTATTTACAGACCTATATTGGATTTGCATTAAAATGTTTTTTTGAAGAGCCATATAGAGAGCCTCTTGGAGATGATCCAACATAAATGGAATAGGAAGAGCCTCATAGTTCCTTCATCAAATTTGCGATTTCTTCTGATACTCTTGTCTTAGAATTTTCTTGATTATATATTTAATTTATTCACCATGCAATGATTCTCTTTCTATTTTCATTTTTGTAGGTTCGTGCCACAATCACTGAACTTCAGAATGCCATTAGAGTTTTCAGTTTGTTATCTGTTGCATCAACGTACCACTCCCATGGTTTTGATGAGAGGAAAATAGAAACTCATGTTGAGTACTGTAAACATTTACTTGATGCTGCTAAGGTTCATCGTGATGCAGCTGAGCAAGCTGAACAACAGAATAAGCAAAAATGGAAGTTGCTCGTCGGATTGCTTTGGCAGAGGAAGCTCGCCGAAGGGCAGAAGAACAGAGAAAATTTCAGGTCTATATCTTTCTTGAATTCTTGCATGAACTTCAATGATCTTATTTGTCAAAGTATTTTAGTATGTTATTAATGTGTTGTATGTAACAGTTAGAAAGGAGGAGGGAAGAGGATGAACTCAAGCAAGTAAAACAACAGGAGGAACACTTCCAGCGTGTGAAGGTATTTTATATGTATGTCTAAACCAGAGGAAACAATTTAAAAACACTGATGTAAACTGGTGTTCAATCTCTGCACCTTATCGTTGTTACTAACCTTGGATGTTTCGAAGCTAGGATATCCATTTGCAAACTAGAAGGCGAGATCCGCGGACGCGCCCCATTCCATACCTGGCGGCGATAGCATTCACCGCGCCCCCTTCCCCGCCTCAGTCGACTACTGTTAAAAGGATGGACAGAGGTGAGGCCTCCAACCCATCCCCACTCTCCTCAGATTCACCGATTTGCAGCCGTTCTTTTCATCTCAGAGGTATTGTTAGACATTCTACACATTTATTAATATGATATGCTTAGGTTCCTGTCTGTTTAGTTCCATCTTGCTTATTTGTTACTCCCAAATATGGATTAGAATGGGGGGTGTCATCGAGTTTTGATAGACTCTAAAACACACACATGCATGACGTGTAGAAGACAAGAGCAGAGAGACCATACTGCTTAAACTAAGAAGACAAGAGCAGACTGTTGTGAAGAATATTTAGGCATGAACAGACAAGAGCAACTGTTGCAATGCTCCTTTTAGTTTTTTGGTAAATGAATTGGTGCATAAACAAATTTTCCATTATGTAGACATATATGATGTTCAGGTTCCTGTCTGTTGGAGAGCTGAATCAAAGCTTGTTTTAGTTTGTCTCAGCAAAATATTCCCTGTCTGTTGAGCGCGTTGCAGTCTTGCTAGGCTGTGCTGCTGCTGCTTGGCATTGGTCAGCTTCTAAAAAATTTCAAAACAAAGGAGATTGAATAGAGCCTTTATACTTTTGAGACATGGGGTGAACAACTGAAAACATTTTGTGCTGAAGTGGTCCAGAGTGAAGCTTTCTTCATATGCAATTCAATTGGAGGTATGCGGGATGCACACATGATTTGGCAACTATTGCCAAAGCTGCACAGTTATGCTGTTACTCTGAATATATCCAACTATTTATTAATTATTACAAGGGACTTATCTGTCTGGTTTTATATACTTAACCCCTTTATATTTTGGGTTTTAAAATGTTATTGAAAATATCCAGTGATTATATTAGAATCATATTTAGGACCCACCAGTCACCATAGTGAGGTTCAGATCTTTTTTTGTCAGAACTTCAAGCGTGTTTCTATCAGGAGTTGGGCCAACATTTACCATCCTAATCAATTGTAGATTCTTAGCAATTCTTGAAATCATTGTAATAATTGTATTATGCCGTAAAATTTTTAATCAAATAATGTCACTGAAATGACATTTGCATTGAGAATTGCATATGGGTAAGTGGATCTTGTTTAGGATGTTATGTTTAGTTTCTACTGTTTGTAGTGTTGGATTGTTTCAACTGGTAATGCACCTTCTGTTCCACTGTTGCTACTTAAGTTTTTTTCTCCTGTTACCCTATAATCTGCAGCTAAGGTGATATTACAACTAAAACAATGTTGATCTACATGTGTACTGGTAGGAATATACATTTTGGGTAGACTGAAACATCCTTAACTACCATCTAAATAATAGTTTTACACAAATTATAGCCCATGTTTCAGTACACATGTAGGTCAGCATTGTTTAGATGGTTGTTAAGGAGAGAAAATAGGTCAGTAACAGTAATAGGAAGAAAATGGTTTCAAGAATCACATGTGCAAGCGGCGATGAGCTAATTTTGATGGCTTTATTATCAGTACTATTACTTTGATTTTTATCTGATATTAAAATTGCAAAATCAACATTTTCCCCCTTTTTAGGGAAATTATTGGGATGCTACATTAGCAAATGAGGTGGAAGTATTAGATCTATTGGTAAGCATCCAGAACTACCTTTGATAGCACCTTTCAGTAAGGCTACCTCTCGAAAAGCAATGAGGCGTGTGAATCCTATAAACTATTTTGATATCTATTATGGCCTACTTTGTTCGTTTGGCTTTAGTCTGCACCGACTTTTACTGTTTCTACAATGTTTTTGTCTCTATGGATTGCAGATGCAGTGGTCCAAACAGTCGACTTTAATCCAAAGCGAACAACCAGTTTATGAAGTCCTATTGATATCATATATTTTCATTGAAAGTAAATATGACCTTGTATGCAATTGTAGGGTTGTCATAAAGAAAATATTGTGGCCTTGCATCCACCGACACCTTGTGCTTGCAGGGTTGTCATTAAGATTCTCTGCATCTACATCACCATGCCTCTGTATGCAATTGTAACCCAGGTGTGTCAGCGTTCAGACTTTAGACATGGATCAAAGCTCCTATTATGATGATTAAATATTTTGCTCCCTTTTGTTCTACACAAAGATGGGGAGCTGCTACAAGAAGGAGATCTTCAAGGACCATGTGCAGAAGGGTGTCCTGGTCTGGGCGTAAAAGGTCAAGACAAGGAAGGGGGTGAAGGCAGCTGCTAGCAAGAGTGAGTTGACGAACAACATGGATTCAGTAGGACATTCTGTTAAGATTGAAATGGTGAAGGCTGGGGAGGATGTTAAGGTAGTCGAAAACACAGAGTGATCAGGTGATTGCTAATTGGACAATAGGGGTGCTCATGTTGTAATGGTGTAATAGGTCAATGTCGTCGTTTTTACAGTTACAGTAGTCGTGGGTTAAGTGTCCAAGGTGATTTACCTCTGCCATGTTTCCGGTGTCTTAGCCTGATTGCATAGCTTTTGGGGTGCGGGATGTGATGGAGCAAAGGGATTAAAAACATGCTGATTTCTGCTGCCCAAGGAATTCGCCAGTTGCTTAACATTTCGCTTTTGGTATACTTTGTAGTCAATTACTATCCACAGATTCTTGCATATGTGAAACTGAGGAACATTTACTTTGAATAACTTGGCTCTGATTATTTCTGTTTTCTGGTTCTCGTTAGGACCAATGAATGTTCTCTCTTTTAAGAATCTTAGAGTGTGTTTGGTTGTAATGATAGGACGGGACGAGATGGAACGATCCCTCAAATAAGGTTGTTTGGTTCAGGATCAAGGGTTGGGACAAAACTATCCCAATATTGTCCCCAGTTGTCTCTCAAAATTGGAGGGACGAGAGAGAACGCCAGGGGACGTCTTTGTCCTGTCTATCCCGCAACTAAATGCACCCTTAATAAACCACGGGAGCAAAGATAGATGGTATACATAAGTCTGTTCACCATAACCAACAACAACGGCCTCAGCGTCACGCACCGCCAACTCAAGAGCAAGGTGTGAGGATGTGTCATCCTAAAAACGTCAGATGCTCCCATTAGAAAATTAGAATATACTCTCTCCATTCTTTTTTATTTGTCGTGATTTAATTTAAAAATAAAATAGCAACGACAAATATTCGAGAATTTGGGTAGAAACCTTTAGTACTAATGTTTTAAAAAAACACTCTTACATGAGTGGTGAGTTCAAATGACTTTGGATGTAGCTGTGAACAACCGTGCACAGCCGCTTGCCTGTCGCCCTGCATTACCGGAGGTCCTCGCTAGCGATCCATCATGGATTTTGCCGTCACCGTTGTACTCATGTCGTCCATTTCCAGGATCCTGAGCCGTTGAAGGCTCATCAATTTGTGTTCCGTGGCATCGCACGGGCACGTACCTAGTATATATATATATATATAATGGTCGTCCTGCGTCATCTTTATAAAAAAATTCCTACATTTCTTCCAAATCAATTAAACGTAAAATATTAAAAAGCGATGCAAGAGGTAGGGTTTGAACCCACACCTTGATAGAAAAACGGTGGGAGACACTGGACGAAGCTATCTAACTAGTAGAACATCATGCTCAAGTTTTTATAATATTGAATATAAATTGTACATATGTATATATGATTTTTAAAAAAAATAAAAAAAATAATCATGTCGGACTGGGCCAGCACTACGGGCCGAGCACCATACGGCGCTCGTGCCGGGTTGGTCCAGACACTATTAAATAGGTCCTGCCTCGAGCCGGCTCGTGAGACACGACCCATTTGGCCATCTATATCTCTGCACGATAATGATGGTCCTCGCCTCAGTTGCCACCATCTCGTTCGTCATTCTACTTCTTTTCTCTCTCCCATCATGCCTCTACCTCCACGCCACCTTATTCTCGGCAGAGGGCATAGGAGCATACGCCTCCTCCCCGTATTTGTCCGACACTAGCCCCGACACGAGGACGTATTCGTCCCGCAGTGGCTATTGCATGTCCACGAGGACGTTTCACATCATGCACGCACCAACGTTTTCGTCGTGGTCGGACGTCCCATTTGTCTCCCGGCCTTCACCTGCGCATGATGTTCTACTGGTTAGACTTAGACAACTTCGCCCAGTGTCTTTCACCCTTCTTTTATCAGGGTGTGGGTTCAAACCCCACCTGCTACATTTTTTTTAATATTTTACGTTGAGTTGATTTGGAAGAAATATAGAGAATTTTTTTAAAAAAAAATAACGCAGAACGATCGTTGAAACCGGTGCTTTAAGTATATATAAACTTAAATGTCGAGAATCCTAGAATTATGTTTCCAAACTAGCTCCGACTAATAAGAAAATTTTAGCCTATGTAATTTGCTCCGATTTTTTAGTCTCAAACTATGTCATGACTCGGCAAATTTGCTCATGGGACATAGCAGCACGCATTTCTCCTGGCACGGTACAGGTACGTGAGGCTGGCACGTATTCGCCGTGTGTGTCAACAGTGAATGAGAAAAAGGTAACGCGTACCGCAGAATAATTTATTAAGGAAGCGCAGTGCGACATGCTTTGTGAAAAAGCGAATCTTAGCAACCACCCACTGACTCATGATTGACCGATGCACGCCAATTTGGTGGATTGGTTGAAGGATATCTAAAAAAAGCATTAGTATAACTTGTACTAGGAGTATACTACTAGGCCATATGCTTTGCGGCCGAATTAAGAATGGCGGCTTGACGTCGTTACTCCTAAACAAGTAACACACCCATTCATTACCTTCCATTCTCTTGTGCCACGGGTAAGATTATTTTGTGTTTACTCCTTTTTAACTTTACGCCCCGTTTGGATCATTGGAATTGAATTCCATTCTAATAATAGTAATTTAGATATATATCAAGTAAGCTAATTTGATTTTATGTAAAATATATTTGTATACTATTATTAGTAAGATGTCGGAGATATTTATGTGTTACATTTTTACTATAAAGAAGTGAGACGAAGAGTGTCATGTAATTTACAGAGTAGAAACAAATTCTAGTAATGCATAAAATCATTTTCCACCTTCCACCGCATGAATTTGAGATAGACTTATATCTGAACTTTGGAAAGTGGTGGAATATTAAATTTGAAACTAAATAAGTTACTTTATTGAGTGAATTCCAATTCCTCTAAAATGAAGGGATCCAAATGCCCCGTTATGTTAATTTTTACTCTTCGTTGGCTTGGAATTCGTACTTTGTTTGAATCCTTACTGGTCTACAGTGATCTAGGTTATGATTGAGATTAGTAATATAGATTATGAATTATATAAATGTATTAATTGGATCACTAGATTATGGTGGCTAAATAAGCTGGTGGGCCAAGCTGATCATTGTAGCATTCATAGTATCTGATTAGCAGGACTTATTTGGTTAGGAGTGAATTGGAGGAGATTAAGGTGGTGTTTGTTTGAGATTATAATATATCTAAATTATATAATCCAACAACTTTTGAACTAACACTTAGTTCAAAAAATTATTGGATTATATAATCTAGGTAGATTATAATCCCAACCCTAAATCCCTTATGGGACGTTTGGATCCCTTCATTTTAGAGAAATTGAAATTCACTCAATAAAGTAACTTATTTAGTTTGGAATCTGACATTCCACCACTTTCCAAAGTTCAGATATAAGTCTATCTCAAATTTATAGGGTGGAGGATGGGAAATAATTTTATACATTAGTAGAATTTATTTCTACTCTATAACTTACATGACACTATTCGTCTCACTCTTCTATCGTAAAAATGTAGCACATAAATATCTCCGATATCTTGCTAATAATAATATACAAATATATTTTGTATAAGACCGAATTAGCTTAATTGATATATGTCAAAATTATTATTATTAAAATGAAATTCAATTCCAATGCTACAAACGGGGCATTAATTGAATACACAAGGATTTAATTCCCTGAATTCCCTCAGACCTCTATGCAATCGAATAAGACCTTAGGTGGATTATATGATATTTATGCTCTAGTTCTTGGATCACCGTTTAATTAGCTTAGCTGATTATTATAATCCAGCGAACCATCGCTCACTATAGTCCTGACCACGCCAGCTCGACAGCCCTGATGAGATGCCGCTACCGCTTGCACGAAGTCGAGACCATCAATATCGATTAACTATGGACAAGTTTGATTGTATATTTAAGGTGCTAAAAATTATCATACATTTTCTGTCACACTTGCCTAAAGTCAGATGCTTAAATTCTACGCCACGAGTCCGCCACGGGTCCGTTTAGTTGTGTACTTATGCCACATTTGTCTAAGATTAGGTACTCAAATTCTATTCATGGTTTTCCACATCTAAGAGAATATTGTCACACTAATTTATTGACAAGTGGGATCTACGTAGTTGGAGAAAAATATTGCCACAACTATGGCTAAAACCAAACACATGTCTAACTTGGTCTAATCTGTCTAACCTTAGGTGTGGCAAACTTTAGCAAGTGAGGCAGCTATCCAAACATGCCTAAGAAAATCTTACCACACATTTATAAGTCATTGATGAGTGAGACCTATATGGCGGGAGAAAAATCTTGCCACAACTATAGCTACAAACCAAACATATACTTAACTCAACTCGATTAAACCTGTCTAATCTTAGAAATGACAAACAGTGGTAAGTGGGGGCAGGTAACCAAACAAACCTTATAATGTATGATGAGAGTTTCTACTACCAAATAAACATCAAAATATATCTACCAAGATTCAAACAATTTCAAGTTAGACACCATAAAAAAATCGAGCATGATTTCAAAATTATATAAAACCAGTAGCATATTTTTTAAGCTAAAACAAAATTTCTAAGATTAAACTGATTTTAGGATTTATAACTGTATTATTTTTCTATGTAAAAACATTTGGCAAATAAGAATTATTTTTACGAAGTTTAGATATGTTTTCAAAAAAGATGTTTATAGTTCAATTTGTCCTCTCCGAACCATCATCAAAACTATTTAAGGTGCAAAACAAACAGTTTTAAAACTTGAGGTGATAAAATAAAACTATTTTATAATTTAGGAAGCGAAATCAAACAACCATGATGGTTAAAAACGGGGAAAGTGACTTTTTATCCCTTGAGAATCCCTTAAAACTTGTTCAGTTATGAATAGATTGAGGGAGATTAAAGGGAATTAAATCTCTTACTAGTTAAACTAGGTAAATGCCCGTGCGTTGCTACGGAGTGAACATGTTATGATAAGATACATTAAAATTCAAGAATACTGATTGCAATTTTATGTTCGTGTCAGCATCTTTTAAAAGTTAAGAATTTTTACATGCCTTAAAAGCCTTACACATCAAAAAATCCATCATGTAAAGTAAAATACAATGATCATCCGTCACTATTGTAATCTGCTACTCGCACTATCCAATTATAAACTACTCATAAAAAATATACTGTAAAATAAAATATTTTAAAGGACATACAACGCATGAGCAACCAATTTGACGAATATAGTTATAGCTGTTCTAAATAGATTGTCAATAGTATTCATTATTCTTTGATTATGAAAGGGTTCAATGATGAGGGAGATGTTAAAACATACCCCAAAAAACAAAGGATAACAGTCTAGAAGTGTTAGAATGAGAGAAATGTTGAGATACTTGATAGTTAAAAAATTCAGATTTGGCATCCTAAATAGTTCAAATATCAGCATGTCACTGAGTGCAACAAATCCTTACACAAGTTTCTAGCTCAAAAGGCATAAGTCTGAGAAATTAGTAGATACTGCTAACCCAAAATGGCATATAATAGTTACAACTGAATCGACACACTACGCCCCAAATTTAATGGGAGTTTCAGTTGAAAGGGATTAACTTCCTCTTGATAAACCAAGACGCTGGTCATCTCCATTGTTGCCCTTAGGGCTTGGTCTCCAAAAAAAAGTGCATCTAAAAAACATATGAAAAGTGGTCTGAAAGCGTTACAGAGTGAGAAATGTTAGGAAATGTTAAAACATGTCCCAAAGAAGTGGAGCGCAAGATTCATTATATAAGTCTACAGCCTTACAACCTTTACTGCATGTAAAAACGAAAAACACAGTTTCACTTGAAAGAAGAACAATTGTAATGGCACCCTAGTTTTATGTCTTCGGACAAAAATGTTGAGCCAATTTACTATCCAATATGGAGTGAACACGAGAATAACTACAAGCTCAGAAAAACAGTGTAAAGAACCAACATGCAATAGATAAGCAAGGTACATAATTTCTGCTACAGGTAGCTACTGAAGTCAAAAGTTTATCCCTGATACCTGTCATTACATACTCTGGTGCAGCATAACCATAGGTGCCAACAACCCGAGTAGATACATGAGTTTTATCACCCTGATGACTAGCTTTTGCTAAACCGAAATCAGATAGTTTTGCATTGTACTCCTACAGAAGTAAAATCACCACATGTTCAAAAAAAAGAAGTAAAATCACCAGAATTAACAAGGTAGCGTGCATTGTCTAGGCACAATATGAAATAGATTGAACAGATAAAGTACCACATCAAGAAGAACATTCGATGCCTTAAAATCCTTGTAAATAACAGGTTTGGGACCTCCATGGAGGAAGGCTAGTCCTTTCGCGGCACCTAGAGCAATCTTCATCCTGTTGGACCAAGGTAGGTGAAGAGTCCCTTCAAGATTAAACAAAGTAAGATGACAGGATCATAAGAACGAGCAGATAAAAAAATTATGGTTGACAAGATTAGGCACATAAAATAAAATCAACTTTGTGAAAAGCTGGTAATGTCCCTACCCTCCTTCAAAATAATAATGGTTACATGGGTATGACCTAATACCAATATAGAAGTTAGCAATAGAATGAACACCACCATTGGTAGTAGGCATGCATCCTTGCTCACTACAGTACTATTGCAACTTTTTGTGTGCGTGAAATTCATCTAGTATTTAACTAAGAAGATCTGAACAGGTGTAACTGGCACAGATCAAACTTAATAAGGGTAGGCTAAAATGTTCAGGTCTACATTACCATAATCAAATCAAGTTAGAATGTAATTATCTCTGATGTCATAGAGGATAGAGAACAAAAAAAATCCAAGGTTGCTCAAAAAATGAAAGAAGACTTAGTGAAGAAAAAAACTGGTTAGGCCTATGTGGGGAAACAAATTAGTAATAAAGGCACTAAATCTACTCAACTTTAAGCATTAACTCTATTAGGTGATTGCTTACTTCTGAAAAGATGATTTTCAAGACTTCCCCGTGCCATGAAATTCATATACAAGTAACCTTTGATCATCCTCAATACAATATCCAATCAACTTAACAAGGTGTTTATGATGCAATTGTCCTAGAAAGTCAACTTCTGCCTAGAAATCTAATTATTTTTAAAAACCATACCTACAACACTCCATTCAAAAATAAAAATGACATACAATACTTACCACCCATTCTCTATGACCTTGAAGCGCATCTGGCTTCAAACTTCTGACTGCCACAGTAACCCCTGTGCCAGGTTTTGTAGGAGCAGTGTTGTTTGGCTCAATCCACCCCTTGAATACATAACCGAACCCACCCTCCCCAAGAATATTGTCTGGCCTGAAGTTAAGCATGGCAGATTTCAACTCTTGAAAGGTAAACTGAAGTAGCTTGAGTGTTCTCTTTTCAATTGATGCATCAACACCATTTTCACCATCACGTTTTGTCTGAAAATGATCACCAAGCTCTCGATTGCTAGCATTCAGATATCTTGTCTCTGCTGCTACAGAGAAAATAAAGTTCCTTGAGAACAGCACACAGAAAATAGAAATTTTACCTATGGCAAGTACTAAGATAAGATAGAATATATTTAGTGAAGCCAAAACTATTAGGCTCCAACATATCCAAAATGTTTAGATAAAGTTGATAAGCACTGATCCAAAGTATTATGTACTTGGCATAGTCATTCCCAGCTTTTAATACAGGATCAAACCTATCCAGTTGACTTGAAGTATCATGATTATGTTTTATTATGCTATCCAGGTTAATCATTTGTGGAGGTGTCACTTTTAGGCAATATGATAACATAACAGCAGCAAGCAATACAGTCAAATGTAGTTGGCTCCTGGAACCAATGAACCATCGACTTTCTTAGAGCTTTTACCATGTCAGCTTCAGTTGTTTCCATATGATTTGAAAACTCAGTTAGCGACTGAAAATGCGCTACAATATATAACAGAAAGCTATTTGGATTGAAAGATAAGGAGCACAGACTATTGGCAGACCGGAAGGGGAATTTCTTACAAATCAGATTAGCATACGACTTTTACTTCTTATCGATAAGCATGTAAATAGTTTGGTGTGATTTCGTAAATAATATTGCAAGTTGTTTACAGAATTGACATCAAGTAATCTAACAAATATTGTGGCAACAATTGACGAATATTTCTTCAAAAATGTGTCTGTAGCATATTTCAGTCAGACAATAGCTGTGGTAACTTCAATAATAATGAAGAGCAAATGTCAAACACCATTATTGCATATTTAAAGAAGAATGAAGATAGAATGCCTTGTGTAGCTTTGTTACATATGAGAAGAATTGTGGCCCTTGAATGGCCTCGAAGAATATTAAAACTCTCTAGCCCTACAAAAAGACAGGACAAGGTAATTATTATAAACATAAGAGAGACAACAAACCTATAGTGTGTGTCATCAGGAATTGTAATTGGTCATCACTAAGTGTACCCCCACACGCACACGCGTGCACACGCAATTCACTAATCATTAGAAAATATTTGAAATTCTAATATTCTACACAAAATCAGTCAGCTGGCCAAACCTTGACTTTTATAACTTAGATAAGCTATAAAGTTTTTTATGCCTGTCATTTTTGTTAGTAGAACTTGGAAAGTGTGACGGTACCACCATACAAAAATATTTTTCTCATTGTCATCTAGAGCGTAGCTACATAAATACAGGTAGTGGCCTAGTGCACTATAAATGTAGTTGCCATCTTCTATCAACATAAAAGTGAACTTCGAATGAAGGTGCACACCTTGGAATAAGGCAGTCCCAAGAATTCCAAGGAAGTTCAATAATGCTTCATATCCGTACATAAACAAGTTCTACAATTAAATGGAAAAATCATGAAAGGAAATAAGAGGCAATATGATAAAAGTATAAAACAAATATCAAGACAAGTCAAACGGTTTGAAATCTCTGATCAAGGACTGGACATTACAAGCTACTATAGAGGAACTCCAGTAAGGCCAAAGGTAAACTAATTAATACTTTACCTGGAGATAGATGCTAGTGTCATTTTGACTTTTCAAGGCATATTCATTGTAGACAGAAGCCATTGAAGGAATCTGTCGGTACCCTGAAACTAGGGTACCCCTTACTACTGTGTAAAGACGTAGTGCCCACGCGGCTATCACTTAGTCGCGTGGTGAAAGTGCTGTGTGTGGGACCAGACCATGACTCGCCCCAGTCATGGGCGGCTACTCTGGGTCCACAGTGGCGCCCGACTCCACCACATGGGCGGGTCCAAAGCCGCCACGTGTCCAGAGAAGATGATATACTCCAAGGCATCAACAGTAAGTCCGGACCCCCATGAGAGAGCACAGGACCCCTGGATATGCAATCCGGACCTCCAAGGTTGGTCCAGGACCGCCACGTGTAAGCCGGACCCTTGGAATGGGACCCAGACCCCTCCCATACGGGGTCTGGGCCGCCCACAATGGGGTCCCAAGGTCCCAGGACAGAGCATACGTGGGCCTTGAGCAGGAACCAGGCGGGGGTCCGGAACCGGCACGTGTCCAGACCTAGTCTGGTGTGGACCTGTCCGCATACACTTCTGCTCCCCACCCAGGCGGAGACCTGATGCTGCCACGTGGTCTACTGCACGTGACGTAAGCCAACGAGCGGAGCCTGACGTAAGGCTTCCGGGTTACGCAACCTCTGCATTTATTGAGGATAAGGCGCGCCGCTTGTCCATTCCACTGACAGGCGGTGTGCCGCCTCTTCATTTAATGAGACCTGTCCATTCTGCTGGCAGGCGGCGACCTGTGCATTCCGCTGACAAGCGACGACCTGTCCATTCCGCTGGGAGGCAGCAACCTATCCATTCAGCAGGCGGCGTGCCTGTCCATTCCATTGGCAGGCAGCATGCCCATACTGCCGCGTGCACTGCGCTCATCATCACTCATACGTTACCAAGGAAGCTACCATTGCATATCAATACTGCGAGGGCTGTGGACATCATGGCGCCAGGAGATCGCACATGCATTACTTGTATTAGTTACTCCAGGTATTTCTTCCATTATGTCCCTGGGCCCACATGTCGGGGCTCAGCATCCTTGTATGTGCCTCCCTTGAGCTATAAAAGGGAAGGCACACAACGTTACAAGACAAGCTCTCAAGCACACAGACCAACTTAGACCCTCGGAAAGTTCTCCAAGCTCTCGAGCATCCGCAATACTACACACAATGGAGTAGGGTTTTACGCTCCGGCGGCCTGAACCACTCTAAACTCTTGTGTCTTCCCGTGTTCATCCACCAATCCACATAATAGGCAAACTGCTAAGGCCCCTCCTCATCTTAGGATTTAGGGCGGGTGCATCACCCGCCCGGAGAATTTCCTCTCCGACATTTGGCGCGCCAGGTAGGGGTCTTGGCTTTAGGTTTTTCGCCTGTTTTTCTGCTCGACACCATGGTCCAGATCATCGAGCACCACGACTTTATTCCTAAGGACTTTCGGATGAAGGAAGAGGCTGCGTCTTCCACGCCATGGGCCTAGCTGCCCTACGCCTGGTGCTACTACTGTGCGCTCTGTGCGGCAGCACACTCCTGTACAAACATCCAAAGCGTCAAGGGCTACGCCTGGGGCCTTGTCTGCAGCCAAGGAGTTGCTACGCCACCCTCCTAGCTCCACAGCTTCGCTGAGGGCCATGAAGCAGTGGCGTGATGATGTCGACCGTCTGCTCGGCATGGCTCATTCTGGCTCAGCCAGGCCCATGCCTCGGTCATCCCAGTGTCAACATGAGGCATCGGCATCGGTGTGCTCACCTTCAGTGAGGGCTGCGCTGACCGAGGACCTGTGGGCGGAGCTCAACCGCAAGCGCGCGGGAGAGGACACTCCAGTCTCTCTAGAGAGGCCTGATGACCTACGGGCAGAACTCAACCGCAGGCGAGCGGGCGAGGATGCCTGTGTCTCTAGAGAGGGTGCGTGAGCGCCGACAGAACATCGAGGGTCACAACCTCGACCTAGACTTCACTGCGGTAGTGCCGCAAACTCCAAGGGGTGCCCGAATTCAGGCGGGTGTCCCATTGGCCGGCGTAGGCTGCGCCGCTCTGGCGGATCATCTCCGCGCGGCGACTTGGCCATCCAAGTTCCGGCCATACCTGCCAGAAAAGTACGACAGTACGTCAAACCTGTTGGAATTTTAGCAGGTATACATCACCGCCATTACGACAGCAGGAGGAGACACTACTGTAACGGCAACATACTTTCATGTAGCCTTGTCTGGGCCGGCCCAGACCTGGCTCATGAACCTCGCCCCGGGATCGATCTACTCCTAGGAAGAGCTCTGTGCGCGGTTCACAGCGAACTTCACCAGCGCTTATCAGCAGCATGGCGTGGAGGCTCACCTCCATGCAGTGAGGCAGGAACCCGGCGAAACTCTCTGGGCTTTCATCTCCCGCTTCACTAAGGTACGGGAGACTATACCTCGTATCTCCGATGCTTCCATCATCACCGCTTTCTGCCAGGGGGTACATGATGAGAAGATGCTGGAGAAATTAGCCACACATGACGTGGAAACTGTCACCACACTCTTCGCTCTAGCCGACAAGTGTGCCAGAGCTGCCGAGGGCCGTGTATGGCACTCAGCACCACAAACCGGGGTTGCCCAGCCGGGTGGCCCGGGAGCCGTCACCCAGGACGGCAAAAATAAAAAGAAGAAGAATTGCGGCCACGAGAGGCCGCAGACTGCTGCTCCAGTCATTGCGACTATGGCTGGGGGCCACTGCGAGCGCAACAAGCGCCCACGGCCATAGGGAGGCAGCAGCGGCTCATGCTCTGTGCACCCCAACAGTCACCACAGTGCCGCGGAGTGCCGCGAGATCATCAAGCTCACGAAGCGCGTTAGCGAGCGGCGCGAGCAGACCTCCAAGGATGGCTCCCCACCTCGTCGCCGGCCTAGCAAGGAGAGGTTCGACGACGGTGATGTGGCCATGGGAGAACGGGACCTCAGGTATCAGTCACCCGAGGGGGTCCTCAAGGACATCTTCACCGGAGACTCCGACTCCGGTGGCGAGAGCAACCGCTGCAAGAAGCTGTACGTTATGTACGACAAGAGCTGGGAGCTCACCTCCCGCAAGAACGTCAAGTCCCTATGCCGAGAGGTCCTGTCAGCGACCCTAGAGGTCCCGAAGGCTGCTCCACATCAGTGGTGGAGGAGCACCACTATCACCTTCGGGACATCCGACTGCCCCGACAACATGGCAGGGGCCGGTATACTACCGCTCATCACCGCCCCTATCATCGCCAACATGCGGCTGCACCATGTATTGATTGACGGTGGGGCAGGGCTCAACGTCATTAGCCACGCTGCATTTAAGTAGCTGCAGATCCTGGGGTCCCGACTAGGACTCTCTCGTCCATTCTCCGGAGTGGGCGCTCAACCGGTGTATCCCCTTGGGAGCATCACGGTCCCAGTCACATTCGGGACAGAGAAAAACTTCCACACCGAGAACATCCAGTTCGACGTCGTGGAGGTTAACATCCCCTTCAACGCCATCATTGGCAGACCGGCCCTGTACCGATTCATGGCCATTGCCCATTACGGGTATTTGGTCCTCAAGATGCCATCCCTAGCTAGGGTCCTTACCGTGTGGGGGGGGGGACCATGCCGCCGCAGTGATGGATGTCGAGAAGCTGCATGCCCTGGCGGCAGAAGTTGCTCGCCCGGACGATGGGGGGAAGGACCCCTCGACCTTCAGTACCAAGGTGCCTGCCAAGGTGCCAAAGGTGCAGCCGTCTGGAGCAGACAGCGGACCTGTTAAGACCATCTAGGTCGGAGCAGGACTCCTCCCAGACCACCCGCATCGCGGGCAATCTGGGGTAGAAATAGGAACTCGCGCTCGTCTGCTATGTTGTAATGCCCTACGGTCTGAAGAACGCCTTGCCAACATTTGTATGGGCGATGAGTAAGACCTTTGGGGACCTGATTAGGGACAAGGTAGAGATATACGTCAATGACATCATGGTCAAGACTAGGAGGGGGTCAACTCTGGTGGAAGACCTGACCCTGGTCTTTGACAAGCTGCGGGCGACGCGCACGAAGCTGAACCCGGACAAGTGCGTCTTCAGTGTCTCCGTTGGGAAGTTGCTGGGATTCCTGGTTTCACACTGGGGCATTGAAGCAAACCCGGAGAAGATCAGGGCACATCAAGGACGTCTAGAAGCTTACGGGGTCATTAGCCGCCCTTAGCCGCTTCATTTCAAGGCTAGCTGAGAGGGCGCTACCCTTCTTCAAGCTCCTGCGAAAATACGGTCCATTCTCTTGGACCGAAGAGGCGGAACAAGCCTTTCAAGAGTTGAAGCAGCACCTTGTGTCCGTGCCGATACTAGTAGCTCCGAAGCCAGGGGAGCCGCTGTACTTGTACATCACAGCGGCTGCAGAGGCGGTGAGCATGGTGCTGGTCATTGAAAGGACGGAGCAGCATTCCTATGGGAGTCAGGAGGTTTCCCCAGGAGAAGGTGGTGGTCCGACCACCATGGAGCCTGAGGACTCGGGACCAGCTACAGGGGTCCGGACTGTTTAGAGGCCGGTCTACTACGTCAGCGAGGTCCTCCATGAAGCAAAGGCTAGGTACCTTGAGACACACAAGCTTCTCTATGTCGTACTTGTTGCGTCCAGGAAGCTGCGCCACTATTTTCAGGCGCACAGGGTCATGGTGGTGACCTCCTTACTGTTAAGGGCCATCCTCCACAACTCTAATGCCACAGGCAACATCGCCAAGTGTGTCGTGGAGCTTGCTGAGTTCCAGCTGGACTTCCAGCCTCGCCAAGCCATCAAGAGCTAGGTCCTGCTGACTTCATCGTGGAGTGGACACCTCCCCCGAGCGCTCCTGGGGGTCCGGATCCCGATTCGGACCCCACACCTGCGGAGCCCAGGGGTCCGGTCTTCACCGAGCCCCACTGGACGCTCTTCTTCGATGGATCCGCCAGTCAGCAAGTTAGCGGGGCTAGGGTGGTCCTCATCGACCCAAGCGGAGATCAAGTGAAGTACATGGTGCACCTTGAGTTCAAGGCCACCAACAATATGGCAGAGTACGAAGCATTGATCTTTGGCTTGTCGGCCGCCCTATCCCTAGGGATCCGCCAGCTCCTCGTGAAGGGAGACTCCCAACTGATCATCAAGCAAGTCCGCGGGGAATGTAGCTGCAACGAGCCCAGGCTCGTAGCTTACCTCCTCCACGTAAGGAAGCTGGAAAAAGACTTCACTGCCCTGGAACTGCAACATGTCCCTCGGGCTGACAACTCAGCAGCAGATGAGATCTCCACGAGGGCATCAACTTGGGCACCCGTGCCCGAGGGCGTCTTCGAAAGACGGCTGCTGAGACCCACCGCCTAGCCTGCCGAACTGGGCGAAGGGGGCGAGACTAGCACCTCGAAGCTAGAAGTCTCGGTGGCGTTACATCTACAGAACCCACCGAAGACTATGTGTGCTATAAAGGGTCCTGCCTACCCCTTAGTGCCACAGCCAGTATCTCAGAGTGGTCCCGACGCATGGATCTCCAAGATCCGGGACTACCTGAAGGAAAACATCCTTCCTGAAGATCATGTATCTGCAGAGTGCATAGTGTGGTTGGCTAAGCGATACGCGGTGGTGGAAGGGGATCTCTACCGCCGTGGCGCCAACGACATTCTCATGCGGTGCATTACCCAGGAGGAGGGCCGTGAGTTGCTCACGGAGATCCATGGAGGAGAGTGTGGAAGTCATTCCTCATCCTGCACACTGGTCGGTAAGGCCTTTCGGCATGGCTTCTACTGGCCAACTGCCCTCCAGGATGCAGCTGAGATGGTAAAGTCCTGCAAGGCGTGTCAATTCTATGCAAAGCAGATATACACACTAGCTCAGGCTTTGCAGATGATCCCACCCTTCTGGCCATTCACCGTATGGTGGGTGGATATCCTGGGACCATTCCCCAGGGCCGTCGGCGGGTACCGGTACCTTTTCGTCGCCATCGACAAGTTCACCAATTGGCCAGAGGCCACCCCTGTGGTCAACATCACCCAGGGTGCTGCTGTTGCTTTCCTCGGGTCGATTGTATGTAGACTTGGGGTCCCAAGCCATGTCATTACACACAATGGGACCTAGTTTACAAGTTGTCTTTTCTAGGAGTATTGCGAGGGCATCGGCACCCAGCTCTGCTTTGCGTCTGTGGCTCATCCCAAGAGCAATAGCCAGGCAGAGAGGGCAAAGGCAAAAATCCTCAGGGGACTCAAGACGCACCTATGACTGCTTGAAAAAGCATGGTGGAAATTGGGTCAGCGAGCTTCCGTCCGTGCTGTGGGGGAACCGGACCACACCCAGTCGAGCTGCCGGGGAGACCCTGTTCTTCCTGGTCTACGGGGCCGAAGCCTGCCTTCCCCCGGAAATCATTATGGGCTCCCCACAGGTCCAAGCTTTCGATGAGTCTATGAAGGAGTAGCTACGGCGTGAGGACGTGGACTTCATCGATGAGCGCAGATCGCGAGCGGCGATCTGAAATGCACGGTACAACTAGGCAATCAGGCGCTATCACCAACGGTTCGTGCATAGTAGGGAGCTTAGGGTCGGGGACCTGGTCCTAAGGCGAGTACTGAACCGAGAAGGGCTCCACAAACTCTCCCCCAGCTAGGAAGGACCCTTCAAGGTGATGGAAATATGCTGACCCGGGTGTGTCCGCCTCGTTACAACTGAAGGAGAGCCTCTTCCCAATCCCTGGAACATAGAGCATCTCCGTAAGTTTTACCCATAAAAACAAACCTGGGGATTCGGTTTTCTTCCTTTGTAACTAGGTTGTGCATATATGTACGTCAACCCGGTGAGGTTCGGCCTCATAAACCCGGTCTGTTGGCCTACACTCATGAATATCAAGTTATAAAGAAAAGATTCACCCCAGATTTGTTTTTGTGATGTTTTTAGTTTGCTTCAATTTACGAGCATTATTTTTTATCTAACCCACATATACAGTTCCCACCCTTGCTGGTATAATGACATCCGAATTGAGTAGCCAGGCTTGCAGTTTGGGACCCCTCGGCAGGGGGGTCTGATAGCCTGGGGGCCAGTTCTAGAGAACAGGTACTTGTCTCCTAGGGTGGTCCGGAGCCGTGTAGCCGCTTAGCTTGGTCCCATACCCTAAGCCTGCATGCTCCACCACTCTGTGACGGGTATCCTAGTATTTGGAGCTATAGTCCTATGGGTCCGGCAACCTGGGGTCTGGTTCTAAAAAATGGACACTTGTCTCCTGGGGTGGTCCGGAGCTATGTAGCCGCTTAGCCTAGTCCTGTACCCTAAGCCTACACACTCCACCACTCTGTGATGGGTGTCCTAGTATTTGGAGCTACGATCCAAGGGGGTCCGGGCATACAGCTTGGCTTCCTAGGCTAAGTCCTGCAGGTCCTGTTGCATGAATCAAAGGATAGAAGATACCAGTTGGTGGGTCCTATGGGTGTGCTACTAAAACTTCCTAGCCAAAGCTGTGTACAGGTCCAGGTCCCAGTAGACACTATCTCCTGGGGCCGGGTCACCAATTCTTTCTCAAGTATACTAGTATCCAGGCTCGACACGTCGAGCCTACATCCCAGGGGGCCAAGTACCAGGGAGAAGTTGGTAACGCTACACACAGCAAAGACAAATAGTATACAGATAAGTTCTGTCACTGTCAGATTAATACTTCTCAAAAGTATCTCACAAAATCAAAAGCTGTTACAAGCTGCACCCAGTGGAACCCTTGTTCTGTCTCTACAGAATGGACTACTCATCATTGGCAGGATCCCGTTGGAAGCGCTCGGCCACCACCTCCACAATGTCTTATACGCCCTCCTGGGCGGCGTCTTCGGTGTCGGCCACCGGACCAGCGATCACTGGCTCCAAGGAGATGGCTGGGTCGTGGCTCCGGAAGCACACCAGGATATACTCGATCACCAACCGGCAGAGCCTACCGCCCTTAGCCTCCAGGCGGGCGCCAAGAATCTGGTCCAGGCGTCGGAGGCGGTCGGCGGCAGAGTCCAGCACCGGGAGCACGTCGGAGATGGATGTTGGCAGCTCCGACAACGGGATGGGACTCATCCCTAGTGGCACTAGTGTCGTGCTCGCCTCGCTGACCCATGCAACGATGCGCTGGACCCCGGCATGATGCTCTACCTGGAGATCTTCAAGTGCTTTCTTCATCGCCTCCACCGCCTGGGGGCCCGGTGCCGCCTGCGTCGCCTGGAACTGCCGGATCCGCTCTTATAGCTTTTTCTCCTTCTTCTCCGCCTCGAGCTCATGCTCAGCCAGCAACTTATCCTGCCTTTCAAACATTTCCTCCCTGAAGGCGAGGTCCTTCTCTCGTCAGGCGAGATCCGTCACCCACTTATCTAGGGACGCATCCTTCTCCTTGAGGTTCTCCTCAGCTAGGGCGATGTTGCTGGCCTTGTCCTCCAGCTCCCGCTCCCATTTTTGGATCCTCTCCATAGCCGCGGTCTGCTGGGTCCGCTGCTCTTCCAAGATTTTGTTCATGGCACTCAGATTGGCCCTAAGCTCTGTGACGACCTCCTCCCTGTTGTTCAAGGCCTTCTCCCTCTTGGCCAACCTCTTCTCCTTCCGGCTCGCCTCCAGCTCCTGGGCGTACACCTTCTAGAGGTCCTTTTTGTAGTCTTTGTAGTCCCGCGCCAGTTCGGACCGCTCAAAGGCGAACTGGTAGGACACCGCCTTGGTGTGCTCCTCCAGCTGGGTGCGCTAGTCGCTGAGGCGCTGGTGCTCAGGTTCCAGCACCGCCCATTCTCGCCGGATTGCCGCCTCAGTCTCAAGAAGAGCCTGATGGGAACGAGACAACACCCGAGGGAGGGGAACTGGAGCTGCTTCTAGTTCGGCGCTGGACCGGAGCCGCCGCCCAAAAACCACCTCTGTCTCCTCTAGAATGGGCGGCTGGATGGAGCCGGATGCGCCCCCCGTATCACCCGCGATGGCAGGAGTGGGCGCAGATGGGACCTCCCCTGCCACTGCTGCTGACGGTGTACTCGAAGACATCACTATTGTTGAGGCTGCGGTAGCCGTCGGCGGATCGCCGGCACCACTCCCAGCAGATGCCTGCTGCTGGGAGCCAGACCCGCCGGCGGGCATGGTATCCAGCGAAGGAGGCGTGACCTTGGGAGCAGAGGGGGAGGAAGACCTGGCAAGCAAAGGATGGGTTAAGACCCATCGACATGATAATTACACTCGTGGAAAAAAGGGGCTACACTTACTTGGGGCCCTGGACCTTCCAGCGACCCTGGAAGCGGGACGTCCGCTGTTGTTGTTGCTGCTGTTGTTGTTGCTGCTGCCGCTGGTGCCCCTGGGGGAGATCACCCCCAGGTGGTGGTGGCGGCGGCGGGACCGATGGTGGTGGAGGTTGTGGTGGTGGCGGACACGATGGTGGTGGTGGCGGAGGACTGACGCGCCTCTGCACGCCCTGGCCTAGGAGCCGGCCTCCTCGGCCCCACCAGCTGTCCTCTGACGCTTCTGGGGGGGTCCGGAACAAGGGGAGGATCCAAAACAAGCGACCCGTCGGCGCGACGCAACCGGCATCGCCTCTCTTCCTCCGATCCCCTGGTGCCACCTGGGGCGGAGGAACTACTTGCAGCCCCTTTGCCCTTGTCCAAGGGGCGGGGGGCCGCGGCGAGGGCGCTAGGAGCCACGCCGGTAGGCTGGGGGCCTCTAGCTAGCGCATCGGAGATCCGGATCCCACGGTGCGGGTCCTGGCCACCGATTTGGCAAACCGCCACGCTGGTCTCGTCGAGGGTCGGCAGCGTGGCCAAGATCGCCGTCCTCAACCCTGGGTCGTCGCAGAGCGCAGGGATCCCTGGGGAAGGATTAGGGACTCAGGGATAAAGGACTCACCAGTAATTCCCTTCACCAGGAGTTCCAGCTCCTCCCAGGATAGGTCGGTACCCGCCCCACGCTGGATCTGGCCGATGTCGTTTGAGCTGGTGAACCAGCAACACAGGCGCGCCCTCCTCTGCAGCGGCGCGATCCGGCGCTTCAGGAAGTCGCCGACCATGTGCATCGATGTCAGACCACCAGTTGCCAAGGTCTTGATCCTGTCCAGTACGGGCAGGAACTTCGGCCCCAGCGATGGCTTAGCCCTCCATTGCTTCCGGTCGAGTGCTGGCCCGTCGCTCGGCAGGACGAGGCGGTCGTTGGCCTCAGCGCTGGCGATCACCCAGTTGTTGCGCCAGTTTTCCCACCTTGCGCCGCCGAGGGTGGGGATGTAGGCCACGACTGAATCTGACCTTGTCTGGAAGTAGTAGGCGCTGAGGTGGTCCTTAGCCTTCCCAGACTTCACCAACACGAAGAAATGGTGGAAGAGGGAGGTGCAGGGGCCACCCCCACGAACATCTCGCAGGGATGGACGAAGATGGCCGCCTGGAGGATGGAGTGGGGTGTGAGGTGCTAAAGCTAGAGGGCAAGATCGACAGCGCCAACCCATAGGAGAGGTAGAAGACGAACAGCACGAACTCCCTGGCGGCGAGATCGCCGAGCGGAGTGGCGCCGGCACGGATCCTTCTGGCGAGCGCCAGCGCGCTCCATCCGAGCAGGTTGCGCACCAGGTTGAGTGCCCCCTCAGACTGGAAGCGGTCGAGATGGCCAAGCGAAGTCATGGTGTCGGCGGCGGCGTGGGTGTATAGCTGGAAAGCGTGAATGCAAAGGGGCGTAGAGAGCTCAGAGGCGAAAGGGCGCAGCGATTGGGAGAGAATGCGAAAGCGTAACTGCTACACGCGGGGTGAATCCCTTTTTCAAGGAAACTCTCCCGCTCGCGCCCCGAGACGTTGCAGGAAATCCCATCTGACGCGCATCTAGCGCAAAGCGACCTAGTCTCTAACATGGGGGCCCGGGCCCCCAAGTCATGCAGCTGGTGTGCCGGTCTCCGAGTGCGAAAATGGCGAACCGCCGCGCGAGGAGCAAACCGCCGCGCACGACCGTGCACTGCTCGGGGCTGCTGCGGAGGGATATTTTTAACCAAGGCGGCAGCAACGAGGCGCCCCGCGCATGACTCGATGGAACCGCTAGACGTGGAGCCGTAGGTCATTCAGCTGCGGGGACAGGTGTGGTAGTTGACGTGACCGAAGGCAGACTGACAGCGCGTGCGTCACCAGATGCGCTGAATTAATGCGGCACGCCAGCAGGCGTGCTAAGATGGCGCCCCAATCACAGGTCGTGCCATGTTGAGGCGAAGAATAAGCTTTGGCCCCACCTGCAGGCTTGCATCCTCCCTGAGGTGGGCCTGAAGGCCACTGTCGGTACCCTGAAACTAGGGTACCCCTTACTACTGTGTAAAGACGCAGTGCCCACGTGGCTATCACTTAGTCGCATGGTGAAAGTGCTGTGTTTGGGACTAGACCATGACTCGCCCTAGTCCCAGACGGCTACTCTGGGTCCACAGCGGCGCCCGACTCCACCACATGGGCGGGTCCGAAGCCGCCACGTGTCCAGAGAAGGTGATATACTCCAAGGCATCAACAGTAAGTCCGGACCCCCATGGGAGAGCACCGGACTCTGGATATGCAATCCGGACCTCTAAGGTTGGTGCAGGACCGCCACGTGTAAGCCGGACCCCTAGAATGGGACCCGGACCCCTCCCATATGGGGTCCGAGCCTCCCACAATGGGTCCCAAGGTCCCAGGATAGAGCATACGCGGGCCTTGAGCAGGACCCAAGCGGGGGTCCAGAACCGACACATGTCCAGACATAGTCTGGTGCGGACCTATCCGCATACACTTCTGCTCCCCGCCCAGGCGGAGACCTGATGCTGCCATGTGGTCTACTGCACTTGACGTAAGCCAACGGGTGGAGCCTGATGTAAGGCTTCCGGTTACGCGGCCTCTGCATTTATTGAGGATAAGGCGCGCCGCCTGTCCATTCCACTGACAGGCGGTGTGACGCCTCCGCATTTAATGAGACCTGTCCATTCCGCTGGCAGGCGGCAACCTATGCATTCCACTGACAGGCGGCGACCTGTCCATTCCGCTGGCAGGCAGCAACATGTCCATTCCGCAGGCGGCGTGCCTGTCCATTCCATTGGCAAGCAGCATGCCCATACTGCCAGCGTGCACTGCGCTCATCATCACTCGTACGTTACCAAGGAAGCTACCATTGCATATCAATACTGCATGGGCTACGGACATCATGGCGCCAGGAGATCGCACAAGCGTTACTTGTATTAGTTACTCTAGGTATTTCTTCCATTATGTCCCTGGGCCCACATGTCGGGGCTCAGCATCCTTGTATGTGCCTCCCTTGAGCTATAAAAGGGAAGGCACACAACATTACAAGACAAGCTCTCAAGCACACAGACCAACTTAGACCCTCGGGAAGTTCTCCAAGCTCTCGAGCATCCACAATACTACACACAGTGGAGTTGGGTTTTATGCTCCGGCGGCCTGAACCACTCTAAACTCTCGTGTCTTCCCGTGTTCATCCACCAATCCACATAACAGGCAAACCGCTAAGGCCCCTCCTCATCTTAGGATTTAGGGCAGGTGCATTCCGCAACCCGGCCGGAGAATTTCCTCTCCGACAGAATCGTTACCTATAATTCATAGTTGTAAATAAATAAAAGTAACTTAAGTTGCTAGTCTACTTTTTTATCGAGAAAACTCGTAATATCAACCAGAGTTTCTCCTACAGCCTCGCCTTGCTAGCTCTCTGGTCACGCCAAAACCACTATTGTTGTTGCTGGTGGTGGTGTTGTGGCTGAGGCTGCACGAAATGCTGGTGATGTACACAAAAGAGGGTAACTTCCTTATCCTACTGAGCATCCTTATCATAGCGAGGCAGGCAGCGGGTAGGGGTTTGTTGCGTGTGGAGCTGGCGGCTAGCGCAGCACGAAGCTCGTGGTGGTTGGTGGCACAAGAAGCAGGTGGGGGTTGTTGCACGTGGAGCTGGTGGATGACATGGAGATCATGATTGGCATGGTGGCTAGCAGCACGAGCGGGTGGGGGATTGTTGCAGAGTAGATGGGGATTGTTGCGCGTGGAGCTCACAGGAGTGTGTGTGTGTGTGGGGGGGGGGGGGGGTTGTTGTGCGGGGAGCTCGCGGCTGGCGTGGTGGCATGGCTTGGGACAACAGGCAATGAACACGCGCATGGAGCCTAGGAGGTGGAGGGTGAGGGGCCATCGATCGGATCCAGCGGCAGCTAGTCTGAGGGATTTCTAGCATACCTGGGCAATGGATTCCTCCTCCTGTTCGCCGCCTCCTCTGGCGTTGTGGCAGGAATTGATATTCAGCAGCAGGCGAGGAAGGGAATCATGGGGATGGAGAATGGAGTCCATGCCCATGAAGGAGAAGGCGGACGTCAACCGCGGCGGCGCCGGCGCACGCGCACACAGGTAACCCGCACAGGCAGCCGCCGTTGCGCTGGTCATCTCCGCCACGCTCCTCTCTCTCCCGCTGCATCCCCGTCCACCCTCCTCCTAAAGTTGCCATTGTCGCCACTATCCTGCCAACCCAAGCATCCCATCAAGGTGAGCACATTGCCTGGCATGAACCTCCTCCTGGCTCCTAGATCAAGAAACACTGTCTTACCCGACAATGTCCTACCACTCTCGACGCATCTCATCTTCTATTTTGTGAACCTGCAGAGGAAGGCACAGATGGTGGCGATAGAGGCATGACATCCCTAGGATTCCAACTTCAACCCAAAGGCGAAGGGCGGAGATGATCCAATAGCGACCGCATGGCTCCAAGGCTTAGGATGTCGACAAACCTAGACGCCTCGCATTCGGCAAATCAGATCCGCCACATGCCAATCGAGAAGAAACAAACCTAGATGCCGATGTGGTGTCGGAACTGCGCACATCGTAGGTGGAGGGTACTGATGGCAGCGGGCGATCGGGGGATGGGGGCGTGCGCGGCGTGCTGGCGGTGGGAATCGGCCGCGACAGGCGAGGTGGAGGAGGATGCGCGGCGATTCCATCGAGGAGGATTTCGGGCGAGGTGGAGGGCGCTGATGGAGGCGAGCGACCGGGGGGGGGGGGCGAGATCTATGGCGGGGCGGCGGGGAAGAGTGGAAGGGTAGGCGGGGGTAGGGCGGGGGCTAGCGTGAGATCCGCAAGGGGTGAGATCCGGGGCGGCGGGGAAGGGTGCTGCCTGCTTCCATGCGAGCCTGCGTGGGAGAGATCGGCAGAACCATGCACCGAGGGGTGTGTGGACGCCTACACTACTAACATAAGTAGTAGTAGAGATTTAAATAAGAGGTGATTCGCTCCCTCCAATCTGAACGTAACTGAATAGGGCCTTACATATACTTGATGCGGCTTGACATAGGAACCTGGTCCTAGGGTGGGGCAATCCAAATGGCAGAAATTAGGCTAACTTCTAGGTGTTGTTTGGTTTACAGACCTGATGACTAATCGATACTAAAAACTGATACTAGTTTATTCAAACTTGTTACCACTGTCACTCAAGTAGTCAAGTGTCAATCATTGCCATTTATGTTAGAGTTTATGAACCAAACAACATCTTAGAGATATCAATCAACGCTAAAGAATAAGTGAACCTGATATGTTTTATATAATAAAAAACACAAAGTTCTATTGGTCTCTGACAATCACACTAAGATAATAACAATCGAACTACTATATCATCTGCACACATAGGACATATTCACACAACCTATGATTATTTTATGATAACAACAGGACATGATACATCAGTGAGTTATTCCCTGCATTTTAAATTATAAGTTAGTTTATTTTCTCAGAGAATCAAAATATTTTAAGCTTAACCAAAATTACAGTATATATAAAAAATATAACATCAAATAGACACTACAAAAATATAATTAGTAAGAAATTTAGTAATTATAATGAATGAAAGTTTTAACAATACTTATTTAATATCATAATTATTATTATTTTGTTATATAGATTTGATCAATTTTTAAACATTTTGACTCTCTAAAAATTAAAATAACATAATTTAAAATGAAAAAGGACCATACACAATATAATCTTTAATATTCCAATTTCAAAATATAATTCTTTTTAGGCTAAACATCCATTCATTAATTAATTTGTAAATGTAGTTTGTATGTATGTCTATATTTATTACCATTCATTTAAATGTGGACGAAAAAAAGAAAGATAGAAATAATTATAGTTTGGGACGGAGAGAGTATTGTGTATCATCATAGCAGTACATGAAATGTGATGAAGCCATCTAACCCTTAAAAAACAGCATGCATGCTTGTTGACATTGCCATGACCCCACGGTTGTTAACCAGGTTCTCGGAATCCGGATTGATGGGATCGAGGAACGGGAACGTGGTATACGATACGCTACAAAAACTAGAATTTAACATTACTGTTGGGGACTTGTTCTCAAATACTACGAATTAAGAACAAGGCAACATAAAGTGTAAAATGTTAATGCCCTTCAGTCCAACGAAACATTATTCCTTTAAGGACTAATGAACTTTGGACGAAGGTAAAAGTCAATACAATTACGAAGGTTAAATCTTCGTAATTGAATTCTAATAGATTGTACAAAGTAATATGAAATGTCAAAGGTAGATAAATTATAAACGAGCAACATTATTTTCATACTATATCTATTTAATGTATTATAACATTGGATACAATTATACCTCTGTCTTGACAAGGATCGTTTCCCGAATGATGCGATTGCAATTACAGGAATGCGTGAACAGTAAAGGAATACTGTTCACTATTTATAGGCACGGGACACAGCCTGTGAAAAATTACAATTATGCCCCTCATAAGGGATTACAACAGCGACTCAAACATTTATAGACTAAAAGGTCATTCTACTCTTAAGTCGGTTTGCAATGCCGAAGCTTCATGAAGAGGAACCTTCGGTCATCATTTGCGGACAGCTTCAGCCGAAGCCGTTTCTTCCTGCAAGACCTTCGGCGACGAAGCATAATCCCAACAGTAGCCCCTTCACGGTGCTAGATCGTTTTTCGTAACGAGCTTGATCCGTGAAAAAAGTCTCTTAGGCTTCGGGAGGCCGAAGGTCCGAAAAACACCTTCCCTGAGCTCGTTGTCGAGAAACGATTTAGTTTCCGAGCGCGTAGCGGTCCCACCTTGCAGCGAGTGCAAGCAGCTGTTCGCCTGGTGTAAAAAATCCTGGCGATTCACCTCCTTACCTGCATCACTATATAAACAGATGGGTAGATGTGAAGTTACCACAGCATTCATTGCTATTTGCACTGTTTTGCTGCCAAAATCTTTAACCATAGCCGAAGGTTAACTCTCGGAATCAAACGAAGCTCCAGTTTGAAGCCTACTTCGTCAGAAGAAAAAGCTTCGGAAGAAAAAGTATTTAGTTCCCACAAAATTAAGAATTAAATGGCCAGAGTGCGCTCTACCGCTAGAGTTGAGCGTGAGGAAGGCGAAGCTGAAGGATCGGATACTGTTCCCATCTCCGAAGCGATGCAACGATCCAGACTGGTGACCTCAGAAGGAATCCGTACCGCCGAGACAGAGCAGACTGCTCCCATCTCCGAAGCTGCTGCCGAAGCGGAAGAAGGAAATATTGAAGAAATTGATCCCGAAGATGATTATCATATTGCCGTGCCAAGTAAGCCCAGTCACTTGGACATCGGCAAGTCGACTGTCTCTAAGGCTGATCTCTCCAAGATGGTGAAGTCGGGCTATTTCAGCGAGAGTCAGAAGAAGCTACTTCGCTTCGGGGGGGAAGAAACCACTCCGAAGCCAGAGAAGGATGAAATAGTCATTTTCAAGAGTTTTCTAAAGGCTGGGTTGAGATTCCCCCTCCATGGGATTATTGCAGATGTATTGAAGGAGTTTGGGATCTACTTTCATCAGCTGCCTCCTAACGCTATCGTTAGACTTAGTGTTTATATTTGGGCCCTCCGAAGCCAAGCGGTTGAGCCGTTTGCCGACAGCTTTTGTCGAGTTCATGAACTACACTACCAGACGAAGGCTAGAAAAGATGGATTACATCATAACTTTGGTTGCTATAATTTTGCCTATCGGAAAACCACAAAGTTTCCTGTAATTAGCTACCGAAGCAAATGGCCGGCAGGCTGGAAGTCAGAGCGGTTTTATGTGAAAGTTGACGAAGACAAAGAGAAGCTGGTACAAAGCCCACTTGAATTGATCTTCGGAGAAACAAGACCGCGATGCCACATGACATTAGAAGGTCCCACTTGGGCTGCACTGGGTGAGTTTAAAATTATTTCAGAGCATATCAGCACTAGGGACCTGGTTCAAGAGTTCTTGGCCTTCAGGGTTTTCCCTACTTTAAAAGAATGGGAAATGCCGAAGCTAGAGGGGGAGAAGAAGAAAGGGGAGCTTGTGCGGCTACCTTACTATTACAAGTTTAAGAAATACTTTAAAACACCTTGCCAAGAGTGGCTGGACACAATTGAAGTAATGTGCAATGAAATACTTGGTAATTACTCCAAAAAAGAAGATCAGTTGATGACTGCGGCCTTCGGTACCCGTCCGAAGCGAAGACTGAATCGAGTGCTGGACGCCTTGGGTTTTGAATACCCTGATTATGAACAACTGAATAAAATTGTCGAAGGCCGGAAGAGGAGAAGGGTAGCCGAAGCTTTAAATGAAGATGAGAAAGAACCACCAAAAAAGAAAAATATTCTGAAGAAAAGAAAAGTAACATCTCCGAAGCGAAAAGCATCTGACGAAGAAGAGACTGCCGCATCATGCTCTGCCACTGACGTGGAAGAGATTTTGAAGGTAATGACTGAATCCCTGCCTGTGAAGCTAAGTCCATTAGGGCCTCAACTGACGAAGTTTTTTCAGAAGGAAAAGGAGCCCGAAAAAACGAAGAAAACAACAAAGAGACAAAGAATCATCGCAGTGACCGAAGTTATTGACAAGACACCACCGAGAGCTTCAGCTCGGAAGATAGCAGCGGCTGAGGAAATATCAAATGTTGAAGTCGCACCTTCGGAAATCGCGGCTACCGAAGCTACCTCAGCCGAAGATTTGAACTTGGAAACTACGATTGAACATATCGACAAGATACTACTAGAGATGGCCACAGAAGAAGCTACTACTGCCGCCGAAGAGACCATGGCCGCAGTGTCTGGGAAAGGAAAAGAAATAGCTGACGATACTTCGGAGGACGAAACCTTCATGTTTCAAAATTTAGCTGGACAAGAATTGTCAAAAACCGAGATAGAAGAGCTTAAAGAATATGCCAAATCTTGCGGATATAAACCAGGAGCACTCCTCTTCGGAGGTATTGACGATGAAAAATTAGGCTGTATCCGGGATCAGACTGGAGCTAAGATTATCGGTACTCTATCAAAGAGTATCGGTTTTCCGAAGCTAAAAACAGATATTAGCCGCTACCGACGACAACATATTGTTGGTAGTTTATTTTATTCCAATTTCAAGGTGAATTACTTTTCCCTTGACATTTATTGTTTTTTAATAATGAAAACATTTCTAACAAAGGTTGTTTATGTGCAGAGTATGCTGTTAAGTAAGGCTTTGAAAATGCAGCAGGATCTGGAAGACAAAAAACATGAGGTTATGATTAGAAATTTAGAGAACAAAATAAAAGAGCAATCAGCTGCTATTGAAAAGAAAGACTTCGAGCTTCAGTCAACTGAAGGCTTATTGGCAGAAGCCGAAACTAAAATAGCAGAATTGAATACGAAGCTTCTCTGCCAATCTGAACAATTTGAACAAGAAAAGCAAGAACTTAATGCGAAACTTGAAGCCGAAGTCCAACAAAATTCAAAGTTGAAAAAATCATTGGCAAGCCTTCAAGACAAATGTTTGGAGTTTAGCAATAAATGTATTGAGCGACTGAGAAAGATCTTCCACTCAGTTGGGGCTAGCAGCGAGAAATTCACTCCGTCAACTGAAGATTTACAAAAGACCTTCGAACATATTGAGGGTGAAATTGATGAGCTTGACGAAGTTATAGCCGGGCATGGTGACTTCTGTGCCTGGGTAGCTTCTCGGGGCACTGCTGCAGCTTTTCTGAAAGCTGGCTGCGACCATGGAAAAATTGTTAACAGGCCCAATTTCACCCTGTCACCATCAATTTTAGATGACATTCCTGACCTCGCCCGAAGCATTTCTAATAGATTTGTAAAGATGATATGGACAAAAGGCAGGCGGGAAAAGGCTAGAGACGAAGCTCGGAGTCATCTTGAACCAGTAAGAAATCATACCTTGTGTTTACCTTTTCCTTCAAACTCGGTTTTGACTCACAACTTAATTCATGTAGGGTGATGAAGCCGCCGAGACCGATGCTTGAAGAGTATGACGCCGAAGCTGAGGCCCCATGAAGATCAGTAGAAATAGACTGTAGAAAAACTCAAGAAACTTTTGAAATGACTTTTGTAAATATGGCTAAACTGTTCTTAATGAATTTTGTTCATACCTTGTAATATGCTCTTACCCTTCCATTAATGTGTGGGGTGCTTTGATGTGGACGAAATTATCTTTTTGAGCCTAAGGCGAAAAAAACACCTTCCCTTCTTTTCGTACACAGCGAAGCAAAAAAAAAAACAGGTTTTCTTTTCTGCCGAAGCTCTTCTTTTCGTATACGACGAAGTACAAAAGACAGTTTTTTCCTTTTTGCCGAAGCAGCCTACTTATGCTATGATGATGGTTAACCTACATATGCCTGGATGAATGTTTATGAATGCAAATGTTATGATGTAATGTGGTGTGCAAATGAATGTTCAAACACATATCCGAAGTCGTAATCACAACCATTATTTCCTTAGAAACAATCACATATCAGCGTTGACTTTTCGCTGAAAGCCTCCCTTAGGAGCTTCTTCGCCTTTTACTTTCGGCGGTATCAGCGTTGATTTTTCGCTGTAAGCCTCCCTTAGGAGCTTCTTCGCCTTTTACTTTCGGCGGTATCAGCGTTGATTTTTTGAAAGGGAAATGTGCCCTTGGGCCATTTCTAAGTATTTTGGTGATTTAGTGCCCAACACAAGTGCCTAATTGTAAAATGGTGGACAAAGTACAAATCAAGGATAAAGGTATGTTTCTCAGACTTAGTACATTGTTTTATGGACTAATGTATTGTGTCTAAGTGCTGGAAACAGAAAAAATCGAGTTGGAAAAGAGATGGCTCGAGCAGCCAAAGTCTGTCCAGTCTGGGTGCACCGGACTGTCCGGTGGTGCACCGGACAGTGTCCGATGCGCCAGGCTGGCTCGGCGTGAAGTGGCCGCTCTCGGGAATTCGCCGACGGCGTACGGCTAAAATTCACCGGACTGTTCGGTGTGCACCGGACTGTCCGGTGAGCCAACGGTCGGCTGGGCCAACGGTCGGCCGCGGAATCTGCGCGCGACACGTGGCCGGGCCAACGGTCGGAAGGGGGCACCGGACTGTCCGGTGTGCACCGGACTTGTCCGGTGCGCCAACGGCTCCCAGATCTGCAACGGTCTGCAACGGTCGGCAGCGCCATTTTAGGAAGGAAATCGGGCACCGGACAGTGTCCGGTGTGCACCGGACTGTCCGGTGCACCCGACGACAGAAGGCAAGATTGGCCTTCCAGATTTGCTCTCAACGGCTCCTAGCTGCCTTGGGGCTATAAAAGGGACCCCTAGGCGCATGGAGGAGACACCCAAGCAACCTTAGAGCATTCTTGATCATCCACACTCAGTCTTTGCGCATTTGTTTGTCGTTCTCAGTGATTCGAGCTCCGTTCTAGTGAGAACTTTGAGATAGTCTTTTGAGCTCGATTCTTGGCCGTGTGTGTGCGCATTTTGCTGTGGATTTGTGTGTGTTGCTTTCCTCCCTTACTCTGAATTTCTTGTGAATCTCAAGTGTAAGGGCGAGAGACTCCAAGTTGTGGAGATTCCTCACAAACGGGATATTGAAAGGCAAAACAAAACACCGTGGTATTCAAGTTGGTCTTTGGACCGCTTGAGAGGGGTTGATTGCAACCCTCGTCCGTTGGGACGCCACAACGTGGAGTAGGCAAGCGTTGGTCTTGGCCGAACCACGGGATAAACCACTGTGTCATCTCTGTGTTTAATCTCTTGTGGTATTGTGTTTTGTTGAGACTCCTCTCTAGCCACTTGGCGATTATTGTGCTAACACTTAACAAGTATTTGTGGCTATAAGTTTAAGTTTCACAGGATCACCTATTCACCCCCCCTCTAGGTGCTCTCAATTGGTATCGGAGCCGTTCTCTTCAAGAAAGGGACTAACCGCCCGAAGAGATGGATCCTAAGGGGAAGGGAATCGTGATCAACGACAAGGAGAAGGAGTCCTTCGTCAACGAGCCAAAGGACGACAAGACTACCGACTCAGGCTCGGGGCACAGACGCAAAGAAGGGAAGAAGAAGAAGACAAGACGCATCAAGGAGATCATCTACTACGACAGCGACGAATCTTCCTCTTCCCAAAAGGACGACGACAACGACTACAAAAAGACGGTCAATTCGAACTTTTCATTTGATTATTCTCGTATTCAACATAGTTCGAATTCGCATTTGCTTTCCATTCCTCTTGGCAAACCTCCACACTTCGATGGGGAGGACTACATATTTTGGAGTCACAAAATGCGTAGTCACTTATTCTCTCTCCATCCAAGCATTTGGGAGATTGTAGAGAATGGAATGAAGTTTGATAGCTCGGATAACTCTATGCTCATAAATGAACAAATCCATAGAAATGCACAAGCTACAACTGTTCTCTTAGCATCCTTGTGCAGGGAAGAGTACAACAAGGTGAGCGGCTTGGACAATGCCAAGCAAATATGGGACACCCTCAAGATCTCTCACGAGGGGAATGACATCACCATGCTCACCAAAATGGAGTTGGTGGAGGGCGAGCTTGGACGATTCGCCATGATAAGGGGAGAGGAGCCAACCCAAACGTACAACCGGCTCAAGACCCTCATCAACAAAATAAGGAACTACGGAAGCACGCGATGGACGGACCACGACGTCGTCCGCCTAATGCTAAGGTCCTTTACCATTCTTGATCCTCATCTCGTGAACAATATTCGTGAGAATCCCAGGTACACGATGATGACGCCCGAGGAGGTACTCGGAAAATTCGTAAGCGGGCGGATGATGATCAAGGAGGCGAGATACGTCGACGACGAGTTGAACGGTCCAATCCATGAACCTCAACCCATCGCTCTCAAGGCAACAAGGAGCAAGGAGCCGCTACCCAGCAAGGTGGCGCAAATTGAGGCGGCCGGGCTCAATGATGAAGAGATGGCTCTCATCATCAAGAGATTCAAGACGGCGCTAAATGGTTGCAAGGGGCAACCAAGGAAGACCAAGACAAAGGGGAAGCGCTCATGCTTCAAATGTGGTAAGGTTGGTCATTTTATTGCTAACTGTCCCGAAAATGATAGTGACCAGGAGCAAGGAAAAAATGGGAAGAGAGAGAACAAGAAGGTTTACAAGAAGGCCAAAGGCGAAGCACACCTTGGAAAGGAGTGGGATTCGGATTGCTCTTCGTCCGACTCCGACGATGAAGGACTCGCCGCCACTGCCTTCAACAAATCGGCCCTCTTCCCAAACGAGCATCACACTTGCCTCATGGCAAGGGAGAAGAAGGTAATCAATCATAATGCTAATACTTATGATTCTTCTAGTGATGATGAGTCTAGTGAGGATGAAATAGATTACTCCAGTTTATTCAAGGGATTGGATAGAACTAAGATAGCTAAGATTAATGAATTGATTGATGCCTTGAATGAAAAGGATAGAATCTTAGAGAAACAAGAAGATCTTTTATATGAAGAGCATGATAAATTTGTTAGTGCACAAAATTCACTTGCTCTAGAAGTTAAAAGAAATGGAATGCTTTCTTGTGAACTTTCTACTTGTAACGAAACCATTTCTTCTTTAAAAGGTGAAATTAATGATTTAAATGCTAAGCTAGAAGTAGCAAGTAAATCTAACTCTTGTGTTGAACATGTTGAAATTTGCACTAAGTGTAAGGATGTTGATATTAATGCTTGTTGTGAACACTTAGTTTCAATTTCAAAACTAAATGATGAAGTGGCTAGTCTTAGTGCCCAACTTAAGACTAGCAAGAATGAATTTGATAAGCTGAAATTTGCAAGGGATGCCTACACGATTGGTAGACACCCCTCAATTAAGGATGGACTTGGCTACAAGAGGGAAGCCAAGGACTTGACAAGCCATAAGGCTCCTATCTCCGCCAAGGAGAAAGGGAAGGCTCCTATGGTTAGTAGTACTAAAAAGAACCATGCTTTTATGTATCATGATAGGAGTTATAATGCTTATAATGATTTTGACTCTCATGCCATGTTTGCTTCTAGTTCTTCCCATATGCATGGTAGAAATATGTCTAGGAGAAATGCTATTCATCAGGTGTCTAGAAAGAATATTATTCATGCTCCTAGGAAAGTAGTGAATGAACCTTCTACAATTTATTGTGCTTTAAATGCTTCCTTTGCTATTTGTAGAAAGGGTAGGAAAATAGTTGCTAGGAAGTTAGGGGCAAAATGCAAGGGAGACAAAACTTGCATTTGGGTCCCTAAGGATATTTGCACTAACCTTATAGGACCCAACATGAGTTGGGTACCTAAGACCCAAGCCTAAATTCGCCTTGCAGGTTTATGCATCCGGGGGTTCAAGCTGGATTATCGACAGCGGATGCACAAACCATATGATGGGGGAGAAGAAGATGTTCACCTCCTACGTCAAAAATAAGGATTCCCAAGATTCAATTATATTCGGTGATGGGAATCAAGGCAAGGTAAAAGGGTTAGGTAAAATTGCAATTTCTAATGAACACTCAATCTCCAATGTGTTTTTAGTTGAGTCTCTTGGTTACAATTTGCTATCTGTTAGTCAACTATGCAATATGGGATATAATTGTCTTTTTAGAAATGTAGATGTGTCTGTCATTAGAAGAAGTGATGGTTCACTAGCCTTTAAGGGTGTACTAGACGGCAAGCTTTACTTAGTTGATTTTGCAAAAGAAGAGGCCGGTCTAGATGCATGCTTAATGGCTAAGACTTGCATGGGCTGGCTGTGGCATCGCTGCTTAGCACATTTGGGGATGAAGAACATCCACAAGCTTCTAAAGGGAGAACACGTGATAGGTCTAACCAATGTTTATTTCGAAAAAGATAGACCTTGTGTAGCTTGTCAAGCAGGTAAACAAGTGGGAGGAGCACATCACAGCAAGAATGTGATGACCACGTCAAGACCTCTGGAGCTGCTGCATATGGACCTCTTCGGACCCGTCGCCTATCTAAGCATAGGAGGAAGTAAGTATGGTCTAGTTATTGTTGATGACTTTTCCCGCTTCACTTGGGTGTTCTTTTTGCAGGATAAGTCTGAAACCCAAGGGACCCTCAAACGCTTCCTAAGGAGAGCTCAAAATGAGTTTGAGCTCAAGGTGAAAAAGATAAGGAGCGACAACGGGTCCGAATTCAAGAACTTTCAAGTGGAGGAGTTTCTTGAGGAGGAAGGGATCAAGCACGAGTTCTCCGCTCCCTACACACCTCAGCAAAATGGTGTGGTAGAGAGGAAGAATAGGACGCTCATAGATATGGCGAGGACTATGCTTGGAGAATTCAAGACCCCTGAGTGCTTCTGGTCGGAAGCCGTGAACACGGCTTGCCACGCCATCAACAGGGTCTACCTTCACCGCCTCCTCTTGAAGACGTCGTATGAGCTACTAACCGGTAACAAACCCAATGTATCTTACTTTCGTGTATTTGGGAGCAAGTGCTACATTCTAGTGAAGAAGGGTAGAAATTCTAAATTTGCTCCCAAAGCTGTAGAAGGGTTTTTATTAGGTTATGATTCAAATACAAAGGCGTATAGGGTCTTCAACAAATCATCGGGTTTGGTTGAAGTCTCTAGCGACGTTGTATTTGATGAGACTAATGGCTCTCCAAGAGAGCAAGTTGTTGATTGTGATGATGTAGATGAAGAAGATGTTCCGACGGCCGCTATACGAACCATGGCGATTGGAGAAGTGCGGCCACAAGAACAAGATGAACGAGATCAACCTTCTTCCTCAACAACGGTGCATCCCCCAACTCAAGACGGTGAACAGGTTCATCAAAAGGAGGCGTGTGATCAAGGGGGAGCACAAGATGATCACGTGATGGAGGAAGAAGCGCAACCGGCACCTCCAACCCAAGTTCGAGCGGTGATTCAAAGGGATCATCCCGTCGACCAAATTTTGGGTGACATTAGCAAGGGAGTAACTACTCGATCTCGATTAGTTAATTTTTGTGAGCATTACTCCTTTGTCTCTTCTATTGAGCCTTTCAGGGTAGAGGAGGCCTTGCTAGATCCGGATTGGGTATTGGCCATGCAGGAGGAACTCAACAACTTCAAGCGCAATGAAGTTTGGACACTGGTGCCTCGTCCCAAGCAAAATGTTGTGGGAACCAAGTGGGTGTTCCGCAACAAACAGGACGAGCACGGGGTGGTGACGAGGAACAAGGCTCGACTTGTGGCAAAAGGTTATGCCCAAGTCGCAGGTTTGGACTTTGAGGAGACTTTTGCTCCTGTGGCTAGGCTAGAATCAATTCGTATCCTGCTAGCATATGCCGCTCACCATTCTTTCAGGTTGTACCAAATGGATGTGAAGAGCGCTTTCCTCAACGGGCCGATCAAGGAGGAGGTGTACGTGGAGCAGCCCCCTGGCTTCGAGGATGAACGGTACCCCGACCACGTGTGTAAGCTCTCTAAGGCGCTCTATGGACTTAAGCAAGCCCCAAGAGCATGGTATGAATGCCTTAGAGACTTTTTAATTGCTAATGCTTTCAAGGTTGGGAAAGCCGATCCAACTCTTTTTACTAAGACTTGCGATGGTGATCTTTTTGTGTGCCAAATTTATGTCGACGACATAATATTTGGTTCTACTAACCAAAAGTCTTGTGAAGAGTTTAGCAGGGTGATGACCCAGAAATTCGAGATGTCGATGATGGGCGAGTTGACCTACTTCCTTGGGTTTCAAGTGAAGCAACTCAAGGACGGCACCTTCATCTCCCAAACGAAGTACACGCAAGATTTGCTAAAGAGGTTTGGGATGAAGGACGCAAAGCCCGCAAAGACGCCGATGGGAACCGACGGATACACCGACCTCAACAAAGGAGGTAAGTCCGTTGAGCAAAAAGCATACCGGTCCATGATAGGTTCTTTGCTTTATTTATGTGCTAGTAGACCGGATATTATGCTTAGCGTATGCATGTGTGCTAGATTTCAATCCGATCCGAAGGAGTGTCACTTAGTGGCTGTGAAGCGAATTCTTCGATATTTAGTCGCTACACCTTGCTTCGGGATCTGGTATCCAAAGGGGTCTAACTTTGACTTGATTGGGTACTCAGATTCCGACTATGCTGGATGTAAGGTCGATAGGAAGAGTACATCGGGGACGTGCCAATTCTTAGGAAGGTCCCTGGTGTCATGGAACTCTAAGAAACAAACCTCCGTTGCCCTATCCACCGCTGAGGCCGAGTACGTTGCCGCAGGACAGTGTTGTGCGCAACTACTTTGGATGAGGCAAACCCTCAGGGACTTTGGCTACAATCTGAGCAAAGTCCCACTCCTATGTGACAATGAGAGTGCTATCCGAATAGCGGAAAATCCTGTTGAGCACAGCCGCACAAAGCACATTGACATCCGGCATCACTTTTTGAGAGACCACCAGCAAAAGGGAGATATCGAAGTGTTTCATGTTAGCACCGAGAACCAGCTAGCCGATATCTTTACCAAGCCTCTAGATGAGAAGACCTTTTGCAGGCTGCGTAGTGAGCTAAATATCTTAGATTCGCGGAACTTGGATTGAATTGTAGCATATATGTGTTTATGCCCTTGATCATGTTTATTCTGCATTTTGTTACTTATGGTGGTGCTCAAGTTGTACAAACACTCTCTGGACCTCACAAGTCCGTGGCAAAATGATGCACAGTTTTAGGGGGAGATGTGTTACAACTTGACCCTTTGAGACTAACCATATGCTTGAGTTTGCTTGTTTTAGTCTCAAAGGAGAATTGAAAGGGAAAAGGTGGACTTGGACCATGAAAGACTTCCACTGCACTCCGATGAGAGGGTAACGTATTCCAAGTTCATCTCATGAACTCTTATTGCCATTTGCTCTTAATTGAAGATTTTGGTGAGGCAATGGGGTTATAGAGCCAAGATTAATCCCGTTTTGGTGTTTGATGCCAAAGGGGGAGAAAATAAAGGCCAAAGCGATAAATGGATCAGCTACCACTTGAGAGATTTTGAAAATAGTAGAATAGAGCTTTTTGTTTGTCAAAACTCTTTTGTTGTCTCTCTTATCAAAAGTTGGCTTCTTGTGGGGAGAAGTATTGATTATGGGAAAAAGTGGGAGTTTTTGAAATCTTTGATCAATCTCTCTTGGAATGACTCTCTTTATGTTTCAACATGTGTGTTTGACTTAGAGATAGAGATTTGAGTTTGATTTGCAAAAACAAACCAAGTGGTGGCATAGAGTGATCCATATATGTCAAAATTGAATCAAAATAATTTGAGTTCTTATTTGAAGTGTTTTTGTACTTGTTCTACTTGCTTTATGTTGTGTTGGCATAAATCACCAAAAAGGGGGAGATTGAAAGGGAAATGTGCCCTTGGGCCATTTCTAAGTATTTTGGTGATTTAGTGCCCAACACAAGTGCCTAATTGTAAAATGGTGGACAAAGTACAAATCAAGGATAAAGGTATGTTTCTCAGACTTAGTACATTGTTTTATGGACTAATGTATTGTGTCTAAGTGCTGGAAACAGAAAAAATCGAGTTGGAAAAGAGATGGCTCGAGCAGCCAAAGTCTGTCCAGTCTGGGTGCACCGGACTGTCCGGTGGTGCACCGGACAGTGTCCGGTGCGCCAGGCTGGCTCGGCGTGAAGTGGCCGCTCTCGGGAATTCGCCGATGGCGTACGGCTAAAATTCACCGGACTGTCCGGTGTGCACCGGACTGTCCGGTGAGCCAACGGTCGGCTGGGCCAACGGTCGGCCGCAGAATCTGTGCGCGACACGTGGCCGGGCCAACGGTCGGAAGGGGGCACCGGACTGTCCGGTGTGCACCGGACTTGTCCGGTGCGCCAACGGCTCCCAGATCTGCAACGGTCTGCAACGGTCGGCAGCGCCATTTTAGGAAGGAAATCGGGCACCGGACAGTGTCCGGTGTGCACCGGACTGTCCGGTGCATCCCGACGACAGAAGGCAAGATTGGCCTTCCAGATTTGCTCTCAACGGCTCCTAGCTGCCTTGGGGCTATAAAAGGGACCCCTAGGCGCATGGAGGAGACACCCAAGCAACCTTAGAGCATTCTTGATCATCCACACTCAGTCTTTGCGCATTTGTTTGTCGTTCTCAGTGATTCGAGCTCCGTTCTAGTGAGAACTTTGAGATAGTCTTTTGAGCTCGATTCTTGGCCGTGTGTGTGCGCATTTTGCTGTGGATTTGTGTGTGTTGCTTTCCGCCCTTACTCTGAATTTCTTGTGAATCTCAAGTGTAAGGGCGAGAGACTCTAAGTTGTGGAGATTCCTCGCAAACGGGATATTGAAAGGCAAAACAAAACACCGTGGTATTCAAGTTGGTCTTTGGACCGCTTGAGAGGGGTTGATTGCAACCCTCGTCCGTTGGGACGCCACAACGTGGAGTAGGCAAGCGTTGGTCTTGGCCGAACCACGGGATAAACCACTGTGTCATCTCTGTGTTTAATCTCTTGTGGTATTGTGTTTTGTTGAGACTCCTCTCTAGCCACTTGGCGATTATTGTGCTAACACTTAACAAGTATTTGTGGCTATAAGTTTAAGTTTCACAGGATCACCTATTCACCCCCCCCCTCTAGGTGCTCTCATTTTTCGCTGTAAGCCTCCCTTAGGAGCTTCTTCGCCTTTTACTTTCGGCTGGTATCAGCGTTGATTTTTCGCTGTAAGCTCTGCATTCCCTTTGGAACGACTTCTGAGCAGAAAACTTACACTGCGCCCCCTTTGGAGCGACTTCTTTAGTAGCTTCGTCGTGCTCCGCATCCCCTTAGGGACGACTTTCGAGCTTCTTTCCTGTTTCTTCTCTTTTTTTTTCTCTTTTTCGGCACTCGATGGTGCGTTCTCAGTTTTTACATTTACATCTCTTGGGGGATTTTGCTCTTATAGAGGTAAAAATAAAAAAGAAATTACATGTGATGGCCCCATTAAAAACCTTTCTCCCCCTTTAGAAAGGAAAAGGGTGCCATAAAAGAAAAATAAAAAATATAAAAAATTACATCGAGTTATACATAAAATCGCCGAAGCTCATCCGCATTCCAAGATCTAGGAATGTCGTTGCCGTCCATATCCTTCAATCTGTATGAACCGGGTCTTGACGAAGATGCTACCAAAAAAGGTCCCTCCCATTTCAACTCCAACTTGCCTACTGTATCTGGGTTTGCCACTCTCCGAAGCACCAAATGTCCTGGCTCAATATTCTTTAGCCGAACCTTTCTATCACGCCATTTGATTGTTTTGGCTTGATATTTATTGATGTTCTCCACAGCTTGAAGCCTGATCCCTTCTATAGCATCTTTTTCTACAGAGTGATCAGCTTCGAAATCTGATTCTGCCGAAGCTACTACTCTTATTGATCCGGTTTTAGCTTCCTCCGGAGTTATTGCTTCGTCACCAAACAATAATTTAAATGGAGTGAAGCCTGTTGACCTTGATGTTGTTGTATTGTGGCTCCACACGACTTTGATTAATTGATCTGGCCACTTTCCCCTGGGTTGATTGAAGATTAACTTCATTATTCCTGTCATTATGATGCCATTGGCTCTTTCAACAAGTCCATTTGACTCCGGATGTCTAACTGATGCAAAATTGATCTTCGTGCCAATTTGATCACAAAATAGTCTGAAATCTTCGGAGTCGAACTGTGTTCCATTATCTACAGTGATGGCCTTTGGTACTCCGAAACGACAAACAATATTTTGCCAGAAAAACTTTTGAATGGTGGCCGAAGTTATTGTGGCTAAAGGCTTTGCCTCAATCCATTTAGAAAAATATTCCACGGCCACTACAACATATCTTAAGTTTCCTTGAGCCGGTGGTAACGGACCCAACAAGTCAAGGCCCCACCTTTGCAATGGCCAGATGGGTTGTATCAGCTGAGTTAGAGACGAAGGTTGTTTTTGATCTCTTGCACATTTCTGACAACCTTCGCACTTTTGATCTAATTCCGCTGCATCCGAAGCTGCCTTCGGCCAATAAAACCCTTGACGAAAAACTTTTCCAAGTAACGGCCTAGATCCAATGTGAGATCCACATAGGCCTGCATGTATTTCTTTCATCATATCTATGCCTTCAGCTCTGGACAAACACTTGAGTAATGGAGCACAAACTCCATGCTTGTACAACTCCCCTTTTATCATGACATATGGACGAGCTCTTGCCTCTATCCTTTTGTTATAAGCTTCGTCATCTGAAAGGAAGTTACCCTGAAGGTAAGAGATGATCTCAGTTCTCCAGTCTTCACCATAAACAGGAGATATATTGAGAACTGCTCTTTCAAGAAGCTCCACTGAAGGTGCTTTGATTGTTTCGAAGAACACATCCGAAGGTAAGGGCAACCCCTGTGCCGCTGACTTAGCTAGCAAATCAGCATGCTCATTTTCTCCTCGAGGAATATTTTTGACAGAAAATCCTTCGAAGGAGGCTTCAATCCTTCGGACCGTGTCTAGATATTTTTCGAGCTTCGGATCTTTGGCCTTACAACTCTTGTCAATATGACCGGAAACAACCTGGGAATCAGTTTTAAGAATAGCCCTTCTGATTCCCATTGCTTTTAACTTCCGAAGACCCAAAAGCAGGGCTTCGTATTCAGTAATATTGTTTGTGCAACTAAAATCAAGTCTTGCCGCATAACAAGTTTTAACTTTGGATGGTGAGACCAACACAGTAGCTGCTCCTGCTCCGAAGGTTCCCCACGACCCATCGCAAAACACTGTTCATACTTCAGCATCTTTATTTGTTTCTTCATCCTGAGCCCCTGGCGTCCAGTCGGCAATGAAATCTACCAATGCTTGAGACTGGATCGAAGATCTATGCACATAATCAATGCAAAATTCATTGAGCTCCGCAGCCCATTTTCCAATCCGTCCAGTAGCTTCTCTATTTCGCATAATATCCTTCAACGGTTGCGAAGAAGGAACAACAATATTATATGCTTGAAAGTAATGCCGAAGCTTCCTGGATGCCATCAAAACAGCATATAACACCTTCTCCAATTCTGTATAGGTTTTCTTTGATACACTAAGAACTTCAGATACAAAATATACTGGAACCTGCTTCTTAACTTGGCCATCAAGCTTTTCCTGGACAAGTGCTGCACTTACCGCTGAGTGCGAAGCTGCCACATATAATAACGAAGGAGCCCCTGGCGTTGGTGGGGTTAATGTTGTTACATCCATCAAATATTGCTTCAGTTCCTCGAAGGCTTTTTGTTGGCTTGGTCCCCATTGGAAGACTTCGGCTGATTTCAGTACTTCAAAGAATGGTAAATTTCTCTCTGCTGATCTGGATATGAATCTATTGAGAGATGCCAGCCTCCCCGTCAATCTTTGGGCCCCCTTTTTTGTATTTGGTGGCTCCATTCGAAGTATAGCTTCAATTTTACTTGGATTAGCTTCAATTCCCTTTGTTGAAACCAAGCATCCAAGAAATTTCCCCTTCTTTACTCCGAAGACACATTTTTCTGAATTCAGCTTTAGACCAGCTTGTCTAAAATTGGCGAAGGTCTCCTGCAGATCAGCAATGTGATTTTCTTGTTTCGTGCTTTTAATAATGATATCATCAACATAAGTTAGCACATTTCTGCCTATCTGAGACTGAAGAACCTTCGAAGTCATTCTACTGAAACTTCCTCCAGCGTTCTTGAGCCCCTCAGGCATCTGAAGGTAACAATATGTTCCACTAGGGGTTATGAAACTGGTCTTCGGCTCATCCTCCTTCTTCATCCAAATTTGATGATAGCCTAAATAACAGTCCAAAAGACTCATAAGCTCTGACGAAGCTGCTGCATCAACTAAGGAGTCTATCCTTGGCAATGGGAATTCGTCCTTCGGACAGGCCTTGTTGAGATCTATAAAATTGATACACATTCGCCATTTGCCATTCGCCTTTTTTACCATAACAGTGTTAGCTAGCCATTCTGGGTACTTTACTTCTCTGATAACTCCTGCACTGAGGAGTCTTTTGACTTCATTCCGAGCTCCTTCGGCCTTGTCATCAGACATTTTCTGAAGCCTCTGCTTTCTGGGTCTGAAGGATGGATCAACATTGAGCGAATGTTCAATAACATCCCTGTTAACTCCGCAAAGATCATTAGCTGACCATGCAAAAACATCTTTGTTGTTGAACAAAAACCTTATCAAGGTTTTCTCCTATTCTTCGGATAATTGGGAGCCCAACAGCACCTTCTGCTCTGCTATGTCCTCACATAAGAGCATGGGCTTCGGCTGATCTGCCGAAGTTGCTTTCTCCCTTCTGAATTTGTACTGTTCACAAGCTTCAGCTCCATCTATATTATGGATTGCTTTTGAGTCAGTCCAGTTTCCTTCGGCTTTTCTGGCAGCTTCCTGACTTCCATGAATAGCAATGGGTCCTTGATCTGAAGGTATCTTCATACAAAGATAAGCAGGATGAAGAATTGCTTCAAAAGCATTGAGGGTGCCACGACCAATAATTGCATTGTAAGGGTATTCCATATCAACAATATCAAACACAACTTGCTCAGTTCTGGTGTTGTTGATGAAACCGAAGGTCACTGGCATGGTGATCTTGCCCAGTGCTACAATTTGTCTTCCTCCGAAGCCACAAAGAGGGTGTGTAGCATCATGAATCTTGTCTTCGGGCTCTTGCATTTGTCTGAAAGCTTTGGCAAATATGATATCAGCTGCGCTGCCTGTGTCAACCAAGACATTATGGACCAGAAATCCTTTGATCACACAAGAGATAACCATAGCATCATTGTGTGGATAATCCTTGAGTTGAAGATCCTCTTGGGAGAAGGTAATTGGAATGTGGGACCATCTTGACTTGATGAAGGGTCCTTGCACCCCAACATGCTGTACCCTTCTCTGTGCTTCTTTCTTCTGCTTTTTGTTGGCTGGCTCTGAGCATGAACCACCTGTTATCGGGAGCACCAGCTTCGGGGCCAAAGCAGCTCCAACTTGATCGTTGAACGAAGCCATCAGCTCAAAAAGTGGAAGTGAGTTGACCGGAGGTGGGCGCCAATGTTGGGGACTTGTTCTCAAATACTACGAATTAAGAACAAGGCAACATAAAGTGTTAAATGTTAATGCCCTTCGTCCAACGAAACATTATTCCTTTAAGGACTAATGAACTTTGGACGAAGGTAAAAGTCAATACAATTACGAAGGTTAAATCTTTGTAATTGAATTCTAATAGATTGTACAAAGTAATATGAAATGTCAAAGGTAGATAAATTATAAACGAGCAACATTATTTTCATACTATATCTATTTAATGTATTATAACATTGGATACAATTATACCTCTGTCTTGACAAGGATCGTTTCCCGAATGATGCGATTGCAATTACAGGAATGCGTGAACAGTAAAGGAATACTGTTCACTATTTATAGGCACGGGACACAGCCTGTGAAAAATTACAATTATGCCCCTCATAAGGGATTACAACAGCGACTCAAACATTTATAGACTAAAAGGTCATTCTACTCTTAAGTCGATTTGCAATGCCGAAGCTTCATGAAGAGAAACCTTCGGTCATCATATGCGGACAGCTTCAGCCGAAGCCGTTTCTTCGTGCAAGAACTTCGGCGACGAAGCATAATCCCAACAATTACTGAAACGAGATTGTTTCCACGTTCTCGGAACGGTACGAATGTTCCCGGAACGAGAAACGTGACCAAATTTCCAGTTTCCGGTTACTAAGACCCAACCCGTAAAGGCCAAACCCTGGGTTTAAGTAATCTAATAGCGAAAACCACCAGTTGTTCCCGAGGCTGCCTGCTAGCACCATTACCGAGCGTGCCAACACAACTATAGGAAACATCGTGTGCAGGGGATAGGTGCGTGCTACCGATTTTTTTTCATGGATGCATTCTTGAATCTAGAGGATTAGTTTTTTTAGAGACGATTATATTGTGTTTGTGATGTCTCTGAGCCGAATACTAGAATAAAATATGATATCGTACTTAGTTCTATCTCCTCCCCAAACAAAACACCTTAGCGCCAAGAACCTCTGGTCTATAGGAAATTAGGAATAAAAAAACCAGGTCGGGTGAATTCAACGTTACTCATATATTAACCATTTTTACGATCATAACAGTAAAATTACATAGTACGTATATTATGATAAGTATATTTACGGTGTTGTTTGGTTTGGCCATATATTGGTGTGATCGGATTACGCCATCAACCATTGCATTTGTCAATTTAAAAGTGTGTTTTGAACCTCTATAGATCATTGTTAGTAGCTAAAATTAGTTATAGGAGTTCCAAACAGTCCAACTAAAGTCTCAGCTAATTGTTAGCTGGATCCCTAATTGACAATTAGTTCATTAGATGGATTGGGGCAGCTAAAATTAGCTTTGCAAAAACAATATTGTCCCTTATCCTTTCAAAATTGTCCTCGCTCTTCATTCGACGCAAGAGGACTATAGTAAATTAGTATCAACTAACGTATTAGTTGAAAAAGTTCCAAACAGATCTCAACAAATAGTTAGTTCTAGCTAACAATTTATTAGTGGCTATTATTAGCTCTAGGGTTCCTAACAGACTCTAAGGTTGGAGTAGCCTAACCATTCCATTTGTTGTGACGTTGGAGGCCTAAATCCATTCAGGCCCAAATACACGTCTGTTGTCTCTATGCAACCTCTTCCCTTCTTCATGTGGTAGGGGATTGTCAACAGTGACATTCTCCCAAGTTGGAGCACATGGAAAATCATGGCGTAGCGCATCCTCGTATTGTCATATGCTTTGAGACGCGAGGGACACTTGAAGCTTGCACTGTCACATGTCCCAAGACATGTGGGCCCTTCAAGGTTTATACCATCGGGTGTGTTGGGACACGAGGTTCCACTGAGGCTTATATCGTCATGTTTCCTAGCATAGAATGTGACGAAACCTCCCAAGGTATTAGGTCCATCTACAGTTTTCCTTGTCTAAGGACCTTGGACAACCCTGTAGATGCACATAATCACTCGATAAGTTCGGTAACTGTATCCTCATCCTTTCGCTCAAGAGCGCTTCACCCGTCACGCAGATATTATATCACATCAGAGGAAAGAATAAGCGGAAGCAAATTACAATAACTTAATTTACATTCATCCAATATATAGAGAGAGTATTATTATTATTACAATACCAGGGTACTAAGAGTGCATAAAGTATTATTATTACAGACCCAGGAGGCAAAACACCCTCTCGTACAAAAGTTTATTGTTTTAAAAGTGGGAGGCCAACATCCTCCCGCGACAGACTTCACTGCTGGGGCTCTTCCTTGGATACCACCTTTGAACAAAAATAGCAAAAATCTACTGTTTCCTCACCTACAACAACATGGGTTCGAAAACCCTGAGTATGGAGTATACTTTCGCAAGTCTTACCCGACAAAAGAAAAGACTCTCAAGGATATGCTGGCTTGAGGGAGTCAAGGTAACGCTATTCAAGATTCAAAGACTCTGTTTGCAGAAATGCTTACTAATAGTGGATCCTTAAAAATCCAGTTTTATTATCAGTTTAAGTCATTACCTGAATCTAGAGTTCTTTCTACCCTAGTACAAGCACTTGGCCGTCTTTTGTCATCCCTTTTTACTTTACTGGATTGCTACGTGTAAGTCAGTGACCAAGTCTTCATGTCCGAAAAGTAACGACAATCTGAATCGATTAATACTCAGCTAAGGATCTCCAATCACACGACGTATGTAGCACTTAACCCTTGCATATGTCAACTCGCCATCGGGTTTCTCAAGGCCAGACAGGGTTCACGCATACCGAGAGCACAGATACACCACCGTCTAGCCTCTTGCCACGAAGGGTACACGCTACTCTCGCCATCTCTCACTCCCATTGCGTGTTGGCCTTTCTGGTATTGGTCTGCCCGAGGCAAAGCTTACCCATGATGAGGCATGTGACCAGTTAAAGGGTACTCAGTCAGCAGGCCCACATCGGTACGGTCCTTAAGCGACTCAGACGGAGACACTACACTGAGACTTCCTTCTCGTGCAAGTCACCCACCTGGTCTCGTCTTTATCATTTTCAATCCCAAAATTTGGTACTTGGCAGAGGTACATCTTTTCTGATGTTGAACCCATCACGGCCATGATGGATCCACCATCAAGTTTTATTTTTGAAAATATCCCGTTCCATCTGAAGCATCATCTTTTGTAAAAACCAAAACATTTTTGTTTTCTAAAGCAAGACTAAGCATCAGAAAACCTTTTAATAAAACAGGTAATCAAGGAATGGTAGTCAACTTCCAGGAAGGAAATGCAACAATTATGTAGCACTCAACTCCTATCACCTAGCGCATCATTCAAGTGATAAAGAGTTTAAAATCACAAGGAAAGATAAATGCACCGGGGCTTGCCTTGTATTGTAGGGTAGTCAGGATCTGTTCCACAGATATCAAAATAAAAACAATTCCCGGCAGGTGGAGTTTCAGTTGGTGGTGCAGTCTCTTCTTCTTCAACACTTACTTCTTCATTTTCTATACATAACATGAATGTTCATGTGATGCTATGAATATGCAATGATAATAGGGATACATCAAGTTCTATCTTGAATACAACTTTCCTTCATGGTACACCTAAGTCACTAGGGTCTTCTATGTTAACAACCAAGTAGGGTTAGGCAGTTTTATTCTAAGAAACCAGGGTTTTAGGGGTTTTGGGATCAAACAATGTCCAAAACATGTCAAACTTCATCCAAGGACTCTAATTAACATATTAAGCTTACCCTAAAAGTTTTATGATTTTTTTGGAGATATTCAGTAAATTCTAAAATACTAAATAATTCGTGTTTGGCGCTAAAAATTTTGGAACTATTTTTATTAAATACTAGAGGAATTTAGGAGTTTAGTAAAATTAGTCCCATGATTTTATAATTTTTCTAGAATTTTCTATCAATTTCTTAAGCCTCGCAGAAAAAGAAAAGGAAAAAGGAACACTACTGGGCTCAATCTAACCCAATCTGGCCCATCACTAGGCAAATGCCCGCGCTGGCAAACTTGCACAGAAGACCCTGACTATTCGAAATGCACTATTCCCTTATGTCTTTGACATGTGCACTAAGGCCCCTCTATTCTTTCTCCTTCGCAAAATCGGGTCCCCGACCACGAACGGCGGAATAGCTGCTCCAGCGAGCTTGTACCAGCTGGAATACGGAAAGGCTAAGCTTCTTACTGGGTCGACACCAAATTCTACCCCTGGCGACCCTAATCCCTCAACTAATTGCACAATTCCGGGCCAGAATCTCTCTGTCCACGACGACGGCGAAAACCAGAGACAAACCAACGTGTTCTAGGCAATTCAAGGTGGTCTAGTCCAATCGAATGGGTTTGTGAGAAACTGGAGACATGAGGGAGGCTAGAACATCACATAGAAGGGCGTGAACTAACCCGTAGACGACTAGCCACGGCGAGATGTCTCATGGCGCCGTTCCGACTGATTTGGAGGAAATGGGAAATTGGGAGGCTCTAGTGGACGATCAGAGGCAAGAGCTGGTGCCTTGGATGCGTAATAACCTAGCGGAGCTCACTGGGGCATCAATTTATAGAGTTCATCAGCGGCGGCGCCCAATTTTGAGAAGATGTGTTGGTGGCCGGAGAGGGGAGGTTTACTGGTCAGGTTACCGTGGCATTCACCGGCGCGTCGACTCAACAGTGACGTGGTAATGTTCCTAAGCACATGGCACGACCGGTGAACGGTGAGCTTCGGTGATGCCAGCGTGATTGGTCGTGGCGGGACACGACGGCCGGTCCGACCAGCGACCAGATTCACCCCGCCCCAACGTTATCTACTCTTCCCACGACACGAATCTCCTAGGTGGGCGCGAATTGTGGCGGCAGATCATCACTGTCGAGCTCACGGCACCGGAGATCTTTATGGTCACTTGTAGCGCCCCAGATCCTCTGGGACTCATATGTGATACAATTACTAGTCCTAGGAGGCTAGTAAACATATTTATACAACAGATGATTCTAGATCTGCTTAAACGAGACAAACCTATAAAGGTGGCGAACATCTTTAAGAGTTGGTCCACAACTCGGGACATATCATCAGAGTGGGGCTAAAGCAGCCCGATATACGCAGCGAAGCAAATCAGCGGTCCAACAGCCACAGGCAAGGTTGGGAACAGTCGTAACTCTTACCCGATCTCCTTTTTCTGAAAAACAACAAATAAGCAAGGGTGAGTACAAACGTACTCAGCAGCCCACCTTCACCCGCGGAATGGGGAAATCAGATATAATGCATGGAATATGTGGAGCTCAAGATATTTTGTAGAAACAGCAATATTTTATGCAGGGTTGTTTTGTAAAACATTTTGTAATTTGCAAAGCGCATCCTCTCCCAAAGGAGTAGGAAGTTTTTCAATATTAGAACAAAATCCCCTGGACTAAACCCTCCAGGTATCTCAGCAGTTTCCCACTGGTTTTCATTTTCAAAAACAGCTACTGGACTTCCCGTCCACCATAGCTCATGGCTCAACCGCCGGTCCTTTTAAAAACCAATTTTCTCAAAAGCATTTTTTTTGGAAAACAAAACATTAATTGCCATACCATACCAGACTCATCCATTCCTGTGGACACAGACTATTCGAATAGGTTTTCAAACTCTGCGCAGAGGTGTACACTTTACCCACTAGTCCGGCTCTGCGATCTCATAGCTAGTGAGACCCGAATTCGAATCTCTTTCGTTCATCATACATCCCTACCTTAACGGTTATACCGGAAGGAGTCAGGCCACCGCCATGCCCAAACCGGACAAAACATTCCCCCTCCTTATCCTCCCGGTGCTCCCCAGCCTTCATAACCCTGGGGTTTAGATCGTACGAGTTCAGATTGAGTGACTGCCCACACAGTCTCGAGTGGTTGTACTTATCATGAGTACATGCAGTGAAGGATGATAAACCGGTCCTTATGTGAGGGGACAATCCTTCTGCTCACACCTAAACCAGCTGAGCCATCATCTTACGCCCTCCCCTAAACCAGGGAGTCCCTGATCATCCCTACTCAAAGGTGATAAGGGTGAAAACCCTTCATCATACACGTTTTGAAAATCATTTTCTTTTGAAAGCTCACACCTTTTCTCAAATAATTTGTTACAAATATATCAAGTATTGATTGTGGCAATCGGCTGGGTGGCCATAATAACTTGTCTCAAAATCATATCATGCATAAAATAACAGGCTGAGGGTTGTGGTTGTAAAAGCATAGGTAATTTATGCATCAAAGGGATCCAGTGAGCTTGCCGTGCTTATCCGGCGAAGGGGGAAGGGGAGCTCGTGGAACTGGCTTCTGGCTCCACAGCCTAGCGTAGACTTGGAGATCTGGCCTCCACGAGATGGCACGAACGCTCCGATAACTATGCAACATGAACAAGCAAACATACAAACTAGCAAGTATACTAACAAATATTTAGTATAGTGGTCAGAATAGCGATATATGGATGGGTAGAGTCTTGAGTAGAATCTGGGTCATGTGGTGTTGAGATACTACTAGTGGTGGAGCGGAGGTGCTTACCAGGAGGCAAAGCGACACTAAGCGTGTAGCCAGCGGAGCGGAGTAACTGAGTGGGTGGGGTGTTTGCCTTGACTGAGGGTGTTGAGTGTGTGGAGAGGGAGGGGGTAGCTAGGTGTATTTATAGTTGGGTGTATGTGGTGTAGCACAGTGAAGTTAACTGTTGGTGAGAATAGTGACGAATGAATCGTCTGACTTAGTATGAACAGGAGAGTTATAGGCAGAATATGGGACAAGAGTATTTTGGGAGTTTTCTGGAACATGAACCATGCTTAAGGGATGACATGGTTGGATAGGGAATAATTCGATAAGAATTTAGAAACAAGAATTATTAGAATTAGAGTTTGGAAGCCTGGTTCGAAGGAATCTCAAAGTTAAGCATGCTCAACTTGGAGAAACCTGGGATGGGTGACCAGATGGGAAGTTCCCTACTGGAAGGAAAATCACAGTCACCGGAGTTTGTATGACTGGAATATGGGTCTGGCTGGTCTTAAGTGGACTGGACAGCATGATGGATGAGTAGTTGAAATTTGGGGGTTGTTGGGGACTTGTTCTCAAATACTACGAATTAAGAACAAGGCAACATAAAGTGTTAAATGTTAATGCCCTTCGTCCAACGAAACGTTATTCCTTTAAGGACTAATGAACTTTGGACGAAGGTAAAAGTCAATGCAATTACGAAGGTTAAATCTTCGTAATTGAATTCTAATAGATTGTACAAAGTAATATGAAATGTCAAAGGTAGATAAATTATAAACGAGCAACATTATTTTCATACTATATCTATTTAATGTATTATAACATTGGATACAATTATACCTCTGTCTTGACAAGGATCGTTTCCCGAATGATGTGATTGCAATTACAGGAATGCGTGAACAGTAAAGGAATACTGTTCACTATTTATAGGCACGGGACACAGCCTGTGAAAAATTACAATTATGCCCCTCATAAGGGATTACAACAGCGACTCAAACATTTATAGACTAAAAGGTCATTCTACTCTTAAGTCGGTTTGCAATGCCGAAGCTTCATGAAGAGGAACCTTCGGTCATCATATGCGGACAGCTTCAGCCGAAGCCGTTTCTTCCTGCAAGACCTTCGGCGACGAAGCATAATCCCAACAGTAGCCCCTTCACGGTGCTAGATCGTTTTTCGTAACGAGCTTGATCTGTGAAAAAAGTCTCTTAGGCTTCGGGAGGCCGAAGGTCCGAAAAACACCTTCCCTGAGCTCGTTGTCGAGAAACGATTTAGTTTCCGAGCGCGTAGCGGTCCCACCTTGCAGCGAGTGCAAGCAGCTGTTCGCCTGGTGTAAAAAATCCTGGCGATTCACCTCCTTACCTGCATCATTATATAAACAGATGGGTAGATGTGAAGTTACCACAGCATTCATTGCTATTTGCACTGTTTTGCTGCCAAAATCTTTAACCATAGCCGAAGGTTAACTCTCGGAATCAAACGAAGCTCCAGTTTGAAGCCTACTTCGTCAGAAGAAAAAGCTTCGGAAGAAAAAGTATTTAGTTCCCACAAAATTCAGAATTAAATGGCCAGAGTGCGCTCTACCGCTAGAGTTGAGCATGAGGAAGGCGAAGCTGAAGGATCGGATACTGTTCCCATCTCCGAAGCGATGCAATGATCCGGACTGGTGACCTCGGAAGGAATCCGTACCGCCGAGACAGAGCAGACTGCTCCCATCTCCAAAGCTGCTGCCGAAGCGGAAGAAGGAAATATTGAAGAAATTGATCCCGAAGATGATTATCATATTGTCGTGCCAAGTAAGTGAAAGGGAAATGTGCCCTTGGGCCATTTCTAAGTATTTTGGTGATTTAGTGCCCAACACAGGTGCCTAATTGTAAAATGGTGGACAAAGTACAAATCAAGGATAAAGGTATGTTTCTCAGACTTAGTACATTGTTTTATGGACTAATGTATTGTGTCTAAGTGCTGGAAACAGAAAAAATCGAGTTGGAGAAGAAATGGCTCGAGCAGCCAAAGTCTGCCCAGTCTGGGTGCACCGGACTGTCCGGTGTGCACCGGACATGTCCGGTGCGCCAGGCTGGCTCGGCGTGAAGTGGCCGCTCTCGGGAATTCGCCGACGGCGTACGGCTAAAATTCACCGGACTGTCCGGTGTGCACCGGACTGTCCGGTGAGCCAACGGTCGGCCGGGCCAACGGTCGGCCGCGCAATCTGCGCGGGACACGTGGCCGAGCCAACGGCTAGAATACGGCACCGGACAGTCCGGTGTGCACCGGACATGTCCGGTGCTCCAACGGCTCCAAGTCTGCCAACGGTCGGCTTCGCTATTTAAGGAAGGAAATCGGGTACCGGACAGTGTCCGGTGTGCACCGGACTGTCCGGTGCCCCCGACGACAGAAGGCAAGATTGGCCTTCCAGATTTGCTCTCAACGGCTCCTAGATGCCTTGGGGCTATAAAAGGGACCCCTAGGCGCATGGAGGAGCACACCAAGCAACCTTAGAGCATTCTTGATCATTCACACTCAGTCTTTGCGCATTCGTTTGTCATTCTCAGTGATTCGAGCTCCGTTCTAGTGAGAACTTTGAGATAGTCTTTTGAGCTCGATTCTTGGCCGTGTGTGTGCGCATTTTGCTGTGGATTTGTGTGTGTTGCTTTCCTCCCTTACTCCGTATTTCTTGTGAATCTCAAGTGTAAGGGCGAGAGGCTCCAAGTTGTGGAGAATCCTCGCAAACGGGATATTGAAAGGCAAAAGAAAACACCGTGGTATTCAAGTTGGTCTTTGGACCGCTTGAGAGGGGTTGATTGCAACCCTCGTCCATTGGGACGCCACAACGTGGAGTAGGCAAGCGTTGGTCTTGGCCGAACCACGGGATAAACCACTGTGTCATCTCTGTGTTTGATCTCTTGTGGTATTGTGTTTTGTTGAGACTCCTCTCTAGCCACTTGGCGATTATTGTGCTAACACTTAACAAGTTTTTGTGGCTATAAGTTTAAGTTTTCACAGGATCACCTATTCACCCCCCCCTCTAGGTGCTCTCAATTGGTATCAGAGCCGTTCTCTTCACAAAGGGACTAACCGCCCGAAGAGATGGATCCTAAGGGGAAGGGTATCGTGATCAACGACAAAGAGAAGGAATCCTTCGTCAACGAGCCGAAGGACGACAAGACTACCGACTCAGGCTCGGGGCACAGACGCAAAGAAGGGAAGAAGAAGAAGACAAGACGCATCAAGGAGATCATCTACTACGACAGCGACGAATCTTCCTCTTCCCAAAAGGACGACGACAACGACTACAAAAAGACGGTCAATTCGAACTTTTCATTTGATTATTCTCGTATTCAACATAGTTCGAATTCGCATTTGCTTTCCATTCCTCTTGGCAAACCTCCACACTTCGATGGGGAGGACTACGGATTTTGGAGTCACAAAATGTGTAGTCACTTATTCTCTCTCCATCCAAGCATTTGGGAGATTGTAGAGAATGGAATGAAGTTTGATAGCTCGGATAACTCTATGCTCATAAATGAACAAATCCATAGAAATGCACAAGCTACTACTGTTCTCTTAGCGTCCTTGTGCAGGGAAGAGTACAACAAGGTGAGCGGCTTGGACAATGCCAAGCAAATATGGGACACCCTCAAGATCTCTCACGAGGGGAATGACATCACCATGCTCACCAAAATGGAGTTGGTGGAGGGTGAGCTTGGACGATTCGCGATGATAAGGGGCGAGGAACCGACTCAAACCTACAACCGGCTCAAGACCCTTATCAACAAAATAAGGAGCTACGGAAGCACACGATGGACGGACCACGACGTCGTCCGCCTAATGCTAAGGTCTTTTACCGTTCTTGATCCTCATCTCGTAAACAATATTCGTGAGAATCCCAGGTACACGATGATGACGCCCGAGGAGGTACTCGGAAAATTCGTAAGCGGGCGGATGATGATCAAGGAGGCGAGATATGTGGACGACGCTCTAAACGGTCCAATCAATGAACCTCAACCCGTTGCTCTCAAGGCAACGAGGAGCAAGGAGGCGCTACCGAGCAAGGTGGCGCAAGTTGAGGCGGCCGGGCTAAATAATGAGGAGATGGCCCTCATCATTAAGCGCTTCAAGACGGCGCTTAAGGGTCGCAAGGGACAGCCAAGCAAGACCAAGACAAAGGAGAAGCGCTCGTGCTTCAAATGTGGTAAGATTGGTCATTTCATTGCTAACTGTCCCGATAATGAAAGTGACCAGGAAAAGGGGAACAAAAGGGAGAAGAAGAAGCATTACAAGAAGGCCAAGGGCGAGGCGCATATCGGAAAGGAGTGGGATTCGGATTGCTCCTCCTCCGACTCCGACAATGAAGGACTCGCCACCACTGCCTTCAACAAATCGGCCCTCTTCCCAAACGAGCATCACACTTGCCTCATGGCAAGGGAGAAGAAGGTAATCAATCATAATGCTAATGATTCTTCTAGTGATGATGAGTCTAGTGAGGATGAAATAGATTACTCCAGTTTATTCAAGGGATTGGATAGAACTAAGATAGCTAAGATTAATGAATTGATTGATGCCTTCAATGAAAAGGATAGAATCTTAGAAAAACAAGAAGATCTTTTATATGAAGAGCATGATAAATTTGTTAGTACACAAAATTCACTTGCTCTAGAAGTTAAAAGAAATGGAATGCTTTCTTGTGAACTTTCTACTTGTAACGAAACCATTTCTTCTTTAAAAGGTGAAATTAATGATTTAAATGCTAAGCTAGAAGTAGCATGTAAATCTAACTCTTGTGTTGAACATGTTGAAATTTGCACTAAGTGTAAGGATGTTGATATTAATGCCTGTTGTGAACACTTAGTTTCAATTTCAAAACTAAATGATGAAGTGGCTAGTCTTAGTGCCCAACTTAAGACTAGCAAGAATGAATTTGATAAGCTGAAATTTGCAAGGGATGCCTACACGATTGGTAGACACCCCTCAATTAAGGATGGACTTGGCTACAAGAGGGAAGCCAAGGACTTGACAAGCCATAAGGCTCCTATCTCCGCCAAGGAGAAAGGGAAGGCTCCTATGGTTAGTAGTACTAAAAAGAACCATGCTTTTATGTACCATGATAGGAGACAAACTAGAAATGCTTATAGGAGTTATAATGCTTATGATGATTTTGACTCCCATGCCATGTTTGCTTCTAGTTCTTCCTATATGCATGGTAGAAATATGTCTAGGAGAAATGCTATTCATCATGTGCCTAGAAAGAATATTATTCATGCTCCTAGGAAAGTAGTGAATGAACCTTCTACAATTTATTGTGCTTTAAATGCTTCCTTTGCTATTTGTAGAAAGGATAGGAAAATAGTTGCTAGGAAGTTAGGGGCAAAATGCAAGGGAGACAAAACTTGCATTTGGGTCCCTAAGGATATTTGCACTAACCTTGTAGGACCCAACATGAGTTGGGTACCTAAGACCCAAGCCTAATTTTGCCTTGCAGGTTTATGCATCCGGGGGTTCAAGCTGGATTATTGACAGCGGATGCACAAACCATATGACGGGAGAGAAGAAGATGTTCACCTCCTACGTCAAAAATAAGGATTCCCAAGATTCAATTATATTCGGTGATGGGAATCAAGGCAAGGTAAAAGGGTTAGGTAAAATTGCAATTTCTAATGAACACTCAATCTCCAATGTGTTTTTAGTTGAGTCTCTTGGTTACAATTTGCTATCTGTTAGTCAACTATGCAATATGGGATATAACTGTCTTTTTACAAATGTAGATGTGTCTGTCATTAGAAGAAGTGATGGTTCACTAGCCTTTAAGGGTGTACTAGACGGCAAGCTTTACTTAGTTGATTTTGCAAAAGAAGAGGCCGGTCTAGATGCATGCTTAATGGCTAAGACTTGCATGGGCTGGCTGTGGCATCGCCGCTTAGCACATGTGGGGATGAAGAACCTCCACAAGCTTCTAAAGGGAGAACACGTGATAGGTCTAACCAATGTTTATTTCGAAAAAGATAGACCTTGTGCAGCTTGTCAAGCAGGTAAACAAGTGGGAGGAGCACATCACAGCAAGAATGTGATGACCACGTCAAGACCTCTGGAGCTGCTGCATATGGACCTCTTCGGACCCGTCGCCTATCTAAGCATAGGAGGAAGTAAGTATGGTCTAGTTATTGTTGATGACTTTTCCTGCTTCACTTGGGTGTTCTTTTTGCAGGATAAGTCTGAAACCCAAGGGACCCTCAAGCGCTTCCTAAGGAGAGCTCAAAATGAGTTTGAGCTCAAGGTGAAAAAGATAAGGAGCGACAACGGGTCCGAATTCAAGAACCTTCAAGTGGAGGAGTTTCTTGAGGAGGAAGGGATCAAGCACGAGTTCTCCGCTCCCTACACACCTCAGCAAAATGGTGTGGTAGAGAGGAAGAACAGGACGCTCATAGATATGGCGAGGACTATGCTTGGAGAATTCAAGACCCCCGAGTGCTTTTGGTCGGAAGCCGTGAACACGGCTTGCCACGCCATCAACAGGGTCTACCTTCACCACCTCCTCAAGAAGACGTCGTATGAGCTACTAACTGGTAACAAACCCAATGTGTCTTATTTTCGTGTATTTGGGAGCAAATGTTATATTCTTGTGAAGAAAGGTAGAACTTCTAAATTTGCTCCCAAAGCCGTAGAAGGGTTTTTGTTAGGTTATGATTCAAATACAAAGGCGTATAGGGTCTTCAACAAATCATCGGGTTTGGTTGAAGTCTCTAGCGACGTTGTATTTGATGAGACTAATGGCTCTCCAAGAGAGCAAGTTGTTGATTGTGATGATGTAGATGAAGAAGATGTTTCGACGGCCGCTATACGAACCATGGCGATTGGAGAAGTACGGCCACAGGAACAAGATGAACGAGATCAACCTTCTTCCTCAACTATGGTGCATCCCCCAACTCAAGATGACGAACAGATACCTCAAGTGGAGGCGCATGATCAAGGGGGAGCACAGGATAATCAAGTTGAAGAGGAAGAAGCACCTCAGGCACCTCCAACCCAAGTTCGAGCGACAATTCAAAGGGATCATCCCGTCGATCAGATATTGGGTGATATTAGCAAGGGAGTAACTACTCGCTCAAGATTAGTTAATTTTTGTGAGCATTACTCTTTTGTCTCTTCTATTGAGCCTTTCAGGGTAGAAGAGGCCTTGCTAGATCCGGACTGGGTGTTGGCCATGCAGGAGGAACTCAACAACTTCAAGCGCAACGAAGTTTGGACACTGGTGCCTCGTCCCAAGCAAAATGTTGTGGGAACCAAGTGGGTGTTCCGCAACAAACAGGACGAGCACGGGGTGGTGACGAGGAACAAGGCTCGACTTGTGGCAAAAGGTTATGCCCAAGTCGCAGGTTTGGACTTTGGGGAGACTTTTGCTCCTGTGGCTAGGCTAGAATCAATTCGTATCTTGCTAGCATATGCCGCTCACCATTCTTTCAGGTTGTACCAAATGGATGTGAAGAGCGCTTTCCTCAACGGGCCGATCAAAGAGGAGGTGTACGTGGAGCAGCCCCCTGGCTTCGAGGATGAACGGCACCCCGACCACGTGTGTAAGCTCTCTAAGGCGCTCTATGGACTTAAGCAAGCCCCAAGAGCATGGTATGAATGCCTTAGAGACTTTTTAATTGCTAATGCTTTCAAGGTTGGGAAAGCTGATCCAACTCTTTTTACTAAGACTTGCGATGGTGATCTTTTTGTGTGCCAAATTTATGTCGACGACATAATATTTGGTTCTACTAACCAAAAGTCTTGTGAAGAGTTTAGCAGGGTGATGACGCAGAAATTCGAGATGTCGATGATGGGCGAGTTGACCTACTTCCTTGGGTTCCAAGTGAAGCAACTCAAGGACGGCACCTTCATCTCCCAAACGAAGTACACACAAGATTTGCTAAAGAGGTTTGGGATGAAGGATGCCAAGCCTGCAAAGACGCCGATGGGAACCGACGGACACACCGACCTCAACAAAGGAGGTAAGTCCGTTGATCAAAAAGCATACCGGTCCATGATAGGTTCTTTGCTTTATTTATGTGCTAGTAGACCGGATATTATGCTTAGCGTATGCATGTGTGCTAGATTTCAATCCGATCCGAAGGAGTGTCACTTAGTGGCTGTGAAGCGAATTCTTCGATATTTAGTCGCTACGCCTTGCTTCGGGATCTGGTATCCAAAGGGGTCCAACTTTGACTTGATTGGGTACTCAGATTCCGACTATGCTGGATGTAAGGTCGATAGGAAGAGTACATCGGGGACGTGCCAATTCTTAGGAAGGTCCCTGGTGTCATGGAACTCTAAGAAACAAACCTCCGTTGCCCTATCCACCACTGAGGCCGAGTACGTTGCCGCAGGACAGTGTTGTGCGCAACTACTTTGGATGAGGCAAACCCTCAGGGACTTTGGCTACAATCTGAGCAAAGTCCCACTCCTATGTGACAATGAGTGTGCTATCCGAATAGCGGAAAATCCTGTTGAGCACAGCCGCACAAAGCACATTGACATCCGGCATCACTTTTTGAGGGACCACCAGCAAAAGGGAGATATCGAAGTGTTTCATGTTAGCACCGAGAACCAGCTAGCCGATATCTTTACCAAGCCTCTAGATGAGAAGACCTTTTGCAGGTTGCGTAGTGAGCTCAATATCTTAGATTCGCGAAACTTGGATTGAAATGTAGCATACATGTGTTTATGCCTTTGATCATGTTCATTCTGCATTTTATTGCTTATTGTGGTGCTCGAGTTGTACAAACACTCCCTGGACCTCACAAGTCCGTTGCAAAGTGATGCACAGTTTTAGGGGGAGATGTGTTACAACTTGACCCTTTGAAACTAACCATATGCTCGAGTTTACTTGTTTTAGTCTCAAAGGAGAATTGAAAGGGAAAAGGTGGACTTGGACCATGAAAGACTTCCACTGCACTCCGATGAGAGGGTAACCTATTCCAAGTTCATCTAATGAACTCTTATTGCCATTTGCTCTTAATTGAAGATTTTGGTGAAGCAATGGGGTTATTGAGCCAAGATTAATCCCGTTTTGGTGTTTGATGCCAAAGGGGGAGAAAATAAAGGCCAAAGCAATAAATGGATCAGCTACCACTTGAGAGATTTTGAAAATAGTAGAATAGAGCTTTTGGTTTGTCAAAACTCTTTTGTTGTCTCTCTTATCAAAAGTTGGCTTCTTGTGGGGAGAAGTATTGATTATGGGAAAAAGGGGGAGTCTTTGAAATCTTTGATCAATCTCTTTTGGAATGACTCTCTTTATGTTTCAACATGTGTGTTTGACTTAGAGATAGAGATTTGAGTTTGATTTGCAAAAACAAACCAAGTGGTGGCATAGAGTGATCCATATATGTCAAAATTGAATCAAAATAATTTGAGTTCTTATTTGAAGTGTTTTTGTACTTGTTCTACTTGCTTTATGTTGTGTTGGCATAAATCACCAAAAAGGGGGAGATTGAAAGGGAAATGTGCCCTTGGGCCATTTCTAAGTATTTTGGTGATTTAGTGCCCAACATAGGTGCCTAATTGTAAAATGGTGGACAAAGTACAAATCAAGGATAAAGGTATGTTTCTCAGACTTAGTACATTGTTTTATGGACTAATGTATTGTGTCTAAGTGCTGGAAACAGAAAAGATCGAGTTGGAGAAGAAATGGCTCGAGCAGCCAAAGTCTGCCCAGTCTGGGTGCACCGGACTGTCCGGTGTGCACCGGACATGTCCGGTGCGCTAGGCTGGCTCGGCGTGAAGTGGCCGCTCTCGGGAATTCGCCGATGGCGTACGGCTAAAATTCACCGGACTGTCCGGTGTGCACCGGACTGTCCGGTGAGCCAACGGTCGGTCGGGCCAACGGTCGGCCGCGCAATCTGCGCGGGACACGTGGCCGAGCCAACGACTAGAAGACGGCACCGGACTGTCCGGTGTGCACCGGACATGTCCGGTGCTCCAACGGCTCCAAGTCTGCCAACGGTCGGCTTCGCTATTTAAGGAAGAAAATCGGGTACCGGACAGTGTCCGGTGTGCACCGGACTGTCCGGTGCCCCCGACGACAGAAGGCAAGATTGGCCTTCCAGATTTGCTCTCAACGGCTCCTAGCTGCCTTGGGGCTATAAAAGGGACCCCTAGGCGCATGGAGGAGCACACCAAGCAACCTTAGAGCATTCTTGATCATTCACACTCAGTCTTTGCGCATTCGTTTGTCATTCTCAGTGATTCGAGCTCCGTTCTAGTGAGAACTTTGAGATAGTCTTTTGAGCTCGATTCTTGGCCGTGTGTGTGCGCATTTTGCTGTGGATTTGTGTGTGTTGCTTTCCTCCCTTACTCCGTATTTCTTGTGAATCTCAAGTGTAAGGGCGAGAGGCTCCAAGTTGTGGAGAATCCTCGCAAACGGGATATTGAAAGGCAAAACAAAACACCGTGGTATTCAAGTTGGTCTTTGGATCGCTTGAGAGGGGTTGATTGCAACCCTCGTCCATTGGGACGCCACAACGTGGAGTAGGCAAGCGTTGGTCTTGGCCGAACCACGGGATAAACCACTGTGTCATCTCTGTGTTTGATCTCTTGTGGTATTGTGTTTTGTTGAGACTCCTCTCTAGCCACTTGGCGATTATTGTGCTAACACTTAACAAGTTTTTGTGGCTATAAGTTTAAGTTTTCACAGGATCACCTATTCTCCCCCCCCTCTAGGTGCTCTCAGTAAGCCCAGTCACTTGGACTCCGGCAAGTCCACTGTCTCTAAGGCTGATCTCTCCAAGATGGTGAAGTCGGGCTATTTCAGCGAGAGTCAGAAGAAGCTACTTCGCTTCGGGGGGAAGAAACCACCCCGAAGCCAGAGAAGGATGAAATAGTCATTTTCAAGAGTTTTCTAAAGGCTGGGTTGAGATTCCCCCTCCATGGGATTATTGCAGATGTATTGAAGGAGTTTGGGATCTACTTTCATCAGCTGACTCCTAACGCTATCGTTAGACTTAGTGTTTATATCTGGGCCCTCCGAAGCCAGGCGGTTGAGCCGTTTGCCGACAGCTTTTGTCGAGTTCATGAACTACACTACCAGACGAAGGCTAGAAAAGATGGATTACATGATAACTTTGGTTGCTATAATTTTGCCTATCGGAAAACCACAAAGTTTCCTGTAATTAGCTACCGAAGCAAATGGCCGGCAGGCTGGAAGTCAGAGTGGTTTTATGTGAAAGTTGACGAAGACAAAGAGAAGCTGGTACAAAGCCCACTTGAATTGATCTTCGGAGAAACAAGACCGCGATGCCACATGACATTAGAAGGTCCCACTTGGGCTGCACTGGGTGAGTTTAAAATTCTTCAGAGCATATCAGCACTAGGGACCTGGTTCAAGAGTTCTTGTCCTTCAGGGTTTTCCCTACTTTAAAAGAATGGGAAATGTCGAAGCTAGAGGGGGAGAAGAAGAAAGGGGAGCTTGTGCGGCTACCTTACTATTACAAGTTTAAGAAATACATTAAAATACCTTGCCAAGAGTGGCTGGACACAATTGAAGTAATGTGCAATGAAATACTTGGTAATTACTCCAAAAAAGAAGATCAGTTGATGACTGCGGCCTTCGGTACCCGTCCGAATCGAAGACTGAATCGAGTGCTGGACGCCTTGGGTTTTGAATACCCTGATTATGAACAACTGAATAAAATTGTCGAAGGCCGGAAGAGGAGAAGGGTAGCCGAAGCTTTAAATGAAGATGAGAAAGAACCACCAAAAAAGAAAAATATTCTGAAGAAAAGAAAAGTAACATCTCCGAAGCGAAAAGCATCTGACGAAGAAGAGACTGCCGCATCACGCTCTGCCACTGACGTGGAAGAGATTTTGAAGGTAATGACTGAATCCTTGCCTGTGAAGCTAAGTCCATTAGGGCCTCAACTGACGAAGTTTTTTCAGAAGGAAAAGGAGCCCGAAAAAACGAAGAAAACAACAAAGAGACAAAGAATGATCGCAGTGACCGAAGTTATTGACAAGACACCACCGAGAGCTTCAGCTCGGAAGATAGCAGCGGCTGAGGAAATATCAAATGTTGAAGTCGCACCTTCGGAAATCGCGGCTACCGAAGCTACCTCAGCCGAAGATTTGAACTTGGAAACTACAATTGAACATATCGACAAGATACTACTAGAGATGGCCACAGAAGAAGCTACTACTGCCGCCGAAGAGACCATGGCCGCAGTGTCTGGGAAAGGAAAAGAAATAGCTGAAGATACTTTGGAGGACGAAACCTTCATGTTTCAAAATTTAGCTGGACAAGAATTGTCAAAAACCGAGATAGAAGAGCTTAAAGAATATGCCAAATCTTGCGGATATAAACCAGGAGCACTCCTCTTCGGAGGTATTGACGATGAAAAATTAGGCTGTATCCGGGATCAGACTGGAGCTAAGATTATCGGTACTCTATCAAAGAGTATCGGTTTTCCGAAGCTAGAAACAGATATTAGCCGCTACCGACGACAACATATTGTTGGTAGTTTATTTTATTCCAATTTCAAGGTGAATTACTTTTCCCTTGACATTTATTGTTTTTTAATAATGAAAACATTTCTAACAAAGGTTGTTTATGTGTAGAGTATGCTGTTAAGTAAGGCTTTGAAAATGCAGCAGGATCTGGAAGACAAAAAAGCAGGAGGTTATGATTGGAAATTTAGAGAACAAAATAAAAGAGCAATCAGCTGCTATTGAAAAGAAAGACTTCGAGCTTCAGTCAACTGAAGGCTTATTAGCAGAAGCCAAAACTAAAATAGCAGAATTGAATACAAAGCTTCTCTGCCAATCTGAACAATTTGAACAAGAAAAGCAAGAACTTAATGCGAAACTTGAAGCCGAAGTCCAACAAAATTCAAAGTTGAAAAAATCATTGGCAAGCCTTCAAGACAAATGTTTGGAGTTTAGCAATAAATGTATTGAGCGACTGAGAAAGATCTTCCACTCAGTTGGGGCTAGCAGCGAGAAATTCACTCCGTCAACTGAAGATTTACAAAAGACCTTCGAACATATTGAGGGTGAAATTGATGAGCTTGACGAAGTTATAGCCGGGCATGGTGACTTCTGTGCCTGGGTAGCTTCTCGGGGCACTGCTGCAGCTTTTCTAAAAGCTGGCTGCGACCATGGAAAAATTGTTAACAGGCCCAATTTCACCCTGTCACCATCAATTTTAGATGACAATCCTGACCTCGCCCGAAGCATTTCTAATAGATTTGTAAAGATGATATGGACAAAAGGCGGGCGGGAAAAGGCTGGAGACGAAGCTCGGAGTCATCTTGAACCAGTAAGAAATCATACCTTGTGTTTACCTTTTCCTTCAAACTCGGTTTTGACTCACAACTTAATTCATGTAGGGTGATGAAGCCGCCGAGACCGATGCTTGAAGAGTATGACGCCGAAGCTGAGGCCCCATGAAGATCAGTAGAAATAGAATGTAGAAAAACTCAAGAAACTTTTGAAATGACTTTTGTAAATATGGCTAAACTGTTCTTAATGAATTTTGTTCATACCTTGTAATATGCTCTTACCCTTCCATTAATGTGTGGGGTGCTTTGATGTGGACGAAATTATCTTTTTGAGCCTAAGGCGAAAAAACACCTTCCCTTCTTTTCGTACACAGCGAAGCAAAAAAAAACAGGTTTTCTTTTCTGCCGAAGCTCTTCTTTTCGTATACGACGAAGTACAAAAGACAGTTTTTTCCTTTTTGCCGAAGCAGCCTACTTATGCTATGATGATGGTTAACCTACATATGCCTGGATGAATGTTTATGAATGCAAATGTTATGATGTAATGTGGTGTGCAAATGAATGTTCAAACACATATCCGAAGCCGTAATCACAACCATTATTTCCTTAGAAACAATCACATATCAGCGTTGACTTTTCGCTGAAAGCCTCCCTTAGGAGCTTCTTCGCCTTTTACTTTCGGCAGTATCAGCGTTGATTTTTCGCTGTAAGCCTCCCTTAGGAGCTTCTTCGCCTTTTACTTTCGGCGGTATTAGCGTTGATTTTTCGCTGTAAGCCTCCCATAGGAGCTTCTTCGCCTTTTACTTTCGGCGGTATCAGCGTTGATTTTTCGCTGTAAGCTCTGCATTCCCTTTGGAACGACTTCTGAGCAGAAAACTTACACTGCGCCCCCTTTGGAGCGACTTCTTTAGTAGCTTCGTCGTGCTCCGCATCCCCTTAGGGACGACTTTCGAGCTTCTTTCCTGTTTCTTCTCTTTTTTTTCTCTTTTTTCGGCACTCGATGGTGCGTTCTCAGTTTTTACATTTACATCTCTTGGGGGATTTTGCTCTTATAGAGGTAAAAATAAAAAAGAAATTACATGTGATGGCCCCATTAAAAACCTTTCTCCCCCTTTAGAAAGGAAAAGGGTGCCATAAAAGAAAAATAAAAAATATCAAAAATTACATCGAGTTATACATAAAATCGCCGAAGCTCATCCGCATTCCAAGATCTAGGAATGTCGTTGCCGTCCATATCCTTCAATCTGTATGAATCGGGTCTTGACGAAGATGCTACCAAAAAAGGTCCCTCCCATTTCAACTGCAACTTGCCTACTGTATCTGGGTTTGCCACTCTCCGAAGCACCAAATGTCCTGGCTCAATATTCTTTAGCCGAACCTTTCTATCACGCCATTTGATTGTTTCGGCTTGATATTTATTGATGTTCTCCACAGCTTGAAGCCTGATCCCTTCTATAGCATCTTTTTCTACAGAGTGATCAGCTTCGAAATCTGATTCTACCGAAGCTACTACTCTTATTGATCCGGTTTTAGCTTCCTCCGGAGTTATTGCTTCGTCACCAAACAATAATTTAAATGGAGTAAAGCCTGTTGACCTTGATGTTGTTGTATTGTGGCTCCACACCACTTTGATTAATTGATCTGGCCACTTTCCCCTGGGTTGATTGAAGATTAACTTCATTATTCCTGTCATTATGATGCCATTGGCTCTTTCAACAAGTCCATTTGACTCCGGATGTCTAACTGATGCAAAATGGATCTTCGTTCCAATTTGATCACAAAATTGTCTGAAATCTTCGGAGTCGAACTGTGTTCCATTATCTACAGTGATGGCCTTTGGTACTCCGAAACAACAAACAATATTTTGCCAGAAAAACTTTTGAATGGTGGCCGAAGTTATTGTGGCTAAAGGCTTTGCCTCAATCCATTTAGAAAAATATTCCATGGCCACTACAACATATCTTAAGTTTCCTTGGGCCGGTGGTAACGGACCCAACAAGTCAAGGCCCCACCTTTACAATGGCCAGATGGGTTGTATCAGCTGAGTTAGAGACGAAGGTTGTTTTTGATCTCTTGCACATTTCTGACAACCTTCGCACTTTTGAACTAATTCCGCTGCATCCGAAGCTGCCTTCGGCCAATAAAACCCTTGACGAAAAACTTTTCCAAGTAACGGCCTAGATCCAATGTGAGATCCACACAGGCCTGCATGTATTTCTTTCATCAATTCTATGCCTTCAGCTCTGGACAAACACTTGAGTAATGGAGCACAAACTCCATGCTTGTACAACTCCCCTTTTATCATGACATATGGACGAGCTCTTGCCTCTATCCTTTTGTTATAAGCTTCGTCATCTGAAAGGAAGTTACCCTGAAGGTAAGAGATGATCTCAGTTCTCCAGTCTTCACCATAAACAGGAGATATATTGAGAACTGCTCTTTCAAGAAGCTCCACTGAAGGTGCTTTGATTGTTTCGAAGAACACATCCGAAGGTAAGGGCAACCCCTGTGCCGCTGACTTAGCTAGCAAATCAGCATGCTCATTTTCTCCTCGAGGAATATTTTTGACAGAAAATCCTTCGAAGGAGGCTTCAATCCTTCGGACCGTGTCTAGATATTTTTCGAGCTTCGGATCTTTGGCCTTACAACTCTTGTCAATATGACCGGAAACAACCTGGGAATCAGTTTTAAGAATGGCCCTTCTGATTCCCATTGCTTTTAACTTCCGAAGACCCAAAAGCAGGGCTTCATATTCAGTAATATTGTTTGTGCAACTAAAATCAAGTCTTGCCGCATAACAAGTTTTAACTTTGGATGGTGAGACCAACACAGCAGCTGCTCCTGCTCCGAAGGTTCCCCATGACCCATCGCAAAACACTGTCCATACTTCAGCATCTTTATTTATTTCTTCATCCTGAGCCCCTGGTGTCCAGTCGGCAATGAAATCTGCCAATGCTTGAGACTGGATCGAAGATCTATGCACATAATCAATGCAAAATTCATTGAGCTCCGCAGCCCATTTTCCAATCCGTCCAGTAGCTTCTCTATTTCGCATAATATCCTTCAACGGTTGCGAAGAAGGAACAACAATATTATATGCTTGAAAGTAATGCCGAAGCTTCCTGGATGCCATCAAAACAGCATATAACACCTTCTCCAATTCTGTATAGTTTTTCTTTGATACACTAAGAACTTCAGATACAAAATATACTGGAACCTGCTTCTTAACTTGGCCATCAAGCTTTTCCTGGACAAGTGCTGCACTTACCGCTGAGTGCGAAGCTGCCACATATAATAACAAAGGAGCCCCTGGCGTTGGTGGGGTTAATGTTGTTAGATCCATCAAATATTGCTTCAGTTCCTCGAAGGCTTTTTGTTGGCTTGGTCCCCATTGGAAGACTTCGGCTGATTTCAGTACTTCAAAGAATGGTAAATTTCTCTCTGCTGATCTGGATATGAATCTATTGAGAGATGCCAGCCTCCCCGTCAATCTTTGGGCCCCCTTTTTTGTATTTGGTGGCTCCATTCGAAGTATAGCTTCAATTTTACTTGGATTAGCTTCAATTCCCTTAGTTGAAACCAAGCATCCAAGAAATTTCCCCTTCTTTACTCCGACGACACATTTTTCTGGATTCAGCTTTAGACCAGCTTGTCTAAAATTGGCGAAGGTCTCCTGCAGATCAGCAATGTGATTTTCTTGTTTCGTGCTTTTAATAATGATATCATCAACATAAGTTAGCACATTTCTACCTATTTGAGACTGAAGAACCTTCGAAGTCATTCTGCTGAAACTTCCTCCAGCGTTCTTGAGCCCCTCAGGCATCCGAAGGTAACAATATGTTCCACTAGGGGTTATGAAACTGGTTTTCGGCTCATCCTCCTTCTTCATCCAAATTTGATGATAGCCTGAATAACAGTCCAAAAGACTCATAAGCTCTGACGAAGCTGCTGCATCAACTAAGGAGTCTATCCTTGGCAATGGGAATTCGTCCTTCGGACAGGCCTTGTTGAGATCTGTAAAATCGATACACATTCGCCATTTGCCATTGGCCTTTTTTACCATAACAGTGTTAGCTAGCCATTCTCGGTACTTTACTTCTCTGATAACTCCTGCACTGAGGAGTCTTTTGACTTCATTCCGAGCTCCTTCGGCCTTGTCATCAGACATTTTCCGAAGCCTCTGCTTTCTGGGTCTGAAGGATGGATCAACATTGAGCGAATATTCAATAACATCCCTGTTAACTCCGCAAAGATCATTAGCTGACCATGCAAAAACATCTTTGTTGTTGAACAAAAACCTTATCAAGGTTTTCTCCTGTTCTTCGGATAATTGGGAGCCCAACAGCACCTTCTGCTCTGCTATGTCCTCACATAAGAGCATGGGCTTCGGCTGATCTGCCGAAGTTGCTTTCTCCCTTCTGAATTTGTACTGTTCACAAGCTTCAGCTCCATCTATATTATGGATTGCTTTTGAGTCAGTCCAGTTTCCTTCGGACCTTCTGGCAGCTTCCTGACTTCCATGAATAGCAATGGGTCCTTGATCTGAAGGTATCTTCATACAAAGATAAGTAGGATGAAGAATTGCTTCAAAAGCATTGAGGGTGCCACGACCAATAATTGCATTGTAAGGGTATTCCATATCAACAATATCAAACACAACTTGCTCAGTTCTGGTGTTGTTGATGAAATCGAAGGTCACTGGCATGGTGATCTTGCCCAGTGCTACAATTTGTCTTCCTCCGAAGCCACAGAGAGGGTGTGTAGCATCATGAATCTTGTCTTCGAGCTCTTGCATTTGTCTGAAAGCTTTGGCAAATATGATATCAGCTGCGCTGCCTGTGTCAACCAAGACATTATGGACCAGAAATCCTTTGATCACACAAGAGATAACCATAGCATCATTGTGTGGATAATCCTTGAGTTGAAGATCCTCTTGGGAGAAGGTAATTGGAATGTGGGACCATCTTGACTTGATGAAGGGTCCTTGCACCCCAACATGCTGTACCCTTCTCTATGCTTCTTTCTTCTGCTTTCTGTTGGCTGGCTCTGAGCATGAACCACCTGTTATCGGGAGCACCAGCTTCGGGGCCAAAGCAGCTCCAACTTGATCGTTGAACGAAGCCATCAGCTCAAAAAGTGGAAGTGAGTTGACCGGAGGTGGGCGCCAATGTTGGGGACTTGTTCTCAAATACTACGAATTAAGAACAAGGCAACATAAAGTGTTAAATGTTAATGCCCTTCGTCCAACGAAACATTATTCCTTTAAGGACTAATGAACTTTGGACGAAGGTAAAAGTCAATACAATTACGAAGGTTAAATCTTCGTAATTGAATTCTAATAGATTGTACAAAGTAATATGAAATGTCAAAGGTAGATAAATTATAAACGAGCAACATTATTTTCATACTATATCTATTTAATGTATTATAACATTGGATACAATTATACCTCTGTCTTGACAAGGATCGTTTCCCGAATGATGCGATTGCAATTACAGGAATGCGTGAACAGTAAAGGAATACTGTTCACTATTTATAGGCACGGGACACAGCCTGTGAAAAATTACAATTATGCCCCTCATAAGGGATTACAACAGCGACTCAAACATTTATAGACTAAAAGGTCATTCTACTCTTAAGTCGGTTTGCAATGCCGAAGCTTCATGAAGAGGAACCTTCGGTCATCATATGAGGACAGCTTCAGCCGAAGCCGTTTCTTCCTGCAAGACCTTCGGCGACGAAGCATAATCCCAACAGGGGTGATCGGATGAACGATGAATAGTAACGATGATGAATAGTAATAGTGAATAGTAATGGTGAATAGTAATGGTGAATAGTAATGGTAACTAGTGATGTGAATAGTTCATATGAACGAACGATGAACGATGAATAGTGGCTATGAACGAACGATGAACGATGAATAGGAGCTATGAACGAACGGACGAACGATCGAATGATCGGACGAACGAACGATCGGAATTTCGGCAGCATAACGGCAGGATAAAGATTATCTGGAAGAACGATGAAATAGGGACTATGAATGAACGATGAATAGCAACTATGAACAAACGATGAACGATCGAATAGGAACTATGAACGAACGATGAGCGATCGAATAGGAACTATGAACGAACGATGAACGATCGAATGATCGAACGAACGAATGATCGGAATTTCGGCAGCATAACGGTAGGACATAGATTATCTGGAAGAACAATGAATAGGGACTATGAACGAACGATGAACGATGAATAGGGACTATGAACGAACAGACGAATGATCGAATGATCAGACGAACGAACGATCTGAATTTCGGCAGCATAACGGCAGGATAAAGATTATTTGGACGAACGAATGGACGAATGATCGAATGATCGAACGAACGAACGAACCATGAATGATCGGACGAACGATCGAACGATCGGACGAACAAACGAGCGAACTAAGAACAGGGGGACGAACGATCGAAGAACAATCGAACGATCCTTGTGCTAGTGTGTGCTTGTGTGGAACATTGAGTGGGTGTGTGGGGGGGGGGGAAGAGTTGCCATGAAATGGCTTGGGGTGGGATGAGAGGAGGCCCTTGCCCCTCTATTTATAGCCATGGTGGGGGATTAGGGGGAGGGATGAGAGGATTAGTGGGAGGATGAGAGGATTACTGGGAGATTAGCATGTATTTGTCTTGTATAAGTGAGATTACCTTGTAGAGCTCACCGTATGATACTGGAGGCATACATATACGTATGAGCATGAAGAAAGTTATGAAGAAAATATTTATAGGGACTTGAAAAATGATTCTGAAGGTATTTCTTAAGAGGAAAATACTTGGAGATATATCGGTGAAATATTTGGGCAATATTTCTGGAAAGAATTTGAGGGGTCACTGGGGAAATATCTGGGCAGTGTTTCTGGAAAGAACTTGAGGGGGTCACTGGGGAAATATTTGTAGGATATTTTGAGGAGGATTTTGGAGAAAATATAGATCACTATATTTTATTTGTTGATATCAACTCGCAAACAAACATTTTGAAATGAAATTTGAAATTCATTTTGAATTTAGAGCAAGTTTGAGAAAATTTCAAGATTTGAATTTTTGGGATGCTACAGATCTACCCCACTTAAAATGAATCTCGTCCTCGAGATTCGGGTTAGAAGGGTTATGGGTATAGCTTTACTTCAACTACATATCTTCACTTTGCAGACTCTTCGAGGAGATGGAGCTTCAACAAAATCTGGCTCTTGAGGAGCATCTGGTTGCTGATTGCAAACGCTGATTCTGGCTACTCAAAGATCATCTTCAGGCTTCTAGGTTTCGCTTGGCAGCTAGCTTATTGAGGAAGCATCAATGCCAACACACAAACCATTCTCTTGCGAACTCCCTCATGGATTCCTTCCTTGATTGGTCTTCTGGTGCTTCATCAATGAAACTTGGGTGACCACTTCTCATCCAGAAACTTATAAGCTTTGATAATCTAGTCCTCCACAAGCTTGCTACATGCCTTCTTCTTTTTCTCCATAGTAACCTTACTAGAACACTACCCCACTTAAAAAGAATGAGGGTAGAACTCTTGAATCTTGGGGATTGAACTCCTTGAAGTACCTCATAACAAGGGTGTTATGGGGCCTTCTTCTGCTGTTGCTGCTTGAGCAGGCTGTGGAGAAATGACTGACACCGGGTTGATTCTAGGAGAACCTTCTTCTTATCTTCTCTTCACTATCTTCTTTTCACTGACCCTTTCTTTCTCTTTGCTCTTCCCACTAGAGGATTCTATCAAAGAGTATTACCATCATACAGATGAGGAAACCAAAGACTATGAACCATGTACAACAGTCTTCAATCCAAGAATCACCAAGCATTGTGATCTCAGGGGCGAGGGAGTGGAAAATGGAGTTGCTTGCGATTTGGCAAAGGGGATTTTATCGGGAGTGTTTTGCTTTGAGATGGGAACTGAGGGAGCTGGTGTGGGGGTTTTATAGGTGAGCGGGGGTGCTCGGGGGGTGTGGAGTGGTAGTGATGGAGCAGGTGACACGAGGCAGCATGTGCGACAAGGGGTGGGGGGCTGTTGCCGGCGACGATGGCGGCGGTGGGTGCGCTGCAAAGGGGGGTGGGCGGTGGTAGTGCGCTGCAAAGGGGGCATGGGTGGCGGTGGTGCACATGGAGTTGGGCACGAGTGCGGGGGCATGGGTGAGTGGTGGGGTCAATGACCCTGATGTTTGTGGTCTCTGGTTCCAAGAATCTTTGCCTCTCTGTATGGTAATAACTTCTTCTGTCCTCTTTTTCTGTTTACTTTGACTCAGGGGCAGTGCTTTGATTCTCACGGTCAGTCCTTTTGACTGAGCGGCTGGACTGGTTTCTTCTGTAGCTTATTCCAGGCTTCACGGGTAAGCTTCCCGGTATCTTCTTGGGTAAGGCACTTTTCTCTTGAGATGGGTTAAGATGAGAATGGAAGCATAAGGTGAGGATTAGCTCTAATTTGTTATATATGTTTTTAGAGAAAACCTTCTTAAAAAGAAAGAAAACACACAAGCTCAGCAATGATAAGCACAAACAAATCAAATATTTTGAACAAGGGAAGAATAGAGTTTTTCAAAGCACGGCCTACTCAGATTCAGGGGCTAAGCATAACTACTATTGCTCGGCTCCTGAACTGAGAACTATGCTAAAATGCGACTTATCAGCACTAACATTAAAGCATCATATATGCACTCAAAAGGGGAGAAAACATCAAGCGAAATTCATTTTGAAATGCCCTAGGGGGCCACACAATTAGAGTTTTTCAAAACACGAGACTACACGATTACCTCTCATACATGAAGGGCTCTAGCCAAAGTGAAGAAAAACTTCACTACCCAATGCATGCAGAGGACTGGGCATAACTAACTCAGACCAGACAGCTTCTCTTCCGACAAGGCTAGCGCACAACTTCAATCTGAGACATCTCCTGGATGGGTCAAGAGGGAGCTGATGTTGATGACTTCTTCTGGCGGCAAATGAGATGGCAAGACGGGGTCAAACTCTTCTTCAAGCTGGACTAGCTCTTGTAGCTCCTCAGAGGGCAGCGGTGCTGGCGGGGTGCTCGCAGCTTCTTCTTTGATCTCACGGGACGGTGTTGGAATCTTCTTCATGGTGAGGGGCTCAAACAACTCTGGCGGGGTATCTTGGGCGGATTCAGGTTGCTCTTGCTTATCCATAGCCTGAGGGAAGACTGGAATTCCTTCCAAGACTACGGCCCCTTTGAGGAGTTCCCAAGCCTTCTTCTCTCCTCTGATAGAGACTGGGTGACCTTCAAGAATCTGGGGTTCTTCAGCTCTGATGGGTTGAATAGGGTTGGATGAAGCGGGCTCTTGGATCCGCAGGGCTCTACGTTGGTTATGGGTTACCAAGTAGGCCTCCATCAACTTCTGGACCTGCTCATCCTTGGCTTGCTTCAGGGCTTCAATAGCAATGACTTCACGACTTTCCAAGGCAGCTACATGTGCTTGAGCTGTGGTGAGATCCACATGGAGCTTACGGTTGTGCTTCTCTGCATCTTCTGCTCGGGCAATCATCTAATGGTGGTGCTGAGCCCAATAATCATACTGGGCATCCAGGGTGAGTAGGTATGCAGTGAGGTAACGACTGTGGGGTCATCCTCAAGCAGCTGTTGTTCTTCCAATGCACGCATCCTGGCCATCCAAACGGGACGGTCTCTCTGAAAGGGCGGAAAGAATCTGAGCAGGGTGTCAGCCATTTCTTCTTCATAAATCTGACACAGGGCCCTCAATGCCTTGCGGGTGACGACTTGGCAGGTGTCTTTGAATCTGTGCCCAGCAGCAGTGACACTCCATTCCACATGGTGCGGACTGGATCCAATATATACAGTCACGACACACTTCTCTATGCCATGCTCGACGAATTCACGACCATCATACTCTGGCTGACTCCTGATTCCGAGGCGAACTGTGCATGCTCTCAGTAACTTGGGGAAACCATCTTCATTCTAGCAAAAGCTGGTTTGGCAACAGACCTCCATCTGACTCCTAAGAGAACGAAAGGGGGAAAGCATTTTTGAAATGGAGGGATGAGAGCAAGAACTTTTTTTAAGAAAATAGTTTTGACTCAAAAACTTTTGGATTAGGCTAAGGGTTACGTCCTGCGGCCAACCTAACAGCTCTGATACCACCTGAAGCGCCCCAGATCCTCTGGGACTCAAATGTGATACAATTACTAGTCCTAGGAGGCTAGTAAACACATTTATACAACAGATGATTCTAGATCTGCTTAAACGAGACAAACCTATAAAGGTGGCGAACAACTTTAAGAGTTGGTCCACAACTCGGGACATATCATCAGAGTGGGGCTAAAGCAGCCCGATATACGCAGCAAAGCAAATCAGCGGTCCAACAGCCACAGGCAAGGTTGGGAACAGTCGTAACTCTTATCCGATCTCCTTTTTCTGAAAAACAACAAATAAGCAAGGGTGAGTACAAAAGTACTCAGCAGCCCACCTTCACCCGCGGAATGGGGAAATCAGATATAATGCATGGAATATGTGGAGCTCAGGATATTTTGCAGAAACAACAATATTTTATGCAGGGTTGTTTTGTAAAACATTTTGTATTTTGCAAAGCGCATCCTCTCCCAAAGGAGCAGGAAGTTTTTCAATATTAGAACAAAATCCCCTTGACTAAACCCTCCAGGTATCTCAGCAGTTTCCCACTGGTTTTTATTTTGAAAAACAGCTACTGGACTTCCCGTCCACCATAGCTCACGGCTCAACTGCCGGTCCTTTTAAAAACCAATTTTCTCAAAAGCATTTTTTTGGAAAACAAAACATTAATTGACATACCATACTAGACTCGTCCATTCCTGTGGACACAGACTATTCGAATAGGTTTTCAAACTCTGCGCAGAGGTGTACACTTTACCCACTAGTTCGGTTCTGCGATCTCATAGCTAGTGAGACCCGAATCCGAATCTCTTTCTTTCCTCGTACGTCCCTACCTTAACGGTTATACCGGAAGGAGTCAGGCCACCGCCATGCCCAAACTAGACAAAACATTCCCCCTCCTTATCCTCCCGGTGCTCCCCAGCCTTCATAACCCTAGGGTTTGGACCGTACGAGTTCATATTGAGTGACTGCCCACACAGTCTCGAGTGGTTGTACTTATCATGAGTACAGGTAGTGAAGGATGACAAACCGGTCCTTATGTGAGGGGACAATCCTTCTGCTCACACCTAAACCAGCTGAGCCATCATCTTAGGCCCTCCCCTAAACCAGGGAGTCCCTGATCATCCCTACTCAAAGGTGATAAGGGTGAAAACCCTTCATCATACACATTTTGAAAAGCATTTTCTTTTGAAAGCTCACACCTTTTCTCAAATCATTTGTAACAAATATATCAAGTATTGATTGCGGCAAGCGGCTGGGTGGCCATAATAACTTGTCTCAAAATCATATCATGCATAAAATAACAGGCTGAGGGTTGTGGTTGTAAAATCATAGGTAATTTATGCATCAAAGGGATCCAGTGAGCTTGCCGTGCTTATCCGGCGAAGGGGAAGGGGAGCTCACGGAACTGGCTTCTGGCTCCACCGCCTGGCGTAGACATGTAGATCTGGCCTCCACGAGATGGCACGAACGCTCCGATAACTATGCAACATGAACAAGCAAACATACAAACCAGTAAGTATACCAACAAATATTTAGTATAGTGGTCAAAATAGCGATATATGGATGGGTAGAGTCTTGAGTAGAATCTGTGTCATGTGGTGTTGAGATACTACTAGTGGTGGAGCGGAGGTGCTTACCAGGAGGGTGGACTGGAGGCGAAGCGACACTATGCATGTAGCCAGCGGAGCGGAGTAACTGAGTGGGTGGGGTGTTTGCCTTGACTGAGGGTGTTGAGTGTGTGGAGAGGGAGGGGGTAGCTGGGTGTATTTATAGTTGGGTGTATGTGGTGTAGCACAGTGAAGTTAACTGTTTGAGTATAGTGACGAATGAATCGTCTGACTTAGTATGAATAGGAGAGTTATAGGTAGAATATGGGACAAGAGTATTTTGGGAGTTTTCTGGAACATGAACCATGCTTAAGGGATGACATGGTTGGATAGGGAATAATTCGATAAGAATTTAGAAACAAGAATTATTGGAATCAGAGTTTGGAAGCCTAGTTCGAAGGAATCTCAAAGTTAAGCATGCTCAACTTGGAGAAACCTGGGATGGGTGACCAGATGGGAAGTTCCCTACTGGAAGGAAAATCACAGTCACTAGAGTTTGTATGACTGGAATATGGGTCTGGCTGGTCTTAAGTGGACTAGACAGCATGATGGATGAGTAGTTGAAATTTTGGGGTGATCAGATGAACGATGAATAGTAACGATGATGAATAGTAATGGTGAATAGTAGTGGTGAATAGTAATGGTAAATAGTGATGTGAATAGTTCATATGAACGAACGATGAACAATGAATAGTGGCTATGAACGAACGATGAATAGGAACTATGAACGAACGGACGAACGATCGAATGATCGGACGAACGAACGATCGGAATTTCGGCAGCATAACGGCAGGATAAAGATTATCTAGAAGAACGATGAAATAGGGACTATGAATGAACGATGAACGATGAATAGGAACTATGAACGAACGATGAACGATCGAATAGGAACTATGAACGAACGATGAACGATCGAATAGGAACTGTTGGGGGCCTTCGGCTTTCGAAGGTCCTCAAAAACATGATTTAACAATGTTTCTGGAAGTATAATGCATGAACAGGTACCTTCGGATTTAAGTTGGAACCATAGCGTGAAGAAGCACGAGAAGGAGCACGAAGGATAGCGCGAAGCCGAAGCTGTGCGCAGGAGAGCTTCGGCATGATAGCAGGAAAGGGAAACCGACTTAAAGATAAAAAGGCTATTTAGATCTCGATGGACTACTATAGAGTTATTAGCAAATGTAAAGGGCATGAGTGTAATTTTACATGGGCTGCGTCCCGTGCCTATAAATAGATGAACAGTAACTCCGTACTGTTCACGTTGACTTAGCATTGATCCTTGCGTCACGCTGGTACTTTTACCTTCTTTCAAGTCGAAGGTACACTTGTAATTTGATATTGCTTCTATTTTCCATAGCAATAAAATAAAAATGAGATAACGATGATATATGACTGTTTATATTATTTTTTATGCTTTATATAATTCTTTCTTCATCCTTATATATTATGTTAACGAAGGTATGTCCTTCATTACCTTCGTCCGAAAATTATTATATCCTAAGGGAAATAATGCTTCGAAGGACGAAGGACTTTAACGTTTAACGTTTTCTGTGTTGCCTTGTTCTTAATTCATAGCATTTGAGAACAAGTCACCAACATTGGCGCCTGTTGGGGCGAAGGCAAAGGCGCTACCCTTCGCTCGAAGTCTTCGCTGCAGCAGCCGAACTGACAGAAACAAAACAGGCGGGGACACCCTTCGCTCCTTCCGTTCCAGGCGAAGACTGGCGACGAAGGGCATCCCACGGCGCGGCCTCGCCCAGCTCGGAGGCCCACGTGCAATCCGGCCCGTCGTAACGGGCCCCGCTTGGCCGCCCTGTGTTACAGGCCTATGTTGTAAAAGCATTCCTGTAATTACGGTCTGTAACCCCGCTTTATGGGAATATTCTTGGGATAACCTAGGTGCCTGAGGGCACATGCGTCCTTAGCTCGAGGTGCTGTGCGCTCAGGTACCTATAAATACCCCTGTACAGTGCCCGTGAGAGGCCAGATTAACAGAGCTTTTGCCATCACACGCGAGTGCCCTGTTGTCATCACCGTTCACCTGTGTTGGATCCCCCTTGCAGTTGAGAGCAAGTTCCAACATTTGGCGCCCACCGTTCGTGCTACGAGAAAACCACCCGCGATGGCACCCAAGAGAGCTAACCCGAAGGCCGACGAGGCTGCGAAGGCAGCACTGCTCGCTGCAAAAAAGGGCAAGGCCCTCGCCCTGACCCAATCCACCCACCAAGAGGCCACCGAAGACGACACCCTCCGCACCTGCGACCCCAAGGGACAACCCTCAGGCTTCGCACCACCCTCAGACTTCGCGCCACCGGAGGACGCGGACCTCGCCGAGGACAGTGAGGTCCTCGGCGTCTCAGCAGAAGAACAGCTACAGCTGCGCGCCCTGCGCCTCAAAAACCGCAACCTCCAGAGGCAGAAGGAGATACTAGAGGCCAAGCGCCAACGTGTGTCCGCACTCGCCAAAGTGCGGCAGATGATACGCGACGAAGAGCTCAAGGCCCAGGAACTCGAGCGGGAGATTGCGCTGATGCAGCGCGAAGGCCACCTCGGCCTGCAGCACGAGTCACCCCTCCAGCAGCGCGCACAAGACGAAGACACGCGCGAAGGCCACCCCGGCCTGCAGCATGGGCCACCCCTGCAACACCGCGCGCAACCGGAGGACCCGCGTCTCCCTCAGCGCGACTACACTTTCCCGCACGCCGCGCCATTCCAAGGGGTCAACTATCTCGATGAGCGAAGTCCCCTGGCGCCTCACCTGCAAGTGACGCCGTGGCCAGCCAACTTCCGGGCAGGGACCTATCCCAAGTACAACGGCAGCACCGACCCGGCTCAATACATAATGAGCTACCAGGTTGCCGTTGCATCGTCCGGGGGGGACGACGCCACAATGGCGAAGTCTTTCATCATCGCCCTCGAGGGCCCCGCACTCACCTGGTTCACCAGGTTGCCTCCGCTGTCCATCGATTCCTGGAGAAGTCTCCGGGACAAGTTCCTACTCAACTTCCAAGGGTACCGCCCAGACACCGACGCCCTGGCCGAGCTCTCGCTCTGCAAGCAGCTAGAGAAGGAGACCCTGAGGGAATATTACCGCAAATTCCTGACACTCAAGTCACAGCTACCCTCAGTCGACGACCAGGTTGCCATCCACTATGCTATCAGTGGTCTTCGCGTCGGTGTACTTTACAGCCACTGCATCAGAGATCCGCCAAAGAACCTCCAAGAGCTATATCAGCTGTTTGAAAAGTACGCCAGATCCGAAGACCTCCACCAGCGCAAGATTGAGTCCCAGCGGAAGCCAAAAGATGCTCCACAGTCCAGCCGCACGTGGACAAGGACTCCGCAGCCAGACTCCGGTCGAGACGGAGGCCGCGGTCAGCAGCAGGTGCACAACATCGCCAACCAGCATCCCGCTGCCAACCCCCCTCGTCGCCAGGACTATCCCCCCCAGGGCCGCGGAAACGGCACTCGTGGCAGGGGCCGAGGGCGTGCGCAGCAGCCGCGCCGATTCTACTGCCTTTTCCATGGCGAAGACTGCGCCCACCCAACCAAAGACTGCCCCGAAACAAAGGCTACCAGAGACAGAATGGCACGAGCGCAGCCAGCCGACAATCCCAGAATTGTCGCGCACAATTACCAGCAGCCTCCTCCGCCATATATCCACGCTCCCGCCCCGCATCCACCGCACCACGCTTACCAACACCATCAGGAAGTACAAATCGTACCTCCTCCACCCCCACCACCACACCAACACCACCAAAACATCCCTCATGCCCCAAAGCAGGAAGACTTCGCCGATCAACCATATCGCGGAGTCATCCACATGATAACTGGGGGGTCCAGCACCGATTTCGACACCAAGCGGCAGAAGCGGGACCACTACCGCAGCATCAACCATGTCGCCGTCACGGGCCCAGTTGTGCAGACAAAGTGGTCCCATATACCGCTAACCTTCGACGCACGGGACGTCGACTTGCGCAGCGCCCCCCATTGCGATGCCATGGTCATCAATTGCAGCGTGGCAGGCTGGGACCTGCACAAGGTCCTCGTTGACAACGGCAGCCAGGCGGACATCATCTTCCTCCACGCCTTCGATCGCATGGGCATAAGCCACAGCCTGCTTAAGCCTTCGGACAACCCGTTGTATGGCTTCGGCGTCAAAGGCACCTTCCCCGTCGGCAAAATAGAGCTGCCTCTCTCCTTCGGTGTAGCACCCAATGCCCGAAGCGAGCAAATAACCTTTGACATTGTGGATATGGTGTACCCTTACAATGCCATCATGGGCTGGGGCTCCATTAATAAGTTCGAAGCAGCCATCCACGGACTGTATCTATGTATGAAGATACCAGGTCCGTTAGGCGTTATCACAGTCTTCGGCAATCAACAGACTGCGCGTAACATAGAACGGGACTTCGTGCCCGGTCAAAGAAACGTGCACTGCCTCACGGCCCAGCGCGAAGCCCCCGCGCCTGCTAGCCCAACCAATAAGCAACATGACAAGGCGCAGCTGCAGAGCCACGACGGCACCAAGACTGTCCCCCTCGACCAGGCCACGCCCAGGCAGACAGTCACTATCAGCGAAGACCTTACTTCGCATGAAGAAGAAAAGCTCCTCTGCTGCCTGTCCAAGAACAAAGATGTCTTCGCCTGGTCGGCCCTCGATCTGGTCGGGGTCAGCCGTTCAATAATTGAGCATAGTCTGGGAATCGACCCTTCGGTACGACCAAAAAAGCAGCAGGCTTCGCAAGATGTCCGACGAAAAGACGGAGGCCGCCAAGGCAGAGGTGCACCGCCTCCTAGAGGCCAAATTCATCGAGCCAGTGGCTTACCCCACATGGCTCTCCAATGTCGTAATGGTGCAGAAAAAGAGCGGGAAGTGGCGAATGTGCATCGACTTCACCAGTCTCAATAAAGCCTGCCCAAAGGACAATTTCCCGTTGCCACGGATCGACAAAATAGTCGATAGCGCGGCCGGATGCGAGGTCATGTCCCTCCTCGATTGCTTCTCCGGTTACCACCAGATATACAAGAAGGAAGAGGACAAGGCTAGCACCAGCTTCATAACACCCTTCGGCACATATTGCTTCATCAGAATGCCGGAGGGACTCAAGAATGCCGGGTCCACCTTCTCCAGGCTCACTAAAACAGTGCTCGAGGGGCAGGTTGGCAGGAATATATTCACATATGTAGACGACATTGTCGTCGCCAGCAAGAGCAAGGAGGACCACCTCGCCGACCTCGCCGAAACATTCGCGAATATGCGGGACGCACAACTCCGCCTAAACCCGGAAAAGTGTGTCTTCGGCGTTCGCCAGGGCAAAATATTGGGCTATCTGGTATCACACCGCGGCATCGAGGCCAACCCAACCAAGATTCAGGCTATCTTGGACATGACGCCTCCGCAGTCCGTCAGGGACGTCCAGCGCCTGACAGGCAGATTGGCCGCTCTCAACAGATTCATATCCAGGTCCGCCGAGCGAAGTCTCCCCTTCCTCAAAACACTCCGCGGCGCAAAAGACTTCGCTTGGGGACCAGAGCAGGCGGCGGCCTTCGCCTCATTAAAGCAATACCTGACAGAGCTGGCCGTCCTTACCAGCCCCGACCCCTCGCTCCCCTTGCTGCTCTACGTCGCGGCCTCGCCACACGCGGTCAGCGCGGCCCTAGTGCAGGAGCAGACTGTCGAGGGCGTGGTTCGGCAGTGCCCCGTGTATTATGTCTCTGAAGTGCTGACACCGTCCAAGTGTAATATGACAGAGCTGGAGAAGATTGCCTACGCAGTCGTCATGTCGTCGCGCAAACTGCGCCATTACTTCGAAGCATTCAAGGTCCGAGTCACCTCAAACAGGGGGCTCGGCGAATTATTCAGAAACCCGGAGGCGTCGGTAAGGATTGCCAAGTGGGCGGCCGAACTCTCCGGCTACCACATCTGCTTCGAGCCCAGGACAGCTATTAAGTCTCAAGTCCTGGCAGACTTCATCCTCGACTGGACTGGGCCAACTACACAGCCGGATCCGTCCGCAGAGAAGACTTGGACGATCCATAGCGACGGCGCATGGTGCCATGCGGGGGCAGGCGTCGCTGCAATCATAACCTCACCAGTCGGGGTCAAGCACAGATATGCAGCACGACTCAGCTTCAATCTGGAATCCGATAGATGCACAAATAATATAGCAGAATACGAAGCAGTCATCCTCGGCCTCCGCAAGCTAAGGGCCCTCGGAGTCACCACTTGCATCATCAAAACAGACTCCAAGGTAGTTGCCGGCCAGGTCGAGAAAGACTATGCAGCCAAGGACCCCGCACTCATACAGTACCTCGCGGCCATCCGAAGTCTCGAGAGGCAGTTCAAGGGGTTCACCGTGCAGCATGTGGACCGGGCCAAGAATGAGGAGGCCGACGCATTGGCCAAGGCCGCGGCCAGGGGCGAAACTCTGCCCTCCGACGTGTTCTTCCATGTCATCGGCACGCCAGCAGTCCGGAGCCCCGAAGGGCTCCAAATAACCAATGACAGCGAGGGCCACCGTACAGTCAACCTCATCATGACCGAAGACTGGCGAGCACCCATAACCCTGTTCCTGCAGGGGTATTATCATCCAGCCGACATCAGTGAGGCCAAGCGTCTCAGACATCGAAGCCGAGACTTCGCTCTGATTGAAGGCCAACTCTACAAAAAAGGGGTCAGTCAGCCAATGCTTAAGTGCGTCACCGAGGCCGAAGGCATGCAGATTCTACGTGAGGTCCACAGTGGCACGTGCGGCTCACACGCGGGGCCGAGGGCCCTAGCTGCTAAAGTAATCCGCCAGGGTTTTTACTGGCCCGCAATGATCTGTGCCGCAAATCGGGTCACTCGATCCTGCGAAGCCTGCCAGAAGTTTTCCCCTCGGTCAGGCGGCCCTTCGCAGTATACAAAGCTGATCGCCCATACATGGCCTCTCCAGCGCTGGGGTCTCGACATCGTCGGACCCCTGCCCACCGCTCAGGGGAACCTTAAGTTCGCCTTCGTCGCGATCGAGTACTTCACCAAATGGATCGAGGCACGGGCTGTCTCTACAATAACATCAAAGACTGCCCAAAAATTCTTCTGGCAGAACATCGTTTGCCGCTTCGGAGTACCGTCCGAATTAACAGTCGACAACGGCAAGCAGTTCGATAACCAAGACTTCAAGGATTTTTGTTTCTCCATTGGCACCAAGCTTGCCTTCGCCTCAGTCTATCATCCGCAGTCCAACGGGGTCGTGGAGCGTGCCCACGGGAAAATCTTCACAGCTATCAAAAAAATGCTCCTTGATGAAAAAAAGGGCAGATGGACCGATTTCTTACCTGAGGCAGTCTGGGCACTAAACACGACTGAGTGCAGGGCGACCGGGTTCACTCCCTTCCGTCTTCTATACGGATCGGAGGCCATGTCCCCGCAAGAAATAAAGCACGGGTCCCCGCGAACAGTTCCGTCAGCCGTCCCAGATGTGGACGAGCCAACTTCAAAGGATCTCATCGACGGAGACCGTGTCTTCGCCCTACAGGCCCTGAACAAGTATCAAGCCCAGACCAAAGCATGGTGCGACCATTCAGTCACCCCGAGGGAGTTCAGCGAGGGGGACCTCATACTCATTCGAACAACTCGGACGGAGTCCAAGGGCAAGCTGGAGCCCAGGTGGGAGGGCCCTTTCATCGTCAAGACAAAAGCTTCCCCCAGCGCTTACAGGCTCACAACGCCAAACGGCGAGGACCTGGAGCACTCCTGGAACATCGACAACCTCCGCAAATTTTTTGTTTGACTCCTCAGGGCTGTCTTCGCCCTTGTAATTCGCAAAAACAATCTTGCAGCGGCCCGCACTCTTTTCCTCCCGGGGGTGAGGTTTTTAACGAGGCGGAGCCATGTAATATATGCGTGAAAAATCCCCCGCAAAGACATGCGTCGAAAAAGACCGCGATGACGGTCTTCGACATTCGACCACCACAAGGTCACCGCGAGGCTAAGCGCTAGCTACCCTCGCGTGCGACCAATCCGCGCAAAAGTCGCCTAAGGGTGCAGCCGGATTAGCACAACAAGTGCGAAAAAAAATCTAAGTCTGTCGCGAAGACTATCCGCGCAAAAGTCGCCTAAGGGTGCAGCCGGATTAGCACAACAAGTGCGGAAAAAAATCTAAGTCTATCGCGAAGACTATCCGCGCAAAAGTCGCCTAAGGGTGCAGCCGGATTAGCACAACAAGTGCAAAAAAAAAATATAAGTCTATCGCGAAGACTATCCGCGCAAAAGTCGCCTAAGGGTGCAGCCGGATTAGCACAACAAGTGCGAAAAAAAAAATCTAAGTCTGTCGCGAAGACTATCCGCGCAAAAGTCGCCTAAGGGTGCAGCCGGATTAGCACAACAAGTGCGGAAAAAAATCTAAGTCTATCGCGAATACTATCCGCGCAAAAGTCGCCTAAGGGTTCAGCCGGATTAGCACAACAAGTGCGGAAAAAAATATAAGTCTATCACGAAGACTATCCGCGCAAAAGTCGCCTAAGGGTGCAGCCGGATTAGCACAACAAGTGCGAAAAAAAAATCTAAGTCTGTCGCGAAGACTATCCGCGCAAAAGTCGCCTAAGGGTGCAGCCGGATCAGCACAACAAGTGCGGAAAAAAATCTAAGTCTGTCGCGAAGACTATCCGCGCAGAAGTCGCCTAAGGGTGCAGCCGGATCAGCACAACAAGTGCGGGAAAAAAAATCTAAGTCTGTCGCGAAGACTATCCGCGCAGAAGTCGCCTAAGGGCGCAGCTGGATTAGCACAACAAGCGAGAAAAAACCGAAGACTATCTGTGCAGAAGACCGGACTAGCTCAACAAAAGGCTGAAACGACAGCATCAAGCCGCCCATGCCAAGACCAACTATAATCACGCCAACACAGCAAAACAAAACAAACCAGACAAAGTACACAACGCCTTCGCACACACACACGCACGCGAGGGCACACAACTTCATCATACAAGCCTCTACATATACAAGCGAGGGCACCACACTCTACATCGGCTCAACCTTAGGAATAATTCCCATCTCCCTATAATTAAATAACATTATCCTGAGCTCCTCACCCGCAAAAAGACTTCGCAGTTCCCCTTCACCTACACCCTCGGCGGTCGGCAAAGATAACAGTTCCTGCCGACCAGCCCCACTTACGCCAAGCCGGGCCCCCTCCACCCCACTAACCATACGCTTCGCAACTGCCCTTTGCCGCCGTCGCCCGGTGCAAGGACCTCGCACATCTCCTGCATCCGTGGCGTGCGGCGAGGCCTCCGTCGCAGCCACATCCAAGGCCGCGAAGTAGTCCAAGTCCTCCGACGACTCCGTCCACTCAATCGAGCTCTCAGAGTCAGCACAGTCAAAAAACCCAGATGAGGAACCACCACAGTCATTACCATCTTCCTCGGTCGTAGCCGCCAAAAATTTAGTAGTAGCGGTTGCGTGCGCAGGCCCAAAATCTTGAACCTGCGCAGCAACCAAAATTCAGTAACATGTACAAACTTCCTCAACACTCTACACCTGCTACGCCACCTGCGTCGGCCCTGACGTTGCGGGTGCCTCCGCTGTTGGCTCTGCCGCTGCCTCCGTTGTTGTCTCCACCGCTACTGCTGCGAGATCCTCAGCACTCGGCGCGGCAGCTGCAGACGCATCAGGCGCGCCTTCGGCGGCTTCTGGGGGCAGGCCTTCGCCGGCCGCAGCGGATGCGGCCGGGGTCGGCGCCAGGGCGACCTCGGACGCAGCCTCCGCCGGGGCCGACTCCGGGTCAGCCAACATGCTGTTCAGCGCCCCGAAGTCGTCGACCCTCTCGCCACGCACCGCCTAAGCCAAAACACACAAAATTCATCAAACACGCACACAGCCCACGTCCAACAAATACCAAACAAGCGTAAACGTTACCTGAGCCCTCGCCGTCGCGGCGCGCTCCCTGACCACATCGCTCCCGTATGAACCCCACAGCCGGTCGAAGATAGCCCCGGCAGAATCCTTCACTACGGGGTCCTCGACCTTGAAGATATCTCGCTCAAAGTCCTCTTCGATTTGGTCGAAGACCTCGAAGTGCCGGCACCCTTCGCGGGAGAGCGCGTTCATCGCCCCCTTGCAGGTGACCAGGGAGGCATACGCCATAAAACCCTCCACGACGGTGGGGAGCGCCTGCAGCTCCTCCTGCACCCACTCCAGGCACCGAAGTCCGGGCTCTCGGTCCGGTACTTCGAATTCACCGGTACCTGCGCCCAGGCCACGGTATGTATCCACGAGCAGCTGGCGCGTCCGCTCTGCCTCCGCTCGTGCCGCGGCCTCGGCCCCCGTCACGCGGCTCTCCAGGGCGGTGAGCCGCTCCTGCAGCTGCTCGGCGCGCTCCCTGGCAAGGTTGCCCTCCGCCCGTGCCAGGTTGGCCTCCGCCTGCGCAGCCTGCGCCTTGACAAGGGCTTCATTGGCCTCCCTCCTTTCCCCCGCCAGCTGGCGACGGAGGGCGGCATTCTCGTCCTCCAGTGTGGCCACCTTCTCCGCCAGCTTGCGGCACTTGCTGTCGGCGGCCGATTTTTCGCGGACGGCGTCAGCGTGTTGCGTCCGAAGCCTTTCGACTTCGGCAGCCACGGCTGCCGTGAGGGCCCCCGACGCAGTGCGGCTAGCGAAGTCAGCCACCTGCAGAACAATCACAAGACTGCGGTGTAAAAAAAAGCGAGGGGGATGAGATCCAACTCAGCAGACCTGACGTAGCGCCTCCGTCGCCTCCGCCAGCCGGCGGGACGCAGCGCCAGCCTCATCCATGACAACCGCGAGGGCCGACGCCTCGCCACCGGCGCTCAGAACCCCGCCCTTCCCCTTCGGCGCTGCGGCGGCCGTCGTGGCCGCCGCGCCAGGCGCAACCACAGCATGTTGGCCTTCGCCCAACCCTGCAGCGTACCGATGAACCGATTAAAAAAAAAGAGAGAGAGACTTACCACCGAGATAGTCGTCCACGCTAATATCGGTGGCGAAGTCGGCGACGCGTTTGCCCGCCAACGGCAACGCTCGAGCCGCCCTCACGACCTCCGCCACTCCGCCAGTCGGCGGCGCCGCCTTCGCCGTCCCCCGCTGCCTTTTCGGCCTGGCTTCAACGAGCCTGATCGCCAGCCGGGCGCTTTTGCGCAGCTCCCTGGCGATCCTTGTCCATCACTGCTGACACAACAGCAGCAATATTCCGCCCGTAAGGAAAAACCCTCCATTCACGAACCATACGAGATGTAAAAAAGTCCTCGCCGGCCGCGCGGGGGACAGGAACATTCCTAGGCCAACAACCCCCGGTAACCCTCAGCATCCGAGCCGAAGACTCCCGGAGCTCGGGCGAAGATATCCTTTCCCCCGGGGCCGCGCACGTCTTCGTCAACTCTCTAGCAAAACGATCAGAAACCCCAAGTCCTCCCATAGCAGTACCTAATTTTCTCTTTTTAGAGGACGGGGCGGCCGCCGGCGCGGGGTCGTCTCCGGTCTCCACCGCCGGTCTCTTTCCACAGCGGTCCACATCGTCTTGACCAGGGTAGCCGTCATACGGCAATTGATTTAATTCAAACACCCTGTTCAAGCGGTCATTCGACCCGCGGATATCCCAGCTGCGCTGACCCTCTGTCCTCGGCACGTAGCGTCCAACAAGCCGCACCGCCCCATCCTCCGCATCACGCACAACGGCGGCCGGATCGCGACTTCGCAGATTCAGGGCGAAGGCGGGACTCCGCACCTCCCTTCCACCATGAAAAGGCATCTGGCGAGGGCATACTTCGCCCAACGCCCAGCCACGCGCCAATGGCCACACCCCATACGCCACAAACTCTTCAACCAAGTCGCGCCCACTGCTCAAACCGGCGGCGCACCGAAGAGCCCCTTCGTCCTCATCCTCCTCCGCCACTTCAAAGGGCGGATACGCTGAGTAAAAATGAGAACACATCACGGACACGGAGAGTCCCTCATGGCCTTCGACAGTACCCTCAGTGACGTAAAACCAAAATTCGTTCCAGTTGCCCCACTTGTTGCGGGCACAAGGAACCAACTCGACCACCTGCATCGTGGTTTTGCCGGTCTTCGGCGTGAATGTGCAGGATCCAAACTGAGCGACTTCGCCTCCAATCACCCTCTTCTGCCAATGCAAACAATAATACTTCGCAAAAACTTCCACCGACGGCTGTCCGCCGTACGAAGTCGTCGCCCAGACATACTTCGACAGTGCCACTATGGCATTCGGTGTCAGCTGATGTATTTGAACGTTGAACTTGCGCAGGACTTCGCCAACAAACCGGTGCGCAGGCAGGCGGAGCCCGGCGGCGAAGAATGCCTCGAAAACGACCAACTCGCCCTCTGGCTCGGGGACTTCCTCCGCCCCCGGGACCCGACCAACTCCGCTGCCGAAGTAACCCAACCGCTGCATATCTTGCACGCGGGCCGACGAGATCCGCGACACGCCGAAATCAACAGAGTCGCCGGCGTGCAACTCCTCCACCATTAAGCTACTCGGCGTATCCTCAGACGAGGCGGCGGCCGGCGGCGAGGTAACGGCCGGCGGCGTAGCGGCAGCGGAAGAAGACGAGGACGGCATCGCAACGTACCGTCGGCGGCGGCGGGCGGTCTGCTTCACTCGAGCCAGATCTCCGGCGAACAAGACCGCGGCGGGCAGACGAGCAGCAAGTCGGCGGAAAGGGCGGCTAGGGTTTTTTCGCGGAGCGTGGAAAGTGAATTTCAAAAAGCGCCGCCCCCGCCCCCTTTTATAGACAGGACGCGGCGCTTCGGGAAACCCGCAATCCAACAGTACGCCGTCAATCAACGGTCACATCAAAAACCACCGCGGAACCACTTCGAGCGAGGGCAGCGTCTCCGCCATATAACGACGTCTTCGGCACCAGGTGACTTTGTCGAACTGGTCCCTCGGAGGGCAAATGTTGGGGCGAAGGCAAAGGCGCTACCCTTCGCTCGAAGTCTTCGCTGCAGCAGCCGAACTGACAGAAACAAAACAGGCGGGGACACCCTTCGCTCCTTCCGTTCCAGGCGAAGACTGGCGACGAAGGGCATCCCACGGTGCGGCCTCGCCCAGCTCGGAGGCCCACGTGCAATCTGGCCCGTCGTAACGGGCCCCGCTTGGCTGCCCTGTGTTACGGGCCTATGTTGTAAAAGCATTCCTGTAATTACGGTCTGTAACCCCGCTTTATGGGAATATTCTTGGGATAACCTAGGTGCCTGAGGGCACATGCGTCCTTAGCTCGAGGTGCTGTGCGCTCAGGTACCTATAAATACCCCTGTACAGTGCCCGTGAGAGGCCAGATTGACAGAGCTTTTGCCATCACACGCGAGTGCCCTGTTGTCATCACCGTTCACCTGTGTTGGATCCCCCTTGCAGTTGAGAGCAAGTTCCAACAGCGCCCACCTTCAGTGAACCCTTTTTCGACCACCTTCAGCAATCATCGACCTTCGTCATGCCACCAAAGAAAGCTTCGGCAACAGGGGCTGCCATTCTATAGCCGCTGGATCCGAACCAGGAGACCCTTTCTCTTCGGGAAGCCCGAAACCAGAAGAGGAAGGCTACTAGTCCAACACCACAAGAGGATGAGTTGGACCAGGAAATCAGGAATATGGAGATGCTTCATCAGCAGGTCCAGAAGAAGAAGGAGAAGATGGCTCGGTTAGCTGACCTGCAAAGGCAGATTGACGAAGCTACCGAAGAAGTGCGTCATCTTGCTCAAGATGAGCAGAATCGAAGGCCATACCACAGGGAATTGCACCAAGATGGCTTCTTCAACGAGGATGACTAGTATGAGGATTTCCATCATGGAAATTTTGCTTTTGATGATGCTTCTCCTCTGTCAGCAGAACTGCAGGCTACGCCTTGGCCCCCGTCTTACAAGCCACCCTAGCTCCCCATGTATGACGGACACTCAGATCCGAAGCAGTTTCTGATGAGCTACGAAGCAACTATATCTTCTTATGGTGGCAACACTGCTGTCATGGCAAAATCATTTGTCATGGCAGTCAAAAATGTTGCACAAACTTGGTATTCCTCTCTTCGGTCAGGAACAATCACATCATGGCAGAAGCTGAAGGACATGCTGATCACCAGTTTTCAAGGGTTTCAGACGAAGCTGGTTATTGCTCAAGCCTTGTTCCAGTGCACGCAAGACCATGAGGAATACCTCCAGGCGTATGTCCGAAGGTTCTTGCATCTGAGGGCACAAGCGCCAACAGTGCCCAATGAAATTGTCATTGAGGCCATGATTAAGGGGCTTCGGCCAGGACCTTCAGCCCAGTACTTCGCCAGGAAACCCCCTCAAACCCTGGAGAAACTGCTTCAGAAAATGGATGAATACATCCGTGCTGACAATGATTTTCGACAGAGAAGGGAGGAAGCTTTCAGGTTCTCCGAAATGGTCAGGGGCTTCGGAGGGAGGATCCACCCTAGGCACGTCAGATCAATTCATTCCACTCAGAATGACGACAGGGGAAGTCAACAACAGAGGCCGCAACATTCTTCCCAGGCTTCGGGGCAGCAACAGAGCTATCCTCGGCCCCCAGCTCCAAGGGGCAGAGGCGTAAGGGGCTTCGGAGGAAGGTTTGAGGATCAGCCTAGGAAAATTTATTGTCTATTCTGTGGTGAGGACAAGGGCCACACTACCAGGATGTGCCACGTCACCATCCAGAAACAGAAAAAGATAGCAGAAGTTGTAGCCCAACAGAGTCAGCCGAAGCAAGTCATGCATACTGCTTCGTACCACTCGCCGTACATTCCAGAGTACGTGGGTAACCATCCTGCAGCCTCTGTTGCTTCGACAAGCCAACCTCAGTCATCTTGGCAACAGCCTCCACCCCCACCACCATTGCAATGAGGCCAGCAGCTAGAAGGGAGCCAGCACATTCATCAGCAACGAGACTTCCGAGAGGAGTCCGAAGCTCGCACAGTCAACAGCACTGTGCTAGAATCGAAGCACATCTACTAGAAGATATCCTACTTCTGAAATAGTTCTGGCATTCGTTATCATTTTTCTTTTTAATACAGAACAATCGTTAAAGGCTTAAATTTTTTTCTGTCGTTTTCAATTCCTTGTAATAGCTTCGTTTTGGTCATAGTGGAAATATATCTCTTTTACAGACTCACAAAATCCAAAAAATTGGCGAAGCACGAAAGTTGCTCTCAAGAGGGAGCGGGGTTCATAATCACATTACAAGTATTGCCGAAGCAATAGAAAGTCGTTCTAAGGAACGCAGTGTAAGTTTCCCAAAGCAACAAAAAGTCGTTCCTAAGGGAGCGTAGTGTAAGTTTTCTGCTCAAAAGTCGTTCCAAAGGGAATGCAGAGCTTACAGCGAAAAATAAACGCTGATTCCGCCGAAGTAAAAGGCGAAGCGCGAAAAGTCAACGCGAATACCGCTGAAGTAAAAGGAGAAGAAGCTCCTAAGGGAGGCTTACAGCGAAAAATAAACACTGATTCCGCTGATGTAAAAGGTGAAGAAGCTCCTAAGGGAGGCTTACAGCGAAAAGTCGGCGCTGATACACTGAAAAATAATGCGGTGAAGCCGAAAAGTAAACAGCAAAAAGATTGTGTGCTTCATCGAGAGAATGGGTGTGAATTTTCGGCACAAATACCATTTGGCATAGCATAACATCATTACATCATTTTGCATAGCATAACATCATACATCATCTTGCATCAATGGCGCGAGAAGGGGATTCAATGTTGATCTTCGGGGATTGATTCGAAAAAGCAGTGCCAAAGCACAACATAAGTATTGAAGAAGTAAAGCTTCGTCAAACTCTAAAATGAAAAGGTGATCTATTGCTTACGAAGCATAATGATTTTACGAATCGGATGTTTATGAAATATGGATGCTCTTCACAACGCATGAAAAGAAGGGAAGGTGTTTTTTTCGCCGAAGGCTCAAAAACGGTATGTATGTAAGGTTTCATGCGTCGTAAAGAATTCAGTTACAAGCAGCTTAAATATTGCATTCAAAATTATAGAAATACTACGCACTTTGTTCAGCAAATATCATATTACAAATGTTTTTACAATAGAAGCTATTCTTCTTTTAAAACTGCTTCTGCAGCTTCGTTCAGCAGTCGATTAACAGCTTCGTCCAGAATAGCTTCGGCCACTTTAGTAACTTCATCTTCTTTTTCTGCTTCGGGGTTGGCCATCAACTCGAGGGGCTCTGGAGGAGGAGATAGTTCAGCTGCGATATAAAACGTAAATAAGTCCGAAGTCGCAAAATTAGTAAATAAAGTTAAAAAGTTATTAAGTAATAGCTATTCGCCTCTCAAGTTCCGCCGCTTTCTCAACTGCCTTCGTTGCTTCTTTTGAATCATGGGAATCTTTTTCACTCTTTTTTATCGTCTCATGCGCCATCCCTCGGCCGCCATTCTCCCAGATGTCAGTAAAGAATTTTCCGCCAATTAAGCTTGCTTCGACCAAGGGATCTTTTGTATCTTCAATAGATAAAGTAGCTTCGGCTTGAGCCAAAGCTTTCACATGGTCGCAGCCTAATTTCTCTAAAATAGCTGTGATTCCCCTGGCACCCGAGAAAGCGCAGATGTGGCGGAACCACCCGAATTATTCCAGCTTAAGTGCCTAAGTCACGCCTCCGGGGTCGCGACACACTTAAATCGAAATAACCCGTCAGTCCCTCAGATCTAGTCTGATAGAGCCACTTAACCAGGATCAAATTCCACAATCTCACTCGAAGGTGAGTCACAGAAGAAATACAACAAAACAGGAAACCTCAAATTAAGTGCTGAATTATTACATAGATCGGAGTTTTGAGTAGCAAATAAGAGTTCACGAAATAAAATGCAGCGGATAATCGATGTCGTCGGTATCGAGGAAATGGGCAAGGCCTAGCCCACTACTCCTCATGCTCCTCTCCTGCCAGAGCAGCATCCCACTTGACCGTCCAACCCGGTGGCAGGGTGGTAGGCCAAGTCACACCATCAACCATTTCCTGAATGGTACCTACAAAAATTGTGCCACAAGCAAGGCTGAGTATACTAATACTCAGCTAGACTTACCCGGTGTGAGGAAACTACTCCTCTACCTCTAGACTATGCAGCTGTTTGGCTGAGGGGTTTGGTTTGCCAAAAGCACTAGCTGTTTCTAAAATCAATTCTTAGCTTTTCAAATTCTAACCTCATTATCTTAGCTAGGTTTGCTCCTTCTAAGCATACATGGTGACAAGCATTTAGTTCAATCAACAAATTGTCTCATGTAACCTCATTTCACTTCTTACTCGATGCAGTACAAGGGATCAAGCAGTCTCATTAGCTGCGAGAAGCAGACGATTCGAATCGAGTTTTTATCCTTGCAAGGTAAACCTAAACACACGACATGTCAGGGTACTCCGTCCCCACACATGACAACCGTCCCCATTGATTCCCCGTTCGCGTCCAGGCCTCAACGCCTTGGCATACAATGCTCCACTGACCCCGGCTGCCGCCATGCAGTGACTGCACTTGTACCCACCATAGCTAGCATGGGAGACCCAATCTCAGGTCGCATGAGGGATAAAGTCCGCGCCCGGCTTCACTCAGGTACTAGGTTTACCGGTTACCATTTTTCTTGGCATGCGTTTAGTACGTTCAAAAGCTTGACTCAGGTATCCGCACATTAATCCTTAATTCTTTTTCCCGTCTCATGGTCAAGGCATCCTCCCTGGATCCAAGTCCATAAACTAACATAAATCCCGTTATCAAGATGAATACAATCAATTCCTGACCTCGCGCGAGTGCTAGAAAAATCACTCGACTTCTACCGAGATCCTGATTAGCGAAGCAGCTACTCGACCTAGCATACTGGTATTCATCTCAAAAAGGAATCCTAAGTTCATGCATCTAGAGGTTTCAAACAACTCCTACACTTAAGTGCACATTACAAACCTACAAATATTAAGTGTAGTAAAATAGCATATATAAACGGTTATGCATAAAACCGGGGCTTGCCTTCAATTGCTGGGGCTGCAGGGAGATCCTCGATAGCAGCCTCGGAAGCCTGCTCCTGGTCCTCCTCTTGGACAGATCCTTGCTCGGGGATGAGCACGTACTCTCCGTCGGCAAGATTGCAATCTAATGAATGCAATGTGTAAGATATATGCATGATATGATATGTGCTTTAGTAATTTCAACTTCTGACGGTGTATGATTTACTTGAGTTAGACAAGGTTAAACCTTCCTTATGTGAGACCTTTGGGTGGTATACTTAGTAAATTGGATCAAACTTAGCCAAGGTAAGTGGTAGGTTTATTTTCTTTGGGGTTCCACTGAATTCCTTTTAAGCCTTGGTGAGGTTTGACAAGAATTCAAGTTGGACTTATTGGAGTGAGGTTTATTCCTTCTTCCTTTTCTTTATTCTTCTTAAGTCTTTGGAGTGGGTTTGAACTTCAAGTTGTTGTAATAAAATCCCAAAAATTCTGTAAAAATTACAGTGGCCTATTACTGGTGTAAAATTTTCTGTCTCAAAATTTGGGGTTCAAAAAGTGAATAGTTTTCTCTGGACAAAATTACCAAATTTAGGGAAGAAGGGGTGATTTGAACTACAACTATCAATTAAAAGTAGGTAATCCTCTAAAATTTATTTTTTGCTGGCCTTTAGGTGCTATAACATGATTTGACACAAATTTTTAGCCATTATTGCCTATTAATTATTTTACTAGGGTTTTCTCAAGTTTCTAGCCAAAGGGGTGCTTTCTACTACCACTATTTTTGAAAAATATCAAACAACAGACTTCTGGTTTTTCTTAGCTTCTATTTTGTGCAAGAGCAATCATTCTGAAGTTTGGCATCTTTTTGCTTAAGGGAAGGGGTGGTATGCATTTATTGGATTGAATGGCCTTTCTTATAAAATATTAGCAATAGGTATTATTTTGCATCTTTTTAATGGGTTTGTATTTTTCTCTGGTGGCCTATCTTATTATTGAGTCAACAAAATTTTATTTGCTCATTATTGTATTACTATGGGTTATTCATGATTTATTTAGAAAATGCCTCATTATCATATTACACTTATTTACCCTACTTAAAATGATGGGCTAGGGTGTTCATCATTTTTGCAGTGGGGTTCTGGTGGTTACAAGTCCACTGGATTTTTATTATCACTTTTGGGTTTGGTTTTGCAATTTTAATAATCGATTTCCAGTTGGAATGATGCTAAATAAAACATTTTATTTAAAAACTGATCTGGACTAAAGGTCTCTTTATTTTTTCTAGGTTCTTTGTTACTTAAGCAGACTAGGAAAAATAATTTCACTCACTGTCCATTAATTTCTGATGCCTTTCTAATTTTCCTAAGTTTTGGGCAGAAATGGTTTTTAATGAATATTTACACTATATTCTTCAATACTGGGGTTCCTACTATTTTTAAACAGTGTCTAAATGAGGTTTGAATACCTACAAATTTTCTTATGTTCAGTATAGAAGCAAAACGAATTTTCCTTAATTAAACAAGGTTTGGTCAGTTTCTGTTTTTAATTTTAAACCCTAAAAATTAGAACAAAAAGCATAAGGTTGATTATTTTTAAATGATAGCTCATATTATTCAGGGTCTAGCAAAATTAGTTTGACAACTTTTGCTTAAGAATTCATCAAGTTATGGATTTTCTAAGTTCTCTGGTTATTTAAAAAGATTAACATAATTGATTAAATGGAAAACTACTTTGCGCTGGGGTCCTTGGTGGGTGTTTCAAGTTTTTCCTCACGAATCAGTCCCTGGGCTACTATTCACACGAGACACTGACATTGCAGAAAACCCCTCGGGTTCCTCTAATCCTAACCCGAGGTCCTTCTCCTAACTCAAATAGTGCCCGCGGCGGAAGAAAGGGCGGAGGGGCTTACCGGCGACGAGATTGCTCCGGTGAAGTGGTCGAGGACGTAGGGGAGGTCTCGGGGATCACAACAATGTGCGGGTCACCGTCGGGGGTGGTCGGAGTTGGCCGGTCTGCGAGCGCAGGCGGGGGAGGTCGTCGGCGGCGAGGAGTCCGGCCTATCCACGACGATATTGACCAATCAAACGGGTCAGAGAGCTTCACCAGGGATCAAAGAAGGGGTGCGCGCGAGGAATTGAAGAATGGCTCACCGGAGAGCTTGGTCCACGCGCGGGGGCGGGCGACCGAAGTCCGGCGAGGGCGATCTCGGGCTTCCGGTGAAGTTCTGCCGGGTCCGAGGGCTTGGAGAGCTTCACGGGCCTATGGTGAAGCTAACCGAAGCACTAGCGCGGCTTAGGGGCGACTGGGGTGGGCTGGCCACGGTGGCCGAAGCTCTAGCGGCAATGGCGGGCAGAAAAGAGCTCGCCGGAGCTAAGGAGGGGTGGCTGGCCGGTGAGGGTGAGCGCGAGGTGAAGTGAGGCACGCCCGGGGATGCTTTATAGGCGCGGGCGGGCACGGCCGAGGGCAGGGCTCTGACAAGTTCTCGGGGCATGCGCAGTGAACGCCAGTGCGCGCTCTGGTGCCTGGCACAGCGTCGAGCACGAGGCAGCGTAGAGAGAGGTCGAGTTCAAGCGCGGATTGGCTCCAAATCTATGAGATTTTGGCCATAATCCCGTTGAGAGATCTCTTCCTCTCAGGTCCCTTTGTCGTTTATGTGTGGAGGCTAGCAGGTTTGGTTGACTGGATTAGAAGATAGAGAGGAAAGAGATCTGATTTGTCTCACTGCCGCACACAGGGAGAAGATCTCTGGTTTGACGTGTCCGAGGCACGCGTCCTAATGCCATCTTCTGGCAGGCGACAGAGGGGATAGTTAGGCATGTTTTTATTAATGGGGTCATTAGGATTTGAGTTAGGGATCAAGGTGAACACGCTTGATCTTTGGCTCAAGGTCTGAAATTTAGAATTCTGAAATCCAGAATTTCCTATTGAGTCCCCACATGAGAAGCTTGTTTGGGGTTTTATTTGAATTATTTTGGCCAAGCTTCTTTAATCTTTATTGTTGCTTATTAAATATACTTCAATGTTTATAATTGGCCCAAGCCATGATTTTAAATTTTTCATACTCTTTTCTTGAATTTTGCTCATAGGGCTCAATTAGGGTTTTTGTTGGGGTTGCACATTTTACCTTTTGAAAAACCCATTTGTTTTGAATATGATACTTTTAAGTATATGCTTGGTGTATCATTTATTCTTAAGTGAATTTGATGTTCATGCTCAAGTTGGTTCACATAAAATGATGGTTCTTGGGTTAGCATCTTGAGAGAAACCCTAGGTGACACTAGGGTGTCACAGCCTTCCCCCCTTAAAGGAATCTCGTCCCGAGATTCTGGTCAGAGTCCTCCTGGGGTGAAGCGAAGGGTGAGACTTATAGGAAGTGGGTGATTTTTGTTGTTATTAGATCAAACTGCTCTACGAATGTCATTCTCTTTGCAACTTCAGAAGGAAGTCCTTCTTAAATTTGGTTTCATGATTACTTCATCCTGATTTAAGATTATTTCTTTAGAATTTAGATTCGAAGGGCGGGAGGAGGGGTTGGGTGTGATTACGTACCAGTTTCCTTAGGTAGGCAATCGGGGAAGTTGGATCTCAAGAATTCCTCAGTTTCCCAAGTAGCTTCTTCCTCTGAGTGGTTACTCCACTGGACCTTGTACATCTTGATCGATTTAGCGCGAGTTGATCTTTCCTTGCAATCTAGAATCTTGGAAGGGTACTCTTGGTATGATAGATCTGGTTCTATCTCCAATTCTGGCTCTGCTAAGATCTCAGTCGGCAATTGAACACATTTCTTCAGCTGAGATACATGGAACACACTATGAATGGTGGACATCCTTGAAGGTAACTTCAACTTATATGCCACGGGTCCACATGCTTCGATGATCTCATAAGGTCCAATGTAACGAGGGGCTAGCTTGCCTTTAATTCCAAACCTCTGCACTCCCTTGGTGGGTGATACCTTGAGGTACACGAAATCTCCCACCTTGAACTGGAGAGGTTTCCTTCTTCTATCATGGTAACTCTTCTGCCGGGCCTGAGCAGCTTCTAGATTCTTCTTGATTAGTTTGACCTTCCTTTCGGCTTCAGTCACTAAGTCAGGTCCAAAAACTCCTCTTTCTCCAGGTTGAGACCAATTGAGTGGTGTCCTGCACCTTCTTCCATAGAGAGCTTCGAAAGGTGCCATCCTTAGGCTGGATTGATAACTGTTGTTATAAGCAAACTCTGCCAAGGAGAGGTGCTTATCCCAGTTCTTGCCACAATCGATTGCACAAGCTCTCAGCATATCCTCCAGAATTTGGTTTACCCTCTCTGTCTGACCATCAGTTTGTGGGTGGTAAGCTGAACTTCTGATTAGCTTAGTTCCCAAAGACTCCTGCAGCTATTCCCAAAATCTGGCAACAAATTGGGCTCCTCGGTCAGAAACAATGGTCCGAGGTAATCCGTGCAAACACACGATCCGGTCAATATACAATTCTGCATACTTCTGAGCCTTATCAGTGGTGTGCACAGGAAGAAAATGTGCCACTTTCGTCAGTCGGTCCACAATAACCCAAATCGAATCATGATGACGAGAGGTGTCGGGCAGACCCACAATGAAATCCATGCTGATGTCATCCCATTTCCATGAAGGTATGGATAGGGGTTGCAAAGCTCCAGCTGATTTCAAGTGGCTTGCCTTTACCCTCTGACAGGTGTCACATTCCGATACATACTGGGCTATCTCCCTCTTCATTCTGGTCCACCAATACAAAGGCTTCAGATCATGGTACATTTTGGTGCTTCCCGGATGCATAGAGAATTTTGGAGAGATGAGCCTCATCCAAAGTTTTCCTCTTGAGGTCCTGGTTTTTAGGAATCACCAATCTGCTTTTGAACCATATCACACCCTTTTCATCTTGGCGGAAACAATTATACTACTCAATCCTCTGATGGAGATTCTTCTTGATAATCTGCACTCCCTTGTCACTGAGCTGGGCCATGATGATCTGGTCTTGCAAAGCTGGCTCAACAGAAATGTGAGACAACGAACCAGAAGGAATCACTTCTATTTGCATCTTGCTCAACTCATCACACAAGGTGTTGATGCGAGAATCCATCAGAATACAATTGCACTGCAACTTCCGACTCAAGGCATCTGCTACCACATTGGCCTTTCCTGGGTGATAATGTACCTCCAGGTCATAATCCTTGATCAGCTCTAGCCATCTTCTCTGCCTCATGTTGAGATCAGCCTGAGTAAAAATGTACTTAAGGCTCTTATGATCTGTGAAGATGTTGCAGTGGGTCCCCATTAAATAGTGCCTCCACATTTTTATTGCATGAACCACTGCTGCCAACTCAAGGTCATGAGTGGGATAATTTTGCTCATGAGGCCTGAGTGCTCTTGAGGCATAAGCGATGACTCGGTTGTCTTGCATTAAGACACAACCTAGTCCAGTGCCAGAGGCATCACAATATACATCAAAAGGCTTGCTGTTGTCGGGTTGCGCTAATACTGGTGCTGTGGTCAGATGCTGCCTTAACGCATGGAAGGCATCTTCGCACTTCTGACTCCAAACAAACTTGGATTCTTTCTTTAGCAACTCAGTTATAGGCTTCGCAATTCGAGATAAATCCGGAATAAATCTTCGGTAATAACCAGCTAATCCCAGAAAACTCCGAATCTGACGGACAATCTGTTGGTGGCTTCCAGTTCATCACTTCTTGCACTTTATCAGGATCAACAGCTATTCCTGCCTGAGAGATAGTGTGACCCAAGAATTTGATTTCCTTTAGCCAAAAATCACACTTGGACAACTTGGCATAAAGGTGGTGCTCTCGCAGACGTTGAAGCACTACATGCAAATGCCCGGCATGTTCTTCTTCGTTCCTCGAGTACACCAAGATATCATCAATGAAAACCACTATGAATTTGTCCAATTCAGGCATGAAAACAGAATTCATCAGATACATGAAATATGCTGGTGCATTTGTCAGCCCGAATGACATCACCAAAAATTCATATAGCCCGTATCTGGTTGAGAATGTCGTCTTCGGAATATCGCTTCCTCGTATCTCGATCTGGTGGTAACCAGAGCAAAGGTCTATTTTGGAAAACACCTTGGCCCCGACCAACTGGTCAAAAAGAACATCAATACGAGGCAAAGGATACTTGTTCTTGATAGTTACCGCATTAAGAGGGCGGTAATCTATACACAGCCTCAAGCTTTCATCCTTCTTTTTCACATATAGTGCTGGACATCCCCAAGGCGAAGTACTTGGGCGAATAAATCCCTTATCCAGCAACTCTTGCAATTGCTTTTTCAATTCTGCCAACTCATCAGGTGGCATTCGGTAGGGCCTCTTGGAAATTGGGTCCGTTCCCGGTTGCAACTCGATGGCAAATTCAATATCCCGGTTCGGTGGCATTCCTGGCAATTCATCAGGAAAGACATCTGCATACTCACAGACCACTGGGATCTTCTTCAGCGGTAACTCTGTCATAGAGAAAGCATATGACTGAGTAGAACCTTGACTGGGCAGAATTAAGGTGAAGTTCCCACAGAACGGAGAATTAACTTCCATGGTACGGCTGGCTACATCAAGCACAACTTGGTGCAAGGTCATCCAATTAGTTCCCAGAATAATGTCCACATTTTCCAAACCCAACACAAGAAGAGTGGTTTTGACAATGTGGCTTCCTAGCCGAATAGGCACACTTTGGTTTAATTGATTAGTTGAAATTTTACCCCCAGGTGTGACTATCATGAATGACCCTTTTGAGTGCGAGAATGGCAGTTCACATTTAGCACTGAACTTCTGGCTAATGAAACTATGAGATGCACCAGTATCAAACAGAATTAAAGCAGGTTGATTATAAACTGAAAAGATACTGGTCATGATAGGAGCTCCTTCAGGTACTTCCTCCAGAGTAGTGAAGTTGAGCTTCCCTTGCCTGACTTGTACCTTCTGCTTTCTTCCCTTGTCTTGATTTGGTGCTGGCATCTGCCTCTGCTGGTTTCTGGGACAATTCTTGGCATAGTGGCCCACATTGCCACAAGTGAAACACTTGTTCCCATTGCCCTGGCGGAACTGCTGCTGCTGCGGAGGCTGATTGTTCCTTGGAGCGGGAGCTGGGAAGCGGTTGGGTGCCGGCTGCTGCTGCTGAGGTGGCCTGATCACCCATCTGCCTGCCTGTTGCTGGAAACCCCTGCTCTGATTGTGAGAAACAATCCGGAACCTCTGAGCCTGTGCGGATGGTGCTGCCATTGGTGCCTTTCTCTTCTTCTCTGCCCGGTGAGCTATAATGCAGTCCTCCTGGGAGATGGCCAGGTTGACCAACTCATTGAAGCTATAAGCCCGGAAAGTGTTGAGTTGTTCCCGCAGCTTGGTGTTAAGACCCCTGTGGAAGCGGTCTCTCTTCTTTTCATCAGAATCAGCATGGTACCCTGCATACTGGCACAGGTCGTTGAAGGCTTGCGCATACTGCAGTACCGTGCGGGTTCCTTGATTAAGGGCCAGAAATTCATTCAGCTTTCGATCAAGAATACCAGCTGGGATGTGGTGTCCTCTGAAGGCAGTCTTGAATTCTTCCCAAGACACCTCATGATCAGTGGGGAGCATAGCACGGAAGTGGTCCCACCAAGTCCGAGCAGATCCGCGAAGCTGCTGCGCGGCGAAGCGGGTCTTGGTAGCATCAGGGCAATCTCCCGTGAGGAGGGGAAACTTGGACTCGACGACGTGAAGCCACACGTCGGCGTCCAACGGATCCTCTGCCTTGGTGAACAAGGGTGGTTGTGTGCTCAGAAACTCCTGGTAAGTTGCCATTGCCGGAGGTCATTGCTGCTGGCCTCCACCATGCTGCTGAGGGTGGGGCTGGCGCTGCAAGAGCTGTCGCAGAATTTCATTCTGCTGGGCCATCAGCTCCTGCAATGTGGGAGCTGGGGGAGTGTTGGGGCGAAGGCGAAGACGCCACCCTTCGCTTGAGGCCTTCGCCGTAGTCGTTGGTCCAACGGAGACAAGACAACGGGCAGGGGACACCCTTCGCCCCATACGACATCGGACGAAGACCTGTGACGAGGTCATCCCACCGTGCGGCCTCGTCAGCATGGCGGCCCACGTGTGATCCGGCCCATTGTAACGGGCCCTGCGTGGCCGCTGCGTGTTACGGGCCTAATTTGTAAAGGCATCCCTGTAATTACAGTCTGTAACCCCGCTTTATGGGAATATTCTAGGGATAACCTAGGTGTCTGAGGGCACATGCGTCCTTAACACAAGACGCTGGGCACTCAGGTACCTATAAATACCCCCGCACAGTGCCCTTGAGAGGCTAGATGAACAGAGCTTTTGCCATCACGTGCTGAAACCCTATTTGCGTTGTTACTCCCCCCCCTTTGGGTCAACTTGCACCAGTGAGCAAGTTCCAACATTTGGTGCCCACCGTTCGTGCTACGAAAAAACCACCCGCGATGGCACCCAAGAAAGCTAGCTCGAAGGCTGACGAGGCTGCGAAGGCAGCACTGCTGGCCGCAAAAAAGGGCAAGGCCCTCGCACTCACCCACCCCACCCACCAAGAGGCTGCTGAAGACGACGCTCTCCGCACCTGCGGCCTTGAAGGACAACCGCAACCTCCCCCAAGCTTCGCCCCACCGGAGGGCGCGGACCTCACCGAGGACGGTGAAGTCCTCGGCTTCGCCCCACCAGAGGGCGCGGACCTCACCGAGGACGGTGAAGTCCTCGGCGTTTCAGCGGAAGAACAGCTGCAGCTGCGCGCCCTGCGCCTCAAGAACCACAATCTCCAGAGGCAAAAAGAGATACTGGAGGCCAAGCGCCAGCGCGTGTCTGCACTAGCCAAGGTGCGGCAAATGATACACGACGAAGAGCAGAAGGCCCAAGACCTCGAGCGGGAGATCGCGCTGATGCAGCGCGAAGGCCACCTCGGCTTGCAGCACGGGCCACCCCTGCAACAGCGCGCGCAAGTGGAAGACCCGCAGTTCCCCCAGCGCGACTATGCCTTCCCACACGCCGCTCCATTTCAAGGGGTCAACTACCTCGACGAGCGAAGTCCCCTGGCGCCACATCTGCAAGTGACACCCTGGCCTGCCAACTTCCGGGCAGGGACCTATCCCAAGTACAACGGCAGCACGGACCCAGCACAGTACATCATGAGTTATCAGGTCGCCGTTGCATCTTCCGAAGGGGACGACGCCACAATGGCCAAGTCTTTCATCATCGCCCTCGAAGGCCCAGCTCTCACCTGGTTCACCAGGTTGCCCCCGCTGTCTATTGACTCCTGGAGAAGCCTAAGGGACAAATTCCTGCTCAACTTCCAAGGGTACCGCCCAGACACCGAAGCTTTGGCCGAACTCTCACTCTGCAAGCAGCTGGAAAAAGAGACTCTGCGGGAGTATTACCGCAAGTTTCTAACACTCAAGTCACAGCTGCCCTCAGTTGATGACCAGATCGCCATTCACTACACCATCAGTGGTCTTCGCACCGGCGTCCTTTATAGCCACTGCATCAGGGACCCGCCCAAGAACCTCTAGGAATTATATCAACTATTTGAAAAATATGCCAAATCCGAAGAGCTCCACCAGCGCAAGGTTGAGTCTCAGAGGAAACCCAAAGATGCTCCACAATCCAGCCGCACGTGGACGAGGACTCCACAGCCAGACTCCGGCCGAGACGGCCGTAATCAGCAGTAGGTGCACAACATTGCCAACCAGCACCCCGCCGATGATGCCCCTCGCCGCCAGGAATATCCTCCCAGGGCCGCGGAAGTGGAACTCGCGGTAGGGGCCGGGGACGCGCGCAGCCGCCGCGCCGATTCTACTGTCTCTTCCACGGCGAAGACCGCGCCCACCAAACCAAAGACTGCCCAGAGACGAAGGCCACCAGAGATAGGATGGCACGGGCGCAACCGGCCAACAACCCAAGAGTCGTCGCGCACACTTATCAGCAACACCCTCCACCATACATCCACGCCCCCGCCCCGCATCCACCGCACCACGCTTACCAACACCATCAGGAAGTACAAATCGTACCTCCCCCACCCCCACCTCTACACCAGCAACAACAAAACATCCCCCACCCCCACGCCCCAAGCAAGAAGACTTCGCCGATCAGCCGTATCGCGGAGTCATTCATATGATCACTGGGGGGTCTAGTGTCGACTTCGACACCAAGCGACAGAAGCGGGACCACTACCGCAGCATCAACCACGTCACCATCACCGGTCCAGTCGTGCAGACGAAGTGGTCCGATGTACCGCCTAACTTTCGACGCCCGAGACATCGACCTGCGCAGCGCCCCCCATATCGATGCCATGGTCATCAACTGCAGCGTGGCAGGCTGGGACCTGCACAAAGTCCTCGTCGATAATGGCAGTCAGGCAGACATCATTTTCCTCCATGCCTTCGACCGCATGGGCATAAGCCACATCTTGCTCAAGCTTCGGACAATCCGTTGTACGGCTTCGGCGGCAAGGGCACTTTTCCTATTGGCAAAATAGAGTTGCCTCTGTCCTTCGGTGTCGCGCCCAATGCCCGAAGTGAGCAAATAACCTTTGACATCGTCGACATGGTGTATCTGTACAACGCCATCATGGGCCGAGGCTCCATCAACAAGTTTGAGGCAGCCATTCACGGATTGTACCTGTGCATGAAGATACCAGGTCCGTTAGGCGCCATCTCGGTCTACGGCAATCAGCAGACTGCCCGCAATATAGAGCGGGACTTCATCCCCGGGCAAAGAAATGTCCACTACCTCACGGCCCAGCGCGAGGTCCCAGCGCCCGCCAGCCCAACTGAAAAACAACACAAGGCACAGCTGCAAAGCAACGACGGGACCAAGACTGTTCCCCTCGACCAGGCCACGCCCAAGCAAACAGTCACGATCAACGAAGACCTCACTTCGCATGATGAGGAAAAACTCCTGTGCTACTTGTCCAAGAACAAGGACGTCTTCGCTTGGTCAGCCCTCGACCTGGTCGGGGTCAGCCGATCCATAATTGAGCACAACTTGGGAATCGACCCCTCGGTGAGACCGGAAAAACAACGGCTTCGCAAAATGTCCGACGAGAAGATAGAGGCCGCCAAGGCAGAGGTACACCGCCTCCTGGAAGCCAAATTTATCGAGCCAGTGGCTTACCCCACGTGGCTCTCCAACGTGGTAATGGTGCAGAAAAAGAGCGGCAAGTGGCGAATGTGCATAGACTTCACCAGCCTCAACAAGGCCTGCCCAAAGGACAACTTGCCGTTGCCCCGGATCGACAAAATAGTCGATAGCACGGCCGGGTGCGAGGTCATGTCACTCCTCGACTGCTTCTCCGGTTATCATCAAATATACATGAAGGAGGAGGACAAGGCCAGCACCAGCTTCATAACACCCTTCGGCACATATTGCTTTATCAGAATGCCGGAGGGACTCAAGAACGCCGGGTCCACCTTCTCCCGGCTCACTAAAACAGTGCTCGAAGGGCAAGTCGGTAGAAACGTATTCACATACGTGGATGACATTGTCGTCGCCAGCAGGAATAAAGAGGACCATCTCGCAGACCTCGCCGAGACATTCGCGAACATGCGGGACGCACGACTTCGCCTGAACCCCGATAAGTGCGTCTTCGGTGTTCGCCAGGGGAAATTATTGGGTTATCTGGTATCACACCGTGGCATCAAGGCCAACCCAACCAAAATCCAGGCCATTATCAATATGACGCCCCCGCAGTCAGCCAGAGAGGTCTAGCGTCTGACGGGCAGATTGGCCGCCCTCAACAGGTTCATTTCCAAATCTACTGAGCGAAGTCTTCCCTTCCTCAAAACACTCCGCGGCGCAAAAGACTTTGCTTGGGGACCAGAGCAGGCGGCGACCTTCGCCTCACTAAAACAGTACCTGATGGAGTTGGCCATTCTTACGAGCCCCGACTCTTCGCTACCACTGTTGCTTTACGTTGCGGCTTCGCCGCAAGCGGTCAGTGCGGCACTGGTTCAGGAGCAGACAGTAGAGGGCGTGATTAGGCAGTGCCCAGTATACTATGTCTCTGAAGTGCTCACACCGTCAAAATGTAACATGACGGAGCTCGAAAAGATTGCATATGCAGTTGTTATGTCTTCACGCAAATTGCGCCACTACTTTGAAGCATTCAAGGTCCGCGTCACCTCAGATAGGGGACTCGGCGAATTATTCAGAAACCCGGAGGCATCGGTATGGATCGCCAAATGGGCGGCCGAACTCTCCGGCTACCACATCACTTTTGAGCCTAGGACAGCGATCAAGTCACAAGTTCTAGCAGACTTCGTCGTCGACTGGACCGGGCCAATAACACAGCCGGATCCGTCCGTAGAGAAGGTTTGGACAATCCACTGCGACGGCGCTTGGTGCCATGCGGGGGCAGGCGCTGCTGCAGTCATCACCTCACCCGCTGGGGTCAGGCATAGATACGCGGCACGCTTAAGCTTCGCTCTGGAATCTGACAGATGCACAAACAACATAGCAGAATACGAAGCTGTCATCCTCGGCCTCCGCAAATTAAGAGCCCTCGGCATCACCACCTGTATAGTCCGAACAGACTCCAAGGTAGTCGCCGGCCAAGTCGAGAAAGACTATGCAGCAAAGGACCCCGCACTTATGCAGTACCTCGCGGCCATCCGAAGTCTCGAGAAACAATTCAAGGGATTCACATTGCAGCATGTGGACCAGGCCAAGAATGAAGAAGCTGACGCATTGGCCAAGGCAGCTGCCAGGGGTGAAGCCCTACCCTCCGACGTGTTCTATCATGTCATCGGCACGCCAGCCGTCCGCAGCCCTGAAGGGCTCCAAATAACCAACGACAGCGAGGGCCACCGCATGATCAACCTTATCATGACCGAAGACTGGCGGGCGCCAATAACCCTGTACCTGCAGGGGTATTATCACCCAGTCGACAGCAACGAGGCCAAGCGCCTCCACCACCGAAGCCGGGACTTCGCATTGATCGAGGGCCAACTTTACAAAATTGGGTCAGTCAGCCGATGCTTAAGTGCGTCACCGAGACCGAAGGCGTTCAAATCCTGCGCGAAGTCCACAGGGGGACCTGCGGCTCCCACGCAGGCCCCAGGGCCCTAGCGGCAAAGGTGATACGCCAAGGTTTCTACTGGCCCGCCATTATCTGCGCCGCAAATCGGGTTGTCAGATCCTGCGAGGCCTGTCAGAAATTTTCCCCACGCTCGGGATGCCCCTCGCAGTTCCCGAAGCTGATCGCCCACATGTGGCCCCTTCAGCGCTGGGGCCTAGACATTGTCGGGCCCCTGCCCACGGCTCAGGGGAACCTCAAGTTCACCTTTGTAGCCATTGAATACTTCACCAAATGGATTGAAGCGAGGGCAGTATCCACCATCACATCAAAGACAGCCCAGAAATTCTTCTAGCAAAATATTGTTTGCCGCTTCGGAGTACCATCCGAACTCACGGTCGACAACGGCAAGCAGTTCGACAACTAAGATTTCAAAGACTTCTGCTTCTTTATCGGCACCAAGCTTGCCTTCGCGTCCGTGTACCACCCCCAGTCCAACGGAGTCATGGAGCGCGCCAACGGCAAAATTTTCACAGCTGTCAAGAAAATGCTCCTCGACGACAAAAAAGGCAAGTGGCCCGACCTGTTACCCGAAGTGGTCTGGGCACTGAATACAACTGAGTGCAGGGCGACTGGGTTTACCCCCTTCCGCCTATTATACGGATCGGAGGCCATGACTCCGCAAGAAATAAAGCATGGGTTGCCTCGGACAGCCGCGTCGGCCGTCCCAGACGTAGACGAGTCGACTTCGAAGGACCTCATCGACGGAGACCGCGTCTTCGCCCTACAGGCTCTGGACAAATACCAAGCCTAGACAAAAGCATGGCGCGACCAGGCAGTCATCCCAAGGGAATTCAGCGAAGGGGACCTCGTACTCATTTGGACAGCTCGAACGGAGTCTAGAGGCAAGCTCGAGCCCATGTGGGAAGGCCCTTACATTGTCAAGTCGAAGGCCTCCCCCAGCGCATACAGGCTCGCAATGCCAAACAGCGAACACTTAGAGCATTCCTGGAACATTGATAATCTTCGCAAGTTTTTTGTTTGACTCATCAGGGCCAGCTCGCCCTTGTAATTTGCAAAAACAATTTTGTCCTGGCCCGCACTCTTTTCCTCCCGGGGGGTGAGGTTTTTAACAAGGCGGAGTCATGTAATATACAAGAGAAAAATCCCACGCAAAATCCACGTCGAAAAAAGACCGCGCCGACGGTCTTCGACATTCGACCAACACATAGTCACCGCGAGGCCCAGCGGCAGCCGCCCTCGCGTGCGACAACTCCGCGCAGAAGTCGCCTACGGGTGCAGCCGGACTAGCACAACAAGTGCGTCAAATCGAAGTCTTCCACGAAGACTATTCGCGCAGAAGTCGCCTACGGGTGCAGCCGGACTAGCACAACAAGTGCGACAAATCGAAGTCTTCCACGAAGACTATCCGCACAGAAGTCGCCTACGGGTGCAGCCGGACTAGCACAACAAGTGCGACAAATCGAAGTCTTCCACGAAGACTATCCGCGCAGAAGTCGCCTACGGGTGCAGCCGGACTAGCACAACAAGTGCGAAAAATCGATGTCTTCCACGAAGACTATCCGCGCAGAAGTCGCCTACGGGTGCAGCCGGACTAGCACAACAAGTGCGAAAAATCGAAGTCTTCCACGAAGACTATCCGCGCAGAAGTCGCCTACGGGTGCAGCCGGACTAGCACAACATGTGCGAAAAATCGAAGTCATCCGCGAAGACTATCCGCGCAAAAGTCGCCTAAGGGTGCAGCCGGATTAGCACCACAAGTGCGACAAATCGAAGGCTTCCGCGAAGGCTATCCACGCAGAAGTCGCTCAAGGGTGCCGCCGGATTAGCACTACAAATACGAAAAATCAAGGTCTTCCGCGAGAACTACCCGTGCAACAATCGCCTACGGGTGCAGCTGGACGAAGCCCAACAAGTGCGAAAACGACTACACCAAAACTGTCCGCAAAAAGACCGACTGCACGCGCACCAGACCAACATAACAAACACACCAGACCCAGTACGTAACGCCTTCGTGCGCATAGCCGAATGTGCGAAGGCACACAACCCCATCATACAAGCCATTACATATGTACAAGCGAGGGCATCACACTTTACATCGGCTCAATCTTCGGAATAATTCCCATCTCCCTATAATTAAATAGCATTATCCTCAGCTCCTCACCCGCAAAAAGACGCCGCAGCTCCCCCTCACCTGCACTCACAGCGGCCGGCAAGGACAACTGTTCCTGCGTGCCAGCTCTACTCACACGAAGCCAACCACCGTCCACCTCACTCACTCTACGCTTCGCGACCGCCCTTCGCCGCTTACGCCCAGCACTCGAACCAGGCACAACTTCAGCATCCGCAGCATGCAGCGAAGCCTCCGCCGCTGCCACATCCAAGGCCGCAAAATAGTCCAAGTCCTCATTCGACGACTCTTCGGTCCACTCAACTGAGCCCCCAGAGTCACCAAAATCAGAAAACTTAGATGCAGAATCATCCGATTTATTCCCATCATCCACAGTCGAAGCCGCCAAAAAATTAGTAGTAGCGGTTGCATGCGCAGGCCCAAAATCTTGAACCTGCGCAGCAACCAAAGTTCAGCAACAATATCCAAAATTTCCTAACTACCCACACCCACTAGGCCACCTGCGAAGACCCAGCCGTCGCGGGAGCCTCCGCCGTCGCCTCCGCCACCACCGTCACAAGATCCTCAACCCTCGGCGCAGCAGTTGGCGGCGGGCCTCCGCCGGCCGCAGCGGCTGCAGGGGCATCAGGAACGCCTTCGGCGGTCTCCGGGGGCGGGCCTCCACCGGCCGCAGCGGCTGCGGGGGCATCAGGAGCGCCTTCGGCGGTTTCCGGGGGCGGCTCCAGGGCGGCCTCGGATACAGCCGCCGTCGGGTTCGACTCCGTGTCAGGCAGCGCGCTGTTCAAAGCCCCAAAATCATCCACCCTCTCGCCACGCGCCGCCTGAGACACAGCACACAAATTCAGCAAACCCATACATAGCCCACATTCAACAAACACCAAACAAAAGCCAAACATTACGTGACCCCTCGCCGTCTCGGCCCGCTCCCTGACCACCTCTCGACCGTGGGGGCCCCACATCTGGTCGTAGAGGGCTCCGGCGGATTCCTTCACTATAGGGTCCTCAACCTTGTAGATATCACGCTCAAAATCCTCATCAGCTTGGTCGAAGACCTCATAGTGCCGGCACCCTTCATGAGAGAGCGCGTTCATCGCCCCCTCGCAGGTGACCAGGGAGGCATAGGACATAAACCCCTCCACGATGGTGGGGAGCGCCTGCAACTCCTCCTGTACCCACTCAAGGCAGCGAAGTCCGGGCTCTCGGTCCGGCACTTCAAAATCAGCGGTCCGCGCGCCCAGCTCATGGTATGAATCCATAAGCTGTTTGCGTGTCCGCTCAGCCTCCGCGCGCGTCGAGGCCTCGGCCCTCTCCACATGAGCCCGCAGAGCGCTGAGCCGCTCCTCCAACTGCTCGGCGCGCTGCTTGGCAAGACTACCCTCCGCCCGCGCCAAATTGGCCTCCGCCTGCGCAGACTGCGCCTTGGCGAGGGCCTCCTTCCTCTCCTCCGCCAGTTGGCGCAGGAGGACAGCCTTCTCACCCTCCAGCACGGCCACCTTATCCGCCAGCTTGCGGCATTTACTGTCGGCAGCCGACTTCTCCCGAACGGCGTCAGCATGTTGCGTCCGAAGTCTCTCGACTTCGGCAGACACAACTGCCGTGAGGGCCCCCGACGCCGAGCGGTCTGCGAAGTCAGCCGCCTGCAAAACACACATAAGGCCGCAGCCCCAACGAAGCCAAAAAAAAACCAAAGTCTAGCTCAACATACCTGACTTAGCGCCTCCTTCATCTCCTTCAGCCGGCGGGACACAGCACTCGCCTCGTTCCTGACAGCAGTGAGTGCCGGCATCTCGCCGCCGGCACTAAGAGCACCGCCCTTCGCCTTTGGCACCACGGCAGCCGCCGTGGTCGCCGCGGCAGGCGGAACAACAACAAATTGGCCTTCGTCCGACCCTGCGACGTATCAACAAATTATATATATAAAAAAAATCGAGCCAACGGCTTACCAACAAGATAGTCGTCCACACTAATGTCGGTGGCGAAGTCGGCGACGCGCTTGCCCGGCGGCGGCAACTCTCGGGCCGCCTTCGCGACCTCCGGCACCCTGCTGGACGCTGGTGCAGCCTTCGCAGACTTGGAACCACCGGCGGCAGCCGTAGCCTCCGGCGCGCTGCTGGATGCAGGGACGGTCGACTTCGCCGCCAGCGGCGGTTGGCCTCCGCCGAGGCAGTAGCCTTCGCAGCCCCCCGCTGCCTCTTTGGCCTAGCTTCATGAAGCCTGACGACCGCCTGGCGCTTCTGTGCAGCTCCCTGGCGATCCTTATCCATCACTGCCGACACAACAGCAGCAATATTCCACCCGTAAGGAAACACTTCCCATTCACGAACCATGCGAGATGTAAAAAAGTCTTCGCCGGCCGCGCGGGGGATAGGAACATTCTTAGGCCACCAACCCCCGGTAACCCTCAGCATCCGCGCCAAAGACTCCCGGAGCTCGGGCGAAGACATCCTTCCCCCCGGGGCCGCGCATGTCCTCATCAATTCTCTAGCAAAACCATCGGAAACCCCAAGTCCTCCCATAGCAGTACCTAGTTTCCTCTTCTTAGAGGACAGGGCAGCTGCCGGCGCGGGGTCGTCTCCAGACTCTACCACCGGTTTCTTCCCGCGACGATCCACATCGTCTTGGCCGGATAACCGCCATACGGCAGACGATTCAACTCAAAAACCCTGTTCAGGCGGTCATTCGACCCGCGAATATCCCAGCTACGCTGGCCCTCTGTCCTCGGCACGTACCGACCAACGATCCGCACCGCCCCATCCTCCGCCTCACGCACAAAGGCGGCCGGATCGCGGCTATGCAGATCCAGTGCGAAGGCAGGACTTCGCACCAACTTCCCACCATGGGAAGGCATCTGGCGAGGGCACACTTCGCCCAATGCCCAGCCATGCGCCAAAGGCCATACCCCGTACGCCACAAATTCCTCAACCAAATCACGCCCGCTGCTCAGGCCGGTGGCGCACCGAAGAGCCCCTTCGTCCGCATCCTCCTCCGCCACTTCAAAAGGCGGGTATGCTGAGTAAAAATGCGAGCACATCTCGGACACGGGGAGCCCCGGATGGTCTTCGACTGTACCCTCCGTGACGTAAAACCAAAACTCATGCCAATTGCCCCACTTGTTGTGGGCGCAAGGAACCAACTCAACTACCTCCATCGTGGTCTTGCCGGTCTTCGGCGTAAATGTACAGGACCCAAACTGGGCAACTTCATCTCCAATCATCCTCTTCTGCCAGTGCAGGCAATAGTACTTCGCGAAGACTTCGACTGATGGCTGTCCACCGTACGAAGTCGTCGCCAAGACATACTTCGACAGAGCCACCACGGCATTCGGAGTCAGCTGATGGATTTGAACGTTAAATCTGCGCAGGACTTCTCCAACAAATCGGTGCGCAGGCAGGCGGAGACCAGCAGCGAAGAACGCCTCGAACACAACCAACTCGCCTTCCGGCTCGGGGACTTCCTCCGTCCCCGGGACACGAGCGACTCCGCCGCCAAAGTAACCCAGCCGCTGCATATCCTGCACGCAGACCGACGACATCCGCGACACACCAAAATCCACCGTATCGCCGGTGCGCAACTCCTCCGCCGCCACAGTACTCAGCGTTTCCTCAGACGACGCGTCGGCCGGCGGCGTAGCGGCAGCAGAAGAAGAAGAGGTCGACATCGCTACGTACCGTCGGCGGCGGCGGGCGGTCTGCTTCACTCGAGCCAGATCTTCGGCGAACAAGAGCAAGGAGGGCAGACGAGCAGCAAGACGGTGGAAAAGGCGGCTAGGGTTTTCACGGAGCGCGGAAAGATAAGGTTCAAAACGCGTCGCCCCCCACCCCCTTTTATACACAGGGCGCGGCGCTTCGGGAAACCCGCAGTCCAACAGTACGGTGTCAATCAACGGTCATGTCAAAAACCCCCGCGGAACCACTTCGAGCGAGGGCAACGTCTCCGCCATCTAGCGACGTCTTCGGCACCAGATGACTTAGTCGAACTGGTCCCTCGGAGGGCAAATGTTGGGGCGAAGGCGAAGACGCCACCCTTCGCTCGAGGCCTTCGCCGTAGTCGTTGGTCCAACGGAGACAAGACAACAGGCAGGGGACACCCTTCGCCCCATACGACATCGGACGAAGACCTGTGACGAGGTCATCCCACCGTGCGGCCTCGTCAGCATGGGGGCCCACGTGTGATCCGGCCCATTGTAACGGGCCCTGCGTGGCCACTGCGTGTTACGGGCCTAATTTGTAAAGGCATCCCTATAATTACAGTCTGTAACCCCGCTTTATGGGAATATTCTGGGGATAACCTAGGTGTCTGAGGGCACATGCGTCCTTAACACAAGACGCTGGGCACTCAGGTACCTATAAATACCCCCGCACAGTGCCCTTAAGAGGCTAGATGAACAGAGCTTTTGCCATCACGTGCTGAAACCCTGTTTGCGCTGTTACTCCCCCCCATTGGGTCAACTTGCACCAGTGAGCAAGTTCCAACAGGGAGGTGGCGGGGGAACCTGCTCGTTATGCCCGCGACGCTGCCTAGCTGCCATCTGAAAACAGAAATTGCCACCATTGTTATCCCATCTCACTGCTTCGAATCAACGAGATATCATCTCATATGGAAGGAAAAATGCCATAGTCATAATATTAGGTTCGAAATTAAGATAACATGGTGACAACATCCCACAGATTTCAAAGGTTCACAGGGTTACATCAATCAGGGGAAAGTACCCGTAAGCCTAGTCCAAAATCTGACAGTAACTAAGCTCGCATAGGTTTCTATCCGCCTAAAAGTGTCGAAGTGACTGCTTAACCCTGAGCGGTGGAAGCGACACTAGATGCGGGTGAAGGGGGCATCGCGGAGGTAGTCCCATTGGCACCAGGGGCTGGTCCTAGCTCCTCGGGATCTTCTTCTCCCTCGCTTCCGGCTTCATTGGCCTCCATCTCTAAGTGGTGCATGTCCAGGTGGTCATTCGCCTCTTCGAGTTCCCTCTGCACATCGTGAAGCTGGTTCTCCAAGACATCAATGGTGTTGTCTCGGATCTCCACCTGCTGCTCCAAGGTGGTAATGCGCTGGCTCAGCCTTTCCACCTGCAGATCCTTCTCCACTAACTCGGAGGATAAATCAACCACAAAATCTTCTCGGCTATCGAGAGTGAGCTTGGTGGTTTGAGCGATGTTAGCGAGGTGCGCCATAACATCGCTCTGAAGGGCCTGAAGGCAGTACAGCGCACTCATGCACTGAACGGTGATCCTCCCAACCAAGTCAGGATACATTGCCCACACATCCTTCACATGGCTCATGCGGTTACACCACATGGGATCATCTCTCTTCTCAACAGGGAAGAGTCCCAAGGGGTGCATCACCATCTCCAGGGGATGGTAGCCACAAAAAGTCGTCAAAGTCTTCATGGCTGCTGCTTCGACGGTGTCGTCCGTCCTGAGTCCAATCGTCTCGGAATCAAGAGAACGCCAACCCGGCTGAAGGGGATGAGCCTCCAAAGTCAGCCAGACCCGACAACGAGGTACCCGATGCTCCTCATACAACTGCACCGTGTACAAAGGGGGCGTAGGGTAACCGGCGGAGTTAAGCACTTCCCACAAGATGGAAGGGAAGCCACTGCGAGAAAGGAAGTCAGAACTGAAACGAGGGTCTCCTCCACTGGTGGGGGTAGGTGGATTCATCTGCGGAAGGGAACCAAAGGTAAAGATTATGGTGGAAGGAAAAGAAAAAGAGAGCCCGGATGGTTTCAAAGAAAGTGGGTTAGCTCAAGTTTTTCTTAATTCTCTTTTATGTTTATAATGCATGCATGCTGAAGGTAACGTTGCCTCTCTAAAATAGGGTGCTTTTAGGGCATCCCTAAAAATATAAGTACGGGCCCACGGGCCTAATTAATTAGCCACCTATTTCTCCGTCTATGCCTAAGGCCTTTCGTCCTAGGTCTAGCGGTCTAGTCCTGACGATCCTTAGCAGTTTCTAGGCAAGTTTTAGATTTTGAAAATTGGTATTCATGGTTTATTGTCCTTCTCTGTGGTGAAATTTGCTCCGATACCAGCTGTGGCGGAACCACCCGAATTATTCTAGCTTAAGTGCCTAAGTCACACCTCCGGGGTCGCGACACACTTAAATTGGAATAGCCCGTCAGTCCCTCAGATCTAGTCTGATAGAGCCACTTAACCAGGATCAAATTCCACAATCTCACTCGAAGGTGAGTCACAGAAGAAATACAACAAAACAGGATACCTCAAATTAAGTGCTGAATTATTACATAGATCGGAGTTTTGAGTAGCAAATAAGAGTTCACGAAATAAAATGCAGCGGATAATCGATGTCGTCTGTATCGAGGAAATGGGCAAGGCCTAGCCCACTACTCCTCGTGCTCCTCTCCTACCGGAGCAACATCCCACTCGACCGTCCAACCCAGTGGCAGGGTGGTAGGCCAAGTCACACCATCAACCATTTCCTGAATGGTACCTGCAAAAATTGTGCCACAAGCAAGGCTGAGTATACTAATACTCAGCTAGACTTACCCGATGTGAGGAAACTACTCCTCTACCTCTAGACTATGCAGCTGTTTGGCTGAGGGGTTTGGTTTGCCAAAAGCACTAGCTGTTTCTAAAATCAATTCTTAGCTTTTCAAATTCTAACCTCATTATCTTAGCTAGGTTTGCTTCTTCTAAGCATACATGGTGACAAGCATTTAGTTCAATCAACAAATTGTCTCATGTAACCTCATTTCACTTCTTACTCGATGCAGTACAAGGGATCAAGCAGTCTCATTAGCTGCGAGAAGCAGACGATTCGAATCGAGTTTTTATCCTTGCAAGGTAAACCTAAACACACGGCATGTCAGGGTACTCCGTCCCCACACATGACAACCGTCCCCATCGATTCCCCGTTCAGCGTCCAGGCCTCAACGCCTTGGCATACAATGCTCCACTAACCCCGGCTGCCGTCGTGCAGTGACCTCACTTGTACCCACCATAGCTAGCATGGGAGACCCAGTCTCAGGTCGCATGAGGGATAAAGTCCGCGCCCGGCTTCACTCAGGTACTAGGTTTACCGGTTACCATTTTTCCTGGCATGCGTTTAGTACGTTCAAAAGCTTGACTCAGGTATCCGCACATTAATCCTTAATTCTTTTTCCCGTCTCATGGTCAAGGCATCCTCCCTGGATCCAAGTCCATAGACTAACATAAATCCCGTTATCAAGATGAATACAATCAATTCCTGACCTCGCGCGAGTGCTAGAAAAATCATTCGACTTCTACCGAGATCCTGATTAACGAAGCAGCTACTCGACCTACCATACTGGTATTCATCTCAAAAAGGAATCCTAAGTTCATGCATCTAGAGGTTTCAAACAACTCCTACACTTAAGTGCACATTACAAACCTACAAACATTAAGTGTAGTAAAATAGCATATATAAACGGTTATGCATAAAACCGGGGCTTGCCTTCAATTGCTGGGGCTGCAGGGAGATCCTCGATAGCAGCCTCGGAAGCCTGCTCCTGGTCCTCCTCTTGGACAGATCCTTGCTCGGGGATGAGCACGTACTCTCCGTCGGCAAGATTGCAATCTAATGAATGCAATGCGTAAGATATATGCATGATATGATATGTGCTTTAGTAATTTCAACTTCTGACGGTGTATGATTTACTTGAGTTAGACAAGGTTAAACCTTACTTATATGAGACCTTTGGGTGGTATACTTAGTAAATTGGATCAAACTTAGCCAAGGTAAGTGGTAGGTTTATTTTCTTTGGGGTTCCACTGAATTCCTTTTAAGCCTTGGTGAGTTTTGACAAGAATTCAAGTTGGACTTATTGGAGTGAGGTTTATTCCTTCTTCCTTTTTCTTTATTCTTCTTAAGTCTTTGGAGTGGGTTTGAACTTCAAGTTGTTGTAATAAAATCCCAAAAATTCTGTAAAAATTACAGTGGCTTATTACTGGTGTAAAATTTTCTGTCTCAAAATTTGGGGTTCAAAAATTGAATAGTTTTCTCTGGACAAAATTACCAAATTTAGGGCAGAAGGGGTGATTTGAACTACAACTATCAATTAAAAGTAGGTAATCCTCTAAAATTTATTTTTTGCTGGCCTTTAGGTGCTATAACATGATTTGACACAAATTTTTAGCCATTATTGCCTATTAATTATTTTACTAGGGTTTTCTCAAGTTTCTAGCCAAAGGGGTGCTTTCTACTACCACTATTTTTGAAAAATATCAAACAACACACTTCTGGTTTTTCTTAGCTTCTATTTTGTGCAAGAGCAATCATTCTGAAGTTTGGCATCTTTTTGCTTAAGGGAAGGGGTGGTATGCATTTATTGGATTGAATGGCCTTTCTTATAAAATATTAGCAATAGGTATTATTTTGCATCTTTTTAATGGGTTTGTATTTTTCTTTGGTGGCCTATCTTATTATTGACTCAGCAAAATTTTATTTGCCCATTATTGTATTACTATGGGTTATTCATGATTTATTTAGAAAATGCCTCATTATCATATTACACTTATTTACCCTACTTAAAATGATGGGCTAGGGTGTTCATCATTTTTGCAGTGGGGTTCTGGTGGTTACAAGTCCACTGGATTTTTATTATCACTTTTGGGTTTGGTTTTGAAATTTTAATAATCGATTTCCAGTTGGAATGATGCTAAATAAAACATTTTATTTAAAAACTGATCTGGACTAAAGGTCTCTTTATTTTTCCTAGGTTCTTTGTTACTTAAGCAAACTAGGAAAAATAATTTCACTCATTGTACATTAATTTCTAATGCCTTTCTAATTTTCCTAAGTTTTGGGCAGAAATGGTTTTTAATGAATATTTACACTATATTCTTCAATACTGGGGTTCCTACTATTTTTAAACAGTGTCTAAATGAGGTTTGAATACCTACAAATTTTCTTATGTTCAGTATAGAAGCAAAACAAATTTTCCTAAATTAAACAAGGTTTGGTCAGTTTCTGTTTTTAATTTTAAACCCTAAAAATTAGAACAAAAAGCATAAGGTTCATTATTTTTAAATGATAGCTCATATTATTCAGGGTCTAGCAAAATTAGTTTGACAACTTTTGCTTAAGAATTCATCAAGTTATGGATTTTCTAAGTTCTCTGGTTATTTAAAAAGATTAACAGAATTGATTAAATGGAAAACTACTTTGCGCTGGGGTCCTTGGCGGGTGTTTCAAGTTTTTCCTCACGAATCAGTCCCTGGGCTACTATTCACACGAGACACTGACATTGTAGAAAACCACTCGGGTTCCTCTAATCCTAACCCGAGGTCCTTCTCCTAACTCAAACAGTGCCCGCGGCGGAAGAAAGGGCGGAGGGGCTTACCGGCGACGAGATTGCTCCGGTGAAGTGGTCGAGGACGTAGGGGAGGTCTCGGGGATCACAATGATGTGCGGGTCGCCGTCGGGGGTGGTCGGAGTTGGCCGGTCTGCGAGCGCAGGTGGGGGAGCTCGTCGGCGGCGAGGAGTCTGGCCTATCCAGGGCGATATTGACCAATCAAACGGGTCAGAGAGCTTCACCAGGGATCAATGAAGGGGTGCGCGCGAGGAATTGAAGAATGGCTCACCGGAGAGCTTGGTCCGCGCGCGGGGGCGGGCGACCGAAGTCCGACGAGGGCGATCTCGGGCTTCCGGTGAAGTTCTGCCGGGTCCGAGGGCTTGGAGAGCTTCACGGGCCTATGGTGAAGCTAACCGAAGCACTGGCGCGGCTTAGGGGCGACTGGGGTGGGCTGGCCACGGTGGCCGAAGCTCTGGCGGCAATGGCGGGCGGAAAAGAGCTCGCCGGAGCTAAGGAGGGGTGGCTGGCCGGTGAGGGTGAGCGCGGGGTGAAGTGAGGCACGCCCGGGGATGCTTTATAGGCGCGGGCGGGCACGGCCGAGGGCGGGGCTCTAACAAGTGCTCGGGGCGTGCGCGGCGAACGCCAGTGCGCGCTCTGGTGCCTGGCACATCGTCGAGCACGAGGCAGCGCAGAGAGAGGTCGAGTTCAAGCGTGGATTGGCTCCAAATCTTTGAGATTTTGGCCATAATCCCGTTGAGAGATCTCTTCCTCTCAGGTCCCTTTGTCGTTTATGTGTGGAGGCTAGCAGGTTTGGTTGACTGGATTAGGAGATAGAGAGGAAAGAGATCTGGTTTGTCTCACTGCCGCACGCAGGGAGAAGATCTCTGGTTTGACGTGTTCGAGGCACGCGTCCCAATGCCATCTTCTGGCAGGCGACAGAGGGGATAGTTAGGCACGTTTTTGTTAATGGGGTCATTAGGATTTGAGTTAGGGATCAAGGTGAACACGCTTGATCTTTGGCTCAAGGTCTGAAATTCAGAATTCTGAAATCCAGAATTTCCTATTGAGTCCCCACATGAGAAGCTTGTTTGGGGTTTTATTTGAATTATTTTGGCCAAGCTTCTTCAATGTTTATTGTTGCTTATTAAATATACTTCAATGTTTATAATTGGCCCAAGCCATGATTTTAAATTTTTCATACTCTTTTCTTGAATTTTGCTCATAGGGCTCAATTAGGGTTTTTGTCGGGGTTGCACATTTTACCTTTTGAAAAACCCATTTGTTTTGAATATGATACTTTTAAGTATATGCTTGGTGTATCATTTATTCTTAAGTGAATTTGATGTTCATGCTCAAGTTGGTTCACATAAAATGATGGTTCTTGGGTTAGCATCTTGAGAGAAACCCTAGGTGACACTGGGGTGTCACAGCAGATATCCCCGCGACCACTCAAAACTTCTTCAAAAGCTTCAGCTTCGTTATTGATCCAATCAATTGGTCCTTCAGGATAACCCCGTACGAAGTTGTCTTCGTTAGAAAATGCGCCAACATTGGCGAAACTAGTTTTTATTTTCTTAACACACTCTATAGACTTTTCGTAGCACCTCTCCTTGGATGCACGAAGTTCATCAACTGTTTTTTGTAAGTTGTTCCTCCAATATACACTAATGTCTCGTTCAGCCTCTACAACACCGCATTTCCCTTTAGCTTCAAATAGTTGTTTCCGAAGATCTTCAATTTCGTATTTTTGAGCTTCAGCTTGGGATTTGGAAGCAACTTCGTCTTCTCTTATTTTGTTTAACAATGAGTGGAATATTTTGTCTTTTTCAAGACCTTCGTTCCTTAGTTCAATCACTTCGGAACGAAGGTTGTTCAAGGCTATGGTGTACCCTTCATCTTCGGCACTTTTTTGTGCCCTGAGGGCGTTGCTAAGAATAAGGCCCTGCAAAAAGTGCGGTATTAAGTGTAAGCAAATGGAAAATTTTGTTTTTAAATACAAAAATCTAATTTTCTTACTTTTAAACTATTGTATGCTAAGCTATCGGCCAACTCATCTTTTGATAACATTGAGAGCCCGTCTTCTAGTGTAGGGAAACCGAAGCTCTTGCCCATTTCTCGGCAGACAGAAATCTCTTTACTATCTGGGAGACAATACAAGAAGTCTTCTTCCCCGCTGCCGTTGAATACCAGGGCCCCCTTTGGATATTTCAATCTTTGAGCATAGAATTGAGCCTCTTTCTTTTCTTTTTTAGATAATCTTTTTCCCGAAGCATGTCGTATAATATAATCAGTACCTTCAGATGATGCTTCGGGAATAGGAATGGCGGTTTTTTCCAGTCAGAATTATTTCTGCAGCTTCCTTCTCTGTCTTTTCTCCGATTTCCAAGGATTTCTCCTTGGCGGGCTCTGTAGGCCCAGCCTCGGTCTCGACTTGGACCTTGGCAGCTTCGGCCTTAATATGTGTTTCCGAAGCTTCGGCAGCTTTCTTCGGAGTAGAGCTTGAAGTTTTTATTATTTGTAGCACATCTAATACGTTGACCATTCTCTTCCTCTTGGGGGTCGTCGAGAGATCCTTTTGTGGCTTCGGCATTGTCACCTCTGCCGAAGGACTTAGTACTTCCGATATTCTTGTTTTCTCAACCTTCATCTCTTCAATGTTAATGGCCTTCGGCTCATCTGATTTGGCTGATGATGCCTTCGGCGATACAGACGGTTCAATTTTCTGCGTAATCGCAGGTTTCTTGCCTTCGGTCACCGAAGAGGTGTCACCGCCAAATTCAGGCACTATGGCCGGTTCAATATAGCATGGTCGATGAATAAGGACCTTCACCCTTTTCCTCTTCGGCACGGGCTCGCTCGGAGCAGCTAAAGCATCATCTCTCTCGGAACCTCCACTTTTTCTTTTTTGCCCCCGGGGCGGGTAACGGTAGTCAGGATACATGAACCCAATAGCATCAAAAACTCTGTTTAGTCTCTTCTTTTTCCGGTTCCCAAAGGCCACAGATAATGCGTTATCTTCTGCTCTGGAGTACAGCCCAAGCAGATCATCGCTTGTAGCTTCGACGCTTTTCAGCCAGTCGTTGTCTGGCTCGATAAACTGGTCTCTAAACCTGAAGGTATATTTTAGTCGAATCAAACCACCTTCATGGGGATTGCTGATGGATTCTTTTGGCATCTCCCATTCGGCTAACAATGGCCATATCTTGTAGGCCACGTGCTCTTGAACTAAGTCCCTTGTCCCGATGAAAGAGCAGACTAAGCCAAAGGCCTTGCGGCATTCTTCAGCCGCTTCGTCAATTTCTACCTTCGGTTTCTGGAGCCTGAATCGTTGCCAGATAGGGCGCATGATTATATCTTTAATGTCTTCTCGTGCCTTTAAATCATTTTTTACATAAAACCATTCTTTCATCCAGTCTCCGGGCCATCTCTTCCGAAAAGTCGGTACTGGGGAGCTTGAGCCAAAACGAGCAACGAAGCTATAGCAGCCGAAATTATTATGATACTGTTCTTTACCCTAGGGCTTCGTCTCATATAACAGTTCATGCATACTAGAGAAACTTTTTGCATTTGGCTCCAAGCCCTGACTCCTTAAAGCCCACACAAAGATTCCCATTCTTATAATGGCTTCGGGGGTAATCTGATGAAGGTAAATCTGAAATGTCTTCAAAACCTCGATTACGAAGCTGCTCAAAGGAAGCCGAAGCCTATCCTTCAAAAAGCTTCGGAAGATCACGACTTCATTCTCCTCTGGAGTAGGACAAGTCTTCTCTCCGTCGTCAACCCTCACAACAGACATATCCCGAAAGTATCTCCCCTTCATGTTGTCAAGATGGCTTTGTTTAATAGTTGATTTTCTAAAAACTGCATGGCTCGGTCGCTAGGGTCGATCTTCAGAGTCTTCCCCGCCGCTCTCCACATCATAGTTGTCACTATCACTAGTGTCTTCAGACAAACCCTCCAAAGTTTCCCTAGCAATCTTCTCTGCATTTGTCCTTGCTATCGATTTAATAAAGCCAAGATTCATCTCCTCAGAAAGGCTCAGCTTCGGTTCAGCGATAGCTTTCTTATCCTCAGACATCTTCGAAAGTGCTGAGAAAAGTGCTCTCAAAGCCGAAGCTTAAAAATTTAAAAAAGCTAAGCAAGTGTTGCTGCGCAAGAGCTAAAAATTGAGTAAGTAAGAGCAGATGGCAAGAAAGTGTGCCAAATGAGCTCGTGGTGTGCTCTTATTTATACGCCTAGTGCGTTGCGTGCTAGAGGGCCCGCTTGTCAGTGGCTGTTGCTATTCTAGCAAAGGGAAGGTGTTTTTCAGACCTTCGGCTCAGGGCCTTTGTCCTTGTCGCAATCTGAATTTATCATTCTAACAAATTAATATTGCGAGGGGCTACTGTTGGGGGCCTTCGTCTTCCGAAGGTCCTCAAAACCATGATTTAACAATGTTTCTGGAAGTATAATGCATGAACAGGTACCTTCGGATTTAAGTTGGAACCACAGCGTGAAGAAGCACGAGAAGGAGCACGAAGGATAGCGTGAAGCTGAAGCTGTGCGCAGGAGAGCTTCGGTATGATAGCAGGAAAGGGAAACCGACTTAAAGATAAAAAGGCTATTTAGACCTCGATGGACTACTATAGAGTTATTTGCAAATGTAAAGGGCATGAGTGTAATTTTACATGGGCTGCGTCCCGTGCCTATAAATAGATGAACAGTAACTCCGTACTGTTCACGTTGACTTAACATTGATCCTTGCGTCACGCTGGTACTTTTACCTTCTTTCAAGTCGAAGGTACACTTGTAATTTGATATTGCTTCTATTTTTCCATAGCAATAAAATAAAAATGAGATAATGATGATATATGACTGTTTATATTATGTTTTATGCTTTATATAATTCTTTCTTCATCCTTATATATTATGTTAACGAAGGTATGTCCTTCATCCGAAAATCATTATATCCTAAGGGAAATAATGCTTCGAAGGACGAAGGGCTTTAACGTTTAACGTTTTTTGTGTTGCCTTTTCTTAATTCATAGAATTTAAGAACAAGTCACCAACAGGAACTATGAACGAACGATGAACGATCGAATGATCGAACAAACGAATGATCGGAATTTCGGCAGCATAACGACAGGACAAAGATTATCTGGAAGAACGATGTGTAAGGAAAATGGACCCCGGGCCATTTGGCTAATTGAGTTTTGGTGTTTGATGAACAACACAATCCGTGAACTAATAAGTTTTCTAGTGTTTGTGTTTGTAGTTCACAGGATGCGAAGAGAATTGGACCAAGGCAATGAGGATGCAACACCTCAAAAGAAGACATAAAAAGATGCATAGGAGTCCAATACTCAAGAACAAAGAAGCCCGAAGAAATCAGCGAAGAAATCCAAAGATAAGGGCTGTCAGCCAGCGCCTGGTGGCGCACCGGACATTGGTGTCCGGTGTGCACCGGACTGTCCGGTGAGGCACCGGACAGTCTGCGCAGAGAGGCCGTAGACAGGCGCTCTCTGGCTGTAGCACCGGACTGTCCGGTGTGCACTGGACTGTCTGGTGTGCCAACGGGCAGAAGGCAACGGTCGGATCCAACGGTCGACTGCTACAGGCGCCAACGGTCGGCTGACGTGGCGTGCACCGGACACTGCACAGTAGATGTCCGGTGGTGCACCGGACTGTCCGGTGCACCCAACGACAGAAAGCTGCTGCTTTCTGTCCAACGGCTAGTTTGGGGTGTGGAGGCTATAAATACCACCCCAACCGGCCATTCTCAAGTGTGAGAGCCCAAGCAACATACCAAGGCATATAGTGCACATTTCTAAGAGCTCAAACACCCAAGTGCTTAATAGAATCACTCGGTGATTAGCGTAGGTGCTTTGCGAAGTGCTTAGGTTAGTTAGACAGCTTTAGCGCTTGCTCTAGGTGAATCCTAGTTAGTTGAGTGAGTTTTGTAAAACCACACAACCCCTCGGCTCTTGCGTGAGTCGTTGTAATTGTACCGAGTGGGGCGAGAGTCTTGCGAGACCGTGACAACCGCGTTTGTGTCACGACCGCCACCGTGTACCGGAGGGAACGAGGCCCGCGGCGTTTCGGCCGGAAGCTCGATAGTGGAGACGGCGGGGAGCGTCCGAGAGGAGCCGGAAGCGGAGCACCACTTGCGCGTGGAGAAGGCCCGCGGCTCTCTACGGAGTTACTCGACCGTGGTGCTTGGCCCTCGCGTGGGCTTCCCTTTGCGTAGGGGCACCAACGAGGATTAGTCGGGACCTTGCGTGGTTCCGGATACCTCGGTAAAAATACCGGCGTCATCCACGAGAGTTTGCTTCTCTACTTAGCTCTTTACATTCCGCATTTATATTAAGCATTTAAGTTTCAATCTTGTAGTCATACTTATTTAGTATAGATTGAAACTTAGCCTTTTGCGGTAGAGATAGCAACACTTAGACAAAACCTAGTTTGCACATTCTAGTTTTGATTATTTGCATAGGTTTTGCTCTAGGGATTTAATTGTGGCCTAGTTTAGTAAAAGTTTTAGAAGTCCTAATTCACCCCCCCCTCTTAGGCGTCACCCGTTTCCTACAAGTGGTATCAGAGCCCGGTTTGGCTCATTTGAAACGCTTTAGCTTCACCGCTAAAAGAGGAAGGGATGGATACCCATAGGCCACCACACTTTGACGGCACTAACTTCCCATATTATAGTGCTAGAATGGCTTGTTACCTAGAGGCCGTTGATCTAGGTGTTTGGAGAATCACTCGTGATGGGATGAAACCCCTCAAGAATCCCGAGAAACCCACCACGAGTGAGGAAAAAGAAATTCATTTAAATGCTAGAGCCAAAAACTGCTTGTATGAATCTCTTAGCATGGATATTTTTAATCAAGTATTTACCTTGAAAACTGCTAATGAGATTTGGCTAAAATTGCATGAGCTCCATGACGGCACATCCAATGTCCGTGAGCAAAAACATTGGCTAGTTTTAAATGAGTACAATTCTTTTGCTATGAAAGATGATGAGCTTGTTAGAGACATGTACTCTCGTTTGAATCTAATAATCAATGAGCTCAACTCTATTGGCATTAATAAGCTAGGTGATGCGGACATTGTGAGGAAGATTATCTCCCTGCTACCACAACAAAGATATGGGAGCATCATCACCATCCTTCACAACATGGAGGACTTGAGCAACATGACCCCGACCATTGTGATTGGGAAAATCGCGGCCTTTGAGATGTCGCGAAAAATGAGTCGGGGAGAGGAGCCAACTTCCTCAAGGCCATATGCTTTTGCATGTGATGAAAGGAAGGGCAAAAAGAAGGCTCCCACTCCAAGTTCCTCAAGTGAAGAAGAGGAAGAAGAAGAAAGTGATGATGATGAAGATAATCAACCATGCACATCATCCTCCGAGGACGAAGAAACAATCCGACGCGTCGGAAAGGTAATGAGGATGATCCGCAAGATTAATCTAATGGGTGTGCCCCTGCAGGTCGAGGATCTTCTCTTTAACATTGACAGGAAAAAGCAAAGGAAGAGAGGATGCTTCGCATGTGGGGAGAAGGGCCACTTCAGGGACAACTGTCCAAATATCGCCAAGCCCAAAAAGGAGAGGAGCAAAGGCAAGGCGCTAACAAGTGTTAGAACTTGGGATGATTCTACAAGTGAAGATGAACCTCCAAGGACGCGTAGCCACCGGTCCTCGTCACGATCATCACGGTCATCACACAAATGCCTTATGGCAAGAGGTAACAAAAGCATTCCATCCTCTAGTGATGAAAGTAGTAGTGATGATGAAGGTGAGGGAAAGGCCTCTCTAGAAGAGCTTGCAGAAGCCGTAAAATTTTTCCAGGATGTTTGCACTAAGCAGAAAGCTCAACTTAAAACTTTGAAAAATAAGCTGGTTAGCTCTCAAAATGATTACAAAGGTTTGCTAGAAAAATTTGAAACTTTTGCAAACATAAATAGTGAGCTATCAACTAAAATTGAGCTATTAGAATCTAGTGCTCTATCCACTGCTACCGATGATAGCCTTATTAAAAAGAATGAAAAACTTAAGGCTAAGTTAGCTAGCTCCAAAGAAGCTATTGAAAATTTGCTAGAGAAAATGGAAATTCTTAGCATACACAATAATGAGCTAACTACTAAGCTAGAAAACATTGGTAGCACCCCAGCAGCATCTTTAGTTGAAATACCTGAAATAATTAAGAAAGATGCTTCTACTTCCTGCTTTGATTTAATTAATGATTCTAACCCCTGCAACCAAGTCGTTGTTGAGAATATTATTGTAGAGACATGTACGGATGAGGTTGCAAAGGAAAATGAACAATTAAAGCAAGAAGTGGCTCGCCTTGGCAAGGCTTTGTATGACAAGAAAAGCAAAGCCAAACAAATCCGACCTCCACAGGATAACACCACTGCGGGAGTGAACAAGTCTGTAGAGGGAGAAACTGTGATTTGTAGGCTATGCCACAAGGAAGGCCACAAGTCTTTCCAATGCAAGGCGATGACCGGGGATAAACAAAGGCAAAAGCTCAAGCAAAAGCCATCAAGCAAAATCTCCAACACCTACATCAAAAAGGTGAACAAAAAGGATGCTACACCATATTTGATCAAGAAGAAAAAGAACGGAAAGGTGATAGCAATCAAGGCCAACAAGCAAGCCAACAAAGGAAAGGGGGCCAAACGCATTTGGGTGCCAAAGAAAATAATTTCAACCATGAAAAGCACCAAAAAGGTTTGGATCCCGAAAGGGAAGTAAGTGGACCGAAGGTCCGCGGGAAATTTGGAGACTTGGCAAAGTTGGGATGTATATCATGGGATACATCATATTGAATCAAGCTTATTGCCAAGTGGGTTAGTGAAAATTTTGGACCCAAATTTCCCACTCATGACTAAGGTAACTAGCTTAATTGTATTCTTCGTCTTTAGATATGCGTATCTATTTATCTTTTATCTAGTTTACCTTTCTTGCCTAGTATTACATTTGTTATGTACCTCTGTTTAAAATCATGCATACTAGGTAAATCATATGGTAGGATTGCTTGTTTTTAATTCATATACTTAAGCAAACCTACATGGCTTAAAATGTTTATTTAAGCACGGCACATAGCTTCTTATTCATTCCATAGTAAATGATGCATCAATTGAAAATTTTGATTTCTACAAATTGTATCATTTAACTTATATGTGCCAAAGTTTGGATTATGGATAATTTGCCCCTCTTGATATCAAATCAAAGTGCATGTCTCCTACAAGTATTCAAAACTTGTATGCACACCTTTAGGGGGAGGTTACTCTATAATCTAACACTTTGAGACTAACACCTTTTCAAGTCTATTTTATGTGATAGTCTCATTGTAAGGAAAATGAAGTCCCCGGAGAAAGACAACAATCTTCCACTGCAAAATCTCCAAGAACTCTTATGTCTCTCAAGCTCACCATTGACTTTCAATTGGTATCTTTTGAGACTACATTCAGTATCATTTACATGTCTTCTCCAATATTTGATTAGACTATATTTCATATCATATGCTTCCATGTTGCAAAAATGCATAAGTAGATAACTCATATTCTGTTACCTATGCATAAGGGAAGTTAGTCTTTTCAAATCATGTCTTGCATCTCTAATTTTCACATGCTTTTTCCTAAGTAGAGGATCTCTGTCAGGGGGAGTATTTCTTCATCTCTAAAGGGGGAGAAAAACTCTTTCTAAAGGAGAATACTCATTTAGGGGGAGTAATCTTTTGAGGACTCCTTCAAGTGGTATCATTCACATAGTTTAATTTAATATCCTTCTAGAGATATCATTTGATACAATTCTTGTTGAGGGCAAGCTTTTATTTACTTCCTACATGCTTTTAATGTCTTCCTTTTCGGTGGTTGATGTCAAAGGGGGAGAAGTTTAGGGACCAAAGCAATGAAAACTATATCAAACACCAAACACCACCTATTTAAAATTTTATATCTACAAATGGCTTTTCAAGTGGTTTTGGTTATTTGGACCAAAAATAGGAAGTAAGTGAATTATGGAGTTAGGGGGAGGCTTAAGTCCATAATATCACATTGTGGGGACATCCATGCATCTTAGCAAGTAAAATGCATATTTCCATTCAAATACTTGTATTATTTGCTTGCTTTGGTTGTGTTGTCATCAATCACCAAAAAGGGGGAGATTGTAAGGAAAATGGACCCCGGGCCATTTGGCTAATTGAGTTTTGGTGTTTGATGAACAACACAATCCGTGAACTAATAAGTTTTCTAGTGTTTGTGTTTGTAGTTCACAGGATGCGAAGACAATTGGACCAAGGCAATGAGGATGCAACACCTCAAAAGAAGACATAAAAAGATGCATAGGAGTCCAATACTCAAGAACAAAGAAGCCCGAAGAAATCAGCGAAGAAATCCAAAGATAAGGGCTGTCAGCCAGCGCCTGGTGGCGCACCGGACATTGGTGTCCGGTGTGCACCGGACTGTCCGGTGAGGCACCGGACAGTCTGCGCAGAGAGGCCGTAGACAGGCGCTCTCTGGCTGTAGCACCGGACTGTCCGGTGTGCACCGGACTGTCCGGTGTGCCAACGGGCAGAAGGCAACGGTCGGATCCAACGGTCGACTGCTACAGGCGCCAACGGTCGGCTGACGTGGCGTGCACCGGACACTGCACAGTAGATGTCCGGTGGTGCACCGGACTGTCCGGTGCACCCAACGACAGAAAGCTGCTGCTTTCTGTCCAACGGCTAGTTTGGGGTGTGGAGGCTATAAATACCACCCCAACCGGCCATTCTCAAGTGTGAGAGCCCAAGCAACATACCAAGGCATATAGTGCACATTTCTAAGAGCTCAAACACCCAAGTGCTTAATAGAATCACTCGATGATTAGCGTAGGTGCTTTGCGAAGTGCTTAGGTTAGTTAGACCGCTTTAGCGCTTGCTCTAGGTGAATCCTAGTTAGTTGAGTGAGTTTTGTAAAACCACACAACCCCTCGGCTCTTGCGTGAGTCGTTGTAATTGTACCGAGTGGGGCGAGAGTCTTGCGAGACCGTGACAACCGCGTTTGTGTCACGACCGCCACCGTGTACCGGAGGGAACGAGGCCCGCGGCGTTTCGGCCGGAAGCTCGATAGTGGAGACGGCGGGGAGCGTCCGAGAGGAGCCAGAAGCGGAGCACCACTTGCGCGTGGAGAAGGCCCGCGGCTCTCTACGGAGTTACTCGACCGTGGTGCTTGGCCCTCGCGTGGGCTTCCCTTTGCGTAGGGGCACCAACGAGGATTAGTCGGGACCTTGCGTGGTTCCGGATACCTCGGTAAAAATACCGGCGTCATCCACGAGTGTTTGCTTCTCTACTTAGCTCTTTACATTCCGCATTTATATTAAGCATTTAAGTTTCAATCTTGTAGTCATACTTATTTAGTATAGATTGAAACTTAGCCTTTTGCGGTAGAGATAGCAACACTTAGACAAAACCTAGTTTGCACATTCTAGTTTTGATTATTTGCATAGGTTTTGCTCTAGGGATTTAATTGTGGCCTAGTTTAGTAAAAGTTTTAGAAGTCCTAATTCACCCCCCCCTCTTAGGCGTCACCCGTTTCCTACACGATGAATAGGGATTATGAACGAATGATGAACGATGAATAGGGACTATGAACGAACGGACGAACGATCGAATGATCAGACGAACGAACGATCGGAATTTCGGCAGCATAACGGCAGGATAAAGATTATTTGGACGAACGAACAGACGAATGATCGAATGATCGGACGAACGGACGAACGAACCATGAACGATCGGACGAACGAACGAGCGAACTAAGAACAGGGGGACGAACGATCGAAGAACGACCGAATGATCCTTGTGCTAGTGTGTGCTTGTGTGGAACATGGAGTGGGTGTGTGTGTGGGGGGGGGAAGAGTTGCCATGAAATGGCTTGGGGTGGGATGAGAGGAGGCCCTTACCCCTCTATTTATAGCCATGGTGGGGGTTAGGGGGAGGGATGAGAGGATTAGTGGGAGGATGAGAGGATTACTGGGAGATTAGCATGTATTTTTCTTGTATAAGTGAGATTAGCTTGTAGAGCTCACCGTATGATACTGGAGGCATACGTATACGTATGAGCATGAAGAAAGTTATGAAGAAAATATTTATAGGGACTTGAAAAATGATTCTGAAGGTATTTCTCAAGAGGAAAATACTTGGAGATATATCGGTGGAATATTTGGGCAATATTTCTGGACATAATTTGAGGGGGGTCACTGGGGAAATATCTGGGCAGTATTTCTGGAAAGAACTTGAGGGGGTCACTGGGGAAATATTTGTAGGATATTTTGAGGAGGATTTTGGAGAAAATATAGACCACTATATTTTATTTGTTGATATCAACTCGCAAACAAACATTTTGAAATGAAATTTGAAATTCATTTTGAATTTAGAGCGAGTTTGAGAAAATTTCAAGATTTGAATTTTTGGGATGCTACATCACTGTACCATGGTGATCTTCATGAGACACTCTGATAGCACGATTTGGAGAGCTTCGTTTTCTATTTTTCATTTAACAACTCGCTCACTTGTATGCATCAATATTGTCGTCCAAAGAACTAGGTACAAGTTTGTTATAAAGATCTTACTCAGTTACTCACTCAATTCCTCACAATTTGATCTCCAAGTTCTTCCAAGTTCACTGGTGACCATAATTCAGTCTGCAGTGGTGACTGACAACCCAACTTTGAGTCCATTTTACTCCAAATTTTGTATGTCACAAAGGCTTAGTCACTTAAGCAAAGTTATACTCCTAACATAGCTCTATAAGTTTGATGCACTGACTTGGGGCAAATTCCTTATGAATTTAGAGATACCAAGCTCCAAAGTTGACCCCATTCAACTAAAATTCAGACTTAACCATATAGTGTTCATGGGGTACTTTTTGCAAATAAGTCCAAACTTCATCATACAACTTGGAAATTCTCCAATGTGAAAGTTATTTGGTTTTTGATGTTCTATCACTTTGATATTTGCACTTTGGTCCAAAAGTACATATATTTTGCATTTACCACCCTAGGGTTTCAATTAGGGTCTTCTAGGATTTGTTTTTAGGGTTTGGGCACACTAGGGTTTTTGTGCCACTAAAGTTCATCAAACTTGATATCTTGTGAACATTTCTCATGGCTTTTGAGATTTTTACTCATTTGTACTTCACTCTCCTCCATAGGTCCTAATTCCTGGGTCAAGTACCATACCCTTAAGATTAAGCACTCTTCAAGTCATATCATCACAACTTGTTTGAAAATTTTACCTAGTGAATGCACTTTAGGTGTAACAAACATATGAAATGTCAATGCACATGGTGTTATGCTCAAGTTTTAGTGCCAGTAACACTAGGGGTGTTACATAGGAGGTTCTAGGGGTTTATGTCGTCGTATGTCCATGAGAATGAGGGGCCAAGAACATATACCATTAGAAGTCCCAAGACATGAGGGCCCTAGAGGCTTATATCTTTAAGTGTGGGGGTGTTTGGTTACCTTGACTAAAGTTTAGTTCATGTCACATCAAATGTTTGAATATTAATTATAAGTATTGAATATAGGCTCAGTTAGGTTTAATGGAGTCATCTTGTCTTTTAGTTTTATAATTAGACTGTATTTATTTAATACTCATAATTATAATCCAAATATTTGATGTGACAAAGACTAAACTTTAGTTGGGTAGAACCAAATAGGGAACGAGTTTCCTAAGGTCTTATTTATGTACACTATGTTACCTGGTCCAATATTCTTAGTTAGGAGCACTCTTATCTATTATGGGTTTGAAACTTGGAGTATGTTTGAATGCACTAATAGTTAGCTCAGGTAAAATTGCTAGTAAAACTAGCTGAACTGGCTAATTATTAGCTAATTTTAGTTGGTTTGAACCAGCTAATGGGCTAATATGTCACACCCGGATTTAAGGGGTAAGTCGGGTGCGTCTCATATGTGTGCCAAAGAAAACATCACATATAATGACAAAGTACATAGAGATAAATGTCACAAATATCATTATTACATAGCGGAAGTCTTACAAAAATAAATGAGAATAATAAAGCGAACTAAGTATTATTCCTTGGCGCCATAAAGCTGACTGGGAAACGCCACCTAGATAAGCTCGTACTCCTCATTGTAAGGCTCCTCCTGGACCACCTGTTCTTCTCCTATGGGAGGGGGTTTATATATCGCAAGGGTGAGCTCACAAAAGATCATAGCTCAACAAGTTGTGGGGAATAATATGCATGAACTCACCAAAGGTGGGAGTTCATGTGAAGTGTAAGGCTGATAAACAAATAAGGGTTAAAGTTGAGCATTGCTTTTAATAAGTTGGTCAAGTTTTATTAGTAGTTACTAAATGTAAGTAGATACCAAACCAGAGTAATAATAGATCATAATTAATAATAAAACTACAATGCGATGCAAATGACAAATTAAATTTAATTCCATAAAATAATCATGGGAGAGTCCTGAGCTGCTCATGACCGCGAGCACAACTAGTATATCAGTTTTACACTCTGCAGAGGTTGTACCCTGTACCCACAAGTCATATTACCCATCTGCCACGGGGTTGTACGGACCCCATACATCTCTACCGAGGAAGCGAGCAGGGTAACACTACGAGGCCTTTACAAAGTTCCACTAGCTTTAGAAAATCTGCTACAGTTTCTAGGAAGCGCAATGTAGGAATACCCCGTCTGACTGCCATCGCAGCAAATCACCGAGAACCTCCCTACACGCCACTCCCCTACTGCCCTTGCCCCTTTTGGGTAAGGTAGTCCTCCACCAGCTTTCCTAATTAGTCAGCCAAGGGCGTCCCATTCCAGCCTTATGGTGGCACGTGTTTCTCAAGTTAAGCTCCATGTTCCAATTAACATAATAGTCTTACCATGAATAGAAATAGAACAATAATAATAAAGAAGAACCATGCGTAATAGTTATCTCAACACCCAAAACCATATATAGCAATAGCAAAGACTACCCAAAGTTCAGGGATAAACAAGGTGTAAAGATGACCAAACTAGGGTGACCTATTCGGTCCCATCAAAGCTAAGCCTATGCATGCCAAAATGATTATAGAGAACATTATTAAGTAAATAAAAGTGGTCAAGGGCACAACTTGCCTTCAATGAGCTCCGGCTCAGCAACTTCTACATGCCAAACACCTGGATCCTCGGTCACTGGTTCGTCTACTCGAAGCAATACAAACAGACATGGTACAGGAGAAATTAACATCACACCAAACATGAGTATAGAATACATAATAATAATCTACGTATCGCAACGAGATTGTAGGAACAAGAATCACTAAATTCGGAGTTACAGATTTCAAGTTATGATTTTCCAAAGGTTTTATGTGTTTGGTACAAAAATAATTAATTGGGTAATTTTAATTTAGGTTTCATGCTAAAACAGAGCTACCAAGTGATAAACAATATTAATACAAAATTATTGTAACTGGAATTGTGGCAGAACCTCCCAAGTTATTGGGTCCGCATGCACCTGCCCTTGTCTCAAAGACCTTAGACGGCTATGCATGTGCACCAGATAACTTAACAGGATCCATTCGAGTGTCCCGAGGACCCCACATAAACCACTTACAACCAAGTTCGCAAGATTAAGTAAACACAAATCACACACCAACATTTTGCAGCGGAATTTCTTTATCACAAAAAGTTACAAGTTACAACAAATTTACATTATATTTATTGGAGTGGTTACAAAAGTGATTCAAAGAAATAAACTTTGAAATAGTTATAAATTATTTATAAATTTGAAATATATGCTAGCTCAATGACAATCCTCAATATGAAGTATAGAATAACTACTTTAACCTATAAGAAGGCCGTGCCCACCGACGCTTAACACCATCCACAACAGCACAAATCTAGTACCTGCAACAACATTTGTTCGAAAACCCTGAGTACGAAGTGTACTTTCGCAAGTCTTACCCGACTAAGGAAAAAGACTCAAGGATATAATGAAATTGGGAATCAAGGAAAGGCTTTTAGCAAGAATCAACATTAATAGTTTGCAGAAAGCTTACTAAAATGAGTCCTTCCGTTCAATATTTTAATGCTAGATTAAGTATTAATATACCTTGTTTGCATCTAGTCTAATTTCATCATCACATTTATCAATACAACATGATTTTTGCTCATTATGATTCCATCCATGACTTAGATTGCAGGGCAGTGACCAAGTCTTCATATCCGAGGAGTAACGACGATCCGAATCGATTAATACCCAGCTGGGGATCTCCAACCACACGACATATGTAGCACTTAACCCTTGCATATGTCAACTCGCCACCGGGTTTCTCAAGACCAGAACGGGTTCACGCCAACCGAGATCACAGATACTCCACCATCCAGCCTCTTTCCACGGAGGGTACACACTACTCTCGCCATCTCTCCACTCCCATTGCGTGGTGGCCTTTCTGGTATTGGTCCGACCGAGGCAAAGCTTACCCATGATGAGGCATGTGGCCAGTTAAAAGGTCCTCGATCAGCAAGCCTACATTCCCTATAATCCTTAATCAACCTAGGTAGAAGATCACCTGTTCCTAGCCCATGTCTCGATTTAAGTACTTCTACTTCCATCCTTAGGATTGTTTGTGTTCCTTAGGATGGCTAAAACATCATAGGGAACCTTGCATTAGATCCCCCAATGATCCTGGTGAAAATATTCTTGTAGGTAGAGCCATCCTTCCTCAAGATAAACCTGAGCTAGGCATTAGTGCAAAGGACAAACTCTATCTGCAAGATTTACCTCTAGGCATGGCTAAGCAATTTTGTAAGTCATATTTGATACTTCACCAGAAGTATCTATAAAAGAAATGGATTTCAAGGTAGCCAATGCATCAAAGGGTTTCCAAGCAACTCCTATAAACCTAATGTACATTTCCCTACACTTAAAGTGTGTAAAAATCATTTAAAAACACAGGGAAGGGGTTGCATGCACCGGGGCTTGCTTGGAATAAACACTACGTTAGTGTTTGTTAGATGACGTCCACTTGACGACCATCCTTTGTCTTAGCACTCGTTCAGATTATCCATCTTTAGGTTGGTCCGACTGACAAGATCATCTTGTGGAGAAGCGTACGCGTAGCGACATCTTGTGGTCGACTCAACTTTGGTCCTTGTCCTTTGTTTCGTGCATATGAATGGATATAAGCAGGAATATCACAAACTTAAATAATGCTACACGATAGTGAATTAAACACCTAGCAGCGAGGCGTTCTACCATTTCATACGGAAACAATAGTTATCGACATACGACTAAGTGCAATAATCACGCTTCTCTAGATTAACCGAATCTAACGCAAACATCACGAAACAGCAAACCATACATAGTGAGTGGAATACTCACGTTCCTGCTTTCTAATCGGATCTAATTCGGAAATCAAGTAAGAATAAATTATTTAACCCACACTATCATTCTTAGTAAAATATATTTCGGAAGTCTAATAAAATCTGGACTCACGATTATTGAATACCCACGACTAAAAATAGTTATAGGAACAACCTAATTAACTTTTTAAACCGTGCGTCTAAATTAACTTGAATTATAGACTTAACTAAATCGAACATCACAATATTTACTCTAACAAATACAACATTTTCAATTAACATAGCGTTCGATAAAACTAATTTCTTAACAACTTAAATATCTAGAGTACTATGTACATTGACCACTATGAAACTCTCAGATTTCACTTAAGATCGACATGGCGATGCTACTCCCTTCTAAATACTTTGGGTAGCCAGTAACATTCGATCACGACATTTGATCGACCACCGATCATAGAATATAACGACTACTAGCAAGGCATCAATTTTCTTAATTATACTAGATTGACACAACAATACCGATAGAACTTGTCGACTAGTCGAATAAATTACTAAGCCTATTTTACATGTCAACAACTCGCCCAAGCATCACATATATGTCTAGCAATATTTTTCTCGTAAATAGTACCCCAAGTCTAAATTTCATCACCCATCACGATTAACACATACAACCAATCCATTCATCAATTTAAATAACATGAATAACTACTCTGCTTACCAAGATCGAACCGGCATGATATTCGCACGAACGGCGACGAAACTCGGGTTCACGTGTTTTGCCGAGCACCACGGTGGGGCAAGCGACGACACAAGCCAACCACAATTGCGAGGACGAGGCGAGGTCTTCGATTCCTAGTTCGACATTTCATCAAACACAGAGGGAGCGAGGCATAGCAGCACGACCACAAGCTCGGCGAGGGGCACGCTACTGCAAGGCGCTAGTAGAGTCAGGGCTGAGCATGGAGATGAACGAGCTGAAGACAAGCGACGACGAGCGGTTCCGACAAGATGAAAGATGGAGCGACTGATGACGGTGTTGGGGAAACTCGCGAGCAGGCATCAGGAAGCGGCTTGGTGAGCAGGACTGGAACGCTGGTTCCAGTGAGCTGACAGCAAACCCCAAAATGGCATAAGGACAGAGCTTGTGCAAAAACCAGAAAAATAGCATGTGCTCAGGTGCTGACGGCAAATCCATGGCTAGATTGAATTGGGAGGAGGCCGCGCAGGGGCACACAACGGCTGGCCTGTCACCGACCATCGCGCCCACAGGAGCAGAGGTAAGGAGCCGAGCAATCACTTGAACATGGTCGACATCGAAGTCTGCCGAGAAGGAACACCGGCACACAGCGCGGCACGACGAACGCGCAGAGCTCCAAATCAATGGCTACCAGATCGATGTCGGGACTCGACGGCAGCGTAACACCACCACGAGATGGAGGCGAACCGGCAACGACAACCATGGGAGAGGGAGCTGCGCGCGTCCATGGGAAGGTGGTCTGGTGAGCTTGCAGTGGATCTGAGCTGGGGGCTGGGCGCCGAGCAAGTTGCACAGGGAGGAGCTAGAGGAGACCTGAGTGTTGGCGAGGAGTAGGACTGAGGGAGAACGACGGTGGACAGGAGATTAGGCACATAAATATCCAGCAGCTGTACGAAGCCTTCCATGGATTTTAGGTACATGAGAAGGAGCCCCGGGAAAACAACGATGTGGAGATAAATATCTGTAGAGAAGTCTATCTCCATCTGTTCACTTGGGATAAACACAGAAAAAATCATTTCCAGGGACTTAGCTGCGATACGACGGCTGATGGTGAGCAAAAATATCAGAGCTGAGCGGTGGTTACGTGCGTGAGTAGAAGTATCAGCTGATGTGGTTGGATAAACTCAGCGGCAAAAAAAATATCATGTGCTCAGATATAGACAAGAAACACTTGCATATTGATGAGGAGCAGGAAACATGAGAGAATTTACCAGAAAATTGAATACGCATAGGATAACGAGATAAGGCCGACCAGCAAAAGAAGAGAAAATGGATTTTTTTACGAGAGCACAAAAGAACAATTATTTGGATCCTATAGTTTTAGGTTCGATTAGTTCAGTTTCGATTTATCTAAACAGCCTTCCCTTAATATTATCTATTTAAAAAATCTGGTTTGTAATGATTTTGGAAAAGTGGTTATGGCGAGATCAAATTAAAATGTTATCAGCTATGATATTTGATATATTTGAATTAGCGAGTCTTTCCAAAACCAAATAACTCTTTAGTAGTTATTTATATCTGAAGATTTGAGCTGAGCAACAAACATACGGACCGAACCAAACGAGATCGACTTCCGTATTTTAGACTGTATTTAATCCAGTCTAATTGTTACGAGTCACACCAGCTATCGATTATTTGACTAAAGAATAATTCAATTAATGAGCTGGCATATCGTTTTTCTCGGACAGCACATAAACAGACAGATCCAAATTATTATCAGCTTCAATACTTCAGATGATATTTGATGCAGTTGAAATCGGACAAATATTTATCTACCATTTGAACCTATTTGATTTCTCTGTCGAGGATAATTTGTTGGAAACCAACCATGATTATAAACCTTCAGACACAATGTCTCACTTGACGAGAGGGGACTAAATTATTTGGCACTGAAAACTTTAGTCGTCGAGTTCTATTTAATCTATTTGGGATAAAATCGAAGGACTGGACTAAATTTTCAAATTCGTCTTTGCGTGAGCGATGAATTTTAATTAATCACCAGACTCACTAATTTTCGGAACAACTATGTTCCGAACATCACAAAAATTTAGGAAAAGCCCCGATAAATAAAGATAAAAATGATGGCGAACCCACGACAAACGAAACATATTAAGACATAGACTATTATTATCCCATGCTTAAATCCATACTCGCTGTTAAATGTATCGTAACACCTAGGGTGTTACAGGAATGGATTAAAAAGGAGTAAAAACAAATTTTCTATGGATTAAATAAGTTCCTGAAATTATTTAAACATTAAAAACATTTTCTATAATTCCTTACCCTAATTTCCAGCTTTCTGTACTACGCGCGTGAATTTCAGAGAGTCCATGGGTTAGATTACAATATTCTATGGTTTGCCAGTAATTAGTTTATACTAAACATGGACCGCGGGTTGATTTCCTCGAAACCGAGGGGTTCTTAATTAAAACTGACGCGGTCGAAGGGTACCAGTAGCTCAGAGCTGTCTTGTCTAATGGGAAGGTCACAGATTAGATCTGGCCACGTCCGAAACGTATGAGATTTAGCACGTCGGATCGAAAATCTAAGGTTTGGATTTTATGGCACGGGATCAGCGACCGACCCTCGGATCCGATCTCAATGGTCTGCGTGCCACGATGCCGAAGGGGTATCTCTATCTAATCGTGACATCACGGCAGAGAATCGATGGTCAGGTCACGTCTTCTACCTCGCCGCGCAGCAACAGCCGAGAGACACCCCACCCGGCGGAGCTCTCACCGACGCACCGCCGAATTCGCCCGCCCCTGTGAGAGAGTCACAATGGTGATGCACGCAAAACGAAATTGATGCTAAGGCGATCACGAAGGAGGTATCTTACCGGAAATAATTGCGACGAAGAAAATCGGTCGAGGTGCAGTCCGCTCCCACGGCGGAGCTTGGACTACGGTGAGGAATTGCACACCAGCGCGGTCAAATTTCCGCCCGACGATGGGGCATGCGACCCCCCCGGTTGACAGCGACCTCACACGACCCCCACGCGGCCACCGCAGGCGCGTGTCGACGCGGCGCACGATGTCCCCCCACTCCTCCCACTTCCGCCCTCTCGGTTCTCTCTCGATTCGGCAGTGGTTGCACGATGGGAGGTCGCAGATATGGAGGAGGGGTCGTTCGGGTACTCGGATGCATCATATAGGGGTAGCGTCCCGGGATTTGAGCAACGGCGCGCACGCCCGTGCCACACCCCCGCCATTGATGGCGAAGTGGTTAGGCAGTCCCTGACGACACGGGCCCACCCGGCAGCGTCAAAAGAAGCGGCTGGCGCTAGTGGCCCACAAGGCAGCAGTAGAGCGATCAACACGAAGGGCATAGGTGCGGCTGACCGGCTGGTCCTGCATGGAAGTGGCACGATGCAGAAGGCGGGCTGGCGCACATTAGGGTTGAGTGGGCCGAAAACGGGGGATTGGCCCAGTTGAGCGTTTTTCTTTTTTTCTTTTTCTTTTCCTGTTTTCTTTTCTTTTCACTTTTAAACCTCAATTTGAATTCAAATGTTGTTGTAAAGTTTATACCTAGGTTAGATGTACAAATTCAAATCTTAGGATGAAAAGAATATATTTATTTATATATTTATTTCCTTTATATTATGTGGTATTTTCTTCTCTTTCTCTGAATTTTTTATTCCAAATTAGGTCTTAATTCCAAACTTGGACATTAATGTATTTCTATCATTATTATTATTAATTGCACACCCAAGGAAACTCCAACGTGATGCATAGATTATTTGTGTGTCATTAGCTAATCAATTACTTTAAATGTGGTTGTTCACATGTTCAAATAAATAGAGGCAAAACATATAAGGGAATTATCTCCTTCTTATCATTTACAAACTAGGTATTACAAATCCTACCCCCATAAAAATAATCTCGACCTCGAGATTAGGAAGAACTAGGGAATAGGTGGGGCAATTCTATTCAAAGCTCTTCTTCTCTCTCCCAAGTAGCCTCATCTTCACCGTGGTGACTCCATTGCACTTAGCACATTTTTATCACTTTATTCCTTGTAACCTGAGTCAAGGTGTTAATGATCTTGATAGGATACTCCGTGTAAGTTAGATCACCTTGTACACTGAGCTCTTCCATTGGCAACTGTTCCTCGGGAACACAGAGACACTTCTTGAGTTGAGACACGTGGAACACATCATGTGCATCAGACAAATGATTTGGTAGCTCAAGCTGGTAGGCCATCTCCCCAACTCGCCTAAAGATTTTGAAGGGTCCAATAAAGTGAGGGGATAGCTTGCCTTTGACTTTGAATCTTCTCATCCCACGAATTGGTGACACCTTGAGGTACACGTGGTCACCCTCCTCAAACTCCAGTGGTCTTCTTCGATTATCAGCATAGCTCTTCTACCGGGTCTTTGCTATCCTCAAGTTCTCCTGGATCATACGAACTTGTTATTCTGCCTTTTTAATAATTTCAGGTCCAAAGAACTGTCTTTCACCAGTTTGATCACAATACAGAGGAGTCCTGCACTTTCTACCACATAAAGCTTCAAATGGTGACATCTTCAGGCTGGCCTGGTAGCTATTATTATAAGAGAACTCAGCATATGGTAGACTCATGTCCCAACTTCCTCCATGCTTAAGGGCACAAGCTCTTAACATATCCTCAAGTACTTGGTTAGTTCTTTTAGTCTGGCCATCAGTTTGGGGATGATAGGCCGAGCTGAAGTTCAACTTCGTATCCATGTTCTCATGAAGGCTCTTCCAAAAGCTTGAAGTGAATTGAGATCCTCGATCAGAAACAATCTTCTTCGGTACTCTATGTAGGCACACAATTCGAGCCATATATAACTCTGCCAACTGAGAACCCTTCTAAGTGGTCTTGACCGGAATGAAGTGAGCCACTTTGGTTAATCTATCCACGATCACCCATATGGAATCATAACCCTTCGGGGTGTGAGGCAACCTGGTAATGAAATCCATACCTATTTCTTCCTACTTCAATTCGGGCACTTTTAATGGGTGTAGTAGGCCAGCTGGTCTCTGATGTTCAGCTTTGACTCTTTGACATACATCACACACAGCCACGTGTGCAGCATCTCTTTTCAGCCCATACCACCAATACTTTTGCTTCAGATCCTGATACATCTTAGTGCTACCAGGATGAATAGAGTAATCAGAGTCATGGGCTTCCTTCAATATAGTTTCTCGGAGGTTGTCTATCACAGCAACACATATCCAGTTCTTGAACCATATTGTGCCTTGCTCATCCTCCGTGAAGTCTGGACCTCTATCTTCTGCCATCAGATCTTTGATTTCTTGAATTTTAGCATCACCGATCTGACCCTGGTGTATTTCTTGCTCCAAGGTAGGTTCTACTTCAATAGTGATCCCTTCAGTGTGTGCAACTATTCCCAGGTTGAGTCTTCTAAAATCTTCTACTAACTCATCAGGTAACTAGGCGACAATAGCTGCATGGACATGCTCCTTCCGACTCAAGGCATCCACAACCAGATTCACCTTGCCCGGGTGATAGTGAATCTCCAAGTCATAATCTTTAATGAGCTCCAACCAATGATGTTGCCTAAGATTGAGATCTTTCTGAGTGAAGATATACTTTAAGCTCTTGTGATCAGTATAGACTTGGCATTTGGTCCCCATTATATAATGCCTCCAAATCTTGAGAGCATGCACTACGGCTGCCAGTTCTAAGTCATGAGTGGGGTAGTTCAACTCATGGTTCCGCAACTAGCGAGACGCTTAGGCGATGACATGTCCTTCTTGCATAAGAACAGATCCCAAGCCCTGGCGGCACACATCACAATATATATCAAATCCCTTCTGTAGATCTGGCATAATCAACACTGGGGGTGACATCAATCTTAACTTCAGTTGATTGAAACTATCTTGACATTCATGAGACCAATTAAACTCCTTTCCCTTTTCTAATAGTGAGGTCATAGGCTTAGCAATCTTTGAGAATCCTTCGATAAATCGCCTGTAATACCCTGCGAGTCCTAAGAAACTTCGAATTTTAGTAACCGAGCTAGGTATCTTCCTTGCCACCATCTCTCTCACTTTAGCAGGGTCCACTGATATTCCTCCATTAGAGATGATGTGTCCAAGGAATGGCACTTTGTCAATCCCGAACTCACACTTGCTATACTTGGCATAGAGTTGATTATCTCATAACTGTTGTAGCACCATCCGTAGATGTTCCTCATGATTGCTATCATTCTTGGAATAAATAAGAATGTCGTCGATGAATACCACAACGAACTTATCAAGATATTCCATGAACACCTTGTTCATCAGATTCATGAAGTAGGCTGGTGCATTAGTTAGGCCAAACGACATGACTATGAACTCATATAGACCATATTGGGTAGAGAAATCCGTCTTGGGAATATCAGATCGCTTAATCTTCATTTTATGGTATCCCGATCTGAGATCAATTTTAGAGAACACCCTAGCACCTCTCATCTGATCAAATAAATCTTCAATACGAGGTAAAGGATACTTGTTCTTAATTGTGACATCATTAAGTGATCTATAATCAACGCACTTCATTTGCAAACCATCCTTCTTCTGTACAGATAGAACTGGTGCTCCCCAAGGTGAGGAACTCAGACGAATGTACCTAACCTCCTGTAACTCCGTTAACTGTTTCTTAAGTTCTTTAGGTCTTCTACTGACATCCTGTATGGCCTTTTTGAAATAGGAGCAATTCCAGGTAAGAGATCAATAACAAACTCAACTTCCCTATCTGGTGGCATCCCGGGTAACTCCTTTATAAAGACATCTAGGAAATCTCTAACCACACGGATGTTTCCACCCATAAATTTCCCATCTACTAGATATACGATGGGTCTGGTAGAGGTGGTTATGGTAATCATTACTTCAAATCTTTCTCCTTTTGGACTGGTGAGTTCTACGTTTCCCCTAGCATAATGTATAACTGCCTTTGCCTTCCTTAACCATGACATACCAAGTATCAGATCTATACTGCTTTCCTCTAATACTATAGGCGTAGACCAGAATTCCCTTCCCATAATTGTCAGTGTTAATCTGTTGGTCATATAGTTTGCCTCAACAGGCCCTTAGGGGTAATTACTATCAGTGATTTTTGCATGGTTTGAAGTGGCAACTCATTTGTGTTGGCATAGTGAGTAGAAATAAACGAATGCGTAGCTCTAGAATCAAATAATATAGCTGCAAGAATTGAATTAATATAAGATATACCAATAGCGATGTCAACTCCATCAGTGATAGCATCAGCAGTGACTTGGTTGACCCTGGCAATGCTGAATCCCTTGCCAAAACCTGGAGTTGGTTGCTTGCCTTGGACGGGTGTGCTGGGAATCCTCTTCAGACAAGCATTGTCATAATGCCCAACCTGCCCACATTTGAAACATGTGGTGATTGTACCCTGTCCTGCAGGTCTCGCCGGGGTGCTAGTGGGGGCAGCCTAATGAGTGTGTGGAGTCTGTGGAGTCCCCAGTGGTGCATACTGAGCTGGTCGTTGTCCTCCTCTAGGATGAGCTGGTGTACCCTGGGTTGGAACATAGCGAGGACGGATGCTACTGCTCCCTTGCCCCTGGGTAATAGCCTTCCTCTTCATCTCTCTCAGTTGGACACGCTTGTGTTCAATAGTGATAGCCTTATCCAGAAGCCTCTGGAAAGATGGGAAGGTGTGAGCAACCTAGCTGATACTGAAGTGGTCCAACAAGTCCCTCCATGAAATGTTTCTACTTTCTTTCATCATCAACAACTTCATCTGGAGCATACCTTGATAGCTGAATAAATTTGTCACGATATTCGCTGACTGACATGTTGCCCTGCTTTAGTGATAAGAATTCCTTCTTCTTGATTTTCATCAGGCCAGCAGAAATATGGTAGTTTCTGAACCGTGTAGCGAATTCTGCCCAGGTAATATTATTGTCAGCATCATAGGCAGCAGTGCAAGAGTCCCACCAATCAGTAGCGGGGCTAGTAAGATGACCAGAAGCATAGAGCACCTTCTCCTGATCAGAGCATTGAGCAATATTCAACATCTTCTCCACTGATTTTAGCCAATCATCAGCATGTAAAGGAACTGGAGAGCTAGAGAATGTGGGTGGCTTATGAATTATGAATTCTCGGTGCTTGTCCCGGGGTGGAACTGGTTGTGGTGGAGGAGGTAGTGGTGGTTGTTGCTGCCTTTCTCGCCTTTCTTGCCTCATCTCCTCTCGCATCTCCTGTCTTTTCTGCCGCATCTCCTGGCATTCTAGCCTCATCTGGGTTTGCATTTCATTCATCGTGTTTGCCATCTGTTGCAGCATCTGCATCTAAGCTACAACCACTGGATCTATCCTAGCCGGTGGAGGATTCGGAGGATTCATTTCTGGTTGCGGTTGTCTAACAATCCTCCTATTATGGGGGTTGGCAGGTAGATCGATTCTGCCTCCCTTCCTAGTATTGACCATCTGGGTTAGAAATACATGGTAAGATAGAATTGTAGATAAGACGAGTAATTGCGAGACATAATCTTTTGGGGGTTTTATTAGCTAAGTAGATTAGTGTGTAACCCACTAATGCTAATTTATTACCTTATGGTGGTACATGCTAGAACTCCCAGCTATACTATTTCAATCAATCAAAGAATCAAATCAGGCATTTATCATCAGAACAATCATCCAAACACTTTAGATAGAGAAAATAATTTTAATTTTTTCCTAGGTCTACTACCTCTTTAAAGGGTCATAAATGTAGGATTCCAAGGTGTGAAATCTTTCTTGTCTTTCTAGAGTAGAAAAGGTAAGAATAGTCAGAGTAGAATAGCAAAAGGTGAGACAGGATCAAGAAAAGTATAGAAAGAATCAGAGTAAGGTAAGCAGGTAAGGGTTTTATCAAGTTTTATCTAGGTTTCGTCCTACAGTCAACATTTCCTCTGATACCACTTCTGTCACAACCGGATTTAAGGGGTAAAGCCGGGTGCGTCTCATATGTGCGCCAAAGAAGAACATCACATATAATGACAAAGTGTATAGAGATAATTGTCACAAAAATCATTATTACATAGTGGAAGTCTTACAAAAATAAATGAGAACAATAAAGCGAACTAAGTATTATTCCTTGGCGCCATAAAGCTGATTGGGAAATGCCAACTAGATAAGCTCGTACTCCTCTGTTGGTCACTTGTTCCCAAATGCTGTGAATCAAGAACAAGGCAACACAATTGTTAATCATTAAGGACCTTCGTCCTTCGAAGCATTATTTCCTCAAGGGTATAATGCTCATCAGACGAAGGTCGAGAAGGACATACCTTCATCATATTAATATATGAAAGGAAATGCGAAGGGATGAATATGATAATCATATTTTAATAATTCATTTATTCTTGCATTCCATAAAACATATATGAATATCAACAATGTTAATATTACAACCTTTGGCTTGCTCGAAGGTGAGGATGCGAGAGAGTAAATACAATCCAGCATGAATAGTATGGTGCTACTATTCACGTATTTATAGGCACGGGATGCAACCCGAGTAAAAGTACATTTATGTCCTTGTCATCCGTCTACAACTATAATACGAAACATTAATGACTAAATAGTCTTTGTCCTTTTTTGGTCATTGCTGTGTTTGATCTTCGTCATCAACCCGAGCCGAAGTCCTTTTGACTATAGCTTCATTGCCAATTTTTGTCACCTTCAGGTTACACCTCTACTCCTGTCACAGGAGAAGTTCTCTATTCCGAAGCTGAAGCTTCCTGCAACAATCTATGTCATGTTGAAGACATATGGTCAGTTACGTTTTTGAGGACCTTCGAAGAAGGAAGGCCCCCAACAGTAGCCCCTCGTAGTATTGATTTGTTTCTTTGTAACAAATTTAGAATGCGATGTGAATGAAGGCCTTTAGCCGATGGTCCAAAAAAACACCTTCCCTTCGCTAGAATAGCGAATGACACTGACCTGCGAGTCCCACCAAACTATGGGGAGGGACATATATATAGGAGCTTGCATTGTAAGCATTTCTTGTGCCATTTCAATTGCTTGCATTGTGCTCGTGTTTTTAAACTTTCTTGTTTTGTTGAGTTTTAATTGGATTTCGAGCTTCGGCATTTCAACAATCATCGACTTAATGGCTGATGAGAAGAAGATTTTTGATCCGGCGCTGTCTGGGTTTTATGAAGCCATGGAAAAAACCAACGCAGAGAAGATTGCAAACGATATGCTGGTTGGGATATCTGAGAACTCCAGTGATAGTGAGAGTTTTGATGTAGAAAGTGGGAATGAAGATGTCGAAGATCGGCCCTGGAGACCAAGCCATGTTGTCTTCGGAAAATTAGTTATTAAGCAAGGGTAGATTTATGCAATGAGGGGGAGATACTTTCGTGATATCTTAATTGTGAGGGCTAGAGGGGAAAATAATGTCCCTCTGTCTAAAGCTGACGAAGTGGTAGTTTACAGAAGCTTCATGAAGGCAGGGCTTCGGTTCCCTTTGGATAAATTGCTGGTCAAAGTCCTAAAAACCTTCAAAATTTACCTTCATGAACTTACTCTCGAAGCTATCATCAAGGTGGGGTTTTTATATGGGCCATGAGGAGCCATGGGCGAGAACCAAATGCAAAATGTTTCTGCAACATCCATGAGCTATCTTATGAGACAAAGGCTACCGGAAAGGAGCAATATCACAACAACTTCGATTGTTACAGCTTCGTGCCTAGGTGAGCTCAGTTCTGACATTTCGGAAGAGATGGTCGAGGGCCTGGATGCAGGAATGGTTCTACGTGAAAAATGACCTAAATCAAAGGGAGGATGTAAGAGGGATCATTCAACGCCCTATATGGTCTCGCTTCGACATTAGGAGGCCAGCCACTGCCCTTGGAAATGATATACAAACATGCCAGGCAGCTTTTAATACGGTGTGTACCTACATAGGCACAAGGGACTTGGTGCAGGAGCACATCGCTTACAGAGTGTGGCCACTTATAGATGGGTGGGAAATGCCGAAGGAGGCTGCTACTGGGTCCAGCCAAGGCGGTTTAGTTTACCTGAAGTATACCTTCAGGTACAAGAGTCAATTCGATGAGCCAAATGATGACTGGCTGGATGCCATTGAAGCAACTAGTGATGAATTGCTTGGAGCATATTCGAAGGCCGAAGATGACGCCATGACGATTGCCTTCGGAGCTCGTGGCTAAAAGAGGCTGAACAGGGTATTTGATGTTATTGGATTTGTATATCCAGATTATTGTTATCCTTCGCGAAGGCAAGGAAAAAAGAGAAAGACTGCTGCTTCGGCGACTTCTAGCGCACCAAAGTCGAAAAAGGTTAAAGTTTTAACATACCGACCTAGGCGCATTGAGATGGCCACGGTACCGAGGCTAATTGAAGGGGTCATTCCTATGTCTGAACCAAGTTGCTCTGTACCTGTCGATGCTAGAACAGAACCGGGTGAAGAGCCAAAACTGAACAAGGCGGCAGAGCAGCAGAAGGCCCTGAGTCCAGCGTGCAAGACAGACCTGCCGAAGACATCAAGGATCCCTGCGACAACTCTGAGGAAGAGGAGGACGTCCAGTGTGCTAGATGCTGTCATGGAATCTGTAAAGGCATCAACTCCTGCTTCTGCTAAAATGCATAGTACAGAAGGCAAAATTTTGAAGAAATCTGACGAAGCTGGTACAACGCAAGCTATTTCTGAAGTTGGACCTTCAGTTTCTGCCGAGGCAAGACCTTTGGAAACTACACCACGTCTTGGAAAAAGAAGGTGCCTTTGAGAAATCAAAGTCTCCTGCCCCTAGAGCGTGTGCCAAAGAATTGGAGTTCATTGTGCGACATGCTTCGGGGAAGCAATTGTCGGAGGAGCAGATTGCCGAAGCTAGACAATATGCCAAGGATCTGAAGTACCCTCGAGGGTCCTTGGTATATAGCGGCAATGATGAGGATGATTTCCTTTATTGTCTACCAGACAATAAGAGATTTCTGTCTGTTGAGAAATGATGAGAAATATGGGGTCCCCGAAGCTTGAACTCGGCCTGCCTGCGATGTCGAAGAATGACCTTGCATACAGCCTTACAATAGCCTAAAGGTACATATATTTTCTTTCTTATAAAATAAACTATATTTGTAGCTTTTCTTGCTATCGTTATGTCCTCATATATTTTTATTATTAGGGCTTAATTCTAAGTAAGGCTTTAAAGGTCAAAAAGGAAGCAGAAGATGAGAGCTGTCAGATAGCTCTTGGGAATCTTCGGTTAGAGGTCATTTCACTAAGGAATGAAGCTCTCGAGAAGGATAATGTTGGGGACTTGTTCTCAAGTGCTATGAGTTAAGAACATGGCAACACAGAAAACGTTAAACGCTAAAGCCCTTCGTCCTTCGAAGCATTATTTCCCTTAGGATATAATGATTTTCGGACGAAGGTAATGAAGGACATACCTTCATCAACATAACATATAAGGATAAAGAAAGAATCATATAAAGCATAAAAAATAATATAAGCAGTCATATATCATCATTATCTTATTTTTATTTTATTACCATGGAAAAATAGAAACAATATCAAATTACAAGTGTACCTTCGACTTGAAAGAAGGTAAAAGTACCAGCGTGACGCAAGGATCAATGCCAAGTCAACGTGAACAGTACGGAGTTACTGTTCATCTATTTATAGGCACGGGACGCAGCCCATGTAAAATTACACTCATGCCCTTTACATTTGCTAATAACTCTATAGTAGTCCATCGAGGTCTAAATAGCCTTTTCATCTTTAAGTCGGTTTCCCTTTTCTGCTATTATGCCGAAGCTCTCCTGCGCACAGCTTCAGCTTCACGCTATCCTTCATACTCCTTCTCGTGCTTCTTCATGCTGTGGTATCAACTTATGTCCGAAGGTACCTGTTCATCATTATACTTCCAGAAACATTGTTAAATCATGTTTTTGAGGACCTTCGTAAGCCGAAGGCCCCCAACAATAGCCCCTCGCAATATTAATTTGCTAGAATGATAAATTCAAATTGCGACAAGGACGAAGGCCCTGAGTCGAAGGTCCGAAAAAACACCTTCCCTTTGCTAGAATAGCAACAGCCACTGACAAGCGGGCCCTCCAGCACGCAACGCACCAGGCGTATAAATAAGAGCACACCACAAGCTCATTTGGCACGCTTTCTTGCCATCTGCTCTTGCTTACTCAATTTTTAGCTCTTGCGCATCAACACTTGCTTAGCTTTTTAAAATTTTTAAGCTTCGGCTTTGAGAGTACTTTTCTCGGCACTTTCGAAGATGTCTGAGGATAAGAAAGCTATCGCTGAACCGAAGTTGAGCCTTTCTGAGGAGATGAATCTTGGCTTTATTGAATCAATAGCAAGGACAAATGCAGAGAAGATTGCTAGGGAAACTTTGGAGGGTTTGTCCGAAGAAACTAGTGATAGTGACAGCTATGATGTGGAGAGCGGCGGGGAAGACTCCGAAGATCGACCCTAGCAACCGAGCCATGCAGTTTTTGGAAAATCAACTATTAAACAAAGCCATCTTAACAACATGAGGGGGAGATACTTTCGGGATATGTCTGTTGTGAGGGCTGATGACGGAGAGAAGACTTGTCCTACTCCAGAGGAGAATGAAGTCGTGATCTTCCGAAGCTTTTTGAAGGCTGGGCTTCGGCTTCCTCTGAGCAGCTTCGTAGTCGAGGTTTTGAAGATATTTCAGATTTACCTTCACCAGATTACCCCCGAAGCTATTATAAGAATGGGAATCTTTGTGTGGGCTTTAAGGAGTCAGGGCTTGGAGCCAAATGCAAAAAGTTTCTGCAGTATGCATGAACTGTTATATGACACGAAGCCCTGGGGTAAAGAACAGTATCATAACAATTTCGGCTGCTATAGCTTCATTGCTCGTTCTGGCTCAAGCTCCCCAGTACTGACTTTTTGGAAGAGATGGCCCAGAGACTGGACGAAAGAATGGTTTTATGTAAAAAATGATTTATAGGCACGAGAAGACATTAAAGATATAATCATGCGCCCTATCTGGCAACGCTTCGGGCTCCGAAAACCAAAGGTAGAAATTGACGAAGCGGTCGAAGAATGTCGCAAGGCCTTCGGCTTAGTCTGCTCTTTCATCAGGACAAGGGACTTAGTTCAAGAGCACGTGGCCTACAGGATATGGCCATTGTTAGCCGACTGGGAGATGCCAAAAGAATCCATCAGCAATCCCACGAAGGTGGTTTGGTTCGACTAAAATATACCTTCAGGTTTAGAGACCAGTTTATCGAGCCAGACAACGACTGGCTGAAAAGCGTCGAAGCTACAAGCGATGATCTGCTTGGGCTGTACTCTAGAGCAGAAGATAACGCATTATCGGTGGCCTTCGGGAACCGGAAAAAGAAGAGACTAAACAGAGTTTTTGATGCTGTTGAGTTCATGCATCCTGACTACCGTTACCCGCCTCGGGGGCAAAAAAGAAAAAGTGGAGGTTCTAGGAGAGATGATGCTTCAGCTGCTCCGAGCGAGCCCGCGCCGAAGAGGAAAAGGGTGAAGGTCTTTACTCATCAACCACGCTATATTGAACCGGCCATAGTGCCTGACTTTGGCGGTGAGACCTCTTCGGTGACCGAAGGTAAGAAACCTGTGATTACGCAGAAAATTGAACCGTCTGTATCGCCGAAGGCATCATCAGCCAAATCAGATGAGCCGAAGGCCATTAACATTGAAGAGATGAAGGTTGAGCAAACGAGAATATTGGAAGTAATAAGTCCTTCGGCAGAGGTGACAATGCCAAAGGCACAAAAGGATCTTTCGATGACCCCCAAGAGGAAGAGAATGGTCAACGTATTAGATGTGCTAGAAACAATAAAAACTTCAAGCTCTACTCCGAAGAAAGCTGCCGAAGCTTCGGAAACACACATTAAGGCCGAAGCTGCCAAGGTCCAAGTCGAGACCGAAGCTGGGCCTTCAGAGCCCGCCAAGGAGAAATCCTTGGAAATCGGAGAAAAGACAGAGAAGGAAGCTGCAGAAGTAATTCTGACTGGAAAAACCGCCATTCCTATTCTCGAAGCATCATCTGAAGCTCCTGATTATATTATACGACATGCTTCGGGAAAAAGATTATCTGAAAAAGAAAATCAAGAGGCTCAATTCTATGCTCAAAGATTGAAATATCCAAAGGGGCACTGATATTCAACGGCAACGGGGAAGAAGACTTCTTGTATTGTCTCCCAGACAGCAAAGAAATTTCTATCTGCCGAGAGATGGGCAAGAGCTTCGGTTTCCCTACACTAGAAGATGGGCTCTCAGTGTTATCAAAAGATGAGTTAGCCGACAGCTTAGCATACAATAGTTTAAAAGTGAGAAAATTAGATTTTTGTATTTAAAAACAAAATTTTCCATTTGCTTACACTTAATACCGCATTTTTTGCAGGGCCTTATTCTTAGCAACGCCCTCAGGGCACAAAAAAGTGCCGAAGATGAAGGGTATACCATAGCCTTGAACAACCTTCGTTCTGAAGTGATTGAACTAAGGAACAAAGGTCTTGAAAAAGATAAAATATTACACTCATTGTTGAACAAAATAAGAGAAGACGAAGTTGCTTCCAAAGCCTAAGCTGAAGCTCAAAAATACGAAATCGAAGATCTTCGAAAATAGCTATTCGAAGCTAAAGAAAAATGCAGTGTTGCAGAGGCTGATCGAGATATTAGTGTATATTGGAGGAACCACTTACAAAAAACAGTTAATGAACTTCGTGCATCCAAGGAGAGGTGCTATGAAAAGTCTATAGAGTGTGTTAAGAAAATAAAAACTAGTTTCGCCAATGTTGGCGCATTTTCTAACGAAGACAACTTCGTAAGGGGTGATCCTGAAGGCCCAATTGATTGGATCAATAACGAAGCTGAAGCTTTTGAAGAAGTTTTCAGTGGTCGCGGGGATATCTGCGCTTTCTCGGGTGCCAGGGGAATCGCAGCTATTTTAGAGAAATCAGGCTGCAACCATGTGAAAGCTTTGGCTCAAGCTAAAGCCACTTTATCTATTGAAGATACAAAAGATCCCTCGGCCGAAGCAAGCTTAATTGGCGGAAAATTCTTTACTGACATCTGGGAGAATGGCGGCCGAGGGATGGCGCACGAGATGATAAAAAAGAGTGAAAAAGATTCCCATGATTCAAAAGAAGCGACAAAGGCAGCTGAGAAAGCGGCGGAACTTGAGAGGCGAATAGGTATTACTTAATAACTTTTTAACTTTATTTACTAATTTTGCGTCTTCAGACTTATTTACGTTTTTATATCGCAGCTGAACTATCTCCTCCTCCAGAGCCCCTCGAGTTGACGGCCAACCCAGAAGCAGAAAAAGAAGATGAAGTTACTAAAGTGGCCGAAGCTATTCTGGACGAAGCTGTTAATCGACTGCTGAACGAAGCTGCAGAAGCAGTTTTAAAAGAAGAATAGCTTCTATTGTAAAAACATTTGTAATGTAATATTTGCTGAACAAAGTGCGTAGTATTTTTATAATTTTGGATGCAATATTTAAGCTGCTTGTAACTGAATTCTTTACGATGCATGAAACCTTACGTACATACCGTTTTTGAGCCTTCGGCGAAAAAACACCTTCCCTTCTTTTCATGCATTGTGAAGAACATCCATATTTCATAAAAACATCCGATCTTCGTAAAATCATTATGCTTCATAAACAATAGATCACCTTTTCATTTTAGAGTTTGACGAAGCTATACTTCTTCAATACTTATGTTGTGCCTTGGCACTGCTTTTTCGAATCAATCCCCGAAGATCAACATTGAATCCTCTTCTCACGCCATTGATGCAAGATGATGTATGATATTATGCTATGCAAAATGATGTAATGATGTTATGCTATGCAAAATGGTATTTTTGCCGAAGATACACACCCATTCCCTCAATGAAGCACACAATCTTTTTGCCGTTTATTTTTCGGCTTCACCGCTTATTTTTCGGTGTATCAGCGCTGACTTTTCGCTGTAAGCCTCCCTTAGGAGCTTCTTCGCCTTTTACTTCAGCGGAATCAGCGCTTATTTTTCGCTGTAAGCCTCCCTTAGGAGCTTCTTCGCCTTTTACTTCAGCGGTATTCGCGTTGACTTTTCGCGCTTCGCCTTTTACTTCGGCGGAATCAGCGTTTATTTTCGCTGTAAGCTCTGCATTCCCTTTGGAACGACTTTTGAGCAGAAAACTTACACTGCGCTCCCTTAGGAACGACTTTTTGTTGCTTCGGGAGACTTACACTGCGTTCCTTAGAACGACTTTCTATTGCTTCGGCAAAACTTGTAATGTGATTATGAACCCCGCTCCCTCTTGAGAGCAACTTTCGTGCTTCGCCAATTTTTTGGATTTCGTGAGTCTGTAAAAGAGATATATTTCCACTATGACCAAAACGAAGCTATTACAAGTAATTGAAAACGACAGGAAAAAATTTAAGCCTTTAACGATTGTTCTCTATTAAAAAAGAAAAATGATAACGAATGCTAGAACTATTTCAGAGGTAGAATATCTTCTAGTAGATGTGCTTGGATTCGGGCACAGTACTGTTGACTGTGCGAGCTTCGGACTCCTCTCTGAAGTCTCGTTGCTGATGAATGTGCTGGCTCCCTTCTGGCTGCTGGCCTCGTTGCAATGGGGGTGGGGGTGGAGGCTGTTGCCAAGATGCCTGAGGTTGGCTTGCTGAAGCAACAGAGGCTGTAGGATGGTTACCCACGTACTCTAGAATGTACGGCGAGTGGTACAAAGCAGTATGCATGACTTGCTTTGGCTGGCTCTGTTGGGCTGCTGCTTCTGCTATCTCTTTCTATTTCTGGATAGTGGCGTGGCACATCCTGGTAGTGTGGCCCTTGTCCTCACTGCAGAATAGACAATAAATTTTCCTGGGCTGATCCCCAAACCTTCCTCTGAAGCCCCTGGCGCCTCTGCCCCTTGGAGCTGGGGGCTGAGGATAGCTCTGTTGCTGCCCCGAAGCCTAGGAAGAATATTGCGGCCTCTGTTGTTGACTTCCCCTATCGTCATTCTGAGTGGAATGAATTGATCTGACGTGCCTAGGGTTGATCCTCCCTCCGAAGCCCCTGGCCATTTTGGAGAACCTGTAAGCTTCCTCCCTTCTCTATCGAAAATCATTGTCAGCACAGATGTATTCATCCATTTTCTGAAGCAGTTTCTCCAGGGTTTGAGGGGGTTTCCTGGCGATGTACTGGGCTGAAGGTCCTGGCCGAAGCCCCTTAATCATGGCCTCAATGACAATTTCATTGGGCACTATTGGCGCTTGTGCCCTCAGATGCAAGAACCTTCAGACATATGCCTAGAGGTATTCCTCTTGGTCTTGCATGCACTGGAACAAGGCTTGAGCGGTAACCGGCTTTGTCTGAAACCCTTGAAAACTGGTGATCAGCATGTCCTTCATCTTCTGCCATGATGTGATTGTTCCTGGCCGAAGAGAGGAGTACCAAGTTTGTGCAACATTTTTGACTGCCATGACAAAGGATTTTGCCATGACAGCAGTGTTGCCACCATACGAAGATATAGTTGCTTCGTAGCTCATCAGAAACTGCTTCGGATCTGAGTGTCCGTCATACATGGGGAGCTGGGTGGCTTGTAAGACGGGGGCTAGGGCGTAGCCTGCAGTTCTGCTGACAGAGGAGAAGCATCATCAAAAGCAAAATTTCCATGATGGAAATCCTCATACTAGTCATCCTCGTTGAAGAAGCCCTCTTGGTGCAATTCTCTGTGGTATGGCCTTCGATTCTGCTCATCTTGAGCAAGATGACGCACTTCTTCGGTAGCTTCGTCAATCTTCCTTTGCAGGTCAGCTAACCGAGCCATCTTCTCCTTCTTCTTCTGGACCTGCTGATGAAGCATCTCCATATTCCTGATTTCCTGGTCCAACTCATCCTCTTGTGGTGTTGGACTAGTGGCCTTCCTCTTCTGGCTTTAGGCTTCCCGAAGAGAAAGGGTCTCCTGGTTCGGGTCCAGCGGCTGCAGAACGGCAGCCCCTGTTGCCGAAGCTTTCTTTGGTGGCATGACGAAGGTCGATGCTTGCTGAAGGTGGTTGAAAAAAGGGTTCATCGGAGGTGGGCGCCAATGTTGGGGACTTGTTCTCAAGTGCTATGAGTTAAGAACAAGGCAACACAGAAAACGTTAAACGCTAAAGCCCTTCGTCCTTCGAAGCATTATTTCCCTTAGGATATAATGATTTTCGGACGAAGGTAATGAAGGACATACCTTCGTCAACATAACATATAAGGATGAAGAAAGAATCATATAAAGCATAAAAGATAATATAAGCGGTCATATATCATCATTATCTTATTTTTATTTTATTACCATGGAAAAATAGAAACAATATGAAATTACAAGTGTACCTTCGACTTGAAAGAAGGTAAAAGTACCAGCGTGACGCAAGGATCAATGCCAAGTCAACGTGAACAGCACGGAGTTACTGTTCATCTATTTATAGGCATGGGACACAGCCCATGTAAAATTACACTCATGCCCTTTACATTTGCTAATAACTCTATAGTAGTCCATCGAGGTCTAAATAGCCTTTTCATCTTTAAGTCAGTTTCCCTTTTCTGCTATCATGCCGAAGCTCTCCTGCGCACAGCTTCGGCTTCGCGCTATCCTTCGTACTCCTTCTCGTGCTTCTTCACGCTGTGGTTTCAACTTAAGTCTGAAGGTACCTGTTCATGCATTATACTTCCAGAAACATTGTTAAATCATGTTTTTGAGGACCTTCGGAAGCCGAAGGCCCCCAACAGATAAGATATTGTTTTCCTTAGTGGACAGGATGAAAACAGCAAAGCCAAACTTAGTGCACAAGCCGAAGCTCATGAGGCCAAAGTTGAAAATTTGAAGAAGAAGCTTGTGGAAATGAATGAAAAATTTGAAGTTGCAAATGCGAAGCACGAAATAAGCGAAATTGAGAGATTAAGGGTGCAAAAGAATTTCGAAGAGCTCCACGACTCCAAAGAAAGATGCTACGAGATATCCTTGGAATGCGCCAAAACTCTAAAGAATAGTTTTACAAAGGTAGGGGCCTATTCTTCCGAGCGAAAATTCATCCACGGTGTCCCCAATGGTGTCGTCTAGTGGATCAGCGGTGAGGTCAAAGCTCTTGACAAAATCTTAAGTGATCGAGGAAACTTGTGTGTATTCGCTGGCGCACGAGGGTTCATGGCGACCTTAGAAAAAGTCGGTTGTGAGCATGTTAAGGCTGCAGCCCAGTCGGAATTTGTTTTCTCGATTGGAGACACTAAGGACTCCTTCGGCTAAGGCCTTTACATTGGGCGGCAAATTCTACTCCGATGTTTCGGTGAAAGGCGATCGTGAGATGGCTGATGAAGCAATTAGAAAAAATGAAAAAGAATCTCACGACGCTCAAGAAGAAGCTAAGCGGGCTGAAGAAGTTGCTGAGCGCACAAGGCTTATAGGTACTTTTACTGAGATTCAGCTTTGAAGTTTGTTTTTAGCTTTGGAGTTAATCAACATATTCTTTATTGCAACTGAAATTTCACCACCACCGGAGCCGTATAATCCTGAAGTCGACCTGGCCATGAAACAAGCTTTAGATATAATGAAAATTGCTAACGAAGTCGTTGATGAAGTCGTCGACAGACTATTACACGAAGCTGCTGAAAAAGTGCTAAAGGAAGATTAAATTTTTGTATGATTGAAAGTGTAATGCTTGTGTATGGCTATCGTCTTTTCTAAGAAACAAACATCAAGTATTTGTATGTACATTAATGTAATATATTTCTTTGTGATGCATGAAACCTTCGTACATACCGTTTTTGAGCCTCTGGCGAAAAAACACCTTCCCTTCTTTTCATGTGTCGCAAATAAAAAGATTCTTCGAGTAGGAGTATAATCTGCCAAAGGCATGACTTGTTCTGCAGTATTTCTTTTCATAATCCAATTGATTCTTTCGAGAGAGCAACTCCCCTTTGTTGCCCCACACCTTTTTGGTGATGGAAAATGATGTATGATGCGATGCTATGCGATATGATATGATGGTATGATGCGGAATGTCATTTGTGCCGAAGGTAAAACCACATGGATATACAACCCAGACTCTGCATCGCCTTGGGAACGACTTTGGAGTCTCTTCACCTTTTACTTAGGTGGTATTTCAGCAATGCATCCCCTTAGGAATGACTTTGGAGCTAAGCTCTGCATCCTCTTAGGAACGACTTTGGAGCTTCTTCACCTTTGACTTAGGTGGTATTTAAGATCTGCATCCCCTTAGGAACGACTTTGGAGCTTCTTCACCTTTGATTTAGGTGGCATCTTAGCTCTACATTCCCTTAGGAACAACTTTAGAGCTTCGGAACTTACTCTGCTCTCCCTTAGGAACGGCTTTAGAGGTTCGGAACTTACTCTGCGCTCCCTTAGGAATGACTTTGGAGCTTCAGAACTTACTCTGCGCTCCCTTAGGAACAGCTTTGGAGCTTCGGAACTTACTTTGCGACACTCGATGGTGTAGCCACATATTTATTACATCGAGCTGAAGGTTAAACATTCCTATATTGTCTTTTGTGAAGGAAACATAAAAGCAAAAAAGAGTAGAAATAAAATGAATCGGGGCTTTATTTTGGCCAAAACATTATGCCATCTTCAGTAGATATGCCTGGACTCAGGCACAATACTGTTAACTGTGCGAGCTTCAGACTGCTACCGAAGGTCATGTTGTTGCTAAGGCCGAAGACGCCCTTCTGGATGCTGATCATGACCTGGAGCAAGCGCCAGTGGTGGGGGTGGTGGTAATTGAGCCCAGGAAGGTTGAGAGTGACTTGCTGAAGCAGCAGAAGCTGTAGGCTGTTGATTGCCTCTGTATTCGGAGATATATGGAGAGTAGCACGAAGCAGTATGCAGGACCTGCTTCGACTGATTCTGTTGTGCCTTGGCTTCAGCAATTTCCTTTTGCTTTTGGATCGTGACCTGGCACGTCCTCATTGTGTGTCCCTTGTCCTTGCCACAGAAAAGGCAGAACAATTTCCTGGGCTGATTACCGTACCTTCCTCCACTAAAGCTTCTCCCTCCTCTGCCTCTCGGAGCTGGTGGTCTGTAAAAAGTTTGCTGCATGCCCGAAGTCTATGAGCTGTGATGACTGCTCTGAGCATTGTTGACCCTTTTGTCATTGGCATTGGGATTATGGATTGTCCTGACATTCCTGGGGTGGAGTCTTCCTCCGAATCCCCTAGTCATCTCAGGAAACCTGTATACTTCCTCCCTTCTTTGGCGGAAATCATTATCAGCTCGGATGTATTCATCCATCTTCTGAAGAAGCTTCTCTAGGGTCTGTGGTGGATTCCTTGCAAAATATTGGGCTGTAGGCCCTGGCCGAATCCCCATGATCATGGCCTCAATAACAATTTCATTAGGCACTGTAGGCGCTTGAGCTCTCAAACACAGGAACCTTCGGACGTATGCCTGCAAGTACTCCTCATGGTCTTATGTGCATTGAAATAGGGCTTGGGCAGTGACTGGCTTCGTCTGAAAGTCTTGGAAGCTAGTGACTAGCATGTCCTTCAGCGTCTGCCACACCGTAATTATCCCTGGCCGAAGAGAGGAATATCATGTCTGGGCCACGCTTCTGACTGCCATGACGAAGGACTTTGCCATGACAGCAGCGTTGCCCTCATACAAGGATATTGTTGCCTTGTAGCTCATCATAAATTGTTTTGGATCCGAATGCCCATCATACATGGGTAACTGAGGTGGCTTATAGGGCTAAGAAAATTCTGAACCTAGCTTAACAGTGGCGCTAGTCTAACTTTGGAAATAAATTAAGGACGATTCAGTGGGTTTAAGTCCGAGGTCATTGTGATGAAGTTGGAGGTTGTATATAGGAGCATAACTTTGCTAAAGTGAGGTTGGGTTGTTGCTATTTGAAAACAGAAGTAATAATGCCTTGAAGTAGCACAGTCAGTCGGTCTGATGGGAAAAGAAATGTGATTACTGCATCTGATCATACTGAAGCTAGGGTTCAGTGTTATTGAGCCAACTTGGGTGTCGTTGTGTGGTTAATCCATTGGGGATTTTCGGTATGATCGTTATACCAAAGTGAAAGAACGTTGATTAATGCACCACTTTGATGCGGATCGATTTACAAGTAACTACATGAATTAGGGCGCAATGTCTATCCGAATTCGGGCTACCAGGCAAGATATCGACCTGGGCTCAGTGTACCTCGCCGGGGATAAGAACGCCACTGTTGCCGAGTTCACTGCTCGGACTTACGGCCATTGGTAAAAATATTCTGGGACGTGGCGCATGTAACCATGAGGTGGCATCGTTCGACCAAAGCATTTCACCAGGGCGCTCGTCGTGGCCTTACCCACGCGCGAGCTCGCTAGCGCACATGGAGATCTTTTGAATCCCATTCGATTCCAGCCACCTCCCTATAAATTGAGCCCAAGCGCTACTTCTTCACTACCTTACGCACCTGAGTGCTTGCGCGACCCGCTCAATTTCGTGAAGAAACCTAGTTAAGCCGTTGGCTTCCCCTCGCCGTTCTCGGCTCCGCCGTGAAAGACCCCTCCGTGGCCAGGTCAAATTGAGCAAGCATTCCTTAAATTCTGTCCCGTTCGAGCTTCCTCAGATGCTAGGGGTACTCCTCGATCCATTTAATTTAACGTTGGTGCCTTTATCTCACCAGAATAGCCCTTCGACGCCGGAATACTCCGTGATCCGCCACCCTGACACGGACCACCCTCTTTGTTCTTCGTCCCGCCCAACCCACCACCGTAGCGAGCTCCTAGTAAGTCCTTAGTGCTTGTCATGCCTATCATTTGGGTTCTACCGCGTCGTGGCTTCGGTACCAAGCCTGGCGAACCTCAAAGTCCGCCATGAACAGAGTAACATAGACCGTAGGCCATAATAATCCAATTGGTGGTGGGATGAGGGTTGGTTATGCCTAGGGAGGTAACTGGGCTGCTCGTCGCCTCGAAAGGGGGCTGCCGCCGGCGAGCTCCAATAGCGGTAGTCAGGTGTTCGACGCGGTGTCGTCGGGGGTCATGCAGACATAAATAGAACCAAGAAGAAGGGCTTAGATGTGAGTGTAAGTGACTCATGTGAATAGTATCAGTAAGTGCTTCGCAATTGTTTGAATGATCAGGGGCCTTTGCGCGAATCTACCCACGCAGTCGCGGGCGCACCCAAATTCTATGTAGACCTGGGCCAGCTTGGCTGGTTTTGGCCCAACACTGTTGATAGCTCTTTCCTTTTCTTTTTCTAATTAAGTTTGGAAATACATAGGAAATTCTAGAAAAATGATAAAAATATGGGACCAATTTTAATAAACTCCTAAGTTCCCCTAATATTAAAAAAAAAATAGTTCCAAGATTTTTAGTCCCAACCATGAATTGTTTAGCATTTAAAGATGCCTAAGCCTAGTCTTTTAGAATTTTAGAAGTGAGTTGGTAGTTCCAAAAATCATAAAAACTTTTTGGGTAAGCTTAATAGGATTATTAAAGCCCTTGGGTAAATTTTGGCATGTTTTGGACATTGTTTGATCCCAAACCCAAAACCCTAGCTTCCTAAGGTAGAATTTGCTTAATCCTAATAGGATACTAACTCAGGAAACCCTAGTGACTCAGGTGTGCCATGAAGGAAAGTTATATTCAGGACACAAATTAATGTGTTTCTATTGCATATTCATAGCATCACATGAGCATTCATGTATATGTATTGTTATGTATAGAAAACGAAGAAGAAGTGATTATCGAAGAAGAAACTGCCCACCAGCTGAAATTTCACCTTCCGAGAACAGTTTATACTTTGACATTTGTGGAACAGATCCCGAGTCTCCTATAACACAAGGCAAGCCCCGGTGCATTTACCATTCCTTGTTGTTTTAAACTCTTTATCACTTGAAATAATGCATTAGGTGATAGGAGTTGGGTGATAAACAATTGCTGCATTTCCTTCCTTGGAACTGTTTACCATTCCTTGATACCTATTTACTTAAAGGTTTTCTAATGCTTAGTCTTGCCTTAGAAACAAAATGATTTGTTTTAAACAAAAATGGTGCTTCAGATGGAATGGGAAGTTTTCAAAACAAAAGATTTGATGGTGAATCCATCATGGCCATGATGGGCTCAACATCGGAAAAGACATACCTCTGACAGGTACTAAACTTTGGGTTTTAAATGATAAAGCTGAGACCGGATGGGTGACTTGCACGAGAAGAGAGTCTCGGTGTAGTGTCTCCATCTAAGTCGCTTAAGGACCGTGTCGATGTAGGCCTGCTGACCGGGGACCCTTTAACTGGACACATGCCTCGTCATGGGTAAGCTTTGCCTCGGTCGGACCAATACCTGAAAGGCCAACATGCAATGGGAGTGGAGAGATGGCGAGAGTAGCGTGTACCCTCCGTGGCAAGAGGCTAGACGGTGGTGTATCTGTGCTCTCGGTTGGTGTGAACCCGGTCTGGTCTTGAGAAACCCGGTGGCAAGTTGACATATGCAAGGGTTAAGTGCTACATATGTCATGTGGTTGGAGATCCTCAGGTGGGTATTAATCGATTTGGATTGTCGTTACTTCTTGGACATGAAGACTTGGTCACTGACTTACATGTAGCAATCCAGTGAACTGAAGGGTTGATAAAAGGATGGCTAGTATAGGCCAAGTGCTTGAACTAGGATAGAAAGAACTCTAGATGCAGGTAATTTTACTTAACCTGACAATAAAACTGGATTTTTAAGGATCCACTATTAGTAAGCATTTCTGCAAACAGAGTCTTTGATGCTTGATCAGCCTTACCTTGCCTCCCTCAAGCCAGCATATCCTTGAGAGTTTTCCTTTGTCGGGCAAGACTTGTGAAAGTACACTCCGTACTCAGGGTTTTCAAACCCATGTTGTTGTAGGTGAGGAAACAACAGAGTTTTGTTGTTTCTGTTCTAAGGTGGTACCAAAAGAGGGGCTAAACCAGTGATCGTGTGTGTGGGAGGATGTCTGCCTCTTATTTTGAAAACACTAAACTTTTGCGCGGGAGGGTGTTTGTAAAATCCCAAAAAATGTTGACCCAAAAGTTGATCTTCGGTGAGTGGATGTGGGAAAAAGGGTTGTGGGCCGTTGGATGCTGCATCAGAAGTCATCTGAGGCGTCACTTCTTTTCTCCCACAAAATAAACCCTAGGTGGCCACCCCTTCGCCTTCTTGGCCGCCACCCCCTCCCCTTTCTTGGCCGCCTCACTTTTCCCCCTTGGCTGGCCGCCACCTCTCCCCCCTTTGCAGCAGCCCTCCAATACTTCTTCCTCCCTAGATCTCCCCGCCACGCAACAAGGATCGAGAAGAGGAGGAACAAGATGGATTGAAGAGGAAGAGAGGATCAAGGAGATGTGCTACCCCCATCTCTTGCAGATTTTTCTTAGGGAAAACCCTAGGTAAGGATGGGATCCTTGTTCCTCCCTATAATTATGTGCTTTTGGAGGTTGTGGATCATGTGGATTGAAGGATTAGAGGTTGGATTGGGTGTGGGGTTAGGTTTTGATTTCGAATTTAATTTCTACAGAATGGCAGATTCGACAGTTTCTGTTCATGCCAGTTTTCCGTGGTCTTAGTGGCCTCAAAAAAATAAAAAAAGTCTATATATGAGTCGTAGATAATTTGTAGATCTTTCCGTGGCCACGAAGAACACCTCAATCGGACATCAGAACAGAAAGTTATGGCAACTTGATTATAGCAGTTTTTCAGTCTCATAATTCTGTGCAGAATCTGTTCTCTTAAGAGTTAGGCAATTTTATCAACAGAATTAAACTGTGGGTTGGTAAAAAAAGTTGTAGATAATTTCATAAGCTTTCCATAATGTTAAAGAGTGCATTCAAATGATTTGTGAAACTCCAGTTATGTTTGTTTTACTGTGGCTGTTCCTGTTTGCCTGACAGAAATGAGTGGGTCTGTTCACTGGTGGGTTTCATCTAGTAAATGGTCGAATTGGCTCTTCCAACTATGGAGACTTTTGTAGTGGGATAAAAGTTCTTACTTCCAGCAGAATTTCATAATTTTTGGTTCAGTAGTTTGGGAGATATCGAATTTTAAAGTTAACCATACTGCTGTCTAAAACAGATTCAGTCAGTTATCTTGTCATATGTTTTAGAACTTGTAGATGGCAGAATTTAATTATCCATTAAATACTGAAGTTGTAGAGTATTTTGTGTAGATACTCCTAGAGTATTTGTTTGATATCACCGCTGTTTTAATTTTAAAGATACAAAATTAACAAACAGCGTTGCTGTTGTATGACATGTGGTTCAGGGTGGGAGTCTTTCCACTGGGTCTTGGTTTCAAGTGTAGGAGTGTTTTGTTGATTGATGACAAATGTTTGTGAAATATTTGTACTAAGTTTTACGCCCGCTAGCAGGTGGCTACACTCCAGATCATGTCTAGTACATTTCTTCTTCTTCGATGAAGGCAAGTGAATGTAGCGGTGGTTGCTTCCGTTCTGACCTGTTATTTCTATTGCCTACACTCTATGGTGATGCTTTACTTGCTTGCGTTATACTGATGCTCAATCATATATTGATGATGATTATGACTCGAGTATGATTCATGAGATTAATTCACACCCCTGAAGGTAAATGAAGTATTATTTGAGGTTGGTATTGTATCTGAACGTAAATAAAGTATTATTTGAGGTTTGTATTGTATCTGAAGGAAGTGAAGTTTATTGATAAATGCAGCATGCCATATACATTGCATGACTCATTTGCATCTGAAGTTTTGTCGTGACCTATGATCCGACCGTACCGGTACAATTTAGCATCGTACGTTGCCCGAGGAGGGGTACGATGCGGCTTCATACCCTTAGAGGTATGAAGGCAGAGGACATATGCATTGCATTTATATGCATTCATTGAAATGATATTTGCATATGATGTGGTTTTATACCCTCAGAGGTATGAAGATAGAGTACCTACACATTGCATTCCTGTGCATACATTGAAGTGATATTTGCAGGTATTGTTGATGCAGGGAAGTGTTATAGAACCTATTGTGGTTGTTCGAGGAAATGAGATGGTATTGGTTATAGTGGGACTACTGGGTTCTATATTTACAAGTATTTCTGATTTTAATTGTGACTCTTTTAAAATGTTAATGAATTCAATTTGTGGTTTAAATATCTCGTCAAAATAATTCGCTTGCTGAGATGTTTCATCTCACTCTTGCATTACTCAATGCAGGTGATTGTTGCTCATCAAGGAAAGTGGGAAGTAACAGCACATCCACCTTCACTCTTATAATAACGCTGCTTAGGCATAGTCATGATTTAATTAGAAGCTTCTTGTCAAAGGATGTTTGTTTCTAACTAGTTGTGCGCACTGGTTAATTTAGCTCATGCCGTTATGGTTATCTTCCCATTGCTAGCAGACTATTAATGTCTATTATGTTTTCTTATCATGATATCTATTTATACTTTGTTGCTTCCTCGTTTATGCAATTTTCAAAGGAGATGCTGTCGAAATTTTATATACGAATGTTAGATGTGTAGTTTAGTAGCATTCTGGGGTGTTTGTGGATCTCGGGGTGTTATAGTTGGTATCAAAGCATAGGCTTTAGATTCTTGGCAATTTGAAGATAAATTTGACACACTTGCACATATAGGAAGGGTATGGGTACAAATATCTTTGATATATATTAATGTCTTTGAAGTGCAGATGACAATAATTTCACCCCTCCCTATTGCTTTATGGTGATGTGGTAAGTTGTTTATGACCTAATGCCTGATATAATTTATCTCTAAATCTTTATATTGTTTTATTAATGCGTTTGATATCGCTAGTCTTTTGTGAGATTGACGTTGTTATTATGCTTGTGATATACAAGTATGCCTATGTTGTTTTCACCATGTTTTTCATGGTTGAGTTTTATTACAATAATATTATTATATATGCTTGATTGAGGATGTATCTAAGAGGAGTGTGAATTGTCTGTTTTGGGTTACAAGGTAACCATCAATTTGAATTTTAGTTGTGGAGCGGTTGGTGGATAGTTCCAACTATCTTTGCAAAAAATGATTGTTTATGACGAGAAACCGGTTCTGAAAGAAATGAATATTGGTACTTTATATGGATTTTTGGGGGAAGTCTTTTCATAGACAGAATGGCTTACATGTCTCTCTCCTATTGTGTGTTTTAGTTGCCACAAAGCCTAGATGTGGTTTAAAGTGGTTGCCTGTTAGTCATACTAATTGTAGAATAAATCTTTGATTCTCTTGATCCTTTGATTATGTATTGATACATTGAGGATCTGCTGGTTCCCTTTCCGATGCATGCTTGTGGAGCCATTTTTAGACCACCTATCTATTGGTTTGAAGGAAGTCATTGCCTAGCCTAGAGTTGGTTGGGTGTGGCTAGTCACCTACTCCTAGATGATGTGGTTTTTACATCAGCTTAATATGTTTGTCAAATGTGTGAAGGATTAGGGGTTATTATTGACCTTGTATGTCTGGTACTTTGAGTGCATCGTATGATAGAATGAAATGTAAGTTTCTGAACTACAGTAGATGAAGACTTATGTTATGTGTAGGTTAACCTTACTAGTTTAGATATTTTTCCCTAGTTGAGTTGTTGGATGGAGTATAGTGACATTGGTTAACCAAGTATTGTGTTGTTGTGCTGTCAGTGCTCTTTGTGGAGCTTTTGGCATTTCTTCGATGAAATGTGCCGCGCAGAATGTTATTGGCTTCTTGTTGGCTTTATTGCTCCATTAGTTCTATAGATTTTCTCCCTTTTGTGGGGTGCAAAGAATGTTAGATTACATGATTATCTTTTCATGATGGCAAGAATAAGGTTTAGGAAGATTAGGAGTTTTGTTTCAATAGAACCACTTGTTTCATGGTGCTTTGAGGTGAGGGGTTTGATCTTCTTATACATTCGTCGGGTGGGGATGTTTCACCATTTAATTAAAATTAATTGTTGAAGTTGGTAAGGGTTGTGCTTAGTGCATATTACCCCTTCATAAAAGAGTGTTGTCTTAAGACATTGATGTTGATGTATAGTTGCATCCAAATTCGATGCTGTGAAATTGTAGTGTTGATTGCATCTATGACTTGCTTTGAGCTTCATTGCATGCTGTTTCATGCTTGATGTCAGGTCATGTAGTTTCCTTAAACAATTAGTCCAAGGTAGAAGTTCTTGTGTTAATTAAGACCAATAATGGACCCATGTTTTGAATGGTGGTGCTATATGGGGTACCTTGGATGTTTTGGTTGGAGTGGTTGAATTCGAGGACGAATTCTTTTTAAGGGGGGTAGTGTGTAAAATCCAAAAAACATGTTGACCCAAAAGTTGATCTTCGGTGAGTGGATGTGGGAAAAAGGGTTGTGGGCCGTTGGATGCTGCATCAGAAGTCATCTGAGGCGTCACTTCTTTTCTCCCACAAAATAAACCCTAGGTGGCCACCCCCTTCCCCTTCTTGGCCGCCACCCCCTCCCCTTTCTTGGTCGCCTCACTTTTCCCCCTTGGCTAGCCGCCCCCTCTCCCCCCCTTTGCAGCAGCCCTCCAATACTTCTTCCTCCCTAGATCTCCCCCCCACCCAACAAGGATCGAGAAGAGGAGGAACAAGATGGATTGAAGAGGAAGAGAGGATCAAGGAGATGTGCTACCCCCATCTCTTGCAGATTTTTCTTAGGGAAAACCCTAGGTAAGGATGGGATCCTTGTTCCTCCCTATAATTATGTGCTTTTGGAGGTTGTGGATCATGTGGATTGAAGGATTAGAGGTTGGATTAGGTGTGGGGTTAGGTTTTGATTTCGAATTTAATTTCTACAGAATGGCAGATTCGATAGTTTCTGTTCATGCCAGTTTTCCGTGGTCTTAGTGGCCTCGAAAAAATAAAAAAAGTCTATATATGAGTCGTAGATAATTTGTAGATCTTTCCGTGGCCGCGAAGAACACCTGAATCGGACATCAAAACAGAAAGTTATGGCAGTTTGATTATAGCAGTTTTTCAGTCTCATAATTCTGTGAAGAATCTGTTCTCTTAAGAGTTAGGCAATTTTATCAACAGAATTAAACTGTGGGTTGGTAAAAGAAGTTGTAGATAATTTCATAAGCTTTCCAGATTGTTAAAGAGTGCATTCATATGATTTGTGAAACTCCAGTTATGTTTGTTTTACTGTGGCTATTCCTGTTTGCCTGACAGAAATGAGTGGTCTGTTCACTGGTGGGTTTCATCTAGTAAATGGTCGAATTGGCTCTTCCAACTATGGAGACTTTTGTAGAGGGATAAAAGTTCTTACTTCCAGCAGAAGTTCATAATTTTTGGTTTAGTAGTTTGGGAGATATCAAATTTTAAAGTTAACCATACTGCTATCTATAACAGATTCAGTCAGTTATCTTGTCAGATGTTTTAGAACTTGTAGATGGCAGAATTTAATTATCCATTGAATACTGAAGTTGTAGAGTATTTTCTGTAGATACTCCTAGAGTATTTGTTTGATATCACTGTTGTTTTAATTTTAAAGATACAAAATTAACAAACAGCGCTGCTGCTGTATGGCATGTGGTTCAGGGTGGGAGTCTTTCCACTAGGTCTTGGTTTCAAGTGTAGGAGTGTTTTGTTGATTGATGGCAAATGTTTGTGAAATATTTGTACTAAGTTTTACGCCCGCTAGCAGGTGGCTACACTCCAGATCATGTCTAGTACATTTCTTCTTCTTCGATGAAGGCAAGTGAATGTAGCGGTGGTTGCTTCCGTTCTGACCTGTTATTTCTATTGCCTACACTCTAATATTCAGAAGTATTGGATTCTTTCATAATTGGACTCTATGGTGATGCTTTACTTGCTTGCATTATACTGATGCTCAATCATATATTGATGATGATTATGACTCGAGTATGATTCATGAGATTAATTCACACCCCTGAAGGTAAATGAAGTATTATTTGAGGTTGCTATTGTATCTGAAGGTAAATAAAGTATTATTTGAGGTTTGTATTGTATTTGAAGGAAGTAAAGTTTATTGATAAATGCAGCATGCCATATACATTGCATGACTCATTTGCATCTGATGTTTTGTCGTGACCTATGGTCCGACCGTACCGGTACAATTTAGCATCGTACGTTGCCCGAGGAGGGGTACGATGCGGCTTCATACCCTTAGAGGTATGAAGGCAGAGGACATATGCATTGCATTCATATGCATTCATTGAAGTGATATTTGCATATGATGTGGTTTTATACCCTCAGAGGTATGAAGATAGAGTACCTACACATTGCATTCCTGTGCATACATTGAAGTGATATTAGCAGGTATTGTTGATGCAGGGAAGTGTTATAGAACCTATTGTGGTTGTTCGAGGAAATGAGATGGTATTGGTTATAGTGGGACTACTGAGTTCTATATCTACAAGTATTTCTGATTTTAATTGTGACTCTTTTAAAATGTTGATGAATTCAATTTGTGGTTTAAATATCTCGTCAAAATAATTCCCTTGCTGAGATGTTTCATCTCACTCTTGCATTACGCAATGCAGGTGCTTGTTGCTCATCAAGGGAAGTGGGAAGTAGCAGCACATCCACCTTCACTCTTATAATAACGCTGCTTAGGCGCAGTCATGATTTAATTAGAAGCTTCTTGTCAAAGGATGTTTGTTTCTAACTAGTTGTGCGCACTGGTTAATTTAGCTCATGCCGTTATGGTTGTCTTCCCATTGCTAGCAGACTATTATTGTCTATTATGTTTTCTTATCATGATATCTATTTATACTTTGTTGCTTCCCCGTTTATGCAATTTTCAAAGGAGATGCTGTCGAAATTTTATATACGAATGTTAGATGTGTAGTTTAGTAGCATTCTGGGGTGTTTGTGGATCCCGGGGTGTTACAGTGTTTTGCCTCCCTGGTTTGTAATAATACTTTATGCACTCTTAACACCCGGTATTGTAATAATACTCTCTATATATTTTATGAATGTAAATTAAGTTCTGTAATCTGCTTCCGCTTATTCTTTCCTCCGATGTGATGTAATATCTGCGTGATGGGTGAAGCGTTCTTGGGCGGTATGATGTTGATACAGAGGACCGAACTTGTCAAGTGATTATGTGCATCTATATGGTTGTCTGAGGTCCTTAGGACAAGGACATCTGTAGGTGGGCCTAATACCTTGGGATGTTCCGTGACAGCTGGTATCGGAGCGAAGTCCATCTTCTCAGATATTATGTAGTACATCAAAAGAATTTTCAAACACTTACCTAGAAATATTCTTTCATTCTTACCTTATCACTTTCTGGTAGTCCCTTATCTTGTAAAGTCGCGTAACAGAGTGCACTATATGTAGGAAGGGAGGGATCAACAAAGGTTGATTCCATAATTATTAGATTATGCATGCATCATACTTAAAACTATACTAATAAATCTTCCCCTCTTATAGAGATATGGCACGCACTAATACTACCCAACGCAAATTGACTGGACCTCATGGTGTGCCACGACATCAGCTAGCCTCCAGGCACGAAGGGAGTAGCAGTGGCAGTAACGACCCGATTGGAGACCTGGAAGCCCGAGTGGACAACTTCGATCAGAACTACGCCATAGGAATAGGGCACGTGAGCGGGATAGCCACCGTATTGTGGAGCTGTCAGCTGAAGTGAGTCGTCAGCAGTACGAAATTTCAGAACGCGATACAACCATCGATTGGGTCGTCAACTCGCGCTCCTTCGCTTGGGACTGTGAAGCAAAAGCTCTAGCCCGCGTGGCAGAACTTAGCGCATCTCTTGAAAACCTGCAAGCGTACTGTAATACCTTACATGAAGAAGTGCATGTATTGTATGATCGGCTGCACCCAGACGTGCCACCAAACATCGCTGCAATGGGAGCCGTATCATTTGGAACAGCTAATGAAGGACCTGATGGGGAGCTGGACCTTTTTAGGCCCCCTCCTTCCATGAACCTTGCTAACAAACGGTATCCTGCAGTAGGAAATGGAGCAACGAAGGATGAAGAAGACTAGAGTAGTATAGTCTAAGTATTGTACTTATGTAAAATAAGTAAGAAAACTTGAGTTGTATAATGGATTCTGTATAATTATTACATTTTGGCAATGTAATATGATGGTGTATGTTGGCATGTTATATTTTTCAAATGTTTCTTTGTCTCAGATGCCATCTCGGACTCGTGCACATGATGGTGCGGGGACATCCCGCTCACGTGGGGAAGGTACTCCCAACCCGCCACCGGTACCACCAACCTTGGCCGAGGCTATCGCTGCCCTGGTCAATGCCACCGCTGATAACACGCGCTTCTTGCGCGAAATGGCGGACAACCAATTCCAACAGCATGGAGGCAGAGTTCCCCCTCAAGGACCGTGTGATACTACTTATTTGGACTTCTCTGAGACTCGATCACTGCTCTTCGTCAAAGCAGAGGAACCCTTAGAAGCCGATGAATGGGTGAGAGTAATGGAACAAAAGTTTGGGTTAATTCGATGCACGGAGACAGAAAAGCCCATGTTCGCTGCACAACAGCTAAGAGGGCCTGCCAGTACCTGGTGGGCAAATTTTTCAGCAATCCAACCTGTTGGACATCAGGTTACCTGGGAAGAATTCAAGTTGGCATTTCGGGAACATTATGTTTCATAGGGAGTACTCTAGATGAAACTAGAAGAGTTTATCTGGTTGAGGCAAGGAGGAGATACGGTGATGCAGTATCTCAACAAATTCAATCACCTCTCTCAGTATGCCATTGACCAGGTGGATACCGACTTGAAGAAAAAGAATTGTTTTATGAGGGGGCTCAATGATAGGCTTCAGCGGAAAATGGCAACATGCTTGGACCTCACCTACAGTAAGGTTGTCAGTACAGCACTAGCAGTGGAAGCCAAAAATGTGGGACATGGAAAATCAAAGGGGTTTGGAGGTGAAAGGTCAAATCAAGGGCCTGAAAAGAGAACCAGGTTGGTGATCCGACCTTTTAATCAAAATCATTCTTTGCCTCTCCCACCTTCATATCCATTCAAACAGCCCATCTTTATTCATCCCACTACTGCCCCCACTTCTAACAATCAGCCGAGTGCCCCTAGTACTCGTTACCCTGCCCTTCCCAGTTCTTCCAGTGGGTGCTTCAACTTTGGAAAGTCCAGACATTTCATCAAGGACTGCCTATATCTGAAGCAAAATAAATCCAACATTCAGCAGCCCTCTGGGAACTCAAATCAAGGAAAGGGAACACAGCCAACACTTCAACGGGCAAGATCAAGAAAACTGGACGGGTCTATTATACCCAGGTGGCTACTACACCGGAGGGCGAACCGGTGATGATGGGTACATTCCTTATTGCCAATCACCCAGCAGTTATCCTCTTCGATTCTGGTGCATCAGATACCTTCATAAGCAAGAATTTTGTGGAGAAATATTGCATTCATTGCACTGAATCTAGGGAGGGATTTGTTATCCACTCACTTGGGGGTCGAATATTTACTAAGGAAGTAGCCTTCCATATACCAGTAACATTGGCCGGACGGGAATTTCCTACAAATATGATTGTTATAAAGGGGCAAGACATAGATGTAATTCTGGGCATGAACTGGTTAGCCTAGCATAAGGCCATCATCAATACAAACTTAAGGACCATTAAATTAAGCCATGGTCATGAAGAGATCCAATTGTCCATCCCTATAGCTGTCCTAGTTAAAGCATCTAGACAAATTTATGAGGCTATACTACAAGAAATCCAGGATATTCCAGTGGTATGTGAATTCCCGGATGTATTTCCTAAAGACGTTCCTGGGTTGCCTCTAGAAAGGGATGTGGAATTTGTGATTGAACTGAAGCCCGGTACGGCTCCTATTTCTAGAAGGTCATATCGAATGCCACCTAATGAATTGGCATAACTCAAGACTCCACTACAAGACTTGCTTGAGGAAGGGTTCATTAGACCCAGTTCATCACCATGGGGATGTCCAGCAATTTTCATCAAGAAGAAGGATCAAACACTTCGAATGTGCGTGGACTATAGACCCCTCAATGAGGTTACCATTAGGAACAAGTACCCTCTTCCTCGGATCGATATCTTATTTGATCAACTTACTGGAGCTCGAGTATTCTCCAAGATTGATCTCAGGTCAGGTTATCATCAGATCCGTATTCGACCCGAGGATATACCCAAGACCGCATTCACCACGCGGAATGGATTATTTGAATATTTAGTCATGTCTTTCGGATTAAAAATGCTCCAGCCCACTTCACATACTTAATGAACTCGGTATTTATGCCCAAGTTGGATAAATTTGTGGTGGTCTTCATTGACGACATTCTGATCTATTCCAAAAATGAAGAGGAGCATGCCAAGCACTTGCGGATTGTGCTAACACGCTTAAGGGAACATCAGTTGTATGCCAAATTCAGCAAATGCACGTTTTGGTTGGAGGAAATCCAGTTTCTTGGACATGTATTGTATGCAAAAGGGATTGCGGTCGATCCTAGCAAAGTCAAGGATATTCTAGAATGGAAACCGCCTACTACAATACATCAAGTTTAGAGTTTCCTTGGACTGGCTGGATATTACCGCAGGTTCATTCCGGATTTCTCCAAGATTGTTAAACCTATTACAGGTTTATTGAAGAATGATACAAAGTTTGATTGGTCCTCAAAATGCAATGAAGCCTTCGAGCGGCTGAAGGTGTTGTTAACCACTGCCCCGGTGTTGGCTCAACCGGATATTGAAAAGCCTTTTGATGTGTATTGTGACGCATCGGGCAGTAGACTCGGATGTGTCCTAATGCAAGAGGGCCGAGTCATAGCTTACGCTTCACAACAATTACGCTGGCATGAGGAGCACTATCCAACTCATGATTTGGAATTAGCTGCAGTCATTCATGCCCTCAAGATTTGGCGTCATTATCTGCTAGGGAATGTGTGCCATGTGTATACGGATCATAGAAGTCTGAAATATATCTTTACCCAGTCAGAACTGAATATGAGACAATGAAGATGGCTTGAGCTAATTAAAGATTATGATTTAGAAATCCATTATCACCCAGGAAAAGCTAATATGGTGGCAGATGCATTAAGTCGCAAAGCTTCCTGTCATTGTCTTACGGTAAGGACAACTGACACCACCTTATGTCAAGAAATGGAAAAGTTGAACCTAGGTATGATACAACATGGAACTTTGACACAATTGAAGCTTGAGTCAGTTCTTCAACAGAGAATTATTGATGCCTAAAGAACTGACAAGGGTATGAAGTGCATTCATGAGAAAATGGAAGCTGGCAAAGCAAATTGCTTCAGAAAAGATAACCAAAGAGTAATATGGTTTAAAAATTGCATAGTTGTGCCAAAAGATGCTGATGTCCGCCAACAAATTCTGGACGAAGCCCATCTTAGTCGATATTCCATTCATCCGGGAAGTACTAAGATGTATCAAGATTTAAAACAATACTATTGGTGGACAAAAATGAAGATTGAAATCGCACGCTATGTGGCAAGATGTGACACCTGTAGACATGTCAAGGCAATGCATATGAAGACCACTGGACGCTTACAATCCTTGCCCATCCCAACTTGGAAATGGTAAGATATTAGAATGGACTTCATTGTGGGATTGCCTCGGACAGCTAAAGGATTTAATTCTATCTGGGTTATAGTTGACCGGCTTACAAAGATAGCACATTTTCTTCTTGTCAAGACAGATCACCCAGTTGTTGTCTATGCCTAGTTATACATTGCTCGTATTCTCAGTTTGCACGGAATTCCAAAATCGATAGTTTCGTACCATGGACCATAATTTGTATCCAAGTTTTGGAGCGAACTGAATAAATCCTTGGGTACTAAATTACTCCACATTTCGGCTTATCATCCCCAAACATGTGCATAAACTAAGAGAGTAAATCAGATACTTGAAGATATGCTATGGGCATGTGTTATGGAGTTCCCACAGAAATGGGATGATCATCTACCATTAGCAGAGTTTTCTTATAATAATAGCTATCAAGAAAGCATTAAGATGGCACCGTTTGAAGCAATGTACGAACGACGATGCCGAACACCCTTAAATTGGTCTAAACCCGGAGAAAGGTGGTTTTTAAGGCCTGATTTAGTCAAGGAAACAGAGGCAAAGGTTCAACGGATAAGGCACCACTTGAAAGAAGCTCAAGCTCGGCAGAAAAGTTATGCGGACAAACGACGCCGACCTTTGTTCTTTCAAGTCAGGGATCATGTATACCTGAAAGTATCACCAATGAAGGGTGTTAATCGATTCGAGGTAAAAGGAAAGTTGGCACCTCGATATATTGGCCCATTTCCCATTCTTGAACAATCCGTACCAGTATCGTATAGACTTCGACTGCCAGAATCATTATCCATGGTGCATAATGTATTCCATGTATCTCAATTAAAGAAGTGCCTTCGGATTCCTGATCGAACCACCAATATGGTGGATGTTACTTTGGAACCAGAACATCCCATTCGAGTTTTGGACTAGAAGGACAGGATCACCCAAAAAAGGACCCTCAAGTTCTATAAGGTACAATGGAACCAGCACACTGAAGATGAAGCTACCTGGGAGACTCAAGATTTCCTGGAGAAAAACTTTCCTAGGTTTTTAGCTTCATGTAACTTGTAAGATGTGTATATCTAATTGTAAAAATGGAATAAACCCCATAGCACCCCCTACTCTTTAAGACAAATAAGGAAATAAAGATGTGATGTGTTTCCTTTTCCGCTACTTACCCTAGGACCTTAAATCTCGGGACGAGATTCTTTTATGGGGGGGAAGAATGTAACACCCCTGGTGTTATTGGCACAAAAACTTGAGCATGACATCATATGCATTGACATTTCATTGTGTTGTTACACCTAGAATGCATCCACGAGGTAAAAATTTCAAAACAAGTTGTGATGTGGTGACTTGAAGTGTGCTTACCCTAGGGTAGGGTACTTAACCCTAGGATTAGGGCATGTGGGTGATAGTAAGCCAAATTGAGTGCAATCTCAAAAGTTATTAGAAGTACTCAAAAGAGATTAAGAATGATGAATTTGAATGGCACAAAAAACCCTAGAGTGCTTAAAACCCTATAAGAAACCCTAGAAAACCCTAATCTGTACCCTATGGGGTGAATTCAAATTCTATACACTTTTGGACCAAAGTGCAAATGTCAAAGTGATAGAACATCAAAAACTAAGTAACTTTTACATTGGAGGATTTTCAAGTAGTATGGAGAAATTTGGACTTAATTGCAAAAAGGCCCAAGAGCCCCAAAGTGGTAACTTTGAATTTCAGTGGAATTGGGTCACCTTTAGAGCTTTGTATTTCAAAAATACTAAGGATTTTGCCCTAGGCCAATACATCAAACTTGTAGACCTATGATAGGAGTACAACTTTGATTAAGTGACTAAGCACTAATGATGTATGAAAATGGAAAAAAATTGGGTCTAAAGTTGGACTGTCAGTCATAAGAAAATTCTAAACCTAGCTTAACAGTGGTGCTAGTCTGACTTTGGAAATAAATTAAGGACGATTCAGTGGGTTTAAGTCCAAGGTCACTATGATGAAGTTGGAGGTTGTATATAGGAGCATAACTTTGCCAAAGTGAGGTTGGGTTGTTGCTATATGAAAACAGAAGTAATAATGCCTTGAAGTAGCGCTGTCAGTCGGTCTGATGGGGAAAGAAATGCGATTACTGCATCCGATCATACTGAAGCTAGGGTTTAGTGTTATTGAGCCAACTTGGGCGTCGTCGTGTGCTTAATCCATGGGGATTTTCGGTATGATTGTTATACCAAAGTGAAAGAACGTTGATTAATGCACCACTTTGATGCACACCGATTTACAAGTAACTACATGAATTAGGGTGCAATGTATATCAGAATTCGGGCTAGCAGGCAAGATATCGACCTGGGTTCAGTGTACCTCGCAGGGGACAAGAACGCCACTGCTGCCGTGTTCACTGCTAGGACTTGCAGCCGTTGGTAAAAATCTTCCTTGACGTGGCGCATGTAACCATGAGGTGGCGACGTTCGACCAATGCATTTCACCAGGGCGCTCATCGTGGCCTTACCCGCGCGCGAGCTCGCCAGCGCACATGGAGATCTTTTGAATACCGTCCAATTCCAGCCACCTCCCTATAAATTGAGCCCGAGCGCTACTTCTTCACTACCTTACGCACCTGAGTGCTTGCGCGACCCGATCAATTTTGTGAAGAAACCTAGTTAAGTCGTTGGCTTCCCCTCGTCATTCTCGGCTCCGCCGTGAAAGACCCCTCCATGGCCAGGTCAAATTGAGTAAGGATTCCTTAAATTTTGTCCCGTTCGAGCTTCCTCTGATGCTAGGGGTACTCCTCGATCCATTTAATTTAACGTTGCTGCCTTTATCTCACCAGAACAGCCCTTCGACGCCGGAATACTCCATGATCCGCCACCCCAATGCAGACCACCCTCTCTGTTCATCGTCCCACCCATCCCACTGCCGTTCCGAGCTCCTGGTAAGTCCTTAGTGCTTGTTATGCCTATCAATTGGGTTCTACTGCGCCGTGGCTTCGGGACTAAGCCCGACGAACCTCATAATTCGCAATGAACCGAGTAACATAGACCGTAGGCCATAATAATCCGATTGGTGGTGAGATGAAGGTTGGTTATGCCTAGGGAGGTAACCGGGGTGCTCGTCGCCTCGAAAGGGGGCTACCGGCGGCGAGCTCCGATATTGGCAGTCAAGTGTTCTACGCGGCGTCGTCGGGGGTCTTGCGGACATAAATAGAACCAAGAAGAAGGGCTTAGATGTGAGTGTAAGTGACTCATGTGAATAGTATCAGTAAGCGCTTCGCAATTGTTTGAACGATCAGGGGCCTTTGTGCAAATCTACCCACGCGATCGCGGGCGCGCCCGAATTCTGTGTAGACCTGGGCCGACTGGGCTGGTTTCGGCCCAACACTATTGATAGCTTTTTCCTTTTCTTTTTCTGATTAAGTTTGGAAATCCATATGAAATTCTAGAAAAATGATAAAAATATGGGACCAATTTTAATAAACTCCTAAATTCCCCTGGTATTTAATAAAAAATAATTCCAAGATTTTTAGTCCCAACCATGAATTGTTTAGCATTTAAAGATGCCTAAGCCTAGTCTTTTAGAATTTTAGAAGTGAGTTGGTAGCTCCAAAAATCATAAAAACTTTTTGGGTAAGCTTAATAGCATGATTAAAGCCCTTGGGTAAAGTTTGGCATGTTTTGGACATTGTTTGATCCCAAACCCAAAACCCTAGCTTCCTAAGGTAGAATTTGCTTAACCCTAATAGGATACTAACTCAGGAAACCCTAGTGACTCAGGTGTACCATGAAGGAAAGTTATATTCAAGACACAAATTAATGTGTTTCTATTGCCTATTCATAGCATCACATGAGCATTCATGTATATGTATTGTTATGTATAGAAAATGATGAAGTGATTATCGAAGAAGAAACTGCCCCACCAGCTGAAATTCTAGCTATCGAGAATAGTTTCTACTTTGACATTTGTGGAATAGATCCCGAGTCTCCTTCAACACAAGGCAAGCCCCGGTGCATTTACCCTTCCTTGTTGTTTTAAACTCTTTATCACATTAAATGATGCATTAGGTGATAGGAGTTGGGTGATAAACTATTGCTGCATTTCCTTCCTTGGAACTGTTTACCATTCCTTGATACCTGTTTAATTAAAGGTTTTCTGATACTTAGTCTTGCCTTAGAAACAAAATGATTTGTTCTAAACAAAAATGGTGCTTCAGATGGGATGGGAAGTTTTCAAAAGAAAAGATTTGATGGTGAATCCATCATGGCCATGATGGGCTCAACATCGGAAAAGACGTACCTCTGATAGGTACCAAACTTTGGGTTTTAAATTATAAAGCTGAGACCAGGCAGGTGACATGCACGAGAAGAGAGTATCAGTGTAGTGTCTCCGTCTGAGTTGCTTAAGGACTGTGTCGATGTGGGCATGCTGATCGAGGACCCTTTAACTGGCCACATGCCTCGTCATGGGTAAGCTTTTCCTTGTGGACCAATACTAGAAAGGCCAACACGCAATGGGAGTGGAGAGATGGCGAGAGTAGCATGTACCCTCTGTGGCAAGAGGCTGGACTGTGGTGTATCTGTGCTCCCGGTTGGTGTGAACCCGGTCTGGTTTTGAGAAACCCGATGGCGAGTTGACATATGCAAGGGTTAAGTGCTACATATGTCATGTGGTTGGAGATCCTCAGCTGAGTATTAATCGATTCGGATCGCCGTTACTTCTCGGACATGAAGACTTGGTCACTGACTTACACGTACCAATCCAGTGAACTGAAGGGTTGATAAAAAGACGGCTAATATAGGCCAAGTGCTTGAACTAGGATAGGAAGAACTCTAGATGCAGGTAATTTTACTTAACCTGACAATAAAACTGGATTTTTAAGGATCCACTATTAGTAAGCATTTCTGCAAACAGAGTCTTTGATGCTTGATCAGCCTTACCTTGACTCCCTCAAGCCAGCATATCCTTGAGAGTCTTCTCCTTTGTTGGGTAAGACTTGCGAAAGTACACTCCGTACTCAGGGTTTTCAAACCCATGTTGCTGTATGTGAGGAAACAGCGGAGTTTTACTGTTTTTGTTCTAAGGTGGTACCAAAAGAGGATCCAAACCAGTGATCATGTGTGCGGGAGGATGTCTGCCTCCCAGTTTGAAAACACTAAACTTTTGCGCGGGAAGGTGTTTTGCCTCCTTGGTTTGTAATAATACTTTATGCACTCTTAACACCCGATATTGTAATAATACTCTCTCTATATATTTTATGAATGTAAATTAAGTATTGTAATTTGCTTCCTCTTATTCTTTCTCCGATGTGATGTAATATCTGCATGATGGGTGAAGCGCTCTTGGGCGGTATGATGTTGATACAGAGGACCGAACTTGTCAAGTGATTATGTGCATCTATATGGTTGCCTGAGGTCCTTCGGACAAGGACATCTATAGGTGGGCCTAATACCTTGGGAGGTTCTGTGACAGATAGTTTTGTGATATTTCTATTGTGAGGGCCAGAGGGGAGAATACCGTTCCTCTTCCCGAAGCTAATGGTGTGGTGGTTTTCAAAAGCTTCATGAAAGCTAGACTTTGGTTCCCACTGCATAAGATGTTGGTCGAAGTTCTGAAGACTTTTGAAATATATCTTCATCAACTTACCCCCAAAGCTCTAATCAAAGTTGGGGTTTTTATATGGGCCATGAGGAGTCAAGGGCTAGAACCAGATGCTAGGTGCTTCTGTAATATTCATGAGTTATCTTATTAGACGAAAGCGACTGGGAAAGAGCAATACCACAACAACTTTGGCTGCTACAGCTTCGTGCCCCGCTCTGAGGCTAGTTATCATGTGCCTACATTTCAGGAAAAGTGGCCGCGCTCTTGGATGCAGCAGTGGTTTTATGTGAGGAACGACCTAGATCAGAGGGAGGATGTAAGGGGCATCATTCAACATCATATATGGTCACGCTTCGGCATCAGAAGACCTTCAGTCGCACTTGGGAATGACATGCAAGCATGCCAGATGACTTTTAACACGATATGTACCTATATTGGCTTGAGAGATTTGATCCAAGAGCATATTGCTTACGGAGTGTGGCCCCTTGCAAGTGGTTGGGAAATGCCAAAGGAGGCTGCAGCTGGCTCCAGCCAAAATGGCCTGGTCTGTCTCAAGTATACCTTCCGATATAGAAGTCAATTTGATGAACCAAATGATGACCGGTTAGATGCTATAGAGGCAACAAGTGATGAGCTGCTTGGGGCCTACTCAAGAGCTGAAGACAAAGCTATGATAGTCGCCTTCGGTGCTCAAGGAAAAAAGAGGCTAAATAGGGTTTTTGATGTTATCAGGTTTATTTATCCTGATTACTGCTTTCCTATTCGGAAACAAAGAGGGAGAAGTAAAATTGCAGCTTCGGCATCTTCTAGTGCGCCGAAGGCGAAGAAAATGAAGGTCTTGACACGTAGACCGAGACGCATTTAGACGGCTGATGTGCCAAAGCTTATTGAACGTGTAGAAGTCGTCCCTTCTACCCCAGAATCAAGTCCTGCTATGCCGATCGAAGCTAACACAGACCCGGCTGAAGAGCCAAAGTTAGAGAAAGCAGCAGTTCAGTTGATGGTGTTGAGCCCACTAGTTACAATAGGACTGCCGAAGCCATCAAGTGTTTCCGTAGTGACTCCAAGAAAAAGGAGAATGGCTAGCGTGCTAGACGCTGTTTTGGAATCCATAAAAACATCAGCTCCTACCTCTGTCGAAGCTCCTAGCGAACAAATTAAGGATGCAAGAGAAGCTGCTGCTGCGAACGCGACCAACGCTCCTTCCGAAGCTGGACCTTCGGAAAATGCGCCGATAGCGCTAGTGGAAGAGAGTGCTCCTGAGAAATCTAAATCTCCTACTCCCGAAGTACCTCATAAAGAGCTGAAGTTCATTATTCGACATGCTTCAGGCAAGCAGCTATCTTCAGAGCAGATTGCCGAAGTAGAACATTATGCCAGGGACCTAAAGTACCCCCGAGGGTCCTTGGTATACAGAGGGGATGACGAATATGACTTCCTCTATTGCCTTCCCGACAATAAGGAAATCAACATCTGTCGCGAAATGATGAACAACATGCGATTTTCGAAGCTCGAGCTCGGTTTATCTTCTATGTCAAAGGATCAACTTGCAGACATCCTTGCTTTCAATAGCTTGAAGGTTTGCAAATTTTGGCTTCATGTTTTAGTACTTTCTGAACTATTTTTCAGTAGTTCTTACAATTGTTGTTTACTCACTTATTTTATTTTGCAGGGTCTAATCCTGAGTAAAGCTTTGAAGGCCCAAAAGGAAGCCGAAGATGAGAGTTGTCAAATGGCACTTAGTAATCTTCGATCGGAGGTTATAACTTTGGGAAATGAAGCTCTCGTTAAAGATAAGATCTTGCTATCTCTGGTCGAGAGACTGAAGTCTAGTGGAGCCAAGATATCTGCTCAAGTAGAAGCTCACAAAAGCCGAAGTACAAGAACTAAAGAGGAAGGTTACTGAAGCAACTAAAAAGTCTGCAGTTGAAGTGGTGAAGCATGAGATTTGCAAAATCTTAAGATTAAGAGCGCAAAAGAATGCCGATGAGCTTCGCGCGGGCAAGGAAAAATGCTATGAGATATCCATGGAGTGCGCTAAAAATCTAAAAAATAGTTTTTTTAAAGTTGGAGCCTTCTCCTCTAAGCAAAAATTCATCCGCGGTGACCCTGATGGAGTTATCCAGTGGATCAGTGGGGAGGCCGAAGCTTTTGAAGAAATTCTTAGTGATAGAGGGGATTTTTGTGCCTTTGCCGGTGCCCGTGGGGCTGTATCAATTCTGGAAAAGGTTGGCTGCGATCATGCCAAGGCTGTTGTTCAGCCAGAATTTGTTTTCTGAGCCGACAACATTAAAAAACCTTCAACCGAAGCTTCTGCATAAGGTGGGAAATTTTACTCCGAAGTATGGATGAAGGGCGATCGTAAGGTAGCTGATGAAGCTATTAGGAAAAATGAAAAAGAATCTCACGATGCTCAAGAAGAAGCCAAAAGAGATGAAGAAGCTGCTGAGCGCGTCAGGCTTATAGGTACATCTATTGTGGGCTAGCTTTGTAATTTGTTTTAGCTTCGGAACTAACAAACACATACTATGGTGTAGCTGAACTATCTCCCTGCTGGAGCCATACGACCTAGAAGCCGACCAGGCCCTGAAGGAAGCGCTCGAGACGATTAGAATTGCCAACGAAGCTGTTGACGAAGCTGTCAATAAACTGTTAGATGAAGCCGCCGAGAAAGTCTTGAATGAAGACTAAAGCTTTGTAAATTTGAGAGTTTAGTCTTTGTACATAGCGTTCGCCTTTGTAAGAACCAAGTATCAACTATTTGCATGTGTATTAATGTAATATATTTCTTTGTGATGCATGAAACCTTCGTACATACCGTTTTTGAGCCGCTGGCGAAAAAAACACCTTCCCTTCTTTTCATGCTTCATGAAGAAAAAGATTCCCCTTCTGTCGATTCAATACTAGGTATTATGCCACGGTTGCTGTGTAGTAATATTGCTGACGAAGATTCCCCTCCTGTGTAAAAATATATCTACCGAAGGCATATCTTGTGCTACAACACATTCTTTCATGATCCGATAGGTATTTTCGAAGGAGCAATTTTCCTTCTCCATGGCTTTTTGCTGATGCAAAATGATGCATGATGCGATGCTATGCGATATGATATGATGGTATGATGCAAAATGATGTTTATGCCGAAGGTAAAAACCCACACGAATACACACCCAGACTCTGCATCCCCTTAGGAATGACTTTGGAGTCTCTTCACCTTTTACTTAGGTGGTATTTCAGCTCTGAATTCCCTTAGGAACGACTTTGGAGCTAAGCTCTGCATCCCCTTAGGAAAGACTTTGGAGCTTCTTCACCTTTTACTTAGGTGGCATTTAAGCTCTGCATCCCCTTAGGAACGACTTTGGAGCTTCTTCACCTTTCACTTATGTGGTATTTTAGCTCTGCATTCCCTTATGAACGACTTTGGAGCTTCATCACTCTTTCTGTTACACTCGAAGATGTACACACACATTTTTTACAACAGGTCGAAGGTTAAATCTTCTTCTATTATCTTTGGGGGGAACACCATAAGGACAGAAAGGTAAAGAGTACATTAGGTATGAAAATTTTGCAATGAAGCCCCTGTGTGACTTCAATAAATATGCCTCGACTCGGGCACAGTGCTGTTGACTGTGCGTGCTTTGGATTCTTCACGTGTGTCACGCTGTTGCTGTGTTTGATGATGCCCTTCTGGCTGCTGATTGTGGGTAAAAGTCGGTTCCATAGGTGGAGGTAGTGGTAGCGGGGTCCATGCAACTTGAGTTCACCGGAGGTGGGCGCCAATGTTGTTCACTTGTTCTCAAATGTTGTGAATCAAAAACAAGACAACACAATTGTTAATTATTAGGGACCTTCGTCTTCCAAAGCATTGTCTCCACATGGGTATAATGCTTATCAGACGAAGGTCAAGAAGGACATACCTTCATCATTTAATATGTGAACAGGAATGCAAAAGGATGAAAACAGTAACTGCATCTATTTAATTCATTCATATTTGCATTCCATAAAACATGTATGAATATTAACAGAATACATATTACATTGATACCTTCAGCTTGCTCGAAGGTGAAGACGTGAGAGAGTGATTACAATTCAGCGTGAACAGTATGGTGCTACTGTTCATCTATTTATAGGCATAGGATGCAACCCGAGTAAAAGTACATTTATGTCCCCAATACTCACATATGATCATAATACAAGTTATTAAGGACTAAGTAGCATTTTCCTCTTTCGGTCAATATCATCATTATACTTCATCTCCATTGTGAGCCTAAGCTGTTCATCTGGTGATAGCTTCGGCGTTTACTCTTGTCCTCTTTAGATCTATCTTCATCTTGTGTGCCTTCGTCATGAGGAAGAGGCTTGCATCCTGAAGACGAAGCTTCCTGTAATAGCTTATGCTGAAAGCAAATGATTAATTATATTTTTGAGGACCTTCGAAAGGAGAAGGCCCCCAACAGGACCATTTGGTCCTAACGTAGGGTCCTTGGACGTAGCCCTAGGCATTCGGGATTACCCGAAGTTTCGGGTCGGGTTATTCGAGCTTTTTATAATTCGGGTTTCTAAAAATGGTACCCAAAATTATGTCCAAAATTACGGGTACCCAGCATTTCGGGTACCTAAAAATTCGAGTTTGGGTATCGGGTAACCCATTTTACCCAATTTCAATGAACACCAAACTGTGTAATCTTCCAATGAAACAACAAAAAAATCAGTGCAAGACTACAAGCATACAGTCATATCCATAACCCATTTAGCACAGGCAACAATTTAGCAAGACAGGAGCAACTCATGCATATTAATACTCAGACTAGACTGTATGACAGTACATTTTATAGCAGTTTTGACACCATTTCTGCCTAGGATACAGCACCCAAAAACATCACACATTCAATCCATGTCCAACTGGACAACATTATAGAATGTGCCAACGTTACATCAGTCCAACTAGAAAACATTATACTAGAGTCGATTCAGTCCAATTGGACAACATTATAGACTAAAATTCTAGCACATGACAGCAGCATATGGTTTCCAAATGAGTGAAATAGTGAACAGAAGACAAAGTAGAAGAAGCCCGTCACAATTAAGCAATGTTTAGGACTTGGATATTCAATGTTCCAGTGAATTGCTTCCTGTTGTTGTTACATGTGAAACTGAAGTGAAAGTTTGTTCTTCCCCTTCCCTTTGGCACCAAATTCTTCCAATGATTCTACAATGAGTCAAATTTGAAGTGAGTAGTGAAATAATGAAGGAAAATAAATAAATGAAGAAAGGTTGTACTTGTACCTTTTTCTAGCATCGTTAATTCCTCAATATTCTCTATGATGTCCATAGGTACAGACCATCTAAGCCAATCTTGTGTACACACCGGTGCTTCAAGCATGAATGGAGTAAGAGACTTTCAAAAGTCATCTAGAATACGTCCACTTGTGCTAAATGCAGATTCTGAATCTAGTGTTGAAATAGGTATAGCAAGCACATCATGAGCCAAGCGAGAGAGAACTAGAAACATTTGCTCAGAGGACTTCCACCATACTAAAAGATCAATCTTCATTTCTGTATCTTTAGTTTCTTCATAAAGATATTTGTCAAGTTTAGACTTAGAATTAATGCTTGACCCATGTCCCAACTTCATCCTCTTAGCAATAACTTCTTTTAGTTTGCCTCCTCTAACTCCTTGTGTCCCTATTGGATCACTTATATATGTTGTCTCCTCACTTGGAGCATATATCTTTCTATATTCATCAAACAACTCATGAACACAAGTTTTAATTGCTTCCCAAACTAATTGTCCCCTTGCCTCACCAAATATCTCTTCGACTACGATCTTTGTATACAAAGATAACTTATATCTTGGATCAAGATAGCCAGCAACAAAAATCAGCAAGTTAAGGTTCTCCTTCTCTTTTCCCTTACCTCTCCCCCTGATCATTCTCATTTCCACTGCTTGTGTAACAAAGTCCCCAATATTTATCAAATTTATCTTTCATTCTCATACCCATAGCATATTGCAAATCATCTGTACTGTTCAACCAAGATTGAATTAATAAATGCACTTCTCCAATCTCATGAAAGAGTGTATGGGACGTGATTTGAAGTGTTGTAGAAATGCGAACTGTAAGATCATAGAAGTGCTCTAGAAAATCTGCCATCTTCTTGGCATTTTGCCAATCTAATTCATCCGGATGACCAAATGCATCTCTTTGTTCTGATAGATCAATAACATAACTCATGTCTTCATCAGCCAACCTAGTGAAAACTTTATCATAAACAAGCGCAGCTTTAAGTATTAGAAATGTGGAGTTCCATCTTGTTGGGAGATCAAGCTTCAAAAATGGCTTGTTGGTCAACTTCTCTTCCTCTACGATTTCCTTAAATTTCACTATTCTCGAACCACCATTTCTAATATATCTAACCACAGCTCTAACATGCTTCACAGAGAGGTCGACTTCTTTTAGGCCATCATGCACAATGAGGTTAACAATGTGTGCTGCACACTGCATATGCATGTACTTGCCATTAGTTATATTATTTCAAATGCCTCCTCAAATAACCAATACCAGTGTCATTGGCACTTGCATTGTCGACTGTTACAGTCATTACTCTCTCTATTGCCCATTCAGCCATGCATCTCATCACATTTTTTCGGATGTCGTCACCTTTGTGCCCCTTCACCATCTCCAACTATCACCAATAAAGCTAGCAGTCACTGTCATATAGCTATCTAGCTATTGAGAAGTCCAACCATCTGTTATTAAGCAAACCCTTTGACAAGAATCTTTAAAAAAACCTTTAGCTTGGCTTTCTCTTGGAAGAAACAATGCACAACATCTCTAGTGCATGTTCTTCGAGATGGAAGTTGAAAACGTGGGCAAGCTTTGGCCATAAACTTTCTCAACCGTGGTTTCTCACCAAAGCAAAAAAAGGTTGCTCATCTTCTATCACCATCTGAGCAAAAGCAGCCCTAAGTTCATTTTGATCGAACCTCCACGTGCTAATGGCTTCACCTTGAAATGCCTGTAGAGTACCTTGTGTTGGATCTTGATTAAACTTGTGTGGATTGCGCTTACACACATTGAAGTGTCTCTTTAAGGAAGATGTGACATTTGCCTTTGCATCTGCCTTCATGATATGATGGCAATATTTGCACTTAGCACTCTTAAGAATATTTTTATCATCTCTGATCTTAATTAAGTGCTTCCACATCTCCGACCTTGGTGACATCGCCTTCCACTCACATCTCCATCCTTGTCTAACTCAGCATCTTGTTCAATAACTAACCTCTCTGAATCTTGATTAATCTACGATGTCTGAGTGCCCACCGGTAGTGGCTCAACGTCCATCACCGTGCGTGAATTAGGTTCTGCCATCTATATGAAAAAAACCCAAAAGGATAATTAGACAGAACAATCATATCTATTGAGGCTATTAACATTTAACAACAGCTTTTGATTGAGCAGTTAACGACAGCTTTTTGATAGAAGTATAGAACATTTAACAACAACATGTGTGCCTCTACCATTGAAAAACGTGTGCGCCCTTCACTCTAGCTCCAATATTTGAAAAGGGTAAATTCCTGGACGTAGATTTTTTCAGCCTGATCGGCTATCATTTTTTGCATCGAATAAAAATACCAAAGCTATATAGCTGTAGCACACGCACAAAAATAGTTGTATAGCTGTACCCCTGTACTGCTGTAGCACATGCACAAAAATACCAAAGTCCATAGATAAGCTAATACTATTTTTGCTTCGAATAAAAATCGCCATTTACAACTGCATTGACGGTGTATATTCAATTATTCAAGTATATGGACCATTCTCTACTAGTTTCAGAAGAGAACGAAGTAGGGAAGCAAGCAACAGGGAGCAGAAGTTTGAGAAGGACTCACGTCGTCTCGGTCGCCGGTTGTCGCTAGCTGTGCCTTAGTGCTGATTTAGGCCCTATTCAGCTAGATTGGATCGTGGCTAGGAACTATTTCAACTAATTAATACTAGTACAAATAAATTTATCATTCCAACCGGAACGGTTCCAGAGTAAACTAACGGGCCCTTAGTGATCAGAGATCATGAAAGGATAATTAGAGAGAATTAAGGGAGAAATTAGTTCATTTCTCCCTCAATCTCCTCCAATCCTCTGTGATTCTCTTGTTATCAAATCAACTCTTAAGGTGTTTGAATGCACTATAGCTAATAGTTAGTGACTAAAATTAGTTGGAGACATTCAAACATCCTAGCTGATAGTTCAACTATTAGCTATTTTTAGTAAATTAATTAATAGTTGGCTAGCTATTTGTTAGCTACCTAATTTCACTATTAATTTTTAGCCAACTATGGGCTTGTTCGTTTTGCTCTCAATCCATGTGGATTGGGTGGGATTGGATGGTTTCAATCCCAAACAAGTCAAAATCTTTCACAATTTTTTCTAATCCCATCCAATCCACATGGGATAGGAATAACCAAACAAACCCTAATTATTATCTCTAGTGCATTTAAACACCGTCTTAATCCATGTCGCTGAATGGTCACCTACGATGCGTGGGGTGGTGTCGTGGCAGCGCTTACCGGCCACAACTTGCAGTTGGCGGTAGCGCGACACCAAACTTTGCTCCCGTGTTAGCTAGGGTTGGCCGGTTGAGACTTGAGGAGAGATGAACTTGGGGCTATCGGGCTGGGCTAAAAGCCTTTGGGCAAGCAAGACTCATCAAGGCTAGACGCCCAGAACCAAGGGAGTCAGAGTTGGGATGGGACGGGGATCAGGTCCGTGAGAATTCATAGCTAATGGTGTGTTTGGTTTGACTTTTGGCTTTGGCTTTTGCCCCCCTAAAAGCCAAAAGCCAACCAAAGGGCTGGATCCAGGAAGCAGCTTTTTCTAAAAGCTGACTTTCTCGCAGTGCAAATCTGAAAGCACCTCTGGACCTGCTTTTAGTGGCTTTTCGGATGGAACTGTGAAAACATATATCAAATAACTTTTAACGACTTTTAGTGATATCCACTAAACGGTTTTTAGCTTTTTAACAGCTTACATCCTACAATAGCTTTTTCCACAGCTCACAGCCCACAGCAACTTTTTTCATAGCCACAGCCCAACCAAACAGACCCTAAGGCTGTCATGTACCCAGCGACACCCCTAAGTATTTCAGGTATTCGGGTGAATCGGGTACCATGATCTGGTACCCGAAAATATCTGAAATTTGATCAGGATTTCACATTACATGCCCAAAAAATGTATTTGGGCTTCGGGTTTCGGGATTTTCGGTTTCGGTCTCGGTTTTTCTTAGTTTCGGTCTCTGATTTCGGTTTTTATGCCCGAGGCTACTTGGACGCCTAGATGTTGTACCCTTCCTTGGTCCTTTTTCTTTTGTTTCTTGTTACTTGGTTCGAAGCTCGAGCCCCCAGTGATGGGGAGCATAAGCTTCTTCAATGCTGATGTCGAAGCTTGATGGCTTGCCATGCTTTTAGTCACGGTTCAGATTGTTGTGGTCATGGAATCACCGAAGGTGGGTGCCAATATTGGTACTTGATTTCAATCTCTAAAGGTATCAAAAATTAAGGCAACACAAGTTAAATATGTGGACCCTCATCCTTTTATTGAACACTTCTTCAAAGTGTTAGCGCGAAAGGACGAAGGTCTTTAAGTGATGTGAATGAAACAATATGTGGGCCTTCGTCCTTTTATTGAAACAATATTCAACTTGTGGCATTTTAAGGGGCTCGAGCAGTTTACCGAGTACCTCTCCGTAAGGACCTGTTCGTTGAGAGACCACTGGAGACAACAGTACAACCATGAGGGTAGAATGGGACGCCCTTAGCTGATTAATTGGAGGAACCTGAGAGTGTAGTTTGCTTCGCCGTTGTGCCATCAATGGGAGCTGGGGCATAGTGCTTGCTCTGCTAAAGGTGGGTGCCGAGGTTCATTCGATTTGGTTTTGTTAGTCACCCACCTTAGGGAGGAGTACTGTGTTTGTACGACTAGTGAAACCTAACAGGAAGCTACACACCAGGAGAATCTTTGTAAAGGCTACGTAGTGAATCCCTGACCATTCACCTCAGTAGTGAAGATCGGGTCTTGCAAACCTAGGTTGGAGAGGGATCACGTGTCGTGGGTAAAGTGTGCAACCTCTGCACAGTGTCAAAAACGGGTATATCAGTCGTGCTTACGGTTAAGAGTAGCCTTGTGATCCTCTTTGATTAGAGATACTCATGATTCATTTATGTTGATGGTTTAATGATGATGGCTATAATTATGATGTTTGATACTTTCCTCTTGGAGGAAGTGCTCTCTTTTGGGAATATCAACTTAGATTTTATGATAAAACTTGGCTTCTATTAATGATAAATACCTGACCAACTAAAAGCAATTGCTTTGAGCTTAACCCCACATACAGCTAGTCCACTTCAGCCAAACGGGACATTTGCTAAATACGTTGATGTGTACTCATCATTGCTTAAACACCAAACACCAGGTTGTCTCTATTGCATCCATTGCTCATGAGAAGATGAAGGAAATGCGGAGGATTTCCAGGACTTTCAGAACTTCGTGGAATTCTAATCTTGACTAGCAGCGAACCCCCAGTCGGCTGCTTATGAAGGCCTTTTCTTACTACGTTTCGTTCAGCACTTTGATTTATTTTTAAGTTAATGAATATGTGGATATTTTGGGCATCATGATGTTATAAAGTTATACTTATTTTCACTATTATTTGAGCATTGTGTGATGATGTCCAATTATGTAATCGTTGTGTACGTGAATTTCTGATCCTGGCACGTACATGGTTCGCATTCGGTTTACCTTCTAAAACTGGGTGTGACATAAGTGGTATCTATTAGGAGCCTTGCTCTTCGAAGGTCCTCAAAAACACGGCTAACATTTTGCTTTCAGCATAATAATGAATACTATAGGAGCTTCTGTCGGTGTTTAGAGCCCGACCGCACACCCAAGGTTACCCTTGCGGTGCTTTTGGGTAGGACGGTGCTGTTGATTGTAACTCAATGGTTCGTGTTGGACGCACGAAAGAGAGAGACAGACGATTTTCTGCAGGTTCGGGCCGCTTGGAGAGGCGTAATACCCTACTTCCTGGGGTGGATCTATATGTGGAGGGTTATAAGCGATGTCTCCTAAATGGAGAAAAGCTAATGAGGTAGGTCGATGGTCAATGAAAATGATGGGGTAACCCCTGGGTGGATCTATATGTGGAGGGTTATCAGCATTTTGTCTTCATGGGACTATAATTTATTGGGTGCACCGAAGGTGCACCCAATGGGTGTAGCCCCCGAGCTTTGACTAGATTTTGGAAATAATCCATTTAAAGGTCTTCATCTTATGCTTTAGAAATCAACATTTTGTCTTCATGGGACTATAAATGGTGCACCCAATGGGTGTAGCCCCCGAGCTTTGAGTGGATTTTAGAAATAATCTATTCAAAGGTCTTCATCTTATGCTTTTGGAAATTCAAACGATGCCATATGTCCATGCCTTGTTAGGTCTGAAATCAATTTGATCGGTGACGGATTGGACATTCAGCTAGTTGAGGTAGATGGCTCTCAGCTGGACATCATCCTGCTCTGTGCTTCAATGCTTCTGTTGATTAGACTCGCGCTTCAGTAGCTACATTTGGATTTCTTTCTATCGCAGCCGATCTCCTTCTTTTGTCATGGTACATTCATTGCATATATTTTGTGGATATCACTTCTTCTAAAAATCTTTGAAAATTCTAGGCGACACACCCAATGGGTGTGCTCAAGGGGTGTCTTGGTATACAGAGTGTTTATCGCGCTGTCCTGGAGTAGTAACTTGATGTGACCGAGAGGTGTAATCATTCGCCTGAGCAGTGGACTTAGGCCCGACCGGTGCCGTGTTACGCGAAGCGACGCCTGTTGTGATAGAGGACGAGGCCCGATCTTCCGTGAGGTACGATAACTTGATTGGGTGGAGATCTCGACATTGATGATCCAAGGCTCCGAGCGAACGACTCCTCGCAATCACTACACCACTGCTCCGTTGGTTATCACCCGTGACACACGAGTGACCTTGCCACGAAGGCTTATCCCTGCAAGCGCAATCAAGAACACAAGCAAGAACAGGAAGAACGCAATCAAAACTGCATTGATCACGAGGTGGGGTCTCACAAACCGATGAACGGCGATACTGTTCGATGACAGATATGATCTAAGCAAAAACCCCCCTAATGTGGTGGTGGCTGCTGGTAAAATAGAGGTTAGGGGCGTGCCCAACCCCTGGTCGCACCCCTAATGGGCTCCAACACGATACACGGCCCAACAGCCTAACAAACGGTGTCGCAGCACCAAAACAGAATCTGAACGCTGACTTGTTTCGACGAGTCCCGTTGACTCCGGATGAATTTTAAGGTGGTTCCAGTTGGGTTGGAAAGCTTACCTCCTTAGCTTTCCATCCATATAAAGCCCAACCTAATCGGAGTTCGGATGCATCCTGGGCGTTCATTTTAGTGCAGACTGGTCCTGGACTTCGAGGTGGAGACGTAGTTGAGTCGGACTTGGCTTTCTCTTGTTGTGAACGTCCTAGCTTCTCCTCCTTGACATGTTGGCCTCTCCCAAGTCCTTGTTGGTCCTCTCCAAGGTTCCTAATCATCAAAACATCCATGGCACCAAGCGTAAGCTCTAAAACACAATTGATTAGGTTAGAACGAACCTGGAGATTTAGCTATCGTGCACGTGCTCGTGTTGTCGGTCCATGCATTATTTGTATGGGAGAGATGTCCTCAACATCCTCCCCCACTTGAATTGGAGTCGTTCTCGACTCAGGTGGTGGCCAAGGGGGTGGCCGAGCTGCCGAGCTTATCTCCTTAGGATGTACAAGTCCTTTAGGCCCAAAAACAGGCGTCGTTAATTTCTGGCAGATTCTGGACGTCATCTTGTTATGACGATTCCCATCAGCTCCGTGTATATTTTGACGTGAAACCAGATGGGTTGGAAAGCTTATCTTCTTAGCTTTCCAACGATATCTAGAACGTCAAAAACGGAGTCCGTATGTGGTCTGGGCGTCCGTTTTCGTGAGGACCACTCCTGCAGTCCTAACCGGATTCGCGAATAAACTGGACTTCAACTCCCCTTGAGCTTGGGACTCTATGATTGATTGGGCCTTGACTATATAGTTGACATCCATGTATTCATCATTCTCCCCTTCTTGGTTTTGAGTCGTCCTCGACTCAAAGTCGTTGGTGCCTGCAAAAGGTGTTGATGTAGTGCTTGATGTCGTCCAACCTTGCTTCCCTTCTTGAAGTTGACCCTGTTGTTGTAAAACATACAAAGAAGGACAAGTGGAACTGGACGTGATATGGTTAGCTTTAACACAGCCTTCTAGTTGATCATTTTGTTTTATGACAAAAGGAGAATTCATATTTGAACAAATATATACTCGATGTACCATATATTCTCCTTTCCAATTATATCTTCCAATAAAATGATATGTATGTTTAGATAACCATAGTAAATTAGCACTAAAAGAAAGTTTCTCCTCTAAATTATTTAGATTACATAGAACATCAAATTCAATATAGCCCAAAGTATTTAAAGAAGATAACAATTTTAGCTCATCATGCACACTAGTTATATGATTGAATGTTCTAATTTTGGCACAATTAATAGGATCAGAAGCAACAACATCAAGTTTGTTCTTTAGTTGTGGCATAGAAATAATAGTATTATCATCACACAACTCTTCTTTATCATAAGGAACAACAAGACAATCTTCTTGTAACAAAGGCAACTCAGATTTATCTGAAGGCATGATATCGGTAGAATTACTTAAATTATTTTTAGTATCATCCATAGAAACAAATTGTTGTCTCATTAGTGCTTTTACATCAGTCCAAGTTTGTGGTTTCTCATAGTCATGCAAATTATTCCACCAAACTAACGCATCCTTCGTTAAAGTACTAGCCACAATTTTAATTTTTCGCCTATCACATATACGACGTCGTGCAAAAATCTTATCCATTGATATTTCCCATTCAGTATATTCATTTGCAATATTTGCATCAAAAGAAGAGAAAGATGGATATATAGAACCTGAGGGAGACGAATCATCATCAATGGTGTGGCTCTGAAAAGCTTTAGTCAATGCGCGCATCATCTCCTTCAATTCCAGATGAGAGACACACTCATCGTCGTTAAGCTTAGGTTCCTTCTCCTTGTCCGTTTGGTTCTTTGGTCCTGTCATTGTTAGCACAAAACAGAGACAAAAAGGCAACAAACAAAGTGAACCCTACAACTATCTCTCAGGGTGGTGGTGGTGGTGGAACACAAGTTATGAAGCGTCTTACCCCGCTCTTATAATGTTCTTACTAGCACTGCAGGTGGCAAACGGTGACCAGTGTGACTGTCCAACGAGCGTGGGTGTGATTGCAAAGGAGTACCTGTTCTGCTCGAGAGAAAGGTGGAGCTTTGGGAAGGCTGACTAAATATATATATGTGGCACACAAGTCAGTAACCGATAGCAATGCTGAATAAGTGTCCAAAGTACTCGTCCTAGTTGCTGGCCTAGATAATGTATTAGCACAGTTGGAGGAAGACACAAAGGAGGTGACAAGGATCTAGGAACAGCAAGGTAACAAGTTGGAATGAAAAACAATCACAGAGGTGCACAGATCAATGGTGTTCCTGCTTATGCGCACTCTTTTTCTCTTTTTTCTCTGATTTTTTTTCTTCTTCTTTTTTTCTTTGTTTTGTGCGGTTTTTTTTGTTTTGCACTTGCCTTTTTATATTCCCTTTTTTTATAAGAGTGCCGCAAAAACAAGATATAACACAAGACTATCAAAAAAAATTCTCGTCTGTCTATCACAGATTTTCTGCTCTAACTTCAACAGACTGTTTGACAAATTTAGAGACCCGAAACTCAAAAACGCAAAACACAAAAGTTGTAGGTCTTCTTTTTCTCTTTCTTTTGGATATATGGATCGCCTATTTTGGATAAAATAAGTGGGAGATATTGACCCCGAAATACAGACTGGTCCGAAATTTCAGGATCACAAATAGATTTACTTCTAAGATAAATAACTCCTCGATAATGATATTTTCTGGAAATCTCGTAAATATAAAAGTTGTAGATAATTTTCTAAGCTTTCCAGAAAGTACAAGAACACTAAATTCCGAGTTCGTATGCGAGAGTTATGATCAAAATACCGAACTATATAGAAACTAATCTGATAAGGACGTGATGATGAGATAAAATAGGATCGGTTAGCATCGGTTTTGTAGATGGGATCTGTTTTGGAGGTCGATTTTGTAGGATGGAAAGGATCAAACTGAACCAAAACAAATCTAAACCAGCAACCAAACTCAACCTAGGATACAAACTCAGAACTGCGGACTCCAAAACTGAATTGTGCAAAGGCTAAGGCGATGGTTTTAGGTCATGATAAACAGATCGTAATTTTTTTGGCTTTTTTGTGGGTTATAGGACCAACAAAATAAATCTAATGGTAGGATTGTACCTCACAGGCAACCTGGAATCTTGATACCACTTGATAGAGGACGAGGCCCGATCTTCCGTGAGGTACGATAACTTGATTGGGTGGAGATCTCGACGTTGATGATCCAAGGCTCCGAGCGAACGGCTCCTCGCAATCACTACACCACTGCTCTGTTGGTTATCACCCGTGACACACGAGTGACCTCGCCATGAAGGCTTATCCCTGCAAGCGCAATCAAGAACACAAGCAAGAACAGGAAGAACGCAATCAAAACTGCATTGATCACGAGGTGGGGTCTCACAAACCGATGAACGGCGATACTGTTCGATGACAGATATGATCTAAGCAAAAACCCCCCAAACCCTAATGTGGTGGTGGCTGCTGGTAAAATAGAGGTTAGGGGCGTGCACAACCCCTGGTCGCACCCCTAATGGGCTCCAACACGATACACGGCCCAACAGCCCAACAAACGGTGTCGCAGCACCAAAACAGAATCTGAACGCTGACTTGTTTCGACGATTCCCGTTGACTCCGGATGAATTTTAAGGTGGTTCCAGTTGGGTTGGAAAGCTTATCTCCTTAGCTTTCCATCCATATAAAGCCCAACCTAATCGGAGTTCGGATGCATCCTGGGCGTTCATTTTAGTGCAGACTGGTCCTGGACTTCGAGGTGGAGACGTAGTTGAGTCGGACTTGGCTTTCTCTTGTTGTGAACGTCCTAACTTCTCCTTCCTTGACATGTTGGCCTCTCCCAAGTCCTTGTTGGTCCTCTCCAAGGTTCCTAATCATCAAAACATCCATGGCACCAAGCGTAAGCTCTAAAACACAATTGATTAGGTTAGAACGAACCTGGAGATTTAGCTGTCGTGCACGTGCTCGTGTTGTCGGTCCATGCATTATTTGTATGGGAGAGATGTCCTCATCATCCTCCCCCACTTGAATTGGAGTCGTTCTCGACTCAGGCGGTGGCCAAGGGGGTGGCCGAGCTGCCGAGCTTATCTCCTTAGGATGTACAAGTCCTTTAGGCCCAAAAACAGGCGTCGTTAATTTCTGGCAGATTCTGGACGTTATCTTGTTATGACGATTCCCATCAGCTCCGTGTATATTTTGACGTGAAACCAGATGGGTTGGAAAGCTTATCTTCTTAGCTTTCCAACGATATCTAGAATGTCGAAAACGGAGTCCGTATGTGGTCTGGGTGTCCGTTTTCGTGAGGACCACTCCTGCAGTCCTAACCGGATTCGCGAATAAACTGGACTTCAACTCCCCTTGAGCTTGGGACTCTATGATTGATTGGGCCTTGACTATATAGTTGACATCCATGTATTCATCATTCTCCGATCTTCCGTGAGGTACGATAACTTGATTGGGTGGAGATCTCGACGTTGATGATCCAAGGCTCCGAGCGAACGGCTCCTCGCAATCACTACACCACTGCTCGGTTGGTTATCACCCGTGACACACGAGTGACCTCGCCACAAAGGCTTATCCCTGCAAGCGCAATTAAGAACACAAGCAAGAACAGGAAGAACGCAATCAAAACTGCATTGATCACGAGGTGGGGTCTCACAAACCGATGAACGGCGATACTGTTCGATGACAGATATGATCTAAGCAAAACCCCCTCCTAATGTGGTGGTGGCTGCTGGTAAAATAGAGGTTAGGGGCGTGCACAACCCCTGGTCGCACCCCTAATGGGCTCCAACACGATACACGACCCAACAGCCCAACAAACGGTGTCGCAGCACCAAAACAGAATCTGAACGCTGACTTGTTTTGACGATTCCCGTTGACTCCGGATGAATTTTAAGGTGGTTCCAGTTGGGTTGGAAAGCTTATCTCCTTAGCTTTCCATCTATATAAAGCCCAACCTAATCGGAGTTCGGATGCATCCTGGGCGTTCATTTTAGTGCAGACTGGTCCTGAACTTCGAGGTGGAGACGTAGTTGAGTCGAACTTGGCTTTCTCTTGTTGTGAACATCCTAGTTTCTCCTCCTTGACATGTTGGCCTCTCCCAAGTCCTTGTTGGTCCTCTCCAAGGTTCCTAATCATCAAAACATCCATGGCACCAAGCGTAAGCTCTAAAACACAATTGATTAGGTTAGAACGAACCTGGAGATTTAGCTGTCGTGCATGTGCTCGTGTTGTCGGTCCATGCATTATTTGTATGGGAGAGATGTCCTCATCATCCCCCCCCCCACTTGAATTGGAGTCGTTCTCGACTCAGGAGGTGGCCAAGGGGGTGGCCGAGCTGCCGAGCTTATCTCCTTAGGATGTACAAGTCCTTTAGGCCCAAAAACAGGCGTCGTTAATTTCTGGCAGATTCTGGACGTCATCTTGTTATGACGATTCCCATCAGCTCCGTGTATATTTTGACGTGAAACCAGATGGGTTGGAAAGCTTATCTTCTTAGCTTTCCAACGATATCTAGAACGTCGAAAACGGAGTCCGTATGTGGTATGGGCGTCCGTTTTCGTGAGGACCACTCCTGCAGTCCTAACCGGATTCGCGAATAAACTGGACTTCAACTCCCCTTGAGCTTGGGAATCTATGATTGATTGGGCCTTGACTATATAGTTGACATCCATGTATTCATCATGTTGCCTGACTCATTTTCAGGCGGCTTGAATTGCTTATTAAATTCTTTTGACTGTTCGACGAGCGGGGTAGGAAGTGGACGGTTACCCTCGGCCTCTATAAATAGCCTGCTTTCCCCGGCTGTTCTCTTCACTTGTTCTTTGATCACCTGCTTTCTTCTTATTCATTCCCTCCCTTTCCAACTAGCCATGGGTAGGGGTAAAAGGGGCAGGAGTTAGACTCGCCGCGCCGACGGCAAACGCAAGCACGCTCCAAGTCCTCCCTCGGAGGACTTCGGTGACTCAGAATACTCAAAGGAGGCCTCCTCCGAGTCTGATCGATCACCCGCTCCTGCCTCTCCAGTGGCATCGTTTGAGGATTCAGATGACTCCATGGGGCTGTCCACCGCGGCCGAGCGTACTGGCGCTCTATCGAGCGCGCCGGGCTCGGTGGATCGGATGAGTTGGAGGAGGCCTCCTCGGAAGAGGTGGACTCCTCTGACTCCTCCGAGGAGTGGAGTGGCGGCAACGATGACGACGGGAGCAAGGGCGACGGTGGCAAGGGCGATGGCGACGGGATCTTGGGCAACAACGACGACAGCAAGGGCGACGTTGACGGCGAGGGCGACGGCAACAAGGGCGACGGTGACGGCGGCAAGGGCGACGGTGACGATGGCAATGGCGACGGCAGCAACGACAACAAGGGCGACAGCGGCGAAACTAGTGGCATAATGCCACTAGTTTAAATATTAGTATAGATAGTAGTAGTAGTAGTAGAATAAAGTAGTGTTAGTTAGTAGCATAGTATAGTGTAAGTAGTAGGGTAATGTAATGTAGTGACCAGGGGTAGAAGAGGATGACTCATAATGAGTTGGCTTCGAGTTTGTGTTAATTCCCCCATTACGAATGAAGGATGAAGTTACTCCACTTAACCACCATTTCTTGCTTTTTGTTCGTGTTCTTGAAAGCTTGTCAACATTTTAGAGGTAATGCCCGAGTGACGATTGTGATCCTTACTTTTCCGAGTTATGATCTGGCACTTTAGAGGTAATGCCCGACTTAAGGAGCCAACTTATACTCATGCCAACGTGCCTTTTTGAGTTCCGAACCTAAATCTTACTTTTTCCTCTACCGCTTCTCTGTTTTCTGAATTCTCGAGCCCGCTCGTTCCGCCCGAGAGATTGTGATGGCTCCCAAGCGGAAGAGACAGAGAGCCGCCGATCCAATCATTCCACCCATGGATCCCAACAGCCAGCTTCCGTTCGCTGGTAATCACATGTCCATAATTTCTGAATCAGATCTTTTGCATCTTGTGGAGACTGGGGTTTTGCCACCGAAAGAGCTGTGTTCTTGGCAGATCTAGCGCAGAGTCACTCTTCCGACAGAGGACACCCATGAGGCCGTCGTTTTTATGTCGTTCCTCATCTGAGGGCTTGCTCTTCCTGTTTCTCCATTTTTTCGCAGTCTCCTTGATTTCTACGATTTAGATCTAACACATTTAAATCCTAACTCCATTCTTCAAGTTGCCATTTTCGTGCACTTGTGCGAGGCCTTTCTTGGAATCCTTCCCCACTTTGGGCTCTGGAGGTATCTTTACCACTGTCGGCCCGGTATGGCTGGAGAACAACATTAGCTTGTCGGTGGCGCCAGTTTGGAGCTTCACCAGGGGAGGAAAGTGGAATACCTTGATATCCCTCTCAAGGACAGCATCAAGGGATGGCGTCTCGAGTGGTTCACCATGGAGAGTCACAACAAGTCCCTCCCCTTGTAACACCCTGAATTTGGGGGTATAAAATTTCTTTCCAATTATCACCCAAATTTAGGTGTTACTCTTCTCTCTCTCTCTAGTTTCTATCTCTCTCTAGATTCTCTCTCTTTTTCCTTTTGAGTAGATTTAGCTTAATTAGGGAGGGCTTAATTATTTATCTTTGCCAAAACATTATGAGTCATGGAATGTTGCATCATGCTGAGCTTAAATATTCTTTCAAATGTTGCACATGTTTGAATTAGTTTGTAACTTGGTTTGAATTTGAATTGAAAACCCTAGAGAAAAAGAAATAGAAAAGCAATTAGAAATTCTAGGAAAAAGAAAAACACCAATTCAGCCCAAGTCAGCCCAAATCGACCTAGCAACACGCGCGTGCCCGCGCCCGCCCGCGCTGACAGGCAGCCCCCGCCTGTCAGCGGTGGATCCCGCGCCCGCGTGCTCTCTCTCCTCTTCTCTCTGCCACCTGGGCCCCACTTGTTGGTGCGTTCCTTCGTGCGAGCGCGTGCTGAGCCGCTATCTGCCGCCGAGCCCCACTCGTCAGCCCTCTCCCCCTCCTCTAACCTCCCCTGGTCGGCGCGCCTACCATGGCCGCGCCCACGTCCTCACCCACGTTCGCGCGAATTTCGGCCACCACCCAAACGCCGAGCTCCTACTCAAGCCCCCTTCCGCCCGCTCGACCATTTCCCCACTCGTAGACGCCCCAACTCGCTCTCGCCCGCACGCCGTTCCCTCTCGAAGCTCTCAGAGTCCGCCGTCGCTCGCTGGGTTCGCGTGCTTGTTCCGCCGTCACTGTTGGAGCTTCACCGTGCCTCTCGCCTCGGTGAGTTTCTGCCTTAGTGCCCGTAACCTGAGACGCGCCTCAGCTTACCCTCTCCCTCCCTGGTTCCCGTTGCCCATGCTCACCGGAGCTCCCCATGTGCAGCCGGAGAGTCGCCGTCGTCGACCTAAGCCCCTGACATGTCTCTGCCGCTGTTCAAGGGTCCCGAAGCCATCTCTCAAGGTAACTCAACTCCCCACGCCCCTAATTTTCTTTTCCCTACCTTGTTTCTCATGCAATTGCTCGCTGGAGTTGGCTAGCGCCGCTGCCGTGCCGCTCTGTCGCAGACCGGTACTCTTCGATGCCTCTACGCCAGCGTCAAGCCCACGACCGAGTCCGTCGCGCCGCCTAGAACCCACCTGAGCCATCCCCAACACCCCAGGACCCCCGGCGTGCCCGTGCCCTCACATCCGGTGGAGCTCCGTCGCGGAGTTGGGCGGCGCTGCCGCTGGCAGCCAAGGAGAACATACCCAGGCGTGCCGCGAGATCTCAACTGCCCGTCTGAGATCGAGTAGCCAAGATTTAATCAGAGCTAACCTAATCCTAACCGTTCGATTTGGATCTGGCTGCTCAGGTCTGCTCCCTCACCCACGCTCTGCCCCTAGGCCCCGCTAGTTAGCGCTTGCGCCCCCTGGCACTAGGTCCGACCGGTCAGCCCGCCCCCCTCCTCGATCGCTAACACCGCTGGCCCGCCTGTCAGCGCTCGCTCGCCCGCGCGCGCGCCCTCGCCCGTAGATCTAATCTCGGTTGTTGGTTTTTGATCTAACGGTTGAGTAGACCCCGTACCCCTTCACGCGGTGATTTTGTTAAAGAGACCCTCGGTTTAATTGGAATCAACCCGCCATCGCTGGTTTTCGCGCGTAGGCTCCTGTGATATTGCAGATTGAACCCTAGGCTTTTAAATATTTACAGAATTGGACCTATTTTCATATTTTAAACTCCCAAACTTGTTTATTTCATATCTTTTGCATATGATCTCTAAATTTAGTGATTCAAATTGCAAAATGTTCATAGGAATATTCTCTGTTTAAATAAATTAGTTCCATTTACTATCTGCACATTCTAATTTTATGGTTAACTATGAACTAGTATATCTGTGGATTTATTCATTTAATAAAATAAATAAAAGGAAAACCCTAGAGGTTAAAGTATAGTTAATCTTGTAATATTAATAATGTGTATTACATGAATTTATCTCTGGTATTATTTTTATGTCTCATTGAGGGTAATTAAATCAGATTATGTAATCACGAACAGTACTTAGGGATTAATCTACTACTTAATGAGATTAGTCTACCCTATAAGTTAAACTCCCTTTTAAGTTTATACTTTTCTTTTGAGATGTGTTCTCATGTTTGCACATGATTGATATGTTGTTTATTTATCATTTACCAAATGTATTGAATGCCTGATCGCTTTATTTAGGCAACGAGCAGTCCGTGGTTCCTGAGTGTGTTGCTTGAAGATCTTTTCTGAGCAACAACCTGGTGAAGGCAAGTGTCCTCTGACCCCTTTATGTCCTACATACTTTATAATTCATTGCCCCGCATTACATTATTTAAACCTAAGGATTGACTAGTCTGTATTTACCTTATCCTTGTTTACCTTTTGGGTTATCATGATTAGTTTTATGCTATTGCTTTAACTTAATCAATGAACATGATGTGATTATTTATGATACGATGATGATATTGTGATACTTTAGGGGACTCAGGCCATTTTCCTGAGTACCTCTCCATAAGGACCTGTTCGTGGAGTGACCACCCGGGATAACAGTGCAACCATGAGGGTGGAATGGGACGCCCTTAGCTGATTAATTAGATGAACCTATGGGTGTAGTTGGCTTTGCCTGAGGGCCATCAATGGGTGCCGAAGCGTAGTGCTCGCTCTGCCAACGGGGGGTGCAAAGGTTCATTCGATTTGGTTTTGTTGGTCACACACCTTGGGGAGGTTTATTGCGTTTGTATGACTAGCGAAACCTAATGAGCAGCTATGCACCAGGGGGTCTTTGTAAAAGCTACGTAGTGAAACCTTGCCGACTCACCTTGGTAGTGTTTGAGGGTTTGATCGACCCTTGGCCAAAAGGGATCACGACTTGTGGGTAAAGTGTGCAATCTCTGCAGAGTGTTAGAAACTGGTATATCAGCCGCGCTCACGGTTAAGAGCAGCCTTAGGATCCTCTTTGATTAGAAGAACTTTGGTTACTTTTATGATGATGATTAATAATGTTGGCTATAATTCTAATCTCTGGTATTTCCTCTTGGAGGGAGTACTTGATAGAAGACAAGGCCCGATCTTCCATGAGATCTCGACGTTGATGATCCAAGGCTTCGAGCGAACGGTTCCTCGCAATCACTACACCACGGCTCCATTGGTTATCACCCGTGACACACGAGTGACCTCGCCACGAAGGCTTATCCCTGCAAGCACAATCAAGAACACAAGCAAGAACAGTAAAGAAACACAACCAAAATTGTATTGATTACGGGATGGGGTCTCACAAATCGATGACGGCGACACTATTCGATGACAGATTGATCTAAGCAAAAACCCAAAACCTAATGTGGCGGTGGCTGCTGAATAAATAGAGTATTAGGGCATGCGTGACCCTTGGTCTCGCCCCTAATGGGCTCCGACGTGATACAGGGCCCAATGGCCGAACAGACGGTGTCGCAGCACCAAAACAGAATCTGAACGCTGAATTGTTTCAACGATTCCTGTTGACTCCGGATGAATTTTAAGGTGGAACCAGTTGGGTTGGTTAGATAATCTCCTTATATTTCCAACCATATTAAGTCCATCACAATCGGAGTCCGGATGCATCTTGGGCGTCCATTTTAGTGCAGACTGGTCCTAGAACCCGAGATCGAGTCGAAGCCGAGTCAGACTTGATCTCCTTCCTGTTGTGGGTGCCGTTGCTGCTCCTCCTCAACACCTTGTCCTTTCCCAAGTCCTTGCTGGTCCTCTCCAAGGTTCCTAATCATCGAAACATCCATGGCCCCAAGCGTAAGCTCTAAAACACAACTGACTAGGGTAGAACGTACCTAGAGATTTAGCTGTCATGCACGCGATCATGTTATCGGTCCATTCATTGTATGTATAGAAGTGATGTCATCATCATACTCCCCCTCTTGAATTGGAGTCGTCCTCGACTCAATCTCATCTTTGTCACCTTTTGGGCCCGATCCTCCGAAGGTCCTCAAAAACGAGGTCTAACAAAACCTTCCAAGTGTAGCATATGAACAGGTACCTTCGGACTCAGGCTAAAAGCATGATCGCGACGAAGGTTGGAGTTGCTCCGAAGCTACGCACGGGGGAGCTTCGGCTAAATGGCGGAGAAAGGAACCGACTTAAAGGAGAAAAGGCTATCTAGTCCTCATAGAGTTGACTATTAGTTAACAATGAATGTAAAGGGCATGAATGTAATTTCTCACAGGCTGCGTCCGGTGCCTATAAATAGATGAACAGTTCCCCCGTACTGTTCATGCTGACTTGTATTCACTCGTGTGTCACGCTTGGACTTTTACCTTCTGTCAAGCCGAAGGTACAAATATGATTCAATTTTGTTTCTGTTTATCTATGTTAATAAAAAGAGGATAAATTAATGATGTCATATGATTATTCATGTTGTCCTACATATTTCATATGCTTCTTCTTTCATTAATATACACTACGATGATGAAGGTATGTCTTTCATAACCTTCGTCTCAGGATCATTATATCCTAAGGGAAATAATGCTTCGAAGGACGAAGGACATTAACCTTTAACATTATGTGTTGCCTTGTTCTTAACTCATAGCATTTGAGAACAAGTCCCCAACATTGGCGCCCAGCTCCGATGAACTTTTTCGACCACCTTTGGCAAGTACTGACCTGCGTCATGCCGCCGAAGAAAGCTTCAGCGCTAGGGTCTGCTGCATTGCAGCCGCTAGATCCAAAACAGGAGACTCTCTCTCTTCGAGAGGCCCGAAGCCAGAAAAGGAAAGCCAACAGTCCAACACTCCAGGAGGAGTTGGACCAAGAGATCAGGGAAATGGAGATCATTCATCAGCAAGTACAAAGAAAGAAGGAGAAGATGGCGTGACTGGCTGACCTTCAAAGGCAGATCGATGAAGCTATTGAAGAAGTGCATCATCTCGCTCAAGACGAACAAAACCGAAGGCCCCAGCACAGGGAGCTTCATCAGGAAGGCTTATTCAACGAAGATGGATGGTATGGTGATTTTAATCATGATACCTTTACTTTTGATGATGCTTCTCCCTTGGCAGCAGAACTGCAGGCTACTCCATGGCCCCCATCATACAAGCCACCTCAGCTTTTCATGTATGATGGGCATTCAGATCCAAAGCAGTTTCTCATGAGCTACGAAGCAACTATATGTACGTATGGAGGCAATACCGCAGTTATGGCGAAGTCCTTCGTCATGGCAGTTCAGAATGTAGCTCAAACATGGTATTCTTCTCTTTGGCCAGGGACAATCACATCATGGCAGAAGCTTAAGGACATGCTGGTCACCAGTTTCCAAGGCTTTCAAACGAAGCCGGTCACAGCTCAGGCTCTATTCCAATGCACACAAGACCACGAAGAGTACCTTCAGGCATATGTACGAAGGTTCTTGCGACTGAGGGCACAAGCGCCTACAGTGCCCAATGAAATTGTCATTGAGGCCATGATCAAAGGTCTTTGCCCAGGACCTACCGCCCAATATTTTGCCAAGAAGCCCCCACAAACTCTAGAAAAGCTACTTCAAAAGATGGACGAATACATTCGGGCTGACAATGACTTCCGCCAAAGAAGGGAGGAAGCTTATAGATTCTCTGAAATGACCAGGGGCTTCGAAGGAAGAATCCACCCGAGGCATGTCAGGTCAATTCACAACTCCACTCAGAATGATGACAAATGAAGTTAGCTGTAGAGGCCACAATATACCTCACAATCTTCGGGGCAGCAACAAAGCTCTTTCCGGCCGCTAGCCCTAAGAGGCAGAGGTGCCAGGGGCTTCGGAGGAAGATATGGGGATCAGCCCAGGAAGATATACTGTTTATTTTGTGGTGAAGACAAAGGCCATACTACAAGAATGTGCCAAATCACTATCCAAAAGCAGAGGGAGATTGCAGAAGCTGAAGCTTGGCAGAATCAACCGAAGCAGGTCTTGCACACTGCTTCGTGCCATTCACCCTACATACCAGAATATGTGGGTAATCACTCTGTAGCTTCTGTTGCTTCGGCTAGTCAGCCACAGGCTTCTTGGCCACAGCTTCCACCTCCGCAACCACTACAACCTACCTATTCACGGGGTCAGCAGCCAGAAGGGAGCCAGCACACCCAGTAGCAGAGGGATTTCAGGGAGGAATCCGAAGCTCGCACAGTCAGCAGTACTGTGCCGGAGTCAAAGCACATCTATTGAGAGATATCCTACTTTCTGAAGCACTTTTTTATTCTATGCCACTTTGTTTTTTAATAAAGGACAAGTAATGCAAATCTTGTTTTAATTCTTTGTAATAGTTTTACTTCTATTAAAATGAAATATATCTTCTTCATAGATTTACGAAGCTCAAAAATTGCGGAAGCTTAAAAAGTCATTTCTAAGGGAGCGCAGCATAAGTCTCGCCGAAGCCACAAAAAGTCGTTCCCAAAGGAGCGCAGCGTAAGTTTTTTGCTCAAAAGTCATTCCTAAGGGAATGCAGAGCCAAATACCGCCGAAATACATGGCAAAGCGTGAAAAGTCAACGCGAAAAATACCGCCGAAATATAAGGCGAAGCGCGAAAAGTCAACGCGAAAAATACCGCCGAAATAGAAGGCGAAGAAGTTCAAAAGTCGTTCCTAAGGGGATGCAGAACTTACACCGAAAAATAAACGGTGAAGCCAAAAAATAAACGGCAAAGAGATTCCGATCGTTCCTAAGGGCACGCAGAGATGGTGTGTTTCAGTATGGGTGTGTGGGTGCGTAACTTCGGCATTAGCATCATCCTTTGCATCATATCATCACATCATCCCGCATAACATCACATCATACATCATATTGCACCAATGACACGAATTGAATACGAAGTCGGTCTTCGGAGACTGCTTTATAAAAAATGAAAGCGTGCTAAGGCACAAAGCTGAGAAATATAGCTTCGTCAGTTCTAATGCCAAAGAAGGGATCCTTTGCTTAAGAAGATGAGATATTTTTACAAAGCAAGGATATTTTTTCCTGAAGCATGAATTTTCTTCTTTACGAAGCATGAAAAGAAGGGAAGGTGTTTTTTCGCCGAAGGCTCAAAAAGCGGTATGTATATAAAGTTTCATGCCTCGCAAAGAACTAAATTACAAAAATTTACATATTAGATTCAAAAACATACACATCGAGTATCGCAGTCTTGATACAGCAAAGTGACATTGATCATCTAAAAATGTTTTTACAAACAAGCACTAGTCCTCTTTCAGGACCTTCTCCGCAACTTCATTTAGCAACTTGTTAACAACTTCGTCAACAATAGATTCGGATACATTGATGAATTGCTTCTTTCGTTTCTGGGTTAGCCAGGGGGTCGAACGGTTTTGGTGGAGGAGATAGTTCAGCTACAATAGAAAAATTAATCAGTTTGAAGTCACGGAAACAAATGACGAAGCTAGATGCCACGAAATAATACCTATGCGCCTCTCGCGCTCTGCAGCTTCTTTAGCTTGCTTAGCTTGAATTCGGGCCTCATGAATGTCTTTCTCGCTTTTCTTCATTATTTCGTGAGCCATTTCGCGTCCGCCATTGGCCCAGATGTTAGTATAGAATTTTCTGCCCATTAAGCTTGCTTCGGCTGAGGGATCCTTCGTAACGTCCACGGAGAAGGCAGCTTCGGCCTAATCCATGGTTTTGACATGTTCGCAGCCAGCCTTCTCCAAGATAGTTGAAATTCCTCTCGCACCAGAAAATGCGCAGACATCCCCGCGATCACTCAAAATTTCTTCAAAAGCTTCGGCCTCTCCGCTTATCCATTCTATAACACCTTTGGGGTCGCCTCGAATAAAGTTATCTTCATTTGAATAGGCGCCCACGTTGGCAAAGCTAGCCTTTATTTTCTCCACGCAGCCCAGGGATTTTTCGAAGCATCTTTCTTTGGACGCGTGGAGTTCTTCGACTGTTTTTTCTAGATAATTTCTCCAATATTCACTAATATCTCGGTTGGCCTCTGCGAGACCACACTTCTCTTTGCTTTCGGCCAGCTGTTTTTGAAGGTCTTCAATCTCATTCTTTTGAATTTCAGCTTGAGCCCTGAAACTAGCTTCATCTTCTTTTATTTTGTCCACCAATGAAAGTAGAATCTTGTCTTTTTTTGCGGCTTCGTTCCTAAGTCTGATAACCTCCGTTCGAAGGTTGTTGAGAGCTATAGTGCAGCTCTCGTCTTCAGCATTCTTTTGTGCCCTTAGGGCGTTGCTAAGTATCAATCCCTACAAGAAAGGTTAAAAGGATTAACATAAGAATAGAAATATTCCATTCCAGAATCTATAAGTTTCAAAATTCGCAACTTCGGTACCTTCAGACTGTTGTATGCAAGACTGTCTGCCAGATCGTCCTTTGTCATGGCAAGAGGCCAGCTTCAAGCTTCGGAAAACCCATACTTCTGGCCATCTCCCGGTAGACAGATAATTCTTTGTTGTCTAGGAGGCAGTACAGGAAATCATTTTCGTCCGTGCCATTAAACACTAAGGCCCCCTTCGGATACTTTAGTTCTCGGGCATAGTGTTTAGCCTCATAAACTTCTTCTTCAGATAATCTCTTTCCTAAAGCATGTCGGATAATATAATCAAGATCTTCAGAGAGTGCTTCAGGGGACAAAGGATTTGGCCTCTTTGGCCACACTCTTCTCAAAAGCTATATTAATATCTGGAGTTATTTCTTCGGCTTTCTGCTCGGTGGCGGCCAACTTCGTCTCAACAGCCACCGTGGGCTCTGCCCCAGCTTCAGCCTGGGTTAATGTAGTCTCGACTTCTATTTGCTCAGTATCAGACTTGGAATGCATTGTGATAGTTTCAGCAACCTTATCTGCGGGAGCAGGGCCTATACAATCGATCGTTTCCAAAACATCACATACATTTACCATCCTCCTCCTCTTAGGAGTCACGACAGAACCCTTTTGTGCCTTCAGCGCTGTGGCTTCTGTTGAAGGACTTAAAATCCCTGGCATCTTTTTCACCTCTTCAGTTGTTGACCTGTCAGCCTTTTCTTTGCCAACCTTCGTTTCAACTGGTTCAACCGAGGGTGCCTTCGGCATCATAGCCGGTTCTTCAGCCTTCTGTGCTGCAGCAGATCCTCTGGATTCAGCAGCCGAAGAGGTCTCCACCCCAAACTCAGGCACCATGGTCGGTTCAATGTAACGTGGCCGGTGGGTAAGTACCTTCATCTTTTTGCCCGCAGCCTTCAGCGCAGGATCAACCGGGGCGGCCTGAGCAGTAGATTTCCTCTTCTTCCCTTTGACCCCACACTGGGTAGTGGTAGTCGGGGGAGACGAAGCCAATGGCGTCAAAAACTCTGTTTATTCTCTTTTTTCCCCGACCTCTGAAGGCTGTAGACAGCGCATTATCTTCTGCCTTGGAGTGTGATCCAAGTAGTTCATCACTTGTAACTTCGATGCATTTCAACCAATCATCGTTTGGTTCATCGAATTTATCCCCATATCTGAATGTATATTTTAGCCAGACCAGTTCACCTTCGCTAGATTTGGAAATAGTTTGTTTCGGCATTTCCTAGCTCTCTGCAGGCAGCCATATTCTGAATGCTATATGTTCTTGAATTAAATCTCTGGTACCAATGAAGAAGTAGACAGTACCAAATGCCTTTTGACACGCTTCGGCGGCTTCATCAATTTCAACCTTCGGCCTTCGGAGGCCGAAGCAGGACCATATGGGGCGCATGATAATACCTTTAATGTCCACCCTCGCTGTCAAGTCATTCTTCACATAAAACCATTCTTCCATCCAATTTCTGGGCCATCTCTTCCGAAATGTCGGCACAGGGTGACTGGCATTGGGACGGGCGATAAACCCATAACAATCGTAGTTAGTTATGATACTGTTGTTTCCCCATGGCCTTTGTCTCATACAGAAGTTCGTGCATGCTACAGAATCACTTCGCACTAGGTTCTATCCCTTGGCTTCTCGCTGCCCAGACGAAGATTCCCATCCTCAATATAGCTTCAGGGGTTAGCTGGTGAAGGAAAACTTGGTAGGTGTTCAATACTTCAACTACAAACTTACTCAGCGGAAACCAAAGCCCAGCTTTGAAGAAGCTTCGGAAAATCACAACTTCGTTTTCCTCAGGGGCCGGGACGTTGTTGTCTCTGCCAGCCCTCACAATAGACATATCTCAAAAGTACCTTCCCCTCATGTTTTCGAGGTGACTTTGCTTAATGGAAGATTTTCCAAAAATTGTATGGCTAGGTCTCCAGGGTCGATCCTCAGAATCTTCGCCACCACTTTCAGCATCATAACTGTCACTGTCACTAGTATCCTCAGACAGGCCCTCCAATATCTCCTTAGTAATCTTTTCTGTATTTGTTTTTGCCATTGACTCGATAAATCCAGCATTGTCTGGATTCACAGCCTTCTTCTCCTCAAAAAGCTTCTCCTCTTCAGCAAGCTTCATCTCAATGGCAACCTTCTTGTCCTGAGACATTCTTTCCTTCAGAGATGACGAAAATGTGTCTTTCAAACCGAAGCTTGAAAAGCATTCGAAAACTAGCAAGTGTTAGTGAGCAACAACTATGAAATTGACAAAATAAAGCAAATGGCACAGGCAGTGTACCAAATGAGGTTGGTGCGAGCTCTTATTTATACGCTCGGCGCGCTCTAAACTAAGGGGCCCCGCCTGTCATTGGCTGTTGCTATTCTAGCAAAGGGAAGGTGTTTTTTCGGACCTTCGACTCAAGGCCTTCGTCCATATCGCAGTCTGAATTCGTTATCTTAAACAAATTAATACTGCGCGGGGCTACTGTTGGGGGCCTTCGTCCTCCGAAGGTCCTTAAAAACGAAGTCTAACAAAACCTTCCAATTGTAGCATATGAACAGGTACCTTCGGACTCGGGCTAAAAGCATGACCGCGACGAAGGTTGGAGTTGCTTCGAAGCTACGCACAGGGGAGCTTCGGCTAAATGGCGGAGAAAGGAACCGACTTAAAGGAGAAAAGGGTATCTAGTCCTCATAGAGTTGACTATTAGTTAACAATGAATGTAAAGGGCATGAATGTAATTTCTCACAGGCTGCGTCCTGTGCCTATAAATAGATGAACAGTTCCCCTGTACTGTTCACACTGACTTTGTATTCACTTGTGCGTCACTCTTGGACTTTTACCTTCTATCAAGCCGAAGGTACAAATATGATTAAATTTTGTTTCTGTTTATCTATGTTAATAAAAAGAGGATATATTAATGATGTCATATGATTATTCATGTTGTCCTACATATTTCATATGCTTCTTCTTTCATTAATATACACTACGATGATGAAGGTATGTCTTTCATAACCTTCGTCTCAGGATCATTATATCCTAAGGGAAATAATGCTTCAAAGGACGAAGGACATTAACCTTTAACATTATGTGTTGCCTTGTTCTTAACTCATAGCATTTGAGAACAAGCCACCTCCATGCACTTCCTGCAAGAGTAGAAGACAAACGGAGCTAGCTGGAACACACAGCTTGTTAGCACGGTAGAGAAGGCCTTCATGCAGCACAAATTTTTGCCACGTTCTTCGCCCTCTGCAATTTTCAAAAGCATCTTTGAAGTCCAAATCAGCAGCATATAATTCCTTTATAGTCTCTAAACCAAAGATTTTATGATTAATTTGGGACAACATAGTATAACGTCTAGACAAAGCATCAGCAATCACATTATCCTTTCCTTTTTTATGCTTAATAATGTAAGGAAATGATTCTATGAATTCAATCCATTTAGCATGTCGTTCGTTTAGATTAGATTGCCCCTTAAGATACTTCAAAGATTCATGATCCGAATGTATGACAAATTCTTTAGACCATAGATAATGTTGCCAAGTTTGTAAAACTCGTACTAAAGCATATAATTCTTTGTCATATGTAGAATAATTCAGAGTTGGACCATGCAATTTTTCACTAAAGAAAGCAACAAGTTTACCTCCTTGAATGAGAACTCCTCCAATCCCAATGCCGCTCGCATCACACTCGAGCTCGAATGGCTTGTCAAAATCAGGAAGTTGCAGCAGTGGTGCTTGTGTGAGCTTCGACTTAAGGGCATCAAAAGCTTATTGTTGTGCTGGTCCCCAATGAAATGACACTTCATTCTTTGTCAACTCGTGGAGAGGTGCTGCAATGGTGCTGAAATCCCGCACAAATCGCCTGTAGAATCCTGCAAGACCAAGAAAACTTCGAACCTGCGTGACCGTGGTTGGAAGTGGCCAGCTCGTGATGGCAACAATTTTTGCCTCATCCATCTCAATGCCCTGCGATGTCACAACATATCAAAGAAAAGACACACGATCGGTGATGAAGGTGCACTTCTCAAGGTTACCAAATAAACGTGCATCACATAAAACATCAAAAACAACACGTAAGTGTTCAATTTGATCATCATGAGACTTACTATGGATAAGAATATCATCAAAATATACCACCACAAATTTACTAATGAAAGCACGTAAAACCTCATTCATCAATCTCATGAAAGTGCTAGGCGCATTAGTTAACCCAAAAGGCATGACTAACCACTCATAAAGACCAAACTTAGTTTTAAATGCAGTTTTCCATTCATCACCGAAAGACATACGAATCTGGTGGTATCCACTACGCAAGTCAATTTTAGAGAAAACAATAGAACCACTTAATTCATCAAGCATGTCATCCAATCCAGGAATAGGATATCGGTACCGAATTGTGATGTTATTAATGGCTCTACAATCAACACACATGCGCCAAGTGCCATCTTTCTTAGGAACCAAAAGAATAGGAACAGAACAAGGAGTAAGGCTCTCACGAATGTACCCACGGTCCAGAAGGTCCTGGACCTGGCGCTGAATCTCCTTAGTCTCCTCGGGGTCGGTCCTGTAGGAAGCATGGTTGGGAAAGCTCGCCCCTGGAATTAAATCAATCTTGTGCTCAATGCCTCGCACAGGTGGTAATCCAAGGGGTATCTCAGAGGGAAACACATCCATATACTCTTGCAAAAGGTTAGCAACAGCCGGTGGCAAAGCAATAGACGTATCATCAATGGAATAGAAAGCATTTTTGCACACTAAGGCATAGCAAAGTCCAACAGAGGCATGTAACTCATCAAGATCATATTTAGTAGCTAGCAAAGTAGGAGTTTTTAACTTAATAGATTGCTGATTTTCAGAGTTCAAAACACCTTTTTGCTTAGCATTAGTCTTTTTCTCATGTTCAAAGTGGACAATTTCAGTGGGAGTCATAGGAAGCAACACAATTTTCTTTCCCTTATGCATGAAAGTATATTTATTAGATCTATCATGGTGAATAGCATTAGTATCAAACTCCCAAGGACGTCCCAATAAAGGAGAGCAAGCATCCATACTCACCACATCGAAATCAGCAAAGTCATGGTAAGAGTCAATAGAAAAATGCACCCTTGCTGTTTTTGTTACCTTGAACTTACCGATGTTGTTAAACCACTGAATGTGATAAGGGTGGGGATGCTCTTGTGTGGTCAAGCCAAGCTTCTTGACCACCTCAACGTTCACCAAGTTGTTGCAGCTACCACCATCAATGATGGTATGTACACGACAGTCCTTGACGATGAGGAACATGTTGAAGAGGTTGTGGCGTTGTCTGTTGTCGTCGTCACTAGCCGTGGCACTCAAAGCTTGTTGCACAATCAAGGCCTTATAGGTCTCAGTCGCTATTGTACCCAGAACCTCTTCATCACCATCATAAGTCTCTGCAATGTTAGCTCCAACAGTATCTTCATCTTCAACATCAGAAACACTAACATACCCACCATCACCAGTAGCAATGTATGCCCGTTTGCTGGGGCAATCTCGCTGCATATGGCCAAGTTCCTGGCAGCGGTGGCACTTGATGTCGGAGGAGCGGCCTGTGGAAGAGGTGGTTGTAGTAGGTTTTGTTGCAACACCCGAAGGTGCGGTGCCGCGTGTGCAGCTGGTGGAGGAAGGTGTGGACGTCCGTACGCCCGAAGAGGATGACGTCTTGGCTGGCACCGGTGGCTATCGTGGCACGAAGGTGCTGCTCCTTCGCTGTTGACAACCCTGCAATTCTTTTTCTGCCAACATAGAAAGATGGAACAAGTGTTGTATAGAATGATATTCTTTATAATCAACAATATCCTGAATCTCCTGCCTCAATCCCCCGTAAAACCTAACCATTTGATCCTCCGGATCCTCAACTACCCCACATCGTAGCATACCTTTCTGAAGCTCTTGGCAGTATTCCTGGACCGACATGTCTCCCTGATCTAAGCATTGCAATTTTTTTCGAAGATCACGTCTATAAGAAGTGGGAACAAAGCGAGCTTGCATCTACTCTTTTAACGCATTCCATGTTTGTGGTGCAACACGTGTGTTAACAAGTTCATTCCACCAAATGATAGCAAAATCTTTAAATTCACTAGTGGCTTGTCTAACCCTATGCTGCTCAGGAACAAGACGGGAATTAAATTTTTTTTCTATCGTCATCTCCCAGTCTAAGTAAGCTTCAGCATCATAAGAACCCATGAACGATGGAATAGAGAACTTAATCTTAGCAAATGGATCATTTTCTGGTTTAGGATTATGATGACGACGTCTACCATTACCTCTCATACCTTGTCGATTACGTGCGAGGCGTCATCGTAGCGGTGCATAAACGTCGCCATCGTGGTCATCGTCCATAGGAGAGAGCAGTACTGCACCAGCAGCTAGGGCTGGAGTTGGTGGTGGGGGACGAGCCTCCAGTATGTCCATGCGTGTAACAAGTTCAGCAACTCGTCGATCAAGCTGCTCATAGGATGTCGACTCAGAGTCCTGGTATTTTTTAAAAGCTTTAGTCATCGCGCGCATCATCTCCTTCAATACGAGCTGAGAGACACATTCATCGTCGTTAAGCTTAGGCCCCTTCTCCTTGTCCATTTGGTTCTTTGGTCCTGTCATTGTTAGCATAAAACAGAGACAAAAAGGCAACAAACAATATGAACCCTACAACTATCTCTCAGGGTGGTGGTGGTGGAACACAAGTTATGAAGCGTCTTACCCCGCTCTTACAAGGTTCTTACCAGCACTGCAGGTGGCAAACAGTGACCGGTGTGACTGTCCAACGAGCGTGGGTGTGATTGTAAAGGAGTGCCTGTTCTGCTCGAGAGAAAGCTGGAGGTCTGGGAAGGCTGACTAAATATATATTTGTGGCACACAAGTCAGTAATAGATAGCAATGCTGAATAAGTGTTCTAAGTACTCGTCCTAGTTGCTAGCCTAGAAAATGTAATAGAATAGTTAGACCAAGGCACAAGAAAGGAGGTACAAGTATCTAGGTGCAGCAAGGAAACAGACTTGGGGCAAAATAATGACAGAGGTGCACAGAACACTGGTGTTTCTGGTTATGTGCTACTTTTTTCTCTTTGTCTTTTTTTCCTGATTTTTGCTCTAGTCGTTGTTTTTTCAAATATTTTTTTATATTTTTCTCTTTTGCAGCAGCACATAAGAAGGAAACACACCAAGTTTCAGATTTTTTTGTGCAAAGACGCGTCCTCTAGAATTTTTGCAAGTTTGCCCTAAAATCGGAATAAATGTTTGAAAAATGAGAAGTCCTATTTCCAAGCCGAATTTAATTCTGTGCATTTTGAAAAAATGGGCCCGATTCGAGTTCCGAGGCGAAAGTTTTGGCCGTTTTAAGTTTGGACTCCGAATCAGGGTTTCTGGCGAGGTGTTGGAAGGGTGGGGGTTCGGTTTTGTGGATAGGGTCGGTTTTAGAGATATGATCTGTTTTGACGGCCGATTTTATAGGATGGTAGCGGATGGAAAGAATCAAACTGAACCAAAACAAATCTAAACCAGCAACCAAACTCAACCTAGAACACGAACTTAGAACTGCGGACTCTAAAATTGAATTGTGCAAAGGCTAAGGCGATGGTTTTAGGTCAGAATAACCTGATCGTAATTAATTTTTTTTGGTTTTTTGTGGACTATGGGATGAAACAAAACTAATCTAAAGGTAGGATTATACCTCACGAGCAACCTGGAAATTTGATACCACTTGATAGAAGACGAGGCTCGATCTTCCGTGAGATACGATAACTTGATTGAGTGGAGATCTCGATGTTGATGATCCAAGGCTCTAAGCGAACGGTTCCTCACAATCACTACACCATGGCTCCGTTGGTTATCACCCGTGACACATGAGTGGCCTCGCAAAGAAGGCTTATCCCTACAAGTGCAATCAAGAACACAAGCAAGAACATGAAAGAAACGCAACCAAAATTGTATTGATTACGGGATGGGGTCTCACAAATTGATGACGGCGACACTGTTCGATGACAGATTGATCTAAGCAAAAACCCAAAACCTAATGTGGCGGCGGCTGCTGAATAAATAGAGTATTAGGGCGTGCGTGACCCTGGTCTCGCCCCTAATGGGCTCCGACGCGATACACGGCCCAACGGCCTAACAGACGGTGTCGCAGCACCAAAATAGAATCTGAACGCTGAATTGTTTCGACGATTCCCATTGACTCCGGATGAATTTTAAGGTGGAACTAGTTGGGTTGGTTAGATAATCTCCTTATCTTTCCAACTATATCAAGTCCGTCAAAATCGAAGTCTAGATGCGTCCTGGGCGTCCATTTTAGTGCAGACTGGTCCTGGAACCTGAGATCGAGTCGCAGCCGAGTCAGACTTGATCTCCTTCCTGTTGTGGGTGCCCTTGCTGCTCCCCCTCAACACCTTGGCCTTTCCCAAATCCTTGTTGGTCCTCTCCAAGGTTCCTAATCATCAAAACATCCATGGCCCCAAGTGTCAGCTCTGAAACACAATTGACTAGGGTAGAACGTACCTGGAGATTTAGTTGTCGTGCACGCGATCGTGTTATCGGTCCATTCATTGTATATATAGAAGTGATGTCCTCATCAGTACTTTTGGGTAATAACTGGGTTTATTACTAAAACTTGGCTCTACTAATAGTAATAAATGTTTGACCAACTAAAAGCAACTGCTTAACCTAAACCCCACATACAGCTAGTCCACTTTAGCCAAACGGGACATTTGCTGAGTACGTTGATGTGTACTCACCCTTGCTTTACAAACCACCCCCACCCTAGGTTGTCCCCACTGTACTCAGTGCTCAGGAGGTGATGCTGGCAACATGGAGGACTTTGAGGAGTTCCAGGACTACGACAAGTTCTAGTTTTTCTTAGTGGCAAACCCCCAAGTCAGCTGCCTGTGTAGGCTTATCATCTACGTTTCGTTTTTCCACACTTTGATAGTAATGTTGAAGACAATGGTTATGTATTAGACTCTGTGGATGTCTTGGACATCTTGATGTAATTAAAGTACCTTTCCACTATTTACTTTGAGCAATGTGTGATGATGTCTGTTGGGGGCCTTCCTCTTCCGAAGGTCCTCAAAAACTTAACTAACATGTTTTTCAGCATAACATAGACTGATACAGGAGGCTTCCGCTTTGAGATGAAGGTGTGCATGATATGAAGGTGCGGTCTGAAGGAAGGACAAACGAGCTCCGAAGCTGTGGCTGAAGAGCTTCGGCTTAGCACGATGACGATGGTGAAACATGGAACCAACCTAAAGGAGAAAAGACTGTTTAGTCCTCGATAACCTACCTTATGGTTAATAGTAAATGTCAGGGACATGAATGTAATTTTCCCCGGGCTGCGTCCCATGCCTATAATGTGGCGGAACCGCCCAAATTATTCCAACTTAAGTGCCTATGTCCCACCTTAAAGGCTAGACCATACTTAAATAGGAATAAACCGTCAGTCCCTCGGATCTAGTCCGACAAGGCCACTAACAGGATCAAGTACCACATACTCACTCGAAGGTGAGGCACAGAGAAAATACAACAAAACATAAAACCATAAATTAAAGAAGTACTTAGTGTTATTACATCATCATCGGAGTTTTGCAAAAGTAGTAACCATTGTTCTCAATGCAGTGGAAATTAACTAACGGTAAAAAAAGGGAGGATGGGGAAGCCTGGCCCATCACTCCTCATGCTCCTCTCCTGCTGAGGTAGGGTCCCACTCGACTGTCCAACCTAGTGGCAAGGTGGACGGCCAAGTCACTCCAGCAACCATATCCACCAAAGAACCTGTAAAATTGTGCCACAAGCAAGGCTGAGTATACTAATACTCAGCTAGACTTACACGGTGTGAGGAGTCTACTCCTCTACCTGTAGACATGCAGCTGTTTGGCTGAGGGGTTTGGTTTGCCAAAAGCACTAGCTGAGTCTAAAATCAAGTTTTCACTTTTCATGTTTTAGTATGATCCTTTTAAAATAGATGAGTACCTAGCTATTCATACATGGTATCAAACATTTTATCAATCAACATCTTTTGCCAGTCACCTCATTTCCACTTACTACTCAATGCAGCAGCATGGATCAAGCAGTCTCATTAGCTGCAAGAAGCAGACGATTTGAATCGAGTTTTTAAACCTTGCAAGGTAAACCTGAACACACGACATGGCGAGGCACTCCGTCCCCACACACATCGACCATCCCCATCAATTCCTCGTCAACAGAAAGAGGCCCACCGCTTTGGCGTACAATGCCTCACTGACCCCGACTGCCGTCGTGCAGTGACAACACTTGTACCCACCATAACCAGAATGGGAGACCATGTCTCAGGTCGCGTGAGGAGATCAATCTATGGGCAGGTTCACTCATGTACTAGGCTTACCGATTTACCATATTTCTCGGCATATGTTTAGTACGTTCAAACGCTTGACACAAGGTACCACACCTTTATCCTTATTCCAATTTCCGTCTTGTAGACAACGCATCCCTATGCATTGTTGTCCATAGACCATCATCATTCCGATATAAAAATGGATACAACCAATTCCTGACCTCGCGCGAGTGCTAGAAAATCACTCGACTTCTACCAAGATCCCTAATTAGTAAAGCAGCTACTCGACCTAGCATACTAGTATCCATCTCAAAAGGAATCCTGAGTTCATGCAACTAGGGTTTCAAACAACTCCTACACTTAAGTGCACAGTACAAGCCTACAAATATTAAGTGCAGTAAAATAGCATATATATAACTGTTATGCATAAAACCGGGGCTTGCCTTCAAAAGCTAGGGCAGGGAGATCCTCGATGGCAGGTTCTGGTGCTGGCTCCTGGACTCCTTCCTGAGCAACTCCTTGCTCCGGAATGAGGATGTACTCTTCGTTAGCGAGGTTACAATCTATCGAATGCAATGAATAAGATACACGTATGTTAAGGATATACCAATTTAGTAAACACGATGTATGGTGAAGCAATATTAACGCGGGGGTAAACTAGGGTTTCTTTATCATATGGTGCTCTTACTGCTTTATACTTACCTAGTTTAGGTTTTGAGTGGAATTAAGAATTTAGTCATCCCCTTAGATTTTTAGTGGGCACTTAGGAAAATCTAGTTGTGTAATACTAATTCCTACCACAATTCCCCTTTTTATTTTCTATTTATGCTTTTAAAGTGCTTGAACTACCATAATGATTTAAAAATTTCCAAAAATGTTGTAAAAATTACAGTGGGTTAATATTGGTCACTGTAGTTTATCCTACAAATTTGAGGTTAGGAATAATTAGGATAAATTCTAGGCAAAAATAACAAAAATGAGGGTAGATGGTCACTTTGTACTACAACTCTGATTTAGGTGGGGGTTCTACACTAAAAATTATTTTTGCTAATATCTATGGGTAATAACATGCCTTTGTGCCAAAAATCACAGAAGGTAACTTAATGGTTATTTAGTTGTGATTTTCTAAAGTTTAATGCCAAAAAGACACATATAACTAACTTGTGATTTGAAAAATATCAAACAACAGAACTTGTATTTTTCTTAGATTCATACTAGCATAATAGTAGTTATCCTAGGGTTGGGGTGGTTCCTCCTTAGCGTTATTTTTCTAGGATTTGTCGAAGTTCTTACTGTTTTTATTAAATAAAATGTGGTGCATTTTCTTTGTACTAAAAGAGGGTTCCATAAAATTTTCTAATGAACTATATCAGCTAAGCAAGATATGAAAAATATGGTTGCCCTCTGGTTCTTATTTTAAATTCTCTTTTTTATTTTCTTAAGGTTTAGGCCAATACAAGTTTTAATAGGTAATCTTTCCTTAACCTAGTATACTGGGAAGTTTAACATTTTTAAACAGTGTAGCTACTAGTTAAGGACATCTCCAATTTTTCTCAGCCTTTGTCCTAAAGTATTTTATTTTCCCTCTGTTTATTTAGTTTTGGGCAGTATGCTTATTTAAATTAAAACTCTAAAACATATTGCAAGAACCATGGTGTTTATTATTTTTACTAAATGGTTCATAATATGTAGGTCCTAACAAAATTGGTTTGACTAAATTTTGTTGGATAAAACTCAAGTTATAAAATTTTCAAGTTCTCTGCTTATTTAAAAAGAATAAATCTTAAAGGTTTAAGAAAAACAGCTTTGCACCGGGGTCCCTGGGTTCTTCCTTAACTAAACCGTTGAAACCGTGCCCCTGAGGAACTGTTTCACTGAGTCACTGACTTCGCGAATACCCCCCTGGCTTTTCCCTCGCTTTACCCAAGCTCCCTCCTCGCCGGAACAGTAGCCGTAGAGAGAAAAAATGGTGGCGTGGCTTACTGGCGGTAGGAGAGGTCTGGTGGAGGGTCGGGTGAGATCCGGGGGCTTCTGGCGGTCACGTCGAGGGGCGCATTGCCAGCGGTGGTGGCCGGAGTAGGGCTAGCCACGTGCGCAGGTGGTTGGGCTCGTCAACGGCACGTGCTCCGGCCTGCTCACGGCGGTAGAGTTAAATCAAACTACACGGGGAGCTCCACTGGAGGTCAATGGTGATCTATGTGCAAGGAATCGACCAGTGGCTCACCGTGTGGCTCAGTCTTCGTGCGCCGACAGTCGGGCGAAGTCCGGCGACGTCAATCTGGCACCTCCGGCGATGTGGAGTTTGGTCCAAGGGCTCGGGGAGCTCCACAGAGTTTCAGGGAGGCTAGCCGAGGGATTGGTTGGGGTGGAGGAGGGCTGGAGTGGCCGGTCCATGGTGGCCAGGGCTCGGGCGGCCGCTAGCACGTCGTGCGCAGAGCGATCGCCGGTGAACTTGCGCTCGGGCGGGGTTGAGAGTGAGCGGGGGTGTACGGTCAAGGCCGGGGTCGACTTTATAGGCGCGGGCAGCGGGCGTGGGCACGGGGTCTAGCGTGGCACGGCGCGGTGCGCACGGGGCTGGGCGCCGGGGTGTGCTCTGGCGTTGCCAGGGCATGTCGAACACGTGGCCATTTATTTCTGCCCGAGTTCTAGCCCTTGCTGAGCAGCCAAACGTGTGAATCTCGCCATAAGACTTCTATGAGATCTCTTGTCTACACCTAGGGCTACCTAGTTCATGTGAGTTCCAAGGGAAGATTGGGTCTGGTTTGGGAGATATGGTGGCGCCAAGTCAGTGGTGTCGGCACTGTTCATTCCACGATAAAACTGATGTTAAACCATGTCAAACAGTTTTGGTTTGGGTTCAAACTTCTCAGGGGTGTGCCTTGGGTAATTTGGCTCCTTTTTGTTATTTGTACCTTAAGGATTTGGTGCCAGCAACTAAGTGAACATCTCCGATCTTTAAAAGTGGGCTAATTTTTGACTTAGAGAAAATGTGGGTTACTCTATAGTGCTCTTAACTTGGGGGCTGAATTTGGCGTTTTTGTGGGACCTTTATGGAATAAATCCCTTACTATTTCTTGTAGATATATAAATGTACTTCAAATTTGGTATAAGGTTTAAGTCATGAAATGGTCATTTGCATAGTTTTCCCACTAATCCCATGTTTGGGGGTCTAATGGATCAAGAGGGGGTCTAGGGTTTTAGAACCTTTTTCAATGGTGAAGATACATGAAAAGCTAGGGTATCCCTTCTATCATGATCATTACTTAATTGAACCATGGTTTCCAAAGCTTTAGTACCCCTTCTCCCCACTTACACACATGAGATAATAGGCCATAGGTGCATATATTGAGCCAGGGCCTTGGGTAACACTTGGGGTGTTACAGTGTAATGCCCAAAAATTTGTATATAAAAAGATCTACTTTAAGACTAGGAGATAGTATTCCAAGATTTAAGTATTTTATAATAAGAGATTAAATAAAAGACCCTCATATAATTCAAACCAACCCTTGTTGAATAATGTGACCTGAGACATTCTCCAAAAGAAATAAATTTAAGGAATACCTTAACAAATATTATACAATCTTCTCTTTTAAATAACTATGAACATATTTCTAAACAGACTATACGCTCAAGGAATTAATTTTTATGTGTGTGCATTTCATACTTAAAATGTTTGGATAAAATAAATAAAACCAAACATATGTATGTATTTATGCACCTCATATTGGAGTTATTTGCGGGTACATTTAATCTTGGAAACCTTGAACTTTGAATCAAAGTTGACTTTTGAATTTGAAATTGAGATAAAACTAAAAACAGAAAGTTAGAAAAAAAAGAATAAAAGGGAGGTTGGGACGATTGCTCCCTTGCCCTTGGCCCACTCCCAATTACCTGCATCCGCGTAGCCACGGTCCAGGCTACCACTACACCGCGGTGCCAATCGCATGCGCCTGTGTCGGGTCCTTCACTGACCAGCGGGGCCCAGTCATCATCTTCTTCCTCCACTCGCTCGACGCATACCCAATCTCAACAGAAATCACCGCATGACACAGATCCCGCCACTGTTTCCCTGGCCGCGCAGCTGTGGCGCTATTGATATGTGGGCCCCACATCCACTATTCCTCTTCCACCCGTCATCCTCGGGTGCACGCGCTGACCACCGAACGCCGTCGTGATCCTCACATCAATTTGGACCAGGTCACCAGCCTTATCTCCATAACAAACCGAGCCGCATACTTCGCGTCCCCAACGGACCTGCGCGATACCATGCAGGGCTTTGACTTCGCCACCCTCTCATCTGGTCTCCCTCATGTCCGTATAAGTGGGCAACGCCAGACTCCCTGATCCTGGCGCCGCCTGTCCATATAGCTACCCTTGGGTCGCGTGGCGCTATGCGGGAACCGAGTGTTGGAAGGACGTCGCGCATGGAGGGAGATCCGACTGCAGGGTTGCTACGGCGCATGCCCATTGGCAGGGGTAGAAGCATGGTGGAGCTCGCTGGTGTGACATGGGTGGAGTTCCAGTGCGCGCGAGTGGTGAGAGGGTCGATCAGACGGTGCCACTTCTTCACTAGGCTTGGACTTCAACACCAATCGGTGGCCAGCACATGGAATTTCTGGTGAGAGCAGCCTCCTTGCTTTCTATTCCATGGCAATGATTCTCCTAGGGCAGCACAGTAGAGTAGCCTGGGTGGGTCTCGGCCGTGGGTTGGCCAAGGGCGTCAATTTCTCGAGAAGCCGACGGAGGTAGAGTCTTTCGAGCCACATGCATAGCATTGGGAAGAAGATGATGCGCGAACCTTTGATCTGTGAACGAACGGCTCCGATTAAATCGGGGTTCCCCTGTGCGAGATCAGCTCGGGATCGTTGGATTCCATTTGGACGACTAGGATTAGAGTTGGGGGAGAAGTTGCTCGGGGGCCGTTGATCTCGGCATGGGCGGTGTAGATTAGACGTCAGCTCAACTCTTCACGTGATTAGATCGTCGCCATCGATCGGTCGATCGACGATCGGTGTTGGATCTAGATCTCATTAAATCCGGGCGCTCGGTTCGGGATCCAGCGGTTAATAACGCATAACGGTTCATCCACGGTAGGATCTAATCCTGGCCACTGGATTTAGATCTGACGGCCAGAATGGCGCCATACCTCTTCGCTGCGCGCTATTTTCATATGAGTCCCTACATTCCTGTTAAATCAACCCATGGTCCATCGCGGGATTGGACTAAGTCTGGTGAATTATTCAAATTTGTCCCTGCGCTTATCTGTTTTAGCGCGCCCAGTCCAGAAGGTAGGGAAATCATATTATTGGGGGCCTGCTTCGTCGCCGAAGGTCCTTTAAGAAGAAACACCTTTAGAAGATCAGCACATAAGCAAATACTGCGCGAAGGTACACGCCGAATCTACCATCCAAGGAGCTTTGGCATAGCGACATGCCTTGAGACGAAGGGCTGCACCGACTTAAAGAGGAAAAGACCAATCAGTCCATGATAATTTGTGTCATGATTGTAACTAGTTGTCGAGGACATAAATGTAATTTTGACCGGACTGTGTCCCGTGCCTATAAATAGGTGAACAGTACCCCCGTACTGTTCACGATGATTTGTATTCACTCTTGCATCACGCTTGGACTTTTACCTTCTGTCAAGCCGAAGGTACAAATGTAATTCAATAATTGTTTCTGTTTATCTATAATAATATAATGAAGATATACTAATAATGTTGTCTCTTATATTTCACATGCTTCTTCTCTCATTAACATAAACTGCAATGAAGGTGTGACCTTCATGACCTTCGTCTGAAGATCATTATATCCTAAGGGAGATAATGCTTCAAAGGACGAAGGGTATTAACCTTTAACATTTTGTGTTGCCTTGTTCTTAACTCATAGCATTTGAGAACAAGTCCCCAACATTGGCGCCCACCTCCGGTGAACTCATTTCCACTTTTGAGCTGATGGCTTTGTTCGACAACCAAGTGGTAGCACCTTCGGCTACAAAGCTAGTGCTCCCGATAACAGGCGATTCAAGTTCAGAGCCGGCTAACAAGAAGCAGAAGAAGGAAGCACAGAGAAGGGTGCAACATGTTGGAGTGCAGGGACCCTTCATCAAGTCCAAATGGTCTCACATTCCAATCACCTTCTCCCAGGTGGACCTTCAGCTCAAAGATTACCCTCACAATGATGTTATGGCCATATCTTGTGTCATTAAGGGATTTCTGGTCCATAATGTTCTGGTTGACACAGGCAGTGCAACGGATATCATATTTGCTAAGGCCTTCAGACAGATGCAAGAGCTAGAAGACAAGATTCATGATGCTACACATCCTCTTTGTGGCTTCGCAGGAAGGTAGATTGTTGCACTTGGTAAAATCACAATGTCAGTTACCTTTGGCTATGTCCACAACACAAGGACTGAACAGGTTATCTTTGACATTGTTGACATGGAATACCCCTACAATGCAATCATTGGTCGAGGGACACTCAATGCTTTTGAAGCAATACTTCATCCAGCATATTTATGCATGAAGATACCTTCGAAACAAGGGCCCATTGCTGTCCATTGAAGTCAAGAAGCTGCCAGAAGGGCCGATGGGAATTAGACAGATTCAAAGGCAATCCATAACATAGATGGAGCTGAAGTCTGTCAGCAGTACAAATACAAAAGAGAGAAGGCTGCTTCGGTAGATCAGCCGAAGCCTATGCTTCTATGTCAAGATATAGCAGAGCAAAGGGTACTACTGGGGTCTTAGTTATCTGATGAGCAAGAGAAGACTTTGCTAATATTTTTATTCAACAACAAAGATGTCTTTGCTTGGTTAGCCAATGATCTCTGTGGCGTCAACAGAGATGTTATTGAACATTCACTCAATGTGGATCCATCCTTTAGGCCAAGAAAACAAAGGCTTGGGAAGATGTCTGAAGACAAAGCTGAAGGTGCCCGGAACGAAGTAAAGATACTTCTAAGTGTTGGTGTCATCAGAGAGGTGAAATACCCAGAATGGCTACCCAACACTGTTATGGTGAAGAAGGCCAATGGTAAATGGAGAATGTGTATTAATTTCACAGATCTCAACAAGGCATGCCCAAAGGACGAGTTCCCAGTGCCTAGAATAGACTCTCTAGTAGATGCAACAGCTTCTTCAGAGCTCATGAGTCTATTGGATTGTTACTCAGGCTATCATCAAATTTGGATGTAGAAGGAAGACGAGCCGAAGACTAGCTTCATAACTCCTAGTGGCACCTATTGCTACCTTCGGATGCCTGAGGGGCTCAAGAATGCTGGAGGAAGCTTCAGCATAATGATATCCAAGGTTCTTCATTCTCAAATAGGCAGGAATGTACTGACCTATGTTGATGATATCATAGTGAAAAGCACGAAGCAAGAAAATCACATTGCTGATTTGCAAGAGACATTTGCTAATTTCAGGCAAGCTGGCCTGAAGTTAAATCCAGAAAAGTGTGTTTTTGGGGTGAAGAAGGGCAAATTCCTTGGCTGTTTGGTATCAACGAAGGGAATTGAAGCCAACCCGAGCAAGATTGAAGCTATCCTTCGGATGGAGCCGCCAAGCACTAAGAAGGGGGCACAACGGCTAGCAGAATGACTAGCATCAATGAATAGATTCATATCCAGATTCACAGAAAGAAATCTGCCATTCTTTGAAATACTGAAGTCAGCCGAAGTTTTTCAATGGGGTCCGGCTCAGCAAAAAGCTTTCGAAGAGTTGAAGCAATACTTGATCGATCTAACGACATTAACTCCACCTTCGCCAGGGGCTCCGTTACTCTTATATGTGGTAGCTTTGCACTCTGCAGTTAGTGCGGCTCTTGTACAGGAGAAGCTAGATGGCCAAACCAAAAAGCAGGTTCCAGTGTACTTCGTCTCTGAAGTTTTAAGTTTATCAAAGAAAAATTATACAGAATTGGAGAAGGTGTTGTATGCTGTGTTAATGGCATCCAGGAAGCTTCGGCATTATTTTCAAGCATATCACATAATTGTTCCTTCGTCACAGCCTCTGAAGGACATAATGAGGAACAGAGAAGCTACTAGAAGGATTGGAAAATGGGCTGCGGAGCTTAACGAATTCAGTATTGACTATGTGCATAGATCCTCAATTCAGTCTCAGGCATTAGCAGACTTCATTGCTGATTGGACGCCAGGGGCTCAGGAAGAAGAAACAAATAAAGACGCCGAAGCTTGGATAGTGTTCTGCGATGGTTCCTAGGGAACCTTCGGTGCAGGAGCGGCTGCTGTTCTAGTTGCGCCTTCAAAAGTCAGAACATGTTATGCAGCAAGGCTTGAATTTAGTTGTACAAATAATATTGCTGAATACGAAGCTCTTCTTTTAGGGCTTCGGAAGTTAAAGGCAATGGTAATAAGAAGGGTCATCCTTAAAACTAACTCTCAAGTCATTTCTGGTCATATCGACAAAAGTAGCAAGGCTAGAGACCCGAAGCTTGAAAAATATTTGGACACAGTTCGAAGGCTCGAAGCTTCTTTCGAAGGTTTTTCTATTAAGAATATTCCAAGAGGGGAAAATGAGCATGCTGATCTGTTAGCCAAGTCAGCGGCATAGGGGCTCCCACTACCTTCAGAAGTATTTTTTGAGACAATAAAAGCACCTTCGGTTGAACTTATGGAAAGAGCAGTGCTTGTAATTTCCCCTGTACATAGTGAAGATTGGAGGACTGAAATTATATCTTTCCTCCAAGGTAATTGTCTTTCGGATGACGAAGCTTATAATAAGAGAATGGAAGTAAGGACAAGACCGTATGTGATAATAGAAGGGGAATTGTATAAACATGGAATCTGTTCTCCACTCCTCAAGTGTTTATCGAGAGCCGAAGGTATTGAATTAATGAAGGAGATACATGCAGGCCTGTGTGGATCTCATATTGGATCTAGGCCTTTGTTAGGTAAAGTGTTTAGACAAGGATTTTATTGGCCGAAGGTAGCTTCAGATGCAGCAGAGTTAGTTCAAAAGTGCGAGAATTGTCAAAAATGTGCAAGAGATCAGAAGCAAACTTCGTCTCTCACACAGCTGATACAGCCTACTTGGTCGTTGCAAAGATGGGGCCTGGATTTGTTAGGCCCACTTCCACAAGCGCAAGGTAATTTGAAATATGTTGTGGTGGCTATAGAATATTTTTCTAAGTGGATTGAAGCAAAGCCTTTGGCTACAATAACTTCGGTTATAGTCCAAAAATTCTTCTGGCAAAATATTGTTTGTCACTTCAGCGTGCCGAAGGCTATAACTGTGGACAATGGAACACAGTTTGATGCTGAAACGTTCAAAGATTTCTATGACCAAATTAGCATGAAGATTAATTTTGCATCAGTAAGGCACCCAGAATCAAATGGACTGGTAGAAAGAGCAAATGACATTATAATGATAGGAATAATGAAGCTAATCTTCAATCAGCCCAGAGGAAAGTGGCCAGATGAGTTGATCAAAGTGGTGTGGAGCCACAACGCAACCATGTCAAGATCAACAGGATTTACACCTTTCAAACTATTATTTGGTGATGAAGCTATAACTCCAGAAGAAGCTAAAACAGGATCAATAAGAACACTAGCTTCGGCAGAAGACGAAGCTGATTACCACGTAGCAAAAGATACTATAGAGGGGACCAGACTTCAGGCTGTAGAGAATATCAATAAATATCAAGCCGTAACAATAAAATGGTGTGACAGAAAAGTTCGGTTGAAAAATATTAAGCCAGGGCATTTGGTGCTTCGAAGAGTGGCCAATCAGGACACAGTAGGCAAATTGCAGCTGAAGTGGGAAGGACCTTTTTTGGTGGTATCTTTGTCGAGGCCCGGTTCTTACAGATTGAAGGATATGGACAGCAATGACATACCCAGATCTTGGAATGCGGATGAGCTTCGCCGATATTATGTGTAATTTGATGTAACCTTTTTTTTATTTTTTTCTATGGCACCCTTTTCCTTTCCAAAGGGGAGAAAGATTTTTAATGGGGCCATAGCTTGTAATTTTTCCTTTTTTATTTAGCTTCACGAGAGCCAAATCCCCCAAAAGGATGTAAAATGTAAAATCTGAGCATGCACCATCGAGTGCAGAGGAAAAAAAGAGGAAAAGCAGGGAGAAGCTAAAACGTCATCCCCAAGGGGATGCAGAGCATGACGAATCTACAAAAAGTCGTTCCTAAGAGAGCGTAGCTTAAGTTTTCTGCTCAAAAGTCATTCCTAAGGCAATGCAGAGCCAAATACCGCCGAAATATAAGGCGAAGAAGTTCAAAAGTCGTTCCTAAGGGGATGCAGAACTTATATCGCTGAAATAGAAGGCGAAGAAGTTCAAAAGACGTTCCTAAAGGGATGCAGAACTTATACCACCGAAATAGAAGGTGAAGAAGCTCAAAAGACGTTCCTAAGGGGATGTGGAGCTTAAGACTCAAAAGACGTTCCTAAGGGGATGCAGAGTCTGGGTGTGGCTTCGTGTGTGTGTGTATTTGAACATTCATTTGCACATTACATCACGTCATTCATTGCATTCATACACATTCATGTAGAGATTTGTAGGATCATTATCATCATAACATAGAGTACAAACTGATGCTTCGGCTTTGATGACAATGCTTTGATGAGTATAGAGAAGCAAAGATATGCTTCATTGTGTACGAAAAGAAGGGAAGGTGTTTTTCGCCTTTGGCTCAAAAGATACAAATTTCGTCCATATCAAAGCAATTCACACACGGATGAAAAGGTAAAAATATATTACAAGGTATGAACAAATTTATCGAGTAATGTTTGATTTCAAAATTACAATATCTTTTGCAAAGATAATTCGAATGTCTCTAAAGCTTTGTGCAGCAGCTTCATCAATCTCCATCAAGCTTTGGGTTATTGACCTTCGGCATCATCATCCTGTACACAACAAAGCAGTATAAGTTAAAAAGTAATCTCAGGAGAAGGTAAGCAATAGGTATAAGTTTAATACCGGCTTAAGATGACTTCGAGCTTCATCACTAGCTAAGTCCTGCCCACCCTTCGTCCAAACTTGTGTTATAAATCTATTCCCATTGCTTCGGGCTAGGCTGGGAATATCAGTTAAGTCCGCTGGTGATAGGCTGAAGTTCGGCCTGTTTACAATCTTTCCGTGCGTGCAACTAGCCTTCATAAAAGCTACAGCTGTGCCGCGAGAAACCAGCAGGGCACAGAAGTCACCGTGTGCAGCTATAACTTCGTCAAGCGCCTCAACTTCGCTTTCAATATGCTCGAAGGTGCTGGGCAAGTCTTCAACCGAGGGTTCAAATTTTTTAGAGCTGGCTCCCACTGAGTTAAAGACCTGCTTTAGTCGTTGCACACAGCGGTTGCCGAAGTTCAAGCAAGCATTCCGAAGCTCTTTTAGGGATTCTTGCAATTTTGAGTTTTTCTCGACTTAGGCTCCAAGCCTTGCATCAAAACTTTCCCTTTCTTGCTCAAAATCTTCTGATTTTCGGAGGAGCTCATCGTTTAATCTGGCAACTTTGGCTTGGGCTTCTGCCAACGAACCCTCCATTGTCTGAAGAAGGAAGTCTTTCTTTTCTAGAGAAGCTTCATGATCTTTGATTTTATTTTATAAGCCCTCGATTATAACCTCATTCTTCTTATCTTCGAGGTCCTGTTGCATTCTCAAGGCTTTGTTAGCAGCATACTCTGTGCAAAATAACCTTCGTCAGAAATCTTTGCTTCATCACAAAACAATAAAAAACTGAAAAAAAAACTTTACCTTCAAATTGGAATAAAATAAGCTGCCAACGATATGCTGTCGTCGGTAACTGCTAATGTCAGCTTCAAGCTTCAGAAAACCAACACTCTTTGACAGAGTGCTGATAATCTTCGCCCCAGTACAGTCTCAAATAAATCCTAAAGCTTCTTCATTAATTCCGCCAAAGAGCATGCCTTCTGGTTGGTAGCCAGAGGATATAGCATACTCATGCAGCTCCTCCTTCTCAGCCCTGGATAGTTCTTGACCAATTAGATTTTGAAAGTTGAAGCCTTTTTCTTCCGATGTATCTTCGGTAATTTCTTTCCCTTTCTCAGGCACTGTGGCTAGGACTTCTTCTATAGCCGCAGCAGTCTCCTCCGTATACAAATCCAAGAGCACTTTATCAATAGCAGATAATGTACTCTCCAGATTGGTAGCTTCGGCAGTCGCAGCTTTGGCAGAAATAGCAGCTTCCGCAGCTGGTGTCATTTTTGACGCTGAGGCCAGCGGTGGAGTTTCCTCAATGGCTTGCATAACAGTAACAATTCTTCGTTTTTTTTGGCCCAACTGCCTTTTTCACTGTCGAAGGCTCGTCCTTCTTCTATAAAAGCTTCGTCAGATGCGGCCCTAGAGGACTTAGCAGCTTGATAGGTAAGGATTCGGTCATTACCTTTAAAATTTCTTCTACTTCGGTAGCAGAAGGCATCGAAGGCGCTTCCTCTTCTATCTCAGCCATCTTCAGCTCTGGAGTTGCAGTTTTTCTCTTCTTCGAGGTCGCCACCTTCGGCTCAGGACTGGATTTTCTCTTTTTAGAGCTTTTTCGTCCTCTTTTACCATCCTAGCAGCCTATCTGCTCATAACACTGACAACCCTTTTTCTCTTTGGCCCTTCGGCACCCTTGCTTAGTCGTTCATAGTCAAGGTATTCAAAGTTTAAAGCGTCCATTACCCGATTCAACCTTCGTTTTGGTCGGGTGCCAAAGGCTGCAGTCATCAGTTGATCTTCTTTTTTGTTATAATTGCCCAAAATTTCGTTGCACATAGCCTCAATCATCTCTAGCCACTCTTGGCAAGGCTCTTTGAATTGTTTCTCAAACTTGAAGCGATAGGGCAATCAAACAAGTTCATCCTTCTTTGTTCCTTTCAGCTTCGGCATACTCCATTCACTCAATGTTGGAGATACCCTGTTCACCAAGTATTCTTGCACTAGATCCCTGGTGCTGATATGTTCAGCCACCACTCTGAATTCTGCTACGGCTAGCTGGCATGGTAACCCTGGTTTCATGTTGCACAAGGGTCTGGTCATCCCGAAGCTTAAACTCAGTGGGCTCATGACCATCGTCTTTAGCTTCTCCCACTTCTTCTCGTCGGCCTTGACATAAAACCACTCACTCTTCCAACCAGTTGGCCACTTGGTGCGATAGCTGAGGACCGGAGCCTTCGTATCCTTGCGATACGCGAAGTTATAACAACCAAAATTTTCATGTAGCCCATCTTCTCTGGCCTTCGTTTGGTAATGCAATTCATGTACTCAGCAGAAAGCTTCAGCATTCGGGTCCATCCCTTGGCTTCGAAGGGCCTAGATGAAGATGTTGAGCCTAACGATGGCGTTAGGAGTCAGCTGATGAAGAAAAATCTCAAAATTATCCAAAACCTCTCCAATCATCTCGTTCAAGGGAAATCGCAATCCTGCCCTGAAAAAGCTTTTGAAAGCCACTACTTCGTCATCTTTCGGCTTTGGAGTAGTTTCTTCTCCAGCAAAACGAATAAGCTTCTTTTCAGCTTCTCCAAAGTAGCCCAGTTTTATCATCATGGGCATATCAGCTTCAGACACAGTAGATTTTTCAAAATCCAAGTGGCTGGGTTTTGATGGGATCAGAATGCTATAATCTTCTTCTTCTTCATCAGCATTTTCTTCCTCAATATCAGCTTGTTCAGCTTCGGCAGCAGGTGCACCTTCTTCAATGGCTCCCTCCATCACAACTAACCCCGATTGTCTCATGACTTTGGAGATTGGGACCGTCTCGGTGGCTTCAGTCTCCTCTCCTTCACGGGTCACCCTCGCAGTCGAGCGTACTCTGGCCATCTGATGGATCTTTTTGTAGTTTTTACGAAGCTAATGTTTTTTACAGTTTTGACGAAGCTCCCTCTTTTGAAGAAGCTAATTCAAAGTGACGGTTCGCTCGAGAATGCGGTGAAAAAGCTTCGGCTATGGTTAAATTTTTCAACAGCACAACAGTGCAATGGCAATGAATGTTGTGGTAACTTCACACCTACCCGTCTGTTTATATAGTGCTGCAGGTGGGAAGGTGAATCGCCAAGTCGCCCACACGCACCGAACAGTTACCCGCACCCTCTGAACGGTGGACCATTACCCGCTGTGTGGTGGGCTACCTTGCGCCCAGAATACTTTAATCGTTTCTCGGCAACGAGCTCAGGGAAGGTGTTTTTCGGACCTTCGGCATTCCGAAGCCTTGAAGATTTTTCACGGATCAAGCTCGTTACGAAAAACAATCTAGCACCGTGAAGGGGCTACAGTTGGGGGCCTGCTTCATCGCCGAAGGTCCTTTAAGAAGAAACACCTTCGGAAGATCAGCACATAAGCAAATACACCGCGAAGGTACACGCCGAAGCTACCATCTAGGGAGCTTTGGCATAGCGACATGCCTTGAGACGAAGGGTTGCACCGACTTAAAGAGGAAAAGACCAATCGGTCCATGATAATTTGTGTCATGATTGTAACTAGTTGTCAAGGACATAAATGTAATTTTGACTGGGCTGCGTCCCGTGCCTATAAATAGGTAAACAGTACCCCTGTACTGTTCACGCTGATTTGTATTCACTCGTGCCTCACGCTTGGACTTTTACCTTCTATCAAGCCGAAGGTACAAATGTAATTCAATAATTGTTTTTGTTTATCTATAATAATATAATGAAGATATATTAATAATGTCATATGATCATTCTTGTTGTCTCTTATATTTCACATGTTTCTTCTCTCATTAACATAAACTGGAATGAAGGTGTGACCTTCATGACCTTCGTCTAAAGATCATTATATCCTAAGGGAGATAATGCTTTGAAGGACGAAGGGTATTAACCTTTAACATTTTGTGTTGCCTTGTTCTTAACTCATAGCATTTAAGAATAAGTCCCCAACACATATAAATAATTATAGGAATTGAATTTTAGTGCAAAAATAAATTTAGAAACTTTGTTAACTCATAGAAGATCCATATGAACTCCAAATTGATCCATTCTAATTCCTATAATTTTGTAATATTGTTGTTTATCACCTCGTGTCACTTATTTGACATGAAAGTCACTTTAAAATTTATTTCCTAATTAATCTTGTATCAAATACATAAAACCTTTAGAAATTCATAACTTAAAATCTATAACTCCGATTTGATTCATTCAAGTTGTGTTAGTCTTGTGCACGTATTTACTACGCAGTAACAACATTTATTATACCATGTCTCATTCTTTTCTAATTAGATCTTTATTTAATTTATGTTGGTTAGACTTGTTAATTTGCTTAATAATCTACTAAAATATGATCTATAATCAATTTATAACTTAGATTAAAGTTGAGATAATAATTTATAGAATAATCTCTCATATGATTTATATTAACCAATCTATAATATAGTTTAATATTTTAATCACATAAATCCTCTATAAAATCATAACTCCTTAACCGTAACACCGATTTTAGTGGTTCTCGTTCCCACGATCTCGTAGCATCGTGTAGGTCATTATTATTCAGTTTGTACTTATGTTTGGTGTGATGCTAATTTTGTCTATACCATGTCTATTTGTATTGCTACGACTAGCAATGAAGTCACAAGGATCTGAAGAATCACCCTGGTAACTGGAATCTCAAGTGCCAGGCAAGTTGTACCCTTGATCACTTTTGTTACCTAATAATGATCTTTATTATCACTATTTAATGCATAGGTTTAATTTTGATGAGACCCAATAGGTCACCCTAATCTGTTTATCCTATTTACCTTGTTTACCCCTGATTCACTTGGGTAATTATGTTATTGCATTACGTGGTTTCGGGTTAATATTTCATTATATCCATGTTCCTATTATTCTGTTATGTTATTTATGTTCATGATAAGATCATTATGATAATGGGAACATGGAGAACCACCTGGGAAAACAGTGCTACCACATGGGTTTAATGGGACGCCCTTGGCTGATTAATTAGGAAAGCTAGTGGATGACTACCTTACCCGAAAGGGGCAAGGGCAGTAGGGGAGTGGTCAGTGTAGGGAGGTCCTTGGGTTGATTTTGCTGCGATGGCGGTCAGGCGAGGGATTCCTACACTGGAGCTTCCTATAAACTGTAGCGGGTTTTCTGAAGCTAGTGGAACTTTGTAAAAGCCTCGTAGTGTTACCCTGCCTCGCTTCGAATTTTTTGTTTTTCAGTCCTATTTTCGAAAAATATTTATGTTTAGACCCCTAGACGACTTAAATATAGTTTTGGACCCAAAGCTCGACGCCATGAGCTATAGCGCCGAGCTAACACGGCTCAGCTCCACAGGTCATGGCGCTGAGCTAGTTGACGTGGCAGCCCTCATGGCACCTAGCTCGGCGCCACCGATCTTGGCACCGAGCTAGTACTTAGGCTCAGAAGGGGTCGGCCATTTCGTGGGCGGACGGAAGGCTGAGCACGCAGCGGCGTAGGTGCAGCGCACCACGCCTGCCGTACTCGTCAAAGTCAGAGCGCAATGACCCCACGCCAGCAGTTGTGCTGTGCAGCCTATGGATGCAATGGAATCGGCTAGCGGCGAGTGAACAGGGTGAAGCGAAAAGATCTTTTGAAAAAAAAAGCGTTGGCCACCTACCCTACCAAGTTGTTCGGTTCGGGCCGTGCTAACGACCGACGCGTGTCCCGGTCCCCCGCCTTCGGCCTTCCCGTGCTCTTTGCTGCACTGGAGTGGGGGACACTCGACGGGACTGTCCTGCTGCTCTGCGACCGGACGACTGTCTCCAGCAACGTCCTCTATATCCATCCTCTATATACGTCCTTTACAATCTCCTTTAAAAGATTCTATTCTCTATATCTCCTTCCTCTCCAACAACGTCCTCTAAATCACGTCCTCTATACTCAAATATCTATATTAGGGACATTTTTTGTTTTTATTTTTTTAATATACGTATTTATCATACTCTCAAATGTATTGTACATATTTTAGTTTTACTAAACCGGTTATTTAAAGTATTCAAATGGATAGATGACTGTTTAGAGAAACTCTATATATAGAGAATCCAGCAGCGTTCTCTAAATTTAGAGGACCGTTTAGAGGATGCTGCTGGAGAGTATAGAGGACCATTTGATCCTTTATATTTAGGGTATAGAACCCTTTAGGGTCCTTTGCTGGAGCTAGCGTGTAGTACGTGTTGATGCCGTGCAGTGCAGTGCCACCCTCCGGTGCAGAATCTGACGGAGTCATGGCCATGGCCCAGGGGCGTGGTGCTGTGCTTACTAGTTACTACACGCTACGTCGCTACCTGTTGCTCGCCTGTACCATGCACGAGCCAAAAACGGTTGATGAGGATTCCATTCACTCGCAAAAGCATATATCTATCTATACGATCGATCCATAGGATAACTAAAGAAACGCCTGTATGGTATGGGTGGCTGGGTGGTGGGTGCACGAAAACGAACGCCTGTGCTGCGTGGCTGTCTTCTGTGCGTGCCATTACCCATTTGCCCATGGCCGGTGCCAGTGAAATCTCAGTAGCATGCCAAAGAGTCAGATATCTGAACTAAACCACCCGTAAATAATAAAAAAACAAGAACCGAAATGAAAGGCAAATTTTTGAGTAATTGCTCTTCCTTCCATACCCACGCGTGTAGTGTTTCCATGTACTAGTACTTTGTGTTGCTGTATGATTCTTGTTATACCAAATCTCGTCTTACGTTGGCATGTGTGACCATGCATGTGTACTTATAGTATTAGTATGCAGACAAGGCTGCAAGTATATACTACAATCTGAAAAGTGTATGGATCCTTACGAGCAGACGTCTTTTGTACTATGTAGCAGTAGCTTTTGGTAAGTACATGGGTAGGAGTAGGACGTGCTCAAGATAAAGGCTATAGGACATGCACGTAGCACTGTTCTGTGACGCATGCACATCGTCCCACCCAGTTGCGCACGGACGCTGCCGCTCGACGCCATCTCCTAGCTCCACGCCACAGATCGTGGCGCTGAGCTAGACCATATCAGTTGTCAGCTTGTATTTAGTTGCCAGCTCATGAGGTACCTCGGCGCCATAGGCCATGGCGCCGAGACGTGTTATCTCAGCGCCATGAGCCATGTCACCGAGTAAAAGGTCCAAAAATGACATTAAGTTATTTAGAAGTCCAAATGTGAAATTGTTTCGAAAAAAGGTTAAATTGCAAAAAATACAGGATTCATGACCCCTTGGCAAATGGGTAACATGACTTGTGGGTAAAGATGCGCAACCTCTATAGAGTGTAAAATTGGTATACTAATCGTGCTCACGGTCATGAGCGGTTCGGACACTCACATGATTAATTTATAGAACTTCAATTCAATTTGTCATTTGCATTTGCATGGGATTATTTATTAATTTTGTTATATTATTTATTATGGTTTGGTATTTACTTACATTTAGTAATTGCTAATAAAATCTTGACCAACTAATTAAAAGCAATGCTCAGCTTTAACCTCTATTATTGATTAGGCTTACCCATCACATGAACTCCCACCTTTGGTGAGTTCATACACATTATTCCTCACAACTTGTTGAGCGATGAACACGTGTGAGCTCACCCTTACTGTCTCACACCCCCCATAGGAGAAGAGCAGGTGGTTCAAGTGGAGCCACGCATCGAAGAGTTCGATTCGATCTTGGTGGCGTCTCCCAGTTGACTTTCTAGCGCCAAGGATGGATTTTAATTCGATCTATATTTATATTTTATTTTGTAAGACTTTCGCTATGTAATAAGTACTCTAATTACATTGTGACATTTATCTCTATACACTCTGTTATTATATATGTTGTCTTCTTTGGCGCATGTATGAGATGCACCCGGCTTTGTCCCTTAAAACCGAGTGTGACATACAGCCCTCCCCCCTTAAAGGAAATCTCGTCCCGAGATTTGGGTAGGGATCCTTTAGAGGGGTGCTGAGAAGGTGCATGCTTGTGCGGTGTGGTTTCTTTTCTCAGGGTTCTCTAGTAAACTGCTCTTCGAATGTCATCCTCTTTGCAACTTTAGAAGGAAGCCCTTTTAGATTTAGTCTCACATCTTACTCAGTTCTTGTTAATTCTATTTCCCTTATACTTAGATTCAAAGGGCAGGCGGGGGTGGGGGTGTTTCGGATTCGAATTACGTACCGACCTCCTTGGGTAGAAAATCGGGGTAGTGAGAGCGTAGAAAATCCTCGGTTTCCCATGTAGCTTCTTCTGAATGGTGGCTCCACTGGATCTTATACATTTGGATTGACTTTGCTCGAGTTGACCTTTCTTTACGATCCAATATTCTGACTGTTGGGGGTATGCTTCGTCGCCGAAGATCTGTAAGAAGAAACACCTTCGGCAGATCCTCTCAAAAGCAGCGCTGAAGCTACCATCCATGAAGCTTCGGCACAGTGAGATGTCTCAAGACGAAGGATCGCACCGACTTAAAGATGAAATGACCGATTAGTCCATGAGAGCCTATGTCATAATTGTAATCTTTTGTAAAGGACATGAATGTAATATCTCACAGGCTGCGCCCTGTGCCTATAATTAGATGGACTGTACCCCCGTACTGTTCACGCTGACTTGTACACGCTCGTGCGTCACGCTTGGACTTTTGCCTTCTGTCAAGCCGAAGGTATAAATGTAATTCAATATTGTTCACATTCATTCATAATGATATGATGAAAGAATACTAATGATGTCATATGATCATTTATGCTATTCTTCATGTTTCATATGCTTCTTCTTTCATTAATATATACTGTGATGATGAAGGTACGTCCTTCATGACCTTCGTCTAAAGATCATTATATCCTGAGGGAAATAATGCTTTGAAGGACGAAGGGCATTAACCATTAACCTTTTCTGTGTTGCCTTGTTCTTAATTCCGAAGCATTTGAGAACAAATCCCCAACATTGGCGCCCACCTCCGGTGAACTCACTTCCACTGATTGAGCTGATGGCTTCGTCCAACAAGCAAGCTGAAGCTACTTCGGCTACAAAGCTGGTGCTCCCGATAACAGGCGGTTCATGCTCAGAGCCAGCCAACAAGAAGCAGAAGAAGGAGGCTTAGAGAAGAGTACAGCATGTTGGGGTGCAGGGACCCTTCATCAAGACAAAATGGTCCCACATCCCAATCACCTTCTCCCAGGACCTTCAGCTCAAGGATTATCCTCATAATGATGCTATGGTCATATCTTGTGTCATCAAGGGATTTCTGGTCCACAATGTTTTGGTTGATACAGGTAGTGCAGCTGACATCATATTTGCTAAGGCCTTCAGACAGATGCAAGAGCCAGAGGACAAGATTCATGATGCTACACACCCTCTTTGTGGCTTCGGAGGAAGGCAGATTGTAGCACTTGGAAAGATCACAATGCAGTGACCTTCGGATTTGTCCACAATACAAGGACTGAGCAGGTTGTGTTTGATATTGTTGACATGGAATATCCTTACAATGCAATCATTGGTCGAGGGACACTTAATGCTTTCGAAGCAATTCTTCATCCAGCATATCTATGCATGAAGATACCTTCGGAGCAAGGGCCTATTGCTATTCATGGAAGTCAGGAAGCTGCCAGAAAGGCTGAGGGAAATTGGACAGACTCAAAAGCCATCCACAATATAGATGGAGCTGAAGCTTGTGAGCAGTACAAGTACAGAAGAGAGAAGGCTGCTTCGGCTAATCAGCCGAAGCCCATGCTTTTGTGTGAAGACACAGCAGAGCAGAAGGTACTGTTGGGGTCTCAATTATCTGAAGAGCAGGAAAAAACTTTGATAAGGTTTTTATTCAACAACAAAGATGTTTTTGCATGGTCGGCCAACGATCTCTGTGGTGTCAACATGGATGTCATTGAACATTCACTCAATGTCGATCCATCCTTCAGGCCCAGAAAGCAAAGGCTTCAGAAAATGTCTGATGATAAAGCCAAATGTGCTTGGAATGAAGTAAAAAGACTTCTCAGTGCTGGTGTCATCAGAGAAGTAAAATACCCAGAGTGGCTAGCCAATACTGTTATGGTGAAGAAGGCCAATGGCAAATGGAGAATGTCTATTGATTTCACGGATCTCAACAAGGCCTGTCCGAAGGACAAATTCCCATTACCAAGGATAGACTCTCTTGTGGATGCAGCAGCTTCGTGAGAACTTATGAGTCTTCTGGATTGCTACTCAGGATATCATCAAATATGGATGAAGAAGGAGGATGAGCCGAAGACTAGCTTCATAACTCCCAGTGGAACCTATTGCTATCTTCGGATGCCTGAGGGGCTCAAAAATACTGGAGGCAGTTTCAGCAGGATGATGGCCAAGGTCCTTCATTCCCAGATAGGCAAAAATGTGCTAACATATGTTGATGATATCATAGTAAAAAGCACGAAGCAAGAAAATCATATCGCTGATCTACAAGAAACATTTGCTAATTTCAGACAAGCTGGCCTAAAATTAAATCCTGAAAACGTGTGTCTTTGGAGTGAAGAAGGGCAAGTTCCTTGGCTGTCTGGTTTCGACGAAGGGGATTGAAGCTAACCCAAGAAAGATCGAAGCTATCCTTCGAATGGAACCACCGAGCACAAAGAAGGGGGTCCAACGGTTGGCAGGAAGATTGGCTTCATTGAATAGATTTATATCTAGGTCAGCAGAAAGAAACTTGCCATTCTTTGAAATACTAATGTCAGCCGAAGTCTTTCAGTGGGGCCCAGCTCAACAGAAAGCCTTTGAAGAGCTGAAGCAATACTTGATTGATATCACAACATTAACTCCACCTGCGCCAGGGGCTCCGTTACTATTTGTTGGTGACTTGTTCTCAAATGCTTCAGATTAAGAACAAGGCAACATAAAAAGTGTTAAATGATAAGGTCCTTCGTTCTTTGAAACATTATTTCCCTTCGGGATATAACGTGCTCCGGACGAAGGTCATAAACAATATATTTTCGTAAGCACGATAAGTTATGACGAAGAACTTATGCATAACATAAAAAGTAATGTAAACATTTAAATTTTATCACAATGTCATTTCTATTTTATTATTATGTAACAATAGAAATGACTTCAAATTACAAATGTACCTTCGGATTGCAGGAAGGCAAAACTACAAGGATGACGCAAAAGCAAATGCCAAGTCAGCGTGAACAGTACGGGAGTACTGTTCATCTATTTATAGGCGTGGGACGCAGCACATGTAAAATTACATTCATGTCCATTACATTTGCTAATGACCTATGGGAGTCTGTCAAGGCCTAAGTAGTCTTTTCATCTTTAGGTCGGTTCCCCGTTCTGCTATCGCGACGAAGCTTTCCTGCGCATAGCTTCGGCTGCGCGCCATCCTTCGTACAACATGGTAACCAGCCCGTCCTTCATCAACCTCCTTTCGTCTGGCTTAAGCTTCGTCCTGTCCGTACTCCATGTTCACGATCTGAGTCCGAGAATACCTGTTCATATAATTCACTTGGAAAATATTGTCAAATCTTGTTTTTGAGGACCTTCGAAGGACGAAGGCCCCCAACAGTAGCCCCTCGCAATATTAATTTGTTAGTGACAAATTCAGATTGCGATATGGACGAAGGCCTTAAGCCGAAGGTCCGAAAAAACACCTTCCCTTTGCTAGAATAGCAACATTCACTGACAAGCGGGGTCTTTCAATTTTCAACGCACTGGGCGTATAAATAACATCATACCGCAAACTCATTTTGGTACTCTCACTTGCCATCTGCTTCCGCCCACTAAATTTTTAGCTCTTGCGCACTAAGATTTGCTGATCTTTTGGTATTGAAGCTTCGGCCTTGAAAATAGTTTTTTAGTGTTTCCGAAGATGTCCGAAGATAAGAAGGTCCCTACTGAGATGAAGCTGAGTCTCGACGAAGAGAAGAACTTGGGGTTCCTTATAGCGATGGCGGAGACCAATACGGAAAAAATCACCAAGGAGATTCTGGAAGGTTTGTCTGAAGATACTGGTGACAGCGACAGTTATGATGTAGAAAGTGGTGGGGAAGAGTCCGAAGATCGACCATGGCGGCCAAGTCACACGGTTTTCGGGAAAACCACTATTAAGCAGAGCCATATTGACAATATGAGGGGGAGATATTTTCGAGATATATCTATTGTGAGGGCTGATGCTGGAGAAAAAACTTCTCCCACTCCCGAAGAAGATGAGGTCGTAATCTTCCGAAGCTTTCTCAAGGCTGGGCTTCGATTCCCCCTAAGCAGCTTTGTTGTCGAAGTCCTGAAAACATTTCAAGTCTACCTTCATCAAATTACTCCCGAAGCTATCATAAGAATGGGGATGTTTGTCTGGGCTGCGAAGAGCCAAGGTTTAGAACCAAATGCTAAAAGCTTTTGCAACATTCATGAGTTGTTATATGAGACGAAGCCCTGGGGGAAAGAACAATATCACAACAACTTTGGGTGTTACAGCTTCGGTGCCCGCTCCGGGTCAAGCCGCCCTGTGCCAACCTTTCGGTAGAGGTGGCCCGGAGCCTGGATGACAGAGTGGTTCTATGTAAAGAATGACTTAACAGCGCAGGAAGATGTTAAGAGTATCATTATGCGCCCCATCTGGCAACGCTTCGGACTTCGAAGGCCGAAGGTTGAAATGGATGAAGCAGCCGAGGAATGCCAAAGAGCCTTCGGCGTAATCTGCTCTTTTATTGGGACACGGGACTTGGTCCAAGAGCACATTGCCTTCAGGGTGTGGCCACTTGCAGGAAAGTGGGAAATGCCGAAGGAGACCATCAAAGAGTCCGACGAAGGCGGACTGGTCAGACTGAAATACACATTCAAATACGGGGATAAGTTTGTTGAACCTGATGACGACTGGTTGAAAAGCATTGAAACATTAAGTGACGAACTGCTTGGGGTGTATTCGAAGGCCGAGAATACTGCATTATCGGCAGCCTTCGGAGGCCGAAAGAAGAAAAGGCTCAACCGGGTATTTGATGCAATCGGGTTTGTCTACCCTGACTACCATTATCCGGTGCCGGGCCGCAAAAGAAAAAATATTTCTCCTGCAGCAGAAGTTGCCACAAGTGCTTCTAGTGAGCCAGCGCCGCAAAGAAAAAAGATGAAGGTGCTCACCCACCGGGCACGCTTTATTGAGCCGGCCACAGTGCCAGAATTTATTGGTGAAGTCTCTTTGGCCTCTGAAGCTACAGAACCAGCTCCAGTGCCGAAGATAGAAGAAAAAACTGAAGCGCCTTCAGCAGAGAAGGCAGGAAAACCGAGAATTGAAGGACCAAAAATATCGGAAATCTTAAGTCCTTCAGTAAATGTTGAAACAATAAAAAATCAAAAGGGCCCATCGGTAACCCCAAAAAGAAAAAGAATGGTGAACGTGCTAGATGTCTTGGAGACAATTAAGTCTTCAAGCACAACTCCAAAGAAGACTGTTGAACTTGCTGAAGCGTCTACTGAAGCTTCGAAGCAACAACTGGAAGCTGAAACTGGGACTTCAGAGCCCACCAAGGAACACTCTTTGGAAACCGAAAAAATAAAAATATCAGAACCAGTTTTGGTTGAAGAAATTAACACTGCCGCCCCCGAAGCTCCCTCCGACATATGCGATTTCATCGTGCGACATGCTTCAGGGAAGAAATTATCTGAAGAAGAGACTTATGAAGCCAATCACTATGCTAGAGAGTTAAAATATCCGAAGGGGGCAGTAGTGTTCAATGGGACAAATGAAGATGACTTCCTATACTGCCTCCCTGATAACAAAGAATTATCTGTCTGCCGGGAGATGGCTAGAAGTATGGGGTTCCCGAAGCTCGAAGCTGGATTATATGCTATGACGAAGGAGGATCTCGTGGACAGTCTTGCGTACAATAGCCTAAAGGTATGGGAATTAGGCGCTTGAAAATTTTTTAATTTGTAACTCATTCTTTTATTCTTATACCAACTTTTTTACATATAGGGTTTAATCCTAAGCAACGCATTAAGAGCACAAAAGAGTGCCGAAGATGAGAGCTATGAAATTGCGTTCAACAACCTACGGTCAGAAGTTATTAAACTGAGAAACGAAGCTCTGGAAAAGGATAAAATTCTGCTTACATTGGTAGACAAGGTAAAAAAGGACGAAGCTGCCTCAAAGGTCCAGGCCGAAGCCCAAAAACGTGAGATTAAAGATCTTCAGAAACAGCTAGCTAGAGCTAAAGAGGAACGTGTGCTTGAAGAAACAAAACGAGAGCTTAGTGATCAGTTGGTCAATCATTTAGAGTTAAGTGTTAAGGAGCTTCGTGCATCCCAGAGGAAATGCTATGTTAAATCTATAGAATGCGTCAAAAAGATAAAATCCAGCTTCGCCAGCGTTGGCGCATTTTCTAGCGAAGAGAATTTCTCAAGAGGCAATCCCGAAGGTCCACTGGACTGGATCAGTCACGAAGCAGAGGCCTTCGAGGAAATCCTGAGCAGCCGCGGTGACATCTGCGCTTTTTCAGGCGCCAGAGGAGTTGCTACTGTTTTGGAGAAGAAAGGTTGTGAGCATGTAAAATCCTTAGCTCAGTCCGAAGCTGCCCTGTCCTCCGAAGACATCAAAGACCCCTCGACCGAAGCAAGCATGGTTGGCGGTAAATTCTTTACTGATATCTGGGACAACGGCGGCCGAGAAATGGCGCAAGAAATTATTCAAAGGAGTGAAAAAGGCATCCATGATGCTAGGAAAGTGACAGAAGTTGCCGAAAAAAGTACAGAGCCCGAAGGGCAAATAGGTATTAATTAGTCGTTCTTGTTGTGCTGTAATTTTTATTTCAAACTTTGTTCGCGGTTTGTGATAGTAATGTAGACATATTCCCTTCCCTCAGAACCTACTGGATCGTCTGCTGACCCTGACACGAAAGAGGATGACGAAATTAAACAAATGGCCGAAGCTATAATGGATAAAGTTGTTGAACAACTTCTAAATGAGGCTGCCGAAGTAGTACTAAGAGAAGACTAGATGGTATTAGAAAAAACATTTGAAATGTGATCTATGTAATATTTTGTACATTTGAATGTAATATATAAGTTTCTTTTCATTATTCAATTCTTTACGATGCATGAAACTTTACATACGTACCGTTTTTAAGCCTTCGGCGAAAAAACACCTTCCCTTCTTTTCATGCTTCGTGAAGATAGAAAAACTTTTATGCATCACAAAACCCATAGCGCTCTGATGAAAAATATCCAAACTTCGTGAGAACATTTTCCGAAGCTATATTCCGAAGATTTTTACTTTCTCAAAGCATTCTTCCGAAGGTTGATACTGTCCTCCCTTCTTTTGCCATATGCAATATGATGTATGATGCTTATGCTATGCAAATGATGTGATGATGTTATGTTATGTAGATGAATTTGATTCCGAAGATACACACATATCCCCGTGAAACACACAATCTTTTTATATCAGCGCTGACTTTTCGCTGTAAGCTCTGCATTCCCCTAGGAACGTCTTTGGAGCTTCTTCGCCTTTTACTTAGGCGGTATCAGCGTTGACTTTTCGCTGTAAGCTCTGCATTCCCTTAGGAACGTCTTTTGAGCTTCTTCGCCTTTTACTTAGGCGGTATCAGCGTTGACTTTTCGCTGTAAGCTCTGCATTCCCTTTGGAACGACTTTTGAGCAGAAAACTTACACTGCGCTCCCTTTGGAATGGCTTTTTGTGACTTCAGCAACTTACTCTGCGTTCCTTAGAACGACTTTCTGTTGCTTCGAAGGATTTTTAATAATTCGAAGGTCCTCCTTGTTATCGCTAATTTTTAAGCTTCAGCAACTTAAGCCTGTGGAGAAAATAGGTTTTCCTCGTGGGAAACAACGAAATTATTACATGAAAACTAACAATGTTCTTTGTTACACAGAAAATAGAACTGAATAGAAAAGACTGCTATCAAAGGTAGGATATGTGTCAATAAATGTGCTTCGACTCCGGCACAGTGCTATTGACTGTGCGAGCTTCGGATTGTTCTCTGAAGTCCCTTTGGTGTGGAGCATATTGACTCCCTTCTGGCTGTTGGCCTTGTTGTAGTGGAGGCGGAGGCGGAGGCTGTTGCCAGGAAGCTTGAGGTTGACTTGCCGAAGCTACAGAAACTGCAGGGTGGTTGTCTATGTATTGTGGGATGTAAGGCGGATGGTACGAAGCAGTATGCATGACCTGCTTCGGCTGAGCTTGTTGCGCTGCAGCTTCGGCTATTTCCTTTTGCTTCTGGATTGTAACATGGCACATCCTGGTGGTATGGCCCTTGTTTTCTCCACAGAACAAGCAAAACATTTTCCTTGGTTGATCTCCAAATCTTCCGCCGAAGCCCCTGGCGCTTCTGCCTCTTGGAGCTGGTGGCCGGAAGAAACTTTGCTGTTGCCCCGAAGCCTGTGAGGAGCACTGCGGCCTGTTCTGCTGACTCCCTTATCATCATTTTGAGTAGAGTTGTGGATGGACCTGACATGCCTCGGATAGAATCTTCCTCCGAAACCCCTGGTCATTTCAGAAAATCTGAAAGCCTCCTCCCTTCTTTGGCGAAAATCATTGTCAGCACGAATGTACTCGTCCATCTTCTGGAGCAGCTTCTCCAAAGTCTGAGGAGGCTTCCTGGCAAAGTATTGAGCTGAAGGTCCAGGTCGAAGCCCCTTGATCATGGCTTCGATGACAATTTCATTGGGCACCGTTGGTGCCTGCGCCCTCAAACGTAAGAACCTTCTGACATACGCCTGAAGGTATTCTTCATGATCCTGAGTGCACTGGAACAAGGCTTGAGCAGTAACCGGCTTCGTCTGAAACCCTTGAAAGCTAGTTAACAACATGTCCTTCAGCTTTTGCCATGAAGTAATCGTTCCTGGTCGAAGGGAGGAATACCAGGTCTGAGCAACACTCCTGACAGCCATAACAAAAGACTTTGCCATGACTGCAGCATTGCCACCATACGAAGACACTGTTGCTTCGTAGCTCATCAAAAACTGCTTCGGGTCTGAATGGCCATCGAACATGGGAAGCTGGGGTGGCTTGTAGGACGGAGGCCAAGGTGTAGCCTGCAGCTCAGCGGACAGGGGAGAAGCATCATCGAAAACAAAATTTCCATGATGGAAATTGTCATACCAGTCATCTTCGTTGAAGAAGCCCTCCTGATGAAGGTCTTTTTGTTGAGGCCTTCTGTTCTGCTCATCGTGAGTAAGATGGCGAACTTCTTCAGAAGCTTCGTCTATCTGCCTCTGCAGCTCAGCTAGCCTGGCCATCTTTTCCTTCTTCCTCTGCACCTGTTGATGAAGCATCTCCATATCCCTGATCTCTTGGTCTAGCTCATCCTCCTGAAGCGTCGGGCTGACGGCCTTCCTCTTCTGGCTTCGGGCCTCCCGAAGAGAGACAGTCTCCTGGTTGGGGTCCAGCGGTTGCAGTGCTGCAGCCCCAGTCGCTGAAGCTTTCTTCGGCGCCATAGCGAGGGTCTATGGCTTCCGAAGGTGTTCAAAAAACTCAAAGTGGAAGTGAGTTCACCGGAGGTGGGCGCCAATGTTGGTGACTTGTTCTCAAATGCTTCGGATTAAGAACAAGGCAACATAAAAAGTGTTAAATGATAAGGTCCTTCGTCCTTTGAAACATTATTTCCCTTCGGGATATAACGTGCTCCGGACGAAGGTCATAAACAATATATTTTCGTAAGCACGATAAGTTATGACGAAGAACTTATGCATAACATAAAAAGTAATGTAAACATTTAAATTTTATCACAATGTCATTTCTATTTTATTATTATGTAACAATAGAAATGACTTCAAATTACAAATGTACCTTCGGATTGCAGGAAGGCAAAAGTACAAGGATGACGCAAAAGCAAATGCCAAGTCAGCGTGAACAGTACGGGAGTACTGTTCATCTATTTATAGGCGTGGGACGCAGCACATGTAAAATTACATTCATGTCCATTACATTTGCTAATGACCTATGGGAGTCTGTCAAGGCCTAAGTAGTCTTTTCATCTTTAGGTCGGTTCCCCGTTCTGCTATCGCGACGAAGCTTTCCTGCGCATAGCTTCGGCTGCGCGCCATCCTTCGTACAACATGGTAACCAGCCCGTCCTTCATCAACCTCCTTTCGTCTGGCTTAAGCTTCGTCCTGTCCGTACTCCATGTTCACGATCTGAGTCCGAGAATACCTGTTCATATAATTCACTTGGAAAATATTGTCAAATCTTGTTTTTGAGGACCTTCGGAGGACGAAGGCCCCCAACACTATTGTATGTGACAGCTTCGCACTCAGCAGCAAGTGCGGCGCTTGTGCAGGAAAAATTCGATGGACAAATCAAAAAGCAAGCCCCAATATACTTTGTCTCCGAAGTTCTAAGCTTATCAAAGAAAAATTATACAGAATTGGAGAAGGTGTTGTATGCTGTCTTAATGGCCTCCAGGAAGCTTTGGCATTATTTTCAAGCATTCCATATAATTGTTCCTTCGTCACAGCCTCTGAAGGACATCATGAGGAACAGAGAAGCTACTGGAAGGATTGGAAAGTGGGCTGCAGAACTCAATGAATTCGGCATTGATTATGTGCATAGATCCTCGATTTAGTCCCAGGCGCTAGCAGACTTCATCGCTGATTGGACGCCAGGGGCTCAAGAAGAAGAAGCAAATAAAGATGCCGAAGCTTGGACGGTGTTCTGCGACGGTTCTTGGGGAACCTTCGGGGCAGGTGCGGCTGCTGTCTTAGTTGCACCTTCCAAAGTCAGAACATGCTATGCAATAAAGCTTGAGTTTAGCTGCACAAATAATATTGCTGAATACGAAGCTCTGCTTTTGGGGCTTCAGAGGTTAAAGGCAATGGGGATAAGAAGGGCGGTCCTTAAAACCAATTCCCAAGTTATTTCTGGACATGTTGACAAGAGTTGCAAAGCAAGAGATCCGAAGCTTGAGAAATACCTAGATACAGTTCGAAGGCTTGAGGCTTCATTCGAAGGGTTTTCTGTTAAGAATATTCCGCAAGGAGAAAATGAGCACGCTGATCTGCTAGCCAAGTCAGCGGCACAGGGGCTGCCTCTACCTTCGGAAGTGTTTTTTGAAATAATAAGAACACCTTCGGTGGAACTTCTCGAAAGAGCAGTGCTCACTATATCTCCTGTTCATAGTGAGGCATTGGAGGACTGAGATTATATCTTTCCTCCAAGGTAATTGCCTTTCAGACGACAAAGCTCATAATAAGAGAATGGAGGCAAGAACAAGACCATATGTAATAATAGAAGGGAGTTATACAAGCATGGAGTCTGCTCTCCACTTCTTAAGTGTTTATCCAGAGCCGAAGGTATAGAGCTGATGAAGGAGATACATGCAGGTTTGTGTGGATCTCACATTGGGTCTAGGCCTTTGCTAGGAAAAGTTTTTCGACAGGGATTTTATTAGCCGAAGGCAGTTTCGGATGCAGCAGAGCTAGTCCAAAAGTGTGAAGGCTATAGAAAATGTGCAAGAAACCAGAAGCAGCCTTCGTCTCTAACTCAATTAATATAGCCCACTTGGCCGTTTGTAACACCCAAATTCTGAACTGGGAATTGGTAGAAGAAATCTGAACAAAGTATCATAATGTTTTGGAAATTGGGAAATAAGAAAATGGGGAGAAAAAGGATTTTTCTTTTAAAGGAAACCATTTATACATCCCATGAAATAAATAACAAGGAGAATAAAGCTTAAATTAGTAAAATTAAAATAGTATGGTTAATATTCACCTTTGGGTTTCAATTGATACATTTGAAAAATCTGAAAACTAAAATAGAAGTATAAATTTGAATTTGGAATAGAAAATAGAAAATAAAAGAGAAGGGAAGAACTAAGAAAAATACTACATAAAATAAAATAAAAATCAGAATAAACATCCTTCACACTTATATTATTAAATTATACCATTCAAACTGAGGACAGGTTATTCACAAAAGTTTGAATTTAATCTTGAACTCAAATTGGATTTGAAAATGGAGAAAAGAAAGTAGGAAATAAAAAGAAAAAGGAACACTATGCCTAACTGGGCCGCCAATCTGAATTCGGCCCACTCTGGAGTTAACACTGCGCGGCCCAAATTCCAAATCGCGCGCGCTCGGTCGGCTGACATCCGGGGCCCACTTGTCACCCGCACGCGTACTGCCTTCTCCCCCTCGCTCTCTCACTGACGTCTGGACCCACGTTGCCAGGGCCTTCTTCGTTCCGCAGACTTCGGACGTCGTTGCCGCCGCCGCGCGAATTCCGGCCAGCCGGTGCAACGGCTTGCCGAACCCGTCGTCCGTGCGGCTCGGAGGATAAATGCGCAGGCCGCGCCCCTCCTGCCATCCTACCTTCTTTCCCCTATCCGCGAGCCTACTGCCATACTCGTCGGCCGGGATCTCCCGCCGTCACGTAATCAACACCTCGCCGTCACCCGAAGCCTAGGATCGGGCCAGGAACCTACACCGAGCTACCGTGGGGCTTTCCGCGTCGCTATCGGGCGAAATCGACGGCCGGGGCAACCATAATTGCTCGTCGGAGCTTCGCTTGGGTGCCACGCCGCCCTGTACCGTGGGCGGGGACCTCGCCGCCGCGAACCAAGGTAAATTCTCACCCTAGTTCATTCGCCATGTACTCGCGGGGGGTAGTAATAAGTTAATTTGGGCTTCTGGGCATTGGTTCGCCTGTAATTGCTCACCGGTGGGACAACGTCGCCGCGGATCCGCCCTTCACCGTGGACCACGCTCCTGCTCGCACGATTCGTGGAAATCAACCCTTTCCTATGTTGGCCAGGGCACGTTCCTCGTTTTGAGCGCTTCGGATTCGAGAATGAGGCATCTGGGAGAGTGATGGCGTGTCGCCGGCGATGGTGCATCGCCGTTGTTGGGCGGCGCCGCTGCGTGTGGGCACGATTTGGACGACGGGCTGTGGACCATTGATCCTTGAATCAAGGGCTGGGATTAGATCCCGAGTAACGTTTCAGAATGGATGGTGGTGACCGTTGGATCCTGGTTGGAGAGCACGGATCGGTTTGCGTCTTAATAAAATCCTGGCCTTTGGATCTTGATCCGTGGGCTTGAATCGTATACCGGTTTGATTAAAGCGTGATCTAATCTGGGCGCTCCGTTTAAGATTAGACGGCTAGCATCCCACGATACCCCTTCGGCCCTGGTCGTTTTTCTAAAGAGCCCCCGAAGAATTTAAATATCAACCCGCAGTCCGCGGCACAGAATTCTGAGTCTTTGGGATTCTTCTGAAACAGCCCCTGCGTTTCCCATTAATTGAGGCCCAGTCCAGAGCAGTGTAAAACCAGAGAAAATAATTTATAAATGGATTTTTAATATAAAAATAATTACTAAAACTTTATAAATTCATAGAAAATTCATTTTAGCTCCAAATTGAACCATTCCAGTTTCTAAAATTTTGTAATAATATTCTTCATTTTGTGCCTCTGTTTTGGCATGAAAGGCTCATTTAAATTTATCCAATACTTAATCTTGTATTAAACACATAAAACATTAGAAAATCCATAACTTAAAATCTATAACTCCAAAATTAATGATTCCTGTTCCTAGAATCTTATTTTAATGTGTAGATTATTATTATGTATTTTGTTTACTTGTTTGGTGTGATGTTAAATTTTGCCTACACTGTTTGTTTGTATTACTATGACTAGCAGTGAGGTCACGAGAATCTGAAGATCATCCTGGTACCTGGAATCTCAAGGCCCAGGCAAGTTGTGCCCTTGACACTTCTTTTTACCCACTCATGTTCTAATTAATCATAATGATCTGCATAGGTTAATTTTGATGGGACCCAATAGGTTACCCTAGTTTGTCTATCTTTATACCTTGTTTACCACTGAACTTTCTGGGTAGTACTTGCTAGTGCTATATGTGGTTTTGGGTATCAAGATTACACTATTCATGATTATACTTTTGTTATCAGTTGTTATTTATGGTTCATGTTAAGATCATTATGTTAATTGGAACATGGAGAACCACCCGGGAAAACAGTGCTACCACAAGGGTGGAATGGGACGCCCTTGGCTGATTAATTAGGAAAGCTAGTGGAAGACTACCTTACCCGAAAGGGGCAAGGGCAGTAGGGGAGTGGTCAGTGTAGGGAGGCCCTCGGGAGGATTTTGCTGCGATGGCGGTCCTGCAAGGGATTCCTGCACTGGAACTTCCTATAAACTGTAGCGGGTTTTCTGAAGCTAGTGGAACTTTGTAAAGGCCTCGTAGTGTTACCCTGCCTCGCCTCCTCGGTAGAGGTGTATGGGATTGGCCGTCTCTTGGCAGATGGGTAACATGACTTGTGGGTAAAGATGCGCAACCTCTGCAGAGTGTAAAACTGGTATACTAGCCGTGCTCACGGTCATGAGCAGCTCGGACACTCACATGATTAATTTATGGAACTAAATTCAATTTGTCATATGCATTGCATCGCAGGTGATGTTGTTACTTTTGTTCTACTATTTAACTGGGTTGGTATTTACTTATACTTAGTAACTGCTAATAAAATTTTGACCAACTTTAAAAGCAATGCTCAGCTCTAACCATCTTCTTTGGTAAGCCTTACACTTCACGTGAGCTCCCACCTTTGGCGAGTTCATGCACATTATTCCCCACAACTTGTTGAGCGATGAACGTATGTGAGCTCACTCTTGCTGTCTCACACACACACAGGTCAAGAACAGGTACCACAGGATGATGCTCATGGAGGATGCTGCGATGAGTTCGTGAGAGGTCTAGGTCGTCGTCTCCCAGTCAACTTTGGGTTGCTGGACCGTTGTCTCCTTATAATGTAATTATTTATTTTGTATAGAACTCCTGATATACATAAAGTTGTGACATTCGATCCTGTGCCACTATACATCATATGTGTGAGACTTGGTCCCAGCATACCTGGTGTTTATGTTAGCACCCGGGTTTTGGACCCCTAAAATCCGGGTGTTACAGAAGTGGTATCAGAGGAATGTTGACTGTAGGACGAAACCTAGACAGAACTGGACAACCATTCTTTACTTACCTTACTCTGATTCTTTTCTAAACTTATCTTAATCTTTTCTCATCTATTTCCGCTTTACTCTGATTATTCTTACCTTTTCCTTCTAAAGACAAACTTGGATTTCACACTTTGAAATCCTATGCCTAAAGTGACTTTTAGGAATAGGAGACCTACTCTTAGGGACAAAAAAAAAACAAAACTATTATTTTTATATGCTTGAATGCTTGTTCTTATGATACTTGTCTGATTTGGATCTTTGATTGAGTGTGATGGGTTGTGGAGTAATGTTCACAATTGCATCTGCATATACACATAGGTGTAAACATATAAAATAACTAGACAACCTGTTGGGGACTTGTTCTCAAATGCTTCGGATTAAGAACAAGGCAACATAAAAAGTGTTAAATGTTAAGGCCCTTCGTCCTACCAAACATTATTCCCCTTCGGGAATAATGAGTTCCGGACGAAGGTCACAAGAGACATACCTTCGTAAATTCAACAAGTAATAACGAAGGATTCATATAAAACATGAAATGCAAATCATAGAATCATTTCTATTTTATTAACACAGAGAAATAGAAATGATTACAAATTACAAATGTACCTTCGGTCTTGAGAGAAGGTAAAAAGTACAAGCGTGACGCAAATGCCAGTGCCAAGTCAGCGTGAACAGTACGGGAGTACTGTTCATCTATTTATAGACGCGGGACGCAGCCCACATAAAATTACATTCATGTCCATTACATTTGTTAATGGTTTATGGGAATCTGTCAAGGCCCACGTAGTCTTTTCATCTTTAAGTCGGTTCCCCCCTCTGCCATCGCGCCGAAGCTTCCCTGCGCACAGCTTCGGCTGCGCTCGTCCTTCGTCTGGTTCAGGCTTCGTCCTGGCCGTGCTTCATATTTATAATTCTGAGTCCGAAGATACCTGTTCACATAATCCACTTGGAAAACATTGTCAAATCATGTTTTTGAGGACCTTCGGAGGACGAAGGCCCCCAACAGTAGCCCCTCGCAATATTAATTTGTTAATAATAAATTCAGATTGCGATATGGACGAAGGCCTTGAGCCGAAGGTCCGAAAAAACACCTTCCCTTTGCTAGAATAGCAACATTCACTGACAAACGGGACCTTTCAATTTTCAACGCCCTGGGCGTATAAATAAGATCGCACCGCAAACTTATTTGGTACGCACACTTGCCATCTGCTTCGGCCCACTAAAAATTTTAGCTCTTGTGCACTAAGATTTGCTGGTCTTTTTGATTTTGAAGCTTCGGCCTCGGGAACAATTTTTTAGCGTTTCCGAAGATGCCTGAAGGCAAGAAGATCCCTGCTGAGACGAAGCTGAGTCTCGAGGAGGAGAAGAATCTGGGGTTCCTGATAGCGATGGCAGAGACGAATACAGAGAAAATCACCAAGGAGATTCTCGAAGGTTTGTCCGAAGATACTGGTGACAGCGACAGCTATGATGTGGAGAGTGGTGGTGAAGAGGCCGAAGATCGTCCATGGCGGCCAAGTCACACGGTTTTCGGGAAAACCACTATCAAGCAGAGCCATATTGATAATATGAGGGGGCGGTATTTTCGAGATATAACTATTGTGAGGGCTGATGCTGGAGAAAAGACTTCTCCCACCCCCGAAGAAGATGAAGTTGTGATTTTCCGAAGCTTTCTCAAGGCTGGGCTTCGATTCCCTCTGAGCAACTTTGTTGTTGAGGTACTGAAAACATTTCAAGTCTATCTTCATCAACTCACTCCCGAAGCTATCATAAGAATGGGGATTTTTGTCTGGGCTGTGAGAAGCCAAGGTTTGGAACCAAACGCTAAAAGCTTCTGCAACATTCACGAGTTATTGTACGAGACGAAACCCTGGGGAAAAGAGCAGTATCACAACAATTTTGGGTGCTACAGCTTCGGCGCCCGCTCCGGGTCAAGCTGCCCTGTGCCGACCTTTCGGAAGAGGTGGCCCGGAGCCTGGATGACTGAATGGTTTTATGTGAAAAATGACCTAACAGCGCAAGATAATGTCAAAAGTATCATTATGCACCCAATCTGGCAACGCTTCGGACTTCGAAGGCCGAAGATTGAAATGGATGAGGCAGCCGAAGAGTGCCAAAGAGCCTTCGGCGTAGTTTGCTCCTTTATTGGGACAAGGGACTTAGTCCAAGAGCACATTGCCTTCAGGGTATGGCCACTTGCAGAAAAGTGGGAAATGCCGAAGGAAACTATTAAAGAGTCCGACGAAGGCGGACTAGTTAAACTGAAATACACATTCAAATATGCAGATAAATTTGTTGAACCTGATGATGACTGGCTGAAGAGCATTGAAACTTTAAGTGACGAACTTCTTGGAGCATATTCGAAGGCCAAAAATACTGCGCTATCAGCAGCCTTCGGAGGCCGAAAGAAGAAAAGGCTCAACCGTGTGTTTGACGCAGTCGGGTTTATGTACCCTGACTATCACTATCCGGTATTGGGTCGCAAAAGGAAAAATACTTCTCCTGCGACAGAAGCTACCACAAGTGCCCCTAGTGAGCCAGCGCCTCAAAGAAAAAAGATGAAGGTGCTCACCCATCGGACACGCTTTATTGAGCCGGCCACAGTGCCAGAATTCATTGGTGAAACTTCTTTGGCCTCTGAAGCTACAGAACCAGCTCCAGTGCCGAAGATGGAAGAGAAGACTGAAGCGCCTTCAGCAGTAGAAAAGCCGAAGATTGACGAGCCAAAAATGTCTGAAATCTTAAGTCCTTCGGTAAATGTCGAAGTAATAAAAAACCAAAAGGGGCCATCGGTGACCCCAAAAAGGAAAAGAATGGTAAACGTACTAGATGTCTTGGAGACAATTAAGTCTTCAAGCACAACTCCAAAAAAGAGTGTTGAAGTTGCTGAAGCTTCTACTGAAGTTTCGACGCAACAAGCTGAAGCTGAAGCTGGGCCTTCAGAGCCCTACAAAGAGCAACCTTTGGAAGCCGAAGCAATAAAAATATCAGAACCAGTTGTAGTTGAAGAAATTGACACTGCCATCCCCGAAGCTCCTGCCAGCATATGCGATTACATTATACGACACGCTTCGGGGAAGAAACTATCTGCAGAAGAAACTTATGAAGCCAACCATTATGCGAAAGAGCTAAAATATCCGAAGGGGGCAGTAATATTCAATGGGACAAATGAAGATGACTTCCTATACAGTCTACCTGATAATAAAGAACTATCTGTCTGCCAAGAGATGGCCAAGAGTATAGGCTTCCCGAAGCTCGAAGCTGGATTAAGCGCCATGACGAAAGAGGATCTCGCAGACAGTCTTGCATACAATAGCCTAAAGGTTTGGGAATTGAGCGTTTGGAAAAACTTTTTTAATACGTAATTCATTCCTATATTCTTATATGAATTCTTTTTCGTACAGGGCTTAATTCTAAGCAACGCATTAAGAGCCCAAAAAAGCGCCGAAGATGAAAGCTATGAGATTGCGTTCAACAATTTGCGCTCCGAAGTTATCAAACTGAGAAACGAGGCTCTGGAAAAGGATAAAATTCTGCTTACGCTGGTAGACAAAGTAAAGAAGGACGAAGCTGCTTCAAAAACCCAGGCCGAAGCCCAAAAGCGTGAAATTAAAGATCTTCAGAAACAGCTGGCTAGAGCTAGAGAGGAGCGCGTGCTTGAGGAAACAAAACGAGAACTCAGTGATCATATGGTCAACAAATTGGAGTTAAGAGTTAAAGAGCTTCGTGCATCTCAGGGAAAATGTTATGTTAAATCTATAGAGTGCGTGAATAAAATTAAAACCAGCTTCGCCAGCGTGGGCGCCTTTTCCAGCGAAGAAAATTTCTCTCGAGGCAATCCCGAAGGTCCGTTGGAATGGATTAGTCACGAAGCAGAGGCCTTCGAGGAGATCCTGAGCAGTCGCGGTGATATCTGCGCTTTTTCGGGCGCCAGAGGAATTGCCTCTGTCTTAGAGAAGAAAGGTTGCGGGCATGTAAAAGTTTTAGCTCAGTCCCAAGCTACCTTATCTTCCGAAGACATCAAGGACCCCTCGGCCGAAGCAAGCGTTGTTGGTGGCAAATTTTTTACTGATATCTGGAACGACGGCGGCCGAGGCATGGCGCAAGAAATCATCCAAAGGAGCGAAAAAGGCATCCATGATGCCAGGAAAGTGGCAGAAGTTGCCGAAAGGAGTACAGAGCCCGAAAGGCAATTAGGTACCAATTAGTCGCTCTTGTTGTGTTGTAATTTTTATTTCAAACTTTGCTCACGGTTTGTAATAGTAATGAAGAAATATTCTTTTCCCTCAGAAGCTGTTGAATCGATTGCCGACCCGCACACAAAAGGGGATGATGAAATTAAACAAATGGCCGAAGCTATCATGGACAAAGTTGTTGATCAACTTCTAAATGAAGCCGCCGAAGCAGTATTAAGAGAAGACTAGATACTATTTAGAAAAAACATTTAAAGTGTGATCTATGTAACATTTTGTACATTTGAATGTAATATACAAGCTTCTTTTCATTATTCAATTCTTTACGATGCATGAAACTGTACATACATACCATTTTTGAGCCTTCGGCGAAAAAAAAACACCTTCCCTTCTTTTCATGCTTCGTGAAGAAAATATTATCCGTTAAAGCTGTTCTGATGTCACATCCATGCTTCGTGAAAGCATCCTCCGAAGCTAAACAATTTTGATATTGCTCTGATGAAGCTCTGATGAAAAACGTTCATACTTCATAAAAACATTCTCCGAAGCTATACAATTTCGATACAACTCTGATGAAGCTTGTCCATGCTTCGTAAAAACAGCCTCCGAAGCTATTTTCCGAAGATTATCATTGTATTCCCTCGAGACTTTGCAAAATTTGTACTTTCTCAAATCATTCTTTCGAAGGTTAATACTGTATGCCCTTCTTTTGCCGTATGCAACATGATGTATGATGCTTATGCTATGCGGAATGATGTGATGATGTTATGTTATGCAAATGACGTCTGTTCCGAAGATACACACAAAATACATTCATAAGCTCTGCATTCCCTTAGGAACGTCTTTGGAGCTTCTTCGCCTTTTACTTAGGCGGTATAAGCTCTGCATTCCCTTAGGAACGTCTTTGGAGCTTCTTCGTCTTTTACTTAGACGGTATCAGCGTTGACTTTTCGCTGTAAGCTCTGCATTCCCTTAGGAACGACTTCTGAGCAGAAAACTTACACTGCGCTCCCTTTGGAACGGCTTTTTGTGGCTTCATGAACTTACTCTGCGTTCCTTAGAACGACTTTCTGTTACTCCGAAGGGTTTTTAATACTTCGAAGGTCCTCCTTGTTAATACAAAAACTTTATCAAGTTAAGCCTGTGGAGAAAATAGATTTTCCTCGTGGGAAACAGCGAAATTATTACATGGAAACTATCAATGTTTTTTGCTACAGAGAATAGAACTGAATGGAAAAGACTGCTATCAAAAGTAGGATATGTGTCAATAAATGTGCTTCGACTCTGGCACAGTGCTGTTGACTGTGCGAGCTTCGGATTGTTCTCTGAATTCCCTTTGATGTGGAGCATATTGACTCCCTTCTGGCTGCTGGCCTTGTTGCAGCGGAGGTGGAGGCGGGGGCTGTTGCCATGAAGCTTGAGGTTGACTTGCCGAAGCTACGGAAACTGCAGGATGGTTGCCCACATACTCCGGGATGTAAGGCTGATGGTACGAAGCAGTATGCATGACCTGCTTCGGCTGTCCCTGTTGCGCTGCAGCTTCTGCTAGCTCCTTTTGTTTCTGAATGGTAACATGGCACATCCTGGTGGTATGGCCCTTGTTCTCACCACAGAATAAGCAAAATGTCCTCCTTGGTTGATCTCCAAATCTCCCGCCGAAGCCCCTGGCGCCTCTGCCTCTCGGAGCTGGTGGCCGAAAGAAAGTTTGGTGCTGCCCCGAAGCCTGTGAGGAGCACTGCGGCCTGTTCTGCTGACTCCCCTTGTCATCATTTTGAGCTGAGTTGTGAATGGACCTGACATGCCTCGGATAGAATCTTCCCCCGAAGCCCCTGGTCATCTCAGAAAATCTGAAGGCCTCCTCCCTTCTTTGGCGAAAGTCATTATCAGCACGAATGTACTCGTCCATCTTTTGGAGCAACTTCTCCAAGGTCTGAGGAGGCTTCCTAGCAAAGTATTGAGCTGCAGGACCAGGACGAAGCCCCTTGATCATGGCTTCGATGACAATTTCATTGGGCACCGTTGGAGCCTGCGCCCTCAGACGCAAAAACCTTCTGACATACGCCTGAAGGTATTCTTCATGGTCCTGAGTGCACTGGAACAAAGCTTGAGCAGTGACCGGCTTCGTCTGAAATCCTTGAAAGCTGGTTAACAACATATCCTTCAGCTTCTGCCATGAAGTGATCGTTCCTGGTCGAAGGGAAGAGTACCAGGTCTGAGCAACATTCCTGACGGCCATAACGAAAGACTTCGCCATGACCGCAGCATTGCCCCCATACGAAGACACTGTTGCTTCGTAGCTCATCAAGAACTGCTTCGGGTCTGAGTGGCCGTCGAACATGGGAAGCTGGGGTGGCTTATAGGATGGAGGCCAAGGTGTGGCCTGCAGCTCAGCGGACAAAGGAGAAGCATCATCGAAAACAAAACTTCCCTGATGGAAATTGTCATACCAGTCATCTTCGTTGACGAAGCCCTCCTGATGAAGGTCTTTCTGCTGAGGCCTCCTGTTTTGCTCATCATGGGTAAGATGGCGGACCTCCTCAGAGGCTTCGTCTATCTGCCGTTGCAACTCAGCTAGCCGGGCCATCTTCTCCTTCTTCCTTTGCACCTGTTGATGTAGGATCTCCATATCCCTGATTTCTTGGTCTAGCTCTTCCTCCTGAAGCGTTGGGCTGACGGCCTTTCTCTTCTGGCTTCGGGCGTCCCGAAGAGAGACGGTCTCCTGGTTGTGGTCCAGCGGTTGCAGTGCTGCAGCCCCAGCCGCTGAAGCTTTCTTCGGTGCCATAGCGAAGGTCTACAGCTTCCGAAGGTGTTCAAAAAACTCGAAGTGGAAGTGAGTTCACCGGAGGTGGGCGCCAATGTTGGGGACTTGTTCTCAAATGCTTCGGATTAAGAACAAGGCAACATAAAAAGTGTTAAATGTTAAGGCCCTTCGTCCTACCAAACATTATTCCCCTTCGGGAATAATGAGTTCCGGACGAAGGTCACAAGAGACATACCTTCGTAAATTCAACAAGTAATAACGAAGGATTCATATAAAACATGAAATGCAAATCATAGAATCATTTCTATTTTATTAACACAGAGAAATAGAAATGATTACAAATTACAAATGTACCTTCGGTCTTGAGAGAAGGTAAAAAGTACAAGCGTGACGCAAATGCCAGTGCCAAGTCAGCGTGAACAGTACGGGAGTACTGTTCATCTATTTATAGACGCGGGACGCAGCCCACATAAAATTACATTCATGTCCATTACATTTGTTAATGGTTTATGGGAATCTGTCAAGGCCCACGTAGTCTTTTCATCTTTAAGTCGGTTCCCCCCTCTGCCATCGCGCCGAAGCTTCCCTGCGCACAGCTTCGGCTGCGCTCGTCCTTCGTCTGGTTCAGGCTTCGTCCTGGCCGTGCTTCATATTTATAATTCTGAGTCCGAAGATACCTGTTCACATAATCCACTTGGAAAACATTGTCAAATCATGTTTTTGAGGACCTTCGGAGGACGAAGGCCCCCAACACAACCTAAATTATCCCCATTGGAATATATCTAGCTTAAGAGATTTATCTTATCCTAAAAGCTCTCATTCTAACCAATTCATCTTATCTTAAAAGGATTCTCCCTTATCTTAATAGATCCATCTCATCTTAAAAGATACTCATTTTATCTTGAAAAGATTTTATCCTTATCCTAATAGATCTAACTGGCCTCAGAAGATTCTATCTTATCTTTATGGATCTGTCTTATCCTAATAAGCATACTTATCCACCCTAGTTTAACAACCATGATCTAATGCAAATCAATTAGATCTTATCTAGTCAAACTAGTCACACCAATCTAACCTAGATCTGATCAAATCTAAAGTGACTTATCAAACATGTTAGATAATACTGATGAAATAGTTTAGACTCTACCCCCATAGAACAGGACTTAACTTAGTTCACCCTGCACTAAATTAAGAATGACAGATCAACTTGGCTATATGCAACTACCTTAACCATCTGATAGTTGCATAACCCCTCAATTTTAACCTAGCAAGAGATTCTATCTTATCATAACATATCTAATTAATCTTAAAACATCCTAACATATCTTAATAATACATATTCTACCCTGCTGGACCTATCTAACCTAAACTAGTCTAATCTAGTCATATCCAATTTAATCTAGATCTTATCTTACCTAATGTGACCTGATCTAGTGTGGTCTAATGTTATCTAACTTAATGTGGTCCACTTAAACAGATTAATGACACTAGTAGAAGAGATTAGACCCCACTAGCCATGTATTAACTTATCTTAGCACATTGGATCAATTCAACCATGAGCTAACCCAACCCATAAAACCATGATGAATGGTATAACCTTTCTATTCCCACCTAACAACAAACAAACTTTTAACCTACATCTTGTAGTCTATCTCACCCATATATATCTCTCATCTTGACAGATTCCATCCTACCCTTAGATATTCACCTTATATGATTGGTTACCCCAATCTGGACATAAAACAAAGATTAAGCCCTACCAAAGAATCTTTAGATTGTAACCAGCTACTAAGCTTATTCATTCCGCCTATTGAATAATTTCCTTTGCAAAACTATTACCATATGCTTCTAACTTTCATGGTCAATACCAGGAAAGGAAAGATTATCACGTAACAACAAACAGAAATGAATCCTCCAAATCCTCCACCTGTTGAGATCGATCAAGTGGTTGCTACCCAAAGACTGGTAATACAACAATTAACAGACCTGGTGACCGAGATGCAAAATCAGATAAGACAACAACGCGAGGAAATACGTCAGGCCCGTCAAGAAATAAGGCAAGCACGGTTGAAGAGACAACAACAACAACAACCCCCACCACCACCAGCTTCACCAAGCTACATAGATATAAATTATGATGATTTGTAAGGTCTAGATGTTACTTTAGTTAGTAGATGATATGACATTATTCTAGAAGGAACAATAAGGTCTATTGACCCTATGTTTTGTTAAAGAATTATACCTCATGCTGAGATTTCTTTGTTTGTGCATATGTTCCGAGAACAATATGAGTATACATCCCTCTTCTTACAAATCTCGAGGACGAGATTATTTTTAAGGGGGGTAGGATTTGTAACACCCAAATTCTGAACTGGGAATTGGTAGAAGAAATCTGAACAAAGTATCATAATGTTTTGGAAATTGGGAAATAAGAAAATGGGGAGAAAAAGGATTTTTCTTTTAAAGGAAACCATTTATACATCCCATGAAATAAATAACAAGGAGAATAAAGCTTAAATTAGTAAAATTAAAATAGTATGGTTAATATTCACCTTTGGGTTTCAATTGATACATTTGAAAAATCTGAAAACTAAAATAGAAGTATAAATTTGAATTTGGAATAGAAAATAGAAAATAAAAGAGAAGGGAAGAACTAAGAAAAATACTACATAAAATAAAATAAAAATCAGAATAAACATCCTTCACACTTATATTATTAAATTATACCATTCAAACTGAGGACAGGTTATTCACAAAAGTTTGAATTTAAACTTGAACTCAAATTGGATTTGAAAATGGAGAAAAGAAAGTAGGAAATAAAAAGAAAAAGGAACACTATGCCTAACTGGGCCACCAATCTGAATTCGGCCCACTCTGGAGTTAACACTGCGCGGCCCAAATTCCAAATCGCGCGCGCTCGGTCGGCTGACATCCGGGGCCCACTTGTCACCCGCACGCGTACTGCCTTCTCCCCCTCGCTCTCTCACTGACGTCTGGACCCACGTTGCCAGGGCCTTCTTCGTTCCGCAGACTTCGGACGTCGTTGCCGCCGCCGCGCGAATTCCGGCCAGCCGGTGCAACGGCTTGCCGAACCCGTCGTCCGCGCGGCTCGGAGGATAAATGCGCAGGCCGCGCCCCTCCTGCCATCCTACCTTCTTTCCCCTATCCGCGAGCCTACTGCCATACTCGTCGGCCGGGATCTCCCGCCGTCACGTAATCAACACCTCGCCGTCACCCGAAGCCTAGGATCGGGCCAGGAACCTACACCGAGCTACCGTGGGGCTTTCCGCGTCGCTATCGGGCGAAATCGACGGCCGGGGCAACCATAATTGCTCGTCGGAGCTTCGCTTGGGTGCCACGCCGCCCTGTACCGTGGGCGGGGACCTCGCCGCCGCGAACCAAGGTAAATTCTCACCCTAGTTCATTCGCCATGTACTCGCGGGGGGTAGTAATAAGTTAATTTGGGCTTCTGGGCATTGGTTCGCCTGTAATTGCTCACCGGTGGGACAACGCCGCCGCGGATCCGCCCTTCACCGTGGACCACGCTCCTGCTCGCACGATTCGTGGAAATCAACCCTTTCCTATGTTGGCCAGGGCACGTTCCTCGTTTTGAGCGCTTCGGATTCGAGAATGAGGCATCTGGGAGAGTGATGGCGTGTCGCCGGCGATGGTGCATCGCCGTTGTTGGGCGGCGCCGCTGCGTGTGGGCACGATTTGGACGACGGGCTGTGGACCATTGATCCTTGAATCAAGGGTTGGGATTAGATCCCGAGTAACGTTTCGGAATGGATGGTGGTGACCGTTGGATCCTGGTTGGAGAGCACGGATCGGTTTGCGTCTTAATAAAATCCTGGCCTTTGGATCTTGATCCGTGGGCTTGAATCGTATACCGGTTTGATTAAAGCGTGATCTAATCTGGGCGCTCCGTTTAAGATCAGACGGCTAGCATCCCACGATACCCCTTCGGCCCTGGTCGTTTTTCTAAAGAGCCCCCGAAGAATTTAAATATCAACCCGCAGTCCGCGGCACAGAATTCTGAGTCTTTGGGATTCTTCTGAAACAGCCCCTGCGTTTCCCATTAATTGAGGCCCAGTCCAGAGCAGTGTAAAACCAGAGAAAATAATTTATAAATGGATTTTTAATATAAAAATAATTACTAAAACTTTATAAATTCATAGAAAATTCATTTTAGCTCCAAATTGAACCATTCCAGTTTCTAAAATTTTGTAATAATATTCTTCATTTTGTGCCTCTGTTTTGGCATGAAAGGCTCATTTAAATTTATCCAATACTTAATCTTGTATTAAACACATAAAACATTAGAAAATCCATAACTTAAAATCTATAACTCCAAAATTAATGATTCCTGTTCCTAGAATCTTATTTTAATGTGTAGATTATTATTATGTATTTTGTTTACTTGTTTGGTGTGATGTTAAATTTTGCCTACACTGTTTGTTTGTATTACTACGACTAGCAGTGAGGTCACGAGAATCTGAAGATCATCCTGGTACCTGGAATCTCAAGGCCCAGGCAAGTTGTGCCCTTGACACTTCTTTTTACCCACTCATGTTCTAATTAATCATAATGATCTGCATAGGTTAATTTTGATGGGACTCAATAGGTTACCCTAGTTTGTCTATCTTTATACCTTGTTTACCACTGAACTTTCTGGGTAGTACTTGCTAGTGCTATATGTGGTTTTGGGTATGAAGATTACACTATTCATGATTATACTTTTGTTATCAGTTGTTATTTATGGTTCATGTTAAGATCATTATGTTAATTGGAACATGGAGAACCACCCGGGAAAACAGTGCTACCACAAGGGTGGAATGGGACGCCCTTGGCTGATTAATTAGGAAAGCTAGTGGAAGACTACCTTACCCGAAAGGGGCAAGGGCAGTAGGGGAGTGGTCAGTGTAGGGAGGCCCTCGGGAGGATTTTGCTGCGATGGCGGTCCTGCAAGGGATTCCTGCACTGGAACTTCCTATAAACTGTAGCGGGTTTTCTGAAGCTAGTGGAACTTTGTAAAGGCCTCGTAGTGTTACCCTGCCTCGCCTCCTCGGTAGAGGTGTATGGGATTGGCCGTCTCTTGGCACATGGGTAACATGACTTGTGGGTAAAGATGCGCAACCTCTGCAGAGTGTAAAACTGGTATACTAGCCGTGCTCACGGTCATGAGCAGCTCGGACACTCACATGATTAATTTATGGAACTAAATTCAATTTGTCATATGCATTGCATCGCAGGTGATGTTGTTACTTTTGTTCTACTATTTAACTGGGTTGGTATTTACTTATACTTAGTAACTGCTAATAAAATTTTGACCAACTTTAAAAGCAATGCTCAGCTCTAACCATCTTCTTTGGTAAGCCTTACACTTCACGTGAGCTCCCACCTTTGGCGAGTTCATGCACATTATTCCCCACAACTTGTTGAGCGATGAACGTATGTGAGCTCACTCTTGCTGTCTCACACACACACAGGTCAAGAACAGGTACCACAGGATGATGCTCATGGAGGATGCTGCGATGAGTTCGTGAGAGGTCTAGGTCGTCGTCTCCCAGTCAACTTTGGGTTGCTGGACCGTTGTCTCCTTATAATGTAATTATTTATTTTGTATAGAACTCCTGATATACATAAAGTTGTGACATTCGATCCTGTGCCACTATACATCATATGTGTGAGACTTGGTCCCAGCATACCTGGTGTTTATGTTAGCACCCGGGTTTTGGACCCCTAAAATCCGGGTGTTACACCGTTGCAAAGATGGGGCCTTGATTTGCTAGGCCCACTTCCACCAGCACAAGGCAATTTAAAATATGTTGTGGTGGCGGTAGAATATTTTTCCAAATGGATTGGGGTGAAGCCTTTGGCCACAATAACTTTGGTCACAGTCCAGAAGTTTTTCTGGCAAAACATTGTTTGTCATTTTGGTGTACCGAAGGCTATCACTGTGGACAATGGCACACAGTTTGATGTCGAAGCTTTCAAGCAAATCTGTGATCAGATTGGCACGAAGATCCATTTTGCATCAGTCAGACATCCAGAGTCAAATGGACTTGTCGAAAGGGCAAATGGTATCATAATGACGGGAATAATGAAGTTAATCTTCAATCAGCCTAGAGGAAAATGGCCAGATGAGTTGATTAAAGTGGTGTGGAGCCACAACACAACAATATCAAGGTCAACAGGTTTTACACCATTCAAGTTATTGTTTGGTGACGAAGCAATAACTCCTGAAGAAGCTAACACAGGGTCAATTAGAACAGCAGCTTCGACAGAGGACGAAGCTGATTATTCTGTGGCAAAAGATGCTATAGAAGGGACTAGGCTTTAGGCTATGGAGAATATCAATAAATACCAAGCCGAAACAATAAAATGGTGTGATAGAAAGGTTCGGCTAAAAACATTAAGCCAGGTCATCTGGTGCTTCAGAGAGTGGCCAATCGAGACATAGTAGGCAAGTTACAGCTGAAATGGGAAAGACCCTTTCTCGTTGTATCTTCGTCAAGACCCGGTTCTTACAGATTGAAGGATATGGATGGCAATGACATTCCTAGATCTTGGAATGTGGGCGAGCTTCGGCGATACTACGTGTAACTTGATGTAATCTTTTTCATTTTTCCTATGGTACCCTTTTCCTTTCCAAAGGGCAGAAAGGTTTTTAATGGGGCCATAATTTGTAATCTTTCTTTTCTTATTTAGCTCCATGAGAGCAAAATCCCCCAAATATGTAAATGTAAAATCTGAGCATGCACCTTCGAGTGCAGAGAAAAAGAAAAAAACAGAGAGAAGCTCATAAGTCGTCCCTAAGGGGATGCAGAGCATGACGAAGCTACAAAAAGCCGTTCCTAAGGGAGCGCAGCGTAAGTTTTCTGCTCAAAATTCGTTCCTAAGGGAATGCAGAGCCAAATACCACTGAAATATAAGGCAAAGCGCGAAAAGTCAACGCGAATACCGCCGAAATATAAGGCGAAGCGCGAAAAGTCAACGCGAATACCGCCGAAATAGAAGGCGAAGAAGTTCAAAAGACGTTCCTAAGGGGATACAGAACTTACATCGAAAAGTAAGCGGTGTAGCCGAAAAATAAACGGCAAAGAGATTTCAATTGTTTCTAAGGGAATGAAGGTTGTGGATGAAGCTTTGGATGTGTGTGTTTGGGCATTCATTTGCATGAAACATTACATCATACATTGCATTCATAAACATTCATTTAGACATACATAGGATCATCATCATCATATCATACAGATACAGACCATTGCTTTGGGTCTAAGCATACAGCTTCAAGAAGCAGATTCGTGCTTTGTTGTGTACGAAAAGAAGGGAAGGTGTTTTTCGCCTTCGACTCAAAAATACAGGTTTTGACCGCATCAAAGCATTTCATACATCGATGGAAAGGCAAAAATATATTACAAGGTATGGACAAATTTATAGAGTACAATCTGATTCTTAAGTTACAATATTCTTTACAAGGGTTAATACAAAAGTCTCCTTAGAATTTTTTCCATAGCTAGGTACTCTAGCTTCGTCTTCATCTGCTGAGCTTCGGATTGCCAGCTAAGCTTCGGCTCTGTGTTCTTCAGCTTCGTCATCCTGTACATATCAAAGCATTATAAGGAAAATTCAAGTTTCAAGGAAAAGGTAAGCACAAGGTATGATTTTATTACTGGCTTGAGATGACTCTGGGCTTCGTCACCAGCTAGGCTTCGCCCACCCTTCGTCCATATTTGCTTTATGAATCTGTTTCCTATGCTTCGAGCTAGACTAGGGATATCAATCAGATCTGCTGGTGATAAGCTAAAGTTTGGTCTATTAATAATTTTTCCATGTGTGCAACCAGACTTCATGAAGGCAATAGCTGTGCCCCGAGAAGCTAGCAGGGCATAGAAATCGCCGTGTCCTGCTATAACCTCATCAAGAGCATCAACTTCGCCCTCAATGTGTTCGAAGGTTCCTGGCAGGTCTTCAACCGAAGGACTAAATTTCTCAGAGCTGGCTCCAACTGAGTTGAAGATCTGCCTTAGCCGCTGCACGCATCGGTTGCTGAACTCTAGACATTTATCTTGAAGCTCTTTCAATGATTTTTGCAAATTTGAACTTTTTTCAACCTCAGCCGCAAACTTTGTATCAAATTTCTGTTTTTCTTGTTCGAAACTCTCTGATTTTGAGAGAAGCTCTTTATCCAACTTTGCAATTTTGGCTTCAGCTTCTTCTAGTAAACCTTCCATTGTCTGAAGTTCAAAATCTTTCTTTTCAAGAGCAGTTGTTTGATCTTTTATTTTGCTTTCTAACCCTTCAATTATAACTTCGTGCTTTTTATCTTCAAGGTCCTGTTGCATCCTCAAAGCTTTGCTTAATAACATACTCTGTACAGAAGCAACCTTCGTTAGAAAACACCTTCGTTGTTAAAAACAATAGAAAGCCGAAGAAAATTTTTTACCTTGAAATTGGAATAGAATAAACTACCGACGATATGCTATCATCGGTAGCGGCTGATATCGGCCTCTAGCTTCGGGAAATTAATACTCTTCGACAGAGTACCGATAACTTTTGCTCCAATTCGGTCTCGGAGGCAACCCAGGCTTTCATCGTCAATGCCGCCAAAGAGTAGCGCTCCTGGCTGATACCCGCAGGAGATGGCATAGTCTCTCAATTCTTCTTTCTCAGCCTTTGTCAATTCTTGTCCAATCAAGTTTTGAAAGTTGAAATTTTCTCCTTCTAAAGTATCTTCGGCTATTTCCTTCTCTTTCCCAGGCACTGTGGCCATGGTCTCTTCGGCGACTGTAGCAGCTTCTTCTGCGGCCATGTCCAAAAGTAATTTATCTATATCAAAAAGTGTACTTTCTAAGTTTGCACCTTCGGCAGTTGCAGCTTCAGCAGGTGCAGCTTCGGTAGCTGCAGCGCTCTCAACAGCTGGTGCTTTTGGCACCGAAGCTAGTGGTGGTATTTCTTCAATGGCCTCTGTCACAGTAATAATTCTTTGTTTTTTCGGCCCAGCAGACTTCTTCGTTGCCGAGGGCTCCTCCTTCTTCTGTAAAAGCTTCGTCAGATGCGGCCCTAGTGGACTTAGCTTGATGCACAAGGATTCAGTCATTACCTTTAGAATTTCTTCTACGTCGACAGCAGAAGGTGTTGAAGCAGTCTCTTCTTCCTTATCAGCTGCCTTCTACTTTGGGGCCGTAGCTTTCCTTTTCTTCGGAGCGATTGCCTTCGGCTCAGGGCTCAGTTTTCTCTTCTTTAGGTTTTCTTCATCTTCTTTTACCATTCTAGCGGCCTGTCTGCCCACAACACTGACAACTCTTTTTCTTTTTTGCCCTTCGGCGCCCTTGCACAATCGCTCATAGTCTGGATATTCAAAATTCAGGGCATCCATTACCCGATTTAATCTTCGCTTCGGTCGGGTGCCGAAGGCTGCATTCATCAACTGATCTTCTTTTCTTGTGTAATTGCCCAAAATCTCGTTGCACATAACTTCAATTGTGTCCAACCATTCTTGGTAGGGTTCTTTGAAGTGTTTCTTGAACTTAAAATGATAGGGCAGCCAAACAAGTTCCTTCTTTTTCTTTTCCCCTTTGAGCTTCGGCATGTCCCATTCTTTCAAAGTTGGGAATACTCTATAAGCTAAGAATTCTTGCACCAAATCCCTAGTACCAATATGCTCCAAAACAACTCGAAATTCGCCCAAAGCAATTTGGCATGGTCCCCTTAGTGTCATGTCTTACTGGGGCCTAGTTTATCCAAAGATTAAGTCCAATGGGCTCTGAACTAGCTTCTCCTTTTTCTCATCAACCTTAACATAAAACCACTCAGCCTTCCAGCCGGTTGGCCATTCGGTACGGTAGCTAATAACCGGAGACTTTGCATCTTTGCGATAAGCAAAATTTTAGCAGCCGAAGTTCTCGTGGAGCCCATCTTCTCTAGCTTTTGTCTGATAGTGAAGCTCATGTACCCGGCAGAAGCCTTCGGCAAGCAGTTCTGCCCCCTGGCTTCGGAGAGCCCAAATATAGACGCTAAGCCTAACGATGGCATTAGGAGTCGGCTGATGAAGATAAATCCCAAAGCTCTCCAAAACATCTGCAATCATTTCATGCAAAGGAAATCTCAATCCTGCTTTAAAGAAGCTTTTAAAAACTACCACCTCATCCTTTTCTGGCTTCGGGGTGATCTCCTCTCCGCCAAAATGAATCAGCTTCTTCTTGGCTTCGCTGAAATAGCCTAGCTTTAACAACTTTGGCATATCGTCCTCGATAACAGTAGACTTTCCAAACTCCAGGTGGGTGGGTTTAGATGGTAGGGCACTGTAATCTTCTTCAGTTTCACCTTCTTCAACATCAACCTCCTCAGCTTTGGTAGCAGGTGCACCTTCGTCAGAAACGTCCTCCGGCACTACCAGCCCTGACCATCTCATTACTTTGGAAATCAGAGCAGTTTCAGCGGCTTCGGCTCCTTCCCCGTCATGCGTAACCCTGACAGTGGAGCACACCCTTGCCATTTGATGATGAATTTCTTACAATTTTTGATGAAGTCGTTAACTTTTTTTTGCCGTAGCTCCCTTTTGTGACGAAGCAAAAGCGGTGCTTCGGTTGAGTGCAATAAACAAGCTTCGGCTATGGTCAAATTTTTGGCAGCAAAATAGTGCAATAACAATGAATGCTGTGGTAACTTCACACCTACCCATCTGTTTATATAGTGCCGCAGGCGGGAAGGTGAATCGTCAAGTCTTCCGCACTGGATGAACAGTCGCCCGCACCCACTAAATGGTGGGCCGTAGAACTTGAGAAGGTGAATCGCCAGGACGCGCGTGCCCGCCGCATGGTGGGACCATTTCGCGCTCGGAATATTTTAATCGTTTCTCAGCAACGAGCTCAAGGAAGGTGTTTTTCGGACCTTCGGCTTTCTGAAGCCTAGGATACTTTTTCACGGATCAAGCTCGTTATGAAAAATGATCTAGCACCGCGAAGGGCTACTATTGGGGGTATGCTTCATCACCGAAAATCCTGTAAGAAGAAACACCTTCGGCAGATCCTCTCAAAAGCAGCGCCAAAGCTACCATCCATGAAGCTTCGGCACAGTGACATGTCTCAAGACGAAGGATCGCACCGACTTAAAGATGAAATGATCGATTAGTCCATGAGAGCCTATGTCATAATTGTAATCTTTTGTAAAGGACATGAATGTAGTATCTCACAGGCTATGCCCTGTGCCTATAATTAGATGAACAGTACCCCCGTACTGTTCACGCTGACTTATACACGCTCGTGCATCACGCTTGGACTTTTGCCTTCTGTCAAGCCGAAGGTATAAATGTAATTCAATATTGTTCACATTCATTCATAATGATATGATGAAAGAATACTAATGATGTGGCGGAACCATCCGAATTATTTCAGCTTAAGTGCCTTAGTCACGCCTCAGGGGCTGTAACACACTTAAATCGGAATAACCCGTCGGTCCCTCAGATCTAGTCTGATGGAGCCACTTAACCAGGATCAAATTCCACAATCTCACACGAAGGTGAGTCACAGAAGCAATACAATAAAACAGGAATCCACAAATTAAGTACTGATTTATTACATAAGTCGGAGTTTTTTTTTTGAGTAGCAATAAGAGTTCACAAAGTAAAGTGCAGCGGATAATCGATGTCGTCGGTATCGAGGAATTGGGCAAGGCCTAGCCCACTACTCCTCGTGCTCCTCTCCTGCCGGAGCAACATCCCACTCGACCGTCCAACCCGGTGGCAGGGTGGTAGGCCAAGTCACACCATCAACCATTTCCTGAATGGTACCTGCAAAAATTGTGCCACAAGCAAGGCTGAGTATACTAATACTCAGCTAGACTTACCCGGTGTGAGGAATCTACTCCTCTACCTCTAGACTATGCAGCTGTTTGGCTGAGGGGTTTGGTTTGCCAAAAGCACTAGCTGTTTCTAAAATCAACTTTTATCTTTTCAAATTCTACCATCATTACTTAGTTAGATTTACTTCTTCTAAGCATACATGGTAACAAGCATTTAGATCAATCAACAAGTTATCTCATGTAACCTCATTTCACTTCTTACTCGATGCAGTACAAGGAATCAAGCAGTCTCATTAGCTGCGAGAAGCAGACGATTCGCAATCGAGTTTTTAACCTTGCAAGGTAAACCTAAACACACGGCATGTCAGGGTTCTCCGACCCCACACATGACAACCGTCCCCATCGATTCCCCGTTCGCGTCCATGCCTCACCGCCTTGGCATACAATGCTCCACTGACCCCGGCTGCCGCCGTGCAGTGACTGCACTTGTACCCACCATAGCTAGCATGGGAGACCCAGTCTCAGGTCGCATGAGGGATAAAGTCTGCGCCCGGCTTCACTCAGGTACTAGGTTTACCGGTTACCATTTTTCCCGGCATGTGCTTAGTACGTTTAAAATCTTGACTCAGGTATCCACACATTAATCCTTAATTCTTTTTCTCGTCTCATGGACAAGACATCCTCCCTGGACCCAAGTCCATAGACCAACATATACCCCGTTATCAAGATGAATACAATCAATTTCCTGACCTCGCGCGAGTGCTAGAAAAATCACTCGACTTCTACCGAGATCCTGATTAGCAAAGCAGCTACTCGACCTAGCATACTAGTATTCATCTCAAAAAGGAATCCTAAGTTCATGCAACTAGAGATTTCAAGCAACTCCTACACTTAAGTGCACATTACAAACCTACAAATATTAAGTGTAGTAAAGTAGCATATATAAACGGTTATGCATAAAACCGGGGCTTGCCTTCAATTGCTGGGGCTGCGGGGAGATCCTCGATAGCAGCCTCTGAAGCCTGCTCCTGGTCCTCCTCTTGGACAGGTCCTTGCTCGGGGATGAGCACGTACTCTCCGTCGGCAAGATTACAATCTAATGAATGCAATGCGTAAGATATATGTATAATATGATATGCGCTTTTAGAAATTACAACTTTTGACGGTGTATGACCTACTTGAGTTAAACAAGGTTAACTTTACCTATGTAAGACCCTTGGGTGGTATACTTGGTAATCTAAGTTAAACTTAGCTAAGGCAAGTGGTAGGTTTTGTTTTCTCGGGGTTCCACTGAATTCTTTTTAAGTCTTGGTGAGAGTTAATAAGTATTCAAGATAGGCTTGTTGGGGTGAGTTTTATTTCTTCTTTCCTTTTCTTTTATTCTCTTAAAGGTTTTGGGAGTAGGTTTGAACTACAAGTTGCTTTTATAAAATTCCAAAAATTCTGCAAAAATTACAGTGGCTTGGTACTGGGGTATGTTTCTTTGTTTCAAAATTTGGGGATCAGAAAGTGAATAGTTTTCCCTGGACAAAATTATTAAATTCTAGGGCAGAAGGGGTGCTTGAACTACAACTATTATTTAACAGTGGGTAATTCTCTAAAACTTATTTTTGCTGGCTTTTAGGTGTTATAACATGACTTGATGCAGTTTTCTAGCCATTAATACCTTTTAGTTATTTTAATATGGTTTTCTCAAGTTTCTAGCCAAATAGGTGCTTTCTACTACCACTATATTTGAAAAATATCAAACAACAGAGTTCTTATTTTTCTTAGTTATTGTTTTGTGCAAGAGCAATCATTCTGAAGTTTGGCATCTTTTTGCTTAAGAAAAGGGGTGGTATGCATTATTTGAATCAAGTGGCCTTTCTCATAAAATACTAGCAACAGGTATGAGTTTGCTTCTTTTTCATGGGTTTGCATTTTTCTCTGGTAGTTCATCCCACTATGGACATAGCAAAATTTTGGTTGCCCATTATTGCATCATTAGGGGTTATTCAAGAATTATTTGGAAAATGCCTTATTATCACTTTATATTTATTTTCCTTACTTAAAAAGTTGGGCTGAGGTGTTCTTTATTTTTGTAGTGGGGCTCTGGTGGTTGTAAGTCCACTGGATTTTTACTACTCATTTTGGTTATAGTTTTGCTATTCTAATAATTGATTTTCAGTCCATATAAGGCTAAATAAAACATTTTAATTTAAAACTGGTCCAAATTAATGGTCTCTGTATTTTTCCTAGGTTCTCTGTTACATAAGTAAACTAGGAAAAATAATTCTAATCACTGTTCATTAATTTCTAATGCCTTTCTGATTTTTCCTAAGTTTTGGGCAAAATAGCTTTAAATGGATAAGCACATCATAATTTCTAATGCTGGGGTTCCTACTATTTTTAGACAATGTCTAAATGAGGTTTGAATACCTACAAATTTTCTTAAGTTCAGCACAGAAGAAAAACTAATTTTCCTTAATTAAACAAGGTTTGGTGGGTTTCTGTTTTTAATTTTAAACTTTAAAATTTAGAACAGAAAGCATAGGGTTTATCATTTTTAAATGATAGTTCATAATATTCAGGAGCTAGCAAAATTAGTTTGACAACTTTTTATGAAAATTTCATCAAGTTATGGATTTTCTAAGTTCTCTGGTCAATTAAAAAGAATAACAGAATTGGTTTAATGGAAATCCACTTTGCACTGGGGTCCCTGGCGGGTTTTTAAGTTTTCCTCGCGAATCAGTCCTTAAGATACTATTCACATGAGTCACTGACGTTACAGAAAACCCCTCGAGTTCTACAAATCCTAACCCGAGGTCCTTCTTCTAAGTTAAACAGTAACCGCGGCGGAAGAAAGGGCGGAGGGGCTTACCGGCGGCGAGATTGCTCCGGTGAAGTGGTCGAGGACGTAGGGGAGGTCTCGAGGATCACAACGAGGTGCGGGTCACCGTCGGGGATGGCCGGAGTCGGTCGGTCCACGCGCGCAGACGGGGATGGTCGTCGGCGGCGAGGGGTCCGGCCTGGTCACGGCGAGATAGACCAATTGGATGGGTCAGAGGGGTTCACATGATGCCAGAGAAGATATGGGTGCAAGGAATCGGTCGGAGACTCACTGGATAGCTCGGTCCACGCGCGGCGGCGGAAGAACGAAGTCCGGTGAGGTCGATCTCGGGCCTCCGGTGAAGTCTGGCCGGGTCCGAGGGCTTGGCAAGCTTCACGGGCTACTGGCAGAGCTAGCCGAAGCATTGGCTCGACTTGAGGATGACTGGAGTGGGCTGGCCACGGTGGCCGAAGCTCTGGCGGCAATGGCGGGTGGAATTGAGCTCGCTGGAGCTAAGGAGAGGGGGCTGGCCGGTGAGGGTGAGTGCGGGGCGAAGTGAGGTGCGCCCGGGGAGGCTTTATAGGCGCGGGCGGGCACGGCCGAGGGCATGGGCACGCGGCGGACTTGACCGGATGCCGGGGTGAGCGCGCGCGCGGGTTGGGCGAGCTCTGGCGTGCCGACCAGGGTCGAACACGTGTGCCCGTGCGTTCTGCCCAAGTTCTGGCGCGTGTGGTCGCTCATCCGAGCCTGCTCTCGCCTTTGTCAGTGCACAAAACCTCTTCTCCTCCCTACAAGCTACCATTCTTGTGTGGGGGTCATAGGATTTTGCCTACTGGTTGCAGAGATATGGAGCCAGGAAATCCGGTCTGTCTCCCTGCCCAAACCCGAGGCAAATCCAAGGTTTTGTCATGTCTAGGGCTCGCGTCCCAATGCCATCTTCTAGCACACGACACAGGGGTTAGTTAGACACAATTTTGACAATGGGGCCATTAGGATTCGAGTTGGGGATCAAGGTGAACATCCCTGATCTTTAGCTCAAGGTCTGAATTTCAGAATTCTGAAATTTAGAATTCCCATTAAGTCCCCACATGAGAAGCTTGATTTGGGGTTTTACTTGAGTTATTTTGGCTAAGCTTTCTCAACCTTTCTTGTTGCTCATTAAATATACTTCAATTTTTATAATTGGCTCAAGTCATAATTTTAAACTTTTCATCCCCTTTTTCTTATTTTCTTGAATTTTGCTCATGGGGCTCACTTAGGGTTTTCATTAGGGTTGTACATTCTTATCTTTTTAAAAGACTCAATTGCTTTGATCATGATACTTTTAAGTATATACTTGGTGAATCCTTTAGTACTTAAGTTATTTTGATGCTCATGCTTACTTTGGTTCACATAAAATGATGGTTCTTGGTTTGGCATTTTAAGAGAAGCCCTAAGTGACACTGGGGTGTCACAGCCTTCCCCCTTAAAGGAATCTCGCCCCGAGATTTGGGCCAGAGTCCTCCCGGGGTGAAGCGAAGGGTGAGACTTATAGGAAATGGGTGATTACTGTTATTATTAGGGTAAAACTTCTCTTCGAATGTCATTCTCTTTGCAACTTCAGAAGGAAGTCCTTTTTAAGTTTTTCTTCATAGTTACTTCATTCTGAATTAAGATCATATTTTTGAAAATTAGATTCGAAGGGCAGGAGGAGGGGTCGGGTGATTACGTACCAGCTTCCTTGGGTAGGCAATCGGGGAAGTTGGATCTCAGGAATTCCTCGGTTTCCCAAGTAGCTTCCTCCTCTGAGTGATTATTCCACTGGACCTTGTACATCCTGATCGATTTAGCCCGAGTTGATCTCTCCTTGCAATCCAGAATCTTGGAGGGGTACTCTTGGTACGATAGATCTGACTCTATCTCCAATTCTGGCTCTGCTAGGATCTCAGTCGGCAATCGAACACACTTCTTCAGCTGAGATACATGGAATACATCGTGAATGGCAGACATTTTTGAAGGTAACTTCAGCTTGTATGCCACGGGTCCACATGCCTCTATGATCTCATAAGGTCCAATGTAACGAGGGGCTAGCTTGCCTTTGATCCCAAACCTCTGCATTCCCTTGGTGGGTGATACCTTGAGGTATACAAAACTTCCCACCTCGAACTGGAGAGGTTTCTTTCTTTTATCATGGTAACTCTTCTGCCTGGCCTGAGCAGCTTCTAGATTCTTCCTGATTAGTTTGACCCTCCTTTCGGCTTCAGTCACTAAATCAGGTCCAAAAACTTCTCTTTCTCCAGGTTGAGACCAATTGAGTGGTGTTCTACACCTTCTTCCATAGAGAGCTTCAAAAGGTGCCATCTTTAGGCTGGATTGATAACTATTGTTATAAGCAAACTCTGCTAAGGAGAGGTGCTTATCCCAGTTCTTGCCACAATCGATCGCACAAGCTCTTAGCATATCCTCTAGAATTTGGTTTACCCTTTCCGTCTAACCATCAGTCTAGTGGGTGGTAAGCTGAACTTCTAATTAGCTTAGTTCCCAGAGACTCTTGCAATTGTTCCCAAAATCTGGCAACAAATTAGGCTCCTCGGTCGGAAACAATGGTCCGAGGCAGTCCGTGCAAACACACGATCCGGTCAATATACAATTCTGCATACTCTCGAGCCTTATCAGTGGTGTGCACAGGAAGAAAATGTGCCACTTTCGTCAATCGGTCCACAATAACCCAAATTGAATCATGATGACGAGAGGTGTTGGGCAGACCCACAATGAAATCCATGCTGATGTCATCCCACTTCCATGAAGGTATGGACAGGGGTTGCAAAGCTCCAGCTGACTTCAAGTGGCTTGCCTTTACCCTCTGACAGGTGTCACATTCTGATACATACTGGGCTATCTCCCTCTTCATTCTGGTCCACCAGTACAAAGACTTCAGATCATGGTACATCTTGGTGCTTCCCGGATGCATAGAGAATTTGGAGAGATGAGCCTCGTCGAAGATTTTCCTCTTGAGATCCTGGTCCTTAGGAATCACCAATCTGCTTTTAAACCATAACACACCCTTTTCATCCTGGCGGAAACAATTATACTTCTCGACCTTCTGATGGAGATTCTTCTTGATAATTTGCACTCCCTTGTCACTGAGCTGGGCCATGACAATCTGGTCTTGCAAAGCTGGCTCAACAGAAATGTGAGACAAAGAACCAGAAGGAATCACTTCAATTTGCATCTTGCTCAACTCATCACACAAGGTGTTAATGCGAGGATCCATCAGAATACAATTGCACTGCATCTTCCGGCTCAAGGCATCTGCTACCACATTAGCTTTTCCTGGGTGATAATGTACCTCCAGGTCATAATCCTTGATCAACTCTAGCCATTTTCTCTGCCTCATGTTGAGATCAGCCTGAGTGAAAATGTACTTAAGGCTCTTATGATCAGTGAAGATGTTGCAGTGGGTCCCCATTAGGTAATGCCTCCACATCTTCAATGCATGAACCACTGCTGCTAGCTCAAGGTCATGAGTGGGATAGTTCTGCTCATGAGGCCTGAGTGCTCTTGAGGCATAAGCAATGACTCGGTTGTCCTGCATCAAGACACAACCTAGCCCTGTGCCAGAGGCATCGCAATATACATCAAAAGGCTTGCTGTTGTCAGGCTGTGCCAACACTGGTGCGGTGGTCAGATGCTGCCTTAATGCATGGAAGGCATCTTCGCACTTCTGACTCCAGACAAATTTGACTTCATTCTTCAGCAACTCAGTTATAGGCTTCACAATTCGAGAGAAGTCCGGAATAAATCTTCGGTAATAACCAGCTAATCCCAGAAAACTCCGAATCTGACGAACAGTTGTTGGTGGCTTCCAGTTCATCACCTCTTGCACTTTATCAGGATCAACAGCTATTCCAGCCTGAGAGATAGTGTGACCCAAGAATTTGATTTCCTTTAGCCAAAAATCACACTTGGATAACTTGGCATAAAGGTGGTGCTCTCGCAGACGTTGAAGAACTACATGCAAATGCCCGACATGTTCTTCTTCGCTCTTTGAGTACACCAAGATGTCATCGATGAAAACCACCACGAACTTGTCCAATTCAGGCATGAAAACAGAATTCATCAGATACATGAAATATGCTGGTGCATTTGTCAGCCCGAATGACATCACCAAGAATTCATATAGCCCGTATCTGGTTGAGAATGCCGTCTTCGGAATATCACTTGCTCGTATCTTGATCTGATGGTAGCTAGAGCGAAGGTCTATTTTGGAAAATACCTTGGCCCCGACCAATTGGTCAAAAAGAACATCAATACGAGGCAAAGGATACTTGTTCTTGATAGTTACCACATTAAGAGGGCGGTAATCTATACACAGCCTCAAGCTTTCATCCTTCTTCTTCACAAATAGTGCTGGACATCCCCAAGGCGAAGTGCTTGGGCGAATAAATCCTTTATCCAGCAACTCTTGCAATTGCTTCTTCAACTCTGCCAACTCAGCGGGTGGCATTCGGTAGGGCCTCTTGGAAATTGGGGCCGTTCCCGGTTGCAACTCGATGGCGAATTCAATATCCCGGTCCGGTGGCATTTCTGGCAATTCATCAGGGAAGACATTTGCATACTCAGAGACCACTGGGATCTTCTTCAAAGGTAACTCCGTCATAGTGAAAGCACATGACTGAGTAGGACCTTGACGGGGCAGAATTAAAGTGAAGTTCCCACAGAATGGAGAATTAACTTCCACGGTACGACTGGCTATATCAAGCACAACTTGGTGCAAGGTCATCTAATTAGCTCCTAGAATAATGTCCACATTTTCCAATCCCAACACAAGAAGAGTGGTTTTGACAATGTGGCTTCCCAGTTGAATAGGCACACTTTGGTTTAATTGATTAGTTGCAATTTTACCCCCAGGTATGACTATCATGAATGACCCTCTAGAGTGAGAGAATGGCAGTTTGCATCTAGCACTGAACTTTTGGCTAATGAAACTATGAGATGCACCAGAATCAAACAGAATTAAAGCAGGTTGATTATAAACTGAAAAGATACCAGTCATGATAGGAGCTCCTTCAGGTATTTCCTCCAGAGTGGTGAAGTTGAGCTTCCCCTGCCTGACTTGCACCTTCTGCTTTCTTCCCTTGTCTTGATTTGGTGCTGGCATCTGCCTCTGCTGGTTCCTGGGACAATTCTTGGCATAGTGGCCCACATTGCCATAAGTGAAACACTTGTTCCCATTGCCCTGGCGGAACTGCTGCTGCTACGGCTGGTTGTTTCTTGGAGCGGGAGCTGGAAAGCGATTGGGTGCCGGCTGCTGCTGCTGAGGTGGCCTGATCACCCATCTGCCTGCCTGCTGCTGAAAACCCCTGCTCTAATTGTGAGAAACAATCCGGAACCTCTGAGCCTGAGCGGATGGTGCTGCCATTGGTGCCTTTCTCTTCTTCTCTGCCCAGTGAGCAACAATGCAATCCTCCTGGGAGATGGCCATGTTGACCAACTCATTGAAGCTATCAACCCGAACAGTGTTGAGTCGTTCCCGCAGCTTGGTATTGAGACCCCTGCGGAAGCGATCCCTCTTCTTCTCATCAGAATCAGCATGGTACCCTGCATACTGGCATAAGACGTTGAAAGCTTGCGCATATTGCAGTACCGTGCGGGTTCCTTGATTAAGGGCCAGAAATTCATTCAACTTCTAATCAAGAATGCCAGCTGGGATGTGGTGTCCTCCGAAGGCAGTCTTGAATTCCTCCCAAGATACCTCACGATCAGCGGGGAGCATAGCACGGAAGTGATCCCACCAAGTCCGAGCAGATCCGCGAAGCTGCTGCGCGGCGAAGCGGGTCTTGGTAGCATCAGGGCAGTCTCCCATGAGGAGGGGAAACTTGGACTCGACGACGCGGAGCCATACGTCGGCGTCCAACGGATCCTCTGCCTTGGTGAACAAGGGCGGCTGCGTGCTCAGAAACTCCTGGTAAGTGGCCATTGCCGGGGGTCGCTGAGGCTGGCCTCCACCATGCTGCTGAGGGTGGGGCTGGCGCTGCAAGAGCTGTCGCAGAATCTCATTCTGCTGGGCCATCAGCTCCTGCACTATGGGAGCTGGAGGAGGTGGTGGGGGAACCTGCTTGTTATGCCCGCGACGCTGCCTAGCTGCCATCTGAAAACAGAGATTGCCGCCATTGTTATCCCAACTCACAGTTTCGAACGACAAGATATCATCTCATATGGAAGGAAAAATGCCATAATCATAATATTAGGTTCGAAATGAAGATAACATGGTGACAAATATCCCACAGAGTTCAAAAGTTCACAGGGTTACATCAATTAGGAGGAAGGTACCCATAAGCCTAGTCCAAAATGTGATATTACTAAGCTCGCATAGGTTTCTATCTGCCTAAAAGTGTCGAAGCGACTGCTTAACCCTGAGCGGTGGAAGCGACACTGGATATGGGTGAAGGAGGCATCGCGGAGGTAGTCCCATTGGCACCAGGGGCTGGTCCTAGCTCCTCGGGAGCCTCTTCTCCCTCGCTTCCTGCTTCATTGGCCTCCATCTCCAGGTGGTGCATGTCCAAGTGGTCATTCGCTTCTTCGAGTTCCCTCTGCACATCGTGGAGCTGGTTCTCCAAGACATCAATAGTGTTGTCTCGGATCTCCACCTGCTGCTCCAAGGTGGTGATGCGCTGGCTCAGCCTCTCCACCTGTAGATCCTTCTCCACCAACTCAGTGGATAGGTCGACCACAAAATCTTCCCGACTATCGAGAGTGAGCTTGGCAGTCTGAGCGGTGTTAGCAAGGAGTGCCATAGCATCGCTCTGAAGGGCCTGAAGGCGGTACAGCGCACTCATGCACTGGACAGTTACCCTCCCAACCAAGTCAGGATACATCGCCCACACATCCTTCACATGGCTCACGCGGTTACACCACATGGGATCATCCTTCCTCTCAGCAGGGAAGAGTCCCAAAGGGTGCATCACCATCTCCAGGGGATGGTAGCCACAGAAAGTCGTCAGGGCCTTCATGGCTGCTGCTTCAATGGTGTCGTCCGTCCTGAGTCCAATCGTCTCAGAATCAAGAGAACGCCAACCCGGCTGAAGGGGATGAGTCTCCAAAGTCAGCCAGACCCGACAACGAGGTACCCGATGCTCCTCATACAACTGCACCGTGTACAAAGTGGGCGTAGGGTAACCGGCGGAGCTAAGCACTTCCCACAAGATGGAAGGAAAACCATCGCGAGAAAGGAAGTCAGAATTGAAACGAGAGTCTCCTCCACTGGCGGGGGTGGGTGAATTCATCTGCGGAAGGGAATCAAAGGTAAAGATTATGGTGGAAGGAAAAAGAAAAAGAGAGCCCGGATGGTTCTAAAGAAAGTGGGTTAGCTCAAATTTTAATTCCTCTTTGTGTTTTATGATGCATGCATGCTGGGAAAAAGAAAACGTTGCCTCTCGAAAGAAAATAGGGTGCTTTTCAGGGCATCCTTGAAAATATAAGTACTGGCCCACGGGGCCTAAATGATTAGCCACCCACTTTTCCCTCTATGCCTAAGGCCTTTCGTCCTAGGTCTAACGGTCTAGTCCTGACGGTCCTTAGCAGTTTCTAGGCAAGTTTGAGATTTTGAAAATTGGTATTCATGGTTTATTGTCCTGCTCTGTGGTGGAATTTGCTCCGATACTAGCTGTGGCAGAACCATCCGAATTATTTCAGCTTAAGTGCCTTAGTCACGCCTCAGGGGCCGTAACACACTTAAATCGGAATAACCCGTCGGTCCCTCAGATCTAGTCTGATGGAGCCACTTAACCAGGATCAAATTCCACAATCTCACACGAAGGTGAGTCACAGAAGCAATACAATAAAACAGGAATCCACAAATTAAGTACTGAGTTATTACATAAGTCGGAGTTTTTTTTGAGTAGCAATAAGAGTTCACAAAGTAAAGTGCAGCGGATAATCGATGTCGTCGGTATCGAGGAATTGGGCAAGGCCTAGCCCACTACTCCTCGTGCTCCTCTCCTGCCGGAGCAACTTCCCACTCGACCGTCCAACCCGGTGGCAGGGTGGTAGGCCAAGTCACACCATCAACCATTTCCTGAATGGTACCTACAAAAATTGTGCCACAAGCAAGGCTGAGTATACTAATACTCAGCTAGACTTACCCGGTGTGAGGAATCTACTCCTCTACCTCTAGACTATGCAGCTGTTTGGCTGAGGGGTTTGGTTTGCCAAAAGCACTAGCTGTTTCTAAAATCAACTTTTATCGTTTCAAATTCTACCATCATTACTTAGCTAGATTTACTTCTTCTAAGCATACATGGTAACAAGCATTTAGATCAATCAACAAGTTATCTCATGTAACCTCATTTCACTTCTTACTCGATGCAGTACAAGGAATCAAGCAGTCTCATTAGCTGCGAGAAGCAGACGATTCGAATCGAGTTTTTAACCTTGCAAGGTAAACCTAAACACACGGCATGTCAGGGTTCTCCGACCCCACACATGACAACCATCCCCATCGATTCCCCGTTCGCGTCCAGGCCTCACCGCCTTGGCATACAATGCTCCACTGACCCCGGCTGCCGCCGTGCAGTGACCGCACTTGTACCCACCATAGCTAGCATGGGAGACCCAGTCTCAGGTCGCATGAGGGATAAAGTCTGCGCCCGGCTTCACTCAGGTACTAGGTTTACCGGTTACCATTTTTCCCGGCATGTGCTTAGTACGTTCAAAAGCTTGACTCAGGTATCCACACATTAATCCTTAATTCTTTTTCCCGTCTCATGGACAAGACATCCTCCCTGGATCCAAGTCCATAGACCAACATATACCCCGTTATCAAGATGAATACAATCAATTTCCTGACCTTGCGCGAGTGCTGGAAAAATCACTCGACTTCTACCGAGATCCTGATTAGCAAAGCAGCTACTCGACCTAGCATACTAGTATTCATCTCAAAAAGGAATCCTAAGTTCATGCAACTAGAGGTTTCAAGCAACTCCTACACTTAAGTGCACATTACAAACCTACAAACATTAAGTGTAGTAAAGTAGCATATATAAACGGTTATGCATAAAACCGGGGCTTGCCTTCAATTGCTGGGGCTGCGGGGAGATCCTCGATAGCAGCCTCTGAAGCCTGCTCCTGGTCCTCCTCTTGGACAGGTCCTTGCTCGGGGATGAGCACGTACTCTCCGTCGGCAAGATTACAATCTAATGAATGCAATGCGTAAGATATATGTATAATATGATATGCGCTTTTAGAAATTACAACTTTTGACGGTGTATGACCTACTTGAGTTAAACAAGGTTAACTTTACCTATGTAAGACCCTTGGGTGGTATACTTGGTAATCTAAGTTAAACTTAGCTAAGGCAAGTGGTAGGTTTTGTTTTCTGGGGGTTCCACTAAATTCTTTTTAAGTCTTGGTGAGAGTTAATAAGTATTCAAGATAGGCTTGTTGGGGTGAGTTTTATTTCTTCTTTCCTTTTCTTTTATTCTCTTAAAGGTTTTGGGAGTAGGTTTGAACTACAAGTTGCTTTTATAAAATTCCAAAAATTCTGCAAAAATTACAGTGGCTTGGTACTGGGGTATGTTTCTTTGTTTCAAAATTTGGGGATCAGAAAGTGAATAGTTTTCCCTGGACAAAATTATTAAATTCTAGGGCAGAAGGGGTGCTTGAACTACAACTATTATTTAACAGTGGGTAATTCCCTAAAACTTATTTTTGCTGGCTTTTAGGTGTTATAACATGACTTGATACAGTTTTCAAGCCATTAATACCTTTTAGTTATTTTACTATGGTTTTCTCAAGTTTCTAGCCAAATAGGTGCTTTCTACTACCACTATATTTGAAAAATATCAAACAACAGAGTTCTTATTTTTCTTAGTTATTGTTTTGTGCAAGAGCAATCATTCTGAAGTTTGGCATCTTTTTGCTTAAGGAAAGGGGTGGTATGCATTATTTGAATCAAGTGGCCTTTCTCATAAAATACTAGCAACAGGTATGAGTTTGCTTCTTTTTCATGGGTTTGCATTTTTCTCTGGTAGTTCATCCCACTATGGACTTAGCAAAATTTTGGTTGCCCATTATTGCATAATTAGGGGTTATTCAAGAATTATTTGGAAAATGCCTTATTATCACTTTATATTTATTTTCCTTACTTAAAAAGTTGGGCTGAGGTGTTCTTTAATTTTGTAGTGGGGCTCTGGTGGTTGTAAGTCCACTGGATTTTTACTACTCATTTTGGTTATAGTTTTGCTATTCTAATAATTGATTTTCAGTCCATATAAGGCTAAATAAAACATTTTAATTTAAAACTTGTCCAAATTAATGGTCTCTGTATTTTTCCTAGGTTCTCTGTTACATAAGTAAACTAGGAAAAATAATCCTAATCACTGTTCATTAATTTCTAATGCCTTTCTGATTTTTCCTAAGTTTTGTGCAAAATGGCTTTAAATGGATAAGCACATCATAATTTCTAATGCTGGGGTTCCTACTATTTTTAGACAATGTCTAAATGAGGTTTGAATACCTACAAATTTTCTTAAGTTCAGCACAGAAGAAAAACTAATTTTCCTTAATTAAACAAGGTTTGGTGGGTTTCTGTTTTTAATTTTAAACTCTAAAATTTAGAACAGAAAGCATAGGGTTTATCATTTTTAAATGATAGTTCATAATATTCAGGAGCTAGCAAAATTAGTTTGACAACTTTTAATGAAAAATTCATCAAGTTATGGATTTTCTAAGTTCTCTGGTCAATTAAAAAGAATAACAGAATTGGTTTAATGGAAATCCACTTTGCACTGGGGTCCCTGGCGGGTTTTTAAGTTTTCCTCGCGAATCAGTCCTTAAGATACTATTCACATGAGTCACTGACGTTACAGAAAACCCCTCGGGTTCTACAAATCCTAACCCGAGGTCCTTCTTCTAAGTTAAACAGTAACCGCGGCGGAAGAAAGGGTGGAGGGGCTTACCAGCGGCGAGATTGCTCCGGTGAAGTGGTCGAGGACGTAGGGGAGGTCTCGGGGATCACAACGAGGTGCGGGTCGCCGTCGGGGATGGCCGGAGTCGGTCGGTCCACGCGCGCAGCCGGGGATGCTCGTCGGCGGCGAGGGGTCCGGCCTGGTCACGGCGAGATAGACCAATTGGATGGGTCAGAGGGGTTCACATGATGCCAGAGAAGATATGGGTGCAAGGAATCGGTCGGAGACTCACTGGATAGCTCGGTCCATGCGCGGCGGCGGAAGACCGAAGTCCGGTGAGGTCGATCTCGGGCCTCCGGTGAAGTCTGGCCGGGTCCGAGGGCTTGGCAAGCTCCACGGGCTACTGGCGGAGCTAGCCGAAGCACTGGCTCGACTTGAGGATGGCTGGAGTGGGCTGGCCACAGTGGCCGAAGCTCTGGCGGCAATGGCGGGCGGAATTGAGCTCGCCGGAGCTAAGGAGAGGGGGCTGGCCGGTGAGGGTGAGTGCGGCGCGAAGTGAGGTGCGCCCGGGGAGGCTTTATAGGCACGGGCGGGCACGGCCGAGGGCGTGGGCGCGCGTCGGACTTGACCGGACGCCGGGGTGAGCGCGCGCGGGGGTTGGGCGAGCTCTGGCGTGCCGACTAGGGTCGAACACGTGTGCCCGTGCGTTCTGCCCAAGTTCTGGCGCGTGTGGTCGCTCATCCGAGCCTACTCTCGCCTTGGTCAGTGCACAAAACCTCTTCTCCTCCCTACAAGCTACCATTCTTGTGTGGGGGTCATAGGATTTTGCCTACTGGTTGCAGAGATATGGAGCCAGGAAATCCGGTCTATCTCCCTGCCCAAACCCGAGGCAAATCCAAGGTTTTGTCGTGTCTAGGGCTCGCGTCCCAATGCCATCTTCTGGCACACGACAGAGGGGTTAGTTAGACACAATTTTGTCAATGGGGCCATTAGGATTCGAGTTGGGGATCAAGGTGAACATCCCTAATCTTTAGCTCAAGGTCTGAATTTCAGAATTCTGAAATTCAGAATTCCCATTAAGTCCCCACATGAGAAGCTTGATTTGGGGTTTTACTTGAGTTATTTTGGCTAAGCTTTCTCAACCTTTCTTGTTGCTCATTAAATATACTTCAATTTTTATAATTGGCTCAAGTCATAATTTTAAACTTTTCATCCCCTTTTTCTTATTTTCTTGAATTTTGCTCATGGGGCTCACTTAGGGTTTTCATTAGGGTTGTACATTCTTATCTTTTTAAAAGACTCAATTGCTTTGATCATGATACTTTTAAGTATATACTTGGTGAATCCTTTAGTACTTAAGTTATTTTGATGCTCATGCTTACTTTGGTTCACATAAAATGATGGTTCTTGGTTTGGCATTTTAAGAGAAGCCCTAAGTGACATTGGGGTGTCACAAATGATGTCATATGATCATTTATGCTATTCTTCATGTTTCATATGCTTCTTCTTTCATTAATATATACTGTGATGATGAAGGTACGTCCTTCATGACCTTCGTCTAAAGATCATTATATCCTGAGGGAAATAATGCTTCGAAGGATGAAGGGCATTAACCATTAACCTTTTCTGTGTTGCCTTGTTCTTAATTCCGAAGCATTTGAGAACAAGTCCCCAACACTGACGGGGTGCTCTTGATATGACAAGTCTGGTTCTATCTCCAATGCAGGTTCTGGCAGCACTTTTGTTGGTAAGCGAACACACTTCTTCGGCTGAGATACATGGAACACATCATGAATTGCCGACATATGTGGTGGTAGCTTCAATTTGTATGCGACGGGTTCACAAGTCTCCTTGATCTCCTAGGGCCCAATATAGCGTGGAGCTAATTTGCCCTTGATCCCAAATCTCTGAACACCTTTGGTGGGTGATACCTTGAGATACACATGATCTCCCACGTCGAATCGTAGAGGCTTCCTCCTCTTATCATGATAGCTCTTTTGCCTGGCCTGAGCAGCTTCCAAGTTCCTCTTGATGACTCTGACCTTATCCTCGGCTTCAAGCACTAGGTCAGGTCCAAAAATTTCCCTTTCTCCAGCTTGTGACCAATTTAGCGGTGTCCTACACCTTCTCCCATATAAGGCCTCAAAAGGTGCCATCTTCAGGCTGGATTAGTAGCTGTTATTGTAAGAGAATTCTGCTAGAGAAAGGCATTTGTCCCAATCTTTGCCATAATGTATTACACATGCTCTCAACATGTCCTCGAGAATCTGATTTACTCTTTCTGTCTGACCATCAGTTTGAGAATGATATGCTGAGCTTCTAATCACTGTTGTTCCAGGTGACTTTTGTAGCTACTCCCAGAAACGTGCTACAAACGACGCTCCTCTATCTGACACGATAGTCCTTGGGATTCCATGCAAACGCACTATTTGGTCAATATAGATCTCTGCGTATTTTTCTGTCCTGTGGGTGGTATGCATGGGCAAGAAATGAGTTGTCTTGGTTAGCCTATCCATAATGATCCAAATAGAATCATGGTGCCGGGAGGTGTTGGGCAATCCCACAATAAAGTCCATACAAATATGCTCCCATTTCCAAGATGGTATGGGGAGAGGTTGTAAGGTACCTCCTACCTTTAAATGACTAGCTTTGATCCTTTGGCAAGTGTCGCACTCGGATATGTACTTAGCAATCTCTCTCTTCATCCTGGTCCACCAATATAAGGATCTGAGGTCATGATACATCTTGTTACTTCTTGGGTGCATGGAAAATTTGGAAAGATGAGCTTCGTCCAAAATTTTCTTCTTGAGTTCTGGATCTTTGGGAACAACCAATCGATCTTCGAACCATAAAATACCCTTGTTGTCCTAACGAAAGCATTTATACCTATCCACCTTTTGATTGAGCATTTCCTTAATGACTTGAACACCCTTGTCACCAAACTGTGCCATGATTATCTGCTCTTGTAAGGTTGGCTCAACCGAGATATAATCCAAAGTGCCTAGGGAAACCACTTCCATGTTCAGCTTGCGCAACTTGTCGCACAAAGCGACGACTTTAGAGTCCATGGTTATACAGTTTCACTAGGCTTTTCGACTCAAGGCATCTGCCACAACATTTGCCTTGCCAGGATGGTAATGTACTTCTAGATCATAATCCTTGATCAATTCTAACCATCTCCTCTGCCTCATATTAAGATCAGCCTGAGTAAAAATATACTTGAGACTGTTGTGGTCAATATAAATATTACAATGAGCTCCCATTAAATAATGTCTCCATATCTTCAGAGCATGAACTACCGTTGCTAACTCCAAATCATGTGTGGGATAATTCTGCTCATGAGGCCTGAGTGCTCTGGATGCGTAGGCAATAACTCGGTTGTCTTGCATCAAAACACAACCTAGTCTAGTGCCTAAAGCATCGCAATACACATCAAATGATTTGGTGTTGTCGGGCTATGCTAGCACAGGTGCTGTTGTCAGATGTCGCCTCAAGGCATGAAAGGCATCTTCACATTTCTGACTCCAATCAAATTTCACCCCTTTCTTCAATAACTCAGTCATTGGTTTAGCAATTCTGGAGAAATCTGAAATGAATCACCGATAGTATCCTGCCAATCCCAGAAAACTCCGAATCTACCGCACGGTGGTAGGAGGCTTCCAATCCATCACTTTTTGTACTTTCTCAAGATGAACTGCTATCCCATCCTAGGAAATGGTGTGACGCAAGAACTTGATCTCCCTTAGCCAGAAATCACATTTGGAGAGTTTGGCACACAAGTGATGATCGCGCAGCCGCTGAAGTACTATATGCAAATGCATAGTATGCCCGTCTTCATTTCTTGAATATACCAGAATATCATCAATGAAGACCACCACGAATTTGTCCGATTCTGGCATAAACACTGAATTCATCAAATACATGAAGTATGTTGGCGCATTGGTCAGCCCGGAAGACATCACCAAGTACTCATAAAGCCCGTATCTGGTAGAGAAAGCCGTCTTCGGAATATCTCTGGCCCTGATCTTGATTTGGTGATAGCCCGAGCGAAGGTCTATCTTGGAAAACACCTTGGATCCGACCAACTGATCAAACAAAACATCAATGCAAGGTAAAGGATACTTGTTTTTGATGGTTACCGCATTGAGAGGGTGGTAATCGACACATAGTCTTAAGCTCTCATCCTTCTTCTTTACGAACAAGGCCGGGCATCCCCATGGTGAAGTACTTGGGCGGATGAACCCCTTGTTTAGCAACTCTTGCAATTGTTTCTTCAGTTCTGCCAATTCTGCTAGAGGCATCCTATATGACCTTTTAGAAATAGGTGCGGTCCCTGGTTGCAATTCTATGAAAAATTCTATATCCCTTTCGGGTGGCATCCCTAGCAATTCGTTGGGGAAGACATTAGGGTACTCATAGACTACTGGAATCCTTTCCACAGGTGATTCTACCCTGGTGAGTGCACAAGAATGGGTACAACCCTGGTTAGGTTGGTACAAAGTGATTTCTCCACAAGTTGGTGAGTGTATTTCAATGGCTCTTGCTGCGACATCAATCAATGCATGATGTCGTGATAACCAGTCAGTCCCCAAGATGATGTCCACGCTCTTCAATCCCATGATAAGGAGGGTGGTTCCAACTATGATACTACCCAATCTTATTGGTACCTGTCGGTTGAGTTGATAGGTGGCAACCCTGCCTCCTGGTGTTGCAATCATAATAGCCCAATTTGTGTGGTGAAAAGGTAGCTGACATTTGGCACTAAATTTTATGCTGATGAAGCTGTGTGATGCACCAGAATCAAAAAATGACTGCAGGGTAATTTAAAACAGAAAAGATACCAGTCATGATGGGTGCTCCCTCTGGAATGTCTGCCAATGTGGGGAAGTTCAGCCTGCCCTGCCTCACTTGCACCCTCTGCCTCTTGCCTTGTTTCTGATTCACATTCTGACCCTGCCTCTACTGGTTTCTGGGACAATTTTTGGCATAGTGTCCAGTGTTGCCACAAGTGAAACACCTGTTATCATTGCCCTGGCGGTACTGCTGCTGTTGCTAGTTGTTGTTCCTCTGAGATGGGGGTTGAGAGCGGTTGGGTGCCTGCTGCTGCTGCTGTGGCCGGATCACCCATCACACCTGCTGCTACTGAGGTCCTCTGCTCTGAGTGTCGGACACAATCCTGAAGCGCTGAGGCTGTGCGGATGGCCCTGCCATAGGGGTCTTCCTCTTCTTCTCTGTCTGTCAAGCGGTGATGCAATCCTCCTGAGAGATGGCCAAGTTGACCAACTCATTGTAGTTGTGGGCCCTAACTGTGTTGAGATGGTCGCGGAGCTTAGTGTTGAGGCCCCTCCTGAACCTGTCTCTCTTCTTCTCATCAGTGTCAGCATGGTAGCCTACGTACCGACACAGGTCATTGAAAGCTTGGGCGTACTGCAACGCGGTACGACTTCCCTGAGTGAGTGCCAGAAACTCATTGAGCTTGCGGTCCATGATGCCTACTGGTAGGTGATGCCCTCTGAATGCCGCTTTGAACTCTCCCCACTCAACTACGTGGTCGGCCGACTGCATGGCGAGAAAATGGTCCCACCACGTCCTAGCGGGCCCACGAAGCTGCTGGGCTGTGAAATGGACCTTGGCCGCATCTGAGCACTCTCCATTAAGCAGTGGGAACTTTGATTCCACCACCCTGAGCCAGACATCAGCATCAAGCGAATCTTCCACCCTGGTGAACAACAGCGGCTGAGTACTGAGGAACTCCTGGTAGATGGCCGCTGCCGGGGCACGCTGGTGGTGATCACCACCCCCATAGTGATGAGGCGGTGGCTAAAGCTGAGCAAGCTACCACAAAATCTCGTTCTGCTGAGCCATCAGCTCCTGCATGGTAGGAGGCTGCGGCGGTAGTGGAGGAATGCGCTCATTCTGTCCACGGCGCGCTCTTCTTGCCATCTAAAATTTAGGAGGTTCTGTTGTTATACTTAAAATCCGTGATTGCATACGATAAAATAACTCAAACAGCGAGGTTTGCAAGGTTCCAAGTTTGCCTCGCCTTTCACAACTGGTACCAACAGGATAAATTTTGATTCATGAATTTAAAGAAACTTAAAACCATCCATCATTCATCTTGCCAAAAGAGTTTTCCACTGGTTACAGCAGGCCCAAAAGACTCAAATTTCTAGCCTAGTACATCCAATGTGCAAAAGCTAAGCTAGTTTCGAGGAAGGCTACTGCTAAACACTTCTACCATAACCCTAAAATTTAGCGAGTAAACGAGGCAACGCTAGACTCGGGGGAAGGTGGTCTTCCTGAGCAAGCAGTGTCCAAGCTAGATGCAGGCTTCGGCTCCTCTCCTCCCTCGATATCTATGTCCTCATCGGCCCCTTCTGCCTCCATGTGCTCAATCTCTTGATGGTGCAGATCTAAATGTTGGTTGGCTTCCTCGAGCTGCTGCTGGGTGTTCTGGAGCTGGTCTTCATGAACCTCAATAGTGTTCTCCCTGGCTTCCACCTGATCCTCGAGCTCTTGTATGTGGTTGGCCATCTGTTCCACCTAGAGATCCTTCTCCACCAGCTCAGTGGACAAATCTACTATAAGATCCTCCCTGTTATCAAGGGTGATCTTGGTAGACTCCACCAGGCCCATCAGCTGAGACATCGCCTCACCTCGTAAGGCCTACAGACGATACAGGGCACTCATGCATTGAGCCGTCAGGTGAGCGGTGTGTCTGGGGTATAGAGCCCACACATCCTTGGCGTGTTCAACCCTGTCCTTCCACATTGGGTCGTCCTCCTTCTCAGCGGGGAACGAGCCAATGGGGTGGGTTAACATCTCCAAGGGGTGAAATCCACAGAAGGTCGTCAGTACGTGCAGAGCTATGGCCTCTATAGTGTCATCGGCTCTGAAACCAAAAGACTCCGAGTCTAGAGAACACCAGCCGGGCTGTAGGGGATGAGGCTCCAAGGTCATCCTCACCCTATAGCGAGGTATTTGGTGCTCCTCGAACAGTTGTACTGCGTACTAGGGAGGTGTAGTGTAACCCGCTCCCTGCAGTACCTCCCACAAGATGAGGGGAAAACCCTCTCATGCGAGACCGTCTGTGTGGGAATATGTGTTCCCTCCGTCAGTGGGTACGTGGGAAGTCATCTGTGCAAGGGCAAGTGTAAGCGAAAAAGAAAAAGAACCAAAAATAAATGGAGCTAGTGCAAAAGACTAGAAAAATTTCTGAGGACTTGGCTTTTCTAGGGTTAAGATGAGATCTTCTATATAGATTTTTAAGTCTTATTATGGGTGACTCTTTATTTATGTAGCCTATTGTTAATAATGACATTTTACTAAGATGGTAAAAACAAGGAAAATGATGCATGCATGCTCGTCCTAATCGTCCTCATATCAAGCATAGGGGTACATAAATCCCCCCATCTATATCGTAGTAGCCTATACAACATATTCAATTAGCCACCTAGCTACCCATCTAGTATCCTAAGGCTTCACGTCCTAGGTCTATCCTTATCGTCCTGACAACTATCCAACTTGGGTTCTAATCAAGTTTTACTTTTGAAAAAGGTCGGTAATTATGATTTATTAATTTCTCTAAGGTGGTACAAGCTCTGATACCAGCTGTGGCTGAACCGCCCGAATTATTCCAACTTAAGTGCCTAAGTCCCGCCTTAAAGGCTGGACCACACATAAATAGGAATAAACCGTCAGTCTCTCAGATCTAGTCCGACAAGGCCACTAATAGGATCAAGTACCACATACTCACTCGAAGGTGAGGCACAGAGAAAATACAACAAAGCATAAAACCATAAATTAAAGAAGTACTTAGTGTTATTACATCATCATCGGAGTTTTGCAAAAATAGTAACCATTGTTCTCAATGCAGCGGAAATTAACTAACGGTAAAAAAAGGATGGGGAAGCCTAGCCCATCACTCCTCATGCTCCTCTCCTACTGAGGTAGGGTCCCACTCGACCATCCAACCTAGTGGCAAGGTGGATGGCCAAGTCACTCCAGCAACCATATCCTCTAGAGAACCTGTAAAATTGTGCCACAAGCATGGCTGAGTAAACTAATACTCAGCTAGACTTACTCGGTGTGAGGAGTCTACTCCTCTACCTCTAGACATGCAGCTATTTGGCTGAGGGGTTTGGTTTGCCAAAAGCACTAGCTGAGTCTAAAATCGAGTTTTCGCTTTTCAAGTTTTAGTATGATCCTTTTAAACTAGATGAGTACCTAGCTATTCATACATGGTATCAAACATTTTATCAATCAACATCTTTTGCCAGTCACCTCATTTCCACTTATTACTCAATGCAGCAGCATGGATCAAGCAGTCTCATTAGCTGCGAGAAGCAGACGATTCGAATCGAGTTTTTAAACCTTGCAAGGTAAACCTAAACAAACGACGTGGCGAGGCACTCCGTCCCCACACACATCGACCGTCCCCATCGATTCCCCGTCAACAGAAAGAGGCCAACCGCCTTGGCGTACAATGCCTCACTGACCCTGACTATCGTCGTGCAGTGACCGCACTTGTACCCACTATAACAAAAATGGGAGACCACGTCTCAGGTCGTGTGAGGAGATCAATCTGCGGACAGGTTCACTCAGGTACTAGGCTTACCGATTTACCATATTTCTCGGCATGCGTTTAGTATGTTCAAACGCTTGACACACGGTACCACACCTTAATCCTTATTCCAATTTCCGTCTTGTAGACAATGCATCCCCATGGATCGTTGTCCACAGACCATCATCATTCCGATATAAAAATGGATACAACCAATTCTTGATCTCACGCGAGTGCTAGAAAAATCACTCAACTTCTATTGAGATCCCTAATTAGTAAAGCAGCTACTCGACCTAGCATACTAGTATCCATCTCAAAAGGAATCATGAGTTCATGCAACTAGGGTTTCAAAAAACTCCTACACTTAAGTGCACAGTACAAGCCTACAAACATTAAGTGCAGTAAAATAGCATATATATATATATATAACGGTTATGCATAAAACGGGGCTTGCCTTGAAAAGTTGGGGTAGGGAGATCCTCGATGGCAGGCTCTGGTGCTGGCTTCTAGTCTCCTTCCTGAGCAACTCCTTGCTCCGGAATGAGGACGTACTCTCCGTCAGCGAGGTTACAATCTATCAAATGCAATGAATAAGATACACGTATGTTAATGATATGCCAATTTAGTAAACATGATGTATGGTGAAGCAATATTAAGGCAGGGGGGTAAACTAGGGTTTCTTTATAGTATGGTGCTCTTGGTGCTTTATACTTACCTAGTTTAGGTTTTGAGTGGAATTAAGAATTTAGTCATCCCCTTAGAGTTTTAGTGGGCACTTAGGGAGATCTAGTTGTGTAATACTAATTCCTTCCACAATTCCCCTTTTTATTTTCTATTTATGCTTTTAAAGTGAGCTTGAACTACCATAATGATTTATAAATTTTCAAAAATGTTGTAAAAATTACGGTGGGTTAATATTGGTCACTGTAGTTTATTCTACAAATTTGAGGTTAGGAATAATTAGGATAAATTCTAGGCAAAATAACAAAAATGAGGGTAGATGGTCACTTTGTACTACAACTCTGATTTAGGTGGGGGTTCTACACTAAAAATTATTTTTGCTAATATCTATAGGTAATAACATGCCTCTGTGCCAAAAATCATAGAAGGTGACTTAATGGTTATTTAGTTGTGATTTTCTAAATTTATTGCCAAAAAGACACTTATAACTAACTTGTCATTTGAAAAATATCCAACAACAGAACTTATATTTTTCCTAGATGCATACTAGCATAATAGTAGTTATCCCTACGGTTGGGGTGGTTCCTCCTTAGGGTTATTTTTCTAGGATTTTTCTAAGTTTTTACTGTTTTTATTAAATAAAATGTGGTGCATTTTCTTTGTACTAAAAGAGGGTTCCATAAAATTTTCTTATGAACTATATCACCTAAGCAAGCTAGGAAAAATATGATTGCACTCTAGTTCTTATTTTAAATTCCCTTTTTCATTTTCTTAAGGTTTGGGCCAATACAAGTTTTAATGGGTAAACTTTCCTTAACCTAGTATACTGGGGAGTTTAACATTTTCAAACAGTGTAGCTACTAGTTAAGGACATCTCCAATTTTTCTCAGCCTTAGTCCTAAAGTATTTTATTTTCCCTCTCTTTATTTAGTTTTGGGCAGTATGCTTATTTAAATTAAAACTCTAAAAAATATTGCGGGAACCATGGCATTTATTATTTTTGCTGAATAGTTTATAATATGTGGGTCCTAACAAAATTGGTTTGACTAAATTTGGTTGGATAAAACTCAAGTTATGAATTATTCAATTTCTCTGCTTATTTAAAAAGAATAAATATTAAAGGTTTAAGAAAAACAACTTTGCACTAGGGTCCCTAGGTTCTTCCTTAACTAAACCGTTCAAATCGTGCCCCTGAGGAACTGTTTCACTGAGTCACTGACTTCGCGAATACCCCCTAGCTTTTCCCTCTCTTAACCCGAGCTCCCTCCTCGCCGGAACAGTAGCCGTAGAGAGAAAAAGTGGTGGCGCGGCCTACCGGCGGTAGGAGAGGTCCGGTGGAGGGTCGGGTGCGATCCGGGGGCTTCTGGCGGTCACGTCAAGGGGCGGAGCGCCGGTGGTGGTGGCCGAAGTAGGGCTGGCCGCGTGCGCAGGCGGTCGGGCTCGTCGGCGGCGCGTGCTCTGGCCTGCTCACGGCGGTAGAGTTAAATCAAGCTGCACGAGGAGCTCCACTGGAGGTCAATGGTGATCTATGTGCAAGGAATCGACCAGTGGCTCACCGTGTGGCTCGGTCTTCGTGCGCCGGCGGTCGGGCAAAGTCCGACGACGTCAATCCGGCACCTCCGATGATGTGGAGTTCGGTCCAAGGGCTCGGAGAGCTTCACGGAGTTTCGGGGAGGCTAGCCGAGGGATTGGTTGGGGTGGAGGAGGGCTGGAGTGTCCGGTCCGCGGTGGCCGGGGCTCGGGGCTGCTGGCACGCCGTGCGCTGAACGATCGCCGGTGAACTTGCGCTCGGGCGGGGTTGAGAGCGAGCGGGGGTGTAAGGTCAAGGCCGGGGTCGACTTTATAGGCACGAGCATGGGCGCGGGGGGTCTAGCATGGTGCGGTGCGGCGCGCGTGGGGCCGAGCGCTGGGGCGTGCTCTGGCGTTGCTAGGGCGCGTCGAACACGTGGTCATTTCTTTCTGCCCGAGTTCTAGCCCTTGCTGAGCAGCCAAACATGCAAATCTCGCCATAAGACTTTTGTGAGATCTCTTCTCTGCACCTAGGGCTACCTAGTTCATGTGAGTTCCAAGGGAAGATTGGGTCTGGTTTGGGAGATATGGTGGCGCCAAGTCAGTGGTGTCGGCACTGTTCATCCCACGACAAAACTGATGTCAAACCAGTGTCAAACGGTTTTGGTTTGGGTTCAAACTTTTCAGGGGTGTGCCTTGGGTAATTTGGCTCCTTTTTGTTATTTGGACCTTAAGGATTTGGCGCCAGCAACTAAGTGAACATCTCTGATCTTGGGGGCTGAATTTGGGGGTTTTGTGGGACCTTTTTGGAATAAATCCCTCACTATTTCTTGTAGATATATAAATGTATTTCAACTTTGGTATAAGGTTTAAGTCATGAAAGGTCATTTGCATAGTTTTCCCACTAATCCCATGTTTGGGGGTCTAATGGCTCAAGAGGGGGTCTAGGGTTTTAGAACCTTTTTCAAGGGTGAAGATACATGAAAAGCTAGGGTATCCCTTCTATCATGATCATTAATTAATTGAACCATGGTTTCCAAAGTTTTAGTACCCCTTCTCCCCACTTACACACATGAGATAATAGGCCATAGGTGCATATATTGAGCCAGGACCTTGGGTAACACCTGGGGTGTTACATATAAATAGATGAACAGTAACACCGTACTATTCACGCTGCATTGTAATCGCTCCCGTGTCTCTCACATTTTCACCTTCTGTCGAACCGAAGGTATTAATGAAGCACAAATATTATGAGCATTTATTTATGTCTATAAAATAAAATGGGAATGTATATAGTCTCTTTCTATGTTGCTGTTATTTACATTCTTATATGTTTTATGTCTCTTCATTTGTACACATTTACTGAGATGATGAAGGTACGCCCTTCATGACCTTCGTCCGAAGATCATTATATCCGAAAGGAGATAATATCTCGGGGGATGAAGGTCCTTACCAATTAACAATTGTGTTGCTTTGTTCTTGATGTATAGCATTCGAGAGCAAGGACCAACATTGGCGCCCACCTCCGGTGAACTCATTCGACCATCTTCGGTAAGCATCGACCTTCGTCTTGCCGTCGAAGAAGACAACAGCGCCAGAGGCTGCACTGCAGCCACTGGACATTAATCAGAAGATGCTATGCAAAGCTAGGAGCCAGTAGAGGCAGGCTACCAGCCCAACACCTCAGGAGGAGGAACTGGATCAAGAAATCAGGGATCTAGAAGTTATCTATCAACAGGTGCAAAAGTAGAAAGAAAAGATGCTTCAGCTCGCCGACCTCCAGAGGAAGATCAATGAAGCAGCCAAAGAAATACGTCACCTCACTCTAGACGACCATGACCGAAGGCCCCAACACAGGGAGCTTTGCCAAGAAAATCCATACAATGATGATGAATGGTATGGTGACGTTCATCATGGCAATTTTGCTTTTGATGATGCTTCTCCGTTGGCAGCAGAACTATAGGCTACTCCGTGGCCGCCGTCATACAAGCCACCTCAACTTCCTATGTATGATGGGCACTCAGACCCAAGGCAATTCCTAATGAGCTACGAAGCAACCATATCTTCATATGGGGGCAATACTGCAATCATGGCGAAATCCTTTGTCATGGCAGTCAAAAGTGTAGCTCAAACTTGGTACTGTTCTCTTCGGCCAGGGACAATTACATCATGGCAGAAGCTAAAAGTCATGCTGGTCACTAGCTTCTAGGGTTTCCAAACAAAGCCAGTTACTGCCCAAGCTCTATTCCAGTGTACATAGGACCAGGAAGAGTACCTCCAGGCATATGTCCGAAGGTTCCTGCGATTGAGAGCCTAGGCGCCAATAGTGCCCAATGAGATTGCCATTGAGGCCATGATCAAGGGACTCAGACCAGGACCAACGGCACAATACTTTGCAATAAAGCCGCCGCAAATCTTGGAGAAGCTTCTCTAGAAAATGGATGAATATATCAGAGCTGACAATGATTTTCGGCAAAGAAGGGAAGAAGCTTACAGATACTCTGAAATGGCCAGGGGATTCGAAGCAAGGTTCCACCCTAGGCATGTCAGGTCAATCCACAATGCCAACCCAAGTGATGATAGGGGAAGCCAAGCCCAAAGGCAACAACATAGCTCCCAATCATCAGGGGCGCAACAAAGTTCTTTCAGGCCACCAGCTCCAAGAGGCAGAGGGGGCAGCAGCTTCAGAGGAAGATATGAAGATCAGCCTAGGAGACTGTTTTGTTTATTCTGTGGCGAAGACAAAGGCCATACCACAAGAACATGCCAAGTCATGACTCAGAAGCAGAAAGAGATTGCCGAAGCTGAAGCACGATAGAATCAGCCAAAGCAGGTTCTGCATACCGCTTCATGCTATTCTCCCTACATTCTAGAGTACGTAGGCAATCAACAGCCTATAGCCTCGGTCGCTTCGGCAAGCCATTCTCAAGCTTCCTGCGCCTAGCTCCCACCACCGCCACCACTAGCACCTACCATGGTCCGGAGCTAGCAGCCAGAAGGGCATCAGCACGCTCAGCAACAGCGAGATTTTCGAGAGGAGTCTGAAGCTTGCACAGTCAATAGCACTGTGCCCAAGTCCAAGCACATTTACTAAAGAATATCCTACCCTAGCACATCTTTGATATTTAGCAATTTTATTTCCTTGTATGAAAACAATTTACGAAGGGTTAAATTCCAATTTGATGTAATAATATTGTAGTCGCATCATCGAGTGGGATGCATCCCCGTAACAAGATCCCAAAGTTACAAAAGTCATTCTTAAGGGAGCGCAGAGTAAGTTCTGAAGTTACAAAAGTTGTTCCTAAGGGAGCACAAAGTAAGTTCCAAAGCTCAAAAGTCGTTCCTTCGGCAAACTTGTTCTCGTCCATCAAAGTAGCCTCATCCGAGGGATCCTTCGTGTTCTCTACAATAAAGACATCCTCCGTCTGGGTTGCAGCTTTAACATGTTCACAGCCAGATTTTTCTAGAATTGCTGCAACCCCTCTGGCACCGGCAAAGGCGCAGAAGTCACCATAGTCGCTAAGGATCTCGTCAAAGGCTTTGGCTTCTTCACCGATCCATTCGATGATTCCTTTGGGATCACCTGTAATAAATTTTTGCTCAGATGAGTATGCACCCACCTTCGCAAAACTATCTTTCAACTTCTTAGCGCAATCCAAGGATTTTTCATAATACCTCTCCTTTGACTCCCGAAGCTCATCTACATTCTTTTGCAATCTTGCACTAGTCCATTCACTTATTTCTTGTTTTGCTTTAGCCACCTCAAAATCTTCATTCTTCTCATCAAGCTTTTTTTTAAGTTTTCAATTTTGGTTCTATGAGCTTCGGATTGTGTAGCAAGATTGGCTTCGCTAGCCTTAACTCTGTCTACCAAGGAAAGCAGAATTTTATCCTTCTCTGCGGCTTCATTCCTCAGTTTGATAACTTCTGACCAAAGGTTGCTGAGGGCTATTTGGCAGCTTTCATTCTTAGCATTCTTCTGTGCCCTTAAAGCATTGCTTAGAATTAAGCCCTACAAAAAAAGGAGGGAGGGAAAGGATCAGCACAAGAGTAAAAGGTACAAAAATAATCTGCTCATAAGTCAACAACATCTTTACCTTCAGACTATTGTAAGCGAGGCTGTCTGCGAGGTCATCCTTCGACAAGCAGAAAGGCCAACTTTGAGCTTCGGAAATCCTATGTTTCTTGCCATTTCCTGGCAAATAGATATTTCCTTATTGTCCGGTAGGCAGTACAGAAAGTCATCTTCATCGGTGCCATTATACACCAAGGATCCTTTCGGATATTTCAGTTCCCGGGCATAATGTCTAGCTTCGACAATTTTCTCTTCTGACAATTTTTTACTCGAAGTGTGTCGAATGATAAGTCTAACTCTTCAGTATATGCTTCTGTCATACCTGGTTTTGGAAGGCAAACCGAATGCGAGCCATGTACGTGCCAGGATCAGAAACTCACGTACACAACGATTACATAATTGGACATCATCACACAATGCTCGAAATAAATAGCGGAAAGGTACTTGATTACATCAAGATGTCCAAGACATCCATAGAGTCTAATAAATAACCGTTGTTCAACATAATTATCAAAGTGCAGAATTACAAAACGTAGATGCTAAGCCTACACAGGCAGCTGACTGGGGGTTTGCCACTAAGAAAGAACTAGAACTCGTCGTAGTCCGGAAACTCCTCGAAATCTTTCATGTTGCCAGCATCACCTCCTGAGTACTAAGTACAGTGGGGACAACCTGGGGTGGGGTGGTTTGTAAAGCAAGGGTGAGTACACATCAACGTACTCAGCAAATGTCTTGTTTGGCTAAAGTGGACTAGCTGTATGTGGAGTTGTGGTTAAGCGGTTGCTTTTAGGATAGTCAAGTATTTATTATTATTAGTAGAGCCAACATTTTGTAATAAACCCAGTTATTACCCAAAAGTACCTCCTCAAACAGAGGAAATACCAGAGATCAGATTTTATAACATCATTATTAACCATCGTCATATAAGTATCCAAAGTTCTTCTAATCAAAGAGGATCCCAAGGCTGCTCTTAACCGTGAGCTCGGCTAATATACCAGTTTCTAATAGTCTGCAGAGGTTGTACACTTTACCCACAAGTCGTGATCCCTTTCCAACCTAGGTTGTACAGACCCGATCTTCACTACCAAGGTGAATGGTCAGGGATACACTACGTAGCCTTTACAAAGACTCCCCTGGTGCAAAGTTGCTTATTAGGTTTTGCCAGTCGTACAAACGCAGTACACCTCCCCAAGGTGGGTGACTAAGAAAACCAAATCGAAAGAACCTCTACACCCAACCTTAGTAGAGTGAGCACTACGCCGCGGCCCCCATTGATGGCCCTCCGGCAAAGCCAACTACAACCCCCAAGTTCATCTAATTAATCATCTAAGGGCGTCCCATTCCACCCTCATGGTTGTACTGTTATTCAGGTGGTCACTCCACGAACAGGACCTTGCGGAGAGGTACTCAAGAAAAAGGCCTGAGCCTCCTAAGGTACCAAAAGATCATCCACATAATTAGGATAACAGTATCGTATCATAAATGTTCACATCATGTTCATTGATTAAGTTAAGGCAGTAGCAACATGCTATCCATGATAACCCCAAAAGGTAAACAAGGATAAGTGAATACAGACTAGTCAATCCTTAGGTTTCATAAAGTAATGCAGGATAGTGAATCATAAAGTATGTAGGACATAATAGGTCAAAGGACACTTTCCTTCACTAGGTTGCTGCTCAGGGAGGTCCCCAACGACACACTGAGGAACCTCGGACTGCTCGTTGTCTAAATAAAGCGAGCATGCATTCAATACATTTGGAAAGTACAAATGAACATCACACCACACATGTACAAACATTGGATCACATCTTAAAAAGGACGCAATACTACATAAGGGATGCTGAATTCAAAGTATAACATAAACTATAACATACATTAACTTTATTTGAAAATAGATTATTATTTTCCCTAAGTGTTACTTACAAGTACATAAACATAGTTCAACTTATTTTATTGTGACCTAAAATTTAGAATAGAGGTAAACTCATGTAATAGACATTATTAATCTCACAAGCTTACACATGTTTAAATCTCTAAGTTTCTCCTTATATCTATTCTATTAAATAAATAAAAATACATCTACATTAGTTCATATTCAATCCTAAAAATTAGAGTGTGCAGACAGTAAGTGGAACCATTTTATTTAAACAAAGAATAATTCTATGAACATTTTGCAATTTGAATCACTAAATTTGGAGTTCATATGCAAAAGTTTTGAAATAAACAAGTTTGGGAATTCAAAATATGAAATTAGGGCTAATTATGTGAATATTTAAAAGTCCAGTGTTAAATCTACAAGATTATAGGGGCCTGCGCGTGAAAACCACGGATGGTGGGTTGATTTCCAGTAATCCGAGGGTCTCTTTAATAAAACAGCCACGCGAAGGGGTATTGGGTGAATCTAACCGTCAGAACTAAAACCAACGACTGCGATTAGATCTTCGGTCGAGGGCGCGCGCGCGGGCGGGCGAGCACTGACAAGCGGGCCAGGGGCATCAGCGGCAGAGGGGGAGGGCACACTAACCGAGCGGGCCCAGCGCTAGGGGACTTGGGCGCTGATAGGCAGTCCAGGCCGTCAGGGCATGCATGCGCGAAGCGTTATCCGTGGTCCGAGTCGTTCGATCTGAATCGGATGGAGGGGATCAGACCAGGGGGAAACAGATGGCTATGAGCGGCGCCGCTCCTCTCCGCGGCGGTGAGGTCGCCGGAGTTGAGGCAGGCTGTCACACCCGGTTTTTAGAAGGCAAACCGAATGCGAACCATGTACGTGCCAGGATCAGTTATTCACGTACACAGCAGTTACATAACATGGACATCATCACACAGTGCTCAAATAGTATTAAAAGGGAAATTATAGTCGATTACATCATACGTCTGAGACGTCCATATAGTTCTTACAATAAATCAAAGTGCGGAAAAGAAACGTAGATAACGCGGCCTTCACAGGCAGCCGACTGGGGGTTGCCGCTAACCCACGCCTAGAACTCGTCGTAGTCTTGGAACTCCTGGAAGTCTCCTTCCACAGCTTCATCTTCTCCTGAGCAGTGGTTGCAATGCTGACAACCTGGGGGGGGGTTTGGTGTGTAGAGCAAGGGTGAGTACACATCAACATACTCAGCAAGCATCCCGTTTGGCTGTAGTGGACTAGCTTTATATGGGGATAAGTCAAGCAGTTACTTTTAGTTGGTCAGGTTATTACTTACTAGTAGAGAGCCAGGTTTTAACATTAACCCAAGTTATTAGCCCAATGTATCCTTTCCAAACGGAAAGAATACCACATACCAATACCATAATCATAATCAGAACCATCAATCTCATTGCCACCTGTACCAAAATATCTCTGATCAAGTATCACTAATCTCTGGAGCTCCCTTGGCCACTCATAACCGTGAGCACGGCTAATATATCAGTTTCATAACACTCTACAGAGGTTGCGCACTTTACCCACAAGCCGTGATTCCCTTTCTAGCCCGGGCTTGCAAGACCCTTATTCACTCCCAAGGTGAATGGCTAGGGATTCACTACGAAGCCTTTACAAAGATTCCCCGAGGCTGTAGCCGCCCGTTAGGTTTCCTAAATGTACCGCACTCCTCCCCAAGGGACAAATCAACCTTGGCAGAGCGAGCCGCATACACCGAGCCCCATTGACGGCACAACGGCTAAGCGAACTACACCCCGGTTCCTCTAATTATTCAGCTAAGGGCGTCCCATTCCACCCTCATGGTTGCACTGTTTTTCCCGGGCGGTCATCCATTGAACAGGTCCTTACGGAGAGGCACTCGAGAAACCGCTCGAGTCCCCTTAAAGGTCTCAAATATAATCATAAATAAGAACGGGAAAACAGCGTATCATAGATAATCACATCATGTTCATTGATTAGAGTTGAGCAATAGCATCAAACTAAGCAGTAATAATCCGACCCAAATAGGTAAACAAGGACATGGATAACAAAAGCTAGTCAATCCTTAAGTATAAATGTGTAATGCGGGAGGTGAATTAAAGAATGAATAGGACAAAGATAGGTCAAAGGACACTTGCCTCCACCAACCGACTGCTGCTCAGGGGCTTCTCCTGCGAATTCCTCGGGCTCTTCGACCGGATCGTTCTCTATGCGAGCGCAAACATACATACATCCACATATTTAATACAAAAGAACAGTACACCATACAAGGGAACAAGTAAGCGAATATGCATCAAGTATGACATTCGATATCGCATTTGTTATGGTTAGAAAGAAACGGGAAGGGTCTCGCAGGGGGGGGTTAAATCTTATGCACTAATGGTTAGTTACAATTGATTCTTAACAAAAGAATTCTGTTATATATATATACTAATGGGAACCTAATCATTTTTAGTTGATCAACATTGCACGGGATAAACAATTAACTACGTGAATCAACAGCATAACGGAATTTTAAATTAAACTTCCTATTTTCCATAGCATGAACAATGATCAGCCTACCTAAAACAAAGTAATTATGATCACAGAAAGTAAATAAAATAAAATAATAAAATAATAAAAAAAACAGAGGGGGGGCGGTTGAACCGGCCCTAGGGCGGTTGAACCGGCCCTAGGCGGGGCGGCCGAGCTGGGCGGGCGCGCGGGGGAGGGCGGCCGAGCTGGGGGCCGGGGCGGCTGAGCCGGTCGGCCAGGGCGGCTGAACCGGCCCTGGGCAGGGGGCGCGCGGCCAGGGGGGCGCGGCCAGGCGCGGCCGGGCGAGCGGCCGAAGGCGCGGCCGGGGCAGGGCGCGGCCAGGCCGGGGCGCGGCCGGGCGGGCTGGGGCGCGGCCGAGGCTGGCCAGGGGCCGGCCGGGCGGCCAGGGGGCGCGCCGGGGGCGGCCAGCGGCCGGGCTGGGGGTGGCCAGCGGCCGGCTGGGGGCACGGCCGGGGCGGTGGCCAAGGAGAGAGGAGGGATGGAGGGGAGAGGGAGGGAGGAGAGAGGAGGGGCTCACCGGCGATGGGCGGCCGACGGCGAGGGTTGGGGTCGGCTGCTAGGGGGCGGCGGCTAGGGAGAGGAGGGAGAAAATGAGAGGGAGGGAGAGGGGAATTGGGGAAAAAGGGAGGGGGTGGGGGCGGCTGGGCCTGCCAAGGCCCAAGGGGGGGGCGCAGGGGGCTTGGGCCGGCCAGGGTCGGCCCACGGCCCGGGAGAGAGAGAAAAAGAGGAGAGAGGAAGAGAGAGAAAGAAAAAGAAAAGATTATTTCCCTGTTTTTCGAAATCCGATCTTCCTACATGAATGCATTTGCACCTTCAAAGCAATCAAAAGAAATGCAAGGTTCGGCATGGTGCATCAAACAACATAAAGTATTTTTAGAGTTTTTCTTACACGGGAAATCCAAACCGAATCCCGCTAAAACTTTGGAAAAGGTCAAGGTTTAGCGAGGGAAAAAAGAAAAGAAAAGGTAACACCCGAATTTTGGCGAGTAAAGAAAAGAAAAAAAATTCAACTGCAAAATTCGGGGCGTTACAAACCTATCCCCCTTAAAAGAATCTCGCCCTCGAGATTCAGGGCTGGCTAGCAAAGAGCTCTGGGTACTTGGCCATCAAATCATCTTCACGCTCCCAGGTTGCTTCTTCCTCAGAGTGGTGACTCCATCTGACTTTGCACATTCTGATGGTCTTCCTTCGGGTGACTCTGTCTGCAATCTCAAGAATCTGAGCTGGCTTCTCAACATAGGTCAAGTCCTCCTGGACTTCCAGACCTTCCACTGGCAACTGCTCTTCTGGCACACGCAAGCACTTCTTCAACTGAGACACATGAAAGACATCATGCACAGCTGACAAATTCTCTGGCAGGCTAAGCTGATAAGCCACTTCTCCACGCTTTGAGAGGATCTGGTACTGGGCCAATGTAGCGGGGTGCTAGCTTGCCTTTGATTCCTGAACCTTCTGACTCCTCTGATCGGTGACACTTTCAGATAGACAAAGTCTCCGACTTCAAAACTCAGCTCTCTTCTTCTTGTGTCTGCATAGCTTCGCTGCCTCGATTGCACTATCTTCAGATTCTCTCGGACCATCTTGATGTTCTCTTCAGCTTCGAGCAAAATATCTGGCCCGAACACTTGCTTCTCTCCAGGCTGATCCCATTGCAACAGAGTTCTACAACTCCTTCCATAAAGCGCTTGAAATGGTGACATCTTCAAACTGGCCTGGTAACTGTTGTTATAAGAAAACTCTGCATAAGGCAATCTCTTATCCCATCCGGACTGATCTTGCAACGCACAGGCTCTCAACATATCTTCAAGAATTTGATTGGTTCTTTTAGTCTGGCCATCTGTCTGCGGATGATAAGCTGAACTGAAATTTAGATGTGTGCCCAAAGCTTCATGCAACTGCTGCCAGAAATGAGAGGTGAACTGCGTTCCTCTGTCTGACACTATCTTCTTTGGCACACCATGAAGACAAACGATTCGAGACATATACAATTCTGCCAATACTGCACTGCTGTAGGTGGTCTTGACAGGTATGAAGTGGGCTGACTTGGTCAAACGGTCCACTACTACCCAAATGGAATCGTAGCCGGCTCGAGTGCGAGGCAATCCGACTATGAAATCCATACCGATTTCATCCCATTTCCACTGAGGGATCTGCAACGGTTGCAACAATCCAGCAGGTCTCTGGTGTTCTGCCTTAATTCTTCGGCAACTATCGCACAGAGCCACATGCTCTGCGATTTCTCTCTTCATTCCATACCACCAGAATTTCTTCTTCAGATCCTGATACATCTTCTCACTGCCAGGGTGAATCGAATAAGCTGTCTCATGAGCTTCCTTGAGAATCAACTCCCGAATAGACTGGACATTGGGAACACACAAGCGGTCTTTGAACCATATCACGCCTTCAGCATCTTCTCGAAAATCTTTGCCTCTGCCATCTAGAATCAGTCGTCGAATCTCACTGATCTTCTCATCATTGTTCTGCGCTTCTTTGATTTCGCGCTCCAAGGTAGGTTCCAATTCAACTGTGACTCCTCGCGAATTGTTCAGAAATCCGAGACTCAACCTGTCAAACTCTTTGGCCAGCTCATAAGGCATCGGACGAGCGACCATCAGATTGACTTGACTCTTTCTGCTCAAAGCATCTGCCACTACGTTTGCTTTGCCTGGATGGTAATGGATCTCCAACTCATAGTCTTTGATCAACTCTAACCATCTTCTTTGCCTCATGTTCAACTCTGACTGAGTGAATATGTACTTCAGACTCTTGTGATCTGTGTAAACATCGCATTTCTGCCCATACAGATAGTGCCTCCATGTCTTCAGTGCGTGAACCACTGCTGCCAACTCTAGATCATGGATTGGGTAATTCTTCTCATGAACCTTCAGCTGTCGGGACGAGTAAGCCACAACTCTTCCCTCTTGCATCAACACGCATCCCAAACCTGTGTAACAAGCATCACAGTACACAGAGAAGGGCTTGTGCACATCAGGCAAGACTAGGACAGGCGCTGTTGTCAACTTCTCTTTCAGCGCTTCAAAGGCTTCTTGGCATTTCTGGGTCCACTTGAACTCAACCTTGTTGCCTAGCAACGCTGTCATTGGTTTCGCAATCTTCGAAAACCCTTCAATGAATCGCCGATAATATCCGGCCATTCCAATGAAGCTCTTGATTCCTCGAGCATCTGTTGGCGCTTTCCAGTTCAGAATGTCTGCCACTTTCTTCGGATCCACAGCCAATCCTTCTTCACCGTCATCAGACCTGCAGGCACATGGTACTGACGAAAGCTACCTCTGAACTCTTCCCAGGTGATGGCATCGGGGTTGGCATGGGTGGCGAGGTAAGACTCCCACCATGATTGGGCTGCTCCTCTCAACAGACGGGGACCATACAAGACTTTCTCCCTGTCATCACACTGAGCGGTATGCAACTCCCGCTCCACAGTGCGCAGCCAATCTTCAGCATCCATGGGGTCAGAAGAGTGAGCGAACGTTGGGGGATGACCTCTCATGAATTCAGCACGCTTGTCTCTAGGCATCTGAGGCATCTGAGGCTGGGGTGGAGCTTGCTGCTGCTGCTGCTGAATGGCGGCCAGAGTCTGACCGATGGCCTGAACTGCCTGAGTCTGCATCAGAAACATCTGCTCGATCGACATCGGGGGCGGGGGCGGCAGGTGCTGCTGCTGGGGCACCTCATCCTGCGGGGCAGCTTGCTCCTGCTGAGCACGCCTTCCTCCTCTGCGCCTGTTCTCTGACATCTGCAGAACGCAACCACACATCAGAACTGATCTGGCAAATCTTGCAGCATAAGAAAAGAGTATAGAATTCTCCAACAGCACTGAACAGATGAGCATCTTCACTGATCTCCAACACAGACCACACAGCTTCTCAGATAAAGAGGAAAGTGGAATAAAGGTTTTCCCAACTATATAACTAACTCCATTAACATAATAGGTAAGCCAAAATGCAGGGGATACCCACACTCTGGTGACAATCATTACAAAGATCCAAACCAACCATAGTTCATCATGACAAACATAAATGCACAGGATATAGCAAACTACCCTGTCTAACTAAGACTAACTAAGACCGAGACTAACGCTAAGACTGAAGCTTCTATGTATATATATCTTTCGTATTAATTACAAGATCCAACTCTAACGATCTATGGTTCTAGATTTATCTTGGTCTTGCAGTCGGGATTGCCATAAGACTGGAGTCCACGCCGAGGTGAGCGGTACGGGTGCTGAGTCCCGACGGGAGCGGGGGAACCATCATCCAGGTGACGACGCTCCGCGCGCTCAGCCCGCAGCAAGGCGATCTCAGCACGAGCCCTACTCAGCTCGTCTAATGCATGGTCCAGCTCCGTGTTTAGCACGGCGGCTAGGTTGACTGTGCTGCTCAACCTAGGATTGTCCTCACCAGCAGGTGAAACAATCACGCCTCCTGTGCTGCCAGATGGACGGCGGGGGTAATACTTCAGGTCGAGACCATCAGCTACCCCACCGAGAACCGAGCAGTAGTGCGAAAGCGCACGCCGTGCAGCATCCTACATGGCTGCCTCAGCTGAGTCCCGCTCAGAGATAGAATAGTGCTCTGAGCAAGCCTCCGCGCCCTGGAGACTGTTCTCCGGACGGCGCACCAAGCAGGTCGCCTCCCAGCGGTCCGGGTAGACCCCGCGACTATGCTGGTAGACCACACAGCGATACTCGATGGACCAAGTACGCCGGTCAAGTGCCCGACGTAGCAGGGTGTCGAGCGCGTCGTGGAAGTGACACCCGCGAGCAGCGTCGCGAGTGATGGGTCGAGCAACCCATCCTTCCGGCTCATGGCTAGAGAGGTCGAGGTCGTGGCTCGAGCTGTCGTCGCCACCTCCGTCGTCTGGGTCTCCTCCAGCAGCTACTCCAGAAGCTGGGGCGCCCAGTGGTGGTGCAGGGGGCGCCTCCAGGGGAAGCACAGGAGAGCAGCTCCTCATAGACTCTATCTCCTGATGGAGCGAGAAGGAAGAGCCCTGCTGCTCCTGTCGTCGACGTTCCTGCTCCTCATGCAGGCGGTGGTGCAGTCTCTCCAAGTGGCTGGACTGTCCGGCCACGGGACGGCGAAGCGGACGCTCAGCAAGGCGGGAGGGTAAGAAGGGGATGACGGACTTTCGTGCAGTGTGTCTAAGTCGAGCCATCTACAAAAGACATCGCAAGCAAAAGGGTGAGAACAGAATTAATATGACCAGCAAATAATGAACCATAAATAAATGAAGGATCAGAATAATAATGAATCATAAATAAATGAAGGATCAGAATAAAACAAAATTTTTAACAAGGTATAATATATAGTAGAACATAGATTTGGTCAGTAGGACCAACTTTTGAAGGGATACCAAAGTCAAGGCAGGGACAGAGGTCTATAGTCCTTAGAACGACCATTCTACTCTAGGTTAGCGGTCCTACAGTCAGCACGGCTTTGATACCACTTATGTCACACCCGGTTTTTAGAAGGCAAACCGAATGCGAACCATGTACGTGCCAGGATCAGTTATTCACGTACACAGCAGTTACATAACATGGACATCATCACACAGTGCTCAAATAGTATTAAAAGGGAAATTATAGTCGATTACATCATACGTCTGAGACGTCCATATAGTTCTTACAATAAATCAAAGTGCGGAAAAGAAACGTAGATAACGCGGCCTTCACAGGCAGCCGACTGGGGGTTGCCGCTAACCCACGCCTAGAACTCGTCGTAGTCTTGGAACTCCTGGAAGTCTCCTTCCACAGCTTCATCTTCTCCTGAGCAGTGGTTGCAATGCTGACAACCTGGGGGGGGGGGGGTTTGGTGTGTAGAGCAAGGGTGAGTACACATCAACATACTCAGCAAGCATCCCGTTTGGCTGTAGTGGACTAGCTTTATATGGGGATAAGTCAAGCAGTTACTTTTAGTTGGTCAGGTTATTACTTACTAGTAGAGAGCCAGGTTTTAACATTAACCCAAGTTATTAGCCCAATGTATCCTTTCCAAACGGAAAGAATACCACATACCAATACCATAATCATAATCAGAACCATCAATCTCATTGCCACCTGTACCAAAATATCTCTGATCAAGTATCACTAATCTCTGGAGCTCCCTTGGCCGCTCATAACCGTGAGCACGGCTGATATATCAGTTTCATAACACTCTGCAGAGGTTGCGCACTTTACCCACAAGCCATGATTCCCTTTCTAGCCCGGGCTTGCAAGACCCTTATTCACTCCCAAGGTGAATGGCTAGGGATTCACTACGAAGCCTTTACAAAGATTCCCCGAGGCTGTAGCCGCCCGTTAGGTTTCCTAAATGTACCGCACTCCTCCCCAAGGGACAAATCAACCTTGGCAGAGCGAGCCGCATACACCGAGCCCCATTGACGGCACAACGGCTAAGCGAACTACACCCCGGTTCCTCTAATTATTCAGCTAAGGGCGTCCCATTCCACCCTCATGGTTGCACTGTTTTCCCGGGCGGTCATCCATTGAACAGGTCCTTACGGAGAGGCACTCGAGAAACCGCTCGAGTCCCCTTAAAGGTCTCAAATATAATCATAAATAAGAACGGGAAAACAGCAGTATCATAGATAATCACATCATGTTCATTGATTAGAGTTGAGCAATAGCATCAAACTAAGCAGTAATAATCCGACCCAAATAGGTAAACAAGGACATGGATAACAAAAGCTAGTCAATCCTTAAGTATAAATGTGTAATGCGGGAGGTGAATTAAAGAATGAATAGGACAAAGATAGGTCAAAGGACACTTGCCTCCACCAACCGACTGCTGCTCAGGGGCTTCTCCTGCGAATTCCTCGGGCTCTTCGACCGGATCATTCTCTATGCGAGCGCAAACATACATACATCCACATATTTAATACAAAAGAACAGTACACCATACAAGGGAACAAGTAAGCGAATATGCATCAAGTATGACATTCGATATCGCATTTGTTATGGTTAGAAAGAAACAGGAAGGGTCTCGCAGGGGGGGGGGGTTAAATCTTATGCACTAATGGTTAGTTACAATTGATTCTTAACAAAAGAATTCTGTTATATATATATAATAATGGGAACCTAATCATTTTTAGTTGATCAACATTGCACGGGATAAACAATTAACTACGTGAATCAACAGCATAACGGAATTTTAAATTAAACTTCCTATTTTCCATAGCATGAACAATGATCAGCCTACCTAAAACAAAGTAATTATGATCACAGAAAGTAAATAAAATAAAATAATAAAAAAATAAAAAAAAAACAGAGGGGGGGGGGGCGGTTGAACCGGCCCTAGGGCGGTTGAACCGGCCCTAGGCGGGGCGGCCGAGCTGGGCGGGCGCGCGGGGGAGGGCGGCCGAGCTGGGGGCCGGGGCGGCTGAGCCGGTCGGCCAGGGCGGCTGAACCGGCCCTGGGCAGGGGGCGCGCGGCCAGGGGGGCGCGCGGCCAGGCGCGGCCGGGCGAGCGGCCGAAGGCGCGGCCGGGGCAGGGCGCGGCCAGGCCGGGGCGCGGCCGGGCGGGCTGGGGCGCGGCCGAGGCTGGCCAGGGGCCGGCCAGGCGGCCAGGGGGCGCGCCGGGGGCGGCCAGCGGCCGGGCTGGGGGTGGCCAGCGGCCGGCTGGGGGCACGGCCGGGGCGGTGGCCAAGGAGAGAGGAGGGAGGGAGGGGAGAGGGAGGGAGGAGAGAGGAGGGGCTCACCGGCGATGGGCGGCCGACGGCGAGGGTTGGGGTCGGCTGCAGGGGGCGGCGGCTAGGGAGAGGAGGGAGAAAATGAGAGGGAGGGAGAGGGGAATTGGGGAAAAAGGGAGGGGGTGGGGGCGGCTGGGCCTGCCAAGGCCCAAGGGGGGGGCGCAGGGGGCTTGGGCCGGCCGGGGTCGGCCCACGGCGCGGGAGAGAGAGAAAAAGAGGAGAGAGGAAGAGAGAGAAAGAAAAAGAAAAGATTATTTCCCTGTTTTTCGAAATCCGATCTTCCTACATGAATGCATTTGCACCTTCAAAGCAATCAAAAGAAATGCAAGGTTCGGCATGGTGCATCAAACAACATAAAGTATTTTTAGAGTTTTTCTTACACGGGAAATCCAAACCGAATCCCGCTAAAACTTTGGAAAAGGTCAAGGTTTAGCGAGGGAAAAAAGAAAAGAAAAGGTAACGCCCGAATTTTGGCGAGTAAAGATAAGAAAAAAAATTCAACTGCAAAATTCGGGGCGTTACACAGGCGCGAGCTAGGGTGGCTCCAGGGTCGCCGGAGTTGGGCAGAGGGGAAGAGGGCGCCACGGCGAACTCAATGGCAGGGAAGAGGCCATGAATCCACGGGCAGAGAGGGGAGAACGGCAGTGAGAAGGTCTTGGCGGGCCGAAGAAACTCCGGTGAGCCATTCCGGCCATGGGGAGGGGACTTAAGGCTCGCTAAGGCCTTGGCTAACTTCAGCAGAGGCAGGGGTGACACAGGGACCTACTCCGGTGAACTAGACCGGGCTAAATCGGCCGGCCACCATGTGAGCACGGCGGACCGCCACGGCCGAGCACCGGCGAAGGTGAAATTGGCCGAACACATGGTGCAATAGGGGAAATTGGGCACGGGGACAGGTGTCTCTCCTCGGGGCGGAGCTCGGGGAGGCTTGGAGCGGTCTCCGTCGAGCTGGATGGCCAGGAACGCGGGCGCGGGTCTCTAGCGGCGGTTGGCGGCGTGGGCATAGCGCGGGAGAGGGTGAAGCTAAGCGAAATGAGGCGAGGGGTGTGCGTGGGGCACTGGCGGGGCTCTAAGAAGAGAGCTGGGCGCATGGGCGGGCATCATGGCCGAGAAATCTGGCGAGCGCAGAGGGGGCGGAACTGATAGGTAGGGTCCAAGCGCAGAGAGAGGAGAAAGGGGCGTGCGGGGCAATGGCTTAGCGACTGGCGGACTGGGCCCGCGAGATAGAGAGAGGGAGCGCGCGGGGAAGGAAACTGGCGCCGACAGGCTGGCCCCACTAGGCAGCGAGCGAGGGAGGGAGGGAACGCGTGAGGGAGAACTGCCGCTGACAGGCGGGATCCGCCTGTCAGACGGCGTGGGCGCGCAGCCTGGCTAGGCCGACTGGGCTGGCTTGGGCTGCTTTCTCCTTTTCTTTTTCTCTGAATTTTCTAATTCCTTTTCCATTTCTTTTTATATAGGGTTTTTCAAATACAAATTTAAACTAGGTTTCAAATTCAAATAAATTCAAACTTGTGCAACACTTCAAAGAATATTCTAAACTCAGCATGATGCAACATGTCATGACTCATAAGGTTTTGGCAAAAATAAATAATTAACCTCCACTAGTTTAGGCTATCTCTAATCAAAAAGGAATAAGGGAGAATGAATCTAGAGAGAGAGAAAACCTAGAGTGAGAAAAAGAAGAGTAACACATGATTTTGGGTGATAATTAGAAAGAAAATTTATACCCCCAAAATCAGGGTGTTACAGACCTATCCCCCTTAAAAGAATCTTGCCCTCGAGATTCAGGGCTGGCTAGAAAAGAGCACATGGTACTTGGCTTTTAAATCATCTTCTCGTTCCCAGGTGGCTTCTTCTTCTGAGTGGTGACCCCATTTGACTTTGCACATCCTGATGGTACTTCTCCGGGTGACCCGATCTGCTGTCTCTAGAATTTGAGTTGGCCTCTCAATATAAATAGGAAAGGGGAAATAAAGGGATTACCCAACTAAATAACTGACTTTATTAATAACTACACCAAGTTGTAGGAAATACCCACAGCTTGATGACAATCATTACAAAGATCCAACTTCAGTACATGTTCATCATAACAAGCATCCAACAAAAGATAACCAAACAAACTCTGACTAAGACTGGCTAGACTAAGACAATGAGGTCAAGGTACGAGTAGGGGTCTATAGTCCATAGGGCGACCATTCTAGTCTAGGTTAGCGGTCCTACAGTCAACAAGGCTTTGATACCACTTATGTCACACCCGGTTTTGGAAGGCAAACCGAATGCGAACCATGTAAGTGCCAGGATCAGAAACTCACGTACACAGCAATTACATAATTGGACATCATCACACAATGCTCGAAATAAATAGTGGAAAGGTACTTGATTACATCAAGATGTCCAAGACATCCACAGAGTATAATACATAACCGTTGTTTAACATAATTATCAAAGTGCGAAATTATGAAACGTAGATGCTAAGCCTACACAGGCAGCTGACTGGGGGGTTTGCTACTAAGAACTAGAACTCGTCGTAGTCCTGAAACTCCTCGAAATCTTCCATGTTGATAGCATCACCTCCTGAGTACTAAGTACAGTGGGGACAACCTGGGGTGGGGTGGCTTGTAAAGCAAGGGTGAGTACACATCAACGTACTCAGCAAATGTCCCATTTGGCTAAAGTGGACTAGCTGTATGTGGAGTTGAGGTTAAGCAGTTGCGTTTAGGTTAATTAAGTATTTATTATTAGTAGTACAACCAACTTTTAGTAATAAACACAGTTATTACCCACAAGTACCTCCTCTAAAAGAGGAAATCCCAGAGATCAGATTTTATAACATCATTATTAAGCATCATCATATAAGTATCCAAAGTTCTTCTAATCAAAGAGGATCCCAAGGCTGCTCTTAACCGTGAGCTCGGCTGATATACCAGTTTCTAACAGTCTGCAGAGGTTGTACACTTTACCCACAAGTCATGATCCCTTTCCAGCCTAGGTTGTACAGACCCAATCTTCACTACCAAGGTGAATGGCCAGGGATACACTACGTAGCCTTTACAAAGACCCCCTTGGTGCATAGTTGCTCGTTAGGTTTCGCCAATCGTACAAACACAGTACACCTCCCCAAGGTGGGTGACTAACAAAACCAAATCGAAAGAACCTCTGCACCCCAACCTTGGCAGAGCAAGCACTACGCCCCGGCCCCCATTGACGGCCCTCCAGCAATGCCAACTACACCCCAGGTTCATCTAATTAATCAGCTAAGGGCGTCCCATTCCACCCTCATGGTTGTACTATTATCCTGGGTGGTCACTCCACGAACAGGTCCTTACGGAGAGGTACTCAGGAAAAAGGCCTAAGCCCCCTAAGGTATCACAAGATCATCCACATAATCAGGATAACAGTATCGTATCATAAATGTTCACATCATGTTCATTGATTAAGTTAAGGCAGTAGCAACATGCTAACCATGATAACCCCAAAAGGTAAACAAGGATAAGTGAATATAGACTAGTCAATCCTTAGGTTTCATAAAGTAATGCGGGACAGTGAATCATAAAGTATGTAGGACATAATAGGTCAGAGGACACTTGCCTTCACCAGATTGCTGCTCAGGGAGGTCTCCAACGACACACTCAGGAACCTCGGACTGTTCGTTGTCTAAATAAAGCGAGCATGCATTCAATACATTTGGAAAGTACAAATGAACATCACACCACACATGTACAAACATTGGATCACATCTTAAAAAGGACACAATACTACATAAGGGATGTTGAATTCAAAGTATAACATAAACGATAACATACATTAACTTTATTTGAAAATAGATTATTATTTCCCCTAAGTGTTACTTACAAGTACATAAACATAGTTCAACTTATTTTATTGTGACCTAAAATTTAGAACAGAGGTAAACTCATGCAATACACATTATTAATCTCACAAGCTTACACATGTTTAAATCTCTAAGGTTCTCCTTATATCTATTTTATTAAATAAATAAAAATACATCTACATCAGTTCATATTCAATCCTAAAAATTAGAGTGTGCAGATAGTAAGTGATACCATTTTATTTAAACAAAGAATAATTCTATGAACATTTTGCAATTTGAATCACTAAATTTGGAGTTCATATGCAAAAGTTATGAAATAAACAAGTTTGGGAATTCAAAATATGAAATTAGGGCTAATTCTATGAATATTTCAAAGTCCAGGGTTAAATCTGCAAGATTATAGGGGCCTGTGTGCGAAAACCAAGGACGGCGGGTTGATTTCCAGTAAACCGAGGGTCTCTTTAATAAAATAGCCACGCGAAGGGGTATCGGGTGAATCTAACCGTCAGATCTAAAACCAACGGCTGCGATTAGATCTGCGGCCAAGGTTGTGCACGCGCAGGCGGGCGAGCACTGACAAGCGGGCCAGGGGCGTCAGCGGTAGAGGGGGAGGGCACACTGACCGAGCAGGCCCAGCGCAAGCGGACTTAGGCGCTGGCAGGCAGGCCAGGGCGTCAGGGCATGCGTGCGCGAAGCGTTATCCGTGGTCCGAGCCTTTCGATCTGAATCAGATGGAGGGGATCAGACCAGGGGAAATAGACAGCTGTGGGCGGCGTCGCTCCTCTCCGTGGCGGTGAGGTCACCGGAGTTGAGAAGGCGTGAGCTAGGGTGGTTCCGGGGTCGCCGGAGTTGGGCAGAGGGGAAGAGGGCATCACGACGAACTCAATGGCGGGGAAGAGGCTATGAATCCACATGCAGAGAAGGGAGAACGGTGGTGAGAAGGTCTCGGGCGGGCCGGAGAAACTCCGGTGAGCCATTCCGGCCACGGGGAGGGGACTTAAGGCGCGCAAAGGCCTTGGCTAACTTCAGCAGAGGCAGGGGTGACATAGGGACCTACTCCGGTGAACTAGACCGGGCTAAATCGGCCAGCCACCGCGCGAGCACGGCGGACCGCCGTGGTCGAGCACCAGCGAAGGTGAAATTGGCCAAACACAGGGCGCAATAGGGGACATTGGGCACGAGGACGAGTGTCTCACCTCAGGGCGGACCTCGGGGAGGCTTGGAGCGGTCTCCAGCGAGCTAGATGGCCGGGAACGCGGGCGCGGGTCTCTGGCGGCGGCTGGCAGCGTGGGAAGAGCGCGGGAGAGGGTGAAGCTGAGCGAAATGAGGCTAGGGTGTGCGCGGGGCACTACCGGGGCTCTAAGAAGGGAGTTGGGCGCGTGGTCGGGCGTCGTGGCTGAGAAATCCGGCGAGCGCGAAGGGGGCGGAACTGACAGGTAGGGTCCACGGCGCAGAGAGAGGAGAAAGGTGCGTGCAGGGTAACTGCTCGGCGACTGGCAGACCGGGCCCACGAGACAGAGAGAGAGGGAGCGCACGGGGAAGGAAACTGGCACCGACAGGCTGGCCCCACTGGGCAACGAGCGAGGGAGGGAGGGCGCGCGCGAGGGAGAACTGCCGCTAACAGGCGGGATCCACCTGTCAGACGGCGCGGGCGCGCGGTCTGGCTGGGCCGACTGGGCTGGCTTGGGCTGCTTTCTCCTTTTCTTTTTCTCTAAATTTTCTAATTTCTTTTCCATTTCTTTTTCTATAGGGTTTTTCAAATCCAAACTCAAACTAGGTTTCAAATTCAAATAAATTCAAACTTGTGCAACACTTCAAAGAATATTCTAAACTCAGCATGATGCAACATGTCATGACTCATAAGGTTTTGGCAAAAATAAATAATTAACCTCCACTAGTTTAGGCTATCTCTAATAAAAAAGGAAAAAGGGAGAATGGATCTAGAGAGAGAGAAAACCTAGAGTGAGAAAAAGAAGAGTAACACATGATTTTGGGTGATAATTAGAAAGAAATTTTATACCCCCAAAATTAGGGTGTTACAGCTTCGGGGGTAGGAGATTCAACCTTCTTGGGCACTTCTTTTTCTAGGACTGGAGCGACATCCAAATGTTCTTGTTCAATACTCTGTCTTGCTTTAGCAGGCTCTGTTTCAATGGGCACTGAAGGCCTAGCTCTGACTTTGACACAAACTGTAGTAGCTTCGACATTCTCCTTTGCAGGAGCAGGAGTTGACGCCCTTGTCGATTCCAGGACCGTGTCCAGCACGCTAGCCATCCTCCTCCTCTTGGGAGTTATTGCAGGACGTTTGGATATCTTCGGCAATTCTGGCTCTGGTAGCGGGCTCAAGATTTTTTGTAGCCTTGTCGGCTCTCCAAGCTCTGGCTCTTTGGCCGCTTTTCCTTTGGCTTCGGCAGAATGCTTCGGCACTTCAGCCGACTCGGTGACAGGAATTTTTGGCACTTCAGCCAATTCTCCCTTGGAGCTGGCAGGAGCAGGGTATCCTGGCTCAGCGTAGGAAGATGTCCCTTCAGCAAGCTTCGGCACTATGGTCGTTTTGATGTATCTAGGTCGGTGTGTCAAAACCTTAATCTTCTTACCCTTCGGCGCAGCAGAGATGGCCGAAGTGGCAACTTTTCTTATCTTTCCCTGCTTTCGCAAGGGATAGCTATAATCTGGGTATACGAAACCAATAACATCAAAAACCCTGTTTAGCCTTTTCTTGCCCCGTTCTTCGAAGGCTAGGGTCATGGCATCATCTTCGGCCCTTGTATAGGCATCAAGCAACTCGTCACTGGTCGCCTCAATACAATTCAACCACTCATCGTTCGGCTCGTCAAACTGCTCTCTGTATCTAAAGGTATATTTCAGATAGACCAAGCCGCATTGACTAGACCCAGCAGCAGCTTCCTTCGGCATCTCCCAGTCACTCATGAGAGACCATACTCTATAGGCAATGTGCTCTTGGACCAAGTCTCTTGTGCCAATAAAAGTGCACATAGTGTTAAAACTCCTCTGGCATGTTTCTATTCCGTTTCCAAGAGCAGTGGCTAGTCTTCTGATGCCAAAGCGAGACCAAATAGGGCGTTGGCTAATCCCTTTTATATCTTCCCTTTCAACTAAGTTATTCTTCACATAAAACCATTCTTCCATCCAGGCTCCTGGCCACCTCTTCCGAAATGTCGGAACTGGATAGCTCACATCAGAACGGGGCACGAAGCCATAACAACTAAAATTATTGTGATACTATTCTTTCCCAGTAGCCTTCATCTCGTAAGATAGCTCATGCATATTGCAGAAGCATTTTTCACTCGGCTCCAGTCCTTGGCTTCTCACAGCCCAAATAAAACGCCCATCCTGATGATGGCTTTGGGGGTAATTTGATGAAGAAAAATCTCAAAGGTCTTTAGCACTTCAACCAGAAATTTACTTAACGGAAACCAAAGCCCTACCTTCATGAAGCTCCTGTAGACAACCACTTCATCTACTTCGGGTGCAGGGGAGGCGCTGTCCCCTCCTGCTCTCACAATGGAAATATCATGGAAATATCTCCCTTTCATAGCATCAATCTGACTCTCCTTGATGGATGACTTTCCGAAGATGGTATGACTCGGCCGCCAGGGCCGATTTTTGGCATCTCCGTCTTCACTTTCCACATCAAAGCCTTCGCTATCGCCAGAATCTTCAGATAACCCAGCTAGCATTTCATTTGTAATCTTTTATGTGTTTGTCTTCTCCATAGCCTCGTAAAACCTAGCTAGAGTATGATCAACAACATTCTTCTCTTTAGCCATCTAGTAAGCACTTGTGCAAATGCCGAACCTCACAAATCAAACGAAATCTGACAGAGCAAGAAAATCCAAGCCTGAAAAATAGCACAAGCGATTAAGATGGCACACCAAATGCTATCAATGCGGGTTCCTATTTATATGCTCAGCGCATCACAACTTGGTGGGCCCTACATGTCATTGACTTTCACTATTCTAGCAAAGGGAAGGTGTTTTTTCAGACCTTTGGCTAAAGGCCTTCGTTCATGTCGCAGTCTGAATTTGTTAAATACAAAAAACAAATTAATATTGTGACATGTATGGCCTTCCTCCTCCAAAGGACGAGCAGTCCCAATCTTTGTTTATTTGACGTGATGGAACACCAATCCTTCAAACTTGTCTTCCAACTTACGCACGGCTGCACAGTATTTGCCCATTGAGTCGGTCGAGCAGTCCCAATGTTTGTTTATTTGACTTATAACTACCAGCGAGTCGCCATACACCATCAGCTTCTTGATGCCGAGTGATACCGCGATGCTCAGCCCGTGGACCAGTGCTTCGTACTCTGCTGCATTATTGGATGCCGGAAACAAAAGCTAGAGTGCATACTTAAGTTGTTCACCTCCGGGAGCAATAAAGAAAATCCCTGCACCCGCTCCTTGCAGCTTTAGCGAGCCATCAAAGTACATTCTCCATACTTTAGCAACTTCTAGGCTTTCTAGGACCTGGTGCTTAGTCCATTCTGATACGAAGTCAACTAGTGCCTGAGTCTTTATTGCCGTGCGGGGTCAGAACTCTATGTCATGAGCCCTAAGCTCGCATGCCCACTTGGATATCCTTCCAATAGCTTCTTTGTTGTGAAGAATATCACCTATTGGAAATCCTATGACTACTATGACTTTGTGGTCGTCAAAGTAGTGCCAGAGCTTGCGAGCGATTAGAAGTACCACATACAGCAGCTTTTGGACAAGAGGATACCTTATCTTAGAGGGCCCGGGGATTTCGCTGATGAAGTAAACTGGATGGTGGACTGGGTATGCGTGTCCTTCCTCCACCTACACAACTACTAACGCGGTGCTTACCACGTGAGTCGTGCAGGAGATATATAGGAGTAGATCTTCTGCTGGTTGATCGGGCATAGCTCGGCGTGGTAGCTTGAGTACTCGTGGGGTGGTCAAGAACTTCTCCAGTGCCTCTAGAGCCTCTTATGCCTCTGTAGTCCACTGAAACTTGTCCACCTTCTTGAGTAATTTATAAAATGGCATTCATTTCTCGCCTAGCCTTGATATGAATCTGCTCAGAGCTGCCATGCATCCCGTGAGTCTTTGCACCTTTTTCGGCGATCGCAGCGCTTCCATCCTCATGATGGCCTCGATCTTCTCCGGATTTGCTTCAATTCCTCGATGGCTGACAATGAATCCGAGTAGCTTTCCGGCTAGCACTCCGAAGACACACTTTTCTGGGTTCAGCTTCCATCGATAGCGCCTCAGACTGTTGAAGTCCAGTTGCAAATCTTCGATGAAGTTTTCTGAGTTTTCTGTTTTGATGACCACATCATCGATGTAAGCCTCCACCCGCTTGCCCCAGTGATCGGCTAAGCATGTTTGGATGGCTCTCTGATATGTCGCTCCAGCGTTTTTGAGGACGAACGGCTTGGAGGTATAGCAGAAAGCTCCAAATTGGGTGATGAAAGCAGTCTTCTCCTCATCTTCTTTTGCTAGGCTGATTTGATGATATCTGGAGTAGCAGTCTATAAAGGAGAGCATAGAACAGCCAGCGGTCGAGTCAACTACCTGATCTATTCTAGGGAGCTCGAAGGGATCCTTCGGACAATGCTTGTTGAGATCAGTATAGTCGACGCACGTGCGCCAATCAACTTTATTCTTTTTTAGTACAAGAACAGGATTTGCTAGCCACTTGGGATGCAGTACTTCCCTAATGAATCCTGCCAACACAAAGCGAGCTAACTCGGCGCGAATAGTTTCCCTTTTATTAGGCGTGAAACGACACAACTTCTGTCGAATCGGCCTTGCTTGACGATACACCTTCAATTTGTGCTCGGCCAGTTCTCTTGGGACTCCCGGCATATCCGCAGGATGCCATGCGAATACGTCCCAGTTATTTCGCGCTTTTCCATTTGTCATCAAGGCTGGAACTAATGATGGCAGTCTTGCGCTCATCAGAGAATACCTAATTAATCCTCTTGGTCTCTTCAGTCGGTCATATAGATGTCATGGCCTGAGCTTCATTAGTAGGTATTGTGAGATTTTCCTCCTCTGGCCTGGTGTTCGCCTGCGCGGGAAGAGCTGCCAGGGCCCAGCCGTGAGAGCTGTTTGAATGGCTCCCCAGAAGCACTCTGTGATGCCTTGGAAATCGGCACGCACAGTGATGATTCCTTGAGGTCCCGGCATTTTCAGTATCATATACGGGTAATGTGGAATGGCCATGAACTTTGCCAATCCTGGCCTTCTGATGATGGTGTTGTACCCGTAGTCGAAGCGCGCCACCTGGAACCACAGGAACTTAGTTCTGTAGATCTCTGGGGTCTTGAAGGTGACGAACATGTAGATGTGCCTGAGTGGGTACTCCCCTTCAGTCGACATGATGCCGAAGAAAGGAGTATCTAACTCGGTGAAGTCTTTAACTGTGATCCCTAGAGCCTGGAGCGTCCGGGGGAAGGTGACATTGATGTTGCTTCCCTCGTCCACTAATACTTTCTTCACCCGGCTCTCTTGGATCACTGGATCAACGAGGAGCGGGTATTGCCAGGATGATCAAAGTTGAGCCATTTATCAGCTCGGCAGAAGGTTATCGCATGCTTCGACCACCGGTAAGGAGCTGGGGCACTGGTGGTGGCCACCAGGACCTGCCAGTCGTTGAGCTTTTGCTGCCTCCTGTTTTCTCTTGTGCTCCATGCCCTCCAAAGATGACGTTGACCTTCGTGTCAATGCGTGGAAAAGCTCCACCCCCTCCTCCTTCCTGCTGCTGAGGCTGCTTGGGCTCGCCAGGCTCTCCTCGCAGTGGGGGAGGCGGTAGAGGCTAGAATGGTCGGCCATGCCCGATAGAGTGCTTGAAGTCCCTGCAGTTCCGTAGGGTGTGGCGCATGTCCTTGTGGTATGGGCACTAGGCGTCGAGGATTTCATCCAGTGTTCGTACCCCTCCATGGGGTGCCTTGCGGGCTCGAGCGACGGGTGGCCCGGCGGTGTGTACCTCCTCGCGGGGCCTCTTCTCCCAACGCCTATCTGGCTTCTGGTTCGCGTCATGCCGTGGCGCGGGTGGTGCAGGTTTCGTGCCTCCGATGAGGTCCTGGGCCCATTCATCCGCGATGATGTAGAGGTCTGCCTCCCGGAACAATTGTTCAGAGGTGGTAGGCGCTTTCTGGATTATGGTTTGGACGAAGGCCAAGACATTAGATCGCCGGTAGAAGTCTTCAATCACCACCGCCTCAGCGACTTCGGGGATGTGGTTCCTCATTGTCTAAAACCTCTTGAGGTACGACTAGAGGGTTTCATCGTTCTGATGCCGGAATTGAGGTCCCATGGCTGCGCCGGCTTGTCAGAGAGGAATTGGAAGTTGGCGATGAAACACCGGCTGAAGTCGCTCCAATCATCGATGCAGTGTCGGGGTAGATGTCAGAGCCACTGCAGCGCGTCTTGCCCTAGGACAATGGCCAAGTATGTCGTCATCACGTCCTCCGTTGCCCCGGTGGCCCGGCACGGCAGTCGTGTAGACGGCCAACCAGCCACCCGGGTCTTGCTTGGGCTTGTATTTGTCGATGTTGGAGACCTTGAAGTTGGGAGGCCATTGGATGGCCCGAAGACGCGGAGTAAGCGCAGAGACTCTGCACGTGTCTTCTTCTTGGCGTTCATGATGCCGGTCCCGGGGAGGGGAGTCGGTAGTATGTCGTCTCGACCGTCCCCGAAACGGCCCACTAGTCGAGGCTGCAGCCGACTTAGCTCGGGTGGCACGACTTCGTGCCAGGACGCCGTGATCCTGGTCATACTCCTCCCGGCGCCTTATTTCACTTTCGTGCCATCGGTCGTGCGAAGCATTGATGGAGCTCCGCGCATCTCACTGGCTGTTAATGGCGTGACGTAGGTCATTCAGAGGATGAGGGATGGGTAGAAGGTGATTAGCTGCTTGAGTAAGCAGCCGCTAGTAGTCTTCGGCATTTGGGGTTCGCGGGAGGCCGTCAGCTATCTGGGCCCGCTCCCCTCCGACTTCACTCGTTGTGTTTATTGCATGAGCAAAGTCGGGTACAGGTTCCAAGCAAAGAGAGGGTTATCTCGGTGTAGCATTGCACCTTGCTCAGCTTGCTCTCGTTCTTGGTCCTGAGCTTGTCGGTGATCGTGGTGGCGAGAGTTTCGCCTTTCTCGGTGTACTCGCTCGTTGGGAGTTTCTCCTACTTTTGAGGCTTTGTCCTGGGATACAGGCTGCACCGGATCCCATTCCCCAGCTTCGTGATGTCGGCGCACGTTCCAGCGTCTGTTCCTCTGTCGTCGTGCTTCACGCTAGGGAGGTTCTTCCCCTTGCATGGTAGGCTCGTCGTCGGAGATGGGTGATGACTCCAATCTCCCCCCAATGAAGAGGACGTCAGGGTAGAAAGGAGCCGGCGTGATGGCGCTCTTCTTTCCGTCCTCCTTTGAGGGCAAAGGCATCGGAAAGATGGCTCGGCGTGTTCTCGTCCCCTGACTTGGGATGCTTGCTTCCTTCTTTTGAATGATCCGTGTCCACTCCTCTGTGGGCGAGGTGGACAGCGGAGTTTTTCGAGTAGGCGAGCTCCCGACCTTCGATTTGTAAGGGGTCATCTTCCCTCGGGGTGTGAGTGGTGGCGCCACCCACCGTTCTGCTCTGGCTCCCCTTGAGATTTCTGAGGAAAGCTTCTTCTTCAGCGGATCTGCCACACGGTGTAGGGTTCCTTCTTCATCCGCTATGGACGAGATGGTTCCAAAGCAGAACATAGTTCCGGGGCGAAGGGCGATTTCACACTTGGAGATGATGGCCATTGAGCTAGATTGGGTCAACGACACACCTCCTACCTGGCACGCTAGCTGTCAGTGTATAGAGCCCGACCGCACACCCAGGGTTACCCTTGCGGTGCTTTTGGGTAGGACGGTGTTGTTGATTGTAACTCAATGGTTTGTGCTGGACGCACGAAAGAGAGAGACAGACGATTTTCTGCAGGTTTGGGCCGCTTGGAGAGGCGTAATATTCTACTTCCTAGGGTGAATCTATATGTGGTGGGTTACAAGTGATGTCTCCTGAATGGAGAAAAGCTAATGAGATAGGTCGATGGTCAATGAAAATGATGGGTACCCCCTAGGCCTTATATACAAGACCGTGGGGCACTCCATATGTACATCATGATCACATGTCTCCTAAATAATAGTGAACTGACTGAACTGATCTCCCGAAAATACTGCCGACTCATCCCTAATCTGCCCCGATATTTGAGGACGCCATGCGCGGGAGAGTCGGATGGTTTCTTTGGATAGTGCACGATTCGACGGATTGCTTGGGCTTGAGTCTGTTGCTTTCTCCGGTCGGCCCATTCCGCCAATAGCTCTAGCCCGGCCCACGAAGGGATGGCCTTGCGGGGTAACTGGCCCGAGGCCCCGCTATAACATTACAAAAACCATCAACTAAAATAATGCATTTTATTAATGATAATTATGGTAATAAATTTTCTTTCTAATGTTTGATTTTTATTTGCATCTAGAATAATTTTTGTTTGCTCATATTTGATTTTGGATGCTTAGTAGAATTTCTTTCTTAATGAAAATCCAATTGATTAATATAGAAATAATGGTCCACAAATAAATATTTTAGTTATAAATAATTTTGGTACAATTATTATGAATTTCGAATTATTTAAAAATATATTAATATTTTAAAAGAAAAGAAAAGAAAAACGCGGAGCTTGGCCAGGCCGAATTCGGCCCAGCCAAGACCTAACCTTAACCGGCCCAATAGGCCCAGCAGTCGCGCCCCCTTGTTCCCCCCTCTCTCACTTACCTGTGGACCCCACCCACAGGCGCCACCTTCTCCTCCCTGGCCGCGCCGCCGCCGCACTTAGGCACGCGCGCCCGCGCCCTGGCCGCGCCAGCGTCCGGTCACCCATGCCTTTGACACGCCACGCCGAGCCAGAAATGGCCGAATTCCCCTTCCTCTACCTCCCCCACTTACCTCGCCATTATTGGAGAAAACCGTCGCCGCCGTTATGACCATTGATGGAGCCATCGGCCGTTTTCTCTCCCCCAAGGCGCCCTCTCCTCTACCTCTCCTCCTCTATAAAAGGTCCAGCCGCGCCCACGGAGCTCTCCCTCCCCTGCCCGAGCTTCCTCACTCCTTCCTCGTGCTCTCTCTCACCCGTGCGTGTTCATGACTGTCGGCCGCCGTTCGTCGATCGCCAGAGCTCGCCCATGCCGGACCGTTCGCCCGACCGCCCGCCCAACGCCGTGCCATCCCCTGTCCCGCGCCATGCTCCCTACTCGCCAAGTCCCTCCCTGCGCAAGAAGCTCCAAGGTAGAGGAATGCAATTTTGCGATTTAGCCCCTGGTTTGGTAAATTTAATTAATTTCGAGATTTTCAGTTTAGAAATTATCGAAAAGATACTCTGATGTAAAAGTGTAGCCATAATCAAACCTCGCAACAATATTTTGGACATCTGTATGATTTTATATTTTAAAAATGAACAATGTCACTATTCACCAACTCGGTGATTTTCATACTAGAAACGTTACTTTTAAACTTTGCTCTAGCATATGGAACGATAATTGTTAATAGTATTTTAAGTGTAAATTTATTGATATGAAGAAGTATAAGAAAATACTAGACCATGTATTTTCGGTCAGATGAAAATAGATTTTTACTAGTGAGAATAAATGAGTTCATAAGTATAGCACTTAATTACTTAGAATTAGTAAAATACGTGTTTATGTCATAATAACCATGATTATGTTATTAAAAGTCCAATTAGTGATTTACATTAATCCTTAGAATATTAATGTTAGAAGAATTGTAAATAAACAATTTTTGTTATACGCATAATTTCTATTTAGAAATAAAAGGGATAAAACTTAAAAGTCTATTATTAGTAATAAAGAAAATAATTAGCATTTATTTTCTATAAAGATTTTTAATACATATTATACTAGATAAGACTAGTGTTATAGTCACCTATTCATATTTTCACCAGTATTGACTCACAGTAATGGTCATAATGGATTAATAAGTATTTACGCTTTAAGACGTATTTATGAGGATAATTGTGCGACGTATGAATGTGTATGTAATGGTGAATGATTACTCCTATAATGGTGTATGTTTATTTATTTGGCGTACGTATTCTTTTTGTATGTACGATACACAAATCGATGCTAGAAGTTGACTGTGAGGTAGATGAACCAAACTCGTTCGAGGACGACCCACAGGACACTTTCGAGCAAGGCAAGTGGATTCTCCCTCTGCATATTCTGTTTGTACCCAATTAATGCATATAATAATGTTTACTTTTTGGATATATTGCATAATTTGATGGGATTTGCCTAATTAAGGATTTCCTATATTTACCAACTTTATTCCATGATTACCCTTGGAAAAATACTATGCTTTGCAATTTTTGCTATCACTCATTTTGATAAACATGAGGTCACTTTTTCACTGATACTATTGTTCCAAAAATGAAATTGTATTATGATGTTAACCCGATGGTTAAACAAGATTATTTCGTATTAAAAGGAACATGGAGTGACCACCCATGATAACTAAAAGGGAAATAGAATTAACCTTTTCCTATAAATTAAATTTGGTGGTTGATAGTCAACACAAACACATGGACTAACTAGTTTGTCTAGAACTCATGTATTACAGGTGCATAAGGTTCAACACAAACCAATAAAAGATTCAAGTTAGGGACTTAATTTGAAACGGAGCAAAGAACTTGAGTGTGCTGAAAAATGGCGCACCAGACTGTCCGGTGTGCCACCGAACAGTGTCCGGTGCACCAGGGCCGTACACTCTGAAGCAGCCAGTCTCAGGAATTCAACGACGCCCTTCTCTATAATTCACCGGACTGTCCGGTGAACCAACAAAGCAACGGCTACCTGCGCGCAACGGTCGACTCTGACAGATCAACAGTACAACACAAAAGTCAGAGCAGCAAGTCAGAGGGGCACCGGACTGTCTGGTGTGGCACCAGACTGTCCAGTGCCACAAGAAGACAAAGCTCCAACGGTCGATTCCGCTCCGAACCCTAACGGTTGGATGACGTGGCGGCGCACCGGATAAGGAACAATGCCTGTCCCGTGGCGCACCGGACTGTCCGGTGCGCCCTTCGCCAGCAGCCTCCCCAACGGCTATGGAAGTGGTTGGGGGCTATAAATACCTCCCAACCACCTCATTCATATCCATCCAAGCATTCCAAACATCTCATTCAATACAAGAGCAAAAGACTCCACTCCAAGACACATCAAATAGATTGAATCCTCTCTAAGCCTTCAAATTCATTCAATTCCATTAGGGACTTGAGAGAGGGTGTATTTGAGTTCTTTGTTGCTCTTGTTGCTTGGCTTGGCCTTTTATTTTTCCATTCTTATTCTCAAGTTCTTTGTAAGCAAAGCAAAAGACACCAAGTGTGTGGTGGTCTTTGCGGGGTCTTAGTGACCCGTGAGATTAAGGAAGAAGGCTCACTCGGTCTAAGTGACCGTTTAAGAGAGGGAAAGGGTTAAAATAGACCCAGTCTTTGTGACATCCTCAACAGGGACTAGGTTCTTTGGAACTAAACCTCGGTAAAACAAATCACCATGTTCACTCGCTTGATTCTTGATTGATTTGTTTTCCGTTCTCTCCTGGACTTGAATTTAACTCTAACGCTAACCCGGGCTTGTAGTGTGTGTTTAAAGTTATAATTTCAGGTTTTGCCTATTCACCCCCCTCTAGGCGACTTTCAATTGGTATCAGAGCCAGTGCTTCATTAAGAGTCTAACCAACTCAAAGTGATGTCTGGAGATCACGCCAAGAGGGAGATCATGACCGGCGACAAGTCTGCAAGCTCGGGGAGGAGTCTCTCAAGGGAGGACGGCAACAAACACAAGGAGGAATCCTCTTCCTCCATCAAGTCGCATCGGAAAGTTGACAAGAAGAAGAAGATGAAAAAGGTGGTCTACTACGAGACCGACTCTTTGTCACCCTCCACATCAAGCTCTAAGTCATCCATCGCTTCTAAGCGCCATGAGCGCAAGAAGTATAATAAGATGCCTCTTCGCTATCCCCGTATTTCAAAGAGCGCTCCATTACTTTCCGTTCTGCTAGGCAAACCACCATATTTTGATGGTGAAGATTATTGTATGTGGAGTGATAAAATGAGGCATCATCTAACCTCACTCCATGAAAGCATATGGGACATAGGTGAATTTGGAGCGCAGGTAACACAAGTAGGGGACAAAGACTATGACTCGGACGAGGCCGCCCAAATTAGGCACTTTAACTCCCAAGCCACGTCTATACTCATCGCCTCCTTGTGTCGAGAGGAGTATAACAAGGTGCAAGGATTGAAGAGTGCCAAAGAAATTTGGGACGTCCTTAAGACCGCGCACGAAGGAGACGAGGTGACCAAGATCACCAAGCGGGAAACAATCGAGGGCGAGCTCGGTCGATTCGTCCTTAACAAAGGAGAAGAGCCGCAAGCAATGTACAACCAGCTAAAGACAATGGTGAACCAAGTACGCAACCTCGGGAGCACCAAATGGGATGACCATGAAATGGTCAAGGTTATTCTAAGATCCCTTGTTTTTCGTAATCCTACTCAAGTTCAATTAATACATGGGGATCCTATGTCACACCCGGTTTTAGAAGGCAAACCGAATGCGAACCATGTACGTGCCAGGATCAGCAATTCACATACACAGCAGTTACATAACATGGACATCATCACACAGTGCTCAAAATAGTATTAAAAAGGGAAATAATAGTCGATTACATCATACGTCTGAGACGTCCATATAGTCCTTACAATAAATCAAAGTGTGAAAACGAAACATAGATAACCGCGGCCTTCACAGGCAGCCGACTGGGGGTTGCCGCTAACCCACGCCTAGAACTCGTCGTAGTCTTGCAACTCCTGGAAGTCTCCTTCCACAGCTTCATCTTCTCCTGAGTAGTGGTTGCAATGCTGACAACCTGGGGATGGGGGGGTTTGGTGTGTAGAGCATGGGTGAGTACACATCAACATACTCAGCAAGTATCCTGTTTGGCTGTAGTGGACTAGCTTTATGTGGGGATAAGTCAAGCAGTTGCTTTTAGTTGGTCAGATTATTATTTACTAATAGAAAGCCAGGTTTTAGCATTAACCCAAGTTATTAGCCCGATGTACCCTTTCTAAACGGAAAGAATACCACTTACCAGCACCATAGTCATAACCAAAACCATCAGTCTCATTGCCACCTGTAAACCAAAGTGTCTCTGATCAAGTACCACTAATCATTGGAGCTCCCTTGGCCGCTCATAACCGCGAGCACGGCTAATATATCAGTTTTCAAACACTCTGCAGAGGTTGTGCACTTTACCCACAAGCCGTGATTCCCTTTCTGCCCGGAGATCATGACTCTCCATTGGTCACTACCAAGGTGACCCAGCAGGGCATCACTACGTAGCCTTTACAAAGATTCCCTGGGGCTGTAGCCGCCCGTTAGGTTTCCTAAATGTACCGCACTCCTCCCCAAGGGACAAATCAACCTTGGTAGAGCGAGCCGCATACACCGAGCCCCATTGACGGCACAACGGCAAAGCAAACTACACCCCAGATCCTCTAATTATTCAGCTAAGGGCGTCCCACTCCACCCTCATGGTTGCACTGTTTTCTCGGGCGGTCATCCATAGAACAGGTCCTTACGGAGAGGCACTCGAGAAACTGCTCGAGCCCCCTTAAAGGCCACAAGTACAACATCATAATAAGAAGGGGGAAAACAGTGTATCATATATAATCTCATCATGTTCATTGATTAGAGTGGAGCAATAGCATAAAGCTAAACAATAATAATCTAACCCAAATAGGTAAACAAGCTAGGACATGGATAACAAAAGCTAGTCAATCTTTAAGTATAAATGTGTAATGCGGGAGGTGAATTAAAGAATGAATAGGACAGAGATAGGTCAAGGGACACTTGCCTCCACCAACCGACTGCTGCTCAGGGGCTTCTCCTGTGAGTTCCTCGGGCTCTTCAACCGGATCATTCTCTATGCGGTTGCAAACATACATCCATCCATTGAAATTAGGAAACAAACAGTACACCATGCAAGAGAACAATTAAAGTAAATATGCATAGAATATCACATACGATAATGAATTTACCATGGTTCGAAAGGGGCGGGGAAAGGTCTCGCGAGGGTTAAAGCTTATGCCCGAGACGCACTACGGGTAAACGAATAACTAAACGTTACGTGCTCTAGTTCCAATTGGTTCTAACAAAAGAATTAGCTACATGCACTAATGTAAACGTGACCACTTTTAGTAGATTGACATTGAATGAGATAGACGATTAGCTATACAAATTAACTAACGTAACCAATTTCCAAATTGAGACTCCTATCTTATTAATAAAAACACGTGATTAGCGAGCATAGGACACGGGGGGGGGGGGGGGGGGGGGGTAGACGGGGGCACGACGGGTCGTGCCAAGGCACGCGCACTACGCGAGCACGCGCGCGAGGCGGCACGCACACGCCACGAACTAGCCTTGCGCACGTCGGGGCCGCACGCTAGCCGAGCTCAAGGCCGCGCGCCATAGGCACGCTGGGCCGAACTCGAGCCCACGCCGGGGCCGTCACGACGCGAGCAAGGCATGGTGGGGCGAGCGGGCAAGCACGTCGGGGCAAGCGAGGACGCGGCCGGGCGAGGACAAGGCCGGGCGCGGGGCGGGCGGCCGAGCCGGCGCGCGACGGGGGCGGCCGAGCCGGGGCACGGGGTGGGCGGCCGAGCTCGCCGGGAGGCGGCCAAGCCGGGCATGGGACGGGGACGGGGCGGGCTCGCCGGAGCGAGGCCGGACGAGGGCGGGGAAGGGGCGGGCTCGCCGGAGCAAGGCGGCGCGGGGGCGGGCGCGGGTTCACCGGGGGGGGAGACGAGGCGGGGCGGCCGAGCCAAGGCGCGGCGGGGGCGGGGCCGAGCTCGCCGGGGCCGGGCGTGGCGGGGCTGGGGGCGGCCGAGCCAGGGCGGCCGGGGCATGGGCTCGCCGGAGGGCGGCGCGCCGGGGCCGGGCGGGGTCGGGGCAGGGCGGCCTTGCCGCGGCGAGGGGCGAGCGCGGGCCCGGGGTGGCGCGCCGGGGAGCGGCGCCGGCGGGCGGGGGAGGGGGAAGGGAGGAGAGGGGGGGCCTCACCGGAGGGGGCGGCGCGGCGGCGGTGCCAGGGGGAAGGGGCGGCGGCGGCGGCTAGGGTTAGGGGAGAGGGAGTTGGGGAGGGGGAGGGGTATGACAGGCGGGGCCCGCGGGGAGGGAATTTTGGAAAAAGAAAAAAGGGGGGGGAGGGGGCGCGGCTGGGCCGGCTGGGCCCAAAGGGGGGAGGGGGCGCGACTGGGCCGACTGGGTGGCCCACGGCGGGGGGAGGGGGGGCGGCTGGGCCGCCGCGGGGCCCACGCGGGAAGGGGGGGAAGGGGGGCGGCTGGGCCGCCAGCTGGACCGGCGCGAAGGGGGAGGGGGCGGCTGGGCCAAAAGGGAGAAGGGGGGAGAGAGAAAAAGAAAAGGCTTTTCTTTTTCTAATTTCCATATTTTCTTATATGCCTAATTCTTATATGCCTAATTCTCCAATTCACTCAACCACAAGCAAAAGAGTGCATAATCCGGCATGATGCAACAACCAAAAGTAGTTCTAGGTTTTGCTTACACAAGATGTCGAGCTAATTCTCGCTATAACTTTTGGAAAAGATCAAGGCTTAGCGAGAAGAAAAGGGAAAAGGAAAGAGTAACGCCTGAATTTGGTGAGAGAAAAGAAGAAAAAATTCTACCCCCAAATTTAGGGCGTTACAAACCTATCCCCCTTAAAAGAATCTCGCCCTCGAGATTCAGGGTTGGCTAGCAAAGAGCTCAGGGTATTTAGCCAGCAGATCATCTTCACGCTCCCAGGTTGCTTCTTCCTCTGAATGATGATTCCATCTGACTTTGCACATTCTGATGGTCTTCCTTCGGGTGACTCTGTCTGCGACCTCAAGGATTTGCACTGGCTTCTCAACGTAGGTCAAGTCCTCCTGGACTTCAAGACCTTCCACTGGCAACTGCTCTTCTGGCACACGCAAGGACTTCTTCAACTGAGACACATGAAAGACATCATGCACAGTAGACAAATTCTCTGGCAGACTGAGCTGATAGGCCACTTCTCCATGCCTTGAGAGAATTTGGTACGAACCAATGTAACGGGGTGCTAGCTTGCCTTTGACTCCGAACCTTCTGACTCCTCTGATCGGTGACACTTTCAGATAGACAAAGTCTCCGACTTCGAAACTCAGCTCTCTTCTTCTTGTGTCTGCATAGCTTCGCTGCCTTGATTGCGCTATCTTCAGATTCTCTCGGACCATCTTGATGTTCTCTTCAGCTTCAAGTAGAATGTCTGGCCCAAACACCTGCTTTTCTCCAGGTTGATCCCATTGCAACGGAGTTCTACAACTCCTTCCATAAAGCGCCTGAAATGGTGACATCTTCAAACTGGCCTGGTAACTGTTGTTATAGGAAAACTCTGCATAAGGCAATCTCTTATCCCATCCGGACTAGTCTTGCAACGCACATGCTCTCAACATATCTTCAAGGATTTGATTGGTTCTTTCGGTCTGGCCATCTGTCTGCGGAAGATAAGCTGAACTGAAATTCAGATGTGTGCCCAAGGCTTCATGCAACTGCTGCCAGAAATGAGAGGTGAACTGCGTTCCTCTGTCTGACACTATCTTCTTTGGCACACCATGAAGACAAACGATCCGAGACATATACAACTCTGCCAATACTGCACTGCTGTAGTTGGTCTTGACAGGTATGAAGTGGGCTGACTTGGTCAAGCGGTCCACTACTACCCAAATGGAATCGTAGCCGGCTCGAGTGCGAGGCAATCCGACTATGAAATCCATACCGATTTCATCCCATTTCCATTGAGGGATCTGCAATGGTTGCAACAATCCAGCTGGTCTCTGGTGCTCTGTCTTAATCCTTCGACAACTATCACACATAGCCACATGTTCTGCGATTTCCCTCTTCATTCCGTACCACCAGAATTTCTTCTTCAGATCTTGATACATCTTCTCACTACCAGGGTGAATCGAATAGGCTGTCTCATGAGCTTCCTTGAGAATCAACTCCCTAATAGACTAGACATTGGGAACACATAACGGTCTTTGAACCATATCACGCCTTCTTCATCTTCCCGAAAATCTTTGCCTCTGCCGTCTAGAATCAGTCGTCGGATCTCACTGATCTTCTCGTCATTCTTCTGCGCTTCTTTGATTTCCCGCTCTAGGGTAGGTTCCAACTCAACTGTAACTCCTCGCGAATTGTTTAGAAATCCGAGACTCAACCTGTCAAACTCTTTGGCCAACTCATAAGGCATCGGTCGAGCGACCATAAGATTGACTTGACTCTTCCTGATCAAAGCATCTGCCACTACGTTTGCTTTGCCTGGATGGTAATGGATCTCCAACTCATAGTCTTTGATCAGCTCTAACCATCTTCGTTGCCTCATATTCAACTCTGACTGAGTGAATATGTACTTCAGACTCTTGTGGTCTGTGTAAACATCACATTTCTGTCCATACAGATAGTGCCTCCATGTCTTCAATGCGTGAACCACTGCTGCCAACTCTAGGTCATGGATTGGGTAATTCTTCTCATGAACCTTAAGCTGTCGGGACGAGTAAGCCACAACTCTTCCCTCTTGCATCAACACGCATCCCAATCCTGTGTAACAAGCATCACAATACACCGAGAAGGGCTTGTGCACATCAGGCAAGACTAAGACAAGCGCTGTAGTCAACTTCTCTTTCAGCGCTTCAAAGGCCTCTTGGCATTTCTGGGTCCACTTGAATTCAACTTTGTTGCCTAGCAACGCTGTCATTGGTTTCGCAATCTTTGAAAACCCTTCAATGAATCGCCGATAATATCCGGCCATTCCAATGAAACTCTTGATTCCTTGGGCATCTGTTGGCGCTTTCCAGTCCAGAATGTCTGCCACTTTCTTGGATCCACAGCCAATCCTTCTTTGTTGATTATGTGACCCAAGAACAGGACTTCATTGATCCAGAATTCACATTTGCTCAACTTTGCTTACAACTAGTGCTCTCGCAATCTCTGCAATACCATCCTCAAATGATCTGCATGCTCTTCTTCGCTTTGAGAATAAATCAGAATGTCATCGATGAATACCACCACAAACTTATCAAGGTAATCCATGAATACACTGTTCATCAAGTCCATGAAGAACGCTGGTGCATTAGTCAAACCAAAAGACATCACTTTGAACTCATACAACCCATACTTGGTAATGAATGTCGTCTTCAGAATGTCCGAAGGTCGGATCCTGAGCTGATGATAACCTGACCTCAGATCAATCTTGGAGAACACACTGGCTCCTCTCAACTGGTCGAACAGATCTTCTATTCTGGGCAAGGGGTACTTTTTCTTGATGGTGACTTCATTCAAAGCTCGGTAATCGATACACATCCTTTTGGTGCCATCTTTCTTTTCCACAAACAAGACAGGGGCAGCCCAAGGCGAGGTGCTTGGCCAGATGTAACCTTTCTCTGACAGCTCATCAATCTGCTTCTTAAGCTCAACCAACTCTGGTCTGGATATTCGGTAAGCTCTCTTAAAGATAGGGGCGGTTCCAGGAAGAAGTTCTATGGCAAACTCAACTTTCCGCTCTGGTGGCATACCCGGTAAGTCCTTTGGAAACACATCTGGGAACTTGGACACAACCTTGATACTCTCAATTGAGTCTGCTTCACTGCTATCGATAGCTATCTGATAACAACTTCCTTTCTTTGGCTCAGGCGGGACTAACTCGGTCACCACTTCCTCTCCTAGTGGGGACACCAACTTGATTGTCCTTTTATCACAACTGATAACTGCCTGATACTTATCTAGCCAATTCATCCCTAGGATGACATCTATTCCCTGAGTACCCATTACTATAAGGTTGGCGGGAAACGCTATCCCCCTTATTTCCACACATACATTCAAACAAATGCTATCGGCTCGAATTCTACCACCGGCTGAGCCAATTTGAATGGGGGTTGACATGGTAGTAATTGGAAGATTATGTGCTTCTACCCATGATGCAGTAATGAAAGAATGCGTTGCTCCAGTATCAAATAACACTTCTTCAATATGGGAGTCGACTGGGAACATACCTACTATCATGCCGGGGGTCTCCTGAACTATTTCAGCCTCCAAGTGATTCAGTCTCCCATGATTGTAACGTGGCTGAGAGCGGTTGCCTGCTCCAGGCTGAGACACGTTCTGCTTTGCTGGGGCATTGGGGCCTGATTACTACTGGGCTGCCTTCTTCGGACATTGCATCACCCAGTGGCCTTGCTCTCCACAGTGGAAACATGCCCTGTTTCCAACCTGAGCTGGTGCTGCCTGATTGTTCTGCTGGTTTGATGGGGCAGGAAGACGAGGTGCTTGATGATTCTGCCTCTGAAACTGACCTCCTGACTGATTGCTCTGACGGTTCTAGTACTGGTGCTGAGGATACTGCCTTTGGAACTGCTGATGCTGCTGAGGTGGACGTTGGTTCTGCCTGAATTGCTGAGGTTGATTGCCTGAGAAACGAGGACGATGGCTGCTTCTAGGGTGGGGTCCACTGATCTTACGCTTACGATCCTCCATCTCCTTACGCTTCCTCTCTGTCATGATTGCTCTGTCAATCAGGTGCCGGAATGTCGGGAAGGTGTGATTCATCAGTTGGTACTGAAGAGGGTCAACCAAGCCTCTCAGGAAATGGTACTGTCGCTTGGCGTCGGTGTTGACATCTTCAGGAGCATAGCGGGACAACTGCGAAAACCTCTCTCGGTACTCACTGACAGACGATGACCCTTGCTTGAGGGCCAGGAACTCCTCCTTCTTCACTGTCATCAGACCTGCAGGCACATGGTACTGACGAAAGCTACCTCTGAACTCTTCCCAAGTGATGGCGTCGGGGTTGACATGGGTGGCGAGGTAAGACTCCCACCATGACTGAGCTGCTCCTCTCAACAGACGAGGACCATACAGGACTTTCTCCCTATCATCACACTGAGCGGTGTGCAACTCCCGCTCCACAGTGTGCAGCCAGTCTTCAGCATCCATGGGGTCAGAAGAATGAGCAAACGTTGGTGGATGACCTCTCATGAATTCAGCACGCTTGTCTCTGGGCATCTGAGGCATCTGTGGCTGAGGTTGGGCCTGCTGCTGTTGCTGCTGCTGCTGCTGAATGGCGGCCAGAGTCTGACTGATGGCTTGAACTGCCTGAGTCTGCATTAGAAACATCTGCTCGATCGACATCGGGGGCGGGGGGCGGCAGGTGCTGCTGCTGAGGCACCTCATCCGGCTGAGCGGCTCGCTCCTGCTGAGCACGCCTTCCTCCTCTGCGCCTGTTCTCTGACATCTGCAGAATGCAACCACACATCAGAACTAATCTGGCAAATCTTGCAGCATAAGAAAAGAGTATAGAATTCTTCAACAGCACTGAACAGATGAGCATCTTCACTGATCTCCAACACAGACCAACACAGCTTCTCAGATAAAGAGGAAAGTGGAATAAAAGGTTTCCCAACTATATAACTAACTCCATTAACATAATAGGTGAACCAAAATGCAGGGGATACCCACACTCTGGTTACAGTCATTACAAAGATCCAAACCAAACGTAGTTCATCATGACAAACATAAATGCACAGGATATAGCAAACTACCCTGTCTAACTAAGACTAACTAAAAGCGAGACTAATGCTAAGACTGTAGCTTCTACGTATATATTTTGTATTAATTACAAGATCCAACTCTAACGATCTATGGTTCTAGATTTATCTTGGTCTTGCAGTCGGGATTGCCATAAGGCTGGCGTCCACGCCGAGGTGAGCGGTACGGGTGCTGAGTCCCGGCGGGAGCGGGGGAACCATCATCCAGGTGACGACGTTCCGCGCGCTCAGCCCGTAGCAGGGCGATCTCAGCACGAGCCCTACTCAGCTCGTCTAATGCATGGTCCAGCTCCGTGTTTAGCACGGCGGCTAGGTTGACTGTGCTGCTCAACCTAGGATTGTCCTCACCGACAGGTGAAACAATCACGCCTCCTGTGCTGCCAGATGGACGACGGGGGTAATACTTCAGGTCGAGACCGTCAGCCACCCCACCAAGAACCGAGCAGTAGTGCGAAAGCGCACGCCGTGCAGCATCACGAGTGATGGGTCGAGCAACCCATCCTTCCGGCTCCTGGTCAGCAGGGAAGTCGGTGTCGTGGCTCGAGCTGTCGTCGCCACCTCCGTCGTCTGGGTCTCCTCCAGCAGCTACTCCAGAGGCTGGGGCGCCCAGTGGTGGTGCAGGGGGCGCCTCCAGGGGAAGCACAGGAGAGCAGCTCCTCACAGACTCTATCTCTTGCTGGAGCGAGAAAGAAGAGCCCTGCTGCTCCTGTCGTCGACGTTCCTGCTCCTCATGCAGGCGGTGGTGCAGTCTCTCCAAGTGGTTGGACTGTCCGGCCACGGGACGGCGAAGCGGACGCTCAGCAAGGCGGGAGGGTAAGAAGGGGATGACGGACTTTCGTGCAGTGTGTCTAAGTTGAGCCATCTACAAAAGACACCGCAAGCAAAAGAGTGAGAACAGAATCAATATGACCAGCAAGTAATGAATCATAAATAAATGAAGGATTAGAATAAAACATAATTTTCAGCAAGGTATAATATATAGTAGAACATAGGTTTGGTCGGTATGACCAACTTTTGAAGGGATATCAAAGTCAAGGCAGGGACAGAGGTCTATAGTCCTTAGAACGACCATTCTATTCTAGGTTAGCGGTCCTACAGTCAGCACGGCTTTGATACCACCTTATGTCACACCCGGTTTTAGAAGGCAAACCAAATGCGAACCATGTACGTGCCAGGATCAACAATTCACGTACACAGCAGTTACATAACATGGACATCATCACACAGTGCTCAAAATAGTATTAAAAAGGGAAATAATAGTCGATTACATCATACGTCTAAGACGTCCATATAGTCCTTACAATAAATCAAAGTGCGAAAACGAAACGTAGATAACCGCGGCCTTCACATGCAGCCGACTAGGGGTTGCCACTAACCCACGCCTAGAACTCGTCATAGTCTTGGAACTCCTAGAAGTCTCCTTCCACAGCTTCATATTCTCCTGAGCAGTGGTTGCAATGCTGACAACCTGGGGATGGGGGGGTTTGGTGTGTAGAGCAAGGGTGAGTACACATCAACATACTCAGCAAGTATCCTGTTTGGCTATAGTGGACTAGCTTTATGTGGGGATAAGTCAAGCAGTTGCTTTTAGTTGGTCAGATTATTATTTACTAATAGAAAGCCAGGTTTTAGCATTAACCCAAGTTATTAGCCCGATGTACCCTTTCCAAACGGAAAGAATACCACTTACCAGCACCATAGTCATAACCAAAACCATCATTCTCATTGCCACCTGTAAACCAAAGTGTCTCTGATCAAGTACCACTAATCACTAGAGCTCCCTTGGCCGCTCATAACCGTGAGCACGGCTGATATATCAGTTTTCAAACACTCTGCAGAGGTTGTGCACTTTACCCACAAGCCATGATTCCATTTCTGCCCGGAGATCATGACTCTCCATTGGTCACTACCAAGGTGACCCAGCAGGGCATCACTACGTAGCCTTTACAAAGATTCCCCAGGGCTATAGCCACCCGTTAGGTTTCCTAAATGTACCGCACTCCTCCCCAAGGGACAAATCAACCTTGGCAGAGCGAGCCGCATACACCGAGCCCCATTGACGGCACAACGGCTAAGCGAACTACACCCCAGATCCTCTAATTATTCAGCTAAGGGCGTCCCACTCCACCCTCATGGTTGCACTGTTTTCCCGGGCGGTCATCCATAGAACAGGTCCTCACGGAGAGGCACTCGAGAAACCGCTAGAGCCCCCTTAAAGGCCACAAGTACAACATCATAATAAGAAGGGGGAAACCAGCGTATCATATATAATCTCATCATGTTCATTGACTAGAGTGGAGCAATAGCATAAAGCTAAACAATAATAATCTAACCCAAATATGTAAACAAGGACATGGATAACAAAAGCTAGTCAATCCATAAGTATAAATGTGTAATGCGGGAGGTGAATTAAAGAATAAATAGGACAGAGATAGGTCAAGGGACACTTGCCTCCACCAACCGACTGCTGCTCAGGGGCTTCTCCTGTGAGTTCCTCGGGCTCTTCAACCGGATCGTTCTCTATGCAGTTGCAAACATACATACATCCATCCATTGAAATTAGGAAACAAACAGTACACCATGCAAGAGAACAATTAAAGTAAATATGCATAGAATATCACATACGATAATGAATTTGCCATGGTTAGAAAGGGGCGGGGAAAGGTCTCGCGAGGGTTAAAGCTTATGCCCGAGACGCACTACGGGTAAACGAATAACTAAACGTTACGTGCTCTAGTTCCAATTGGTTCTAACAAAAGAATTAGCTACATGCACTAATGTAAACGTGACCACTTTTAGTAGATTAACATTGAATGAGATAGACGATTAGCTATACAAATTAACTAACGTAACCAATTTCCAAATTGAGACTCCTATCTTATTATTAAAAACACGTGATTAGCGCGCATAGGACACGGGGGGGGGGGGGGGGGGGGGGTAGACGGGGCGTCTGGGGGTAGACGGGGGCACGACGGGTCGTGCCAAGGCACGCGCACGAGGCCGCACGCACACGCCACGAACTAGCCGTGCGCACGTCGGGGCCGCGCGCTAGCCGAGCTCAAGGCCACGCGCCATAGGCACGCTGGGCCGAACTCGAGGCCACGCCGGGGCCGTCACGACGCGAGCAAGGCACGGCGGGGCGAGCGGGCAAGCACGCCGGGGCAAGCGAGCACGGGCGAGCGAGGACGCGGCCGGGCGAGGACACGGCCGGGCGGCCGAGCCAGGGCGCGACGGGGGCGGTCGAGCCGGGGCACGGGGCGGGCGGCCGAGCCGGGGCGGGGCGGCCGAGCTCGCCGGGAGGCGGCCAAGCTAGGCACGGGACGGGGACGGGGCGGGCTCGCCGGAGCGAGGTCGGACGAGGGCGGGGAAGGGGCGGGGCGGGCTCGCCGGAGCGAGGCGGCGCAGGGGCGGGCGCGGGTTCGCCGGGGGGGGGGGGGGGGCGAGGCAGGGCGGGGGCGGGGCCGAGCTCGCTGGGGCCGGGCGCGGTGGGGCCGGGGGCGGCCGAGCCGGGGCGGCCGGGGCGCGGGCTCGCCGGAGGGCAGCGCGCCGGGGCCGGGCGGGGTCGGGGCGGGGCAGCCTTGCCGCGGCGAGGGGCGGGCGCGGGCCCGGGGTGGTGCGCCGGGGAGCGGCGCCGGCGGGCGGGGGAGGGGGAAGAGAGGAGAGGGGGGGCCTCACCGGAGGGGGCGACGCAGCGGCGGCGCCGGGGGGAAGGGGCGGCAGCGGCTAGGGTTTGGGGGGAGGGAGTTGGGGAGGGGGAGGGGTATGACAGGCGGGGCCCGCGGGGAGGGAATTTTGGAAAAAGAAAAAAGGGGGGAGGGGGCACGGCTGGGCCAGCTGGGCCCAAAGGGGGGAGGGGGCGCGGCTGGGCCGGCTGGGCGGCCCACGACGGGGGGAGGGGGCGGCTGGGCCGCCGCGGGGCCCACGCGGGAAGGGGGGAGGGAGGGCGGCTGGGCCGCCAGCTAGGCCGGCGCGAAGGGGGAGGGGGCGGCTGGGCCAAAAGGGAGAAGGGGGGGAGAGAGAAAAAGAAAAGGCTTTTCTTTTTCTAATTTCTATATTTTCTTATATGCCTAATTCTCCAATTCACTCAACCACAAGCAAAAGAGTGCATAATCCGGCATGATGCAACAACCAAAAGTAGTTCTAGGTTTTGCTTACACAAGATGTCGAGCTAATTCTCGCTATAACTTTTGGAAAAGATCAAGGCTTAGCGAGAAGAAAAGGGAAAAGGAAAGAGTAACGCCTGAATTTGGTGAGAGAAAAGAAGAAAAAATTCTACCCCCAAATTCAGGGCGTTACATCCTAGATATAAACTAATGTCTCCCGAGGAGGTTATTGGCAAGTTTGTTAGCTTTGAGCTAATGATCAAAGACTCCAAACACATTGTCAACTTGGAGCAAGGCGCCACCTCAACACCGAGGTGCAACCGCTGCATTCAAAGCGACGAAAGAAAAGAAGGTGGAGTCTACATCAACTAGGCTTCCAATCGACGCCTCCAAGCTCGACAACGAGGAAATGGCGCTCATCATCAAGAGCTTCCGCCAAATCCTCAAGCAAAGGAGAGGGAAGGACTACAAGTCCCGCTCCAAGAAGGTGTGCTACTAGTGTGGTAAGTCCGGTCACATTATTGCTAAATGTCCAATTTCTAGTGGAATTGGCAGGGACGACGACAAGAAGGGGAAGAAGAAGGAAAAGAAGAGATACTACAAGAAGGGCGGTGATGCCCACATATGTCGGGAATGGGACTTCAAAAGAGCTCCACCGACTCCTCCGACGAGGACGCCGCCAACATCGTCGTCAACAAGGGCCTCCTCTTCCCAAACATCGGCAAGAAGAAGAAGGTACACTATAGAGCCACCCCCAAATATACAACATCTAGTGATGAGGGTAACTCTAGCGATAGTGAAGATAATTTAATGTCTCTTTTTGCCACCAAAAGAAAAAATTAAATGAGTTAATTGAAGCCATTAATGAGAAGGATGAACTCTTGGATAGCCAAGAGGACTTCCTCATTAAAGAAAACAAAAAATTTGTTAAGTTGAAAAATGCTTATGCTCAGGAAGTAGAAAAATGTGAAAACTTAATTAAGGAGCTTAGCATTTGTCATGATTCAATTTTTAGTCTTAGAAATGAAAATGCTAGTCTAGTTTCTAAGATTAAAGAATTGAATGTTTGCAATGATTCTATTTCATGTCTTAGAAATGAGAATGTTAGATTAAATGTTAAGATAGAGGAATTAAATGCTTGTAAATCATCTACATCTACTGTTGAGCATGTTTCTATTTGCACTAGATGTAGAGATACTAATATTGAAGCTATAGATGATCACCTTGCCATGATTAAGAAACAAAATGATCACATAGCTCAATTAAGTGCTAAAATTGCCGAGCATGAGCTCGAAAATAAAAAAATTCAATTTGCTCGTAGCATGCTTTATAATGGGAGACGCCCTGGCATTAAGGATGGCATTAGTTTCCAACAAGGGACCAATGTCAAGCTTAATGCCCCTAAAAAATAGTCTAACTTTGTAAAGGGCAAGGCTCCCATGGTTCATGATAGTGAGGGTTACATTTTATATCCTGCAAACTATCCCGAACATAAAATTAGGAAAATTCATGCTAGGAAACTTCATACTATTTCTCATCATGCATTTATGTATAAAAATGAGGCTTCTAGCTCTAGGCATACCACACATGTTAAAATGCCTAGAAAGAAAATTCCTGCTGCATCAAATGAGCATAATGTTTCATTTAAGTCTTTTGATGCATCATATGTTTTAACTAACAAATCAGGCAAAGTAGTTGCCAAATATGTTGGGGGCAAAGACTTGTGTTTGGGTACCCAAGGTGCTTGTTTCTAATGTGAAAGGACCCAAGACTGTTTGGGTACCTAAGAACAAGGCCTAAATTTGTTTTGTAGGTTTATGCATCCAGTGGTTCAAGTTGGATAATCGATAGCGGGTGCACAAACCACATGATAGGGGAGAAAAGAATGTTCTCCTCCTATGAGAAAAATGAAGATCACCAACGAGCTATCACATTCATGGATGGAAATCAAGGTTTGGTCAATGGTTTGGGTAAAATAGCTATATCTACTGACCATTCAATTTCCAATGTTTTTCTCGTAAATTCTTTAGACTTCAATTTGCTTTCTGTTTCTCAATTATGCAAAATGGGCTACAACAGTCTATTTACTGATGTAGGTGTTACTGTCTTTAGAAGAAGTGATGATTCAGTAGCTTTTAAGGGAGTGCTAGATGGTCAGCTATACTTAGTTGATTTTAATCAAGCTGAACTAGACACTTGCTTAATTGCTAAGACTAACATGGGTTGGCTCTGGCATCGTTGACTAGCCCATGTTGGAATGAAGAATCTTCACAAGCTTCTAAAGGGAGAACACATTTTAGGACTAACAAATGTTCATTTTGAGAAAGATAGGGTTTGTAGCGCATGTCAAGTAGGGAAGCAAGTTGGAGCCCACCATCCACACAAGAACATCATGACTACTGATAGGCTGCTCGAGCTACTCCACATGGATCTATTTGGCCCAATAGCTTACATAAGCATCGGCGAGAATAAGTATTGTCTAGTTATTGTGGATGATTATTCTCGCTTCACTTGGGTGTTCTTTTTGCAGGAAAAATCATAAACCCAAGATATGTTAAAAGCATTCTTAAGACGGGCTCAAAATGAGTTTTGGATTGAGGATCAAAAAGATAAGAAGCGATAATGGGACGGAGTTCAAGAATTCACAAATTAAAGGTTTTCTTGAGGAGGAGGGCATCAAGCATGAGTTCTCTTCTCCCTACACACCTCAACAAAATGGTGTAGTGGAGAGGAAGAATAGAACTCTACTGGACATGGCAAGGATCATGCTTGATGAGTACAAGACTCCGGACCAGTTTTGGGCCGAGGCGATTAACACCGCCTGCTACTCCATCAACCGGTTATATCTTCACCGAATCCTCAAGAAGACATCATATGAACTCCTCACTCGTAAAAAGCCCAATGTTTCATATTTTAGAGTCTTTGGAAGCAAATGTTTTATTCTTATTAAAAGAGGTCGAAAAACTAAATTTGCTCCTAAGGCTGTAGAAGGCTTTTTACTTGGTTATGACTCAAACACAAGGGCATATAGAGTCTTCAACAAATCCACTGGATTAGTTGAAGTTTCTTGTTACATTGTGTTTGATGAGACTAATGGCTCCCAAGTGGAGCAAGTTGATCTTGATGAGCTAGATGATGAAGAGGCTCTGTGCGTTGCACTAAGGAACATGTCCATTTGGGATGTGTGTCCTAAAGAATCCAAAGAGCCCACACAAGCACAAGATCGACCGTCATCTTCCAATCAAGCATCTCCACCTACCCAAGATGAGGAACAGGCTCAAGATGATAAGGATGAAAATCAAGAAGATGAGCCACCTCAAGAGGAGGACATGGATCAAGGGGGAGATGAAGATAATCAAGACAAGGAAGATGATCAAGAAATTCAGGGTCAAAGACCGCCACACCCAAGAGTCCACCAAGCAATTCAAAGTGATCACCCTGTCAACTCCATCCTTGGTGACATCCATAAGGGGGTAACCACTAGATCTCGAGTTGCTCATTTCTGTGAACATTACTCTTTTGTTTCCTCTAATGAGCCATACAGGGTAGAGGATGCACTAAGAGATCTAGATTGGGTGCTGGCAATGCAAGAGGAGCTCAACAACTTCATGAGGAATGAGGTATGGCATTTAGTTCCACGTCCTAACCAAAATGTTGTAGGTACCAAGTGGGTATTCTGCAACAAGCAAGATGAGCATGGTGTAGTGACAAGAAACAAAGCCCGACTTGTAGCCAAAGGTTACTCACAAGTCGAAGGTTTGGATTTCAATGAAACTTATGCACCTGTAGCTAGGCTTGAGTCAATTTGTATATTACTTGCCTATGCTACTTACCATGGCTTTAAGCTCTATCAAATGGACGTGAAAAGTGCCTTCCTCAATGGACCAATCAAAGAAGAGGTCTATGTTGAGCAACCTCCCGGCTTTGAAGATATTGAGTACCCTAACCATGTTTATAAACTCTCAAAGGCGCTTTATGGGCTCAAACAAGCCCCAAGAGCATGGTATGAATGTCTGCGAGATTTTCTTATCACTAATGGCTTCAAAGTCAAAAAAGCCGATCCTACTCTCTTTACTAAAAACTATTGCAAAAGTCTTATTTGTATGCCAAATTTATGTTGATGATATTATATTTGGGTCCACTAACAAGTCAACTTGTGAAGAGTTTAGAGGATCATGATACAGAAATTTGAGATGTCTATGATGGGGGAGTTGAAGTATTTCCTAGGATTTCAAATCAAGCAACTCCAAGATGGCACCTTCATCAGCCAAACAAAGTACATTCAAGACATACTTAAAAAGTTTGGGATGAAGGATGGCAAACCCATCAAGACACCCATGGGAACCAATGGGCATCTTGACCTCGACACGGGAGGTAAATCCGTAGATCAAAAGGTATATTGGTCGATGATAGGATCTTTACTCTACTTATGTGCATCTCGATAGGATACTATACTTTCCGTATGCATGTGTGCAAGGTTTCAGGCAGATCCTAAGGAAGTTCACCTTAGGGCCATGAAGAGAATCATGAGGTATTTAGTATACACTCCTAAGTTTGGGCTTTGGTACCCCAAGGAATCCACTTTTGATTTAATAGGATATTCCGATGTTGATTGGGCAGGGTGTAAGATTGATAGAAAGAGCACATCAGAGACTTGTCAGTTTCTGGGGAGATCCCTAGTGTCATGGGCTTCAAAGAAACAAAACTCCATAGCTCTTTCCACCGCTGAAGCCGAGTACATTGCCGTAGGCCATTGTTGTGCGCAACTACCTTGGATGAGGCAAATCCTTAGGGACTATGGCTACAAAGTCCCTCATCTATGTGATAATGAGAGTGCAATCCGCATGGCGGATAATCTTGTTGAACACAGCCACACTAAGCACATAGACATTCGGTATCACTTTCTGAGAGATCACCAACAAAAGGGGATATCAAAATAGCTTATGTAAACACCAAAAACCAATTAGCCGATATCTTTACCAAGCCACTAGATGAGAAAACCTTTAGCAAACTTAGGAATGAGCTAAATATACTTGATTCTCGGAATTTTGATTGAAACATTGCACACATAGCTCATTAACATACCTTTGATCATGTCTCTTTCATTTGGTACAAATGCATATTTCTTATTCTTCGTGTGCCAAGACTACGACTAATGTGTTTCCAAGTGTATTTCTATACTAAGTCGTAGATTGAAAGGGAAATGGAGTATTCGGCAAAGACAAGGCTTTCACTCCAACTCTAACGGTATCATTTACCCTTTGTTGTTACTCCCACAAACTCTCAATGGTATGACCCTTCACTCATATTTATATTACCATTTGGGAGAAAGTATTAGGCCCCAAAGGGGGAGAAAGATGCTCAAGGGCTCTCAAAGTCTCCATTTTTTGGCGATTAATGCCAAAGGGGGAGAGAGTATTAATCCCAAAGCAAAAGGACCGCACCACCACCATTTCAAAAAATTTCCAAATTAAGTTTTAATTGATATTTTTCAAATTGGTATTTATTTCAATTGATGTATTCTCAAATTAGTATTTGGTATCAATTTGTATCTATGTTTCACAATTTCAAATTGATATCCATCCCAAAACCCTCTTCAAAGCTAAGAGGAGAATTTCATTCAGGGGGAGTTTTTATTTAGTCAAAGGAAGAGCATTTGAAACAGGGGGAGAAATTTCAAATCTTGAAAATGCTTCTTGCAATCCTATACATATACCTTTGACTATTTGCAAAAGGTTTTTGAAAATATTTTTCAAAAGAATTTGCAAAAACAAAACAAGTGGTGCAAATGTGGTCCAAAATGTTAAATAAAAGAAAAACAATCCATTCATACTTATTGAGACTTTCAACTGGTTTAACTCCAAGTAACCTATGCACATTCTAAATGCAAACTAGTTACATTTCTGCACTTATTATTTGCTTTGGTTTGTGTTGGCATCAATCACCAAAAAGGGGGAGATTGAAAGGGAAATAGGGTTAACCTTTTCCTATAAATTAATTTTGGTGGTTGATAGTCAACACAAACACATGGACTAACTAGTTTGTCTAGAACTCATGTATTACAGGTGCATAAGGTTCAACACAAACCAATAAAAGATTCAAGTTTGGGACTTAATTTGAAATGGAGCAAAGAACTTGAGTGTGCTGAAAAATGGCGCACCGGACTGTCCGGTGTGCCACCAGACAGTGTCCGGTGCACCAGGGCCGTACACTCTGAAGTAGCCACTCTCGGGAATTCAACAACGCCCTCTGCTATATTTCACCGGACTGTCCGGTGAACCAGCGGAGCAATGGCTACCTGTGCGCAATGGTCGACTCTGACAGATCAACAGTACAGCGCAGAAGTCAGAGCAGCAAGTCAGAGGGGCACCAGACTGTCCAGTGGCACAAGAAGACAAATCTCCAATGGTCGACTTCGCTCTGAACCCTAATGGTTGGGTGACGTGTCGGCGCACTGGACAAGGAACAGTGCCTGTCCGGTGGCGCACCGGACTGTCCGGTGCGCCCTTCGCCAGCAACCTCCGCAACGGCTATGGAAGTGGTTGGGGACTATAATTACCTCCCAACAACCTCATTCATATCCATCCAAGCATTCCAAACATCACATTCAATACAAGAGCAAAAGACTCCACCCAAGACACATCAAATAGATTGAATCCTCTCTAAGTCTCCAAATTCACTCAATTCGATTAAGGACTTGAGAGAGGGTGTATTTATGTTCTTTGTTGCTCTTGTTGCTTGGCTTGGCCTTTTCTTTTCCCATTCTTATTCTCAAGTGCTTTGTAAGCGAAGCAAGAGACACCAAGTGTGTGGTGGTCCTTACAGGGTCTTAGTGACCCGTGAGATTAAGGAAGAAGGCTCACTCAGTCTAAGTGTCCGTTTGAGAAAGGGAAAGGGTTGAAATAGACCCAGCTTTTGTGACCTCAACGGGGACTAGGTTCTTTAGAACAGAACCTCGGTAAAACAAATCACCATGTTCACTCGCTTGAGTCTTGATTGATATGTTTTCCGCTCTCTCCCGGACGTGAATTTAACTCTAACGCTAACCCCGGCTTGTAGTGTGTGTTTAAAGTTATAAATTTCATGTTTCACCTATTCACCCCCCTCTAGGCGACTTTCAATAACAGTGCAACCACGAGTGCTATCATGGCTCTGGCTTTGGTAATTAGCTTAATGTGCTTAGTACCTAGCAACCTTCTTGGCTAAGGTACCTCGCCCAGAGGGCCTCCACACCGACTTAGAAACCCTAGCAGGCTGCTTTGTATTAAGTGTATTTTGTGAAAACCTCATAGTGGATCCCTAGCCATTCACCTCGGCAGTGTTTGAGGGTCCATACAACCTAGGCAAGAAGGGATACACGGCTTGTGGGTAAAGTTGTACCACCTCTGCAGAGTGTAAAACTAATATGTCATCCGTGCTCATGGTTAAGAGCAACCTGGACCCTCACGTGATAATTGAACATAAAGATGGAGAATAAATCGTGATCCGAGGATTCACAAATGGTTTGCTTAAGTGATTTCACTTAAGTGTTTTTGATATAATCTTATGCCTTTGATTAATTGGGATATTTGGGACACACTTATTAGTAAGACAGGTGTTGTTAATAAAATATTGACCAACTAAAATGCTTACCGCTTAACCTTAGCCTTACCTTGTTAAACTTGCATTAAATTTTCCCCCACTTGCTGAGCCCCAACCATAAGTGAGCTCACCCTTGCTAATATTTTGATCAGAGGGTGATGAAGAAGACCTTGATGGAGATTTCGATGAATACTGAGTCTAACGATGTGCCGGTCATCTTCCTGTGGGAGATTACCCATGTTATTTCCGTTGTACTTTGATGATACTGTTTAAGATACTTATGTCTGGATGATGTAATAAAGTTACTCTACTCTCTTTACGCCTTTTTGCATTGTCTTTTGATATATTACACTCGTGACGTCAACATATGTGTGCAAAATGGATCTCGGCACACATATGCTTTGCATTCGGTTTTGCCCCCAGAACCAGGTATGACAGAAGTGGTATCAAAGCTATGCTGACCCTAGGTCGTTAGACTAGTTAGAAATGGAAAGCCTAGTCTGTTCAAAACTTGCTAATTTCGTTCTTATAAAATTATTTTATTAGCCTTACCTCTTTAAATATTCAACTGAGTTGACAATTTCTCTTATAGATGGTTCGCACTCTTTAAACCACCTGAGTCAATGCCATCTGCGCCCCTCTGCCATGGCAAGTTCCTGTCTACCCAGTGGTAGTTGAGGAAATTCCTGTGGATCTCCCTCGCATTCGAGTGGAGCATGGAGTCATCCTGGAGGACAGCTTGGAAGAATTTCTGCCTACACCCACCCCATTGGCAGAGTCACTAGCCTTCGTAGCTGGATCATCAGCTTCAGCACCGCCTGTACAAGCAATCCAAGCCCCTGCTCCCGGAGGCGATGATCCGGACGACTTTGGGGACGATGATGAAGATGACAATGACAAAGAAGATGACGAGGAGAACATCAACGAAGAAGCCAATGGTGTTCAGCAGGACCACTTCATGGGGTTAGGGCCTATCACCGAACATTATACATCAATGTTCGATACAGGGCACATCCCTAACCTGCTGCAGGATGTTCTGCATGCATTGGGAACCTACGTATGACCCTTGTAAAAGACAAGGTGAGTGTGCGAGCCTCCTCGGGCTTGCTACTGCATCACTCGCATTCATGTTAGGGTGATGGATGTAGGGGATAGAGGGTTCAGGACTCTATCAGCAAACACCGCTATCTACCTTCACTACTTCGGTCAGCGATGCTGCTAGTCGGACTCTGTGGTCTCTCAGCCACACCTACCAGCAGCAGCAGCATGACACGAAGTACAGGCATCTACCTCTACGTCTGAGTGGAGGGAGCCAGACCAGCATCGTTCCAGGTGGAGCTAGAGAAGATCGCCTCAACACCCTAGCTGATGTAGTGGCAGGTCTTAACATAGACTTGGACAGTGCTACCCTGGATCTCTCTAGGGTTCATGTTGGGGACTTGTTCTCAAGTGCTATGAATTAAGAACAAGGCAACACAAAAATTTTAAATGTTAATGTCCTTCGTCCTTCAAAACATTATTTCCCTTAGGATACAATGATCTTGAGACAAAGGTCATGAAGGACATACCTTCATCATCGTATTGTATATTAAAGAAAGAACAAGCATATGAAATATGTAAGACGACATGAATAATCATATGACATCATCAATATTTTTTTATTGACATAGATAAAAAGAAACAATATTGAATTACATTTGTACCTTCGGCTTGACAGAAGGTAAAAGTCCAAGCGTGACGCACAAGCGAATACAAGTCAGTGTGAACAGTACAGGGGAACTGTTCATCTATTTATAGGCACAGGACGCGGCCTGTGAGAAATTACATTCATGCCCTTTACATTCATTGTTAACTAATAGTCAACTCTATGAGGACTAGATAGCCTTTTCCCCTTTAAGTCGGTTCCTTTCTTCGCCATTTAGCCGAAGCTCCCTCGTGCGTAGCTTCGGAGCAACTCCAACCTTCATCATGATCATGCTTTTAGCCCGAGTCCGAAGGTACCTGTTCATATGCTACACTTGGAAGGTTTTGTTATATCTCGTTTTTGAGGACCTTCAGAGGACGAAGGCCCCCAACAATAGCCCCTTGCAATATTAATTTGTTTAAGATAACAAACTTAGACTGCGATATGGACGAAGGCCTTAAGCCAAAGGTCCGAAAAAACACTTTCCTTTTGCTAGAATAGCAACAGTCAATGACAGGCGGGGCCCCTTGGTTTAGAGTGCGCCGAGGGTATAAATAAGAGCTCGCACCAACCTCATTTGGTACACTGCCTATGCCATTTGCTTTATTTTCTCAATTTCATAGATGTTGCTCACTAACACTTGCTAGTTTTTCAAAGTTTTTCAAGCTTCAATTTGAAAGACACATTTTCGTTATCTCTGAAGGAAAGAATGTCTCAGGACAAGGTTGCCACTGAGACGAAGCTTGCTGAAGAGGACAAGCTTTTTGCGGAGAAGAAGGCTGTGAATACATACATTGCTGGATTTATCGAATCAATGGCGAAAACAAATACAGAAAAGATTACTAAGGAAATATTGGAGGGCCTGTCTGAGGATACTAGTGATAGTGACAGTTATGATGCAGAAAGTGGTGGCGAAGATTCTGAGGATCGACCGTGAAGACCAAGCCATACAATTTTCGGAAAATCTTCCATTAAGCAAAGTCACCTCGAAAACATGAGGGGAAGATACTTTCGAGAATGTCTATTGTGAGGGCTGGCGGAGACAACAACGTCCCGGCCCTTGAGGAAAATGAAGTTGTGATTTTCCGAAGCTTCTTCAAAGCTGGGCTTCGGTTTCCGCTGAGTAAGTTTGTAGTTGAAGTATTGAAGACCTACGAAGTTTTCCTTCACCAGCTGACCCCCGAAGCTATATTGAGGATGGGAGTCTTCGTCTGGGCAGCGAGAAGCCAAGGGATAGAACCAAGTGCGAAGTGTTTCTGTAGCATGCACGAACTTTTGTATGAGACAAAGGCCATGGGGAAAGAACAGTATCATAACAACTTCGATTGTTATGGGTTTATCGCCCGTCCCAATGCCAGTCACCCTGTGCCGACATTTCGGAAGAGATGGCCCGGAAATTGGATGGAAGAATAGTTTTATGTGAAGAACAAATTGTCAGCGAGGGAGGACATTAAAGGTGTTATCATGCGCCCCATATGGTCCCACTTCGGCCTTCAAAGGCCGAAGGTTGAAATTGATGAAGCCGTCGAAGCGTGCCAAAAGGCGTTTGGTACTGTCTGCTTCTTCATTGGTACCAGAGATTTAATTCAAGAACATATAGCATTCAGAATATGGCCACTTGCAGAGAGCTGGGAAATGTCGAAAGAAACTATTTCCAAATCTAGGGAAGGTGAACTGGTCCGGCTGAAATATACATTTAGATATGGGGATAAATTCGATGAACCAAACGATGATTGGTTGAAATGCATCAAAGTTACAAGTGATGAACTACTTGGATCATACTCCAAGGCAGAAGATAATGCGCTGTCTACAGCCTTCGGAGGTCGGGGAAAAAGAGAATAAACAGAGTTTTTGATGCCATTGGCTTCGTCTACCCCGACTACCACTACCCGGTGCGTGGTCAAGGGAAGAAGAGGAAAGCTGCTGCTCAGGCTGCTCCGGCTGATCCTGCGCCGAAGGCTGCAGGCAAAAAGATGAAGGTACTTACCCACTGGCCATGTAACATTGAACCGGCCATGGTGCCTGAGTTTGGGGTGGAGGCCTCTTCGGCTGCTGAATCAAGAGGATCTACTGCAGCACAGAAGGCTGATGAACTGGCTACAATGCTGAAGGCACCCTCAGTTAAACCAGTTGAAACAAAGGTTGACAAAGAAAAGGCTGACAGGTCAACAACTGAAGAGGTGAAAAAGATGCCAGGGATTTTAAGTCCTTCGACAGAAGCCACAGCGCTGAAGGCACAAAAGAGTTCTATCATGACTCCTAGGAGGAGGATGGTAAATGTATTAGATGTTTTGGAAATGATCGATTGTATAGGCCCTGCTCCCACAGAGAAGATTGCTGAAACTATCGCAATGCAGTCCAAGTCTGATACTGAGCAAATAGAAGTCGAGACTACATTAACCTAGGAACGACTTTTGAGCCAAAAACTTACACTGCGCACCTTTGGGAATGACTTTTTGTGGCTTCGGCAAGACTTATGCTGCGCTCCCTTAGGAACGACATTTTAAGCTTTGGCAATTTTCGAGCTTCGTAAATCTGTGAAGAAGATATATTTCATTTTAATAGAAGCGAAACTATTACAAAGAATTAAAACTAGATTTGCATTACTTATCCTTTATTAAAAAACAAAGTGGCATAGAATAAAAAAGTGCTTCAGAAAGTAGGATATCTCTCAATAGATGTGCTTTGACTCTGGCATAGTACTATTGACTGTGCGAGCTTCGGATTCCTCCCTGAAATCCCTCTACTGCAGGGTGTGCTGGCTCCCTTCTGGCTGCTGACCCTGTGAATAGGTAGGTTGTAGTGGTGGCGGAGGTGGAAGCCGTGGCCAAGAAGCCTATGGCTGACTAGCCGAAGCAACAGAAGCTGCAGAGTGATTACCCACATATTCTGGTATGTAGGGTGAATGGCACGAAGCAGTGTGCAAGACCTGCTTCGGTTGATTCTGCCGAGCTTCGGCTTCTTCAATCTCCCTCTGCTTTTGGATAGTGATTTGGCACATTCTTGTAGTATGGCCCTTGTCTTCACCACAAAATAAGCAGTAGATCTTTCTGGGATGATCCCCATATCTTCCTCCAAAGCCCCTGGCGCCTTTGCCTCTTGGAGCTAGCGGTCGGAAAGAGCTTTGTTGCTGCCCCGAAGATTATGAGGTATACTGTGGCCTCTGCAGCTGACTTCCTTTGTCATCATTCTGAGTGGAGTTATGAATTGACCTGACATGCCTCAGGTGGATTCTTCCTCTGAAGCCCCTGGTCATTTCAGAGAATCTGTAAGCTTCCTCCCTTCTTTAGCAGAAGTCATTGTCAGCCCGAATGTATTCATCCATCTTTTGAAGCAGCTTTTATAGAGTTTGTGAGGGCTTCCTGGCGAAATATTGGGCTGTAGGTCCTGGGCGAAGACCTTTGATCATGGCCTCAATGACAATCTCATTAGGCACTATAGGTGCTTGTGCCCTCAATCGCAAGAACCTTCGTACATATGCCTGAAGGTACTCTTCGTGGTCTTGTGTGCATTGGAATAGAGCCTGAGCTGTGACCGGCTTAGTTTGAAAGTCTTGGATACTGGTGACTAGCATGTCCTTAAGCTTCTGCCACGATGTGATTGTCCCTGACCGAAGAGAAGAATACCATGTTTGAGCTACATTCTAGACTGCCATGACGAAGGACTTCGCCATAATTGCGGTATTGCCTCCATACGAAGATATAGTTGCTTCATAGCTCATGAGAAACTGCTTTGGATCTGAATGCCCATCATACATGGGAAGCTGAGGTGGCTTGTATGACGGGGGCCATGGAGTAGCCTGCAGTTCTGCTGCCAAGGGAGAAGCATCATCAAAAGTAAAGGTATCATGGTTAGAATCATCATACCATCCATCTTCATTGAATAAGCCTTCCTGATGAAGCTCCCTGTGTTGGGGCCTTCGGTTTTGTTCATCTTGAGCGAGATGGTGCACTTCTTTAGTAGCTTCGTCGATCTGCCTTTGAAGGTCAACCAGTCATGCCATCTTCTCCTTCTTTCTTTGTACTTGCTGATGAATGATCTCCATATCCCTGATCTCTTGGTCCAACTCCTCCTAGAGTGTTGGACTGGTGGCTTTCCTTTTCTAGTTTTGGGCCTCTCGAAGAGAGAGAGTCTCCTGGTTTGGATCCAGCGGCTGCAATGCAGCAGCCCCTAGCGCTAAAGCTTTCTTCGGCGGCATGATGCAGGTCAGTACTTGTCGAAGGTGGTCAAAAAAGTTCACCGGAGATGGGCACCAATGTTGGGGACTTGTTCTCAAGTGCTATGAAATAAGAACAAGGCAACACAAAAATGTTAAATGTTAATGTCCTTCGTCCTTTGAAACATTATTTCCCTTAGGATATAATGATCTTCAGACGAAGGTCATAAAGGACATACCTTCATCATCGTAGTGTATATTAATGAAAGAAGAAGCATATGAAATATGTAAGACGACATGAATAATCATATGACATCATCAATATATCTTTTTTTATTGACATAGATAAATAGAAACAATATTGAATTACATTTGTACCTTCGGCTTGACAGAAGGTAAAAGTCCAAGCGTGACGCACGAGCGAATACAAGTCAGCGTGAACAGTATAGGGGAACTATTCATCTATTTATAGGCACAGGACGCAGCCTGTGAGAAATTACATTCATGCCCTTTACATTCATTGTTAACTAATGGTCAACTCTATGAGGACTAGATAGCCTTTTCCCCTTTAAGTCGGTTCCTTTCTCCGCCATTTAGCCGAAGCTCCCTCATGCGTAGCTTCGGAGTAACTCCAACCTTCATCACGATCATGCTTTTAGCCCGAGTCCGAAGGTACCTGTTCATATGCTACACTTGGAAGGTTTTGCTAGATCTTGTTTTTGACGACCTTCGGAGGACGAAGGCCCCCAACAGTTCACTTGGAGCTAGAGGATGCCCATGCAAGGATTGTAGCCCTAGAAGCTCAGCTACAAGGAAGGGATCCCCTGAAGCCCATGTCCATGCCATGGCGTTGTCCCCTCCCCGCAAGAGGATTCGCTATGGGGAACCAAGATCCATCACTAGGATGCTATAAATTTTTAAGTTATATTGTAATAAGATAGTTCCACGCCAGACGATGAACACTTCCTTTATAATTAGTTGGTTGCAATGTTTGATTTGGATTTTTGCTTGAGTGCAATGGTCTTATGGAATAATGGTCATAAGAACAAAAAAACAAACTTAACTTTAATAATAAACTATTCCCCTCTAGAATCTTTCTTACTCCTCACCTAAGAATTGCACTTTCTAACCAACCAGATGGTGAACGCTCGCTCAGGTCCTAGGAACAACAGAAACCAACATGGTCAGCAGTTGCCACCACCGCCACTGAACCCCAATATGGAACAATTTATCGCAACTCAAATGCAGCTTCTGCAAGGACTCATTGCTTCTGTGCAACAAATTCAACAAAACCAGTAGAACCAACAGAACCAGCAGCAACAGCAGAATGTACCCCAAGCTAGAGACAAGCATCGGAATTTTATGAGCCACCACCCGCCTGCTTTCTCTCATGCCATAGACCCTTTGGATGCCGATGACTGGCTAAAGGTCATTAGGAAGAAGTTAGACATCACCCGGTGTAATGACCGGGAGAAAGTCTTATATGCTTTCGAAAGACTCGAAGGCTCCACGTTCGACTGGTGGGATGCTTTCACAGCGGCCCATGCAAACGCAAATACTATAACTTGGCAAGAATTCCAAGAAAATTTCCGTGCGTGTGGCGGAACCGCCCAAATTATTCTAGCTTAAGTGCCCAAGTCGCACCTTTAAAGGCAGCAACACACTTAAATCGGAATAACCCGTCAGTCCCTCGGATCTAGTCCGATAAAGCCACTTACCAAGGATCGAATACCACTAGCTCACACGAAGGTGAGGCACAGAGAAATACAATGAAGCATAATACGACAAATTTAAGAAAGTACCATTAGTGATTACATTATCGGAGTTTCAAAAATAGTAACCATAATTTTTAATGCAGCGGAAATAACTAACAGAGAAAATCGAGTAACATGGTGGAGCCTGGCCACGCTACTCCTCCTGGTCCTCTCCTGCGGAAGTAGTAACCCACTCGACCGTCTATCTCAGTGGCGGTGATGGAGGCCAAGTCACACCATCAACCAAATCAAGGAGGTACCTGCAAAAAATTATGCCACAAGCAAGGCTGAGTATACTAATACTCAACTAGACGTACCCGGTGTGAGGAGTCTACTCCTCTAACTCTAGACCATGAAGCTGTTTGGCTGAGGGGTTTGTTTTGCCAAAGGCACTAGCTGAGTCTAAAATCAAGTTTTAGCTTTTCAAGTTCTAGAATAAAAATTTTAGACTAGATGAGTACCTAGCTATTCATACATGGTATCAAACATTATATCAATCAACATCTTTTGCCAGTCATCTCATTTCCACTTATTACTCAATGTAGTACAATGGATCAAGCAGTCTCATTAGCTGCGAGAAGCAGACGATTCGAATCGAGTTTTAACCTTGCAAGATAAACCTAAACACACGACATGTAGGGGCACTCTGTCCCCACACATATCAAACGTCCCCATCGATTCCCTGTTCGCGGCCCGGATTCATGGCCTTGGCATACAATGCTCCACTGACCATGGCCACTGCCGTGCAGTGGCAGCACTTGTACCCACCATATGTAGAATGGGAGACCCAGTCTCAGGACAAGTGAGGGGTAAAGTCCGTGCCCGGCTTCACTCATGTACTAGGCTTACCGGTTACCATATTTCCCGACATGTGTTTAGTACGTTCAAACGCTTGACACAGGTATCCGCACGTTAATCCTTATTCCAATTTCGTCTTGTAGACAGCGCATCCCCATGGATCCGTGTCCATAGACCATCGTCATTCTGTTATCAAAATGGATACAACCAATTCCTGACCTCGTGCGAGTGCTAGAAAAATCACTTGACTTCTACCGAGATCCTGATTTAGCATAGCAGCTACTCGACCTAGCATACTAGCACTACAAGAAATTGGTTAAAGAACGTAGGTGAAAAACCGTCGAACTTAATGTAATAGGCCATCGAACTTACCATAAGAACGTGGGTTTACCGACGAATATAGCCGACGGCGATTTTTGGACGAACTTAGAGAAGTAAGTTCGACGGCCCCGACGAACTTAACATTAAGAACGTGGGTACCGTCGAACTTAACATTAAGAACGTGGGTACCGTCGAACTTAACGTAAGAACGTGGGTTTTTAAGTTCGACGGGGGCCGTCGAATTTTTTCCCATAAGTTCGACGGCACCCACGTTCTTACATTTAAGTAAAACGGGGCCACGTGGCCGTCGAACTTATGGGTCCTACGTGGGTCGATGAGGGCTGCCCATTAAGTTCGACAGTACCCACGTTCTTAACGTTAAGAACATGGGTACCCACATTCTTAACCCTTTTCCAGAAAAAAATAAAAAATACAGAAATGAAAAATTAGACACACATAATATCACATGCAACACAGAATATCACATACAATACAGATTTCAAACACATGGATATATGTTCATATCACAAATTCACACAAGTCCAAATACATAAGTTCACAAATTCACATAAGTTCACATCCATAGTTCACATTTTTAGTTCACAAGTTCAAACACACAAGTTCAAACATTAGCTCCATCGCTCTCGATCAATACATCAGATTGTTGTTCGTAGCTCCACCACTATAATTGAGACATTTGTCCGTAAAGTCATCGTGAGGGGGAGGAGTCACTTAATGAGAGCCGGAATCCTACAAAATAGACCAAAATTCTCATAAATATACAACTGGCATTAAATCACATGTATCATATTGTGTTTAAGCATTACACAGTATTCTGAAATAACAGATGGCACTATTTACAGAACAATACAATTCACACAAACATTTTAATAATCAAACAACTGTTACAGATACGTTGTTTCCAACCCCAGAGAGCCAGAGATCATTTTGGATGCACGGGCAAATGTATAATCATGTTAAGAAAAGACAAGTAGCAACAGTAAGCAGTGCAGCTAAAACCTGAAGAATGCACAGGAAAATGTGTAAAAAGTGCTGTTGGGGGCCTTCGGCTTCCGAAGGTCCTCAAAACATGATTTGACAATGTTTTCCGAGTGAAACATGTGAACAGGTATCTTCGAAGTCAGGTTGCGGGTATACAAGAGCATGGGTAAGACGAAGCTTGGCTGGGATGGAAAGCGACCACGACGAAGGATAAGACGATCACGAAGCTATGTGCAGAAAAGCTTCGGCATGACGGCAGAAAAGAGGAACCGACTTAAAGATGAAAAGCCAAATTAAACCTCGAAGAGTTGCTATGGAGTTATTGATATATGTAAAGGGCATCACTGTAATTTTACACGGGTTGCGTCTCGTGCCTATAAATAGATGAACTGTACTCCCGTACTGTTCAGGCTGACTGGACATACGCTTTTTGCATCACATCTGTACCTTTACTTTTCATCAATCTGAAGGTACATTTATAATTTGTCTTTATGAATTTGGTAATAAAAATAAGTTGATGATAATATTTATATCATTGTTCGTGTTTCATATATGTGTTCTTTTTTACCATTTATCGATCTTACGAAGGTTTTTTCCTTCGCAACCTTCGTCCAAAATTCATTATATCCGAAGGGGCATAATGTTTATAAGGACGAAGGAATTTAACATTTAACACTTTTTATGTTGCCTTGTTCTTAACTCTTAGCATTTGAGAACAAGTCCCCAACAAGTGCTTTTAAAGCTAAAAGGCTTGAAAAACTGCTAATCACAGGCTATACTCAAACAATGGTTAAACATTTGAAATCATAAGATGTAGACACTGGTAAAACATATGATAAATGGCCACCTGTAAGATGTCCAGCTCACGCTCTTGAGGGCGCTGGCAGGTCACTTTCAGTAGAGCAGTGATTTGTTTCTCATTGAGTCGCTTTGAGTAACGCTGTCCTTCAACTATCTTGCAAACCTGAAATTTCATATTTCAAAGCCATAGGCACTTATGATAATACTGAAGCTAGATGTAGCATTCAGAGACAATTCAAATAGATAAGCAGACAATATAACAAATCCAAGTTCAATGGAGATAGTTGAAGACCACAGTTGAGGACACTAACCTCCATAGGAAGATAATTTGGTCATATGCAAATAAACAATATATGCAAGATGTATACTAAATTACTAATGCAATTTGGAGTAATACCTTGAGCATCTTATAAACACAATAGACTGATAAAGCATATCCAAGTAGATTCTGAAGACGCCCTCTCCAAGTTCGAGAATACGCAACAGCTATCTGCATGGCAATTGCAGGAGAGCACAAAAACAGCTAGATTACTTAGCCTAAGAAAGATTCACTGAAATCAAACATGCCCAATAGTCACTACTGTTAAATGACGTTTAAGATGCAAAATCTCAAAGGACTATAGTAAAAGATTCCATAACACATGAGGATTGTAGTTTGTAGTGTGGGTGTGGGAGACAAAAAATAGTTAGTATCATAAAAACACAACTAGTTGTGTCTAACTACAAAGGAACTACAACTTCTAGGATCAGTTCACAGAACTATAATTACTTGCACCATCAATTCCACCATCCTACAACATTTGGCATTGGACCACATGGCAGCCACACAAGTTAACATAGGTCCACACATAACTTGTGTGGCTGACAGAGGTCTCCACATGCAAAATGCTGTAGTTGCTTGAAACAAATGCCCCAATTAGTTCTAGTTTTTTGAAACTGATACATGAAGATGTAATTCCTTGATACTTATGTGCGCATAGTTAGAAATTAACTCAAAAGGTAAAGTCCTGTGAATTTTGTGGGAGATCATGAGCCATGGAAAACACTCTCATCTACAAGACTACATAGGACAAAAACAGGGGGTGTTAGAACATTTATGTTATTTTTCTAAGATTTTATGGCATAGAGTATGGACTATGGAGAACCAGCTATATCAATATCACTGAATACTTATTGAAGGTGTCGACACCACTACCATATGAGGATTACAGCTACTAGATGATCTATACGATACTAGGATGAACAACAAGGTTGAGAAAGTAGTGGGGAGTATCCACTAATTAGTACAAAATGTTACTATTGATAATTAGATATCATGCATTGCACACACAAAAATACCTTAGCTTGACGAAGTTCATATATCTCAAGAAACAACTGTTTGGAAAGCTCTTCTAGTGCCTGGACTTCTGCTTCTAAGTTTTTTATATCTTCAAGATAGAACTAGGAATCAATGCTTATCACCAACAAAGAAACGTGTAAAACAAAAAAAAACAGAAAACAAGGATACAAGTATACCCTGCTCAGTTTGATCTTCCTGCACAGATCAAACAACTGTTCCCACTATACGCTTCAGAAACGATCAGGCCTTTAACTTCTGCAAGTAAGTATTCTTTATTCGCTCATGTTGTACATGGTATGCAACAAACAATAAAAGAATTTGCCACTTGCAAGTTGCAACCGTGTTGTGAACTTGTGACTTGTTCCATTGAGTGTTATATGGAATAATCCATCACCCCTTTGATTCCAATACATGACCACATAAAAAACATGGCAATATCATGTATTAAAATCTTTTAAGTTTTACCATCTTTCACCTAGAGTATGTTCCCATGTTAAACCAATGTGAATATAGGATTATTTTCTATGAAACATTGAAACATAAAGCAGGGACTAGTAAAGTAAGTACCTCCTCTGATCCTTGAATCCTCCCCATCTCCATTTGGGACAAAATAATTTTCTTCTTCTTAGCAGTACATGTCTCCATGGATTGCATCAACTGTAGTTCCAAGGTTTTGATGTCTGTTTCATCAATTTCCCTGAAAAATCATGATAGTTAAAATGGCCAGTATAACATCGTAAAGATGTAGATCAAAGTTAGTCATTAGAAGTGACAATACAGTATTGGTGAGATAAGCTCCAAACATGATGAATAGCGACAAATAACTGAATAGCCAAACCTAAGACCTGATTGCTAATAGTTCCATTCAGAACTTACATTACATACGGTGTTGAGGAGATGAACAATGAGACTTTCTTAGAAGGTGGTAATTCAACGAAAGAAGAAAACCGAATATATGATGCACTAATGCCAACTGTAAAGTACAAAAATCCCTAGTCTGCTACCAACTGAAATTAACAATAAGTGCTTAGTTTAAATATGCTATGTTGCAGATCATTGTCAACCCAAATCCCTAGCTCAGCTCCAAGTCCTCAATTGCAAAATGCCATCTAGACTTGTAGAGCAACGACGTGACTTGGGGTGCGGGTCTTTTCCTTCAAAAGTGCCAGGCAGTGATAAAAGTATACTAGTTGTTGGGGTATATCCATCATGCCTTGATCGAGGGCGCAACAAGTTTAATGTTGCGACACCCTCTCACACCGTGTATATAAATAAGGAAGAGGACAAGTCAATTTTCACACAGTTCCTAAGTATCTAGTAACTAGAGTTCAAGTACAAGTTCCTACAATCTTCTAGCACTAGAATAAGGAAATCTAAAACAAGTTTATAAACTATGTTGGGACTCTGAAGACTGAAGTGTATGTATGTCCTCCCCAAAACAAACGGAAGGTATAATCAGAATTGGGAAGCAGACCCTCTGAAAAATATTGTTTCGTAATAACAACAATTTCCAAGGAGACCTCTGAAACAGCATGGTGATTCATACTGAAACACAGATTCACTACTCTTTTCTAGAATAGAATCATATATACTACTGATATCTGGGAAGCTGTATACATATAACACAGAATGACCTAGTACCATTTTAGTAAGTATATTGAAAATTCGAAAAGAATGCTAATTTTACGAACTTGTTTCCAGTCAATCACTATTATAAGGATAAGTTGCTGCTGCTACTCACCTGTAGATATCGGTGTAGCCGTGTAGCTGACGGTGTCAGCAATGCAGTCGGACTCGCCGGCAGCGGCGAGGTCCATCCAGGCGTCGATGTCAACCACGAACTTCTGTCCCAACGTCTTCTCCTCCTGCAGGACACCGTGGAAGCCATGGAACTGAAGGCCGCGCAGAATGAGCTTGTCGCCGCCGCCCCACGTAGCCGCCGCCTCCTTCTCCGCCATGGATCTGTGATAGAACAGGCCGAGCAGCAGGGGTTCCGCACGGTGGCGGACCTTAGTGCGGGAGCGCTTCAATTTGCGCCGCGACCCTCCCATACGCGGGAACCGGCGGCGGCGCGGACAGCTCTTGGGGGCGCGGCGGCAGCGCGGACTGCTCGCGGGGGTGCGGCGGCGGTGCGTCCCGCTCGCGGCGGTGCGGCCCCCTCGCGGTGGCGCGGCGGCGGCGTGGGCTGCCGGCGGTGGCGAGGCGGCGACGCGGCCTGGCGCGGGTGACAGAGAGGAGCGCGTGGGTGGGAAGAGACAAGGCGTGAGAGAGAGAGACGCGCGCATGGGATTTTTGGATTTAGGTTTTCAAGATTAAGTTCGACGGTGTCCACAAGCCCGACGAACTTAACTTAAGAACGTGGGTACCCACATTCCTAACTCGTTAAGTTCGACGGTTTTATCCAGAGCCCATGAACTTAACTTAAGAACGTGGGTACCCACGTTCTTAACTTAACCCATGAACTTAACTCAAGTAAGAACGTGGGTACCCACGTTCTTAATTTTACCCATGAACATTTATCAGTTTCTTGTTGTGTAGTATCCATCTCAAAAGGAATCCTGAGCTCATGCAACTAGGGTTTCAGGCAACTCCTACACTTAAGTGCACGGTACAAGCCTACAAACATTAAGTGTAGTAAAATAGCATATATAAATGGTTATGCATAAATTCGGGGCTTGCCTGGAATTCAACACTAGATAGTGTGTGCTAGATGACACTCGCTTGGCGAGCATCAACTAGTCATGTCCATCATTCTTCAGGTCATCCATCAGCTGCATCTTGTGGTTGGCACCACATCACTTGCACGATCATCATCTCTCGGTCCTAAATGAGATGCATGATGCATATGTATGAATATAATGAAAGTAGCACAAGATATTCAAATACACAGTAGCGAACTAAACATTAAATTGGAAGACACCGTAAACAACCACACGTTAGCATTAGTTATCTACACGTCATCGGCGTTCAACATTAACACCATTAAAAAGATGATAACATTTTATTTATTTACGCAACACAAATACGATAACACAAGTACGCGCATTTACCACGCTCACCTTAATCATTCATTGGTTCTCCTATTGACCACACAAGAGCAACCAAGATAACGTAAGTTTAAATAGGACATAGGCATCAATAATTGTAAAGCCTAAAATTGGTAGAAAAAAATGTAATAAGATAAAGAAATAAATATATTTAGGATGACATTTCTAGAATTTTTGAAACCTTTGAGAATATATTAGGACCCTTCCCATTTATAATCAATTAATAATATTAAATTAGTTAAGCAACCATTAAATAAACAATGAAGAAAATGCATCCCTCGCTTATCATTTTGTGTAAGGCATTTTATTGAAGACATAACTTGAATTTGACCTTAGGATTTCAAATTAAAACATAAAATAGAAATTGAGAAAGGAAATTGGAATGAAGTCACTTATTACTTGAATTAAATAAGGGAAAGGAGGAAAAATACTAATATCGAAAATAGTGGCATTTATATTCATAAATTGGATCATATTTGATACTAGGAATCTGAACTTCAAAATAGGAATTTTGAATTTGAATTGAATATTGGAAACTTGAAATAGAGAAATAAGAAAAAGGAAAAGAATAAACTAAAGCGGATTCGGCCTAGGTTCATCACCGCGGCCCACTTCCTTTTCCTCTCCCCTCTCCTCGGCCCAAATACCACTTCACCTGCGCGCGGCCAGCTGCGCTTCTCTAGCCTCCCCGTCTCTGGCATGCTGGGCCCGCGTCGCCAAAAACTTTGCTTGACTCGAGTCACTGCCCGCAGGCCCCGCTTGACCACGCTCCTCCCTTTCACATTACCACTAACCCGTGGGGCCGGGCTAACAAAATCATCTTCCCCGCGATGTTGGTGCGGTCGCTAACAGCCTCCCCAGAAAACTCTCCAGCTGGGGGTGCCCCTGCCCTATATATGCTGGCCGAAATCCAGGCGTCATCCCTCGTGCCACCACCATAATCGGAACACGAATCTAAGCCGGGTAATCACCAGTCCCTGCGGACGTGCCGCCATGTGTGGAGGAAAAACAAATCGGGCGGCCGCGGTGTGACAATATTGCCCAGGTCGTCGCCAGGGCCCAGATTAATGGTCAGAGTGCATCGCTGGGGCCGTTCGCACATGTTAGTGGCCTTCCCATGCGGAGACATCAACGGGACCACGACGAATTGCTTACCGAACTTGGGAAATCACCGACGATCGCACCATGTCGTGGCCAGCCTTGTGGGCGCCTTTCTCGCAGGTAGTCTGCTAACCCATAGCTTCGCCTCATCCTCCTCTTCGTACAACACCTGTTGATTTGGTATTTGGGGCCCCAATTCGTCGGACGGAGTTCGACGGTGAACTCCTCGGCAGTGGTCTCTACGGCCGCCGCCGCATGTGCATCGTAGGTAGGAGGGTTGGGGGGAGAAGGAGTGTGGCCGTTGATATAGGGATTAACGGTCGAGATCTGATTCGGGTATCAATTCGCGATGATGCAACCGTGGTCGTTCGATCCGGATCTAGCGAATGGAAAACAGTTTGGATATTTTAAATCTGTGCGGTAGATCTCTGATCCAATGGCCCTAGTGGCGTACCACTTTGTGATCTAATCCTGGCTTTTAGAATCTAATCTAATGGCCCTGATCGCGCAAAACCCCTTCGCCGCGTACTCTTCACAAAACACCCCTCGGGGTTTTGTTGAATTAACCCGCTGTCCATGTGTTATGGTGGAGTATTTAAAACAAGGCCCTGGATCTTTATAAAGTAGCCCCTATGCTCTGTAGAATTTGTACCAGCAGCCCTTAGCCCTTGTTTTCAGTAAATAGAATTTTAGAAAGTGATTTATAATATAGAATAATCTTAGAAAGTTCATAACTTTCTCATTTTAATTCCAAATTGACCCATTCCAGTTGCAATAAATTCATGATAATATTGTTTATCAGCTAGTGTCTCTATTTTGACATGAAAACCATATTAATATTAATCTTCTAAATTAATCTTTTACCTAGCACCTATAAGTTTGAAAATCCATAACTATCTCATTTTAACTCTGTTTTGATCCATTCTAGTTGCATTAGTCTCACAATAATATTTATTATCATCTAGTAACTTTGTTTTGTCATGAGATATAGGTTAAAATGCTGCACTTAGTCTATTCAATACTTAACCACATGGATCTTCAGAAAACCATAACTTCATAACCGTAACTCCGAATTTAGCGGTTCTCGAACTCACGATCTCGTAGCTTCGCGTAGATCATTATTATGCAGTTTATGATTATGTTTGGTGTAATGTTAATTTTTCCTATACATGTTTGTCTGTATTGCTACGTTTATGAAAGTCGCCTAGAGGGGGTGAATAGGCGGAATCTGAAAATTACAAACTTGAGCACAAGCTACAGGCCGGGGTTAGCGTTAGAAATAAAACCGAGTCTGAGATAAAGGGCGAAAACAAATCACAAGCAAATAAGGCAAATGACACGGTGATTTGTTTTACCGAGGTTCGGCCCTCGAAGGCCTAGTCCCCGTTGAGGTGGTCACAAAGACCGGGTCTCTTTCAACCCTTTCCCTCTCTCAAACGGTCACTTAGACCGAGTGAGCTTCTCTTCTCAATCAAATGGGACACTTAGTCCCCACAAGGACCACCACACAATTGGTGTCTCTTGCTTTGATTACAAATGTTGCGGGAACAAGAATGGGGAAGAAGAAAAGCGATCCAAGCGTAAGAGCTCAAATGAACACGGCAAATTGCTTTGAGTGGAATTGGGACTTGGAGAGATTTTGATTCACTCGAATTGTGTCTTGAATTGAATGCTATAGCTCTTGTATTGAATGTGTTGGCTGAAAACTTGGATGCCTTGAAGTGTGGTGGTTGGGGGGTATTTATAGCCCCAACCACCAAAGTGGCCATTGGGAGGAGCTGCTGCCGATGGGCGCACCGGACAGTCTAGTGCGCCACCGGACACTGTCTGGTGCGCCAGCCATGTCACCTAACCGTTAGGGTTTGACCGTTGGAGCTCTGACAAGTGGGGCCACCGGATAGTCCAATGGTGCACCGGACAATCACTGTTCACTGTCCGATGCGCCTTCTGGCGCCTGCTCTGACTTCTGCGCGCGCAGTTGCACTGTTCACGTTCACTGTTCACTTTTGCAGACGACCGTTGGCGCAGATAGTCGTTGCTCCGCTGGCACACCGGACAGTCCGATGTTACACCGGACAGTCCGGTGAATTATAGCGGTGTGGCTCCCCAAATTCCCGAAGCTGAGCAGTTCAGAGTAGATCTCCCTAGTGCACCGGACAGTCCGGTGTGCCAGACCAAGGCAGCCTTCGGTTTACTTTGCTCTTTGTTTTGAACCCTTTCTTTTGACTTTGTATTGGTTTGTGTTGAACCTTTGGCACCTGTAGAACTCATAATCTAGAGCAAACTAGTTAGTCCAATAATTTGTGTTGGGCAATTCAACCACCAAAATCATTTAGAAAAAGGTTTGACCCTATTTCCCTTTCAATCTCCCCCTTTTTGGTGATTGATGCCAACACAAACCAAAGCAAATATAAAAGTGCAGAATTGAACTAGTTTGCATAAGGTAAGTGCAAAGGTTGCTTGGAATGAAACCAATATAATTATTTCTACTAGATATGCATGGATGGTTTTCTTCTTATTTAAAATTTTGGACCACGCTTGAACCACTAGTTTTGTTTTTGCAAATTCTTTGTAAGATTCTTTTTCAAAAACTTTTGCAAATTGTCAAAGGTACATGAATAAGATTGAAAGAAGCATTTTCAAGATTTGAAATTTTCTCCCCCTGTTTCAAATGTGTTTCCTTCGACTTAAACAAAACTCCCCCTCAATGAAATTCTCCTCTTAGTTTTCAAGAGGGTTTTACAAAATTTTTGAAGATACTTCCTCCCCCTTTTGAAAACTCATTAAGATACAATTTGAACTTCATTTTTAAAATTCGGTGGTGGTGCGGTCCTTTTGCTTTGGGCTCATACTTTCTCCACCTTTGGCATGAATCGCCAAAAACGGATACTTGTGAGTGAAATACGAGCCGTTTTACTTTCTCCCCAATGGCAAACAAATAAATATGAGTGAAGATTATACCAAAGTGGAGAACGATGCAGAATACCGGCAAAGAGTAGATAATACCGATGGAGTTGAGTGGAAGCGTCGTCTTTGCCGAATACTCCATTTCCCTTTCAATTCTATGTCTAAGCATAATAATACACTTGAAAACACATTAGTCATATACATAAAAGAGATATGATCAAAGGTATATAAATGAGCTATGTGTGCAAAGTATCAATCAAAATTCCTAGAATCAAGAATATTTAGCTCATTCCTAAGTTTGGTAAAGGTTTTCTCATCTAGTGGCTTGGCAAAGATATCGGCTAATTGATCTTTGGTGTTAATATAGGCTATCTTTATATCCCCCCTTTGTTGGTGATCTCTCAAAAAGTGATACTGAATGGCTATGTGCTTAGTGCGGCTGTGTTCAACGGGATTATCCGCCATGCGGATAGCACTCTCATTATCACATAGGAGAGGGACTTTGCTAAATTTGTAGCCGTAGTCCCGAAGGGTTTGCCTCATCCAAAGCAATTGCGCGCAACAATGGCCTGCGGCAATATACTCGGCTTCGGCGGTAGAAAGAGCTACTGAGTTTTGTTTCTTCGAAGCCCAAGACACCAGGGATCTCCCCAGAAACTGACAAGTCCCTGATGTGCTCTTCCTATCAATTTTACACACTGCCCAATCAGCATCGGAATATCCTAATAAATCAAAAGAGGATCCCTTGGGGTACCAAAGACCAAACTTAGGTGTATGAACTAAATATCTCAAGATTCTCTTCACGGCCCTAAGGTGAATTTTCTTAGGATCGGCTTGGAACCTTTCACACATGCATACGGAAAGCATAATATCCGGTCGAGATGCACATAAATAGAGTAAAGATCCTATCATCGACCGGTATACCTTTTGATCTATGGATTTACCTCCCCTGTCGAGGTCGAGATGCCCATTGGTTCCCATGGGTGTCTTGATGGGCTTGGCATCCTTCATTCCAAACTTGATGAGTATATCTTTAATGTATTTTGTTTGGCTGATGAAGGTTCCCTCTTGGAGTTGCTTCACTTGAAATCGTAGAAAATACTTCAACTCCCCCATCATAGACATCTCGAATTTTTGTATCATGATCCTACTAAACTCTTCACAAATAGAATTGTTAGTAGACCCAAATATGATATCATCAACATAAATTTGGCATACAAACAAATCATTTTCAAATGTTTTAGTAAAGAGAGTAGGATCGGCTTTGCCGACTTTGAAGCCATTAGTGATAAGAAAATCTCTTAGGCATTCATACCATGCTCTTGGGGCTTGCTTGAACCCGTAAAGCGCCTTAGAGAGATTATATACATGGTCAGGATACTCACTATCTTCAAAGCCAGGAGGTTGCTCAACAAAGACCTCTTCCTTGATTGATCCATTGAGGAAGGCACTCTTCACGTCCATTTGATAGAGCTTAAAGCCATGGTAAGTAGCATAGGCAAGTAATATATGAATAGACTCAAGCCTAGCTACGGGTGCATAGGTTTCACCAAAATCCAAACCTTCGACTTGTGAATAATACTTGGCCACAAGTTGTGCTTTATTCCTTGTCACCACACCATGCTCATATTGCTTGTTGCGGAATACCCACTTGGTTCCTACAACATTTTGGTTAGGACGTGGAACCAAATGCCATACCTCATTCCTCGTGAAGTTGTTGAGCTCCTCTTGCATTGCCAGCACCCAATCCGAATCTTGAAGTGCTTCCTCTACCCTGTGTGGCTCAATAGAGGAAACAAAAGAGTAATGTTCACAAAAATGAGCGACTCGAGATCGAGTTGTTACCCCCTTATGAATATCGCCGAGGATGGTGTTCACGGGGTGATCTCTTTGAATCGCCGGTGGACTCTTGGGTGTGGCGGTCTTGGATCTTGTTCATCTTCCTTGTCTTGATCATTGTCATCTCCTCCTTGATTATTGCCCTCCTCTTGAGGTGGCTCATCCTCTTGATCTTCATTTTCATCATCTTGAGCTTGATCCTCATCTTGAGTTGGTGGAGATGCTTGTGTGGAAGATGATGGTTGATCTTGTGCTTGTGGAGGCTCTTCCAATTCCTTAGGACACACATCCCCAATAGACATGTTCCTTAGCGCGACGCACGGAGCCTCTTCATCATCTAACTCATCAAGATCAACTTGCTCTACTTGAGAGCCATTAGTCTCATCAAACACAATGTCACAAGAAACTTCAACTAGTTCAGTGGACTTGTTAAAGACTCTATATGCCCTTGTGTTTGAATCATAACCAAGTAAAAAGCCTTCTACAGCCTTAGGAGCAAATTTAGATTTTCTACCTCTTTTAACAAGAATAAAGCATTTGCTACCAAAGACTCTAAAATATGAAACATTGGGCTTTTTACCGGTGAGGAGTTCATAAGATGTCTTCTTGAGGATTCGGTGAAGATATAACCAGTTGATGGCGCAGCAAGCGGTGTTGACCGCCTCGTCCCAAAACCAGTTTGGTGTCTTATACTCATCAAGCATGGTCCTCGCCATGTCAAGTAGAGTTCTATTCTTCCTCTCCACTACACCATTTTGTTGAGGTGTGTAGGGAGAAGAGAACTCATGCTTGATGCCCTCCTCCTCAAGGAAGCCTTCAATTTGGGAATTCTTGAACTCCGTTCCATTGTCGCTTCTAATCTTTTTGATCCTTAAGCCGAACTCATTTTGAGCCCATCTCAAGTATCCTTTTAAGGTCTCTTGGGTTTGAGATTTATCCTGCAAAAAGAATACCCAAGTGAAGTGCGAATAATCATCCACAATAACTAGACAGTATTTACTCCCGCCGATGCTTATATAAGCTATCGGGCGGAATAGATCCATGTGGAGTAGTTCCAGTGGCCTGTCAGTCGTCATGATGTTCTTGTGTGGATGATGAACACCAACTTGCTTCCCTGCTTGACATGCGCTACAAACCCTGTCTTTCTCAAAATGAACATTTGTTAGTCCCAACATGTGTTCTCCCTTTAGAAGCTTATGAAGATTCTTCATCCCAACATGGGCTAGTCGGCGGTGCCAGAGCCAACCCATGTTAGTCTTAGCAAATAAGCAAGTGTCGAGTTTAGCTCTATTGAAATCAACTAAGTATAGCTGACCCTCTAACACTCCCTTAAATGCTATTGAATCATCACTTCTTCTAAAGACAGTAACACCTACATCCGTAAAAAGACAGTTGTAACCCATTTTACATAATTGAGAGACTGAAAGCAAGTTATAATCTAAAGAATCTACAAGAATAACATTAGAAATAGAATGGTCAGGTGATATATCAATTTTACCCAATCCTTTGACCAAACCTTGATTTCCATCCCCGAATGTGATGGCTCTTTGGGGATCTTGGTTTTTCTTATAGGAGGAGAACATCCTTTTCTCCCCAGTCATGTGGTTTGTGCACCCGCTATCAATGATCCAACTTGAGCCCCCGGATGCATAAACCTACAAAACAAATTTAGGCCTTGTTCTTAGGTACCCAAACAGTCTTGGGTCCTTTGACATTAGAAACAAGCACCTTGGGTACCCAAACACAAGTCTTTGACCCCTTGTGTTTGCCCCCAACATATTTGGTAACTATTTTGCCTGATTTGTTAGTGAGCACATATGATGCATCAAAAGTCTTAAATGAAATGTTAGGTTCATTTGATGCAATAGGAGATTTCTTTTTAGGCATTTTAACATGTGTAGAACGCCTAGAGCTAGAAGCCACATTCTTATAAATAAAAGCATGGTGAGAAACAGAATGAGTCTTCTTTGCATGAATTCTCCTAATCTTATCCTCAGGATAACCAGCAGGATATAAAATATAGCCCTCGTTATCCTGAGGCATGGGAGCCTTGCCCTTAACAAAATTAGACAATCTTTTAGGAGGGGCATTAAGCTTGACATTGTCTCCCTGTTGGAAGCCAATGCCATCCTTAATGCCAGGGCGTCTCCCACTATAGAGTATACTACGAGCAAATTTAAATTTTTCATTCTCTAATTCATGCTCGGCAATTTTAGCATCTAGTTTAGCTATATGATCATTTTGTTGTTTAATCATAGCAAGGTGATCATGAATAGCATCAACATTTATATCTCTACATCTAGTACAAATAGAAACATGATCAACACTAGAAGTAGAGGGTTTGCAAACATTTAGTTCATCAATCTTAGCATATAACATGGCATTTTCATTTCTAAGATTGGAAATAGCATCATTGCAAACATTTAAATCTTTAGCCTTAGTAATTAATTTTTCATTCTCAATCTTAAGGCTAGCAAGAGATTCATTCAACATGTCAATCTTAGCAATTAAACTAGCATTATCATTTCTAAGATTAACAATTGAATCATCACAAACATTTGATTTCTCAACCTTAGCAATTAATTTGGCATTTTCATTTCTAAGGCTAGAAATAGTGTCATGGCAAGTGCTAAGCTCACTAGTTAATTTTTCATTTTTCTCTACCTCCTGAGCATAAGCACTTTTAACCTTAACATGTTTTTTGTTTTCCTTGATAAGGAAGTCCTCTTGGCTATCCAAGAGTTCATCCTTCTCATGAATAGCACTAATTAATTCATTCAATTTCTCTTTTTGTTGCATGTTAAGATTGGCAAAAAGAGTAAGCAAGTTATCCTCATCATCACTAGAATTATCTTCATCACTAGAAGTTGCATACTTAGTGGAGGATCTAGATTTTACCTTCTTCTTCTTGCCGTCCTTTGCCATGAGGCAGTTGTGGCCGATGTTGGAGAAGAGGAGGCCCTTGTTGATGGCGATGTTAGCGGCGTCCTCGTCATCGGAGGAGTCGGTGGAGCTCTCATCGGAGTCCCACTCTCGGCAAAGATGGGCATCGCCACCCTTATTCTTATAGTACCTCTTCTTCTCCTTCTTCCCCCTCATGTCGTCGCCCCTGTCACTGTCACTAGAAATAGGACATTTTGCTATAAAGTGACCGGGCTTACCACACTTGTAGCAAACTTCCTTGGAGCGGGGCTTGTAATCCTTCCCCCTCCTTTGCTTGAGGATTTGACGGAAGCTCTTGATGATGAGCGCCATCTCCTCGTTGTCGAGCTTGGAGGCGTCAATGGGAAGCCTACTTGAAGTAGACTCTTCTTTCTTCTCCTCCTCCGCCTTGAATGCGACGGGTTGTACCTCGGGTATGGAGGAGGCACCTTGCTCGATGATCTTCTTGGAGCCTTTGATCATTAATTCAAAGCTCACAAATTTTTCTATCACTTCCTCGAGAGACATTAGTCTGTATCTAGGATCACCACGAATTAATTGTACTTGAGTAGGATTAAGAAAAACTAGTGATCTTAGAATAACCTTGACAATTTCTTGGTCATCCCATTTGGTGCTCCCAAGGTTGCGCACTTGGTTCACCAAGGTCTTTAGCCGGTTGTACATGGCTTGCGGGTCTTCTCCTTGGTTGAGCATGAAGCGACCGAGCTCCCCCTCGTTCGTTTCCCTCTTGGTGATCTTGGTCACCTCATCTCCTTCGTGCGTAGTCTTGAGCACGTCCCAAATCTCTTTGGCACTCTTCAACCCTTGCACCTTATTATACTCCTCTCGACTTAGAGAGGCGAGGAGTATAGTGGTGGCTTGGGAGTTGAAGTACAGGATTTGGGCAACTTTGTCCGAGTCATACTCTTCATCCCCCGGCGATAGTACCTGCACTCCAAACTCAACAACGTCCCAAATACTAGCGTGGAGTGAGGTTAGGTGATGCCTCATTTTATCACTCCACATGTTATAATATTCACCCTCAAAAACGGGTGGTTTGCCTAGTGGGATGGAAAGTAAAGGAGTACGTTTTGAAATGCGAGGATAGCGTAGGGGGATCTTACTAAACTTCTTGCGCTCATGGCGCTTAGAAGTGACGGACAGCGCGTCGAAGCCGGAGGTGGATGGCGATGAAGAATCGGTCTCGTAGTAGACCACCTTCTTCATCTTCTTTTTCTTGTCGCCACTCCGATGCGACTTATGAGGAGGTGATTCCTCCTTCTTCTTGTTGCAGGACTCTCCCGATGGAGCCTTCCCGTGGCTTATGGCGGGCTTCTCGCCGGTCACCATCTCCTTCTTGGTGTGATCTCCCGACATCACTTCGAGCGGTTGGGCTCTAATGAAGTACAGGGCTTTGATACCAATTGAAAGTCACCTAGAGGGGGGTGAATAAGCGGAATCTGAAAATTACAAACTTAAGCACAAGCTACAAGCCAGGGTTAGCGTTAGAAATAAAACCGAGTCCAAGAGAGAGGGCAAAAACAAATCACAAGCAAATAAGGCGAATGACACAGTGATTTGTTTTACCGAGGTTCGGCCCTCGAAGGCCTAGTCCCCGTTGAGGTGGTCACAAAGACCGGGTCTCTTTCAACCCTTTTCCTTTCTCAAACGGTCACTTAGACCAAGTGAGGTTCTCTTCTAAATCAAATGGGACACTTAGTCCCCATAAGGACCACCACACAATTGGTGTCTCTTGCTTCGATTACAAATGTTGCGGGAACAAGAATGGGGAAGAAGAAAAGCGATCCAAGCGCAAGAGCTCAAATGAACACGGCAAAACTCTCTCTTCTAGTCACTATTGCTTTGAGTGGAATTGGGACTTGGAGAGATTTTGATTCACTCGAAATGTGTCTTGAATTGAATGCTATAGCTCTTGTATTGAATGTGTTGGCTGAAAATTTGGATGCCTTGAAGTGTGGTGGTTGGGGGGTATTTATAGCCCCAACCACCCAAGTGGCCGTTGGGAGGAGCTGCTGTTGACGGGCGCACCGGACAGTCCGATGCGCCAGCCACATCACCCAACCGTTAGGGTTTGACCGTTGGAGCTCTAATAAGTGGGGCCACAAGACAGTCACTGTTTACTGTCCGGTGCGCCTTCTAGCGCCTGCTCTGACTTCTGTACACGCAGTTGCACTGTTCACGTTCATTGTTCACTTTTGCAGACGACCGTTGGCGCAGATAGCCGCTGCTCCGCTGGCACACCGGACAGTCCGGTGAATTATAGCGGAGTGGCTCCCCAAATTCCCGAAGCTGAGCAGTTCAGAGTGGATCTCCCTAGCGCACCAGACACTGTCCGGTGGCGCACCGGACAGTCCAGTGCGCCAGACCAGGGCAGCCTTCGGTTTACTTTGCTCTTTGTTTTGAACCCTTTCTTTTGACTTTGTATTGGTTTGTGTTGAACCTTTGGCACCTGTAGAACTCATAATCTAGAGCAAACTAGTTAGTCCAATAATTTGTGTTGGACAATTCAACCACCAAAATCATTTAGAAAATGGTTTGACCCTATTTCCCTTTCAGTTTAGCAGCGAGGACACGTGTCATCTGAAAAGCAAGTTGGTACCTGGAATCTCAAGTGCCAAGCAAGTTGTGTCCTTGATCACTTCTTTTTACCCAGTCATGTTCTGATTAATTGTAATGATCTGCATAGGTTCATTTTGATGGGACCTAATAAGTTACCCTAGTTTGATTATCTTTATACCTTGTTTACCACTGAATTTTTGGGTAGCACCTGCTATTGCTTTATGTGGTTACGGGTATGAAGATACATTTTATTCATGATTATACCTTTATTATCAGTTGTTATTTATTGTTCATGATAAGATTATTATGTTAATTGGAACATGGAGAACCACCCGGGAAATCAGTGCTACCACAAGGGTTTAATGGGACGCCCTTGGCTGACTAACTAGGAAAGCTAGTGGAGGACTACCTTACCCGAAAGGGGCAAGGGCAGTAGGGGAGTGGTCAGTGTAGGGAGGTCCTCGGGTTGATTTTGCTGCAATGGCGGTCAGACGAGGGATTCCTGCATTGGAGCTTCCTATAAACTGTAGCGGGTTTTCTGAAGCTAGTGGAACTTTGTAAAGGCCTCGTAGTGTTACCCTGCCTCGCCTCCTCGGTAGAGGTGTATGGGATTGGCCGTCTCTTGGCAGATGGGTAACATGACTTGTGGGTAAAGATGTGCAACCTCTGCAGAGTGTAAAACTGGTATACTAGCCGTGCTTACGGTCATGAGTAGCTCGAACACTCACATGATTAAATAATGGAACTAAATTCAATTTGTCATATGCATTGCATCGCAGGTGATGTTGTTGTTACTTTTGTTCCACTAATTAATTGGGTTGGTATTTACTTATACTTAGTAACTGCTAATAAAATTTTGACCAACTTTAAAAGCAATGCTCAACTCTAACCATCCTCTTTGGTAAGCCTTACACTTCACGTGAGCTCCCACCTATGGCGAGTTCATGCATGTAACACCCCTGGTGTTACTATAACTAAAACTTGAGCATGGCATCATGAGCATGGGCATTGCATATGTTTGACACACCTAGAGTGCATTCATTAGGCAAAAATTTCAAACAAGTTGTATTGTTTTAAAGTTTTACAAATAGGACCCTGGTTAAAGAACTTGACTCTAAATAGTGATTAAAGGGGTAAAACTTAACCCAAGTTGAGAAAAACCTTAGGGCTTTTGAGAAAAGTCATAAAATATCCCCAAACACTAAGTTGAATCACATTTATACCCCTGGAATACCAGAAACCCTAATTGGAACCCTGGGAAACCCTAAAACCAAACCCTAGGGGCCTAAGTGCAAAATTTGTCCACTTTTGGGCTAAAGTGCAAAAACCAAGTCAAATAAGTATTTTAAGTCAATTGGATCACAAATATGTGGATTTGAAAGCCAAACCCTAAGTTTTGGACTTAAATGCAAAATGGACCTCATTTGAGTTTACTCTAAGTCTGAAAAATCAGTGAATGGGCTCAACTTTGGGGCTTTGTAACTTACAAAGTATAGGGTTTTTACCTTAGGTCACCACATCAAAGTTGAAGACCCATTATAGGAGAACAACTTTGCTAAAGAGTGCAAGCATAGTTGTTATGAGAAATTTGGAGAAAAACCCAGTCCAAAACTGGCTGTCAGACTGCTTGAAGTTGAATTTCTGAGTTACAGTGCTATAGGGTGAACTTTGAGCTCGATTTTGATTTGGATCCAGTGCTCAACTCAGCTTGATCCCTATAATCGAATTGTAGCTGGTATGTAGCACTACAACTTTGATGCAGTGACTTGGGGGTGTTGCCACAGGATTTTGGAAGAAAATTGACCCAAAACATCGCCTGTCAGGTGCACTGAAAGGGTGCTTCCATGGTACAGTGCTTGAGTAAACTGAAGAAGATCGGGTTCGTGCTCATCGCCGGTAGCCGCCGCCGTTGATCACGGTTCGTCGCGATTCGTGCTCTGTGGTCCTTGGATAAGCGTAGCTCGATAAAGATCTTTACCGCCGGTGAGCTGGCCACCACTCCGACGACCCCCCCCCCGTGTCTTCCTTCTGCTTTGCGGCTGGCGATAAGTTCGCCGTCGACCGCCGCTACCCGACCGTGCGCCGTGTGGCCTAACCGGTTCACAGCACCGCCGTAACGCCCTTTGACTGTCCCATCATCGCCGAGAGAGTTGCCACGGCGGTGGACACGTATTCACCGCGGCCAGCACTTCTTCCTCCTCTCCGACCGCCGCGCGTCTCCTTGAAATTCACCGGCCACCGCCCCCGGCGCCTATAAATTGAGTGTGCCCCTAGGTCCGTATGGTAGTCAAGCACCTCGACACCCCGTATTGCCTCCAGTTGTTCACCGACGAGCTCGAATTTCGCGTTTCCCCAATTCGGTTCTCCGCCGCCATAGAAGTGAGCTCACCGTGGTCAGCCCTCCACAGGTCAGCCCCGGTCCTCTGCTACTTCGTTTGAGTACCCTCCCACCTCCGTAATGCTTGCCGAGCCATTGAATTGAGCTAAAGGCTCTCGGGTCGCCGGGAACACGATCTTGTTGCCGTTGTGCTTACGGCCACCGTGGCCGGAGCTTCCTAGTCCACCGATAGTGTAATTTAGTTGGGGAAAACGTTCATAGGGACTCGAATTTGGGCTCAGCCGAAGATTAGCACCGGTCTTAGCCTCAATCGGCCGGCGTAGCTGCTCGCCGGAGCACGGCCACGCTTGAACGCCGTCGAGGACGTGAAACACAGAATAGGCAGAAACCCGAGGGCATTGTGCAAACTGTCAGTGACTTAACACAATAGTGAATGGACCTATTTCTGTTTAGCCGTTAAGCCGAGGGCCTCTGCGCAAACTCGCCTCGCGGGCGCGGGCGCGCGCGCGAATCCGTTCAGGCCTGGGCCGCTGGGCTAGATTCGGCCCAGAACTGTTTAATGTTTTTCTTTTTCTTTTTCAGTGAAGCTTTGGAAAATTATAGAAAACTGTAGAAAAATCCTAAAATTGTGAGACCAATTTTCCTAGGTTCCTTATTTTCCCTAGTATTTAATAAAAATAAACTCATGATTTTTAGATCAAATAGGGAATTTTAGGGTATTTAAAATAGCCTAAACCATTGATTCTGGAATTTTAGAAAATAAATAATAAGTCCAAAATTTCCCAAACTTTTTATGTGAGCTTTTCACATTATTTAGAAGCCATGGGTAGAGTTTGGTTTGATTTGAACCTTGTTTGATCACTAAACCCAAAACCACCCCCCTGCTCCATGAACTCCTTTACTGACTCCGGAAACCCTAAGTTCTCGGAGTACCGTGAAGGAAAGTTGTACTCAAGACCTAAATAATAAGTTTATGCTATCTTTGCATCCTCATGAGCATTCCATGACATCCATTCTTATGCATGTATATGGTTGTATTAGAGCACGAAGAAGAAGAAGAAGTTTTTGAAGAGGGGATACCACCATCTTCTGATCCTCAAGCAGACAACTGCTTTTATTTCGATATCTGTGGATCCGAGCAGGACACACCTGATAACAAAGGCAAGCCCCGGTGCATTTGCCACCTCCCTTGATGTTTTTAAAATCTTTCTCACTTGCTTGATGCATTAGGTGATAGGAGTTGATGGATTAAACAATTCCTGCATTACCTTCCTTGATCTTGATTACCCTCCTTGAAATCCTGTTTTTACAAAAAGGTTTTATTATGCTTAGTATTGCTTTAGAAAAACAAAAGGATTTGTTTTACAAAAGATGTTTGGCAAAGTGGGAGGGATGTTTTCAAAAATAAAACTTGATGGTGAATCTGTCAAAGGCCTTGATGGATTCAACATCCAGAAAAGATGTACCTCTGTCAGGTACCCGACTTTGGGTTTCAAAGGATTAAGCTGAGACCGGGCGGGTGACTTGCACGAGAAGAGAGTCTCGGTGTAGTGTCTCCGTCTGAGTCGATTAAGGACCTTGTCGATGTAGGCTTGATGATCGAGGACCCTTTAACTGGTCACATGCCTCGTCATGGGTAAGCCTTGCCTCGGGCAGACTAAGGCCGGAATAAGACAACACGAAATGGGAGTGGAGCGGTGGCGAGAGTAGCGTGTACCCTCCGTGGCAAGAGGCTGGACAGTGGTGTATCTGTGCTCTCGGTTTGCGTGAACCTGATCCGGTCTTAAGAACCCCGGTGGCGGGTTGACATATGCAAGGGTTAAGTGCTACATATGTCGTGTGATTAGAGATCCTCAGCTGAGTATAATCGATTCGGATCGCCGTACCTTCGCGGTTATGAAGACTTGGTCACTGCCCTACACGTAGCATTCCACTAAAGATGATGGGCTTTTGTTAAAGAAATTGGCTAGTGCAGGAACAGTGATTGAACTAGGGTAGAAAGAACTCTAGTGCAGGTAATTGTACCTAACTTGACAAATAAAATTGGATTTTTAAGGATCCACTTTAGTAAGCATTTCTGCAAAACAGAGTCTTTGATTATTGAGAAGCCTTACCTTGACTCCCATATAACCAGCATACCCTTGAGAGTCTTTTCCTTAGTCGGGTAAGACTTGCTGAGTAATTCCATACTCAGGGTTTATCCCTTTGTTATTTTTAGGTGGGGAAGTAGCAGACTTTTGCTGCTTCTGTGCTAAGGTGGTTCCCAAAGAAGAAAAACAAGACTGAAGTGCGGGAGGACTCGGTCCTCCATCTAGAATCTTTTGTTTATAGTCTTTCGGGAGAAGTTTGTGTCTCCCTGGTTTGTATAATTATTACTTTTATGCACTCACTTTTAGACTGGTCTGTAATAAATTAACTCGAGCTTACTTTTGGAAATAAATGTAAGTTTATGTAATTCGCTTCCGCATTTCTTCATCTCCGATGATTTGTAATGTCTGCAAGACGGGTGAAACGTTCCTGGTGAGGTAAGGAAAGATACCGAGCTTGTCAAGTAACTTAGGAACATCTACAGGGTGTCTGATGTCTGTTAGACAAGGACAACTGTAGGTGGGCCTGATTACTCGGGAGGTTCCGTCACAGCTGGTATCGGAGCGTAGCCCTTCTTTGCAGATATTAAGGCATCTTCAAAAAGATTTTTAAAAGTCTTACCTAAAGATTCTTTTCTCTTCTTACCTAAGTATTCTGAAGAGTTTATCTTAAAGACCAGATAGGAAGAGTGCAACGTATAGAAGGTTGAATCGACCAAGGTTGATTCTGTACTTACTCATGCATCATGTTAAGAATTATGCTAATAAATTTTCCCCCTTAGAAAGATGCCGCCACGCACGAGGCTAACGGCACGAAAGTCAACGGGACCAATTGGAGTACCCCGGCATCAACTGGCCCCTCGACACGAAAGCAGTAGCAGCGGGAGTAATGACCCCATAGGAGACTTGGAAGCCGAAGTGAGTCGACTTCAAGCAACGCTGCGACACAGGACCAATGCTTGGATTGCAGACGGAGATAGAATAAATGAACTAAGAAGGGATTCAGTGGTGATAGGCCTAATCAGGGCCCGGTAAAGAGGCAACGGTTTATTCTCCGGCCCTCTAACCAGAACCGTGCAAGTGCACCATCTTTCCCTTTCAAGCAGCCCATAATTATTCGTCCCAACAAAGCCCCTACTGTCCAAAGTCAGCCGGGTGCCCCAGGCACTCGATTCCCTGCTCTGCCAAGTTCTTCAACTGGATGCTTTAACTGTGGCAAATCTGGGCATTTTATCAAAGATTGCCCCTATCCTCGGCAAAATCAGGCTAATAATCAGCAAGGATCGGGGAATGCAGCTCCAGGCAAGGGAAGTACTTTGGGCAAGAATGTCAAGAAGACGGGGCGAGTATATTATACGCAAGTGGCTACCACACCGGAGGGAGAGCCGGTGATGATGGGTACGTTCCCTGTGGCCAGTCACCCTGCAATTATTCTTTTTGATTCTGGTGCTTCGCATACCTTCATTAGCAAGACATTTGTGGAGCAACATCACATTGCATGTCATGAATCAAAAGAGGGATTTAAAATTCATTCACCTGGGGGACATATTTTTACTAGAGAAGTGGCCTATGAAGTGCCAGTAACAATGGCCGGACGGAACTTTCCTGCTAACATGATTGTTCTAAGAGGCCAGGATATAGATGTAATTTTGGGGATGAATTGGTTAACTCAACACAAGGCAAGTCTCAACACTGAACTCAGGACCGTCAGGTTGAGTTATAATCAAGAAGAAATTCTCTTGTCTCTCCCCAAAACCAATCCAGCCAAAGCTTCTGGTAGAATATTTGAAGCCCTTGTACCAGAAATAAAGAACATTCCGGTAGTATGTGAGTTTCCAGATGTATTTCCGGAAGATTTGCCTGGACTACCCCCTGAAAGAGATGTAGAATTCGTAATTGAGCTAAAGCCCGGTACGGCTCCCATCTCCCGAAGATCGTACCGTATGCCCCCTAATGAGTTAGCAGAATTGAAGATTCAATTACAAGATCTGCTGAATAAGGGATTTATCCGGCCAAGCTCGTCCCCGTGGGGCTGTCCCGCCATCTTCGTGAAGAAGAAGGATCAAACCTTGCGCATGTGCGTGGACTATCGACCCCTAAATGAGGTCACCATTAAGAATAAGTACCCTCTTCCAAGGATCGATATCTTATTTGATCAACTGACTGGGGCGAGGGTATTTTCCAAAATCGATCTCAGGTCGGGCTATCATCAAATCCGTATTCGGCCCGAGGATATACCGAAGACCGCATTTACTACGCGGTATGGATTGTTTGAGTACTTGGTAATGTCTTTCGGGCTCACTAATGCTCCTACCCACTTCACCTATTTGATGAACTCGGTGTTCATGCCCGAGTTAGACAAGTTCGTGGTGGTCTTCATCGACGATATTTTGATATACTCTAAAAATGAAGAGGAGCATGCTCAGCACCTACGGATTGTATTGACGCGCCTGAGGGAACATCAGCTGTATGCCAAGTTCAGCAAGTGCGCGTTCTGGCTGGAGGAAATTCAATTTCTGGGGCACGTGTTATCAGCTAAAGGAATTGCGGTAGATCCTAGCAAGGTCAAGGATATTCTGGAATGGAAACCCCCAACAACTGTTCACCAAGTCCGGAGTTTTCTTGGACTAGCAGGATATTATCGCAGATTCATACCTGATTTTTCTAAGCTTGTGAAGCCAATCACAAGTTTGTTGAAGAATGACATTAAGTTCAATTGGTCTTCTAAGTGTAATGAAGCCTTTGAGCAACTGAAGACACTATTGACCACTGCTCCGGTATTGGCTCAACCGGACATCACTAAGCCTTTTGATGTATATTGTGATGCGTCAGGCAGTGGACTCGGCTGTGTGCTGATGCAAGAAGGTCGAGTAATTGCGTATGCTTCAAGGCAGTTACGCCGACATGAAGAGCATTATCCAACACATGATTTAGAGCTAGCTGCTGTGGTTCATGCCCTGAAAATATGGCGTCACTATCTGCTAGGGAAATATCTGTCATATATATACAGATCATAAAAGTTTGAAGTATATATTTACCCAGTCAGAGTTAAATATGAGGCAAAGACGATGGCTTGAGCTCATTAAAGACTATGAACTGGAAATCCATTATCACCCAGGCAAGGCCAATGTGGTGGCAGATGCATTGAGTCGTAAGACTTCCTGCCACTGTCTTATGGCAAAGACCTCCGAAAACACTTTATGTCAAGAAATGGAAAAGTTAAACCTGGGGATAATCCAGCAAGGGACTCTGAATCAACTAAAGCTTGAGTCAACCATTTTGCAAAGGATAATTGATGCTCAAAGGGATAATCTGGGCATGAAGCACATACGAGAGAAGATAAGGGCTGGTACAGCCAAATGTTTCAAGGAAGACGATCAAGGTGTGTTATGGTTTAACAACCGCATAGTAGTGCCGAAGAATGAAGAACTCCGCCAGCAAATTTTAGATGAAGCGCATCTTAGTCGCTACTCTATTCATCCGGGAAGCACTAAGATGTATCATGATCTAAAACAACACTACTGGTGGACGAAGATGAAGATTGAAATTGCACGCTATGTGGCTAGATGTGACACTTGCAGACTGTGTCAAAGCCATACACATGAAAACTGCTGGTCCATTGCAATCTTTGCCAATCCCAACATGGAAATGGGAAGACATCAGCATGGACTTTATTGTGGGACTGCCCAGGACGGCCAAAGGGTATGACTCTATTTGGGTTATCATTGATCGACTCACAAAGATCGCCCACTTCCTCCCTGTCAAAGTAAAATATCCTGTCATTACCTATGCGGAGTTATACATTGCCCGTATTCTCAGTTTGCATGGTATTCCGAAGACCATAGTGTCGGATCGTGGACCTCAGTTCGTATCCAAATTTTGGGAAGAACTTCATAAATCCCTGGGAACTAAGTTACTCCACAGTTCGGCCTATCATCCTCAAACCAGTGGACAAACTGAGAGAGTGAACCAAATACTGGAAGATATGCTGCGGGCATGTGTCCTGGATTTCTCACCAAAATGGGATGAATGTTTACCTTTGGCAGAGTTTTCATATAATAACAGTTACCAGGAAAGTATTAAGATGGCACCTTTTGAAGCTTTATACGGACGTCGGTGTCGAACTCTGCTAAATTGGTCTGAACCTGGTGAAAGGTATTTCTTTAGGCTTGATATGGTAAAAGAAACCGAAGAAAAGGTTCAGAAAATAGTTCATAATATGAAGAAGGCACAGGCTCGTCAGAAAAGTTATGCAGACAAACGGCGAATGCCCTTATACTTCTTAGAAGGAGACTACGTCTACTTAAAGGTTTCACCAATGAAAGGCATATCGCGTTTTGGCGTTAAAGGAAAACTTGCACCCAGGTACATTGGTCCATTCCTGGTACTTGAGCAATGTGGACCAGTGGCATACCGACTCCAGCTCCCCGAAACATTGTCTGCTGTGCATAATGTGTTCCACGTGTCACAATTGAAGAAGTGTCTTCGGGTTCCCGATCGAACCGTTGAAGTGACTGATGTTGTCCTGAAACCAGATTTAATGTACTCGGAACATCCCATTCGAGTTCTGGATCAAAAGGACAGGGTTACCCGAAGAAAGACTCTCAAGTTTTATAAGATACAGTGGAACCAGCATTCGGAAGATGAGGCTACATGGGAAACCCAAGACTTCTTAGATAAGAATTTCCCAGGCTTTCTAGCCTTTTGTAAGTTGTAAAGTTTGTATAGCTGTATAGTAAAGAAATGAACCCCCACACCACCCCTGCCTTGTACCAGAAATCAGGAAATAAAAACATGACACATTTCCTTTTCCATTACTCACCCTAGGACTTTAAATCTCGGGACGAGATTCTTTTATGGGGGAAAGGATGTAACACCCCTGGTGTTACTATAACTAAAATTTGAGCATGGCATCATGAGCATGGGCATTGCATATGTTTGACACACCTAGAGTGCATTCACTAGGCGAAAATTTCAAACAAGTTGTATTGTTTTAAAGTTTTACAAATAGGACCCTGGTTAAAGAACTTGACTCTAAATAGTGATTAAAGGGGTAAAACTTAACCCAAGTTGAGAAAAACCTTAGGGCTTTTGAGAAAAGTCATAAAATATCCCCAAACACTAAGTTGAATCACATTTATACCCCTGGAATACCAGAAACCCTAATTGGAACCCTGGGAAACCCTAAAACCAAACCCTAGGGGCCTAAGTGCAAAATTTGTCCACTTTTGGGCTAAAGTGCAAAAACCAAGTCAAATAAGTATTTTAAGTCAATTGGATCACAAATATGTGGATTTGAAAGCCAAACCCTAAGTTTTGGACTTAAATGCAAAATGGACCTCATTTGAGTTTACTCTAAGTTTGAAAAATCAGTGAATGGGCTCAACTTTGGGGCTTTGTAACTTACAAAGTATAGGGTTTTTACCCTAGGTCACCACATCAAAGTTGAAGACCCATTATAGGAGAACAACTTTGCTAAAGAGTGCAAGCATAGTTGTTATGAGAAATTTGGAGAAAAACCCAGTCCAAAACTGGCTGTCAGACTGCCTGAAGTTGAATTTCTGAGTTACAGTGCTATAGGGTGAACTTTGAGCTCGATTTTGATTTGGATCCAGTGCTCAACTCAGCTTGATCCCTATAATCGAATTGTAGCTGGTATGTAGCACTACAACTTTGATGCAGTGACTTGGGGGTGTTGCCACAGGATTTTGGAAGAAAATTGACCCAAAACATCGCCTGTCAGGTGCACTGAAAGGGTGCTTCCATGGTACAGTGCTTGAGTAAACTGAAGAAGATCGGGTTCGTGCTCATCGCCGGTAGCCGCCGCCGTTGATCACGGTTCGTCGCGATTCGTGCTCTGTGGTCCTTGGATAAGCGTAGCTCGGTAAAGATCTTTACCGCCGGTGAGCTGGCCACCACTCCGACGACCCCCCCTGTCTTCCTTCTGCTTTGCGGCTGGCGATAAGTTCGCCGTCGACCGCCGCTACCCGACCGTGCGCCGTGTGGCCTAACCGGTTCACAGCACCGCCGTAACGCCCTTTGACTGTCCCATCATCGCCGAGAGAGTTGCCACGGCGGTGGACACGTATTCACCGCGGCCAGCACTTCTTCCTCCTCTCCGACCGCCGCGCGTCTCCTTGAAATTCACCGGCCACCGCCCTCGGCGCCTATAAATTGAGTGTGCCCCTAGGTCCGTATGGTAGTCAAGCACCTCGACACCCCGTATTGCCTCCAGTTGTTCACCGACGAGCTCGAATTTCGCGTTTCCCCAATTCGGTTCTCCGCCGCCATAGAAGTGAGCTCACCGTGGTCAGCCCTCCACAGGTCAGCCCCGGTCCTCTGCTACTTCGTTTGAGTACCCTCCCACCTCCGTAATGCTTGCCGAGCCATTGAATTGAGCTAAAGGCTCTCGGGTCGCCGGGAACACGATCTTGTTGCCGTTGTGCTTACGGCCACCGTGGCCGGAGCTTCCTAGTCCACCGATAGTGTAATTTAGTTGGGGAAAACGTTCATAGGGACTCGAATTTGGGCTCAGCCGAAGATTAGCACCGGTCTTAGCCTCAATCGGCCGGCGTAGCTGCTCGCCGGAGCACGGCCACGCTTGAACGCGTCGAGGACGTGAAACATAGAATAGGCAGAAACCCGAGGGCATTTGTGCAAACTGTCAGTGACTTAACACAATAGTGAATGGACCTATTTCTGTTTAGCCGTTAAGCCGAGGGCCTCTGCGCAAACTCGCCTCGCGGGCGCGGGCGCGCGCGCGAATCCGTTCAGGCCTGGGCCGCTGGGCTAGATTCGGCCCAGAACTGTTTAATGTTTTTCTTTTTCTTTTTCAGTGAAGCTTTGGAAAATTATAGAAAACTGTAGAAAAATCCTAAAATTGTGAGACCAATTTTCCTAGGTTCCTTATTTTCCCTAGTATTTAATAAAAATAAACTCATGATTTTTAGATCAAATAGGGAATTTTAGGGTATTTAAAATAGCCTAAACCATTGATTCTGGAATTTTAGAAAATAAATAATAAGTCCAAAATTTCCCAAACTTTTTATGTGAGCTTTTCACATTATTTAGAAGCCATGGGTAGAGTTTGGTTTGATTTGAACCTTGTTTGATCACTAAACCCAAAACCACCCCCCCTGCTCCATGAACTCCTTTACTGACTCCGGAAACCCTAAGTTCTCGGAGTACCGTGAAGGAAAGTTGTACTCAAGACCTAAATAATAAGTTTATGCTATCTTTGCATCCTCATGAGCATTCCATGACATCCATTCTTATGCATGTATATGGTTATATTAGAGCACGAAGAAGAAGAAGAAGTTTTTGAAGAGGGGATACCACCATCTTCTGATCCTCAAGCAGACAACTGCTTTTATTTCGATATCTGTGGATCCGAGCAGGACACACCTGATAACAAAGGCAAGCCCCGGTGCATTTGCCACCTCCCTTGATGTTTTTAAAATCTTTCTCACTTGCTTGATGCATTAGGTGATAGGAGTTGATGGATTAAACAATTCCTGCATTACCTTCCTTGATCTTGATTACCCTCCTTGAAATCCTGTTTTTACAAAAAGGTTTTATTATGCTTAGTATTGCTTTAGAAAAACAAAAGGATTTGTTTTACAAAAGATGTTTGGCAAAGTGGGAGGGATGTTTTCAAAAATAAAACTTGATGGTGAATCTGTCAAAGGCCTTGATGGATTCAACATCCGGAAAAGATGTACCTCTGTCAGGTACCCGACTTTGGGTTTCAAAGGATTAAGCTGAGACCGGGCGGGTGACTTGCACGAGAAGAGAGTCTCGGTGTAGTGTCTCCGTCTGAGTCGATTAAGGACCTTGTCGATGTAGGCTTGATGATCGAGGACCCTTTAACTGGTCACATGCCTCGTCATGGGTAAGCCTTGCCTCGGGCAGACTAAGGCCGCAATAAGATAACACGAAATGGGAGTGGAGCGGTGGCGAGAGTAGCGTGTACCCTCCGTGGCAAGAGGCTGGACGGTGGTGTATCTGTGCTCTCGGTTTGCGTGAACCTGATCCGGTCTTAAGAACCCCGGTGGCGGGTTGACATATGCAAGGGTTAAGTGCTACATATGTCGTGTGATTAGAGATCCTCAGCTGAGTATAATCGATTCGGATCGCCGTACCTTCGCGGTTATGAAGACTTGGTCACTGCCCTACACGTAGCATTCCACTAAAGATGATGGGCTTTTGTTAAAGAAATTGGCTAGTGCAGGAACAGTGATTGAACTAGGGTAGAAAGAACTCTAGTGCAGGTAATTGTACCTAACTTGACAAATAAAATTGGATTTTTAAGGATCCACTTTAGTAAGCATTTCTGCAAAACAGAGTCTTTGATTATTGAGAAGCCTTACCTTGACTCCCATATAACCAGCATACCCTTGAGAGTCTTTTCCTTAGTCGGATAAGACTTGCTGAGTAATTCCATACTCAGGGTTTATCCCTTTGTTGTTTTTAGGTGGGGAAGTAGCAGACTTTTGCTGCTTCTGTGCTAAGGTGGTTCCCAAAGAAGAAAAACAAGACTGAAGTGCGGGAGGACTCGGTCCTCCATCTAGAATCTTTTGTTTATAGTCTTTCGGGAGAAGTTTGTGTCTCCCTGGTTTGTATAATTATTACTTTTATGCACTCACTTTTAGACTGGTCTGTAATAAATTAACTCGAGCTTACTTTTGGAAATAAATGTAAGTTTATGTAATTCGCTTCCGCATTTCTTCATCTCCGATGATCTGTAATGTCTGCAAGACGGGTGAAACGTTCCTGGTGAGGTAAGGAAAGATACCGAGCTTGTCAAGTAACTTAGGAACATCTACAGGGTGTCTGATGTCTGTTAGACAAGGACAACTGTAGGTGGGCCTGATTACTCGGGAGGTTCCATCACAATGCACATTATTCCCTACAACTTGTTGAGCTATGAACGTATGTGAGCTCACTCTTGCTATCTCACACCCCCACAGGTCAAGAACAGGTACCGCAGGATGAGGCGCTTGGAGGATGCTGTGACGAGTTCGTGAGAGGTCTAGGCTGTCGTCTCCCAGTCAACTTTGGGTTGCTGGACCGTTGTCTCCTTATAATGTAATTATTTATTTATTTTGTATAGAACTCCTGTTATGTAGTAAAGATGTGACATTCGATCCTATGCCATGATTCATCATATGTGTGAGACTTGGTCCCAGCACACCTGGTGATTATGTTTGCGCCCGGGACTTGGTGCCCCTGAAATCCGGGTGTGACAATAACTACGGAACACCTATCCACAACCAACTACAGCAAGCAAGCACATTACTCATGGAACGCATGTTAACCTAAGTTTAGTTATTACAAGTCTATATCCGTTAAATGCTAACTAAGCATTTTTAGCCAAAAGGGTGAACTCAACCATCAAATGAGCACTTGCAGATTTTTGGGCAGCAACGCAGCAGTTACTTGTTTAAATCATATCTTAAAAGATATTCATCCAAAAATAACAACCTAGGACTTTCTGTAAAGCTTAAAAAGTGAACTATAACTTGGTATTTTTACCTCAACACGATTCAATACTTAGCAAGGTCAAAAAGTGCTAACACGACAACTCTGTCCAGATTTGGACATATTCAGACTTGCGAATTCAAAAATTCATAACTAGAGATTTATGCATCCAATTAAATTGATCCTACACTTTCTGGAAAGATAATGAAATTTTACACAAATCATTTATAATCATCTCAGGTTGATTTAATATGTATCAAGGGTAAAATACACTACGAAGGCTTTGCTGTCTAGAACTTGGCAGATTCAGTCTTCACACTTTAAACATCCTTAACTTAATCTTCAGATCTCCAAAAAGAGTGATCCAAGACTTTTTGGAAAGCTCAGCAAAAGTACTACACAACTTTTATAATCACCAAGAAGCGATTCTATGTTTAACCAAATCAAACAGTACAGTTTTCGAAATCTGTTCTGACAGTGGACAGAACACAGCAACCATTTTGTAAAATTCATAACTGTTAAACTATCAGGCCTATGGTTATGAAATTTTAACACAAGCAAGATAATAAAAGCATCTACAACTTTCTTATAACGACTATGAACTGATTGTAACATTAACTTAAGCAAACAATGCAATCTCTGAAATCTGTATAGAAATTGGACATATTCAGTTACTGAATTTATGAAAAGCATAACTTCTAAATGATAAGACTTATGGCTGTCAAATTTTAAAACAAGTAAGATAATAAAGTTATCTACAACTTTTCTATATGGCCTTTCTACAGAAAACATGATTTAGTTTATTAAACAAATAGCACGACGAAAATAGTGCGTGCAGCCCAAAACAGCAACTAATAATCATACCCAGTACATATATGTTTATCGATGCGCCCTTTACACACTAAGTTGCATTTTAACTTAGACATCACATGAACACTACTACCTTTCATTCGTGACTGTTGGGGACTTATTCTCAAGTGCTATGAGTTAAGAACAAGGCAACACAAAAAGGTTAATGGTTAAAATCCTTCATCCTTCGAAGCATTATCTCCCTTAGGATATAATGATCTTCAGACGAAGGTTATGAAGGACATACCTTCATCATAGCAGAGTATATTAATGGAATTAGAAGCATATAAAACATGAGAAGTAACATGAATAATCATATAACATCATTAATATATCTTTTACGTATTATCATGAGTGAACATAAACTATATTGAATTACATTTATACCTTCGTCTTGACAGAAGGCAGAAATTCAAACGTGGCGCACAAGTGAATACCAGCCAGCGTGAACAGTACAGGGGTACTGTTCACCTATATATAGGCATGGGACGTAGCCCGGTCAAAATTACATTTATGTCCTTGATGACTAGTTACAATCATGACACAAAACATCATGGACTGATCGATCTTTTCATCTTTAAGTCGGTGCAGCCCTTCGTTTCAAGGTATGTCACTATGCCGAAGCTCCCTGAATCATAGCTTCAGTGTGTACCTTCGCGTTATGTTTGCTTATATGCCGATCTTTCGATGGTGTCTCTGCTTAGCGGACCTTCGGCGACGAAGCAAGCCCCCAATAGTAGCCCCTTCGTGGTGCTAGATCGTTTTTCGTAACGAGCTTGATCCGTGAAATATCTCTAAGGCTTCGGAATGCCGAAGGTCCAAAAAACACCTTCCCTGAGCTCATTGCAGAGAAATGATAAATATATTTGGAGCGCGAGGTGGCCCACCACGCAGCGGGTACGAACGATTTGGTGATTCACTCCCCAAGCGCCGAGTGGTCCACCGTTCAGTGGGTGCGGGTGACTGTTGAGCAGGTGCGCGCGACTTGGCGATTCATCTTCCCACTTGCAACACTATATAAATAGACGGTTAGGTGTGAAGTTATCACAGCATTCATTACTATTGCACTGTTGCGCTGTTGAAAAATTTAACCATAGCCGAAGCTTTTTTACTACATTCTCGAGCGAACCATCATTTTAAATTATCTTTGTCAAAAGAGAGAGCTTCGTCAAACCTGTAAAAAACATTAGCTTCGTAAAAACCGTAAAAGTTCCATCAGATGGCCCGAGTACGCTTGACCGCAAGGGTAACTCGTGAAGGAGAGGCGACTGAGGCCACTGAGACAGCTCCGATTTCCGAAGTCATGAGACAATCAGGCTTAGTTGTCAAAGAGGGAGCCATTAACGAAGGTGCACCTACTGCCGAAGCTGAACAAGCTGATATTGAGGAAGAAAATGTTGATGAAGAAGAGGAGGATTACAGCATTTTGATCCCATCAAAACCCAACCACCTTGATTTTGAGAAATCTACTGTGTCTGAAGCCGATGTGCCCATGATGATGAAGCTGGGCTACTTCGGAGAAGCTGAGAAGAAACTTATTCGCTTTGCCAGAGAAGAAACCACTCCAACGCCGAAGGATGATGAAGTAGTGGTGTTCAAAAGCTTTTTCAGAGCAGGATTACGGTTCCCCTTGAACGAGATGATAGCAGAATTTTTGGATAATTTTGAAATTTATCTTCATCAGCTGACCCCTAATGCTATCGTTAGGCTCAGCATCTTCATCTGGGCCCTTCGAAGCCAAGGGATGGACCCAAATGCTGAAGCTTTCTGCCGAGTGCATGAGTTGCATTACCAAACAAAGGCCAGAGAAGATGGACTACATGAAAATTTTGGTTGTTATAATTTCGCATACCGCAAGGATACAAAGGCTCCGGTCCTCAGCTATCGCACTAAGTGGCCAACCGGCTGGAAGTGTGAGTAGTTTTATATTAAGACCGATGAGAAGAAAAGAGGGAAGCTGATGACGATGCTGATGAGCCCGCTGACTTTGAGTTTTGGAATGACTAGACCTTTGTGCAACATGAAACCAGGGTCAGCGTGCCAACTGTCTGTATCAGAATTTAGGGTGGTAGCTGAACAAATCAGCACTGGAGATTTAGTTCAAGAATACTTGGCTAACAGGACAGCTCCGATGTTAAGTGAATTTAGCATGCCAAAGCTAAAAGGAACGAAGAAGACACTTGAGCTTGTGCGATTGCCTTATCGCTTTAAGTTTGAGAAACAGTTCAAGGAGCCCTGCTAAGAGTGGCTAGAAATGATTGAGACAATGTGCAACAAAATTTTGGGAAACTACACCAAAAAAGAAGATCTATTAATGACTGCAGCCTTCGACACCCGACGAAAACGAAGGTTGAACCGAGTAATGGATGCTTTAAATTTTGAATAGCCTGATTATGAGCGACTCAGCAAGGGTGCCGAAGGGACAAAAAGAAAGAGGGTTGTCAGTGTTCTAAGCAGACAGGCCGCTAGAATGGTGAAAGAGGACGAAAAAATTTTGAATAAGAGAAAATCCAGTCCCGAGCCAAAGGCGACGACTTCGAAGAAGAGAAAAGCTGCAACTCTGGAGCCGAAGGTGGCTGAGATGGAAGAAGAGACTCCTTCAACAACCTTTGGTGCCGAAGTAGAGGAAATTTTAAAGGTAATGACTAAATCCTTACCTATCAAGCTGCTAAGTCCTTTGGGACCGCATCTGACGAAGCTTTTACAGAAGAAGGACGAGCCTTCGGTAACGAAAAAGGCGGTTTGGCCTAAAAAGCGAAGAATCATTACTGTTATGCAAGCCATTGAGGAAACGCCACCGCCGGCCTCAGCATCAAAGATGACACCAGCTGCCGAAGTAGATACTTCTACCGAAGTTGCGGCCTGCCGAAGCTACCAATCTGGAGAGTACATTATCTGCTATTGATAAAGTGCTCTTGGATATGGCCGCAGAGGAGACTGCTGCTGCTACAGAAGAAGTCATGGCCGCATTGCCTGAGAAAGGGAAAGAAATTGTCGAAGATACTTCAGAAGAAAAAGGCTTCAGCTTTTAGAATCTGATTGGTCAAGAATTATCCAAGGCCGAGAAGGAGGAGCTGCAGGAGTATGCTGCATCCTGCGGCTACCAGCCAGGAGTCGTGCTCTTTGGTGGAATTAATGAAAAAGCCTTAGGATGTATTCGAGACCGTACTGGGGCAAAGATTATCAGCACTCTGTCGAAGAGTGTTGGTTTTTCCGAAGCTTGAAGCTGACATTAGCAGTTACTGGCGACAGCATATCGTCGGCAGCTTGTTCTACTCCAATTTTAAGGTAAAGCTTTTTCCTCATCTCTTTAGTCTTTTGTGCTGAAGCAAAGATTTTTTATGAAGGCTATTTTGTACAGAGTATGCTACTAAGCAAAGCATTGAGTATGCAGCAAGATCTTGAGGATAAAAAGAATGAGATTATAATCAAGGGCCTGGAAAAGAAAATCAAAGATCATGAAGCTTCTCTAGAGAAAAAGGACTTCCTTCTTCAGACAATGGAGGGTTCATTGGCAGAAGCTCAAACCGAAATTGCTAGACTAAATGATGAACTCCTCCGTAAATCAGAAAGCTTCGAACAGGAAAGGAAGAATTTTGATGCAAGGCTTGAGGCCGAAGCCGAGAAAAGCTCAAATCTACAAAAATCCTTAAAAGAACTTCAGAATATTTGCTTGAACTTTGGCAACCGCTGCGTGCAATGGCTAAGACAGGTCTTCAACTCAATGGGAGCCAGCTCTAAAAAATTTGAACCTTCGGTTGAAGACTTGCCAAGCACCTTCGAGCATATTGAAAGCGAAGTTGAGGCGCTTGACGAAGTAATAGCTGGGCATGGTGACTTCTGTGCCCTGCTGGCTTCTCGCGGCACAGCTGTAGCTTTTATGAAGGCTGGTTGCACGCACGGAAAGATAGTAAATAGACCGAACTTCAGTTTATCTCCAGCGAACCTAGTTGATATTCCCAGCCCAGCCCAAAGTATTGGGAATAGATTCATAACACAAATTTGGACGAAGGGTGGGCGAGACTTAGCTAGTAATGAGGCACGAAGTCATCTTAAACCGGTATGATACTTATACCTATTGCTTACCTTCTCTTGAAATTACTTTTTTCTTTATACTACTTTGTTGTGTACAGGATGACGATGCCGAAGGTCAATAATCCGAAGCTCGACGAAGATTGATGAAGCTGCTGCACAAAGCTTTAGAGACATTTTGAATTATCTTTGTAAAAGATATCGTAATTTAGGAATCAAACATTACTCTATAAATTTGTCCATACCTTGTAATATATTTTTACCTTTCCATCCGTGTGTGAATTGCTTTGATGTGGATGAAACTTGTATCTTTTATAGCCGAAGGCGAAAAACACCTTCCCTTCTTTTCGTACACAACGAAGCGTATCTTTGCTTCTTTATGCTGATCGAAGCATTGTCATCAAAGCCGAAGTATCTGTTTGTACTTTATGTTATGATGATGATCCTACGAATTTCTACATGAATGCGTATGAATGCAATGAATGATGTAATGTAATGTGCAAATGAATGTCCAAACACGAGCACACAAAGCCACACCCAGACTCTGCATTCCCTTAGGAACGTCTTTTGAGTCTTAAGCTCTGCATCCTCTTAGGAACGTCTTTTGAGCTTCTTCACCTTCTATTTCGGTGGTATAAGTTCTGCATCCCCTTAGGAACGTCTTTTGAACTTCTTCGCCTTCTATTTCAGCGGTATAAGTTCTGCATCCCCTCAGGAACAACTTTTGAACTTCTTCGCCTTATATTTTGGTGGTATTTGGCTCTGCATTCCCTTAGGAACGACTTTTGAGCAGAAAACTTACGCTGCGCTCCCTTAGGAACGACTTTTTGTAGCTTCGTCATGCTCTACATCCCCTTGGGGACGTCTTTTGAGCTTCTCCCTGTTTTTTTGCACTCGATGGTGCATGCTTAGATTTACATATTACATCTTTTGGGTGATTTGGCCCTCATGGGGCTAAATAAGAATGAAAAATTACAAGCTGTGGCCCCATTAAAAACCTTTCTCCCCTCTTGAAAGAAAAAGGGTGCCATAGAGAAAATAAGATAAAAATTACATCAAATTACACATAATATCACCGAAGCTCATCCGCATTCCATGATCTGGGTATGTCGTTGTCGTCCATATCCTTCAGTCTGTAGGAACAGGGTCTTGACGAAGATACTACTAGAAAAGGACCTTCTCACTTCAGCTGCAACTTACCCACTATTTCTGGGTTAGCGACTCTACAAAGTACCAAATGCCCTGGATTAATATTCTTCAATCGAACTTTTCTGTCACGCCATTTTACTGTTTCGGCCTGATATTTATTGATGTGCTCTATTGCCTGAAGTCTGGTCCCTTCTATAGTGTCTTTTGTTACTTGATAATCAGCTTTGTCTTCTACCAAAGCTATTGTTCTTATTGACCCTGTTTTTGCTTCTTCTGGAGTTATTGCTTCATCACCAAATAGAAGCTTGAAGGGTGTAAATCCTGTTGTCCTTGACGTAGTTGTGTTGTGGCTCCACACCAATTTAATCAGCTCATCTATCCATTTTCCTATAGGCTGGTTGAAGATTAGTTTCATTATTCCTGTCATTATAATGCCATTTGCTCTTTCTACCAGCCCTTTTGATTCTAGATGCGTAATAGATGCAAAGTGGATCTTCGTACCAATTTGATCACAAAAACCTTAGAATGCTTCAGCCTCAAATTGTGTACCATTGTCTATGGTTATTGCCTTTGGGACACCGAAGCGACAAAAAATATTCTGCCAGAAGAATTTTTGGACAGTAGCCGAAGTTATTGTGGCCAAAGGCTTTGCCTCAATCCACTTGGAAAAATATTCCACTGCCACTACAACATACTTCAAATTGCCTTGTGCTGGTGGGAGTGGACCCAACAATTCTAGGCCCCATCTTTGCAATGGCCAGGTTGGCTGTATTAGCTGAGTTAACGATGAGGGTTGCTTCTGATTTCTTGCACATTTTTGATAGTTTTTGCACTTCTGAACCAGATCTGTTGCATCCGAAGCTGCCTTCGGCCAATAAAACCCTTGCCAAAAAACTTTTCCTAACAAAGGCATGGACCCAATATGAGATCCACACAAACCTACGTGTATCTCTTTCATTAACTCTATACCTTTGATTCTGGATAAACACTTGAGAAGTGGGGAGCAAACTCCATGTTTGTATAGCTCCCCTTCTATTATGACGTATGGTCTTGTTCTTGCTTCCATTCTTTTATTGTAAACTTTTTCATCTGAAAGACAATTGCCTTGGAGGAAGGATATGATTTTAGTTCTCCAGTCTTCACTATGTACATGTGATATTGCTAGGACTGCTCTTTCCATAAGTTCAACCGAAGGTGCCTTTATTGTCTCAAAGAACACTTCTGAAGGCAGAGGGAGCCCCTGTGCTGCTGATTTGCCCAGTAGGTCTGCATGTTCATTTTCCCCTCTTGGAATATTTTTTACAGAGAAACCTTCGAAAGTGGCCTCCAACCTTCGGACTGTGTTCAAATATTTTTCAAGCTTCGGGTCCCTTGCCCTGCTGCTTTTATCAACATGGCCAGAGATGACTTGGGAGTCAGTTTTGAGGATCGCCCTTCTTATTCCCATAGCCTTTAGCTTCCAAAGCCCCAACAGGAGGGCTTCGTATTCATCAATGTTATTTGTACATCTAAAGTCCAATCTTGCTGCATAGCATGTTCTGACTTTAGAGGGCGCTACTAGGACAGTAGCGGCTCCTGCGTCGAAGGTTCCCCAAGAACCATCACAGAAAACTGTCCAGGCTTCAGTGTCTTTACTTGTTTCTTCTTCCTGAGCCCCTGGCGTCCAATCAGCAATGAAGTCTGCTAATGCCTGGGATTGGATTGAGGATCTATGTACATAGTCAATGGTGAATTCATTGAGCTCCGCAGCCCATTTTCCAATCCTTCCAGTAGCTTCTCTGTTCCCCATTATATCCTTTAAAGGCTGTGATGAAGGAACAATTATATGATATGCTTGGAAATAATGCCGAAACATCCCGGAGGCCATTAACACAGCATAAAACACCTTCTCCAGTTTTGTGTAGTTTTTCTTTGATAAGCTTAGAACTTCAGAGACAAAGTATATCGGGGCCTGCTTTTTGATTTGACCATCTTGCTTCTCCTGTACAAGCGCTACACTGACTGTAGAATGAAAAGCTGCTACATACAGGAGTAATGGAGCCCCTAGCGAAGGTGGAGTTAGAGTTGTTAGATCTATCAAATATTGCTTTAACTCTTCAAAAGCCTTTTGCTGAGCTGGACCCCACTGAAAAACTTCGGCTGACTTTAAAATTTCAAAGAATGGTAGGTTCCTCTCTGCTGATCTTGATATAAATCTGTTCAGTGATGCCAACCTTCCTGCCAATCGTTGAGCCCCTTTCTTCGTGTTTGGTGGCTCCATCCGAAGGATAGCTTCGATCTTGCTCGGGTTAGCTTCAATTCCCTTTGTTGAGAATAAACAGCCAAGAAACTTGCCCTTCTTCACTCTAAAGACACACTTTTCTGGATTTAATTTCAGGCCAGCTTGCCTGAAATTGGCAAATGTCTCCTATAAATCAGCAATGTGATTTTCTTGCTTCGTGCTTTTCACTATGATATCATCAACATAGGTCAATAAATTCCTACCTATTTGAGAATGAAGGACCTTGGCTGTCGTTCTGCTGAAGCTTCCTCTAGCATTCTTGAGCCCCTCAGGCATCCAAAGATAACAATAGGTGCCACTGGGAGTTATGAAGCTAGTCTTTGGCTTGTCTTCCTTCTTCATCCAAATTTGATGATAGCCTGAGTAACAATCCAGTAGACTCATGAGCTCTGAAGAAGTTGTTGCATCTACAAGAGAGTCTATTCTTGGTAATGGGAACTCGTCCTTTGGACAGGCCTTGTTGAGATCTGTGAAATCAATGCACATTCTCTATTTACCATTGGCCTTCTTCACCATATGACTGTTGGCTAGCCATTCTGGGTATTTCACCTCTCTAACGACACTGGCACTAATAAGTCTCTTCACTTCATTCCAAGCACCTTCAGCTTTGTCTTCGGACATCTTCCGAAGCCTTTGTTTTCTTGGCCTGAAAGAGGGATCCACATTGAGTGAATGTTCAATTACATCTCTGTTGACACCATAGAGATCATTGGCTGACCAAGCAAAGACATCTTTGTTGTTGAATAAAAATCTTAGCAAAGCCTTCTGTTGCTCATCTAATAACTGAGACCCAGCAGTACCCTTTGTTCTGCTATATCTTTGCATAGTAGCATAGGCTTCGGCTGATCTGCCGAAGCGGCTTTCTCTCTTTTGTGCTTATACTGTTGGCAAGCTTCAGCTTCATCTATATTATGAATTGCCTTTAAATCTGTCTAGTTCCCTTCGGCCTTTCTGGCAGCTTCTTGACTTCCATGGATAGTAATGGGCCCTTGTTCCGAAGGTATCTTCATGCATAGGTATGCTGGATGGAGTATAGCTTTGAAGGCATTGAGTGTCCCTCGACCAATGATTGCATTGTATGGGTATTCCATGTCAACAATGTCAAAAACAACTTGCTTAGTTCTTGTGTTGTGAACATAGCCAAAGGTAACTGACATTGTGGTTTTTCCAAGTGCGATAATCAGCCTTCCTTCGAAGCCACAAAGAGGGTGTGTAGCATCATGAATCTTGTCCTCTGGTTCTTGCATCTGTCTGAAAGCTTTTACAAATATGATGTCCACTGCACTACCTGTGTCAACTAGAACATTGTGGACCAGAAATCCCTTAATGACACAAGATATGACCATAGCATCATTGTGAGGGTAATCTTTGAGCTGAAGGTCCTCCTGGGAGAAGGTGATTGGGATGTGGGACCACTTGGACTTGATGAAGGGTCCTTGCACCCCAACATGCTGCACCCTTCTCTGTGCTTCCTTCTTCTACTTCTTGTTAGCCGACTCCGAACTTGAACCCCCTGTGATCGAAAGCACCAGCTTCGCAACCAAAGGTGCTGCAGCTTGATTGTTGAACAAAGCCATCGTCTCAATAGTGGAAGTGAGTTCACCGGAGGTGGGCGCCAATGTTGGGGACTTGTTCTCAAGTGCTATGAGTTAAGAACAAGGCAACACAAAAAGGTTAATGGTTAAAATCCTTCGTCCTTCGAAGCATTATCTCCCTTAGGATATAATGATCTTCAGACGAAGGTTATGAAGGACATACCTTCATCATAGCAGAGTATATTAATGGAAGTAGAAGCATATAAAACATGAGAAGTAACATGAATAATCATATAACATCATTAATATATCTTTTACGTATTATCATGAGTGAACATAAACTATATTGAATTACATTTATACCTTCATATTGACAGAAGGCAGAAATTCAAATGTGGCGCACAAGTGAATACTAGCCAGCGTGAACAGTACGGGGTACTGTTCACCTATTTATAGGCACGGGACACAGCCCAGTCAAAATTACATTTATGTCCTTGGTGACTAGTTACAATCATGACACAAATCATCATGGACTGATCGGTCTTTTCCTCTTTAAGTCGGTGCAGCCCTTCGTTTCAAGGTATGTCACTGTGTGGAAGCTCCCCGAATCGTAGCTTGGGCGTGTACCTTCGCGCTGTGTTTGCTTATATGTCGATCTTTCGAAGGTGTCTCTGCTTAGCGGACCTTCAGTGACGAAGCAGGCCCCCAACAGTGACCATACGCATTTAGACCACAACAAGCAATTCATTGTGATTACGAGCTTAACCAAGGCCACCTAACAAGTCGGCTAACTAGAGCAACGACATAGCCCGTTAAATAACATACATGTCGGCTTGCCTATTATTATCACTATCTGATACACAACATTCACTACAACATTTTAATAAACATACATATTCACATGTATATTCGCACATCGACCAAATCATACGAAACGTAAACCACCAATCTCTAACTTGCAACCATCATGCGCTTACTTCCCAAATCATGAACACATACATGTTTATCATATGAACAGAGCCTTTCAATAATTATCCCAAAACAACTAACTCCATTACACAACTTGTATCACGAACCTACTTGATTACTTGAAGTGTCTACTCGAAATCGTGAGCACAATCATACACTATATGCGAAGCATAATTTAACGAACGCATAATACGCATCGTCTCGACTCGACTTATAAACATAGAGGAAGCGATGACTACTTTGTCATGTCACCACCTCTCTATTTAAGTCAATACAACTTCTACCTACAATGACCAAACATTCATATCGAGCACACCTTATTTTACCATGTCTCGCATAAAACCATATTGTGGCATGCACTCGAGACACTTCGATCATCGTAGCATAACCACTAATATATGAACTCATCGCATATATTCCTATCAAAATATAAAAACATCCAAGTTCTTTTCTACTTCATTTTCTTCTCTACACGCTTCCATTCATACAATTTATATTTTCCCACACATATAAACACACATGCACAATATCGACTAATTATGTAAATAAAACAAATCATGAATCACTCAAGGCGAACAACCTGGCCGAAATCCGATTGGAGTTGCGCATGCGTCCACGGTTTAGGTGCTTCACCGAATCATGCGTCGCGCGAGGCGCAGCGGCAACATCTAGCTACGATTAACAACACCTAGTGGTTCAAACATTTTATCAAGCACCTAAGATCCAAAAACAGTGGGGTACTAGCGAGGGGCTCACCAAGGGTTTCAACGACGATGCGGATGGGCTGCGCAGCAAGCACGAGAGCGATGACACGCAACGAGGCGGGAGGACTGCTGCGCCGATTCTTCTTGCCGACATCCAAAAAAGGAGGGCTCGACGAGCAGCACCATGGGAGAGGAGGAAGAAGGGTTGTGCATAGATCGGTAATTCTATTGAGCAGGTAGTGCGCGTGGTGGAGCAACAGCATGGGAAGGGACAGCGTCGTCCAGGGGAACACGACAATAGCAGGGGAGGGGCGCTGGCCCCACGGTGCCGACCCCTATGAGCTTCAAGCGAGGGCGCCGAGCTGGAGAGGGGGCCGGTCCAACCATGGCAGGACTCCTGCTAGCAACCCCGCACATGAGTAGAGAAGGCCGCGACCAAGGGGGAGAGCCGGGGCTCGGCAAACAGGGGGCTGGAGAGAAGGGCGCCATGGGGAGGGGGCTTCCTACTGCCATGTCTGAAGGGGGCGCCATGGAGAGAGCACCTGCACTGGCTTGCGTGAAGGAGCGTGGAGTTGCTGCTGGTTGTCACAGGGAGGAAGAAGCTCCACGAGAGAGACGGCTCAGAGAAAAAGAAAGTTGCAGTTAGGGGGGTAGATGGATAAAAGCCAAGCAAGGAAGGAGCACCTCTATTTATAGAAAATTGCTAGGGTTAGGGTTTCTTAGTGGGCTGGGCTGGCCCAAACCACTTAATCGGGTTGCGCTAATTATTTCTCAGAATAAAAATGCTCCTATGGAATTCGTTTATACACAAAGCATAGTGAACTAGAGTTCGGACAAACAGAAGATTGAGCGATTAACTCTACCGAGAGTCTGATCAGACTTCTCTCGAAAATAATTCCTCGTGCACAAATAGAAATAAAAAGACTAGAAGTCGATCGGCTTCGGATTTGGCATCGAAATAAAGTGAGTCGGATCAATAAAAATCATTGTCTATGTTGATTTTCGAATTTCGGATCGAACACAGAGGTATTAAGTCGAGTCAGATAAGAATTTATTAGATGACAATGCAGTGGAGATTCCACTTGAGAGTATGGACTCGGATTAATTTTTGGACATAGATCAAACATCGAGAAATTGGATTCGGATACAAATCGGATAACATAACCACTGTCGAGAGTCCGAATAAGAGGAGTTTTTGGTGTGATTTGCGAGACAAGACTAACGTCTGAATTTACATTTACTTCAAGAAACAAAAGTTTTAAAAGGCTCCAAATTCGGCCTTTCTCGAGATCGAAGATATTCAAAAATTGGTAAACCCTTCACAAGTAACTTGATAAAAGGAGATAAACGTGATCGAGAAATAGAAATTTCCACTGACGATTCGAGTTAGGGACAAATCTCTCGACATAACATGAAATAGACACCTAGGGTGTCATAGCCTTCCCCCTTAAAACAATCTCGTCCCAAGATTCAAATGAGGATCTTTAAGGGTGGAGAAGCATGTAACTCCCACGATAGAGGTATATTCCAATTCATGAGATGTTATCTGATAAGATACGGAAGATATATTTTGATAGAACATCGTGACATATCGAGACATAATGCAACGATCAATTTGAGAGAATGTCCATAAAAGATAGCACATCAGTATATTCTCATAATGGATCACGACTATTAACCGCGATACCAGCGCGTGCCGAGCAGCTCAACCATGTGTGCACCCATAGGAGGCTCCCGGTTTCGTCGCGGCACCATCAGCCGTTAGTCATAACATCATTACCAAACGTAACCAATGAAAAATCCACGTGACACAAATAGATGGAGCCCATGAGAGTATGGCTCAGAAAATAAGGATGTGGCCGGAGTTGAAGCAGAGATTGCTGGCCAAAAATAGCATCACATGAGAACTCTTCAACTCCGCGAACTATTTCATGATCACCATAAAGATTGTCCGGTAAGAGACTAGTACAAGATTTGATATGAGGAGGAACCAACCACGAGATCGAGATTGATAAGCTTTTAGAGACATGAGAGAACCAAGGACAACAATGAAATCCATTGAACCCAATGGATACACCATTTATAGATAAGAATCGATAAAACGACGTCATGATTCTTGGAGGAAGAGCATGAGATTGACCAAAAATAAGATATTAGGCTGATCCACATCTGATACATGAGAACGGGTTATACCAGACAGCAAGATGACATGGTAGATTTTGATGAATGGTCTAGAGATTTGATGGATAAGGTCACCACATGATTCACCAGGAAAATGATTACCAGATTCGAACAAAGGAGAGGTAGGAAAACAAGATCTGCTAGGATGAGCAGCAGAAATGCTATGAAGATTCGGGATAGGATCTATGGAAAGAAACACAACCTTGATAGGGTTTGTGCAACTAGACACCAAACAACAATTTTTTTCCTTCTTTGACACAACAAGTGCACAAGGAGACTTGGATTGGTCTAGCGGTCAAGTTACGGGGATCTACAAACTGTGCAGGTGTAACTTCAAGGGTAAAACACACAAGGGTTAGAGAATACCAACACAAGCATGAAAAAAATTCACTTGCTAACCAAAAGGTAGTTTGGAGTAGGGGGTCTTTTTATGGGCAAAACAGGCAACATTTTTTTATTTGATAGAGGCAAAATGGACTGAACAACTATCGTACGTTCAAGATAGCAAGGCAAGAGAAACACATAACACAACCTAGCAAGACCTATCCAAAACAACGCGGGATGTGACATTTTTTTGCAGTTCATAAAATAGTAATACAGCACATTATTCACAAGTTCTTATTATTGAAATAAAGGTGAGAGAAGCATGTTGGTGCACAAGAGACAATGATGTGGCAATCATGATGCATGCTCATTCTAGACGTCTTCTCAGACCTAACTACTTTTTGGGTGCTTTCTACAACATCCTTCCTAATAGTAGTAGTAGCCTTTATGACTTATATAAATAACCACCTAGCTACCCATCTATTTCCTAAGGCTTCACGTCCTAGGTCTATCCTTATCATCCTGATATCATTCCAACTTTGGTTTCTAAGCAAATTTTACTTTAGAAAAGGTTGGAAATCATGACTTATTTGACTTCTTTGTAATGGTATTTGTTCTGATACCAGCTGTGGCGGAACCGCCCGAATTATTCCAGCTTAAGTGCCCAAGTCGCACCTTTAAAGGCAGCAACACACTTAAATCGGAATAACCCGTCAGTCCCTCGGATCTAGTCCGATAAAGCCACTTACCAAGGATCGAATACCACTGGCTCACACGAAGGTGAGGCACAGAGAAATACAATGAAGCATAATACCACAAATTTAAGAAAGTACCATTAGTGATTACATTATCGGAGTTTCAAAAATAGTAACCATAATTTTTAATCCAGCGGATATAACTAACGGAGAAAACCGAGTAACATGGCAGAGCCTGGCCACGCTACTCCTCCTGGTCCTCTCCTGCAGAAGCAGTAACCCACTCGACCGTCTATCCCGATGGCGGGGATGGAGGCCAAGTCACACCATCAACCAAATCAAGGAGGTACCTGCAAAAAATTATGCCACAAGCAAGGCTGGGTATACTAATACTCAGCTAGACTTACCCGGTGTGAGTCTACTCCTCTACCTCTAGACCATGAAGCTGTTTGGCTGAGGGGTTTCGGTTTGCCAAAAGCACTAGCTGAGTCTAAAATCAAGTTTTAGCTTTTCAAGTTCTAGAATAATAATTTTAGACTAGATGAGTATCTAGCTATTCATACATGGTATCAAAGATTATATCAATCAACATCTTTTGCCAGTCATCTCATTTCCACTTGTTACTCAATGCAGTACAATGGATCAAGCAGTCTCATTAGGTGCGAGAAGCAGACGATTCGAATCGAGTTTTAACCTTGCAAGGTAAACCTAAACACACGACATGTAGGGGCACTCCATCCCCACACATATCAACCGTCCCCATCGATCCCCCGTTCGCGGCCAGGACTCACCGCCTTGGCATACAATGCTCCACTGACCATGGCCGCCGTTGTGCAGTGGCCGCATTTGTACCCACCATATCTAGAATGGGAGACCCAGTCTCAGGACAAGTGAGGGGTAAAGTCCGCGCCCGGCTTCACTTAGGTACTAGGCTTACCAGTTACCATATTTCCCGACATGTGTTTAGTACGTTCAAACGCTTGACACAGGTATCCGCACATTAATTCTTATTCCAATTTCATCTTGTAGACAGCGCATCCCCATGGATCCGTGTCCACAGACCATCATCATTCTGTTATCAAAATGGATACAACCAATTCCTGACCTGACGCGAGTGCTAGAAAAATCACTCGACTTTTACCGAGATCCTGATTGAGCATAGCAGCTACTCGACCTAGCATACTAGTATCCATCTCAAAAGGAATCCTGAGCTCATGCAACTAGTGTTTCAGGCAACTCCTACACTTAAGTGCACGGTACAAGCCTACAAACATTAAGTGTAGTAAAATAGCATATATAAACAGTTATGCATAAATCTGGGGCTTGCCTGGAATTCAACACTAGATATTGTGTGCTAGATGACACTCGTTTGGCGAGCATCCACTGGTCATTTCCATCATTCTTCAGGTCATCCATAAGCTGCATCTTGTGGTTGGCACCACATCACTTGCACGATCATCATCTCTTGGTCCTAAATGAGATGCATGATGCATATGTATGAATATAATAAAAGTAGCACAAGATATTCAAATACACAATAGCGAACTAAACATTAAATTGGAAGACATCGTAAACAACCACACATTAACATTAGTTATCTACACGTCATCGATGTTCAACATTAACACCATTAAAAAGATGACAATATTTTATTTATTTATGTAACACAAATACGACATCATAAGTACCCGCATTTACCACGCTCACCTTAATCATTCATTGGTTCTCCTATTGACCACACAAGAGCAACCAAGATAACGTAAGTTTAAATAGGACATAGCCATAAATAACTATGGAACTCCTATCCATAACCAACTACAGAAAGCAAGCACATTACTCATGGAACGCATGTTAACCTAAGTTTAGTCATTACAAGTCTATGTCCGTTAAATGCTAGCTAAGCATTTTTAGCCAAAAGGGTGAACTCAACGATCAAATGAGCACTTGCAGATTTTTGGGCAGCAACACAGCAGTTAATTGTTTTAATCATATCTTAAAATATATTCATCGAAAAATAGCAAGCTAGGACTTTCTGGAAAGCTTAAAAAGTGAACTATAACTTTGGTATTTTTACCTCAATACGATTCAACACTTAGCAAGGTCAAAAAGTGCTAACGCGACAGCTCTGTCCAGATTTGGACAGATTCAGACTTGCGACTTCAAAAATTTATAACTAGAGATTCATGCATCCAATTAAATTGATCCTAGACTTTCTGAAAAGATAATGAAATTTTGCACAAATCATTTATAATCATCTCAGGTTGATTTAATATGTATCAAGGGTAAAATACACTACGAAGGCTTTGCTGTCCAGAACTGGCAGATTCAGACTTCACACTTTAAACATCCTTAACTTAATCTTCAGATCACCAAAAAGAGTGATCCAAGACTTTTTGGAAAGCTTAGCAAAAGTGCTACAAAACTTTTATAATCACCAAGAAGCAATTCTATTTTTAACCAAATCAAACAGTACAGTTTTCGAAATCTGTTCTGACAGTGGACAGAATACAGCAACCATTTTGTAAAATTAATAACTCTTAAACTATCAGGTCTATGGTTATGAAATTTTAACATAAGCAAGATAAGAAAAGCATCTACAACTTTCTTGTAACGACAATGAACTGATTGTAACATTAACTTAAGCAAACAATGCAATCTCTGAAATCTGTATAGAAATTGGACAGATTCAGTTACTGAATTTGTGAAAAGCATAACTTCTAAACGATTAGACTTATGGCTGTCAAATTTTAACATAAGTAAGATAATAAAGTTATCTATAACTTTTCTATATGGCCTTTCTACAGAAAACATGATTTAGTTTATTAAACAAACAGCACGACAAAAACAGTGTGTGCAGCCCAAAACAGCAACTAATAAATTTCAGCTCCTATTTACTTCAAGAGTTGTCGCGTTCTAGAGACTTGAATTATTCTAACACTTTACCATTTGTTAGAGTTAAAACAATCAAATTAGGACCAACAAGTAGACTTACTAACTTTTATCAAAGTCACTTCGTGCGGTAGAATTACCATACACAATTAACAACGCATCTATCGCAATAATCATACTCGGTACATATATGTCTATCGATGCGCCCTTTACATACTAATTTGCATTTTAACTTAGACATCACATGAATAGTACTACCTTTCATTCGTGACCATACGCATTTGGACCACAACAAGCAATTCATCGTGATTATGAGATTAACCAAGGCCACCTAACAAGTTGGCTAACTAAAGCATTTTCTAAACTACTCGTCACATCAATAAATATACCCCCTATATAATCACGAACCCCATCCAATTGCATAGGATTTGCACTTAAATCTCGGTTTAACTGCACGCCTCATACTCGTCTATTCCAAAACTCTTCGCCTTGCCAATACACTACACTTTGCATACGTAGGATCCATTTAACACACTCGACGTATACACTTAATAGAACATTTTTCATACAACCTATAAAATCAATCTAGCCTTTACATCACACAACACATCTCCTTCCCTATTTCGAATGCAACCATATTTCGACATGCATCCGAAATACTTCGAACAACTCTAACGCAACCACTATTATGATACTTCGGCACGCACACACATATGTGTCCCCACATTATGCACATGACATCAACAGCACAAGTGACTCCAAGTCTCCAACATGATTAATCATACTCCTCATTCGTATCGACTATCACAATCACCGATCACATGCATAAAACTAATACACTTTTTGCATAAACATCTATCGATGTATTCCCCAAAACATTATCCACATTTATTTATCTATTTTTTTAAACTTAGTCTTCACATCAAACAACGCATCGCATATATTCCTATCAAAATATAAAAACATCTGAGTTCTTTTCTACTTCATTTTCTTCTCTACACACTTCCATTCATACAATTTATATTTTCCCACACATATAAACACACATTGTCGGCGTTTCGACCCCGGGGGGTCCCTGGACCGACGAGTAAATTGTCGCTGCGTGTCCCAGCCCAGACGGGTCGACGCGAGACGGAGCACAAGGGAGGAAAACCAGTGAGGGGAAACCGCGGCCTCGTGTTGTCTTACGCCCAGGGCGGATGCGCTTGCAGTAGGGGGTTACAAGTGTTCGTGAGGGAGAGAGAGACGGCGTGAGACTGCGCGTCAGCCCGTTCTCTCGCGCGGCCACCTTCTCGTACGAGGGCCCTGGACCTTCCTTTTATAGACGTAAGGAGAGGGTCCAGGTGTACAACGAGGGGTGTAGCAGTGTGCTAACGTGTCTAGCAGAGAGGAGCCAGAGCCCTATGTACATGCCGACGTGGCTATCGGAGAGGTGTTGGAGCCCTGTTCATGTGGCGTCTTGGCCGTCGAAGGAGCGTTTGAGCCCTGTAGAAGCACAGCTGTTGGGGCTGTCGGATCCTTGTTGACGTCTCCTTGCTTCCGTAGGCGGCTGAGAACCGCCGTCGTCATGGAGCACGCGGGGTGCCATCATTACTTGTTTTACCCGGGCGAGCCAGATGGGACGCCGGTCTTGTTCCCCGTAGCCTGGGCTAGCCTGGGCTAGCTAGGGGTAGGGTAATGATGGCCCCTCTTGTGGCATGGTCAGTCCGAGCAAAGTGGTGACTCCTCCGAGGTCGAGGTTGAGTCCGAGCCCGGGGGTCGGGCGAGGCGGAGACCGTCGTCCGAGGTCGAGGTTGAGCCTGAACCCTGGGGTCAGACGAGGCGGAGACCATCGTCCGAGGTCGAGGTTGAGCCCGAACCCTGGGGTCGGGTGAGGCGGAGACCGTCTTCCGGAGTCGAGGTTGAGTCCGAGCCCTGGGGTCAGGCGAGGCGGAGACTGTCTTCTGAGTCGAGGTTGAGCCCGCGCCCGTAGGGTCGAGCGAGGCGGAGACCGTCTTCCGGAGTCGAGGTTGAGCCCGAGCCCTAGGGTCGGGCGAGGCGGAGATTCCTATGGCGCCCGAGGCTGGACTTGGCAGCTGTCAGCCTTACCCTGGCGGGTGGCACAGCAGTCGGAGCAGCGCAGGCGGTGCTGTTTTCCTGTCAGGTCAGTCAGTGGAGGGGCGAAGTGACTGCGGTCACTTCGGCCTTGTCGACTGGAAAGCGCGCGTCAGGATAAGGTGTCAGGCGATCCTTGCATTAAATGCTCCTGCGATCTGGTTGGCTGGCGAGGCGACCTAGCCAAGGTTGCTTTTCCGCGAAGCCTGCCCGAACTGGGCCTCGGGCGAGTCGAAGGTGCATCCGTTGCTTGAGGAGACCCTCGGGCGAGGCGCGAATCTGCCTTGGTCTACCGTTCCTGCTCGAGGCTGGGCTCGGATGAGGCGACATCGTGCCCCTTGAGTGGACGGAGCCTTTGACCGGAATTGCGCCCATTAGGCCTTTGCAGCTTTGTGCTGATGGGGGTTACCAGCTGAGATTAGGAGCCTTGGGGGTACCCCTAATTACGGTCCTCGACAGTAGCCCACGAGCCTCAAAGGGAGTGTGGGTACTCGCTTGGAGGTTTTGCCGCACTTTTTTGCAAGGGGACCGGCCTTTCTCTGTTGCATTTTGTTCCGATGGGTGCGCGCGAGCGCACCCGCCGGGTGTAGCCCCCGAGGCCTTGGAGGAGTGGTTTGACTCCTTCGAGGTCTTAGTGCCTTTCATGATGGCTCGGCCGGTCTGGTTGTTCCCTCATGTGAACTGGTTGTTGTCCGGGTGCATAGTCAGGTTCCGAGTTCTCGAGCTGGTATGTTGACGCTGTCAACGGTTTGGCTGGAGCCGGGTTTGCGAGAGCAGCCCCCGAGCCTCTGCACAGGGCGAGAGGACGGTCAAGGGCAGACTCGGCTTTTTTCATACGCCCCTGCGTCGCCTTTCCGCAAGGAGGAGGGGGGAAGCGCCATGTTGCCCTCGGAGGGCACCGAACATGGTGTCTCCAGTGAGTTGCTAACGGGTGATCCCAGTGGACGCCCGTGCCCCGTTCGATAAGGGTCGGCTAGTGGCCCAGAGGCGCGCTCCAAAAGTACCTACTGGTGATTTGCCGGACCCGATCCCGTTTGATAGGGTCCGAGGGCTCGATGCCTCCCTCTGATGGGATTCCGTTACAGAATTGCTCCTGCTGGTCTCGGAAATGTCCTAGGGTACCTCGGGAGCGTAGCCCGAGCCTTGGTTATGTATCGAACATATCCAGAGTCATCCCTCACTCTGCGTGCTCTGAGGCGGCTGTCAAACCCTTGGGGGGGCCAGCCTTCGAACCTCTGATCAGTAGTGGGCGCGAAGCCCGAGTGGCCTGAGGCGGCTATCGAACCCTTCCGAGGGGCCAGCCTTCGAACCTCTAACCAGTAGTGGGCGCGGATCCTGAGTGCTCTGAGGTGGCTGTCGAACCCTTCTGGGGGGCCAGCCTTCGAACCTCTGATCAGTAGGGGGGCTCGGGGCCCGCTTCCTTCGCGGAGAAGGATCCCTTTTGGAGTATCCCCCTTTCCCGGTCCCTGTAGCAAGAGAGAGAAAGGGGAAGAAGAAAAGGATACGAAATCGAACGACGTGGCGCACCTTTTTTTACGTGGTCATTATGGCGGAGGTGAAGCGTCGACCGCTTCAACTGCCAAAGGTGTCGCCTGTCCTGCCGCAGAGTTAATGCGACGGGACGAGTGGTTCGCGGGGCGGCCGTTGTGCATGCGCGAGCCGTTCGAGGAACGGAGGGTGTTGCCGCTGCTGTCGGAGCAGGCGGCTGTGAGCCGCTTGGAGTTCGTCGTCCCGCGGGCCTCCTAGTATGGAGGTTGTTCATACCCGTGGGAACGGAACCAGAGTCCCGTTTGTAATGGCACCTTGAGTGCCGGCGTATGTTCATTGCGGCTGTTGGGGCTTGAACATCTGTGTATTTGGGCGTAAAGTCGTGTTTCTTCCCCATTTCGTGCACCAGGACTCGCCTGTCAGCTAGCTAGATCGCTTAACCAAGTGTGAGTTGTCCTGTGCGGAAGGTGACGAGTGAGGTATCCGTATCCCGGAGGCATAGAAGTCCCTTGGCTCGGTTGGCCTTGCCGCTCAAGGCTTCTCTTGCTTAGTGAAGGAACCCTTGGCTGCTCTGCGATGAGCCGAAGCCTAGGGCAGTGGTGTTAGCGTGGACAGAGGCGGAGTTGGCTGGAGAAGAAACTTCGTCGGCCTGGGAGTAGGGGACTTCCCAGGCCGATGAGGCGTTGTAGTGGCGGCTAGGACCTGGCCAGGTCGTCCACTGGTGGGACCAACCCTAGAGTCGGGCTGCCGAGGCCATGAGCCGGGCTGGTGTCCTCGGGGGACAGCTGGCTGAGGCTACGGAGCGGTCGGTCCGGCCGTCTGCTTGGGCCGGGTTCTTGGAGGAGACACTGGCGGCAATGGCCCAGGCGCGGTGCCGACATCTTCCTTCGAGGTGGAGATCCTCCTACCGTGTTGCTGTCCGAGGCCGGGTCAGATTCCGCCGAAGGTGGAGTCGATGCCGAGGGTGCTGCTGCTCCCCCTACCGACGTTTGAACCTGTAGGAACATTTTGTCTGTAGTGTGCGTATGTTTCTTGCGGCTGCCGAGGCCAAAACATACTGTCGTCGTGTTGTAAAGTTGTGTTTCTTTTCCCCTTGTTTCGAGTATTAGGACTTGTTCGTCGGTAACAGAATCATTTATCCGAGCGTGAGTTACTTATCGCAGAAGGTGATGAGTGAGGTATCCGTATCCCGGAGGCATAGGAGTCCCTCGGCTCGGTCGGCCTTGCCTGCTTACGTGTACTCTTACTCGTCCGTAGGATTCTGTTATCGATATAGTCGAGATGGCACGAAAAATCGTTTCAGCAGAAAAAGTTTTCGAGCGTTAAGACTTGTTCGGACAGCGGAATCCCTTATCCGAGCGTGAGTTACTTATCGCAGAAGGTGATGAGTGAGGTATCTGTATCCCAGAGGCGTAGGAGTCCCTCGGCTCGGTCGGCCTTGCCTGCTTACGTGTACTCCGTCGTTTTCAGGACTCCACTATCGAAGTAGTCGAAAAGCACGAAAAATGTTCTGGCAGAAAGATTTTTTTCTGAGGAAAATTTTGACGCGGAGGGGGTTCCCCCTTCTAGCCCCCGAGGGAGGGTCGGGCTTTGCCGAGGCAAGGCTGACCCTTCCTTGATGGTTAGACTTTGCTTGTGTATGTAGACGAGGTACATGAACGACTTGAAAACATCTTAAGGGTAGAAGCGACGTAGCTGTCGGATGTTCCAAGCATTGCTGTAGACCTCGCCTTGACTGTTGGCCAGCTTGTATGTCCTGGGCTTCAGAATCTTGGCGATGATGAATGGTCCTTCCCAGGGAGGCGTGAGCTTGTGGCACCCTCGGACGTCTTGTCGTAGCCGAAGCACCAGGTCGCCCACCTGGAGGTCTCGGGACCGAACCCCTCGGGCGTGGTAGCGTCGCAGGGACTGCTGATACCGCGCCGAGTGTAGTAAGGTCATGTCCCGAGCCTCTTCTAGCTGGTCCAGTGAGTCTTCTCGGTTTGTCTGGTCGCTTCGGGCGTCGTATGCCCTTGTCCTCGGGGAGCCGTATTCTAAGTCTGTGGGCAAGATAGCCTCGGCCCATAGACTAGAAAAAACAACGTGAAGCCCGTGGCTTGGCTTGGCGTCGTCCTCAGACTCCAGACCACTGAGGGGAGTTCCTTCATCCACCGCCTGCCGAACTTGTTGAGGTTGTTGTAGATCCTCGGCTTGAGTCCCTGTAGAATCATGCCGTTGGCACGCTCTACCTGCCCATTCATCATGGGGTGAGCTACGGCAGCCCAATCCACCCGGATGTGGTGGTCCTCGTAGAAGTCCAGGAACTTTCTGCCAATAAACTGGGTGCCGTTGTCAGTGATGATGGAGTTCGGGACCCCAAAGCGATGGATGATGTTGGTGAAGAACGCCACCGCCTGCTCGGACCTGATGCTGTTTAGGGGTCGGACCTCAATCCACTTGGAGAATTTGTCGATGGCGACCAGCAGGTGCGTGAAGCCCCCGGGTGCCTTCTGTAAGGGACCGACGAGGTCCAGACCCCACACAGCAAACGACCAGGTGATGGGTATTGTTTGCAAGGCCTGAGCGGGCAGGTGCGTCTGCCTTGCATAAAATTGACATCCTTGGTAGGTGCGTACAATCCTAGTGGCGTCGGCCACCGCGGTTGGCCAGTAGAAACCCTGTCAGAAGGCGTTTCCCACGAGGGCTCGAGGTGCTGCGTGGTGACCGCAAGCCCCCGAGTGTATTTCTTGCAATAACTCCTGACCTTCAGCGATGGATATGCACCGCTGGATGATGTCTGAGGGGCTGTGGTGGTAGAGCTCCTTTTCGTCACCAAGCAAGACGAACGACTTGGCGCGCCGTGCCAGTCATCGAGCTTCAGCTCTGTCGAGGGGTAGCTCTCCTCGGTGGAGATATTGCAGGTATGGGGTCTGCCAGTTTCGATTAGGCGTGACCCCATTCCACTCTTCCTCAACGCGCAGTGCCTCACCCTCGGGGGCCGAGGGTGCCTCAGGCTGAGCTGAGGGCGCCTCGGGCAGAGCCGAGGCCTTCTCGGGCTCGGGCGTGTTATCGGTCTTGACGGAGGGTTGATGTAGGTCTCAGGAGAAGACGTCCGGAGGAACCGTTGTCCGCCCCGAGGCTATCTTAGCCAGTTCATCTGCAGTCTCGTTGTATCATCGAGCGACGTGGTTGAGCTCGAGCCCGTAGAACTTGTCCTCCAGGCGCTGAACCTCGTCGCAGTAAGCTTCCATCTTCGGGTCGCAGCAGTGGGTGTTCTTCATGACATGGTTGATGACAAGCTGCGAGTCGCCACGAGCGTCGAGGCGCCGAACCCCTAGCTCGATGGCGAAACTCAACCCGTTAACCAGAGCCTCATACTCGGCCACGTTGTTGGAGGTCGGGAAATGGAGGCGCAGCACGTAGCGGAGGTGCTTGCCAAGGGGTGAGATGAAGAGCAGGCCCGCGCCCGCTCTTGTTTTCATCAGCGACCCATCAAAATACATGGTCCAGAGTTCCGGTTGGGATCGGAGCTGCTGGAAGCTGGGTGTCGACCCATTCAGCCACAAAGTCTGCCAAGACTTGGGACTTGATGGCCTTCCGAGGGGCGAACGAGATCGTCTCGCCCATGATCTCCACCGCCTACTTTGCAATCCTACCTAAGGCCTCTCGGCACTGGATGATCTCCCCCAGGGGGAAGGATGACACCACAGTCACCGGATGAGACTCGAAGTAGTGTTCGCAACTTTCGCCGTGTCAGAATTACCGCGTACAGTAGCTTCTGAATTTGCGGGTAGCGGATTTTGGTCTCGGACAGTACCTCACTGATGAAGTAGACCGGTCTCTAGACGGGCAATGCGTGCCCTTCTTCTCGTCTCTCGACCATGATCGCGGCGCTGACCACCTGAGTGGTAGCGGCGACGTAGATCAAGAGGGCTTCTCCGGCAGCGGGGGGCACTAGGATGGGCGTGCTTGTAAGGAGTGCCTTCAAGTTCCTGAGGGCTTCCTCAGCCTCGGGGGTCCAAGTGAAGCGCTCGGTCTTCCTTAAGAGGCGATACAGGGGCAGGCCTCTTTCGCCAAGGCCCGAGATGAAGCGGCTCAGAGCCGCAAGGCATCCCATGACCCTTTGTACTCCTTTCAAGTCCTTGATAGGCCCCATGTTGGTGATGGCCGCGATTTTCTTCGGGTTGGCCTCGATGCCCCGCTCGAAGACGATGAACCCCAAGAGCATGCCTCGAGGGACTCCGAAGACACACTTCTCGGGATTGAGTTTTACGCCTTTCGCTTTGAGACACTTGAATGTCGTTTCAAGGTCGGAGAGGAGGTCGGAGGCTTTCCTCGTCTTGACTACGATGTCATCGACGTAAGCCTCGACCGTTCGGCCAATGTGCTGTCCGAACACGTGGTTCATGCACCGTTGGTATGTCGCACCCGCATTCCATAAACCAAATGGCATAGTAATGTAGCAGTACATGCCAAAGGGTGTGATGAAAGAAGTCGCGAGCTGGTCGGATTCTTTCATCCTGATTTGGTGATACCCTGAGTAGGCATCGAGGAATGACAGGGTTTCGCACCCAGCAGTGGAATCCATGATTTGATCGATGCGAGGCAGAGGGTAGGGAACTTTCAGACATGCTTTGTTTAGACCAGTGTAGTCTACACACATCCGCCATTTCCCACCTTTCTTTTTCACAAGCACAGGGTTGGCAAGCCATTCGGGATGGAATACCTCTTTGATGAACCCAGCAGCCATCAGCTTGTGGATCTCCTCGCCTATAGCTCTGCGCTTTTCTTCGTCGAATCGGCGCAGAGGCTGCTTCACGGGTCGGGCTCCAGCTCAGATATCCAGTGAGTGCTCGGTGACATCCCTCGGTATGCCTGGCATGTCCGAGGGACTCCACGCAAAAACCTCGGCGTTCACGCGGAGAAAGTCGACGAGCACTGCTTCCTATTTGGGGTCGAGCTCAGAGCCGATCTGGATCTGCTTAGATGTGTCGTTGCTGGGGTCGAGAGGGACGGACTTAACCGCCTCTGCTGGTTCGAAGTTGCCGGCGTGGCGCTTCGCATCTGGCGCCTCCTTGGAGAGGTTCTCCATGTCGGCGATGAGGGCCTCGGATTCGGTGAGGGCCTCGGCGTACTCCACGCACTCCACATCGCATTCGTACGCGTGTCGGTACGTGGGGCCGACGGTGATGACCCCGTTGGGGCCCAGCATCTTGAGCTTGAGGTAGGTGTAGTTCGGGACGGCCATGAACTTGGCGTAGCATGGTCTCCCCAGCACTGCGTGGTAGGTTCCTCGGAACCTGACCACTTCGAACATGAGGGTTTCCTTTCGGAAGTTGGTGGGAGTCCCGAAGCAGACGGGCAGATCGAGTTGTCCAAGGGGCTGGACGCGCTTCCCGGGAATGATCCCGTGAAAGGGTGCCGCGCTGGCCCGGATCGAGGACGGATCGATCTGCAGGAGCCCGAGGGTGTCGGCGTAGATGATGTTGAGGCTACTGCCTCCGTCCATGAGGACCTTGGTAAGCCTGACGTTGCCGATGACAGGATCAACAACGAGCGGGTACTTCCCCGGGCTCGGCACGCGGTCGGGGTGGTCGCCTTGATCAAAGGTGATGGGCTTGTCGGACCAGTCTAGGTAGACTGGCGCCGCCACATTCACCGAGCAGACCTCCCGGCGCTCTTGCTTGTGGTGCCGAGCCGAGGCATTCGCCACCCATCCACCATAGATCATGAAGCAGTCATGGACCTCGAGGAACTCCTCTGCCTTATGGGCTTCCTTCTTGTCGTTGTCGGGGGCCCTGCCACCTTTCGTCGGTGTCCCGGCTTTGTGGAAGTAGCGCCGAAGCATAACACACTCCTCAAGGGTGTGCTTGATGGGACCCTGATGATAGGGGCACGACTCCTTGAGCATCTTGTCGAACAAGTTGGCGCCTCCGGGAGGCTTCCGAGGGTTCTTGTGCTCGGCGGCGGCGACAAGGTCCGCGTAGGCGGTGTCGTGTTTTGCTTGCGACTTCTTCTTGCCCTTCTTCCTCGCGCCGCGCTGAGCGGACGCCTCGGTGACGTCATCCGGCTAGCACCCCTGAGGCTGCTTGTCCTTCCGGAAGATGGCCTCGACCGCCTCATGGCCAGAGGCGAACTTGGTGGCGATGTCCATCAGCTCGCTCGCCCTGGTGGGAGTCTTGCGACCCAGCTTGCTCACCAGGTCGCGGCAAGTGGTGCCGTCGAGGAACGCGCCGATGACATCTGAGTCGGTGATGTTGGGCAGCTCGGTGCGCTGCTTCGAGAATCGCCGGATGTAGTCCCGCAGGGATTCTCCTGGCTGCTGGCGGCAGCTTCGGAGATCCAGGAGTTCCCAGGGCGCACGTATGTGCCCTGGAAGTTGCCGGCGAAGGCTTTGACCAGGTCGTCCCAGTTGGAGATCTACGCAGGAGGCAGATGCTCCAGCCAGGCTCAGGCTGCGTTGGAGAGGAACAGGGGGAGGTTGCGGATGATGAGGTTGTCATCGTCCGTTCCACCCAGCTGGCAGGCCAGCCTGTAGTCCGTGAGCCACAGTTCCGGCCTCGTCTCCCGTAAGTACTTGGTGATGGTAGTAGGGGCCCGGAACTGGGTCGGGAACGGCGCCTGTCGTATGGCCCGGCCGAAAGCTTGCGGACCGGGTGGTTTGGGCGAAGGGCTCCAATCCTCCTCGCTGTCGTAGCGTCCCCCACGCCTGGGGTGGTAGCCTCGGCGCACCTTCTCGTCGAGGTGGCCTCGACGATCGTGGCGATGGTGGTCGTTGCCGAGGCGGACCGGGGCCGCAGGCGCTGTGTCCCATGTGCGCCCGGTGTGGACCGAGGCTTCCCTCATGAATTGGGAAGTCGCGGTGTGATGCTCCGGGGGGTACCCCTGCCTCCGGGAGGCAGAGCTTTCGGCCCCTCGGACCGCGGCATCTTCCAGGAGATTCTTGAGCTCTCCCTGGATACGCCGCCCCTCGGTGGTGGATGGTTCCGGCATCGCTCGGAGTAGTATTGCTGCTGCAGCCAGGTTCTGGCCGATCCCACTGGAAGCCGGGGGCAGCCTTGACCTGGCATTGTCGGTGATGCGGTGCTGGACGTCCTGGGCCAGATGACGCGCTTCTCCTGCTGATGCTCGGCCTGCCCGCTCATGCCCGATGTTCTGCCGGAGCTGCACAAGTTGTCCTGCTTCCTCGTCGAGCCTGGCCTGCATCTCGTGGATTTGCTCGAGCTGTGTGTCCTGACCCCCCACAGGGACTGGGACCACAGGTAGCTCCCGAAGGATGTCAACGCGAGGCGCAGGCCTAGAGGAATCGCCGTCTTCCAGCATACCAAGGTGTTGCCTTCGTCGAGACCCTTTAGATCGACGTGGAAACATTCGCGACTTGGGCCACAGTCCTCGTCGCCGAGGCTGTGGCTATCATCGGAGCAATCGGAGAGGCAGTAGTCGCATGCGGTCAAGAAGTCCCGCATGGCACTAGGGTTATCGAGCCCGGAGAAATTCCAACTAGAGTCAGGCTCGTCATCTTCCTCGGAACTCGGGGGCCCGTAGGTCGAGACGGCCGTCAATCGGTCCCAGGTTGACCACATATGGTACCCCGGATGGTTTGGATATGCCTTTATGAAAGCGTCCACCGAAGCGGGGTCGCTTGGTGGGTCGAAGCTGAATCTAAAAGGCATAGGATGGGAAACTGTCGGTACCTCTTGATCGACGGACGGTGACGAAGTCGCGTCAGGGACGGACTGCACCGTTATCTCAGGTACGAGGCTAACGCCCAGCAAGTCCTTCGCGAGCGTGCTGGCGTCGTTCGTCTACTTGGGGTTGGCGTGTCGCGGGGAAACGATGCTCGTCTTCGTCTCAGACACGAGGTCAACGCCCAACGTGTCCCCCGCTGGGGTGCCAGCATCGTTGACTCGCTCGACAGCCGACGAGACGCCGCCTCCTGCTTGGCCACGATTGCCTGGCCTCCTTCCCCGTCGACGGGGAAGGTGATGGGACAGACTCGGATGCTGTTCTTTCGCCACACGGGGAAGACGCCGTCAATTCCGCTGCCGGCGGGCGGGCTGACGGCCGCCATTGCCGTTGTCGCGCGGTGGAGGAAGGAGTATCATGTCGTAGCTGCCGTCGAGGGACATGAACTCGAGACTCCCGAAACGGAGCTTCGTCCCGGGTTGGAGAGGTCGCTGGAGACTCCCCATCTGGAGCTTGATTGGAAGCTGTTCGTCAACACAGCAGGCCCCTACCCGGCGCACCAACTGTCGGCGTTTCGACCCCGGGGGGGTCCCTGGACCGACGAGTAAATTGTCGCTGCGTGTCCCAGCCCAGATGGGTCAACGCGAGACGGAGCACAAGGGGGGAAACCAGTGAGGGGAAACCGCGGCCTCGTGTTGTCCTGCGCCCAGGGCGGATGCGCTTGCAGTAGGGGGTTACAAGCGTTTGCGAGGGAGAGAGAGAGGGCGTGAGACTGCGCATCAGCCCGTTCTCCCGCGCGGCCACCTTCTCGTACGAGGGCCCTGGACCTTCCTTTTATAGACGTAAGGAGAGGGTCCAGGTGTACAACGGGGGGTGTACCAGTGTGCTAACGTGTCTAGCAGAGAGGAGCCAGAGCCCTATGTACATGCCGACGTGGCTGTCGGAGAGGTGTTGGAGCCCTGTTCATGTGGCGTCGTGGCCATCGGAGGAGTGTTTGAGCCCTGTAGAAGCACAGCTGTCAGGGCTGTCGGATCCTTGCTGACGTCTCCTTTCTTCCGTAGGGGGCTGAGAACCGCCGTCGTCATGGAGCACGCAGGGTGCCATCATTACTTGTTTTACCGGGGCGAGCCAGATGGGACGCCGGTCTTGTTCCCCGTAGCCTGGGCTAGCCTGGGCTAGCTAGGGGTAGGGTAATTATGGCCCCCCTTGTGGCGTCGTCGGTCCGAGCGAGGTGGTGACTCCTCCGAGGTCTAGGTTGAGTCTGAGCCCGGGGGTCGGGTGAGGCAGAGACCGTCGTCCGAGGTCGAGGTTGAGCCCGAACCCTGGGGTCGAGCGAGGCAGAGACCGTTGTCCGAGGTCGAGGTTGAGCCCGAACCCTGGGGTCGGGCGAGGCGGAGACCGTCTTCCGGAGTCGAGGTTGAGTCCGAGCCCTGGGGTCGGGCGAGGCGGAGACCGTCTTCTGAGTCGAGGTTGAGCCCGAGCCCTAGGGTCGGGCGAGGCGGAGACCGTCTTCTAGAGTCAAGGTTGAGCCCGAGCCCTGGGGTCGGGCGAGGCAGAGATTCCTATGGCGCCCGAGGCTGGACTTGGCAGCTGTCAGCCTTACCCTGGTGGGTGGAACAACAGTCGGAGCAGCACAGGCGGCGCTGTTTTCCTGTCAGGTCAGTCAGTGGAGGGGCGAAGTGACTGCAGTCACTTCGGCCTTGTCGACTGGAAAGCGCGCGTCAGGATAAGGTGTCAGGCGATCCTTGCATTAAATGCTCCTGCGATCTAGTCGGCTGGCGAGGCGATCTAACCAAGGTTGCTTCTCCATGAAGCCTGCCCGAACTGGGCCTCGGGCGAGTCGAAGGTGCGTCCGTTGCTTGAGGAGACCCTCGGGCGAGGCGCGAATCTGCCTTGGTCTATCGTTCCTGCTCGAGGCTGGGCTCGGATGAGGCGAGATCGTGTCCCTTGAGTGGACGGAGCCTTTGACCGAAATTGCGCCCATCAGGCCTTTGCAGCTTTGTGCTGATGGGGGTTACCAGCTGAAATTAGGAGCCTTGGGGGTACCCCTAATTATGGTCCCCGACACACATGCACAATATCGACTAATTATGTAAATAAAACAAATCGTGAATCACTTAAGGCAAACAATCTGGCCGAAATCCGATTGGAGTTGTGCATGCGTCCACAGTTTAGGTGCTTCATCGAATCATGCGTCGCGCGAGGCGCAGCGGCAACATCTAGCTGCAATTAACAACACCCAGTTGTTCAAATATTTTATCAAGCACCTGAGATCCAAAAACAGTGGGGTACTAGCGAGGGGCTCACCAAGGGTTTCGACGACGACGCGGATGGGCTGCGCAGCAAGCACGCGAGCGATGACACGCGACGAGGGGAGTGGAGAATGGACGGGAGGGCTACTGCGCTGATTCTTCTTGCCGACATCCAAAAAAAGGAGGGCTCGACAAGCAGCACCATGGGAGAGGAGGAAGAAGGGTTGTGCATAGATCGGTCATTCTGTCGAGCAGGTAGTGCACGTGGTCGAGCAGCGACATGGGAAGGGACAGCGTCGTCCAGGGGAACAGGGAGGGCGCCCGGCCATGGCAATAGCAGGGGAGCGGCGCAGGCCCGATAGTGCCGACCCCTGTGAGCTTCAAGCCAGTGCGTCGAGCTGGAGAGGGGGCCAGTCCGGCCATGGCAGGACTCCTGCCTGCAAACCCACGCTCGAGTAGAGAAGGTCGTGGCCAAGGGGAGAGTAGGGGCTTGGCAAATAGGGGGGCTGGAGAGAAGGGCGCCATGGGGAGGGGGCTTCCTGCTGCCATGCCTGAAAGGGGCGCCATGGGGAGAGCACCTGCACTGGCTTGCGTGAAGGAGCGTGGAGTTGCTGCTGGTTGTCAAAGGGAGGAAGAAGCTCCACGGGAGAGACGGCTGGGAGAAAAAGAAAGTGGCGGCTAGGGGTGTAGATGGATAAAATCCAAGCAAGGAAGGAGCACCTCTATTTATAGAAAATTGCTAGGGTTAAGGTTTCTTAGTGGGCTGGGCTGGGCTGGCCCAAAACACTTAATCGGGTTGCGCTAATTATTTCCCGGACTAAAAATGCTCCTGCGGAATTCGTCTGTACACAGAACAGAGTGAACTAGAGTTCGGACGAACGGAAGATTGAGCGATTAACTTGGCCGAGAGTCTGATCTGACTTCTCTCAAAAATAATTCCTCGTGCACAAATAGAAATAAAAAGACTAGAGGTCAATCGGCTTCGGATTCGACATCGAAATAAAGCGAGTCTGATCAATAAAAATCATTGCCGGTGTTGATTTTCGAATTTTGGATCGAACACAGAGGTATTAAGCCAAGTCGGATAAGAATTTATTAGATGACAATGTAGTGGAGATTCCACTTAAGAGTATGGGCTCGGATTAATTTTTGGACATAGATCAAACATCGAGAAATTGGATTCCGATACAAATCGGATAACATAACCACTGTTGAGAGTCCGAATAAGAGGAGTTTTTGGTGTGATTTGCGAGACGAGACTGACGTCAGAATTTACATTTACTTCAAGAAACAAAAGTTTTAAAAGGCTCCAAATTCGGCCTTTCTCGAGATCGAAGAAATTCAAACATTGGTAAACCCTTCACAAGTAACTTGATAAAAGGAGATAAACGTGATCGAGAAATAGAAATTTCCACTGACGATTCCAGTCAGGGACAAATCTCTCCACATAACATGAAATAGACACCTGGGGTGTCATAGCGCTCATCATATTCCCTCGGGAATAATGAAACTAAAGAAGGAGTTCTTATCTCTCACTCAAGGAGGTATGTCCGTTAGTGAGTATCTGGATCGTTTCACCCAACTTTCTCGATACGCGCCAGAAGAAGTGGACACAGATGAGAAGCGCCAAGAGCATTTCTTGGAAGGGTTGATTGGACCGCTAAACTATCAGCTGAAGAGTCATATCTTTCCCAACTTCCAGACTCTACTGAACAAGGCAATTGGCCTTGTGAGCAAAAGAAAAGAATTTTCTGATCATAAAAGAAAATGTCAAGGTCAGTTTAGTAGGAATACTCGCCAGAACAACTCATAGGGTTGTCAGTTTCGCTCTGGAAATCAGGGTGGAAACAACTATCAAATGCAACGCTCTGGACAACAAGGTCAGAGAAGAAATCAAACTCAGAGCCAGCAGAGGAACAACTCTTAGACCAACCAAAGGTCTGGTGGTAATTTGCAGACTCGTCAAGGAAGCACCATAAAAACACTGGCCAAAAACAACAACACCAACACACCAGTCCAACCCAATGGCTGTTTCAAGTGTGGCGAACTTGGCCACTATGCTAATGACTGCCCAAGGTGCAACCAACAGACACCCTAGAAGAACAGCAGCCAAAGAAGTGACCAGAACACACCCGCTTATGGGTCTGCGCAGAACAAAACTCCGTAGAACCAGAATAGAGGAAGGGTTAATCACGTGACAGCAGAATCAGTTCCTGAGGATGCCGACGTGGTGTATGGTATGTTTCTTATTAATGCCATACCTGCTTTAGTTTTATTTGACTCTGGAGCATCTCATTCATTTACAACTGAGTCATTCGTGGAAAAACATAACGTACCAAAGTACCCTCTTAAGAAGATGTTACATATTAGTTCACCGGGAGGTGATATGAAGGCCACACACTCATGCCTCTATGTTAATCTCAAGATTCAAGGAATAGATTTTCTAGTCAACCTAGTGGTCCTAGGATCCAATGGTATTGATGTGATTCTTGGATGTGACTGGTTGAAAAGTTGTGATGGAGTGATACAATGTGCCAAAGGAACAATTATGTTGACAAGTCCACAAGGGGAAAGGATCCAAGTTAGCACAGACATGTCAACAGATGCAGAAGCAGAAACAATGGTAAATCACCTAGAAGAAAAGCCCCTGGAAAATATCAAGGTAGTGTGTGAATACCCAGACGTATTTCTGGAGGAATTACTAGGTATGCCACCTCATCGTGATATAGAGTTTCCTATTGAATTGTTACCCAGAACTGCACCTATCTCAAAAAGACCTTATAGAATGGATGTCAAAGATTTAGTTGAACTGGAGAAACAAATAGAGGAATTACTAGAAAAAGGTTTCATTTGCCCAAGTTCATCCCCTTGAGGAGCCCTAGTTAAATTTGTGAGCAAGAAAGATGGTTCGAGAAGAATGTGTGTTGATTATAGAAGTTTGAATGAAGTAACAATTAAGAATAAATACCCTTTACCTCGGATTGAAGATTTATTTGATCAGATGAAAGGAGCTAAGATATTCTCGAAGATAGATCTAAGGTCAGGGTATCATCAGCTAAAGGTTCAAGCAAAAGATGTACCTAAGACAGCCTTCACTACGAGATATGGATTATATGAGTTTTTGGTCATGTCGTTTGGACTGACTAACGCACCAGCATACTTTATTAACTTGATGAATAAAGTATTCATGGAATATCTGGATCAGTTTGTGGTCGTATTCATTAACGACATACTGGTATACTCTCCGAATGAAGAAACACATGAAGATCATCTAAGATTAGTCCTACAAAAGCTTCGTGACAACCAATTGTATGCGAAGTTTGAAGTGTGATTTTTGGCTGAAGGAAGTTTCTTTCCTAGGACATATTGTTACTGATGGTGGAATTAAAGTAGATCCAAGTAAGATAAGTGAAATACTAAATTGGAAGCAACCAAAGGATGTGTCTAAGATCAGAAGTTTTCTTGGATTGGTAGGATACTACAGAAGATTTATTGAAGGTTTTTCCAAGTTAGTGAAACCTCTTACCTCACTACTGGAGAAAGGTAAAGAGTTTAAGTGAGATGAAGCATGCCAGAAATGTTTTCAGGAACTCAAGAAAAGGTTAACCACTTCACCAATATTGGTAATGACGGACATTCACAAAGGATTTGATGTGTATTGCGATGCATCACACCTAGGACTTGGATGTGTGCTAATGCAAGAAGGAAAAGTAATAGCTTATGCCTCAAGGCAGTTGAGAAAGCATGAGAAGAATTATCCTATGCATGACTTGAAATTAGCTATCATAGTGCATGCTTTGAAGATTTGGAGACACTATATGATTAGAAACAGGTGCAAAATCTTCACGGATCACAAAAGCTTGAAATACATATTCACTCAAGAAGAACTCAACCTAAAACAGACAAGATGGCTTGAGTTAATCAAAGACTATGATTTGGAAATACAATATCACCCAAGAAAAGCAAATGTAGTGGCTGATGCTTTGAGCCATAAAAGTCAAGTGAACAACATCACTACACATTTGATGTCACAGGAATTGTGCTGGGAAAATGGAACAATTCAACATTGGTATGCTCAATAATATGAAAGCAACAATTATGGAAATTGAATCTACTTTGGAACAAGAGATTCATAGAGGACAGGAATCTGATGAGAAAATTAAGGAAATTAAAACTTTGATTAGTTTGGGTAAAGCCCCAGAATTCGTAGAAGATGAACAAGGCACAGTATGGTTTAAAAAGAGAATATGTGTACCAAAAATCGAGCACCTACGCCAACTTATTTTAAGAGAAGCTCACGATTCGGCTTACTCTATTCACCCTGGAATACTAAGATGTACCAGGATCTAAAGGAAAAGTATTGGTGGTACGGTTTGAAAAGAGATGTGGCTACTCATGTTGCACTATGTGACGTATGTCAACGAGTTAAAGCCGAACACCAAAGACCAGCAGGATTACTACAACCTCTCAAGGTACCAGGATTGAAATGGGAAGAAATCGGTATGGATTTCATAGTTGGACTACCCCGTACTCATGACGGATATGATTCAATATGGGTTATAGTGGACAGGTTAACTAAAGTGGCACACTTTATACCTGTGAAGACAACTTACACGGGAGCCTAATTAGCAAAGTTATACATGTCAAGGATTGTTTGTCTGCATGGAGTACCAAGGAAGATCGTATCAGACCGAGGAACTCAATTTACCTCGCACTTTTGGAAAAGACTACATGAGTCCATGGATACCAAGCTAAACTTTAGTTCAGCTTATCATCCGCAAACGGATGGGCAAACAGAAAGAACAAGCCAAGTGTTGGAAGATATGCTAAGAGCTTGTGCTCTAAAGCACGGTAGAAGCTAGGATAAAAGTTTGCTTTATGCAGAATTCTCGTATAACAATAGTTTTCAAGCAAGTTTAAAAATGGCACCATTTGAAGCACTTTATGGACGGAAGTGTAGAACACCGCTTTATTGGAATCAGACCGGAGAAGTCAAGTGTTTGGTCCAGAAATTCTCCAAGAAGCAGAAAAGCAAGTGCAGATTATCAAAGAGAATTTGAAGATGGCACAGTCGAGAAAGAAAAGCTATGCTGACAATAGAAGAAGAGAGTTGATCTTTGAAGTAGGAGACTTCGTATACCTTAAGGTTTCACCAATGAGAGGAATGAAAAGATTTAAGGTTAAGGGAAAATTATCTCCTCGCTACACTAGCCCATTCAAAATTTTGGAGAGAAAAGGAGAAGTAGTGTATTAGTTGGAGCTACCTGACAGTTTATTAGATGTACATGACGTATTTCACGTGTCATAACTCAAGAAATGCTTAAGAGTACCGGAGGAACAGTTACCTATGGAAGAACTGAATGTTAATGAGGACTTGACATATTCGGAGTACCCTGTTAGAATTCTGGAAACATCTCGTAGGATTACTCGGAGTAAAGTTATTAACATGCACAAAGTTCAGTGGAGTCATCATTCAGAAGATGAGGCAACTTGGGAAAGAGAAGATGAACTCAGAGCAGAATTCCCCTAGTTATTCTCAGAAGTTCCCTAATCTCGAGGACGAGATTCTTTTAAGGGGGTAGGTTTGTAACATTACAAAAACCATCAACTAAAATAATGCATTTTATTAATGATAATTATGGTAATAAATTTTCTTTCTAATGTTTGATTTTTATTTGCATCTAGAATAATTTTTGTTTGCTCATATTTGATTTTGGATGCTTAGTAGAATTTCTTTCTTAATGAAAATCCAATTGATTAATATAGAAATAATGGTCCACAAATAAATATTTTAGTTATAAATAATTTTGGTATAATTATTATGACTTTTGGACTATTTAAAAATATATTTATATTTTAAAAGAAAAGAAAAGAAGAAAACGCGGAGCTCAGCTAGGCCGAATTCGGCCAAGCCAAGACCTAACCTTAACCGGCCCAATAGGCCCGGCAGCCGCGCCCCCTTGTTCCCCCCCCCCTCTCTCACTTACCTGCGGGCCCCACCCACAGGTGCCACCTTCTCCTCCCTGGTCGCGTCGCCGCCGCGCTCATGCGCGCGCCCGCGCCCTGGCCGCGCCACGCCGAGCCAGAAACGGCTGGATTCCCCTTCCTCTCTCTCCCCCACTTACCTCGCCATTATTGGAGAAAACCGTCACCGCAGTTATGACCATTGAAGGAGCCGTCGGCCGTTTTCTCTCCCCGCGGCGCCCTCTCTTCTCCCTCTCCTCCTCTATAAAAGGTCCAGTCGCGCCCACGGAGCTCTCCCTCCCCTGCCCGAGCTCCCTCACTCCTTCCTCGTGCTCTCTTTCACCCGCGCGTGTTCATGACTGTCGGTCGCCGTTCGTCGATCGCCGCAGCTCGCCCACGCCGGACCGTCAACCCGACCGCCCGCCCAACGCCGTGCCATCCTCTGTCCCGCACCGTGCTCCCTGCTCGTTGAGTCCCTCCCTGCGCTTGAGCAAGAACTCCAATGTAGAAGAAGGCAATTTTGCGATTTAGCCCCTGGTTTGGTAAATTTAATTAATTTCAAGAATTTCAGTTTAGAAATTATCGAAAAGAGACTCCGATGTAAACGTGTAGCCATAATCAAACCCCACAATAATATTTTGGACATGTGTATGATTTTATATTTTAAAAATGAACAATGTCACTATTCACTAACTCGGTGATTTTCATACTAGAAACGTTACATTTAAACTTCGCTCTAGCATATGGAACGATAATTGTTAGTAGTATTTTAAGTGTAAATTTATTGATATGAAGAAGTAGAAGAAAATACTTGACCACGTATTTTCGGTCAGATGAAAATAAATTTTTACTAGTCAGAATAAATGTGTTCATAAGTATAGCACTTAATTACTTAGAATTAGTAAAATACGTGTTTATGTCATAATAACCATGATTATGTTATTAAAAGTCCAATTAGTGATTTACATTAATCATTAGAATATTAATATTAGAATAATTATAAATAAACAATTTTTAGTTATACGCATAATTTTTATTTAGAAATAAAAGGGATAAAACTTAAAAGTCTATTATTAGTTTAAAGAAAATAATTAGCATTTATTTTCTATAAATATTGTTAATACATATTATACTAGATAAAACTAGTGTTATAGTCACCTATTCATATTTTCACCAGTATTTACAAACAGTAATGGTCATAATGGATTAATAAGTATTTACGCTTTAAGACGTATTTATGAGGATAATTGTGTGATGTATGAATGTGTATATAATGGTGAATGATTACTCCTGCAATGGTGTATGTTGGGGCGAAGGCGAAGACGCTACCCTCCGCTCCAGCCTTCGTCCATCTCGCTGCGACGACAGGAAGCAGAAAGACCGGCGAAGTCCACCCTTTGTCCATCTCGCTGCGACGACAGGAAGCAGAAAGACCGGCGAGGTCCACCCTTCGTCCATCTCGCTGTGCCGACAGGAAGCAGGACGACCGGCAAGGTCCACCTGTTGGGGGTATGCTTCGTAGCCGAAGATCCTAAAAGAGGAAAACACCTTCGGCAGATTCTTTCAGAAGCAGCGCCGAAGTTATCACCGATAGAGCTTCGGCACAGTGACAAATCTCAAGACGAAGGGGGCGAACCGACTTAAAGATGAAATGACTCAAAGACCCATGATGTTTTGTGTCAGTATTGTAATTGATTATAAAGGGCATAAATGTAATTTCACATAGGTTGTGTCCTGTGCCTATAAATAGATGAACAGTACCCATGTACTGTTCATGCAATCTTGTAATTGCTGACGCATCACACTGGAATTATTGTTTTCCGCCAAGGAAAAGGTACAAACGTACCCAAATATCATGTTTTAATATTCAGATCCATATAATGAAATATACGAATAATGTTATCTGTTTCTGACATATGTTTTACATGTTATACTTCATTTTACATTGTTGTATGAGTCTAATCACGAAGGTATGACCTTCAGGATATTTTGCCCATGACCTTCGTCTGAAGTTCATTAAATCCTTGGGGAGATAATGCTTCAGCAGACGAAGGGCATTAACATTTAACATTTTTATGTTGCCTTGTTCTTAATTCATAGCATTTGAGAACAAGTCCCCAACATTGGCACCCACCTCCGGTGAACTCACTTCCACTTTCTAAGCTAATGGCTTCGTTCAACAACCAAGCTGGAGCTGCTTCGGCTACGAAGCTGGTGCTCCCGATAACAGGTGGATCGTGCTCAGAACTGGCCAACAAGAAGCAGAAGAAGGAGGCATAGAGAAGGGTATAGCATGTCGGTGTGCAGGGACCCTTCATCAAGTCAAGATGGTCTCACATCCCAATTACCTTCTCCCAAGAGGACCTTCAGCTCAAAGGTTACCCTCACAATGATGCTATGGTTATTTCTTGTGTTATCAAAGGGTTTCTGGTCCACAATGTTCTGGTTGATATAGGCAGTGCAGCGGATATTATATTTGCTAAGGCCTTCACACAAATGCAAGAGCCAGAAGATAAGATTCATGATGCTACACACCCTCTCTGTGGCTTCGGAGGAAGACAGATTGTAGCACTAGGCAAGATCACGATGCCAGTGACCTTCCAATTTGTTAACAACACCAGAACTGAGCAAGATGTGTTTGATATTGTCGACATGGAGTACCCCTACAATACAATCATTGGTCGTGGAACACTCAATGCTTTCGAAGCAATTCTTTATCCAGCATATCTTTGCATGAAGATACCATCAGATCAAGGACCTATTGCTATTCATGGGAGTCAGGAAGCTGCCAGAAAGGCTGAAGGGAACTGGACAGATTCAAAGGCAATCCATAGTATAGATGGAGCTGAAGCTTGGAGCAGTACAAGTATAGAAGGGAGAAGGCTGCTTCGGCCGATCAGCCGAAGCCCATGCTTTTATATGAAGATATTGCAGAGCAGAAGGTGATGCTGGGATCTCAATTGTCTGAAGAACAGGAGAAAACCCTGATAAGGTTTTTGTTCAATAACAAAGATGTCTTTGCATGGTCAGCCAATGATCTCTATGGTGTTAACAGGGATGTCATTGAACACTCACTCAATGTTGATCCATCCTTCAGACCCAGAAAGCAGAGACTTCGGAAAATGTCTGATGACAAAGCCGAAGGAGCTCGAAATGAAGTGAAAAGACTTCTTAGCGCTGGAGTCATCTGTAATACCCAACTTGTAATTAGTGGAAGATAACCTAAAAGGAGAAAATGATATCCCTTTGTATATATGTGTGTTATCTATATTTGTCATTTCATGAGAACATCACATGAAAACAAATAAATAAATAACAAAGGACACCAAAAAATAATACATGCATCATGCTGAGGTTTCCATTTTGTGTACATTTTGTGACAATATAAAAATAATATAAAAAGAAATAGGTTAAAATCCAAATTTGGAGAGTTGACCCTAATTTGCAAATTGGAGTTTAGAATAGAGGAAGAAAAAGGTTATACAATATATATATATATACTTATAAAAAATAAATATATAATATAGTTAAACCATCCATATTATTGGGTTCAATTTGTACATTCAAAATGAATATGAGTTCACATTTAAAGTTTGATTCAAATTTGAATTTGAAATTCAAAAGTAGAAAGGAAAAATAAAAAGAATAAAGAAGGGGGGTCGTGTGGGCTCAATCTCCTGAAATCGGCCCACCTAACTCTGAACTCGCGCAGCCCACCCGGTAACACGGCGCTGACTTGCAGGCCCGGTGTGTCAGCCACTCCCTGTGGCGGGCTCGTTTCCTTTCTCACTGGCTTGCGGGCCGAGCATGTCAGGAGCGCGCCCTGTAGATCTTCTCGCTGTCGTGCTCGCTTCAACCGAAGCCGATTTGACCGCGCGTAAATGGCGGAGAGGTTGTAACAACCGTTTCCACCTGGGGATATCTATGCCGTGTGCCACCTATTCCTCCCCTCGCTCTCCTTTATTTTTCCCCCGAACTCGACACGAACAGCAACTTCGTCGTCATTGGTCGTGCCGGCGGCGGGTACACGGGCACGGCGTCCTTAACCTTAGCGTCGGGCCCTGGTGACTGTCCGGTTGTCGTCGAAACGCTCGATCGTCGTCGTCGAAGCCAGACAACTTATCCCGACATGCTGCTCAAGGTACGATTCATCCTCCTCTCCATAGCAAGGACTGTCTCCCTCTCCACGGTAGGATAGGAAACGCGGGTAGCGTCTGGCAGTGTAGATGAGTCGTAAAATGGGTGCGGGCTGAGAATCATCGCTCCGATTAATCTTTGCGGCACGCGCTGGCGTAGGTATGGCGGGCTCGCCGTCGGGCATGCAGGAGGCGGTGTGCGGGAGTCGCGCTGGGGAAGAAAACGGGAAGACCGTAGATCTTGTGACCGACAGCCCAGATCTAACCTTGGGTCACCTGTTCGGATTTTCCTTTTTGTGCCGTGGATCCATCAGTGAACGGCTTTGATTAGAAACTGCGATACCCCTTCACGACATTAAATCATGGTCGTCGATCGTTGATCGAGTGGACGTGCTTGCTTGTTAGTTTGCCGCGGCCGTGATCAAATCCTGGCCTCTGGATCCGATCTGAACGGCTAGAATTGAAGCATACCCCTTCGCCGTGCGTTTTTGTTAAAGAGACCTCGCCAAATATTGAAATCAACCCATAGTTCAGGGGAGCAGTACATTGTGTCTTAGAAATTCTTACGCGAAAGCCCCTGCGCTTTCTGGAATTTGAGGCCCAGTCCTAAGGATAATAAAAACCGAGAAATAAATATGGAAATGGGTTTTTAGTACAAAATAAATTCTAGGAATTTGGAAAATTCATATCTAAGTCATTTTTAATCCAAATTGATGCATTCCAGTTCCTAAATTTTTGTAATATTGTTGGCTATCCATTAGTGTCATTGTTTTGTCATTAAAGACACATTAAAATTTATCCATTACTTAATCTTGTATTAAGCACATAAAACATTAGAAAATTCATATCTTAAAATATATAACTCCAAAATTAATGATTCCAGTTCCTATGATCTCGTTTTAATGTCTAGATTATTACTGTGTATTTTATTTACATGTTTGGTGTGATGTTAATTTTTGCTATACTATGTATGTATTGTATTGATGCGAGTAGACGAGCAAACTACAGAGGATTCTGGGGTTCAGCTCGTAGAGTCTGCTGAGCAGGAGCTCGTGGAAGGCAAGTTGTGCCCTTGATCACTTCTTTACCCATTCATGTTCTTATTAATCATAATGATCGACATAGGTTAATTTTGCTGGGATCCAATAGGTTACCCTAGATTTTGACTATCTTTATACCTTGTTTCACCACTGGTTTTACTACTAGATTTTTGGGTAGTATATGCTATTGCTTTATGTGGATTTGGGTATAGTGATATTTACTACTCATGATTACACTCTTTATTATCTGTTTATTCTTTACTATTCATGATAAGATCATTATGTTAATGGGAACATGGAGAACCACCCGGGAAAACAGTGCTACCACAAGGGTTTAATGGGACGCCCTTGGCTGATTAACTAGGAAAGCTAGTGGAGGGCTACCTTACCCGAAAGGGGCAAGGGCAGTAGGGGAGTGGTCAGTGTAGGGACGTCCTTGGGTTGATTTTGCTGCGATGGCGGTCAGGCGAGGGATTCCTGCACTGGAGCTTCCTATAAACTGTAGCGGGTAGTCTGAAGCTAGTGGAACTTTGTAAAGGCCTCGTAGTGGTACCCTGCCTCGCTTCCTTGGTAGAGGTGTATGGGGTCTGATCAACTCCGTGGCAAATGGGTAACACGACTTGTGGGTAAAGATGCACAACCTCTGCAGAGTGTAAAACTGGTATACTAGCCGTGCTCACGGTCATGAGCGGCTCGGACACTCACATGATTAATTTATGGAGCTTAAACTTAATCTGCCATTTCATTGCATGTGGGATTATTTTATTATTACTTTTATTTATATTTACTATGGTTTGGTATTTACTTACACTTAGTATTTGCTAATAAAATTTTGACCTACTTATAAAAGCAATGCTCAGCTTCAGCCTTTATTTCATTGATCAGCCTTACACATCATGAACTCCCACCTTTGGTGAGTTCATGCCACATTATTCCCCACAACATATTGAGCAATGAACATGTGTGAGCTCACCCTTGCTGTCTCACACCCCCCCACAGGAGAAGAACAGGTGGTTCAGGAGGGGCCACTAGGCGAGGAGTTTGATCTGATCTAGGTGGCGTTTCTCAGTTGATGTTGGCGCCGACGATCCTTAGTTCGTTTTATGATTATTCTTTTATTTTGTATTAAGTCTTCCGCTATGTAATAAAGTACTCTGATGTTTTATGACATTTATCTCTATACACACTCTGTTATTATATATGTTGTCTTCTTGGCGCATGCATGAGATGCACCCGGCTTTGTCCCTTAAACCCGGGTGTTACAAAAGTGGTATCAGAGGAAATGTTGACTGTAGGACGAAACCTAGATAGAAATGGACAAAACCCTTACCTACTTACCTTATTCTGAATCCTTCTAAACTTATCTTACTCTGATTCTCTCTATACTTATCTTGATCCTGTCTCACCTTCTACTGTTCTACTCTGATCATTCTTACCTTTTCTACTCTGAGACAAGACAGATTTCACACCTTGGAATCCTACATTTATAACCTTTTTAAAAGATAGGAGATCTAAGACGAAATTAAAACTATTTTCTCTATTAAAAAAAGGGTTGATTGATTGTTCTGATGATAAATGCTTGATTTGCTTCTTTGATTGATTGAAACATTATAGACGGGCATCTTAGCATGTACCACCATAAGGTAATGTATTAGCTTTAGTAGATAACACACTAATCTACTTAGCTAATAAATCCCCCGCAGTAACATTTCTCGTAATTACTCGCCTTGTCTACAATTCTTCCTTCCTTACCCTATGTTTCTAACCCAGATGGGCTACCCCTATAGTGTTAGAAGAGGGCACTACAGATGTGATCCTTGGTATGTCATGGTTAAGAAAGGCAAAGGCAGCATATGCACTGTGCTAAGGGAACCGTAGAACTCACCAGTTCCAAAGAAGAAAGATTTGAAGTTGAAATTGCAGTAACTACCACCAGATTAGCGGCATTCTTAGTAGATGAGAAGTTTGTGGATGACAACATCCGTGCAGTTAGGGATTTTCCGGATGTCTTTCTAGAAGAATTGTTAGGGATGCCACCAGATATGGAAGTTGAGTTGGTCATTAATCCCTTATCTAGGACTGTCCCTATTTCTAAATGGCTATACAGGATGTCCTTAGAAGAACTAAAGGAACTTAAGAAGCAATTAAGGGAATTACAAGAGGCTGGATATATTCATCCGAATTCTTCACCTTGGGGAGCACCGGTTCTATTTGTACAGAAGAAGGATGGATCCTAGAGGATGTGTGTGGACTATAGATCACTTAATGATGTTACTGTGAAGAACAAGTACCCGTTACCCCGTATTGAGGATTTATTTGATTAGATGAGAGGAGCCAGGGTATTCTCGAAGATTGATCTCCGATCGGGATACCATCAGATGAAGATTAGACCATCGGATATTCCAAAGACGGCTTTCTCCACCCGATATGGATTATATGAGTTCACTGTTATGTCATTTGGATTAACCAATGCACCAGCTTATTTCATGAATTTGATGAACAAGGTGTTTATGGAGTATTTGGACAGATTCGTCGTGGTGTTCATCAATGATATTCTTATCTATTCTAGGAGTGAAGGTGATCATGAAGAACATCTAAGGTTGGTGCTACAGAAGCTACGAGATAATCAACTCTATGCCAAGTTCAGTAAGTGCGAGTTTTGGATTGATAAGGTGCCATTCCTTGGACATATTATTTCTAATGGAGGAATAGCAGTGGATCCTGCTAAGGTCAAGGAGATTATGGAGTGGAGAGTGCCCACTACAGTTACTAAGATTCGGAGTTTCTTGGGGCTTGCAGGATATTATCGGAGATTTATTGAGGGATTCTCTAAGATTGCCAAGCCTATGACATCACTTCTGGAGAAAGGAAAAGAATTTAAGTGGGATGAGAAATGCCAAGACAGCTTTGATCAATTAAAGAAGAGATTGATGTCACCTCCAGTGTTGGTTATGCCAGATCTACAGAAAGGATTTGACATTTATTGTGATGCATGTGGCCAAGGATTGGGATGTGTGCTCATGCAAGAAGGACACGTGATCGCCTATGCATCTCGCCAGTTGCGGAAACATGAATTGAACTACCCCACTCATGACATGGAATTGGCACCAGTTGTGCATGCACTTATGATTTGGAGACACTACATCATGGGAACTAAGTGCCAAGTATACACAGATCATAAGAGTTTGAAGTATATATTCACTCAGAAGGATCTCAACCTTAGGCAACGCCGTTGGTTAGAGCTCATCAAGGACTATGATTTGGAGATTCACTATCATCCAGGCAAGGCAAATTTGGTTGCAGATGCCTTGAGTCAGAAGGAGCATGTTCACTCCGCTTTTGTTGTCTAGCTACCTGATGAATTAGCAAAAGATTTTGAGAGGCTCAACCTGGGGATTGTTGTGGCGGAACTGCCCGAGTTATTCCAACTTAAGTGCCTAAGCCCTGCCTTAGAGGCTAGACCACACTTAAATGGGAATAATCTGTCAATCCCTCGGATCTAGTCCGACACGGCCACTGACAGGATCAAGTACCACAATCTCACTCGATGGTGAGTCACAGAGCAAATACAATAAAGCATAAAACCATACATGTCAGAGTATTAAGTTATTACATCATCATCATCATCATCGGAGTTTCTACAAAAGTGACCATCATTGTTTCGAAGTGCAGCAGAAATAAACTAGCGGTAAATAAATAGAGAGATGGGGAAGCCTGTCCCATCACTCCTCATGCTCCTCCTCAGCCGAGGCAGGGTCCCACTCGACAGTCCAACCCGGTGGCAAGGTGGACGGCCAAGTCACTCCAGCAACCATTTCCTCCAGAGAACCTGTAAAATTATGCCACAAGCAAGGCTGAGTATACTAATACTCAGCTAGACTTACCCGGTGTGAGGAGTCTACTCCTCTACCTCTAGACATGCAGCTGTTTGGCTGTGGGATTTGGTTGCCAAAAGCACTAGCTGAGTTTCTAAATCAAGATTTTAACTTTGTCAAAATTAAGTGTGACTCTCTTAAGGCTAAAAGTGTACTATCTACTCATACATAGTAGCAAGCATTTTTAGCAATCAATATCTTGTATCATCTCAACACAGTTCCACTTGTTACTCAATGTAGCAGCATGGATCAAGCAGTCTCATTAGCTGCGAGAAGCAGACGATTCGAATCAAGTTTTTAAACCTTGCAAGGTAAACCTAAACACACGACATGCAGGGGCACTCCGTCCCCACACACATCAACCGTCCCCATCGATTCCCTGTCAGCAGATCAGGGCTCACCGCCTTGGCGTACAATGCCTCACTGACCCCGACTGGCCGTCGTGCAGTGACGGCACTTGTACCCACCATAACCGGAATGGGAGACTACGTCTCAGGTCGCGTGAGGGGTAAAGTCCACTGCCAGGTTCACTCAGGTACTAGGCTTACCGATTTACCATATTTCTCGGCAGGTGCTTAGTACGTTCAAACGCTTGACTCACGGTACCACACCTTAATCCTTATTCAGGTTCCCACCTCGTAGACAACCAATCCCCATGGATTGTTGTCCACAGACCAACACCATTATGATATAAAAATGGATACAACCAATTTCTTGATCTCGCGCGAGTGCTAGAAAATCACTCGACTTCTACCGAGATCCTACTTAATAAAGCAGCTACTCGACTTAGCATATTAGTATTCATCACAATGGGGTTCCTGAGATCATGCAACTATGGTTTCAAACAACTCCTACACTTAAGTGCACAAACAATCCTACAATCATTAAGTGTAGTGAAATAGCATAAATAACAGGTTATGCATAAAACCGGGGCTTGCCTTCCAAAGCAGTGGCAGGCAGGTCCTCTGGTGCAGGCTCTGGTGCTGGGTCTGGGGCTACCTCCTGAGCAGCTCCTTGCTCCGGCACGAGGACGTACTCTCCGTCAGCAAGATTACAGTCTATCGAATGCAATGAACATGTATGTTATGATTATGCAGGATTAATAACATTATGCAAAAAGAAGACTAAGTTAAGGAATAACTTAGGGTTTCTGGGTCATACGGGGCTTTTAGTGGTTTAGGCTTATTACTCCTAGGTTTAGATGTTTGTTGAGGATAAAATAGTGGATTTGCATTGTCCTTACACATTTCAATGGGAAATGTTATAAGGGTTTTAGGGTGACACTAATTACCAGTATTTATTTTCCTTTCTTTAATTTCTACTTATGGTTTTTAGTGTAGGTTTGAACTATGACAGTGGGTTAATAATTTCCAAAAATTCTGTAAAAATTGCAGTGGGTTGCCATTGGCTATCCTAGCTGGTTTTAGGAATTTGAGGCTTAAACTATAAGGGCTATGCTTTAGACAAAAAATAACAAGGGTGGTGTAAAATGGGCCACTTTACACTACACCTCACCATTAGAGTTGAGTTTCTTCCTAAGGGTCATTTTTGTTGGGATCTAACAGTAATACTAAACCTCTGTGCCAAAATCCATAGAAAGTTAATTGGTGATTATTTAATTGTGATTTTCTAAAGTTTAATGCCAAAAAGGTGCTTATAACTAACTTGTCATTTGAAAAATATCAAACAACAGATTTTGTATTTTTCCTCTGTGCATAATAACCAAACATTAGTTATCCCAAGGTTTGGGGTGTCTTTGCCTTAGGGTTATTTTTGTAGGGTTTTTCTAAGTTATCCTTATTTTATTAATTTAAAAGGTATCCTTCTTATTTTATACTAAACCAGGGTATGATATATTTTTCCAGTGAACTACATTAAATAAGTATCCTAACAAAAATAGGGGTGCTCTCTGGTTCATGGTTTAAATTACATTTTCTATTTTTCTTATCTTTAAGCATATTATGGAATAAGGGGTAAAAACCAACTTAATAGAGTGGACAGAGAGGTTCAACATTTTTAAACAGGTCAGTAGGTAGATATAAACTTCTCCAAATTTTTCTAACCCTAGTCAAATAGCACAACTATTTTTCTTACTATTATTGAGCTTTTGGCCAAAACTAACATTAAATCAGAGTTTTAAAATCTTCCTTAATACCAAGGGGTTTTATATTTTTCTTAAATAGGTTACATTAATTAGAGTCTGACAAAATTGGTTTGACCAAATTTGGATGAACTAAACATAAGTTATGAATTTTTAAAGTCTTTGTTCAATTTTAAAATAGATTTTAAAAAGAGTTTCCTGGAAAAACAGTTTACACCGGGGTCCCTGGGTTTAAATCAAATCAACCCTCGCAGATCTACCCTTGCGCCACTGTTCCCCTGTGTCTCTGACATTTCACAAAACCCCCCGACCTTCTCTCCCTCTCACCCACAGTCCTTCCCCCAACTGAAACAGTAACCGCGGGAAAGAAAAGGGTGGCGCGGCTTACCGGCGGCGAGGGAGGTCCGGCGAAGGGTGGGGTTGGCTCGAGGAGACTCTGGCGGTCACGTCGAGGTACGGCTTGACGTCGGGGATGGCCGGAATCGCCCGGTCCACGAGCGCAGGCGGGTGTGCTCGTCGGCGGCGAGTGTACCGGCCAAACTACGGCGAACTGGTTCAATCCAAGGGCACGGTGAGCTTCACGGTGTAACGTAGCGACTGTGTGCACAAGGAATCGAAGGATGGTTGAGCGGTTTACCCGGTCCACGTACTTCGGCGGGGTTGAGAGCTCCGGCGAGCGTGGACTGGTTTCTCCGGCGAAGCAATCTCCGATTCCTCGCTCGGGGAGCTTCACGGAGGCGTGCACAGTCTTCTCCGAGGGCTGGACGGGGTTGGGAATGGCTCTGCTGGCCGGTCTACGGTGACAGGGGGATTGGGCGGGCGCGGACTCGCTGCGCACGGGCAAACGGCGACGAGCTAACTCCGGTGAGGTTTTGAGGGTGCGCGGAAGAGTGTATTCGAAGCCTGGGAGGGTTTTATAGGCTCGGGCACGGGCCACGGCGCTGGTTTGGCTCGGGCGCGGCGCTGGGCACGCGGAGCGCGCGCGGGCGTGCTCTGGCGCGGGCAGAAGGCGTCGAACACGTGGAGGTGAGTTTCTTCCATTGTTCAAACGTCTCCAGAGATCGCAAACGTGTGAATCTTGCCATGAATCCGGCGCAGACCTCCTCCTGGCACCTAGGGCTATCTCACATGTGTGAGTTCCAAAGGAAGATACGCCCTAGATCAGGAGATAGACGGGCGCCAAATCTGGCTTGTCTCACTGCCCACCACGCGACAAAACTGATGCCAATCCCTGTCAAACGTCCAAGTCTCGGTCTCCACTTCTTCCAGGGGGTGCCTTAGGTGGTATACCACATTTTTGGTATAGAACCCAAGTGGTTTTGGTTCCATCTTCAAGGTGAACACGGTTGATCCTTAAACTAGGGTTAAAAATGGACTTAGAGAGAAATAGAGAGCTCTAGCTCTCTCTCCACTTGGAGATTTGAATTAGGGTTTCTTCAGGGGTCTTTTTGCATTATTTCCCTCCCCTAATTGCTGGTTACAAGGTTGCTTAGGGTTTGGGTAAAGATTGCCCATGCTTTGCACATTTGCTCACTCTCTTTCCCCCCCTTTACTTAGGGTTTTGGAAGATAGAGTTTAAAAAGAGGTCTAGGGTTCTTCTCCCCTCTTATCCAAGGTAGTAAGTGAGCAAGGATTAGAGTAATGCTTCTTAGGTCATTGGCAACATGGTTAGCACATGATCTCCAAAGTTCTTTGGTGTGGCCCTAAGCCTCTACCACATGTGATCAAAGCCTTTAGTATCAAGGTGGGCTCCAACCAAGGTAACACCTGGGGTGTTACAATTGTTACTCACACTGATGGAGTTACCATTGAGTTGGAACCTACCTTGGAGCAAGAGATTCGTAAAGGTCAGGTTGGTGATGCTAAAATTTAAGAGATCAAGGATCTTATTACTGAAGGAAGAGTGCCAGAATTCATGGAGGATGAGCAAGGTACTATATGGTTCAAGGACAGAATGTGTGTTCCTGATATTGAAAGCCTTCGTGAGACGATATTGAAAGAAGCCCATGATTCTGATTATTCTATCCACCCTGGTAGCACTAAGATGTATCAGGATTTGAAGCAAAAGTATTGGTGGTATGGACTGAAAAGAGATGTTGCTGCTCATGTGGCTAAGTGTGATGTGTGTCAAGGAGTTAAGGCCGAACATCAAAGACCAGCTGGATTATTGCACCCATTAAAGATACCCGAATGGCAGTGGGGAGAGATTGGTATGGATTTCATTACTGGATTGCCTCGCACCCAGAAAGGATATGATGCGATATGGGTGATTGTGGATAGACTGACCAATGTGGCCCATTTCATTCCGGTCAAGACTACTTATAAGGTATCTCAATTGACAGAGTTATAGATGGCTCGGATTGTGTCTCAACACGGTGTACCGAAGAAGGTCATTTTGGATAGAGGATCACAGTTTACCTCTAGATTTTGGAAAAGTTTTCATGAGAATAGGGATACGAAGTTGAATTTTAGTTTGGCCTACCATCCTCAGACTGATGGGCAGACTGAAAGGACTAATCAAGTATTGGAAGACGTGTTGAGAGCTTGTGCCCTTCAGCGTGGTAGTAGTTGGGACAAGAGTCTACCTTATGCTGAGTTCTCATATAATAATAGTTACCAGGCCAGTCTGAAGATGTCACCGTTCGAGACCCTATATGGCAGGAAATGTAGGACTCCACTGTATTGGGATCAGACTGGAGAAAGACAGTTCTTTGGGCCTAAACTTACACAAGAGGCAGAAGAACAAGTTCGAATGATAAGAGAAAATTTGAGAATTGTACAATCCAGGCAAAAGAGCTATGCTGATAATAGAAGGAGATTACTGGAGTTTAAGGAGGGTGATCATGTCTATTTGAAGGTGTCACCACTCTGGGGTATGAGGAGATTTAAAGTTAAAGGAAAGTTGTCCCCTCGCTTCATTGGACCTTTCTTGATCTTAAAGCGAGTGGGAGAAGTTGCATATCAACTGAAGCTACCCGATCACTTGTCAGATGTACATGATGTACTCCATGTGTCCCAGCTAAAGAAGTGCCTCAGGGTACCTGAGGAGCAACTACCAATGGAAGACCTTAGTGTTCAAGATGATCTGACTTATGCTGAGTACCCTATCAAGATTCTGGACACTTTGACTCGAATTACAAGAAATAAGGCGATAAAGATGTGCAAAGTACAATGGAGTCAACATGGTGAAGATGAAGCCACCTGGGACAGAGAAGAAGAGCTTCGCATAGACTTCCCCCATCTTTTCCCTAGATCTTCTTAAATCTCGAGGACGAGATTATTGTTAAGGGGGGTAGGATTTGTAATACCCAACTTGTAATTAGTGGAAGATAACCTAAAAGGAGAAAATGATATCCCTTTGTATATATGTGTGTTATCTATATTTGTCATTTCATGAGAACATCACATGAAAACAAATAAATAAATAACAAAGGACACCCAAAAATAATACATGCATCATGCTGAGGTTTCCATTTTGTGTACATTTTGTGACAATATAAAAATAATATAAAAAGAAATAGGTTAAAATCCAAATTTGGAGAGTTGACCCTAATTTGCAAATTGGAGTTTAGAGTAGAGGAAGAAAAAGGTTATACAATATATATATACATATAAAATATATATATATATATAATATAGTTAAACCATCCATATTATTGGGTTCAATTTGTACATTCAAAATGAATATGAGTTCACATTTAAAGATTGATTCAAATTTGAATTTGAAATTCAAAAGGAGAAAGGAAAAATAAAAAGAATAAAGAAGGGGGGTCGTGTGGGCTCAGTCTCCTGAAATCGGCCCACCTAACTCTGAACTCGCGCAGCCCACCCGGTAACACGACGCTGACTTGCGGGCCCGGTGTGTCAGCCACTCCCTGCGGCGGGCTCGTTTCCTTTCTCACTGGCTTGCGGGCCCAGCACGTCAGGAGCGCGCCCTGTAGATCTTCTCGCCGCCGTGCTCGCTTCAACCGAAGCCGATTTGACCGCGCGTAAATGGCGGAGAGGTTGTAACAACCGTTTCCACCTGGGGATATCTATGCCGTGCGCCACCTATTCCTCCCCTCGCTCTCCTTTCTTTTTCCCCCGAACTCAACACGAACAGCAACTTCGTCGTCATTGGTCGTTCCGGTGGCGGGTACACGGGCACGGCGTCCTTAACCTTAGCGTCGAGCCCTGGTGACTGTCCGATTGTCGTCGAAACGCTCGGGCGTCGTCATCGAAGCCAGACAACTTATCCCGACATGCTGCTCAAGGTACGATTCATCCTCCTCTCCGCAGCAAGGACTGTCTCCCTCTCCATGGTAGGATAGGAAACGCGGGTAGCGTCTGGCAGTGTAGATGAGTCGTAAAATGGGTGCGGGCTGAGAATCATCGCTTCGATTAATCTTTGCGGCACGCGCTGGCGTAGGTATGGCGGGCTCGCCGTCGGGCATGCAGGAGGCGGTGTGCGGGAGTCGCGCTGGGGAAGAAAATGGGAAGACCGTAGATCTTGTGATCGATGGCCCAGATCTAACCTTGTGTCACCTGTTCGGATTTTCCTTTTTGTGTCGTGGATCCATCAGTGAACGACTTTGATTAGAAACAGCGATACCCCTTCACGACATTAAATCGTGGTCGTCGATCGTTGATCGAGTGGACGTGCTTGCTTGTCAGTTTGCCGTGGCCGTGATCAAATCCTGGCCTCTGGATCCGATCTGAACGGCTAGAATTGAAGCATACCCCTTCGCCGTGCGTTTTTGTTAAAGAGACCTCGCCAAATATTGATATCAACCCACAGTTCAGGGGAGCAGTACATTGTGTCTTAGAAATTCTTACGCGAAAGCCCCTGCGCTTTCTGGAATTTGAGGCCCAGTCCTGAGGATAATAAAAACCGAGAAATAAATATGGAAATGGGTTTTTAGTACAAAATAAATTCTAGGAATTTGGGAAATTCATATCTAAGTCATTTTTTTATCCAAATTGATGCATTCCAGTTCCTAAATTTTTGTAATATTGTTGGCTATCCATTAGTGTCACTGTTTTGTCATTAAAGACACATTAAAATTTATCCATTACTTAATCTTGTATTAAGCACATAAAACATTAGAAATTCATATCTTAAAATATATAACTCCAAAATTAATGATTCCAGTTCATATGATCTCGTTTTAATGTCTAGATTATTACTATGTATTTTATTTACATGTTTGGTGTGATGTTAATTTTTGCTATACTATGTATGTATTGTATTGATGCGAGTAGACGAGCAAACTACAGAGGATTCTAGGGTTCAGCTGGTAGAGACTGCTGAGCAGGAGCTCGTGGAAAGCAAGTTGTGCCCTTGATCACTTCTTTACCCATTCATGTTCTTATTAATCATAATGATCGGCATAGGTTAATTTTGCTGGGATCTAATAGGTTACCCTAGATTTTGACTATCTTTATACCTTGTTTCACCACTGGTTTTACTACTAGATTTTTGGGTAGTACATGCCATTGCTTTATGTGGATTTGGGTATAGAGATATTTACTACTCATGATTACACTCTTTATTATCTGTTTATTCTTTACTATTCATGATAAGATCATTATGTTAATGGGAACATGGAGAACCACCCGGGAAAACAGTGCTACCACAAGGGTTTAATGGGACGCTCTTGGCTGATTAACTAGGAAAACTAGTGGAGGGCTACCTTACCCGAAAGGGGCAAGGGCAGTAGGGGAGTGGTCAGTGTAGGGAGGTCCTTGGGTTGATTTTGCTGCGATGGCGGTCAGGCGAGGGATTCCTGCACTGGAGCTTCCTATAAACTGTAGCGGGTAGTCTGAAGCTAGTGGAACTTTGTAAAGGCCTCGTAGTGGTACCCTGCCTCGCTTCCTTGGTAGAGGTGTATGGGGTCTGATCAACTCCGTGGCAAATGGGTAACACGACTTGTGGGTAAAGATGCGCAACCTCTGCAGAGTGTAAAACTGGTATACTAGCCGTGCTCACGGTCATGAGCGGCTCGGACACTCACATGATTAATTTATGGAACTTAAACTTAATCTGCCATTTCATTGCATGTAGGATTATTTTATTATTACTTTTATTTATATTTACTATGGTTTGGTATTTACTTACACTTAGTATTTGCTAATAAAATTTTGACCTACTTATAAAAGCAATGCTCAGCTTCAGCCTTTATTTCATTGATCAGCCTTACACATCATGAACTCCCACCTTTGGTGAGTTCATGCCACATTATTCCCCACAACTTGTTGAGCGATGAACATGTGTGAGCTCACCCTTGCTGTCTCACCCCCCCCCCCAGGAGAAGAACAGGTGGTTCAGGAGGAGCCACAAGGCGAGGAGTTTGATCTGATCTAGGTGGCGTTTCTCAGTTGACGTTGGCGCCGACGATCCTTAGTTCATTTTATGATTATTCTTTTATTTTGTATTAAGTCTTCCACTATGTAATAAAGTACTCTGATGTTTTATGACATTTATCTCTATACACACTCTGTTATTATATATGTTGTATTCTTGGCGCATGTATGAGATGCACCCGGCTTTGTCCCTTAAACCCGGGTGTTACATCATCAGAGAAGTTAAATACCCGGAATGGCTAGCCAACACTGTTATGGTGAAGAAGGCCAATGGTAAATGGAGGATGTGTATTGATTTTACTGATCTCAACAAGGCTTGTCCGAAGGATGAGTTTCCATTACCAAGGATCGATTCTCTAATAGACGCAGCAGCTTCGTCAGAGCTTATGAGTCTGCTAGATTGTTATTCAGGCTATCATCAAATTTGGATGAAGAAAGAGGATGAGTCAAAAACCAGCTTCATAACCCCTAGTGGAACATATTGTTATCTTCGGATGCCTGAGGGGCTCAAGAATGCTGGAGGAAGCTTCAGTAGAATGACAGCGAAGGTTCTTCATTCTCAGATAGGCAAAAAATGTGCTAACCTATGTTGATGATATTATAGTAAAAAGCACGAAGCAAGAAAATCACATTGCTGATCTGCAGGAGACATTCGCTAATTTTAGACAAGCTGGTCTGAAGTTAAATCCAGAGAAGTGTGTCTTCGGAGTGAAGAAGGGGAAATTCCTTGGTTGTCTGGTTTCAACAAAAGGAATCGAAGCTAATCCAAATAAAATCGAAGCTATTCTTCGGATGGAGCCGCCAAGCACAAAGAAGGGGGCTCAACGTCTGACAGGAAGATTGGCATCTCTGAATCGATTCATATCTAGATCAGTAGAGAGAAATTTACCATTCTTTGAAGTGTTGAAGTCAGCCGAAGTCTTTCAATGGGGATCAGCTCAGCAGAAAGCCTTCGAAGAGCTGAAGCAGTATCTGATAGATCTAACGACGCTAACTCCACCAGCGCCAGGGGCTCCTCTGTTGTTGTATGTGGCAGCTTCGCATTCAGCAGTGAGTGCGGCACTTGTCCAAGAAAAGCTTGAGGGACAAACCAAAAGGCAAGCCCCCATATACTTCGTCTCCGAAGTCCTTAGTCTATCAAAGAAGAACTATATAGAATTGGAGAAGGTGTTATATGCTGTCTTAATGGCCTCCAGGAAGCTTCGACATTACTTTCAAGCATATCATATAATTGTTCCTTCGTCACAACCTTTGAAGGACATCATGAGAAACAGAGAAGCTACTGGAAGAATTGGAAAGTGGGCTGCGGAACTCAACGAGTTCAGCATTGATTATGTGTATAGATCCTCAATACAGTCCTAGGCGTTAGCAGACTTCATCGCTGATTGGACGCCAGGGGCTCAGGGAGAAGAAACAACTAAAGATGCCGAAGCTTGGACAGTATTCTATGACGGTTCTTGGGGAACCTTCGGGGCAGGGGCAGCTGCTGTGTTAATTGCACCTTCCAAAGTTAGAACTTGTTACGCAGTGAAACTTGATTTTAGCTGCATAAATAATATTGCTGAGTACGAAGCTTTGCTTTTGGGGCTTCGGAAGTTAAAGGCAATGGGGATTAGAAGGGCGGTTCTTAAAACCGATTCCCAAGTTATTTCTGGTCATGTTGACAAGAGTTCTAAAGCAAGAGACCTGAAGCTTGAGAAATACTTGGACACGGTCCGAAGGACTGAAGCTTCCTTCGAAGGGTTTTCTGTCAAGAATATTCCTCGAGGACAAAATGAACATGCTGATTTGCTAGCCAAGTCAGCGGCACAGGGGCTGCCCTTACCTTCGGAAGTATTTTTTGAAACAATAAAAGCACCTTCAGTGGAACTTCTTGAAACAACAGTGCTCAATATATCTCCTGTTCATAGTGAAGATTGGAGAACTGAGATTATGTCTTTCCTCCAGGGTAATTTCCTTTCAGATGACGAAGCTTATAATAAGAGAATAGAGGCAAGAGCCCGACCATATGTCATAATAGAAGGGGAGCTATACAAGCATGGAGTTTGTTCTCCATTGCTCAAATGTTTATCCAGAGCTGAAGGTATAGAATTGATGAAGGAAATACATGCAGGCCTGTGTGGATCTCACATTGGATCTAGGCCCTTGCTGGGAAAAGTTTTTCGTCAAGGATTTTATTGGCCGAGGGCAGCTTCGGATGCAGCAGAATTAGTTCAAAAATGCGAAGGCTGTCAGAAATGCGCAAGAGATCAAAAACAGCCTTCGTCTATGACTCAGTTAATACAACCAACTTGGCCATTGCAAAGGTGGGGCCTTGATTTGTTAGGCCCGCTACCACCAGCATAAGGAAATTTAAAATATGTTGTGGTGGCTGTAGAATATTTTTCTAAGTGGATTGAGGCGAAGCCTTTAGCCACAATAACTTCGGTTACCATTCAGAAATTTTTCTGGCAGAATATTGTTTGTCGCTTCGGAGTGCCGAAGGCCATTACTGTGGATAACGGAACATAGTTTGATGCCGAAGCTTTTAAAGAGTTATGTGGACAAATTGGCACGAAGATCCATTTTGCATCGGTTAGGCATCCAGAGTCAAATGGACTTGTCGAAAGAGGTAACGGCATCATAATAATGGGAATAATGAAATTAATCTTCAATCAGCCCAGAGGAAAATGGCCAGATGAATTAATTAAAGTGGTGTGGAGCCACAATACAACAGCATCAAGGTCAATAGGCTTTACACCATTCAAGTTATTATTTGGTGACGAAGCAATAACTCCAGAAGAAGCGAAAGCGGGATCAATAAGAACAGTGGCTTCGGCAGAAGACGAAGCTGATTACTCAGTGGAGAAAGATGCTATAGAAGGGATCAGGCTTCAGGCTGTGGAAAACATTAACAAATATCAAGCCGAAACAATAAAATGGCGTGATAGAAAGGTTCTGCTAAAGAACATTAAGCCAGGACATTTGGTGCTTCGGAGAGTGGCCAACCCATATACAGTAGGCAAGCTACAGCTGAAATGGGAAGGACCTTTTCTGGTAGTATCTTCGTCAAGACCCGATTCTTATAGATTGAAGGATATGGACGGCAATGACATTCCTAGATCATGGAATGCGGATGAGCTTCGGCGATATTATGTCTAACTTGATGTAATTTTTTCTCTTCTTTCCTATGGCACCCTTTTCCTTTCCAAAAGGGAAGAAAGGTTTTTAATGGGGCCATAGCATGTAATTTCTCTTTTTCTTATTTCAGCTCTATAAGAGCAATATCCCCCAAAGATGTAAATGTAAAAGCTGAGCACGCACCATCGAGTGCAAAGAAAAAAGAAAAGAAAACAGGGAGAAGCTCAAAAGACGTCCCTAAGGGGATGCAGAGCACGACGAAGCTACAAAAAAGCCGTTCCTAAGGGAGCGCAGCGTAAGTTTTCTGCTCAAAAGTCGTTCCTAAGGGAATGCAGATCTAACAGCGAAAAATAAACGCTGATTCCGCTGAAGTAAAAGGCGAAGAAGCTCCTAAGGGAGGCTTATAGCGAAAAATAAACGCTGATTCCGCCGAAGTAAAAGGCGAAGAAGCTCCTAAGGGAGGCTTACAGCGAAAAGTCAGCGCTGATACACCGAAAAGTAAACGGTGAAGCCAAAAAATAAACGGCAAAGAGACTGTGTCGATTCCTAAGGGAACAGAGACTATGGTTATGGCTTCAGATATGTGTTTGGACATTCATTTGCACGATACATCACATCATAGCATTTGCATTCATAAACATTCATTTAGACATACGTAGGATCATTATCATCATAACACAAGCAATCGCTTCGTCTCTAAAGATCATGCTTCGACAAAAGAGAAAAAAGCAGCAGTTTTTTTGCTTCGCTGCGTACGAAAAGAAGGGAAGGTGTTTTTTCGCCTTTGGCTCAAAAATGATAATTTTGTCCACACCAAAGCACTCCATACATTGATGGAAAGGTAAGAATATATTACAAGGTATGGACATAGTTCACAGAATACAATTTAATTACATTTGTAAAAGTTATTACAGAAAGTTTTTAGAATCTCTTCTACAGTCATTCATCTAAGCTTCATCAATATTCATTGAGCTTCAGCTTCAGCATTGTCATCCAGTAAAAGCTTCGATGTCATCTTCTTACTCTTCAAGCTTTAGTTTCGGCTTCATCATCCTACACGAATTAAAGTATTATAAGCAAAATTCAATTTCGAAGGAAGAGGTAAGCACGAAGGTATGATTTTGCTACCGGTTTAAGATGACTCCGAGCTTCGTCACCAGCTTTCTCTCGCCCACCCTTTGTCCATACCACCTTTATAAATTTATTCCCAATGCTTCAGGCGAGGCTGGGAATATCATCCAGAACTGCTGGTGATAGGCTGAAATTGGGTCTGTTGATGATTTTTCCGTGCTCACAGCCAGATTTCAGGAATGCAGCAGCGGTGACCCGAGAAGCTACTAGGGCACAGAAGTCACCATGTCCAGCAATAACATCATCGAGGTCATCAATCTCACCTTCGATGTGTTCGAAGGCTCCTGGTAGATCTTCAGCTGAAGGAGTAAATTTTTCACTACTGGCCCCGGCCGAATAAAATACCTTCTTCAGCCGTTGAACACATTGATTGCTGAATTCCAAACATTTGTTTTGAAGGCTTATCAATGATTTTTTCAAATCTAAACCCTTCTGGACTTTGGCCTCAAGTTTTTCATTAAGCTTCAGCCTTTCCTGTTCGAAACTTTCTGACTGGCAGAGAAGCTTCGTATTCAGTTCTGTTATTTTAGCTTCGGCTTCTGCTAATAAGCCTTCAGTGGTCTGGAGTTCGAACTCTTTCTTCTCAAAAGCAGCTGATTGTTCTTTTATTTTGTTCTCTAAGTTTTCAATTATAACCTCGTGCTTTTTATCTTCTAGATCCTGTTGCATCTTCAAAGATTTGCTCAGTAGCATACTCTATACACGAACAACCTTCGTTAGAAAACATTTTTGTTATGAAAAATAAAAAGTTAGAGAGAAATTGTTTACCTTGAAATTGGAATAAAACAAACTACCAACGATGTGCTGTTGTCGGTAGCGGCTAATATCAGCTTCGAGCTTCGAGAAACCGATACTCTTTGATAGAGTACCGATAACCTTCGCTCCGGCCTGATCCCGGATGCAGCCTAGCTTCTCATCATCAACACCCCCGAAGAGAACCGCCCTTGGCCGATAGCCGCAAGATATGGCATACTCTTTTAGTTCTTCTTTTTCGGCTTTCGTCAGTTCTTGCCCAATCAAGTTTTGAAAATTGAAAATTTCATCTTCCGATGTTTCTTCGGCAATTTCTTTCTCGGGTTCTGGGGCCAAAGCTTCTTCGATGGCCCCAGCAGCTTCTTCTATGGCCATATCTAGCAGAATTTTATCTATATCGGCAACCATGCTTTCTAAATTAATATCTTCTGCTCTAGTAGCTTCGGCATCTGTGGCCTCCGAAGGTGCAGCTTCAGTAGCTGTCGAACTTTTAGCAGCTGGCGCCTTCAAAGCTGAAGCTCCTGGTGGTGTCTTTTCAATGACTTCTGTCACCGTGATGATTCTTTGCCTTTTTGCTCTAGCTGCTTCCTTCGATTTCGCGGGCTCCTTTTCCTTCTGAAAAAGCTTCGTCAGTTGTGGCCCCAGTGGACATAGCTTGACAGGCAAAGATTCAGTCATTACCTTTAAAATTTCCTCTACTTCGGTAGTAGAGGGTGTTGCAGGAGTTCCTTCTTCTTTGTCAATTGCTTTTTGCTTTGGAGTCGGAGCTTTTCTCTTCTTCGAAACACCTATTTTCGGCTCAGACTCCGGCTTTTTCTTTTTCGATTGTTCTTCATCGTCTTTGTTCAGAACATCAGCTACTCTTTTTCTCTTTTGGCCTTCAGCACCCTTATCTAGCCGCTCGTAGTCAGGATATTCAAAACCCAAGGCATCCATTACGCGGTTTAGCCTTCGCTTCGGATGGGTGCCGAAGGCCGCAGTCATCAATTGGTCTTCTTTTTTAGAATAATTTCCGAGTATTTCATTACACATTACTTCGATTGTGTCCAGCCACTCTTGGCAAGGTACTTTGAAAAGTTTCTTGAATTTGAAATGGTAGGGCAACCGAACAAGTTCCCCTTTCTTCTTTTTCCCCTGTAGCTTCGGCATTTCCCACTCCTTCAAAGTCGGGAATACTCTGAAGGCCAGAAATTCTTGCACCAAGTCTCTAGTGCCAATATGATCTGTAATCACTCTAAATTTAGCTAGAGCAATTTGACTTGGACTCCCTGGTAACATGTTGCACGGGGTCGGGTCTCTCCGAAGATCAATTCTAACGGACTTTGGACCAACTTATCTTCATCTTCCTCAACTCTGACGTAGAACCACTCAGATTTCCATCCAGCTGGTCATTTGCTTCGGTAACTGATCACTGGAAACTTTGTAGTCTTGCGGTAAGCAAAGTTGTAGCAGCCAAAATTTTCATGAAGACCATCTCCTCTAGCCTTGGTCTAGTAGTGCAGTTCGTGCACTCGGTAGAAACCTTCAGCGAATGGTTCCACCCCCTGGCTTCGGAGAGCCCAGATATAAACATTTAGCCTAACAGTAGCGTTAGGGGTTAGCTGATGAAGGTAGATCCCAAATTTCTTCAGCACTTTAGCAATCATCTTGTTCAAAGGGAATCTTAAACCAGCTTTAAAAAGACTTTTGAAAACCACTACTTCATTCTTTCCCGGCTTCGGGATAGTTTCTTTTCCACCAAAACGAATCAACTCCTTCTTCGCTTCACTAAAATAGCCCAACTTCACCATCTTAGGAAGATCAGCTTCGGAGGTGGTGGACTTTCCGAAGTCCAGGTGGCTAGGTTTGCTCGGCACTGCACTGCTATAATCATCTTCGAAATCAGTTTCTTCAGCATCAGCCTGTCCTGCTTCGGCGGCAGGTATATCCTCCGATGTTGCCAGCCCAGACCGCCTCATTGCTTCGGAAATTGGAACAGTTTTAGTAGCTTCGGTCTCATCTCCCTCACGGTCAATCCTGGCAGTAGAACGCACTCTTGCCATCTGATTATGAATTTTTTGAAATTTTTTGAAGTTGTTGACTTTCTCGATTTCTCCGAAGTTCTTTCTCTTGTGACGAAGCAGAATCGAAAGCGGTGCTTCGTTTGAGCACGATGATCAAGCTTCGGCTATGGTTAAATTTTTGGCAGCACAACAGTACAATAGCAATGAATGTTGTGGTAACTTCACACCTACCCGTCTGTTTATATAGTGCCGCGGGTGGGAAGGTGAAAGGGAATTAGGCTTACACCTATTTCCTAAACTAATTTTGGTGGTTGAATTGCCCAACACAAATAATTGGACTAACTAGTTTGCCCAAGTTTATAAGTTCTACAGGTACAAAAGGTTCACCACAAGCCAATAAAAAGACCAAGAAAAAGGGTTCAAACAATGGAGCAAAGGGACAACCGAAGGCACCCTGGTCAGGCGCACCGGACTGTCCGGTGCACCACCGGACAGTGTCCGGCGCACCAGGGAAGATCGACTGCAAACTCTTCACCTTCGGGAATTCTCAGAGCTGGCGCGCTATAATTCACCGGACTGTCCGGTGTACACCGGACAGTGTCCGGTGCTCCAAGAGGTCGCGGCTCTGAACTCGCCAGCCTCGGGAATTCGCATCGGCTGCTCCGCTATAATTCACCGGACATGTCCGGTGTACACCGGACTGTCCGGTGTAACTGCGGAGCAACGGCTACTTCAGGCGCCAACGGCTACCTACAGCGCATTAAATGCGTGCCAGCGCGCGTAGAGGTCAGGAACGCCCATGCTGGTGCACCGGACACCCTACAGTTCATGTCCGGTGCGCCACCAGACATCCAGGCGGGCCCAGTGTTAGAGCTCCAACGGTCGGAACCCCAATGGCCTGGTGACGTGGCTGTCGCACCGGACATGTCCGGTGTGCACCGGACTGTCCGGTGCGCCATACGGCAGACAGCTTCCACCAAACGGCTAGTTTGGTGGTTGGGGCTATAAAAACCCCCAACCACCCCACATTCAAATCATCCAAGTTTTCCACTTCTCAACCACTTACAAGAGCTAGGCATTTAATTCTAGACACACTCAAGTGATCAAATCCTCTCCAATTCCACACAAGGCTTTAGTGATTAGCGAGAGAGATTTGCCGTGTTCTTTTGAGCTCTTGCGCTTGGATTGCTTCTTTCTTTCTCACTTGTTCTTAGTGATCAAAGCTCACTTGTAATCGAGGCAAGAGACACCAATTGTGTGGTGGTCCTTGCGGGGAAGCTTTGTTCCCGATTTGATTTGAGAAGAGAAGCTCACTCGGTCCGCGGGACCGTTTGAGAGAGGGTAAGGGTTGAAAGAGACCCAGCCTTTGTGGCCTCCTCAACGGGGAGTAGGTTTGCGAGAACCGAACCTCGGTAAAACAAATCCGCGTGTCACACTCTTCATTCGCTTGCGATTTGTTTTGCGCCCTCTCTCTCGGACTCATTATTATTTCTAACGCTAACCCGGCTTGTAGTTGTGATTAATTTTGTAAATTTCAGTTTCGCCCTATTCACCCCCCCTCTAGGCGACTTTCAATTGGTATCAGAGCCCGGTGCTTCATTAGAGCCTAACCGCTCGAAGTGATGTCGGGAGATCACACCAAGAGGGAGATGGAGACCGGCGACAAGCCCACTATGAGTCACGGGAGCACTTCATCGGAAGAGTCCCGCACCAAGAGGAAGGAGAAGAAGAAGAGCTCCTCCAACAAAGGGAAGGGGAAGGAGAAGAAATCCTCTTCCCACAAGTCGCATCGGAGAGGCGACAAGCACAAGAGGATGAGGAAAGTGGTCTACTACGAGACCGACACTTCATCAACGTCGACCTCCGACTCTGACGCACCGTCCGTTACTTCTAAGCGCCAAGAGCGCAAGAAGTATAGTAAGATCCCCCTACGCTACCCTCACACTTCAAAACATACTCCTTTACTCTCCGTTCCATTAGGCAAACCACCGGTTTTTGACGGTGAAGATTATAATATGTGGAGTGACAAAATGAGACACCATCTAACCTCACTCCACACAAGTATATGGAATGTTGTCGAGTTTGGTGTACAGGTACCATCCGTAGGGGATGAAGACTATGACTCGGACGAGGTGGCCCAAATCCACCACTTTAACTCCCAAGCAACCACTATACTCCTCGCCTCTCTAAGTCGAGAGGAGTATAACAAGGTGCAAGGGTTAAAAAGTGCGAAGGAAATTTGGGACGTACTCAAGACCGCGCACGAAGGAGACGAGGTGACAAAGATCACAAAGCGGGAAACGATCGAGGGGGAGCTCGGTCGCTTCATGCTTCACCAAGGGGAGGATCCACAAGCAATGTACAACCGCTTGAAGACCGTGGTGAACCAAGTGCGCAACCTCGGGAGCGAAAAATGGGATGACCATGAGATGGTCAAGGTTATTCTTAGATCCCTCGTATTCCTTAACCCTACACAAGTTCAATTAATTCGAGGTGATCCTAGATATAAGCTAATGTCTCCCGAGGAAGTGATAGGAAAATTTGTGAGCTTTGAGCTAATGATTAAGGGCTCAAAGAAAATCATCGAGCAAGGCACCTCCTCCACGCCCGAAGCACAACCGGTCGCTTTCAAGGCGACGAAAGAAAAGAAGGAGGAGGCTACTCCAAGTTGAACACCCATCGACGCCTCCAAGCTCGACAACGAGGAGATGGCGCTCATCATCAAGAGCTTCCGCCAAATCCTCAAACAAAGGAGGGGGAAAGACTACAAACCCCGCTCCAAGAAAGTATGCTACAAATGTGGTAAGCCCGGTCATTTTATTGCTAAATGTCCATTATCTAGTGATAGTGACAGGGGCGACGACAAGAAGGGGAGAAGAAAGGAGAAGAGACATTACAAGAAGAAGGGCGGCGATGCCCACGTGTGCCGCGAGTGGGACTCCGACGAGAGCTCCACCGACTCCTCCTCCGACGAGGACGCCGCCAACATTGCCATCACCAAGGGACTTCTCTTCCCCAACGTCGGCCACAAGTGCCTCATGGCAAAGGACGGCAAAAGGAAGAAGGTTAAATCCAAATCCTCCACTAAATATGAATCCTCTAGTGATGATAATGCTAGTGATGAGGAAGATAATTTGTGTACTCTTTTTGCCGACCTCAACATGCAACAAAAGGAAAAATTAAATGAATTGATTAGTGCTATTCATGAGAAGGATGATCTCTTGGACTCTCAAGAGGACTTCCTTATTAAGGAAAACAAAAAGCATGTTAAGGTTAAAAATGCTTATGCTCTACAAGTTGAAAAATGTGAAAAATTGTCTAGTGAGCTAAGCACTTGCCATGAGACTATTGACAACCTTAGAAATGAAAATGCTAGATTAATTGCTAAGGTTGATTCTCATGTTTGTGGTGTTTCAATTCCCAATCTTAGAAATGATAATGATGATTTGCTTGCTAAGATTAAGGAATTGAATGATTCTCTTGCTAGTCTTAGGATTGAAAATGAAAAATTAATTGCTAAAGCTAAAGATTTTGATGTTTGCAATGTTACTATTTCTAACCTTAGAAGTGAGAATGATATATTACATGCTAAGGTTGTAGAATTAAAATCTTGCAAACCCTCTACATCTACTGTTGAGCATGTTTCTATTTGCACTAGATGTAGAGATGTTGATATTGATGCTATTCATGATCATATGGCTTTAATTAAACAACAAAATGATCATATAGCAATATTAGATGCTAAAATTGCCGAGCATAACTTAGAGAATGAAAAGTTTAAATTTGCTAGAAGTATGCTCTATAATGGGAGACGCCCTGGCATCAAGGATGGCATTGGCTTCCAAAGGGGAGACAATGTCAAACTTAGTGCCCCTCCTAAAAATTTGTCTAACTTTGTTAAGGGCAAGGCTCCCATGCCTCAGGATAACGAGGGTTACATTTTGTACCCTGCCAGTTATCCCGAGAGCAAAATTAGGAGAATTCATTCTAGGAAGTCTCACTCTGGCCCTAACCATGCTTTTATGTATAAGGGTGAGACATCTAGCTCTAGGCAACCAACCCGTGCTAAGTTGCCTAGAAAGAAAACTCCTAGTGCATCAAATGATCATGGCATTTCATTTAAGACTTTTGATGCATCTTATGTGCTTACTAACAAATCCGGCAAGGTAGTTGCCAAGTTTGTTGGGGGTAAACATAAGGGCTCCAAGACTTGTGTTTGGGTACCCAAAGTTCTTGTTTCTAATGCCAAAGGACCCAAAACCGTTTGGGTACCTAAAGTCAAGAACTAAACTTGTTTTGTAGGTTTATGCATCTGGGGGCTCAAGTTGGATCATCGACAGTGGGTGCACAAACCACATGACAGGGGAGAAGAAGATGTTCTCCTCCTACGAGAAAAACCAAGATCCCCAACGAGCTATCACATTCGGGGATGGAAACCAAGGTTTGGTCAAAGGTTTGGGTAAAATAGCTATATCTCCTGACCATTCCATTTCCAATGTTTTTCTTGTAGATTCTTTAGATTACAATTTGCTTTCCGTATCTCAATTATGTCAAATGGGCTACAACTGTCTATTCACTGATGTAGGTGTCACTGTCTTTAGAAGAAGTGATGATTCAATAGCTTTTAAGGGAGTGTTAGAGGGTCAGCTATACTTGGTGGATTTTGATAGAGCTGAACTCGACACTTGCTTAATAGCTAAGACTAACATGGGTTGGCTCTGGCACCGCCGACTAGCCCATGTTGGAATGAAGAATCTTCATAAGCTTCTAAAGGGAGAGCACATTTTAGGATTAACAAATGTTCATTTTGAGAAAGACAGGATTTGTAGCGCATGCCAAGCCGGGAAGCAAGTTGGTGTTCATCATCCACACAAGAACATCATGACAAGTGACAGTCCACTGGAGCTCCTACACATGGATTTATTCGGCCCGATCGCTTACATAAGCATCAGCGGGAGTAAGTACTGTCTAGTTATTGTGGATGATTATTCTCGCTTCACTTGGGTGTTCTTTTTGTAGGAAAAATCCCATACCCAAGAGACCTTAAAGGGATTCTTGAGACGGGCTCAAAATGAGTTCGGCTTAAGGATCAAGGAAATTAGAAGCGACAACGGGACGGAGTTCAAGAACTCTCAAATTGAAGGCTTCCTTGAGGAGGAGGGCATCAAGCATGAGTTCTCTTCTCCCTACACCCCACAACAAAATGGTGTAGTGGAGAGGAAGAATCGAACTCTCTTGGACATGGCAAGAACCATGCTTGATGAGTACAAGACACCGGATCGGTTTTGGGCCGAGGCGGTCAACACCGCTTGCTACGCCATCAACCGGTTATATCTACATCGAATCCTCAAGAAGACATCCTATGAACTCCTAACCGGTAAAAATCCCAATATTTCATATTTTAGAGTTTTTGGTAGCAAATGCTTTATTCTTGTTAAGAGAGGTAGAAAATCTAAATTTGCTCCTAAAACTGTAGAAGGCTTTTTACTAGGATATGACTCAAACACAAGGGCATATAGAGTCTTTAACAAGTCCTCAGGACTTGTTGAAGTTTCCTGTGACGTTGTGTTTGATGAAACTAACGGCTCTCAAGTAGAGCAAGTTGATCTTGATGAGATAGGTGAAGAACAGGCTCCGTGCATCGCACTAAGGAACATGTCCATTGGGGATGTGTGTCCTAAGGAATCTGAAGAGCCTCCACATGCACAAGATCAACCATCTTCCTCCACGCAAGCATCTCCACCAACTCAAAATGAGGACGAGGCTCAAGTTGATGAAGGAGAAGATCAAAGAGATGAGCCACCTCAAGATGATGGCAATGATCAAGGGGGAGATGCAAATGATCAAGACAAGGAGGATGAAGAGCCAAGGCCGCCACACCCAAGAGTCCACCAAGCAATCCAACGAGATCACCCCGTCAACACCATCCTCGGCGATATTCATAAGGGGGTAACCACTAGATCTCGTGTTGCACACTTTTTTGAGCATTACTCTTTTGTTTCCTCTATTGAGCCACACAGGGTAGAGGAAGCACTACAAGATTCAGATTGGGTAATGGCGATGCAAGAGGAGCTCAACAATTTCACTAGGAATGAGGTATGGCATTTAGTTCCACGTCCTAACCAAAATGTTGTAGGAACCAAATGGGTCTTCCGCAACAAGCAAGACGAGCATGGTGTGGTGACAAGGAACAAAGCCCGACTTGTGGCCAAGGGATACTCCCAAGTCAAAGGTTTGGATTTTGGTGAAACCTATGCACCCGTAGCTAGGCTTGAGTCAATTCGTATATTATTAGCCTATGCTACTTACCATGGCTTCAAGCTTTACCAAATGGACATGAAGAGTGCTTTCCTCAATGGACCAATCAAGGAAGAGGTCTACGTTGAGCAACATCCTGGCTTTGAAGATAGTGAGTACCCTAACCATGTCTATAGGCTCTCTAAGGTGCTTTATGGGCTCAAGCAAGCCCCAAGAGCATGGTATGAATGCCTAAGAGATTTCCTTATAGCTAATGGCTTCAAAGTCGGCAAGGCTGATCCTACTTTATTCACTAAAACTCTTGACAATGATTTGTTTGTATGCCAAATTTATGTTGATGATATTATATTTGGGTCTACTAACGAATCTACATGTGAAGAATTTAGTAGGATCATGACACAGAAATTCGAGATGTCTATGATGGGGGAGTTGAAGTATTTTCTAGGATTCCAAGTCAAGCAACTCCAAGAGGGCACCTTCATTAGCCAAACGAAGTACACTCAAGACATTCTAACCAAGTTTGGAATGAAGGATGCCAAGCCCATCAAGACACCCATGGGAACAAATGGGCATCTCGACCTCGACACGGGAGGTAAATCCGTCGATCAAAAGGTATACCGGTCGATGATTGGTTCATTACTTTACTTATGTGCATCTCGACCGGACATTATGCTTTCCGTATGTATGTGTGCAAGATTCCAAGCCGACCCTAAGGAATCACACCTTACGGCCGTAAAACGAATCTTGAGATATTTGGCTTATACTCCTAAGTTTGGACTTTGGTACCCTCGGGGATCCACATTTGATTTGATTGGTTATTCGGATGCCGATTGGGTGGGGTGTAAGATTAATAGAAAGAGCACATCGGGGACTTGCCAGTTCTTGGGAAGGTCCTTGGTGTCTTGGGCTTCAAAGAAGCAAAATTCGGTCGCTCTTTCAACCGCCGAAGCCGAGTATATTGCCGAAGGCCATTGTTGTGCGCAATTGCTTTGGATGAGGCAAACCCTGCGGGACTATGGTTACAAATTAACCAAAGTTCCTCTTCTATGTGATAATGAGAGTGCAATCCGCATGGCGGATAATCCCGTTGAGCATAGCCGCACTAAACACATAGCCATTCGGTATCATTTTCTTAGGGATCACCAACAAAAGGGGGATATCGAGATTGCATACATTAAAACTAAAGATCAATTAGCCGATATCTTTACCAAGCCACTAGATGAACAAACTTTTACCAAACTTAGGCATGAGCTCAATATTCTTGATTCTAGGAATTTCTTTTGCTAATTTGCACACATAGCTCATAAGTATACCTTTGATCATGTCTTTTTATATATGCTATGACTAATGTGTTTTCAAGTGAATTTCAAACCAAGTCATAGGTATATTGAAAGGGAATTGGAGTCTTCGGCGAAGACAAGGCTTCCACTCCACTCTATCACCCATCCTTCGTCGTCGCTCCGCATCACTCTCCGTCTTTGGTATAATCTTCACTCATATGTTTTATTTGCCAAAGGGGGAGAAAATAGTTAGGAAACGGCCTATATTTCATTCCAAGTATCCGTTTTTGGCGATTCATGCCAAAGGGGGAGAAAGTATTGGCCCAAAGCAAAAGGACCGCACCACCACCCTAATTTTCAAATTAATGATTTTCAATTGGTAAATTTCAAATTGGTATCTCTTTGTGTTCTAAAGGGGGAGAAAGTAATATTTTCAAAATTGATATCTTAAAACCCTCTTGAACACTAAGAGGAGAATTTATTGAGGGGGAGTTTTGTTTAGTCAAAGGAAAAGCATTTGGATCAAGGGGAGAAAATTTCAAATCTTGAAAATGCTTCTCAAAATCATATTCATTTACCTTTGACTATCTTGCAAAAGGTCTTTGAAAAGAATTTACAAAAGAATTTGCAAAAACAAAACTTGTGGTGCAAGCGTGGTCCAAAATGTTAAAAATAAAGAAACAATCCATGCATATCTAGTAAGTAATATTTATTGGCTCAATTCTAATTAACCTTTGCACTTACACTTTGCAAACTAGTTCAATTATGCACTTCTATACTTGCTTTGATTTGTGTTGGCATCAATCACCAAAAAGGGGGAGATTGAAAGGGAATTAGGCTTACACCTATTTCCTAAACTAATTTTGGTGGTTGAATTGCCCAACACAAATAATTGGACTAACTAGTTTGCCTAAGTTTATAAGTTCTACAGGTACAAAAGGTTCACCATAAGCTAATAAAAAGACCAAGAAAAAGGGTTCAAACAATGGAGCAAAGGGACAACCGAAGGCACCCTGGTTGGGCGCACCGGACTGTCCGGTGCACCACCGGACAGTGTCTGGTGCACCAGGGAAGATCGACTGCAAACTCTTCACCTTCGGGAATTCTCAGAGCTGGCGCGCTATAATTCACCGGACTGTCCGGTGTACACCGGACAGTGTCCGGTGCTCCAAGAGGTCGCGGCTCTGAACTCGCCAGCCTCGGGAATTCGCATCGGCTGCTCCGCTATAATTCACCGGACATGTCCGGTGTACACTGGACTGTCCGGTGTAACTGTGGAGCAACGGCTACTTTAGGCGCCAACGGCTACCTGCAGCGCATTAAATGCGCGCCAGCGCGTGCAGAGGTCAGGAACGCCCATGCTGGCGCACCGGACACCCTACAGTTCATGTCCGGTGCGCCACCAGACATCCAGGCGGGCCCAGCGTCAGAGCTCCAACGGTCGGAACCCCAACGGCCTGGTGACGTGGCTGTCGCACCGGACATGTCCGGTGTGCACCGGACTGTCCGGTGCGCCATACGGCAGACAGCTTCCACCAAACGGCTAGTTTGGTGGTTGGGGCTATAAATACCCCCAACCACCCCACATTCAAATCATCCAAGTTTTCCACTTCTCAACCACTTACAAGAGCTAGGCATTTAATTCTAGACACACTCAAGTGATCAAATCCTCTCCAATTCCACACAAGGCTTTAGTGATTAGCGAGAGAGATTTGTCGTGTTCTTTTGAGCTCTTGCACTTGGATTGCTTCTTTCTTTCTCACTTGTTCTTGTGATCAAAGCTCACTTGTAATCGAGGCAAGAGACACCAATTGTGTGGTGGTCCTTGCGGGGAAGCTTTGTTCCCAATTTGATTTGAGAAGAGAAGCTCACTCGGTCCGCGGGACCGTTTGAGAGAGGGTAAGGGTTGAAAGAGACCCAGCCTTTGTGGCCTCCTCAACGGGGAGTAGGTTTGCGAGAACCGAACCTCGGTAAAACAAATCCGCGTGTCACACTCTTCATTCGCTTGCGATTTGTTTTGCGCCCTCTCTCTCGGACTCATTATTATTTCTAATGCTAACCCGGCTTGTAGTTGTGATTAATTTTGTAAATTTCAATTTCGCCCTATTCACCCCCTCTAGGCGAATTTCAGAAGGTGAATCGTCAAGGTCTTCCGCACCAGAAAAACAGCCACCCATACTCAGTGAACGGTGGGCCACAGGGTCCGGGAAGGTGAATCGCCAGGGCGCACGCAACTGCTGCAAGATGGGGCCACCTCGCGTGCGGATTATTTTAATCGTTTCTCGCCAACGAGCTCAGGGAAGGTGTTTTTCGGATCTTCGGCATCCTGAAGCCTAGAAGACTTTTTCACGGATCAAGCTCGTTACGAAAAACGATCTAGCATCGTGAAGGGGCTACTGTTGGGGGTATGCTTCGTAGCAGAAGATCCTAAAAGAGGAAAACACCTTTGGCAGATTCTTTCAGAAGCAGCGCCGAAGTTATCACCGATAGAGCTTCGGCACAGTGAAAAATCTCAAGACGAAGGGGGCGAACCAACTTAAAGATGAAATGACTCAAAGACCCATGATGTTTTGTGTCAGTATTGTAATTGATTATAAAGGGCATAAATGTAATTTCACATAGGCTTGTGTCCTGTGCCTATAAATAGATGAACAGTACCCCTGTACTGTTCATGCAATCTTGTAATTGCTGACGCATCACACTGGAATTATTGTTTTCCCCCAAGGAAAAGGTACAAACGTACCCAAATATCATGTTTTAATATTCAGATCCATATAATGAAATATACGAATAATGTTATCTATTTCTGACATATGTTTTACATGTTATACTTCATTTTACATTGTTGTATGAGTCTAATCACGAAGGTATGACCTTCGGGATATTTTGCCCGTGACCTTCGTCCGAAGTTCATTAAATCCTTGGGGAGATAATGCTTTAGCGGACGAAGGGCATTAACATTTAACATTTTTATGTTGCCTTGTTCTTAATTCATAGCATTTGAGAACAAGTCTCCAACACCACCCTTCGTCTTCTACGCTACAGGACGTAGGCCTACGGTGATGTCACCCCGTCCCACGTCCTCAATCCGCCTGGAGGCCCACGTGGGATTCGGCCCATTGTAGCGGGCCCCGCTCGGATAAGTGTGTTACGGGCCCGATTTGTAACAGCTTTTCTATAATGACAGTCTGTAACCCTCCTTTACAGGAATATTCCGGGGATAGACTGGGTGCCTGAGGGCACATGCGTCCTTACATTGCAACATTGGGCACTCAGGCACCTATAAATACCCCCGTACAGTGCCCATGAGAGGCTGGATTAACAGAGCAATTGCTGCCTCGAGTTAAACCATGTTCACATCCCACTCACTCACCCATTGGAATCAATCCGCCCGGGAACACAGGTTCCAACATTGGCGCCCACCGTTCGTGCTACGAGCAAACCACCTGCGATGGAACCCAAAAGAGCTAACTCAAAGGCAGCCCCATCCGTCGACGAAGCAGCGAAGGCAGCGCTGCTAGCTGAGAAAAAGGGCAAGGCCCTCGCCGACAACACCCACCAAGGAGCTGGCGAAGACGAGGCACATAGTAAGAGACAGTGCAACGATCAGCACACTCCAGAAGGCACCCTTCGCACCTGCAGCTCCGAAGGGCAGCCACAAGCGCCACCCCCAGGCTTCGCTCCACTAGAGGGCGAGGACGCAGCAGAGGACGGCGAGGTCCTCGGCATCTCTGCAGAGGAACAGCTATAGTTACGGGCCCTGCGACTCAAAAACCGCAACCTCCAGAAGCAGAAGGAGATCCTCGAAGCCAAGCGCCAACGTGTCTCTGCGCAGGCCAAGGTGCACCAAATGATACGAGATGAGGAGCAGAGGGCTCAGGAGCTTGAGCAGGAGATTGCGCTCTTGCAGCGAGAAGGCCAACATGACCTGTAGTACGGCTCGCCCCTCTAGCAGCGCGCACCAATCGGAGACCTATTCGTCCCTCAGCGCGGACCCTTCGTCCCGCACACTGCAGCTTTCCAAGGCATCAATTACCTCGACGAGCGGAGCCCCCTAGCGCCGCAACTGCAAGTGTCACCATGGCCCACCAACTTTAGGGCAGGCACCTACCCCAAATACAATGGCAGCACTAACCCAGCACAGTATATCATGAGCTACCATGTCGCCGTTGCATCATCCGAAGGGGACGACGCCACGATGGCCAAGTCATTCATCATCGCCCTCGAAGGCCCCGCTCTCACCTGGTACACCAGGTTGCCTCCGTTGTCCATTGACTCCTGGAGAAGTCTTCAGGACAAACTTCTGCTCAACTTCCAAGGGTACCGCCCAGACACAGATCCTGGTACACCTTGGCTGAATTGTCACTCTGCAAGCAGCTGGAAAGAGAGACTCTGCGGGAGTACTACCGCAAGTTCCTGACTCTCAAGTCACAACTGCCTTTGGTTGATGACCAAATCGCCATTCACTACGCCATCAGTGGCCTTCGGGCTGGCGTCCTTTACAGCCACTGCATCAAGGATCCACCCAAGAACCTCCAGGAGCTGTATCAGCTGTTCGAAAAATACGCCAGATCCGAAGAGCTCCACCAGCGCAAGGTCGAGTCCCAGAGGAAACCCAAGGACCCTTCGCAGTCCAGTCGAACATGGACGAGACCTTCACAGTCAGACTCCGGTCGGGACGGCCGCAATCAGCAGCAGGTACATAACATCGCCAACCAGCACCCCACTGGCGAGGCCCCTCGCCACCAAGATTATCCCCCCCAAGGTCGCGGCAATGGAACTCGTGGTCGGGGCCGAGGACGAGCGCAACAGCCGCGCCGATTTTACTATTTGTTTCACAGCGAAGACTGTGCGCACCCAACAAGGGACTGCCCAGAGACAAAGGCCACCAGGGACAGGATGTCTCGGGCGCAACCAGTCGACAACCCAAGGGTTGTCGCGCACACATATCAACAACTCCCACCACCATACAACAACGGCCCCGCACAACATCCACCTAACCACGCATACCAACACCACCAGGAGGTACAAATCATACCTCCCCCGCTCCCACCTCCACCCCCGCAACAGCCAAACATCCACCACCCAAATCACCCCCAAGCACCAAAACAAGAACACTTCGCTGATCAGCCGTATCGCAGAGTCATTCACATGATCACTGGGGGATCCAGCGTCGACTTCGACATGAAGCGACAGAAGAGGGACCATTACCGCAGCGTCAACCACGTCGCCGTCACAGGTCCAGTCGTGCAGACGAAGTGGTCCCATGTGCCATTGACCTTCGATGCCAGAGATATCGACCTCCACAGCGCACCCCACATCGACACCATGGTCATCAACTGCAGCGTGGAAGGCTAGGACCTACACAAAGTCTTAGTTGATAATGGCAGCTAGGCGGACATCATTTTCCTCCACGCCTTCAACCGCATGGGCATCAGCCACAGCTTGCTGAAACCTTCAGACAACCCCTTATATGGCTTTGGCGGCAAGGGCACCTTCCCTGTGGGCAAGATAGAGCTGCCCCTATCCTTCGGTGTAGCACCCAATGCACGAAGCGAGCAGGTCACCTTCGACATCGTCGACATGGTGTACTCGTACAACGCCATAATGGGTCGGGGCTCCATTAACAAGTTTGAGGCAGCCATTCACGGACTTTACCTGTGCATGGAAATCCCGGGCCCGCACGGCGTAATCACAGTCCATGGCAACCAGCAGGCCGCGCGCAACATAGAAAGAGACTTCGTTCTAGGGCAAAGGAACATACACTGCCTCACGGCGCAGCGCGAGGTCCCCGAGGCTACCTGCCCAATCGCCAACGGGCATGAAAAGGCACAGCTGCAAAGCAACGATGGGATGAAGACAGTTCCCCTTGACCAGCAACACCTAAGCAAACTGTGATCATAAGCTAGGACCTTACTTCGCATGATGAGGAGAGACTCATCTCCCGTCTCTCCAAAAATAAGGATGTCTTCGCCTAGTCCGCCCTCGACCTGGTAGGAGTCAGTCGCTCCATTATTGAGCACAGCCCAGTGAGGCCGAAGAAGCAGAGGCTGCGCAAAATGTCAGATGAGAAGACAGAAGCTGCCAAGGCCGAGGTACACCGCCTGCTTGAGGCCAATTTCATCGAACCAGTCGCCTACCCTATGTGGCTCTCCAACGTAGTCATGGTGCAAAAGAAGGGCCGCAAGTGGCGGATGTGCATTGATTTTACCAGCCTCAACAAGGCCTGCCTCAAGGACAATTTCCCCCTGCCTCGGATTGACAAGATCGTCGATAGCGCGGCCGGGTGCGAAGTCATGTCACTCCTTGACTGCTTCTTCGGCTATCACCAGATATATATGAAGGAGGAAGACAAGGCCAGCACCAGCTTCATAACACCCTTCGGCACGTATTGCTTCATCAGAATGCCGGAGGGACTAAAGAACGCTGGGTCCACATTCTCCCGCCTCACCAAGACAGTGCTCGAGAGCCAAGTCGGGAGAAACATATTCACGTATGTAGACGACATCGTCGTCGCCAGCAAAAGCAAAGAGGACCACCTGGCTGACCTCGCAGAAACATTCGCGAACATGCGGGACGCACGACTTCGCCTAAACCCCGAAAAGTGTGTCATCGGCGTTCGCCAGGGAAAGATACTGGGCTACCTGGTGTCGCACCGCGGGATCGAAGCCAACCCGAGCAAAATCCAGGCTATCATCGACATGACGCCCCCGCAGTCAGCTAGAGATGTCCAACGACAGACAGGCAGATTGGCTGCCCTCAACAGATTCATTTCCACGTCCGCCGAGCAAAGCCTACCCTTCCTCAAAACGCTACGCGGCGCAAAGGACTTTGCATGGGGACCAGAGCAGGCGGCGGCCTTCGCATCACTAAAGCAGCACTTGTCAGAGCTGGCAATTCTTACAAGCCCCCCCCCCCTCGCTACCCCTGTTGCTCTACGTCGCAGCTTCGCCGCACGCGGTCAGCGCAGCTGGTTCAAGAGCAGGACAGGAAGGGCACAACTAGGCAGTGTCTAGTTTATTACGTCTCCGAAGTACTCACGACATCCAAATGCAACATGACGGAACTGGAAAAAATCGCCTACGCAGTCATTATGGCTTCGTGCAAATTGCGCCACTATTTTGAAGCTTTCAAGGTGCGGGTCACCTCAAACAGGGGACTCAGTGAATTGTTCAGAAACCCGGAGGCATCTGTCCGCATCGCCAAATGGGAAGCCGAGCTCTCTGGCTACCATATCACCTTCGAACCCAGGACAGCCATCAAGTCACAAGTCCTGATAGACTTCATCGTCGACTGGACCGGGCCAATAGCGCAGCCGGACACGTCTGCAGAAAAGGTGTGGACCATCCACTGCGACGGCGCATGGTGCCATGCAGGGGCAGGCGCAGCGGTAGTCATTACTTCACCCACAGGGGTCAAGCACAGATATGCGGCACATCTCAGCTTTGCTTTGGAGTCCGACAGATGCACCAATAACGTAGCAGAATACGAAGCTATCATCCTCGGCCTTCGCAAGCTACGGGCCCTTGGCGTCACTACCTGCATAATCAGAACAGACTCCAAAGTAATTGTCGGCCAAGTCGAGAAAGATTACGCAGCAAAGGACCCCGCAATTATGCAGTACCTCGCGGTTGTCCGCAGTCTCGAGAGACAGTTCAAGGGCTTTACCTTGCAACACGTGGACCGAGCTAAGAACGAGGAGGCCGACGCATTGGCCAAAGCAGCCGCCAGAGACGAGGCCCTGCCCTCCGACGTATTCTACCATGTCATCGGCACGCCAGCCATTCGCAGCCTAGAAGGCCTCCAAATAACCAACGACACCGAGGGCCACCGCATAGTCAATCTCATCATGACTGAAGACTGGCGGGCACTGATAACCATGTTCCTACATGGATATTACCATCCAAGCAATACCAACGAAGCCAAGCGCCTCAAACACCGAAGCAGGGACTTCGCTCTCATCGAGGGATAGCTTTACAAGAAGAGGGTCAGTCAACCCATGCTTAAATGTGTCACCCAGACCGAAGGCGTCTAGATTTTGCGCGAGGTCCACAGCGGAACATGTGGCTCTCACACGGGGCCTTGGGCCCTAGCTACCAAGGTGATCCGTCAAGGCTTCTACTGGCCTGCTATGATCTGCGCAGCGAATTGGGTCACAAGGTCGTGCGAAGCCTGCCAAAAGTTTTCTCCACGATCAGGAAGCCCTTCGCAGTTCATAAAGCTAATCGCACACATGTGGCCCCTTCAGCGCTGGGGCCTGGACATTGTCGGGCCACTACCCACGGCCCAAGGGAACCTCAAGTTCGCCTTTGTCGCCGTCGAGTATTTCACCAAGTGGATCGAGGCAAGAGCAGTATCAACGATAACATCGAAGACTGCCCAGAAATTCTTCTGGCAACACATTGTTTGCCGATTCGGAGTCCCATCCGAGCTCACAGTTGACAATGGCAAGCAATTTGATAGCCAAGACTTCAGGGACTTCTGCTTCTCCATTGGCACCAAGCTTGCCTTCGCTTCCGTATATCACCCACAATCCAACGGCGTCGTGGAGCGCGCCAACGGCAAGATTTTCACAGTGATCAAGAAGATGCTTCTCGATGACAAGAAGGGTAACTGGGCCACCAGCTACCTGAAGCAGTCTGGGCGTTGAACACGACCGAGTGTCGGGCGACCGGATTTACTCCCTTTCGCTTGCTATACGGCTCGGAGGCCATGACCCCGCAGGAAATCAAGCATGGGTCTCCAAGGACAAGCGCTTCGGCCTCACCCGACGTAGACGAGCTAACCTCCAAAGAACTCATCGATGCAGATCGTGTCTTCGCCCTGCAGGCCCTCAATAAATATCAAGCCCAAACAAAGACCTGGCGCGACCACACAGTCGTCCCGAGAGAATTCAACGAAGGGACCTCGTACTCGTCCGAACAACCCGGACAGAGTCACGAGGTAAGCTGGAGCCGAAATGGGAAGGACCATTCATCGTCAAGACGAAGTCGTCTCCCAGCACATACAAGCTAACAATGCAATCTGGCGAAGACCTAGAGCATTCCTGGAACATAGATAATCTCCGCAAGTTTTTTGTTTGACTCCTTAGGGCCATCGCGCCCTTGTAATTAACTAAACATTATCACTCTGGCGCATACTCTTTTCCTCCTGGGGGGTGAGGTTTTTAACGAGGCGGAGCCATGCAATATACCCACAAAAATCCCCCGCAAAAATTAAGACACATCGAAAAAGACCGCATCGACGGTCATCGGCATTCGACCACACCAAAGTCACCGCGAGGGGCGGCGCTTACTACCCTCGCGTGCGACACTCCGCGCAAAAGTCGCCTACGGGTGCAGGCGGAATAGCACAATAAGTGCGAAAAATCGAAGTCTTTTCCAAAAGACTATCCGTGCAAAAGTCGCCTACGGGTGCAGCCGGAATAGCACAATAAGTGTGAAAAATCGAAGTCTTTTCCAAAAGACTATCCGTGCAAAAGCGCCTACGGGTGCAGCCGGAACATCACAATAAGTGTGAAAAATCGAAGTCTTTTCCAAAAGACTATCCGTGCAAAAGTCGCCTATGGGTGTAGCCGGAATAGCACAATAAGTGCGAAAAATCAATGTCTTTTCTAAAAGACTACTCGTGCAAAAGTCGCCTACGGGTGCAGCCGGAATAGCACAAGTACGCAGAATCGAAGTCTTCTCTAAAAAGACTCCGTGCAAAAACACACCTACGGGTGCAGCGGGACTAACTCAACAAATGCACAAAATCGAAGACTCCCCCAAAAGCACCCGAACACAACCCACCTACGGGCGCAGCCGGATCAACGAAGGCACAGAGCCTCATCATACAAATCATAGTTACACACACACAGCGAGGGCAGCACGCATTACAGCGGCTCAACCTTCGGGATGATACCCATCTCCCTGTAGTTGAACAACATTATCCTCAATTCCTCACCCTCAAAAAGATTTCGCAACTCACCCTCACCTACGCTCGCCCCAGCCGGCGAGGACAACAATTCCCGTTTGGCAGTCCTGTCCACACGAAGACGACCATCCTCCACCTCACCATGATGACACACATCACTTCGCGATAACGCACTCACTCTCCGCTTTGCCACCACCCTTCGCCGCCTACGCCCAGCACTCGCACCCAGAATATCCTCGTCACCCATCACACGCGGAGAAGTTTCCGTAGCAGCCACATCCAATGCTGCAAAATAGTCCAAGTCCTCATCCGAAGACCCCTCTGTCCACACAATCGAACTCCCAGAATCATCAGACTCAAAAAACTTAGACACGGAATCACCAGAAATGTCTTCAGCAACCACGGTCAAAGCCACAAAATTATCATTATCAGTAGCGGTTGCGTGCGCAGGCCCAAAACCCTGAACCTGCGCAGCAACCGAGATTCAGTAACACTCAGACAAAACTTACAAACCCCCCCCCCCACCTATTTAGCCACCTGCGAAGGCCCGGCCACGGCCGTAGGGTCTTCGACTGCCGGCTCAGCCACCACCTTCAAGGCATCTTCGACCGTCGGCGCAGGGGCTGACACAGGGTCTTCGCTAGCCACAGTAAGCACGGGCACAGCCGAGGGGCCTTCACCAGCATCCGAGGGCAACACCGGTTTCACCTCCGTAGTCTCGGGCGGCGCGCCGGCCAGACTTCCAAAGTCCTTGACGTACTCGGCACGCTCCATCTGCAACAACATCACATTCACTCAGCAAAAACCACAAACACCCACACACACAACCACACAAAAAATGACCTTCACCTGCTCTCTCGCCCGGTCGGATCGCTCCCTGACCGCCTCCCGACCATGCGGCCCCCACATCCTATCGAAAAGTGCCCCCGCTGACTGCTTCACCACAGGGTCATCGGCCTTGAAGATCTCGCGTTCAAAGTTCTCGTCTGATTGGTCGAAGACCTCGTAGTGCCTGCAGCCCTCGCGGGACAATGCATTCACGGCCCCCTCGCAGGTGACGAGGGAGGCGAAGGACATGAAACCCTCCACAATGGTCGGGAGCACAAGTAGCTCCTCCTGCAACCATTCGAAGAAGCGAAGGCCTGCTTCCCGGTCGGGTACTTCGAAATCAGCAGTCCGCGCACCCAGCTCGCGGTATGAGCCCATGAACTGTGCGTGCGTCCACTCAACTTCCGAGCGCGTAGAGGCCTCGGCCTTGTCCACGCGGTCGCGCAAGGCGTTGAACCTCGCCTCCAGCTCTTCGGCGCGTTGACTGGCGAGACTGCTCTCCACCCGCGCCACTTTGGCCTCTGCTTGCGCAGCCTGCGCCTCAGCGATGGCCTGGTTTGCCTCCCTCCTCTCCTCCACCAGCTGGCACCAGAGGTCTGTCTTCTCGGCCTCCAGGGTGGCCACTTTTTCCGCCAGCCTGCGGTTCTTGCTTTCCGCCGCCAACTTCTCCCGGACGGCATCCGCGTGCTGCGCCCGAAGTCTATCGACTTCGGCAGCCACGTCCGCAGTCAGGACACCCGACGCCACGCGGTCGGCGAAGTCGGCCGCCTAACAAAAACACATGAGACCCAAAACCTTATGCAAACAACAAATGTCGAAGTCTAGCACAATTTACCTGCTTCAACTGCTGCGACAGCTGCTGCGACGTCTCCCTCAGCCGCTGGGACATGGAGGCAGCCACATCCTTGGCGGCAGCGGCCGATGGGATCTCGCCGCTTGCGCAGAAAGCGGCCCACGGGTCTCGCGCGGCACCCTTCACCGCAGCCTCCGCCGTTGGCAACGCGGTTGTCGCCGAAGGCGGGACAACAACCAGCTGCCCTTCACCCGACTCTGCGACATATCACCGGTTAAAAAAAAACCTACCAACAAAATAATCTTCGACACTGATGTCCGTGTCGAAGTCGCCAACACGTCTCCCCGGCGAAGGCAGCTACCGTCCTTTCGTGGATCCACTGGGGGAGGCTTGGTTCCGCCTAGAGGCGGCAGTCTTCGCGCTCGCCGATGCCTTGCCGGATCCGGGCGCTGCCGGTTTCGTAGCTGGCATCGGCTGGCCGCTGCTGGAGGCGGCAACCTTTGCGCTCCCCGCGCCCTCTTCGCCTCACGCCTAGGATCTGCGATCCTGACGACCGGCCGGCGCTTCTGTGCAGCTTCTTGATGGTCCTTGTTCATCATTGCCGACACAACAGCAGCAATATTCCGTCCGTAAGGAAACACCTTCAAGTCACGGGCCATGCAAGACGTAAAGAAGTCTTTGCCAGCCACGCGGGGGATCGGAACATTCTTAGGCCATCGACCCCCGGTAACCTCTAGCATTCACGCCGAAGACTCGCGGAGCTCGGGCGAAGAGATCTGTCCCCCGGGGGCTGCGCACGTCCCCGTCAACTCCACAGCAAAACTATCGGAAACCCCTAGTTCCCCCACTGCAGTACCTAATTTCCTCTTCTTAGCGGCTGGGGCGGCCTCCTGCGGGGGGTCTTCTTCAGTCGCGGCCACTAGCCTCTTCCCACGGTGGTCGGCGGATTCTTCCCCGGGATAACCACCGTACGACAAGCCGTTCAATTCGAAGACCCGATTCAATCTATCGTTGGCCCCACAAATATCCCAGCTCCGCACACCCTCTGTCCTCGGCACATAGTGCCCCACGATCCTAGCCGCACCGTCTTCCGCCTCATGCACGAATGCAACGGGATCCCGACCATGCAAATCCAACGCGAAGGCTGGACTTCGCACCCGTTGCCCGCCCCGGGAAGGCATCTCGCGAGGGCATACTTCGCCCAGCGCCTAGCCATGCGCCAAGGGCCATACCCCATACCCGAAAAATTCCTCCACCAAATCACGCCTGCTACTCATGCGGGCAGCGCACCGAAGGGCCCCCTCGTCTTCGTCATCCTCCGCCACCTCAAACTGCGGGTATGCCACATAATAATGGGAACACATGACGACCACGGGTAGTCCTGGGTGGTCTTCAACTGCGCCTTCGGAAACGTAAAACCAGAAATCCCACTAGTTGCCCCACTTATTGCGGGCGCAGGGAACCAACTCCACGACTTCCATCGAAGTCTTGCCGGTCCTAGGCGTAAACATGCACGATCCAAACTGTGCAATCTCATGTCCAATTTTCCTCTTTTGCCAATGCAGACAGTAATGCTTCACGAAGACCTCCACAGAGGGCTGACCACCATACGAAGTCACTGCCCAAACATACTTCGCCAGGGCCACCACGGCATTCGGCGTCAACTGGTGGACCTGGACCTTGAATCTCCACAGCACCTCAGCCACGAATCGATTTGCAGGCAGTCGAAGGCCAGCGGTGAAAAATGCTTCAAACACGACCAACTCGCCTTCTAGCTCGGGGACCTCCTCCGCCCTCGGAACACACCCCAATCCGCTGCCAAAATATCCAAGCTGCTACATATCCTGGACGCGGACCGAGGAAATCCGCGACACGCCAAACTCAACTGTATCACCAGGAAGGAGCTCCTCCGCCGCCACATCGCTCAGAGTGTCCTCAGACGGTGCGCTGGCCAGCGGTGTATTTGCAGCAGATGAGGAAGAGGACGGCATGGCTACGTACCGTCGGCGGCAGCGGGCGCTCTGCTTGACGCGGGCCAGATCTCCGACGAGCAGGAGCAAGGAGGGCAGTCGAGCAGACGAGCAGTCTCAAAAGGAGGCTAGGGTTTTGCGGCGCGCAGAAAGAGAGCCTGGCCCGCCCCGCCCCGCCCCCCTTTTTATACACAGGACGCGGCGCTTCGGGAAACCCGCAGTCCAACAGTGCCGCGTCCATCAACGGTCACATCAAAAACCCCCGAGGAACCATTTCGAGCGAGGGCAGTGTCTCCACCGTCTAGCGACGTCTTCGGCACCAGATGACTTAGTCAAACTGGTCCCTCGGAGGGCAAATATTGGTGCGAAGGCGAAGACGCTACCCTCCGCTCTAGCCTTCGTCCATCTCGCTGCGACGACAGGAAGCAGAAAGACCGGCGAAGTCCACCCTTCGTCCATCTCGCTGCGACGACAGGAAGCAGAAAGACCGGTGAGGTCCACCCTTCGTCCATCTCGCTGCGCCAACAGGAAGCAGGATGACCGGCAAGGTCCACCCTTCGTCTTCTATGTTATAGGACGAAGGCCTACGACGATGTCACCCCGTCCCGCGTCCTCACTCCACCTGGAGGCCCACGTGGGATTCGGCCCATTGTAGCGGGCCCCGCTTGGATAAGTGTGTTACGGGCCCGATTTGTAACAGCTTTAATGTAATGACAGTCTGTAACCCTCCTTTACAGGAATATTCCGGGGATAGACTGGGTGCCTGAGGGCACATGCGTCCTTACATTGTAACGTTGGACACTCAGGCACCTATAAATACCCCCGTACAGTGCCCATGAGAGGCTGGATTAACAGAGCAATTGCTGCCTCGAGTTAAATCGTGTTCACATCCCACTCACTCACCTGTTGGAATCAATCCGCCCGGGAACACAGGTTCCAATAGTGTATGTTTATTTATTTGGCATATGTATTCTTTTTGTATGTACGATACACAAATCGATGCTAGAAGTTGACCGTGAGGTTGACGAACCAAACTCGTTCGAGGACGACCCACAGGACACTTTCGAGCAAGGCAAGTGGATTCTCCCTCTGCATATTCTGTTTGTACCCAATTAATGCATATAATAATGTTTACTTTTTGGATATATTACATAATTTGATGGGATTTGCCTAATTAAGGATTTCCTAGATTTACCAACTTTATTCCTTGATTACCCTAGGAAAAATACTATGCTTTGCAATTTTTGCTATCGCTCAACTTGATAAACATGAGGTCACTTTTCACTGATACTATTGTTCTGGAAATGAAATTGTATTATGATGTTATCCCGATGGTTAAACAAGATTATTTCATATTAAATGGAACATGGAGTGACCACCTAGGATAACAGTGAAACCACGAGTGGTATCATGGCTCTGGCTTTGGTAATTAGCTTAATGCACTTAGTACCTAGCAACCTTACTTGAAATATGGGCAAGAGGGGGAGCGGCAGTGGTGGCAGCTCATGTTAACATGGGGACGTATTCTTGGCTAAGGTACCTCGCCCAGAGGGCCTCCACACCGACTTAGAAACCTTAGCAGGTTGCTTTGTATTAAGTGTATTTTATGAAAACCTCATAGTGGATCCCTAGCCATTCACCTCGGCAGTGTTTAAGGGTCCGTACAAACCAAGCAAGATGGGATACACGGCTTGTGGGTAAAGTTGTACCACCTTTGTAGAGTGTAAAACTGATATGTCATCCGTGCTCACGGTTAAGAGCAACCTGGACCCTCATGTGATAATTGAACATAAAGATGGAGAACAAATCGTGATCCGATGATTCACAAATGGTTTGCTTAAGTGATTTCACTTAAGTGTTTTTGATATAATCTTATTCCTTTGATTAATTGGGATATTTGGGACACACTTATTAGTAAGATAGGTGTTGTTAATAAAATATTGACCAACTAAAATGCTTACTGCTTAACCTTAGCCTTACCTTGTTAAACTTGCATTAATTTTTCCCCCACTTGCTGAGCCTCGACCATAAGTGAGCTCACCCTTGCTAATATTTTGATGAGAGGGTGATGAAGAAGACCTTGATGGAGATTTCGATGAATATTGAGTCTAATGATGCGCCGGTCATCTTCCTGTGGGAGATTACCCATGTTATTTCCGCTAACTTTGATAATACTGTTTAAGATACTTATGTCTGGATGATGTAATAAAGTTACTCTACTCTCTTTACGCCTTTTTGCATTGTCTTTTGATATATTACACTCGTGACGTCAACATATGTGTGGAAAATGGATCTTGGCACACATATGCTATGCATTCGGTTTTGCCCCCAGAACTGGGTGTGACACCCGCGCGAGGCCCTTTCGCCTTCTAGTGGACCCGGGGGATATCTGTCCCCCACAGCTTTGTCACCAGAAAAGCTTCGACATAACACAAGAGAAGTATGACAAAACATGCTTCATCAAGCGGGCTTCATCACGACAAAACAGGGAAACAACGTAAGGAGAAGGTGTTGTTCAAGTTATTAAATATAAATGGCAAAATTGTCCTTGTGACATTTGTAAACCCTGTATGTAATCGTTGAGGGCATGAATGTAATAATGCACAAACCCCTACAATTGCCTATAAACAGCATCCCCATACTATTCACGCTGGATTGTAATTGCCCTCGCATCATTACCTTCAAACAAGCCAAAGGTATCATTGTAATACAATCTTTGAAGATATATTTACATTCATCATGAAATGAATACATGGTATTAAATTACATCTTGTGAGTATATTTTTATATTTCTGAGTAATGTAAACTTCTTACTTATGACCTTCGTCTAAGATTCATTATACCTAAGAGGGAATAATGCTTCAGAGGAGGAAGGTCTTTAATATATAACAAATGTGTGGCCTTGCTCTTGATTCATAGCAATTGAGAACAAGTGAACAACATTGGTGACCACCTTCGGTGAACTCGAACGACCACCTTCGACAATAAGAACTCGAGCAACTGCCTTCGCCATGCCGCCGAAGAAGACAGTAGCGCCAGGGGCTGCCCTTGCACCACTGGACATCAATCAAGAGGGGCTTCCTCTAAGGGAGGCTCGAAACTAGAAAAAAAGGCCATTAGCCCAACACCACAGGAAGCAGAGTTGGATCAAGAAATCAGAGATCTAGAGGCTATCCACCAACAAGTGGAGAGAAGAAGGGAGAAAATGCTTCGACTGTCTGAACTCCAGAAGAAGATTGATGAAGCTGCCGAAGAGATGCGCCACATCACACAAGACAATGAACAAGGGCATAGGCCACAACAGAGAGAGCTTCGTCAGGAATGCCCGAGCTATGATGACGTATAGTATGACGATTTCCATCATGATAACATTGCTTTTGAAGATGCTCCCCCTTAGCCACAGAATTGCAGGAAACCCCATGGCCACCTTCATGCAAACCACCACAACTTCCCATGTATGATGGTCATTCGGACCCGAAGCAGTTCCTCATGAGTTATTAAGCAATCATACCATCATATGGTGGCAACACTACTATCATGGCGAAATGCTTCGTCATGGCAGTCAGGAGTGTGACTCAAAATGGTATTCTTCACTTCGGCCGAGAACAATCACATTGTGGCAGAAGATGAAGGATATGCTAGTCACCAGCTTTCAGGGTTTTCAGACAAAGCCAGTGACTACTCAAGCCCTATTCCAATGCACGCAGGACCACGAGGAGTACTGGCAAGCGTATGTCCGAAAGTTTCTATGTCTCAAAGCTCAGGTGCCAATGGTGCCAAATGAGATTGTTATTGAAGCCATGATCAAGGGACTTCACCAAGGACCAACAGTGCAGTATTTTGCCAGAAAGCCCCCACAAACCCTGGAGAAGCTTCTACAGAAGATGGACGAGTACATTAGGGTCGACAATGATTTCCAGCAAAGAAGGGAAGAAGCCTACAAATATTCTAAGATGACTAGGGGCTTCATAGGAAGGCACCACCCAAGGCATGTCAGGACGATACACAATCCTACCTCAAGTGAACACAGAAGAAATCACACCCAAGGGCATCAACACAACTCCCAATCATCTAGAACGTAGCAAAGCTCCTTCAGACCACCAGCTCCAAGCGGCGGAGCGGGATGAAGCTTTGGAGGAAGATTCAGCTCATAACCAAGAAGGTTGTTCTGCTTGTTCTGTGGAGAAGATAAGGGACACACAACTAGGACATGCCAGGTTACAATACAGAAGCAAAAGGATATAGCTGAGGCCAAAGCATGGCAGAATCAGCTGAAGCAAGTCTTACATACTGCTTCATGCTACTCCCCATACATTCCTGAGTATGTGGGCAATCAACAGCCATTTTCACAACCCACAGTGTCAGTAGCTTCGATGAGCCACTCCCCAGCTGCATGGGCCTTGCCACCTCGATCATGGCCCCAACCTCATCCCGCAATCAACAGCCTGAAGGACATCGCCAAATTGAGCAACAACACAATGCAAGGGAAGAGTCCGAAGCCCGGACAGTTAACAGCACTGTACCAGAATCAAGGCACATTTACTGAAGCAACAGTGGGGCTGAATCAAAAAAACTTTCATACACATCGATTGTAATTTTCATTTCTATTGATTTTATGTTTTTACCTCAAAGACAATTTGAGAAGGTACAACCTTCGACCTATTGTAATAAATCTGGAATTACACCATCGAGTGTAACAGAAAGAGTGAAGAAGCTCCAAAGTCGTTCCTACGGGGATACGGAGCTAAAATACCACCTAAGTAAAAGGTGAAAAAGCTCCAAAGTCATTCCTAAGGGGATGTAGAGCTTAGCTCCAAAGTCATTCCTACGGGGATGCAGAGCTAAAATACCACCTAAGTAAAAGGTGAAGAAGCTCTAAAGTCGTTCCTAAGGGGATATAGAGCTTAGCTCCAAAGTCGTTCCTACATGGATGCAGAGCTAAAATGCCACATAAGTAAAAGGTGAAGAGACTCCAAAGTCATTCCTAAGAGAATGCAGAGTCTTACTATTACAAAGTGTTTATTCATTAACATTTGTTGCATCATATCATCGCATCATGCTGCATAGCATCGCATCATTCATCATCTCGCATCATCCGAAACAGTGGAAAAAGAAGGGAAATTGCTCCTTCAACCATGATGGCTAACTCATGAGGTTAAACCTATCTTTGATAAAGAATTACGAAAGGATGCTTCAACAATACAAGACCTACAGCAAGGCCTTCAGCAACGGTATTTCTTATGCAAGATCTACGGCAAGATCTTCGAGTCTGATAATGCCACTTCGGCGGAAAAGAGATTTTTCTTTATGAAGCGTGAAAAGAAGGGAAGGTGTTTTTTGCCTTTAGCTCAAAAACGGTACGTATGACGGTTTCACGCTCCACAAATAAATATATTACATCATGAGATATATAGTTGGCAATTGTTTTTTACATAAGAGAATAACACACAAAAAATCTACAAGTGTTTTCATGTACAGAATCTAATCATCCTCCTTCAGGATTTTCTCAACAGCTTTGTTCTAGAGTCTATCCACATCTTCGTCAATTGCTTCATTTGATATCCTAATCACATCGAGAGCACCCTTCTGGGCTAGATTGGCCTCAGGGTTGTATGGCTCCAGAGGAGGAGAAATTTCGGCTACACCGAAGTATAAGCTTTTGTCAATTACGAAGCTAAGACATGACAAACATACCTATATGCCTTTCGCGTTCTATGGCTTCTTCAGCTCTTCTCGCTTCTTCTGAAGCAATATAAGATTCTTTTTCATTTTGCCTAATAGCTTCGTCTGCCATTTCTCGGCCACCATTCATTCATACTTCAGAATAAAATTTCCTATTAAGGGCAATAGCTTCGGCTGAAGGATCCTTAATGTCACTCGCTGAAACAGAGAATTCTGGCTAAATTACAGCCTTTGCATGCTCACAGCTAGCTTTTTCAAGCAGAGAGACAACTCCTCGTGCGCTGATGTAGGCACAAAAATCTCCCCTATTGCTAAGGACCTCATCAAAGGCTTCGGCTTCGCCTTCAATCCATTTGATAACTCCTTCAGGATCACCCCGAATAAAGTCTTGTTTAGTTGAGAATGCGCCAACCTTAGCAAAACTACTCTTTAGCTTGTTACAACACCGCATAGCAACATCATAACACTCCTCCCTCGCCTAACAAAGCTCCTCATCATTCTTCTGAATCCTCAACCGTTCGGTATCAGATATCTCACGTTTTGTTTGCTCGACGTTGAAGTTTTAAGTAATTTCATCAAGCTTCTTCTCTAATCCTGCTACTTCAGATCTATGTAACCCCACTTGAATGGATAAAGCATATTCTAGATCAGCGATACGCTTTGCATCTGCTTCTTTTTCTTTCTCAAATTTTAGAATTTTTTGGTCCACGTTAGAGAATCTAGCTAATTTAGCTTTGCTAGTCTTTAGCCTCTCGACTAAGGAAAGCAGGATCTTGTCTTTCTCAATGTTGGGGCGAAGGCGAAGATGCCACCCTTCGCTCCAGGCCTTCATCAATCTTCGCTGCACCAACAGAAGCAAAACGACCGGCGCGACCCACCCTTCGTCCCCTACACTGCGAGACGAAGGCCTACGACGAGGTCGCCCCGACCCACGCCCTCACCCAACCTGGAGGCCCACGTGGGATTCGGCCCACTGTAACAAGCCCCACACAGAGAAGTGTGTTACGGGCCTGATTTGTAATAGCTTTTCTGTAATGACAGTCTGTAACCCTCCCTTATGGGAATATTCCGGGGATAGTCCAGGTGCCTGAGGGCACATGTGTCCTTACATCGAGACGTTGGGCACTCAGGCACCTATAAATACCCACGTACATTGCCCTTGAGAGGCCAGATTAACAGAGTAATCGCCATCTCGAGTTAAAACCTTGTTTGCATTCCCTTCATTCCCCCGTTGGATCATCTTGCCCAGGAGAGCAAGTTCCAACATTTGGCGCCCATCGTTCGTGCTACGAACAAGCCACCCGTGATGGCACCTAAGAGAGTTAGCTCGAAGGCAGCCCCATCCGTTGACGAAGCAGCAAAGGCGGTGCTGCTAGCCGAGAAAAAGGGCAAAGCCCTTGTAGACACCACCCATCAAGAAGCCTGCGAAGACGACGCCATCAGCAAGAGACAGCGCAACGACCAACCAACTCCCGAGTGCATCCTCCGCACCTACAGCTCTGGAGGACAGCCATAGGAACCCCCCAGGCTTCGCTCCGCTAGAGGGCGAGGACGCCACAGAGGACGGTGAAGTCATCAGCGTTTCAGCAGAAGAACAGCTACAACTGCGGGCCCTGCGCATCAAAAACCGCAACCTCCAGAAGCAGAAAGAAATCCTCGAGGCCAAGCACCAACGTGTTTCCGCGCAGGCCAAGGTGCGCCAGATGATACGAGATGAGGAGTAGAGGGCTTAGGAACTAGAGCAAGAGATTGCGCTCATGCAGCGCGAAGGCCAACATGAGCTGCAGCATGGCCCGCCCCTCCAACAGCGCGCGCCAGTCAGAGACCTATTCATTCCTCAGCATGGACCCTTCATCCGGCACACCGCAGCATTCCAAGGCGTCAACTACCTTGATGAGCGGAGTCCCCTGGCGCCGCAACTGCAAGTGTCACCATGGCCCGCCAACTTCAGGGCAGGGACCTACCCCAAGTACAACGGCAGCACTGACCTAGCACAGTACATCATGAGCTATCAAGTCGCCGTCGCATCATCCGGAGGGGATGACGCCACGATGGCCAAGTCCTTCATCATCGCCCTCGAGGGTCCGGCCTTGACCTGGTACACCAGGTTGCCCCCGTTGTCCATCGACTCCTGGAGAACTCTCCAGGACAAATTTCTGCTCAACTTCCAAGGGTACCGCCTAGACACCGATGCCTTGGCCGAACTGTCACTCTGCAAGGAGCTGGAGAAAGAAATCCCGCGGGAGTACTATCGCAAGTTCCTGACTCTCAATTCACAACTGCCTTCGGTCGACGACCAAATTGCCATTCACTACGCCATCAGTGGCCTTCTTTCTGGCGTCCTTTATAGTCACTGCATCAGGGACCCACCCAAGAACCTCCAAGAGCTCTATCAGTTGTTTGAAAAGTATGCCAGATCCGAAGAGCTCCACCAGCGCAAGGTCGAGTCCCAGAGGAAACCCAAGGACCCTCCGTAGTCCAGCAGAACATGGACAAGGCCTTCGCAGTCAGACTCCGGTCGGGACAACCACAGTCAGCAGCAGGTGCATAACATTGCTAACCAGCACCCCGCCGATGAGGCTTCTCGCCGTCAAGATTATCCCCCCCAGGGCCACGGCAATGGCACTCGTGGTCGGAGACGAGGACGGGCACAGCAGCCGCGCAGATTTTACTGCCTGTTTCACGGCGAAGACTGCACGCACCCAGCAAGGGACTGCCCGGAAACGAAGGCCACCAGAGACAGGATGTCTCGGGTGCAACCAGCCGATAACCCAAGAGTTGTCGCACACACATATCAACACCACCTCCCACAACCGTACAACCACGGCCCCGCTCAGCATCCACCTAACCACGCGTACCAACACCACCAAGAGGTACAAGTCGTACCACCCCCACTCCCGCCTCCGCACCCACATCAGCCAAACATCCACCACCCAAATCACCCCCATGCACCAAAACAGGAAGACTTCGCTGATCAGCAGTATCGCGAAGTCATTCACATGATCACTGGGGGTCTAGCGTCGACTTCGACACGAAGCGACAGAAGAGGGACCACTACCGAAGCATCAACCACGTCGCCGTCACCGGCCCAGTCGTGCAAACGAAGTGGTCCCACGTGCCGCTGACCTTCGACGCCAGAGATGTCAACCTGCGCAGCGCACCCCACATTGACGCCATGGTGATCAGCTGCAGTGTGGCAGGCTGGGACCTGCACAAAGTCTTAGTTGACAACGGCAGCCAGGCGGACATCATCTTCCTCCACGCCTTCGACCACATGGGCACTAGCCACAGTTTGCTTAAGCCTTCGGACAATCCCCTATATGGCTTTGGCGACAAGGGCACCTTTCCTGTGGGCAAGATAGAGCTACCCTTGTCCTTCGGTGTAGCACCCAATGCACGAAGTGAGCAGGTCACCTTCGACATCGTCGACATGGTATACCCATACAATGCCATAATGGGTCGAGGCTCCATCAACAAGTTTGAAGCGGCCATGCATGGACTCTACCTGTGCATGAAAATCCCGGGTCCATAATGCGTGATCATAGTCTATGGCAACCAGTAGACTGTGCGCAACATTGAAAGAGACTTCGTTCCAGGGCAACGAAACATACACTGCCTTACGACGCAGCGCGAAGTCCCCGAGGCTACCCACCCAGCCGCCAACGAGCATGAAAAGGCACAGCTGCAGAGCAACGATGGAACAAAGATAGTCCCCCTTGACCAGGAAATGCCCAAGCAAACGGTCATCATAAGCGAAGACCTGACTTCGCAAGACGAGGAGAAACTCATCTCCTGTCTCTCCAGAAATAAGGATGTTTTCGCCTGGTCTGCCCTTGACCTGGTCGGAGTCAGTCGCACTGTCATCGAGCACAGTCTGGGCATCGACCCTTCGGTGCGCCCAAAGAAGCAGCGGCTGCGCAAAATGTCCAATGAAAAAACAGAAGCCGCCAAAGCTGAAGTACACCGCCTGCTGGAGGCCAATTTCATCGAGCCAATCTCCTACCCTACGTGGCTCGCCAATGTAGTTATGGTGCAAAAGAAAAGCGGCAAGTGGTGGATGTGCATCGATTTCACCAGCCCCAACAAGGCTTGCCCCAAGGATAATTTCCTGCTGCCTCGAATCGACAAGATCGTCGATAGTGCGGCCGGATGCAAAGTCATGTCACTCCTCGACTGCTTCTCTGGTTATCACCAAATATATATGAAGGAGGAAGACAAGGCCAGTACCAGTTTCATCACGCCCTTCAGCACATATTGCTTCGTTAGAATGCCGGAGGGACTAAAGAATGCTGGGTCCACCTTCTCTCGCCTCACCAAGACGGTGCTCGAGAGCCAAGTAGGCCGGAACATTTTCACGTATGTGGCCGACATCGTCGTCGCCAGCAAGAACAAAGAGGATCATCTGGCCAACCTCACAGAGACATTCGCGAACATGTGGGACGCACAACTTCGCCTAAACCCCGAGAAGTGCGTCTTCGGAGTTCGCCAGGGGAAGATACTGAGCTACCTGGTGTCGCACCGCGGGATCAAGGCCAACCCGACCAAGATCCAGGCTATCATCAACATGACGCCTCCGCAATCAGCTAGAGACGTCCAGCGTCTAACAGGCAGATTGGCCACCTTCAACAGATTCATTTTCAAGTCCGCAGAGCGAAGCCTACCTTTCCTCAAGATGCTACGCGGCATAAAAGACTTTGCATGGGGACTAGAGCAAGCGGCAGCCTTCGCATCACTCAAGCAGCACCTGTTAGAGTTGGCAACCCTTACAAGCCCCAACCCCTCGCTACCTCTGTTGCTCTACATCGCAGCTTCACCACACGCAGTCAGCGCAGTGTTGGTTCTAGAGCAGGACAGAGAGGGCACAACTGGGCAGTGTCCGGTTTATTACGTCTCCAAAGTCCTCACGACTTCCAAATGCAACATGACGGAGTTGGAAAAAATTGCCTATGCAGTCGTCATGGCATCGCGCAAGTTGCGCCACTACTTCGAAGTGTTCAAGGTGTGGGTCACCTCGGACAGGGGACTCGGTGAATTATTTAGAAATCCAGAGGCGTCCGTCCGTATCGACAAATGGACAACCGAACTCTCCGAATACCACATCACCTTCAGGCCCAGGAAAACAATCAAGTCGCAAGTCCTCACAGATTTCATCGTCGACTGGACAGGGCCGGCACGGCAGCAAAAAGAGCCCTCAGAGAAGGTGTGGACCATCCACTATGACAGCGCATGGTGCCATGCAGGGGCAGGCGCGGCTGCAATTATCACATTACCCACCGGCGTCAAGCACAGATACGCAGCACGCCTCAGCTTCACTCTGGAATCCGACAGGTGCACAAATAACATAGCAGAATACGAAATCATTATCCTGGGCCTTCGCAAGCTCAAAGCACTCGGCGTGACCACCTACATAATCAAGACAGACTCCAAAATCGTTGCTGGCCAGATCGAAAAAGACTATTCAGCAAAAGACCCCGCACTTCTGCAGTATCTTACGGTCGTTCGCAGTCTTGAGAAACAATTCAAGGGTTTCACCCTGCAGCATGTGGACCACGCAAGGAATGAAGAAGCCGACGTGTTAGCCAAAGCAGCAACCAGAGGCAAAGCCCTGCCATCCGACGTGTTCTACCACGTCATCGGCACACCGGCCGTCCGCAACCCAGAGGGTCTGCAAATAACCACCAACGCCGAGGGCCATCGCATCGTCAACCTCATCATGGCTGAAGACTGGCGGGCCCCAATAACCCTGTTTTTGCAAGGATATTACCATCCAGGTGATGTCAACGAGGCCAAGCGCCTCAAACATCGAAGCCGGGATTTCACACTTATTGAGGGCCAGCTATACAAGAAAGGGATCAGTCAACCCATGCTCAAATGTGTCACAGAGACAGAAGGCCTCCAGATCCTGCGCGAAGTCCACAGCGGCACCTGCGGCTCTCACTCGGGGCCTAGGGCCCTCGCCACCAAGGTGATCCGTCAAGATTTCTACTGGCCCGCTATAATCTGCGCCGCAAATCGTGTCACGAGGTCGTGCGAAGCCTGCCAGAAGTTCTCTCCCCATTCGGGCAACCCCTCGCAATTCACAAAGCTGATCGCCCACACATGGCCACTTCAACGCTGGGGGCTAGACATTGTCGGGCCACTACCCACGGCCCAAGGGAACCTCAAGTTCGCCTTCGTCGCTGTTGGGGGTATGCTTCGTAGCCGAAGATCCAAGAGAAAGAGAACACCTTCAGCAGATTCTCTCGTAAGCAGTGCCAAAGCTATCTCCTATAAAGCTTCGGCACGGTGGCAGATCTCAAGACGAAGGGGTGCACCGACTTAAAGATGAAATGACTTAAAGACCTGTGATGTTTTGTATCATTATTATAGTCGATTGTAAAGGGCATAAATGTAATTTTACATGGGCTGCATCCCGTGCCTATAAATAGATGAACAGTGCTCCTGTACTGTTCACGCGGACCTGGTATTTTTGCTTTTGCGTCGCATTTGTACTCTTACCTCCTTTCAAGCCGAAGGTACATTTGTAATTTGATATCATTCCTATTTTTCCATATTGATGAAATAGAAATGAGTTGATATATAGTTGTCTATCCTATCTTTTATATTTTATATGATTTCTTCTTCATCATTATATGTTATGTTGCCGAAGGTATGTCCTTCATAACCTTCGTCCGAAGATCATTATATCTCAAGGGAAATAATGTTTCGAAGGACGAAGGACCTTAACGTTTAACATTTTTTGTGTTGCCTTGTTCTAAATTGTAACACCCACTTTGTAATAATATGAATAGAGAAAACAATTTCTCCTTAGGACAGTTTAACCTTTGTGCATCATCACATGTGAACACCATGTCCAAAAACAATTAATAAAAAGGATATACTATTAAATTGTGCATCATGCTGAGGTTTTATTTGGTGTGCATTTTGTGACAACATAAAATAAAAATGTGACAAGGAATATATTAAAAAGCTCAAAGTGGAATTTAAAACCTAAAAGAGATTCTAGAATTTAGAAAAGAGAAGCAAACATCTATTATGTGATATAAGAATATAAATGATATATATAAATATATCTCCAAATTGGAACTTGTCATGGCACAATATAATAAAAGGATAAATTTGTCACAAGTTTGAATTTAAAACTAGAATTTAAATTTGAAATGGAAAATCTAAAAGGGAAAAGAGAAAGGAAAATATAAAAAAAAGGGAAAACAACTTATATGGGTTGCGGCCCTCATTTCTGGCCCATCCCCACAGTTCATCCCGCGCGGCCCAACTTGGCCGTCCGCGCACCCTAGGTGGCGTGCCGACACGTGGGGCCCGTGTGCCAGTCAAACGAGCGCGTGGGATCTTCGGGCTGTGGCGATGACGGGTGGGACCCGCACGTTAGAAGCTTCTTCTCCACCCCCAGTTTTCGGATCCACCGCTTCCACTGCACTCCGTTGACCGAATCGCAGGGCTGGATTTCTCGGGCAAGCCGTTTCAACCACCGTTACCTGGTATTGCGGCTCGGTCTGCGGACCATAAAGAGCAGTGCCAAGAGACCCCATCTCCCTCAATCTATTCGAGCCGGTAGCCATTGCCAAGCCACCATCACAGGGAGAGTGTGGGAGAAGTCAGTCGCCGACGTCGAGTGCGAGCTGGGTCGCTGCGACCAGGCGAACACGTTCGCGGCACCAGCGCTGGTGGAGAAGCGCCTGTCACCCAAGAATTTCTCAACCGAAACCTACGACCACTGTCGACCGCACGCAACCGTGGCAGGCCTGGTCAGCACCTCCAATGCCGGTAAGGCCTCACCTACTCCGTTCGTCTTGAAGTCGTCTACTCGTAGTAGTAAGCACTGTTGACCGCCGCGCGTCGTGTGGCCGTGAATTCCTCGTCGGAGGTTTGTGGCGCCGTGGGTACGCCTGTGTGTAATCCGTCATCTTCGTGCTCGCCGTCGGTATGCCATCCCCCAGGTTGGGTTTGGCATGATCTTACCCCCATACTGTCACTACTAGGGTCGGGGATTAGGCCTTGGGGCACCGGATTGGCTAGCTCCGGTGAGCCCACCACCGGGTGCGTGGGCGGCGCCGCCGTTGCCGCGTACGGGAGGTAGGAGATGTGTCTGTGACGGTCGATATGGGAGTGGACGATTCAGATTAACCTGAGCCATACCGGTTTGCTAGGGGGGCGCGGTTACCATCGGATCATGCATCAACGGTGTAAAATGGATCTCGGGGATTTAAAATCCGTACCGTGAGATCTTGATCCGACGTTCGGTAGCTGCGTACCGTTTCGGTTTCAGATGAGTCTAATCTGGGCCGTAGATTGGCGATCTGATGGCCACAACTTCAGATCGATTCGTTTAAAATTGTATCTAATCTGGACGGTCCGTTTTCAATCGGACGGTTGCAGTAACTCGATACCCCTTCGGTTGCACATTTTGTAAAAGAGTCCCCGAGAAAATTACTAACCAACCCGCGGTCCAGGTCCCAAGGATTCTGTGTCTCGGTATTTTTAGCGCCGAGCCCCCTGTGCTTCACGGATATTGAGGCCCAGTCCAGTGCTGTTTTAAAATGAGTAAATGAATTAGAAAATGTATTTTTAATACAAAAATAAGTGCTAAATCTTCAATAATTCATAGAAAATTCATACTTGCTCCAAATTAATCCATTCCACTTTCTAAATTTTTATAATTTTATTGTTTATCACTTAGAGCCACTGTTTTATCATGACAACAGTAGGAAAAATTAATCTCACACTTAATCTTACTTAAAGCACATAAAACCTTTGAAAATCCATAACTTAAATTCTATAACTCCAAAATTATGATTCCTGTTCCTAGAATTTTATTTTAATGTGTAGAATATTACTGTGTATTTTGTATATATGTTTGGTGTAATGTTAATTTCTCTATGTGCACTGTGCTTGTTTGTATTGTGGCGAGTAGAAGAGCCCGTTGCTGAGGATCCTGGTGAGCAGCAGGTTGAAGTAGCTGAGCATGAGCTCATTGAAGGCAAGTTGTGCCCTTGACCACTTTTTACCCAATAATGTTCTTTAATATCACTTATCCATGCATAGGTTAATTTTGATGGGACCCAATAGGTTACTCTAGATTGTTTATCTCATTACCTTGTTTACCCCTGAATCACTTGGGTAGTTTGCTATTGCTTTACATGGTTTTGGGATAATCATTTATTACCTCTATGTTCCAATTCTTTTTGTTATTCTATTTATGTTCATGTTGAGATCATTAATGTTAATTGGAACATAGAGCTTAACTTGAGAACCACGTGCCACCACAAGGGTTTAATGGGACGCCCTTGGCTGACTAATTAGGAAAGCTAGTGGAAGACTACCTTACCCGAAAGGGGCAAGGGCAGTAGGGGAGTGGTCAGTGTAGGGAGGTCCTTGGTTGATTTTGCTGCGATGGCAGTCAGCCGAGAACCCTGCATTGGAACTTCCTATAAACTGTAGCGGGTTTTCAGAAGCTAGTGGAACTTTGTAAAGGCCTCGTAGTGTTGCCCTGCCGCGCTTCCTAGGTAGAGGTGTATGGGATTCGCGACCCCTTGGCAGATGGGTAACATGACTTGTGGGTAAAGGGTACAACCTCTGCAGAGTGTAAAACTGGTATACTAGCCGTGCTCGCGGTCATGAGCAGCTCAGGACTCTCTGATGTTTAAATTATGGAACTTAAATTTAATTTTGTCATTTGCATTGCATGGGTTTATTATTAATTTTGTTCTATTACTTTACTTATGGTTTGGTATTTACTTACACTTAGTAATTGCTAATAAAAGTTGGACCAACTACTTAAAAGCAATGCTCAGCTTTAACCCCTATCATGGATTAGCCTTACACATCACATGAACTCACACCTTTGTGAGTTTATGTCCACTGGTTCCCCACAACTTGTTGAGCTATGATCATGTGTGAGCTCACCCTTGCTGTCTCACACCCCCCCCCCACAGGAGAAGAGCAGGTGGTTCAGGTGGAGCCACAAGGCGAGGAGTATGATCTGATCTAGGTGGCGTTTCTCAGTTGACATTGGCGCCGACGATCCTTAGTTCGTTTTATCTTCATTACTTTATTTTGTAATAAGTCTTCCGCTATGTAATAAATACTCTGATGTTTTATGACATTTATCTCTATACACTCTGTTATTATATATGTTGTCTTCTTGGCGCATGTATGAGATGCACCTAGCTTTGTTCCTTAAAGCCGGGTGTGACAGAAGTGGTATCAGAGGAAATGTTGACTGTAGGACGAAACCTAGATAGAAATGGACAGACCCTCTCCTACTTACCTTACTCTGACTCATTCTATACTCATCTCATCTTGATCTTGTCTCACCTTCTACTGTTCTACTCTGATCATTCTTACCTCTTCTACTCTAAGACAAGAAGGATTTCACACCTTGGAATCCCTACCCTTATGACATTTTTAAGAGATAGGGAACCCAAGACAAAATTTAAAACTATTTTCTTTAAAAATGTTGTTTGATTGTGCTGATGCTAAATGCCTGATTTGCTTTTTGATTGATTGAATTACTATAGATGGACATCTTAGTATGTACCACCATAAGGTGTAGAATTAGCTTTGGTAGGTAAAATATTAATCTGTTTAGCTAATAAAAATTCCCCAAAGTAACCTGCTTTGTAAATACCTGCCTTGTCTACTGCTCTCTCTTACCATATGTATCTAACTCAGATGGTCAATACCAGGAGGGGTGGCGGAATTGATTTGCCTCCTAACCAACACACTCGAAGGATATATAGACAACCTCAGCCATAGCCTGCAGAGATGAATCCTCCTAATCCTCCACTAGGCGGAGTTGACCCACTGGTTGCTGCTCAGATGGCGGTGATGCAGCAAATGGCGGACACTATGGCTGATATGCGTGCCCAGATGCAGCAAGAACGCCAGGAGATGCGTCAGGAAAGAGAAGATATACGACAGGAGTTGCGCCAGGAGCGAGATGAGATACGCCAGGAAAGGAGGGCACAACAACAGCAGCTGCAACAACAAATGCAACAGCAACAACGGCAGCAACAACAGCAACAAGTACCACTGCCTCCACCACCACCACCAGTTCCACCTCGTGATAAGCACCGGGAGTTCATGAGTCATAAGCCACCTACATTCGCTAGCTCACCTGATCCACTGGACGCTGGATGATTGGCTGAAGTCCGTTGAGAAGATGCTGAATATTTCACAGTGCACGGATCGGGAGAAAGTTCTTTATGCCTCTAGACGTCTGACAGGTCCTGCTGCTGACTGGTGGGATTCTTATACTGCTGCCCATGACGCCGCTGATACTATTACCTGGGCAGAGTTCAGTACACAGTTCAGAAACTACCATATTCCAGCTGGTATGATAAAGATCAAGAAGAAGGAATTTCTGTCGCTGAAGCAAGGAAGTATGTCAGTCAGCGAGTACCGCGACAAGTTTATTCAGTTATCCAGATATGCCCCTGAAGAAGTTGCTGAAGACGAGAGGAAGCAGGAGCATTTCATTGAAGGACTTAATGGACCACTGCAGTATGCTCTAGTGGCACACACATTTCCGTCATTTCAGAGGCTGCTTGATAAGGCCCTGGCTATTGAACACAAGCGTGTTCAGCTGGGAGATTTGAAGAGAAAGGCAATATCTCAAGGACAAGGAAGCAGCAGTGTTCGTCCTCGCTACAGTTCACCACAGGGTACACCAAATCGACCCGGAGGACCGCGCCCAGTTCAGCAATCACCACTGAGGACTCCACCTCCTCGACAGGCTACCCCTACTGGCACCCCGACGAAGTTTTCAGGACAGTGTCCAGGCACCACATGTTTCAAGTGTGGGAAGACTGGTCATTATGCAAATGTCTGCCCACAGAGGATGGCTACTACTCCAGTTCAGAACAGGCAGCAAACTCCAGGATCTGGCAAGGGATACTCTATTGCCAAAGTTAATCAAGTCAGCGTTGATGCTACCCCAGATGGTGGGGACCTTGTAATTGGTATGTTTTATGTTAATGCAATTCCTGCAACCATATTATTTGATTCTGGTGCTACACATTCATTCATGTCTGCTAGATATGCCAACACAAATGAAATACCACTGCTAAATATGAGAACACCCATGATAGTAATTACACCTAGAGGGCCTGTTGAGGCGAATCAAATGACACGTAGATTGACATTGACCATTATGGGTAGAGAATTTGGAGCTACTGCTATAATATTAGAGTCAAGCAGTATAGATTTGATCCTTGGTATGTCATGGCTAAGAAAGGCAAAGGCCGTTATAGCATGTGGTAGAGGTACCGTAGAACTCACTACCACTAAAGGAGAAAGATTTCAAGTTAATATTGCAGTAACCTCCTCATCCATGCGTGCATTGTTCTTTATGCCTGAGGAGTTTGTTGGTGACAACATCCGGGTGGTTAGAGATTTTCCGGATGTCTTTCCAGAGGAGTTACCAGGGATGCCACCTGATAGAGAAGTTGAGTTTGTTATTGATCTCTTACCTGGAACCGCCCCTATTTCTAAATGGCCATATAGGATGTCCGTAGAGGAGTTGAAGGAACTTAAGAAGCAGTTAACTGAGTTACAAGAGGCTGGGTACATTCATCCGAGTTCCTCACCTTGGGGAGCGCCGGTCTTGTTTGTACAGAAGAAGGATGGATCGCAGCGGATGTGTGTGGATTATAGATCTCTTAATGATGTTACGGTGAAGAACAAGTATCCGTTGCCCCGTATTGAGGATTTATTTGATCAGATGAGAGGTGCTAGAGTATTCTCGAAGATTGATCTCCGATCGGGTTACCATCAGATGAGGATTAGACCATCGGATATTCCCAAGATGGCTTTCTCGACTCGATATGGATTATATGAGTTTACTGTTATGTCGTTTGGATTAACCAATGCACCAGCTTATTTTATGAAATTAATGAACAATGTGTTTATGGAGTACTTGGACAGATTCGTCGTGGTGTTCATCGACGATATTCTCATTTATTCTCAGAGTGATAACAATCATGAGGAACATCTAAGGTTGGTGCTACAGAAGCTACGAGATAATCAACTCTATGCCAAGTTCAGCAAGTGCGAGTTTTGGATTGGCGAGGTGCCATTTCTTGGTCATATTATTTCTAATGGAGGAATATCAGTGGATCCTGCTAAGGTTAAGGAGATAATGGAGTGGAGAGTACCCACTACAGTTACTGAGATTCGGAGTTTCTTGGGATTAGCAGGCTATTATCGGAGATTTATTGAAGGATTTTCTAAGATTGCTAAGCCTATGACTTCGCTTTTGGAGAAAGGAAAAGAATTTAAGTGGGACGAGAAGTGTCAAGATAGCTTTGATCTATTGAAGAAGAGGTTGATGTCGCCACCAGTATTGGTTATGCCAGACCTACAGAAAGGATTTGATATCTATTGTGATGCATGTGGCCAAGGCTTAGGATGTGTGCTCATGCAGGAAGGTCATGTGATTGCACATGCTTCTCGTCAGTTGCGGAAACATGAAATGAACTACCCCACTCATGACTTGGAATTGGCAGCCGTTGTGCATGCACTTAAGATTTGGAGACATTACATTATGGGAACCAAGTGTCAAGTATATACGGATCATAAGAGTTTGAAGTATATATTCACTCAGAAGGATCTCAACCTTAGGCAACGCCGTTGGTTGGAGCTTATTAAGGATTATGATTTGGAGATTCACTATCACCCGGGCAAGGCAAATTTGGTTGCAGATGCCTTGAGTCGCAAGGAGCATATTCATTCAGCTATTGTTGCCCAGCTACCCGATGAGATTGTTGAGGATTTCAGGAGACTTAACCTGGGGATAGTTGCTCATACTGAAGGAGTCACTATTGATGTGGAACCTACCTTGGAGCAAGAAATCCGCAAAGGTCAACTTGAGGATGCCAAAATAAAAGAGATTAAGGATCTGATTACTGAAGGTCGAGTTCCGGAATTTACGGAAGATGAGCAAGGCACTATATGGTTCAAGGACAGGATGTGTGTTCCTGATATTGAAAGCCTTCGAGAGACTATTTTAAAGGAGGCCCATGATTCGGATAATTCTATTCATCCTGGTAGTACCAAGATGTATCAGGATTTGAAACGGAAGTATTGGTGGTATGGATTGAAAAGAGATGTGGCTGCACATGTGGCTATGTGCGATGTATGTCAAAGAGTTAAGGCTGAACACCATAGGCCAGCTGGGCTATTGCATCCACTGAAGATACCCGAGTGGAAATGGGAAGAGATTGGTATGGATTTCATTACTGGATTGCCTCGCACCCAGAAAGGATATGATGCTATATGGGTGATTGTGGATAGATTGACTAAAGTGGCTCACTTTATTCCGGTGAAGACTACTTATAAAGGCTCTCAGCTAGCAGAGTTATATATGGCTCGGATTGTGTGTTTACATGGAGTACCAAAGAAGATCATGTCTGATCGAGGTTCACAGTTTACCTCAAGATTTTGGAGAAGCTTTCATGAGAATATGAGTACAAAGTTGAATTTTAGTACAGCTTATCACCCTCAGACTGATGGACAGACTGAAAGGACAAACCAAGTTTTGGAAGATATGTTGAGAGCTTGTGCCCTTCAGCATGGAGGAAGTTGGGATAAAAGTCTACCATATGCCGAGTTCTCGTATAATAATAGTTATCAGGCCAGTCTGAAGATGTCACCTTCTGAAGCTTTATATGGGAGGAAGTGCAGGACTCCTTTGTATTGGGATCAGAGTGGAGAGAGACAGTTCTTTGGGCCTGAATTGATTCAAGAAGCAGAAGAACAAGTCCGTATAATTCGAGAGAATTTAAGAGTGGCTCAAACCAGGCAAAAGAGTTATGCTGATAATAGAAGAAGACCACTGGAATTTGAAGAAGGAGATTATGTGTACCTCAAGGTGTCACCACTTCGTGGAATGAGGAGATTTAAAGTCAAGGGCAAATTGTCCCCTCGCTACATTGGACCATTCTTGATCTTTAGAAGAGTTGGGGAGATGGCATACCAACTCGAGTTACTGGATAGTTTATCAGATGTGCATAACGTGTTCCACGTATCTCAACTAAAGAAGTGTCTCCGTGTCCCTGAGGAACAGTTACCAATGGAGGAGCTCAGTGTTCAAGGTGATTTGACTTACACGGAGTACCCGATCAAGATTTTGGATACATTGACTCGAGTGACAAGAAATAAGGTGATAAAGATGTGCAAAGTGCAATGGAGTCACCACGGTGAAGATGAAGCAACTTGGGAAAGAGAACAAGAACTTCGCATAGATTTTCCCCACCTTTTCCCTAGTTCTTCTTAAATCTCGAGGACGAGATTATTTTTAAGAGGGGTAGGATTTGTAACACCCACTTTGTAATAATATGAATAGAGAAAACAATTTCTCCTTAGGACAGTTTAACCTTTGTGCATCATCACATGTGAACACCATGTCCAAAAACAATTAATAAAAAGGATATACTATTAAATTGTGCATCATGCTAAGGTTTTATTTGGTGTGCATTTTGTGACAACATAAAATAAAAATGTGACAAGGAATATATTAAAAAGCCCAAAGTGGAATTTAAAACCTAAAAGAGATTCTAGAATTTAGAAAAGAGAAGCAAACATCTATTATGTGATATAAGAATATAAATGATATATATAAATATATCTCCAAATTGGAACTTGTCATGGCACAATATAATAAAAGGATAAATTTGTCACAAGTTTGAATTTAAAACTAGAATTTAAATTTGAATTGGAAAATCTAAAAGGGAAAAGAGAAAGGAAAATATAAAAAAAAGGGAAAACAACTTATATGGGTCGCGGCCCTCATTTCTGGCCCATCCCCACAGTTCATCCCGCGCGGCCCAACTTGGCCGTCCGCGCGCCCTAGGTGGCGTGCCGACACGTGGGGCCCGTGTGCCAGTCAAACGAGCGCGTGGGATCTTCGGGCTGTGGCGATGACAGGTGGGACCCGCACGTCAGAAGCTTCTTCTCCACCCCCAGTTTTCGGATCCACCGCTTCCACTGCACTCCGTTGACCGAATCGCAGGGCCGGATTTCTCGGGCAAGCCGTTTCAACCACCGTTACCTGGTATTGCGGCTCGGTCTGCGGACCATAAAGAGCAGTGCCAAGAGACCCCATCTCCCTCAATCTATTCGAGCCGGTAGCCATTGCCAAGCCACCATCACAGGGAGAGTGTGGGAGAAGTCAGTCGCCGCCGTCGAGTGCGAGCTGGGTCGCTGCGACCAGGCGAACACGTTCGCGGCACCAGCGCTGGTGGAGAAGCGCCTGTCACCCAGGAATTTCTCAACCGAAACCTACGACCACTGTCGACCGCACGCAACCGTGGCAAGCCTGGTCAGCACCTCCAATGCCGGTAAGGCCTCACCTACTCCGTTCGTCTTGAAGTCGTCTACGCGTAGTAGTAAGCACTGTTGACCGCCGCGCGTCGTGTGGCCGTGAATTCCTCGTCGGAGGTTTGTGGCGCCGTGGGTACGCCTGTGTGTAATCCGTCATCTTCGTGCTCGCCGTCGGTATGCCATCCCCCAGGTCGGGTTCGGCATGATCTTACCCCCATACCGTCACTACTAGGGTCGGGGATTAGGCCTTGGGGCACTGGATTGGCTAGCTCCGGTGAGCCCACCACCGGGTGCGTGGGCGGCGCCGCCGTTGCCGCGTACGGGAGGTAGGAGATGTGTCTGTGACGGTCGATATGGGAGTGGACGATTCAGATTAACCTGAGCCATACCGGTTTGCTAGGGGGGCGCGGTTACCATCGGATCATGCATCAACGGTGTAAAATGGATCTCGGGGATTTAAAATCCGTATCGTGAGATCTTGATCCGACGTTCGGTAGCTGCGTACCGTTTCGGTTTCAGATGAGTCTAATCTGGGCCGTAGATTGGCGATCTGATGGCCACAACTTCAGACCGATTCGTTTAAAATTGTATCTAATCTGGACGGTCCGTTTTCAATCGAACGGTTGCAGTAACTCGATACCCCTTCGGTTGCACATTTTGTAAAAGAGTCCCCGAGAAAATTACTAACCAACCCGCGGTCCAGGTCCCAAGGATTCTGTGTCTCGGTATTTTTAGCGCCGAGCCCCCTTTGCTTCACGGATATTGAGGCCCAGTCCAGTGCTGTTTTAAAATGAGTAAATGAATTAGAAAATGTATTTTTAATACAAAAATAAGTGCTAAATCTTCAATAATTCATAGAAAATTCATACTTGCTCCAAATTAATCCATTCCACTTTCTAAATTTTTATAATTTTATTGTCTATCACTTAGAACCATTGTTTTATCATGACAACAGTAGGAAAAATTAATCTCACACTTAATCTTACTTAAAGCACATAAAACCTTTGAAAATCCATAACTTAAATTCTATAACTCCAAAATTATGATTCCTGTTCCTAGAATTTTATTTTAATGTGTAGAATATTACTGTGTATTTTGTATATATGTTTGGTGTAATGTTAATTTCTCTATGTGCAATGTGCTTGTTTGTATTGTGGCGAGTAGAAGAGCCCGTTGCTGAGGATCCTGGTGAGCAGCAGGTTGAAGTAGCTGAGCAGGAGCTCATTGAAGGCAAGTTGTGCCCTTGACCACTTTTTACCCAATAATGTTCTTTAATATCACTTATCCATGCATAGGTTAATTTTGATGGGACCCAATAGGTTACTCTAGATTGTTTATCTCATTACCTTGTTTACCCCTGAATCACTTCGGTAGTTTGCTATTGCTTTACATGGTTTTGGGATAATCATTTATTACCTCTATGTTCCAATTCTTTTTGTTATTCTATTTATGTTCATGTTGAGATCATTAATGTTAATTGGAACATAGAGCTTAACTTGAGAACCACGTGCCACCACAAGGGTTTAATGGGACGCCCTTGGCTGACTAATTAGGAAAGCTAGTGGAAGACTACCTTACCCGAAAGGGGCAAGGGCAGTAGGGGAGTGGTCAGTGTAGGGAGGTCCTTGGTTGATTTTGCTGTGATGGCAGTCAGCCGAGAACCCTGCATTGGAACTTCCTATAAACTGTAGCGGGTTTTCGGAAGCTAGTGGAACTTTGTAAAGGCCTCGTAGTGTTGCCCTGCCGCGCTTCCTAGGTAGAGGTGTATGGGATTCTCGACCCCTTGGCAGATGGGTAACATGACTTGTGGGTAAAGGGTACAACCTCTGCAGAGTGTAAAACTGGTATACTAGCCGTGCTCGCGGTCATGAGCAGCTCAGGACTCTCTGATGTTTAAATTATGGAACTTAAATTTAATTTTGTCATTTGCATTGCATGGGTTTATTATTAATTTTGTTCTATTACTTTACTTATGGTTTGGTATTTACTTACACTTAGTAATTGCTAATAAAAGTTGGACCAACTACTTAAAAGCAATGCTCAGCTTTAACCCCTATCATTGATTAGCCTTACACATCACATGAACTCACACCTTTGTGAGTTTATGTCCACTGGTTCCCCACAACTTGTTGAGCTATGATCATGTGTGAGCTCACCCTTGCTGTCTCACACCCCCCCACAGGAGAAGAGCAGGTGGTTCAGGAGGAGCCACAAGGCGAGGAGTATGATCTGATCTAGGTGGCGTTTCTCAGTTGACATTGGCGCCGACGATCCTTAGTTCGTTTTATCTTCATTACTTTATTTTGTAATAAGTCTTCCGCTATGTAATAAATACTCTGATGTTTTATGACATTTATCTCTATACACTCTGTTATTATATATGTTGTCTTCTTGGCGCATGTATGAGATGCACCTGGCTTTGTTCCTTAAAGCCGGGTGTGACATAAATTTATAGCACTTGAGAACGAGTCCCCAACATTGGCGCCCACCTCCGGTGAACTCACTTCCACTTTTTGAGCTGATGGCTTCGTTCAACAACCAAGCTGGAGCTGCTTCGGCTTCGAAGCTGGTACTCCCGATAACAGGCGGTTCATCCTCAGAGCCGGCCAACAAGAGGCAGAAGAAGGAGGCACAGAGAAGGGTACAGCATGTCGGGGTACAGGGAACCTTCATCAAGTCAAGATGGTCCCACATCCCAATTACCTTCTCCCAAGAGGACCTTCAGCTCAAGGATTACCCTCACAATGATGCTATGGTTATTTCTTGTGTTATCAAAGGATTTCTAGTTCACAATGTTCTGGTTGACATAGGCAGTGCAGCGGATATTATATTTGCTAAGACCTTCAGACAGATGCAAGAGCCAGAGGATAAGATTCATGATGCTACACACCCTCTTTGCGGCTTCGGAGGAAGACAGATTGTAGCGCTCGGCAAGATCACAATGCCAGTGACCTTCGGATTTGTCAACAATACAAGAACTAAGCAAATTGTGTTTGATATTGTCGACATGGAGTACCCCCTACAATGCAATCATTGGTTGTGGGACACTCAATGCTTTTGAAGCAATTCTTCATCCAGCATATCTTTGCATGAAGATACCTTCGGATCAAGGGCCTATTGCTATTCATGGAAGCCAGGAAGCTGCCAGAAAGGCTGAAGGAAACTGGACAGATTCAAAAGCAATCCATAATATAGATGGAGCCGAAGCTTGTGAACAGTACAAGTAGAGAAGGGAGAAGGCTGCTTCGGCCGATTAGCCGAAGCCCATGCTCTTATGTGAAGATATAGCAGAGCAGAAGGTGTTGCTGGGATCTCAATTGTCTGAGGAACAGGAGAAAAACCTAATAAGGTTTCTGTTCAACAACAAAGATGTCTTCACATGGTCCGCCAACGATCTCTGTGGTGTTAACAGGGATGTCATTGAACACTCGCTCAATGTTGATCCATCCTTCAGACCCAGAAAGCAGAGGCATCGAAAAATGTCTGATGACAAAGTCGAAGGTGCTCGGAATGAAGTGAAAAGTCTTCTTAGTGCTGGAGTCATCAGAGAAGTAAAATACCCAGAATGGCTAGCTAACACTGTTATGGTGAAGAAGGCCAATGGTAAATGGAGAATGTGCATCGATTTTACTAATCTTAATAAGGCATGTCCGAAGGATGAGTTTCCATTATCGAGGATAGATTCTCTAGTAGATGCAGCAGCTTCGTCGGAGCTCATGAGTCTACTAGATTGTTATTCAGGATACCATCAAATCTAGATGAAGAAGGAAGATGAGCCAAAAACCAGCTTCATAACCCCTAGTGGCACATATTGTTATCTTCAGATGCCTGAGGGGCTCAAGAATGCTGGAGGAAGCTTCAGCAGAATGACAGCGAAAGTCCTTCATTCTCAGATAGGCAGAAATGTGCTAACTTATGTAGATGATATCATAGTAAAAAGCACGAAGCAAGAAAATCACATTGCTGATCTGTAGGAGACATTCGCTAACTTTAGGCAAGCTGGCCTGAAGTTGAATCCAGAAAAGTGTGTCTTCGGAGTAAAGAAGGGGAAATTCCTTGGTTGTTCAGTTTCAACAAAAGGGATCGAAGCTAATCCGAATAAAATCGAAGCTATTCTCCGGATGGAGCCGCCAAGCACAAAGAAGGGAGCTCAGCGGCTGATAGGAAGATTGGCATCTCTGAATCGATTCATATCTAGATCAGCAGAGAGAAATTTATCATTCTTTGAAGTGCTAAAGTCGGTCGAAGTCTTTTAATGGGGATCAGCTCAGCAGAAAGCCTTTGAAGAGCTGAAGCAGTATCTGATAGACCTAACAACGTTAACTCCACCCACGCCAGGGGCTCCTCTGTTATTATATGTGGTAGCTTCGCATTCTGCAGTAAGCGTAGCGCTTGTGTAGGAAAAGCTTGAAGGACAAATCAAAAAGCAAGCCCCAGTATACTTTGTCTCTGAGGTCCTCAGCTTATCAAAGAAAAACTATACAGAATTGGAGAAAGTGTTGTATGTTGTCTTAATGGCTTCCAGGAAGCTTCAACATTACTTTCAAGCATTCCATATAATTGTTCCTTCTTCACAGCCTTTGAAGGATATTATGAGGAACAGAGAAGCTACTAGAAGAATTGGAAAGTGGGCTGCGGAGCTCAACGAATTCACCATTGATTATGTGCATAGATCCTCGATCCAGTCCTAGGCGTTAGCAGACTTCATCGCTGATTGGACGCCAGGGGCTCAGGAAGAAGAAGCAAGTAAAGAAGCTAAAGCTTGGACAGTGTTCTGCGACGGTTCTTGGTGAACCTTCGGGGCAGGTGCAGCTGCTGTCTTAGTTGCACCTTCCAAAGTCAAAACATGTTATGCAGTGAAACTTGATTTTAGCTGCACAAATAATATTGCTGAATACGAAGCTTTGCTTTTGGGGCTTCGGAAGTTAAAGGCAATGGGGATAAGAAGGGCGATTCTTAAAACCGATTCCCAAGTTATTTCTGGTCATATTGACAAGAGTTGTAGAGCAAGAGATCTGAAGCTTGAGAAATACTTGGATACAGTTCGAAGGCTTGAAGCTTCTTTTGAAGGGTTTTCTGTCAAGAATATTCCACGAGGAGAAAATGAGCACGCTGATCTATTAGCCAAATCAGCGGCACATGGGCTGCCTTTACCTTCGGAGGTATTCTTTGAGACAATAAGAGCACCTTCGGTGGAACTTCTTGAAAGAGCAGTGCTCAATATATCCCCTGTTCATAGTGAAGATTGGAGAACTGAGATTATATCCTTTCTCCAGGGCAATTGTCTTTCAGATGACGAAGCTTATAATAAGAGAATAGAGGCAAGAGCCCGACCATATGTAATAATAGAAGGGGAGTTATACAAACATGGAGTCTGTTCTCCATTGCTCAAATGTTTATCCAGAGCTGAAGGTATAGAATTGATGAAGGAAATACACGCAGGTCTGTGTGGATCTCACATTGGGTCTAGGCCTTTGCTAGGAAAGGTCTTTCGTCAAGGATTTTATTTGCCGAAGGCAGCTTCGGATGCAGCAGAATTAGTCTAAAAGTGCGAAGGTTGTCAAAAATGTGCAAGAGATCAAAAACAGCCTTCGTCTCTGACTCAGCTAATACAGCCCACTTGGTCGTTGCAAAGGTGGGGCCTTGATTTGTTAGGCCCACTTCCACCAGCACAAGGAAACTTAAAATATGTTGTGGTGGCAGTAGAATATTTTTCCAAATAGATTGAGGCGAAGCCTTTAGCCACAATAACTTCGGTCACTGTTCAGAAATTTTTCTGGCAAAATATTGTTTGTCGTTTCGGAGTGCCGAAGGCTATTACTGTCGACAACGGAACACAGTTTGATGCCGAAGCCTTCAAAGAATTCTATGAACAAATTGGCACAAAGATTCATTTTGCATCGGTTAGGCATCCGGAGTCAAATGGACTTGTTGAAAGAGCCGATGGTATTATAATGACAGGAATAATGAAGTTAATCTTCAATCAGCCCAGAGGAAAGTGGCCAGATGAATTGATCGAAGTGGTGTGGAGCCACAACACAACGGTGTCGAGGTCAACAGGCTTTACACCATTCAAATTATTGTTTGGTGATGAAGCAATAACCCCGGAAGAAGCTAAAACAGGATCAATAAGAACAGTGGCTTCGGCAGAGAATGAAGCTGATTATTCTGTGGCAAAAGATACTATAGAAGGGATCAGGCTTCAGGCTGTGGAGAACATCAATAAATACCAAGCCGAAACAATAAAATGGCATGATAGAAAGGTTCGGTTAAAAAATATCAGGCCAGGGCACTTGGTACTTCAGAGAGTTGCCAACCCAGATACAGTAGGCAAATTACAGTTGAAGTGGGAAGGACCTTTTCTGGTAGTATCTTCGTCAAGACCCGGTTCCTACAGATTGAAGGATATGGACGGCAACGACATTCCTAGATCTTGGAATGCGGATGAGCTTCGGCGATATTATGTGTAGCTTAATGTAATCTTTTTGTTTTTTTATTTTTTCCTATGGCACCCTTTTCCTTTCCAAAGGGGGAAAAAGGTTTTTAATGGGGCCATAGCATGTAATTTTTCTTTTTTCTTAATTCAGCTCTACAAGAGCAACATCCCCCAAAGATGTAAATGTAAAAGCTGAGCATGCACCATCGAGTGCAAAGAGAAAGGAAAAATAGGGAGAAGCTCAAAAGACGTCCCTAAGGGGATGCAGAGCACAACGAAGCTAAAAAAGCTGTTCCTAAGGGAGCACAGTGTAAGTTTTCTGCTCAAAAGTCATTTCTAAGGGAATGCAGAGCTTACAGCAAAAAGTCAACGCTGATTCCGCTGAAATATAAGGTGAAGCGCAAAAAGTCAACGCGATTCCACCGAAATAGAAGGCGAAGAAGTTCAAAAGACGTTCCTAAGGGAATGCAGAACTTACAACGAAAAGTCAGCGCTGATACACCGAAAAATAAGCGGTGAAGCCGAAAAATAAACGGCAAAGAGACTTTGGTTATTCCTAAGGGAATGAAGGATATGGTTGTAGCTTCGTATGTGTGTGTCTGGACATTCATTTGCACCACACATTACATTATACATTTGCATTCATAAACATTCATTTAGACATACATAGGATCATCGTCATCATAACACAGGCAGTTGCTTGGGCTCTAAAAATAAGGCTTCGGCAAAAAGAAAAAGAAGCAGTCTTTATGCTTCGCTATGTACGAAAAGAAGGGAAGGTGTTTTTCGTCTTCGGCTCAAAAATGCTAATTTCGTTCACACCAAAGCACTTTATACATTGATGGAAAGGTAAGAATATATTATAAGGCATGAACAAAGTTTACAAAGTAAAAATTAATTACATTGTTCTTTACAAAGGTTGTTACAAGGGGTTTTAGAGTTTTTTCTACAGTCATCTATTCAAGCTTCATTAGCATCCATTGAGCTTGGGCTTCGACTTCATCATCCATTAAACTTTGGCTTCGTCTCCTCAATCTTTAGCTTCAGTTTCGGCTTCGTCATCCTGTACGTATTCAAGTATTGTAAGCAAAATTCAAGTTCGAAGGAAGAGGTAAGCACAAGGTATGATTTTGTTACCAGCTTAAGATGACTTCGAGCCTCATCACCAGCTTTGCTTCGACCACCCTTTGTCCATACTAGTTTTATAAATCTATTTGCTATGCTTCGGGCAAGGTTGGGAATATCATCCAGGTCTGCTGGTGATAAGCTAAAATTGGGTCTATTGATAATCTTTCCATGTTCGCAGCCGAATTTCAGGAAGGCGACAGCTGTACCCCGAGAAGCTACCAGTGCACAAAAGTCACCATGTCTAGCTATAACTTCTTCAAGGTCATCAATTTCACCTTCGATATGTTCGAAGGCCCCCGGCAGGTCCTCAGATGAATGAGTGAATTTTTCGCTGCTGGCTCCAACCGAATAGAAGACTTGCTTCAGCCGTTGAACACATCGACTACTGAATTCCAGACATTTGTTTTGAAGGCTTGCCAATGACTTTTTCAAATCTGAACTTTTCTGGACCTCAGCTTCAAATTTTGCATTAAGTTTTTGCTTCTCTTGTTCGAAGCTTTCTGACTGGGACAGAAGCTTCGTATTCAATTCTACTATTTTAGCTTCAGCTTCTGCCAATAAGCCTTCGGTTGTCTGAAGCTCGAAGTCTTTCTTTTCAAGAGCAGCTGATTGGTCTTTTATCTTGCTTTCTAAGTTTTCAATTATAACTTCCTGTTTTTTATCCTCCAAATCTTGCTGCATTTTTAAAGCTTTACTCAGTAGCATACTCTGCATATAAACAACCTTTGTTAGAAAACATCTTCGTCATTGAAATAATAAAAGTTAAAGAAAAGTTTACCTTGAAATTGGAATAGAATAAACTACCGATGATGTGTTGTCGTCGGTAGCGGCTAATATCTGTTTCGAGCTTCGGGAAACCAATACTCTTTGATAGAGTACCGATAACCTTCGCTCTGGTCTGATCCCGGATGCAGCCCAATTTTTCGTCATCAATGCCACCGTAGAGAAGCGCTCCCGACTAATATCCGCAAGACATAGCATATTCTTTTAACTCTTCTTTTTCAGCCTTTGTTAGCTCTTGACCAACTAAGTTTCAAAAGTTAAAAATTTCGTCTTCCGAAGTCTCTTCGGCTATTTCTTTCTCCTTCCCGGGTTCTGGGGTCATGGTTTCTTCGGTGGCTACAGCAGCCTCTTCTGCAGCCATGTTTTGCAGTATCTTATCAATATCGGCAATCGTGCACTCTAAATGAGTATCTTCGGCAGCGGCAGCTTCGGTAGCTATGGCTTCTGTAGGTGCAGCTTTGGTGGCTATCGTGCTCTCAACAGCTGGCGCCTTCAGAGCTAAAGCTCCTGGCGGTGTCCCTTCGATGACTTCTGTCACTATAATGATTCTTTGCTTCTTTGGCCTAGCTTCCTTCTTCATTTTTGCGGGCTCCTTTTCCTTCTAAAAAAGCTTCATCAGATGTGGCCCCAGTGGACTTAGCTTGACAGGCAAAGATTCCGTCATTACCTTTAAAATTTCTTCCACGTCGGTGGTAGAGGGTGTTGCAGCAATTTTTTCTTCTTCGTCAATTGCCTTCTGCTTCAGAGCTGTAGCTTTTCTCTTCTTCGAAGCATCTGTTTTCGGCTCAGGCTTCAGCTTTTTCTCTTTCAATTGTTTTTCATCATCTTTATTTAAAACGCCAGCCACTCTCTTTCTTTTTTGCCCTTCGGCATCCTTGTCTAGCTGCTCGTAGTCGGGATACTCAAAGTTTAGAGCATCCATTGCCCGATTCAACCTTCGCTTCGGGCGGGTGCCGAAGGCCACAGTCATTACTTGATCTTCTTTTTTGGAGTAGTTGCCGAGAATATCATTGCACATTGCTTCGATCGTGTCCAGCCACTCTTAGCAGGGCACTTTGAAATGTTTCTTGAATTTATAATGGTAAGGCAACCGAACAAATTCCCCCTTCTTCTTTTCCCCCTTCAGCTTCGGCATGTCCCACTCCTTCAAAGTTGGGAACACTCTGAAAGCCAAAAATTCTTGCACTAAGTCCCTAGTGTCGATATGATCTGCAATAACTCGAAATTCAGCCAGGGCAATTTGGCTTGGACTCCCTGGTGTCATGTTGCACTGCGGTCTGGTCTCTCCGAAGATCAATTCTAGCGGACTCTGGACCAGGTCCTCCTTATCTTCGTCAACTTTGACATAGAACCACTCAGACTTCCAGCCAGCCGGCCACTTGCTTCGGTAGCTAATCACTAGAAATTTGGTGGTCTTGCGATAGGCAAAATTGTAGCAGCCAAAATTTTCATGTAGCCCATCTCCTCTAGCTTTCGTCTGATAATGGAGCTCGTGCACTCGGCAGAAGCCTTTGCCAAATGGTTCCACCCCATGGCTTCGGAGAGCCCAGATATAAACGCTAAGCCGGATAATAGCGTTGGGAGTTAGCTGATGAAGGTAGATCCCAAACTTCTTCAATACAACAGCGATCATCTTGTTCAAAGGAAATCTTAAACCAGCCTTAAAGAAACTCTTGAAGACTACTACTTCATCCTTCCCTGGCTTCGGAGTGGTCTCTTCCCCACCAAAACGAACCAGCTCTTTCTTCGCTTCACTGAAATAGCCCAATTTCAATAGCTTAGGCAAGTCATCTTTGGAGATGGTGGATTTCCCGAAATCTAGGTGGCTGGGTTTACTTGGTACCGCGCTGTAATCATCTTCAGACTCAGTCTCCTCAACATCAGCCTGTTCTGTTTCAGCGGCAGGTGTATCCTCCGATGCTATTAGTCCCGAGTGCTTCATTACTTTGGAGATTGGGGCAGTTTCAGCACCTTCGGCTTCCTCTCCGTTGTGTGTAACTCTAGTTGTGGAACGCACTCTGGCCATCTGATGATTGAATTTCTTGTTTTTTGAAGTAGAAAATTTTTCTTTATCTTGTCGAAGCTTTTTCTTGCTACGAAGCTTGAGCAAAGTAAATAGCTTCGGTTCAGGATGCAGCAAACAAGCTTCGGTTTTTGTCAATATTTTGGTAGCAAAACAGTGCAATAGCAATGAATGTTGTGGTAACTTCACACCTACCCGTCTGTTTATATAGTGCCGCAGGTGGGAAGGTAAATCGTCAAAGTCTTCCGCACCGGACAAACAGCCACCCGCACTCACTAAACGGTGGGCCACATGGTCCGAGAAGATGAATCTCCAGGGCGCGTGTAACTGCTGCAAGATCAGGCCACTTCGCGCGAGGATTATTTTAATCGTTTCTCGCCAACAAGCTCAGGGAAGGTGTTTTTTCGGATCTTCGGCATCTCGAAGCCTCGAAGACTTTTTCACGGATCAAGCTCGTTACGAAAAACGATCTAGCATCGCGAAGGGGCTACTGTTGGGGGTATGCTTCGTAGCCGAAGATCCAAGAGAAAGAGAACACCTTCAGCAGATTCTCTCGGAAGCAGCGCCAAAGCTATCACCTATAAAGCTTCGGCACGGTGGCAGATCTCAAGACGAAGGGGTGCACCGACTTAAAGATGAAATGACTTAAAGACCTGTGATGTTTTGTATCATTATTGTAGTCGATTGTAAAGGGCATAAATGTAATTTTACATGGGCTGTGTCCCGTGCCTATAAATAGATGAACAGTGCTCCCGTACTGTTCACGCGGACCTGGTATTTTTGCTTTTGCATCGCATTTGTACTCTTACCTCCTTTCAAGCCGAAGGTACATTTGTAATTTGATATCATTCCTATTTTTCCATAATGATGAAATAAAAATGAGTTGATATATAATTGTCTATCCTATCTTTTATATTTTATATGATTTCTTCTTCATCATTATATGTTATGTTGCCGAAGGTATGTCCTTCATAACCTTCGTCCGAAGATCATTATATCTCAAGGGAAATAATGTTTCGAAGGACGAAGGACCTTAATGTTTAACATTTTTTGTGTTGCCTTGTTCTTAATTTATAGCACTTGAGAACAAGTCCCCAACAGTCGTCGTCGAGTATTTTACCAAGTGGATCGAGGCAAGGGCAGTATCCACAATAACGTCGAAGACTGCCTAGAAATTCTTCTGGCAAAACATTATTTGCCGATTCGGAGTCCCGTCTGAGCTCACAGTCGACAATGGCAAACAGTTTGATAGCCAGGATTTCAGGGACTTTTGCTTCTCTATTGGCACCAAGCTTGCCTTCGCCTCAGTATATCACCCACAATCTAACGGCGTTGTGGAGCACGCCAACGGCAAGATTTTCACTGCCATCAAGAAAATGCTTCTCGACGACAAGAAGGGTAAATGGGCCGACTTGCTACCTGAAGCAGTCTGGGCGCTAAACACGACCGAATGTTGGGCGACTGGATTCACTCCCTTTCGCCTGCTATACAGATCGGAGGCCATGACCCCACAGGAAATCAAGCATGGGTCACCATGGACAAGCGCTTCAGTTGTCCCCGACGTAGACGAACCAACCTCCAAAGACCTCATCGACGGAGACCGTGTCTTCGCCCTGCAGGCCCTCAACAAATACCAAGCTCAAGCAAAGGCCTGGCGCGACCACGAAGTCATCCCAAGAGAATTCGATGAAGGGGACCTCGTACTCGTCCGAACAACCCGGACAGAGTCACGGGGCAAGCTAGAGCCAAAGTGGGAGGGTCCTTTCATCATCAAGACGAAGGCGTCCCCCAACGCGTACAGGCTAACAACTCCATCCGGCGAGGACCTAGAGCATTCCTGGAATATCGATAATCTCCGCAAATTTTTCATTTGAGTCCTCAGGGCTAACACGCCCTTGTAATTCACCAAACAGTATCATTCCGGTCCGCACTCTTTTCCTCCTAGGGGGTGAGGTTTTTAATGAGGTGGAGCCATGTAATATACCTGCAAAAATCCCCCGGAAAAACTAAGACACAATATGTCGAAAAAACTGCATCGACGGTCTTCGGCATTCGACCGCACCGAAGTCACCGCGAGAGGCAGCGCTGACTACCCTAGCGTGCGACACTCCACGCAAAAGTCACCTAAGGGTGCAGCCGGAACAGCACAACAAGTGCGATAATCGAAGTCTTCGTCCACGCAAAAGTCGCCTAAGGGTGCAGCCGGACTAGCACAACAAGTGTGATAATCGAAGTCTTCGTAAAAGACACTCCGCGCAAAAGTCGCCTAAGGGTGCAGCCGGACTAGCACAATAAGTGCGCAAAATCGAAGTCTTTTCCAAAAGACTCTCCGTGCAAAAGTCGCCTAAGGGTGCAGCCGGACCCTCCGTGCAAAAGTCGCTTAAGGGTGCAGCCGGAATAGCACAACAAGTGCGCAAAATCGAAGTCTTTTTCAAAAAGATTCTCCGTGCAAAAGTCGCCTAAGGGTGCAGCCAGAATAGTAAGTGCCCAAAATCGATGTCTTCTCCAAACAAAGATCTCCGTGCAAAAGTCGCCCAAGGGTGCAGCCGGAACAGCACAATAACTACGTAAAGATCGAAGTCTTTCACAAAAGACTCACATCAACGAAGGCGCGCAGCCTCAACATATAAATTACGGTTACATACACACAGCGAGGGCATCATATATTACATTGGCTCAACCTTCGGGATGATACCCATCTCCCTGTAGTTGAACAGCATTATCCTCAATTCCTCACCCTCAAAAAGATTTCGCAGCTCCCCTTCACCTACACTCGCCCCAATCGGTGAGGACAACAATTCCCGTTTACCAGTCCCGTCCATGCGAAGACGACCACTCTCTATCTCACTATGATGACGCCTACCACTTCGCGGCAATTCACTCACTCTCCGTTTTGCCACCGCCCTTCGCCGCCTATACACAGTACTCGCACCCGGGAGCCCCTCGGAACCACCACGCGCAGCGAAGGCTCCGCTGCAGCCACATCTAACGCAACAAAATAATCTAAGCCTTCATTCGAGGACTCCTCCGTCCAAGGAAACGAACTCCCAGACTCACCGTCGGATTCAAAACATTCAGACACAAAGCCAGGCACATTATCATCGACGGGCACTACAATTGGAGTCTCCGCAAGCCAGGCACATTATCATCGGCGGGCACTACAATTGGAGTCTCCGCCGCAAAATCAGTATTGTCGGAAGTGGTTGCTTGCACAGGCCCAAACGCTGGAACATGCGCAGCAATCGAGGTTCAGTATCACATAGGCAAAAATTTCACATACAATCCCTAACCCCTATCCCGCCACCTGCGAAGGCTCGGCCTCCGTCGCGGGGTCTTCGGTAGCTACCTCGACCACCGTCTTTGAGGCGTCCTCACACGTCGGCGCAGGGACTGATGTAGGGTCTTCACCGACTGTAGTCGGTGTGGGGGTTGCCGAGGGACCCTCGCCGGCATCAGATGGTGGGACTGGATCGACCTCCGCGGCCTCGAGCGGCGCGCCGTCCAGACCACCAAGGTCCTCGACGTCTTCCGCGTGCGCCATCTATAGCCATAGCACACTCCTTCAGCAAAACCACACATACCCACACATGCAACCACACCAAAAATAGCCTTTACCTGATCTATTGCCCGGTCAGACCGCTCCCTGACCGCCTCTCAGCCGTGCGGGCCCCACATCCTATCGAACAGCGCCCCACCGATTGCTTCAGCATAGGGTCTTCGACCTTGAAGATTTCACGCTCAAAGTTCTCGTCCGCTTGGTCGAAGACCTCGTAATGCCTACACCCCTCGCGAGACAACGCATTCACGGCCCCCTCGTAGGTGACGAGGGAGGCGAAGGACATGAAACCCATCACGATGGTTGGGAGCACCCCCAGCTCCTCCTACAACCATTCAAGGAAGCAAAGGCCCGCTTCTTGGTCGGGCACTTCGAAGGCAGCGGTCCGCGCACCCAGCTACCGGTACGTGTCCACGAACTGCGCATGTGTCCGCTCGACCTCCGCACGGGTTGAGGCCTCGGCCTTGTCCACGCGGTTACGCAGGGCGTTGAGCCTCGCCTCTAGCTCCTTGGCCTGTTAGCGAGCGAGACTGCCCTCCGCCCGCTCCACTTTGGCCTTGATTTGCGCAGCCTGCACATCAGTGATGGCCTTGTTGGCCTCCCTCCTCTCCTCCGCCAACTGGCACCGGAGATCTGTCCTCTCAGCCTCCAGGGCGGCCACCTTCTCTGACAGCCTGCGGTTTTTGCTTTCCACGGCCGACTTCTCCCACACAGCATCCACATGCTGTGCCTAGAGACTCTCGGCCTCGGCAGCAAAGTCCGCAGTCAAGGCACCCGACGCAACGTGGTCGGCGAAGTCGGCCACCTAACACATAAACCCTTGAGACCCGAACCCTCATAAGAACAACAACCATCGAAGTCCAGCACAACTTACTTGCTTCAGCTGCTATGACAGCTGCTGCGACGCTTGCTTCAGTTGTTGAGACATGGAGCCCGCCATGTCCTTAGCGGCAGCGGCCGACAGAATCTTGCCGCTCTCGCAGAAGGTGGCCCACGAGTCCCGAGCGGCACCCTTCGCCCCAACCACCACCATTGATGAAGTGGTTACCACCGGAGGCGGGACAACAGCCAGTTTCCCCCCATCCGACTCTACACCATAATACTGGTTAAAGACCTAGTCTTAGGAAAAAATAATACTTGCCAACAAGATAATCAGCGACACTGATATCCGTGTCGAAGTCGGCAACGTGCGCCGTCGCTCCGCCTGTTCGCGCTGGCGAAGGCAGCCTTCGTTCTTTCACGGGCCCGCCCGGGGGCGGCCTGCTCGCGCCAGAAGCGGCAGCCTTCGCACTCGCCGACGCCTTGCTGTGCCCGGGGGCGGCCAGTTTCACAGCCGGCACAGGTTTGCTACTGCCAGGGGTAGCAGCCTTCGCGCTCCCTCGTGCCTTCTTCGCCTTGCGCAAAGGATCCTCGATCCTAACGACCGCCCGGCGCTTATGCGCAGCATCTTAATGGTCCTTCTCCATCACTGCCGATACAACAGCAGCAATATTCCGTCCGTAAGGAAAAACCTTCAAGTCACGAGCCATGCGAGACGTAAAGAAGTCTTTGCCAGACGCGCGGCGGATCGGAACATTCTTGGGTCATCGACCCTCGGTAACCTCCAACATTCGCGCCGAAGACTCCCGGAGCTCGGGCGAAGACATCCTTCCCCCGAGGGCTGCGCACATCCCCATCAACTCCACAGCAAAACTATCGGAGACCCCCAATTCCCCCACTACAGTGCCTATTTTTCTCTTCTTAGTGGTTGGGGCGGCCTCCTACGAAGGGCCTTCCTCAATCACGGCCACCGGCCTCTTCCCGCGGCGGTCCACAGCGTCATCCCCGGGATAGCCACCGTATGGCAAGCGATTCAGCTCAAAGACCCTATTCAGGCGGACATTGGATCCACGGATATTCCAACTCCGCAGGGCCTCCGTCCTCGGCACATAACGCCCCACAACCCGCACAGCCCCGTCTTCCGCTTCACGCACGAATGCAGCTGGATCCCAGCCACGCAGATCCAGAGCGAAGGCCAGACTTCGCACAAGTTGGTCGCCTAGGGAGGGAATCTGGTGAGGGCATACTTCGCCCAATGCCCAGCCATGCGCCAAGGGCCACACCCCGTAACCGATGAATTCCTCAACTAAATCGCGCCCGCTACTCATGCGGGCAGCACTATGAAGGGCCTCTTCGTCACTATCACCCTCCGCCACTTCATACTGCGGAAACGCCACATAGCAGTGCGAACACATCAAGGACGCCGGGAGTCCCGGGAGGTCTTCGACTGCGCCTCCCACCACATAGAACCAGTAATCATGCCAGTTGCCCCACTTGTTGCGGGCGCACGGAACTAGCTCCACAATTTCCGCCGAAGTCTTCCCAGTCCTCGGCGTAAAGGTGCATGACCCAAACTGCACAATCTTGTTCCCAACTTTCCTCTTCTGCCAGTGTAAACAATAATTCTTGGCGAAGACCTCCACGGAGGGCTGACCACCATACGAAGTCACTACCCACACATACTTCGCCAAAGCCACAATGGCGTTAGGTGTCAACTGATGAATCTGCACTTCATACCTCTGCAACACCTCCACCACAAAACGATGCACAGGTAACCGGAGGCCAGCAGTGAAAAATGCCTCGAACACCACCAACTCACCCTCCGGCTCCAAAATCTCTTCCGCCCCTAGAACTCGTCCAACTCCACTCCCAAAGTACCCCAACTACTGCATGTCTTGCACGCGGGCCGAGGAGATCCTCGAAATGCCAAATTCCACCGTGTGGCCCAGGTGCAACTCCACCGCCACCAAATCACTGAAAGTATCTTCGAACGACGGTTCGACCAACGGCGTACTCGCAGCGGATGAAGAAGAAGACGGCATGGCTACGTACCGTCGGTGATGGCGCGCGGTCTGCTTGATGCGGGCTAGATCTCCGATGAATGAGAGCAAGAAGGCAGGCGAGCGGGCGAATGGTTTCAAAATGCTAGGGTTTCGCAACGCACAGAAAGGTAAGAAAGCCTGAGCCGCGCCGCTTCCCCCCCCCCCTTTATACACAGGACACGACGCTTCGGGAAGCCCGCAGTCCAACAGTACACGTCCATCAACGGTCACATCAAAAACCACCGCGGAACCACTTCGAGCGAGGGCAGCGTCTCCACCATCTAGCGACGTCTTCGGCACCATATGACTTAGTCGAACTGGTCCCTCGGAGGGCAAATGTTGGGGCGAAGGCGAAGACGCCACCATTCGCTCCAGGCCTTCGTCAATCTTCGCTGCACCAACGGAGGCAAAACGACCGGCGCGACCCACCCTTTATCCCCTACACTGCGAGACGAAGGCCTACGACAAGGTCGCCCTGACCCACGCCCTCACCCAACCTAGAGGCCCACGTGGGATTCGGCCCGCTGTAACAGGCCCCGCAGAGAAGTGTGTTACGAGCCTGATTTGTAATAGCTTTTCTGTAATGACAGTCTGTAACCCTCCCTTATGGGAATATTCCGGGGATAGTCCAGGTGCCTGAGGGCACATGCGTCCTTACATCGATATGTTGGGCACTCAGGCACCTATAAATACCCCCGTACATTGCCCTTGAGAGGCCAGATTAACAGAGTAATCGCCATCTCGAGTTAAAACCTTGTTTGCATTCCCTTCATTCCCCCATTGGATCATCTTGCCCAGGAGAGCAAGTTCCAACACTCAAGGCCCTCATTCCGAAGTGTTATAACTTCTGAGCGCAGATTTCCAAAGGCTATCCGGGTGCCTTCATCTTCAGCATCTTTTTGAGCCTTCAAAGCCTTGCTAAGAATAAGACCCTGATAAACAAAAAACATACAAAATAAATAATAATAAGAATTACCACAAATCATTTACCAAAAACCTTTCTAACATAAATTAACAAATACAAAAATAAAATGTGCAAACCTTCAAGCTGTTGTAAGCAAGGCAGTCTGCAAGTTGATCCTTAGGCATTGCAGATAAACCAAGTTCAAGCTTCAGATAACCCATATTATCCATTATTTTCCGGCAAACATCTATCTCTTTGTTGACCGGTAGGCAGTAAAGGTAATCATCTTCATAATTTCCTCCATATACCAAGGATCCTCGGGGATACTTCAGGTCCTTTGCATAATATTGCACTTCGGCAATTTGATGTTCTGATAATTGTTTCCCTAAAGCATGGCGAATAATGTATTCGAAGTCCCCACGAGAAGCCACTTTGGGTATCGCTAGTGTTAGCTTCTCTGACAGACTTTCCTTTACTTGCTCTAGCTTCTCTAACATATTTTCCTTTACTTGCTCCACTGGCCTAGTTTTCGAAGGTCCAGCCTCAGCGCAGACAGGAGAAGCGCTTGCAGCAGCAGCTTCTCCTAGTTCTTCAATTTTGTCCTCGGAAGCCTTAGTAGAAGCAGGAGTCGACACCTTCGAAGGTTTCAGAATAGCGTCAGAACACTGGCCATTCTCCTCCCTTTCCTAGGAGTTGCCGCTGGAACGGTTGTTGTCTTTGACAACCCTGCCATTGCTGCGGGACTCTGTAGCTTCAGTTGATGCTCGGTCCTAGAACTCTTTGGTTCTGATTTCTCTAGCTGAGCGGTGGCAGCTTCGATAGCCTCAGCTGGTATTATCTCCAGAGCTGAGAGGGTACCTTCGACAGATTCAACAACTTCCATTTTTTCTGTAGCAGGTTGTTGGTGGCTTGTTCTCAAATGCTAAGAATTAAGAACAAGGCAACATAGAAAATGTTAAGTGTTAAAGTCCTTCGTCCTCCAAAACATTATATCCCTTCAGGATATAAAGAATTTCGGACGAAGGTTACGTAGGACGTACCTTCGTGAGCATAATAACAAGGGACGAAGTATTCATACAAATCATGAGGTATAAAATAAACATTTAAATATTATCATAGAATCATCTCCATTTTTATTATCATGAACGAATATAAATGACTTCAAATTACAAATGTACCTTCGGTCCTGAGGAAAGCAAAAGTACAGGTGTGATGCGAAAGCAAATGTCAGGTTCGCGTGAACAGTACAGGGGTACTGTTCATCTATTTATAGACACAGGTCACAGCCTGTGACGAATTACAATTATGCCCCTTACAAAAGTTTACAACATTGACTCAGACCTCTATGGATAAAAAGGTCATTCTATCTCTATGTCGGTTTGTAACGCCGAAGCTCCATGAAAAGGAACCTTCGGCCATCTCCTGGGAACAACTTCAGCCGAAGCTGCTTCTTCGTGTAAGACCTTCGGCGCAACGAAGCATGGCCCCAACAGTAGCCCCTTTCGCGGTGCTAGATCGTTTTTCGTAACGAGCTTGATCCGTGAAAAATGCCTCTTAAGCTTCGGGAAGCCGAAGGTCCAAAAAACACCTTCCCTGAGCTCGTTGCCGAGAAACGATTCAATTCCCGAGCTCGTGTCGGTCCCACCTTGCAGAGTTACTGTTTGATCTTTGCGGTCCACTGCGCAGCGAGTACAAGTGACTGCCCGCCTGGTGTAAAAATCCTGCTGCTTCGCCTTCTTACCTGCAGCACTATATAAACAGACGAGTAGGTGTGAAGTTACCACAGCATTCATTGCTATTTGCACTGTTTTGCTGCCAAAATTTTTAACTATAGCCGAAGCTTGATTCTCAGAATCGAACGAAGGTCCATCTCGAAGTCTGCTTCGTCAGAAAGAAAAGCTTCGGGAGAAAAGAAAAAAGAAAAGAGTATCTAACTTCCCCAAACTCAGAATCAAATGGCCAGAGTGCGATCTACTGCCAGAGTTGAACGTGAAGGAGACGAAGCCGAAGGTTCGAATACTGTGCCCATCTCCGAAGCAATGCGGCATTCCGGACTGGTGACTGCGGAAGAAATGCCCGCTGCTGAAGCAGACCCGACAACTGCCGAAGGAGAAGAGGAGAACATTGAAGGAACTGATCCCGAAGATGACTATCGCATTGCCATGCCCAGCAAGCCCAGTCACTTGGACTTCGGGAAATCAACTGTTTCAAAGGCTGATCTTTCCAAGATGGTGAAAGCAGGTTATTTTAGTGAAAATCAGAAGAAGCTACTTCGCTTCGGGGGAGAAGAAACTACCCCGAAGCCAGAGAAGGACGAGATTGTCATTTTCAAGAGCTTTTTAAAGGCTGGGCTGAGATTCCCTCTTCATGGAATTATTGCAGATGTATTGAAAAAGTTTGGTATTTACTTTCATCAATTGACTCCTAACGCTATCGTTAGGCTTAATGTTTATATCTGGGCCCTCCGAAGCCAAGCAATGGAGCCGTTTGCCGACAGTTTCTGTCGAGTTCATGAATTACATTACCAAACGAAGGCCAGAAAAGATGGATTACATGATAACTTCGGTTGCTACAATTTTGCCTACCGGAAAACAACAAAGTTTCCTGTCATTAGCTACCGAAGCAAATGGCCGGCAGGCTGGAAGTCTGAGTGGTTTTATGTGAAGGTTGACGAAGATAAAGAGAAATTGGTACAAAGCCCACTTGAGTTAATCTTCGGAGAAACAAGGCCACGGTGCCACATGACATTGGAGGGTCCCACATGGGCTGCCCTAGGTGAGTTTGAAATTATTTCAGAGCATATCGGTACCAGGGATCTGGTTCAAGAATTCTTGGCGTTCAGAGTCTTCCCTACTCTGAAAGAATGGGAAATGCCAAAGCTAGAGGGGGAGAAGAAGAAGGAGGAACTTGTCCGGCTTCCTTATCACTTCAAATTCAAGAAATACTTTAAAAAGCCTTGCCAAGAATGGCTGGACACAGTTGAGGTGATGTGCAATGAAATTCTTGGGAATTATTCCAAAAAAGAAGATCAACTGATGACCGCGGCCTTCGGCACCCGTCCGAAGCGAAGGCTGAACCGAGTGCTTGATGCCCTGGGCTTCGAGTACCCTGATTATGAACGGCTGAACAAGGGTGCTGAGGGCCAAAAAAGGAAAAGAGTGGCCGAAACTTTGAACAAGGATGAAGAAAAACCAGCAAAAGAGAAGAAAATTCCCAAGAAGAGAAAAATATCAACTCCAAAGCGAAAATTATCCGATGAAGAGGGGACCCCCGCACCACCTTCTACCAGCGACGTAGAGGAAATCTTAAAGGTAATGACTGAAACCCTGCCCACGAAGCTAAGTCCATTAAGGCCTCAACTGATGAAGCTTTTTCGAAAGGTGGAAGAGCCGGAAAAAACGAAGATAACCAAAACAAAGAGGCAGAGAATTATTGCAGTGACCGAAGTTATTGACAAGACGCCACCGAGGGCGTCAATTCAAAAAACGCCAGCTGTTGAGGGCACAACAAATGCCGAAGTCGCACCTTCGGAGGTCGCGGCTACCGAAGCCGCTTCAGCCGAAGATTTGGACTTAGAAACTACCATTGAAGACATCGACAAAATTTTACTAGACATGGCCGCAGAAGAAGCTGCCACTGTTGCTGAAGAAACCACGGCTACAGTGCCTGGAAAAGGAAAAGAAATAGCCGAAGATACTTCGGAAGACGAAGCCTACATATTTCAAAATTTAGTTGGGCAAAAACTGTCGAAGGACGAAATAGAAGAGCTTAAAGACTATGCCAAATCTTGCAGATATAGGCCAGGAGCTCTTCTTTTCGGAGGTGTGGACGATGAAAAATTAGGCTGCATCCGAGACCAAACTGGAGCTAAGGTCATCGGTACTCTATCAAAGAGTATCGGTTTTCCGAAGCTAGAGACAGATATCAGCCGCTACCGACGACAACATATCGTCGGCAGCTTATTTTATTCCAACTTCAAGGTAAACAACTTTCTCTCTGACTTCTATTGTTTTTTAATAATGGAAATATTACTAACGAAGGTTGTTTATTTGCAGAGCATGATACTAAGCAAAGCTTTGAAGATGCAGCAAGATTTAGAAGATAAAAAACACGAAGCTATAATTGAAAATTTAGAGAGCAAGATAAAAGAACAATCAGCTATTATTGAAAAGAAGGACTTCGAACTCCAATCAACCGAAGGCTTGCTGGCAGAGACTGAAGCTAAAGTATCAAAATTGAATTCGAAGCTTATCTGCCAATCAAAACAATTTGAACAAGAGAAGCTAGAGCTTAATTCGAAACTTGAAGCCGAAGTCCAAACCAACTCAGACTTGAAGAAATCATTAACAGGCCTTCAGGACAAGTGCTTGAAATTTAGTAACAACTGTATCCAACAATTAAAGAAGATCTTTCACTCAGTTGGAGCCAGCAGTGGAAAGTTTAACCCTTCAGCTGAAAATTTACCAAAAGCCTTCGATCATATTGAAGCTGAAATTGAAGAGCTTGACGAAGTTATAGCCGGGCACGGTGACTTCTGTGCCTGGGTAGCTTCTCGGGGTACCGCTGCAGCGTTCCTGAAGGCCGGCTGCGAGCATGGAAAAATCGTCAACAGGCCCAACTTCACCCTATCTCCATCAATTCTAGATGACATTCCTGACCTCGCCCGAAGCATCTCAAATAGATTTATAAAAATGATATGGACAAAAGGCGGGCGAGAGAAGGCTGGAGACGAAGCTCGAAGTCATCTTGAACCAGTAAGAAATCATACTTTGTTCTTACCTTCTCCTTCACACTTGATTTTTACTCGCGATACCTTGATTCATGTAGGAAGACGAAGCTGAAGATGATGCTTAAAATATGTCGCCGAAGCTGAAGCTCAATGAAGATCAGTAGAAGTATACTATAGAAAAAACTCAGGAGACTTTTGTAACAACTTTTGTAAATACAATTAAACTGTTCTCAAGGAACTTTGTACATACCTTGTAATATATTCTTATCCTTCTATTGAGGCGCTTTGATGTGGACGAAATTAGTATTTTGAGCCGAAGGCGAAAAAAACACCTTCCCTTCTTTTCGTACACAACGAAGCATAAAAGACCAATTCTTCTTTCTGCCGAAGCTTTTCTTTTTTGTACACAACGAAGCATAAAAGACCACTTCTTCTTTCTGCCGAAGCTTTTCTTTTTTGTACACAACGAAGCATAAAAGACCACTTCTTCTTTTTGCCGAAACAACCACTTAGGAACGCAGATGCTATGAATGAATGCTTATGAATGCAAATGCTATGATGTAATGTAATGTGCGAATGAATGTCCAAAACACATATCCGAAGCCACACTCTCAGCCATTATTTCCTTAGAAACAACCACACATCAGCTCTGCATTCCCTTAGGAACGTCTTTGGAGCTTCTTCGCCTTTTACTTAGGCGGTATCAGCGTTGACTTTTCGCTGTAAGCTCTGCATCCCCTTAGGGACGTCTTTGGAGCTTCTTCGCCTTTTACTTTCGGCGGTATCAGCGTTGACTTTTCGCTGTAAGCTCTGCATCCCCTTAGGGACGTCTTTGGAGCTTCTTCGCTTTTTACTTTCGGCGGTATCAGCGTTGACTTTTCGCTGTAAGCTCTGCATCCCCTTAGGGACGTCTTTGGAGCTTCTTCGCTTTTTCAGTTTCGGCACTCGATGGTGCGTTCTCAGTTTTTACATTTACATTTTTTGGGGGATTTTGCTCTTATAAGACTAAAAAAGGAAATTACACATGATGGCCCCATTAAAAACCTTTCTCCCCCTTTAGAAAGGAAAAGGGTGCCATGAAAAAGAAAAGAAAAAACATAAAAAGTTACATCAAATTATACATAATATCGCCGAAGCTCATCCGCATTCCAAGATCTTGGAATTTCGTTGCCATCCATGTCCTTCAATCTGTACGAACCCGGCCTTGACGAAGATACTACTAAAAAAGGTCCTTCCCATTTCAACTGTAGCTTGCCCACTGTATCTGGGTTGGCTACTCTCCGAAGCACCAAGTGTCCCGGCTCAATATTTTTTAGCCGGACCTTTCTATCTCGCCATTTGACTGTTTCAGCTTGGTATTTATTGATATTCTCCACGGCCTGAAGCCTGATCCCCTCTAAGGCATCTTTTTCCACAAGGCAAGCATCTTCGGGACCCGATTCTGCCGAAGCTACTACTCTTATTGATCCAGCTTTTGCTTCTTCCAGAGTTACTGCTTCGTCGCCGAATAATAATTTGAATGGAGTAAAGCCTGTAGACCTTGATGTTGTTGTATTGTGGCTCCACACCACTTTGGTTAACTGATCTGGCCACTTTCCCCTGGGTTGATTGAAGATTAACTTCATTATTCCTGTCATTATAATGTCGTTGGCCCTTTCAACGAGCCCATTTGACTCCGGATGCCTGACTGATGCAAAGTGGATCTTCGTACCGATTTGATCACAAAAATTTCTGAAAGCTTCAGAGTCGAACTGCGTTCCATTATCTACAGTGATGGCCTTCGGTACCCCGAAGCGACAGACAATATTCTGCCAGAAAAACTTTTGGACAGTGGCCGAAGTTATTGTGGCCAATGGCTTCGCCTCAATCCATTTAGAAAAATACTCCACAGCCACTATGACATATTTTAGATTCCCTTGGGCCGGTGGTAATGGACCCAACAAGTCAAGGCCCCACCTTTGCAATGGCCAGATGGGTTGTATCAGCTGTGTCAAAGACGAAGGTTGCTTTTGATCTCTTGCACATTTCTGACAACCTTCGCACTTTTGAACTAACTCCGCTGCATCCGAAGCTGCCTTCGGCCAATAAAACCCTTGGCGGAAGACTTTTCCAAGTAATGGCCTAGATCCAATGTGGGATCCACACAGGCCTGCATGTATTTCTTTCATCAACTCTATACCTTCGGTTCTAGATAAGCACTTGAGCAGCGGAGCGCAAACTCCATGTTTGTATAACTCCCCTTCTATCATGACATACGGACGAGCTCTTGCCTCTATCCTTTTATTATAAGCTTCGTCATCTGATAGGAAGTTACCCTGAAGGTAAGAGATGATTTCAGTTCTCCAATCTTCGCTGTAAACAGGAGATATGTTGAGGACTGCTCTTTCGAGAAGCTCCACTGAAGGTGCCTTTATTGTTTCGAAGAACACATCCGAAGGTAACGGTAGCCCCTGTGCTGCAGACTTGGCTAGCAAATCAGCATGTTCATTTTGCCCTCGAGGGATATTCTTGACAGAAAATCCTTCGAAGGAGGCTTCGATCCTTCGGACCGTGTCTAGATATTTTTCAAGCTTCGGATCTTTGGCCTTGCAACTTTTGTCAATATGACCCGAAACGACCTGGGAATCAGTTTTAAGAATCGCCCTTCTGATTCCCATTGCCTTTAATTTCCGAAGGCCCAGGAGCAGGGCTTCATACTCAGTAATATTGTTTGTACAGCTGAAATCAAGTCTTGCTGCATAACAAGTTTTAACCTTGGATGGTGAAACCAACACAGCGGCTGCACCTGCTCCGAAGGTTCCCCAAGAGCCATCACAAAACACTGTCCATACTTCGGCATCTTTATTTGCTTCTTCATCCTGAGCCCCTGGCGTCCAGTCGGCAATGAAATCTGCCAATGCTTGAGACTGGATCGAGGATCTATGCACATAATCAATGTAAAATTCATTGAGCTCTGCAGCCCATTTTCCAATCCGTCCAGTAGCTTCTCTATTTCTCATGATATCCTTCAACGGCTGCGAAGAAGGAACAATAATATTGTATGCTTGAAAATAATGCCGAAGCTTCCTGGATGCCATTAAAACGGCATATAATACCTTCTCCAGCTCTGTATAATTTTTCTTTGATACACTAAGGACTTCAGATACAAAATACACTGGAACTTGCTTCTTGACTTGGCCAACAAGCTTCTCCTGGACAAGTGCCGCACTTACTGCTGAGTGCGAAGCTGCCACATATAACAACAGAGGAGCCCCTGGTGTTGGCGGAGTTAATGTTGTTGGATCTATCAAATATTGCTTCAGCTCTTCGAAGGCTTTTTGTTGACTTGGTCCCCATTGAAAGACTTCAGCTGACTTCAGCACCTCGAAGAATGGTAAATTTCTTTCTGCTGATCTGGATATAAATCTGTTGAGAGATGCCAGCCTTCCTGTCAATCTTTGGGCCCCCTTTCTTGTGGTTGGTGGCTCCATTCGAAGTATAGCTTCGATTTTATTTGGATTAGCTTCGATTCCCTTTGTTGAAACCAAGCATCCAAGAAATTTCCCCTTCTTTATTCCGAAGACACATTTTTCTGGATTCAGCTTCAGACCAGCTTGTCTGAAACTGGCGAAGGTCTCCTGTAGATCAGCAATATGATTTTCCTGCTTCGTGCTTTTTACAATGATGTCATCGACATAAGTCAACACATTTCTGCCTATCTGAGACTGGAGGACCTTCGCTGTCATTCTGCTGAAACTTCCTCCAGCATTTTTGAGCCCCTCAGGCATCCGAAGATAGCAATATGTGCCACTTGGGGTTATGAAGCTAGTCTTCGGCTCATCTTCCTTCTTCATCCAGATTTGATGATAGCCTGAGTAGCAGTCCAGGAGACTCATGAGCTCTGAAGAAGCTGCTGCATCGACTAAAGAGTCTATCCTTGGCAGCGGGAATTCATCCTTCGGACAAGCCTTGTTGAGATCTGTGAAATCGATACACATTCTCCACTTGCCATTGGCCTTCTTCACCATAACAGTGTTAGCTAGCCACTCTGGATACTTTACTTCTCTGATAACTCCTGCACTGAGGAGTCTTTTTACTTCATTGCGAGCCCCTTCGGCCTTGTCATCCGACATCTTCCGAAGCCTCTGCTTTCGGGGTCTGAAGGATGGGTCAACATTGAGCGAATGTTCAATAACATCCCGATTTACTCCACAGAGATCATTAGCTGACCATGCAAAAACATCTTTGTTGTTGAATAAAAACCTTATCAAGGTTTTCTCCTGGTCTTCAGATAATTGCGAGCCCAACAGCACCTTCTGCTCTGCTATGTCCTCACACAATAGCATGGGCTTCGGCTGATCTGCTGAAGCTGCTTTCTCCCTTCTGAATTTGTACTGTTCACAAGCTTCAGATCCATCTATGTTATGGATTGCTTTGGAGTCAGTCCAGCTTCCTTCGGCCCTTCTAGCAGCTTCCTGGCTTCCATGAATAGCAATAGGCCCTTGGTCCGAAGGTATCTTCATACAGAGATAAGCTGGGTGAAGAATTGCTTCGAAGGCATTAAGAGTACCGCGACCAATGATAGCATTGTAAGGATACTCCATGTCAACAATATCAAACACAATTTGCTCAGTCCTTGTGTTGTTAACAAATCCGAAGGTTACCGGCATGGTAATCTTCCCAAGTGCTACAATCTGCCGCCCTCCGAAGCCACAAAGAGGGTGCGTAGCATCGTGGATCTTGTCTTCGGGCTCTTGCATTTGTCTGAAGGCCTTAGCAAATATAATATCAGCTGCACTGCCTGTATCAACTAAGACATTGTGGACCAGAAATCCTTTGATCACGCAAGAGATGACCATGGCATCATTGTGAGGATAATCCTTAAGCTGAAGGTCTTCCTGAGAGAAAGTGATTGGAATGTGGGACCATTTTGACTTGATGAAGGGTCCCTGTACACCAACATGCTGCACCCTTCTCTGAGCCTCCTTCTTTTGCTTCTTGTTAGCCGGCTCTGAGCAAGAACCGCCTGTTATCGGGAGCACCATCTTCGAAGCCGAAGCAGCTTCAGCTTGATTGTTGAACGAAGCCATCAGCTCAGAAAAGTGGAAGTGAGTTCACCGGAGGTGGGCGCCAATGTTGGGGGCTTGTTCTCAAATGCTAAGAATTAAGAACAAGGCAACATAGAAAATGTTAAGTGTTAAAGTCCTTCGTCCTCCAAAACATTATATCCCTTCAGGATATAAAGAATTTCGGACGAAGGTTACGTAGGACGTACCTTCGTGAGCATAATAACAAGGGACGAAGTATTCATACAAATCATGAGGTATAAAATAAACATTTAAATATTATCATAGAATCATCTCCATTTTTATTATCATGAACGAATATAAATGACTTCAAATTACAAATGTACCTTCGGTCCTGAGGAAAGCAAAAGTACAGGTGTGATGCGAAAGCAAATGTTAGGTTCGCGTGAACAGTACAGGGGTACTGTTCATCTATTTATAGACACAGGTCACAGCCTGTGACGAATTACAATTATGCCCCTTACAAAAGTTTACAACATTGACTCAGACCTCTATGGATAAAAAGGTCATTCTATCTCTATGTCGGTTTGTAACGCCGAAGCTCCATGAAAAGGAACCTTCGGCCATCTCCTGGGAACAACTTCAGCCGAAGCTGCTTCTTCGTGTAAGACCTTCGGCGCAACGAAGCATGGCCCCAACACAGGTAGTGCAACAGCCCTCTCTAAGGAATGCGACTTCGGTCGAGGACTTAAAACTTTAGTCCTTTTCGGCTTTGGCGTGGTGGAAGAGGTCATAGTTGTGGTTTTCCTCTTCATTCCTTGTTTCCGTGCGAGAAAGCAGTAGTCATGATAGATAAATCCAATTACATCAAAAACTTTGTTCAGTCTTCTCTTTCCACGAGCACCGAAGGAAGTATTCATGGCTTCGTCCTCTGCCTTCATATAGGCCCCCAGCAATTCATCACTGATCGCCTCGACCGCTTCAAGCCATTCATCATCTGGGTCGCCAAACTGACTTCTATAATGGTAGGTGTATTTTAGATAAACTAGGACACCTTCGCTGGAACCAGCAGTGGTTTCCTTTGGCATCTCCCAATCATTAACAAGGGGCCATACCTTGAAAGCAATATGCTCCTGGACCAAATCTCTAGTACCGATGTAGCTACACACGGTGTTGAAGCCATCAAACATGCTTGAGCTTTCTTACCACCCGCGATTGAAGGTCTCCTAATGCCGAAGCGCGATCCTATGGGGCGCTGGATTACGCCCTTCACATCCTCCCTCTCAATCAAATCGTTTTTAACATAAAACCATTAATTCATCCATGAGCCTGGCCACTTTTCTGAAATGTTGGCACATGACACCTCACGTCAGACCGGTACACGAAGTTATAACATCCGAAGTTGTTATGGTACTGCTCCTTCCCAGTGGCCTTCGTTTGATAAGACAACTCGTGAATGTTGCAAAAACAATCAGCGTCTGATTCCAGCCCCTGGCTTCTCATCACCCAAATAAAAATCCCAACTTTAATTAAAGCTTCGGGAATAAGTTGATGAAGGTATATTTCAAATCGATTTAACACTTCAACCAGCATTTTATGTAGAGGAAACTGAAGGCCAGCCTTCATAAAACTCTTGAAAGCAACCACTTCATCAGCTTCAGGAAGAGGAACAATGTTTTCCACTCTAGCCCTCACAATAGATATATCATGAAAATATTTGCCCTTCATTGCTTCAATATGTCCCTTCTTAACGGTGGATTTTCCAAACACTTCGGCATCATCATTGTCACTCTCGATATCAAAACTCTCACTGTCACTTGAGTCTCTAGACAGTCTAGCCAACATCCCATCAGTAATTTTTTCAACATTGGTCCTTTCCATGGCTTCGTAGAAACTAGCCAAAGTAGGATCCACACTTTTCTTTTCTTTGGCCATCTCGATGTTGATTGCAACAAAAAGTTGAAGCTCCAAGAGCAACCGCGATTACAAAATCAGAGAGCCAAAACAACAAACCCAACACAAAGCTTGTTAGCACGAAAAATATTTTCAACGCAAACCCTCATATATATACACAAAGCACCACTAGACGATGGGACCCACAATACAGAATGGCTCGCTATTCTAGTGAAGGGAAGGTGTTTTTTCGGACCTTCAGCTAAAGGCCTTCATTCTTTTCGCAGTTTGTTACAAAGAAACAAACTAATATTGTGAGGGGCTACTATTGGGGGCCTTCCTCTTCCAATGGTCCTCAAAAACACGGCTAACCTTTTGCTTTCAGCATACTATTGAATACTACAGGAGCTTCATCACCAGAAAAGCTTTGACATAACACAAGAGAAGTACAACGAAGAATGCTTCATCAAGCAGGCTTTATCACGGCGAAACAGGGAAACGACATAAGAAGGTGTTGTTCAAGTTATTAAATACAAATGGTGATATTGTCCTTGTGACATTTGTAAACCCTGTATGTAATCGTTGAGGGCATGAATGTAATAATGCATGAAGCCTTACGATTGCCTATAAATAGATGAACAGTACCCCCCTCCCCCATACTGTTCACACTGGATTGTAGTTGCCCTCGTGTCATTACCTTCAAACAAGCCAAAGGTATCATTGTAATACAATCTTTGAAGATTGTTGTGGGCCTTCTTCTCCACCAAAGGTCCTCTAAGCAAAAACACCTTGAGCAGGATGATATGCAAGCAGATACGACATAAAGATATATGCCAAAGCTACGATTGAAAGAGCTTCGGCATGATGGCATGCCTAAGATGAAGGATGGCACCGACTTAAAGAGGAAAAGACCACATAGTCCCTGATAATTTGTATTATGATTATAATTAGTTATCAAGGGTACGAATGTAATTTTGTCCGGGCTGCGTCCCGTGCCTATAAATAGATGAACAGTACCCCCATACTGTTCACGCTGAATTGTAATCACTCACGCGTCACTCTTGCTTTATCACCTTCTGTCAAGCCGAAGGTACAAATGTAATATCAATATCATGGATGTTTGTTCATGTTTATATAATACAGAATATGAATAGTCTAATGATTTAAAATGATTATTCATATCTCCTTTACGTTTCATATGTCTGTTTATATTCTTGCTTATTCAAATGATGAAGGTATATCCTTCATGATCTTCGTTCGAAGATCATTATATTCTAAGGGAGATAATGCTTCAAAGGATGAAGGTTTTTTACCATTAACATTTGTGTTGCCTTGTTCTTAATTCGAAGCATTTGAGAATAAGTGACCAACATTGGCACCCACCGTGGGTGAACTCACTTCCACTGTTGTGACGATGGCTTCGTACAACAACCAAGCTGAAGCACCTTCAATCACGAAGCTGGTGCTCCCAATCATAGGTGGTTCAAGCTCAAAGCCAGCCAACAAGAAGCAGAAGAAGGAAGCACAAAGAAGAGTGCAGCATGTTGGAGTGCAAAGACCCTTCATCAGATCTAAGTGGTCTCACATCCCAATTAACTTCTCCCAGGAAGATCTTCAGCTCAAAGATTATCCTCATAATGATGCCATGGTTATATCTTGTGTCATCAAGGGATTTTTGGTCCACAATGTTCTGGTTGACACAGGCAGTGCAGCGGACATCATTTTTGCAAAGGCTTTCAGACAGATGCAAGGGCCAGAAGACAAGATACATGATGCAACACACCCTCTTTGTGGCTTCGAAGGAAGACAGATTGTAGCACTTGGTAAAATAACAATGTCAGTTACCTTTGGCTATGTCCATAACATGAGAACTGAACAAGTTGTCTTTGACATCGTTGATATGGAGTATCTATACAATGCAATCATTGGTCGAGGGACACTCAATGCCTTCGAAGCAATTCTTCATCCAGCATATTTATGCATGAAGATACCTTCGGAACAAGGGCCCGTTGCTGTTCAGGGGAGTCAAGAAGCTGCCAGGAAGGCTAAAGGGAGCTAGATGGATTCAAAGGCTATCCATAACATAGATGAAGCCGAAGCTTATCAGTAGTACAAGCACAAAAGAGAGAAGACTGCTTCAGCGGATCAGCCGAAGCCTATGCTCCTGTGTGAAGACATAGCAGACCAAAAAGTACTGCTGGGATCTCAGTTGTCTAGTGAACAAGAAAAGACTCTGCTAAGGTTTTGGTTCAACAACAAAGATGTTTTCGCTTGGACAGCTAACGATCTCTATGGTGTTAATAGAGATGTCATTGAGCATTCACTCAATGTGGATCCATCTTTCAGGCCAAGAAAGCAGAGACCTCGGAAAATGTCTGAGGATAAAGCCGAAGGTGCTCGAAATGAAGTAAAGAGACTTCTCAGTGCTGGTGTTATTAGAGAAGTAATATATCTAGAGTGGCTAGCTAACACTGTTATGGTGAAGAAGGCTAATGCGAAATGGAGAATGTGTATTGATTTCACAGACCTCAACAAGGCATGCTCGAAGGATGAGTTCCCTTTACCAAGAATAGACTCCCTTGTAGATGCAGCAGCTTTTTCGGAACTCATGAGCTTATTGGACTACTACTTGGGCTATCACCAAATTTGGATGAAGAAAGAGGATGAGCCAAAGACAAGCTTCATAACTCCCAGTGGCACTTATTGCTACCTTCAGATGCCCGAGGGGCTCAAAATGCTGGAGGAAGCTTCAGCAGAATGACTACCAAGGTTCTTCACTCTCAAATAGGCAGGAATGTGTTACCTTATGATGATGACATCATAGTAAAAAGCACAAAACAAGAAAATCATGGTGCCGATCTGCAAGAGACGTTTGCTAATTTCAGGCAAGCTGGTCTCAAGTTGAATCCAGAAAAGTATGTTTTTGGAGTGAAGAAGGGCAAGTTTCTTAGTTGTCTGGTATCAACAAAAGGTATCGAAGCTAATCCAAGCAAGATCGAAGCTATCCTTCGGATGGAACCGCCAAATTCAAAGAAGGGGGCTCAACGGTTGGCAGGAAAGCTGGCATCGTTGAACAGATTTATATCAAGATCAGCAGAGAGAAACTTACCATTCTTTGAAATACTGAAGTCAGCCGAAGTCTTTCAGTGGGGTCCGGCTCAACAGAAAGCCTTCGAAGAGTTAAAACAATATCTGATAGATTTGACAACTCTAACTCCACCTTCATCAGGAACTCCGCTACTCCTGTATGTGGCTGCCTCCCATTCTGCAGTCAGTGCGGCACTTGTACAGGAGAAGCAAGATAGCGAAGTAAAAAGACAAGCACCAGTATACTTCATCTCTGAAGTACTCAGTTTATCAAAGAAAAATTACACAGAAATGGAGAAGGTATTGTATGTTGTGTTGATGGCCTCTAGGAAGCTTCGGCACTACTTTCAAGCGTATCATATAATAGTACCTTCATCACAACCTCTAAAGGATATAATGAGGAACAGAGAAGCTACAGGAAGGATTGGAAAATGGGCTATGGAGCTTAATGAATTCACCATTGATTATGTACACAGATCTTCAATTCAATCTCAAGCGTTAGCAGATTTCATTGTTGGTTGGACGCTAGGGGCTCCGGGAGAAGAAGCAACAAAATATGCCGAAGCTTGGACGGTATTCTGTGATGGCTCTTGGGGAACCTTCGGCGCAGGAGCAGCTGATGTTTTAGTAACACCCTCTAAAGTCGGGACATGTTATGCAGTAAAGTTAGATTTTAGTTGTACAAATAACATTGTCGAGTACGAAGCTCTTCTTTTAGGGCTTCGGAAGTTAAAGGCAATGGGAATAAGAAGGGCAATCCTCAAAACTGATTCCCAAGTTATTTCTAGCCACGTGGACAAAAGTAGCAAGGCAAGGGATCCGAAGCTTGAAAAATATCTGGATGCAGTCCGAAGGTTGGAAGCTTCTTTTGAGGGATTTTCTGTAAAAAAAATCCCAAGAGGGGAAAATGAGCATGCGGATTTGCTAGCTAAGTCAGCGGCACAGGGGCTCCCTTTGCCTTCAGAAGTATTCTTTGAAACAATAAAAGCACCTTCATTCGAACTTACGGAGAGAGCAGTGCTTACAATATCACCTATACATAGTGAAGATTGGAGGACTGAGATTATATCTTTTCTCCAAGGCAACTGTCTTTTGGATGACGAAGTTTACAATAAAAGAATGGAAGCAAGAGCAAGACCATATGTAATCATAGAAGGGGAGTTATATAAATATGGAGTCGGCTCTCCATTACTTAAGTGCTTGTCCAAAGCCGAAGGTCAAGAATTGATGAAGGAAATACATGCAGGATTATGTGGGTCTCATATTGGGTCTAGGCCTTTGCTGGGGAAGGTTTTCAGACAAGGATTTTACTGGCCGAAGACAGCTTCGGATGTAGAAGACCTGGTTCAAAAATGTGAAAATTGTCAAAGATGCGCAAAAGACCAGAAACAACCTTCGTCTTTAACCCAGCTAATACAGCCAACATGGCCACTGTAAAGCTGGGGTCTAGATTTGTTAGGTCCACTTCCACCAGCATAAGGAAATTTGAAATACGTCGTCGTGGCAGTGGAGTATTTCTCTAAGTGGATCGAAGCAAAGCCCTTAGCCACAATAATTTTAGCCACAATACAGAAATTCTTTTGGCAAAATATTGTTTGTCGCTTTGGCGTGCCGAAGGCAATAACCGTTGACAATGGAACTCAATTTGATGCTGAAACATTCAAAGATTTTTGTGACCGAATTGGTACAAAAATTCATTTTGCATCAGTAAGACATCCAGAATCAAATGGGTTAGTAGAGAGAGCAAATGGAATTATAATGACAGGAATAATGAAGTTAATCTTCAATCAACCTAGAGGAAAGTGGCCAGAAGAGTTGATCAAAGTGGTGTGGAGCCATAACACAACTGTCTCAAGGTCAACAGGTTTTACACCTTTCAAGCTCTTGTTCGGTGATGAAGCAATAAGACCAGAAGAAGCAAAGACAGGATCAATAAAAACCACAGCTTCAGCGGAGGACAAAGCTGATTCTCAAATAACAAAAGACACTATAGAAGGGACCAGACTTCAGGCCATAGAACACATCAATAAGTATCAGGCCGAAACAATAAAATGGTGTGATAGGAAAGTTCGATTGAAAAATATTATGCTAGGTCATTTGGTGCTTCGGAGAGTAGCCAACCCAGATACAATGGGCAAGTTACAGCTGAAATGGGAAGGTCCTTTTCTGGTAGTATCTTCATCAAGACCCGGTTCTTACAGATTGAAGGATATTGACGGCAACGACATACCCAGATCTTGGAATGCGGATGAACTTCGGCGGTATTATGTGTCACTGATGTAATCTTTTCTATTTTTCCTATGGTACCCTTTTACTTTCCTTTCAGGAGGGGAGAAAGGTTTTTAATGGGGCCATAGTTTGTAATTTTCATTCTTATTTAGCCCCATGCAATACAAGGGCCAAAATCCCCCAAAGATGTAATATGTAATATCAGAACCTGCACCATCGAGTGCAAAAGAGAACAAGGAAAAGCTCAAAAGATGTCCCTAAGGGGATGTAGAGTTGTAATCACCCCAAGGATGACGAAGCTGCAAAAGTCGTTCCTAAGGGAGCGCAGCGTAAGTTATGAAGCTACAAAAGTCGTTCCTAAGGGAGCGCAGCGTAAGTTCTGCAGCTGCAAAAGTCGTTCCTAAGGGAGCGCAGCGTAAGTTCCGAAGCTCAAAAGTCGTTCCTAAGGGAATGCAGAGCCAAATACCGTCGAAATATAAGGTGAAGAAGCTCCAAAGTCGTCCCTAAGGGGATGCAGAGCTTAAATGCCCCCGAAATAGAAGCTGAAGAAGCTCCAAATTCGTTCCTAAGGGGATGCAGAGCTTAAATGCCACCGAAATAGAAGGTGAAGAAGCTCCAAAGTCGTTCCTAAGGGAATGCAGAGCTTAAAGACTCCAAAGTCGTTCCTAAGGGGATGCAGAGTCTGGGTGTGGCTTCGTGTGCGTTTGGGATATTCATTTGCATATTACACTACATCATTCATTGCATTCATACAGACATTCATTTAGACATTCGTAGGATCATCATCATCATGACATAATGCACGAACAGAAATACTCCGGCTTCGATGACAAAGTGCTTCGATGAACATGAAGAAACTTCGTTCCAAACATACAGGCATTTTATGCAAGGAAATGCTTCGATGTGTACGAAAAGAAGGGAAGGTGTTTTTCGCCTTAGGCTCAAAAGATATGAATTTCGTCTATAGCAAAGCAATTCATACATGGATGAAAAGGTAAAAATATATTACAAGGTATGGACAAATATACACAGTACTGAGTTTAATTCTCGATTACAATTTTTGCAAAGATAATGCAAATATTTCCTAAGCTCTATACAGGAAGGCTTTAAGGGAAGCTTCATCTCAGCAACCTTCGGAATGTGCTTTGGGTTATCAACCTTTGGCACTGCTATCCTGCAGACAAACAATGGTATAAGGTAAAAGTGATTATAAGAATCAAGGTAAGCAACAGGTATAAGTTTCGTACTGGTTTAAGCAGACTTTGGGCTTCATCTCCAGCCAACTCTCGTCCACCCTTAGCCCAAATCTGAGTGATGAATCTATTTTCGATGCTTCGGGCTTCACTAGGAATATCAATCAAATCTGATGGCGACAGGCTGAAGGTTGGTCTGTTTACTGTCTTCGCATGCGTGCATCTGGCCTTCAAGAATGCAGTAGCTGTGTCGTGAGAAGCTAGCAAAGCACAGAAGTCACCATGCCCAGCTATCACTTCATCAAGTGCATCAACTTCATTTTCAATATGTTTGAAGGTATTTGATATGTCTTCAGACGAAGGGGCAATATCTTCAGAACTGGCCCCAATCGAGCTAAAGACCCCCTTTAACTGTTGCACGCAGCGGCTGCCAAATTCCAAGCATGTTTTCCAAAGGTCCTTCAAAGATTTCTGCAGCTTTGTATTTTTATCAGCTTCGGCTTCATATTTTGCTTGCAGTTCTTTCTTCTCTTGTTCGAAGCTATCTGATTTTTCTTTTAAAGTTGTTTGACTTTGGAGAAGCTCCTCGCTTAATCTAGCATTTTTAACTTGAATCTCTTCAACCGAACCCTCTGTTGCTTGAAGCAGGAAGTCCTTCTTCTCTAGAGAAACTTCGTAATCCTTAATTTTACTCTCCAAGCCCTCGCTTATGATTTCATTTTTCTTGTCCTCGAGGTCTTGTTGCATCCTCAATGCTTTACTTAGCAGCATACTCTGTAAAAATAAGCTGACATTAGAAAATTTTGATTCATCACAAAGATAACAGAAATCTAGGCAAAAGAATTTTACCTTGAAATTGGAGTAAAATAGACTGCCGACGATATGTTGCCGTCGGTAGCCGCTTATATCAGCCTCAAGCTTTGGGAAACCGACACTCTTTGATAGAGTACCGATTTTTGCCCCGGCGCGATCGCGAATACATCCTAAGGCTCCTTCGTCAATTCCACCAAAGAGCATAGCTCTTGGCTGGTAGCCACAGGATATCCCATATTCCTATAGCTCCTTCTCAGCCTCGGACAATTCTTGACCCACCAGGTTTCGAAGGTCAAAGTCCCTTTCTTCTGAAGCAGCATCAGCAATCTTTTTTCCTTTGTCAGGCACTACGGACATGACCTTCTCTACAGCCGCAGCTGTCTCTTCTGCAGCCATATCCAAAAGAAGTTTATCAATTCCTAACAGTGTACTTTCAAGATTGGCAGCTTCGGCAGTAGCTGCAGCTTCGGCAGAGGTTTCAGCTTTGGCAGTGGCCTCAGCACTCACAATAGGTGCTATTCTGGATGCCGAGGCCAGCGGCGGTGTCCGTTCAATGGCTTGCATAACATTAACAATTCTTCGCTTTTTCTGACCCTCAGTCTTCTCCTTTATGGCTGAGGGTTGATCCTTCTTCTGTAAAAGTTTCGTCGGTTCTGTTCCTAGAGGACTTAGCAGCTTGATGGGTAAAGATTTAGTCATTACCTTTAAAATTTCTGTTATTTCAGCAGCAGGAGGTGTCGAAGGAGTCTCCTCTGTTGCCTTAGTTATCTTTGGCTCCGGAGTTTTAGCCTTCCTCTTCTTTGAAACTGTCGCCTTCGGCTCAGGAGTGGATTTTCTCTTCTTTGAAATTTTCTCATCTTCCTTAACCATTCTGGCAGCTTGCCTGCTTAGAATGATGACAATTCTTTTTCTTTTCACCCCTTCGGCACCTCTGTCAAGCTTTTCATAATCAGGGTATTCAAATTTCAAGGCATCCATTACCCAGTTCAGTCTTTGTTTCGGCCGGGTACTGAAGGCTGCAGTCATCAGCTGATCTTCTTTCTTGGTGTAATTCCCAAGTATCTCATTGCACATGGTCTCAATCATGTCTAGCCATTCTTTGCAAGGCTTCTTGAATTGTTTCTCGAACTTGAAATGGTAAGCAAGTCGAACAAGTTCATGCTTCTTCCCCACTTCTTTCCTCTTCGGCATTCCCCAGCTACTTGACGTTGGATATGTTCTATTCGCCAAGTATTCTTGCACCAAGTCCCTGGTACTGATCTGCTCAGCTACCACTCTAAATTCTACTTCAGTCAGCTGATAGGGTGACCCCAGTTGCATATTGCATAAGGGCCTAGTCATTCCAAAGCTCAAACTCAGTGGACTCATAACCATGGTCATCAGCTTCTCCCTCTTTTTCTCGTCAGCCTTCATATAGAACCATTCATTTTCCAACCAGTTGGCCACTTCATGAGATAGCTAAGGACTGGTGCCTTTATATCCTTTCGATACGCAAAATTGTACAGCCAAAATTTTCATGAAGGACATCCGCCTTGGCCTTCGTCTGATAATGCAGCTCATGCACTCAGCAGAAAGCTTTGGCATCTGGACTCATCCCTTAGCTTTGGAGGGCCCACATATAGACGCTGAGTCTAACAATGGCGTTGGGAGTCAGCTGATGAAGATATATTTCAAAGTTCTTTAAAACTACCCCTATCATTTTATTCAGGGGGAATCGCAGCCCTGCTCTGAAGAAGCTCTTGAAAACGACAACTACATCATTCTTTGGCTCTAGGATAATCTCTTCTCCAGCAAATTGAATAAGTTTGCTCTCAGCCTCTCCAAAATAGCCCAATTTCATCATCATAGGCATGTCATCTTCCGTCACAGTAGATTTTTAAAATTCAAGATGACTAGGCTTCGTTGGGATCAGAATGTTGTAGTCTTCTTCACTCTCATCACCATTTTCACCCTCAACCACAGTCTGTTCAGCTTTGGCATTAGAAGCACCTTCGTTAGCCACAACCAGACCTGATCGCTTCATTACTTCTGAAATCGGCGCTGTTTCGGTGGCCTCGGTTTCGTCCCCCTCGCGAGACACTCTGGCAGTAGATCGCACTCTGGCCATTTCGATGGTTTTACCGTTTGACGAAGCTAGCCTTAAACGATGAAGCGTTTGCTCGAAAGCGCAGTGCAAAAAGCTTCAGCTATGGTTTAATTTTTTAACAGCACAACAGTGCAATGGCAATGAATGTTGTGGTAACTTCTCACCAACCTGTCTATTTATATAGTGCTGCAGGGGGGAAGGTAAACCACCAGGTCGTTCGCACTCGCTGAACGGTGGACCGTTCGACGCCTGGAATATTATAATCGTTTCTCGGCAACATTCTCAGGGAAGGTGTTTTTCGAACCTTCGGCATTCCGAAGCCTTCGAGTTTTTCGCGGATCGAGCTCGTTATGAAAAATGATCTAGCACCGCGAAGGGGCTACTGTTGAGGGCCTTCTTCTCCTCTGAAGGTCCTCTAAGCAAAAACACCTTCAGTAGGACGATATGCAAGCAGATACGACATAAAGATATACGCCGAAGCTACGATTGAAAGGGCTTCGGCATGATGGCATGCCTAAGACAAAGGATGGCACCGACTTAAAGAGGAAAAGAGCACATAGTCTCTGATAATTTGTATTATGATTATAATTAGTTATCAAGGGTACGAATGTAATTTTGTCGGGGCTGCGTCCCGTGCCTATAAATAGATGAACAGTACCCTCATACTGTTCACGCTGAATTGTAATCACTCACGTGTCACTCCTGCTTTATCACCTTCTGTCAAGCCGAAGGTACAAATGTAATATCAATATCATGGATTTTGTTCATGTTTATATAATACAGAATATGAATAGTCTAATGATTTAAAATGATTATTCATATCTCCTTTACGTTTCATATGTCTCTGTTTACATTCTTGCTTATTGAAATGATGAAGGTATATCCTTCATGATCTTCGTCCGAAGATCATTATATCCTAAGGGAGATAATGCTTTGAAGGATGAAGGTTTTTTACCATTAACATTTGTGTTGCCTTGTTCTTAATTAGAAGCATTTGAGACAAGTGACCAACAAAGATATATTTATATTCATCATGAAATGAATACATGGCATGAAATTACATCTTGTGAGTATTTTATATTTGTGAGTAATGTAAACTTGTTACTTATGACCTTCGTCTAAGATTCATTACCCAAGAGGGAATAATGCTTTGGAGGACGAAGGTCTGTAATATATAACACATGTGTTGCCTTGCTCTTGATTCACATCAATTAAGAACAAGTGAACAATAGTATCAAAGTCTTGCTGACTGTAGGACTGCTAACCTAGAGTATAATGGTCGTTCTAAGGATTATGGACCCTAATTCTCACCTTGATCTTTGGTGTCACTTCAAAAGTCGGTCGTCTCGACCAACCTTTTGCTTCACTTTGTATATAATATACTTTGATAAAATCTTTTTTAGTTTGTTTCCTATTATGTTTATGGTTTACTTGCTGGTCATATTAGCTCTAATCTTATCCTTATGCTTACGGTGTCTTTTGTAGATGGCACGTCTTAGACACATCGCACGCAAATCAGTGATTCTTTTTCTACCCTCTAGTCTTGCGGAGCGTCCGCTTCACCGCATAGTGACTGGTCAGTCCAGTCACTTGGAGAGGCTGCACCATCGCTTGCTCGAGGAGTAGGAGCATCAGCAAAAGGAGATGGAGCAGCAGGATTCTTTGTCCCCGCTGTAGCAAGAGGTGGAGTCTACGAGGCGTCTCTCCCCTGTACCCCTGCTTGAGGCACACCCTGCACCACCCTAGGGTGTCCTAGCTGCAAGAGGAGCTGATGGAGGAGATCCTGAAGGAGACGATGACGGTGGAAGCTCGAGCCACAACACTGCGCTTTCTGAGGAGCAGGAGTCAGAAGGATGGATCGCTTGGCCCATTACTCGTGATGCCACTCGCAGATGTCACTTTCACGATGTACACGACACCTTGTTGCGTCGGGCTATGGACCGACATACCTGGTCAATCGAGTATTGTTATGTAGTCTACCAGTATAGTCGCGGGACGTACCCGGATCGCTGGGAGGCTACCTGTGTGGTGCATCGGTCGGAGGATAACCTTCAGGGTGCAAAGGTCTGCTCAAAGCATTATTCTATCACTGAGAGGGACACTGCCGAGGCAGCCATGCAGGATGCTGCACGACGTGCACTTTTGCAGTATTGCTCGTAGTTCAGCGGGGTGGCTGACGATCTTAACCTGAAGTATTACCCCCGCCGCTCGACTGGCAGTACTAGAAGTGTGATTGTCTCCCATGTAGGTGAAGGCAAACCTAGGTTGAACAACACCGTCAACCTAATCGTTGTGCTCAACATCAAGCTAGACCACACTCTTAAAGAGTTGAGTAGGGCTCGTGCTGAGATCGCAGAGTTGCGGGCTGAGCGCGCGGAGCGCCGTCATCAGGAGTATGGTTCTCCCACCCCTACTGGGACTCACCACCTGTATCGCTCACCGCCACGAGGGTCCAACGATTATGGCATGCCTGACTGTAGAACCAAGATAGATCAGTATCATCAGACCGCTAGCGTCGGAGTTTGTAATAAGTTCTTAAGTCAAGTGTCTTAGTCTTAGTTAGTCAGGATAGTTTTCTTATCCCATGTTTTTATGCTATGTCATGGTGAACCTATGATGGATTTGGATCTTTGTAATGACTATCACCAAAATGTGGGTGTTCCCTGTAGTTTGGTTTAGTTATAGTGTTAATAAAGTTAGTTATTTAGTTGGGCAACCTTTTACTTCTACTTTCCTCTTTACCTGAGAAGTTGTGTTTGGCTGTGTTGAGAATCAGTGAAGATGTTTGTTCATTCAGTGTTGTGAATATCTTTGTATGCCTTTTCTTATGCTAAAAGATTGCAAGATCAGTTCTGATGTGTGAATGCATTCCGCAGATGTCTGACAACAGGCGCCGAGGAGGGAGGCGAACTCAGCAAGAGCAGCCTGCCACGCAGGATGCGGCACCCCATCAGTTGCCTCCACCACCACTCCTGATGATGATATAGCAGATGTTTCTCATACAGACCCAAGCAGTGCAAGCAATTGGGTAGACTCTAACAGCCATGCAGCAAGCGTAGCAGCAACCTCAACCTCAACCACAGATGTAGATGCCTCAGATACCTAGGGACAAGCATGCGGAGTTCATGAAAGTTCATCCCCATATCTTTGTCCATTATGTCGACCCCATGGACGCCGAAGACTAGCTACACATAGTAGAGCGGGAGTTGATCACCGCTCAATGCAGTGATAGAGAGAAGGTACTGTATGGTCCCCGACTGCTAAGGGGGGCAGCACAGTCATGGTGGGAGTCCTACCTCACCACCCATGCCAACCCTAAAGATATCATGTTCCGAGGAGTTCCTAGCACTGAAGCAGGGACCCATGTCTGGCAGCAAGTACCGAGACCGATTCCTGCAATTGTCTCGCTATGCACCAGAAGATGTCAACACTGATGCGAAGAGACAGTACCAATTTCTAAGGGGATTGGTTGATCCCTTGCATTATCAGCTGATGAATCACACCTTCCCAACCTTCCAATATCTGATCGATAGAGCTATCATGACAGAGAGGAAGCGCGAGGAGATGAAAGACTGGAAGCGCAAGATAAGTGGACCCCAACATGGGAGCAACAGTCGCCCCTGTTTCTCAGGCAACTCATCTCAACAGTTCAGGCACAGCCACCTGCAGGGATATCACCAGCATAATCAGCGTCAGAATCAGCAGTAGACTCAGAGGTAGTACCAGCAGCCGCAGCAGTATCGTCAGGACGGTCAACCAGGAGGAAACCAATACCAGAGGTAGAACAGTCAGGCACCTCACCTTCCTGTCCCAGCAGCTAATCGGAATGGTCAGGCAGCCCCAGTGCAAGGAGGAGGCAGAGGATGTTTCCATTGTGGAGAGCAAGGCCATTGGAAGATGCAGTGCCCAAAGAAGATGGCTCAGCAGTAGTCAACTCCTAATGCCCCAGCAAGACAGGATGCACCTCAGCAAGTAGCAAACAATCGATGACAGCAACGTGCTCAGTATGGAAAGGTGAACCACATAGAGGCCAACACAGTTTAGGAGACCCCAAGAGTGGCACTAGGTACGTTCTCAGTCAAATCTCATTCTGCAAATGTGTTGTTTGATACTGGAGCCACGCATTCTTTTGTGACTGCATCATGGGTAGAAACACACAGCATACCAGTAGCACCCATGTTCCCGCCTATGAGGGTTTGTTCAGTTGGTGGGAGGACCCAAACAGATAAATTTTGCCCAAATGCAAAAGTCCAAATAAGGGGGATAGAGTTCCCCAGTGATCTCGTAGTAATGGGTACTCGGGATGTAGACATAGATGTCATCCTAGGGATGAATTGGTTGACCAAGTACCAAGCAGACCTCAGCTGTGATAAGAGGACTGTGAGGTTGGTGTCCTTGTTAGGAGAAGTGTTGGTAGAGATGATCTTGTCTGGATCAAGGAAAGGAAGCTATCACCAGATATCTGTTCGTAGTGCAGAAGTCAATCCGCTCAAGGTTATCAGAGTAATATCAGAATTCCCAGATGTGTTCCCAGAGGAGTTACTAGGCATGCCACCTAAAAGAAAAAAGTTGAATTTGCCATAGAGCTTATCCTAGACACTGCCCCATTTCTAAAAGAGCCTACAGAGTGTCCGGACCGAAGTTGGTGGAACTTAAGAAGCAGATAGACAAGTTGTTGGAGAAGGGCTACATCAGACCCAGCACCTCGCCTTGGGCCGCTCTTGTGTTTTTTGTAGAGAAGGATGGTACGAAGAGGATGTGCATAGACTATAGAGCTCTGAATGAAGTCACCATCAAGAATAAGTACCCCTTGCCTAGAGTAGAAGATCTGATCGACCAGTTGAGAGGAGCCATTGTGTTCTCAAAGATAGATCTGAGGTCAGACTATCATCAGCTCAGAACCCAACCTTCCCGATGTACCAAAGACAGCATTTACCACCAAGTATGGGTTGTATGAGTTCACAGTGGTGTCATTTGGTCTAACCAATGTGCTAGCTTTCATCATGTATCTCATGCACAGTGTGTTCATGGATTATCTGGACAAACTTGCGGTAGTGTTCATTGAATATATTCTCATATATTCTCGGAGTGAGGAAGAGCATGTGGATCACTTGAGAAAGGTGTTGCAAAGGCTATGAGAGCATCGGTTATATGCCAAGCTGAGTAAATGTGAGTTCTAGATTCATGAAGTCCTGTTCTTGGGTCACATCATAAATAGAGATGGATTAGCTATGGATCCAAAGAAGGTAGCATATATTCTAAACTTGAAAGCCTCGAAGGATGTTCGTGGAATCAAAAGTTTCATTGGAATGGCTGGATGTTATAGGTGTTTCATTGAAGGGTTTTCAAAGATTGCGAGACCCATGATAGCCCTGCTAGGAAACAAAGTTGAGTTCAAGTGGACCCAGAAGTGCCAAGAGGCCTTTGAAGCGCTGAAAGAGAAGTTGACTACAGCGCCAATCTTAGTTCTGCCTGACATTCACAAGCCATTCTCAGTTTATTATGATGCTTCTTACACCGGCTTGGGATGTGTGCTAATGCAGGAAGGTAAAGTCGTTGCGTATTCATCCCGACAGATGAAGGTTCATGAGAGGAATTATCCCACGCATGACCTGGAATTAGCAGAAGTGGTTCATGCATTGAAAACATGGAGGCACTACCTGTATGGGTAGAAATGTGATGTATACACAGACCACAAGAGTCTAAAGTATATATTCACCCAGTCAGAGTTGAATATGAGGCAGCAAAGATGGCTAGAATTGATTAAAAACTATGAATTGGTGATACATTATCATCCGGGAAAAGTGAATGTGGTTGCAGATGCATTAAGCAGAAAGAGTCAAGTCAATATGATGGCTTCTCACCTGATGCCGTATGAGTTAGCCAAGGAGTTTGACATATTGAGTCTCAGATTTCTGAACAGCACTCAGGTAGTGACAGTTGAGCTAGCATCCACCCTAGAGCGGGATATCAGAGAAGGACAAAAAGATGATGAAAAGATCAGCGATATTCGTCAACTAATCTCAGAAGGGAAAGGCAAAGACTTTCGGGAAGATGCAGAAGGCATGATATGGTTCAAAGACAGCCTGTGTGTTCCCTACATCAAGTCTATTTGGGAGCTAATTCTCAAAGAAGCTCATGAGATAACATATTCCATACACCCCAGAAGCGAAAAGATGTATCAGGATCTGAAAAAGAGGTTTTGGTGCTACTTGCTAGTGCTTACCCTAATCAACGAACATGATGAGAATTACTTTCTGATACTATGATTCATTATGATTATGATTATGAACTTGTGGAATTTTAGGGGGCTCGAGCGGTTTCCTGAGTGCCTCTTTGTAAGGACCTGTTTGTTGAGAGACCACCCGAGACAATAGTACAACCATGAGGGTGGAATGGGACGCCCTTAGCTGATTAATTAGAGGAACCTGGGGTGTAGTTTGCTTCGTCGTTGTGCCGTCAATGGGGGCTAGGGCATAGTGCTTGCTCTGCTAAGGGTGCGTGCTGAGGTTCATTCGATTTGGTTTCGTTAGTAACCCACCTTAGGGAGGAGTACTGTGTTTGTAGACTGGTGAAACCTAATGGGTGGCTACACACCAGGAGAATCTTTGTAAAGGCTATATAGTGAATCCCTGGCCATTCACCTCGATAGTGAAAATCAACTGAGTTATACTTATTTCCGCTATTATTTGAGCATTGTGTGATGATGTCCAATTATGAAATCGTTGTGTACGTGAATTTCTGATCCTGGCACGTACATGGTTCGCATTTAGTTTACCTTCTAAAACCGGGTGTGACAGACACTAGCAACTTTTCTCCTTCTTTCTTGTTGCATAAGTCTTGAACTTGGTATCTTTGTATCTGAAGTCTCACTTGTGTCAAAGCTGGAGAGTTTGGCTCGCACCTTCGCCGTTCGCAGACTTGGTCGAACCTTCGGTATATGCCGCTTTAGTTTTTCTTGGCAATGTCTAGGCCGAAGGTTAGCTTCACTCACTGTTAGTCGTGCACCTGAAATGCATTTGTTTGTGCTGAAGTGAAGGTTTTGTGAGGACCTTTGGCTAAGTAGGCCCCCAACAACCGGTAATAATCCTGGGTGAGCCACCTCGAACCAGCTCAATAGGAATTTGACTAATAAATCGAGAACACCACAGAGTATATGAGAGATTCTTTTCTTTAACTGAGACTAGGGAAGATCTAAGCAAAAAGGTGATGGAATGAGGGTAAAAGAAGATCCCAAAATCCACACACACAAAATACTTTGAACCCTTGCTTGCTAAGATATAGGCACTTAAGAACACAACAAGAACACAAGATATATCCCGAGGTTCGGTCACACCAAAAGGTGCCCTATGCCCCCATTGAGGAGCCCACAAAGAGTCGGGTCTTTTCCAACCCCAAACCTCCACAAGCCGACCACCATAGTCAAGACAAACTCTTTCTCAACTTTGCTCAAAGAGCGGGTAATACAAACTTCTTGGGTCGTCCACAACTTTGGAGACGCCCAAGCAACCTCACACCGTCAAGGAACGCAAAGGTTCCAAGAGCAACAAATCCACACAAGATTGAAGTTTGCAACAAGCTCGAAGATAGGAAGAGGGAGGAGAGAGGAAATCCACAACAAGTTCACCAACCTTCACCTCACACCAAGGATCCTCCATGTGATTGATTGAAGATGATGTGATTTTGGGTGTGAGAGAGGGAGTGAATGCTCTTGTTTGAGAGCTGGTCAATAGTAAATTCGTGGAAGACAAAGAAGTAAATGAGGAGAGAGAGCCCAAGGGGTATATAAAGGGCTCCCCTAAAAGTTGCTAACCATTTAGAGTTTCTACACAAATTCTGGTTGAAACGAGATAGAACCTGGCTAAACCGGCTTCCAACAGAGTTGATCTCGGCTCAAGTTCCCGGTTGAGTAGCCAGGTGGACCAAGAAAATCACGGCTGAACCGGGATCGACCAGAGAGCATCTAGGTCGAGTACTTGGCTAAGTACTTGGCTTGACCAAGCCAAACCCAGTTGAACCATCATTACAACAGGTTGAATCGAGATCAACCAAAGAGCATCTCGATCGATCTCCTAGCTGAGTAGCGAGATCAGTCGGCCATACTCGGCTGAACCATCCCTAGGGTCGGCTGAACTGGCTTTGACCAGAGAAGTCCGCAGACCTTGTTTGGGTGCCTGGGAAGGCTGGCTTAGCTGTCATTTTTCAGAGAATTCTCTAGTCAAAGACATGTAAAGACAAAGCTAAGCACATTACGGTCCAAACCTCAACTTTTTACAAAAAAGATTTTTGAGCTCGTTGCAAAAGTCATCACCTTTTGCGGATTCCTCTTGATTGTATGTTGGTTCCTACAACTCAAAAATTATATAAATTTTAAATATATCCCTACATGGAACCTCTTGAAACTTGTAAGAGTCATAGGAATATGCATGATTCTTGTTACCTACAAGCTCCTTATTTTGCTTTGCAATATCACAAGTACTTTCTTTCATCTTGGAAAAACTGAGCACATACTAGGAGCAAACTTGTTATAGTCTTTAATTGTTTTGTCATTTGATCACCAAAACCCTCTTAGAGGTTGATTGCACTTACAATCTCCCCCTTTTTGGTGATTGATGCCAAAACAAATAAAGAGAACATAGACAAAAAATTAAAATTTAACTAGGCTTTTGGATTTATGTGTATTTGGACTCCCCCTAAATATGTGCATATGATAACTTTCAAATTGAACTAAAATGTCAATTATGAAACACATTTAGAAAAGGTGGAAGAATCACTTAATGCACACAAATCATAGGGGTGCAAACATGTGGCAGATATAATCCGAGATAATGCATGTGACATATTATGCACCAATCAACCAACGAAAGAGTAGCAAACTCAAACAAGATATGTTCAAATATGATAAGTTCCCTACATTACTAGTACAATATATGATGGAAGATCCAATCAGAATTCAACACATCCATCACAAACATTTCAACCAAATTGTTCAAGAGACACTACCATAGGAATTATTACAAGCCAAGAGTTCAACACATTACATAAAGATAAATAAAGCATCTCCATCTTCCACCCACCATCTAAAGCCATTTCTTCTCCCCCTTTTTTAGCAACAAGCACCAAAAGGGAGACAAAAAGTATAATCACCATCCACCATAAGAGCCACCACCAGGGGGACCAAAAAGCTGATCAGCAAGATCTGCAGCAAAACCCTGGTCGTTTGGATGAGATGGAGCAGGAACACTACCAGATGGATTCTAGGAAGGTGCAGGATGATGAGAGGAAGGGGAGGGGCATAAATCACAATGGAAAGGAGGAGGAGCTGACTGAGCAACATCATCCCCAACAATAAACTCTTCTGCATCATCTTCAAGAGTCATGAATGAGACACCATAGTGATGCTGGTGCCACTGATCAATGCTGGCGAAAGGTTGATGAAGAGGTGGATCCTAAGAGCGAGGTGGAATCTGCACATCTGGAGAAGCAGTCCGAAGGTGCATGTTATCATCAGTTTCCCTCTGGTGCTTGGCCAACTCATGCGCATCGGCAGATATGTCACGACACATAGAAAATATGGTTGCAATGCCATGAGCCAGCCGAGATCCCAAACCTTGACAACCACGACCCATAGGACGTGGAGGAGTAGTAGCATAGGAGGAAGGAGGATGGTGTGGAGTAACAGAGTCAGGCTCTACAAAACTAGTAGGGGCCCTCTTCATCCGACTGGTGGTTTATTAGGGTCAATACAATAGGGAGTGTAAGGAGTATGCTTGGACCCCTTCTCGTACCAAGTTTGAGTAACAACTTCAATTATCTTCATGATGAAAGGAGCATGAAAATGTCCCTTATTTTGGACTGCAAGAAGCATGAATAATTTCCTGCCATAACATATCAAACAAATTCAGCCTGGATCTGTCATTTAGCTTCATGAAAGTGAGAAACACCTTGCTCTCACCAAGCACATTCATTTGATTTCCACCCTTGGGAATGAGAGTCATCCTGAATAAAGCATTAAGGTACCTATAGTACCTATGCATGTTGGTAGATTTCCAATACTCATCATGCTTAGAAATGTGCAAAGCCTTTGACTCTTCTATGTCAGGCAGGCAATATTCATGAATCCTAACCCGGTTACTAGCAATATCATTATCAGAAAATCCCAAGATGTGGGCAAACCTCCTATAGCTAACCTTGTACCATCTCCCCTCAATGAATAAATTCATATAAGGATGATTTTTGTTCTCTTCATTAGCCACCTTAATCCACAAAGTAGAGTAAAATTGAGCAATGACTTCATTGTTCCAATCATATAAAAAAATCACGGTATCCTTCATGCCCTTTGCCTCATTGGCTCTTATAGCCATGGTCATTGCCTTATCTCCCATTTCCTCACACCTAGACCAGTTGATGGGGCGTTGAAATGCAAGATAGGTTGATTCTTCTTGGACATGATGACATAATTGTAGAAATCGACATGCATCAAAATCCAGAGACGATTACCTTCAATCCCGACATCACAACGACGAAGCGCCATGTAGGATCATGGTCATTCTAGGGAACAAAACAAATCCTATTCATGACACAGCACTTGCCATGGCAGAACTCGAGCTACATTCACTGCAAGTTACCCATATTTTCAGCCATTTTTAGGATAGTGCATTTTCATTATAGTCAAATGGGTTTTCTGTATGTGAGCTTTAGAGGAAATTGCGGCTTGGGTTTGTTAAAAATGTTTTTTATCAATAACATGGTTTGTCCAGAAAAGGAAGACAACGTTCCCTACACATAATAGTCCCACATAATGTCATTGCAGAGTGTTTTATAGTACATTAGTCCACAAGGTTATGTTAATCATTAAACACCAAAAATCAGTTAGCCAAATGACCCGGGGTCCATTTTCCTTACAGGTGCCCGTGCCATGAACTCCTCCTTGCAATCGAAGCTAGATTTGGAGAAGAAAACCCGAGGTAATTTGCCAAGAGCTTCAAGTTGCTTATTCCATGTTGTCGACCTATTATAAAGAATTCTCCCATCTGTAGGAGGAGATACAAAGGCTTAAGGTTGAGAACCAGATGCTGCTCCCTTCTCGGAACAATCTTGATAAGTTGTACAGGGATGCCGCTAGCTCTCTTACTACTTTGGAGAGGAGTCACCAATTTTCCATGGAGGAGTTGGAGCGCAAGAGGAATGAGCTGAAGGAGTCCCAGGAGGAGGTGTCAGCGCTCACCAGTTTGCTGTCCTCCAAGGATTATACCATCAAAGATATTCGTGCATCAGGGAAGTTTGTGACACAGGAGTTGGAGACTGCTAGACGGAACATCAAGGTCCTAGAAAACGACTGTGAAATTCTGAAGGTGGGGTATCACAAAGTGATGGATAAGGCGGTCCATGTCGGTCGTCATCTGATGAAGAAACCTAGCATTGTGGTTCCTGATGATATTATTGTGGATGTTCAAGCTGCATCATGGAGTGCAACTAGGGCTCCTTTTGTAAGTGTACTTGACAATTTAGTTTAAATCTGAGCTTTGGGATTGCTTTGTTGTATTGTGATGAGTTGTGCGGAGAGGGGACTTAGTGTTTGTCCCTACATTTTGTTTTGTTTTTCTTGATGGGATTTTGTGCGCATCCCTTTTGTGTGTGAGTGTGTGTGTACGCATGTGGTGCCGACTTAAACTACTTCTCGATTCGAGTCAGTGGCTTTGTTAGTAGGGCATGGTGTGCACCCTTTGCTTGTAAGCGTGAGCATGTAACACCGACTTAAGCTGATCCCGACTTAAGCCGATTGCTCCGTTAGTAGGGTATAGCATACACCCTTTGTTTGTAAGCATGAGCATGTGACACCAACTTAAGCCGATCCCAACTTAAGTCGATTGCTCCGTTAGTAGGGTATAGTATGCACCCTTTGTTTGTAAACGTGAGCATGTGACACCAACTTAAGCCCATCCCGACTAAGACAATTGCTCTGTTAGTAGGGTATAGTATGCACCCTTTGTTTGTAAGCGTGAGCATGTGACACCGACTTAAGCCGACCCTGACTTAAGCCGATTGCTCTGTTAGTAGCATGCGAGACTACAATTGCATGTGGGCAAAAAGTAGAAACTTTATTGAGAATGAGATTGCAGAATTACAAAATGGTAGCCTATCATATAAAGTTTATGGTGCTACTATGGGTAAAACATACTGAGATGCTCAATGTTCCAAGAGTTCACGATTAGAGTACCATCCATCTATGTTAGTTGATATGAACCTTGCTAAGTTACTTCTGCGACTATGAAGGGTCCTTCCCAGGGTGGTGATAGCTTGTGACGTCCTTCCCCCGTTTTTATGCGGCGTAGCACCAGATCTCTTACTGCAAATGCTCGATGTCATATCGCCTTGTGATGGTAGCACCTTAGGGTCTACTAGTATCTAGCTGACTTAATAAGAACGTTTAACCGTTCTTCTAGTATATCAATTTCTTTGAGCCGGGTCGCTTCTGCTTCTATAATGCTTTTGAAGGTTAGCCTAGGTGCCCCGAAGGTAAGGTCTGCTAGCAATACTGCTTCTGACCCATACACCATGAAGAAGGGAGTATTTTCGTGCAAAGTTCGCTTGGGTTGAGTTCGTAAGCTCCAAACCACTAGGGTAGTTCTCTAATCCATTTTCCTGCAAACTTCTCATTTTTGTCAAAGACCCTCTTTTTGAGTGCTTCTAGCATCATTCCATTTGCTCTTTCTACTTGTCCATTGGCCCTAGGGTGTGCTACTGAAGCATACTTGAGCTAGATGCATTTTTGCTCGTAGAAGTCGAAGAACTCGGCACTGGTGAAGTTTGAACCCAAGTCTGTGACGATGTTGTTGGGTATCCCAATTCTGAAGATAATCTCTTAGATGAACTCTACTACCTTGGCCGAGGTCAAGGTGGCAATTGGCTTGTACTCTATCTATTTTGTGAACTTGTTAATAGCTACCAACACATGTGTATATCCCCCTTGAGCTTTCTTGAATGGCCCGACCATGTCCAGCCCCCAACATGCGAAGGGACAGGTGACTAGAATAGTCTGCAATTGTTGTGCTGGCAGATGTTGTTGCTTAGCTAAGAATTGACAAGCCTCACATCTTTGTACTAGGTCGTCTGCATCTTTCTTGGTTGTTGGCCAGTAGAAACCAACTCTGAATGCCTTCCCAAGGAGTGTTCTTGATGCTGCGCGTACCCCACATTGCCCTACATGAATTTCCTCTAATAAAAGTTTCCCAGCACCTGAGTCAATGCACTTCATGGAAATTGTCACACCCGGGTTTTAGGGGTCCAAAACCCGGGCGCGAAATAAACACCAAGTGTGCTGGGACCAAGTCTCACACATATGATAAATAGTGGTACAGAAACGAATGTCACATCTTTACTATATAATAGAGGTTCTGTACAAACATAATAAATAATTACATCATATGAAGACACGATCCAGCAACCCAAAGTTGGCTAGGAGACGACGCCCTAGATCTCTCACGAACTCGTCACAGCATCCTCCAAGCGCCTTATCCTGCGGTACCTATTCTTGACCTATGGGGGTGTGAGACAGCAAGAGTGAGCTCACATACGTTCATCGCTCAACAAGTTGTGGGGAATAATGTGCATGAACTCGCCAAAGGTGGGAGCTCACGTGAAGTGTAAGGCTTACCAAAGAGGATGGTTGAAGCTGAGCATTGCTTTTAAAGCTGGTCAAAATTTTATTAGCAGTTACTAAGTATAAGTAAATATCAACCCAATTTAAGTAGTAGAACAAAAGTAATAACAGCACCCGCGATGTAATGCATAAGACAAATTGAATTTAGTTCCATAAATTAATCATGTGAGGGTCCGAGCTGCTCATGACCGTGAGCACGGCTGATATACCAGTTTTACACTCTGCAGAGGTTGCGCATCTTTACCCACAAGTCATGTTACCCATCTACCAAGGGATAGCAACTCCCATACACCTCTACCTAGGAGGCGAGGTAGGGTAACAATACGAGGCCTTTACAAAGTTCCACTAGCTTCCGAAAACCCGCTACAGTTTATAGGAAGCTCTAATACAGGGACCCCTCGCCTGACCGCCATCGCAGCAAATCAACCCAAGGGCCTCCCTACACTGACCACTCCCCTACTGCCCTTGCCCCTTTCGGGTAAGGTAGTCTTCCACTAGCTTTCCTAATTAGTCAGCCAAGGGCATCCCATACCACCCTTGTGGTAGCACTGTTTTTCCGGGTGGTCGCTCCATGTTCCAATTAACATAATGATCTTAACATGAGCAGTAAATAACAATTGATAAAAGTATAATCATGAATAGTGTATATCTCTATACCCAAAACCACATAAAGCAAAAGCAGATACTACCCAAAAATTTAGTGGTGAACAAGGTATAACTAGGGTACCTTATTGGGTCCCATCAAAATTAACCTATGCATATCATTATGATTAATTAGAACATGACTGGGTAAAAAGAAGTGATCAAGGGCATAACTTGCCTGGAACTTGAGATTCCAGGTACCAACTTGTTCTTCAGGTGACTCGTGACCTCACTGCTAAACGTAGCAATACAGACAAACATGGCATAGACAAAATTAACATCACACCAAACATAAAAATAAACTGCATAATAATAATCTACGCGTTGCTACGAGATCGTGGGTTCGAGAACAACTAAATTCGGAGTTACAGTTAAGGGGTTATGATTTTCCAAAGATTTAGGAGTGGGGTACAAAAGAAACTAAGTACATAATTTTAGTTTAGGTTTCATAACAAAATAAAGTTACTAGGTGATAAACAATATTAATATGAATTTAATGCAACTAGAATGGATTAATTTAGAGTTAAAATGAATTTAATATGAATTAAGCAAGTTTCTGTAATTATTTTTATATTAAAAATCAATTTCCATAATTAATTTCCTAGTTTTCACAGTCCTCTGGACTGCGTGTCAAATTCCAGAAAGTGCAGGGACTAAATCAGAAGATCTCCCAGACACGATGAACACCGCGCAGGATGGTGGGTTGATTTATAAATAAGGTAGGGTCTCTTTTAGAAAAACACACAGCGAAGGGGTATCGCAGAGCCATGATCGATCGATCAAAAATCAATGGCCAAGATTAAATCTATCCCACCCATGAACCGGTATCTACTGGTGACCACAGGATCTAAAATCAGCGGCCACAGTCGAAATCTCCAATATCTAATCCCGTTCATTCGCATCCGATCTAGTGGCACGGCCACATTTGAACCCATATGGTATCTCCTTTTGATCTTACTCGCTTATCACAAAATCAACGGCCGGATCCCTACCCCGAGGCAGTAAGAGCCGATCAAATCACAGTCGTCCAGATTGGATCGGATGGCTCGCGCATGTCTCCTTCCTACAGACACTGGCGGCCGGCCGTGGCCATGAGTGCGTCAGTGCCATTGTCGGGGTTGCTCCATCCATCACCCGATGACCCAATTTCAATTCGGGAGGTGCTACACGAAGTTCAATCGAACGCGAAACAGATAGGGGGTGATACACCATGGATTGTTGCGATAACCCGCCTAGCCATAGTGAGGCATGGATCCCCGGTAACGGCGAGTGATTACCGAGCCTCAGGTGCACGAAATCGAACGGTAACGAGCTCAAATCGTAATGGAGACAAGGGAGAATTTCGAAGAGAGCTTCTCGCCAGGGTTGATAAAGCGCAGAAGAACAACCTCGTCTCGAGGTGGATCTGCGGCAGCGGACATGAACCCACACTTGTTCTTTCTCTGTGCGAGCCCTAGGTTCATGGTGCTTACCCATGATGAAGACAGCTAGGGGGTGCTCTGGATTATATAGTCCCATGGATGGGCGAGTCCTAAAGGTTTGGATCGAAGACACCTGATCGAATCGCTGTGGAATACGGCGGGGTTTGTTGCGACGTACAGAGTCCGAGCGCGGTTCTGTTCCGAGGTGGACGGACGAGCTGACAAATGGGCCCCACCAATCAGTGTCGTGAGCATCACTAGAGAGTGAGGCCGGCCAGTGGCCCCGGTGTGTCGGCGCCAACAATAGAAACTGGGCTAGTGGTGGGGAGAAAAAGGGAAGCGGGCTGCGCGGAATAGATGTGGAGGTGGGCCGAGGGAGTAGAGAGCTAGGTCAGGGGAGCCAGAATCGGCCCAGGTGGTCTTTTCTCTTTTTATTTTCTTTTGATTTCATCAATTTTTATTCCAATTTCAAATCATACCCAAGTTTGAATTTCAATCCCTATTTTATTAAAATACACAAATAAAAATCCAATATGATATGCACTGATTATATTAATCTATTTATTTAATTACTTTATTTATTATTATCATTTTATTTAGGTAATGAAATACTCACACCACATTCATTACATAAAATATTATTTGGAGTGTGTAATCAATTTAAAAGGTGTACCCCAAAAGTCATTTTCCTTTGGTTTGATAGTAAACATTTTTCAAGTGTCTAATCTTTATTAGGATTTAACTTAACTATCATTATTGCATTTACTTTAAAAAGGGTGAATTCTAAGGTTTAATAATTTATCAAGGGTACTTTGTTCTGATTCCTTCTACTAATCCCAAGTTCATAATTTAGGTGTTACAAACCCTACCCCCTTAACAGAAATCTCGTCCTCGAGATTAGTAAGAAAGAGGATACAACAAGTTTAGCTTGTAGTCTAGATTTCAGTTTCTAATTAGTTCTGGTACCAAAAGATTTTTTTTAGTCTATATCAAATTATCAGGTGATTAGGAAGGCATATGTATGGCCACCCCATTATGTAGGATTAAAGATGTCCTAGAAGTGTGAATAGGTTTGGGTAAGAAAGAGTAGGGTAAGGAAAGACTCCATCCCAGATTGTGGATCTTGATTCCTTTGGAGGTATGGCTTGACTCTTATCATTCCTCAACGAGTTTGATCTCCTTCTTCTCGAGTCTTGGTGTCTTCATCCGGATTAGGGACAAGAGGTTAAGATAGGTATGTAGGTAACACATTAGTAGGTTGAGTAGCTAGTTTAGTGGGTAGCTATAAGTTGAATGAGATTAGTCAGAATATAGTTTGGTTGTTTGCTTCTAGATTGGTTGGATAAGTTATGTAACTTGTTATATGGGTCAAGTTGTTGTGTATGGACAAGTTGATCTAAGGCACCAATTTAGGCTTAAGTGAATTAGGAGTATGGCCTTATCCTTTGTATCAACATTAAGTAACTCACACTAGATGAGATCATATTAGGTTAGATATGTATACTTTCTTCTACCAGTATCACTAATCTGTTTAAGAGGCCACATCAGATTCTATAATCCTATTTAAGAATATCATTTAGTTAAGCATATCAAGTTGACTTTATCTTTATGGAATTCTAGTATCTTTTTTATCTAAGTGCAACTCCCAATTTAGAACTAGTCACTGACTAAGATTAATAATTAAGATCTGACATTTTATAGATTCCCCATATATATTTTTATTTGCCACACTATTTCTGTTATGTAAGTCCGCATAGCTCAGAGGTTAGAGCACCGCATTTAGATATGACTGGATTAGACTAGTTCATGTTATATAGATCTACTAGATGAATATTATTAGGGTATGTTAGAATCTTTTGAGATAGGATGGAGTATATGATGTAGGTAGGTCAGAATCTCTGATAGGTTAAAATAGAGGGATTATGCAACTATCGGGTGGTTAAGGTAGTTGCATATGGTCAGGTTGGTCTGTCGTGCTTTATTTAGTGCAGAGTGAACTAAGGTAAAACATGTTCTATTGGAGTAGAGTCTCATTTATTTCATCAGTTTATCTAACATGTCTACTAAGTTACTTTAGATTAGATCAGATTAACCATATTAGTTTGGATCACATCAGATTGCATTAATTTAAATGGGATCTAGATTGGATTGGTATGACTATCTTAGATAGATAGGATCTAGTTAGTTTTGGATTAGATCATGGTGGTTACACTATAATGAGATAAGTAAAGTGGTTAGGATAAGAGGAATCTTTCAAGATAAGGTGAATCTATTAAGATAAGAGAGTCTTTTAAGATAAGATAGATCTATTAGGCTTGTTATATTCTAGTGGGGGTATTCTTAGTTGGTCTAGTTTATCTTATAAACAATTTATGAGGATAAGATTTTTTTAACATAAGATAAACCTGTTAGGATAAGATAGAATTTTTTACCTCAACTTATTCTATCTAAAATAGATACACTTTAATGGAGGATAATCTAGGTTGTTTAGTTACCTTATGAATTTTATTCATTTATATTTATGCCTATATGTACATGCAGATGTAATTGTGGACATTACTCCACAACTCATCACACTCAACCAAAGATCTAAATCAAACAAATATCATAAGAACAAACATTCAAATGTATAGATACCTATAAAATTAGTTTTGTTTTTGTTCCTAAGATTAGGTCTCCTATTCCTAAAGGTCACTTTAGGTGCAGGATTTCAAAGTGTGAAATCCGCATTTGTCTTTAGAAGTGAAAAGGTAAGAGTAATCAGGGTAAAACAGCAGTGGATGAGAAAAGATTAAGAAAAGTTTCGAAAAGAATCAAAGTAGCAAAGGTAAGTAGACAATGGTTGTCCAGTTCTATCTAGGTTTCGTCCTACAGTCAATATTGCTCTGATACCACTTCTGTCACACCCGGGTTTTAGGGGTCCAAAACCTGGGCGCGAAATAAACACCAGGTGTGCTGGGACCAAGTCTCACACATATGATGAATAGTGGTACAGAAACGAATGTCACATCTTTACTATATAATAGAGGTTTTGTACAAACATAATAAATAATTACATCATATGAAGACACGATCCAGCTACCCAAAGTTGACTGGGAGACAACGGTCTAGATCTCTCGCGAACTCGTCACAGCATCCTCCAAGCGCCTTATCCTGCTGTTGGGGGCCTTCGTCCTCCGAAGGTCCTCAAAAACAAGATTTGACAATGTTTTCCAAGTGAATTATATGAACAGGTATTTTCGGACTCAGATTATGAACATGGAGTACGGTCAGGACGAAGCCTAAGCCAGACGAAGGGGGATTGAGATGAAGGACGGGCTGATTACCATGCTGTACGAAGGATGGTGCACAGCCGAAGCTATGCGCAGGAAAGCTTCGTCGCGATAGCAGAAAGGGGAACCGACCTAAAGATGAAAAGACTACTTAAGCCTTGATAGACTCCCATAAGTCATTAGCAAATGTAATGGGCATGAATGTAATTTTACATGGGCTGCGTCCCACGCCTATAAATAGATGAACAGTACTCCCGTACTGTTCACGCTGAATTGGCATTTGCTTTTGCGTCATCTTTATACTTCCTGCAATCCGAAGGTACACTTGTAATCTGAAATCATTTCTATTTTTCTATGATAATAAAATAGAAATGACGTTGTGATAATATTTAAATGTTTATATTACTTCTTATGTTACATATAAGTTCTTCATCATTGTTTATTGTGCTTACGAAGGTATGTTGCTTGTGGTCTTCGTCCGAAATACATTACATCCCGAGGGGAAATAATGTTTCAGAGGACGAAAGACTTTATCATTTAACACTTTTTATGTTGCCTTGTTCTTAATCCGAAGCATTTGAGAACAAGTCCCCAACACCTGCAGTACCTATTCTTGACCTGTGGGGGTGTGAGACAGCAAGAGTGAGCTCACATACGTTCATCGCTCAACAAGTTGTGGGGAATAATGTGCATGAACTCGCCAAAGGTAGGAGCTCACGTGAAGTGTAAGGCTTACCAATGAGGATGGTTGAAGCTGAGCATTGCTTTTAAAGTTGGTCAAAATTTTATTAGCAGTTACTAAGTATAAGTAAATACCAACCCAATTTAAGTAGTAAACAAAAGTAATAACAGCACCCGCGATGCAATGCATAAGACAAATTGAATTGAGTTCCATAAATTAATCATGTGAGGGTCCGAGCTGCTCATGACCGTGAGCACGGCTGATATACCAGTTTTACACTCTGTAGAGGTTGCGCATCTTTACCCACAAGTCATGTTACCCATCTGCCAAGGGATAGCGACTCCCATACACCTCTACTTAGGAGGCGAGGTAGGGTAACACTACGAGGCCTTTACAAAGTTCCACTAGCTTCCGAAACCCGCTATAGTTTATAGGAAGCTCCAATGCAGGGACCCCTCGCCTGACCGCCATCGCAGCAAAATCAACCCAAGGGCCTCCCTACACTGACCACTCCCCTACTGCCCTTGTCCCTTTCGGGTAAGGTAGTCTTCCACTAGCTTTCCTAATTAGTCAGCCAAGGGCGTCCCATACCACCCTTGTGGTAGCACTTTTTTCCCGGGTGGTCGCTCCATGTTCTAATTAACATAATGATCTTAACATGAGCAGTAAATAACAACTGATAAAAGTATAATCATGAATAGTGTATATCTCTATACCCAAAACCACATAAAGCAATTGCAGATACTACCCAAAAATTCAGTGGTGAACAAGGTATAAAGATAGTCAAACTAGGGTAACTTATTGGGTCCCATCAAAATTAACCTATGCAGATCATTATGATTAATTAGAACATGACTGGATAAAAAGAAGTGATTAAGGGCACAACTTGCCTGGGACTTGAGATTCCAGGTACCAACTTGTTCTTCAGGTGACTCGTGACCTCACTACTAAACATAGCAATATAGACAAACATGGCATAGACAAAATTAACATCACACTAAACATAAGAATAAACTGCATAATAATAATCTACGCGTCGCTACGAGATCGTGGGTTCGAGAACAACTAAATTCGGAGTTATAGTTAAGGGGGTATGATTTTCCAAAGATTTAGGAGTGGGGTACAAAAGAAACTAAGTACATAATTTTAATTTAGGTTTCATAACAAAATAAAGTTACTAGGTGATAAACAATATTAATATGAATTTAATGCAACTAGAATGGATTAATTTGGAGTTAAAATGAATTTAATATGAATTAAGCAAGTTTCTGTAATTATTTTTGTATTAAAAATCAATTTCCATAATTAATTTCCTAGTTTTCACTGTCCTCTAGACTACGCGTCAAATTCCAGAAAGTGCAGGGACTACATCAGAAGATCTCCCAGACATGGTGAACACCGTGCAGGATGGCGGGTTGATTTATAAATAAGGTAGGGTCTCTTTTAGAAAAACACACAGCGAAGGGGTATCGCAGAGCCATGGTCGATCGATCAAAAATCAATGGCCAAGATTAAATCTATCCCACCCATGAACTAGTATCTACTGGTGACCACAGGATCTAAAATCAGCGGCCACGGTCGAAATCTCCAAGATCTAATCTCGTCCATTCACATCCGATCCAGTGGCACGGCCATATTTGAACTCATCTGGTATCTCCTTTTGATCTTACTCGCTTATCACACAATCAAAGGTCGGATCCCTACCCTAAGGTAGTATGAGCCGATCAAATCACAGTCGTCCAGATTGGATCGGATGGCTCGCACATGTCTCCTTCCTACAGACACTGGCGGCCGGCCGTGGCCATGAGTGCGGCGGAGCCATTGTCGGGGTCGCTCCATCCATCACCCGACGACCTAACTTTGATTCGGGAGGTGCTACACGAAGTTTAGTCGAACTTGAACCGGATAGGGGGTGATACACCGTGGATTGTTGCGATAACCCGCCTAGCCATAGTGAGGCACGGATCCCCGGTAACGGTGAGTGATTACCGAGCCTCAGGTGCACGAAATCGAACGGTAACGAGCTCAAATCATAACGGAGACAAGGGAGAATTTCGAAGAGAGCTTCTCACCTAGGTTGATAAAGCGCAGAAGAACGACCTCGTCTCAAGGTGGATCTACTGCGGCGGACATGAACCCACACTTGTTCTTTCTCTGCGCGAGCCCTAGGTTCATGGTGCTTACCCGTGATGAAGACAGCTAGGGGTGCTCTGGATTATATAGTCCCATGGGTGGGCGAGTCTGAAAGGCTTGGATCGAAGACACCTGATCGAATCGCCATGGAATATGGTGGGGTTTGTTGCGACATACAGAGTCCGAGCGTGGTTCTGTTCCGAGGTGGACGGACGAGTTGACAAATGGGTCCCACCAATCAGTGTCGTGAGCATCACCAGAGAGTGAGGTCGGTCGGTGGCCCCGGTGTGTCGACGCCAACAATAGAAACTAGGCTGGTGGTGGGGAGAAAAAGGGAAGCGGGCCACACGGAATAGATGTGGAGGTGGGCCGAGGGAGTAGAGAGCTGGGCCAAAGGCTTCAGAATCGGCCTAGGTGGTCTTTTCTCTTTTTCTTTTATTCTGATTTCATTATTTTTAGTCCAGTTTCAAATCATACCCAAGTTTGAATTTCAATCCCTCTTTTTTTAAAAATACACAAATAAAAATCCAATATGATATGCACTGATTATATTAATCTATTTATTTAATTACTTTATTTGATATTATCATTTTATTTAGGTAATGAAATACTCGCACCACATTCATTATATAAAATATTATTTGGAGTGTGTAATCAATTTAAAAGGTGTAACCCAAAAGTCATTTTCCTTTGGTTTGATAGTAAACATTTTTCAAGTGTCTAATCTTTATTAGGATTTAACTTAACTACCATTATTGCATTTACTTTAAAAAGGGTGAATTCTAAGGTTTAATAATTTATCAAGGGTACTTTGTTCTGATTCCTTCTACTAATCCCAAGTTCATAATTTAGGTGTTACAGAAATGCATGTGGCTCCTCTTTTGTATAGTGCATCGCCTATGACTGAGTAGTGAGCCAACTGCCTCGCAATGCGCTCGGCGGTGGCATTATCATCTAGCTCTTCCTCATTCTTGATGTACTTGATGATCGACGCCCTACAATCGTTTGGATCTGATTCTGCTTGCTCTACTGCCTTGCATTCTTCCCCTGGTCCTGATGTGACACTAGGTTGTTGTATCTCTTAGACGATGCCTAGTGGAGCCTATGCTCGGCTCGATCCCAACTTAGATACAGCATCAGCTGCCATGTTAAGGTCTCTCTATATGGTGGAACTCCTGTCCTTCAAATTTGTCCTCAACCTTCATGACTGTGGCGCAGTAGTTGCTCATTGACTCCATGGAGCAGTCCCAATCCTTGTTGATGTGGCTGATAACGACCAGAGAATCTCCATACACCATCAACCTTTTGATCCCGAGCGATACAACAATATTGAGCACATGTATCAAGGCTTCATATTCAGCAGCGTTGTTGGAGGCAGGAAATAAAAGTTGCAGTGGATACTTGAGTTGATTTGCTCTAAGGGCGATGAAAAGGATGTCAGCCCCTTCTCCTTGTAACCTCAACAACCCATCAAAGTACATCTTCCACACCTCCACTGACTTAGGGTTTTTGGGGATCTGATGTTCGGTCCATTTTGATATGAAATCTACTAGAGCTTGAGTCTTGATCGTTGTGCGGGGTTAGAATTCTATGTCATAAGCTCCAAGTTTGCACGCCCTGTTGGTCGTCTTTCCCACTACTTCTTTGTTGTAGAGTATGTCTCCTATCGGGAAGTCTATAACCACTACAATTTTGTGATCATCTAAATAGTGGCACAACTTCGTGTGGTGAGGAGCACTGTGTATAGCAACTTTTGGACTTGAGGGTATTTGATCTTGGAGGGCCCGATGACTTTGTTGACGAAGTACATGGGGTGCTGGACTGGATGTGCATGCACTTCTTCCGTCCGTTCAACCACTAATCTGGTACTTACCATGTGTACATTGTGGTGGGGCGGTGGAAGTTGTTCGAATGGTCGACCATGGCCGAATAAGTTCTTGAAGTCCCTACAATTATGTAGGGTATGGCGCATGTCCTTGTGGTACGGGCACTGGGCATCGCGGATCTCGTCCAACGTTCATATGTCGCCTTATGGCACGCCGCGGGGCTGACTCGCTGGGGCCCAGCGCATGCACTTTGTCTCTTGGCCTCTTGTCCTAGCACTTGTCCAGCTGCTGGTTTCCCTCCTTCGGCACCTAGGGTGCAGACTTCACGTGGCCAATGATGTCCTGGGCCTGTTCATCGGTGGCGATTAGATGTTCGTCTCTCGGAACGGTTGTTCCGTGGTGGCTAGAGCTTTCTGGACGAAAGTCGAGTCGTTAGATGCACGGTAGAAGTCCTCGATCATGGTGGCCTCCGTGACATCGGTGATGCGATTCCTCATAGTTTGAAAATGCTTTAGGAACGAGCGAAGGGACTCGTCACTTTGGCGCTTGATGGATTTGAGGTCCTAGGGTTGCATCGGTTTATTGGAAAGGGATTGGAAATTCTCGACAAACCGGTGCTAGAAGTCATCCCAGTCATTGATGTAATGGCGATGAAGGTGTCGGAGCCACTGCAGTGCATCCTGCCAAAGAACGATGGGCAAGTACGCTATCATGACGTCCTTCGTTGCTTCGGCGGCCCGAGCGATGGCCGTATAGATGACCATCCAGCCGCCTAGTCTTGCTTGGGCTCGTACTTGTTAACGTTCGAGACCTTGAAGTTAGGCAGCCATTGAATTGCTAAGAGCCAAGGGGTCAGGGCCGAGACTCCGCACGTCCCTCGGTCCTCCCGGCGATCATCTCGAGCATGGTCACGGTGGCGGTCTCTGGGAGGCGAGTGGCGCCGCGCTCGTGTCACCTCTCCCGGGTCGACCGGCCTGGTGCCGACCTGTTAGTAGCGACTGCTACCAACTCTGTCCTGGTTGCACGGCTGTGTGCTGGTGCACCATAACATCGATCATACTTGTTGGTCACTTGTTCTAAAATGTTGTGGATTAAGAACAAGGAGACACAATTGTTAAAGATTAAAGACCTTCATCCTTCGAAGCATTATCTCCTTTCGGATATAATGATCTTCAAACGAAGGTCACGAAGGACACACCTTCATCATTCATGAGAACGGGAGTTCATAGAGGCAATATATGTTATTCACTCATTCATCCATATCTTTATTTCATGATAATATATGAACATTAATAGAAATTGTATTACATTGATACATTCGGCTTGTTTAAAGGTGCTAACGCGAGAGCAATTACAATCCAGCGTGAACTGTATGGGGATATTGTTCATCTATTTATAGGCAACCGTAAAGGCATGTACGATATTACATTTATGCCCTCAACAATTACATACAGAGTTTAGAAATTTCACAACGGTAACATCGCCATCTAAATTTAATAACTTGAGCAACACCTTCTCCTTGCATTGCCTCATTGCTTCGTCATGACAAAGCCTACTTGATAAAGTGTGCTTTGTTGTACTTCCTTTTCATTATGCCAAAGCCACGTTGTCTACCCATTTCACCATGATGAAGCTTGCCAAATGAAGCTTTGCTCCGCTCCTCTTATGTTGTACCGAAGCTTTTCTGGTGATGAAGCTCCTTAATATTCAGTAGTACGCTGAAAGCAAATAGTTAGCTGTGTTTTTGAGTACCTTCGTAAGAGGAAGGCCCCCAATAGTAGCCCCTCGCAGTATTAGTTTGCTTCTTTGTAACAAATTCAGACTGCAAAAAGAACGAAGGCATTTAGCCAAAGGTCCAAAAAAACACCTTCCCTTCGCTAGAATAGAGAAACATTCTGCACTGTGGGCCCCGCCACTCAGTGGTGCTTTGTGTATATATACAAGGGCTTATGCTAAAAATGTTTTTCGTGCTATCAAGCTTTTTGTTGTGTTTGTCGTTTTAGCTTTCTATCTCTGTGACCGCAATTGCTTTTTGAGCTTCGATTTTTTGTCGCAACTATCGCTGAAATGGTCGAAGATAAGAAAAGCGTGGACCCCGCGCTTGTTAGTTTCTATAAAGCCATGGAGAGGACTAACGTTTAGAAAATCACTGATGAGATGTTGGCCAGGCTATCTAGGGACTCAAGCGACAGTGAGATCTTTGATGTTGAGAGTGAGAACGAAGATGCCGAAGATCGGCCATGGAGGCCAAGTCATGTTGTTTTCAAGAAATCTACTGTTAAGCAAGGGCAAATTGAAGCAATGAAGGGTAGATATTTCCATGATATATCCATAGTGAGAGATGGAGGAGAGAGTATTATTCCTCTTCCTAAAGCAGACGAAGTGGTGGTATTTAAGAGTTTTATGAAGGCTGGGCTTCGTTTTCCCTTGCATAAGATGTTGGTTGAAGTGCTGAAGACATTTGACATATACCTTCATCAGCTTACTCCCGAATCTTTGATTAAAGTTGGAGTTTTCATTTGGGCTATGAGGAGCCAGGGGATGGAGCTAGATGCCAACTGCTTCTGCAACATTCACGAATTGTCCTACCAGACGAAGGCAATTGGGAAAGAGCAATATCATAACAACTTTGGATGCTATAGTTTTCTGTACCGGACTGATGTGAGGTGTCCTGTGCCAACATTTAGGAAAAAATGGTCGAGCTCTTGGATGAAGCAATGGTTTTATGTCAAAAATGATCTAAGTAATAGGGAGGATGTGAGGGGCATAATCTAGCGCCCTATACGATCACGCTTCGGCATCAGGAGGCCTTCGATCGCAAGTGGAAACGAAGTACAAGCATGCTTGATGGCCTTCAACATAGTGTGTACTTACATTGGCACCAGAGATTTGGTTTAGGAGCATATTGCTAATAAGGTATGGCCTCTTGTTAATGAGTAGGAAATGCCAAAGGAGACCGCTGCTGGCTCTAGCGAAGGTGGACTGGTTTATCTGAGATACACGTATCGCTACAAAAGTCAGTTTGACGAGCCAAATGATGACTGGCTTGAGGACATTGAGGCAACCAGTGATGAGCTACTTGGGGCTTATACGAAGGTAGAGGACGAAGCCATGAACGATGCCTTCGGCGCTCGAGGCAAAAGGGGACTAAACAGAGTTTTTGACGTGATTGGATTTATTTATCCTGACTACTGTTTTCTCGCTCGAAAACAAGGGTCGAAAAGGAAAATGGCAACTACGTCCTCTTCCGCCGCGTCGAAATCGAAGAGAGCTAAGGTTCTGACTCGTAGGACGAAGCTGCACTCTTTAGAGAAGACCGCTGCAGTGCCTGCCACAGAGAAGATAGAAATTGTTGAACATACCGAAGCCATCCCTTTGGCTTCGAAGATAATTCCTGTTGCGACTGTCGAAGTTACTGTCGGTTCGATAGAAGAAACGGAAGCAAAGAGCTCAAAGACAGAGGAGCATCTGAAACTGTTGAGTCCCCCAACAACGATGGGGTTGCCGAAGTTAACAACTGCTGCAGTAATAACTCCTAGGAAAGAGAGGAGAATGGCCAGTGTTTTGGACGCCGTTTTGAAACCTCCGAAGGTGCCAACTCCTGTTTCTACTAAAGCTTCCAAAGACGATATTGAAAAATTAGGGTAGCTACTGCAAGTGCTTCTCCTACCTGCACTGAAGCTGGACCTTCGGGATCTAAGCCAATGGAGCAGGCAAAGGAAAGTCTTCCGGAAGAGCTAACATCGCCTATACCCGAAGCGCCTTCTCGAGATGACACTAGTACAAAGAAGCTCTATAGTGACGGTTGTGAACCTATTTTTACTGGCGTTTCTTAGAACCGTCGCTGCTAGGGGCCAGTAGAAATCATCATTTTTACAAACGGGTAACTGAGGACCTCCAGTGAAAATCGATTTCCACTAATAAAACCATCAGTAAAAATTATTTTTAGAAACATTAAACAGGTTTTAAAAACAGCAAAAAATTATTTAAGGAGAGTACTCAACATTAAACATCAAAGTCGAAGCATTTTTCGCGCGCTACGCAGTTGTTAGGAATCGAACCACCGACCTCACCCTCACGCGTACCCTTCGCTACCACTCTGTCTATGGCATGCTTTGTGTCTAGTTTGTAGTTTTTTTGTCCATATATTATAACCAACTGAGTGTAAATTGCTTGTTTGATACCGTAAATGAATTCAAATAAAAAAGTTGTCAACTACAAAGTTGAATAACTTTTGAAGTTCTATGACTTTTATTTTGACACTTTTTTTCATCCGGCGTAGTTTGCAAAATTTGAATTTCAAATTTGACACACTTAGATTCAATTTTTGAGAACCAAAATGAGTTTAAATAAAAAAGTTGTCAACTACAAAGTTTCATAACTTTTAGAGATCTACAACTTTTATTTTGTGGTTTCATCATACGAGGTCGTTTGAAAACTCAAAAAATTATGGATAAGAATGATTTCTAGTGGCGGGTTCTTAAGAAAACCGCCACTAAAAATTGATTTCTACAAGCGGTTCCATAAGAAAACCGCCACTAAAAATCATGGATTTTTACACGAGTTTTTCTTAGTGGCGGTTTTCTTAAGGAACCGCTTGTAGAAATACGATTTCTAGTGACGGTTTTCTTAAGCAACCGCCACTAAAAATAGCACAGACGGTTGATAACCGAATCCGCCTATAAAAAATATAGCTTCATAGACTTTGAGCATTTTTCCAGTAGTGTGATTTAGAGTATATTATTCGCCATGCTTCAGGGAAACGATTATCAGAAGAGCAAATTGCCAAAGTGCAACATTACGCAAAGGACCTAAAATATACCCGAGAGTCCTTAGTATATAGAGGAAGTGACGAAGATGATTTCCTTTACTGTCTACCAGATAATAAGGAGATAAATGTTTGCCGAGAAATGATGGATAACATGAGTTATCCAAAGCTTGAACTTGGACTATCTGCCATGACGAAGGATCAGCTTGCAGACAGCCTTGCTTATAACAGCTTAAAGGTTTGCATATTCTTATTTTTGTATTTACTGATTTTTGTTAGGCAGGTTTTCGGTGATCGGTTTGTGGTAATTCTTATTATTATTATTATTTGTGTGTTTTTTTGTCAGGGTCTTATCCTTAGCAAGGCTTTGAAGGCCCAAAAAGAAGCTGAAGATAAAAGCACTCAGATCGCCTTCGGGAACCTGCGCTCGGAAGTCATAACGCTTCGAAATGAAGGCCTTGAGAAGGACAAAATCCTGCTTTCTTTAGTTGAGAGATTAAAGTCTAGTGAAGTTTGACTGGTTAGCCTTTCTGACGTAGAATAGAAAATGGAGAAGTTTGAAAAGGAGAAAGAAGTAGATGCGAAGCGTATTGCTGATTTAGAATATGCTCTGTATGCTCAAGTGGGATTGCACAGATCCGAAGTGCAAGGACTGGAGAAGAAGCTCGATGAAATCACTGAAAATTTTAATGTCGAACAAGCAAAACGTGAGATATCTGATACTGAATAGTTAAGGGTTCAGAAAAATGTCGAGGAGCTCCGTCAGGTGAAAGAGGAGTGCTACAATGTTGCTATGGAATGTTGTAATAAGTTGAAAAATAGTTTGCTAAAATTGGCACATTCTCTATGGAGCAGAACTTTATCCGTGGTGATCCTGACGGGGTTATCCGAGGGATCGGTGGCGAAGCCAAAGCTTTTGATGAAATCCTTAGCGGTAGAGGAGACTTTTGTGCCTTCACCGGCGCTCGAGGGGTCGTCTCGCTTCTAAAAAGCTGGTTGTGAGCATGCAAAGGCTGTAGTTCAGCCAGATTTCTCAGTCTCAGCGAATGATATCAAGGATCCTTCAGCCGAAGCTATTGCCCTTAGCGGAAAATTTTATTCTGAAGTTTGGTTGAAAGGTGGCCGAGAAATAGCAGACGAAGCTATTAGGAAAATTGAGGAAGAATCTCATACTGCTTTAGAAGAAGCAAGAAAAGTTGAATAAGCCGCAGAACGTGAAAGACTTATAGGTATATCTATCGTGATTTAGCTTCGTAAATTCTTTTAGCTTCGTAATTAATGAACACTTATATTGTGACGTAGCCGAATTTTCTCCTCCTCCGGAGCCATATGACCCTGAGGGCCATCTAGCCCTGAAGGGTGCTCTTGATGTAATTAGAATAGCTAATGAAGTTGTTGATGAAGCTGTGAATAGGCTCCTTGACGAAGCTGCTGATAAAGTCTTAAAAGAAGATGATTAGACCTTGTTTATTAAAACACTTGTAGAATTTTTGTATGCTGCTTTCTTATGTAAGAAACAATTGTCAACTATATGTATATCTGATGATGTAAAATATTTCTTTGTGGAGAGTGAAATCTTCATATGTACCATTTTTGAGCCTCAGGCGAAAAAACACCTTCCCTTCTTTTCACGCTTCATAAAGAAAAAATCTCCTTTTCTGCCAAAGCGATTTTTTAGAGTCGAAGGTCTTACCGTAGATCTTGCATAAGAATACCGCTGCTGAAGGCATAGATCTTGCATTGTTGATACAACCTTTCATAACTCTTTGTCGAAGAAAGACTTAAACTCATAGCATGTCCGAAGGAGCAATTTCCCTTCTTTATCCATTGTTTCGAATGATGCGAGATGATGAATGATGCGATGCTATGCAGTATGATGCGATGCTATGATGCGACAGATGTTATTGTAGAAACGCTTCATAAAAGTAAGACTCTGCATCCCTTTAGGAATGACTTTGGAGTCTCTTCACCTTTTTCTTAGGTGGTATTTTAGCTCTGCATCCCCATAGGAACGACTTTGGAGCTAAGCTCTGCATCCCCTTAGGAACGACTTTGAAGGTCTAATTTGCCACCAAAAGCTTCTCCCGCTACTTGAGAAGGTCCGGCTTCTGTCCTGATAGGATCCGCAGGTACACTGGGGTGTAGTTGTGAGTACAATACATGAACTTCTTCATGTAGAGTATTACAATAAGCCTGCAAGTTATCAATAGCTGAGCTAAGCTCTTCTACTCGGGCTCGAGCTTTCGCCTCCTTAGCCCAGGCAAATGAACAAGAGTGAACCGCCCAGTCGAGCGCTAGATCTCAGTCCGCAAGCTGATCTTGCAGGAGGCGGATGTCGCTTCTCAATTCATTGATCCTCTCGCCATCCGCGACCCATATGTTATTCCTGCGACAGAGTTCTGTTTGAAGCTGATTAACTTGTGCTTCCAGATCTCCAATCGGATCGTTGCTCCCACTACTGCTGTCGTTATGTCTCGGGGCAAGTTGGTGACGAGGTACACCGATCGGCCCGGTTGACTTGCGTGCAGTCTTTCTTGTGCGTGGCGGCATTTTTGCTAAGGGGGAAATCTTATTAGCATAGTTTTTAGCATGATGCATGTGTAATTACAGAATCAACTTTAGTTGATTCAACCTTCTATACATTGCACTCTTCCTATCTGGTCTTTCATATAAACTCATCAAAGATACTAGGTAAGAAGGGAAGAAATTTTCTAGATAAGTCTTAGAAAAATTCTTTTGAAGATGCCTCATAATATTTGCAGAGATGGGCTTCGCTCCGATACCAGCTGTGATAGAACCTCCCAAGTCATTAGGCCCACCTACAGTTGTCCTTGTCCAACGGACCTCGAACAACCCTACAGGTGTGCCTGAATCACTTGACAAGTTTGGTATCTGCTTTTCTTTCCTTTTCCAAGAGCGTTTCCCGCATCACGCAGACATTACAAGCATCGGAGATACGAAAATGCAGAAGCGATTACATAAACTTACCCTTATTTAAAAGTAAGATAGAGTTATAATATTACAGACCAGGATATAATTAAACGAGTGCAGAGTATTATTATTACAGAACCAAGGGAGGCAAAAACCCCTCCCAATAAGTTTCAAAAAAAAGTTTTATGGAGGATCCTTTCCTCCCGCAGCTTCACTCCTGGTGTTCTTCCTTTGGTACCACCTTAGAACAGAAACAACAAAAGTTTGACGCTTCTTCACCTAAAAACAACAGGGAATAAAACCCTGAGTATGGAATTACTCAGCAAGTCTTACCCGACTAAAGAAAAGACTCTCAAGGGTATGCTGGCTTGAGGGAGTCAAGGTAAGGCTTAACAATAATCAAAGACTCTGTTTGCAGAAATGCTTACTAAAAGTGGATCCTTAAAAATCCAATTTTACTTGTCAGGTTAAGTCAGATTACCTGTATCTAGAGTTCTTTCTACCCTAGTTCAAACACTTAACCTGCACTAGTCAATTTCTTAACAACCCGTTCTACGTATAGGGCAGTGACCAAGTCTTCATAACTGTGAAGGTACGGCGATCCGAATCGATTATACTCAGCTGAGGATCTCCAATCACACGACATATGTAGCACTTAACCCTTGCATATGTCAACCCGCCACCGAGGTTCTTAAGACCAGATCAGGTTCACGCCAATCGAGAGCACAGATACACCACCGTCCAGCCTCTTGCCATGGAGGGTACACGCTACTCTCGCCATCTCTCCACTCCCATTGCGTGGTATCTTATTCTGGCCTTAGTCTGCCCGAGGCAAAGCTTACCCATGATGAGGCATGTGACCAGTTAAAGGGTCCTCGGTCAGCAAGCCTACATCGACACGGTCCTTAATCGACTCAGACGAAGACACTACATCGAGACTCTCTTCTCGTGCAAGTCACCCGCCCGATCTCAGCTTAATTATTTCAAACCCCAAAGTTTGGTACCTGGCAGAGGTACATCTTTTCCGATGTTGAACCCATCATGGCTATGATGGATCCACCATCAAGTTTTATTTTCAAAAACATCCCTTCCATTTTGCAACATCATCTTTTGTAAAAACAAAACATTTTGTTTTGCTAAAGCAAGACTAAGCATAGGAAAAACTTTTTGTAAAACAGGGATTCAAAGGAAGGTAATCAAATTCAAGGAAGGAAATGTAGGAATTGTTTTAGTAATCAACTCCTATCACCTAATGCATCAAGCAAGTGAGAAAGATTTTAAAAGAGTCAAGGAGGTGGCAAATGCACCGGGGCTTGCCTTGGTTTACAGGTGATTCAGGCTCAGTTCCACAGATGTCAAAATAAAAACAGCTGTCAGTCTGATGTTCCTGAGGTGGTGGTGGTGAAGTCTTCTCTCCCTCTATTTCAACTTCTTCGTTTTCTAAAGATAACCATACATAATAATGAATGCCCATGTAATGTTCATGAGAATGCAAAGATAATAAGAGTTTATTATCTAAGGTCTTGAATACAATTTTCCTTCACGGTTCTCAGAGAAACTAGGGTTTCCGGAGTCAGTAAAGGAATTCAAAGGGCAGGGGGTAGGGTTTTGGGTTCTAGTTATCAAACAAGGTCCAAATCAAATCAAACTCTACCCAAGGCTTCTAAATAATGTTTTGAGCTCATATAAAAAATTTGGGGATTTTTGGAATTATTATTGATTTTCTAAAAATCCAGGAACAATGTTTTAGGCTATTTTAAATGCTCCAAAATTCCCCATTTGATGTCAAAATCATGAATCTATTTTTATTAAATACTATGGAAAATTAGGAATCTAAGAAAATTGGTTTGACATTTTTAGGATTTTTCTATAATTTTCTACAGATTTCCAAAGTTTTACTGAAAAAGAAAAAGGAAAAACTGAAACAATACTGGGCCGAAAGCAGCCCGAGCGACCCAGCCTGCACAAGAAAGCGCGCGGGCTCGTGCCCGCGTTGATGTTTTTGCGAAAAAGCCCTCAATGATTCATTATTCCATTAAGAATCATGGCTATTGTTTTCTGTGTCGCTAACCTTTTCACTTAAGCCCTCCACCTTTCTTTCCTTTACACGCCGAGATCCTCGACGGCGCACCGCATAGGGAGCCGAGCTCCGGCGAGCTAGACTGGCTGGAGGGAGCCAAGACCGGTGCTCCCGAGTGACTGGCACTGAATTGAATCCCCCCCGAGCATTTCCCCCAACTTAATTTCAAGAATGGCGATCTAATTTGGTTTGGCCACGGTGACCGCGCGGATGAACCCAAGAACCACGCGTTCCCGGCGATTGGCGGTGATCTAGTTCAATCGGGTTAGTCGACGAGCATCATGGGTTCACGAGAGCACTCAAACAAGAGAGCAGAGAAGATGAGAGGACCTGTATCGTGCTGGCCACGGCGAGCTTGGTTCTACGGTGTTCTTGACCGTTTTGGGGGTAATCCCAAATTGAAGTTCTCTGGGGGACAATTCAAGGCACGAGTTGGTGTGTGGGTTGCTTGACTACCTTGCGGAGCCGATGACACACTTAATTTATAGGAGGGAAGAGCGGTGGTCGGTGAATTTAGCGAAGACGCGCAGCGGTCGGAGGAGGGGGAGCTCACTGGCGCACTAGATTGGTGTCCTATTACTGTGGCATTCACTCCGGCGATCAACGGAGAACTAAGACAAATCATGGCGATGCAGTGGAGATGCTTACACACGGCACAAGGCCAGAAGACGGCGGTCACCGGCGTGCCTATCAGAATCCACCGCGGCGAGCTCTATACGGTGGTCGAAATACTTTACTGGCCAGAACTTATCCACGGTGATGATCTTTACACGACTTCAAGTGTTATCTAGTTGATCCAGTCGCAACACGCCGGCAAGGGCACAAATCGCGGCGGGGATCATCGGCGGTGAGATGTGCTGGCGTTCTGATCTTGTTCAGGCACTGTACCATGGCGTCCTTCATTCAGTTGGCCTAACAGACTAGGTTTAGGGCAGATTTTCTCTAAAGTTTTCATGACAACTTACCCAAATCTCTGTAGCAAAGTTGTAGAGCTACAAACCAGCTACATTTCAACTATAGGGACTGAACTCAGTTGAGCACTAGATCAGACCTAATTTCAATCCCAAAGCTTGACCAATGGCACTGGTGGTCATTTTTCAGTCAGTAACCCGACTGACAGCCCATCATTGGGTTGGATTATCTCCCAATTCTTCATAACAACTATGCTTACCCTCTTAAGCAAAGTTGTTCCCCTTTGATGGGTCTATAAATTTGATGTGGTGACTTAGGGCAAAAACCTTAAATTTGAAAGTTATAGTGCTCCAAAGTTGAGCCAATATCACTGAATTCCAGACTTAGACTTATAGGGTTTAAGTGGTGCTTTTTGCAATTAGACCCAAAACTTAGGGTTTAACTTGCAAATTCACATATTTGTGAACCATTAGACTTAGGACACCTTATTTTACTAGTTTTTGCACTTTAGTCCAAAAATGGACTAATTTTGCACTTAACCCCCTAGGGTTTAGGTTTAGGGTTTTCCAGGGTTCCAATTAGGGTTTTTGATATCTCAGGGGTGTGAATGTAATGTAGGTCCATTCTTAGGAACATTTTATGACTATTTCACTTAAACTTTAGGGTTTTCTCTATTTGGCTCTTGTTTTACCTTTCAGAACCCTATTTAAGGTTAAGTATCCTACACTAGGGTCTTATTTGCAAAATGCCATAACAATACAACTTGCTTGAAATTTTTACCTAGTGAATGCATCCTAGGTGTGTCAAACATATGAAATGCTGATGCTTATGATGTTATGCTCAGGTTTTAGTAATAGTAACACCAGGGGTGTTACATATTACATCAGGCCAAAGGGTGACCTTCTTATATTGTCCTTGGGGTAGAAACTTAAAAAGCAAGAGAAATAAAAATTACATTGAGTGTGTATGAAAGTTTCTTGATTGAGCCCCCATGTTGCTTTATCAAATGTGCCTCGACTCTGGTACAATGTTGTTGACTATCTGAGCTTCAGACTCTTCGTGTGTGTCACGCTGTTGTTGAACTTGGCGGTGCCCTTCTGGCCGTTGATTATGAGATGAAGTTGGAGCCATGAGTGGTGGTGGTGGTGGTAGGGCCCATGTAGCTAGGGAGTGGCTTGACGAAGCTACTGATATTGTGGGTTGTTGATTGCCCACATATGAAGTGGTATGCAGGACCTGCTTCGGCTAATTCTATCATGCTTCGGCTTTAGCTATTTCCTTGTTGTATGCCCCTTATCTTCTCCACAGAATAGACAAAACAACCTTCTTAGTTGCGAGCTGAATCTTCCTCCGAAGCTTCTACCTCCTCTGCCTCTTGGGGCTGGTGGCTTGAAGGAACTCTACTGTGTTCCTGATGATTGAGAGTTGTGATGATGCCCTTGAGTATGACTCCCCTGTCTTCACTTGAGCTAGGATTATGGATCGTCCTGACATGCCTTGGTTGGAGTCTTACTCCGAAGCCCCTGGTCATCTCAGAGTATCTGTAGGCTTCTTCTCTTCTTTGTCGAAAGTCATTGTCGGCTCTGATATACTCGTCTATCTTCTAGAAAAGCTTTCCAAAGTTTGTGGGGGCTTCCTAGCGAAATACTGCGCCATTGGTCCTGGTTGAAGCCCCTTGATCATAGCTTCAATAACAATCTCATTTGGCACCGTTGGCGCCTGAGCTCTGAGATGCAGGAATCTTCGGACATACGCCTGCAAGTATTCCTCATGATCCTGTGTGCATTGGAATAGAGCTTGAGCAGTCACTAGCTTCGTCTGGAAACCCTAGAAGCTGGTGACTAGCATATCCTTCAGCTTCTGCCATGATATGATTGTTCTCGGCCGAAGAGAAGAATACCACGTTTGAGCCACACTCCAGACTGCCATGATGAAGGACTTCGCCATAACGGCACCGTTGCCACCATATGATGATATGGTTGCCTCGCAGCTCATGAGGAACTGCTTCGGGTCAGAATGCTTGTCATACATGGGGAGCTGTGGTGGTTTGTACGAAGGTGGCCATGGGGTAGCCTGCAACTCTGCTGCTAGGGGAGAAGCATCATCAAAAGCAAAGTTACCATGATGGAAATCGTCATACCATAACATCATCATAGCTTGGGCTTTCCTGACGAAGCTCTCTCTATTGTGGCCTTTGTCCTTGCTCGTCCTGTGTGATATGGCGCATCTCTTCGACAGCTTCATCAATCTTCTTCTGGAGATTCAGCTAGCCGAAGCATTTTCTCTCTTCTTCTCTCCACTTGTTGGTGGATGGCCTCTAGGTCTCTGATCTCTTGGTCTAACTTCTCTTCCTGTGATGTTGGGCTAACGGCCTTCCTTTTCTAGTTTCGGGCTTCTCTCGGAGGGAGCCCTTCTTGGTAGATGTCTAGTGGTGCAAGGATAGCCCCTGGCGCTATTGCCTTCTTCGGCGGCATGACGAAGCTGGTTGCTCGAGCTCCTGGTGTCGAAGATGGTCGTTTGAGTTCAACGGAGGTGGGCGCCAATGTTGGTCACTTGTTCTCAAATGTTGTGGATCAAGAACAAGGCAACACAATTGTTAAAGATTAAAGACCTTTGTCCTTCAAAGCATTATCTCCTTTCAGATATAACGATCTTCAGACGAAGGTCACGAATGACACACCTTCATCATTCATGAGAACGAGAGTTCATAGAGGCAATATATGTTATTCATTCATTCATCCATCCATATCTTTATTTCATGATAAACATATGAACATTAATAGAAATTGTATTACATTGATACCTTCGGCTTGTTTGAAGGTGCTGATGCGAGAGCGATTACAATCCAGCGTGAACAGTATGGGGATACTGTTCATCTATTTATAGGCAACCGTAAAGGCTTGTACGCTATTACATTTATGCCCTCAACAATTACATATAGAGTTTACAAAATGTCACAAGGGTAACATCGCCATTTGAATTTAATAACTTGAGCAACACCTTCTCCTTGCATTGCCTCATTACTTCGTCATCACAAAGCCTGCTTGATGAAGTGTGCTTCGTTGTACTTCCTTTTCGTTATGGCAAAGCCACGCTATCTACCCATTTCACCATGATGAAGCTTGCCAAACAAAACTTTGCTCCGCTCCTCTTATGTTGTACAGAAGCTTTTCTGGTGATGAAGCTCCTGTAATATTCAGTAGTACGCTGAAAGCAAATGGTTAACCGTGTTTTTTAGGACCTTCGGAAGAGGAAGGCCCCCAACAATACTCTTCCCACCGCCTCATCTCGCTTTCCTGCTGGCGATCGCGTGAAGCATTGATGTTGCTCCGCGTGTCTCGCCGATTGTTGATGACATAGCGCATGTCTTGCACCAGATGGGTGGGGGAAGTAGATGGTTCGTCGCCTAGGTGAGGATCTACCGGTAGTCTTCCGCGTCCAGGGTACATAGCAGACTGTTGGTGATCTGAGCCAGAACCCCACCGACTTCACTCGGCATGTTCAGGGCTCGAGCGAAGTTGGGCAGCAGATTCCAGGGAAGGAGTGGGTTCTCACGCTGGAGCCTAGCATCATGCTCCTCCCGTTCCCGCTTGACTCGTGGAGTGCCCTGTTGTTAGGAGTCTCTCCTGCTTTAGATGCCTCAACCAGGGATACGGGCTGAGCAAGATCCCATTCTCTGACTTCATGGTGATGTCGAATGTTACGGCCCCTGTTTCGACGTTGGCATGCCTCGCGCTGCGGGGGCTCCTCCCCCAGTACAGTAGGATCATTGTCGGAGATGGGTGCACCCTCTACTCTTCTCTAGATAAAGAGGACATACGAGAAGAAAGAGCGTGGGGCAGTGTCTCGTGCTCCGGTTGTCTCCCATGTGAGCGAAGCGGCCGGAACAGTGTCGATCTTGTTCCAGCGGCCATACCGGTGCTGGGGTTACCCGCTTGTTTTCGTCAAGTGATCCGGGTCCACACTCGAGTGGGTGATGTGGACAAAGGGGTCCGCCACGATAGAGGTGATGCCTTAGTCGGTCAAGCCATAGGTGCCACAATGGCCCTGTGCCCACCCAACGTAGGCGTGATCCTGCATGGGGCGGAAGCTAGTTGAGATTTTCATGCCTTGGAATTCGTTGGCGCAGTTCTCGTGGGAGTCAGGTGAGATGAGCCCACCCCCGCATTTGGTGCCATTGGAGAAGATCTCCTCTCGGATGGATCCGCAATGCGGTGTAGGATGCCTTTATGATCTGCTATGCAGGAGAGGGATTCAAAGCGAAAGATCTCCCCATCATTGAAGGTGACTGGGATGTTGAAGATGATAGCCATGGAGTCATCAGTGGATCAACATCGCACCCCTACCTAGCGTGCCAGCTATCGATGTTTAGACCCGACCATGCACCACGAGGTTTCCCTCGTGATGCTTTTGAGCAGAACGTCATCATTGACCGCGACTCGATGGTACGTGTGGGAGCATATCGAATTACACGAGAGTTTATATAGGTTCAGACTGCTAGAATGTGTAACACCCTACTTCTTGTTGAGACTATATTGGAATTGCACTAGGGTATATGGATTACAAATGAGCTAAGGGTGGTGAAGGATTACAAAAGGGCTATGAGCTTTGAGGTGGTGCTAGGATGTGATAGATGAGGGATGGTATGAGATGTTTTCGTAGGGGTACCCCCTCAGCCTTATATAGGTGACCAGAGGGTTATCCCTTTACAAGTTGTGATCACTATCTATTCTACCTAATTCCTCCTTTATCGCGTCAAGTATTCCTGCTTATCCGGAGTGTGTTAGCCCTTCAGGTGTGCATAACTTCTTCGTCCAAGATATCAGTGCTTTGATCTACGTATAACTCGGACATCCGGTCTTCGTCTTCCTAGATCAAGCTCGTCCGGCCTGGTTGTGGCCCGATGGCCTGTCTCGCTAGGCAAGCCATTGGGAGGCCCATCACGTAGCCCATGATGTGTTTCTATGTTCATGAGGACCCGGAGGATATCTATCCCCCACAATATGCACCTTCGCCAGGCCTGTCGCGTGTCAGATCTGAAAGAACAACATAGACTATGAGCCAACACACATGGATCCAATGTGGAGATGGCGAGGAAGCAAAGGAAAAGAAGTCGGGAGCTGAACAGAAGGAACGGACAACGACAATGTAATCGAGTAGGAGAAAGGAGCTCCTACCAGGTACCAAGCCGAGGGAGAAGGAAGACACTAGCGGAGGGACTCGATATATACAGTAGAAAGTACCAGCATGGGCATGGATTTAAGGGATTTTGGAATCTAGTGAGCAGTCCTCCACCTGACGGCACATGCACCGAAGCAAAACGATGGTTGTCGAGCGATGGCGTCTACAGGCGATGACCATGACCAGTCATTGACGAGGAGGGGCACTTATAGGAATTAACGACGAAGCGTCGGTCACCATGCAGGCATCGTCTCCAATCTGAGCTATGTCGACGAAGGTCCGATCGCCATGACCTTATTGTCGTCCCCAATCCGAGGCATCTAAATGGCGGCACAACGGCATGGCAAGGATGGACAGAACACTCCCACCACCGCCGGTAGCGACGCCCGTCGCAGCACATGGACGCCGACACATGGACATCGAAGGGCATGTCGCAGATGACAATTTCCGCGCAAGCGTGGATGGAACAACATCTAAACGGTGGCACAGTGGATGGCAGGGACGGACGAAAACACTCCACTCCGACGATGGCAGCGCGGATGCCGACGCATGGACATTGGAGGGCGTGTCATGGACGGCGGGTTTCACACGAGCGTGGACTGGACGGCACGAGCGAGCGGCATCAAAATAGGCCCACACGCCAAAAAGGACCGCACGCGGCACGCGTCGCCGTGCAAGAAGTGGAACACACGTGAATCCCTCAGGGGCCTCCATTCCCGAGTCAGTTTTAATAAACTAGGAACTAGCCTCTTACCTATATATCTACTCACTAACACTCGGACATGAATACTTGGTGAAAGTTGTAATTCCACGACCTGACCTGGCCCAGCGATGCTCCTGTCGTCGGTGTTGGAAAGGTGAGTTTTCATTCTCCTTTGATATTTTATTCTAACAGTAGCATTTGGGTAATGCTGGCACACTATGTATCTGATTCTTGTGTTTTTTCTGCATTGCAGGTGTTTTTGGAATATGCAGATACTAAAGCAAAGACGAGGATGCATGGGCAGAAATTCAGTAGGAACCAGGTGGCGATCGTTCGACGCCCACACATGCAAGCCCTGCGACCGCGGCCGCCAATGCCAACCCGCTAACTCACGCCATGCCGTCGCTGGGCAAGCTACTTCACTCTCCACTATCGACGGCCACATGTGCATCGACCTCACCATCGACTGTTGAAAGCTCTCTTGTGGGTTTTGGTGTTTGGATGACAATCCAATTAAAGGACTAACAAGTGTGCTAAGTGTTGAACAGGTGCTTAATGCAAAGCTAACAGGGTTCAACACAAGTGAACAAGTGTGATGGTCCAGAGATTAGATTATCTATAGATAATGGACACCACAAGTAAGATGGACATTGCTTAAGTGAGACTCGATGTGCGTAACTCAGAGACAACTGATCAAGCCAAGGATGGAGGCAAGAAGAGCTTCGAGGTACCGAGTGCACGGGAGAAGGTCAAGGAGACCAGGAACCCAAAGCCAGGGGTGAAGAAGAAGACTTGCAAAGTCAAGGTTGATCGAGTCGAGAAGAGTTATGGTGCATCAAGGATCACTATATAAGAATATGACTTACAACTAATGAGGAAACATCTGCAATTATGTGGTGTAAGTCATAAGGCTCAAGATCAAGCTCAAAGAAAATCTCAATAGTGCCAAATGCTAAAGAAGTGCAAAACAAGAACAAGGTGTGTTTCTAGACTTAGTGAATTGTTTTTGAGTACTAACATGTTTATCTAAGTGCTAGAAACAGAGCCAAGCAGAGAAGATTTGAATTGAAGAAGAGTTGGTTGTGTACAGCCAACATCAGCTCTGGCCTGGCGCACCGGACTGTCCGGTGGCGCACCGGACAGTGTCCGGTGCCCTAGGCTGGCTCGCGCGTCAACTAGGCGCTCTCGGGAAAAGAGATGGGCGACGTGGCTATAATTCACCAGACTGTCTGGTGGTGCACCGGACTATCCGGTGAGCCAACGGTGCCAGCGGCAACGGTCATTCGCGCAATCAACGCGCGACTCGTGGCCCGCTCCAACGGTCAGCTTGATGCACCGGACTGTCCGGTGTGCACCAGACTGTCCAGTGTGCACAGGACAGTGTCCGATGCGCCAACGGGCCCAGAGGAGCAACGTTCGGATGTGCCCTATATGGAAGGAGATCGCGCACCGGACAGCTACAGGAATTGTCCGGTGGTACACCGGACTGTCCGGTGCGCCACCCGACAGAAGGAAAGAATAGTCTTCCAAATGGAATTCCAACGGCTCCTAGGCCCCTTGGGACTATAAAAGGGACCCCGAGGCTCCTCCAAGAAGTACATAAGTGCAGCCAACAAGAGTATACATCATTCGAATCAATTCCTTCTCTCTCTTTCTTGTGTATCTCTCTAGTTTGTGTAGAGGCGAAGCTATAAGCCTTTAGAGAGAGGAGAAGTGCTGTTGAGAGCTAGAGCAAAATCTTGAGCGCATTATTACTCTGCCGAAGCACTGTCAAGAAGATTGTAAGCAGCCACGGCATTCTTGTAACTAACATCAACATAGTGGAAAAGCTCTATCTGTCGTATTGACAGATCTGAGCAAACGGAGGAAGGAGTTGAAATAGACTCCAAGCCAAGGTGTGGCTAACTCCAACGAGGACAAGGCAAGCATTTCAGGCTTGGCCGAACCTCGGGATAAATCCCTGTGTCTGTGTGCTCTGCTCTGTGTTGTGTGCTGGTTCTCTGTCTTATTCGCTTTTCATATTCGCACTTCAATACTTATATGTGGTACAAGCTATCTTTGAAGTGCAAGGCATTTTTAAGACAGGAACTTCAATCCCGCTGCAACCTACTCGAAGGGTCTTTCATTCCACTGCGATCCAGCCTTCGAGTAGAGTAAGAATTTCCAGTTTTAAAGGGAGAATTATTATTCACCTATTCAACCCCCCTCTAGGCGACATCTAGATCCTGTTCTCGGGCATAGGGAACTTTCAATTGGTATCAGAGCTAGGCCTCTCCAGTGTGGGCTTAGCCGTTCGGAGATGACGATGTCGTCACAAGAGGTAACTCTAGAACTTCTTCTAGGCGATGGTTCTAATTATAAATCTTGGTCTGTCTCTATTTAGAATGCTTTCATGCATATTGATCCTGATTTAAGACAGATCTTTAGTAGAAGTATTTTTCCCTCTAATATTAGTAAAAAAACCTTCTAATGCTGAACTAAGATGTCTATCTCTCAATCACCATGCTTGCAATATCTTAGTTGACTCTCTTTCTAGAGGTGCTTATTTTGCCATCATGGGTAGTGATAGTGATTTATTTGTTGATGCTCATGATCTATGGACTAGAATTAAAATAAAATATTCTGAGTCAAATTGTATTACTTCTACTCCCTATGTTGCTTGTGGTACTAACCTTTCAAAGGGAGAAGAAAAATGATGGCAACCAAATGATGAATCCACCTCACCGACAGGTTTGTCTTCCACTAGTTATAAATGTCTTATTGCTAACAATGATAGTGGAGACGAAAGCGATGATGAGGAGGAATATGAGGATGATAGCGAGGATGAGTCTTCATCACCACAAGGTACATTTTCCTGTATTGCTTCCACTGATAATAATGACAGGGAAAATGAGACCGACGATGTGGAAGAAGAGGAGATTCGCCGGTTCTACACCCATCTCAACAAAGAAGACAAAGTGCTCTTGGTTAAGCTGTTGAGGAGGAACAAGGCGAGACGCTTCTCAGACTAGAGGAGACTCTCATCAAAACCAACGACATCTTGGAGAAGATGACCAAAGAACTTGAGGAGCTAAAGTGCTCTCATGATAATTTGGTCCAACGGTATGAATCTGTTTTATTTGAGCAAAGAAATAATCATGATATATTATCTGATGTTGCTCAACTTAAAACTGAGAATTCTATGCTTAAGAGTCAAGTAGAAATGATAAATTTAGAAAAACTTGCTCTAAGTGAAAAATATGATATGCTATCTTATTCTCATAATGAATTAGTTGATGACCATATCATGCTCGATATTGCTCATGAGGTAGTAATTACTAGTTTAAACTCATATGAACTACATTCTTGCATAAGTGACCAATTAGTTAAAATATCATCATGTGCTGACCTCTACTGCCCCAAGAAAGGCCAATCTTTGATTGAGCAACAAGTTGTAGGGTCAAAAAGAAAATTGCTTGGGAACAAGAAACAAAGACAATTGAGGAGAAGACGTTATGCTCGACTTTCTCAAGATATCTATGAACGTGTTGTGAAGAAGCTTGAGGAAGGAGAAACTGCAGCAAGTGTTAAACTCCATAAGAAGGATGTTCCTAAAGCAATAAATGAAGAAATCAACATGAACAAGGAAAAAGGTGAAAATTCAATTAGTCATGTTGTTTGCACTGATCATCTCTCTATGTCATCCAAGAGCAAAAAAGGAAGAGGAAAAAGGAGGTGCTTCAAGTGCAAGGAATTAGGTCACTTCATTGCGTGTTGTCCAAACAAAGACAAGGATGAAGGAATGAGGAGATGTTTTGGATGCAACAATAAGGACCATATGATCACTTCATGTCCGCACATGAAGAATCAAAGACGTGCACCATCCAAGATGACCCCAACTAAGAAAGAAGACAAACAGCAAGTGTCATATCAGGTTGAGCGACGCTTCTGCTACATGTGTGGTGAGCATGGTCATCTACCTAAGGTATGTAAGAAGGGTAAGGTTCCTAAACAAGTAAATTTATCTCAATCTTATTCTCTTAGGAGACCCAAATCATACACTTGTGCTAGATCAGTAATGAGATCACCTAGAACTAGCACAACTGCTATTTGGGTACCAAAGATCCTTTTAGATGAACGTTATGGACCCATCTCGAGATGGGTATCAAACCGTGCCAACTAGACCATGCAGGTGCCTCGAGATGGACTGGAGACCCAGGGAGAGCTTAAGATGGTAAATTCAAACTCTATGCTTAAGCTGTCAATTTTATTGTCTATTTATTGACTCAAGGTTGAATTATTGTGCAATACTAATCCCATGTTCATCTCAAGTTAAATAAGTTGTAGAGGTCCTTAATCATTATTGGTGAATCAAGCAAAGGACTTTGATGAGAATCTGCAACTTGCTCTCCAAAGGACGGTACCCGTGTATCTTAAGTGCATTATTTCTAATCAGTATTGCTTTTAAGTTGGATTGTCATGCTATACCTATCCTTAGAGTAGTTATGTTTTTGAGATTGCTTGTGTTGAATATCTTTCAATTAATGATCCATGATTTCCAAGATCATAATCATGCTTGCTCAATCGTGACTGTGTGCTTTATAGGTTATATCTCTTGAATCATTCAATGGGTAGCTTTTCATTTGATACATCTACCATGATTAACTCTCTTGGTGTATATGGCTAAACATGTATCTTTTTGTAAATCATGTTGTGTGGTTTTTTAATCATTATGTATTAACCTATGTGCAAGCATGATAGTTTTGTTTAGACCATGTTCACATGATTACTTTGTCTTGGTACTCTGTGTATGCCAAAACAAGAAATCCATGTTGTGTTTCTAATGCACCCTCTCGAGCTATGAGGTGCATGAGCAAAAGGAGCCCTCAATTGGTGACAACAGGTGCTCTCACTCCACACTACCTAAAAGAATGAATCTCATGGCATTCAGGTAAAAGGCAAAGACCAAGGTATGTTGTGATCCCCTCTAGTTCTGAGGACGCTAGAATGTGCAAGGTGCAAGTCATTCAAATACTTGATGCACAGCTTTAGGGGGAGCAAACATAACTTGTGTCTTTTGAGACTAACTATTTCTTGAGTGATCCTATATAGTCTCAAGGTGGAAAAGGGAAGATGAGCAAGAAATGGAACAATTAGGACCTGGGTACCTCCACAAGTCAAGTAATTGGCATCTAAAGTTGTGAGATTGCTCATGCTCTATAATAGTTGGTGATCCTAGATGCTTATCTTTAAATATTATGGAGCTATGACAGTGATGACCTTTCAATCATAGCCTTGGTAGTATGCTTCAATTGGTATCTTTTGGTAATCACTAGAATAGAAGCTTCATCTTGTGCCACAATACTATAACTTGTTCTAAGTTTGGTGTCTTAGCAACAAGAAAAGGTCAGGATAAAGGATTAGGCACTAGTGTGAAGGAGCTCCCCATAGATAAAACTTTCAAGATGGAAATCTTAAATTGATGACAAAAGGAACTCCACCTACTTAGATGGAAAGTACACCATAACATGGTAAAGGTACAAAAGGAGGTATTGACCTTTTTCGTATTTGTACCTTAATTTCCTCTAATGCTTGTGTTGCATGTGTTTAATATGTAAGGGGGAGTAATGTTAGTGTGTTGCATTTTCCTTGCTTAAATACCCTTTTGTCCCTTGACATCATCCTATGTTCTTGCTTGAATATGGTTTTGGTGTTTGATGTCAAAGGGGGAGAATTTGTGCATTAAAGCTTACCTCGACCTGAGAGGAAAGCTTACCTTAAGGGTAAAGATTAATTTTGTGTGCTAAAGGACTCAAAGGGGTTTCCTTGAGTTCTTATGATCTTAAGGAAGAATGTGTTAGTTTGTTGATAATACTGATCATATGCTTCTTGTTGTATTATATGCTTCTTGTTGTATTATATGGTGATAATGCATAAATTAGTGCTTCTGTTGATATGAATCAATTGGTATCTACTGTGTTTATCCTGTGATAGATATTCATGTGGTTCTAGCGCTTTAAATCGGTATCTTAATGGTGAATAGTGGTAGGTTGATATTCCTGTGGTATATCCATTTAATTGGTGTTTAACTCTGATTCTGTGTATTTGTGTGTTATACGCATCACGATTTGATTCTTGACACAATGCATCCCACAGGTGCTAAGGTGTAGCAATGCTTCGAATTAGCCTAAGTATGTGCATTTTGGCATTTAAGGCCAAAGTTAAGATTTTAATGTAAGCACATATTTAGGGGGAGCATTCTATAAACTTAGAATTCAAAATTTGTGCCTCAAATCTTATTATTGTGTAAGCTTTAATTGTGTTGCCATCAATCATCAAAAAGGGGGAGATTGAAAGCTCTCTTATGGGTTTTGGTGTTTGGATGACAACCCAATTAAAGGACTAACAAGTATGCTAAGTGTTGAACAGGTGCTTAATGCAAAGCTAACAGGGTTCAACACAAGTGAACAAGTGTGATGGTCCAAAGACTAGATTATCTATAGATAATGGACACTACAAGCACTACACGACGGTTCACTTACAGCGACCTACGGTTGGTTGCTAAAACAGCTTTCAGCGACCTACGGTTGGTTGCTAAAAACTTTTAGCGACCCATAAGGATGGTCGCTGTAAGTGCCGTCGCTAAAGGCTTTAGCGACCGACATCTTTTTAACGACCGACCGTCCGTTGCTAATATTGTATATTTAGCGACCAACCATGGGTTGCTGTACTATAGATTTAGCGACCAACCGTAAGTCGACATACTATACATTTAGCAACCAATAGAAAGTCGCCCTTTTTACAGTTGTTATTAATAATAATATACATTTAATTAAGCACCACAAATCACATATTTTTATACACAAATCATAAAGACATACACAGTTAATCAGTATACCACAGTCATAGATCCATCACATAAACACAAAAGCACCACAATTATATATTCACAAAAGCATCACAATTATAATATCATTCACAATTAGACCATTTACAGATAGCTAGCTAGATCATTCACAAAAGCTCCAGAGATGATCATTCACAAAAATATCTTGTACCAGAAGTTACAAAATAGCAAAGATCAGCCACCCCATCTCATTTTTCATCTAACAAAATGGAGGTACACGCTATTAGTGACGACAATTCTTCTTGTGTTGCAGATCCAGAGCCTTGCCATCTTATTCTTCCCAGGCCATCAACCAGATATATGTATCTGCAGTTCAAGAGTACACCTACCTTATATTGACAAGAAAAAACTACTTTTAGTATTTATGAAATGATCAAAGAGAGTATTTATGAAAAAACTACCTTAATTAATGATTGTTAGATTTCCTCATCGCCTTGAGAAATGCTCGTCTCATAGGACTCAATGATAGTACCCAAGAATCTATAAATGAGACCTGGAACATAACATTAAAGCATCTTAGCCATTATCAATGATGTGAAAAGGCAAAAAAATGGATAATGAATTGTACGGTTACAGGGTAACATCAGTGCCGTCCAAAATGGTATTCTCATTCTTAATTTTCTGCAACATAGTTCCAATAGCAAACTTCCAAAACAGGCACACAAAAGTACTTCACAGCAGCCAATTCTTTCTCCCTGGTGAAAAAGAGTAAATGCGGTGAGTGTGATAAAACTGTCACACGCATGGCACTTTTCTGAAAAGAAAAACAAACCAGTTTCGGAGGCAACGAACTATATCTGCTTGTTGTGTACCATTTCAGATGGCAATAAAATAACATGTTACAAGAACTACAGAATGATCACAGAGTGCACATAAATCGAAACGTCAAATAGCAATATAGTAGACTGAAATGCGTTAGGCTAAAATTACTGAATCAAGAACGCTAGATTCCAATTGGATTTTCTTCCAGATTGTCCATGCTACTTTCTGGTCATCTAACTCGATCAAGATCCTGGAAGATTTATTTTCATACTCTAAAGATTGACAAGAGAACCTACAGACAGCTATAGGCAGTAACAATTGCCATCTTTGGCAAAAAAATCTAGCAGTGCTGGATTGTTGATGTTGAAGAATCAGCTCCAGAAATCAATTTTCCTAGAGGATCCTAAAACATTTTAGTGAAGAGCAACCGATGTGGGCATATGATAACACAGTAAACATACATGCCTTTTATAAGGAAAAAACAATATAAGTTGGCATTAATATAACTGTGACTAACTACTCAAAACATTTAATCAATAGGTCATAGAAACCGACTATCTGATGTGAATTGGTTGACATTACTAGCCTTGTCATGACACTATCAAAATAAATCAAGGTAGAATTTTAGTACTTTTCCTAATTTCGTATCTACACGGTAGTAATACGGTAGAATTTTAGCCTTGTCATGACATTACTAGCATTGCTATCTAATAAGGTAGTAATAAAATTTCTTTAAGTGAAGTCAACCTCATGTCACTTATTAATGTCACAAGTAAAGAATGTTAAACCCTATACCAGACCCGTGCTTGCTATTTCCAAGAAATGCAGACAACAGCTGTGTTTCTTCCAAACCATTCCAAACTGTCTCAGATAAAAGCTAAGCAATCAAAGCAATAGCCGTGTGACTAATTAATCTAATATTGGGCATCCAACGGTTTCAAAAAAGCTAAGCAATCAAATCAACAGTGGCAGTCTGCTTAGGATCTTCATCTGTCGCCATGCCATGCTCACCATAAGCTTCTTGCTCAATTTCCTTCACCTATGTAACGATCAATGAGAATTGTCAAAAAAACAAAGGTCTTCTATGCTGCAACATGGTGTGTATCTCAATTTCTTTCTCAAATCACTCACAAAGTGCACGGAAACATACTCTTCTAATCAAATCCACCGGCTCCATAGCACGACGCAGCTCCTCAGATTCCCATATATACCGAAGCTGAGCTGCACAATAGTAGAACCCAGTACTTAAGCTAAACTTAATCATCAAATAATAGAAGCGAGGTGCACAATCACAATGTGAGGAGCAGACTGTAGAATTTTCTAACATAGTAAAATCCTAACACTTACAGATAAACTTTAACCAAGCACCAAAACAACTTAACTCCATCAAGTCGCGGAGCACACGTCGCGGAGCCGGAAGTCGCTCTCCACGGCGTCGGCGTGGGAGAAGAGGAAGGCCGCCGCCGTGGCCAGGTCGTAACAGGGGACCAGCAGCGGCGCCACGGTGTCCCTGAGCGTGGCGTCCCCAAACTCCCGCCGTAGCGGCGACGACCTCTCCTCCAGCCTCGCCAGCGCGGCCGCCGCCAGCAGCGCATCGCCGGGGACAGAGAGGAGCGAGACGAGGGGTAGGGTCGGCATCGGACGCGCGGGGCACGGAGCTTGGCTCGGCCTGGCGTCCTGTGCGCGCGCAAGAGAGAGGAAAGGAGGAGAGAGGTGAGAGAAGCGAGGGGAGAGAGAGCCGCTTGGGAGAGGGAACCAGGGCGACGGCGGCGGCTAGGGACCAGGGGCAGGGCGTGGTTAGGTCAAAGGGAGGAGCGGCGGCTGCTTCCTGATGGGCCCTAGTAGGCTTTAGGTTAGTTAGGTTTTTCTCTTTTCTTTTCTAATTCCTTTCTAATTTCAAAATATAATTTTAAATAACCATAAAATTCATAATGATTAAACCAAAATTATTTATAAATAAAATATTAATTTTTGGACCAATAATTATTATATTATTTATTTAGTTTTTCATTATAGAAGAAATGATATTCAATATTCAAAATCAATCATGAGCATTCAAAAATCATGCCAAATACAAATAAATAACAAACACTTAAAAAAATATTACCATAATTACCATTAATAACTAAATGTATTATTTTTATTTGATGATTTTTATGGTGTTACAGAAGGGAGAGATAGAGGCGATTACCATAATTACTCAGATATTGCATCATCTTCTGTAGGATGCTCGCTAAACTCATCATCATTGTTACCATGATTCACCACGCAATTTAGCGATCAATGTTTACTTGTTTTAATTAATTTTTAGTCACTAACATCTACATGTACGTTCAGGCTATAAGATTTGATAGTGATCCTTGCTCTATAGCGACCCACCGCTAGTCCCCGACGACATCTATAGCGACCAACCATAAGTTGTTAAATTTCTAGACTTTTAGCGACCAACCGACCGTTGCTACAAAAGGATTTAGCGACTGACCGTCGGTCCCTAACCTTTAGCAACCAACAGTTGGTGCCTAATAAGGGTCGCTAAAGATCAACCGTCGTGTAGTGAAGTAAGATGGACATTGCTTAAGTGAGACTCGATGTGCGTAACTCAGAGACAACTGATCAAGCCAAGGATGGAGGCAAGAAGAGCTTCGAGGTACCGAGTGCACGGGAGAAGGTCAAGGAGACCAGGAACCCAAAGCTAGGGGTGAAGAAGAAGACTTGCAAAGTCAAGGTTGATCGAGTCGAGAAGAGTTATGGTGCATCAAGGATCACTATATATGAATATGACTTACAACTAATGAGGAAACATCTGCAATTATGTGGTGTAAGTCATAAGGCTCAAGATCAAGCTCAAAGAAAATCTCAATAGTGCCAAATGCTAAAGAAGTGCAAAACAAGAACAAGGTGTGTTTCTAGACTTAGTGAATTGTTTTTGAGTACTAACATGTTTATCTAAGTGCTAGAAACAGAGCCAAGCAGAGAAGACTTGAATTGAAGAAGAGTTGGTTATGTACAGCCAACATCAGCTCTGGCCTGGCGCACCGGACTGTCTGGTGGCGCACCGGACAGTGTTCGGTTCCCCAGGCTAGCTCACGCGTCAACTAGGCGCTCTCGGGAAAAGAGAAGGGCGACGTGGCTATAATTCACCGGACTGTCCCGTGGTGCACCGGACTGTCCGGTGAGCCAACGGTGCCAGCGGCAACGGTCGTTCGCACAATCAACGCGTGACTCGTGGCCTGCTCCAACGGTCGGCTTGATGCACCGGACTATCAGGTGTGCATCGGACAGTGTCCGGTGCGCCAACGGGCCCGGAGGAGCAACGTTCGGATGCGCCCTATATGGAAGGAGATCATGCACCGGACAGCTACAGGAACTGTCCGGTGGTACACCGGACTGTCCGGTGCGCCACCCGACAGAAGGCAAGAATAGCCTTCCAAATGGAATTCCAACGGCTCCTAGGCCCCTTGGGACTATAAAAGGGACCCCTAGGCTCCTCCAAGAAGTACATAAGTGCAGCCAACAAGAGTATACATCATTCGAATCAATTCCTTCTCTCTCATTCTTGTGTATCTCTCTAGTTCGTGTAGAGGCGAAGCTATAAGCCTTTAGAGAGAGGAGAAGTGTTGTTGAGAGCTAGAGCAAAATCTTAAGCACGTTATTACTCTGCCGAAGCGCTGTCAAGAAGATTGTAAGCAGCCACGACGTTGTTGTAACTAACATCAACATAGTGGAAAAGCTTTATCTGTCGTATTGACAGATCTGAGCAAACGGAGGAAGGAGTTGAAATAGACTCCAAGCCAAGGTGTGGCTAACTCCAACGAGGACTAGGCAAGCATTTCAGGCTTGGCCGAACCTCGGGATAGCTCCCTGTGTTTGTGTGCTCTGCTCAGTGTTGTGTGCTGGTTCTATGTCTTATTCGCTTTTCATATTCGCACTTCAATACTTATATGTGGTACAAGCTATCTGTTGGGGGCCTTCGGCTTCCGAAGGTCCTCAAAAACATGATTTGACAATATTTTCCGAGTGAAACATGTGAACATGTATCTTTGGAGTCAGGTTGCGGATGTACAAGAGCATGGTTAAGACGAAGCTTGACCGGGATGGAAAGCGACCACGACGAAGGATAAGACGATCACGAAGCTATGTGCAGAAAAGCTTCAGTATGGCGGCAGAAAAGAGGAACCGACTTAAAGATGAAAAGTCAAATTAAACCTCGAAGGATTGCTATAAAGTTTTTGATAAATGTAAAGGGCATCAATGTAATTTTACACGGGCTGCGCCCCATGCCTATAAATAGATGAACAGTACTCCCGTACTGTTCACGCTGACTTGGCATATGCTTTTTCGCATCACGTCTGTACCTTTACTTTTCATCAATCTGAAGGTACATTTGTAATTTGTTTTTATGAATTTGGTAATAAAAATAAGTTAATGATAATATTCATATCATTACTCGTGTTTCATATATGTGCTCTTTTTTACCATCTATCAATCTCACGAAGATCTTTTCCTTCGTAACCTTCGTCCAAAATTCATTATATCCGAAGGGACATAATGTTTATAAGGACGAAGGAATTTAACATTTAACACTTTTTATGTTGCCTTGTTCTTAATTCTGAAGCATTTGAGAACAAGTCTCCGCTAGAGAATGCGCTTTTCTCAACAGCCTCCGCTACCTTCCTAGCATCATGGATGCCTTTTTCGCTTCTTTGAATGATTTCTTGAGCCATTTCTCGGCCACCATTGTCCCAAATGTCGGTGAAAAATTTTCCACCGACCAGGCTTGCTTCGGCTGAAGGGTCTTTAATATCTTCAGAGGATAAAGCAGCTTCAGATTGTGCTAAAGATTTCACATGCTCGCACCCTTTCCTCTCCAAAATAGTAACAATTCCCCTGGCGCCCAAAAAAGCACAAATGTCCCCGCGACTATTCAAGATTTCCTCGAAGGCCTCAGCTTCATGACTGATCCATTCAATCGGGCCTTCTGGATTCCCCCTTGTGAAATTTTCTTCGCTAGAGAATGCGCCAACGCTGGCGAAGCTGGATTTTATCTTCTTAACACACTCTATGGATTTATCATAGCACCTTTTCTTGGAAGCATGAAGCTCTTCAACATTTATTTCCAAATGATTTGCCCATTGATCACTAAGTTCTCGTTTTGTTTCTTCAAGTATGCGTTCTTCTTTAGCTCGGGCTAATTGTTTCCGAAGATCTTCGATTTCGCGCTTCTGAGCTTCGGCTTGAGCTTTAGAACTAGCTTCGTCTTCCTTTATCTTATCCACCAATGTAAGCAGAATTTTGTCCTTTTCCAAGGCTTCGTTTCTTAGCTTGATAACCTTTGTTCAAAGGTTGTTGAGAGCAATAGTGCAGCTCTCATCTTCAGCATTCTTTTGTGCCCTTAAGGCATTGCTGAGTATTAAGCCCTATTCAAAAGAATGAATGGATTAACATAAGAACAAAAGACTAATTCAAAATTCATAAACTTCAAAATTCACAATTTTTGTACCTTCAGACTATTGTATGCAAGGCTATCCGCAAGATCGTCCTTCGTCATGGCGCAAAGGCCAGCTTCAAGCTTCGGGAACCCCATGCTTCTAGCCATCTCCCGGCAAACGGATAATTCTTTACTGTCTGGGAGACAGTATAGGAAGTCATCTTCGTCTGTCCCATTGAACACTAGGGCCCCCTTCGGATACTTCAGTTCTCGGGCATAGTGATTAGCTTCAAAAATCTCTTCTTTAGATAATTTCTTCCCCGAAGCATGTCGCACAATATAATCACGTATTTTGGAAGATGCTTCGGGGGCGGCAGTGTCAATTTCTTCAACCAAAATCGGCTCTGTCATTTTTGTTTTTTTCGGTTTCCAAAGTGGCCTCTGTCAATTTTGTTTCTTCAGCTTCCAAAGGTTTTACCTTGGTGGGCTCTGAAGGCCCAGCTCCAGTTTCAAATTGTTGCTTCGAAGCTTCAGCAACAAAGGCTTCAGTAGACACATCAGAAGTTTCAACAGTTTTCTTCGGAGTTATGCTTGAAGATTTAATTGTCTCCAAAACATCCAGCACATTAACCATCCTTTTTCTTTTCGGGGTCGCTGCTGGACCCTTTTGGCTTTTTGTTGCCTCAATTTTTGTTGAAGGACTTAAAATTTCTAATGTTTTTGTTTCTTCAGTCCTCAATTCTTCTATTTTCTCTGTTGCTGGTACTTTAGCCATTTCTTCGATTTTTGGCACTGGAGTTGGTTCTCTAGCTTCGGTGGTCGAAGAGGTCTCACCAATAAACTCAGGCACTGTGGCCGGTTCAATATAACGTGGCCGGTGTGTGAGAACCTTTACCTTTTTTCTCTTCGGCGCTGGCTCGCTAGGAGCAGCTGAAGCAATTTCCTTTGCAGGAGAAGTATTTTTTCTTTTTTGGCCTCGCACTGGGTAATGGTAGTCGGGGTAGACAAACCCAATTGCATCGAATACTCGGTTAAGTCTCTTCTTCTTTCGGCCTCCGAAGGCCGCTGATAATGCAGTATCTTCGGCCTTCGAGTATACCCTAAGCAATTCGTCACTTATGGCTTCAATACTTTTTAACCAGTCATCATCTGGCTCAACAAACTTATCTCCGTATTTGAATGTGTATTTTAGCCTAACTAGTCCACCTTCGTCAGGTTCCTTGACGGTCTCCTTCGGCATTTCCCACTTTTCTACAAGTGGCCATATTCTGAAGGCAATATGCTCTTGGACCAAATCCCTTGTCCCAATAAAAGAGCAAACCACGCCGAAGGCTCTCTGGCATTCTTCGGCTGCTTCATCTATTTCCACCTTCGGCTTCCGGAGGCCGAAGCGTTGCCAGATAGGGCGCATAATGATACCCTTGATATCTTCACGTGATTTCAAGTCATTTTTCACGTAAAACCATTCTGTCATCCAGTTGTCGGGCCACCTCTTTCGAAAGGTTGGCACAGGGCAGCTTGACCCAGACCGAGCGCCGAAGCTGTAGCAGCCAAAGTTGTTGTGATACTGCTCTTTGCCCCAGGGTTTTGTCTCATACAATAGCTCGTGTACGTTGCAGAAGCTTTTTGCGTTAGGTTCCAAACCTTGGCTTCTCGCGGTCCACGCAAAGATGTTCATCCTTATGATTGCTTCGGGGGTAAGTTGGTGAAGGTAGATTTCAAATGTCTTCAGTACTTCCACGACAAAACTGCTCAAGGGAAATCGTAATCCAGCTTTTAAGAAGCTTCGGAATATCACGACCTCATTTTCCTCGGGAGTCGGACAAGTCCTCTCTCCTTCGTCAGCCCTCACAACAGACAAGTCCCGAAAGTATCTGCCTCTCATATTGACAAGATGATTTTCCTTAATACTGGACTTACCAAAAACTGCATGGCTTGGTCGCCAGGGTCAATCTTCGGAATCTTCGCCGCCACTATCCACATCGTAGCTTTCACTGTCGCCAGTATCTTCAGATAAACCCTCCAAAATTTCCCTAGTAATCTTCTCTGTATTAGTCTTTGACATTGATTCAAGAAAGCCCAGGTGCATCTCCTCAGAAAGGCTTAGCTTCGAAGCACCAACAACTTTCTTATCATCAGACATCTTCGCAAATGCTGACAAAACACACTCGAAACCAAAGCTTAAAAATTTAAAACCGAGCAAGTGCTGTTGCGCGTAGGCTAAAAAGTTGGGTGAGTAAAAGCAGATGGCAAAAGAGCGTGCCAAATAAACTTGCGGTAAGCTCTTATTTATACACCCAGTGTGTCGAAAACTGGAGGGCCCCGTTTGTCAATGACTGTTGCTATTCTAGCAGAAGGAAGGTGTTTTTTCGGACCTTCGGCTTAAAGCCTTCGTCCATGTCGCAATATGAATTTATCATTATAGTAAATTAATATTGCGAGGGGCTACTGTTGGGGGCCTTCGGCTTCCGAAGGTCCTCAAAAACATGATTTGACAATATTTTCCGAGTGAAACATGTGAATAGGTATCTTCGGAGTCAGGTTGCGGATGTACAAGAGCATGGTTAAGACGAAGCTTGACCGGGATGGAAAGCGACCACGACGAAGGATAAGACGATCACGAAGCTATGTGCAGAAAAGCTTCGGCATGGCGGCAGAAAAGAGGAACCGACTTAAAGATGAAAAGTCAAATTAAACCTCGAAGGATTGCTATAAAGTTTTTGATAAATGTAAAGGGCATCAATGTAATTTTACACGGGCTGCGCCCTGTGCCTATAAATAGATGAACAGTACTCCCGTACTGTTCACGCTGACTTGGCATATGCTTTTTCGCATCACGTCTGTACCTTTACTTTTCATCAATCTGAAGGTACATTTGTAATTTGTTTTTATGAATTTGGTAATAAAAATAAGTTAATGATAATATTCATATCATTACTCGTGTTTCATATATGTGCTCTTTTTTACCATATATCACTCTCACGAAGATCTTTTCCTTCGTAACCTTCGTCCAAAATTCATTATATCCGAAGGGACATAATGTTTATAAGGACGAAGGAATTTAACATTTAACACTTTTTATGTTGCCTTGTTCTTAATTCTGAAGCATTTGAGAACAAGTCCCCAACACTATCTTTGAAGTGCAGGGCATTTTTAAGATAGGAACTTCAATCCCGCTGCAACCTACTCGAAGGGTCTTTCATTCCACTGTGATCCAGCCTTCGAGTAAAGTAAGAATTTCCAATTTTAAAGTGAGAATTATTATTCATCTATTCACCCCCTCTAGGCGACATCCAGATCCTGTTCCCGAGCATATGGAACTTTCAACTGTGCATACTGTCGGGTACCATAATTAGGGGTACCCCCAACGCTCCTAATCATGGCTGGTAAACACCCTCAGACCAACTGATGGGTGCGGTTCAGGTCAAGACTTTGTCTACCCGAGGGACACGATCTCACCCGAGCCCAGCCTCAGGTTGGAACAGTAGTCCCAGACGAGTTCACGCCTCGCCCGAGGGCCTCCTCAGGCAGCGGGCGCCCCTCGGCTCTCCCGAGGCCCGGCTCGGGCAGGCTTCGTTGTGAAGCAACCTTCGCCAGACCGCCTCACCAACCGACCACTTCGCAGGCGCATTAAATGCAGGGGATGCCTGACGCCATATCCTGACACACGCGCCTCAGTCGGGCAGGCCGAAGTGACCGCAGTCACTTCGCCCCTCTTCTTTACTGTCTGATATGACAGGAAAACAGTGCCGCTCGCTCCGCTCCGACTGTCGTGTCAGCCACCCCGGCGACGACTGACAACAAGTCACGATCAACCACCGAGTTCAGCCTCGGGCACAACAGGAAGCTCCGCCTCGCCCGACCTCATGCTCCAGCCTCAGGAGAAGGTTTCTGCCTCGCCCGACCTCAGGCTCCAGCATCGGGAGGAGGTCTCCGCCTCGCCCGACCCCCGGACTCGGCCTCGACCCGGTCTCGGGAGGAATCGCGTCCTCGCCCGACCTCGGCCTTGGCCTCAAGAGAAGTCTCCGCCTCGACCGACCCTGGGCTCAGACCGACCGCGCTAACATGGGATACATCATTTCCCTATTCCTAGCCTGCTCAGGCTACAAGGAACAAGGCCGGCGTCCCATCTGGCTTACCCCGACGATGGGTAATGATGGTGCCCCGCGTGCACCATGACACCAGTGGCTCTCAGCCCCTTACGACAGCAAGGAGACGTCAACAGGATCCTTGCCGCGCTGCCAGCTGTGCTCCTACAGGACTCAGGCGCTCCTCCGACGGCCACGCCATCACATGTACAGGGCCCAAGCTCTCCCCCAACGGCCACGTTGGCATGTACACAGGGCTTAGGCACTCCACTACCGGACACGTTAGCGCATAGCTACGCCCCCCGTTGTACGTCTGGACCCTCTCCTTGCCTCTATAAAAGGGAGGTCCAGGGCCACCCTGTGGGGGGTTCGCGCGGGGAAGCGGCGGATGAACTCTATGTCTCTCTCTCCCTCACGCGACGTGCTTGTAACCCCTACTACGAGCGGCACCCCTGGTGCAGGATAATACAAGGCTTGTCCCACCTCTTGTGTTCCATCCCGCGCCAACCCATTTGGGCAGGGGCACGCAGCGATTTCACTGGTCGGTCCAAGGGACCCCCCCCCCCCGGGTCCGAGACGCCGACAGTTGGCGCGCCAGGTAGGGGCCTGCTGCGTGTTAACGAACACCTTCCTGTTGAGTTCTAGATGGGGAGTCTTCAGCAACCTCTTCAGCCCGGGACGGTGCTCCACTTCGGGAGTCTCGAGTTCATGTCCCTCGACGGCAGCTACGACATGGTACTCCTCCCCCCGCGGTGTGACGACAACGACGGTCTCCGACTCGCCCGGCGGCGGCGAGCTCTACGACAGCATCTCCCCGCGGCAGAAGAGGAGCAATCCGGTCGTCCCCGCCACCCTCCTCGTCGAAGGAGGCGGAGGCGAGGCAACCATGGCCACGCAGGAGGCGGCACCTTATCGGCTATCGCACCAGAGCGAGTCGACAACGCCGGCACTCCCCCGGGGGACATGTCGGACATTGTCCTCGCACCTGAGGTGACGGCGGGTGTCACTTCCCCGCGATGTGTCAGCCCCAAGCGGACTGATGACACTAGCACCCTCGCAAAGGACCTGCTGGGCGTTACCCTCGTACCTGAGATGACGGTGTGCTCCGCCCCCGACGCGACTTCACCACCGTCCATCGACCAAGAGGTCCCGTCCGTTTTCCATCCCGTACCTTTTCGGTTCAGCTTCGATCCACCTAGCGACCCCGCTATGGTGAGCACCTTCATAAAGGCGTATCCAAATCTTCCGGGGTACCACATGTGGTCGACCTGGGACCGACTGACAGTCGTCTCAACCTTCAGACCAGCGGGTTCTGAGGAAGAGGACGACCCCGACTCCGGTTGGGATTTCTCTGCCCTCAATGACCCCGGTGCCATGCGGGACTTCATGTCCGCATGTGACCACTGCCTCTCCAGTTGTTCTAACGATGGCCATGACCTTGACGACGAGGGTTACGGCCCAAGTCGCGAATGTTTCCACGTCGATCTGGGAGATCACAACGAAGGCAACCACCTCGGTATACCAGAGGTTGACAATCCCCCTGGGCCCACATCTCACATTGACATCCCGCAGGAGCTAGCTGTGGTCCTAGTCCCTGCGGGGGGTCAGGACATACAGCTCGAGCAAATCCGTGAGATGCAGGCCCGGGTCGACGGGGAAGCAGGCCGGCTTGTACAGCTCCGACAGAACATCGAACAGGAGTGGGCAGGCCAAACACTCGCCGGAGAAGCCTATCATCGGGCCCAAGACATCCGGCGCCGCATCGTCGACAATGCCAGGGCAGCGCTGCCCCCGGCCGTCAGCGGGTCCGGCCAAGACCTAGCTGCAGCGGCGATGCTGCTTCGAGCCATGCCGGAGCCATCCACCACCGAGGGATGGCGTATCCAGGGCGAACTCAAGAATCTCCTAGAAGGCGCCGCGGTTCGACGAGCCGAGAGCTCCGCCTCCCGCAGGCGAGCTGACCCCTCGGAGCATCACGCGGTGTCCTCCCGACGCATTCGGGAAGCCTCAGTCCATCCCAAGCGCACGCGGGACGAGGCGCTCGCCGCCCGGGAATGCCTCGGTAATGAGCACCACCATCTCGACCATCGAGCCCGCCTCGACAAGAAGGTGCACTGAGGCTACCATCCCAGGCGTGGGGGACGCTGCAACAGTGAGGAGGATCGCAGTCCTTCACCCGAACCACCTGGTCCACGAGTCTTCAGCCGGGCCATACGACGAGCGTCGTTCCCTGCCTGTTTCCGAGCCCTGACTACCATCACCAAGTACTCGGGGGAGACGAGGCCGGAGCTGTGGCTCGCGGACTACCGACTGGCATGCTAGTTGGGAGGGGCGGATGATGACAACCTCATCATCCGTAATCTACCCCTTTTCCTCTCCGACGCCGCCCGAGCCTGGCTGGAGCATCTACCTCTTGCGTAGATCTCCGACTGGGACGATCTAGTCAAAGCTTTCACGGGAAACTTCCAAGGCATGTACGTGCGCCCTAGGAACTCGTGGGACCTCCAAAGTTGCCGCCAGCAGCCAGGGGAGTCCCTCCGAGAGTACATCCGGCGGTTTTCAAAGCAGCGCACCGAGCTGCCCAACGTTACCGACTCGGATGTCATCGGGGCTTTCCTCGCCAGCACCACTTGCCGAGACCTGGTGAGCAAACTAGGGCGCAAGACTCCCACCTGTGCGAGCAAACTGATGGACGTCACCACCAAGTTCGTCTCGGGTCAAGAGGCGGTCGAAGCCATCTTCCGAAAGGACAAGCAGCCTCAGGGAGAGCCGAAGACAGACGCCCCTGAGGCGTCCGCCCAGCGGGGCACAAAGAAGAAGGCTAAAAACAAGTCGCAAGCGAAGCACGACGCCGCAGACGCGAATCTCGTCGCTGCGGCCGAGCACAGGAACCCTCGGAAACCTCCTAGAGGGGTCGGCGCGTTCGACAAGATGCTCAAAGAGCCGTGCCCCTATCACCAGGGGCCCGTCAAGCACACCCTCGAAGAATGTGTCATGCTCCGGCGCTACTTCCATAAGACTGGGCCCCCGGCGGAGGATGGCAAGGGCTATGACAACGACAAGAAGGAGGGCGACAAGGAAGAGGGATTCCCGGAAGTCCATAACTGCTTCATGATCTACGGCGGGCAGGCGGCGAATGCCTCGGCTCGGCACCGCAAGCAGGAGCACCGGGAAGTCTGCTTGGTAAAGGTGGCAGCGCCAGTCTACCTAGACTGGTCTGACAAGCCTATCACCTTCGACCAAGGCGACCACCCCGACTTTGTGCCAAGCCCAGGAAGGTACCCGCTCATCGTCGATCCGATCATCGGCAACGTTAGGCTCTCCAAGGTCCTCATGGACGGAGGCAGCAGCCTTAACATCATATACGCCGAGACCCTGGAACTCTTAGGGGTTGATCGGTCCGAAGTCCGAGCCGGTGCGGCACCCTTCCACGGGATCGCGCCCGAGAAGCGAATCCTACCCCTCGGACGGATCGACTTACCCGTCTGCTTCGGAACTCTCTCTAACTTCCAAAAGGAAGCTCTCACCTTTGAGGTCGTCGGGTTCCGAGGAACCTACCATGCGGTATTGTGAAGACCATGCTACGCCAAGTTCATGGCCGTCCCCAACTACACCTACCTCAAGCTTAAGATGTCGGGCCCAAATGGGATCATCACCATCGGATCCACGTACCGCCACGCGTACGAATGCGACGTGGAGTGCGTGGAGTACGCCGAGGCTCTCGCCGAGTCCGAGGCCCTCATCGCCGACCTGGAACGCCTCTCCAAGGAGGCGCCCGATGCGAAGCGGCACGCCGGCAACTTCGAACCAGTTGAGGCGGCCAAGTCCGTCTCTCTCGACCCCAGCAACGACGCCCGCAAGAAAGTTCGGATCGGCTCCGAGCTCGACCCCAAATAGGAAGTAGTGCTCGTCGACTTTCTCCGCGCAAACGCCAAAGTCTTTGCGTGGAGTCCCTCGGACATGCCCGGCATACCGAGGGATGTCGCCAAGCACTCACTGGACATTAGAGCTGGAGCCCGGCCCGTGAAGCAACCCCTGCGCCGTTTTGACGAAGAAAAGCGCAGGGTCATAGGCGAGGAGATCCACAAGCTACTCGCGGCAGGGTTTATCAAAGAGGTATTCCATCCCGAATGGTTAGCTAACCCTGTTCTTGTAAGGAAGAAGGATGGGAAATGGAGGATGTGTGTAGACTACACTGGTCTAAACAAAGCATGTCCGAAAGTTCCCTATCCTCTACCTCGCATCGATCAAATCGTGGACTCCACTGCTGGGTGCGAAACCCTGTCATTCATTGATGCCTACTCAGGCTATCACCAAATCAAGATGAAAGAGTCCGACCAGCTCGCGACTTCTTTCATCACACCTTTTGGCATGTACTGTCACACTACAATACCATTTGGTTTGAGGAATGCAGGCGCCACTTACCAGAGGTGCATGAACCACGTGTTCGGAGAACACATCAGTAGAATGGTCGAGGCTTACGTCGACGACATCGTTGTCAAGACGAAGAGAGCCCCCAACCTCCTCTCTGACCTTGAAACAACATTCAAGTGTCTGAGAGCGAAAGGCATGAAACTCAATCCCGAGAAGTGTGTCTTCGGAGTCCCCCAAGGCATGCTCCTTGGATTCATCGCCTCCGAGCGGGGCATTGAGGCCAATCCGGAGAAAATCGCGGCCATCACCAACATGGGACCGATCAAAGATTTGAAAGGAGTACAGAGTGTCATGGGATGCCTTACGGCTCTGAGCCGCTTCATCTCACGCCTTGGCAAGAAAGGCTTGCCTCTGTACCGCCTCTTAAGGAAGGCCGAGTACTTCACTTGGACCCCCGAGGCCGAGGAAGCCCTCAGAAACCTTAAGGCGCTCCTTACGAACACACCCATCCTGGTGCCCCCCGCTGCAGGAGAAGCCCTCTTGATCTACGTAGCCGCGACTACTCAGGTGGTCAGCGCCGCGATCGTAGTCGAGAGACGAGAAGAAGGGCATGCACTGCCCGTCCAGAGGCCAGTCTACTTCATCAGCGAAGTGCTTTCCGAGACCAAAGTCCGCTACCCACAGATCCAGAAGCTGCTCTACGCAGTGATTCTGACAGGGCGAAAGTTGCGACACTACTTCGAGTCTCATCCGATGACTGTGGTGTCATCCTTTCCCCTGGGGGAGATCATCCAGTGCCGCGAGGCCTCAGGTAGGATAGCAAAGTGGGCGGTGGAACTTATGGGCGAAACGCTATCATTCGCTCCTCGGAAGGCCATAAAATCCCAGGTCTTGGCAGACTTCCTGGCTGAGTGGACTGACACCTAGTTATCGACAACTTCAATCCAGCCCGAGCTCTGGACCATGTACTTCGATGGGTCACTCATGAAAACAGGAGCAGGCGCTGGCCTGCTCTTCGTTTCACCCCTCGGAAAGCATCTCTGCTACGTCGTTCGCCTCCATTTTCCGGCATCAAACAACATGGCCGAGTACGAGGCTCTGGTTAACGGGCTGCGCATCGCCATTGAGCTAGGGGTCCGGCGCCTCGACGCTCGAGGTGACTCACAGCTTGTCATCGACCAAGTCATGAAGAACTCCCACTGCCGTGACCAGAGGATGCAAGCCTACTGCGATGAAGTCCGGCGCCTGGAAAACAAGTTCTACAGGCTGGAGCTTAACCACATCGCCCGACGGTACAACGAGACTGCGGACGAGCTGGCGAAAATAGCCTCGGGGCAAACGACGGTTCCCCCAGATGTCTTCTCTAGAGACCTACATCAACCATCCGTCAAGATCGACGACGCGCCTGAGCCTGAGGAAGCCTCGGCCCAGCCCGAGGTACCCTCGGCCGAGCCCGAGGCACCCTCGGCCATCGAGGAAGAGGCCTTGCCCGTCGAGGAGGAACAGAATGGGGTCACGCCAGATCCGAACTGGCAGACCCCGTACCTAGAATATCTCCTCCGAGGAGAGCTTCCCATCGACAAGACCAAAGCTCGGCGGCTGGCTCGGCGCGCCAAGTCATTCGTCTTGCTGGGTGATGAAAAGGAGCTCTATCACCGCAGCCCCTCGGGCATCCTCCAACGATGCATATCTATCGCCCAAGGACAAGAGCTATTGCAAGAAATACACTCGGGGGCTTGCGGTCACCATGCAGCACCTCGAGCCCTCGTGGGGAATGTCTTCCGACAAGGTTTCTACTGGCCAACCATGGTGGCCGACGACACTAGGATTGTGCGCTCCTGCCGGGGGTGTCAATTCTACTCAAAGCAGACGCATCTGCCCGCTCAGGCCTTGCAGACGATACCCATCACCTAGCCATTTGCTGTGTGGGGTCTAGACCTCGTCAGTCCCTTGCAGAAGGCACCCGGGGGCTTCTCGTACCTTCTGGTCGCCATCGACAAATTCTCCAAGTGGATCGAGGTCCGACCCTTGACCAGCATCAGGTCCGAGCAGGCGGTGGCGTTTTTCACCAACATCATCCATCGATTCGGGGTCCCAAACTCAATCATCACCGACAATGGCACGCAGTTCACCGGAAAAAAGTTCCTGGACTTCTGCGACGGCCACCACATCCATGTGGACTAGGCCGCCGTAGCTCATCCCATGACGAATGGGCAGGTGGAGCGTGCCAACGGTATGATTTTGCAGGGGCTCAAACCAAGGATCTACAACGACCTCAACAAGTTCGGCAAGCGGTGGATGAAAGAGCTACCCTCGGTAGTCTGGAGTCTGAGGACGACGCCGAGCCGCGCCACAGGTTTTTCGCCATTCTTTCTAGTCTATGGGGCCGAGGCCGTCCTCCCCACGGACTTAGAATATGGCTCCCCTAGGACCAAGGCATACAACGACCGAAGCAACCAGACCAGCCGAGAAGACTCGCTGGACCAACTCGAGGAGGCTCAGGACGTTGCCTTACTACATTCGGCACGGTACCAGTAGTCGCTGCGGCGCTACCACGCCCGAAGCGTTCGGTCCCGAGGCTTCCAAGTGGGAGACTTGGTGCTTCGCCTGCGACAGGACGCCCGAGGGCGCAACAAGCTCACTCCTCCCTGGGAAGGGCCCTTCATCATCGCCAAGATCTTGAAGCCCGGAACATACAAGCTGGCCAATGACTAAGGCGAGGTCTACAGCAACGCTTGGAACATCCAACAGCTACGTCGCTTCTACCCTTAAGATGTTTTAAGTCGTTCATGTACCTCGTTTACATACACAAAGTCTAACCGTCAAGGAAGGGTCGGCCTTGCCTCAGCAAAGCCCGACCCTCCCTCGGGGGCTAGAAGGGGGAACCCCCTCTACGTCAAAATTTTCCTCGGAAAAATTTTCTACCAAAACAACCTTTGTGCTTTCGACTTCTGTATCGATAGCGGGATCCTGAGAACGACGAGAGTACACGTAAGCGGCAAGGCCGATCGAGCCGAGGAACTCCTACGCCTCCGAGATATGGATACCTCACTCATCACATTCCGCGAGAAGTAACTCACGCTCGGATAAGCGATCCTGCTACCGAACAAGTCCTAACACTCGGGTAGAAAACGACTTTCGCGCCTTCTCGACTGTACCAATAATGGAATCCTTCGACCAAATGAGAGTGCACGTAAGCGGCAAGGCCAACTGAGCCGAGGGACTCCTACGCCTCCGGAATACGGATACCTCACTCATCACCTTCCGCGAGAAGTAACTCTCGCTCGGATAAATGATTCTGCTATTGACAAATAAGTCGTGATGCTCGAAACAAGAGGAGAGAAGACGCAGCTTTTTAAACACGACGATAAAGTGTTTAGGCATCGGCGGCCGCGAAAAAGCATGTGCATGCTACAGACAAGCTATTCCTGTAGGTTCGGGCATCGGCAGGGGGAGCAACAGCACCCTCGGCGTTGTTTCCACCCTCGGCGGAACCTGGCCCGGCCTCGGACGGCAACCCAGGCAAAAGGACCTCCACCTAAGGGAGGACGCCAGCACCGCGCCAGCAGATGTCTTGGCCAAGCTCCAGCGGCTGCTACCACATCTTCCTCGGCCTAGGAAGCCGCCATCTCCCGGGCCGATGAAGTCTCTTTCCGAGCCGACTCCGCGTTTGTCCGCGCTAACACCGCTGCCTCCGGCTCCGGCTCATCGCAGAGCAGCCGAGAGTTCCAAAAACTGAGCAAGAGAAGCCTAGAGCGGCAAGGCCAATAGAGCCGAGGGACTCCTACGCCTCCGGGATACGGACACCTCACTCGTCACCTTCTGCGAAAGGCAACCAACGCTCAGTTAAGCGGTTCAGCTAGCCAACAGGCAAGTCCCAGCGCTCGGAATGAGGAAGACACATAGCTTCATTCTCGAATACCCAAATGTTCAGGCCTCGACAGCCACAAAGAACAAACACATATACTTGGGGGTAACTATGCTACACAGACTTAGACGTCGGCAGAACCCTCGGCGGTTCTCCCGACCTACGACAAGTGTCTAAGTACTTGAAGCGGTTACATTTTGCTCCAGCAAAAACCTAGTATATCTCCTTACAAGCGGGACTCTGGTTCCGTTCCCGCTGGGTACGAACGACCTCACACTAGAGGGCCTGCGGGATAACAAACTCCGAGTGGCTCGCCGGTAGCCACTATGACAGCAGCGACAACGACCTCCGCCTCGGGCGGTCAGACAGCTGCAGCAACGGCTTCAGGGCAAACGCTGCTGTGAAGAGGCCCTCGCCCACGTCCCCACATGAGGGGCGAGGACAAGCCATTAAGGCCGAAGAGTCGGAGGGCGCCGACCGTGGGTTTGAACCCACCGACACCGCGCCGGTGAACAACGGCCGCCCCAAAGCGTACCGGCAGGTCCTCACTCCCGTCCTCGCCGAGGCCGCCCCAGAACATGAGCACCGCCCTCGCGGTGTACGACGTGCTAGGCAACCCTCTGGTGCGGCTGACGGTGCGAGGAAGACCTGGACGTGGCCGGCCCGTGCGCGGCACGACCGCCGCCCGGACGAAGGTCGGAAAGCTGCACCCTGTACAGGGAGTTCGCCTTCCCCCGCATGGCTAGAGGACGCCTCCGCAGGGCTGGAGGATGCCTTTCTCCCCCAAATGCTGGGGGAAGAAAAGGGTTACCAGCCCACGCGGAGGCAACCCCCCACTCGGTGTGCTCCTTCGCCTCAGCCTGGATGACGAAGATCCTTGAAGCCGAGGGCGGGGCAAAGGCCGCAGCCCGGCTTGCATTTCCCCACCAAACTGCCCATTGGTGAGGGAATGCAGCCGGGCTGCACGACGAAAATCCTTGAAGCCGAGCGATGGCTGAAAGGTGTCGATCTCCACGAGGTCGTGCTACTCCAACGACAGCAAGAGCAAGGCGACGCTGGTGTACCCCATCCGGGGGGCTCAAAAGGTGGAAGGGCACAATGCATGAGGGGAGAATGAAGGCATGGCCACTGCCCAGGGGATCGATCCCCCTTTTATAGGCAGACCTCCTCACTTGCACCCCTTAGCGTCACGGGCGAAATCTCCACTGACATCCTCTAGGGTTCTCCCCCAATGACACGGGGGCTGGGACCCACACGTCATACGAGCTGATCCGAAGCACGAAGGAGGCGAACCACCGCACGCGAGGCATGTAACCGTCCCACGGTTACAAGTGCTCTCCCATCTTCGCAGAAACCGGTGGTCGAAAGGGTGGACTGCCACACGACAGGCATCCAACTGCACCGCAATTGTGTGCCCCTTCGGCTTCAACCACATCCGGCGGACCAACGCAAAGGAAGCGGGCCCGCATATCATGTAACCGGCACGCCGGTTACGACGTGCGAGAAGTTACACCGCCACTCGCGCCAATGCTGCGCCTCCTCGACTGCGGAACCAGTACCGCGACTCGAGGTAGCCCTGCGCATGACCCAACAGTGCCGGTTAAAGGTGACGGCCACGGGTCAGTCAGCCGCGGGGTAGGCACGATGGTTGGCATGGCCAAAAGCGGGCCGGCAGTAACTGCAGCGGCAGACGTGCGAAGGCAGCGGTCAAGTCGCCTGCAGGCTCGCGTCCCCTCCTGAAGCGACGGGAGAGCCCTCTCCCACGGCGTGAAGACGACGCGCCCGTGCCCCGTTCCTCGAACGGCTCGCGCGCGCAATGGGCGCCACGCGAATCGCCCGTCCCGTCGCATTAACTCCCCGACGGAGCAGGCGACACCTCTGGCAGGTGAGGCAGGCGTCGCTTCGCCTTCGCCATAATGACCGCGTCAAAAAAAGGTGCGCCACCTTATTTAAATTCATATCCTTCCCCTCCTCCTCTCTCTCTCTCTCTTGCTACAGGGACCGGGAAAGGGGGATGTTGTGGAAAGGATCCTTCTCGGCGAAGGAAGTGGGCCCCGAGCCCTCCTACTGATCAGGGGATCGAAGGCTAGCCCCTCGGAAGGGTTTCGACAGCCACCCCAGAGCACTCGGACTTCAAGCCCATTACTGATCAGGGGTTCGAAGGCTAGCCCCTCGAAAGGGTTCGACAGCCACCCAGAGCGCTCGGGCTCCGCGCTTACTACTGATCAGGGGTTCATAGGCTGGCCCCTCAGAAGGGTTCAATAGTCGCCCCAGAGCACGCAGAGTGAGGGATGACTCTGGGTATGTCTGATACATGGCCGAGGCTCGGGCTACGCTCCCGAGGTACCCTAGGACATTTCCGAGACCGGCGGGAATGATTTGTAACGGAATCCCACCGGAGGGAGGCATCGAGCCCTCGGTCCCGTCGAAGGGGTCTGGGTCCGGCAAATCACCCGCAGGTACTTTTGGAGCGTGCCTCTAGGCCACCAGCCGACCCCTAACGAACGGGGCACGGGCGTCCACTCGGATCACCCGTTAGCAGTTCATTGGAAACACCATGTTCGGCGCCCTCCGAGGGCAACATGGCGCTTTCCCCCCTCCTCCTTGCGGAAAGGCGACGCAGGGGCGTATAATAAAAGTCGGGAAAGTCCTTGATCGTCCTCTCGCTCCGTGCAGAGGCTCGGGGGCTGCTCTCGCACCTGGCTACGGCCGAAACTGTTGACAGCGTCAACAAACTAGCTTGATAACTTGGAACCCAACCACGCACCTGGGCTACGACCAGGCCGCATGAGGGAACAATCAGACCGGCCGAAAGCGCCACGAAAAGCATTCAGACCTCATAGGAGTCAAACCACTCCTCCGAGGCCTCGGGGGCTACACCCGGCGGGTGCGCTCGCGCGCACCCACCAGAACAAGGCAAAAACCGAGAAAGGCCGATCCCCTCACCGAAAACGCGGCAAAAGCCTCCAAGCGAGTACCAACACTCCCTTCGAGGCTCGGGGGCTACTGTCGGGTACCATAATTAGGGGTACCCCCAATGCTCCTAATCATGGCTGGTAAACACCCTCAGACCAACTGACGGGTGCGGTTCAGGTCAAGACTTCGTCTACCCAAGGGACACGATCTCACCCGAGCCCAGCCTCGGGTTGGAATAGTAGTCCCAGACAAGTTCACGCCCCCTCAGGCAGCGGGCGCCCCCTCAGCTCTCCCGAGGCCCGGCTCGGGCAGGCTTCGTTGTGAAGCAACCTTGGCCAGACCGCCTCACCAACCGACCGCTTCGCAGGCACATTAAATGCAGGGGATGCCTGACGCCGTATCCTGACACACGCGCCTCAGTCGGGCAGGCCGAAGTGACCGCAGTCACTTCGCCCCTCTTCTTTACTGTCTGATATGATAGGAAAACAGCGCCGCTCGCTCCGCTCCGACTGCTGTGTCAGCCACTCCGGCGACGACTGACAACAAGTCACGATCAACCACCGAGTTCAGCCTCGGGCGCAACAGGAAGCTTCGCCTCGCCTGACCTCATGCTCCGGCCTCGGGAGAAGGTTTCCGCCTCGCTCGACCTCAGGCTCCAGCCTCGGGAGGAGGTCTCCGCCTCGCCCGACCCCCGGACTCGGCCTCGACCCCGGTCTCGGGAGGAATCGCGTCCTCGCCCGACCCCGACCTCGGCCTCAAGAGAAGTCTCCGCCTCGACCGACCCTGGGCTCGGACCGACCGCGCTAACAGGGGATACATCATTTCCCTATTCCTAGCCTGCTCAGGCTACAAGGAACAAGACTGGCGTGCCATCTGGCTTACCCCGGCGATGGGTAATGATGGTGCCCCACGTGCACCATGACGCCGGTGGCTCTCAGCCCCTTACGACAGCAAGGAGACGTCAGCAGGATCCTTGCCGCGCTGCCAGCTATGCTCCTACAGGACTCAGGCGCTCCTTCGACGGCCACACCATCACATGTACAGGGCCCAAGCTCTCCCCCAACGGCCACGTTGGCATGTACATAGGGCTTAGGCACTCCACTACCGGACACGTTAGCGCATAGCTACGCCCCCCGTTGTACGTCTGGACCCTCTCCTTGCCTCTATAAAAGGGAGGTCGAGGGCCACCCTAAGGGGGGTTCGCGCGGGGGAAGCGGCGGACGAACTCTGTGTCTCTCTCTCCCTCACGCGACATGCTTGTAACCCCTACTACGAGCGGCACCCCTGGTGCAGGATAATACAAGGCTTGTCCCACCTCTTGTGTTCCATCCCGCGCCAATCCATTTGGACAGGGGCACGCAGCGATTTTACTGGTCGGTCCAAGGGACCCCCGGGTCTGAGACGCCGACACATACGATGTCTGCTCTTGTCTTATATGTTGCCTGTTCATAGTGAGAAACATGACTTTAGTCTTTTTGTCATTCTGTTCATAGTGAGAAACATGACTTTGGCCTTTAGCCCTTTTATCATTTAATTGAAATGTTGTGTTTCATTGGAATGTTCTGTCATATTTGTGGTTAGGCTCCTAGACTATCCTATGAAATATGATAAATCTAAATACGATCAATAATGTGCCAAAACTATGTGACTATTTTTTCTTGCAGTTTTTTGGTTGCCGTCATTTCACGGTGATATCAACTATACACAATGTAGGGGTTTTCGAATACGTGTGTATGCTTATATTTAAAACGTGTGCAGAACTACTACAAAGTTCTAGAGACAACTTAATTTTAATGAACAACACAACACATGACCAGCAGCGGCAGTCCGGAGGTTTTAGGGGCCCGAGGCAAATTAAAAATAGAGACCCTTCAAACTATTGTTATATAAAAATGGTACCAATATATACACTTCATACCAAGCAACAAATAAATAAAAAGATACATATTATAGTATTATCTTAAAAGTTCTTCTAACATATTTAAATACGTTCGGATTGTGAACACTTTTTGGCTGTTGACTATTCAATACTTTATTATTGAGCTATTGTGTCTGATAGTCTAATTATTAAATGTATAACTAGGTTTGGGGCCCTATATAATTGGAAGCCTGGGGCGGTGGCCCCTCCGCCCCACCCTCAGGGCCGTCAATGATGACCATGCATATGTTATTGTTGCATTATTTTTATCATTCTCTACTATATTAAAGCACCAGTTTTAACGATCGTTCCGCGTCATCTTTTTACAAATAATCCCTCACATCTATTTCAAATTAACCCACTGCACTCCGCGCAACCAACCTCCCACACCCTGATGGAAGAAGGGCGGGAGACACTGGGTGAAGCCGTCTAACTAGTAGAACATCGTGATCAGATGTTTTTAATATTAAATATAAATTGCACATATGTATATATGATTTTTTTTGTAAAATAAAAAAATATAATCGTGTCGGACCGGACCAGCACTACGGGCTGAGGCTACGGCCCAAGCACGGCACGACCCTCGTGCCGGGCTGGCCCAGGCACTATTAAATGGGTCGTGTCTCAGGCCAGCCCGCCAGACACGACCCATTTAGCCATCTATACCTACACACGATAATGATGGTCCTCGCCTCAGTTGCCATCACCTAGTTCGCCATTCTGCTTCTTTTCTCTCTCCCCTCATGCCTCCGCCTCCGCGCCACCTCATTCTCGGCAGATGGCGTGGGAGCAGACGCCTTCTCCCCATATTTATCCGACACCAGCCCCGACATCGACCCGCGCAGTGGCTATTGCACATCCACGAGGACGTTTCACAGCATGCGTGCACCCATCTTTTTTGCTATCATCAGACGTCCCGTTCGTCTTCCCGGTTTTCGCCCCGTTCTTTCTCCCCAACCTACTGCCCTCGCCCACGATCGCAGCCGTGAGCCGACCGACACTCGTCGACACGGTACGGGGACGAGTCGGTCTTGCTCCTGGCCTTTCTCCGTGTGTGTCGTCGAGGAAGACACGGTGGCGCAGTACGACTGCTTAGGTTATCTTGGCGATGAGGAGTCCAGGTCTAAGATATTAGACAACCAAGGACCATAGCGTGACAACAGTTGACATATGCTACAAAGTTGGTGTTGTTGTTGTGTCGCCTCGGCGGGTCCAGGGCTGGGAAGGCACTCGCATTCTCTCGCCCTTCTCGAACTGAAGCCTGGTGCGGGCGCCTCTCGGTTTGGAGCTGCTCTGACTGGGCTTCTTTCTCCACTTGCGTGCTCTCTCCCTGTATGTATCTAGCGGTATACTACCTATATCGCCTCCAGATGCTCAGGTCTTCGTCGTGTCCTTCTCCGGCAACAAACAGGTGTGCCCACCCCTTCCCTTCCTGCTCTACGAAACCTTGAAAGTGGGGGAGGCGAGGGATGTGGGTCCTTGATTTGATGCCTTTGATACCTGTTCGATGGCTCGGTATCACCTGTCTACATGGCCTTTCCCTCACCATGATGTCGACTCGGTATGCTTCTACCACTTCTATGTAGCTGTCACCTATCCTTCTGTCATTGCAAAAAATATTGTGTTGTTCCTCTGTTGTTTTGAGTGTTAGTTTTTTATTGTGCTAAGGACTGAACATAATTTGGGTGTGTTAATACTTTATTTATTGTCTGCACATGGTTTGTGTTCTTCTGATGATGGCTCATAGATCCTACAAAATATGTGTTAGGATTTGGAGATCCATGCGGGCACTACTACAAGGTGCTCGTCCCTTGTGTACTTGGTTTTTGCATGCATTAGGTCGTTTCTAAGACTATATTGGCGTAATGGACTTCATGGTGCAGCAATGATTTGTCATGCTAACAGTAAAAGAAAATGTTATTTGTTGGTTTTAAACATTAGTAATTGCTATGAAGTACCATAATTTGTATGTAGCACAACCACTCCATATTTTGATCTATCTTTTTATAAGTTTGAGTTCATGTGACTTATTTTAGAAACCTGAGCTCACAAACTTCCTCTTATTTGGTCTTTGTATGGTGGAATTATGTCATTTTATAGTCTCTGTTCATTCAGTCAGTCGTTGTGAACTCTTTTCTAATCGCTCCCTTCATTGGTCGTGTTGTACCAAGACATATTGGATGGAGTAAACAACAATATCAGTTAGTCAATTAAAAAGAATATTATGCGGAGAGCGAAGATAATCAATAAAAAATCTTGAGATCTTTTTGGTGGATAATTTACGTGTGTGTTGTTGTGAGCCGTTGTAACGCACGGACGACTAGGGCTAGTTACTAGAGCGACGTAGAGATGCACGAACATATAAAAAACGAACCGCGTAATAACTCTGTTAGGCCTTGTTTGGTTACATGAGATGAAATCTCACCATGGATTTAATCCGGGTATGGATTGGGTGAATCCATATCTCACATCCAATCCCGTGGTGGTATTAAATCCATGAACTAATCTATATGTCTTTCAAAGCTAGTTATTCTTTTGATCCATGGATGCTAATGTAAACTTGTGCAATATCTTAATGGATTTGTTCCATACCTAATGAGCTATAAATGGAATCTATGTCTTACATAGTTTAAAAAATTCCCAAACTCTTGAGTTATATTTTATGATGAGTTTAACCGAATAAATTTTTTTAAGTAGTCTTAGATTATTTTGGGGCATAGAGTATAGGGGTGGAAACGAGCCGAGCCGAGCTCGGCTCGGCTCGGCTCGGTCCGGCTCGGTGTATGTACGAGCCGAGCTAGGCTCGGCTCGGTAATGGCACGAGCTACAGAAACCGGCTCGGCTCGGCTCGGTACCGGCTCGCGAGCCGGCTCGGCCGGCTCGCGAGCCTCGCCCGCCCAGTGTCTGCTAGGTCCGGTTTACCCACATGAGATCAGACAATAACAAAGAAAAATTGCAGCAACCACAGCCCATTATATTATTTCAATACAATCTGAAATTTACACAGACAGAGACCATGATATAACACCAAAAGTGTAGCTCATAATTCCAAAAAAGCATCCAAAAGACAGGATCAATGCACCAAAGATTATAGCATGCAGCAACAAGAACATTCCATAAACACTATAATTAGCACAGCAGCTTGTTAAGCTTGCTGGCTTGCTGCAGTGCGCCAAATAATAGCCCAATATGCCACCAGTGCTGCTGCTGCTGCACGCCTGCACACAGCCACACACACAGCACAGCAGCAGCAATGTATATTACTAGTTGCTCTCCACAAAGCTTTTTGGAAATGAAATAGTCTCCATGTCATCCTCATCAGGTACCTGTTAAAAAAAAATACAAGCTCCAATCAAAATCTGCAAAAAAAGAGAAATCAACTCTAAGAATTAGTAAACTATCAACTTACCACATATGTGCTTCCATCATGTGCACCTCTAATCCAGCTAGAGGAGCATACCAATGCCTCCACCATAGAAGGGCTTAGAGAACTCCGATAGTCATCTAAAGTTCTACCCCCAGTACTGAAAGTAGATTCTGAAGACACGGATGTTGCTGGAACAGTTAAAAACTTCTTTGCCATCCTTGATACAACTGGAAACCTATGTGAATTGACCTTCCACCAGCTTAACAAATCAAACTCCTTATCCGATAGACTCACATTTGTCTCATCCAAATAAATGAGCAACTCACTCTTTGATGGGTTTGCTTCAGTAGATGATAAAAATGATTGGAATTCACATGATGCAGAAGGCAAACTACAAATTCTTTCAATTGCTAATGAGGAGGAAGCACTAGATTTACTTTGAGCAGCTTTTCTCTCTCTATATTGCAACTCACAATCTTCATACAACTTTTCCAACTCACATCGAACATCATCTATCTCAAATCTAACTTGGTCACCATCAAAGATCTTACCAAAGCACCACTCGATATATCTCATCTTATACCTTGGATCTAGAATTGTAGCAATCACCATAACATTATTCTTTTCCTCCCAGTACTTGTTGAACTTCTCCATCATTGCATTACCCATTTTTCTCAAATGAAAACTAGTGGACCCTATTGCTGCCTTTAATGCAATCTTGACATCCACAATGTGAGGATAGAAAAGATTTGCAGTAGGATATGAAGAAGCTGATAATGAGGTGGTTACTTTAGCTAGAGAGGCAAGAATTGGCTCAATTGCAACAAATAAATCCCATTCCTCAACTGTAGGTTCCCATTTATAGTTCAAATCAGCATCAGCATAAGTTTGAATAGCTTCTTTGTAAGCTATACTAGTACGCAACATCTTGTATGTTGAACTCCATCTTGTTGACACATCAAGACTCAAACCCTCCCCAATTTGCAATGCAAGAGATCTACAAATCTCTACAAACTTATGCATACGAGATGGAGATTTCTTAATATACTTCACCGTTGATCTTAGGTTGTCTATCAAAGAAGCTAAAGCAGTAGTTCCATCATTGACAACCAAATTAATGATGTGTGCACAACAACGGACATGAAAATATTTTGCATTGAAATTATTGCCCTGTCTAGCTGTAAATCTAGCCCTCAAACCACGAATGGCACCATCATTGTTTGAAGCATTATCCAAAGTGATAGAAATAACCTTATCCTCTATTTTCCATGTAGTGACACACTCATATGCTGCTTGCCCTATCACAGGTCCTTTGTGTGGAGGGTCTAACTCAAAGAAATTCAGCACACGACATTGCATTTTCCAATCACTATCTATGTAGTGTGCAACCAAACACATATATGACAAAGTTTGATTAGAGGTCCACAGATCAGTTGTCAAGGAAATATAATCCACATCTTTAAGGGCCTTTATTAGTAATTCTTTTTCAGATTCATACACCTTCAAGCATTCAGATCTAATGGTCTTCCTACCAATGAACACATACTGTGGATTCAAATACTTCATGACAATGTTAAACCAGGTATGCTCAACCATCCTAAATGGGTACTCGTGTACTATAATCATCTTGGCAATTAACTTTCTAACTTGCTCATGATTATAATCTCTAGGGGATGTGATAGTAGGAAGACCAGAACCTGATTCACCTGCATTTGAAGGAGCAAAGTTGAGAAGAGATTGATCAAGCTTCTTCTCCAAATGCTTCGAGTATGCCTCACAACGCTTCATATGTCTCGATAATGTGGATGTTGTAGACCCTTGTATGTAAGCATACATTTTCTTACAATACTTGCACTTTGCTTTTAATACCTTTTTTCCCTCCTCGGATGCACCTCCAACTGTCACTTTATCAAACACTTCCCAAACTATGGATTTAGAGTTGCAGTTGCTGCCCACTTTCTTCCTCTTACGCCCATCATCATCATCTGATCCATCACCAACATCTCTTCCACCTAGAACGGTGATCTCATCCTCAGACATGTCATCGTTCTTATCAAATGAATTGCTTTCTGAATCTATCTCATCATCATGAGTTTGACTCATCTCCTTCCCTTTCACAGTAGATTCCATAACCTAGAAATTAAAATGATCAGATAACAACAAATGAGTACATAATAACAACTATAAAGAACTTAATAAATAGATAAATGAAGCAAACAACTTGGTTGTTGCATGACCCCTGAGTTAGATAAATGATCAGATAACCTACGCTTTACGGTTGGCTAGTATTGGCTAGTATTGGACCCTTACTGTTGTCTGTTGAGAACCAAAAAAAGTCATTGTCATTGATATGGACGGGGACAGCTACCAGTTAAACAATATTTTAAATTTTGATACAAAATCTTTTGCTACAAGTTTGCAGAGATAGTCAGATACGATTCAAAACCATTCGATGTCAGGTTTAGATATTCACATAACATACGTACAATATAGAATCGGCACACAGTTTCGTGCCTGTTCGGACTGGGACCAAGGTTTCCGGCTTTCCGCGGTCAGCACACATAGTCAGATACGATGGTATCTGATACGATGGATCAGCCCAGATGGTCATCAGTTCACTACGAAACCTACTTAATATCTGCCACAGTGACACCAAGGGTACGATAAATTTGAACCGGTACTAGCTCTTAACAAAGAATTCTGGGAAAAAAATGGGGCAAGACTTGATCTCTTCTCGGGCAAAAGGAATCGACATGATATGTGCATGCCAGTCATCAGCTTAATTTCAATCCAGCAGATCAGCACGCAACGACAGAGTCTTTCTCCTGAAAAAAACGGGATCCAAATCCTTCCAATAATCCTTTTCTTCTGTGACGTCTGCGCATAATGCATGGTCCATGAATCACGACTCCATCAGGTAGGCAGTAATTTTTCAAGTTCAAGTTTTGACTTTTGAGCGTGACTTTCTAGTTTCTAGACAGTACAAAGTAGTTAGATTTAGTCTTTAGAAAAGTATTCTTTGTAGAAATACCAGTTCATGCAGTACAAATACAATGCATAACCAAAAAAAATGTCAGATAACATACGCTGGAGCTGGACACCATACATAATGCATACCTGAACGGCTGAACCTGACGCTGGACGGCGGACGCTGGAGCTGGATGCCTGGTCGCCTGGACGCGGTCACGCGGATGCCGGCCGGACGCTGGACCCGGCCACGCGGGTGGCCGCCTGAGCGCCTCCGCCGCTCCGCGCCTGGGCGGGTTCGAGGACTCGGGGTGGCGCCGTGGCCCGTGGTGGTCTGGCGGACTACAGGTGGTCGGCCGTCGGGGCTCGGGGCGTCGGGCACTCGGGCTCGGGTGGTCGCCTGGTCGGCCGTCGGCACGAGGAGTCGAGGAAGGTACACGGCGCACGGCGGCCGGGCGGCGCCACGAACCAATGAGGCAATGACTGTTAGGGACTTATGGTTTAGGGAATCCTTGACTCCTTGTTGGGCCTCACTGTTGGGCTGGGCGCCTGGGCCATTCTGCCAAAGGCTGGTTGGCCGGCTCGCGAGCGGCTCGCGAGCTCGCCCGAGCTAGCTCGGCTCGGCTCGCCCTTTGCCCGAGCTGAGAAATGCGGCTCGGCTCGGCTCGGCAGCGGCTCGCGAGCCGGCCCGAGCCGAGCCGAGCTAGGCCGAGCTCGAGCCAGCTCGTCGAGCCCGAGCTTTTTTTCGAGGCCTAATAGAGTATGACAGATTTAATTCCAATCTATACGAACAAAAGCTTTAAGAAGCCGTCTCCTTCGTGGGCCGAGGATCAGCCCCCGCGTCTAGCCGTTGGATGTTGAATGGAACGGACGGTCCGTTGCCCATGACTGCAGGCATACATCGCTGCGGGTGAAGTTCGGCTATCTGATTTGCCGCCCGCGATACGGCGAAACCCTAGCTCCACAGCGCCGTTGCATGGAGTCCCAGCGATACAACTACGGCAGCGGCGCCGGCACCGGCGGCAAAATCCGCCGCCACCCTCCCTCTCGCGCCGTGGCTGCGTCACCATATGCTCGACCCGCCACCGCCCCGACCCACGCTCCTGGAACCGCCACGGCGGCGGTTTCGCATGAGGGCGGGTGGCTGTCCCGGATCATAGCCGCCGGCACCTCGCGATTCCTTCCCTCCTTTTTCAGCTTCAGCACGTCTCAACCTCAGCACGCCGCGCCGGCCCCGTCGCCAACGCGCGACCAGCTGCCAGTCGTCGAGCCGCCTTCGCCGCTTCCCCCACCTTTAGGTTTTTCTCTGCATATTTTTTATTGTTTGCGGTTGCTCTGCTGCTTGCTCAGTGTTCGTGCGATTGTAGCCTAGAGATTGGTACTATTTTCTCTGTTGAAATACCTATTTTAGCTTTAGTCAACACTTGATTAAGATGTTACTTGTGCATGTAGCCTGTGGGCTATTGGCTATCAGAATTTGGGCGTTTACTCTGGCTTCTGCGCTAAATAAGTTAGCGAGTTATCATATTTTTCAGTATGGATTTGGGATACTATTAGAATGTAGTATGCTCTGAGTGGTATTGTTTTTTCTAGTGTGTCGTTGATTTATTGCTGGCAAGCTAACATACTTTTCCCTCTTCAATCTATAGTGGATGATCGTCCAGAATGTGAAGAAAACGGTGGAGTGGCTGCCAATGTAAGCTGAATCAATAAATTCATAATGTATTTTTGTGTATTTTTACTTTATTTGAGTGATTGTCAAAACGATTTATAAGTTAATACAACTAGACTCTGAGTTTGCCATAAGCAGTTAAGCAATATTTTCATTAACTAACTCAATTCAAAACATTTCCTCAGGATCATTTTATGAGTCTATTCCAAGCCTGCAATTTTAGCTTGTTTCTGAAGGCTTTATTGATTTTTTAGCATCTACTTCCTCCATTCTAAATCATAGTTCATTTTGTCTTTGTCCTAAGCCAAACATCTCTATTTTGACCAAGATTATAGAAAAAATACACCAACATATATAACATCAAATTAGTTTCATTAAATTCTCCATGATATATATTTTGATTGAGTATTTGCTTGAGCTTATAGTTCATAACATATTTTTTCTAAAAACCCAGGCAAAGGCAAAGTTTGAGAAGTTTGATTTAGGAGAAAGCCGAAGTGAACTTTAATTTGGACTGGGGGAGTAGAACAGATTATTTACTTATTTATTATACTAGGAAAACAAATCTCTGTTTGTTTTAAGTAACACCCTGACAAGATCTAATGGTAATTAATTTACTTTCGACTTCCAATTTTATATCTTCTGTGGCTTAGTTCCCGAGCCCCCTTTTGTTGGTGGCCCTTGTTGGGTTTCAACTCTAGACCCCTCTCAACATGATTGGTAAAGGGTCTTGCCGTTTGTTTAACATTTCTGCTAGGAAAAAAACTCTGTTTATTTTAAGTAACACCCTGACCAGTTCTAATGGTAATTAATTTACTTTTGGACATTCAATTTTATGTCTTCTGTGGCTTAGTTTACGAGGCCTCTTTTGTTGGTGGTCCTTGTTGGGCCTCAACTCTATACTTCCCCAACATGCTTGGGGCTAAAAGGTCTTGTTGTTTGTTTAACATTTATGCTAGGAAAAAAATCTCCCCTGACTGGTTTTAATGGTAATTAATTTACTTTTGGACTTCCAATTTTATGTCATCTGTGACTTAGTTCCCGAGACTTTTGTTGGTGGCCCTTGTTGGGTTTCAACTCTAGACTTCTTCCAACATGTTTGGGGCTGAAAGATCTTGTTGTTTGTTTAACATAGTTCCCAAACATGTGTTTGTTCCATTGTAGAATTTGTGTACTGAAAATCCTCAAAGTTGTACCAAGGAAGAGGAAGAAAACATGCTAAGAAATTCTGATGACCATGGTGGAACGGCTCTTGAAGAATTATTGAAGCAGAGAACTTTCACGAGGCAAGTATCTGGTATTTCAGTCTTGTCCTGTACTTGATATTCACAATTTCTGGTGCGAGCAGCGCAGTGTTGTAGCCCAGTTGCATTAGATGACAAATTGCAAAATGTTTTCCTACTTTGTGCTGCCACTTATACCATATTGATTCAATGTCCTAACAGCTTTCTAGAATCACAGGCTCACCTGATTCCTCATTCTTCTTATGTTTAATGTTGTATATGTGCCCTTTCTTGCAGCAATCTGATTACATTCATATTTAAGACAACATTGTTCAAGATATTATTGCAATTTGATTACAGTATTCAAGATATTATTGCCTCTTTTGTACAGTTCCTCTTTTCTCTTAGGCCCCGTTTGTTTCCCTTCATTTTGAGGAATTGAAATCTAACTAATGTAGTAGGCTATTTTTTTTAGAATGTGACATTCCACAACTTTCCAAAGTTTATATATAAGCCTATCTCAAATTCATGGGGTGAGAGATAGAAATTGATTCTATAGATTTAAATGCTACTTTTCTAATGTACAACTAATAGCACACTCTTCTACTTGCTTCTCTATAGCATAAGTGTAATATATTAACTTAATTAGTCTGTGTCTAAATTATGATTATTAGAATGAAATTCAATTCCAACGAAACAAACATGACCTTAATGAAATGTTGCATTCTCTTGCTTGTGGAGTTCCTTTTCCCCTCCCCTTTCTCTCTCTTTCTCTTTTTGGGGACTTCTTGTTGGGTTTCAACTCTAGCCTACTCCAACTTGTTTGGGACTAAAAGGCTATGTTGATGTTGATGTCTTGCTTGTGGAGTTCTTTTATATTCAACATGTTGTATTTTCTCTTTGCTATGTACATCTCCCCTTGCTGATTTCTTGCCATTTTATTATATGCTATGTGAATTACAAACATTTCTGTTGGCTGATCACCTATTGCATTTATATTTTTACTTTTTTGGTTGAGTTGTGTGGTGTAATATTTCAACTAATATGTGTCTCTCAAATGATTATATTTACTTATTGTAGGAGTGAGTTTGAATATTTGGCCAATTTGTTATGGTCTAAAACTATTGGAGCAAATTCACTGAAGCTAGAAGATGGTAACGTCAGGAAAATGATTGTTTATGACAAAGAAAATGCCTCGGAATACTCCAACTTACCTCTTGATTTTTCCACTACAACATTCAGCGCTGATGTAAGCACATGATTGTGGCAACTTAGTGTGTACACTAGAATACTTCTTTTTGAAAACACAGGAGAGCTGAGTTTTATTGTATTAGAATATTAAACTATTTGTATTCTTTTTAAACTTGAATGTAACATATAGAAAATTCAGACTGCTGATCTTTGTGATCATTATAGCTTGTACGATCTCACCTACTATATCTTCTTCTGTATGAATTTGAAATTGGATCAAGTAATTCGAATTTCATGGAGTATTTATGATGTTGCTCCATATATGTGCTTCATATGATCTCTGTTATTTGTCCAAACAGGATCAAGTTGCCACGCCTGCAGAAATTGCAAAAGCTTATATGGGTTTAAAATCTTCCAAGGGTTCCCCTCTACGCCTTAGATTGCACGATCCCTCCTCTATGCCTATCACATCTATGGAAGTTAGTATGTCACAAAAAGCTAAGCCTCCCACAATCCCACTTGCCCAAGGCTCAAGATTGCATACTTCCAAAACTTCTGATTGTCTTGAAAGCAACTACACAACACCGAATGGAGTAATCTGCAAAATGTCATCATCTCCTTATTTCAAGGTTTATAGCTTGTTGATTTTATCAATATATTTTACTTTACTCAAGTTATTTTGTGTATCAGCAATTCAGCATGAACACTTGCAGACCACAAATTCTCAATGGCATATGTTTCTTTCCGTCTCTTCTATAATGTCATATAAAAACTTAATTGTTCATTCCGTGGCTATTATTGCAACCACTATACAAAGAATTATACTTCTTATATTCAATAATTTTTTGGTCATGACTGTTTCCACTTTAGATAAATAGTTTCTTATGGGATAGCTTTATGTATCTGGCAGTACAAGGGTTGTCTTTTCTAAGTTAAATTACTTGTTCTTTTCAGAGTGGTGTTTCTTCAAAGGAGCTATTTGGTTCTGTATCTTCACATTACCAGACCTCAAATAGTGTTCATACTTTTGGCAGACAGGTACTTATTATTGAAGCACAATTGCCATCTAGTATTCTAGCATATTTATTTGGTGTCTTACAAACTTCAGGATTACTATGACAGTGAGTTGCAAATCTAAGTATCTAACTTTTCTATGTAGAGTTCTAAATTTCTTTGTTCCAATGTTGCCTAATTGTTTCATATGGAACCTTGGAAGTCAATCCGCCATTTGAAGTACTATGCTAATGTTCTTACACTCTTACTAGATTTAATACTAATGGTTGCCTGTTTTATCTCACTATACTGTGGTTGCTTATACACCTTGTAATCTTGTATGCTGTCCACATTATTTTCTTTCTTTGAGTGAGATTATCTCACTGACGTTGGATTGCAGCAATGTTGGTTAAAGTGCAATTCTAGAAAACTGCCATCTTTCATGAAATTCAGGTTCCTCTTTACTGACCTTCTTTAAATGGACTTCATACAAGTAAATTTATATCATTTAGGTAGCTTATATAAAACAAAAACAGAACTGAATAACTCCAGCAGGTTTACATCCAGCACTCTTAGTCTGGTAACCGCATAGGCCTATGTTTTTGTTAGACTGTATCTGTTTCTATCTATAATGGGCTCACACACACACGCACACGCACTCTATATCATCTCTCTAAATCCAACTTTTCACCACCCTCTAAAAGATTCCATCCCATTAAATCCTAGCTCCCGCAGCGGTTCCCTCTAAATTCATCCCTCTATGCACAATACACCATATTCTTATTATATTTTAAATTGGGTTTTTACATATGTATTTGTCATAGTCAAATGGTACATATATATTTAATTCGTTGTTTAGAGTATAAGAAAATTAGAGGGAAGGAAAGAGAACACCCTAGATTTAGGGGCAGGAGCACTTACCCCTAAATTTAGGTTGTTATTTAGTGGCAACCGCTGTGGCTTTAGGTTGCCCCTAAAGCCTTAGGGGTGGCTTTAGGGACAACCCCTGCGGACAGTCTCTAAGTCCACTCAAGGGTTAAGGTTTTCAATACTACTCAACATGGTATCAAAGTTAGAGACCTCAAGTTCGGATCCTGACAGAGGTTTCATTTGTGTCTCCACTCCCTTTATTTCCACGTTTGCGCCTTTTTGTCTGGCTGCACATGATTGAGGGTGTTGAAGTGTATAAGTGCACCTTCTCTCAACAACTATGAACCTTATTTCATTTTGGCGATAATCATTGTCAGGAAGATAATCAGGCAAAGTCGGCTTGGAGGGAGACTGACTGAGTATTTGAGGGGAATTGGATTGTTTATTCTTTTTTTCTTTCCTCTTGATACATCACCTCCCTCCATATATATAGACTCCTGGCCACCAAGGAAGACTCAATCAAATCATATCCAATCCTATCTCTAATTGACCCAAATCTAATCCTATCTATAACTGATCAAATCCCTTTAATTGGTATTATGGGACCCTGGGCCATTAGCTGATACCCCCATAATATCCTAGGTGTCCAAAAAATGAATCCAAACATCACTCAACTAAATTATTAGTTGGAGAAAATTGCATGGATTGAGTTTGAGTCCTGAATAGTGTGACTAGGTAACAATTTTGAACTATGATGTTCCTGTGTATTTTTCTAATGTTACTTTGTGGGATATTACCCTTTTGAAGATACGAGGAACCTACTATCTGCTTACTTTTTTTCTGAATCTGCATTTAATCAACAGGTTTTGAAGAGGAAGAGTACTGTCAGCAATGAGTTTGTATCTGCTGGTCCGATACGCAGAATTCATCAAAGATATAACAGAACATCACCACTGTTGGAAACACAGCTGGGTTATCGTAGATACCCTGCGGGCTATGGAAGCAAACTCGAAGGTTCTGAGCAATTGGCACGGACTCAAAAACGCCGGTGTCTGGATAAAGTTGGTGATGCCAGTCTCGGTAGCGTAGAGGACAAAACTAATGTGAACTATCCTGGTCAGGTGCCAGAGAAGTCAGCTGAGATGGCAACTAAGATACTGAAGCAGCTTGACACATTAGTACCTTCACAGAAGGAAAACACATCAGAAACAAAGCAGAAACATGAGAGTGCCATATATTTCGAGGAAGATGTTTCTCGACAAAAGAAAGTACAAGCAGAGAGAGATCTTTTGGAACCTTCTCCATCAGAAGTTGAGTATTCATTACCTGATGGTATTGCATCGAACAAATCAATCTCACAAATTACCTTGAACAAGGAAAAGCCTCCAGCCTTTTCTTCCAGAGGTAATGCTCCCAATCTGGTATTATCTGATGAAATTGGACGAAGCAAAATGTCCACTCCAGGAAATGGCTTCACCTTCCCTGCCCCGACTGTCAACAATGCCTACTCACAGGGCCCTCCAACACCTACATTGGCATCTCCTCCTATACTAACAGTTGAAAAGCAGCCTTCAGTATTCTGCAGTGCTTCAGTCACTTCTGCACAAAGCGACCCTAGGTTAGTTCCTGATTGATAATGAAATACAGATCAAACTTTTTCTGGCACTGAATAGTACTTCAATTTTGTTGATACTTAAAGTGCCAATAACACAACCTGTCATTTGTTGGAACATGAATGACCACATTTGGTTAATCTGTTTATTAGTCGGAGCTATTTGGCTGGACCATGCTGTTTTTGTTTGCCACTCTATTTTGTAATTTATTTAAGCATAAAATGAAGTACATTAGATTCTAATATTGATGTCTTTGTCTTTCCAGGATTTCAAAATCAGTTTTGGGAGGACCAGTTACACAGAAATTAGAAAGCAAGTTAAATGGAGATAATCAACGAGTGCCTTCCAAGAATTCTGGACAAGTTGCATCTTTCACAAGTAATCCTGTATTTAAGGTTGATGGCCCTGGGCATGCGTCAAACTCTGTTGTCTCAGCTGTACAATCTTATAATACATCAACTGGCTCAGTTTCATTTCAAAGTGCTGGCTCTTCTACCATCTCCAATAACTTAACTTCAAACATTACACAGAGCTGTTCAACTGGAGGCAGTTTCACTTTCTCCAATACTGGTTTTGGTAGTTTATCGGCAACCTCAAATATGTTTGCAGGTACTTCTGAATTTGTTGCAGCAAAATCTTTAGCGTTGTCTTGTACAGCAAGCCCCTGTGCTTCTTTGGGTTTCCCTCCAGTTCATACTGCAAGTTCTCCAGCTGCTCACCGCAAATCTGAAGCAGCAAATAACAGTATCAGTTTTAGTTCCATGCAGCAGTTTGGCATTGCAGGTTCTTCCACAGTGCAGGACAAATCCAAGGCAGTAGACAGCAGTACCCCTTTTGGCTTTCCCCAGAAGTTTCACACCGTGAGTTCCGCTTCAGAGGATATGTCCAAGGCAGACTCTCCTGAGCAGACATTTTTTTCTGGGAATCATAATGTGCAATCAGAAAATCGCAGTTCTTTGTTCACACAGAGTCCAGGAAATAATTTGAGTTCCAAATCTTCAGAAAAATTGAACTCTGGAAGCTTGCATAGTTTTGCAGATTCACCAGTTGGTTCAGCAACAATGTGCTCTAGCCCTTCGAATTCAAACTCTCTGTTTTCTTGGGCTGCTGGCTCAGGTTCAAGAACTGCTCCACCATCTTCCCCTGCTACAAGCTCATCTTTTGCTTTTAGTTCCAGTCCAGCATTTTCAGCACAACCAGTATTCGCCAGCAAATTGACTACACCTGCTTCACTTTCATATGGCTCACCAAATACTGGCCCTGCTACATCACCATTCAGCTCAATGCCAAGCGCTGTATTTTCATTCACGTCAGCTACTCCTTCAATACCAAATCCATCACCCACAACACCAATATTTGGTGACCCTACTGTACAGATGAATGGAGGGAACATAGTTATTGACAGGAATGGGTCCCCTTCCCCAGCAACTTCGCCATTTGGCTTGCCAAGCAGCTCTCCATCGACTCCAACTTTCAGTACGCCTGCAACTCAGTTTGCTTCTAGTACATCAGGCTCACCTGGAGTTTTTGAAATTGGCAAGTATAGTCAAGCTTCTTCAGGTGGGTTCTCAATGGGCCCTAGTGGTGGCAACGACAAATCCAACAGAAGAATTGTCAGAGTTAAGAGAAGGAAATAAAATACCAATATTTTTCAAGTTGCTCTGAGCATTTATAAGACTAAGGCAATCAGCACGTAGAACTTTTTGTTTCACATCATTTGTCTGCGGTGGCAATGAGAATGAGATGCCATTCTTAAATTGATGATCACAATTCTGGCACATTAGCAGCAATGGAACTACTAGCCTTTTCGCGATACGGTCGCCCATGACATTTTGTTGTACGGTTTGTCACAACAATGCTATAATGAAATATATAGGTATTTCTCCAACTTGTATTAAACATGTTCAGCGATCAAGTTGCCCTTTTTTTGTGCAATTGGATCCTGAAACTAAATTTCATCCTAATAATATTAATTTAGACACGTCCATTAATCTAATATGATTGTATGTGAAATATAGTTTTATACTATTGATTATGTGCTATGGTTGCTAGATTGGTGAGGGATTAGATAGGTGTATCGATGGGCAGGAACGTCAGTCGGGGGTCTCTGCCCACGGCCAAGCAAGAGGAGGGTTTCTCCCTTCTAATTCTTGCCTTCTTTATTTCTCATCCATTGATTATATAAATAGGCCGGTTGGCCGTCCCTATCTAGCTAGAGATCCTTATCTTCTAAAAACTCTCAACAAACTACTAACTGATAACCTTTCTAGATAATCTCAACTAATCTTCTAATCTTATCTCTAATTATCTTTATCTAATCCCCCTTGGAGGGCCCATGGCTACTGCTGCCGCAGCCCCTCCGTGGGCCTCCTTAGGCCCTGACACTACACCCCTCCTGGACAAGCAGCTCGTCCTCGAGCTACCGCATAACGGATGCTTAAAGACCGAGTCTACTTGACTCAAAATCAGACACCTAAAAGAAAAGTCTTTTACATCTCGACTTATCTTATTATTTCGAATCTGATTTTTTTACCGCATAAGATAAGGCGGACACACACGTGTGCAGCCACCTGGATCCCATGGACGCCATCTGCACGAAAGGAGAGCACATGGATGGGCACCTGGAATAGGTCGCAACAATAACCAGCGGAGGCGCCCTCGTGGCGGCCGGTAGCGGAATGTGGTGGCGCTAAATAGTGCACCCTTGTTGATGACGAGGTTAGTGCCTTCCCTACCGCCGCTGCCGTAGAGTTGAAGTTCGTCGCCCGCGGGACACGTACCATGCTCACACTTGGAGATAGCGGCCCGGTGCCATTGCTGATGGCCATAGGGCGAGGTCGCGCCCCCGTGTGTCGAGGTCAACCGTCACCAAGGCTGCCTCGAGCATCTGCCGTCGCATCACCCGCACTCTCCGTCGTGCAAAGAAGCCACGAGCAGCAGCTTGTATGCCCATAGCCGCCGACGTTCGGAGCCGTGCGGATAATGCCAGCTGGTGTTGCTCATATTGAACTGCTGCCTTGATTTGTAGCAGCCCTTGCTCAACCTTCTGGAGCGTGGCTTGCATCTTTGTGAGATCAGCCCTTATGTTGGTCCATAAATCCCCCATCGATGGAGCTGGTGATTGCTGAGTCATGGCTGCCCCTAGTGGCGTCGCCCATGGGGACGGAGACACCGTCAACGAAGATGATGTGATAAAATTTGGCGTTGTCCCTGGGGATGGGCACGCCGGCGTCCAGGATGTGGTGACAAAATTGACAGGCGATGCTGCCCATGGAGATAGGGACGACGGTTGTCAGGATGGCGTGACGAAGGTGGCATGCGGCGTAGCCCATGGAGATGGGGACGTCGGTTGCCAGAACGGCGTGACGAAGATGACATGCGGCGCTGTCCATGGGGATGGAGACGTCGATTGCCAGGATGACGCCGCGAAATTGGCAGCAGAAGTCATGAGATCAGATCGAAACCCAAGCTAGCCGATACAGATGTTATGGTCGCTAGATCAGTGAGGGATTGAGAGGGAATTCGATGGTTGAAGCTGCTGGTGGAGGTGGTGTGGTACTGTTCATGCGTGAACAGTACTCGCAGTTACTGTTCACAGGGCGCCGGCCGGGGGCCTCTGCCCACGGCCGAGCAAGAGGGGGGTTTCCCTTCTAATTCTTGCCTGCTTTATTTCTCATCCATTGATTACATAAATAGGCCGGTTGACCGTCCTTATCTAGCTAGAGATCCTTATCTCCTAAAAACTCTCAACAAACTACTAACTGATAACCTTCCTATATAATCTCAACTAATCTTCTAATCTTATCTCTAATTATCCTTATCTAATCTCCTTTGGAGGGCCCATGGCTGCTGCTGCCGCATCCCCTCCGTGGGCCTCCTTAGACCCTGACATTATGCAAGTGAGATTTATGTACTATATTTTTTTTACTGTAGGGAGCGAGTCAAATAATGAACATGTTATAAAAAAGTAGAAACATAACATGGTGATGCATATAAATTTTAATCTTTTATCTGATAAATTTAAGGAAGAGTTATATCTGAAATCTTGGAAGTATGGTTTTTTTTATCAAGTAAAATTTTCATTCCTCTATAGTTTAAAAGATCGAAACGGCCCTTCTTTTCCCTTTTTTGTTTCGTATATAGTTTTTTTTTTCAGTTGAGTTCGCTGTGTATTTTGAAAAGCGATGTAACTTTCAAAGTAACATGGCGTCGCCCGATGGTGCGGTGGTATTTCGGTGAGTACAATATGAGCAAAATAAAATAAAATAAAATATCATGCATCTTGTCGTACCAGTTCATTAACGGATCGAACCAGGTCTGCTTTTCGTCTCGATTCAATCTTCATGCTTAACCACTCCACATTCAATCTTCAGGCTTGTTCGTTTTGTTCATGGGGCTTTTTATTTTGTTCTTAATCCAATATAGATTGGATGGAATTGAGTTTAAATCCCATTAACCCAAACAAATCAAAATCTCTAATAATTTTTTCTAATCATCCATGGACCGAACAAAGTCTTAAATAGTAAAAAAACTTAAATTATATACACATAGGAATTCGAACTATAGTTTCCAAACTCACATTCACCTAGCAACATAACATAAAAAAACTATTACAACGTACAGTGAAGAACATCAGCACATGCGAGTACGCTGTGTACGGCACCTAACTATTACACAACACACCACATGTCAATTGATTGCAAGCTTCAAAAAAATGGTGCCAAGCTCATGCCAGCGACAGCAACGGGTGCAATGCATTACATTACCGCAGACAATATCAATCAGCATATGCAGAATAATTGAGGAAAGCAAACAATCTCAAGTAGTTTTTCCAGAAGTAACATGGAAACAGTGAAATAAAAATAACGACGGAGTTCGGGAGGGGGCAAGGTTGCATATGGTAGCAACGAATGATGTTGAAGAAAGTAAGATTTATACACGCACAATCTGATGACAGCAAACTGGGGGAAATAGTCAAAGGCTTCAGCTTATCATGCATAGGTCATAGGACCTCTCCAGTTGTGTATTGAGCTCCATGCTACTGTTGTTGCTCAGTGGTGGAAGCCACGTTAGACGCTGATCTGGATTCTGATTCACCACAAGCCCTTATAACCGCCTCATTCTGTGATAAAACATTGCAAAATATTACTCGTCGGGTCGAAATGCTGGACTCTAGGCAACAATGAGAAAAGTTCTGCAAGAACTGACTTCTAAACCCTGCTGTTTATCATTACAGACCTAAAGGTAAAAGGCATTTGTAACCTTAACTTCTGAGTAGGGATATACCTCTACATGAGATCCAAGCATTTAGCACTGTCCAACTCTAATACAATGAAAGGAACAGACCTAAAGGTTAGGAAAACAGTATTTGCGATTATGGTAAGAAGGTAATGTAAGCCGACCCTAGTTCCAATGGACCAACCAACCCACTAGTCGTGATTAGTCATTGACCAGCTCAGTCCTGTATATTTCAAAACCGATATACTACACGATATATAAAGCAAACAACAAGAATATGAAAGCACTAGAGCAGCAGATTCTTGTGAGATTTCATGTCCAGTTGGTCAGTTTTGTGAAACTTTGAAGTGTCATGTACTCATGTACGCACATGTGTATGTATTATGTAAGAGAGCAGCGGCAGCAGCAGTAGAGCATGAGCCATGAGAGAACAGTAGACCAAGTGGGTACAGAGAAACCCTGTTGGGGTCAAAAAGGAAGGAAAACCCTAGTGGCCCAGCTGCAGCTCAATATGCTGTCTCAAGTCTCCAGGTCAGTCATCCAACAAAGCATTTTATCCCAAGCAAGTTGGGGTAGTCCAGAGTTAAAAACTCAATAAAACCGTTCGGGCACATTCAAGGCTAAATTTTTGGGGTATATGCTACCCTTTCAAGTCTCCTTTTATTGTTTCTTTCCATATCAACTTCGGTCTTTCTCTTCTCATTACTATCGCACCCTTAGGATCCCATTACGCACTGGCATCTCTGGAGGTCTCCGTTGGACATGTTCAAGCCATCTAAACCGATGTTCGACAAGCTTTTCTTTAATTGGTGCTACTTGGCTATGTCATCATTTCGGATTCAATCCCTTCTTGTATGATCATAAATCTATCCCAACATACACATTTATGCAACACTTATTTGTTGTCTTTTTGTAGGTCAATATTCTGCACCATACAACATAGCAGGCTTAATCGTTGTCCTATAAAACTTGCCTTTTAGCTTCTGTGGTTCCCTCTTGTCGTATAGAACGCCAGATGCTTGACGCCACTTCATCCACCCTGCTTTGATTCTATAGCTATCATATTTATCAATATTTCCGTCTCTGTAACATTGATCCTAAATACCTAAAAATGTCCTTCCTAGGAACTATCTGACCTTCCAAACTAACATCTCCTTCCTCATGTGTAGTGTCAAATCACATCTCATATATTATGTTTTAGTTACACTAAGTCTAAAACCTTTGGATTCTAGAGTCTCCCACCACAACTCTAATTTCCTATTTATTACTCATGTCCGACTTTTATCAACTAGAACTACATCGTTCGCAAAAAGCATACACCAAGGGGCATCCTCTTGTATGTCCCTTGTGACCTTATCGATCATCAAGGCAAAAAGGTAAAAAAGTAAGAGCTCAAAGCTAATCCTTGATGTAGCCCTATTCTAATCGAAAAGCCATATGTGTCTCCATCCATAGTTATTAAGGCGGTAAGGCAGCGTAAGGCGACCGACCCACTTTTTACCTTTTAGGCGGTAAAGCGTAAGGCGAGGAGACACCTTAATTATATATTAATATAACGCTTTTATTATATAGTAATATAAAATATTAGACCAAATATGATTTATATAACAATAATTCAAAATTAATAAGTAAGCTAGCACAACTATAAGGCCTAGTAGGTCTATTTCAGTCTAGTAGAAGAGAGAAATTGAAAAAAAGAAAAATAAAAAATCTACAAGCCCAAAGGCCTAGCTAGCCCAGCCCAACAGCAACAGTTTTAGGTTAAAACAGCTCCCTCCCCTGCCGTGCAGTGCAGGTGCAGCCGCTGCTCCACTCCTGTGCAGCCGCCGGCCGCAGCTATCTCTCTCCCGCACCTCCATCTCTCTCCCTCCCCACAGCTCCTTGTCTCTCACTCCCCCGCAGGTCTCCTTTCTCCTCTGACTCGCCGGCTGGGGCCGCACACCCTCGCCGCAGCTCCATGCGCGCGCTGCCGCAGCGCCCTCTGCCCTCGCCGTACTCCCATGGCAAGGCGATAGGAAGCCTTGCGTGGTGAGGCTCGCGTTACCGCTGCCTTAATAACCATGTCTCCATCACTTGCTCAAACACTAATAACATTGTTGTATATGTCCTTAATAAGTCTAATGTACTTCATTGGAACTTTATGTTTGTCCAAAGCCCACCAACATAACATTCCTTGGTATCAAGTAGATTTCTGATCAGACAAATTAATTTCTAATCAGTTAAATCATAGCCGCGAAAGGGCCATTAGTTGAGTTGGTTATGTGGTCTGAGTAGCACTCCTCAGGTCCTAGGTTCGATTCCCTCTGGGAACGAATTTCAGGCTGTGGTTAAAAAAATCCCCTAATCTGTCACACGCCAAAGCATGAATCTAAGGCTCGGCCCTGGTCGCGGTCGTTCTCACATGGACTACGGTGTTGCTGTGTATTAGTGTGGGGTACATGGTTTTCTCGATCTGCGTGAGGTCTTTTTAATATAATGCCTGGTGGCTGTCTTACCCCCTCAGGTCGAGTTTTTTAAAAAATCATAAAGCCTAGTCAAGGTCAAGAGGCCCACCGACTAATTGCAATTTATCGGTCGAGGGACAACTTGATACCACTGGATAAAGGAAGAGTTGGTTGCAAACAATGAATAAATACTGCCTCAGGAGTCAGCAACCTAAATAGTGAAATCAGTATCTCTTCATGTATGGGCTTTACCACAAGGATTCTGAATCGTGATGCAGTGTACATAAAATTCTGTTTCAAAATAAATCTAAAGCCAGTTAGTAAGATGCATCAGCTTAGAGCAGCAAGAAAACACAATTGTACTATTCTGTTACTCTTTTATCGGTTTGTTACAGAAATGTAAGGAACATCTAATGGAAGTAACTTGAATAGTTGAATAATTGTGCATTAGATATATCGAATCAAAATAAAAGAAAAGATCAGGAGAAAACAAGTGACCAGTACAGCCATTCAATACATGTGCAGCAAAATTGCAATAGAACACAAGATCAGGAAAATGCAATGGAACAGAAGGATCATAACTTGACAAAAGCATACTTGTGATTTGTGAGGATGTAACAAAAAAACTTGACAGATGGTGATTTTCTTAACAATCAGTTAAATGGGCCTAAATCTAGGTTTCCCTAACATACAATCTTCAGTGACGCTATGCATGTATCAAACCAAACAAGTGGACAATAACACTGATCCCACCAAAAAAAGACTATGCATTTGTGGCTGCACTGTATCCCAGGAAAATATTCAGTGCAAACCACATCTTCAATGGAATTGTGAAAATCCCCTCGAAAAGTATGCTTACGAGTTTAAGATAAAATTGAAACAACAATGCACATCGATAATGCATGCTTTAGATGTACACTACCACAAAATTGAGATTCAAACTCAACCCAAAAATTCACACGAAATAAACAAATTTCAGGTGCATATGCACTGAAGACAAAATTACACCTGAAATTTGTTTTTCGTATCAGTTTTTACAAAATGAGTTTTGATCTCAAAATTTGTGGCAATGTACATCTATAGATGCAGTATGAATGAACAGCATTATAATATTTTTTAAAGCTCCTAAGTATGTTTATCTGGGGTTTTTTCAAGATTCCAGTGAAGGTGTGGTTTGCACTGAATATTTTCCCATGTATTATATATCTCACATGTGGGCATGTGTAATGGAAGAGTTTTTGCCAACATGTCTAGACACTCTGATCTGCAAAAGCTAGACTCATGAATCACATAAGTTTCAATTAAAAAATCAAGAAATTAACAGGGGAAACTCAGGAGCAACTATTGATGCTTGCAAAAGATTAAAGTTGGAGCAGGACAAATCAAGTATAGAGTGTAGCAGAGCAGTGAACTGATGATGCTATTGGTAGTGAATGATTCTGACTGACTGCAGCACCAAGCTTCAGAAAAGGAAGCACACTATGAAGAAAAAAGATAAAAGAATTGTTTCATTTTGTTAAACAGTCACATGTAATAGGCTATTCCAACAATATCCAACCAAACTACTATACCAGTCAAAATGAAAAGGTTTGCCTGAAGCAGGAAGAATAAATCATCATAGATAAGCATTGTCTGCTCTATTCCAAATAATGAAAATATCCTATTCTACAAGCTGAAGCTACAGAAGATCATTAGGGTACAGGAATTTCTTCAAAACGGTGTATCATACGGCGTAAATTTTAAACAAGATGTTGAAATGCTGTCTTCTTAGTGACCTGAACTTGGTATCAATGTGATGTACTCCATGTAATCTGTTGCCTATGTGATCATGATGCGAGCACGTAGCAATGCACAGGCACAAATCTAGTTGCCAGGCAAGATAAACATTAATCCAGCAATTAACTCCATGTGAAAAACAACACAGGAATACATCAACACCCTCACTGCTGCCATTAAAGAATCCGCTATGTAATATTTAATGCTAGATGCTGGTTATATCTTTCATCGACATAAAGAAAATAGAACTTCCACTGTAGTTAGACCCGAGCTCTGCCAGCCTAGAAATTAAGTTTAACACGAAAGCCAACTCAACTGCCCATATAATTCAAAGATCTATACTACTCCAAGAATGCTTCAGTAAATGACAATGAAAAAAATGACATTGGTGGGATTATATTCCTCCTATTGGTTGACAAATGCAAAATCGCACAGATCATGTACCCATGATTATGAGGAAACCTCATATGCAGGTAAAAAAGGCTGCCAATTTTGGGGGCAAATTACAGGAATAGTATGCGCAAATCACCAATTGAAACCTTTTATGCAACTCCTGAATGACACAAGTCGACTTTAATAATCCAATCTAGAAGCGTTAACCATTTCTTAGAACCTATTGCATTTATAGGTTAGGTTCATGGTAACCAACAAGTTTTCCAGTTTTTCCCTGGAGGTAGCTTATCACCTTCCCTAATATTGATGGCCAAGTACCAGGAAGAACAAACCAACAAGGTGCGAAATGAAGTTTTAATTTTAATAAAGCAAACAATACAAACGAGTTCCTGACAGGATATACACAGAATCCGTAGGCAAGAAACTTTGTGTAAACTTCGTCATCGTCGTCCCCTCATAGAAGGCAAAAAACCCTTCCCTCTCAAATCATAGGCATGCGCTCCAAAATCAAACCACAACGCTACGAGTCGGAATAACTGATCAGCTCGAAGAGACGAAGAAGTACCCATTATCTCTGCCCACAACGCTGCACGATAGCACCGGAGCGGGAACGTAATAGAGGAGGAGGAAGGTAGTCAACCTGCCAGAGCCGCTTAAGGCGCTTCTTGGCGTTGTTCTTGCGGGTGGTGGTGAGCTTGATGCGCTTCCACAGCAGGCCCGGGGAATCGTTCCGCTTGACCACCTCCAGCGCCCGCGTCGCCCAGAAAGCGCCCCCCAACAGGCCCCCGACCGCCATCGCTGCTGGATCGGTTGGCTTCTTCTTCCTCTTGTTTCTCGCGCGCCGGCGCTGGCGGCGGCAGCGGTCGGAGACTCGGAGACGGGAGAGAGAGAGAGAGAGACCAGAACGGGAAAAGGGTTTTGGGAATGTTTGGGGCTTTGGGCTTGGGCCTTCGTTGGCCTACGGAATACCAGGGTCCTTTGATAGCGGAAATAAATTTTAAATGTTACATGGATATTTGGATGCTAAATAAATGTATTTGTATAGATAAATACTAATAAAGTATAATATGAACGCTATTTGTTACTGTTAGATTAGTTTATGGCCATTTTGGTATTTTCATCCCATCACCCCATTATTAGTAGATTAGTTTTTTTCCAATTCGATATTTTGATCATAAATCTCACGTACGAACTAAAATTTTAGTGTTTTTATACTTTTTGAAAAGCTTAGAAAATTATCTACAACTTTCTCAATTATCAGATTTCTAGAAAACGCCAGTATCAAGGAGTTACCTGTATTTGAAGTAAATTTATTTGTGATCCCGAAATTTCTAAATAGTCTGTATTTTGGGGTCAATATCTCCCACTTTCTTTATCCAAAAGAGGTGTTCCATATATCTAAAAGAAATAGAAAAAGGAGACCTATAACTTTCATGTTGTGAGTTTGGACGTTTGAGATCGCTAAATTTATCAAACAGTCTGCTAAAGTTAGAGCAGAAAATCTATAACAAGCAAACGAGAAAATTTTGATAGATCCATGTCCACATACCATCGTAATTCTATTATCAAAATTGGATACAATCAACTCCTGACATCGCGCGAGTGCTAGAAAAATCACTCGACTTGTACCGAGATCCTATATTAGCATAGCAGCTACTTGACCTAGCATACTAGTATCTATCTTAAAAGGAATCCTGAGTTCATGCAACTAGGGTTTCAAACAACTCCTACACTTAAGTGCACAGTACAAACCTACAAACATTAAGTGTAGTAAAATAGCATATATAAATAGTTATGCATAAAACTGGGGCTTGCCTGAAATCCAACACTAGATAGTGTTTGCTAGATGACACTCGCTTGGCGAGCATCCACTAGTTAAGTCCATCCTTCTTCGGGTCATCCATCAACCGTATCTTGTGGTTGGCACCACTTTACCTTGCACGATCATCATCTCTCGGTCCTAAATGAGATACAGGATGCATATGTATGAATATGATGAAAGTAGCACAAGATACTACAAAGCACACGATAGCGGACTAAATACTAATTAGTAAGACACTGCAATGACTATACGCAAGCGCTAGTTATCCGTACGTTATCGGGCACACAAAGTCAACATCGCTGGGAAAGACAATGAACACTATCTATACTCATCCATTGCAAACACAGCATCATAAGTACGAGCATTTACCACATTGACTTTGATCATTCATTGGTTCCTTTATTTTTATACTAGTTAAGTACACATAAATTTGCTATGGCTGCTATATAGGCAGATTTAGCTAAAAAGGATTGATCACTTAATTGGGTTTTACAATCATTCACAATATTCTAATTCAAGCAAACCCCCTAGAGAACACATAGGAGGATATAGTTAATCACAATTATATATGATACTACTTTAATGACGTTGGTGACTTAGTAGTATTAGCAGAAAGCTAAAGACAGGACATTATTCATTTTGTTTCTTCGAACATATAATTGCACTTGCTAAGTGTTGATTAAGCTAAGCTACTTATTAGACCTTAACAAAATTAGTTCACTAACTTAGTGAGATGTGTACTACTTACTTATATATAACTGTTGGTCCTTGCTCTTGAATGCTATACACCAAGAACAAAGCAACACGATTGTTAACGATCAGAGACCTTCGTCCTTCGAATATTATCTCCCTTCGGGTATAATGATCTCCAGACGAAGGTCATGAAGGTCATACCTTCATCATCTTGATAAGCAAATATGAATGAAGGTATATGAAACATAAAAGATTGTAAATAATGATGGAACATTGGTAAATTATTTACATTCTCATTTCATAAACATGAATAATAAATTCACAGCATTTACACTTTATTGATACCTTCGGCTTGTCAGAAAGTGTGAAAGTGACTGACGCAAGAACTTTTACAAAGTAGCGTGAATAGTACAGTGTTACTGTTCATCTATTTATAGGTACGGGACGCAGCCCGGATAAAATTACATTCAAGTCCTTGACTTTTACTGTTAACAGTAAAGCAAGCTGTTAAGGGTCAAGTAGTCTTTTCTCCTTTAGATCAATTTCGTTTCCACCTTCGTCATTGTGTTGAACTGAATCTTCTTCGGCCACAGCTTCGACGTCCATCCATGCTACCTTCAGGCTGTGTGCCTGTGTCCTTATATCAAACGCCTTCATCGTAAAGCCAAAACTTCTTATAATAGTCTAAGTTATACCGAAAATACATGGTTAGTCACAATTTTGAGGACCTTCGGCAGGAAGAGGCCCCCAACAATAACCCCAATCATGTTCAGTCAAAACCCAAAACAAACAAGCAGTCGACTTAAGACAAACACACTGGAGTGGAACAATCAATCACAACTAACATGTTTAGGACAACAATGCAATAGTTACTTGTTTCAGTCATAACTCACAAGACATTAATCCAAAAATAGTGAAAAAATACTTTTTGGAAGGTTTAAGAAATGCTCTACATTTTTGGTATTGTCATCTCGATGTGATTAGATATTTAACAAGGTTAAATAGTGATAAATGACAGCTCTGTTCAAATTTGGACAAATTCGGACTTGTGACTTCAAAAATTCATAACTAGAGACCCAAGCATCCAAATCAATTGATCCTAGATTTTCTAGAAAGCTAATGAAATTTTCTACAAATCATTTATAAACATCTCAGGTTGATTTTAATATGTATCAAGGGTACAAGACACTATAAAGGCCTTGCTGTCTAGATTTGGACAGATTCAGTCTTCACACTTTAAACATCTATAACTTGACCTTTAGACCACCAAAAAGGATGATCCAAGACCTTTTGGAAAGCTCAGTAAAAGTATTACACAACTTTTATAATCACCAAGAAGTGGTTCCAATTTTAACCAACTCAAACAATACAGTTTTCGAAATCTGTCTAGACAGTGGACAGAACACAACAATCAGTTTGAAAAAAAATCATAACTCTTAAAATATCAAGCCTATAGTAATGAAATTTTAACACAAGCAAGATAATAAAGTTACCTACAACTTCCTTATGACCACCAAGAACTGATTCTAATATTAACTTAATCAAACATTGTCATCTCTGAAATCTGTATAGAAATTAGACAGATTCAGCCATTCAGGTACTAAACTTGTGAGAAGCATAACTTCTAAACCATTAATCCTTAGCTTATAAAATTTTAGGAAGAGCCAGACATCTAAGTAAACTACAACTTTTATATAGAACCTTTCTATAGAAACTTAATTTGCTTTACTAAATCATCACCACATTCTGAGAACACACAAGCAACAAATTCAGTTCGTGGGCAATCCTACTTAATTTAATTCACAAGCAGGCAATAAAGAAGTGACACTAATTCTTGACTCCACATCACTATGACATAAACATAAAACCCCTAATTGGTATTAAGGTATAATTCAAGCATTCCAAGAAACATGCATGCTTTTGTTTACTTCTAATTTTTCACTAACTCTTCTTATAATTAGATAATGGGTGTTATTTTAGCACTATATGAAACTATCTAATTTGGTGCTAGGATTTTTATGAGGTATAGGTGATAACAATTCATGACTAATGTATAAATTTCACATGCTCAGGTTTTATATATTAATTACTACAAAAAGAACAAATTATTAATGCAATAAAGCATGTGAGAGCAAGTTAAATCTAAAACTAATTGTTTTCTGTGAATGCATGACCATATTAAGTTATTTTAGGGTATTATAATATCATTCAAGTATAGTGGAACACCATTTTTCATTTTTACATCTATATATTATCTTTAAATCATTTAAAACTACTTAATATGCATCAAAATAGTTAAATCACTAACTCAGTGATACATTGAAAGTTCCCTTTGGCCCGGGAACAGGATCTGAATGTCGCCTAGAGGGGGGGGGTGAATAGGCGAATAAAAATTATCACTTTAAAACTTGAATTCTTACTCTACTCGACGACTAGAACGCAGTGGAATGAGACGACCCTTCGAGTAGGTTGCAACGGAATAGAAGATCCTGTCTCAAAATGTCCTGCACTTCAAATAAAGCTTATACCACAGATAAGTGTTGAAATGCAGATATAAAACTGAATAAGACAGAATCAGCACACAACACAGAGCAGAGCACGTGGACACAGGATTTTATCCCGAGGTTCGGCCAAGCCTGAAATGCTTGCCTAGTCCTCGTTGGAGTTAGCCACACCTGGGCTTGGAGTCTATTTCAACTCCTTCCTCCGTTTGCTCAGATCTGTCAGTCAGACAGATAGAGCCTTCCACTATGTTGAGTTGGTTACAATGAAACCGCGGCTGCTTACAATCTTCTTGGCAGCACTCCGGCAGAGTAACGATATGCTCAAGACCTTGCTCTAGCTCTTAGCAGCTCTTCTCCACTCTCTAAAGGCTTATAGCTTTGCCTTCTACACAAACTAGAGAGATACACACAAGAGGGAGAGTGAGAATTGATCAGAGTGATGTCTACACTTGTTGGCTGCACTTACACTTGAATGAGGCGCCTAGAGGTCCCTTTTATAGGCACAAGGGGCCTAGGAGCCGTTGGAAGCAATCCAGGAAGGCAAATCTTGCCTTCTGTCGGGTGGCGCACCGGACAATCCGGTGCACCACCGGACACTGTCCGGTGCCCGATTTCCTTCCAAAATTGGCGCAGTTGACCGTTGCAGTCTTGGAGCCGTTGGCGCATCGGACACTGTCCGGTGCACACCGGACAGTCCGGTGCCTCCATCTGATCGTTGGCTCGGCCACGCGTCACGCGCGGATTGCGCGGCCGACCGTTGGCCCAGCCGACCGTTGGCTCACCGGACAGTCCAGTGCACCACCACAGTCCGGTGAATTATAGCCGTACGTCGCCAGACTTCTCCCGAGAGTGGCCTGTTCACCAGAGTTCAGCCTGGCGCACCGGACACTGTCCGGTGCACCACTGGACAGTCCGGTGCATCCAGACTGCGCATAGTCATGGCTCCACCAGCAAAGTCTTTTTCTTTTCTTCTTCTCTCTGTTTCTAACACTTATACAACTATGTTAGTACACAAAAACTAATGTACTAAGTCTAGAAACATACCTTCTCTTGGATTTTCACCTCTCTATCATTTGACATGCTTAAGATTGATGTTGGACTCATAAATCATCAAGTTAGCTTAGACTAACATGTGTAAGCTCCAACATTCTGCAAAGGTCACATAGAATATCTCCAAACATAGGAACAACCCAAACTAAAGGTTAGAGTGCACTTAGCTCTTTTAGGCTGCTTCCAGTTCTTATTTTGACATTTGTTCTCCTTCTAGTGACTTTGTTTTCTTAGAGCTTGATCTTGAGCCTTATGACTTACACCACATAACCATAGATGTTTCCTCATTGGTTGTAGGTCACGTCCTTATGTAGTGATCCTTGATGTGCCATAGCTCTTCTCAACTCGATCACCCTTGACTTTGCAAGTCTTCTTCTTCACCCTTGGCTTTGGGTTCCTCAGCCTCTTTGACCTTCTCCCGTGCACTTGGTACCTCGAAGCTCTTCTTGCCTCCATCCTTGGCTTGATCAGTTGTCTCCGAGCTACGCACCCGAGTTTCACTTTATGCAATGTCCATCTTACTTGTGATGCCCATTATCTATCCATCATCTAGTCCTTGGACCATCACACTTGTTCACTTGTGTTGAACCCTGTTAGCTTTACATTAAGCACCTGTTCAACACTTAGTACACTTGTTAGTCCTTTAATTGAGTTGTCATCCAAACACCAAAACCCACAAGAGAGCTTTCAATCTCCCCCTTTTTGGTGATTGATGGCAACACAATTAAAGCTTACATAAGAGTGAAATTTAAAGCACAAATTTTGAGCTCTAAGATTGTAGAATGCTCCCCCTAAATATGTGCTTACATTAAAATCTTAGCTTTGGCCTTAAATGCCAAAATGCACATACTCAGGCTAAATCGAAGCATTGCTACACCTTAGCACCTGTGGGATGCATTGTGTCAAGGATCAAACCATGATGCGTATAACACACAAATGCACAGAATCAGAGTTAAACACCATTCAATTGAGTGGATATATCACAGGAATATCAACCTACCACTATTCACCATTAAGATACCAATTTAAACTAAGATACCAATTTAAAACAATCTTAAAGTACCATTAAACCATTAACCACATGCACCATTATCCACATGACTATCTATTTCAGAATGAACACAATAGATGCCAATTAATTCATAGCAGCGAAAGCACTAGTTTCGCATCATCACCATATACTAGAACAAGAAGCATATGATAAGAATTATCAATAACACAATAACACACTAACAATGCTCAAACTAACACATCACCCCTTATGATAAGCTTTTGTGACACCCCAGTGTCACCTAGGGTTTCTCTTAAAATGCCAAACCAAGAACCATCAATTTATGTGAACCAAAGTAAGCATGAGCATCAAACTAACTTAAGAATGAAGAATTCACCAAGAATATACTTAAAGGTATCATGATCAAAACAAAGGGGTCTTTCAAAAGGTAAGAATGTTGTAACCCTAATAAAAACCCTAAGTGAGCCCATGAGCGAAAATTCAAGAAAATAAGGAAAAAGGGTATGAAAAATTTAAAATTATGACTTGAGCCAATTATAAAAATTTAAGTATATTTAATAAGCAACAAGAAGGGTTGAGAAAGCTTAGCCAAAATAACTCAATTAAAACCCCAAATCAAGCTTCTCATGTGGGGACTTAATGGGAATTCTGAATTTCAGAATTCTGAAATTCAGACCTTGAGCCAAAGATCAAGCATGTTCACCTTGATTCCTAACTCGAATCCTAATGGCCCCATTGACAAAAATGTGCCTAATTAAACCCTCTGTCATGTGCCAGGAGATGGCATTGGGACGCGTGCCTCGGACACGTCAAACCAGAGATTTTCCCCCTGTGTGTGGCAGTGAGACAAACAGGATTTCTCCCCTCTCTATCTCTTAATCCAGTCAGCGAAACTTGCTAGCCTCCACACACAAACAACAAAGGGACCTAAGAGGAAGAGATCTCTCAATGGGATTATGGCCAAAATCTCCAAGATTTGGGCCCAATCCGCGTTTGAACTTGACCTCTCTCTGCGCTGCCTCGTGCTCGACGCTGTGCCAGGCGCCAGAGCGCGCACTGGCGTTCGCCGCGCACGCCCCGAGCGCATGTCAGAGCCCCGCCCTCGGCCGTGCTCGCCCGCGCCTATAAAGCCTCCCCGGGCGCCCCTCACTTCACCCCTCGTTCACCTTCACCGGCCAGCCCCCTCTCCTTAGCTCCGGCGAGCTCAATTCCGCCCGCCATTGCCGCCAGAGCTTCGGCCGTCGTGGCCAGCCCACTCCAGCCACCCCCAAGTCGAGCCAGTGCTTCGGCTAGCTCCACCAGTGGCCCATAAAGCTTTCCAAGCCCTCGGACTAGGCCGGACTTCACCGAAGGCCCGAGATCGACCTCACTGGACTTCGGTCCTTTGTCGCCGCGCGTGGACAGAGCTAACCGGTGAGTCTCCGCCCAATTCCTTGCACCTATATCTTCTCTGGCATCCCGTGAACCTCTCTGACTCGTCCAATTGAACTATCTCGCCGTGAGCAGGCCGGACTCCTCGCCGCCGACGAGCACCCCCGCCTGCGCACGTGGACCGACCAACTCCGACCACCCCCGACGGCGACCCGCACACTGTTGTGATCCCCAAGACCTCCCCTACGTCCTCGACCACTTCACCGGAGCAATCTCACCGCCGGTAAGCACCTCCGCCCTTTCTTCCGCCGCAGTTACTGTTTAAGCTAGGAGAAGGACCTCGGGTTAGGATTTGTAGAACCCGAGGGGTTTTCTGTAACGTCAGTGACCCATGTGAATAGTAGCCCAGGGACTGATCCGCGAAGAAAACTTGAAATACCCGCCAGGGACCCCAGTGCAAAGTGGTTTTCCATTAAATCAATTCTGTTAATCTTTTTAAATGACTAGAGAACTTAGAAAACCCATAACTTGATGAAGTCTTAATTAAAAGTTGTCAAACTAATTTTGCTAGCTCCTGAACATTATGAACTATCATTTAAAAATGATAAACCCTATGGTTTCTGTTCTGAATTTTTGAGTTTAAAATTAAAAATAGAAACTTACTAAACCTTGTTTAATTAAGGAAAATTAGTTTTTCTTCTGTACTGAACCTAAGAAAATTTGTAGGTGTTCAAACCTCACTTAGACACTGTTTAAAAATAGTAGGAACCCCAGCATTGAAAAATATGATGTAGATATTCATTTAAAGCTATTTTGCCCAAAATTTAGAAAAGATCAGAAAGGCATTAGAAATTAATGAACAGTGATTAAAATTATTTTTTCTAGTTTGCTTATGTAACAGAGAACCTAGGAAAAATAGAGAGACCATTAGTCCAGATCAGCTTTAAATTAGAATGCTTTATTTAGCCTTATTTGAACTGAAAAATAATTATTAGAATTACAAAACTATACCCAAAATGGATAACAAAAATCCAGTAGACTTACAACCACCAGAGCCCCACTACAAAAATAAAGAACACCTCAGCCCAACCTTTTAAGTGAGGAAAATAAATATAAAATGATAATGAGGCATTTTCCAAATAAGTCATGAACAACCCCTAATAATGTGATAATGGGCAACCAAAAATTGACTAAGTCCATAATGAGATAAACCACCAGAGAAAAATGCAAACCCATGAAAAAGAAGCAAACTCTTACCTATTGCTAATGATTTAAGAGAATGGCCACTTAACTCAAATAATGCATACCACCCCTTCCCTTAAGCAAAAAGATGCCAAACTTCAGAATGATTGCTCTTGCACAAAACAAAAACTAAGAAAAATAAGAACTCTGTTGTTTGATATTTTTCAATTATAGTGGTAGTAGAAAGTACCAATGTGGTTAGAAACTTGAGAAAACCATAGTAAAATAACTAAAGGGTATTAATGACTAGAAGATTGTACCAAATCATGTTATGACACCTAAAAGCCAGCAAAAATAAGTTTTAGAGAATTACCCACTGTTAAATAATAGTTGTAGTTCAAAGCACCCCTTCTGCCCTAAAATTTGATAATTTTGTCCAGAGAAAATCATTCACTTTCTGATCCCCAATTTTCGAGACAGAGAAACATACACCAGTACCAAGCCACTGTAATTTTTGCAGAATTTTTAGTATTTTATAAAAGCAACTTGTAGTTCAAACCCACTCCAAAACATTTAAGAGAATAAAAGAAAAGGAAAAGAAGAAATAAACTCCACCCCAATAAGTCTAACTTAAGTACTTATCAATTCTCACTAAGGTTTAAAAAGAATTCAGTGGAACCCCAAAAATAAACCTACCACTTACCTTAGATGAAGTTTGACCCAATTTACCAAGTATACCACCCAAGGGCCTTACATAAGTAAAGTTAACTTTGTGTAACTCAAGAAGATCATACACCTCCAAAGTTGTAATTTCTAAAGGCACATATCATATCATGCATGTATCTTACACATTGCATTCATTAGATTGTAATCTTGCCGACGGAGAGTACGTGCTCATCCCCGAGCAAGGACCTGTCCGAGAGGAGGACCAGGAGTAGGCTTTAGAGGCTGCTGTTGAGGATCTCCCCGCGGCCCCAGCAATTGAAGACAAGCCCCGGTTTTTATGCATAACCGTATTATTATATGCTACTTTACTACACTTAATGCTTGTAGGATTGTAATGTGCACTTAAGTGTAGGAATTGCTTGAAACCTCTAGTTGCATGAACTTAGGATTCCTTTTTGAGATGAATACTAGTATGCTAGGTCGAGTAGCTGCTTGCTAATCAGGATCTCGGTAGAAGTCGAGTGATTTTTCTAGCACTCGCGCGAGGTCAGGAATTGATTGTATTCATCTTGATAACGGGATATATGTTGGTCTATGGACTTGGATCCAGGGAGGATGCCTTGACCATGAGACGGGAAAAAGAATTAAGGATTAATGTGTGGATACCTGAGTCAAGCTTTTGAACGTACTAAGCACATGCCGGGAAAAATGGTAACCGGTAAACCTAGTACCTGAGTGAAGCCGGGCGCGGACTTTATCCCTCATGCGACCTGAGACTGGGTCTCCCATGCTAGCTATGGTGGGTACAAGTGCGGCCACTGCACGGCGGCAGCCAGGGTCAGCGGAGCATTGTATGCCAAGGCGGTGAGGCCTAGACGCGAACGGGGAATCAATTGGGACGGTTGTCATGTGTGGGGTCGGAGTACCCTGACATACCGTGTGTTTAGGTTTACCTTGCAAGGTTTAAAACTCGATTCGAATCGTCTGCTTCTCGCAGCTAATGAGACTGCTTGACTCCTTGTACTGCATCGAGTAAGAAGTGAAATGAGGTTACATGAGATAACTTGTTGATTGAACTAAATGCTTGTCACCATGTATGCTTAGAAGGAGCAAATCTAGCTAAGTTAATGATGATAGAACCTGAAAAGCTAAAAATTGATATTAGAAACAGCTAGTGCTTTTGGCAAACCAAACCCCTCAGCCAAACAGCTGCATAGTCTAGAGGTAGAGGAGTAGACTCCTCACACCGGTTAAGTCTAGCTGAGTATTAGTATACTCAGCCTTGCTTGTGGCATAATTTTTGCAGGTACCATTCAGGAAATGGTTGATGGTGTGACTTGGCCTACCACCCTGCCACCGGGTTGGACGGTCGATTGGGATGTTGCCCCAGCAGGAGAGGAGCACGAGGAGTAGTGGGCTAGGCCTTGCCCAATTCCTCGATACCGACGACATCGATTATCCGCTGCACTTTATTTTGTGAACTCTTATTTGCTACTCAAAAACTCTAATCTATGTAATAATTCCGCACTTAATTTGAGGTTTCCTGTTTTATTGTATTTCTTCTGTGACTCACCTTCGAGTGAGATTGTGGAATTTGATCCTGGTTAAGTGGCTCTATCAGACTAGATCTGAGGGACTGACGGGTTATTCCGACTTAAGTGTGTTACGGCCCCCGAGGCGTGACTTAGGCACTTAAGCTGGAATAATTCGGGTGGTTCCGCCAAAACTGGTATCAGAGCAAATTCCACCACAGAGAAGGACAATAAACCATGAATATCGATTTTCAAAATCTAAAACTTGCCTAGAAACTGTTATGGATCGTCAGGACTAGACCGCTAGACCTAGGACGAAAGGCCTTAGGCATAGAGGGAGAAATAGGTGGCTAACTAATTAGGCCCCGTGGGCCAGTACTTATATTTCTAAGGATGCCCTAAAAAGCACCCTATTCTTGGAGAGGCAACGTTACTTCCAGCATGCATGCATTATAAAACACAAAGAGGAATTAAAAATTGAGCTAACCCACTTTCTTTAAAACCATCCGGGCTCTCTATTTCTTTTTCCTTCCACCATAATCTTTACCATTGATTCCCTTCCGCAGATAAATTCACCCACCCCCGCCGTGGAGGGGACTCTCGTTTCAGTTCTGACTTCCTTTCTCGCGATGGTTTTCCTTCCATCTTGTGGGAAGTGCTTAACTCCGCCGGTTACCCTACGCCCCCTTTGTACACGGTGCAGTTCTATGAGGAGCATCGGGTACCTCGTTGTCGGGTCTGGCTGACTTTGGAGGCTCATCCCGTTCAGCCGGGTTGGCGTTCTCTTGATTCTGAGACGATTGGACTCAGGACAGACGACACTGTTGAAGCAGCAGCCTTGAAGACTCTGATGACTTTCTGTGGCTACCATCCCCTGGAAATGGTAATGCACCCCTTGGGACTCTTCCCCGCTGAAAAGAAGGATGATCCCATGTGGTGTAACCTTGTGAGCCATGTGAAGGATGTGTGGGCAATGTATCCTGACTTGGTTGGGAGGGTCACCGTTCAGTGCATGAGTGCGCTGTACCGCCTTCAGGCCCTTCAGAGTGACACTATGGCACACCTTGCTAACATCGCTCAAACCACCAAGCTCACTCTCGATAGCCGGGAAGATTTTGTGGTCGATCTATCCACCGAGTTGGTAGAGAAGGATCTGCAGGTGGAAAGGCTGAGCCAGCGCATCACCACCTTGGAGCAGCAGGTGGAGATCCGGGACAACACTATTGATGTCTTGGAGAACCAGCTTCACGATGTGCAGAGGGAACTCGAAGAAGCGAATGACCACTTGGACATGCACCACCTGGAGATGGAGGCCAATGAAGAAGGAAGTGAGGGAGAAGAGGATCCCGAGGAACTAGGACCAGCCCCTGGTGCCAACAGGACTACCTCCGCGATGCCTCCTTCACCCGTATCCAGTGTCGCTTCCACCGCTCAGGGTTAAGCAGTCACTTCGACACTTTTAGGCGGATAGAAACCTATGCGAGCTTAGTTAATGTCAGATTTTGGACTAGGCTTATGGGTACCTTCCCCTGATTGATGTAACCCTGTGAACTTTTGAAATCTGTGGGATATTTGTCACCATGTTATCTTCATTTTGAACCTAATATTATGATTATGGCATTTTTCCTTCCATAAGAGATGATATCTTGTCATTCAAAACTGTGAGTTGGGATAACAATGGCTGCAATCTCTGTTTTCAGATGGCAGCTAGGCAGCGTCGCGGGCATAACGAGCAGGTTCCCCCGCCACCTCCTCCAGCTCCCACAGTGCAGGAGCTGATGGCCTAGCAGAATGAGATTCTGCGGCAGCTCTTGCAGCGCCAGCCCCACCCTCAGCAGCATGGTGGAGGCCAGCATCAGCGACCTCTGGCTATGGCAACTTACCAGGAGTTTCTGAGCACGCAGCCGCCCTTGTTCACCAAGGCAGAGGATCCGTTGGACGCCGACGTATGGCTCCGCGTCATCGAGTCCAAGTTTCCCCTCCTCACAGGAGACTGCCCTGATGAGGCCAAGACCCGCTTCGCCGCGCAGCAGCTTCGCGGATCTGCTTAGACTTGGTGGGACCACTTCCGTGCTATGCTCCCCGCTGATCGTGAAGTGTCTTGGGAAGAATTCAAGACTGCCTTCAGAGGACACCACATCCCAGCTGGCATTCTTGATCGGAAGTTGAATGAATTTCTGGCCCTTAATCAAGGAACCCGCACGGTACTGCAGTATGCGCAAGCCTTCAACGACTTATGCCAGTATGCAGGGTATCATGCTGATTCTGATGAAAAGAAGAGAGATCGCTTCCGCAGGGGTCTCAATACCAAGCTGCGGGAACGACTCAACACTGTCCGGGCTGATAGCTTCAATGAGTTGGTCAACATGGCCATCTCCCAGGAGGATTGCATTGTTGCTCACCGGGCAGAGAAGAAGAGAAAGGCACCAATGGCAGCACCATCCGCTCAGGCTCAGAGGTTCCGGATTGTTTCTCACAATCAGAGCAGGGGTTTTCAGCAGCAGGCAGGCAGATGGGTGATCAGGCCACCTCATCAGCAGCAGCAGCCGGCACTCAACCGCTTTCCAGCTCCCGCCCCAAGGAACAATCAGCCTCCGCAGCAGCAGCAGTTCCGCCAGGGCAATGGGAACAAGTGTTTCACTTGTGGCAATGTGGGCCACTATGCCAAGAATTGTCCCAGGAACCAGCAGAGGCAGATGCCAGCACCAAATCAAGACAAGGGAAGAAAGCAGAAGGTGCAAGTCAGGCAAGGGAAGCTCAACTTCACTACTCTGGAGGAAGTACCTGAAGGAGCTCCTATCATGACGGGTATCTTTTCAGTTTATAATCAACCTGCTTTAATTCTGTTTGATTCTGGTGCATCTCATAGTTTCATTAGCCAGAAGTTCAGTGCTAAATGTAAACTGCCATTCTCTCACTCTAAAGGGTCATTCATGATAGTCACACCTGGGGGTAAAATTGCAACTAATCAATTAAACCAAAGTGTGCCTATTCAACTGGGAAGCCACATTGTCAAAACCACTCTCCTTGTGTTGGGATTGGAAAATGTGGACATTATTCTAGGAGCAAATTGGATGACCTTGCACCAAGTTGTGCTTGATGTAGCCAGCCGTACCGTGGAAGTTAATTCTCCGTTCTGCGGGAACTTCACCTTAATTCTGCCTAGTCAAGGTTCTACTCAGTCATGTGCTTTCTCTATGACGGAGTTACCTCTGAAGAAGATCCCAGTGGTCTGCGAGTATGCAGATGTCTTCCCTGATGAATTGCCAGGAATGCCACCAGACCGGGATATTGAATTCGCCATCGAGTTGCAATCGGGAACGACCCCAATTTCCAAGAGGCCCTACCGAATGCCACCTGCTGAGTTGGCAGAATTGAAGAAGCAATTGCAGGAGTTGCTGGATAAGGGATTTATTCGCCCAAGTACTTCGCCTTGGGGATGTCCAGCACTGTTTGTGAAGAAGAAGGATGAAAGCTTGAGGCTGTGTATAGATTACCGCCCTCTTAATGCGGTAACTATCAAGAACAAGTATCCTTTGCCTCGTATTGATGTTCTTTTTGACCAGTTGGTCGGGGCCAAGGTATTCTCCAAGATAGACCTTCGCTCTGGCTACCATCAGATCAAGATACGAGCAAGTGATATTCCGAAGACGGCATTCTCGACCAGATATGGGCTATATGAATTTTTGGTGATGTCATTCGGGCTGACAAATGCACCCGCATATTTCATGTATCTGATGAATTCTGTTTTCATGCCGGAATTGGACAAGTTCGTAGTGGTTTTCATCGATGACATTTTGGTGTACTCAAAGAACGAAGAAGAACATGCCGGGCATTTGCATGTAGTGCTTCAACGTCTGCGAGAGCACCGCCTTTATGCCAAGTTATCCAAGTGTGATTTTTGGCTAAAGGAAATCAAATTCTTGGGCCACACTATCTCTCAGGCTGGAATAGCTGTTGATCCTGATAAAGTGCAAGAAGTGATGAACTGGAAGCCACCAACAACTGTCCGTCAGGTTCGGAGTTTTCTGGGATTAGCTGGTTATTACCGAAGATTTATTCCGGACTTCTCTCGAATTGCGAAGCCTATAACTGAGTTGCTGAAGGAAGAAGCCAAATTTGTTTGGAGTCAGAAGTGCGAAGATGCCTTCCATGCATTAAGGCAGCATCTGACCACAGCACCAGTATTGGCACAACCCGACAACAGCAAGCCTTTTGATGTGTATTGCGATGCCTCTGGCACCGGGCTAGGTTGTGTCTTGATGCAAGACAACCGAGTCATTGCTTATGCCTCAAGAGCACTCAGGCCTCATGAGCAAAATTATCCCACTCATGACCTCGAGTTGGCAGCAGTGGTTCATGCATTAAAAATGTGGAGGCACTATCTAATGGGGACCCACTGCAACATCTTCACTGATCATAAGAGCCTTAAGTACATCTTTACTCAGGCTGATCTCAACATGAGGCAGAGAAGATGGCTAGAGCTGATCAAGGATTATGACCTGGAGGTACATTATCACCTAGGAAAAGCTAATGTGGTAGCAGATGCCTTGAGTCGGAAAATGCAATGCAATTGTATCCTGATGGATTCTCGCATTAACACCTTGTGTGATGAGTTGAGAAAGATGCAAATTGAAGTGATTCCTTCTGGTTCGTTGTCTCACATTTCTGTTGAGCCAGCTTTGCAAGACCAGATTATCATGGCCCAGCTCCATGACAAGGGAGTGCAAATTATCAAGAAGAATCTCCATCAGAAGGTTGAGAAGTATAATTGTTTCCGCCAGGATGAAAAGGGTGTGTTATGGTTCAAAAGCAGATTGGTGATTCCTAAGGACCAGGACCTCAAGAGGAAAATCTTGGATGAGGCTCATCTCTCCAAATTCTCTATGCATCCAGGAAGCACCAAGATGTACCATGACCTGAAGCCTTTGTACTGGTGGACCAGAATGAAGAGGGAGATAGCCCAGTATGTATCAGGATGTGACACCTGTCAGAGGATAAAGGCAAGCCACTTGAAATCAGCTGGAGCTTTGCAACCCCTGTCTATACCTTCGTGGAAGTGGGATGACATCAGCATGGATTTCATTGTGGGTCTGCCCAACACCTCTCGTCATCATGATTCAATTTGGGTTATTGTGGACCGATTGACGAAAGTGGCACATTTTCTTCCTGTGCACACCACCGATAAGGCTCAGAAGTATGCAGACTTGTATATTGACCGGATCGTGTGTTTGCACGGATTACCTTGGACCATTGTTTCTGACCGAGGAGCCCAATTTGTTGCTAGATTTTGGGAACAATTGCAAGAGTCTTTGGGAACCAAGCTAATCAGGAGTTCAGCTTATCACCCACAGACTGATGGTCAGACGGAAAGGGTATACCAAATCCTAGAGGATATGCTGAGAGCTTGTGCGATTGATTGTGGCAAGAACTGGGATAAGCACCTCTCCTTGGCAGAGTTTGCTTATAACAATAGTTATCAATCCAGCCTAAAGATGGTACCTTTTGAGGCTCTTTATGGAAGAAGGTGCAGGACACCACTCAATTGGTCTCAACCTGGAGAGAGAGAAGTTTTTGGACCTGACTTAGTGACTAAAGCCGAAAGGAAGGTCAAACTAATCAGGAAGAATCTAGAAGCTGCTCAGGCCAGGCAGAAGAGTTACCATGATAGAAGAAGGAAACCTCTCCAGTTCGAGGTGGGAAGTTTTGTATACCTCAAGGTATCACCCACCAAAGGAGTGCAGAGGTTTGGGATCAAAGGCAAGCTAGCCCCTCGTTACATTGGACCTTATGAGATCATAGAAGCATGTGGACCAGTGGCATATAAGCTGAAGTTACCGTCAAAGATGTCTGCCATTCACAGTGTATTCCATGTATCTCAGCTGAAGAAGTGTGTTCGATTGCCGACCGAGATCATAGCAGAGCCAGATCTATCGTACCAAGAGTACCCCTCCAAGATTCTGGATTGCAAGGAAAGATCAACTCGGGCTAAATCGATCAAGATGTACAAGGTCCAGTGGAGTAATCACTCAGAGGAGGAAGCTACTTTGGAAACCGAGGAATTCTTGAGATCCAACTTCCCCGATTGCCTACCTAAGGAAGCTGGTACGTAATCACCCCCAACCCCCTCCTGCCCTTCGAATCTAAAATTCAGAAATATGATCTTAAATCAGAATGAAGTAACCATGAAACAAGATTTAAAAAGGACTTCCTTTTGAAGTTGCAAAGAGAATGACATTCGAAGAGCAGTTTTACCCTAATAATAGCAATAATCACCCATTTCCTATAAAGTCTCACCCTTCGCTTCACCCTGGAGGACTCTGGTCCGAATCTCGGGACGAGATTCCTTTAAGGGGGGGAAGGCTGTGACACCCCAGTGTCACCTAGGGTTTCTCTTAAAATGCCAAACCAAGAACCATCAATTTATGTGAACCAAAGTAAGCATGAGCATCAAACTAACTTAAGAATGAAGAATTCACCAAGCATATACTTAAAGGTATCATGATCAAAACAAAGGGGTCTTTCAAAAGGTAAGAATGTTGTAACCCTAATAAAAACCCTAAGTGAGCCCATGAGCAAAAATTCAAGAAAATAAGGAAAAAGGGTATGGAAAATTTAAAATTATGACTTGAGCCAATTATAAAAATTTAAGTATATTTAATAAGCAACAAGAAGGCTTAAGAAAGCTTAGCCAAAATAACTCAATTAAAACCCCAAATCAAGCTTCTCATGTGGGGACTTAATGGGAATTCTGAATTTCAGAATTCTGAAATTCAGACCTTGAGCCAAAGATCAAGCATGTTCACCTTGATCCCTAACTCGAATCCTAATGGCCCCATTGACAAAAATGTGCCTAATTAACCCCTCTGTCATGTGCCAGGAGATGGCATTGGGACGCGTGCCTCGGACACGTCAAACCAGAGATTTTCCCCCTGTGTGTGGCAGTGAGACAAATAGGATTTCTCCCCTCTCTATCTCTTAATCCAGTCAGCGAAACTTGCTAGCCTCCACACACAAACGACAAAGGGACCTGAGAGGAAGAGATCTCTCAACGGGATTATGGCCAAAATCTCCAAGATTTGGGCCCAATCCGCGTTTGAACTTGACCTCTCTCTGCGCTGCCTCGTGCTCGACGCTGTGCCAGGCGCCAGAGCGCGCACTGGCGTTCGCCGCGCACGCCCCGAGCGCATGTTAGAGCCCTGCCCTCGGCCGTGCTCGCCCACGCCTATAAAGCCTCCCCGGGCGCGCCTCACTTCACCCCGCGTTCACCTTCACCGGCCAGCCCCCTCTCCTTAGCTCCGGCGAGCTCAATTCCTCCCGCCATTGCCGCCAGAGCTTCGGCCATCGTGGCCAGCCCACTCCAGCCACCCCCAAGTCGAGCCAGTGCTTTGGCTAGCTCCGCCAGTGGCCCGTAAAGCTTCCCAAGCCCTCGGACCAGACCGGACTTCACCGGAGGCCCGAGATCGACCTCACCGGACTTCGGTCTTTCGCCTCCGCACGTGGACAGAGCTAACCGGTGAGTCTCCACCCAATTCCTTGCACCCATATCTTCTCTGGCATCCCATGAACCTCTCTGACTCGTCCAATTGAACTATCTCGCCGTGAGCAGGCCGGACTCCTCGCCGCCGACGAGCATCCCCGCCTGCGCACGTGGACCGGCCAACTCCGGCCACCCCCAACGGCGACCCGCACACCGTTGTGATCCCCGAGACCTCCCCTACGTCCTCGACCACTTCACCGGAGCAATCTCGCCGCCGGTAAGCCCCTCCGCCCTTTCTTCCGCCGCGGTTACTGTTTAAGCTAGGAGAAGGACCTCGGGTTAGGATTTGTAGAACCCGAGGGGTTTTCTGTAATGTCAGTGACCCATGTGAATAGTAGCCCAGGGACTGATCCGCGAAGAAAACTTGAAATACCCGCCAGGGACCCCAGTGCAAAGTGGTTTTCCATTAAATCAATTCTGTTAATCTTTTTAAATGACCAGAGAACTTAGAAAACCCATAACTTGATGAAGTCTTAATAAAAAGTTGTCAAACTAATTTTGCTAGCTCCTGAACATTATGAACTATCATTTAAAAATGATAAACCCTATGGTTTCTATTCTGAATTTTTGAGTTTAAAATTAAAAATAGAAACTTACTAAACCTTGTTTAATTAAGGAAAATTAGTTTTTCTTCTGTACTGAACCTAAGAAAATTTGTAGGTGTTCAAACCTCACTTAGACACTGTTTAAAAATAGTAGGAACCCCAGCATTGAAAAATATGATGTAGATATTCATTTAAAGCTATTTTGCCCAAAATTTAGAAAAGATCAGAAAGGCATTAGAAATTAATGAACAGTGATTAAAATTATTTTTTCCTAGTTTGCTTATGTAACAGAGAACCTAGGAAAAATAGAGAGACCATTAGTCCAGATCAGCTTTAAATTAGAATGATTTATTTAGCCTTATTTGAACTGAAAAACAATTATTAGAATTACAAAACTATACCCAAAATGGATAACAAAAATCCAGTAGACTTACAACCACCAGAGCCCCACTACAAAAATAAAGAACACCTCAGCCCAACCTTTTAAGTGAGGAAAATAAATATAAAATGATAATGAGGTATTTTCCAAATAAGTCATGAACAACCCCTAATAATGTGATAATGGGCAACCAAAAATTGACTAAGTCCATAATGAGATAAACCACCAGAGAAAAATGCAAACCCATGAAAAAGAAGCAATCTCTTACCTATTGCTAATGATTTAAGAGAAAGGCCACTTAACTCAAATAATGCATACCACCCCTTCCCTTAAGCAAAAAGATGCCAAACTTCAGAATGATTGCTCTTGCACAAAACAAAAACTAAGAAAAATAAGAACTCTGTTGTTTGATATTTTTCAATTATAGTGGTCGTAGAAAGTACCAATGTGGCTAGAAACTTGAGAAAACCATAGTAAAATAACTAAAGGGTATTAATGACTAGAAGTTTGTACCAAATCATGTTATGACACCTAAAAGCCAGCAAAAATAAGTTTTAGAGAATTACCCACTGTTAAATAATAGTTGTAGTTCAAAGCACCCCTTCTGCCCTAAAATTTGATAATTTTGTCCAGAGAAAATCATTCACTTTCTGATCCCCAATTTTCGAGACAGAGAAACATACACCAGTACCAAGCCACTGTAATTTTTGCAGAATTTTTAGAATTTTATAAAAGCAACTTGTAGTTCAAACCCACTCCAAAACATTTAAGAGAATAAAAGAAAAGGAAAAGAAGAAATAAACTCCACCCCAATAAGTCTAACTTAAGTACTTATCAATTCTCACTAAGGTTTAAAAAGAATTCAGTGGAACCCCAAAAATAAACCTACCACTTACCTTAGATGAAGTTTGAACCAATTTACCAAGTATACCACCCAAGGGCCTTACATAAGTAAAGTTAACTTTGTGTAACTCAAGAAGATCATACACCTCCAAAGTTGTAATTTCTAAAGGCACATATCATATCATGCATGTATCTTACACATTGCATTCATTAGATTGTAATCTTGCCGACGGAGAGTACGTGCTCATCCCCGAGCAAGGACCAGTCCGAGAGGAGGACCAGGAGCAGGCTTCAGAGGCTGCTGTTGAGGATCTCCCCGCGGCCCCAGCAATTGAAGGCAAGCCCCGATTTTTATGCATAACCGTATTATTATATGCTACTTTACTACACTTAATGCTTGTAGGATTGTAATGTGCACTTAAGTGTAGGAATTGCTTGAAACCTCTAGTTGCATGAACTTAGGATTCCTTTTTGAGATGAATACTAGTATGCTAGGTCGAGTAGCTGCTTGCTAATCAGGATCTCGGTAGAAGTCGAGTGATTTTTCTAGCACTCGCACGAGGTCAGGAATTGATTGTATTCATCTTGATAACGGGATATATGTTGGTCTATGGACTTGGATCCAGGGAGGATGCCTTGACCATGAGACGGGAAAAAGAATTAAGGATTAATGTGTGGATACCTGAGTCAAGCTTTTGAATGTACTAAGCACATGCTGGGAAAAATGGTAACCGGTAAACCTAGTACCTGAGTGAAGCCGGGCGTGGACTCTATCCCTCATGCGACCTGAGACTGGGTCTCCCATGCTAGCTATGGTGACTACAAGTGCGGTCACTGCACAGCGGCAGCCGGGGTCAGTGGAGCATTGTATGCCAAGGCGGTGAGACCTGGACGCGAATGGGGAATCAATGGGGACGGTTGTCATGTGTGGGGTCGGAGTACCCTAACATGCCGTGTGTTTAGGTTTACCTTGCAAGGTTTAAAACTCGATTCGAATCGTCTGCTTCTCGCAGCTAATGAGACTGCTTGACTCCTTGTACTGCATCGAGTAAGAAGTGAAATGAGGTTACATGAGATAACTTGTTGATTGAACTAAATGCTTGTCACCATGTATGCTTAGAAGGAGCAAATCTAGCTAAGTTAATGATGATAGAACCTGAAAAGCTAAAAATTGATATTAGAAACAGCTAGTGCTTTTGGCAAACCAAACCCCTCAGCCAAACAGCTGCATAGTCTAGAGGTAGAGGAGTAGACTCCTCACACCGGTTAAGTCTAGCTGAGTATTAGTATACTCAGCCTTGCTTGTGGCATAATTTTTGCAGGTACCATTCAGGAAATGGTTGATGGTGTGACTTGGCCTACCACCCTGCCACCGGGTTGGACGGTCGAGTGGGATGTTGCCCCAGCAGGAGAGGAGCACGAGTAGTGGGCTAGGCCTTGCCCAATTCCTCGATACCGACGACATCGATTATCCGCTGCACTTTATTTTGTGAACTCTTATTTGCTACTCAAAAACTCCGATCTATGTAATAATTCCGCACTTAATTTGAGGTTTCCTGTTTTATTGTATTTCTTCTGTGACTCACCTTCGAGTGAGATTGTGGAATTTGATCCTGGTTAAGTGGCTCTATCAGACTAGATCTGAGAGACTGACGGGTTATTCCGACTTAAGTGTGTTACGACCCCCGAGGCGTGACTTAGGCACTTAAGCTAGAATAATTCGGGTGGTTCCGCCACAACTTTCCTCTCAGGTTGAGATAAGCTTTAATGCACAAATTCTCCCCCTTTGATATCAAACACCAAAAACCATACTCAAGCAAGAACATTGGATGATGTCAAGGGACAGCAGGGTGTTAAGGAGGAAAATACACTATCAAAACTCCCCCTTACTTATGAACATATGCACTACCAACATTTGAGTAAGATACATATACGCAAAAAGATCAATACTTCCTTTTGTACCTTTACCATGTTGTGGTGTACTTCCCATCTTGAAAGTATTAATCTCTCGGGAGCTTCTCCACACTTGTGCCTGATTCTTTATCCTAACCTTTTCTTGTTGCTAAGACACCAAGCTTAGAGCAAGTTATAGTATTGTGGCACAAGATGAAGCTTCTATTCTAGTGATTACCAAAAGATGTCAATTGAAGCAAATTATCACGGCTACCAATTGAAAACTCATTTATTATTATAGCTCCATGATATTAAAGATAAGCATCTAGTAACACCAAATATTTATAGAGCATGAGCAATAAAAAATGCGATTAGTCACGACTTAAGATACCAATTACTTGACTTACGGAGGTACCCAAGTCCTGATTACTCCATTTCTTGCTCATCTTCTCTTTTCCATCTTGAGACTATACAAGATTACTCAAAAAATAATTAGTCTCAAAAGACACAAGTTATGTGTGCTCCCCCTAAACTTGTGCATTAAGTATTTGAATAACTTGCACTTTGCACATTCTAGCTTTCTTAGAACTAGAGGGGATCACAATATATCTTGGTCAAGGCATACTCTCAATTTCATCACATGAGATACCAATTGAATACCGAATGAAAGGTTGACTTAATACAACAATGCATGCCTCAAGAGGTATAACATTTTACAAGCAACTTAGGCATGCTTCATACATGATAATCATTTCCATATATGCTAATTGAAAACGACAAGATCATGCACATAAAGCACAATGTCTAACCACATCAAGATTAAGAAAAATTTTCTTAGGTACACCAAGAGAAACAACATTTTAAGGCATAAGTCACCTAAGCCAAGATACTACCAATGAAATGCAAGAACATAGCTATAATCACTTCAAGATATTTAATGAAATTGCATAGTTCCATTTTACATACCTTTGCCTTTTACCTGTATGGCCATGAGAGCACCAGTTATTACCACAAGTTCCCTATTGTTTATGTACTTCATAGCTCGAGAGGGTGCATTAGAGGCATAGCACATAGTGCCAAAATAGGGTAATCATGTGAACATGAACTAAACAAGATGTCATGCTTGCACACATAGGTTATTCATTACACACATATATCATGATTTACAAAAAGATATAGGTTTATCCATGAAAACATAAAGGATTAATCATGGTAAATATCTCAAATGTTAAGCTACCCAATGAATGATTCAAAAGATATGACTTATAGAGCACCTAATCATGATTAAGCAAACATGAATGTGATCTTTGAAATCATGAATCAATTATTAACAAGAATCCAACACAAGCAATCTTCAAAGCTTAACTACTCCAAGGACAGATAGCACGACATTCAACTTTTAAGAGTAATACTGATAATGTACTTAAGAAGCACATGTACCGTCCTTTGGAGAGCCAGATACACAATCAAGGTCCTTTGCTTGATTCACCAATAATGATTAAGGACCTCTACAACTTATTTCACTTGAGATGAACATGGGATTAGTGTCTCACAATAATTTAACCTTGGGTCAATGAATAAACACCAAAACAATTAACAGCTTAAGCATAGAGTTTGAGTTAACCGTCTTAAGCTCTCCCATGGTCTCCAGTCCATCTCAAGGCACCTGCATGGTCTAGTTAGCACAGTTTGGTACCCATCTCGGGATGGGTCCATGACATTCAACTAAAAGTGCCTTTGGTACCCAAATAGTCTTTGTGCTAGTTCTAGGTGATCTTGTTATAGATCTAGCACAAGTGTATGATTTGGGTCTCCTAAGCGAATGAGATTGAGACAAATTCACTTGCTTAGGAACCTTACCTTTATTACATACCTTGGATAGATGACCCTGCTCACCACACTTGTAGCAGAAACGTCGCTCAACCTGACATGACGCTTGCTGTTTGTCATTTTCCTTGGTGAGAGTCATCTTGGAGAATGCACATCTTTGATTCTTCATGACCGGACATGAAGTGATCATATGGTCCTTGTTGTTGCATCCAAAACATCTCCTTATCCCTTCGTCCTTGTCTTTGTATGGACAAGATGCGATGAGGTGGCCTAATGCCTTGCACTTGAAGCATCTCCGTTTTCCTTTTCTCTTGTTACTTTTAGATGACCTAGAGAAATTATTAGTGCAAATAACATGATTAATTGAATCATTACCTTTTTCCTGTATCATGTTGATTGCTTCACTTATTGCTTTAGGAACATCTTTTTCAAGGAGTTTGACCCTTGCTGCGGTTTCTCCTTCCTCAAGCTTCTTCACCACGTTTTCGCAGATATCTTGAGGAAGTTGAGCATGGCGTCTTCTCCTTAATTGTTTTTGTTTCTTGTTCCCAAGCAAATTCCTTTTTGACCCTACAACTTGTTGCTTATTTAAACATTCGCTTCCTTTTGAGCGACAGGGGTTAGCACATGGTGATATATTATCCAAATGTGCACTTGTGCAAGAATGAGGTTCACATGACTTTAAGTTTGTAATTACAACCTCATGAGCAATGCCAAGCATGATATGTCTATCCAAGAGATTATCATGATAACAAGACAATAAATCATATTTTTTAGTTAGAGCAAGTTTATCATGACTTAACAATTCTACTTGTCTCTTAAGCATGGCATTTTCCATTTTAAGTTGAGCAACACAAGATAAAGCATCATCATTATTTCTTTGCTCAAATAAAATTGAAACATACCGTTGGACCAAATCATCATGAGAGCACTTTAGCTCCTCATGTTCTTTGGTCATCTTCTCCAGGCTGTTGTTTGTTTTGATGAGTGCCTCCTCTAGCCTGAGAAGCATCTCACCTTGTTCCTTGTTCCTTCTCAATAGCTTAACCAAGAGCGCTTTGTCCTCTTCGTTGAGATGGATGTAGAAACGGTGAATCTCCTCTTCTTTTACATCGCCGGTCTCATTTTCCCTGTCATTAATGTCAGCACAGGAAAATGCACCTTGTGGTGATGAAGATTCATCCTCGCTATCATCCTCATATTCCTCCTCATCATGGCTTTCGTCTCCACCGTCATTGTTAGCAATAAAACATTTATTACTAGTGGAGAACAAACCTGTCGACGAGGTGGATTCATCGTTTGGTGCCCAACACTTTTCTTCTCCCTTTGAAGGGTTAGTATCACAAGTAATATAGGGAGTAGGAGCATCACAATTTGCCACAGAATATTTTCCTTTAATTCTATTCCATAAATCATGAGCATCAACAAATAAATCACTATCACTACTCATGATGGCAAAATAAGCACTTCTAGAAAGAGAGTCAACTAAGATGTTGCAAGCACGGTGATTGAGAGATAAACATCTTAGTTCAGCATTAGAAGGATTTTTAATAATATCAGAGGGAAAAATACTTCTACTAAAGATCTGTCTCAAATCAGGATCAACATGCATGAAAGCATTATAAATAGAGACAGACCAAGATTTGTAATTAGAACCATCGCCTAAAAGAAGTTCTACAGTTACCTCTTGTGACGACATCATCATCTCCGGACGGCTAAGCCCACACTGGAGAGGCCTAGCTCTGATACCAATTGAAAGTTCCCTTTGGCCCGGGAACAGGATCTGAATGTCGCCTAGAGGGGGGGGGGTGAATAGGCGAATAAAAATTATCACTTTAAAACTTGAATTCTTACTCTACTCGAAGACTAGAACGCAGTGGAATGAGACGACCCTTCGAGTAGGTTGCAGCGGAATAGAAGATCCTGTCTCAAAATGTCCTGCACTTCAAATAAAGCTTATACCACAAATAAGTGTTGAAGTGCAGATATAAAACTGAATAAGACAGAATCAGCACACAACACAGAGCAGGGCACGTGGACACAGGATTTTATCCCGAGGTTCGGCCAAGCCTGAAATGCTTGCCTAGTCCTCGTTGGAGTTAGCCACACCTGGGCTTGGAGTCTATTTCAACTCCTTCCTCCGTTTGCTCAGATCTGTCAGTCAGACAGATAGAGCCTTCCACTATGTTGAGTTGGTTACAACGAAACCGCGGCTGCTTACAATCTTCTTGGCAGCACTCCGGCAGAGTAACGATATGCTCAAGACCTTGCTCTAGCTCTTAGCAGCTCTTCTCCACTCTCTAAAGGCTTATAGCTTGCCTTCTACACAAACTAGAGAGATACACACAAGAGGGAGAGTGAGAATTGATCAGAGTGATGTCTACACTTGTTGGCTGCACTTATACTTGAATGAGGCGCCTAGAGGTCCCTTTTATAGGCACAAGGGGCCTAGGAGCCGTTGGAAGCAATCCAGGAAGGCAAATCTTGCCTTCTGTCGGGTGGCGCACCGGACAGTCCGGTGCACCACTGGACACTGTCCGGTGCCCGATTTCCTTCCAAAATTGGCGCAGTTGACCGTTGCAGTCTTGGAGCCGTTGGCGCACCGGACACTGTCCGGTGCACACCGGACAGTCCGGTGCCTCCATCTGACCGTTGGCTCAGCCACACATCACGCGCGGATTGCGCAGCCGACCGTTGGCCCACCGGACAGTCCGGTGCACCACCGGACAGTCCGGTGAATTATAGCCGTACGTCGCCAGACTTCTCCCGAGAGCGGCCTGTTCACCAGAGTTCAGCCTGGCGCACCGGACACTGTCCGGTGCAACACCGGACAGTCCGGTGCATCCAGACTGCGCATAGTCATGGCTCCACCAGCAAAGTCTTTTTCTTTTCTTCTTCTCTCTGTTTCTAACACTTAGACAACTATGTTAGTACACAAAAACTAATGTACTAAGTCTAGAAACATACCTTCTCTTGGATTTTCACCTCTCTATCATTTGACATGCTTAAGATTGATGTTGGACTCATAAATCATCAAGTCAGCTTAGACTAACATGTCTGAGCTCCAACATTCTGCAAAGGTCACAAAGAATATCTCCAAACATAGGAACAAGCCAAACTAAAGGTCAGAGTGCACTTAGCTCTTTTAGGCTGCTTCCAGTTCTTATTTTGACATTTGTTCTCCTTCTAGTGACTTTGTTTTCTTAGAGCTTGATCTTGAGCCTTATGACTTACACCACATAACCATAGATGTTTCCTCATTGGTTGTAAGTCATGTCCTTATGTAGTGATCCTTGATGTGCCATAGCTCTTCTCAACTCGATCACCCTTGACATTGCAAGTCTTCTTCTTCACCCTTGGCTTTGGGTTCCTCAGCCTCTTTGACCTTCTCCCGTGCACTTGGTACCTCGAAGCTCTTCTTGCCTCCATCCTTGGCTTGATCAGTTGTCTCCGAGCTACGCACCCGAGTTTCACTTTATGCAATGTCCATCTTACTTGTGATGCCCATTATCTATCCATCATCTAGTCCTTGGACCATCACACTTGTTCACTTGTGTTGAACCCTGTTAGCTTTACATTAAGCACCTGTTCAACACTTAGTACACTTGTTAGTCCTTTAATTGAGTTGTCATCCAAACACCAAAACCCACAAGAGAGCTTTTGTTGATGAACTAAGATGTCTATCTCTAAATCATCATGCTTGCAACATCTTAGTTGATTCTCTTTTCAGAGGTGCCTATTTTGCCATCATGAGTAGTGATAGTGACTTATTTGTTGATGCTCATGATCTATGGACTAAACTTAAGTTGAAAATTTTTAAGTCCATATGCACTTCCTCTGCTCCCTTTATTGCTGATGATACTAACTTGTCCAAGGGAGAAGAACAAGAACGATGGCAACCAAACGATGAATCCACCTCATCAACAGGTTTGTCTTCCACTAGTAATAAATGTCTTATTGCTAACAATGATGGTGGAGACAAAAGCGATGATGAGGAAGAATATGAGGATGAGGAGTCTACATCATCACAAGGTACATTTTCCTGTTTTGCTTCCACTGATAATAATGACAGGGAAAATGAGACCGACGATGTGGAAGAGGAGATTCGCTATTTCTACATCCATCTCAACAAAGAAGACAAAGCACTCTTGATTAAGCTGTTGAGAAGGAACAAGGAACAAGGCGAGACGCTTCTCAGGCTAGAGGAGACTCTCATCAAAACCAACGACAGCCTGGAGAAGATGACCAAAAAACATGAGGAGCTAAAGTACTCTCATGAGAATTTGGTCCAACGGTATGAATCTATTTTAATTGAGCAAAGAAATAATCATGATGTATTATCTAATGCTGCTCAACTCAAAACTGAAAATTCTATGCTTAGGAGTCAAGTAGAAATGATAAACTTAGAAAAAATTGCTCTAGGTGAAAAGTATGATATGTTGTCATATTCTCATAATAAATTAGTTGATGACCATATCATGCTCGATGTTGCTCATGAGGTCGTAATTACGAACTTAAATTCATGTGAACCTCATTCGTGCACAAGTACACATTTGGATAATCTATCACCATGTGCTAACCCCTGTCGCTCAAAAGGAAGCGAGTGTTTAAATGAGCAAAAAGTTGTAGGGTCACAAAAGAAATTGTGTGGGAACAAGAAGCAAAGACAATTAAGGAGAAGACGCATTGCTCAACCCTCTCAAGATATCCACGGGCGCGTGGTGAAGAAGCTTGAGAAGGGAAAAACTGAAGCAAGTGTTAAGCTCTATAAGAAGGATGTTCCTAAAGATGAAGAAATCAACATGAGCTTGGAAAAAGGTAAAGATTCAATTAATCATGTTGTTTGCACTGACCATTTCTCTATGTCATCTAAAAGTAACAAGAGAAGAGGAAAACGGAGATGCTTCAAGTGCAAGGCATTAGGCCACCTCATCGCATCTTGTCCATACAAAGACAAGGATGAAGGGATAAGAAGATGTTTTGGATGCAACAACAAGGACCACATGATCACTTCATGTCCAGTCATGAAGAATCAAAGATGTGCATTCTCCAAGATGACTCTCACCAAGGAAAATGACAAACAACAAGCGTCATGTCAGGTTGAGCGACGTTTCTGCTACAAGTGTGGTGAGCAAGGTCATCTATCCAAGGTATGTAATAAAGGTGAGGTTCCTAAGCAAGTAAATGTGTCTCAATCTTACTCGCTTAGGAGACCCAAATCATACTCTTATGCTAGATCAATCATGAGATCACCTAGGACTAGCACAAATGCTATTTGGGTACCAAAGGCTTTTTTGGATGATCGATATGGACCCATCCCGAGATGGGTACCAAACTGTGCTAACTAGACCATGCAGGTGCCTTGAGATGGACTGGAGACCATGGGAGAGCTTAATACGGTTAACTCGAACTCTATGCTTAAGCTGTTAATTGTTTTGGTGTTTATTCATTGACCCAAGGTTGAATTATTGTGAGACACTAATCCCATGTTCATCTCAAGTGAAATAAGTTGTAGAGGTCCTTAATCATCATTGGTGAATCAAGCAAAAGACCTTGATTGTGCATCTGGCTCTCCAAAGGACGGTACCTGTGCTTCTTAAGTACATTATCAGTACTGCTCTTTAGTCTGATTGTTGTGCTACCTGTCCTTGGAGCAGTTATGCTTTTTTGATTGCCTGTGTTGAGTACCTTTCAATCAATGATTAATGATTTCCAAAATCGTAACCATGCGTGCTTAATCATGATTGTGTGCTTTAGAGGTTATGTCTCTTGAATCATTTAATGGGTAGTTTTTCATTAGATATATGTAGAACCCAAAATCTTACATTAAGAATTTATGAAAAAAATCCCTAGAGCTTTTGAATTAAAATATTCTTTAATAATATTTTCTTAACTTAAAGTTACTTCTCCTAAAATTCTTTCCTAATAAAATACTACTAGATGAATTAAGTTATCTTATCATGGAACTATACATATAAGTAAGATAATAAATAAATAAAAGCATGCTTTGCATTCATGTTAGGGTTTGATTGAGCATCTAAATTGACTTAAAGTTTGAACCCTATTTGAAACTTAGAAATAATAAATGGAAATAGAAATAAAATGAAAAAAAAGAAGACTCCTCCATGCTTGGGCCGCACTCTGGTCACAGCCCAAATGCGGCCCCTCCCTCTCGCTCTCACATGGGCCACCAACCGGCCCAACTCCTCTGCAACTGACTGCCCTCGCGCGTGGTGTCGTTGCCATGTGGGTCCCACTCTCCCGATCCCCGCTCGGACTCTGGACTCCGGCGCTGTGCCACCGGCGCGTGGGTCCCCTGTGCAGTCCGTTCGCCCCCAACTAAATCGCGCGTTCTTCTCCAGTGCTCTCGCCGCGGACTCCGCCGCACACTATCAGCCTCCGCGTGATCCTCGCCGCGACCCCGATCCGGTGGGGTTCCCTTGCAGCCAACTCCGCGCGCACTCCTTCCCTTCCGTTCGCTGCCTGTGGGGCCCGGGAATCGGGCAACTCGTCTCCTCCGCGTGGACTCCGCCAGGTCCTCAACTGGGCGCCGACCTTCGCGCGCCGGATTCTGCGGAGGCTGTTGGGGTCGTGGCGATTCCTCGATCGGGTATAAATATAGTAGGGTAGCTACCCTCTTGTCCATCCTATGTGGGTATCCTTGTACCGTGCCGAGCCAATCACCATTACCGTGTGTTCCGTGCGGGTGGGAGGAAGAGTGAGCGCCGCTCGGCCCGGTTCCACAACCACCACTATCGGTGCCCCGCTGGCAGGCCAAGAAGCTTCGCCCAGTCGCCAGGAACGCTCCTGTAGCCGTCTTCGGTGGGGAGGATCATTGGACCACTGACGATTTCTCACCGGAGACATCAAGGCGCCACCGCGCCGTGGAGAGCTTCAGCGGCCCCGCCATTCCTGGTAAGCGACCCCTGACCAGTTTCGCCTCTCGCTGTGCATCGCGTAGCTTCGTCCGATTAGGTTTTAAGGCTCTGTGTTGCCGACCGCATGAACACCGGTGAGCTCCACCACCGCAGGGTTCCTGTGCGCCGTGTCCGGTCAGCTTGGGAGGGGAAGAAGGCCCCTGCGCCGTCCGTCCAAGGATGGGCGGCCACGATTAGATCTGGGGAAGGAATCACTGTGGGCCGTTGATTGACTGATGAACGGGCCGGATTAAACCAGGGGATAACGTTTCGGTCCAATGAATCCTGTACGTTAGATCGCGATCGTGCGGTTGTAGTCGCATACCGGTTCGTTTAAAGCCATGATCTAATCCGCGTCGTCACCTTTTAATCGGACGGCTGTGGCTTGCCGATACCCTTTCGCGGGTGTCATTTTGCGTAAGAACCCCTGCCTTTTCAGTCATTCAACCCGCCGTCCCTTGCGACAGGATAATGAGTCTTATGGATTCTTGCTCTGTTGCCCCTGAACTTCTCAGAATTGGTGTGCGCAGTCCAGGGAGCAGAGAAAATAAATAAATAATTATATGAAATGATTTTTAGTATATAAATAATTCCAGAAACTCATTTTATTCATAGAAAATTCATACTAACACCTTTTTAGTCCATTCCAGTTCCTATAATTTTGTAATATTATGGTTTATCATATAGTACCACTGTTTTCACATGAATGTCACATTAAAATTTATATCCTATTTAATCTGGTATAAAACACATAAAATCTTCGGAAATTCATAACTCCTCCGTTTTAACTCCGATTTGATCCATTCAAGTTGCGTTAGTCTCGTTGCGACTCGTAGATTATTATTACGCAGCGTATTCTTATGTTTGGTGCAATGTTAATTTTGCCTATACCATGTTTGTTTGTATTGCTACGGCTAGCGCAAGGTTACGAGTCCTCTGAAGATCATCCTGGTACCTAGAATCTCAAGGCCCAGGCAAGTTGTGCCCTTGATCACTTCTTTTTACCCACTCATGTTCTAATTAATCATAATGATCTGCATAGGTTAATTTTGATGGGACCCAATAGGTTACCTTAGTTTGACTATCTTTATACCTTGTTTACCACTGAACTTTCTGGGTAGTACTTGCTAGTGCTATATGTGGTTTTTGGGTATGGAGATACACTATTCATGATTACACTTTTGTTATCAGTTGTTATTTATTGTTCATGATAAGATCATTATGTTAATTGGAACATGGAGCGACCACCCGGGAAAACAGTGCTACCACAAGGGAGGAATGGGACCCCTTGGCTGATTAATTAGGAAAGCTAGTGGAAGACTACCTTACCCGAAAGGGGCAAGGGCAGTAGGGGAGTGGTCAGTGTAGGGAGGCCCTCGGGAGGATTTTGCTGCGATGGCGGTCCTGCAAGGGATTCCTGCATTGGAACTTCCTATAAACTGTAGCGGGTTTTCGGAAGCTAGTGGAACTTTGTAAAGGCCTCGTAGTGGATCCCTAGCCATTCACCTCGGTAGTGTCTAAGGGCCTTGCAAACCCTGGCGACATGGGATACACGACTTGTGGGTAAAGATGCGCAACCTCTGCAGAGTGTAAAACTAGTATACTAGCCGTGCTCACGGTCAAGAGCAGCTCGGACCCTCACATGATTAATCTATGGAACTTAAATTCAATTTGTCATATGCATTGCATCGCAGGTGATGTTGTTACTTCTGTTCTACTATTTAATTGGGTTGGTATTTACTTATACTTAGTAACTGCTAATAAAATTTTGACCAACTTTAAAAGCAATGCTCAGCTCTAACCATCCTCTTTGGTAAGCCTTACACTTCACGTGAGCTCCCACCTTTGGCGAGTTCATGCACATTATTCCCCACAACTTGTTGAGCGATGAACGTATGTGAGCTCACTCTTGCTGTCTCACACACCCCACAGGTCAAGAACAGGTACCACAGGATGAGGCGCTTGGAGGATGCTGTGACGAGTTCGTTTGAGGTCTAGGCCGTCGTCTCCCAGTCAACTTTGGGTTGCTGGACCGTTGTCTCCTTATAATGTAATTATTTATTTTGTATAGAACTCCGGTTATATATAAAGATGTGACATTCGATCCTGTGCCATGATTCATCATAGGTGTGAGACTTGGTCCCAGCACACCTGGTGATTATGTTCGCGCCCGGGTTTTGGACCCCTAAAATCCAGGTGTGACAGAAGTGGTATCAGAGGAATGTTGACTGTAGGACGAAACCTAGATAGAACTGGACAACCAATACTTACTTACCTTTGCTACTCTGATTCTTTTTATACTTATCTTGATCCTGTCTCACCTTCTACTATTCTACTCTGATTAATCTTACCTTTGCTATTATGATTCTTTTCTAAACTCATCTTAATCTTTTCTCATCTATTTCCGCTTCACTCTGATTATTCTTACCTTTTCATTCTAAAGACAAATGTGGATTTCACACTTTGAAATTCTGTGCTTAAAGTGACCTTAGGGATAGGAGACCCACTCTTAGGAACAAAATCAAAAGTATTTTTGTAAATATTTGTATGCTTGAAAGTTTGTTCTTATGATACATGTCTGATTTGGATCTTTGATTGAGTGTGATGGGTTGTGGAGTAATATCCACAATTACATCTGCATATACGTATAGGCATAAATAGAATTCATAAGAAAACTAAGCCACTTAGATTATCCTCCATTAAAATGCATCTATCTCATAGAGATCCCTCTAATCTTGAAAGACTCTCCCATATCTTAATAGATTCATCGTATCTTATAAGATTCTCTCTTATCTTACTAGATCCACCTCATCTTAAAAGATTCTTCTTACCTTAATAAATTCACCTTATCTTGAAGAGATTCTATCTTATCATAACATATCTAACTAATCTCAAAAGATTCTAACATATCTTAATAATACATATTCTACCCTGTTAGACCTATCTAACCTAAACCAGTCTAATCTAGTCATATCCAATCTAATCTAGATCTTTTCTTACCTAATGCGATCTGATCTAGTGTAGTCTAACGTAATCTAACCTAATGTGGTCCACTTAAACATACTAATGACACTAGTAGAAGAGATTAGACCCTACTAGCCATGTATTAACTTAACTTAGCACATTGGATCAACTCAACTATGAGCTAACCCAACCCATGATGAATGGTATAACCTTTCTATTCCCACCTAACAATAAACAAACTTTTAACCTACATCTTGTAGTCTATCTCACCCATATATATCTCTCGTCTTGACAGATTCTATCTTACCCTTGGATATTTACCTTATACAACTGGTTACCCCAATCTGGACATAAAACAAAAATTAAACCCTACTAAAGAAATCTTCAGATTATAACCAGCTACTAGCTTATTCATTCTGCTTATTGAATAAGGTCATTTGCAAAACTATTACCACATGCTTCTAACTTTCATGGTCAATACCAGGAAAGGAAAGATTATCACGCAACAGCAAACAGAAATGAATCCTCCAAATCCTCCACCTGCTGAAATCAATCAAGTGGCTGCTGCCCAAAGGCTGGTAATACAACAATTGACAGGCATGATGACCGAAATGCAAAATCAGATAAGACAAGAACGCGAGGAAATACGTCAGGCCCATCTGGAGATACGTCAAGAAATAAGACAATCACAGTTGGAAAGACAACAACAACAACCTCCTCCTCCACCACCACCAGCTCCACCAAGCTACATAAATATATATATAAATTACTACTATTTGTAAAATCTATGTGCTACTCTAGTTAGTAGTTTAGTTGGTATGATACTATGTTAGAAAGGATAATAAGGTCTAATCGACCCCATGTGTTGCTAATAAAGTATGCATCATGATGAGATTTTTGTTTGTGCATATGCTTTGAGATAACTTGGTTATATACCCTTTTCTTACAAATCTCGAGGACGAGATTATTTTTAAGGGGGGTAGGATTTGTAGAACCCAAAATCTTACATTAAGAATTTATGAAAAAAATCCCTAGAGCTTTTGAATTAAAATATTCTTTAATAATATTTTCTTAACTTAAAGTTACTTCTCCTAAAATTCTTTCCTAATAAAATACTACTAGATGAATTAAGTTATCTTATCATGGAACTATACATATAAGTAAGATAATAAATAAATAAAAGCATGCTTTGCATTCATGTTAGGGTTTGATTGAGCATCTAAATTGACTTAAAGTTTGAACCCTATTTGAAATTAGAAATAATAAATGGAAATAGAAATAAAATGAAAAAAAGAAGACTCCTCCATGCTTGGGCCGCACTCTGGTCACAGCCCAAATGCGGCCCCTCCCTCTCGCTCTCACATGGGCCACCAACCGGCCAACTCCTCTGCAACTGACTGCCCTCGCGCGTGGTGTCGTTGCCATGTGGGTCCCACTCTCCCGATCCCCGCTCGGACTTTGGACTCCGGCGCTGTGCCACCGGCGCGTGGGTCCCCTGTGCAGTCCGTTCGCCCCCAACTAAATCGCGCGTTCTTCTCCAGTGCTCTCGCCGCGGACTCCGCCGCACACTATCAGCCTCCGCGTGATCCTCGCCGCGACCCCGATCCGGTGGGGTTCCCTTGCAGCCAACTCCGCGCGCACTCCTTCCCTTCCGTTCGCTGCCTGTGGGGCCCGGGAATCGGGCAACTCGTCTCCTCCGCGCGGACTCCGCCAGGTCCTCAACTGGGCGCCGACCTTCACGCGCCGGATTCTGCGGAGGCTGTTGGGGTCGTGGCGATTCCTCGATCGGGTATAAATATAGTAGGGTAGCTACCCTCTTGTCCATCCTATGTGGGTATCCTTGTACCGTGCCGAGCCAATCACCATTACCGTGTGTTCCGTGCGGGTGGGAGGAAGAGTGAGCGCCGCTCGGCCCGGTTCCACAACCACCACTATCGGTGCCCCGCTGGCAGGCCAAGAAGCTTCGCCCAGTCGCCAGGAACGCTCCTGTAGCCGTCTTCGGTGGGGAGGATCATTGGACCACTGACGATTTCTCACCGGAGACATCAAGGCGCCACCGCGCCGTGGACAGCTTCAGCGGCCACGCCATTCCTGGTAAGCGACCCCTGACCAGTTTCGCCTCTCGCTGTGCATCGCGTAGCTTCGTCCGATTAGGTTTTAAGGCTCTGTGTTGCCGACCGCATGAACACCGGTGAGCTCCACCACCGCAGGGTTCCTGTGCGCCATGTCCGGTCAGCTTGGGAGGGGAAGAAGGCCCCTGCGCCGTCCGTCCAAGGATGGGCGGCCACGATTAGATTTGGGGAAGGAATCACTATGGGCCGTTGATTGACTGATGAACGGGCCGGATTAAACCAGGGGATAACGTTTCGGTCCAATGAATCCTGTACGTTAGATCGCGATCGTGCGGTTGAAGTCGCATACCGGTTCGTTTAAAGCCATGATCTAATCCGCGTCGTCACCTTTTAATCGGACGACTGTGGCTTGCCGATACCCTTTCGCGGCTGTCATTTTGCGTAAGAACCCCTGCCTTTTCAGTCATTCAACCCGCCGTCCCTTGCGACAGGATAATGAGTCTTATGGATTCTTGCTCTGTTGCCCCTGAACTTCTCAGAATTGGTGTGCGTAGTCCAGGGAGCAGAGAAAATAAATAAATAATTATATGAAATGATTTTTAGTATATAAATAATTCCAGAAACTCATTTTATTCATAGAAAATTCATACTAACACCTTTTTAGTCCATTCTAGTTCCTATAATTTTGTAATATTATGGTTTATCATATAGTACCACTGTTTTCACATGAATGTCACATTAAAATTTATATCCTATTTAATCTGGTATAAAACACATAAAATCTTCGGAAATTCATAACTCCTCCGTTTTAACTCCGATTTGATCCGTTCAAGTTGCGTTAGTCTCGTTGCGACTCGTAGATTATTATTACGCAGCGTATTCTTATGTTTGGTGCAATGTTAATTTTGCCTATACCATGTTTGTTTGTATTGCTACGGCTAGCGCAAGGTTACGAGTCCTCTGAAGATCATCCTGGTACCTGGAATCTCAAGGCCCAGGCAAGTTGTGCCCTTGATCACTTCTTTTTACCCACTCATGTTCTAATTAATCATAATGATCTGCATAGGTTAATTTTGATGGGACCCAATAGGTTACCTTAGTTTGACTATCTTTATACCTTGTTTACCACTGAACTTTCTGGGTAGTACTTGCTAGTGCTATATGTGGTTTTTGGGTATGGAGATACACTATTCATGATTACACTTTTGTTATCAGTTGTTATTTATTGTTCATGATAAGATCATTATGTTAATTGGAACATGGAGCGACCACCCGGGAAAACAGTGCTACCACAAGGGAGGAATGGGACCCCTTGGCTGATTAATTAGGAAAGCTAGTGGAAGACTACCTTACCCGAAAGGGGCAAGGGCAGTAGGGGAGTGGTCAGTGTAGGGAGGCCCTCGGGAGGATTTTGCTGCGATGGCGGTCCTGCAAGGGATTCCTGCATTGGAACTTCCTATAAACTGTAGCGGGTTTTCGGAAGCTAGTGGAACTTTGTAAAGGCCTCGTAGTGGATCCCTAGCCATTCACCTCGGTAGTGTCTAAGGGCCTTGCAAACCCTGGCGACATGGGATACACGACTTGTGGGTAAAGATGCGCAACCTCTGCAGAGTGTAAAACTAGTATACTAGCCGTGCTCACGGTCAAGAGCAGCTCGGACCCTCACATGATTAATCTATGGAACTTAAATTCAATTTGTCATATGCATTGCATCGCAGGTGATGTTGTTACTTCTGTTCTACTATTTAATTGGGTTGGTATTTACTTATACTTAGTAACTGCTAATAAAATTTTGACCAACTTTAAAAGCAATGCTCAGCTCTAACCATCCTCTTTGGTAAGCCTTACACTTCACGTGAGCTCCCACCTTTGGCGAGTTCATGCACATTATTCCCCACAACTTGTTGAGCGATGAACGTATGTGAGCTCACTCTTGCTGTCTCACACACCCCACAGGTCAAGAACAGGTACCACAGGATGAGGCGCTTGGAGGATGCTGTGACGAGTTCGTGAGAGGTCTAGGCCGTCGTCTCCCAGTCAACTTTGGGTTGCTGGACCGTTGTCTCCTTATAATGTAATTATTTATTTTGTATAGAACTCCGGTTATATATAAAGATGTGACATTCGATCCTGTGCCATGATTCATCATAGGTGTGAGACTTGGTCCCAGCACACCTGGTGATTATGTTCGCGCCCGGGTTTTGGACCCCTAAAATCCGGGTGTGACAATATATCCACCACGATTAACTCTTTTTGTGTTCGTGAATAAACCTGTATCCCTTTGTGAGTTATTCTTTATGGTTTTAATGATTAACCTTTGTGCAAATATGACATTTTGTTTAGTTTATGTTCACATGATTACTCTAGTCTGGTATTGTGTGAATACCAAAATCCATGTTGTGCCTCTAATGCACCCTTTTGAGCTATAAGGTGCATAAACAAAAGGAGCCCTCAATTAGTGACAACTGGTGCTCTCATGGCAATTCAGGAAAAGGCAAAGGTATGGAGAATGGAACTATGCAATTTCATTGAATACCTTGAAGTTCCATTGATTGTGATCACAGCTATGGTCTTGCCTCTGAATTGGTAGTATCTTGGCTTAGGTGCTTCTTACTTTAAAATGTTGTTTCTTTTGGTGTACCTAAGGAACCTTCTTAATTATGATGTGCTTAGACATTGCGCTTTATATGCATGATCGTGTTGTTTTTCAATTGGTATATGTGGTGCAATGATTGTCAAGTATGAAGCATGTCTAGGTTGCTTGTAAAATGTTATACTTCTTGAGGCATGCATTGTTGTATTAAGTCAACCCTTCATTTGGTATTCAATTGTTATCTCTTTGTGATGAAATTGAGAGTATGCCTTGATCAAGATATATTGTGATCCCCTCTAGTTCTGAGAAAGCTAGAATGTGCAAAGTGCAAGTTATTCAAATACTTGATGCACAAGTTCAGGGGGAGCACACATAACTTGTGTCTTTTGAGACTAATTATTTCTTGAGCAATCTTGTGTAGTCTCAAGGTGGAAAAGAGAAGATGAACAAGAAATGGAGCAATCAGGACTTGGGTACCTCTGTAAGTCAAGAAATTGGTATCTTAAGTCGTAAGTAAATGCATATTTTTAGATTGCTCATGCTCTACAATATTTGGTGATACTAGATGCTTATCCTTAAATATCATGGAACTATGATAATAAATGGCCTTTCAATTGGTAGCCGTGATAGTTTGCTTCAATTGACCTCTTTTGGTAATCACTAGAATAGAAACTTCATCTTGTGCCACTATACTATAACTTGCTCTAAGCTTGGTGACTTAGCAACAAGAAAAGGTCAGGATGAAGAATCAGGCACAAGTGTGGAGAAGCTACCGAGAGATTAATACTTCCAAGATGGGAAGTACACCACAACATGGTAAAGGTACAAAAGGAAGTATTGATCTTTTTGCGTATATATATCTTACTCAAATATTGGTAGTGCATATGTTTAATAAGTAAGGGGTAGTTCTGATAGTGTGTTTTTCCTCCTTAACACCCTGCTGTCCCTTGACATCATCCTATGTTCTTGCTTGAATATGGTTTTGGTGTTTGATGTCAAAGGGGGAGAATTGGTGCATTAAAGCTTATCTCAACCTGAGAGGAAAGCTTATCCTAAGGGGTGATGTGTTAGTTTGAGCATTGTTAGTGTTTTATTGAAAGCTTATCCTAAGGGGTGATGTGTTAGTTTGAGCATTGTTAGTGTGTTATTGTGTTATTGATAATTCTTATCACATGCTAAGAATTATATGTGTTGCATCATATGGACTAGTGTTTCCGCTGCTAAGAATTATTTGGCATCTATAGTGTCTATTCTGTAATAGATATTCATGTGGTTAATGGTGCTTTAAGAGTGATGGTGCTTTAAGATTAATGGTGCTTTAAGATTGCTTTAAAATTGGTATCTTAGTTTAAATTGGTATCTTAATGGTGAATAGTGGCAGGTTGATATTCCTGTGATATATCCACTCAATTGAATGGTGTTTAACTCTGATTCTGTGCATTTGTGTGTTATACGCATCATGGTTTGATCCTTGACAATGCATCCCACAAGCGCTAAGGTGTAGCAATGCTTCGATTTAGCCTAAGTATGTGCATTTTGGCATTTAAGGCCAAAGTTAAGTTTTTAATGTAAGCACATATTTAGGGGGAGCATTCTACAAACTTAGAATTCAAAATTTGTGCTTTAAATTTCACTCTTATGTAAGCTTTAATTGTGTTGCCATCAATCACCAAAAAGGGGGAGATTGAAAGCTCTCTTGTGGGTTTTGGTGTTTGGATTACAACTCAATTAAAGGACTAACAAGTGTCTAAGTGTTGAACAGGTGCTTAATGTAAAGTTAACAGGGTTCAACACAAGTGAACAAGTGTGATGGTCCAAGCACTAGATGATGGATAGATAATGGGCATCACAAGTAAGATGGACATTGCATAAAGTGAGACTCGGGTGCATAGCTCGGAGACAACTGATCAAGCCAAGGATGGAGGCATGTAGAGCTTCGAGGTACCAAGTGCACGGGAGAAGGTCAAAAAGGCTGAGGAACCCAAAGCCAAGGGTGAAGAAGAAGACTTGCAAAGTCAAGGGTGATCGAGTTGAGAAGAGCTATGGCACATCAAGGATCACAACATAAGGACGTGACTTACAACCAATGAGGAAACATCTATGGTTATGTGGTGTAAGTCATAAGGCTCAAGACCAAGCTCTAAGAAGGAGATCAAGGTCACTAGAACGAAAACAAATGTCAAAAACAGAACTAGAAGCAGCCCAAAAGAGCTAAGTGCACTCTGATCTTTAGTTTGGGTTGTTCCTATGTTTGGATACATTCTATATGACCTTTGCAGGGTGTTGGAACTCCGACATATCAATCTAGATCAAGTCAAGCTGACTTGAGGTTTTGAAGTTCCACATTAAATATCAAGACGTGCCAAATGCTAAAATTCGGTAAAGCGCAAATAAAGGCACGAGGTATGTTTCCAGACCTAATACATTGCTTTTGAGCACTAACATGGTTTGTCTGAGTGTTGGAAACAGAAAGAAAAGAAGAAGAGAAAAGGAAAAGTGTTGGCTATGAGCAGCCAATTTCAGCTCGGCTTAGCACACCGGACTGTCCGGTGCGCCAGGCTGAACTCTGTTGAACAGGTCGCTCTCGGAAGGAGTCGGCGGCGTACGGCTATAAATCACCAGACTGTCCGGTGGTGCATCGGACAGTGTCCGGTGAGTCGGCTGCGGCGAAGTCGCCGCTCTCGGGAGAAGTCTGGCGACATTCGGTTATAATTCACCGGACTGTCCGATGAGCCAACGGTCGGCTGGGCCAACAGTCGGCCGCGCAATCCGCACATGACGCGTGGCCAAGCCAACGGTCAGATGGGGGCACCGGACTGTCCGGTGAGCACCGGACAGTGTCCGGTGCGCCAACGGCTCCAAGACTGCAACGGTCGACTGCACCAATTTTGGAAGGAAATCGGGCACCGGACAGTGTCCGGTGGTGCACCGGACTGTCCGGTGCGCCAACCGACAGAAGGCAAGATTTGCCTACCTGGATTGCTTCCAACGGCTCCTAGGCCCCTTGTGCCTATAAAAGGGACCCCTAGGCGCCTCAAGCAAGACAAGTGCAGCCAACAAGTGTAGACATCACTCTGATCAATCCTCACTCTCCCTCTTGTGTGTATCTCTCTAGTTTGTGTAGAAGGCAAAGCTATAAGCCTTTAGAGAGTGGAGAAGAGCTGCTGAGAGCTAGAGCATAGTCTTGAGCATATTGTTACTCTGCCGGAGTGCTATCAAGAAGATTGTAAGCAGCCACGGCTCTGTTGTAACTACCTCAACAAGTGGAAGGCTCTATCTGTCTGACTGACAGATCTGAGCAAACGGAGGAAGGAGTTGAAATAGACTCCAAGCCTAGGTGTGGGTAACTCCATCGAGGACTAGGCAAGCATTTCAGGCTTGGCCGAACCTCGGGATAAATTCCTGTGTCCACGTGCTCTGCTCTGTGTTATGTGCTGATTCTCTGTCTTATTCAGTTTTTACTTCTGCACTTCACTGCTTACTTGTGGTACTAGCTTTCTTTGAAGTGCAGGATATTCTTAAGACAGGAACTTCAATTTCGCTGCAACCTACTCGAAGGGTTCTTCACTCCACTGCGATCCTGTCTTCAAGTAGAGTAAGATTTAAGTTTTAAAGTGATAATTTTTATTCGCCTATTCACCCCCCTCTAGGCGACATCCAGATCCTGTTCCCGGGCCAAAGGGGAACTTTCATCGCTGCCGCGCCATGGAATGGAAGAGACCGAGCTGGGAAGGGAGGCGCTCGCGTCCTGTGCTCCATGGATCCCGCTGGAGTGGAGGGAGGAGCAGAGGGAGGAGCGCAAGGGGAAGAGCACCATGGAAGGCGCTGACCATGGAGGAAGTAAGGGAGGAGCTGGAATGGAAAAAACAGTGCCATGGCTAGGAGAAAGGGCTGTTGCTCCTGGACTTGTGTTGGCGTGGGGATGAGGAGAGATTGTTGCTGCATTTTGGAACAGAGAGGGGTAGAAGTGGCGTGTGGGGGAAGGGAAGGAGAGGGGTGGGCTTCCATTTATAGAGGAGAAGCTCCAGAGCACTACAACCACGTTTCTTCCTTGCAACAAATCGTCTAACACGTAGTGGGTGCTACAGTGCCGATCTTGGACGTCCGTTTTTGGTGTTTTCCGCTCGGAATCAGACCATGGTCACTATAGAAGATATTTTGCTTGATCTACACTCTACATATCTTGTATGGGGCTTGAGGTTATTCGTGCATTGGTTAGAGAGATAATGACCTACGAAAACAGGTTTGTCACTGCAATGGAGAACAGTGAAAACTGAGTGCCAAAACATGTCAAACAGAATCAGATGAATTGCATCTTTTAATATATTGTGCCTTTATTAGTTATTAACACCTTTTATATTTGGAGAAACTCGAGTTGTTCAACAAAAAAATTGGGAACGCGAGACGTCAACCCGATTGACACTGGTTCCAGACTTGGATTTTAAATCCTGAAATCAGATTTTTATTCTGTCTTGAGGGCACTTTTTGAGATACTTAGAAATTGAATCAAGACTAGGTGTAATTGGAACATTTGTTGTATAGCACAGGTTTTACAACTTTTATTAAAAGTCAAACCTCATATCTTGAATATAAATTGAAATTTCACTTTGGTCAAAGTAGTATCGTTATAAAGCTTCAAATTATATTTTTAAGGCAATCGAAGTATTTTCTCGACATTTTCTTGGCATGGACCCATAATAACTTTTGGTGTAGAGTTCATATAGAGTTGTTTGAGCAAGATGGCAAGGCTTAGTGGAATTTGAAAATTTGCATTTGTTCAAACGAACAGTTTAAGCAAACATAGGATTTATCTTCTCATGTGAGTATTTGGTTCAAACTTCGAGAAATCTTTAGAATGCACTTGATATATAGAGATGAAGGATGACATAGAGATAACAAGTTGATTTGTATAAGAATTAATTAGAGGTTGACACAACAGAGATTCCACTGGAGAATGTGGATTCAGGATACATATTTGGACGTAGACCGAATATCAAGAAATCAGATTCAGATACAGACCGAATAACAACTTTCAAGGGTTTGGATAAATAAACTTTAGACGAGGGTTGTCAAGACGAGATTGACGTTCGAATTTACATTCATTTTAAGAAATAGAAGTTTTAACTGGCTCCAAATTTGGCTGTTCTTGGGATCGAATAATTCCAAATTTGGTGAAACTTTCATGAGTAACTTGATAAATGGAGATAGACATGATCAAGAGATAGAAATTTTCACTGAGCATCCGAGCTTAGGATAAATCTCCCGACATAACATGAAATAGACACCTGGGGTGTCGCAGTAACACTGTGAACACACCATCCAAGAACAATAACTAGATTGCCCAAGTGTAGCCCAATGGGTGTTTTAAATGTGGCAAATTTGGTCATTATAGCAACAATTGCCCAAATCACAATCCTCAGACACCACAAAAGAGCAACAATGAGAGGTCTGGTGTGAACACAATGGTCCATAATAACACTCAAGGCAAGAGCCAGGAGAATCCCAGTAGAGGCAGGGTTAATCATATAACTGCAGAATCAGCTTAAGATGCACAAAATGTAGTATCTTATCAACTCCATACCTGCTTCAATTTTGTTTGATTCCGGAGCCTCACATTCATTCAGAACTAAGATATTTGTGGAAAAATATAACATACCAAAATGCCTTATGAAGAAAAAGTATTAGTTACTTCACCTAGAGGCAAAATGCCCTCAAGTTAACGTTAAAATTATGGGAGTAAATTTCCTAGCTGATCTAGTTGTCCCAAGAACCAGTGGTATCGATGTGATTCTTGGATGTGACTTGTTGAAAAGTTGTGATGGAGTGATACAATGTGCCAAAGGAATAATTATGTTGACAAGTCCACAAGGAGAAAGAATCAAAGTTAGCACAGACATGTCAACAGATGCATATGCAGAGGTAACGGTGAATCAGATTGGGGAAAGTCTTTAGAAGAGATCAAAGTGGTCTATGACTACCTAGACGTATTCCTAGAAGAATTACCAGGTATGCCGCCTGACCGAGATATCGAGTTCTCTATTGAATTATTACCTGGAACCGCACCTATATCAAAAAGACCCTATAGAGTGGATGTCAAGGATTTAGGTGAACTTAAGAAACAAATAGAAGAACTATTAGAGAAATGTTTTACCCGTCCGAGCTCATCCCCTTGGGGAGCTTCAGTTCTATTTGTGTATAATAAAGATGGTTCAAGAAGAATGTGTGTTGATTATAGGAGTTTGTACGAAGTAACCATTAAAAACAAATATCCCTTACCTTGGATTGAAGATTTGTTTGATCAGATGAGAGGCGCTAAGATATTCTCAAAGATAGATTTGAGATCAGGTTACCACCAATTGAAGATTAGAGCCGAGGATGTGCCAAAGACAGCCTTTACCACCAGATATGGGTTATATGAGTTTCTAATCATGTCATTTGGACTGACTAATGCACCAACATATTTTATGAACCTGATGAATAAAGTATTCATGGAATATCTTAACCAGTTTGTGGTCGTATTTATTTATGACATGCTAGTATACTCCCAAAATGAAGAAAAACATGAAGACCATCTAAGACTAGTTCTTCAGAAACTTCGTGACAACCAGTTGTATGCAAAATTCTCGAAGTGTGATTTTTGGCTAAAGGAAGTTTCTTTCCTAGGACATATTATCACCGATGGTGGAATTAAGGTAGATCCAAGCAAGATAAGTGAAATACTAAATTGGAAACAACCAAAGGATGTTTCAAGGATCAGGAGTTTTCTTGCATTAGCAGGATATTATAGAAGATTTATTGAAGGCTTCTCCAAGTTAGTGAAACCTCTTATTTCACTGCTAGAGAAAGGTAAAGAGTTTAAATGGGATGAAGCTTGCCGAGAATGTTTTGAGGAACTCAAGGAAAGGCTAACCACTGCACCAGTATTGGTAATGCCAAATATTCATAAAGGGTTTGATGTATATTGTGATGCCTCACATCTAGGTCTTGGATGTGTGCTAATGCAAGGATGAAAAGTGATAGCTTATGCTTCAAGGCAGTTGAGAAAACATGAGTTAATACATATTCACTCAAAAGGAACTCAATCTAAGGCAGCGAAGATGGCTTGAGTTAATAAAAGATTATGATTTAGATATTCAATACCATCCGGGAAAAGCAAATGTCATGGCAGATGCTTTGAGCAGTAAAGGTCAAGTGAATAGTGTTATTGCATATTTAATGCCGCAAGAGTTATGTTGGGAAATGGAACAACTCAATCTCGGTATGGTTAATAATACAGAGGCAACAATTATGGAAGTGAAATCTACTTTGGAATAAGAAATTTGTAAAGGGCAGGAATCTGACGAGAAAATAAAAGAAATTAAAACTCAGATTAATTTGGGAAACCCCCTGATTTCACAGAAGATGGATAAGGCACAATTTGGTTTAAAAAGAGAATCTGTGTACCAGAAGTTGAACATCTTCGTTAACTTATTCTAAGAGAAGCTCATGATTCAACATATTCTATACACCCTAGAACTACTAAGATGTACTAGGATCTGAAAGAAAAATATTGGTGGTATGGTTTGAAAAGAGATGTTGCTACTCATGTTGCATTATGTGACATATGTCAACGAGATAAGGCGGAACATCAAAGACCAGCAGGTTTGCTACAACCTCTAAAGTGCCTGAATGGAAATGGGTGGAGATTGGTATGGATTTTATAGTTGGGCTACCTTGTACACGTGATTGTTATGATTCCATATTGGTTATTGTGGACAGGTTAACTAATATTGCACACTTTATACCTGTGAAGACAACCTACTCAGGAGCTAAGTTAGCAGAACTGTACATGTCAAGGATTGCTTGTCTACATGGAGTACCAAAGAAGATTGTATCAGATAGAGGAACTCAGTTTACCTCACGCTTTTGGAAAGATTGCATGAATCTATGGATACTAAGCTAAATTTCAGCTCAGCCTATCATCCGTAGGCAGATGGCCAAATAGAAAGAACAAATCAGATATTAGAGGATATGTTAAGAGCTTGTGCTTTAAAGTATGGTAAAAGTTGGGATAAAAGTTTGCCCTATGTAGAGTTTTCCTACAACAATAGTTACCAGACAAGTCTAAAGATGACACCATTTGAGGCTCTATATGGACGGAAATGCAGAACAACACTTTATTGGAATCAAACGGGAGAAAGTCGAGTATTTGGTCCAGAAATTCTTCAAGAAGAAGAAAAGCAAGTGCAGATTGTTAGAGAGAACCTAAAAATAGCATAGTCAAGGCAGAAAAGCTATGCTGACAATAGAAGAAGAGAATTAAACTTTGAAATTGGAGAATTTGTGTATCTTAAAGTTTCACCAATGAGAGAAATGAAAAGGTTTAAGGTTAAAGGAAAATTATCTCCCCATTATATTAGTCCATTCAAGATCTTGGAAAGGAAAGGAGAAGTAGCATATTAGTTGGAACTAACCGATCGTTGATCTGACGTGCATGACGTATTCCATGTGTCACAACTCAAGAAATGCTTAAGAGTACTAGAGGAACAATTACCCATGGAAGAACTTAATGTTAATGAGGACTTAACATATTATGAGTATCCGGTTAGAATTTTGGAAACATCATGCCGAATTACTCGAAGTAAAGTTATCAAAATGTGCAAGGTTCAGTGGAGTCATCACTCAAAAAATAAGGCAACTTGGGAAAGGGAAGATGAACTGAGAGCAGAATTCCCCTAGCTATTCTCAGAAGTTCCCTAATCTCGAGGACGAAATTATTTTTAGGGGTAGGTTTTGTAGCACCTCAAATCCATCAATTTAAAACAATATAATTTAATTCACTTTCATTAGGAAGGAATATATTTTTTTGAATAATTAAAGTAGTGATATAATGTAACACCCCTGGTGTTACTGCAACTAAAACTTGAGCATGACATCATAAGCATTGGCATTGCATATGTTTGACACACCTAGAGTGCATTCACTAGGCAAAATTTTCAAACAAGTTGTATTGTTTAAGTGTTTTTGCAAATAGAACCATGGATGGGAAACTTAACCCTAAATAAGGATTAAAGGGGTAAAACCTAACCCAAGATGAGAAAACCTAAAGGCTTTAGGGAAAAAGTCATAAAATGTCCCCAAAAACAAAGTTGAGTCACATTTATACCCCTGGGATACCAAGAATCTCAATTAGAACCCTGGAAAACCCTAAAACTAAAACCTAGGGGCCTATGTGCAAAATTAGTCCACTTTTGGGCTAAAGTGCAAAAACCAAGTAAAATAAGTATTTTAAGTCATTTGGTTCACAAATATGTGGACTTGAAAGCCAAACATTGGATTTTGGACTTAAATGCAAAATGGACCCCAAATAGGATTCTATCCTAAGTCTGAAAATTCAGAGTTTTGGCTCAACTTTGGAGCCCTGTATCTTTTGAAATATAGGGTTTTTGCCCAAAGTGACCACAACAAGTTTGTAGACCTATTAAAGGTGAACAACTTTGCTTAAAGGTGTGAGCATAGTTGTTAAGGAAAATCCAGAGATAATCTTGCCTGAAGTTGCTCTGTCAGGCTTGTATCAAGAAACTGAAACTGAAACTGAAGTCAGAAGTGGTAACAGTGTTATGGGATGAACTTTGAGCCCAATTTTGAATGGGATTCAGTGACTATTTGATAGTAGGCTTTGTGGCAAAGTTAAAGATTAACTATAGCTCTGTAACTTTGGTGCAGAGAGATGACCAAGTCGTAATGCAAAATTTTGAGAAAAATGGCCCTAAACCGTGGCTGTCAGGTGCCTTTGACTGAATTTTCCCATGGTACAGTGCACAGATTAGGATGCCAGCGCGGACAGCTCGACACCGGTGACCCCTCCGCCGTGATTCGCATCGTCGGCTTTCAGATTCGTGTGCGGGGTGGAATGATAACGCTGCGGGGTAAGAATCCTCGCCGGCGGTGAGCTGGAGGTCACTCCGGTGACATCACCGTGGCTTTCTTATCCTCTTTGCTGCCGGGCGGATTAACACGCCGGTGATCGTCGCCTCCGGGTCATGCGCCGCGTGGCTCTCGCTTTCCACCGCACCGCCGCGACTTACCCTCGCCCTCCGTGGCTCACCGGAGTAACTGCCACGGCAGTAGACACCAAGCCGCTGCGCCAGTGCTCTTCTTCCTTTCCGGCCGCCGCACGTCTTGCTCAAAATTCGCGGCCACCGCCCGCTGACACTATAAATTGACCTCGCCCGTAGCTGCGCCATGTCGTCGTGAAGCTATAGCACCCGCTCCCACCCTCGATCACCCACCAGCACGCACGAATTTCCAATTTCCCCCAACTCCGTTCTCCGCCACCGTGAAACGAGCCTCACCGTCACCAGCCATACTCCGGTCAGTTCCCGTCCTCTGCTCCCTTGTTTAAGCGTTCTCATGCATCTGTGATGCTCACCGACCCACCCAATTGAACCGGGCTGCCAGGGATCACTGGGAACGCCACCGCCTAGCCGCGATGTTCTCGGCTACCGTGGCCAGAGAGTTCTAGTGCGCGATTGGGGAAATTAAGTTAGGGGAAACCTCGATTAAGGTTTGAATTAGGTGTTAGTCATCGGAGAGCGCCAGTAATAGTCCCAATCGGCCGGCGTAGGTGCTCGCCGGAGCTCAGCTGGGCGTGAACGCCGTCGGGGACCTCGAACCGAGAATAGATGGAAGTGCGGGGGTCTATCTGTAAACGTCAGTGACTCTGTTAAATAGTGTAAGAACTCGTTCGCAGTTAGACAAAACCGCGGGGGTCTCTGTGCAAAGTCGCCGGGCGCGAGCGCGCGCGGGCGCCTTTCTCTCTCTAAGCTGGGCCGCTGGGCTGAAATCAGCCTAGTACTATTCACTGGTTTTCCTTTTTCTTTTATTTCCAGAGCCAAAACAATTAGAAGAAAATGTAGAAAAATGGTAAAATTATGAAACCAATTTTCCTAGGTTTCTTGTTTTCCCTAGAATTTAATAAAAATAGTTTTGTGATTTTTAGGTTAAACAAGGAATTTTAAGGCATTTAAAGTAGTTAAAAGTAGTAGTTTTGGATTTTTAAAAGATAAGTTGTAATCCCAAAAATGCTCAAAATTTTTATATGAGTTCCACATATTATTTAGAAGCCTTGGGTAGAATTTGGGTTGATTTAGACCTTGTTTGATCACCAAACCCCAAAACACCCCCCTGCCCTATGAACTCCTTTACTAACTCCGGAAACCCTAAGTTCTCGGAGTACCGTGAAGGAAAGTTGTATTCAAGACGTAGATAATAAGTTTATATTATCTTTGCACCCTCATGAGCATCCCATGGCATCCATTCTTATACATATGTATGGTTATGATTAGAACGTGAAGAAGACGTGGAAGTCACCGAAGAAAGGACACCACCACCCTCGGATTCTCAAGCAGGCAACTGCTTCTACTTTGATATTTGCGGATCCGAGCCAGACTCACCTGTTAACGAAGGCAAGCCCCGGTGCATGCAACCCTTTTCCTTGTGTTTTTAAATACTTTTTGCACACTTTAAGTCAAGTGAAATGTGCATTAGGTTCATAGGAATTGCTTGGAACCCTTTGATGCATTGCTTTCCTTGATATCCACACCTTTATAGATACTTCTGGTGAAGTATCAAAATTTGATTTACAAAAATGCTTAGCCCTGCTTAGATCTTGTGGATAGAGGTTGTCTTTTGCTATACTGCGTAGCTCAGGGGTTATCCTGAGGAAAGATGACTTCTACCTGCAAGAATACTTTCATTGAGAGCGTGGTGGGATCTTACTGCAAAGTTCCCTGTGATGATCTTTTCATCCTAAGGAACAGAAACAATCCTAAGGATGGAAGTACTAAAATCGAAACTTGGGTTAGGAACAGGTGATGTTCTACCCAGGTTGATTAAGGATTGAATGTGTATGTAGGCGTGCTGATCGAGGACCCTTTAACTGGTCACATGCCTCGTCATGGGTAAGCCTTGCCTCGGGCAGACTAAGGCCAGAATAAGATAACACGAAATGGGCGTGGAGCGGTGGCAGGAGTAGCGTGTACCCACCGTGGCAAGAGGCTGGACGGTGGTGTATCTGTGCTCTCGGTTTGCGTGAACCTGATCTGGTCTTAAGAACCCCGGTGGTGGGTTGACATATGCAAGGGTTAAGTGCTACATATGTCGTGTGATTGGAGATCCTCAGATGAGTATAATCGATTCGGATCACCGTACCTTCGCGGTTATGAAGACTTGGTCCTGCAACCTAAGTCAGGATGTGAACAGTATGGATAAAAATGATGTTGTACTGATGAAATGATGAAATTAGACTAGAGGCAAACAGAGTCTATTAATACTTAACATGGCATTAAAAGATTGAAAGTAAGGACTCACCTTAGTAAGCTATTTCTACAAAGGTATCTAAGTTGATTTTTGCTAAAGCCTCTCCTTGATTCCTACTTATCCAGCATACCCTTGAGAGTCTTTTCCTTAGTCAGGTAAGACTTGCTGAGTAATTCCATACTCAGGGTTTATCCCCTTGTTGTTTTTAGGTAAGGAAGCAGCAGATTTCTGTTGCTTCTGTACCAAGGTGGTTCCTAATGAAGAAAAGCAAGAGTGAAGTGCGGGAGGAAAGGATCCTCCATTAAGACTTTTTGTGTGATAACTGTCGGGAGGAGTTTTTACCTCCCTTGGTATGTGTAATAATATTACTCTGCACTCGTTTATATCCCTGGTCTGTAATAAACAACCTGATCTTACTTTTAAATAAATGTAAGTTATGTAATCGCTTCCGCATTTCTTTATCTCCGATGTTCTGTAATGTCTGCAAGACGGGTGAGACGTTCTTGGAAAGGTAAGGAAAGATACCGAGCTTGTCAAGTAGTTCAGGGGCACCTATAGGGTTGTCTGAGGTCCGTTGGACAAGGACAACTGTAGGTGGGCCTAATTACTTGGGAGGTTCCGTCACAGCTGGTATCGGAGCGTAGCCCTTCTTGACAGATATTATGTGGCATCTTCAAAAGGATTTTCTAAGACTTATCTAGAAAATTGCTTCTCTTCTTACCTAAGTATTTCTGAAGAGTTTATTTCAAGGACCAGATAGGAAGAGTGCAATGTATAGAAGGTTGAATCGACTAAGGTTGATTCTGTACTTATTCATGCATCATGCTAAGAATTATACTAATAAATTTCCCCCCTTAGCAAATGCCGCCGCGTACAAGGAAAACGGCACGTAAGCATACTGGACCCATCGGTGTGCCTCGACATCAACTTGCCCCACGGGAGCAAGATAGTAGTAGCAGGAGCAACGATCCTATTGGTGATCTCGAAGCTCGCGTGAATCAACTCCAAGCGGAGTTACAGCGCAGGACTAATCTATGGGTTGCGGACGGTGACCGGATAAATGATTTAAGAAGTTACATCCGCACCCTGCAAGATCAACTAGCTGACCGAGATTTGGCGCTTGACTGGGCAGTACAGTCTCGCTCAGTAGCTTTAGCTAAGGAAGCAAAGGCTCGAGCATGAGTCAACGAACTTAGCGTTGCTATTGATAACTTGCAGGTATATTGCAATACTTTACATGAAGAAGTTCATGTACTGTATTCGCAATTACACCCAAATGTCCCTGCGGATCCCGTCAGGTCTGAAGCTGGACCCTCGCACACTGCGGGAGAAGCGCTTGGTGGAGAGTTAGACCTTTTTAGGCCTCCTCCTTCTTTGAGGCTGGTCGACGTATGGTCTCCCACCCCTGACGATGAAGCTACCAAGAATAATCAGAAGCAGGAGTAGTAATGTAGTTGTAAAAGTAGAAGTAGTAAATTGTATAATAGGTTGAACTCTTGTATAATGGGTAATGTATCTTGTTATGTAACATCGAGTCTGTATCATTACTTTTTATAGTAATGTAAAATGGAAGGTTTCTCTGGCATATTATGTTTACTTCAAATGTTCTTTGCCTCAGATACCGACCAGGACTCGAGGACAGGACGCAGCAGGAACTTCTGGGGGAAGGGATGTTACCCCAAATCCACCTCCGGTTCCTCCCACATTGGCCGAGGCGATTGCCGCCTTGGTAAACGCCACTGCAGATAATACCCGCTTTCTTAGAGAAATGGCGGGTCAGCAATTCCAGCAGCAGGCAGGAAGGGGTTATCAACAAGGCCCCCGTGAAACCACCTATCTGGATTTCTCGGAAACCCGTCCACCCCTATTCGTCAAGGCAGAGGACCCGTTGGAAGCCGATGAGTGGATACGGGTTATTGAACAAAAGTTTGGTCTTCTCCGCTGTTCGGAAACGCAGAAGCCATTATTCGCAGCACAACAACTACGTGGCCCTGCCAGTACTTGGTGGGGGAATTTTGTGGCTATCCAACCTGCTAACCATCAAGTCACCTGGGAAGAATTTAAAGCAGCCTTCCGTGAGCACTACATACCCGAAGGTGTGCTGCACATGAAACAAGAAGAATTCATGAAGCTAAAACAGGGAGGAGATACCGTTAACCAGTATCTCGACAAGTTTAATCACCTGTCGCAGTATGCTATCGACCAGGTGAATACTGATTTAAAGAATAAGAACTGTTTTATGAGGGGTCTAAATGACCGATTGCAGAGAAAGATGGCCACATGTATAGATCTCACGTATGGAAAGGCTGTCAGTACAGCCTTATCTGTTGAAGCAAAATACGCAAGTTCTGGGAAGAACAAGGGATTCGGTGGTGAGAGGTCCTAATCAGGGCCAGGCGAAAAGGCAACGGTTTGTAATCCGGCCTTCTAGCCAAAATCACACTTTTTCTCGTCCACCCTCATTCCCTTTTAAGCAGCCAATCATTATTCGCCCCAACAATACCCCACTACCCCAAATCAGCCGGGTGCCCCGGGCACTCGATTCCCTGCCTTACCCAGCTCTTCAACCGGGTGTTTCAATTGCGGCAAGTCGGGACATTTCATCAAAGACTGCCCATATCCCAAGCAAAATCAATCAAATGCTCAGCAAGGATCTGGGATATCAGCTCAGCCCAGGGGAAATACTGTGGGGAAGAATACAAAGAAGACGGGGCGTGTATACTACACCCAAGTGGCCACTACACCGGAAGGAGAGCCGGTGATGATGGGTACGTTTCCCGTGGCCAGTCACCCTGCAATTATTCTTTTTGATTCTGGTGCTTCGCATACATTCATTAGCAAGAAATTTGTAGAGCAACATCACATTGTATGTCATGAATCAAAAGAGGGATTTAAAATTCATTCACCTGGGGGACATATTTTTACTCGAGAAGTGGCCTATGAAGTGCCAGTAACAATGGCCGGACGGAACTTTCCTGCTAACATGATTGTTCTGAAAGGCCAGGATATAGATGTAATTTTGGGTATGAATTGGTTAACCCAACACAAGGCAATTCTCAACACTGAACTCAGAACCGTCAGGTTGAGCTATAATCAAGAAGAGATTCTTTTGTCTCTCCCCGTAACCAATCCAACCAAAGCTTCTGGTAGAGTATATGAAACCATTGTACCGGAGATCAAGGATATTCCGGTAGTATGTGAGTTTCCAGATGTATTTCTGGAAGATTTGCCTGGACTGCCCTCTGAAAGAGATGTAGAATTTGTAATTGAGTTAAAGCCCGGTACGGCTCCTATCTCCCGAAGATCGTACCGTATGCCCCCTAATGAGTTGGCGGAATTGAAGATTCAATTACAAGATCTACTGAATAAGGGATTCATCTAGCCAAGCTCGTCTCCATGGGGTTGTCCCGCCATTTTTGTTAAGAAGAAGGATCAAACCTTGCGAATGTGCGTGGATTATCGACCCCTGAATGAGGTCACCATCAAGAATAAGTACCCTCTTCCAAGGATCGATATCTTATTTGATCAACTGACTGAGGCGAGGGTATTTTCCAAAATTGATCTCAGGTCGGGCTATCACCAAATCCGTATTCGGCCCGAGGATATACCGAAGACCGCGTTTACTACGCGGTATGGTTTATTTGAGTATTTGGTAATGTCTTTTGGGCTAACAAATGCTCCTGCCCACTTCACCTATTTGATGAACTCGGTGTTCATGCCCGAGTTGGACAAGTTTGTGGTGGTCTTCATCGACGATATCTTGATATATTCTAAAAATGAAGAGGAGCATGCTCAGCATCTACGGATTGTATTGACGCGCCTGAGGGAACATCAACTATATGCCAAGTTCAGCAAGTGCGCGTTCTGGCCGGAGGAAATTCAATTTTTGGGGCACATGTTATCGGCCAAAGGAATTGCGGTAGATCCTAGCAAGGTCAAAGATATTCTGGAGTGGAAACCCCCAACCACTGTTCATCAAGTCCGGAGTTTTCTTGGACTAGCTGGATATTATCGCAGATTTATACCAGATTTTTCTAAGCTTGTGAAGCCAATCACAAGTTTATTGAAGAATGACATTAAATTTAATTGGTCTTCTAAGTGTAATGAAGCCTTTGAGCAATTGAAGACATTATTAACCACTGCTCCGGTATTGGCTCAACCGGACATCACTAAGCCTTTTGATGTATATTGTGATGCGTCTGGCAGTGGACTTGGCTGTGTATTAATGCAAGAGGGCCGAGTAATTGCATATGCTTCAAGGCAGTTGCGCCGACATGAGGAGCATTACCCAACTCATGATCTGGAGCTAGCTGCTGTGGTTCATGCCCTGAAAATTTGGCGTCATTATCTGCTGGGAAATGTCTGTCATATTTATACAGATCATAAAAGTTTGAAGTACATCTTCACCCAGTCAGAATTAAATATGAGGCAAAGACGATGGCTTGAGCTTATTAAGGACTATGAACTGGAGATCCATTATCACCCAGGCAAAGCCAATGTGGTGGCAGATGCACTAAGCCGTAAGGCTTCCTGCCACTGTCTTATAGTGAAGACCTCTGACAACACTTTGTGTCAGGAGATGGAAAAGTTAAACCTGGGGATAATCCAACAAGGGACTCTGAATCAGCTAAAGCTTGAGTCAATCATTTTGCAAAGGATAATTGATGCTCAAAAGGATGTGGGTATGAAGCACATACGAGAGAAAATAAGGGCTGGAACAGCCAAATGTTTCAAAGAAGACGATCAAGGTGTGCTATGGTTTAAAAACCGCATAGTAGTGCCAAAGAATGAAGAACTCCGCCAGCAAATTCTTGATGAAGCACATCTTAGTCGCTATTCTATTTATCCCGGAAGCACTAAGATGTACCAAGACTTGAAGCAACATTACTAGTGGACAAAGATGAAGATCGAAATTGCACACTATGTGGCTAAGTGTGACACTTGCAGACGTGTCAAGGCCATACACATGAAAACTGCTGGTCCATTACAATCTTTGCCGATCCCAACATGGAAATGGGAAGACATAAGTATGGACTTTATTGTGGGACTGCCCAGGACGGCCAAAGGGTATGATTCTATTTGGGTTATCGTTGATCGACTCACAAAGATTGCCCACTTCTTACCCATCAGGGCCAAATATACAGTGGCCATTTATGGAGCATTATATATTGGCCGTATTCTCAGTTTGCATGGTATTCCAAAAACTATAGTGTCGGATCAGTGGACCTCAGTTCGTATCCAAGTTTTGGGAAGAATTTCATAAATCCTTGGGTACCAAATTGCTCCACAGTTCGGCCTATCATCCTCAAACAAGTGGACAGACTGAGAGGGTCAATCAAATACTTAAGGATATGCTGCGGGCATGTGTTCTGGATTTCTCACGGAAATGGGATGAATGTTTGCCCTTAGCGGAGTTTTCATACAATAACAGTTATCAAGAAAGTATCAAGATGGCACCTTTTGAAGCTTTATATGGGCGACAGTGTCGAACTCCGCTAAATTGGTCTAAACCTGGAGAAAGATACTTCTTTAGGCCTGATATGGTAAAGGAGGTCGAAGAAAAGGTTCAGAAAATTGTAAATAATATGAAGAAAGCTCAGACTCGACAAAAGAATTATGCAGACCGACGACGACAACCCTTATGCTTTCTGGTAGGCGATTATGTCTACTTGAAAGTTTCACCAATGAAGGGTGTATCGCGTTTCGAGGTTAAAGGGAAACTTGCACCCAGGTACATTGGTCCATTTCCTATACTTGAGCAATGTGGACCAGTGGCATACCGACTCCAGTTACCCGAAATTCTGTCTGCTATCCATAATGTGTTCCATGTGTCGCAATTGAAGAAGTGTCTTCGGGTTCCAGATCGAACCGTTGAAGTGATAGATGTTGTCCTGGAACCAGATTTAACATACTCGGAACATCCTATTCGAGTTCTGGATCAAAAGGACAGGGTTACCCGGAGAAAGACTCTCAAGTTCTACAAGATACAATGGAACCAACATTCTGAGGAAGAGGCTATATGGGAAACTCAAGACTTTTTGAATAAGAATTTCCCAGGCTTTCTAGCCTCATGTAATTTGTAAAATATATATAGTTATTGCAATAAAGGAGTGAGCCCCCACACCACCCCTGCCTTGTACCAGAAATAAGGGAATAAAAATGTGACACATTTCCTTTTCCATTACTCACCCTAGGACTTTAAATCTCGGGACGAGATTCTTTTATGGGGGGAAGGATGTAACACCCCTGGTGTTACTACAACTAAAACTTGAGCATGACATCATAAGCATTGGCATTGCATATGTTTGACACAACTAGAGTGCATTCACTAGGCAAAATTTTCAAACAAGTTGTATTGTTTAAGTGTTTTTGCAAATAGAACCTTGGATGGGAAACTTAACCCTAAATAAGGATTAAAGGGGTAAAACCTAACCCAAGATGAGAAAACCTAAAGGCTTTAGGGAAAAAGTCATAAAATTTCCCCAAAAACAAAGTTGAGTCACATTTATACCCCTGGGATACCAAGAATCTCAATTAGAACCCTGGAAAACCCTAAAACTAAAACCTAGGGGCCTATGTGCAAAATTAGTCCACTTTTGGGCTAAAGTGCAAAAACCAAGTAAAATAAGTATTTTAAGTCATTTGGTTCACAAATATGTGGACTTGAAAGCCAAACATTGGATTTTGGACTTAAATGCAAAATGGACCCCAAATAGGATTTTATCCTAAGTCTGAAAATTCAGAGTTTTGGCTCAACTTTGGAGCCCTGTATCTTTTGAAATATAGGGTTTTTGCCCAAAGTGACCACAACAAGTTTGTAGACCTATTAAAGGTGAACAACTTTGCTTAAAGGTGTGAGAATAGTTGTTAAGGAAAATCCAGAGATAATCTTGCCTGAAGTTGCTCTGTCAGGCTTGTATCAAGAAACTGAAACTGAAACTGAAGTCAGAAGTGGTAACAGTGTTATGGGATGAACTTTGAGCCCAATTTTGAATGGGATTCAGTGACTATTTGATAGTAGGCTTTGTGGCAAAGTTAAAGATTAACTATAGCTCTGTAACTTTGGTGCAGAGAGATGACCAAGTCGTAATGCAAAATTTTGAGAAAAATGGCCCTAAACCGTGGCTGTCAGGTGCCTTTGACTGAATTTTCCCATGGTACAGTGCACAGATTAGGACGCCAGCGCGGACAGCTCGACACCGGTGACCCCTCCGCCGTGATTCGCATCGTCGGCTTTCAGATTCGTGTGCGGGGTGGAATGATAACGCTGCGGGGTAAGAATCCTCGCCGGCGGTGAGCTGGAGGTCACTCCGGTGACATCACCGTGGCTTTCTTATCCTCTTTGCGGCCGGGCGGATTAACACGCCGGTGATCGCCGCCTCCGGGTCATGCGCCGCGTGGCTCTCGCTTTCCACCGCACCGCCGCGACTTACCCTCGCCCACCGTGGCTCACCGGAGTAACTGCCACGACAGTGGACACCAAGCCGCTGCGCCAGTGCTCTTCTTCCTTTCCGGCCGCCGCGCGTCTTGCTCAAAATTCGCGGCCACCGCCCGCTGGCACTATAAATTGACCTCGCCCGTAGCTGCGCCATGTCGTCGTGAAGCTGTAGCACCCGCTCCCACCCTCGATCACCCACCAGCACGCACGAATTTCCAATTTCCCCCAACTCTGTTCTCCGCCACCGTGAAACGAGCCTCACCGTCGCCAGCCGTACTCCAGTCAGTTCCCGTCCTCTGCTCCCTTGTTTAAGCGTTCTCATGCATCTGTGATGCTCACCGACCCACCCAATTGAACCGGGCTGCCAGGGATCACCGGGAACGCCACCGCCTAGCCGCGATGTTCTCGGCTACCGTGGCCAGAGAGTTCTAGTGCGCGATTGGGGAAATTAAGTTAGGGGAAACCTCGATTAAGGTATGAATTAGGTGTTAGTCATCGGAGAGTGCCAGTAATAGTCCCAATCGGCCAGCGTAGGTGCTCGCCGGAGCTCAGCTGGGCGTGAACGCCGTCGGGGACCTCGAACCGAGAATAGATGGAAGTGCGGGGGTCTATCTGTAAACGTCAGTGACTCTGTTAAATAGTGTAAGAACTCGTTCGCAGTTAGACAAAACTGCGGGGGTCTCTATGCAAAGTCGCCGGGCGCGAGCGCGCGCGGGCGCCTTTCTCTCTCTAAGCTGGGCCGCTGGGCTGAAATCAGCCCAGTACTATTCACTGGTTTTCCTTTTTCTTTTATTTCCAGAGCCAAAACAATTATAAGAAAATGTAGAAAAATGGTAAAATTATGAAACCAATTTTCCTAGGTTTCTTGTTTTCCCTAGAATTTAATAAAAATAGTTTTGTGATTTTTAGGTTAAACAAGGAATTTTAAGGCATTTAAAGTAGTTAAAAGTAGTAGTTTTGGATTTTTAAAAGATAAGTTGTAATCCCAAAAATGCTCAAAATTTTTATATGAGTTCCTCATATTATTTAGAAGCCTTGGGTAGAATTTGGGTTGATTTAGACCTTGTTTGATCACCAAACCCCAAAACACCCCCCCTGCCCTATGAACTCCTTTACTGACTCCGGAAACCCTAAGTTATCGGAGTACCGTGAAGAAAAGTTGTATTCAAGACGTAGAGAATAAGTTTATATTATCTTTGCACCCTCATGAGCATCCCATGGCATCCATTCTTATACATATGTATGGTTATGATTAGAACGTGAAGAAGAAGTGGAAGTCACCGAAGAAAGGACACCACCACCCTCGGATTCTCAAGCAGGCAACTGCTTCTACTTTGATATTTGCGGATCCGAGCCAGACTCACCTGTTAACGAAGGCAAGCCCCGGTGCATGCAACCCTTTTCCTTGTGTTTTTAAATACTTTTCGCACACTTTAAGTCAAGTGAAATGTGCATTAGGTTCATAGGAATTGCTTGGAACCCTTTGATGCATTGCTTTCCTTGATATCCACACCTTTATAGATACTTCTGGTGAAGTATCAAAATTTGATTTACAAAAATGCTTAGCCCTGCTTAGATCTTGTGGATAGAGGTTGTCTTTTGCTATACTGCCTAGCTCAGGGGTTATCCTGAGGAAAGATGACTTCTACCTGCAAGAATACTTTCATTGAGAGCGTGGTGGGATCTTACTGCAAAGTTCCCTGTGATGCTCTTTTCATCCTAAGGAACAGAAACAATCCTAAGGATGGAAGTACTAAAATCGAAACTTGGGTTAGGAACAGGTGATGTTCTACCCAGGTTGATTAAGGATTGAATGTGTATGTAGGCGTGCTGATCGAGGACCCTTTAACTGGTCACATGCCTCGTCATGGGTAAGCCTTGCCTCGGGCAGACTAAGGCCAGAATAAGATAACACGAAATGGGCGTGGAGCGGTGGCAGGAGTAGCGTGTACCCACCGTGGCAAGAGGCTGGACGGTGGTGTATCTGTGCTCTCGGTTTGCGTGAACCTGATCTGGTCTTAAGAACCCCGGTGGCGGGTTGACATATGCAAGGGTTAAGTGCTACATATGTCGTGTGATTGGAGATCCTCAGCTGAGTATAATCGATTCGGATCGCCGTACCTTCGCGGTTATGAAGACTTGGTCACTTCCCTGCAACCTAAGTCAGGATGTGAACAGTATGGATAAAAATGATGTTGTACTGATGAAATGATGAAATTAGACTAGAGGCAAACAGAGTCTATTAATACTTAACATGGCTTTAAAAGATTGAAAGTAAGGACTCACCTTAGTAAGCTATTTCTGCAAAGGTATCTAAGTTGATTTTTGCTAAAGCCTCTCCTTGATTCCTACTTATCCAGCATACCCTTGAGAGTCTTTTCCTTAGTCGGGTAAGACTTGTTGAGTAATTCCATACTCAGGGTTTATCCCCTTGTTGTTTTTAGGTAAGGAAGCAGTAGATTTCTGTTGCTTCTGTACCAAGGTGGTTCCTAATGAAGAAAAGCAAGAGTGAAGTGCGGGAGGAAAGGATCCTCCATTAAGACTTTTTGTGTGATAACTGTCGGGAGGAGTTTTTACCTCCCTTGGTATGTGTAATAATATTACTCTGCACTCGTTTATATCCCTGGTCTGTAATAAACAACCTGATCTTACTTTTAAATAAATGTAAGTTATGTAATCGCTTCCGCATTTCTTTATCTCCGATGTTCTGTAATGTCTGCAAGACGGGTGAGACGTTCCTGGAAAGGTAAGGAAAGATACCGAGCTTGTCAAGTAGTTCAGGGGCACCTATATGGTTGTCTGAGGTCCGTTGGACAAGGACAACTGTAGGTGGGCCTAATTACTTGGGAGGTTCCGTCACATATAACTAAGTGTAATAAATTTTGTGAATGATTAAAATCTATCAAGTGATTGATGCTTTCACTTTTGGGAGCATGATTTTTGTTTGCCAACGTATGCTAGGGTTTATTTATTTTATTTCTCTATTGTGAAACCCAATGTATTGAAATAATAATTTTTCTTCTTCTAAAAATAAATATTTGATATTTTATTAATGAAAATATTATTATTAGATTTATTATATTTTATAGAATATATATATTTATATATGTGTAAAAAGAAAAAAGAAAAACAAACTCAGGTACGCTTCCTCCCATGGCCGAAGGCCCATGCCCAAGAGTCAGGATGTTCTCACGCTCCCTCTCATTCGTGTGGCTTACATGTGGGTCCCATCCAACCCGTTAACCTTCTCTTCAATTTCTCTGGTACGCTCAATTGACAGGTTGTGCCGCCATCATTTGAAGCCTGACACAAACACCATGCCATCTGTTGTCTCCATCTGCATGCCCGCGTCCGGCCGTTTCTTCTCCCGCGCGACCGCTCATATGTCTCCATTGTACGCGCTCGCCTATTACTCCATGAACGTTTCTCTATTAAGCGATCGCCTATTACTCCATGAACGTTTCTCTATTATACGCGCCCGCCTAACACTCCACAGACGTTTCTCCATTGATGGCCTTCAAGTACCTTAAAGCCAGCTGTGTTTCTCGCCTCCCCTGCTCGCCTATAAGAACCGTGCCCCATAACAACGTTTCTCCTCTTGCTATCTTCCCCAGCTCGCCGCTCGCCCTCTATCTCCCTGCTCGTGCAAGGCCAGGCCGCTGGCCCTCTGTTCGTCGTCTGCCGCCGCCGGTGACCGCCTCAACGTGCTCCCAGGTCACGCCTCCGTTGAATTTCCCCTGTGTGACGTCCTCTCCACTCGCCGTGGTCGAGCCTCCCCTGCTCATGACATCGGCCATCTTCCCCTGCCTGTTCGTTGGGTAGCAGCAAGGTAGAAGAAGGATGACTTGTGTTTAGGTCCCTGGTTTTGTTAATTTACGAGAACGATTTCTCTGTAATGCAAAATTATTAAAAACAGGTCCTGATTTTTATTTGCTACCTGTGTAATTTACAATTAATAACAAATAAGTCCCTACTGTTGGTCACTTGTTTTTTTATTGCTGTGAATCAAGAACAAGGCAACACAATTGTTAAACGTAAAGACCTTCGTCCTCTGAAGCATTATCTCCTTTCAGGTATAATGAGCCTCGGACAAAGGTCCTGAAAAACATGTCTTCATCATTCACAAATATAAAAGCATTATTACATTTGTAATAATAAGTTATTTATTCATTTCATCACATATGGAACAATATTACAATCCATCTCATATATTAACAAAGTGATACAAAATATACATTACATTTGTACCTTCGACTTGCTCGAAGGTAAAAGCGTGAATGCAATTCCAATCTAACCTACACAGTATTGGGATACTGTTCATCTATTTATAGGCAGTCATACAGCTTCGTACGATATTACGTTCATGCCCTCATAGATTACACATAAAGTTTACAAATATCACAGAGATAATATTGTCATTTGCTCTTAGCAGCTTGGATAACACCTTCTCCTTGCGTCGTCTTCCTGTGTCATCGTGACGAAGCTTACTTCATTGCACTTTCATTGTTCTACACCAAATCCTTTCTATTAACGAGGCTCTTGTAACACTTAGTAACATGCTGATAACAAATGGTTAGCCGTGTTTTGAAAACCGTCGAAAGACGAAGGCCCCAACAGTAGCCCCTCGCAATATTAGTTTGTTTTTTGTAACAAATTCAGACTGCAAAACAAACGAAGGCCTTTAGCCGAAGGTTCAAAAAAACACATTCCCTTCGCTAGAATAGCGAAACCTTCTGAATTGTGGGGGCCACTCTATAGTAGTACTTTGCATATATATATATATATGAGGGTTGTGATAAAATATTTTTCGTACTATTAAGCTTATGTTAGCTTTGTTGTCTGGCTTGCTGATATTATAACCGCGACTGTTTTTGAGCTTCAACATTTTGTTTTAACTAAATCTGAGATGGCTGAGGACAAAAGGAGTGAAGACCCCGCACTGGCTGGGTTTTACGAAGCTATGAAGTGGACTAATGTTGAGAAAATAACTGATGAGATTTTAGCTGGGCTGTCTGAAGATTTTGGTGACAACGAGGACTTTGATATTGAGAGTGAAAATGATGATGCCAAAGATCGGCCGTGGAGGCCGAGTCACGTGGTCTTCGGTAAATCAACTGTGAACAAAGGTCATGTTGAGGCTATGAAGGGTAGATATTTCCATGATGTATCTGAGAATCGGCGGTGAAAATACTGCTCCTCTTCCTGAAAAAGATGAGGTAGTGGTTTTCCGAAGCTTCATGAAGGCTGGTGTTGGTCCTTGTTCTCAAATGCTATAAATTAAGAACAAGGTAACACAATTGTTAATGGTTAAAGACCTTCGTCCTTCAAAACATTATTTCCTCCTAGATATAATGATCTTCAGATGAAGGTTATGAGGGACATACCTTCATCATTTTGTCATATAAACGTAAATATAAACAGGAGAGCGAAAGAACATAGAGAAATGAGGATAATAATTGTCATATATCAATGATTCATTTATTATTATTTTCATCAAACATAAATAAGCATTAACAATATTCATATTACAATGGTACCTTCAGCTTTCTAGAAGGTAAGGATGCGAGGATGACATGAGAGTGATTACAGTCTAGTGTGAACTGTATGGTGTTACTGTTCATATATTTATAGGCACGGGACGCAGCCTGGATAAAATTACATTCATGTCCTTAACATTTACTCGTAATCATAATGCAAATTATCAAGGACTATGTAGTCTTTTCCCCCCTTTAAGTCGGTATCGTCCTTGGTCTTTGTCATCATACTAAGCCGAAGCTCTCCGGTAATAGCTTTGGTGCTCATTCCTATCACCTTCGGGTTGCTCCTTTACACCGCGCATACTTTTCGTCATGAGAGAAAATCTTTATCCGAAATCTGAAGCCTCTTGTAATAATCTATGTCGTACTGAAAACATTTGGTTAGTCACGTTTTTGAGGACCTTCGAAAGAGGAAGGCCCCCAACAGTAGCCACTCGCAGTATTGACTTTCTTTGTTAGAAGTTTAGACTGCGATGTGAACAAAGGCCTTTAGCTGAAGGTCCGAAAAAACACCTTCCCTTCACTAGAATAGCGAATGACACTGACATGCAGGGCCCACCAAACTGTTGGGCACTAGGCATATAAATGGGAGCTCGCATTAGAGGCGTTTTTTGTGCCATTCCAGTTGCTTGCCCTTGTGCTCATCATTTTAAATTTGCTTATTCTACCGAGTTCTAATTGGGATTGAAGCTTCGGCATTTCAACAACCTTCGTTTTTAATGGCTGACGAAAAGAAGATTGCCGACCCAGCACTTTCCGAGTTCTACGAAGCTATGGAGAGGACAAACGCTGAGAAGATTGTTCACGAGACGCTGGCTGGGATATCTGAGGATTCTAGTGGTAGTGAAAGTTTTGATGCGGAAAGCAGAAATGAAGATGCTGAAGATTGGCCCTAGAGACCAAGCCATGTCGTCTTCAGGAAATCAACCATTAAGCAGGGGTAGATTGATGCGATGAGGGGGAGGTTCATGATATCTCAATTGTGAGAGCTGGAGGGGAAAATAATGTCCCTCTGCCCGAAGCCAATGAGGTGGTGGTTTATAGGAGCTTCGATTCCCCTTGGATAGGTTGCTGGTTGAAGTTCTAAAGACTTTTGAAATTTACCTTCATCAGCTTACCCCCGAAGCTATCATCAAGATGAGAATCTTTATTTGGGCCATGAAGAGCCAAGGGGTAGAGGCAAATGCAAGATGCTTTTGCAATATTCACGAACTGTCCTATGAGACGAAGGCTACCGACAAGGAGCAATATCACAACAACTTCGTGCTTCGCTCTAGGATGAGCTACCCGGTTCCAACATTTTGAAAAAGATGGCCAAGAACCTAGATGCAGGAGTGGTTTTATGTAAAAAATGATCTGGTTGAAAGAGAGGATATTAAGGGGATTATTCAACGCCCTATCTGGTATCGCTTCGGCATTAGAAGGCCATCTACTGCCCTTGGAAATGATGTACAAGCATGCCAAGTTGCCTTTAACACTATATGCACCTACATAGGCACAAGGGACTTGGTGCAGGAGCATATTGCTTATAGGGTGGGGCCACTCGCAAGTGGGTGGGAAATGCCGAAGGAGGCTGCTGCCGGGTCTAGCCAAGGTGGCTTAGTTTACTTGAAATGCACATTCAAATACATGAATCAATTTGATGAGCCTAATGATGACTGGTTAGATGCCATTGAAGCAACCAGTGATGAAATGCTTGGTGCCTACTCGAAGGCTGAAGATGATGCCATGACAACGGCCTTCAGGGGTTGAGGCAAAAAGAGACTAAATAGAGTATTTGACGTCATTGGATTCATGTATCCGGACTATTGTTATCCTGCGCGGAAGCAAGGGAGGAAGAGGAAGACTGCTACTTCGACGACCTCTAGCACGCAGAAGTCAAAAAAGATTAAAGTTCTAACTCACCGGCCCAGGCACATTGAAACGACCAAAGTGCCGAAGCTGATTGAGGGGTCTTCTTCCGCATCTGAGCCCCGTCACCCTTCTCCTGTTGAAACTAAAGTGAAACCGGCCGAAGAGCTAGAATTAAAGAAATCGACAGAGCAACCGAAGGCTCTGAGTCCGTTGGGAGATACGAAGCTGCCGAAGGCATTAAAGATTCCTGTAGTAACGCCAAGGAAGAGGAGAATGGCCAGCGTACTAGATGCTTTCATGGAATCTATGAAGGCGTCAACTCCTGCTTCAATCGAAACGCCTAGTGAAGAAGTTGAGATTTTAAAGAAAACCGACAAAGCTGCTGCTGAAGCCAGACCCTCAACTCCTACCGAAGTAAGATCTTCGAAGACTGCACCATTGGCTGTGGAGAAAGAAGCTGCCCCCGAAGCACCTACCGAAGAATTAGAGTTCATTATGCGACATGCTTCAAGGAAACAACTATCGAAGGAGCAGATTGTCGAAGCTAGGCAGTATGCCAAGGATCTGAAGTATCCCCCAGGATCCTTGGTATACAACGGCACTAACGAAGATGATTTTCTATATTGCCTACCGGACAACAAGGAGATATCTATTTGTCAAGAAATGGCAAAGAACATGGGATTTCGGAAGCTGGAGCTCGGCCTATCTGCAATGTCGAAGGATGAACTTGCAGATAGCCTTGCTTATATTAGCTTGAAGGTATATATATTTTTGCTTGCAAAATAAGTTATGTTTGTTGGTTTTCTTACTGTTTTATGTTCTCACACATATATTTTTGTTATTAGGGCTTAATTCTTAGTAAAGCTTTAAGGGCTCAAAAGGAAGCCGATGACGAAAGCTGTTAGATGGCACTTGGGAATCTTTGATCAGAGGTCATCACACTAAGGAATGAAGCCCTTGAAAAATATAAAATACTGCTATCCTTAGTGGATAGGCTGAAAATCAGCAAAGCTAGGCTTAATGCACAAGCTGAAACTCACAAAGCCGAAGTTTAAGGTCTAAAGAAAAAGCTTGCCAAAATGAATGAAAATTTTGAAGTTGTGAAGGCAAAACAAGAAATAAGTGAAATGACGAGTTCAAGGCTACAAAGGAATGTTGAAGAACTTCATGATTCCAGGGAGAGGTGCTATGAAAGATCCTTGGATTGTGCGAAGAAGCTGAAAGATAGCTTTGCGAAGGTGGGGGCATATTCTTCAGAACAAAAATTTATTCGTGGCGATCTTGAAGGGGTTATCTAATGGATAGGCGAAGAAGCCAAAGCTTTTGATGAGATCCTTAGCGATCATGGGGATTTTTGTGCTTTTGCCAGTGCCCGAGGGGTCGCGACAATTTTAGAAAAGACTGGGTGTGAACATGTTAGGGCCACGACCTAGCCAGAATCTATTTCTCAGCTGACAACACTAGAGACCCTTCAGCTGAGGCTTCTACATTGGGTGGCAAATTCTATTCCGATGTGTGGATGAAAGGTGGTCGTGGGACGGCTGATGAAGCCATTAAAAAGAATGAGAAAGAATCTCACGACGCCCGAGAGGAGGCTAAGCGTGCTGAAGAGGCTGCTGAGCGTGCCATGATTATAGGTATTTTTATGTAAAACCCTTTGCTTCGTTGTTCATTTCTAGCTTCGAAATTTACCATTGTACACTTTATTACAGCTAACCTTTCTCCATCGCTAGAGCCATACAACCCCGAAGCTGATCCAGTTATGAAAGAAGCTTTGGACGTGATGGAGATCGCTAACAAGATCATCGATGAAGTTGTCGACAGACTATTAAATGAAGCCGCTGAGAAAGTTTTAAAAGAAGATTAAACTTTTGTATGCTAGAAATTGTAAACGCTTGTGTGTGGTTGCCACCATGTGCGCGGAACAAACATCAAGTATTTGAATGTAAATTGATGTATATTAATGTAATATATTTCTTTGCGATGCCTGAAACCTACGTACGTACCACTTTTTGAGCCTTCGGCGAAAAAACACCTTCCCTTCTTTTCATGCTTCGCAAAGAAAGATTGCCCCTTCTATCGATTGAATGCCACGACTATTGTATAATAATAATGCTGACGAAGATTCCCTTGCCGTGTAAGAACATGTCTGCTGAAGGTGTACTTTGTGCTTTAGCACATTCTTTCACGATTCAACAGGTACTTTCGAAGGAGCATTTTTCCTTCTCCATATCTTTTTGCTGATGTAATGTGATGTATGATGCGATGCTATGCGATATTATGTGATGGTATGATGCAGTATGATGTTTATGCCGATGTTGAATACCCACACGAAAACACATCCAGACTCTGCATCTCCTTAGGAACGACTTTGGAATCTCTTCACCTTTTACCTAGGCGGTATTTCAGCTCTACATCCCCTTAGGAACGACTTTGGAGCTAAGCTCTACATCTCCTTAGGAACGACTTTCGAGCTTCTTCACCTTTGATTTAGGTGGTATTTAAGCTCTGCATCCCCTTAGGAACAACTTTGGAGCTTCTTCACCTTTGATTTAGGTGGCATTTTAGCTCTGCATTCCCTTAGGATCGACTTTTGAGCTTCAGAACTTAGTCTATGCTCCCCTAGGAACGACTTTTGAGCTTCAGAACTTACTCTACGCTCCCTTGGGAACGACTTTGGAGCTTTGGAACTTGATTTTGTCACACTTGATGGTGTAACCATAGTATTATTACATCAAGTCGAAGGTTAATCCTTCTTGTATTGTTTTTCTTGCTAGAAAATATAAAGACAGAAAGAGTTAAGATACATTAGATTAGGATATTCTTTGGCCGAGCCACTGTAGTCCCTTTAGTAGATGTGCTTCGATTCAGACACGGTGCTGTTGACAGTGCTAGCTTCGGATTTCTCCCGAAGGTCGCGCTGTTGCCGAGCATGATGGTGCCCATCTGGCTGTTGATTGTGAATCAGCGACGGTGGTGGTGGCAACTGAGGCCAGGAAGCTCGTGAATGACTTGCCGAGGCACAGAAGTTGTAGGCTGTTGGTTGCCTACATACTCCGGGATATACGGGGAGTAACATGAAGCAGTATGTAGGACCTGCTTCGGCTGATTCTGCTGTGCTTCAGCTTCAGCGATTTCCTTCTGTTTCTGGATCGTTACCTGGCACGTTCTTGTGGTATGCCCCTTATCTTCACCGCAGAATAAGCAAAACAGTTTCTTGGGCTGATTTCCAAATCTTCCTCCGAAGCTTCTTCCCCCTATGCCTGTTGGAGCCGGTGGCCTGAAAGAGCTTTGCTGTGCTCCTAACAATTGAGAGCTGTGCTGCTGCCCTTGGGCAGGATTTCCCCTGTCGCCGCTTGAGCTGGGATTATGAATCAACCTGACATGCCTAGGGTGGAGTCTTCCTCCGAAGCCCCTAGCCATTTCGGAGTATCTGTAAGCTTCTTCCCTTCTTTGCCGAAAATCATTTTCAGCTCGGATGTATTCATCCATCTTCTGGAGGAGCTTCTCCAAGGTTTGTGGTGGCTTTCTTGCAAAGTATTGCATTGTAGGTCCTGGCCGAAGCCCCTTGATCATGGCCTCAATGACGATTTCATTGGGCACCATAGGTGCTTGAGCTCTCAGTCGCAGGAACCTTCAGACGTAGGCCTGTAAGTACTCCTCATGGTCCTGCGTACACTGAAATAGAGCTTGGTGGTAATTGGCTTCGTCTAGAAGCCCTGGAAGCTGGTAACTAGCATATCCTTTAGCTTCTGCCACGACGTAATTGTCCCTGGCCGAAGGGAGGAATACCATGTTTGAGCCACACTTTTAACTGCCATGACAAAGGACTTCGCCATGACCGCAGTGTTGCCCCCATATGAGGATATGTTGCTTCGTAGCTCATCAGGAATTGCTTTAGGTCTGAATGCCCATCATACATGGGGAGCTGAAGTGGCTTGTATGATGGTGGCCACGGGGTAGCCTATAGCTCTATAGCTAGAGGAGAAGCATCATCAAAGGAAAAGTTACCATGATGAAAGTCATCGTACCATTCATCATCATTGATTGAGCTCTCATGACGAAGCTCCCTGTGCTGAGGTCTTCGGTCCTAGTCATCTTGAGTAAGATGACGCATTTCCTCAGAAGCTTCATCGATCTTCTTCTAAAGATCGGCGAGCCGAAGCATCTTTTCCTTCTTCCTCTACACCTGCTGATGAATGGCTTCCAGGTCCCCAATCTCTTAGTCCAGCTCCTCCTCCTGAGGTGTTGGGCTGGTAGCCTTTCTCTTCTGGCTTCTAGCTTCTCACAAGGTGAGCGTCTCTTGGTTTGTGTCCAGTGGTTGTAGGGCAGCCCCTGGCACCGTTGTCCTCTTCGGCGGCATGACGAAGGTGGATGCTTTGCCAAAGGTTGTGGAAGTGAGTTCACCGGAGGTGGGCGCCAATGTTGGTCCTTGTTCTCAAATGCTATAAATTAAGAACAAGGTAACACAATTGTTAATGGTTAAAGACCTTCATCCTTCGAAACATTATTTCCTCCTGGATATAATGATTTTCAGACGAAGGTTATGAGGGACATACTTTCATCATTTTGTCATATAAACGTGATTATAAACAAGAGAGCGAAAGAACACAGAGAAATGAGGATAATAATTGTCATATATCAATGATTCATTTATTATTATTATTTTCATCAAACATAAATAAGCATTAACAATATTCATATTACAATGGTACCTTCGGCTTTCTAGAAGGTAAGGATGCGAGGATGACACGAGAGTAATTACAATCCAGCGTGAACAGTACGGTGTTACTGTTCATCTATTTATAAGCACGGGACGTAGCCCGGATAAAATTACATTCATGTCCTTGACATTTACTCATAATCATAATGCAAATTATCAAGGACTAAGTAGTCTTTCCCCCCCTTTAAGTCGGTATCGTCCTTGGTCTTTGTCATCATACTAAGCCGAAGCTCTCCGGCAACAGCTTCGGCGCTTGTTCCTATCACCTTTGGGTTACTCCTTTACACCGCGCATACTTTTCATCATGAGAAAAGATCTTGTTGGGGCCATGCTTCGGTGCGCCGAAGGTCTTACACGAAGAAGCAGCTTCGGCTGAAGTTGTTCCCAGGAGATGGCCGAAGGTTCCTTTTCATGGAGCTTCGGCATTACAAACCGACATAGAGATAGAGTGACCTTTTTATCCATAGAGGTCTAAGTCAATGTTGTAAACTTTTGTAAGGGGCATAATTGTAATTCGTCACAGGCTGTGACCTGTGTCTATAAATAGATGAACAGTACCCCTGTACTGTTCACGCGAACTTGGCATTTTGCTTTCGCATCACACTTGCCCTTTTGCTTTCCTCAGGACCGAAGGTACATTTGTAATTTGAAGTCGATTATATTCATTCATGATAATAAAATGGAGATGATTCTATGATAATATTTAAATGTTTATTTTATACCTCATGATTTGTATGAATACTTCGTCCCTTGTTATTATGCTCACGAAGGTACGTCCTTCGCAACCTTCGTCCGAAATTCTTTATATCCTGAAGGGATATAATGTTTTGGAGGACGAAGGACTTTAACACCTAACATTTTCTATGTTGCCTTGTTCTTAATTCTTAGCATTTGAGAACAAGCCCCCAACATTGGCGCCCACCTCCGATGAACTCACTTCCACTTTTCTGAGCTGATGGCTTCGTTCAACAATCAAGCTGAAGCTGCTTCGGCTTCGAAGATGGTGCTCCCGATAACAGGCGGTTCTTTCTCAGAGCCGGCTAACAAGAAGCAGAAGAAGGAGGCTCAGAGAAGGGTGCAGCATGTTGGAGTGCAGGGACCCTTCATCAAGTCAAAATGGTCCCACATTCCAATTACTTTCTCTCAGGAAGACCTTCAGCTTAAGGATTATCCTCACAATGATGCCATGGTTATCTCTTGCGTGATCAAAGGATTTCTGGTCCACAATGTCTTAGTTGATACAGGCAGTGCAAGCTGATATTATATTTGCTAAAGCCTTCAGACAAATGCAAGAGCCCGAAGACAAGATTCATGATGCTACGCACCCTCTTTGTGGCTTCGGAGGGCGGCAGATTGTAGCACTTGGGAAGATTACCATGCCGGTAACCTTCGGATTTGTTAACAACACAAGGACTGAGCAAATTGTGTTTGATATTGTTGACATGGAGTATCCTTACAATGCTATCATTGGTCGCGGTACTCTTAATGCCTTCGAAGCAATTCTTCACCCAGCTTATCTCTGCATGAAGATACCTTCGGACCAAGGGCCTATTGCTATTCATGGAAGCCAGGAAGCTGCTAGAAGGGCCGAAGGAAGCTGGACTGACTCCAAAGCAATCCATAACATAGATGGAGCTGAAGCTTGTGAACAGTACAAATTCAGAAGGGAGAAAGCAGCTTCAGCAGATCAGCCGAAGCCCATGCTATTGTGTGAGGACATAGCAGAGCAGAAGGTGCTGTTGGGCTCGCAATTATCTGAAGACTAGGAGAAAACCTTGATAAGGTTTTTATTCAACAACAAAGATGTTTTTGCATGGTCAGCTAATGATCTCTGTGGAGTAAATCGGGATGTTATTGAACATTCGCTCAATGTTGACCCATCCTTCAGACCCCGAAAGCAGAGGCTTCGGAAGATGTCGGATGACAAGGCCGAAGGGGCTCGCAATGAAGTAAAAAGACTCCTCAGTGCAGGAGTTATCAGAGAAGTAAAGTATCCAGAGTGGCTAGCTAACACTGTTATGGTGAAGAAGGCCAATGGCAAGTGGAGAATGTGTATCGATTTCACAGATCTCAACAAGGCTTGTCCGAAGGATGAATTCCCGCTGCCAAGGATAGACTCTTTAGTCGATGCAGCAGCTTCTTCAGAGCTCATGAGTCTCCTGGACTGCTACTCAGGCTATCATAAAATCTGGATGAAGAAGGAAGATGAGCCGAAGACTAGCTTCATAACCCCAAGTGGCACATATTGCTATCTTCGGATGCCTGAGGGGCTCAAAAATGCTGGAGGAAGTTTCAGCAGAATGACAGCGAAGGTCCTCCAGTCTCAGATAGGCAGAAATGTGTTGACTTATGTCGATGACATCATTGTAAAAAGCACGAAGCAGGAAAATCATATTGCTGATCTGCAGGAGACCTTCGCCAGTTTCAGACAAGCTGGTCTGAAGCTGAATCCAGAAAAATGTGTCTTCGGAGTAAAGAAGGGGAAATTTCTTGGATGCTTGGTTTCAACAAAGGGAATCGAAGCTAATCCAAATAAAATCGAAGCTATACTTCGAATGGAGCCACCAACCACAAGAAAGGGGGCCCAAAGATTGACAGGAAGGCTGGCATCTCTCAACAGATTTATATCCAGATCAGCAGAAAGAAATTTACCATTCTTGGAGGTGCTGAAGTCAGCTGAAGTCTTTCAATGGGGCCCAAGTCAACAAAAAGCCTTCGAAGAGCTGAAGCAATACTTGATAGATCTAACAACATTAACTCCACCAACGCCAGGGGCTCCTTTGTTGTTATATGTGGCAGCTTCGCACTCGGCGGTAAGTGCGGCACTTGTCCAGGAGAAGCTTGATGGACAAGTCAAGAAGCAGGTTCCAGTATATTTTGTATCTGAAGTCCTTAGTGTATCAAAGAAAAATTATACGGAGTTGGAGAAGGTATTATATGCCGTCTTAATGGCATCCAGGAAGCTTCGGCATTATTTTCAGGCATACAATATTATTGTTCCTTCTTCGCAGCCGTTGAAGGATATCATGAGAAATAGAGAAGCTACTGGACGGATTGGAAAATGGGCTGCCGAGCTCAATGAATTTTACATTGATTATGTGCATAGATCCTCGATCCAGTCTCAAGCATTGGCAGATTTCATCGCCGACTGGACGCCAGGGGCTCAGGATGAAGAAGCAAATAAAGATGCCGAAGTGTGGACAGTGTTTTGTGATGGCTCTTGGGGAACCTTCGGAGCAGGTGCAGCTGCTGTGTTGGTCTCACCATCCAAGGTTAAAACTTGTTATGCAGCAAGACTTGACTTCAGCTGTACAAACAATATTACTGAGTACGAAGCCCTGCTCCTGGCCCTTCGGAAATTAAAGGCAATGGGAATCAGAAGGGCGATTCTTAAAACTGATTCCCAGGTTGTTTCGGGTCATATTGACAAAAGTTGCAAGGCTAAGGATCCGAAGCTTGAAAAATATCTAGACACGGTCCGAAGGATCGAAGCCTCCTTCGAAGGATTTTCTGTCAAGAATATCCCTCGAGGACAAAATGAGCATGCTGATTTGCTAGCCAAGTCTACAGCGCAGGGGCTGCCGTTACCTTCGGATGTGTTCTTCGAAACAATAAAGGCACCTTCAGTGGAGCTCCTTGAAAGAGCAGTCCTCAACATATCTCCTGTTTACAGCGAAGATTGGAGAACTGAAATAATCTCTTACCTTCAGGGTAAGTTCCTTTCAGATGACGAAGCTTACAATAAAAGAATAGAGGCAAGAGCTCGTCCGTATGTCATGATAGAAGGGGAATTATACAAACATGGAGTTTGCGCCCCGCTGCTCAAATGCTTGTCTAGAACCGAAGGTATAGAGTTAATGAAAGAAATACATGCAGGCCTGTGTGGATCCCACATCGGATCTAGGCCGTTACTTGGAAAAGTTTTCCGCCAAGGGTTTTATTGGCCGAAGGCAGCTTCGGATGCAGCGGAGTTAGTTCAAAAGTGCGAAGGTTGTCAGAAATGTGCAAGAGATCAAAAGCAACCCTCGTCTTTGACACAGCTGATACAACCCATCTGGCCATTGCAAAGGTGGGGCCTTGACTTGTTGGGTCCATTACCACCGGCTCAAGGGAATCTAAAATATGTTATAGTGGCTGTGGAGTATTTTTCCAAGTGGATTGAGGCGAAGCCATTAGCCACAATAACTTCGGCCACTGTCCAAAAGTTTTTCTGGCAGAATATTGTCTGTCGCTTCGGGGTACCGAAGGCCATCACTGTAAATAATGGAACGCAGTTCGACTCCGAAGCTTTCAGAAATTTCTGTGATCAAATTGGAACGAAGATCCATTTTGCATCAGTCAGGCATCCGGAGTCGAATGGACTCGTTGAAAGGGCCAACGGCATTATAATGACAGGAATAATGAAGTTAATCTTCAATCAACCCAGGGGAAAGTGGCCAGATCAGTTAACCAAAGTGGTGTGGAGCCACAATACAACAGCGTCAAGGTCTACAGGCTTTACTCCATTCAAGTTATTGTTCGGAGACGAAGCAATAACTCCGGAAGAAGCTAAAGCTGGATCAATAAGAGTGGTAGCTTCGGCAGAATCAAGTCCTGAAGATGCCTGTTTTGTGGAAAAAGATGCTTTAGAAGGGATCAGGCTTCAAGCTGTGGAGAATATCAATAAATACCAGGCTGAAACAGTCAAATGGCGAGATAGAAAGGTCCGGCTAAAAAATATTGAGCTGGGACACTTGGTGCTTCGGAGAGTGGCCAACCCAGACACAGTGGGCAAATTACAGTTGAAATGGGAAGGACCTTTCTTAGTAGTATCTTCGTCAAGGCCTGGTTCGTACAGATTAAAGGACATGGACGGCAACGAAATTCCAAGATCTTGGAATGCGGATGAGCTTCGGCGATATTATGTATAACTTGATGTAACTTTTTATGTTTTTCTTTTCTTTTTCATGGCCCCCTTTTCCTTTCTAAAGGGGGAGAAAGGTTTTTAATGGGGCCATCATATGTAATTTCCTTTTTAGTTTTATAAGAGCAAAATCCCCCAAAGAATGTAAATGTAAAAGCTGAGAACGCACCATCGAGTGCCGAAACTGAAAAAGAGAAGAAGCTCCAAAGACGTCCCTAAGGGGATGCAGAGCTCACAGCGAAAAGTCAACGCTGATTCCGCCGAAAGTAAAAGGCGAAGAAGCTCCAAAGACGTCCCTGAGGGGATGCAGAGCTTACAGCGAAAAGTCAACGCTGATACCGCCTAAGTAAAAGGCGAAGAAGCTCCAAAGACATTCCTAAGGGAATGCAGAGCTGATGTGTGGTTGTTTCTAAGGAAATAATGGCTGAGAGTGTGGCTTCGGATACATGTTTTGGACATTCATTCGCACATTACATTACATCATAGCATTTGCATTCATAAGCATTCATTCATAGCATTTGCGTTCCTAAGTGGTTGTTTCGGCAAAAAGAAGAAGCGGTCTTTTATGCTTCGTTGTGTATAAAAAAGAAAAGCTTCGGCAAAAAGAAGAAGCGGTCTTTTATGCTTCGTTGTGTATAAAAAAGAAAAGCTTCGGCAAAAAGAAGAAGCGGTCTTTTATGCTTCGTTGTGTACGAAAAGAAGGGAAGGTGTTTTTTCGCCTTTGGCTCAAAATACTAATTTCGTCCACATCAAAGCGCCTCAATAGAAGGGTAAGAATATATTGCAAGGTATGTACAAAGTTCCTTGAGAACAGTTTAATTGTATTTACAAAAAGTTGTTACAAATTCTCCTGAGTTTTTTCTAGTCTACTCCTACTAATCTTCGTCAGGCTTCCGCTTCGGCGGCATATTCTTTAAGTATCACCTTCAGCTTCGTCATCCTACATGAATCAAGGTATTGCGGGTAAAAATCAAGTGTGAAGGAGAAGGTAAGCGCAAGGTATGATTTCTTACCGGTTCAAGATGACTTCGAGCTTCGTCCCCAGCCTTCTCTCGCCCGCCTTTTGTCCATATCATTTTTATAAATCTATTTGAGATGCTTCGGGCGAGGTCAGGAATGTCGTCCAGAATTGATGGAGACAAGGCGAAGTTGGGCCTGTTGATGATTTTTCCATGCTCGCAGCCGGCCTTCAGGAACGCTGCAGCGGTACCCCGAGAAGCTACCCAGGCACAGAAGTCACCGTGCCCGGCTATAACTTCGTCAAGCTCTTCAATTTCAGCTTCAATATGATCGAAGGCTTTTGGTAAATTTTCAGCCGAAGGGGTAAACTTCCCACTGCTGGCTCCAACTGAGTAAAAGATCTTTTTTAATTGTTCAATACAGTTGTTGCTAAATTTCAAACATTTGTCTTGAAGGCTTGTTAATAATTTCTTCAAATCTGAGTTGGTTTGGACTTCGGCTTCAAGTTTCGAATTAAGCTCTAGCTTCTCTTGTTCAAATTGTTTTGATTGGCAGATAAGCTTCGAATTCAATTCTGATACTTTAGCTTCAGTCTCTGCCAGCAAGCCTTCGGTTGATTGGAGTTCGAAGTCCTTCTTTTCAATAATAGCTGATTGTTCTTTTATCTTGCTCTCTAAATTTTCAATTATAGCTTCATGTTTTTGTCTTCCAAATCTTGCTGCATCTTCAAGGCTTTGCTTAGTAGCATGCTCTGCAAATAAACAACCTTCGTTAGGAATATTACCATTATTAAAAAACAATAGAAGTCAGAGAAAAGTGGTTTACCTTGAAATTGGAATAAAATAAGCTGCCGACGATATGTTGTCGTCGGTAGCGGCTGATATCTGTTTCTAGCTTCGGAAAACCGATACTCTTTGATAGAGTACCGATGACCTTAGCCCCAGTTTGATCACGAATGCAGCCCAATTTTTCATCATCAATGCCTCCAAATAGAAGAGCTCCTGGCTTGTATCCGCAAGATTTGGCATATTCCTTAAGCTCTTCTATTTCGGCCTTCGACAGTTTTTGCCCAACTAAATTTTGAAATGTGTAGGCTTCGTCGTCCGAAGTGTCTTCGGCTATTTCTTTCCCCTTCCCAGGCACTGTGGCCATGGTTTCTTCAGCAGCGGTAGCAGCTTCTTCTGCAGCCATGTCTTGCAAAATTTTGTTGATGTCCTCAATGGTAGTTTCTAAGTTCACATCTTCGGCTGTAGCGGCTTCGGTAGCCGCGACCACCGAAGGTGCGACTTCGACGTTTGTTGTGCCCTCAACAGCTGGTGTTTTCTGAATTGACGCCCTCGGTGGCGTCTTGTCGATAACTTCAGTCACTGCAATAATTCTTTGTCTTTTTGTTTTTGTTATCTTCTTCGATTTTTCGGGTTCCTCCACCTTTCGAAAAAGCTTCGTCAGTTGAGGCCTTAATGGACTTAGCTTCGTGGGCAGGGTTTCAGTCATTACCTTTAAGATTTCCTCCACGTCGCTGGTAGAAGGTGGTGCGGGGGTCCCCTCTTCATCGGATAATTTTCGCTTTGGAGTTGATATTTTTCTCTTCTTGGGAATTTTCTTCTCTTTTGGAGGTTTTTCTTCATCCTTGTTCAAAGTTTCGGCCACTCTTTTCCTTTTTTGGCCCTCAGCACCCTTGTTCAACCGTTCATAGTCAGGGTACTCGAAGCCCAGGGCATCAAGCACTCGGTTCAGCCTTCGCTTCGGACGGGTGCCGAAGGCCGCGATCATCAGTTGATCTTCTTTTTTGGAATAATTCCCAAGAATTTCATTGCACATCACCTCAACTGTGTCCAGCCACTCTTGGCAAGGGTTTTTAAAGTATTTCTTGAATTTGAAGTGATAAGGAAGCCGGACAAGTTCCCCCTTCTTCTTCTCTCCCTCTAGCTTTGGCATTTCCCATTCTTTCAGAGTAGGGAAGACTCTGAACGCCAAGAATTCTTGAACCAGATCCCTGGTACCGATATGCTCTGAAATAATTTCAAACTCACCCAGTGCAGCCCAGGTGGGACCCTCCAATTTCATGTGGCATCGCGGCCTTGTTTCTCCGAAGATTAAATCAAGAGGGCTTTGTACCAATTTTTCTTCGTCTTCGTCAACTTTCACATAAAACCACTCAGATTTCCAGCCTGCTGGCCATTTGCTTCGGTAGCTGATAACAGGACACTTTGTTGTCTTCCGGTAGGCAAAATTGTAACAACCGAAGTTATCATGTAGCCCATCTTTTCTGGCCTTTGTTTGGTAATGTAACTCATGAACTCGACAAAAACTGTCGGCAAACGGTTCTACAGCTTGGCTTCGAAGGGCCCAGATATAAACATTAAGCCTAACGATAGCGTTAGGAGTCAATTGATGAAAGTAAATACCAAACTTTTTCAATACATCTGCAATAATTCCATGAAGAGGGAATCTCAGCCCAGCCTTTAAAAAGCTCTTGAAAATGACAATCTCGTCCTTCTCTGGCTTCGGGGTAGTTTCTTCTCCCCCGAAGCGAAGTAGCTTCTTCTGATTTTCACTAAAATAACCTGCTTTCACCATCTTGGAAAGATCAGCCTTTGAAACAGTCGATTTCCCGAAGTCCAAGTGACTGGGCTTGCTGGGCATGGCAATGCGATAGTCATCTTCGGGATCAGTTTCTTCAATGTTCTCTTCTTCCCCTTCGGCAATTCTTGGGTCTGCTTCAGCAGCGGGCATTTCTTCCGCAGTCACCAGTCCGGAACGCTGCATTGCTTCGGAGATGGGCACAGTATTCGAACCTTCGGCTTCGTCTCCTTCACGTTCAACTCTGGCAGTAGATCGCACTCTGGCCATATGATTCTGAGTTTGGGGAAGTTAGATACTTTTTTCTTTTTCCTTTTCTCCCGAAGCTTTTCTTTTTGACGAAGCAGACTTCGAGATGGACCTTTGTTCGATTCTGAGAATCAAGCTTCGGCTATAGTTAAAAATTTTGGCAGCAAAACAGTGCAAATAGCAATGAATGCTGTGGTAACTTCACACCTACTCGTCTGTTTATATAGTGCTGCAGGTAAGAAGGCGAAGCGGCAGGATTTTTACACCAGGCGGGCAGTCACTTGTACTCGCTGCGCAGTGGACCGCAAAGATCAAACAGTAACTCTGCAAGGTGGGACCGACACGAGCTCGAGAATTGAATCGTTTCTCGGCAACGAGCTCAGGGAAGGTGTTTTTTGGACCTTCGGCTTCCCGAAGCTTAAGAGGCATTTTTCACGGATCAAGCTCGTTACAAAAAACGATCTAGCACCGCGAAAGGGGCTACTGTTGGGGCCATGCTTCGGTGCGCCGAAGGTCTTACACGAAGAAGCAGCTTCGGCTGAAGTTGTTCCCAGGAGATGGCCGAAGGTTCCTTTTCATGGAGCTTCGGCATTACAAACCGACATAGAGATAGAATGACCTTTTTATCCATAGAGGTCTGAGTCAATGTTGTAAACTTTTGTAAGGGGCATAATTGTAATTCGTCACAGGCTGTGACCTGTGTCTATAAATAGATGAACAGTACCCCTGTACTGTTCACGCGAACTTGGCATTTTGCTTTCGCATCACACTTGCCCTTTTGCTTTCCTCAGGACCGAAGGTACATTTGTAATTTGAAGTCGATTATATTCATTCATGATAATAAAATGGAGATGATTCTATGACAATATTTAAATGTTTATTTTATACCTCATGATTTGTATGAATACTTCGTCCCTTGTTATTATGCTCACGAAGGTACGTCCTTCGCAACCTTCGTCCGAAATTCTTTATATCCTGAAGGGATATAATGTTTTGGAGGACGAAGGACTTTAACACCTAACATTTTCTATGTTGCCTTGTTCTTAATTCTTAGCATTTGAGAACAAGCCCCCAACAGATCTTTATCCGAAATCCGAAGCCTCCTATAATAATCTATGTCGTACTGAAAAAATATGGTTAGTCATGTTTTTGAGGACCTTCAGAAGAGGAAGGTCCCCAACAGCTGGGCTATGGTTCCCTTTACACAAGATGTTAGTCCAAGTCTTGAAAATTTTTGAAAATTTTCTTCATCAGCTTACTCCTGACGCATTAATCAAGGTTGGGATTTTCATCTAGGTAATAAGGAGCCAGGGATTAGAACCAGATGTTGATTGCTTTTGCAATATTCATGAGTTGTCCTACCAGATGAAGGCCACTGGGAAAGAGTAGTATCATAATAAATTCAGATGTTATACCTTCGTGTATCGGTCTGATGCAAGGCATCCCGTGCCAACCTTTCGTAAAAAATGGCCGGGTTCATGGTTGAAGCAGTGGTTTTATGTGAAGAATGACCTGAGTCAAAGAAGTGATATTAAGGATGTAATCTAGTGGCCTATCCGATCCTGCTTCGGACTGTGGAGTCCTACCATCGTGAATACAGAAAAATCACAAGGCTTCCTGCCAACATTTAATGTTGTGTGCAACTACATCAACACCAGTGACTTAGTGCATGAGCACATAACATTCAATGTGTGGCCCTTAGCTGCTGAATGGGAAATACCGAAGGATGCTGAAGCTGATGCGAATGCAGAAAAAGCAATCTAGTTTACCTGAAGTATACTTATCGATTCAGGAATCAATTTGGTGAGCCAGATGATGATTGGCTAGATGCCATTGAAGCAACAAGTGATGAATTGCTAGGGAGCACACGAAGGCTGAGGACGAAGCCATGTATGTTGCCTACGGTGCTTGAGGGAAACAAAGATTAAACAGGGTATTTGATGCTATTGGATTTGTTTATCCTGATTACTGCTTCCCTACTCGAAAGAGGGGGCTAAAAAGGAAAAGTGCGTCGAGGGTTTCTTCTGCTGCACCGAAGCAAAAGAAGGTGAAGGTTCTAACTCACTGGCCAAAGTCGTTCTACTTAGAGAGGGCTGTAGAATTGCCTACTGTGGAGACCTCAAAGACGAAAGCTGCCGAAGCAGAAGAGAGGACCCCTTTAGCCTCAGAGGTAACATTTCTCTTTTGTTTTGATTTGAACTAAGACATTTGTAATCTGATGTTATTTTTGTATTTCTTGGATAGATAATCGAGGCATCAGCTACAGTGGTCGATGCAACCAACATTTTGTTGGAAACAACAAAGACAGAAGAGTCTAGGGCGGAACAACAACTGAAGCTACAAAATCCTCTGACAGAACAAGAGTTGCCGAAGACAGCGCTCGCTCTAGCAATAACTCCTAAGAAATGGAGAAGGATGGCAAACGTGCTAGACGCTGTCCTGAGGCCCTCGAAAGCGGCTATGCCCGCTCCTACGAAGATTTCCAAAGATGAATCTAAAGAATTGAAAAAGGCTACTGACAAAAGTGTTGCTCCTGATTAAGTTAAACCTGGACCTTCGGAATGTGGGCCAACAGAATACGCAAGCGGAAGTCTACTGGGAAAAATGTCAATGTCGACACCTAAAGCGGCATCGCTTGAAAACCTTGAGTTCATTATTCGTCATGCTTCGAGAAAGCAACCGACGAAGGAACAAATTGCTAAAATTCAACATTATGCTAGAGACCTAAAGTATCCTCGAGAGTCCCTAGTTTATGGGGGCAATGACGAAGATGATTTCTTGTACTGCCTTCTTGATAACAAGGAGATCAACGTCTGTCGGGAGATCATGGACAACATGGGTTACCCGAAGCTTGAGCTTGGGCTATCCTTAATGCCGAAGGATCATCTAGCAGATTACTTAACATACAATAGCTTAAAGGTTTGAGTTTACTTTTCTCTTCTGGCTCTTAAAAATTATTTTAGATTATTTGTTTTCTATTTGCCGCCATTAGAGACTTATTTTGTGCAAAGCTTTAAAGCACAAAAAGAATGTGAAGATGAAAGTACTCAAATGGCCTTCGGAATTCTTCACTTAGAAGTTATAACACTTCGGAATGAGGCCCTTGGGAAAGACAAGATTTTTCTTTCTTTAGTTGAGAGACTAAAGACGAATGAAGCTAATTTGGCTAAATTCTCTGAAGCAGATCAAAAGATTTTGAAGCTTGAAAAGGAAAAAGAAGCTGGCGCAAGACACATAGCCGATCTAGAATTTGCTTTATCTGCTCAAGTAGAATTGCACAAATATGAAGTGACAAGACTGGAGAAGAAACTTGACAAAATCACTGAAAACTTTAATGTCAAGCAAGCGAAGCGTGAAATATCCGACACTGAACGATCCAGGGTGCAAAGGAATGTTGAAGAGCTTCGTCAGGCAAAATAAGAATGCTATTCTGTTGCTATGCAATGCTTTGACAAATTGAAAAATGCTTTTGCTAAAGTTGGCATATTCTGAACCGAGCGAAATTTTATTTGTGGAGATCTCGAAGGTGTGATGAAATGGATTGAAGGTGAGATAGAAGCTTTTGACGAAGTCTTAACCGACAGAAGGGGCTTTTGTGCCTATGTGGGTGCTCGAGGGGCCGTATCATTGCTCGAAAAAGCAGGCTTTGATCATGCTAAGGCTGTAATTCAGCCGAAATTCTTAGTTTCAGTGAATGATATTAGAGAACCTTCAGCCACCCTTGGTGGGAAATTTTATTTTGAAGTGTGGATGAATGACAGAAGGGAGATAGCAAATGAAACTATCAAACAAAGAGAAGAAGTATCTCATCTAGCTTCAGAGGAAGCAAGAAAAGCTGAAGAAACCATAGAGCGTGAAAGGCGTATATGTATGCTTGCCATATTTTAGTTTCGTAAGTGCTTTAGCTTCGTGTCTAATAAAAACTTATATTTTTATGTAGCTGAACTTTCTCCCCCACCGAAACCATATGATCCTGACACCAACCCAGCTCTAAAGGGTACCTTTGATGAATTCAAAATAGTAAATGCAGCGATAGATAAAGCTGTTGAGAAACTCCTAAACGAAGCTGCAGAAAAAGTTCTGAAGGAAGATGACTAATCCGTGTGTAAAATACATTATAGAATTTGTGTGTTTCGTTTATGCAAGAAACAATTGTAAACTTTGTGATTCATCATGTAATATATTTCTTTGTGTAGCGTGAAATTATCATACGTACCGTTTTTGAACCAAAGGCGAAAAACACCTTCTTTCGTTTCACGCTTCATAAATAAAAACCCCTTTTTGCCGAAGGTCTTGTTTAATGAATACCGCTGCCGAAGCAACAGTAAAAGAAAATCCCTTTTTTGCCGAAGGTCTTGTAAACTCATACCGAATACCGCTGTTGAAGTAACAACATTGGTCCCTTCGTCTTGCTTTAGGACAATCGTTAGAGAATCAGTATTTTCCCCTTGCCTTTCTTTCTTCCATAATTTCTCAACAAACATGTATTTAGCTTCATAGATTAACTATATATACGAATGAAGGAGCAATTTCCCTTCTCCCTTTATGAATGATGCGAAATGATGCATGATGTTATGATGCATGATGATATGATGCAAAAGATGTTTTGAGCACAAATAATAATAGAAAACACTATATATGACTTTGCATCCCCTTAGCAACGACTTTGGAGTCTCTTCACCTTTTACTTAGGTGACTTTGGAGCTAAGCTCTACATCCCCTTAGGAACGACTTTGGAGCTTCTTCACCTTTTATTTAGGTGGTATTTTAGGTCTGCATCCCCATAGGAACGACTATGGAGCTTCTTCACCTTTTATTTAGGTGGTATTTAGCTTTGCATCCCCGTAGGAACGATTTTGGACTTTTCACTTTTGTTGCTACACTCGATGGTGTAACCACAGATTTATTACAATGTCTCGAAGGTTGCACCTTCTCTAATTATTTCTGAGACAAGAACATAAAGCAAAAGAAGTGAAAATTACAATAGATATGTATCAACTTCTCGGTCTAGCCCCTCTACAGCTTTAGTAAATGTGCTTGGACTCTAGACCAGTACTGTTAACTGTCCGAGCTTCGGACTCCTCTCTTGCGTCACGCGGTTGCTGAACTTAGTGCTACCCCTAAGGTTGCTGATTATGGGATGAAGTTGGGGCCACTGCAGGTGGTTGTGGTAAGGCCCACGTAGCTATAGAGTGACTTGCCAAAGCTACCGAGACTGTAGATTGCAAAAATGGCTGCTGGTTACCCACATACTATGAGATGTATGGGGAGTAGCATGAAGCAGTATGTAGAACATGCTCTGGTTGGTTCTGCCGTGCTTTGGCCTCAGCTATGTCACACTCGGATTTAAGGGGTAAAGTCGGGTGAATCTCATATGTGCGCCAAAGAAGAACAACACATATAATGACCAAGTGTATAGAGATAAATGTCACAAAATTATTACATTGCAGAAGTGTCTTACACGAATAAATGATAACAAAAAAGTGAACTAATGTTATTCCTTGGCGCATTTAAGCTGACTGGGAGACGCCACCTAGACTTGCTCGTACTCCTTGTAGTAGTCCTCCTCCTGGGCTACCTGTTCTTCACCTATGGGGGTCTATATATCACAAGGGTGAGCTCATAAAAGATCATAGCTCAACAAGTGTCACACCCAGTTTTAAGGGGCAAAGCCGAATGCATAGCATATGTGTGCTAGGATCTATTTCCACACATATGTTGACGTCACAAGTGTAATATATCAAAAGAACAATGCATAAAAGCGTAAATAAAGATTATATTAACATATTACTCTTCGAACAGACATGAAGTCTTAACCTTTATTCATCATATATGTATCATCAACATGAAGCTCAACCTCTTGAGTGAACCACTTAAGCATACCACTTAAACAAAACCGATCACGATTTATTTCCATCTTCAAGTTCAATTATCATGTGAGGGTCCAAGCTGCTCATAACCGTGAGCACGACTGATATATCAGTTTTACACTCTGCAGAGGTGGTATAACTTTACCCACAAGCCGTGTATCCCCTCTAGCCTAGGTCGGCCAAACCCTTAAACACTTCCGAGATGAATGGCTAGGGATCCACTATTTGGCTTTCACATAATACACTTAATAAAAGCAACCCGCTAAGGTTTCCAAGTCAGAGTGGAGGCCCTCTGGGTGAGGTACCTTAGCCAAGAATACGTCCCCATGTTAACGTGAGCTGCCACCACTGCCGCTCCCCCTCTTGCCCATATTTCAGGTAAGGTTGCTAGGCACTAAGCATATAAAGCTAATTACCAAAGCCAGAGCCATGATAGCACTCGTGGTTGCACTGTTTTCCTGGGTGGTCACTCCATGTTCCAATTATCACAATATGATCTTGCTTAATCATCAGATCAACAACAATAATGTAAACTTACCATTTGGAACATTAATATCATCAGTAGGAGTACCAGCATAGATTTAAAGTTGTAGTAATAGCATAGCTACTTGATTAGATCATAATCCAGGTTAAAGAAGGGATAAGGTTGGAAAGGTTAGATGTATCAAAATAGGTAACCCATCAAATTGTGCACATATCCAAAAGTAAACTTTATTAAATATATTGTATGGGATCAGACAGAATATGCAGGGGGAGAAGTCCACTTGCCTTGCTTATAGAAAACTTGAGATTCTTCCACGGAATAGATCCCGATTCTCAACTACTGGATCAATCACTGAACATCACATAAACAAACACGAAGAAACAAACACCATTCAATAACATACAACATTCACCATACGTAAAGCTAAAAGAAAGACAAACGAAAAGAGCGTTCGCTTTTCAAAAACATTACACACAAGGGTTATAATAAAAAGGTATTCTTTTAAAAAATGTGTGATCTATACTTTATAAAACAAGACATGAGCTTAAAAGTATCTTAATTAAAATATACAAATATTAAGTTCACCAATTTAATCTTTTATAAATCGTCATATGTGATATGTCTAAGATTAAGGGTTTATAGGATGATAGAGCACGTTATAACAATATTAAACCTTTTTAACCTTTTAGAGAAGATATGTGTTATATATCTAAAATTAATGCGTTATAAAATACATTATTAATTTATGAAGCATTATGGAACATATAATAAAACATCTATTTGAAAAGACCTTAAGATATAAGCCTAAACAAGTTTTATGTGAAAAGATCATTAAACAAATAGTTATGTTTATTTTCATTAAGAAAATACATGGTCTAATAGATTTTTATGAGAGATAATGAAACAATTAATTATCTTTACTTTTGCTTAAGAAAACACTAGCCTCTATTTTTATAAGGAAGTTATATACAAAACAACATATAAACTAATATTTTAAATATAAAAGAACAAGAACACTAATTTAGTTATTTTATCCTTTAGTAAAAGCTAAGTGATATATATATATATATATACATATATAAAAAATATGGACTAATTTGATGGATAATATTAATCATGTCTAGAAAACCAATTGATATATATATATATATATATATATATGACATGGACTAAGTTTGATTAAATAATTAATTAAGCCTATATAACCAGTTGTGAACAAATTGAAATATAAATCTAATTAACTAGATTATGAGAAAACATAATTAATTTATTACTTATCTTTACCTTTAGTTTAGGAACATATGACCTAGATATTTAGAATGAATACTATATTTATTGGTATATTATTAACTATCATTTTAGTTATGACGGTGTGAGCACTTAATTAAGCCATTATATTATTATTAGAAAAGTTATATGGCATATTTCTATTGTAAAGCATATAATTATGGATACTTAAATATGAGACTAAATGACTTTTATGTGAAGGGATAATAAATAATTATCATTCTATTAGAAAAACACTAAATCTATATTTGTTGAGAAAACTACATTCAAATTGATAGGTCATCATTTTAAAGATATAAACACCAATTCTATTATTTTAGTATCTTTAGAAAACTCTATTCTTTCTGTTTTCTCCTTTCTTTTCTAAATAGAAATTATACGTATAACTAAAAATTGTTTATTTATAATTCTTCTAACATTAATATTATAAGAATTAATTATAAATTACTAATTGGACTTTAATAACATATTCATGGTTATTATGACATAAACAAGTATTTTACTAATTCTAAGTAATTAAGTGTTATACTTACATTTATCATGACTAGTAAAATCTATATTTTTATCTGACTAAACATACGTGGCCTGGGTATTGACTTAACCAACTTTATAGAAATAAACTAATTATTACCTATACTATGAATATTGATCTCATTTTAGTTTTATGTTTTCTTTCTAAAAGAAAAATGTCATTAATAATCAGAGATCAAAACATCTAATAATACATTAAATCACTGTTTATACTATAATATTTGTATTGTTATGAATTCTATACCACTTACTAATTATATGTTAAGAGAAGCTTTTATTAACATTTAGTGGGTTTAAATGAACTTATGTATATAAACATTTAGATAAATTCTAAAATTCATCATAAACAAAATTAACTAAGATATTACCTATCTAGTGTTTTCATTACTAACACATGGTCTACCAATTCTGTCATTCCTCTTTCCAATCCCAAATTCTAAAGAAATCATAAACCAATATCCCGTCTAAAAACCATTCACTGATTCGTCGCACAAATACTCAAAATCAACCGTTTACACACATGAATTTCAAAATCACAACGAATAATTACCAAATTCCTGAATTAGTTCAAAACATGATTTTGGAGTTATAAAAATATTTGGGTTGTCTTCAACCTTGTGGTGAATGGAGGGATTCGGTCGCGGTGAGGCGAGGAAGGACGAGCGAAGACGGCACGGACGAGGCTCGGTGTTGGACGTGGATTCTGGTGAGGCTCCACGGATGGCAGACGATCGACGAACGACATGGGCACGGTTGGCGGGGTGCTGCGTGGATGAGCTTCACGGTGGCAAGTTTGGGCACGGCGCGAGCAGGGGCTCGATCGAGGTGGTGTTCCTAGCGCGGTGGTTCGCCGGGATGTGGACGGCGAACCTCGCCGGGACAGGTGGGGCTCCGACGAGGCGGTCCAGCGACGAGCTTCACGGCGGCGAGCTCGGGATGGCTTGGAGAGCGAGCTTAGGGATGGAGAGGGAGAAGGGCTTGGCTATGGGAGGGAGAGCTCCGTGGGTGCGGCCTCGGCTTTATAGGAAGGGAGAGGGAGAGAGAGAGTCGGGGAGAGGGAGAAACGGCCGACCATGGCTTCAAGGCGCCATTGATGGCATTCATCAATGGGGACGAACATGGGGAGGGAGTAATGGTCATAGTGGAGCTCCTTAACGCGAAGATGAACGAACACAGGGCTTCGGTCGCGGGCGGCTTTGGTCAGGCTCCAGGCGCGGCATCCTGCGTGCGGCGTGGGGATGGGTGTGGGGTGGCCGGGCGGCTCGGTCGCCTGGGCACGGATGTCAGGTGGCCGGTCGGGGTCGCGGGGCTGGCGCGGCGTCAGGTTTGGCGCTGCCTTGTGCAGGGGCGCGGTCGGGGCAGGGGTGGCTAGGGCGTCGAGGCGGCGTCCTGGCGCGGCGTGGCTGCGCGGGTCGTGTGCGCGCAGGGTAGAACGACGATGACTGGAGAAGAAAGAGGGGTGGGAGAAGAGAGAGGGTGCGGGTGGGGGCCCACCTGGCAGTGATGGAGGGAAGGGAGGGGGGTGGCCGGATGGGCTAAATATTTGTTTTGTAGAAGAATATTGTTTTTAGAAAGAGTTCTCTTTTAAATAAAAGACCTTCACCAAAAGAAATTAAAGTTTAATAAAAATGGAGCTTTTGCAAGCACTATTATTTAAAAGTTATTAACAAAATAAAATACATATTACAATGGTAATATACTAATAATTCTTTATTATTTTATAAAACAAGATTTCCTTCATATGATTAAATCAAAAATTGTATTTGCAAATCAATTCAACCAAAATTTATGCTCCAGCATGAATGCTTCAAACACTTGATTAAATTTTATCTATTCAAGAAATTCTTCAAATTATATATATCAAGGTTTCCTTATTTGAAAACATAAATATTTTCCTTTCTACTGAAATTTAATAATTCAAATATGGTTGTTTGCATTTGCTAGATTTAGGGTGTTACAACAAGTTGTGGGGAATAATGTGCATGAACTCACCAAAGGTGGGAGCTCATGTGAAGTGTAAGACTGATAAAAAAATAATGGTTAAAGATGAGCATTGCTTTTAATAAGTTGGTAAAATTTTATTAGTAGTTACTAAATGTAAGTGTATACCAGCCCAAAGTAATAGTATATCAAAATTATAATAAAACCATAATGTGATGCAAATGGCAAATTGAATTTACTTCCATAAATTAATCATGTGAGTGTCCGAGCCACTCATGACCATGAGCACGGCTGATATACCAGTTTTACACTCTACAGAGGTTGCACATCTTTACCCACAAGCCAAGCTACCCATTTGCCAAGGGGTCTAGAAGTCCCATTCATCTCTACTAAGGAGACGAGGCAGGGTAGCACTACGAGGCCTTTCCAAAGTTTCACTAGTTTGAGAAAACCCGCTACAGATTCAAGAAGAAGGAAGCATAGGAATCCCCTGTCTGGAAAGCTAAACAGACAGTCCGACCCGAGAACCTCTCTATACTCTGCAGCGACACCTCCCTGCTTGCCCCTTTCAGGTAAAGTAGTCTCTCCCTAGCTTTTCTAATTACTTGGCCAAGGGTGTCTCATTCCACCCTTGTGGTAGCACTGTTTTCTCGGGTGGTTCTCCATGTTCCAATTAACACAGTAATCTTATCATGAACAATAAATAATCAATAGTAATAATAAAGAATGATCATGTGTCAAATTTATCTTAACACCCAAAACCACATATAGCAATAGCAGGACTATCCAAAAGTTTAGTGGTGATCAAGGCATAAGGTAAAGCAGACTAGGGTGACCTATTGAGTCCCATCAAAATTAAGCCTAAACATGCCAAAGTGATTATAGAGAACATTATTGGGTAAATAAAAGTGGTCAAGGGCACAACTTGCCTTTAACGAGCTCTTGCTCAGTATTTTCCACCTGCTGAGCACCTGGGTCTTCAGTTGCTTGCTCGTCTACTCACAACAATACAAACATACATGGTACAAGAGAAATTAACATCACACCAAACATCAGAACAAAATGCAGGATAATATTCTACGCATCGTAATGAGATCCTAGGTTCGAGGACCACTAAATTCAGAGTTACGGTTATAAAGTTATGATTTTCTAAAGGTTTAGGTGTTGAATATAAAACAAATTAAGTGCATAATTTTAATCTATGTTTCATAAAAATAAAGTTACCAGATGATAAACAATATTATTATGAATTTAATGCAACTAGAATGGGTAAAAAAGAAATTAAAATGAATTAGTTTTGCATTAAACAAGTTTCTAGAATTATTTTCATAATAAAAATCAATTTCTGTTTTAATTATGAATTCCTTTAATGTCTCTGGCGGACAAAAATACTAGAGACAACGGGGTTTATAGCATAAAAGTTTGGACTCGGATGTAATGTTATTAAAACGGGAACAGATGGTGGGTTCATAACCTAGAATCCCAAGGACTCTTAAGCAAAAATGCACCCGCGAAGGGGTACAGGGCTGGCTGGGACATCAGATCAGATTTGGATGACCCCAGACAGATCCAGCAAAGATTGAGCCGGTACCAAATCGAAGCCGTTTGATCAAAATTAGCACGATCCATTTGCATCCATCGGATCATAGATCCACGGCCAAGGTTCTATTAGACGAAAGGGTAAGCAATCTTCTAATCCCAGCCATTCGCCATCAGATCAACGGCTGGCGACTTCTCTTCTCCTACCGGCCCTAGGACACGGCGACGCCGACCACGCTGTGGTGGAGGACACGCGGGTGAGCGGCGCCAATCCTACACGCAAGCCCCAAAACCCAACCCGAGACATGCTACATGTATAGAATGACTTGGTGAGCAGAGGGGAGGTATTCATACTGACGATGGCGTAGCGCATATCACTAACGACGGGGAAACGAGATCCACAGCGGTCTTCAGTACACTGGCGAACAATTCCCCGGGCTACCGTGGCTCACGCGTCCGATGAACCGAACGCGCACAATTCCTACTTAATGGCGAGTCCCCACGACCCTACACCGAGCAACGACCAACGAAAAAGGTGAGGAGTCGAGTGAGGCGCCTCAGCTTTTCTCCTCCCTCTCGCTAATGGTGACTTCTCTCACTCTCGGTTGATTGGGGTGGTCAGACGAGGCGAAGGGGGAAAGCAAGAGGGTGTTCAGTCTGCTTTTGTAGCCGAGGCGAGGTGGAACCGCGGGTAGTGAAGATGTCGGGGCGGGCGCAACAACCTGCACCGAGGTCCTCGGCCAGGAAGAGAAACAGGAGCGGGTGAGGGTCCCATGCGCCAGAGAGAAGGAAGAGCTGGCGAGCAGGCCCCACATGTCAGTGACTAGGATCAACATGCGTGTGCGGCATGAGGCTGATGAAGGTTGGCCCACATGTCATAACGTCCGACTCGGCTAGGCTTCACGGTGGAACGAGTTGGGCCGAGAAGGAAAGCTGGCCCAGTACATCTCCTTCTCCTTTTCTTTTTTTTCTTTTGTTTTATTTTTCCAATTTCAAACCAAATTCAAAGTTTAAATCTGAACTTCAGATTTTTAATTATACTATAAAATTTTTAGTATGGCGAAATTCTTGCTGTTGATTCAATTTTATTTATTTTACTTAATATTGTTTTACCTATGGAAAGATAATTTACCTAATCAAGGTTCTTCCCTCCTAAATTTCGAATTTTTAATTCAAATCCAAATCTAGGTAATGAATCCAAATATGCACAAACCAAAACAACTTCAGCATGGTGCACAAGTTTGAGTATATCATCTTATTATTATATTTTTTTAACATAGAGAAAATATGCTCCAATAATGATCACACAAACAAAATCACCTTAGTAATATTTCTTTAACATCTCAAGTTCTACAATCCCATTCTAGGGTTTACAAATCCTACCCCCCTTAAAAGAGATCTCGTTCTCGAGATTACTACGAGCTAGGAAAAAGGTGGGGAAATTCTACTTGCAATTCCTCTTCTCTTTCCCAAGTAGCATCATCTTCTCCATGATGACTCTATTGTACCTTGCACATTTTGATCACTTTGTTCCTCGTAACACGAGTCAAAGTATCAATGATCTTGATAGGATGCTCAGTGTAGGTTAGATCACCCTGCACACTAAGTTCCTCCGTTGGAAACTATTTCTCTAGGACACAAAGACACTTCTTAAGTTGAGATACGTGGAACACATTATGAACATCAGATAGATGATCTTGTAGCTCAAGCTGGTTGGCCATCTTCCCAACTCGCTTAAGGATTTTGAAGGGTCCAATAAAGCGAGGGGATAACTTGCCTTTAACTTTAAACCTTCTCATATCACGAATCAGTGACACCTTTAGGTATATGTGATCACCCTCTTCGAATTCCAGTGGTCTTCTTTGGTTATCAGCATAGCTCTTCTATTGAGTCTATGCTATCCTCAAGTTCTCCCGGATCATACGAATTTGTTCTTCTGCCTCTTGAATAATTTCATGCCCAAAGAACTATCTTTCACCAGTCCGATCCCAATACAGAGGGGTTCTACACTTTCTTCCATATAAAGCTTCAAATGGGGACATCTTCAGACTGGCTTGGTAACTGTTGTTGTAAGAGAACTCCGCATAGGGTAGACTCTTGTCCCAATTGCCACCATGTCTAAGAGAACAAGCTCTTAACATATCTTCAAGTACTTGGTTGGTTCTCTTAGTCTGGCCATCAGTTTGGGGATGATAGGCCGAGCTGAAATTCAACTTTGTGTCTAGGCTCTCATGTAACTTCTGCCAGAACCGAGATGTGAACTGGGATCCTCGGTTAGACACGATCTTCTTAGGTACTCCATGCAGACAAACTATTCGTGCCATATACAACTCGGCTAGCTTGGCCCCCTGTATAATTAGTTCTCACAGGAATGAAGTGAGCAACTTTGGTTAGTTTGTCCACGATTACCCAAATAGAGTCGTACCCTACAGAAGTGCGGGGTAGACCAACGATGAAGTTCATACCAATTTCTTCCCACTTCCACTCGGGTATGTTTAGCGAGTGAAGTAATCTAGTTGGTCTATCATATTCAGCTTTTACCCTCTAGGAAACTTCATAAATCACCATATGTGAGGCTACATTCCTTTTCAGCCCATACCACCAATACTTTTGCTTCAGATCCTGATACATCTTGGTGCTACCAGGATGAATAGAGTAATCAGAGTCATGGACTTCCTTCAGAATGGTTTCATGGAGGCTGTCAATCTTAGGCTATAACACCCCAGGTGTTTATATTCCGCTCGACAACGAGTACGGATTTAAGCACGTGATATCAGTAAATAAGACGGTCGCTAAGGTCTAATTATCTTCATCTATCGCGATTTTTAATATCGCATCTGTTCCGTCTGTCGCAAGTGCGATATTGTTTTTATTTTCATCTATTCAGGCTCGTCCTAAATTTTCGTGTTGTTCGGAACATATTTGTTCTGAAAATCAGTGCGTTCGGTGATTATTTAAAATTCATCGCTCACACAAATACGAATTTAGGAAATTCAGTATGGTCCTCCGATTTCATCTCAAACAAGTTTATTTTGAACTCGATGATAGAAATGTTCGGAGCAAAATAATCTAAATCGCGCACTGTCCGAGAAAATCGTGCGCGAGGAGATGATTCAATTTATTCTTCAGCACACTCGGTAAAATAATAAAATCAACTATGCTTAGACAACAGATAAATTTTTATCTGAGTTCGACTAAACCAGTGCTGTCTCAAATAATGTATCTAATACCCAGTCCGTTTCCGTGTTGCCCGAAACAGTCACGAAAACTATCCAAACGAAATGTTGTCAGAATCGTAAGCCTCAGACTTTCCGTTTGTGATCCGAGGAAATAATGTGTATAGCCGTTTACTATATCGCGCATCGATTCTTTGCTCGTCGCTAAAAATCTGGAGTTAGAAATATCTGCGAATTTTCAAAAAAAGAGAAAGAAAAAAAATCTGTAACCGTCGTTATCCCTCTCTGGATATTTTTTCAGCCAATCCTCATCCTCCATGTCACTTGCCCTTAGATTTTTTTCACTGACTGCAGTTGTTCTTATATCCTCCCGTCATTGATTTATTTTTCTGAAATCTGAACCACGTCTGCTCTCTCTCTGCTTCTTCCTCCTCCCGGCCGCTCGTATCTCCAAGCCGAACTTTCCTGCTTCCCCATGGTCGAGCGCTTTCTTCTGCTCGATCATCGGCTGGCCGTCGGTGCTCTCTGCGTCGACCTCCCCTGTAGGCTGCTCCCATGGCGCTCTCTCTTCCAGCGGCATTCTCTGCCCCATCCATGGTTGGAGCTTCCTGTTCGGCGCCCAGCCCAGCCGCTTCTTCCTCCCTGTCACAGGTCTCGCCCGCGCCCTGGCTCGTACCCATGGCGGCCGAGCTCCCAGCCTGCGCGCGCTCCGGCTCTTTGCTCCAGCGTCGCGAGCTTCGCTCCTGCATGCAGCGCGTCCTCCGTTGTTTCCCTGCACGCGCCGTGCAGCTCCCAGTCGGCCGGGCGCTTGTGGGGATTTTAGCCATGGCAACATCTGCTTCCCAATCTCTAGATTTCTCTTCATGGAGCTTATCCCCTTCCCCGCATGCTCGAGCTCCTCCTGTGTCGCGCGCTCTGCCCGGCGTCTGGCGCTCGGACCTTGGCATCCCTGCTCGGAGCTCCCTGATGCTGAGCCCATCTCCCAGTCCATGGCCACGCCCAACTGTTGTGCTTTGTGCGCTCGCCGTGCTTCTCTGCCGGTGCCCAAGCCTCCCTGCTCGCCCTCGCCGCAGAGCTCTCTGCTGCGCGCCATGGTGCTCTCCTGTGCCTTTCTCTCTCCCAGCTCCGACTTCTCTCCTTTGCTTGCCGCACGCCCTCCCTGTCCTCTGCTCGCGCGCTGCTCCAGTCGGCCTCGCGCCTAGCTCGCCCAGTCTGCGCGCCGAGCTTCCTCGTCGTGGCTTCCTGCTTCCTCGTCAGCGTGTCTCTCTCTCTGGTCTCTTGTGTCGCGCTCGTCCAGATCGCTGCCGTTGAGTTTCCTGTCGCGTCCCTCAGCTTGCACAACTTGCTTGTGGCCCGGCCACTCGCCCTCGGCCTTAGTCTTGATCTGTTGTGGTCTGGCTCACCATCAACCCATTCAAATTCTGTCCTGGCCAAGCCTTTCTGCTCGTGCCGTTGTGGCGTTGTTGTCGTCCGTCTCCATGTGGTAGGTACATCAATGTCATCATTTACTCCATGGGGCTCATCGTCGATTTTGTCTTCCGAAGAGTGATCCTGGAGTTCGATAAAAATGTGAGAGAAGTCCGTGCAGCAATTGCCAGAAGCTCGACCCAATGTCTAAACGGGGAACCGTTATCGCCCTCGCGGTCATTGGGATGATTCGATCAGGGTAAGCTGATCTATTATTCCTGCTAGTTAAATTATTAAATGTGATTCATATGAGGGATAAAGGTAAACATATCTAAATCATGTGATCAAATTAATAATACAAATTATCGGACTAGTGTTTCTTAGGTCTGGTAGATAGATATTGATTAAATTGTTTTGGATATATTTCGTCGGTGCTTGAAGTCGATCTTAAGAAAAGTCCAAGAATTTCATAAGGGCTAGTGTACATAAGTACTCTTGATATTTAAGTTGTTGAGGACATAGTTTTATCAAATGCTATGTTATTTGATAGTGTTTTATCCGTTAGAGCGAATGGTGTAATATTCTATTTAATTAGTATGTAATTCAAATTAATCTAGAAACTCGATTTAAAAGAATAGTTAAATTGTTCCTGCCTATACTATAACTTAGGGTGTTCCATAATAGAAGTTTGAATATTATTAGTCTTTCGGTGTTATGCGCTAGTTAAGTTTAGGTTCAAAAATATAGGTTATGCGAGAAGAATTGAATCGGTGCTTCATATCTGATGAGTGATCGAAGTAACGTTACGGAAAGTAGGTCTTGTGTTTGTGTCTCTAATGTCTAAACAAAGTATAACATATGGCGGGTTTCGTCTAATTGTATGGAGTCGATGCCCTGTTGTGATATCCATGATGCTTAATGCTTGGTTTTAAGTGTTTCATCCTTTTTAGTATAGATTATCTATCTTACACTCTTTATACTCGTTCTCATACATGTGCATTGTGCATCTCATGAGGTACGATAAATAATCGCGTGATGCGAAAGACAAGCCAAGTCGACCCCAAGCGCGGGCTAATCCGCAGGATAATGCTGATGGACGAACCGAAAGGTGGATAACCTGAACGAGTGCCAAGCCAAAGGATACTCGCCAAGTCATCACCTAACAACACTAACCTAGTGTTACCCAGGCAAGCCCTGGTGCATTTGCCACCTCCTTGTGTTTTAAAATCTTTATCACCTTATTTGATGCATTAGGTGATACGAGTTGATTGCTAAAACAATTCCTACATTTCCTTCCTTGAATTTGATTACCTTCCTTTGAATCCCTGTTTTACAAATTTTTTTTCCTATGCTTAGTCTTGCTTTAGCAAAACAAAATGTTTTGTTTTTACAAAAGATGATGTTGCAAAGTGGGTGGGATGTTTTTTTGAAAATAAAACTTGATGGTGAATCCATCATGGCCATGATGGGTTCAACATCGGAAAAGATGTACCTCTGCCAGGTACCAAACTTTGGGCTTGAAATGATAAAGCTGAGACCGGGCGGTTGACTTGCACGAGAAAGGAGTCTCGGTGTAGTGTCTCCGTCTGAGTCAATTATGGACCGTCTCTATGTAGGCCTGCTGACCGAGGATCCTTTAACTGGTCACATGCCTCGTCATGGGTAAGCTTTGCCTCAGGCAGACTAATACCAGAATAAGATACCACACAATGGGGGTGGAGAGATGGCGAGAGTAGCGTGTACCCTCCATGGCAAGAGGCTGGACGGTGGTGTATCTGTGCTCTCGGTTGGCGTGAACCTGATTTGGTCTTAAGAACCCCGGTGGCGAGTTGACATATGCAAGGGTTAAGTGCTACATATGTCGTGTGATTGGAGATCCTCAGCTGAGTATAATCGATTCGGATCACCATACCTTCACGATTATGAAGACTTGGTCACTGACTTACACGTAGAAATCTAGTGAACTAAAGGGATGATGAAAAATGGCTAGTATAGGCCAAGTGCTTGAACTAGGGTAGAAAGAACTCTAGACACAGGTAACTTTACCTAACCTGCCAATAAAATTGGATTTTAAGGATCCACTCGTAGTAAGCTTTTCTGCAAAACAGAGTCTTTGATTCTTGATACGCCTTTCGTTGAATCCCTCTGGCCAGCATACCCTTGAGAGTCTTTTCTTTAGTCGGGTAAGTCTTGCTGAGTAATTCCATACTCAGGGTTTTATTCCTTATTGTTTTTCAGGTTATAGCTTTGTACTACTGATGATGGTGTTAAGTGCCGGTGGGCTCGGCCTTCTTATAAGTCTAAGTAACCCTTCTATACTTCTTATTGAGGATGGTCACTTGAGCTAGCATATATTTCAAACTTATACTTTTGTAATCACTCTGATAAAATAATGTAAAATTTTTGTAACTTGTAAAATTTGGAAATAATATTTCCGCTGCAAAAATGTTGGTGTGTGTGATTTGTATTACTTAATCCCGCGGTTCTGGTTGTAAGTGGTTTATCCGATGTCCTTGGGGAAATCGGACAGATCCTGTTAAGTTATCTGGTGCACATGCATAGCCGTCTGAGGTCTTTGGGACAAGGACAGGTGCATGTGAGCCCAATAACTTGGAGGTTCTGCCACAGGCTGGTATCGGAGCAGGATTAAGTATATACGGTCACATACGTATTTTCAAAACAAAAGTTTTGGTTTTGAAAAATCTATTTTCAACTAAACACATTGTTTGGCTTTGAAAAACAGCTTTGAAAAACTATAATGCTAGCGACATCCTCTATTAAGCTCTAAGTTAAGGATTATCAGGTGGCTTAGTTCAAAACCACTAACCCACAACCGGGGTATTGCATACATGTGTATTGTTATTTTGAGGCCATTCAGTTTTGAATGGATCGACGCTCAGGTAAGGTGAGTCGTGAGAGCATGATCGAACAAACGTCGGTCTAGGGGAGTGCTTAATTGTGGTGCTTGATTATATACATGTTCTACATATGTATATATGAAAGCTATGATGTGGAGTATTTATTTTTCCGGGAATTTAGTACCCCATGAATGTGTACGGGTATGCAGACATGAGAATACTGAGAAGTGTAATGTACTTGTAACGACGCACCTACGCTCAGGTAAGAAGGTGAGTTACCATAATGAGTTGCCCTATGGTTAAAGTGTGGCAACGACGCCTATGCGTGGCTCGGCGCTTAATGATGAGCTAGCCTCCATATAGCAATATATGGAGTATAAACTGTGATAAACTGTCATGTGTGACTTGCATCATTGGGAATTGGGCTGTGATGGGTTTTTCTGTAGGTACACTAACCTCGAAAACGTATGTGTAGCTGACGACTAGCAAAATATCGAGAGAGTCGTACGTATGCCACCGGTATAGAACGTTATTGCCATATTATGTTGGCAAAATTAGTGAGGACGCATAGGACGAGCATGCATCCTGATTGTTGCATCATGTTTGTCACCTATACACCCAAAATGCTTCTCTCGCCTTTATTCCAGTAACCCTTGATTGTAGAAATGTGGTGTAATGCTGAATTATGAACTTCGATGAAATAGGTGTCCTCCATTCTTTAGGTAACCTGTTAAGGTCTTATATGGTGTTTGCTCTTGTGCTTGATGTGCCGCTAGAAGGTTGGTAACTTGTTTGCCTAAACCTAAAATTAGGCCATGTTTTTGTTTAGTGAACCATGACCCAAACTTGAATTTTCCGTTATCACTCCATGACCAAACTCATACAAATTTAGGTTATGGCCATACCTTGTTCATTTCATCGGGCCATGATCTGTTTGGCCCTCTACTTGTAACCGTCCTTACAGGTGGAGTATCTCTTTGTAAATTGTCACCTTTGCCCAATTCATTTGTGTCGCGTGAGATTTCTTATTGGTTATGTCTGGTAATGGTGTTATGACTAAAACCAGTGATGACGTGACGAAACCGAGGGCCTTCTGTGTGTGCCCACATGGTTGCGCTACTCGACACACGCTAGTATCACAGTTAGTAGTCATAATCCATTATGAGATTATATCAATATGTTATCTTCCGTAGACCTTTTCCTTGAAACAATTTCTATGTTGTTTGTGAAGTGATCAAGCAACATCTGTCATCTTCGTTGGATCAAAAGGGCATACCACTTTCATGTGTGGTCTTATTTCTTTTGATCTTGGTAGTGACTACTTATACAAGTTCCCTTTACATCCATTGTGTAAAGATGAAGCCTTGGAGCTTTTTAGTGTTGGAAAACAGCTAATTCGCTCTCAAAATGGAGATCTATTTCCCCTGCTGCTGAAATGCAAGAGTTTGTTCATTCGCCCCCTTATTTAATCCATGTATTCCCTAACCATGTGGATGATTCATCTCACATGAAGAAACGGATGAACAACATGACCAAATGGATTTCTGCCCAAGTGCATGATCAACTGTTAGTATGAGTGAACTCTCAACCCTTGGCTTACCGATGGTACCGAGAGGATCTGCTCAATGTCAAAAGTAGTTCAACAAGTTGGTTTTACTAACTTGTAACTGCCCAGTGAACAAAGGTTGAGTTTAGAGATCATTTTATCGAGTTGTCTAAACTCACTTTTGTACAACCCATCTTAAGGAAGTACTTTCAAGAATCGAGATTAAGTCGACTAGAAACCACCTAGTCATCGCTCTAGTCGTGTCTCGATCGCCTCACGCGTGCTTTTCCAGCATGTGTGATCATGTCGAGCCATGCCTAGTGCTTGATAAAATGGATTGGTTGCAAAGTCAACATCAATGGATCTCTTCATTGATATTTTTCGAGTCTTTATCATTTTTCTTGGACTTGGATTCTCTGGCTAACACGAGTTAACTGGGATGTTGTTCGACATTCACACCCGTCTCGTGTGCTATGAACATACTGTGACCACTTGTTGGTAAACCTCCTTCTGTGTGTTTTACCCAAGATGGTGCATCCGATTCTGTTTGGGTGAAGTTGCATATCTACCGCTCACTCAACGGACTCAGATAGTACAGTGTCATAAAAAAAGCAAAAAGCAAACTGCACACATGGAACCTTATGCGTTCCTCTAGCAGACATCGTCTCTATTGGTGGACATTTCTAAATTAGCCTAAGGCGATACATGATATGTCCACTAGAGAAACCACATCCTGAGACACTCGCCCTTATTTGGAAATGTCTCACGATTATCGCTGATGTGGACATGGGTTACATACTTCTCTACCCTTAAAAGTCTTTCACTCCGAATCTCGGGACGAGATTCTTTTAAGGGGGGAGGGCTGTAACACCCCAGGTATTTATATTCCGCTCGACAACGAGTACGGATTTAAGCACGTGATATCAGTAAATAAGACAGACGCTAAGGTCTAATTATCTTCGTCTATCACGATTTTTAATATCACATCTGTTCCGTCTGTCGCGAGTGCGACATTGTTTTATTTTCATCTATTCAGGCTCGTCCTAAATTTTCGTCCTGTTCGGAACATATTTGTTCTAAAAATCTGTGCGTTCGGTGATTATATAAAATTCATCGCTTGCACAAATACGAATTTAGGAAATTCAGTATGGTCCTCCGATTTCATCTCAAACAAGTTCATTTTGAACTCGACGACAGAAATGTTCGAAGCAAAATAATTTAAATCACGCATTGTCCGAGAAAATCGTGCCCGAGGAGATGATCCAATTTATTCTTCAGCACACTCGGTAAAATAATAAAATCAACTGTGCTTAGACAACGGATAAATTTTTATCCGAGTTCGACTAAACCAGTGCTGTCTCAAATAATGTATCCGATACCCAGTCCGTTGCCATGTTGCCCGAAACAGTAACGAAAACTATCCAAACGAAATGTTGTCAGAATCGTAAGCCTCAGACTTTCCGTTTTGTGATCTGAGGAAATAATGTGTATAGCCGTTTACTATATCGCGCATCGATTCTTTGCTCATCGCTAAAAATCTGGAGTTAGAAATATCTGCGAATTTTCAAAAAAAAGAGAAAGAAACAAAAAAAAATCTATAACCGTCGTTATCCCTCTCTAGATATTTTTTCAGCCGATCCTCATCCTCCATGTCACTTGCCCTCAGATTTTTTTTCACTGATTGCAGTTGTTCTTTTATCCTCCTGTCGTTGATTTATTTTTCTAAAATCAGAACCGCGTCTGCTCTCTCTCTGCTTCTTCCTCCTCCCGGCCACGCATATCTCCCAGCCGAACTTTCCTGCTTCCCCATGGTCGAGCGCTTTCTTCTGCTTGATCCTCGCCTGGCTGTCGGTGCTCCCTGCGTCGACCTCCCCTGTAGGCTGCTCCCATGGCGCTCTCTCTTCCAGCGGCGTTCTCTGCCCCATCCATGGTCAGAGCTTCCTGTTCGGCGCCCAGCCCAACCGCTTCTTCCTCCCTGTCACAGGTCTCGCCCACGCCCTGGCTCGTACCCATGGCGGCCGAGCTCCCAGCCTGCGTGCGCTCCAGCTCACTGCTCCAGCGTCGCGCACTCCGCTCCTGCACACAGCGCGTCCTCCGTTGTTTCCCTGCACGCGCCGTGCAGCTCCCAGTCGGCCGGGCGCTTGTGGGATTTTTAGCCATGGCCACACTGTGGCGGAACCGTCCGAATTATTCCAACTTAAGTGCCTAAGTCCCGCCTTAGAGGCTAGACCATACTTAAATAGGAATAACACGTCAGTCCCTCGGATCTAGTCCGACGAGGCCACTAACAGGATCAAGTACCACGTACTCACTCGATGGTGAGGCACAGAGCAGATACAATAAAGCATAAAACCGTACATTGGGGAGTATTAAATTTATTACGTCATCATTGGAGTTTTAGCAAAAGTAGTCATCATTGTTCGGAATGCAGCGGAACAAAACTAGCGATAAATAAACAGAGAGATGGGGAAGCCTGTCCCATCACTCCTCATGCTCCTCCTCTGCCGAGGCAGGGTCCCACTCGACTGTCCAACCCAGTGGCAAGGTGGACGACCAAGTCACTCCAGCAACCATATCCTCTAGAGAACCTGTAAAATTATGCCACAAGCAAGGCTGAGTATACTAATACTCAGCTAGACTTACCCGGTGTGAGGAGTCTACTCCTCTACCTCTAGACATGCAGCTGTTTGGCTGAGGAGTTTGGTTTGCCAAAAGCAATAGCTGAGTCTATAAATCAAGTTTTAGCTTTGTCAAGTTTTAGTGTGACTCTCTTAAGACTAAATGTATACCTATCTAATCATACATGGTATCAAACATTTAGCAATCAACAACTTATGCCAATTCATCACCTTTCCACTTGTTACTCAATGCAGTATAATGGATCAAGCAGTCTCATTAGCTGCGAGAAGCAGATGATTCGAATCGAGTTTTTATCCTTGTAAGCCAAACCTAAACACACGACGTGGCGAGGAACTCCGTCCCCACACACATCAACCATCCCCATCGATTCCCCGTTAGCAGATCAGAGCTCACCGCCTTGGCGTACAATGCCCCACTAACCCCGACTGCCGTCGTGCAGTGACCGCACTTGTACCCACCATAACCGGAATGGGAGACCACGTCTCAGGTCGCGTGAGGGGCAAAGTCTACTGCCAGGTTCAATCAGGTACTAGGCTTACCGATTTACCATATTTCTCGGCATGTGCTTAGTACGTTCAAACGCTTGACACAGGTATCCGCACGTTAATCCTTACTCAAATTTTATCTCGTAGACCACGCATCCCCCATGGATCCGTGTCCACAGACCAACATCAGTATGATATGAAAGTGGATACAACCAATTTCCTGACCTCGTGCGAGTGCTAGAAAAATCACTCGACTTCTACCGAGATCCCTAATTAGTAAAGCAGCTACTTGACCTAGCATACTAGTATCCATCTCAAAAGGAAATCTTGAGTTAATGCAACTAGGGTTTCAAACAACTCCTACACTTAAGTGCACATTCAATCCTACAATCATTAAGTGTAGTAAAATAGCATAATAAATGGGTTATGCATAAAACCGGGGCTTGCCTTCCAAAGCTGGGGCAGGCAGATCCTGTGGGGCAGGCTCTGGTGCTGGATCCGGGGCTACCTCCTTAGCAACTCCTGGCTCTGGCACGAGGATGTACTCTTCGTCAGCTAGGTTGCAATCCATTGAATGCAATGAGTAAGAACATGTATGCTATGATTATGCAGGATTTAGAAATCATCATGTTAAGTGAAGAAAGTAAGTTAATGGATAACTTAGGGTTTCCTGGTTATACGGGCCTCTTGGTGGTTTATGCTTACCATTTTAGGTTTGGGTTTTGGTCTAGGGATAAGCATAGTGGATGGAAACTTGGATTTCCCTTAGATGTTTTAGTAGGCATTTAAGGGGTTTTGCTGGTTGGGTTAGGGTAACATTAATCTCCACTATTAATTCCCCTTTTTCATTTTCTATTTGTGAATTCTAGTGTGGGTTTGAACTACAACAGTGATTTAACTTTTTCCAAAAATTCTGCAAAAATTACAGTGGGTTACTAGTTGTCACTGTAGTTTGTCCTATAAATTTGAGGTGGATACTAATTCAGACACTACTTGCACAAAATTAACAAAGACAAGCTTTAAAAGGGCATTTTACACTATAGCTGTGATTTAATTGAGGTTTCTGTACCAAATTTTATTTTTGTCCAGATACATAGGTGATATTAGGCTTCTGTATTAAAAATCACAAAAAAGGCCTACTGGATATTTAGTTGTGAATTTCTAAAGTTTTATGCCAAAAAGGTGCTTATAACTAACTTGTTATTTGAAAAATATCAAACAACAGATTCCATATTTTTTCTATGTTCATAATAACAAAACATTAGTTATTCCAAGGGTTGGGGTGTTTTCTCCTCAAGGTTATTTTTCTAGGGTTTTTTTCTAAGGTTTCTTTGTTTTTCCTAAATTGAAAGGTATCTCCTTTCTTTTGTACTAAACAAGGGTATAATAAATTTTTCTAGTGAACTACCCTGAATAAGGGAGCCAACAAAAATGTGGGTGCTCCCTGGTCTTTAATTTAAATTACCTTTTATATTTTCTCTAACTTTAGGCTAAAAATGATTTAAATGGCAAACTCTACCTTAATTTGGGGCATAGAGAGGTTTATTATTTTTAAACAGGTTAGGAAGTGAGTAAGTATTTCTCTAAATTTTCTTAACCCCAGTCTAATAGTGTAGCTATTTTTCCTTATTTCTTTTAGCTTTTGATTAGTTAATCATTTAAATCAAAACCTTAAAGTTTTCTGTAACACTTATGGGTTTTATATTTTTCCTAAGTAGTTTACATTATTTAGGGTCTGGCAAAATTGGTTTGACTCGATTTGGGTGAACAAAACAGAAGTTATGAATTTTTCAAGTTCTGTTTGGATTAAAAATCAGATTATTAATAAGGTTTCCTGGAAATCCACTTTGCATTGAAGACCTCGGGTTCTTTCTAAACTAAATCTTTCAGTTATACCCCTGCGTTACTATTCTCTTGAGTCACTGATAGCGCACAAAACCCCCTGCCCTTTTCTTCTTCTTCCCCGCGGTCCCTTCCCTTAAGTAAACAGTAACCGTGGAATAGAAAAGGACAGCGCGGCTTACCGGCGGCGGGAGAGGTCCGGCGAGGGGCGGGGTTGGCTTCGGGAGGTTCTGGCGGTCACAGCGATGTACGGCTCGACGACGGTGGTGGCCGGAATCGACCGGACCACATGCGCAGGCGGGTGAACTCGTCGGCGGTGAGTGCTCCGGCCTAACCACGGCGATCTAGTTCAATTAAACGGCATGATGAGCTCCACGGGATGACGTAGAGGCTATGTGCACAGAGAATCAGAAAATGGTGCAGAGATTTACCTGGTCTACGTTCACCGGCGATCGGGTGAAGTCCGACGACCGTGGACTGGCTTCTCCGGCGAGGCAAAGTCCAATTCCTTGCTTGGGGAGCTTCATCGAGGCATGCACGGTCTACTCCGAGGGTCGGGCGTGGTTGGGAGGGGCTCTGCTGGCCGGTCTACGGTGGAGGGGGAGCAGGTGGCCGCGGGCACGCCGCTTGCAGGGCAAACGCCGGTGATCTCTGGCTCCGATGAGGTCGAGAGCACATGGGGGAGTACGGTTGAAGCTTCGGTGGGCTTTATAGGCGAGGGCGCGAGCAGGAGACATGGGCACGGCTTGGCGTAGCGCGTGGCGCACGGGGTCGGGCGTTGGGCGTGCTCTAGCGCGCTCAGAGCGCGTCGAACACGTGGAAGTGTTCTTCTGCTCTGGTTCAACAGCTCGCCGAGATTGCAAGCTTGCGAATCTTGGCAAAAATCCGGCGCAGGCCTCTTCCTAGCACCTAGGGCTGTCTCTTGTATGTGAGTTCCCATGGCAGATATGCCCTAGGCAGGGAGATTTGCGGGCGCCAAATCTGGCTTGTCCCTCTGTCCACCTCACGATAAAAACCATGCCAAATCTTGTCAAAAGTCTTGGGCTCGGTTTCAAACTTTTCCAGTGGGTGCCTTAGGTGGTATGACACCTTTTTGGTATACAACCCAAGTGGTTTTGGTGCCATTTACTAGGTGAACACGGTGGATCTTTAGATTAAGTTCAAAATTTTAACTTAGAAAGAATTAGAGAGCTCTAGTGCTCTTCTCCTTAAGGGGGTGAAATTGGGGTCTTCAAGGGGCCTTTTTGCAATGCTCCCTCCCTGCATTTGTTAGGTTACAAGGCTACTAAAACTTGTTTAAGAACTAAGATCATGCTTTGCCAATTTGGTTAACTTATCCATTAATCCCAGACTTGGAAATCTAGTGCTCTTAGGTGCCCTTTTTAGGGTTTAAACTTCTTGGCTTCAAATGACCATTGTTCCACTTGTGTGGTTGAAACCTTTTCCATTCACTTCACTTGGTTAACCCATGTTTCCAAGATTTTCATGCTCTTCTTCTATTCCAAAGGTGATCACAGTCATTAGTGCATAAATGTACCAAGGTCATGGTAACACCTAGGGTGTTACATCCCTCCCCCCTTAAAGGAATCTCGTCCCGAGATTTTAGGTATAGTCCTTTGGAGGGGGTGCCATGAAGGTGTGCTGGTGTGTGGTTTCTGCTTTTATCCAAGTTTCTCTAGTTAACTGCTCTTCGAATGTCATCCTCTTTGCAACTTCAGAAGGAAGTCCTTCTCACGTTATTTTCAAAACTCACTATACCTTTAACATCTAAGTTTTTCTTATATTTAGATTCAAAGGGTAGGTGGGGGTGGGGTTTTGGGTTACGTACCGACTCTTTTGGGCAGAAAGTTAGGGAAGCGAGAGCGTAGAAAATCCTCAGTCTCCCACGTAGCTTCTTCTACCGAATGGTGACTCCACTGAACCTTATACATTCTGATCGACCTTGCCCGCGTTGATCTCTCCTTTTGGTCCAATACCTTGACGGGGTGCTCTTGATAAGACAAGTCTGGTTCTACCTCAATTTCTGGTTCAGGTAGCACTTCCGTGGGTAAGCGGACACATTTCCGTAGCTGAGATACATGGAACACATCATGAACTGTTGACATGTGGGGTGGCAACTTCAATTGATATGCTACAGGTCCACAAGTTTCCTTGATCTCATAGGGTCCAATGTAGCGAGGAGCTAACTTGCCCTTGATCCCAAATCTCTGGACACCTTTGGTGGGTGACACTTTAAGATAAACATGATCTCCCACCCCAAACTGTAGAGGCTTCCTCCTTTTGCCATGATAACTCCTTTGCCTGGCTTGAGCAGCTTCTAGGTTTTTCTTAATAACCCTGACCTTTTCCTCTGCCTCGAGTACCAGGTCTGGTCCAAATATTTCTCTCTCTAGCTTGTGACCAATTTAGCGGTGTCCTACACCTTCTCCCATATAAGGCCTCAAAAGGTGCCATCTTCAAGCTGGACTGGTAGCTGTTATTATAAGAAAACTCTGCCAACGAAAGACACTCATCCCAATCCTTTCCATAATGTAGCACACATGCCCTCAATATGTCTTCCAAAATCTGATTCACCCTTTCTGTCTGACCATCTGTTTGAGGTTGGTATGCTGAACTTCTTATTACATGGGTTCCAAGTGATTTTTGGAGCTGCTCCCAAAAGCGTGCCACAAACAGTGCTCCCCTGTCAGACACAATGGTCTTCGGAATTCCATGTAAACGCACTATTTGATCAACATAGATTTCTGCATATTTCTCTGACTTGTGGGTGGTATGCACTGGCAAGAAGTGAGCTGTCTTGGTCAACCTATCCACAATGACCCAGATGGAATCATGGTGCCAGGAGGTATTGGGCAATCCTACGATAAAATCCATGCAAATGTCCTCCCATTTCCAAGATGGTATGGGAAGGGGTTGCAAAGGGCCTGCTGCCTTCAAATGACTGGCCTTGACTCTCTGGCAGGTGTCACATTCAGCTATATACTTCGCAATTTCCCTCTTCATTCTGGTCCACCAGTATAAGGATCTGAGATCATGGTACATCTTATTGCTGCCGGGGTGCATGGAGAATTTTGAAAGGTGAGCTTCATCCAATATCTTCTTTCTGAGCTCAGGGTCCTTGGGAACAACCAATCGGTCTCCAAACCATAGGATTCCCTTGCTGTCCTGACGGAAGCATTTGTATTTTCTGCCTTCTGCTTGATCATTTCCTTAATGACCTAAACACCCTTGTCACCAATCTGTGCCATGACTATTTGCTCTTGTAAGGTAGGCTCCACTGAAATATAATTTAAAGCTCCGAAGGAAACAACTTCTAGGTTCAGCTTGCACAGCTCATCACATAGGGTGGTGACTCTTGCATCCATGTTCATACAATTACACTGGGCTTTCCTGCTCAAGGCATCTGCCACAATATTGGCCTTGCCGGGATGGTAATGCACCTCCAAATCATAGTCCTTGATTAGCTCTAACCATCTTCTCTGCCTCATATTAAGATCAGCCTGAGTGAAAATGTATTTGAGACTCTTATGACCAGTGTAAATGTTACAGTGAGCTCCCATCAAGTAAGGTCTCCATATCTTGAGAGCATGAATCATAGCTGCTAACTCCAGATCATGCATGGGGTAGTTCTGCTCATGGGGCTTGAGTGCTCGGGAGGCATAAGCAATGACTCTGTTGTCTTGCATTAAGACACATCCCAATCCAGTACCGGAAGCATCGCAATAAACTTCAAAGGGCTTGGTGTTGTCAGGTTGAGCTAGCACTGGTGCTTTTGTCAAGTGCTGCCTCAGTGTATGAAAGGCATCCTCACACTTCTGGCTCCATTCATACCGGACTCCTTCAACAGTTTAGTCATTGGCTTAGCAATTATGGAGAAATCCGGAACAAATCGTCGATAATACCCTGCCAATCCTAGAAAACTCCGTATTTGCCGCACTGTGGTAGGAGGTTTCCAATCCATTACTTCTTGTACCTTCTCAGGGTCAACTGATATCCCATCCTAAGAAATTGTGTGACCCAAAAATTTAATTTCCCTTAGCCAGAAATCACACTTAGACAACTTAGCATAAAGACGATGATCGCGCAGTCGCTGAAGCACGATATGTAGATGCTCAGTATGCTCGTCTTCATTCTTGGAATAGACCAGAATATCATCAATGAAAACCACCACAAACTTGTCCAACTCTGGCATGAATACTGAGTTCATCAGGTACATGAAATAAGCCGGGGCATTGGTCAGCCCAAAAGACATCACCAAAAACTCATAGAGCCCATATCTGGTGGAGAAAGCCGTCTTCGGAATATCACTGGCACGTATCTTGATTTGATGGTAGCCCGAGCGAAGATCTATCTTGGAGAACACTTTGGCTCCCACCAACTGATCAAACAAAACATCAATGCGGGGCAGTGGGTATTTGTTCTTGATGGTTACCGCATTGAGAGGGCGGTAATCAACACACATTCTCAAACTCTCATCCTTCTTCTTCACAAATAGGGCCAGACATCCCCATGGTGAAGTACTGGGGCGAATGAACCCCTTGTCCAACAACTCTTGTAGCTGCCTTTTCAACTCCGCTAATTCCGCAGGAGGCATCCTATAGGGTCTCTTGGATATAGGAGCAGTCTCGGGTTGCAATTCGATTGCGAACTCGATGTCTCGGTCGGGTGGCATCCCTGGCAATTCGTCAGGAAAAACATCCGGGTAGTCACAGACTATGGGTATCTTCTCAATAGGTGACTTTATCATGGTGAAAGCACAGGAACGAGTACATCCCTGGTCGGGTAGGTACAAGGTGATCTCGCCATCCAGTGGGGAGTGGATTTCTATGGCTCTGGCTGCGACATCAATCACCGCATGGTGTCGTGATAACCAATCAGTCCCCAGGATGATATCCACACTATCCAATCCCATTATCAAGAGAGTGGTCTTAAATATGAAACTACCCAACTTTATGGGTACGTGCCTATTGATCTGGTAGGTGGCAACCCTACCTCCAGGTGTAGAAATTGTAATACCCCCATTGGTGTGATGAAAAGGTAATTGGCACTTGGCACTAAATTTGGTACTGATAAAGCTGTGTGATGCACTAGAATCAAAAAGAACAATTGCGGGATAATTCAGAACTGAAAAGATAACAGCCAAGACGGGTGCTCCCTTTGGAATATCAGCCATGGTGGTGAAGTTCAGTTTGCCTTGCCTCACTTGCACCTTCTGTCTCTTGCCTTGATTCTGGTTAGCATTCTGTCCCTGCTTCTGCTAGTTTCTGGGGCAATTCTTGGCATAATGTCCGGTGTTACCACAAGTGAAACACCTGTTATTATTGGCCTGACGGTACTGCTGCTGCGATTGATTGTTCCTCTGAACTGGAAACTGAGTGCAGTTGGGTGCCTGCTGCTGCTGCTGTGGTCGGATCACCCAACGTCCTTGCTGCTGCTGAGGTCCTCTGCTCTGAGTGTCATATACGATCCTGAAGCGCTGTGGCTGAGCTGAAGGTCCTACCACAGGGGTCTTCCTCTTCTTCTCTGCCTGACGAGCTGTAATACAATCCTCCTGGGAGATGGCCATGTTGACTAACTCATTATAGCTGTTGGCCCTGACTGTGTTGAGACGGTCGCGGAGCTTAGTGCTGAGCCCCCTCCTGAACCTGTCCCTCTTCTTCTCATCGGTGTCTGCATGATATCCGGCATACTGGCACAGGTCATTGAAGGCCTGAGCATACTGTAACACTGTCCGGTTCCCCTGAGTGAGTGCCAGAAACTCATTTAGCTTACGGTCCATAATGCCTACTGGAATATGGTGTCCCCTGAAAGCTGCCTTGAACTCTCTCCAATCCACTTCATGGTCAACTGGTTGCATAGCAAGGTAGTGGTCCCACCATGTCCGCGCGGGTCCACGAAGCTGCTGGGTAGCGAACCTGACCTTAGTCACCTCTGAACAAATCTCATTGAGTAGTGGGAATTTGGATTCCACTACCGTAAGCCACACATCAGCATCGAGTGGATCATCTGCCCTGGTTAATAACGGTGGTTGGGTACTGAGGAACTCCTGATAAGTGGTTGCTGCGGGGTGTCGCTGATGATCACCACCACCATAATGCTGAGGTGGCGGCTGGCGCTGAGCTAACTATCGCAAGATCTCGTTCTGCTGAGCCATCAGCTCCTGCAGAGTAGGAGGTGGTGGCGGTGGTGGAGGAATGCGCTCATTTTGTCCACGACGTGCTCTGCCTGCCATCTGAAAAATCATGTATTTTCTCAACATTACATTTCTGAGGTTCAAGGTTCAATTGTGGTGAAAGAGTCAAAAAGGGGTAAAACCAATATATTCTTGCATAATTATAACAGATTTCACATGGCACAAACTTTTCTTCTTAAATTAAAACTGGCATCATTCATCACCCAGATTTCCAAAAGAGTTTTCCATGATTACATCGGTGACTCAAAAGACTCGACTCTAACTAGCCTAGTACCCCAAGGGTGCAAAAGCTAAGCTAGTCTCAAGGAGTTCTACCGTCAACGACTTCTAGCTCTGTCCCTGTGACCTAGTGAGCAAACGAGGCAACGCTCGACTCGGGGGGAAGGTGGTCTCCCTGAACCAGTAGTGTCCAAGCTGGAGACAGGCTCCTCTCCTCCCTCGATATCGACATCCTCGTTGGCCTTCATGTCCTGGATCTCCTAGTGATGCATATCCATGTGCTGGTTAGCCTCTACAAGCTGCTGCTAGGTGTTGATCAACTGATCCTCGAGAACCTCGATGGTGTTCTTCCTGGTTCCCACTAGCTCCTCAAGCTCATGGATCTCATCTGACAACTGTTCCACTTGTAGGTCTTTTTCCACCATCTCAGTGGACAAGTCAACCACAAGTTTCTCTCTGTTATCCAACGTGATCTTGGTTGCCTCCAACAATGCCATCAGATGAGACATTGCTTCTCCATGCATCACTTGCAGGCGATACAGGGCATTCATGCACCGCACCGTCAAGTGAGCAGTCTGGCCTGGGTAGATAGCCCAAATATCCTTGGCATGCTCCACTCGATCCTTCCACATTGGGTCGTCCTCCTTTTTCGTAGGAAACAAACCAATGGGGTGAGTGGACAGCTCCAAGGGGTGGAATCCGTAGAAGGTGGTCAGTCCGTGGAGAGCAATCGCCTTGATAGTATCCTCAGCCCTGTATCCAAAAGACTCGGAGTCCAGCAAATGCCAGCTTGGCTGCAGGGGATGAGGCTCCAGGGTCATCCTCACCCTACAGCGGGGCACTCGGTGCTTCTCAAACAGCCGCACCGCGTACTGGGGAGGCGTCGTGTAACCAGCTCCCTGAAGTACCTCCCACAAGATACGGGGGAAACCCTCTCGTGCAAGCCCATCAGTGTGGGACTGTGCATTCCCTTCGTCCGAGGATCCGTGAGAAGTCATCTGTGTACGGTTAAATGTAAGTAAAAGAAAAAGAATTATAAAATAAAATGGGATCGTGATTCCGCCTCTCTAAAACTATGACAATGGTACTGGGGTACTCAATTTGTTATTACTATGTATTAAGGCTCTTACCCACTTATTAATTAGTTTAACTAAGGATGCATGCATGCTCGTCCTAAACGACCTCACGTCAACTTAGAGGGAATAGGAAGGATCTCCCATCCCTTATAGGAGCCTGTAGGGCTTACTTAATTAGCCACCTAGCTACCCCTCTATCATCCTAAGGCCTCACGTCCTAGGTCTATCCTGATCGTCCTACGATCTATCCAACATTTGTTTCTATCAAGTTTTATTTTGAAAAAGGATGGTATTTATAGTTTATTGATTCCTCTGTGGTGGTACGAGCTCCGATACCAGCTGTGGCGGAACCGTCCGAATTATTCCAACTTAAGTGCCTAAGTCCCGCCTTAGAGGCTAGACCATACATAAATAGGAATAACACGTCAGTCCCTCGGATCTAGTCCGACGAGGCCACTAACAGGATCAAGTACCACGTACTCACTCGATGGTGAGGCACAGAGCAAATACAATAAAGCAGTAAAACCATACATTGGGGAGTATTAAATTTATTACATCATCATCGGAGTTTTAGCAAAAGTAGTCATCATTGTTCGGAATGCAGCGGAATAAAACTAGCGATAAATAAACAGAGAGATGGTGAAGCCTGTCCCATCACTCCTCATGCTCCTCCTCTGCCGAGGCAGGGTCCCACTCGACTGTCCAACCCGGTGGCAAGGTGGATGGCCAAGTCACTCCAACAACCATGTCCTCCAGAGAACCTGTAAAATTATGCCACAATCAAGGCTGAGTATACTAATACTTAGCTAGACTTACCCGGTGTGAGGAGTCTACTCCTCTACCTCTAGACATGCAGCTGTTTGGCTGAGGGGTTTGGTTTGCCAAAAGCACTAGCTGAGTCTATAAATCAAGTTTTAGCTTTGTCAAGTTTTAGTGTGACTCTCTTAAGACTAAATGTATACCTATCTAATCATACATGGTATCAAACATTTAGCAATCAACAACTTTTGCCAATTCATCACCTTTCCACTTGTTACTCAATGCAGTACAATGGATCAAGCAGTCTCATTAGCTGCGAGAAGCAGACGATTCGAATCGAGTTTTTATCCTTGCAAGGAAAACCTAAACACACGACGTGGCGAGGCACTCCGTCCCCACACACATCAACCGTCCCCATCGATTCCCCATTAGCAGATCAGGGCTCACCGCCTTGGCGTACAATGCCCCATTGACCCCAACTGCCGTCGTGCAGTGACCGCACTTGTACCCACCATAACCGGAATGGGAGACCACGTCTCAGGTCGCGTGAGGGGCAAAGTCTACTGCCAGGTTCAATCAGGTACTAGGCTTACCGATTTACCATATTTCTCGGCATGTGCTTAGTACGTTCAAACGCTTGACACAGGTATCCGCACGTTAATCCTTACTCAAATTTTATCTCGTAGACCACGCATCCCCCATGGATCCGTGTCCACAGACAAACATTAGTATGATATGAAAGTGGATACAACCAATTTCCTGACCTCGCGCGAGTGCTAGAAAAATCACTCGACTTCTACCGAGATCCCTAATTAGTAAAGCAGCTACTCGACCTAGCATACTAGTATCCATCTCAAAAGGAAGTCCTGAGTTAATGCAACTAGGGTTTCAAACAACTCCTACACTTAAGTGCACATTCAATCCAACAATCATTAAGTGTAGTAAAATAGCATAATAAATGGGTTATGCATAAAACCGGGGCTTGCCTTCCAAAGCTGGGGCAGGCAGATCCTCTGGGGCAGGCTCTGGTGCTAGATCCGGGGCTACCTCCTGAGCAACTCCTGGCTCCGGCATGAGGATGTACTCTCCGTCAGCTAGGTTGCAATCTATTGAATGCAATGAGTAAGAACATGTATGCTATGATTATGCTGAATTTAGAAATCATCATGTTAAGTGAAGAAAGTAAGTTAATGGATAACTTAGGGTTTCCTGGTTATACGGGGCTCTTGGTGGTTTATGCTTACCATTTTAGGTTTGGGTTTTGGTCTAGGGATAAGCATAGTGGATGGAAACTTGGATTTCCCTTAGTTGTTTTAGTAGGCATTTAAGGGGTTTTGCTGGTTGGGTTAGGGTAACATTAATCTCCACTATTAATTCCCCTTTTTCATTTTCTATTTATGAATTCTAGTGTGGGTTTGAACTAAAACAGTGATTTAACTTTTTCTAAAAATTCTGCAAAAATTACAGTGGGTTACTAGTTATCACTGTAGTTTGTCCTATAAATTTGAGGTGGATACTAATTCAGACACTACTTGCACAAAATTAACAAAGACAAGCTTTAAAAGGGCATTTTACACTATAGCTGTTATTTAATTGAGGTTCTATACCAAATTTTATTTTTGTCCAGATACATAGGTGATATTAGGCTTCTGTATTAAAAATCACAGAAAAGGCCTACTGGATATTTAGTTGTGAATTTCTAAAGTTTTATGTCAAAAAGGTGCTCATAACTAACTTGTTATTTGAAAAATATCAAACAACAGATTCCATATTTTTTCTATGTTCATAATAACAAAACATTAGTTATTCCAAGGGTTGGGGTGTTTTCTCCTCAAGGTTATTTTTTCTAGGGTTTTTCTAAGGTTTCCTTGTTTTTCCTAAATTGAAAGGTATCTCCTTTCTTTTGTACTAAACAAGGGTATAATAAATTTTTCTAGTGAACTACCCTGAATAAGGGAGCCAACAAAAATGTGGGTGCTCCCTGGTCTTTATTTTAAATTACCTTTTATATTTTCTCTAACTTTAGGCTAAAAATGATTTAAATGGCAAACTCTACCTTAATTTGGGGCACAGAGAGGTTTATTATTTTTAAACAGGTTAGGAAGTGAGTAAGTATTTCTCTAAATTTTCTTAACCCCAGTCTAATAGTGTAGCTATTTTTCCTTATTTCTTTTAGCTTTTGATCAGTTAATCACTTAAATCAAAACCTTAAAGTTTTTTGTAACACTTAGGGGTTTTATATTTTTCCTAAGTAGTTTACATTATTTAGGGTCTGGCAAAATTGGTTTGACTCGATTTGGGTGAACAAAACAGAAGTTATGAATTTTTTAAGTTCTGTTTGGATTAAAAATCAGATTATTAATAAGGTTTCCTGGAAATCCACTTTGTATCGAAGACCTCAGGTTCTTTCTAAACTAACTCTTTCAGTTATACCCCTACGCTACTATTCTCTTGAGTCACTGACAGCGAACAAAACCCCCTGCCCTTTTCTTCTTCTTCCCCGCGGTCCCTTCCCTTAAGTAAACAGTAACCGTGGAATAGAAAAGGACGGCGCGGCTTACCGGCGGCGGGAGAGGTCCGGCGAGGGGCGGGGTTGGCTTCGGGAGGTTTTGGCGGTCACAGCGATGTACGGCTTGACGGCGGTGGTGGCTGGAATCGACCGGACCACGTGCGCAGGCGGGTGAACTCATCGGCGGTGAGTGCTCCGGCCTAACCACGGCGATCTAGTTCAATTAAACGGCACGATGAGCTCCACGGGATGACATAGAGGCTATGTGCACAGGGAATCGGAAAATGGTGCAGAGATTTACCCGGTCTACGTTCACCGGCGATCGGGTGAAGTCCGGCGACCCTGGACTGGCTTCTCCAGCGAGGCAAAGTCCGATTCCTTGCTTGGGGAGCTTCACCGAGGCATGCACGGTCTACTTCGAGGGTCGGGCATGGCTGGGAGGGGCTCTGCTGGCCGGTCTACGGTGGCGGGGGAGCGGGTGGCCGCGGGCTCGCCGCTTGCAGGGCAAACGTCAGTGATCTCTGGCTCCGATGAGGTCGAGAGCACACGGGGGAGTACGGTTGAAGCTTCAGTGGGCTTTATAGGTGCGGGCGCGTGGAGGAGAAACGAGCACGGCTTGGCGTGGCACGAGGCGCGCGGGGTCGGGCGCTGGGCGTGCTCAGGTGCGCTTAGAGCGCGTCGAACACGTGGAAGTGTTCTTCTGCTCTGGTTCAATAGCTCGCCGAGATCGCAAGCGTGCGAATCTTGGCAAAAATCTGGCGCAGGCCTCTTCCTAGCACCTAGGGCTGTCTCTTGTATGTGAGTTCCCATGGCAGATATGCCCTAGGCAGGGAGATTTGCGGACGCCAAATCTGGCTTGTCCCTCTGTCCACCTCGCGACAAAAACCATGCCAAATCTTGTCAAAAGTCTTGGGCTCGGTTTCAAACTTTTCCAGTGGGTGCCTTAGGTGGTATGACACCTTTTTGGTATACAACCCAAGTGGTTTTGGTGCCATTTACTAGGTGAACACGGTGGATCTTTAGATTAGGTTCAAAATTTTAACTTAGAAAGAATTAGAGAGCTCTAGTGCTCTTCTCCTTAAGGGGGTGAAATTGGGGTCTTCAAGGGGCCTTTTTGCAATGCTCCCTCCCTGCATTTGTTAGGTTACAAGGCTACTAAAACTTGTTTAAGAACTAAGATCATGCTTTGCCAATTTGGTTAACTTATCCATTAATCCCTGACTTGGAAATCTAGTGCTCTTAGGTGCCCTTTTTAGGGTTTAAACTTCTTTGCTTCAAATGACCATTGTTCCACTTGTGCGGTTGAAACCTTTTCCATTCACTTCACTTGGTTAACCCATGTTTCCAAGATTTTCATGCTCTTCTTCTATTCCACAGGTGATCACAGTCATTAGTGCATAAATGTACCAAGGTCATGGTAACAACTGGGGTGTTACAAACACCTGCTTCCCCTAGCTCGTCTCCCCCAATCTCTAGATTTCTCTTCACGGAGCTTATCCCCTTCCCTGCATGCTCAAGCTCCTCCTGTGTCGCGCGCTCTGCCCGGCGTCCGGCGCTCGGACCGTGGCATCCCTGCTCAGAGCTCCCTGATGCCGAGCCCATCTCCCAGTCCACGGTCGCGCCCAGCTGTTGTGCTTTGTGCGCGCGTCGTGCTTCTCTGCCGGTGCCCAAGCCTCCCTGCTCGCCCTTGCCGTGGAGCCCTCTGCCGCGCGCCGTGGTGCTCTCCTGTGCCTCTCTCTCTCCCAGCTCCGACTTCTCTCCTCTGCTTTCCGCGTGCCCTCCCTGTCCTCTGCTCGCGCGCTGCTCCATTCGGCCGCGCACCCAGCTCGCCCAGTCTGCGTGCCAAGCTTCCTCGTCGTGGCTTCCTGCTTCCTCGTCAGCGCGTCTCTCTCTGGTCTCTTGCGTCGCGCTCATCCAGATCGCCGCCATTGAGTTTCCTGTCGCGTCCCTCAGCTTGCACAGCTTGCTTGTGGCTCGGCCACTCTCCCTCGGCCTCAGTCTTGATCTGTCGCGGTCCAGCTCACCGTCAACCCGTTCGAATTCTGTCCTAGCCAAGCCTTTCTGCTCGTGCCGTTGTGGCGTTGTTGTCGTCCGTCTCCATGTGGTAGGTACAACAACGTCGCCGTTTACTCCAAGGGGCTCATCGTCGATTTTGTCTTCCGAAGAGTGATCCTGGAGTTCGATAAAAATGTGAGAGAAGTCTGTGCAGCAATTGCTAGAAGCTCGACCCAATGTCTAAATGGGGAACCGTTATCGCCCTCGCTGTCATCGGGACGATTCGATCAGGCTAAGCTGATCTATTATTCCTGCTAGTTAAATTATTAAATGTGATTCATATGAGGGATAAAGGTAAACATATCTAAATCATGTGATCAAATTAATAATACAAATTATCGGACTAGTGTTTCTTAGGTCTGGCAGATAGATATTGATTAAATTGTTTTGGATATATTTCGTCGGTGCTTGAAGTCGATCTTAAGAAAAGTCCGAGAATTTCATAAGGGCTAGTGTACATAAGTACTCTTGATATTTAAGTTGTTGAGGACGTAGTTTTATCAAATGCTATGTTATTTGATAGTGTTTTATTCGTTAGAGCGAATGGTGTAATGTTCTCTTTAATTAGTATGTAATTCAAATTAATCTAGAAACTCGATTTAAAAGGATAGTTAAATTGTTCCTGCCTATACTATAACTCAGGGTGTCCCATAATAGAAGTTTGAATATTGTTAGTCTTTCGGTGTTATGCGCTAGTTAAGTTTAGGTTCAAAAATATAGGTTATGCGAGAAGAATTGAATCAGTGCTTCGTATCTGATGAGTGATCGAAGTAACGTTACGGAAAGTAGGTCTTGTGTTTGTGTCTCTAATGTCTAAACAAAGTATAGCATATGGCGGGTTTCGTCTAATTGTATGGAGTCGATGCCCTGTTGTGATATCCATGATGCTTAATGCTTGGTTTTAAGTGTTTCATCCTTTTTAGTATAGATTATCTATCTTACACTCTTTATACTCGTTCTCATACATGTGCATTGTGCATCTCATGAGGTACGATAAATAATCGCGTGATGCGAAAGACAAGCCAAGTCGACCCCAAGCACGGGTTAATCCGCAGGATAATGCTGATGGACGAACTGGAAGGTGGATAACCTGAACGAGTGCCAAGCCAAAGGATACTCACCAAGTCGTCACCTAACAACACTAACCTAGTGTTACCCAGGCAAGCCCCGGTGCATTTGCCACCTCCTTGTGTTTAAAATCTTTATCACCTTGTTTGATGCATTAGGTGATAGGAGTTGATTGCTAAAACAAATCCTGCATTTCCTTCCTTGAATTTGATTACCTTCCTTTGAATCCCTGTTTTACAAAAAGTTTTTCCTATGCTTAGTCTTGCTTTAGCAAAACAAAATGTTTTGTTTTTACAAAAGATGATGTTGCAAAGTGGGAGGGATGTTTTTTTGAAATTAAAACTTGATGGTGGATCCATCATGGCCATGATGGGTTCAACATCAGAAAAGATGTACCTCTGCCAGGTACCAAACTTTGGGTTTGAAATGATAAAGCTGAGACCGGGCGGTTGACTTGCACGAGAAAGGAGTCTCGATGTAGTGTCTCCGTCTGAGTCAATTAAGGACCGTCTCGATGTAGGCCTACTGACCGAGGACCCTTTAACTGGTCACATGCCTCGTCATGGGTAAGCTTTGCCTCGGGCAGACTAATACCAGAATAAGATACCACGCAATGGGAGTGGAGAGATGGCGAGAGTAGCGTGTACCCTCCGTGGCAAGAGGCTGGACAGTGGTGTATCTGTGCTCTCGGTTGGCATGAACCTGATCTGGTCTTAATAACCCCGGTGGCGAGTTGACATATACAAGGGTTAAGTGGTACATATGTCGTGTGATTGGAGATCCTCAGCTGAGTATAATCGATTTGGATCGCTGTACCTTCACGGTTATGAAGACTTGGTCACTGACTTACACGTAGAAATCCAGTGAACTAAAGGGATGATGAAAAGATGGCTAGTATAGGCCAAGTGCTTGAACTAGGGTAGAAAGAACTCTAGATGCAAGTAACTTTACCTAACCTGCCAATAAAATTGGATTTTAAGGATCCACTCGTAGTAAGCTTTTCTGCAAAATAGAGTCTTTGATTCTTGATAAGCCTTTCCTTGAATCCCTCTGGCCAGCATACCCTTGAGAGTCTTTTCTTTAGTTGAGTAAGTCTTGCTGAGTAATTCCATACTCAGGGTTTTATTCCCTATTGTTTTTCAGGTTATAGCTTTGTACTGCTGATGATGGTGTTAAGTGCCGGTGGGCTCAGCCTTCTTATAAGTCTAAGTAACCCTTCTATACTTCTTATTGAGGATGGTCACTTGAGCTAGCATATATTTCGAACTTATACTTTTGTAATAACTCCGATAAAATAATGTAAAATTTTTGTAACTTGTAAAATTTGGCAATAATATTTCCGCTGCAAAAATGTTGGTGTGTGTGATTTGTATTACTTAATCCCGCGGTTCTGGTTGTAAGTGGTTTATCCGATGTCCTTGGGGCAATCGGACAGATCCTGTTAAGTTATCTGGTGCACATGCATAGCCATCGAGGTCTTCGGGACAAGGACAGGTGCATGTGGGCCCAATAACTTGGAGGTTCTGCCACAGAACACATATCCTGTTCTTGAACCATATCGTGCCTTGCTTATCCTCCATGAAGTCTGGACCTCTACCTTCTGCCATCAGATCTTTGATATCTTGAATTTTAGCATCACCGATCTGACCCTTGCGTATCTCTTGCTCCAAGGTAGATTCCACTTCTGTGGTGATTCTTTCAGTATGTGCAATTATTCCTAAGTTGAGCCTTTCAAAATCTTCTGCTAACTCATCAGGTTATTGGGTAACTATAGCTGCATGAACATGTTCTTTCCGACTCAAGGTATCCACAACCAGATTCGCCTTGCCCGGATGATAGTGGATCTTCGGGTCATAATCTTTGATGAGCTCCAACCAATAGCGTTGCCTAAAGTTGAGATCTTTCTGAGTGAAGATATACTTTAAGCTCCTATGATCAGTATAGACTTGGCACTTGGTCCCCATAATATAATGCCTCTAAATCTTGAGAGCGTGCACTATGGCTGCCAGTTCTAAGTCATGAGTTGGGTAGTTCATCTCATGTTTCCACAACTAGCGAGACGCGTAGGCAATGACATGTTCTTCTTGCATAAGAACACATCCCAAGCCCTGGTGGCATGCATCACAATATATGTCAAATCCCTTCTGTAGATCTAGCATAATCAACATTGGGGGTGACATCAATCTAAACTTCAGTTGATTGAAACTCTCTTGGTATTGATGAGTCCACTTAAACTCTTTTCCTTTCTCCAATAGTGAGGTCATAGGCTTCACTATCTTAGAGAATCCCTCAATAAAACGTCGGTAGTAACTCGCAAGTCCTAAGAAACTCCAGATTTCAGTGACCGAACTTGGTATCTTCCATCCTACTATCTCCCTCACTTTAGCCGAGTCCACTGATATTCCTCTGTTAGAGATGATATGTCCAAGAAATGGTATTTCATCAAGCTAGAACTCACACTTGCTAAACTTGACATAGAGTTGATTATCCCTTAGCTTCTGTAGTACCAATCACAGATGTTCCTCATGATCACTATCATTCTTGGAATAAATTAGAATGTCGTCGATGAATACCATGACGAACTTATGAAGGTACTCCATGAACATTGTTGGGGGCCTTCGGCTTCCGAAGCTCCTCAAAAACGTGATTTGACAATATTTTTCGAGTGAAACATGTGAATAGGTATCTTCGGAGTCAGGTTGCGGGTGCACAAGAGCATGGTTAAGACGAAGCTTGACTGGGGTGGAAAGCGATCACGACGAAAGACAGGACGATCACGAAGCTACGTGCAGAAAAGCTTCGGCATGACGAAGAAAAAGAGGAACCGACTTAAGGATGAAAAGTCAAGTTAAACCTCGAAGGATTGCCATAAAGTTATTATCAAATGTAAAGGGCATCAATGTAATTTTACACGGGCTGCGTCCCGTGCCTATAAATAAGATGAACAGCACTCCCGTACTGTTCACGCTGACTTGGCATACGCTTTTTTCACATCACGTCTGCATCCTTACTTTCCATCAATCCGAAGGTACATTTGTAATTTGTTTTCATGAATTTGGCAATAAAGATAAGTTGATGATAATACCCAAACCATTATTCGTATTTTACATACGTGTTCTTTTTTACCGTTAATTAATCTTATGAAAATCTTTTCCTTTGTAACCTTCGTTCAAGATTCATTATATCCGAAGGGATATAATGTTTTAAGGACGAAGGAGCTTAACATTTAACACTTTCTATGTTGCCTTGTTCTTAATTCTTAGCATTTGAGAACAAGTCCCCAACATTGGCGCCCACCTCCGGTGAACTCACACCCATTTTTCTGAAATTTTGAACACCTTCGGCAAGCGTCACCTTCGTCCTGCCGCCTAAAAAAGCTTCAGCAACAGGGGCTGCCACTCTGCAGCCGCTGGACCCCAATCAAGATGTCGTTTCTCTTAGGGAGGCCCGAAGCCAGAAGAGGAAGGTCACCAGTCCAATGCCTCCGGAGGACGACTTGGATCAAGAAATCCAAAATTTAGAGATGATCAATCAATAGGTCCAACGGAAGAAGGAGAAGATGGCTCGTCTAGCTGATCTTCAAAGGCAGATAGACGAAGCCTCCGAAGAGCTTCGACATCTTGCTCAAGATGACCAGAACCAAAGGCCCCCGCGCAGAGAGCTTCATCAAGAGGGCTTCTACAACGAGGGCGACTGGTATGAAGATTTCCATCACGGAAATTTTGCTTTTGATGATGCTTCTCCCTTGTCAACAGAACTGCAGGCTATTCCTTGGCCACAGTCTTACAAACCGCCCCAGCTTCCCCATGTACGACAGGCCATTCAGACCCGAAACAGTTCTTGATGAGCTATGAGGCAACTATATCTTCGTACGGTGGCAACACGGCGGTCATGGCAAAGTCCTTCGTCATGGCTGTCAGGAGCGTTGCACAAACCTGGTACTCCTCCCTTAGGCCAGGGACAATCACCTCATGGCAGAAGTTGAAGGATATGTTGATAACCAGCTTCCAAGGGTTTCAGACGAAGCCAGTCACTGCTCAAGCTTTATTCCAGTGCACCCAGGATCACGAAGAATACCTTTAGGCATATGTCCGAAGGTTTCTACGTCTGAGGGCACAGGCACCAACAGTGGCCAATGAAATTGTCATTGAGGCCATGATCAAGGGGCTTCGGCCAGGACCTGCAGCTCAGTACTTTGCCAGGAAGCCTCCTCAAACTTTGGAGAAGCTGCTCCAGAAGATGGACGAGTATATTCGAGCTGACAATGATTTTCGCCAAAGAAGGGAGGAAGCTTTCAGGTTCTCTGAAATGGCCAGGGGCTTCGGAGGAAGATTTTATCCGAGGCACGTCAGGTCAATTCACAATTCTACCCAAAGTGATGACAAAGGCAGTCAACAACAAAGGTCACAGTGCTCCTCGCAAGCTTCGGGGCAACAGCAAAGCTCTTTCCGGCCGCCAGCGCCAAGGGGGCAGAGGCAACATGGGCTTCAGGGGAAGATTTGGAGATCAACCAAGAAAAATTTATTGCCTGTTCTGTGGTGAGGGCAAGGGCCATATCACTAGGATGTGTCATGTTACCATCCAGAAGCAAAAGGAGCTAGCAGAGGCTGCAGCGCAACAGAACCAGTCGAAGCAGGTCATGCATACTGCTTCGTACTATTCGCCTTACATTCCAGAATATGTAGGCAATCACCCTGCAGCTTCTGTTGCTTCGGCAAGCCAACCCTAAGCTTCCTGGCAACAGCTTCCACCACCACCACCAATACAACGTGGTCCGCAGCCAGAAGGGAGCCAGCACTCTCACCCCCAGAGGGATCTCAGGGAGGAGTCCAAAGCTCGCACAGTCAATAGCACTGTGCCAGAGTCGAAGCATATTTACTGACAAAGTATCCTACCTCGACAGCAGCTTTTCGCATTTAGTCTTACTTTCTTTATAGTAAAGAACAATTGTGGGAAGTTTAAGTGTCTTTTATCGTTTTTTCAAATTCTTGTAACAGTTTAGCTTATCATCATAATGAAAATATATCTTCTCCATAGGCTTGAGTTACTGAAGCACAAGAATTTATGGTGGCATGGAGAACCTTCGAATTATCAAAAACTTGTTCTAAGGATGAGAGCACCTAGAGGGGGGGGTGAATAGGTGATCCTGCAAAACTTCAAAAACTTATAGCCACAAAAACTTGGTTAATTGTTAGCACAATAATTGCCAAGTGGCTAAAGAGGAATCCTCAACAAAACACAATAACCAACAAGGATCAATCACAGAAGATGGCACGGTGGTTATCCCGTGGTTCGGCCAAGACCAACGCTTGCCTACTCCACGTTGTGGCGTCCCAACGGACGAGGGTTGCAATCAACCCCTCTCAAGCGGTCCAAAGACCTACTTGAATACCACGGTGTTTTGTTTGCTTTTTCTCAATCCCGTTTGCGAGGAATCTCCACAACTTGGAGCCTCTCGCCCTTACACTTGAAATTCACAAAGAACACGGAGCAAGGGAGGGATTAGCAACGCACACAAGACACAAGAATCAGAGTGTCAACACGCACACAAATCGCAACAAGAGCTCGCAACACGACTCAATGAGTTCACAACTCCACAAGAGCTCTATATGCTATCACAATGAAACGAATGCGCGAAATCTATGTCTTGGTGCTTAGAAATGTTGTAGGAATGCTTGGTGTGCTCCTCCATGCGCCTAGGGGTCCCTTTTATAGCCCCAAGGCAGCTAGGAGCCGTTGAGAGCAATTAGGGAAGGCAATTCTTGCCTTCTGTCGTCTGGCGCACCGGACAGTCCGGTGCACACCGGACACTGTCCGGTGCCAGATTTCTTTCCTTAAATGGCGAAGCCGACCGTTGGCAGACCTGGAGCCGTTGGCGCACCGGACATGTTCGGTGCACACCGGACAGTCCGGTGCCCCCTTCTAGCCGTTCGCTCGGCCACGTGTCCCACGCAGATTGCGCGGCCGACCGTTGGCCCGGCCGACTGTTGGCTCACCGGACAGTCCGGTGAATTTTAGCCGTACGTCGCCGGTGAATTCCCGAGAGCGGCCAGTTCGCTCGAACCAGCCTGGCGCACCGGACAGTGTCCGGTGCTCCCAGACTCAGCAGAGTCTTTGCTGCTCGAGCCAAGACATTTCCAATTGGATTTTTCCTGTTTCCAGCACTTAGACACAATACATTAGTCCATAAAACAATGTACTAAGTCTGAGAAACATACCTTTATCCTTGATTTGTACTTTGTCCACCTCTTTACACTTAGGCACTTGTGTTGGACACTAAATCACCAAAACACTTAGAAATGGCCCAAGGGCACATTTCCCTTTCAATCTCCCCCTTTTTGGTGATTTATGCCAACACAACATAAAGCAAGTAGAACAAGTACAAAAACAATTCAAATTAGAACTCAAAATTGTTTTGATTCAATTTGACATATATGGATCACTCTATGCCACCACTTGGTTTGTTTTTGCAAATCAAACTCAAATTCCTATCTCTAAGTCAAAACCACTTGTAGAGACATAAAGAGAGGTTTTCCAAAGAAATTTGATCAAGGATTTCAAAAACTCCCCCTTTTTCCCATAATCACTACTTCTCCCCACAAGAGGCCAGCTTTTGACATAAAAGACAATAAAAGAGTTTTGACAAACCAAAAGCTCTAATCTACTATTTTCAAAATTTCTCAAGTGGTAGCTGATCCATTTATTGCTTTGGCCTTTATTTTCTCCCCCTTTGGCATCAAGCACCAAAACGGGATCAATCTTGGCCCTTTAACCCCATTGCCTCACCAAAATTTTCAAATAAGAACACAAAGGCAATAGGAGTATAAAGATGAACTTGGAAAAGTTACTCTTTCTCATCGGAGTGCAGTGGAAGTCTTGCATGGTCCAAGTCCACCTTTTCCCTTTCAATTCTCCTTGGAGACTAAAACAACCAAACTCAAGTACATGGTTAGTCTCAAAGGGTCAAGTTGTAGCACAGCTCCCCCTAAATATGTGCATCACTTGCAAAAAGGACTTGTGAGGTCTAGGGAGTGTTTGTACAACTTGAGCACCACAATAAGCAACAAAATGCAGAATGAACACGATCAAAGGCATAAACACATGTATGCTTCAATTCAATCCAAGTTCCGCGAATCTAATATATTGAGCTCACTACGCAGTCTGCAAAAGGTCTTCTCATCTAGAGGCTTGGTAAAGATATCGGCTAGCTAGTTCTCGGTGCTAACATGAAACACTTCGATATCTCCCTTTTGCTGGTGGTCTCTCAAAAAGTGATGCCGGCTGTGCTCAACAGGATTTTCCGCTATTCGGATAGCACTCTCATTGTCACATAGGAGTGGGACTTTGCTCAGATTGTAGCCAAAGTCCCGGAGGGTTTGCCTCATCCAAAGCAGTTGCGCGCAACACTGTCCTGCGGCAACGTACTCGGCCTCAGCGGTGGATAGGGCAACGGAGGTTTGTTTCTTAGAGTTCCATGACACCAGGGACCTTCCTAAGAATTGGCACGTCCCCGATGTACTCTTCCTATCGACCTTACATCCAGCATAGTCGGAATCCGAGTACCCAATTAAGTCAAAGTTAGACCCCTTTGGATACCAGATCCCGAAGCAAGGCGTAGCGACTAAATATCTCAGAATTTGCTTCACAGCCACTAAGTGACACTCCTTAGGATCGGATTGAAATCTAGCACACATGCATACGCTAAGCATAATATCCGGTCTACTAGCACATAAATAAAGCAAAGAACCTATCATGGACCGGTATGCTTTTTGATCAACGGACTTACCACCTTTGTTGAGGTCGGTGTGTCCGTCAGTTCCCATCGGCGTCTTTGCGGGCTTGGCGTCCTTCATCCCAAACCGCTTTAGCAAGTCTTGCGTGTACTTCGTTTGGGAGATGAAAGTGCCGTCCTTGAGTTGCTTCACTTGAAACCCAAGGAAGTAGTTCAACTCGCCCATCATCGACATCTCGAATTTCTGCGTCATCACCCTGCTAAACTCTTCACAAGACTTTTGGTTAGTAGAGCCAAATATTATGTCATCGACACAAATTTGGCACACAAAAAGATCACCATCGCAAGTCTTAGTAAAAAGAGTTGGATTGGCTTTCCCGACCTTGAAAGCATTAGCAATTAAAAAGTCTCTAAGGCATTCATACCATGCTCTTGGGGCTTGCTTAAGTCCATAGAGCGCCTTAGAGAGCTTACACATGTGGTCGGGGTACCGTTCATCCTCAAAGCCAGGGGGTTGCTCCACGTACACCTCCTCCTTGATCGGCCCGTTGAGGAAAGCGCTCTTCACATCCATTTGGTACAACCTGAAGGAATGGTGAGCGGCACATGCTAGCAAGATACGAATTGATTCTAGCCTAGCCACGGGAGCAAAAGTCTCCTCAAAGTCCAAACCTGCGACTTGGGCATAACCTTTTGCCACAAGCCGAGCCTTGTTCCTTGTCACCACCCCGTGCTCGTCCTGTTTGTTGCGGAACACCCACTTGGTTCCCACAACATTTTTCTTGGGGCGAGGCACCAGTGTCCAAACTTCATTGCGCTTGAAATTGTTGAGTTCCTCCTGCATGGCCAACACCCAGTCCGGATCTAGCAAGGCCTCTTCTACCCTGAAAGGCTCAATAGAAGAGACAAAAGAGTAATGCTCACAAAAATTTACTAATCTTGAACGAGTAGTTACTCCCTTGCTAATATCACCCAATATCTGGTCGATGGGATGATCCCTTTGAATCATCGCTCAAACTTGGGTTGGAGGTGCCTGAGGTGCTTCTTCCTCTTCAACTTGAACATCCTGTGCTCCCCCTTGATCATGCGCCTCCACTTGAGGTACCTGTTCGTCATCTTGGGTTGGGGGATGCACCATAGTTGAGGAAGACGGTTGATCTTGCTCCAAATGTTCCTGAGGCCGTACATCTCCAATCGCCATGGTGCGTATCGCGGTCGTTGGAACGTCTTCTTCATCTACATCATCAAGATCAACAACTTGCTCTCTTGGAGAGCCATTAGTCTCATCAAATACAACGTCGCTAGAGACTTCAACCAAACCTGATGATTTGTTGAAGGCCCTATACGCCTTTGTATTTGAATCATAACCTAATAAAAACCCTTCTACGGCTTTGGGAGCAAATTTGGAATTCCTACCCTTCTTCACTAGAATGTAGCATTTACTCCCAAATACACGAAAGTATGATACATTGGGTTTGTTACCAGTCAGCAGCTCATATGAAGTCTTCTTGAGGAGGCGGTGAAGGTAGACCCTGTTGATGGCGTGGCAAGCCGTGTTCACAGCTTCCGACCAAAAGCACTCGGGGGTCTTGAACTCTCCAAGCATAGTCCTCGCCATATCTATGAGCGTCCTGTTCTTCCTCTCTACCACACCATTTTGCTGAGGTGTGTAGGGAGCGGAGAACTTGTGCTTGATCCCCTCCTCCTCAAGGAACTCCTCCACTTGAAGATTCTTGAATTCGGACCCGTTGTCGCTCCTTATCTTCTTCACCTTGAGCTCAAATTCATTTTGAGCTCTCCTGAGGAAGCGCTTGAGGATCCCTTGGGTTTCAGACTTATCCTGCAAAAAGAACACCCAAGTGAAGCGGGAAAAGTCATCAACAATAACTAAACCATACTTACTTCCTCCTATGCTCAGATAGGCGACGGGTCCGAAGAGGTCCATATGCAGCAGCTCCAGAGGTCTTGACGTGGTCATCACATTCTTGCTGTGATGTGCTCCTCCCACTTGTTTACCTGCTTGACAAGCTGCACAAGGTCTATCTTTTTCGAAATGAACATTGGTTAGACCTATCACGTGTTCTCCCTTTAGAAGCTTGTGGAGGTTCTTCATCCCCACATGTGCTAAGCGGCGATGCTACAACCAGCCCATGCAAGTCTTAGCCATTAAGCATGCATCTAGACCGACCTCTTCTTTTGCAAAATCAACTAAGTAAAGTTTGCCGTCTAGTACACCCTTAAAAGCTAGTGAACCATCACATCTTCTAAAGACAGACACATCTACATTTGTAAATAAACAATTATATCCCATATTACATAATTGACTAACAGATAGTAAATTATATCCAAGAGACTCTACTAAAAACACATTAGAGATAGAGTGCTCATTGGAGATTGCAATTTTACCTAGCCCTTTTACCTTGCCTTGATTCCCATCACCGAATATTATTGAATCTTGGGAATCTTTGTTTTTGACGTAGGAGGTGAACATCTTCTTCTCCCCCGTCATATGGTTTGTGCATCCGCTGTCAATAATCCAGCTTGAACCCCCGGATGCATAAACCTGCAAGGCAAATTTAGGCTTGGGTCTTAGGTACCCAACTCATGTTGGGTCCTACAAGGTTAGCACAAATATCCTTAGGGACCCAAATGCAAGTTTTGTCTCCCTTGCATCTTGCCCCTAATTTTCTAGCAACTATCTTCCTATCCTTTCTACAAATAGCAAAAGAAGCATTTAAAGCATGATATATTGTAGAAGGTTCATTTACTTTCCTAGGAACATTAGCAACATTTCTCCTAGGCATATTATGAACATCATTTCTCCTACCAACATTTCTATCATGCACATAAGAAGAACTAGAAGCAAACATGGCATGAGAATCAAAGGCATTATATGCATTACAACTCCTATAAGCATTTCTAGATTGTCTCCTATCATGGTACATAAAGGCATGGTTCTTTTGCACACTACTAGCCATAGGGGCCTTCCCTTTCTCCTTGGCGGAGATGGGAGCCTTATGGCTTGTCAAGTTCTTGGCTTCCCTCTTGTAGCCAAGTCCATCCTTAATTGAGGGGTGTCTACCAGTCGTGTAGGCATCCCTTGCAAATTTTAGCTTGTCAAATTCATTCTTGCTAGTCTTAAGTTGGGCATTAAGACTAGCTAATTCCTCATTTAATTTGGAAATTGAAACTAAATGATCACTACAAGCATCAATGTCAACATCTTTACACCTATTACAAGTTTCAACAATTTCTACACAAGAATTAGATTTACTAGCTACTTCTAGTTTAGCATTTAAATCATCATTAAAACCTTTTAACGTAGCAATAGTTTCATGACAAGAAGATAATTCACTAGAGAGCATTTCATTCCTTTTAATTTCAAGAGCAAGAGATTTTTGTGCACTAACAAATTTATCATGCTCCTCATATAAAAGATCCTCTTGTTTTTCTAGTAATCTATTCTTGTCATACAAAGCATCAATCAACTCATTAATCTTATCAATTTTAGATCTATCTAATCCCTTGAATAAGCATGAGTAATCTATCTCATCATCATCACTAGACTCATCCTCACTTGAAGAAGCATAAGTACTAGTATCATGAGTGCTTACTTTCTTCTCTCTTGCCATGAGGCAAGTGTGACGCTCGTTTGGGAAGAGGGATGACTTGTTGAAGGCGGTGGCGGCGAGTCCTTCATTGTCGGAGTCGGAGGAGGAGCAATCTGAATCCCACTCCTTGCCTAGATGTGCCTCGCCCTTTGCCTTCTTGTATGCCTTCTTCTTCTCCCTCTTGCTCCCTTGGTCCTATTCACTATCATTGTCGGGACAGTTAGCAATAAAATGACCAAGCTTACCGCATTTGAAGCATGAGCGCTTCCCCTTGGCTTTGGTCTTGCTTGGCTGTCCCTTGCGACCTTTAAGCGCCGTCTTGAATCTTTTGATGATGAGGGCCATCTCTTCATCATTAAGTCCGGCCGCCTCAATCTGTGCCACCTTGCTAGGTAGCGCCTCCTTACTTCTTGTTGCCTTGAGAGCAAGGGGTTGCGGCTCGCTGATCGGACCATTCAAGGCGTCGTCCATGTACCTCGCCTCCTTTATCATCATTCGCCCGCTAACGAATTTTCCGAGGACTTCTTCGGGTGACATTTTGGTGTACCTGGGATTCTCACGAATATTATTCACCAAATGAGGATCAAGAACAGTAAAGGACCTTAGCATCAGTCGGACGACGTCGTGGTCCGTCCATCGCGTGCTTCCGTAGCTCCTTATTTTGTTGATAAGGGTCTTGAGCCGGTTGTATGTTTGAGTTGGCTCCTCACCCCTTATCATCGCGAACCTTCCAAGCTCGCCCTCCACCAACTCCATTTTGGTGAGCAAGGTGACGTCGTTCCCCTCATGAGAGATCTTGAGGGTGTCCCAGATCTGCTTGGCATTGTCCAAGCCGCTCACCTTGTGATACTCATCCCTGCACAAAGAGGCTAGCAACACAGTAGTAGCTTGTGCATTCTTATGAATCTGTTCATTAATAAACACAGGACTATCCGAGCTATCAAATTTCATTCCACTTTCCACAATCTCCCAAATGCTTGGATGGAGAGAAAACAGGTGAGTACGCATTTTATGGTTCCAAAATCCGTAGTCCTCTCCATCAAAGTGAGGGGGCTTGCCAAGTGGAATGGGGAGCAATTGAGCATTTGAGCTATGCGGAATGCGCGAATAATCGAAAGAAAAGTTTGAGTTAACCGTCTTTCGTCTGTCGTAGTCGTCGTTGTCCTTTTGGGAGGAGGAAGATTCGTCGCTGTCGTAGTAGACAATTTCCTTGATGCGCCTTGTCTTCTTCTTCCTCCCGTCTTTTCTTTTGTGGCCCGAGCCTGAGTCGGTGGGCCTATCATCATTGGGTTCGTTGACGAAGGACTCCTTCTCCTTGTCGTTGATCACCATCCCCTTGCCCTTAGGATCCATCTCTTCGGGCGGTTAGTCCCTTTCTTGAAGAGAACGGCTCCAATACCAATTGAGAGCACCTAGAGGGGGGGGGGGTGAATAGGTGATCCTGCAAAACTTCAAAAACTTATAGCCACAAAAACATGGTTAATTGTTAGCACAATAATTGCCAAGTGGCTAAAGAGAATCCTCAACAAAACACAATAACCAACAAGGATCAATCACAGAGATGGCACAGTGGTTATCCCGTGGTTCGGCCAAGACCAACGCTTGCCTACTCCACGTTGTGGCGTCCCAACGGACGAGGGTTGCAATCAACCCCTCTCAAGCGGTCCAAAGACCTACTTGAATACCACGGTGTTTTGTTTGCTTTTTCTCAATCCCGTTTGCGAGGAATCTCCACAACTTGGAGCCTCTCGCCCTTACACTTGAAATTCACAAAGAACACAGAGCAAGGGAGGGATTAGCAACGCACACAAGACACAAGAATCAGAGTGTCAACACGCACACAAATCGCAACAAGAGCTCGCAACACGACTCAATGAGTTCACAACTCCACAAGAGCTCTATATGCTATCACAATGAAACGAATGCGCGAAATCTATGTCTTGGTGCTTAGAAATGTTGTAGGAATGCTTGGTGTGCTCCTCCATGCGCCTAGGGGTCCCTTTTATAGCCCCAAGGCAGCTAGGAGCCGTTGAGAGCAATTAGGGAAGGCAATTCTTGCCTTCTGTCGTCTGGCGCACCGGACAGTCCGGTGCACACCGGACACTGTCCGGTGCCAGATTTCTTTCCTTAAATGGCGAAGCCGACCGTTGGCAGACCTGGAGCCGTTGGCGCACCGGACATGTCCGGTGCACACCGGACAGTCCGGTGCCCCCTTCTAGCCGTTGGCTCGGCCACGTGTCCCGCGCAGATTGCGCGGCCGACCGTTGGCCCGGCCGACTGTTGGCTCACCGGACAGTCCGGTGCACACCGGCCAGTCCGGTGAATTTTAGCCGTACGTCGCCGGTGAATTCCCGAGAGCGGCCAGTTCGCTCGAACCAGCCTGGCGCACCGGACACTGTCCGGTGCACCACCGGACAGTCCGGTGCTCCCAGACTCAGCAGAGTCTTTGCTGCTCGAGCCAAGACATTTCCAATTGGATTTTTCCTGTTTCCAGCACTTAGACACAATACATTAGTCCATAAAACAATGTACTAAGTCTGAGAAACATACCTTTATCCTTGATTTGTACTTTGTCCACCTCTTTACACTTAGGCACTTGTGTTGGACACTAAATCACCAAAACACTTAGAAATGGCCCAAGGGCACATTTCCCTTTCAAAGGAACACACTGTAACTTCTTCGAAGTAGTAAAAAGTCGTTCCTAAAGGAGCGCAGTGTAAGTTTTCTGCTCAAAAGTCGTTCTGAAGGGAATGCAGAGCTTACAGCGAAAAATAAACGCTGATTCCGTTGAAAGTAAAAGGCGAAGAAGCTCCTAAGGGAGGCTTACAGCGAAAAATAAACGCTGATTCCGCTGAAAGTAAAAGGCGAAGAAGCTCCTAAGGGAGGCTTACAGCGAAAAGTCAGCGCTGAGATAAAAAGATTGTGTGCTCTGTTGCAGAGATGTGTGTATCTTCGGCGTAAATATCATTTTGCATAGCATAACATCATCACATCATTTTGCATAACATAAGCATCATACATCATATTACATGTAGAACAAGAAGGGGACACAGTATTGATTTTCGAAGAATGTTTTGGAAAAAGAGAAAATCGTGCTGAAGCATTGAGAAGAAGCATAGCTTCGTCAGAAAGGCAACATAAAACTTTTTTATAGCCTCGAAGAATATTTTCACGAAGTTTGGATATTCTTCATCAGAGAAGTATAGAAATTCTTGTGATACATAAAAGATTTTCTTCACGAAGCATGAAAAGAAGGGAAGGTGTTTTTTCGCCGAAGGCTCAAAAAATGGTATGTATGCAAAATTTCATGCATCGTAAAGAATTGAACCATAAATAGATTATATATTACATTCAAAGTTACAAAGTTTTACACATGTCATGTTCCAAGTATTTTTACAATAGCACTTAATCTTCCCTAAGAACTACTTCTGCAGCTTCGTTTAGTAGCTGATTGACAACTTTGTTCATGATGGCTTCGGCCATTTGTCTAATTTCGTCGTCCCCCTTCGGGGGGGGGGGGGGGGTCCACAGCTGCCTCAGCAGGTTCTGAGGGAGGAGAGGACACGGCTATATTACTATTACAAAACCGCGAACAAAGTGTAAAATCAAAAATCACAATAGAATAAAAACCACTAATTAATACCTATTTGCCATTCGGGCCCTGTCCTTTTTTCAGCAGCCTCCACTACCTTCCTAGCGTCATGGATGCCTTTTTCGCTTCTCTGAATGATTTCTTGAGCCATTTCTCGGCCGCCATTGTCCCAAATGTTGGTGAAAAATTTTCCACCGACCTGGCTTGCTTCGGCTGAAGGGTCTTTGATATCTTCAGAGCATAAAGCAGCTTCAGACTGTGCCAAAGATTTCACATGCTCGCACCCTTTCTTCTCCAAAATAGTAACAATTCCTCTGGCGCCCGAAAAAGCACAAATGTCCCCACGACTATTCAAGATTTCCTCGAAGGCCTCAGCTTCGTGACTGATCCATTCAATCGGGCCTTCTGGATTCCCTCTTGTGAAATTTTCTTCACTAGAAAATGCGCCGACGCTGGCGAAGCTGGATTTTATCTTTTTAACACACTCTATGGATTTATCATAGCATCTTTTCTTCGAAGCACGAAGCTCTTCAACATTTATTTCCAAATGATTTGCCCATTGATCACTTAGTTCTCGTTTTGTTTCTTCAAGAATGCGTTCTTCTTTAGCTCGGTCTAATTGTTTCCCAACATCTTCGATTTCGCGCTTCTGAGCTTCGGCTTGAGTTTTAGAGCTAGCTTCGTCTTCCTTCATTTTATCCACCAATGTAAGCAGAATTTTGTCCTTTTCCAAGGCCTCGTTTCTTAGCCTGATAACCTCTGTTCGAAGGTTGTTAAGAGCAATAGTGCAGCTCTCGTCTTCAGCATTCTTTTGTGCCCTTAAGGCATTGCTGAGTATTAAGCCCTATTCAAAAGAATGAATGGATTAACATAATAGCAAAAGACTAATTCAAAATTCATAAATTTCAAAATTTACAATCTTTGTACCTTCAGACTATTATATGCAAGGCTATCTGCAAGATCCTCCTTCGTCATGGCGCAAAGGCCAGCTTCAAGCTTCGGGAACCCCATGCTCCTAGCCATCTCTCGGCAGACGGACAATTCTTTATTGTCTGGGAGACAGTATAGGAAGTCATCTTCGTCTGTTCCATTGAACACTACGGCCCCCTTCGGATACTTCAGTTCTCGGGCATAGTGATTAGCTTCAAAAACCTCTTCTTCAGATAGTTTCTTCCCCGAAGCATGTCGCACAATATAATCATGTATTTTGGAAGATGCTTCGGGGACGCCAGTGTCAATTTCTTCAATCAAAATTGGCTCTGTCATTTTTATTTTTTCGGTTTCCAAAGTTGCCTCTGTTAATTTTCTTTCTTCAGCTTTCAAAGGTTTTACCTTGATGGGCTCTGAGGGCCCAGCTTCAGTTTCAAATTGTTGCTTCAAACCTTCAGCAACAAAGGCTTCAGTAGACACTTCAGAAGCTTCAACAGTTTTCTTCGGAGTTATGCTCGAGGATTTAATTGTTTCCAAAACATCCAGCACATTAACCATCCTTTTTCTTTTCGGGGTCGCTGCTGGCCCCTTCTAGATTTTTGCTGTTGGACTTAAAATTTCTAATGTTTTTGCTTTTTTAGTCTTTGGTTCTTTTGTTTTCTCTGTTGCTGGTACTTCGGCTATTTCCTCGATTTTTGCCACCGGAGTTGGTTCTCTGGCTTCAGTGGCCGAAGAGGCCTCACCAATAAACTCAGGCACTGTGGCCAGCTCAATATAACGTGGAGGGTGTGTGAGTACCTTTACCATTTTCCTCTTCGGCGCCGGTTCGCTAGGAGCAGTCGAAGCAGTTTCCTTTGCAGGAGAAGTATTTTTCCTTTTTTGGCCTCGCACCGGGTAATGGTAGTCGGGGTAAATAAACCCAATTGCATCAAATACACGGTTAAGCCTCTTCTTCTTTCGGCCTCCGAAGGCCGCTGATAGTGCAGTATCTTCGGCTTTCGAGTATACCCCAAGCAATTCGTCACTTATGGCCTCAATACTCTTCAACCAGTCATCATCTGGTTCAACAAACTTATCTCCGTATTTGAATGTGTATTTTAGCCTAACTAGCCCGCCTTCGTCAGGTTCCTTGATGGTCTCCTTCGGCATTTCCCACTTTTCTACAAGTGGCCAGACTCTGAAGGCAATATGCTCTTGGACCAAATCCCTTGTACCAATAAAAGAGCAAACTACGCCGAAGGCTCTCTGGCATTCTTCGGCTGCTTCATCCATTTCCACCTTCGGCTTTCGGAGGCCGAAGCGTTGCCAGATAGGGCGCATAATGATACCTTTAATATCTTCACGTGATTTCAAGTCATTTTTCACATAAAACCATTCTGTCATCCAGTCGCCGGGCCACCTCTTTCGAAAAGTTGGCACAGGGCAGCTTGACCCGGACCGAGCGCCGAAGCTGTAGCAGCCAAAGTTGTTGTGATACTGCTCTTTGCCCCAGGGATTTGTCTCATACAGTAGCTCGTGTATGTTACAGAAGCTTTTTGCGTTAGGTTCCAAACCTTGGCTTCTCGCGGCCCACACAAAGATGTTCATCCTTATGATTGCTTCGGGGATAAGTTGGTGAAGGTAGATTTCGAATGTCTTCAATACTTCCACGACAAAACTACTCAAGGGAAATCGTAATCCAGCTTTCAAGAAGCTTTGGAATATCACGACCTCATTTTCCTCGGGAGTTGGACAAGTCTTCTCTCCTTCGTCAGCCCTCACAACAGACAAGTCTCGAAAGTATCTCCCTCTCATATTGACAAGATGGTTTTCCTTAATGCTCGACTTACCAAAAACTGCATGGCTTGGTCGCCAGGGTCGATCTTCGGAATCTTCACCACCACTATCCACATCGTAACTATCACTGTCACCAGTATCTTCAGATAAACCCTCCAAAATCTCTCTGGTAATCTTCTCTGTATTAGTCTTCGACATTGATTCAAGAAAACCCAAGTGCATTTCCTCAGAAAGGCTTAGCTTCGAACCACCAACGACTTTCTTATCCTCAGGCATCTTCAAAAATGCTGACAAAACACACTCGAAACCGAAGCTTAAAAATCTAAAACCGAGCAAGTACTGTTGCGTGTAGGCTAAAAAATTTTTGGGTGAGTAAAAGCGGATGGCAAGATAGCGTGCCAAATAAACTTGTGGTGAGCTCTTATTTATACACCCAGCGTGTCGGAAACTGGAGGGCCCCGTCTGTCAATGACTACTGCTATTCAAGCAGAAGGAAGGTGTTTTTTCGGACCTTCGGCTCAAAGCCTTCGTCCATGTCGCAATATGAATTTATCATTACAGTAAATTAATATTGCGAGGGGCTACTGTTGGGGGCCTTCGGCTTTCGAAGCTCCTCAAAAACGTGATTTGACAATATTTTCCGAGTGAAACATGTGAACAGGTATCTTCGGAGTCAGGTTGCGGGTGCACAAGAGCATGGTTAAGACGAAGCTTGACTGGGGTGGAAAGCGATCACGACGAAAGACAGGACGATCACGAAGCTACGTGCAGAAAAGCTTCGGCATGACGAAGAAAAAGAGGAACCGACTTAAGGATGAAAAGTCAAGTTAAGCCTCGAAGGATTGCCATAAAGTTATTATCAAATGTAAAGGGCATCAATGTAATTTTACACGGGCTGCGTCCCGTGCCTATAAATAAGATGAACAGCACTCTCAGTACTGTTCACGCTGACTTGGCATACGCTTTTTTCACATTACGTCTGCATCCTTACTTTCCATCAATCCGAAGGTACATTTGTAATTTGTTTTCATGAATTTGGCAATAAAGATAAGTTGATGATAATACCCAAACCATTATTCGTATTTTACATACGTGTTCTTTTTTACCGTTAATTAATCTTATGAAAATCTTTTCCTTTGTAACCTTCATTCAAGATTCATTATATCCGAAGGGATATAATGTTTTTAAGGACGAAGGAGCTTAACATTTAACACTTTCTATGTTGCCATGTTCTTAATTCTTAGCATTTGAGAACAAGTCCCCAACAAACATCTTGTTCATCAGATTCATGAAGTAGGCTGGTGCATTAGTTAAGACAAATGACATGACCATGAACTCATATAACCCGTATTGGGTAGAGAAAGCCGTCTTGGGAATGTCCGAAGGCCTGATCTTCATTTGATGATAACCCGATCTGTGATCAATCTTAGAGAACACCCTGGCACCTCTCATCTAATCAAACAAATCTTCAATATGAGGTAAGGGGTACTTGTTCTTAATTGTGACATCATTAAGTGATCTATAATCAACATACATCCTCTATGACCCATCCTTCTTCTATACAAATAGAACCGGTGCTCCCCAAGGTGAGGAACTTGGCTGAATGTATCCCGACTCCTGCAATTATGTTAGTTGCTTCTTAAGTTCTTTTAATTCTTCAACCAACATTCTGTATGGCCTTTTAGATATAGGAGCGGTTCTAGGTAAGATATCAATAACAAACTCAACTTCCCTATCTGGTGGCATCCCAGGTAACTCCTCTGGAAAGACATCTAGGAATTCTCTAACAATTTTGATGTGATCTCCCACAAATTTACTGATGATCATGTATACAATAGGTGTGTTAGATGTGGGTGGTGCAACTATGACTTCAAATCTATCCCCATCAGGACTAGAAAGTTCTATTGTTCCTCTAGCACAATGTATTACTGCATTCCACTGTTTTAACCAGTTCATGTCAAGGATTAAGTCTATTGTACTCTCTTCTAGCATTATAGGCATAGACCAAAACTTTCTTCCCAAAATTGTTACTTCTATTCTATGACTCATGTATGTTGCCTCATAAGCCCCTTTAGGTGACTATCATAGGTCTACGCATAGCAAGGTAAGGTAGACTATTTGCATGAACATAATTAGTAGATATGAATGAATGCGAAGCTCCAGAATCAAAAAGTATAGCAGCTGGCATAGAATTAATGAAGAACGTACCAATGACAATGTTAGGACCATCCTCAGTAGCTTCCGCATTGATTTGATTAACCCTGGCAATGCTATAACCATGGTTGCTGGCTGGAGTTTGTGTCTGCTTGCCCTGAGAATTACCACGAGCCAGTGTGTTGGGGTTCCTCTTCGGATAGACATTAGCATAGTGACCAACCTCACCACACTTGAAGCATGTGGTGCTTGTAGTTGTGTTTTGGCTAGTAGGTCTCACTAGGATGCCAGTGAGGGTAGCCTGACGAGTATGCGGAGTCTGCAGTGTCACTTGTGGTGTCTACTGAGCATGTCGCTGGTGAGACTGTTGCCCTCCTCTAGGATGAGCTAGTGTACCCTAGGGTGGAGCATAGCAAGGGCGAATGCTACTACTCCCCTGACCCTAGGTGATGGCCTTCCATTTCATCTCGCTAAGCTGAACACGTTTGTGTTCAAGTGTGATGGCCTTGTCTAGAAGCCTCTAGAAAGATGGGAACGTGTGGGATATCAGCTGGTACTGGAGTGGCCCAATGAGTCCCTCCATGAACTGCTCATGCTTCCTTTCATCATCAACAACCTCCTCTGGAGCATACCTTGACAGCTGAATGAATTTATCTCGGTATACATTAATTGTCATGTTGCCTTGTTTAAGTGACAAGAACTCCTTAATTTTCATCAAGCCAGCAGGAATATGATAGGTCCTGAAGTGTGTAGAGAATTCTGCCCAAGTAATAGTATTAGCAGCAACATGAGAAGCACAGTAGGAGTCCGACCAGTTGGCAGCGGGGCCAGTGAGGCGACCCGATGCATAGAGAACCTTCTCCCGATCAGTACATTGAGCAAAATTGAGCATTTTATCCACTGTCTTTAGCCAATCATTTGCCTGAAGAGGATTTAGAGAGCTAGAGAATGTGGGTGGCTTGTGACTCATGAATTCCCGGTGCTTGTCCTGCGGTGGAGCTGGTGGTGGCGGCGAAGGTGGTTGTTGCTGTCGTTCGAGCTGTTCCTATCGAATTTCTTGATGCTCCTGGCGCATCTCCTGACGTTCCTAACGGATCTGTGCTTGCATTTCCGTCATGGTATTTGCCATCTACTGTAGCAGCTACATCTGAGTGGCAGCTACGGGATCTGTTCTAGTCGGCGGAGGGTTTGACGGAGGATTCATCTCTGGTTGTGGTTGGTTAACAATCCTCCTATGTCAGTTGTTAGCAGGTAGATCGATACCGCCTTCCTTCCTAGTATTGACTATCTGAGTTAGAAACACATGGTAAGATAGAATTGCAGACAAGACGATGTTGGTCACTTGTTCTCAAATGCTGTGAATCAAAAATAAGGCAACACAATTATTAAAGGTATAAAAACCTTCGTCCTCCGAAGCATTGCCTCCTCTCAGATTCAATGGTCATCGGACAAAGGTCTTGAAGGATATGCCTTTAGCATGTTATAAATAAATAAGGATACACAAGGATAGATACAATGATTATAAGTCATAGGTCTATTCATATTAGTGTTCCATAAAGTTTATATGAATAGAAATCTATATTACATTGATACCTTCGGCTTGCTCGAAGGTGTTGACTCGAAAGATAGATTACAATTCAACGTGAACAGTACAGTGCTACTGTTCATCTATTTATAGGCACACGATGTAGCTCGGGCAAAAATACATTTATGACCTTTGACCTTTGTTCATAACTGTAATACAAATCATTAGGGACTAGCTAGTCTTTTCCTCTTCATCTCAGCATCATGTTTGGTCTTCGTCATTATTTTAAGCCAAAGCTGTTATTCTTTGGTTATAGCTTCGGCGTTTATTGTTATCACCCTCGGGCTATATCTTCGTCTTAAGGACCTTCGACGGAGAAGAAGACTCCCATCACAAACCTTTACTTGTGACGAAGCTCCTACAATATTCAATATTATGCTAGAAATAAATGGTTAGTCGTGTTTTTGAGGACCTTCGAAAGAGGAAGGCCCCTAATAGTAGCTCCTAACAGTATTAATTTGCAAATTTGTAACAAATTTAGACTGCGACGTGAACGAAGGCCTTTAGCTGAAGGTCCGAAAAAACACCTTCCCTTCACTAGAATAGCAAATCATTCTAAACAGTGGGACCCACCAAGCGATGGAGCTTTGAGTATATATATAAAGACCTATGCCGCAAATATTTTTTCATGCGATCTAGTTGTTTACACAGTGTTTGTCATTCTAGCATTCTTCTTTTTTGCTAGTTCAATGGACTTTTGAGCTTCGGTATTTGCTCAACCATCGCCTAAATGGCTGAGGAGAAGAAGATCACAGAGCCCACGCTGTCTGGTTTTTACGAGGCCATGGAGAAGACCAACATAGAGAAGATCACCAATGAGATGTTGGTTGAGTTGTCTGAGGACTCTAGCGATAGTTATAGCTTCGACGTGGAGAGCGGGAACGAATATGTTGAAGACTGGCCGTGGAGGCCAAGCCATGTTGTTTTCGGGAAGTCAACTATCCGACATGGGCGAATTGACGCAATGAAAGGCAAATATTTTCATGATGTTTCTATAGTGAGGGCTGGCGGGGAGAAAGCACCGTTCCCCTTCCCGAAGATGATGAAGTGGTGGTCTTCAGGAGCTTCATGGAAGCTGGGCTCCGCTTTCCGCTCCACAAAATGCTGGTCGAGGTCTTGAAGACATTCGAGGTATACCTTCATCAGCTTACCCCCGAAGCTCTTATCAAAGTGGGGGTTTTCATATGGGCCATGAGAAGTCAGGGACTAGAGCTGGATGCCAGTGCTTCTACAACATTCATGAGCTATCTTACCAGACGAAGGCAACCGAAAAAACAATATCATAACAACTTCGGCTACTACAGCTTCGTGCCTCGCTCTGAGGCAAATTATCCTGTGCCTACATTTTGGAAGAAGTGGCCGGGCTTTTGGATGAAGGAATGGTTTTACGTGAAGAATGACCTAAATCATAGGGAGGACATGAGAGGTGTTATCGAGCATCCTATATGGTCACGCTTCGGCATTAGGAGACCATCACTCGCGCTTGGAAATGAAGTGCAAGCATGCCAAATTGCTTTCAACACCATATGCACCTATATTGGCACAAGAGATTTAGTTCAAGAGCATATTGCTTACAAAGTGTGGCCTCTTGCAAATGAATGGGAAATGTTGAAGGAAGCCACCGCTGGCTCTAGCCAAAGTGGCTTGGTTTATCTGAAGTACACCTTCCGGTATAAGAGCCAATTTGATGAGCCAAATGATGACTGGCTAGACGCTATAGAGGCCACAAGTGATGAGCTTCTTGGAGCGTATTCAAGGGCAGAAGACGAGGCCATGACAGTTGCCTTCGGCGCTCGCAGGAAAAAGAGACTAAATAGGGTGTTCGATGTTATTGGGTTTGTTTACCCAGATTACTGCTTTCCCGTCCGAATGCAAGGGGGAAAAAGGAAAGTCACTGCTTCGACATCTTCTAGTGCACCGAAGGAGAAGAAAGTCAAGGTCTTAACTCCCTAGCCACAGAGACGGCTCTTGTGATGCCGATTGAAGCTAGTGCAGACCCGGTCAAAGAGCCAGAGTCGGAGAAGACAATAGAGCAGCCGGAGGTGCTGGTGATAGCGTTGCCGAAGCTATCAGCTACTGCAACAACAACTCCAAAGAAGAAAAGGATGGCTAGTGTTTTGGATGCTGTTTTGGAATCCTTGAAAACACCAACTCCTGCTTCTGCCGAAGCTTCTGGCGAGAAAATTGAAGACGCCAGAGAAGTGCTTACTGCAAGCATTTCTTCTATTCATGCTGAAGTAGGACCTTCATAAGCTGTGCTAGTAAAATTGGTGGGAGAAAATGTTCTAGAAAAGCCCACATCACCTGCTCCTGAAGCACCTCCCTAGGGTGATTTGAATTATATTGTTCGACATGCTTTGGGAAAACAACTATCAACAGAGCAACTGGTCGAAACACAACATTATGCTAAGGAGTTGAAATACCCCCAGGGGTCTTTGGTATATGTAGGAGATAACGAAGATGACTTCCTCTACTGTCTACCAGACAGTAAGGAGGTCAATGTTTGTCGTGAAATGATGGATAACATGGGGTATCCAAGCTTGAACTTGGCTTGTCTGCGATTGTTGGTGACTTGTTCTCAAATGCTATGAATTAAGAACAAGACAACACAAAAATAGGTTAATGTTTAATGCCCTTCGTCCTTCGAAGCATTATTTCCCTGAGGATATAACGATCTTCGGACGAAGGTTATGAAGGACGTACCTTCTTCACTGCAACATAAATCAATGAAAGACGAAGCATATAAAACATAGTAACTTGGATAATTACATGACATCATAATATATCTTTCTTTTATATAATCTGGAATGAATAAGAACAATATCAAATTACATTTGTACCTTCGGCTTGATTGGAGACAAAGGTATAAGTGTGACGCACGAGCGAATACAAGTCAGCGTGAACAGTATGGGGGTACAGTATGGGGGTACTGTTCATCTATTTATAGGCACAGGGCACAGTCTGTGTGGATTTACATTCATGCCCTTTATAAATAGTTACAATTATGACACAGATTGTCATGGGCTGATCAGTCTTTTCACCTTTAAGTCAGGTCTACACTTCGTCTCAAAGCGTGTTATTATGCCGAAGCTCCATAGATGGTAGCTTCGGCGTTGCTTCTGTGTTGATTGTCTGAAGGTTTTTCTTCTTGCAGGACCTTCGGCGACGAAGCAGACCCCCAACAGTAGCCCCTTCATGGTGCTAGATCGTTTTTCGTAACGAGCTTGATCCGTGAAAACATCTCCAAAGCTTTGGAATGCCGAAGGTCCGAAAAACACCTTCCGTAATCTCGTTGCCGAGAAACGATTAAAATATTCCAAGCGCGAGAGATGGCCCACCATGTAGCGGGTATGCACAGTCTGGCGGTTCTCCTCCCAAGCGTCGGTTGGTCCACCGTTCAGCGGGTGCAAGTAACTGTTCAGCGGGTGCGGTCACCTTGGTGATTCACCTTCCCACCTACAGCACTATATAAACAGACGGGTAGATGTGAAGTTATCACAGCATTCATTGCTATTGCACTATTGTGCTGTTGAAAATTTTAACCATAGCCAAAGCTTTTTCACTGCATTTTCGAGCAAGCTACTATTCTGGATTAGCTTCGTCAAAAGAGGGAGCTTCGTCAAAAGACTGCGAAAAAACAATCAACTTTGTAAGAACTGCAAGAAAATCATCAAATGCCAGAGTACGTTCAACTGGAAGAGTGACCCGTGACGGAGAGGAGGCTGAAGCTACCGAGACTGCTCCGATCTCCGAAGTGATGAGGCAATTGGGACTAGTTGTGACAGAGGGAGCCATTGAAGAAGGTGCACCTGTTGTCAAAACTGAACAAGACGTTGAGGAAGAAATTGCTGACGAGGAAGAAGAAGAGGATTATAGTATCTTGATCCCGTCAAAATCTAGTCACTTGGACTTTGAAAAATCTACTGTTTCTGAAGCTGATATGCCCATGATGATGAAGCTGGGCTACTTCGGAGAAGCCGAGAAAAAGTTGATTCGTTTTGCTGGGGAAGAGACTACTCCAACACCAAAAGTTGATGAAGTTGTGGTTTTCAAAAGTTTTTTCAGAGCAGGATTATGGTTTCTGCTGAATGAGATTATTGGAGAAAATTTAGCTAATTATGAAATATTTCTTCATCAGCTGACTCCTATCACCATTGTTAGGCTCAGTATTTTCATCTGGGCCCTTCAAAGCCAAGGCATGGATCCGAATGCCAAAGCTTTTTGCTGAGTGCATGAGCTACATTACCAGACGAAGGCTAGAGAAGACGGGCTCCATGAAAATTTTGGCTGCTATAACTTCGTGTATCGCAAGGATACAAAGGCCCTAGTCCTGAGCTATTGGTCCAAGTGGCCAACTGGATGGAAAAGAGAGTGGTTTTATGTTAAGGCTGACAAGAAGAAAAGAGAGAAGCTGAAGAAGCTGGTCATGATCCCACTAATCCTAAGCTTCGGGATGACCAGACCCCTGTGCAACATGAAGCCAGGGTTATCATGCCAGCTAGCCATGGCAGAATTCAGAGTGGTGGCTGAGCAAATCAGTACCAGAGATCTAGTGCAAGAATACCTGGCGAACAGGGTATCTCCAACATTGAGTAATTGGAGCATGCCAAAGCTGAAAGGATCAAAGAAGATGGGTGAACTTGTTCGATTACCCTATCGCTTCAAGTTTGAGAAGCAATTCAAAGAGCCCTGCCAGGAATGGCTAGAAATGATTGAAACTATGTGCAATGAAATTCTGGGCAATTATACGAAGAAAGAAGATCAACTGATGGTTGTGGCCTTCGGCACCCGAACAAAACATAGGCTGAATCGAGTAATGGATGCTTTAAACTTTGTTCCTAATTATGAATGATTAAACAAGGGTGCCGAAGGGCCAAAGAGAAAGAGGATTGTTAGTGTTATGAGCAGACAAGCAGCTAGGATGGTAAAGGAGGACGAAAAAGCTCTGAAAAAGAGAAAATCCAGTCCCGAGCCGAAGGTGGCTACTTCAAAGAAAAGAAAAACAGCAACTCCAGAGCCGAAGATGGCTGAAATAGAAGAGGGATCTCCTTCGACACCTTCTGCTGCCGAAGTAGAATAGATTTTAAAGGTAATGACTGAACCCCTACCTATCAAGTTGCTAAGTCCACTGGGGTCGCAACTGACGAGGCTTTTACACCGAAGAAGGCGGCTGGGCCAAATGTAATACTCAAAATTCTAAATAAAGAATATAGAGAGATCTTCTCATTTTATGTGCCTTATTTGCATCATAAAAAGAACACACATATAATTAAGAGTGATTAATCAGAACAAATGATACTAAATAAAACAAAGTGCATCTCGTTGGAGTTTTATATGTTTGTGCATTAAATAAAATAACAAGGATAACAATAATAAGATAATAATTACTAGAAAGTTTGAATCCTAAATTGAGAGTTAGGGTTTGAATTAAGAGAAGGGAAGAACTGAGAAAAATACTACATAAAATAAAATAAAAATCAAAATAAATACCTTTCACACTTATATTATTAAACTATACATTTCAAATTGAGGACAAGTTATGCACAAAGTTTGAATTTAAACTTGAATTCAAATTGGATTTGAAAATGGAGAAAAAGAGATAGAAAAGAAAAGAATAAAACAGAACTACCCTAACTGGGCCCCAACTTCGCTTTCGGCCCACTGTTGCTTCCACAGCGCGCGGCCCAACTCCCACCCACCTTCACGCGCGCGCGCTGGACTCACACCGACACTCGGGGCCCACGTGCCATCCCCTGCGCACCGTCTGTTACGCTGTCGTGCGGGCCCGCGTTGTCATCACCCGTCTCCGCGCTCACGGACACCGCGCCTGACTCACTGGTTCGTGGGACCCACGGGGTCGGGCGCCCACCGGCCCCCTTTCTTCGCTCGCTGTGCGCAACGCCCGCCGCGAGAACGCCGGAGCTGACCGGTGTGCTGACCACCCTCGGTCTTTGCCGCGCCGTATAATAGCCCCGTGATCTATCCCTTTCCCCCTTCTTCTCATTCGCGCAAACGCTGTGCCCCAGAATAGCGAAAGCGCCGCCGCCAGAGCCGTGCCCGCGGGGAGAGAGATCCCGCCGCCGCGTTTCTACGACAACGGCGCCGTTGAGGTCAGGGTAGCTGGCCTGTGCACTCCCTTCCGATCCCTGCGAGTCGTGCGTGGTCTCGGCTGGCACGATCGGGACGCAGGGGACCGGCAATTGCTCGCCGTGGTGAAGGCTACGCCGCGAATTCGCACCTCTCCGTGCACAACTCGCTTGTGCCAGCAAATCCCAGTAAGAAACCCTCGCCCGAACCCGCTTTCATACCCGCAACATGTAGCAGCAGTTAATTTAAGTTTGGTGCCCCCGAACCGGAGAATTGGACTGCCGGTGGAGATCCTCGCCGCCGTCGGGCATTTGGGGGATTTGGTCGGAGGAGGACGATGGGATGTGGACGGTTGATCAATGGATCAATGGTCCCGATCATATCGCTGGTTGGGTGATGTCTGAGCCGCTGGATTACTGATGGACGGCGCGGATTCGGTCTTAGAATTGTGAGGCGCGGAATTAGTCACCGCCGTTGGATGCGATCTATGCGGGGAGGATTTGATTTCGTGTCTTTAAAATCACGGTCGTCGATCACTGATCGGAGGGCCCAGGGAGAATACCGGTTCGATGTAGTGTGGATCTAATCTCGTGCGTCTAATTTGGATCGTGCCGCTCATATCGCACCGTACCCTTTCGGCTTGGCGATTTTGCAAAAGAGACCCAGGGATAGGCATAATAAACCCGCCGTCCAGTGGGACTGTTCCCTGAGTCTAGGTTATTTTGCGCAGAGACCCTTGAGTTTTCTGGATTTTGTGGCCCAGTCCAGAGAACATATGAATTAGGTAATAAATACAGAAATTGATTTTCAATGTATAAATAAGTGCTAAAACTTGTAAAATTCATAGAAATTTCATTTTTAGTCCAAATTGAGTCATTCCAATTTCTAAATTTTTGTAATAATATTCTCTATCATTTAGTGGCTCTGTTTTGACATGAAAACAATAGGAGAATTAATTTCTCATTTAATCCTGTTTCAAGCACATTAAATCTTAGGAAATTCATAACTTGAATTCTATAACTCCAAATTTAGTGATTCCAGTTCCTATGATCTCATTTTAATGTGTAGATTTTTACTGTGTATTTTATTTGCATGTTTGATGTGATGTTAATTTATGCTATACTGTGTATGTATTGTGTTGATGCGAGTAGACGAGCAAGCCACTGTGGATCCTGAGGTTCAGCAAGTAGAGATAGCTGAGCAGGAGCTCACTGAAGGCAAGTTGTGCCCTTGATCACTTACTTTTCCCAGCCATGTTCTTATTAATTTTAATGATCTGCATAGGTTAATTTTGATGGGATCCTTTAGGTTACCCTAGTTTTGGTCATCTTTATACCTTGTTCACCCCTGAAACATTTTTGGGTAGTACTTGCAATTGCTTTATGTGGATTGGGTATGGAGATACACTACTCATGATTATTCTGTTATTATCTTGTTATTATTACTGTTCATGTTAAGATCATTAAATTAATGGGAACATGGAGCGACCACCCGGGAAAATAGTGCTACCACAAGGGTTTAATGGGACACCCTTGGCTGATTAACTAGGAAAGCTAGTGGAGGTCTTCCTTACCCGAAAGGGGCAAGGGCAGTAGGGGAGTGGTCAGTGTAGGGAGGTCCTTGGTTGATTTTGCTGCGATGGCGGTCAGGCAAGAACCCTGCACTGGAGCTTCCTATAAACTGTAGCGGGATTTCTGAAGCTAGTGGAACTTTGTAAAGGCCTCGTAGTGTTACCCTGCCTCGCCTCCTCGGTAGAGGTGTATGGGATTGGCCGTCTCTTGGCAGATGGGTAACATGACTTGTGGGTAAAGATGCGCAACCTCTGCAGAGTGTAAAACTAGTATACTAGCCGTGCTCACGGTCATGAGCAGCTCGGACCCTCACATGATTAATTATGGAACTTAAATTCAATTTGACATTTGCATCGCATTTGGGATTACTTTACTATTACTCTTCTCTATTATTATTAAGGTTTGGTATTTACTTACACTTAGTAATTGCTAATAAAATTTTGACCAACTTATAAAAGCAATGCTCAGCTTCAGCCTTTATTTCATTGATCAGCCTTACACTACATGAACTCCCACCTTTGGTGAGTTCATGCCACATTATTCCCCATGACTTGTTGAGCTATGAACGTATGTGAGCTCACTCTTGCTGTCTCACACCCCCCCACAGGAGAAGAACAGGTGGTCGAAGGGGAGCCGCCTAACACCGAGGCATTCGATCTGATCTAGGTGGCGTTTCTCAGTTGACATTGGCGCCAACGATTCTTAGTTCGTTTTATGGTTATTCCTTTATTTTGTAATAAGTCTTCCGCTATGTAATAAGTACTCTGATGTTATTGTGACATTTATCTCTATACACTCTGTTATTATATATGTTGTCTTCTTGGCGCATGTATGAGATGCACCCGGCTTTGTTCCTTAAAACCGGGTGTTACAAAAGTGGTATCAGAGGAATGTTGACTGTAGGACGAAACCTAGATAGAAATGGACAAAACCCTTACCTACTTATCTTATTCTAATTCATTCTATACTAATCTTACCCTGATTCTTTCTACACTTATCTTGATCCTGTCTCACCTTCTACTGTTCTACTCTGATCATTCTTACCTTTCCTACTCTTAGTCAAGATGGATTTCACACCTTGGAATTCCTACCCCTATGACATTTTTAAGAGATAGGGAGCCTAAGACAAAATTAAAATTATTATCTCTATCAAAAATATTGGTTGATTGTTCTGATGATCAATGCCTGATTTGCTTCTTTGATTGATTGAGATATTATATATGGACATCTTAGCATGTGCCAGCATAAGGTAATAAATTAGCTATGGTAGGTAAAACATTAAACTGCTTAGCTAATAAATCCCCCAAAGTAACATGATTTGTAATTACTGCCTTGTCTACTGCTCTTTCTTACCATATGTATCTAACTCAGATGGTCAATACCAGGAGGGGTGGTGGAATTGATTTGCCTCCTAACCGACACACTCGAAGGATATATAGACAACGTCAGCCACATCCTGCAGAGATGAATCCTCCACCAGGCGGAGTTGACCCACTGGTTGCTGCTCAGATGGCGGTGATGCAGCAAATGGCGGACACTATGGCTGATATGCGTGCACAGATGCAGCAAGAACGCCAAGAGATGCGTCAGGAAAGAAAAGATATACGTCAGGAGTTACGCCAAGAGAGAGAGGAGATACGCCAGGAGAGAAGGGCACAACAACAGCAGCTGCAACAACAAATGCAACAGCAACAACAGCAGCAACAGCAGCAACAAGTACCACTGCCTCCACCACCACCACCAGTTCTACCCCGAGACAAGCATAGAGAGTTCATGAGTCATAAGCCACCTACATTTGCAAGCTCACCTGATCCACTGGACGCGGACTATTGGCTGAAGTCCGTTGAGAAGATGCTGAATATTGCACAGTGCACGGACCGGGAGAAAGTTCTTTATGCCTCAGGTCGTCTGACAGGTCCTGCTGCTGACTGGTGGGATTCTTATACTGCTGCCCACGATGCTGCTAATACTATTACTTGGGCAGAGTTCAGTACACAATTCAGGAACTACCATATTCCAGCTGGTATGATAAAGATCAAGAAGAAGGAGTTTCTGTCATTGAAGCAAGGTAACATGTCAGTCAGCGAGTACAGAGACAAATTTATTCAGCTGTCGAGATATGCTCCAGAGGAAGTTGCTGAGGATGAAAGAAAGCAGGAGCACTTTATTGAAGGACTTAATGGACCCTTGCAGTATGCACTGGTTGCACACACCTTTCCATCATTTCAGAGGCTACTGGATAAGACTCTTGCTATTGAACACAAGCGTGTTCAACTGGGTGATTTGAAGAGGAAGGCTATCTCACAGGGACAGGGTAGCAGCAGTGTTCGTCCCCGCTACATTCCACCACAGGGTACACCGACTCGACCAGGAGGGCCACGTACAGCTCAGTATGCTCCACAGGGGTCTCCACGGACACCTACTCGACAGGCTACCCCCACTGGCACCCCGACGAAGTTTTCAGGACAGAGTTCAGGCACTACTTGTTTCAAGTGTGGGAAGACTGGTCATTATGCAAATGTCTGCCCACAGAGGATTGCTACTACTCCAGTTTAGAACAGGCAGCAAACTCCAGGATCTGGCAAGGGATATTCTATTGCCAAGGTTAATCAAGTCAGCGTTGATGCTACTCCGGATGGTGGGGACATTGTACTTGGTATGTTTTATGTTAATGCAATTCCTGCAACCATATTATTTGATTCTGGTGCTACACATTCATTCATGTCTGCTAGATATGCCAACACAAATGAAATACCACTGCTAAATATGAGAAAACCCATTATAGTAATTACACCTAAAGGGCCTGTTGAGGCGAATCAAATGACATGTAGATTGACATTGACCATTATGGGTAGAGAATTTGGAGCTACTGCTATAATATTAGAGTCAAGCAGTATAGATCTGATCCTTGGTATGTCATGGCTAAGAAAGGCAAAGGCCGTTATAGCATGTGGTAGAGGTACCGTAGAGCTCACTACCACTAAAGGGGAAAGATTTCAAGTTAATATTGCAGTAACCTCCTCATCCATCTGTGCAATGTTCTTTATGCCTGAGGAGTTTGTTGGTGACAACATCCGGGTGGTTAGTGATTTTCCGGATGTCTTTCTAGAGGAGTTACCAGGGATGCCACCTGATAGAGAAGTTGAGTTTGTTATTGACCTCTTACCTGGAACCGCTCCTATTTCTAAACGGCCTTATAGGATGTCCGTAGAGGAGTTGAAGGAACTTAAGAAGCAGTTAACTGAGTTACAGGAGGCGGGGTATATTCGTCCGAGTTCCTCACCTTGGGGAGCACCGGTGTTGTTTGTATAGAAGAAGGATGGATCGCAGCGGATGTGTGTGGATTATAGATCTCTTAATGATGTTACGGTGAAGAACAAGTATCCGTTGCCCCGTATTGAGGATTTATTTGACTAGATGAGAGGTGCAAAGGTATTCTCGAAGATTGATCTCCGATCCGGTTACCATCAGATGAGGATTAGACCATCGGATATTCCCAAGACGGCATTCTCGACTCGATATGGATTATATGAGTTCACAGTTATGTCGTTTGGATTGACCAATGCCCTAGCTTATTTTATGAACTTGATGAATAAGGTGTTTATGGAGTACTTGGATAGATTCGTTGTGGTATTCATCGACGATATTCTTATTTATTCTCAGAGTGATAGCGATCATGAGGAACATCTGAGATTGGTGCTACAGAAGCTACGAGATAACCAGCTATATGCCAAGTTCAGCAAGTGCGAGTTTTGGATTGGCGAGGTGCCATTTCTTGGTCATATTATTTCTAATGGAGGAATTTCAGTGGATCCTGCTAAGGTTAAAGAGATAATGGAGTGGAGAGTACCCACTACAGTTACGGAGATTCGGAGTTTCTTGGGACTTGCTGGATACTATCGGAGATTTATTGAAGGGTTCTCTAAGATTGCCAAGCCTATGACCTCGCTTTTGGAGAAAGGAAGAGAATTCAAGTGGGATGAGAAGTGCCAAGAAAGCTTTGATCAATTGAAGGAGAGACTAATGTCGCCACCAGTATTGATTATGCCAGATCTACAGAAAGGATTTGACATTTACTGTGATGCATGTGGCCAAGGACTTGGATGTGTGCTTATGCAGGAAGGACATGTGATTGCCTATGCATCTCGTCAGTTGCGGAAGCATGAACTGAACTACCCCACTCATGACTTGGAACTGGCTGCCGTTGTGCATGCACTTAAGATTTGGAGACACTACATCATGGGAACTAAGTGCCAAGTATATACGGATCATAAGAGTTTGAAGTATATATTCACTCAGAAGGATCTCAACCTTAGGCAACGCCGTTGGTTGGAGCTCATTAAGGATTATGATTTGGAGATTCACTATCACCCAGGCAAGGCAAATTTGGTTGCAGATGCCTTGAGTCGGAAGGAGCATGTTCACTCCGCTTTCGTTGTCCAGCTACCTGATGAATTAGCAAAAGATTTTTGAGAGGCTCAACCTGGGAATTGTTACACATACGGAAGGAGTTACCATCGAATTGGAACCCACCTTGGAGCAAGAAATTCGTAAAGGTCAGGTTGGTGATGCCAAAATCCAGGAGATCAAGGATCTGATAGCAGAAGGTAGAGGCTCGGAATTCACAGAGGATGAGCAAGGCACGATATGGTTCAAGAATCAGATTTGTGTTCCTGATATTGATAGTCTTTGGGAAACCATATTGAAGGAGGCACATGATTCAGTTTATTCTATCCACCCTGGGAGTACTAAGATGTATCAGGATTTGAAGCAAAAATATTGGTGGTATGGATTAAAGAGAGATGTGGCCGCACATGTGGCTATGTGCGATGTGTGCCAAAGAGTTAAGGCTGAACATCAGAGGCCAGCCGCACTACTGCATCCACTGAAGATACCTGAGTGGAAATGGGAAGAGATTGGCATGGACTTCATTGTTGGATTACCCCGCACGTCTGCTGGATATGATTCTATATGGGTAATTGTGGACAGGCTAACTAAAGTAGCCCACTTTATTCCAGTGAAGACCACATATTCAGGAGCTAAGTTGGCAGAGTTGTACATGACACGGATTGTCTGCCTGCATGGTGTGCCAAAGAAGATTGTATCAGACCGGGGATCATAGTTTACCTCTCGGTATTGGAAGAAGTTACACGAGTCAATGGATACGAGATTGAATGTTAGTTCGGCTTACCATCCCCAGACCGACGGGCAGACTGAGAGGACTAACCAAGTGCTGGAAGATATGTTAAGAGCTTGTGCCCTTAAGCATGGTGGTAGTTGGGATAAGAGTTTGCCGTATGCAGAGTTCTCTTATAATAATAGCTATCAGGCCAGTTTGAAGATGTCACCGTTTGAGGCTTTGTATGGCAGAAAGTGCAGGACTCCATTATATTGGGATCAAACTGGTGAAAGGCAGTTGTTTGGGCCTGAGATTATACAGGAAGCGGAAGAACAAGTTCAACAAATAAGGGAGAATTTAAGAACTGCACAGTCCAGGCAGAAAAGTTATGCTGACACTCGAAGGAGACAGCTCGAGTTTAAGGAGGGAGAATATGTCTATTTGAAGGTGTCACCACTCCGGGGTATGAGAAGATTTAAAGTCAAAGGAAAGTTGTCCCCTCGCTTTATTGGACCCTTCCTAATCTTAAAGCGAGTGGGAGAGGTTGCATATCAATTGGAATTACCGGATCATCTCGCGGATGTTCATGATGTCTTTCATGTATCTCAGCTGAAGAAATGTCTCAGGGTACCTGAAGAACAGTTACCAATGGAAGACCTTAGTGTTCGGGAGGATCTGACTTATGCTGAGTACCCCCATCAAGATTCTTGATACATTGACTCGAGTTACAAGGAATAAGGTTATAAAGATGTGCAGAGTTCAATAGAGTCACCACGATGAAGATGAAGCAACTTGGGAAAGAGAAGAAGAGCTTCGTATAGATTTTCCCCACCTTTTCCCTAGATCTTCCTAAATCTCGAGGACGAGATTATTTTTAAGGGGGGTAGGATTTGTAATACTCAAAATTCTAAATAAAGAATATAGAGAGATCTTCTCATTTTATGTGCCTTATTTGCATCATAAAAAGAACACACATATAATTAAGAGTGATTAATCAGAACAAATGATACTAAATAAAACAAAGTGCATCTCGTTGGAGTTTTATATGTTTGTGCATTAAATAAAATAACAAGGATAATAATAATAAGATAATAATTACTAGAAAGTTTGAATCCTAAATTGAGAATTAGGGTTTGAATTAAGAGAAGGGAAGAACTGAGAAAAATTCTACATAAAATAAAATAAAAATCAAAATAAATACCTTTCACACTTATATTATTAAACTATACATTTCAAATTGAGGACAAGTTATGCACAAAGTTTGAATTTAAACTTGAATTCAAATTGGATTTGAAAATGGAGAAAAAGAGATAGAAAAGAAAAGAATAAAACAGAACTACCCTAACTGGGCCCCAACTTCGCTTTCGGCCCACTGTTGCTTCCACAGCGCGCGGCCCAACTCCCACCCACCTTCACGCGCGCGCGCTGGACTCACACCGACACTCGGGGCCCACGTGCCATCCCCTGCGCACCGTCTGTTACGCTGTCGCGCGGGCCCGCGTTGTCATCACCCGTCTCCGCGCTCACGGACACCGCGCCTGACTCACTGGTTCGTGGGACCCACGGGGTCGAGCGCCCACCGGCCCCCTTTCTTCGCTCGCTGTGCGCAACGCTCGCCGCGAGAACGCCGGAGCTGACCGGTGTGCTGACCACCCTCGGTCTTTGCCGCGCCGTATAATAGCCCCGTGATCTATCCCTTTCCCCCTTCTTCTCATTCGCGCAAACGCTGTGCCCCAGAATAGCGAAAGCGCCGCCGCCAGAGCCGTGCCCGCGGGGAGAGAGATCCCGCCGCCGCGTTTCTACGACAACGGCGCCGTTGAGGTCAGGGTAGCTGGCCTGTGCACTCCCTTCCGATCCCTGCGAGTCGTGCGTGGTCTCGGCTGGCACGATCGGGACGCAGGGGACCGGCAATTGCTCGCCGTGGTGAAGGCTACGTCGCGAATTCGCACCTCTCCGTGGACAACTTGCTTGTGCCAGCAAATCCCAGTAAGAAACCCTCGCCCGAACCCGCTTTCATACCCGCAACGTGTAGCAGCAGTTAATTTAAGTTTGGTGCCCCCGAACTGGAGAATTGGACTGCCGGTGGAGATCCTCGCCGCCGTCGGGCATTTGGGGGATTTGGTCGGAGGAGGACGATGGGATGTGGACGGTTGATCAATGGATCAACGGTCCCGATCATATCGCTGGTTTGGTGATGTCTGAGCCGCTGGATTACTGATGGACGGCGCGGATTCGGTCTTAGAATTGTGAGGCGCGGAATTAGTCACCGCCGTTGGATGCGATCTATGCGGGGAGGATTTGATTTCGTGTCTTTAAAATCATGGTTGTCGATCACTGATCGGAGGGCCCAGGGAGAATACCGGTTCGATGTAGTATGGATCTAATCTCGCGCGTCTAATTTGGATCGTGCCGCTCATATCGCACCGTACCCTTTCGGCTTGGCGATTTTGCAAAAGAGACCCCAGGGATAGGCATAATAAACCCGCCGTCCAGTGGAACTGTTCCCTAAGTCTAGGTTATTTTGCGCAGAGACCCTTGAGTTTTCTGGATTTCGTGGCCCAGTCCAGAGAACATATGAATTAGGTAAATAAATACAGAAATTGATTTTCAATGTATAAATAAGTGCTAAAACTTGTAAAATTCATAGAAATTTCATTTTTAGTCCAAATTGAGTCATTCCAATTTCTAAATTTTTGTAATAATATTCTCTATCATTTAGTGGCTCTGTTTTGACATGAAAACAATAGGAGAATTAATTTTTCATTTAATCCTTTTTCAAGCACATTAAATCTTAGGAAATTCATAACTTGAATTCTATAACTCCAAATTTAGTGATTCCAGTTCCTATGATCTCATTTTAATCTGTAGATTTTTACTGTGTATTTTATTTGCATGTTTGATGTGATGTTAATTTATGCTATACTGTGTATGTATTGTGTTGATGCGAGTAGACGAGCAAGCCACTGTGGATCCTGAGGTTCAGCAAGTAGAGATAGCTGAGCAGGAGCTCACTGAAGGCAAGTTGTGCCCTTGATCACTTACTTTTCTCAGCCATGTTCTTATTAATTTTAATGATCTGCATAGGTTAATTTTGATGGGATCCTTTAGGTTACCCCAGTTTTGGTTATCTTTATACCTTGTTCACCCCTGAAACATTTTTGGGTAGTACTTGCTATTGCTTTATGTGGATTGGGTATGGAGATACACTACTCATGATTATTCTGTTATTATCTTTTTATTATTACTGTTCATGTTAAGATCATTAAATTAATGGGAACATGGAGTGACCACCCGGGAAAACAGTGCTACCACAAGGGTTTAATGGGACACCCTTGGCTGATTAACTAGGAAAGCTAGTGGAGGTCTTCCTTACCCGAAAGGGGCAAGGGCAGTAGGGGAGTGGTCAGTGTAGGGAGGTCCTTGGTTGATTTTGCTGCGATGGCGATCAGGCAAGAACCCTGCACTGGAGCTTCCTATAAACTGTAGCGGGATTTCTGAAGCTAGTGGAACTTTGTAAAGACCTCATATGTTACCTTGCCTCACCTCCTCGATAGAGGTGTATGGGATTGGCCGTCTCTTGGCAGATGGGTAACATGACTTGTGGGTAAAGATGCGCAACCTCTGCAGAGTGTAAAACTAGTACACTAGCCATGCTCACGGTCATGAGCGGCTCGGACCCTCACATAATTAATTATGGAACTTTAATTCAATTTGACATTTGCATCGCATTTGGGATTATTTTACTATTACTCTTCTCTATTATTATTAAGGTTTGGTATTTACTTACACTTAGTAATTGCTAATAAAATTTTGACCAACTTATAAAAGCAATGCTCAGCTTCAGCCTTTATTTCATTGATCAGCCTTACACTACATGAACTCCCACCTTTGGTGAGTTCATGCCACATTATTCCCCACGACTTGTTGAGCTATGAACGTATGTGAGCTCACTCTTGCTGTCTCACACCCCCCCACAGGAGAAGAACAGGTGGTCGAAGGGGAGCCGCCTAACACCGAGGTATTCGATCTGATCTAGGTGGCGTTTCTCAGTAGACATTGGCGCCAACGATCCTTAGTTCGTTTTATGGTTATTCCTTTATTTTGTAATAAGTCTTCCGCTATGTAATAAGTACTCTGATGTTATTGTGACATTTATCTCTATACACTCTGTTATTATATATGTTGTCTTCTTAGCGCATGTATGAGATGCACCCGGCTTTGTTCCTTAAAACCGGGTGTTACACCAAAGAAGCGAAGGATTATTACTGTTATGCAAGCAATTGAAGAAACGCCACCGCCAGCTTCAGCATCAAAAATAACACTAGCTGCCGAAGTTGCCACAGCTACCGAAGCTACACCTGCCAAAGGTACACCTGCCGAAGCTACAACGGCTGAAGCCACGAATCTGGAGAGCACATTATCTGATATTAATAGAATACTCTCAGATATGGCTACAGAAGAAGCTGCTGCAGCCGCAGAAGAAACCATGGCCACAGTGCTCGAAAAGGGGAAGGCAGTCGCCAAAGATACTTCGGAGGAAAAAGGCTTTAATTTTCAAAATATAATTGGTCAAGAATTATCTAAGACTGAAAGAGAGGAGCTACAGGAGTATGCTATATCCTGTGGCTACCAACCAGGAGCGTTGCTCTTCGGTGGAATTAATGAAGAGAGCTTAGGATGTATCTAAGATCGGACTGGAGCGAAGGTTATCAGCACTCTATCAAAGAGTGTTGGTTTCCCGAAACTTGAAGCTGACATCAGTCGCTACCGACGACAACATATCGTCGGTAGCTTATTCTATTCTAATTTCAAGGTAAAATTTCTCCTTCAGCTTTTTTCATCGTTTTACAATGAAGGTGATTGCTGACGAAGATTATCTTACATAGAGTATGCTACTAAGTAAAGTCTTGAGGATGCAACAGGACCTCGAAGATAAGAAAAATGAGGTTATAATTGAAGGCTTAGAAAGCAAAATCAAAGATCATGAAGCTGCTCTTGAAAAGAAAGATTTTGTTCTTCAAACAATGGAGGGTTCACTGGCAGAAGCCCAAGCCGAAATTGCCAGATTAAACAGTGAACTCTCCACAAAGTCAGAAAGCTTCGAACAGGAAAAGCAGAGTTTTGACACGAAGCTTAAAGCTGAAGTCGAAAAGATTCGAATTTGCAGAATTCATTGAAGGAACTTCAAGATAAATGTCTAGAATTCGGCAACCGATGCGTGCAACGGCTGAAGTAGTTCTTCAACTCAGTTGGAGCCAGTTCTGAAAAATTTGAACCTTCGGTTGAAGACCTGCCAGGCACCTTCGAACATATTGAGGGCGAAGTTGATGCACTTGACGAAGTTATAGCTGGGCACGGCGACTTCTTTGCCCTGCTAGCTTCTCGCGGCATAGCTGTTGCTTTCATGAAAACTGGTTGCACGCATGGGAAAATCGTGAACAGACGAAACTTCAGCCTGTCACCAGCAGATTTAACTGACATTCCTAGTCTGGCCCGAAGCATTGGAAATAGATTCATAACTCAAATTTGGACGAAGGGTGGGCGAAATTTAGCTAGTGATGAAGCTCGAAGTCATCTCAAGCCGGTACTAAACTTGCACCTGTTGCTTATCTTTTGCTGATATTTCTATTTACCTTATACCACTTTGTTATGTATAGGATGACGAAGCCGAAGATGAATGATTCGAAGCTTGTCGGGTATTGATGAAGCTGCTACAAAAAAGCTCTAGAGAAATTTTGAGTTAACCTTGTAAAAGATATTGTAATTTAGGAATCAGACACTGCTTTGTAAACATGTCCATACCTTGTAATGTATTTTTACCTTTCCATCTATGTATGAACTGCTTCGATGTCGACGAAACTTGTATTGTTTGAGCCGAAGGCGAAAAACACCTTGCCTTCTTTTCGTGCACAACGAAGCGTAAATTTGCTTCTTTTGTACTTATCGAAGCCTTGTCATTAGAGCCGAAGTGACTGCCTGTATGCTTATAATATGATAATGATGATCCTACGAATGTCTAAATGAATGTGTATGAATGCAATATATGATGTGATGTAATGTGCAAATGAATGTCCAAACACACGCTAACGAAGGCGCACCCAGACTCTGCATCCCCTTAGGAACGACTTTGGAGTCTTCTTCACCATTTATTTTTCGGTGTTCACCGCTTATTTTTCGGTGTAAGTTCTGCATCCCCTTAGGAACGTCTTTTGAACTTCTTCACCTTCTATTTCGACGGTATAAGTTCTGCATCCCCTTAGTAACGTCTTTTGAACTTCTTCGCCTTATGTTTCGGCGGTATTTGGCTCTGCATTTCCTTAGGAATGGCTTTTGAGTAGAAAACTTACTCTGCGCTCTCTTAGGAGTGACTTTTTGTAGCTTTGTCATGCTCTGCATCCCCTTGGGGACGACTTTTGAGCTTCTCCCTGCTTTTTTTCTCACTGCACTCGATGGTGCATGCTCAGATTTTACATTTTACATTCTTTTTGGGGGATTTTGCTCTCATAGAGCCAAATAAGAAAATAAAAATTACAAGCCATGGCCCCATTAAAAACATTTCTCCCCCTTTGGAAAGGAAAAGGGTGCCATAGGAAAAAATGGAAAAGGATTACATCAAATTACACATAATATCGTCGAAGCTCATCCGCAGTCCAAGATCTAGGAATGTTGTTGCCGTCCATATCCTTCAATCTGTAAGAACCAGGCCTTGACGAAGATACCACCAGAAAAGGTTCTTCCCACTTCAGCTGTAGTTTTCCTACTGTGTCCGGATTGGCCACTCTCCGAAGCACCAAATGCCCTGGCTTAATATTTTTCAGCCGAACTTTTCTGTCACGTCTTATTGATATTCTCCACAGCCTGAAGTCTGGTCCCTTCTATAGTATCTTTTGCTACGTGATAATCAACTTCATCCTCTGTCGAAGCTGCTGTTCTTATTGACCCCGCTTTAGCTTCTTCTGGGGTTATAGCTTTGTCACCATATAATAACTTGAACGATGTAAATCCTGTTGATCTTGATATGGTTGTATTGTGGCTCCACACCACTTTAATCAACTCATCTGGCCACTTTCCTCTGGGCTGATTGAAGATTAGCTTCATTATTCCCGTCATTATAATGCCATTTGCTCTTTCGACCAGTCCATTTGACTCCGAATGCCTAACTGATGCAAAATGAATCTTCGTGCCAATCTGATCACAAAATTCCTTGAAAGTTTTGGCATCAAACTGTGTTCCATTATCCATAGTTATTGCCTTTGGTACGCCGAAGCGACAAACAATATTTTGCCAGAAGAATTTCTGGACTGTAACCGAAGTTATTGTGGCCAAAGGCTTTGCTTCAATCCACTTAGAAAAATATTCTAGAGCCACCACAACATATCTCAAATTGCCTTGCGCTAGTGGAAGTGGGCCTAACAAATCCAGGCCCCATCTTTGCAACGACCAGGTGGGCTGTATTAACTGAGTAAGAGATGAAGGTTGTTTTTGGTCTCTTGCACATTTTTGACAGCTTTCACATTTTTGAACTAGCTCTGCTGCATCCGAAGCTACCTTCGGCCAATAAAATCCTTGTCTAAACACTTTTCCTAGCAAGGGTCTAGACCCAACATGAGATCCACATAGACCTGCATGTATCTCCTTCATTAATTCAATACCTTTAGCTCTTGATAAACACTTGAGGAGTGGGGAACAAACTCCTTGTTTATATAATTCCCCTTCTATTATAACATACGGTCTCGTCCTTGCTTCCATTCTCTTATTATAAGCTTTGTCATCCGAAAGACAATTACCTCGGAGGAAGGATATGATTTCAGTCCTCCAATCTTCACTATGTACCGGAGAAATGGCAAGCACTGCTCTCTCCATGAGTTCAACCAAAGGTGCCTTTATTGTTTCAAAAAATACTTCCAAAGGTATAGGGAGCCCCTAAGCCGCTGATTTGGCTAGCAGATCAGCATGCTCATTTTCGCCTCTTGGAATATTCTTGATAGAAAAACCTTTGAAGGAAGCCTCCAACCTTCGAACTGCATCCAGATATTTTTCAAGCTTCAGATCTCTTGCCTTGCTACTTTTATCCACATGGCCAGAAATGACTTGAGAATCAGTTTTTAGAATGGCCCTTCTTATTCCCATTCCCCAACAGGAGTGCTTCGTATTCCGCAATATTATTTGTACAACTAAAATCAAGCTTGACTGCATAACATGTTCTGACTTTTGAAGGTGCTACTAGGACAACAGCTGCTCCTGCACCGAAGGTTCCCCAAGAACCATCACAGAACACTGTCCAAGCTTTGGCGTCTTTATTTATTTTTTCTTCCTGAGCCCCTGGCGTCCAATCGGTGATGAAGTCTGCTAACGCCTAGGACTGAATTGAGGATCTATGTACATAGTCAATGGTGAATTCATTAAGCTCTGCTAGCCCATTTTCCAATCCTTCTAGTAGCTTCTCTGTTCCTCATTATATCCTTCAGGGGCTGTGACGAAGGAACAATTATGTGATATGCTTGAAAATAATGCCGGAGCTTCCTTGAGGCCATTAACACAGCATACAACACCTTCTCCAATTCTGTATAATTTTTCTTTGATAGACTTAAAACTTTAGAGACAATGTACACTGGAGCTTGCTTTTTGACTTGGCCATCTAGCTTCTCCTGTACAAGCGTCGCACTCACTGTAGAGTGCGAAGCCGCCACGTATAAGAGCAGTGGAGCCCCTGGCATAGGTGGAGTTAATGTTGTTAAATCAATCAAATATTGCTTCAGCTCTTCGAAGGCTTTTTGTTGAACCGGTCCCCATTGGAAAACTTCGGCTGACTTTAGTATTTCAAAAAATGGCAGATTTCTTTCTGCTGCTCTAGATATGAATCTATTTAATGATGCAAGTCTTCCTGCCAGACGTTGGGCCCCCTTCTTTGTGCTTGGTGGCTCCATCCGAAGAATAGCTTCGATCTTGCTTGGGTTAGTGTTGGGGCGAAGGCAAAGGCGCCACCCTTCGCTCGAAGCCTTCGCTGCAGCAGCTGAACTAACAGAAACAAAACAGGCAGGGACACCCTTCGCTTCTTCCACACCAGACGAAGACTGGCGGCGAAGGGCATCCCACGGTGCGGCCTCGTCCAGCTCGGAGGCCCACGTGCAATCCGGCCCATTGTAACGGGCCTCGCTTGGCTGCCGTGCGTTACGGGCCTAATTTGTAAAAGCATTCCTGTAATTACGGTCTGTAACCCCGCTTTATGGGAATATTCTAGGGATAATCTAGGTAGCTGAGGGCACATGCGTCCTTAGCTCGAGGTGCTGCGCACTCAGGTACCTATAAATACCCCTGCACAGTGCCCGTGAGAGGCCAGATTAATAGAGCTTTTGCCATCTAGCGCGAGTGCCCTGTTGACATCACTGTTCACCCTTGTTGGATCCCCTTGCAACTGAGAGCAAGTTCCAACATTTGGCGCCCACCGTTCGTGCTACGAGAAAACCACCCACGATGGCACCCAAGAGAGCTAACCCGAAGGCTGACGAGGCTGCGAAGGCAGCACTGCTCGCCGCAAGAAAGGGCAAGGCCCTCGCCCTCACCCAATCCACCCACCAAGAGGCCACTAAAGACGATGTCCCTCGCGCATGCGAAGACGACACCCTCCGCACCTGCGACCCTGAGGGACAACCGCAGCCACCCTCAGGCTTCGCACCATCGGAGGGCGCGGACCTCGCCGAGGACGGTGAAATCCACGGCGTCTCAGCAGAAGAACAGCTACAGCTGCGCGCCCTGCGCCTCAAGAACCGCAATCTCTAGAGGCAGAAGGAGATACTGGAGGCCAAGCACCAGCGTGTGTCCACACTAGCCAAAGTGCGGCAAATGATACGCGACGAAGAGCACAAGGCCCAGGAACTCGAGCAAGAGATTGCGCTGATGCAGCGCGAAGGCCACCTCGGCCTGCAGCACGAGTCACCCCTCCAGCAGCGTGCACAACTCGAAGACACGCGCGAAGGCCACCCCGGCCTGCACCATGGGCCACCCCTGCAACACCGCACGCAACCGGAGGACCCGCGTTTCCCCCAACGCGACCACACCTTCCCGCACGCCGCGCCATTCCAAGGGGTCAACTATCTCGATGAGCGAAGTCCCCTGGCGCCACACCTGCAAGTGACGCCGTGGCCGGCTAACTTCCGGGCAGGGACCTATCCCAAGTACAACGGCAACACCGACCCGGCTCAATGAGTTATCAGGTCGCCGTTGCATCGTCCGGGGGGGACGACGCCACAATGGCGAAGTCTTTCATCATCGCCCTCGAGGGCCCCGCACTCACCTGGTTCACCAGGTTGCCTCCGCTGTCCATTGATTCCTGGAGAAGTCTCCAGGACAAGTTCCTGCTCAACTTCCAAGGGTACCGCCCAGATACCGACGCCCTGGCCGAACTTTCGCTCTGCAAGCAGCTAGAAAAGGAGACCCTGAGGGAGTATTACCACAAATTTCTAACACTCAAGTCACAGCTGCCCTCAGTCGATGACCAGATTGCCATCCACTATGCTATCAGTGGCCTTCGCGCCGGCGTCCTTTACAGCCACTGCATCAGAGATCCACCAAAGAACATCCAAGAGTTATATCAGCTGTTTGAAAAGTACGCCAGATCCGAAGAGCTCCACCAGCGCAAGATTGAGTCCCAAAGGAAGCCAAAAGATGCTCCACAGTCCAGCCGCACGTGGACAAGGACTCCGCAGCCAGACTCCGGTCGAGACGGCCGCAATCAGCAGCAAGTGCACAACATCGCCAACCAGCATCCCGCTGCTGACCCCCCTCGTCGCCAGGAATATCCCCCCCAGGGCCGCGAAAACGGCACTCGTGGCAGGGGCCGAGGGCGTGCGCAGCCGCCGCGCCGATTCTACTGCCTCTTCCATGGCGAAGACTGCGCCCACCAAACCAAAGACTGCCCCGAAACGAAGGCTACCAGAGACAGAATGGCACGGGCGCAGCCAGCCGACAACCCCAGAATTGTCGCGCACAATTACCAGCAACCCCCTCCACCATATATCCACGCTCCCGCCCCGCATCCACCGCACCACGTTTACCAACACCATCAGGAATACAAATCGTACCTCCTCCACCCCCACCACCACACCAGCAACATCAAAACATCCCCCATGCCCCAAAGCAGGAAGACTTCGCCGATCAACCATATCGCGGAGTCATCCACATGATAACTGGGGGGTCCAGCACCGACTTCGACACCAAGCGGCAGAAGCGGGACCACTACCGCAGCATCAACCATGTCGCCGTCACGGGCCCAGTCGTGCAGACAAAGTGGTCCCACATACCGCTTACCTTCGACGCACGGGACGTCGACTTGCACAGCGCCCCCCACTGCAACGCCATGGTTATCAATTGCAGCGTGGCAGGCTGGGACCTGCACAAGGTCCTCGTCGACAACGGCAGTCAGGCGGACATCATCTTCCTCCATGCCTTCGATCGCATGGGCATAAGCCACAGCCTGCTTAAGCCTTCGGACAACCCGTTGTATGGCTTCGGCGGCAAAGGCACCTTCCCCGTCGGCAAAATAGAGCTGCCTCTCTCCTTCGGTGTAGCACCCAATGCCCGAAGCGAGCATATAACCTTTGACATTGTGGACATGGTATATCCTTACAATGCCATCATGGGCCGGGGCTCCATCAATAAGTTCGAAGCAGCCATTCACGGACTGTACCTATGTATGAAGATACCAGGTCCGTTAGGCATCATCACAGTCTTCGGCAATCAACAGACTGCGCGTAACATAGAGCGGGACTTCATGCCCGGTCAAAGAAACGTGCACTACCTCACGGCCCAACGCGAGGTCCCCGCGCCTGCCAGCCCAACCAATAAGCAACACGACAAGGCGCAGCTGCAGAGCCACGACGGGACTAAGACTATCCCCCTCGACCAGGCCATGCCCAGGCAGACAGTCATTATCAGCGAAGACCTTACTTCGCATGAAGAAGAAAAGCTCCTCTGCTGCCTGTCCAAGAACAAAGATGTCTTTGCCTGGTCGGCCCTCGATCTGGTCGGGGTCAGCCGTTCAATAATTGAGCACAGTCTAGGAATCGACCCTTCGGTACGGCCGAAAAAGCAGCGGCTTCGCAAGATGTCCGACGAAAAGACGGAGGCCGCCAAGGCAGAGGTGCACCGCCTCCTGGAGGCCAAATTCATCGAGCAGGTGGCTTACCCCACATGGCTCTCCAATGTCGTGATGGTGCAGAAAAAGACCGGGAAGTGGCGAATGTGCATCGACTTCACCAGTCTCAATAAAGCCTGCCCAAAGGACAATTTCCCGTTGCCGCGGATCGACAAAATAGTCGATAGCGCGGTCGGATGCGAGGTCATGTCCCTCCTCGATTGCTTCTCCGGTTACCACCAGATATACATGAAGGAAGAAGACAAGGCTAGCACCAGCTTTATAACACCCTTCGGCACATATTGCTTCGTCAGAATGCCGGAGGGACTCAAGAACGCCGGGTCCATCTTCTCCAGGCTTACCAAAACAGTGCTCGAAGGGCAGGTTGGCAGAAACATATTCACATATGTAGACGACATTGTCGTCGCCAGCAAGAGCAAGGAGGACCACCTCGCCGACCTCGCCGAAACATTCGCGAACATGCGAGACGCACAACTCCGCCTAAAATCGGAAAAGTGCGTCTTCGGCGTTCGCCAAGGCAAAATATTGGGCTACCTGGTATCACAGCGCGGCATCGAGGCCAACCCAACCAAGATTCAGGCCATCTTGGACATGACGCCTCCGCAGTCCGTCAGGGACGTCCAGCGCCTGACAGGCAGGTTGGCCGCTCTCAACAGATTCATCTCCAGGTCCGCCGAGCGAAGTCTCCCCTTCCTCAAGACACTCCGTGGTGCAAAAGACTTCGCCTGGGGACCAGAGCAGGTGGCGGCCTTTGCCTCATTAAAACAGTACCTAACAGAGTTGGTCGTCCTTACCAGCCCCGACCCCTCGCTCCCCCTGCTGCTCTACGTCGCGGCTTCGCCACATGCGGTCAGCGCGACACTAGTGCAGGAGCAGACTATCGAGGGCGTGGTCCGGTAGTGCCCCGTGTATTATGTCTCCGAAGTGCTGACACCGTCCAAGTGCAACATGACAGAGCTGGAGAAGATTGCCTACGCAGTCGTCATGTCGTCGCGCAAACTGCGCCATTACTTCGAAGCATTCAAGGTCCGAGTCACCTCAAACAGGGGGCTCGGCGAATTATTCAGAAACCCGGAGGCGTCGGTGAGGATTGCCAAGTGGGCGGCCGAACTCTCCGGCTACCACATCTGCTTCGAGCCAAGGTCAGCTATGAAGTCTCAAGTCCTGGCAGACTTCGTCGTCGACTGGACTGGGCCAACAACACAGCCAGATCCGTCCGCAGAGAAGACTTGGACGATCCATTGCGACGGCGCATGGTGCCATGCAGGGGCAGGCGTCGCTGTAGTCATCACCTCACCAGTCGGGGTCAAGCACAGATATGCAGCACGACTCAGCTTCAATCTGGAATCCGACAGATGCACAAATAATATAGCAGAATACGAAGCAGTCATCCTCGGCCTCCGCAAGCTAAGGGCCCTCGGAGTCACCACCTGCATCATCAAAACAAACTCCAAGGTAGTTGCCGGACAAGTTGAGAAAGACTATGCAGCCAAGGACCCCGCGCTCATGCAGTACCTCGCGGCCATCCGAAGCCTCGAGAGGTAGTTCAAGGGGTTCACCTTGCAGCATGTGGATCGGGCCAAGAATGAGGAGGCCGACGCATTGGCCAAGGCCGCCGCCAGGGGCGAAACTCTGCCCTCCGACGTGTTCTTTCATGTCATCGGCACGCCAGCAGTCCGGAGCCCTGAAGGGCTCCAAATAACCAATGACAGCGAGGGCCACCGCACAGTCAACCTTATCATGACCGAAGACTGGCGGGCACCCATAACCCTGTTCCTACAGGGGTATTATCATCCAGCCGACATCAGTGAGGCCAAGCGTCTCAGACATCGAAGCCGAGACTTCGCATTGATTGAAGGCCAACTCTACAAAAAAGGAGTCAGTCAGCCAATGCTTAAGTGCGTCACCGAAGCCGAAGGCATGCAGATTCTACGTGAAGTCCACAGTGGCACGTGCGGCTCACACGCAGGGCCGAGGGCCCTAGCTGCTAAGGTGATCCGCTAGGGCTTTTACTGGCCCGCAATGATCTGCGCCGCAAATCGGGTCACACGGTCCTGCGAAGCCTGCCAGAAGTTTTCTCCTCGGTCAGGCGGCCCCTCGCAGTATACAAAGCTGATCGCCCATACATGGCCTCTCCAGCGCTGGGGCCTCGACATTGTCGGACCCCTGCCCACCGCTCAGGGGAACCTTAAGTTCGCCTTCGTCGCGGTCGAGTACTTCACCAAATGGATCGAGGCGCGGGCTGTTTCTACAATAACATCAAAGACTGCCCAAAAATTCTTCTGGCAGAACATTGTTTGCCGCTTCGGAGTACCGTCCGAACTAACAGTCGACAACGGCAAGCAGTTTGACAACCAAGACTTCAAGGATTTTTGTTTCTCCATTGGCACCAAGCTCGCCTTCGCCTCAGTCTATCATCCGCAGTCCAACGGGGTCGTGGAGCGCGCCAACGGGAAAATCTTCACAGCTATCAAGAAAATGCTCCTTGATGAAAAAAAGGGCAGATGGACCGATTTGTTACCTGAGGCAGTCTGGGCACTAAACACGACTGAGTGCTGGGCGACCGGGTTTACTCCCTTCCGCCTTCTATACGGATCGGAGGCCATGACCCCGCAAGAAATAAAGCACGAGTCCCCGCGAACAGTTCCGTCAGCCGTCCCCGATGTGGACGAGCCAACTTCAAAGGATCTCATCGACGGATACCGAGTCTTCGCCCTACAGGACCTGAACAAATACCAAGCCCAGACCAAAGCATGGCGCGACCACTCAGTCATCCCGAGGGAGTTCAGCGAGGGGGACCTCGTACTCGTTCGAATAGCTCGGACAGAGTCCAAGGGCAAGCTGGAGCCCAGGTGGGAGGGCCCCTTCATAGTCAAGACAAAAGCTTCCCCCAACGCTTACAGGCTCGCAACGCCAAACGGCGAGGACCTGGAGCACTCCTAGAACATCGACAACCTCCGCAAATTTTTTGTTTGATTCCTCAGGGCTGTCTTCGCCCTTGTAATTCGCAAAAACAATCTTGTACCGGCCCGCACTCTTTTCCTCCCGGGGGGTGAGGTTTTTAACGAGGCGGAGCCATGTAATATATGTGTGAAAAATCCCCCACAAAAACATGCGTCGAAAAAGACCGCGACGACGGTCTTCGACATTCGACCAACACGAGGTCACCGCGAGGCTAAGCGCTAGCCACCCTCGCGTGCGACAAATCCGTGCAGAAGTCGCCTAAGGGTGCAGCCGGATCAGCACAACAAGTGCGAAAAAATCGAAGTCTTTCGCAAAGACTATCCGCGCAGATGTCGCCTAAGGGTGCAGCCGGATTAGCACAACAAGTGCGAAAAAATCGAAGTCTATCGCGAAGACTATCCGTGCAGAAGTCGCCTAAGGGTGCAGCCAGATTAGCACAACAAGTGCGAAAAAATCGAAGTCTATCGCGAAGACTATCCTTGCAGAAGTCGCCTAAGGGTGCAGCCGGATTAGCACAACAAGTGCGGAAAAATCGAAGTCTATCGCGAAGACTATCCGTGCAGAAGTCGCCTAAGGGTGCAGCCGGATTAGCACAACAAGTGCGAAAAAATCGAAGTCTATCGCGAAGACTATCCGTGCAGAAGTCGCCTAAGGGTGCAGCCGGATTAGCACAACAAGTGCGGAAAAATCGAAGTCTATCGCGAAGACTATCCGTGCAGAAGTCGCCTAAGGGTGCAGCCGGATTAGCACAACAAGTGCGAAAAAATCGAAGTCTATTGCGAAGACTATCCGTGCAGAAGTCGCCTAAGGGTGCAGCCGGATTAGCACAACAAGTGCGGAAAAATCGAAGTCTATCGCGAAGACTATCCGTGCAGAAGTCGCCTAAGGGTGCAGCCGGATTAGCACAACAAGTGCGAAAAAATCGAAGTCTATCACAAAGACTATCCGTGTAGAAGTCGCCTAAGGGTGCAGCCGGATTAGCACAACAAGTGCGAAAAAATCGAAGTCTATCGCGAAGACTATCCGTGCAGAAGTCGCCTAAGGGTGCAGCTGGATTAGCACAACAAGTGCGAAAAAATCAAAGTCTATCGCGAAGACTATCCGCGCAGAAGACACCTAAGGGTGCAACCGGACTAGCACAACAAAGGCAGAAACTGACAACATCAAACCGTCCACGCCAAGACCAACTTTAATCACACCAACACAGCACAACAAAACAAACCAGACAAAGTACACAACGCCTTCGCACACATATGCAAGCGAGGGCACACAATTTCATCATACAAGCCTCTACATATACAAGCGAGGGCACCACACTCTACATCGGCTCAACCTTAGGAATAATTCCCATCTCCCTATAATTAAATAACATTATCCTAAGCTCCTCACCCGCAAAAAGACTTCGCAGTTCCCCTTCACCTGTATTCTCGGCGGCCGGCAAAGACAACAGTTCCTGCTGGCCAGCCCCACTCACACGAAGCCGAGCCCCCTCCGCCCCACTAACTCTACGTTTCGCAACTGCCCGTCGTCGCCGTCGCCCGGTGCTAGGACCTGGCACATCCCCTGCGTCCGTGGCGTGCGGCGAAGCCTCCGCCGCAGCCACATCCAAGGCCGCGAAGTAGTCCAAGTCCTCCGACGACTCCTCAGTCCACTCAATCGAGCTCCCAGAGTCAGCACAATCAAAAAACTCAGATGCAGACCCACCACGTTCATTACCATCTTCCGCGGTCGAAGCCGCCAAAAATTTAGTAGTAGCGGTTGTGTGCGCAGGCCCAAAATCTTGAACCTGCGCAGCAACCAAAATTTAGTAACATGTACAAATTCCCTCAACCCTCTACACCCACTACGCCACCTGCGACGGCCCTGACGTTGCGGGAGCCTCCGCTGTTGGCTCCGTCGTTGCTTCCGCTGTTATCTCCGCCGCTACCGCTGCGGGATCTTCAGCACTCGGCGCGGCAGCTGCGGAAGCATCAGGCGCGCCTTCGGCGACCTCTGGGGGCAGGTCTTCGCCGGCCGCAGCGGATGCGGGGGCACCCGACGCGTCCCCCGCAGCGTCCGGGGTCGGCTCCAGGGCGACCCTAGACACGGCCTCCGCCGGGGTCGACTCCGGGTCAGTCAGCATGCTGTTCAGCGCCCCAAAGTCGTCGACCCTCTCGCCACGCGCCGCCTAAGCCAAAACACACAAAATTCATCAAACACACACAACCCACGTCCAACAAATACCAAACAAGCGAAAATGTTACCTGAGCCCTCGCCGTCTCGGCGCGCTCCCTGACCACCTCGCGACCGTGTGGACCCCACAGCCGGTCCAAGATAGCTCCGGCGGATTCCTTTACTACGGGGTCCTCAACCTTGAAGATCTCTTGCTCAAAATCTTCTTCGACTTGGTCGAAGACCTCGAAGTGCCGGCACCCTTCGCGGGAGAGCGCGTTCATCGCCCCCTCGCAGGTGACTAGGGAGGCATACGCCATAAACCCCTCCACGACAGTGGGGAGTGCCTGCAACTCCTCCTGCACCCACTCCAGGCACCAAAGTCCGGGCTCTCGGTCTGGCACTTCGAATTCACCGGTCCCCGCGCCCAGGCCACGGACTTCACCAACAAATCGGTGCGCAGGCAAGCGGAGTCCGGCGGTGAAGAACGCCTCGAAAACGACCAACTCGCCCTCTGGCTCGGGGACTTCCTCCGTCCCCGGGACTCGACCAACTCCACCGCCGAAGTAACCCAACCGCTGCATATCTTGCACGCGGGCCGACGACATCCGCGATACGCCAAAATCAACAGAATCGCCGGCGCGCAACTCCTCCGCCATTAAACTACTCAACGTCTCCTCAGACGAGGCGGCGGCCGGCGGCGAGGGAACGGCCGACGGTGTAGCGGCAGTGGAAGAAGACGAGGACGGCATCGCTACGTACCGTCGGCGGCGGCGGGCGGTCTGCTTCACTCGAGCCAGATCTCCGGCGAACAAGCGCACGACGGGCAGACGAGCAGCAAGACGGCGGAAAGGGCGGCTAGGGTTTTCGCGGAGCGCGGAAGGTGAAGTTCAAAAAGCGCCGACCCCCGCCCCCTTTTATAGACAGGGCGCGGCGCTTCGGGAAACCCGCAATCCAACAGTAAGCCGTCAATCAACGGTCATATCAAAAACCCCCGTGGAACCACTTCGAGCGAGGGCAGCGTCTCCGCCATCTAACGACGTCTTCGGCACCAGGTGACTTTGTCGAACTGGTCCCTCGGAGGGCAAATGTTGGGGCGAAGGCAAAGGCGCCACCCTTCGCTCGAAGCCTTCGCTGTAGCAGCTGAACTAACAGAAACAAAACAGGCAGGGACACCCTTCGCTTCTTCCGCACCAGACGAAGACTGGCGGCGAAGGGCATCCCACGGTGCGGCCTCGTCCAGCTCGGAGGCCCACGTGCAATCCGGCCCATTGTAACGGGCCCCGCTTGGCTGCCGTGCGTTACGGGCCTAATTTGTAAAAGCATTCCTGTAATTACGGTCTGTAACCCCGCTTTATGGGAATATTCTAGGGATAATCTAGGTAGCTGAGGGCACATGCGTCCTTAGCTCGAGGTGCTGCGCACTCAGGTACCTATAAATACCCCTGCACAGTGCCCGTGAGAGGCCAGATTATCAGAGCTTTTGCCATCTAGCGCGAGTGCCCTGTTGACATCACTATTCACCCTTGTTGGATCCCCTTGCAACTGAGAGCAAGTTCCAACAGTTAGCTTCAATTCCCTTCGTTGATACTAAATAGCCAAGGAACTTGCCCTTCTTCACCCTAAAAACACACTTTTCTGGATTTAATTTCAGGCCAGCTTGTCTGAAATTGGCAAATGTCTCTTGCAAATTAGCGATGTGATTTTCTTGCTTCGTGCTTTTCACTATGATATCATCAACATAGGTCAGTACATTTCTGCCTATTTGAGAATGAAGGACCTTGGCTGTCTTTCTACTGAAGCTTCCTCCAGCTTTCTTGAGCCACTCAGGCATCCGAAGATAACAATATGTGCCACTAGGGGTTATGAAGCTAGTCTTCGGTCCATCTTCCTTCTTCATCCATATTTGATGATAGCCAGAGTAATAATCCAGTAAACTCATGAGCTCTGAAAAAGCTGCTGCATCCACTAGGGAGTCTATTCTTGGCAATGGGAACTCGTCCTTCGGACAAGCCTTGTTAAGATCTGTAAAATCAATGCACATTCTCCATTTGCCATTGGCCTTCTTTACCATAACAGTGTTGGCTAGCCATTCTGGGTATTTCACCTCTCTGATAACACCAGCACTAAGAAGTCTCTTCACTTCGTTCTGAGCACCTTCAGCTTTGTCTCCAGACATTTTCCGAAGCCTTTGTTTTCTTGGCCTGAAGGATGGATCCACGTTGAGCGAATGTTCAATGACATCTCTGTTAACACCACAGAGATCATTGGCGGACCAAGCAAAGACATATTTATTGTTGAATAAGAATCTTAGCAAAGTCTTCTCTTGTTCTTTAGATAGCTGAGACCCCAGCAATACCCTTTGTTCTGCTATGTCTTCACATAAGAGCATAGGCTTTGGCTGATCCGCCGAAGCAACCTTCTCTCTTTTGTATTTATACTGCTCACAGGCTTCAGCTCCATCTATATTATGGATTGCCTTTGAACCTGTCCAATTTCCTTCAGCTTTTTTGGCAGCCTCTTGACTTCCATGGATAGCAATGGGCCCTTGCTCCGAAGGTATCTTCATACATAAGTATGCTGGATGAAGTATAGCTTCGAAAGCATTGAGTGTCCCTCGGCCAATGATTGCATTGTATGGGTACTCCATGTCAACAATATAAAAAACAACTTGTTCAGTCCTTGTGTTATGAACAAAGCCAAAGGTTACTGGCATTGTGATTTTGCCAAGTGCTATAATCTGCCTTCCTCCGAAGCCACAAAGAGGGTGCGTAGAATCATGAATCTTATCCTCTAGCTCTTGCATTTGTCTGAAGGCCTTAGCAAATATGATATCCGCTGCAATGCCTGTGTCAACCAGAACATTATGGACTAGAAACCCCTTGATGACACAAGATATGACCATAGCATCATTGTGGGGGTAATCCTTGAGCTGAAGATCCTCTTGAGGGAAAGTGAATAGGATGTGGGACCATTTAGACTTGATGAAGGGTCCCTGCACCCCAACATGCTGCACCCTTCTCTGCGCTTCTTTCTACTGCTTCTTGTTGGCTGGTTCTGAGCTTGAACCGCTTGTTATCGAAGCACCAACTTCGTAGCTGAAGATGCTACAACTTGGTTTCTGAACAAAGCCATCAGCTCAAAAGTGGAAGTGAGTACACCGGAGGTGGGCGCCAATGTTGGTGACTTGTTCTCAAATGCTATGAATTAAGAACAAGGCAACACAAAAATAGGTTAATGTTTAATGCCCTTCGTCCTTCGAAGCATTATTTCCCTGAGGATATAACGATCTTCAGACGAAGGTTATGAAGGACGTACCTTCTTCATTGCAACATAAATCAATGAAAGACGAAGCATATAAAACATAGTAACATGGATAATTACATGACATCATAATATATCTTTCTTTTATATAATCTGGAATGAATAAGAACAATATCAAATTACATTTGTACCTTTGGCTTGACTGGAGACAAAGGTACAAGTGCGACGCGCAAGCGAATACAAGTCAGCGTGAATAGTACGGGAGTACTTTCATCTATTTATAGGCACAAGGAGGAGCCTGTGTGGATTTACATTCATGCCCTTTATAAATAGTTACAATTATGACACAGATTGTCATGGGCCAATCGGTCTTTTCACCATTAAGTCGGTGCTACACTTCGTCTCAAAGCGTGTTATTATGCCGAAGCTCCCTAGATGGTAGCTTCGGTGTTGCTTCTGTGTTGATCATCCGAAGGTGTTTCTTCTTGTAGGACCTTCGGCGACGAAGCAGACCCCCAACAGCGATGATGAAGGATCAGCTTGCAGATAGCCTTGCCTACAACAGCTTGAAGGTTTGTATACTTAGGCATGTCATTTTGTATTTTTTGTAACTGTGAACTATTTTTGTGGTAGTTCTTATCGTCGTTATTTGTTCACTCTTCGTTTGCCAGGGCATAATTATAAGCAAGGCTCTGAAGGCCCAAAAGGATGCAGAGGATGAGAGCTATCGAATAGCACTTGGAAACCTCCGATTGGAGGTTATAACCCTGAGAAACGAAGCTCTCGCAGAAGACACGATTTTGCTATCATTGGTCGAGAAACTGAAATCTAGCGAAGCCAAGCTATCTGCTCAAGCTGAAGCACATGAAGCCGATAAGCAAGAACTAAAGAAGAAAGTTGCCGAAGTAACCGAGAATTTTAATGTTGAAGTGGTAAAATATGAAATATGTGAGATCGAAAGATCAAGGGTGTAACGGAACCTCCCAAGTTATTGGGCCCACATGCACCTGTCCTTGTCTCATAGACCTCAGACGACTATGCATGTGCACCAAGTAACTTAGCAGGATCCGTCCGAGTGACCCAAGGACACTGGATAAACCACTTACAACCAAAACCGTGAGATTAAGTAAACACAAATCACACACCATCATTTTGTAGCAGAATTTCTTTATTACAAAAAGTTACAGGTTACAACACATTTCCATTATAATTATCGGAGTGGTTACAAAATTGTCGGCGTTTCGAGACCGGGGGGTCCCTGAGCCGACGAGTGAAGTGTCGCCGCGTGCCCCAGCCCAGATGGGTCGACGCGAGGCCGAGCGCGAAGGGGGGAGATGGGCGTGAGAGAGGTGGAAATCCCGCGGCCTTCGTGTTCGTCCCGCGCCCAGGTCGGGTGCGCTTGCAGTAGGGGGTTACAAGCGTCCACACGGGGGAAGGAGCGAGCGGCCTCACGCGAGCGCCTGTCCCGTCCTCGTCCCCGTGCGGCCAACCTTCTCTAAGAGGGCCCTGGCCCTTCCTTTTATAGGCGTAAGGAGAGGGTCCAGGTGTACAATGGGGGTGTAGCAGAGTGCTACGTGTCTAGCGGAGGAGAGCTAGCGCCCTAAGCACACGCCATCGTGGCGGCCGGAGAGATTTTGGCGCCCGGTTTGTGTGATGTCGTGGCCGTCGGAGATGTGCTGGAGCCTGGTGGAGGGACAGCTGTCGGGGCCGTCGAGTCCTTGCTGACGTCCTCTTGCTTTCGTAAGGGGGCCGAGAGCCACCATCGTCAGGGAACGTGCGGGGCGCCATCATCGCCTATCTAGCGGAGCGAGCCAGATGGGACGCCGGTCTTGTTCCCCGTAGCCTGAGTCAGCTTGGAGTAGGGTAATGATGGCGCCTCCTGTTGACGTGGCCGGTCCGCGCCCTAGGTTGGGCGATGTGGAGGCTCCTCTGAGGTCGAGGTCGAGTCCGTCTTCCGTGGCCGAGGCCGAGTCTGAGCCTCTAGGTCGGGCGAGGCGAAGGCCGTTGGCTGAGGCCAGGGCGGAATTTGAGTCCTGGGGTCGGGCGAAGCGGAGTTCGTCGTCTTCTGGGGCTGAGCCCAAGTCCGAGCCCTAGGTCGGGCGGAGCGGAGTTCGCCGTCTTCCGGGGCTTTGCCCGAGTCCGAGCCCTGGGTCGGGCGGAGCGGAGTTCGCCGTCTTCCGGGGCTTAGCCCGAGTCCGAGCCCTGGGTCGGGCGGAGCGGAGTTCGTCGTCTTCCCAGGCTTTGCCCGAGTCCGAGCCCTGGGTCGGGCGGAGCGGAGTTCGCCGTCTTCCGGGGCTTTGCCCGAGTCCGAGCCCTGGGTCGGGCGGAGCGGAGTTCGCCGTCTTCCGGGGCTTAGCCTGAGTCCGAGCCCTGGGTCGGGCGGAGCGGAGTTTCCTATGGTGTGCGGCCGGGCCTGACTGCCTGTCAGCCTCACTCTGTCAAGTGGCACCACAGTCAGAGCGGCGCAGGCGGCGCTGTCCTTCTGTCAGACCGGTCAGTGGAGCGGCGAAGTGACGGCGGTCACTTTGGCTCTGTCAGCTGAGGGGCGTGCGTCAGGATAAAGGTGTCAGGCCACCTTTGCATTAAATGCTCCTGCGGTTTGGTCGGGGTTGCTTCTTGGCGAAGACAGGGCCTCGGGCGAGCTGGGAACGTGTTCGCCGCTGGAGGGGGGCCTCGGGCGAGGCGGAGATCCTCCGGGGTCTGCTGCCCTTGTCCGAGGCTAGGCTCGGGCGAGGCGTGATCGAGTCCCTCGAATGGACTGATCCCTGACTTGATCGCACCCATCAGGCCTTTGCAGCTTTATGCTGATGGGGGTTACCAGCTGAGAATTAGGAGCCTTGAGGGTACCCCTAATTATGGTCCCCGACAGTAGCCCCCGAGCCTCGAAGGGAGTGTTAGCACTCGCTTGGAGGCTTTCGTCGCACTTTTTTGCAAGGGGACCAGCCTTTCTTGGTTGCGTTTTGTTCCGGTGGGTGCGCGCGAGCGCACCCGCCGGGTGTAGCCCCCGAGGCCTCGGAGGAGTGGTTTGACTCCTCAGAGGTCTTAACACCTCGCGCAATGCTTCGGCTGGTCTAGTCGTTCCCTCATGCGAGCTGGCCGTAGCCCGGGTGTACGGTCGGGTCCCAAGTTCTCGGGCTGGTATGTTGACGCTGTCAACGGTTTGGCTGGAGCCGGGTTTGCGAGAGCAGCCCCCGAGCCTCTGCACAGGGCGAGAGGGCGATAAGGGACAGACTCGACTTTTTTACATACGCCCCTGCGTCGCCTTTCCGCAAGGAGGAGGGGGGAGAGCGCCATGTTGCCCTCGGTGGGCGCCAAACATGGTGTCTCCGGTGAGCTGCAGGCGGGTGATCTGAGCGGACGTCCGTGCCCCATTCGTTAGGGGTCGGCTAGGGGCCCAGAGGCACGCCCAAAAGTACCTGCGGGTGATCTGCCGGACCCGGTCCCCTGGTGACGGGGTCCGAGGGCTCGATGCCTCCCTCCGATGGGATTCCGTTACAAGATCGTTCCCGCTGGTCTTGGAAATGTCCTAGGGTACCTCGGGAGCGCAGCCCGAGCCTTGGTTATGTATCGAACGTACCCATGGTCATCCCTCGCTCTGTGTCTGAGGCGGCTGTGAACCCTTCGGGGGCTAGCCTTCGAACCCCTGATCAGTAGTGAGCGCAGAGCCCGAGTAGCCTGAGGCGGCCGTTGAACCCTTCCGAGGGGCCGGCCATTGAACCTCTGACCAGTAGTGGGTGTGGAGCCCACGTGCTCTGAGGCGGCTATTGAACCCTTCCGAGGGGCCAGCCTTCGAACCTCTGATCAGTAGGGAGGCTCGGAGCCTGGTTCCTTCACAGGGAAGGATCCCTTCTGGGGTATCCCCCTTTCCCGGTCCCTGTTGCAAGAGAGAGAAAGAGGAAAAAAGGAAAAGGATACGAAACCAAACGACACGGCGTACCTTTTTTGATGCGGTCATTATGGCGAAGGCGAAGCGTCGCTCGCTTCTCCTGCCAGAGGCGCCGCCTGTCTCGCCGTGGAGTTAATGCGACGGGGCGAGTGGTTCGCAGGGCAGCCGTTGCGCGTGCGTGAGCTGTTCGAGGAACAGAACACGGGCGTGTTGTCTTCACGCCGTGAGAGAGGGTTCTCTCGCTGCCCCTGGATGGGACGTAAGCTTGGCTGACGACGTGACCGGTGCTCCTGCCCGCCTACCACCGCCATTACTGCCGGCGCGTTTTCGGCCGCATTGACCGTCGTGCCAGGCTGGAGCCGCTGGGTCGTGCGCTGGGTCGCCTCGAGTCGCAGTATTGGTTCCGCAGTCGAGGAGGCGCGGGTGGTGGCGCAAGTGGCGGTGCAGTTGCATGCACAAAGCATTCGGCGCGCCGGTTGCATGACGCGTGGGTCTGGGCCTCCATGCCGGGCGTGTTGGGAGTCGGAGAAGCGCGCCCACTTGGCGTGGTTGCATGCCGCCTGCACGGCTGCCCGCCCTTTCGCCCGCTGGTCTAGGCAAAAGTGGAGAGCCGCTTGTAACCGCTGGGCGGTTGCACGCACCACGCACGGCGGTTTGGCTTCTTCTGCTTTGGGCCATCTTGCATGACGTGTGGGACCCAGCCCCCGCGCCATAGGGGGAGGGCCTTGGAGCGTGTTGGAGAAGACTCAGCCCACGACGGCCGGGGACGCAAGTAGGGAGAGTCGCCTTTAAAAGGAGGGTGACCCTCTTGGAAGGCGACCGTGTCTTTGCGCTCCCTTATGCATCGTGTCTTTCCATCTTCCAGGCCCCCGGATGGGGGACATCCGTCGTCTTTCCGCTTCGTCGTTGGAGGAACGCAACTCTGCGGGAGTTGGTACCTTTCAGCCGTCGTTCGGCTTCAAGGATTTTCATCATGCAGCCCGGCTGCACCCCTCCGCCGGCGGTCACCCAAGACGGTGACCTCCAGCCCCTGGATGGGGAGAGGCAAGCCGAGCTGCGATCTTGGTCCTGCCCTCAGCCTCAAGGATGTTCATCATCCTCGCTGGGGCGGGGAGTGAGGCGAGCCGGGGCTCTACCTCCCGCGCGGGCCGGCTGGCCACCTCTTCTTCCAGCTTCTGGCGGTGGCAACCATCCTCCAGCTCTACGGAGGAGGCGTCCTCCAGCCATGCCGGGGAAGGCGAACTGCTGCTGCCCAGCTAGGATGCAACATTCCGCCTTCTTCCTCGCTTTCGTGGCGAGGACGGGAACGAGGACCTACCGGTGCGCTTTGGAGTGGCCCGCTCTTTGGCTTTGATGGCTGGTTTGCGTCCCTTGAGCGGGAACGCGAACAGGAGCCTTCCAGCGGCCGCGTCCGCCCTGGGACCATGGCTGCTGCTGCAGAGGTCGCTGGCGGGTCACCCGGAGCTCGTCGCCCCGCAGGCTCCCTGGAGTGGAGGTTGTTCATACCCGTGGGGACGGAACCAGAGTTCCGTTTGTAATGGCACTTCGAATGCCAGTGTTTTTGTTCATTGTGGCTATCGAGGCCTGAACATGTGCGTAGATTCGGCACGGAGCCGTGTTTTTCCCCATTTTCGAGCACTAAGACTCGCCTGTTGGTTGTCTGAACCGCTTCACCAAGCGTGAGTCGCCCCGTGTAAAGTTGACGAGTGAGGTATCCGTATCCCGGAGGCGTAGGAGTCCCTCGGCTCGGTCAGCCTTGTTGTCCGAGGCTTCCCTTGCTTAGTTAGAGGAAACCCTCGGCCGCTCTTCGATGAGCCGAGGCCAGGGGTAGCGGTGCCAGCGCGAACGGAGGCATAGTTGGCTCGAAAAGAAAACCAGGTCAGCCGGAGCCTGGCCGGGTCGTTCGTTAGCGGGACCGACACCGGAATTGACCTGCCGAGGCCTTGGGGTGACCGGCCGAGCCGCCTGCTCAGGCCGGATTCTTGGAGACGACCCTGGCGGCGATGGCCCGGGCTTGGTGATGACGTTGTCCTTCAGAGCGGAGACCCTTGGACCGCGTCGCCGTCCGAGGCTAGGTCGGACCTCGCCAGAGGTGTTGTCGATGCCGAGGGTGCTGCTGCTCCCTTTAGCCGTCAAGATCCGAGCCTGCAGGATCGGATTATCTTGTAGCGTGTGTTTTCTGCGGCCGCTGAGGCCGAAACACACCCTCGCCGTATTGTAAAGCCGCGTCTCCTTTCCTCTTGTTTCGAGTATCTGGATTTTTTGTCTGTAACAGAACTGTTTGTGCGAGCGAGAGTTGCTTCTCACGGAAGGTGATGACTGAGGTATCCGTATCCCGGAGGCGTAGGAGTCCCTCGGCTCGGTCGGCCTTGCCGCTTATGCGCACTCTTACCCGTCCATGGGGTTCTGTCACCGACGCAGTCGAGAAAGCTCGAAGAATCGCTCCGGCAGAAGAGCTTCCGAACATGAAGACTTGTTCGGTCCGCGGAATCACTTATCCGAACGTGAGTTACTTATGGCAGAAGGTGATGAGTGAGGTATCCGTATCCCGGAGGCGTAGGAGTCCCTCGGCTCGGTCAGCCTTGGCTGCTTACGTGTACTCCGTCGTTTTCAGGATCCACTTTCGAAGTAGTCGAAAAGCACGAAAGACATTCCAGCAGAAAAGATCTTTTTTCGAGGAAAATTTCGACACAGAGGGGGTTCCCCCCTTTTAGCCCCCGAGGGAGGGTCGGGCTTTGCCGAGGCAAGGCTGACCCTTCCTTGATGACTAAACTTTGCGTGAGAGCGAGGTATATGAACAACTTGAAAACATCTTAAGGGTAGAAGCGACGTAGCTGTTGGATGTTCCAAGCGTTGCTGTAGGCCTCACCTTGACTGTTGGCCAGCTTGTATGTTCCGGGTTTTAGAACTTTGGCGATGACGAACGGCCCCTCCCAGGGGGGCGTGAGCTTGTGTCGACCTCGGGCGTCTTGTCGCAGGCGAAGCACTAGGTCGCCCACCTGGAGGTCTCGGGACCGGACCCCTCAGGCGTGGTAGCATCGCATGGACTGCTGGTACCGCGCCGAGTGTAGTAAGGCCTTGTCCTGGGCCTCTTCCAACTGGTCCAGCGAGTCTTCTCGACTAGCTTGGTTGCTTTGGTCGTCATAGGCCCTCGTCCTCGGGGAACCGTATTCCATGTCTGTGGGCAAGATGGCCTCGGCCCCATAGACTAGAAAGAACGGCGTGAAGCCCGTGGCTCGGCTCGGTGTCGTTCTCAGGCTCCAGACCACCGAGGGGAGTTCCTTCATCCATAGCTTGCCGATCTTGTTGAGGTCGTTGTAAATCCGAGGCTTGAGTCCTTGTAGAATCATGCCATTGGCACGCTCTACTTGCCCATTCGTCATGGGATGAGCCACGGCGGCCCAGTCCACCCAGATGTGGTGATCCTCGCAGAAGTCCAGGAACTTTCCGCCGGTGAACTGGGTGCCGTTGTCGGTGATGATGGAGTTCGGGACCCCGAAACGATGGATGATGTTGGTGAAGAACGCCACCGCCTGCTCGGACCTGATGCTGTTCAGGGGTCGGACCTCGATCCACTTGGAAAATTTGTCAATGGCGACCAACAGGTGCGTGTAGCCCCCGGGTGCCTTCTGCAAGGGGCCGACGAGGTCCAGACCCCACACAGCAAAAGGCCATGTGATGGGTATCGTCTGTAGAGCCTGAGCGGGCAGGTGGGTCTGCCTTGCATAGAACTGACACCCTTCGCAGGCGCGGACAATTCTAGTGGCGTCGGCCACCGCCGTTGGCCAGTAGAAACCTTGTCAGAAAGCATTTCCGACAAGGGCTCGAGGTGCTACGTGATGGCCGCAAGCCCCCGAGTGTATTTCTCGGAAGAGTTCCTGACCTTCGGTGGTGGAGATGCATCGCTGGAGGATGCCTGAAGGGTTGCGGTGGTAGAGCTCCTTCCCTTCTTCCAGCAAGACGAACGACTTGGCGCGCCGTGCCAACCGCCGAGCTTCGGCTCGGTAAGGGGTAGCTCTCCTTGGTGGAGATATTGCAGGTACGGGGTCTGCCAGTTTTGATAAGGCGTGACCCCGCTATGCTCCCCCTCGACGCGCAGTGTTTCGCCCTCGGGGGCCGAGGGTGCCTCGGGCCGAGCCGAGGGTGCCTCGGACTGTGCCGAGGGTACCTCGGGCTAGGCCGAGGGTGCCTCAGGCTCGGGCGCGTCGTCGATCTTGTCGGAGGGTTGATGCAGATCTCGGGAGAAGACGTCCGGGGGAACCGTTGTTTGCCCCGAGGCTATTTTAGCCAGCTCGTCCGCAGTCTCATTGTAGCGCCGAGCGATGTGGTTGAGCTCGAGCCCGTAGAACTTGTCTTCCAGGCGCCGAACCTCATTGCAGTAGGCCTCCATCTTCGGGTCGCGGCAGTGGGAGTTCTTCATGACTTGGTCGATGACGAGCTGCGAGTCACCGCGAGCGTCAAGGCGTCGGACCCCTAGCTCGACGACAATCCGCAACCCGTTGACCAGAGCCTCGTACTCAGCTACATTGTTGGACGCCGGGAAGTGGAGGCGTAGCACGTAGCGTAGGTGCTTCCCGAGGGGCGAGATGAAAAGTAGGCCTGCGCCGGCTCCTATCTTCATCAGCGACCCATCGAAGAACATGGTCCAGAGCTCCGGTTGGATCGGAGCTGTTGGTAGCTGGGTGTCGACCCATTCAGCCACGAAGTCCGCCAAGACCTGGGATTTGATGGCCTTCCGAGGGGCAAACGAGATTGTTTCGCCCATGATTTCCACCGCCCACTTTGCAATCCTACCCGAGGCCTCTTGGCAATGGATGATCTCCCCCAAGGGGAAGGATGACACCACAGTTACCGGATGAGACTCGAAGTAGTGTCGCAACTTCCGCCGTGTCAGGATCACCGCGTACAGCAGCTTCTGAACTTGTGGGTAGCGGATTTTGGTTTGGACAGTACCTCGCTGACGAAGTAGACTGGCCTCTGAACGGGCAATGCATGCCCCTCTTCTTGCCTCTCGACCACAATCGCGGCGCTAACCACCTGAGTGGTCGCGGCGACGTAGACCAAGAGGGCTTCTCCGGCAGCTGGGGGCACCAGGATAGGCGCCTTCGTGAGGAGCGCCTTTAGGTTCCCGAGGGCTTCCTCGGCCTCAGGGGTCCAAGTGAAGCGCTCGGCCTTCCTTAAGAGGCGGTACAGGGGTAGACCTCTTTCGCCGAGGCGTGAGATGAAGCGGCTCAGGGCCGCGAGACATCCCATGACCCTCTGTACGCCTTTCAAGTCCTTGATGGGCCCCATGCTGGTGATGGCTGCGATCTTCTCTGGGTTGGCTTCGATGCCCTGCTCGGAGACGATGAACCCCAAGAGCATGCCTCGGGGGACCCCGAAGACACACTTTTCGGGATTGAGCTTCACGCCTTTCGCCTTGAGACATCGGAATGTCACTTCAAGGTCGGAAAGGAGGTCGGAGGCTTTCCTTGTCTTGACTACGATGTCATCGACGTAGGCCTCGACTGTTCGGCCGACGTGTTCGCCGAACACATGGTTCATGCACCGCTGGTACGTTGCACCCGCATTCCTCAAACCAAACGGCATGGTAACATAGCAGTACATGCCGAAGGCTGTGATGAAAGAAGTCGCGAGCTGGTCGGACTCTTTCGTCCTGATTTGGTGATACCCTGAGTAGGCATCGAGGAAAGATAGGGTTTCCCACCCAGCAGTGGAATCCACGATCTGATCGATGCGAGGCAGAGGGTAGGGAACCTTCGGACATGCTTTGTTCAGACCAGTGTAGTCTACACACATCCGCCATTTCCCCCCTTTCTTTCTCACAAGCACAGGGTTGGCAAGCCATTCAGGATGGAATACCTCTTTGATGAACCCTGCCGCCATTAGCTTGTGGATCTCCTCGCCTATGGCTCTGCGCTTCTCCTCGTCGAATCAGCGCAGAGGCTGCTTGACGGGTCGGGCTCCGGCTCGGATGTCCAGCGAGTGCTCGGCGACATCCCTCGGTATGCTGGGCATGTCCAAGGGACTCCACGCAAAGACGTCGGCGTTCGCGCGGAGAAAGTCGACGAGCACTGCTTCCTATTTGGGATCAAGCCCGGAGCCGATCCGGACTCGCTTGGAGGCGTCGCTGCTGGGGTCGAGGGGGACGGACTTAACCGTCTCTGCTGGCTCGAAGTTGCTAGCATGACGCTTCATGTCTGGCACCTCCTTAGAGAGGCTCTCCAGGTCGACGATGAGGGCCTCGGACTCGGCGAGGGCCTCGGTGTACTCCACGCACTCCACGTCGCATTCGAACGCGTGTTTGTACGTGGGGCCAACGGTGATGACCCCGTTGGGGCCCGGCATCTTGAGCTTGAGGTAGGTGTAGTTGGGGACGGCCATGAACTTCGCGTAGCAGGGCCTCCCCAATACTGCGTGGTAGGTTCCTCGGAACCCGACCACCTCGAACGTCAGGGTCTCCCTTCGGAAGTTGGAGGATGTTCCGAAGCAGACGGGAAGATCGAGTTATCCGAGGGGCTGGACGCGCTTCCCAGGGATGATCCCATGGAAAGGCGCAGCACCCACCCGGACCGAGGACAGATCGATACGCAGAAGCCCGAGGGTCTTGGCATAGATGATGTTGAGGCTGCTGCCTCCGTCCATGAGGACCTTGGTGAGCCTGACGTCGCCGATGACGGGGTCGACGACGAGCGGGTATTTCCCCGGGCTCGGCACATGGTCGGGGTGGTCGGCCTGGTCGAAGGTGATGGGTCTGTCGGACCAGGCTAGGTAGACTAGCGCCGCCACCTTCACCGAACAGACCTCCTGGTGCTCTTGCTTGCGGTGCCGAGCCGAGGCGTTCGCCGCTTGCCCGCCGTAGATCATGAAGCAGTCGCGGACCTCGGGGAACTCTCCTGCCTGGTGATCTTCCTTCTTGTCGTCATCGCGGGCCCTGCCACCCTCCGCGGGTGGCCCGGCCCTGTGGAAGTGGCGCCGAGGCATGACGCACTCCTCAAGGGTGTGCTTGACGGGCCCCTGGTGACAGGGGCACGGCTCCTTGAGCATCTTGTCGAAGAGGTTGGGACCTCCGGGGGGTTTCCGAGGGTTCTTGTACTCGGCGGCGGCGACAAGGTCCGCGTCGGCGGCGTCGCGTTTCGCTTGCGACTTCTTCTTGCCCTTCTTCCTGGTGCCACGCTGAGCTGACGCCTCAGGGGCATCTTCCGATGGGCAGCCCTGGAGCTGCTTGTCCTTCCGGAAGATAGCCTCGACCGCCTCCTGGCCGGAGGCGAACTTGGTGGCGATGTCCATCAGCTCGCTTGCCCTGGTGGGGGTCTTGCGACCCAGCTTGCTCACCAGGTCGCGGCAGGTGGTGCCGGCGAGGAACGCGCCGATGACGTCCGAGTCGGTGATGTTGGGCAGCTCGGTGCGCTGCTTCGAGAATCGCCAGATGTAGTCCCGGAGAGACTCTCCCGGCTGCTGTCGGCAGCTTCGGAGGTCCCAGGAATTCCCGGGGCGCACGTACGTGCCCTGGAAATTGCCGGCGAAAGCTTGGACTAGGTCGTCCCAGTTGGAGATCTGCCCCGGAGGCAGGTGCTCCAACCAGGCGCGAGCGGTGTCGGAGAGGAACAGGGGGAGGTTGCGGATGATGAGGTTGTCATCGTCCGTTCCACCCAGTTGGCAGGCCAGACGATAGTCCATGAGCCACAGTTCCGGTCTCGTCTCCCCCGAGTACTTTGTGATAGTAGTCGGGGGTCAGAACCGGGTCGGGAACGGCGCCCGTCGTATGGCCCGGCTGAAGGCCTGCGGACCGGGTGGTTCGGGTGAGGGACTTGGATCCTCCCCGCTGCCGTAGCGTCCCCCACGCCTGGGGTGGTAGCCTCGGCGCACCCTCTCATCGAGGTGGGCCCGACGATCGCGGTGATGGTGCTCGTTGCCGAGGCGACCCGGGGCCGCAGGCGCTGTGTTGCGCGTGCGCCCGGTGTAGACCGAGGCTTCCCGCATGAATCGGGAAGTCGCGGCATGATGTTCCGAGGGGTACCCCTGCCTTCAGGAGGCGGAGCTCTCGGCTCATCGGACCGCGGCGCCTTCCAGGAGATCCTTGAGCTCTCCCTGGATTCGCCGCCCCTCGGTGGTTGATGGCTCCGGCATCGCGCGGAGGAGCATTGCTGCTGTAGCCAGGTTCTGGCCGACCCCATTGGATGCGGGTGGCGGCCTGACCCTGACATCGTCGGCGATGCGGTGCTGGAGGCCCTGGGGTAGATGACGCATTTCTCCGGCCGGAGGTTGGCCCGCCCATGCCTGCCCGACGTCCCGGTGGATTGGCTCAAGCGCTTCTGCTCCCTCGTCGAGCCTGGCCTGCACCCCGCGGATTTGCTCAAGTTGTGGGTCGTGACCCCCCGCCGGAATGGGGACCACAGCTAGCTCCCGCGGGATGTCAACGCGAGGCACCGGCCTAGGGAGATCACCATCCTCCGGCATGCCGAGATGGTTGCCTTCGGAGGGACCCCCTAGATCGACGTGGAAACATTCGCGGCTCGGGCCGTAGTCCTCGTCGCCGAGGCTACGGCTACTGTCGGAACAGCCGGAAAGGCAGTAGTCACATGCGGTCATGAGGTCCCGCATGGCACTGGGGTTGCCAAGTCCGGAGAAATCCCAATGAAAGCTGGGCTCGTCGTCTTCCTCGGACCCAGAGGGCCCGTAGGTCGAGACGTCCGTCAGCCGGTCCCAAGGTGACCGCATACGAGACCCCAGAGGGTTTGGGTTCGCCTCTACGAAAGCGCCCGCCAAAGCGGAGCCGCTAGGCGAGTCGAGGCTAAATCCGAGAGGCGTGGGATGGGAATCGGTCGGTACCTCTTGGTCGACGGGCGGTGATGAGGTCACGTCGGGGGCTGACTGCACCGTCGTCTCAGGTACGAGGGCGACACCCAGCAAGCCTTTCGCGAGCGTGCTGGCGTCGTCCGTTTGCTCGGGATTGACGTGTCGCGGGGAGACAGCGCTCGTCTTCGTCTCAAGCACGAGGCCGATGCCTGGCGCGCCCCCCGTTGGAGTGCTGGCGTTGTCGACTCGCTCGACGGCCGACGAGGCGCCGCCTCCTACTTGGTCTTGGTTGCCCCGCCTCCTCCTCCTCCGTCGACGGGGAAGAAGACGGGGCGAGCTCGAAGGTTGTTCTTCCACCACGCGGGAAGACGTCGTCGATCCCGCCGCCTGCGGGCGGACTGTCGGCCGCCGCTGTCGCTGTCGCCCCGCGGTGGAAAGAGTATCATGTCGTAGCTGCCGTCGAGGGACATGAACTCAAGGCTCCCGAAACGGAGCACCGTCCTGGGCCAGAGAGGTTGCTGGAGACTACCCATCTGGAGGTTGACGGGAAGCTGTTCGTCAACACGCAGCAGGCCCCTACCTGGCGCGCCAACTGTCGGCGTTTCGAGACCGGGGGGTCCCTGAGCCGACGAGTGAAGTGTCGCCGCATGGCCCAACCCAGATGGGTCGACGCGAGGCCGAGCGCGAAGGGGGGAAGTGAGGTGGCCGGAGATGGGCGTGAGAGAGGTGGAAATCCTGCAGCCTTCGTGTTCGTCCCGCGCCCAGGTCGGGTGCGCCTGCAGTAGGGGGTTACAAGCGTCCACACGGGGGAAGGAGCGAGCGGCCTCACGCGAGCGCCCGTCCCGTCCTTGTCCCCGTGCGGCCAACCTTCTCTAAGAGACCTTTTATAGGCGTAGGGAGAGGGTCCAGGTGTACAATGGGGGTGTAGCAGAGTGCTACGTGTCTAGCGGAGGAGAGCTAGCGCCCTAAGTACACGCCATCGTGGCAGCCGGAGAGATTTTGGCGCCCGGTTTGTGTGATGTCGTGGCTGTCAGAGGAGTGCTGGAGCCTGGCGGAGGGACATCTGTCGGGGCCGTCGAGTCCTTGCTGACGTCCTCTTGCTTTCATAAGGGGGCCGAGAGCCGCCATCGTTAGGGAACGTGCGGGGCACCATCATCGCCTATCTGGCGGAGCGAGCCAGATGGGACGCCGGTCTTGTTCCCCGTAGCCTGAGTCAGCTTGGAGTAGGGTAATGATGGCGCCTCCTGTTGACGTGGCCGGTCCACGCCCTAGGTTGGGCGATGTGGAGGCTCCTCCGAGGTCGAGGTCGAGTCCGTCTTCCGTGGCCGAGGCCGAGTCCGAGCCTCTAGGTCGGGCGAGGCGGAGGCCGTTGGCTGAGGCCAGGGCGGAATTTGAGTCCTGGGGTCGGGCGAAGCGAAGTTCGTCGTCTTCTGGGGCTGAGCCCAAATCCGAGCCCTAGGTCGGGCGGAGCGGAGTTCGCCGTCTTCCGGGGCTTTGCCCGAGTCCGAGCCCTGGGTCGGGCGGAGCGGAGTTCGCCATCTTCCACGGATTAGCCCGAGTCCGAGCCCTGGGTCGGGCGGAGCGGAGTTCGCCGTCTTCCGGGGCTTTGCCCGAGTCCGAGCCCTGGGTCGGGCGGAGCGGAGTTCGCCGTCTTCCGGGGCTTTGCCCGAGTCCGAGCCCTGGGTCGGGCGGAGCGGAGTTCGCCGTCTTCCGAGGCTTAGCCCGAGTCTGAGCCCTAGGTCGGGCGGAGCGGAGTTTCCTATGGTGTGCGGCCGGGCCTGACTGCCTGTCAGCCTCACTCTGTCAAGTGGCACCGCAGTCGGAGCGGCGCAGGCGACGCTGTCCTTCTGTCAGACCGGTCAGTGGAGCGGCGAAGTGACGGCGGTCACTTCGGCTCTATCAGCTGAGGGGCGCGCGTCAGGATAAAGGTGTCAGGCCACCTTTGCACTAAATGCTCCTGCGGTTTGGTCGGGGTTGCTTCTTGGCGAAGACAGGGCCTCGGGCGAGCCGGGAACGTGTTCGCCGCTGGAGGGGGGCCTTGGGCGAGGCGGAGATCCTCCGGGGTCGGCTGCCCTTGTCCGAGGCTAGGCTCGGGCGAGGCGTGATCGAGTCCCTCGAATGGACTGATCCCTGACTTGATCGCACCCATCAGGCCTTTGCAGCTTTATGCTGATGGGGGTTACCAGCTGAGAATTAGGAGCCTTGAGGGTACCCCTAATTATGGTCCCCGACAAAAATTGATTCAAAGAATTAAACCTTGAAATGTTATAAATTTTTTATAAGTTGGAAATATATGCTAGCTCAAGTGACCATCCTCAATAAGAAGTATAGAAGAGTTACTAGACTTATAAGAAGGCTGAGCCCACCGGCACTTAACACCATCAACATCAGCACAAAGTTATAACCTGAAAAACAATAGGGAATGAAACCCTGAGTACGCAATTACTCAGCAAGACTTACCCGACTAAAGAAAAGACTCTCAAGGATATGCTGGCTTGAGGGAGTTAACGTAAAGCTGTTCAAGGATCAAAGACTCTGTTTGCAGAAAAGCTTACTATGAGTGGATCCTTAGAATCCATTTTTACTTGTCAAGTTAAGTAAACTTACCTGCATCTACAGTTCTTTCTATCCTAGTTCAAGCACTTGGCCTATACTAGCCATCTTTTTATCATCCCTTCAGTTCACTGGATTGCTACGTGTAGGGTAGTGACCAAGTCTTCATATCCGAGAAGTAACGGCGATCCGAATCGATTAATACTCAGCTGAGGATCTCCAATCACACAACATATGTAGCACTTAACCCTTGCATATGTCAACTCGCCATCGGGTTTCTTAAGACCAGACCAGGTTCACGCCAACCGAGAGCACATATACACCACCGTCCAGCCTCTTGCCACAGAGGGTACACGCTACTCTCGCCATCTCTCCACTCCATTGCATGTTGGCCTTTCTGGTATTAGTCTGCCCGAGGCAAAGCTTACCCATGACGAGGCATGTGACCAATTAAAGGGTCCTTAATCATTAAGCCTACATCGATACGGTCCTTAATCGACTCAGACGGAGACACTACACCGAGACTTCCTTCTCGTGCAAGTCACTCGCCTAGTCTCAGCTTTATTGTTTAACACCCAAAGTTTGGTACCTAGCAGAGGTACATCTTTTCCGATGTTGAACCCATCAAGGCCCTGATGGATCCATCATCACAAGTTTTTCTTTGTAAAAATTCCCATCCAATCTGAAGCATCACCTTTTGTTGTAAAACAAAACATTTTGTTTTTCTAAAGAAAGGCTAAGCATCACAAAATCCTTTTTATAAAAGGGTGTCAAGGAAGGGTAATCAATTTTCCAAGGAAGGAAATGCACCAATTGTTTAGCACACAACTCCTATCACCTAATGCATCAAACAAGGTGATAAAGATTTTAAAACACAAGGAAGGGGATAATGCACTGGGGCTTGCCTGGAATAAACACTAGGTTAGTGTTTGTTAGGTGACGACCACTTGGAGATCAGCCTTTTGTGTTGGCACTTGTTCAGTCTGCCCATCTCCAGATTCGTCCATCAACTTCACTATGTGGAGTAGTCCACCCGTTACGTCATCTTGGGGTCGATTTGGCTCTTGTCCTCCACATCTCGTGATTAATAAGCGTACCTAAATGATTTGCATAATGCACATGAATGCATATAAACAGGAATAGCACAAATCTAAATAGTGCTACACGATAGCGAATTAAACACCTAGTGACGAGGCGTTGTACCGTTTCATACGGGAACACTAGACACTTATAACTCACTAAGCACAACAATCATGATCTTCTAGTTTTACCAGATTTAACTTACAACATCACGAAAAACGATAAGCTATACCCACACTCTACCTCCCTTAGCTAACGTTCAATACTAAAAGGCTAACAAACTTAGTATCATTAGTCTAAGACACCTAATTTGGGGAATAAGCATAGGAGCACATCAACTTTCTAAACCACCTGACCGGACAACTTTGCATAATCCGCCAACTAATTAAAATGTCTACTAGCAAAGCATTAATTGGTTATCGAAACTTAACTCACTAACCTTGGACATCTAAACATCCAAATATGAATAGAAACTCTATAAATAGCTTTCTAAGCCATTTCATTGGATTAACTTGTATAGCTTATGAGTTAAATACGATATTTAATCGTTCGCTTTAGCAGGTGTACCTCAAACCTATATTTTACCACACAAACAAAAATCAGCTAACCACAAGCAGCACCGATTGATCCTACCGACTGCATCATTCGCTTCATCCATTTAACAACTTAGCTAACAAGAATAATAGACCAGCTTATCGACCCAAACCAACTAACAAAATAACAACCCAGCTCACCACACCTCAGGCCAAATTCTACAAGAACCACGACGATCACAGGTTCAACCATAACATCGAACACCTAACACGCGTCACTTACTCACTTCACTGTGTACACCATCTAGCTTTCTATGCTAATCGTATACTGCGATTCACACATACCATCATAGGGAAAACACAGATCACTACACATGGATCAAAACAATGCTGATCACGAGTTAACTTTTGAACACCATACCTGCTATTCGAAACATGGACCCAACGACGTAGAACCAAAGTTGTCGACGACGGGGTCCCTGACGAGCGTCTGAGCACGAGTGGAGGTGTCCCGACATGGTAAGCAATGATGGCGCGACGACGAGAAGCAAGGGGGCTGCTGTTGCGATGACGGAGAAGAAAGCATGTCCCTGTTCGACCAGCATCCAATGGCACAACACATGTATTGGGCGGCAGCGACGTGAGGGACCAGCGGAAATAGCCGCGGGCAAGGACGACGACTGGCTTGACACAACAAGGTCGCCCGCCACAACAACAAATGGAGGGAGACGTGGCTTATCCCCAATAGTTCTGGCGACGAGCACTAAACAAGGAGAGGGCGCCGAGGAGGTCTAGGCACGTACAGAGAGGTACACGGCTCTGTCCAAGTACAGGAAAACATAAATCGCACACCCAACAACCTCGCCACCGACAAAGACTTGCTCCCCGCGTCACACGAAAACAGAATGCCCGATGGAGATCATGACCGAGCTGCAGGAAAGCAGGGACAGCGACGACGAAGCCCCATGGCCGATGAAGGCTTTGCGCGGCCGAGCGCCATGGAAAATTGGGAGCGCGCAGGAGTAGAGGAGCGTGCGCGCAGAGGAGCTCGGCGAGCAGAGGAGCGTGCGCGGCAACAGAGATGGAGGGCGTAGAGAGAGAGATGGGCGCTGAGCTGGTGCAAGGAGAAGCACCATCGTTGTGCGGCGTACGATCCGGAAAAGAAACTGGGCGAGATCCGAGCAGGAAAATAGAGGTCGGCACAGGGAGCCGCCATGGGAGAGGGAGAGAAAAGCTAGAGGGGGGGCGCCGTGAGCTAGGGCAATCAGGGAGCGGGGGCGCGCCATGGCCTAGAGCTGAGGGCGCGGTGGAGGGATATGGGAGGAGTGGCTGGGCGCCAGGAAGAAGACCGAGCTGGGCCGAATGCTAGAATGTCCGGGTGCATGTGGAAGAAGAAGAGGAGGGGGAGAGAATATCTCGCGACAGGGATAAGGCCGACTGCACCAGCGTGGCGAGAGAAAAAAATCAGAAGAAGATGACGTACGTGGACACGCGCGGCAGAGAAAAGATCAGGGTGGCGGCAAAAATCTGTGCGCGATAGCGATCAGTCCGGGGCAGCAGCAGAAATATCAGTAGAGAGAGAAAAAATGGTGGGAGAGAAGAGATATTTCCCTTTTTGTTTGTTTTAGTTATTCTATAATCTTTTCTCCGATGTATTTTTAGCACAATAATTATTCCCGGTTTGAATCTCATGGCAATGATTTAGATCGAGGCGAGAGGCAACAGACCGAATTAAATGGATTTCGGCTTCGGTATTTTAATTTACGACTGATCTCGTTGAAGTCAAACTGATTAGCAATTATTCGAGTTTGGCTCTAATTATTTTTATCTGCTTTGAACGATTTACTACTAAATACTCATGATTATGAACCTCGCGCACGATTCCTCTCAGACAATGCGTGATTCAGATTATTTTGCCTCGAACATTTTAGTCGTCGAGTTCAAACTAATTTGCCCAGGATAAAATCGTAAAAATAGGTCGAGCTTCTGATTTCGTATTCACTGTATAACTTTTAAACGAACACGCGACTCGACATATCATGAAATAAACGCGCGATATTGATGTGGCATTGAGATTGTGATCCTTCCGGAAGCGACATCACGCATCGTACATGTGGGCGAGAAGCTGTGCGCATTGTTCTTTTCGGATAGCGCGGGGCTCCAAATTTTACATAAAATCAGAAGTCTTCTGGTTTTCGTATTCACTTACACGCGTGATCTAAACATTTCCAAATTCGCCAGCAAACGAGATTAGGTAATCCAAAAGTTCATGAACCCCTTTTTAATTACGCAGATTATCAAAATGAAATCGGCACCAAACTCGAACTTTTGCAAGATGATTAAAATTTAGTGTCCACTTTATTTACTGATATACTGCGCTTAAATCCATAATCACTGTTTACGAGAAATAAACACGTGGGGTGTTACAACCCTCCCCCCTTAAAAGAATCTTGTCCCGAGATTCGGAGCGAAAGAATTTTAAGAGTAGAGCAGCATGTAACCCTTGTCCATATCAGCGATAATCATAAGATAGTTCCAAGCAAAGATGAGTGTCTCAGAATGTGGTTTCTCTAGTGGACATATCATGTATCGCCTTAAGCTAATTTAGAGATGTCCACCAATAGAGACAAGGTCTGCCAGAAGAACACATAAGGTTCCATGTGTGCAGTTTGCTTTTTTCTGATGACACCGTACTGTCTGAGTCTGTTGGGCGTGCGGTAGATATGCGGCTTTACCCAAACAGAATTAGTTACAACCTCTCGGGTAAAACACACAGAAAGAGGTTTACCAACAAGTGGTCATTGGAATTTCATAGCACACAAGACGAGTGTGGATGTCGAACAACATCACAGTTAACTCGTGTTAGCCAGAGAATCCAAGCCCAAGAAAATGATAGAGACTCGAAAAATTACCAGTGAAAGGATCTGTAAATGCTGACGTCGTGTCTAATCCATTTTATCAAGCACTAGGCATGGCTCTACTTAATCACACATGCTAGAAAATCACATGTGAGGCGATCGAGACACGACTAGAACGATGATTAGGTGGTTACCAGTCGACTTGACTTGATTCTTTCAAGTACTTCCTTAAGAGGGGTTGTACAAAAGTGAGTTTAGACAACTCGATAAAACAATCTCTAAACTCAATCTTTGTTCACAAAGCAATTACAAGTTAGTAAAACCAACTTGTTGAACTACTTTTGACATTGAGCAAGTCCTCTTATTATCCATCGGCAATCCAATGGTCGAGAGTTCATTCTTGTTACCAGGTGATCATGCACTTGAATAGAAATCCATTCGGTCATGTTGTTCATCCGTTTCTTCTATGTGAGATGAACTAACTTCGTTCGGGAATACATGGATTAAATAAGAGAGCGAATGAACAAACTCCTGCATCTCAATAGTAGGGAAAAGTCAATCTCCATTTGAGAACTAATTAGTTGTTTTCCAACACTAAAAGCTACAAGGCTTCACCTTTACAAGAAAGGATGTAAAGGGAACATGTATGTGTGAAGTCACCATCAAAGTCAAGAGATAAGAGACCACACATGAAAGGGGTATGCCCGTTTGATCCAACAGAGATGATACATGTTGCTTGATCACTTGACAAACAACATAGAAATTGTTTCAAGGGAAGGTCCATGGGAGATAACACATTAATGTAATTCCATAACGGATCATGACTAGAGACCTCGATACCAGCATGCGCCAAGCAACATAACCTTATGTGTACATTCACAAGGGGCTCTCAGTTTCGCTGCGGCACCATAAGTCATTAAGCATGACACCATTACCGAACAACTACAATAATGAATCCCACGTGGTAAATCTAGTTTGTGCCAAGATAACACATTTATATAGTCTCATAATGGATTACAACTACTAACTATGATACCAGCGCATGCCAAGTAGCGCATCCATGTGTCGATTGTCCACATGAGGCCCTCGGTTTCGTCGCGGCAGCATCGGTTTTAGTCATAACACCATTACCACACATAACCAATAAGAAATCTCGCGCGACATAAATAGACTGAGCCAGGATGACAATATACAAAATAGACTCCACCTGTACGAATGATTACAAGTAGAGAGCCAAATAGATTATGGCCCGATGAAATGAACAAGACATGGCCATAACCTAAACTTATTGATGAATGAGTACGATGGGAGACTATTAATTCAGCCCCAAGCATATTTCTATGACCATCGCAAAGGTCACAAGGTCAAGGATTAGTATCTATTAGATGCGGAGGGAAAACAAGCATAAGATTAAGTTGGTATGCCTTTGATAGATATGGGGAAACCAAAGGCATCAAACTCAAGAAAATGATCGAACATGTCTTTCCTAGGTCAGGTTGATAAAGCAACATGGCGATCCTTAAGAACAGGCAAACTGGATAAGGGACATCAGCTTGTGCCAATCGAACAAGGTCATGGTCTAAGATGGAAATATGACAACTAAAATGTCACAGGTTAAATAGTGAGAACACGTACTCGAGGTCCTAGCTTTAAGCTCATGCACATCTTGCGTTGGATAAGGAAATTTATCCAAACCTCCATTTGCATAAGTTGGTCATGGAGAGATAACGGAAAATTCAAATTTTGGTCATGGTTTACTAAATAAGAACATGACCTAGCTTTGAGTTTAGGCAAACAGGTCACAAACATTCTATCGGCACATCTAGCACAAGAGCAAACACAATTTGCACTAATGGTCAAATTAAGAAAAACTGGAAGCTATCTAAACATGGATCTCTAAGACACCACATTATTTACAATCATCAAGTATTTGAATAGAGGTGAGAGAAGCATTTTCGTGCACAGGCGACAAACACGATGCAACAATCAGGATGCATGCTCGTACTACGCGTCCTCACAAGTTTTTGCCAACCTATTGTGGCAATAGCGTTCTATATCGATGACATACTTACGACTCTCGATATTTTGCCAGTCGTCAGCTACACATACGTTTTCGAGGTTAGTGTACCTGCAAAAAAATCCATCACATCCCAATTTCCCCATGATGCAATTCACACATGATAATTTATCACAGTTTATACTCCATATATTGCTATATGGAGGCCAGCTCATCATTAAGCATCGAGCCATGCATAGGCGCCGCTGCCACACTTAACCATAGGGCAGCTCATTATGGTAACTCACCTTCTTACCTGAGCGTAGGTGCGTCGTTATAAGTACATTACACTTCTCAGTATTCCCATGTCTGTATACCCATACACACACATGGGGTACTAAATCCTAGAAAAGTAAATACTCCACATCACAGCTTTCATATATACATATGTAGAACATGTATATAGTCAAGCGCCACAATTAAGCACTCCCCTAGACCGACGTTTGTTCGGTCATGCTCTCACATCTCACCTTACCTGAGTGTCGATCCATTCAAAACTGAATGGCATCAAAATAACAATACACATGTATGCAATACCCCACCCGGTTGTGGGTTAGTGGTTTTTAAATAAGCCACCTGATAGTCCTTAGTTTAGGGCTTAACAGAGGATGTCGCTAGCATTATAGTTTTTCAAATCTGTTTTTCACAACCAAACAATGTGTTTAGTTGAAAATAGGTTTTCTAAAACCAAAACTTTGTTTTTAAAATATGTATGTGCATGTATTATACTTAATCTTGCTCTGATACCAGGTGTGACAGAACCTCCCAAGTTATTGGGCCCACATGCACCTGTCCTTGTCTCGAAGACCTCAGACGGTTATGCATGTGCACCAAATAACTTAACAGGATCCGTCTGAGTGTCCCAAGGACACCGGATAAACCACTTACAACCAAGATCGCGAGATTAAGTAAACACAAATCACACACCATCATTTTGTAGAGGAATTTCTTTAGTACAAAAAGTTACAGGTTACAACAAATTTTCATTATAATTTTCGGAGTGGTTACAAAATTGATTCAAAGAATTAAACCTTGAAATGTTATAAATTTTTGTAAGTTGGAAATATATGCTAGCTCAAGTGACCATCCTCAATAAGAAGTATAGAAGAGTTACTTAGACTTATAAGAAGGCCGAGCCCACCGGCACTTGACACCACCAACAGCAGCACAAAGTTATAACCTAAAAAACAACAGGGAATAAAACCCTGAGCACGCAATTACTCAGCAAGACTTACTCGACTAAAGAAAAGACTCTCAAGGATATCTGGCTTGAGGGAGTCAAGGTAAAGCTATTTAAGGATCAAAGACTCTGTTTGCAGAAAAGCTTACTATGAGTGGATCATTAAAATCCATTTTTACTTGTCAAGTTAAGTAAAGTTACCTGCATCTACAGTTCTTTCTATCCTAGTTCAAGCACTTGGCCTATACTAGTTGTCTTTTTATCATCCCTTCAGTTCACTGGATTGCTACGTGTAGGGCAGTGACCAAGTCTTCATGTCCGAGAAGTAACGGCGATCTGAATCAATTAGTACTCATCTGAGGATCTCCAATCGCACGACATATGTAGCACTTAACCCTTGCATATGTCAACTCACCACTGGGTTTCTTAAGACCAGACCAGGTTCACGCCAACCGAGAGCACAGATACACCACCGTCCAGCCTCTTGCCACGGAGGGTACACGCTACTCTCGCCATCTCTCCACTCCCATTGCGTGTTGGCCTTTCTGGTATTAGTCTGCCCAAGGCAAAGCTTACCCATGACGAGGCATGTGACCAGTTACAGGGTCCTTAATCATCAAGCCTACATCGATACGGTCCTTAATCGACTCAGACGAAGACACTACACCGAGACTTCCTTCTCGTGCAAGTCACCCGCCCGGTCTCAGCTTTATTATTTAACACCCAAAGTTTGGTACCTGGCAGAGGTACATCTTTTCCGATGTTGAACCCATCAAGGCCCTGATGGATCCATCATCACAAGTTTTTCTTTGTAAAAATTCCCATCCAATCTGAAGCATCACCTTTTGTTGTAAAATAAAACATTTTGTTTTTCTAAAGCAAGGCTAAGCATCATAAAATCTTTTTTATAAAAGGGTGTCATGGAAGGGTAATCAAACTTCCAAGGAAGGAAATGCACCAATTGTTTATCACACAACTCCTATCACCTAATGCATCAAACAAGGTGATAATGATTTTAAAACACAAGGAAGGGGATAATGCACTCGGGCTTGCTTGGAATAAACACTAGGTTAGTGTTTGTTAGGTGATGACCACTTGGCGATCAGCCTTTTGTGTTGGCACTTGTTCAGTCTGCTTCAAACATAGGAATACATCTTAAAAAGTCACAATACTAAATAAGGAAAAATGAGATTAAAGTATAATATGAACTACAGCATAAACCAACTTACTTTGGAAATAATTTATTATTTCTTTAAGTGTTGCCCACCAACACATAACATAGTTCAGTTTATTTTGTTGTGACCTAAAAGTTAGACCAGGGATGAACTCATGTAATACACATTATTAATTTCACCAGATTAAACATGTTTAAATCTCTAGGGTTCCCCTTTGATTTATTTTTATTAAATAAATAAATCTACACCTACACTAGTTCATAATTAACCATAAAAATTAGAATATGCAGTCAGCAACTGAAACTAATTTATTTAAACAGAGAATAATCCTATGAACATTTTGCAATTTGAATCACTAAATTTAGAGTTCATATGCAAAAGATATGAAATAAACAAGTTTGGGAATTCAAAATATGAAATTAGGTCTAATTCTATGAATATTTAAAAGTCCAGGGTTCAATCTGCAAGAATACAGGGGCCTGCACGCGAAAACTAGGGACAGCGGCATGATTCTAAACAAACTGAGGGTCTCTTCAATAAAATTACCGCACGAAGGGGTATCAGGCGATTCAAACCGTTAGATTAGAAACCGACAGCCGAGATTAAATCTGAGGCCGAGGGCGCGCGCGCGGGTGGGCGAGCGCTGACAGGCGGGCCAGGGGGTGACAGCGACCGAGGGGGAGAGCGCACTGACCGAGCGGGCCCAGCGCTAGGGGACACGGGTGTTGACAGGCGGGCCAGGGGCACAGGGCGCGCGTGCGCGAAGCGATATCCGTGATCTGGGCGTACGATCAAGATTGGACGGGGGAAATCAGACAGGGGAAGGATGAATGGCTATAGGCAGCGCTGCTCCTCTCTGTGGCGGTGAAGTTGCCGGAGTTGGGCAAGGCACGTGCTAGGGTGGCTCCGGGGTCGCCGGGATTGGGCAGAGAGGGAGAGAATGCTACGGCGAACTCAGTGGCAGGGAAAAGGCCACGAATCCGAGGACAAAGAGGGGAGAACGGCGGAGAGAAGGCCACGGGCGGGCCGGAGGAACTCCGGTGAGGGATTCTGGTCACGGGGAGGGGGCTTGAGGCGCACTAAGGCCTGGGATAGCTTCAGCAGAGGCAGGGGTAACACAGGGATCAACACCGGGGCAATGGATCGGGCTAAATTGGTCGGCCACCGCACGGGCGCGGCGGACCATCACGGCTGAACACAGGCGAAGCCAAAATTGGCCGAGCACAGAGCGAAATTGGGGAAATTAAGCATGGGCAAAGGTGTCTCACCTTGGGGCGGAGCTCGGGGTGGCTTGGCGTGGTCTCCGGTGAGCTAGATGGCCGGGAAAGCGGGCGCGGGTCTCCGGCGGCGTCTGGCGGCGTGGGCAGAGCGTGAGAGAGGGTGGAGCTATGCGAAATGAGGCGAGGAAGTGAGTGCGGGCGCTGGCGGGGCTCAAAAAGGGAGCTGGGGCACATGGGCGGGCGTCGTGGCCGAGAATTCCGGCGACGTGCGCGAGTGCGCACGTGCTGGTCCATGGCGGTCGCGGTGAGGGCAGAACTGACAGGGGAGGCCCACGGCACAGAGAGAGAAAGGGGGAGGGGGCACGTGGGACAACGGCTTAGCGCCTGGCAGAACAAGCCCGCGAGGCAGAGAGGGAAGAGTGGCGCGGAGGGGAAAACGACTAGCGCCGACAGGTTGACCCCACCGAGCAGAGAGAGCGAGAGAGAGAGAGAGAGCGCGTGGGAGAGGAAGCTATCCCTGACAGGTGGATCCCACCTATCAGGCGGCGCGGGCGCACGCCCTGGCTAGGCCGAGTTAGGCCGACTGGGCTGTATTTCCTTTTTCTTTTTCTCTCGATTTTCTAATTCCTTTTCTATTTCTTTTCTCTAGGTTTTAAATTCCAAATTCAAATTAGGTTTCAAATTCAAATTAATTCAAACATGTGCAACACTTCAAAGAATCTTTAAGCTTAACATGATGCAACATGTCATGACTCATAATATTTTGGCAAAAATAAATAATTAAAACCTCCTAACTTAAGCTTAATTCTAGTTGAAAGGGAAAAAGGGGGAGAGGGTCTAGAGAGAGATAAAACCTAGGATGAGAGAGAGAAGAGTAACACCTGAATTTGAATGATAATTAGTAAGAAATTTTATACCCCCAAATTTAGGGTGTTACACCCACATGCACCTGCCCTTGTCTCAAAACCTCAGACGCTATGCATGTGCACCAGATAACTTAACAGGATCCGTCCGAGTGTCCCAAGGACCATGGATAAACCACTTACAACCAGGATCGCAAGATTAAGTAAACACAAATCACACACCAACATTTGCAGTGGAATTTCTTTATTACAAAAAGTTACAAGTTACAACAATTTTACATTATATTTATCGAAGTGGTTACAAAAGTGATTCAAAGCAATAAACTTTGAAATGTTATAAATTATATAATTTTGAAATATATGCTAGCTCAATGACAATCCTCAATAAGAAGCATACAAGAGCTACTTTAACCTATAAGAAGGTAGTGCCCACCAGCGCTTAGCACCATCCACAGCAGCACAATCCTAGTACCTGCAACAACATGGGTTCGAAAACCCTGAGTACGAAGTGTACTTTCGCAAGTCTTACTCGTCTAAGGAAAAAGACTCTCAAGGATATGCTAGCCTTTGGGAATCAAGGTAAAGTTTAACAAGATTCAAAGACTCTTGTGCAGAAAAGCTTACTATGAGTGGATCCTTAAAAATTCATTTTACTTGTCAGGTTAAGTAAAGTTACCTGCATCTAGAGTTATTTCTATCCTAGTTCAAGCACTTGGCCTACACTTGTCGTCTTTTTATCATCCCTTCAGTTCACTGGATTGCTACGTGTAGGGCAGTGACCAAGTCTTCATGTCCAAGAAGTAACGATGATCCCAATCGATTAATACCCAATCGGGGATCTCCAACCACACGACATATGTAGCACTTAACCCTTGCATTTGTCAACTCGCCACTGGGTTTCTCAAGACCAGACCGGGTTCACACCAACCGAGAGCACAGATACACCACTGTCCAGCCTCTTCCCACGGAGGGTACACGCTACTCTCGCCATCTCTCCACTCCCATTGTGTGGTGGCCTTTCTGGTATTGGTCTGACCGAGGCAAAGCTTACCCATGACGAGGCATGTGGCCAGTTAAAAGGTCCTCAATCATCAAGCCTACATCAACACGGTCCTTAATCGACTCAGACAGAGACACTACACCAAGACTCCTTTCTCGTGCAAGTCACCCTCCCGGTCTCGTCTTTATTATTTGAAGCCCAAAGTTTGGTACCTGACAAAGGTACCCTTTTCAGATGTTGAACCCATCATGGCCATGATGGATTCACCATCAAGTCTTTTCTTTGAAAACTTCCCATCCCATATGAAGCATCATCATTTGCTTAAAACAAAACATTTTGTTTTCTAAAGCATAACTAAGCATCAGAAAACTTTTAATTAAAACATGTACCAAGGGATGGCAATCAGTTCCAAGGAAGGGAAATGCAACAATAGTTTAACACACAACTCCTATCACCTAAAGCATCATATAAGGTGATAAAGATTTTAAAACACAAGGAAAGGGGTAATGCACTGGGGCTTGCCTGGAATAACACTAGGTTAGTGTTTGTTAGAAGGCGATCACTTGACGACCATCCTTTGCCTTGGCACTCATTCAGTCTATCCATCTTCAGGTTCATCTGACTGACGATGTCGTCTTGCGGAGATGTCCAATCTCTGCATTATCCTAGGGTCGAATTGGGTTGTCTTCCGCATCACATGATTAATTATCGTACGTAAATGAAATGCATAATGCACATGTATGAATATAATAAGAACTAGCACAATACTAGACAATGTTACACGGTCGAGGATTACACACTACTAACAAGTCATTAGAACCAATTATAGGAAACGCTAGCTGTCGATATAAGACTAACTATAATTTCGCGCTTCTTAATTAATCAGATCTAATTCAAACATTAAGCACTCGTAAATCATGCTTAAGCACTAAATCTTCTTAAGTTTACCACAACTTAAACGTATCAACCTGGGGCATCTACAACTTAGAAGACAAAGACCTGAAGTGCCTAAATACATTTCCTCATTATAAAGTTCTCAGATTTGCATAGAAACAAATTTATTTATGTTACTCACTCGTAGATACTAGGAGGAGCAAGCAACATCTATCTATGATGTTTAACCAACCATTAAATCTTGATTATAATGGCGACTAAAACAGGGCATCACATTCTTTTGATTCGTTTAACTATTTATTACATGTATATGATGACAATTAAAGCAAAGCATCACTTTATCATACAAGCCAAATTAACACCAAAACATTGACGGAGCCTATCGACTACCCATTCGAGATACTAAACCTATCGCTGGCTTTACAAATCCCACCACACATATTCATTCAATATATATAACAATGCGACTAACAGCCTAACATGAATAACAAATCAGCTCGCCATACTAAAATTCTACTTGAACCCACGAAATCGATGACGCTTCCCGGTCCGCGCATAACACCAAATACATGATGAGCGACATACTAGACTTCACTATTCTACATGATCAAATTTTATTCTTGCACTAATTCACTACTGTGATTTACGCGCACTTCACCGGCCCATATTAACAGCGCAAGTATACCAAACTGATGAGAAATATTAAAACAAAAAGCGAGAGCGACGACAGCTCACCAATAATTTAATCCGTCTTGAAGGCCATGAGCACAACTACGATTTCTAATTCTGCCATTACGTCGAGCACGTGGTGAGCACCACGCGGACTTCACTGCCTTCTCCATCCACATCAAGAATTTTCCGGCTGCGTACTGATTTGTTCCCTTCTATGCCTAATATTCTCGGATTTTTGGCGTGAACACAAGTTGGAGACATCAAGTAGGAGCCAGCATCGGGGCAAGGCGACGGATCGACGACAAGCACCAAGGAGGGATAGGCGACGTTGTTGTAGACTCGAAAAGGGGACGAACGACGATGTCGACGTGTTGGCACCATGATTCCCAATCGACGAAGACGATGGTATGACGACTCATTTGGGCTTTTTGGTCGAGCACTTGGTGAACATCACACAGGGCGAGTCCGATGCAGCGCTTGGGGTGACGGCGAGCGACTGAGCCTCGACGGCGAGGATGGGGGAGTAGGAAAGGGCACGACGAGAACCATGGCCAGGATTTGGGCGAGCTGAGCGACGGCACGCGACATCCGATCAAAGCCGGCATGGGGCACAGTCTGACGTCGAGGGGGACCGAGAGGAAGTTCGGGCATCCAACGCAATGCCGAGGCCGAGCCCCATGACAGCTGGTGTGCTCGACAGCCATGGACGTGGCTTGAGTTGTGGCGAGCACCAGAGAAGTTGAGTAGGGCGCGACCTGAACGCACGGGCGCCATAGAGTTTGATAGCTTGGTAGCTTCGGTCCAGGTGAGCAGCAGAGAAACATATGTCGACGTCGATGCCTGGATGGATTTGACGGCGGGCAGCCAAGCATGGGGCCAGGTCGATCTGGGCGCGAGGCATAGGGACGGCCGGCAGGTACCAGGGAGTCGCGGATTGACACGTCCATGGCTGAGGGCAAGCGGCACGATGTCGAGGAGGGCCACGATTGTGGCGTCACGGTGACTGGGGAGTCATCGGCGAGCGAGGCAACGAGCACCAGCACAGCCTCAAGGGCGGCGGTCGACACCATGGCTGAGGGCAAGGATCCGAGCTGGGGCCAGACATGAGGAAGATGGGGCGAGCGGCTCTATCACCGGCGGCTAGACTGGGCGAGCACCAAGGGCGAGGTGGCGGACAGGCTCGGTCAGGGAGATAGCAGAGTATGACCGGCAAGCTAGAGTTCGGGTGAGCTCCAAAGAGAGGCGCGATGCGGCGGCCGATGTGGTCAACGGAAATGACGGCGCCGCCACCAGCAGCGTGGGAGATAAAGAAAGGGAGGCAGGGAAGGTCGCAGGGGAGGAGCGCCATGTGGGAGAAGAGGCGGCCGGGCGCCATGGGAAGGAGGCCAAGCTAGAGCTGAAGGGGCGGCCGGTGCCATGGGGACGAGCCGGAGCACCGCGGCGCTGGAGCTGCAGAGGAGCTTGGCCGGGCGCTTGGCCATGGGAGGGGACAAGAGAGAGCACCATGAGAGTTGAAGGAGAGAGAAGCAGAACGCGATGTGCTGGGAGATGGGGAGGAGAAGATGAGCTCGAGCGCTGGAAAAATATCAAGGCCCACGGTGGCCAGATTTTTCTGTGCGGGAGGATGAGGATGACGACTGAAGGATAGGGATCGACTGGATATTTCCTTTTTTTGTTTCTTCTTTTTTACACACTAATCCATATATATTTGTGCTCTCAGATTTGAATCTAGTACTAGAGTATAAATGAGGTTTAATTTGGTCAAACCAAAATGACATTGCCAACTACATAGGAGATCTCTCTTGATATAACTGAGACCCAATAAATTCATCTGCTACCCGAATGCTCAGAGTAGAGCAAGAAATAACAGACCTGACCACGTCATTATCTTTGAACATGATTTCTTAGATAACACACGAGGTCGAGATTATTATGAACTGAAAACTTTATTTGTTGAATTCTAAATGAATTTGTTTGAGGAAAAATTTACAAGGCTGAGTTTTAGCTAGATGTTAACGGATCAAACCAAACGATAATGGATTCGTTGTTTCGAAAGATTACTGAAGTCTAAATTTTGCAAAAATAAATTAGTGACAATTTAGACAGATGGAGACAGACACGATATCAAAATCGTGAAAGACGAAGATGAATAAAATTTAGTGCCCATTTTATTCACCACTATCACGTGTTAAAGTCCGCACTCGTGGTCGAGCAGACGATAAACACCTGGGGTGTTACAATTATTATTCCTAAAATAGTAAATACTAGCTACTAACTAAAGTAATATTTAGGTCTTACAAATAGTGCTCTAAATATATAAATATATATATATATATATTTATATTTATTCTAATCCTGCTATCCATTGCCTTCTTCACCAGTTTCTTCACCTTCAACCAGCACTTCTTCTTGGTTTTCAAGTTCACCAGGTTCAGCTTCTACTTCTGCATGTTTGACTTGTCCCCGGTTGACAGATAAGGGATGACTCTTTCCTGCCGAGGCCTGACCCTGCTTCATTGGAGCCAGAGTACTATAAGTAGCCCGGTTGGGAAAGTAGTTGGCATAGTGCCCAGACTGTCCACACTTGAAGCATGACCTATTGATATATTAGGAGCAACAGGTCCTGTTGGGGTGCTTGCTTGAGGAGGAGCAGTTTGTGTCTGTTGAGTTTGTTGCCCGAAACTACTTCTAGCGTGTCCCTGGTTAGCAGCCCTTCTTTTTTCTCCAAACTCAAACCTCTTGTTTTCCACAGCAATAGCTTTGTCCAGTAGTCTTTGGAAGGACGGGAAAGTGTGCGATACCAGTTGGTATTGTTGCGGTCCAATCAAACCTTCCAGAAAGAGCTCATGTTTCTTTTCATCATCCTCAACTTCCCTAGGAGCATATCGAGATAGCTGGATAAATTTGTCTCTATATTCGCTTACAGACATACCTCCCTGTTTGAGGGATAGAAACTCCTTCCTTTTAATCTTCATGAGTCCAACATGAATATGGTAATTCCTAAATTGAGTGGAGAATTCTGCCCAGGTAATTGTGTTGTAACCACTTACAACCAGGATCGCAAGATTAAGTAAACACAAATCACACACCAACATTTGCAGCGAAATTTCTTTATTACAAAAAGTTACAAGTTAGAACAATTTTACATTATATTTATCGAAGTGGCTACAAAAGTGATTCAAAGCAATAAACTTTGAAATGTTATAAATTTATATATAAGTTTGAAATATATGCTAGCTCAATGACAATCCTCAATAAGAAGCATAGAAGAGCTACTTTAACCTATAAGAAGGCAGTGCCCACTGGCGCTTAACACCATCCACAGCAGCACAATCCTAGTACCTGCAACAACATGGGTTCGAAAACCCTGAGTATGAAGTGTACTTTCGCAAGTCTTACCCGTCTAAGGAAAAAGACTCTCAAGGATATGCTGGCCTTTGGGAATCAAGGTAAAGTTTAACAAGATTCAAAGACTCTTTTGCAGAAAAGCTTACTATGAGTGGATCATTCAGAATTCATTTTACTTGTCAGGTTAAGTAAAGTTACTTGCATCTAAAGTTCTTTCTATCCTAGTTCAAGCACTTGGCCTACACTAGTTGTAATTTTATCATCCCTTCAGTTCACTGGATTGCTATGTGTAGGGCAGTGACCAAGTCTTCATGTCCAAGAAGTAATGGCGATCCCAATCGATTAATACTCAGCCAGGGATCTCCAACCACATGACATATGTAGCACTTAACCCTTACATATGTCAACTTGCCACCGGGTTTCTCAAGACCAGACCGGGTTCACGCCAACCGAGAGCACAGATACACCACCGTCCAGCCTCTTGCCATGGAGGGTACACGCTACTCTCGCCATCTCTCCACTCCCATTGCAAGGTGGCCTTTCTGGTATTGGTCCGACCGAGGCAAAGCTTACCCATGATGAGGCATGTGGCTAGTTCAAAGGTCCTCAATCATCAAGCCTACATCAACATGGTCCTTAATCGACTCAGACGGAGACACTACACCGAGACTCCTTTCTCGTGCAAGTCACCCGCCCGATCTCGTCTTTATTATTTGAAGCCCAAAGTTTGGTACCTGACAAAGGTACCCTTTTCAGATGTTGAACCCATCATGGCCATGATGGATTCACCATCAAGTTTTTCTTTGAAAACTTCCCATCCCATATGAAGCATCATCATTTGTTTAAAACAAAACATTTTGTTTTCTAAAGCAAAACTAAGCATCAGAAAACTTTTAATTAAAACAGGTACCAAGGGATGGTAATCAGTTCCAATGAAGGGAAATGCAACAATAGTTTAACACACAACACCTATCACCTAATGCATCATATAAGGTGATAAAGATTTTAAAACACAAGGAAAGGGGTAATGCACCGGGGCTTGCCTGGAATAACACTAGGTTAGTGTTTGTTAGACGACGATCACTTGACGACCATCCTTTGCCTTAGCACTCGTTCAGTTTGTCCATCTTCAGGTTTGTCTGACTGACGACGTCGTCTTGCGGAGATGTCTAATCTCTGTATTATCCTAGGGTTGACTTGGGTCGTCTTTCGCATCACGTGATTAATTATCGTACGTAAATGAAATGCATAATGCACTTGTATGAATATAATAAGAACTAGCACAATACTAGACAATGTTACACAGTCGAGGATTACACACTACTAACAAGTCATTAGAACCAATTACAGGAAACGCCAGCTGTCGATATAAGACTAACTATAATTTTGCGCTTCTTAATTAATCGGATCTAATTCAAACATTAAGCACTCGTGAATCATGCTTAAGCACTAAATCTTCTTAACTTTACCACAACTTAAACTTATCAACCTGGGCATCTATAACTTAGAAGAAAAAGACTTGAAGTGCCTAAATACATTTCCCCATTATAAAGTTCTCAGATTTGCATAGAAACATTCTTTTAATTCGTTTCCCCAATACTCACTCCTAGATACTAGGAGGAGCAAGCAACATCTATCTATGATGTTTAACCAACCATTAAACCTCGAGTATAATGACGACTAAAATAGGGCATCACATTCTTTTAATTCGTTTAACTATTTATTACACGTATAATATGATGACAATTAAAGCAAAGCATCACTTTATCATACAAGCCAAATTAACACCATAATATTGACGGGGCCTGTCGACTACTCATTCGAGATACTAAACCTATCGCTGGCTTTACAAATCCCACCACACATATTCATTCAATCTATATAACAGTGCGACTAATAGCCTAACAGGAATAACAAATTGGCCCGCCAACTAAAATTCTACTTGAACCCACGAAATCGATGACGCTTCCCGGTCCGCGCATAACACCAAATACGTGACGAGCCACGTACTAGACTTCACTATTCTACACGATCAAATTTTATTCTTGCACTAATTCACTACTGCGATTTACACGCACGTCACTGGCCCACATTAACAGTGCAAGTATACCAAACTGAAGAGAAATATTAAAACGAAGAGCGAGAGCGACGACAGCTCTCCAATAATTTAATCCATCTTGAACGCCACGAGCACAACTACGATTTCCAATTCTGCCATTACGTCGAGCACGTGGTGAGCACCACGCGGACTTCACTGCCTTCTCCATCCACATCAAGAATTTTTCGTCTGCATACTGATTTGTTCCCCTTCTATGCCTAATATTCTCGGATTTTTGGCATGAACACAAGTTGGAGATGTCACGTAGGAGCCAGCATCGGGCAAGGCAACAGATCGACGACAAGCACTAAGGAGGGATAGGCGACGTTGTTGTAGACTCGAAAAGGGGATGAACGACGATGTCGACGTGTTGGCACCACGATTCCGAATCGACGAAGACGATGGTATGACGACACATTTGGGCTTTTTGGTCGAGCACTTGGTGAACATCACACAGGGCGAGTCCGATGCAGCACTTGGGGTGACAGCGAGCGACTGAGCCTCGACGGTGAGGATGGGGGAGTAGGAAAGGGCGCGACGAGAACCATGGCCAGGATTTGGGCGAGCTGAGCGACGACACGCTACATCCGATCGAAGCCAGCATGGGGCACAATCCGGCGTCGAGGGGGACCGAGAGGAAGTCCGAGCATCCAACGCCATGTCGAGGCTAAGCCGCATGACAGCTAGTGTGCTCGACAGCCATGGACGTGGCTTGAGTTGAGGCGAGCACCAGAGAAGCTAAGCAGGGCACAACCTGAATGCAGGGCGCCATAGAGTTCAACAGCTTGGCAGCTTCGGTCCAGGTGAGCAGCAGAGAAACATATGTCGACGTCGATGCCTAGATGGATTTGACGGCAGGCAGCCAAGCATGGGGCCAGGTCGATCTAGGCATGAGGCATAGGGACGACCGGTAGGTACCAGGGAGTCGCGGATTGGCACGTCCATGGCTGAGGGCAAGCGGCGCGATGTCGTGGAGGGCAGCGAGTGCAGTGTCACGGCGACTATGGAGTCATCAGCGAGCGAGGCGACGAGCACCAACACGGCCTCAAGGGCGACGGTCGACGCCATGGCTGAGGGCAAGGATCCGAGCTAGGGCCGGACATGAGGAAGATGGGGCGAGCGGCTCTATCACCAGCGGCTGGACTGGGCGAGCACCAAGGGCGAGGTGGCGGACGGGCTCGGGCAGGGAGATAGTAGAGTATGATCGACAAGCTAGAGTCTGGGCGAGCTCCAAAGAGAGGTGCGATGTGGTCAAGGAAACGACGGCGCCGCCACCAGCGGCGTGGGAGATGGAGAAAGGGAGGCGGGGAAGGTCGCAGGGGAGGAGCGCCATGTGGGAGAAGAGGTGGTCGGGCGTGTCACACCCAGGCTTTAAGGGACAAAGCCGGATGCATCTCATACATGCGCCAAAGAAGACGACATATATAATAACAGAGTGTATAGAGATAAATGTCACAATATAATCAGAGTACTTACTACATAGCGAAAGTCTTACAAAATAACAGATAAATATAACAGGATCTAAAATCCATCCTTGGCGCCAGAAAGTCAACTGGGAGACGACGACCTAAACCTCTCACGAACACAGCGCAACATCCACCATGCGCCTCATCCAGTGGTACCTGTTCTTGACCTGTGGGGGGTGAGCTCACACATGATCATAGCTCAACAAGTTGTGGGGAATAATGTGGCATGAACTCGCCAAAGGTGGAAGCTCATGTGATGTGTAAGGCTGATCAACAATAGGGGTTAAAGCTGAGCATTGCTTTTAATTAGTTGGTCAAATTTTATTAGCAGTTACTAAAAGTAAGTAAATACCAAACCATAATAAATAATAGAACAGAAGTAATTAATAATCCCATGCAATGCATATAACAATTTGAGTTTAAGTTTCATAATTTAATCATGCGAGAGTCCTAATCTGCTCTTGACCGTGAGCTCGGCTAGTATACCAGTTTTACACTCTGTAGAGGTTGTACCCTTTATCCACAAGTCGTGTTTCCCATGTCGCCAGGGTTTGCAAAGCCCTTAGACACTACCGAGGTGAATGGCTAGGGATCCACTACGAGGCCTTTACAAAGTTCCACTAGCTTCCGAAAACCCGCTACAGTTTATGAGAAGAGCACTTGCAAGAATCCCTTGTCTGACCGCCTTCGCAACAAAATCAACCCAAGAACCTCCTTGCATGCAACTCCCCTACTGCCCTTGCCCCTTTCGGGTAAGGTAGTCTTCCACTAGCTTTCCTAATTAGTTAGCCAAGGGGTCCCATTCCTCCCTTGTGGTGGCACGTGTTTCTCATGTTAAGCTCCATGTCTCAATTAAAGATAATAATGATCTTGTCATAAACATAAATAAAATAACAGAATAATTGGAACATGGACATAATGTGATATTAATCCCAAAACCATATAAAGTAATAGCAAAAACTACCCATGTGATTCAGGGGTAAACAAGGTAAAAAGGATAACAGACTAGGGTGACCTATTGGGTCCCATCAAAATTAAACCTATGCATTGAATAGTGATAATAAAGAATATTATTGGGTAACAAAAGTGGATCAAGGACACAACTTGCCTGGCACTTGAGATTCCAGGTACCAAGATGATTCTTCAGATCCTCGTGACCTCACTGCTAGTCGTAGCAATATAAACAAACATGGTATAGACAAAATTAACATCACACTAAGCATAAATACAAATTGAATAATAATGATCTACGCGAAGCTACGAGATCGCGGGATCGAGAACCACTAAAATCGGAGTTACGGTTAAGGAGTCATGATTTTATAGAAGATTTATGTGATTAAAAATATTAATCTATATTATAAATTGGTTAATATAAATCATGTGAGAGGTTATTCTATAAATAATTATCTCAACTTTAATCTAAGTCATAAATTGACCATAAATTATATTCTAGTAGATTATAATGATAAGGAGATTAACAAGACTAACCAATGTAAAATAAAAGTCTAGTTATAAAAGAATGAAACATGGTACAATAAATGTTATTATTGCGTAGTAAATATTTATACGAGACTAACGCAACTGGAACGAGCCAATTTGGAATTAAAACGAAGGAGTTATCAATTTCTAATGATTTTTTGTGTTTTGTACAAGATTAATTAAGAAATTAATTTTAATACAGTTTTCATGACAAACCAGAGGTACTATGTGATAAGCAATAATATTATAAAATTATAGGAACTGGAATGGATTAAAAAGGAGTTAAAATGTATTTTCTAGGAATTAAACAAATTTCTACAATTATTTATATATTCACAAATCAATTTATAATTATTTTCTCTGATTTCTTTAATTCCTGGACTGTGCAACCATTTATAGAAAACACACGGGCTATTCTACAAAATTTCCTTAGACCCAGAAGTATCCCGCGGTGGACGGTGGGTTGTTTTTGTGAAAATCGAGGGGCTTTTTTGTCAAGAGTACGTGGCGAAGGGTTATCCGCCCACCTGAGCCATCAGATTAGCGTTAGACGGCTCAGATTAGTCCAAACATCATAACGATCCGATGCGAAATAGTGTCCATTGGGTTAAAATTCGACGACTAGATTTTAATGGATCAGGATCTCACTCTAACCATCCGATCCAATCTACGGCTCAGGTCTATTAGGCGAAAGGGTAAGCGAGATCTAATCCGAGTCGTCCATCCTACGATCAACGGTCGACAGCTTCATCCAGGCAAGGGGTAGCACTTTCTAATCTAAGGTGCTTATCACCAATTGGACGACCCATGTTCTTGTCCTACATCACGCCGGCTCATAGCAGTGGCGACAGCACCGCGCGGCAGTGAACGCCGGTAAACAGACACATGTGCCGAGCCCGGTGACCCAAAAATCCTCCTCCGATTAACCCAACACGCACCAGGGAAACAACCAAATATGAGGTGGACCATACCGGGTCTTAATGCGTCGACGAAACCTGCCCTTAGCTCCCGATGACTCCACGACGAGTCCGACCGAGGGTGGCGCTGTCTGGTCGTTGTTGAGGAAGAGCGTGGCCACGGCGCCTTTCATAGATCCGCTCCCGGTGCGTCAGGGATGGAGAATCGAGACCCCATGTGACGGCCATCCCGTCATCCGCGAGGTCCCACAGCGTCTGTGATGAGGAGCAGCAAGCTCCTACCTCCAACCTTCGGAAATGTTGAGGAACAGGGGAGGCCGAGGCAGGACCGCCATGTCGAAGAGCGACATGCCACGAGAGTGAGCTGCTGGTCGCGAGCGTGAGAAGTGGCAGGTGGGAATGGGCTGGCCGAGGGAGCTTGCCAGAGCTGGATGCGATACGGCGACACCGGCAGCCGCCATGTGGGAGAAGTCGGGGTGGCACAACATAAGAAGTGGGCGCCAAAATCCGTGGATCTTATGGGGGAGAAGGAGTTGAGTCGGTGGAATCGCGCGCGGCTGGTGCGGAGAGGCAGTTGCAGACAGCTTCGACGACCTGGCGTCAGGCAGACTGCACCTATGGCCCACCGGCCAAAGAGTTCGGAAGATGATCCAGTGACTACGACTGACAAGTGGGCCACCCTAAGCCTGCGCAAGATACACAGGAGGACCTGGCCATGCACGCGAGCGCACGGGGTCGGACTGACAGGTGGGGCCTGCCCGTCGGCTTTGGATCCATATGTGCGGCGCACGTTGAAGGCTGTTGGGCCGGCTCGTGTAGGCGCTTTACTGGGTCCAATTCGGTTTCCCCGGCCCAATTCGCTAAAGTTCTGTTTTCTTTTTTTCTTCTCTTTTCCCTTTTCTTTTCCTTCCCAATTCAAACTTCAATTTGAATTTAAATTCGAATTATGTGGCAAATTTGTCTCCAAATTAAATGTCCGCTTAAACATGTTATGAGATAAGTTTATTTATTTTTAATATTTTATTCTATGCTGACTAATGCTTCTCTTTCTCAAATTCTAGAGTTTCCAATTAGATATTTATTTCCGAATTGGCTTCTAATATATTTCTATTAACATTATTTATTATTTCCAAATGCACATAAAAATAATACTCAGCATGATGCATGTATTATTTTTGGGTGCCATTAGTTAATTAAGGGCTTTTGATGTGATTGTCCACATGTGATAACAAATGGGGCAACCATATGTATGTAAAGCAACTATATTTCCTTATTATACTTTTTGGGTATTACAAATCCTAACCCCTTAAAAGAAATATCGTCCTCGAGATTTATAACAAAAGGGTGTTTAACCATGTTATCTCAGAATATATGCACAAACAAAAAAATCTCGGCATGATGCACAACTCATTAGCAACACATGCAGTCAATTAGACCTTTTTATTCCTTCTAAAATAGTATCATATCATCTACTAACTAAAGTAACATTTAGATCTTTCAAATAGTAGTAATTTAAATATATGTTTATGTAGCTCGGTGGAGCTGGTGGTGGTGGTGGGCGTTGTTGTTGTCTTTCTAACTGTGCTTGCCTTATTTCTCGACGTATCTCCAGGCGTCTTTATCTTTATGAAATTCAAGCATATTGTTTTTTTATCTCAGTGGGACTTCCAATGTATATTTTATACACCTAAAATTTCCATGCCATAACAGGTGTGGCATAGAAAACAAGGTTACATTATGTTTTAGCTTTTTGGTGAGTATAGAGGAGATTTGGGGTAAAAGAAAGTTAGGTAAGTGAGATTTTTTTTATTTCGGTGGTGGATCTTAATTCACCTGAAGATTTTTTTACTTGTATCCTTCATTTTCGAGGTTAACCTTCTTCCTGGGCCTAACTTAGTAGAAACAGATCTTCAGATGAGGTAGGGTATAGGTTAGATTGGATATAACTAGATTAGACTGGTTGAAGTTAGATAGATCTACCAGGGTAGAAGATATATTATTAGGAGGTGTTAGAATCTTTTGAGATAGGATGAATTATATAGCTTAGGTAGGTCAGAATCTCTATCGGTTAAACAGAGGGGTTATGCAACTATCGAATGGTTGAGGTAGTTACATAAGGCCAGGTGGTTGTATGTGGTCTAGTCTAAATTGGAATCTTAGTCCAACTTGGATTAAAACATATTTATAAGAGTAGGATCCAATCTTATTTTACCAGTATTATCTAACATGTTTGTCCATTAGGTTAGATCTGATCAAATTAGATGGGATCAGAATTAAAGTGGTGTGATCAGATTAGACTAGAGAGGATCTAGAATATATCGATGTGGCTGGTCTAGTTTAGATAAGATCAAATTGGATTAGATCATGATTGTTATCCCATAATGAGATAAACAAAGTGGTTGGGATAAGTATGCTTATTAGGACAACATGAGTCTCTAAGATTTTGGTAGAATCTTTTGAGATTGATTAGATCTATTAGGATAGGACAGAATCTTTTCGAGATAAGATGGATTATTAAGGTAAGAAAGAATATTTTAACATGAGATGGATCTATTAAGATAAGAGAGAGTCTTTTAAGATAAGAGGGAATTTTTTAATATAAGATAGATCTATTAGGGCAAGAGAGAATCTTTTAAGATAAGATGGATCTATATGAAATAGGTACACTTTAATGTAGGATAATCTAAGTTGTTTAGTTATCTTATGAATTCTATTTATGTCTATATGTATATGTAGATGTAATTGTGGACACTACTCCACAACTAATCACACTCAATCAAAGATCCAAATAAGACAAATATCATAAGAACAAACACTCAAGCGTATAGATACCTATAAAAATAGTTTTATTTTTGGTCCTAGGAGTAGGTCTCCTATTTCTAAAGATCACTTTAGGCACGGGATTTCAAAGTGTGAAATCCACGTTTGTCTTTAGAAGGAAAAGGTAAGAATAATTAGAGTGAAGCCGAATTAGATGAGAAAAGATTAAGATAAGTTTAGAAAAGAATCAGAGTAACAAAAGTAAGGTTATTCAGAGTAGAACAGTAGAAGGTGAAACATGATCAAGATAAGCATAGAAAGAATCAGAGTAAGGTAAGTAGGTAAGGGTTGTCCAGTTCTATCTGGGTTTCGTCAGCAGTCAACATTCCTTTGATACCACTTCTGTCACACCCGGGCTTTAAGGGACAAAGCCGAGTGCATCTCATACATGTGCCAAAGAAGACAACATATATAATAACAGAGTGTATAGAGATAAATGTCACAATATAATCAGAGTACTTATTACATAGCGAAAGTCTTACAAAATAATAGATAAATATAACAGGATCTAAAATCCACCCTTGGCGCTAGAAAGTCAACTGGGAAACGACGACCTAGACCTCTAACGAACACAGCGCAACATCCACCATGCGCCTCATCCAGTGGTACCTATTCTTGACCTGTGGGGGGTGAGACAGCAAGGGTGAGCTCACACATGATCATAGCTCAACAAGTTGTGGGAAATAATGTGGCATGAACTCGCCAAAGGTGGGATCTCAGGTGATATGTAAGGCTGATCAACAATAGGGGTTAAAGCTGAGCATTGCTTTTAATTAGTTGGTCAAATTTTATTAGTAGTTACTAAACGTAAGTAAATACCAAACCATAATAAATAATAGAACAAAAGTAATAAATAATCCCATGCAATGCATATGACAATTTGAGTTTAAGTTTCACAATTTAATCATACGAGAGTCCTGAGCTGCTCTTGACCGTGAGCTCGGCTAGTATACCAGTTTTACACTCTGCAGAGGTTGTACCCTTTACCCACAAGTCGTGTTTCCCATGTCACCAGGGTTTGCAAAGCCTTTAGACACTACCGAGGTGAATGGCTAGGGATCCACTACGAGGCCTTTACAAAGTTCCACTAGCTTCCGAAAACCCGCTACAGTTTATGGGAAGAGCACTTGCAAGAATCCCTCGTCTGACCGCCATCGCAGCAAAATCAACCCGAGAACCTCCTTGCATGCAACTCCCCTACTGCCCTTGCCCCTTTTGGGTAAGGTTGTCTTCCACTAGCTTTCCTAATTAGTTAGCCAAGGGGTCCCATTCCTTCCTTGTGGTGGCACGTGTTTCTCAAGTTAAGCTCCATGTTCCAATTAAAGATAATAATGATCTTGTCATGAACATAAATAAAATAACAGAATAAATGGAACATGGACATAATGTGATATTAATCCCAAAACCATATAAAGCAATAGCAAAAACTATCCATGTGATTCAGGGCTAAACAAGGTAAAAAGGATAACAGACTAGGGTGACCTATTGGGTCTCATCAAAATTAAACCTATGCATTGAATAGTGATAATAAAGAATATTATTGGGTAACAAAAGTGGATCAAGGGCACAACTTGCCTGGCACTTGAGATTCCAGGTACCAAGATGATTCTTCAGATCCTCGTGACCTCACTGCTAGTCGTAGCAATATAAACAAACATGGTATAGATAAAATTAACATCACACTAATCATAAATACAAATTGAATAATAATGATCTATGCGAAGCTACGAGATCGCGAGATCGAGAACCACTAAAATCGGAGTTACGATTAAGGAGTCATGATTTTATAGAAGATTTATGTGATTAAAAATATTAATCTATATTATAAATTGGTTAATATAAATCATGTGAGAGGTTATTCTATAAATAATTATCTCAACTTTAATCTAAGTCATAAATTGACCATAAATTATATTCTAGTAGATTATAATGATAAGGAGATTAACAAGACTAACCAACGTAAAATAAAAGTCTAGTTATAAAAGAATGAAACATGATACAATAAATATTATTATTGCGTAGTAAATATTTATACGAGACTAACGCAACTGGAACGAGTCAATTTGGAATTAAAACGAAGGAGTTATCAATTTCTAATGATTTTATGTGTTTTGTACAAGATTAATTAAGAAATTAATTTTAATACAGTTTTCATGATAAACCCGAGGTACTATGTGATAAGCAATAATATTATAAAATTATAGGAACTGGAATGGATTAAAAAGGAGTTAAAATATATTTTCTAGGCATTAAACAAATTTCTACAATTATTTCTATATTCACAAATCAATTTATAATTATTTTCTCTGATTTCTTTAATTCCTGGACTGCGCAACCATTTACAGAAAACACAGGGGCTATTCTACAAAATTTCCTTAGACCCAGAAGTATCCCGCGATGGACGGCGGGTTGTTTTTGTGAAAACCGAGGGGCTTTTTTGTGAAGAGTACATGACGAAGGGGTATCCGCCCGCCTGAGCCATCAGATCAGCGATAGACGGCTCAGATTAGTCCAAACATCATAACGATCTGATGCGAAATAGTGTCCATTGGGTTAAAATTCAACAGCTAGATTTTAATGGATCGGGATCTCACTCTAACCGACGGCTCAGGTCTATTAGGCGAGAGGGTAAGCGAGATCTAATCCGAGTCGTCCATCCTATGATCAATGGTCGACAGCTTCATCCAGGCAAGGGTAGCACTTTCTAATCTAAGGTGCTTATCACCAATTGGACGACCCGTGTTCATCACCTACCTCACGCCGGCTCACAGCGGTGGCGACAGCACCGCGCGGCAGTGAACGCCGGTAAACAGACACATGTGCTGAGCCCGGAGACCTAGAAATACTCCTCCGATTAATCCAACACATACTAGGGAAACAACCAAATGTGAGGTGCACCATACCGAGTTTTAATGCGTCGACGAAACCTGCCCTTAGCTCCCGATGACTCCACGACGAGTCCGACCGAGGGTGGCGCTGTCTGGTCGTTGTTGAGGAAGCGCGCGGCCGCGGCGCCTTGCCTAGATCCGCTCCCGGTGCGCCCGGTGCGTCAGGGATGGCAAATCGAGACCCTAGGTGACGGCCATCCTCTCATCCGCGAGGTCCCGTAGAGTCTGTGATGAGGAGCAACAAGCTCCTACCTCCAACCTCCAAAAATGTTGAGGAACATTGGAGGCCGAGGCAGGACCGCCGCGTCAAAGAGCGACACGCCACGAGTGTGAGCCGCTGGTCGCGAGCGTGAGAAGTGGCAGGTGGGAAGGGGCTGGCCGAGGGAGCTTGCTAGAGTTGGAGGCGACACGGCGACGTCGGCAGCCGCCATGTGGGAGAAGTCAGGGTGGCGCAGCATAAGAAGTGGGCACCGAAATCCATGGATCTTATGGGGGAGAAGGAGTTGAGCTGGTGGAATCGCGCGTGGCTGGTGCGGAGAGGCAGTTGCAGACAGCTTCGATGACCTGGCGTCAGGCGGACTACACCTATGGCCCACTAACCAGAGAGTTCGGAATCCAGTGACTACGACTGACAAGTGGGCCACCCCGAGCCTGCGCAAGATACGCAGGAGGACCCGACCATGCACGTGAGCGCACGGGGTCGGACTGACAGGCGGGGCCTGCCCATCGGCTTCGGATCCGTATGCGCGGCGCACGTTGAAGGCTGTTAGGCCGGCTCGTGTAGGCGCGTTACTGGGTCCAATTCGGTTTCCCCGGCCCAATTCGCTACAATTCTGTTTTCTTTTTTTCTTCTCTTTTCCCTTTTCTTTTCCTTCCCAATTCAAACTTCAATTTGAATTTAAATTCAAATTATGTGGCAAATTTGTCTCCAAATTAAATGTCCGCTTAAACATGGTATGAGATAAGTTTATTTATTTTCAATATTTTATTCTATGCTGAATAATGCTTCTCTTTCTCAAATTCTAGAGTTTCCAATTAGATATTTATTTCCGAATTGGCTTCTAATATATTTCTATTAACATTATTTATTGTTTCCAAATGCACATAAAAATAATACTCAGCATGATGCATGTATTATTTTTGGGTGCCATTAGTTAATTAAGGGCTTTTGATCTGATTGTCCACATGTGATAACAAATGGGGGCAACCATATGTATGTAAAGCAACTATATTTCCTTATTACACTTTTTTGGGTATTACAGGGCGCCATGGGAAGGAGGCCGAGCTAGAGCTGAAGGGGCGGCCGACGCCATGGGGACGAGCCGGAGCACCGCGGCGCTGGAGCTGCAAAGGAGCTCGGCCGGGCGCTCGGCCATGGGAGGGGATAGGAGAGAGAGCGCCGTGAGAGTTGAGGGAGAGAGAAGCAGGGTGCGACGTGCTAGGAGATGGGGAGGAGAAGATGAGCTCGAGCGCTGGAAAAATATCAAGGCCCACGGTGGCCAGATTTTTCTGTGCGAGAGGATGAGGACGACGACTGAAGGATAGGGATCGACTGGATATTTCCTTTTTTTGTTTCTTCTTTTTTACACACTAATCCATATATATATTTGTGCTCTCAGATTTGAATCTAGTACTAGAGTATAAATGAGGTTTAATTTGGTCAAACCAAAATGACATTGCCAACTACATAGGAGATCTCTCTTGATATAATTGAGACCCGATAAATTCATTTGCTACCCGAATGCTCAGAGTACAGCAAGAAATAACAGACCTGACCACGTCATTATCTTTGAACACGATTTCTCAGATAACACACGAGGTCGAGATTATTTTGAACTGAAAACTTTATTTGTTGAATTCTAAATGAACTTGTTTGAGGAAAAATTTACAAGGCTGATGTCGGAGAGGAAATCTCCGGCCGGGTGGCGGAGTGCACCCGCCCTAAATCCTAAGATGAGGAGGGGCCTAAGTGTTTTTCCTGTTATGCGAGATGGAAGGATGAACACATGAACACGCGAGGGTTTAGAGTGGTTCAGGCCGCCGGAGCGTAACACCCTACTCCACTGTGTGTTGGATTGCTGTGGAAGCTTGAGAGTTTGAGTGAACTTCTGTTGTACTGTCGCATGCCTCCCCTTTTATAGCTGAAGGGGGCATACACAAAGGTACCGAGCCCTGACACGTGGGCCCAGGGACAAAATGTATATAGCACTTGGAGCTACTAATGTTCGCTGCTAGGGCAATCTTCTCGTGCCCTGACATCCGAGATCTGTGTATCCTCGGTGTGCCGAGGAAGCTTCTTGTACAAGGGACGATATCCATAGTGCGCCGCATAGCACGAGCGCACTGTTTGGTAACGGACCTGACAGGCGCGCCGCCTGCAAGGTTACCCTGACGCCGTCTGCCAGCGGAGTGGACAGGACGCATTAAATGCTGAGAGGGCACATTGTCTGTCAGCGTGGTGGCAGGCGGCGCGTCCTCTCCGTATTAAATGCAAAGACTGCGTGGCTTTAGGGGCCTTACGTCAGGCTACGCCCGTTGGCTTATGTCACGGGTCACAAGCCACGCGGCAGCAGTGGGTCTCCACCTGAGCGGGGAGCGTACGGCAAGGCCTGGACACGTGCCAACGCCGGACCCTTACTCATGTCGGGGTTCCCCCCATCCTGGGTTCTTGTTAAGGTCCGGACCTTACCCGGAGGGACCTGGGGCCCAACGGAGGGACCCGGCATACCTTTCTAGGAGTCCCGGACTATAATCAATGGCTCGGGCTGTGCGTACAGGGGTCCGGTGTCCCTCTGCGGGGGTCTGGACCCGATAACGCACCCTGGTGTATTATCTTTCCTTGCCACGTGGAACCCCTGAACCTGCCCATGTGGTGGGGTCAGGGTGCCGCTCTCTGTGCGGCGACTTTATACTGTAGTAGAGGGTACCCCTGATTGAGGGTACTGACAGTGGCCCCCGGGCCCACCTCATGGGAGGGTGCGAGCCTGCAGGCGGGGCTAGAGTCTGATTGGTGATTTGCCTGCTGCTCCTGCGCGCCTGTTGATGCAATTACTGCCGACCCGCCTATGGCTACGCCGACTACCACGCCCGTTCCCACGGCTGACTGGCCCGTGACCTTTGTACTTAATGTCACTGTTGGGCCATGCGCGGGGTGCCTCGAGTCGTTGCACTGGTTCTGAAAACTTATCTTTTCAGTCTTCTACGGCGGCCCCGAGGGGACGCGGCATTAGCGCAAGTGGCGGTGCGATTTTTCCGCACCCAGTAACCGGCACGCCGGTTGCATGACATGTGGGCCTAGGTCCGCATGTTGGACCACCGATTGCAGCGAAGCTAAGGGGGCGCACAACCGTGGGGCGGTTATACGCTTCCTGCGCAGCGGTTCGCCTTCTTGACCGCTGGTTTTGGCGAAAATGAAGAGGCGCATAACTGCGGGGCAGTTGCACGCTCCTTGTGCGTCGGTTCGTCTTCCCGACCGCTGGTTGCTTCGAAAATGAAGGGGCGTATAACCACGGGGCGGTTGCGTGCTCCTTGTGTGGTGGTTTGCCTTCTTCATGCTTTGGGTCAGCCTATATGACGCGTGGGGCCTGGCCCCCGTGTCATAGGGCGGGATGCTCGGTGCACACCGAGGGAGACTTTGCCCATGACGCTCCGGGGCGCAAGAGGGGAAATCTCCCTTTAAAAAGGGATCGATTTCTCGGGTAGTAGTCATGCCTCGCTCCTCTTGCATCCTTCGCGCCCTTCTGCCTTCCGGGCCTCTGGATGGGGCGCGCCGGTGTTCGCTGGGGGGATCCGCGCCAGAGCTATCCCCTCCGACGGTCTCATCGTTGAAGAGCCCGCGCTCGCAGTGGGGCTGTCGATCTTGTCTTCTTGCTGCTGTTGGAGGAGCACGACCTTGTGGAGGTTGGCGCTCTTCAGCCATCGCTTGGCTTCAAGGATTTTCATCATGCAGCCCGGCTGCAGTCCTCCGCTAGTGGTCATCCAGAAGGATGACCACCAGCCTCGTGGTGGGGAGAAGCGAGCCAGGCTGCGGCCTCTCTCCTTCCCTCAGCTTCAAGGATGTTCATCATCCTTGCTGGGGTGGAAGGCGAGCTAAGTCGGGGCCCTGCCCTCCGCATGGGCTGGTGACCCGCTTCTTCCTCCAGCATTCGGAGGGGAAGGGTGTTCACCAGCCTTACGGAGGAGGCGAACCTCGGCTACGCGGGGCCGGCTGGCTGTAGGTCGTCAGCTGCAGCGTGTCTGGCCCTTTGGGCTGGATGGCTTGGGTGCCGCCTCCGACGCTGCCTCCTATCATCTGGCTGAGGCGTGGCTGTCCATCCACCGCATGGGCGACAGTCGCGCTGTGCGTGGGTCTGCCACATCCACGACTTCTCCTGCCCGCTGGCCGCACTTGGGGGTCATACAAGACGTCGTACGCCATGAGGGCGGTGGCCGCGTTCTTGGATGGTCTTGTCCTCACTCCCACGGGAAGACGGGAGCGAGGACCCCTTCGTGCATGCTGGGGCAGCCGCCGTCCACCAGTGCAGAGGTGGCCGCTATCGTCGGTGCTGAGGTGGTCATCGCCGCTGGTGAGCCTACCCATTGCAGAGGTGGTTGCCTCCGCTGGCGAGACCATCAAAGCCACCTACCGCCGAGTCCCCGACTCTTTGGCTTTAATGGCCTCGTTGTCACCCCCCGTAGGAGGACGAGGGCGAGGACCTCCTTGCAATGGCGCACACCCTGAGGTGGTCGCCGCCGCTGGTAAGCCGCTCGGAGCGGAGGTGGTTGTCGCTGCTGGTGCAAAGGTGGTCGCTGTCGCCGGCGACCCGTCGGTGCAGAGGTGGTCGCCGCCGCCGGTGAGGCTGCCCGGAGCCAGCTTCCAGCACGACTCCTGCTGGTGCAGCGCAGTTCATTCCTGCATAAATGGAGCTAGGGCCCCACTTGTAAGGGAATGTAATAACATATGTTTGCTTGGAAGCAGAATGTAACAACATTTGTACGCAGGATTTTAGTCTGGGAAGCCAAGTTGTGTGTCCGGACTCCCTGGATGGTGGTTCTAGGTACTAGGACACCTGCCGTAGGATGGTGGAGTGTGCAGGCCCACGGTACGGGACCAGGCTGAGCGGCTACACGCCTCCGGACCACCCCAGGAGACAAGCGTCTCTTCTCTAGTTCTGGACCCCAAGTTCTCGGACGCACAGGACTTATAGTTCCCAATACTAGGGCACCCGTCACGGAGTGGTGGAGTGTGCAGGATTTCGGGTACGGAACCAAGCTAACCGGCCACACAGGCTCCGGACCACCCCCTGGAACGGGCACCCGTTCTTTAGAATCGGCCCCCAGGCTTTTCCTATTTTTGTAAGGTACTCTTGAGTATTATTTATAAAGCAGTGTTTAATACTTATCTGTGTTTCGCTCATTCCTGCTGTGTGTGATGTTACGTTGTTGACTCGCCCTAGTGGCTGGCCCCCCCCGCCTGGGATGCAGGCTTGATGTGTCGAGGTTGGATACCAGCGTGTGTGAAACAGTTGTCAACGACTCTCGGGAGGCAGCCTCGCTGAGACCTGGATCTTGGAGCAATAGGATAAAGCTATCATAGAAGCGCATCCGAGGGGGTAAATCCTCCCCGTATACCATGACATGCATGGGTGTAGGCCAACAGGCTGGGTTTATGAGGGCGGACCTCACCGGGCTGGCGTACACGTGTGCGTTACTTAGCTAAAAAAGGGAGAAAGGTTCGACCCCTCAGACTTGCCCCTATGGAAAGAACTTACAGAGATGCTACAGAGGTTAGGAAGGGGTACTCCTTCAGTCGTGACAGGATGGTCACCCTTGGGTCGGCGTGTTTCCGTCACCTTCAAGGGTCCTTCCCAGCTGGGGGAGTGTTTGAGGAGCCCTTCTTGGTTTGGTGCTTGCCGTAGGACTAGGTCCCGACCCTGCGTTCCCATCTGCGTTTGACAGAGGAGCCCTCGTCCTTGGTTGTGGCCCCATCTGAGGACTAGACCTGTGGGGAGTCCAGTGGGGTTTCCGGGGGAAGACAGACTTTGGCCCCGTAGACCTGGGGACACGAGGTCCCGCCGATGGTCGGTCTAGTCATCGCTATCGGACTGGGAGTCTCTAGTGAAGACGTCCTTTAGGTCCCCCTCGGTTGCCTGATACCCGAGGTCTCGCTCAGCCGCGGCCACCTCGCCGTCGTCGACCTTTTCCTTGCCAGGACGGCGACGAGGTGGGGAGTCGTCTTTGGAAGACTGCTCACGCCGCTCGCTGACACGTTCACCGACACGTTTCGCAAGATCAATGATCTCGCGGCACTTCGTGACGCTGTGGCGACCGTTGGGGTGTACAGGGCACGAGCCGCTGTTACTCCTCTGTGGCCTTGGGCGCTTGTTGCGATCGCCCCGGTCCCTGGTCGTGGATGCGACGACCAGCGCGGTAGACTGCGGCTTCTCGTAGCCGCGGCCCTTCTTTTTCTTTTTGCCGTCCCGGGGGGCGGCACCCGAGCCACCCGTGTGGGTAGTCCCGGTTTGTGGGGCCGAGTGCCATGCACAGCCCTCAGCGGCTCTAGCGCACTTGTCAGCTAGAGCGAAGAGCGTGGGGACAGTCTCCACGTCATGTGTGGCCAGCTTATCCAACATTTTCTTATCACGTACCCCCTGTCGGAAGGCCGTGATGATGGAGGCATCGAAAATACGAGGTATAGTACCTCGTACTTTGGTGAAGCGGGAGATAAACGTCCGAAGGGTCTCTCTGGGCTCCTGCCTCACTACGTGTAGGTGGGCCTCCATGCCGTGTTGCTGGTAAGCGCTGGTGAAGTTTGCAATGAACCGCGCGCAGAGCTCTTTCCAGGTGTAGATTGACCCTGGGGCGAGGTTCATGAGCCAAGTCCAGGCAGGCCCAGACAAGGCAACATGAAAATAAGTTGCCATCACAGCGGTGTTCCCACCTGCTGCTGTGATGGCGTTGACGTATACCTGCAGGAATTCTGACGGATTTGATGTACCATCGTATTTTTCCGGTAGGTGCGGCTTGAACTTGGGTGGCCACGATGCTGCGCGGAGATGATCCGCGAGAGCGGCACACCCCACACCGGCTAAGGGGACACCCGCCTAGAACCGGGCACCCACTGGGGTTTGCGGTGTATTTGCAGTGAAATATTGGTCGAGGTTGCGGCCCTCGATGTTTTATCAGCGCTCACGCGTCCTTTCTAGGGAGACCCAGGCATCTTCCCCCGCACGCCTGCGGTTGAGTTCTGCTCGGAGGTCATCGGTCTGTGTACCCCTTATGGAGGGCGAACGCACAGACGTCGTCGCCTCGCGTTGGCGCCAGGATGACCGAGGCCTGGACCTGGTCGAAGCAGAATGTGCCATGCCGAGTAGCCGGTCGATGTCGTCACGCCACTGCTTCATGGCCCCCGGTGAGGCCGTGGAGCTAAGGGTTGGCGTAGCAACTCCCTGGCTGCAGACAACGCCGTAGGCGCTACCCTTGATGGAGTCCCGGACGCTTGTGCAGGCGTGTGCTGCTGCACGGCGTGTACAACAGCAGTCCCAGAGTCAGGGCGGTCGGGTACTCGCAGCGCAGAGGATGCAACTTCTTGCTCCATCGCAAAATCTTCTGACGTCTCAGTGCGGTGCTCGATGATCCGCACCATCATGCCGAATAAGAACACAGGCAAAAACCTAAAGCCTAGGCCTCTACCTGGCGCGCCAAATGTCGGAGAGGAAATCTCCGGCCAGGTGGCGGAGTGCACCTGCCCTAAATCCTAAGATGAGGAGGGGCCTAAGCGTTTTGCCTGTTATGCGAGATGGAAGGATAAACACAAGAACACGCGAGGGTTTAGAGTGGTTCAGGCCGCCGGAGCGTAACACCCTACTCCACTGTGTGTTGGATTGCTGTGGAAGCTTGAGAGTCTGAGTGAACTTGTGTTGTAACATCGCATGCCTCCCCTTTTATAGCTGAAGGGGGCATACACAAAGGTACTAAGCCCCGACATGTGGGCCCATGGACAAAATGTATATAGCACTTGGAGCTACTAATGTTCGCTGCTGGGGCAATCTTCTCGTGCCCTGACATCCGAGATCTGCGTATCCTCGGTGTGCCGGGGAAGCTTCTTGTACAAGGGATGATATCCATAGTGCGTCGCATAGCACGAGCGCACTGTTTGGTAACAGACCTGATAGGCGCGCCGCCTGCAAGTTTACCCTGACGCCGTCTGCCAGCGGAGTGGACTGGACGCATTAAATGATGAGAGGGCACATCGTCTGTTAGCGTGGTGGCAGGCGACGCGTCCTCTCCGTATTAAATACAGAGACTACATGGCTTTAGGGGCCTTACGTCAGGCTCCGCCTATTGGCTTATGTCACGAGTCACAAGCCACGCGGCAGCAGTGGGTCTCCGCCTGAGCGGGGAGCGTATGGCAAGGCCTGGACACGTGCCACTCCGGACCCTTACTCATGCCGGGGTTCCCCCCATCCCGGGTCCTTGTTAAGGTCCGGACCTTACCTGGAAGGACCTGGGGCCCAACAGAGGGACCCGGCATACCTTTCTGGGAGTCCCGGACAGTAATCAAAGGCTCGGGCTATGCGTACAGGGGTCCGGTGTCCCTCCACGGGGGTCCGAACCCGATAACGCACCCTGGTGTATTATCTTTCCTTGCCATGTGGTACCCCTGAACCTGCCCATGTGGTGGGGTCAGGGTGCCGCTCTCCGCGCGGCGACTTTATACTGTAGTAGAGGGTACCCCTGATTGAGGGTACTGACAGCTGAGTTTTAGCCAGATGTTAACGGATGAAACCAAACAATATTGGATTCGTTGTTTCGAAAGATTACTGAAGTCTAGATTTTGCAAAAATAAATTAGTGACAATTTAGACAGATGGAGACAGACACGATATCAAAATCGTGAAACACGAAGATGAATAAAATTTAGTGCCTATTTTATTCACCACTATCACGTGTTAAAGTCCGCACTCGTGGTCGAGCAGACGATAAACAACTGGGGTGTTACAATTATTATTCCTAAAATAGTAAATACTAGCTACTAACTAAAGTAATATTTAGGTCTTACAAATAGTGCTCTAAATATATAAATATATATATATTTATTCTAATCCTGTTATTCATTGCCTTCTTCACCAATTTCTTCACCTTCAACCAGCACTTCTTCTTGGTTTTCATGTTCACCAGGTTCAGCTTCTACTTCTGCATGGTTGACTTGCCCCCGGTTGATAGATAAGGGCTGACTCTTTCCTACCGAGGCCTGACCCTGCTTCATTGGAGCCGGAGTAGTATAAGTAGCCCGGTTGGGAAAGTAGTTGGCATAGTGCCCAGACTGTCCACACTTGAAGCATGACCTGTTTGTGGATATATTAGGAGCAACAGGTCCTGCTAGGGTGCTTGCTTGAGGAGGAGCAGTTTGTGTCTGTTGAGTTTGTTGCCTGGAACTACTTCCAGCCTGTCCCTGGTTAGCAGCCCTTCTTTTTTCTCCAAACTCAAACCTCTTGTTTTCCACAGCAATAGCTTTGTCCATTAGTCTTTGGAAGGACGGGAAAGTGTGCGATACCAGTTGGTATTGTTGCGGTCCAATCAAACCTTCTAGAAAGTGCTCATGTTTCTTTTCATCATCCTCAACTTCCCTAGGAGCATATCAAGATAGCTGGATAAATTTGTCTCTATATTCGCTTACGGACATACCTCCCTGTTTGAGGGATAGAAACTCCTTCCTTTTAATCTTCATGAGTCCAACATGAATATGGTAATTCCTAAATTGAGTGGAGAATTCTGCCCAGGTAATTGTGTTAACAGCAGCATGAGCAGCGCAATATGCATCCCACCAATCCGCAGCGGGGCCGGTAAGGCGACCCGATGTATATAGCACCTTCTCTCTATCTTAGCACTGAGCTATGTTGAGCATCTTGTCCACAGATTTTAGCCAGTCATCAGCTTGTAGTGGGTCCGCAGAGTTAGAGAATGTTGGTGGTTTGTGACTCATAAACTCTCAATACTTATCCCTGGGTGGAGCTGCTGGTGGTGGTGGAGGTAGTGGTGGTTGTTGATGTCTTTCTAGCCATTCTTGCCTCATCTCCTGACGCATTTCTAGTCGTTCCTGATGCATTTCCTGGTGTTCTTGCCTCATCTAAGCTTGCATTTTGTTCATCGTGTTTGCCATTTGTTGTAGCACCTGCATCTGAGCGGCAGCCACTGGATCTATCCCAGCTGGTGGAGGATTTGGAGGATTCATTTCTGGTTGTGGTTGTCTAATAATCCTCTTGCTATGGTGGTTAGCAGGTAGATCGATATCGCCTCCCTTCCTGGTATTGACCATCTGGGTTAGAAATATATGGTAAGATAGTTTTACAAGGGAAATTACTTAGTAGGCAAACAGATAGGCTAGTAGCTGGTCATAAACTGAAGGTTCTTTGGTAGGGCTTTGATCTGTTATTTTATGTCAATATTGGGATAACTAGTCGTATAAGGTGAATGTCCAAAGGTAAGATAGAATCTGTCGAGATGATATAGATATGTGATACTAGCCATATTCTAATGGAGAGATAATATAGGTTGTCTAACTATTTTATAAACATTTTTTTGCCTATGTGTATATGCAGATGTAATTGTGGACATTACTCCACAACTCATCACACTCAATCAAAAAATCCAAATCAGACAAGTATCATAAGAACAAACATTCAAGTGCATAGATACCTATAAAATAGTTTTTTTTGTTCCTAAGATTAGGTCTCCTATTCCTAAAAGTCACTTTAGGTACAAGATTTCAAAGTGTGAAATCCACTTTTGTTTTTAGAGAGAAAAGGTAAGAGTCATCAGAGTAAAGCAGCAGCAGATGAGAAGAGATTAAGAAAAGTTTAGAAAGAATCAGAGTAGCAAAGGTAAGTAGATAAGGGTTATCCAGTTCTATTTAGGTTTCGTCCTATAGTCAACATTGCTCTGATACCACTTCTGTCACACCTGGGTTTCGGGCGCACCAAGACCCGGATGCGAACATAATCACCAAGTGTGCTAGGACCAAGTCTTACACATATGATGAATCATAATACAGAAACGAATGTCACTTCTTTACTATATAATAGGAGTTCTGTATAAAATAGTTACATCATACGAAGACAACGATCCAGCAACCCTAAAGTTGACTGAGAGACGATGGCCTAGACCTCTCACGAACTCATCACAGCATCCTCCATGTGTCTCATCCCGCGGTACCTGTTCTTGACCTATGGGGGGTGTGAGACAGCAAGGGTGAGCTCACATACGTTCATCGCTCAACAATTTGTGGGAAATAATGTGCATGAACTCACCAAAGGTGGGAGCTCATGTGAAGTGTAAGGCTTACCAAAGAGGATGGTTAAAGCTGAGCGTTGTTTTTAAAGTTAGTCAAAATTTTATTAGCAGTTACTAAGTGTACGTAGATACCAACCCAAATAAGTAATAGATCAAAATTGATAACAACACCCACAATGCAATACATATGACAAATTAAGTTTAGTTCCATAATTAATCATGTGAGGTCCGAGCCGCTCATGATCGTGAGCACGGCTGATGTACCAGTTTTACACTCTATAGAGGTTGCACATCTTTACCCACAAGTCATGTTACCCATCTGCCAAAGGGTCATGAATCTCATACACTTCTACCAAGAAGCGAGGTAGGGTAACACTATGAGGCCTTTATAAAGTTCGACTAGCTTCAGAAAACCCGCTACAGTTTTTAGGAAGTCCTAATGCAGGGATCCCTCGTCTGACCGCCATTGCAGCAAATCAACCCGAGGATCTCCGTACACCAACTACTCCCCTACTGCCCTTGCCCCTTTTCGGGTATGGTAGTCCTTCAATAGCTTTCCTATTTAGTCAGCCAAAGGCGTCCCATACCACCCTTGTGGAAGCACAGTTTTTCCGGGTGGTTCTCTATGTTCCAATTAACAATATGATCTTATCAGAAACAATAATTAAACAACAACATTATTGAAACATGATCATAACGAAATATTAGTTTCCTAAAATCAGGTAGAGCAATAGTAAATCTACCCAACAATTCATCTGTTTGCAAGGTGGGGAATAACAATGCTAGGGAAACCTATTAGGTCCTATCAAATTAACATGAGCATGTCATAGTGATTAATAGTGAACATTATTAGGTAAAAAGGAGTGACCAAGGGCACAACTTGCCTGGGACTTGAGATTCCAGGTACCAGGATGACCTTCAGATGACTCGTAACCTCAGTGCTAGTTGTAGTAATACAAACAAACATGGTATAGGCAAAAATAATATTACACCAAATATAAGCACAAACTGCATAATAATATTCTTCGCGTCATAACGAGATCGTGGGTTTAAGAACTACCAAAATCGGAGTTACGGTTAAAGAGTTATGATTTTCTGAAGATCTAAGTGTTCAATATACAATAAACTAAGTGCCAAATTTTAATCTATGTTTCATGACAAAATAAGGTTACTATGTGATAAACAACATTATTATGAAGTTAATGCAACTAGAATGGATCAATTTGGAGTTAAAATGAGTTAAATATGAATTAAATAAGTTTCTAGAATTTTTCTAAACTAAAAATCATTTTCTGAATTATTTTATCCTTTTTATTCAACACTTGGGCTACGGTCAAAAATCCAGAGAGTATAGGGGCGGTTTTATAAAATCAGAGGACTAAACTGTTAGTTCCTTTGAACTACGGAGGATGGCGGGTTAGTTTTTATGTAACAATATGTGGCCGAAGGGGTATGGGTCTTTCGGAGCCACTCGATCTAATACGGATGGCTTAGATCAAAAGACACACATGCCCGAATTGGTATACACACGAGACGGTTCGATCTAGGATATACGATCGATGACTCGTCACGCCCTAATTAAATCAGGACGGCCCGATCCCCAACCAACGGTCCACACCATCCTCACTTAAATGTCATCGCCGATCTAATCTCAAACGTACACCCACGGTCCACACCATCCTCACTTAAATGTCATCGCCAATCTAATCTCAAACGTACACCCACGATCAGATCAAACGGCCCGAGGTAGACCTCCAAACCGGTACACGCCCTCAACCGTCCTTGTGAAGATCAACGATGCAGATTTAAGGCACGAAGGGGTAAGTGGCGGATCTAATCCTATGCGTTCCAACTAGATCCAACGGCTAGTCGGGCTTCTTCCTCCCAACCTGGGCCAGACGGCGGCACCAGGATCCCTGCGGCGGCGCAAACATCGGCGAAACCCCGCACAGTGATTCTGGGCACTAAAACCCGCGCTATCCAGTGCTACGCGTACCAGAGGGTAAGGCGAACCAGATGAGTGTGTTATTACCGTGAGCTGTGTCGCGACGGCTGCTGACCCCGAGCGACGGTGGAAAGCGATAGTACGACGAGCAATTCAAGGGGTCCGGCCAACCAACGGCTTCGGGGAGGCCACGAATTCCTTTCCGAGACACAGACGAAGTCCCCAGAGTACTTATTGAAGCCCGAACGACGACGAACCCACGAAGTCCACCCCGACGGCCCTCCCCTCCTCGCACTCCCAAACGAAATCTCAGCGGTGAACCAAATCGAAGTCGGCCTGGCATCCTTGGCTGGGAGAACGAGATGCACAAGGAGGGAGGAAGTTGTATATATGGGCAGGGTCAGGGTGGGTGCCTAGCTCGCCGGATTCGCGTGATCCCGGGAGTTCGGCCGCGTCTGCCGCGCGCGTTAGTTGGGATGACGGCCCTGACAGCAGCAACGCACAAAACACAAGGAGATGGAGAGGGCACGAGCGCAGGTGAGAGGATGACATCAGGGCCCACGGAGATCTCGGTGCGAGCGTGGACATGCCTGACGCCACGGGCCCGCCAGTAAGTGGGCCGAGGCACATGTGTGACTCAAGGAGACCGTCAAGTGGGGCCCTCCGGGCGGTGAGTACCGGCGCGACAGGGATGGAATAACTTGGCCGCGCATGCACGGGTAGTGGGCCGAAGGGACATATCGACCCATGACGAGGCATCAGGTGTTTTCTTTTCTATTTTCCCTTTTTGTTTCTTTCTATTTTCAATTTTTAAACACCCAACTCAAATTTAAATTCCTATCTTGAACTTCCATTTTCCAAATGTCAGAATTAATCTTAATGTGAATATCAATCCTAGTAATTTCAATATTATTATTTATTCCCATTCCATTATTTAATTCTAGACTTAAATGAATTTTCTTTTCTCATTTTCTATTTTTACATTTCCATTTACGGTTTGGGGTTGAATCTACGTTTTCCATAGAAAGTAACACAACACCATTAGCAAGAGATGTACCTTTCTTTATTCCTTTACTGGTTACTTAATTAAGTTAATATTATTAATTGATTATGAAGAGGAAAAAGGGGCCTAATAAATTCCCAAATGTTTCAAAAATTCTAGAAACACTATCATAGATATTTTTATTTCTTTATTTTATTATTATTTTCTTTTTCTTCTACCAGTTTTGGGATTTACACCTATCTCTTTAGGGCTTGTTTGGGTAATCTCAGATTGGAGTGGATTGAGGTGGTATGTGGTGTATTGAAGTGTAATATGAACTAATTTTTCTTTCAATCCCCTCAATACACCTCAATCCACTTCAATCCCTTTATACCCAAACAAAGCCTTAGGGATTCGTAAATACAGGATCCAAAGGTGTGAAATCCTTTCTGTCTGTCTAGAATAGAAAAGATAAGAATAGTCAGAGTAGAACAGCCAAAGGTGAGACAGAATCAAGAAAAGTATAGAAAGAATCAGAGTAATGGTAAGTAGGTTAAGATTTTGTTTAGTTCTATCTAGGTTTCATCCTACAGTCAACATTTCTCTTATACCACTTCTGTCACACCCGGATTTAAGGGGTAAAGCCGGGTGCGTCTCATACGTGCGCCAAAGAAGAACAACACATATAATGACCAAGTGTATAGAGATAAATATCACAAAATTATTACATTGCGGAAGTGTCTTACACAAATAAATGATAACAATAAAGCGAACTAATGTTATTCCTTGGTCACTTGTGGGGGTTATATATCGCAAGGTTGAGCTCACAAAAGATCATAGCTCAACAAGTTATGGGGAATAATGTTCATGAACTCACCAAAGGTGGGAGCTCATGTGAAGTGTAAGATTGATCAACAAATAATGGTTAAAGTTGAGCATTGCTTTTAATAAGTTGTTCAAATTTTATTAGCAGTTACTAAATGTAAGTGTATACCAGCACAAAGTAATAGTAGATCAAAATTAATAATAAAACTAAAATGCAATGCAAATGACAAATTGAATTTACTTCCATAAATTAATCATGTGAGTGTCTGAGCCGCTCATGACCATGAGCACGACTGATATACTAGTTTTACACTATGTAGAGGTTGCACATCTTTACCCACAAGCCATGCTACCCATTTTCCAATGGGTCTAGAAGTCCCATTCATCTCTACCGAGGAGACGAGGTAGGGTAGTACTACGAGAGGCCTTTCCAAAGTTCCACTAGTTTAAGAAAACCCGCTACGGATTCAAGGAAGAAGGAAGCATAGGAATCCCCTGTCCAGAAAGCTAAACAAATAGTCAGACCCGGGAACCTCCCTATGCTCTGCAGCGACGCCTCCCCGCTTGTCCCTTTCAGGTAAGGTACTCTCTCCCTAGCTTTCCTAATTACTTGGCCAAGGGTGTCCCATTCCACCCTTGTGGTAGCACTGTTTTCCCAGGTGGTTCTCCATGTTCCAATTAACACAATAATCTTATCATGAAAAATAAATAATCAACAGTAATAATAAAGAATGATCATGTGTCAAATTTATCTTAACACCCAAAACCACATATAGCAATAGTAGGACTACCCAAAAGTTCAGTGGTGATCAAGGCATAAGGTAAAGCAGACTAGGGTGACCAATTGGGTCCCATCAAAATCAAGCCTAAACATGACAAAGTGATTATAGAGAACATTATTGGGTAAATAAAAGTGGTCAAGGGCACAACTTGCCTTCAACGAGCTCTTGCTCAGTATTTTCCGCCTGCTGAGCACCTGGGTCCTCAGTTGCTTGCTCGTCTACTCGCAACAATACAAACAAACATGATACAGGAGAAATTAATATCACACCAAACATCAGAACATAATGCAGGATAATATTCTACGCATCGTAATGAGATCCTAGGTTCGAGGACCACTAAATTCGGAGTTACGATTATAAAGTTATGATTTTCCAAAGGCTTAGGTGTTGAATATAAACAAATTAAATGCATAATTTTAATCTATGTTTCATAACAAAATAAAGTTACCAAATGATAAACAATATTATTATAAATTTAATGCAACTGGAATGGGTCAAAAAGGAATTAAAATGAATTAGTTATGCATTAAACAAGTTTCTGGAAATATTTTCATAATAAAAATCAATTTCTGTTTTAATTGTGAATTCATTTAATGTCTCTGGACTGTGGACAGAAATACCAAAGAGTACGAGGTTTATAGCATAAAAGTTTGGACTCGGATGTAATGTTATTAAAACGGGAACGGACGACGGGTTCATAACCTAGAATCCCGAGGACTCCTAAGCAAAAATGCACCCGTGAAGGGGTACAGGGCTGGCTGGGCCGTCAGATCTGATTGGAACGGCCTTGGACAGATCCAACGAAGATGGAGCCGGTACCAAATCGAAGCCATTGGATCAAAATCTATGGCCCGGATTCTAAATTAACACGATCCATTTGCATCCATCGGATCATAGATCCATGGCCAGGGTTCTATCAGACGAAAGGGTAAGCTATCTTCTAATCTCAGCCGTTCACCATCAGATCAACGGCTAGAGAGTTCCTTTGATCAAGGTGGTCGTTTATGTTCACTAGATGTGGACGCCAATGTTGGTCACTTGTTTTTTATTGCTGTGAACCAAGAACAAAGCAACACAGCTATTAAATGTAAAGACCTTCATCCTCCAAAGCATTATCTCCTTTCGGGTATAATGAGCCTTGGACGAAGGTCCTGAAGAACATGTCTTCATCATTCACAAATATAAAGGCATTGTTACATATGTAATTGTCGGAGAGGAAATTCTCCGGCCGGGTGGCGGAGTGCACCCGCCCTAAGTCCTAAGATGTGGAGGGGGCTTAAGCGTTTTGCTTGTTGGAGATCAGAGGGATGAACACAAGAACACGCAAGGGTTTAGAGTGGTTTAGGCTGCCGGAGCGTAATACCCTACTCCACTGAGTGTTGTATTGCTTGAGAGCTTGAGTTGTGTGTAAGCCTGAATGACTTGCATCTGAGTCCCCTTGTAACGTTGCATGCTCCCCCTTTTATAGCTCAAGGGGGGCATGTACAAGAGTGCTGAGCCCCGACATGTGGGCCCAGGAGCATGATGGATGTAAGACTTGGGGGCAGCAATAGTTGTCTGCTGGAGCAATCTTCCCGCGCTCTGACAGCCGCGGTTCGCGTAGTCTTGGTGTGCTGGGGAAGCTTTCCTGGTAATACACAAGTGCTCGAGGACATAGCGTATCTGCGTATCCTACAGCGCGGGCATACTGTTCGGATTAGATGGGCACGCCGCCTGTTGTATGGCCTGGGCACCGTCTGCCAGTGGAGTGGACAGGACGCATTAAATGCCGAAGGGGCACATCTCCTGTCAGCAGGGTGGGCAGGTGGCGCATCCCCTCCGCAATAAATGCGGAGGCCGTGTGGCCCAGAGTCCTTACATCATGCTCCGCCCGCTGGCCTACGTCACGGGCAATAAGCCATGTGGCAGTATCGGACCCTCGGGCGAGCGGGGAGCGGAGGCGTACCGGATAGAGCCCGGACACGTGTCAGCACCGGACCGATGCCTAGGCCATGGCACTTCCTCCCCCGGACCTTGTTATGGGTGGTCCGAAGCTTACTTGGTGGGGTCCGAACTCCATCCAATGGCTCTAGGCTGCTTTACTTCGTGGGTCTGGCTTGTGTGCATAGGGGTCCTGCGCCTTCTTGAGGAGGTCTGGGCCTGATGATGGTGTCTCGGACAACGCCACCTTAACCGCTCACGAGATACCCTTGGGGCTGTTCTCCGCATGGCTAGGGATAGCCGCATAGGCATCATGCCTTCATACCGTAGTAAGGGGTACCCCTGAACCAGGGTACCGACAGTGGCCCCTGAGCCCGCCTCAGGGGAGGGAACGAGCCTGCAGGTGGGGCCAAAGCTCGATCGGCGGTTGCCATGCTGCTCTAGCTCTCCCGCTATTGACCCATGACTTCCGTATTTGACCATTTTCGCTAGGTCACGCGCAGGGCGCCTTGATACTGCTGTATTAACTTTGAAAATTTAACCTCCCCATCTTCTACGGCTGTCCCGAGGAGGCGCGGTATTGGCGTGAGTGGTGGTTTGACTCCCCTACACCCAGGGACTATCACCCATGGTGGATGACTCGTGGGTCTGGGCCCCTGCATGAGAGACTGGGCCGTTGCTTTTGGTGGAGGCGGAGAGGCGCGTCACCGCGGGTGGTGGCGTGCCTTCTCCCACAGTGGTCCGTCTCCTCTACGTGCAGGAACCGGCATGCCAGGTGCCTGACATGCAGACTTGGCCCCCAGTCTGAGGTTGGACCGTTGGTCGCGACAAAGACGAAGCGGTGCACCTACCGCGGGGCAGTAACACGCTCCTTGCGCGACGATTCGCCTTCTTCGCCCCAGCGAGCCAGCTGTAAGTCATGCAGGGTCGGGCCCCCATGCAATAGGCTGGATACCTTGGTGTTCATTGGGGGAGACTCGCCTGTGACGCTTCGGGGCACGAGCGGGGAAATCTGCCTTTAAAAAGGAGCTCATCCCCCGAGCAGTAACCATGCCTCGCTTTTCTTCCATTCGCCACGCCCTTCCGCCTTCCGGGCCTCTGGATGGAGCGCACGGTGCTCGCTGGAAGGATCCATGTCAGGGCCGCCCCCAGCGGTCTCACCGCCGGGGAGCTCGTGCTCTTTGTTTCCTGCGTAGTGGTGCTGTCGATCTTGTCTTCTTCTTGCTGCTGCTGGAGGAGCGTGACCTCGTGGGGGTTGGCGCTCTTCTGCCATCGCTCAGCTTCAAGGATTTTCATCATGCAGCCCAGCTGCGGTCTCCCGCTAGTGGTTATCTACAAGGATGACCACCAGCCTCGTGGTGGAGAGAAGCGAGCCGGGTTGCGGCCTCTCCCCTGCCCTCAGCTTCAAGGATGTTCATGATCCTCGCTGGGGTGAAGGCGAGCCGAGTCGGGGTCCTGCCTTCCGCATGGGCTGGTGACCTGCTTCTTCCTCCAGCATTTGGAGGAGAAGGATGTTCACTAGCCTTGCGAGGAGGCGAACCTCGGCTACGCGGGGCCGGCCGGCTGCAGGCGCCGCCAGCTGCCGCGTGTCTGGCTCCTTGGCTTGGATGGCTTTGGTGCTGCCTCCAACGCTGCCTCCTGTCGTCAAGTGGGGCATGGCTGTCCGTCCACCGCACGGGCGACGGTCGTGCCGTGCGCAGGTTCGCCGCATCCGTAGTGTCCCTTGCACCGTCGGCCACAGCTGTTCCGACACCGCTCGGGGGGTTGTACAAGACGGCATACGCCGTGGAGGTGGCGGCCACGTTCTTGGATGGTCTTGTCCTCAACCCCGCAGGAGGGCAGGGGTGAGGTCCTCTTCGGCGCGGTGCACGCGCTGTGGTGGTCACCGTCGCTGGCAAGCCGTCGGCGCGTAGGTGGCCGTTGCCGCTGGTGAGGCTGCCCGGTGCAGAGGTGGTTGCCTCCGCTGGCGAGACCACCGGCGTCACCTGCCGCCGAGCCTCCAGCTCTATGGATTTAATGGCCTTGTTGTCGCCCCCCGTAGGAGGACAGGGGCGAGGACCTCTTCGCGATGGCGCACGTATTGAGGCGGCCATCACCACTAGTGAGTTGCTCGGTGCAGAAGGTGGTTGTCGCCGCTAGTGAGGCTGCCCCGGAGCTAGCTTCCAACGCGTCCCTATCGGTGAAGAGTAGTCCATTCCTACAGAGTAGAGATGGAGCTAGGACTCCGCTTGAAGGCGGATGCAATATTTTTGCTTTTTGTAAGGTACCTTTGAGCACTATTCAAGCAGTGTTATTACTTATCTGTGTACCACCTGTCCCTGCTGCTGTGTGTGATGTTGTTGATTCCTCCCTGGTACCTGGCCCCCCGCCTGGGATGCACGCTTGATGTGTCGAGGCTAGATACCAGCGTATCTGAAAGGGTTGTCAATAACTCCCGGGAGGCAGTCTCGGCCAGGATCTGGACCTGTACATAGCTTCAGCTAGGGAGCGTTAGTAGTACACCCATAGGGTCCCCTGTCTGATATTAGCCATCCTTTGATACATGCTCGGGACTCGCAGGTTTTAGTCCGGGTGGCCAAGTTGTGTGTCCGGACCCCTTGGATCGCGGCTCTAGATACTAGGACTCCTGTCGCAGGGTGGTGGAGTGTGCAGGCTTACGGTACGGGACCAGACTAAGCGGCTACACGGTTCCGGACCACCCCAGGGGACAAGTGTCCATTTTCTAGAGCCAGACCCTAGGTTGTCGGACCCGCAGGACTTATAGCTCCAAATACTAAGGCACCCGTCACAGAATGGTGGGCTATGCAGGCTTACAGTACGAGACCAGGCTAAGCGGCTACACTGCTCCGGACCATTCCATGGAACGAGCTCCCATTCTTTTAGAACCGGCCCCTGGGCTGTCGGACCTCCCAGCTTTCGTAAAGGAGGTCATAAACTGCAAGCCTGGCTGTTCAATTCGGATGTCGTCATGTCAGGACAGATGGGAACCGTGCGAGTGGGTTAGATAAAAAGTATTATCTGAAAACTGTAGGTTAAATCCATGAAGCAGGAAGATAAAGTCATCATAGAAATGCGTCTGAGGGGGTGAATTTCCTCTTTATAACTTGACTTGCATGGGTGTAATCCATCGGGTCGAGTTTACGAGGGCAGATCTCTCCGGGCTGGTGTACACATATGCGAAATTTAACTATATATAAAAGAAGAATTTAACCCCTCAGAGTTGCTTCTATGGATTGAACTTACAGAGATAGGAGGGGGTACTTCTTCAGCTATAGCAAAGTTGGCATCCCTCGGGTTGGCATATTTCCATCGCCTTGAGGGGTTCCTCCCTGTTGGGGGAGGAGTTGCGGACCCCCTCTTGGTTCAGTACTTTACCACAGGATTAGGTCCCGACCCTGGGTTCCCTAATATGCACGCACCACTGGCCATAGCACTTGAGCGCCTGGTTACGATGTGCATTTCGGGTTGCAACTTGACATCTAGTACGCCGCTTGAGTCCACGCCCTCGCGCTGTAGTTGCCTCTATACAAACCTGTTGGGACCATGCTTCGTCGCCGAAGGTCCTGTAGAGCTACGGCTGAAGCTGCTCGTGCGTCATGACGAAGGTATCATTCGTGAAGCTTCGGGGTTATAACATATCGGAAGATGAGGCGTCAAACCGACTTAAAGATAGAATGACCTTTTAGCCTGTAGGGGTCTGAGTCATTGTTGTAAACTTTTATGAAGGGCATAATTGTAATTCCTCACAGGTTGTGTCCTATGCCTATAAATATTGAACAGTATTCCTTTACTGTTCACGCATTCCTGTAATTGCAAGAGCATCACTCGGGAATTATTGCTTGTCAAGGCGAAGGTATAAGCATACCTTAAACATTGTATTCAAACGTTTTAGATTTAGATAATAAATATGTGAATGGTGTCATTCATTTCCCAACATACTTATCTTTGATATTCTACATGCCACATCGTTTTATATTATTATTATTGTTACCTTCGTAATGTTATGTTTGTGACCTTCGTCCGAAGTTCATTGATCCCTCGAGGAGATAATGCTTCAGCGGACGAAGGGTAATTAATATTTAACATCTTTGTGTTGCCTTGTTCTTGATTCCTAGCATTTGAGAACAAGTCCCCAACATTGGCGCCCACCTCCGGTCAACTCACTTCCACCCTGTTTTTTGAGCTAATGGCTTCGTTCAACGATCAAGCTGGAGCTGCTTCGGCTCCGAAGCTGGTACTCCCCATAACAGGCGGTTCATGCTCAGAGCCAACTAACAAGAAGCAGAAGAAGGAGGCACAAAGAAGGGTACAGCATGTTGGGGTGCAAGGACCCTTCATCAAGTCAAGATGGTCTCACATTCCAATTACCTTCTCTCAAGAAGATCTTCAACTCAAGGACTACCCACACAATGATGCTATGGTTATCTCTTGTGTGATCAAAGGATTTCTGGTCCATAATGTTTTGGTTGATACAGGCAGTGCTGCAGATATCATATTTGCTAAGACTTTTAGGCAAATGCAAGAGCCCAAAGACAAGATCCATGATGCCACGCACCCTCTTTGTGGCTTCAGAGGGCGGCAAATTGTAGCACTTGGGAAGATTACCATGCCGGTAACCTTCGGATTTGTCAACAACACAAGGACTGAGCAAATTGTGTTTGACATTGTTGACATGGAGTATCCTTACAATGCTATCATTGGTCGTGGTACTTTCAATGCCTTCGAAGCAATTCTTCATCCAGCTTACCTTTGCATGAAGATACCTTCGGACCAAGGGCCCATTGCTATTCATGGAAGTCAGGAAGCTGCCAGAAGGGCCGAAGGAAATTGGACAGATTCAAAAGCAATCCATAACATAGATGGAGCTAAAGCTTGTGAGCAGTACAAATTCAGAAGGGAAAAAGCTGCTTCGGCTGATCAGCCGAAGCCCATGCTCTTATGTGAGGATGTAGCAGAGCAGAAGGTACTACTGGGATCTCAATTGTCCGAAGAACAGGAGAAAACCTTGATAAGGTTTTTGTTCAACAATAAAGATGTCTTTGCTTGGTCAGCTAATGATCTCTGCGGAGTTAACAGGGATGTTATTGAACACTCCCTTAATGTTGATCCATCATTCAGACCTAGGAAGCAGAGGCTTTGGAAGATGTCTGATGATAAGGCTGAAGGGGCTCGAAATGAAGTGAAAAGACTCTTTAGTGCCGGAGTTATCAGAGAGGTAAAGTACCCAGAATGGCTGGCTAACGCTGTTATGGTAAAAAAGGCCAATGGTAAATGGAGGATGTGTATCGACTTTACTGATCTCAATAAGGCTTGTCCGAAGGATGAGTTTCCATTGCCGAGGATAGATTCCTTAGTTGATGCAGCAGCTTCATCAGAGCTCATGAGTCTGTTGGATTGTTATTCAGGCTACCATCAAATCTGGATGAAGAAGGAGGATGAGCCGAAGACCAGCTTCATAACCCCTAGTGGAACATATTGTTACCTTCGGATGCCTGAAGGGCTTAAAAATGCTAGAGGAAGCTTTAGCAGAATGACAGCGAAGGTTCTCCATTCTCAGATAGGCAGGAATGTGCTAACTTATGTTGATGATATCATTGTGAAAAGCACGAAGCAAGATAATCACATTGCTGATCTGCAGGAGACCTTTGCTAATTTTAGACAGGCTGGTTTAAAGCTGAATCCAGAAAAATGTGTCTTCGGAGTGAAGAAGGGGAAATTTCTTGGTTGTCTAGTTTCAACAAAAGGAATTGAGGCTAATCCAAGCAAAATCGAAGCTATCCTTCGAATGGAACCACCAAGTACAAAGAAGGGGGCTCAAAGATTGACTGGAAGATTGGCATCTCTCAACAGATTCATATCTAGATCAGCAGAGAGAAATTTGCCATTTTTCGAAGTGCTGAAGTCAACCGAAGTTTTTCAATGGGGACCAGTCCAGCAAAAAGCCTTCGAAGAGCTGAAGCAATATTTAATAGATCTAACAACACTAACTCCACCAACGCCAGGGGCTCCTTTGTTATTATATGTGGTAGCTTCGCACTCAGCGGTAAGTGCAACACTTGTTCAGGAGAAGCTTGAAGGCCAAGTCAAAAAACAGGCCCCAATATACTTTGTATCCGAAGTCCTTAGCTTATCAAAGAAAAATTATACAGAATTGGAGAAGGTACTGTATGCTGTTTTGATGGCCTCCAGGAAGCTTCGGCATTATTTCCAAGCTTATAATATAATTGTTCCTTCTTCACAACCGTTGAAGGATATTATGAGAAACCGAGAAGCTACTGGAAGGATTGGAAAATGGGCTGCAGAGCTCAATGAATTTTGTATTGATTATGTGCATAGATCTTCGATCCAGTCTCAAGCGTTGGCAGACTTCATTGCCGACTGGACGCCAGGGGCTCAGGAGGAAGAAACGAATAAAGATGCCAAAGCATGGACAGTGTTTTGCGATGGGTCTTGGGGAACCTTCGGAGCAGGAGCAGCTGCTGTGTTGGTTTCACCTTCCAAAGTTAAAACTTGTTATGCGGCAAGACTTGATTTTAGTTGCAAAAACAATATTGCTGAGTATGAAGCTTTGCTCTTGGGTCTTCGGAAGTTAAAGGCAATGGGAATCAGAAGGGCCATTCTTAAAACTAATTCCCAAGTTATTTCTGGTCATATTGACAAGAGCTATAAGGCAAGAGATTCGAAGCTTGAAAAATATTTAGACACAGTCCGAAGGATTGAGGCTTCCTTTGAAGGATTCTCTGTTAAAAACATTCCTCATGGAGAAAATGAATATGCTGATCTATTAGCCAAGTCAGCAGCACAGGGGCTGCCTTTACCTTCGGAAGTATTTTTTGAAACAATAAAAGCACCTTCGGTCGAGCTTCTTGAAAGAGCGGTCCTCAACATATCCCCTGTCTATAGTGAAGATTGGAGAACTGAAATCATCTCTTTTCTTTAGGGTAATTTTCTTTCAGATGACGAAGCTTATAACAGGAGGATAGAAGCAAGAGCTCGACCATATGTCATTATAGAAGGGGAATTATACAAGCGTGGGGTCTGTTCCCCGTTGCTCAAGTGTTTATCCAGAGCTGAAGGCATAGAATTGATGAAGGAAATACATGCAGGCCTGTGTGGATCTCATATTGGATCTAGGCCTTTGTTGGGAAAAGTTTTTCGCCAAGGATTTTATTGGCCAAAAGCAGCTTCAGATGCAGCAGAATTAGTGCAAAAGTGTGAAGGTTGTCAGAAATGTGCAAGAGATAAAAAACAACCTTCGTCTCTAACTCAGTTAATACAACCCACTTGGCCGTTGCAAAGGTGGGGCCTTGATTTGTTAGGTCCGCTACCACCAGCACAAGGAAATTTAAGATATGTTGTAGTGGCAGTGGAATATTTTTCTAAATGGATTGAGGCAAAGCCTTTAGCCACAATAACTTCGGTCACTGTTCAAAAGTTTTTTTGGCAAAACATTGTTTGTCGCTTCGGAGTGCCGAAGGCCATTACTGTGGACAATGGAACACAGTTTGACTCCGAAGCTTTTAAAGAGTTTTGTGACCAAATTGGCACAAAGATCCATTTTGCGTCAGTTCGACATCCAGAATCAAATGGACTAGTCGAAAGAGCTAATGGGATCATAATGATAGGAATAATGAAGTCAATCTTCAATCAGCCTAGGGGAAAGTGGCCAGAAGAGTTAACCAAAGTGGTGTGGAGCCATAACACAACGACGTCAAGATCAATAGGCTTTACGCCATTCAAACTATTGTTTGGTGACAAAGCAATAACCCCGGAAGAAGCTAAAGCAGGATCAATAAGAACAATAGCTTTGGCAAAAGGCGAAGATGAAGCTGACTGCTCTGTGGAAAAAGATGCTATAGAGGGGATCAGGCTTTAGGCTGTGGAAAACATCAATAAATACCAAGCCGAAACAATAAAATGGCATGATAGAAAGGTTCGATTGAAGAACATTAAGCCAGGACATTTGGTACTTCGAAGAGTGGCCAACCTAGACACAATAGGCAAATTACAGCTGAAGTGGGAAGGCCCTTTTTTGGTAGTATCTTCGTCAAGACCCGGTTCCTACAGATTAAAGGACATGGGCGGCAACGACATACCTAGATCATGGAATGCAGATGAGCTTCGGTGATATTATGTTTAGCTTGATGTAATTTTTTCTATTCTTTTTTGTGGCACCCTTTTCCTTTCCAAAGGGGGAGAAAGGTTTTTAATGGGGCCACAACATGTAATTTCTCTTATTTCAATAAGAATGATATCCCCCAAAAATGTAAATGTAAATGCAAAGGAAAAAGAAAAGAAAACAGGGAGAAGCTCAAAAGTCGTTCCTAAGGGAATGCAGAGCTTACAGCGAAAAGTCAACGCTGATTCCGCTGAAAGTAAAAGGCGAAGAAGCTCCTAAGGGATGCTTACAGCGAAAAGTCAACGTTGATTCCGCTGAAAGTAAAAGGCGAAGAAGCTCCTAAGGGAGGCTTACAGCGAAAAGTCAACGCTGATACACCGAAAAATAAACGGTGAGGCCGAAAAGTAAACAGCAGAAAGATTTGAATCATTCCTAAGGGGATGAAGGTCTATGATTATGATTTTTTGAATATATATGTGTGTCCCGATATTCATTTGCATGATACATTACATCATGTCATTTGCATTCATAAACATTCATTTAGACATATAGAATCATCATCATACCACACATAAAAGACAGATGCTTTGGCAATCAGGGAAAACTTTGTAGAAAAGAGGAAGTTTTCATGCTTCGTTGTGTACGAAAAGAAGGGAAGGTGTTTTTCGCCTTCGGCTCAAAAGGAGAAGTTTCGTCCACAGCAAAGCAGATTGCACACGGATAAAGGAGACAAAATATATTACAAGGTATGTACAAATTTATATAAGTTTTTCCATAATGATATTACAAAGATCCCTTCAGAATTTTTTATAGGAAGGTCTATTCTAGCAATTATCAAGCTTCAGCTTCGTCATACTTCAGCTTCGTCATCCTGCACATATTAAGGAGCAGAATAAGAAAGGTGCAAATTTCAAGGAGAAGGTAAAAGTAACAAATATAAGTTTTTTACCGGCTTAAGGTGACTTCGAGCTTCGTCACCAGCCATCCTTCGCCCACCATTTACCCAAATCTGGGTCATAAATCTATTTCCGATGCTTCGGACTAGGCTCGGGATATCAATCAAGTCTGCTGCTGACAAGCTAAAGTTTGGTCTATTCACAATTTTCCCATGAGTGCAGCCGACCTTCAGAAAAGCGGCAGCTGTGCCTCGAGAAGCTACCAGGGCGCAGAAATCAGCATGCCCCCCAATAACTTCGTCAAGAGCATCAACCTCGCCTTCAATATGTTCCAAGGTGCTCGGCAGGTTTTCGGCTGAAGGTGAAAACTTTTCAGAGCTGGCTCCGATAGAGTGAAATACGCCCTTCAGCCGTTGCACGCATCGGCTGCCGAAATTTAGACATTTCTCTTGGAGGTCTCTCAATGATTCTTGCAAATTTGAATTTTTCTCGACCTCAGCCTTGAGGTTTGCTTCAAGTTTCTCTCTTTCCTGCTCATATTTTTCCGACTTTTTGAGTAGTTCATTCTTTAAACTGTTATTTTCAGCTTGGACTTCGGCCAAAGAGCCTTCCATAGACTGAATAATAAAGTCTTTCTTTTCTAAAGCACCTTCGTGTTCTTTAGCCATAATTTCAAGATCTTGAATGGCGAAGTCTTTCTTCTTCAGAACAGCTTCGTAGTTTTCAATTTTTTCTTCCAAATCTTTGATGATAGCTTTGTTCTTCTCTTCTTCAAGATCTTGTTGCATTTTCAGTACTTTACTTAATAACATACTCTGCCAAAACAACCTTCGTCAGAGGAAGACATAAAAAATAACAATAATAAAATAATAATAATATTTTTACCTTAAAATTAGCATAAAGCAGGCTGCCAGCGACATGGTGTCGCTGGTACCTGCAGAGGTCTGCTTCTATCTTTGGCAAGCCAACGCTTTTGGAGAGGGTTCTAACAATTTTGGCCTCGGTGCGGTTCCGAAGGCATCTTAACTTCCCTTCGTTGATCCCACCAAATAGCATAGCTCCTGATTTATATCCGCAAGATATGGCATGTTTTTTCAATTCTTCTTTTTCGGCGTCTGTTAGCTCTTGTCCAAGCAAATCTTGGAAGTTAAAATCTCCTTTCTCCGAAATTTCACCAATTTGTTCTTTCCCCTTTTCAGTTGCCGTGTTCACCGCAGCCATAACAGCTTCTTCTTCAGCCATTTTCAGGAGTATATTGTCAATAACCTCAAGTGTGGTTTCCAGGTTCGACTCTTCGGTGGTCCCAGCTTCGGCCCCGGTAGTTTCGGCTTTAGCCCCGGTAGCTTCGGCTCGCCGGCTTCAGCTTCAGTGGTTTTCACTCCGGTAGCTTCGGCTGCGGTGTCTTCGGCTTCGGCAGTTTCTGCAAAGGCAATTTTTGACATCGTCGCTGGTGGCGGCGTCTGATGGATCACATCTGTCACTTGAATGATTCTCCATTTTTTCGGCTTCGTAGGACTTTCTACTGCCGAAGGTTTTTTGTCCTTCTGAAAAAACTTTGTCAGTTCTGGTGCCAGCGGACTTAGCTTGACAGGCAAAGTTTCAGTCATTACCTTCAGAATTTCTTCTACCTCGGCAGCAGAAGGTGTCACGGACACTTCCTCGTCTCGGACCAATCTCTCTGGTTCTGGAGACGCAGGCTTCGGAGATGCAGCTTTTCTCTTTTTTGGAACAACTATTTTTGGTTCAAGCCTTTCTTTCTTCTTCTTTGGTTGATCTTCGTCGTCTTTACTTAAAGTGCTAGCCACTCGTTTTCTTTTCTGCCCTTCGGCACCCTTGTCTAATCGCTCGTAGTCAGGGTATTCAAAGCCTATCGCATCAAGCACTCTGTTCAGCCTTCGTTTCGGCCGGGTGCCGAAGGCTGCCGTCATCAATTGATCTTCTTTTTTAGAATAATTCCCAAGAATTTCAGTACTCATTACTTCGATTGTTTCGAGCCATTCTTGGCAGGGTTCTTTAAAATATTTCTTGAACTTGTAGTGGTAGGGCAGGCGGACAAGTTCCCCCTCTTTCTTCTCTTTTTCGAGCTTCGGCATAGCCCATTCCTTCATAGTTGGAAATATTTTGAACGACAGAAATTCCTGCACAAGATCTCTAGTGCCAATGTGCTCAGCAATAGTCCTGAATTCAGCCAACGTGATTTGAGTTGGACCTTCTGGTGACATATTAAAGTGGGGCCTGGTCTCTCCGAAGGTCAGTTCAAGCGGGCTCTATACTAGCTTCTCCTTGTCATCGTCAACTTTTACGTAGAACCATTCCGATTTCCAGCCTGCCGGCCACTTGCTTCGGTAGCTGATCACAGGGAATTTTGTAGTCTTCCGATAGGCAAAATTATAACAACCAAAATTTTCATGTAACCCATCTTTTCTGGCCTTAGTTTGATAATGCAGCTCGTGTACCCGGCAGAAACCTTCGGCAAATGGCTCCACCCCTTGGCTTCGGAGAGCCCAAATATAAACACTAAGTCTGACAATAGCATTAGGAGTTAGTTGATGAAAATAGATACCAAACTTCTTCAGCACATCGGCAATCATCCTATTCAAAGGAAATCTCAAACCAGCTTTGAGGAAGCTCTTGAAAATCACTATTTCATCTTTCTGTGGCTTCGGGATAGTTTCTTCTCCACCAAAGCGAATCACCTTCTTCTCATCTTCGCTAAAGTAGCCCGATTTTACCATCTTCGGGAAATCAGCCTTGGAGATAGTCGACTTTCCAAAGTCCAGGTGGCTAGGCTTGCTTGGTATTGCGATATTGTGATCATCTTCAGAATCAGTCTCTTCAATATCTGCTTGTTCTGCTTCGGCAGCAGGAGTGTTCTCCGATGTCACCAACCCACTTCGCCTCATTGCTTCCGAAATAGGGACAGTTTCTGCAGCTTTGGCTTCGTCTCCTTCGCGCTCAGCCCTAGCAGTAGAGCGCACTCTGGCCATTTGATTTTGAATATCTTGAAAATTGCTCAGAAATTAATAACCTTTTTTCCGAAGCCCTTCTTCTGACGAAGCAGATGCTAAACTAGAGCTTCGATCGAATGTGAAAGTCAAGCTTCGGCTATGGTTAAAAATTTTGGCAGCAAAACAGTGCAATAGCAATGAATGCTATGGTAACTTCACACCTACCCGTCTGTTTATATAGTGTTGCAGGAAAGAAGGTGAACTGTCGGGATTTTTTACACCAAGCAAACGGTTGCTCGCACCCGCTGAACGGTGGACCGCAAAAACCAGAATAGTGAACTCACATGGTGGAATCGCTACGCGCTCGAAAACTGTATCGTTTCTCGACAACGAGCTCAGGGAAGGTGTTTTTCGGACCTTCGACTTCCTGAAGCCTGAGAGACTTTTTTCACGGATCAAGCTCGTTACGAAAAACGATCTAATATCGCGAAGGGGCTACTGTTGGGACCATGCTTCGTCGCCGAAGGTCCTGTAGAGCTACGGCTGAAGCTGCTCGTGCGTGATGACGAAGGTATCATTCGTGAAGCTTCGGGGTTATAACATATCCAAAGATGAGGCGTCGAACCGACTTAAAGATAGAATGACCTTTTAGCCTGTAGGGGTCTGAGTCATTGTTGTAAACTTTTATGAAGGGCATAATTGTAATTCCTCACAGGCTGTGTCCTGTGCCTATAAATATTGAACAATATTACTTTACTGTTCACGCATTCCTGTAATTGCAAGAGCATCACTCGGGAATTATTGCTTGTCAAGGCGAAGGTATAAGCATACCTTAAACATTATATTCAAACGTTTTAGATTCAGATAATAAATATGTGAATGGTGTCATTCATTTCCCAACATACTTATCTTTGATATTCTACATGCCACATCGTTTTATATTATTATTATTGTTACCTTCGTAATGTTATGTTTGTGACCTTCGTCCAAAGTTCATTGATCCCTCGAGGAGATAATGCTTCAGCGGACGAAGGGTAATTAATATTTAACATCTTTGTGTTGCCTTGTTCTTGATTCCTAGCATTTGAGAACAAGTCCCCAACAAAACCCTTCGAAAGGTTCAACCCGTGGGGAGTCCAGAAGGGGTTCCGGGGGAAGACAGGCTTTGGCCCCGTAGGTCAGGTGGCACAGAGCCCCCTAGTGGTCCGTCTAGTTGTCTTCACCGGAATTGGAGCCTCCGGTGAAGACATCCTTCAGGACCCCCTCGGGTGACTGATACCCGAGGTCCGGCTCGACCGCGGCCACCTCTTCGTCGCCGGCTCTTTCCTTGCTGGGTCGGCGACGAGGTGGGGAGCCATCCCAGAAGACTGCTCGCAGTCGCGCGCTGACACGTTTCGCAAGGTCAATGATCTCGTGACACTCTGTGGCGCTATGGCGACCGTTGGGGTGCACGGGGCATGTGCCGTTGTTACCCCTCGGTGGTCGTGGGCATTTGCTGCGGTCGCCTCGGCCCCTAGTCACAGCTGCCACGACCAGAGCGGCGGAGTGCCACTTCTCGTTGCCGCGATTCTTTTTCTTCTTTTTCTTGCCGTCCTGAGCGATGGCACCTGAGCCGCCCGTTTAGGCAGCCCCGGTCTGTGGCGCTGTGTGCCACGCATGGCCCTTAGCAGCCCTGACGCACTTGTCAGCCAGGGCAAAGAGAGTGGGGACCGTTTCCACGTCATGCGTGGCCAACTTTTCCAACATCTTTTCGTCACATACCCCCTGGCGGAAGGCCGTGATGATATAAGCATCGGAGATGCGAGGTATAGTACCTTGCACCTTGGCGAAGCGGGAGATGAATGTTTGGAGAGTTTCTCCGGGCTCTTGCCTTACTGCGTGGAGGTGGGCCTCCACGCCGTGTTGCTGGTAAGCGCTCGCAAAGTTCACAGTGAACCATGCGCAGAGCTCCTCCCAGGAGTAGATTGACCCCGTGGCAAGGTTCATGAGCCAAGTCCGGGCAGGCCTAGACAAGGCGACATGAAAATATGTCGCCATCACAGCGGTGTTTCCACCTGCCGCTGTGATAGCGGTGACGTACACCTGCAGAAATTCTGACGGGTTTGACGTATCGTCATACTTTTCCGCCAAGTGCGGTCGGAACTTGGATGGCCAGGATGCCGCGCGGAGATGATCCGCGAGAGCGGCGCAGCCTACGCCAGCCAATGGGACACCGGCCTAGGATCCGGGCACTCGCCGACATTTGCGGCATTACCGCTGCAAAGTCTTGGTCGAGGTTACGCCCCTCGATGTTTTGTTGGCGCTCTCGCGCCCTCTCCAGGGAGACGCGGGCGTCCTCGCCCGCACGTCTGTGGTTGAGTTCTGCCCGTAGGTCATTAGACTTTTCCATAGAGACTGGAGCGCCCTCCACCACGCGCCAGCGTTTAAGCTCCGCTCTCAGGTCCTTGGTTGGCACTGCCCTCACCGAGGGCGAGCGCACAGACACTGATGCCTCATGTTGATGCCGGGATGACCGAGGCTTAGGCCTGGCTGAGGCTGAGTGCGCCATGCCAAGAAGGCGATCCACGTCGTCACGCCACTGCTTCATGGCACTTGGAGAGGCTATGGAGCTTGGAGGGTGGCGTAGCAACTCCCTTGCTGCTGACAGCACCCCAAGCGCAGCCCTAGATGCCCTGGTGCCTGCGTGGGAGTGTGCTGTCGTGCAGAGTGCAGAACTGCCGCCGCACCAGGCGCCAGGATTTTAGTGGCCCGCGGGGCGGAAGAGGCAGCTTCCTCCTCTAGCATATAGTCCTCGGACATGAAATCTTGGTGCTCGACGATATGGACCATGGCGTCGAGCAAGAAAACAAGCAAAAACTTCGAGCCTAGCCCCTACCTGGCGCGCCAAATGTCGGAGAGGAAATTCTGCGGTCATGTGGTGGTGTGCACCCGCCCTAAGTCCTAAGATGTGGAGGGGGCTTAAGCGTTTTTCTTGTTGGAGATCGGAGGGATGAACACAAGAACACGGAAGGGTTTAGAGTGGTTCGGGCCGCCGGAGCGTAATACCCTACTCCACTGAGTGTTGTATTGCTTGAGAGCTTGAGTTGTGTGTAAGCCTGAATGACTTGCGTCTGAGTCCCCTTGAAACGTTGCATGCTCCCCCTTTTATAGCTCAAGGGGGCATGTACAAGAGTGCTGAGCCCCAACATGTGGGCCCAGGAGCATGATGGATGTAAGACTTGGGGCAGCAATAGTTGTCTGCTGGAGCAATCTTCCCACGCTCTGACAGCCACGGTTCGCGTAGTCTTGGTGTGCTGGGGAAGCTTTCCTGGTAATACACAAGTGCTCGTGGACATAGCTTATCTGCGTATCCTACAGCACGGGCATACTGTTCGGATTAGACGGGCACACCGCCTGCTGTATGGCCTAGGCGCCGTCTGCCACCGGAGTGGACAGGATGCATTAAATGCCGAAGGGGCACATCACCTGTCAGCAGGGTGGGCAGGCGGCGCATCCTCTCCGCAATAAATGTGGAGGCCGCGCGGCCCAGAGTCCTTACGTCATGCTCCGCCCGCTGGCTTACGTCACGGGCAATAAGCCATGTGGCAGTATCGGGCCCTCGGCCGAGCGGGGAGCGGAGGCGTACAGGATAGAGCCCGGACATGTGTCAGCACCAGACCCATGCCTAGGCCACGACACTTCCTCCCCCGGGACCTTGTTATGGGTGGTCCGGAGCTTACTTGGTGGGGTCCGAACTCCATCCAATGGCTCTAGGCTGCTTTACTTCGTGGGTCCGGCTTGTGCGCACAGGGGGTCCTGCGCCTTCTTAAGGAGGTCTAGGCCTGATGATGGTGTCTCGGACAATGCCACCTTAACCGCTCACGAGATACCCTTGGGGCTGTTCTCCTCGTGGCTAGGGATAGCCGCACAGGCATCATGCCTTCATACCGTAGTAAGGGGTACCCCTGAACCAGGGTACCGACAGTAATAATAAGTTATTTACTCATTTCCCATCACATATAGAACAATATTACAATCCATTTCATATATTTAACAAAGTGATACAAAATATACATTACATTTGTACCTTCGGCTTGCTCGAAGGTAAAAGTGTGAATGCAATTCCAATCCAGCCTCCATAGTATGGGATAGTGTTCATCTATTTATTGGTAGTTGTACAGCTTTGTACGATATTACATTCATGCCCTCATAGATTACAAATAAAGTTTACAAATATCACATGGATAATATTGTCATTTTCTCTTAGCAGCTTGGATAACACCTTCTCCTTGCGTCGTCTTCCTGTGTCATCGTGACGAAGCTTACTTCGTTGCACTTCCATTGTTCTGCGCTGAAGCTTTTCTGGTAACGATGCTCCTGTAACACTTAGTAACATGCTGATAACAAATGGTTAGCCATGTTTTTGAGGACCTTCGGAAGACGAAGGCCTCCAATACTTGCAGCAATATTTTGGTATATGTAATGTATGTCTCATGTGCAAATTGAACGATTGACTTCATGTGAATGTGATAATCTATTTTAATTAGTGTCTCTGCTATCTTTCGCATTTGTGTATCTTAATTTGGTTATGTCCATTGAGAATTTATTTAAATATAGTTTACTAAAGTGAAGGATTAAGGGATAGGTAGACCACATATTTATAACAAAAACACTAGATTAGTAATTCTACGGTTATCTTTGCTCAGGATGAACTGTAGATTTTTAGTCAGACTGTATGTGTTCCTATGTGCGGTTATACACCAATTGCTTATTCACTAAGTCATGCTAGAGTCTTGATTAATATTAAAATAATATAGCAACTATGTCCACTGTAAACTAAATAGTAGAATTAAATTGGTAGTTTAATTTAGTTCTCTTAAGGTTATGTGACTTCTAAATAACTATGTGATGTCTACTATGATTTTATTTTAGGAAGTAAGAATAAAAAAATGTAACTCACGTGCTTTCCAATAAAAATAATTAATTAGTTAATTAATTTAGTTCCATAGAGATGGTTTAGCATTATATCTAAGATTTCTAAAAATGAATAGTATGCGCTTCTATAGTCAAATTACCATGTAGATTTCTCTAGTGGAATATAAAAACAAAATATTTAGTATTTTTATGTCATAACAATTGAGATGATCGTGATATGGTTAAGTTTATATTGTAAGTTATGAATCAGGTTTTATTTTTATTTATTTTGGATGTCTTTCTTTGATAAAGCATGATTTGTATAATGTATGTTTTATTGTTTGTTGAATGGTGTATGTTTATTTATTGTTGTATGTTTTATTTTTGTATATGCGATGTGTGGCTATATTAGAAGCGGATCCCATGGTAGAGGACCCGAATTTGTTTGAAGAGGATCCACAAGAAACTTTTGAGCAAGACAAGTGGATTCTCCCTCTACATTTCTTATTGTACCCAAACAATACATTCAACAAGATTTACTTTTGGATATGTGCAAAATTTGATGGGTTTTGCCTAAATAGGATTACTTAGAAATACTATTCTTATTCCTTGTTTAACCTAGGATTAAAGCTATGCTTAGTAATTAATCTATTGCTCAACTGTATCATTATGCTATCACACTTTGAAGATATTATTGTTCCGGAATGAAATGAATTTCATTGTTTTAATCCAATGATTAAACAAGATCATGTTGTATTAAACGAAACATGTAGTGACCACCCAGGAAAACAGTGCAACCATGAGTGCTATCATGGCTCTAGCTTTGGTAATTAGCTTAATATGGTTAGTGCTTAGCAACCTTTCCTACAATATGGGCAAGGGGGGAGTGGTTTTTGGTGCATCTCTTTTAGGGTGTGCCCGGGGTTGTCACCATCCTGACTCGAAACTTAGTGGGTTGTTTTGTATTAAGTGTATTTTGTGGAAGCCTCATAGTGGATCCCTAGCCATTCACCTCGGTAGTGAATATAGGACTCGCGAACCCAGGCTAGAGGGGATACACGGCTTATGGGTAAAGTTGTACCACCTCTGCAGAGTGTAAAATTGATATATCAGCCGTGCTCACGGTTAAGAGCAGTCTGAACCCTCACATGATAAAAACTCAAAGATGGATATTAAATCATGATCTTTTGGGATAATGTGGTTTGCTTAAGTGTTTTCACTTAAGTGCTTTTGGATATAATTATTTTTGTTCATATTTAATTTTGGGATGGGATACACTTATACTTAGTAACCAGATGTTGATAATAAAATATTGACCTACTAAAATGCTAACCGCATTGAACCTTAGCCTTACCTTGTAACCTTGCATATTCCTCCCACTTGCTAAGCCCCCACCATAAGTGAGCTCACCCTAGGCTTAATTTTTGATCAGAAGGTGATGATGAAGACTTTGGTGAGGATTTTGATGAGTTCTAAGTCTAGCGACGCTCCGGTCATTTTCGTGTGGGAGATAGCCTATGTTATTTCTGTCGTACTTTGATTATGATACTGTTTAAGACTCTTGAGTCTGGATGATGTAATAAAGTATTTATACTCTCTTTTATACCTTTATTGCATTGACTTTTGATATATTACACTTGTGACGTTAACATATGTGTGGAAAATAGATCCTGGCACACATATGCTATGCATTCGGCTTTGTCCCTAAAATCGGGTCTGACAACGATGGACTGATCAAGGAGACGTTCATCAAGCGAGCGTCGTCTAACAGAACACTAACGTAGTGTTTGATTCTAGGCAAGCCCCGATATCTAATTCCCATGGTTTGCAATAATTGTTTTTATTCACCTACCTACCTGTGATTATTGCATTAGGTTGTAGGAGTTGTTTGGAAACAATTGCTGCATTTACCCTTGATTACCCTTGTTTATCCCTACCTTTGTCACCTGGGTAATTTAAGTACGCTTAAATGCTTAGGTTTGCTTAGACGTTAGAAGTCAGGTGATTTCCTATCACCTACAAGGTACTGTGCTTACCTTATGCTTGATTGGGCAAAGTCATTGGGAAATATCAATGGAAAATATGAAGTTAATATGAGACAGGATGGGATATATATAAGGAAACACAAGGCATGGAGGTCTTGGTGTCTACTTATACCCGTTTGTGTCGATTAAGGACCGTACCGTTGTGGTCCCTCGAGTCATGTTGAATTTATGCATAATCACTTAGCTGGCCGGATAACTCATTCCAACCACAAAGCCTAAGCGCTATTCTAGCCCGCTTTGACCTCGCGGTGCACTTACTGGTGTGGATGAGAAGTGATGGGGACATGACGGGATGACCCATGGTGCATGGTACGCCCTGACCCTCTGGTAGTCGGGTGGTCCCTAGGTATGGTGGCCCCTATGGAATCCGCAGTGTGCAGCGAGGCTACTACTGGAATGAGTATTGTGGTGACCATATCTCACGAAGTACTGTGGGTATGGTTTGTGTTAGGAATACCCCGCCAGCTAGTTAGTAATCGGTTCGAATCGCCATCGCTCCTAGTTAGTGAGCACTTGACTTGAGCTATCTCATCGTAGTAAGAACTACACAGTGAGAACAATGAGAATGATGGTATTGTTATTAATTAATGATGATGACATGATTAATTATAATCAAGGGTTGGGTTACTCTTGCTTGTCTACTTAATGAAATACTTGCTGAATTTGAGTAATCACTAAAGCTATACTGGACATAGCAAATTGGCATATGACATTGTTGGGGACTTGTTCTCAAATGCTATGAATCAAGAACAAGGCAACACAAATGTTAATTGTTGGGGACTTGTTCTCAAATGCTATGAGTTAAGAACAAGGCAACATAGAATGTTAAAGGTTAACGTCCTTCGTCCTTTGAAACATTATTTCCCTTAGGATATAATGATCTTCAGACGAAGGTTATGAAGGACATACCTTCATCATTGCAATGTATGTTAATGAAAGAAGAAGCGTATGAAATATAAAAGACAACATGAATAATCATATGACATTATTAATATATCTTCTTTTGCTTATCATGAATAAACAGAAACAATATTGAATAACATTTATACCTTTGGCTTGACAGAAGGTAAAAGTCCAAGCGTGACACACGAGCAAATACAAGTCAACGTGAATAGTACGGGGGTACTGTTCACCTATTTATAGGCACGGCACGCAACCCGATCAGAAATACATGTATGCCCTTGATGACTAGTTACAATCATGACACAAATCATCATGGACTGATCGGTCTTTTCCTCTTTAAGTCGGTGCAGCCCTTCGTCTCAAGGCATGTCGTTATGCTGAAGCTCCCTAGATCGTAGCTTCGGCGTATACCTTCACGCTGTGTTTGATTATACACTGATCTTTCGAAGGTGCTTCTTCTTAAAGGACCTTCGGCGATGAAGCAGGCTGCCAACCATACTTTTCATATTGTGTACAGCTTCATTACAAGTCCGAAGGTTCCTGTACATACATAATACTTGGGAAACACTCTTAATCATGTTTTTGAGGACTAGACTGTGACGTGAATGAAGGCCTTAAGCCAAAGGTCCGGAAAAACACCTTCCCTTTGCTAGAATAGCAACAGTCGATGACAAACAGGGCCCACCAAGTTGCAAGGCACTGGGCGTATAAATATAAACGACAGCGGCAGCACTTGATACGCCGTTTCCACCATTTGCGTTATTGTCTCAAACTTTTTAGCTCTTGCTCACTAGCTCTCGCCTAATATTCAAGCTTTTTCGAGCTTCGGTTTAAGAACGTGCTTTCACCATGTCTGGGGAGAAGATGACTGATGAAAAGAAAATGACTGTGAAAATGAAGGTAACTGAGGAAATGAAGTTGTTTGAAGAAAAGAAGATCGCGGATCCTTTTAGCGCTGGGTTTGTTGAGTCTATGTCAAAAACAAACACAGAGAAGATTACTAAAGAGATTCTAGAAGGTTTGTCTGAAGATACTGATGATAGTGATAGCTATGATGTGGAGAGTGGAGACGAAGATTCTGAAGATTGGCCCTGGCGACCAAGCCATACTGTCTTCGAAAAATCAACTATTAAACAGAGTCATCTTGACAACATGAGAGGAAGGTACTTTCATGACATGTCTATCGTGAGAGCTGGCGGAGACAACACCGCCCCTACCCCTAAGGAAAATGAAGTTGTTATCTTCTGTAGCTTTTTTAAGGCTGGTCTCCGGTTTCCTTTGAGTAAGTTTGTAGTTGAAGTGCTGAAGATCTACTAGATCTTCCTTCATCAGATCACCCCCAAAGCTATAATGAGGATGGGGATTTTTGTCTAGGCTGTAAGGAGTCAAGGGCTAAAGCCAAGCGCGAAGTGCTTCTGCAGTATGCACGAGCTTTTATATGAGATGTAGGCTACTGGTAAGGAACAGTACCTGTTGGGGACTTGTTCTCAAATGCTATGAATTAAGAACAAGACAACATAAAAGTGTTAAATGTTAAACTCCTTCGTCCTTAAAGACAATATATCCCTTCGGATATAATGAATCTCGGACGAAGGTTACCAAAGGAAAGACCTTCGTAAGGTTGACAAATGATAAAACATAGCATCCATATATAATATGTGAGTACTAATATCAGTATTATTATTAATGTATTTCCATCATTAAATTCATAAAACAGAATTACAAATGTACCTTCAGATCGATGTAAAGTAAAGGTACAGGCGTGATGTGAAAAAACGTATGCCAAGTCCGCGTCTGCAGTACGGGAGTACTGTTCACCTATTTATAGCCACGGGACGCAGCCCTTGTAAAATTACATTGATACCCCTTACATTTATCAATAACTCTATAATAATTCTTCAAGGTCCAATTTGGCTTTTCATCTTTAAGTCGGTTCCTCTTTTCTGTCGTTACGCCAAAGCTTTTCTGCACATAGCTTCGTGATCGTCTTATCCTTCGTCATGATCGTTTCTCGTTCCAATCAACCTTCGTCTTATCCCTGCCCTTGTATATCCGCGACCTGACTCCGAAGGTGCCTGTTCACATATTACACTCAGAAAACATTGTCAAACTATGTCTTTGAGGACCTTCGGGAGCCGAAGGCCCCCAACAGTAGCCCCTCGCAATATTAATTTACTGTAATGATAAATTCATATTGCGAAATGGACAAAGGCTTTATGCCGAAGGTCCGAAAAAACACCTTCCTTTTGTTAGAATAGCAACAGTCATTGACAAGCGGGGCCCTCCAGTTTTCGACACACTGGGTGTATAAATACGAGCTCACCGCGAGTTTATTTGGCACGCTCTTTTGCCATCTGCTCTTTACTCACCCAGCTTTTCAGCTTGCACGCGACAGCATTTGCTTGGTTTTAAATTTTTAAGCTTCGGTTTCAAGTCTGGTTTGCCAGCATTCGCGAAGATGTCTGAGGATAAGAAAGTTGCTGGTGCTTCGAAGCTAAGTCTTTCTGAGGAGATGCACCTGGGTTTTCTTGAATCAATGTCGAAGACCAATACGGAGAAGATTGTCAGGGAGACTTTGGAGGGTTTATCTGAAGATACTGGCGACAGTGATAGTTATGATGTGGATAGTGGTGGGGAGGATTCCGAAGATCGCCCGTGGCGGCCTAGTCACTCAAATTTCGAAAAATCAACTATAAAGCAGAGTCACCTTGAAAATATGAGGGGGAGATATTTCCGAGATATATCCATTGTGAGGGCAGATGACGGAGAGAAAACTACGCCGACTCCCGAAGATAATGAAGTCGTGATCTTCCGAAGCTTTTTTAAAGCTAGGCTACGATTCCCTCTAAGCAGATTTGTGGTAGAAGTTCTGAGAATATATCAGGTTTACCTTCATCAACTTACCCCTGAAGCAGTGATAAGATTGGGAGTCTTCGTCTGGGCCGTGAGGAGCCAGGGCCTGGAGCCAAGTGCAAAAAGCTTTTGCAATATACACGAGCTAGTATATGAGACGAAGCCCTGGGGTAAGGAGCAATATCATAATAATTTTGGTTGTTATAGTTTCGGTGCCCGCTCTGGGTCAAGTTGTCCCGTGCCAACTTTTCGGAAGAGATGGCCCGGGGAATGGATGAAGGAATGGTTCTATGTGAAGAACAATTTGAAGGTTCGAGAAGATATTAAAGATATCATCATGCGGCCTATCTAGCAGTGCTTCGGACTCCGGAAACCGAAGGTAGAAATGGACGAAGCAGCTGAAGAATGTCAAAGAGCCTTCGGCGTAGTCTGCTCTTTTATTGGGACCAGGGACTTAATGCAAGAGCACGTTGCCTTCAGAGTGTGGCCACTTGCAGATAACTGGGAAATGCCGAAGGAGACTGTTAAAGAAGCTGATGAGGGTGGGCTAATCAGGCTGAATTATACATTCAAGTATGGAGATAAGTTCGTTGAACCAGATGATGATTGGCTAAAAAGCATTGAGAATGTAAGTGATGAATTGCTTGGGGCATACTCAAAGGCCGAAAATACTGCATTGTCAGCGGCTTTCGGAGGCCGAAAGAAGAAGAGACTCAATCAAGTATTTGATGCAATTGGGTTTATCTACCCGGACTACCATTATCCAATGCGAGGCCAAAAAAGGAAAAATACTTCTCCTGCAAAGGAAATTGCTTCGGCTGCTGCTAGGGAACCAGCTCCGAAGAGGAAGAAGGTAAAAGTGCTCACCCACCCTCCACGCTGTATTGAGCTAGCCACAGTGCCTGAGTTTATTGGTGGGGCTTCTTCGGCCAGCGAAGCCAGAGAACCAACTCTAGCGCCAAAATCCGTAGAAATGGCCGAAGCACCAGCAATAGAGAAAACGGAAGAACCGAGAACTGAAGAAGGAAAAACATTAGACATTTTAAGTCCTTCATCAAAAGTTCGAGGCAGCTAAAAGCCAAAAGGGGCCAGCAGCGACCCCGAAAAGAAAAAGGATGGTTAATGTGCTGGATGTTTTGGAGACAATTAAATCTTCAAGCATAACTCCAAAGAAAACCGCTGAAACTTCTGAAGTGTCTACTGAAGGCTTTGTTGCTGAAACTTCGAAGCAACAATTTGAAACTAAAGCTGGGCCTTCAGAGCCCACCAAGATACAACCTTTGGAAGCCGAGAAAATGTCAGAGGCAAGTTTAGAAGCTGAAAAAACAAAAACAACAGAGCCGATTTTGATTGAGGAAATCGATACTACCACCCCTGAAGCATCTTCCAAAATATGTGATTATATTGTGCGACATGCCTCGGGGAAGAAACTATCTGAAGAAGAGATTTTTGAAGCCAATCACTATGCCCGAGAACTGAAGTATTCGAAGGGGGCCGTAGTGTTCAATGGAACAAACGAAGATGACTTCCTATACTGTCTCCTAGACAATAAAGAATTATCTGTCTGCCAGGAAATGGCTAGAAGCATGGGGTTCCCGAAACTCGAAGCTGGCCTCTGCGCCATGACGAAGGACGATCTTGCGGATAGCCTGGCATACAATAGTCTGAAGGTACAAAAATTGTGAATTTTGAAGTTTATGAATTTTGAATTAGTCTTTTGTTCTTATGTTAACTCATTCATTCTTTTGAATAGGGCTTAATACTCAGCAATGCCTTAAGGGCACAAAAGAATGTCGAAGATGAAAGCTGCACCATTGCTCTTAACAATCTTCGAACAGAGGTCATCAGGCTAAGAAACGAAGCCTTGGAGAAGGACAAAATTCTGCTAACGTTAGTGGAAAAAATGAAGGAAGACGAAGCTAACTCCAAAACTCAAGCCGAAGCTCAGAGACGCGAAATCGAAGATCTTCGGAAACAACTAGCCCGAGCTAAAGAAGAACGCATTCTTGAAGAAACAAAGAGAGAACTAAACGATCAATGGGCAAATCATTTGGAAATAAATGTCGAAGAGCTTCGTGCTTCGAAGAAAAGGTATTATGATAAATCCATAAAGTGTGTTAAAAAGATAAAATCCAGCTTCGCCAGGGTCGGCGCATTTTCTAGTGAAGAAAATTTCACAAGAGGGAATCCAGAAGGCCCGATTGAATGGATCAGTCGCGAAGCTGAGGCTTTCGAGGAAATCTTAAATAGTCGCGGGGACATTTGTGCTTTTTCAGGCGCCAGAGGAATTGTTACTATTTTGGAAAAGAAGGGATGCGAACATGTGAAATCTTTAGCACAGTCTAGAACTGCCTTATCCTCTGAAGATATCAAAGACCCTTCAGCCGAAGCAAGCCAGGTCGGCGGAAAATTTTTCACAGACATTTGGGACAATGGCGGTCGAGAAATGGCTCAAGAAATTATTCAGAGAAGTGAAAAAGGCATCCATGATGCTAGAAAAGTAGCGGAGGCTGCTGAAGAGGGCACAGGACCCGAAGGGCAAATAGGTATTAGTTAGTGGTTTTTATTTTGTTGTGATTTTTGATTTTAAACTTTGTTCGCGATTCTGTAATAGTAATATAGTCGTATCCTCTCCTCCCTCAGAATCTGGTGGGGCAGCTCCGGACCCCCCCCCCCCCCGAAGGGGGACGACGAAATTAGACAAATGGTCGAAGCCATTATGGACAAAGTTGTCAATCAGCTATTAAACGAAGCTGCAGAAGTAGTTCTTAGGGAAGATTAAGTGTTAATGTAAAAAATACTTGGAACATGACATGTGTAAAACTTTGTAACTTTAAATGTAATATATAATCTACTTATGGTTCAATTCTTTACGATGCATGAAATTTTACATACATACCGCTTTTGAGCCTTCGGCGAAAAAAACACCTTCCCTTCTTTTCATGCTTCGTGAAGAAAAATCTTTTATGTATCATAATAACTTTCATACTTCTCTTGATGAAGAATATCCAAGCTTCGCGCAAACATTCTTCGAAGCTATAAAAGAGTTTTATGTTGCCTCTCTGACGAAGCTATACTTCTTCTTAATACATTCTTCAAAACATTCTTCGAAGATTAATACTGTGTCGCCTTCTCGTTTTTCATGCAATATGATGTATGATGCTTATGTTATGCAAAATGGTGGGATGATGTTATGCTATGCAAAATGATATTTATGCTGAAGATACACACATCTCTACAATGGAGCACATAATCTTTTTATCTCAGCGCTGACTTTTCGCTGTAAGCCTCCCTTAGGAGGTTCTTCGCCTTTTACTTTCAGCGGAATCAGCGTTTATTTCTCGCTGTAAGCCTCCCTTAGGAGCTTCTTCGCCTTTTACTTTCAGCGGAATTAGCGTTTATTTTTCGCTGTAAGCTCTGCATTCCCTTCGGAACGACTTTTGAGCAGAAAACTTACACTGCGCTCCCTTAGGAACGACTTTTTTACTACTTTGAAAAAATTGCACTGCGTTCCTTAGAACAATTTTTGATAATTCGAAGGTTCTTCGTGCCACTATAGATTCTTATGCTTCGGCAATTCAAACCGGTGGAGAAGATATATTTTCATTATGATAATAATCTAAACTGTTACAAGAATTTGAAAAACGACAAAAAGCACTTAAACTTTCCATAATTGTTCTTTATTACGAAGAAAGTAAAACTGAACGCGAAAGTGCAAAAAGCTGGTGTCGAGGTAGGATATTTTGTCAGTAAATGTGCTTCGACTCTGGCACAGTGCTATTGACTGTGTGAGCTTCGGATTCTTCTCTGAAGTCCCTCTGGGGGTGAGAATGCTGGCTCCCTTCTGGCTGCGGAGCTCGTTGTATTGGTGGTGGCGGTGGAAGCTGTTGCCAGGAAGCTTGGGGTTGGCTTGCCGAAGCAACAGAAGCTGCAGGGTGATTGCCTACATATTCTGGAATGTAAGGCAAATGGTACGAAGCAGTATGCATAACCTGCTTCGGCTGACTCTGTTGCGCTGCAGCCTCTGCTAGTTCCTTTTGCTTTTGAATGGTAATATGGCACATTCTGGTGGTATGGCCCTTGCCTTCACCACAAAATAAGCAGTAAATTTTTCTTGGTTGATCTCCAAATCTTCCTCCGAAGCCCCTAGCGCCTCTGCCTCTTGGCGCTGGCGGCCGAAAAGAGCTTTGCTGTTGCCCCGAAGCTTGCGAGGAACACTGTGGCCTTTGCTGGTGACTCCCTTTGTCATCATTTTGAGTAGAATTATGAATTGACCTGACATGCCTCGGATAAAACCTTCCTCCGAAGCCCCTGGTCATTTCAGAGAACCTGAGAGCTTCCTCCCTTCTTTGGTGAAAATCATTGTCAGCTCGAATATACTCGTCCATCTTCTGGAGCAGCTTCTCCAGAGTTTGAGGAGGCTTCCTGGCAAAGTACTGAGCTGAAGGTCCTGGCCGAAGCCCCTTGATCATGGCCTCAATGACAATTTCATTGGGCACTGTTGGTGCCTGTGCCCTTAGACGTAGGAACCTTTGGACATATGCCTGAAGGTACTCTTCGTGATCCTGGGTGCACTGGAATAGAGCTTGAGCAGTGACTGGCTTCGTCTGAAAGCCTTGGAAGCTGGTTATCAACATATCCTTCAGCTTTTGCCATGAAGTGATTGTTCCTGGCCTAAGGGAAGAATACCAGGTTTGTGCCACGCTCCTGACAGCCATGACAAAGGACTTTGCCATGACCGCTGTGTTGCCACCATACGAAGATATAGTTGCCTCATAGCTTATCAAGAATTGCTTCGGGTCTGAATGACCGTCGTACATGGGGAGCTGAGGTGGCTTATAAGACTGTGGCCAAGGTGTAGCCTGCAGTTCTGTTGACAGAGGAGAAGTATCATCAAAAGCAAAATTTCCATGATGGAAATCTTCATACCAGTCGTCCTCGTTGTAGAAACCCTCTTGATGAAGCTCTCTGCGCGGGGGCCTTTGATTCTGGTCATCTTGAGCGAGGTGCCGAAGCTCTTCAGAGGCTTCATCTATCTGCCTTTGAAGATCAGCTAGACGAGCCATCTTCTCCTTCTTCCGTTGGACCTGTTGATGGAGCACCTCCATTTTTTGGATTTCTTGGTCCAAGTTGTCTTTCGGAAGCGTTGGACTGGTGGCTTTCCTCTTCTGGCTTCGGGCCTCCCTAAGAGAAACGACATCTTGATTGGGGTCCAGCGGCTGCAGAGTGGCAGCCCCTGTTGCTGAAGCTTTTTTCGGTGGCATGACGAAGGTGATGCTTGCCGAAGGTTTTCAAAACTCAAAAAGTGGAAGTGAGTTCACCGGAGGTGGGCGCCAATGTTGGGGACTTGTTCTCAAATGCTATGAATTAAGAACAAGACAACATAAAAGTGTTAAATGTTAAACTCCTTCGTCCTTAAAGACAATATATCCCTTCGGATATAATGAATCTCGGACGAAGGTTACCAAAGGAAAGACCTTCGTAAGGTTGACAAATGATAAAACATAGCATCCATATATAATATGCGAGTACTAATATCAGTATTATTATTAATGTATTTCCATCATTAAATTCATAAAACAGAATTACAAATGTACCTTCAGATCGATGTAAAGTAAAGGTACAGGCGTGATGTGAAAAAACATATGCCAAGTCCGCGTCTACAGTACGGGAGTACTGTTCACCTATTTTAGCCACGGGACGCAGCCCTTGTAAAATTACATTGATACCCCTTACATTTATCAATAACTCTATAATAATTCTTCAAGGTCCAATTTGGCTTTTCATCTTTAAGTCGGTTCCTCTTTTCTGTCGTTACGCCGAAGCTTTTCTGCACATAGCTTCGTGATCGTCTTATCCTTCGTCATGATCATTTCTCGTTCCAGTCAACCTTCATCTTATCCCTGCCCTTGTATATCCGCGACCTGACTCCGAAGGTGCCTGTTCACATATTACACTCAGAAAACATTGTCAAACTATGTTTTTGAGGACCTTCGGGAGCCGAAGGCCCCCAACAGTACCACAACAACTTCGGTTGTTATGGATTTATTGCTCGCCCTAATGCTAGCCACCCAGTGCCAACATTCCATAAAAGGTGGCCCGGGGCCTAGATGGAGGAGTGGTTTTATGTTAAGAATGATTTAAAGGCAAGGGAAGACATCAAGGGAATCATTCAGCGCCCCATCTGGTCTCACTTCGGCCTCTGAAGGCCGAAGGTAGAAATTGATGGCAATGTCGAAGCATGTCAGAGGGCTTTTAGTACCGTGTGTGCCTTCATTGGCACAAGGGATTTGATTCAAGAGCATATATCCTTCAGGGTATGGCCACTTGTGGAGAGTTGGGATATGCCAAAGGAGACCACCGCCGACTCTAGTGATAGTCCGACTAAAGTATACCTTCAGATTTAGGGAGAAGTTTGATGAGCTAAACGACGACTGGCTGAAGTGTATAGAAGCTACCAGTGATGATCTACTTGGAGCATACTCCAAAGCCGAAGATAATGCTCTGTCCGCAGCCTTTGGAGGTTGGGGTAAGAAAAGATTAAATAGGGTATTCGATGCTATTGGCTTCGTATACCTTGATTACCCGCTACGAGGGCAAGAGAAAAAGAGGAAGGCTGCCGCTTCGGCCACTACAGTTGTGCCGAAGAGCAAAAAGTTGAAGGTTTTGACCCACCCACCGTGATACATTGAACCGGCCAAGGTGCTTGAACTTGGCGAAGGGCCCTCTTTAGTTGCCGAAGCAAGGAAGACTGCTTCGATTGTGCAGAGCGTTGAAGAGCCAACTGTAGTGTCGAAGGTGCCTACAGTTTGGCCAGCCAAAGCTAGAGATGATAAGGCCGAAGAGCCACAGGTGAAGAAAGTAGTAAAAGAGCCAGAAATCCTGAGCCCACCAGCAAAGGCAAAACTGCTGAAGATGCAAAAGGCTTCTGCTGCAACTCCCAAGAGGAGGAGGATGGCCAACGTGCTAGATGCTGTGCTGGAGACTACAAAGGCCTTGAGCCCTGCTCCTACAAAGAAAATTGCTGAAGCTGCCAAAACGCAGGCCGAAGCTGAAACTGGGCAAGCAGAAACCGAAGCTACGCAAGCTCAGGCTGAAGCCAAAGCTGGGCCCTCAGCGCCTGTCGCAGCGAAGCCTGCTGTGCCTGATGAAAAAACAGCAGGACATATTGCACCTGAAACTCCTGCTCCCAAAGCTCCAATCGAAACTATTGACTACATCATTTGACATGCTTCGGGGAAGAAATTGTCCGAAGATGAAATCGCGGAAGCAAGGCATTATGCTCAAAAACTAAAATATCTGAAAGGAGCCTTAGTTTTTAACAGGAGTAATGAAGATGATTTCTTATACTATCTCCCGGAAAACAAAGAAATATCCGTTTGCCGGGAGATAGGTAGAAGCATTGGATTCCCGAAGCTGGAAGACGACCTTTCAATTTTGTCGAAGGATGATCTTGCTGACAGCCTAGCATACAACAGCATAAAGGTATAGAAGTTAACTTTGAATTTGAGAATGAAGTATTTTATTTGTCATACTCAATTCTTTCCTCCTCTTGCAGGGCTTAATTCTTAGTAATGCCCTTAGGGCACAGAAAAATATTGAAGATGAAGGCTATATGATGGCCCTCAATAACCTTCGTTCAGAAGTGATTGAACTAAGAAACGAAGGTTTAGAAAAGGATAAAATTTTGATTTCTTTGGTAAACAAAATAAAAGATGACGAAGCTAACTATAAAGCTCAGGCCGAAGCCCAGAAAGCAGAAATTGAAGATCTTCACAAACAGCTGGCCGAAGCTAAAGAAAATTGCGCACTCACACAAGCCAACCAAGAGATCAGCGAGTACTGGAAAAATTATCTAGAGAAAAATGTTGAAGAACTTCGCCAATCCAAGGAAATGTGCTTCGAGAAATCCTTGGATTGTGTGAAGAAATTTAAGACTAGCTTCACCAAAGTGGATGCGTACTCTGTCGAAGAAAACTTCGTGCGAGGCGACCCCGAAGGCGTTATTGAATGGTTAAGTGGAGAAGCGAAAACCTTCAAAGAAATTTTGAGTGATCGCGGGGATGTTTGCACGTTTTCCGGTGCGCGGGGGATTTCATCCATCTTGGAGAAGGCCGGATGCGATCATATTAAATCCATAGCCTAGGCCAAAGCTGCCTTTTCCGTGGACGACACGAAGGATCCTTCAGCTGAAGCAACCTTGATGGGCGGAAAATTCTACAATGATGTCTGGGTGAATGGTGGCCGAGAGATGGCCCATGAAATTATAAAAAGGAATGAAAAAGACACCCACGACGCCCGAGCAGAAGCAAAGCGAGCTGAAGAAGCTACAGAACGCGAAAGACGTATAGGTATTATATCTTGATTATCTAGCTTCGTTACTTTCTTTCAGGCTTCGAACTTACGTGTTTACCTATTTCAGCTGAACTATCCCTGCCACCGGAGCCGTATGATCCCCTAGCTAATCCAGAGATGAAGGAATCATTGGATATCATAAGCACAGCTGAATCCATCGTTGACGAAGTCGTCAACAAATTACTGAACGAAATTGCCGAAACAGTCCTTAAAGAGGAATAGATTTTATTGTAATAATCATTTTGAGAAGCTTGATGTGTAAAACGATTGAAGGAAGATTAGATCTCTTTGGTAACAAAACTATGTAATGTCTGAAGCATGTAATATTGAAACAAATATGTAAATTATTGTAATTTATTTCTTTGCGATGCATGAAATTTACGTACATACCATTTTTGAGCCTTCGACGAAAAAACACCTTCCCTTCTTTTCATGCTTCGTAAAGAAAAAGATCCCTTCTTATGACAAGGCTCTTGAAACTGTATTTCCCGAAGCTTACTTCGTGCCTTAGCACATTTTCAATTTGATGAAGCATTTGCTGAAGATTGGCTTCGTATTCAATTCTTGTGTCGGTAATGCAATATGATGTATGACGTAATGCTATGCAAAATGATGTGATGATATGATGCAAAATGATGAGGATGCCGAAGATATACAGCCACACAATCACACTGGAACACACAAGCTCTGCATCCCCTTAGGAACGTCTTTTGAGCTTCTGCACCTTCTATTTCGGTGATATAAGTTCTGCATCCCCTTAGGAACGTCTTTTGAACTTCTTCGTCTTCTATTTTGGCGGTATAAGTTTTGCATTCCCTTAGGAATGTCTTTTGAACTTCTTTGCCTTATATTTCGGCGGTATTTAGCTTTGCATTCCCTTTGGAACGACTTTTGAGCAGAAAACTTACGCTGCGTTCCCTTAAGAACGACTTTTTGTAGCTTCGGCAATTTTGGCTCTGCATTCCCTTAGAAACGACTTTTGAGCACAAAACTTACGCTGCACTCCCTTAGGAACGACTTTTGTAGCTTCATCAATTTTGGCTCTGCGTTCCCTTAGGAATGACTTTTGTAGCTTCATAAATCTATGAAGAAGATATATTTCATTCTGATAGAAACAAAATCATTACAAGAAATTAAATCTAAGTTTTCATTGCTTGTTCCTTATTCAAAAAAGCAAAAATAAGCTAGAAGATAGAAGTATTTAGGAAGCAGGATATTGGTTAGTATTTGTGCTTTGATTCTGGTACAGTACTATTGACTGTACGAGCTTCGGACTCCTCCCTAAAGTCACTTTGTTGCTATTGGCGCCCTTATGGCTGCTGGCTTCGGGAATAAGTAGGTTGTAGTGGAGGTGGCGGTGGAAGCTGAGGCCAAGAAGCCTGTGAATGGCTTGCCAAAGCGACAGAGGCTGCAGGTTGATTGCCCACGTATTCTGGTATGTAAGGAGAGTGGCACGAAGTAGTGTGTAAGACTAGCTTCGGCTGATTCTGCCGAGCTTCTGCTTCGGCAATCTCCTTTTGCTTTAGAATGGTGATTTGGCACGTTCTTGTAGTATGGCCCTTGTTCTCACCACAGAATAAACAATAAATTTTCCTGGGTTGATCCCCATATCTTCCTCCAAAGCCCCTGCCGCCTCTACCCCTTGGAGCTGGTGGCCTGAAGGAGCTTTGCTGCTGTCCCGAAGACTATGGCCTGTGAAGCTAGCTTCCTTTGTCATCATTCTGACTAGAGCTGTGGATTGATCTGACATGCCTAGGGTGGATTCTTCCTCCGAAGCCCCTAGTCATCTCAGAGAATCTATAAGCTTCCTCCCTTCTTTGGTGGAAGTCGTTGTCAGCCCGGATGTATTCATTCATTTTCTGAAGCAGCTTCTCCAGAGTCTGGGGGGGGCTTCCTGGTGAAGTATTGAGTCATAGGCCCTGGCCGAAGACCTTTTATCATGGCTTCAATGACGATTTCATTAGGCACTATAGGCGCTTGTGCTCTCAGGCGCAGGAACCTTCGGACATATGCCTGAAGGTACTCCTTATGGTCTTGAGTGCACTAGAACAAGGCCTGAGAAGTGACTGGCTTCGTCTGAAACCCTTGAAAACTGGTGACCAGCATATCCTTAAGCTTATGCCATGACATGATTGTCCCTGGCCGGAGAGAGGAGTACCATGTCTGGGCCACACTCCGAACTGCCATGTCGAAGGACTTCGCCATGACTGCAGTATTGCCCCCGTACGAAGATATAGTTGCTTCGTAGCTCATTAGGAACTGCTTCAGATCTGAGTGCCCATCATTCATGGGGAGCTGAGGGGGCTTGTATGATGAGGGCCATGGGGTAGCCTACAGTTCTGCTGATAGAGGAGAAGCATCATCAAAAGGAAAATTTCCATGATGGAAATCGTCATACTAGTCATCATCATTGTAGGAATTGTCCTGATGAAGCTCTCTCTATGGAGGTCTTCGGTCCTGGTCATCTTAAGTAAGATGACGTATTTCTTCAGCAGCTTCATCGATCTTCTTCTGAAGATCAGAAAGACAAAGCATCTTCTCTCTCTTCCTTTCGACCTGCTGATGGATAGCTTCGAGATCCCTTATCTCCTAGTCCAGCTCCTCCTCTTGGGGGGTTGGACTTGTAGCCTTTTATTTTGAGTTCGGGCTTCGCACAGTGTATCCTGGTTGACGTCTAGTGGCTGCAGTGCAGCCCTTAGCCCTGAAGCTTTCTTCAGCGGCATGACGAAGGTCACAGCTTGCCGAAGGTGGTCGAATGAGTTTACCGGAGGTGGGCGCCAATGTTGGAGACTTGTTCTCAAATGCTATGAGTTAAGAACAAGGCAACATAGAATGTTAAAGGTTAACGCCCTTCATCCTTCGAAACATTATTTCCCTTAGGATATAATGATCTTCAGACGAAGGTTATGGAGGACATACCTTCATCATTGCAATGTATGTTAATGAAAGAAGAAGCGTATGAAATATAAAACACAACATGAATAATCATATGACATTATTAATATATCTTCTTTTGCTTATCATGAATAAACAGAAACAATATTGAATTACATTTATACCTTTGGCTTGACAGAAGGTAAAAGTCCAAGCGTGACGCATGAGCAAATACAAGTCAATGTGAACAGTATAGGGGTACCATTCACCTATTTATAGGCACGAGACACAATCTGATCAAAATTACATGTATGCCCTTGATGACTAGTTACAATCATGACACAAATCATCATGGACTGATCGGTCTTTTCCTCTTTAAGTTGGTGCAGCCCTTCGTCTGAAGGCATGTCGTTATGCCGAAGCTCCCCGGATCGTAGCTTTGGCGTATACCTTCGCGCTGTGTTTGATTATACACTGATCTTTCGAAGGTGCTTCTTCTAAAAGGACCTTCGGCGATGAAGCAGGCCGCCAACCATACTTTTCATATTGTGTACAGCTTCATTACAAGTCCGAAGGTTCCTATACATACATAATACTTGGGAAACACTGTTAATCATGTTTTTGAGGACCTTCGGAAAACAAAGGCCCCCAACATTAATGATTAGAGACCTTCATCCTTCAAAGCACTGTATCTCTGAGGATATAGTGATGTTCGGATGAAGGTCATGAAGGACATACCTTCATCATGTCAATATGTAAAAAACAAGAAAAAGAACATGAATGGATATGAATGATTATATTAAATCATTAGATCATCAACATTTTTATTATATAATTATGGACAAATATTGAAATACATCTTATACCTTCGACTTGATAGAAGGAAAAAAATCCAAAAGTGACGTGCGAGCAATTACAAGTCAACATGAACAGTACGGTGTTACTGTTCATCTATTTATAGGCACAGGATGCAGTCTGGGTAAACTTACATTTGTGTCCTCAACACTTACTACTAACTAAGGAGTAATTTGTGGAGGACTGAGTGGTATATTCCCTTTTAGGTCGGTTCCATTCTCCATCGCTGCCTTTGCGCTGAGCCGAAGCTTCTTCACCAGTAGCTTTGGCACTGGTTCATCCTTCTCTCAGACTGTGCCTTTCATATCGTGCACAGCTTTATCTTAAGACCGAAGGTTCCTCTGACATCATATTATACTCGAAAAGCATGTTAGTGGTGTTTTTGAGGACCTTCGGAAGACGAAGGCCCCCAACAGTAGCCCCTCGCAATATTAATTTGTTGTAACAATGAATTCAAACTGCGACATGGACGAAGGCCTTAAGCCGAAGGTCTGAAAAAACACCTTCCCTTCGCTAGAATAGCGAAAGTCAATGACAAATGGGGCCCGCCAAGTTGCAATGCACTAGGCATATAAATAGAAACACACAGCAGGGACATTTGTTACGCCATTCTGTTCCTCGCGTTATTTGCTCAAACTTTTAATTCTCTTGCAACCAGCTCTTGCTTGATTTTCAAACTTTGTGATAGGGTGAAGTTTTGTAGAAATGTCTGAGGAGAAGAAGGTTTCTGATGTGACGAAGGTGGCTGAGGAGGAGAAGGTTTCTGATGTGATGAAGGTGGCTAAGGAGAAGAAGGTCGTGGACCCATTTATTGTTGGGTTTTATGAATCTATGGCAAAAATGAATACAGAGAAGATCACCAAGGAGATAATGGCAGGTTTATCTGAAGATTCTGATGACAGTGATGACTTTGATGTGGAGAGTGGAGACGAAGATTTTGAAGATCGGCCCTAGCGGCCAAGCCATACTATCTTCGGGGAATCAACCATTAAACAAAGTTAGGTTGACGCCATGAGAGGAAGGTACTTTCGTGATATGTCTATTGTGAGGATTAGAGGAGACAGCACCGCCCCTGCTCCTGAAGAAAATGAAGTTGTTTACCGAAGCTTTTTGAAGGTAGGCCTTCGGTTCCCATTGAGCAAATTCATGGTTGAAGTGTTGAAGATATTCCAGATCTTTCTCCACCAAATTACTCCCGAAGCTATAATTAGGATGGGGTTGTTTGTTTGGGTTGTGAGAAGCCAAGGGCTGGAACCGAGCGCAAAGTGCTTCTGCAATATGCGCAAACTATTATATGAGACGAAGGCTACTAGGAAAGAACAGTATCACAACAACTTCGGTTGTTATGGATTCATTGCCCGTACCAATGTAAGCTACCCTATTCCAACATTTCGGAAAAGGTGGCCCGGGGCCTGGATGGAGGAATAGTTTTATGTCAAGAATAATCTGATTGAGAGGGAGGACATTACGGAAATCATCCAACGCCCAATCTGGTCTCGCTTCGGCCTTCGAAGGCCGAGGGTGGCGATTGAAAATGATGACGAAGCATGTCAAAAAGCCTTCAGCAATGTCTATGCTTTCATTGGTACACGGACCTGATCTAAGAGCACATAGCTTACAGGGTATGGCCACTTGTGGATAGCTAGGAAATGTCGAAGGAGACTGTTATCGAGTCCAGCGAAGGTGGATTAGTTCGCCTGAAATACACCTTCAGATTTAGAGGCCGGTTTGACGAACCAAACGACGACTGGCTGAAAAGTATTGAGGCTAGTAGCGACGAGTTGCTTGGGGCATATACCAAAGCCGAAGACGATGCTTTGTCTTCAGCCTTCAAGGGTCGGATCAAGAAAAGATTGAATAGTGTTTTTGATGTGATTGGTTTCATATATCCTGATTATTGCTATCCTTCGCGGAGGCAAGGAAAAAAGAGGAAAGCTGCCACTTTGGCCATTCCTGTCACACTGAGGGGCAAGAAAATCAAAGTTTTGACCCACAGGCCCAGATACATTGAAACGGACATAGTGCTGAAATTTGGTGAGGAGACATCTTCCGTTGCCGAAGCAGAACCAGCTGCTCCCACCGCTCGGAGTGCTGAAGAATCGACTGTAGTGCCGAAGGTGCCTATAGTCGAGCCAGCCAAAGCTAAAGATGAGGCGGCCGAAAGACTAGAGATAGAGAAAACAATAGGGCTGCCTAAAATTCTGAGCCCTTCGGAAAAAATAGAACTGCCAAAGATCATAAAAGCTTCCGCCGCCACTCCCAAAAGGAGAAGAATGGCAAGTGTACTAGACGCCATTGTAGAGACAACAAGAGCGTTGACTCCTGCTCCTGTGAAGAAAGTTGTCAAAGCTACTACAGCTCACACCGAAACCGAAGCTGGGCCTTCGATGCCTGCTGAGACGAAGCCTGCCGCAACTGAGCAAAGGGCCGAGGAGTTTCCAGATATCGGCATAGCTGTGATGGATGTGGCCGAAAAATTAGTTCCCCTGCTCCCAAAGCACCGTCCGAAAATCTCGACTATATTATTCGACATGCTTCGGGGAAAAGATTGTCCGAAGAAGAAGTTTTTGAAGCCAAACACTATGCCCAGGAGCTAAAGTACTTGAAGGGGGCCTTAGTGTTTAACAGGACGGACGAAGATGATTTCCTATACTGCCTCCCGGACAACAAATAGTTATCCGTCTGCCGGGAGATGGCCAGAAGTATGGGATTTCTGAAGCTCGAAGCTGGCCTTTGCGCCATGACGAAGGCTAACCTCGCGGACAGCCTCACATACAATAGTCTGAAGGTATAGAAGTGAACTTTGATGTTTATGAACTTGGGAATGAAGTATTTTGTTCTCACACTAATCCTTTATTATTTCTTGTAGGGCTTAATCCTTAGCAACGCCCTGAGGGCACAAAAGAATGCCGAAGACGAGAGCTTCTCTGTAGCTCTCAACAACCTTAGATCAGAGATCATCAGGCTGAGAAATGAAGCCATAGAGAAAGACAAAATTCTACTTTCATTGGTGGATAAAGCAAAAGAAGATGAAGCAAAATTTAACATTCAAACCGAAGCATATAAAGCCGAAGCTAAAGATCTTCGTAAAAAACTTGCTGAAGCCAATGAAAATTGCGCACTCGTAAAGGCTAGCCAAGAGATTAGTGAATATTGGAAGAATAAGCTAGAGAAAAATGTTGAGGAGCTTCGCGAATCCAAGGAAAGATGTTTTGAAAAATCCTTGGATTCTGTGAAGAAATTGAAAACTAGTTTTTCTAAAGTGGGTACCTAATCTTCTGAGGAAAATTTTATTCGAGGCGACCCTGAAGGCGTTATTGAGTGGATAAGTGGGGAAGCCGAAGCTTTCGAGGAGATCCTAAGCGATCGTGGGGATATCTGTGCTTTCTTCGGCGCACGAGGAATTGCAGCTATACTAGAGAAGGCTGGATGCAATCATGTTAAAGCTGCGGCCGAAGCTTCGACCTTCTCCATAGATGACATGAACGATCCCTCGGCCGAAGCTACTTCAGTGGGCGGGAAATTTTATTCTGATATATGGGTGAACGGTGGCCGAGAGTTGGCTAATGAAATAATAAAGAAGAGTGAAAGAGAAACCCATGAAGCCCGAGGGGAAACTAGGCGAGCTGAAGAAGCTACCGAACGCGAAAGACGCATAGGTATTGTTTTTGAATTTTTAGCTTCGGCATTTAATTTGTGGCTTCGAACTAATAGTTTGCCTATTACAGCTAAGCTATCACCGCTGCCGGAGCCATACAATCCCCTAGCTGATCCGGTCATGAAGGAAGCATTGGACGTAATGAGCGTTGCTAACTCTATTATCGACGAAGTTGTCGACAAGCTGCTGAATGAAGTGGCAGAAAAAAATACTTAGGGAAGATTAGAATTTATTGTAATGATTCTATGTAACATTTGATGTATGGAACAATTAATCAGACATGTAAATTATTGTAATATATTTCTTTTCGATGCATGAAATTTACACACATACCGTTTTTGAGCCTTCGGTGAAAAAACACCTTCCCTTCTTTTCATGCTTCGTAAAGAAAGGAACCCCCTCTGGGAAGTTTGATAAAATTGTTCTTTCCGAAGTTTGCTTCATGCCTCAGCACCTTTTCTTTTATCAAAGTATTGTCGAAGATTTGCTTCATATCCAATCTCTTTGCTGTTGATGCAATATGATGTATGATGTAATGTTGTGTGGAATGATATGATGACATGATGCAAAATGATGGTGATGTCGGCCATACACACGCACAAGCCCACACTGGAACACACAAGACTTTGCATCCCCTTAGGAACGACTTTTGAGTCTTTAAGCTCTGCATCCCCTTAGGAACGACTTTTGAGCTTCTTCACCTTCTATTTCGTTGCCATCAAGCTCTGCATCCCATTAGGAATGACTTTTGAGCTTCCTCACCTTCTATTTCGGTGGTATTTGGCTCTGCATTCTCTTTGGAACGACTTTTGAGTAGAAAACTTACACTGCGCTCCCTTAAGAGCGACTTTTGCAGCTTCGGAACTTAACTTTTTGGCTCTGCATTCCCTTAGGAACGACTTTTGAGCAGAAAACTTACGCTGCGCTCCCTTAGGAGCGACTTTTTGTAGCTTCAGAACTTGATTTTTTGGCTCTGCATTCCCTTAGGAACAACTTTTGAGCTTCGGATGTCTATGAGGAAGGCATATTTTTGTCATTGATGCAGACCATTAATACAAGAAATTAAAATTCTTCGTTATTTATTTTTCATACGAAAGTAAAGTGACAAAAGATAAAAGGTATATTAAAAATATGATATTCTTCAGTAGATATGCTTCGATTCTGGCACAGTGCTATTGACTGTATGAGCTTCGGATTCCTCCTGATAATCATGCTGCTGCTACGTGTGTGGGTGCCCTTCTGGCTGCTGGCTTCGGGTGTCAGTGGGTGGTAGTGGTGGTGGTAAAGGGAGCTGGGCCCAGGAAGCTTGAGAATGATTTGCCAAAGCAGCAGAAGTTGCAGGTTGTTGATTACCTATGTATTTCGGTACGTAGGGAGAGTAGCATGAAGCTGTATGTAGAACCTGCTTCGGCTGACTCTGCCGCGCCTCAGCTTCGGCAATCTCCTTCTGATTCTGAATTGTGACTTGGCATGTTCTTGTAGTGTGACCCTTGTGTTCTCCACATAATAAGTAATAGAGCTTTCTAGGCTGATCCCCATACCTTCCTCCGAAGCCCCTGTTGCCTCTGCCCCTTGGGCCTGGAGGCCTGAAAGAGTTTTGTTGTTGCCCTGAGGGGATTGGGAGCTGTGTTGTGGCCTTTGAAGCTGGCTTCCTCTATCATCGCTTTGGCTAGAGTTATGGATTGATCTGACATGCCTAGGGTGGGTTCTTCCTCCGAAGCCCCTAGTCATTTTAGAAAACCTGTAGGCTTTTTCCCTTCTCTGGCGGAAATCGTTGTCAGCCGGATGTATTCATCCATCTTCTGAAGGAGCTTCTCCAGGGTCTGAGGGGGTTTCCTGGCAAAATATTGGGCTGTAGGTCCTGGACGAAGCCCCTTGATCATGGCCTCAATGACAACTTCATTGGGCACTGTAGGTGCTTGTGCTCTCAAACGCAAGAACCTTCGGACATACGCCTAGAGATATTCTTCGTGGTCTTGCATGCACTGGAACAAAGCCTAAGCAGTGATTGGCTTCATCTAAAACCCTTGGAAACTGGTGATCAGCATGTCCTTCAGCTTTTGCCATGATGTGATTGTTCCTGGCTGTGGCAGAACCTCCTAAATTATCGGGCCCACATGCACCTGTCCTTGTCTCAAAGACCTCAGACTGCTATGCAGGTGCACCAGATAACTTAACAGGATCCGTCCGACTGCCCCAAGGACATCGGATAAACCACTTACAACTAAGATCGCAAGATTAAGTAACACAAATCACACACACCAATATTTTTGCAGCGGAAATCTTATTACCAAATTTTACAAGTTACAAAAATTTTACATTATTTTATCGGAGTGATTACAAAAGTATAAGTTTGAAATATATGCTAGCTCAAGTGACCATCCTCAACAAGAAGTATAAGGGAATTACTTAGACTTATAAGAAGGCCGAGCCCACCGACACTTAACACCATCAACAGCAGCACAAGGTTAGAACCTGAAAAACAACAGGGAATAAAACCTTGAGTACGGAATTACTCAGCAAGACTTACCCAACTAAAGAAAAGACTCTCAAGGGTATGCTGGCTAGAGGGAGTCAAGGTATGACTGTTCAAGAATCAAAGACTCTATTTTGCAGAAAAGCTAACTATGAGTGGGTCCTTAAAATCCATTTTTACTTGTCAGGTTAAGTAAAGTTACCTGCATCTAGAGTTCTTTCTACCCTAGTTCAAGCACTTGGCCTATACTAGCCAATTTCTTATCAACCCTTCTTATTCACTGGAAAGCTACGTGTAAGTCAGTGACCAAGTCTTCATGTCCGCGAAGTTACGGCGATCCGAATCGATTATACTCAGTTGATAATCTCCAATCACACGACATATGTAGCACTTAACCCTTGCATATGTCAACTCGCCACCAGGGTTCTTAAGACCAGATCAGGTACACGCCAACCGAGAGCACAGATACACCACCATCCAGCCTCTTGCCACGGAGGGTACACGCTACTCTCGCCATCTCTCCACTCCCATTGCGTTATCTTATTCTGGTATTAATCTGCCTGAGGCAAAGCTTACCCATGATGAGGCATGTGACCAGTTAAAGGGTCCTCGGTCAGCAGGCCTACATCAAGACGGTCCTTAATCGACTTAGACGGAGACACTTCACCGAGACTCCCTTCTCGTGCAAGTCAACCGCCCGGTCTTAGGTTTATTATTTTCAACCCAAAGTTTGGTACCTGGCAGAGGTACATCTTTTCCGATGTTGAACCCATCATGGCCCTGATGGATCCACCATCAAGCTTTATTTTTGAAAACAAGCCCACCCACTGAAGCATCACTTTTGTTTTAAAACAAAACATATTTGTTTTTCTAGAGCTAGGCTAAGCATCAAAAATTCTTTTTAAAAAGGGTATCAAGGAAGGGTAATCAATTTTTCAAGGAAGGAAATGCATCAACGGTTTAGCACACAACTCCTATCACCTAACGCATCAAACAAGGTGATGAAGATTTTTAAAACATCAAGGAGGTGGCAAATGCACCGGGGCTTGCCTGAATAACACTAGGTTAGTGTTTGTTAGGCGATGTCCACTTGACGATCATCCTTGTCCTAGCACTTGATCAGGCAGGTTTGTCCATCAGCATTACCATGCGGAGTAGCCCGCGCTTGGGGTACCTGAATGACATGAATTATGCACATGAATGCATATAGACAGGAATATTTTAACCTAAATAGTATTACACGATAGCAAATTAAACACCTAGCGGCGTGATGTTGTACAATTTTATACGAAAATACTAGTTATCAACATATGACTAAGCGCAATAATTACGCTTCTCTAGATTAACCGAACCTAACGCAAACATCACGAAACAACAAATTATACACATTTAATACAATTAGCCTAAACACAACTTATCATCTAATTAATTAAATTCTAAACTTATCCCTCATTTTATAAATTATAATACATCGCTACAAAGAACTATTTTAATTTTATTTTACTTCTCACATATTTTACATGTCAACAATTACTCAAACATTTCTTTATCGTAAATATATACACATCTTTATAAGTGACTAAAATATTTCATCATCACACAGGCCTACTAATATTTTACTCGGTACACTAATTCAGCTAATTGACCGGAATAGCGAAATAACTCGTTATAACTGAATCTGGCTCGATAACCGCAAGAACCTCGAAGTTGACGAGAGTTTCATGACTCACGCAATTTATCGAACACCTTAATGAGCTTTGCACTAGCAATTAATTTATTCAACGATCGAACTATTCTGAATAATTCATCAGCTTACCGTTTCAACAGCTGACTCGAATCCGCGAGATCGGTAATGATTTTTCGATCCACGCAATTTGTCGAGTGCTAGGCAGGTACAAGAGAAGATTGTCTTCGAGTTCGCAGAAACATTGATGATGTCAGTTCAACCATTTCACCGAACACCAAACTGGCGCTGCACGACTTGATTTCTCTTTTCTTCATCTAACAAACTTCCGAGGTCTCTCATTTACCGCCATAGGTTTGCTGGAGAGTGGAATGGGCATCAAGACTGATGGCCAGACGACGAGATGCCCCATAGGAGAGGTCGTTGTAACTAGAACGGGACCAAAGAACCTGGGTGCGGCCACGACACTAAAGGCGAGTGTGAGACTGACCAGGGAGTAGCGTGGATCAGGGAGCAGTGGCATGACGAAGACTGATGACGCGCGCATCAGGGCATAACCCGACGCGATAGTGGTTTACCGGGTAACAGGGACCAAAGCTGATCGCGACAAAAGGAGCACAGGGAGATGCTCGCGAGTTCCACGCTAGAATCAGGGACACGACAGAAAGCTCAGCGCGCGGCAGGGAACTCGATGGCGGCGCTGGTTTTTTTGGAATTCGGTGACGAAGCGAGCCAGCGTGAGGGTCAGGGACAAGTAGGGCGTTGGCACGCGCGCCACCATGGTGGGCTGGTCGGTCATGGATGGGAAGAGACCTGAGTGTGTACAACAGGCAAGGTCTACGATGAAGTCGGAGCAAACATTTCCACACAGCGGTGGCGTTGAGCTTCACTGGGAAACGCCGACCACGCCGCAGCGAAAGGAGCAACCACGACATAGAGAAGACAAGGCCGAGCTTCAGACAGCGTATGACATGGTGTCTAGCAGCACGGCATGACCGAGTGCTGGTCTAGAGTAGAGGCGTAGGGAAACCCGTAGCCGACCTATTGAAGGAGCAGGGAGAGGGCGTGCACAGCACCAGCGAACAAGGCTAGGTCACGGGCAGCTCTGGGGACCGATCTCCATACCAGACCATGCAAAGGGAGCTGAGAGACGGGCACACAGGGGAGGAAAACTTCGCGCGCGCTAGAGAACTGGGCTAGGCGGCCGGGCGACGAGCGCCATGTGGAAAAGCTTCAGGGAGGAGGGAGATCCGCCCAGGCGCCATGGGGGCGAGCAGGAAAGGAGCGTGCGCAGCAGCTAGAGGCCGAGCTGGGGCGAGCACATGAACGAGCCAGACGCGCGTGGGATGAAGATGAGGGAGGCGGCAGCGACCTCCACGGCTGCGTGTGGCTAGGAAACTCTAGGGGCGCGCAGGGAGATCCGACTGGGGCAGAGGAAATCCGAGCTGGAGCGGGAGAGCCACGCAGAGGAGGAGCAACCGGCGCAAGAAGGGAGCGGAGGTCAGGGCGGACGCGGCGGTTTCCAGGCAGGGTCGACGGCCAACGATGAGGGAGAATAAGGGGTGCTGGCCGTGTAGGGAGCGCACCGGACCTAGGGAAATGAGGGAGCAGGGGCTGGGCTAGGCGAGCTGCATGGCCGGGAGCTCCATGACTGGGAGGAGCTCAGGGCGCGCCATGGGGGCCGCTTGGTCGGACGAGCTGGAGCTTCGAGCTTGAGGACGACGGCGAGTAGGGAGATGGAGGCCATGGGAGGGAAGAGAGCTTGTGCCAAGAAGAAGACCGAACCAGACCCAGGGCTGGGCGGTGGCGCAGAAAAGCACCAGGGGAAGGAAGGAAATGGGTGCGCGGCCGGCCTAGAGGAGCAGGGGCGCCGAGAGGGAGAGCGAGCGTGGAGGGAGCACTGCCAAGAAGAAGACGCACGCTGCTAGAGGAAGATAAAGGCAGCCGGTGGAAATATCAGAGGGCAGTGGCGGTGGGAAAAAAATCAGGCGTAGGGGGCGGCTGGAGATAGGAGCGGCGCGTGAGAACTGAGAAGATAGGAACACCAAAAAAATCAGGGAGAGAAGGAGATTGACATGAGCAGATTTTTGCTTTCAATTTCCCTTCCCATTCTTGTTAATAATGAAAATGTAGATAATTCAGAATGAGAATTTTCAGTGATAACTAAAGGGTCGACAGTACTTGCGACACAGTTTGACTCGATTCGAAATCGGATAAATTTATCTGCGGTCTGATTTAGTTGATTTTAGACGAATTCCGTCCGCTATTCGAACACTCGATTAGAGAAAAATTTACTAAAAATCTATAGACACGACATCATGGTTGACAGAAGGGGATTAAATTATTTTACCCTGAAAATGTTAGTCATCGAGTTCGACAAATTCGCCTGGGATAAAGTTCATCCAGTGGGTCGAGCTTTCGAATTCGTATTCACGCGAGCGATGAATTTTAAATAATCACCTGGCTCACTGATTTTTGGAACAACGATGTTCCGAACATCACGAAAATTTAGGACGAGCCCGGATAGATAAAAATGATGTCGAACTCGTGACAGACAAAACAAATGCGATATAAAAATCGCGATAGACGAAGATGATTAAAATTTAGCATCTGTTTTATCCACTGATATTACGTGCTTAAATCCATACTCGTTGTCGAGCAGACGATAAAGATCTGGGGTGTTACAGCCCTCCCCCCTTAAAAGAATCTCGTCCCGAGATTCAGAGCGAAAGACTTTTAAGAGTAGAGAAGCATGTAACACATGTCCATATCAGCGATAATCGTGAGACATTTCCAAATAAAGGCGAGTGTCTCCAGATGTGGTTTCTCTTGTGGACATAACATGTATCGCCTTAGGCTAATTTAAAGATGTCCACCAATAGAGATGCTATCTACCAGAAGAACACATAAGGTTCCATGTGTGCAGTTTGCTTTTTTTTGATGACACTGTACTATCTGAGTCTGTTGAGCGAGCGGCAAATACGCGATTTTACCCAAACAGAATCAGATGCACCATCTTGGGTAAAACACACAGAAAGAGGTTTACCAACAAGCGGTCACATTGAGTTCGTAGCACACGAGACGGGTGTGAATGTCGAACAACATCACAGTCAACTCATGTTAGCCAACGAATCCAAGTCCATAAAAGGTGATATAGACTCAAGAAAATCACCAGCAGAGGGATCTGTAGATGCATACCTTGCAACCAGTCTGTTTTATCCAGCGCTAATCATGGTCGAGCTGATCACACATGTCGGAAAATCATACATGAGGCGATCGAGACATGACTAGAGCGATGACTAGGTGGTTACTGGCCGACTTAATCTCGATTCTTGTAAGTACTTTCTTTAGGGTGGGTTGAACCAAAGTGAGTTTAGACAACTCGATAAAATGATCTCTAAACTCAACATTTGTTCATAAAGCAGTACAAGTTAGTAAAACCAACTTGTTGAACTACTTTTGACATTGAGCAGGTCCTCTCAGTACCATCGGTAAGCCAAGGGTTGAGAGTTCACATTTGCTAGCAAAAGGTCATGCATTTGGGTGGAAATCCATTTGGTCATGTTGTTCATCCGTTTCTTCATGCGAGATGAATTATCCACTTGGTTAGGGAATACATGGATTAAATAAGAGAGCGAATGAACAAACTCCTGCATCTCAGCAGCAGGAAAACAGATCTCCATTTTGAGAGCTAATCAGTTGTCTCTCGACACTAAAAAGCTCCAAGGCTCCACCTTTACACAAAGGATGTAAAGGGAACTTGTATGAGTAGTCACTACCAAGATCAAAAGAAATAAGACCACACATGAAAGTGGTATGCCCTTTTGATCCAACGGAGATGATAGATGTTGCTTGATCACTTCACAAACAACATAGAAATTGTTTCAAGGAAGAGGTCTATGGAAGATAACATATTGATAGAATCTCATAATGGATTATGACTACCAACTGTGATACTAGAGTGTGCCGAGTAGCGCAACCATGTGCACACACACAGAAGGCCCTCAGTTTTGTCACGGCACCACTGGTTTTAGTCATAACACCATTATCAGACATAACCAATAAGAAATCTCACGCGACACAAATGAATTGGGCAAGGGTGACAATGTACAAAGAGACACTCCACCTGTAAGGATGGTTACAAGTAGAGAGCCAAATAGATTATGGCCCAAGGAAATGAACAAGACATGGCCATAACCTGAACTTGATGAAAGGATACGATAGGAGACTGTTAATTCAGCCCCAAGCGTATTTTTAAGCCCATCATAGAGATTACAAGGTCAAGGATTAGTATCTTAGATACGGGGGAAAAACAATCATAAGGTTAAGTTGGTATGCCTTCAATAGATACAAAGAAACCAAAGGCATCAAACTTAAGAAAATAATCAAACATGCCTTTCCTAGGTTAGGTTGATAAAGCAACATGGCGATTCTTAAAAACAGGCAAACTGGATAAGGTACATCAACTTGTGCCAATCAAATAAGGGCATGGTCTAAGATGGAAATATGACAACTAAAACGTCACATATTAAATAGCGAGAACACAGACTCGAGACCCTAGCTTTAAGCTCATGCACATCTTGCGTGGGATAAAGAAATTATCCAAACATCCATTTGCATGATTCTGGTCAACGGAAAATTCAAATTTGGGTCGTGGTGCACTAAATAAGAACATGGCCTAGTTTTTGGTTTAGGCAAACAGGTCACCAACATTCTATCAACACATCAAGCACAAAAGTAAACACCATATAAGACCTTAACAAGTTACCTAAAGAATGGAGGACAACTATTTCATTGAAGTTCATAATACAACATTACACCACATTATCTACAATCACTGGTTACTGGAATAAGGATGAGAGAAGCATTTTGGATGTATAGGTGACAAACATGATGCAACAATCAGGATGCATGCTCGTACTATTCGTTCTCACTGATTTTGCTAACCTAATGTGGCAATAGTGTTCTATATCGGTGGCATACTTACGACTCTCACGGTATTTTGCTAGTCGTCACTAGACATACGTTTTCGAGGTTAGTGTACCTGCAGAAAATTCCATCACAACCCAATTCCCAATGATGCAATTCACACATGACAGTTTATCACAGTTTATACTCCATATATTGCTATATGGAGGCCAGCTCATCATTAAGCACCGAGCCACGCATAGGCGCCGTTTCCACACTTTAACCATAGGGCAACTCATTATGGTAACTCACCTTCTTACCTGAGCGTAGGTGTGTCGTTACAAGTACACTACACTTCTCAGTATTCCCATGTCTGTATACCCATACACATCCATGGGGTACTGAATTCCCAAAAAAGTAAATAATCCACATCGCAGCCTTCATATATACATATGTGGAACATGTATATAATCAAGCGCTTTTTACACTCTTCCCTAGACCGACGTTTGTTCGGTCATGCTCTCACATCTCACCTTACCTTGGCGTCGATCCATTCAAAAATGAATGGCCTCAAAAATAACAATACACATGTATGCAATACCCCCGGTTGTGGGTTAGTGATTTTGAACTAAGCCACCTGATAATCCTTAACTTAGGGCTTAATAGAGGATGTCGCTAGCATTATAGTTTTTCAAATCGGTTTTTCAAAGCCAAACAATGTGTTTAGTTGAAAATAGGTTTTTCAAAACTAAAACTTCTGTTTTGAAAAAACGTATGTGACAGTATATACTTAATCTTGCTCCGATACCAGCTGTGGCAGAACCTCCCAAGTTATTGGGCCCACATGCACCTGTCCTTGTCTCAAAGACCTCAGACTGCTATGCAGGTGCACCAGATAACTTAACAGGATCCGTCCGATTGCCCCAAGGACATCAGATAAACCACTTACAACCAAGATTGCAAGATTAAGTAACACAAATCACACACACCAATATTTTGCAGCGGAAAACTTATTACCAAATTTTACAAGTTACAAAAATTTTACATTATTTTATCGGAGTGATTACAAAAGTATAAGTTTGAAATATATGCTAGCTCAAGTGACCATCCTCAACAAGAAGTATAAGGGAATTACTTAGACTTATAAGAAGGCTGAGGCCACCGACACTTAACACCATCAATAGCAGCACAAGGTTAGAACCTGAAAAATAACAGAGAATAAAACCTTGAGTACGGAATTACTCAGCAAGACTTACCCGACTAAAGAAAAGACTCTCAAGGGTATGCTGGCTAGAGGGAGTCAAGGTATGGCTGTTCAAGAATCAAAGACTCTGTTTTGTAGAAAAGCTTACTATGAGTGGGTCCTTAAAATCCATTTTTACTTGTCAGGTTAAGTAAAGTTACCTGCATCTAGAGTTCTTTCTACCCTAGTTCAAGCACTTGGCCTATACTAGCCAATTTCTTATCAACCCTTCTTATTCACTAGAATGCTACGTGTAAGTCAGTGACCAAGTCTTCATGTCCGCGAAGTTACGGCGATCCGAATCGATTATACTCAGCTGAGGATCTCCAATCACACGACATATGTAGCACTTAACCCTTGCATATATCAACTCGCCACTGAGGTTCTTAAGACCAGATCAGGTTCACGCCAACCGAGAGCACAGATACACTACTGTCCAGCCTCTTGCGACGGAGGGTACACGCTACTCTCGCCATCTCTCCACTCTCATTGCATGTTATCTTATTCTGGTATTAGTCTTCCCAAGGCAAAGCTTACCCATGATGAGGCATGTGACCAGTTAAAGGGTCCTCGGTCAGCAGGCCTACATCGAGACGGTCCTTAATCGACTCAGACGGAGATACTACACCGAGACTCCCTTCTCATGCAAGTCAACTGCCCGGTCTTAGCTTTATTATTTTCAACCCAAAGTTTGGTACCTGGCAGAGGTACATCTTTTCCAATGTTGAACCCATCATGGCCCAGATGGATCCACCATCAAGCTTTATTTTTGAAAACATGCCCACCCACTGAAGTATCACTTTTATTTTAAAACAAAACATTTTTGTTTTTCTAGAGCAAGGCTAAGCATAAAAAGTTCTTTTTAAAAAGGGTATCAAGGAAGGGTAATCAAATTTTCAAGGAAGGAAATGCATCAACGGTTTAGCACACAACTTCTATCACCTATTGCATCAAACAAATTGATAAAGATTTTTAAAACATCAAGGAGGTGGCAAATGCACCGGGGCTTGCCTGAATAACACTAGGTTAGTGTTTGTTAGGCAATGTCCACTTGACGATCATCCTTGTCCTAGCACTTGATCAGGCAGGTTCATCCATCAGCATTACCATGCGGGGTAGCCCGCGCTTGGGGTTGACTTGGGTCGTCTTCCGCATCACGTGATTAATTAACGTACCTGAATGATATGATTATGCACATAAATGCATATAGACAGGAATATTTTAAACCTAAATAGTATTATGCGATAGCGCATTAAACACCTAGTGGCGTGGCGTTGTACAATTTTATACGAAAATACTAGTTATCGACATACGACTAAGCACAATAATTACGCTTCTCTAGATTAACCGAACCTAACGCAAACATCACGAAACAACAAATTATACACATTTAATACAATTAGCCTAAACACAACTTATCATCTAATTAATTAAATTCTAAACTTATCCCTCATTTTATAAATTATAATACATCACTCACAAAGAACTATTTTAATTTTATTTTACTTCTCACATATTTTACATGTCAACAATTACTCAAACATTTCTTTATCATAAATATATACACATCTTTATAAGTGATTAAAATATTTCATCATCACACAGGCCTACTAATATTCTACTCGGTACACTAATTTAGCTAATTGACCGGAATAGCGAAATAACTCGCTATAACTGAATCTGGCTCGATAATCGCAGGAACAGCGAAGTTGATGAGAGTTTCATGACTCACGCAATTTATCGAGCACCTTAATGAGCATCGCACTAGCACATTAATTTATTCAACGATCGAACTATTCTGAATAATTCATCAGCTTACCGTTTCAACAGCTGACTCGAATCCGCGAGATTGGTAATGATTTTCTGATCCAGGCAATTTGTCGAGTGCTTGGTAGGTACAAGAGCAGATTGTCTTCGAGTTCGCAGAAACATCGATGATGTCAGTTCAACCATTTCACCGAACACCAAACGGGTGCTGCACGACTTGATTTCTCTTTTCTTCATCTAACAAACTTCCGAGGTCTCTCATTTACCGCCATAGGTTTGCTGGAGAGTGGAATGGACATCAAGGCTGATGGCCAGACGATGAGATGCCCCGTAGGAGAGGTTGTTGTAACTAGAAAGGGACCAAAGAACCTGGGCGCGGCCACGACACTGAAGGCGAGCGCGAGACCGACCAGGGAGTAGTGTGGATCAGGGAGCAGTGGCACGACGAAGACTGATGACTCACGCATCGTGGCATAACCCGACGCGACAGTGGTTTAGCGGGTAATAGGGACCAAAGCTGATCGCGACAAAAGGATCGTAGGGAGATGCTCGCGAGTTCCACGCTAGAATCAGGGACACGACAGAAAGCTCACCGCGCGGCAGGGAACTCGATGGCGGCACTGTTTTTTGGAATTCGGTGACAAAGCGAGCCAGCGCGAGGGTGAGGGACAAGTAGGGCGTAGGCATGCACGCCACCATGGTGGGCTGGTCAGTCATGGACGGGAGGAGACCTAAGTGTGTACGACCGACAAGGTCTACGACAAAGTCGGAGCAAACATATTCACACAGCGGTGACGTTGAGCTTCGCTGGGAAACGCCAACCACGCCGCAGCGAAAGGAGCGACCACGACATAGAGAAGACATGGCCAAGCTTCAGACGGCATATGACATGGTGTCCAGCAGCACGGCATGGCCGAGCGTCGGTCTATAGCAGAGGCGTAGGGAAACCCATAGCCGACCTATTGAAGGAGTAGAGATAGGGGCGCGCACAGCACCAACGAACAAGGCTAGGTCGCGGGCAGCTCTGGGGACCGATCTCCATACCGAACCAAGCAGAGGGAGCCGAGAGACGGGCGCACAGGGGAGGCAAACTTCGCGCGTGCTAGAGAACTGGGCTAGGCGGCCGGGCGACGAGCGCCATGGGGAAAAGCTTCAGGGAGGAGGGAGATCCACCCAGGCGCCATGGGGGCGAGCAGGAAAGGAGCGTGCGCAGCAGCTAGAGGCCGAGCTGGGGCGAGCGCATGAACGAGCCAGGCGCGCGCGGGATGAAGATGAGGGAGGCGGCAGCGGCCTCCACGGCTGCGTGTGGCTAGGAAACTCTAGGGGCGCGCAGGGAGATCCGGCTGGGGCAGAGGAAATCCGAGCTGGAGCGGGAGAGCCGTGCAGAGGAGGAGCAATCGGCGCAAGCAGGGAGCGAAGGTCAGGGCGGACGCGGCGGTTTCCAGGCAGGGTCGATGGCCAATGACGAGGGAGGATAAGGGGTGCTGGCCGCGTAGGGAGCGCACCGGACCTGGGGAAATGAGGGAGTAGGGGCTGGGCTAGGCGAGCTGCACGACCGGGAGCTCCATGACTGGGAGGAGCTCGGGGTGCGCCATGGGGGCCGCATGGTCGGACAAGCTGGAGCTTCGAGCTTGTGGACGGCGGCGAGTAGGGAGATGGACGCCATGGGAGGGAAGAGAGCTCACGCCAAGAAGAAGACCGAACCAGACCCAGGGCTGGGCGGCGGCGCAGAAAAGCACCAGGGGAAGGAAGGAGATGGGTGCGCGGCCGGCCTAGAGGAGCAGGGGCGCCGAGAGGGAGAGCGAGCGTGGAGGGAGCACTGCCAAGAAGAAGACGCACGCTGCCAGAGGAAGATAAAGGCAGCCGGTGGAAATATCAGAGGGCAGTGGCGGTGGGGAAAAAATCAGGCGTAGGGGGCGGCTGGAGATAGGAGCGGCGCGTGAGAACTGGGAAGATAGGAATGCTAGAAAAAAAATCAGGGAGAGAAGGAGATTGACGTGAGCAGATTTTTGCTTTCAATTTTCCCGTCCCATTCTTGTTAATAATGAAAATTGTAGATATTTCAGAATGAGAATTTTCAGTGATAACTAAAGGGTCGACAGTACTTGCGACACAGTTTGACTCGATTCGAAATCGGATAAATTTATCTGCGGTCTGATTTAGTTGATTTTAGACGAATTCCGTCCGCTATTCGAACACTCGATTAGAGAATAATTTAACTAAAAATCCGTAGAGGCGACGTCATGGTTGACAGAAGGGGATTAAATTATTTTACCCTGAAAATGTTAGTCGTCGAGTTCGACAAATTCACCCGGGATAAAAATCACCCAGTGGGTTGAGCTTCCGAATTCGTATTCGCGCGAGCAATGAATTTTAAATAATCACCGGGCACACCGATTTTCGGAACAATGATGTTCCGAACATCACGAAAATTTAGGACGAGCCCGAATAGATAAAAATGATGCCGAATTGGTGACAGACAAAACAAATGCGATATAAAAATTGCGATAGACGAAGATGATTAAAATTTTGCATCTGTTTTATCCACTGATATTACGTGCTTAAATCCATACTCTTTGTCGAGCAGACGATAAACACCTGGGGTGTTACACTGGCCAAAGAGAAGAGTACCAAGTTTGTGCAACATTTTTGACTGCCATGACGTAGGATTTCGCCATGACTGCAGTGTTGCCCCCATATGAAGATATGGTTGCTTTGTAGCTCATTAGAAACTGCTTCGGGTCTGAATGCCCGTCATACATGGGGAGCTAGGGTGGCTTGTATGATGGGGGCCACGGGGTAGCTTGCAGTTCTGCTGACACAGGAGAAGCATCATCAAAAGAAAAATTTTCATGATGGAAATCATTATACCATTCATCCTCATTGTAGGAATTGTCTTAACGAAGCTCTCTATGTTGAGGTCTTCGGTCCTGGTCATCTTGGGTGAGATTACACATTTCCTCAGCGGCCTCATCAATCTTCTTCTGAAGATCGATAAGACAAAGCATCTTTTCCTTTTTCCCCTGGACCTGTTGATGAATGGCTTCGAGGTCCCTGATTTCTTGGTCCAACTCTTCCTCCTGAGGTATTGGACTTGCAGCCTTCCTTTTTTGACTTCTAGCTTCGCGTAGTGTTTCTTGGTTGACATCCAGTGGCTGTAGTGTAGCCCCCAGCGTTGAAGATTTCTTCGACAGCATGACGAAGGTCATAGCTTGCCGAAGGTGGTCAAATCAGTTCTCTGGAGGTGGCGCCAATGTTGGGGACTTGTTCTCAAATGCTATGAATCAGAACAAGGCAACACAAATGTTAATGATTAGAGACCTTCGTCCTTCGAAGCACTGTATCTCTTAGGATATAGTGATCTTCGGACGAAGGTCATGAAGGACATACCTTCATCATGTCAATATGTAAAAAACAAGAATATATGAGACATAAAAGGACATGAATGGATATGAATGATTATATTAAATCATTAGATCATCAACATTTTTATTATATAATTATGGACAAATATTGAAATACATATTATACCTTTGGCTTGATAGAAGGCAAAAATCCAAAAGTGACGTGCGAGCAATTACAAGTCAGCATGAACAGTACGGTGTTACTGTTCATCTATTTATAGGCGCAGGACGCAGCCTAGGTAAAATTACATTTGTGTCCTCAACACTTACTACTAACTAAGGAGTAATTTGTCGAGGACTGAGTGGTATATTCCCTTTTAGGTCGGTTCCATTCTCCATCTCTGCCTTTGCGCTGAGCCGAAGCTTTTTCACCAGTAGCTTCGGCACTGGTTCATCCTTTTCTCAAACTACGCCTTTCATAACATGCATAGCTTCATCTTAAGACCGAAGGTTCCCGTGACAACATATTATACTCGGAAAGCATGTTAGTCGTGTTTTTGAGGACCTTCGGAAGACGAAGGCCCCCAAGAAACATCTAGCTAATCAGGTGCTAACCTAGATGTGCAGCAGAATATGTAATAATACTGAAATGCTAAAATATGATTAATATCATGATGCCCCTTAATATGTTAATAACTACATCAACTCCTGTGCTCTTCCAAAAGAAAGAGCCAGTTCTAGATAAAGGCTTGCATGATCCATGGTGTCTTGTACTTTCTTATTTCCTGGTTTTGGACGGGTAAGTCTAGTTGAGTACATTCAAGTACTCAGGGTTTATCCCCCCATGTAGCAGGTGAAGACGTAGGCCTACTAATGATAATGAATAAGTGCCGGTGGGCTCGGCCTTCTATATAATTCTCATCCCCACTGTTTCTAGAGAATCAGCAGCGATCTAGCATGTATTTCAAAACTATGGTTACCTCTATATTGTACAAAGTTATATTCTTTCAAATCAAGTTTTGTACTTACTCCATCTCCATATTTGTAAAATTATTGTAATATTATTTCCGCTGCAAAAACTCCAATATGTGATTGTCTATTTACTTGATATGCGATCTTGGTTGTGAGTTGATTTACCGAGGTCCTTCGGGATGCTCGGCAATCTACCAGGTTTATATGGGCTCAAGTATGTTTAAACATTGTAGAAGCAGATGTTTTTGGTACTTGTGCTCTTATAAATTGGGTGGTATCGTCACAAAATCTCTCAACCAGATCTTGTGAGGAAAATTCTTAGTGTGTTGCCAATTGAGAAGTATGGCCACGTTGTCACAGTGCTACATCAAATGGATCTTTCCACCGCTACACCAACTCAAATATTGGGAAAGATCAATGCCCATGAAACGTATATGCACATCAATGACAAAGATGGGTCCTCCTGCAAGAAGAAAGACTTGGCTCTCAAAGCTAGTTAAGAGAAGAAAGGCAAGGCCAAAGTTCTAGTTGAAGAAGAGTCCTCAAGTGATGATGACCTTGATGCAAATATTTCCTTCATAGTGAGAAAGACAACAAAGATGTTGAAGAAACTTAAATGAGAAGACATCAAATTTGATTCAAGGAAGAAGTTTTTTTAGCAAGAGAAAACCCATCTCAGAGATGGATTGCTACAATTGTGGAGAGCTTGGCCATCTTGCTCAGCAATGCACATAGCCTAAGAAAAACAAATTCAAGGGCAAGAAAGATGATGAAAGTGAAGATGAGAAGAAGGAAAAGAAGTTTTTCAAGAAGAGAGATGGCAAGCAAAAGAGGTTCCGCAAAAGAAAGAATGGGAAATCATACATTGTTGGTGAATGGCTCATCAACATTGAATCCTCAAGCGGCTCTTCCTCAAGTGAAAAAGATGATGAAAAGGTCACCGCCGTTGCTGTGGATTTCACATCACCACCATCATCACCTTCATCCACTACACACCTATGCGTTATAGCTAAAGGTGAACGGAAGGTATAAAATGATGTAACTAATTGAATGTGATAGTGACAGTGATGATGAATATGCTTCCCCTATCTATGATGAGCTAGCTGACTTGCTTAAAGAATACACTCAAATCATTAGAAAGTCCAAAGAAAAATGTGACAAGCTAAAAGATGAAAATGAGTTCTTAACTGGTAAGTATGACATAGTTTTTAAAGGTAGTGATGAAATGAAGGAAGAAAACAAAATTATGTCATCCACTAGAAATGAGCTCAAGATCTCCCTTAAAGATGCTAAAGAAAAATGTGAAAAATTGAATGAAGCAAATAGGGAGCTAAGTGATTGGCTTGTCAAGATAAAAGAAGACTATACAAAAATTAAAATAGATCATGATAATCTTCTTGTTGCATATGAGCTTTTATCTTGTGACACACAAGGCTATTAACCCCGTTGTGACACACATGAGGCTATCCACTAGGTTGAACTGGGGTAGTTGTTTGTTATATCTGGCCGGTGTGTTCACGGTGCTTCCTTGGCGATTCTGTTGATAACCACTAGACCTTTGACCGGTCTGAGAGCTATTCCTCTACTGGTTCTAGTTGTTTCTCTATCCTTGCTGTACAGAGCATTGCATTTGATAATTATTGTTTCCGCTCTGATTTCTAGAGCGAAATTGAGAACCTTGTGAGTTGTTCTGTCTGGTGTTTCTGCTGGACTATCCTTGGAATTTCCTCTTATGATCAGACAATTCCCTTCTCTTGCTTTCTAGGCCAATTGCCTTGTTGAGTAGAGTCTAGAAATTGGGAAAACTGTGGCTCTATAACTGATAGTTCAATGGTCCAATCAAACCTTCTAAGAATCGTTCTTGGCGCTTCTCATCTGTATCGACTTCTTCCGATGCGTAGCGAGAAAGTTGGGTGAAACGATCCTGATACTCACTAACAGTCATACATCCTTGAGTGAGGGATAAGAATTCCTTTTTTTGAGTTTTATTATTCCTGAGGGAATATGGTGAGCATGGAAGTTCTCCTGAAATTCCTGCCAAGTTATAGCGTCGACATGTGCTGCAGTGAAGGCATACCACCAGTCGGACGTGATGACTTCGAGTCTTCTAGATGCGTGTACAAGACCTTCTCTCGGTCGTTGCACTGTGTAATGTCTAGCTTCTTTCCAACGACTTTAAGCCAGTCATCGACATCCAAAGGATCAATTGAATGAGAGAAAGCAGGGGGATGATGACTCATAAAATCCCTATGCTTGTCTCGAGCTTGGGGTGCATTCTACTGTTGGTTCTGTTGTATTTGCTGTACTGAAGCAGTGAGGCCTTGAATAAGTTGCATTTGCGCGACAATGAACTGCTCCATGTTTGGGTTGGGTGGTGGTGGTGACAACTACTGACCAACACGCTGATTACGGGTGTTTCTGAACCTGAGTTTGTTCACCATCTGGTTGGTTAGAAAGTGCATCCTTTAGACAAGTGAAGAGTAGAGAAAACTTCTAGGGGAATAGCTTATAACTAAATTTAAGGTTATTTGTTAATTTTAAATGTTCTTATGGCCATCACTCCATAAGAGCATTGCATTTAAGCAAAAATCCAAATCAACCATTATGCATACATCACCATCACATGGTTATTATTATAATCATAATGTCATAAGGACTTTCATCGTCTAATCACAAAACTGAACTTATTACAATATGAATAAAAATCTATATTAGCCTAGTGATAGATCCTCGTTCTCCATAGCGAATCCTCTTGCGGGGGGGGGGGGGGGGGACACAGCCATGGCAGGGACTTGGGCTTCGGGTGGATTCTTTCCTTCGAGCTAAGCTTTGAGGGCTGCAATCCTGGCGTGAGCTTCTTCTAGTTCTCCATGTATCCTCAGAAAATCTAGGGTAGCATTGTCCAGGTCTGTGTTAAGACCTACCACCACACCTACAAGGGTGTTGAGGTGATCTTCTCTAGCTTCGCCTGGAACAACACTGGTCTGGCTTTCTCCACGAAGACATAGAGGAAGATGTCTGTACCTCGTGTCATGTAGTTGCTGCTGGTATGTGTGGCTGAGAGACCACAGAGCTCGCCTAGCAGCATTGCTGACCGAAGTAGCGTAGGTAGATAGCAGCATCAGAGACTCATGAGTTGATAGATCGAGTCCGAAAACCTCTATCTCCCGCATCCATCACCCTGATATGCACGCGAGTGAAGTAGTAGCAAGCCTGGGGAGGCTTAGACACTCACCTTGTGTCATATAGAGGTCGGACGTAGGTTCTTAGCGCATGCAAAACATCCTGCAGTAGGTTAGGGAAGTGCCCCATCTCGAACATTGAAGTATAATGCTCAGTGAAAGGCCATATCCCAACAAAGTTGTCGTCCTACTCGTCGTTGGCCTCCTTGTTGTTATTCTCCTCTCCTTCTTCATCATCATCATCTTCATCATTGTCGGAATCATCCAGGTTGTCACCTCCAGGAGCAGGGGCTTGGACTGCTGGTGCTAGCGGTGCTAAAGATGACGCTCCAGCTGCAAAGGCTAGTGATTCTGACAACGGGGTGGGTGTCGCCAGAATCTCCTCTGAGCTGTCCTCTAGAATCACTCCGTTCTCCACACGAAGGTGATGGAGATCCATAGGAACTTCCTCTACTACCACTGGGTAGATAGGAGCCTGCCGTAGCAGAGGGATATAGTTGGTGTTCACACGAGTGGTCTGGATAGTACGCACCATCTACAAGAGAAAGTGTCATCATAGTTGAATTTTAAAGATGTAAGATTAACAAAATAAATTCGTAAGAGCAAAATAAGCATATTTTGAATAGACTGGGCTTTCCATTTCTAACTAGTCTAATGACCTAGGGTTAGCATAGCTCTGACACCACTTCTGTCATAGCCGGTTTTGGGGGCAAAACTGAATGCATAGCATCTGTGTGCCAGGATCTATTTTCCACACATATGTTGACGTCACAAGTGTAATATATCAAAAGACAATGCAATGAAGACGTAAAGAGAGTAGAGTAACTTTATTAAATCATCCAGACAATAGTGTCTTAAAAGTATCATCATCAAAGTATAGCGGAATAAACATGGACACTCTTCCACAGGAAGGTGACTGGCACATCGTTGGACTTGGTACTGGTCAACATCATCTGCAATGTCTTCCTCATCATCCTCTGGTCAAAATATTAGCAAGGGGTGAGCTCACTTATGGTCAGGGCTCAGCAAGTGGGAGGAGTAATGCAAGTTTAACAAGGTAGGTTATGGATAAACGATAAGCATTTTAGTTGGTCAATATTTTATTAACAACGTGTGACTTACTAATTGTAAGTGTATCCCAAAATTCCCAATTAAACATAAGCATAGAATTATATCAAAAACACTTAAGTGAAATCACTTAAGCAAACCATTTATGAATCATCAGATCATGATTTATTTTCCATCTTTAAGTTCAATTATCATGTGAGGGTCGAGGTTGCACTTAACAGTGAGCACGACTGACATATCAGTTTTACACTTCGCAGAGATGGTACAACTTTACCAACAAGCCGTGTATCCCTTCTAGCTTGGGTTGATCGGACCCTTAAACACTTCCTAGGTGAATGGCTAGGGATCCACTATGAGGTTTTCACAAAATATCCTTAGTACAAAGCCACACGCTAAGGTTTCCACGTCAGTATTGATGACCCTCTGGGGGAGGTAACTTAGCCAAGACTACCACCCCATGTTAACATGAGCTACCACCAAACCATTGCCGCCCCCTCTTGTCCATCTTTCAGGTAGGGTTGCTAAGTACCAAGTCTATAGAGTTAATTACCAAAGCCAGAGTCATTATAGCACTCGTGGTTGCACTGTTATCCTGGGTGGTCACTCCATGTTCCATTTAATACAAAATGATCTTTTTAACCATTGGGTTAACATCATAAAACAAATTTCATTTTCTAGAACAATAGTATCATTAATGAGTGACATCATATTTATCAATTGAGCAATAGCACAAATTGCTAAGCATAGTGTTTATCCCTGGGTGATCAAGGAATAGGGTTGGTAATTCTAGGAAATCCTAATTAGGCAAATCCCATCAAATTATGCAAATATCTGAAAAGTAGAAATGCAGAGGGAGAATCCACTTGCCTTGCTCGAACGTGTCCTATGGGTCGTCTGTGTAACACCCAAGGTGTTACTAGGGTTTCTACTTGGCACCTTCACTAGCCTTATCCTCACCAGCAGTGTAAGATTGCACTAAGTAAAGCCATACTCAGGAACTCAAACTTTGAGTAAATACCAAGTTATCAAGAGTAATCACCAAAGATCTTCCTTTGATCATTAGCAAGGTAAGGTGAACCAAAACCCCTAAATTGTCATACCTTGAGCAAAAGAAAAATCAGATAAGGGGAACTAAATGGACCTTACTATCATGACTTGGACCAGTAACTTAATAAAGTAACATATCAAATCATTTTCATACAAGTTATACTATAAATCATCACCTAAAATCATGGGTGAAGCTTCCCTAAACAAACACAAAAGGTATAGAAACAAAGAACAAGTTCAGCACACCAATTCTAAAATTTTCAGTCCTAATTAGAACTAGCTCGTGTTCAGCACGAAATCAACCCCAAATCTAATCACTCCAATTGACAAAATTGTGTCAAATTAACTAACCTAACCCCTGTTAGAAGGTGGCATTGGGACTCCACATTTGGACAAGACAAAACGTGAGTGTTGCGTCGGTTCTACCTTCTCTGACAAACCCGTTTTGAACCCAAGATAACTTGAAGTCCCTAACACAAAACCCTTTGGGTTCTACACTGTTTGACAGAGAAAGTAAGGGGAGAAGATCATATAAAGAGATTTTGCCCAAATTCAGTCGGATTCGCGACCTATAGGCGGTTGAAAGTGACAAAACGCCACTGGCCAACCCGTTCGACCCAAGGTCTGAGCGGCAGAGCCTGTCAGTGACCACTTCGCGCGCACCAACCAGCACTAAGCCCCTGCCGCGCACTCAGGCTAGAAAACGCAGCGTCGCGCATGTGCTCGCGCCTATAAAGGGCGCCCCATCCCACGGCCTTCCTTCACTCCGCTCCTCGGTCGCTTCCTCACTGGAGAACTCACCGAGAAGTAGGAGCTCCGTCGCCACCATTGCTGCCTAGGTTCGGTCACGCTGAACCGCTGTACTCAGACATGCACCACCCCAACCAGAGCATCCACCCCGTCCACATGAGCTCCCCTAAACTCCCAGAACCCCAGCCAGAGCTTCACCTCGCTAGAAACCCGAATTCACCCTCGCTAGGGCAAGGGTTACGCCGGTGAGCATGGACCCGTGTCCACAACCATCCCTAGCCGAATTCCTTTGGGTCTCCCCAGCATCCGAGAAGCTTGTCAACTAAAGGAATCAAACGCTACCAATGCCGACTAGCCGGAACGCCTCCGCCGACGAACTCCGACCACCGGGAAATGTAGATCGAACGACTCCGGCCATCACTGGCCGTCATTCGACCACTGGCATGTTCGTCAGAGCCTCCCTAACTTCATGGACCACTTCACTGGAACAAGACTGCCGTCGGTAAGCCCTGTCATCCCTTTTACCGCTGCTGTCACTATTCGGGTGAATTAAGGAGCGCGGGGTGGATAGTTCATAAACCTAGGGGGTATTCGCAATGTCAGTGACTCGGGTGAATAGCGACTCGAGGACTAACTTGTGAAAGAAGAAGGGAAGAAAACCCAGGGACCCCAGCGCTAAATGGTCATTTCTGAAATCCTTTAGAAAATTCAATTTAAATCTGCAGAAAACTTATAAATTCATAACTGAAGAAATATTTGGGAAAATTCAACCAAACAAATTTTATTGGGTTCTATATGAGTTGAACTTTAGAGGAAAAATAGGAAAACCCCTAGTCCAGTACTATTTCTAGAATTTATTATTTAATTTTTAACTTAAGTATTTAAGTGAAAATAATGGTAAAAATAGTAGGACCTATGCACTGAGGTTTAGAAAATTTTGGTAACTACTTGACCATTGGTAAACCACTACAAAAATACTAACCACCTCATAATACCAAGGTAATTGGGATAAACAAATGAATCTAGGTTTTTGTAGTTATCTTTAGAAAATAAAAAGAGAAGCCAAAAGTGGGAAACATTAAACAACCTTATTTTTCCCTGGACACCTAAGTCTTACATAATGGAATAAAAATATAAAAATGGTATATTTGCATAGAAAATCATGCCCCACCTCTGCCCCAAGAGAAATTATATAAAACTTTAAGAAATTAAACAACCCATCCCCTATGAGTAAAAATGTCCAATTTGGGAATGATTGCTCTTGCGCAAAGAAGAAACTAGGAAAATTGGAAAATCTGTTATTTGACATTTTTCAAATGGAGTGTTAGTTGTAAGCACCCACTAACCCCCAAATTTTAGAAAATCACCATTAAATAACCACTAGGTTTCCTTGAGTAAAATTTGGCATAGAAGCATAACCTTACTCATAAACATCAGCAAGAATAAGCTTTAGGGCAGAAGCCACTTCTACACAAGGGTTGTAGTTCAAAGTGCCTCTCTGCCCTAGACCTTGTCATTTTTGTACAAGGTAAACCACTTTTGCTCTGCGTCCCAAATTTTTAGAAAAGCTTAATTAAGTCAGTAAGAAGCCACTGTAATTTTCGTAGAATTTTTGGTAACTTCTAAAGCAGAGGCATAGTTCAACCTACCCCATAAAAGCCTTTTAAACTAAGGGATGAAAGAAGCTTAAAATTCTAGCATGCAGAGAAGATATATATTGCATACATTCTTATGCATTTGCATTCATTAGATTGCAATCTCGCAGAAGGAGAGTACGTGTTGATCCAATAGCAAGAGGCTCAAAAGGAAGAAGCCCGGGAACCAGCTCCCGAGCCCGTCGTCGAGGAACCTTCCGCCGCACCCGCATTTGAAGGCAAGCCCCCGTTTTATGCATAACCGTTATATATGCTATTTTACTGCACTTAATGTTTATAGGCTTGCAATGTCTACTTAAGTGTAGGAATTGCTTGAAACCCTAGTTGCATGAACTCAGGTCCCTTTTGATATGGATACTAGTATGCTAGGTCGAGTAGCTGCTATATACTAATTCAGGATCTCGGTAGAAGTTGAGTGATTTTTCTAGCACTCACGCGAGGTCTGGAATTGGTTGTATCCACCATGTGAGGGTGTCCAGGAGTGTTTCTTGTGCAGGTGTCTCACCCCTTGGGGGTTTTCAAACCCTAAAATACATGTTTCACCTCCTTTCCCAAACCTAGCACATCAACTACTCGGTGAAATGCCGAAACCAGTCTTTCGAGCTCAAATTGACCTCAATTTTTTCTAGTAGACTCTAAATACCACCAGTACTTTACTTGCATGATTTTATATCCATTCGACAACCAAACTTCATCTGTGCGACTTATTCACTTTATGCTGAACCATTTAGTGCCATGTGTTCAACATGTCTTTCCAAAGCCAAATTTTAAACCAAACACTTTCTTCACATCACCATGTGGTTCTATTTCTATCAATGAAGTTTTTGCTCATGCTCATGCTCATGCCACATCGTGTGCCAAATACCAAATTCCAAAACTCTATGTGCCAATTTACAAATTCAATACCTTTTCATGCCATAACTTCATGTGAACTATTGATGTGTATATGATTCATATTTTCATACTCAATTTTGTCTTTGTGACTCATGTGCTCACCTCTTCTATCATTTTCAGTGTGATGGCATCCACGCCCGCGAGACTCCTCTACTGCTTGTCTTTTCTTGAGAGACGTGCCCCAGGTATATAGCACTTTCCTTATCTATTTTAATCTCTTGCTTTGCTACACTCGCTTATCTCTCTGGTTCTCATGTAGCGTATTAGTGATCAGTCAAGATGGTGAGGACCAAGAATGTCACCCCTACATGAGGAGGCAATGATCAGGACCCTCCTCGCCCCTTTAGATAGGACAAGCGCAAGGATGTGTACCTTGAGCAGCAGGGAAGCAAGAAGAAGAGGAAGTTGGATAGAGCTACTCGAGCAGTAGTAGCAGCAGCAGCAGATGAGAGAGAAGAGCAGGGAGGCTAGTTGAGGATTGGACCAGATCAGATCGCCTTCCGTGTTCGTCGCCTCTCGTCTCGAACTCGCTCCACCCTAGCTCGGTTTGACCCCTCAGCTCCAGTCACCACTACCACACCAGCTTCCTCCACTCAAGTGCCCACCACCACACTCGCTATGCCTACAACCTCCACCACACCCGCTTCCACCACTCCCTCTGCCACTCCACCAGTACCTCCATTCTGTTTCTGAGAGCATGACGAGATAGAGATTCAACCACTTGCTGGGGGTCCTAGACTGTTTGACCTTTAAAGGGCCATTACCATCAGAATTCATCATTTCAAACATGTGCCAGTGGATTCCTAGTTTCCAGCTCAGAGAGATCCTACAACTGCTCCTCTCTTCAGTACTCAGACTCAGGAGTCTTTCTACCATGCTCAGTTGATAGCTCAGATAGACTTGAGGGCTCACTGTCACTTAGATTTAACAGCTTTCCGTTCAGTAGTTGGTTTAGAGGTTGAGGGACATATTACCTATCTACCTACTCTACTCTCTACTGACTTTTGGTGGTCGATACATAGAGGAGTGGGTCAGAGTTTTCTATGCTACAGTCTAGATTGACCCCGACCATCAGTGGATGAGGTTTCGTTTCGAGTGTGAGGACGTCACTATTCATATTGCTTAGATCAGAGAGCTCTTCGGTTTCCCTGAGTCAACGACGAGGCTCCACAATCTCTACTATGATACCTCAGACCCTCCTCGTCACCCCCATGACGGAGTTGCTCCTAGCACTGCTCAAGTCGTAGAGCTATTCATGCCACTCTTCACAGACGGCTCGCAACGCTCTCCTGCAGACTTCACCACATCAGCAAAGTTCCTTTATGAGCTGATGAGACGCACCTTTCTACCACGGATGGGATACAAAGAGGCCACCACTCATATTCAACTCTAGCTCTTAGGTGCTCTGGTCTCACACTCAGTGTTTGACGTTGTTGAATTTCTGATATATAAGATAGAGGATACATTGTTGGATGGTCTACGTGCTCGGCGTCAGCTGCCCTACGCTCACTACCTCTGCCATATCTTCATGCAACTGATTTGGCCTCCTTAGTTCTAGGCTGCACTTGACTCCACCAGACTTATGTTTGGTTTCTACCGCCCAACACCTGAGGCTGCGGTTCACCCCAGTGCTCATATGGATCCTTTGGCCCCCCGAGTGTCAAGTTGAGGATGCGGCGATCCATCAGCTTGAGGATCAGGGTATGGTTGCTGACATCTCTTCAGACTCAAATGATGAGGTCTTAGGGATTCCACCACCACCACCTCCTATGCCACCTTGCTCACATGATCACGAGACTGGTGGTTCCACTGTTGTTCCTCCTTCTGCACCTCTTGCTATTGATCTTGCCTTGGCAGCCATACTTCAGCCTCTGACCTAGCAGCCCGCTCACTTGGTAGCTAAGCAGGCACGTCAGGCAGCCATCCAGCAGTAGATGTTCGAGCAGATGCTCTCGATGTTTCAGATGATTCAGGACCACTAGGACACTCTCCAGCAGTAGCTCTTGGTAGATAGGGTGGAGCATCGGGCGTTCATGACTCATATTCTTTAGCACACTAGTGTTCCCTTGACTCCAGTGCAGTCAGCTCCACCACATGCTCTTCAGACTTCAGTGGTGCCAGCTATTCAGTTAGGACCCCAGCTACACTCTTTTAGTACGCCATTCTCTCCTCTCCGACATGTCACTCTAGACTTCTCTACTCAGGTTGTCGGAGCTATGAGTGCTCAACCACCAGTGCCACTAGTTTCAGCAGTTGCTACCCTCATAGTGGCCATTACAGTTCTAGCTCTAGCTCCAGCGCTAGCAGCTCAGTCATCACAGCCAGCGTCAGAGTTAGCACCAGCTCTAGCCTCTACAGTACATCCTAGATCCAAGACTGACTCTGATCCCTTTCCTGCTTTTGCTCTGGCTGCTTGCCCTCGACCTGATGCCCTTGCCCCTCCTCTTTCTTCTGGTCTCTGGGTTAGGGTGACCCTTTTGTTGCTTGTCGCCAAGGAGGAGAGATGAGAGTTGTGAGAGCTAGGGGGAGTTAGTTGAGAGAGTCATAGTCTTTTGTTGTAATATATGCATGATACTTTCTGTTGTGACTCTTCGTGTTTTTATGCCTCACAAACTCAATGGTATGCTCTCTATATCTTTTGATGACTATGTGTGTTTTCACATGCTTTGTTCTCCAGTCATGCATCTCTTGTTCTTGGGTTTCATTCACTCTTTTTTGAACAAGATTCTTATGTTATGTATGCACTTATACTTCCTATATCCTATACATGACTATCCTCTGTCAACTTGTTGAATATCCCTAACAATCTTCTAATGTTGACATAAATCAAACAAAATACTCACACACTCTTGTAGGGTTGTCATCAATCACCAAAAAGGGGGAGATTGAAAACATCTAGGCCTTTGGTTGGTTTTAGTGATTGATGACAACGTAAGATTACTTGTGACTAATGTGTGTTTTGCAGAGCAAATGGTAAGTTAGGTCACAATGCAGGAAGTTGTGCTACAATCGTAAAGCAATCCCTCAGATAAGAACTTGAAGTGACGGCTGAAAAAGGTGAATCAAAAGATGAAGTTCTTCATATCTTAAGTGTCGAAGGAGTTGTGGGACACTTGGTATAGAGTTAGGACTTCTATTATTATTTTAGTGTCACTCCCGGTTCTGGGGGCAAAACTGAATGCATGGCATATGTGGGCCAAGATCCATTTCCACACATATGTTGACGTCACAAGTGTAATATATCAAAAGACAATGCAATAAAGGCATAAAGGGAGTAGAATAACTTTATTACATCATCTAGAACATTGTATCTTAACAAGTACCATTATCAAAGTACGACAGAATTAAACATGGACACTCTTCCATAGGAAGTTGACTCGCGCATCGTTAGACTTAAAACTCATCAACGTCATCTGCGAAGTCTTTGTCATCACCCTTTGATCAAAATATTAGCAAGGGTGAGCTCACTTATGGTCGGGGCTCAGCAAGTGGGGTAAATAATGCAAGTTTACAAGGTAGGCTATGGATAAGCGGTAAGCATTTTAGTTGGTCAATATTTTATTAGCAACACCTATCTTACTAATAAGTGTGTCCCAAATATCCAAATTAATCAAAGGCATAAGATTATATAAAAAACACTTAAGTGAAATCACTTAAGCAAACCACTGGTAGATCATAATTTCATGATTTATTTTCCATCTTTAATTTCAATTATCATGTGAGGGTCCAGGTTGCTCTTAACCGTGAGCACGGCTGACATATTAGTTTTACTGTCTGCAGAGGTGGTACAACTTTACCCACAAGTCTTGTATCCCATCTAGCCTGGGTTGTTCGGACCCATAAACACTGCCTAGGTGAATGGCTAGGGATTCACTATGAGGCTTTCACAAAATATCCTTAGTACAAAGCCACCCGCTATGGTTTCCACGTCAGTACTGATGGCCCTCTAGGTGAGGTAACTTAGCCAATACTACCACCCCATGTTAACATGAGCTGCCACCAAACCACTGTCGCCCCCTCTTGCCCATCTTTCAGGTAGGGTTGCTAAGCACTAAGTCTATAGAGCTAATTACTAAAGCCAGAGCCATTATAGCACTCATGGTTGCACTATTATCCTGGGTGGTCACTCCATGTTCCATTTAATACAAAATGTTCTTATTTAACCATCGGGTTAACATCATATATGAAACTCCATTGCTGGAACATTGTAACATTAAAAGAGTGACATCATATTTATCAAGTTGAGTGATATCAAAAATTGCTAAGCATAGCATTTATCCCAGTGTAATTCAAGGAAATCCTTATTTAGGCAAATCCCATCAAATTATGCAATATCCAAAAAGTAAACATTATTATATGCATTATTTGGGTACAAATAGAAATGCAGAGGGAGAATCCACTTGCCTTGCTGAAAATGTCAAACGTCAACCTTGAACGTGTTTGGTTCGTCTACCTCACAGTCAACTTCTAGCATCGATTTGTGTATCATACATACAAAAGAATACGTACGCCAAATAAATAAACATACACCATTACATGGGTAATCATTCACCATTACATACACATTCATACATCACACAACTATACTCATAGATATGTCTAAAGCATAAATATTTTATTAATCCACTATATTTTCCACTATGAGTTATTATTGGTGAAAATATGAGTAGGTGACTATGACGCTAGTTTATCTAGTATAATGTAGATAAAATGTCTTAACAAACTTTACGGAAAATAAATATTTATACTTAATAATATCCCTTTGGGTTTTATCCTTTCCTTTCTAAATAGAAATTATACGTATACCTAAAAATGTTTATCACATAATATTAATATTCTAAGAATTAATGTAATTTACTAATTTTTGGACTTTAGTACCATAATCATAGTGATTTTGACCTAAATAAATATTTTACTAATTCTAAGTAATTAAGTGCTACACGTATGAACACATTTATCATGACTAGTAATAATCTAGATTTTAACATGACCAGGAAAATGGGACCTAGTTCTTATTTTAATTTCTTATATTATTAAACTATACTTAAACAATCACTAACATAATTTTATTTTATATGCTAAAAATGAGCAGTTAATCAAAAAGGATTCTAGTACTTAATCACAAAATTATAGAATCGTGACATAACTTATTTATTTTCGAAATACAAAAATAATGTTCATATTCAAAATACTATTGCCGTGGTTGATCCAAAGTACACGTATACTTCGGGGAGTAGCACATAAGATTTTAGGACTTCTTTTTGATACATTTGTAATGCAGAAAATAAAGGAATAATTTTTAGAAAACTGGAGATTCAAAATGCAAAATGGTCGTCTTCTACCTTGGGCTAGAGCTTGTGAGCAGGGAGGAGCTCGACGGGGAGGGGAATCGTCCGGCAGGGAGCGAGGCAGGGGCGGTCTCAGCGGGCAGGAGACGGGCGCGACAAGGGGCGTGGATGACGGGCTCAGCGCGGTGGTCCAGCAAAGCTCTGATGAGGTCAGAGCACGGCTGGCGAAGCTTCGGCGGTCGGCGGCATCGCGCGCGCGCGAGAGAGAGAGAAAGAGAGAGAGAGAGAGAACGAGGGGAGGAGAGTGAGCTCGGGTGAAGGGAGAGGGAGAGAGCTCGATCGACATTTATAGGAAGGGAGAGGGAGAGGGAGAGGCGCCGAGGGGAGAGGGAGAGAACGGTCGGCGGCTTCAAATCCATTAATGGCGGTCGTTACCACCATTGAGTGAGGGAGGGACGTGGGGGAGGGAGAGGAGGAGATGGCGGTGGCCGTTTCCCGTTTGGGAAGAGGAGAGGGCGCGGGTCGAGGCTAGGGCGCGGCTCGGCTGGCCGGCTGCCTAGCCGGGGTGGCCAGAGCGCGGCGACACGGCGCGAGGTGCACCAGGCGACGGCGGGAGGTAGGAGAAGGGGCCCCTGACGGGTGGGCCCCACGCATTAGTGAGAGAGAGGGGAGGGAGGTGGCGCGCGGCTCATGGGCCCTGGTGGGCCGGCGGCTAGGGTTAAGGTTTCTCTTTTTCTTTTTTTCTAAAAAATATAAATAAATATATTTTCAAAATATTTCTAAAAATCATAATAATTATACCAAAATTATTTATAACTAAAATACTTATTTTTGGACCAATGTTTTTATATTAATAAATTGGCTTTCAATATAAAAGAAATTCTACGAAACATCCATAAATCAAATATGAGCAAACAAAATTATTCTAAATGCAAATAAAAATCAAACACTTGAAAGAAAAATTTATTACTATATTTACCACAAATAATCTAAATGCATTATTTTTAGTTGATGGTTTTGTGGTGTTACATTTAGCCGTACTATAAAGAGGGGTTATAGATGAGTAGTTTGACCAAGAGATAACTAGTGTAGTGTTGGTGCATGTTCACACTCATAACTAGTGCTAGGTGTCACTCTAGAACTCACTCACAAGTTAGAATCGAAAACGGTTTAGAAAAACTTAAGAAAAGAAAAAGTGTTGCTGTCCTAGGGGCACCGGACTGTTCGGTGTGCACCAGACTATCCGGTGGTCCTCCTAGACAGCTGGCCCGAGAGCGCCCACGATGGTAACCCTAAGTGTCCAGAACCTGAGAGCGAACAGTTCAGAGCAGTCAATTTTTAGCCTGACACGGTGTACACCGAACAGGCACTATGAAGTGTCCGGCGCAACTCCACAGCAACGGCTAGTTGTCAGAATTAGTCATTGGGAGTGCATAGTTGGCGCACCTGTGGCGCACCGGACATGTTGCAACGGCTAGTATTTCGTGGCTGGTGTATTTATACCCCCTAGCTATATTAAGTGTTTTTCTGCCCCAACCACCTAGAATTTATTGCTAGAGCATTGAAAGTCCACAACGCCTAGTGAGGTGATCAACAAAATCATAATCCCATGTTAGGACCTCATTAGTGCGCATGAGAGCCACCGAGAGCACACACCGCATGCATTAGACTTCTCTTGGTCAAGTGAAAGTCTATTGTAACACCCCTGGTGTTACTAGAACTAAAACCTTGACATGTCATCATATGCATCAGCATCATTTTGTTTGATACACCTTGAATGCATTTTATTGGGTCCAAAATTTCAATTGAAAACCTAAACTAGACCAAAAAGTATAAATCAAAATTTGGGCTGTTGTAACTTTTGATTTATAGGCATTTTTGTGCTAGTCACTTAAGCACAGTTGTAGGGCTATCTTAGGTGTACAAACTTGTTTAAGTTACTTAACCCTAAAGCCATATGGAATTAGGAGTAAAACTAGTCCAAAGTGGGGATGACAGGTTTGGATTTCAGACTTAGTATGGCAGATTGAAAACTAAATTTCAGTGCTTTTGGTTCAACTTTGGGACTTCTTTGTGCCTAACTCATGTGGTTTTGGACAAAGGTTGTTGTAGCAAGTTTGAAGACCATATAATAGCGAACAAATTTTCTCAAGCAAGTTTTGTTTGGTGCTGCACCGGATTAAACTGTTCTCAAACTCTCTCTATCAAGCAAATGGTGTGTTAAACACAGTTTCAGTAACAGAAGAAGTTCAGATTATAGTGAATGTCTGTTGGGGGCCTTCGGCTTCCGAAGCTCCTCAAAAACATGATTTGACAATATTTTCCGAGTGAAACATGCGAACAGGTATCTTCGGAGTCAGGTTGCGGGTGTACAAGAGCATGGTTAAGACGAAGCTTAACTGGGGTGGAAAGCGATCACGACGAAAGATAGGACGATCACGAAGCTACATGCAGAAAAGCTTCGGCATGACGAAGGAAAAGAGAAACCGACTTAAGGATGAAAAGTCAAGTTAAACCTCGAAGGATTGCCATAAAGTTATTGTCAAATGTAAAGGGTACCAATGTAATTTTACACGGGCTGCGTCCCGTACCTATAAATAGATGAGCAGCACTCCCGTACTGTTCACGCTGACTTGGCATACGCTTTTTCGCATTACGTCTACATCTTTACTTTCCAACAATCTGAAGGTACACTTGTAATTTATTTTCATGATTTTGAAGATAAGTTGATGATAATACTCAAACCATTATTTGTATTCTATTTAAGTATTCTTTTTTTACCGTTAGTCAATCTTATGAGAATCTTTTCCTTTGTAACCTTCATCCAAGATTCATTATATCCGAAGGGATATAATGTTTTTAAGGACGAAGGAGCTTTACATTTAACACTTTTTATGTTGTCTTGTTCTTAATTCTTAGCATCTGAGAACAAGTCCCCAACATTGGCGCCCACGTCCGGTGAACTCATGCCCATTTTCTGAAGTTTTGAACACCTTCGGCAAGCATCACCTTCGTCATGCCGCCTAAAAAAGCTTCAGCGACAGGGGCTGCCACTCTGCAGCCGCTGGACCCCAATCAAGATGTCGTTTCTCTTAGGGAGGCCCGAAGCCAGAAGAGGAAGGTAACCAGTCCAACGCCTCCGGAGGACGACTTGGATCAAGAAATCCAAAATTTAGAGATGATCAATCAACAAGTCCAACGGAAGAAGGAGAAGATGGCTCGTCTAGCTGATCTTCAAAGGCAGATAGATGAGGCCTCTGAAGAGCTTCGACATCTTGCTCAAGATGACCAGAACCAAAGGCCCCCGCATAGAGAGCTTCATCAAGAGGGCTTCTACAACGAGGGCGACTGGTATGAAGATTTCCTTCACGGAAATTTTGCTTTTGATGATGCTTCTCCCTTGTCAACAGAACTGCAGGCTATTCCTTGGCCACAGTCTTACAAGCCGCCCCAGCTCCCCATGTACGACGGTCATTCAGACCTGAAACAATTCTTGATGAGCTACGAGGCAACTATATCTTCGTACGGTGGCAACACGGCGGTCATGGCAAAGTCCTTCGTCATGGCTGTCAGGAGCGTTGCACAAACTTGGTACTCCTCCCTTAGGCCAGGGACAATCACCTCATGGCAAAAGTTGAAGGATATGTTGATAACCAACTTCCAAGGGTTTTAGACGAAGCCAGTCACTGCTCAAGCTTTATTCCAGTGTACCCTGGATCACGAAGAATACCTTCAGGCATATGTCCGAAGGTTCCTACGTCTGAGGGCATAGGCACCAACAGTGCCCAATGAAATTGTCATTGAGGCCATGATCAATGGGCTTCGGCCAGGACCTGCAGCCCAGTACTTTGCCAGGAAGCCTCCTCAAACTTTGGAGAAGCTGCTCTAGAAGATGGACGAGTATATTCGAGCTGACAATGATTTTCGCCAAAGAAGGGAGGAAGCTTTAAGGTTCTCTGAAATGGCCAGGGGCTTCGGAGGAAGATTTTATCCGAGGCACGTCAGGTCAATTCACAATTCTACCCAAAATGATGACAAAGGCAGTCAACAACAAAGGCCACAATGCTCCTCGCAAGCTTCGGGGCAACAGCAAAGCTCTTTCCGGCCGCCAGCGCCAAGGGGCAGAGGCAACAAGGGCTTCGAGGGAAGATTTGGAGATCAACCAAGAAAAACTTATTGCCTGTTCTGTGGTGAAGGCAAGGGCCATACCACCAGGATGTGCCATGTTACCATCCAGAAGCAAAAGGAGTTAGCAGAGGCTGCAGCGCAACAGAGCCAGTCGAAGCAGGTCATGCATACTGCTCCGTATCATTCGCCTTACATTCCAGAATATGTAGGCAATCACCCTGCAGCTTCTGTTGCTTCGGCAAGCCAACCCCAAGCTTCCTGGCAACAGCTTCCTCCACCACCACCAATACAACATGGTCCGCAGCCAGAAGGGAGCCAGCACTCTCACCCTCAGAGGGACCTCAGGGAGGAGTCCGAAGCTCGCACAGTCAATAGCACTGTGCCAGAGTCGAAGCATATTTACTGACAAAATATCCTACCTCGACAGCAACTTTTCGCATTCAGTTTTACTCTCTTTGTAGTAAAGAACAATTGTAGGAAGTTTAAGTGTCTTTTATCGTTTTTTCAAATTCTTGTAATAGTTTAGCTTATCATCATAATATATCTTCTCCATAGGCTTGAGTTACTGAAGCACAAGAATTTATGGTGGCACGGAGATCCTTCGAATTATCAAAAACTTGTTCTAAGGAACACACTGTAATTTCTTCGAAGTAGTAAAAAGTTGTTCCTAAAGGAGCGCAGTGTAAGTTTTCTGCTCAAAAGTCGTTCCGAAGGGAATGCAGAGCTTACAGCGAAAAATAAACGCTGATTCCGCTGAAAGTAAAAGGCGAAGAAGCTCCTAAGGGAGGCTTACAGCGAAAAATAAACGCTGATTCCGCTGAAAGTAAAAGGCGAGGAAGCTCCTAAGGGAGGCTTACAGCGAAAAGTCAGCGCTGAGATAAAAAGATTGTGTGCCCTATTGCAGAGATATGTGTATCTTCGGCATAAAATATCATTTTGCATAGCATGACATCATCACATCATTTTGCATAACATAAGCATCATACATCATATTGCATGTAGAACAAGAAGGGGACACAGTATTGATTCTCGAAGAATGTTTTGGAAAAAGAGAAAATTGTGCTAAAGCACAAGATAAATTGACAAGAAGTATAGCTTCATCAGAGAGGCAACATAAAACTTTTTTATAGCTTCGAAGAATGTTTTCACGAAGTTTGGATATTCTTCATCAGAGAAGTATGGAAATTCTTGTGATGCATAAAAGATTTCCTTCACGAAGCATGAAAAGAAGGGAAGGTGTTTTTTTTCGCCGAAGGCTCAAAAAACGGTATGTATGCAAAATTTCATGCATCGTAAAGAATTGAACCATAAATAGATTATATATTACATTCAAAGTTACAAAGTTTTACACATGTCATGTTCCAAGTATTTTTACAATAGCACTTAATCTTCCCTAAGAACTACTTCTGCGGCTTCGTTTAGTAGCTGATTGACAACTTTGTCCATGATGGCTTCGGCCATTTGTCTAATTTCGTCGTCCCCCTTCGGGGGGGGGGGGGGGATCCGGAGCTGCCTCAGCAGGTTCTGAGGGAGAAGAGGACACGGCTATATTACTATTACAAAACCACGAACGAAGTTTAAAATCAAAAATCACAACAGAATAAAAACCACTAATTAATACCTATTTGCCCTTCGGGCCCTGTGCTTTTTTCAGCAGCCTCTGCTACCCTCCTAGCGTCATGGATGCCTTTTTCGCTTCTCTGAATGATTTCCTGAGCCATTTCTTGGCCGCCATTGTCCCAAATGTTGGTGAAAAATTTTCCACCGACCTGGCTCGCTTCGGCTGAAGGGTCTTTGATATCTTCAGAGGATAAAGTATTTTCAGATTGTGCCAAAGATTTTACATGCTCGCACCCTTTCTTCTCCAAAATAGTAACAATTCCTCTGGCGCCCGAAAAAGCGCAAATATCCCCGCGACTATTCAAGATTTCCTCGAAGGCCTCAGCTTCGTGACTGATCCACGCAATCGGGCCTTCTGGATCCCCTCTTGTGAAATTTTCTTCACTAGAAAATGCGCCGACGCTGGCGAAGCTGGATTTTATCTTTTTAACACACTCTATGGATTTATCGTAGCACCTTTTCTTCGAAGCACGAAGCTCTTCAACATTTACTTCCAAATGATTTGCCCATTGATCACTTAGTTCTCGTTTTGTTTCTTCAAGAATGCGTTCTTCTTTAGCTCGGGCTAGTTGCTTCCGAAGACCTTCGATTTCCCGCTTCTGAGCTTCGGCTTGAATTTTAGAATTAGCTTCGTTTTCCTTTATCTTATCCACCAATGTAACCAGGATTTTGTCCTCTTCCAAGGCTTCGTTTCTTAGTCTAATAACCTCTGTCCGAAGGTTGTTAAGAGCAATAGTGCAGCTCTCATCTTCAGCACTCTTTTGTGCCCTTAAGGCATTGCTAAGTATTAAGCCCTGTTCAAAAGAATGAATGGATTAACATAAAAACAAAAGGCTAATTTAAAATTCATAAATTTAAAAATTTACAATCTATGTACCTTCAGACTGTTATACGCAAGGCTATCTGCATGATCCTCCTTCGTCATGGCGCAGAGGCCAGCTTCAAGCTCCGGGAACCCCATGCTCCTAGCCATCTCCCGGCAGACGGATAATTCTTTATTGTCTGGGAGGCAGTATAGGAAGTCATCTTCGTCTGTTCCATTGAACACTACAGCCCCCTTCGGATACTTCAGTTCTCGGGCATAGTGATTAGCTTCAAAAATCTCTTCTTCAGATAGTTTCTTCCCCGAAGCATGTCGCACAATATAATCATGTATTTTGGATGATGCTTCGGGGGCGCTAGTGTCAATTTCTTCAATCAAAACTGGCTCTGTCATTTTTATTTTTTTGGTTTCCAAAGTTGCCTCCGTAAATTTTCTTTCTTCAGCTTTCGAAGGTTTTACCTTGGTGGGCTCTGAGGGCCCAGCTTCAGTTTCAATTCAAAGCTTCAGCAACAAAGGCTTCAGTAGACATTTTAGAAGCTTCAACAGTTTTCTTTGGTGTTTTGCTTGAAAATTTAATTGTTTCCAAAACGTCTAACACATTAACCATCCTTTTTCTTTTTGGGGTCACTGCCGAACCCTTTTGGCTTTTCGCGGCCTCGATTTTTGTTGGAGGACTTAAAATTTCTAATGTTTTTGTTTCTACTGTCCTCGGTTCTTCTATTTTCTCTGTTGTTGGTGCTTCGACCATCTTTTCGATTTTTGGTGTTGGAGTTGGTTCTCTAGTTTCATTGGCCGAAGAGGCCTCACCAATAAACTCAGGCACTTTGGCCGGCTCAATATAACATGGAGGGTGTGTGAGCACCTTTACCTTTTTCCTCTTCGGCGCCGGCTCACTAGGAGCAGCTGAAGCAATTTCCTTTGCAGGAGAAGTATTTTTCCTTTTTTGGCCTCGCACCGGGTAATGGTAGTCGGGGTAGATGAACCCAATTGCATCAAACACTCGGTTAAGCCTCTTCTTCTTTTGGCCTCCGAAGGCCGCTGATAGTGCAGTATCTTCAGCTTTCGAGTATACCCCAAGCAATTCGTCACTTATGGCCTCAATACTTTTCAACCAGTCGTTGTCTGGTTCAACAAACTTATCTCCGTATTTGAATGTGTATTTTAGTCTAACTAACCCGCCTTCGTCAGCTTCCTTGATGGTTCTCCTTCGGCATTTCCCACTTTTCTACAAGTGGCCAAATTCTGAAGGCAATATGCTCTTGAACTAGATCCCTTGTACCAATAAAGGAGCAGACTACGCCGAAGGCTCTCTGGCATTCTTCAGCTGCTTCATCCATCTCCACCTTCGGCTTCCGGAGGCCGAAGCGTTGCCAGATAGGGCGCATAATGATACCTTTGATATCCTCACGTGATTTCAAGTCATTTTTTACGTAAAACCATTCTGTCATCCAGTCGTTGGGCCACCTCTTTCGAAAAGTTGGCACAGGGTAGCTTGACCCGGATCGAGCGCCGAAGCTGTAGCAGCCAAAGTTGTTGTGATACTGCTCTTTGCCCTAGGGTTTTGTCTCATACAATAGCTCATGTATGTTACAGAAGCTTTTTGCGTTAGGTTCCAAACATTGGCTTCTTGCGGCCCACACAAAGATGTTCATCCTTATAATTGCTTCGGGGATCAGTTGGTGAAGGTAGATTTCAAATGTCTTCAGCACTTCCACGACAAAACTACTCAAGGGAAATCGTAGTCCAGCTTTCAAGAAGCTTTGGAATATCACGACCTCATTCTCTTCAGGAGTCGGACAAGTCTTCTCTCCTTCGTCAGCCCTCACAATAGACAAGTCCCGAAAATATCTCCCTCTCATATTGACAAGATGGTTTTCCTTAATGCTGGACTTACCAAAAACTGCATGGCTTGGTCACCAGGGTCGATCTTCGGAGTCTTCACCACCACTATCCACATCGTAACTATCACTGTCGCCAGTATCTTCAGATAAACCCTCCAAAATTTCTCTAGTAATCTTCTCCGTATTAGTCTTCGACATTGATTCAAGAAAACCCAGGTGCATTTCCTCAGAAAGGCTTAGCTTCGAAGCACCAACAACTTTCTTATCCTCAGGCATCTTTGCAAATGCTGACAAAACACACTCAAAACCGAAGCTTAAAAATCTAAAGCCGACCAAGTGTTGTTCCGTGCAGGCTAAGAATTTTTGGATGAGTAAAAGCGGATGGCAAGAAGAGCGTGCCAAATAAACTTGCGATGAGCTCTTATTTATACACCCAGTGTGTCGGAAACTGGAGGGCCCCGTCTGTCAATGACTCTTGCTATTCTAGCAGAAGGAAGGTGTTTTTTCGGACCTTCGGCTCAAAGCCTTCGTCCATGTCGCAATATGAATTTATCATTGCAGTAAATTAATATTGCGAGGGGCTACTGTTGGGGGCCTTCGGCTTCCGAAGCTCCTCAAAAACATGATTTGACAATATTTTCCGAGTGAAACATGCGAATAGGTATCTTCGGAGTCAGGTTGCGGGTGTACAAGAGCATGGTTAAGACAAAGCTTAACTGGGGTGGAAAGCGATCACGACGAAAGATAGGACGATCACGAAGCTACGTGCAGAAAAGCTTCGGCATGACGAAGGAAAAGAGAAACCGACTTAAGGATGAAAAGTCAAGTTAAACCTCGAAGGATTGCCATAAAGTTATTATCAAATGTAAAGGGCATCAATGTAATTTTACACGGGCTGCGTCCCGTACCTATAAATAGATGAGCAGCACTCCCGTACTGTTCACGCTGACTTGGCATACGCTTTTTCGCATTACGTCTACATCTTTACTTTCCAATAATCCGAAGGTACACTTGTAATTTATTTTCATGAATTTGAAGATAAGTTGATGATAATACTCAAGCCATTATTTGTATTCTATTTAAGTATTCTTTTTTTACCGTTAGTCAATCTTATGAGAATCTTTTCCTTTGTAACCTTCGTCCAAGATTCATTATATCCGAAGGGATATAATGTTTTTAAGGACGAAGGAGCTTTACATTTAACACTTTTTATGTTGCCTTGTTCTTAATTCTTAGCATCTGAGAACAAGTCCCCAACAATGTCGATGTTATTGTTTGATCTTTGGAGCTCCTTAACTCTCTATTTGTTACGTTTTGATCAAAGATACCTGTGTAGAAGTAATAAAGCTATGATTAAGGAATGATTCTTGTTCATGGAGATCGATGCACTGTTACATGATTTTGGGAATAAAATCAACTTGAAGTCTCAGGTGCAGGTACTGAATACTGCTCAACATGCCATTCAAGTCTGTACTCCAATTCTTCCATTGTTCTTGATCCATCTGTATTGCTCTAATATGAGCTTTTCTGTCGATGGTCCTTTAAGTAACTTTGAAGACCATCACTCGCTGAAAATTTTTCCTTCTTGGAGATCGATGCAATACTGCACTAAATCAGAATAAAATCGATGGTGAATTTGCTCTGTCATTTTGCTACATTGGTCGGTGGGAAGCTGTCTATCTGTTTCCTCTATCGGCGAATACCACCTGTCCGCTATACTTGTTCACCGCTTCACAGTACAATGCCACGCAACTGCTTCCTGCCTTTGCATCACCATTGTCCGCATCACCACGCCATTTACCGCTCCTTTCTCATCGTGCTGAGGTTGTTCAACACTTGGAAGCCTCCCTCTCTCATGCACGCATCCTTTGCTCCCAACTTGTGAATGCCGCTGCCTCCTTATTCCTGTGACGCACGGTGTTTAGAGGCTCCCAGCGCTCGGCCGCTCATCGTTTCCTTGCTACAGCACCGGCCGGTCATCTCTAGGGCCCTCGCCCTCCTCCTTCCTTGCATCTAGCCACCATCCTTGCGTGCTCCACTGCGCCCAACCACTCTCCATCGCTAACCCTGGCCGTGGCTCACCTAGGTCCAGCGTCTCCCAATTCCCGCCTCGTCCTTGTGCTCGTGGTCGACCTGCACCGTCACCCAGTTCACCGGTGTCATCAGCTGTAACACCCTAAATATGGGGGTATAAAATTTCTTTCTAATTATCACCCAAATTCAAGTGTTACTCTTCTCTCTCTCTAGATTGTATCTATCTCTAGATTCTCTCTCTCTTTTCCCTTTTGAGTAGAGTTAGCTTAATTAGGAGAGATTAATTATTTATTTTTGCCAAAACAGTATGAGTCATGACATGTTGTATCATGCTGAGCTTAAATATTCTTTAAATTGTTGCACATGTTTGAATTAGTTTGAATTTGAAACTTGGTTTGAATTTGAATTGAAAACCCTAGAGAAAAAGAAATGGAAAAGCAATTAGAAATTCTAGGTAAAATGAAAAAGCCAAAGCAGCCTAGCCAGCCTAGCTCGGCCCAGCTAGGCCACGCGCCCCTCTCACCCTCTGCCTCGAGGGCCCGCCTCGTCAGTGCACCGAACCGTTACCCCCGCACGCCCACTCTCTCTCTCGCCGCGCTGTGGGACCACCCTATCAGCTCCGCCTTCCCCGCGCCCGCCACGGACCAGCACGCGCGCACGCACGCCGAGATCCCTAGCCACGTCGCCCGCCCACGCACCCCAACTCCTTTTTGAGCACCGCCCGTGCATGCACTCACTCCCCCGTCCCATTTCGCACAGCCTCGCCCTCTCTCGCGCTCTGCCCACGCCGCTCGACCTTGCCGGTGACCCGCGCCCGCCGTGCTAGTCGTCCAGCCCATCGGAAGCCGCGCCAGGCCACCCCGAGCTCCGCCACGAGGTGAGACACCCATTCCCATGCTCAGTTTTCCCAATTGTGCTTCGTTGTTGGCCAATTTCGGCTTCACCAGAGGTTGGCCATGGCGGTCTGCTGCACCCGCACGGTGGACGGCCAAATTGGCTCAGTGCAGTGCCCCCGTGCCGGCACCTGGCTTTCCCCTCGCCCTGGTGAAGTTAGCCAAGGCCTTAGCACGCCTCAGCCCCCCTCTCCACGGCCAAAATCCCTCACCAGAGTTACCCTGACCCGCTCGGAGTCCTCCCTCAGCCATTCTCCCCTCTCTAACCCTGGTCTCGTGGCCACAACCTCGCCAATGAGTTTGTCGTGCCTTCCCCTTCGCTTTTGGCCAGCTCCGGTGACCCTGGAGCCACCGTAGCTCGCACTTGCCCCAACTCCAGCAACCTCACCGCCGCAAGAAGGAGCGGCGCTGTCGCAACCGTTAACCCCTCCCAGTGTTGATCTCCATCGTCTGATCCCGATCGCACGGTCGAGATCGCGGGATACCGCTTCGCGCATGCGCGCCCTGCGTCCGAACCCATCGGTCAGTCGCCTGTGCCCCTGGCATCGGGCCCGCCCTGTTAGTCTGCCTCCCTGCCCTCGGTCGCTGACCGCCCTAGCCCATTGGTCAGTGCGCGTCCACGCGCTCGCCTGTGGATCTGTTTTCAACCATTGATCTCTGATACGACGGCCGATAGAGCCCAATACCCCTTCGCGCGGTGATTTTGTTGAAGAGACCCTCGGTTTAGTTGGAATCAACCCGCCGTCCCTGGTTTTCGCGCGCAGGCCCCTGTAATCTTGCAGATTGAACCCTAGGCTTTTAAATAATTTCAGAATTAGACCTATTTTCATATTTTAAACTCCCAAACTTGTTTATTTCATATCTTTTTGCATATGAACTCCAAATTTAGTGATTCAAATTGCAAAATATTCATAGGAATATTCTCTGTTTAAATAAATTAGTTCCATTTACTATCTGCACACTCTAATTTTTATGGTTAACTATGAACTAGTATATGTGTAGATTTATTCATTTAATAAAATAAATAAAAGGGAAACCCTAGAAATAAAAGTATACTTAATCTTGTAAGATTAATAGTGTGTATTACATGAATTTACCTCTGGTTTAATTTTTATGTCTCACTGAAGTTAATTAAATCAGATCATGTAATCCTAGATAGTACTTAGGGAATAATTAACGACTAAATGAGAATTAGTTCACCCTATAATTTGACTTCCCGTTTGAGTTTATGCTTTTCATTTGAGATGTGTTCCCATGTTTGTACATGATTTATGTGTTGTTTATTTGTCATTTACCAAATGTATTGAATGCATGATCGCTTTATTTAGACAATGAGCAGTCCGTGGTTCCTAAGTGTGTTGCTGAAGATCTTCCTGAGCAACAACCTGGTGAAGGCAAGTGTCCTCTGACCCATTATGTCCCACTCATTTTTAATTCACTGTCCCGCATTACATTATTTAAACCTAATGATTGACTAGTATGTATTTACCTTATCCTTGTTTACCTTTTGGGTTATCATGGTTAGTTTATGCTATTGCCTTAATTTAATCAATGAACATGATGTGATTACTTATGATACGATGATGTTATCCCGATGATGATATTGTGATACTCTAGGGGGCTTAGGCCATTTTTCCTGAGTACCTCTCCTTAAGGACATATTCGTGGAGTGACCACCCAGGATAACAGTGCAACCATGAGGGTGGAATGGGATGCCCTTAACTGAATAATTAGATGGACCTGTGGTGTAGTTGGCTTTGCTGGAGGGCCGTCAATGGGGGTCAGGGCGTAGTGCTCGCTCTGCCAAGGGGGGTGCAGAGGTTCATTCGATTTGGTTTTGTTAGTCACCCACCTTGGGGAGGTGTACTACGTTTGTACGACTGGCAAAATCTAACGAGCAGCTATGCATCAGGGGAATCTTTGTAAAGGCTACATAGTGAAACCTTGCCGACTCACCTTGGTAGTGTTTGAGGGTTTGATCGACCCGAGGCATAAAGGGATCACGACTTGTGGGTAAAGTGTGCAACCTCTACAGAGTGTTAGAAACTGGTATATCAGCCGAGCTCACGGTTAAGAGCAGCCTTGGGATCCTCTTTGATTAGAAGAACTTTGATTACTTTATGATGATGGATTAGAATGTTGGTTATAATACTGATCTCTGGTATTTCCTCTTGAAGGTAGTGCTTTTGGGTAACAACTAGGTTTATTACCAAAACTTGGCTCTACTAATAGTAATAAATGTTTGACCAACTAAAAGCAACTGCTAAACCTCAACCCCACATACAGCTAGTCCACTTTAGCCACACGGGACATTTGCTGAGTACGTTGATGTGTACTCACCCTTGCTTTACAAACCACCCCCACCCAGGTTGTCCCCACTTTACTCAGTGCTCAGGAGGTGATGCTGGAAACATGGAGGACTTTGAGGAGTTCCAGGACTACAACGAGTTCTAGTTTTTCTTAGTGGCAAACCCCCAGTTCTAGGACTTTGAGGAGTTCCAGGACTTTGAGGAGTTCCAGGACTACAACGAGTTCTAGTTTTGCTTGTGTAGGCTTATCTTCTACGTTTTGTTTTCTGCACTTTGATATTAATGTTAAAGACAATGGTTGTGTATTAAACTCTGTGGATGTCGTGGACATCTTGATGTAATTAAAATACCTTTCCGCTATTTACTTTGAGCAATGTGTGATGATGTCCAATTATGTAATCGCTGTGTACGTGAGTTTTTGATCCTGGCACGTACATGGTTCGCATTTGATTTGCCTTCCAAAGCCGGGTGTGACATAAGTGGTATGAAAGCCTTGCTGTCTGTAGGACCGCTAACCTAGACTAGAATGGTCGCCCTAAGGACTATAGACCCCCACTCTTACCTTGATCTTTAGAATCATTTCAAAAGTTGGCCATCTCGACCAACTGTATGTTACTTACTTATCTTACAAAATAGTTGTCTCACTTTTCTTTCTGGTATTATAGTTCTACTTTCACTCTTGTGCTTACGATGTCTTTTGTAGATGGCTCGTATTAGATGCACGACACGTAAGTTTGTGATCCCCTTTTTGCCTTCTCGCCTGGCGGAGCGTCCATTGCGGCGCACAGTGCCAGGTCAGTCCAGCCACCTGGAGAGGCTGCATCGTTGCCTACACAGGAGCAGGAGCGCCGACGCCAGGAGCAGGAGCAACAGGACTCTTCCCCCTCGCCTCAGCAGGAGGTGGAGTCTGAGAGGCCGCCTTCCCCTGCACCTCAGCCAGAGATGCCCCCTGCACCACCACAGGGCATCCCGGCTGCTAGAGGAGACCCTGATGGAGATGGAGACAACGACGACGTCGGTGGCAGTTTGAGCCACGGCACGGAGCTCTCGGAGGAGCCAGAGCCAGAGGGGTGGATCGCTAGACCCATCAATCGTGATGCCGCTTGAGGGTGTCACTTCAACGATGCTCTCGACACCTTGCTGCGTCGGGCCAATCGTGATGCCGCTTGAGGGTGTCACTTCAACGATGCTCTCGACACCTTGCTGCGTCGGGCTTTCGATCGACACACTTGGTCCATCAAGTAACGTTGTTTAGTCTACTAGCATCATCGCGGGTTATACCCGGACCAGTGGGAGGCTACTTTCTTGGTGCACCGTCCGGACGATGGATCTCCAGGGTGCAGAGGCCTTCTCAGAGCACTATTCTATTACTGAGAGGGATACTGTCGAGGCAACCATGCAAGATGCAGAATGACGAGCACTTTCTCAGTATTGCTCGTTGTTCAGCGAGGTAGTTGATGGCCTTGACCTTAAGTACTACCCTCACCATTCAACGGGCAGTGCTAGAGGTGTGATTGTCTCGCCAGTTGGTGAGGGCAATCCCAGGCTGAACAGCATGGTCAACCTGGTCGCCGTGCTTAACACCAAGCTGGACGACGCCCTTGATGAGTTGGGCTAGGTTCGGGCAGAGGTTGCGGAAATGCGTGCTGAGTGTGTGGCACACCACTATCTGGATGGTGGTTCTCCCACCCCTGTCGAGATTCAGCACCCTTACCGTTCGCCGCCCCGTGGTCGCTTCGAGTATGGTACCCCTGACTGTAGGACCCAAATAGCTTTGGATCCATAGATCGACAGAGTTCTTTAATAATGCTTAATTCAGTCTTAGTTAGAAGTTAGTTTTCTTACCATACGTTGAAATGCTTGTCATGATGAACATGTAATGAAGTTGGATCTTTGTAATGATTGTCATCAAGGTGTGGGTATCCCCTGCAACTTGGTGTAGTTATTAATAAAGTCAGTTATTTAGTTGGGTAATCCCATTATTTCCACTTTTCTCTTTATCTGAGAAGCTGTCAGTGAAGATGACCAATTGTTCAGTGCTGTGAAGATTTTTGTATATCTTTTCTTATGCTGAAAGACTGCAGAGTCAGATCTGATTTGTGTGTGATTTCTACAGATGCCTGAGAACAGGCGCAGAGGTACAAGGCATGCTCAGCTGGAACAGCAGCCACCCCAGGAGGATGCAGCTCAGCAGCAGCAGTTGCCACTGCCACCCCCGATGACCATTGAGTAGATGTTCCTGATGCAGACCCAAGCAGTCCAAGCAATTGCTCAGACCTTAGCAGCGATGCAGCAGGTGCAGCAGTAGCCACCCCCACCTCAACCTTTGGTGCAAGTTCAGATGCCACAGGTGCCCAGAGACAAGTGGGCAGAATTCTTGAGGGGCCATCCCCCTGTCTTTGCCCATTCTGCTGATCCCATGGACGCTGAAGATTGGCTATGTACCGTGGAACGTGAGTTGCACACTTCTTAGTGCAACGATCGTGGGAAGGTGTTGTATGGTCCCCGACAGCTAAGGGGAGCAGCACAGTCTTGGTGGGAGTGTTACCTCGCCACCCATGCCAACCCTGAAGCCATCACCTAGGAGGAATTCAGGGACAACTTTCGTCGCTACCACATGCCCGAGGGACCGATGGTAGTGAGGAAGGAGGAGTTTCTGACATTGAAGCAAGGTCCCTTGTCCGTCAGTGAGTACATGGATAAGTTTCTATAGCTATCACGTTATGCCCCGGAAGACGTCAACAGGGATGCTAAGAGGTAGTACCGCTTCCTGAGAGGATTGGTTGATCCCCTCCACTACCAGCTAATGAACCACACTTTCCCTACCTTTTAGCATTTGATCGACAGAGCAATCATGACTGAAAGGAAGCATCGGGAGATGGAGGACAAGAAACACAAGATTGGTGGATCTCAGGTCGGGAGTAGCAGCCGCCATCGCTACTCAGGCAACCCACCTCAGCTATTCAAGCAAGGTCACTAGCGCCAGCTCAGCGCTAGAACCAGTAGCAGTAGTACCAGAGGCAGTTTCCTCAGCAGCAGCAGTAGTACCGTCAGAACAACCAGCAGGGAGGAAATCAATATCAGTGTTAGAGCAACCAGGCACCCCACCTTCCTGCCCCAGCAACCAACCAGAACAACCAAGCAGCACCAGCGCAAGGAGGAAGTCGTCCATGTTTCCACTGTGGGGAACAAGGCCATTGGGTGAATCATTGCCTAAAGAAATCAGCTTAGCAGCAACCAGCTCCCAATGCCCCAGTCAGGCAGAATGCAATGCAGCAAGGAAGCAACAAGCGTGGGTAGCCTCGTGCCCAGTATAGAAAGGTGAACCACTTGGAGGCTGACACAGTCCAGGAGAATCCAGGAGTGGCACTAGGTATGTTTTCAGTCGAGTACCATTCTGCAAATGTGTTATTTGATACTGGAGCAACGCATTCTTTTATGACTGCATCATGGGTAGAATCACATAATATACCAGTAGCACCCATGTATTCACCTATGAGGGTTAGTTCAATTGTTGGAAGAACCCAATCGGATAGATTTTGCCCTAGTGCAAGAGTTCAAATAAGGGGGATAGAGTTCCCCACTGATCTAATAGTTATGGGTAACCAGGATGCGACTATAGGTGTCATCCTAGGGCTGAATTGGCTAACCAAGTATCAAGCCAGTCTTAGCTGTGATTAACCTATATTATAAATTAGTTAATATAAATCATATGAGTGGTTATTCTATAAATAATTATCTCAACTGTAATCTAAGTTATAAATTGACCATAGATCGTATTCTAATAGATTATAATGATAAGCTGTTTAACCAGACTAACCAACATAGGTTAAATAAAGATCTAATTATAAAAGAATGAGATAAGATATAATCAGTGTTGTTATTGCATAGTAAATATTTATACAAGACTAACGCAACTTGAACGGATCAAATCAGAGTTCAAATGTGGAAGTTATGAATTTCCTAAGGTTTTATGTATTTGATATAAGATTAATTAGGAAATAAATTTTAATATGACTTTCATGTGAAAACAGTGGTACTAGATGATAAACCATAATATTACAAAATTATAGGAACTGGAATGGACTAAAAAGGAGTTAGTATGAATTTTTATGAATAAAATGAGTTTCTGGAATTATTGATATACTAAAAATCATTTTCTATAATTATTTATTTACTGGACTTCGCGCACAAAAACAGAGAAGCACAGGGGCCAAATCTTAATTTTCCCAAGACATAGAGCACAGTAAGGCTGGACTACGAGTTGGTTACTTGATTCTACAAGGGCTCTTTAGCATAAACGCCAAGGCGAAGGGGTATCGGGGACCCAGAGCCGTGCGATCACAGATGGAGGGTGCAAATGCAACGACCGAAGGGGTACGCCTGCGGATGCAACAGAGCCACTGGATCACGATCCATTGGTCCAGATCCAAAGCGCGAAGGGTTATGAAATCGTCTAATCGTGGCCGATCATCATAGAACGGATGGTCAGGACACTACGATGCGAAGGTGGTATTCACGACCTGATCTCAGCCCTCCATCGCCAATCCATGTGGCGGAACCACCCGAATTATTCCAGCTTAAGTGCCTAAGTCACGCCCTAGGGGCCGTAACACACTTAAATCGGAATAACCCGTCCGTCCCTCAGATCTAGTCTGATAGAGCCACTTAACCAGGATCAAATTCCACAATCTCACTCAAAGGTGAGTCACAGAAGAAATACAATAAAACAGGAAACCTCAAATTAAGTACTGAGTTATTACATAAATCGGAGTTTTTGAGTTGCAAATAAGAGTTCACAAAATAAAGTGCAGCGGATGATCGATGTCGTCGGTATCGAGGAATTGGGCAAGGCCTAGCCCACTACTCCTGGTGCTCCTCTCCTGCCAGAGCAACATCCCACTCGACCGTCCAACCCGGTGGCAGGGTGGTAGGCCAAGTCACACCATCAACCATTTCCTGAATGGTACCTGCAAAAATTGTGCCACAAGCAAGGCTGAGTATACTAATACTCAGCTAGACTTACCCGGTGTGAAGGAATCTACTCCTCTACCTCTAGACTATGCAGCTGTTTGGCTGAGGGGTTTGGTTTGCCAAAAGCACTAGCTGTTTCTAAAAATCAACTTTTAGCTTTTCAAATTCTACCATCATTACTTAGCTAGATTTACTTCTTCTAAGCATACATGGTAACAAGCATTTAGATCAATCAACAAGTTATCTCATGTAACCTCATTTCACTTCTTACTCGATGCAGTACAAGGAATCAAGCAGTCTCATTAGCTGTGAGAAGCAGACGATTCGAATCGAGTTTTAACCTTGCAAGGTAAACCTAAACACACGGCATGTCAGGGTACTCCGACCCTGCACATGACAACCGTCCCCATCGATTCCCCATTCGCGTCTAGGCCTCACCGCCTTGGCATACAATGCTCCACTGACCCCGGCTGCCGCCGTGCAGTGACCGCACTTGTACCCACCATAGCTAGCATGGGAGACCCAGTCTCAGGTCGCATGAGGGATAAAGTCCGCGCCCGGCTTCACTCAGGTACTAGGTTTACCGGTTACCATATTTCCCGGCATGTGCTTAGTACTTTCAAAAGCTTGACTCAGGTATCCACACATTAATCCTTAATTCTTTTTCCCGTCTCATGGACAAGACATCCTCCCTGGATCCAAGTCCATAGACCAACATATACCCCGTTATCAAGATGAATACAATCAATTCCTGACCTCACGCGAGTGCTAGAAAAATCACTCGACTTCTACCGAGATCCTGATTAGCAAGCAGCTACTCGACCTAGCATACTAGTATTCATCTCAAAAAGGGATCCTAAGTTCATGCAACTAGAGGTTTCAAGCAACTCCTACACTTAAGTGCACATTACAATCCTACAAACATTAAGTGTAGTAAAATAGCATATATATAAACGGTTATGCATAAAACCGGGGCTTGCCTTCAATTGCTGGGGCTGCAGGGAGATCCTCAATAGCAGCCTCTGAAGCCTGCTCCTGGTCCTCCTATTGGACAGGTCCTTGCTCGGGGATGAGCACGTACTCTCCGTCGGCAAGATTACAATCTAATGAATGCAATGCGTAAGATATATGCATGATATGATATGTGCTTCTAGAAATTACAACTTTAAAGGTGTATGATCTTTTTGAGTTAAACAAGGTTACTTACTTATGTAAGACCCTTGGGTGGTATACTTGGTAAATTGGTTTAAACTTAGCTAAGGTAAGTAGTGGATTCAATTTTTTTGGGTTTCCACTGAATTCCTTTTAAGTCTTAGGGAGAATTGATAAGTTCTCAAGTTAGCCTTATTGGGGTGAGGTTTATTTCTTCTTCCCTTTTCTTTTATTCTTTTTAATGTTTTGGAGTGGGTTTGAACTACAAGTTGCTTTTATAAAATTCTAAAAATTCTGCAAAAATTACAGTGGCTTCGTACTGGTGTATGTTTCTCTGTCTCAAAATTTGGGGATCAGGAAGTGAATAGTTTTCTCTAGACAAAACTATCCAATCCTAGGGCAGAAGGGGTGTTTTGAACTACAACTATTATTTAACAGTGGGTAATTCTCTAAAACTTATTATTGCTGGCTTTTAGGTGTCATAACATGATTTGGTGCAAACTTCTAGCCATTAATACCTTTTAGTTATTTTTCTATGGCTTTCTCAAGTTTCTAGCCACATAGGTGCTTTCTACTACCACTATATTTGAAAAATATCAAACAACAGAGTTCTTATTTTTCTTGGTTATTATTTTGTGCAAGAGCAATCATTCTGAAGTCTGGCATCTTTTTGCTTAAGGAGAGGGGTGGTATGCATTATTTAAATTTAGTGGCCTTTCTCATAAAATAGTAGCAATAGATAAGAATTTGCTTCCTTTTCATGGATTTGTATTTTTCTCTGATGGTTTATCTCATTATGGACTTAGCTAATTTTTGGTTGCCCATTATCACATTATTAGGGGTTGTTCAAGAATTATTGGGAAAATACCTTATTATCACTTTGTATTTATTTTCCTTACTTAAAAAGTTGGGCTGAGGTGCTCTGTATTTTTGTAGTGGGGCTCTGGTGGTTATAAGTCCACTGGATTTTTATCAATCATTTTGGTTATAGTTTTGCCACTCTAATAATTGATTTTCAGTCTATATTAGGGATGGCAGTTGGACCCGTGGGTATGGATACCCGCGGGTTTCGTACCCACCGGATATGGATACGGGTACAAAAACTCACCCGTGGGTCCTATCGGGTTGGATACCCGAAATACATCGGGTCGGGTATGGGTAAAATACTTTACCCACGGGTATCCAGTGGATACCCGAAATATCAAAATACCTCTTTAAATGTGCTACATCCACTAAAAATGTGCTACATTCACTAGAAAAACTCACTCGCATATGTTGTTGATTAATGAATATTAATTTGTGTTGTGTTAACAGTCAACTGTAATATAATCGAGACCAATGAGACAATGTTATAACTTTCAACTGTCATGAACTCATTAAGCTTTTATTCTCTGTACTCAAATTTAAATTTATTAGATGTGATAATTATGAGTTGAGATATTGTATCGACGTGTAGCCAAATATAGTCATTCTCGTGTTGCATTGGTGCTTAGATGTAAACTAAAATATTTTATGCATTTATTATAGCATTGACTGAATGTTATTTAGTCTACAATAACATATCCACTGGATACCCGATACCCGGTGGATACCCGATGGGCATGGGTACGGGTACAGTTTCTCGCCCGATTGGCTTGGTGGGTATGGATATTTGTAGAAGTCTCGGATATAATTTCGGGTCGGGTATTATTATACCCAAACAAAACCCGACCCGCTGCCATCCCTAGTCTATATAAGGCTAAATAAATCATTTTAATTTAAAACTGGTCCAAATTAATGGTCTCTGTATTTTTCCTAGGTTCTTTGTTACATAAGTAAACTAGGAAAAATAATCTTAATCACTGTTCATTAATCTCCAATGCCTTTCTGATTTTTTCTAAGTTTTGGGCAAGATAGCTTTAAATGATAACTCCATCATAATTTCTAATGTTGGGGTTCCTACTATTTTTAAACAGTGTCTAAATGAGGGTTAAACATCTACAAATTTTCTTAAGTTCAGCACAGGAGAAAAACTAATTTTCCTTAATTAAACAAGGTTTGGTGGGTTTCTGTTTTTAATTTTATACTCTAAAATTTAGAACAGAAAGCATAGGGTTTATCATTTTTAAATGACAGTTCATAATATTCAGGAGCTAGCAAAATTGGTTTGACAACTTTTTATGAAGAATTTAGCAAGTTATGGATTTTCTAAGTTCTCTGGTCATTTTTAAAAAGATTAACAGAAATGGTTTAATAGAAATCCACTTTGCACTGGGGTCCCTGGCGGGTTTTTAAGTTTTCCTCGCGAATCAGTCCTTAAGGTACTATTCACAGGAGTCGCTGACGTTACAGAAAACCCCTCGGGTTCTACGGATCCTAACCCGAGGTCCTTCTTCTACCTCAACAGTAACCGCGGCGGAAGAAAGGGCGGAGGGGCTTACCGGCGGCGAGATTGCTCCGGTGAAGTGGTCGAGGACGTAGGGGAGGTCTCGGGGATCACAACGAGGTGCGGGTCGCCGTCGGAGATGGCCGGAGTCGGTCGGTCCACGCACTGCAGGCGGGGATGCTCGTCGGCGGCGAGGAGTCCGGCCTGGTCACGGCGAGATAGAGCAATTGGATGGGTCAGAGAGGTTCACAGGATGCCAAAGAAGATATGGGTGCAAGGAATCGGTCGGAGACTCACTGGATAGCTCGGTCCACGCGCGACGGCGGAAGACCGAAGTCCGGTGAGGTCGATCTCGGGCCTCCGGTGAAGTCCGGCCGGGTCCGAGGGCTTGGCAAGCTTCACGGGCTACTGGCGGAGCTAGCCGAAGCACTAGCTTGCCCAGAGGATGGCTGGGGTGGGCTGGCCACGATGGCTGAGGCTCTGGCGGCAATGGCAGGCGGAATTGAGCTCGCCGGAGCTAAGGGGAGGGGGCTGGCTGGGGAGGGCGAGTGCGGGGCGAAGTGAGGTGCGCCTGGGGAGGCTTTATAGGCGTGGGCGGGCACGACCGAGGGCGTGGGCGCGCGGCGGACTTGACCGGACGCCGGGGCGAGCGCGCGCGCGGGTTGGGCGAGCTCTGGCGTGCCGACCAGGGTCGAACACGTGTGCCCGTGCGTTCTGCCCAAGTTCTGGCGCGTGTGGTCGCTCATCCGAGCCTGCTCTCGCCTTGGTCAGTGCACAAAACCTCTTCTCCTCCCTACAAGCTACCATTCATGTGTGGGGGTCAAAGGATTTTGCCTACTGGTTGCAGAGATATGGAGCCAGGAAATCCGGTCTGTCTCCCTTCTCAAACCCGAGGCAAATCCAAGGTTTTGTCGTGTCTAGGGCTCGCGTCCCAATGCCATCTTCTGGCACACGACAGAGGGGTTAGTTAGACACAAATTTGTCAATGGGGCCATTAGGATTCGAGTTGGGGATCAAGGTGAACATCCCTGATCTTTGGCTCAAGGTCTGAATTTCAGAATTCTGAAATTCAGAATTTCCATTAAGTCCCCACATGAGAAGCTTGATTTGGGGTTTTTCTTGAGTTATTTTGGCTAAGCTTTCTCAACCTTTCTTGTTGCTCATTAAATATACTTCAATTTTTATAATTGGCTCAAGTCAAAATTTTAATCTTTTCATCCCCTTTTTCTTATTTTCTTGAATTTAGCTTATGGGGCTCACTTAGGGTTTTTCATTAGGGTTGTACATTCTTATCTTTTTAAAAGACTCAATTGTTTGGATCATGATACTTTTAAGTATATACTTGGTGAATCTTTTAGTACTTAAGTTATTTGATGCTCATGCTTACTTTGGTTCACATAAAATGATGGTTCTTGGTTTGGCATTTGAGAGAAACCCTAGGTGACACTAGGGTGTCACATCCTTCCCCCCTTAAAGGAATCTCGTCCTGAGATTCGGGCCAGAGTCCTCCCGGGGTGAAGCGAAGGGTTAGACTTATAGGAAATGGGTGAGTGTTGTTATTATTAGGGTAAAACTGTTCTTCGAATGTCATTCTCTTTGCAACTTCAGAAGGAAGTCCTCTTAAGTTTTACTTCATAGTTACTCCATTCTGAATTAAGATTATATTTTTGAAAATTAGATTCGAAGGGCAGGAGGAGGGGTTGGGGGTGATTACGTACCAGCTTCCTTAGGTAGGCAATCGGGAAAGTTGGATCTCAGGAATTCCTCGGTTTCCCAAGTAGCTTCCTCCTCTGAGTGATTACTCCACTGGACCTTGTACATCTTGATCGATTTAGCCCGAGTTGATCTCTCCTTGCAATCCAAAATCTTGGAGGGGTACTCTTGGTACGATAGATCTGACTCTATCTCCAATTCTAGCTCTGCTAAGATCTCAGTCGGCAATCGAACACACTTCTTCAGTTGAGATACATGGAATACATCGTGAATGGCAGACATCTTTGAAGGTAACTTCAGCTTGTATGCCACGGGTCCACATGCTTCTATGATCTCATAAGGTCCGATGTAGCGAGGGGCTAGCTTGCCTTTGATCCCAAACCTCTGCATTCCCTTGGTGGGTGATACCTTGAGGTATACGAAACTTCCCACCTCGAACTGGAGAGGTTTCTTTCTCTTATCATGGTAACTCTTCTGCCTGGCCTGAGCAGCTTCTAGATTCTTCCTGATTAGTTTGACCTTCCTTTCGGCTTCAGTCACTAAGTCAGGTCCAAAAACTTCTCTTTCACCAGGTTGAGACCAATTGAGTGGTGTCCTGCACCTTCTTCCATAGGAAGCTTCAAAAGGTGCCATCTTTAGGCTGGATTGGTAACTATTGTTATAAGCAAACTCTGCTAAGGAGAGGTGCTTATCCCAGTTCTTGCCACAATCGATCACACAAGCTCTCAGCATATCTTCCAGAATTTGGTTTACCCTTTCCGTCTGACCATCAGTCTGTGGGTGGTAAGCTGAAATTCTGATTAGCTTAGTTCCTAGAGACTCTTGCAATTGTTCCCAAAATCTAGCAACAAATTGGGCTCCTCGGTCAGAAACAATGGTCCGAGGTAATCCGTGCAAACACACGATCCGATCAATATACAATTCTGCATATTTCTGAGCCTTATCAGTGGTGTGCACAGGAAGAAAATGTGCCACTTTCGTCAATCGGTCCACAATAACCCAAATCGAATCATGATGACGAGAGGTGTTGGGCAGACCGACAATGAAATCCATGCTAATGTCATCCCACTTCCATGAAGGTATGGACAGGGGTTGCAAAGCTCCAGCTGACTTCAAGTGGCTTGCCTTTACCCTCTGACAGGTGTCACATTTTGATACGTACTGGGCTATCTCTCTCTTCATTCTGGTCCACCAGTACAAAGGCTTCAGATCATGGTACATCTTGGTGCTTCCCGGATGCATAGAGAATCTGGAGAGATGAGCTTCGTCCAAAATTTTCCTCTTGAGATCCTGGTCCTTAGGAATCACCAATCTGTTTTTAAACCACAACACACCCTTTTCATCCTGGCGGAAACAATTATACTTCTCGACCTTCTGATGGAGATTCTTCTTGATAATCTGCACTCCCTTGTCACTGAGCTGGGCCATGACAATCTGGTCTTGCAAAGCTGGCTCAACAGAAATGTGAGACAAAGAACCAGAAGGAATCACTTCAATTTGCATCTTGCTCGACTCATCACACAAGGTGTTAATGCGAGAATCCATCAGAATACAATTGCACTGCATCTTCCGGCTCAAGGCATCTGCTACCACATTAGCTTTTCCTGGGTGGTAATGTACCTCCAGGCCATAATCCTTGATCAGCTCTAGCCATCTTCTCTGCCTCATGTTGAGATCAGCCTGAGTAAAAATGTACTTAAGGCTCTTATGATCAGTGAAGATGTTGCAGTGGGTCCCCATTAGGTAATGCCTCCACATCTTCAATGCATGAACCACTGCTGCTAGCTCAAGGTCATGAGTGGGATAGTTCTGCTCATGAGGCCTGAGTGCTCTTGAGGCATAAGCGATGACTCGGTTGTCTTGCATCAAGACACATCCTAGCCCGGTGCCAGAGGCATCGCAATATACATCGAAAGGCTTGCTGTTGTCAGGCTGTGCCAACACTGGTGCTGTGGTCAGATGCTGCCTTAATGCATGGAAGGCATCTTCGCACTTCTGACTCTAGACAAATTTGACTTCTTTCTTCAGCAACTCAGTAATAGGCTTCGCAATTCGAGAGATGTCCGGAATAAATCTTCGGTAATAACCAGCTAATCCAAGAAAACTCCGAATCTGACGAACAGTTGTTGGTGGCCTCCAGTTCATCACCTCTTGCACTTTATCAGGATCAACAGCTATTCCGGCCTTAGAGATAGTGTGACCCAACAATTTGATTTCCTTTAGCCAAAAATCACACTTGGATAACTTGGCATAAACGTGGTGCTCTCGTAGACGTTGAAGCACTACATGCAAATGCGCGGCATGTTCTTCTTCGTTCTTTGAGTACACCAGAATATCATCGATGAAAACCACCACGAACTTGTCCAATTCAGGCATGAAAACAGAATTCATCAGGTACATGAAATATGCTGGTGCATTTGTCAGCCCGAATGACATCACCAAGAATTCATATAGTCCATATCTGGTTGAGAATGCCGTCTTCGGAATATCACTTGCTCGTATCTTGATCTGATGGTAGCCAGAGCGAAGGTCTATCTTGGAAAATACCTTGGCCCCGACCAACTGGTCAAAGAGAACATCAATACGAGGCAAAGGATACTTGTTCTTGATAGTTACCGCATTAAGAGGGCGGTAATCTATACACAGCCTCAAGCTTTCATCCTTCTTCTTCACAAATAGTGCTGGACATCCCCAAGGCGAAGTGCTTGGGCGAATAAAACCCTTATCCAGCAACTCTTGCAATTGCTTCTTCAACTCTGCCAACTCAGCGGGTGGCATCCGGTAGGGCCTTTTGGAAATTGGGGCCGTTCCTGGTTGCAACTCGATGGCGAATTCAATATCCCGGTCCGATGGCATTCCTGGCAACTCATCAGGGAAGACATCTGCATACTCACTGACCACTGGGATTTTCTTCAAAGGTAACTCCGTCATAGAGAAAGCACATGACTGAGTAGAACCTTGACTAGGCAGAATTAAAGTGAAGTTCCCACAGAACGGAGAATTAACTTCCACGGTACGGCTGGCTACATCAAGCACAACTTGGTGCAAGGTCATCCAATTTGCTCCTAGAATAATGTCCACATTTTCCAATCCCAACACAAGAAGAGTGGTTTTGATAATGTGGCTTCCCAGTTGAATAGGCACACTTTGGTTTAATTGATTAGTTGCAATTTTACCCCCAGGTGTGACTATCATGAATGACCCTTTAGAGTGAGAGAATGCCAGTTCACATTTAGCACTGAACTTTTGGCTAATGAAACTATGAGATGCACCAGAATCAAACAGAATTAAAGCAGGTTGATTATAAACTGAAAAGATACCAGTCATGATAGGAGCTCCTTCAGGTATTTCCTCCAGAGTGGTGAAGTTGAGCTTCCCTTGTCTGACTTGCACCTTCTGCTTTCTTCCCTTGTCTTGATTTGGTGCTGGCATCTGCCTCTGCTGGTTCCTGGGACAATTCTTGGCATAGTGGCCCACATTGCCACAAGTGAAACACTTGTTCCCATTGCCCTGGCGGAACTGCTGCTGCTGAGGCTGGTTGTTCCTTAGGGCGGGAGCTGGGTAGCGGTTGGGTGCCGGCTGCTGCTGCTGCTGAGGTGGCCTGATCACCCATCTGCCTGCCTGCTGCTGAAAACCCCTGCTCTGATTGTGAGAAACAATCCGGAACCTCTGAGCTTGAGCGGATGATGCTGCCATTGGTGCCTTTCTCTTCTTCTCTGCCCGGTGAGCAACAATGCAATCCTCCTGGGAGATGGCCATGTTGACCAACTCATTGAAGCTATTGGCCCGGACAGTGTTGAGTCGTTCCCGCAGCTTGGTATTGAGACCCCTGCGGAAGCGATCCCTCTTCTTCTCATCAGAATCAGCATGGTACCCTGCATACTGGCATAAGTCGTTGAAGGCTTGCGCATACTGCAGTACCGTGCGGGTTCCTTGATTAAGGGCCAGAAATTCATTCAACTTCCGATCAAGAATGCCAGCTGGGATGTGGTGTCCTCTGAAGGCAGTCTTGAATTCCTCCCAAGACACCTCACGATCAGCGGGGAGCATAGCACGGAAGTGATCCCACCAAGTCCGAGCAAATCCGCGAAGCTGCTGCGCGGCGAAGCGGGTCTTGGTAGCATCAGGGCAGTCTCCCGTGAGGAGGGGAAACTTGGACTCGACGACGCGAAGCCATACGTCGGCGTCCAACGGATCCTCTGCCTTGGTGAACAGGGGCGGCTGCGTGCTCAGAAACTCCTGGTAAGTGGCCATTGCCGGAGGTCGCTGAGGCTGGCCTCCACCATGCTGCTGCGGGTGGGGCTGGCGCTGCAAGAGCTGTCGCAGAATCTCATTCTGCTGGGCCATCAGCTCCTGCACTGTGGGAGCTGGAGGAGGTGGCGGGGGAACCTGCTCGTTATGCCCGCGACGCTGCCTGGCTGCCATCTGAAAACAGAGATTGCCGCCATTGTTATCCCAACTCACAGTTTCGAACGACAAGATATCATCTCATATGGAAGGAAAAATGCCATAACCATAATATTAGGTTCGAAATGAAGATAACATGGTGACAAACATCCCACAGATTTCAAAAGTTCACAGGGTTACATCAATCAGGGGAAAGTACCCATAAGCCTAGTCCAAAATGTGATATTACTAAGCTCGCATAGGTTTCTTTCCGCCGAAAAGTGCCGAAGCGACTGCTTAACCCTGAGCGGTGGAAGCGACACTGGATGCGGGTGAAGGGGGCATCGCGGAGGTAGTCCCATTGGCACCAGGGGCTGGTCCTAGCTCCTCGGGATCCTCTTCTCCCTCGCTTCCTGCTTCATTGGCCTCCATCTCCAAGTGGTGCATGTCCAGGTGGTCATTCGCTTCTTCGAGTTCTCTCTGCACATCGTGGAGCTGGTTCTCCAAGACATCAATAGTGTTGTCTCGGATCTCCACCTGCTGCTCCAAGGTGGTGATGCGCTGGCTCAGCCTCTCCACCTGTAGATCCTTCTCTACCAACTCAGTGGATAGGTCGACCACAAAATCTTCCTGACTGTCGAGAGTAAGCTTGGCAGTCTGAGCGGTGTTGGCAAGGAGTGCCATAGCATCGCTCTGAAGGGCCTGAAGGCGGTACAGCGCACTCATGCACTGAACAGTGACCCTCCCAACCAAGTCAGGATACATTGCCCACACGTCCTTCACATGGCTCACGCGGTTACACCACATGGGATCATCCTTCCTCTCAGCAGGGAAGAGTCCCAAGGGGTGCATCACCATCTCCAGGGGATGATAGCCACAGAAAGTTGTCAGGGCCTTCATGGCTGCTGCTTCAACGGTGTCGTCCGTCCTGAGTCCAATCGTCTCAGAATCAAGAGAACGCCAACCCGGCTGAAGGGGATGAGCTTCCAAAGTCAGCCAGACCCGACAACGAGGTACCCGATGCTCCTCATACAACTGCACCGTGTACAAAGGGGGCGTAGGGTAGCCGGCGGAGTTAAGCACTTCCCACAAGATGGAAGGAAAACCATCACGAGAAAGGAAGTCAGAACTGAAACGAGAGTCTCCTCCACTAGTTGGGGTGGGTGAATTCATCTGCGGAGGGGAATCAAAGGTAAGGATTATGGTGGAAGGAAAAGAAAAAAAAGAGAGCCCGGATGGTTTTAAAGAAAGTGGGTTAGCTCAAATTTTAATTCCTCTTTGATGTTTTATAATGCATGCATGCTGGGAAAAAGAAAACGTTGCCTCTCGAAAGAAAATAGGGTGCTTTTCAGGGCATCCTTGAAAATATAAGTACTGGCCCATGAGGCCTAAGTAATTAGCCACCCATTTTCCCCTTTATGCCTAAGGCCTTTCGACCTAGGTCTAGCGGTCTAGTCCTGACGATCTATAGTAGTTTCTAGGCAAGTTTTAGGTTTTGAAAATTGGTATTCATGGTTTATCGTCCTCCTCTGTGGTGGAATTTGCTCCGATACCAGCTGTGGCGGAACCGCCCGAATTATTCCAGCTTAAGTGCCTATGTCACGCCCCAGGGGCCATAACACACTTAAATCGGAATAACCCGTCCGTCCCTCAGATCTAGTCTGATAGAGCCACTTAACCAGGATCAAATTCCACAATCTCACTCGAAGGTGAGTCACAGAAGAAATACAATAAAACAGGAAACCTCAAACTAAGTACTGAGTTATTACATAAATCGGAGTTTTTGAGTTGCAAATAAGAGTTCACAAAATAAAGTGCAGCGGATGATCGATGTTGTCGGTATCAAGGAATTGGGCAAGGCCTAGCCCACTACTCCTCGTGCTCCTCTCCTGCCAGAGCAACATCCCACTCGACCGTCCAACCCGGTGGCAGGGTGGTAGGCCAAGTCACACCATCAACCATTTCCTGAATGGTACCTGCAAAAATTGTGCCACAAGCAAGGCTGAGTATACTAATACTCAGCTAGACTTACCCGGTGTGAGGAATCTACTCCTCTACCTCTAGACTATGCAGCTGTTTGGCTGAGGGGTTTGGTTTGCCAAAAGCACTAGCTGTTTCTAAAAATCAACTTTTAGCTTTTCAAATTCTACCATCATTACTTAGCTAGATTTACTTCTTCTAAGCATACATGGTAACAAGCATTTAGATCAATCAACAAGTTATCTCATGTAACCTCATTTCACTTCTTACTCGATGCAGTACAAGGAATCAAGCAGTCTCATTAGCTGCGAGAAGCAGACGATTCGAATCGAGTTTTAACCTTGCAAGGTAAACCTAAACACACGGCATGTCAGGGTACTCCGACCCTGCACATGACAACCGTCCCCATCAATTCCCTGTTCGCGTCCAGGCCTCACCGCCTTGCCATACAATGCTCCACTGACCCCGACTGCCGCCGTGCAGTGACCGCACTTGTACCCACCATAGCTAGCATGGGAGACCCAGTCTCAGGTCGCATGAGGGATAAAGTCCGCGCCCGGCTTCACTCAGGTACTAGGTTTACCGGTTACCATATTTCCCGGCATGTGCTTACTACGTTCAAAAGCTTGACTCAGGTATCCACACATTAATCCTTAATTCTTTTTCCCGTCTCATGGACAAGACATCCTCCCTGGATCCAAGTCCATAGACCAACATATACCCCGTTATCAAGATGAATACAATCAATTCCTGACCTCGCGCGAGTGCTAGAAAAAGCACTCGACTTCTACCGAGATCCTGATTAGCAAGCAGCTACTCGACCTAGCATACTAGTATTCATCTCAAAAAGGAATCCTAAGTTCATGCAACTAGAGGTTTCAAGCAACTCCTACACTTAAGTGCACATTACAATCCTACAAACATTAAGTGTAGTAAAATAGCATATATATAAACGGTTATGCATAAAACCGGGGCTTGCCTTCAATTGCTGGGGCTGCAGGGAGATCCTCAATAGCAGCCTCTGAAGCCTGCTCCTGGTCCTCCTCTTGGACAGGTCCTTGCTCGGGGATGAGCACGTACTCTCCGTCGGCAAGATTACAATCTAATGAATGCAATGCGCAAGATATATGCATGATATGATATGTGCTTCTAGAAATTACAACTTTAAAGGTGTATGATCTTCTTGAGTTAAACAAGGTTACTTACTTATGTAAGACCCTTGGGTGGTATACTTGGTAAATTGGTTTAAACTTAGCTAAGGTAAGTAGTGGATTCAATTTTTTTGGGTTTCCACTGAATTCCTTTTAATTCTTAGGGAGAATTGATAAGTTCTCAAGTTAGCCTTATTGGGGTGAGGTTTATTTCTTCTTCCCTTTTCTTTTATTCTTTTTAATGTTTTGGAGTGGGTTTGAACTACACGTTGCTTTTATAAAATTCTAAAAATTTTGCAAAAATTACAGTGGCTTGGTACTGGTGTATGTTTCTCTGTCTCAAAATTTGGGGATCAGGAAGTGAATAGTTTTCTCTGGACAAAACTATCCAATCCTAGGGCAGAAGGGGTGTTTTGAACTACAACTATTATTTAACAGTGGGTAATTCTCTAAAACTTATTTTTGCTGGCTTTTAGGTGTGATAACATGATTCGGTGCAAACTTCTAGCCATTAATACCTTTTAGTTATTTTTCTATGGCTTTCTCAAGTTTCTAGCCACATAGGTGCTTTCTACTACCACTATATTTGAAAAATATCAAACAACAGAGTTCTTATTTTTCTTGGTTATTATTTTGTGCAAGAGCAATCATTCTGAAGTTTGGCATCTTTTTGCTTAAGGAGAGGGGTGGTATGCATTATTTGAATTTAGTGGCCTTTCTCATAAAATAGTAGCAATAGATAAGAATTTGCTTCCTTTTCATGGATTTGTATTTTTCTCTGATGGTTTATCTCATTATGGACTTAGCTAATTTTTGGTTGCCTATTATCACATTATTAGGGGTTGTTCAAGAATTATTGGGAAAATGCCTTATTATCACTTTGTATTTATTTTCCTTACTTAAAAAGTTGGGCTGAGGTGCTCTGTATTTTTGTAGTGGGGCTCTGGTGGTTATAAGTCCACTGGATTTTTATCAATCATTTTGGTTATAGTTTTGCCACTCTAATAATTGATTTTCAGTCTATATAAGGCTAAATAAATCATTTTAATTTAAAACTGGTCCAAATTAATGGTCTCTGTATTTTTCCTAGGTTCTTTGTTACATAAGTAAACTAGGAAAAATAATCTTAATCACTGTTCATTAATCTCCAATGCCTTTCTGATTTTTTCTAAGTTTTGGGCAAGATAGCTTTAAATGATAACTCCATCATAATTTCTAATGCTGGGGTTCCTACTATTTTTAAACAGTGTCTAAATGAGGGTTAAACATCTACAAAATTTCTTAAGTTCAGCACAGGAGAAAAACTAATTTTCCTTAATTAAACAAGGTTTGGTGGGTTTCTGTTTTTAATTTTATACTCTAAAATTTAGAACAGAAAGCATAGGGTTTATCATTTTTAAATGACAGTTCATAATATTCAGGAGCTAGCAAAATTGGTTTGACAACTTTTTATGAAGAATTCAGCAAGTTATGGATTTTCTAAGTTCTCTGGTCATTTTTAAAAAGATTAACAGAAATGGTTTAATGGAAATCCACTTTGCACTGGGGTCCCTGGCGGGTTTTTAAGTTTTCCTCGTGAATCAGTCCTTAAGCTACTATTTACAGGAGTCGCTGACGTTACAGAAAACCCCTCGGGTTCTACGGATCCTAACCCGAGGTCCTTCTTCTACCTCAACAGTAACCGCGGCGGAAGAAAGGGCGGAGGGGCTTACCGGCGGCGAGATTGCTCCGGTGAAGTGGTCGAGGACGTAGGGGAGGTCTCGGGGATCACAACGAGGTGCGGGTCGCCGTCAGAGATGGCCGGAGTCGGTCGATCCACGCGCGCAGGCGGGGATGCTCATCGGCGGCGAGGAGTCCGGCCTGGTCACGGCGAGATAGAGCAATTGGATGGGTCAGAGAGGTTCACGGGATGCCAGAGAAGATATGGGTGCAAGGAATCGGTCGGAGACTCACTGGATAGCTCAGTCCACGCGCGGCGGCGAAAGACCGAAGTCTGGTGAGGTCGATCTCGGGCCTCCGGTGAAGTCCGGCCGGGTCCAAGGGCTTGGCAAGCTTCACGGGCTACTGGCGGAGCTAGCCGAAGCACTGGCTTGCCCAGAGGATGGCTGGGGTGGGCTGGCCACGATGGCCGAGGCTCTGGCGGCAATGGCGGGCGGAATTGAGCTCGCCGGAGCTAAGGGGAGGGGGCTGGCTGGGGAGGGCGAGTGCGGGGCGAAGTGAGGTGCGCCTGGGGAGGCTTTATAGGCGCGGGCGGGCACGGCCGAGGGCGTGGGCGTGCGGCGGACTTGACCGGACGCCGGGGCGAGCGTGCACGCGGGTTGGGCGAGCTCTGGTGTGCCGACCAGGGTCGAACACGTGTGCCCGTGCGTTCTGCCCAAGTTCTGGCGCGTGTGGTCGCTCATCTGAGCCTGCTCTCGCCTTGGTCAGTGCACAAAACCTCTTCTCCTCCCTACAAGCTACCATTCATGTGTGGGGGTCAAAGGATTTTGCCTACTGGTTGCAGAGATATGGAGCCAGGAAATCCGGTCTGTCTCCCTGCTCAAACCCGAGGCAAATCCAAGGTTTTGTCGTGTCTAGGGCTCGTGTCCCAATGCCATCTTCTGGCACACAATAGAGGGGTTAGTTAGACACAAATTTGTCAATGGGGCCATTAGGATTCGAGTTGGGGATCAAGGTGAACATCCCTGATCTTTGGCTCAAGGTCTGAATTTCAGAATTCTGAAATTCAGAATTTCCATTAAGTCCCCACATGAGAAGCTTGATTTGGGGTTTTTCTTGAGTTATTTTGGCTAAGCTTTCTCAACCTTTCTTGTTGCTCATTAAATATACTTCAATTTTTATAATTGGCTCAAGTCAAAATTTTAAACTTTTCATCCCCTTTTTCTTATTTTCTTGAATTTAGCTTATGGGGCTCACTTAGGGTTTTTCATTAGGGTTGTACATTCTTATCTTTTTAAAAGACTCAATTGTTTGGATCATGATACTTTTAAGTATATACTTGGTGAATCTTTTAGTACTTAAGTTATTTGATGCTCATGCTTACTTTGGTTCACATAAAATGATGGTTCTTGGTTTGGCATTTGAGAGAAACCCTAGGTGACACTGGGGTGTCACAATCCAACGGCCAACCCATCATCTTCTCCAATGCAACGCGCACACCAGGCACCATTTGCCTAACCTGTATGCCCAGTCGGCTGCGATGCGCAACACCAAGCCAATCCTAGCTACCGGCCGGCACAGTCCAAGCCCTACACATCGACACCGCCATAAACCGAGCGACCATAGACTCTTCCCTGGCTTCGCATGGATGGATGTCGAAAGGAGAAACAGTAGATTAGGGAGAGGCCATACCGCAGGTTCGCCGCACACCGGGGCTTTCGATGAGCGCTTGCGTGCCGCCCCCCAAGAGCTCGGACGAGTAGCTGGGCGACCCGCGGATCCCACACGACTACCCCATGGGGAATATCGTTGGTGCAGATGCGTGTCAACGATGGCTTGGTTTTCCCCCACGGCGTCGCGACGAGAAGTTCGAGAGGCAATGCTGGGAGGAAGTGGCGGCTCGATCTGGAGGACAAAGGAAGCCGTGCTTTATAGCCCAAGCAGAGAGCTCAACTGTGAGGTTCGCAACCACCCCGGCAGAAACGGTGCGCTTGGTTAGAGATTCGATCTTCGCGGACCGAGCTCGAAGATGTTGCTGACTGGCAGGTCACACTGGCAGCGACAGACAGGGAGCACAAGCATGCGGCTGGGGTGGCTGGACAATGGGGCCCAGATGGCAGTGGCCGCGCGCGAAGGGTTGACAGCCGTGGTGCAATGGGCTTCTGGGCCACACGAAATAGAGAAGTGGCGGGCTGGCGGGTAAGAATGTGGGCCAAGGGCAAGGGAGCAGTCAGCCCAGGGTAGGTAAAAATCCCTTTTCTTTTTCTTTATTTTATGTTTTCTTTTCTATTTCTATTCCCACCTTCAAAATTCAGATTTAAATAGGGGTTTCAAATTCAATAAATGCACTATCATAAGACACATCATGAAATACAAAATATAATTGTATTTATTTATTTATATGTTATATTAGTTGTTTTATACATGCTTCAAGTAACATGGTAGAGGATAATCCATACTATATTCATGTTAGGGTTTCATATTTCAAATTTAAGGCACAATCAAAATTTCCAGCATGAATAATTAGATGAACCTAGGGGTGTAGTTGGCTTTGCAGGAGGGTCGTCGTTAGGGGCCGGGGCGTAGTGCTCGCTCTGCCAAGGGGGGTGCAGAGGTTCATTCGATTTGGTTTTGTTAGTCACCCACCTTGGGGAGGTGTACTGCGTTTGTACGACTGGCGAAACCTAACGAGCAGCTATGCACCAGGGGAATCTTTGTAAACGCTACGTAGTGAAACCTTGCCGACTCACCTTGGTAGTGTTTGAGGGTTTGATCGACCCGAGACATAAAGGGATCACGACTCGTGGGTGAAGTGTGCAACCTGTGCAAAGTGTTAGAAACTGGTATATTAGTCGAGCTCACGGTTAAGAGCGGCCTTAGGATCCTCTTTGATTAGAAGAACTTTGATTACTTTATGATGATGGATTAAAATGTTGGTTATAATTCTGATCTCTGGTATTTCCTCTTGGAGGGAGTGCTTTTGGGTAACAACTGGGTTTATTACCAAAACTTGGCTCTACTAATAGTAATAAATGTTCGACCAACTAAAATCAACCGCTTAACCTAAACCCCACATACAGCTAGTTCACTTTAGCCACACAGGACATTTGTTGAGTACGTTGATGTGTATTCACCCTTGCTTTACAAACCAACCCCACCCTAGGTTGTCCCAACAATACTCAGTGCTCAGGAGGTGATGCTGGCAACATGGAAGACTTTGAGGCGTTCTAGGACTACGACGAGTTCTAGTTTTTCTTAGTGGCAAACCCCTAGTCAGCTGCCTGTGTAGGCTTATCTTCTACGTTTCGTTTTCCGCACTTTGATATTAATGTTAAAGACAATGATTATGTAATAAACTCTATGGATGTCTTAGACATCTTGATGTAATTAAAGTACCTTTCCACTATTTACTTTGAGCAATGTGTGATGATGTCCAATTATGTAATCGCTGTGTACGTGAGTTTCTGATCCTGACACATACATGGTTCACATTCGGTTTGCCTTCCAAACCGGGTGTGACATAAGTGGTATCAAAGCCTTGTTGACTGTAGGACCGCTAACCTAGACTAGAATGGTCGCCCTAAGGACTATAGACCCCCACTCTTACCTTGATCTATGGAGTCATTTCAAAAGTTGGCCATCTCAACAAACTCTATGTTACTTATCTTACAAAATAGTTGTCTCACTTTTCTTTCTTGTTACTTTCTGGTCTTATAGTTCTACTCTCACTCTTGTGCTTACGATGTCTTTTGTAGATGGCTCGTATTAGATGCACGGTACGTAAGTCTGTGATCCCCTTATTGCCTTCTCTCCTGGTGGAGCGTCCACTGCATCGCACGGTGCTAGGTCAGTTCAGCCACCTGGAGAGACTGCATCATCGCCTGCATGAGGAGCAGGAGTGCCGATGCCAGGAGCAGGAGCAGCAGGACTCTTCCCCCTCGCCTCAGCAGGAGCACCGACACTGTGTACGTGAGTTTCTGATCCTGGCACGTACATGGTTCGCATTCGGTTTGCCTTCCAAAACCGGGTGTGACATCAACGCATGCTTTCCTCACCAACGATAGCCACTTCGCCAGTGTCATCCTCTCCAACCTTCGTCTGTTCCTGCAGCTAGATGTCGCATCATTCTTGCTCCTTGCCGTGGTTTCCCCTGGCATGCTCGGACTCATCCGGGTGCCGACCTCCTCCACGCTGCGCTCGGTACTTCGTTGGCGCTGTCTGGCCATGCTCGTCGTGCTGCACATCTTCATGTTCCTCTGCGTCGATCTCGCTTTGTCGAAGCAACAACAACACCAGCGTCGTTTCCCAGCTTGGGTTCATGAATTTCCTCGTCGAACCGGCATCATGTCATCATCAGGTAGTGCGACGCTCTTTATTCGTATTTTGGCAATTTATATTCTTGTGTATATGTTGTAGGTGTATTCCCTTCGGGGTTGCATATTACGTTACACTCGATTAATTCCGTTCGGTTAACCACGCGCGCCTCATGTTCGAAAAAATCGCCTAAACTAGAAATCATTGTCGTGTTCATGATTTCTGAGTTAGTTTAATTTAGTATTAGTGAGTTGATTCACTAATCCGTTAAGCTAGTTGTTGGGTGGATGTTCTGTATTGATATATTGGTCGCAATGATAATTCTTGGGTGCTATTCTTAGTTAAAATAGGTTATTAGTGTTTAAGCAATTTCTGATACTAATTATATAATTTCTTTTAAATCTTAAAAATTCTGTGAGTACTATTAAGTCTTGAAGTTAGTCACAGTAAGGCTTAATTCAATTTTGGGCATGTCTAAATAGATAATTAGTAAGTCTAGTTAAATATCTTTCTTTAATAAAATATATACTTAGATAATTAAGAAGTGCCCTTAAAATGCTTATATGAATTTTTGCAATAAAAACGGAGCACAAAAAATTGTAGAAAAATCTGAGTAAGCTTATCTTGGCCATATTAAATCTTGGGTTAGGTTTGAAGCTGTTTGGATATGGTCTGCTCAACAAACTAATTGTTTCTCAAAATAGAAAAAGAGTTTCACCCTTAGGTAATTAGGGCATCTAGTGTCTTAGTGATGAGATAAAGTTACTTATTAAGTTTGAGGGGTTTGGATGAAGTCTTAAAAGGATTAGCTCCCTAGTGACTTGTAGCTTGTGATGATAGCTCGTAGGTGTATTCTAGATGTATTCTTTGTTACCCTCTATGCAAGTTGCATTTTCATGGCATTGCACAAGTATTCATAAGCATGTTAGCTCATGTAGAGCTCCATGAAGAAGTGGAAATCGAAGAGAAATTTGCTCCGGTACCTGAATACCCATTGGTGAGGTTCCATCTAATTGGTTATCTAGTAGAAGGATTTTGGACCTTCTTTGCAACAAAGGCAAGCCCCAGTGCATTTGCCACCTTCCTTATATTACAAAATTTTATCACTTATATGCTGCATTAGGTGATAGGAGTTGAATGATTAAACACTTGATGCATTAACATCCTTGAAAGATTGATTATCATACCTTATTACCTATTTTATAAAAGCTAGTGATGCTTAGTCCTGCTTATAGATTAAGAAAAATGTTTTTGATCTATGACCCATGATTTTTAAAGAAGAAAAAGGCTTGGGATGTTGGAGGCATCCTCCGCGGGGATGAATTCATCAGTCAAGTAGGGTACCTCTCCCAGGTATCAAACTTTGAGAATTTGTTTAAAATGAGACCAGACAATGAGCTAGATAGGTCGCCTGTTTGTGTCGATCAAGGACCGTACCGATTGTAGGCCTGTTGATCTAGGACCTTTTAACTAGCCAAATACCTCGTCATGGGTAAGCCTAAACCCGGCTACTCCGTATGTGAAAAGACAATCACGCACTAGGAGTGGAGAGATGGCGAGAGTGGCGTGTACCCACCTGGCACGTCGCTGGATGGTGGAGTACCGTACTCTCGGGTGGCGCAGACCAGTTCACGTAGTGGAGGACCCATGGGAATGGTAGACATATGCAAGGGTTAAGTGCTACATATGTCATGTGGTTGGAGATCCCCTGCTATGTATTTGTCGGGGACCATAATTAGGGGTACCCTCAAGGCTCCTAAATCTCAGCTGGTAACCCCCATCAGCACAAAGCTGCAAAGGCCTGATGGGTGCGATTAAGTCAAGGATCGGTCCATTCGAGGGACGCGATCACGCCTCACCCGAGCCCAGCCTCGGGCAAGGGCAGCCGACCCCAGAGGATCTACGTCTCGCCCGAGGACCCCCTCCAGCAACAGACACACCTTCGGCTCGCCCGAGGCCCAGTCTTCACTAAGAAGCAACCTTGGCCAAATCGCCATGCCAACCGACCAAATCGCAGGGGCATTTAATGTAAAGGTGGCCTGACACCTTTATCCTGACGCACGCTCTCCAGTCGACAGAGCCGAAGTGACCGCAGTCACTTCGCCGCTCCACTGACCGGTCTGACAAGAGGACAGCACCACCTGCGCCGCTCCGACTGCTGAGCTACTCGACAGAGTGAGGCTGACAGTAGCCAAGTCCGGCCTCAGGCGTCATAGGAAACTCCACTTCGTCCGACCCCAGGGCTCGGACACGGGCTCAGCCCTGGAAGACGACGAACTCCGCTTCGCCCGAACCCAGGGCTCGGACACGGGCTTAGCCCCGGAAGACGACGAACTCCGCTTCGCTCGACCCCAGGGCTCGGACATGGGCTCAGCCCCGGAAGATGACGAACTCCGCTTCGCCCGACCCCAGGGCTCGGACACGGGCTCAGCCCTGGAAGACGACGAACTCCGCTCCGCCCGACCCCAGGGCTCGGACACGGGCTCAGCCCCGGAAGACGACGAACTCCGCTTCGCCCGACACCAGGGCTCGGACACAGGCTCAACCCCGGAAGACGATGAACTCCACTTTGCCCGACCCCAGGACTCGGCCTCAGCCCCGGCCTCAGCCGACGGTCTCTGCCTTGTCCGACCCGAGGGCTCGGACTCGACCTCGACCTTGAAAGACAGACTCGACCTCGACCTCGGAGGACCCTCCACCTCGCCCAACCTAGGGCACGGACCGGCCACGTTGACAGGAGGCGCCATCATTACCCTACCCCGAGCTGACTCAGGCTACGGGGAACAAGACCTGCGTCCCATCTGGCTCGCTCCACCATACGAGTAATGATGGCGCCCCGCATGCCCTGTGACAACGGCGGCTCTCAGCCCCCTTACGGAAGCAAGAGGACGTCAGCAAGGACTCGATAGCCCCGACAGCTGTCCTTCCGCTAGGCTCCAGCGTTCCTCCGACGGCCACGATACAACACGAACTGGGTGCCAAAACCTCTCCGGCTGCCACGATGGCATGTACTTAGGGCGCTAGCTCTCCTCCGCTAGACACGTTATCACACTGCTACACCCCCATTGTACACCTGGATCCTCTCCTTACGCCTATAAAAGGGAGGTCTAGGGCCCTCTTACAGAGGGTTGGCCGCGCGGGGAAGGACGGGACGGCACTCGCGCAAGGCCGCTCGCTCCCTCCCGCGTGGACGCTTGTAACCCCCTACTGCAAGCGCACCCGACCTGGGCGCGGGGCTAACACGAAGGCCGCGGGTTCCACCTCCCACGCCTGTCTCCCTCCGGCTGCTTCTCCCCCCTTCGCGTTCTGCCTCGTGCCGACCCATCTGGGCTGGGGCACATGGCGACGATTTACTCGTCGGTCCAGGGACCCCCCGGGTTTTGAAACACCGATAGTTGGCGCGCCAGGTAGGGGCCTGCTGCGTGTTGACGAACAGCTTCCCGTCAAGCTCCAGATGGGCAGTCTCCAGCAACCTCTCCAACCCGGGACGGTGCTCCGTTTCGGGAGTCTTGAGTTCATGTCCCTCGACGGCAGCTACGACATGATACTCCTTCCCCCGCCGCGCGACAGCGACAATGGCGGTCGACAACCCGCCCGCCGGCGGGGAAATCGACGACGCCTTCCCCATGTGGTGGAAGGACGACATTTGGGCTTGTCCCGTCCCCCCCCGCCGACGAAGGAGGAGGCGGGGCAACCAAGGCCAAGCAAGAGGCGCACCTCGTTAGCTGTCGAGCGAGTCGACGGCGCCGGCACCCCAACGGAGAGCGCGTCGGGCATCGGCCTCGCGTCTGAGACGAAGACGAGCGTCGTCTCCCCACGACACACCAACCTCAAGCAAACGAACGACGCCAGCACGCTCGCGAAGGACTTGCTGGGCATCACTCTCGTACCTGAGACGACGGTGCAGTCAGTCCCTGACGTGACTTCGTCACCGCCCGTCGACCAAAAGGTACCGACCGATTCCCATCTCGCGCCTTTTGGATTCGGCCTCGACCCGCCAAGCAACTCCGCTTCGGTGGACACTCTCATAGAGGCGAGTCCAAACCCTCTGGGGTATCGTGTGCGGTCACCCTGGGACCGGCTGACGGCCGTCTCGACCTATGGGCCCTCGGGGTCCGAGGAAGATGGCGAGCCCGACCTCTGTTGGGATTTCTCCGGACTTGGTAACCCCAATGCCATGCGGGACTTCATGACCGCATGCGATTACTGCCTTTCCGACTGTTCCGATGGTAGCCGCAGCCTCGGCGACGAGGACTGCGGCCCAAGTCATGAATGTTTCCACGTCGATCTAGGGGGTCCCGGCGAAGGCAACCATCTTGGTATGCCGGAGAACGGTGATCCCCCTAGGCCCGTGCCTCGCGTCGACATCCTTCAGGAGCTAGCTGTGGTCCCCGTCCCGGCGGGGGGTCCTGACCCACAGCTCGAGCAAATCCGCGAGATGCAGGCTAGGCTCGACGAGGGAGCAGGAACGCTTGTGCCGATCCGCCAGGGACATCAGGCAGGAATGGGCGGGCCAACCTCCGGCCGGAGAAGCGCGTCATCTCCCCCAGGACATCCAGCACCGCATCGCCGACGACGTCAGGGTAAGGCCGCCACCGGTTTCCAGTGGAGTCGGCCAGAACCAGGCTGCAGCGGCAATACTTCTCCGCGCGATGCCGGAGCCATCAACCACCGAGGGGCGGCGTATCCAGGGAGAGCTCAAGAATCTCCTGGAGGACGTCGCGGTCCGACAGGCCGAAAGGTCCGCCTCCCGAAGGCAGGGGTACCCCTCGGAACATCGCGCCGTGACTTCCCGATTCATGCGGGAAGCCTCGGTCCACACCGAGCGCACGCGCAACACAGCGCCTGCGGCCCCGGGTCACCTCGGCAACGAGCACCATCACCACAGCCGTCGGGCCCACCTCGACGAGAGGGTGCGCCGAGGCTACCACCCCAGGCGTGGGGGACGCTACGACAGCGGGGAGGATCGGAGTCCTTCGCCCGAACCACCCGGTCCACAGGCTTTTAGCCGCGCCATACGACGGGCGCCGTTCCCTGACCCGGTTCCGAACCCCGACTACTATCACAAAGTACTCGGGGGAGACGAGACCGGAACTGTGGCTCGCGGACTATTGGCTGGCCTACCAACTGGGTGGAATGGACGATGATAGTCTCATCATCCGCAACCTCCCCCTGTTCCTCTCCGATACCGCTCGAGCCTGGCTGGAGCACCTGCCTCCGGGGCAGATCTCCAACTGGGACGACCTTGTCCAAGCCTTCGCTGGCAATTTCCAAGGCACGTACGTGCGCTCTGGAAACTCCTGGGATCTCCGAAGCTGCCGCCAGCAGCTGGGAGAGTCTCTCCGGGACTACATCCGACGATTCTCAAAGCAGCGCACCGAGCTGCCCAACGTCACCGATTTGGATGTCATCGGCGCGTTCCTCGCCGGCACCACCTGCCGCGACCTGGTGAGCAAGCTGGGTCGCAAGACCCCCACCAGGGCGAGCGAGCTAATGGACATCGCCACCAAGTTCGCCTCTGGCCAGGAGGCGGTTGATGCCATCTTCCGGAAGGACAAGCAGCCCCAGGGCCGCCCACCGAAAGATGTTCCCGAGGCGTCAACTCAGCGCGGCACCAAGAAGAAAGGCAAGAAGAAGTCGCAAGCGAAACGCGACGCCGCCGACGCGGACCTTGTCGCCGCCGCCGAGTACAAGAACCCTTGGAAACCTCCCGAAGGTGCCAACCTCTTCGACAAGATGCTCAAGGAGTCGTGCCCCTATCATCAGGGGCCCATCAAGCACACCCTCGAGGAGTGTGCCATGCTTCGACGCCACTTTCACAAGGCCGGGCCACCTGCGGAGGGTGGCAAGGCTCTCGACGACGCTAAGAAGGAAGATCACAAGGCAGAAGAGTTCCCCGAGGTCCGCGACTGCTTCATGATCTACGGTGGGCAAGTGGCAAACGCCTCGGCTCGGCACCACAAGCAAGAGCGTTGGGAGGTCTACTCGGTAAAGGTGGCGGCGCCAGTCTACCTTGACTGGTCCGACAAGCCCATCACCTTCGACCAGGCCGACCATCCCGACCATGTGCCGAGCCCGGGGAAATACCCGCTCGTTGTCGACCCCATCATCGGCAACGTCAGGCTCACCAAGGTCCTCATGGACGGAGGCAGCAGCCTCAACATCATCTACGCCGAGACCCTCGGGCTCCTGCGGATCGATCTGTCCTCGGTCCGGACGGGCGCTGCGCCTTTCCACGGGATCATCCCCGGGAAGCGCGTCCAACCCCTCGGACAACTCGATCTACCCGTCTGCTTCGGGACGCCCTCCAACTTTCGAAGGGAGACCCTCACGTTCGAAGTGGTCGGGTTTCGAGGAACCTACCACGCAGTGTTGGGGAGCCATGCTACGCCAAGTTCATGGCCGTCCCCAACTACACCTACCTCAAGCTCAAGATGCCGGGCCCCAACGGGGTCATCACTGTCGGGCCCACGTACCGACACGCGTACGAATGCGACGTGGAGTGCGTGGAGTACGCCGAGGCCCTCGCCGAGTCTGAGGCCCTCATCGCCGACATGGAGAGCCTCTCTAGGGAGGCGCCAGACGTGAAGCGCCACGCCGGCAACTTTGAGCCAGCGGAGACGGTCAAGTCCGTCCCTCTCGACCCCTGCAACGACGCCTCCAAGCAGATCCGGATCGGCTCCGAGCTCGACCCCAAATAGGAAGCAGTGCTCGTCGACTTTCTCCGCGCAAACGCCGACGTTTTCTCGTGGAGTCCCTCGGACATGCCTGGCATACCGAGGGAAGTCGCCGAGCACTCGCTGGATATCCGAGCTGGAGCCCGACCCGTGAAGCAGCCTCTGCGCCGATTCGACGAAGAAAAGCGCAGAGCCATAGGTGAGGAGATCCACAAGCTAATGGCGGAAGGGTTCATCAAAGAGGCGAAAGGCGTGAAGCTCAATCCCGAAAAGTGTGTCTTCGGGGTCCCCCGAGGCATGCTCTTGGGGTTCATCGTCTCCGAGCGGGGCATCGAGGCCAACCCGGAGAAGATCGCAGCCATCACCAGCATGGGGCCCATCAAGGACTTGAAAGGCGTACAGAGGGTCATGGGATGCCTCGCGGCTCTGAGCCGTTTCATCTCGTGCCTCGGTGAAAGAGGCCTGCCTCTGTACTGCCTCTTAAGGAAGACCGAGTGCTTCGCTTGGACCCCTGAGGCCGAGGAAGCCCTCGGGAACCTGAAGGCGCTCCTCACGAACGCGCCCGTCTTGGTACACCCCGCTGCCGGAGAAGCCCTCTTGATCTACGTCGTCGCGACCACTCAGGTGGTTAGCGCCGCGATTGTGGTTGAGAGACGAGAAGAGGGGCATGCATTACCCGTCCAGAGGCCAGTCTACTTCATCAGTGAGGTACTGTCCGAGACCAAGATCCACTACCCACAAATTCAGAAGCTGCTGTACGCGGTGATCCTGACGCGACGGAAGTTGCGACACTACTTCGAGTCTCATTCGGTGACTGTGGTGTCATCCTTCCCCCTGGGGGAGATCATCCAGTCCCGAGAGGCCTCGGGCAGAATTGCAAAGTGGGCGGTGGAGATCATGGGCGAGACGATCTCGTTCGCCCCTCGGAAGGCCATCAAGTCCCAGGTCTTAGCGGACTTCGTGGCTGAATGGGTCGACACCCAGCTCCTGACAGCTCCGATCCAACCAGAGCTCTGGACCATGTTTTTCGACGGGTCACTGTTGAAGACGGGGGCCGGCGCAGGCCTGCTCTTCATCTCGCCCCTCGGGAAGCACCTACGCTATGTGCTACGCCTCCACTTCCCGGCGTCCAACAACGTGGCTGAGTACGAGGCTCTGGTAAACGGGTTGCGAATCGCCATCGAGCTAGGGGTTCGACGCCTCGACGCTCGCGGTGACTCGCAGCTCGTCATCGACCAAGTCATGAAGAACTCCCACTGTCGCGACCCGAAGATGGAAGCCTACTGCGATAAGGTTCGGCGCCTGGAAGACAAGTTCTACGGGCTCGAGCTCAACCACATCGCCCGACGCTACAACGAGACTGCGGACGAGCTAGCTAAAATAGCCACGGGGCGAACAACGGTTCCCCCGGACGTATTCTCCCGAGACCTGCATCAACCCTCCGTCAAGGCCGACGATGCGCCCGAGCCCGAGAAGGCCTCGGCCTAGCCCGAGGCACCCTCGGCCCAGTCCGAGGTACCCTCGGCTCGGCCCGAGGTACCCTCGGCCCCCGAGGGTGAGGCACTGCGCGTCGAGGGGGAGCGGAGCGAGGTCACGCCTAATCAAAACTGGTAGACCCCATACCTGCAATATCTCCACCGAGGAGAGCTACCCCTCGACCAAGCCGAAGCTCGGCGGTTGGCGCGGCGCGCCAAGTCTTTCGTCTTGCTGGGAGATGGGAAGGAGCTCTACCACCGCAGCCCCTCGGGCATCCTCCAGCGATGCATTTCCATCGCCGAAGGTCAGGAGCTCTTACAAGAGATACACTCGGGGGCTTGCGGCCATCACGCAGCACCTCGAACCCTTGTTGGAAACACCTTCCGACAAGGTTTCTACTGGCCGACGGCAGTGGCCGACGCCACTAGAATTGTCCGCACCTGCGAAGGGTGTCAGTTCTACGCAAGGCAGACCCACCTGCCCGCTCAGGCTCTGCAGACCATACCCATCACCTGGTCGTTTGCTGTGTGGGGTCTGGACCTCGTCGGCCCCTTGCAGAAGGCACCCGGGGGCTACACGCACCTGCTGGTCGCCATCGACAAATTCACCAAGTGGATCGAGGTCCGACCCCTAAACAGCATCAGGTCCGAACAAGCGGTGGCGTTCTTCACCAACATCATCCATCGCTTTGGGGTCCCGAACTCCATCATCACCGACAACGGCACCCAGTTCACCGGCAGAAAGTTCCTGGACTTTTGCGAGGATCAACACATCCGGGTGGACTGGGCCGCCGTGGCTCACCCCATGACGAATGGGCAGGTAGAACGTGCCAACAACATGATTCTGCAAGGACTCAAGCCTCGGATCTACAACGACCTCAACAAGTTCGGCAAGCGATGGATGAAGGAGCTCCCCTCGGTGGTCTGGAGTCTGAGGACAACGCCGAGCCGAGCCACGGGCTTCACACCGTTCTTTCTAGTCTATGGGGCCGAGGCCATCTTGCCCACAGACTTAGAATACGGTTCCCCAAGGACGAGGGCCTACGCCGACCAAAGCAATCAAGCTAATCGAGAAGACTCACTGGACCAGCTGGAAGAGGCTCGGGACATGGCCTTACTACACTCGAACGCGGTACCAGTAGTCCCTGCGATGCTACCACGCCCGAGGGGTTTGGTCCCGAGACGTCCAGGCGGGCGACCTGATGCTTCAGCTGCGACAAGACGCCCGAGGGCAGCACAAACTCATGCCTCCCTGGGAAGGGCCGTTCGTCATCGCCAAGGTTCTGAAGCCCGGAATATACAAGCTGGCCAACAGTCAAGGCGAGGTCTACAGCAACGCTTGGAACATCCAACAGCTACGTCGCTTCTACCCTTAATATGCTTCCAAGTTATTCGTACACCTCGTTCACACACAAAGTCTGGTCGTCAAGGAAGGGTCAGCCTTGCCTCGGCAAAGCCCGACCCTCCCTCGGGGGCTAGAAGGGGGGAACCCCCTCTGCGTCGAAATTTTCCTCCAAAAAAGAAAAAAATCTTTTCTGCCAGAATGCCTTTCGTGCTTTTCGACTACTTCGAAAGTGGATCCTGAAAACAACGGAGTACACGTAAGCAGCCAAGGCTGACCGAGCCGAGGGACTCCTACGCCTCCGGGATACGGATACCTCACTCATCACCTTCTGCGATAAGTAACTCGCGCTCAGATAAGTGATTCCGCGGACCGAACAAGTCTTCACGCTCGAAAGCTCCTCTGCCGGAACGGTTTTTTCGGGCCTTCTCGACTGCGTCGGTGACAGAACCCTATGGACGAGTAAGAGTGCGCGTAAGCGGCAAGGTCGACCGAGCCGAGGGATTCCTACGCCTCCGGGATACGGATACCTCACTCATCACCTTCCGTGAAAAGCAACTCTCGCCTGCACAAACAATTCTGTTACCGACAAATAAGTCCGGATACTCGAAACAAGAGGAAAAGGGACGCAGCTTTACAACACTGACGACAGTGTGTTTGGGCCTCGGCGGCCGCAGAAAACATACACACGCTACAAGACAACCCGATCCTGCAGGCTCGGACGTCAACAGTTGAAGGGGGCAGCAGCACCCTTGGTGTCAACTACACCTTCGGCGGGGTCTAACCTAGCCTCGGACGGCGACGCGGTCGGAGGATCTCCACTCTGAAGGACGACATCAGCACCACACCCTGGTCATCGCCGCCAGGGTCTTCTCCAGGAATCCGGCTCGAGCAAACGGCTCGGCCGGCCACCCCGAGGCCTCGGCCAGCTGTCCCCCGAAGACATCAGCCCGGCTTGTGGCCTCGGCAACTCAACTCCGGCGTCGGTTCCGCCAGTGGACGACCCGGCCAGGCTCTGGCCGACCAGGTTTTCTTTTCTAGCCAACTCTGCCTCTGTCTATGCTAACACCGCTACCTCCGGCTTCGGCTCATCGAAGAGCGGCCGAGGGGTTCCTTTAACTGAGCGAGAGAAGCCTCGGACAGCAAGGCCGACCGAGCTGAGTGACTCCTACGCCTCCGGGATACGGATACCTCACTCGTCACCTTTGCACGAGGCGACTCACGCTCAGTGAAGTGGTTCAGATAGTCGACAGGTGAGTCTTAGTGCTCGAAATGAAGGAAAAACACGACTCCATGCCGAAGATACATACATGCTCAGGCCCCGACAGCCACAATGAACACAAGACCGGCACACAAGGTGCCAATGCAAATGGAACTCCGGTTCCGTCCCCACAACAGCAGCTATGGCCCCAGGATGGACGCGGCCACCGGAAGGCTCTCGTTCGCGTCCCCACTCAAGGGACGCGAACCAGACATTAAAGCCAAAGAGCCGGGGGCCGGTCCGTCGGTGGCGCCGACGGCCTTAATGGGGGGGAAGCTTCCTCCAGCTGCCACCACGTCAGCACAGACGGCGGCGTCCGCCTCTCCACCAACGCTGACAGTCGGCAAGGCGCACCGGCAGGTCCTCACTCCCGTCCTCGCGACGAAAGCGAGGAGAAGGACGGAATGTTGCATCCTAGCTGGATAGCAACAGTTCGCCTTCCCCGGCATGGCTGGAGGACGCCTCCTCCGCAGGGCCGGAGGATGGTTTCCACCACCAGAAGCTAGAAGAGGAGGTGACCAGCCGGCCCGCACGGGGGGAAGAGCTCTGGCTCAGCCCGGCCTCCGCCCCAGCAAGGATGATGAACATCCTTGAAGCTGAGGGCGGGACCAAGATCGTAGCCCGGCTTGCTTCTCCCCACCCAGGGGCTGGTGGTCACCGTCTTGGGTGACCACCAGCGAGGGGATACAGCCGGGCTGCATGATGAAAATCCTTGAAGCCGAACGATGGCTGAAAGGTACCAACTTCCTCGAAGTTGCGTCCCTCCGATGACAAGACGGAAGGATTGCGGGCATCCCCCATCCGGGGGCTCGGAAGGTGGAAAGACACGATGCATAAGGGAGCACGAAGACATGGTCGTCTTTCGGGGGGTCACCCTCCTTTTAAAGGCGACTCTCCCTACTTGCGTCCGCAGCCGTCGCAGGCTGAGTCTTCTCCAACACGCTCCAAGGTCCTCCCCCTACGGCACGGGGGCTGGGCCCCACGCGTCATGCAAGCTGGTCCAGGGCAGAAGGAGCCAAACCGTCGCGCGCAGGGCATGCAACTGCCCAGCGGTTACAAGCATCCCTCCACTTTCGCCCAGACCAGCGGGTGAAAGGGTGGATAGCCATGCAGTCGGCATGCAACCGCGCTAGGTGGGCGCGCCCCTTCGACTTCCAACGCACCCAGCATGGAGGCCCAGGCCCACACGTCATGCAACCGGCGCGCCGGTTGCTACGTGCGAGCAACTGCACCGCCACTCGCGCCACTACCGCGCCTCCTCGACTGCGGAACCAGTACCGCGACTCGAAGCAACCCTGCGTGTGACCCAGCAGTGCCAGCCAGGCGCGATGGTCAATGCGGCCACAAATAGGCTGGCAGTAATGGCGGTGGCAGGCGGGCAGGAGCAGCGGTCACGTCGTCAGCCAAGCATACGTCCCATCCAGGGGCAGCGAGAGAACCCTCTCTCACGGCGTGAAGACGACGCGCCCGTGATCCGTTCCTCGAACGGCTTGCACACGCACAACGACCGCCTCGCGAACCACTCGCCCCGTCGCATTAACTCCGCGGCGGGACAGACGGCGCCTCAGGCGGGAGAAGCAAGCGACGCTTCGCCTTCACCATAATGACCGCATCGAAAATGGTACGCCACGTCATTCGATTTCGTATCCTTTTCCTTTTCCTCTTTCTCTCTCTTACAACAGGGATCGGGAAAGGGGGATACCCCGAAAAGGATCCTTCTCCGTGAAGGAAACATGCCCCGAGCCTCCCTACTGATCAGAGGTTCAAAGGCTGGCCCCTCGGAGGGGTTCAACGGCCGCCTCAGAGCACTTGGGTTCTGCGCCCACTACTGGTCAGAGGGTCGATGGCCGGCCCCTCGGAAGGGTTCAACGGCCGCCTCAGGCCACTCGGGCTCCGCGCCCACTACTGATCAGGGGTTCGTAGGCTGGCCCTCGAAGGGTTCACAGTCGCCTCAGACACAGAGCAAGGGATGACCCTGGGTACGTTCGATACATAACCAAGGCTCGGGCTACGCTCTCGAGGTACCCTAGGATATTTCCGAGACCAGCGGGAACGATCTTGTAATGGAATCCCATCAGAGGGAGGCATCGAGCCCTCGGACCCCATCAAAAGGGGACTGGGTCCGGCAGATCACCCGCAGGTACTTTTGGAGCGCGCCTCTGGGCCTCTAGCCGACCCCTAACAAATGGGGCACAGGGCGTCCACTCGGATTACCCGCCAGCAGCTCACAAGAGACACCATGTTCGGCGCCCTCTGAGGGCAACATGGCGCTTTCACCCCCTCCTCCTTGCAGAAAGGCGACGCAGGGGCGTATGTAAAAAAAGACGAGTATGTCCTTGACCGTCCTCTCGCCCTGTGCAGAGGCTCGGGGGCTGCTCTCGCAAACCTGGCTCCAGCCAAACCGTTGACAGCGTCAACATACCAGCCCGAGAACTTGGGACCCGACCGTGCACCTGGGCTACGGCCAGCTTGCATGAGGGAACAACCAGACCAGCCGAAGTGTTGCGAAACGCAATAAGACCTCGAAGGAGTTAAACTACTCCTCTAAGGCCTCGGGGGCTACACCCGGCGGGTGCGCTCGCGCGCACCCACCGAAACAAAATGCAACCAAAAAAGGCTGGTCCCCTTGCAAAAAAGTGCGGCAAAAGCCTCCAAGCGAGTATTAACACTCCCTTCGAGGCTCGGGGGCTACTGTCGGGGACCATAATTAGGGGTACCCCCAAGGCTCCTAAATCTCAGCTGGTAACCCCCATCAGCACAAAGCTGCAAAGGCCTGATGGGTGCGATTAAGTCAAGGATCGGTCCATTCGAGGGACGCGATCACGCCTCGCCCGAGCCCAGCCTCGGGCAAGGGCAGCCGACCCCGTAGGATCTACGTCTCGCCCGAGGACCCCCTCCAGCAACAGACACTCCTTTGGCTCGCCCGAGGCCCAGTCTTCACCAAGAAGCAACCTTGGCCAAATCGCCACGCCAACCGACCAAATCGCAGGGGCATTTAATGCAAAGGTGGCCTGACACCTTTATCCTGACGCACGCTCTCCAGTCGATAAAGCCGAAGTGACCGCAGTCACTTCGCCGCTCCACTGACCGGTCTGACAAGAGGACAGCACCGCCTACGCCGCTCCGACTGCTGAGCTACTCGACAGAGTGAGGCTGACAACAGCCAAGTCCAGCCTCAGGCGTCATAGGAAACTCCGCTTCACCTGACCCTAGGGCTCGGACACGGGCTCGGCCTCGGAAGACGATGAACTCCGCTTCGCTCGACCCCAGGGCTCGGACACGGGCTCAGCCCCGGAAGACGACGAACTCCGCTTCGCCCGACCCCAGGGCTCGGACATGGGCTTAGCCCCAGAAAACGATGAACTCCGCTTCGCCCGACCCGAGGGCTCGGACACGGGCTCAGCCCTGGAAGACGATGAACTCCGCTCCGCCCGACCCCAGGGCTCGGACACGGGCTCAGCCCCGGAAGACGATGAACTCCGCTTCGCCCGACCCCAGGGCTCGGACACGGGCTCAGCCCCGGAAGACGACGAACTCCGCTTCGCCCGACCCCAGGGCTTGGCCTCAGCCCCGGCCTCAGCTGATGGTCTCCGCCTTGTCCGACCCGGGGGCTCGGACTCGACCTCGACCTTGGAAGACAGACTCGACCTCGACCTCGGAGGAGCCTCCACCTCGCCCAACCTAGGGCACAGACCGACCACGTCGACAGGAGGCGCTATCATTACCCTACCCCAAGCTGACTCAGGCTACGGGGAACAAGACCGGCGTCCCATCTGGCTCGCTCCACCATACGAGTAATGATGGCGCCCCGCATGCCCTGTGACAACGGCGGCTCTCAGCCCCCTTACGGAAGTAAGAGGACGTCAGCAAGGACTCGACAGCCCCGACAGCTGTCCTTCCGCCAGGCTCCAGCGCTCCTCCGACGGCCACGATACAACACGAACTGGGTGCCAAAACCTCTCCGGCTGCCACGATGGCATGTACTTAGGGCGCTAGCTCTCCTCCGCTAGACACGTTAGCACACTGCTACACCCCCATTGTACACCTGGATCCTCTCCTTACGTCTATAAAAGGGAGGTCCAAGGCCCTCTTACAGAGGGTTGGCCGCGTGGGGAAGGACGGGACGGCGCTCACGCAAGGCCGCTCGCTCCCTCCCGCGTGGACGCTTGTAACCCCCTACTGCAAGCACACCCGACCTGCGCGCGGGGCTAACACGAAGGCCGCGGGTTCCACCTCCCACGCCTGTCTCCCTCCGGCTGCTTCTCCCCCCTTCTCGTTCTGCCTCGCGCCGACCCATCTGGGCTGGGGCACGCGGCGATGATTTACTCGTCGGTCCAGGGACCCCCCGGGTTTTGAAACACCAACAGTATTAATCGATTCGAATCGCCATTACTTCTCGGTCATGAAGACTGGATCACTGCTCTGCATCATAGATAACAAGCATAACAAAGTTTTGGGTAAAAGCAATCTAGTGTAGGCCAAGTGAATGATCTAGATTAGGAGAATCTAGAGACAAGTTAGTAAATTTAGGTATCACCTAACTTGTAAATTAAAACTTGGCCTAAGGATCCATTATTAGTAAGCTTTTATGCAAAAAGGAATCCTTGGTAATTGATAAGCTTTTCCCTTGATTCCCCAAAAGCTAGCATATGCCCTTGAGAGTCTTTTCCTTAGTCGGGTAAATCTTGCTGAGTAATTGCCTGCTCAGGGTTTTATTCCCTATGTTGTTGCAGGAAATAATTTGATGACTTGTGCTTTATTAGTTGCTTCTTGTGGAGGTCTTGAAGCTTAGATTACTTATGTGTATCTTTTATGGAAAGGCTTCACCTTTCCAAGTATTGTAGTTAAGTTATGCACTTTGAAGACTATCAGGACTTGTAATAATTTCAATCCTTTTTATGTTGTAAAACTTGAGTTATGGAATGTAAGGTGTATTTTGTAAAAGTCTTCCGCTCTATCTCTAATGTGTGTGTATCAAATGTGATTTTTGTAATATGCCTGTTAGGTGGGAGATCCTTGGGATGATGAGTTCAAGTTGATGAACTTGATAGCCTTGTTAAGTTACCTGGTACACATGCATAGCAATCTGAGGCCATTAAGGCAAGTATTGGTGCATGTGGGTCTGATATTTTGGGAGGGCTGTCACATGTATGACTTATTACTCTTGGTGATCGGTATCAACTAGATGGCTCAATGGCGATTGATGCTCAGTGATCACCTGGAGGATTTGTTGGTGATTTGACTTGATGGTTGTACACTATTGCGAGGGATCCACTGTGCCGCAGAGGCAAAGGATCATCTCATAGTGAGCACTTGGTTCTTGCGAGGACCAAGGGGGCCGATACCATTGCGCTGGTGCTCCAATGAGGACTAGTGGAGAGTACCGACTTTTCGATACCTCTGGAAAAATTGGAGGAGTCTTCTTGTCTCTACTTTAGTTTCTGCATTTACTTTGAGCATTTTACTTTGTATATTTGCTTTGCTTTTGCCATAATGACTTAGGGTTGTTCCCTATTTCATAGCTTTTGCTTCTAGCTTGTAGATTGGGTGAAGTTGGGCTCTTGTTTAGGGTTTAATATTTTGAAATGATTTTAGAAAAGCCCATTTTACCCCCCCCCCCATCTTGGCCATCGTGATCCTTTCAACATCCTTATCCACAGTGGGTTGCAGTGCCCTTCTCATACCAGCAAAGCTGCCGCTGCACAATCGTGTGAGAAAGAAATCCCTTGTAGCATGTAAGGGTGAAAACGGTTGGTAATGGTCGGAAAAAACCTCTCACGGTTTTCACCCGCATAGTTTTTTGTTCGATCGGAATTGGTAAACAGGAAAGTCGGAAATAGATAACTGCCGACACATTCTGGTACATCGAAAACGGATAAATCCGAGCAAAATAGCTCGAAATTGATCGGGAAACAGTAACTGTAATCGGAAAAGCTCACAATAAACAAATGCTAACCACACAATTGTTCATTCTCAGCCACATACAAGTCTCATTCACAAAAGTACACAAAACATAATCTTGTCCACATATAATTGGTCATACACTCATACATGTCCCCTCATAAATTTTAACACACAATACATAAGTCTTAAAACATGATTGTATTCACATCCACATACAAGTCTCAACCACACAAATACACAAATACATAGTCTTGACCACACATAAATGATCATACATTTTCACTGAAGTTTTAACCATATAATATATAAGTCTTAAACACACAATACATAAACTAGAAATCATGTGGCATGTCATCTGGATTACTTGATATATCTTCCATGACATCCGAAGAAGTAGATATTGCATCCAAAATCTCCATGCCTATAGGAAGGGATGGCACAAGCGTGGAAGCTGAAATGCAAATACAAGACAATGTTAGTACAAGAAAATCTTCTATAGTTACAAATAAAAAGGTATTGTGTGCTGGACTACTAGTCTCATAACAGATTAACAACACTACTAGTTTAGTGAATTGTCCGTGCTTTGTCTTGTATTTTTCATAGCATTAAGAAGTGGTATGTAGGCTACAGCTAGCACAAGTATATGTATGAAGAAAATTAAAGCATCAACAAGAGCAACAACTATAATTGTTACCTTTGTTTGTTGCAGCTATCCAATCTTTGGTGCAAATTAACGCTTCCATCATCTTAGGATCAAGGCGACTAAGGTATGGATCAATGACCCGGCCACTAGTACTAAAAGCAAACTCTGAAGCAACAGTTGACACTTGTATAGCCATAACATCACGAGCCATCTAAGAAAGAATGGGATATTCTTCTTTTTTGTTCTTCCACCATGCCAAAATATCAAACTCACTTTGCTTCAGAAGTGGTTCTAACATATACTTATCCAAGTCATTAAACTTACCGGTACTTGGGCAAAGATCATCATACAAGAAGGCATCAAGTTCAGCATTGGAGATACCACCTCTAGGAGCAAGACCACTCATAATACTCTTGCTTGAAGTTGATGTTGTAGGTACTGAGGTAGCATAATGTTGGAACATTTTTTTCTCAAAAGAGCCACAAACTCATCAACATAAATTTGGTATAAGTCACCATGGAACTTTCTAATATAGAACTCTATGAGTTTTTTCTTGTATCTAGGAACAAGAAATGAAGTGAATAATTCTCTTTTGAATACACCACTCATGATCAATCCAATGTAAGGTGACACCCATATATGCTTTGTTTTGGCGGGAGGTCCACATATCCATGGTGGTACTAAACCTTCATTCAACTGTTTTGAGATGTGCATACAATTTCCTTTTCTCTTCCAAATACAAATCCATGATATCATCCCTAACAGTCACACGAGACTTCAATGGAAAGATAGGCCACAACGATTTAATGAAATCCACAAATGTAGTTATGCTTAGCCATTTGGAAACGGTACTCATGCATTATAATATGCAAGTAAAATTTTTTCAAGCTATCTTCCTGATCATACTTGTAGGTTTGGACAAGTGTGAGATTTGTGCCATGGTCTTTGTCTGTCTTGAGCTGTTGTTGTCCTTTAACAATACTATGTGCTGTCCTCAAATGGTTTATAAACCCAGATGTTCCTTGATAGCTCTCAGCTCTATACATTGCCTAGCAATTTGGGAAGTTGCAACGTCCCCCACATCTGGTTGTATTTCTTCCCATCTATCTCAACTATCTTCTCTTTTTTGGTAAAGTATTGCCAAACTATGGATGTGCACCTCTTCTGCCTCTTCCCACTAACATCAACTTCATTACTATCATCAACCTCAACAACATTAGAAGGATTAACAGTATCCTCAGTACTAGCAACTGAAGGTGATGACTGGGAACGACTTGAAGAAGATTATCCAGCAATCACAGGTGTAGCTCCACTACCAACTGCAATGGTCTTCCTCTTTGAACCTAGAAGTTATTGATGGACATAAACATATGAGCATGTGAGATTGGCTTCATCATAATTGTTATATCTATGCATCCTAGCATTGCAAAATGACTATACCTGAACATAACGACGGATGTGGTGGTGGTAGCAGATGCCTCTCAGATGGGAGCCCTTGGAGGGAGGCATCTAGTTCTTCCCCATCACCAGGAGGAGGTGCCATTTTAGATGAATCTGTACAACAAAATCAGTAGCAAGTGTAGTAAGTAGGCATGATAAAATATTAAGCACACATAAACTGATTTGTTACATAAAGTTCGCAAGCATGATACATATATATAGTTGTAGTTTATCAGATCCAAATGCAAATAGTTAACATTATGGATTAGGGTTTGGATGCTAGATTTTGCACAAGAGAAAAGAGATGAAACGTGTTGGACTAGTGGTGTCATAGATGTTGGGCGGCGGTCATACCTGATGGCTGGTGGCGCATCTAGCAGCCTAGAGTTAGAGGGCGGCAGCGGCAGCGTACCTAAAGATCTGGCTGCTCAGCGGCGGTGGGGCGCCTAGTGGCTGGTGCTCACAGCTCGGCCTGGCGGCTGACAATGTGTGTGTTGTGTACGTGTTGTGCTGGACACTGGTGGGTGTGGGCCGTGTCCCTGTGCCATGTACTCTTGTGTGACCGTGTAGTGGCCATGGCCCGTGGGGGTGGGATGTGGGAACGTGCATGCAAACTTGCAAAGTGCTACTGCTAACGCACACCTCTTTGGTTGTTTTGTGGGCTATTTTGTGGTCCCTAACGGGTATAGTTCTTGCCTCTTTGGCTGTTTTGTGGGCCGGGAAAATACGGTAAAATTACGAGAAAATACCGGATTTTCTCGAGAAATCCGAAAATGGATGGTAAATGTCTAACCGTTTACCATACCATTTTCGTAACAACATATCCCATTTCCGTCCTATTTTTTGTATATCCCGAAAAATCTAAAAACGGCTGAAAAAATTTGATAAACGGTACCAGAAATTTACCGGATTTTACCGACCATTTACATCCTTAGTAGCATGGATGGTGTGTGTGACGGGATGCCAAGAAGCAACACAATATAAATAGAGAAGTGGTACACAACATTCGAAGCCTCCACATGATAGTGAACAATTTTCTGTGCTACAAAACAATGAAGTTCTCAAAGGAGAAAGGGGTTTTGCACTACAGAAGGTTACAAAACAAGCAACTAGGAGTGGTAGCAGGAGGAGACCATCATATGGGGTTACTTTACAAAACTTTAGCTCAAGTCCACTAATTCCATAGTTTTTGTACCTGTCCTTACCGACCCAATCGTAGGAATGAAAGGAGCTATAAAAAAGGCAGAAAAGGTTCAAGCTAAGACACCCAACATGTACATCCTTCAGCAATTTGATAATCTAGCTAACCCAAAGGTGCAACATAACATAGCATTTGTTTTTAGTCAACTTTTTGTCGGCCCTGTTGACATTTATTTTCTGAATTCTCGTGCTGAAATATGTTATGAAGATTCACTATTAGACTGCTGGGCCTAAAATTTGGAGAGTTACAGCAGGAAAAATTGATGGCCTTATATCTGGTATCGAGATATGAGGTACCATAACTGGTATTGGCAATACCTCAGATAGCAAAATTCTAATGTCAACGTAAGTATGCATGGTAGTCTTAGTTGACACCTTGAAATTTTTTTAGGGATGGAGCCATGGAGGTTGTTGTAGAATAATTTTTGGTCAAAAGTTTACCTTATTGAAACTAAAGAAGCCTTGAAATTTCAAATGGAGGGAGTAACATTTTTGTTTACAAGTGCTACTTGCTTTACATATTTTCATCAATCTGTGGCATACTTATTTCTCTACTTTAATTGTATAGATTGGTCATGGTAAAAGGGGAGATGTCACAATACTAACAACCCTTGTCATGAGCAATATGCAATACATAGGGGGAACATATCTGGTGCAAACCAACCCCTCCGTGCAACCGTGCAAACTTCTAATCTGGGCCACATAATGTTGATCCAAGGGGGCGTGCGGGGGGGGGGGGGGGGGGGGTAGGAGGGGGATTTGAAAAAGTGTGATTAGCAGCGGGTGGTTAAGTGTAAAATTATCCACGCCCCTGTGTCCATTGGATCAACATCATGTGGATCCAAACGCATATTTATGTGCTATATTTTTAACAATATGTCAGAGATATTTATGTGCTATATTTTTACTATAGATGAGTGAGTCGAAGAGCGTCCTATAAGTTGTAGAGTAGAAACAAATTCTATATTTAAAATCATTTCCATTCTTCACCCCATGAATTTGAGATAGGTTTGTATCTGAACTTTAGAAAGTAGTGGAATGTTAAATTCCAAGCTAAATAGGTTATTTATTAAGTAAATTTCAATTCCTCCAAAATGAATAGATCCAAACGCCCCGTAAAGATATTTACAGCACGGGAAATGTTGTTATTAAAAACTCAAATATGATATGTGTACATAGAATTTCTCACTTTAGACTTTGTTTTTGTGATATCCACGTTGTAACATTTTATCGAATAATTTGAGTGTCGTCGCAACACACAAGATTTATACTATATTATACATAAATCTAATCTAATTTGAGAATTGAAGGAACAGAGCATTACCTTTTGAGTCACGAGCCATCTGTCATCTAGCCAGAGCTTCCTCAATTGAAAAATTTGTCATGTTTGTAATTTGTTTGATTTTAGGTGTCGTTTGGTTCACAAAATATAACGTAAACAGTAATGGTAATAATTCTCACTCGAATACCGGCGGTAACAAATTTGAATAAGGCGGTATGCATTTGTAGTGTGGTATCGATTACGGTTGGACTTAAACAAACATGATTTAACGTTATCAGTTACTCATTATGTTACCAATATGTGAACCAAATGGCACCATATTGCATACTTTAGCTTTGCTAAATCTATATTTGTCCAAAAACATTATCGCTTTCTTCGGTTGCATAGTTTGGCTATTGATGAAAATAATGATCCCATCCCATGGTTGTAGCGAACACATTATTGCTTTCTTCGGTTGCAAGGTTTGGCTATTTATTTACTTAACTTTTGTTGATGCGGGACTACTATAAAGTTCAAGAGGCAGATTAATTTTAATTAACAACACAACACATGATCATGCATATGTTATTGTTGTACTATTTTTTCGGTTACAACGCAAAAACATTTACTGAGGGGTGTTTAATTTCTATAGACTAATTTTAATCTCTCTATATTTTAGTTTCTGTATTTGATAATTTAGAGACAAATAGAATAAAATGGATGGTATCAAACCCAGAAATATCAGAAATGAGTCAGTCCTTTCAACCATGCGAGCTAAGTTTGTTTGTGTTTAGCAGTGGAAGGATGTTGAATTAAGGAATACCTATCTACCGTAGCAACGTGCAGACAATTAGCTAGTTTATCAACCATGCGAGCTAAGGTTGTTTGTGTTTAGCAGTGGAAGGATGTTGACATGTTGTAATAAGAAATACCTGTCTACCGTAGCAACGTGCAGACAACTAGCTAGTTTATATGTGACTCAATTGTGGCCCGGTCGGACTCCCTTGGCCAGCATCCGCGAGCTGGACGCGTCCTTGCCAGCCCAGCTCGCTGGCTGCTGCACCTGCACTCCTTGGCCAGCCTTCCTTCCAGCTGGGCCGCGCACTAGGTGTCCGGCTTTGGTCCGCATATCTATGACATGCCAGGTCCATGTACGCAGCACGGTGCTACACACTACTACACTAGCATGCAGTTCGTACTTCGTATGCATCACGGTGCTATACACGACATGGTCATCCGTTTCCTTCGTCCACCCTAACCTGGTCACTGGTGAGCGGCTGCAACCTTGATTATTTTCTTTATCTTTTTTATTTCTCTCCTTTTTGTAACACCTCAAAACTATCAACTAAAAATAATACATTTAGAATGTTAGTAATAATAATAGTAAAGATTTTTTTCTTCAAGTGTTTGATGTTATTTGCCTTAGAATAATTTTTGTTGGCTCATAATTGATTTATGGTTGTTTTTGTGCAATTTCTTTTATATTGAAAACCCTATTAATTAATAAGGATACTCATTTTGGTTCAAAAATAAATTCTTTAATGATAAATAATTTTGGTATAATTATTATGGAGTTTTAGAGATATTTAAAATATATTTCATTAAATTTTAGAGAAATAAGGATAAAAGAAAAAAATAAAAAAGGGAAACCCTAATCTAAACCGGCCGAATTTGGCCCATTTGCGACCCAGCTGCCGCGCCACCTTTTCCCTCCCCACCCTCACCAACAGGCGGGGCCAACCCATGGGGCTTCCCCTTCCCCGCGATAGGCGTGCCCCCACACTGCCGCCGCCGTTTCATGTACGTGCCCAGACGGGTAGCTTGGCCATGCCCTCCCCTCCCTGGCGCCCATTTGCCTCCCCACGATGTGGAGCATCGGAAACCGTCACCCTTTCCTCTCCCCTCTCTCCCCATGCCCTCTCCCATTAACAGCCGCCATCAACGGTGAAGTAATGGCCACCGCCATTAATGGCCTTTGGCCGGCCACCTCCTCCTCGGCTCTCCCTCTTCCTCTATATAAAGCCGAGGCTGAGTCCCTTCTCTCTTCCTCCACTGCCAGCGCTCTCCTCTTCAATCGCATCGAGCCTCTCCCCTTCTCTCTCGTGTCGCTGTTCGTCGTTCACCGGAGCTCTACGCGCCTCGCCATCGTGCCCACGGCGTCGAGCCGCTCGAGCCATAGCGTCGTGACCCCGGCGGTTCCCCCACTGCCCCTACCCATTGCTCGGCCGACCACTCCCCCTCGCCGAGCTCTTCCCTATACATCAGCACGAGCTCAAGGTAGAAGAAAGCCATTTTACATTTTGGCCCTTCAATTTTCTGTAAATTATTCCTATATTTTCTACAGTACAAATGTATTTAAAAGAAGTTCAAAAATCTTACGTGCTACTCCCCGAGGTATACGTGTAATTGTGAATCAACCCCGATAATAGTATTTTGGATATGGACATTATTTTATATTTCGAAAAAAATCGGTTATGTCACGATTCTTTAATTTTGTGATGTAGTACTAGAAACGTTTGTGACTAACTTCTCATTTTAGTGCATAAAACAATATTATGTTAGTAGTGGTTTAAGTATAAGTTTTACTAATATAAGAAAATGAAAGAGGTAGTAAAACAATATTATGTTAGTAGTGGCCACGTCTTGTCGGTCAGGTTAAATATAGATTTCTCACTAATCATGATATAAGTATTCGTACCCATATCGCTTATTCACTTAGAGTTAGTAAAATATCTATTCATATCGAAATAAACACGATTATGTTACTAAAGTATAAAATAAGTAATTTACATTAATTCTTAAAACATTAATGTTATGTGAATTATAAATAAACATTTGTAGTGATACGTATAATTTCTATTTAGAAGAGAAAGGATAAAACTAAAAGATTATTATTTAGTCATAAAGAAAATAATTAATTAGTAATTATTTTCCGTAAAATTTGTTAAGTCATTATATCTAAGCTATATTAGATAAAATAGCTTCATTGTCACATGCCCGTATAATTTTCACCAATGATAACTCAAAGTGGAAAATTTAGTGGGTTAATAAAATAGTTATGATTTAGACATTATTTATATGTATAGTTGCGTGATATGTGATTATTTATGTAATGGTGAATGTTACACATGTAATGGTGTATGTTTATTTATTTGGCGTATGTATTCTTTGTATGTACCATATGTGAATCGATGTTAGAAGCTGACTGTGAGGTAGACGAACCAAACTCGTTCGAGGACGACACGTAGGACACATTCGAGTAAGGCAAGTGGATTCTCCCTCTGCATTTCTATTTGTACCCAAGTAATGCATACAATAATGTTTACTTTTCTGATATTTGCATAATTTGATGGAATTTGCCTAAATAGGATCTTCCTAGAATTACCAACCCTATTCCTTGATTACTCTAGGATAAATACTATGCTTAGCAACTTGTGCTACTGCTCAACTTGATAATTATGATGTCACTCGTTAATGATACTAATGTTCTGGAAATGAAGTTTTTATTATGATGTTAACCCGATGGTTAAACAAGATCATTTTGTATTAAATTGTATATGGAGTGACCACCCAGGATAACATTGCAACCACGAGTGCTATAATGGCTCTGGCTTTGGTAATAGCTCTATAGATTTAGTGCTTAGCAACCCTACCAGAAAGATGGGCAAGAGGGGGCGGTAGTGGTTTGGTGGCAGCTCATGTTAACATGGGGTGGTAGTCTTGGCTAAGTTACCTCGCCCAGAGGACCAACAATACTGATGTGGAAACCTTAGTGCGTGGCTTTGTACAAAGGATATTTTGTGAAAGCCTCATAGTGGATCCCAAGCCATTCACCTAGGAAGTGTTTACTGGTCCGATCAACCCAGGCTAGATGGGATACATGGCTTATGGGTAAAGTTGTACCACCTCTGCGGAGTGTAAAACTGATATGCCAGCCATGCTCAAGGTTAAGAGCAACCTGGACCCTCACATGATAATTGAACTTGAAGATGGAAAATAAATCATGATTCGATGATCCACAAGTGGTTTGCTTAAGTGATTTCACTTAAGTGTTTTGAGATATAATCATGTATGACTTATGTTTAATTGGGAATCTTAGGACACACTTACAATTAGTAAGTCAGGTGTTGCTAATAAAATATTGACCAACTAAAATGCTTACCGCTTATCCATAGCCTACCTTGTTAACTTTGCATTATTCCTCCCACTTGTTGAGCCCCGACCATAAGTGAGCTCACCCCTTGCTAATATTTTGATCAGAGGGTCATAACGAAGACATTGCAAATGACCGTTGATGAATATTGAGTCTAATGATGCGCCAGTCACCTTCTTGTGGAAGAGTGTCCATGTTTAATTCCGCAGTACTTTGATAATGATACTTGTTAAGATACTATGATATGGATGATGTAATAAAGTTACTCTACTCCCTTTTATGCTTTTATTGCATTGTCCTTTGATATATACACTTGTGACATCAATATATGTGTGGAAAATGGATCCTAGCATACATATGCTATGCATTCGGTTTTGCCCTCAAAACCGAATGTGACACTTTTCCTTTTCAATTTATTTTTAGTTTTTTTATTTTAGAATATATCTTCAAAACCAGTGATGGTCCTGACAAATTGAGGACCTAGAGCAAGACTTAAAATAGGGGACTTATGATGAGGACATCACTTCTATACATACAATGAATGGAACGATAACACGATCGCGTGCACGACAGCTAAATCTCTAGGTACATTCTATCCTAGTCAATTGTGTTTCAGAGCTTACGCTTGGGGCCATGGATGTTTTGAGGATTAGGAACCTTGGAGAGGACCAGCAAGGACTTGGGAAAGGCCTAGGTGTTGAGGAGGAGCAGCAAGGGCGTCCACAACAGGAAGGAGATCAAGTTCGAGTCAGCTGTGACTCCATCTCGGGTTCCAGGACCAGTCTGCACTAAAATGGACGTCCAAGATGCATCCGGACTCCGATTGCGATAGACTGGATATGGTTGGAAAGATAACGAGATTATCTAACCAACCCAACTGGTTCCACCCTAAAATTCATCCAGAGTCAACGGGAATCGTCGAAACAAGTCAGCCTTCAGATTCTGTTTTGGTGCTGCGACACCGTCTATTGGGCCGTTGGGCCGTGTATCGCGTCGGAGCCCATTAGGGGCGAGTCTAGGGGTCACGCACGCCCTAATACTCTATTTATTCAGTAGCCACCGCCACATTTAGGTTTGGGGTTTTTCTTAGATCAATTCTGTTATCGAACAGTATCGTCGTCATCGGTTTGTGAGACCCCATCCCGTAATCTATACAATTTTGGTTGCGTTTCTTTCCGGTTCTTGCTTGTGTTCTTGATTGCGCTTGCAGGGATAAGCCTTTGTGGCGAGTTCATTCGTGTGTCATGGGTGATAACCAACGGAGCCGTGGTGTAGTGATTGCGAGGAACCATTCGCTCGGAGCCTTGGATCATCAACGTCGAGATCTCCACTCAATCAAGTTATCGTATCTCACGAAAGATCGGGCCACGTCTACTATCAATTGGTATCAGATTTCCAGGTTGCCCGTGAGGTATAATTCTACCTTTAGATTAGTTTTGTTTCGTCCCATAGGCCACAAAAAGCCAAAAAAAATTACGATCAGTTTATTCCGACCTAAAACCATCGCCTTAGCCTTTGCACAATTCAGTTTTAGAGTTCGCAGTTCTGAGTTCGTATTCTAGTTGAGTTTGGTTGCTAGATTAGATTTGTTTTGGTTCAGTTTGATTGTGTCCATCCGCTTCCATCCTACAAAACCGACTCTATCCACAAAACAGATCCTATCTCAAAAACCGACCCTATCCACAAAACAGATCCTATCCCTAAAACCGACCATATCCACAAAATAGATCCTATCTCTAAAACCGACCATATCCACAAACCAAATCCTATCTCTAAAACCGACCCTATCCACAAAATAGATCCTATCTCTACAACCGACCTTATCCACAAAATAAATCCTATCTCTAAAACCGACCCTATCCACAAAACCGAACTCCCACCCTTCCAACACCTCGCCAGAAACCCTGATTTGGAGTTCAAACTTAAAACAGCCGTAACTTTCGCCTCGGAACTCGAATCGGGCCCATTTTTTTCAAATCGCACAGAATTAAATTTTGCATCCGATTCTTTCCGGCTTTGCCGGATTTGCTGTTTTTAAATTTCCCAAATTCGGCTGGGAAATGGGACTTTTCATTTTTCAAACATTTATTCCGATTTTAGGGCAAACTTGCAGAAATTCCAGAGGACGCGTCATTGCACAAAAAAATCTGAAACTTGGTGTGTTATCTTCTTATGTGCTGCTGCAAAATAGAAAAATATAAAAAAATATTTGAAAAAAAAGAAAATCCCAAAAAAAGAAGGGTAGCACATAACCAGAAACGCCAGTGTTCTGTGCACCTCTGTGATTATTTTGCCCCAAGCCTGTTTTCTTGCTGCACCCATATACTTGTACCTCCTTTCTTGTGCCTTGGTCCAACTGTTCTATTACATTTTCTAGACTAGCAACTAGGACGAGTACTTGAAACACTTATTCAACATTGCTATCTGTTACTAACTTGTGTGCCACATATATATATTTAGTCAGCCTTCCCAGAACTTCAGCTTTCTCTCGAGCAGAATAGGTACTTCTTTGCAATCACACCCACGCTCGTTGGACATTCACACCGGTAACTGTTTGCCACCGGCAGTGCTGGTAAGAACGTTGTAAGAGCGGGGTAAGACGCTTCATAATTTGTATTCCACCACCACCCTGAGAGATAGTTGTAGGGTTCACATTGTTTGTTGCCTTTTTGTCTCTGTTTTGTGCTAACAATGACAGGACCAATGAATCAAATGGACAAGGATAAGGGGCCTAAGCTTAACGACGATGAGTGTGTCTCTCAGCTGGAATTGAAGGAGATGATGCGTGCGATGACTGAAGCTTTTAAAAAATACCAGGACTCTGCGACGACATCCTATGAGCAGCTTGATCGACGAGTTGATAAACTTGTTACACGCGTGGACGTACTGGAGGCTCGTCCCCCACCAACAACTCCAGCCCCATCTCACTCTCCTGTGGACAACGACAACGATGACAACGATGTTTATGCACCACTGCCACAACGCTTCACACGTAATCGTCAAGGTATGGGAGGTAATGGTAGACGTCGTCATCATAATCCTGAACCAGACCATGATCCATTTGCTAAGATTAAGTTTTCTATTCCACCGTTCATGGGTTCTTATGATGCTGAAGCTTACTTAGACTGGGAGATGACAGTAGAACAAAAATTTAATTCCCATCTTGTTCCTGAGCAGCATAGGGTTAGACAAGCCACAAGTGAATTTAGAGATTTTGCTATCATTTGGTGGAATGAACTTGTTAACACACATGCTGCACCACAAACATGGAATGCGTTAAAAGAGGAGATGCGAGCTCACTTTGTTCCCCCTTCTTATAGACGTGATCTTCGAAAAAAATTGCAACGCTTAGATCAGGGAGACATGTCGGTACAGGAATACTACCAAGAACTTCAGAAAGGTATGCTACGATGTGGGGTAGTTGAGGATCCAGAGGATCAAATGGTTAGGTTTTATGGGGGATTGAGGCGGGAGATTTAGGATATTATTGATTATAAAGAATATCATTCTATACAACGCTTGTTCCATCTTTCTATGTTGGCAGAAAAAGAATTGCATGGTCGTCAACAACGGAGGAGCAGCACTTTTGCTCCACGTCAGCCACCGGCGCCAGCCAAGGCGTCATCATCTTCGGGCGTACGGACGTCCACATCTTCCACTGTACCTTCGGGTGTTGAGCAAAACCTGCTACGACCACCTCTTCCACAGGCCGCTCCTCCGACATCAAGTGCCACCGCTGCCAGGGACTTGGTCATATTCAGCGAGATTGCCCCAGCAAACGGGCATACATTGCTACTAGTGATGGTGGGTATGTTAGTGCTTCTGATGTTGAAGATGAAGATACTGTTGGAGCTAACATTGTAGAGACTTATGATGGTGATGAAGAGGTTCTTGGTACAACAGCGACCGAGACCTATAAGGCCTTGATTGTGCAACGAGCTTTGAGTACCACGACTAGTGACGACGACAACAGACAGCGCCACAACCTTTTCAACATGTTCCTCATCGTCAAGGACTGCCGTGTACATACCATCATTGACGGTGGTAGCTTCAATAACTTGGTGAACGTTGAGGTGGTCAAGAAGCTTGGCTTGACCACACGAGAGCATCCCCACCCTTATCACATTCAATGGTTTAACAACAGCGGTAAGTTCAAGGTAACAAAAACAGCAAGGGTGCATTTTTCTATTGGCTCTTACCATGACTTTGCTGATTTCGATGTGGTGACTATGGATGCTTGCTCTCTTTTACTAGGACGTCCTTGGGAGTTTGATACTGATGCTATTCACCATGGTAGATCTAATAAATATACTTTCATGCATAAGGGAAAGAAAATTATGTTGCTTCCTATGACTCCCACTGAAATTATCCACTTTGAACATGAGAAAAAGACTAATGCTAAGCAAAAAAGTGTTTTGAACTCTAAAAATCAGCAACCTATTAAGTTAAAAACTCCTACTTTGCTAGCCACTAGATCTGATCTTGATGAGTTACATGCCTCTATTGGACTTTGCTATGCCTTAGTGTGCAAAACTGCTTTCTATTCCATTGATGATAAGTCTATTACTTTGCCACCAGCTATTGCTAACCCTTTGCAACAGTATTGGATGTGTTTCCCTCTGAGATACCCCCTGGATTACCACCTGAGTTGCCTCCAGATTTTCGGGTTAGTCCCACCTTTAACATTTCAGATTTGAAGCCATATATGGGTGACAAAGATGAGATCGAGTCGAGGACGACTCCAATTCAAGAGGAGGAGGATGATGAGGACATCACTTCTATACATACAATGAATGGAACGATAACACGATCGCGTGCACGACAGCTAAATCTCCAGGTACATTCTATCCTAGTCAATTGTGTTTCAGAGCTTACGCTTGGGGCCATGGATGTTTTGAGGATTAGGAACCTTGGAGAGGACCAGCAAAGACTTGGGAAAGGCCTAGGTGTTGAGGAGGAGCAGCAAGGGCGTCCACAACAGGAAGGAGATCAAGTTCGAGTCAACTGTGACTCCATCTCGGGTTCCAGGACCAGTCTGCACTAAAATGGACGCCCAAGATGCATCCAGACTCCGATTGCGACGGACTGGATATGGTTTGAAAGATAACGAGATTATCTAACCAACCCAACTGGTTCCACCCTAAAATTCATCCGGAGTCAACGGGAATCGTCGAAACAAGTCAGCATTCAGATTCTGTTTTCGTGCTGCGACACCGTTTGTTGGGCCGTTGGGCCGTGTATCGCGTCGGAGCCCATTAGGGGCGAGTCCAGGGGTCACGCACGCCCTAATACTCTATTTATTCAGTAGCCGCCGCCACATTTAGGTTTGGGGTTTTGCTTAGATCAATTCTGTCATCGAACAGTATCGCCGTCATCAGTTTGTGAGACCCCATCCCGTAATCAATACAATTTTGGTTGCGTTTCTTTCCTATTCTTGCTTGTGTTCTTGATTGCGCTTGCAGGGATAAGCCTTCGTGGCGAGGTCATTCATGTGTCACAGGTGATAACCAACGGAGCCGTGGTGTAGTGATTGCGAGGAACCGTTCGCTCGGATCCTTGGATCATCAACGTCGAGATCTCTACTCAATCAAGTTATCGTATCTCACGGAAGATCGGGCCGCATCTACTATCAACTTATATATAATATATGTAGCTAATAAACACACAACATACATAAAAAATATTTATCCCAAGTAAAAAATATATAATACGTGGTTATACTAATGACACAATATTCAACCGATGACTTACAAATAACCTGCGGCAAAATTAAAAAGCAATTCATCTAAACATATAAATAATATCTAATTAGTAATAAATAATCATCTTAGGCATGAAAAAAGTATACTGTATTAATAGCCTGAAACAATTAACCAAATATGAATCGACGTTCACGGCGATGACTCGACGAATGGTAGTGCGACCGTGCGTCGTGACTCGATCTGCCAGTGTAGTGGGTAGCAGCATATGCCCTACGACCGCGCATCACAAACTCGGTTGAAGCGATATGCCAATTGGTGGTGCCATGCGCTAACTGCCCGAAGACGAGACACGTGAATCGCTGAGTGGGCCAAGCGCGCTGAACCAGTTATTTGTTGCAAGGATCACATGGGAGTTAGGACTTCAAAATACTGAATACATGCTACTTATATGCTATTGGTCTAGCCTACTGACAAGCCTGGACATTCGGTTCTTTGGTTCCATTCGGTTCGGTTCCTCAGTTTTTTTAGAAAATTCGGTTCCCAGAAAACTAGAATCAAAATACACATTCAGGATAGGCGGAACCGAAAAAATTGATTTCAATTCTTTCGGTTTGGTTTCGGTTCTTGACAGAATAGACCAAAGTTTAACAAAAATAACAAAACAACATAATTTTAAATTTAGCAAAAGTACGTAGATGACCGGATGGAGGATTGGAGGTGGAGATGGATTAATTTGGAGAGGTTGTGTGCTTATATACTTAGGATTTTGGACGGTTATATTGAGATATGCCTAAAATTTATTGGTCTATTGTGTTTCTATTATATTTTGGTTTTTCGGTTTTCTAAGGTCTAGAACCGAAATTATCTTGGTTATTTCGGTTTCTGAAAGATGGAACCTAATTTTATAAGTGTTAATTTGGTTTTGGTTGATTCAGTTTCTGTTCCGATTAATTCGGTTCGGTTCTTCGATTTTGGTTTATTTTGCCTAGGCCTACCTACTAAGGGTGGGGCTCCATGGAAAGGGGCCTAGGCCAACCACCCCGCTCGATCCCCTCCAGGACCGATGATGTCCAAAACAACAATTTATATCTGTCTCCAATGCATGAATTCTTTATATGCATCGATGTTCGGCTCAAACGCCCGCACAATATCTTTGACCAGTTGGATCCTAGTTCCTTTCTGAACTTAATCCCAAAATTTGTTGTGACTATTCACGTTTCGCCTCAACACCATCTACACATTCACAATCCATGGAATCGAGTCTAAGCACAAGTCCATGACTTGACTCAAGGTCAATCCATGCAACACCACTCTCATGAGCATATTACCTCACATTTTATCATGCATGAATTATGTCCAAAATCATGTAAATTATTTTGCAATACCAATGTCCATTCTAAACAATATTCCAATGTCAATTTATCACAAATTTTTATCACACATGATTTCACAACAATCAAGGGTATTACCTCGTTAATGATGTTGGGAGGCCCTTCTCTTTCGAAGGTCCTCAAAATACCACAATATTAGTTGTTTTCTAGTGTATTTCTAAGCATTGCAAATACTCCTACCCAAACTCTTCAAAGTCATCCTCAAAATACCTTGTTGATGATGTTGCAAATTCTTCAAAGTCATCCTCAAACTCATCTCCTTCACATTCTTCTAATCAACAATGTAGGCAAGGGTGAGTATACTTATGGTTTATACTCAGGACATGGAGTGAAAATGAAAGGTTGATAAGGAAAGGCTAAGTTTTAATGCAGCTAGCATTTTAATTGGTAAAATTTTATTAGCAAGCACCTTATTACTAGGTGTAAGTGTATACCAAACCAATTAAGCATAAAGGAATTTTAAATCAGCATATACCTCATAATCAAATAACACGATTTAATTCCATCTTCAAGTTCAATTATCATGTGAGAGTCGAGGCCACCCTCAACCACGAGCACGACTGATATATCAGTATTATACTCTGCAGAGGTTGTACACTTTCACCACAAGTCGTGTATCCCCTCTAGCCTAGGTTTGCCAAACCAGAAAACACTTTCGAGGTGAATGCCTAGGGATCTACTATGAGGTTTTACATAATGCATTGAAAACACAACAACCTGCTGAGGTTTCATGTCAATGTGGGCCACAACTCTAGTTGAGGTACCTTAGCCAAGCATATCACCCCAAAATAACTGAGTTGTATCCCATTAGTACCCCCTCTTGTTCATCTTTCTGGAAAGGTTGCTAGGTACTAAGTACATCAAGCTAATTGCCAACGTTAGAGCCATAATAACCCTCGTGGTTGCACTGTTTTCCTATGTGATTTCCATGTTCCAATTAACATGTATGATCTGTTGGGGGTCTCCTTCTCTGCCAAAGGTCCTCAGGGCAAACGAATTGTTTTCCAACCAAAGGGACTGAGTGCCAAAGCCGCAACAGGCTTGCACAAAATGCCAAGGTTTAGAGCTTCGGCTCAAGAAGGTTACAAAGATCAGACATGGCATCGAGTTAGCAAGGAAAAGACCTGTTTATCCTTGATATTTGTATTAGAGTAATGTGTAATTATCATGGTCATAAATGTACTTTTGCTTGGGTTGCGTCCCTTGTCTATAAATAGGTGAATAGTACCCCCGTACTGTTCACGCTGAATGGAGGAATTGTATTCGCATTTCTACCTTCGAGGAAGCCAAAGGTATTTATACTATATATACTCTATATTACTTTATTAATACAGGATGTGATTGTAGCATTATTTTGATATATGAACTGAATGATTAATACATTGTTACATTGTAATATTGTATTTATGAATAAAGAAGACTTGTTCTTCTTGACCTTCGTTCGAGATTCGTTATCCTTAGAAAAGGAAAAGGCTTCGAAGGACGAAGATCCTTAATGTTTAACAATTATGTTGCCTTGTTTTATGATTCACAGCAATAAAAAACAAGTGACCAACATTGGCGCCTACCTCTAGTGAACTCACTTCCACGACCACGACAATGGCTTCACAAAGTCATCAAGCTACATCACCTTGGGCGATGAAGCTCGTGCTTCCGATCACAGGCGGTTCAACTTCGATCCAGCTAACAAGAAGCAAAAGAAGGAAGTGCAAAGAAGGGTACAACATGTCGGAGTACAAGGACCCTACATCAAGTCTAAATGGTCTCATGTGTCGATCTCATTTTCTCAAGAAGACCTTCAGCTTAAGGATTATCCCCACAATGATGCCATGGTCATATCCTATGTCATTAAAGGGTCTTTGGTCCATAATGTCCTGGTGGATACAGGTAGTGCAACAGATATTATCTTTGCAAAAGCTTTCAGACAGATGCAAGAGCAAGAGGACAAGATACACAATGCAACACACCCCTTATGTGGCTTCGGAGGAAAGCAAATAGTGGCACTCGGAAAGATAACAATGCCAATCACCTTCGGCTATGTGCACAACACCAGAACTGAGCAGGTTGTGTCTGACATTGTAGACATGGATTATCCTTACAATGCAATCATTGGACGAGGAACATTGAATGCTTTCGAAGCAATACTTCATTCAGCATACTTGTGCATGAAAATACCATCAAACCAGGGCCTAATTGTTGTACATGGAAGCCAAGAGGCTGCTAGAAGGGCTGAAGGAAATTGGATAGATTCTAGGGCCATTCACAACATAGACGAAGCTGAAGCTCATTAGCAGCACAAATACATAAGAGATAAAGCGGCTTTGGCTGACCAGCCAAAGTCCATGCTTTTGTGTGAAGACATAGCTGAACAAAAAGTGTTGTTTGGATCCTAGTTATCTGAGGAACAAGAAAATACATTATCAAAGCTCTTATTCAACAACAAAGATGTCTTTGTTTGGTCACTGCTGGACTGCTACTCAGGCTACCATCAGATTTGGATGAAAAGGAAGATGAGCCCAAGACAAGCTTCATAACCCCCAATGGAACTTATTGCTATCTTTGGATGCGTGAGGGGCTCAAGAATGCTACAGGAAGCTTTAGCAGAATGACATCCAAGGTTCTCTGTACTCAAATTGGAAGGAATGTTTTGACATATGTTGAAGACATCATAGTCAAGAGCACAAAGCAAGAAAATCACATTGCTGATTTGCAAGAAACATTTGCCAGCTACAAAAAGGCTGGCCTCAAGTTAAACCCGAAAAAATGTGTCTTCAAAGTAAAGAAAGGAAAATTCCTTAGCTGCCTAGTATCAACAAAGGGGATCGAAGCTAACCCAAACAAGATAGAAGCTATACTTTGGATGGAGCCACCAAAGTCAAGAAAAGGTGCCTAGAGATTAACAGGAAGGCTGACATCATTGAATAGGTTTATTTCAAGATCAGCAGAAAGGAATCTACCATTCTTTGAAGTATTAAAGTCAACCAAAGCCTTTTAATTGGGACCAGTTCAGCAAAAGGCCTTTAATGGTTCAAAGCAATATATTATATAGTTAACAACCTTGACTCCACCTTCATCAGGAGCTCCACTACTACTGTATGTAGCTGCCTCCCATGCTGCAGTCAGTGTAGCACTGGTTCAAGAAAAATAGGATGAACAAACAAAGAAACAAGTCCCAGTTTACTTCGTCTCTGAAGTATTAAGTCTATCAAAAAGGAATTACACAGAGTTGGAGAAGGTACTATATGACGTATTGATGGCTTCCAGAAAGCTTCGGCATTATTTTCAGCCTTACCATATAATAGTACCTTCATCTCAACCCTTAAAGGACATCACAAGAAATAGAGAAGCTAAAGAAAGGGTTGGCAAGTGGGCTTCAGAGTTGAATTAATTCACCATTGACTTTGTTCATAGATCTACGATCCAATCTCAAGCACTAGCAGACTTCATTGCTGATTAGACGCTAGGGGCTCATGAAGAAGGACATCTGATAGATGACGAAGCTTGGATAGTGTTCTATGATGGCTTGTGGGGAACCTTCGGCATAGGTGCAACAACTGTTTTAATTTCACCATCAAAAATAAAAACCTGCTATGCAGCCAGGCTGGAATTCAAGTGCACAAACAACATTGCAGAATACAAAGCAGTCCTATTGGGACTTTGAAAGCTTAAGGCCATGGGAATAAGAAGAGTAATACTTAAATCTGACTCTCAAGTAATGACAGGCTAGGTTGACAAAAGCAGCAAGGAAAGGGATCTGAAGCTTGAAAAATATCTTGACAGTCCGAAGAATGGAAGCCTCCTTCGAAGGATTCTGAATGAAAAATATCCTAAGAGGGGACAATGAACAAGCAGACTTGCTAGCCAAATCAGCGGCATAGGGGCTCCCACTGCCCCTAGAAGTATTCTTTGAAACTCTCAAAGCACCTTTGATTGAACTCATGAAAAGGGTTGTGCATAGCGAAGATTGGAGAACAGAAATTGTATCCTTCTTCCAGGGCAATTACCCTTTGGATGATGAAGCTTACATAAAAAGGATGCATGCCAGAACAAGGCCATATATGATTATAGAAGGGGAATTGTTTAAGCAAGGAGTATGCTCCCCATTGCTAAAATGTCTATCTAGAGCCGAAGGTCGAGAACTGATGAAGGAGATACACTCAAGAATATGTGGAGCCCACATTGGATCCAGGACACTCCTTGGAAAGGTTTTTAGACAAGGGTTTTATTGGCCAAAGGCTACTTCGGATGCAACAGACCTAGTGCAGAAATGTGAAAATTGCTAGAAGTGTGCCAGGGACCAGAAAAAACCTTCATCTCTAACGCAACTAATTCAGCCCACTTGGCCATTGCAGAGATAGGGACTAGATTTGCTGGGACCACTTCCACCAGCCCAAGGGAATCTGAGATATATTGTAGTAGCATTGAAATATTTCTCAAAATGGATTAAAGCCAAACCACTAGCTACAATAACTTCAGCCACAGCCCAAAAGTTTTTCTAGCAAAATATCATTTGCCGCTTAGGCATGCCGAAGGCTATCACAATTGACAATGGAGCACTGTTGGGGGCCTTCCTCTTCTGAAGGTCCTCAAAAATGTGACTAACCATATGTTTTCAGCATGATTATGAATAGTTACAAGAAGCTTCGGCTTTGGGATGGAGAACTTCTCTTATGACAGAACGAAGGGAAATAAAGAGTGGGTGACGAAGCTAGAAGCCAAGTGACTTCGGCTGGACATGTTGACGAAGCTCAAGTATGATAACGACTGAGAGGATAAAGACCATACAACCCTTAATAATTCATGTTAATATTATAGATAGTTACCAAGGACATAAATGTACTTTTATCCGGGCTGCATCCCGTGCCTATAAATAGATGAACAGTAACACCATACTGTTCACGCTGGATTGTAATCACTCTCGCGTCATTCTTGCTCTCTCACCTTTTGACAAGCCGAAGGTATCAATGTAATATGAATATTGCTGATGTTTACTCATGTTTATGTAGTACAAGAATAAATAGATTATTGATACATAATTATCATTACCTTTATTCCTTTGTGTTCCTTTATTTTCTTATTTTATATTTACATGTATATGCTGAAATGATGAAGGTCTGTTCTTCATGACCTTTGTCTGAAGATCATTATATCCGAAAGGAAATAATGCTTCGAAGGACAAAGGTCTTTAACCATTAAAAATTGTGTTGCCTTGTTCTTGATTTATATCATTCAAGGATAAGTGATCAACATTGGCCTCCACCTCCGGTGAACTCACTTCCACAAACCTTTGGCAAAGCATCAACCTTCGACATGCCGCCGAAGAAGGCAACGGTGCCAGGGGCTGCCCTACAGCCACTGGACACAAATCAGGATGCACTGTCTCTGCGAGAGGCCAGGAGCCAAAAGAGAAAGGCCACCAGCCCAACTCTTTAGGAGGAGCAGATTAACCAGGAAATCAGGGATTTAGAAGCAATCCATCAACAAGTGCAAAGGAAAAAGGAGAAGATGCTTTGCCTAGCTGATCTTCAAAAGAAGATTGATGAAGCCGCTGAGGAGATGCGTCATCTTACTCAAGATGATCAAGACTGAAGGCCTCAGCACAGGGAGCTTCGTTAGGAGAGCTCATTCAACAAAGATGAATGGTACAATGACTTTCATCATGGTAACTTTCCTTTTGATGATGCTTCTCCTCTAGCAGCAGAGTTGCAGGCCACCCCATGGCCACAATCCTACAAGCCACCCTAGTTGCCCATGTATGATGGGCATTCGGATCCAAAGCAATTTTTGATGAGCTATGAGGCAACAATATCCTCGTACGGGGGCAATGGTGCTGTCATGGCAAAATCCTTCATCATGGCGGTCATAAGCGTGGCCCAAACCTGGTATTCCTCCCTTCAGCCAAGAACAATCACATCATGGCAGAAGCTCAAGGATATGCTAGTCACCAGTTTCCAAGGTTTTCAGACAAAGCCAGTCACTGCTCAGACTTTGTTTCAATGCACGCAAGACCACAAGGAATACCTTCAGGCATATGTCCGAAGGTTTCTGTGTTTGAGAGCACAAGCGCCTATAGTGCCCAATGAAATTGTCATTAAGGCCATGATCAAGGGGCTTCGGCCAGGACCTATAGCCCAATATTTTGCCGGGAAGCCCCACAAACCCTGGAGAAGCTCCTTCAGAAGATGGATGAGTACATCCGGGCCGATAATGATTTTCACCAAATAAGGGAGGAAGTGTACATGTTTTCTAAAATGACCAGGGGCTTCGGAGGAAGACTTCATCCTAGGCATGTCTGATCAATTCATAACTCCAATGCCAATGATGAAAGGGCCAATAATGCTTAGAACAACCATCATAGCTCATAGTCTTCAAGCATGTGGCAAACTTCTTTCAGACCACTAGCTCCGAGGGGCAGAGGAGGAAGAAGCTTTAGTGAAGGAAGGTTCGACAATCAACCCAGAAAGTTGTACTTCCTCTTTTGTGGCGAGGACAAGGACCATACAACAAGGACATGCCAAGTTACAATTCAGAAGCAAAAGGAAATTGCTGAGGCCAAGGCGTGGCAAAGTCAGCCGAAGCAAGTCCTCCACACTACTTCGTGGTACTCTCCATACATCACATAATATGTAGGAAATCAACAACCCACGACTTCTGTCACTTCGGCAAGTCATTCCCGAGCTTCCTGGCCTCAGTTGCCACCACCACCACTGCTGGTTCACAATCAGCAGCTAGAAGGGCACAATCATACTCAGCAACAGCGTGACCCTCGGGAGGAGTCCGAAGCTCGCACAGTCAATAGCACTGTGCCTAAATTGAAGCACATCTACTAAAGGGACTACAATGGCTCGGCTAAGGAATATGTTGATCTAATGTATCTTAACTCTTTCTGCCTTTATTTTTTCTTACAAGAAAAACAATACAGGAGGGATTAACTTTCAACCTGATGTAACAATATTGTGGTTACACCATCGAGTGAGACAGAATTAAGTTTCGAAGCGACAAAGCCGTTCCTAAGGGAACGCAGAGTAAGTTCCAAAGCTAAAAAGACGTTCCTAAGGGATCACAGAGTAAGTTCCGAAGCTCCAAAGTCGTTCCTAAGGGGATGTAGAGCTTGAATGCCACCTAAGTAAAAGGTGAAGAAGCTCCAAAGTCATTCCTAAGGGGATGGAGAGCTTGAATGCCACCTAAGTAAAAGGTGAAGAAGCTCCAAAGTCGTTCCTAACAGGATGCGGAGCTTATCTCCAAAATCGTTCCTAAGGGAATGCAAAGCTGAAATACCACCTAAGTAAAAGGTGAAGAGACTCCAAAGTCGTTCCTAAGGGGATGCAGAGTCTGGGTGCGTATTCGTGTAGGTTTTTTTATCTTCGGCATAAACATCATTTCACATCATACCATCATAACATATCGCATAGCATCGCATCATACATCATCTTGCATCAGAAAAAGGCTGAGGAGAAAGAAGGGAGATTGCTCCTTCACAAATACTTGTCAAATTGCAAAAGAATGTGATATGCCACAACATATATTTTCGGCGGATATAACTTATTATACAAAGTCAACCTTCGTCACCATTGGCATAGGGAAAATTATCTTTGCAAAGCATAAAAAAAGGGATGGTGTTTTTTCGCCGAAGGCTCAAAAATGGTATGTACACAAATTTCTTGCGTCACAAAGAAATATATTACATTAGTATACATACAAATATTTGATGTTTGACCCGTACATATGACGGCAACCATACGCAAGCATTACATTTCCTAGTATGCAAGAATTTAATCTCCTTTCAGTATTTTTCAGCGGCTTCATGTAATAGTCCGTCGACGACTTCGTCAACAACTTCGTTAGCAATCTTCATTACATCTAAAGCCTCTTTCATAGCTGGGTCAGTCTCAGGGTTGTATGGATCCAGTGGTGGCGAAAGGCCGGCTGTAATATAGAACATAATGGTGAATTTCGAAGCTAGAAACAAACAACAAGACAAAAAGCTTTAAAAGGATACCTATAATCATTGCACGTTTAGCAGCTTTCTTTAGCTTGCTTTGCCTCTTCTCGGGCGTCGTGAGATTTTTTTGCTCTTTTTTATGGCTTCATTGGCCATCTCACGGCCGCCCTTCATCCAAACATCAGAACAGAATTTCCCGCCAATCAAAGAAGCGTCGGCCGAAGGTTCCTTTGTGTCGTCTGATGAGAAGATGGCTTCTGCCTGGGCTGCAGCCTTAACATGTTCACATCTAGTTTTCTCCAAGATTGCTGCAACCCCTCGTGCACCGGCGAAGGCACAAAAGTCCCCACGATCGCTGAGTATTTCTTCAAAAGCTTCGACCTCTTCGTCGATCCATAGATAACCCCTTCAGGATCACCACAGATAAATTTTTGCTCAGATGAGTATGCTCCCACCTTTGCAAAGTTATCTTTCAGTTTATTCACGCATTCCATGGATACTTCGTAGCATTTTTCCTTGGAATCCCGAAGTTCTTCAATGTTCTTCTGCACCTTGGCTCTTTGAAAGGGAAATGTGCCCTTGGGCCATTTCTAAGTGTTTTGGTGATTTAGTGTCCAACACAAGTGCCTAAGTGTAAAGAGGTGGACAAAGTACAAATCAAGGATAAAGGTATGTTTCTCAGACTTAGTACATTGTTTTATGGACTAATGTATTGTGTCTAAGTGCTAGAAACAGGAAAAATCCAATTGGAAATGTCTTGGCTCGAGCAGCAAAGACTCTGCTGAGTCTGGGAGCACCGGACTGTCCGGTGGTGCACCGGACAGTGTCCGGTGCGCCAGGCTGGTTCGAGCGAACTGGCCGCTCTCAGGAATTCACCGGCGATGTACGGCTAAAATTCACCGGACTGTCCGGTGTGCACCGGACTGTCCGGTGAACCAACAGTCGGCCGGGCCAATGGTCGGCCGCGCAATCTGCGCGGGACACGTGGCCGAGCCAACGGCTCGAAGGGGGCACCGGACATGTCCGGTGCGCCAACGGCTCTAGGTCTACCAACGGTCGGCTTCGCCATTTAAGGAAAGAAATCTGGCACCGGACAGTGTCCGGTGTGCACCGGACTGTCCGGTGCGCCAGACGATAGAAGGCAAGAATTGCCTTCCCTGATTGCTCTCAACGGCTCCTAGCTGCCTTGGGGCTATAAAAGGGACCTCTAGGCGCATGGAGGAGCACACCAAGCATTCCTACAACATTTCTAAGCACCAAGACATAGATTTCGCGCATTCGTTTCATTGTGATAGCATATAGAGCTCTTGTGGAGTTGTGAACTCATTGAGTCGTGTTGTGAGCTCTTGTTGCGATTTGTGTGCGTGTTGACACTCTGATTCTTGTTGCTAATCCCTCCCTTGCTCCGTGTTCTTTGTGAATTTCAAGTGTAAGGGCGAGAGGCTCCAAGTTGTGGAGATTCCTCGCAAACGGGATTGAGAAAAAGCAAACAAAACACCGTGGTATTCAAATAGGTCTTTGGACCGCTTGAGAGGGGTTGATTGCAACCCTCGTCCGTTGGGACGCCACAACGTGGAGTAGGCAAGCGTTGGTCTTGGCCGAACCACGGGATAACCACCGTGCCATCTCTGTGATTGATCCTTGTTGGTTATTGTGTTTTGTTGAGGATTCCTCTTTAGCCACTTGGCAATTATTGTGCTAACAATTAACCAAGTTTTTGTGGCTATAAGTTTTTGAAGTTTTGCAGGATCACCTATTCACCCCCCCCCCTCTAGGTGCTCTCAATTGGTATCGGAGCCGTTCTCTTCAAGAAAGGGACTAACCGCCCGAAGAGATGGATCCTAAGGGCAAGGGGATGGTGATCAACGACAAGGAGAAGGAGTCCTTCGTCAACGAGCCCAATGATGACAGGCCCACCGACTCAGGCTCGGGCCACAAAAGAAAAGACAGGAGGAAGAAGAAGACAAGGCGCATCAAGGAAATTGTCTACTACGACAGCGACGAATCTTCCTCCTCCCAAAAGGACAACGACGACTACGACAGACGAAAGACGGTTAACTCAAACTTTTCTTTCGATTATTCGCGCATTCCGCATAGCTCAAATGCTCAATTGCTCCCCATTCCACTTGGCAAGCCCCCTCACTTTGATGGAGAGGACTACGGATTTTGGAACCACAAAATGCGTACTCACCTGTTTTCTCTCCATCCAAGCATTTGGGAGATTGTGGAAAGTGGAATGAAATTTGATAGCTCGGATAGTCCTGTGTTTATTAATGAACAGTTTCATAAGAATGCACAAGCTACTACTGTGTTGCTAGCCTCTTTGTGCAGGGACGTGTATCACAAGGTGAGCGGCTTGGACAATGCCAAGCAGATCTGGGACACCCTCAAGATCTCTCATGAGGGGAACGATATCACCTTGCTCACCAAAATGGAGTTGGTGGAGGGCGAGCTTGGAAGGTTCGCGATGATATGGGGCGTGGAGCCAACTCAAACATACAACCGGCTCAAGACCCTTATCAACAAAATAAGGAGCTACGGAAGCACGCGATGGACGGACCACGACGTCGTCCGATTGATGCTAAGGTCCTTTACCGTTCTTGATCCTCATTTGGTGAATAATATTCGTGAGAATCCCAGGTACACCAAAATGTCGCCCGAAGAAGTCCTCGGAAAATTCGTTAGCGGGCGAATGATGATCAAGGAGGCGAGGTACGTGGACGACGCCTTGAATGGTCCGATCAGCGAGCCGCAACCCCTTGCTCTCAAGGCAACAAGAAGCAAGGAGGCGCTACCTAGCAAGGTGGCACAGATTGAGGCGGCCGGACTTAATGATGAAGAGATGGCCCTCATCATCAAAAGATTCAAGACGGCGCTTAAAGGTCGCAAGGGACAGCCAAGCAAGACCAAAGCCAAGGGGAAGCGCTCATGCTTCAAATGCGGTAAGCTTGGTCATTTTATTGCTAACTGTCCCGACAATGATAGTGAACAGGACCAAGGGAGCAAGAGGGAGAAGAAGAAGGCATACAAGAAGGCAAAGGGCAAGGCACATCTACGCAAGGAGTGGGATTCGGATTGCTCCTCCTCCGACTCCGACAATGAAGGACTCGCCGCCACCACCTTCAACAAGTCATCCCTCTTCCCAAACGAGCGTCACACTTGCCTCATGGCAAGAGAGAAGAAAGTAAGCACTCATGATACTAGTACTTATGGTTCTTCAAGTGAGGATGAGTCTAGTGATGATGATGAGATAGATTACTCATGCTTATTCATAGGATTAGATAGATCTAAAGTTGATAAGATTAATGAGTTGATTGATGCTTTGAATGACAAGAATAGATTACTAGAAAAACAAGAGGATCTTTTATATGAGGAGCATGATAAATTTGTTAGTGCACAAAAATCTCTTGCTCTTGAAATTAAAAGGAATGAAATGCTCTCTAGTGAATTATCTTCTTGTCATGAAACTATTGCTACGTTAAAAGGTTTTAATGATGATTTAAATGCTAAACTAGAAGTAGCTAGTAAATCTAATTCTTGTGTAGAAATTGTTGAAACTTGTAATAGGTGTAAAGATTTTGACATTGATGCTTGTAGTGATCATTTAGTTTCAATTTCCAAATTAAATGAGGAATTAGCTAGTCTTAATGCCCAACTTAAGACTAGCAAGAATGAATTTGACAAGCTAAAATTTGCAAGGGATGCCTACACGACTGGTAGACACCCCTCAATTAAGGATGGACTTGGCTACAAGAGGGAAGCCAAGAACTTGACAAGCCATAAGGCTCCCATCTCCGCCAAGGAGAAAGGGAAGGCCCCTATGGCTAGTAGTGTGCAAAAGAACCATGCCTTTATGTACCATGATAGGAGACAATCTAGAAATGCTTATAGGAGTTGTAATGCATATAATGCCTTTGATTCTCATGCCATGTTTGCTTCTAGTTCTTCTTATGTGCATGATAGAAATGTTGGTAGGAGAAATGATGTTCATAATATGCCTAGGAGAAATGTTGCTAATGTTCCTAGGAAAGTAAATGAACCTTCTACAATATATCATGCTTTAAATGCTTCTTTTGCTATTTGTAGAAAGGATAGGAAGATAGTTGCTAGAAAATTAGGGGCAAGATGCAAGGGAGACAAAACTTGCATTTGGGTCCCTAAGGATATTTGTGCTAACCTTGTAGGACCCAACATGAGTTGGGTACCTAAGACCCAAGCCTAAATTTGCCTTGCAGGTTTATGCATCCGGGGGTTCAAGCTGGATTATTGACAGCGGATGCACAAACCATATGACGGGGGAGAAGAAGATGTTCACCTCCTACGTCAAAAACAAAGATTCCCAAGATTCAATAATATTCGGTGATGGGAATCAAGGCAAGGTAAAAGGGCTAGGTAAAATTGCAATCTCCAATGAGCACTCTATCTCTAATGTGTTTTTAGTAGAGTCTCTTGGATATAATTTACTATCTGTTAGTCAATTATGTAATATGGGATATAATTGTTTATTTACAAATGTAGATGTGTCTGTCTTTAGAAGATGTGATGGTTTACTAGCTTTTAAGGGTGTACTAGACGGCAAACTTTACTTAGTTGATTTTGCAAAAGAAGAGGCCGGTCTAGATGCATGCTTAATGGCTAAGACTTGCATGGGCTGGTTGTGGCATCGCCGCTTAGCACATGTGGGGATGAAGAACCTCCACAAGCTTCTAAAGGGAGAACACGTGATAGGTCTAACCAATGTTCATTTCGAAAAAGATAGACCTTGTGCAGCTTGTCAAGCAGGTAAACAAGTGGGAGGAGCACATCACAGCAAGAATGTGATGACCACGTCAAGACCTCTGGAGCTGCTGCATATGGACCTCTTCGGACCCGTCGCCTATCTGAGCACAGGAGGAAGTAAGTATGGTTTAGTTATTGTTGATGACTTTTCCCGCTTCACTTGGGTGTTCTTTTTGCAGGATAAGTCTGAAACCCAAGGGATCCTCAAGCGCTTCCTCAGGAGAGCTCAAAATGAATTTGAGCTCAAGGTGAAGAAGATAAGGAGCGACAATGGGTCCGAATTCAAGAATCTTCAAGTGGAGGAGTTCCTTGAGGAGGAGGGGATCAAGCACGAGTTCTCCGCTCCCTACACACCTCAGCAAAATGGTGTGGTAGAGAGGAAGAACAGGACGCTCATAGATATGGCGAGGACTATGCTTGGAGAGTTCAAGACCCCCGAGTGCTTTTGGTCGGAAGCTGTGAACACGGCTTGCCACGCCATCAACAGGGTCTACCTTCACCGCCTCCTCAAGAAGACTTCATATGAGCTGTTGACTGGTAACAAACCCAATGTATCGTACTTTCGTGTATTTGGGAGTAAATGCTACATTCTAGTGAAGAAGGGTAGGAATTCCAAATTTGCTCCCAAAGCCGTAGAAGGGTTTTTATTAGGTTATGATTCAAATACAAAGGCGTATAGGGTCTTCAACAAATCATCAGGTTTGGTTGAAGTCTCTAGCGACGCTGTATTTGATGAGACTAATGGCTCTCCAAGAGAGCAAGTTGTTGATCTTGATGATGTAGATGAAGAAGACGTTCCAACGGCCGCGATACGCACCATGGCGATTGGAGATGTACGGCCTCAGGAACATTTGGAGCAAGATCAACCGTCTTCCTCAACTATGGTGCATCCCCCAACCCAAGATGACAAACAGGTACCTCAAGTGGAGGCGCATGATCAAGGGGGAGCACAGGATGTTCAAGTTGAAGAAGAGGAAGAAGCACCTCAGGCACCTCCAACCCAAGTTCGAGCGATGATTCAAAGGGATCATCCCGTCGACCAGATATTGGGTGATATTAGCAAGGGAGTAACTACTCGTTCAAGATTAGTAAATTTTTGTGAGCATTACTCTTTTGTCTCTTCTATTGAGCCTTTCAGGGTAGAAGAGGCCTTGCTAGATCCGGACTGGTGTTGGCCATGCAGGAGGAACTCAACAATTTCAAGCGCAATGAAGTTTGGACACTGGTGCCTCGCCCCAAGCAAAATGTTGTGGGAACCAAGTGGGTGTTCCACAACAAACAGGACGAGCACGGGGTGGTGACAAGGAACAAGGCTCGGCTTGTGGCAAAAGGTTATGCCCAAGTCGCAGGTTTGGACTTTGAGGAGACTTTTGCTCCCGTGGCTAGGCTAGAATCAATTCGTATCTTGCTAGCATATGCCGCTCACCATTCCTTCAGGTTGTACCAAATGGATGTGAAGAGCGCTTTCCTCAACGGGCCGATCAAGGAGGAGGTGTACGTGGAGCAACCACCTGGCTTTGAGGATGAACGGTACCCCGACCACGTGTGTAAGCTCTCTAAGGCGCTCTATGGACTTAAGCAAGCCCCAAGAGCATGGTATGAATGCCTTAGAGACTTTTTAATTGCTAATGCTTTCAAGGTCGGGAAAGCCGATCCAACTCTTTTTACTAAGACTTGCGATGGTGATCTTTTTGTGTGCCAAATTTATGTCGATGACATAATATTTGGCTCTACTAACCAAAAGTCTTGTGAAGAGTTTAGCAGGGTGATGACGCAGAAATTCGAGATGTCGATGATGGGCGAGTTGAACTACTTCCTTGGGTTTCAAGTGAAGCAACTCAAGCACGGCACTTTCATCTCCCAAACGAAGTACACGCAAGACTTGCTAAAGCGGTTTGGGATGAAGGACGCCAAGCCCGCAAAGACGCCGATGGGAACTGACGGACACACCAACCTCAACAAAGGTGGTAAGTCCGTTGATCAAAAAGCATACCGGTCCATGATAGGTTCTTTGCTTTATTTATGTGCTAGTAGACCAGATATTATGCTTAGCGTATGCATGTGTGCTAGATTTCAATCCGATCCTAAGGAGTGTCACTTAGTGGCTGTGAAGCGAATTCTGAGATATTTAGTCGCTACGCCTTGCTTCGGGATCTGGTATCCAAAGGGGTCTAACTTTGACTTAATTGGGTACTCGGATTCCGACTATGCTGGATGTAAGGTCGATAGGAAGAGTACATCGGGGACGTGCCAATTCTTAGGAAGGTCCCTGGTGTCATGGAACTCTAAGAAACAAACCTCCGTTGCCCTATCCACCGCTGAGGCCGAGTACGTTGCCGCAGGACAGTGTTGTGCGCAACTGCTTTGGATGAGGCAAACCCTCCGGGACTTTGGCTACAATCTGAGCAAAGTCCCACTCCTATGTGACAATGAGAGTGCTATCCGAATAGCGGAAAATCCTGTTGAGCACAGCCGCACAAAGCACATTGACATCCGGCATCACTTTTTGAGAGACCACCAGCAAAAGGGAGATATCGAAGTGTTTCATGTTAGCACCGAGAACCAGCTAGCCGATATCTTTACCAAGCCTCTAGATGAGAAGACCTTTTGCAGGCTGCGTAGTGAGCTCAATATCTTAGATTCGCGGAACTTGGATTGAATTGAAGCATACATGTGTTTATGCCTTTGATCGTGTTCATTCTGCATTTTGTTGCTTATTGTGGTGCTCAAGTTGTACAAACACTCCCTGGACCTCACAAGTCCTTTTTGCAAGTGATGCACATATTTAGGGGGAGCTGTGCTACAACTTGACCCTTTGAGACTAACCATGTACTTGAGTTTGGTTGTTTTAGTCTCCAAGGAGAATTGAAAGGGAAAAGGTGGACTTGGACCATGCAAGACTTCCACTGCACTCCGATGAGAAAGAGTAACTTTTCCAAGTTCATCTTTATACTCCTATTGCCTTTGTGTTCTTATTTGAAAATTTTGGTGAGGCAATGGGGTTAAAGGGCCAAGATTGATCCCGTTTTGGTGCTTGATGCCAAAGGGGGAGAAAATAAAGGCCAAAGCAATAAATGGATCAGCTACCACTTGAGAAATTTTGAAAATAGTAGATTAGAGCTTTTGGTTTGTCAAAACTCTTTTATTGTCTTTTATGTCAAAAGCTGGCCTCTTGTGGGGAGAAGTAGTGATTATGGGAAAAAGGGGGAGTTTTTGAAATCCTTGATCAAATTTCTTTGGAAAACCTCTCTTTATGTCTCTACAAGTGGTTTTGACATAGAGATAGGAATTTGAGTTTGATTTGCAAAAACAAACCAATTGGTGGCATAGAGTGATCCATATATGTCAAATTGAATCAAAACAATTTTGAGTTCTAATTTGAATTGTTTTTGTACTTGTTCTACTTGCTTTATGTTGTGTTGGCATAAATCACCAAAAAGGGGGAGATTGAAAGGGAAATGTGCCCTTGGGCCATTTCTAAGTGTTTTGGTGATTTAGTGTCCAACACAAGTGCCTAAGTGTAAAGAGGTGGACAAAGTACAAATCAAGGATAAAGGTATGTTTCTCAGACTTAGTACATTGTTTTATGGACTAATGTATTGTGTCTAAGTGCTGGAAACAGGAAAAATCCAATTGGGAATGTCTTGGCTCGAGCAGCAAAGACTCTGCTGAGTCTGGGTGCACCGGACAGTGTCCGGTGCGCCAGGCTGGTTCGAGCGAACTGGCCGCTCTCGGGAATTCACCGGCGACGTACGGCTAAAATTCACCGGACTGTCCGGTGAGCCAACAGTCGGCCGGGCCAACGGTCGGCCGCGCAATCTGCGCGGGACACGTGGCCGAGCCAACGGCTAGAAGGGGGCACCGTACTGTCCGGTGTGCACCGGACATGTCCGGTGCGCCAACGGCTCCAGGTCTGCCAACGGTCGGCTTCGCCATTTAAGGAAAGAAATCTGGCACCGGACAGTGTCCGGTGTGCACCGGACTGTCCGGTGCGCCAGACGACAGAAGGCAAGAATTGCCTTCCCTGATTGCTCTCAACGGCTCCTAGCTGCCTTGGGGCTATAAAAGGGACCCGTAGGCGCATGGAGGAGCACACCAAGCATTCCTACAACATTTCTAAGCACCAAGACATAGATTTCGCGCATTCGTTTCATTGTGATAGCATATAGAGCTCTTGTGGAGTTGTGAACTCATTGAGTCGTGTTGCGAGCTCTTGTTGCGATTTGTGTGCGTGTTGACAGTCTGATTCTTGTGTCTTGTGTGCGTTGCTAATCCCTCCCTTGCTCCGTGTTGTTTGTGAATTTCAAGTGTATGGGCGAGAGGCTCCAAGTTGTGGAGATTCCTCGCAAACGGGATTGAGAAAAAGCAAACAAAACACCATGGTATTCAAGTAGGTCTTTGGACCGCTTGAGAGGGGTTGATTGCAACCCTCGTCCGTTGGGACGCCACAACGTGGAGTAGGCAAGCGTTGGTCTTGGCCGAACCACGGGATAACCACCGTGCCATCTCTGTGATTGATCCTTGTTGGTTATTGTGTTTTGTTGAGGATTCCTCTTTAGCCACTTGGCAATTATTGTGCTAACAATTAACCAAGTTTTTGTGGCTATAAGTTTTTGAAGTTTTGCAGGATCACCTATTCACCCCCCCTCTAGGTGCTCTCACTCTTTCCATTTCACTTATATCTCGCTTAGCCTTCGCAACTTTGAAATTTTCATTTGTTTTAGCAAGTTTTTTCTTTAAACTTTCAACCTCGGCTTTGTGAGCATCGGCTTGTGCGTTAAGCTTTGCTTCGCTGGTTTTAAGCCTATCCACTAAGGAGAGCAGTATTTTTTCTTTTTCAAGAGCTTCGTTCCTTAGTGTAATAACCTCTGATTGAATATTTCCAAGAGCTATCTGGCATCTTTCATCTTCTGCTTCCTTCTAGGCCTTTAAAGCCTTGCTCAGAATTAAGCCCTACAAAAACAAAGGATGAGCACATACTGATAAAGAAATAAGCTACAAAAATAATCTGTTTTTCAACAAGTTAAAATATTCTCACCTTCAGACTGTTATAGGCAAGGCTATCCGCGAGCTGGTCCTTCGTCATTGCTGACAAGCCTAGTTCAAGCTTCGGATATCCTACATTGTCCGCCATCTCCCGACAGACATGTATCTCCTTATTGTCTGGCAAACAATAAAGGAAGTCATCTTCGTCATCGCCACTATACACCAAGGATCCTCGAGGGTACCTCAGATCCTTGGCATAATGTTGCGCTTTGGCAATTTGCTCCTTCGATAATTTTTCCGTGAAGCATGTCGCACTATCAATTTCAATTCTTCGGTAGGCGCTACAGGGGCAGGAGATCCAGATTCTTCAGCAGCACCTTCTTTTTCCAATATTAATGGTGCTCCGGCAGCCTCCGAGGGTCTTGTTTCTGTACTTTCTTCAGCAACCTCTAAAGATCTTGCTTCGGCGGGGACTGACGGTCCAGCTTCAGCACTAGTCTGCACCATGATAGCTTTGCTAGATTTCTTTAGGGCTTCGCCATCTACATCAGGTGCCGAGGCAGGAGTCGATGCCTTTACAGATTCTATAACAGCGTCTAGTATGCTGGCCATCCTCCTCCTCTTTGGAGTTATTGCAGCAATCTTTGGTACCTTCGGTAGCTCTGTCTCTTGCAATGGATTCAAAGCATTCAGTTGTTCCGCTGCTATCTTTGGTTTTGGCTCTTCGGCCGATTCTGTCTTAGCTTCGGCAAGAGCAGAGTGACTTGACCCAAAAACAGAAGAAGACTCTTCAGCAGGACTCAGCTCTTCGGTCGTCTCAGCGCGCTTGGGCCGATGTGTCAAAACCTTAACCTATTTTGGCTTTGGTGTATTAGAGATCGCCGAAGCAGCAACTCTTCTTTTCTTTCCTGGCTTCGGCGCAATCTGGGTATACGAAACCAATGACATCAAAAACCCTATTCAGCCACTTCTTGCCTTGACCTCCGAAGGCCACCGTCATAGCATCATCTTTGGCCCTTGAATAAGCACCAAGCAATTCATCGTTGGTTGCCTCAATGGCATCTAGCCAGTTGTCGTTTGGCTCATCAAATTGGCTCCTATATTTGAATGTATACTTCAAATAAATTAAGCCACCTTAGCTAGACCCAGCAGCAGCCTCCTTTGGCATCTCCCACCCACTTCCGAGTGGCCACACTTTGTAAGCAATATGCTCTTAGACTAAGTCCCTGGTGCCCATGTAAGTGCATACTATGTTAAAAGCAGCTTGGCACACTTGTATGTCGTTCCCAAGGGCAATGGATGGTCTCCTAATGCCGAAGTGAGACCATATAGGATGTTGGATAATCCCCTTGATGTCTTCTCTTTCAACCAGAACATTCTTCACATAGAACCATTCTTGCATCTAGGCCCCCGGCCATCTCTTGTGAAATGTTGGAACTGGGTTGCTCGCCTCAGAGCGGATTACGAAGCCGTAGCAACCAAAGTTGTTGTGATATTGATTTTTTCCGATGGCCTTCGTCTCATAAGACAATTCATCCATGTTGCAGAAGCACTTTGCATTTGGTTCTAACCCTTGGCTCCTCATGGCCCAAATATAGATCCCCATCTTGATGATGGCTTCAGGGGTAAGCTGATGAAGGTAAGTTTTGAAAGTTTTTAGGACTTCGACCAGCATCTTATCCAGAAGAAACCGAAGCCATGCTTTCATGAAGCTTCTATAGACGACCACCTCATCAGCTTCGGGCACAGGGACATTATTCTTGTAACACCCTGAATTTGGGGGGTATAAAATTTCTTTCTAATTATCACCCAAATCCAGGTGTTACTCTCGTCTCTCTCTCTAGTTTCTATCTATCTCTATACTCTCTCTTTATTTTTGAGGAGAAATAGCTTATTTAAGGAGTGATTAATTATTTATCTTTGCCAAAACACTATGGGTCATGACATGTTGCATCATGCTAAGCTTAGATATTCTTTGAATTGTTGCACATGTTTGAATTAGTTTGAATTTGAAACTTGATTTGAATTTGAATTGAAAACCCTAGAGAAAAGAAATGGAAAAGCAATTAGGAAATTCAGGAAAAAGGAAAAAGGCAAAGCAGCCAAGACGGCCTAGCTCCCAGCGCGGCCGCGCGCCCACGCGTCTGCTGCCTGACAAGTGGGTTCCACCTGTCAGCGGCAACTCCCTCCCCCGCGCGCCCTCTCCCTCCCCCTCTCTGCCCTGTGGGGCCAGGCTGTCAGTGCCGGTTTCCTCGCCTGCATGCCCCTCTTCTCTCTCTTTTCTACGGGCCCGCTTGTCAGTCGTCAAGCCATTGCCCCACGCGCCTGTCCTCTCTTTCTCTGCACCGTTGGCCTGTGCTATCAGCTCCGCCTTCCCCGCGCCCGCCGTGGACCAGCGCGCACTCGCGCACGTCGCTAGGAACCTCAGCCATGTCATCCGCCCATGTGTCCCAGCTCTTTTTAAGCACCGCCCGCACCCACACTCACTTCCGCGCCTCATTTCACACAGCCCCTCTCTCGCTGGCGCTCTGCCCACGCCGTCCGACCTCGCCGGAGACCCGCGCCCGCATCCCCGGTCATCTAACTCGTCGGAGGCTACGCCAAGCGACCTCGAGCTCCGCCCCAAGGTGAGACACCCATCCCCGCACTTGTTTTCCCCTATTTGCGCCTGCCTTTAGCCAATTTGGCCTCGCCGGCGTGTGGCCGCGCTTGCTCGCCACACCCACACGGTGTCCAGCCAGCCTGACCCCGTCCAGTGCCTCGGTTTTGGCCCAAAGTGCTTCCCCACCTCCATTGGAACTAGCCCGAGCCCTATCACGACTGATTGTCTCTCCTGGCGGTCGGGATTCCTCGCCGGAATTGTCCTGACCCGCCTAGAGTTTTTCCCCCGCCGTTCCCCTCTCTGCCCTGGTCTCGTGGCCATAACCCCGCCATCGAGTTTGCCGAGTCGTCTTCCCCATCTCTGACCAACTCCAGCGACCCTAGGACCGTCGTAGCATGCACCCAACCTAACTCCGGTGACTTCACCGCTGCGAAGAGGAGCGGCACCGCCCATAGCCATTCCCTCCTCCCGGTTTGATCTCCTCCGTCCAATCTTGATCGCACGGCCTAGATCACGGCATACCGTTTCGCACATGCGCGCCCTGTGTCCGGGCCTGCCTATCAGCGCCTGCATCCCCTGGCGCTAGGCCCGACCGGTCAATGCGCCCCCCCTCGGTCGCTGACGCCCCTGGCCCGCCTGTCAGCGCTCGCCTGCCCGCGCGCGTGCCCTCTACCGCAGATCTAATCTCCGCCGTTAGTTTCTGATCTAACGGTTGAGATCGTCCGATACCTTTTCGCGTGTAGTTTTGCTTAAGAGACCCTCGGGTTAGTTGGAATTAACCCGCCGTCCCTGGTTTTCACGCACAGGCCCCTGTAATCTTGCAGATTGAACCCTAGGCTTTTAAATAATTATAGAATTGGACCTATTTTCATATTTTAAATCCCCAAACTTGTTTATTTCACATCTTTTGCATATGAACTCCAAATTTAGTGATTCAAATTGCAAAATGTTCATAGGAATATTCTCTGTTTAAATAAATCAGTTCCAGTTACTGTCTGTACATTCTAATTTTATGGTTAACTATGAACTAGTATATGTGTAGATTTGTTTATCTAATAAAATAAATAAAAGGAAAACCCTAGAGGCTAAGGATATTTAATCTTGTGAGATTAATAATATGTATCACCTGAATTTATCTCTGGTTTAACTTTTATGTTTCATTAAAAAGAATTAAATTAGATTATGTAATCATGGACAACACTTAGGGAATAATCAATTACTAAATGAGAGTTAGTCCACCCTATAATCTAAATTCCCTTTTGAGTTATACTTTTCTTTTGAGATGAGATTCCCATGTTTGTACAAGATTGATGTATTGTTTATTTGTCATTTACCAAATGTATTGAATGCATGATCGTTTTATTTAGACAACGAGCAGTCCGAGATTCCCGAGTGTGTTGCAGGAGACCTCCCTTATCAACAACCTGGTGAAGGCAAGTGTCCTCTGACCCATTATGTCCCACTCATTTATAATTCACTATCCCGCATTACATTATTTAAACCTAAGGACTTGACTAGTCTGTATTGACTGACCCTTATTTACCTTTTGGGTTATCATGGTTAGCTTTATGCGATTGCTTTAACTTAATCAATGAACATGATGTGATTATTTATGATACGATGATGTTATCCCAATGATGATATTGTGATACTCTAGGGGGCTCAGGCCTTTTTCCTGAGTACCTCTCCGTAAGGACCTGTTTGTGGAGTGACCACCTAGGATAACAGTGCAACCATGAGGGTGGAATGGGACGCCCTTAGCTGATTAATTAGATGAACCTGGGGGTATAGTTGGCTTTGCCGGAGGGCCGTTAATGGGGGCCGGGGCGTAGTGCTCACTCTGCTAAGGGGGGTGCAGAGGTTCATTCGATTTGGTTTTGTTAGTCACCCACCTTGGGGAGGTGTACTGCGTTTGTACGACTGGCAAAACCTAACGAGCAGCTATGCACCAAAGGAGTCTTTGTAAAGGATACGTAGTGTATCCCTGGCCTATCACTTGGGTAGTGAAGATCGGGTCTGTATAACCCAGGCTAGAAAGGGATCACGACTTGTGGTTAAAGTGTACAAATATTGCAGAGTGTTAGAAACTGGTATCTCAGCTGAGCTCACGGTTAAGAGCAGCCTTCGGATCCTCTTTGATTAGAAGAACTTTGGTTAAATTTATGATGATGGTTAACAATGATGTTATGAATCTGATCTCTAGTATTTCTTCTTTGAGGGAGTACTTTTGGGTAATAACTGGTTTTATTACTAAAACTTGGCTCTACTGATAATAATAAATACTTGACCAACTAAGAGCAACTGCTTAACCTCAACCCCAAATACAGCTAGTCCACTTTAGCCAAACAGGACATTTGCTGAGTGCATTGATGTGTACTCACCCTTGCTTTGCACACCACCCCCACCCCAGGTTGTCTTCACTATACTCAGTGCTCAGGAGGTGATGCTGGAAACATGGAGGACTTTGAGGAGTTCCAGGACAACGACGAGTTCTAGTTTATTTTAGTGGCAAACCCCCAGTCAGCTGCTTGTGTAGGCTTATCATCTACGTTTCGTTTCTCCGCACTTTGATATTTATGTTGAACACAATGGTTATGTATTAGGCTCTGTGGATGTTTTAGACATCTTGTTGTAATAAAGTACCTATCCACTATTTATTTCGAGCATTGTGTGATGATGTCCAATTATGTAATTGCTATGTACGTGAGTTTTTGATCCTGGCACGTACATGGTTCACATTCGGTTTACCTTCAAAACCGGGTGTGACATAAGTGGTATCAAAGCCTTGCTGATTGTAGGACCGCTAACCTAGACTAGAATGGTCGCCCTAAGGAATATAGACCCCTACTCTTTCCTTGATCCTCAGTGTCCTTTCAAAAGTTGGTCATCTTGACCAACTCTATGTTATTTACTTATCTCAAAAGTTTTGTCTCACTTTTCTTTCTGTTTACTTTCTGGTCTCATAGTTCTAATCTCACTCTTGTGCTTATGATGTCTTTTGTAGATGGCTCGTCTTAGGTGCACTGCAAGTAAGTCTATGATCCCCTTTTTGCCTTCTCGCCTAGTGGAGCGTCCACTGTGTCGCACGGTGCTAGGTAAGTCCAGTCACCTGGAGAGACTGCATCGTCGCCTGCACGAGGAGCAGGAGCGCCGACGCCAAGAGCAGGAGCAGGAGCAGTAGGACTCTTCCCACTCGCCTCAGCAGGAGGTGGAGTCTGGGAGGCTGCCTTCCCCTGCACCTTAGCCAGAGATGCCCCCTGTACCACCACAGGGCATCCTAGCTGCTGGAGGAGACCCTAACGGAGATGGAGACAGAGACGACGACGATGCCAGTGGCAGTTTGAGCCATGACACGGAGCTCTCGGAGGAGCAGGAGCCGAAGGGATGGATCGCTAGACCCATCACTCGTGACGCCGCTCGCTGGTGTCACTTCCATGACGCTCTCGACACCGTGTTGTGTCGGGCCTTCGATCGACACACTTGGTCCATCAAGTACCGTTGTGTAGTCTACCAGCATCGTCGCGGGTTATACCTAGACCAGTGGGAGGCTACTTGCTTGGTGCGCCATCCGGACGATGATCTCCGAGGTGCAGAGACCTTCTCAGAGCATTATTCTATTACTAAGAGGGATACTGCTGAGGCAGCCATGCAAGATGCAGCATGACGGGCACTTTCTCAGTACTGCTCGTTGTTCAGCGGGGTAGCTGATGGCCTCGACCTGAAGTACTAGCCTCGTCGTTCAACCGGCAGTGCTAGAGGTGTGATTGTCTCGCCAGTTGGTGAGGGCAATCCCAAGCTGAACAGCATGGTCAACTTGGCCGCCGTGCTCAACACAGAGCTAGACCATGCCCTTGATGAGTTGGGCAAGGTTCTAGCGGAGGTTGCGGAATTGCGTGCTGAGTGCGCAGCACGCCACTATTTGGATGGTGGTTCTCCTGCCCCTATCGGGATTCAGCACCCTTATCGTTCACCGCCCCGTGGTCGCTTCGACTATGGTACCCTAGACTGCAGGACCCGGATAGATTTGGATCCATAGATCGACAGAGTCAGAGTCTGCAATAATGCTTAATTCAGTGTCTTAGTTTAGTCAACCTTAGCTAGAGTTAGTTTGCTTAAGATATGTTGGAATGCTTGTCATGATGAACTTGTAATGAAGTTGGATCTTTGTAATGGTTGTCATCATGGTGTGGGCATCCCCTGCAACTTGGTGTAGTTATTAATAAAGTCAGTTACTTAGTTGGGTAATCCATTTATTTCCACTTTCCTCTTTATTGGAGAAGCTGTCACTAAAGATGATCAATTATTCAGTGCTGTGAAGGATTCCATATATCTTTTCTTATGCTGAAAGACTGTAGAGTCAGATCTAATTTATGTGTGTGATTTCTACAGATGTATGAGAACAGGCGCAGAGGTGCAAGGCGTGCTCAGCCAGAACAACAAGCACCCCAAGAAGATGCAGCTCAGCAGCAGCAGTTGCCACCGCCACCACCGATGACCATTGAGCAAATGTTCTTAATGCAGACCCAAGCAGTCCAAGCAATTGGACAAACTTTAGCAGCAATGCAACAGATGCAGCAGCAGCCACCACCACCTCAGCCTCTAGTGCAAGTTCAGATGCCACAAGTGCATAGAGACAAGCAGGCAGAATTCATGAGGGGCCATCCCCCTATCTTTGCCCATTCTGCTGATCCCATGGACACCGAGGATTGGCTACGTACCGTGGAATGTGAGTTGCACACTGCTCAGTGCAACATTCGCGAGAAGGTGTTGTATGGTCCCCGACAGCTAAGGGGAGCAGCACAGTCTTGGTGGGAGTCTTACCTCGCCACCCATGGCAACCCTGAAGCCATCACCTGGGAGGAATTTAGGGGCAACTTCCATCACTACCATGTGCCCGAGGGACTGATGATAGTGAGGAGGGAGTTTCTTGCCTTAAAGCAAGGTCCCCTGTCCGTCAGCGAGTATAGGGACAAATTTCTGCAGCTGTCGCTTTACACCCTAGAAGATGTCAACACGGATGCCAAGAGGCAGTACCGCTTCTTGAGAGGATTGGTTGATCCCCTCGATTACCAGCTGATGAACCACACCTTCCCTACCTTCCAGCATTTGATCGACATGGCTATTATGACTGAAAGGAAGCGTCAGGAGATGGAGGAAAGGAAACACAAGATTAGTGGATCTGAGGTTAGGAGTAGCAGTCGTCCCCACTACTCAGGCAACCCACCTCAGCCATTCAGGCAGGGTCACCAGCACCAGCACCAGCATCAGCGTCAGAACCAGCAGCAGCAGTACCAAAGGCAGTTTCCTCAGCAGCAGCAGCAGTACCATCAGAATAACCAGCAGGGAGGAAATCATATCAGCATCAGAGTAACTAAGCACCCCGTCTTCCTGCCCTAGCAACCAACTAGAACAACCAAGCAGCGCCAACGCAAGGAGGAAGTCATGCATGTTTCCACTCTAGGGAACAAGGTCACTGGGCGAATCATTACCCAAAGAAAGCAGCTCAGCAGCAGCCAGCTCCTAATGCCCCAGTCAGGTAGAATACAATGTAACAAGGAGGCAACAACCGTGGGTAGTCTCATGCCCAGTGTGGAAAGGTGAACCACTTGGAGGCCGACACGGTCCAGGAGACTCGAGGAGTGGCACTAGGTACATTTTCAGTCGAGTACCATTCTGCAAATGTGTTATTTGATACTGGAGCAACACATTCTTTTGTGACTGCATCATGGGTAGAATCACATAATATACCAGTAGCACCCATGTATCCACCTATGAGGGTTAGTTCAGTTGGTGGAAGAACCCAAACGGATAGATTTTTCCCTAGTGCAAGAGTTCAAATAAGGGGGATAGAGTTCCTCGCTGATCTAATAGTTATGGGTAACCAGGATACAACTATAGATGTAATCCTAGGGATGATCTGGCTAACCAAGTATCAAGCCAGTCTTAGCTATGACAAGAGAATGGTGAAGTTAGTGTCCCTATCAGGAGAAAAAGTGTTAGTGGAGTTGGTCTTGTCTGGACCAAGGAAAGGAAGCTGTCACCAAGTCACCACCCATATTGAGGAGATTAAACCATCAGAGGCTATCAATGTAGTATCAGAATTCCCAGATGTGTTTCCTGAGGAGTTACCATGTATGCCACCTAAAAGGAAAGTTGAATTTTCCATAGAGCTTATACCAGGCACCGCTCCTATTTCCAAGAGAGCCTATCGAGTGTCCGAACCAGAATTGGTGGAACTCAAGAAGCAGATTGATGAGTTGTTAGGGAAAGGTTACATCAGACCAAGTACCTCGCCTTGGGCAACCCCAATGCTATTTGTGGAGAAGAAGGATGGAACAAAGATGATGTGCATTGATTATAGATCCTTGAATGAAGTTACTATCAAAAACAAGTACCCCCTGCCCAGAATTGAAGATTTATTCGGTTAGTTGACAGGAGCCAGTGTGTTCTCAAAGACAGATCTGAGGTCGGGATACCATCAGCTCAGAATCCGACCTTCGGATATACCGAAGAAAACATTCATCACCAAGTATGGACTATATGAGTTCACGGTCATGTCATTCGGTTTGATGAATGCGCCAGCTTACTTCATGTACTTAATGAATAGTGTGTTCATGGACTACCTCGACAAGTTTGTAGTGGTGTTCATTGATGATATTCTTATATATTCCTAGAATGAGCAAGAGCATGAGGAGCATTTGAGGAAAGTACTTCAGAGGCTACGAGATTGTCAGCTGTATGCCAAGCTTAGCAAGTGCGAGTTCTAGATCAGTGAAGTCCTGTTCTTGGGCCACATTATAAACCGAGAGGGATTGGCTGTAGATCCAAAAAAGGTAATAGCTATTCTGGATTGGAAAGCCCCAAAAGATGTCTGAGGAATCAAGAGTTTCATTGCAATGGCCGGTTATTATCGACGTTTCATTGAAGGTTTCTCCAAGATTGCCAGGCCAATGACAACCTTGTTGGCAAAGAAGGTTGAGTTCAAGTGGACCCCAACATGCCAAAAGTCTTTCGAGACATTGAAGGAAAAGTTGACAATGGCACCATTATTGATATTGCCAGATGTTCACAAGCCATTCTCAGTATATTGTGATGCTTCGTACACCGGACTAGGATGTGCGTTAATGCAGGAAGGGAGAGTAGTGGCATACTCGTCCCACCAACTGAAGATTCATGAGAAGAATTATCCTACTCATGATCTAGAATTAGCAGTCGTGGTTCATGCACTGAAGACCTGGAGGCATTATCTTTATGGGCAGAAGTGTGATATCTACACGGATCACAAGAGCCTCAAGTACATATTCACTTAGTCAGAGTTAAACATGAGGCATCAAAGATGGCTAGAATTGATCAAAGATTATGAGCTAGAGTTTCATTATCACCCAGGCAAAGCAAATGTGGTTGCAGATGCTCTGAGTAGAAAGAGTCAAGTCAATATGTTGTTCGCTCACCCCATGTCGTATGAGCTAGCGAAGGAATTCGACAGATTGAGTCTCGGATTTTTGAACAACACCCAAGGAGTGACAATTGAGTTGGAACCCACTCTAGAGCAAGACATCAGGAAGGGCCAGAAGGATGATGAGAAGATCAATGAGATCCAGCAGCTGATCATAGATGGAAAAGGCAAGGATTTCTGTGAAGATGCAAAAGGAGTGGTATGGTTTAAGGATAGACTGTGTGTTCCCGACATCAAATCGATCCGGGAACTGATTCTCAAGGAAGCTCATGAGACAGCATACTGTATACACCCCGGTAGCAAGAAGATGTACGAAGACCTAAAGAAAAGATTCTAGTGGTACGGTATGAAAAGGGAGATAGCAGAGTATATGGCTATATGTGACAGTTGTCAAAGGATTAAAGCAGAACATCAGAGACCTACAGGATTGTTGCAGCCGTTGCAGATTCCTCAGTGGAAATGGGATGAGATCGGAATGGACTTTATAGATGGGTTGCCTCGCACTCGTACTGGTTATGACTCCATCTAGGTAGTAGTGGACCGTTTGACAAAGGCGGCCCATTTCATACCAGTCAAGACCACCTACAACAGTGTGGTGTTGGCCGAACTATACATGTCTCATATTGTGTCCTTGCATGGCATTCCAAAGAAGATAGTATCAGACCGAGGCACCCAGTTTACCTCTCATTTCTAGCAGCAGTTACATGAAGCTTTAGGCACACACTTAAAGTTCAGCTCAGCTTATCACTCGCAGACAGATGGTCAAACAGAGAGAACCAATCAGATTCTTGAGGATATGTTGAGGGCTTGTGCTTTGCAAGACAAGATAGGTTGGGACAAGAGGCTACCATATGCAGAATTCTCTTACAACAACAGCTATCAAGCCAGTCTGAAGATGTCACCATTCGAAGCGCTTTATGGGAGGAATTGCAGAACTCCATTGCATTGGGACCAACCTAGCAAAAGACAGGTGTTCGGTCCAGATATTTTGCTTGAAGCCGAAGAGAACATCAGAATGGTCCGAGAGAATCTGAAGGCGGCACAGTCCAGACAGCAAAGCTATGCTGACACCCGAAGAGGAGAACTGAGCTTTGAAGTAGGAGACTATGTCTACTTGAAGGTGTCACCAATCAGAGGAATCAAAAGGTTCAGAGTCAAAGGCAAGCTAGCACCTCGATACATCAGACTGTACTAGATTCAAGCAAGGCATGGAGAAGTGGCATATCAACTCAGTTTACTAGAGAATCTGTCAGCTATGCATGATGTGTTCCATGTGTCTCAGTTGAAGAAATGCTTGAGAGTGCCAGAAGAGCAGTTGCCAACAGAGGATCTTGAAGTTCAAGAAGATCTAACATATATTGAGAAGCCAACTCAAATTCTGGAAACAGCAGATCGGGTCACTCGGAGAAGTACCATCACGATGTGCAAAGTCAAATGGGGCCACCACTTAGAAGAAGAAGCAACCTAGGAAAGATAAGATGATTTGAAAGCCAAGTACCCTGAACTCTTTTCTAGCCAGCCCTGAATCTCGAGGGCGAGATTTTTTAAGGGGGATAGGTCTGTAACACCCTGAATTTGGGGGGTATAAAATTTCTTTCTAATTATCACCCAAATCTAGGTGTTACTCTTCTCTCTCTCTCTAGTTTTTATCTATCTCTAGACTCTCTCTCTCTTTCTTTTTGAGTAGAAATAGCTTATTTAAGGAGGGATTAACTATTTATCTTTGCCAAAACACTATGGGTCATGACATGTTGCATCATGCTGAGCTTAGATATTCTTTGAATTGTTGCACATGTTTGAATTAGTTTGAATTTGAAACTTGATTTGAATTTGAAATGAAAACCCTAGAGAAAAGAAATGGAAAAGCAATTAGGAAATTCAGGTAAAAGGAAAAAGGCAAAGCAGCCTGGCCGGCCCAGCTCGACCCAGCTAGGCCGCATGCCCGTGCCGCCTGACAGGTGGGTTCCACCTGTCAACGGCAACTCCCTCCCCACACGCCCTCTCCCTCCCCCTCTCTGCCCTGTGGGGCTAGGCTGTCGGTGCCGGTTTCCTCGCCCGCACGCCCATCTTCTCTCTCTGCTATATGGGCCCGCTTGCCAGTCGTCGAGCTATTGCCCCGCACACCCGTCCTCTCTCTCTGCACAGTGGGCCTGCGTTGTCAGCTCTGCCTTCCCCACGCCCACCGTGGACCAGCGCACGCGCACTCAATCACATCACCGGGAACCTTGGCCACGTCATCCACCCCACGTGTCCTAGCTCTTTTTGAGCACCGCCTGCACCCACACTCACTTCCCCGCCTCATTTCATACAGCCCTGCTCTCGCTAGCACTCTGCCCACACCGTCCGACCTCGCCGGAGAACCGTGCCCACCTCCCCGGTCATCTACCTCGCCGGAGGCCACGCCAAGCGACCCTGAGCTCCGCCCCAAGGTGAGACACCCATCCCCGCGCTTGTTTTCCCCTATTTGCGCCTACCTCTAGCCAATTTGGCCTCGCCGGCATGTGGCACCACTTGCTCGCCACGCCCGCACGGTGTCCGGCCAACCCGACCCCGTCCAGTGCATCGGTTTTGGCCCAAAGTGCTCCCCCACCTCCACTAGAACTAGACCGAGCCCTATCACGACCGATTGTCTCTCCTGGTGGCCGGGATTCCTCGCCAGAATTGTCGTGACCCGCCCGGAGTTTTTCCCCCGCCGTTCCCCTCTCTGCCCCAGTCTCGTGGCCATAACCCCGCCATCGAGTTCGCCGAGTTGTCTTCTCCATCTCTGACCAACTCCGGCGACCCCGGGACCACCGTAGCACGCACCCGCCCCAACTCTGGCGACTTCACCGCCGCGAAGAGGAGCGGCACCGCCCGCAGCCATTCCCCCTCCTGGTTTGATCTCCTCCGTTCGATCTTGATCGCACGGCCCAGATCACAGCATACTGTTTCACGCACGCCCGCCCTGCGTTTGGGCTTGCCTGTCAGCGCCTGCATCCCTGGGCCCGACCGGTCAGTACGCCCCCCTCGGTCGCTGACGCCCCTGGCCCGCCTGTCAGCGCTCGCCCGCCCACATGCGCCCTCGGCCGCAGATCTAATCTCGGCCGTTGGTTTCTGATCTAACAGTTGAGATCGTCCGATACCGTTTCGCGTGTAGTTTTGGTTAAGAGACCCTCGGGTTAGTTGGAATTAACCCGCCGTCCCTGGTTTCGCACGCCGGTCCCTGTAATCTTGCAGATTGAACCCTAGGCTTTTAAATAATTATAGACTTGGACCTATTTTCATATTTTAAATACCCAAACTTGTTTATTTCATATCTTTTGCATATGAACTCCAAATTTAGTGATTAAAATTCCAAAATGTTCATAGGAATATTGTCTGTTTAAATAAATCAGTTCCATTTACGGTCTGTACATTCTAATTTTATGGTTAACTATGAATTAGTATATGTGTAGATTTGTTTATCTAATAAAATAAATAAAAGGAAAACCCTAGAGGCTAAGGATATTTAATCTTGTGAGATTAATAATATGTATCACCTGAATTTATCTCTGGTTTAACTTTTATGTTTCATTAAAAAGAATTAAATTAGATTATGTAATCATGGACAACACTTAGGGAATAATCAATTACTAAATGAGAGTTAGTCCACCCTATAATCTAAATTCCCTTTTGAGTTATACTTTTCTTTTGAGATGAGATTCCCATGTTTGTACAAGATTGATGTATTGTTTATTTGTCATTTACCAAATGTATTGAATGCATGATCATTTTATTTAGACAACGAGCAGTCCGAGATTCCCGAGTGTGTTGCTGGAGACCTCCCTGAGCAACAACCTGGTGAAGGCAAGTGTCCTCTGACCCATTATGTCCCACTCATTTATAATTCACTGTCCCGCATTACATTATTTAAACATAAGGACTTGACTAGTCTCTATTTACTGATCCTTGTTTACCTTTTGGGTTATCATGGTTAGCTTTATGCTATTGCTTTAACTTAATCAATGAACATGATGTGATTATTTATGATACAACGATGTTATCCCAATGATGATATTGTGATACTCTAGGGGGCTCAGGCCTTTTTTCTGAGTACCTCTCCATAAGGACCTGTTCATGGAGTGACCACCCGGGATAACTGTGCAACCATGAGGGTGGAATGGGATGCCCTTAGCTGATTAATTAGATAAACCTGGGGGTGTAGTTGGCTTTGCCGGAGGGCCGTCAATGGGGGTTGGGGCGTTGTGCTCGCTCGGCCAAGGGGGGGTGCAGAGGTTCATTTTATTTGGTTTTGTTAGTCACCCACCTTAGGGAGGTGTACTGCATTTGTACGACTAGCGAAACCTAACGAGCAGCTATGCACCAGAGGAGTCTTCGTAAAGGCTATGTAGTGTATCCCTGGGCATTCACCTCGGTACTGAAGATCGAGTCTGTACAACCTAGGCTGGAAAGGGATCACGACTTGTGGATAAAGTGTACAACCTCTGCAGAGTGTTAGAAATTGGTATATCAGCCGAGCTCACAGTTAAGAGCAGCCTTGGGATCCTGTTTGCTTAGAAGAACTTTGGTTAAATTTATGATGAACAATGATGTTATGAATCTAATCTCTGGTATTTCTTCTTTGAGGGAGTACTTTTGTGTAATAACTAGTTTTATTACTTAAACTTGGCTCTATTGATAATAATAAATACTTGACCAACTAAAAGCAACTGCTTAACCTCAACCCCACATACAGCTAGTCCACTTTAGCCAAACGGGACATTTGCTGAGTACGTTGATGTGTACTCACCCTTGCTTTGCACACCACCCCCACCCCTAGGTTGTAGCCACTGTACTCAGTGCTCAAGAGGTGATGCTGGCAACATGGACTTTGAGGAGTTCTAGGACTACGACGAGTTCTAGTTTATTTTAGTGGCAAACCCCCAGTCAGCTACCTATGTAGGCTTATCATCTACGTTTTGTTTCTCCGCACTTTGATATTTATGTTGAACATAATGGTTATGTATTAGACTCTGTGGATGTCTTGGACATCTTGTTGTAATAGAGTACCTATCCGCTATTTATTTCAAGCATTGTGTGATGATGTCCAATTATGTGATCGATGTGTACGTGAGTTTCTGATCCTGGCTCGCACATGGTTCGCATTCGGTTTACCTTCAAAATCAGGTGTGACAATTCTCCCCCCCCCCAGCTCTCACAATAGAAATGTCACGAAAGTACCTTCCCCTCATTGCATCAATTTGTCCTTGCTTGATCGTTGATTTCCCGAAGACAACATGGCTTGGTCTCTAGGGCCGATCTTTGGCACCCTCATTCTCACTTTCTGCATCAAAGTCGTCACTGTCACTGGAACCCTCAGATATCCCATCTAGTGTCTCATGCGCAATCTTTTCTGCATTTGTTCTCTCCATAGCTTCGTAAAACTCGGACATCGCCGGGTCGATAATCCTCTTTTCGTCAGCCATCAAATCAAACCTTGTTGAAATGCCGAAGCTTAAAATCCAATCAAAACTTGATAAAGCAAGAAAGTTTAAAATGGCAAGTACAGTGTAAGCAACTGAAATGGCACAAGAAATGCTTTCAATACGAGCTCCTATTTATATGCCTAGCGCTCCACGATTTGGTGGGCCTGGCATGTTAGTGTCGTTCGCTATTTTAGCGAAGGGAAGGTGTTTTTTGGACCTTTGGCTAAAGGCCTTCGTTCACGTCGCAGTCTAAATTTGTTACAAGGAAACAAATTAATACTGCGAGGGGCTACTATTGGGCCTTCCTCTTCTGAAGGTCCTAAAAAATGTGACTAACCATATGTTTTTAGCATGATTACAAATAGTTACAGGAAGCTTCGGCTTTGGGATGGAGGACTTCTCTTATGACAGAACGAAGGGAAATAAAGAGTGGGCGACGAAGCTAGAAGCCAAGGGACTTCGGCTGGACATGTTGACGAAGCTCAAGTATGATAACGACTGAGAGGATAAACACCATACAGTCCTTAATAATTCATGTTAATATTATAGATAGTTACTAGGGACATAAATGTACTTTTATCTGGGCTGCGTCCCGTCCTATAAATAGATGAACAGTAACACCGTACTGTTCACGCTAGATTGTAATCACTCTCGCGTCATTCTTGTTCTCTCACCTTTTGACAAGCCGAAGGTATCAATGTAATATGGATATTGCTGATGTTTACTCATGTTTATGTAATTTAAGAATAAATAGATTATTGATACATAACTATTATTACCATTCTTCCTTTGTGTTCCTTTATTTTCTTATTTTATATTTACATGTATATGCTAAAATGATGAAGGTATGTTCTTCATGACCTTTGTCTGAAGATCATTATATCTGAAAGGAAAAAATGCTTCGAAGGACGAAGGTCTTTAACCATTAACAATTGTGTTGCCTTGTTCTTGATTTATAGCATTTGAGGACAAGTGATCAATAAGCACAGTTTGACTCCAAAGCGTTCAAAACTTTCTGTGATCAGATTGGAACCAAATACACTTTGCATCAGTAAGACATCTAGAATCCAACGACTTAGTATAGCAGGCAAATGGAATCATTATCACAGGAATAATGAGATCAATCTTTAATTTGCCAAAGGGAAAGTGGCTAGATGAACTAATAAAGGTGGTGTGGAATCATAATACTGTCGTCTCAAGATCAACAGGTTTCACCCCATTTAATCTTTTGTTCGGTGATGAAGTAATAACACCGGAAGAAGTAAAGACAAGATCAATAAGGACTCTAGCTTCAGCAGAGGACAAAGACATTTTCAAAGTGTCAAAAGACTCTATAGAAGGAGTCAGACTTTAGGCAATAGATCATATTAATAAATACCAAGCCGAAACAGCAAAGTGGCGGGATAGGAAAGTTTGGTTAAAGAACATTAAGCCAGGACATTTGGTGCTCGACTAATAGCTAACCCAGAAACAGTGGGGAAGCTATAACTCGAATGGGAGGGTCCCTTCTTGGTGGTATCTTCATCAAAACTAGGATCGTACACATTAAGAGACATGGATGGGAATGATATTCTAAGATCCTGGATCGTAGATGAGCTTCGGAGATACTATGTGTACAGCTATGTAATTTTTCTTTCCCTATGGTACCCTTTTTTCGTTTCAAGAGGGAAGAAAGGTTTTTAACGGGGCCATAGGTTGTAATTTTCATTTCCTTTTCACAGCCTTACTCAATACAAGGGCAAATTTCCCCATATGTAAAATGTAAAGATCTAAGATTACACCTTCGAGTGTAAAAATATGAAGAAGCTCCAAAGTCGTTTCTACGAGGATGCAGAGCTAAGATACAACCTAATAAAGGTGAAGAAGCTTCAAAGTCGTTTCTATGGAGATGCAGAGCTAAGATACCACCTAAGTAAAGATGAAGAAGCTCCAAAGTCGTTCCTAAGGGGATGCAGAGCTAAGCTCCAAAGTCGTTCCTATGGGCATACAAAGCTAAGATACCACCTAATAAAGGTGAAGAGACTCCAAAGTCATTCCTAAGGGTATGCAGAATCTGGGTGTGTGAATTTTTTACCTTCGGCATACACTTGCATAAAGCATCACATCATACTTTGCATTCATTAGACATATTTTAGCTTCATCGCACCATGGCACATTGCATGAGACACTAATGAAAAAAAGGAAATGTGTTTTTGTGTTCGGCTCAAGAATGCTTCGTTGTGAACGAAAAGAAGGGAAGGTGTTTTTTGCCTTCGGCTCAAAGAACGGTAATACTGGTTTCGTCCACAGCAATGCAAGTAACAACAGAAGAAAGGTAATATTGCAAGCTACTCATAAATATTTACAAAGATATTACATTCTTTGACAATTTTTTTGCCAAATATAATGTTTTTCATTTACAAAAAGAAAGAGCTCTAAGAGCATCTTTCAGGACTACTGGCAAAATTACAAGACTGCCTCGGGAGCATTCTTCAGAATTATTGGGAAAACCTTTGGCTTATCAATCTTCATCAGTCTCACCCTGGAAATAACAATATGTCAAAACACATTATGAAACACAATGTGATAAACACGAATAAGCATGAAAGAAGGAAATCTCCATACCTTGTTAATTAGTGTCCGAGCTTCGTCTCCAGCAACTTCCAGGCCACCCTTCGTCCAGATTTATGTGATAAACATATTGCCTACGCTTCTAGCCTCGACCAGGATGTTGTCCAAGTCTGATGCTAAAAGGCTGAAGGTGGGTTTATTGATAGTTTTTGGGTGGTTGCATCCAGCCTTAGCGAAAACAACAATCGTTCCACGGGCAGCCACTAGTACACAGAAGTCACCGTGGCCGACTATAACTTTGTCAAGATCTTCAATTTCTTTTCAATCCATCTGAGTGGCCTTGGAATATCTTTGGCAGAATGATTAACTTCCTCGGATGTAGCCCCAACAGAATTGAAAATGCCCTTCAACCAAGAGGAGCACTGTGTCACAAAGCTGAAGCATCTGTCTCGAAGAGATTTTAGTGTTTTGCTAAGTTTGAAGTTCTTTTTGGCTTTAGCCTTGCCTTTCATATTTAAAGCTTTGGATTCACGGTTCAATCGACTCGTGCTGTCTTCCAAAGTTGTTTTTGTTTCTTTCAACTCTTTACTCAACCTTTCAATTCTTATGTTTTGATCTAAAATTTGGATGCTTTGCTTCTCGCTTTGAAGACGAGCTTCAGCAAGAGAGCCTTCGGTAATACTGAGCAGAGAGTCCTTTTCCTTTAAAGAATTTTCAAGATTCTCAATCTTTTTCTCCAAATTGCTGATGATAAACTCGTTCTTGTTATCTTCATTTTCTTGTTGTAATTTCAAAGCTTTGCTCAAGAGCAGACTCTGTGACAAAAGACGAAGTTGTATTAAACTCCACTCTTAAAACACTAAAGCTAATGGGACGAAGGAGGAATAACAGAAAATCGTATCTTCAAATTTGAATAAAAGAAGCTACCTGTAATATGTTGTCTCCTATAATTGCTAATGTCCTTTTCAAGCTTCGAGAATCCGATACTCTTAGCCAGGGTATTCACAATTTTTGCTCCGGCATGGTCAGTGATACATCCCAAGGTTTATTTGTCTACCCCACCAAAGAGAACGAATCCAGGCTAGTAACCATCAGGTACAACAAATTCTTTTAGCTCTAATATATCCTCTTCGGAAAGTTGTTGGCCTCCCAAGTGCCGTAAGTCAAAGCTTTTATTTTCCAAATAGGCTATTCAGTCTTCTTCTCTTTCGATGCTGAAAATTCAGGTGCAATTGCCCCTCGGTATTCGTCTCAGGCACCATGTCAGCAATAATTCTATCAATCTCTAATAAAGTTGTCCCTAGGGGACCGTCACTACTTTTGGCCTGTTAAGGCGCTTCAGTAGCTTCATCAGCGGCAGAGGGGGCAATCCTCTTTTGAATTGCCGGTGGGGGGTATCAAGAATGACCCTCATCAAAGTCATCATACGACACTTCTTCTGGGCATTTCGCCCACCAGGTGTCGAAGGACCTTTTTCTTTCTCTGCTTTGATAGTTTTCCTAGCATCTTTCTTCTTTGGCTGTGATAAGCTTGTTAGCTCTGATCCTAGAGGGCTTAGCATCGCGAAAGGAAAGGGTTCAGTCATTACCTCCAAGATTTCTGTTAAGCCAATAGAAGTTGCCGAAGGAGTTTCGACATAGTGCTTTGGCGAAGAAGACTTTTCTTCTTCATCACGACTCGACTCTACAGCCTTCCGATTAGATACTGAAGGTTCCAGCGACATCTTCGGTCTTTTTGATAGCCTTTTATTTTTGTCCTTCTCGACAGATCTCAATGCTTGTCTTTTCAGGATGCTTACAACTCTTTTCTTCTTCACTCCCCCGGCCTCTTCGTCAAGTCTATCATAATCAGGATACTCGAAACCAAGGGCATCCATCACTCGATTTAACCTTCGTTTCTCCTGTGTGCCGAAGGCAGCAATCATTAGCTAGTCTTCTTCCTTCTTTGTGTAGTTACCAAGGATTTCATTGCACATTGTTTCAATGACTTCCAACCATTCGACACAAGGGCCACTGAAGGCTTTTTGAAACTTGAAGCGGTATGGCAGTCTCACAAGTTCAAATTTCTTCCCTTCATCTTTTTTCTTCGGCATTCCCCACCCACCTGATGTGGGAAAAGTTTTGTAGGCCAAGTATTCTTGCACTAAGTCCCGAGTACTGATATGCTCGACCACAACTCTGAATTCTACTTCGGCTAACTAGCACGGGGAGCCGAGTTTCATGTTGCACAATGGTCTCGTCATGCCAAAGCTTAACTTCAAGGGACTCATCACCATGCTCATAAGCTTCTCCCTTCTCTTCTCGTCAGTTTTTACATAAAACAACTCGTTTGTTTAGCCAGTAGGCCACTTGGTGTGGTACCTAATCACAGGAGCTTTTGTATCTTTTTGATATGCAAAATTATAGCATCCGAAGTTTTTGCACAGACCATCTGCTCTCGCCTTGGTCTGGTAGTCGAGTTCATGGACTCTTCAAAATTCTTCAGCATTGGCACTCTTTCCCTAGCTTCAGAGAGGCCATATGTAGACACTGAGCCTGACTACAAAGTTTCATGTTAGCTGATGAAGATGTATCTCAAATATTTTTAATACTTCACCAATCATCTCGTACAACAAGAATTGAAGTCCGGCTTGGAAGAAGCTCTTGAAAACCACCACCTCATCATCCTTCAACTCTGGAATTATCTCTTCACCCACGAACCTTATCAAGTTGTCATCATTCTTTCCGAAATAACCAAGTTTCTTCATTAAAACTAAGTCCTCAGGTTTCACGGTGGATCTGTCAAACTCAGTATGGCTAGGCTTGCTTGGACTCAGTATGCCATCATCTTCTTCTTTATTACTTCCAACTTTGGCAATATCATTTTCAGCTTCGGCATTAGGGTTATCCTTCTCGGGAAAAGCTTCTCCTTCCTCTTGAATAACCAACCTAGAGCGTCTCATGACTTCTGAAATCAGAGCTATTTCAGCGGTCTCAGTCTCCCCACCCTCATTTGTCAGTCTTGCAATAGATCTGATTCTAGCCATTTTAGTTCTTAAGATGAAGCTAACTTTCAAATGACTTGATGTTTGTTCAAAGACCAGTCAGCATGTGCACAAAGCACAGAAAGCTTTGGCTTCAGTAAAAATTTTCAACAGCACAACGATGCAATAGCAATGAATGTTGTGGTAACTTCTTACCAACTCCTCTGTTTATATAGTCCTACAGGTGAAGAAGGCGAACCATCGCGCCGCCCATATTGACTGGTTAGTGGACCGGCATAGGCCGTAACTTATATTCGTTTTTTAATAACAAGCTCAAGGAAGGTGTTTTTCGGGGACAGAGCTTGTTATAAAAAAACAACCTAGCACTGAGAAGGGCTACTGTTAGGGGGCCTCCTTCTCTACCGAAGGTCCTCAGGGTGAAGGAATTATTTTGCAACCAAAGGGACTGAGTGCTGAAACTGCAACACGCTTGCACAAAACGCTGAAGGTTTAGAGTTTTGGCTAAGATGGTTATGAAGATCAGACGTGGCATCGAGTTAGTGTGATATCCTGGCCCCTGGGATGGTAATATCCTGTCCCAAGGCTTAATAGAATTAATAGAGTATCTATACCAACAAGGTGCATCTACTTTTTTGGAAGCCTATCTTGGAAGAACCTCCAAATTAAGTGTGCTTAGCTTCGAGCAATTTGGGATGGGTGATTGACCAGGAAGTTTTACCGAGTGCGCATGAGTGAGGATAAAGTACGCACAAAACACTTGTGTTGGTCTGTGGGGACGATATATGATCCTAGAGAGCTGCCAGAAGTAAGTACCGCTGGTCTAGGGATTGGACGGGGTGTTACAGTTAGCAAGGAAAAGACCCGTTTATCATTGATATTTATATTAGAGTAATGTGTAAATATCAGGGCCATAAATGTACTTTTGCTAGGGCTGCGTCCCTTGCCTATAAATAGGTGAACAATACCCCCCGTATTGTTCACGTTGAATGGAGGAATTGTATTCACGTTTCTACCTTCGAGCAAGCCGAAGGTATAAATACTATATATACTTTGTATTACTTTATTAATACATGATGTAAATTGTAGCATTATTTTGATATATGAAATGAATGATTAATGCATTGTTACATTGTAATATTGTATTTATGAATAAAGAAGACTTGTTCTTCTTGACCTTCGTCCGAGATTCGTTATCCTTATAAGAGGATAAGGCTTCGAAGGACGAAGGTCCTTAATGTTTAACAATTGTGCTGCCTTGTTTTATGATTCACAACAATAAAAATCAAGTGACCGACATGATCTTGTTATAATTAACAATAGAACATAAACTTTGGAGCATTGTCATCTTTAAAGAGAACTAGCATAAAAGCTAAGTTTAAGAAACTAGCCTAACTACTATATTAAAAACATTACCTACGTTAACAAGGAATGATTGGAAAGGCTAGACGCAACTAATAGGAGACCCATCAAAACTATGCATATAACATAAATGTAAAGGTTGCTATCATGTCTTGTGATTGGATTCAATATAATATGCAGGGGAGAATCCCACTTGGCTTTTTCACAGAATTCTTGAAGTTATTTCTCGAACTGATGTTGATTCTCAACTATAACAAATAGAAAGAAGCACCAATAAATAATCATACAACAATCATCGTAGATAAGGTTACAAAGAAATCATGATGAAAAGGTTATCTATTTTTGAAAAACAACACAGGTTATAACAAAAGGCACTCTTGTGAAAAAGGTTTGGTTTATGAAAACAAGACATAAGCATAACCCAATTTTAATTACAAAAGCATAAACACTTTCTATACTATTTTAACCTTTTAAGAAAAGCTATGTGGAATACTATGGTTATGGGTGAAAAGATTATAAATCAAATATTTAAACACATATATTTATTTATGAAGAACTAGAACATAAGCCTAATCAAATTTTATGTGAAAAGATAACTGAACAAATATTTATCTTTCTTTTTGTTATGAAAATCATATAACATATCTTTTTCTTTTGATTTTTATGAAAAAATGTCCAAAATAATTATAAAACTATTTATGTTAATTAAATTTTAGAACCATAAAAACCGATGGAAAAGCTATGTTGAACATCAAACAAAATTATAGGAACAAGATATAGATAAAATTTTGCCCAAAGCCGCGGACAGTCCGCGCCTCGCAGCGAGCACCGCCAAGAGACCCGGTGACCCATCGCAGACTGCCGCCACTGTTCACCTCGTGGAGCCAAACCTAAGGTATTGCTCATCACGAGAAGGCCCTAGGGTTCATTGTTGTTTGGTCCCAAATAGGTGGTGACCATCATAGAGGTGTTGCCCTACCTTTAGGATAATCACTTTATTCGACCCTACATCATCTAAAGGTGCCAAGTACTGCTAGTCAGTTCATTATAGTGTTTGGTGACCAAAAAGGTGCCAACAGTTATATTGAGATATGCCTAAAATATATTGAGATATTGCCTCAACACCATCTACACATTCACAATCCATGCAACCGAGTCTGAGCACAAGTCCATGACTTGACTCAAGGTCAATCCATGCAACATCACTCTCACGGGTGTATTACGTCACATTTTATCATGCATGAATTATGTCCAAAATCATGTAAATTATTTTGCAATACCAATGTCCATTCTGAAACAATATTCCAATGTCAATTTATCACAAATTTTTATCACATATGATTTCACAACAATCAAGGGTATTACCTCGTTGATGATGTTGGGAGGCCCTTCTCTTCCGAAGGTCCTCAAAATATCACGATATTAGTTGTTTTCTGGTGTATTTCTAAGCATTGTAAATACTCCTACCCAAACTCTACAAAGTCATCCTCAAAATACCTCGTTCATGATGTTACAAATTCATCAAAGTCATCCTCAAACTCATCTCCTTCTCATTCTTCTAATCACCAATGTAGGCAAGGGTGAGTATACTTATGGTTTATACTCAGGACATGGGGTGAAAATGAAAGGTTGATAAGGAAAGGCTAAGTTTTAATGCAGCTAGCATTTTAATTAGTAAAATTTTATTAGCAAGCACCTTATTACTAGGTGTAAGTATATACCAAACCAATTAAGCATAAAGGATTTTTAAATCAGCATATACCTCATAACCAAATAACATGATTTAATTTCATCTTCAAGTTCAATTATCATGTGAGAGTCGAGGCCGCTCTCAACCATGAGCACAACTGATATATCAGTATTATACTCTTCAAAGGTTGTAAACTTTCACTACAAGCGTGTATCTCCTCTAACCTAGGTTTGCCAAACCAGAAAACACTTTCGAGTTGAATGGCTAGAGATCTACTATGAGGTTTTACAGAATGCATTGAAAACACAACAACCTGCTGAGGTTTCATGTCAATGTGGGCCACAACTCTAGTTGAGGTACCTTAGCCAAGCATATCACCCCAAAATAACTGAGTTGTATCCCCATCAGTACCCCCTCCTGTTCATCTTTCCGGAAAGGTTGCTAAGCACTAAGCACATCAAGCTAATTGCCAACGTCAGAGCCATAATAACCCTCATGGTTGAACTGTTTTTCCATGTGATTTCCATGTTCCAATTAACATGTATGATCTTGTTATAATTAACAATAGAACATAAACTTAGGAGAATCTTTAAAGAGAACTAGCATAAAGCTAAGTTTAAAAAAACTAGCATAACTACTTGATTAAAAACATTACCTACATTAACAAGGAAATGATTGGAAAGGCTAGACGCAACTAATAGGAGACCCATCAAAACTATGCATATAACATAAATGTAAAGGTTGCTATCATGTCTTGCGATTGGATTCAATAGAATATGCAGGGGAGAGAATCCCACTTGCCTTCTTCACATAATTCTTAGGGTTATTTCTCGAACTGATATTGATTCTCAACTATAACAAATATAAAGAAGCACCAATAAATAATCATACTACAATCATCATACACAAGGTTACAAAGAAATCATGATGAAAATATTATCTATTTTTGAAAAACAACACTGCTTATAACAAAAGGCACTCTTGTGAAAAAGGTTTGGTTTATGAAAACAAGACATAAATTTAACCATATTTTAATTACATAAGCATAAACACTTTCTATACTATTTTAACCATTATAGAAAAGCTATGTGGAATACTATGGTTATGCGTGAAACGATTATAAATCAAATATTTAAACACATATATTTATTTATGAAGAACTAGAATATAAGCCTAATCCAATTTTATGTGAAAAGATAATTAATTGAGCAAATAATTATCTTAGTTCTTGTTATGAAAATCATATAACATATATTTTTCTATTGATTTTTATTATGAAAACTATGTCCAAAATAATTATAAAACTATTTATGTTAATTAAATTTTTGAACCATTAAAACCGGTGAAAAAGCTATGTTGAACATGAAACAAAATTATAGAAACAAGATATAGATAAATCTGGATTTAAAATGGGAATTTTACAACTGAAAAATACTTATGGAGGTTCTTATATGTAACTAACTATAGCTTTTAGTGTTAGATTTTTTTAAAAAAAAAACCTACGGGCTGGCGGGTTTATCATTCAAAAACTGAGGGGCTAAGGTGCTAACTAGACGGGGCACAAAATATAAAAGGCAGGGCCCTAATCATAAAGGATTATGGAACGTCATTATTGGACGAGCAGCAGTGCAGCAAAAGAAAAACGCGTCAAGATTAGATATCCTCGCATACTAACATTAACACGTCAACATCATATATCGGAAACCTAATTATTTGCGTCATATACATGCATGGATGTAGCATAGCTGATCGGCTGCCATTCACGCAGAAGCCCAACTGTTGATGATGACAGAAAAGCCGCAATTATTATGATCGAGACACACCTTTTTCCGCCGCGGAATCGATGATAGAGAGAAGGAAACAAAGAAGCATGCATGAATAGTGGCTTTTTTTAAGGCAGAACACAAGTTCTTTATTACTGGTTTAAAGTGAAATTATAATCCCTGCTACCTGCTTCCAAAAGCCAATTAAAAAAACAATCTAGCCAAAATAAAACAGGAGCTAACTCTACAGTCTTAATTGCACAAAGGTGAGCTACCTCATTTCCCTCAAGAACTGGTTTGGAACAAAGAGGAGATAAACCGAGGGAGACAAAACCTAAATGTCTTAGAGTTAGTTTAGGAACTACGTTTTCTAAAGAGATCATTATTTTCTCAAGGAAAAATGAACTGATTTTCCTTGGGGAAATGAAAATCCCGTGGGAAATTGTGGTTCATAAAATAGCCCTTATACAAATAATATCCCTAAGATTTATCATTTTGGAAAAATGCCAAAATGCAGAGATTCCTAGGGGATTTTGGTTTCTAAATTAGGTACAAAGGATCTTAAAACCACACTTTTCTCTAATTTCATGCTACAAACCTGCTATAGCACACCTATCTGACAGGAGAAGAGCCAATTAGAGCGAGCCTTGCTTGCATCTGCGCAGCCACAGACGATTCCAGCTGGGTTGGCGGAAATAATAATGGCCTAGCTTGCTTCTTTGACCAGTACCCATCGTATAGGATCTACGGATAAGCGATCAAGTTAACCGTCGCTACCAGAAGATTTGAAGCAGCGAAAGGACGGCCAATAAGACTGCAGCCTGATCTATCTCGTACGTGCTTTCTGGTTGTCGACCGACGACGATGGCGACCCTTATCTCCAGTCCAGGCTACAGACCAAGTGCGCCCTTAGCTAGCTAGAGGGGAAACAAAAGAAAGCCCACCAAACATACAAAAGGCGCAAAAGCTCCTCCAAAAATTAAAAGCGGCAACAATACAAATATATGTCCACGAGGCGAATTAGGAGTTCTGTGGCTAGCATGCAGTGAGGTCATATATAACAAATCCACGGACGATGGACGGACCGGGTAAATTAAACGTACCTGTTCATCATATCATTGTGTGATACCGATTGCTAGCTGCTGCTGCAGACCAGCATCTCTCTGTTTCTCTTCGGAGTTGCAACGCAGAAATTTCACGTGGACTGTGTTGAGAGTTGTAAGGAAGTATAGGTGACGACAAGCGTCCCGACCATTATGTCGTTATTCCTTTTTTTCCCTATAAAATGAGATAAAGATTGATGGGTGATTGTTCTCGCTTTGGTTGATTCGTCACTTGTGGTTTGGGTTATTAATAAGTGATTGTCAACGGATAGCACTCCAGGGTAGTCAGTGGACTGACCAGAGTGTGAGATTATATTGTGCAACCATATCGGTTGGCTTGCGGTGTGCAGGTATACAACATAGGAACAATGGTCGACTCCAAGGTGAAGGTCATGTGGGGTCATGCTGATGGACCGCGAGCGGTGAAGGGCGAGTGCTAGGTCTTGATGGTTGATGGATCAGAGCAGCCTGGTGACCAGCTATGGTGGCTGACACCCGTGACACGTACTCACGCGAGTATGTAGCGGAATGGGTCATACTGCCGGCACGGTCGAGGACTGGCAGCACACGTGTCCAGGACATGAGGGACGCGCACGTGGTGCGATTTGGTAGTTGACCCTCAAACCACCCAGTGCTATGGACGGCGGGTTTTCAACTGGGTTTGACCTCAAAACCTAGCGGTGGCAGTTCCGATGGGAATTGGAGGCCACATTTTGGGATTTGTGGAGAACCTTCTCTTCTCTTGAGGATTTATGGAGAACCTTCGAGTTCTTGTGTTCCGGATGATGTTAGGATTTGTTGGTAGGTAAGATGTACTCCTAAGATCACTTCTTAGCCATGTTAGTGCAGTTTGTGGTTGTGATCTCAGCTGACCTTGTTTTGAGTTCGTTCTAAAAAACCCCAACAAAATCTTCTATTTGTATTTTCAAATCTGCGGTTGATTCACAAGTCCGATTGAGCTCAAATTTTGTGGAGATCATAGAAACATATTTGTCTAGATGTGTGCAAAATTTCATTTCAATCGGAGTTCATTTGGTTCAGTTTCGCATCCAAAAATAGAATTTCGTGCTACTGAAATAATCATGACATGTTCTCAACAAGGTTTTGGACCGGTTCGGACTTTTTGGTGTCCGATTTACGACATGTTTTGTTTTTCTGGTCTCATATGTGTATTAGGAATATTTTAAAATCATGATATTATTGGTTTGCTGAAATGATTCGATTGAAGTGAAGTGCTCAAATTTAGTTTTTAACTGAAAAAATTGATTGGTTCCTATTCACCTACCCATGTGGCCATACCGGCTCTTAGGCTAGCTCTAGCAAGGAACCCTAAAGGGTTCTGTACCCTAAATATAGATGATCAAATGGTCCTCTATGCTCTCCAACAGCGTTCTCTAAACGGTCCTTTAAATTTAGAGGACGCTGCTGGATTCTCTATATATAGAGTTTCTCTAAACTATTCTCTATTCATTTGAATACTTTAAATAACCGGTTTAGCAAAACTAAAATATGTGCAATACATTTGAGAGTATGACAAATATGTATGTAAAAAAAATAAAAATAAAAATGTCTCTAATATAGATATTTGAGTATAGAGGATGTTGTTAGAGAGAAAAGAGATATAGATGATGGAATCTTTTAGAGGAGACTGTAAAGGACGGATATAGAGGATGGATATAAAGGATTTTGCTGGAGACAACCTTATTCGTGAAACACTGGGGGAGGGGGGGGATAAAATATGTGTTAGATTCAAGACTGAAACACATAGCATCCAATAATGAGCCATTCAATATGTTAGGTGTTGTACTTTTATACAACGTGCAGAACCTTGCACTACTGGAAACTGCATTTCGCCTGTGTAGTGCTAACTATATAGCAGGGCAATCTAGGATGGCGCGGTGTTTTACACATGAATGAGTGTCACTTTATATTTTTCATATTGTCAGATACCCCATTATTATGTCCAATAGAGCAGAAATGATTAACATGCACAAACAATCATACAAACGGATAGACTTGTCTTTTTGTCCGAGATCGCACAAGCTTTTTAGATGAACCCGATGGGAGCTCTCTCTTTTCTTTTGGGTACAGTCGAGAATATCGTCGGGATCAACTCCATTGTCATTGTTTTTTATTAAATCTTCATAACTGTGATTTAACGCCAAGAATGAATGCTAAATTTTAGCCTGCTTGCATTTGTGGAATCGTTTTTTCAGGTGTTTAGGCTTATCAGAGTTATGCAGAACCATCGTACATATGTAATGTTGTATAATGCTCTATATAAACATATACAACGCCAGAAAAGAAAATGTTTAGACCTCAATATTCAAACTGGCCGGAACGAACTCACATACCTGTTGTGTTGTATGACAAGACATATATGACTATACAACTAACACAACAGTAAAATGGCAGAGTTCCGACGGCTATGTTATGTTCGACGGTCTCATACAAGACCGTCGGACATAAGCTTATCTCCGATGGCTTCTAGTGGCCATCGGATATAAAGTCTTATGTCCGATGGTCTGTCTGACAGCCGTCGGATATAAGCTTATGTCCGACGGTCTGACTGACAGCCCTTGGAGATAACCCTATGTCCGACGGCCTGACTGACAGCCATCGGAGATAAGCCTATGTCCGACGGCCGGCCGACGGACATAATAAGCGATTTTAACATGTGTGCCTAGGCACCGTCGTTTCATTTCCATTGCGCGCGCCCGCAACAGCCGCTTGCCAAAGCCGCTCTGTCGCCGCCGCAGTGCAGGCCGCTCCAGCCGCCGCCACGGCCCTGCCCACCGTCATCAGCAGCCCCCACCCCCACCCTCGCCCACAGCCAGCGCCGCCGTGGCCACCGCCCGGCATTGTAACACCACAAAACCATCAACTAAAAATAATGCATTTAGATTATTAGTGGTAAATATAGTAATAAATTTTTCTTTCAAGTGTTTGATTTTTATTTGCATTTAAAATAATTTTGTTTGCTGATATTTGATTTATGGATGTTACGTAGAATTTCTTTTATATTGAAAATCCAATTAATTAATATAGAAATATTAGTTCAAAAATAAATATTTTAATCATAAATAATTTTGGTATAATTAATATGATTTTTAGAATTATTTATAATTATACTTATTTATATTTTTAAATAGAAAAAAAGAAAAAAGGAAAAGAAGTCGGAAACCCTAACCCTGGCCGAACTGGCCCACCAGGGCCCAACAACCGCTCACCCTTGTCCCCTCCTTCCCTCTCACTCTGACGAGTGGGGCCCACCCGTCATGGGGCCCCTTTCTCCTACCTCTAGCGCAACGGTCGAGTGCACAGTACCCCTGACAGCGCTACAGTTCGCGACAGAAGTCAGAGCAGAGGTCAGAGGCGCACTGGACAGTGAACAGTGACTATCCGGTGCGGCACCAAACTACCCGGTGCCACCAGAAGTCAGCACTCCAACGGTCATCTTTGTTAGAACCCTAATGGTTGGGTGACGTGGCTGGCGCACCGAACAGTATCCGGTGGCGCACCGGACTGTCCGGTGCGCCCATTGACAGTAGCCTGCCCCAACGGTTGTTTTGGTGGGTGAGGGCTATAAATACCCCTCAACCACCACCACTCCAACCATCCAAGCATTCAACACTTCTCATTCAATACAAGAGCAAAGTGCAACACTCCAAGACACAAATCAAAGCCTCCGATCCAATCAAAGTCCCCAATTCAATTCTAGTGCTTTAGCACTTGTGAGAGGATCATTCTTGTGTTTCTTTGTTGCTCTTGTTGCTTGGTTGGCTTTCTTCTTTCTCTCATTCTTATTCTCAAAGCCTTGTAAGTGAAGCAAGAGACACCAATTGTGTGGTGGTCCTTGCGGGGTCTAAGTGACCCGGGAAATCAAGGAAGAAAGCTCACTCGGTCTAAGTGACTGTTTGAGAGAGGGAAAGGGTTGAAAGAGACCCGGTCTTTGTGACCACCTCAACGGGGACTAGGTTCTTTAGAATCGAACCTCGGTAAAACAAATCACCGTGTCATCCGCTTGATTTGCTCTTAATTTGTTTTTTCCCTCTCTCCTGGACTCAGATTTAATTCTAATGCTAACCCCGGCTTGTAGATTGTGTTTTAAGTTGTAAATTTTAGATTATGCCTATTCACCCCCCTTTAGGCGACTTTCACACCCGCGCGCTCCTCGCGCCACGCCCTGGCCACCCCGGCTAGGCAGTCGGCCAGCCGAGCCGCACCCTGGCCCCGACCCACGCCCTTCTCCTCTCCCTGCATCAAAAATCACCGCGCCACCTCCTCCTCTCCCTCCCCCACGTCCCCCCCTCACTCAATGGTGGTAATGGCCGCCATTAATGGCTTTGAAGCCACCGACCGTTCTCTCCCTCTCCCTCCCTATAAAAGCCGACCGAGCTCTCTCCCTCTCCCTTCACCCGAGCTCGCTCCCCTACCCTCGTTTTCTCTCTCGCGACGCCGCCGTCCGTCAGAGCTCCGCCACCGTGCCCAGCTCGCCGGACCGTTCGCGCCGTGCCTTGCCTCGGCAGCGCTCGGACCGTCCGCCTGTACCGTCCAACCGCGCTCGAGTCGCCGGATCGTCCGCTCCCTTGCTCGGCCGATCCCCCTCCCCGTCGAGCTCATCCCAGCTCACAAGCTCTAGCCCAAGGTAAAAGACAACCATTTTGTGTTTTGGCCCCCAGTTTTCTAGAAATTATTCCTGTATTTTCTGTAGTACAAATGTATCAAAAAGAAGTCCTAAAATCTTATGTGCTACTCCCCGAAGTATACATGTAATTTGGAATCAACCCCGACAATAATATTTTGAATATGGACATTATTTTTATAATTTGAAAAATATATAGATTGTCGTTTTGTGATTAGGTGCCAGTATCCTTTTTGATTAACTGCTCATTTTAGCATATAAAATAATATTATGTTAGTGATGGTTAAATACAGTTTTTAATGATATAAGGAATTAAAATAAATACTAGGTCCTATTTTCTTAGTCATGTTAAAATCTAGATTATTACTAGTCATGATAAATGTGTTCATACGTATAGCACTTAATTACTTAGAATTAGTAAAATATCTATTTATGTCAAAATAACTATGATTATGGTATTAAATTCCAAAATTATTAATCTACATTAATTCTTAGATATTAATGTAAGGTGATTTAGAAATAAACATTTTTAGCTATACATATAATTTCTATTTAGAAAGGAAAGGATAAAACCCAAAGAACTATTATTAAGTAATAATAATTATTTTTCATAAAGTTGTTAGGACATTTTTATCTACATTATACTAGATAAACTAGTGTCGTAGTCACCAACTCATATTTTCACAAATGATGACTCGAAGTGGAAGATATAGTGGATTAATAAACATTTATGTTGTAGACATATTTATGAGTATAATTATGTGATGTATGAATGTGTATGTAATGGTGAATGATTACCCATGTAATGGTGTATGTTTATTTATTTGGCGTATGTATTCTTTTGTATGTACGATACACAAATCGATGCTAGAAGTTGACTGTGAGGTAGACAAACCAAACTCTTTCGAAGACGACCCACATGACACTTTCGTGCAAGGCAAGTGGATTCTCCCTCTGTATTTCTATATGTACCAAAATAATGCATACAATAATGTTTACTTTTGGATATATATTGCATAATTTGATGGGATTTGCCTAAATAAGGATTTCCTAGAATTACCAACCCTATTCCTTGAATTACCCTGGGATAAATGCTATGCTTAGCAATTTTTTCTATTGCTCAACTTCAGAAATATGATGTCACTCTTTTAATGATACAATGTTCCAGAAATGAAGTTTTATTATGATGTTAACCCGATGGTTAAACAAGAACATTCTGTATTAAATGGAACATGGAGTGACCACCTAGGATAACAGTGCAACCACGAGTGCTATAATGGCTCTAGCTTTGGTAATTAGCTCTATAGACTTAGTACATAGCAACCGTACCTGAAAGATGGGCAAGAGAGGGCGGCAATGGTTTGGTGGCAGCACATGTTAACATGGGGTGGTAGTCTTGGCTAAGTTACCTCGCCCAGAGGGCCATCAATACTGACGTGGAAACTGAAAGGGAAATGTGCCCTTGGGCAATTTCTATTATGTTTTGGTGATTAAGTGCCCAACACATTTAATTAAGTTCTTATGTGCTAAATGAAGACAAAAGTGCAAATCAAGACATGAGGTATGTTTCTAGACTTAGTACATTGTTTTGAGTACTAACACATTTTGTCTAAGTGCTAGAAACAGGAAAAGAAAGAATTGTAAAAGACTTGGCTGTGTGCAGCCTAAGTCTAGCTCGGCTTGGCACACCGGACTGTCCGGTGGTGCACCGGACAGTGTCCGGTGCGCCAGGCTTATTTTCGGTGAACAGGCCGCTCTTAGGAAAAGTTTGGCGACGTACGACTATAATTCACCGGACTGTCCGGTGGTGCACCGGACTGTCCGGTGAGCCAACGGTCGCCAGCGCAACGGTCGGCCGCGCAATCTGCGGGCGACGCGTGGCCCGCACCAATGGTCGGCAGGGTACACCGGATAGTGTCCGGTGCACCAACTGGTCCGGAGGTGGAACGGTCGTCTCCGCCAGAAAAGGAAGGAGATCGGCACCGGATCGTCTAAAGTGACTGTCCGGTGGCGCATCAGACTGTCCGGTGCGCCACTCGACAGAAGGCAAGGATGGCCTTCCTTGATGGCCTCCAATGGCTCCTAGCTGCCTTGGGGCTATAAAAAGGACCCCTAGGCGCATGGAGGAGCTACACAAGTTTACAAGAAACATTCTAAGACTTGCATTATTTCCCCCACTTGTTGAGCCCTGACCATAAGTGAGCTAACCCTTGCTAATATTTTGATTAGTGGGTGATGACGAAGACTTCGCAGACGACATTGATGAGTTTTGAGTCTAACGATGCGCCAGTCACCTTCTTGTGGAAGAGTGTCCATGTTTAACTCCGCCGTACTTTGATTATGATACTTGTTTAAGATACTATGATCCAGATGATGTAATAAAGTTACTCTACCCTTTTTACGCCTTTATTGCATTGTCTTTTGATATATTACACTTGTGACATCAACATATGTGTGGAAAATGGATCCTGGCCCACATATGCTATGCATTCGGTTTTGCCCCTTAGAACCGGTTGTGACAGGCATCCACCACCACCATCGATCTTCTGCCCATTGCCGGCGCCCACCACCGCTGACCAGCACCAGCCTCGACGCTGGCGGCCTCGACTCTAGCAGCCAAAACAAATTATGAAGTTATAACTAGAGGTATCGATGATGATGGGAAGGTGACTAATTATTATGGAGTCATTAATTATATACTTGAGTACAAGTTTTTCGGAGATAAACAACTCAAAGTGGTGTTCTTCGATTGTGATTCGTTTTCTCCAAATACAACACGAGAAAACCAATATGGCATGGTGGAAGTCAAACACAACGATCGATTACAAGGCCACAGCACTATAATCCTTGCCCACCAATGCGAGCAGGTGTATTATATTACATATCCATCTAACAAAAAGAGTTTGGTTGATTGGAGGGTAGTGTACAAAGTTAATTCCCGTGAATGACTATATGCTCCTGGTGAAGATGGTTATGTTGAAAGTCAAATCAAGAAGGAAGTGGGGGCTGCTGAGATTTTCTAAGACAACGAACTTACGAGCATGTTTAATGTACAAACTAAAATGTTGGAAGAATCTTTATTAGACGATCAAAATGATGTAGAGGTTCCTCCGAAAAGAAAACGAGTGTCGAGAAAGAAGAAAGCTACTTGGCGTCCATTGAATCGACGAAAGCAACTAGATCCTGATTTTGATTACGATTATGATTGATGAGTATATCCATTATTTTATTGTATATTTTATATTTTTTATTTTGTTTACGATTATGATTTTGTTTCATTATTTTGTTGTTGATTTATATACTAACTTGTTTTTGTTAAAATAGGATGTCAAAGAAAATGAGGTCTTTTTCTCATAGTTTGCTGGGATGAAGAGCAGCCCAAGGAGTGAGGATTCAGTTTTTCAGGGCACATGTTCTACCATGAGCAGACGCAAAGCGCTGGCAAAACATTTGCATCCAGACAATGTAAGTTAGTTGTTAAATTACATTATGTAAGTTAGTTAATGTTGTATGATGTAAGTTACTTGTTTCATAGGATGCTAAAATCGAGCGACAGTCGAGAGAAGATGCTGCAGTTGGGGCGGTGGTATAGGACCATGTGAGAGATGATGATCAAGATGATGGTGGAGATGATGTGGGAGATGATGCTGGAGATGATGCTAGTGGATATTCTGCAGGCATGGATTCTGGTGCTGGTGGAGATTCCGTAGTTGGGTCTAGAACTTCTCAAGTTAGGAGAACGAGGAAGCTGCATTTTGTTGGACCACCTCTAGAGCTTCCACCCGAATCTTGGGTTTTGATAAAGCCAAGTGGAAAGTGAGTGACATATCTTTGCTTAACTGTTATCAAAAGTTATGTTTTTATTTCTACATTGTTTTCTGCTTGCAGGACTTGGATCAACGACTAGTTCACAGGCACAGGACACTACACGTAGGTGAACATGGTCCTTGGTAATCTTGTTCGTCTCCACTGGCCTGTTCTTGTGACTTTGCCTAGTGGCGAGTCTATCCCCACCACCATTTAGGAGCATTATCGCTATGGTGTCCATAGAACGTTTGGCAACACACATGCACTAGTTTGGGATGCATTCTGAGTATGAATTGTTTTTACTAATTTAGTTATCCCATATATGGTTGCTTGTATGATAACACTATTTTTTGCAGAAACAGTTCAAGTTGCCGGAAGATGGGTCATATGATATGAACGCTCGTTACATGTTTGAGTATAAGCGAATGATGTCGTTGCAGATGCAATGTACTATGCACGAATTCAGGCTATAAAGGCATGGTACAGAACAAGTGCTAATGATCGGCTGATGCCCAATACCAAGGCGGAGTGGTCATCAATTTACCTTACGGAGGAGCAATACCTTGAGGTAAACAAGTTGTTGCATCTCATATCATTTTTTGCTGATTCTTGTGTTGGGTACATGTTAATCCATTTATTTGCTTGATTGAAAAATATTTCATGTAGGTGTCGGTGCTGTGGATGGCTACCCAATGAGAGGGTTATCAGGCCTTGTGTAGGTGGTGGGGTTCCCTTAAGTTTAGTGCCATTTCCGAAAGGAACAGGGGAAACCGTGGTACTGAGTCGTTCCACAACTACGGAGGCGATGGATGTGATATCCTAACCCCTAGGATGGGATATCCTGGCCCAAGGCTTAATAGAATTAATAGTGTACTCATACCAATAAGATGCATCTTCTTTTTCGGAAGCCTATCTTGAAAGAACCTCCAAGTTAAGCGTGCTTGGCTTGGAGCAATTTGGGATGGGTGACCGACCGGGAAGTTTTCTCAGGTGCGCATGAGTGAGGACAAAGTGCGCACAAAAGACTCATGTTGGTCTATGAGGACGATATATGATCCTAGAGAGCTGCCAGGAGTAAATATTGTTGGTCCAGGGATTGGATGGGGTGTTACAATGGACATGTGCCCTTGGCTAAGCGAATGGTATGTCACAGTATGTTGTGACTTCGAATTACATAGAAATGTGTCATTCTAACTTGTATGTACAGGAAGTCAAATCGGGTCGTACGCCCACGGATGTGGAGGTGTATATGCAAGGGCATAGGGGTTCTGATCCTCAGAATCCTAATGTTTTATGCACTCAGACAGCCACCGACCGACTAGTGAGTTTTTGGTACTCTATTATGTGTTTGTGCATCAACATGGTGATGCATTTATATTTGGTATGTTTGCCTCCAGGCTTCGTATGGACAGGAGATGGTTCAGCGCTATGGACAGGACTATGATTGGAGGAGCTAGATTATCGACCCTCAAGTAGCATATGCTAGCGCAGGAGGACAAGCCCATGGACGATGAGAGTATTTTATTTGGATTTCAAATTTGTTCTCATATGCTTGCGATTGAATTGAGTCCATGGTTTACTCTACAAAGAGCATGGTTCACTCTTGTAGGTTGGGTATTTTTGATTCTACGATTGATTCTAGGGAGCTGAGATGCTATGGACGATAGTCTACATCCTCGTCTTCGTAGTCATCCCATTCTTGATCATCTGCCCAAGAGATAGAGATTGAAGTGTTGCGTCAAGAGGCAGAGTATCATCAATCAGTTTTGAGGGAACAAATGGAGTACCAGAGGCAGCAAGCTAAGTACCAGAAGAAGAAGGACGAGTATTATTCAAACTTCTAGGCCCATAATCAAGCTCTACTCTCGGTAAGTTGGAGTAACATTTTGTTCATAAAAACTAAAAACACATGATGTGTACCTTATTTTCTCAACAATGGCTTGTATCTTATTTGTAGCAACTGGCACAACAAGCGGACGTCCCGATGCCGACATATGGGATGCCGCCTCCGGACTTTACACTACCGATGCCAATGCTGTCACCTCCACCTTCGCCTCCGCCACAATTCCCTGTGGTATGTACATATATGCGTGTGTGACATGTTCATAGATGCCTTATGTGTTAAAATGAAAAAGTTAGTTGTTAATATTTCATGTGCATGTGTTATATGGATTTCAGACACCTCCTGCTTCAGTTACCACACCTAGAGATGTGTCTGGTCAAGATGATGCATCGAATTCTTGGGTGAACAACCTTTTCAACACCTAGAGTCCAGCCGGAGGAAGTGGCTATAACTCGAACAAACCAGGTGACGGATATGAGTGATAATTCATCAAATGTGTTTGATTTGGAACTATGTCACTGTTCATGTTAAAGACTATGTGTCGAACTGTGTTAGTGTTTAATTTGGAACTATATGTTGATATAAAAGACTTGTTGCAACTATTTGGAACTATATGTTTGTGAATGTGAGGTGATGTTTGTGAATGTTAATACTTATGTGGATTGATGTTTGTGAATATAATTGTGAATGTGAATATGTGGTTGTATATGAAATCTGTGTATACATATGAAATTTGTGGTTTTTTCTGTAAATGTCAGAAATTTACAAAAATAGGGTTTTTTACAACTGCTGAAATTCATTATGTCCGACGGCTTAACTTAAGCCGTTGGACATAACACTTCCTTATGTCCGACGGCCTAAGTCAAGCCATCGGACATAACACTTCCTTATGTCCGACGGCTTAAGCTTAACTTAAGCCATCAGACATAAGCGGTGTGGGCCCTGTTGATGGCTGTTAAGACCGTTAACCGGGATAATCGCCAACGACCGATAGTGGCCGTCGAACATAAGCTATGTCCGACGGCCACCGTTGGAAATAAGGCTATTTCTGACCCTTTACGGTCGAGGGACGAGTACCGTCGGACATAAGCCTTCGACTGTCAGAAATAGCTTATTTCAGACGGCTTAGGGCTTATCGCCAATGGCTTTGGGCGTCAGAAATTCCCTGTTTTACTGTAGTGTAACACTATTGTTTTAGCTAAATAATTTTGAATATTATAATATATATTTGACCATATTCTAAATATAAAGTTAACAATAAAATTGCAGATATCCTCGAGGTTGACATTGTCTTTGTTTCACATTAATTACTAATCATTTCAAATCTGATGGAGAACAGTATGTTGAATGTTTGGACTTGTAAACCATATTAAATTTTAAAAAAGATTAATTTATAAAGTTTTAAATCCGGTAAATGGGAACCAATAAGTTAAAAGATCAAATTAGACGATCGGAGAGGGGATGAATGAAAGCCAATAAAGATGTTTGCAGTAACCAAACTTATCTTGATTCCTCGAAGTTCAACCAAAAACTCTGTGGCACCAAAACATCATAAAAAGATTCAAAATTAAGAACACATCAACAAATTGATGATTAGATATCTTGAAGAAGTTTCTGAGAAGAATATCAAACTAGAAAACAGTTGGAACACAAAATGAACATTGGAAAGTCGATGTGGTGGCAAATCAGAGACTTCTGAGAACAACGGCAATGATGCAAGCCAGTAGTGCAGCCCTACCTGCACGACATTGTCCCTTGATCAAAATTTTGAAGATTGAGCTGAAACTTTGTGGATAGCAATACAAAAACAATTCAAGATTGTTGCAAAAGTTTGACCTCTCAAAAGAAGTCAGGGGGACATGGGACCACTTCGTTTGGACTACTGACTCGGTCATAGGAACATGGTTGACCTATTGAAAGTAGTCACTCTTCTCTCTTTGTGTCGGAGTCTTGTCTAGAGCCTCCAAAGGTCATGTGAATGACTGCCCAGTCTGGTGGGTGCACGGAGTGTTCTTCTTGGTTAGGTTGTTGTGGTTGGATTTGGCGAATTGGGGGAGCATTTTGTGGGGGTGGTGGTGGAGGCTGTGGCAACTCGACTAGATTTATAAGAGATCAAGTACGAAAACCACCCGCCTAACAGTGATTTAGCATATTTGAGCCCAGATAAACCTAGGGTCTGGTGAAATCATGAAGGATCTCAAACTTTTCCTTCGCAACCAAGATCGTAATAACTTTGCATTCACTGGATCACATGATACAACATTTCACAAAATAAAGTAGATCAGAGTAAAATAGAGTTAATGCAACTGAGGTGGCATGAAGGCCCAAATGTACATTAATAAGTAGCATCACCATAGTGATAAGCCTTAGCGGAAGCATTTGTTTAAGTAGCGCCTACAACACATGTGAGGTTTTCAAAATACAGTGCCAACATTAGGGTTATCAACCCACCAAAAGCATGTGAGAAGTATAGAGAAGCCATGCCCATGGCCTAATCATCTCCCGTAGCTAGGTACAGGCAGTGCTCACAGTATCCATAGAACATCTGGCCATCTGCAACAACATTGGGAATAGAACCCTGAGTACTGGAGTCTACTCAGCTAGACTTACTCATCCAAAACAAAAAATAAGAATGTGAAAGACCTCAAGGATTATGTAAGGCTTTATCTAGAGTTGGATCTTTATTTAGAAAGAGTATAGGTGTTAATATGTTATTACAGATTAAAGGGGTATCAAACTTTTTTAATCAACTTTTAGCAGTTTCATATTACCTATTCTGCTGCAATCTAGATTTGCACCTGATTAGCTAAATGATCATGGTCATTTAACTATGAGTCTAATTATGACTTCAATGAAGAATCAAGTTAAATCATAATGTTGATTATTAACCAAACAAGAGTAACTCAAACCCTTGATTGTAATTATTCATATCATCATTCCTCATCAATATCATCATTCTCTTGATTATCATGGTGGAGTTATTACTACAATGAGATAACTTAAGTCAAGTGCTCACTATCCAAGAGTGATGGTGATTTGAATCATTTACTAACTAGCTGGTGAGGTATTCCTAACACAAACCATACCCACAATACTTTGCGGGATATGGTTACCACTATACTACTCAAGTAGTAGCTCAACTGCACTTCGTAGGCACACCAGGAGCCACCATACATAGGGACCCCCTCACTACCAGATGGTCAGGGTGTGCCATACACCATGGGTCATCTCGCTGAGTATTTGTCAGTCCTCAACCACACTAGTAAGTGCACCGCAAGGTTGAACCCGGCAGGAATAGTACTCTGGCTTCTTGGTCGGAACGAATTATCCAGCCAGCTAAGTGAAAGCATGCGTTCAACATGACTCAAGGGACCACAACAGTACAATCCTAAATCGACACAAGCAGGATCACTATGGCCTATCATCCCCATAAGACTCCACCTAGTCTTAAGTTTAACATTCACACATGCATTAATGTTTCCCAATGAAAATACGTCATCAAGCATAAAGTATCCACCTATATCTCATAGGTGGCAAGAAATCACCCGACTTCTACCATTCTAAGCCAGCCTAAGCAATTAAGCGTACTTAACCTGGTAACAAGGATAGGATAACAAAGGTGATCAAGGATAATGCAAAAATTGTTTTCAAACAACTCCTATAACCTAATGCAACAATCATAGGTAGGTAGGTGCATATACAAATATTGTAAATCAAGGGAATTAGATGCTAGGGCTTGCCTTTCTTGAAGGAACTAGGACGGTGGTCAGGACACTCCTGGGCTTCGGCTTCAGGCTCAACTTCCTCAGCAGAAACCTCCTGCAACTCCTCGGCTCCTTCTATCAGTACTCCCTCCGACGATCCTGTTTGATGCATGTGTGCAAGTATGAGGGTAGGTGATGCATAGTGCACGAGATGCAGGATGCTAATGGTTGCATGCTATTTATAACATTATCTATGATTTACTTTTTAGAGTTTATCTACCACTGGATCTACAAGATAGTCTACATCGTCTAAGAACATGTAGCCTGCCTTTTCTTGGTCGGTCCTAACTTTCACTTAAGAAATCATACAACCCATCCCTTCTTCTCTACAAATAGTCTTGCCTTGCAGGTTGATTACTCTTAAGCAAGCCATTATCCACAAAACACGATATACTTTTTGGATTACCTTACTTAACTATTTACTTTCCTACACTTAGTAGGGTTGGAGGGTATAATTCCACTCCTAAGCATACTACACAAGCATTGCATATACATTCAACATACCCCTATTCTTGAGAGTTGGTCACTATTTAGTGAGAAGAACTTACTTGATGAATTTCTTTATACCAACAGTAGTGTTATCATCATTATGTATAAATTTAATCATATCTAACTCAGGAACTACTTTAAATCACTTAATTTCCTATACCATACTTATTTGGACTTACTCAACAACTACTATTTCAACACCTCCAAAAATACCACAAAAATTGAAGTGAGTATTCATCAGCTACTTGAGTTCACCACAAAAATATCAACTCATTTGGACCAATATTTTTGACTATACAAAAATAATAAGCAACAAGGCAGAAAAGCATTTTAAACTACTTTGCACTACCTGACTGACCAAACAACATATGTTATAATGTTTCCATAAATCACATATCATAAGGACATACCACAAAAATTTACATAGATAGGGTTGCCAGAAATATTTTTTCTAGGATTTTAGAAAGAAAACTCAGTTTCTTTGTTTAAATCAAAACCCTGCATAAAAGCACCAGAAACATGACAAGCAACATTTTTAAACTGTAGATCCATTCAAGAGAAACATTACAAAAAGATTTTCACAATTTTTAGTGTTCTAAAAATCAAGTTGTGAGTTTTTAAAGGGTTTCTGCAACTTTATCCGAAGAAAAATAGAAAGGTAAAGGAAAAACAATCTTCAGTGTGAGCCCCTGGAGTTAACACAAATCAAAACTCACAACTATGCCCTTACTCCACTATTGTTCTGAGTCTATGACAATGCAAAAACCTCTCGGGCGAGAGAGGGAGGGAGCAAGGCGAGCACAATAGGCGACTTACTGGTGGTGTGTCAAGCAAGGTGAGGGTCGAGGAGCGGCGGTCGAAGACGAGCTTGACGCTGGCTTCAGCTTCTCGAATGGTGGACGACAGTGGTCGATCCACGCACGTCGGCGCGAACTAGGGCATAGAGGTGTCGACGATAGGTCTCCGAGGTCCGTCAAGCTCAAAAAGGAGGTGCTAGGGCTTTGACATGCAACAAAGAAGATGGTGTGAGGTTTGGCTCGAGCAAAGGAGGATGGAAGAGGCATGGCCACATGAGCTATCTATCGACATCCATGGAAGCATTACATCGTAATGGGAGAAGATGAGGAAGGAGTAGACGAGCGAGGAGACACAAAGCGAGAACAGGAGAGGGTGAGGGTGTTGGCGTGCTCGGCGAAATGGAGTGGGCACGGTATAGGGTTTGCCCAAGCACAGGCAGCACATGACTCATGCGTCACGCGTCTCGGCGAGCACCACTTGGCCAGCGCGGTCTATCACGATTCAAAAGAGAAAACAACAAAGAAATCAAGCTATCTAGGCATTGGTTACTATAGAAAAATTGCTCTCCACTCTACGAACTTCAAGTTTGCTACAACACTTAAGGTGATTAGGGTGTTGGTTTACAAGTTAATGACCTTCAAACATTGGTTTGTCGGAGCTACGAAAAATTGGTGGAAACCGAGGTCAAACCTCGTCAAGATATGTCAAACATCTCAAACACTTGTCAATTTTTAACACGACATGTCTTAAATAATTATCTACAACTTTTATATTTGGAGCTAATCAATTTGATGCTTATTTCTTAATGAACATGTCTAGGTATGAATCTAGGTAAAGGAAATTGACTTAGAAAAATTAAGATTTTTCCTAATTTCATTTAACTACTTCTCAACATTCATTATCAGTCAATCCTTTTCGCCTTTTACTTAGGATACTATAACTTGGTAATTTAAGGTGTTTGTTACCTACTCCTTAAGTATCATCTTCACATATCAAGCAAAACTTATACTAAATCATACACATTACACACAAGTTAAATAAACTTTCATCACATGCAAATCAAAAGTTGAAAAGCTACCTCAAACTAATCTAAACCATTTTAGGTTGGTTTAGCTACACACATAAGTACTTCTTAATGGTATAAGGTTCTAGAACATAATTTTCTAGTATTTCAAGCACATTCAACATTCATATTAAAAGATATGTAATTTATGAATGATTAATGATGCTCATGAGGATGCTTTCATGATGCAGATCAAATGTATAAGCATGCTTAACACCAGGGGTGTTATAGAGGCAATAGTTGTAATCTTTCTTGGCTTGGTAGCTATGGGAGGAGTCTTTCTTGGTTGTAATTTTGGTTTTGCTGGGGGTAGGACTATTGCATGTTTTTGTAGTGATGGGGGTATTGCGGCTGGTAGGCGTGGACTATAGCTCTAGGGTTGTTGTCTGGGGCCACTCTAGCCATGTGCTCTTTGGCTTTTCTCGTGATCGATTAGTCTTTGGTGGAGTGCCCAATGTATTCACCGTGAAAGACAAAGTAAAGCTTGCGTTGCTGCAGAGGCCCTCTGCATCGGCCTCGACCTCTTGCTGTGCAGTGCCTCGCCCTTGGTGTGGAACTGGTCACTTGGTTGTTCCTAGTTACCTATATTGTGAACTTGAAGCCATTTGTTGACCCCGCTCTTGATAATGGTGGCCTTGCTATGGCCCCTGGCCCATGATTTGTTGGACTACGGAGTCTCTTTTGGCTTACGCTGCGATTCCACTTTCCTGAAGTGTAGTTCTTCGGACCGAGCATATTTTTCAAAGAACTAAGACAAATCCTGAAGGGTGGACGGGGGTCTTTGGTGTAGTGGCCACATAGCTAACTAGAGTGAAGGCTACTGATTGCATAGTGGATTGCTATCTGGTCATCGACCGATGGCAGCCGAGATTTCAATAGTAGGAATTTCTTGTAATAGTCGTGAAGACTTTCTTTTTCCAGTTGCCTATAGAGGGACGGTTCGGCCAGTGCATTTGCCTCGAGTCTATAGCCCTATAAGTTGAATAAAAACTTGTCACAGAGGGTCTTCTAGGAGTTAATTGATAGCGGGGACAATCTTGAGTACCAAGTGAGGGTCGCCTGATGATGACCTAATGACTCATTATGTATTGTGATGGGTCCATGCTGCCATTATACTTGGCATCAAAATGAAGTAGCCATCTAATTTTGTAAAAGTTAAGTGGAATGTGTACAATTAATCCTTATACTTGGGATATGCGCCTGCCCTATAATTATGTGGCCATGGTGTGTCCTAGAGATGTTTAGAGAGATGACTTCACTCTTCGAGAAAGTTGAGTCCTTGGAAACCTCATAGCACTTGGGCTAGCCTGAGAGGCTGGTTAATATTCTGATGGTGTGCTACTCCAACCGGCTTCTAACAAGGGGGGTTTCTGTGCTATAACTCTGTTTTCTTGCTATAGGGCCCTAGATTTTTCCTCCTCGTCTTGGATTAGGTGCCTGATTCTCTATTGCATGCCGGTTCTCTATCTTTTAGCCGCGAGGACCTCTCTGCTTTTGTAGGTTGTTGTTTTTCATGTGAAGGCTACAAAATACCAATTGGTCCTCTGTGTTGATGCCTAGGTCCTTGCCTTCTATTAGGATGTCGTCTTCCTCTTGTGCAATTGGAAGTTGTTAATTCTGCTCGAGGGGGCAAACCCAGGTGGGACGTCAATTATCTTGCTTCCTAACAAATTTGGCCATACTTTGGCTTGATAGAAGGGACTCTTTGGGTTGAGAGGGGGTCTTTAGGTGTGCTCTCAAAGCTGCAGGTGTGAATCCTACCCTCTGGGTAGGTGGGTCTTTGGTCTGGAGGTACACTCCGAGCGGGCTAACAGAGTCCGAAATGGGGTAGGGGCTCCGAAGTACACTCATACCCCCGATTACCAACTACATTCCTAGAATATTCTATGAAATGGGGTAATTGCAGCAACACAATGCTTAATGTATACACGTACTCACAATGTTACCCTCCGGTTACGCGGACAGCTGAGCCCTCTAGGGAGCCCCCAAAATGGGCCCACGACTTGGACATGTTCCCTTTCCCTAGAGCCTTCCCTATAGGGTCCCATCGCTCCTCGCACAGGCATGGCTTGCGCTGCCCCTCGGAGTCTTGGTGAGCAAAGACTTCGGCTTCGATGTTTGGCCCATATCTATGTCTGGGGCCTATGCCTAGGTTGTAACACCCCAGGTGTTTATATTCCGCTCGACAATGAGTGTGGATTTAAGTACGTAATATCAGTGAATGAAACAGATGTTAAATTTTAATCATCTTCGTGTATCGCGATTTTAATATCACGTCTGTTTCATCTGTCGCGAGTGCGACATCATTTTTATTTTTCGTCTATCCGGGCTCTTCCGAAATTTTCGTGATGTTCGGAACGTCGTCGATGCGTCCGATGATTAATTAAAATTCATCGTCGCGCGAATCCGAATTCAGAAGCTCGACCTCATTCTACGCCTTTTTATCCCGAACAAATTTATTTTGAACTCGACGACAGAAATGTTCGGAGCAAAATAATCTAAATCGCGCACTGTCCGAGAAAAAAAAATGTGCGCGAGGCGATGATCTAATTTATTTTTCAGCACACTCGGTAAAATAATAAAATCAACTGTGCCTAGACATCGGATAAATTTTTATCCGAGATCAACGAAACCAGTGCTTTCTCAAATAATGTATCCAATACCCAGTCCGTTTCCGTGTTGCCCGAAACAGTCATGAAAACTATCCAAACGAAATGTCGTCAGAATCATAAACCTCGGACTCTCCGTTTTGTAATCCGAGGAAATAATGTGTATAGCCGTTTGCTATATCGCGCATCGATTCTTTGCTCGTCGTTAGAAATCTTGATCCGAAATATCTGCGATTTTCGGTATAAAAAAAGAGAAGAAATAAAAAAAAGAAAAGAAAATATCTCCCACCTAATATTTTTTTTCCAGTCCTTATCACCTCCACGGACAAACATACTAGCTTCTATTTTATTTTTCTATCAGCCAACCTGATTGTGCTAGGCTCCTGGAAGTTTCGTGTGTATTTTTATTCCCACTTATCCAATTGCCGATGGACACATCCTCATGTATCTTCTCCACGCACAATCCCCAGCACAAAAAAATCCCATCGCCGTTCTCATCCCTTCCTAGCCGCCGCTCCTGTTGATTTTTTTCCCTGACCGCCCTCTCCATCGGATTTTTGTTCCAGCCGCTGTTCTTATCGCTCACGCACGATTCTGCCGCTCTTCTCTTGTATTTATCCCAGCCGGAGCAGCCTCCAACACCAGCGCTCCTGCTTCTCCCTGCTCGAGCACGCGTTGCCGTCCTCAAGCTCGTGGAATCCTCCTGCGCGCTTCATCTCTTAGCCGCCCCTCCCTGGAGCTCGCCTTCCCTGCTCGAGCTCGCCCTCAGCTCCCGGCCATGGAGCTCGCCCCGGCCTCATGCTCGCCGGACTAGTCCTTCTCTGCCGGCTGAGCTCCTTCGTCGCGGATTCCCAGCAGACTGCACCCAGCTCCCTCACGTCGACGGTCGTCCCTGCTCCCCAGCCTCTTCTCCATGGCCGCGCGCCCTGAAGCTCCTGTTGTCGTGCCCAGCCGAGCTCCTACCTTCCCCGTTCACGGAGCTCCCAACCGCTCTGCTCGTCGACCGCACGCCCAAGCCATCTTCCTCAGCCCCGCCGTCCCTGCTGCTCTCTCCCGGCGTTCTCTGCTCGCTTCAGCTCCAGCAACCGGCCGGATTTCCCATGGCGCAGGGATCCCTGGCGTCCGCTCGGCGTCCTCCTGTGCCGCGCCCCTGTCCATCCGCTCGGCCGAGCGCTCCCCGAGCACGGCAGCTCGCCCAACCTCCCTGCTCTCTGCTCCAACTTCCTGGTTGCCGCGCCCTGTGTCGCGTGCTCCCTGCCAGCCGAGTCCTTCCCCATCCCCATGGCGCCCAGCTTGGTCTGCGTGACGCTACTCTCACCCATGGTGGTCACCGTCGAGTCTTCCCTCGGCTCGCTCCTCCATAACTCGCTCCTGCGCGCTCTGCTCGTCCTATGGCGCTAGGCATCCAGTTTTCTGCACGTCGACTCCTTGTTCCCAGCCTGTGCGCACTACAAGTTTCTTTCTCCAATCATCGCGTAGCTCTCTGGCGCCCTGTTTCCTTGCATCGCGCGCGAGCTCGACGCTCGGTCTCTAGCTGCCTGCGCACATCGGGTTATGGTCGTGGTGATATTGTGATGTGGCATCATACGTGCCGCGACAGCTGTCATGGCCGTGAGGCAGTCAGCACCATAGAGTTCGCCCGGCCGTCACCTCACTTTGCTCTTCGCGTCGCTGTTCGCCGGGTCAGGCCTCATGTTGTCGCGTCTTGTGTCCTGCTCGCCAGTGCACCCTCTCGGCTCACTCGGCTTTAATCCCTAATCGCGTCGTCGACCTCGTCATTCGCCGTTGTTCGTCGTCACGACGTTCGCCGTCAAGTCTCACTGCCATTCCTGCTGTGCCTTGCTTTCAATGTGTTCGATTAAATATCGGACCAAAAATCTAAGATGTCGCTCATCCTCGCTGTGAAATCCTCACGCTCACCATTTTCTATTCGATCTCGTCGTCAAGCTGAAGGCCGTTGTCGTTCAGGCAACTACCAAATCGAGTTGGATATTGCATAATTGTCATGCGTCCTCGTCATGTCCGTGAAGCTGATGTGGCGTGCCGTCGTTGCTTACCATGTCGGGACATCTCCCCTCGTGCTCAGACGCTGGTCTGGGACCCCGTCGTCGACAACTTTGGTTCTACGTCGCCGGGTCCGTGTTTCGGACAGCAGGTAGGATATTCAGAAAATACCTTATGATCGACATCATCTCAATCCGTATGTAGTGATTTGTATTTTCCCTGTGATAGTATGTGCGAATCACAGCAAGCGATTGGCATAGAAAGCTAGATGGTGTGTGTAATGAAATGCTTAGGCGACGCTTATTAGGTGCTCGACGTTATGCTTGAATTGGTGATCGTCGTGATTCTTGTAGAATCGGGCTTGGGATGGGGTAAGCCGGTTGATTATTTTGTTAGTTAGCTTGCGTCGGTAAGCTAGTCTACTTATTCGAGCTAGTTCTATTTTGTAGAGTGTAGTATTTCGGTGACGCGTAGGTTAAATTCAGTATTTTAAAATGTCTAAACAATAACATTGTTAATATTACTATTGACGAATTATAATTGTTTGGTAAAATTAAAATAGTTCTCGGAAAACAAAGTGGTATAATTCATAAAACGAGGGATAAGTTTAGAATTCAATTAATTAACTGATAAGTTGTGGTTAGGTTAATTGTATTAAAGGTGTGTAATTTGTTGTTTTGTGATGTTCGCGTTAGGTTCGGTTAATCTAGAGAAGCGTAATTATTGCGCGTAGTCATATATTAATAACTAGTGTTTCCGTATAAAATTGTACAACGCCTCGCCGCTAGGTGTTTAAATTCGCCATCGCGTAGCACTATTTAGGGTTTTTTGATATTCCTGTCTATATGCATTCATGTTCATAATGCATTTCATTTAGGTACGTTAATTAATCGCGCGATGCGGAAGACAAGCCAAGTCGACCCCAAGCGCGGGCTACTCCGCATGGTGAAGCTGATGGACAAACCTGAAGATGGTCGTCAAGTGGACGTCATCTAACAAACACTAACATAGTGTTTATTCCAGGCAAGCCCCGTTGCATGTAACCCCTTCCTTGTGTTTTTAAATAATTTTTGCACACTTTAAGTCTAGTGAAATGTGCACTAGGTTTATAGGAGTTGCTTGGAAACCCTTTGATGCATTGCCTTCCTTGATATCCATACCTTTATAGATACTTCTCATGAAGTATCAAAAATATGATTTACAAAAATGCTTAGCCCTGCTTAAATCTTGTGGATAGAGGTTGTCTTTTGCAATACTGCCTAGCTCAGGGGTTATCCTGAGGAAGGATGGCTTCTACCTGCAAGAATATATTTTCATTGGGAGCATGGTGGGATCTTACTGCAAAGTTCCCTGTGATGCTCTTTTCATCCTAAGGAACACAAACAATCCTAAGGATGGAAGTACTTAAATCGGGACTTGGACTAGGAACAGGTGATGCTCCGCCCGGGTCAATTAAGGATTGGATGCGTATGTTGGCCTAATAGATCAAGGACTATCTTAACTGGCCACATGCCCTGGAAATGGGACAGGGTAAGCTTGAACCTGGCTATTCCATACGTGAAAAGACAACCGCGCACTGGGCATGGGAGATGGTGGGAGTAGCGTGTGCCCTCCTGGCTAGAGGCTGGACGGAGGAGTACTGTACTCCCGGGTAGCGCGGACCGGTTCACGTTGTGGAGGATCTGTGGGAACGGTTGACATATGCAAGGGTTAAGTGCTACATATGTCGTGTGGTTAGAGATCCTCAGCTGAGTAAATCGATTCGGATCGCCGTTATATCCCCGGAGAGTGGAGACTTGATCACTGACCTGCAACCTAAGTCAGGATGTGAACCTCATGAATAAAAATGATGTTGTATTGATGAGATGGTGAAATTAGACCAGATGCAAATAGAGTCTATTAATATTTAATCTGGCGTTAAAATATTGAAAGTAAGGACTCACTCTAGTAAGCTATTTCTGCAAAATTATCTAAGTTGATTCTTGCTAAAGCCTCTCCTTGATTCCCAAATCCAGCATACCCTTGAGAGTCTTTTCTTTAGTCGGGTAAGTCTTGCTGAGTAATTCCATACTCAGGGTTTTATTCCCTGTTGTTTTTCAGGTTCTAACTTTGTGCTGCTTTTGATGGTGTTAAGTGCCGGTGGGCTCGGCCTTCTTATATAAGTATAACCCGTCTTTATCTTCTTACTGAGGTTGGTCATTTGAGCTAGCATATATTTCAAACTTATACTTTTGTAATCACTCCGATAAAATAATATAAAATTTTTGTAACTTGTAAAATTTGGTAATAAGATTTCCGCTGCAAAAATATTGGTGTGTGTGATTTGTGTTACTTAATCCCGCGGTTCTGGTTGTAAGTGGTTTATCCGGTGTCCTTGGGGCAATCGGATGGATCCTGTTAAGTTATCTGGTGCACATGCATGGCCGTCTGAGGTCTTTGAGACAAGGACAGGTGCATGTGGGCTCGATAACTTGGAGGTTCTGCCACAGCTGGTATCGGAGCAGGATTAAGTATATACTGTCACATACATATTTTCAAAACAAAAGTTTGAGTTTTGCAAAACCTATTTTCAACTAAACACATTGTTTGGTTTTGAAAAACAGTTTTGAAAAACTATAATGCTAGCGACATCCTCTGTTAAGCCCTAAAGTAAGGATTATCAGGTGGCTTATTTAAAAACCACTAACCCACAACCGGGGGTATTGCATACATGTGTATTGTTATTTTAGAGGCCATTCAGTTCTGAATGGATCGACGCTCAGGTAAGGTGAGATGTGAGAGCATGACCGAACAACCGTCGGTCTAGGGAAGTGCTTAACTGTGGCGCCCGATTATATACATGTTCTACATATGTAAATATGAAGGCTGCGATGTGGAGTAATTACTTTTCTGGAAATTCAGTACCCCATGGATGTGTATGGGTATACAAACATGGGAATACTGAGAAGTGTATTGTACTTGTAACGACGCACCTACGATCAGGTAAGAAGGTAAGTTGCCATAATGAGTTGCCCTATGGTTAAAGTGTGGCAACAGCGCCTATGCGTGGCTCGGCGCTTAATGATGAGCTGGCCTCCATATAGCAATATATGGAGTATAAACTGTGATAAACTGTCATGTGTGAACTGCATCATTGGGAAATTGGGATGTAATGAAATTTTCTGCAGGTACACTAACCTCGAAAACGTATGTGTAGTTGACGACTAGCAATATACTGTGAGAGTCATAAGTATGCCACCGATATAGAACGCTATCGCCACATTATGTTGGCACAAACTTGTGAGGACAAATAGGACGAGCATGCATCCGGATTGTTGCATCATGTTTGTCACCTATACATCCAAAATGCTTATCTCATCTTTATTCCAGTAAACAATGATTGTGGATAATGTGGTGTAATGTTGTGTTATGAACTTCGATGAAATAGCTATCCTCCGTTCTTAGGTAATCTATTTAGGAATTATATGTGTGTTCTTGTATTGATGTGCCGATAGGAGGTTAGTAGTTTGATTGCCTAAACCCAAAACTCGACCATATTCTTATTTAGTGAACCATGCCCAAATTTGAATTATCCATTATTACTCCATGACAAAGCCCATACAAATAAATGCGTAGACAATTTCCTTATTGGACATAAAATGTACCTAAGCTTAAAACAAGGATCTCAAGTCATGTCTCCTTTTAGAACCATTCCCTTGTTCAGTTGATGCAGGTTGAGGTCCCTATTGTATTTGGCCTCTCCTTGTAGATCACCTTGTCGCCTTATTAACCTAACCTAGGAAAGACCTGTCCAATCATTTTCTTGAATTTCATGCCTTTGGTTTCCCCATATCTATCAAAGGCATACCAACTTAATTTGATGATTGTTTTCCCTCCGTATCTAATCAGATACTAATCCTTGACCTTGTAATCTTTGCAATGAGCATAGAAATATGCTTGGGGCTGAATCAACAGTCTCCCCTTGTACTCATTCATCAATAAGTTTAGGTTATGGCCATGCCTTGTTCATTTTCTCGGGCCATGATCTATTTGGCTCTCTACTTGTAACCATTCTTACAGGTGGAGTATTTCCTTGTATATTGTCACCCTTGCCCAATTCATTTGTGTCGCGTGAGATTTCTTATTGGTTATGTCTAATAATGGTGTTGTGACTAAAACTGATGGTGCCGCGACAAAATCGAGGGCCTCCTGTGGATGCATACACATGGTTGGCGCTACTTGGCACGCGCTGGTATCACAGTTAGTAGTCATAATCCATTATGAGACTATATCGATATGTTATCTTTGCACAAATTGTTCTTACCACGTGAGATTCATTATTGGTGCCAGTTCGGTGATGGTGTCATGATTAATGACTTATGGTGCCGCTGCGAAACTGAGAGCCCCTTGTGAATGTACACGCAAGGTTATGCTGCTTGGCGCATGCTGGTATCGAGGTCTCTAGTCATGATCCATTATGGAACTACTCTAATGTGTTATCTTCCATGGACTTTACCTTGAAACAATTTCTATGTTGTTTGTCGAGTGATCAAGCAACATTTATCATCTCTATTGGATCAAAAGGGCATCCCACTTTCATATGTGGTCTCTTTTCTTTTGATCTTGGTGGTGACTACTCATACAAGTTTCTTTTACGTCCTTTGTGTAAAGGTGCAGCCTTGGAGCTCTTTAGTGTTGGAAAACAGCTGATTAGCTCTCAAAATGGAGATTAGTTTTTCCCTGCTGCTGAGATGCAGGAGTTTGTTCATTCGCTCTTTTATTTAATCCATGTATTCCCGAACCTAGTCCATTCATCTCGCACGAAGAAACGGGTGAACAACCTGACCAAATGGACTTCTATTCAAATACATGATCTCTTGTTAACCAGAGTGAACTCTCGACCCTTGGCTTACCGATGGTACTGAGAGGACTTGCTCCATGTCAAAAATAGTTCAACAAGTTGGTTTTACTAACTTGTAACTGCTTTGTGAACAAAGGTTGAGTTTAGAGATCGATTTGTCGAGTTATCTAAACTCACTTTGGCTCAAACCATCCTAAAGAAAGTACTTACAAGAATCGAAATCAAGTCGGCTAGTAACCACCTAGTCATCGCTCTAGTCATGCCTTGATCGCCTCACGTGTGCTTTTCCAGCATGTGTGATTAAGTCGAGCCATGAATAGTGCTGGATAAAACGGACTGGTTGTAAAGTCCGTATCTACAGATCACTCCGCTGGTGATTTTCACGAATCTATGCCATCTTTTGTGGACTTGAATTCTCGGGTTAACCACATGTTAACCGCGACAGTATTCAACATCCACATCCGTCTCGTGTGCTATGAACTTATCGTGACCACTTGTTGGTAAACATCTTTCTGTGTGTTTTACCCAAGATGGTGCATCTGATTCTATTTGGGCAAAATTGCGTAATTGCCGCTCGCTCAATAGACTCAGATAGTACAGTGTCATCAGAAAAAGCAATTTGCACACATGGAACCTTATGTGTTCCTCTGGCAGACATCATCTCTATTGGTGGACATCTCTACATTAGCTTAAAGCGATGCATGCTATGTCCACTAAAGAAACAATATCCTGAGACACTTGCCTTTGCTTGAAACTGTCTTAGGGTTATCGCTGATATGGATATGGGGTACATGCTTCTCTACCCTTAGAAGTCTTTCACTCCGAATCTCGGGACGAGATTCTTTTAAGGGGGGAGGGCTGTAACACCCCAGGTGTTTATATTCCGCTCGACAATGAGTGTGGATTTAAGTACGTAATATCAGTGAATGAAACAGATGTTAAATTTTAATCGTCTTCGTGTATCGCGATTTTAATATCACGTCTGTTTCATCTGTCGCGAGTGCGACATCATTTTTATTTTTCGTCTATCCGGGCTCTTCCGACATTTTCGTGATGTTCGGAACGTCGTCGGTGCGTGCGATGATTAATTAAAATTCATCGTCGCGCGAATCCGAATTCAGAAGCTCGACCTCATTCTACGCCTTTTTATCCCAAACAAATTTATTTTGAACTCGACGACAGAAATGTTCGGAGCAAAATAATCTAAATCGCGCACTGTCCGAGAAAAAAATCGTGCGCGAGGCGATGATCTAATTTATTTTTCAGCACACTCGGTAAAATAATAAAATCAACTGTGCCTAGACATCGGATAAATTTTTATCCGAGATCGACGAAACCAGTGCTATCTCAAATAATGTATCCGATACCCAGTCCGTTTCTGTGTTGCCCGAAACAGTCACGAAAACTATCCAAACGAAATGTCGTCAGAATCATAAACCTCGGACTCTCCGTTTTGTAATCCGAGGAAATAATGTGTATAGCCGTTTGCTATATCGCGCATCGATTCTTTGCTCGTCGTTAGAAATCTTGATCCGAAATATCTGCGATTTTCGGTATAAAAAAAGAGAAGAAATAAAAAAAAAGAAAAGAAAATATCTCCCACCTAATATTTTTTTTCCAGTCCTTATCACCTCCACGGACAAACATACTAGCTTCTATTTTATTTTTCTATCAGCCAACCTGATTGTGCTAGGCTCCTGGAAGTTTCGTGTGTATTTTTATTCCCACTTATCCAATTGCCGATGGACACATCCTCATGTATCTTCTCCACGCACAATCCCCAGCACAAAAAAATCCCATCGCCGTTCTCATCCCTTCCTAGCCGCCGCTCCTGTTGATTTTTTTCCCTAACCGCCCTCTCCATCGGATTTTTGTTCCAGCCGCTGTTCTTATCGCTCACGCACGATTCTGCCGCTCTTCTCTAGTATTTATACCAGCCAGAGCAGCCTCCAACACCAGCGCTCCTGCTTCTCCCTGCTCGAGCATGCGTTGCCGTCCTCAAGCTCGTGGAATCCTCCTGCGCGCTTCATCTCTTAGCCGCCCCTCCCTGGAGCTCGCCTTCCCTGCTCGAGCTCGCCCTCAGCTCCCGGCCATGGAGCTCGCCCCGGCCTCCTGCTCGCCGGACTAGTCCTTCTCTGCCGGCTGAGCTCCTTCGTCACGGATTCCCAGCAGACCGCACCCAGCTCCCTCACGTCGCCGGTCGTCCCTGCTCCCCAGCCTCTTCTCCATGGCCGCGCGCCCTGAAGCTCCTGTTGTCGCGCCCAGCCGAGCTCCTACCTTCCCCGTTCACGGAGCTCCCAACCGCTCTGCTCGTCGACCGCACGCCCAAGCCATCTTCCTCAGCCCCGCCGTCCCTCCTGCTCTCTCCCGGCGTTCTCTGCTCGCTTCAGCTCCAGCAACCGGCCGGATTTCCCATGGCGCAGGGATCCCTAGCGTCCGCTCGGCGTCCTCCTGTGCCGCGCCCCTGTCCATCCGCTCGGCCGAGCGCTCCCCGAGCACGGCAGCTCGCCCAACCTCCCTGCTCTCTGCTCCAACTTCCTGGTTGCCGCGCCCTGTGTCGCGTGCTCCCTGCCAGCCGAGTCCTTCCCCATCCCCATGGCGCCCAGCTTGGTCTGCGTGACGCTACTCTCACCCATGGTGGTCACCGTCGAGTCTTCCCTCGGCTCGCTCCTCCATAACTCGCTCCTGCGCGCTCTGCTCGTCCTATGGCGCTCGGCATCCAGTTTTCTGCGCGCCGACTCCTTGTTCCCAGCCTGTGCGCACTACAAGTTTCTTTCTCCAATCATCGCGCAGCTCTCTAGCGCCCTGTTTCCTTGCATCGCGCGCGAGCTCCACGCTCGGTCTCTAGCTGCCTGCGCACATCGGGTTATGGTCGTGGTGATATTGTGATGTGGCGTCATACGTGCCGCGACAGCTGTCATGGCCGTGAGGCAGTCAGCACCATAGAGTTCGCCCGGCCGTCACCTCACTTTGCTCTTCTCGTCGCTGTTCGCCGGGTCAGGCCTCATGTTGTCGCGTCTTGTGTCCTGCTCGCCAGTGCGCCCTCTCGGCTCACTCGGCTTTAATCCCTAATCGCGTTGTCGACCTTGTCATTCGCCGTTGTTCGTCGTCACGACGTTCGCCGTCAAGTCTCACTGCCATTCCTGCTGTGCCTCGCTTTCAATGTGTTCGATTAAATATCGGACCAAAAATCTAAGATGTCGCTCATCCTCGCTGTGAAATCCTCACGCTCACCATTCTCTATTCGATCTCGTCGTCAAGCTGAAGGCCGTTGTCGTTCAGGCAACTACCAAATCGAGTTGGATATTGCATAATTGTCATGCGTCCTCGTCATGTCCGTGAAGCTGATGTGGCGTGCCGTCGTTGCTTACCATGTCGGGACATCTCCCCTCGTGCTCAGACGCTCGTCTGGGACCCCGTCGTCGACAACTTTGGTTCTACGTCGCCGGGTCCGTGTTTCGGACAGCAGGTAGGATATTCGGAAAATACCTTATGATCGACATCATCTCAATCCGTATGTAGTGATTTGTATTTTCCCTGTGATAGTATGTGCGAATCACAGCAAGCGATTGGCATAGAAAGCTAGATGGTGTGTGTAATGAAATGCTTAGGCGACGCTTATTAGGTGCTCAACGTTATGCTTGAATTGGTGATCGTCGTGATTCTTGTAGAATCGGGCTTGGGATGGGGTAAGCCGGTTGATTATTTTGTTAGTTAGCTTGCGTCGGTAAGCTAGTCTACTTATTCGAGCTAGTTCTATTTTGTAGAGTGTAGTATTTCGGTGACGCGTAGGTTAAATTCAGTATTTTAAAATATCTAAACAATAACATTGTTAATATTACTATTGACGAATTATAATTGTTTGGTAAAATTAAATTAGTTCTCGGAAAACAAAGTGGTATAATTCATAAAACGAGGGATAAGTTTAGAATTCAATTAATTAACTGATAAGTTGTGGTTAGGTTAATTGTATTAAAGGTGTATAATTTGTTGTTTTGTGATGTTCGCGTTAGGTTCGGTTAATCTAGAGAAGCGTAATTATTGCGCGTAGTCATATATTAATAACTAGTGTTTCCGTATAAAATTGTACAACGCCTCGCCGCTAGGTGTTTAAATTCGCCATCGCGTAGCACTATTTAGGGTTTTTGATATTCCTGTCTATATGCATTCATGTGCATAATGCATTTCATTTAGGTACGTTAATTAATCGTGCGATGCGGAAGACAAGCCAAGTCGACCCCAAGCGCGGGCTACTCCGCATGGTGAAGCTGATGGACAAACCTGAAGATGGTCGTCAAGTGGACGTCATCTAACAAACACTAACATAGTGTTTATTCCAGGCAAGCCCCAGTGCATGCAACCCCTTCCTTGTGTTTTTAAATAATTTTTGCACACTTTAAGTCTAGTGAAATGTGCACTAGGTTTATAGGAGTTGCTTGGAAACCCTTTGATGCATTGCCTTCCTTGATATCCATACCTTTATAGATACTTCTCATGAAGTATCAAAAATATGATTTACAAAAATGCTTAGCCCTGCTTAAATCTTGTGGATAGAGGTTGTCTTTTGCAATACTGCCTAGCTCAGGGGTTATCCTGAGGAAGGATGGCTTCTACCTGCAAGAATATATTTTCATTGGGAGCATGGTGGGATCTTACTGCAAAGTTCCCTGTGATGCTCTTTTCATCCTAAGGAACACAAACAATCCTAAGGATGGAAGTACTTAAATCGGGACTTGGACTAGGAACAGGTGATGCTCCGCCCGGGTCAATTAAGGATTGGATGCGTATGTAGGCCTGATAGATCAAGGACTATCTTAACTGGCCACATGCCCTGGAAATGGGACAGGGTAAGCTTGAACCCGGCTATTCCATACGTGAAAAGACAACCGCGCACTGGGCGTGGGAGATGGTGGGAGTAGCGTGTGCCCTCCTGGCTAGAGGCTGGACGGAGGAGTACTGTGCTCCCGGGTAGCGCGGACCGGTTCACGTTGTGGAGGATCTGTGGGAACGGTTGACATATGCAAGGGTTAAGTGCTACATATGTCGTGTGGTTAGAGATCCTCAGCTGAGTAAATCGATTCGGATCGCCGTTATATCCCCGGAGAGTGGAGACTTGATCATTGACCTGCAACCTAAGTCAGGATGTGAACCTCATGAATAAAAATGATGTTGTATTGATGAGATGGTGAAATTAGACCAGATGCAAATAGAGTCTATTAATATTTAATCTGGCGTTAAAATATTGAAAGTAAGGACTCACTCTAGTAAGCTATTTCTGCAAAAGTATCTAAGTTGATTCTTGCTAAAGCCTCTCCTTGATTCCCAAATCCAGCATACCCTTGAGAGTCTTTTCTTTAGTCGGGTAAGTCTTGCTGAGTAATTCCATACTCAGGGTTTTATTCCCTGTTGTTTTTCAGGTTCTAACTTTGTGCTGCTTTTGATGGTGTTAAGTGCCGGTGGGCTCGGCCTTCTTATATAAGTATAACCCGTCTTTATCTTCTTACTGAGGATGGTCATTTGAGCTAGCATATATTTCAAACTTATACTTTTGTAATCACTCCGATAAAATAATATAAAATTTTTGTAACTTGTAAAATTTGGTAATAAGATTTCCGCTGCAAAAATATTGGTGTGTGTGATTTGTGTTACTTAATCCCGCGGTTCTGGTTGTAAGTGGTTTATCCGGTGTCCTTGGGGCAATCGGACGGATCCTGTTAAGTTATCTAGTGCACATGCATGGCCGTCTGAGGTCTTTGAGACAAGGACAGGTGCATGTGGGCTCGATAACTTGGAGGTTCTGCCACATAGGTGCCAGTATCTACCATGGATGGCATTAGTTGTTTGGTCAAAGGTCCCTTCAATGTTGTTCTTAATGAAGGCTCCAATTGTCCCTAGCCCTGCGGTCAATTATGGTTACTCAAGACTAAGGGGCAAGCCTTTATGGTGTTGATCAAGGTCTAGTTTGGCCTCCGCCCCATCACTACTTGTGGAAGTGTGGTGTCTAAGCCTTAAGACCACCCAATAATTTTTTCAGAAGTGACCCTTTTTCCACACCCAAACCATCCCTTCTTTCTTTGTTCTCTTCTATCAATTCTGAATAAGATGTCTTCAACTTGAATAGGCACACCCATTAGGTTCATATTGCAAATCATCCCCATCACCTTCCCATTTTTGGATGGTATTTTCATCAAATCAGAGGATGATGTGGAGGCTTGATCATGTTCATCTTCATCATATTATCCTCATCTTTATCTTTATTCAAGGAACTTGAGATTGAGCTTTCAGCTTGCTTCTTTCCCTTCACTTCTTGTGCTCTTTACAAGTGAAAGCTATGTCTTTTTGTTTGACAAAGTGACTTCTTCTTAAACCATTTGTTGGGGGCCTTCAGCTTCCGAAGGTCCTCAAAAACATGATTTAACAATGTTTTCCAAGTGGAATATGTGAACAGGTATCTTCGGAATCGGGTCATGAGTATACAAGAGTATGGTCAGTACGAAGCCTGAGCGAGACAGAAAGCGATTATGACGAAGGATAAGATGATCACGAAGCTGTGCGTAGAAAAGCTTCGGCATAATAGCAGAGAAGGGGAACCGACTTAAAGATGAAAAGGCAAATTAGACCCCGAAGAATTACTATAGAGTTATTGATGAATGTAAAGGGCACAAATGTAATTCTACACGGGCTGCGTCCCTTGCCTATAAATAGATGAACAGTACTCCTGTACTGTTCGGGCTGACTTGGCATTCGCTTTTTGCATCACGCCTGTACCTTCACTTTTTGTCAAACCGAAGCATTTGAGAACAAGTCCCCAACATTGGCGCCCACTGTTGGTGAACTCACTTCCATTTTTTGAGTTTTGAACACCTTCGGCAAGCATCACCTTCGTCATGCCGCCAAAGAAAGCTTCAGCAACAGGGGCTGCCGCTCTGCAGCCGCTGGATCCCAATCAGGATGTCCATTCTCTTAGGGAGGCCCGAAGCCAGAAGAGGAAGGCCACCAGTCCGACGCCTCCGGAGGACGACTTGGATCAAGAAATCCAAAACTTGGAGATGCTCCATCAGCAGGTCCAATGGAAGAAGGAAAAGATGGCTCGTCTAGCTGACCTACAAAGGCAGATAGACGAAGCCTCTAAAGAAGTTCGTCATCTTGCTCAAGATGACCAGAACCGAAGGCCTCCGCGCAGAGAGCTTCATCAGGAGGGCTTCTACAACGAGGACGAATGGTATGAGGATTTCCATCATGGAAATTTTGCTTTTGATGATACTTCTCCTCTGTCAACAGAACTGCAGGCTACACCTTGGCCCCAGTCTTACAAGCCACCCCAACTCCCCATGTACGACAGTCATTCAGACCCGAAGCAATTCTTGATGAGTTACGAAGCAACCATATCTTCGTATGGAGGCAATACTGCAGTCATGGCAAAGTCTTTCGTCATGGCTGTCAAGAGTGTTGCACAAACCTGGTACTCCTCTCTCCGGCCAGGAACAATCACCTCATGGTAAAAGCTGAAGGACATGCTGATAACCAGCTTCCAAGGGTTTCAAACGAAGCCGGTCATTGCTCAAGCTTTATTCCAATGCACCCAGGACCACGAAGAATACCTTCAGGCGTATGTCCGAAGGTTCCTGCGTCTGAGGGCACAGGCACCAACAGTGCCCAATGAAATTGTCATTGAGGCCATGATTAAGGGGCTTTGGCCAGGACCTTCAGCTCAATACTTTGCCAGGAAGCCTCCTCAAACTTTGGAGAAGCTGCTCCAGAAGATGGACGAGTATATTCGAGCTGACAATGACTTCCGCCAAAGAAGGGAGGAAGCATACAGGTTCTCTGAAATGACCAGGGGCTTCGGAGGAAGATTCCATTCGAGGCACGTCAGGTCAATTCACAACTCTGCTCAGAGTGATGATAGAGGGAACCAACAGTAAAGATCACAGTACTCCTCGCAAGCTTCGGGGCAGCAGCAAAGCTCTTTCCGGCCGCCAGCTCCAAGGGGTAGAGGCGCCAGGGGCTTCGGAGGAAGATTTGGGGATCAGCCAAGGAAAATTTATTATCTATTCTGTGGTGAGGACAAGGTCCATACCACCAGGATGTGCCATGTTACCATCCAAAAGCAAAAGGAGATAGCAGAAGTTGCAGCACAACAGAGTCAGCCGAAGCAAGTCATGCATACTGCTTCGTACCATTCACCTTACATTCCAGAATATGTAGGCAACCACCCTGCAGCTTCTGCTGCTTCGGCAAGTCAACCCCATGCATCTTGGCAGTAGCCTCCACCTCCACCACCAATGCAACGAGGTCAGCAGCCAGAAGGGAGTCAGCACACTCACCTTCAGCGGGACTTCAGAGAGGAGTCCGAAGCTCGCACAGTCAATAGCACTGTGCCAGAGTCGAAGCATATTTATTGACAAATATCCTACCCCAACAGCAGTTTTTCGTATTCAGTATTATTTTCTTTTTAATAAGGAACAATTATGGGAGGCTTGATAGCTTTTTGTCGTTTTTTATCTCTTGTAACAGTTTCGCTTTTTACTGTAATGAAAATATATCTTCTCCATAGGCTTAAGCTGCCGAAGCATAAGAATTTATGGTGGCAAGAGGAACCTTCGAATTATCAAAAAATTTGTCCTAAGGAACGTGTAATGCCCAAAATTGGTAGAAGAAAAAAATGATAATAATGAAATAAAATAAATATATAAATTTAAGATTGTGCTTTAGGGATTTTAAAACCTTTTTGGAGTTCCCATGCTTTTGAATGCTCAATTAAAAGGGAGTAAGCTAGCCAAATAACAAAATAAATAAATATAGAAATAAGCATATCATGTTGGAGGTCTTGTATTGTTGCAATCGTACTCAAATTTTGAGACCAGTTAGGTTTGAAAAGTAGAATTTGAAAATAGAAAGGGAAATAAGAGAAGAGAAGAAAAGGAAAACAAAATATACACTAGAAATATATATATATAAATAATAGACATTATCTTCATATTAGGATTCTTGTTTTGGAAAACTTAAGTTCAAACAGAATTTGAATTTGAATTGGAGTTCTTAACTTGGAAAGGAAAATAAAATCAGAAAAAAAATGAAACAACCACTTGGGCCGAATTTGGTTCCCTAGCTCAACTCCTTGGCTTTGCTCGGCCCATCCAGCCACCCCCCTCCTTCCTCCCTACTCAGCCGCGTGGCCGGCCCATTTTCCTTATCTCACCATCACAGCCCATCCCATGCCCGCGCTCCTGGGCTGTGGCTAGGCATTGTGGGGCCCGCACGCCAGTCGGCTTTGCCAACGCCAAAAAAAAATCACTTAGGACACCGCCGCGTGGGACCATGTTGTCATCAACTACCTCCCGAGCTTCGCGCGTATAACAAACCCCCCTGGTATGGTGGAGTCGGTTCCTCAATCCACGCTCGGACTTCATCCATGTTGGAGTATAAAAATAGAAACCCACCCTGCACCATCGCCTATCATTCAGTCGAACACTTTGGTGCCCTCATCCTCCACCGGCGGCACCGCCGACCCGATGGCGCTCGTGCAGGGGTACACGCCCATGGAGCTCGTCATCGCGGGGAAGTTCGTCAGCACATTGCTTCCCTTCCAAGCTCCGCGTCCACGTCGACTCCATGCTTCCGCGTGAGGAATCTCCGCCACCGCTGGAGGTTGATCGGATGGAGCCTCGGGTGCCCGCACGGTCGAACAAGGCAGCGGAACATCGGCGGTCAACGTCGGACACCATCGCTGGTGAACCTTCTTTTCCTCTGCGTTAATTTTGGGTGCGCACCGGGGGTTCGGGTGCCGGCGTTGCGGTCATGGTAGCGGGGGCGGTCCTAGGGGCCGGCGAGCCGCTGGGTACCTTTGTCGGGTCTTGGCCAGCGCCTGTGGATCAACGGGAGAGAGAGAACGCGGGTGAGGACGCGGCATCTGTGCCTGGGCAGCCGGGGGTTGAAGAAGGCTGGTGGATCATTGATCTCGTCTTCAACGGTGACGATTAGATGGATGGTTGAGAGTGTGGGAGCCGTAGATATTAGATGGACGGCCTGGATCGAATCTTGGCATACCCCTTCGATTCATTAAACCAGGGCCGTGGATTCTGGATCGGACGGCCAGGGGCATGCGCGGGTGTGTTGCGCGTCTGGATCTAATCGGGCACGTCCGTTGCGGATCAGGCGGCCAGGACTTCGAGATACCCCTTCGCTAGCCACTTTTGCATAAGAGTCCCTGGGAAAACCACTAATGAACCCGCCGTCCACCGCGGGTTGAATCTGAGTCTGAGATATTTTTATACATTAGTCCATGTGTTTCTCTGTTATTGGCGCCCAGTCCTGAGATCAGTAAAACAGGAAAAATAGATTAGAAAATAGATTTTTAATATAAAATAAATACAGAAACTTGTTTAATCCATAAGAAATTCATATTAAGTCCAAATTAGTTCATTCTGATTTCTATAATTCTATAATATTATTATTTATCACATAGTACATCTGTTTTGACATGAAAGTCACATTAAAATTTATATTCTATTTAATCTTGTACAAAACGCATAAAATCATTAGAAATTCATAACTTTCTCATTTTAACTTCAAATTGAGTCATTCCAGTTGCAATTATTTTATTTTAATATTGTCAACCAACCAGTAATACTGTTTAGCCATGAAACTTGAATTAAAATTGTCCATTCGAATTAATCTATTCTAGGTACTCAATAACTCCATAAAATCATAACTTTCTAACTGTAGCTCCGAATTTAGTGGTTCTTGTTTCTACGATCTCGTTATGGCGCGTAGAATATTATTATGCAGTTGTTCTTATGTTTGGTGTGATGTTAATTTTTCCTATACACTGCTTGTTTGTATTGCTACGATTAGCATGAGGTCACGTGTCATCTGAAGATCATCCTGGTACCTAGAATCTCAAGTCCCAGGCAAGTTGTGCCCTTGATCACTTCTTTTACCCACTCATGTTCTAATTAATCATAATGATTTGCATAGGTTAATTTTGATGGGACCTAATAGGTTACCCTAGATTGTCTATCTTTATGCCTTGTTTACCACTGAACTTTTTGGGTAGTACTTGCTAGTGCTTTATGCGGTTTTGGGTATGAAGATACATTATTCATGATCACACTTTTATTATCTATTTATTATTACTGTTCATGATAAGATCATTATGTTAATTGGAACATGGAGCGACCACCCGGGAAAACAGTGCTACCACAAGGGTTTAATGGGACGCCCTTGGCTGATTAATTAGGAAAGCTAGTGGAAGACTACCTTACCCGAAAGGGGCAAGGGCAGTAGGGGAGTGGTCAGTGTAGGGAGGTCCTTGGTTGATTTTGCTGCGATGGCGGTCAGGCAAGAACCCTGCATTGGAGCTTCCTATAAACTGTAGCGGGTTTTCTGAAGCTAGTGGAACTTTGTAAAGGCCTCGTAGTGTTACCCTGCCTCGCCTCCTCGGTAGAGGTGTATGGGAAGTCGCGATCCCTTGGCAGATGAGTAACATGACTTGTGGGTAAAGATGCGCAACCTCTGCAGAGTGTAAAACTGGTATACTAGCCGTGCTCACGGTCAAGAGCAGCTCGGACCCTCACATGATTAAATTATGGAACTAAATTCAAATTGTCATATGCATTGCATCGCAGGTGATGTTGTTACTTTTATTCTACTATTTAATTGGGTTGGTATTTACTTATACTTAGTAATTGCTAATAAAATTTTGACCAACTTTAAAAGCAATGCTCAGCTCTAACCATCCTCTTTGGTAAGCCTACACTTCACATGAACTCCCACCTTTGGCGAGTTCATTCACATTATTCCCCATAACTTGTTGAGCTATGAACGTATGTGAGCTCACTCTTGCTGTCTCACACCCCCCCACAGGTCAAGAACAGGTACCACTGGATGAGGCGCATGGAGGATGCTGTGATATGTTCGTGAGAGGTCTAGGCCGTCGTCTCCCAGTCAACTTTGGGTTGCTGGACCGTTGTCTCCTTATAATGTAATTATTTATTTATTTTGTATAGAACTCCTATTATATAGTAAAGATGTGACATTCGATCCTGTGCCATGATTCATCATATGTGTGAGACTTGGTCCCAGCACACCTGGTGATTATGTTCGCGCCCGGGTCTTGGTGCCCCAAAACCCGGGTGTGACAGAAGTGGTATCAGAGGAATGTTGACTTTAGGACGAAACCTAGTTAGAACTGGACAACCATTGTCTACTTACCTTTGTTACTCTGATTCTTTTCTAAACTTTTCTTAATCTTTTCTCATCTATTTCCTCTTACTCTGATTATTCTTACCTTTTCTTTCTAAAGACAAACTTGGATTTCACACTTTGAAATCCTGTGCCTAAAGTGACCTTTAGGAATAGGAGACCTACTCTTAGGAACAAAATCAAAACTATTTTCGTAAGTATTTGTATGCTTGAATGTTTGTTCTTATGATACTTGTCTGATTTGGATCTTTGATTGAGTGTGATTAGTTGTGGAGTAATGTCCACAATTACATCTACATATACATATAGAAAAAAATGCTTATAAAAGTAACTAGACAAATTAGATTATCCCTCATCAAAAAAAATGTATCTAGCTTGATAGATTCATCCCATCTTAAAAGATTCTATCCTACACTCATAGATCCATCTTATCTTAAAAGATACTCTTTTACCTTAATAGAATCATAGTATCTCGAAAAGATTTTTCATCTTATCCTAATAGACCTAACTGACCTCAAAAGATTCTACCTTATCCTTATGGATTCATCTTGCCCTAATAAGCATATTTACCCCACACTAGTAACAACCATGATCTAATCCAAACTAATTAGATATTATCTAGTCTAATCTAGTTATACCAACTAACCTAAAATTGGTGCCCTAGACCAACTCAACCATGAGCAGAATAGCTAACCCAACCCATAGAATCATGATAGATTGCATAATCTGTTTATCCCCACCTAACCTCAAACAAACTTTTGACCTACATCATGTAGTCTATCTCACCCACATCTATCTTAACCATATTCCCTGACCCGATGATATACACTAACCTCGAATCAACGAGACCAAGACCATAAAAAGAACAAGATCAACCTTGTCAAGAAAGGAGAGAAGTCAAACTTGATCATCAGATGCATTACCATCCAACACGGAGTTATTCTCACCATAAATTGTCTTACTCCAGGCTATTTTTGCCCTAACCTATCTTTTATCCTACACAATAAGGTGACTATACGTATATATACCCATGGTTTCGTGACCACTTTCTAAATAACATGAAACTTCTTATTCCTAAATTAATTAGAAGTTAAAGGCCAAATAGTAAATAAAGCTTTTTACATCCCTGTCCTTGCAAATCTCGAGGACGAGATTTCTATTAAGGGGGTAGGATTTGTAATGCCCAAAATTGGTAGAAGAAAAAAATGATAATAATGAAATAAAATAAATAAATAAATTTAAAATTGTGCTTTAGGGATTTTTAAAACCTTTTTGGAGTTCCCATGCTTTTGAATGCTCAATTAAAAGGGAGTAAGCTAGCCAAATAACAAAATAAATAAATATAGAAATAAGCATATCATGTTGGAGGTCTTGTATTGTTGCAATCGTACTCAAATTTTGAGACCAGTTAGGTTTGAAAAGTAGAATTTGAAAATAGAAAGGGAAATAAGAGAAGAGAAGAAAAGGAAAACAAAATATACACTAGAAATATATATTTATATAACAAACATTATCTTCATATTAGGATTCTTGTTTTGGAAAACTTAAGTTCAAGCAGAATTTGAATTTGAATTGGAGTTCTTAACTTGGAAAGGAAAATAAAATCAGAAAAGAAAATGAAACAACCACTTGGGCCGAATTTGGTTCCCTAGCCCAACTCCTTGGCTTTGCTCGGCCCATCCAGCCACCCCCCTCCTTCCTCCCTACTCAGCCGCGTGGCCGGCCCATTTTCCTTATCTCACCATCACAGCCCATCCCATGCCTGCGCTCCTGGGCTGTGGCTGGCATTGTGGGGCCCGCACGCCAGTCGGCTTTGCCCACGCCAAAAAAAATCACTTAGGACACCGCCGCGTGGGACCATGTTGTCATCAACTACCTCCCAAGCTTTGCGCGTATAACAAACCCCCCTGGTATGGTGGAGTCGGTTCCTCAATCCACGCTCGGACTTCATCCATGTTGGAGTATAAAAATAGAAACCCACCCTGCGCCATCGCCTATCATTCAGTCGAACACTTTGGTGCCCTCATCCTCCACCGGCGGCACCGCCGACCCGATGGCGCTCGTGCAGGGGTACACGCCCGTGGAGCTCGTCATCGCGGGGAAGTCCGTCAGCACATTGCTTCCCTTCCAAGCTCCGCGTCCACGTCGACTCCATGCTTCCGCGTGAGGAATCTCTGCCACCGCCGGAGGTTGATCGGATGGAGCCTCGGGTGCCCGCATGGTCAAACAAGGCGGCGGAACATCGGCGGTCAACGTCGGACACCATCGCTGGTGAACCTTCTTTTCCTCTGCGTTAATTTTGGGTGCGCACCGGGGGTTCGGGTGCCGGCGTTGCGGTCATGGTCGCGGGGGCGGTCCTAGGGGCCGGCGAGCCGCCGGGTACCTTTGTCGGGTCTTGGCCAGCGCCGGTGGATCAACGGGAGAGAGAGAACGCGGGAGAGGACGCGGCATCTGTGCCTGTGCAGCCAGGGGTTGAAGAAGGCTGGTGGATCGTTGATCTTGTCTTCAACGGTGACGATTAGATGGATGGTTGAGAGTGTGGGAGCCGTAGATATTAGATGGACGGCCTGGATCGAATCTTGGCATACCCCTTCGATTCATTAAACCAGGGCCGTGGATTCTGGATCGGACGGCCAGGGGCATGCGCGGGTGTGTTGCGCGTCTGGATCTAATCGGGCACGTCCGTTGCGGATCAGGCGGCCAGGACTTCGAGATACCCCTTCGCTAGCCACTTTTGCATAAGAGTCCCTGGGAAAACCACTAATGAACCTGCCGTCCACCGCGGGTTGAATCTGAGTCTGAGATATTTTTGTACATTAGTCCATGTGTTTCTCTGTTATTGGCGCCCAGTACTGAGATCAGTAAAACAGGAAAAATAGATTAGAAAATAGATTTTTAATATAAAAATAAATACAGAAACTTGTTTAATCCATAAGAAATTCATATTAAGTCCAAATTAGTTCATTCTGATTTCTATAATTCTATAATATTATTATTTATCACATAGTACATCTGTTTTGACATGAAAGTCAAATTAAAATTTATATTCTATTTAATCTTGTACAAAACACATAAAATCATTAGAAATTCATAACTTTCTCATTTTAACTTCAAATTGAGTCATTCCAGTTGCAATTATTTTATTTTAATATTGTCAACCAACCAGTAAAACTGTTTAGCCATGAAACTTGAATTAAAATTGTCCATTCGAATTAATCTATTCTAGGTACTCAATAACTCCATAAAATCATAACTTTCTAACTGTAGCTCCGAATTTAGTGGTTCTTGTTTCTACGATCTCGTTATGGCGCGTAGAATATTATTATGCAGTTGTTCTTATGTTTGGTGTGATGTTAATTTTTCCTATACACTGCTTGTTTGTATTGCTACGACTAGCATGAGGTCACGTGTCATCTGAAGATCATCCTGGTACCTAGAATCTCAAGTCCCAGGCAAGTTGTGCCCTTGATCACTTCTTTTACCCACTCATGTTCTAATTAATCATAATGATTTGCATAGGTTAATTTTGATGGGACCTAATAGGTTACCCTAGTTTGTCTATCTTTATGCCTTGTTTACCACTGAACTTTTTGGGTAGTACTTGCTAGTGCTTTATGCGGTTTTGGGTATGAAGATACATTATTCATGATCACACTTTTATTATCTATTTATTATTACTGTTCATGATAAGATCATTATGTTAATTGGAACATGGAGCGACCACCCGGGAAAACAGTGCTACCACAAGGGTTTAATGGGACGCCCTTGGCTGATTAATTAGGAAAGCTAGTGGAAGACTACCTTACCCAAAAGGGGCAAGGGCAGTAGGGGAGTGGTCAGTGTAGGGAGGTCCTTGGTTGATTTTGCTGCGATGGCGGTCAGGAAAGAAACCTGCATTGGAGCTTCCTATAAACTGTAGCGGGTTTTCTGAAGCTAGTGGAACTTTGTAAAGGCCTCGTAGTGTTACCCTGCCTCGCCTCCTCGGTAGAGGTGTATGGGAAGTCGCGATCCCTTGGCAGATGGGTAACATGACATGTGGGTAAAGATGCGCAACCTCTGCAGAGTGTAAAACTGGTATACTAGCCGTGCTCACGGTCAAGAGCAGCTCGGACCCTCACATGATTAAATTATGGAACTAAATTCAAATTGTCATATGCATTGCATCGCAGGTGATGTTGTTACTTTTGTTCTACTATTTAATTGGGTTGGTATTTACTTATACTTAGTAATTGCTAATAAAATTTTGACCAACTTTAAAAGCAATGCTCAGCTCTAACCATCCTCTTTGGTAAGCCTACACTTCACATGAACTCCCACCTTTGGCGAGTTCATTCACATTATTCCCCACAACTTGTTGAGCTATGAACGTATGTGAGCTCACTCTTGCTGTCCCACACCCCCCACAGGTCAAGAACAGGTACCACTGGATGAGGCGCATGGAGGATGCTGTGATATGTTCGTGAGAGGTCTAGGCCGTCGTCTCCTAGTCAACTTTGGGTTGCTGGACCGTTGTCTCCTTATAATGTAATTATTTATTTATTTTGTATAGAACTCCTATTATATACTAAAGATGTGACATTCGATCCTGTGCCATGATTCATCATATGTGTGAGACTTGGTCCCAGCACACCTGGTGATTATGTTCGCGCCCGGGTCTTGGTGCCCCGAAACCAGGGTGTGACAGAACACAGCGTAATTTCTTCGAAACAGCAAAAGTCGTTCCTAAGGGAGCGCAGAGTAAGTTTTCTGCTCAAAAGTCGTTCCGAAGGGAATGCAGAGCTTACAGCGAAAAATAAACGCTGATTCCGCTGAAAGTAAAAGGCGAAGAAGCTCCTAAGGGAGGCTTACAGTGAAAAATAAACGCTGATTCCGCTGAAAGTAAAAGGCAAAGAAGCTCCTAAGGGAGGATTACAGTGAAAAATAAACGCTGATTCCGCTGAAGTAAAAGGCGAAGAAGCTCCTAAGGGAGGCTTGCAGTGAAAAAACATCAACCTTCGGCAAATATCATTTTGCATAACATCACATCATTCCATCATTTGCATAGCATAACATCATACATCATGTTGCATCAACAACGCAAGAAGGGGATCTTAGTATTGATATTCAAAATTGTTTCGAAGAAATAGCGACAAGGCACAAAAATAGCTATTGAGGAGTTACACCTTCGTCAAACTCTGAAATGGAAAGATCCATTGGTTATTGACGTTACGAGGATTGGTTATTGATCTTATGAGAGCACGGGTACTGTTTACGAAGCATGAAAAGAAGGGAAGGTGTTTTTTCGCCGAAGGCTCAAAAACGGTATGTAAAAGAAATTTCATGCATCGTAAAGGATAGAACCATAAACAACTAATATATTACATTCAAAGTTACAAAATATTACACATGTTTCTCAACAAACATTACATTCTAATGTTTTTTGAAACAGCATCTAATCTTCGCGTAGAACTACTTCTGCAGCTTCGTTTAGTAGCTGATCAACAACTTTATCCATGATGGCTTCGGCCATTTTTCTAATTTCGTCATCCCCCTTCGCGTGGGGGCCAGTATATGGCTCAGCAGGTTCTGAGGGAGGAGAAGATACGACTATATTACTATTACAGAACGTAAACAGGTTCGAAATCAAAAAATTACAATAGAGCCAAAAACCACTAGTTAGTACCTATTTGCCCTTCGAGCTCCGCACTTTTCTCAGCGGCCTCTGCTACTTTTCTAGCGTCATGGATGCCTTTTTCGCTTCTTCGTATAATTTCTTGGGCCATTTCCCAGCCACCATTGTCCCAGATGTCGGTGAAAAATTTTCCACCGACCAGGCTTGCTTCGGCCGAGGGGTCTTTTATATCTTCGGAGGATAAGGCGGCTTCGAATTGTGCCAAAAATTTCACATGCTCACAGCCTTTCCTCTCCAAAATGGTAGCAATCTCCCTGGCACCCGAAAAGGCACATATGTCTCCGCGGCTATTCAAAATTTCCTCAAAGGCCTCAGCTTCGTGACTGATCCATGTGATTGGGCCCTCGGGGTCACCCTTTATGAAGTTCTCTTCATTTGAAAAAGCACCAACGCTGGCGAAGCTGGTTTTTACTTTTTTAACACATTCTATAGATTTCTCATAGCATCTTTTCTTAGATGCACGAAGCTCTTCAACGCTTTTTTCCAAATGGTTGGCCCATTGTTCACTAATTTCTCGTTTTGTTTCTTCAAGTGTGCATTCCTCTTTAGCTCTGGCTAGTTGTTTTCGGAGATCTTCAATTTTACGCCTCTGAGCCTCAGCTTGAACTTTAAAAGTAGCTTCGTCTTCTTTTATTCTATCTATCAATGAATGCAATATTTTATCTTTTTCGAGACCTTCGTTCCTTAGTTCAATTACTTCGGAACGAAGGTTGCTCAGGGCCATAACACACCCTTCGTCTTCGGCATCTTTTTGGGCCCTGAGGGCATTTCTAAGTATAAGGCCCTGCAAAGAAAAATGTGTGTGCGTCAATAAATTTAAGTAAACAAAAAAATTTTGATTTCAAGAAAAAATACGAAAACCTCATTCTCTGCACCTTTAAGCTATTATATGCTAGGCTGTCGGCTAGCTCGTTTTTCGACAGCACAGAGAGCTCGTCTTCTAGTGTTGGGAATCCGAAGCTCTTGCTCATCTCCCGACAGACAGAAATCTCCTTGCTGTCAGGGAGACAATACAAAAAGTCTTCTTCTCCACTACCGTTGAATATCAACGCTCCCTTTGGATATTTCAATAATTGGGCGTAAAACTGGGCCTCTTGCTGTTCTTTTTCAGTCAATTTTTCCCCGAAGCATGACGTAGAATATAATCCAAGGCTTCGGAAGATGCTTCGGGGGCGGCAGTACCAGTTTCTTCAGCCGAAATTTGTTCTGTTGTTTCTGTTTCTTCAACTTCAAGGATTTCACCTTGGTGGGCTCTGAAGGCCCAACTTCAGTCTTAGACTGATGTTTTGAAGTTTCAGCATCAAATGCTTCAATATGCACTTCGGAGGATTCATCAATTTTCTTCGGAGTTGTGCTTGAAGATTTAATTGTCTCCAAAACATCCAGCACATTAACCATCCTTTTTCTTTTTGGGGTCACTGCTGGACCCTTTTGGCTTTTTGCTGCCTCAATTTTTGCTGAAGGACTTAGAACTTCTGATGTCTTTGTTTCTTCAGCCCTCGGTCCTTCTATTTTTTCCGTCGTCGGCACTTCGGCCAGCCCTTCAATATTTGTCAGGGGAGTTGGCTCTTTAGCTTCGGTGGCCGAAGAGGTCTCACCGACAAACTCAGGCACTGTGGCCGGTTCAATATAACGTGGCCGGTGTGTGAGAACCTTTACCCTTTTCCTCTTCGGCGCCGGCTCGCTAGGAGCGGCTGAAGCAGCTTCCTTCACAGAAGATGTATTCTTTCTTTTTTGACCCCGAGTTGGATAACGGTAGTCGGGGTAGACAAATCCAATTGCATCAAATACTCGATTGAGTCTCTTCTTCTTTCGGCCTCCGAAGGCCGCTGATAGTGCAGTGTCTTCGGCCTTCGAGTATAATCCAAGCAATTCATCACTTATGGCCTCAATACTTTTTAGCCAGTCATCATCTGGCTCGACAAATTTATCCCCATATTGGAATGTGTATTTTAGCCTAACTAATCCACCTTCGTCAGTTTCTCTAACGGTCTCCTTCGGCATTTCCCACTTTTCTACAAGTGGCCATATTCTGAAGGCAATGTGTTCTTGGACCAAATCCCTTGTCCCAATAAAAGAGCAAACCACGCCGAAGGCTCTCTGGCACTCTTCGGCTGCTTCATTCATTTCCACCTTCGGCCTCCGAAGGCCAAAGGGTTGCCAGACAGGGCGCATAATGATACCTTTAATATCTTCCCGTGCTTTCAAGTCATTCTTCACATAAAACCATTCCGTCATCCAGTCGCCGGCCACCTCTTTCGAAAGGTTGGCACGGGACAGCTTGACCCAGACCGGGCGCCGAAGCTGTAGCAGCCAAAATTGTTGTGATACTGCTCTTTGCCCTAGGGTTTTGTCTCATACAATAGCTCATGTATGTTGCAGAAACTTTTTGCATTTGGTTCTAAACCTTGGCTCCTCACGGCCCAGACGAAGATGCCCATTCTTATGATTGCTTCGGGAGTAAGTTGATGAAGGTAGATTTCAAATATCTTCAGTACTTCCACGACAAAACTGCTCAAGGGAAACCGTAGTCCAGCCTTTAAGAAGCTTTGGAAGATTACGACTTCATTCTCTTCGGGAGTAGGCACAGTCTTCTCCCCATCATCTTCCCTCACAGTAGACATGTCTCGAAAGTACCTTCCCCTCATGTTATCAAGATGACTCTGTTTAATGCTCGATTATCCGAAGACTGTGTGACTTGGTCGCCACGGCCGATCTTCGGAGTCTTCACCCCCACTTTCTACATCATAGCTGTCACTGTCACCAGTGTCTTCAGATAAACCCTCCAAAATCTCCCTAGTGATCTTCTCTGTATTGGTCTTTGCTATTGATTGAAGAAACCCGAGATGCATCTCCTCAGAAACGCTCAGCTTCGATTCAGCAACAAGCTTTCTTATCTTCAGACATCTTCGTAAACGCTGAGAAAGTGCTCTCAAATCCGAAGCTTAAAAATTTAAAAAGCCAAGCAATCGTTGTTGCGCACAGGCAAAAAGTCGAGTGAGCAAGAGCAGATGGCAAGAAAGCGTGCCAAATAAACTGGTGGTAAGCTCTTATTCATACACCTAGTGCGATGAAAACTAGAGGGTCCCGCTTGTCAATGACTGTTGCTATTCTAGCAAAGGGAAGGTGTTTTTTCGGACATTCGGCTTAAGGCCTTCGTCCATGTCGCAATATGAATTTATCATTCTAGCAAATTAATATTGCGAGGGGCTACTGTTGGGGCCTTCGGCTTCCGAAGGTCCTCAAAAACTTGATTTAACAATGTTTTCCAAGTGGAATATGTGAACAGGTATCTTCGGAATCGGGTCATGAGTATACAAGAGTATGGTCAGTACGAAGCCTGAGCGAGATAGAAAGCAATTATGACGAAGGATAAGATGATCACGAAGCTGTGCGCAGAAAAGCTTCGGCATAATAGCAGAGAAGGGGATCCGACTTAAAGATGAAAAGGCAAATTAGACCCTGAAGAATTACTATAGAGTTATTGATGAATGTAAAGGGCACAAATGTAATTCTACACGGGCTGCGTCCCTTGCCTATAAATAGATGAACAGTACTCCCGTACTGTTCGGGCTGACTTGGCATTCGTTTTTTGCATCACGCCTGTACCTTCACTTTTCGTCAAACCGAAGCATTTGAGAACAAGTCCCCAACACCATTTGTCATGATATTTTAAATGCCAGTAACTTGCAGTGATAAGCCTTGGGGTCATTGTGCTCAAACACATAATATTTTGAAAAACGGTGGTAATGCTTGAATATTTATTGTGCGGTAGAACCAAGATGATCTTCCTCACAATATCCTCATCATCTAGTTTAGTTATGCCAACAAAGTTGAGCTAATTGATTATTAAATTCAAATGTGAATAGATATCTTTAACAAACTCATTTTCTTTCATTTGGATATAATCATAATTATCCATAGCTACGCAATGTTTTTTCTTGGATGTTTTTAGTGCCATCATGGAGCTCATATGATTTTAACCTAATCTCATTAGCTTTTGTTAGTGTAAATATTTGGTTAACTATTTCCATGCTAAGAGATTTGAACAAGCAACTTTTAGCCCTTCCATTTATATGAATTTCTTTTTTATCATTTGTGGTTGGTTCTTTAGGATTATTAGTTAGTTTCATTCTGCCTCAAGTGACAATCCAAACACCTAAATCAACTACTTCTTGGAAGAAAGTGATTCTAGCACTATAGTAGAGGAAATTAGTGCAATCAATGTGAGGTGGTCTAGAGGTATCCATCCATTTGATTCTTAATAGTGTCGGCTCAGCGGCTATCAAGCCAAAAGATCCAAAATGAACCATCGACTTTGATACACTTATAGGGAACATTGATGCCCAAAATGTGGTGAATTAGACAATCTAATTTCTCTCTAACCTATGGCCTCTATTTTCTCCTAGTCAAAACCTATGCAACAAAGCCAAACTATCTTATGTGTACCTATGGTTTTAACTAATTATTGCTATCCCTACTATAAAGAAATTACACGACCTAGATTCAAATCCTATCTTCCAACCTATAACTAAGCTAGGAAGATAAAGCCCCACATAAAGGTAACACAATATAATTGTAGAAGATTAAAGTGCGATAGAGATGCAAACTACTACCGATGCACCAATATTTTTACTGAGACATTGCAAAGTGCGCAAGCTTCCACCAAATCCTCGTTGAAGCCCCATGCAATGAAATGCCCATGCAAGGGCCAAGCTTCTGGTCTTTTAACTTCATGCATAGCCCTCAGTCTTCTCCATGCTCAAGTGGCATTCTAGTTTTTGTCTATCCTAGATGCTCTCTGTTGTCTCCATGATCGAGTTTTTGAACAAAATGTTGCATGCCTCATTACCTCTAGTACATGCAATGATCATACCACAAACGTAGTTGGTGTGATCTCGCAAAACTTACAAGGCCCAGTCGATACAACTATAATGACATGTGGAAACACCATCACATATAATGGTGTGAGGAAGTGCCAAAGATAGGAGGTGTCTGTTTCTCACTTCTAATGACTAGGGAAAACCTAGAGAAAGTGTTAGGGCCTATTTGTTTTGGCTTTTTTCTGATTAGATTTTCTGATATTCTAATTGTGGGAACAATCTTGCTGTGTAGAGAATCTAAGTATTGTGGGGTCATGTGCAGGGGAAGATGAAGGGGTTCATAGGGTTTTAGGATCTACGAAGTGACAGATTCCTCCTATCGCGACGACTCGATCGATTATGTGTTCACATTGACTTTGGACGAGTTTCAGCCAAGAGATTCTCATATATGTAGGCTGAAAGCTAGGCATTTGGCAGCTCACAGCAACTTCTTGTGGCTAGAATCAACAAAAAAAGTTGAAACAAATAGACCCTTAATGAAGCGGTCTAACTAACATAAATACTTGGCAAAGCACATATGCGAATCATCGAGTGATCTTTGAGCACCTTTGTGTATAGAGCTATATAAATGGAGTCATAACTCTCTAACAATGTTTCTTACCACCCACACATATCAAATGGTCGGTTGGGTGGTATATATAGCCCCAAAGTCCAAAAGGAACCATTGGAAGTGATGTGGGTTTTCCTATACTCAACGAACACTCTAGTGCAGCTCTGCAGACACCTGACACACAGTTCATGTCCATATCCGCAAACCATTAGCACTGGCAATTGTTGATTGTTTGAGTAAGGCAATTCAGTGCTTTGTCATGTGTTACACTAGACATGTTCGGTGCATTATAGCCCTTGTCGGGTTGATGTGCAACCTCTCTAAGTGTCTTATCTAGGCTCTAGCGCCCCGTCTTGTGTGACATCTAGTACACACCTACATGTCTAGTGTATTCTTTCTTTGTAGCCCTTCCTTTAGTACAATGCACCTCCATCTGGTGTCTTATCAGGTGCCTTACCACACATGTTTGGTATTATCGAGCGGGCCATTTTCTTTTGTTTCTTTGCGTCTCTTTGTTCAGGCTTCTTCTATCTTATATTTCCGACTCATGCATGATCTTAGTATATCTCTAATGAGTCTTTAAATGTCTTACTTGATGTGTTGATTTTCTTGATTACATGACTGCCTTAGTCCAAGTCCACATTATATCCTTTGAATTGTATCCACAAGCACTAGCAAACAAAATTTATTTAAATAGTTATGTTGATCTCATAAAACACCAAAACTCTATAATCAAACAGATCATGGTCTATTTTCTTTACATGCTGGTTGAAGCCATATGAATAAGCAGTGCAATACCCTATCATTCTCAGTTCCAAAACCAACCAGCATTGATTATCTTTTTTTGCGGTAGTGAAGATCTTGCAACTGAATTTGGAGTCGGAATGAACCAAGGAAATATATAGTCCTAATTATACCATACAATCCACTCATGCATATCAGCAACTTTTCTGCATTTTCATCAAAGGGATGGGCCATATATGCTTTTAGAAATCGTCCTGTTGCATATAATTAACAGTAATGCACGTAGCAGCAAACATCACACACACTTTGTTCTCCATCCAGGTAGGACCTGCGACGTGAGATAATCTGTCTAATCCTCCTCCCCTATACCAGATAGGGCTTCCAGAGTGCCTAGTGACGAGAGTGCATACCCTGGCAGATAAGTCCACGTGGCAAAAGTTCAATGCCAAATTCCTCTCCTATATAGCAGTCATGCGCGAATGCTTGCATCCACATCCACACCGTTGAGGCTGTCATTCATGCGAATAGCTTAACTGTTTGTGATGACATAATCCAAGAAAGCCCCCAATTATTTTGATCAGGACACCTTCTTTTCCGGCCAAATAATCATGATAGGAAAAAGGAAAAGGAAACATGGTCTGCTAAAGGGTCTCTTTAGTTCATCTTTATAACATATTTTTGTTTGTACAAAAGCCAAAAGCCAAAGTTATTTTAGCCAAAAACTACTTTTACTTTAGTACAGTACTGAAAACCACATACTACTTTTATCTAATGTGAAGATGGCAACATTAAAAAACTACACACCTACTATTAGTTATGACAATGTATGTTCATTTATTTTTTTTTCTTTTTTTTATCTCCAATCTCTTTGAGTCCGTGTGACCTTGACTCCTTTCTTCGACCAGTAGCGGTGCTTCTTCCTCATCCGCGCTCTGGGCTCTAGCCTGGCAACAACGAGGAACCTTGACCACCATGCCGGCGAGCGCGGGTCCATCGTGGCGGGCAAGCACGACCTTGGCCGCCTTACGATAAGTTTGTCATCGCCGGCGAGCGTGGCCTTGATCGAGAACCACCGAAATTGAGGCTGGTGGACAGATCCACTTGTCACTAACGGAAGCTGGCGACTAATTTTTTTTCTAAAAGCCACACATATTAAGGGGGTTTTGTTTAGAATTATAATCTACCCATATTATAATGCCAAACAAACAGGGCCTAAATGAAACTAATTTCAACATTCACATATCCCATAAGACATAACACTAATATCTTTCTCAGCTCATAGGTCACATTAGTCAAAAGCCATAGCTCAACCACACACCCATTATAGTAGTATGAGCCTTAGGCTCTCACCAACAATTCCTCCTATACATCTCCCCTTATATATACTTTGTAATATATTTTACTTCCTCTCCCTAAAAGATTCTCCCCATATATATAGTTTGTCTCAACAATTCCAGCTATATAGATCCCCTTATACATTAGAACTCGATTAATTAACACATATTTATTATTTGTGAAATTATAAAAAATCATATCATGCTTGTAGTATCAAAATACAAATGATTATCATGTCACTGGGCTTAATTATAGGGTAGCATAGCGCTCCCCTTATATGGTGGAGATTCCCTTTCCCCATGTATGGGGAATGGACAGGGGTTGTTAGAGTACTTTAGTCCCACATATCTGTTAGAAATATGCTCTATAGATTATCATAGATATGAGCATATATCTTTGTATGCATGATATATATTGCTTAATTAAATATCCATGAAAAACACCTTGTATTGGTTGGCAATTATGTGAATTGTTTGTGAGATTCTTTACTTGTATGGTTATTTAAAAGGTGACCCTAGTCAGAGTTGAGGACTAGCACATGTATTAGTTGATGACTATGTTTAACAAGTCATAGACATGGAGATGTCAAATTAATAATGTGGGTGCATGTCGGTATTTAGAGTCCGACCGCACACCCAGGGTTGCCCCTTGCGGTGCTTTTAGGTAGGACGGTGCTATTGACTGTAGCTCAATGGTTCGTGCTAAACGCACGAGAGAGAGACAAGCAATTTTCTGCAGGTTCGGGTCGCTTGGAGAGGCATAATACCCTATTTCCTGGGGTGGATCTTTATATAGTGGATTACAGGTGAAGTCTCTTGAATGGGAAAAAGCTAGTGAGCTAGGTAGATAGTCGACGAAAATGATGGGGTACCCCCTGGGCCTTATATACTCGACCGTGGGGCACTCCATGCATACATGAGGATCTCATATCCCCTAAATAATAGTGAACCGACTGAACTGATCTTCCTATAATCTTGCCGACTTATCCATAATCTGCCCCGATACTCAAGAACGCCATGCGCGGGAAAGTCGGGTGGTTGCTGTGGATAGCGCACGAGTTGACGGATCGCTTGGGCTTGAGTCTATTGCCTTCTTAGGTCGGCCCATTCCACCAGTAGCTCTAGCCTGGCCCACGAAGGAATGGCCTTGTGGGTATGGATGAAACAAGAAGGGTAATTATTGAATTTTCGGAATCGTTTTTGACTTTTTATCGATTTTTCAGCATAAACGAAAATTGGTTACGGTTATTGACAATTCGAAATCGGTATCAGTAAAAATAATACAAAACCGAATCCAAAATCGATATTCATTTTTCCGACAGTTTTCGATAATTTTCGATATTATTTGATAATTTACCGTCGATAATTTATTTGATAATTTGAATTATAGTCCAGCCCAACTGTGGGGGCCCATCCAAAAGCCCATCAAGTAACCCTAATCCATATCCTCCTCCTCCAGCCTCCTCCTCAGTCCACACTGAAAGGGAAATAGGGTCAAACCTTTTCCTAAATGATTTTGGTGGTTGAATTGCCCAACACAAATAATTGGACTAACTAGTTTGCTCCAGATTATAAGTTCTATAGGTGCCAAAGGTTCAACACAAACCAATAAAAAAGTCCAAGATAGAGTTCAAAAGGAAAGGAGTAAAACCAACCAAAGGATGCCCTGGTCTGGCGCACTGGACTGTCCGGTGCACCACAGGATAGTGTCCGGTGCACCAGGGAGATCAACTCTGAACTGCTCAGCTTCGGGTTTTTGGAGAGCCACTCCGCTATAATTCACCGGACTGTCCAGTGTAGCACCAGACAGTCCGATGTGCCGTGCGGAGTAACGGCTACAATGCCTACGGTCGTCTGCAAAAGGTGAATAGTGCATGAATAGTGCGTAGACAGTTCGCGCAGAAGTCAGAGCAGCGCCAGAAGGCGCACCAGACAGTGAACAGTGACTGTCCGGTGGCCCAGATTGACAGAGCTCCAACGGTCGAACCCTAACGGTTGGCTGACGTGGCTGGCGCACCGGACAGTGTCCGGTGGCGCACCGGACTGTCCGATGCGCCCATCGATAGGCAGCCTCCCCAACGGCCATTTTTGGTGGTTGGGGCTATAAATACCCCCAACCACCACCACTTCAAGGCATCCAAGTTTTAAGCCATTGCATTCAATACAAGAGCTCTAGACTTCACTCCAAGACACAAAACAAAAGATTAAGTCCTCTCCATGTCCCAATATCATTCCAAAGACTTAGTGGCTTGTGAGAGAGAGACATTTGTGTTCATTTGAGTTCTTGTCGCTTGGATCGCTTTTCTTCTTCCTCCATTCTTGTTCTCAAGCAACTTGTAATCTAGCAAGAGACACCAAGTTGTGGTGGTCCTTGTAAGGGGTCTAAGTGACCCGTTGGTTAAGGAGAAAAGCTCACTCAGTCTAGGTGACCATTTGAGAGAGGAAAAGGGTTGAAAGAGACCCAGTCTATGAGACCACCTCAACAGGGAGTAGGTTTGCAAGAACCGAACCTCGGTAAAACAAATCACCGTGTCACCCGCTCCATTTGCCTTTGATTTGTTTTTCACCCACTCTTTCGGACTCGATTTTAATTCTAACGCTAACCCCGGCTTGTAGTGTGTGCTTAAGTTTATAATTTTCAGATTCCGCCTAATCACCCCCCTCTAGGCGACTTTCAATTGGTATCAGAGCTCGGTACTTCATTAGAGCCTAACCGCTCGAAGTGATGTCGGGAGATCACGCCAAGAAGGAGGTCGTGACCGGCGAGAAGCCTGCCACAAGCCACGGGAAGACTCCATCGGGAGAGTCCGGCAACAAGGTAAAGGCATCCCCTTCACACACCAAGTCGCATCGGTGCGGCGACAAGAAAAAGAAGATGAAGAAGGTGGTCTACTATTAGACTGGCTCTTCATCGCCATCCACCTCCGGCTGTGACGCGCCGTCCGTCACTTCTAAGTGCCATGAGCGCAAGAAGTATAGTAAGATGCCACTTCGTTATCCCCGTATCTCTAGACGCACTCCTTTACTTTTCGTCCCATTAGGCAAACCACCCGTTTTGAGGGTGAAGATTATAATATGTGGAGTGATAAAATGAGGCATCACCTAACCTCACTCCACGCTAGTATTTGGGACATTGTTGAGTTTGGAGCGCAGGTACCATCGCCGGGGGACGAAGGCTATGACTCGGACGAAGTCGCCCAAATTCGGCACTTCAACTCCCAAGCCACTACTATACTCCTCGCCTCTCTAAGTCGAGAGAAGTATAATAAGGTGCAAGGGTTGAAGAGTGCCGAAGAGATTTAGGATGTACTCAACACCACGCATGAAGGAGATGAGGTGACCAAGATCACCAAGCGGGAAACGATCGAGGGGGAGATCGGTCGATTCATGCTCAACCAAGGGGAGGAGCCACAAGCCATGTACAACCGGCTCAAGACCTTGGTGAATCAAGTGCGCAACCTCAGGAGCACAAAATGGGATGACCATGAAATGGTCAAGGTTATTCTAAGATCACTAGTTTTTCTTAATCCTACACAAGTTCAGTTAATTCATGGTGATCCTAGATACAAGCTAATGTCTCCCGAGGAGGTTATAGGAAAGTTTGTGAGCTTTGAATTGATGATCAAAGGCTCCAAACATATCATCGAGCGAGGCGCCACCTCAACACCCGAGGTGAAACTCGTTGCCTTCAAAGCAATGGAGGAGAAGAAAGAAGAGTCTACATCAAGTAGGCTTCCCATCGACGCCTCCAAGCTCGACAACGAGGAAATGGCGCTCATCATCAAGAGCTTCCGCCAAATCCTTAAGCAAAGAAGGGGGAAGTATTACAAGCCCCGCTCCAAGAAAGTTTGCTACAAGTGTGGTAAGCCCGGTCATTTTATGGCAAAATGTCGTATGTCAAGTGATAGTGTCAGGGGCGACGACAAGAAGGGAAGGAGGAAGGAAATGAAGAAGTACTATAAGAAGAAGGGCGGCGATGCCCATATATGCCGGAGTGGGACTCCGATGAGAGCTCCACCAACTCCTCCAACATCAACGTCAACGTCGCCGTCAACAAGGGTCTCCTCTTCCCCAACGTCGGCCACAAGTGCCTCATGGCAAAGGACGACAAAAAGAAGAAGGTAAAATCTAGAGCCTCCACTAAATATACAACATCTAGTGATGAGGGTAGCTCTAGTGATGATGAAGATAATTTGCTTCCTCTCTTTGCCAACTTAAACTTGCAACAAAAGGAAAAAATTGAATGAATTTATAGGAGCCATTCATGAGAATGATGAACTCTTGGATAGCCAAGAGGAATTCCTAATTAAGGAAAACAAAAAACATGTTAAAGTTAAAAATGCTTATGCTCAGGAGATAGAAGAATGTGAAAAATTGACTAGTGAGCTTAGCACATGCCATGACACTATCTCCAACCTTAGAATTGAGAATGCTAATTTGACTGCTAAGGTTGAGAAGTCAAATATATGTGATGATTCAACTGTCAATCTTAGAAATGATAATGCTAGTTTAATTGCTAAGATTGATAAATTGAATGCCTCACTTACTAGCCTTAAAATTGAGAATGAAAAATTAATTACTAAGGCTAAGGACTTAAATGTTTGCAATGATGTTATTTCCAATCTTAGAAATGAAAATGCCATGTTACAGGCTAGGATTGATGAATTAAATGTCTGCAAACCCTCTACTTCTAGTGTTGATCATGTTTCTATTTGTACTTGATGTAGAGATGCTAATGTTGATGTTATCCATGATCACCTAGCTTTAATTAAACAACAAAATGATCACATAGCTCAACTTAGTGCTAAGATTAATGAGCATGACTTAGAAAATGAAAAGTTTAAATTTGCTAGAAGCATGCTCTATAATGGGAGACGCCCTGGCATTAAGGATGGCATTGGCTTCCAACAGGGAGGCAATGTCAAGCTTAATGCCCCTAAAAGATTGTGTAATTTTGTTAAGGGCAAGGCTCCCATGCCACAGGATAATGAGGGCTATATTTTATATCCTGCTGGTTATCCTGAGGATAAGATTAGGAGAATTCATTCTAGGAAGTCTCACTCTAGCACTCATCATGCTTTTATGTATAAGAGTGAGGCATCTAGTTCTAGGCAATCCACTCATGTTAAATTGCCTAAAAAGAAAACTCCTACTGCATCAAATGAGCCTATTGTTTCATTTAAGACTTTTGATGCTTCATATGTTTTATCTAACAAATTAGGCAAAGTAGTTGCCAAATATGTTAGGGGCAAACACAAGGGATCAAAGACTTGTGTTTGGGTACCCAAGGTGCTTGTTTCTAATGTGAAAGGACCCAAGACTGTTTGGGTACCTAAGAACAAGGCCTAAACTTGTTTTGTAGGTTTATGTATCCGGGGGCTCAAGTTGGATCATTGATAGCGGGTGCACAAACCACATGACTGGGGAGAAAAGGATGTTCTCCTCCTATGAGAAAAACCAAGATCCCCAAAGAGCTATCACATTCGGGGATGGAAATCAAGGTTTGGTCAAAGGACTTGGTAAAATTGCTATATCACCTGACCATTTTATTTCCAATGTTTTTCTTGTAGATTCTTTGGATTACAATTTGCTTTCAGTTTCTCAATTATGCAAAATGGGTTACAACTATCTTTTTACAGATTTAGGTGTTACTATCTTTAGAAGAGTGATGATTCAGTAGCATTTAAGGGGGTGTTAGAGGGTCAGCTATACTTAGTTGATTTCAATAGAGCTGAACTCGACACTTGCTTAATTGCTAAGACTAATATGGGTTGGCTCTGGCATCGCCGACTAGCCCATGTTGGGATGAAGAATCTTCACAAGCTTCTAAAGGGAGAGCACATTTTGGGACTAACCAATGTTCATTTTGAGAAAGATAGGATTTGTAGCGCATGTTAAGCAGGAAAGCATGTTGGTACCCACCATCCACACAAGAACATCATGACGACCGACAGGCCGCTTGAGCTACTCCACATGGATTTATTCGGTCCGATAGCTTACATAAGCATCAACGGGAGTAAGTATTGTCTTGTAATTGTGGATGACTATTCTCGCTTCACTTGGGTATTCTTTTTGCAAGAAAAATCTCAAACCCAAGAAACATTAAAGGGATTCTTGAGATGGGCTCAAAATGAGTTCGAATTGAGGATCAAAAAATAAGAAGCGACAATGGGACGAAGTTCAAGAACTCTCAAATTGAAGGCTTCCATGAGGAGGAGGGCATCAAGCATGAGTTCTCCTCTCCCTACACACCTCAACAAAATGGTGTAGTGGAGAGGAAGAATAGAACTCTACTTGACATGGCGAGGACCATGCTTGATGAGTACAAGACACTAGATCGGTTTTGGGCCAAGGCGATTAACACCGCCTGCTACTCCATCAACCGGTTATATCTACACCAAATCCTCAAGAAGACATCATATGAACTCCTCACTGGTAAAAAGCCCAATGTTTCGTATTTTAGAGTCTTTGGTAGCAAATGTTTTATTCTTGTTTAAAGAGGTAGAAAATCTAAATTTGCTCCTAAGGCTGTAGAAGGCTTTTTACTAGGATATGATTCAAACACAAGGGCATATAGAGTCTTTAACAAGTCCACTGGACTACTTGGAGTTTCTTGTGACATTGTGTTTGATGAGACTAACGGCTCCCAAGTGGAGCAAGTTGATCTTGATGAGCTAGATGATGAAGAGGCTCTGTGCGTCACGCTAAGGAACATGTCCATTGGGGATGTGTGTCCCAAAGAATCCGAAGAGCCTCCACAAGCACAAGATCAACCATCATCTTCCATACAAGCATCTCCACCAACTCAAGGTGAGGAACAGGCTCAAGATGAAGAAGAAGAAGATCAAGAAGATGAGCCACCTCAAGAAGAGGGCAATGATCAAGGGGGAGATGATAATGATCAAGACAAGGAAGATGAACAGGGTCAAAGACCGCCACACCCAAGAGTCCACCAGGCGATTCAAAGAGATCACCCCGTGAACACCATCCTCGGCGATATTCATAAGGGGTAACCACTCGATCTCGATGTAATACCCACCTTGTGAGAAATGTATAAAAAGAGAAATTATAGTACTTTATATTTATATGTGTTATCAATGTTCATCATCACATGTGAACACCATCTTTAAAGACAATTAATAAAAATATATATACACCACTAAATCATGCATCATGCTGGATATTGTTTTTGTGTGTGCATTTTGTGACAGGAAATATAGTAAAAAAAATCCAAAGTGGAATTCAAAACTTAAAAGAGATTCAAAAATTTAGGAAAGAGAAACAAACAAATATCATGTGGAATAAAGATATAAATAGTATGTATAAGTATATATGCCCAAGCTAGAGCTTGTCATGACATAACATAATTTGAGGATAAAATTTGTCACAAAACATTTGAATTTGGAGCTAATTTGAATGGGAAATGAAAGGAAAATGAAAATCTGAAAAGGAAAACAGAAACCGCAGCGCCTGGGCCCAGAATTCTTCATTTCGGCCCAGTAACCAAAATGCACTGCGCGGCCCACGTCGATCTATCCATCGCACGCACGCCCTGACTGGTGGGACCCGCGGGTCGGCCAGTTCTTCGCACCACACCTCTGTCGTGCGGGCCCGATTGGTCAGGCAACCGGACACCGCGCGCGCTGGGTGAACTCTCTGCTTCGCCGGACCCACACGTCAGCTCCCTTTCCCCCTCCTCCGACCGAGTCATACGGCTGAACGAAGTCCGGCCATGGCGGAACATTCCGCGGGCCTCGGGATTTCGTTGCGGGCGCTTCAACCGACGAACCGCCCATAAAACTAACCCGGAGTTGTGGAGCAACTCCTCCATCCCAACTGTGCGCCGCCACCATAGCTCTACGTGCGGGTTTCACGTGAGCTGCGCTGCCGCCGTGGGCATTTGGGGGAAAAGCAAAGAAATCAGCCGCGGTGAGGTGATTAGACTCGTGATTATTCGGTCGGGTGGCTTCGTGGTGTTGTGCTGGTGCTCTGGGGAAACTCTGGTGAGCTTCGCGGCGGAGGAATTGCGCCGGTGCCGCGCGTCCGCCGTAGAAGCAGGCCTCTCCGTGGTGCGGGCGATTGATCACACCGTCATGGGTAATAAATCTACCATTCAGTTCATCACGCAGTACCGGTCGATTTGCATATCTCGAGCAGAGCAATGTTAGTCTAGGAAGCGGGATGGCTTGCCGCCGGCGGGTGCGCCATCGGGCAAACGGAAGGAGCAGGGCTGGTTCTATCCCGAGGTTGGGGATGGCTCCCCTTGCATTGGATCGGAAACGGGTGGCCAAGATCCGTTCATGGTTGAGCGCATGGAAGAAATCCAATCGTGACCGGTTAGTGGTGATCGGAGGGCTGGGAATTTTGCGCATGCGTGGTTAGATCTCGGGCATCAAACTCGGATCCATCGGCCGGGATCGCTTCATACCCCTTCGGCCACCATTTTACACATGAGCCCCTCACCTTTTAGCGAATCAACCCGCCATCCATACTCAACTGTTCACTGTGTCTTGGACATCTTACCCCGTGGCCCCTGTACTTTTCTGTAATTGAGGCCCAGTCCAGTGGCGTGATAAAATGAATAAATGAACTGGAAAATAGGGTTTTTTATATAAATGAGTGCTAGAACTTCAATAATTCATAGAAAATTCATATGAACTCCAAAATTCTTTATTCCAGTTTCTAAAATTTTGTACTTTTATTCTCTATTACTTAGAGCCTCTGTTTTGTCATGAAAACAATATTAAAATTTATTTCTCACTTAATCCTATTTTAAGCACATAAAACCTTTGGAAATTCATAACTTAAAATCTATAACTCCAAAAATTATGATTCCTGTTCCTAGGATTTTATTTTAATATGTAGAATATTGCTGTGTATTTTGTTCACATGATTGGTGTGATGTTAATTTTCCCCTGTATATTGTGCTTGTTTGTATTGTGGCGAGTAGAAGAGCCCGTTGCTGAGGATCCTGGTGAGCAGCAGGTTGAAGTAGCTGAGCAGGAGCTCATTGAAGGCAAGTTGTGCCCTTGACCACCTTTTACCCAATAATGCTCTTTAATATCATTTATCCATGCATAGGTTAATTTTGATGGGACCCGATAGGTCACCCTAGATTGTTTATATCAGTATCTTGTTTACCCCTGAATCACTTGGGTAGTTTGCTATTGCTTTACATGGTTTTGGGATAATCATTTATTATATCTATGTTCCAATTCTTTTTGTTATTCTATTTATGTTCATGTTATGATCATTAATGTTAATTGGAACATAGAGCTTAACTTGAGTAACACGTGCCACCACAAGGGTTTAATGGGACGCCCTTGGCTGACTAATTAGGAAAGCTAGTGGAAGACTACCTTACCCAAAAGGGCAAGGGCAGTAGGGGAGTTGCATGCAAGGAGGTTCTCGGGTTGATTTAGCTGCGATGGCGGTTAGATGGGGGATTCTTGCAAGTGCTCTTCCCATAAACTGTAGCAGGTTTTCGGAAGCTAGTGGAACTTTGTAAAGGCCTCGTAGTGTTGCCCTGCCGTGCTTCCTAGGTAGAGGTGTATGAGAGTCGCGACCCCTTGGTAGATGGGTAACATGACTTGTGGGTAAAGGGTACAACCTCTGCAGAGTGTAAAACTGGTATACTAGCCGAGCTCACGGTCATGAGCGGCTCAGGACTCTCTGATGTTTAATTTATGGAACTTAAATTCAATTTTGTCATTTGCATTGCATGAGATTATTATTAATTTTGTTCTATTACGTTACTTATGGTTTGGTATTTACTTACACTTAGTAACTGCTAATAAAATTTTGACCAACTACTTAAAAGAAATGCTCAGCTTTAACCCCTGTCATTGATTAGCCTTACACATCACATGAACTCACACCTTTGTGAGTTTATGTCCACTGGTTCCCCACAACTTGTTGAGCTATGATCATGTGTAAGCTCACCCTTGCTGTCTCACACCCCCCCCACAGGAGAAGGACAGGTGGTTCAGGAGGAGCCACAAGGCGAGGAGTATGATCTGATCTAGGTGGCGCTTCTCAGTTGACATTGGCGCCGACGATCCCTAGTTCGTTTTATCTTTATTATTTTATTTTGTAATAAGTCTTCCGCTATGTAATAAATACTCTGATGTTATTGACATTTATCTCTATACACTCTGTTATTATATATGTTGTCTTCTTGGCGCATGTATGAGATGCACCTGGCTTTGTTCCTTAAAGCCGGGTGTGATAGAAGTGGTATCAGAGAAAATGTTGACTGTAGGACGAAACCTAGATAGAAATGGACAGACCCTTTCCTACTTACCTTACTCTGACTCATTCTATACTCATCTCATCTTGATCTTGTCTCACCTTTTGCTATTCTACTCTGGTTACTCTTATCTTCTACTCTCAGACAAGATGGATTTCACACCTTGGAATCCTATGACTATGATCTTTTTAAGAGATAGGTAACCTAAGACAAAATTTAAAACTTTTTTCTTTAAAAAATGTTGTTTGATTATGCTGATGCTAAATGCCTGATTTGCTTCTTTGATTGATTGAATTATTATAGATGGACATCTTAGTATGTACCACCATAAGGTAATGAATTAGCTATGGTAGGTAAAATATTAATCTGCTTAGCTAAAAAGTCCCCCAAAGTAACCTGATTCGTAATTACCTGTCTTGTCTACTATTCTCTTACCATATGTATCTAACTCAGATGGTCAATACCAGGCGGGGTGGTGGAATTGATTTACCTCCTAATCGACACACTCGGTGGATATATAGACAACCCCAGCCACAGCCTGCAGAGATGAATCCTCCTAATCCTCCACCAGGCGGAGTTGACCCACTGGTTGCTGCTCAGATGAGGATGATGCAGCAAATGGCGGAAGCCATGGCAGATATGCGTGCACAGATGCAGCAAGAACGCCAGGAGATGCGTCAAGAAAGAGAAGAGATATGACAGGAGTTGTGCCAGGAGCGAGAGGAGATACGCCAGGAAAGGAGGGCGCAATAGCAGCAGCTGCAACAGCAAATGCAACAACAACAACAGCAGCAACAGCAACAAATACCATTGGCTCCACCACCACCACCAGTTCCACCCTGTGATAAGCATAGGGAGTTCATGAGTCATAAGCCACCTACATTCGCTTGCTCACCTGATCCACTGGATGCGGATGATTGGCTGAAGTCCATTGAGAAGATGCTGAATATTGCACAATGCACTGACCGGGAGAAGGTTTTATATGCTTCGGGACGTCTGACAGGTCCTGCTGCGGATTGGTGGGATTCATATACTGCTGCCCACGATGCTGCTGATACTATCACTTGGGCAGAGTTCAGTACACAGTTCAGGAATTATCATATACCAGCTAGATTAATGAAGATTAAGAAGAAGGAATTTCTGTCGCTAAAGCAAGGAAGTATGTCAGTCAGCGAGTACCGCGACAAGTTTATCCAGTTATCCAGATATGCCCCTGATGAAGTTGCTGAAGATGAGAGGAAGCAGGAGCATTTTATTGAAGGACTTAATGGACCCCTGCAGTATGCTCTAGTGGCACATACATTTACATCATTTCAGAGGCTGCTTGATAAGGCCCTAGCTATTAAACACAAGCGTGTTCAGCTGGGAGATTTGAAGAGAAAGGCTATATCTCAAGGACAAGGAAGCAGCAGTGTTCGTCCTCGCTACAGTTCACCTCAGGGTACACCAGTTCGCACTGGCGGAGGCCAGCGCCCAGTTCAGCAATCACCACTGAGGACTCCACCTCCTCGACAGGCTACCCCTACTGGCACCCCGACGAAGTTTTCAGGACAGGGCCAGGCACTACTTGTTTCAAGTGTGGGAAGACGGGTCATTATGCAAATGTCTGCCCACAGAGGGTTGCTACTACGCCAGTTCAGAACAGGCAGCAAACTCTAGGATCTGACAAGGGATATTCTATTGCCAAGGTTAATCAAGTCAGCGTTGATGCTACTCCGGATGGTGCAGACATCGTACTTGGTATGTTTTATGTTAATGCTATTCCTGCAACCATCTTATTTGATTCTGGTGCTACACATTCATTTATGTCTGCTAGATATGCCAACACAAATGAAATACCACTGCTAAATATGAGAAAACCAATGATAGTAATTACACCTAAAGGGCCTGTTGAGGCGAATCAAATGACACGTAGATTGACATTGACCATTATGGGTAGAGAATTTGGAGCTACTGCTATAATATTAGAGTCAAGCAGTATAGACCTGATCCTTGGTATGTCATGGTTGAGAAAGGCAAAGGCCGTTATAGCATGTGGTAGAGGTACCGTAGAACTCACTACCACTAAAGGAGAAAGATTTCAAGTTAATATTGCAGTAACCACCTTATTCAAACGTGCAATGTTCTTCATACCTGAGGAGTTTGTTGGTGACAACATCCGTGTGGTTAGAGATTTTCCGGATGTCATTTCACAGGAGTTACCAGGGATGCCACCTGATAGAGAAGTTGAGTTTGTTATTGATCTCTTACTGGAACCGCCCCTATTTCTAAACGGCCATATAGAATGTCCGTAGAGGAGTTGAAGGAACTTAAGAAGCAGTTAACTGAACTACAAGAGGCTGGGTACATTCGTCCGAGTTCCTCACCTTGGGGAGCGCCGGTTTTGTTTGTACAGAAGAAGGATGGATCGCAACGGATGTGTGTGGATTATAGATCTCTCAATGATGTTACTGTGAAGAACAAGTATCCGTTAACCCGTATTGAGGATTTGTTTGATCAAATGAGAGGAGCAAGAGTATTTTCGAAGATTGATCTCCGATCGAGATACCATCAGATGAGGATTAGACCATCGGATATTCCCAAGACGGCTTCCTCGACTCGATATGGATTATATGAGTTTACTGTTATGTCATTTGGATTAACCAATGCACCAGCTTATTTTATGAACTTGATGAATAAGGTGTTTATGGAGTATTTGGACAGATTCGTCGTGGTATTCATCGACGATATTCTTATCTATTCCCAGAGCGATAGTGATCACGAGGAACATCTGAGATTGGTGCTGCAGAAGCTACGAGATAACCAGCTATATGCCAAGTTCAGCATGTGCGAGTTTTGGATTAGCGAGGTGCCATTTCTTGGTCATATTATTTCTAATGGAGGAATTTTAGTGGATCCTGCTAAGGTTAAGGAGATAATGGAGTGGAGAGTACCCACTACAGTTACTAAGATTCGGAGTTTCTTGGGATTAGCAGGATATTATCGGAGATTTATTGAAGGATTTTCTAAGATTGCTAAGCCTATGACTTCACTTTTGGAGAAAGGAAGAGAATTTAAGTGGGACGAGAAGTGCCAAGACAGCTTTGACAAATTGAAAAAGAGGTTGATGTCACCACCAGTATTGGTTATGCCAGACCTATAGAAAGGATTTGATATCTATTGCGATGCATGTGGCCAAGGCTTAGGATGTGTGCTCATGCAGGAAGGACATGTGATTGCTTATGCTTCTCGTCAGTTACAGAAACATGAATTGAACTACCCCACTCATGACTTGGAATTGGCAGCAGTTGTGCATGCACTTAAGATTTGGAGACATTACATTATGGGAACCAAGTGCCAAGTATACACGGATCATAAGAGTTTGAAGTATATATTCACTCAAAAGGATCTCAACCTTAGGCAACACCGTTGGTTGGAGCTTATTAAGGATTATGATTTGGAGATTCACTATCACCCGGGCAAGGCAAATTTGGTTGCAGATGCCTTGAGTCGCAAGGAGCATGTTCATTCAGCTATTGTCGCCCAGCTACCCGATGAGATTGTTGAGGATTTCAGAAGACTTAACCTGGGGATAGTTGCTCATACTGAAGGAGTTACTATTGATGTGGAACCTACTTTGGAGCAAGAAATCTGCAAAGGTCAACTTGATGATGCTAAAATAAAAGAGATCAAGGATCTGATTACTGAAGGTCGAGGTCCAGAATTCATGGAAGATGAGCAAGGCACTGTATGGTTCAAGGACAGGATGTGTGTTCCTGATATTGAGAGCCTTCGAGAGACTATATTGAAAGAGGCCCATGATTCAGAGTATTCTATTCATCCTGGTAGTACTAAGATGTATCAGGATTTGAACCGGAAGTATTGGTGGTATGGATTGAAAAGAGATGTGGCTGCACATGTGGCTATGTGCGATGTATGTCAAAGAGTTAAGGCTGAACACCAGAGGCCAGCTGGACTACTGCATCCACTAAAGATACCCGAGTGGAAATGGGAAGAGATTGGTATGGATTTCATCACTGGATTGCCTCGCACCTAGAAAGGATATGATGCTATATGGGTGATTGTGGATAGATTGACTAAAGTGGCTCACTTTATTCCTGTCAAGACTACTTATAAAGGTTCTCAGCTAGCAGAGTTATATATGGCTCGGATTGTGTGTTTACATGGAGTACCAAAGAAGATCGTGTCTGATCGAGGTTCGCAGTTTACCTCAAGATTTTGGAGAAGCTTTCATGAGAATATGAGTATGAAGTTGAATTTTAGTATAGCTTATCACCCTCAGACTGATGGACAGACTGAAAGGACCAATCAAGTATTGGAAGATATGTTGAGAGCATGTGCCCTTCAGCATGGAGGAAGTTGGGATAAAAGTCTATCTTATGCTGAATTCTCATACAATAATAGCTATCAGGCCAGTCTGAAGATGTCACCTTTTGAAGCTTTATATGGGAGAAAGTGCAGGACTCCTCTATATTGGGATCAGACTGGAGAGAGACAGTTCTTTGGGCCTGAACTGATTCAAGAAGCAGAAGAACAAGTCCGTATAATTCGAGAGAATTTGAGGGTGGCTCAAACCAGGCAAAAGAGCTATGCTGATAATAGAAGAAGACCACTGGAATTTGAAGAAGGAGATTATGTGTACCTCAAGGTGTCACCACTGCGTGGAATGAGGAGATTTAAAGTCAAGGGCAAATTGTCCCCTCGTTATATAGGACCATTCTTGATCTTTAGGCGAGTCGGAGAGATGGCATACCAACTTGAGTTACCTGCTAGTCTATCGGATGTGCATAATGTGTTCCACGTATCTCAACTGAAGAAGTGTCTCCGTGTCCCTGAGGAGCAGTTACCAATGGAAGAGCTCAGTGTTCAGGGTGATTTGACTTACACGGAGTATCCAATCAAGATTCTTGACACTTTGACTTGAGTTACAAGAAATAAGGTGATAAAGATGTGCAAAGTGCAATGGAGTCACCACGGTGAAGATGAAGCAACTTGGGAAAGAGAAGAAGAGCTTCACATCGATTTTCCCCATCTTTTCCCTAGATCTTCTTAAATCTCGAGGCCGAGATTATTTTTAAGGGGGGTAGGATTTGTAATACCCACCTTGTGAGAAATGTATAAAAAGAGAAATTATAGTACTTTATATTTATATGTGTTATCAATGTTCATCATCACATGTGAACACCATCTTTAAAGACAATTAATAAAAATATATATACACCACTAAATCATGCATCATGCTGGATATTGTTTTTGTGTGTGCATTTTGTGACAGGAAATATAGTAAAAAAAATCCAAAGTGGAATTCAAAACTTAAAAGAGATTCAAAAATTTAGGAAAGAGAAACAAACAAATATCATGTGAAATAAAGATATAAATAGTATGTATAAGTATATATGCCCAAGCTAGAGCTTGTCATGACATATCATAATCTGAGGATAAAATTTGTCACAAAACATTTGAATTTGGAGCTAATTTGAATGGGAAATGAAAGGAAAAATGAAAATCTGAAAAGGAAAACAGAAACTGCAGCGCTTGGGCCCAGAATTCTTCATTTCGGCCCAGTAACCAAAATGCACTGCGCGGCCCACGTCGATCTATCCATCGCACGCACGCCCTGACTGGTGGGACCCGCGGGTCGGCCAGTTCTCCGCACCACGCCTCTGTCGTGCGGGCCCGATCGGTCAGGCAACCGGACACCGCGCACGCTGGGTGAACTCTCTGCTTCGCCGGACCCACACGTTAGCTCCCTTTACCCCTCCTCCGACCGAGTCATACGGCTGAACGAAGTCTGGCCATGGCGGAACGTTCCGCGGGCCTCGGGATTTCGTTGCGGGCGCTTCAACCGACTAACCGCCCATAAAACTATCCCGGAGTTGTGGAGCAACTCCTCCATCCCAACTATGCGCTGCCACCATAGCTCTGCGTGCGGGTTTCGCGTGGGCTGCGCTGCCGCCGTGGGCATTTGGGGGAAAAGCAAAGAAATCAGCCGCAGGTGAGGTGATTAGACTCGTGATTAGTCGGTCGGGTGGCTTCGTGGTGTTGCGCTGGTGCTCTGGGGAAACTCTGGTGAGCTTCGCGGCGGAGGAATTGCGCCGGTGCCGCGCGTCCGCCGTTGAAGCAGGCCTCTCCGTGGTGCGGGCGATTGATCACACCGTCAAAGGTAATAAATCTACCATTCAGTTCATCGTGCAGTACCGGTCGATTTGCATATCTCGGGCAGAGCAATGTTAGTCTAGGAAGCAGGATGGCTTGCCGCCGGCGGGTGCGCCATCGGGCAAACGGAAGGAGTAGGGCTAGTTCTATCCCGAGGTTAGGGACGGCTCCCCTTGCGTTGGATCGGAAACGGGTGGCCAAGATCCGTTCACGGTTGAGCGCATGGAAGAAATCCAATCGTGACCGGTTAGTGGTGATCGGAGGGCTGGGAATTTTGCGCATGCGTGGTTAGATCTCGGGCATCAAACTCGGATCCATCGACCGGGATCGCTTCATACCCCTTCGGCCACCATTTTACACTTGAGCCCCTCACCTTTTAGCGAATCAACCCGCCATCCATACTCAACTGTTCACTGTGTCTTGGACATCTTACCCCGTGGCCCCTGTACTTTTCGGTAATTGAGGCCCAGTCCAGTGGCGTGATAAAATGAATAAATGAACTGGAAAATAGGTTTTTTTATATAAATGAGTGCTAGAACTTCAATAATTCATAGAAAATTCATATGAACTCCAAAATTCTTTATTTCAGTTTCTAAAATTTTGTACTTTTATTCTCTATTACTTAGAGCCTCTGTTTTGTCATGAAAACAATATTAAAATTTATTTCTCACTTAATCCTATTTTAAGCATATAAAACCTTTGAAAATTCATAACTTAAAATCTATAACTCCAAAAATTATGATTCCTGTTCCTAGGATTTTATTTTAATATGTAGAATATTGCTGTGTATTTTGTTCACATGATTGGTGTGATGTTAATTTTCCCCTGTATATTGTGCTTGTTTGTATTGTGGCGAGTAGAAGAGCCCGTTGCTGAGGATCCTGGTGAGCAGCAGGTTGAAGTAGCTGAGCAGGAGCTCATTGAAGGCAAGTTGTGCCCTTGACCACTTTTTACCCAATAATGCTCTTTAATATCATTTATCCATGCATAAGTTAATTTTGATGGGACCCGATAGGTCACCCTAGATTGTTTATATCAGTACCTTGTTTACCCCTGAATCACTGGGATAGTTTGCTATTGCTTTACATGGTTTTGGGATAATCATTTATTATATCTATGTTCCAATTCTTTTTGTTATTCTATTTATGTTCATGTTATGATCATTAATGTTAATTGGAACATAGAGCTTAACTTGAGTAACACGTGCCACCACAAGGGTTTAATGGGACGCCCTTGGCTGACTAATTAGGAAAGCTAGTGGAAGACTACCTTACCCGAAAGGGGCAAGGGCAGTAGGGGAGTTGCATGCAAGGAGGTTCTCGGGTTGATTTAGCTGCGATGGCGGTCAGACGGGGGATTCTTGCAAGTGCTCTTCCCATAAACTGTAGCGGGTTTTCGGAAGCTAGTGGAACTTTGTAAAGGCCTCGTAGTGTTGCCCTGCCGCGCTTCCTAGGTAGAGGTGTATGGGAGTCGCGACCCCTTGGCAGATGGGTAACATGACTTGTGGGTAAAGGGTACAACCTCTGCAGAGTGTAAAACTGGTATACTAGCCAAGCTCACAGTCATGAGCGGCTCAGGACTCTCTGATGTTTAAATTATGGAACTTAAATTCAATTTTGTCATTTGCATTGCATGGGATTATTATTAATTTTGTTCTATTACGTTACTCATGGTTTGGTATTTACTTACACTTAGTAACTGCTAATAAAATTTTGACCAACTACTTAAAAGCAATGCTCAGCTTTAACCCCTGTCATTGATTAGCCTTACACATCATATGAACTCACACCTTTGTGAGTTTATGTCCACTGGTTCCCCACAACTTGTTGAGCTATGATCATGTGTGAGCTCACCCTTGCTGTCTCACACCCCCCCATAGGAGAAGAACAGGTGGTTCAGGAGGAGCCACAAGGCGAGGAGTATGATCTGATCTAGGTGGCGCTTCTCAGTTGACATTGGCGCCGATGATCCCTAGTTCATTTTATCTTTATTATTTTATTTTGTAATAAGTCTTCCGCTATGTAATAAATACTCTGATGTTATTGACATTTATCTCTATACACTCTGTTATTATATATGTTGTCTTCTTGGCGCATGTATGAGATGCACCTGGCTTTGTTCCTTAAAGCCGGGTGTGACACTCGAGTCACTCATTTTTGTGAACATTACTCTTTTGTTTCCTCTATTGAGCCACACAGGGTAGAGGATGCACTTAAAGATTTGGATTGGGTGCTAGCGATGCAAGAGGAGCTTAACAACTTCACAAGGAATGAGGTATGGCATTTAGTTCCACGTCCTAACCAAAATGTTGTAGGAACCAAGTGGGTATTCCGCAACAAGCAAGATGAGCATGGTGTGGTGACAAGGAACAAAGCACAACTTATGGCCAAGGGTTATTCACAAGTCGAAGGTTTAGATTTCGATGAAACCTATGCCTCTGTAGCTAGGCTTGAGTCAATTCGTATATTACTTGCCTATGCTACTTACCATGGCTTTAAGCTCTATCAAATGGACGTGAAGAGTGCCTTCCTCAATGGACCAATCAAGGAAGAGGTCTATGTTGAGCAACCTCCCGACATTGAAGATAGTGAGTACCCTAACCATGTTTACAAACTCTTAAAGGCGCTTTATGGGCTCAAGCAAGCCCCAAGAGCATGGTATGAATGCCTAAGAGATTTTCTTATCACTAACGGTTTCAAAGTCGGAAAAGCCGATCCTACTCTTTTTACTAAAACTATTGCAAAAGATTTGTTTGTATGCCAAATTTATGTTGATGATATTATATTTGGGTCTACTAACAAATCTACTTGTGAAGAGTTTAGTAGGATCATGGTACAAAAATTTGAGATGTCTATGATGGGGGAGTTGAAGTATTTCCTAGGATTTCAAGTCAAGCAACTCCAAGAGGGCACCTTCATCAGCCAAACGAAGTACATTCAAGATATACTCACCAAGTTTGGAATGAAGGATGCCAAGCCCATAAAGACACCCATGGGAACCAATGGTCATCTCGACCTCGACACGGGAGGTAAATCCATAGATCAAAAGGTATACCGGTCGATGATAGGATCTTTACTCTACTTATGTGCATCTCGACCGGATATTATGCTTTCTGTATTCATGTGTGCAAGGTTCCAAGCCGATCCTAAGGAAGTTCACCTTAGGACCGTGAAAAGAATCTTGAGATATTTAGTTTATACTCCTAAGTTTGGCCTTTGGTACCCCAAGGGATCCTCTTTTGATTTATTAGGATATTCAGATGCTGATTGGGTAGGGTGTAAAATTGATAGGAAGAGCACATCAGGGACTTGTCAGTTTCTAGGGAGATCCCTGGTGTCTTGGGCTTCAAAGAAACAAAACTCAGTAGCTCTTTCTACAGCCAAAGCCGAGTATATTGCCGCAGGCCATTGTTGCGCGTAATTGCTTTGGATGAGGCAAAACCTCAAGGACTATGGCTACAAATTTAGCAAAGTCCCTCTCCTATGTGATAATGAGAGTGCAATCCGCATGGCAGATAATCCCGTTGAACACAGCCGCACTAAGCACATAGCCATTCGGTATCACTTTTTGAGAGATCACCAACAATGGGGGATATCGAGATAGCCTATATTAACACCAAAGAACAACTAGCCGATATCTTTACCAAACCACTAGATGAGAAAACCTTTACCAAACTTAGGTATGAGCTAAACATTCTTGATTCTCGGAACTTTGATTGATACTTTGCACACATCGCTCATTGATATACCTTTGATCATATCTCTTTTATGTCTATGACTAATGTGTTTTCAAGTGTATTCTCATGCTTAGTCATAGAATTGAAAGGGAAATAGAGTATTTGGCAAAGACGTTGCTTCCACTCAAGTCCATCGGTATTATCTACTCTTTGCCGGTATTCCGCCATCTCTCCACATTGGTATAATCTTCACTCATATATTGTTAGCCAAAAGGGGGAGAGAATCTAAAAGGGCTCATATTTCACTCAAAGTATCTGTTTTTGGTGATTCATGCCAAAGGGGGAGAAAGTATTAGCCCAAAGCAAAAGGACCGCACCACCACGCCAATTTCAAAATTTTTCAAAACAAGTTTAAGTTTTTAAATGTTTTTTCAATTGGTATCTTTGAAATTAGCATTCCTCTAAGAAATTCTATCTCAATTGGTAAAACCCTCTTGAACACTAAGAGGAGAATTTCATTAAGGGGGAGTTTTGTTTAGTCAAAGGAAAAGCATTTGAAACAGGGGGAGAAATTTTCAAAATCATGAAAATGCTTCTCGAAATCTTACTTATATACCTTTGACTATTTGCAAAAAGACTTTGAAAAGAATTTCCAAAAGAATTTGCAAAAACAAAACTGTGGCGGAACTGCCCGAATTATTCCAACTTAAGTTCCTAAGTCCGACCTTAGAGGCTAGACCACACTTAAATGGGAATAACCCGTCAATCCCTCGGATCTAGTCCGACACGGCCACTGACAGGATCAAGTACCACAGTCTCACTCGATGGTGAGTCACAGAGCAAATACAATAAAGCATAAAACCATGCATGGAAGAGTATTAAATTATTACATCACCATTGTCACCATCGGAGTTTTCGCAAAAGTAACCATCATTGTTTTTGGAGTGCAGCGGAAGTAAACTAACGATAAATAAATGGTGAGATGGGGAAGCCTATCCCATCACTCCTCATGCTCCTCCTCAGCCGAGGCAGGGTCCCACTCGACAGTCCAACCCGGTGGCAGGGTGGATGGCCAAGTCACTCCAGCAACCATGTCCTCCAGAGAACCTGTAAAATTATGCCACAAGCAAGGCTGAGTATACTAATACTCAGCTAGACTTACCCGGTGTGAGGAGTCTATACTCCTCTACCTCTAGACATGCAGCTGTTTGGCTGTGGGGTTTGGTTGCCAAAAGCACTAGCTGAGTTTCTAAAGCAAGATTTTAACTTAATCAAAATTAAGTGTGACTCTCTTAAGGCTAAAAGTGTACTATCTATTCATACATAGTAGCAAGCTTTATTAGCAATCAACAGTTTGTATCATCTCAACCAGTTCCACTTGTTACTCAATGTAGCAGCATGGATCAAGCAGTCTCATTAGCTGCGAGAAGCAGACGATTCGAATCGAGTTTTTATCCTTGCAAGGTAAACCTAAACACACGACATGCAGGGGCACTCCGTCCCCACACATATCAACCGTCCCCATAGATTCCCTGGCAACAGATCAGGTCTCACCGCCTTGGCGTACAATGCCCCACTGACCCCGACTGGCCGTCGTGCAGTGGCCGCACTTGTACCCACCATAACCGGAATGGGAGACTACGTCTCAGGTCGCGTGAGGGGGTATGTCTGCGGGCAGGTTCACTCAGGTACTAGGCTTACCGATTTACCATATTTCTCGGCATATGTTTAGTACGTTCAACGCTTGACACACGGTACCACACCTTAATCCTTAATCAACTTTTTATCCCGTGAACAACCAATCCCCATGGATTGTTGCCCACAAACCAACATCAATATGATAGGAAAGTGGATACAGCCAATTCCTGACCTCGCGCGAGTGCTAGAAAAATCACTCGACTTCTACCGAGATCCTACTTAATAAAGCAGCTACTCGACCTTAGCATACTAGTATCCATCTCAAAAGGAAATCCTGAGTTCATGCAACTAAGGTTCCAAACAACTCCTACACTTAAGTGCACAGTACAAGCCTACAAACATTAAGTGTAGTAAAATAGCATATATAAATGGTTATGCATAAAACCGGGGCTTGCCTTCCAAAGCAGTGGCAGGCAGGTCCTCTGGTGCAGGCTCTGGTGCTGGGTCGGGGGCAACCTCCTGGGTAGCTCCTTGCTCCGGCACGAGGACGTACTCTCCGTCAGCAAGATTACAGTCTATCGAAATGCAATGAACATGTATGTCATGATTATGCAAAATTTAAGAACATTAAGCTACAGAATTTAAGTCAAGAATTAACTTAGGGATCCTTGGCTACGAGGGTCTTCTAGTGGTATACATAGACTTATTACCTTTTAGGTTTAGGTTTTCTTTTAAGATAACATATTGGATTTGTATTGCCTTTATAGGTTTTAGTGGACAATTATAAAGGTCCTAGGAAGACATTAAATTCCATCATCTATTTTCCTTTCTTAAGTTCCATCTAGGGTTTCTAGTAGGGGTTTGAACTATGACAGTAGTTTAAAAATTTCCAAAAATTTTGTAAAAATTACAGTGGGTTGTCACTGGCTATACTAGCTTGTTTTGATGATTTGAGGCTTAAAGTATAAAAGCTAAGCTTTAAACAAAAATAACAATAGTTAGGCAAAATGGGCCACTTTACACTACAAGTCCTTTATTAAAGTGGTTTCTGACCTAATGGTCATTTTTGCTGGCCTCAAACAGTGATGAAAAGCTCTTGTGCCAAAAATGACAGAGAGCTACATGATGGTTAATTAATGATGGATTTTTAAAGTTTGGTGCAAAAAGGGTGATTAGAACTAACTTGTCATTTGAAAAATATCAAACAACAGATTTCAGATTTTTCTTAAGTTCTTATTATCAAAACATTTGTTATCCTAAGGTTTGGGGAGGTTTCACCTTAGGGGTATTTTTGTAGGGTTTTTCTAAGTTATCCCTATTTTCTTCATTTAAAAGGCATCTTTCTTATCTTACACTACAACAGGGTAGGATACATTTTTCCAGTGAACTATATTGACTAAATATCTTAACAAAAATAGGGGTGTTCTCTGGTTCATTATTTATATCCCTTTTTCTATTTTTCTTAAACTTAAGCATATTATAGAATAAGGGGTTAAATCTATCTTAATGTAATGAACAGAGAGGTTTAACATTTTTGACTAGGTCAGTGGGTAGACAATAACTTCTCTAAATTTTTCTAACCTTAGTTAAATAGTACAACTATTTTTCTTGCTATTATTAAGCTTTTGGCCAAAACTGAAAATAAATCAGACCCTGATATTTTTCTCTAGTTCATATGGGGTTTTATATTTTTCTTAGACAGGTTACATTATTTAGAGTCTGGCAAAATTGGTTTGACTAGATTTGGACAAACCAAACAGAAGTTATGGGTTTTTAAAGTTTCTGTTTGAATTTAAATCAGGTTTTAATTAGGTTTTTCTGAAAACGCAGTTTGCACCGAGACCCCTGGGGTTAAACTGATTCAAGTCTCGCAGATCTACCCTCGGGCCACTATTCATGTGAGTCTTGGGCTTTACACTTAACCCCCCCAGGGTTCTCTCCCTCACACCCGCGGTCCCTCCCCTAAACAGAACAGTAGCCGTAGGAAAGAAAGGACGGCGCGGCTTACCGGCGGCGAGGGAGGTCCGGCGAAGGGTGGGGTCGGCTCGGGGAGGCTCTGGCGGTCACGTCGAGGTACGGCTCGTCGTCGGAGATGGCCGGAATCGCCCGGTCCACGCGTGCAGGCGGGTTTCCTCGTCGGCGGTGAGTATACCGGCCAAACCACGGCGATCTGGTTCAATCCGACGGCACGGTGAGCATCACGGGGTCACGCAGCGATTGTGTGCACAAGGAATCGAAGGGTGGTGGAGTGGTTTACCCGGTCCACGTACTCCGGCGGGGTCGAGAGCTCCGGCGAGTGTGGACTGGCTTCTCCGGCGAAGGAAACTCCGATTCCTTGCTCGGGGAGTCTCACGGAGGTGTGCACAAGCTTCTCCGAGGGCTGGACGGGGCTGGAAATGGCTGGGCGGGCCGGTCTACGGTGGCAGGGGGACTGGGTGGCCGCGGACAAGCTGCGCACTGGCCAACGACGGTGAACCAAGCTCCGGCGAGGGTCGGGTGGGTGTGGAAGGGTACGGTCGAAGCTTGGGAGGGTTTTATAGGCGCGGGCGTGGACCAGGGCGCCGGCTTGACCGTTTGGCGCGACGCGGGCACGAGGGGCGCGCGCGCGGGCGTGCTCTGGCGAGCTCAGAGCGCGTCGAACACGTGGCGCGTTGCTTCTGCCCGTGTTCTTCGCTCTGCTGAGCGGCCAAGCGTACGAATCTTGCCATGTCGCCTGTGGGAGATCTCTTCCCTGCACCTAGAGCTACCTAGTTCATGTGAGTTCCAAGGGAGGATACGCCCTAGGTTAGGAGATAAACAGGCGCCAAGTTTGGTTTGTCTCACTGCCCACACCGCGACAAAACCAATGTCAAAACCTGTCAAACGTCCAAGTCTCGGTTTCAAATTTTTCCAGGGGGTGCCTTAAGTGGTATAGCACATTTTTGGTATAGAACTCAAGTGGTTTTGGCGCCATTTTCAAAGTGAACACGGCTGGTCTTCGAATTAGGGCTAAAATGTGACTTAGAGGGAAATACAGAGCTCTAGCTCCCTCTCCACTTGGAGATTTGAATTTGGGGTTTCTCCAGGGGCCTTTTTGCAATATTCCCCCCTCCTAATTGATGGTTACAATGTTGCTTAGGGTTTGGGTAAAAGTTACACATGCTTTACCCACTTGGTCACTCTCTTTCCCCCCTTACTTAGGGTTTTGGAAGGTAGGGCTTTGGAGAGATTTATGGTTCTTTTTCCCTTCTATCCAAGTAAAAAGTGTGCAAGGGTTTGATTAATACTTCTTAGGCCATTTATAACTTGATTAACTCAATAACTCCAAAGTTCTTATCTGTTCCCTTAAGTTCCTACTACTTGTAATTACAGCCTTTTTAGTGCCAAGGTGGGCTCTAGCCAAGGTAACACCTGGGGTGTTACAGCCCTCCCCCCTTAAAGGAATCTCGTCCCGAGATTTTAGGTGGAGTCCCTTGGAGGGATGCTTTGAAGGTGTGCTGGTGCCACTTTCCCTTTAAACTCAAGTTCCACTCTCCTAACTGCTCTTCGAATGTCATCCTCTTTGCAACTTCAGAAGGAAGCCCTTCTTAAGTTAAGTCCATAACTTAGACTATCCTTGTTATCTAAGTTTTTCTTATAATTGTATTCAAAGGGCAGGTGGGGGTGGGGTTTCGGAGTTACATACCGGCTTCTTTGGGTAGAAAGTCGGGGAAGCGAGAGCGTAGAAAATCCTCCGTCTCCCATGTAGCTTCTTCTGCTGAATGATGACTCCACTGAACCTTATACATTTTGATTGACCTTGCCCGAGTTGATCTTTCCTTCTGATCCAACACCTTGACAGGGTACTCTTGGTAGGATAAATCTGGTTCTATCTCAATGTCTGGTTCTGGTAGCACTTCAGTGGGTAGACGAACACATTTCCGCAGCTGAGATACATGGAACACATTGTGAACTGTTGACATATGGGGTGGCAATTCCAATTGGTAAGCTACGGGTCCACAACTTTCCTTGATCTTATAAGGTCCAATGTAGCGAGGGGCCAACTTGCCCTTGATCCCAAATCTCTGGATACCCTTGGTTGGTGATACCTTAAGATAGACATGATCTCCCACCTCAAACTGCAGAGGCTTCCGCCTTTTGTCATGATAACTCTTTTGTCTGGCCTGAGCAGCTTCCAGGTTCTTCCTGATGACTCTGACCTTTTCCTCTGCTTCAATTACCAAATCTGGCCCAAATATCTCCCTCTCTCCTGCTTGAGACCAATTCAGCGGGGTTCTGCATCTTCTCCCATACAAAGCCTCAAAAGGTGCCATTTTCAGACTGGACTGATAGCTGTTATTGTAAGAGAACTCTGCCAAGGACAGACACTTGTCCCAGTCCTTTCCATAGTGCAGTGCACATGCTCTCAACATGTCTTCCAAAACCTGATTTACCCTTTCTGTCTGACCATCTGTTTGAGGGTGATATGCTGAGCTTCGGATTACATGGGTCCCAAGTGATTTCTGCAATTGCTCCCAAAATCGTGCCACAAAAGGTGCTCCTCGGTCAGAGACTATGGTCCTTGGTATCCCATGCAGACGAACTATCTGGTCGATGTAAATTTCCGCATACTTCTCCGTCCGGTGGGTGGTGTGCACTGGCAAGAAGTGTGCAGTCTTGGTCAATCTGTCCACAATAACCCATATGGAATCATGGTGCCTGGAGGTATTGGGTAATCCCACTATGAAGTCCATGCAAATGTCCTCCCATTTCCAAGATGGTGTGGGAAGGGGTTGCAAAGGGCCTGCTGCTTTCAGATGACTAGCTTTTACCCTCTGACAAGTGTCACATTCTGAAACGTACTTGGCAATTTCCCTCTTCATCCTGGTCCACCAATAAAGAGGTCTGAGATCATGATACATCCTGTTGCTACCAGGGTGTATGGAGAATTTGGAAAGGTGAGCTTCATCCAATATCTTCTTTCTGAGCTCAGGGTCCTTGGGAACCACCAATCGGTCTTCAAACCATAAAATTCCTTTGCTGTCCTGGCAGGAAACACTTGTATTTCTCTGCCTTCAGCTTGATCATTTCTTTAATAACCTGAACTCCCTTATCCCCAAACTGTGCCTGAGCTATTTGTTCTTGCAATGTGGGCTCCACTGCAATATATCTCAATTCACCAGAAGGAACAACTTCCAGGTTCAGCTTGCACAACTCATCACACAAGGTGGTGATTCTTGCATCCATGTTCATGCAATTACAGTGGGCCTTTCGGCTCAAGGCATCTGCCACAACATTTGCCTTGCCAGGATGGTAATGCACTTCCAAATCATAGTCCTTGATTAATTCCAACCATCTCCTCTGTCTCATGTTCAGATCTGCCTGAGTGAAAATGTACTTGAGACTCTTGTGATCAGTGTAAATGTTACAGTGAGCTCCCATCAAGTAGTGTCTCCAGATCTTGAGGGCATGAACTACTGCTGCCAACTCCAAATCATGTGTCGGGTAGTTCTGCTCATGGGGTCTGAGTGCTCGGGAAGCATAAGCAATCACTCTGTTCTCTTGCATCAACACACAACCCAATCCGGTACCAGAAGCATCACAATAAACCTCAAATGGCTTGGTGTTGTCGGGTTGGGCTAGCACTGGGGCTGTTGTCAACTGTTGCCTCAAGGTATGAAAAGCTTCTTCACACTTTTGGCTCCACTCGAATTTGACCCCTTTCTTTAACAGTTCAGTCATGGGCTTGGCAATTCTAGAGAAATCCGGAATGAATCGTCGGTAATATCCTGCCAATCCCAGAAAACTCCTAATCTGCTTTACCGTGGTCGGAGGTTTCCAGTCCATCACCTCTTGCACTTTCTCAGGGTCAACTGATATCCCATCCTGAGAGATTGTGTGGCCCAAAAACTTTATTTCTTTCAGCCAGAACTCACACTTGGACAACTTAGCATACAACCGATGGTCGCGAAGTCTCTGAAGCACAACATGCAGATGTTTAGTGTGCTCAGCCTCATTCTTGGAATAAACCAGAATGTCATCAATGAAGACAACCACAAACTTGTCCAGCTCTGGCATGAATACCGAGTTCATCAAGTACATGAAATAAGCCGGGGCATTGGTTAGCCCAAAAGACATCACCAAAAACTCATAGAGCCCATATCTGGTAGAGAAAGCCGTCTTGGGAATATCACTGGTTCGAATCTTGATCTGATGGTAGCCCGAGCGAAGGTCTATCTTGGAGAATACCCTGGCCCCTACCAATTGATCAAACAGAACATCAATGCGGGGTAACGGGTACTTGTTCTTGACAGTCACCGCATTGAGAGGGCGGTAATCAACACACATCCTCAAACTCTCATCCTTCTTCTTCACGAACAAGGCGAGACATCCCCATGGTGAAGTGCTTGGACGAATAAATCCCTTGTCCAACAATTCTTGCAATTGTTTCTTCATTTCTGCCAGTTCCGCGGGAGGCATCCTATAAGGTCTCTTGGAGATAGGAGCAGTCCCGGGTTGCAATTCAATGGCAAACTCAATGTCTCGGTCAGGTGGCATTCCTGGCAATTCATCTGGAAAAACATCGGGGTAGTCGCAGACTACTGGGATCTGCCTTACTGGGGATTCTGCCATAACAAAGGCACAAGACCGGGTACCACCCGGGTTGGGTAAATACAAAACAGTCTCGCCATAAACAGGGGAATGAATTTCAATGGTTCTGGCTGCAATGTCCAACATTGCCTGATGTTTGGTCAACCAATCAGTTCCCAAGATGATATCCACACTATCTAGTCCCAAAATAAGAAGGTCAGCTTTAATTATCAAACTACCAAACTTTAGAGGTACCTTCATGCTGATTTGGTTAGTGGCAATCCTGCCTCCTGGGGTTGAAATGGTAATAGCCCCGTGGGTGTGGTGAAAAGGCAACTGGCACTTGACACTAAATTTGGCACTGACAAAACTATGCGATGCACCAGAATCAAAAAGAACAGTAGCAGGAAAATTTAAAACTGTAAAGATACCAGTCATGACGGGTGCTCCCTCTGGAATGTCAGCCATTGTAGTGAAGTTCAGCTTGCCCTGCCTCACTTGCACTTTCTGCCTCTTTCCTTGGTTCTGGTTAACATTCTGCCCCTGCCTCTGCTGATTCTTGGGGCAATTCTTGGCATAGTGCCCAGTACTGCCACAAGTGAAACACCGGTTATCATTGGCCTGGCGGTACTGCTGCTGCTGATTGTTCCTCTGAGCTGGGAATTGGGCACGGTTGGGTGCCTGCTGCTGCTGCTGCGGTGGCCTGATCACCCACCTCCCTTTGTTGCTGCTGAGGTCCCCTGCTCTGTGAGTCAGACACAATCCTGAAGCGCTGTGGCTGAGACGAGGGTCCTGCCACAGGGGTCTTCCTTTTCTTCTCCGCCTGTCGAGCCAAGATGCAGTCTTCCTGGGAGATAGCCATGTTGACCAACTCATTGTAACTGTTGGCCCTAACGGTGTTGAGACGGTCACGGAGCTTGGTGCTGAGCCCCCTCCTGAACCTATCTCGCTTCTTCTCATCCGTATCTGCATGGTATCCGGCATACTGACACAAATCATTGAAGGCCTGGGCATATTGCAACACTGTCCTGCTGCCCTGAGTGAGTGCCAGAAACTCATTGAGTTTCCGGTCCATGATGCCAGCGGGAATATGATGCCCTCTGAAAGCGGCCTTGAACTCCCTCCACTCCACCTCTCTACCATCTGGCTGCATAGCAAGAAAATGGTCCCACCAAGTCCTTGCGGGTCCGCGAAGTTGCTGGGTGGCGAACCTGACCTTGGTGACCTCTGAGCAAGCCCCATGGAGCAGTGGGAACTTGGATTCTACCACCCTCAACCACACATCTGCATCAAGTGGGTCCTCCGTCCTGGTAAACAATGGTGGCTGGGTGCTGAGAAACTCCTGGTAAGTAGCAGCGACGGGGTGACGCTGGTGGTCTCCACCATAATGCTGAGGTGGTGGCTGACGCTGAGCTAGCTGCCTCAGAATCTCATTCTGCTGGGCCATGAGCTCCTGCAGAGTGGGAGGCGGTGGCGGTGGAGGAACGTGCTCATTCTGACCACGACGCGCTCTCCCAGCCATCTGAAAAAGTCACATGTTTGCTCAATAACACATCTCCAAGCTTAAGGTTCGAACATGGTAGGGGAGTCAAAGTAATTTGATAGATTCCAAATAAAACAACGAAAACATAATCCTCCCGTCCAAATTTAAGTTACCATTAATTATCCTTAAACATCCAAAAGAGTTTTAACACTGGTTACATCAAGGATCAAAAGACTCAACTCTACCTAGCCTAGTACCCTAAGGGTGCAAAAGCTAAGCTAGCGGCGAGGAGTCCAACTATCATCAGCCTCTAGTATTAGACTGGCATCTAGTGAGCGAACGAGGCAACGCTGGACTCGGGGGAAGGTGGTCTCCCTGAGCCAGCGGTGTCTACACTGGAGGCAGGCTCATCTCCTCCCTCAATGTCAACGTCCTCGTCAGCCTCCGCATCATGGATCTCTTGGTGATGCATGTCCAGGTGCGCATTAGCCTCTGCTAGCTGCTGCTGGGTGTTGAGGAGCTGATCCTCGAGGACCTCAATGGTATTCTCCCTGGTGCCCACTAGCTCCTCCAACTCATGAATCTCGTCAGTTAGCTGCTCCACCTGTAAATCTTTCTCCACCAGCTCCTGGGATAAATCCACCACGAGCTCCTCCCGGTTATCCAGGGTGATCTTGGTGGCCTCCAGTAATGCCATCAGGTGGGACATAGCCTCCCCACGCATCACTTGCAGACGATACAGAGCGTTCATGCATCGTACAGACAAGCGAGCGGTGTGGCCTGGGTAGAGAGCCCAGATGTCCTTGGCATGCTCCACCCGATCCTTCCACATCGGGTCGTCCTCCTTTTCCGCAGGGAACAACCCAATGGGGTGAGTAGCCAACTCCAAGGGGTGAAATCCACAGAAGGTGGTCAGTCCATGCAAAGCGATAGCCTCAATAGTGTCCTCAGCCCGGAATCCATAGGACTCAGAGTCCAGTGAACGCCAGCCTGGCTGCAGGGGATGAGGCTCCAAAGTCATCCTCACCCGACAGCGAGGTACCCGGTGCTTCTCGAACTGCTGCACCGCGTACTGAGGGGGTGTCAAATATCCTGCCCCCTGAAGTACTTCCCACAAGATGCGGGGAAAACCCTCTCGTGCAAGTCCGTCAGTGTGGGTCAGTGCATCTCCATCCTCGGAGGATCCGTGGGAAGTCATCTGTGCACGGTTAAGCGTAAGTAAAGAAAAAGAATTACAAAAAGAACAAAGAAAATAAAACTCAGCCTGCCTCTAGTTAAACGAAACAAGGTATTGGGGACCTAGTTGGCTGCTATCTCTCTTTTAAGTCCTTTTACTAGTTATTCATTTACTTAATTAAGAATGCATGCATGCACGTCCTGTATGACCTCTCCAAAAGATAAAAAGGAATAGGGAAGGACTCCCATCCATTAAAAGTGGCCTATAGGGCCTAGTCACTTAGCCACCTAGCTACCCTTCTATGGTCCTAAGGCTTCACGTCCTAGGTCTATCCTGCTCGCCCTACTATATATCCAACATTGTTTCTATCAAGTTTTATTTTTAGAAAAGGGATGGTATTCATGTTTTATTGATTCCTCTGTGGTGGTACAAGCTCCGATACCAGCTGTGGCGGAACTGCCCGAATTATTCCAACTTAAGTGCCTAAGTCCGACCTTAGAGGCTAGACCACACTTAAATGGGAATAACCCGTCAATCCCTCGGATCTAGTCCGACACGGCCACTGACAGGATCAAGTACCACAGTCTCACTCGATGGTGAGTCACAGAGCAAATACAATAAAGCATAAAACCATGCATGGAAGAGTATTAAATTATTACATCACCATTGTCACCATCGGAGTTTTCGCAAAAGTAACCATCATTGTTTTTGGAGTGCAGCGGAAGTAAACTAACGATAAATAAATGGAGAGATGGGGAAGCCTATCCCATCACTCCTCATGCTCCTCCTCAGCCGAGGCAGGGTCCCACTCGACAGTCCAACCCGGTGGCAGGGTGGATGGCCAAGTCACTCCAGCAACCATGTCCTCCAGAGAACCTGTAAAATTATGCCACAAGCAAGGCTGAGTATACTAATACTCAGCTAGACTTACCCGGTGTGAGGAGTCTATACTCCTCTACCTCTAGACATGCAGCTGTTTGGCTGTGGGGTTTGGTTGCCAAAAGCACTAGCTGAGTTTCTAAAGCAAGATTTTAACTTAATCAAAATTAAGTGTGACTCTCTTAAGGCTAAAAGTGTACTATCTATTCATACATAGTAGCAAGCTTTATTAGCAATCAACAGTTTGTATCATCTCAACCAGTTCCACTTGTTACTCAATGTAGCAGCATGGATCAAGCAGTCTCATTAGCTGCGAGAAGCAGACGATTCGAATCGAGTTTTTATCCTTGCAAGGTAAACCTAAACACACGACATGCAGGGGCACTCCGTCCCCACACATATCAACCGTCCCCATAGATTCCCTGGCAACAGATCAGGTCTCACCGCCTTGGCGTACAATGCCCCACTGACCCCGACTGGCCGTCGTGCAGTGGCCGCACTTGTACCCACCATAACCGGAATGGGAGACTACGTCTCAGGTCGCGTGAGGGGGTATGTCTGCGGGCAGGTTCACTCAGGTACTAGGCTTACCGATTTACCATATTTCTCGGCATATGTTTAGTACGTTCAACGCTTGACACACGGTACCACACCTTAATCCTTAATCAACTTTTTATCCCGTGAACAACCAATCCCCATGGATTGTTGCCCACAAACCAACATCAATATGATAGGAAAGTGGATACAGCCAATTCCTGACCTCGCGCGAGTGCTAGAAAAATCACTCGACTTCTACCGAGATCCTACTTAATAAAGCAGCTACTCGACCTTAGCATACTAGTATCCATCTCAAAAGGAAATCCTGAGTTCATGCAACTAAGGTTCCAAACAACTCCTACACTTAAGTGCACAGTACAAGCCTACAAACATTAAGTGTAGTAAAATAGCATATATAAATGGTTATGCATAAAACCGGGGCTTGCCTTCCAAAGCAGTGGCAGGCAGGTCCTCTGGTGCAGGCTCTGGTGCTGGGTCGGGGGCAACCTCCTGGGTAGCTCCTTGCTCCGGCACGAGGACGTACTCTCCGTCAGCAAGATTACAGTCTATCGAAATGCAATGAACATGTATGTCATGATTATGCAAAATTTAAGAACATTAAGCTACAGAATTTAAGTCAAGAATTAACTTAGGGATCCTTGGCTACGAGGGTCTTCTAGTGGTATACATAGACTTATTACCTTTTAGGTTTAGGTTTTCTTTTAAGATAACATATTGGATTTGTATTGCCTTTATAGGTTTTAGTGGACAATTATAAAGGTCCTAGGAAGACATTAAATTCCATCATCTATTTTCCTTTCTTAAGTTCCATCTAGGGTTTCTAGTAGGGGTTTGAACTATGACAGTAGTTTAAAAATTTCCAAAAATTTTGTAAAAATTATAGTGGGTTGTCACTGGCTATACTAGCTTGTTTTGATGATTTGAGGCTTAAAGTATAAAAGCTAAGCTTTAAACAAAAATAACAATAGTTAGGCAAAATGGGCCACTTTACACTACAAGTCCTTTATTAAAGTGGTTTCTGACCTAATGGTCATTTTTGCTGGCCTCAAACAGTGATGAAAAGCTCTTGTGCCAAAAATGACAGAGAGCTACATGATGGTTAATTAATGATGGATTTTTAAAGTTTGGTGCAAAAAGGGTGATTAGAACTAACTTGTCATTTGAAAAATATCAAACAACAGATTTCAGATTTTTCTTAAGTTCTTATTATCAAAACATTTGTTATCCTAAGGTTTGGGGAGGTTTCACCTTAGGGGTATTTTTGTAGGGTTTTTCTAAGTTATCCCTATTTTCTTCATTTAAAAGGCATCTTTCTTATCTTACACTACAACAGGGTAGGATACATTTTTCCAGTGAACTATATTGACTAAATATCTTAACAAAAATAGGGGTGTTCTCTGGTTCATTATTTATATCCCTTTTTCTATTTTTCTTAAACTTAAGCATATTATAGAATAAGGGGTTAAATCTATCTTAATGTAATGAACAGAGAGGTTTAACATTTTTGACTAGGTCAGTGGGTAGACAATAACTTCTCTAAATTTTTCTAACCTTAGTTAAATAGTACAACTATTTTTCTTGCTATTATTAAGCTTTTGGCCAAAACTGAAAATAAATCAGACCCTGATATTTTTCTCTAGTTCATATGGGGTTTTATATTTTTCTTAGACAGGTTACATTATTTAGAGTCTGGCAAAATTGGTTTGACTAGATTTGGACAAACCAAACAGAAGTTATGGGTTTTTAAAGTTTCTGTTTGAATTTAAATCAGGTTTTAATTAGGTTTTTCTGAAAACGCAGTTTGCACCGAGACCCCTGGGGTTAAACTGATTCAAGTCTCGCAGATCTACCCTCGGGCCACTATTCATGTGAGTCTTGGGCTTTACACTTAACCCCCCCAGGGTTCTCTCCCTCACACCCGCGGTCCCTCCCCTAAACAGGACAGTAGCCGTAGGAAAGAAAGGACGGCGCGGCTTACCGGCGGCGAGGGAGGTCCGGCGAAGGGTGGGGTCGGCTCGGGGAGGCTCTGGCGGTCACGTCGAGGTACGGCTCGTCGTCGGAGATGGCCGGAATCGCCCGGTCCACGCGTGCAGGCGGGTTTCCTCGTCGGCGGCGAGTATACCGGCCAAACCACGGCGATCTGGTTCAATCCGACGGCACGGTGAGCATCACGGGGTCACGCAGCGATTGTGTGCACAAGGAATCGAAGGGTGGTGGAGTGGTTTACCCGGTCCACGTACTCCGGCGGGGTCGAGAGCTCCGGCGAGTGTGGACTGGCTTCTCCGGCGAAGGAAACTCCGATTCCTTGCTCGGGGAGTCTCACGGAGGTGTGCACAAGCTTCTCCGAGGGCTGGACGGGGCTGGAAATGGCTGGGCGGGCCGGTCTACGGTGGCAGGGGGACTGGGTGGCCGCGGACAAGCTGCGCACTGGCCAACGACGGTGAACCAAGCTCCGGCGAGGGTCGGGTGGGTGTGGAAGGGTACGGTCGAAGCTTGGGAGGGTTTTATAGGCGCGGGCGTGGACCAGGGCGCCGGATTGACCATTTGGCGCGACGCGGGCACGAGGGGCGCGCGCGCGGGCGTGCTCTGGCGAGCTCAGAGCGCGTCGAACACGTGGCGCGTTGCTTCTGCCCGTGTTCTTCGCTCTGCTGAGCGGCCAAGCGTACGAATCTTGCCATGTCGCCTGTGGGAGATCTCTTCCCTGCACCTAGAGCTACCTAGTTCATGTGAGTTCCAAGGGAGGATACGCCCTAGGTCAGGAGATAAACAGGCGCCAAGTTTGGTTTGTCTCACTGCCCACACCGCGACAAAACCAATGTCAAAACCTGTCAAACGTCCAAGTCTCGGTTTCAAATTTTTCCAGGGGGTGCCTTAAGTGGTATAGCACATTTTTGGTATAGAACTGAAGTGGTTTTGGCGCCATTTTCAAAGTGAACACGGCTGGTCTTCGAATTAGGGCTAAAATGTGACTTAGAGGGAAATAGAGAGCTCTAGCTCCCTCTCCACTTGGAGATTTGAATTTGGGGTTTCTCCAGGGGCCTTTTTGCAATATTCCCCCCTCCTAATTGATGGTTACAATGTTGCTTAGGGTTTGGGTAAAAGTTACACATGCTTTACCCACTTGGTCACTCTCTTTCCCCCCTTACTTAGGGTTTTGGAAGGTAGGGCTTTGGAGAGATCTATGGTTCTTTTTCCCTTCTATCCAAGTAAAAAGTGTGCAAGGGTTTGATTAATACTTCTTAGGCCATTTATAACTTGATTAACTCAATAACTCCAAAGTTCTTATCTGTTCCCTTAAGTTCCTACTACTTGTAATTACAGCCTTTTTAGTGCCAAGGTGGGCTCTAGCCAAGGTAACACCTGGGGTGTTACAAAAACAAGTGGTGCAAATGTGGTCCAAAATGTTAAAAGAAAAAATGCAATCCATGCATATCTTATGAAAGTTTAAATTGGTTTAATTCCAAGCAACCTTTGCACTTACCTTATGCAAACTAGTTCAATTATGCACTTATATATATGCTTTGGTCTGTGTTGGCATCAATCACCAAAAAGGGGGAGATTGAAAGGGAAATAGGGTCAAACCTTTTCCTAAATGATTTTGGTTGTTGAATTGCCCAACACAAACAATTGGACTAACTAGTTTGCTCTAGATTATAAGTTCTATTGGTGCCAAAGGTTCAACACAAACCAATAAAAAAGTCTAAGATAGGGTTCAAAATGAAAGGAGCAAAACCAACCAAAGGATGCCTTGGTCTGGCGCACCGGACTGTCTGGTGTGCCACCAGACAGTGTCCGGTGCACCACCGGATAGTGTCCGGTGCACCAGGGAGATCAACTCTACACTGCTCAGCTTCGGGTTTTTGGAGAGCCACTCCGCTATAATTCACCGGACTGTTTGGTGTAGCACCGGACTGTCCGGTGTGCCGTGCGGAGTAACGGCTATAGCGCCAACGGTCGTCTACAAAAGGTGAACAGTGCGTGAACAGTGCGCGAACAGTTCACGCAGAAGTCAGAGCAGCGCCAGAAGGCGCACCGGACAGTGAACAGTGATTGTCTGGTGCACCACCGGACTGTCCGATGGCCTAGGCTGACAAAGCTCTAACGGACGAACCCTAACGGTTGGGTGACGTGGCTGGCGCACTACACAGTGTCCGGTGGCGCACCGGACTGTCCGGTGCGCCCATCGACAGATAGCCTCCCCAACGGTCATTTTTGGTGGTTTGGGCTATAAATACCCCCAACCACCACCACTTCAAGGCATCCAAGTTTTCAGCCATTGCATTCAATACAAGAGCTCTAGACTTCACTCCAAGACACAAAACAAAAGATCAAATCCTCTCCAAGTCCCAATATCATTCCAAAGACTTAGTGGCTTATGAGGCAGAGACATTTGTGTTCATTTGAGTTCTTGTCGCTTGGATCGCTTTTCTTCTTCCTCCATTCTTGTTCTCAAGCAACTTGTAATCAAGCAAGAGACACCAAGTTGTGGTGGTCCTTGTACGGGCTCTAAGTGACCCGTTGATTAAGGAGAAAAGCACACTCGGTCTAGGTGACTGTTTGAGAGAGGGAAAGGGTTGAAAGAGATCCGGTCTTTGTGACCACCTCAATGGGGAGTAGGTTTGCAAGAACCGAACCTCAGTAAAACAAATCACCATGTCACAAGCTCCATTTGCCTTTGATTTGTTTTTTACCCTCTCTTTCAGACTCGATTTTAATTCTAACGCTAACCCCAGCTTGTAGTGTGTGCTTAAGTTTATAATTTTTAGATTCCGCCTAATCACCCCCCTCTAGGCGACTTTCACACACCACGTCACCACCAGCCATAGCCCACCAGGGCACGCCGCACAGCACAAGTGCAGCACAAACACCGAATCCACATCGAGCCACCAGGGGAACTCCGTAGGACCGCAGGCCGCAGCGCAGAGGCACCACGGCACAAGCCGATAGCCACAGCCAACCAGCAGAGTCGCGTGCCACCGCAGCAAGCCACCAGAGCCTCGCGCCGCCACAGCCAGCCACCAGAGCCTCGCGCTGCCGCCGAATCTGCAGTCTCCATCGGCCGCCACCACCAGGCACCACCGCACGTCTGCACCACCTCCTAGGGCACCGCCGCGGCGTCGCCTGCCAATGGCCAGCTGCCTGCCTATGGCCAGCCGCCCAGCGCCCTGCCGCCCGCCAGCGACCAGCCCGTCAACGCAGAGCTGCAGAGCTTCGATTGCTCCCGATGAGGCTGGGGGTCCTGCAACGATGGATGCATATGGTGGCGGTGCACAACCTCAGGTCCGCGACATCAACGGATCTGGCTCTCGGGCTTCTACGGCAACAGTCGTGGCCTCCTCTGCCTCCGATAAACATCTTAGGTGGCAATGGTGAACCTCTATTTTTTGTTGTTGGCGTGTTGCTTATAAGAGTCCTCTAATTATTTGTAGCAGCGGCAGCAAGTCAGAGTCAGCGTATTCTATCCACATCGTCTGCAACACCATCAAGTGTAGTGCCAATTGGTGGTGCAAATCGTAATGACACAATTGATGTAGATGTGGACATGGACATTGACGACGATGACGATGAGCCTTCTTGCAAAAGGGCAAAGAAGAGCACATCTAAAGTCTGGCAATATTTCACCAAGTATTGGGTAACAGTGGAGGTGGATGGCAAGCAATAGAGACAGAGGTGGGCAAAGTGCAATTTCAAAGGGTGTCAGACCAAGACTAGCAAGCATAGAGCTGAGGGAAAATTTGGAACAACTGGTTTTTGGACACATCTGAATAACTACCACCAAGTAAATAAAGGACAACAGCAGCTCACAACCGGTAAGGATAGTAAGACAGGAATTGCTATAATTAAACCTTACAAGTATGATCAAGAAGCTAGCTTGAAAAAGTTCTATGAAGCTATGATTGTTCATGAGTATCCTTTCAATATGGTTGAGCATGAAGTATTTGTAGAATGGGTCAAATCGATGCGCCCACATTTTCCTTTAAAGTCTCGTGTTACTGTTTGAAAGGATATAATGGACTACTATTTAGCTGAGAAAGATAAGTTGTATGCATACTTCAAAACCATCTGAAGCTGCTTTAGTGCAACTATGGATATGTGGACATCCAACCAGAACAAGGGTTACATTTGTGTCACTCTTCATTGGATTGATGATGAATGGAAAATTCAGAAAAGAATTATCAATTTGTTTCATGTTCAAGGGCGACATACAGGTGAGAGGTTGTCTTATACAGTGAGTTCTTGTCTATTGAAATGGTATGTTGAGAAAAAAATGTTCTCTTTGACTTTGGATAATGCCTCTGCAAATGAAGTGGCTGTTAAGGATTTAATTGTAGAACTCAAGAAGCATAGTCCTTTAGTATGCGATGGGCTATTTTTTCACGTGAGATGTGCTAATCACATTCTGAATTTGGTAGTTAAAGATGGTATGCGTGTGATTGCCTCTGCAACTGAAAAGGTTAGAGCTTTTGTTGTTGCTGTTAAGAGATCACCACTTCAATGGGAGGAGTTTATGAAATGTGCCACTGAATGTGGGTTGGACACCAAACCTTCTCTCTCAGTTGATGTGTCTACACAGTGGAATTCAACTTTTTTAATGTTGAGGGATGCTCTCTACTACAAGGATGCTTTTGAGAGGCTCACTTCTATTGATCGTCGTAGGTATGGTAGTATTGCACCTTCACCTAATGAATGGGACAAGGCTGCTATGTTGATTCCTTTCTTGAAAAAATTCTTTGAACTAACTGAGAAATTTTCTGGTACTACATATCCAACCGCCAATATGTTTTTAGAGGCTTTTGTGAGGTTAAGCTTTTGCTATCTGATTGGTGCAATAGTAGTGATAATATTATTTGTGAAATGGCAAATGCTATGACTTTCAAGTTTGATAAGTATTGGAAGAAGTCCAATATTGCTCTTACTGTAGCAAATGTTTTTGATCCTAGGTTCAAGAGAAAAATGGTGGAATTTTACTTGAAAAGGATCTATAGGATTACCTACCAGACTGAAATTGACAAGTTTATTTGTGTCCTAAAGAACTTGTTTCAATGCTATGTTTCGGCTGCACCTATTTCACAGAACAATACCGATCAAGGATATGCACCTCCAATTTTAAATCAGTTTGTGAACAACATGGATGAGGAGCTTGATAACTATCTATTTGACAATGAGTCATGTGGTGCTAGTGTGGAATCAGCTGAATTAGATAGGTATTTATCACAACCACCATTGAAGACTTCTAAAGCCAACCTGAATGCATTTGATATCCTAGCATGGTGGAAAAATCAAGCTAACGAATATCCAATCCTCTCACTACTTTCTCGTGATGTGTTTGCAATGCAAGTTTCAATGGTTGCATCTGAGTCAGCATTTAGTGCCGGTGGTCGTGTTATCTATCCATATCGAAGCCGCCTTGATCCTGACATTGTAGAAGCACTTGTGTGCACTAAAGATTGGATAGTTGCATCTAGTGTAGGTAAAAGTTGTAAACTGATTCTTAGTTCTTAATGTACTTTTATAGTTTTATTCATTCATTGCCTATTAATTTTTAGGTTCTAGAAATATTTCTTCACTGCTACTGACCTTGAGGTTCTTGTCACCATTAAGAACAATTTGGCCAGTGAGTTTGAGGTAATAAAATGTGGGCCCGCTATCCGCTAATATTCAGAACTGCTACATGTTTGTGTCAGATTTGGATTATATGAGTGGTAACACATATTTGTTTCAAAATTAGGATGAATTTTTAGAATTGGGACGTGATCAGGTGGAAGATGATGACGACATTCCAGAGATTCAGCTATAAGTATTGTTGCAATGCACTATGCTATGTATCAATGTATGTGAGTTTGTGTCTTTGAAAGTTGATGTCTGGTTGTTTGAATGAGTGAGTGAGTGAGTGCTTCTGTGCTTGAGTCTGAAACTTATCACATATGACATATGTCATTTGACGTTTGGTGAGATGAACTTCTGGTCTTTGTGGATTGTCTTGCCACTTGTGGTTGTGGACTTGCAGTGTATCATTTTATTTCTAGCTATGGTTATGGAATATGGACTATGATATTTATGGTATATGTGCTTGTGTTTGTGCTACGGTTTTATGGACTTATGGCTATTTCACTTATTTGGATGCTATATAATATATAGGTATTGTGTGGATGCTATATAATATATAGGTATTGTGATTATGCCGTAATAGTAAGTATTGTTATATGATCAAGATTTATAGATATTATCATGTTCTACGGCTTGACATGTTTATGAGTTTATCGTTTTTAAATATCGTTTTGATGGTTTTCGATCGATTTCGATGCATCTTCGATCCTTTAGTTATCGTTTTTGTTATCGTTAAATATCGTCGTCGTTTTTGTTACTGTCAAATATCGTACTACCATCGTTTTCGAAAAAAATAATATGAAAGTGAAAGTGGTTGAGCTTTCTTCCGATCATTTTTGACCGTTTTCATCCCTACTTGCGGGGTAACTGGCCCGAGGCCCCGCGCGAGGCCTTCTTGCCTTCTAGTGGACCCGGGGGATATCTGTCCCCCACAAGCCCCAAATCTTTGTGTTGATTTTAAAATAATCAGCAGTGGCGGAACCGCCCGAATTATTCCAGCTTAAGTGCCTAAGTCACGCCTCAAGGGCCGCAACACACTTAAATCGGAATAACCCGTCAATCCCTCAGATCTAGTCTGATAGAGCCACTTAACCAGGATCAAATTCCACAATCTCACTCGAAGGTGAGTCACAGAAGAAATACAATAAAACAGGAAACCTTGAATTAAGTACTGAATTATTACATAGATCAGAGTTTTTCAAGTAGCAAATAAGAGTTCATGAAATAAAGTGCAGCGGATAATCGATGTCATTGGTATCGAGGAATTGGGCAAGGCCTAGCCCACTACTCCTTGTGCGCCTTTCCTGCCGGAGCAACATCCCACTCGACCGTCCAACCCGGTGGCAGGGTGGTAGGCCAAGTCACACCGTCAACCATCTCCTAAATCGTACCTGCAAAAATTATGCCACACGCAAGGCTGAGTATACTAATACTCAGCTAGACTTACCTGGTGTGAGGAATCTACTCCTCTACCTCTAGACTATGCAGCTGTTTGGCTGAGGGGTTTGGTTTGCCAAAAGCACTAGCTGTTTCTAAAATCCATTTTTAACTTTTCAAATTCTAGCATCATTACTTTAGCTATATTTGCTCCTTCTAAGCATACATGGTAACAAGCATTTAGTTCAATCAACAAATTGTCTCATGTGACCTCATTTCACTTCTTACTCGATGTAGTACAAGGGGTCAAGCAGTCTCATTAGCTACGAGAAGTAGATGATTCAAATCGAGTTTTAACCTTGCAAGGTAAACCTAAACACACGACATGTCAGGGCACTCCGTCCCCACACATGTCAACCGTCCCCATCGATTCCCCATTCGCGTCCAGGCCTCACCGCCTTAGCATACAATGCTCCACTGACCCCGGCTGCCGCCGTGCAGTGACCGCACTTGTACCCACCATAGCTAGCATGGGAGACCCAGTCTCAAGTCGCATGAGGGATAATGTCCACGCCCGGCTTCACTCAGGTACTAGATTTATCGGTTACCATATTTCTCGACATGTGCTTAGTACGTTCAAATGCTTGACTCAGGTATCCACACATTAATCCTTAATTCCTTTTTCCCATCTCATGGACAATGCATCCTCCCTGGATCCAAGTCCATAGACTAACATAGATCCCGTTATCAAGATGAATACAATCAATTCCTGACCTCGCGCGAGTGCTAGAAAAATCACTCGACTTCTACCGAGATCCTGATTAGCAAAGCAGCTACTCGACCTAGCATACTAGTATTCATCTCAAAAAGGAATCCTAAGTTCATGCATCTAGAGGTTTCAAGCAACTCCTACACTTAAGTGCACATTACAAACCTACAAACATTAAGTGTAGTAAAATAGCATATATAAACGGTTATGCATAAAAAACCGGGGCTTGCCTTCAATAGCTGGGGCTGCGGGGAGATCCTCGATAGCAGCCTCGGGAGCTTGCTCCTGGTCTTCCTCTTGGGCAGATCCTTGCTCGGGGATGAGCACGTACTCTCCGTCAGCTAGATTACAATCTAATGAATGCAATGCGTAAGATATATGCATGATATGGTATGTGCTTTAGTAATTCAAACTTTTGACGGTGTATGATCTACTTGAGTTAGATAGAGCTAAATCTTGCTTATATGAGATTTTTGGTGGTATACTTTGCAAATTGGATCAAATTTAGCTAAGTTAGGTGGTAGGTTTATTCTTGGGGTTCCACTGAATTCTTTTTAAGGTCTTTAGTGAGTATTGTCAAGAACCCAAATTGGACTTATTGGAGTGAGGTTTATTTCTCCTTTCTTTTTCTTTATTCTCTTTAAGTTTTTGGAGTGAGTTTGAACTACAAGTCTCCTTAATAAAATTTCAAAAATTCTGCAAAAATTACAGTGGCTTGTTACTAGTGTGTAATTCTTTGTCTCAAAATTTGGGGTCCAAAAAGTGAATATTTTCTCTGGACAAAATTACCAAATTTCAGGGCAGAAGGGGTGATTTGAACTACAACTATCATTTAATAGTAGGTAATTTCTAAGACTTATTTTTGCTGGCATTTAGAGGCTATAAAATGACTTGGTACAAATTTCTAGCCATTAATACTTATTAGTTATTTTATTAGGATTTTCTAAAGTTTCTAGCCAAAGGGGTGCTTTCTACTACCACTATATTTGAAAAATATCAAACAACAGATTTCTGATTTTTCCTAGCTTCTTCTTTGCGCAAGAGCAATCATTCTGAAGTTTGGCATCTTTTTGCTTAAGGGAAGGGGTGGTGTGCATTATTTGGATTAAATGGCCTTTCTCACAAAATATTGGCAATAGGTATTATTTTGCTTCTTTCCAATGAGTTTGTAATTTTCTCTGGTGGCCTATCTCATTATTGGTCTAGCAAAATTTTATTTTACCCATTATTGCATTATTGTGGGGTTCTCATAATTTAATTGAACTATGGCTCATTATCATGTTCTATTTATTTACCCTACTTAAAATGATAGGCTGGGGTGTTTATTATTTTTGTAGTGGGGTTTTGGTGGTTACAAGTCCACTGGATTTTTATTAACCATTTTGAAATTATTTCCATAATTCTAATAATTGTTTTCTAGTTGGAATAATGCTAAATAAAACAATTGACTTTGAATCTGATCTCGACTAGAGGTTCCTTTATTTTTCCAAGGTTCTATGTTACTTAAGCAAACTAGGAAAAATAATTTCATCCACTGGTCATTAATTTCTAAGGTCGTTCTGATTTTTCCTAAGGTTTGGGCAGAAATGGCTTTTAATGGATATCTACACTAAATTTTTCAGTACTGGGGTTCTCACTATTTTTAAACAGCGTTTAAGTGGGGTTTGAGCATCTATAATTTTTCTTAGGTTCAGCACAGGAATATAACTAATTTTCCTTAATTAAACAAGGTTTGGTCAGTTTCTGTATTTAATTTTTAACTCTAAAAATTAGAACAGAAAACATAGGGTTCAGTATTTTTAATTGATAGTTCATAATATTTAGAATTTAGCAAAATTGGTTTAACAATTTTTGGTTAAGTATTCATCAAGTTATGAATTTTCTAAGTTCTCTGTTCATTAAAAAGATTAAACAGAAATGATTAAATGGAAAACTACTTTGCAACGGGGTCCCTAGCGGGTGTTTTAAGTTTTCCTTACAGACTAGTCCCTAGGCTACTATTCAATTAAGTCGCTAACAGTTTAGAAAACCCCCTGGGTTCTTCTAATCCTAACCCGAGGTCCTTCCCCCAATTTAAACAGTACCCGCGGCGGAAGAAAGGGCGGAGGGGCTTACCGGCGGCGAGATTGCTCCGGTGAGGTGGCCGAGGGTGAAGGGGAGGTCCTGAGGATCACGACGATGTGCGGGTCACCGTCGGGGATGGTCGGAGTCGGCCGGTCCGCGTGCGCAGGCGGGGGAGCTCATCGGCGGCGAGGAGTCCGGCCTATCCATGGCACAATTGACCAATCAAACGGGTCAGAGAGCTTCACCGGGGATTAAGGAAGGTGTGCGCGCGAGGAATTGAAGAATGGCTCACCGGAGAGCTCGGTCCACGCGTGCAGGCGGGTAGCCGAAGTCCGGTGAGGTCGATCTTCGCCTTCCGGTGAGGTTCTGCCAGGTCCGAGGGCTTGTAAAGCTTCACGGGCCAATGGCGAAGCTAATCGAAGCGCTGGCGCGACTTGGGGGTGACTGGAGTGGGTTGGCCACGGTGGACGAAGCTCTGGCGGCAATGTCGGGTGGAAAAGAGCTCGCCGGAGCGGAGGAGGAGCGTCTGGCTGGCGAGGGTGAGCACGGGGTGAAGTGAGGCGCGCCCGGGGAGGCTTTATAGGCGTGGGCGAGCACGGCCGAGGGCGGGGCTCTGACAAGTGCTCGGAGCATGCGCAGCGAACGCCAGTGCGCGCTCTGGCATCTGGCACAGCGTCGAGCACGAGGCAGCGCAGAGAGAGGTCGAGTTCAACCGCGGATTGGCTCCAAATCTTTGAGATTTTGGCCATAATCCCGTTGAGAGATCTCTTCCTCTCAGGTCCCTTTGTCATTTGTGTGTGGAGGCTAGCAGGTTTGGTTGACTGGATTAGGAGATAGAGAGGGAAGAAATCTGGTTTGTCTCACTGCCGCACACAGGGAGAAGATCTCTAGTTTGACATGTCCGAGGCACGCGTCCTAATGCCATCTTCTAGCACAGGACAGAGAGGTTAGTTAGGCACATTTTTGTTAATGGGGCCATTAGGATTTGAGTTAGGGATCAAGGTGAACACGCTTGATCTTTGGCTCAAGGTCTAAAATTCAGAATTCTGAATTTCAGAATTCCCTAATGAACTCCCACTTGAGAGGCTTGTTTAGGGTTTTATTTAAATTGTTTTGGCCAAGCTTCCATAATCTTTGTTGTTGCTTATTTAGTATACTTTAATGTTTATAATTGGCCCAAGTCATGATTTTATATTTTTCATACTCTTTTCCCCTTTCTCTTGAAATTTGTTTATAGGGTTCAATTAGGGTTTTTATTGGGGTTGCACATTTTTGCCTTTTTGAAAAACCCATTTGTTTTGAACATGATACTTTTAAGTATAAGCTTAGTGGATCCTTTATTCTTAAGTGAATTTGATGTTCATGCTCAAATTGGTTCACATAAAATGATGGTTCTTGGGTTAGCATTTTTGAGAAAACCCTAGGTGACACAGCCTTCCCCCCTTAAAGGAATCTCGTCCCGAGATTCGGGTCAGAGTCCTCCCAGAGTGAAGCGAAGGGTGAGACTTATAGGAAGTGGGTGCTCTTATTATTAGGGCAATTTGCTCTTTGAATGTCATTCTCTTTGCAACTTCAGAAGGAAGTCCTTTTTAAATCTTGCTTTACGGTTACCTCATTTTGATTAAGATCATATTTCTGAATTTTAGATTCGAAGGGCAGGAGGAGGGGTTGGGTGTGATTACGTACCAGATTCCTTAGGTAGGCAATCGGGGAAGTTGGATCTCAAGAATTCCTCAGTCTCCGAAGTAGCTTCTTCCTCTGAGTGATTAGTCCACTGGACCTTGTACATTTTGTTCGATTTAGCCCGAGTTGATCTTTCTTTGCAATCTAGAATCTTGGAAGGGTACTCTTGGTACGATAGATCTGGTTCTATCTCCAATTCTGGCTCTGCTATGATCTCGGTCGGCAATCGAACACACTTCTTTAGCTGAGATACATGGAACACACTGTGAATGGTAGACATTTTTGAAGGTAACTTCAGCTTATATGCCACGGGTCCACAAGCTTCTATGATCTCATAAGGTCCAATGTAACGAGGGGCTAGCTTGCCTTTGATTCCAAACCTCTGCACTCCCTTGGTGGGTGATACCTTGAGATACACGAAATCTCCCACCTTGAACTGGAGAGGTTTCCTTCTTTTATCATGGTAACTCTTCTGCCTGGCCTGAGCAGCTTCTAGATTCTTCCTGATTAGTTTGACCTTCCTTTCGGCTTCAGTCACTAAGTCAGGTCAGAAAACTCCTCTTTCTCCAGGCTGAGACCAATTGAGTGGTGTCCTGCACCTTCTTCCATAGAGAGCTTCGAAGGGTGCCATCCTTAGGCTGGATTGATAACTGTTGTTATAAGCAAGCTCTGCCAAAGAGAGGTGCTTATCCCAGTTCTTGCCACAATAGATTGCACAAGCTCTCAACATATCCTCCAGAATTTGGTTTACCCTTTCCGTCTAACCATTAGTCTGTGGGTGGTAAGCTGAACTCCTGATTAGCTTGGTCCCCAAAGACTCCTGCAACTGTTCCCAAAATCTGGCAACAAATTGGGCTCCTCGGTCAGAAACAATGGTCCGAGGTAATCTGTGCAAACACACGATCCGGTCAATGTACAACTCTGCATACTTTTGAGCCTTATCAGTGGTGTGCACAGGGAGAAAATGTGCCACTTTCGTCAGTCGGTCCACAATAACCCAAATCGAATCATGATGACGAGAGGTGTTGGGCAGACCCACGATGAAATCCATGCTGATGTCGTCCCATTTCCACGAAGGTATAGATAGGGGTTGCAAAACTCCAGCTGATTTCAAGTGGCTTGCCTTTACCCTCTGACAGGTGTCACATTCTGATACATACTGGTCTATCTCCCTCTTCATTCTGGTCCACCAATACAAAGGCTTCAGATCATGGTACATTTTGGTGCTTCCCGGATGCATAGAGAATTTGGAGAGATGAGCCTCGTCCAAGATTTTCTTCTTGAGGTCCTTGTTTTTAGGAATCACCAATCTGCTTTTGAACCATAATACACCCTTTTCATCTTGGCAGAAACATTTATACTTCTCAACCTTCTGATGGAGATTCTGCTTGACAATATGCACTCCCTTGTCACTGAGCTGGGCCATGATGATCTGGTCTTGCAAGGCTGGCTCAACACAAAGGTGAGACAAAGCACCAGAAGGAATCACTTCAATTTGCATCTTGCTCAACTCATCACACAAGGTGTTAATGCGAAATCCATCAGAATACAATTGCACTGCAACTTCCGACTCAATGCATCTGCTACCACATTGGCTTTCCCTGGGTGATAATGTACCTCTAGGTCATAATCCTTGATCAGCTCCAACCATCTTCTCTGCCTCATGTTGAGATTAGCCTGAGTAAAGATGTACTTAAGGCTCTTATGATCAGTGAAGATGTTGAAGTGGGTCCCCATTAAGTAGTGCTTCCACATTTTTAATGCATGAACCACTGCTGCCAACTCAAGGTCATGAGTGGGGTAATTTTGCTCATGAGGCCTGAGTGCTCTTGAGGCGTAAGCAATGACTCGGTTGTCTTGCATTAAGACACAACCTAGTCCAGTGCCAGAGGCATCACAATACACATCAAAAGGCTTGCTGTTGTCGGGTTGCGCCAATACTGGTGCTGTGGTCAGATGCTTCCTTAATGCATGGAAGGCATCTTCGCACTTCTGACTCCAAACAAACTTGGCTTCTTTCTTCAGCAGCTCAGTTATAGGCTTCGCAATTCGAGAGAAATCAGGAATAAATCTTTGGTAATAACCAGCCAATCCCAGAAAACTCTGAATTTGACGGACAGTCGTTGGTGGCTTCCAGTTCATCACCTCTTGCACCTTATCAGGATCAACAGCTATTCCAGCCTGAGAGATAGTGTGACCCAAGAATTTGATTTCCTTTAGCCAAAAATCACACTTGGACAACTTGGCATAAAGGTGGTGCTCTCGTAGACGTTGAAGTACTACATGCAAATGCCCGGCATGTTCTTCTTCGTTCTTAGAGTACACCAAGATATCATTGATGAATACCACTACGAACTTGTCCAATTCAGGCATGAAAATAGAATTCATCAAATACATGAAATATGCTGGTGCCTTAGTCAGCCTAAAAGACATCACCAAGAATTCATATAACCCATATCTGGTTGAGAATGCCGTCTTCGGAATATCGCTTGCTCGTATCTTGATCAGATGGTAGCCAGAGCGAAGGTCTATTTTGGAAAACACCTTGGCCCCGACCAACTGGTCAAAAAGGACATCAATACGAGGCAAAGGATACTTGTTCTTGATAGTTACCACATTAAGAGGGCGGTAATCTATACACAGCCTCAAGATTTCATCCTTCTTCTTCACAAACAGTGCTGGACATCCCCAAGGCGAAGTACTTGGGCGAATAAATCCCTTGTCCAGCAACTCCTGCAATTGCTTCTTCAATTCTGCCAACTCAGCGGGTGGCATTCGGTAAGGCCTCTTGGAAATTGGTGCCGTTCCCGGTTGCAACTCGATGGCAAATTCAATATCCCGGTCCGGTGGCATTCCTAGCAATTCATCAGGAAAGACATCTGCATACTCACAGACCACTGGGATCTTCTTCGGAGGTAACTCCATCATAGAGAAAGCACATGACTAAGTAGAACCCTGACTGGGCAGAATCAAGGTGAAGTTTCCACAGAATGGAGAATTGATTTCCACGACACGGCTGGCTACATCAAGCACAACTTGGTGCAGGGTCATCCAATTAGCTCCCAGAATAATGTCCACATTTTCCAACCCCAAAACAAGAAGGGTGGTTTTGACAATGTGGCTTCCCAGTTGAATCGGCACACTTTGGTTTAATTGATTAGTTGAAATTTTACCCCCAGGTGTGACTATCATAAATGACCCTTTTGAGTGAGAGAATATCAGTTCACATTTGGCACTGAACTTTTGGCTAATGAAACTATGAGATGCACCAGAATCAAATAGAATTAAAGCAGGTTGATTATGAACTGAAAAGATACCGATCATGATAGGAGCTCCCTCAGGTACTTCCTCCAGGGTAGTGAAGTTGAGCTTCCCTTGCTTGACCTGTACCTTCTGCTTTCTTCCCTTGTCTTGATTTGGTGCTGGCACCTGCCTTTGCTGGTTCCTAGGACAATTCTTGGCATAGTGGCCCACATTGCCACAAGTGAAACATTTGTTCCCATTGCCCTAGCGGAACTGCTGCTGCTGCGGAGGTTGATTGTTCCTTGGAGTGGGAGCTGGAAAGCGGTTGGGTGCCGGCTACTGCTGCTGAGGTGGCCTGATCACCCATCTGCTTGCCTGCTGCTGGAAACCCCTGCTCTGATTGTGAGAAACAATCCTGAACCTCTGGGCCTGAGCGGATGGTGCTGCCATTGGTGCCTTTCTCTTCTTCTCTGCCCGGTGAGCTACAATGCAATCCTCTTGGGAGATGGCCAGGTTGACCAACTCATTGAAGCTATCAGCCCGGACAGTGTTGAGTCGTTCCCGTAGCTTGGTGTTAAGACCCCTGCAAAAGTGGTCTCTCTTCTTCTCGTTAGAATCAGCATGGTAACCTGCATACTGGCATAGGTCGTTGAAGGCCTGCGCATACTGCAGTACCGTGCGGGTTCCTTGATTAAGTGCCAGAAACTCATTCAGCTTGCGATCAAGAATGCTAGCTAGGATGTGGTGCCCTCTGAAAGCAGTCTTGAATTCCTCCCAAGACACTTCACGATCAGCGGGGAGCATAGCACGGAAGTGGTCCCACCAAGTCCGAGCAGATCCGCGAAGCTGCTACGCGGCGAAGCGAGTCTTGGTAGCATCAGGGCAGTCTCCCGTGAGGAGGGGAAACTTGGACTCAACGACGTGGAGCCACACGTCGGCGTCCAATGGATCCTCTGCCTTGGCGAACAAGGGTGGCTGCGTACTCAGGAACTCCTGGTAGGTTGCCACTGCTGGAGGTCGCTGAGGCTGGCCTCCACCATGCTGCTGAGGGTGGGGCTGGCGCTGCAGAGCTGTCGCAGAATCTCATTCTGCTGGGCCATCAGCTCCTGCAATGTGGAGCTGGAGGAGGTGGCGGGGGAACCTGCTCGTTATGCCCGCGACGCTGCCTAGCTGTCATCTGAAAACAGAGATTGTTGCCATTGTTATCCCAACTCACAATTTCGAACAACAGGATATCATTTCATATGGAAGGTAAAAATGCCATAACCATAATATCAGGTTCGAAATGAAGATAACATGGTTACAAACGTCCCACAGATTTCAAAAGTTCACAGGGTTACATCAATCAAGGGAAAGTACCCGTAAGCCTAGTCCAAAATCTGATATTAACTAAGCTCACATAGGTTTCTATCCACCCAAAAGCGTCGAAGTGACTAATCAACCCTGAGCGGTGGAAGCGACACTGGATACGGGTGAAGGAGGCATCGCGGAGGTAGTCCCATTGGCACCAGGGGCTGGTCCTAGCTCCTCGGGAGCCTCTTCTCCCTCGCTTCCAGCTTCATTGGCCTCCATCTCCAAGTGGTGCATGTCCAGGTGGTCATTTTCTTATTCGAGTTCCCTCTGCACATCGTGGAGCTGGTTCTCCAAGACATAAATAGTGTTGTCTCGGATCTCCACCTGTTGCTCCAAGGTGGTAATGCGCTGACTCAGCCTTTCCACCTGCAGATCCTTCTCCACTAACTCGAAGGATAAATCGACCACAAAATCTTCTCGACTGTCGAGAGTGAGCTTGGTGGTTTGAGCGATCTTAGCAAGGTGTGCCATAACATTGCTCTGAAGGGCCTGAAGGCGGTACAACGCACTCATGCACTGAACGGTGACCCTCCTAACCAAGTCAGGATACATTGCCCACACATCCTTCACATGGCTCACGGTTACACCACATGGGGTCATCCTTCTTCTCATCAGGGAAGAGTCCCAAGGGGTGCATCACCATCTCCTGGGGATGGTAGCCACAGAAAGTCGTCAGAGTCTTCATGGCTGCCGCCTCAATGGTGTCGTCTGTCCTGAATCCAACTGTTTCGGAATCAAGAGAACGCCAACCCGGCTGAAGGGGATGAGCCTCCAAAGTCAGCCAGACCCGACAACGAGGTACCCGATGCTCCTCATACAACTGCACTGTGTACAAAGGGGGCGTAGGGTAACCGGCGGAGTTAAGCACTTCCCACAAGATGGAAGGAAAGCCATCACGAGAAAGGAAGTCATAACTGAAACGGGTGTCTCCTCCACTGGCAGGGATGGGTGAATTCATCTGCAGAAGGGTATCAAAGGTAAAGATTATGGTGGAAGGAATAAAATAAAAGAGCCTGGATGGGTTTAAAAGGAAGTGGGTTAGCTCAAGTTTTAATTCCCTTTCGTGTTTATAATGCATGCATGTTGGAAGTAATCACTCCTCTCCAAATAATAGGGTGCTCTTAGGGCATCCATAAAAATCTAAGTACTGGCCCACGGGGCCTACTTAATTAGCCACCTATTTCTCCCCCTATGCCTAAGGCCTTTCGTCCTAGGTCTAGCGGTCTAGTCCTGACGATTCGTAGTAGTTTCTAGGCAAGTTTTAAATTTTGAAAATGGGATTCATGGTTTATTGTCTTTCTCTGTGGTGAAATTTGCTCCGATACCAGCTGTGGCGGAACCACCCGAATTATTCCAGCTTAAGTGCCTAAGTCACGCCTCAAGGGCCGCAACACACTTAAATCGGAATAACCCGTCAGTCCCTCAGATCTAGTCTGATAGAGCCACTTAACCAGGATCAAATTCCACAATCTCACTCGAAGGTGAGTCACAGAAGCATTACAAGTAAAACAGGAAACCTCAAATTAAGTACTGAATTATTACATAGATCAGAGTTTTTCAAGTAGCAAATAAGAGTTCATGAAATAAAGTGCAGCGGATAATCGATGTCGTTGGTATCGAGGAATTGGGCAAGGCCTAGCCCACTACTCCTCGTGCTCCTCTCCTGCCGGAGCAACATCCCACTCGACCGTCCAACCCGGTGGTAGGGTGGTAGGCCAAGTCACACCGTCAACCATCTCCTGAATCGTACCTGCAAAAATTATGCCACAAGCAAGGCTGAGTATACTAATACTCAGCTAGACTTACCCGGTGTGAGGAATCTACTCCTCTACCTCTAGACTATGCAGCTGTTTGGCTGAGGGGTTTGGTTTGCCAAAAGCACTAGCTGTTTCTAAAATCCATTTTTAACTTTTCAAATTCTAGCATCATTACTTTAGCTATATTTGCTCCTTCTAAGCATACATGATAACAAGCATTTAGTTCAATCAACAAATTGTCTCATGTAACCTCATTTCACTTCTTACTCGATGTAGTACAAGGGGTCAAGCAGTCTCATTAGCTGCGAGAAGCAGACGATTCGAATCGAGTTTTAACCTTGCAAGGTAAACCTAAACACACGACATGTCAGGGCACTCCGTCCCCGCACATGTCAACCGTCCCCATTGATTCCCCGTTCGCGTCCAGGCCTCACCGCCTTGGCATACAATGCTCCACTGACCCCGGCTGCCGCCGTGCAGTGACCGCACTTGTACCCACCATAGCTAGCATGGGAGACCCAGTCTTAGGTCGCATGAGGGATAATGTCCACGCCCGGCTTCACTCAGTTACTAGGTTTATCGGTTACCATATTTCCCGACATGTGCTTAGTACGTTCAAACGCTTGACTCAGGTATCCACACATTAATCCTTAATTCCTTTTTCCTGTCTCATGGACAAGGCATCCTCCCTGGATCCAAGTCCATAGACTAACATAGATCCCGTTATCAAGATGAATACAATCAATTCCTGACCTCGCGCGAGTGCTAGAAAAATCACTCGACTTCTACCGAGATCCTGATTAGCAAAGCAGCTACTCGACCTAGCATACTAGTATTCATCTCAAAAAGAAATCCTAAGTTCATGCATCTAGAGGTTTCAAGCAACTCCTACACTTAAGTGCACATTACAAACCTACAAACATTAAGTGTAGTAAAATAGCATATTAAACGGTTATGCATAAAACCGGGGCTTGCCTTCAATAGCTGGGGCTGCGGGGAGATCCTCGATAGCAGCCTTGGGAGCTTGCTCCTGGTCTTCCTCTTGGGTAGATCCTTGCTCGGGGATGAGCACGTACTCTCCGTCAGCTAGATTACAATCTAATGAATGCAATGCGTAAGATATATGCATGATATGGTATGTGCTTTAGTAATTCAAACTTTTGACGGTGTATGATCTACTTGAGTTAGATAGAGCTAAATCTTGCTTATATGAGATTTTTGGTGGTATACTTTGCAAATTGGATCACATTTAGCTAAGTTAGGTGGTAGGTTTATTCTTGGGGTTCCACTGAATTCTTTTTAAGGTCTTTAGTGAGTATTATCAAGAACCCAAGTTGGACTTATTGGAGTGAGGTTTATTTCTCCTTTCTTTTTCTTTATTCTTTTTAAGTTTTTGGAGTGGGTTTGAACTACAAGTCTCCTTAATAAGTTTTCAAAAATTCTGCAAAAATTACAGTGGCTTGTTACTTGCGTATAATTCTCTGTCTCAAAATTTGGGGTCCAAAAAGTGAATATTTTTCTCTGGACAAAATTACCAAATTTCAGGGCAGAAGGGGTGATTTGAACTACAACTATCATTTAATAGTAGGTAATTCTCTAAGACTTATTTTTGCTGGCATTTAGAGGCTATAACATGACTTGGTACAAATTTCTAGCCATTAATACTTATTAGTTATTTTACAAGGATTTTCTAAAGTTTCTAGCCAAAGGGATGCTTTCTACTACCACTATATTTGAAAAATATCAAACAACAGATTTCTGATTTTTCCTTGCTTCTTCTTTGCGCAAGAGCAATCATTCTGAAGTTTGGCATCTTTTTGCTTAAGGGAAGGGGTGGTGTGCATTATTTGGATTAAATGGCCTTTCTCACAAAATATTGGCAATAGGTATTATTTTGCATCTTTCCAATGGGTTTGTAATTTTCTCTGGTGGCCTATCTCATTATTGGTCTAGCAAAATTTATTTTACCCATTATTGCATTATTGTGGGGTTCTCAGAATTTAATTGAACTATGGCTCATTATCATGTTCTATTTATTTACCCTACTTAAAATGATAGGCTGGGGTGTTTATTATTTTTGCAGTGGGGTTTTGGTGGTTACAAGTCCACTGGATTTTTATTAAATATTTTCAAATTATTTCCATAATTCTAATAATTGTTTTCTAGTTGGAATAATGCTAAATAAAACAATTCACTTTGAATCTGATCTCGACTAGAGGTTCCTTTGTTTTTCCTATATTCTTTGTTACTTAAGCAAACTAGGAAAAATAATTTCATCCACTGGTCATTAATTTCTAAGGCCTTTCTGATTTTTCCTAAGGTTTGGGCAGAAATGGCTTTTAATGGATATCTACACTAAATTTTTCAGTACTGGGGTTCTCAATATTTTTAAACAGTGTTTAAGAGGGGTTTGAACATCTACAACTTTTCTTAGGTTCAGCACAGGAATATAACTAATTTTCCTTAATTTAACTCTAAAAATTAGAACAGAAAGCATAGGGTTCAGTATTTTTAATTGATAGTTCATAATATTTAGAATTTAGCAAAATTGGTTTGACAATTTTTGGTTAAGTATTCATCAAGTTATGAATTTTCTAAGTTCTCTGTTCATTAAAAAGATTAAACAGAAATGATTAAATGGAAAACTACTTTGCAACGGGGTCCCTGGCGGGTGTTTTAAGTTTTCCTTACAGACTAGTCCCTGGGCTGCTATTCAATTGAGTCGCTGACAGTTCAGAAAACCCCCTGGGTTCTTCTAATCCTAACCCGAGGTCCTTCCCCCAATTTAAACAGTACCCGCTGCGGAAGAAAGGGCGGAGGGGCTTACTGGCGGCGAGATTGCTCCGGTGAGGTGGCCGAGGGTGAAGGGGAGGTCCTGAGGATCACGACGATGTGCGGGTCACCGTCGGGGATGGTCGGAGTCGGCCGGTCCGCGTGCGCAGGCGGGGGAGCTCATCGGCGGCGAGGAGTCCGGCCTATCCAGGGCACAATTGACCAATCAAACGGGTCAAGGAGCTTCACCGGGGATTAAGGAAGGTGTGCACGCGAGGAATTGAAGAATGGCTCACCAGAGAGCTCGGTCCATGCGTGCAGGCGGGTGGCCGAAGTCCGGTGAGGTCGATCTTCGCCTTCCGGTGAGGTTCTGCCAGGTCCGAGGGCTTGGAAAGCTTCACGGGCCAATGGCAAAGCTAATCGAAGCGCTGGCGTGACTTGGGGGTGACTGGAGTGGGCTGGCCACGGTAGCCGAAGCTCTGGCGGCAATGGCGGGCGGAAAAGAGCTCGCCGGAGCTAAGGAGGAGCGTCTGGCCGGCGAGGGTGAGCACGGGGTGAAGTGAGGCGCGCCCGGGGAGGCTTTATAGGCGCGGGAGAGCACGGCCGAGGGCGGGGCTCTGACAAGCGCTCGGGGCGTGCGCGGCGAATGCTAGTGCGCGCTCTGGAGTCTGGCACAGCGTCGAGCACGAGGCAGCGCAGAGAGAGGTCGAGTTCAAGCACGGATTGGCTCCAAATCTTTGAGATTTTGGCCATAATCCCGTTGAGAGATCTCTTCCTCTCAGGTCCCTTTGTCGTTTGTGTGTGGAGGCTAGCAGGTTTGGTTGACTGGATTAGGAGATAGAGAGGGAAGAAATCTGGTTTGTCTCACTGCCGCACACAGGGAGAAGATCTCTGGTTTAACGTGTCCGAGGCACGCGTCCCAATGCCATCTTCTGGCACAAGACTGAGAGGTTAGTTAGGCACATTTTTGTTAATGGGGCCATTAGGATTTGAGTTAGGGATCAAGGTGAACACGCTTGATCTTTTGCTCAAGGTCTGAAATTCAGAATTCTGAATTTCAGAATTCCCTATTGAACTCCCACTTGAGCGGCTTGTTTAGGGTTTTATTTAAATTGTTTTGGCCAAGCTTCCATAATCTTTGTTGTTGCTTATTTAGTATACTTTAATGTTTATCGTAGGCCCAAGTCATGATTTTATATTTTTCATACTATTTTCCCCTTTCTCTTGAAATTTGTTTATAGGGTTCAATTAGGGTTTTTATTGGGGTTGCACATTTTTGCCTTTTTGAAAAATCCCATTTGTTTTGAACATGATACTTTTAAGTATAAGCTTAGTGGATCCTTTATTCTTAAGTGAATTTGATGTTCATGCTCAAATTGGTTCACATAAAATGATGGTTCTTGGGTTAGCATTTTTGAGAAAACCCTAGGTGACACTGGGGGTGTCGCATCAGCCCAAAGATTCTAGGTCCGGCTCATGGGTTTGTTATATGACACGATTTCAGTTTTGCCAATGGGTGCACTGAAGGTGCACCCATTGGGTGTAGCCTCCGAGCTTTGAGCGGATTTTGCAAATAATCCATTCAAAGGTCTTCATTTTATGCTCTAGAAATCAGCATTTTGCTATCATCTTATGCTTTAGAAATCAGCATTTTATCTTCATAGGACTAAAAAACTATTGGGCGTAGCTCCCGAGCTTTGAGTGGATTTTTGAAAATAATCTATTCAAAGGTCTTCATCTTATGCTTTAGAAATCAGCATTTTGTCTTCATCTTATGCTTTAGAAATCAACATTCTGTCTTCATCTTATGCTTTAGAAATCAGCAATTTGTCTTCATCTTATGCTTTAAAAATCAGCATTCTGTCTTCATGGGACTAAAAATCTATTGGGTTGTCTTCATATTATGCTTTAAAAATCAGCATTCTGTCTTCATGGGACTAAAAATCTATTAGGTGCACCCAATGGGTGTAGCCCCCGAGCTTTGAGTGGATTTTTGAAAATAATCCATTCAAAGGTCTTCATCTTATGCTTTGGGAATTCAAATGATGCTATCTATCCACGCCTTGTTAGGTCTGAAATTAATTTGATCGGTGACCAATTGAACATCTAACCAGTTGAGGCAGATGGTTTTCATCTGGACATCAACCTGCTCTGTGCTTTAATGCTTCTACTGATTAGACTTGCATTTCAGTAGCCACATTTGGGCTTCCTCCCATCTCAGCCAATCTCCTCCTTTTGTCGTGGTACATTCATTGCGTATATTTTATGGATATGACCTCTTCAGAAAAATCTTTGAAAATTCTTGGCTACACACCCAATGGGTGTGCCCAAAGGGTGTCTTGGTATGCAGAGTGTTTACCACACTGTCCTGGAGTAGTAACTTGATGTGACCGCAGGGTGTAATCATATTGCTTGAGTAGTTGACTTAGGTCCAACAAGTGTTGTGTTACGCAAAGCGGTGCCTGTTGCCTGACTCATTTTCAGACGACTTGAATTGCTTATTGAATTCTTGTGACTGTTTAGCGAGTGTGGTAGGAAGTGGACGGTCACCCCTAGCCTCTATAAATAGCCTGCTTGCCTCGTTGTTCTCTTCAATTAGCCTTTGATCATCTGACTTCTTCTTCTTCCTCGTTCCCTCCTCTAACCGACGATGGGCAGGGGTAGGAGGGGCAGAGGTTTGCCTCGCCGTGCAACCAGCAATTGTAAGCACGCTCCGAGTCCTCCCTCAGAGGACTTCGGCGATTCGGAGTACTCGGAGGAGGCTTCCTCCGAGTCTGAGCATTCGCCGGCTCCTGCTTCTCCCCCGACATCATCCGACGACTCAGATGATTCCAGGGGGCTATCCACCACGGTCCGGGTGTACTGGCGTGCCATCGAGCGTGCCGGGCTCGATGGATCAGATGAGTCGGGGGTCTCCTCGGATGAGGCGGACTCCTCCGACTCCTCCTGGGAGTGGAGCGGCGGCGACGGTGACGGTGACGACAAGGGCGACGGCAGCAGCGGCGACGACGACGGAGGCGACCGCAGCAGCAGCGACGATGACGGACGTGACGACAGCAGCAGCGATGGCGATGGCGAAGGCGATGGAAGGAAGGGCGGCGACGGTGACGGTAGCAGCAACGGTGGCAAGGGTGACAGCGGTGACGGCGACGGTAGGGGCGGCGACGGCAGCGGCAAGACCAGTGGCACGATGCCACTGGTTAAATATTAGTATACATAATAGTTGTAGTAGTAAGTAGTAAGTAATAGTAGAATAAGTGTCACACCCAGATTTAAGGAACAAAGCCGGGTGCATCTCATATATGCGTTAGAGAAGACAACACATATAATAACAGAGTGCATAGAGATAAATGTCATAAATACCATAAATGTACTTATTACATAGCGGAAGTCTTACAAAAATAAATGATAAAATAAAGCGAACTAATTATTATTCCCTGGCGCCACAAAGCTAACTGGGAGACGCCACCTAGATCAAGTCGAAAGCCTCACTGTTAGGCAGCTCCTCTTTGACCATCTATTCTTCTCCTGTGGGGGTGTGAGACAGCAAGAGTGAGCTCACATACGTTCATATCTCAACAAGTCGTGGGGAATAATGTGCATGAACTCACCAAAGGTGGGAGTTCATGTGAAGTGTAAGGCTGATCAATAAAATAAAGGCTGAAGCTGAGCATTGCTTTTATAAGTTGGTCAAAATTTTATTAGGAGTTACTAAGTGTAAGTAAATACCAAACCTTAGTAATAATAAATAAAAGTAGTGATAAAATAGTCCCAATGCTATGCAAATGACAAATTGAGTTTTAATTCCATAGATTAATCATGTGAGGGTCCGAGCTGCTCATGACCGTGAGCATGGCTAGTATACCAGTTTTACACTCTGTAGAGGTTGCACATCTTTACCCACAAGTCATGTTACCCATCTGCCAAGAGACAGCCAATCCTATATACCTCTATCGAGGAGGTGAGGCAGAGTAACACTAAGAGGCCTTTACAAAGTTCCACTATCTTCAGAAATCCCGCTACAGTTTATAGGAAGCTCCAGTGCAGGAATGCCTCGCCTGACCGCCATCGCAGCAAAATCAACCCAAGGACCTCCCTACCCTGACCACTCCTCTACTGCCCTTGCCCCTTTCGGGTAAGGAAGTCATCCACTAGCATTCCTAGTTAATCAGCCAAGGGCGTCCCATTAAACCCTTGTGGTAGCACTATTTTCCCGGGTGGTCGCTCCATGTTCCCATTAACATAATGATCTTAACATGAACAGTAATAATAAACAGAGAATAAAGGTGTAATCATGAATAATGTATCTCTATACCCAATTCCACATAAAGCAGTAGCAGGTACAACCCAAAAATATTTTAGTGGTAAACAAGGTATAAAGATAGCCAAAACTAGGGTAACCTATTGGATCCCATCAAATTAACCTATACAGATCATTATGAATAATAAGAACATGGCTGGGTAAAAGTAAGTGATCAAGGGCACAACTTGCCTTCAACGAGCTCCTGCTCAGCAACTTCTACCAGCTGAACCTCAGGATCCACATTAGCTTGCTCGTCTACTCGCATCAACACAATACATACATAGCATAGCAAAAATTAACATCACACCAAACATGTAAACAAAATACATAATAATAATCTACACATAAAAATATGAACCTAGGAACAGGAATCATTAATTTTGGACTTATGATTTTAAGATATGATTTTCCAAATGTTTTATGTGCTTGAAATAGGATTAAATGAGAAATAAATTCTCTTACTGTTTTCATGCCAAAACAGAGACACTAGATGATAAACATTAATATTACAAAATTTTAGAAATTGGAATGGATCAATTTAGACTAAAAAAATTTTCTATGCATTTTACACGTTCTAGCAATTGTTTTTGTATTAAAAATGCATTTACTAATTCATTTATTCATTTTAAATAAGTTCTGGACTGGGTGCAAAAAACCAGAGAGGTCAGGGGCTAAACTATAAGATGTCCCGAGTCATAGAACTCCACTGACAGGACTGTGGGTTAATTCCTAATAATCTTAGGGTCTCTTAAGTAAAATGGTTTCAGCCGAAGAGGTATCTTGTTTTCTCGGTCGTTAGATCGTAAGCTGACGGTGTGGATTAGATCGGCTTCATCCCCAAACCGGTACACACCCGGGGCCCTCAGATCAGTGATCTACGGTCACAATTTAATGGTACCAAACCTAATCCGAACCGAGGGATCCTAGATCTACGCTCCTGATTCAATCACGCGAATGGGTACCTGATTGTCTAATCTTGGCTGTTGCGCAGAGGATCAACGGGTCGCAGAACTCCGGCGCTCACGCCACCCCCCCCAATGCCACGCGCACGGCGGCGCCTGAGTTCCTGCGGCGGCGCCATGGCCGGCACTGGCCAAAATTCGCCATACATACTCGAACTTCGAATAGGATGCGATAATACATAGTGAACAACTGCACGATAAAAGGGAAAAGAAGCTCACATCGAATCTGGAAGCGCCCCGATCTACCCATGCGCCGCGACGAATTCAACGGTGCGATGATGAAATTCCGGCCACCTAGTGGTCGGCCTCTCCTTCCTCGGCCACGGAAGTCCACCAGGAAGCACCGCGGAGCCTCCAAACCCCCGTGGAAGATCCCACAATAGCCGAGACCAAGAATCACGATGGCGGCACCCTCTGTTCCCTCCTCAGTTCACGGTTCGGCTCAGGCCAGGTGAAATAGGGAAATAGAAGAGCTGCGGACGACGGTTATATACGAGCGGGGCGACCCGGTTGGCAGAAACGGTCCCCAGCGAGCTCGGCGAAGTCGGTTGGATCACGGCAGCTTTCACGTGGAGAGGTGGGTGAGCAACGCGATAATCGCGCACATCTAGGTGATGACAGCGTGGGTCCCACGTGGTAGTGGCGGAGCGGGACGTGCGGTTGAGTCGTTGACTCGCGGTTAGTAAGGTGGGGCTGAGATGTGGGCCTGCGAGGCAGTGAGCGGAGAGACACGAGCGAGAGGGAGCTGTGGCTGACGCGCGGGGCCTGGTGTCGGCACCAGATAATCAGGTGGCCGCGCAGGAGTTGGGCTAGGTGAGTGGGCTTAATAGGAATCCCCTGGCCCATTTAGCGTATTACCCTTTTCTTTTTCTATTCTTTCTATTTTCTTTTTATTTTCTTCTTTTCTAAGTTTAGTTTGAATTCGAATTTAAATTTGAATTTGTGCCAAATTCATTCTCTATGATTTTTGTGAAGTTAAAAATACTAATTTTAGAAATATAATTATATATATTATTTATATCACCTTTCTCTCTTTCTTATTTTTAAAACCCTACTTTCAAATTTAGGGTTTAATTCCACTTCTAGTATTTATTATCTTATTTTATGTATGCTCTTTTTTATGATGCAAAAGAGGCACATAAAATAAGGGGAGTTCTATATATTCCTTTTATACAATTTTGAGTATTATAAATCGTACCCCCCTTAACAAGAATCTCGTCCTCGAGATTTAAGATCTAGAGAAAAGATGGGGAAAATCTATGCGAAGCTCTTCTTTTCTCTCCCAAGTAGCTTCATCCTCTCCATGGTGGCTCCATTGTACTTTGCACATCTTTATAACCTTATTTCTCGTGACACGAGTCAGTGTATCAAGAATCTTGATAGGGTACTCAGCATAAGTCAGGTCATCTTGAACACTAAGGTCTTCCATAGGTAGCTGCTCTTCAGGTACCCTGAGACATTTCTTCAGCTGAGATACATGAAAGACATCATGAACATCCGCAAGATAATCAGGTAACTCCTATTGGTATGCAACCTCTCCCACTCGCTTTAAGATTAAGAAGGGTCCAATAAAGCGAGGGGACAATTTTCCTTTGACTTTAAATCTCCGCATACCCCGGAGTGGTGACACCTTCAAATAGACATGATCACCCTCCTTAAACTCTAGCAGTCTTCTCTAGGTATCAGCATAGCTTTTCTGCCTTGACTGAGCAGTTCTCAAATTCTCTCTTATTTGATGGACTTGTTCTTCAGCCTCCTGTATAATCTCTGGCCCAAATAACTGCCTTTCACCAGTTTGATCCTAATACAGTAGAGTCCTGCACTTTCTGCCATACAAAGCCTCAAACGGTGACATCTTTAAACTGGCCTGGTAGCTATTATTGTAAGAGAACTCCGCATAAGGCAAACTCTTATCCCAACTTCCACCTTGTTTAAGAGCACAAGCTCTTAACATATCCTCTAGTACATGGTTAGTCCTCTCAGTCTGCCCATCAGTCTAGGGATGGTAGGCCAAACTAAAATACAATCTTGTATCCAAAGACTCGTGCAACTTCTTCCAATACCGAGAAGTAAACTGTGATCCCCGGTCTGACACAATCTTCTTAGGCACACCATGTAGGCATACAATCTGTGTCATGTACAACTCTGCTAGATTGGCTCCTGAATATGTGGTCTTCACATGGAATAAAGTGGGCGACCTTAGTTAGCCTATCCACAATCACCCATATAGAGTCATACCCAGCAGAGGTGCGGGGTAATCCAACAATGAAGTCCATGCCAATCTCTTCCATTTCCACTCAGGTATCTTAAGCGGGTGAAGTAAACCTGCAGGTCTTTGATGTTCCGCTTTCACTCTCTAGCAAACATCACATAGTGCAACATGTGAAGCAACATCCTTCTTTAGTGCATGCCACCAATATTTCTGCTTCAAGTCCTGGTACATCTTAGTACTACCAGGGTGGATAGAATAAACTGAGTCATGTGCCTCCTTCAATATGGTTTCACGAAGACTATCGATATCGGGAACACAGATCCGATTCTTGAACCATATCGTGCCTTGCTCATCCTCTGTGAAATCCGAGCCTCTACCTTCTGTTTTCAAATCCTTGACCTCCTAAATTTTGGCATCACCGATCTAACCTTTTTGTATTTCTTGCTCTAAGGTAGGTTCCAACTCGATGGTAACTCCTTCAGTATGAGCAACTATCCCCAGATTAAGCCTCTCAAAATCTTCTGCTAACTCATCGGGTAACTGGGTGACAATAGCTGCATGAACCTGCCCCTTTCGACTCAAGGCATCCGCAACTAGATTCGCCTTGCCAAGATTTTAGTGAATTTCTAGGTCATAATCCTTGATGAGCTCCAACCATCGGTGTTGCCTAAGGTTAAGATCCTTCTCAGTGAAAATGTACTTCAAGCTCTTGTGATTGGTGTAGATTCAACACTTGGTTCTCATAATATAGTGCCTCCAAATCTTGAGAGCATGCACAACTGCTGCCAGTTCTAAGTCATGAGTGGGGTAGTTCAACTCATGTTTCCGTAATTGGCGAGATGCGTAGGCAATAATGTGTCCTTCCTGCATAAGCAAACATCCTAGACCTTGGCGACTCGCATCACAATATACATCAAAATTCTTCTGTAGATCGGGCATAATCAGTAATGGAACAACCATCAATTTAGATCTCAACTGATCAAAACTCTCCTGGCATTTATTAGTCCACTTAAACTTCTTGCCCTTCTCCAACAATGAGGTCATAGGCTTAGCAATCTTAGAGAACCCTTCAATGAATCACCGGTAATAACCCGCGAGTCCCAAGAAACTCTGGATCTCCGAAACTATACTTGGTGTCTTCCAATCCATTATTGCTGTCACTTTAGCCGGATCCACAACAATTCCTCCTTTAGAGATGATATGCCCAAGAAAATGTACTTCATCAAGCCAGAATTCACACTTGGTAAATTTGGCATACAGCTAATTATCCCATAACTTCTGTAGCACCATCTGCAAATTCTCCTCATGCTCACTATCATTCTTGGAATAAATAAGAATGTCGTCGATGAAAACTATGATGAATTTATCCAGATACTCCATGAACACCTTATTCATCAGATTCATAAAATAAGCTGGTGCATTGGTTAAGCCAAATGACATGACTGTGAATTCATATAGACCATATCGGGTAGAAAAAGCCATCTTGGGAATATCAGATGGCCTAATCTTCATTTGATGGTTGCCTGACCTGAGATCTATCTTAGAGAACACCCGAGCACCTCTCATCTAATCAAATAAGTCATCAATACGAGGTAACGAGTACTTATTCTTGATGGTAAGATCATTAAGTGCTCTATAGTCCACACACATCCGTTGTGAACCATCCTTCTTCTATACAAACAGTACCGGCGCTCCCCAAGGTGAGGAACTCAGACATATGTACCCTGCCTCCTACAACTCCATTAACTGCTTCTTAAGTTCTTGTAACTCTTCTATGGACATTCTGTAGGGGCGTTTAGAAATAGGAGCAGTCCTAGGTAAGAGATCAATAACAAACTCAACTTCCCTCTCTGGTGGCATCCCTGGTAACTCCTCTGGGAAGACATCTGGAAAATCCCTAACAACACGGATGTTGTCACCATCAAACTCCTCAGCTATAAAGAACATCACATGTTTGGAAGAGGTGGTTACTGCAATTTGAACTTGAAATCTTTCTCCTTTAGGGTTAGTGAGTTCTACAGTACCCCTACCACATTGTATAATGGCCTTTGCCTTCCTTAACCATGACATACCGAGGATCAGATCTATACTGCTTTCCTCTAATACTATAGCGGTAGCCCAGAATTCTCTTCCCATAATTGTTAATGTCAATTTGTGTGTCATATGATTTGCCTCAACAGGCCCTTTAGGTGTAATGACTATCATTAGTTTTCTCATATTTAGCAGTGGTATCTCATTTGTATTGGCATATCGAGTAGACATAAATTAATGCGTAGCACCATAATCAAATAATATGGTTGCAGGAATTGCATTAATATACCTCAAACATACCAAGAGCGATGTTAGCACCATCAGGAGTAGCATCTGCGCTGACTTGATTAACCCTGGCAATAGAATATCCCTTGCCAGGAGTCTGTTGCTTGTTCTGAGCTGGTGTACCAGAATTCCCCACTGGACAAGCTTTAGCATAGTGCCCAACCTGACTGCACTTGAAGCATGTAGGGCCAGTCTTCTGTCCTGTAGGTCTCGCTAGGGGTGATAGTGGGGGCAGCTTGATGATTGGGAGGTGCCCGTGGTGACCTCTGTGGAGCATACTGAACTCGGCGTGGTCCTCCTCCTGGACGAGCTGGGGTACCCTGAGGTGGAATGCAGCGAGGACGAACACTGCTGCTACCCTGTCCCTGTGAGATAGCCTTCCTCTTCAGATCTCCCAATTGAACACGCTTGTGTTCAATCACAAGAGCCTTATCTAGCAGTCTCTGAAATGATGGGAATGTGTGAGCATCCAACGCGTACTATAGTGGCCCATTGAGTCCTTCTGTGAAGTGCTCTTGCTTCCTTTCATCATATGCCACCTCATCAGGAGCATATCTGGACAACTAAATGAATTTATCTCTGTACTCGCTGACAGACATGTTGCCTTGCTTCAATGACAGAAACTCCTTCTTCTTGATCTTCATCAAACCAGCAAGAATGTGGTAGTTTCTGAACTATGTACTGAACTCCGCCCAAGTAATAGTATCAGAAGCATCATGGGCAGCCACATAAGAATCCTACCAGTCAGCAGCGGGACCAGTCAGATGACCAGAAGGATAAGAACCTTCTCCCAGTCAGAGCATTAGGCGATGTGGTAGTGCTTGTCATGGGGTGGAAGTGGAGGTGGTGGTGGTGGCAGTGGTATTTGCTGCTGTTGCTGTTGCGCCCTCCTTTCCTGATGTAACTCCTCTTTTTCCTGACGCAGCTCCTAGCATATCTCTTCTCTCTCCTGTCGCATCTCTTGGCATTCCTGCTGCATCTGCGCGTGCATATCCGCCATAGTGTCAGACATTTGTTGCATCATCCTCATCTAAGCTGCAACCATGGGGTCAGCTCCAACTGGTGGAGGCGGCGGTGGAGGATCCATCTCTGCTGGTTGTGGTTGAGGTTGTCTATATATCCACCGAGTGTGTCGATTTGGAGGTAGATCAATTCCACCACCCTTCCTGGTATTGACCATCTGAGTTAGAAACATATGGTAAGAAAGGATAGTAGACAAGGCAGGTAGTTACGAATCATATTACTTTGGGGTGATTTATTAGCTAAGCAGATTGATGTTTTACCTACTAAAGCTATTTCATTACCTTATAGTGGTACATGCCAAGATGTCCATCTACACTATTTCAATCAATCACAGAAGCAAATCAAGCATTGACCATCAGAACAATCACCCAACATTTTTATAGAGAAAATAATTTTAATTTTGTCTTAGGTTCCCTATCTCTTAAAATATCATAGGTGTAGGATTCCAAGGTGTGAAATCCATCTTGTCTTAGAATAGAAAAGGTAAGAATGATCAGAGTGGAACAGTAGAAGGTGAGACAGGATCAAGAAAAGTATAGAAAGAATCAGAGTGAGATAAGTATAGAATGAATCAGAGTAAGGTAAGTAGGTAAGAGTTTTGTCCATTTCTATCTAAGTTTCGTCCTACAGTCAATATTTCCTCTGATACCACTTCTGTGACACCCAGATTTAAGGAACAAAGTCGGGTGCATCTCATATATGCGCCAGAGAAGACAACACATATAATAACAGAGTGCATAGAGATAAATGTCATAAATATCATAAATGTACTTATTACATAGCGGATGTCTTACAAAAATAAATGATAAAATAAAGCGAACTAATTATTATTCCCTGGCGCCATAAAGCTGAATGGGAGACGCCGCCTAGATCAAGTCGAAAGCCTCAGTGTTAGGCGGCTCCTCTTCGACCACCTGTTCTTCTCCTGTGGGGGGTGTGAGACAGCAAGAGTGAGCTCACATACGTTCATAGCTCAACAAGTCGTGGGGAATAATGTGCATGAACTCACCAAAGGTGGGAGTTCATGTGAAGTGTAAGGCTGATCAATAAAATAAAGGCTGAAGCTGAGCATTGCTTTTATAAGTTGGTCAAAATTTTATTAGTAGTTACTAAGTGTAAGTAAATACCAAACCATAGTAATAATAAATAGAAGTAGTGCTAAAATAGTCCCAATGTGATGCAAATGACAATTTGAGTTTTAATTCCATAGATTAATCATGTGATGGTCCGAGCTGCTCATGCCCATGAGCACGGCTAGTATACCAGTTTTACACTCTGCAGAGGTTGCGCATCTTTACCCACAAGTCATGTTACCCATCTGCCAAGAGACGGACAATCCCATACACCTCTACCGAGGAGGCCAGGTAGGGTAACACTACGAGGCCTTTACAAAGTTCCACTAGTTTCAGAAATCCCGCTACAGTTTATAGGAAGCTCCGGTGCAGGAATCCCTCGCCTGACCGCCATTACAGCAAAATGAACCCAAGGACCTCCCTACACTGACCACTCCCCTACTGCCCTTGCCCCTTTCGGGTAAGGAAGTCATCCACTAGCTTTCCTAGTTAATCAGCCAAGGGCATCCCATTAAACCCTTGTGGTAGCACTGTTTTCCCGGGTGGTCGCTCCATGTTCCCATTAACATAATGATCTTAACATGAACAGTAATAATAAACAGAGAATAAAGGTGTAATCATGAATAATGTATCTCCATACCCAATTCCACATAAAGCAGTAGCAGGTACTACCCAAAAATATTTCAGTGGTAAACAAGATATAAAGATTGCCAAAACTGGGGTAACCTATTGGATCCCATCAAATTAACCTATGCACATCATTATGAATAATAAGAACATGGCTAGGTAAAAGTAAGTGATCAAGGGCACAACTTGCCTTCAACGAGCTCCTGCTCAGCAACTTCTACCAGCTGAACCTCAGGATCCACAGTAGCTTGCTCGTCTACTCGCATCAACACAATACATACATAGCATAGCAAAAATTAACATCACACCAAACATTTAAACAAAATACATAATAATAATCAACACATTAAAATATGAACCTAGGAACAGGAATCATTAATTTGGACATATAGATTTTAAGATATGAATTTCCAAATGTTTTATGTGCTTGAAATAGGATTAAATGAGAAATAAATTCTCTTACTGTTTTCATGCCAAAACACAGACACTAGATGATAAACATTAATATTACAAAATTTTAGAAATTGGAATGGATCAATTTGGAATAAAAAAAATTTTCTATGCATTTTACACGTTCTAGCAATTGTTTTTGTATTAAAAATGCATTTATTAATTGATTTATTCATTTTAAATAAGTTCTGGACTGGGCGCATAAAAACCAGAGAGATCAGGGGCTAAAGTATAAGATGTCCCGAGACACAGAGCTCCACTGACAGGACTGCAGGTTAATTCCTAATAATCTTAGGGTCTCTTAAGTTAAATGGTCTCGTCCGAAGAGGTATCTTGTTTTCTTGGTCGTTAGATCGTAAGCTGACGGTGTGGATTAGATCGGCTTCATCCCCAAACCGGTACGCACCCGGGGCCCTCAGATCAGCGATCTACGGTCACAATTTAATGGTACCAATCCTAATCCGAACCGAGGGATCCTAGATCTACGCTCCTGATTCAATCGCACGAAATGGTACCCGATTGTCTAATCTTGGCCATTGCGCAGAGGATCAACGGGTCGCAGCACTCCGGCGCACGTGCCACCCCCAATGCCACGCGCACGGCGGCGCCCGAATTCCTGCGGTGGCGCCATGGCCGGCACTGGCCAAAATTCGCCATACACACTCGAACTTCGAATAGGATGCGATAATACATAGTGAACAACTGCACGATAAAAGGGAAAAGAAGCTCACATCGAATCTGGAAGCGCCCCGATCTGCCCGAGTGCCGTGACGAATTCAACGGTGCGGTGATGAAATTCCGGCCACCCAGTGGTCGGCCTCTCCTTCCTCGGCCATGGAAGTTCACAAGGAAGCACCGCGGAGCCCCCAAACCCCCATGGAAGATCCCACAACAGCCGAGACCAAGAATCACGATGGCGGCACCCTCTGTTCCCCCTCGGTTCACGGTTTCGGCTCAGGCCAAGTGAAATAGGGAAACTAGAGAGCCGCAGACAATGGTTATATACGAGTGGGGCGACCCGGTTGGTAGAGACAGTCCCCAGCGAGTTCGGCGAAGTCGGTTGGATCGCGACGGCTTTCACGCGGAGAGGTAGGTGAGCAACGCGATAATCGCGCACATCTGGGTGATGACAGTGTGGGTCCCACATGGTAGTGGCAGAGCGGGTCGTGTGGTTGAGTGGTTGACTCGCGGTTAGTAAGGTGGGGCTGAGATGTGGGCCTGCGAGGCAGTGAGCGGAGAGACACGAGCGAGAGGGAGCTGTGGCTGACGCGCGGGGCCTATTGTTGGCGCTAGATAATCAGGTGGCCGCGCAGGAGTTGGGCTAGGTGAGTGGGCTTAATAGGAATCCGCTGGCCCATTTAGCTTATTACCCTTTTCTTTTTCCTTTCTTTATATTTTCTTTTTATTTTCTTCTTTTCTAAGTTTAGTTTGAATTCGAATTTAAATTCGAATTTGTGCCAAATTCATTCTCTATGATTTTTGTGAAGTTAAAAATACCAATTTTAGAAGTATAATTATATATATTATTTATATCACCTTTCTCTCTTTCTTATTTTTAAAACCCTACTTTCAAATTTAGGGTTTAATTCCACTTCTAGTATTTATTATCTTATTGTTATTATCCTTATTATTTTTATTTAATGCACAAACATATAACTCCAACATGATGCATATTATTTTTTTTATCATTCGTTTTAATTCATCTCTAAATTTTATGTATGCTCTTTTTATGATGCAAATGAGGCACATAAAATAAGGGGACTTCTATATATTCCTTTTATACAAGTTTGAGTATTACAATAAGGTAGTGTGAGTTAGTAGCGTAGTGTAGTGTAAATAGTATAGTAGTGTAATGTAATGTAATGTAATGTAGTGTGATGATAGGGGTAGAAAAGGTCGACTCATAATGAGTCGGCTTCGAGTTTGTATTACTCCCCTTATTTCGAATCAAGGATGAAGTTGCTCCAAATAATCATTGTTGTTTGCTTTTCATTTGTGCACTTGAAAATTTGCCCGCGCGCTTGACAACGATGGCATTTTAGAGGTAATGCCCGAGTGACGGTTGCGGCCTTTACTTATCCGAGTGGTGATCTGACACTTTAGAGGTAATGCCCAACCTAAGGAGTCCACTTATACTCATGCCGATGTGCCTTCTTTAGTCCCGAACCCTAACTCTCACTTTTTCATCTGCCACTTCTCCGCTTTCCTGAATTCTTGAGCCCGCCTGTTCTGTCCGAGAGATTGCGATGGCTCTGAAGCGAAAGAGACAAAGCGCTATTGCTGCAATCATTCCACCAATCGACCCCAACAGCCAGCTTTCGTTCGCTGGTAATCACTTGTCTATCATCTCTGAATCGGATCTTTTTCACCTTGTTGAGATTGGGGTTTTGCCGCCAAAAGAACTCTATTCTTAGCGGATCTGCCGTGGGGTCACTGTTTCGACAGAGGACACCCATGAATCCATTGTTTGTGTGTCGTTCCTCATCCGCGGACTTGCTCTTCCCATTTCTCCCTTTTTCTGCGGTCTCCTTGATTTCTATGATTTAAATCTGACACACTTAAACCCTAACTCCATTCTTCAAGTCGCCATTTTCGTACACCTGTTCGAGGCCTTTCTTGGAATTCTCCCCCATTTTGGACTCTGGCGGTACCTCTATCAATGTCGGCCCGGTATGGCTGGAGGGCAGCATCAACTCATCGGCGGTGCAAGTTTAGAACTTCGCCGGGGGAGGAAAGTGGAATACCTCGACATTCCCCTCAAGGACAGCATTAAGGGATGGCGCCTCGAGTGGTTCACCATGGAGAATCACAGCAAATCCCTCCCCCTCGATCAGAACGACAACCAGATGTTTGCACACCTAGCTAGGTGGAGTCTCCCACTTATTCAGAGGAAGCCGAAGCCAAAGTGCTGCTTGCCGAAATCAGCTCATTGAAGGACAGGGGTCTGACTGCTGAGGTCGTGGTTGCCGACTTTGTCTTCAAGAATATTCAACCTTTGAAGGATAGAGTTTACCCTGCTTACTTGTATACTGACATCAATGATTCTACCTGGGTCACAAATAGGTAGATTCCCAATGAGGACCTATTAAGTTGACTGGATATGATACTGAGGGGCAGGGTCTCAAATGTTGGTGCTCCCAGAGCTTACTCTGCATGGAACTTGCCTCCGAATAGTCCCTTCTCTGAATTTGTCTCCAATCCTCCTGCTCGAGATGGTAGCCCGGGCCATAGAGTGCGTCCCTCCCTCGAGGACATTGAAGCCTTAACTGCTCCCCTTCGGGATCTTCCCGAGGCTAAGAAGCAGACTCATTTCGAGATGCCATCTAGTACCGATGATGTTGAGATGGATGTCGTACTCAGTCTACTGGCCGGGGAATCATCTGACTCTACCCGTACCGAGTCGATGGCAATTGCGACTGTGCAAGAGCTTGATTAGGATGAGGAAATCCAGAAACCCGAAGGTGCTCACTGGAAGCATTCACACCGAGTGAACCACCCAGCTGCACCTATCGAGGAGGAGAAGAAGAAAAGGCGACTCCGGCGATTGTCATGCCTAGAACAAGACGATGGCCCTTCTATATTATTCCTTAGTGATGGCCCGGCGAATGCCATTCCCAAGGACAATGCTGAAGGTTGCGATGATGTTCAGGCTGCTGGCGCTATGCTTGATGAGGAGGAAGAGGAAGAGGAAGAAGAAATTCCACTGATCCACAAGAACAGTCGTCACTACAGGGGTACTGACGGGGGCAGCGACATTCCCTCGCAAGCTTTATGCTGCACTCGTCAGACTTCAAGGGCTGTCAATATCAGACTTTGATCAAGCGATGGAAGAGGTCATCCCCGAAGATATTCTATCAGAGCCTCCTGAGGTTGACATTCCAACCATCTGTTCAGAGGTCCCAGATGGTGGTCTTCTCCTACATGATTCTGCTGGGCAAGAGGTAACCCACCTGGTATCTCGTGCCTCGTCGACCTTAGATGGCGGTCTTCCTTGCAAAAATGCTGATCCGAGTCATCCAGCTCCTATGGATGTGGCTGAGGGATGTCCAGCCTTAGAGGTGGCTGCTGCAGGGGGCCCAGCCCCTAAGGGTGGTGCTGGTAACGACCCAGCCCCCAAGGGTGCTAGGGCAGGCTCCCTCTCTACTGCTTCTATGGATGTCCACGTTGGATCGCCTCCAGTCCAGTCCATGGAGACTGTGGTGACACGTCCTCCAGCGGCTCTCGCCGGTCCCGTCACTTTAGAGGCCAGTGAACCGGACGCCTGGGGTCTGCCACCAGCTGACAGGGCTAAAGTTACCCCGAGTCATGCTCTTTATATTATTCCTGCTGATCTCCCGTCATCGAGCAATGTACCAACTCCTCCTTCTTTGGGTCTTCCCTTGTTCCTTTCCAATCTTCAGGTGAGTCAACTTTTGCTTTTTACTGTTCTTACTGACAAATTAGCTTTTTTGCTCACCTGTCCATGATCATAGGATTTTATTGGTGGTGTATCTGCCCAACTGAGATCTTGTGGTGTTCCTGTCCCCGATCAAGCTTCATCCTTGATACAGTGGAACCGTCTGCTGCTCCAAAAATAGATAGATGACCTGAAGGCGTCGAATACTGGTTAGTGAACCCGCAATTTCCTTGTTTGCTTTCATCGCTCGGCTCATTCTGAATCTTGCGCTATCCTTTTGCTGCTTTATCAGATTTGACTCGGCAGTGCTCTGACATTGAAGAGAAGTATTCACAAAGCTAGGCCAACTTGAATCAAATTTATGCTTTTCTGGATGGTGCACGTTCCCTGAACTCCTCTCTGAATGCACAACTCGATTCCGAGAAGATGGCTCATGAGGTAAACTTTCATAGCTGCTCTTGCTTTGCTCGCCTTGCTTCGATGCTTATTGCTGCTCTTGCTTGCAGGAGGAGAAATGAGCACTCATTGCTTCCCGTGACAATCTGGACATGCTATATCATGATGCTAGTACCTCTTTGACCATCCTGGAGAGAAGCCATCGCTTTACCATGTCTGATCTGGACCATCATCGCGACGAGCTGCGAGCGTCTCAGGATGAAGTCTCCCGACATGGCAAGTTGTTGTCCACCAAGGATTCCACCATCAAGGAGCTACGTGCTTCTAAGAAGCTTGTTGCACAGGAGTTGGAGGCCGCACAACTTGCTATCAAGACCTTGGAGAATAATTGTGTTGTTTTGAAGGCTCAACGTGACAGGGCCATGGATAAAGCCGTTCGCGCTAGGATGATCCTAATGAGGAGACCCGGTGTCATGGTGCCTGACAATATCGTCGCTGATGTCAAGGCCGCACCTGACGCCGCAAGCCGCCCGTCTTCCTCTATTGCCCCTGCAAAGGATGTTGCCTGCAGGGATACTTCAGCGTAGCGTATTACCTGAAAGACACTTGTTTGCCGAGTTAGCATCTTTTAGAGAAAAGATGTAATATGAGTTCTGTATGTGTGCAACAGTTATGTTTAAACCGATTGCTCTGTGAGCGAGGTGCTGAAAAACACCCCTAGCATTTGCAAGCAAGATATTTATTTTTCGAAGTACTCCCAATTTGAGTTGGTTATTCTGCTACTAGGGTATAGTGCTCACCCTAAATCATGTGAGTTTGAGCATGTCGCATCGACTTAAGCCGACTGTTCTATTAGTACGATATAGTGGTCACCCTAAGTTAAGTAAGCGTGAGCATGTAGCACCGACTTAAGTCGATTGCTCTGTTAGTAGGATATAGTGGTCACCCTAAGTTAGGTAAGCATGAGCATGTAGCATCGACTTAAGGCATTTCTGACTTGAGCCGATTGCTCTGTTAGTAGGGTATAGTGGTCACCCTAAGTTAGGTAAGTGTGAGCATGTCGCACCGACTTAAGGCGTTTCCGACTTAAGCCGATTGCTCCGATAGTAGGGTATAGTGGTCACCCTAAGTTAGGTAAGCATGAGCATGTTGCACCGACTTAAGGCATTTACGACTTAAGCCGATTGCTCCATTAGTAGGGTATAGTGGTCACCCTAAGTTAAGTAAGCATGATCATGTCGCACTGACTTAAGGTGTTTCTGACTTAAGCAAATTGCTCCGTTAGTAAGGTATAGTGGTCACCCTAAGTTGAGTCATGCTGATTTCGAGTCAAGCCCAATCGAAGTCAGTTGTCAATCAAGAGTTTGAACACCTTTGGGAAATGAAAGCTTTATTGATCACTACAAGAAACTGGTTAAAGAACGTGGGTGAAAAACCGTCGAACTTAATGTAATAGGCCGTCGAACTTACCATAAGAACGTGAGTTTACCGACAAATATAGCCGATGGTGATTTTTTGACGAACTTAAAGAAGTAAGTTCGATGGCCCCCACGTTCTTAAGGTTAAGAACGTGGGTACCGTCGAACTTAACAATAAGAACATGGGTACCGTCGAACTTAACAATAAGAACGTGCGTTATTAAGTTCGACGGGGACCGTCGAATTTGTTCTCATAAGTTCGACGGTACCCACGTTCTTATTGTTAAGTTCGACGGGGCCACGTGGCCGTCGAACTTATCTGGCCTGCGTGGGTCTACGTGGGCTGCACATTATGTTCGACGGTACCCACAGTTCTTAACATTAAGAACGTGGGTACCCTCGTTCTTATCCCTTTTTCAGAAAAAAATAAAAAATACAGAAATAAAAAATTAGACAAACATAAAATCACATGCAACACAGAATATCAGATATAATACATATTTCAAACACATGGAGTATTTGGAAGCAACAGTCAGTCTACTCGTACAGGTATGATATACTACCATAATAAAGAATGTACAGCTGATCTGAGAACAAGGATGATTCTATCCCAATTCCTATCTGTCTCACTCCGTGCTAACATTGTCTATTTTCTGTTTCTTTCATTGCCTGCATCTGTGTGAAGGACATCCAAAAAATGCTCCCGCACTGTTATGATTTATTATATGGGGCTTGTAAACCCATTCCTGAAATTCACAGGAGCGAATTGGCATTAGTAGGAAATTCTATTCAAATGGAATAACAGGAAAGTGTTACTAGCTGCCCTAGGAAATGAATACCATCAGCATATCTTCAGCTAAGTACTGACATGTGGCTATCCAGCTTGGAAACAATGTTGCAAATATTCCCAGACCCCCAGTAATCGTGCTAGAGCAACATGTAGACATACTGTTATCTATCATCACTTAACAGATGAGCTAGCACCAACATCTCATTGAAGCCATAAATCTGGCACACTGAACAAAACAATGAATCATACCAGATCAGGGCGAGACTCTCTTGCTCCTAGGACAACATGTCTATTTGGTTGTGCTTCAACATCCCAAATAAGTACCTGGATGACAATGGGAAAAAGGTTGACATCATTCCAACTGTAACACATTATGCCTCGCAAGAATTAAACAACATCACAAGATCTGAACATACATCCCAAATAAGTACCTGGATGACAATGGGACAAGCAGAAGAGCTGGCTGATTTAGTGAGAAGAGCTGGCTGTTATGCCTCGCAAGAATTAAACAACATCACAAGATCTGAATATACATCCCAAATAAGTACCTGGATGACAATGTGACAAGCAGAAGAGCTGGCTGATTTAGTGAGAAGAGCTGGTTGATTTAGTGAGAGATTTTAGAAGATGCACTATTCATAGTTATGTGCCTCCAGCCTTGAATGCCTATACATTAAAAGGAACTAAATTCAGCAAGCATGAGTAAATGAGTAATCAGAGGTAGATTGGAAAAGATGCACTATTCATAGTATGGAAATTGGGCGTTCAAGCCCTTGACATGGGCTCAAATCCAAGAACAAGCAATGAAGCAAGAGTGGGAAAAAACCACATGAATTTTTCCTGAAAATGTGTATTTTACATCCTATTGAGAAGCAAACAAGCTTTATGTAACACATAAACTGTTTGTGGTGCAACTTAAGATTACAAAAAAGTCAGATGATATACTTAGAACTTGAGCAGGAAGGAAAAGCATGGCATAAAAATAAAACCATCGCCAATTTCACATCAAAAAACAGAAGAGCAAAAGGAGAAAGGTCTACTTCAGCACAATTTAACAGCTCAAGTACTTGAGAGTTTCATATAAAACACCTGGATCTAGATGATGGTATTGCTTCAAGATGCATATGTTATTGAAACATGGCAGAAAATATTCACTAAACATACCTGAACCATTAGCAGCATTTCACAAAGTGTCCCACTTCCTTTCCACAGTACCTCATCAGGTGACATAGGTATTATGGTTGCAAGAGAAAAGATGAAAGGATGGACATAAGTCATGTATAGATAGTATGTTGCAACAGCGTCTGATACAGAATACGAAGCCATTGTCTGAAAAAGAAACAATGGGGTGAAAATGAACTCAGGCAAATATTTCAAATTAAGACGAGTACAATCCATAAAACTAAACACAAAGTCACAGACAAGGAGTAATATTTAGTTTTGTGTGTCACATAGATGTATTTAGACCACCTCCATTGGAGATAATGTCACTTGAGGATAAGAAAAAAAAGGAAAACTTCAGGTACCTGTGGCTGCTCCATTGCAAAGCGAACAATATCTTCTGGATTAACCTCCAGAGGATCGTAACCTAGCTTGGCTTTTGTAACAGCCTTCAAGTGTGCCAATGTAACAAGAGAAATGAAATATAGTTAAATAACATGCCCTTGTTGTGCTCGTGGAATAAAAAAATGCTAAAATTATGCATATTGATTGTATACTCCACACCGTATCACTAAAAATTTGTTTTGTACTACTGTAAATATGTAGTTTTATTAACACATTTAGAAACAAAACCAAGCACTCCATAAAAAATGAATAACATCAAACCCTGAAGTTAGTTTAAAGGTATTTTTGTTTGTAAGTAATGCATCACCTTTAGACCTTGGCTTCCTTGTGGAAGGTAACTGTCTCGCTTCACCCAAGCAAAACAGTCAAGATGGCAAAAAAATTTAGCCCGACACTCGCCCTGGTTATTGTCACATTGGAAACCAATCTCCTGCAACAATACAAATACAAATGAAGTAGATATGAAACGGTCATCAACTTTGCCATTTCTAAGTCTTATTCAATCTGCTCTAGGTGAGAAATAAATGCAGAGCAAAAACATGTTTCACATAGAACAGTACTAAAGAATAGCTTGCCCTTGTTTATTTTCCTTGCAGAGTGAGCAGTTGTAATCGGCCAGTTAGTGATTGGGGGCTAGGGTTCGCTGGTGTTCTTGGCCGGGACCAGTGGTTCAGGTCCTTCTTATTATTATACCGGGAGGGCGGTCATTCCCTCCCCAGCCGAGTTTTTTTATACTGCTGCAGCTTAGCTTAAAGGAGATCAGATTTTCTAAAAGTACTTCCACAATACAAGATTATAATAACCAAATTACCCATTCTTCCTAATAAAACCTAAAGTGAATTAAATCAACAACGCACCTCATTCATTTTTATTCCATGGTGTGCAACCCTCTTCTCTAAAAATGGCCAGCCAAAAAAGTCATCGTTGTATGTAACATAAATGCCAGGCTTAACCTCTTGCATGTGAGAAAACCATGCTTTAAGTAGATCCAACTATAGACAACAAAAATAAAGGGGTTATAGCAAAATAAGTATGATGCATACAGTTGATATTATGCTGAACAATATAACGATAGTTCCTGATACCTCAGTTTGAACATTCTTAACTCTAAAATACCCCTCAAATTCGGGTTTAGGTGTGTACTGCAAATCATCAATGTCTTCTCCAACGCACTACAAAAAATAAAATAAAAATATTGCAATGTATATAAACTTAATTGAGAAATATCTGCATCTTGAAAAAGCAATCAATAAAAGTGGGTAATCAAGATAATGATTTTGCTATATATATTCCTATAATCTTCTTAAACAGTCTGCATCTTTCCTACCATATAAGGTGTTTCCTGCACATCTCCATGATGAGTACAACTATGTGTAACACATTTGACTGTTGTTTTTTGTGAATTCTGATCTCGAAGTACGTATCCAGTACATGACAGACAAGCCAATTGTTCTTTACCATTTTCTAAAACACAAAAAATCGTTCCTGCTATAAAAAGGGGGCTTTTTTACATAAGAAACATAGCAGAATGTTACTCCGCTAGATGTGAGACAAAGAAAGAATGTCATGAAGGAGTTCTCAGGTGATTAGTGCTGCCAATGCTAGACGGTACGCCTAAAAAATAGAGCAAGGATGTTTGAAGCCATAAATTTTGTGGATTTTTGGAGATGCTTCAGGTTTTGTCACTAACATTAATAAGTGCAGTTTGTCCCCTATCCATTGCAATGAGCAAGACCTTAATAATACACAAGACCTCTTCCCCTGCAATGTTGTAGACTTTCCTTGTAAGTATTTGGGATTACCTCTTTCTATTAAGAAGCTGCCCAGAAGTGTCTTTCTAAACCTCATTGACTAAGGTGGCTGATAAGTTACCTGGTGGAAAGCTGCTCTAATCAGCCAGCTGGGATGGCGACTTTGGTTAAATCTGTGCTTAGGGCAGTCCCTATCTACCACCTCATAGCTCATCAGCGCCCCAAATGGGTTGTCAAGGCTATAGATAAAGTTCAGAGACCATGGGAGAAGGTTTGTAAACCAGTGACCATGGGAGGTCTAGGTCGGCATAACTTGAAACTTCATGGGTGGGCTCTCAATCTGAGGTGGCTATGGCTTAAAAAACACAACCCAACAGACCCTGGGTAGAGTTTGATATCAAGATTCATCCGAATACAGCAACCCTTTTCTCAGCTTGTATTTGCTCCTCTATTGATGACGGGTCCTCACCTCTTTTCTAGGCAGATCGCTGGTTTCAGGGGCAATCCATTAAACAGATTGCACCAAATCTAATCTGTATGGTTCCAAATATTAGTAGATAATGCAACATCCAGAGCTTGCGAGGTAAAACTTACCATCCGTCAAGTGTTACCCTTCTTATCTGGCGAACTAGAAGACTGAGGAGAAGAACCATTCGTCGCCGTAGGTGCATCGTGGGAGCAGCACCCATCGAGGCCGTGGTGGTGGTGATGGTGGTGCTTATTAGGTTGCGGCTGCCGAAGAGGCTTGCACATGTTGAACGCGTCCTCTCCATCGGCGTAGTACTTGGCCTCTATGTCGTGGATCTGGTACCTGAGAGTGGAGGTGTAGAGGTTGAAGGCGGTGCGGTTGGATCAGCGGACGTGGAGGGAGACGTACTCGGCGCTAAAGACCTGGTCCATGGCTGCCTGCGCGGCGGACATGAGCTTGGTGGCGAGCCCGAGCTTGCGGTGGGAGCGGAGCACCGCGAGGGAGGTGATGTGGCGGTGGCGGCGCGGCCCGGTCGCGGTGGCGGCGCGGCCCAGCCTGGTCGCGGTCGCGATGGCGGCGCGGCCTGGTCGCGGTCGCGGTGGTGGCGCGGCCCGGTCGTGGTGGCGGCACGGCTCGCGGTGGCGCGGCGGCGGTGTGGCCGCTCGAGGTGGCGCAGCGGCGGCGCGGCCTGGTGCTGGTGAGAGAGGAACGAGTGTGGGCGGGATGAGACAGGGTGAGAGAGAGGAGGCTTGAGAGAGAGAGCCGCGCACGCGTGGGATTTGCATTTAGGTTTTCAGGAGTAAGTTCGACGATGTTCACAAGCCCGATGAACTTACCTTAAGAACATAGGTACCCACGTTCCTAACTCGTTAAGTTCGACGGTTTTATCCAGGGCCCACGAACTTAAATTAAGAACGTGAGTACCCACGTTTTTAACATAACCCATGAACTTAACTCAAGTAAGAACGTGGGTACCCACGTTCTTACTTTTACCCACGAACATTTATCAATTTCTTGTAGTGGATGATGAAATCTTCTGGTTACAGAGTACAACTTTTCTTCGAGAATTTTTGAGGCATCGCTAAGGGTAAAACTTTCTGAGGTGTTCTATGTTCCATGAGTTCCCCACTTCTGTGCCGTCCATCTGAGTAAGCCGATATTATCCCGGCCGTGTGACCTCTGCTTTGATGAACGGTCCTTCCCATGGTGGAGATAACTTGTGTCGGCCCTCCCCCGTTAGAACTCGGCGGAGGACCAAGTCTCCCACTGCAGAGGATCAGTGCCGCACAGCTTTGTCATGGTAGCGCCTCAAGGTCTGCTGGTACCTGGCTGATTGAATTACTGTGTTCAATCGTTCTTCTTCCAGCACGTCAATGTCTTCCAGCCTGGTTGCTTCGGCCTCAGCTATGTTTTCAAAAGTCAGCCTCGGTGCCCCGAAGATCAAATCGACAGGAACCACTGCTTCAGACCCATAAACCATGAAGAACGGGGTATTTCCATGTAGAGCTCGACTGGGCTGAGTTCGCAGGCTCCAGAACACATATGGCAGCTCTCTGATCCATTTTCCTGCAAGCTTTTCGCTCTTGTCGAATACCTTTTTTCTGAGTGCATTCAATATCATTCCGTTGGCTCTCTCCACTTGGCCATTGGCTCTGGGATGTGCCACTGATGCGTAGTTGATCTGGATACTCCTTTGCTCGCAGAAATCGAAGAACTCTGAGCTGGTGAAGTTGGATCCCAGGTTAGTGATGATGCTATTCGATATCCCAAACCTGAATATTATATCTTGGATAAATTCCACTGCTTTTGCTGAGGTCAAGGAAGCAATTGGCTTGTACTCTATCTATTTTGTGAATTTGTCAATGGCAACCAGTACATGAGTATAACCTCCTTGAGCCTTCTTGAAAGGCTCGATCATGTCCAGCCCCTAGCATGCAAACGGCCAGGTTACAGGAATGGTTTGCAGCTACTGCACGGGCAAGTGCTGTTGCTTGGATAAGAATTGGCATGCCTCACACTTCTCAACTAACTCGGTAGAGTCGCTCTTCGTAGTTGGCTAGTAGAAACTGGATCTGAATGCCTTTCCCACCAGAGTTCTTGATGCAGCATGCACGCCACATTGCCTAGCATGGATTTCATCTAATAGTTGTCCCCCGATTACCTAGTGGATGCATTTCATGAAGACTCCTCCGGCGCCTCTTCTGTACAGCGAGCCCCTATGATGGTGTAGTGGGCTGACTTCCTTGCAATGCGCTCTACCACAGTCCTGTCGTTCGACTCTTCTTCGCTTTTTATGTATTTGATGATAGGCTCTCTCTAGTCATTGGGGTATGTCTCTGGCTGACTCAAAGCATTGCATTCTTCCATCTGGTCCGTGATGATGCTTGGCTGTGGTATTTCTTGGATGAAGATCTTAGGTGGAGCCTGGGCCCGACTGGACCCCAGCTTTGACAATGCATCTGCTGCTGCATTGCGATCCCTCTCCACGTGATGGAATTTCAATCCTTCGAACTTATCTTCTAGTTTCTGCATAGCTGCACAATATTTGCCCATTGAATCGGTCGAGCTGTCCCAATCCTTGTTTATCTGGCTTATGACCACCAGCGAATCACCATAAACCATCAACTTCTTGATGCCGAGTGATACTGCGATGTTCAATCCATGGACTAGTGCCTTATATTCTGCTGCATTATTTGATGCTGGGAACAACAACTGGAGTGCGTACTTGAGTTGTTCACCCCTAGGAGCGATAAAGAGGATCCCTGCACCTGCTCCTTGCAAATTCAGCGAACCATCAAAGTACATTCTCCACACTTCAGTAACTTTTAGGTTATCCGGGACCTGGTGCTCAGTCCATTCTGATAGGAAGTCGACTAGTGCCTGAGTTTTTATTGCCGTGCGGGGTCAGAACTCTATGTCATGAGCCCTGAGCTCGCATGCCCACTTGGCTATCCTTCCGATGGCTTCCTTGATGTGGAGGATATCACCTATCAGGAATCCTGTGACTACTATGACTTTGTGGTCATCAAAGTAGTGCCTAAGCTTGCGAGCGGTTAGAAGTACCGCGTACAACAGCTTCTGGACTTGAGGATACCTTATCTTTGAGGGCCCAAGGACTTCGCTGATGAAGTAGACTCGGTGTTGCACCAGATATGCATGTCCTTCTTCCACCCGCTTGACTACTAACGCGGTGCTTACAACGTGAGTCGTGTAGGAGATATATAGGAGTAGATCTTCTACTGGCTGACCAGGCATAGCCCAGCGCGGTGACTTGAGTAATGGTGGTGTGGTCAAGAACTTCTTCAGTGCCTCTAGAGCTTCCTGTGCCTCTGTGGTTCACTAAAACTTGTCCACCTTTTTGAGCAGTTTGTAAAATGGCATCCCTTTCTCGCCTAGCCTCGATATGAACCTGCTCAGAGCTGCCATGCATCCAGTAAGCCTTTGCACCTTCTTCTGCGACCGCGGTGCTTCCATTCTCATGATGGCTTCAATCTTTTCTGGATTTGCTTCAATTCCACGGTGGCTGACAATGAATTCGAGTAGCTTCCCAGCCAGTACTCCAAAGACACACTTTTCCGGGTTCAGCTTCCATCGGTAGCGCCTTAGGCTATTGAAGACCAACTACAAATCTTCGATGAAGTTTTCTGATTTCTCTTTCTTGATAACCACATCATTGACGTAGGCTTCCACCCGCTTGCCCCAGTGATTGACTAGGCATGTCTGGATGGCTCTCTGGTAAGTTGCTCCAGCGTTCTTGAGGCCAAACGACATGGAGGTATAGCTAGAAAGCTCCAAATGGGGTGATAAATGCAGTCTTCTCCTCATCTTCTTTTGCCAAGCTGATTTGATGATATCCGGAGTATCAGTCTAGGAAGGAGAGCATGGAACAGCCAGCAGTCGAGTTAACTACCTGATCTATTCCGAGGAGCCCGAAGGGATCCTTCGGGCAATGTTTGTTGAGATTACTATAGTCGATGCACATGCGCCAATCAACTTTATTCTTTTTGAGTACAAGAACAGGATTCGCTAGCCACTCGGGGTGCAGTACTTCCCTAATGAACCTTGTTAACACTAAGCGGGCTAACTTGGCGCGAATAGCTTCCCTTTTTTTAGGCATGAAACGACGCAATTTCTGTCGAATCGGCCTTGCTTGAGGATACACCTTTAATTTGTGCTCGGCCAGTTCTCTCGGGACTCCCGGCATATCCGTAGGTTGCCATGCGAATACGTCTCGGTTATCTTGCAGGAACCGGACGAGCGCGCTTTCCTATTTATCATTGAGGCTGGAACTAATGATGGCGGTCTTGCGCTCATCAGCAAATCCCAGGTTGATCCTCTTGAGTCTTGCGCACGAGTTGACGAATCGCCTGGGCTTGAGTCTGTTGCCTTCTCAGGTCGGCCCATTCCACCAGTAGCTCTAGCCCGGCCCACGAAGGGGCGGCCTGGTGGGGTAACTGGCCCTAGGCCCCGTGCGAGGCCTTCTTGCCTTCTAGTGGACCCGGGGGATATCTGTCCCCCACAGTGCATTTATGACATGAGGCTAGACCGACCCAATGTGAGATATTGTAATACAGTGCTCTTTTATAACATGTACGTGATATCTTTAGACCTTAGGTTGTCGCTTGTATTCGAGATGTGAATTAACCTACTTAGGGACTATCAAACACTACTCCATAATTGGGTAGTTACAATGGTAGTTTTGTGTTTGTCTGGAAGCTTGTTGTGAGACATGGTTAGTCAAGATGAAATTTGTCCTTCTCTTCTAAAGAGAGATATCTTTGGGCCCTTGAGTGATTGGAACACGAAACACATGTTCGTGCTAGGGTTAAGTGTTAGCTTTAGAAATTATTCCAAATCATAGTACCAAGAAAAAAGGTCAACTTAGAGCAAGACCAAATATCATGGGACAAAATCGAACAACATGTATGTAATGTTGTGATGGTTCGTCTTATATGATCTTTACTTTCACATAGGAGTTAACATGTCTTGCTAGAGGCCACTGTCAATTATTGGGCCAAGTAAGAATACTTGGGTATGTCTATGTGTATGTGAACCTATAGAGTCACACACCTAAGGGGAAAGAAGCCTAACTCAGATAGGATCCGAATTAGAATGGGTTTAGAGTTGCTGATGGGCCTCAAAGTCAGAAGCCCACTAGAACACTAATATAATAAGGGGTGGGCCTATGGTTAGGGTTAACCTAATTCGCTCACGAGTAAACCAGCAGACACGTCTCTCTCGCTCTCACCAAGCCATTATCGCAAACCTATTAGTTCTGTACGTGATGCTTCCTCCCGGTACATGTGGATACCTCTAAGATGCTACATCTAGAGCACTAGGACAAACTGTGCGATGACATGAAGGACATTGTCGACTACGCAACACTTTTCGACGTGTTTGTGTACATCGAGACATCTTCTTCTGCCCTACGCGTTTAGTGGTAATCTCGTGACCTATAACAACAATAGATCTTGGTTTTATGGGTTCAAAAATTCTGATTCACACTAGTGTAGCCTCCCCATAATCCTACAATTGTATCACTGTCGTGGTTGTTGTGTTTTAGGTCTAGGACGTGTGCATATGTTGATATGCGAGGTTTCTAGATGATCTATGAATGAGTTTCATAATTCTTGCTGCAACGGTCATGCAACGAACTACTCCTACCAGTCGGTATTCTGCCATCAAAGTTAAGTGATGCATGTAATACCAGTTGTAATGAGATTAGATCAATCTGATTTGTGAGATCAAAACTCAGTTTCATACGCCTATCGCACCTGGTGTGCTATAGTAGATTGGATCTACTACCAAACCGGGTTTATCGTTGTTATGCCATCTTACCGTAAAATAGTCATAACTTTTCACACGAAACTTGGATTGAGACGTATTCTATACAAAAATCAATGTATAGAAAAAAGTTACATGTGAATTTTTGCCGCTTTGCCACATTCAACAAGATTTGATTTTTGAAATTCGGCTTGCAGATTTGAGTTTCGGAAGGTTTAAGTTTAGATATCGGAACACCTAACTTGCTTTAACAGGATACCTGTTGTGATCAGTATGGCTATTATGTGTATATGATGCTTGTATATGAATCATTCGTGACCTGCTTGTCGTGACTAGGGCAGTACGGCTGGAACCATATGAGTAATGACCTTCGTATCAATGTGTGACGATCCAAAGCATATATGTAATTTATTTACTAGCTTACATTAGATAGTTCTAAAAGGACTCATCACTTGAAGGATGGCATATCTACATCATGGAGATGGAGATCAACATGATGAACAAATTATTGGAGATGGAGATCACCATGTGACATCAAGCCATACTGAATCAAAATTGTGGTGTGAATGCCATTCTCAGTGTTCTATTTGTTCATGTTGCATATATTGTTCTCACGTGCGATGATATAAGTAGGATGATCCCTCATAACTGTTTAAGTTTAGGTGCCTCCCTAAATCCTGCATTATCGTGAGTCTTGTACAATTGGTGGTGGGTCAATGAAATTAGGTTGACACCAGTTGTTGGGAGCCTTCATCCTTCGAAGGTCCTCAAAACACTAATTAACCATTGTTTCTATATACATTTCTAAAAGTATTATAGGTGCTTCAGTAAAAACCACCTTTGGAATGGATCAAGTAAAGACAAAGATACATTTCTACTAACGGATAAAGCTGACCTTTGGCCAAGGCAGCATACAAAGAAGCTTTGCCTGTGCATGCAAGTGGCAGAAATGTCATGAAAGACAAGCCCTCGTCATCTTACAAATAAACAATAGCGTGAAGAGATAAACATGGGAATAGAATTCATTGATTCATGAGTATTTGCATTCCATAAGACATGTAAGAATATCAATGAAATTCATATTACATTGATACCTTCGGCTTGCTCGAAGGTGAAGATGCGAAGGAGCAATTACAGTTAGCGTGAACAGTACAGTGGTACTGTTCATCTATTTATAGGTACGGGACGCAGCCCAGGTAAAATTAAATTCATGTCCCTGACATTTACTCATAAATATAACACAAATCATTAAGTAGTCTTTTCCCCTTTTGGTCAGCATCGTACTTGGTCTTCATCACCATATTAAGCCGAAGCTCTTTGGCCATAGCTTTGGCATCCATTCTCGTTACCTTTGGGCTACATCTTCACATCGTCTATGTCTTTGCAATGAGAGAAGACCTTCATCTCGAAGCCGAAGCCCCCTATAATAATCCATGTCATACTAAAAACAAATGGTCAGTCACGTTTTTTAGGACCTTCGAAAGAAGAAGGCCCCCAACAGTATGCTTGTACACATTTATCAGGAGAAATGGAATAAATTGCTAAGGCACATGAGATGAGTTGAACATGAAGTTATACCTTGTTACATTCATATTATTTCATTATGTTTCTCTATGAAAACCTTCGTCCCTTGTTTTAATACTTTGAAGAAGTGTTAAATTAGGAGGATGAAGGTTTTTACATTTAATTTGTGTTGCCTTGATTTTCGATAACTCTAGGGGAATTGAAATCAAGTACCAATACCAGTTTTCCTTAATTAGATGGGTTCGTATCGGATACTTACTACATAAGGGTTGGTTAAATTAAACAAAGTTAGATTAATGCTTAAAAACTTTCTGGTATAATATTGTGAGCTGAGACATAGAGATGTCACCCAACAATAGGAGTCATATGTGATATGATTTGCAAAGACTTGTTTACCAATCTACCTTATCTTCTAGCAGTGATTCTAAAGCTCACTAGTAGATTTGTTAGTTGTGTGTTCTGAATCCTAAGAATCAATCGAGGGATATTGATTTTAGTGGGAGTATATTCTGTTTTAATATGATTTATAGTGTCATGGATATTTTGTCATTTTGTTGTAGATTAATGGCACCTAGCACACCATCATTCACTTTGCGATCAATTCTTGAAAATGGTAAGTTAAAGGAACAAACTATATGGATTGGATCCATAACTTAAGAACTGTTCTTTGGGTAGACAAAAAGGAAGAAGTTCTAGACACCCCACTACCAGAGATGCCTACTAAAGATGCATCTGCTGCTATTAAAAACGCTTACAAGAAAGCAATGTATGCTAATCTTGAAGTGAGTTGCCTTATGCTTGCTTGCATGGAGCCTAAGCTGCATGTGCAATTTGGGACAAACCATGAGGTGTACGATGTGATCGTGGCACTCAAAGACATGTTTTAGACTCAGGCTAGGATTGAAAGGTTCAATGTGTCCAAAGCCTTTCTGGAATGCAAGCTAGCAGAAGGGGAATCAGTTGGGCCACATGTAATCAATATGGTTGGTTACATTCAAAGGTTGGAGAAGCTAGGCTTCCCACTAGGCCAAGAGTTGGCCACTGATTTTATTTTAGCATCTCTTCCACCCAACTATGGAAACTTCTTCATGAACTACCATATGCATGGGCGAAGAAGGGCCTCAATGAACTATGTGGCTAGCTTAAAGCAGAAGAGGGTGGCATAAAGAAAAGCACTGGCAGTAGCGGACATATGATGGTGGTTTGAAACAAACACAACTTTAAGAAGAAATGTAAATCTCAAAAGAAGAAGAGCAAGGCTAAAGATACGATCTCCATGCCAAACCAAAATCCCAAGTCTGGACCAGCTGTAGATGCTGATTGTTTTTATTACAAGGAACTTGGTCACTGCAAGAGGATTTGCAAGCAGTACTTGGCCTCTATTAAGGATGGCGGCAGTAAGGGTACATGTGCAGCAGGTACACTTGCTATTCACATTATAGATTTTCTTGCTAATTTTTACATTAATTCTTCGGTATTTGATACCAGATTAGTTGCCCATATTTGCAATTCGATGCAAGGAATGATAAGAAGTAGAAGCGTGAAAAGAGAAGTTGATTTCCATGTAGGCAATAATGCTGGAGTTGCTGCGTTGACCGTCGGGATGATGCAACTCCACCGCCCACCAGGATTTATTTTGGAGTTAAATAATTGTTATCTAGTTCCTAGTATGAGTCGAAACATTTTATCTCCTTCATGTTTGATGAAGGATGGTTATTCATTTGCGAGTGAAAATAATGGTTGTGTGATCTCTAGGAATGGCATGTTTGTGACTTTTGCATCCATTATGAATATGTTATTTATTATGAATCTTGATGATGCACTTGTCTGTAATATAAGTGCTAAAAGCACTCAACCTAATTATTTAAGTCCTACCTACATGCGGCACTATCGCTTGGGTCTTATAGGTGAGAAGCACATGAAGAAGCTTCATTTTGATAGGCTTTTAGCTTCGTTTGATTTTGAATCATAAGAAACATGTGAAGCATGCTTACTAGGCAAGATGGCTAAGGCACCCTTCATGAGTTTATCAGAGAGGGCATTAGACTTGTTGGAACTTATACATACTAATATGTGTGGACCAATGAGTACGCTAGCTAGGGGAGGATTCTTGTGGGGGAACCTCCCAAGTTATTGGGCCCACATGCACCTGCCCTTGTCTCAAAGACCTCAGACGGCTATGCATGTGCACCAGATAACTTAACAGGATCCGTCCGAGTGTCCCAAGGACCCCAGATAAACCACCTACAACCAGGATTGCAAGATTAAGTAAACACAAATCATACACCAACATTTTTGCAACGGAAATCTTATTATGAAATTCTACAAGTTACATCAAGTTTAAAATGTACCTGATCGAAGTAATTACACTGTGTTTTGAATTATAAACATTTATATGTTTGAAATATATGCTAGCTCAGTGACAGTCCTCAATAAGAAGTATAGGAGAGGTACTTAGACTTATAAGAAGGTCATGCCCACCGGCGCTTAACACCATCCACAGCAACACAATTCTAGTACCTGCAACAACATGGGTTCAAAAACCCTGAGTACGAAGTGTACTTTCACAAGTCTTACCCGTCTAAGGAAAAAGACTCAAGGATATGCTGGCTTTTGGGAATCAAGGTAAAGCTTATCATGATTCAAAGACTCTTTTGCAGAAAAGCTTACTACGAGTGGATCCTTAAGAATTCATTTTACTTGTCAGTTTAAGTAAAGTTACCTGCATCTAGAGTTCTTCCTATCCTAGTTCAAGCACTTAGCCTATACTAGTCGTCTTTTTATCATCCCATCAGTTCACTGGATTGCTACGTGTAAGTCAATGACCAAGTCTTCTTGTCCGAGAAGTAACAGCGATCCAAATCGATTAATACTCCGCTGAGGATCTCCAACCACACAACATATGTAGAACTAAACCCTTGCATATGTCAACTCGCCACCGGGTTTCTCAAGACCATACCGGGTTCATGCCAACCGAGAGCACAGATACACCACCGTCCAGCCTCTTGCCATGGAGGGTACACGCTACTCTCGCCATCTCTCCACTCCCATTGCGTGTTGTCCTTTCTAGTATTGGTCTGCCTGAGGCAAAGCTTACCCATGACGAGGCATGTGGCTAGTTAAAGGGTTCTCGGTCAGCAGGCCCACATCGACACGGTCCTTAAGCGACTCAGACGGAGACACTACACCGAGACTTCCTCCTCGTGCAAGTCACCCGCCCGGTCTCAGCTTTATCATTTAAAACCCAAAGTTTGGTACCTGACAGAGGTACATCTTTTCATATGTTGAACCCATCAAGGCCCTGATGGATCCACCATCACAAGTCTTTTCTTTGTAAAAATTCCCATCCACTGTGAAGCATCACCTTTTGTTTTAAAACAAAACATTTTGTTTTTCTAAAGCAAGGCTAAGCATCCTAAAAATCCTTTTTATAAAAGGGAGTCAAGGAATGGTGACCAATTTTCCAAGGAAGGAAATGCATCAATTGTTTAGCAGACAACTCCTATCACCTAATACATCATATAAGGTGATAAAGATTTTAAAACACAAGGAAAGGGATAATGCACCGGGGCTTGCCTGGATAAGGCTAGGTTACTGTTGTTAGACGTCGATCACTTGACGATCATCCTTTGTCTTGGCATTCGTCAGATTATCCATCTTCAGGTTCGCCCGACTAACGACATCGTCTTGCGGAGATGGCCACTCTCTCATTATCCTGGGGTCGACTTGGGTCGTCTTTCGCATCACGTGATTAATTATCGTACCTCATGAGATGCACGATGCACATGTATGAGTGCCAGTATAAATATTACAATTTAGATACGGCTACTTGAATAATATTAAACACCTATAACAAGACATCGCAAATCTAGTACGAAAATACTAAATGTCAATATCACATTAAAACTATAGCTATGGCATTCTAATTTAATTGGATTTAATTCTAACAGCACACAACAGTAAACTATGTGTATGCATTTACTCTCCTAAAACCTATCCCGACGGACTTATAGAACTTAGGGCCATTACTTGCTTCATTTAACTTGTATAAAACACCAACTATCAAATCATCGCATTTATTCTTAATCAAACAAGTAGAACGTCATTATACAGTCTAGAGTTCTATATGAGATTGCCTCCTTAACCGCCTAGTGTGCACTTTCCACTACATAGCTTTAATATTCTAATAAAAACGAACTTATCGACATTATTCACTTTCACTCAATTTGGTCATGCTAGATATTTATCTAGGGCACTTAATTGGTCATTAACAAAGAATATCACGATTATATGAGCATAGTACTGACTTCACTGCACAACTAAAATTCCTCACATGAAATGCCGATAGCACCTATTGGCAAAGCACTAAAAATTACTAAGCAAATAAATTCAGCATAATCAATAATGACAGGGCTTATCAAATAATCGTATGAAATACTAAATCTACCTTTTATGTCATCAGCTCGCCCAACCATCACATAAATTAATCTACCATTCGCATTACTAACTCCATCATACTTCACATATATTTACACTACCACAATGCGCTTGCGCTAAATACGAGAATCATCACGATTACTATATATCTAATTACTCCACTCATAAACCCAACTAACATAAATAATAAATCAGCTTACCATGATCGAATCGACTCGATATTTGTAAGAATGACGATGAACATCGGGTTCAGTGCTTTGTCGAGTCCTAAGAGAGCGCTTATAGGCCTCGCTTCTCTCGAACATCAGGGATTTCTCATCCAAAGTAAGTCCGACTCAAAGCTTATGAGAATGCCGATAGTCTCTGAATAAATTCTTCGACCAAACACCTGGCGAGCATTAAACTGAGCTTCACTTTCTCCTCCATCCACAACTCTTGGAATCTCTCCATATTAACTAGAAATCCGTACAAATGGCAATGATCCTTGTTCAGGCCTTTCGCCGAGCACTTAGGCATCGACCTGGGGCTTGCTTCTCCACATTCTCTTGGGATTCTTTTGTCGGCATGAACACAAGTCGGAGGCATCACGTAGGGGACGGCACCGAGGCGGGGTTTACCAAATGACGACAGCGAGACAAAGGTTGGAGACGACAGGGAATCAACGACAAGCACTAGAGTTCCACGACAGGATGCTGTGATGGGGCGTTGAGGCGCCGTGTTACACCCCTAGTGTTACTGGCACTAAAACTTGACCATAACATCATGTGCATTGACATTTCATGTTGTTTGTTACACCTAAAATGCATTCACTATATAAAATTTCAAAACAAGTTATTACATGGTGACTTGAAGAGTGCTTAACCATAGGGTAGGGTACTTACCCTAGGATTAGGGCATGAGGGTAGTAGTAGCCTAAAATGTGTAAAATCTCAAAAGCCATGAGAAGTGTTCACAAGGTATCAAATTTGATGAACTTTAGTGGCACAAAAACCCTAGTGTGCCCAAACCCTAAAACAAACCCTAAAAAACCCTAATTAGAACCCTAGGGGGGTAAATGCAAATTCTATGCACTTTTGGACCAAAGTGCAAATAACAAAGTGATAGAGCACCACAAACTAAGTAACTTTTACATTGGAGGATCTTCAAGTTGTATGATGAAGTTTGGACTTATTTGCAAAAAAAGTCACATGAGCACTATGTGACTAAGTCTGAAATTCAGTGTGTTGGAGCCAACTTTGGAGTTAAGTATTCCTCAATTCATGAAGATTTTGCCCTAAGACAATACAGCAAACTTGTAGAGCTATGTTAGAGGTACAAATTTGATTAAGTGATTAAGCCCTAGTGCTATATGGAAATGGGAGAAAAATAGGCATGAAACTGGCCTGTCAGTCAACTTCGACACTGAATCAGGACTGACAGTGATCTAGGGCTGATTTTGGGAGCTATTTTGAGCATGATCCAGTATGTATTTGTGTGTGATTGCTATACCAAAATCAAAGCTGGATTATAGGATAACAACTTTGTTACAGATAGATTAAGTAGTTGCCACATGAAAATCAAAGATCAAGGCCCTGCAAATCGCTCTGTCAGGCGCCCTGATGGGGGTTCTGATGGTACAGTGCCTGAAGAAGATCTTAGGTGCAGTGCGCCTCGCCGCTGGTGACCTCGCGCTTGGATTCACGTCGGCCGCCACGATTCGTGCTCATCGCAAACTGGATAACTGAGGGGAGTAAAAGACCTTGGCGCCCGGATTGGATCGGACCCGGTCACTGGATGGTTCACCGTACCCACTTGTTCTGCGGCCGACCGAGATGATCCTCACCGGCGTTGGCTGCTTGCTGCCCATGCGCCATGTGCCTTGCCACAATAGGGTGTCCGTCCATCGCCGGGAGCCTTGCCTCAGTAAAAGTCACGTTATAGCTTCTCAGTGATTTCCCCTCTCTCCGGTCGACAGCGTGCCTTCTCCCAATTGAGCGCCACCGCTAATGGACTCTATAAATTGATGCCCTAGTGAGCTCCGCTAGGTTATTACGCATCCAATGCACTAGCTCTCGCCTCTGATCGTTCACCATAGCCTCTCAATTTCTCTTTTCCCCCAAATCTGTTTTCCGTGCCACCGTGAACCCCTCGCCGTGGCCAGCTCTCTGCAGGTGAGTTCAAGCATCTTGGCTTGATGTTCTAGCCTCCCTTAAGTCTCCTGCTACTCGTAGACTCGTTTAATTAAACTAGACCGCGCTGAATTACCAAGAACACCATAGTTTCTCCTTGGATCTTGTCGTCATCGTGGGCAGACGAACTCCGGGCCGAATTCATGCAATTAATGGAGGGATTAGTGTTGCCGAGGGTGGAATTAGGTGTCAGCCAAGCTAGGGCTCTGGTCATTCAGTATCTCGGTCAGTACAGGTTCGCTGGAGGGTGTGCTCACCAGCGTTCGCCATCAGGGACTTGTCGTTGCGAACAAATAGAACTCCAAGGGCCTAATTGTGAATGTCAGGGACACAAGTGAATAGTGGAAAGGATTCTTAACCGATTTTTCAAATAGCTGAGGTCCTCTGCGCAAAGTTGACATCATGGGCACGCGCGGGCGCATTTAGCCTGGACGTGGGCCGATTCAGGCTGGTTTCAGCCCATCAATGTTCATCATTTTCCCTTTTCTTTTTCTGCCAGAATTAGAAAATTTATAGAAAATTCTACAAAAACGATAAAATCATTGGACCAATTTTACTAGACTCCTAAATTTCTCTAGTATTTAATAAAAATAGGTCCAAGATTTTTAGTCCAAACAGGAATTATTTAGCATTTAATAATGCCTAAAGCTTGTCTTTTAAAATTTTAGAATCCAATTGGTAGTTCCAAAAATCATAAAACTTTTTGTATAAGCTTAATTTGATAATTAGAGCCCTTGGGTAAAGTTTGGCATGTTTTGGACATTGTTTGATCCCAAACCCAAAACCCTAGCTTTCTAAGGTAATATTTGCCTTATCCTAATGGAGTACTGACTCGGAAAACCATAGTTACCCCGGTGTACCATGAAGGAAAGTTGTATTCAAGATACAACTTGATGTATCTTTATTATAACAGCATATTCATAGCATCACATGAGCATTCATGTATATGTATGGTTATGTATAGAAAACGAAGAAGAAGTAATTGTCGAAGAAGAAGAAGCTGCACAACCACCTGAGACTCCACCTGCCGGGAATAGTTTTTATTTTGATATCTATGGAACAAATCTCGAATCCCCTACAACACAAGGCAAGCTCCGGTGCATTTACCCTTTTCCTTATGGTTTTAAACTCTTTATCAGTTGAAATAATGCATTAGGTGATAGGAGTTGAGTTATAAACTATTGCTGCATTTCCTTCCTTGGAACTGTTTACCCTTCCTTGATACCTATTTTGCTTAAAAGTTTTCTGATGCTTAGTCTTGCCTTAGAAAATAAAATGATTTGTTTTAAACAAAGATGATGCTTCATGTGGGAAGGAGAGTTTTCAAAGATAAGATTTGATGGTGGATCCATCATGGCCGTGATGGGTTCAACATCGAAAAAGATGTACCTCTGTAAGGTACCAAACTTTGGTATTACAAATGATAAAGACGAGACCGAGTGGGTGACTTGCACGAGAAGGAAGTCTCGGTGTAGTGTCTCCGTCTGAGTCGATTAAGGACTGTAGAGATGTAGGCCTGATGATAGAGGACCTTTTAACTGGCCACATGCCTCGTCATGGGTAAGCTTTGCCTCGGGCAGGCCAATACAAGAAAGGCCAACACGCAATGGGAGTAGAGAGATGGCGAGAGTAGCATGTACCCTACGTGGCAAGAGGCTGGACGGTGGTGTATCTGTGCTCTCGGTTGGCGTGAACCCAGTCTGGTCTTGAGAAACCCGGTGGCGAGTTGACATATGCAAGGGTTAAGTGCTATATATGTCGTATGGTTGGAGATCCCCAGCTGGGTATTAATCGATTCGGATCGCCGGTACTTCTTGGACATGAAGACTTGGTCACTGACTTACACGTAGCATTCTAGTAAATTGAAAGGGTGATAAAAGATGGCTAGCGTAGGCCAATTGCTTGAACTAGGGTAGAAAGAGCTCTAGCTATAGATAATAACTTAACCTGACAATAAAACTAGATTTTTAAGGATCCACTGATAGTAAGCATTTCTGCAAACAGAGTCTTTGATCCTTGAACAGCCTTACCTTGCCTCCCTCAAGCCAGCATCTCCTTGAGAGTCTTTTTCTTTTGTCGGGTAAGACTTGCGAAAGTACACTCCGTACTTAGGGTTTTCGAACCCATGTTGTAGGTGAGGAAATAGCAGAGTTTTGTTGTTTCTGCTCAAAGGTGGTACCCAAGGAAGAGCCCAAGTAGTGAAGTTTGTCGAAGGAGGATGTTTGCCTCCCACCTTGAAAACAATAAACTTTTGTGCGGGAGGGTGTTTTGCCTCCCTGGTCTATAATAATACTTTATGCACTCATGACCCTGGTATTGTAATAAGTACACTCTCTCTATATTTTGTTAATGTAAATTATGTTATTGTAATCCGCTTCCGCTATTTCCTTACTCCGAATTTGTGATGTAATATCTGCGTGACGGGTGAAGTGCTCTTGGGCGAAGTGATGAGGATACATGTTACCGAACTTGTCGAGTGATTATGTGCACCTACAGGGTTGTCTGAGGTCCTCAGGACAAGGACAACTGTAGGTGGGCCTAATACCTTGGGAGGTTCCGTCACAGCTAGTATCGGAGCGAAGCCCATCTTCTCAAATATTACGTAGCACTTCAAAAGAATTTTCAAAAACTTATCTCAAAATATTCTTTCATTCTTATCTTACCACTTTTTGGTAGCCTCTTATCTTATAAAGTCGGGTAACAGAGTGCAATATATGTAGGAAGTGAGGGATCAACGAAAGTTGATTCCATAATTATTAGGTCATGCATGCATCATGTTTAAAAATTATACTAATAAATCTTCCCCTCTTATGGAGATATGGCGCGCACTAGGAAAACAGCGTGTAAATCAATAGGACCTCTGGTGGTGCCACGACATCAGTTGGCCTCCCGACATGAAGGAAGTAGCAGTGGCAGTAATGACCCGATTAGAGACCTAGAAGCTTGAGCAGAGCAACTTCGGTCAGAACTACGCCACAAGAATAGGGCACATGAGCGGGATAGCCACCGCATTGCAGAGCTATCAGCTGAAGTGAGTCGCCTGCAGTATGGAATCTCAGAACACGATACAACCATTGACTGGGCTGTTAACTCGCGCTTTTTCGCTTGGGATTGCGAAGCAAAAGCTCTTGCTCGTGTGGCGGAACTTAGCGCGTCCCTCGAAAACCTACAGGCGTACTGCAATACTTTACATGAAGAAGTGCATGTACTGTATGATCGGCTGCACCCGGACGTGCCACTAGACGTTGCTGCAATGGGAGCCAGACCATCAGGAACAACTAATGAAGGACCTGATGGGGAGTTGGACTTTTTTAGGCCCCCTCCTTCCATGAACCTTGCTGATGAACGGTCTCCTACATCTGGCAATGGAATGACAAAGGATGAAGAAGACTAGAATAGGGTAGTCTAAAGTATTGTACTTATAAGTAATGAAGTCAAGTTGTGTAATGGAGTCTGTAAAATTATTACGTTTCAGTAATGTAATATGATGGTGTATGTTGGCATGTAATATCTTCGAATGTTCTTTTGCCTCAGATGCCATCCCGAACTCGTGCACATGATGGTGTGGGGACATCCCGTGGTGGGGATGATACTCCCAACCCACCTCCAGTACCACCTACTTTGGCCGAGGCTATCGCTACCCTGGTCAATGCTACCACTGATAATACGCGCTTCTTGCGTGAGATGGCAGCCAACCAATTCCAACCGCACAGAGGAAGAGCTCCTCCTCAAGGACCGCAAGATACTACTTACCTAGAATTCTCTGAGACTCGACCCCCGCTCTTCGTAAAAGTAGAGGAGCCTTTAGAAGCCGATGAATGGGTGAGAGTAATGGAACAGAAGTTTGGGTTGATTCGATGCACAGAGACGCAAAAGCCCTTGTCCGCCGCACAACAACTAAGAGGGCCTGCCAGTACTTGGTGGGCGAATTTTTCCGCAATCTAGCCTGTTGGACATCAGGTTACCTGGGAGGAATTCAAGTTAGCATTCCAGGAGCATTATGTTCCGGAGGGAGTGCTCTAGATGAAACTAGAAGAATTTATCCGGTTGAGGCAAGGAGGGGATACGGTGATGCAATACCTCAACAAATTTAACCGCCTCTCTCAGTATGCATTGACCAAGTGGATACTGACTTGAAGAAAAAGAATTGTTTCATGAGAGGACTTAATGACAGGCTTTAGCGAAAATTGGCAACATGCTTGGACCTCACCTACAGTAAGGCTGTCAGTACAGCACTGGCAGTGGAAGCCAAGAATGCAGGACATGGAAAATCAAAGGGATATATGGGTGAGAGGCCAAATCAAGGACTGGAAAAGAGAACAAGGTTGGTCATCCGACCTTTTAATCAAAATCGCTCTTCGCCTCTCCCACCTTCATATCCCTTTAAGTAGTCTGTCTTTATTCGTCCTGCTACCAATCAGCGGAGTGCCCCTGGTACTCGTTTACCTGCCCTTCCTAGTTCTTCCAGTGGGTGCTTCAACTATGTAAAGTCCGGACATTTCATCAAGGACTACCCATATCCGAAGCAACATAAATCCAACTCTCAACAGACCTCTGGGAACTCAAGTCAAGGAAAGGGGAGCCAATTCTTCAACGGGCAAGAATTTCAAGAAAACATGACAGATTTATTATACCCAGGTGGCTATAACACAGGAAGGCGAGCCGGTAATGATCGGTACGTTCCTTGTTGCCAATCGCCGAGTAGTTATTCTCTTCGATTCTGGTGCATCACATACCTTCATAAGCAAGAATTTTGTGGAAAAACATTGCATTCCTTGCACTGAATCAAGGGAGGGATTTGTTATCCATGCACCTGGGGGCCAGATATTTACTAAGGAAGTAGCTTTCCGTATACCAGTAACATTGGCCGAACAGGAATTTCCTACAAATATGATTGTTATAAAGGGGCAAGACTTAGATGTAATTCTGTGCATGAACTGGTTAGCCCAGCATAAGGCCATCATCAATACTAACTTAAGGACCATCAAATTAAGCCATGGCCATGAAGAGATTCAGTTATCCATCCCTGTAGCTGTCCCAACTAAAATATCTGGACGGGTTTATGAAGCTATCATACCAGATATCTTGGATATTCTGGTAGTATGTGAATTCTCGGATGTCTTTCCTAAAGACTTGCCTAGGTTGCCTCCTGAAAGGGATGTGGAATTCGTGATTGAACTAAAGCCTGGTACGGCCCCTATTTCTAGAAGGTCATACCGAATGCCACTTAATGAATTGGCAGAACTCAAGACTCAACTACAAGACTTGCTGGAGAAGGGATTCATTAGGCCAAGTTCATCATCTTGGGGATGTCTCGCAATTTTCATCAAGAAGAAGGATCAGACACTTCAAATGTGTGTGGACTACAGACCCCTCAACGAGGTTACCATCAAGAACAAGTACCCTCTTTCGCAGATTGATACCATATTCGATCAACTTACCGGAGCTCGGGTATTCTCCAAGATTGACCTCCGGGCAGGCTATCATCAGATCCGTATTCGACCCGAAGATATACCCAAGACTGCATTCACTACGCGGTATGGATTATTTGAATATTTGGTCATGTCTTTTGGCTTGACAAATGCTCTCGCCCACTTCACATACTTAATGAACTCGGTATTTATGCCCGAATTAGATAAATTTGTGGTGGTCTTCATTGATGACATCCTGATCTATTCCAAAAATGAAGAGGAGCATGCTAAGCACTTATGGATCATGTTAACGCGCTTAAAGGAGCACCAGCTGTATGCTAAGTTCAGCAAATGTGCGTTCTGGTTGGAGGAAATCCAGTTTCTTGGACATGTATTATCTGTGAAAGGGATTGCGGTCGATCCCAGCAAAGTCAAGGATATTCTAGAATGGAAACTGCCTACTACAGTACATCAAGTTTAAAGTTTCCTTGGACTGGCTAGATATTACCGCAGGTTCATTGCGGATTTCTCCAAGATTGTTAAACCTATTACGGGTTTATTGAAGAATGATACAAAGTTTGATTGGTCCTCAAAATGCAATGAAGCCTTCGAGCAACTGAAGGTGTTGTTAACCACTGCTCCGGTATTGGCTGTGATACCCGGTTTGCAAAGAAGAGAAGTTGGAGGGTATTCTTTTTGTTTTTTTTCTTTTCTCTCTTTCGGTGGTTGCGTTTTGGGAATTTGGAATTTGAGGAAAAACATTCACCAATAGGGCAGTAGAATTTCTTTGGTTAGGCGCTTGCATCGGGGTCGGGAGCCGTCGCGTGGGCGTGTTGGGCCGTGAATCTTGTTTCGGCCCACTAACCCCCATAACCCTAGCCGCCCTCCCCCTAACCCCCCTTCTTTGTGCAGCCACCCCCCCATTCCCCTACCCTCTTGGCCGCCGCCACCCCTCCCATCTCCTCCTTTCTCAAGCACTTGCAGCCACACATCAAACCCTAGCCGCCCCCCATCTCCTCCTCCCAAGGTGCCATTCGTTGTCGCTCGGATCTTCGTCGCGTGGTGCAATTCTTCAACGGTTTCCGGTGGAGGGAGGAAGGGAGGAAGAAAAGGGGGAGAACCCAAGGTGATTTTTGTGTTTATCTCTTGTTCATTTGTGCGGCAATTCAATTGTTTAGATGTTGCGTGTGCGATTTCGTAGAAGGGCTGTCCAGAATTTTAAGGGGGTGGACGAACAGCAGCAGAATTAGTGATTTTGGGCATTTTTCGTGGAGAATTAAGGGGAATCAGTTTGGGAAACATGTAGTTCATACAGGATATAAAGACAGATAATTCACGTAGTAGAATCTAAATGCAAAAGTGGTAAAACACATTCATGACCCAACAGAAGCAAAATAAATGAGATAAGGAACTCAGCCCACCCCAAAACAAACGCTCAACCAAGAACAAAGTAATTCACTAGACTTGACCCTCTCTGATTAACAACATTATTAAGTGGTGGTTCCTTTATTAAAGGTGTAGTGGCCGTGCTGCTACATCCCTCTTTTCCTAAAGCAGAAATTAGGTGCCTGCATCAAACAATGCAAGATGTGAGATGACACATCTCCGCAAGTAAACATAACAACAACAAATTGGACATTGTAAATCAACTGTGCTTAAACAACCACGTGGTTCAAAAGTTCCTTTTTGAACCTTAAATTGCAGCAAGTAAACAAGTAACTAAATACTTAACGCCAAGAAGAATCACCATGCTCAAGTCGAGATTATCCACATCCACATAATAGATTCCACACCTCTCCCATGAATGCACATGGCTACAGATGCAATATTGACTTCTGCCTCCATATCTCTAAGGATATGAAGCTGCATCATACCCCTTCTCGGGCAACATATGATGCTCAATGTACCGGTACGGTCGGACCATAAGATCACGACGAAACTTCAATGCAATGGATGATGAGTGCATCATGCATGACAACATCATGAGTTCTTCCCAAATAAAATGTGCTAGACATATACTTCCACCCATTCCACATAATAACCACTTGAGTAACATGATCAAACCTCAAACTCAACATACGAAATCCATGAAACATGAACATTTTCAAATGATTGTACTCAATAAATAAAAAAAAATATGAATATGAACACAATAACACAACATAATCAAGTATAAGACTCCTCATTTGACAGACGGAATAACCATCACAGTTTTACTTGCCTTCACCGGAAGTTAGGGCAAATCCCTAAGAACGATCCGGAAGTCCACCACCTGTTTTTGACACCCAACTTAGTGCACCAAATTCACATAAAAAAACTCAAAAACAATGCCGCACCTACGCACAGTCTCAAACCCCGCCGCGGGTAATAATTTCCCCCCCCCCCCACACCAACCAAACTGCAGCGGCGCTGCTTAACAATTCCATAACTTTAAAATTAAGACAGCAGTGGTGACAACCAAAAACTCCAGAGACAACTACATACATTTCCCCACAAGTTTGGTATACAATTTAGGATTAAATTCTAACATATAATTACCCCTAAACGGTCCATAAGACAACCCCTGCAATAGGTTTTTTCCTGATTTGGGCAGCGACATATTCGGATTCAAACAGCGATAACTTTTAAAATATAATTCTGAATCGAGCGCATAAGTGCTTGTTGGAAAGATAACATAAAGCCCTACATGATTCTCTTACAGATTAACACTAATTACTCCCAAAAAATCCCCAGAAACTGCTAATACTGCTGCTGTTCATCCCCCTGAAAATCTGTTTTATTGGACAGCCACATACCCGGATTCAAACGGTGATAACTTTTAATTTATAACTCCAAATTGAGCGCATAAATACTCGTTGGAAAGGTATGCCAAAGTTCTACATGATTCCCAAACTGATTCCCCTTAATTCTCCACGAAAAATGCCCAAAAATCACTAATTCTGCTGCTGTTCGTCCACCCCCTTAAAATTCTGGACAGCCCTTCTACGAAATCGCACACGCAACATCTAAACAATTGAATTGCCGCACAAATAAACAAGAGATAAACACAAAAATCACCTTGGGTTCTCCCCCTTTTCTTCCACCCTTCCTCCCTCCACCGGAAACCGTTGAAGAATTGCACCACGCGACGAAGATCCGAGCGGCAACGAATGGCACCTTGGGAGGAGGAGATGGGGGGGGGGTGGCGGCGGCCAAGAGGGTAGGGGAATGGGGGGGGGGGGTTGCACAAAGAAGGGGGGTTAGGGGGAGGGCGGCTAGGGTTATGGGGGTTAGTGGGCCGAAACAAGATTCGCGGCCCAACACGCCCACGCGACGGCTCCCGACCCCGATGCAAGCGCCTAACCAAAGAAATTCTACTGCCCTACTGGTGAATGTTTTTCCTCAAATTCCAAATTCCCAAAACGCAACCACCGAAAGAGAGAAAAGAAAAAAAACAAAAAGAATACCCTCCAACTTCTCTTCTTTGCAAACCAGGTATCACACTCTACCCCCCTTAAAAAGAATTCGACCTCGAATTCTGACGCTTCTATCGGAACGACAAAAGGAAAGATTAATGAATCAACAACACTTACCCACAACAAAAAGTTCCGGATACTTCTGCCGCATCAGCTCCTCAAGTTCCCACGTAGCCTCGCGCTCAGACTGATTAGTCCATAAGATCTCGACATACTTAATTGATCTCTTCCTCAATACACGCTCCGAGAATTCCAATATATGCACCGGACGACACTCCAAAGTCAGATCCTGCTGCACCGCAATTGGTTCTATCTCAATCTGATGGTCCGGATCCCGCAAGAACTTCCTCAACATAGAGACATGAAAAACCGGGTGTACCCCTGCCATGGAATCCGGCAGCAGCAAGCAATAAGCCAGGCTGCCCACTCGGGCCAAAATAGTGAACGGTCCAATGTATCTCGGGCTGAGCTTTCCAGAGGCACCGAACCAAACAACTCCTTTAGTAGGTGATACCCTGAGAAGGACTTGGTCACCCACAGCAAATTCCAGATCCCGCCTCCTGACATCAGCATAACTCTTCTGACGGCTCTGAGCTGCCAAAATATTCTGACGAATTTCCCGAAGCTTTTCAGAAGTCTGCTAAACCCAATCAGGACCAACCAGGGATCTCTCTCCCAATGTCTCCTAGCACAGAGGGGAGATACACCGCCTGCCATACAAAGCCTCAAATGGTGCCATCTTGATGCTAGCCTGGTAGCTGTTGTTATAAGCAAACTCTGCCCGTGCAAGATGATCCTCCCAGCTACCCTTCCATGACAGAACACAAGCACGCAACATATCTTCCAAGGTTTGGATTGTTCGCTCTGACTGACCATCAGTCTGAGGGTGAAAAACGACACTAAGCGAAAGCTTGGTGCCCAATGCACTATGAAGACTCTCCCAGAATTTGGATACAAATTTGGAGTCTCGATCAGAAACAATAGACTTAGGTACCCTGTGAAGCCTGACTACTTCCTTCATATACAAGGGAACCAAATCTGAAGCTAAATTTATGGTCTTCATGGGAATAAAGCGCGCAGACTTAGTCAAGCGATCCGCTACCACCCATATAGCATCCCTGCCACGAGGGGAACGAGGTAGACCCACCACAAAATCCATGGTGATATGCTCCTATTTCCACTCTAGAATTTCTAATGGCTTCAGCAAACCTGCAGGCCGCTTATGCTCGACTTTCACGTGCTGACATAATTCACAAGCGGCCACATACTTAGAAACGTCAACCTTCATCAGCTTCCACCAGAAGTTTTGCTTCAAATCACGGTACATTTTGGTTTTGCCAGGATGGACGGTGTAAGGCTATTGGGGCGAAGGCGTAGACGCTACCCTCCGCACAAAGTCTTCGCCAGTCTTCGCTGCACCAATGGAGACGACGACTGACGGACAGCACCCTTCGTCCGACTCAACTAAAGGACGAAGGGCCCATGGCGAGGCTGCTCCTTCCCGCGGGGTCGTCCAGCGTGAGAGCCCACGACCAATCCGGCCCATCATAACGGGCCCCGCGCCGTTGTCGCGCATTACGGGCCTAAATTGTAAAGGTTCTCCTGTTATTACGGTCTGTAACCTTGCTTTAATGGGAATATTCCGGGAGGACCTAGGCTCCTGAGGGCACATGCGTCCTTAATCCTTGACGCTGGGCACTCAGGCACCTATAAATACCCCCGCAAAGTGCCCATGAGGGGCTAGGTTAAGAGAGCTATTGCCATCTCGAGTTGTAGCCCCGTTTACACCACTTTTACTCCCCTGTTGGATCAACTTGCTCAGGAGAGCAAGTTCCAACATTTGGCGCCCACCGTTCGTGCTACGAAAACACCACCCGCGATGGCACCCAAGAGAACCTCGTCGAAGGCTGACGAAGCCGCGAAGGCGGCACTGCTGGCCAAGAAAAAGGGCAAGGCCCTCGTCGACAACACTCTCCAAGAGCCCTGTGAAGACGACGCAAACAGCAAGAAGCAATGCAACGAACAACCCACTACCGAAGGCAGCCTCCGCACCTGCAGCTCCGAGGGACCACAGCAGCCTCCCCCAGGCTTCGCTCCACCAGAGGGTGCGGATGCCACCGAGGACGGCGAAGTCATCGGCGTTTCGGCCAAAGAGCAGCTACAGCTGCGCGCCCTGCGCATCAAGAACCGCCACCTCCAAAAGCAAAAAGAGATCCTCGAGGCCAAGTGCCAACGTGTGTCCGCACAAGCCAAGGTGCGACAGATGATACGTGACGAAGAGCAGAAGGCACAGGAGCTTGAACAAGAGATCGCGCTCATGCAGAGCGAAGGCCAACTCGACCTGCAACACGGCCCACCCCACCAACAGTGCGCACAAATCGAAGACCTGTTCATCCCTCAGCGCGGACACACCATCCCTCGCGCCATAGCTTTCCAAGGCGTCAACTATCTTGACGAGCGAAGTCCCCTGGCACCTCACCTGCAAGTGACACCATTGCCCGCCAACTTCAGGGCAGGGACCTATCCCAAGTACAATGGCAGCACTGATCCAGCACAGTACATCATGAGCTATCAAGTCGCCGTTGCATCATCCAGAGGGGACGATGCCATGATGGCCAAGTCATTCATCATTGCCCTCGAAGGCCCAGCCCTCACCTGGTACACCAGGTTGCCCCCATTGTCCATTGACTCCTGGAGAAGTCTCCGGGACAAATTCTTGCTCAACTTCCAAGGGTACCGCCCACACACCGACGCCTTGGCTGAACTCTCACTCTACAAGCAGCTGGAACGAGAGACTCTGCGGGAATATTACCGCAAGTTCCTGACCCTCAAGTCACAACTACCTTCAGTCGATGACTAGATCGCCATCCACTACGCCATCAGTGGCCTTCGGCCTGCCGTCCTCTACAGCCACTGCATCAGGGACCCGCCCAGGAACCTCCAGGAGTTGTATCAGCTGTTCGAGAAATATGCTAGATTCGAAGAGCTCCACCAGCGCAAAGCCGAGTCTCAGAGAAAGCCCAAAGACCCTCCACAGTCCAGTCGCACTTGGACGAGGCCCTCGCAGACAGACTTCGGCCGGGACGGCCGCAATCAGCAGCAGGTGCACAACATCGCCAACCAGCCCCCTGCTGGTGAGGCCCCTCGCCGCCAGGAGTATCCCCCCCAGGGTCGAGGAAATGGAACTCGCGGTCGAGGACGGGGGCGTGCGCAGATTTTACTGCCTGTTCCACGGCGAAGACTATGCGCATCCCACAAGGGACTGCCTAGAGACGAAGGCCAACAGAGACAGAATGGCACGGGCACAACTAGCCGACAACCCTAGAATTGTCGCGCACGCATACCAGCAACCCCCTCAACCATACAACCACGACCCCGCTCTGCCTCCACCACACCACGCATACCAACACCACCAGGAGGTACAAATCGTACCTCCCCCACCCCCACCCCCACCCCCACACCATCAACAGCAAAACATCCACCACCCCAACCACCCCCAAGCACCAAAGCAAGAGGACTACGCCGATCAACCGTATCGCGGAGTCATCCATATGATTACTTGGGGTCCAACGCCGACTTCGACACAAAGCGGCAAAAGATGGACCATTACCGCAGCATCAACCACGTCGCCGTCACCGGCCCGGTCATGCAGACAAAGTGGTCCCACGTGCCATTGACCTTCGACGCCCGAGACGTCGATCTGCGCAGCGCCCCCCACATCGACGCCATGGTCATCAACTGCAGCGTGGCAGGCTGGGACTTGCACAAAGTCTTGGTCGACAATGGCAGTCAGGCGGACATCATCTTCCTCCATGCCTTCGATCGCATGGGCATAAGCCACAACCTGCTCAAGCCCTCGGACAACCCCCTGTACGGCTTCGACGGCAAGGGCACCTTTCCCGTCGGCAAAATAGAGTTGCCCCTCTCCTTCGGTGTAGCACCCAATGCCCGAAGTGAGCAGATCATGTTCGACATCGTCGACATGGTGTACCCGTACAACGCCATAATGGGCCGGGGATCCATCAATAAGTTTGAGGCAGCTACCCACGGACTTTACCTGTGCATGAAGATCCCAGGTCCGCAAGGCGCCATCACAGTTTACGGCAACCAGCAGGTTGCGCGTAACATAGAAAGAGACTTCGTCCCCGGACAAAGAAACGTACACTGCCTCACGGCCCAACGCGAAGTCCTCGAGTTTGCCAATCCAACAGCCAAAGGGCATGAAAAAGCACAACTGCAGAGCAACGATGGGACCAAGACTGTCCCCCTCGACCAGGCAACGCCCCAGCAAATGGTTATCATCAGCGAAGACCTCACTTCGCACGATGAAGAACGGCTCCTCTACTGTCTATCCAAGAATAAAGACGTCTTCGCTTGGTCCGCCATCGACCTGGTCAGAGTCAGTCGCTCCATCATCGAGCATGGCTTAGGAATTGACCCTTTGGTGAGGCCGAAGAGTCAACGGCTGTGCAAGATGTCTGACGAGAAGGCAGAAGCCGCCAAGGCCGAGGTGCATCGCCTGCTCGAAGCCAAGTTCATCGAGCCGATCGCCTACCCCACATGGCTCGCCAATGTGGTAATGGTGCAGAAGAAGAGCGGCAAATGGCGGATGTGCATAGACTTCACTAGTCTTAACAAGGCCTGCCCCAAGGACAATTTCCCGCTGCCCCGAATCGACAAAATTGTCGATAGCGCAGTCGGGTGCGAAGTCATGTCACTCCTCGACTGCTGCTCCGGCTACCACCAAATATATATGAAGGAGGAGGACAAGGCAAGCACCAGCTTCATAACACCCTTCGGCACGTACTGTTTCATCAGAATGTCGGAGGGACTCAAGAATGCCGGGTCCACTTTCTCCCGACTCACCAAAACGGTGCTCGAGAGCCAGATCGGCAGAAATATATTCACATATGTGGACGACATCGTCGTTGCCAGCAGAAGCAAGGAAGACCACCTGGCCGACCTTGCCGAAACGTTCGTGAACATGCGAGCCACACGACTTCGCCTCAACCCTGAAAAGTGCGTTTTCGGAGTCCGCCAGGGAAAAATCTTGGGCTACCTGGTATCACACCGCGGAATTGAGGCCAATCCAACCAAAATCTAGGCTATCATCAATATGACGCCCCCGCAGTCAGCCAGAGAAGTGCAACGACTGACAGGCAGGTTGGCCGCCCTCAATAGATTCATCTCCAAGTCCGCAGAGCGGAGTCTCCCATTCCTCAAAATACTCCGCGGCTCAAAAGACTTCGCATGGGGGCCAGAGCAGGCGGCGGCCTTCGCTTCGCTAAAACAGTACTTGTAGGAATTGGCGATTCTTACAAGCCCCGACCCTTCGCTACCCCTATTGCTCTATTTTGCGGCTTCGCCACATGCGGTCAGCGCAGCACTGGTTCAAGAGCAGACCAGAGAGGGCACGACCAAGCAGCGTCTAGTTTATTACGTCTCTAAAGTGCTCACAACATCAAAATGTAACATGACAGAGCTGGAAAAGATCGCCTATGCAGTCGTGATGGCCTCGCGCAAATTGCGCCATTATTTCGAGGCATTCAAAGTCCGGGTTACCTCAGACAGAGGACTCGGCGAGCTGTTTAGAAACCCAGAGGCGTCAGCACGGATCGCCAAGTGGGCAGCCGAACTCTCCGGCTACCACATCACATTTGAACCTAGGACAACCATCAAGTCGCAAGTCCTGGCAGACTTCGTCGTAGACTGGACTGGACCAATAACGCAACCGGAGCCGTCCGCAGAGAAAGTGTGGACAATCCATTGTGACGGTGCATGGTGCCATGCGGGGGCAGGCGCCGCTGCAGTCATTACTTCGCCCACCGGGATTAAGCACAAATACGCAGCGCGCCTTAGCTTTGCTTTGGAGTCTGATAGGTGCACCAACAACATAGCAGAATACGAGGCTGTCATCCTCGGCCTCCGCAAGCTAAGGGCACTCGGTGTCACCTCCTGCATCATCAGAACACACTCCAAGGTAGTCACCGGCCAGGTCGAGAAAGACTATGCAGCGAAGGACCCCGCAATCATGCAGTACCTCGCGGCCATCCGCAGCCTCGAAAGACAATTCAAGGGTTTCACGTTGCAGCACGTGGACCGAGCCAAGAATGAGGACGCCGATGCGCTGGCCAAGGTAGCCGCCAGGGGCGAGGCCCTACCCTCCGACGTGTTCTACCACATCATCAGCACGCCAGCCGTCCGCAGCCCTGAAGGGCTCCAAATAACCAATGACAGCGAGGGTCACCGCATAGTCAACCTCATCATGACCGAAGACTGGCGGGCACCAATAACCCTATACCTGCAGGGGCACTATCACCCAACCGACAACAACGAGGCCAAGCGCCTCAAACACCGAAGCCGGGACTTTGCACTGGTCGAAGGCCAACTTTACAAGAAGGGGGTCAGTCAGCCGATGCTTAAGTGCGTCACCGAGACCGAAGGCGTCCAAATCCTGCGCGAAGTCCACAGCGGGACTTGCGGCTCCCACGCAGGGCCTAGGGCCCTAGAGGCAAAGGTGATTCGCCAAGGTTTCTACTGGCCCGCCATGATTTGCGCCGCAAATCAGGTCATGAGGTCCTGCGAAGCCTGTCAGAAATTTTCTCCACGCTCGGGACGCCCTTCGCAGTTCACGAAGCTAGTCGCCCAGACGTGGCCTCTTTAGCGCTGGGGCCTGGACATAGTCGGGCCCCTGCCCACGGCTCAGGGGAACCTCAAGTTCACCTTCTTCACCGTTGAATACTTCACCAAATGGATTGAAGCGAGGGCAGTATCCACTATAACATCGAAGACAGCCCAAAAATTCTTCTGACAAAATATTGTTTGCCGCTTCGGAGTCCCGTCTGAACTCACGGTCGACAATGGCAAGTAGTTCGACAACCAAGACTTCAAAGATTTCTGCTTCTCCATCGGCACCAAGCTTGCCTTTGCCTCCGTGTACCATCCCCAATCCAACGGAGTCGTGGAGCGCGCCAACGGCAAAATTTTCACAGCCATCATGAAAATGCTCCTCGGCGACAAAAAAGGCAAGTGGCCCGACTTGTTACCCGAAGTGGTCTGGGCGCTGAACACAACTGAGTGCAGGGAGACTGGGTTCACCCCTTTCCGCCTTCTATACGGATCGGAGGCTATGACTCCGCAAGAAATAAAACATGGGTCACCTCAGACAGCCGCGTCGGTCGTCCCCGACGTAGTCGAGCCGACTTCGAAGGACCTCATCGACGGAGACCGCGTCTTCGCCCTATAGGCTCTAAACAAATACCAAGCTCAGACAAAAGCATGGCGCGACCACACAGTCATCCCGAGGGAGTTCAATGAAGGAGACCTCGTACTCGTCCGGACAGCTCGGACAGAGTCCCGGGGCAAGTTGGAGCCGAAGTGGGAGGGCCCTTTCATCGTCAAGACGAAGGCGTCCCCCAGCGCGTACAGGCTCACAACTCCATCCGGCGAAGACTTAGAACATTCATGGAACATTGATAATCTTCGCAAATTTTTTGTTTAATTCCTCTGGGCCACTTCGCCCTTGTAATCCGCAAAACAGTCTTAAGCCGGCCCGCACTCTTTTCCTCCCGGGGGGTGAGGTTTTTAACGAGACAGAGCCATGTAATATACACACGAAAAATCCCCCACAAAAACTACGTCGAAAAAGACCGCATCAACGGTCTTCGACATTCGACCGACACAAAAGTCACCGCGAGGGGCAGCGATGGCTACCCTCGTGTGCGACAGTCCGCGCAAAAGTCGCCTAAGGGTACAGCCGGACTAGCACAACAAGTGCGTAAATTCAAAGTCTTCTAAAAAAAGACTATCCGTGCAAAAGTCGCCTAAGGGTGCAGTCGGACTAGCACAACAAGTGCGTAAATTCGAAGTCTTCTCAAAAAAGACTATCCGTGCAAAAGTCGCCTAAGGGTGCAGCCGGACTAGCACAACAAGTGCGTAAATTCGAAGTCTTCTCAAAAAAGACTATCCGTGCAAAAGTCGCCTAAGGGTGCAGCCGAACTAGCACAACAAGTGCGTAAATTCGAAGTCTTCTCAAAAAAGACTATCCGTGCAAAAGTCGCCTAAGGGTGCAGCCGGACTAGCACAACAAGTGCGTAAATTCGAAGTCTTCTCAAAAAAGACTATCCGTGCAAAAGTCGCCTAAGGGTGCAGCCGAACTAGCACAACAAGTGCGTAAATTCGAAGTCTTCTCATAAAAGACTATCCATGCAAAAGTCGCCTAAGGGTGCAGCCGGACTAGCACAACAAGTGCGTAAATTCGAAGTCTCCTCAAAAAAGACCATCCGTGCAAAAGTCGCCTAAGGGTGCAGCCGGACTAGCACAACAAGTACGCAAATTCCAAGCCTTCTCCAAACGGCTACCCGTGCAAAAGTCGCCTAAGGGTAGCGCCGGGCCAGCATAACGAGTGTAAAAGTCGAAGGCCCATTGCATCAGTCCGAAAGTCTACAAGTGTAGCCGGACCGACACAATAATGTACCAGACCGGGTGCGCAACACCTTACGAACACACCCAGATGCGCGAAGGTAGTCAACCTTATCATACAAACTACAGTCACACGCGTACAGCGAGGGCATCACACCTTACATAGGTTCAACCTTCGGAATGATCCCCATCTCCCTATAGTTAAATAGCATTATCCTCAGCTCCTCACCCTCAAAAAGCCTCCGCAACTCCCCCTCACCCATACTCGCCCCAGCTGGCGAGGACAACAATTCCTGCCTACCAGCCCCGCCCACACGAAGACGACCACCATCAAACCTGCCCACTCTATGCTTCGCCACCGCCCTTCGTCGCCTACGCCCAACTCTCGGACCAGGCAAAATCTCAGCATCTGTAACACGCGGAGAAGCCTCCGCCTCAGCCACGTCCAAGGCCGCAAAATAATCTAAGCCTTCATCCAAAGACTCTTCCGACCACAAAACCGAACTCCCAGAGTCGTCAAACTCAGAAAACTTAGACGTAGACCCATCCGATTCATTTCCAATGACCACAGTTGAAGCCGCCACAAAATTAGCAGTACCGGTTGCGTGCGCAGGCCCAAAATCCTGAACCTGCACAGCAACCAAGGTTCAGTAACACAGACAAAATTCCCTAACTACCCCATACACACTAACCCACCTGCGAAGACCCAGCAGCAGCCGCAGGATCTTCCGCCGCTGGCTCCGTCGCTGCCTTCGCGGGATCCTCCGCCCTCGGTACGGTGGCGGCCGGCGAGCCTCCACCAGACACAGCAGTCGCAGGGGCAGTGTGGGAGCCTTCCCCAGTTTCCGTGGGTGGCACCGGGTAGACCTCAGCCTTGGCCACCACCGGGTCGGCCTCCGCTTCGGGCAGCGCGCTGTTCAGACGCTCGAAGTCCTCCACCTCCTCAGCACACGCCATCTGCAGCGCAGTACACCGATTCAGCACACCAGCGCACACCCACATTCCACAACACAAAATGAAACACAAACTTTACCTGATCCCTTGCCCGATCAGCCCGTTCCCTAACCGCCTCCCGACCGTGGGGACCCCACATCCGGTTGAAGAGGGCCCCCCGGCGTCCTTCACCATAGGGTCTTCGACCTTAAAAATATCGCGCCCAAAATCTTCATCGGATCGGTCGAAGACCTCATAGTGACTGCACCCTTCGAGGGACAGCGTGTTCATTGCCCCCTCGCAGGTGACGAGGGAGGCAAACGACATGAAGCCCGCCACGATGGTCGGGAGCGCTTGCAATTCATCTTGCAGCCATTCGAGGCACCGAAGGCCCGCCTCTCGGTCGGGCACCTCGAAGTCAGCAGTCCGCGCACCCAACTCGCGGTACGAGTCCACGAGCTGTTTGCGCGTCCGTTCAACCTCCACGCAAGTAGAAGCCTCGGCCCTGTCCACGCGGGCCTGCAGAGCGTTGAACCGTGCCTCCCACTCCCCGGCGCGCTAGCTGGCGAGACTCTCCTCTGCCCTCGCCAATTTTGCCTCCGCCTGCGCCGTCTGCGCCTTGGTGATGGCCTCATTGGCCTCCCTCCTTTCCTCCACCAGCTGGCACCGGAGGTCAGTCCTCTCGCTCTCCAGGGCGGCCACCTTGTCCGCCAGTCGGTGGTTTTTGCTCTCCGCAGCCGACTTTTCCCGGACGGCGTCCGCGTGCTGCGCCCGAAGTCTCTTGACTTCGGCATCCACGCCCGCCGTCAGGGCGCCCGACGCCACGCGGTCAGCGAAGTCGGCCACCTAACAGACGCGCATCAGTACACAATCACCACGAAAGCGGCCCACAACAAAGCCTACCTCAACTTACTTGATTCAACTGCAGCGACGCTTCCCGCAGCCGGCGGGACACAGTGCCCGCCTCATCTTTAACGGCAGTGGCCACCGACACCTCGCCGCCAGCGCTAAAAGCGTCACCCTTCGCCCCAAAAACCGTGGCAGACTCCGTGGCCACCACCGCAGGCGAGACGGCAACAAGTTGCCCTTCGCCCGACCCTGCAACGTATCACCGGCCAAAAAAAACCTTACCGGCGAGATAGTCTTCCACGCAAATGTCTGTGCCAAAGTCGGCAAGACGCTTACCCGGCGAAGGCAGTTCCCGGGCCTTCGCGGCTCCCTCCGGGGCGGACTTGGTCCCGCCAGCGCCGGCAGCCTTCGCGCTCTCCGGTAACTTGCCAGCTACAGGCACGGCCGCCTTCGCAGCCAGCGAAGGCTGGCTACCGCCGGGGACAGCAGCCTTCGCACCACCCCACGCCCTCTTCGGCCTAGCCTCAGGGAGCTGGACGACGGCCCGGCGCTTCTGCGCAGCCTCCTACCGATCCTTGTTCATCACTGCCGACACAACAGCAGCAACATTCCATCCGTAAGGGAAAATCTTCAATCCACGAGCTATACGAGACGTAGACATGTCCTTGCCCTCTGCCCAGGGGATCGGAAGATTCTTTGGCCACCGACCCCCGGTAACCTCCAGCATTCGCGCCGAAGACTCCCGGAGCTCGTGCGAAGACATCCTCCCCCCGGGGGCCGCGCATGTCTCCATCAACTCCACAACAAAATTATCAGACACCCTCTTTTTTCCCACCACGGTACCTAATTTTCTCTTCTTAGTGACCGGGGCGGCCTCCTGCGATGGCCCTTCCTCGGTACCGCCCATCGGTTTCTTCCCACGGCGGTCGGCAGTGTCTTCCCCGGGGTAACCGCCGTAAGGCAAGCGGTTCAACTCGAAGACCCGGTTCAACCTGTCATTGGCCCCGCGGATATCCCAGCTCCGCAGACCCTCCGTCTTCGGCACGTACCACCCCACGATCCTCGCCGCGCCGTCCTCCGCTTCACGCACGAACGCGGCGGGATCTCGGCCCCGCAGATCCAGTGCGAAGGCAGGACTCCGCACCAGCATCCCCCCATGGGAGGGCATCTGGCGAGGGCATACTTCGCCCAGCGCCTAGCCACACGCCAAGGGTCATACTCCATACCCCACAAATTCCTCAACTGAGGTCATGCCCGCTGCTCATGCGGGCCGCGCACCGAAGGGCCCCCTCGACTTCATCATCCTCCGCTACCTCAAACTGCGGATACGCCGCGTAATAATGCGAGCACATAACGGCCACGGGAAGCCCTGGTTGGCCTTCGACTGTGCCTTCGGCAACGTAGAACCAAAATTCCCACCAGTTGCCCCACTTATTGCGGGCGCAGGGAACCAACTCCACGACTTCCATCGAAGTCTTGCCGGTCTTCGGCGTAAATGTGCAAGATCCAAATTGAGCAATCTTATTTCCAATTTTCCTCTTCTGCCAATGCAGACAATAGTGCTTCGCGAAGACTTCGACTGATGGCTGCCCGCCATACGAAGTCGTCGCCTAGACATACTTTGCCAGGGCCACCACGACATTCGGCGTCAACTAGTGGATTTGGACTTCGAATCTGCGCAGGACTTCCCCCACAAATCGATGCGTGGGCAGACGAAGGCCAGCGGCGAAAAAAGCCTCGAAGACGACCAGCTCGCCTTCCGGCTCGGTGATCTCCTCTGCCCCCGGCACATGCGCTACTCTGCCGCCAAAAGACTCAAGCTGTTGCATGTCATGCACGCGGACCGAGGACATCCGCGACACGCCGAATTCCACTGTGTCGCCAGGACGCAACTCCTCCGCCGCCACATTGCTCAGCGTCTCCTCAGACGATTCGCCGGCCGGCGGCGTATCAGCAGCAGAAGAGGAAGAGGACGGCATGGCTACGTACCGTCGGCGACGGCGGGCGGTCTACTTCACACGGGCCAGATCTCCGGCGAGCAGGAGCAAGGAGGGCAGACGAGCAAGCGAGCGGTTTGAAAAGGAGGTTAGGGTTTTCGCGGTGCGCGGAGAGATAAAGTTCAAAAGGCACCGTCTCCCGCCCCCTTTTATACACAGGGCGCGGCGCTTCGGGAAACCCGCAATCCAACAGTGTAGCGTCAATCAACGGTCATGTCAAAAACCCCCGAGGAACCACTTCGAGCGAGGGCAGCGTCTCCACCATCTAGCGACGTCTTCGGCACCAGATGACTTGGTCGAACTGGTCCCTCGGAGGGCAAATGTTGGGGCGAAGGCGTAGACGCTACCCTCCGCACGAAGTCTTCGCTAGTCTTCGCTGCACCAACGGAGACGACGACTGACGGACAGCACCCTTCGTCCGACTCAACTAAAGGACGAAGGCCCATGGCGAGGCCGCTCCTTCCCGCGGGGTCGTCTAGCGTGAGAGCCCACGACCAATCCGGCCCGTCATAACGGGCCCCGCGCTGTTGTCGCGCATTACGGGCCTAAATTGTAAAGGTTCTCCTGTTATTACGGTCTGTAACCCTGCTTTAATGGGAATATTCCGGGAGGACCTAGGCTCCTGAGGGCACATGCATCCTTAATCCTTGACGCTGGGCACTCAGGCACCTATAAATACCCCCGCACAGTGCCCATGAGGGGCTAGGTTAACAGAGCTATTGCCATCTCGAGTTGTAGCCCCGTTTGCACCACTTTTACTCCCCTGTTGGATCAACTCGCTCAGGAGAGCAAGTTTCAACAAAGGCGTTTTATGAGCTTCTCTCAAGATATCCAGCTTCACCTCTGATTTCTGAGGCACACAGAGACGGCCCCTAAAACGAACCAAATCATTCTCATCAATGGTGAACTCCCGCGGTTTACCATCACCAACCCTCTTTCGAGCTTCCTGCAATAGACGATCCTGCTGCTGAGCCGCACGCACTCTCTCCATGAGAGAGGATTGAATAAGCATTCGAGTCTCCTCGCTAGCGGTGCCGACATAATACAAAGCGATCCCCAAACGGTCAAGATCAGCGATCAATGGCAAGGCCACCTTTGGAACCCCGGACCTGCTAAGGGCATCAGCCACCACATTAGCCTTCCCCGGGTGATAATGAATGGACAAATCATAATCTTTAATCAATTCCAGCCACCGACGCTGCCTCAAATTCAGCTCCTTCTGAGTAAAAATATACTTGAGACTTTTATGATTGGTGTAAATGTCACAAGCCTCGCCATAAAGGTAATGCCTCCATGACTTTAGAGCAAAAACCACCGCGACCAATTCAAGATCATGAGTTGGATAATTCCCCTCATACTTCCTCAACTGCCTTGAGCCATAAGCAATCACTCTGCCTTCCTGCATCAACACACAGCCAAGACCAATACGTGAAGCATTCGTATAAACTGTGAAACGCTTACCGCTCTCAGGCAAAGCTAGGATAGGGGCGTCCACCAACTTGCTCTTCAATGTCTGATAACTGACCTCACAATCGCCGGACCAGATGAAGGGAACACCCTTCTCCAAGAGCCTAGTCAAAGGCTCAGCAATGCTGGAAAAATTTGGTACGAAGCGCCAATAATACCCAGCGAGCCCCAAGAAACTTCAGATTTCAGAGACACTAGAGGGTCTCTTCCACTCCACCACAGCCGCAACATTCTTGGGATCAACCGCAATACCCTGCTGATTAATCACGTGCCCCAGGAAAGCCACTTCGGATAGCCAAAAGGCACACTTCTTCAACTTGCCATAGAATTGATTCTTCCTTAGGGCACCCAGAACGAGACGGAGATGCTGCTCATGCTCGGCCTCGGTCTTTGAATAAATCAGAATATCATCCAGGAACACGACCACAAAGTTGTCCAGGAATTCATGCAACATCCTATTCATTGCTTCCATAAAGGCAGCAGGGGCATTAGTTAAGCCAAAAGACATGACTATGAACTCATAATGCTCATACCTGGTGCAAAAGGCGGTCTTCTCAATATCCTCCTCACGAATCCTCAATTGATGATAACCAGAGTTCAAATCAATTTTGGAGAACACCTGGGCACCCCTCAACTGCTCAAAGAGGACCTCAATTCGGGGAAGCGGATATTTATTCTTGATTGTCACTTGATTCAAAGCGCGATAATCCACACACAGCCGCTTGCTTTTATCCTTCTTCTCAACAAACAATACTGGGAAAGCCCATGGAGACCTGCTAGGCCTAATGAAACCCTTAGCCAGCAGATCATCCAATTGCCGCTTCAATTCAATCTGCTCCTTTAGGGCCATTCGATACGGGGCCTTATGAATAGGCTGCGTACCCGGGATCAGCTTAATCTCAAAAGCTGCATCGCGCTCCGGAGGAATGCCTGGAAGCTCTGCCGGAAACACGTCAGCAAAGTCACACACCACCCGGATGTCCTGCACCCGCAAGGCAGCCTCACCCTCCACCACCATGGAGAAAAAGATCCCCGACTTCCTTGACCGGTGATCAGGAAGCAATTGCGCCAACAAGGATAACGTGAACTTCGGGGAACTTCCCAAGAATACCACCTCCTTACCCGACGGCGCCTGCAATAACATTGTCTTCCAGAAACAGGATATAACTACGCGATACTAGGATAACCAATCCATACCCAAGATAACATCGAATGCCCCCAAGGAAATCACCACTAGATTGGCCGAAAAGACCTCATCAGCAAGAATGACGGAACACCCCTGACAAACTGAATAGCTACTAATGGAGCCATTAGCAGATCTAACCAAAATTGGGTGACCCAACCTCTGCACCAAAAGACCAGCCCGCGACACAAAATCCTCCGAAACAAACGAATAGCTAGCGCAAGATTCAAAAAGAGCATGGGCTACAAATGAATCAACTGAAATCGTAGCTGTCACCATGTCTCCTTGCTCCCTACCATCCGCAGCGGGTAGCACATAAGCTCCAGAAATACCCGCAGAAGAGGAAGCTCCCGGAGTGAAATTAACAGAAGAACCCCACTGAGCCACCGGATGAGACAGGCGCGTTGCTCCAAACTAAGACGACATAGGAGTAGACGGTGCAGGAGTAGGCGTGGCCTGATACTGAGGAAAACCCTGCATCGGCACGAACTGAGAAGTCCCAGGCACATAGAGCTGTTGCGGAGGAAGAGGAACTGAAAACTGCTGCTCAGCACTTGACATCATGTTGATAGTGCCCTGAGAAGAGGAGGAAGTCACCGGCTCCCATCTGAGCTTCCCATTAGGATTCCTCCTACACACCACATCCTTATGGTCCTGACTGCAGATAGAACACCTGCCACTCCACTGGCACTCTGCACGGTGATGCACATCGCCACAGCGGAAACACACCAGCCCCAGCCCGGGCTTAGGAACAGCCCGAAACCTCTGAGTACTTCCTCCCGAAGTACCTGAGTCAGAATATTTGCCGCGGTAAGGATGGTGGCGCTGGTGCTGAGACTTGCCCCTCTTGTGGGCTGGACCTCCCGTGTTGCCCCTCCTCGCGTCCTAGCTACGAGGCTGATCAACACCCGAAGACTTCTGCGACTCCATGGTATACTGGTGTTGCATCTCCACACCCAGTGCCTGCTCCACCGTGGTACGGATGTCCACCAACGTTAAGGCTCCCAGAGCATGCCTGATAGAAGGCTTTAGACCCTGACGGAACTGGCTCTCCTTCTCCATCTCATTATAAGCCACATGAGGGACAAAGCGGACCATCTTGTTGAAGCCCACCTCATACTCTGTGACAGACTTCTTCTCCTGCTTGTAGGACTGCAAGTCAATCTTCATTTTCTCTAGGAAGGTGACCGGGTAGAATCTCCTTTCAAACTGCCTGATGAAAACATCCCAAGACAGGACTCCTGGTGAGGAGGAGTGCGCTGCCAGCACGCCTCTCCACCAAATTTGGGCCTCTCCCTTCAACAGCTGTGTGCCAAAGCGAACCCGATCTCCATATGCAATCTCAAAGACATTCATCTTATCCTCCACATAAGTCAACCAATCTGCCACCTCGACCGGAGTACCACTGCCATCAAAAGAATCCAACTTCATGCCCATCCACTGCATCAGAGAAAGACCACTGACTGGAAGAGGCACCTCGGCCCTGCCACCTAGAACAGCACCCGCAGGGACAGCGTCCCCAGGCACTTCTCCACCACCAGCACCCTGAGCAGCACCTGCAGGGGCAACAGGAATGGCTTGCCTCAGAAGGGCCAACTCCTGCTGCATGGCCTGCATCGCGGCTAACATTGCCGCCGGACTCATCGAGTCCCCACTAGGAGCTTGCGGACTACCGTGAACCCTACGAGGCGGCATAGCTGCAGCCACAGGGATGAGAAAAATAAGTAAATAAGATTGGCATAACATCTCTTCAGATAATGTCAAACTAGCACAGACAATAACATAACATATCAATAGCAAGCCAGAAATCCCATCCTACATGTGCAGTGTGTCAATTTATTTTTACTCCACTTGCTAGGACCTACAGCCTATACCTTTGATACCAACTGTAACACCCCACTGGTCACACACAATGGATATTACCAAAACTCCTCCCACCAAACTTACTCAACATAAGAGATGTAATAAAGAGAGCAAATATTGCAAAATCCGGTAGCACCTCCTTTGAAACTAGCATAACAAGGAGGGGAACATGTAGTTCATACAGGATATAAAGACAGATAATTCACGTAGTAGAATCTAAATGCAAAAGTGGTAAAACACATTCATGACCCAACAGAAGCAAAATAAATGAGATAAGGAACTCAGCCCACCCCAAAACAAACACTCAACCAAGAACAAAGTAATTCACTAGACTTGACCCTCTCTGATTAACAATATTATTAAGTGATGGTTCCTTTATTAAAGGTGTAGTGGCCGTGCTGCTACATCCCTCTTTTCCCAAAGCAAAAATTAGGTGCCTGCATCAAACAATGCAAGATGTGAGATGACACATCTCAGCAAGTAAACATAACAACAACAAATTGGACATTGTAAATCAACTGTGCTTAAACAACCACGTGGTTCAAAACATCCTTTTTGAACCTTAAATTGCAGCAAGTAAACAAGTAACTAAATACTTAACGCCAAGAAGAATCACCATGCTCAATTCCAGATTATCCACATCCACATAATAGATTCCACACCTCTCCCATGAATGCACATGGCTACAGATACAATAATGACTTCTGCCTCCATATCTCTAAGCATATGAAGCTGCATCATACCCCTTCTCGGCCAACATATTATGCTCAATGTACCGGTACGGTCGGACCATAAGATCGCGACGAAACTTCAACGCAATGGATGATGAGTGCATCATGCATGACAACATCATGAGTTCTTCCCAAATAAAATGTGCTAGACATATACTTCCACCCATTCCACATAATAACCACTTGAGTAACATGATCAAACCTCAAACTCAACATACGAAATCCATGAAACATGAACATTTTCAAATGATGGTACTCAATAAATAAAAAAATATGAATATGAACACAATAGCAGAACATAATCAAGTATAAGACTCCTCATTTGACAGACGGAATAACCATCACAGTTTTACTTGCCTTCACCGGAAGTTTGGGAAAATCCCTAAGAATGATCTGGAAGTCCACCACATGTTTTTGACACCCAACTTATCGCACCAAATACACATAAAAAACTCAAAAACAACGCCGCACCTACACGCAGTCTCAAACCCCGCCGCGGGTATAATTTCCCCCCACCCCCCCCCCCCACACCAACCAAACTGCAGCGGCGCTGCTTAACAATTCCATAACATTAAAATTAAGACAGCAGTGGTGACAACCAAAAACTCTAGAGACAACTACATACATTTCCCCACAAGTTTGGTATATAATTTAGGATTAAATTCTAACATCTAATTACCCCTAAACGGTCCACAAGACAACTCCTGCAATCTGTTTTTTCCTGATTTGGGCAGTGACATATTCGGATTCAAACAGCGATAACTTTTAAAATATAATTCCGAATCGAGCGCATAAGTACTTGTTGGAAAGATAACATAAAGCCCTACATGATTATCATACTGATTAACACTAATTACTCCCGAAAAATCTCTAGAAACTGCTAATACTGCTGCAGTTCATCCCCCTGAAAATTTGTTTTTTTGGACAGCCACATACCCGGATTCAAACGGTGATAACTTTTAATTTATAACTCCAAATTGAGCGCATAAATACTCGTTGGAAAGGTATGCCAAAGTTCTACATGATTCTCAAACTGATTCCCCTTAATTCTCCACGAAAAATGCCCAAAAATCACTAATTCTGCTGTTGTTCGTCCACCCCCTTAAAATTCTGGACAGCCCTTCTAAGAAATCGCACACACAACATCTAAACAATTGAATTGCCGCACAAATGAACAAGAGATAGACACAAAAATCACCTTGGGTTCTCCCCCTTTTCTTCCTCCCTTCCTCCCTCCACCGGAAACCGTTGAAGAATTGTACCACGCGACGAAGATCCGAGCGACAACGAATGGCACCTTGGGAGGAGGAGATGGGGGGCGGCGGCTAGTGTTTGATGTGTGGCTGCAAGTGCTTGAGAAAGGAGGAGATGGGAGGGGGTGGCGGCCAAGAGCGTAGGGGAATGGGGGGGGGGGGCGACTGCACAAAGAAGGGGGGAGTTAGGGGGAGGGCGGCTAGGGTTATGGGGGTTAGTGGGCCGAAACAAGATTCACGGCCCAACACGCCCACACGACGGCTCCCGACCCCGATGCAAGCGCCTAACCAAAGAAATTCTACTGCCCTACTGGTGAATGTTTTTCGTCAAATTCCAAATTCCCAAAACGCAACCACCGAAAGAGAGAAAAGAAAAAAAAACAAAAAGAATACCCTCCAACTTCTCTTCTTTGCAAACCGGGTATCACAAACTGTAACACCCCACTGGTCACACACAATGGATATTACCAAAACTCCTCCCACCAAACTTACTCAACACAAGAGATGTAATAAAGAGAGCAAATATTGCAAAATCCGACAGCACCTCCTTTGAAACTAGCATAACAAGGAGGGGAAACATGTAGTTCATACAGGATATAAAGACAGATAATTCACGTAGTAGAATCTAAATGCAAAAGTGGTAAAACACATTCATGACCCAACAGAAGCAAAATAAATGAGATAAGGAACTCAGCCCACCCCAAAACAAAGTAATTCACTAGACTTGACCCTCTCTGATTAACAACATTATTAAGTGGTGGTTCCTTTATTAAAGGTGTAGTGGCCGTGCTGCTACATCCCTCTTTTCCCAAAGCAGAAATTAGGTGCCTGCATCAAACAATGCAAGATGTGAGATGACACATCTCAGCAAGTAAACATAACAACAAATTGGACATTGTAAATCAACTGTGCTTAAACAACCACGTGGTTCAAAACTTCCTTTTTGAACCTTAATTTGCAGCAAGTAAACAAGTAACTAAATACTTAACGCCAAGAAGAATCACCATGCTCAAGTCCAGATTATCCACATCCACATAATAGATTCCACACCTCTCCCATGAATGCACATGGCTACAAATGCAATAATGACATCTGCCTCCATATCTCTAAGCATATGAAGCTGCATCATACCCCTTCTCGGGCAACATATGATGCTCAATGTACAGGTACGGTCGGACCACAAGATCGCGACGAAACTTCAATGCAATGGATGATGAGTGCATCATGCATGACAACATCATGAGTTCTTCCCAAATAAAATGTGCTAGACATATACTTCCACCCATTCCACATAATAACCACTTGAGTAACATGATCAAACCTCAAACTCAACATACGAAATCCATGAAACATGAACATTTTCAAATGATGGTACTCAATAAATAAAAAAAATATGAATATGAACACAATAGCACAACATAATCAAGTATAAGACTCCTCATTTGACAGATGGAATAACCATCACAGTTTTACTTGCCTTCACTGGAAGTTTGGGCAAATCCCTAAGAACGATACGGAAGTCCACCACCTGTTTTTGACACCCAACTTAGTGCACCAAATTCACATAAAAAACTCAAAAACAACGCCGCACCTACGCGCAGTCTCAAACCCAGCCGCGGGTAATAATTTCCCCCCCACACCAACCAAACTGCAGCGGCGCTGCTTAACAATTCCATAACTTTAAAATTAAGACAGCAGTGGTGACAACCAAAAACTCCAGAGACAACTACATACTTTCCCCATAAGTTTGGTATACAATTTAGGATTAAATTCTAACATCTAATTACCCCTAAACGGTCCACAAGACAACCCCTGCAATCTGTTTTTTCCTGATTTGGGCAGCGGCATATTCGGATTCAAACAACGATAACTTTTAAAATATAATTCCGAATCGAGCGCATAAGTACTTGTTGGAAAGATAACATAAAACCCTACATGATTCTCATACTGATTAACACTAATTTCTCCCGAAAAATCCCCAGAAACTGCTAATACTGCTGCTGTTCATCCCCCTGAAAATCTGTTTTTTTGGACAGCCACATACCCGGATTCAAACGGTGATAACTTTTAATTTATAACTCCAAATTGAGCGCATAAATACTCGTTGTAAAGGTATGCCAAAGTTTTACATGATTCCCAAACTGATTCCCCTTAATTCTCCACGAAAGATGCCCAAAAATCACTAATTCTGCTGCTGTTCGTCCACCCCCTTAAAATTCTGGACAGCCCTTCTACGAAATCGCACACGCAACATCTAAACAATTGAATTGCCGCACAAATGAACAAGAGATAAACACAAAAATCACCTTGGGTTCTCCCCCTTTTCTTCCTCCCTTCCTCCCTCCACCGGAAACCGTTGAAGAATTGCACCACGCGACGAAGATCCGAGCGGCAACGAATGGCACCTTGGGAGGAGGAGATGGGGGGCGGCTAGGGTTTGATGTGTGGCTGCAAGTGCTTGAGAAAGGAGGAGATTGGAGGGGGGGCGGCGGCCAAGAGGGTAGGGGAATGGGGGGTGGCTGCACAAAGAAGGGGGGGTTAGGGGGAGGGCGGCTAGGGTTATGGGGGTTAGTGGGCCCAAACAAGATTCGCGGCCCAACACGCCCACGCGACGGCTCCCAACCCCGATGCAAGCGCCTAACCAAAGAAATTCTACTACCCTACTGGTCAATGTTTTTCCTCAAATTCCAAATTCCCAAAATGCAACCACTGAAAGGGAGAAAAAAAACAAAAAGAATACCCTCCAACTTCTCTTCTTTGCAAACCGGGTATCACACTCTACCCCCCTTAAAAAGAATTCGACCTCGAATTCTGACGCTTCTATCGGAACGACAAAAGGAAATATTAATGAATCAACAACACTTACCCACAACAAAAAGTTCCGGATACTTCTGCCGCATCAGCTCCTCAAGTTCCCACGTAGCCTCGCGCTCAGACTGATTAGTCCATAAGACCATAACATACTTAATTGATCTCTTCCTCAATACACGCTCCGAGAATTCCAATATACGCACCGGACGACACTCCAAAGTCAGATCCTGCTGCACCGCAATTGGTTCCATCTCATTCTGATGGTCCGGATCCCGCAAGAACTTCCTCAACATAGAGACATGAAAAACCGGGTGTACCCCTGCCATGGAATCCGGTAGCAGCAAGCGATAAGCCAGGCTGCCCACTCGGGCTAAAATATTGAACGGTCCAATGTATCTCGAGCTGAGCTTTCCAGAGACACCGAACCGAACAACTCCTTTAGTAGGTGATACCCTGAGAAGGACTTGGTCACCCACAGCAAATTCCAGATCCCACCTCCTCACATCAGCATAACTCTTCTGACGGCTCTGAGCTGCCAAAATATTCTGACGAATTTCCCAAACCTTTTCAGAAGTCTGCTGAACCCAATCAGGACCAACTAGGGATCTCTCTCCCAAAGTCTCCCAGCACAGAGGGGAGATACACCGCCTGCCATACAAAGCCTCAAATGGTGCCATCTTGATGCTAGCCTGGTAGCTGTTGTTATAAGCAAACTCTGCCAGTGCAAGATGATCCTCCCAGCTACCCTTCCATGACAGAACACAAGCACACAACATATCTTCCAAGGTTTGGATTGTTCGCTCTGACTGACCATCAGTCTGAGGGTGAAAAGCGACACTAAGCGAAAGCTTGGTGCCCAATGCACTATGAAGACTCTCCCAGAATTTGGATACAAATTTGGAGTCTCGATCAGAAACAATATACTTAGGTACCCCGTGAAGCCTGACTACTTCCTTCATATACAAGGGAACCAAATTTGAAGCTGAATTTGTGGTCTTCATGGGAATAAAGTGCGCAGACTTAGTCAAGCGATCCACTACCACCCATATAGCATCCCTGCCACGAGGGGAACGAGGTAGACCCACCACAAAATCCATGGTGATATGCTCCCATTTCCACTCTAGAATTTCTAATGGCTTCAGCAAACCTGCAGGCCGCTTATGCTCGGCCTTCACGTGCTGACATACTTCACAGTCGGCCACATACTTAGAAACGTCAACCTTCATCCGCTTCCACCAGAAGTTTTGCTTCAAATCTCGGTACATTTTGGTTTCGCCAGGATGGACGGTGTAAGGCGTTTTATGAGCTTCTCTCAAGATATCCAGCTTCACCTCTGATTTTTGAGGCACACAGAGACGGCCCCTGAAACGAACCAAATCATTCTCATCAATGGTGAACTCCCGCGGTTTACCATCACCAACCCTGCACATGTAAGTCTGCGCACTTTATTCCCATGAAGACCACAAATTCAGCTTCAGATTTGGTTCCCTTGCATGTGAAGGAAGTAGTCAGGCTTCATGGGGTACCTAAGTCTATTGTTTCTGATCGAGACTACAAATTTGTATCCAAATTCTGGGAGAGTCTTCATAGTGCATTGGGCATCAAGCTTTCGCTTAGTGTCGCTTTTCACCCTCAGACTGATGTTCAGTCAGAGCGAACAATCCAAACCTTGGAAGATATGTTGCGTGCTTGTGTTCTGTCATGGAAGGGTAGCTGGGAGGATCATCTTGCACTGGCAGAGTTTGCTTATAACAACAACTACCAGGCTAGCATCAAGATGGCACCATTTGAGGCTTTGTATGGCAGGCGGTGTATCTCCCCTCTGTGCTGGGAGACTTTGGGAGAGAGATCCCTGGTTGGTCCTGATTGGGTTCAGCAGACTTCTGAAAAGGTTCGGGAAATTCGTCAGAATATTTTGGCAGCTCAGAGCCGTCAGAAGAGTTATGCTGATGTGAGGAGGCGGGATCTGGAATTTGCTGTGGGTGACCATGTCCTTCTCAGGGTATCTCCTACTAAAGGAGTTGTTCGGTTCGGTGTCTCTGGAAAGCTCAGCCCGAGATACATTGGACCGTTCACTATTTTGGCCCAAGTGGGCAGCCTGGCTTATCGCTTGCTGCTGTCAGATTCCATGGCAGGGGTACACCCGGTTTTCATGTCTCTATGTTGAGGAAGTTCTTGCGGGATCCGGACCATTAGATTGAGATGGAACCAATTGCGGTGCAGCAGGATCTGACTTTGGAGTGTCGTCCGGTGCGTATATTGGAATTCTCAGAGCGTGTATTGAGGAAGAGATCAATTAAGTATGTCAAGGTCTTATGGACTAATCAGTCTGAGCACGAGGCTACGTGGGAACTTGAGGAGCTGATGCGGCAAAAGTATCCGGAACTTTTTGTTGTGGGTGGTGGACTTCCGGATCGTTCTTAGGGATTTGCCCAAACTTCCAGTGAAGGCATGTAAAACGGTGATGGTTATTCCGTCTGTCAAATGAGGAGTCTCATACTTGATTATGTTGTGCTATTGTGTTCATATTCATATTTTTTTATTTATTGAGTACCATCATTTGAAAATGTTCATGTTTCATGGATTTCGTATGTTGAGTTTGAGGTTTGATCATGTTATTCTAGTGGTTATTATGTGGAATGGGTGGAAGTATATGTCTAGCATATTTTATTTGGGAAGAACTCATGATGTTGTCATGCATGATGCACTCATCATCCATTGCATTGAAGTTTCGTCGCGATCTTATGGTCCGACCGTACCGGTACATTGAGCATCATATGTTGCCCGAGAAGGGGTATGATGCAGTTTCATATCCTTAGAGATATCGAGGCAGAAGTCATTATTGCATCTGTAGCCATATGCATTCATTTGAGAGGTGTGGAATCTATTATTTGGATGTGGATAATCTGGACTTGAGCATGGTGATTCTTCTTGGCGTTAAGTATTTAGTTACTTGTTTACTTGCTGCAATTTAAGGTTCAAAAAGGAAGTTTTGAACCACGTGGTTGTTTAAGCACAGTTGATTTACAATGTCCAATTTGTTGTTGTTATGTTTACTTGCTGAGATGTGTCATCTCACATCTTGCATTGTTTGATGCAGGCACCTAATTTCTGCTTTGGGAAAATAGGGATGTAACAGCATGGCCACTACACCTTTAATAAAGGAACCACCACTTAATAATGTTGTTAATCAGAGAGGGTCAAGTCTAGTGAATTACTTTGTTCTTGGTTGAGCGTTTGTTTTGGGGTGGGCTGAGTTCCTTATCTCATTTATTTTGCTTCTGTTGGGTCATGAATGTGTTTTACCACTTTTGCATTTAGATTCTACTACGTGAATTATCTGTCTTTATATCCTGTATGAACTACATGTTTCCCCTCCTTGTTATGCTAGTTTCAAAGGAGGTGCTGCTGGATTTTGCAATATTTGCTCTCTTATTACATCTCTTGTGTTGAGTAAGTTTGGTGGGAGGAGTTTTGGTAATATCCATTGTGTGTGACCAGTGGGGTGTTACATTGGCTCAACCAGACATTGAAAAGCCTTTTGATGTGTATTGTGACGCTTTAGGTAGTCGACTCGGATGTGTCCTAATGCAAGAAGGCCGAGTCATAGCTTATGCTTCAAGAAAACTACACCGGCATGAGGAGCACTATCCAACTCATGATTAGGAATTAGCTACAGTGGTACATGCCCTTAAATTTGGCATCATTATCTGTTGGGAAATACTTGTCATTTATTTATAGATCATAAAAGTCTGAAATATATCTTTACCCAGTCAGAACTGAACATGAGGCAGAGAAGATGGCTTGAGCTAATTGAAGATTATGATTTGGAAATCCACTATCACCCAAGAAAAGCCAATGTGGTGGCAGATGCTTTAAGTCACAAAATTTCCTATCATTGTCTTACAGTAAGGACACCTGACACCACACTATGTCAAGAAATGGAAAAGTTAAATCTAGGGATGATACAACACGGAACCTTGACACAATTGAAGCTTGAGTCCATTCTTCTACGGAGAATTATTGATGCCCAAAGAACCGACAAGGGTATGAAGCATATTCATGAGAAAATAGAAGCCGGCAAAGCAAATTGCTTCATGAAAGATGACCAAGGAATAATATGGTTTAATGATCGCATAGTTGTGCCCAAAGATGCTGAAGTCCACCAACAAATTTTGGATGAAGCTCATCTTAGTCGATATTCCATTCATCTTGGAAGTACTAAGATGTATCAAGACTTAAAGCAACATTATTGGTGGACAAAAATGAAGATTGCAATTGCACGCTATGTGGCAAGATGTGATACCTGTAAACGTGTCAAAGCAATACATATGAAGACCGCTGGACCATTGCAATCCTTGCCCATCCCAACTTGGAAATGGGAGGATATTAGTATCGACTTCATTGTGTGATTTCCCAGGACAGCTAAAGGTTTTGACTCTATCTAGGTTATAATTGATCGGCTTACAAAAATAGCCCATTTTCTACCAATCAAGACATCTTACCCGGTCATTACCTATGCCCAGATATATATTGCTCGTATTCTCAGTTTGCATGGAATTCCAAAAACGATTATGTTGGACCGTGGACCCCAATTTGTATCTAAATTTTGGAGTGAACTGCATAAATCCTTGGGTACTATGTTGCTCCACATTTCGGCATATCATCCTCAAACAAGTGAACAAACTGAAAGACTAAATCAGATACTTGAAGATATGTTGCGAGCATGTGTCTTGGAGTTTCCACAAAAATGGGATGATTGTCTGCCATTGGCAGAATTTTCTTATAATAGCAGCTATCAAGAGACCATTAAGATGGCACCATTTGAAACACTGTATGGGCGACGGTGTCAGACACCCTTAAATTGGTTAGAACCGGGAGAAAGATGGTTTTTCAGGCCCGACATAGTTAAAGAGACGGAAGAAAAAGTCCAACGGATCATACACAACTTGAAAGAGGCACACGCTCGACAAAAGAATTATGTGGATAAGCGATGCCAACCTTTGGTCTCTCAAGTTAATGATCATGTATACCTGAAAGTATCACCAATGAAGGGTGTGAACCGTTTTGGGTAAAAGGGAAATTGGCACCCCGATATATTGGCCCGTTTCTTATTCTTGAATGATACAGACCAGTGACATACCGACTGTTGTGGGCCTTCGTCTTCCGAAGGTCCTCAAAAACATGACTAGCAATGTTTCCCAAGTGTAATATATGTTCAGGAACCTTCGGATTTGGGATAAAGTTGTACACAATATGAAAAGTAGGGTCAGGACGAAGGATGGACCAGTTCCGAAGCTATGCGCAAGGAAGCTCCGGCTCAACAACAAAAAAGGGAACTGACTTAAAGGGGAAAAGGCTATCTAGTCCTCATTGTATTCTCATTAAGTCAATAGTAAAAAGGGCATGAATGTAATTTTACACAGGCTGCACCCTATGCCTATAAATAGATGAACAGTACCCCCATACTGTACACGCTGACTTGTACTCGCTTGTGCGTCACGCTGGTACCTTTGCCTTCAATCAAGCCAAAGGTACAAATGTAATTTGATACCGTTCTTATTCATTCCTGATTATATAAAAGAAAGATATATTATGATGTCATATAATTATCCATGTTACTATATTTCATATGCCTCGTTTTTCATTGATTTAAGTTGTAATGATGAAGGTACGTCCTTCATAACCTTCGTCCGAAGATCGTTATATCCTCAGGGAAATAATGCTTCGAAGGACAAAGGGCATTAAAAATTAACCCATTTTTGTGTTGCCTTGTTCTTAATTCATAGCATTTGAGAAAAAGTCACCAACATTGGCGCCCACCTCCGGTGTACTCACTTCCACAACCTTCGGCAAAGCACTGACCTTCGTTATGCCACCAAAGAAGACAACAGCGCCAGGGGCTGCTGCACTACAGCCACTGGACACAAACCAGAAGACTCTCTCTCTCTCCGAGAGGCTCGAAGCCAGAAGAGGAAGGCCACCAGTCCAACATTCCAGGAGGAGGAGTTGGACCAAGAGAGCAGGGACATGGAAATCATCCATCAACAAGTGCAAAGGAAAAAAGAGAAGATGGCTCGACTGGCCGATCTTCAAAGGAAGATCGATGAAGCTACTGAGGAAGTGCGTCATCTTACTCAAGATGACCAAGGCCGAAGGCTTCAATACAGGGAGCTTCGTCAAGAGGGCTTATTCAACAAAGATGGATGGTATGATGATTTTAATCATGATACCTTTACTTTTGATGATGCTTCTCCCTTGGCAGCAGAATTGCAGGCTATCCCATGGCCACAATCCTACAAGCCACCCTAGCTACCCATGTACGATGGGCACTTGGACCCAAAGCAATTTTTGATGAGCTATGAGGCAACAATATCCTCATACGGAGGCAATGCAGCTGTCATGGCAAAGTCCTTCGTCATGGCAGTCCAGAACGTAGCCCAGACATGGTATTCTTTTCTTCGGCCAGGGACAATCACGTCGTGGCAGAAGCTCAAGGATATGCTGGTTACCAGTTTCCAAGGCTTTCAAATGAAGCCAGTCACAGCTCAGGCTTTGTTCCAGTGCACACAAGACCATGAGGAATACCTTCAGGCATATGTCCGAAGGTTCTTGCGGCTGAGGGCACAAGCGCCCATAGTGCCCAATGAAATTGTCATTGAGGCCATGATCAAGGGTCTTTGGCTAGGACCTATGGCTCAATATTTTGTCAGGAAGTCCCCACAAACTTTGGAGAAGCTGCTTCAGAAGATGGATGAGTATATCCGGGCTGACAACGACTTCGACCAAAGAAGGGAGGAAGCTTACAGATTCTCTGAGAAGACCAGGGGCTTCGGAGGAAGAATCCACCCTAGGCATGTCAGATCAATCCACAGCTCCAGTCAGAATGACGACAAAGGAAGCCAGCTTCAGAGGCCACAATACACCTCGTAGTACTTCGGGGCAGCAGCAAAGCTCCTTTAGGCCACTAGCTCCAAGGGGCAGAGGTGCCAGGGGCTTCGAAGGAAGATATGGGGATCAGCCCAGGAAAATCTATTGCCTATTCTATGGTGAGGACAAGGGTCATACTACAAGAATGTGCCAAATCACTATCCAGAAGCAAAAGGAGATCGCAGAAGCCAAAGCTCGGCAGAATCAGCCGAAGTAGGACTTACACACTACTTCGTGCCACTCTCCCTGTATACCAGAATATGTGGGCAATCATCCTGCAGCCTTTGTTGCTTCGGCTAGCCATTCTCAGGCTTCTTGGCCTCAGCTTCCACCGCCACCACCACTGCAACCTACACCTCCCTTTGAAATACTTTTTCTATGTCATTTTGTTTTTTTAATAAGGAATAAACAATCTAAATCTAGTTTTAAGTTCTTGTAAGAATTTTTGCTTCTATTGAGATGGAATATATCTTCTTCACAAACCTACGAAACCTAAAAATTGTCGAAGCTACAAAAAGTCGTTCCTAAGGGAGCGCAGCGTAAGTTTTACCGAAGCTACAAAAAGTCATTCCTAAGGGAGCGCAGCATAAGTTTTGCTGAAGCTAAAAAAGTCGTTCCTAAGGGAGCGCAGCGTAAGTTTTGCCGAAGCTACAAAAAAGTCGTTCCTAAGGGAGCACAGTGTAAGTTTTCTGCTCAAAAGTCGTTCCAAAGGGAATGCAGAGCCAAATACCGCCGAAATATAAGGCGAAGAAGTTCAAAAGTCGTTACTAAGGGGATGCAGAACTTATACCGCCGAAATAGAAGGCAAAGAAGTTCAAAAGACGTTCCTAAGGGGATGCAAAACTTACACCGAAAAATAAAAGGTGAAGCCGAAAAATAAATGGCAAAGAGATTCCAATCGTTCCTAAGGGAATGTAGAGATTGTGTGTTCCAGTGTGGGAGTGTGAGTATGTGTCCTCGACATCATTATCATTTTGCATCATATCATCACATCATTTCGCATAGCATCACATATACATCATATTGCATCAATGACACAAGAATGGAATATGGAGCCGATTTTTGGAAAATATTCTGTCAAAGTTACACGAAGTAAGCTTCGAATTACAGCCTCATCAGCCTACAAGTAAAAGAGGGATCTCTCTTTGTGAAGCAAGGATATCTTTATTTTTGCGAACCACGGATCTTCTTTCTTCACGAAGCATGAAAAGAAGGGAAGATGTTCTTTTTCGCCGAAGGCTCAAAAACGGTATGTATGAAAGTTTCATGCATCGTAAAGAAATAAATTAGAATAATTTACATATTCAATCCAAAGTTACACACGTCAAATATTACAGCTTCGTTACAATAAAAGCACAATGTCTATTCCAGTGTCTCTTGCATTGACCATTTAAAAATGTTTTCGCAGTAAGTGCTAGTCTTCCTTCAGGACTTTCTCCGCAATTTCATTTAGCAAATTATTGACGACTTCATCAACGATAGATTCAGCCATATTAATGATCTCCAGTGCTTCCTTCGTTTCTGGATCGGCCAGGGGATCGAATGGTTCTGGTGGCGGAGATAATTCAGCTGAAGTGGGAAAAATTAATTAATCCGAAGCCACAGAAACAAACGCCGAAGATGAACATCAAAAGATATTACTTATACGTCTTTCACGCTCTGCAGCTTCTTCAGCTTGTCTCGCTTTTATCCAGGCGTCATGGGTGTCTTTTTCACTTTTCTTTATAATTTCATGAGCCATGTCTCGGCCACCATTCACCCAGACATCATTATAGAATTTTCTGCACATTAAGGTCGCTTCAGCTGAAGGATCCTTTGTGTCATCTGCGGAGATGGCAGCTTTGGCCTGGGCCATGGTCTTGATGTGATCACATCCCGCCTTCTCCAAGATATCCGAAATCCCCCACACACCGAAAAATGCACAGACATCCCCGCGATCACTCAAGATTTCGTCAAAGGTCTCAGCCTCCCCACTTATCCATTCAATAACACCTTCGGGGTCGCCTCGTATGAAGTTTTCTTCGGTAGAATAGGCACCCACGTTGGCGAAACTACCTTTTATTTTCTTCACGCACTCCAAGGATTTTTCAAAGCATCTTTCCTTGGATGTGCAAAGTTCTTCAACATTTTTCTCTAAATAATTTTTCCAATATTCACTGATATCTCAGTTAGCTTCTGCGAGTGCACATTTTTCTTTAGCTTCTACCAGCTATTTCCGAAGGTCTTCAATTTTAGTCTTTTGGATTTTGGCCTGAGCCTTATAACTAGCTTCGTCTTCTTTCACTTTGTTTACCAATGAAATTAAGATTTTGTCTTTTTCAATACCTTCGTTTCTTAATTCGATCACCTCTGAGCAAAGGTTGTTTAGAGCCATCGTATAGCCTTCATCTTCAATATCTTTCTATGCCCTAAGCGCACTGCTAAGAATTAAGCCCTGCAAGAGAGGGACAGAATTGAGCATAGCACAAAAAATATTTCATTTTCAAATACAAAATTAGCTTTTATACCTTTATGCTATTGTATGCTAGGCTATCAGCATGTTCGTCCTTCGATAAAATCGAAAGACCGTCTTCCAGCTTTGGGAATCCGATGCTTTTACATATCTCCTGGCAAACGGATATTTCTTTGTTATCCGGGAGACAGTACAAAAAGTCTTCTTCGCCACTCCCATTAAACACTAGTGCCCATTTGGATATTTCAATCTTTGGGCATAGTGTTGCGCTTCTAACATCTCTTCTTGGGATAGTATCTTTCCCAAAGCAGGAGTTTCGATTTTTTTCAGTTGCAATCCGCCCTATTGATTTTTCCTTGGGGTCAGCAGGCTCCATCTTGGTGGACTCTGAAGGCCCAGTTTTGGTTTCAGCCTGAATTGTTGTAGTTTGGACTTCTGCCTGCTTAGTATCATCTTTGGGTTGCGCTTTGGCAACTTCGGCAATTTTCCTTATGGGAGCGAGACTTAAGGTTTTTGTTGTTGATAACACAACATCCCGCACATTCGCCATCCTTCTCCTCTTAGGAGTTGCGGTGGAACCCTTTTGTGCCTTCGACACTGTTGCCTTTGTTGGAGGACTCAAAATCTCTGGCATTTTCGTTATTTCTTCAATTTTTGGCCCTTTAGCCTTATCAGCCTTCGTCTTGACTAGCTCGACTGAAGGTAACTTTGGTATTACAGCTGGCTCTTCAGTGCTCTGCGCAGACGGAATAGTTTCTTTTGTTTCAGCAGCTGAAGTGGCCCCTTCGCCAAATTCAGGTATCACAGCCGGTTCAATATAACGCGACCGATGAGTCAGAACCTTCATCTTCTTGCCCTTCGGCTCAGCTGTGATCGCCGAAGCAACAACTTTTCCTGAAGCAGCAATCTTTCTTTTTACCCCTTGCCCTCGCAGTGGGTAACAATAGTCAGGGTAAACGAAGCCAATAGCATCGAATACCCTGTTCAATCTTTTCTTACTCCGACCCCCGAAGGCTGTGGACAAGGCATTATCCTCAGTCTTGGAATACGCCCCAAGTAACTCATCGCTAGTAGTTTCAATGCACTTCAGCCAGTCATCATTTGGTTCATCAAACTTATCCCGAAACCTGAAGGTATACTTCAACCAAACCAAACCACCTTCGCTAGAGTCAGTGATGGTCTACTTCGGCATTTCCCAGCTTTCCACAAGCGGCCATACCCTGAAGGCTATATGTTCTTGAATTAAATCCCTTGTGCCAATGAAGGAGCAAACAGTGCTGAAGGCCTTTTGACACGCTTCAGCGACGTCATCAATTTCGACCTTCGGCCTTCGAAGGCCGAAGCGGGACCAGATAGGGCACATTGTGCCGGAACCTCCTAAGTCATTAGGTCCACCTACAGTTGTCCTTGTCCAATAGACCTCAGACAACCCTGCAGGTGCCCCTGATCACTTGACAAGTTCGGTATCTGTATTCCTTACTTTTTCCAGGAGCGTTTCACCCGTCACGCAGACATTACAATACATCGGAGGTACGAAAAATGCGGAAGCAGTTACAATAACTTACTTTATTTAAAAGTAAGAAAGAGTAGTATTTATTACAAACCAGAACAAATATAAGAGTGCTGAGTACTATTATTATTACATAACCTGTGAGGCAAAAACCCCTCCCGATACACAGTAAAAAGTTTTTCTTAACGGAGGACCCTTCCTCCCGCAGCACTAGTCTTGATTTTCTTCTTTGGGTACCACCTTGGAACAGAAGCAACAAAAGTTGGCTGCTTCTTCACCTCTATTTCCTCCTCGTTCTCGAGATATAGCCATATATAATCATGAATGCTCATGTAATGCTCATGAAAATGCAAAGATAGTAAAAGTTTGTTATCTAATGTCTTGAATATAACTTTCCTTCATGGATCTCCGGCAAATTAGGGTTTTCGGAGTCTATAGCGAAGTTCATAGGGCAGGGGGGCTAGGGTTTTGGGTTCTAAGTACCAAACTTGGTCCAAACCATACCAAATTTTTCCCAAGGCTTTTAAATAATATTTAAAGTTTACCTGAAAAGTTTGGTGAATTTTTGAATTATTAATTATTCTCTAAAATTCCAGAAGTATGGATTTTGGCTATTTTAAATGCCCCAAAATTCCCTATTGGAACAAAAAATCATGAAACTATTTTTATTAAATACTATAGAAAATTAGGAGCCTAGTAAAATTGGTGTGGTATTATCAGCATTTTTCTATAATTTTCTAGAAATTCTCTAGCTCTGGTAGAAAAAGGAAAAAGAAAAAGATTCTACACTGTTGGGCTGAAACTGGCCCGGGTCGGCCCAAGTACTGGCAAAAGCGCGCGCGCCCGCGCCCGTGGTATTGACTTTGCGAATGGCCCCCGACATTTTGAATAACTTGAAGTGGGGTTGCAATACTATTCCTAGAGTCACTGACAAAAACAACCCCTAGTTCTATTTCTTCACAGAGTTCGGTCCATGTTGGCGAACGGTGGGGAAACGTGCTCCGGTGAGCTTGTATCGGCCGGATTACTTAAAGACGGGTACTCTACTTCAGCTGAAACAAAATTCAAGCCCTAACAAGTGTTTCCCCTCAACTAATTTCACTATTGGACCTCTAACTCACTCTGTCCATGGTGACTGTATGATCAATAGACATTCTAATGCGTTCCCGGCGATCTAGGGCCTCCTAGCTTAATCGGATGGGTCAGCTAGTATCAGGAGCAAGTAAGGGAGCTGAAACAAGAGGACAGCGGACATGAATGGACCTGAAACTCGTTGGCCACGGCGAGGTCACACCGCTCGGTGTTCTTGGTTGATTTGGGGGAAATCCCAAATTGGGGAGTTCTAGTGGATGATTCGAGGCACAAGTTGCTTTACTGGGTGCACAAATACTTAGCGGAGCAGGCGGAGTCGGCAATTTCTAGGCTCCTATAGCGGTGGCGTCCAATTTCGCGAAGATGCGCTGGCGGTCGGAGAGGAAGAAGGTTACTAGAGCTCAGGATTAGTGGCTTTCACCGTGGCGGCTCTCCGGCGATCACCGGGCATGCATGATGTGATTCACTGCGACGTGGTCTAGCACTTTAGCACGTGGCGCACAGCGGCAAGCGGCGAACTACGGCGAGGTCTATCCCGACCGATCAACGAGCAAGTGGGTACGGTGAGCTTAGCCGTGACCAAGCGTGAATCGATCCAGGCGCCAAGATCTTTACTCGCCCACGGTTATCCGCAAGTCATGGCGCATGAATCGTAGCGACCGACGTGAATCGCGGCGCGGCGGTCACCGACGGTGAAGGGGGATGAACTTAGGATCTTGTTCAGTCTCTGTACAATGGAGTCTCTATTTAGTGCGCCTGACAGCCCAACTTGCAAGTCTTGGATCTCAAATTTTCATGGGATGACTTGCTAATCTATCATTAAGAAAGTTGTTGTTCTACTATCTAGCTTCAATCTTGCTATAGCAATCACTCTAAAATTCTTACTAGATCATGCTCGAATCCTAGCTCAAAGATTGCTCAAGCACACTGTCAGTCTGAATTCAGACTTAAGGCAGTCAGAAAGCCCATCTTTGGGCCTAATTATCTCAAAACATTTCATGGCACCAAGGCATAATCCCTATAGCAAAGTTGTCCTCCTTTTATAGCTCTACAAACTTGATGTGCTGATCTAGGGCAAAATCTTCATAATTTGGAAGATATAGGGCTTCAAAGTTGACCCTATACCACAGAAATTCAGACTTAACTCAATAGAGTTTAAGTGGGGCTTTATGCAAATAAGTCCAAATCTCAAGGTTTAATTTGCAAATCCACATACATGTGAATCATATGAGTTAAGGTACCCTAATTTCATGGTTTTTGCACTTAGGTCCAAAATGTGCACACTTTTGCAGATAACCCCCTAGGGTTTCAGTCCATGGTTTTCTAGGGGTCTATTTAGGATTTTTGGCACTTCTAGGGTTTGGATGCTATTTAAGTTCATCCATGGTGACATTTTATGATTATTTCAACTAAGTTTTGAAGTTTTCTCTTGGTTAAACTTTGGTTACTCTTTTAAGCCCAGTTTAGGGTTAAGTACTATACCCTAGGGTTTCACCCATGAAATGTCACAGCAATACAACTTATTTGAAAGTTTTGCCTAGTGAATGCACTCTAGGTGTGACAAACACATGATATGCCAATGCTTATAATGTTATGCTCAAGTTTTAGTGACAGTAACACCAGGGGTGTTACATGCATGATGATTTCTTTTATGTCTTCTCTTGTCTTCAGATCATTCTTCACATAAAACCATTCTTCCATCCAGGCCCCGGGCCATCTCTTCCGAAATGTTGGCACTGGGTGGCTTGCGTTGGGACGAGCAACGAATCCATAACAACCAAAGTTATTGTGGTACTGCTCTTTACCAATGGCCTTCGTCTCATATAGAAGTTCTTGCATGTTGCAGAAGCATTTCGCACTTGGCTCTAGCCATTGACTCCTTACTGCCTAGACAAAAAGCCCCATCCTTATTACGGCTTCGGGGGTGACATGATGGAGGAAGATCTGGTAGGTTTTCAACACTTCAACTACAAACTTGCTCAAAGGGAACCGAAGTCCAGCCTTGAAGAAGCTTTAGTAAATTACAACTTCGTTTTCCTCAGGGGCAGGGACATTGTTGTCTCCGCCAGCCCTCACAATAGACATGTCTCGAAAGTACCTTCCTCTCATGTTCTCAAGATGACTCTGCTTAATGGTCGATTTTCCGAAGACAGAATGGCTTGGCCGCTAGGGCCGATCTTCAGAATCTTCATCCCCACTTTCCACATCATAGCTATCGCTATCACCAGTATATTTAGATAAACCTTCCAGTATCTCCTTAGTAATCTTCTCTGTGTTTGTCTTTGCCATCGACTCAATGAATCCAGCAATATAAGGATCCACAGCCTTCTTCTCCTCAAACAACTTCGTCTCTTGAGTCAACTTCGTCTTCACAACAACCTTCTCTTGCTTGGATATTTTTTCCTCAGACATGGTGAAAATGTGACTTTAAACCGAAGCTCAGGAAGCTTGGAAATCAGGTGAGAGCTAGTGAGCAAGAGCTAAAAAGTTTGAGAAAATAACGCAAATAGTGGCAATAGTGTACCAAATGCTATCGCTATGGTTTATATTTATATGCCAGTGTGTTGCAACTTGGTGGGCCCTATCTGTCATTGGCTATTGCTATTCTAGCAAAGGGAAGGTGTTTTTTCGGACTTTCGGCTTAAGGCCTTCGTTCAAGTCGCAGTTTGAATTCGTTGTTATAACAAATTAATACTGTGAGAGGCTACTGTTGGGGGCATCGTCTTCCGAAGGTCCTCAAAAACATGACTTACTATGTTTCCCAAGTGTAATATATGTTCAAGAACCTTCGGATTCGGGATAAAGCTGTACACAATATGAAAAGCAGGGTCAGGACGAAGGATGGACAAGTTCTAAAGCTATGCGCAAGGAAGCTTCGGCTCAACAACAGAAAAGGGAACCGACTTAAAGGGGAAAGGCTATCTAGTCCTCGTTGGATTGTCATTAAGTCAATAGTAAAAAGGGCATGAATGTAATTTTACATAGGCTGCGCCCTGTGCCTATAAATAGATGAACAATACTCCCATACTGTACATGCTGACTAGTACTCGCTTGTGCGTCACGCTGGTACCTTTGCCTTCAATCAAGCCGAAGGTGCAAATGTAATTTGATACCATTCTTATTCATTCCTGATTATATAAAAGAAAGATATATTATGATGTTATGTAATTATCCATGTTACTATATTTCATATGCCTCGTCTTTCATTGATTTAAGTTGTAATGATGAAGGTACGTCCTTCATAACCTTCGTTCGAAGATCGTTATATCCTCAGGGAAATAATGCTTCGAAGGACGAAGGGCATTAAACATTAACCCATTTTTGTGTTGCCTTGTTCTTAATTCATAGCATTTGAGAACAAGTCACCAACACCGACTTCAACTGCCAGAAACATTGTCTGCAGTACATAATGTGTTCCATGTATCCCAATTAAGGAAGTGCCTTCGGGTTCCTGATCGAACCATCGATGTAGTGGATGTTGCTTTGGAACCAGATTTGACTTATTCAAAACATCCCATTCGAGTTTTGGATCAGAAGGACAGGATCACCCGAAAAAGAACTCTTAAATTCTATAAGGTACAATGGAACCAACATATTGAAGATGAAGCTACCTGGGAGACTCGAGACTTCTTGGAGAAAAATTTTCCTAGGTTTTTAGCTTCATGTAACTTGGAAGATGTGTATATCTGAATGGAAAGTTGGAATAAACCCCATACCACTCCCTGCCCTGTAAGATATATAAGGAAATAAAGATGTGACGTGTTTCCTTTTCTGTTACTTACCCTAGGACCTTAAATCTCGGGACGAGATTCTTTTATGGGGGAAGGATGTAACACCCCTGGTGTTACTGGCACTAAAACTTGAGCATAACATCATGTGCATTGACATTTCATGTTGTTTGTTACACCTAGAATGCATTCACTAGGTAAAATTTCAAAACAAGTTATGAAGTGGTGACTTGAAGAGTGCTTAACCATAGGGTAGGGTATTTACCCTAGGATTAGGGCATGAGGGTAGTAGTAGCCTAAAATGAGTAAAATCTCAAAAGCCATGAGAAGTGTTCACAAGGTATCAAATTTGATGAACTTTAGTGGCACAAAAACCCTAGTGTGCCCAAACCCTAAAAACAAACCCTAGAAAACCCTAATTGGAACCCTATGGGGGTAAATGAAAATTCTATGCACTTTTGGACCAAAGTGCAAATAACAAAATGATAGAGCACCACAAACGAAGTAACTTTTACATTGGAGGATCTTCAAGTTGTATGATAAAGTTTGGACTTATTTGCAAAAAAGTCACATGAGCACTATGTGACTAAGTCTGAAATTCAGTGTGTTGGAGCCAACTTTGGAGTTATGTATTCCTCAATTCATGAAGATTTTTCCCTAAAACAATACAACAAACTTGTAGAGCTATGTTAGAGGTACAAATTTTATTAAGTGATTAAGCCCTAGTGCTATATGGAAATGGGAGAAAAATAGGCATGAAACTGGCCTGTCAGTCGACTTTGACCCTGAATCAGGACTGACAGTGATCTAGGGCTGATTTTGGGAGCTATTTTGAGCACGATCCAGCAAGTATTTGTGTGTGATTGCTATAACAAAATCAAAGTTGGATTAAGGACAACAACTTTGTTACAGATAGATTAAGTAGTTGCCACATGAAAATCAAAGATCAAGGCCCTGCAAATCGCTCTGTCAGGCGCTCTGATGGGGGTTCTGATGGTACAGTGCCTGAAGAAGATCTTAGGTGCAGTGCGCCTCACCGCCGGTGACCCCACGCTTGGATCCGTGCCGGCCGCCGCGATTCGTGCTCAGCGCAAACTAGATAACTGAGGGGAGTAAAAGATATTGGCGCCTGGATTGGCTCGGACCCGGTCACTGGATGGTTCATCGTACCCACTTGTTCTGCGGCCGGCCGAGATGATCCTCGCCGGCGTTGGCTGCTTGCCGCCTGTGCGCCACGTGCCTAGGAGCATTACCACGTCACAGTGAACCGCAATAGGGTGTCCGTCCATCGCCAGGAGCCTTGCCTCAGTAAAAGCCACGTTAGTGCTTCCTGGTGATTTCCCCTCTCTCCGGTCGACAGTGCGCCTTCTCCCAATTGAGCACCACCACTAATGGACTCTATAAATTGATGCCCCAGTGTGCTCCGCTAGGTTATTATGCATCCAATGCACCAGCTCTCGCCTCTGATCGTTCACCATAGCCTCTCAATTTCTCTTTTCCCCCAAATATTTTTTCCGCGCCACCGTGAACCCCTCGTCATGGCCAGCTCTCTGCAGGTGAGTTCAAGCTTCTTAGCTTGATGTTCTAGCCTCCCTTAAGTCTCCTGCTACTCGTAGACCCATTCAATTAAACTAGACCGCGCTGAATTACTAAGAACACCATAGTTTCTCCTCGGATCTTGCCGTCGTCGTGGGCAGACGAACTCCGGGCCAGATTCGTGGAATTAATGGAGGGATTAGTGTCACCGAGGGTGGAATTAGGTGTCGGCCAAGCTAGGGCTCTGGTCGTTGAGTATCTCGGCTGGTACAGGATCACCGGAGGGTGTGCTCACTGGCGTTCACCATCGGGGACTTGTCGTTGCGAAGAAATAGAACTCTGAGGGCCTAACTATGAATGTCAGGGACACAAGTGAATAGTGGAAAGGATTCTTAACCGATTTTTCAAACAGCTGAGGTCCTCTGCGCAAAGTTGATATCACGGGCGCGCGCGCGGGCGCGTTTCGCCTGGACGTGTGCCGATTCGGGCTGGTTTCGGCCCATCACTGTTCATCATTTTCCCTTTTCTTTTTCTGCCAGATTAGGAAATTTATAGAAAATTCTAGATAAATGATAAAATCATGGAACCAATTTTACTAGACTCCTAAATTTCTCTAGTATTTAATAAAAATAGGTCCAAGATTTTTAGTCCCAACTAGGAATTATTTGGCAATTAATAATGCCTAAAGCTTGTATTTTAGAATTTTAGAATTCAATTGGTAGTTCCAAAAATCATAAAACTTTTTGTATAAGCTTAATTTCATAATTAGAGCCCTTGGGTAAAGTTTGGCATGTTTTGGACGTTGTTTGATCCCAAACCCAAAACCCTAGCTTTCTAAGGTAAAATTTGCCTTATCCTAATGGAGTACTGACTCGAAAAACCCTAGTTACCCAGGTGTACCGTGAAGGAAAGTTGTATTCAAGATACAACTTGATGTATCTTTATTATAACTGCATTTTCATAGCATCACATGAGCATTCATGTATATGTATGGTTATGTATAGAAGACGAAGAAGTAATTGTGAAGAAGAAGCTGCACCACCAGCTGAGACTCCACCTGCCAGGAATAGTTTTTATTTTGATATATGTGGAACATATCCCGAATCCCCTACAACATAAGGCAAGCCCTAGTGCATTTACCCTTTTCCTTGTGGTTTTAAACTCTTTATCACTTGAAATAATGCATTAGGTGATAGGAGTTGAGTGATAAATTATTATTGCATTTCCTTCCTTGGAACTGTTTACCCTTCCTTGATACCTGTTTTGCTTAAAAGTTTTCTGATGCTTAGTCTTGACTTAGAAAACAAAATGATTTGTTATAAACAAAGATGATGCTTCATGTGGGATGGGGAGTTTTCAAAGAAAAGATTTGATGGTGGATCCATCATGGCCGTGATGGGTTCAACATCGAAAAAGTTTTACCTCTGTCAGGTACCAAACTTTGGGATTGTAAATGATAAAGATGAGACCGAGAGTGTGACTTGCACGAGAAGGTAGTCTCGGTCTAATGACTCCGTCTGATTCGATTAAGGACCATACCGATGTAGGCCTGATGATCGAGGACCTTTTAACTGGCCACATGCCTCGTCATGGGTAAGCTTTGCCTCAGGTAGACCAATACCAGAAAGGCCAACACATAATGGGATTGGAGAGATGGTGAGAGTAGCGGCAACCCTCCTTGGAAAAAGGCTAGACAGTGGTGTATCTGTGCTCTCGGTTGGCGTGAACCCAGTCTGGTCTTGAGAAACCCGGTGGCGAGTTGACATATACAAGGGTTAAGCGCTACATATGTCGTGTGGTTGGAGATCCCCAGCTGGGTATTAATCGATTCGGATCACCGTTACTTCTCGGACATGAAGACTTGGTCACTGACTTACACATAGCATTCCAGTAAACTGAAAGGGTGATAAAGGACGGCTAGCATAGGCCAAGTGCTTGAACTAGGGTAGAAAGAACTCTAGCTATAGGTAATAACTTAACCTGACAATAAAACTGGATTTTTAAGGATCCACTGATAGTAAGCATTTTTGCAAATAGAGTCTTTGTTCCTTGAACAACCTTACCTTGCCTCCCTCAAGCCAGCATATCCTTGAGAGTCTTTTTCTTTTGTCGGGTAAGACTTGTGAAAGTACACTCTGTACTCAGGGTTTTCAAACCCATGTTGTTGTAGGTGAGGAAACAACAGAGTTTTGCTGTTTCTGCTCAAAGGTGGTACCCAAGAAGAGCCCCAGCAGTGAAGTTGGTCGCGGGAGGATGTTTGCCTCCCACCTTGAAAACAATAAACTTTTGTGCAAGATGGTGTTTTGCCTCCCTGGTCTGTAATAATACTTTATGCACTCATGACCTTGGTATTGTAATAAGTACACTCTCTCTATATTTTGTTAATGTAAATTATGTTATTGTAATCTGCTTCCGCTATTTCCTTACTCTGGATTTGTGAAGTAATATCTATGTGACGGGTGAGGTGCTCTTGGGTGAAGTGATGAGGATATAGGTTACCGAACTTGTCGAGTGATTATGTGCACATACAGGGTTGTCTGAGGTCCTCAGGACAAGGACAACTGTAGGTGGGCCTAATACCTTGGGAGGTTCCATCACACGCTGTACATGGCAAATAGGAGATCGACAACCGGCTAGTCCCCGACCATCGCGCCCATCACGCTTCCACTGTGTAGCCGGTGTGGTCAACTGGAACGACGGCGAGGTCAAGTCTAGAGCGAGCTGGTGATGGCGCGCGACCAGGGGCAAGCAAAAAAAACGTCGAGCTACCACGAGGGTGTGTCTAGGGCGCGACTCACCAGACAAGCGGACGACCGGAGCAGGGGCACGACCAACGGGTTCTGCGGCTGGGGAGGGGCAGAGCACCGAGGAGGCTGGAGCTGAGCTGCCATGGATTGTGGCATGAGGGAGCAGGGAAGGCACTGAGCTGGGGGATGGACAGAGGGAGTTCCGAGCTAGGCGAGCACACGGCTGGGTCGGGCACGGCGGCCATGGCGAGCAGAGGACGCTAGCTTGGAGGAGCGAGCGACATGGGCGAGCGTGCCATGGAGCAGGAGGAGCGGCTAGCCAGGGAAACGCTAGCCATGGAGGAGCAAGGGACCAGGGGCGAGCTCAGAGGGAGCCAAGCACCATGGGAGAGGGAGCTCGTGTGACACCCCAGTGTCACCTTGGGTTCTTCTCAATACTAACTCTAGTGCCATCATTTCATGTAAGCCAAATTGAGCAAGAAGCACCAAATCAACTTAAGAATAAAAGACCCACTAAGTTTATATCTAAAGAATCATGTCTAAACCAAATGAGGTTTTCAAAAAAGGGGAAAAATGTTGAAACCCTAATACCAACCCTAAATAAGTCACTTAAGTAGAAAGGGAGAAAAGGGATAAAAGATCATGAAAAACATGAAATCATGGCTTAGGCCAATTATAAAAATTGAAATACACTAACTAAGCTACAATAAAGATTATAAAAGTTTGGCCAAAATTGTTTGTTAAAAACTCCAAGCAAGCCATTCAAGTGGAGGTTTAATGGGGAAATTTGAAATTCAGATTTATGAATTTTCAGCCTTTAAACCAAAACCGAGCGCGTTCACCTTGATCTCTATCTCAAAACTCTAAGCTCCCATTGACAAAAATGTGTCTAACTAACCCCTCTACCTCATACCAGAAGATCGCATTGGGACGCGTGCTCTAGACATGTCAAACCCGGGATCTTCTCTCTGTGCTCGGCAGTGAGACAAACCCAACTTCACCCCTCCATATCTCTTGATCTAGTCAGCGAAACCTGCAAGCCTCCACACACAAACAACAAAGGAATGTCAGGGGAAGAGATCTCTCAACGGGATCATGGCCATAATCTCAAAGATTTGGAGCCAATCCACGCTTGAACATGACCTCTCTCTGCGCTGCCTCGTGCTCGACGCTGTGCCAGCGCACGCCCCGAGTGTTTGTTAGAGCCTCCCCTCGGCCGCGCTCGCCTGCGCCTTTAAAACCTCCCCCGGACGTGCCTCAACTCACCCTGCGCTCACCCTCGCTGGCCAGACACTCCTCCCTTAGCTCTGGCGAGCTCTCCTCCGCCCGCCATCACTGCCCAAGCCTCGGCCGCCGTGGCCAGTTCACTTCAGCCGCATCCAAGCTGCGCCTGTCCCTGGGTTAGCTTTGCCAGTGGCCCGTGAAGCTTTCCAAGCTCTCAGACCCGGCAGAACTTCACCGGAGACCCAAAATCGTCCTCGCCGGGCTTCGATCGCTCGTGGCTGCGCGTAGACCAAGAAATCCGGTGAGCCATTCTCAAATTCCTCGCGCTCACACCTTCCTTGATCTCTGTTGAAGCTCCATGACCCATTTAATTGATTTATCACGCCCTGGTTAGGCCGGATTCCTCGCCGCCGACGAGCTCCCCCGCCTGTGCACGTGGACCGACCTACTCTGACCACCATCGCCGGTGATCCGCACCTCGACGTGATCGCCAGAGACTCCCGGACCTTACCCAACCCCTCACCAGAGAAATCTCACCGCCGGTAAGCCCCTCCGCCCTTTCCTCCGCCGCGGTTACTGTTTATTTGGGAGAAGGACCGCAGGATTGATTTAGCAGAACCCTAATGGTTTTCTGCGTAGTCAGAGACTCATGTGAATAGTAACCCGAGGACCTATCTGTAATGAAACTTGAAACCTTTCGCCAGGGACCCCAACGCAAAACCCTTTTTCCTTTATCCATTTTCCGTTTATTCTTTTTAAACTCAGCAAAGAACTTAGAAAATTCGTATCATGAGAAATATTCCACCAAATTGAGCCAAACCAACTTTGCTGGATTCAAAATAATATGGACTATCAAATAAAAATGGTAAACCCTATGGTTTCTGTTTTGATTTTTAGAGTTTAGAATTAAATAAGGAAACTGCCCAAACCTTATTGAAAGGAAGAAAATTTGTTATGCTTTTGTGCTGAACTTGAGAAAATTTGTAGAAGTATAAACCCCACTTAGACACTGTTTAAAAATAGTAAGCACCCCAGTATTAAAGATTTAAGCAAAGTTACTTATTAAAAGCCATATTTGCCCAAAACTTATGAAAATGAGAAAGGTATTAGAAAATAATGAACTCTGGATGTCAATATTTTTCCTAGTCCATTTGAGTAATAAGGAGCCTAGGAAAAATAAAGGGACCCTAGTCCAGAACAAATTCAAGGTGAAATATTTTATTAGGCACTAATAAAACCAGAAAGACCATTATTAAAAATATAAGAACAATTTCAAAATTGGTAAGAAAAATTCAGTAGACTTGTAACCACTAGGACACCACTGCAAAAATGGTAAACACCCCAGCCCATCATTTTAAGTAGGTTGAACAAATAGAACTTTATATTGAGCCATATTTCAATTTAGTCATAAGTAAGCCAAGAATTGTGCAACAGTGGGCAAATAAATTTTTATCAGATTAGTAAGGGAATAAACCACTAGAGAAAAATGTAAAACCTATTCAAACCTACAAAGTAATATCCATTGCCAATACTTTATGGAAAAGGCCATTAAATTCAAGAAATCCCTACCACCCTCTCCCTTAAGCAAAAAGTTAACAAAATTTAGAATGATTGCTCTTGCACAAAGAAGAAGATAGGAAAAATTAGAAATCTGTTGTTTGATATTTTTCAAATATAGTGGTAGTAGAAAGCACCCCTTTGGCTAGAAACTTTAGAAAATCATAGCAAAATAACTAACAAGTATTAGTGGCTGAAAATTTGTACAAAGTCATGTTATAGCATCTAAATGCCAGCAAAAATAAGTCTTAGAGAACAACCCACTGTAAAAGGAGAGTTGTAGTTCAAAACACCCTCTCTGCCCTAATATTTGATAATTTTATACAGAGAAGACCACTCACTTTTTACGCCTCAAATTTTGAGACAGAGATTTTGTAACACTATAAAAATCATTAAATAAAAACAATACATTTAGTTATTAATGGTATTTATGTTAATAAATTCTCTTTTGAGTGTTTGTTATTCGTTTGCATTTGGAATGATTTTTAATTGGTCATAATGGATTTTGTATAGTAAACGTCATGTCTTCTTAAATAAAAATCCAAAATAATAGTAATAATAATATAATAATAATATTAGTCAAAATTAAATATTTTATTTATAAATAATGTTGGTTTAATTATTATAGATTTTAGGGTTATTTAAATAGGTATTTCGAAATTAGAACAAGGAAATAGAAAAAAAAAACCTAAACTAAACCTAACGGCCCATTTGGCCCATGAAGCCAGCCGGCCGCGCCCTCCACCCTAAACCTAGCCAGCCGCCATCCTCCTCCTCCTAGCTACCGCCACCCACCCGGCTCTCTCTCCTCTCTTCTCTTCCCTCTCCCTGCCAATTGTCGTGCACCCGAGTGACCCCACCAAAGCCCCTACGTGCCAGGAGACGCCAGAAGCGCCTGCAGCTAGCCCGACGCTGCCCCGCGTGCAGCTCCCCATGCCTAGACCCACGCGTCAAGCAACCGCGCCGCACCGAGCCGCCATGCCGCGCCCAAGTGCCCGACGCGCAGCACCCAAAGCCCGCCTCGACCCGAGCCACGCCTAGGCATGCCCCGACCTCGATCGAAGGCCAATGCCGCGCACAAGCAAGGACTGACCGCACCCTTGTCCAAGACCGACCGAGCAGCCGGACCAACCCACACAGAGCCGCCCCGAAGCCCGCGTCCATTCGTCTTCACGTTATTGGAGCTTTACTGCGACCGTTTTACTTCCCCATTAATCCCTCTCTTCATGGACGACGTTGATGACAGCTTGAAGCCATGGCCGGCCGCCCTCTCATCTCCCCTCGCCCTTGCCTATAAAATGGAGCTGGACCTCTCTCTCCAAGCCATACCAAGCTCACTCCTGTTGCCCCTCACTCCTCGTCGACGAACCACCGTTCGTCGTTCGTCAATTGCCGGATTCGACACCACTGCTCCCGGAACCCCAGCCCGCGCACGCAACAGCACCACTGCTCGTCGTCGTGCCTCGCCAGAGTTCGTCCACGCTGTACGCCGTTCACCGTCCGTTCGCGCCCCACCGTCCAATCGCATCGCCGGAGTTACGCCGTCCGTCGTCGACGCGACCGCGCAGCATGACGACCACGCTCGTTCCCTTGACCGTTGAACACCCCCCTCGTCGACGTCCATCCCTGCGCATGAACAAAAAAAATAAGGTTGAAGACAACCCCGAAATATTTATTTTCTAAATCATGTTTTGAATTTATTGTGAATTATGGTTGTAATATTGAGATGATGCGATTTGGCGATTCACGTGTATGATTTTAGAGATGCGATGTATACGTGTAGCCAAAATCGAACCCCGCGACAATACTTTGAATATACATATGATTTTATAATTTAAAAAATAAACACGGTCACTATTCACTACCTCAGTGGTTTTCATACTAGAAATGTTTATAATTAATTTCGCTTTAGTATGTGTGGAACGATAATTGTTAGTAGTATTTTAAGTGTACACTTATTTGCACGAAGAAATAGAAGAAATCCTAAGTCACGTATTTCTGGTCAAATGAAAATATATATTTTACTATTCATAATAAAAGTATTCAAAAGTATAGCTCTTAAGTACTTAGAATTAGTAAGATATTTATTTATGTCATAATAACCATAATTATGTTATTAAAAATCTCATTTAGTAATTTACATTAATTCTTAGAATATTAATGTTAGAAGAATTATAAATAAATAATTTTTAGTATACGTATAAATTCTATTTAGAAAAGACAGGAGAAAATCGAAAGAATAGAAGTTTACTATGTTAAAATGACTTAATTAGACGCTCATACTTTTCTAATAAAGAAATTGATAGTTATATTGGTAAACATAGGTTTCTTACTAAAGAATTAGATAATCTGTTTCTAACTTTAAAATGACATTTTTAATAGATATCATATTTAACAGGGTTCGTATAGATGTTTAAGTATAGCCGTATTAAATAGAAACTTAAAAGAATATGTAGACTATATGTTTCTTAATAAAAATAGAAAATAAACATATGTCCAATTAATAGAGTATTTACAATTTCTTATTAAAAGATAACAAGAGTCATTGCTTTTATAAACTAAAATGATAGTTTATACTTTTTCCTTTCAAATGATTTAGGTCATATGTTCCTAAATTGAAACTAAATATAATCAATAGATTATTTATATTTTCTCACAATTTAATAATTAGACTTACATTTCAATCTGTCCATAACTAGTAATGTAAGCGTGATTAATCTGTTCATCGCATTGAATCCATATTATTTATATATATCATTTAGTGGTCCCTAAAGGATAAAATAAAAAAAATTAGTGTTCATGTCCTTTTTATAATTAAAATGTTAGATTACATATTCGTTTTGTATATAGCTTTCTTAACAAAGAATATAGGAGAATATAGGACATGTACTTTCTAATAAAAATAAAATATAGTTGTTTGTTCATTGTCTCTTACATAAAAGTTCATTAAGGCATATATCATAACTTTCCATAAATAGGTGTTTAATAATAATGATCTTTTCACATAAAACCTATTTAGACTTATATCTTAATTTGTCATAAGTGATTGGTTAACAATATTTATAATATGTTCCATAATGCTTCTAAAATTAATAACGTGATTAGTAGCTCATTAACCTTAGATATATAACATATTTCTTTTCTAAAAAGTTAAAAAGGTTTAATATTGTTATAACATGTTGTATCATCTTATAAACCCTTAATATTAGACATATCACGTATGACGTTTTATAAAAGATTAATTTGGTGAACCTAATATTTGTATATTTTAATTAAGATATTTTTAAGCTCATGTCTTGTTTTATAAATTATAGATCACACATTTTTGAAAAGAATACCCTCTCACTATAACCATTACTTGCGACGTTCTTGAAAAACGAATGCTCTTCTTTTAGCTTTACATATGGTGAATATTGTATGTTATTGAGTGGTGTTTGTTCTTCTTGTTTATTTGTGTGATATTCAGTGGTTGATCTAGTAGTTAAGAATCAAGATCTATTCCTATCCGTGGAAGAACCTCAAGTTTTCTATAAGCAAGGCAAGTGGACTTCTCCCTCTGCATACTCTGTTTGATCCCAAACAATACATTTAATAAAGTTTACACTTCGATATATATATGCATAATTTGATGGGTTACCTATTTAGATATCCTTTCCAACCTTACTCCTTGTTTAACCTAGGATTATGATCTCATCAAGTAGCTATGCTATTGCTACAACTTTAAATTTATGCAGTCACTCCTGTTTATGATACTAATGTTTCAAATGGTAAGTTTACTTTATTGTTGTTAACCCGATGGTTAAACAAGATTATTGCATATTAATTGGAACATGGAGTGACCACCTGGGAAAATAGTGCTACCATGAGAACTATTGTGGCTCTGGTCTTAGCTAAATAACTAGGGAAGTCTTATGTTGGGTGCTAGTCGTGGTCGACCGGAACGGGGGCATCTAGCAAGCGCTTATAGTACCGGCTCAGGCAGATTGGATACGGGCATAGTTCCCAAAGCTTTACCCTATAGTCAGGACTATAAGTTGGTTACGGTAGGTGTGCCTTATGCAGTTTGACCATTTCCAGCATTTGCGTAATGAGGACTCTAGGGAGAAGCCTCGTAGTGAGACCCTGGCCATTCACCTCGGAAGTGAATACGGGTCTAGCTAACCCGGGCTAGAAGGGAATCATGACTCATGGGTAAAGATGCGCCACCTCTGCAGAGTGTAAAACTGATATATCAGGCGTGCTCACGGTTATGAGCATCCTAGACTCCTCACATGTTAACTGAACTTGAAGATGGAAATAAATCGAGATCCGATGATCTGCCAATGGTTTGCTTAAGTGGTTTCACTTAAGTGTTTTTTATATACTCTTATACCTTTGTTTAATGGGAATACTTGGGATTCACACTTATTAGTAAGACAGGTGTTGTTAATAAAATGTTGACCAACTAAAATGCTTACTGCTCAACCTTAGCCTCACCTTGTTACCTTGCATTAGCTTTTCCCCCACTTGCTGAGCCCCGACCATAAGTGAGCTCACCCTTGCTTAAATTTTGATCAGAAGCTTGCAGATGAAGATATGATGTTGAACTCCATGGAGGCTAGTCTAGCGATACCCCGGTCATCTTCCTGTGGATGGATGTCCATGTTTCGCTGTACTTTGATGAATAAAGGTTAAGACATTGTCTGTTCGAAGTGTAATATGTTAATATAATCATTATTTACGCTTTTATGCATTGTTATTTTGATATATTATACTTGTGACGTCAACATATGTGTGGAAATAGATCCTAGCACACATATGCGATGCACCCAGCTCTGCCCTTTAGAAACGGGTGTGACAGAAGTGGCATCAGAGGCAATGTGACTGTAGGTCGCTAGATTAGTTAGAAATGGAAAGCCCAGTAAGTCTTTCAAAGCTTGATATATTTTTCCTCCATAAAAACTTACTTTATATCAAAACTCGTCTTTTTTGCCTTCAACTCTTCTAGTCTGATTTTTGGTCTATCAGAAGACTCTGCTCAGAAGCACTGCAAGATGATCAATCTTGGATTGTGGAACTTGAAGCGAAGATTGCCAGAAGAAACCCTTTCGAAGCTATCAACGATGCCCTATTCTCTATCTTATCCCCACTCCGCAAGAAGTTTTGCTATGGATTCTTTGGATCTATTACCATTCTTCTTGGTTAATAGGATTGTTCTTTAGTATTAAGATTTTTTACTAGATCGGTAAGGGCGATATTATATTATACTATAGTGGTTTTCTAATCCCTAATATTGTTATATAACCTTTGACTTCTTATACTTTTGTTTTCTTGCCATTGTATTGCCTTCCTTGGGCAATATCTACCTTGATATATTGAACTCTTTGCCTCACTACTTCTCCTTGATAATGCTTACCAATTTTGTCTCCTTGATAATGCTTTCTCCCTAACTCATTTTATATCCTTGGTTATATCATTTATCCTCACTTTAATAGTTCATGGTTATCTTATTTCACTCTTGGCCACCAACAAATATGTCTTGTCTAACTCCTTGATAATTCTTACCCCACTCCTTGATGTTATAATATCTTTCTTATTCCAAACCTTATCCCACCTTTTGTTTTGGTTGAATGAGTAGAATTGGATTGTGTTGTGCTAGTATGCTTGAATTCATTGTCCTTTGTGTTCATGTTTGATTTGCTTCTTGGAAATGATTGTTGGTGTATTGTGTGACTTTTGTCCACAATGGAATCAGTTAGCTAGGTAAAACCTTAGATAGATGGGGTTTCTCTACTCACTATAATCTGTCTTTGCTCAACCCTTTTGTAACACCCCAGGTGTTTATATTCTGCTCGACAACGAGAATGGATTTAAGCACGTAATATCAGTGGATAAAACAGATGCTAAATTTTACACATCTTTGCCTATCGCAATTCTAATATCGCATCTGTTTCATTTGTCGCAAGTTCGACATTGTTTTTATTTTTATCTATTCGGGCTCTTCCTAAATTTTCGTATTGTTTGGAACATAGTCGTTCCAAAAATCGGTACGTTCGGTGATTATTTAAAATTCATCGCTCGCGCGAATACGAAATTCGGAAGCCGCCCCACTTTGATGATTTTATTCCGAGCAGATTAATTTGAACTCGACTCCTAAAATGTTCGAGGCAAAATAATCCGAATCACGCATCGTTCGAGAGAAATCATGCGTGAGATTAATAATCAGGAGTATTTGGTAATAAATCGATTGAAACAGATAAAGGTAATTAGAGCCGAACTCGAATAATTTCTAATCGGTTTAACTTCAACAAAAACAGTCGTAAATTAAAATACCAAAGCCAAAATCCGTGTAGTTCGGTCCGTGTGTTCTCGTCTCGATCATAATTTCTAGATGTAAATAACGGGAGAAAACTCAACTGATTCCGAAAAATTTACCAAATCAAATCCTGTCAAATTGTTGTTATCAATCCTAATTATTCGACCCATTTTTTCGCAAAAATCTGGAGTTAAAAATATCTGCGAATTTCTAAAAACAAAAAAGAGAAAAGAAATAAAAATAAAATGGGAAATATCCCCAGCCGTCCCTATCTTCAGCCGCTCTTCTCCCTCCCCTTCTGATTTTTCCTGCGTGCGTCGTCATCTCCAACCGCCGCCGTTCTTCTGCTGCTGATTTTTTCTGCCGTCTCTTCTTATCTCCTTCGCGCGCCGGCGCTATTCCTTGTCGTGTCGTGCTTATTTCTTTCTCCCTCTCGCGCGCGTCTCCTCTGCTTGGAGATTCCAGCGTCCTGGCGTCTGCGCCCGGCAGAAGCTCCCAGCCAAGCTCCTATCCAGCCATGGTCGCGCCCTCCCTGCTCCTCCAGCTCGCCGCGCCCTGGATTCCATGGCCGTGCCCTGGGGTTTTGCACGGAGCTCTGCGCGCCCAACCGTTCCTCCTTGCACCGCACCGTGAAGCCCCCATGGCGCCTGGGCGGATCTCCCTCCTCCCTAAAGTTTTCCCCATGGCGCTCGGCTCTCTCCCTGCTTCTCTCTCTCTCTCTCGGATTTGTCTGCCCACTGGTGCTTCGTCCTGCCCAGCCACCGTGGCTTCTGCTCGATATTTTTTAGCGCCGAGCTCTCCTGCTTCCGACGGTGTTCGCCCTTAGCCGCGAGTCCTTGCCATGGCCGTGGGCTCCCCTGCTGGCGCGCCAGGCCTGCTTCTCTCTAGCTCGTGGAGCCCCTGCGCTCGCCAGCGCTTGCTTCTGGAGTCTCCTTGCCGCGCGCCACTCAGCCCAGCTGTTTCCTTGTCGCGCTCGCCCAGCTCTATTGGCGCGCCCAGCCTTTCTCAGCTACTAGCCATGGCCGCCTCCTGCTTGGCCACCATCTCCCATGGCGATGGCCGCCGAGCTCCCTTGTCATGGCTGTCGCGTCCCTGCGCCCAGCCTTTAGCTCAGTCCCTGTGCGCGCGAGCTCGCCGGTGTGCTGCTGTTCTAGTTCGGATCTCGCCCATGGCATCGATCTGTCCGTCCTGCCGTCACTCAGCTCGCGTCCACCTCCTTTGTTGTTAACACCGTGTGCTCGGCTTCTCTAGCGCTTATCCGCGCTCGCCCATGTCACCATCATAGTGTCGTCGCTAGTGATAGCTTCGTGTGTCGTCGAGCTTCGCCTTGCTCGTCGTCGTTCGTCGTCACGTCGAGCCTCACTGCCATTGCAAAGTTCCTTGTTGTCAGTCTCCACATCCATCCTAGGCCGTAGTAAAACTCTAGTGCTTGTCGCTGATATCCGGTCATCTCCAACCTTTGTCTTGCCGTCGTCATTCGGTCACCCCATCTCGATGTCTGTCCCTACATGACATCTCCGACTTATGTTCACGCCGACAAAAGAACCCCAAGAATCAGGTGAAGACGAAGCTAGTCGCGTGATATTTACCAAGTGCTCGGCGAAAGGCTAGAACCAGAATCATCGCCGTTTATGCGGAGTTCTAGTTAACATGGAGAGATTCCAAGAATTGTGGATGGAAGAGAAGTGAAGCTCCATTCTATACTCGTCAGCTGTTTGATCAAAGATTTTATTCGGAGACTATCGACGTTCTCGCAAGCTTTAATTCGGATTTAATGGACGGTAAGTGGATTCGTTATTCCAGTCGACTAAATATGATATTTATTAGACTACCTGAATCGTTTACGATGATTTGACCAGTAGTCGTGCATGTTGTTGATCCCTTGCGTTATAATAGCTATTACGTTCTAGGTAGTTTGCTTGGGTTATTAGTATCGAGTAATTTAATATTAGTACGGTATTTAACATGTAATCGACGAAAAACTCGAATTCGTATTCGTTAATCGAAGTAGTGAATCTAAGCTAAATTTATTACTGGCGCGCAAGTTGTTAGCCGAATTGTTAGATAGATTAAATAAATATGTGTGATGCAAAATAAAATTAAATTAGTTCTTGGTAAGCAAAGTGATATAATTTATAAAGCGAGAGATAAATTTAGCATTTAATTAAGTAGCTAATGAGTTGTGTTTAGGCTAATTATGTTTAAAGTGTATGATTTGTTGTTCGTGATGTTTGTGTTAGGTTCGTTTAATTTAGAGAAGCATAATTATTGCGTGTAGTCGTATATTATAACTAGTGTTTCCGTGTAAGATTGTACAACGTCTCGCCGCTAAGTGTTTAATTCGCTATCGCGTAGCACTATTTAGTTTTGAAATATTCCTGTCTATATGCATTCAGGTGCATAATGCATTCCATTCAGGTACGCTAATTAATCGCGTGATGCGAAAGACGAGCCATGTCGACCCCAAGCACGGGCTAATCCGCAGGATAATGCTGATGGACAAACCAGAAGAGGGGTAATCTGAACGAGTGCCAAGCCAAAGGATGATCGTCAAGCGGACGTCACCTAACAACACTAACCTAGTGTTACTCAGGCAAGCCCCGGTGCATTTGCCACCTCCTTGATGTTTTAAAATCTTTACCACCTTGTTTGATGCATTTGGTCATAGGAGTTGTGTGCTAAACCGTTGATGCATTTCCTTCCTTGAAAATTGATTTCCCTTCCTTGATACCCTTTTTGAAAAGAATTTTTTTTGATTCTTAGCCCTGCTTTAGCAAATAAAAATGTTTTGTTTTAAAACAAAAGTGATGCTTCAGTGGGTGGGAATGTTTTCAAAAAGAAAAACATGTGATGGTGGATCCGTCAAAGGCCATGATGGGTTCAACATCTGGAAAAGATGTACCTCTGCTAGGTACCAAACTTTGGGTTGAAAATAATAAAGCTGAGACCAGGCGGTTGACTTGCACGAGAAGGGAGTCTCGGTGTAGTGTCTCCGTCTGAGTCAATTAAGGACCGTCTCGATGTAGGCTTGCTGATCGAGGACCCTTTAACTGGTCACATGCCTCGTCATGGGTAAGCTTTGCCTCGGGCAGACTAATACCAGAATAAGATAACACGCAATGGGAGTGGAGAGATGGCGAGAGTAGCATGTACCCTCCACGGCAAGAAGTTGGACGGTGGTGTATCTGTACTCTCCGTTGACGTGAACCTGATCTGGTCTTAAGAACCACGGTGGCGAGTTGACATATGCAAGGGTTAAGTGCTACATATGTCGTGTGATTGGAGATCCTCAGCTGAGTATAATCGATTCGGATCGCCGTACCTTCGCGGTTATGAAGACTTGGTCACTGCCCTACACGTAGCAATCCAGTGAAGATGAAGGGTTGATAAGAAATTGGCCAGTATAGGTCAAGTGATTGAACTAGGGTAGAAAGAACTCTAGATGCAGGTAACTTTACTTAACCTGACAAATAAAACTGGATTTTTAAGGATCCACTATTAGTAAGCTTTTCTGCAAGACAGAGTCTTTGATTCTTGATAAGCCATACCTTGACTCCCTCTAGCCAGCATATCCTTGAGAGTCTTTTCTTTAGTCGGGTAAGCCTTGCTGAGTAATTCCATACTCAGGGTTTTATTCCCTCTTGTTTTTCAGGTTTTAACTTTGTGCTGCTGTTGATGGTGTTAAGTGCCGGTGGGCTCGGCCTTCTTATAAGTCTAAATACTTCCTCTATTCTTCTTATTGAGGATGGTCACTTGAGCTAGCATATATTTCAAACTTATACTTTTGTAATCACTCCGATAAAATACTGTAAAATTTTTGTAACTTGTAAAATTTGGTACTAAGATTTCCGCTGCAAAAATATTGGTGTGCGTGATTTGTGTTACTTAATTCCGCTGCAGCTAGCCCGACGCCGCCCCACGCGCAGCTCCCCACGCCTAGACCCATGTGCCAGGCAACCGCTCCGTGCCGAGCCGCCATGCCACGCCTAGGTGCCCGACACGCAGCACCCGAAGCCCGCCTCGACCCAAGCCATGCCTAGGCGTGCCTCGACCCTGACCGAAGGCCGACAACACGCACAAGCAAGGACCGACCGCGCCCCTGTCCAAGACCCACCGAGCAGCCAGACCGACCCGCGCAGAGCCGCCCCGAAGCCCTGCGTCCATTCATCTTCGCGTTATTGGAGCTTTACTGCGACCGTTTCTACTTCCCCATTAATCCCTCTCTTCATGGACGACATTGATGACAGCTTGAAGCCATGGACGGCCGCCCTCTCATCTCCCCTCGCCCTTGCCTATAAAATGGAGCCAAACATCTATCTCCAAGCCATCCCGAGCTCACTCCTGTTGCCCCTCACTACTCACCGACGAACCACCGTCCGTCGTTCGTCAATTGCCGGAGTCGATGCCACCGCGCCCGGAACCCCTGCCCGCGAGCGTGCAGCAGTACCACCGCTCGCCGTCGTGCCTCACCGGAGTTCGTCCATGCCGTACGCCGTTCACCGTCCGTTCGCGCCCCGCCGTCCAATCGCATCACCGGAGTTACGCCGTCCATCGTCGACGCGACCGCGCAGCACGACGACCACGCTCGTTCCCTTTACCGTCGAACACCCCCCCTCGTCGACGTCCATCCCTGCGCATGAACAAAAAAACAAGGTTGAAGACAACACCGAAATATTTATTTTCTAAATCATGTTTTGAATTTATTGTGAATTATTGTTGTAATATTGAGATGATGCGATTTGGCGATTAACGTGTATGGTTTTAGAGATGCTATGTATACGTGTAGCCAAAATCGAACCCCGCGACAATACTTTGAATATACATATGATTTTATACTTTGAATATACATATGATTTTATAATTTTAAAAATAAACACAATCACTATTCACTACCTCAGTGGTTTTCATACTAGGTTTATAATTAATTTCACTTTAGTATGTGTGGAATGATAATTGTTAGTAGTATTTTAAGTGTACACTTATTTGCATGAAGAAATAGAAGAAATCCTAAGTCACGTATTTTCGGTCAAATGAAAATATATATTTTACTATTCATAATAAAAGTATTCATAAGTATAGCACTTAAGTACTTAGAATTAGTAAGATATTTATTTTGTCATAATAACCATGATTATATTATTAAAAGTCTCATTTAGTAATTTACATTAATTCTTATAATATTAATGTTAGAAGAATTATTAATAAATAATTTTTAGTATACGTATAAATTCTATTTAGAAAAGAAAGGAGAAAATCGAAAGAATAGAATTTTACTATGTTAAAATGAGTTAATTAGACGCTCATACTTTTCTAATAAAGAAATTGATAGTTATATTGGTAAACATAGGTTTCTTACTAAAGAATTAGATAATTTGTTTCTAACTTTAAAATGACATTTTTAATAGATATCATATTTAACAGGGTTCGTATAGATGTTTAAGTATAGCCGTATTAAATAGAAACTTAAAAGAATATGTAGACTATATGTTTCTTAATAAAAATAGAAAATAAACATATGTCCAATTAATAGAGTATTTACAATTTCTTAATTAAAAGATAACAAGAGTCATTGCTTTTATAAACTAAAATGATAGTTTATACTTTTTCCTTCCAAATGATTTAGGTCATATGTTCCTAAATTGAAACTAAATATAATCAATAGATTATTTATATTTTCTCACAATTTAATAATTAGACTTACATTTCAATCTGTCTATAACTTGTAATGTAAGCGTGATTAATCTGTTCATCACATTGAATCCATATTATTTATATATATCATTTAGTGGCCCCTAAAAGATAAAATAAAGAAAATTAGTGTTCATGTCCTTTTTATAATTAAAATGTTAGATTACATATTCGTTTTGTATATAGCTTTCTTAACAAAGAATATAGGAGAATATAGGACATGTCCTTTCTAATAAAAATAAAATATAGTTATTTGTTCATTGTCTCTTACATAAAAGTTCATTAAGGCATATATCATAACTTTCCATAAATAGGTGTTTAATAATAATGATCTTTTCACATAAAACCTATTTAGACTTATATCTTAATTTGTCATAAGTGATTGGTTAACAATATTTATAATATGTTCCATAATGCTTCTAAAATTAATAACATTATTAGTAGCCCATTAATCTTAGATATATAACATATTTCTTTTCTAAAATGTTAAAAAGGTTTAATATTGTTATAACATGTTGTATCATCTTATAAACCCTTAATATTAGACATATCACGTATGACGTTTTATAAAAGATTAATTTGGTGAACCTAATATTTGTATATTTTAATTAAGATATTTTTAAGCTCATATCTTGTTTTATGAATTATAGATCACACATTTTTGAAAAGAATACCCTCTCACTATAACCATTACTTGCGACGTTCTTGAAAAACGAATGCTCTTCTTTTAGCTTTACGTATGGTGAATATTGTATGTTATTGAGTGGTGTTTGTTCTTGTTTGTTTGTGTGATATTCAGTGGTTGATCTAGTAGTTAAGAATCAAGATCTATTCCTATCCGTGGAAGAACCTCAAGTTTTCTATAAGTAAGGCAAGTGGACTTCTCCCTCTGCATACTCTGTTTGATCTCAAACAATACATTTAATAAAGTTTACTCTTCAATATATATATGCATAATTTGATGGGTTACCTATTTAGATAACCTTTCCAACCTTACTCCTTGTTTAACCTAGGATTATGATCTCATCAAGTAGCTATGCTATTGCTACAACTTTAAATTTATGCAGTCACACCTGTTTATGATACTTTATTGTTGTTAACCCGATGGTTAAACAAGATTATTGCATATTAATTGGAACATGGAGTGACCACCCGGAAAAACAGTGCTACCATGAGAACTATTATGGCTCTAGTCTTGGCTAAATAACTAGGGAAGTCTTATGTTGGGTGCTAGTTGTGGTCGACCGGAACGAGGGCATCTGGCAAGCGCTTATAGTACCAGCTCAGGCAGATTGGATACGGGCATAGTTCCCAAAGCTTTACCCTGTAGTCTAGACTATAAGTTGGTTACGGTATGTGTGCCTTATGCAGTTTGACCATTTCCAGCATTTGCGTAATGAGGACTCTAAGGAGAAGCCTCATAGTGAGACCCTGGCCATTCACCTCGAAAGTGAATACGGGTCTATCTAACCCGGGCTAGAAGGGAATCGTGAATGGGTAAAGATGTGCCACCTCTGCAGAGTGTAAAACTGATATATCAGCCGTGCTCACGGTTATGAGAAGCCAGGACTCCTCACATGATAATTGAACTTGAAGATGGAAATAAATCGAGATCCGATGATCTGCCAATGGTTTGCTTAAGTGGTTTCACTTAAGTGTTTTTGATATACTCTTATACCATTATTTAATGGGAATACTTGGTATTCACACTAATTAGTAAGACAGGTGTTGTTAATAAAATGTTGACTAACTAAAATGCTTACTGCTCAACCTTAGCCTCACCTTGTTACCTTGCATTAGCTTTTCCCCCACTTGTTGAGCTCCGACCATAAGTGAGCTCACCCTTGCTTAAATTTTGATCAGAAGCTTGCAGATGAAGATATGATGCTGAACTCCATGGAGGCTAGTCTAGCGATACCCCCGATCATCTTCCTGTAGATGGATGTCCATGTTTCGTTGTACTTCGATGAATAAAGGTTAAGACATATTGTCTTTCGAAGTATAATATGTTAATATAATCGTTATTTACGCTTTTATGCATTGTTCTTTTGATATATTACACTTGTGACGTCAACATATGTGTGGAAATAGATCATGGCACACATATGCGATGCACCCGGCTCTGCCCTTTAGAAACGGGTGTGACAGAGTTAAACACCAGTGAGAAGCCACTGTAATTTTTGCAGAATTTTTGGAAATTTATTAAGCTACCTTGTAGTTCAAACCCACCTTAAAAGCTGAAGAGAAATAGAGATAAAGTAGAAAGAATAATGAATCTCACCCCAATAAATTCAACTTGGAATCTTAATAAAACTCTCACTAAGACATTGAACAGAAATCAATGAAACACCAAAATGAACTTACGAATTAGCTTAACCAAGCTTGACCCTAATTTGCTGAGTGTATCACAAAAATCTTCAATAGTAAGAACAAGCTCCATCGTATTAAATTGATCATCCCCCATCAAATTTAATTGCTAAATTTCATATCATGCCATGCATGTATCTTACTCATTGCATTCATTAGATTGCAATCTCGCTGACGGAGAGTACGTGCTCATCCCTGAGCAAGGAGCTGTCCAAGAGGAAGATTAGGAGCAAGCTTCCGAGACTGCCATCGAGGATCTCCCTGCAGCCCCAGCAATTGAAGGCAAGCCTCGGTTTTATGCATAACCATTTATATATGCTACTTTACTACACTTAATGTTTGTAGGGTTGTAATGTGCACTTAAGTGGAGTTGCTTGAAACCTTAGTTGCATGAATTCAAGATTCCTTTTTTGAGATGGATACTAGTATGCTAGGTCGAATATCTGCTATGCTAATTAGGATCTCGGTAGAAGTCGAGTGATTTTTCTAGCACTCGTGTGAGGTCAGGAATTGATTGTATTCATCTTGATAACGGGATCTATGATGGTCTATGGACTTGGATCTAGGGAGGATGCCTTGTCCATGAGACGGGAAAAGGAATTAAGGATTAATGTGTGGATACCTAAGTCAAGCGTTTGAACTTACTAAACACATGTCGAGAAATATGATAATCGCTAAACCTAGTACCTAAGTGAAGCCAGGCGCGGACTTTACCCCTCACGCGACCTGAGACTGGGTCTCCCATGCTAGCTACGGTGGGTATAAGTGCGGTCACTGCACGGCGGCAGCCGGGGTCAGTGGAGCATTGTATGCCAAGGCGGTGAGCCTGGCCGCGAACGGGGGATCGATGGGGACAGTTGACATGTGTGGGGATGGAGTGCCCCTACATGTCGTGTGTTTAGGTTTACCTTGCAAGGTTTAAAACTCGATTCGAATCGTCTGCTTCTCGCAGCTAATGAGACTGCTTGACCCCTTGTACTACATGGAGTAAGAAGTGAAATGAGGTTTTATATGAGTTAACTTGTTGATTGTACTAAATGCTTGCTACCATGTGTGCTTAGAAGGAGCAAACTTAGCTAAATTAATTATGCTAGAATTGGAAAAAGCTAAAAATGGACTTTAGACTCAGCTAGTGCTTTTGGCAAACCAAACCCCTCAGCCAAACAGCTGCATAGTCTAGAGGTAGAGGAGTAGATTCCTCACAGCGGTCAAGTCTAGCTGAGTATTAGTATACTTAGCCTTGCTTGTGGCATAATTTTTGCAGGTACGCTTCAGGATATGGCTGATGGTGTGACTTGGCCTACCACCCTGCCACCGGGTTGGACGGTCGAGTGGGATGCTGCTCCGGCAGGAGAGGAGCAAGAGGAGTAGTGGGCTAGGCCTTGCCCTATTCCTCGCTTTCGACGATATCGATTATCCGCTGCAATTTATTTTGTGAACTTATGTCAGCTACTTGAAAAACTCTGATTTATGTAATAACTCTAGTACTTTAATTTGAGGTTTCCTGCTTTATTGTACTTCTTCTGTGACTCACCTTCGAGTGAGTTTGTGGTATTTGATCCTGGTTAAGTGGCTCCATCAGACTAGATCTAAGGGACTGACGGGTTATTCCGATTTAAGTGTGTTGCGGCCCCTGAGGCATAACTTAGGCACATAAGCTGGAATAATTCGGGCGGTTCCGCCACAGCTGGTATCGGAGCAAATACTACCGCAGAGAAGAATAATAAACCATGAATATCAATTTTCAAATATCTAAAACATGCTTAGAAACTAGTATGAATCGTCAGGACTAGACCGCTAGACCTAGGACGAAAGGCCTTAGGAATAGTGGGAGAATTAGGTGGCTAATTAAGTAGGCCCTGTGGGCTAGTCTTTAGATTTTTAAACGATGCCCTAAGAGCACCCTTTTATTCAGAGAGGAGGCGTTATTCCAGCATGCATGCATTATAAGAACTAAAGAGATTAAAAGCTAAAAGAGTAAAAATTTGAGCTAACCCGTTTCCTTTTAAAACACTCATGTTCCCTTATTTCCTTCTTCCACCATAATCTTCACATCTGATAGCCTTCCGCAAATGACCTTGCCTACCCCCGCCAATGGAGGAGACACTCGTTTTAGCTCTGGTTTCCTTTCTCACGATGGCTTTCCTTCCATCTTGTGGGAAGTGCTTAGCTCCGCCGGTTACCCTACGCCCCCCTTGTACATAGTGCAGCTATATGAGGAGCATCAGGTGCCACGTTGCCAAGTCTGGCAGACTTTGGAGGCTCATCCCCTTCAGCCGAGTTGGCGTTCTCTTGACTCCGAGACGATTGGATTCAGGACGGACGACACCACTGAAGCGGCAGCGATGAAGACCCTGACGACTTTCTGTGGCTACCATCCCCTGGAGATGGTGATGCACCCACTAGGACTCCTCCCTGCTGAGAAGAAGGATGACCCCATGTGGTGTAACCGCGTGAGCCATGTGAAGGACGTATGGGCAATGTATCCTGTCTTGATTGGGAGGGTCACTGTTCAGGCATGAGTGCGCTGTACCACCTTCAGGCCCTACAGAGCGACGCTATGGCACACCTTGCTAGCCTCGCTCAAGCCACCAAGCTCACCCTTGATAGCCGAGAAGACTTTGTGGTCGACTTGTCCTCCGAGTTGGTAGAGAAGGACCTACAGGTATAGAGGCTGAGCCAGCGCATCGCCACCTTGGAGCAGCAGGTGGAGATCCGAGACAACTCCATTGATGTCTTGGAGAACCAGCTCCATGATGTGCAGCAGGAACTTGAAGACGCTAATGACCACCTAGACATGCACCACTTGGAGATGGAGGCCAATGAGGCCGAAAGCGAGGGAGAAGAGGCTCCTAAGGAGTTAGGACTAGCCCCTAGTGCCGGTATGACTGCCTCCGCGATGCCCCCTTCACCCGCATCCAGTGTCGCTTTCACTACTCAGGGTTGACGAGTCTTTTCGATGTTTTAGGAGGATGGAAACCTACGTGAGCTTAGTAATGACAGATTTTGGACTAGGCTTACGGGTACCTTCCCCTAGCTGATGTAACCCTTGAGAACTTTTGAGATCTATGGGATGTTTGTAACCATGTTATCTTCATTCGAACTTAATGTTATAATTATGGCAATTTCCTTCCATATGAGATGATAGCATGTTGTTCGAAATTGTGAATTGGGATAACAATGGAGACAATCTCTGTTTTCAGATGGCAGCTAGGCAGCGTCGTGGGCAGAACGAGCAAGTTCCCCTCCACCTCCTCCAGCTCCCACAGTGCAGGAGCTGATGGCCTAGCAGAACAAGATTATGCGACAGCTTTTGCAGTGCCAGCCCCACCCTCAGCAGTACGGTGGAGGTCAGCCGCAGCGACCTCTGGCAGCAGCAACTTACCAGGAGTTCCTGAGTACGCAACCGCCCTTGTTCACCAAGGCAGAGGATCCGTTGGACACCGACGTATGGTTACGCATCGTGGAGTCCAAGTTTCCCCTCCTCACGGGAGACTGCCCTGATGACACCAAGGCTCGCTTAACCGTGCAGCAGCTTCGCGGACCTGCTTGGACTTGGTGGGACCACTTCCGTGCTATGCTACCTACTGGTCACGAATTTTCTTGGGAGGAATTCAAGGGTGCTTTCAGAGGGCACCATATCCTAGCTGGAATTCTTGATCGCAAGCTGAATGAATTTCTGACAATCAATCAAGGAACCCGCACGGTATTGCAGTATGCTCAGGCCTTCAACGACCTGTGCCAGTACGCAGGTTATCATGCTGATTCCGACGAGAAGAAGAGAGACCGCTTCCGCAGGAGTCTCAATACCAAGTTGCGTGAGCGTCTCAACATTGTTTGGGCTGATAGCTTCAATGAGTTGGTCAACCTAGCCATCTCCCAGGAGGATTGTATTATAGCTCATCGGGCAGAGAAGAAGAGAAAGGCACCGATGGCAGCACCTTCCGCTCAGACCCAGAGGTTCAGGATTGTTTCCCACAATCAGAGCAGGGGATTTCAGCAGCAGGCAGGTAGATGGGTGATCAGGCCACCTCAATAGCAGCAGCCAGCACCCACTCGTTTTCCAGCCCCCGCCCCAAGAAACAATCAGCCTCCACAGCAGCAGTTCCATCAGGGAAACTGGGAACCAGTGCTTCACTTGTGGCAATGTGGGCCACTATGCCAAGAATTGCCCAAGAAATCAGCAGAAGCGGATGCCAGCACCAAATCAAGACAAGGGAAGAAAGCAGAAGGTACAAGTCAAGCAAGGGAAGCTCAACTTCACTACTCTGGAAGAGTTACCTGAGGGAGCCCCTGTCATGACTGGTATCTTTTCAATTTTTAATCAACCTGCAATAATTCTGTTTGATTATGGTGAATCTCATAGTTTCATTAGCCAGAAGCTCAGTGCTAAATGTCAACTACCTTTCTACAATGCAAAAGGTCATTTATGATAGCCACACCTGGAGGTAAAATTGCGACCAACCAATTAAACCGAAGTGTGCCTATTCAACTGGGAAGCCACATTATCAAAACCACCCTCCTTGTTTTGGGTTTGGAAAATATGGACATCATTCTCGGAGCCGACTGGATGACTCAACACCAAGTAGTGCTTGATGTAGCCAGCCGCATCATTGAAATCAATTCCCCAATCTGTAGGAGTTTCACCTTGTTTCTGCCCAGCCAAGATTCTACTCGGTCATGTGCTTTTGCTATGATGGAGTTACCCCTGAAGAAGATTCCAGTGGTCTGTGAGTACGCAGATGTTTTTCCTGATGAATTATTAGGAATGCCATCGGACCAGGATATTGAATTCACCATCGAGTTGCAACTGGGAACGGCGCCTATTTCCAAGAGGCCTTACCGGATGCCACCCACTGAGTTGGCAGAATTGAAGAAGCAATTGCAAGAATTGCTAGACAAGGGTTTCATCCGCCCAAGTACTTCGCCTTGGGGATGTCCAGCATTGTTTATGAAGAAGAAGGATGAAAGCTTGAGGCTATGCATAGATTACCGCCCACTTAATGCGGTGACTATCAAGAACAAGTATCCTTTGCCTCATATTGATGTTCCTTTCGATCAGTTTGTCGAAGCCAAAGTGTTTTTCCAAGATAGACCTTCGCTCCGGCTACCATCAGATCAAGATACGAGCAAGTGATATTTCGATGACTGCCTTCTCGACCAGATATGGACTATATGAATTTTTGGTGATGTCTTTCAGGCTGACTAATGCACCAGCATACTTCATGTATCTAATGAATTCTGTTTTCATGCATGAACTGGACAAGTTCGTAGTGGTTTTCATCGATGATATCTTGGTGTACTCAAAGAACGAAGAAGAACATGCCGGTCATTTGCATGTAGTACTTCAACGTCTACGAGAGCACCGTCTTTATGCCAAATTGTCAAAATGTGATTTTTGGCTAAAAGAAATCAAATTCTTGGGTCACACTATCTCTCAGGTAGGCATAGATGTTGATCCTAATAAGGTGCAAGAGGTGATGAACTGGAAGCTGCAATGACTGTCCGTCAGATTCAAAGTTTTCTAGGATTAGCTGGTTATTATCGAAGATTCATTCCAGAATTCTCTCGAATTGTGAAGCCCATAACTGAATTGTTGAAGAAAGAGGCCAAGTTTATTTGGGGTCAGAAGTGCGAAGATGCCTTTCATACATTGAGGCAACATCTGACCACGGCACCAGTGTTAGCGCAACCCGACAACAGCAAGCCATTTGATGTGTACTGTGATGCCTCTGGCCCTAGACTAGGTTGTGTCTTGATGCGAGACAACCGACTCATTGCTTATGCATCAAGAGCACTCAGGCCTCATGAGCAAAATTATCCCCCTCATGACTTGGAGTTAGCAGCCGTGGTCCATGCATTGAAAATGTGGAGACACTATTTAATGGGAACCCACTGCAACATCTTCACTGATCATAAGAGCCTTAAGTACATCTTTACTCAAGCTGATCTCAACATGAGGCAGAGAAGATGGCTAGAGCTGATCAAGGACTATGACCTAGAGGTACATTATCACCCAGGGAAGGCCAATGTGGTAGCAGATGCCTTGAGTCGGAAATTGCAATGCAACTGTATTATGATGGATTCTCGCATCAACACCCTGTGTGATGAGTTGAGCAAAATGAAGATTGAAGTGATTCCTTCTAGTGCTTTGTCTCACACTTCCGTTGAGCCAACTTTGCAAGACCAGATCATTATGGCCCAACTCAGTGACAAGGGAGTACAAATCATCAAGGAGAACCTCCATCAGAAGACAGAGAAGTATAAATGTTTCCGCCAAGATGGAAAGGGTATATTATGGTTTGAAAGTAGATTGGTGGTTCCTAAAAATAAAGATCTCAAAAGGAAAATCTTGGATGAGGCCCATCTCTCCAAATTCTCCATGCATCCAGGGAGCACCAAAATGTATCATGACCTGAAGCCCTTGTATTGGTGGACCAGAATGAAGAGGGAGATAGCCCAATATGTATCAGAATGTGACACATGTCAGAGGGTAAAGGCAAGCCACTTGAAATCAGCTGGAGCTTTGCAACCCCTATCCATGGAAATGGGATGACATTAGCATGGATTTTATTGTGGGTCTGCCCAACACTTCTCGTCATCATGATTCAATTTGGGTTATTGTGGACCGATTGACAAAAGTGGCACATTTTCTTCCTGTGCACACCACCGATAAGGCTCAGAAGTATGCAGAGCTATACATTGACCGAATCGTGTGTTTGCACAGATTTCCTAAGACCATTGTTTCTTACCGAGGAGCCCAATTTGTTGCCAGATTTTGGGAACAACTTCAAGAGTCCTTGGGAACCAAGCTAATCAGAAGTTCAGCTTACCACCTGCAGACTGATGGTCAGACCGAAAGGGTAAATCAAATTCTGGAAGATATGCTGAGAGCTTGTGCGATTGATTGTGGCAAGAACTGGGATAAGCACCTCTCTTTAGCAGAGTTTGCTTATAACAACAGTTATCAATCTAACCTAAAGATGGCACCTTTTGAAGCTCTTTATGGAAGAAGGTGTCGAACACCCCTCAATTGGTCTCAGTCTGGAGAAAGAGGAGTTTTCGGACCTGACTTAGTGACTGAAGCCGAAAGGAAAGTCAAACTAATCAGGAAGAATCTAGAAGCTGCTCAGGCCAGGCCAAAGAGTTACCATAACAAGAGAAGGAAACCTATCTAGTTCGAAGTGGGAGATTTCGTATATTTGAAGGTATCACCCACCAAAGGAGTGCAGAGGTTTGGAATTAAAGGCAAGTTAGCCCTCGTTACATTGGACCTTATGAGATGATAGAAGCATGTGGACCTGTGGCATACAAGTTGAAGTTACCTCCAAAAATGTCTGCCATCCACAATGTGTTCCATGTATCCCAACTGAAGAAGTTTGTTCGATTGCCGACCGATATCATAGCAGGACCAGAATTGGAGATAGAACCAGATCTATCGTACCAAGAGTACCCTTCCAAGGTTCTAGATTGCAAAGAAAGATGAACTCGGGCTAAATCAATTAAGATGTATAAGATCCAATGGAGTAATCACTCAGAGGAAGAGGCTACTTGGGAGACTGAGGAATTTCTCCTTCCAACTTCCCCGATTGTCTACCTAAGGGAATTGGTACGTAATCATGCCCAACCCCTCTCCTGCCCTTTGAATCAAAACATAAGAAAAATGATCTAAAACAGAATGAGTTAATGATAAGATTAAAATTAAAAGGACTTCCTTCTGAAGTTTCAAAGAGGATGACATTCGAAGAGCAGTTTACCAAGAAGAACCTTAATGAATAAATCACCCCCATCAAGAAAGCTTTAACCCTTACTTCACCCCGGGAGAACTCCGACCCGAATCTCAGGACGAGATTCCTTTAAGGGGGGAAGGCTGTGACACCCCAGTGTCACCTAGGGTTCTTCTCAATACTAACTCTAGTGCCATCATTTCATGTAAGCCAAATTGAGCAAGAAGCACCAAATCAACTTAAGAATAAAAGACCCACTAAGTTTATATCTAAAGAATCATGTCTAAACCAAATGAGGTTTTCAAAAAAGGGGGAAAAATGTTGAAACCCTAATACCAACCCTAAATAAGCCACTTAAGTAGAAAGGGAGAAAAGGGATAAAAGACGATGAAAAACATGAAATCATGGCTTAGGCCAATTATAAAAATTGAAATACACTAACTAAGCTACAATAAAGATTATAAAAGTTTGGCCAAAATAGTTTGTTAAAAACTCCAAGCAAGCCATTCAAGTGGAGGTTTAATGGGGAAATCTGAAATTCAGATTTCTGAATTTTCAGCCTTTGAACCAAAACCGAGCGCGTTCACCTTGATCTCTATCTCAAAACTCTAAGCCCCCATTGACAAAAATGTGTCTAACTAACCCCTCTACCTCATACCAAAAGATGGCATTGGGACGCATGCTTTGGACACATCAAACTCAGGATCTTCTCTCTATGCTCGGCAGTGAGACAAACCCAACTTCGCCCCTCCATATCTCTTGATCTAGTCAGTGAAACCTGCAAGCCTCCACACACAAACGACAAAGGAATGTCAGGGGAAGAGATCTCTCAACGGGATCATGGCCATAATCTCAAAGATTTGGAGCCAATCCACGCTTGAACACGACCTCTCTCTGTGCTGCCTCGTGCTCAACGATGTGTCAAACGCCAGAGCACGCACTGGCGCTCGCCCGCTCACGCCCCGAGCGTTTGTCAGAGCCTCCCCTCGGTCGCGCTCGCCCACGCCTTTAAAACCTCCCCCAGGCGTGCCTCACCTCACCCCGCGCTCACCCTCACTGGCTAGACACCCCTCCCTTAGCTTCGGCGAGCTCTCCTCCGCCCGCCATCACTGCCCAAGCCGCGGTTACTGTTTATTTGGGAGAAGGACCGCGGGTTGGATTTAGCAGAACCCTATGGGGTTTTCTGTGTAGTTAGAGACTCATGTGAATAGTAACCCGAGGGCCTGTCTGCAATGAAACTTGAAACCTTTTGCCAGGGACCCCAGTGTAAAACCCTTTTTCCTTTATCCATTTTTTGTTTATTCTTTTTAAACTCAGCAAAGAACTTAGAAAATTCATATCTTGAGAAATATTCCACCAAATTGAGCCAAACCAATTTTGTTGGATTCAAAATAATATGGACTATCAAATAAAAATGCTAAACCCTATGTTTTCTGTATTGATTTTTAGAGTTTAGAATTAAATAAGGAAACTGCCCAAACCTTATTAAAAGGAAGAAAATTTGTTATGCTTGAACTTGAGAAAATTTGTAGAAGTATAAACCCCACTTAAACACTGTTTAAAAATCGTAAGCACCCCAGTATTGAAGATTTAAGCAAAGTTACTTATTAAAAGCCATATTTGCCCAAAACTTAGGAAAATGAGAAAGGTATTAGAAAATAATGAACTCTAGATGTCAATATTTTTCCTAGTCTATTTGAGTAATAAGGACCCGAGGAAAAATAAAGGGACCCTAGTCCAGAACAAATTCAAGGTGAGATATTTTATTAGGCACTAATAAAACCAGAAAGGCCATTATTAAAAATATAAGAACAATTCCAAAATTGGTAAGAAAAATTCAGTAGACTTGGAACCACTAGGACACCACTGCAAAAATGGTAAACACCCCAGCCCATCATTTTAAGTAGGTTGAACAAATATAACTTGATATTGAGCCATATTTCAATTAAATCATAAGTAAGCCAAGAAGTGTGCAATAGTGGGCAAATAAATTTTTATCAGATTAGTAAGGGAATAAACGACCAGAGAAAAATGTAAAACCTATTCAAACCTATAAAGTAATACCCATTGCCAATACTTTATAAAAAGGTCATTAAATTCAAGAAATCCCTACCACCCTCTCCCTTAAGCAAAAAGTTACCAAAATTTAGAATGATTGCTCTTGCACAAAGAAAAAAATAGGAAAAATTAGAAATCTGTTGTTTGATATTTTTCAAATATAGTAGTAGTAGAAAGCACCCCTTTGGCTAGAAACTTTAGAAAATCATAGCAAAATAACTAACAAGTATTAGTGGCTGAAAATTTGCACAAAGTCATGTTATAGCATCTAAATGCCAGCAATAATTAGTCTTAGAGAACAACCCACTGTAAAAGGGGAGTTGTAGTTCAAAACACCCTCTCTGCCCTAATATTTGATAATTTTATACAGAGAAGAGCACTCAGTTTTTAAGCCTCAAATTTTGAGACAGAGAGTTATATACCAGTGAGAAACCATTGTAATTTTTACAGAATTTTGAAAATTTATTAAACTATCTTGTAGTTCAAACCCACCTTGAAAGCAGAAGAGAAATAGAGATAAAGTAGAAAGAATAATGAATCTCACCCCAATAAATTCAACTAGGAATCTTAATAAAACTCTCACTAAGACATTGAATAGAAATCAGTAAAATACCAAAATGAACTTACCAATTAGCTTAACCAAACTTGACCCTAATTTGCTGAGTGTATCACAAAAATCTTCAATAGTAAGAACAAGCTCCACCGTATTAAATTGATCATCCCCCATCAAATTTTAATTGCTAAATTTCATATAATGCCATGCATGTATCTTACTCATTGCATTCATTAGATTGCAATCTCGCTGATGGAGAGTACGTGCTCATCCTTGAGCAAGGAGCTGTCCAAGAGGAAGATCAGGAGCAAGCTTCCGAGACTGCCATCGAGGATCTCCCTGCAGCCCCAACATTTGAAGGCAAGCCCTGGTTTTATGCATAACCGTTTATATATGCTACTTTACTACACTTAATGTTTGTAGGGTTGTAATGTGCACTTAAGTGTAGGAGTTGCTTGAAACCTTAGTTGCATGAATTCAGGATTCCTTTTTTGAGATGGATACTAGTATGCTAGGTCGAATAGCTGCTATGCTAATTAGGATCTCGGTAGAAGTCGAGTGTTTTTTCAAGCACTCACGCGAGGTCAGGAATTGATTGTATTCATCTTGATAACGGGATCTATGATGGTCTATAGACTTGGATCCAGGGAGGATGCCTTGTCCATGAGACAGGAAAAGGAATTAAGGATTAATGTGTGGATACCTAAGTCAAGCGTTTGAACGTGCTAAACACATGTCGGGAAATATGGTAACCGGTAAACCTAGTACATGAGTGAAGCCGGGCGTGGACTTTACCCCTCACGCGACCTGAGATTGGGTCTCCCATGCTAGCTATGGTGGGTACAAGTGCGCTCACTACACGGCGGCAGCCGGGGTCAGTGGAGCATTGTATGCCTAGGCGGTGAGCCCTAGCCGCGAACGGGGGATCGATGGGGATGGTTGATGTGTGTGGGGACGGAGTGCCCCTACATGTCGTGTGTTTAGGTTTACCTTGCAAGGTTTAAAACTCGATTCGAATCGTCTGCTTCTCGCAGCTAATGAGACTGCTTGACCCCTTGTACTACATTGAGTAAGAAGTGAAATGAGGTTTTATATGAGTTAACTTGTCGATTGTACTAAATGCTTGCTACCATGTATGCTTAGAAGGAGCAAACTTAGCTAAATTAATTATGCTAGAATTGGAAAAAGCTAAAAATGGACTTTAGACTCAGCTAGTGCTTTTGGCAAACCAAACCCCTCAGCCAAAAACTGCAAAGTCTAGAGGTAGAGGAGTAGATTCCTCACACCGGGAAAGTCTAGCTGAGTATTAGTATACTCAGCCTCGCTTGTGGCATAATTTTTGCAGGTACGCTTCAGGATATGGCTGATGGTGTGACTTGGCCTACCACCCTGCCACTGGGTTGGACGGTCGAGTGGGATGCTGCTCCGATAGGAGAGGAGCAGGAGGAGTAGTGGGCTAGGCCTTGCCCTATTCCTCGCTTTCGACAATATCGATTATCCGCTGCATTTTATTTTGTGAACTTATGTCAGCTACTTGAAAAACTCCGTTTTATGTAATAACTCTAGTACTTTAATTTGAGGTTTCCTGTTTTATTGGACTTCTTCTGTGACTCATCTTCGAGTGAGTTTGTGGTATTTGATCCTGGTTAAGTGGCTCCATCAGACTAGATCTGAGGGACTGCTGGGTTATTCTGATTTAAGTGTGTTGCGACCCATGAGACGTAACTTAGGCACTTAAGCTGGAATAATTCGGGCGATTCCGCCACAGCTCGGCGGCCTAGAGAGTGAGCAGAGGGAGCGCCGCAAGGGAGGAGAGGAACCTAGCATGGCGGCGCGTGTGGGAGATAAGGCTGATGGCCCATATTTTTTTCCTTCCTGCGCGTAGATGAGGATGGCGACCGGATATATTTTTTTTGCTATGCGCGACGATGAGGATCGGTTGTATAGATAAGAATGGCTGAGACGTAGGAAATATCACGTGGCTGAACGGATGAAGGAGAAGAGATGAGGACACGCCACAAAATATCCCGTAAAGAGGATAAGGATTGGAGAGAAAACAAAATCAGCAAGGAGATATTTCCCAGTTTTTCTTCAACAAAATAATACAAATCCAAACTCTAAAATTAGGGTTTGAACAGGGTATAAGTGAATCAAATCACAACGATACGGGTCGACGGTACTTGTGACACGGTTTGATTTGATTCGAAACCCGACAAATTTTATCTGCGGTCTGAACACCTGATTCCATGGTCACGGGTAATTTACGTGGTGAATCAAATCTCAATTATAATTCCTTGATTTTAGAACTATGGTTTAGGGCAGGATCTACATGGATCGGATCAAAATGCTATGGGTCAAATATATTTTAGATGAAGTTTAATTTAATTGAAATCAGACAAGAATTTATCTGCCATCCGAAAAATTTTGATTTCTTTGCCTTGAATAACATGCTGGAAAACTAAAATCCCAACTTTTACTCTACGCACGATTTCTCGGGTAGCGAGCGTGATCCAGTTTATAAACGTCGATGGCTTACTAATTCGTACTCGTATAATCAATTAAATTTTTTAACAGACATAAGACTCGACATTCTAGATGATTATTTAACTCTGAATTCTACGAAAATTTTGGACAGTTCAAAGAGACAAAGATAGATACAATATCAAAATTGTGATAGGCGAAGATGATTTAGATATGAATATTGTTCTTCTCACAGACATACCATGCTTAAGTCCGTATTCGCTGTTATGCGTATAGTAACACCTGGGGTGTTACAGCCCTCCCCCCTTAAAAGAATCTCGTCCTGAGATTCGGAACGAAAGACTTCAAAGAGTAGAGAAGCATGTAACCCTGTCCATATCAGTGTAGCACAAGGCAGTTCCAAGCAAAGGCGAGTGTCTCAAAAGGTTATTTCTCTAGTGGACATAACATGTATCGCCTTAAGCTAATTTATAGATGTCCATCAGTAGAGGCAATGTCTGCCAGAAGAACACATAAGGTTCCATGTGTGCAGTTTGCTTTTTTCTGATGACAATGTACTATCTGAGTCTGTTGAGCGAGCGGTAATTATGCGACTTTATCCAAACAGAATTAGTTGCAACCTCTTGGGTAAAACACATAGAAGAGGTTTACCAACAAGTGATCATTTGAGGAATTCAAGTTCCAGGAAGATGATAAAAATACGAGGAACGCATTGGTGAAGATGATCAACAAATGTTGACTCACAATCAATCCACTTCATCGAGTACTAAACATGGATTGACTTAATCACACATGCTGGAAAAGCACACGTGAGGAGATCGAGGCATGACTAGAGCGATGATTAGGTGGTTATCGGTTGACTTAACTTGATTTTTGTAAGTACTTTCTTAGGATGGGTTGAACTAAAGTGAGTTCAGACAACTCGACAAAACAATCTCTAAACTCAACGTTTGTTCATTGGGCAGTTACAAGATAGTAAAACCACCTTGTTGAACTACTTCTTGACATTAAGCGAATCTTCTCATTACCCATTGGCAAACCAGGGGTTGAGAGTTCACATTTGCTAGCAGGAGGTTGTATACTTGGATAAAAATTCATTCGGTCAGGTTGTTCATCCATCTCTTCCTCGCGAGACAAACTACTCACTTAGAAGATGTATGAACCAAACAAGACGGCGAATGGATAAATTCCTTTGTAGCAAGGGTAGTGGAGGGAAGCTATATATGGGTAGTCACCACCAAAATCAAGAAAAATGAGACTACACTTGAAAGGAGTGACCTTTATAACATGTTTAGGCATAGATAGGTTTTTATTTTCAATGGAGACTTATGAATGGGTAAGAAATTTACAAAGGAATACGTCAGAGCTATATACTCCTTTGATCCAACAGTGATGGCATATGTGACTTGATCATTTTGAGAAACAAGATAGAAATCATTTCAAGGGAGAAGTCCATGGAAGATAACATATTAATGTAGTTTCATAATGGATCATGACTAGAGACCTCGATACCAGCATGCGCCAAGCAGCATAACCTTGTGTGTACATTCACAAGGGGCTCTCAGTTTCGCGGTGGCACTGTAAGTCGTTAATCGTGACACCATTACCGAACTAACACCAATAGTGAATCTCACGTGATAAGAACAATTTGTGCAGAGATAACATATCGATATAGTCTCATAATGGATTATGACTACTAACTGTGATACCAGCGCGTGCCAATTAGCGCAACCATGTGTTGATCACCCATAGGAGGCCCTCAGTTTCGTCACGGCACCATCAGTTTTAGTCATAACACTATTACCAGACGTAACCAATAGGAAATCTCATGCCACACAACTGAATTGAACAATGGTGACAATATATAAAAAGATACTCCACCTGTAAGAATGGTTACAAGTAGAGAGCCAATAGATCATGGCCCGATGAAACAAACAAGACATGGCCATAACCAAAACTAGTTGATGAAGGGAGTACGATGGGAGACTGTTAATTCAGCCCCAAGCATATTTCTATGCCCATCGCAGAGATTACAAGGTCAAGGATTAGTATCTGATTAGATATGGAGGGAAAACAATCATAAGATTAAGTTGGTATGCCTTTGATAGACATGAGGAAACCAAAGGCATCAAACTCAAGAAAATAATCAGACTTGTCTTTCCTGGGTTAGATCAACAAAGCAACGATATGGTCCTCAAAAAGAGGCAAACTGGAATTAGGGATATCAGCTTGCACCAACCGAATAAGGACATGATTTTGGAAGGAGACATGACTCGAGATTCTTGTTTCTAGCTGGGGTACACGTTATGTCCAACAAAGATATTATCTAAGCATTCATTTGCATTAGTTTGGTCATGGACGGATAACAGAAAATTCAAATTTGGGTCATGGTTCACTAAATAAGAACATGGCCTAGTTTTGGGGTAAGGCAAACAGGTCACCAACCTTTTATTGGCACATCAAGCAGAAAAGTAAACAAGTATCATACCTAATGGTCAAATTAAGAAAAACTGGAAGCTATCTAAACATGTATCTCTAAGACATCACATTATTTACAATCATCGGCTACTGGAATAAAGACGAGAGAAGCATTTTCGTGCACAGGTGACAAACACGATGCAACAATCAGGATGCATGCTCGTCCTGTTCGTCCTCACAAATTTTTTCCAATCTAATGTGGCAATAGCATTCTATATCGGTGGCATACTTACGTCTCTCTCGGTATTTTGCTAGTCAACAGCTACACATACATTTTCGAGGTTAGTGTACCTGCAGAAAATTCATCACAGCCCAATTTGCCCATGATGCAAGATCCACACATGACAGTTTATTACAGTTTATACTCCATATATTTCTATACAGAGGCCAGCTCATCATTAAGCGCCGAGCCACGCATAGGCGCCGCTGCCACACTTTAACCATAGGCAGCTCATTATGGTAACTCACCTTCTTACCTGAGCGTAGGTGCGTCGTTACAAGTATATTACACTTCTCAGTATTCCCATGTCTGTATATCCCTACACATCCATGGGGTACTGAATTCCCAGAAAAGTAATTACTCCACGTCGTAGCCTTCATATATACATATGTGGAACATGTATATAATCAAGCGCTTTTTATACTCTCCCCTAGACCAATGTTTGTTCGGTCATGCTCTCACATCTCACCTTACCTGAGTGTCGATCCATTCAAGGCTGAATGGCTTCAAAAATAACAATAAACAAGTATGCAATTATCCCCCGGTTGTGGGTTAGTGTTTTGAACTAAGCCACCTGATAGTCCTTAATTTAGGGCTTAATAGAGGATGTTGCTAGCATTACAGTTTTTCAAATCTGTTTTTCAAAACCAAACAATGTGTTTAGTTAAAAATAGGTTTCCAAAACCAAAGCTTTGTTTTGAAAATACGTATGTGACCGTATAAACTTAATCCTGCTCCGATACCAGCTGTGGTAGAACCTTCCAAGTTATTGGGCCCACGTGCACCTGCCCTTGTCTCAAAGACCTCAGACGGCTATGCATGTGCACCTAGATAACTTAACAAGATCCCTTCGAGTGTCCCAAGGACCCTGGATAAACCACTTACAACCAGGATCGCAAGAATAAGTAAACACAAATCATACACCAACATTTTTGCAGTGGAAATCTTATTATCAAATTCTACAAGATACATCAAGTTTACAATGTACCTGATTGAAGTAATTACACTGTGTTTTGAATGTATAAACATTTATATGTTTGAAATATATGCTACTCATTGATAGTCCTCAATAAGAAGTATAGGAGAGGTACTTAGACTTATAAGAAGGTCGTGCCCACCGGCACTTAACACCATCCACAGCAGCACAATTCTAGTACCTACAACAACATGGGTTCGAAAACCCTGAGTACGAAGTGTACTTTTGCAAGTCTTACCCGTCTAAGGAAAAAGACTCTCAAGGATATGCTGGCTTTTGGGAATCAAGGTAAAGCTTATCATGATTCAAAGACTCTTTTGCAGAAAAGCTTACTACGAGTGGATCCTTAAGAATTAATTTTACTTGTCCGGTTAAGTAAAGTTACCTGCATCTAGAGTTCTTTCTATCCTAGTTCAAGCACTTGGCCTATACTAGCCATCTTTTTATCATCCCATCAGTTCACTGGATTGCTACATGTAAGTCAGTGACCAAGTCTTCATGTCCGAGAATTAATGGCGATTTGAATCGATTAATACTCAGCTGAGGATCTCCAACCACACGACATATGTAGGCATATGTCAACTCGCCACCAGTTTTATCAAGACCAGACCGGGTTCACGCCAATCGAGAGCACAGATACACCACCGTCTAGCCTCTTGCCACGGAGGGTACACGCTACTCTCGCTATCTTTCCACTCCCATTGCGTGTTGGCCTTTCTGGTATTGGTCTGCCCAAGGCAAAGCTTACCCATGACGAGGCATGTGGCCAGTTAAAGAGTCCTCGGTCAGCAGGCCCACATCGACACAGTCCTTGAGCGACTCAGACGGAGACACTACACCAAGACTTCCTCCTCGTGCAAGTCACCCACCCGGTCTCAGCTTTATCATTTAAAACCCAAAGTTTGGTACCTGGCAGAGGTACATCTTTTCAGATTTTGAACCCATCAAGGCCCTGATGGACCCACCATCACAAGTCTTTTCTTTGTAAAAATTCTCATCCACTATGAAGCATCACCTTTTGTTTTAAAATAAAACATTTTGTTTTACTAATGCAAGGCTAAGCATCATAAAATCCTTTTTATAAAAGGGAGTCATGGAATGGTGATCAATTTTCCAAGGAAGGAAATGCATCAATTGTTTAGCACACAACTCCTATCACCTAATGCATCATATAAGGTGATAAAGATTTTAAAACACAAGGAAAAGGATAATGCACCAGGGCTTGTCTAGATAACACTAGGTTAGTGTTGTTAGACGTCGATCACTTGAAGACCATTCTTTGTCTTGGCATTCCTCAGATTATCCATCTTTAGGTTCACCCGACTGACGACATCACCTTGCAGAGATGCCCACTCTCTCATTATCCTGGGGTTGACTTGGGTCATCTTCTGCATCACGTGATTAATTATCATACCTCATGAGATGCACGATGCACATGTATGAGTGTCAGTATAAATATTACAATTTAGATACGGCTACTTGAAGAATATTAAACACCTATAACAAGACATCGCAAATCTAGTACGAAAATACTAAATGTCGATATCACATTAAAACTATAGCTATGGCATTCTAATTTAATCGGATTTAATTCTAACAGCACACAACAGTAAACTATGTGTTAGCATTTTACTCTCCTAAAACCTATCCTGACGAACTTATAGAACTTAGGGCCATTACTTGCTTCAATTAACTTGTATAAAACACCAACTATCAAATCATCACATTTATTCTTAATCAAACGAGTAGAATGTCATTATATAGTCTAGAGTTCTATACGAGATTGCCTCTTTAACCGCCTAGTGTGCACTTTCCACTACATAGCTTTAATATTCTAATAAAAACTAACTTATCGACATTATTCACTTTCACTCATTTTGGTAATGCTAGATATTTATCTAGGTCACTTAATTGGTCATTAACAAATAATATCACGATTATGAGAGCATAGTACTAACTTCACTGCACAACTAAAATTCCTCACATAAAATACTGATAGCACCTATCGGCAAAGCACTAAAAATTACTAAGCAAATAAATTCAGCATAATCAATAATGACAGGGCTTATCGGATAATCGTATGAAATACTAAATCTACCTTTTACGTCATCATCTCGCCCAACCATCACATAAATAAATCTAATTTTTGCATTACTAACTCCATCATACTTCACATATATTTATACTACCACAACGCGCTTGCGCTAAATACGAGGATCATCACGATTACTATATATCTAATTACTCCACTCATAAACCCAACTAACATAAATAATAAACCAGCTTACCATGACCGAATCGACCCGATATTTGTAAGAACGACAATGAACATCGGGTTCAGTGCTTTGTCGAGTCCCAAGAGAGCACTTACAGGCCTCGCTTCTCTCGAACATCAGGCATTTCTCATCCAAAGTAAGTCCGACTCAAAGCTTGCGAGAACGCCGATAGTCTCCGAATAAAGTCTTCGATCGAACATCTGGCGAGCATTAAACTGAGCTTCACTTTCTCCTCCATCCACAACTCTTGGAATCTCTCCATATTTACTAGAACTCCGCACAAATGGCGATGATCCTTGTTCAGGCCTTTCGCCGAGCACTTGGACAACGACCTAGGGCTTGCTTCTCCACATTCTCTTGGGATTCTTTTGTCGGAGGCATCACGTAGGGGCCAGCACCGAGGCAGGGTTGACCGAACGATGACGGCGAGACAAAGGTTGGAGACGACAGGGAATCAACGACAAGCACTAGAGTTCCACAATAGGCTGCTATGATGGGGGTGTCGAGGCGCTGTCCATGGAAAATAGGAGATCGACAACCGGCCAGTCCCCGACCATCGCGCCCATCACGCTTCCGCTGCGCAGCCGGTGTGGTCAACTAGAACGACGTCGAGGTCGAGTCTGGAGCGAGCTGGTGACGGTGCGCGACCAGGGGCAAGCAAAAAAACATCGAGCTGCCACGAGGGTGTGTCTAGGGTGCGACTCGCCGGACAAGCGGAGGACCAGAGCAGGGGCACGACCAACGGGGTCTGTGGTTGGGGGAGGGGTAGAGCACCGAGGAGGCTGGAGCTGAGCTGTCATGGATGCTGGCTAAAGGAGCAGGGAAGGGCGCTGAGCTGGGGGATGGACAGAGGGAGTTCTGAGCTGGGTGAGCACACGGCTGGGTCGGGCTCGGTGGCCATGGCGAGAAGAGGACACCGGCTTGGAGGAGCGTGTGGCATGGGCGAGCGCGCCAGGGAGTAGGAGGAGCGGCCGAGTGGGGCTGTGGCTGGGCAAGACCTCAGCACTGGGAAACGGGGGGCGACCTTGGCGAGATCCGAGCTAGGGAAACGCCGATCATGGAGGAGCAAGGGGCCGGGGCGAGCTCGGAGGGAGCCAGGCACCACGGGAGAGCGAGCTCGGCGGTGTGGCGGAACCACCCGAATTATTCCAGCTTAAGTGCCTTAGTCACGCCCCAGGGGCCACAACACACTTAAATCGGAATAACCCGTCAGTCCCTCAGATCTAGTCTGATAGAGCCACTTAACCAGGATCAAATTCCACAATCTCACTCGATGGTGAGTCACAGAAGAAATACAATAAAACAAGAAACCTCAAATTAAGTACTGAATTATTACATAGATCAGAGTTTTTCGAGTAGCAAATGAGAGTTCACGAAATAAAATGCAGCGGATAATCGATGTCGTCGGTATCGAGGAATTGGGCAAGGCCTAGCCCACTACTCCTCGTGCTCCTCTCCTGCCGGAGCAACATCCCACTCGACCGTCCAACCCGGTGGCAGGGTGGTAGGCCAAGTCACACCATCAACCATATCCTGAATCGTACCTGCAAAAATTTTGCCACAAGCAAGGCTGAGTATACTAATACTCAGCTAGACTTACCCGGTGTGAGGAATCTACTCCTCTACCTCTAGACTATGCAGTTGTTTGGCTGAGGGGTTTGGTTTGCCAAAAGCACTAGCTGTTTCTAAAATCAATTCTTAGCTTTTCAAATAGCTACGTTTGCTCCTTCTAAGCATACATGGTAACAAGTATTTAGTTCAATCAACAAATTGTCTCATGTAACCTCATTTCACTTCTTACTCGATGTAGTACAAGGGGTCAAGCAGTCTCATTAGCTTCGAGAAGCAGACGATTCGAATCGAGTTTTTATCCTTGGAAGGTAAACCTAAACACACGACATGTCAGGGCACTCCGTCCCCACACATGTCAACCGTCCCCATCGATTCCCCATTCGCGTCCAGGCCTCACCGCCTTGGCATACAATGCTCCACTGACCCCGGCTGCCGCCGTGCAGTGACCGCACTTGTACCCGCCATAGCTAGCATGGGAGACCCAGTCTCAGGTCGCGTGAGGGATAAAGTCCGTGCCCGGCTTCACTCAGGTACTAGGTTTACCGGTTACCATATTTCCTGACATGTCCTTAGTACATTCAAAAGCTTGACTCAGGTATCCACACATTAATCCTTAATTCCTTTTTCTCGTCTCATGGTCAAGGCATCCTCCCTGGATCCAAGTCCGTAGACTAATATAGATCCCGTTATCAAGATGAATACAATCAATTCCTGACCTCGCGCGAGTGCTAGAAAAATCACTCGACTTCTACCGAGATCCTAATTAGCAAAGCAGCTACTCGACCTAGCATACTAGTATTCATCTCAAAAAGGAATCCTAAGTTCATGCAACTAGAGGTTTCAAGCAACTCCTACACTTAAGTGCACAGTACAAACCTACAAACATTAAGTGTAGTAAAATAGCATATATAAATGGTTATGCATAAAACCGGCGCTTGCCTTCAATAGCTGGGGCTGCGGGGAGATCCTCGATAGCAGCCTCGGGAGCTTGCTCGTGGTCCTCCTCTTAGACAATTCCTTGCTCGGGGATGAGTACGTACTCTCCGTCAGCTAGATTACAATCTAATGAATGCAATGCGTAAGATATATGCATGATATGATATGTGCTTTAGTAATTTAAACTTTTGATGGTGTATGATCTACTTGAGTTAGATAGAGCTACATCTTGCTTATACGGGATTTTTGGTGGTATACTTGGTAAATTGGATCAAGCTTAGCTAAGTTAAGTGGTAGGTTTCTTTTTGGAGTTCCACTGAATTCTTTTTAAGGTCTTTAGTAAGAATTGTCAAGAATTCAAGTTGGACATATTGGAGTGAGGTTTATCTTTCCTCTTTTTCCCTTGATCTTCTTTAGGGTTTTAGGGTGGGTTTGAACTACAAGTCACCTTAATAAATATTCAAAAATTCTGTAAAACTTACCGTGGCTTATTACTGGTGTATGATTCTCTGTCTCAAAATTTGAGGTTCTAGAAGTGAATAGTTTTCTCTAGACAAAATTGCAAAATTTTAGGGCAGAAGGGGTGATTTGAACTACTACTATCATTCATTTGTAGGTAATTCCCTAGGACTTATTTTTGCTGGTATTTAGATGCTATAACATGAGTTGGTACAAATTTCTAGCCATTAATACTTATTAGTTATTTTACTAGGATTTTCTAAAGTTTCTAGCCAAAGGGGAGCTTTCTACTACCACTATATTTGAAAAATATCAAACAACAGATTTCTGATTTTTCCTAGCTTCTTCTTTGCGCAAGAGCAATCATTCTGAAGTTTGGCATCTTTTTGCTTAAGGGAAGGGGTGGTATGCATTAATTGGATTAAATGGTGCTTTTTACAAAATATTGGCAATAGGTATTATTTTGCATCTTTCCAATGGGTTTGTATTTTTTCTGGTGGCCTATCTCATTATTGCTCTAGCAAAATTTTATTTGCCCATTATTGCATTATTTTGGGTTACACATGATTTATTTGGAATATGACTCATTATCATATTATATTTATTTACCTTACTTAAAATGATGGGCCTGGATGTCCATTATTTTTGCAGTGGGATTTTGGTGGTTACAAGTCCACTGGATTTTTATTATCAATTTTGGGTCTGGTTTTTGTAATTCTAATAATTGATTTCTAGTTGGAATAACGCTAAATAAAACATTTCTCTTTGAATCTGATCTAGACTAGAGGTTTCTTTATTTTTCCTAGGTTCTTTGTTACTTAAGCAAACTAGAAAAAAATAATTTCATCCACTGGTCATTAATTTCTAAGGCCTTTCTGATTTTCCTAAGGTTTGGGCAGAAATGGATTTTAATGGATATTTACACTAAATTCTCCAACACTGGGGTTCTTACTATTTTTAAACAATGTTTAGATGGGGTTTGAACATCTACAAGTTTTCTTAGGTTCAGCACAGAAACATAGCTAATTTTCTTTAATTAAACAAGGTTTGGTCAGTTTCTGTATTTAATTTTAAACTCTAAAAATTAGAACAAAAAGCATAAGGTTCAGTATTTTTAATTGATAGTCCATAATTTTTAGAATCCAGCAAAATTGGTTTGACAATTTTTGGTTAAGTATTCATCAAGTTATGAATTTTCCAAGTTCTCTGTTCATTAAAAAGATTAAACAGAAATGATTAAATGGAAAACTACTTTGCAACGGGGTCCCTGGCGGGTGTTTTAAGTTTTCCTTACAGACTAGTCCCTGCGCGACTATTCAATTGAGTCACTGACATTTCAGAAAACCCCCTGGATTCTTCTAATCCCAATCCGAGGTCCTTTCCCCAATCTAAATAGTACCTGCGGCGGAAGAAAGGACGGAGGGGCTTACCGGCGGCGAGACTGCTCCGGTGAGGTGGCCGAGGGTTTAGAGGAGGTCCTGAGGGTCACGGCGATGTGCGGGTCACCGTCGGGGATGGGCGGAGTTGGCCGTTCCGCGTGCGCAGGCGGGGGAGCTCGTGGGCGGCGAGGAGTCCGACTTATCCAGGGCACAATTGACCGATTGAACGGGTCAGAGAGCTTCACTGGGTGCTAGGGAAGACATGGTTGCAAGGAATTTGACAATGGCTTACCGGAGAGCTCAGTCCATGCGTGGGGGCAGGCAACCGAAGTCCGACGTGGGTGATCTCGGGCTTCCGGTGAAGTTCTGCCAGGTCCGAGGACTTGGAAAGCTTCACAAGCTAATGGCGAAGCTAATCAAAGCGCTGGCGCGACTTGGGGGTGACTGGAGTGGGCTGGCCACGGTGGCCGAGGCTCTGGCGGCAATGGCGGGCGGAAAAGAGCTCACCGGAGCTAAGGAGGGGCGTTTGGCCGGCGATGGTGAGCACAGGGTGAATTGAGGCACGCCTGAGGAGGCTTTATAGGCGCGGGCGAGCACGGTCGAGGGTGGGGCTCTTACAAGCGCTCGGGGCATGCGCGGCGAATGCCAGTGCGCGCTCTGGCGCCTGGCACAGCGTCGAGCACGAGGCAGCACAGAGAGAGGTCGAGTTGAAGCGCAGATTGGCCCCAAATCTTTGAGATTATGGCCATGATCCCGTTGAGAGATCTCTTTCTCTCAGGTTCCTTTGTCGTTTGTGTGTGGAGGCTAGCAGGTTTGGCTGACTGGATTAAGAGATAGAGAGGGAAGAAATCTGGTTTGTCTCACTGCCGCACATAGGGGGAAGATCTCTGGTTTGACGTGTCCAAGGCACGCGTCCCGATGCCATCTTCTGGCACAAGACAGAGAGGTTAGTTATGCACGTTTTTGTTAATGGGGCCATTAGGATTTGAGTTAGGGAGCAAGGTGAACACGCTTGATCTTTGGCTTAAGGTCTGAAATTCAGAATTCTGAATTTCAGAATTCCCTAATGAAATCCCACTTGAGAAGCTTGTTTAGAGTTTTATTTAAATTGTTTTGGCCAAGCTTCCATAATCTTTGTTGTTGCTTATTTAGTATACTTTAATGTTTATAATTGGCCCAAGCCATGATTCTATATTTTTCATACCCTTTTCCCCTTTCTCTTGAATTTTGTTTATAGGGCTCAATTAGGGTTTTTATTGGGGTTGCAACATTTTGCTCTTTTGAAAACCCATTTGCCTTGAACATGATACTTTTAAGTATAAGCTTAGTGGATCCTTCATTCTTAAGTCAATTTGATGCTCATGCTCAATTTGGTTCACATAAAATGATGGTTCTTGGGTTAGCACTTGAGAGAAACCCTAGGGGACACTGGGGTGTCACAGCCTTCCCCCCTTAAAGGAATCTTGTCCCAAGATTCGGGTCGGAGTCCTCCCGGGGTGAAGCGAAGGGTGAGACTTATAGGAAGTGGGTGCTCTTATTATTAGGGCAATTTGCTCTTCGAATGTCATTCTCTTTGCAACTTCAGAAGGAAGTCCTTTTTAAATTTTGTTTCATGGTTACTTCATTCTGATTTAAGATCATATTTTCTGAATTTTAGATTCGAGGGGCAGGAGGAGGGGTTGGGTGTGATTACGTACCAGTTTCCTTAGGTAGGCAATCAGGGAAGTTGGATCTCAATAATTCCTCGGTCTCCCAAGTAGCTTCTTCCTCTGAGTGATTACTCCACTGGACCTTGTACATTTTGATCAATTTAGCCCGAGTTGATCTTTCTTTGCAATCCAGAATCTTAGAAGGATACTCTTGGTATGATAGATCTGGCTCTATCTCCAATTCTGGCTCTGCTATGATCTCGGTCGGCAATCGAACACACTTCTTTAGCTGAGATACATGGAACACATTGTGAATGGCAGACATTTTTGAAGGTAACTTCAGCTTATATGCCACGGGTCCACAGGTTTCTATGATCTCATAAGGTCCAATGTAACGAGGGGCTAGCTTGCCTTTGATTCCAAACCTCTGCACTCCCTTGGTGGGTGATACCTTGAGGTACACGAAATCTCCCACCTTGAACTGGAGAGGTTTCCTTCTTTTATCATGGTAACTCTTCTGCCTGGCCTGAGCAGCTTCTAGATTTTTCCTGATTAGTTTGACCTTCCTTTCGGCTTCAGTCACTAAGTCAGGTCCGAAAACTTCTCTTTCTCCAGGCTGAGACCAATTGAGTGGTGTCCTACACCTTCTTCCATAGAGGGCTTCAAAAGGTGCCATTTTTAGGCTGGATTGATAACTGTTGTTATAAGCAAACTCTGCCAAGGAGAGGTGCTTATCCTAGTTCTTGCCACAATCGATTGCACAAGCTCTCACCATATCCTCCAGAATTTGGTTTACCCTTTCAGTCTAACCATCAGTCTGTGGGTGGTAAGCTGAACTTCTGATTAGCTTGGTTTCCAAACACTCCTGCAATTGTTCCCAAAATCTGGCAACAAATTGGGCTCCTCGGTCAGAAACAATGGTCCGAGGTAATCCGTGCAAACACACAATCCGGTCAATGTACAACTCTGTATACTTTTGGGCCTTATCAGTGGTGTGCACAGGGAGAAAATGTGCCACTTTCGTCAGTCGGTCCACAATAACCCAAATCGAACCATGATGACGAGAGGTGTTAGGCAGACCCACGATGAAATCCATGCTGATGTCATCCCATTTCCACGAAGGTATAGATAGGGGTTGCAAGGCTCCAGCTGATTTCAAGTGGCTTGCCTTTATCCTCTGAAAGGTGTCACATTCCGATACATACTGGGCTATCTCCCTCTTCATTCTGGACAACCAATACAAAGGCTTCAGATCATGGTACATTTTGGTGCTTCCCGGATGCATAGAGAATTTGGAGAGATGAGCCTCGTCCAAGATTTTCTTCTTAAGGTCCTTGTTTTTAGGAATCACCAATCTGCTTTTGAACCATAATACACCCTTTTCATCTTGGTGGAAACATTTATACTTCTCAACCTTCTGATGGAGATTCTCCTTGATAATCTGCACTCCCTCGTCACTGAGCTGGGCCATGATGCTCTGGTCTTGCAAGGCTGGCTCGACAGAACTATGAGACAAAGCACCAGAAGAAATCACTTCAATTTGCATCTAGCTCAACTCATCACACAAGGTGTTGACACGAGAATCCATCAGAATACAATTGCATTGCAACTTCCGACTCAAGGCATCTGCTACCACATTGGCTTTCCCTAGGTGATAATGTACCTCCAGGTCATAATCCTTGATCAGCTCTAGCCATCTTCTCTGTCTCATGTTGAGATCAACCTGAGTAAAGATGTACTTAAGGCTCTTATGATCAGTGAAGATGTTGCAGTGGGTTCCCATTAAATAGTGCCTCCACATTTTTAATGCATGAACTGCTGCTGCCAACTCGAGGTCATGAGTGGGATAATTTTGATCATGAGGCCTGAGTGCTCTTGAGGCATAAGCAATGACTCGGTTGTCTTGCATTAAGACACAACCTAGTCCAGGGCCAGAGGCATCACAATACACATCAAAAGGCTTGCTGTTGTCAGGTTACGCTAACACTGGTGTTGTGGTCAGATGCTTCCTTAATGCATGGAAGGCATCTTCGCACTTCTGACTCCAAACAAACTTGGCTTCTTTCTTCAACATCTCAGTTATAAGTTTCACAATTCGAGAGAAATCCGGAATAAATCTTCGGTAATAACCAGCTAATCCCAGAAAACTCCGAATCTGACGGATAGTCATTGGTGGCTTCCAGTTCATCACCTCTTGCACCTTATCAGGATCAACAGCTATTCCAGCCTGAGAGATAGTGTGACCCAAGAATTTGATTTCCTTTAGCCAAAAATCACACTTGGACAACTTGGCATAAAGGTGGTGCTCTCGCAGACGTTGAAGCACTACATGCAAATGCCCGGCATGTTCCTCTTTGTTCTTAGAGTACACCAGGATATCATCGATGAACACCACTATGAATTTGTCCAATTCAGGCATGAAAACAGAATTCATCAGATACATGAAATATGCTGGTGCATTAGTCAGCCCGAAAGACATCACCAAGAATTCATATAGCCCATATCTGGTTGAGAGTGCCGTCTTCGGAATATCGCTTGCTCGTATCTTGATCTGATGGTAGCCGGAGCGAAGGTCTATTTTGGAAAACACCTTAGCCTCGACCAACTGGTCAAAAAGAACATCAATACGAAGCAAAGGATACTTGTTCTTGATAGTTACCACATTAAGAGGGCAGTAATCTATACACAGCCTCAAGCTCTCATCCTTCTTCTTCACAAACAGTGCTGGACATCCCCAAGGCGAAGTACTTGGGCGAAATAAATCCCTTATCCAGCAACTCCTGCAATTGCTTCTTCAATTCTGCCAACTCGGCAGGGTGGCATTCGGTAAGGCCTCTTGGAAATTGGTGTCGTTCTCGGTTGCAACTCGATGGCAAATTCAATATCCCGGTCGGGTGGCATTCCTGGCAATTCATCAGGGAAGACATCTGCATACTCACATATCACTGGGATCTTCTTCAGAGGTAGCTCCGTCATAGAGAAAGCACATGACTGTGTAGAACCCTGACTGGGCAGAATCAAGGTGAAGTTCCCACAGAACGAAGAATTGATTTCCACGATACGGCTGGCTACATCAAGCACAACTTGGTGCAGGGTCATCCAATTAGCTCCTAGAATAATGTCCACATTCTCCAAACCCAAAACAAGAAGGGTGGTTTTGACAATGTGGCTTCCCAGTTGAATAGGCACACTTTGGTTTAATTGATTAGTTGAAATTTTACCCCCAGGTGTGACTATCATAAATGACCCTTTTGAGTGAGAGAATGACAGTTCACATTTAGCACTAAACTTTTGGCTAATGAAACTATGAGATGCACCAGAACCAAACAGAATTAAAGCAGGTTGATTATAAACTGAAAAGATACCGGTCATGATAGGAGCTCCCTCAGGTACTTCCTCCAGAGTAGTGAAGTTGAGCTTCCCTTGCCTGACTTGTACCTTCTGCTTTCTTCGCTTGTCTTGACTTGGTGCTGACATCTACCTTTGCTGGTTCCTAGGGCAATTCTTGGCATAGTGGCCCACATTGCCACAAGTGAAACATTTGTTCCCATTGCCCTGGCGGAACTGCTGCTGCTGCGGAGGCTGATTGTTTCTTGGAGCGGGAGCTGGAAAGCGGTTGGGTGCCGGCTGCTGCTGCTGAGGTGGCCTAATCACCCATCTGCCTGCCTGCTGCTGGAAACCCCTGCTCTGATTGTGAGAAACAATCCTGAACCTCTGGGCCTGAGCGGAAGGTGCTGCCATTGGTGCCTTTCTCTTCTTCTCTGCCCGGTGGGCTACAATACAGTCCTCCTGGGAGATGGCCAGGTTGACCAACTCATTGAAGCTATTCGCCCAGACAGTATTGAGTCGTTCCCGCAGCTTGGTGTTAAGACCCCTGCGGAAGCGGTCTCTCTTCTTCTCATCAGAATCAGCATGGTAACCTGCATACTGGCATAGGTCTTTGAAGGCCTGCGCATACTGCAGTACCATGCGGGTCCCTTAATTAAGTGCCAGAAACTCATTCAGCTTGCAATCAAGAATGCCAGCTGGGATGTGGTGCCCTCTGAAAGCAGTTTTGAATTCCTCCCAAGACACTTCACGATCAGCGGGGAGCATAGCACGAAAGTGGTCCCACCAAGTCCGAGCAGATTCGCAAAGCTGCTGCGCGGCGAAGCGAGTCTTGGTAGCATCAGGGCAGTCTCCCGTGAGGAGGGGAAACTTGGACTCAACAACGCGGAGCCATACGTCGGCGTCCAATGGATCCTCTGCCTTGGTGAACAAGGGTGGCTGCGTGCTCAGGAATCCCTGGTAGGTTGCCGCTGCCAGAGGTCGCTGATGCTGGCCTCCACCATGCTACTGAGGGTGGGGCTGGCGCTGCAAGAGCTGTCACAGAATCTCATTCTACTGAGCCATCAGCTCCTGCACTGTGGGGGCTAGAGGAGGTGGCGGGGGAACCTTCTTGTTATGCCCGCGACGCTGCCTAGCTGCCATCTAAAAACAGAGATTGTCGCCATTGTTATCCCAACTCACCATTTCGAACGACAAGATATCATCTCATATGGAAGGAAAAAAATGCCATAATCATAATATTAGGTTCAAAATGAAGATAACATGGTTACAAACATCCCACAGATTTCGAAAGTTCACAGGGTTACATCAACCAGGGGAAGGTACCCGCAAGCCTAGTCCAAAATCTGACATTAACTAAGCTCGCATAGGTTTCTATCCGCCTAAAAGCGTCGAAGTGACTGGTCAACCCTGAGCGGTGGAAGCGACACTGGATACGGGTGAGGGAGGCATCGCGGGGGTAGTCCCATTGGCACCAAGGGCTGGTCCTAGCTCCTCGAGAGCCTCTTCTCCCTCGCTTCCGGCTTCATTGGCCTCCATCTCCAAGTGGTGCATGTCCAGGTGGTCATTTTCTTCTTCGAGTTCCTTCTTGCACATCATGGAGTTGGTTCTCCAAGACATCAATAGTGTTGTCTCAGATCTCCACCTGCTGCTCCAAGGTGGTAATGCGCTGGCTTAGCCTTTCCACCTGCAGATCCTTCTCCACCAACTCGGAGGATAAATCGACCACAAAATCTTCTTGACTGTCGAGAGTGAGCTTGGTGGTTTGAGCGATGTTAGCAAGGTGTGCCATAGCATCACTTTGTAGGGCCTGGAGGCGATACAACACACTCCTGCACTGAATGGTGACCCTCCCAACCAAGTCAGGATACATTGCCCACACATCTTTCACATGGCTCACGCGGTTACATCACATGGGGTTGTCCTTCTTCTCAACAGAGAAGAGTCCCAAGGGGTGCATCACCATCTCCAGGGGATGGTAGCCACAGAAAGTCGTCAAAGTCTTCATGGCTGCCGCTTCAGTGGTGTCGTCCGTCCTGAATCCAACTATCTTGGAGTCAAGAGAACGCCAACCCGACTGAAGGGGGTGAGCCTCCAAAGTCAGCCAGACCCGACAACGAGGTACCCGATGCTCCTCATACAACTGCACCGTGTACAGAGGGGGCGTAGGGTAACCGGCGGAGTTAAGCCCTTCCCACAAGATGGAAGGAAAGCCATCGCGAGAAAGGAAGTCAGAACTAAAACGGGTGTCTCCTCCACTAGCGGGGGTGGGTGAATTCATCTACGGAAGGGTATCAAAGGTAAAGATTATGGTGGAAGGAAAAAAATGAAAGAGCCCGAATGGTTTTTTAAAGGAAGTAAGTTAGCTCAAGTTTTAATTCCCTTTTGTGTTTATAATGCATGCATGCAGGAAGTAATGTCTCCTCTCCAAATAATAGGGTGCTCTTAGGGCATCCTTAAAAAGTCTAAGTACTGGCCCACGGGGCCTACTTAATTAGCCACCTATTTCTCCCTCTATGCCTAAGGCCTTTCATCCTAGGTCTAACGGTCTAGTCCTGACGATCCGTAGCAGTTCTAGGTAAGTTTTAGATTTTGAAAATGGTATTCATCGTTTATTGTCCTTTTCTGTGGTGGAATTTGCTCCGATACCAGCTGTGGCAGAACCATCCGAATTATTCCAGCTTAAGTGCCTATGTCACGCCCAGGGGCTGCAACACACTTAAATCGGAATAACCCGTCAGTCCCTCAGATCTAGTCTGATAGAGCCACTTAACCAGGATCAAATTCCACAATCTCACTCGAAGGTGAGTCACAGAAGAAATGCAATAAAATAGGAAACCTCAAATTAAGTACTGAATTATTACATAGATCGGAGTTTTTCGAGTAGCAAATGAGAGTTCACGAAATAAAATGCAGCGGATAATTGATGTCGTCGGTATCGAGGAATTGGGCAAGGCCTAGCCCACTACTCCTCATGCTCCTCTCCTGCCGGAGCAACATCCCACTCGACCGTCCAACCCGGTGGCAGGGTGGTGGCCAAGTCACACCATCAACCATATCCTGAATCATACCTGCAAAAATTTTGCCACAAGCAAGGCTGAGTATACTAATACTCAGCTAGACTTACCCGGTGTGAGGAATCTACTCCTCTACCTCTAGACTATGCAGCTGTTTGGCTGAGGGGTTTGGTTTGCCAAAAGCACTAGCTGTTTCTAAAATCAATTCTTAGCTTTTCAAATTCTAGTATTATTATCTTAGCTACGTTTGCTCCTTCTAAGAATACATGGTAACAAGTATTTAGTTCAATCAATAAATTGTCTCATGTAACCTCATTTCACTTTTACTCGATGTAGTACAAGGGGTCAAGCAGTCTCATTAGCTACGAGAAGCAGACGATTCGAATCGAGTTTTTATCCTTGGAAGGTAAACCTGAACACACGACATGTTAGGGCACTCCGTCCCCACACATGTCAACCGTCCCCATTGATTCCCCGTTCGCGTCCAGGCCTCACCGCCTTAGCATACAATGCTCCACTGACCCCGGCTGTCGCCGTGCAGTGACCGCACTTGTACCCACCATAGCTAGCATGGGAGACCCAGTCGAAGGTCGCGTGAGGGATAAAGTCCGCGCCTGGCTTCACTCAGGTACTAGGTTTACCGGTTACCATATTTCCCGATATGTGCTTAGTACGTTCAAAAGCTTGACTCTGGTATCCACACATTAATCTTTAATTCCTTTTTCCCGTCTCATGGTCAAGGCATCCTCCCTGGATCCAAGTCCATAGACTAATATAGATCCCGTTGTCAAGATGAATACAATCAATTCCTGACCTCGCGCGAGTGCTAGAAAAATCACTCGACTTCTACCGAGATCCTAATTAGCAAAGCAGCTACTCGACCTAGCATACTAGTATTCATCTCAAAAAGGAATCCTAAGTTCATGCAACTAGAGGTTTCAAGCAACTCCTACACTTAAGTGCATAGTACAAACCTACAAACATTAAGTGTAGTAAAATAGCATATATAAATGGTTATGCATAAAACTGGGGCTTGCCTTCAATAGCTGGGGCTGCGGGGAGATCCTCGATAGCAGCCTCGGGAGCTTGCTCGTGGTCCTCCTCTTGGACAGTTCCTTGCTCGGGGATGAGTACGTACTCTCCGTTAGCTAGATTACAATCTAATGAATGCAATGCGTAAGATATATGCATGATATGATATGTGCTTTAGTAATTAAAACTTTTGATGGTGTATGATCTACTTGAGTTAGATAGAGCTACATCTTGCTTATACGGGATTTTTGTGGTATACTTGGTAAATTGGATCAAGCTTAGCTAAGTTAAGTGGTAGGTTTCTTTTTGGGGTTCCACTGAATTCTTTTTAAGGTCTTTAGTAAGAATTGTCAAAAATTCAAGTTGGACTTATTGGAGTGAGGTTTATCTTTCCTCTTTTTCCCTTGATCTTCTTTAGGGTTTTAGGGTGGGTTTGAACTACAAGTCACCTTAATAAATTTTCAAAAATTCTGTAAAAATTAAAGTGGCTTATTACTGGTGTATGATTCTCTATCTCAAAATTTGAGGTTCTAGAAGTGAATAGTTTTCTCTGGACAAAATTGCCAAATTTTAGGGCAGAAGGGGTGATTTGAACTACAACTATCATTCTTTTGTAGGTAATTCCCTAGGACTTATTTTTTCTGGTATTTAGATGCTATAGCATGACTTGGTACAAATTTCTAGCCATTAATACTTATTAGTTTTTTTACTAGGATTTTCTAAAGTTTCTAGCCAAAGGGGTGCTTTCTACCACCACTATATTTGAAAAATATCAAACAACAGATTTCTGATTTTTCCTAGCTTCTTCTTTGCGCAAGAGCAATCATTCTGAAGTTTGGCATCTTTTTGCTTAAGGGAAGGGGTGGTATGCATTAATTGGATTAAATGGTCCTTTTTACAAAATATTGGCAATAGGTATTATTTTGCATCTTTCCAATGGGTTTGTATTTTTTTCTGGTGGCCTATCTCATTATTGCTCTAGCAAAATTTTATTTGCCCATTATTGCATTATTTTGGGTTACACATGATTTATTTAGAATATGACTCATTATCATATTATATTTATTTACCTTACTTAAAATGATGGGCTTGGATGTCCATTATTTTTGCAGTGGGGTTTTAGTGGTTACAAGTCCACTGGATTTTTATTATCAATTTTGGGTCTGGTTTTTGTAATTCTAATAATTGATTTCTAGTTGGAATAATGCTAAATAAAATATTTCTCTTTGAATCTGATCTAGAGTAGAGGTTTCTTTATTTTTCCTAGGTTCTTTCTTACATAAGCAAACTAGAAAAAAATAATTTCATCCACTGGTCATTAATTTCTAAGGCCTTTCTGATTTTCCTAAGGTTTGGGCAGAAATGGATTTTAATGGATATTTACAATAAATTCTCCAATACTGGGGTTCTTACTATTTTTAAATAATGTTTAGATGGGGTTTGAACATCTACAAATTTTCTTAGGTTCAGCAAAGAAGCATAGCTAATTTTCTTTAATTAAACAAGGTTTGGTCAGTTTCTGTATTTAATTTTAAACTCTAAAAATTAGAACAGAAAGCATAGGGTTCAGTATTTTTAATTGATAGTCCATAATTTTTAGAATCCAGCAAATATGGTTTGACAATTTTTGGTTAAGTATTCATCAAGTTATGAATTTTCTAAGTTCTCTGTTCATTAAAAATATTAAACAGAAATGATTAAATGGAAAACTACTTTGCAACGGGGTCCATGGCGGATGTTTTAAGTTTTCCTTACAGACTAGTCCCTGGGCGACTATTCAATTGAGTCACTGACATCTCAGAAAACCCCTTGGATTCTTCTAATCCCAACCCGATGTGACGGAACCTCCCAAGTAATTAGGCCCACCTACAGTTGTCCTTGTCCAACGGACTTCAGACAACTCTGTAGGTGTCCCTGAATTACTTGACAAGTTCGGTATCTTTCCTTACCTTACCAGGAACGACTCACCCGTCTTGTAGACATTACAGAACATCGGAGGTAAAGAATTGCGGAAGCGAATACATAATTCACATTTATTTAAAAGCAAGCACAAGTTGTTTTATTACAGACTAGAACTAAGAGCGAGTGCTGAGTAGTAATATTATACAAACCAAGGGAGGCAAAAAAACTCCTCCCGAGAAGATTTAAGTAAAAGATCTATATGGAGGACCAAGTCCTCCCGCACTTCAGTCTTGTGTTTCTTCTTTGGGAACCACCTTGGCACAGAAGCAGCAGAAATCTGCTACTTCCTCACCTAAAAACAACGAAGGGATAAACCCTGAGTATGGAATTACTCAGCAAGACTTACCCGACTAAAGAAAAGACTCTCAAGGGTATGCTGGCTTTTAGGGAGTCAAGGTAAGGCTTCTCAATACTCAAAGACTCAGTTTTGCAGAAATGCTTACTAAAGTGGATCCTTAAAAATCCAATTTTATTTGTCCAGTTAAGTTCAATTACCTGCAACTAGAGTTCTTTCTACCCTAGTTCAATCGCTGGTCCTGCACTAGCCAATTTCTTAACAAATACCCATCATCTTTAGTGGAATGCTACGTGTAGGGTAGTGACCAAGTCTTCATAACCGCGAAGGTACGGCGATCCGAATCGATTATACTCAACTGAGGATATCCAATCACACGACATATGTAGCACTTAACCCTTGCATATGTCAACCCGCCACCGAGGTTCTTAAGACCGGATCAGGTTCACACAAACCGAGAGCACAGATACACCACCGTCCAGCCTCTTGCCACGGAGGGTACACGCTACTCTCGCCACCGCTCCACGCCCATTTCGTGTTATCTTATTCCGGCCTTAGTCTGCCCGAGGCAAGGCTTACCCATGACGAGGCATGTGACCAGTTAAAGGGTCCTCGATTAACAAGCCTACATCGACAAGGTCCTTAATCGACTCAGACGGAGACACTACACCGAGACTCCTTTCTCGTGCAAGTCACCCGCCCGGTCTCATCTTAATTATTTCAAACCCAAAGTTTGGTACCTGGCAGAGGTACATCTTTTCCAGATGTTGAATCCATCAAGGCCCTGATGGATCCACCATCAAATTTTATTTTCAAAAACACCCCACCCACTTTTGCCACATCATCTTTTGTGAAAACAAAACATTTTGTTTTTCTAAAGCAAGGCTAAGCATCAAAATCTTTTGTAAAACGGGTGATCAAGGAAGGTAATCAAATTCAAGGAAGGTAATGCAGGAATTGTTTTATCAATCAACTCCTATCACCTAATGCATCAAGCAAGTGAGAAAGATTTAAAAACATCAAGGAAGGTGGCAAATGCACGGGGTTAATAGGTGAGTCCTGCTCGGATCCACAAATATCGAAATAAAAGCAGTTGCCTGCTTGAGGATCTGAGGTTGGTGGAGTCCCCTCTTCAATGACTTCTTCTTCTTCTTCGTGTTCTAACATAACCATATATATGCATAAGAATGGATGCCATGGGATGCTCATGAGGATGCGAAGATAATATAAACTTATTATCTAAGTCTTGAGTACAACTTTCCTTCACGGTACTCCGAGAACCTAGGGTTTCCGGAGTCGGTAAAGGAGTTCACAGGGCAGGGGGGTGGTTTTGGGTTCTAGTTATAAAACATGGTCCAAATCAACTCAAACCCTACCCAAGGCTTCTAAATATTGTTTTAAGTTCCCATAAAAAGTTTGGGCATTTTTGGACTTACCAATTATTTTCTAAAAATCCATAACTAATACTTTTAACCATTTTAAATACCCCAAAATTTCTTATTTCCTCTAAAAATCACAAACTTATTTTTATTAAATTCTAGGGAAAATAACCAGCTTAGGAAAATTGGTTTCACAATTTTACCATTTTTCTACATTTTTTAACAAATCTCTAAAGCTCTATTGTAAAAGAAAAAGGAAAAGGTTCAACAGTGCTGGGCCAATTCTAGCCCAAGCGGCCCAACAACAGAGGGAAAGTGCGCCCGCGTCCTCGCGCTAGCTGTTTTGCGCAAAAGTCCTCGGGGTTTTCACTAACTGGGATCCGGTCTTCCACTATTTAATACAGTCGCTGACAGTTTGTATAAAAGTCCTCCCACTTCTATCTCTTCACACCGACTGATCCTCGACGGCGAACCGCGCGGGAGCCATTCTCCGACGAGCTGGACTGGGCGGAGCACGCAAAGATTGGTGCTCACAGACGACTGATTCCAGATTCCGACCTAACCCGAGGTTTCCCCTCACTCAATTTTTGAATTGGAGCTCTGAAACAACTGGTTCATGGTGACAGGCGGATGGTTATAGGAACGAACGCGTTCCGGCCAAACGACGGCGGGGACGACCAAATTGAGGCTGAGGAAGGATTCACGGGTTCACCAGGAGTTATGCACACTCTATGGTTTGGGCAGAATACGAGCCGAAGAGCAGGTCGACGGTGAGGGTGGGTTACGGCGGCGTTTTACAGAGAAACCGCACGTTCCGGTGAAAGGTTTCAGCTTAAGTTCGATTGGTTGGTACTGGGAGCAATAGGGGGCTAATAGCAAGCAAGAACATGAAACAATTGGGTAAGTACTCACTCGAGGAAAGCTGGCCACGGAGATGTTCTTCACGGCGGAGTTAAGAACAAGGGAGCGAGGGATTTGGGGGCTACGTGGGTTTTCTGGTGATCCTGAGTCGGGCGCTTAGTTGCTAAGATGTGGAATACAGTGAAGAAGCAACGCTCGCCCTCAATTTATAGTCTACCGGCCGGAATCGGATGAGCTTCACCGGCGGTAATCGTGCTGGCGAGCTCACCCGCACGGCAGAGCCACGGCATAAGTCCGGTGGCCGCCGTTTAACTGGTTTGCGCCACCTCAGTAACTTTTGGCCATGTCGCTAGGAATCCTTTACCACACACGCCGGCGACCCTTCCCACGCCGCGGTGGCGTCCTTATCGCCGGCGAGGGGCTGATCTTTATCCACCGCGCGATATTTTCTGAAGACGGTGAACAGTGCACTGGGTTCAGTAAAAAGCTCGACTGACTGACCAAGTTGGAGCCCAGTTTTCTCAAATTTTCATGTGAAACCTAAGCCAACTTTCTGCAGCAAAGTTATAGAGCTATAATCCATCTATCATTTTGCTACAATGTGCTCCCACAAAAAGTCACTGGATCCCCTTCAAAATCGAGCTCAAAGTTTATCTCACAACACTGTTAATCTGTATTTCAGACTTCAGGCAGTCTGACAGTCCATCTTTGCTTGGGTTTTTCTCCAAATTTCTCATAGGATCATGGCTTGAACCCTTAAACAAAGTTGCTCTCCTAAGTTTAGTCTTCAACTTTGATGTGGTGACCTAGGGCAAATTCTGAATAATTTGTAAGATCCAATGCTCCAAAGTTGAGCTTACTAATCTGAAATTCAGACTTAGAGAAATCTCAATTGGGGGTCCTTTTTGCATTTAAGTCCAAAACTTAGGGTTTGGCTTATAAATTCACATATGAGTGCCCCAAATGACTTTGGATACTTATTTAACTTGACTTTTGCAAATTAGTCCAAAAGTGGACTAATTTTGCACATAAGCCCCTAGGGTTTAGTTTTAGGGTTTTCCAAGGTTTCATTTAGGGTTTCTAGTATCCCGGGGGTATAAATGAGATTCAACTTTGTTCTTGGGGATATTTTATAGCTATTTCACTAAAGCCTTTAGGTTTTCTCAATTTGGGTTAAGTTTTAGCCCCTTTAATCCTTGTTTAGGATAATGCTTCCTATCCAGGGTCCTATTTGCAAAACCTTAAAACAATACAACTTGTTTGAAATTTTTACCTAGTAAATGCACTCTAGGTATGTCAAACATATGCAATGCCAATGTTTATGATGTCATGCTCAAGTTTTAGTTACAGTAACACCAGGGGTGTTACATCCTTTCCCCCATAAAAGAATCTCGTCCCGAGATTTAAAATCCTAGGGTGAGTAATGGAAAAGGAAATGTGTCACATTTTTATTTCCTTATTTTTGGTACAAGGCAGGAGTGGTGTGGGGGTTCACTTCTTTATTGCAATAACTATATACACTTTACAAATTACATGAGGCTAGAAATCCTGGGAAATTCTTATTCAAGAAGTCTTGAGTTTCCCACGTAGCCTCTTCCTCAGAATGCTGGTTCCATTGTACCTTGTAGAACTTGATAGTCTTTCTCTGGGTAACCCTGTCCTTTTGATCCAGAATTCGAATAGGATGTTCCGAGTACGTTAAGTCTGGTTCCAGGACAACATCTGTCACTTCAATGGTTCGATCGGGGACCCGAAGGCACTTTTTCAATTGTGACACATGGAACACATTATGCACAGCAGACAAGGTTTCGGGTAGTTGGAGTCGGTATGCCACTGGTCCACATTGCTCAAGTACCAGGAATGGACCAATGTACCTGGGTGCAAGCTTCCCTTTAACCCCAAAACGCGATACTCCTTTCATTGGTGAGACTTTCAGGTAAACATAGTCTCCTTCCAGGAAATATAAGGGCATTCGCCGTGTGTCTGCATAACTCTTCTGACGAGCTTGTGCTTTCTTCATATTATGAATAATTTTCTGAACCTTATTCTCGGCTTCTTTCACCAGATCAGGTCTAAAGAAGCACCTTTCACCAGGTTCAGACCAATTTAGTGGAGTCCGACATCGTCGTCCATATAAAGCTTCAAAAGGTGCCATCCTAATACTTTCTTGATAACTATTATTGTATGAAAACTCCGCCAAAGGTAAACATTCATCCCATTTTGGTGAGAAATCCAGGACACATGCCCGCAGCATATCTTCAAGTATTTGGTTCACTCTCTCATTTTGTCCACTGGTTTGAGGATGATAGGCCGAACTGTGGAGTAACTTAGTACCCAGGGATTTATGAAGTTCTTCCCAAAATTTAGATACAAATTGTGGTCCACGATCCGACACTATAGTCTTTGGAACCCCATGCAAACTGAGAATACGGGTGATGTACAACTCCGCATAGGTAATGACGTGATATTTTACCTTGACAGGGAGGAAGTGGGCGATCTTGGTAAATCGATCAATGATAACCCAAATAGAGTCATACCCTTTTGTGGTCCTGGGCAATCCCACAATGAAGTCCATGCTTATGTCTTCCCATTTCCCTGTTGGTATTGGTAATGACTGCAATGGACCGGCAGTTTTCATGTGTATGGCCTTGACACGTCTGCAAGTGTCACACTTAGCCACATAGCGTGCAATTTCAATTTTCATCTTCGTCCACCAGTAGTGCTGTTTTAGATCATGATACATCTTAGTGCTTCCCGGATGAATAGAATAGCGACTAAGATGCGCTTCATCTAAGATTTGCTGACGGAGTTCTTCATTTTTTGGCACTACTATGCGCTTTTTAAACCATATCACACCTTGATCGTCTTCCTTGAAACATTTGGCTGTTCCAGCCCTTATCTTCTCTCGTATGTGCTTCATACCCAGATTATCCTTTTGAGCATCAATTATCTTTTGCAGAATGATTGACTCAAGCCTCAGCTGATTTAGAGTCCCTTGCTGGATTATCCCCAGGTTTAGCTTCTCCATTTCTTGACATAAGGTGTTCTCGGAGGTCTTTGCCATAAGACAGTGGCAGGAAGTCTTACGACTCAATGCATCTGCCACCACATTGGCCTTGCCTGGGTGATAATGGATCTCTAGTTCATAGTCTTTAATGAGCTCAAGCCATCGTCTTTGCCTCATATTTAACTCTGACTGGGTAAAGATGTACTTCAAACTTTTATGATCTGTATATATGTGACAGATATTTCCCAGCAGATAGTGACGCCATATTTTCAGGGCATGAACCACAGCAGCTAGCTCCAGATCATGAGTTGGATAATGCTCCTCATGTCGGCGCAACTGCCTTGAAGCATACGCAATTACTCGGCCTTCTTGCATCAGTACACAGCCAAGCCCACTGCCAGATGCATCACAATATACATCAAAAGGCTTAGTGATGTCCGGTTGAGCCAATACCGGAGCAGTGGTTAATAATGTCTTCAATTGCTCAAAGGCTTCATTACACTTAGAAGACCAATTGAATTTAATATCATTCTTCAATAAACCTGTGATTGGCTTCACAAGCTTAGAAAAATCGGGTATGAATCTGCGATAATATCCAGCTAGTCCAAGAAAACTCCGGACTTGGTGAACAGTGTTTGGGGGTTTCCACTCCAGAATATCTTTGACCTTGCTAGGATCTACCGCAATTCCTTTAGCTGATAACACGTGCCCCAAAAATTGAATTTCCTCCAGCCAAAACGCGCACTTGCTGAACTTGGCATACAGCTGATGTTCCCTCAGGCGCGTCAATACAATCCGTAGATGCTGAGCATGCTCCTCTTCATTTTTAGAGTATATAAAAATATCGTCGATGAAGACCACCACAAACTTGTCCAACTCGGGCATGAACACCGAGTTCATTAAATAGGTGAAGTGGGCAGGAGCATTTGTGAGCCCGAAAGACATTACCAAGTATTCAAACAATCCATACCGCGTAGTAAATGCGGTCTTCGGTATATCCTCGGGCCGAATACGGATTTGATGATAGCCCGACCTGAGATCAATTTTAGAAAATACCCTTGCCCCAGTCAGTTGATCAAATAAGATGTCGATCCTTGGAAGAGGGTACTTATTCTTGATGGTGACCTCATTCAGGGGTCGATAATCCACGCACATCCGCAAGGTTTGATCCTTCTTCTTAACAAAAATGGCGGGACAACCCCATGGGGACGAGCTTGGCCGTATGAATCCCTTATTCAGTAGATCTTGTAATTGAATCTTTAATTCCGCCAACTCATTAGGAGGCATACGGTACGATCTTCGGGAGATGGGAGCCGTACCGGGCTTTAGCTCAATTACGAATTCTACATCTCTTTCAGGGGGTAGTCCAGGCAAACCTTCCGGAAATACATCTGGAAACTCACATACTACCAGAATGTCCTTGATTTCCGGTACAATGGCTTCAAATATTCTACCAGAAGCTTTGGCTGGATTGATTACGGGGAGAGACAAAAGAATTTCTTCTTGATTATAGCTCAACCTGACGGTTCTGAGTTCAGTGTTGAGGATTGCCTTGTGTTGGGTTAACCAATTCATACCAAAAATTACATCTATATCCTGGCCTTTCAGAACAATCATGTTGGCAGGAAAGTTCCGTCCGGCCATTGTTACTGGCACTTCATAGGCCACTTCTCTAGTAAAAATGTGTCCCCCAGGTGAATGAATTTTAAATCCCTCTCTTGATTCATGGCATGCAATGTGATGTTGCTCCACAAATTTCTTGCTAATGAAGGTATGCGAAGCACCAGAATCAAAAAGAATAATTGCAGGGTGACTGGCCACGGGAAACGTACCCATCATCACCGCCTCTCCTTCCGGTGTAGTGGCCACTTGAGTGTAGTATACACGCCCCGTTTTCTTGGTATTTCTTCCCACAGCATTACCCTTGGGCTGAGGAGACTTCCCAGTTCCTTGCTGAGCATTGGATTGATTTTGCTTGGGGTATGGGCAGTCCTTGATAAAATGTCCTGACTTGCCGCAATTGAAACACCCAGTGGAAGAGCTGGGCAAGGTAGGGAATCGAGTGCCTGGGGCACCCGGCTGATTTGGGGGAGTGGAGGTATTGTTGGGGCGGATAATAATGGGCTGTTTGAAAGGGAATGCAGGTGGACGGGAAAAAGTGCGGTTTTGGCTAGAAGGCCGGATGACGAACCGTTGCCTCTTCGCCTGGCCCTGATTAGGCCTCTCACCACTGAATCCCTTATTCTTCACAGAACTTGCGTATTTTGCTTCCACAGATAAGGCTGTACTGACAGCCTTTCCATATGTGAGATCAATACATGTGGCCATCTTTCGCTGCAACCGGTCATTTAGACCTCTCATAAAACAGTTCTTTTTCTTCAAATCAGTATTCACCTGGTCGATGGCATACTGCGACAGGTGATTAAACTTGTTAAGATACTGATTGATGGTGTCTCCTCCTTGTTTCAGCTTCATGAATTCCTCTTGTTTCATATGCAGCACCCCTTTCGGTATGTAGTGCTCACGGAAGGCTGCTTTAAATTCTTCCCAGGTGATTTGATGGTTGTCAGGTTGGATAGCCACAAAATTTCCCCAGCAAGTACTGGCAGGGCCACGTAGTTGCTGTGTCGCGAACAATGGCTTCTGCGTTTCAGAACAACGAAGAAGACCAAACTTTTGTTCAATAACTCGTATCCACTCATCGGCTTCTAGCGGGTCTTCTGCCTTGGTGAATAGAGGTGGTCGAGTTTCGTAGAAGTCCAGATAGGTGGTTTCACGGGGACCTTGCTGAAAACCTCTTCCTGCCTGCTGCTGGAACTGCTGTTGACCCGCCATTTCCCTAAGGAAGCGGGTATTGTCTGCGGTGGCATTCACCAAGGCGGCAATCGCCTCGGCTAGCGTGGGTGGAACCGGAAGTGGATTTGGGGTGACATCCCGACCCCCAGAAGTTCCGGCTGCGTCCTGTCCGCGAGTCCTGGTCGGCATCTAAGGCAAAAACATTTGAATAAACATAATATGCCAAAGAGACCTTCCATTTTACATTACTATAAAAAGTAATGATACAGACTCGATATTACATAACATGATACATTAACCATTATACAAAAGTTCAACCTATTATACAACCGTGCATTCTACAATACACTACTCTACTTCTATTACACCATTAGTCCTGCTTTTCGTTACTTTTGGCGGCCTCATTGTCAGGTGTGGGAGTCCAGACGTCAACCAACCTCAAAGAAGGAGGGGGTTCAAAAAGGTCTAACTCCCCACCCAACGCGCGTCCCGCAACGTGAGAGGGTCCGGCTTCCGCCTCAGCAGAGTGTGCAGGCACACTAGGGTGTAATTGTGAGTATAGTATATGGACTTCCTCATGCAACGTATTGCAGTAGACCAGCAGGTCGTCGACAGTTGAGCTAAGTTCTTTAATTCGGGCCTGAGCCCTTGCTTCCTTAGCACATGCCAGCAAATGAGACTGTACTGCCCAGTCAAGTGCTAAGTCTCGATCAGCAAGCTGATCCTGCAGGTGACGGATGTCCCTTCTTAGTTCATTGATTCTATCTCCGTCTGCGACCCAAGCATTGGTCCTGTGTTGCAGCTCTGCTTGAAGTCGACTCACTCGGGCTTCAAGGTCTCCTATGGGGTCATTACTTCCGCTGCTGCTGCTTTCGTGTCGAGGGGCTAGTTGATGCTGGGGTACTCCAATTGGTCCCGTTGACTTACGTGCCGTTAGCCTTGTGCGTGGCGGCATCTTTCTAAGGGGGAAAATTTATTAGCATAATTCTTAGCATGATGCATGAATAAGTACAGAATCATCCTTAGTCGATTCAACCTTCTATACATTGCACTCTTCCTATCTGGTCTTTAAGATAGACTCTTCAGAATACTTAGGTAAGAAGAGAAAAGAACTTTTAGGTAAGACTCTCGAAAATCCTTTTGAAGATGCCTCATAATGTCTGCAAAGAAGGGCTACGCTCCGATACTAGCTGTGACGGAACCTCCCAAGTAATTAGGCCCACCTACAGTTGTCCTTGTCCAACGGACTTCAGACAACTCTGTAGGTGCCCCTGAATTACTTGACAAGTTCGGTATCTTTCCTTACCTTACCAGGAATGACTCACCCGTCTTGTAGACATTACAGAACATCGGAGGTAAAGAATTGCGGAAGCGATTACATAATTCACATTTATTTAAAAGCAAGCACAAGTTGTTTTATTACAGACCAGAACTAAGAGCGAGTGCTGAGTAGTAATATTATACAAACCAAGGGAGGCAAAAAAAACTCCTCCCGAGAAGATTTAAGTAAAAGATCTATATGGAGGACCAAGTCCTCCCGCACTTCAGTCTTGTGTTTCTTCTTTGGGAACCACCTTGGCACAGAAGCAGCAGAAATCTGCTACTTCCTCACCTAAAAACAACGAAGGGATAAACCCTGAGTATGGAATTACTCAGCAAGACTTACCCGACTAAAGAAAAGACTCTCAAGGGTATGCTGGCTTTTAGGGAGTCAAGGTAAGGCTTCTCAATACTCAAAGACTCAGTTTTGCAGAAATGCTTACTAAAGTGGATCCTTAAAAATCCAATTTTATTTGTCCAGTTAAGTTCAATTACCTGCAACTAGAGTTCTTTCTACCCTAGTTCAATCGCTGGTCCTGCACTAGCCAATTTCTTAACAAATACGCATCATCTTTAGTGGAATAGTACGTGTAGGGTAGTGACCAAGTCTTCATAACCGCGAAGGTACGGCGATCCGAATCGATTATACTCAGCTGAGGATCTCCAATCACACGACATATGTAGCACTTAACCCTTGCATATGTCAACCCGCCACCGAGGTTCTTAAGACCGGATCAGGTTCACGCAAACCGAGAGCACAGATACACCACCGTCCGGCCTCTTGCCACGGAGGGTACACGCTACTCTCGCCACCGCTCCACGCCCATTTCGTGTTATCTTATTCCGGCCTTAGTCTGCCCGAGGCAAGGCTTACCCATGACGAGGCATGTGACCAGTTAAAGGGTCCTCGATTAACAAGCCTACATCGACAAGGTCCTTAATCGACTCAGACGGAGACACTACACCGAGACTCCTTTCTCGTGCAAGTCACCCGCCCGGTCTCATCTTAATTATTTCAAACCCAAAGTTTGGTACCTGGCAGAGGTACATCTTTTCCAGATGTTGAATCCATCAAGGCCCTGATGGATCCACCATCAAATTTTATTTTCAAAAACACCCCACCCACTTTTGCCACATCATCTTTTGTGAAAACAAAACATTTTGTTTTTCTAAAGCAAGGCTAAGCATCAAAATCTTTTGTAAAACGGGTGATGAAGGAATGTAATCAAATTCAAGGAAGGTAATGCAGGAATTGTTTTATCAATCAACTCATATCACCTAATGCATCAAGCAAGTGAGAAAGATTTAAAAACATCAAGGAAGGTGGCAAATGCACTGGGGCTTGCCTTTGTTAACAGGTGAGTCCTGCTCGGATCCACAAATATCGAAATAAAAGCAGTTGCCTGCTTGAGGATCTGAGGTTGGTGGAGTCCCCTCTTCAGTGACTTCTTCTTCTTCTTCGTGTTCTAACATAACCATATATATGCATAAGAATGGATGCCATGGGATGCTCATGAGGATGCGAAGATAATATAAACTTATTATCTAAGTCTTGAGTACAACTTTCCTTCACGGTACTCCGAGAACCTAGGGTTTCCGGAGTCGGTAAAGGAGTTCACAGGGCAGGGGGGGTGGTTTTGGGTTCTAGTTATCAAACATGGTCCAAATCAACTCAAACCCTACCCAAGGCTTCTAAATATTGTTCTAAGTTCCCATAAAAAGTTTGGCCATTTTTGGACTTACCAATTATTTTCTAAAAATCCATAACTAATATTTTTAACCATTTTAAATACCCCAAAATTTCTTATTTCCTCTAAAAATCACAAACTTATTTTTATTAAATTCTAGGGAAAATAACCAGCTTAGGAAAATTGGTTTCACAATTTTACCATTTTTCTACAATTTTTAACAAATTTCTAAAGCTCTATTGTAAAAGAAAAAGGAAAAGGTTCAACAGTGTTGGGCCAATTCTAGCCCAAGCGGCCCAACAACAGAGGGAAAGTGCGCCCGCGTCCGCGCGCTGGCTGTTTTGCGCAAAAGTCCTCGGGGTTTTCACTAACTGGGATCCGGTCTTCCACTGTTTAATACAGTCGCTGACAGTTTGTATAAAAGTCCTCCCACTTCTATCTCTTCACACCGACTGATCCTCGACGGCGAACCGCGCGGGAGCCATTCTCCGACGAGCTGGACTGGGCGGAGCACGCAAAGATTGGTGCTCACCGACGACTAATTCTAGATTCCGACCTAACCCGAGGTTTCCCCTCACTCAATTTTTGAATTGGAGCTCTGAAACAACTGGTTCATGGTGACAGGCGGATGGTTATAGGAACGAACGCGTTCCGGCCAAACGACGGCGGGGACGACCAAATTGAAGCTGAGGAAGGATTCACGGGTTCACCAGGAGTTATGCACACTCTATGGTTCGGGCAGAAAACGAGCCGAAGAGCAGGTCGACAGTGAGGGTGGGTTACGGCGGCGTTTTACAGAGCAACCGCACGTTCCGGTGAAAGGTTTCGGCTTAAGTTCAATTGGTTGGTACTGGGAGCAATAGGGGGCTAATAGCAAGCAAGAACATGAAACAATTGGGTAAGTACTCACTCGAGGAAAGCTGGCCACGGAGATGTTCTTCACGACGGAGTTAAGAACAAGGGAGCGTGGGATTTGGGGGCTACGTGGGTTTTCTGGTGATCCTGAGTCGGGCACTTAGTTGCTGAGATGTGGAATACAGTGAAGAAGCAACGCTCGCCCTCAATTTATAGTCTACCGGCCGGAATCGGATGAGCTTCACCGGCGGTAATCGTGCTGGCGAGCTCACCCGCACGGCAGAGCCACGGCATAAGTCCGGTGGCCGCCGTTTAACCGGTTTGTGCCACCTCAGTAACTTTTGGCCACGTCGCCAGGAATCCTTTACCACACACACCGGCGACCCTTCCCACGCCGCGGTGGCGTCCTTATCGCCGGCGAGGGGCTGATCTTTATCCACCGCGCGATATTTTCTGAAGACGGTGAACAGTGCACTGGGTTCAGTAAAAAGCTCGATTGACTGACCAAGTTGGAGCCCAGTTTTCTCAAATTTTCATGTGAAACCTAAGCCAACTTTCTGCAGCAAAGTTATAGAGCTATAATCCATCTATCATTTTGCTACAATGTGCTCCCACAAAAAGTCACTGGATCCCCTTCAAAATCGAGCTCAAAGTTTATCTCACAACACTGTTAATCTGTATTTCAGACTTCAGGCAGTCTGACAGTCCATCTTTGCTTGGGTTTTTCTCCAAATTTCTCATAGGATCATGGCTTGAACCCTTAAACAAAGTTGCTCTCCTAAGTTTAGTCTTCAACTTTGATGTGGTGACCTAGGGCAAATTCTCAATAATTTGGAAGATCCAATGCTCCAAAGTTGAGCTTACTAATCTGAAATTCAGACTTAGAGAAATCTCAATTGGGGGTCCTTTTTGCATTTAAGTCCAAAACTTAGGATTTGGCTTATAAATTCACATATGAGTGCCCCAAATGACTTTGGATACTTATTTAACTTGACTTTTGCAAATTAGTCCAAAAGTGGACTAATTTTGCACATAAGCCCCTAGGGTTTAGTTTTAGGGTTTTCCAGGGTTTCATTTAGGGTTTCTAGTATCCCGGGGGTATAAATGAGATTCAACTTTGTTTTTGGGGATATTTTATAGCTATTTCACTAAAGCCTTTAGGTTTTCTCAATTTGGGTTAAGTTTTAGCCCCTTTAATCCTTGTTTAGGATAATGCTTCCTATCCAGGGTCCTATTTGCAAAACCTTAAAACAATACAACTTGTTTGAAATTTTTACCTAGTAAATGCACTCTAGGTATGTCAAACATATGCAATGCCAATGTTTATGATGTCATGCTCAAGTTTTAGTTACAGTAACACCAGGGGTGTTACACCCGAGGTCCTTTCCCCAATCTAAACAGTACCCACGGCGGAAGAAAGGGCGAAGGGGTTACCGACGGCGAGACTGCTCCGGTGAGGTGGCCGAGGGTGTAGGGGAGGTCCTGAGGGTCACGGCGATGTGCGGGTCGCCGTCGGGGATGGGCGGAGTTGGCCGGTCCGCGTGCACAGGCGGGGGAGCTCGTCGGCGGCGAGGAGTCTAGCATATCCAGGGCACAATTGACCAATTGATCGGGTCAAAGAGCTTCACTGGGTGCTAGGGAAGACATGGTTGCAAGGAATTTGACAATGGCTTACCGGAGAGCTCGGTCCACGCGTGGGGGCGGGCGACCGAAGTCCGGCGAGGGTGATCTCGGGCTTCCGGTGAAGTTCTGCTGGGTCCGAGGACTTGGAAAGCTTCACAAGCTAATGGCGAAGCTAACCGAAGCGCTGGCGCGACTTGGGGTGACTGGAGTGGGCTGGCCACGGTGGCCGAGGCTCTGGTGGCAATGGCGGGCGGAAAAGAGCTCGCCGAAGCTAAGGAGGGGCGTTTGGCCGGTGATGGTGAGCACGGGGTGAAGTGAGGCGCGCCCGAGGAGGCTTTATAGGCGCGGGCGAGCACGGTCGAGGGCGGGGCTCTGACAAGCACTCGGGGCGTGCGCGGCGAACGCCAGTGCGCGCTCTAGCACCTGGCACAGCGTCGAGCACGAGGCAGCGCAGAGAGAGGTCGAGTTCAAGCGCGGATTGGCCCCAAATCTTTGAGATTATGGCCATGATCCCGTTGAGAGATCTCTTCCTCTCAGGTTCCTTTGTTGTTTGTGTGTGGAGGCTAGCAGGTTTGGCTGACTGGATTAAGAGATAGAGAGGGAAGAAATCTGGTTTGTCTCACTGCCGCACACAGGGGGAAGATCTCTGGTTTGACGTGTCCAAGGCACGCGTCCCGATGCCATCTTCTGGCACAAGATAGAGAGGTTAGTTATGCATGTTTTTGTTAATGGGGCCATTAGGATTTGAGTTAGGGAGCAAGGTGAACACGCTAGATCTTTGGCTTAACGTCTGAAATTCAGAATTCTGAATTTCAGAATTCCCTAATGAAATCCCACTTGAGAAGCTTGTTTAGAGTTTTATTTAAATTGTTTTGGCCAAGCTTCCATAATCTTTGTTGTTGCTTATTTAGTATACTTTAATGTTTATAATTGGCCCAAGCCATGATTCTATATTTTTCATACCCTTTTCCCCTTTCTCTTGAATTTTGTTTATAGGGCTCAATTAGGGTTTTTATTGGGGTTGTAACATTTTGCTCTTTTGAAAACCCATTTGCCTTGAACATGATACTTTTAAGTATAAGCTTAGTGGATCCTTCATTCTTAAGTCAATTTGATGCTCATGCTCAATTTGGTTCATGTAAAATGATGGTTCTTGGGTTAGCACTTGAGAGAAACCCTAGGTGACACTGGGGTGTCACAGGCGGCCTAGAGAGTGAGCAGAGGGAGTGCCGCGAGGGAGAAGAGGAACCCAGGGCGGTGGCGCATGTGGGAGATAAGTCTGATGGCCCATATTTTTTCCTTCCTGCGCGCGGATGAGGATGGCGATCGGATATTTTTTTTTGCTGTGCGCGACAATGAGGATCAGCTGTAGAGATAAGAATGGCTGAGACGTAGGAAATATCACGCGGCTGAACGAATGAAGGAGAAGATATGAGGACGACGCCTGAAAATATCCCGAAAAGAGGATAAGGATTGGAGAGAAAACAAAATCAGCAAAGGAGATATTTTCCAGTTTTTCTTCAACAAAAGAATACAAATCCGAACTCTAAAATTAGGGTTTGAACAGGGTATAAGTGAATCAAATCACAACAATACGGGTCGATGGTACTTGTGACACGGTTTGATTTGATTCGAAACCCGATAAATTTTATCTGCGGTCTGAACACCTGATTCCATGGTCACGGGTAATTTGCATGGTGAATTGAATCTCAATTATAATTCCTTGATTTTAGAACTATGGTTTAGGGCAGGATCTACATGGATCGGATCAAAATGCTATGGGTCAAATATATTTTAGATGAAGTTTAATTTAATTGAAATCAGACAAGAATTTATCTGCCATCCAAAAAACTTTGATTTCTTTGCCTTGAATAACATGCTGGAAAACTAAAATCCCAACTTTAACTCTATGCACGATTTCTTGGGTAGCGAGTGTGATCCAGTTTATAAACGTCGAGGGCTTACTAATTCGTACTCGTATAATCAATTAAATTTTTTAACAGACATAAGACTCGACATTCTAGATGATGGTGAGGTCGCCAATCCACCCACATGGTCTCACGGTTTCTGGCTCTCTCTCTCTCTATCAACCCCTCAGGTGGACATGGGTTGGGTTAAAGGACAGGAGGGGTGAGACGTGACCCACTTTTATACGCAGGAGGTTGGTCAGCAACGGAATCCGAGATCGACGGCAAGCTCCGCCATGCACGGGGTCTCGGTTGAGGGTGGAGCTGACGATGCCGGCCCATTGTCAGACACACCTGAGTGTCGCGCGTGAACAGGTAGCGGCTGGAGTATGGGATCCACAGGTCTGTCGCACCACAGCAGCGCTGGTTGGGCTGGGTTAGCGCGCGGGAGAGAAGAGCCGTGGGCCAAAATCGTCTGTCTGCGGCCCAGGTAAGTCTTCTCCCCATTTCTTTTTCTTTTATGTTTTATTTTATGTTTTATTTTATTCCTACTTATTCTGAATAAATTTTGAACTTGAATATGAGTTTCACTTTGAGTCAACTATACAAATTTAAACTTTAACCTGTATAAGAATATTACATATATATATTTTGTATACTTATTTTTATTCACCTAGTAATTTCTCCCCTTCTCTCTTTTCCCAATTCTTGAATTTTCCCTTGGAATATTTAAATTCCACTTTGGATTTTTTTAACATATTTATTTTATTTTATATTATTTTTTTTGTTGTCACAAAATGCACACAAAATAAAATCCTGGCATGATGCATAGTTTGTTTTTGGGTTTCTTTTGGTATTTATGTATTTGTGTAAGTAATGTGCCCACATGAAATGATGAACATTGGTAACACTTATAGCTATAGAGTAATATGATTTCTCTTTTTAGACCTTTCTTACAAAGTGGGTGTTACACTAACTCCAAATCAAACAAGTGCATGTTCGTGGGATATCCAAAGAAAACTTTAGGATATTACTTTTACCACCGATCAGAGGGCAAAGTGTTTGTTGCCTGAAACAGTTTTTTCTTAGAGAAAGAGTTTCTCAAAAGAGAGAAAAGTAAACAAATTTATCTTGAAGAAGTTCAGGATGAGCCAATGGGACAAGATTCAACAAGTGACGCTAATGTGGCAGAACTAGTTGAGACGTCTGTGGCAAGAGAAGCACCACCACAATCATGAAGGTCAACAAAGCTTCATGAGGCACGAGAAGAATTGCAATTGTTGGGCAATGGGGAAGTGTTGTTGTCAGACAACGATGAACCTGCAACATATGTGGAAGCGATGATGGACCTAGATCTTGAGAAATGGCAAGCAACCTTGAGATTTGAAATAGATTCCATGTTAGACAATCAAGTTTGGAACTTGGTTGACCCGCCTGATGGTGTTATACCCATAGAGTGCAAATGGATCTATAAGAAAAAGATATGGATGGAAATGTTCACATCTATAAGGCTCAACATGTTGCAGAAGGTTTCCGACAAGTTCAAGGAGTTGACTACAACGAGACATTCTCGCCAGTACCGATGCTTAAGTCTTTTCGGATCATTGTAGCTATAGCCATATAATTCAATTATGAGATTTGGTAGATGGATGTCAAAATAGATTTCCTAAATGTAAACCTAGATGAGAACATGTATATGATAAAGCGTGAGGGTTTGTCGATCCATTTAATGCTGGAAAGATATGTAAACATCAGAAATCCATTTATGGGTTGAAGCAAGCATCTCGGATCTGGAACATTCGTTTTGATGAAGTGGTTAAAGGGTTTGGTTTTCATCGGAATGAAGAAGATTGTATTTACAAGAAGGAAAGTGGGAGTGTTGTTGTATTTCTGATCTTGTATGATATATGACATATTATTGATTGGGAATGACATTCCAATGCTAGAATCCATAAAGACTTAACTGAAAAAGAGTTTTTTCTATGAAGTACTTAGGGTAAGCAGTTTATATTTTGGGCATAACGATCTATAGAGATAGGTTGAAGAAGCTTATAGGATTAAGCCAGGATACGTACATTGATAAGATGTTGAAACAGTTCAACATGGAATAGTCCAAGAAAGAGTTCTTTCCTATGTCACATGGTATACACCTTATCCAGAAGCATTGTCCTACGACGGCTAATGAGCGGGAGCACATGAGTAATGTACCATATGCCTCAGCAATTGGATCAATCATGTATGCCATGATAAGTAGGCACCAGACTGATCCAGGTGAGGATCACTGGAAAACAGTAAAAGGTAGTCTTATGTACTTTAGAAGGACTAAGGATATGTTCCTATTATATGGGGGTAAGGCAGATCTTGTTGTAACTGGTTACACCGATGCTAGCTTCCAAACTAACCTTGACAATTTAAAATTGCAATCAAGTTTTGTGTTCACAATAAATTATGGTGCTATTAGTTGGAAGAGTTCCAAGTAGGAGATTGTTACTAATTCAACAATATAAGCTGAGTACATTGCAGCTTCTGAATCTACGAAGGAAGGTGTTTGGATAAGGAAGTTCCTCATCGAGCTTGATGTGTTTCCTATTGCCAATAGTCCATTGAAGTGAATGACGAATTCGAGAACCATCAAACCCAAAAGGATTTGATGCTTCGAAGGATGAAGGTCCTTTTCATATAATACTTGTGTTGCCTTGTTTTGTGATTCAGCAATCATAAACAAGAGACCAACATTGGTGCCCACCTCCGGTGAACTCACTTCCACGACTACGACAACGGCTTCGCAAGGTGATCAAGCTACGTCACCTTCGGCCACAAAGCTAGTGCTCCCAATCACAGGTGGTTTAAGCTCTGAACCAGCCAATAAAAAGCAAAAGAAAGAAGCATAGAGAACAATGAAGTCTGCTAGTGCTTGAGATTGAATCGAAGATCTATGAACAAAGTCAATGGTGAACTCGTTCCACTCTGCAGCCCACTTGCCAACCCTTCCTGTAGCTTCTCTGTTTCTTATGATATCCTTTAGAGGTTAAGACGAAGGTACAATGATGTGGTAGGAGTGGAAATAGTGTCGGAGCTTCCTGGAGGCCATCAGTACAGCATAGAGTACCTTTTCCAACTCTATGTAGTTTCTTTTCAATGGACTTAGTACTTCGGAGACGAAGTAAATTGGGACTTATTTATTTGTTTGTTCATATAGCTTTACTTGCACCGGTGCTGCACTAATGCAATAGGGCTCCTGATGAAGGTGGAGTCAAAGTTGTCAACTGTATAAGATATTGTTTCAAATCTTCAAAGGTCTTTTGCTGGACTGGCCCCCATTGAAAAACTTCGGTCGACTTTAATACTTTGAAGAATTGCAGATTCCTTTCTATTGATCTTGAAATAAACCTATTCAATGCCGCAAGCCTGCCTGTCAATCTCTAAGCACCTTTTCTTGACTTTGGTGGTTCCATTCAAAGTATAGCTTCTATTTTGTTTGGGTTAGCTTCAATCCCCTTTGTTGATACTAGACATCCAAGGATATTACTTTTCTTTACCCCAAAGACGCATTTTTCTAGGTTTAACTTGAGGCCAGCCTTTCTGAAGTTGGCAAATGTTTCTTGCAAATCAGCAATGTGATTTTCTTGCTTCATACTTTTGACTATGATGTCATCAACATATGTCAAGACATTCCTGCCAATTTGAGTGCAGAGAACTTTGGAAGTCATCCTGCTGAAGCTTCCTCCAGCATTCTTGAGCCCTTTAGGCATTCGAAGATAGCAATAAGTTCCACTAGGGTTATGAAGCTTGTTTTGGGCTCATCTTCTTTCTTCATCCAAATCTGATGATAGCCTGAGTAACAGTCTAGCAGGCTCATAAGCTCCAAAGTGGTTGCCGCATCTATGAGGGAGTCTATTCTTGGCAAGGGAAATTCATCCTTCGGACACGCCTTATTGAGATCTTTGAAATTGATGCACATTCTCTACTTTCCATTGGCCATCTTTACCATCACAGTGTTGGCTAGCCATTCTTGGTATGTCACCTCTCTGATCACTCTAGCACTGTCACACCCGGTTTTGGAAAGTAAACCGAATGCGAACCATGTACGTGCCAGGATCAGAAATTCACATACACAACAATTACATAAATGACTCATCATAGCACAATGCTTCGAATAATAATAAAGAATAAATAATAATATTACAGACAAGAGTCATTTACATAATGTGAATCAAAGTGCATAGAATAGAAACGTAGCCAACGTAAACAAACCCACCACAGGCGTGTCCGAAGTCCTGGAACTCCAGGAGATCCGTCTCGAAGCCTTTTTCTTCTTCTTCTTTACCTGAGCATATATTGCACCAAAGGCAACCTGGTGTTTTGTGAAAGCAAGGCTGAGTACACATTAACGTACTCAGCAAATGTCCTGTTTGGCTGAGGTGGACTAGCTTTATGTGGAGTTAGGCGCAAAGCAGGTTGCTTTTACTTTGTCAAGTTTTATTCATTAATATAAGCCAAGTTTTATCATCAATCCCAAGTTATTATCCCAAAGTGTACCTCCTCATAGAGGAAATACCAGAATCCATAGTTAGAAACATCATTCATAGAACCATCATCATCCATAACCATTGTATCTCAGATTATCTGAAACTCTAATCAAAGAGGATCCCAAGGCCGCTCATAACCGTGAGCATGACTAATATATCAATTACTTTCCTCTCCAGAGGTTGCACACTTTACCCACGAGCTGTGATTCCCTTTCTGCCCGGAGAGCGCTACTCCCCATTGACCACTACCTAGGTGGTCTGGCAGGGTAACACTACGTAGCCTTTACAAAGATTCCCCTGATGTGGAGTTGCTCATTAGGTTTCGCCAGTCATACAAACACAGTACTCCTCCCTAATGTGGGTGACTAACAAAACCAAATCGAATAAACCTCGGCACCCACCCTTAGCAGAACAAGCACTATGTCCCGGCCCCCATTGACGACCCTTCGGCAAAGCCAACTGCACCCCCAAGTTCATCTAATTAATCAGCTAAGGGCGTTCCATTCCATCCTCATGGTTGTACTGTTATCCTGGGTAGTCTGTCAACGAGCAGGTCCTTATGGAGAGGTACTCAGGAAACAACCTGAGTCCCCTAAAGTAACACAAGCTCATCATCATAATCAAGATAACATCATCGTATCATAAATATTCTCATCATGTTCATTGATTAAAGTAAAGCAATAGTATGAAACTAACCATAGTAACCCAAAAGGTAATCAAGGGCAAGGTAAATAGAAAGCTAGTCAATCCTTCGGTTGATCATGGTATGCGGGGAAATGGGTTATCATATGAATAGGACATAAATAGGTCAGAGGACACTTGCCTTCACCAAACAGATGCTCAGGGTCTTCAACCTTGCAGAACTCAAGGAGCTTGATCACATGATCACCGAAGCTTGACGGTCGATTCCTCGAAGCTCGGAAACGGATCGCAATCTAATCACAACGCGAAGCGAAGACGAATAGGCACAAGCAAACAAACATATATATGCATAAGAACATTACACCATTCAAAGAAAAATATAATAAAAACATGCAATACGAAATAGAGCTCGCTACTACGGTCACACGATGAAAAGAAATGTAACAGTCGGAGCTACGGTCGAGAAGTTATCGCGCTTACACTAAACAAGTATTAATTAGAATATTTAAGTCAACATACTCACATTATTGGACATTTCTTAAATGCAACCTAGAGCTATCATCTAGTTTTAATTAGTCTATTATACTAGCATCTTTCAGGTAAGTTAGTAATTAATGGTGCGAGACAAAAAAAAAACGCACGCGTGAAACAGCACGGCAGCACGGGTACAACACACGTACGGCGCATGGCTGACACAACACGTGAGAACTAATTAATGAATAACATGATTAAACTAAAAAAATATTTAATAAAGAATAATTTAGTTAAGATTAACCACGCTAATATTGATTTATAAATGTGCAACTCAAAATCCTAAATTGGATTTAAATGAAACGTTGTTCTAGTAACCATCGGCCAAACAAACATTTAAATAAATTAAATAAAATGTGCAATAGTAGAGAAAATACTTATAAAATGTAGAAAATTTTAATACGAATCTAACACAACTTGAACATATTGAATCAGATTTAAAACGCAAAAGTTATTGCGGTTTTAAATCAAACTAAATTCCTGCGTATGGGTGCAATTTCGCAAAATAGCCTTCTTCCTCCATCCATCTTCCTCCTCTCATCCATGGAAGAGGGAGGGGAGGGGGCCACGCGTGCAGGAGGTCGGGCTAGCCGGCGCCAGGGCGCGCGGGGCGGGACCGCCGCTGTCGTGGAGGAGCGCACGCACGGGCACGGGGTGTGGGGGGCGCGGTCGCCGCCGGGGAGGGGGAAAGAGGGGCCGCTAGGGTGGGAAACGCAGGGGGAGGGGCACCGCCACAGGGGAAGGTGAGGGGAGGGAGAGGGACGCCCTGCACGGACAGGAAAACGAAGAACAAAAAGCTTCATGGATAACAATGATGGAAGGGCTCATAGGAGAAGAAGACCTCGCTGGAGCCGAGGACATAATCGCCGATTGGAGATGAACCTTCGATCGAATCGAAGGCTCCAGGATGAAGCTCTCGACGAGTTGAACGCAACGGTACCCTTGGATTCCGCCAACGAGCACGGATCGAAAGTAATTGCTCGCTGGAGTTGTCACCGGAGTTGGAACCGCCTCCAAACTTCGGCGAGCGATTGCGGGAGTTTCAGATCGAATCTGACGGTGGGGTTTCAAATTTTGGAAAGGGCTCAACGAGAGTATTCCAGCCATATATATATATTACAAGGGTTTTAAGATATTTTATTTTTCGTAATTATCCCATTTTTTAAAATTAAAAATCATTTTTTAAAAAAACTGAAATCGTTTTTAACATTCGAAAAATATCTCGAGTGCTCCAAATATTCTAGGAAAATTCCTAGACATGATTTTGCACCCAATGAACTCAAAAAATATATTTAGAACTTTGGAAAATGAGTTTAAATACCTCAAATAAATAGATTTTGAATTTCAGAAAATATAAAAATATTCAGAAAAATATGAAAATTTACCAGAAACTTGTACAAGATATATTAACAGGTTTCAAATACTTTTTGCACATATAAACACTATGCAACAGCATGAATTCAACAACCAAAGCACCTCTAGGGCTCACTCCACTAGGCTTACACTGATATATAACAAATAACTCACCTTTATTTAGAAAAAAAGAGAAGGAAAGCAAAGAAAGAAGAGGGTAACACCTGAATTTGGTGGATATTAGAAGAGAAATTTTATACCCCCAAATTCAGGATGTTACAAGTACTAAGGAGTCTTTTAACTTTGTTTCTTGCACCTTCGGCTTTGTCATCTAACATCTTTCGAAGCTTCTGCTTCCTCGGTTTGATAGTTGGGTCTATATTGACACCACAAAGATCGTTAGCTGACCTAGCAAAGACATCCTTGTTATTGAACAAGAACTTTAACAAAGCATTTTCTTGTTCCTCACATAATTGGGATCCAAACAACACTTTCTGTTTAGCTATGTCTTCTCACAAAAGCATAGACTTTGATTGATTCGCCGAAGCAACTTTATCTCTTATGTACTTATGCTACTGGTGAGCTTTGGCTTCGTCTATATTGTGAATGGCCCTGGAATCTGTCCAATTCCCTTCGGCCCTTCTAGCAGCCTCTTGGCTTCCATGCACAACAATAGGGCCCTGATCTCATGGTATCTTCATACACAAATATGTTGGATGAAGTATTGCTTCGAAAGCATTCAATGTCCCTTTCCCAATGATTGCATTGTAAGTATAATCCATGTCTACAATGTCAAATACAACTTGCTCCATTTTGGTGTTGTGCACATAGCCGAAGGTTATTGGCATTGTTATTTTTCTAAGTGCCACTATCTGTTTTCCTCCGAAGCCACATAGGGGGTGGGTTGCATCATGTATTTTGTCATCTTATTTTTGCATCTGTCTGAAGGCTTTTGCAAAGATAATGTTTGTTGCACTACCCATGTCTACGAGGACATTGTGTACTAGGAACCCTTTAATGACACATGATAGGCATCATTGTGAGGGTAATCCTTAAGCTGAAGGTCTTCTTGAGAAAATATAATCAGCACATGGGACCATTTGGACTTGATGAAGGGTCCTTATACTCCAACATGTTGTACTCTTCTTTGTGCTTCCTTCTTTTGCTTCTTATTGGCTAGTTCAAAGCTTGAACCACCTATGATTGGGAGCACTAGCTTAGTGGCTGAAGGTGACGCAGCCTGATCACCTTGCGGAGCCATTGTCATGGTTGTGGAAGTGAGTTCACTAGAGGTGGGCGCCAATGTTGGTCACTTGTTTTTTATTACTGTGAACCATAAAACAAGGCAACACGATTGTTAAATGTTAAGGACCTTCGTTCTTCGAAACATCATCTTCCTTCGGGTATAATGAATCTTGGACGAAGATCATGAAGAACGCATCTTCATCATTCACAAAAATAAAATAAAAATACAGTTACAGATGTAACATTATGTTATTCATTCATTTCTTATCAACTATTTAAACAACATAAGATCCATATCATATGTTAACAAACTGATATATAATGTATGTTAGATTTATACCTTTGGCTTGCTCGAAGGTAAAAGCATGAATGCAGTTCCAATCCAGCGTGAACAGTACGGGGGTACTATTCATCTATTTATAGGCACGGGACGCAGGCCAAGTAAAAGTACATTTATGACCTTAATACATACACATTATCCTAATACAAGCATCAGGGACTAATTAGTCTTTTTTCTCCTTAGCTCAACATCGTGTTTGACCTTCGTAACCACCTTAAGTCGAAGCTGCCCTCCTTCGGCGCTTCACGCATACTTGTTGTAGCTTCGACATTAGGTCTCATTGCTTATAGGCAATTTCTACGTCTTGAGGACCTTCGACAGAGAAGGAGACCCCCAATAGTAGCCCCTTTGTGGTGCTAGGTCGTTTTTTCATAACGAGCTCGATCTGTGAAAAACATGAAGGCTTTTCAATGCCAAAGTTCTAAAAAAACACCAGTATATCACAAGCCAGTTTTTCATTGTTTCCATTACATTAATTTTTCTACCTAAATACATTTTTTGTACCAAAGTTACAAGAATTTCTCTAAGACTACACCAAAATCCTTCAGCTTCGGTTCTTCACTCTTCGCTAATATCAGCCTAAAAATTTTATCATATAAAATGTTTAGCAGTATGAAGCAGGAAAAAACAGAGGGATAGAGTAAGGACGATTTTCATACTTTGTCTAGAAGAGTCCGAGCTTGGTTTCTAGCTAGTTCTCGACCACCCATCGTCCAGATTTGGGAAATAAATCTGTTACCCACGCTTCGAGCCTCGCTTGGAATATTCTCAAGGTTAGCTGGGGAGATAGTGAAGGTGGGCTTGTTAATATTTTTCAAATGTTTACACCTAGCTTTTGAAAATATAGTAGCAGTTCCTCCGGCAGCCACTAGGGCGCAAAAATCTCCATGCCCCACCATCACTTCATCAAAATCATTGACTTCTTTCTCAACAAACTCAAGCGCCTTTGCAATATCGTCAGCAGAATAATTCGCTTCTCCTAACATTGCCCTGACCGAATTGAAAATTTCGCGCAGACGAAGGGAGCACTGAGTTGCGAAGGCGGAGCAGGTATCCCGAAAGCATTTTGAGGGCTTCATATAGCTTAGAACTTTTCTCCGCTTCAGCTTTGACTTCATCTTTTAGATCTTTAATTTCATGCTCATAGCAAATTTTAGCTTCTTTTAAATTTGAATTCACTTTTTCAAGCTCTATGTTCAGTCTTTTCAGCTGTTTGTCTTGATCAGAAATTTGGGTAGCTTGATTTTCAATCCGAAGGTGAGCTTTGGCCATGTCTACTTCGCCAGTTTTAAACTCAGAATCTTTTTCTTCCAAAAGATTTTCAAGTTCTTTCACTTTTTCTTCCAAGTTACTGTAAACAAGCTCGTTCTTTCTATCTTCGTTTTCCTGTTGCAGCTTCAAAGCTTTGCTCAGTAGTAGGCTTTGTTGAAAAGCCGAAGCTACGTTAGCCTGAAGCTTTTGAAATTTAAAGATTAATAAATTAAAGAGGCAAACTTTAAAATTTGCACCTTAAAATTTGAATTGAACAATCTTCCAGTAATATGTTGCCTCCTATAGTTGCTTAGATCTCGTTCGAGCTTCGGGAATCCACTGCTCTTTGATTAAGTGTTGACAATCTTTGCTCCGGCACGATCAGGGATGCACCATAGAGTTTCTTCGTCAACACCACCAAAGATCACGGATCCAAGCTTGTAACCGTCAGCAATAGCGAATTCTTTCAGCTCAGAGATATCTTTTTTGTAGAGTTCCTAGACACCCAAGTGATGTAGGTCCAACTCTTTGTTCTCTGAAGAAACTCCTTCTAATTATTTCATCTTTAAGGGTGAAACTTTACCAGCGGTCACTTCAGCCATTTCCCTCTCGGGAACCACATCAGCTATAATCCTATCAATCTCCAACATTATGGTTCCAAGAGGGCCTCCGATATTTTTAGCTTCAGCGGTCGCTTCATCAGCTTCGACATCGATGGGGGCAGCAATTTTTTCTATAGAGACCGGAGGTGGGGTCTTATAGATAGCCCTCATCACAGCCATCATGCGTTGCTTCTTCTGACCACCCTCATTTTCCCCAGTCACCAAAGTAGTCTTCTTCTCTTCCGCACCTTTTTCAACTCCCTTGTCCTTCGACTGCAATAAGCTAGTCAGATCTGACCCTAGAGAACTTAGCATAGCAAATGGTAAGGGTTCAACCATTACCTTCAGGATTTCTGTAACGTCGATAGAAGAGGATGAAGAGGTGCCAACGATCTTCTCTGGTGGATCTTGTACCTTCACCTCAATAGGGGCTAAAGTTGATGACTTTCATTTTTTGGGAGCCGAAAGCTTAGGCTCCGCTAAAAATTTTTGTTTCTTAGAAGCAGCCCTCTGTTTGTCTTTTTCAATGGATCACATTGCTTGCCTTTTCAAAATGCTTACAATTCTCTTTTTCTTTGCCCCCTAGCTTCTTCGTCAAGCCTTTCGTAGTTTGGATACTCGAAGTTAAGGGCGTCCATTACCCGGTTTAGCCTTCGCTTCTTCCGAGTGCTAAAGGCAGCTCTCATTAATTGATCCTCTTTCTTCATATAGTTCTCAAGGATCTCATTGCACATTGTCTCTATCATTATCTACCATTCGGCACAGGGGGCGCTGAAAGTGTTCTAAAACTTGAACCGGTATGGCAACCGATCAAACTCAAATTTTTCCCTTCTTCCTTCTTGTTCGGCATCCCCCATCCACCATATGTTGGAAAGGTTTTGTTAGCTAGATATTCTTGCACCAAATCTCGAGTACTAATGTGCTTTGCCATGACTCTGAATTCCACTTCGGTTAATTAGCATGGGGAGCCGAGCTACATGTTACACAATGGTCTCGTCATGCCAAAGCTTAATTTCAAGGGACTCATTACCATGCTCATAAGTTTTTCCCTTTTCTTCTTATCAGCTTTTACATAAAACCATTCGTTTGTCCAACCGGTAGGGCACTTGGTGCGATAGCCGATCACTGGAGCCTTTGTGTCTTTCCGGTATGCGAAATTGTAGCATCCTAAGTTTTTATGCAAGCCATCTGCCCTTGCTTTGGTTTGATAGTGAAGCTCGTGGACTCTACAGAATCCTTCGACATTAGCACTTTTTCCTTGACTTTGTAAAGCCCATATGTACACACTAAGCCTGAGTATAGCATTTGGAGTTAGTTGATGAAGATAGATTTCAAACTTCTTCAAAACTTCACCGATCATGTCGTACAGAGGGAACCGAAGTCCCGCTCTAAAGAATTCTTAAAAATAACGACTTCATCATTTCTTGGCTCTGGAACTACTTCGTCCCCAACGAACCGTATCAATTCATCATCATTTTCCAAAATATCCTAACTTCTTCATTAAAACCAAATATTCTGCCTTATCATTGGATTTCCCAAATTCAATATGGCTAGGCTTGCTTGGACTCAAAATGTCGCCATCTTCTTCGTCATCACTAGCAGCTTTGGCAATAGCATCATCCTTCTCCGGGATAACCTCTTCTCCCTGTTGAACAACCAGCCCAAAACGTTTCATTACTTTTGAGATCGAGGCCATCTCAATTGCTTCAGTATCCTCACCTTCGTTTGTTAATCTAGCAGTAGACCTGATCCTAGCCATTTCAGTCCTTAAGACGAAGCTAAATTCAACTAACTTGACATTTGTCCGAAGCTTACACAGCAAGTGCACAGAAAATAGAAAGCTTCGACTTCAGTAAATTTTTTCAACAGCACAACGATGCAATAGCAATGAATGCTGTGGTAACTTCTCACCAACTCATCTGTTTATATAGCCCTGCAGGTGAAGAAGGCGAACCACCGTAACTCGCATACTGACTGATCGGTGGACCGGCAAATGCCATAAATTGTTATTCGTTTTTAATAACAAGCTCAGGAAAGGTGTTTTTCAGACCTTCGGCATTTAGAAGCCTTCATGTTTTTCGCGGATCGAGCTCGTTATAAAAAAAACGACCTAGCACCGCGAAGGGGCTATTGTTGGGGTTTCTTTCTCTGCCGAAGGTCCTCAAGACGGAGAAATTGTCTATGGGCAACAAGATTAAATGTCGAAGCTACAAGAAGCATGCGTAAAGCGCCGAAGGATGGCACCTTTGGCTTAAGATGGTTACGATGGTCAAACACAATGTTGGGCCGAACAACAAAAGACTAGTTAATTTCGGATGTTTTGTATTAGGATTATGTGTATATGTTAGGGTCGTAAATGTATTTTTATCTGGGCTGCATCCCAAACACAATGTTGGGCCGAACAGCAAAAGACTAGTTAATTTCAGATGTTTTGTATTAGGATTATGTGTATATGTTAGGGTCGTAAATGTATTTTTATCTGGGCTGCATCCCATGCCTATAAATAGATGAACAATACCCTCGTACTGTTCAGCCAGAATTGAGATTGCACTCTCGTTTTCTCCTTCGAGCAAGCCAAAGGTATCAATGTAATAAATATATATCATATATTACCTTGTTGATATATGCTATAAACTTCAATGTTATTTAATGTTTAATGTGATATAAGTAATTATTATAATGTTACATTTAAAGATACATTTTTGTATTAGTGACTGACGAAGACTTGTTCTTCATAACCTTCTTCGTTCGAGAACCATTAAACCCAAAATAATTTGATGCTTCGGAGGAGAAATGTTCTTTTTTATAATACTTATGTTGTCTTGTTTTGTGATTCAGCAATTATAAACAAGAGACCAGCAGTACTGATGACTTAACATTACTAATGCCTCTTGTGGAGTCGTGATAGTTAGAACCGTTCTTGACACTTGTATTAGTGTCGGTCCTAAAGCAACTGGTATTGATGTCCTCGGATGGAACCCTTTTATCTAGTGACGACTATAACGTGATACATCATATTTATTCTAAAACTATATTTTGTTTGATTAACTAGGTGAATTTTTGCTGGTATTTTATTGTAAGAAATGGAAAATTTCATGTATATAAATCTTTAAACTGTGTTTAGAAATGATTAAATAGACACATAGGATCACGCGGAATCTTTAATACGTTAATCACGCTTAGTGTTTCAATCATTGAATTGATTGGAAACGAAGCAATATAGGAAAAAAAAAAAGCTGGCGGAAAGCTATGTACGTCCACTAATCGCAGCGACGTGAGGAAAGTAGAATTAAAGAAGCAAAGGCATTCCAAAATGATCTATACAGGCCCATCGACCAAAGATCTCTAGTGTTGTTCAGTAACAGTTACAGGTGACGTACAAGCATATATATATATATATATACTGTTATTATATTTTATACCTGGGTGCATTCAATATAGAGAATGCACCCAGGCGCAACCTACGCGCCCATGTGCACATGGTCCGACCCAACCTATCCACACAGCCGAACCGACGCAGCGGAACCGATATTGTGCCTTTTCACTTACCCGCGTCCGACTGCGCCTTTTCCACTTTCCTGGCCCTCCGCGCGTACGGCTCAATCCATTCTCTTCCCCGGCGACCTAGCCCTCGCCGTAGCCGTTGTGCGCTCGCTCCCGTTCCCGTCTTCGTCCATCCCGCACGCTCCCGCTCGTTCCCAGCTCCGACCCCCTCCACACTTCTCCGCGAACGGATCCTCCGCTCCCGTCAGAATCGTTTGCTCGCCTGAGACGTAGACCGCGAACGTCGACGTAGCCCGCGCCGGAGTAGTTTGCGCCCGCGACCGCCGTGTAAGCGCATCCGATCTCTCTCCCATTTCTCTGTCCCCATTTTTTGGATTTGTTTTGTTATTTTCGGTAATAGACAGGTAAACCCCATTTTTTCCCCAAGTGTTGCAACTAGTATTATTCGTTGATTGGAATTATTAATTGTTGTATTCTAGGTTATAATCTAGGTTAATGCGGATACATTTCATTTTTGAATAAGCAGTTTGTGTTCTAGGTTATCATCTCAGATGTTTCCACTTTTATTGTAACTGCAGTGTACCTTTTGCAACTGGTCCATGACATAAGTTGCAACTGTATAATTTTTACTTTCAGACCACATACACCATTCCTGTCTTTTATAACTGTGTTCGTATACAACTAGTTATTTGTTTAAATTCACTGTTGCAACTGTCCCAGTAGTAATTTTTTTAGCAGTCTTGTTGCAACTGGCTTATGTCGCATGTTGCAATTCTGTCCCAGTACTAATGTATGTGTGCAGCATTAGTGTGTATTGCAACTATTTTTTGTTCCTATTTTTGTACTGTGTGTTTTAGTTTGTTGATTAGCAATTTTTGGTTATGAGATCTGTACCATGTGTTTGTGCCCTCATGTTTTTTTCATTCCCATTTTTTCAGTGTTTTTTATAATGGATGAAGATCAGAATGTATCAGGCCAGCAAGGTGCTCATGCTGTCCGTCGCTCTTCCCGTGTTGAAAACAAGAGAAAGAAATTAGATAAAAATGAATTAAAGGAAAGGAAGAAGAGATTAAGGTTGAAAGTCCCTCCTATACAAGACGCCGAAAGTGATGATGAAAAAGACACAGAGTTTGTTCCTGGTGGCGATGGGTCTGGTGATGACAATGTTGGTATTGTTGGTGGAGATGAAAATAAGGGTATAACTAAGACACGAGCTATTCGATGCTCACCTGGGAAGTTCATAAAGCTTGTGAATTCTCTATCTGATGAATTGAAAAGTGAAGTGGTTGCTAAGGGGTTTGGCGGCCTGCTTAGATTCAAGCCACATTTATTGTCGAGAAAGTTGCTTAGCTGGCTGATGCGGAAGCTTAACCCAGAAACAATGAAAATAGAGATTAGTGGTGGGAAAGAGATTCAAATCACCGAACACAGTGTTTGGTGTGTGTTGCAGTTACCAAACGTTGGCAGTGATCTGCCCCCCATGTCTGATGCAGATGCTCGTGCCTTGCGGGACGAGCTGGGGGAGCAAATTTGTGGGAAATCTTATAGACGCGTATCTGGCATCAATATATCTGTTATCACTGATAGATTGCAGAAGAGGACTCTCAATGGGGAGCTGGGCCTGAGAGCCTTTTTCATGGCAGCATTTCAGTGTCTTCTATTCTCCAATACTGACACTCGCATCAGGATTGATGATGTGAAGTACACTCAGGACATGCAGAACATGGGCAACAAGAACTGGTGCAAAGCTGTAGTAGACAGGCTGAGCATAGCTGCTCGTCTTTATAGAAAGGATTTTGCGGAGAAAGGCATTAACGCACCCATCAGTGCATGCGGGATCTTTGTAGCTGTAAGCTCAACACACACATTCAATTTTTGCCCTTGCAACTTACTCTTCCAATTACACAAGTAGTAATTTTTTATGTTTACTGTTACAACTGTCATATGTTACAAGTTGCAATTTAAGGGCATTTTTTTTATGATAACTTAGTTCACACATTCACATGTATTTTGTAATTTATGTTGTTCATAAAGTAGCAATAATTTTAGTATGAGGCTATTTCAACTGGCTTATTGCACCTGTGCCAATTTGGTTTACTTTTTTTCATTATATGAATTCAACCTAAAATACCCATGTGTCTTTTACCTAATGTTAAAAACATGCAGATGCTTTATGTCGACAACCTGCAACATGGATTAGACACAAGTCCTTTTTCAATCCCTCGATGTGCTTTCTTGGACTCCAAGATGATTGATGCTATAGCAAATATGGATCTCAGGGGAGATGTTCCTCCTGGGACCACTGAGTTTGGACACCTCAGGGTAAGTTGCAAATGATACTCCACAATAGTTGCAATTTGTTATTCATTTATCATTTTATCATTGTTTTTTTACTTTCAGTTGAGAAGTATCACTGACACGTGCTACGGCGTCCCCATTGGTGCTCTAGCAATATTACATGCTCCAGTACCAGCACCTGCCCCAGTAGCAGTCCCTAATCCAACAGCAGCACCTAACCCAGTAGCAGCAGCACCTACTGGGACATCTGCTGATGTGCTTGGCACATCCCATGATCCCGCCTGTCATGCTTCCTTCAATATCCAACCCCCAGTCTTTTACCAGTACCCTAGCTTTAGATCTTCTTTTGGTCAGAGCATTACTGATTTAGTTGGAAGGAGTAGGAAGTCAGATGCGCTGAACATCTTGAAGGCGTTTGATGAAAGCACTAGTGAAGCCCAGTCGTACGCACAGAAGGCTGTGGAGTATTTAACAATATCCCGCGACCTTATGGCAAAAGCTCACCACGAGTGCTACACTGGCATTCAGAAGCTTATCGCTGACGCTATCGTTGAGAAGCGAGCTGCCAAAGAGCGCAGGAGGAAGGTGAAGAATGACCCTAGAGCAAGAGCAGGTATTTTTTGTTGCATATAGCATAATATTATTGTTTGCAAGCACCCACCATACAAGTTGCAATTTGCCCAGACACATCAATATGTGTTTACAATCATTTTTTAAATTTGTATGTAGGAGCAGGAACTAGTTCAATTGCACCGGAGGACCAATCTAGAGGAGGTGATGGTGAAGAAATTATACGGAGTCCCGTTGCAATTGACACTAGAGCAGGAGCAGGTATTTTTTATTGCATACAGTATAATATTATTGTTGCAACCACCCACCATACAAGTTGCAATTTTGCCCATATACATCACTTTGTGCTTTCAATCACTTTTTTAAATTTGTATGGAGGATCAGGAACTACTTCAAATGTACCGGAAGACCAATCTGGAAAAGTTGATAGTGAAGAAATACAGTTGGATTGCAGTGGTGGAGATCTTGATGACAACTTAGATTTTATGAGAACCCCATCGTGTGGTGATGACATTGATCTGGAAGAGGGAAATTTGAATAGAAGTAAGCCTACCTATGTCTTCCATGCTTAAAAAATGTTTTATCTCATCTTGATTATTCCCTTTTTTTCATTTATATTTTTTATTCTCCCCCCTGGCAGCACCTCCTGATTTACGTGGGGCAGTCCGAAGTCTTGATGATATATTGCAAATGATATATTCCCCACAGCACTTTCCAAGCATTGATGGCGAGGTTAGTTTATTGTGTTTTTTTATTACCATCAACTCCTTTTTCTGATTAATATTATGATTTTTTCCCTTTTTCTACAATTACAGTCCCCTCCCAATAGCCAGCCGACTCGTGCACGATGAATTGCTGTTCGCAAGAGGAAGGCTTCCTCAAACCCCCCTGGCAATGATCAACGGCCTGTGGTAAGATCATCTGATACCCAAGTGAAAGCAGACCATAGTTGCAATCGGCCCCCACCGATTGTAGTAATCATAGCCTATACCAACTTGCAATTAATCATATATTCTGAACAGGGAGCACCTGAGATAGAAGAGGAGCCTCTGAGCAGGGACACTGGGATGCAGCATCCTACTGCCCAGGTATGTTCATGCAATTCGTGTCTTTTTTTATAATATAAATGATTCACTTTCATAATACAAATATGTTAATTTGGCTATTCTACTCAACTGCACCAGGATCATATAACTTACTCAAGGAGGAGCGATAGGTCCATTCAAGTTGCCAACACACAAAAGGCAGAGGCTAAGATTGAGATGAAGAATGCTGAAGCTGAGGAGGCTGAGAAGAGAAAGGCTGAAGCCGAACAAGCTGATAAGAAGAAGGCAGAAGAAGCTGAGAATAAGAGAAAGGCTGAGGCCGAAGTAGCTGAGATCAAGAGAAAGGCTGCAGCTGAAGAAGCTGAGAAGAAGAAGGAAGAAGAAGCTGAGGATAAGAGAAAGGCTGAGGCCGAAGAAGCTGAGATTAAGAGAAAGGCTGAGGCCGAAGAAGCTGAGATTAAGAGAAAGGCTGAGGCCGAAGAAGCTGAGATTAAGAGAAAGGCTGAGGCCGAAGAAGCTGAGATTAAGAGAAAGGCTGAGGCTGAAGAAGCTGAGATTAAGAGAAAGGCTGCAGCTGAAGAAGTTGTGAAGAAGAAGGCTGATGCCAAGAAGAAGGTTGAAGCGGAGGAGAAAAGGATACAGGTTGCAATCCAGAAACAGCTGAAGGACAACATCAAAGCTTTGAAAAAGCCGATGCCCGCTGCCAAGTTAAAGAAGATGTTGCAGTTACAAATGTCAAAAGAATATGCTGAGCAGCGCCAACAGTACGAGGATAGGTTGAACATGCTTCGTCAGGAGGCCAAAGCTGAGATTGACAGTTTGGAGAAGAGCATTGATGGCCAGGCAGGACCTAGCTCATCATTTGATGATATCCAGTTCCCGGCGGAGTCTGATGATGATATCAACAATTTGACCCAACCAATCCGACTTTCTCAAGACGAAGTCTCAGTAGGCCAGGCTGATTTCAGTGAGTTTCAAAGGATGATATTCAAGCGCCTAGGTGATAGAGTGCTGAAGAAGCCTAGGGAGTACATATCCCCGTTCAAGATCCCTCGTAATCGACCTGAGATACCTCTGGCCAAGGCTGTTGCACTTAGGCGGAAGATCGCATCTGATCCTGAGCTGAAAAGGTTTTTTTGTTTTCCTAAGTTGCAACTGCTATTTACTTTTTATTTTGCAATTCTAACCAAGTAGCAATTATTTTTCTTGAACAGTTAGTTACTTATATATAGCAGTAGCAATCGCACCTAATGCGTGGTTGCAATCACACCATAACAGAAGTTGCAATCTTTTTTATTTAAAAGAATTTCCCAGAGTTATATAGTACATGCAATCACAACACACTAGTTGCAATTATACCACACCAGTAGTTTGCAATCATATTTGTGTAACAGAATTTCCCAGAGTTATTCAGTACTTTGCAATCACAGTAGACCAACAGTTGCAATCACAGCACACCAGCAGTTGCACATCCTCTTGTTCTTCTCACTAATCCATATGTTTTTTTCTTTTTTTTTGTTGATGTAGGAGAATTTTGTTGGAGTTTGGCCTTCTTGTTGGACTCACTGGCGAGGAAATTTTAACATCTTTTTCTAATGACACCCTTGGTGAGTCAGGAATCATAGACTTTTTCGTGCACTGCATGCGACATGATGATATTGTGCACAAGGTTGATTCTTGTGGATACAGAGTGTTTCTGACCACTGGTTTTTATGTAAGTTTCTTCTCCAAAACCATGTATTTTTTGTATACTGTCTTGCATTTATGTTTTTAAACTAATTTAATCATTTATCATTTCTCTTTTTTATTTATTCTCCAAACTGGAAAACACATACAGTTCAATGTATCAACGTGTGAAGCAGTACTCAACGCTGATAAATCTGAGACGGAAGAATTCATATATGTATGGAATAATCTGATGTCTGAGTGCGAAAACTATGATTTGTCAAGAGCAAAATTGGTTAGCAGACCTTTTCCCCAACCCACTTTTTTCATACCTACAATTTTTTACTTTCCATCATTTACAGTTGCAATCACCAGGACACATACTTTGCAACTGTCTATACTTTTTTCTTGCAACTTCTTTTTTCATATATGTTTTCCATTTTTAGTAATTAGTTTTCTACTCCTTCCTTGCACCAGGTTTTTGTCCCTATCAAAGATGGTGCTCACTATTTTGTATATTGCTTCAATTTTATCCATAAGCGTATTGATGTGCTGGACTCGAACGACTACCTCCTGAATTGTTCTAATCAGGAAGAATGGCACAAGGCTGTCTTTGCCAAAATCCCAATCATTGATGCAGCCTTCCAGAAAGTTTCCAACCTCAAGTTACCCAGAGTTAGCAAGTGGAGGCGGCCTTTTATTGATGTGCCAAAGCAAGCAGGTCAAAGCGATTGTCTTTTTTTTGTATGGAAGTACATGGAATATTATGATGGGGACAAAATGACCAAGGAAATCAATCCGGTTAGCCATGCTGTCAACTGATTTTCTATCTGTTTTGGTGCTTTTTTTGTGTGTTTTCTATGTGTGCATCATAATATAGTCACTGACCATTATGATGTTTTTATGCCATTGCAGTTCAAGGGCCCGATATACAGATGTGAGCTGTTGCATTACGAGATCTTCCACCCTTTGAACCAAGCTGAAATTCCTGGTTCGCTTGATAAGTTTAGAATTGGTGGTCGTCCGTTGCCAATTGAATGGGATAGTAGTCAGTCGAACATTTAGATTCATGCAAAAACAATCTGTTGTGTTATGCAGTAGTCAGAAACAATCAGTTGTGTTATGTTATCTCCAGAAACAATCCAGTAATGTTGTTTAGGTTGCAACCAGCGCACTGGTTCCATTTGCAACTGGTCTATTCATCTAGTTGTTATCGTACTCTAAACTGCAGTTTCCAATTTTGTTTGAAAAATCCCAGCCATTGCAGTTGCAACCAATGTATATGTTTGTGTTCTGTACCCACCGGCGAGGTGGAGCCCTTCCATATGAGGCAGTTGCAACCAGCGTATATGTTACAGTTGCAACTGAAATTGTAACCGTAGTTGCAACTGACCATGACCACTCATTTTTATTTCTATGTTTGGTAACCAGCATGATGGCAAACTTTGCAAACCTGTTTATGAGTAGTAGCAGCGTATATGTTACAGTTGCAACTGAAATTGTAATCGTAGTTGCAACTGACCATGACCACTCATTTTTATTTCTATGTTTGGTAACCAGCATGATGGCAAACTTTGCAAACCTGTTTATGAGTAGTAGCAACTGTTATATGATAATAAAACAAGATATATTTTAATTATATGTCGAGACGTAAACAGATAACACAGATTCATGTATTATTCAGTGTATACATACAGTTGCAATCAGCGCAACTACGATGTTGCAATTGGTTGGTCATGTGTGTCCACTGTTTTCCAAACAGTCACACAGTCATTATTGAGTTTAACTTACACAGAGTTATAAAATAAGATAAAATTGAAATTTTACATTGGAGATTCAGTCAGATTCATAGTCATCCTTAATCACTTTCGTCCTGGTAATTAACATGGCAAGTTGTCGCCCTCCTAATTCTTGCAATCACCGCGTGTGCTGCTGACTCCTGCACCGCCATAGTGCACCTAGATTGCTGTGTATCATCCCCCTCACTCTGTGCCTCATCTTGATTCCCATCTAGTCCTTTTTTTATTGTTGGGCGACCTCTTTTTCTTGGAGTCCAACCTACAGTTTTCGCACTTCTCTTTTTGTCCTTGTTCTCGGTCGCTCTGCTTCTGTTTGGGTTCTGAGGGCATGTTGTGCTATAGTGCCCCCTAACATGGCAGGTTTGGCACTCTCTTATGCCCTGACCACCACTATATGTGTTGTATGGATTAGCAGGTTCCACACTATTTTTAGCACATTTAGCCCCACTGGCAGACTTCCTACCCTTCGTGCGCGACACTGGCGGTTCAGTCAATCTTAGATCAGTGAGGCAGTTTGCAGAATCTGGATTCAGGCCCGATTCCGGTGGTGGTCTAGGTCCAGTTGGCATCACAACAGGTTCTATATTGTTGTCAGAACTTTGTTGTGTTGGTGCAATGGGACCAATATTCCGCCGTCCTTCTGCATCTTGCTGCAACTCAGTATTTGTTGCTTCGTCCGGACCAATCGGACCAATCTCCGCTGTTCGTAGAAGCTCAATCCCAGGAGTTATCATGTCGATGTGCCTGATAGTTTCAGTGTATGCTCTATCAGATTTGCTTCCCGCTCTTCCCAGTCGCATTAACTTTGGCAGCAGCTTCGACAACCTTGACTGCTCTGTCTCATTTTGACCACCAACACTCACATCGTGCCGGTCCCACGGAACCACAGATCTTGCATTACGTGTATATCGCTTCAGAATGTACTTTTCAGGTATGTTTTGGACTTGGAGGTGGGTGAATGCCTTTATTATGTGCATGCAGAACAGACCTGCATTTTTTTGTTGCAATTTGGATGTAAATATGCAGGAACATCAATGTTTAATTTTGTTAATGTAACGAGGTTGCAATTCATCTCACCTGTATGCTCCCACTGCATGCATTCGCATTTATACACGCCTGCTGCTTTGTCAGCCACCACCTTGAATGCGTATTGTGCCCAGCAAAATGTCCCATCGCCTTTCTCATGTTTCACCAAGTAACCGCATTCCACTCCCGGATCAGGCTCTATCACAAAAGCTGTGTTGTTAATATATTCCCTCTAGTATTCATTGTACACAGCCCTGGTGTACACCCTACTGAGTTGCTCATCAAATCTTGATTTGCAGGCTTTGACAACTTCAGTCTGCATCAAGACCAGCAGTTGCAATCACATCAGACAGCAGTTGCAATTACACGAGACAGCAGTTGTAATCATTGTTTGTTTAACCAATTTTTGGGCATAGTTATATAGAAGTTGCAATCACACCAGACCATCAGTTGCAATTACACCAGACAACAGTTGTAATCATTGTTTGTTTAACAAAATTCCCCAGAGTTATTCAGTGCTTGCATCCACACCACACCAGCAGTTGCAATTACAACACAACAGTAGTTGCAATCATTTTGTTTACATTTTTAACAGATATTTGGGTAGAATTATACAGTAGTTGCAATCACACCACACCAGCAGTTGGAATCATTTATGTTTAACAGTTTTTTTACAATCAGACCAAAAAATTCAGGGGTGTGGGCAAATACCTGTGAGTAGTGTGACTCCCCAGCATCCATGTGGTCTGTGTGCTGAATCGAGTCAAGCACCCTCTTTGCAAATATATGCAGGCTTGTCACATTGTTAACATAACCATCTTTCAAAACCCTGTTTTGGCTCTCAGATCTCTGGGTGGAAGTCATTCGCCCACAGTACATGCCTTTGAAATATGTTGCTATCCATCTCTTCCTTTTCTGCCACAATGCAACAATTGCAGGGTGTTCTCTTATGCCACATTCATCCACCAGCTTATTTCACTCCACCTCAAATTGTGTGGGCCCTAGAGGATAGTTTATCAGGGACTGCAGTTTCTCCTTTAGATTATTATCATTGTGCAATTTGTACAGCTCCTCGAGTTCGTAATCCCATGTTCTGGTTATGTGCCATCGGTAATTTCGGTGTTGTGTCTTGTTAAACACAATCCTTATTGCTTCCTTCATCGCTGCATCTTCATCTGTTTGTCAAAAATAAAAATCAGCAAAAAAACCCCAATAGGTTTGCAATCAAGCAGTTTAAAATATTGCAATCATCTTCAAAGATACAGTTGCAACAACACAGCAGTAATTATGTGACAAGCATTTTTTGTAGCCAAAGCATACCTGTAAGAATCACAAAAGGTTGCTGACCACCCATGCAACTTTTAAAGGTCTCAAAAAGCCATCTGAATGTGTCTATTGTTTCATCCCGAAGAAGTGCTTGGCCAAAGGACACATTTTTCAAATTATTGCTGCAACCCACAAACATGGCCAACGGCATATGCTTGTTGTTAGTCTTGTGTGTTGTGTCAAATGTGACTACATCCCCAAAATCCTTGTATTCTGCACGCTGACTTGCATGACACCAAAAAATGCTCCGAAGCACATTTGTTTTTGGTTCAAAATCCACATCCCAGTAAAAGTATTCATTGTGTTCTTTGCACTCCCTGAAAAATTGGAACAGTTTATCCATGTCACCATCCCTCTCTTCCCTTGCTTGCTTAGCTTTCCTGTACCATAAAAGAAAAAACAAATGAAGATGCTGTTGTCAATATATCGCACAAAGATATGATGTCAGTTTTTTTATGACCTACTTGTTATGGACATCTTTCTCTGTGAACGGCCAGTTTTGACGGCCTCCAAATAATTCTGACATTACATTCATTGCTGCCTGTGTTGGCACACCACTCTTTGACATGATTGCAAACAGGTCATCCAACGCTGCCTCCCTCTGCTTATGAGAATGCATATATCTCACCATCCTTGGTGAGGGTTCAAGTTTGTGATTGTGTGCTTCCTGAACATGATGAAAATACCAAATATTGCGCTTCTTGTCCTCCTTCACCTTCACATAAGCAGGGCAACCAATTCTCATCGATGTCTTATTTGTCATAGGCTCCTCATTCTCTTGACCTGGCTTCAGAAACCCCTCACGGTTGCAAACCCAGTGTCTGGTTTTTTACTAGTCCTTTTTGTCCTGACACTAAAACCAGCCAATTTTGCATAGTCAAGGTAAAAGAGGTAGGCTTCTTCTTTTGTATCAAATGTTTGCTGCACCCTGGGGACAAACACATCAAGTATGTTTGCATCCTGCAGGACAACACGCAATCATGAGTTTTGCAATTAGAGGATACACATAGTTGCAATCAACAAGCAACAAATGTTGCAACTCGAGCACAAACACACCATGCAACTGTAATCAGTGAGTAAAAACAGAGACTCAAGTTTGCAATTAGAGTATATACATAGTTGCAATCAACAAGCAACAAACGTTGCAACTCGAGCACAAACACACCATGCAACTGTAATCAGTGAGTAAAAACAGAGACTCAAGTTTGCAATTAGAGTATATACATAGTTGCAATCAACAAGCAACAAACGTTGCAACTCGAGCACAAACACACCATGCAACTGTAATCAGTGAGTAAAAACAGAGACTCAAGTTTGCAATTAGAGTATACACCTAGTTGCAATCAACTAGGAAAAAACGTTGCAACTGGAACACAAACACACCATGCAACTGTAATCAATGAGTAAAAACAGAGACTCAAGTTTGCAATTAGAGTATACACCTAGTTGCAATCAACAAGCAACAAACGTTGCAACTGGAGCACAAACACACCATGCAACTGTAATCAATGAGTAAAAACAGAGACTCAAGTTTGCAATTAGAGTATACACCTAGTTGCAATCAACTAGCAACAAACGTTGCAACTGGAACACAAACACACCATGCAATTGTAATCAATGAGTAAAAACAGAGACTCATGTTTGCAACAAACGATGCAACAGAAAATCAACAAACCACGCACGGTGGAGCAACAATTTTTGATTGTTTTTTTTCTTACCGGATGGAACAGCTGGGCTGCATCCGGAGTGACCAGCGATCCAGGTGGAATTGAAGGCGGTGGCGTCAGCAACGTTTTGTGATGCAAGGGATCACCTGATCCGCCGCGTACACCCGCTCCCGTTGTCGCAATCGGAGACGGCAATATCGGATCAGCAACTCCAGCCACAACAATCGCCAAGGAATTAGGGGAGGAGCATCGAGGCGATTCAAGGTGCGGCAGCGACGGTGGGGCCATGGATCTAGGGTTAGAGGATCGGAGGAAGGAGGAGACGGCGGCGGCGCGGTGATAGGGATGCGATCGGTGGCTGCGGGGTATAGGGTGGCGCGGGGTCAGGGAGGCGCGCGGCGGCGGCGGGGGGCAGGGAGCCGCGGGAACAGGACGGTAGAGGGCGCGATGAGGCTTGATCGGGGTGTATTTATATATTACGCCTGGGTGCATTCAATATAGAGAATGCACCCAGGTGCATTTTAGTGCTGTCGTGTATATATATATATATATATATATATATATATATATATATATATATATATATATATATATATATATATATATATATATATATAATCCAATTGAAGCAAAACACAATGGCTTTTGTAAGCTGTAAAAAATATTTCATGGTGAAATCCTGAGGTATACCAAAAAAAAAGTGTTTAACCGATGGTTGGAACAACTTTTTTTCATCTTTAAATTACATTTCCAAAAAAGATATTTATTTAATTTATTATTATTAGATTCTACTCAGGAGCAAAAAACACATATTCAAGTTAAGAATCCTGTCTTGAGTCCCGTTGTCGGAAATTAAAATTATACTTCATGTGATTTATAATTTGCTGTAGTGCGGCGCGCGGCTCTCTTATTACCACTGAGCTGAGGCTAAAATAAAGCAGGTTCGTTGGGGCGATAATCCCAGGCGGTGCACTACAATTTGAAGTGTACTACCCTGGCACTCTAAAAGCATATACACGCGAAAGCAGCTCCCGCTTTTTTTTTAATGGAGAGGATTATCTCAATCGACAAATATATAGGCGTAGGACAATTTATACACTTTAGTTATATATACATGGCCAGAAAATTGTCATCTCTAAAGCAACTACACTGAAAAAGATCTTTGCATTTTCACAGTCTCACAAAAAAAAAAGTTAATGAGACATGTGCTTGAAGAGCCCCTGCGCACTTGTACACGGTGACACAACATGTACACCACATCCTGCGCGCCACCTCGTCGTGCCTATATAAAGCCACTCGCATCCCAGCCTATCATTGCAAGAGTTTGAGCCAGCAGAGGACTCCTCCTCAGAACTCTCCCTTCTCTCTTGTAGGGGCCAAAAGGGTCAGAGATCTAGGAAGAAGAGAACTAGTCCCCAAGCCTAACAAGAAGACAAGCTCTTCGCAACTGTTGGCGTTCGCCTTAATTTGTATCCATCACAATGGCAGGCCTATCTCTGCAGCACCCCTGGGCATTCACTTTCGGCCTCCTGGGTATATATTTATTTATCTTTCTGTTCTGCAGTTCCATTCGTTTTTCACTATACATTTTGCTGTATCTGTGTATTCAAAAACAATCCCGTTCGATCTTTCATATATATATATATATATATATATATATATATATATATATATATATATATATATATATATATATATATATATATATATATATATATATATATATATCACCTTTAGTTTAGCCTCGCCAATCTTTTGGCGACTTTTGCACTGCAAATGGCTGATCTTTTTTTTTATTTTCCTTTGCAGGCAACGTCATCTCCTTCATGACCTTCCTGGCCCCGATGTAAGTGACATGTAGCTTGATGCTAATAAATAAATCATCACAGCTGATCACATATAATCGTCAACGAATTGAACCGTTAATAATTTGCTCTATCCATTTTTCTATGTCTTTGAAATTATAAATACAGACCGACGTTCTACCGCATCTACAAGAGCAAGTCGACGGAGGGCTTCCAGTCGGTTCCGTACGTGGTGGCCCTGTTCAGCGCCATGCTGTGGATCTTCTACGCGCTGATCAAGTCCAACGAGACGTTCCTCATCACCATCAACGCGGCCGGCTGCGTGATCGAGACCATCTACGTGGTCATGTACTTCGTCTACGCGCCCAAGAAGGCCAGGATGTTCACCGCCAAAATCATGCTCCTCCTCAACGTCGGCGCCTTCGGGGCCATCCTCCTCCTCACCCTTCTCATCTTCAAGGGTGACAAGCGCGTCGTCATGCTTGGCTGGATCTGCGTCGGCTTCTCCGTCAGCGTCTTCGTCGCGCCGCTCAGCATCATGGTCAGCACAGCAGCGCACCATCTGTCGTCGATGCATGCATGCATGGACAGATATATACTAGCTAGCTAGCTAATGGATGTCGCGGCCGTTGCTAATGGATTATTGCATGCATGCGTCTACGTACGTACGTGCAGAGGCGGGTGATCCAGACGAAGAGCGTGGAGTACATGCCCTTCTCCCTCTCCCTCTCGCTCACCCTCAGCGCCGTCGTCTGGTTCCTCTACGGCCTCCTCATCAAGGACAAATACGTCGCGGTAATCATTTCGTTTAATTGTTTGCAACACCGGCCGTACCCCCGGTCGTGTGATGTGTGTCCTCTAGCTACTGATATCATATATCCATATGCAGCTTCCAAACATCCTTGGCTTCACCTTCGGCGTGGTCCAGATGGTGCTGTACGTGGTGTACATGAACAAGACGCCGCTGCCGGTTGCCGACGGCAAGGCTGCCGGCAAGCTTCCCTCAGCTGCAGATGAGCACGTCGTCGTCAACGTCACCAAGCTCAGCCCCGGCCGACTCCCACCAGTAACACAGATGGCGGCGGTTCCCACCATGAGCTGCGCTACAGAAGCAGCCGCGCCGGCGACGCTGCCCAGCAGAGACGTGGTCGACGTCTTGGTCAACCGCCACAGCACCGCCGTCCATGTGGCCTAGCTAGATCTCATGCCCGTGCAGCATGCGCCCGCCATACAGACTGGTCATGAGCATATGATAGAATTATACGTAATTAATTGCCATGTAAGCTAGCTAATGGATGCATGGAGACATAGGTCAGAGGTAGAGGGCCGGGAAGCGCTCTCTCTCTCTCTCTATCTATCTATATCTATTTTTATATCTATATAGAGAGTCTATATTCATCTTTAATTTGCTGCATTATATTGCAGATATGTATTAATTTGCATGGAAATAGGTTATTCCTTTTTACTGCAGTAGGTTCTAATAATGGCTGGTTCGTTTCACCCTTAACACATGTGGATTGAGTGGTATTGAGCCGGTTTAAATTCATAGTTGTTGGAGGCATTCATCTTTCCAAGGTCCTCAAAAACATGATTGACAATGTTTCCCCAGCATAATATATGTACAGGAACCTTCGGACTCTGTATGAAGTTGTACACAATAAGCAAAGCAGGATCGGAACCAAGGTTGAACCCGTGCCGAAGCTGTGCGCAAGGAAGCTTCAGCTCAGTAGCAGAAAGAGGAACCGACTTAAAGAGGAAAATGCTATCTAGTCCTCAGCAGATTATTATTAAGTCAATAGTGAATATGAAGGGCATGAATGTAATTTTATGCAGGCTGCGTCTTGTGCCTATAAATAGATGAACAGTACCCCAATACTGTTCACGCTGACTTGTATTCACTCGGACGTCACACTCGTATTTCTGTCTTTTGTCAAGCTGAAGGTACAAATGTAATTTAATATTGTTCTTATTCATTCACGACTATATAAAAAGGATATATAAAAGATGTTATATGATCACTCATATTATTTCTCATGTTTCATATACTTCTTCTTTCATCAAAGAAAACTGTAATGACGAAGGTACGTCCTTCGTGACCTTCGTCTGAAGATCATTATATCCCAAGGGAAATAATACTTCGAAGGACGAATGTCATTAACCATGAACTCCTTTTTGTGTTGCCTTGTTTCTAATTTATAGCATTTGAGAATAAGTCCCCAACATTGGTGCCCACCTCCGGTGTACTCACTTCCACAATCTTCGGCAAAGCATCAACCTTCGTCATGCCGCCGAAGAAGATAACAGCGCCAGGGGCTGCACTGTAGCCACTAGACACAAACCAGGAGACTCTTTCTCTCCGAGAGGCCAGAAGCCAAAAGAGGAAAGCCACCAGTCCAACACTTCGGGAGGAGGAGCAGTTGGACCAGAAGATCAGGGACATGGAAATCATCCACCAGCAGGTGCAAAGGAAGAAGGAAAAGATGGCTCGGCTGATCGACCATCAAAGGAAGATCGATGAAGCTACTGAGGAAGTGCGTCATCTTACTCAAGATGATCATGACCGAAGGCCCCCAACATAGGGAGCTTCGTCAAGAGGGCTCGTTCAACGAAGATGAGTGGTACGATGATTTTATTCATGGTACATTTACTTTTGATGATGCTTCTCCCTTGGCAGCCGAGTTGCAGGCTATTCCATGGCCACAATCCTACAAGCCACCCCAGCTACCCATGTACGATGGGAACTCAGACCAAAGCAATTCTTGATGAGCTATGAGGCAACAATATCCTCATACGGAGGCAACGCAGCTGTCATGGCAAAGTCCTTCGTCATGGCAGTCCGAAACGTGGCCCAGACATGGTATACTTCTCTTCGGCCAGGGACAATCATGTCATGGCAGAAGCCTAAGAGCACCTAGAGGGTGGGTGAATAGGTGATCCTGTAAAATTCAACAACTTATAGCCACAAAACGTGGTTAAGTGTTAGTATGGCTAAGTAGAGAGCTCTTGCGAACACACAAGTATCACAGAAAAACAATCATAAAAGACATGTGAGTTTATCCCGTGGTTCGGTAAGTACAACACTTGCCTACCTCCACGTTGTGGCGTCCCAATGGACGAGGGTTGCACTCAACCCCTTTCAAGTGATCCAATGATCAACTTGAATACCACGGTGTTCTTCTTTGCTTATCTCTTTTTCCCGTTTGCGAGGAATCTCCACAAGTTGGAGTCTCTCGCCCTTGCAACAAAGATCACAGTGAAACACAAGAGTAAGGATGGGAAGCAACACACACAAATCCGTAGCAATACACACGCACACAAGCCAAGACTTGAGCTCAAAATGAAGCACAACGAGTTCACTACAAGAACAGAGCTCAAATCACTAACACGGTCGATCAAGTACGCGGAGACGGAGTGTGGAAGACTTAGAATGCTCAAAGTATGCTTGGGTGACTCCTCCATGCGCCTAGGGGTCCCTTTTATAGCCCCAAGGCAGCTAGGAGCCGTTGGAGGCATTCTTGGAAGGCAAATCTTGCCTTCTATCGGGTGGCGCACTGGACAGTCCCTGTAGCTGTCCGGTGCACGATCTCCTTCCTTTTCTGGCGGATCCGACCGTTGCAGATTCATGGCAGTTGGCACACCGGACAGTCCGGTGCCCCCTGCCGACCATTGGCGCAGTCGACCGTTGGCCCACCGGACAGTCCAGTGAATTTTAGTCATACGCCGTTGAACGTTTCCCGAGAGCGACGACTTCGCCGTGGACGACTCATCGGACAGTTCGGTGCACCACCGGACAGTTCGGTGATTTATAGCCGTATGCCGTCGTCGAGTCCCGAGAGTGGCCAGTTCACCGAGACTGGTCTGGCACCGGACAATGTCCGGTGCACCACCAGACAATGTCCGGTGCACCACCGGACACAGTCCGGTGCACCCAGACCGAGCAGGAGTTGGCTGTACACAACCAACTCATTTTCAATCGCTTTTCTCCTGTTTCTAGCACTTAGACACAATACATTATTACTCAAATCAATGTACTAAGTCTAGAAACGTACCTTGTAACATGATTTGCACTTCTTGATTGTTTGGCACATAAATAACTCACTCAATATGTGTTGGACACTTAATCACCAAAACACTTTAGAAAAGGCCTAAGGGCACATTTCCCTTTCAATCTCCCCCTTTTTGGTGATTTATGCCAACACATCAAAAAGCAACCAAGAGAAGTACAACATCAATGCAATTGAGAACAAAAATTGTTTTTGATTCAAATTTGGCATATTTGGATCATACTTTGCCACCACTTGGTTTGTTTTTGCAAATCAAATTCATTTTCCTATCTCTAAGTCAAACTCACTTGTTTGGGCACAAAGAGAGATATTTCAAGAGTGAAAATGATCAAGATTCAAAAACTCCCCTCTTTTCCCATAATCATAGATTCTCCCCACAAGAGGCAAAATTTTGATAATAGGAGTATTTTGACAAATCAAAAAGTTCTAACTCTACTCTTTTTGAAATTTCACAAGTGGTAGCTGATCCATTTGCTTTGGCCTTAATTTCTCCCCCTTTGGCATTAAGCACCAAAACGGGATCATTCTTGGCCCTTTAACCCCATTGCCTCACCAAAATTGTCAATTACGAGCAAAAAGGCAATAAGAGCATAGAAATGAACTTGGAGTTAATACCGGAGTGCAGTGGAAGTCTTTGCATGGTCCAAGTTCACCTTTCCCTTTCAATTCACCTTTGAGACTAAATCAAGAACTCAAACACAAAGGTTAGTCTCAAAGGGTCAAGTTGTAGCATGCCTCCCCCTAAATAAGTGTGTCACTTGCAAATGGACTTGTGAGGTCCGGGGATCATGTTTACAACTTGATGTCACACCCGGGCTTTAAGGAACAAAGCCGGGTGCATCTCATACATGCGCCAAAGAAGACAACATATATAATAACAGAGTGTATAGAGATAAATGTCAAAATAAAATCAGAGTACTTATTACATAGCGGAAGTCTTAATACAAAATAAAAGAATAAACATAAAACGAACTAAGGATCGTCGACGCCAATGTCAACTGAGCAACGCCACCTAGATCAGATCATACTCCTCGCCTTGTGGCTCCTCCTGAACCACCGGCTCTTCTCCTGTGGGAGGTTGTGAGACAGCAAGGGATGAGCTCACACATGTTCATCGCTCAACAAGTTGTGGGGAATAATGTGGCATGAACTCACCAAAGGTGGGAGTTCATGAAGTGTAAGGCTGATCAATGAAATAAAGGCTGAAGCTAAGCATTGCTTTTAGGAGTTGATCAAAAATTTTATTAGCAGTTACTATGTGTAAGTAAATACCAAACCTTAGAAATAATAAGTAAAAGTAATAATAAAATAATCCCAAATGCAATGATATGACAAATTAAGTTTAAGTTCCATAAATTAATCATGTGAGTGTCTGAGCCGCTCATGACCGTGAGCACGGCTAGTATACCAGTTTTACACTCTGCAGAGGTTGCACATCTTTACCCACAAGTCGTGTTACCCATTTGCCACGGAGTTGATCAGACCGCATACACCTCTACCAAGGAAGCGAGGCAGGGTACCACTATGAGGCCTTTACAAAGTTCCACTAGCTTCAGACTACCCGCTACAGTTTATAGGAAGCTCCAGTGCAGGAATCCCTCGACTGACTGCCATCGTAGCAAAACAACCCAAGGACCTCCCTACACTGACCACTCCCCTACTGCCCTTGCCCCTTTCGGGTAAGGTAGCCCTCTACTAGCTTTCCTAGTTAATCAGCCAAGGGCGTCCCATTAAACCCTTGTGGTAGCACTGTTTTCCTGGGTGGTTCTCCATGTTCCCATTAACATAATGATCTTATCATGAACATAAAATAATGAACAGATAATAACAAGTGTAAAAATGAGTGATGAATATCTCTATACCCAAATCCACATAAAGCAATAGCATGTACTATCCAAAAACTTAGTAGTAAAACCAGTGGTAAAGCAAGGTATAAAGATAATCAAATCTAGGGTATCCTATTGGGTCCCATCAAAATTAACCTATGCAGATCATTATGAATAATAAGAACATGAATGGGTAAAAGAAGTGATCAAGGGCACAACTTGCCTTCAACGAGCTCCTGCTCAGCAGTCTCTACCAGCTGAACCCCGGAATCCTCTGTAGCTTGCTCGTCTACTCGCATCAACACAATACATACATAGTATAGCAAAATTTAACATTACACCAAGCATGTAAATAAAATACACAGTAATAATCTAGACATTAAAATGAGATCATATGAACTGGAGTCATTAAATTTGGAGTAACAGATTTTAAGATATGAATTTCTGAAGATTTTATGTATTTAATATAGGGTTAAGTGAGACATAAATTTTAATGTGTATTTCAGGTAAAAACAGTGGTACTATTTGATAGAGAATAATATTACAAAATTATAGGAACTGAAATGGTCCAATTTGGAGTCCATATGCATTTTCTATGAATTAAACAAGTTTCTGCAATTAAATTTGTACTAAAAACCATTTTCTAAATGGTTTTCCTGGTTTTATTAATTATCTGGATTGGGCACTATTTTCTGGAAAGTGCAGGGGCTCTGGTGCAAAACTTCTTAAGACACAGAAACCCGAGGAGAGGACCGCGGGTTGTTTTCCCTAAAGAATAAGGACTTTTCTGAAAAGCGTGCACAGCGAAGGGGTATCCGACGATCTAGGTCGTCCGATCTAATGCTTGCCGCTACGATTAGATTTTATCGCGCTATGAATCAGTGTGTGACTGGCGTCGTCAGATCAGAATCCAATGGTTATGATTTTATGAAGTCTGAATCGCCTCAAACCGTCTGATCAGAACCATACAGTCCCGATTGACTCGCCACGGGGAAAGCAAGATTGAATCCCCACCGCGCATTCACGATGCCACGGCTACCAATCCTACCGCACTTCACCTAATCTCGACCACCCATCAAGAAATCGACGGCCCGCGCCATCTCTTCTCCGCGCTCGCCTGGGTATGACGACTCCACTGTGCCGGCGACGAACACTGGCGAACGGCGGCCTAGCGCTTTAAAACCCCAACCCTAAGCCCGATAGCCTCAACACAATGCGGAACTAATGGTGAACACGTGGACGGGTAATTTACCTGCAGTGGCGCAGAAGAATTCTCCAGCCACGGAACCGAGCTGACTGCGGCGGAGGAGATAGCGGAGCGAAGAATTCTAGACTCCCTTTGACCACAATCGCTTCTTCCCAGCTCCGTAAACCTTGTAGGAGACCCGAACACAACGGTGATTCCGCACCACCGCCCTAAGGTGGCCACACGGGAGCTCGCGTTGATGAGATTCCCACGGCGGCGGCACCCGATTTGCGGAATGCCATGCTTTTCCCAACCCTCTAACCACGTTGATGCTTTCCTAATCGAGGCGCGAGGATGGGGAAGACGGTCACGGGGTCAGCACATAAAGGCCCGAGGCGCCCGCCGTTGCAATCGACCACCCTGGAATCCCGGATTCCGTTGCAACCATCGCGCCGCAAGCTGGGATCCAGGCATCCGACCTGACTCAACGGGCCCACAAGTCGGCCATAGGCTTTGTAGGGTGCGGCGATGCAGCTGACGTCTTGGACCCACGCGTCGGTGTGCCAGGATACGGAGTGGTGCGCGATGCAGCGGCTGCCAGGGAGGGCCCGCGTGGCAGTGGCACGAGTCCGCGGTAAGCTGGGCAACCGCGCGAGTGCACCCGACATCGCCCGACTGACCCCAAGGGCCCACCTGCCGGCGCCTTGACTCCGTGGCTGGGCCGCGCGGTCGACGTGAGGGGAGTGGGCCGGTTTGCTGGTGTTTCGGCCAGGTAACTTTTTATTTTTTTTATCTTTTCTGTTTTGTTTTACTCTTTTTAATTCAAAAACCCAAAGTTTGAATTCAAATCTTGTGGCTCCATAATTATAAATTATATTCGTGCAGTTAAAAGTACCAATTTGGAGACATTTTTAGATATATTATTCATATTTTTATATCCATTATCTTTTCTTTTCTTATTTCCCTTTTCAAATTCTTATTTAAACTCGTCTCATAATTTAAAGTACAAATGCAACATTACAAGAACTTCGACATGATGCACACTTCATTGAGGTATGATTTATTTTAGACCTGTCTCCTAACAATTCTTTATGAATGAAAAAGCATTACCCAAAATTTTATCCCTTTCTTTTATATTCCAAAAGTTGGGTATTACAAATCCTACCCCCCTTAAAAAATAATCTCGTCCTCGAGATTTAGGAGGGACTAGGGAAAAGATGGGGAAAATCTATATGAAGCTCTTCTTCTCTTTCCCATGTAGCTTCATCCTCTCCGTGGTGACTCCATTGTACCTTGCACATCTTTATCACCTTCTTTCTTGTAACTCGAGTCAAAGTGTCCAAAATCTTGATAGGGTACTCAGCGTAAGTCAGATCATCTTGAACACTAAGGTCCTCCATTGGTAGCTGCTCCTTAGGTACCCTGAGACATTTCTTCAGTTGAGATACATGAAAACATCATGAACATTAGCAAGATGATCCGGTAACTCCAATTGATATGCAACTTCTCCCACTCGCTTTACGATCAAGAAAGGTCCAATGAAGCGAGGGGACAACTTTCCTTTAACTTTAAATCTCCTCATACCCCGAAGTGGTGATACCTTCAAATAGACATGATCACCCTCCCTAAACTCCAATAGTCTCCTTCTATTATCAGCATAGCTCTTTTGCCTTGATTGTGCAATTCTCAAATTCTCTCTTATCATTCGAACTTGTTCTTCTGCCTCTTGTATAAGTTCAGGCCCAAAGAACTGTCTTTCTCCAGTTTGATCCCAATACAGTGGAGTCCTGCACTTTCTGCCATATAGAGCCTCAAATGGTGACATCTTCAAACTGGCCTGGTAGCTATTATTATAAGAAAACTCAGCATAGGGTAAGCTCTTCTCCCAACTGCCACCATGCTTGAGAGCACAAGCTCTTAACATATCTTCCAGCACTTGATTAGTCCTCTCTGTCTGTCCATCAGTCTGGGGATGGTAGGCTGAGCTAAAATTCAACTTTATATCCAAGCTCTCATGCAACTTCTTCCAAAATCGAGAAGTAAACTGTGATCCTCGATCAGACACGATCTTCTTAGGCACTCCATGTAAACAAACTATCCGAGTCATATACAATTCTGCTAGCTTGGCTCCCGTATAATTAGTCCTCACAGGTATGAAATGAGCCACTTTGGTCAATCTGTCCACAATTATCCAAATAGAGTCATACCCAGCAGGGGTGCGGGGTAGTCCAACAATAAAATCCATACCAATTTCTTCCCATTTCCACTCAGGTATCTTCAATGGGTGCAATAGTCCAGCTGGTCGTTGATGTTCGGCCTTGACTCTTTGACACACATCACACTTAGCCACATGGGCAGCAACATCTCTTTTCAGTCCATACCACCAATACTTTTGCTTCAAATCTTGATACATCTTAGTGCTACCAGGGTGGATAGAGTAATCAGAATCATGAGCCTCTTTCAATATAGTCTCACGAAGGCTTTCAATACCAGGAACACACATTCTGTCCTTGAACTATATAGTACCTTGCTCATCCTCCGTGAATTCCGGAACTCGACCTTCCGTAATCAGATCCTTAATCTCTTGGATTTTAGCATCACCAACCTGACCTTTACGAATTTCTTGCTCCAAGGTAGGTTCCAGCTCAATGGTAACTGCTTCCGTATGTGTAACAATTCCTAGGTTGAGCCTCTCAAAATCTTTTGCTAATTCATCAGGTAGCTGGACAACGAAAGCGGAGTGAACATGCTCCTTCCGACTCAAGGCTTCTGCAACCAAATTTGCCTTGCCTTGGTGGTAATGAATCTCCAAGTCATAATCTTTAATAAGCTCCAACCAACGGCGTTGCCTAAGGTTGAGATCCTTCTGAGTGAATATGTACTTCAAGCTCTTATGATCCGTGTATACTTGGCACTTAGTTCCCATAATGTAGTGTCTCCAAATCTTAAGTGCATGCACAACTACTGCCAGTTCTAAGTCATGAGTGGGGTAGTTCAGTTCATGTTTCCGCATCTGACGAGATGCATAGGCGATCACATGTCCTTCTTGCCTGAGTACACATCCCAATCCTTGGCCACATGCATCACAATAAATGTCAAATCCCTTCTGCAGATCTGGCATAACCAACACTGGAGGTGACATCAATCTTTTCTTCAATTGATCAAAGCTTTCTTGACATTTATCATCCCACTTAAATTCTCTTCCTTTTTCTAGAAGCGAGGTCATAGGCTTGGCAATCTTAGAAAATCCTTCAATAAATCTCCGATAATATCCTGCGAGCCCTAAGAAACTCTGAATCTCAGTAACTGTAGTGGGCACTCTCCACTCCATAATCTCCTTGACCTTAGCAGGATCCACTGCTATTCCTCCATTAGAAATAATATGTCCAAGGAATGGCACCTTATCAATCCAAAATTCGCACTTACTGAACTTGGCATAGAGTTGATTATCTCGTAGCTTCTGTAGCACCAACCTTAAATGTTGTTCATGATCACTTTCACTCTTAGAATAGATAAGAATATCGTCGATGAACACCACGACGAATCTGTCCAAATACCCCATAAACACCTTATTCATCAAATTCATGAAATAAGCTGGTGCATTGGTTAATCCAAATGACATAACAGTGAACTCATATAATCCATATCGGGTTGAGAAAGCCGTCTTAGGAATATCTGATGGTCTAATCTTCATCTGATGGTATTCCGATCGGAGATCAATCTTCGAGAATACCCTGGCTCCTCTCATCTGATCAAACAAATCCTCAATACGGGGTAATGGATACTTGTTCTTCACAGTAACATCATTAAGTGATCTATAGTCCACACACATCCGTTGCGATCCATCCTTCTTCTGTACAAATAACACCGGTGCTCCCCAAGGTGAGGAACTCGGACGAATGTACCCAGCCTCTTGTAACTCCGTCAACTGCTTCTTAAGTTCCTTCAACTCTTCTACAGACATCCTGTAAGGCCGTTTAGAAATAGGGGCAGTTCCAGGTAGAAGATCAATGACAAACTCAACTTCCCTATCTGGTGGCATCCCTAGTAACTCCTCTGGAAAGACATCCGAAAAATCTCTAACCACCCGGATGTTGTCACCAACGAACTCCTCAGGTATAAAGAACATTGCACGCTTGGATGAGGTGGTTACTGCAATATTAACTTGAAATGTTTCTCCTTTAGGGCTAGTGAGTTCTATAGTACCTCTACCACATGCTATAATGGCCTTTGCCTTCCTTAATCAGGACATACCAAGGATCAGATCTATACTGCTGGCCTCTAATATTATAGCCGTAGCTCCAAATTCTCTCCCCATAATGGTTAATGTCAATCTACGTGTCATTTGATTTGCTTCAATAGGCCCTTTAGGTGTAATTACTATCATTGGTTTTCTCATATTTAGCAGTGGTATTTCATTTGTGTTGGCATATCGAGCAGACATGAATAAATGTGTAGCACCAGAATCAAATAATATGGTTGTAGGAATTGCATTAACATAAAACATACCAAGTACGATGTCCGCACCATCAGGAGTATCATCAACACTGACTTGATTCACCCTGGCTATAGAATATCCCTTTCCAGGAGTCTATTGCTTTTTCTTAGCTGGTGTACCAGAATTTCCCATCGGACAAGCATTAGCATAGTGCCCAATCTGACTGCACTTGAAGCATGTAGGACCGGTCTTCTGTCCTGCAGACCTCGTCGGGGTGCCAGTGGGAGTAGCCTGACGAGTAGGAGGTGTACGTGGAGACCCCTGTGGAGCATACTGAACTGGGCGTGGTCCTCCTGGTCGAGTCGGTGTACCCTGTGGCGGTACGTAGCGGGGATGAACACTGCTGCTACCCTGTCCCTGCGAGATAGCCATCCTCTTCAAATCACCCAGTTGAACACGCTTGTGTTCAATAGCAAGAGCCTTATCCAGTAGCCTCTGAAACGACGGAAATGTGTGTGCAACCATTGCATACTGTAGGGGTCCATTAAGTCCTTCAACGAAGTGCTCCTGCTTCCTCTAATCCTCAGCAACTTCCTCCGGAGCATATCTCGACAGCTGAATGAATTTGTCTCTGTACTCGTTGACCGACATGTTGCCCTGCTTCAATGACAGAAACTCCTTCTTCTTGATCTTTATCATACCAGCTGGAATATGGTAGTTCCTGAACTGTGTACTGAACTCTGCCCAAGTGATAGTATCAGCAGCATCATGGGCAGTAGTATATGAATCCCACCAGTCAGCAGCGGGACCTGTCAAACGACCTGAGGCATAAAGAACTTTCTCCCTGTCTGAGCATTGGGCAATGTTGAGCATCTTCTCAATTGCTTTCAGCCAATCATCTGCGTCGAGTGGATCTAGCGAGCTGGCGAAGGTCGGTGGCTTATGGCTCATAAACTTCCGGTGCTTATCACGTGGTGGAACTGGTGGTGGTGGTGGAGGCAATGGTACTTGTTGCTGTTGTTGCTGTTGTTGGAGTTGTGGTTGCAGCTGTTGTTGTTGAGCCCTTCTCTCCTGGCGCATCTCTTCTCTCTCCTGGCGCAACTCTTGGCGTATCTCTTCTCTTTCCTGACGCATCTCCTGGCGTTCTTGCTGCATCTGGGCACGCATATCAGCCATAGTGTCCACCATTTGCTGCATCACCGCCATCTGAGCTGCAATCAGTGGATCAACTCCGCCTGGTGGAGGATTAGGAGGATTCATCTCTGCTGGCTGTGGTTGAGGTTGTCTATATATCCCTCGAGTGTGACGATTAGGAGGCAAATCAATTCCACCACCCCTCCTGGTATTGACCATCTGAGTTAGATACATATGGTAAGAGAGAGTAGCAGACAAGGCAGTAATTATGAATCGTGTTACTTTGGGGGATTTATTAGCTAAGCAGATTAATGTTTTTCCTACTAAAGCTAATTCAATACCTTATAGTGGTACATGCTAAGATGCCCGTCTATACTATTTCAATCAATCAAAGAAGCAAATCAGGCATTGATCATCAGAACATTCAACCAACATTTTTAATAGAGAAAATAATTTTAATTTTGTCTTAGGTTCCCTATCTCTTAAGAAGGTAATAAATGTAGGATTCCAAGGTATGAAATCCATCTTGTCTCAGAGTAGAGAAGGTAAGGATGATCAGAGTAGAACAGTAGAAGGTGAGACAGGATCAAGATAAGTATAGAAAGAATCAGAGTGAGATAAGTATAGAATGAATCAGAGTAGGATAAGTAGGTAAGGGTTTGTCCATTTCTATTTAGGTTTCGTCCTACAATCAACATTTCCTCTGATACCACTTCTGTCACACCCGGGCTTTAAGGAACAAAGCCGGGTGCATCTCATACATGCGCCAAAGAAGACAACATATATAATAACAGAGTGTATAGAGATAAATGTCACAATAAAATCAGAGTACTTATTACATAGCGGAAGTCTTAATACAAAATAAAAGAATAAACATAAAATGAACTAAGGATCGTCGGCGCCAATGTCAACTGAGCAACGCCATCTAGATCAGATCATACTCCTCGCCTTGTGGCTCCTCTTGAACAACCTACTCTTCTCCTGTGGGGGGGTGTGAGACAGCAAGGGTGAGCTCACACATGTTCATCGCTCAACAAGTTGTGGGGAATAATGTGGCATGAACTCACCAAAGGTGGGAGTTCATGAAGTGTAAGGCTGATCAATGAAATAAAGGGTGAAGCTGAGCATTGCTTTTAGGAGTTGGTCAAAAATTTTATTAGCAGTTACTATGTGTAAGTAAATACCAAACCTTAGAAATAATAAGTAAAAGTAATAATAAAATAATCCCAAATGCAATGATATGACAAATTAAGTTTAAGTTCCATAAATTAATCATGTGAGTGTCCAAGCCGCTCATGACCGTGAGCACGGCTAGTATACCAGTTTTACACTCTGCAGAGGTTGCGCATCTTCACCCACATGTCGTGTTACCCATTTGCCATGGAGTTGATCAGACCCCATACACCTCTACCAAGGAAGCGAGGCAGGGTACCACTACGAGGCCTTTACGAAGTTCCACTAGCTTCAGACTACCCGCTACAGTTTATAGGAAGCTCCAGTGCAGGAATCCCTCGCCTGACCGCCATCGCAGCAAAATCAACCCAAGGACCTCCCTAAACTAACCACTCCCCTACTGCCCTTGCCCCTTTCGGGTAAGGTAGCCCTCCACTAGCTTTCCTAGTTAATCAGCCAAGGGTGTCCCATTAAACCCTTGTGGTAGCACTGTTTTCCCGGGTGGTTCTCCATGTTCCCATTAACATAATGATCTTATCATGAACATAAAATAATGAACAGATAATAACAAGTGTAAAAATGAGTGATGAATATCTCTATACCCAAATCCACATAAAGCAATAGCATGTACTACCCAAAAACTTAGTTGTAAAACCAGTGGTGAAGCAAGGTATAAAGATAATCAAATCTAGGGTATCCTATTGGGTCCCATCAAAATTAACCTATGCAGATCATTATGAATAATAAGAACATGAATGGGTAAAAGAAGTGATCAAGGGCACAACTTGCCTTCAACGAGCTCCTGCTCAGCAGTCTCTACCAGCTGAACCCCGGAATCCTCTGTAGCTTGCTCGTCTACTCGCATCAACACAATACATACATAGTATAGCAAAATTTAACATTACACCAAGCATGTAAATAAAATACACAGTAATAATCTAGACATTAAAATGAGATCATAGGAACTGGAGTCATTAAATTTGGAGTAACATATTTTAAGATATGAATTTCTGAAGATTTTATGTATTTAATATAGGGTTAAGTGAGACATAAATTTTAATGTGTATTTCAGGTAAAAACAGTGGTACTATTTGATAGAGAATAATATTACAAAATTATAGGAACTGAAATGGTCCAATTTGGAGTCCATATGCATTTTCTATGAATTAAACAAGTTTCTGCAATTAAATTTGTACTAAAAACCATTTTCTAAATGGTTTTCCTGGTTTTATTAATTATCTGGACTGGGCACTATTTTCTGGAAAGTGCAGGGGCTCTGGCGCAAAACTTCTTAAGACACAGAAACCCGAGGAGAGGACCACGGGTTGTTTTCCCTAAAGAATAAGGACTATTCTGAAAAGCGTGCGCAGTGAAGGGGTATCCGACGATCTAGGCCGTCCGATCTAATGCTTGCGGCTGCGATTAGATTTTAGCACGCTATGAATCAGTGTGTGACTGGCGTCGTCACACCGGAATCCAATGGTTATGATTTTATGAAGTCTGAATCGCCTCAAACCGTACGATCAGAACCATACGGTTTCGATTGACTCGCCACGGGGAAAGCAAGATTGAATCCCCACCGCGCATTCACGATCTCACGGCTACCAATCCTACCGCACTTCACCTAATCTCGACCATCCATCAAGAAATCGACGGCCCGCGCCATCTCTTCTCCGCGCTCGCCTGGGTACGGCGACTCCACTGTGCCGACAACGAACAACGGCAAACCGCGGCCTAGCGCTTTAAAACCCCAACCCTGAGCCCGATAGCCTCAACACAGTGCGGAACTAACGGTGAACACGTGGATGGGTAATTTACCTGCAGTGGTGCAGAAGAATTCTCCAGCCACGGAACCGAGCTGACTGCGGCGGAGGAGATAGCGGAGCGAAGAATTCCAGACTCCCTTCGACCCCAATCGCTTCTTCCCAGCTCTGTAAACCTTGTAGGAGACCCGAACACAACGGTGATTCCGCACCACCGCCCTGAGGTGGCCGCACGGGAGCTCGCGTTGATGAGATTCCCACGGCAGCGGCACCTGATTGGCGGAATGCCAAGCTTTTCCCAACCCTCTAACCACGTTGATGCTTTCCTAATCGAGGCACGAGGATGGGGAAGACGGTCACGGGGTCAGCACATAAAGGCCCGAGGTGCCCGCCGTTGCAATCCACCACCCTGGAATCCCGGATTCTGTTGCAACCACCGTGCCGCGAGCTAGGATCCGGGCATCCGACCTGACTCAACGGGCCCACAAGTCGGCCATAGTAGTAGGGTGCGGCGGTGCAACTGACGTCTTGGACCCAAGCGTCGGTGTGCTAGGATACGGAGTGGTGCGCGATGCAGCGGCTGCCAGGGAGGGCCCGCGTGGCAGTGGCATGAGTCCGCGGTAAGCTGGGCAACCGCGCGAGCGCACCCGACATCGCCCGACTGACCCCAAGGGCCCACCTGCCGGTGCCTTGACTCCGTGGCTGGGCCGCGCGGTCGACGTGAGGGGAGTGGGCCGGTTTGCTGGTGTTTCGGCCAGATAACTTTTTATTTATTTTTTATCTTTTCTGTTTTGTTTTACTCTTTTTAATTCAAAAACCCAAAGTTTGAATTCAAATCTTGTAGCTCCATAATTATAAATTATATTCGTGCAGTTAAAAGTACCAATTTGGAGACATTTTTAGATATATTATTCATATTTTTATATCCATTATCTTTTCTTTTCTTAATTCCCTTTTCAAATTCTTATTTAAACTTGTCTCATAATTTAAAGTACAAATGCAACATTACAAGAACTTCGACATGATGCACACTTCATTGAGGTATGATTTATTTTAGACCTGTCTCCTAACAATTCTTTATGAATGAAAAAGCATTACCCAAAATTTTATCCCTTTCTTTTATATTCCAAAAGTTGGGTATTACACTTGAGCACCACAAATGAACAACAATAGATTGAAACGCATAAATTAACATGATCAAAGGCATAAAACACATGTATGCTATAGATCAATCCATGTTACACGAATCTAAGACATTTAGCTCACTACGCAACCTGCAAAACCTTTTCTCATCTAAAGGCTTGGTGAAGATATCGGCTAGCTGGTTCTCGGTGTTAATATGGTACACCTCAATATCCCCCTTTTGCTGGTGGTCTCTCAGGAAGTGATGTCGGATGTCTATGTGCTTAGTGCGGCTGTGTTCAACAGGATTATCCGCCATGCGGATTGCACTCTCATTGTCACATAGGAGTGGGACTTTGCTCAGATTGTAGCTAAAGTCCTAGAGGGTTTGCCTCATCCAAAGTCGTTGCGCGCAACACAGTCCTGCGGCAACATACTCGGCCTCAGCGGTGGATAGGGCAACAGAAGTTTGTTTCTTTGAACTCCAAGACACTAGGGACCTTCCTAGGAATTGGCACGTCCCTGATGTACTCTTCCTATCAACCTTGCACCCGGCATAATCAGAGTCTGAATATCCAATCAAGTCAAAGGTAGACCCCTTTGGATACCAGATCCCGAAGCAAGGTGTAGCAACTAAATATCTAAGGATCCACTTAACGGCCACAAGGTGACATTCCCTTGGGTCGGATTGATATCTAGCACACATGCAAACGCTAAGCATAATATCCGGTCTACTAGCACATAAATAAAGCAAGGAACCTATCATAGACCGGTATGCCTTTTGATCAACGGACTTACCTCCTTTGTTGAGGTCGACATGTCTGTCGGTTCCCATTGGAGTCTTTGCGAGCTTGGCATCCTTCATCCCAAACCGCTTGAGGAGGTCTTGCATGTACTTCATTTGTGAGATGAAGGTGCCATCCTTGAGTTGCTTCACTTGGAACCCAAGGAAGTAGTTCAACTCGCCCATCATTGACATCTCAAATTTCTGTGTCATCACCCTGCTAAACTCCTCACAAGACTTTTGGTTAGTAGAACCAAATATTATGTCATCGACATAAATTTGGCACACAAATAGGTCACCATCACAAGTCTTAGTGAAAAGAGTTGGATCGGCTTTCCCAACCTTGAAAGCATTAGCAATTAGAAAATCTCTAAGGCATTCATACCATGCTCTTGGGGCTTGCTTAAGTCCATAGAGCGCCTTAGAGAGCTTACACACATGGTCGGGGTACCGTTCATCCTCAAAGCCAGGGGGTTGCTCCACGTACACCTCCTCCTTGATTGGCCCGTTGAGGAAAGCGCTCTTCACATCTATTTGGAACAACCTGAAAGAGTGGTGAGCAGCAGAGGCTAATAGAATGCGAATAGACTCTAGCCTAGCCACAGGAGCAAAAGTCTCCTCGAAATCCAAACCTGTGACTTGGGCATAACCTTTTACCACAAGTCGAGCCTTGTTTCGTGTCACCACCCCTGCTCGTCTTGCTTGTTGTAGAACACCCACTTGGTTCCCACAACGTTTTGCTTGGGACGTGGCACCATGCTCCAAACTTCATTCCTCTTGAAGTTATTGAGCTCTTCCTACATGGCCAACACTCAGTCCGGATCTTGCAAGGCCTCTTCTACCCTGAAAGGCTCAATAGAAGAGACAAACGAGTAATGCTCACAAAAATTAGCTAGACGTGAGCGAGTAGTTACTCCCTTGCTTATATCACCCAAAATCTGGTCGACGGGATGATTCCTTTGAATCGTTGCTCGGACTTGAGTTGGAGGGGCCCGTGGTACTTCTTCCTCCATTGCTAGGTCTTCTTGTGCTCCCCCTTGATCACACGCCTCCTCTTGAGGAATCTGTCCATCATCTTGAGTTGGGGGGTGCACCATTGTTGATGAAGAAGGTTGATCTTGCTCTTGGTGTTCCTGTGGTCGCACATCTCCAATTGCCATGGTGTGAATTGCGTCCGTTGGAACATCATCTTCATCTACATTATCAAGATCAACTTGCTCTCTTGGAGAGCCATTAGTTTCATCAAATACAACGTTGCTAGAGACTTCAACCAAACCCGATGATTTGTTGAAGACTCTATACGCCTTTGTATTTGAGTCATAACCTAGCAAAAACCCTTCTACAGCTTTGGGAGCAAATTTGGAATTTCTACTTTTCTTTACTAGAATATAACATTTACTCCCAAATACACGAAAGTATGAAATGTTGGGTTTGTTACCGGTTAGAAGTTCATACGAGGTCTTCTTGAGGAGGCGATGAAGGTAGACCCAGTTTATGGCGTGGCAAGCTGTGTTCACAGCTTCTGACCAAAACCGCTTGGGTGTCTTGAATTCTCCAAGCATCGTCCTCGCCATGTCGATAAGCGTCCTGTTTTTCCTCTCTACCACACCGTTTTGCTGTGGTGTGTAGGGAGCAGAGAACTCGTGCTTGATTCCTTCCTCCTCAAGGTACTCCTCCACTTGTAAGTTCTTAAACTCGGACCCATTGTCGCTTCTTATCTTTTTCACCTTGAGCTCAAATTCGTTTTGAGCTCTCCTTAGAAAGCGCTTTAGGGTCCCTTGGGTTTCTGATTTATCTTCCCCCGATGCTGAGGTAGGTGACAGGTCCGAAGAGGTCCATATGAAGTAGCTCCAGAGGACTTGATGTGGTCATCACATTCTTGCTGTGATGAGTACTTCCCACCTGTTTGCCTGCTTGACAAGCTGCACAAGGTCTATCTTTTTCGAAAAAATAAATTGGTTAGACCTAACACATGTTCTCCCTTTAGAATTTTATGAAGGTTCTTCATCCCAACATGTGCTAGACGGCGGTGCCACAGCCAGCCCATGCTAGTCTTAGCAATTAAGCATGCACCTAGATCGGCCTCCTCTTTTGAAAAATCAACTAAGTAGAGTTTGCCGTCTAGTACACCCTTAAAAGCTAATGAACCTTCACTCCTTCTAAAGACAGACACATCTACAATGGTAAATAAACAATTGTAACCCATATTACATAGTTGACTAACCGACAACAAGTTGTACCCGAGTGATTCAACTAAGAACACATTAGATATGGAGTGCTCGGATGAAATAGCTATCTTTCCTAGACCTTTAACCTTGCCTTGGTTCCCATCTCCAAAGATGATCGAATCTTGGGAACCCTTGTTCTTGACGTAGGAGGTGAACATCTTCTTCTCCCCCGTCATGTGGTTTGTGCATCCGCTGTCGATAATCTAGCTTGAGACCCTGGATGCATAAACCTGCAAGGCAAATTAGGCTTGGGTTTTAGGTACCCAACTCTTGTTGGGTCCTACAAGGTTAGTTACAATAGTCTTTGGGACCCAAATACAAGTCTTATCTCCCTTGCATTTGGACCCCAACTTTCTAGCAACCACTTTTTCATTTTTACATGAAAGAACAAACGTAGTGTTGCAAGCATGAAAGACAGTGGTAGGTTTATTACACACTTTCCTAGGAGCATGAGACACAAAATTTCTCCTAGGCCTACCATTAAAATTGGAACTTGAAGCAATCATAGCATGAGAATCAAAAGCATTATTCTTTTGACTACTACTAGTCATAGGGGCCTTCCCTTTCTCCTTGTTGGGAATGGGAGCCCTTTGACTTGTTAAGTTCTTGGCTTCCTTTCAAAAGCCACGTCCATCCTTAATTGAGGGATGTCTACCAACGGTGTAGGCATCCCTAGCAAATTTTAACTTATCAAAGTCATTTTTGCAAGTCTTAAGTTGGGCATTAAGACTTGCCACTTCACCGTTTAATTTTGTAATACAAGTAAGGTGCTCAACACATGCATCAACATCAAAATCCTTACACCTATTACAAATGACAACTTGCTCTACACAAGAACTAGATTTATTCAGCACTTCTAGCTTAGCATTTAAATCATCACTAATACTCATTAAGCTAGAAACAGTTTCATGACAAGTGGATAATTCAGAAGAAAGCATTTCATTCCTTTTATCCTCTAAAGCAAGAGATTTTTGTACACTAACAAACTTATCATGCTCTTCATACAAAATATCCTCTTGCTTTTCTAAGAGTCTATTCTTTTCATTTAAGGCATCAATCAATTCATTGATTTTATCTACTTTAGTTCTATCTAAACCTTTGAATAAACTTATGTAATCTACTTCATCATCACTAGAGTCATCATCACTTGAAGTAGTATACTTAGGGGTATCTCGAGCGCTTACCTTTTTCTCCTTTGCCATGATGCAAGTATGGCGCTCGTTGGGGAAGAGAGACGACTTGTTGAAGGCTGAGGCGGCGAGTCCTTCGTCGTTGGAGTCGGAGGAAGAGCAATCCAAATCCCATTCTTTGCCATGGTGCGCCTCGCCCTTCGCCTTCTTGTAGGCCTTCTTCTTCTCCCTCTTCCCACTCTTTTCTTGTTCCTGGTCATTAGCATTATCGGGACAATTTGCATAAAATGACCAGTCTTACCGCATTTAAAACAGGAGCGCTTTCCCTATGCTTTGCTCTTGTTGGGATGCTCCTTGCGTCCTTTTAGCGCGGTCTTGAATCGCTTGATGATGAGAGCCATCTCATCGTCGTTTAGCCCGGCAGCTTCAACTTGCGCCACCTTGCTAGGTAGCGCCTCCCTACTGCTGCTTGTTGCCTTGAGTGCAACGGGTTGGGGCTCATAGATGGGCATTGGGCCATTCAATGCATCATCAACATATCTAGCTTCCTTGACCATCATACGCCCGCTAACAAACTTTCGAAGTATCTCCTCGGGCGTCATCTTTGTGTACCTGGGATTTTCATGGATGAGGTTCACAAGATGAGGGTCAATGACAGTAAAAGACCTGAGCATAAGTCGGACGACGTCGTGGTTCGTCCATCTCATGCTTCCATAGCTCCTGATCTTGTTGACCAGGGTCTTTAGCCTGTTGTATGTTTGCGTTGGCTCCTCCCCCCTGATCATTGCGAACCTTCCCAGCTCGCCTTCCACCAACTCCATCTTGGTGATCATGGTGGCGTCGTTCCCCTCATGCGATATCTTGAGGGTGTCCCATATTTGCTTGGCGTTGTCCAAGCCGCTCACCTTGTTGTATTCATCCCTGCACAACGATGCTAACAAAACAGTGGTAGCTTGTGCATTCTTATGAATTTGTTCGTTAATGAATACAGGGTTATCCGTACTATCAAATTGCATTCCATTCTCAACTATCTCCCAAATACTAGGATGGAGAGAGAAAAGGTGACTACGCATTTTGTGACTCCAGAAAGCGTAGTCCTCTCCATCAAAGTGTGGAGGTTTACCAAGAGGAATATAAAGCAAATGGGCATTGGAATTATATGGAATACGAGAATAATCAAATGAAAAATTCGAGTTAACCGGTTTCATTTTCTCGTTGTAGTCGTCGTCTCTTGGGGAAGAATAAGACTTGTCGCTGTCATAGTAGACGATCTTCTTGATGCGCCTCTTCTTCTTCCCGTCGTTCTTCTTATGACTCGAGCCAGAGTCAGTGGGCTTGTCAGTCCCTTAGCTCGTTGAAGATGGACTCCTTCTCCTTATCGTTGACCACCATCCCCTTTCCCTTAGGATCCATCTCTTCGGGCAATTAGTCCCTTTTGTGAAGAGAACGACTCTGATACCAATTGAGAGCACCTAGAGGGGGGGTGAATAGGTGATCCTGTAAAATTCAACAACTTATAGCCACAAAACATGGTTAAGTGTTAGTATGGCTAAGTAGAGAGCTCTTGCGAACACACAAGTATCACAGAAAAACAATTACAAAAGACACGTGAGTTTATCCTGTGGTTCGGCAAGTACAACACTTGCCTACCTCCACGTTGTGGCGTCCCAATGGACGAGGGTTGCACTCAACCCCTTTCAAGTGATCCAATGATCAACTTGAATACCACAGTATTCTTCTTTGCTTATCTCTTTTTCCCGTTTGCGAGGAATCTCCACAAGTAGGAGTCTCTCGCCCTTACAACAAAGATCACAGTGAAACACAAGAGTAAGGATGGGAAGCAACACACACAAATCTGCAGCAATACACACGCACACAAGCCAAGACTTGAGCTCAAAATGAAGCACAATGAGTTCACTACAAGAACGGAGCTCAAATCACTAACACGGTCGATCAAGTGCGTGGAGACGGAGTGTGGAAAACTTAGAATGCTCAAAGTATGCTTGGGTGACTCCTCCATGTGCCTAGGGGTCCCTTTTATAGCCCCAAGGCAGCTAGGAGCCATTGGAGGCATTCTTGGAAGGCAAATCTTGCCTTCTGTCGGGTGGCGCACCGGACAGCCTGGTGCGCCACTGTACAGTCCCTGTAGCTGTCCGATGCACGATCTCCTTCCTTTTCTGGTGTATCCGACCGTTGCAGATTCATGGCAGTTGGCACACCGGACACTGTCCGGTGCACACGGAACAGTCCGGTGCCCCCTGCCGACCGTTGGCGCGCCCACGCATCATGCGTGGATTGCGTGGCCGACCGTTGGCGCAGTTGACCGTTGGCTCACCGGACAGTCCGGTGAATTTTAGCCGTATGCCATTGAACGTTTCCTGAGAGCGACGACTTCGCCGCGGATGACTCACCGGACAGTCCGATGCACCATCGGACAGTCCGGTGATATATAGTCGTACACCGCCGTCGAGTCCCGAGACTGGCCTATTCACCGAGACTGGTCTGGCGCACCGGACATTGTCCGGTGCACCCAGACCGAGCAGGAGTTGGCTGTACACAGCCAACTCATTTCCAATCTCTTTTATCCTATTTCTAGCAATTAGACACAATACATTAGTACTCAAATCAATGTACTAAGTCTAGAAACATACCTTGTAACATGATTTGCACTTCTTGATTGTTTGGCACATAAACAACTCACTCAATATGTGTTGGACACTTAATCACCAAAACACTTTAGAAATGGCCCAAGGGCACATTTCCCTTTAAAAGCCCAAGGACATGCTGGTTACCAGTTTTCAAGGCTTTCAGAAGAAGCCAGTCATAGCTCAGGCCTTGTTTCAGTGCACACAAGACCATGAGGAATACCTTCAGGCGTATGTTCGAAGGTTCTTGCGACTTAGAGCACAAGCACCCACAGTGCCCAATGAAATTGTCATTGAGGCCATGATCAAGGGTCTTCGGCTAGGACCTACGACTCAATACTTCGCCAGGAAGCCCCACAGACTTTGGAGAAGTTGCTTCAGAAAATGGATGAGTACATCCGGGCTGACAATGACTTCAGACAAAGAAGTGAGGAGGCTTACAGATTTTCTGAGATGACTAGGGGCTTCGGAGGGAGAGTCCACCCTAGGCACGTCAGGTCAATCCATAGCTCCAGTCAGAATGATGACAAAGGAAGCTAGCTTCAGAGGCCACAGCACACCTCACAGTCTTTGGGATAGCAGCAAAGCTCCTTCAGGCCGCCAGCTCCAAGGGGCAGAGGCACCAGGGGCTTCAGAGGAAGATATGGGGATCAGCCCAGCAAGATCTATTGCTTATTCTATGGTGAGGACAAGGGTCGTACTACAAGAATGTGCCAAATCACTATTCTGAAGCAAAAGTAGATCGTCGAAGCCGAAGCTCGGCAGAATCAGCTGAAGCAGGTCTTACACACTGCTTCGTGCCATTCTCCTTACATACCAGAATATGTGGAGAATCATCCTGCAGCTTCTGTTGCTTCGGCAAGCCATTCACAGGCTTCTTGGCCTCAGCCCCCACCGCCTCCACCACTGCAACCTGTTTATTCCCGAAGCCAGCAGCCAGAAGGGCGCTAGCACTCCCAACAGCAACGTGAATTCAGAGAGGAATCCGAAGCTCGTACAGTCAACAGTACTGTGCCGGAATCAAAGCACATATACTGAGCGATATCCTGCCTCTGAAGTACTTTTATGTTTTATGCCATTTTGCTTTTTAAATAAGGAACAAGCAATGTAAATTTAGTTTTAATTCCTTGTAATGTTTTTGTTTCTATCAGAACGAAATTTATCTTCCTCATAGATTTACGAAGTTCAAAAATTGTCGAAGCTACAAAAAGTCGATCCTGAGGGAGCGCAGCATAAGTTTTCTGCTCAAAAGACGTTCCTAAGGGAATGCAGAGCTCAAATTGCTGAAGCTATAAAAAGTCGTTCCTAAGGGAATGCAGAGCTAAAATTACTGAAGCTACAAAAAGTCATTCCTAAGGGAGCGCAGCGTAAGTTTTCTGCTCAAAAGTCATTCCAAAGGGAATGCAGAGCCAAATACCGCCGAAATATAAGGCGAAGAAGTTCATAAGACGTTCCTAAGGGGATGCAGAACTTACACCACTGAAATAGAAGGCGAAGAAGTTCAAAAGACGTTCCTAAGGGGATGCAAAACTTACATCGAAAAATAAACGATGAACACCGAAAAATAAACGGCGAAGAAGCTCAAAGGTCGTTCCTAAGGGGATGCAGAGTTTGTGTATTTCATTGTGGGTGTGTGTCTTCGTGTAACGCCCCGAATTTCGAGTTTCTCTCTTTCCCATTTCTTTTCGCTAAAACCTCAACCGTCTTCAAAACTTTAAGTTATGTGATAATAGTAAACCCTAGAGTTAATTTCTTTGATTTACTGCATCATGCCCAACCATGCATTTTTGGTTGTTTGAAAGTGTGAAAGCATTCATATTGAAAAATAGATATAAAAAAAGGAAAACCTTTTCTTTTTCTCTCTCCCCCCCTTCTTCCCTTTTGGCCCAGCCGCCCCCCCTTCCCCCCTTCCCTCCCCCGCCGTGGGCCGTCTCGGCCGGCCCAACCGCGCCCGCCCCCTCCCCCTTTGGGCCCAAGCGGCCCAGCCGCCCCCTCCCCCCTTTTCCCCAAAATTTCCCTCCCCGCGGGCCCCGCCCGTCATTCTCCCTCTCTCTCCCCCTCTCCCTACCCTAGTGCCGCCGCCGCGCCGCCCTTCCCAGCCGCGGTGAGCCCCCCCTCCTCCCCTCTCCTTCCCCCTTCTCCCTCCTCCTTCCTCGCCCGCCCGACCGCTCGGCGAGCCGCCCGGCTCGGCCGCCCCCGGCGTCCCCCGTCCGGCCTCGCTCGGCCGCCCCCGCGCCGTCCTCGGCCGGCCTCGCCTCGCTGTGCCCCGGCTCGGCCGTCCCCGGGCCCGCGCTCACCCCTCGCCGCGGCAAGGCCGCCCCGCCCCGTCCGCTCGGCGCCCCGGCTCGGCCGCCCCTCCGGCGAGCCGCCCCCCCGGCGAGCTCGGCCCTGCCCCCGTCCCCGACCTCGGCCGCCCCGTGCTCGGCCCCCGCCGGCGAGCCGCCCCGCCCCTTCCCCGCCCTCGCCTCGGCCGCGTCCGGCGAGCCGCCCCCGTCCCCGACCTCGGCCGCCCCCTCGCCGGCCCGGCCGCACCTCGACTCAGCCGCCCTCGGCGAGCCCGCCCTATGCCCCGGCTCGGCCGCCCCTCCGGCGCGTCGCCCCGCCCCGCCCCGTGCCCCGGCTCAGCCGCCCCCGGCGACCCGCCCGCCCTCGTGCTCGGCCGCCCCGCCCGCCCCCATGCCCGGCTCGGCCGCCCCCGCCGCGCCCGTCCCCGGCGAGCCCCGCGCCCGGCCCGGCCGCCCTCGCCGTCGCCCGTGTTCGCCCGCCCGCCCCGGCGTGCCGCTGGTGTGCCCTGCTCGCGTCGTGATGGCCTCGGCGCGGCCTCGAGCTCGGCCCAGCGTTCCTTTGGCGCGCGGCCTCGAGCTCGGCCAGCGCGCGGCCCCGACGCGTGCGCGACTCGTTCGCGACATGATCGTCTACCCCGAGCCACCCGTCTACCCCCCCCCTGTGCATTCCGTGCGTAGTGATCGTGTTATGTAATCAATAAATGGAAACCCAAATTAGAAATTGTTTACGTTAGTTAATACATGTAAGTAATTATCTACCTCATCCAATGTCGATCAACTGAAAATGGTCATGATTCGAGTTATGCATGTAGCTAATCCTTTTGTTAGAACTAATTGGAGCTAAGTAGAACTAAAGCACGTAGCGTCTAGTTATTCGTCTACCCGTAATGCGCCTTGAGCATAAGCCTTGACCCTCGCGAGACCTTTCCCCGCCTCTTTCTAACCATGGCAAATTCATTATCGTATGTGATATTCTATGCATATTTACTTTATTTGTTCTCTTGTATGGTGTACTGTTTGTTTCCTAATTTGGGTGGATGGATGTATGTATGCTTGCAATCGCATAGAGAACGATTTGGTCGAGGAGCCCGAAGAACTCGCAGGAGAAGCCCCTGAGCAGCAGTCGGTTGGTGGAGGCAAGTGTCCCTTGACCTATCTCTGTCCTATTCATTCTTTAATTCACCTCCCGCATTACACATTTATGCCTAAGGATTGACTAGTTTTGTTATCCATGTCCTTGTTTACCTATTTGGGTTGGATTATTATTGTTTAGCTTTATGCTATTGCTCAACTATAATTCAATGAACATGATGAGATTATTTGTGATACGCTGTTTTCCCTTCTCTTATTATGATGTTATACTTGTGGCCTTTAAGGGGGATCGAGCGGTTTCTCGAGTGCCTCTCCGTAAGGACCTGTTCTTTGGATGACTGCCCAGGAAAACAGTGCAACCATGAGGGTGGAATGGGGTGCCCTTAGCTGAATAATTAGAGGATCCGGGGTGTAGTTCGCTTCACCGTTGTGCCGTCAATGGGGCTCGGTGTATGCGGCTCGCTCTGCCAAGGTTGATTTGTCCCTTGGGGAGGAGTGCGGTACATTTAGGAAACCTAACGGGCGGCTACAGCCCCGGGGAATCTTTGTAAAGGCTACGTAGTGAGACCCTGCCTACTCACCTTGGGAGTGTTCAAGGGTCCGTACAACCCGAGGCAAAAAGGGAATCACGGCTCATGGGTAAAGTGCGCAACCTCTGTAGAGTGTTATGAAAACTGATATATCAGCCGTCCTCGCGGTTATGAGCGGCCAAGGGAGCTCCAGTGATTAGTGGTACTTGATCAGGGATGTTTGTATTGCAGGTGGCAATGAGATTGATGGTTCTTGGTTTTGACTCTGGTAATGGTAAGTGGTACTCTTTCCGTTTGGAAAGGAGTACGTTTGGGTTAATAACGTGGGTTAAACCTAAAACTTGGCTTTCTCTACTAGTAATAATAATCTGACCAACTAAAACCAACTGCTTGACTTACCCCCACATAAAGCTAGTCCACTACAGCCAAACAGGACGCTTGCTGAGTATGTTGATGTGTACTCACCCTTGCTCTACACACCAAACCCCCCCAGGTTGTCCGCATTACAACCACTGCTCAGGAGAAGATGAAGCCGTGGAAGGAGACTTCCAGGAGTTCCAGGACTACGACGAGTTCTAGGTGTGGGTTAGCGTCAACCCCCAGTCGGCCTGTGAAGGCCGCGTTTATCTACGTTTCTTTTCCGCACTTTGATTATTGTAAAGACTATGTGGATGTCTCAGACATATGATGTAATCGACTATTATTCCTTTTTTTAATACTATTTGAGCACTGTGTGATGATGTCCATGCTATGTAACTGCTGTGTACGTGAATTACTGATCCTGGCACGTACATGGTTCACATTCGGTTTGCCTTCTAAAACCGCGTGTGACATAGGTGGTATCAAAGCCGTGTTGACTGTAGGACCGCTAACCTAGAGTAGAACGGTCGCTCTAAGGACTATAAACCTCTGTCCCTGCCTTGACTTTGACATCCCTTCAAAAGTTGGTCATATTGACCAAACCTATGTTCTACTATATATTATACCTTGCTGAAAATTTATGTTTATTCTAATCCTTTATTTATTTATGATTCATTACTTGCTGGTCATATTGATTCTATTCTCACTCTTTTGCTTGCGGTGTCTCTTGTAGATGGCTCGACTTAGACACACTGCACGAAAGTCCGTCATCCCCTTCTTACCCTCCCGCCTTGCTGAGCGTCCGCTTCGCCGTCCCGTGGCCAGACAGTCCAGCCGCTTGGAGAGGCTGCACCATCGCCTGCATGAGGAGCAGGAGCGTCGACGACAGGAGCAGCAGGGCTCTTCCTTCTCGCTCCAACAGGAGATAGAGTCCGTGAGGAGCTGCTCCCCTGTGCTTCCTCTGGAGGCGCCCCCTGCACCACCACTGGGCGCCCCAGCCTCTGGAGTAGCTGCTGGAGGAGACCCAAACGACGGAGGTGGCGACGACCGCTCGAGCCACAACACCGACTTCTCTGCTGACCAGGAGCCGAGAGGATGGGTTGCTCGACCCATCACTCACGACGCTGCTCGCGGGTGTCACTTCCACGATGCGCTCGACACCCTGCTACGTCGGGCACTTAACCGGCGTACTTGGTCTATCGAGTATCGCTGTGTGGTCTACCAGCATAGTCGCGGGGTCTACCCAGACCGCTGGGAGGCGACCTGCTTGGTGCGCCGTCCGGAGAACAGTCTCCAAGGTGCTGAGGTCTGCTCAGAGCACTATTCTATCTCTGAGCGGGACTCAGCTGAGGCGGCCATGCAAGATGCTGCACGGCGTGCGCTTTCGCACTACTGCTCGGTTCTCGGTGGGGTAGATGACGGTCTCAACCTGAAGTACAACCCCCGCCGTCCATCTGGCAGCACAGGAGGCGTGATTGTTTCACCTGTCGGTGAGGACAATCCTAGGTTGAGCAGCACAGTCAACCTAGCCGCCGTGCTAAACACGGAGCTGGACCATGCGCTAGACGAGCTGAGTAGGGCTCATGCTGAGATCGCCCTGCTGCGGGCTGAGCGCGCAGAACGTCGTCACCTGGACGATGGTTCCCCCGCTCCCGTCGGGACTCAGCATCCTTACCGCTCACCTCGGCGTGGACACCAGTCTTATGGCAATCCCGACTGCAAGACCAAGATAAATCTAGAACCATAGATCGTTAGAGTTGGATCTTGTAATTAATACAAAATATATATACGTAGAAGCTACAGTCTTAGCGTTAGTCTCGCTCTTAGTTAGTCTTAGTTAGACAGGGTAGTTTGCTATATCCTGTGCATCTATGTTTGTCATGATGAACTACGTTTGGTTTGGATCTTTGTAATGACTGTCACCAGAGTGTGGGTATCCCTGCATTTTGGTTCACCTGTTATGTTAATGGAGTTAGTTATCTAGTTGGGAAACCTTTCATTCCACTTTCCTCTTTATCTGAGAAGCTTTGTTGTTCTGCGTTGGAGATCAGTGAAGATCCTCGTCTGTTCAGCGTTGTGGAGAATTCTATACTCTTTTCTTATGCTGCAAGATTTGCAAGATCAGTTCTGATATGTGGTTGCATTCTGCAGATGTCCGAGAACAGACGCAGAGGAGGAAGGTGTGCTCAGCAGGAGCAAGCCGCTCAGCAGGATGAGGTGCCCCAGCAACAGCAGCTGCCACCCCGCCCCCAATGTCCATCGAACAGATGTTTCTGATGCAGACTCAGGCAGTTCAAGCCATCAGTCAGACTCTGGCCGCCATTCAGCAGCAACAGCAGCAGGCCCAACCCCAACCTCAGATGCCTCAGATGCCCAGGGACAAGCGTGCTGAATTCATGAGAGGTCATCCACCAACGTTCGCTCACTCCTCTGATCCAATGGATGCTGAAGACTGGCTGCGCATTGTGGAACGGGAGTTGCATACCGCTTAGTGCGATGACAGAGAGAAAGTCTTGTATGGTCCTCGTCTGTTGAGAGGAGCATCCCAGTCATGGTGGGAGTCTTATCTCGCCACCCATGCCAACCCCGACGCCATCACCTGGGAAGAGTTCAGAGGTAGCTTTCATTAGTATCATGTTCCTGCAGGTCTGATGATAGTGAAGAAGGAGGAGTTCCTGGCTCTTAAGCAAGGGTCGATGTCAGTCAGTGAGTATCGAGACAGGTTTCTGCAATTGTCTCGCTATGCACCTGAAGATGTCAACACTGACGCCAAGAGACAATACCGTTTCCTGAAAGGCTTGGTTGACCCTCCGCACTATCAGCTGATGAATCATACCTTTCCGACGTTCCAGCACTTGATTGACAGAGCAATCATGACAAAGAGGAAGCGTAAGGGGATGGAGGATCGTAAGCGAAAGATCAGTGGACCCCAGCCTGGAAGCAGCAATCGTCCTCGTTTCTCAGGCAACCAACCTCAGCAGTTCAGGCAGAACCAGCGTCCACCTCAGCAGCGTCAGCAGTTCCAAAGGCAGTATCCTCAGCACCAGTATCAGAACTGTTAGAGCAATCAATCAGGAGGAGGTCAGTTTCAGAGGCAGAATCAGCAGGCACCTCGTCTTCCTGCCCCAGCAGCCCAGCAGAACAGTCAGGCAGCACTAGCTCAGGTTGGAAACAGGGCATGTTTCCACTGTGGAGAGCAAGGCCATTGGGTGATGCAATATCCGAAGAAGGCAGCCCAGCAGCAATCAGGCCCCAATGCCCCAGCGAAGCAGAACGTGTCTCAGCTAGAGAAAAGCAGGTGTTTGGGCCAGACATTTTGCTTGAAGCTGAAGAGAACATCAAGATAGTCCGAGAGAATCTGAAGATAGCGCAATCGAGGCAGCGAAGCTACGCAGACACAAGAAGAAGAGAGCTGAGTTTCGAAGTCGGAGACTTCGTCTATCTGAAAGTGTCACCGATCAAAGGAGTCAGAAGATTCGGAGTCAAAGGCAAGCTAGCACCCCGCTACATTGGTCCGTACCAAATTCTCTCAAGGCGTGGAGAAGTGGCCTATCAGCTCAGTTTGCCAGAGAATTTGTCTGCCGTGCATGATGTTTTTCATGTGTCTCAGTTGAAAAGTGTGTGCGAGTGCCAGAAGAGCAGTTGCCAGTTGAAGGTCTTGAAGTCCAGGAGGACTTGACCTATGTTGAGAAGCCAACGCAAATCCTTAAGACCGCAGACAGAGTCACCCGAAGGAAGACCATCAGAATGTGCAAAGTCAGGTGGAATCATCATTCAGAGGAAGAAGCAACCTAGGAGCGTGAAGATGATCTGATGGCTAAATACCCTGAGCTCTTTGCTAGCCAACCCTGAATCTCGAGGGCGAGATTCTTTTAAGGGGGATAGGTTTGTAACGCCCTGAATTTCGAGTTGAATTTTTTTTCTTTTCTCTATCACTCGCTAAATTCGGGCGTTACCTCTCTTTCCCATTTCTTTTCGCTAAAACCTCAACCGTCTTCAAAACTTTAAGTTATGTGATAATAGTAAACCCTAGAGTTAATTTCTTTGATTTACTGCATCATGCCCAACCATGCATTTTTGGTTGTTTGAAAGTGTGAAAGCATTCATATAGAAAAATAGATATAAAAAAAGGAAAACCTTTTCTTTTTCTCTCTCCCCCCCTTCTTCCCTTTTGGCCCAGCCGCCCCCTCCCCCTTCGCGTCGGCCCAGCTGGGCGGCCCAGCCGCACCCCCTTCCCCCCTTCCCTCCCCCGCCGTGGGCCGTCTCGGCCGGCCCAACCGCGCCCGCCCCCTCCCCATTTGGGCCCAAGCGGCCCAGCCGCCCCCTCCCCCCTTTTCCCCAAAATTTCCCTCCCCGCGGGCCCCGCCCGTCATCCTCCCTCTCTCTCTCCCTCTCCCTACCCTAGCGCCGCCGCCGCCGCTTTCTCCCTAGCGCCGCCGCCGCGCCGCCCTTGCCCGCCGTGGTGAGGCCCCCCCTCCTCCCCTCTACTTCCCCCTTCTCCCTCCTCCTACCTCGCCAGCCCGGCCGCTCGGCGAGCCGCCCAGCTCGGCCGCCCCCGGCGTCCCCCGTCCGGCCTCGCCTGGCCGCCCCCGCGCCGTCCTCGGCCGGCCCCGCCTCGCTGTGCCCCGGCTCGGCCGTCCCCGGGCCCGCGCCCGCCCCTCGCCGTGGCAAGGCCGCCCCGCCCCGTCCGCTCGGCGCCCCGGCTCGGCCGCCCCTCCGGCGAGCCGCCCCTCCAACCCGGCGAGCTCGGCCCCGCCCCCGTCCCCGACCTCGACCGCCCCGTGCTCGGCCCCCTCCGGCGAGCCGCCCCGCCCCTTCCCTGCCCTCGCCTCGGCCGCGTCCAGCGAGCCGCCCCCGTCCCCGACCTCGGCCGCCCCCACGCTGGCCCCGCCGCGCCTCGGCTTGGCCGCCCACGGCGAGCCCGCCCCATGCCCTGGCTCGGCCGCCCCTCCGGCGAGCCGCCCCGCCCCGTGCCCCGGCTCGGCCGCCCCCCAGCGACCCGCCGGCCCCCGTGCTCGGCCGCCCCGCCCGCCCCCGCGCCCGGCTCGGCCGCCCCCGCCGCGCCCGTCCCCGGCGAGCCCCGTGCCCGGCCCGGCCGCCCTCGCCGTCGCCCGTGTTCGCCCGCCCGCCCCGGCGTGCCCTGCTCGCGTCGTGATGGCCTCGGCGCGGCCTCGAGCTCGGCCCAGCGTACCTTTGGCGCGCGGCCTCGAGCTCGGCCAGCGCGCGGCCCCGACGCGTGCACGACTCGTTCGCGACACGATCGTCTACCCCGAGCCACCCGTCTACCCCCCCTGTGCATTCCGTGCGTAGTGATCGTGTTATGTAATCAATAAATGGAAACCCAAATTAGAAATTGTTTACATTAGTTAATACATGTAAGTAATTATCTACCTCATCCAATGTCGATCAACTGAAAATGGTCATGATTCGAGTTATGCATGTAGCTAATCCTTTTGTTAGAACTAATTGGAGCTAAGTAGAACTAAAGCATGTAGCGTCTAGTTATTCGTCTACCCGTAATGCGCCTCGAGCATAAGCCTTGACCCTCGCGAGACCTTTCCCCACCTCTTTCTAACCATGGCAAATTCATTATCGTATGTGATATTCTATGCATATTTACTTTATTTGTTCTCTTGTATGGTGTACTGTTTGTTTCCTAATTTGGGTGGATGGATGTATGTATGCTTGCAATCGCATAGAGAACGATTCGGTCGAGGAGCCCGAAGAACTCGCAGGAGAAGCCCCTGAGCAGCAGTCGGTTGGTGGAGGCAAGTGTCCCTTGACCTATCTCTGTCCTATTCATTCTTTAATTCACCTCCCGCATTACATATTTATGCCTAAGGATTGACTAGTTTTGTTATCCATGTCCTTGTTTACCTATTTGGGTTGGATTATTATTGTTTAGCTTTATGCTATTGCTCAACTATAATTCAATGAACATGATGAGATTATTTGTGATACGCTGTTTTCCCTTCTCTTATTATGATGTTATACTTGTGGCCTTTAAGGGGGCTCGAGCGGTTTCTCGAGTGCCTCTCCGTAAGGACCTGTTCTTTGGATGACCGCCCGGGAAAGCAGTGCAACCATGAGGGTGGAATGGGGTGCCCTTAGCTGAATAATTAGAGGATCCGGGGTGGGCTCGGTGTATGCGGCTCGCTCTGCCAAGGTTGATTTGTCCCTTGGGGAGGAGTGCGGTACATTTAGGAAACCTAACGGGCGGCTACAGCCCCGGGGAATCTTTGTAAAGGCTACGTAGTGAGACCCTGCCTACTCACCTTGGGAGTGTTCAAGGGTCCGTACAACCCGAGGCAAAAAGGGAATCACGGCTCATGGGTAAAGTGCGCAACCTCTGCAGAGTGTTATGAAAACTGATATATCAGCCATGCTCGCGGTTATGAGCGGCCAAGGGAGCTCTAGTGATTAGTGGTACTTGATCAGGGATGTTCGGATTACAGGTGGCAATGAGATTGATGGTTCTTGGTTTTGACTCTGGTAATGGTAAGTGGTACTCTTTCCGTTTGGAAAGGAGTACGTTTGGGTTAATAACGTGGGTTAAACCTAAAACTTGGCTTTCTCTACTAGTAATAATAATCTGACCAACTAAAAGCAACTGCTTGACTTACCCCCACATAAAGCTAGTCCACTACAGCCAAACAGGACGCTTGCTGAGTATGTTGATGTGTACTCACCCTTTCTCTACACACCAAACCCCCCCCAGGTTGTCCGCATTGCAACCACTGCTCAGGAGAAGATGAAGCCACAGAAGGAGACTTCCAGGAGTTCCAGGACTACGACGAGTTCTAGGTGTGGGTTAGCGGCAACCCCCAGTCGGCTGCCTGTGAAGGCCGATCTACGTTTCTTTTCCGCACTTTGATTATTATAAAGACTATGTGGATGTCTCAGACATATGATGTAATCGACTATTATTCCTTTTTTTAATACTATTTGAGCACTGTGTGATGATGTCCATGCTATGTAACTGCTGTGTACGTGAATTACTGATCCTGGCACGTACATGGTTCACATTCGGTTTGCCTTCTAAAACCGGGTGTGACACTTCAGCATCAGTATCATTTTGCATTATATCATCACATCATTCCGCATAGCATCACATCATACATCATATCGCATCAATGACACGAGAATCGAATACGAAGTAAGCTTCAGGAAATACAGCTTCATCAGTCTTGTCACAAAAGAAGGGATCCCCCTTTGTGAAGCATGGATATTTTTACGAAACATGGGTCTATTTCTTTACGAAGCATGAAAAGAAGGGAAGGTGTTTTTTCGCCGAAGGCTCAAAAACGGTATGTATGTAAAGTTTCATGCATCGCAAAGAAATAAATTACAATAATTTACATATTCAATTCAAAGCTACACACGTCAAATATTACAGTCTTGTTACAATAAAAGTACAATGTTCATTCTAGTGTCTCATACATTGTCCATTTTAAAATATTTTTACAATAAGAGCTATTCCTCTTTAAGGACTTTTTCTGCAACTTCATTCAATAATTTGTTAACAACTTCATCAACAATAGATTCAACCATATTAATGATCAGCTAGGGAATCGAACGGATCCGGCGGCGGAGATAATCCAGCTGAAGTAGGGAAAATTAATTAGTCCGAAGCCACAAAAACAAATGACGAAGCCAAAAACCAAAGAATAATACCTATACGCCTTTCACGTTCAGCAGCTTCTTTAGCTCGCCTTGCTTCCGCTCGGGCATCATGGGTGTCTTTTTCACTTTTCTTTATAATTTCATGGGCCATCTCTTGGCCATCGTTCACCCAGATATTATTATAGAATTTCTAGTCCATCAAGGTTGCTTCAGCTGAAGGATCCTTCGTATCATTTATAAGGCAGCTTCGGCCTGGGCCATGGTCTTAACATGGTCGCATCCAGCCTTCTCCAAGATGGCTGAAATCCCCCGCGCACCGGAAAACGCACATACATCCCCGCGATCACTTAAAATTTCTTCGATGGTCTCGGCCTCTCCACTTATCCATTTGATAACGCCTTCCAGGTCGCCTTGTATGAAGTTTTCTTCGGTAGAATAGGCACCCACTTTGGCGAAGCTAGTTTTTATTTTCTTCACACATTCCAAGGATTTTTCAAAGCACCTTTCCTTGGATGTGCGAAGTTCTTCAACATTTTTCTCTAAATGATTTTTCCAATATTCGCTGATTTCTTGGTTAGCTTCTGCGAGTGCGCAATTTTCCTTAGCTTCGGCCAGTTGCCTTCGAAGGTCTTCAATTTCAATCTTTTGGGCTTCGGCTTGAGCCTTGAAACTAGCTTCATCTTCTTTCACTTTGTTAACCAGAGAAATTAAGATTTTGTCTTTTTCAAGACCTTCGTTTTTCAATTCAATCACCTCTGAACGAAGGTTGTTCATAGCCATTGTTTAGCCTTCGTCTTCAATATTTTTCTGTGCCCTAAGGGCATTGCTAAGAATCAACCCCTGCAAGAGGTGGAAAGAATTGAGTATGACAAATGAAATACCTCATTTTCAAATTCAAAGTTAATTTTTATACCTTTATGCTATTGTATGCTAGGCTGTCAGCAAGTTCATCCTTCGATAAAAGTGAAAGGCCGTCTTCCAGCTTCGGGAATCCCATGCTTTTACCTATCTCCCTGCAAACGGATATTTCTTTGTTGTCCGGGAGACAGTATAAGAAATCATCTTCATTACTCCCGTTAAAAACCAAGGCTCCTTTCGGATATTTCAACCTTCGAGCATAGTGCCTGGCTTCCAGAATTTCTTTTTCGGACAGCTTCTTCCCCGAAGTGTGTCGAATGATGTAGTCAATATTTTCATTCAAAGCTTCGGAAGCAAAGGTCCCGATTTTTTCAGGAGCAATTTGTTTTGCCGATTTTCCTTCAGACACGATAGGCTCTGTCTCAATGGGCACTGAAGGCCCAGCTTCGGCTTCAGCTTGAGATTGAGTAGCTTCGGCTTCTGCTTGCCCAGTTTTAGCTTCGGCCTATGATTTGGCTTCAGCTTGAACAATTTTCTTTGCAGGAGCAGGGCTCAACGCCTTTGTAGTCTCTAGTACAACATCTAGTACATTGGCCATCCTTCTCCTCTTGGGGGTCACAACAGAAGTTTTTTGCGCCTTCGGCAGACTTGCCTATGTCGGAGGGCTCAGAATTTTTGGCATTTTTATTTCTTCAACTTTTGGCTCTTCAGCCTTTTCAACCTTATCTTTGACTGGTTCAATTGTATGCATCTTTGGCATTACAGTTGGTTCTACGGTGCTCTGTGCAATCGGAACAGTTTATGTTGCTTCGACTGCTGAAGAAGACCCTGCGCCAAAGTCAGGGACCATGGCCGGTTCAATTTAACGCGGCCGGTGGGTCAGAACCTTCATCTTTTTGCTCTTTGGTGCAAGCTCAATTGGGATGTCCGAAGCAGCAATCTTCCTCTTTTTCTCCTGTCCTTGCAGTGGGTAACGGTAATCGGGGTATATGAAGCCGATCGCATCAAAAACTCTGTTCAGTCTTTTCTTCCCCCGACCTCCGAAGGCTGCGGATAGAGCATTATCTTCGGCCTTGCTGTATGCCCCAAGTAGTTCGTCGCTGATAGCCTCAATACTTTTTTGCCAAGCATCATTTGGCTCATCAAACCGATCTCTGAACCTGAAAGTATATTTTAGTCGAATTAACCCACCTTCAGTTGATTCAGCAGTAGTTTCTTTGGCATATCCCAGTTTTCCACAAGTGGCCATACTCTGTACGCTATGTGCTCTTGAACAATATCCCTTATGCCAATGAAGGCGCAGACCTTGCTAAAAGCCTTCTGGCAAGCTTCGTCATTCTGATAGATTTCCACCTTCGGCCTCCGAAGGTCAAAGCGAGACCAGATAGGGTGTTGAATGATCTCCTTAATATCTTCCCTTTCAATTAAATCATTCTTAACATAAAACCACTCTTCCATCTAGGCTCCAGGCTATCTCTTTCGGAATGTGGGAACTGGATGGCTTGCATTGGATCGAGCAACGAATCCGTAACAACCGAAGTCGTTGTGATACTGCTCCTTCCCGGTCGCCTTCGTCTCGTATAGAAGCTCGTGCATGCTGCAAAAACTTTTTGAACTGAGTTCCAACCCTTGGCTTCTCACAGCCCAGACAAACAAACCCATCCTGATTATAGCTTCAGGCATAAGTTGATGAAGAAAAATCTGAAATATTTTTAGCACTTCTACCAAGAACCTGCTCAATGGAAACCGAAGCCCTGCTTTCAAAAAGCTTCGGTAGATAACCACCTCATTTGCTTCAGGAGCAGGAGCAGTGATGTCCCCTCCAACCCTCACAATAGTCATGTCGCAAAAGTATCTTCCTCTATAGCATCAACGTGACTCTTTTTGATAGTCGATTTCCTGAAAATGGTATGGCTTGGCCGCCAGGGCCAATCTTCAGAATCTTCATCTCCACTTTCCACATCATAGCTATCGCTATCACCAGTATCTTCAGATAAACCTTCCAGTATCTCTTTAGCAATCTTCTCTATGTTTGTCTTTGCCATCGATTCAATAAATCCAGCAATATAAGGATCCACAGCCTTCTTCTCCTCAAACAGCTTCGTCTCTTCAGTCAGCTTCGTCTCCGCAACAACCTTCTTTTCCTTAGTCATTTTTTCCTCAGACATGGTGAAAACACGACTTTAAACCGAAGCTCAAGAAGCTTGAAAATCTAGCGAGGGCTAGTAAGCAAGAGTTAAAAGTTTGAGAAAAATAATGCAAATGGCAGAAACAGTGTATCAAATGATGCCGGTGTGAGTTCATATTTATACGCCTAGCACGCTGCAACTTGGAGGGCCCCTTCTGTCATTGATTGTTGCTATTTTAGCAAAGGGAAGGTGTTTTTTCAGACCTTCAGCTTAAGGCCTTCGTTCACGTCACAGTCTGAATTCGTTATTATAACAAATTAACACTGCGAAGGGCTACTGTTGGGGGCCTTCGTCTTCCGAAGGTCCTCAAAAACATGATTGACAATGTTTCCCAAGCATAATATATGTACAGGAACCTTCAGACTCGGTATGAAGCTGTACACAATATGCAAAGAAGGATCGGAATGAAGGTTGAACCAGTGCCGAAGCTGCGCGTAAGGAAGCTTCGGCTCAGTAGCAGAAAGAGGAACCGACTTAAGGAGGAAAAGGCTATCTAGTCCTCAGCAGATTATTATTAAGTCAATAGTGAATATGAAGGGCATGAATGTAATTTTACGCGAGCTGCGTCCTGTGCCTATAAATAGATGAACTGTACCCCCATACTGTTCACGCTGACTTGTATTCACTCGGGCGTCACACTCGTATTTCTGCCTTTTGTCAAGCTGAAGGTACAAATGTAATTCAATATTGTTCTTATTCATTCATGACTATATAAAAAGGATATATAAAAGATGTTATATGATCACTCATATTATTTCCCATGTTTCATATACTTCTTCTTTCATCAAAGAAAACTGTAATGATGAAGGTACGTCCTTCGTGACCTTCGTCTGAAGATCATTATATCCCAAGGGAAATAATGCTTCGAAGGACGAAGGTCATTAACCATTAACTCCTTTTTGTGTTGCCTTGTTCCTAATTCATAGCATTTGAGAACAAGTCCCCAACAATAGTAAGTTAAAATCTTTCTCAAAAATCCATTCCAATACACTCTAATGCACATATAATTGGAATAACCGAACAAGGCCTAAACTGTAATCTAACCCACATACTACTATTGTTAGGTACTATTTCTTTTATATAAAAAATTAAAATGGCTTCCGTGTGTTCGTCTGTGCTGGTTTCTACAATGTCGGAATCTGTCCAAAAATGTGTTATTCCTTTGTTTGTCACTACTGGAATCTGAGGCTTTACCGAGTGCTCGGCGCTTTACCGAGTGCTTTTTGTCGGGCAATCGGCAAAGAAGCCTTTGCCGAGTGCCGCACTCGGCAAAGTCCTGCTCTCGATAAAAAGCTCGTTTACTGAGTGCAGGACTCTTGGCACAGAAATACACTCGGCAAAGATATCTTTACCGAGTGCGAAACACTCGGCGAAGGTGGCGCTCGGCAAAGGGCCGTCAGCAGCCGTCTATAGCTGACGGACGTTTGCTTTTGCCGATGGCCGAGATTTGGCACTCGACAAAGAAGCTTCTTTGCTGAGTGTCAACCAGCTGACACTTGGTAAAGCCTTCTTTACCGAGTGCCTTCTTTGGGCACTCGGCAAAGCATATTTTTATTTTTTTATTTTGCCAACCAAACTTTTTGTGGTATGATCCTACACTATGTAGACCTACATGTACCATTTTGGGACAATTATAACAATGTTTTCTATATCTAGTAGATTTAGTTCGTTTATTTGAATTTCTTCGGAAAATTCAGATTTGAACTGCAAGTCACTCGAAACATGGAAAACCATGCATGCAAAAATGATACCCATACTATTTAGCACAAGTTATGACCCATTTCAGGAGCAGACCGAAAACTTCGAGCAACATGCACACTAAACATGGCCGTGAACTTGCCAACCAATTGTTTAAAAATTGTATAAAACACAAACAAAGTCAGAAAATCATGAAACTTATCCACGTGACATGATATCATATGTAGAGGTTGTGATAAAAAATTGAGAATGTTTTGAGAAAGTTGTGAGACACTATGTGTAGAAACCTAGAAGAACTATATTGAAACTCTATGATTTCATATGTAGATCGCTTAGGTTTCTACACATAGTGCGTCACAACTTTATCGAAACATTCTCAAATTTTTATCATAGCCTCTATATATGATATCATGACACGTGGATAAGTTTCATGATTTTCTGACTTTGTTTATGTTTTATACAATTTTTAAACAACTGGTTGGCAAGTTCATGGCCATGTTTAGTGAGCATATTGCTCGAAGTTTTCGGTCCGCTCCTAAAATCGGTCGTAACTTGTGCTAAATAGCATGTATATCATTTTTGCATGCACGGTTTTCTAAGTTTCGAGTGACTTGCAGTTCAAATCTGAATTTTCCGAAGAAATTCAAATAAACAAACTAAATCTACTAGGTATAGAAAACACTTTATAATTGTCCCAAAATGGTACATGTAGGTCTATATAGTGTATCAACATACCATAAAAAGTTTGGTAAAGAAAATAAAAAAAGAAAAATATACTTTGCCGAGTGCCCACGCTTGGACACTCGGCAAAGAAGGCTTTGCCGAGTGCCAGCCGTGTGCCAGACGTCAATTATACCGTTTTCGCACAATAAACTACGACCAAAGTCGGCCCAATCGGAAAACAACGTGTTCTGGAGTCTTTACGCCCGGCCTTGACGATGTCGATTATTTTGGACGAATCGAAGAAATATATGAACTCAATTTTATGGTTCCAAACCTCTTACCCCAGTGATATTCAAATGTCATTGGTTTGACCCTCAAGTGACAAGATGAACACATTCTAATCTTGGGATAGTCGAAATTCGACAAGATTCCACCTTACCAGGAGACGATGTCTATATCGTGGCCCAACAGGCCACAGAAGTGTATTATCTCCCATATGTGTGCCAAACGAAAGAACATCTTAAGGGTTGGGATGTTGTGTATAAGGTATCATCGTACGGGAGATTACCTGTTCCTAACGATGAAGATTATAACTTAGACCCGAACACATATGATGGAGAGTTCTTCCAAGAAGATGGGCTAGAAGGGTTATTTGAGATAGACTTAACCGAAGCTATCGGAATGGACGTAGATATTGAAATGGTTGTTGATGAGGAGGATGATGAGGTGCAAAATGATAATGACTTAGTAATCCTTGAAGGCAATGTCATTAATGACAAACTTGTGCCTTCTGATGGTGTTGACTATGAAATGGTTGATAGTGATGATGAGAGTTATGATTCGGCTAACCCCGACACATATGAAGATTATTTTTAATCGATGTAATGCTATATGAATTTTTATTTCGCACCTATTTTTAAATACATCTTTTATATGTGCTTATTTGTTTACTCTTAATTGCAGGTTGTTGGACAAATATGGTGGGCGGTTGGCTGAGGAGGAGGAGGGGGAGGAGGAGCAGGACGACGGACGAGGCAGAGCAGGACGAGGCACAGTAGGCGGCGCAGCAGGACGACCTTGTCCAGTAGCAGGCGACACAGCAGGACGAAGACCACCAGCAGCAGGACGACGATGACCAGCAGCAGGACGACGACGACGCTCAGCAGGCCGCCGTAGGTTCTAGCGCCTCAGGTTCGAGGAGTGTCTACCTGCGAGGTCCCACAAGTCTCCCTCAGCGTCCCATACTTCGAGACAGGCGGTCGCTGATTCGACCGGATGGGGAGAGGCATGTAACTTTATGTTCTTCATTCTTGTTCATATTATGTGTTCAAAATCATAATATAAACTAATACCTTTTATTTATCACTTGGACAGGTCTTGGATACGAGGCTAGGGCGGATGTGGTGGCCACCACGAGCTGTAAGAAGCTCATCGTGGACATGCACTATGAGGCCCGAATCCAGGCCATCGTCAGCTACCACGGCTCCATCCTTGGGGAGAAGGTGACCATGCAGCAAGCCCGAACCATGTCGTTGACTAGGGACCAATACCTGCAGGTAAAGTCATGCATGTGTTTGGTACCAGTACTCCATGCATGCATTTTATTTTATCTTCTAATATGCACTTTACGTGTTTACTTTGTAGATGATTCCATATTGGTGCGCCACACATCCTCTATGCTGGGAGCAGATGGTAGATAGGTGGTGCTCGCCTAAGTGGGACGAGGCGCACAACGCTAGCCGAGAACGGTGTATGATGATGCAAGGTCCCTCCCACCACCAAGACAGCCAGAGCCTAGGCCAATATGTAGAAGCATGGGTACACCCTCTTTTTTATTTAGGTATATAGCACTGGATTATATATTATTTCTAACTATCTCGTTGGTTTTCTTGCAGTCGGCGTCACATGGTGGCCAACCTTGCTCCATCTTCTTAGCCTATGCTATGGCCCATAAGGGCAAGGCGACGTCCGACGTCACCTACAACCTGGATGATGGGCCCGAGGCCTATAGCAACCCCCGCCGTCTACAACCGCCTTCATGACTACACCGCCATGGCGTAGGAGGTCCATGGCCCAGAATAAGATCCGAGCACTAAGCAAATCGACTCCGATGTGCTCTTGAGGGTTGGTGGAGGCAAGAGACATGGGCGGTACTGGATTGCCGATGGGGTAATCAACTCATCCTCCACTCCCACTCTATCTCAGGTGCGAGCAAGGAGCACGGCCTCGAGTCCAGCCATACAACCTCGGCACGACAACTCACAGCATCGCATACAATAACTCGAGGTTAGTGCTTCTGTAACTCGTCATTCCTTGAGTTATATACCTTCTCTTTGAGTTACTATAACGTTGGCTTATAATATTATAGACCTAGCTAGAAGAAGAGAGGAGGGAACGTCAAGAGATGGAGGCAAGGATGATGGCGGAGCGGGCGGTGGAGCGGGAGGCGGAGCGGGTGGCTCGCCTGGCAGATCAGCACAGGATGGCAGAGATGTTCCAATACATGCAGAGGCTTAGCGCCGCACAGGGTTTCACTCCGCCACCTCCATTGTTCCTTGCAGTTGACCCTGCTCTATTCCAAACTCCTGTGAGTATCAAAATTGTAGTTAGATGTTGGTAATGCATCTGGTATAACACATGCAATCTCTTCTCCGTGTAGGGACAATCTGGGGCGGCATCCAACAACCCTCATGGATCGCCCAGTCCATCGCCGCACTAGTCCAGCCGCCCACCTCGATGAGACTTATGTTCTTAGTGTTTAGACTTATGAGATACTTGTGACTTCAAAACTTCTTGGTAATGCTGTGTTTGGATACTTATGTTTGTGTTGGATACTTATGTGAGAACTTGATAATTATGAGACTTATGTTCTTGAGTGTCTTATGTTTGATTTATGGTCTTTGTGTGATATGTGATGTATATGTGATATCTGTGATGATATTTTGTGATGTATATGAGATATCTGTGATGTATATGTGATATCTTTTGTTTGTTTGGATGGAATATAAAAAACAAATAAAAAATGTATATACTGGTCACTTTGCCGAGTATTACACTCGGCAAAGAGGGGCTTTGCCGAGTGTCAGGGTCATAGCACTCGGCAAAGTACCAATACCTGGGCACCGGTATAGCTTCTTTGCCGAGTGTGGTGGCTCTGGCACTCGACAAAGAGACATGCTTTGCCAAGTGCCACAGAGAGCACTCGGCAAAGAAGCTGACAGAGGGACCCGCTGACAGATCCTTTGCCGAGTGCTGGCTGGTAGACACTCGGCAAAGAGGTACCTTCTTTGCCGAGTGTATTAGGAGACACTCGGCAAAGGTAACTTCTTTGCCGAGTGTCACCTAGGACACTCGGTAAAGGCGCCATCTCCGTTACCCCGGTGCCGTGACGGTGGCTTTTCTTTGCCGAGTACTGCCTGACACTCGGCAAAGTCTGTGCCGAGTGCCCGAGAAAAAGTATTCAGCAAAGAAGGCTTTGCCGATGTACTGTTCGCCGAGCCCTCTTTGCCAAGTGCGACACTCGGCAAAGCCTGTGCCGAGTGCTTCAGGCACTCGGCAAAGTGGTCGATTCTGGTAGTGTGTGCTGCTACCTCCAGACCTTGTGCTCTCAATAGCAAAAACAAATTACATGCAAAAAACACATGAGTACTTCTATTATGTTGTCTTACAACAAATACACATGAACAAAAACAAATACCATCATCATATTAATCTTACTGATTTACCTGTCACTTTGCTGGGCATTATGCTGAAAATGTAACAAGCCAATTGTTATATGAGCTATATGAATATCGTGATTGTGGTTCACGACACCTATCATTCAACCTCACAGAAATATTGGCTTTGGCTTCCCTATCCACATCCAAGCCAACATAGATCGCTTGGAATAATGGTGTCAGAAGCCTGTGAACCTAAACAACTAACTTTAGATACAATTTTTTTCACAATCTCACTTATTGTGAGCAGTCAAAGCGAATAGTTCTAGGATTGTGACATTTACATTGTCGAATAAATTGCTAAAAGGTTGTTCAAAGCAGGATATGAAGCTCCAACCACATTTATGAGAATGTTGCTTGAAATATATTAGCTTGAAACATATCTTACCCGACCAAGAACAACATTTCTATTTAGCATAATCCCTAATCTTCTGTTGTCGACATCACTAGATGTTGGTGAAGACATTTTGATGATTTTTCATGTTCAACTGTTTTAATGATAAACCATGCTTCTTTGTTTGTGTAACTCTTTTCTTTTTGCTTGTTGTATTTGTTTCATAAAAACAACTTATGCTACAGTTGCCATGTAAGCATGACAACGACAAATGCCACTTTGTTGTAGTAATAACTCAACATACAAATTAAGGTATTATTTAGAGTTATAATAGTAACTATGTACAAAGTTAAGGTATTTTTGAGCTCCACAATACCATTTCGGTCTTTAATATTCTCTTGTCACTGAGTTCCTGTCTATTTGATCTGTAGAATATATCAACATAGATCCACTTCCAAGCTATTTAATGTACGAGGCGACAGTCGAAATAGTCGCGATGGAATATATATGACATGGTAGAACTTCTACATGTTGCGCATATTTGTAATTAAGTTCCCATGTTTCGAAACAATTATTTACATTGTTCACAGCATAACATGCATGTCTACCATGATTGGGATATTGTTGATAATATATGGAACATAACTGATTAGTGTAGTTGTTTCTAATTGGGTCTATTAGGATTCTTTAGTGCTTTACATATATGCATATTGATTTACATTAAAAGATTGAATAGTTGGTTTTCTAAGATCCAAAATGCTGAATTACATTAAAAGAATATTTTTAATCTTTACTATGGACCTAAACAACAAGCTTTGGCTGTAGTTGCAACACATTAACAGTTTTTTTTAAATTTATTCAGTAATTTTTTTTATATTTGATACATGCAGGCTCAAGCATCACCTAAGCGGGACGATGAGGTATATTCATATTTGCTGTTTATATTTGTTGTACCATTTTGAATTGAACTTGACAGATTGGTGTATGATGTTTTCCTTTATGGTTATTATATATGACGCGGGATGTATATTTTGATGATGAATCTGCAGAGGTAGTAATCTCCTCCCTTTGCCTTGGAGACGAGCAAGAAAGGTTTATTCTTTTTCTATTTGATTTGACTACTTTTGTTCCTTTTGTAAGCACATTTGATGTTTGAAACAATAATTGACTAATGAACATGCCATTTGCAGTGGCTCGCTCTTTACAAATTCCAACTGGTTTGCATTAATTTGACGAGGACAAAACACTGAATGAGGACAAAACACTGAGTGTTGGCGTGCACACTGGCGTCGAACACGTGGAGCTTTTATTCTGCTCGAGTTCAACCATTGATTAGCCGGCCAAAACATGCTTATCTTTGCCAAATCTTCTTGTAGGGTCTTTTCACCGTGCCAAGAGCTCTTTGAATTGTGTGAGTCCCGAGTGCAGATATGGCTAGGGTTAGGAGATTTTGGAGTGTCAAGATGGCATTGTCTGAATTGTCAAACCCGAGAAAAATCTCATGCCAATTCATGTCATTTGATCTTGTTTTGGATTCAAAACTTTCTAGGAAATGTCTAAGGTAATTTGACAAATTTCTCCTAATGGGAGCACTTTGTTTTAAGTTCTCTAGCTTAGAGAACATGTGGGGTTTTGTTTAGGGCTGATTTTTTTGGGTTAGTTGAAAACCTGATTTTCCTTTTACCTCTCACCCATTTTTGATGTGTTTAGGGGTGTTGCTCAAACTTTTTGGTGCTCATCTCTGAATAATTTTTGTTATTTAATTAATGAGCTTCAACTTTTATTAATAGCCCAATTCATGATGAGGTGATACAAGTGGTTTTCTTACCCATTTCTTTTTTGTGTCCCTTTTGCTTTCAATGGGGTGTGCCTAGGTTTTAGTCAAATTTCCCTCCTTGATTAGTGTGAGATGGTTAAGGTAGACCTTCTATGATGGTTAGTACTTAGCTAGGGCTCTAATCCATGTGTGGGGGGACTTTTTCCCTAAGTGACTCACATGTGATAATGGATAAAAGTGTGGGATGGTTTAATCCATTTAACTAACACCTGAGGTGTTATGGCAGTTGACCACACTACTCCATCTAGTTGGTGTCCATGTTTGGTTCTGATACGCCGACTCTACAACATGTTGCTAAGCGACCACTATCACAATGTGGATTGTCTAGTGGGTGCAAGTGCAATTGGAGTACATTCGCATTCATCCATACAAAGCTCTACAACAAACTTAGATACCAAAGGTTTCATGAGCTGGTTTTTGTGAACTACAACCTCCGTCTCCGATTCAAGTGCAACTTCAACACCTGAACCAAGTGAGTTTGATCCTACCACAACACTCATGGAGCTCTCATTGCATAGGCATAATGAAGCCATTAGTGACTAGATGGTGATAGTCACCTAGAGGGGGGTGAATAGGTGACGCATGTAAATCACAACTTAAAAAACTTGATCCAAATAATGTGTTAGTGCAAAACTAGATCAAGTCAGAGTGAGAAGGAGGGGGATTTTTCCTATAGTTCGATAAAGATTGCAAAATTTACTTGAGCAATATCACAAGTGAAGGACTAGAGAGAGAGAGAGATAGGAAGATTAAATCACATAAAGTCAAGCACAAGAGACACGATGATTTTATCAAATGGTTCGGTCAAGCCTCAAATGCTTGCTACTCAATGTAGTGGTCTCCCAACGGATAAGGGTTGCACTCAAACCCTCTCAAGTGATACAATGGTCAACTTGAGTGCCATGATTCTTATGTATAGCTTTCCCTTCACAAGGATCACCACAATTTGGAGTCTCTTGCAGCCATACACAGTTTGGTTTGAGTTACAATTCAAGAAGAGCAAGAGGGAGAGTAAGAACACATAAGAGCAGTAAAACCACACCGCAAAAACTCAACACCAACGCACAGGAGCAGAATGTCACTATCTCTTTAAAACTAGCGCTGGATCGCCTCGGTGTGACTCTCTAATGTGTATTAGTGATGTATTAGCTCTTGGTATGCTTGGTATGCTTTAGAGGTCGAAATGGAGGCCTATTTATAGCCCCAAGGCAGCAAAGAGTTGTTGAGATTTGCTCCAAATAGCTGCTGAAATCTAGATCTCGGTTGGCGCACTGGGCTAGTCCTGGTGCACCACCGGACCAGGAACTAGGACGGTTCTTTCGGGATCCTAACTGATTGCTTCCAAAATTGGAAGGCATCAGACTAGACGGGTCCACCACCAGACCGCCATGTGTCTGCATCCTGTTGAAGTAGCCGTTGGGCACTAAAGTAGTCGTTATTCTGTGGTCTAGTGCACCACCATACCACTACTATAGATAGTCTGGTGATATAAATAAAATTCCTGAGACTGTAGAGCTTGTTCGAAGGGGGTCGGGTGCACCACCGGACTGGTACTATAGACAGTCTGGAGCACTAGGCCTCCGACGACCAGGTCTAAGCTCTCTGTGAACCCAATCTGGTGCACCACCGGACTGGTCCGGTGAGTTCTAGACCAGCCTGAGTTAAAATTTATTTGAACATAACTTCTTCATTTTGATTTAGCCTTTATTATGAGCTTCCCTATGGCTTAAACAAACATTGTTAGAGCAAAACTAATTGAACTAACTCTGGAAAACTCACCTCTTTCTAATCTTTTCTCTAGGATTTGAGTTGTGGCTCAAACTAAGTCCAAATAAAACTTTTCTCTACAAAATGAGTTATAGCGCAAACATTAGTGCTAGAAACATTTTAATAAGCATATGCAACTTATCTAAAGGTTCAAACGTCATAGTTTTCCCCTTTTTGCGCATAGTTTAGTTACATTTCCAGGTCTCTTTTGAGCTCATTTAGTCATAGTTTTCCCCTTTTTGCGCATAGTTTAGTTGCATTTCCAGGTCTCTTTTGAGCTCATTTAGACTTAGACTTTTCAAATTGCACTAGGTACATACTCGTGCTTTGCTACAAAACCGATATAATAAAAATACATTGATATATAAAAATAATTATTGTTATTCTATACTTTTGCTAGCATCACTAAAAGTGGATGTATAACAAGGTACCCATTATATCTATGTATGCATCCGGAAGCAGATGTTCCATTTCTATTTTTCTGATGGAGCAGTCGACAACGTTTCACGGTTGACACATCCCTAGCTGGCAGTGCGTGACGGTGAGGCCATTGTTGTTGGTTACAGTGAGCAGACGTTCATCGTGCTTTGCTCGAGTTGTTAATATATTAAGAACATGCATGTGTGCAAAATTATATAGGATTCTTAAAAAGAGAAAACATTCAATGGTCCTAACAAGAACTAGAAAATTGGAAAAAAAATAATCTTCGAAGTTTCACATAACCAAGCATCCGTGCACACTAATTGACTACGCAGTATGACAAAAGCGAAAACGGACGAAGTCATTGGGCAGCAGAAATCATCATGTTTTAAATCCCTTTGCTTCACCACCACATTCTACACCGCAAAAGCTATCTGTTATTAGCGACAAATCAATCAGGCTAAGACACAAAATCTACCGGTAGTAGAATGTAGTGGAGCTCGCGGTTAAAAGAACAAGACACTCACGCTGTATTTGGGCAGTGCCAGCTATTTCGTCATCTTGGTGAACATGTTGCTATAGAATTTGGGGTCGTTCTTGTCGTACTCTCTGATCTTCTCCTTTAGAGTGTATTTAGTTTGAGGAATTAAGTGATCCATTTTCTTCTCACTTCTCACATTTTTATTTGGTTTGTTGAATAGAATGAGTTGATACATCATCACCTCATTCCTTATAAACTAATAATTTGTATATACATGACGAGTAGGTTGATTCCACCAAAATTAATGGAATGAGCTTATGATGCATCACCTCATAAAGTATTGGGTGACTCCACAAACCAAACACACTATTAGTGTCTTATGTTCCAATTTCACATCCCTAGGATTGTTTCCAAAATGATTAGCGTGATATTTAAGAAAAGTGATGCTCGCCCATCTTGCAAAATCCATTTCCTAGACTATACCTGTTGTCGGGATCGATATCCAGCGCCTTCTTGATATCGGCCTCCGCCAGCTCTAGGTCAGCAAGTTGAATGTAAGCTTGCAACCTCCTGTAAAGAGCCTTGACATTTTGGTTGTCAAAAGAGACCACAAGGTCAGTATGCTTTACTGCAACACAAATAGGAACAACCCTACAGGACTAAAAAAATGCATTTTCGTGGTATATGGCATACTACAGAACAAAGGAAGATGAACTACCTTCTCCTGTCGCTTGGAAGCTCTAGCATATTTGCCCAGTTTGAACGATGCATTCCCTTCCTCTTTCTTCTTACTTTGCCGAAGGTCTTCAGAACACTCTCACTTCGACGTGAACAAATGCAGTGGTAGATGTAGGACAAAAATTTAAGCGGAGGGACCAAAAAACCACATGACAATATCAACCAACACCTCAATCAACACTGTAACCAACTACTGTTTCATAGAATTTAAGGTTTATATCAATACATGATACACGTTTAAATAAGAAAACATATAAATAAAAAAACAAATATACTTTTGAGTGTTGCAAAATTGCAAATCTAGTACAACTTGTCTGCTTAATGCTTACAATTCCTAGACTACTGAACGTCTGGACTGTGGAGCCTGTCAGCATGCTGCAGGGAGCGAAACCGGAGGTGCGCCCCTCGCCTGCGCTGCGGCTGAAGATGGTAGATGGCTGGATGGGGCGAGGCACCGAGACCGTGGTCCGAGGAGGCAACGTTGTTAGGATCATGACCACCGAGGATGAATCAGAGTTGGGATCGATTGGTGAGGGTGGGATTTACTTTGTAGTATCTCAATACGAGTTTGTATGGATATCGAACAGGCAACAATGCCAGCCACCACCGCTAGGTGTGTTCCAATCTAACCTTCTCACTTATTACATCATGGTATTTATACGCTACAGTAATAGACCTACTTCACCCATGTGCCTCCCACGTACTTCGTATTTGGCTTCTTTGTTCACCTGCTCCTCTTGGTTTTGCCCGCCTGGTCGTTGTCATCAGGTGGTTGTTGATCAGCCATTGCTGTCTTCTGGGCCTTGCTGACATCCCCTCCTCCATCAAAAACAGCTTGTCCCCAAGTTGGAGTATACAGGAACGCCTGCTTGATTGCTTCTTCATCCTCCCAGGTAGCGAATGATTCAGGCCAGTCTGACCATTTCACTAGTACTTGCGATATCACCTTGGCGCCCTTCTTAGTTACCCATGAGTCAAGCACTTATTCAGGTACCTGTAACTCATGTGTCAGGTCAGGTAGCTCAGCACATACTGGAACATGTTTGCCTGGTTTCAGTTGTGAGACATGAAATATGGGATGAACTGTGCTGCCTAAAGGGAGTTGCAACTCATATGCCACCTGATTCACCTTCTTCACAACCTCAAAAGGTCCAAAATATCGAAATGACAACTTTTGGTTCATCCTTTCAGTTATTGATTGTTGATAGTATAGTTACTGATTGTTGATAGTATGGTTGGAGCTTCAGAGACATCCAATCTCCTACTTCAAAGCTTCTTTCCACTCGTTTCTTATCAGCTTGCTTCTTCATCTGGTCTTGAGCTCACTATAGGTACATTTTTACTTGTTGTGTCACTTGCTGCTTGGTCTAAAACAAATCCTGTAGATCTGGTACTGAACATTGGTCCACTGATATAAGTCCAAGCTGTGAAGGAGCATGGCCATAGAGAACTTCGAATAGCGATTTCCTAGCGCAGTGTGATAACACGTATTATACCAAAACTCTACGAGGGATATCCAAGAGTACCATTATCGGGGACAAGAATGCACAGAACACCGTAGGTAAGTCTTTAGACATTGGTTCACTAGTTCCATCTGTCCATCAGACTGTGGGTGGTAGGCACTACTCATGCACAGTTTAGTGCCTACCAAAGTAAACAACTCCTGCCACAGCTTGCTAGTGAAAATAGGGTCTTGATCCGAAATGATAGATGACGATAAACCATGTAAATGATAAACCTCTTTTAGATATAGCTTTGCTACTAATAGAGCAGAAAATGGATGAGCCAAGGCCAGAAAATGAGCATATTTCGAAAACTTGTGACGACTACCATGATACAATTGTAGTGATGGGGGTTAGGCAAGCTCGAGATAAAAATCCAAACTTACTACCTGCCATGCTTGCTCTAGAATGGGCAGTGGCATCAATAAACCAGGATAGCGACTTCTTTCGGCTTTGGCTTGCTAGCAAGTCAGACAAGTTTGGACAAATGTTTTCACTGCATGTTTCGTACCTGGCCAGTTGAAATGAGCCTTGATGCGTCTATAGGTAACCAGAAATCCCGACTGACCACCCACTACGTTGTCATGTAATGCGGTCATCACTTTATGCTGCATTGTTTGGTTTCAACCCAGCCACACTCGGTCCTTATACCATATAAATTCCTCCTTTGTAGGTGAACTCTCCCACTGCCTCCCCAGTGGTTATTCACCTCAATAATTCTTTTGTATTTTAATCAGTGTCATACCCCGCTGTCACTTCTTCCAACTAGCTAGGAACCACTGACGATACTGACAGGACATACAACTGTGCATGCGGCTCATCTTCCGTTAAGTTTGGCTGGCAAGATAGAGTGTATGTGACCTTGTTTTCAACTCCTTTCTTGTACAAAATTCTGAATTGCAAGCCAAGGAGTTTGGTTAGGGCCTTTTGTTGAAGAGGGGTGGATATCCTTTGGTCATCCAATTGGTCAAGCTCTTTTGGTCTGTTTTTATCACAAATTCACTATTTTGGAGATATGGTCGCCAATGCTCAACAGCGAATAAAATAGCCAAACACTCCTTTTCATAGGTAGACAAACTCAAGTTCTTAGGACCCAGTGCTTTGCTAATGTAGGCAATGGTATGCCCCTGCTGTTGTAACACAGCCTAATTCCAAGCCCACTTGCGTATGTTTCGATACTTAATGTCTTGGCAAAGTTTGGTAAGGCTAACACTAGTGCTTGGAAAAGTGCCATCTTCATGGTATCAATGCTCGCTGGGTTTGATCATCCCAAAAGAAGATGGTGTCCATTTTCAGCAAATTGGTCTGAGGTTTGCTGATGATTCCAAACTGGGCCACAAGCATCCTATAATACTAGCGATTCCTAGAAAACTGCGTACGTCTTTGATACAGGTGGGCTGTGGCCAGTCAAGTATAATCTTTACTTTGCTCGGGTCAGTTGCCACTCCAGCTGAACTGATAACATGGCCTAGAAACTCCAGTTTTTCCTGTCTGAACAAGCACTTGGTTAACTTCAACTTTAACTGAAGTTGCCTCAGCAATCTGAACACCTGTTCTAGATGCTCCACATGCTCATCCAAACTGCGATTGTACACAAGAAAGTCATCTAGAAAGACTACCACACATTTTCTCAATAAAGTGGGCATCACTTGGTTCATAAAATCCTAAAAAGTGGCTAGTTCCCCTGTTAGACCAAATGGCATTACTCGATATTCAATGTTCCCATGATGCGTTTGAAATGTCATTTTATATTCTTCTCCCTCTCGAATCCATATCTAGTGGTAGTCTGATCGATGATCTAACTTGGTAAAAATGATGGATCCACTTAGTTCGTCCGTGATTTCATCAAACAAAGGCATTGGATATCAGTTCTTGACAGTATAGGTGTTCAACCAGCGATAATCCACACACATTCGCCATTCTCTGTCCTTCTTCTTGACTAGGAGGACATGTGAGGCAAACAGACTTGAGCTGGGTTGAATGATTCCATTCTCTAACGTTTCCTTTATGAGAGCACCTAGAGGGGGGGTGAATAGGTGATCCTGTCAAACTTGAAACTTAAGCCACAAAAACTTGGTTAAGTGTTAGCACAATAATCGCTAAGTGGCTAGAGAGGAGTCAAAACACAATAACCACAAGAGATCAATCATGGAGATGGCACAGTGGTTATCCTGTGGTTCGGCCAAGACCAACGCTTGCCTACTCCACGTTGTGGCGTCCCAACGGACGAGGGTTGCAATCAACCCCTCTCAAGCGGTCCAAAGACCCACTTGAATACCATGGTGTTTTGCTTGCTTTTCTTAATCCCGTTTGCGAGGAATCTCCACAACTTGGAGCCTCTCGCCCTTACACTTAAAGTTCACAAAGAAGCACGGAGCAAGGGAGGGATTAGCAACGCACACAAGACACAAAAATCAGAGTGTCAATACGCACACAAGTCGCAACAAGAGCTCGCAACGCAACCCAATGAGTTCACAACTCCACTAGAGCTCTATATGCTATCACAAAGAAACAAATGCGCGGAATTGAGGTCTTAGTGCTTAGGAATGTTGTAAGAATGCTTGGTGTGCTCCTCCATGCGCCTAGGGGTCCCTTTTATAGCCCCAAGGCAGCTAGGAGCCGTTGAGAACATTCCTGGAAGGCAGATCTTGCCTTCTGTCGACTGGCGCACCGGACAGTCCAGTGCACCACCGGACACTGTCCAGGTGCAGATCTCCTTCCTTATTTGCCGAAGCCGATCGTTGGAGCCTGAGAGCCGTTGGCGCACCGGACACCGTCCGGTGCACCAATGTGACTGTTGGCTCGGCCACGCGTCACGTGCGGAATCCTCGGCCGACCGTTGCCCCGGCTGACTGTTGGCTCACCGGACAGTCCGGTGCACCACAGGACAGACCGGTGAATTTTAGCCATACGCCGTTGATGGTTTCCTGAGAGCGACAAGTTCGCCTGTGAATGGCTCACCGGACAGTCCGGTGCATCACCGGACAGACCGGTGAATTATAGTCGTACACCGCCATCGAAGTCCCAAGAGCAGCCTGTTCGCCAGAGCCAGCTTGGCGCACCGGACACTGTCCGGTGCACCCAGACCGAGCTGACTTCGGCTGATCATAGCCATCTCATTTCCAATTCAGTTTTTCCTGTTTCCAGCACTTAGACACAACACATTAGTCCATAAAACAATGTACTAAGTCTAGAAACATACCTTTTGACATGATTTGCACTTTGTCCACCACTTTGCATAGATTAGCACAAAAGCACTTGTGTTGGCACTCAATCACCAAAATACTTAGAAATGTCCCAAGGGCACATTTCCCTTTCAATCTCCCCCTTTTTGGTGATTTATGCCAACACAACATAAAGCAACTAGAACAAGTGCAATATCAATGCAAATGAAAACCAAAAGTTGTTTTGAATCAATTTTGGCATATATGGATCATACTTTGCCACCACCTGGTTTGTTTTTGCAAATCAAACTCAAATTCCTGTCTCTAAGTCAAATCCACTTGTAGAGACATAAAGAGAGGTATTCCAAAGGAAATTGATCAAGGATCTCAAAAACTCCCCCTCTTTCCCATAATCAACACTTCTTCCCACAAGAGGCCAACTTTTGACAAAAGAGACAATAAAATAGTTTTGACAAACCAAAAGCTCTAATCTACTATTTTCAAAATTTCTCAAGTGGTAGCTGATCCATCTATTGCTTTGGCCGTTATTTTCTCCCCCTTTGGCATCAAGCACCAAAACAGGATCAATCTTGGCCCTTTAACCCCATTGCCTCACCAAGATCTTCAAATAAGAGTATAAAGGCAATAAGAGGACATGAGATGAACTTGGAATAGGTTACCCTCTCCTCGTAGTGCAGTGGAAGTCTTTCATGGTCCAAGTCCACCGTTTCCCTTTCAAATCTCCTTTGAGACTAAAACAAGCAAACTCAAGCACACGGTTAGTCTCAAAGGGTCAAGTTGTAGCACAACTCCCCCTAAATATGTGCATCACTTGCAAAAAGGACTTGTAAGGTCCAGGGAGAGTTTGTACAACTTGAGCACCATACATAAGCAACAATTGCAGAAGGAACATGATCAAAGGCATAAACACATGTATGCTATAAATCAATCCAAGTTCCGCGAATCTAGGACATTTAGCTCCCTACGCAGCCTGCAAAAGGTCTTTTCATCTAAAGGCTTAGTGAAGATATCGGCTAGCTGATTCTCGGTGCTAACATGAAACACTTTGATATCTCCCTTTTGTTGGTGGTCTCTCAAAAAGTGATGCCGGATGTCAATGTGTTTTGTGCGGCTGTGCTCAACAGGATTTTACGCTATTCGGATAGCACTCTCATTGTCACATAGGAGTGGGACTTTGCTCAGATTGTAGCCAAAGTCCCGGAGAGTTTGCCTCATCCAAAGTAGTTGCGCACAACACTGTCCTGTGGCAACGTACTCGGCCTCAGCGGTGGATAGGGCAACGGAAGTTTGTTTCTTAGAGTTCCACGACACCAGGGACCTTTCTAAGAATTGGCACGTCCCTGATGTACTCTTCCTATCGACCTTACATCCAGCATAGTCGGAATATGAATATCCAATCAAGTCAAAGTTAGACCCCTTTGGATACCAGATCCCGAAGCAAGGCGTAGCGACTAAATATCTTAGAATTCGCTTCACAGCCACTAAGTGACACTCCTTAGGATCGGATTGAAATCTAGCACACATGCATACGCTAAGCATAATATCCAGTCTACTAGCACACAAATAAAGTAAAGACCCTATCATAGACCGGTATGCCTTTTGATCAACGGACTTACCTCCTTTGTTGAGGTCAGTGTGTCCGTCGGTTCCCATCGGAGTCTTTGCGGGCTTGGCGTCCTTCATCCCAAACCGCTTTAGCAAGTCTTGTGTGCTACTTCGTTTGGGAGATGAAAGTGCCGTCCTTGAGTTGCTTCACTTGGAACCCAAGGAAGTAGTTCAACTCGCCCATCATCGACATCTCGAATTTCTGCGTCATCACCCTGCTAAACTCTTCACAAGACTTTTGGTTAGTAGAACCAAATATTATGTCATCGACATAAATTTGGCACACAAAAAGATCACCATCGCAAGTCTTAGTAAAAAGAGTTGGATCAGCTTTCCCAACCTTGAAAGCACTAGCAATTAAAAAGTCTCTAAGGCATTCATACCATGCTCTTGGGGCTTGCTTAAGTCTATAGAGCGCCTTAGAGAGCTTACACACGTGGTCGGGGTACCGTTCATCCTCGAAGCCAGGGGGTTGCTCCACGTACACCTCCTCTTTGATCGGCCCGTTGAGGAAAGCACTCTTCACATCCATTTGGTACAACCTGAAAGAATGGTGAGCGGCATATGCTAGCAAAATACGAATTGATTCTAGCCTAGCCACAGGAGCGAACATCTCCTCAAAGTCCAAACCTGCGACATGGGCATAACCTTTTGCCACAAGTCGAGCCTTGTTCCTCGTCACCACCCCGTGCTCGTCCTGTTTGTTGCGAAACACCCATTTGGTTCCCACAACATTTTGCTTGTGACGAGGCACCAGTGTCCAAACTTCATTGCGCTTGAAATTGTTGAGTTCCTCCTGCATGGCCAACACCCAGTCCGGATCTAGCAAGGCCTCTTCTACCCTGAAAGGCTCAATAGAAGAGACAAAAGAGTAATGCTCACAAAAATTGACTAATCTTGAACGAGTAGTTACTCCCTTGCTAATATCACCCAATATTTGGTCGACGGGATGATCCCTTTGAATCGTCGCTCGAACTTGGGTTGGAGGTGCCTGAGGTGCTTCTTCCTCTTCAACTTGAACATCCTGTGCTCCCCCTTGATCACGCGCCTCCTCATGATGAACCTGTTCATCGTCTTGAGTTGGGGGATGCACCGTAGTTGAGGAAGATGGTTGATCTTGCTCCTTTTGTTCCAGTGGCCTCACATCTCCAATCGCCATGGTGCGCATTGCGGCCGTTGGAACGTCTTCTTCATCTACATCATCAAGATCAACAACTTGCTCTCTTGGAGAGCCATTAGTCTCATCAAATACAACGTCGCTAGAGACTTCAACTAAACCTGATGATTTGTTGAAGACCCTATACGCCTTTGTATTTGAATCATACCCTAATAAAAACCCTTCTACAGCTTTGGGAGCAAATTTAGAAGTTCTACCCTTCTTCACAAGAATATAACACTTGCTCCCAAATACACGAAAATAAGACACATTGGGTTGGTTACCAGTTAGCAGCTCATATGAAGTCTTTTTGAGGAGGCGGTGAAGATAGACCCTGTTGATGGCGTGGCAAGCCGTGTTCACGGCTTCCGACCAAAAACGCTCGGGGGTCTTGAATTCTCCAAGCATAGTCCTCGCCATATCGATGAGCGTCCTGTTCTTCCTCTCTACCACACCATTTTGCTGTGGTGTGTAGGGAGCGGAGAACTCGTGCTTGATCCCTTCCTCCTCAAGGAACTCCTCCACTTGAAGGTTCTTGAACTCGGACCCGTTGTCGCTCCTTATCTTCTTCACTTTGAGCTCAAACTCATTTTGAGCTCTCCTGAGGAAGCGCTTGAGGGTCCCTTGGGTTTTAGATTTATATTGCAAAAAGAATACCCAAGTGAAGCGGGAAAAATCATCAACTATAACAAGACCATACTTACTTCCTCCTATACTTAGATAGGCGACGGGTCCGAAGAGGTCCATATGAAGCATCTCCAAGGGTCTTGATGTGGTCATCACATTTTTGGTGTGATGAGAGCCTCCCACCTATTTCCCTGCTTGACAAGCTGCACAAGGTCTATCTTTTTTGAAATGTACATTAGTTAGACCTATCACGTGTTCTCCCTTTAGAAGCTTGTGGAGGTTCTTCATCCCACATGTGCTAAACGGCGATGCCACAACCAGCTCATGCAAGTCTTAGCCATTAAGTATGCATCTAGACATGCCTCTTCTTTTGCAAAATCAACCAAATAAAGTTTGTCGTTTAGTACACCCTTAAAAGCTAGTGAACCATCACACCTTCTAAAGACAGACACATCTACATTTGTGAATAGACAATTATATCCCATATTGCATAATTGACTAACGGATAACAAGTTATATCCAAGAGACTCAACTAAAAACACATTGGATATAGAGTGCTCGGACGAAATAGCAATTTTACCTAACCCTTTTACCTTGCCTTGGTTCCCATCACCGAATATTATTGAATCTTGGGGATCATTGTTCTTGACGTAGGAAGAGAACATCCTCTTCTCTCCCGTCATGTGGTTTGTGCATCCGCTGTCGATAATCCAGCTTGAGCCCCTGGATGCATAAACCTGCAAGGCAAATTTAGGCTTGGGTCTTAGGTACCCAACTCTTGTTGGGTCCTACAAGGTTAGTTACAATAGTCTTAGGGACCCAAATGCAAGTTTTGTCACCCTTGCATCTTGCCCCTAACTTCCTAGCAATCACTTTCTTATTCTTTCTATAAATGGCAAAAGAAGCATTGCAAGCATGATATATTGTAGATGGTTCATTAACTTTACTAGGAACATTAACAATATTTCTCCTGGGCATATTATGAACAACATTTCTCCTACCAACATTTCTATCATGCACATAGGAAGAACTAGAAGCAAACATGGCATGAGAATCAAGAGCATCATAAGCATCATAATTCCTATAAGCATTTCTAGATTATCTCCTATCATGGTACATAAAAGCATGGTTCTTTTGCACACTACTAGCCATAGGGGCTTTCCCTTTCTCCTTGGCGGAGATGGGAGCCTTATGGCTTGTCAAGTTCTTGGCTTCCCTCTTGAAGCCAAGACCATCCTTAATAGAGGGGTGTCTACCACTAGTGTAGGCATCCCTTGCAAATTTTAGTTTATCAAAATCATTTTTGCTAGTCTTAAGTTGAGCATTAAGACTAGCCAATTCATCATTCAATTTGGAAATTGAAACTAAGTGATCACTACAAGCATCAACATCGAAATCTTTACATCTCTTACAGATAGTAACATGCTCTACACAAGAGTTAGATTTACTAGCTACTTCTAGCTTAGCATTTAAATCATCATTAACACTTTTTAAAGTAGCAATGGTTTCATGACAAGTAGATAGTTCATAAGAAAGCATTTCATTTCTTTTAACTTCTAAAGCATGAGATTTTTGTGCTTCTACAAATTTATCATGTTCTTCATATAACAAATCCTCTTGCTTTTCTAGAAGTCTATCCTTTTCATTCAAGGCATCAATCAATTCATTAATTTTATCTATTTTAGTTCTATCCAATCCCTTGAACAAACTAGAATAATCTATCTCATCGTCATCACTAGAGTCATCATCACTTGAAGAAGCATAAGTGGTATCCCGAGTACATACCTTCTTCTCCTTCGCCATGAGGCATGTGTGATGCTCGTTGGGGAAGAGGGATGACTTGTTGAAGGCAGTGGCGGCGAGTCCTTAATTGTTGGAGTCGGAGGTGGAGCAGTCCGAATCCCACTCCTTTCTAATATGTGCCTCGCCCTTGGCCTTCTTGTAATTTTTCTTCTTCTCCCTCTTATTTCCTTTTTTCTGGTCACTATCATTATCGGGACAGTTAGCAATAAAATGACCAAGCTTACCACATTTGAAGCATGAGCGCTTCCCCTTCGTCTTGGTCTTGCTTGGCTGTCCCTTGCGACCTTTAAGCGCCGTCTTGAAGCGCTTGATGATGAGGGCCATTTCCTCATCATTTAGCCCTGCCGCCTCAACTTGCGCCACCTTGCTAGGTAACGCCTCCTTGCTTCTCGTTGCCTTGAGAGCAACGGGTTGAGGCTCATTGATTGGACCATTCAGTGCGTCGTCCACGTACCTCGCCTCCTTGATCATCATTCGCCCGCTTACGAATTTTCCAAGGACTTCTTCGGGCGACATTTTGGTGTACCTGGGATTCTCACGAATATTATTCACCAAATGAGGATCAAGAACGGTAAAGGACCTTAGCATCAATCGAACGACGTCGTGGTCCGTCCATCGCGTGCTTCCGTAGCTCCTTAATTTGTTAATAAGGGTCTTGAGCCGGTTGTATGTTTGGGTTGGCTCCTCGCCCCTTATCATCGCGAATCGTCCAAGCTCTCCCTCCACCAACTCCATCTTGGTGAGCAAGGTGACGTCGTTCCCCTCATAAGAAATCTTGAGGGTATCCCAGATCTGCTTGGCATTATCCAAGCCGCTCACTTTATGGTACTCGTCCCTGCACAAGGATGCTAACAACACAGTAGTGGCTTGTGCATTTCTATGAATCTGTTCATTGATAAAAATAGGACTATCCGAGCTATCAAACTTCATTCCATTCTCAACAATCTCCCATATGCTTGGATGGAGAGAGAATAGGTGACTACGCATTTTGTGATCTCCTTCCTTATTTGCCGAAGCCGACCGTTGGAGCCTGAGAGCCGTTGGCGCACCGGACACCGTCCGGTGCACACCGGACAGTCCGGTGCACCAATGTGACCGTTGGCTCGGCCACGCGTCACACGCGGAATCCTCGGCCGACCGTTGCCCCGGCTGACCGTTGGCTCACCGGACAGTCCGGTGCACCACCGGACAGACCGGTGAATTTTAGCCGTACGCCGTTGATGGTTTCCCGAGAGCGACAAGTTCGCCTGTGAACGGCTCACCGGACAGTCCGGTGCATCACAGAACAGACTGGTGAATTATAGCCGTACACCGCCGTCGAAGTCCCGAGAGCAGCCTGTTCGCCAGAGCCAGCCTGGCGCACCGGACACTGTCCGGTGCACCACCGGACACTGTCCGTGCACCACCGGACAGTCCGGTGCACCCTATGGCGGAACCGCCCGAATTATCCCAACTTAAGTGCCTAAGTCCTGCCTTAAAGGCTAGACCACACTTAAATAGGAATAAATCGTCAGTCCCTCGGATCTAGTCCGACGAGACCACTTATCCAGGATCGAATACCACTAGCTCACACGAAGGTGAGGCACATAGAAATACAATAAAACATAATACCACAAATTTAATAAGTATCATTAGTGATTACATTATCGGAGTTTCAGAAATAATAACCAAAATTTTTAGTGCAGCGGAAATAACTAACGGAGAAAACCGAGTAACATGGCGAAGCCTGGCCACGCTACTCCTCCTGGTCCCCTCCTGCGGAAGCAGTAACCCACTCGACCGTCTATCCCGGTGGCAGGGATGGAGGCCAAGTCACACCATCAACCAAATCATCCTAAGGAGTACCTGCAAAAATTGTGCCACAAGCAAGGCTGAGTATACTAATACTCAGCTAGACTTACCCGGTGTGAGGAGTCTACTCCTCTACCTCTAGACATGCAGCTGTTTGGCTGTGGGGTTTGGTTGCCAAAAGCACTAGCTGAGTTTCTAAATCAAGATTTTAACTTTGTCAAAATTAAGTGTGACTCTCTTAAGGCTAAAAGTGTACCATCTATTCATACATAGTAGCAAGCATTTTTAGCAATCAACAGCTTGTATCATCCCAACACAGTTCCACTTATTACTCAATGTAGCAGCATGGATCAAGCAGTCTCATTAGCTGCGAGAAGCAGACGATTCGAATCGAGTTTTTATCCTTGCAAGGTAAACCTAAACACACGACATGCAGGGGCACTCCGTCCCCACACATATCAACCGTCCCCATCGATTCCCTGGCAACAGATCAGGTCTCACCGCCTTGGCGTACAATGCCTCACTGACCCCGACTGGCCGTCGTGCAGTGACCGCACTTGTACCCACCATAACCGGAATGGGAGACTACGTCTCAGGTCGCGTGAGGGGGTATGTCTGCGGGCAGGTTCACTCAGGTACTAGGCTTACCGATTTACCATATTTCTCGGCATATGTTTAGTACGTTCAAACGCTTGACACACGGTACCACACCACAATCCTTATTCAAATTTTTATCCCGTGGACAATCAATCCCCATGGATTGTTGCCCACAAACCAGCATCATTATGAGAAGAAAGTGGATACAACCAAATTCCTGACCTCGCGCGAGTGCTAGAAAAATCACTCGACTTCTACCGAGATCCTAATTAATAAAGCAGCTACTCGACCTAGCATACTAGTATCCATCTCAAAAGGAATCCTGAGTTCATGCAACTAGGGTTTCATTCAACTCCTACACTTAAGTGCACAGTACAAGCCTACAAACATTAAGTGTAGTAAAATAGCATATATAAACGGTTATGCATAAAACCGGGGCTTCCCTTTATTTTAACACTTAGATAGTGTTTTGCTGGGGAAGATACTCGCTTGGCGAGCATCCACTGGTTATGTCCATTCTTCAGGTCGTCCACCATGGCATCTTGTGGTTGGCACCACATCACTGGCTCGATCATCATCTCTCGGTCCTATATGAGATGCAAGATGCATATGTATGAATATAATGAAAGTAGCACAAGATATACAATACACGGTAGCGAACTAAACACCAAGTAGTAAGACACCGCAACGACTATACGCAAGCGCTAGCTATTCGTACATTATCGGCGTTCATCATTTACACCATTAACAAGACGACCATATTTTATTTATTTACGCAACACAAATACGATATCACAGGTACACGCATTTATTTAATTGCTACGACTTTGCATTAGTTCTATTGATCACACAAAAGCATCACACACAAGTTTAACCGATGACATAGGCATCAATGTCTATGGAAATTCTATATCACAATCAACTAAAGAAGAAACATATAAAACAATACACACATGTCATCTTTAGCTTAGCTATGGCAAGTCTACATTACTTAAGAGCAAACCCACATTTTTAGCAAATAGGGTGAACTAAACAATCAAATGCGCATATGCAGATTTTCGGGACAGCAACACAGCAGCTACTTGTTTTAATCATAACTTTTCAAATATTAACCCAAAAATAGTAAACTAAGACTTTTTAGAAAGCTTAAAAAGTTTTCTACAACTTTGGTATTTTCACCTCAACAAGATTCAACACTTAGCAAGGTCAAAACATGCTAATACAACAGCGCTGTCCAGATTTGGACAGATTCAGGCTAGCAACTTCAAAATTTCACAACTGAAAATTCAGACATTCAAACAAAGTGATCCTAGACTTTCTGAAAAGCTAATTAAATGTTCTACAAATTGTTTATAAACATCACAGGGTGATTCAATATTTAACTAAGCGTAAATATCACTAAAATACCTTGCTGTCCAGAACTGGACAGATTCAGTCTTTATATTTGAAACATTCATAACTTAAGCTTCAGACCACCAAAAAGGGTGATCTAAGACTTTTTGGAAAGCTCAGCAAAAGTACTACACAACTTTTATAATCACCAAGAGGTGATTCCAGGTTTAACTAAATCAAACATTTCAGTCTTCAAAATCTGTTCTGTTAGGGGACAGAACACAGCAAGCAGTTTGTAAAATTCATAACTCTTAAACTATCAGTCCTATGGTTATGAAATTTTAACACAAGCAAGATCAGAAAAGCCTCTACAACTTTCTTGTAATCGACAAGGACTGATTCTAACAATAACTTAAGCAAACAATACAGTTTCTGAAATCTGTACAGAATTTGGACAGATTCAGTTACTGAATTTGTAAAAAGCATAACTCCTAAACTATCAGACCTGTGGCTGTCAAATTTTAACACAAGTAAGATAATAGAGTTGTCTACAACTTTCTTGTGAACACCAATAACTGATTTCAACATTAACTTAATCAACCACTGCAATTTCTGAAATCTGTTCAGAAATTCGACAGATTCAGGTGCTGGACTTGTGAAAAGCACAACTCTTAAACGATCAGGTTTTGGGCTGTAAAATTTTAGTACCAGCAAGATAGTAAGGTTATCTACAACTCTTCTATACAACTTTTCTACAGAAAACATAATTTAATTCATCAAACAAACAGCACAATGAAAACAGCGTGTGCAGTCCAAAACAGCAATCATTAACTTTCAGCTTCTCTATAATTCCAGAATTAGTTGTGTTCTAGAGACTTGAATTATTCTAACACCTCACCGTTGATTTGGGTTAAATTAGTCAAATTAGGACCATCAAGTTGACTCATAAATTTTATCCAAGTCATTTCGTGCTCTAGATTTACCATACTCAATTAACCACGCGTTCTCCACGATAATCAACATCGAAGCGCTTTTCACCCAATAATTTGCATTTTAACTTAGACACCACATGAGCACTACTAATTTTTACCTGTGACCATATCCATACGCATTTAGACCACAACAAGTATTTCATCGTAACTACGAGCTTAACCAACGCCATCCAACTAGTCGATTAACCAAAGGGATGGCATAGCCCGCCATACGACATACACATCGGCTTGCCTATTATTAACGCAGTCCGAGACACCACACCTATTTATATCACAATCACTTACGCCATCGACTCCTACTTAACTTGAGTTGGCTAATGACTGACTATTTCCCAATTATCAACATACACCACATTTCACCATTTGTGGATACTTGCACGACACATGGCTATTGTAATACATCACAAGTACATACAACCCCATCAGTAAAGCACCAGCACATTTCCAAAAATTCACCGAGACTACGACGACAAGGCATCGATCTTATCATGCATATAAAAGCATCACAAGCGTGTTCACGGAACCTACCGGTTAACTTGATCGACACACTTCCCCTGTTCTTTGCCTTTCAAATTTTATCGCACAACAAGAATCATCCCCATCGAGCACACCTTATTTTACCATGTCTCGCATACAACCATATTGTGGCGTGCACTCGAGACACTTCAATCAACGTGGCGCGACCACTAATATATGAACTCCGATACTCATGTTTTAATAATTCATCCTCTACGCAACTAGCATTTTCTAACTACTCGTCACATCAATAAATATACTCCCTATATAAGCATGAATTCCATCACATTGCATAAAACAATTACACTTTTCGCATAACCACATATCAATACATTTCCCAAAACAAAAGCCGCATTTTGTAACTTAGTTTTTCGCATCAAACAACACATTGCATATTTTTCCTACCAAGATATAAAAACAGCCGAGTTCCTTTCTTCTTCGTTTTCTTCTCTACGCAAAAATTCAATCCATATCAACACAATTTTTAAACATGCACCACATCGACCAAAACATAATTAGACAACTACAATTCGCACGCATCGAACCTCTTGTTCTCCAATCGCAAACGCGATCCTACCAATGCTTATAACCGAAACATTTTACACACATCCATTCAAAATAACTAATCGAGTCGACCGAGAGCGACATACATCGGCTCACCATAAACAAACCCAATCGGTGTTTGTAAGGACGATGGCGATTCCGATTTGCACATAACTTCGAACGTCGACGAGCGTCGAACGACTTGCCTTCTCCACGCAAAACACGGGGTTCTTCGCCTCCACAAAATAAAACAAAACAGCACATATACACAATTTAATCATCGGAGAACAATGCCGATGTGGAATCAAACAAAAATCATCGTCGTCTCACCGGGGTGAACGGCGTCGATGTTGGGGCTGCGCAGATCCGGCGAAGTGAGATGCGTAGACGGTCGAACCGCGCAGATCGACGACGTAGTGTGGGGCTGCCCAAACACCCACGCGACGCCTTGGGTCGGGACTGCGCAGATCGGGCCGATGCAAGCAACACAGAGGGGATCTCATGACCGTTGCTCGCTGCGGCATTTCGCCGAGCACTCAACGCGCGAGGCGAAGGAGCATGCTGCTGCGATTACTGGGCGCCGGCAAGGGGAAGTTGCAGGGGGTGGCGCCCATGGGAAGAGGCTCTCTGCTGGAAAAAAAATTTGGGCGTCACGGCTGGGAGAAAGATGAATAGGGAGGCGCTGGAAAAATTTCTGGGCACTTGCTTGGGGGATTTTTCTGGGCGTCCATGGGAGGTGGAGCTCCTGCTGCTTCCCTGGAAAAAGGTAGGGCGCAGGGGAAAGTGGAGCCGGCTGGGAGATATGGCGCCGTGGAGGAAAAAGCTTCTGCTCCCTGCGCACGTACAGGAAATAGAGAGGAGCTGCTGGTGGAGGAAGAAGAAGGGGGAGCCGGCTGGTGGAGATGGAAGAGCTCGGCTCCATGCAAATATGGAGCTCGCCATTTGGAGCAGTGGCAGGGGGCGTCCTTAGCTGCTGGGCGAGCTCGGCATGGAGAGGCTGCTTGCTGCCGTGATGCGGGAGGAAGAAGGGGAGGACGCCATGGGAGGAGAGGGAGCTCCCTGCTGCAGTCGCTCGCAGGAGGAGCCGGGAGGGCGCCACGCCATGGCTGCTGCGCTGTGGAGGCCGTCGGCCATGGGAGGCAGAGAGCACGCAGGGAGGTGGAGCTGAGCTCCCTGCTGCACGCCGTGTGGAAGAAGACAGGGAGAAAAAGAAGAGGGTGGCGGCTAGGGGGGTAGGTGAATAAAAGCCAAGTGCAAGGGGAGAGAGGTTCTATTTATAGAAGGAGCCCTAGGGTTAGGGTTTCAAATGGGCCCAATTGGGCTGGGTTGGGCTGGCCCAAACACGCAAACGGGCTGCGTTAAATTATTTCCGGAGTAAAAATGCTTCTGCGGAATCCGTCTGTGTAAAAACAGAGCGAAAAGAGTTCGGACGAACGGAAGGTTGAGCGATTAATTCGACCGAGAGTTTGATTTGAATTTGCTCGGAAATAATTTCCCTATGCGTGATTCAAAATGAAATGCCTCGGGATACGACCAGCTTTCGGATTTTTAGCCGGAGAAATCGGATCGTGACATTTTAAAATCACAGTCGATACGGGGTTTTGAATTTCGGCTCGGACATGAGATATTTGGCCGAGTCGAGTAAGAATTAATTAGAGGACGATATATTGAGTATTCCGTTTGAGAGTACGGAGTCGGATTAAAATAGCCGGACATCGATCGGGGTTCGAGGAATTAGACTCGGGCTCAAATCAGATAATAGTCGTCGAGAGTTTGATTTAAAGAGCAGCAGATGAGATTTAAAATTCGAGAACGATCTTCGAGTCTGCATTAGTTCCGAGAATTAAAAGTTTTAACACGCTCCAAAACTGGCTGTTTCTCGCGATCGATTAACTCTGAATTCGGTGAACTTCCGAGAGAAAGCCTGATAAACAGAGATAGGCACGATCGAGAAATAGAAATTTTTACTGAGCATCCGAGATTAGGATTAATCTCCCGACGTAACACGAAACTGACACCTGGGGTGTCACAGCCTTCCCCCCTTAAACAGAATCTCGTCCCGAGATTCGAATGAGGATCTTCAAGGGTGGAGAAGCATGTAACTCCTAGGCTGGAGATAGATGCAAATTTATGAGATGTGATCTAACAAGATACTGAAGATAGATTTGGGTAGAATATCGCGGCATGTGGAGACAAAATGCAGCGACCACTCTGAGAGAATGTATACAAAAGATAGCACATCCGTATAGTCTCGTAATGGATCACAACTATTAACCGCGATACCAGCGCGTGCCGAGTAGCTCAACCATGTGTGCACCATAGTAGGCTCTCGGTTTCGTCACGGCACCATCGGTCGTTAGTCATAACACCATTACCAAACGTAACCAATGAGAATTCCACATAGCATAAATAGATGGAGCCCATGAGAGTATGGCTCAAAAATGTGATCAGAGTTGAAGTAGAGATTGCTGGCAAAAAGAGCATCACATGAGAATTTTCATTTAACTCAAGGAACCATTTTATGATCAGCATGGAGATTATCAGATCAGATATTAGCACGAGATTTGATATGAGGATGAACCGACCCTGAGATCAAGATTGATGAGCTTTTAGAGACATGAGAGAAATAAAGTCAATAGCATAATCCATTGAACCAAACGGATCCACTGACTAGAGATAAGTTGATAAAATGACGTCATGATCCCTGGAGGAAGGGCATGAGATCGACCAGAATTGAGAGATTTAGGCAAGATCAACATCCGATACTTGAGAACGAGTTATAGCAGACAACCAGATAACAAGGCAGAATCATTAAGGGATTCGGAGATTCGGATAATAAGTCACAACATGATTCACAAGGAGAAAGATTACCAGATCCAAGCGAAAGGAGAGGTAGGCAAATAGGATCAGCTAGGATGATCAACAGAAATGCTATGAAGTTTTGGATTAAGGATTTACGGAAAGAAACATGACTTGCATATGGTTGGCGCGACTAGTCCCAACAACAATTTTTTTTTTACACAACAAGGGCACAAGGAGACTTGGGTTGGTCTAGCGGTCAAGCTATGGGCATCTATAGGTTGTGCGGGTGCATTATCAATAGTGCAACACACAAGGGTTTGAAAACACCAAAACAAGCATGTGATTTGATTTTTTTAAGGGTTTCACTTGCTAACCACTAGGTTGTTTAAAGTGGGCGTGTATTTTTATGAGGAAACAAACAACACATTTTTTTTTGCAAAAAGGGTTGAACAATTTCAATACCACCTAGATAGCAAGGCAAGAGAAACACATAACACAACCTAACAAGACTTACCAATCTAACATGAGGTACGACATTTCTAACATAACAGTACATCACATTATTCACAAGTTTTTATTATTGGAATAAAGGTGAGAGAAGCATGTTGATGCGCAAGAGACAATTATAATGCGACAATCAGGATGCATGCTCATTCTAGTCGTCTTCTCAGACCTAATTAATTCTTCGGGTGCTTCTATAGCATCCCTATTAATAGTAGTAGGAGCCTTTATGGCCTATATAATTAGCCACCTAGCTACCCATCTATTCCCTAAGGCTTCACGTCTTAGATCTATCCTTATCGTCCTGACGGTCTATCCAACATTGGTTTCTAGCAAGTTTTACTTTAGAAAAGGTTGGTAATCATGACTTATTGACTTCTCTGTGATGGTATTCGCTCCGATACCAGCTGTGGCGGAACCGCCCGAATTATCCCAACTTAAGTGCCTAAGTCCTGCCTTAAAGGCTAGACCACACTTAAATAGGAATAAATCATCAGTCCCTCGGATCTAGTCCGACGAGGCCACTTATCCAGGATCGAATACCACTAGCTCACACGAAGGTGAGGCACAGAGAAATACAATAAAACATAATACCACAAATTTAATAAGTATCATTAGTGATTACATTATCGGAGTTTCAGAAATAATAACCAAAATTTTTAGTGCAGCGGAAATAACTAACGGAGAAAACCGAGTAACATGGCGAAGCCTGGCCACGCTACTCCTCCTGGTCCCCTCCTGCGGAAGCAGTAACCCACTCGACCGTCTATCCCGGTGGCAGGGATGGAGGCCAAGTCACACCATCAACCAAATCATCCTAAGGAGTACCTGCAAAAATTGTGCCACAAGCAAGGCTGAGTATACTAATACTCAGCTAGACTTACCCGGTGTGAGGAGTCTACTCCTCTACCTCTAGACATGCAACTGTTTGGCTGTGGGGTTTGGTTGCCAAAAGCACTAGCTGAGTTTCTAAATCAAGATTTTAACTTTGTCAAAATTAAGTGTGACTCTCTTAAGGCTAAAAGTGTACCATCTATTCATACATAGTAGCAAGCATTTTTAGCAATCAACAGCTTGTATCATCCCAACACAGTTCCACTTATTACTCAATGTAGCAGCATGGATCAAGCAGTCTCATTAGCTGCGAGAAGCAGACGATTCGAATCGAGTTTTTATCCTTGCAAGGTAAACCTAAACACACGACATGCAGGGGCACTCCGTCCCCACACATATCAACCGTCCCCATCGATTCCCTGGCAACAGATCAGGTCTCACCGCCTTGGCGTACAATGCCTCACTGACCCCGACTGGCCGTCGTGCAGTGACCGCACTTGTACCCACCATAACCGGAATGGGAGACTACGTCTCAGGTCGCGTGAGGGGGTATGTCTGCGGGCAGGTTCACTCAGGTACTAGGCTTACCGATTTACCATATTTCTCGGCATATGTTTAGTACGTTCAAACGCTTGACACACGGTACCACACCACAATCCTTATTCAAATTTTTATCCCGTGGACAATCAATCCCCATGGATTGTTGCCCACAAACCAGCATCATTATGAGAAGAAAGTGGATACAACCAAATTCCTGACCTCGCGCGAGTGCTAGAAAAATCACTCGACTTCTACCGAGATCCTAATTAATAAAGCAGCTACTCGACCTAGCATACTAGTATCCATCTCAAAAGGAATCCTGAGTTCATGCAACTAGGGTTTCATTCAACTCCTACACTTAAGTGCACAGTACAAGCCTACAAACATTAAGTGTAGTAAAATAGCATATATAAACGGTTATGCATAAAACCGGGGCTTGCCTTTATTTTAACACTTAGATAGTGTTTTGCTGGGGAAGATACTCGCTTGGCGAGCATCCACTGGTTATGTCCATTCTTCAGGTCGTCCACCATGGCATCTTGTGGTTGACACCACATCACTGGCTCGATCATCATCTCTCGGTCCTATATGAGATGCAAGATGCATATGTATGAATATAATGAAAGTAGCACAAGATATACAATACACGGTAGCGAACTAAACACCAAGTAGTAAGACACCGCAACGACTATACGCAAGCGCTAGCTATTCGTACATTATCGGCGTTCATCATTTACACCATTAACAAGACGACCATATTTTATTTATTTACGCAACACAAATACGATATCACAGGTACACGCATTTATTTAATTGCTACGACTTTGCATTAGTTCTATTAATCACACAAAAGCATCACACACAAGTTTAACCGATGACATAGGCATCAATGTCTATGGAAATTCTATATCACAATCAACTAAAGAAGAAACATATAAAACAATACACACATGTCATCTTTAGCTTAGCTATGGCAAGTCTACATTACTTAAGAGCAAACCCACATTTTTAGCAAATAGGGTGAACTAAACAATCAAATGCGCATATGCAGATTTTCGGGACAGCAACACAGCAGCTACTTGTTTTAATCATAACTTTTCAAATATTAACCCAAAAATAGTAAACTAAGACTTTTTAGAAAGCTTAAAAAGTTTTCTACAACTTTGGTATTTTCACCTCAACAAGATTCAACACTTAGCAAGGTCAAAACATGCTAATACAACAGCGCTGTCCAGATTTGGACAGATTCAGGCTAGCAACTTCAAAATTTCACAACTGAAAATTCAGACATTCAAACAAAGTGATCCTAGACTTTCTGAAAAGCTAATTAAATTTTCTACAAATTGTTTATAAACATCACAGGGTGATTCAATATTTAACTAAGCGTAAATATCACTAAAATACCTTGCTGTCCAGAACTGGACAGATTCAGTCTTTATATTTGAAACATTCATAACTTAAGCTTCAGACCACCAAAAAGGGTGATCTAAGACTTTTTGGAAAGCTCAGCAAAAGTACTACACAACTTTTATAATCACCAAGAGGTGATTCCAGGTTTAACTAAATCAAACATTTCAGTCTTCAAAATCTGTTCTGTTAGGGGACAGAACACAGCAAGCAGTTTGTAAAATTCATAACTCTTAAACTATCAGTCCTATGGTTATGAAATTTTAACACAAGCAAGATCAGAAAAGCTTCTACAACTTTCTTATAATCGACAAGGACCGATTCTAACATTAACTTAAGCAAACAATACAGTTTCTGAAATCTGTACAGAATTTGGACAGATTCAGTTACTGAATTTGTAAAAAGCATAACTCCTAAACTATCAGACCTGTGGCTGTCAAATTTTAACACAAGTAAGATAATAGAGTTGTCTACAACTTTCTTGTGAACACCAATAACTGATTTCAACATTAACTTAATCAACCACTGCAATTTCTGAAATCTGTTCAGAAATTCGACAGATTCAGGTGCTGGACTTGTGAAAAGCACAACTCTTAAACGATCAGGTTTTGGGCTGTAAAATTTTAGTACCAGCAAGATAGTAAGGTTATCTACAACTCTTCTATACAACTTTTCTACAGAAAACATAATTTAATTCATCAAACAAACAGCACAATGAAAACAGCGTGTGCAGTCCAAAACAGCAATCATTAACTTTCAGCTTCTCTATAATTCCAGAATTAGTTGTGTTCTAGAGACTTGAATTATTCTAACACCTCACCGTTGATTTAGGTTAAATTAGTCAAATTAGGACCATCAAGTTGACTCATAAATTTTATCCAAGTCATTTCGTGCTCTAGATTTACCATACTCAATTAACCATGCGTTCTCCACGATAATCAACATCGAAGCGCTTTTCACCCAATAATTTGCATTTTAACTTAGACACCACATGAGCACTACTAATTTTTACCTGTGACCATATCCATACGCATTTAGACCACAACAAGTATTTCATCGTAACTACGAGCTTAACCAACGCCATCCAACTAGTCGATTAACCAAAGGGATGGCATAGCCCGCCATACGACATACACATCGGCTTGCCTATTATTAACGCAGTCCGAGACACCACACCTATTTATATCACAATCACTTACGCCATCGACTCCTACTTAACTTGAGTTGGCTAATGACTGACTATTTCCCAATTATCAACATACACCACATTTCACCATTTGTGGATACTTGCACGACACATGGCTATTGTAATACATCACAAGTACATACAACCCCATCAGTAAAGCACCAGCACATTTCCAAAAATTCACCGAGACTACGACGACAAGGCATCGATCTTATCATGCATATAAAAGCATCACAAGCGTGTTCACGGAACCTACCGGTTAACTTGATCGACACACTTCCCCTGTTCTTTGCCTTTCAAATTTTATCGCACAACAAGAATCATCCCCATCGAGCACACCTTATTTTACCATGTCTCGCATACAACCATATTGTGGCGTGCACTCGAGACACTTCAATCAACGTGGCGCGACCACTAATATATGAACTCCGATACTCATGTTTTAATAATTCATCCTCTACGCAACTAGCATTTTCTAACTACTCGTCACATCAATAAATATACTCCCTATATAAGCATGAATTCCATCACATTGCATAAAACAAGTACACTTTTCGCATAACCACATATCAATACATTTCCCAAAACAAAAGCCGCATTTTGTAACTTAGTTTTTCGCATCAAACAACACATTGCATATTTTTCCTACCAAGATATAAAAACAGCCGAGTTCCTTTCTTCTTCGTTTTCTTCTCTACGCAAAAATTCAATCCATATCAACACAATTTTTAAACATGCACCACATCGACCAAAACATAATTAGACAACTACAATTCGCACGCATCGAACCTCTTGTTCTCCAATCGCAAACGCGATCCTACCAATGCTTATAACCGAAACATTTTACACACATCCATTCAAAATAACTAATCGAGTCGACCGAGAGCGACATACATCGGCTCACCATAAACAAACCCAATCGGTGTTTGTAAGGACGATGGCGATTCCGATTTGCACATAACTTCGAACGTCGACGAGCGTCGAACGACTTGCCTTCTCCACGCAAAACACGGGGTTCTTCGCCTCCACAAAATAAAACAAAACAGCACATATACACAATTTAATCATCGGAGAACAATGCCGATGTGGAATCAAACAAAAATCATCGTCGTCTCACCGGGGTGAACGGCGTCGATGTTGGGGCTGCGCAGATCCGGCGAAGTGAGACACGTAGACGGTCGAACCGCGCAGATCGACGACGTAGTGTGGGGCTGCCCAAACACCCACGCGACGCCTTGGGTCGGGACTGCACAGATCGGGCCGATGCAAGCAACACAGAGGGGATCTCATGACCGTTGCTCGCTGCGGCATTTCGCCGAGCACTCAACGCGCGAGGCGAAGGAGCATGCTGCTGCGATTACTGGGCGCCGGCAAGGGGAAGTTGCAGGGGGTGGCGCCCATGGGAAGAGGCTCTTTGCTGGAAAAAAATCTGGGCGTCACGGCTGGGAGAAAGATGTATAGGGAGGTGCTGGAAAAATTTCTGGGCACTTGCTTGGGGGATTTTTCTGGGCGTCCATGGGAGGTGGAGCTCCTGCTGCTTCCCTGGAAAAAGGTAGGGCGCAGGGGAAAGTGGAGCCGGCTGGGAGATATGGCGCCGTGGAGGAAAAAGCTTCTGCTCCCTGCGCACGTACAGGAAATAGAGAGGAGCTGCTGGTGGAGGAAGAAGAAGGGGGAGCCGGCTGGTGGAGATGGAAGAGCTCGGCTCCATGCAAATATGGAGCTCGCCATTTGGAGCAGTGGCAGGGGGCGTCCTTGGCTGCTGGGCGAGCTCGGCATGGAGAGGCTGCTTGCTGCCGTGATGCGGGAGGAAGAAGGGGAGGACGCCATGGGAGGAGAGGGAGCTCCCTGCTGCAGTCGCTCGCAGGAGGAGCCGGGAGGGCGCCACGCCATGGCTGCTGCGCTGTGGAGGCCGTCAGCCATGGGAGGCAGAGAGCACGCAGGGAGGTGGAGCTGAGCTCCCTGCTGCACGCCGTGTGGAAGAAGACAGGGAGAAAAAGAAGAGGGTGGCGGCTAGGGGGGTAGGTGAATAAAAGCCAAGTGCAAGGGGAGAGAGGTTCTATTTATAGAAGGAGCCCTAGGGTTAGGGTTTCAAATGGGCCCAATTGGGCTGGGTTGGGCTGGCCCAAACACGCAAACGGGCTGCGTTAAATTATTTCCGGAGTAAAAATGCTTCTGCGGAATCCGTCTGTGTAAAAACAGAGCGAAAAGAGTTCGGACGAACGGAAGGTTGAGCGATTAATTCGACCGAGAGTTTGATTTGAATTTGCTCGGAAATAATTTCCCTATGCGTGATTCAAAATGAAATGCCTCGGGATACGACCAGCTTTCGGATTTTTAGCCGGAGAAATCGGATCGTGACATTTTAAAATCACAGTCGATACGGGGTTTTGAATTTTGGCTCGGACATGAGATATTTGGCCGAGTCGAGTAAGAATTAATTAGAGGACGATATATTGAGTATTCCGTTTGAGAGTACGGAGTCGGATTAAAATAGCCGGACATCGATCGGGGTTCGAGGAATTAGACTCGGGCTCAAATCAGATAATAGTCGTCGAGAGTTTGATTTAAAGAGCAGCAGATGAGATTTAAAATTCGAGAACGATCTTCGAGTCTGCATTAGTTCCGAGAATTAAAAGTTTTAACACGCTCCAAAACTGGCTGTTTCTCACGATCGATTAACTCTGAATTCGGTGAACTTCCGAGAGAAAGCCTGATAAACAGAGATAGGCACGATCGAGAAATAGAAATTTTTACTGAGCATCCGAGATTAGGATTAATCTCCCGACGTAACACGAAACTGACACCTGGGGTGTCACACACCCAGACCGAGCTGACTTCGGCTGATCATAGCCATCTCATTTCCAATTCAGTTTTTCCTGTTTCCAGCACTTAGACACAACACATTAGTCCATAAAACAATGTACTAAGTCTAGAAACATACCTTTTGACATGATTTGCACTTTGTCCACCACTTTGCATAGATTAGCACAAAAGCACTTGTGTTGGCACTCAATCACCAAAATACTTAGAAATGTCCCAAGGGCACATTTCCCTTTCACTTTACTTGTTTCTCGATTTCAGTCTTTTGCTGTGGAGTGTACCTATAAGGTCTCAACCGAAAAGGAAGTGCATCAGGCACTAGAGGAATGGAATGGTCCATAGACCTTTTACGTGGCAGCGTCTTCGGTGTTTGGAACAGGTCCTGATAACGTTCCACTAGTTGTTCAATCACTGGAGGCATCACTGGATTATTAGTCCCTGTCACCACTCAGATTTCCAGAAGTTGCTCCACAGCATCCTGCTTTACCAGTCCTCTAAGTTGTGTTCTTGACAACTGTCGACAACTTCCAAGTTGAGGTTTGATTCTTGTAGGAGATCTTACTTCCATTATATAAAAACTTCATCCATTTTTCAGCCCAGTGCACCGCCCTAGGGTTGTAACCCTCCAACCAGTCCATGCCCAATATCATGTCATATCCACTGAGTGGTAACACCTTCAAATCCATATGAAATGTTACCCCTCCCACAGAGCCACTTGCAATTTGGAAGCTAGTGCTTGCTCCACAAAATCCTTCCATAAGCTACCTTTACACAAATTGGTTTTGGTAATGTTTGCACATTTGGTATGGTTCCCATCAGCTTACTGCTCATGAAACTTCTGGAGCTACCTAAGTCCACTAGGATTAGCACCTGTTGCCCAAAAACGGATGCTAACAGCCGAATCTCTACTTCTTCCTCCTTTTCATCAGTAGTTTCTAGCTCTTCATAGCTGTCACTTTCTTCAGTTGGTTGTGCCAAAGCCCACATCTCCTCCACCACATGTAAAGGAACATTTGCAGAACATTGATGATTCTGACCCCATCTTTCCCTGCACTTGAAACAAAGACCCTTAGCCCTCCTGTAGGCCTTCAGTGCCAACAGTTTACCTTCATCTTGCCTTGGGTTCATGGTGGCTAAACTTCGATGTTCATTTGTGGAATGGATATTTCGACCCCCATTTGCATTTGAAGTAGCTCCCAGCACTAGACTGAATCTTTCGAGTGGTTTAGAAAACCTCCACCATCCATTCTCCGACCCTCCTTTTCTTCTAGTGTAGGTGAACACATCCTCCTGTAATAGAGAAAGGGTGCAAGCAGTATCCAATTCTGACGGATGTTGAATAACAATTACAGATTTAATCTCATCCTTAAGCCCATTAATGAATCTAGTCATGATCATGGAAGAGGTGAGCTGAGTTTCGTGTGCTAAAAGTTGGTGCATCAAAATATCAAACTGCTTGACATACTCCACTACGGATGTGTTCTTCCTAATGTGATAGAATTGTCGGATAAGCAAATTGTGTTGATCCCTCTCAAAATGCGTGTTCAGATTACTCCAAAACTCCTCCTAGTTCATCTCACTGAGTTTATCTTCCATGGATGGAATCCAGGATACGGCAGGACCCTCAAAATACATGATCAACATCCAAATTCATCGCTCTCTAGGCACCAGATAAAAATCAAAATAGGTTTCACTTCTATGTTTCCAGAGTTTAGGGTTTGCACCATCAAACGGAGGAAAATTCATGCTAGGTCCTACCGATCCTAGACTAGATCCTTGAGACCAATCCCCCATAGACTGACGCCCTTCCAATTCCCATCGAAACTGATTCTCACTATTTCTTGGGATAGTACCTTTGACCAGAGGGGGTGTTTGGAACTCCTCGGTTCTGGCACCCGGTCTCCAATAGGGTTCATTCTGGCGGTGGCTTGGTTGCCCGTGCATCGCCTCCGTAGAGGAAGGATCCAGGTGAGTGGCTCCTGATGCACCATTGAAAGCTCTCTTGTGGGTTTTGGTGGTTTGGATGACAACCCAATTAAACGACTAACAGGTGTGCTAAGTGTTGAACAGGTGCTTAATGCAAAGCTTACAGGGTTCAACATAAGTGAACAAGTATGATAGTTCAAAGACTAGAATATCTATAGATAATGGACATCACAAGATGGACATTGCTTAAGTCAGACTCGGTGTGCGTAACTTGGAGACAACTGATCAAGCCAAGGATGGAGGCAAGAAGAGCTTCGAGGTATCAAGTGCACGGGAGAAGGTCAAAGAGGCCGAGGAACCCATAGCTAGGGGTGAAGAAGAAGACTTGCAAAGTCAAGGTTGATCGAGTTGAGAAGAGAAATGGTGCATCGAGGATCATGACTTAAGAACGTGACTTATAACTAATGAGGTAATACTATGGTTATGTGGTGTAAGTCATAAGGCTCAAGATGAAGCTCAAGAATTGAACAAGGTCACTAGAAGGAAGAGCAGTGTCAAAGCCAGAACCTAGAAGCAGCCTGAAAGAGCTTAGTTCACTTTGATATTTAGTTTAGGTTGTTACTGTGTTTGGATATATTCTATGTGACCTTTGTAGGGTGTTGGAGCTTAGATATGTCAATCTAGATCAAGTCAAGTTGACTTGATGGTTTAGAGTCCAATAACGACCTCAAACATCCCAAAATGGGTAAAATGATGAAAAAGGTTAAGTATGTAAGGTTTGAGGGTTCAACTATGTTGCATACACCTCTTACTACAAGTTTGGTGCTTTGGTTTGCTATCTAACTCTTTCTATATAGAAAGTGCCATTCTGAGCTCTGCTTGAGGAGAAACAGAAAAGCTAGGAGAAGAACGAGAAAGAGGTAAGTTTTTAGGACTAAGTCAATTGGATTATACTCTAAATGTGTTTGTTTAAGTCTTAGGAAAATCCTCCCAAAAGTTGAAGTCAAATGGAGGAAGAATAGAGGAAAAGGCACTTAGTGTACTGTTCATGGTGCATAGGACAGTGAATAGTAACATGTCCGGTGCACACAGGACAATGAATAGTAACATGTCCGATCCACAGGATAGTGAATAGTAACCTGTCTGGTGCATAGGATAGTGAATAGTAACCTATCTGGTGCATCAACGGCTAGCACCAGACAGTTCGGTGCACCCGCATATAGTGAAAGGCTGGGAGCTTCCAAATGAAGCTCCAACGGCTCCTAGGCCCCTTAGGACTATAAAAGGGACCCCTAGGCGCCTCCAACAAGGGTACAAGAGCAGCGAACAAGTCCATACATCTTTTGGATTAATTCTTTCTCTCCCTCTCTTGTGTATCTCTCTAGTTTGTGTAGAGGTGAAGTTATAAGCCTTTAGAGAGAGGGGAAGTGCTGCTAAGAGCTAGAGCAAAATCTTGAGCGCATTGTTACTCTGCTGGAGTGTTGTCGAGAAGATTGTAAGCAGTCACGACATCGTTATAACTGATATCAATATAGTGGATGGCTTTATCTATCGCACCGACAGATCTGAGCAAATGGAGGAATGAGTTGAAATAGACTCCAAGCCAAGGTGTGGCTAACTTCAACGAGGATTAGGCAAGCATTTTAGGCTTGACCAAACCTTGGGATAAATCCCTATATCTGTGTGTTCTGCTTTTTGTTGTTTGCTGTTTCTCTGTCTTATTTGCTTTTTATACTTGCACTTCAATACTTATATATGGTACAAGCTATCTTCGAAGTGCAAGGTATTATAAGACATGAATTTCAATTCTGCTAAAACCTATTCAAAGGGTGTTTCATTCCACTGCAATCCAGTCTTCGAGTAGAGTAAGAATTTCTAGTTTTTAAGTGTTAAGTTTTATTCGCCAATTCTATTAGGGGCCTTCCTCTTTCGAAGGTCCTCAAAAACACAATTAACCATTTGCTTTTAGTATGAGTTATTACACGGAGCTTCGTTTTTAGGATGGAAGTCTTTCTCTCATGATGAAGGTGTACAAGATGAAGACATGATCTAAGGATGATGAGAATAAACGCCGAAGCTATGGCCAGACTAACAGCTTTGGCTTATAATGGTGATGAAGATTGATGATGATCCTGACCGAAGGGAAAAAAGACTACCGAGTCCTTGATGATTTATGTTACGATCATAAGTAAATGTTAGGGACATAAAAGTACTTTTACTCGGGCTGTGTCCCGTGCCTATAAATAGATGAACAGTAGCACCATACTGTTCACGTTGAATTGTAATCACTCTCACGTCAACACCTTCGAATGAACCTGAAGCATTTAAGAACAAGTGACCAACATTGGCGCCCACCTTCGGTGAACTCACATCCACAACTTTCGGCAAGCATTCGCCTTCATCATGCCGCTGAAGTAAGCAACAGCGCCAGGGGCTGCCTTGCAGCCACTGGACACTAATCAGGAGACACTCTCATTAAGAAAAGCTAGGAGCCAGAAAAGAAAAGCAACCAGCCCAACACTATAGGAGGAGGAATTGGACCAGGAAATCAGAGACCTGGAAGCTATACATCAGCAAGTACAGAGGAAAAGGGAGAAGATGCTTCGGCTAGCCGAACTTCAGAGGAAGATCGACGAAGCCGCCGAAGAAATGTGTCACATCACGTAGGATGATCAAAGATGAGGGCCTCAACACAGAGAGCTTCGTCAAGAAACTCCAATCAACGATGATGGATAGTATGATGATCTTTACCATGGTAACTTTGCTTTTGATCATGCTTGTCCTCTGGCAGTAGAGTTGCAGGCTACCCCATGGCCACCTTCATACAAACCGCGACAACTTCCCATGTATGACAGGCATTCTGACCCAAAGCAATTCCTCATGAGCTATGAAGCAACCATATCATCATATGGTGGCAACACTTCTGTCATGGCAAAGTCCTTCGTCATGGCAGTCTGGAGTGTGCCTCAGACTTGATATTCTTCTCTTCGGTCAGGAACAATCACATCGTGGCAGAAGCTGAAGGATATGATAGTCACAAGCTTCCAGGGCTTCCAAACAAAGCCAGTGACTACTCAAGCTCTATTCTAGTGCACACAAGACCATGAGGAGTACCTGTAGGCATACGTCCGAAGGTTCTTGCGACTTAGAGACCAGGCGCCAACGGTGCCTAATGAGATCGTCATCGAAGCCATGATCAAGGGGCTCCGACCAGGACCGATAGCATAATATTTTGCAAGGAAGCCACCACAAACCTTGGAGAAGCTTCTCCAGAAGATGGATGAGTACATCCGAGATGACAATGATTTCCGCCAGAAAAGGGAGGAATCTTATAGGTACTCTGAGATGACTAGGGGCTTCGGAGGAAGACTCCACCCCAGGAATGTCAGAACGATCCATAATCCCAACACAAATGATGATAGAGCAAATCACACCTAGAGCAGCCATCAAAGCTCACAATCTTCCAAAATGCAGCAAATTTCCTACAGGCCACCAGCCCCAAGAGGTAGAGGGGGAGAAGCTTTGGAGGAAGGTTTGGTACTCAACCTAGGAAATTGTTCTGCTTATTCTGTGGGAGGACAAGGGACACACAACATGGACGTTCCAAGTCACAATCCAAAAGCAGAAGGAAATTGCTGAAGCCGAAGCGCGACAGAATCAGTCGAAGCAGGTCTTGCATACTGCTTCATGCTATTCGCCATATATCCCTGAATGTGTGGGTAATTAGCAACCCACGACGTCGATTGCTTCGGCGAGTCATTCTCAAGCTACTTGGGCTCAGCTACCACCATGACCACCACTAGCACCTACTTTGGTCCATAATCAGCAGCCAGAAGGGCATCGCCAGGCGCAGCGACAGCGTGATACTCGGGAGGAGTCCGAGGCTCGCACAGTCAATAACACTATGCCTAAGTCAAGGCACATCTACTGAAAGCAGTGTTGCGCTTTGACCAGAAAGTTTTCTAATTCAATGTACTTTTTTGTCTTTATATTTCCTCCTCAAAAGAGAATATAAGGAGGTTTAACCTTCAGTTTGATGTAATAAATCTGCGGTTACACCATCGAGTGTAACAAAAAAGGGTGAAGAAGCTCCAAAGTCGTTCCTAAGGCAATGCAGAGCTAAAATACCACCTAAGTAAAGGGTGAAGAAGCTCCAAAGTCATTCCTAAGTGAATGCAGAGCTAAAATACCACCTAAGTAAAGGGTGAAGAAGCTCTAAAGTCGTTCCTAAGGGAATGCAGAGCTAAAATACCACCTAAGTAAAGGGTGAAGAAGCTCCAAAGTCATTCCTAAGGGAATGCAGAGCTAAAATACCACCTAAGTAAAGTGTGAAGAAGCTCCAAAGTTGTTCCTAAGGGAATGCAAAGCTTAGCTCCAAAGTCGTTCCTAAGGGAATGCAAAGCTGAAATACCACCTAAGAAAAAGGTGAAGATACTCCAAAGTCGTTCCTAAGGGGATGTAGAGTCTTATCTTTTATGTTTCATGCGCCAACATCATTTGCATCATACCATAACATCATATTGCATCATGACATCGCATCATACATCATTTTGCATCGACAAAAGCAACGAAAAAATAAGGAGAATTCCTCCTTCAGCTTCGGCAAAGACTCATGGAAGAGTATTGAAGAAGCATGGTCCATGCTTGTGACAGCACTGACATGCGAAGTTTGTGTTCTCGACAATGTTATTCCTACACATCGTTTACAGCAAGAATCAAACATCATATAGTTGCTTTGGCAAAGAAGGGGGATTTCTTTCTGAATCGTGAAAAGAAGGAAAGGTGTTTTGTCGTCGCTAGCTCAGAAATGGTATGTACGAAGGTTCCACGCTTCACAAAGAAATATATTACATCAATATACATGCAAATTGTTTATAAGTGTTTCTTACAAAACCAAGAGTTATACATAAAGACTTGACATTATAGAAAACACAAAGCTTCAGTCTTCCTTAAGCACTTCGTCGGTAGCTTCGTTCAGTAGCTTATCGACAGCTTCGTCAATAGCATCATTATCAATTTTGATTATATCGAGTGCCTCCTTGACAGATGGGTCAGCTTCAGGATTATATTGCTCAGGGTTGGAGAAAGCTCAGCTGCATTGAAACACAAATATCTATTAGTTCTGAAGCTGAAAAATTTATGAAGCTGAGTTATAAAGGGTATACCTGTAAGTCTGGCTCGCTCAATAGCTTCCTCGACCCTTTTGGCCTCTTCTAAGGCGTCATGAGATTCTTTCTCATTCTTTTTAATAGTTTCATCAGCAATTTCCCGTCCACCCTTTAGCCATATATACTTCGGAATAAAATTTCCCACCCAGACTAGTAGCTACGGCTGAAGGGTTTCTAACGTCATCAGTCGAGAAGGCAAAATCTGGCTGAGCTACAGCCTTGGCGTGATCATAACCAGCCTTCTCCAAAATGGACGCAGTGCCACGAGCACCGGCAATGGCGCAAAAGTCCCCTCTATCACTAAGAATTTCTTCAAAAGCTTCGACCTCGTCATTGATCCATTGAATAACTTCATCAGGACTGTCGCAAATGAATTTTTGCTTGGAAGAAAATGCCCCAACTTTAGAAAAGCTGTTCTTCAGACTTTTAGCACATTCCATAGCTACTTCATAGCATTTTTCCTTAGCAACATGAAGCTCATCAACATTTTTCTGTGCCCTTGATCTTTTAATTTCACAAATCTCGTCTACTTCAACATTAAAGTTCTTAGTTGCTTCGGCAACTTTCTTCTTTAGTTCTTGCATCTTGGCTTCATGAGTTTCAGCTTGAGCAGAAAGCCTGGCCTTACTAGATTTTAATTTTTCCACCAAGGAGAGAAGGATTTTATCCTTCTCAAGAGCTTTGTTTATCAATGTTATGACCTCCGAACGAAGGTTTCGATGTGCTATTCGACAGCTCTCATCCTCTGCATCTTTTTGGGCCATCAGAGCCTTGCTTAGAATCAAGCCCTGGCAAACGAAGAGTGAACACATAACGACGGTAAGAACTACCACAAAAATAGTTTACCATAACACAAATTACAAAATGATGAGCCAAAGTATACAAACCTTCAGGCTGTTGTAGACAAGGCTATTTGCAAGCTAATCCTTATTCATCATAGATCATTAGTCATCGCAGATAAACCAAGTTCAAGCTTCGGATACCCCATGTTATCCATCATTTCATGGCAAACATTGATCTCCTTACTGTCTGGTAGACAGTAGAGGAAGTCATCATTCATTATCTCCTCCGTTACGAAGGATCCCTCGGGGTACTTCAGCTCCTTGGCATAATGCTATGTTTCGGCAACTTGCTCTGTCGATAGTTACTTTCTCGAAGCATGTTGAACAATGTAATTCAAATCATTCTAGAGAGGTGCTTCGGGAGCAGGTGTTGTGGTCTTTCTGGAAGGCTCTCTTCCACAAGTTTTTCTGCCGCAGCTTCTGAAGGTCCCTCTTCAGCATGAGCAGAAGAAATGTTTGCAGTAAACACTTCTCTGGCATCTTCAATTTTCCTGCCAAAAGCATTGGCAGAAGTAGGAGGTGGTGTCTTCATAGATTGCAGAATAGCATCCAAAACACTTGTAACACCCCAGGTGTTTATATTCCGCTCGACAACGAGTACGGATTTAAGCACGTAAGATCAGTGAATAAGACGGACACTAGGGTCTAATTATTTTCACCTATCGCGATTTTAATATCGCATCTGTTCCGTTTGTCGCGAGTGCGACGTCGTTTTTATTTTTATCTGTCCGTGGTCTTCCTAAATTTCTGTGATGATCGGAACATAGTTGTTCCGAAAATCGGTGCGTCCGATGAGTATTTAAAATTCATCGTCCGCGAATACGAATTCGGAAGTCCAAACTCACTCGGATGGTTTTATCCCGGATAAATTAATTTGAACTCGACAACTAAAATTATTCGGAGTAAAATAATCTAAATCGCGCATCGCTGAGAGAAATCATGTGTAAGACTAATAATCAGAAGTATTTGGTAATTAGAGCCGGACTCGAATAATTTCTAGTCGGTTTAACTTTAACGAAATTAGTCGCAAATTAAAATACCGAAGTCGAAATCCGTTAATTCAGTCCATTTACGTCCTGTCCGAAACAAACCAGACGACTGTAATAATTAGTACTAACAGCAAGTAATTGGTACGTGATTTAGTTCGCTAAATCAAAACCGAGACAGCTCGTCCGAGAAATTTTAATTGAACTCCAATTCACTGGTAAATTATCCGTGGCTGTGGAACCAGGTGTTCAGACACGGATGAAATTATTGATTTCGAATCAATTGGAATACAATTCGAAATACTGTTCTGATTTATTTCGATTACGTCTCGCTCCGCTCTAAAAATCAGGACTTAGAGATACTTACGATTTCTAGAAATTAAAACAAACAAAAACAGAAAAATCTAAAACTAAAATATCCCAACGCCATCCCTTCCCTGATTTTTTTTCTACACGCCGCAGTTCTCTGAATCCTTATCCTCCACGCACGCCCAGCCTGAGTGCTTCCTTATCTCCTTCACCGTACGTCTTCTTCCCTGGTACACACGCGCGCGAGCTTGGCACCCAACTCCCCTGCGCACAGCTCGCTGAGCTCGTCGGCGTCCGCTCCCTCAGCTCGCGCCCTGAAGTTTCCCCTGCCGGCGTTCGGCTCTGCTCAACCCCGCCCTCTGCCGTGCGCTGGTTTCCGGCCCCCGTCAGCAGCTCGCCGCACTCCTACCTGCAGAACTTGGTCGCTGCGCGCTAGCCCATCTCAGCGCCGCAGCCCTCCTATGGAGCTCACCTCAGCGGCCTCTTTTCCCCAGCGCCTGGCCGGAGCTCTCTACTCATCGCGACTCCCCAGCTCCTCCTAGCTGTGCATGCTATCCATGGCCGAGCGCCCTCTGCCCAGCTCGTGGAGCTCCCTTCCAGTGCCGTGTCCCAGCCCCTGGCTTCCCATGGAACTCGCCCCTGTTCTTCATTCCTAGCACGCATCCCATGACCGCTGAACTCCCTGCCGAGCTCCCTGTTCTCCATGGCGCCGGATCCACTGCAAGCTCGCCAGCTCGCCCTTCTTCTCTACTGGCACTCCAGCTCGCGTCTTGCGCACGCCCTCCTTCTTGCTCGGTCAGCCGTCCTCCGGCTAGTCATCCTGCTTGGAGTTCCTTCTGGCGCACGCTCTGCTCGCCGTCGCAAGCCGCGGCTCTCTCCAGCTCGCTCGGATCTCCCAGCGCCGTCCCTCTGTTTCGTTCTGCCGCGAGCAACTCCCTGGTGCTCGGACCTAGCTTCGCGCGCTTCCTGCTCCCATGGCAGCGCATCCTCGCGCTTTGGCCAAGTTCGTCCCATGGCGCCCGGACTTCTGCTCGCCCCAGCTCGCTGTTGTCGCGAGCTCCAGCCCGGATTTCGCTTTGTCGCGTAGCTCGGCGCCTGCTGCTCGTCCCTGCTGCGCGTGTCGCATTCTTCTATTGCGCGCACGAAAATTCTCTGCTCACAACGGCGTGTCAAGTTTCCGCGTCGAGCTCCTCTCGTGTGTGCCTGTCGTCGTCTCCAAGCCAATTCTTGGCTGTCGTAGTATTTTTAAATTATCCAGGCCATGTCTGTGGTTATCAGGCGTGTCTGTTGCCAGTGAACTCGCCCCTGGTGTCCACTCTGTCTCTGGTCCACGCTTCCTTCAGTTCGGCCAGGCGGGGCATCGTTCCGTGCTGTGCTCGCCCAAGTCGCCACTGTCAAATCGTCGGAGTCGCTCAACTCACCAATCGTATCTTGGTCAGTCATCGATTTCATATTTATCATGGTCCTCACGTCAGTTGTCCCTATCCGAACTTGCTAGCTCGCCGACTGACCGTCGTGTTCCTTGAAATCCCTCGTCGACCGACCTCGCGACTTAGTTCGTCGCGTCGGGTATGCAACTCTATATATGCCACCCTCCTATATCGTCGTCGAAGCTGTCATCCCCTGCTCGACCCCCACCTCACCAGCTCGCTCCAAACACGATCTCGTCGTCGTTTCGTGTGTCGTCAAGAAATCCCAAGCGTCGGATGAAGACGTAGCCAACAGCGCGATATTCCCCAAGCGCTCGACAAATTGCCTGGATCGGAAAATCGCTACCGATCTCGCGGATTCGTGTCAGCTGCTGAAGCGGTAAGCTGATGAATTATTCAGAATAGTTCAATCGATGAATAAATAAATGTGCTAGTACGATGCTCATTAAGGTGCTCGATAAATTGCGTAAGTCACGAAACTCTCGTCGACTTCGCAGTTCTTGCGATTATCAAGCCAGGTTCAGTTATAGCGAATTATTTCGCTATTTCGGTCAATTAGCTGGATTAGTGTACCGAGTAGAATATTAATAGGCCTATGTGATGATGAAATATTTTAATCACTTATAAAGATGAAGTATAATTTATAAAGCGAGGGATTAGTTCAGAATTTAATTAATTAATTGATAAGTTGTGATTAGGCTAATTGTATTTCATGTGTATAGTTTGTTGTTAGTGATGTTTGTGTTAGATTCGATTAATCTAGAGAAGCATAATTATTGCGCATAGTCATATATTAATAACTAGTGTTTTCGTGTAAGATTGTACAATGCCTCGCCCTTAGGTGTTTAATACGCTATCGTATTACACTATTTAGATTTGCGCTATTCCTGTTTATATGCATTCATGTGCATAATGCATTTCATTCAGGTACGTTAATTAGTCGCGCGATGCGGAAGAAGAACCAAGTCGACCCCAAGCGCGGGCTAATCTGCAAGCTGAAGCTGATGAACGAACCTGCCTGATCAAGTGCTAGGACAAGGATGATCGTCAAGTGGACATCGTCTAACAAACACTAACCTAGTGTTACCTAGGCAAGCCCCGGTGCATGCAACCCCTTCCTTGTGTTTTCAAATAATTTCTGCACACTTTAAGTCTAGTGAAATGTGCATTCGGTTTATAGGAGTTGCTTGGAACCTTTTGATGCATTGCCTTCCTTGCTATCCACACCTATATAGGTACTTCTGGTGAAGTATCAAAACATGATTTACAAAATGCTCAGCCCTGCTTAGATCTTGTAGATAGAGGTTGTCCTTAGCCTAGCTCGAGAAAGGATGGCTTCTACCTGCAAGAATATTTTCATTTGGAGCAATGGTGGGATCTTACTGCAAAGTTCCCTGTGATGCTCTCTTCATCCTAAGGAACATAGAACAGTCCTAAGGATGAAAGTATTTAACTCGCGACTTGGGCTAGGAACAGGTGATGCTCCGCCCAGGTCAATTAAGGATTGGATGCGTATGTAGGCCTGCTAGATCAAGGACTATCTTAACTGGCCACATGCCCTGGAATGGGACAGGGTAAGCTTTGCCTCGGGCAGACTAATACCAGAATAAGATAACACGGAATGGGCGTGGAGCGGTGGCGAGAGTAGCGTGTACCCTCCGTGGCAAGAGGCTGGACGGTGGTGTATCTGTGCTCTCGGTTTGCGTGAACCTGATCTGGTCTTAAGAACCCTGGGGTCGAGTTGACATATGCAAGGGTTAAGTGCTACATATGTCGTGTGGTTAGAGATCCTCAGCTGAGTAAATCAATTCAGATCGCCGTTATATCCCCGGAGAGTGGAGACTTGATCACTGACCTGCAACCTAAGTCAGGATGTGAACCTCATGAATAAAAATGATGTTGTATTGATGAGATGGTGAAATTAGACGAGATGCAAACAGAGTCTATTAATATCTAATCTGGCGTTAAAATATTGAAAATAAGGACTCACTTTAGTAAGCTATTTCTGCAAAAGTATCTAAGTTGATTCTTGCTAAAGTCTCTCCTTGATTCCCAAATCCAGCATATCCTTGAGAGTCTTTTCCTTAGTCGGGTAAGACTTGCTGAGTAATTCCATACTCAGGGTTTTATTCCCTGTTGTTTTTCAGGATATAACTTTGTGCTGCTGTGATGGTGTTAAGTGCCGGTGGGCTCGGCCTTCTTATATAAGTATACCCCGTCTTTATCTTCTTACTGAGGATGGTCATTTGAGCTAGCATATAGTTCAAACTTATACTTTTGTAATCACTCCGATAAAATAATATAAAACTTTTGTAACCTATAAAATTTGGTAATAAGATTTCCGCTGCAAAAATATTGGTGTGTGTGATTTGTGTTACTTAATCCCGCGGTTCTGGTTGAAAGTGGTTTATCCGATGTCCTTGGGGCAATCGGACAAATCCTATTAAGTTATCTGGTGCATATGCATAGCCGTCTGAGGTCTTTGGGACAAGGACAGGTGCATGTGGGCCCAATAACTTGGAGGTTCTGCCACAACACTAGCCATCCTCCTCTTCCTTGGAGTTGCTTCCACAGTAAATGATAGCTTCGGCAACGCCGTTGCCAGCACCTTCGGCTGCTCTACTGCCTTCTCTGATTTCGGCTCTTCAACCGGGTCTGCACTAGCTTCAATCGGCATCACAGGAGTCGTCTCTGTGGCTGGGGGTAGTTTTTCAAGTAACTTTGGCACATCGGCCGACCCAATTGGCTTCAGTCTACGTGTCAAGACCTTGACTTTCTTCGCCTTCGGCGCATCAAAAGATGTTGAACCAATGACTTTCCTTTTTCTCCCTTGCTTTTGGATGGGGAAGCGGTAATCTGGGTAAACAAACCCAATAACATCGAACACCCTTTTCAACCTCTTTTTCCCACGAGCGCCGAAGGCAATTGTCATAGCTTTGTCTTCCTCCCTCGAGTACGTTCCAAGTAGTTCATCGCTCATTGCCTCTATAACATCTAACCAATCATCATTTGGCTAATCAAATTGACTTCTATACCGAAAAGTGTACTTCAGATAAACCAAGCCACTCTAGTTGGAGCCAGCGGCGGCTTCCTTCGGCATTTCCCATTCGTTAGCAAGAGGCCATACTTTATAGGCAATGTGATCTTGAACTAAATCTCTCATGCCGATATAGGTGCATATGATGTTGAAAGAAATTTGACACGCTTTCAATTCATTCCCAAGTGCGATGGATGGCGTTCTAATGCCGAAGCGTGACCATATAGGACATTGGATAATGACTCTCACATCCTCTGTACACACCCCTGGTGTTATTGGCACTAAAACTTGAGCATGACATCATATGCATTGACATTCCATTTTGTTTGTGGTGACTTGAAGTGTTGTGACTTGAAGTGTGCTTAACCCTAGGATAGGGCACTTAACCCTGGGATTAGGGTATATGGATAATACTAAGCTAAAGTGTGAAAAATTTCAAAGGGCAATGGATATACTTAAAGGAGATCAGGAGTGATGGACTTAAGTGGCACAAAAACCTTAGAGTACTCAAAACCCTAAAAGAAACCGTAGAAAACCCTAATTTGTACCCTGGGGGGTAAATGCAAATTCTATGCACTTTTGGACCAAAGTGCAAATATCAAAGTGATAGATCATCAAACACTAAGTAACTTTTGTATTGGAGGATTTTCCAGTAGTATGGAAAAGTTTGGACTTATTTGCAAAAAAGTCCCATGAACACTAAGTGGCTAAGTCTGAAATTCCATAAAATTGAGCCAACTTTGGAGCCATGTACTTCTCTGTTCATGAAGATTTTGCCCTAGGTCAATACATCAAAATTGTAGAGCTATGATAGGGGTACAACTTTGCTTAAGTGACAAGACATTGGTGCTATACAAAAATTAAAGTTAAATGAACTTGAAGTCTGGCTGTCAATCAGCCCTAAGGCTGAACTCTAACTGACAGTGAAGTCAGATGAACTTTGAGATTAGTTTTAAGTAGGATCCAGTGACTGTTCGATTGTGGGTACTATAACAAAATTAAAGATGGATTATAGGGCAATAATTTTGCTGCAGACAGATGATCAAGTTGTTCACAAAAATTGGAAAACCAAGCCCTCTAATTATCTCTATCAGGCACACTGATGAAGGACTTTGATGGTACAGTAGTCTGAAGAAGATCTTGGGTTCACTGAACCTCGCCGCCGGTGATCCCCACGCCTGGATTCGCGTCAGCCGCCACGATTCATGATCGACACAAAGTGGATAACTGCGGGGAGTAAAAGATCTTGGCGCTCGGATGAGCTCGGACACGGTCACTGGATTGTTCACAGTACCCACTTGCTATATGACTAACTAAGGTGTTCTCGCTGGAGTTCGCCGCCTTCATAGCCGTGCCACATGCTCAGGAGCGTAACCATGTCGCAATGAACCATAATAGGAAGTCTGTCCATCGCCGGAAGCCCTACCTCTGTGAATGCCACGGTAGATCGCCGCGGTGACTCATCCTCTCTCCTCGGCCGCCAGCTTCTCTCCTTAAATTCGGAGCCACCGTTCATGGACTCTAAAAATTGATGCCCCAGTGAGCTCCGTTAGGTTGTTACGTGCCCAGTGCACTAGCTCTCGCCTCGAATCATCCACCATAGCGTCTCAATTTGGGATTTCCCCCAATTTGGTTCTCCGCGGCGCCGTGAGTCACCACGACGTGGACCTCGTCTCCAGGTCTGCTCTTGCCCTCCTTACCCTTGTTTTAGCACCCTTGAATGCTATGGATGCTTATCAGCCCAACCAATTGAACTAGACCACGCTAGATCACCGGGAACACCTCAGGTTATCCCCGGTTTTCGCCGTCGTCGTGGATAGTGGGATTTCGGGCCAAGATCGTACAATTAATGGTGGGATTAGGGTCGCTAGGGGTGGAATTAGATGTCAACGAATGGGAAGCCTAGTCATTGCATATTCCGGCTAGTGTAGGTTCGCCGGAGAGTGCTCGTCGCTGTTCACCGTCGTGGACATAACGCTGCGAAGAAATAGAAATGCGGGGGCTTAAGTGTGAATGTCAGAGAGACACATGAATAGTGCCGCGACCTCTTTCGGGTTTTGCTAATCGACAAGGACCCTTGCGCAAAGTCACCAGCGCGGGCGCGGGCACGGGCTCGTGTGCGTTTTCCCCGTTGGTGGGCTGACCTAGGCTGGTTTAAGCCCACTACTGTTTAATCTTTTTCCTTTTCCTTTTTTACTAGGCTTAGGAAATTTATAGAAAATTCTAGAAAAAGGATAAAAATATGGGACCAATTTTACTAGACTCCTAAATTCCTCTAGTATTTAATAAAAATAATTACAAGATTTTTAGTTCCAACCATGAATTATTTAGTATTTAAAAAGGCCTAAACCAAGTCTTTTGGAATTTTAGAATTAAATTGATAACTCCAAAAATCATAAAACTTTTTGAGTAAGCTTAGTTTAGTGATTAAAGCCCTTGGATAAAGTTTGGCATGTTTTGGACATTGTTTGATCCCAAACCCAAAACCCTAGCTTCCTAAGGTAGAATTTACTTAATCCTAATAGAATACTGAATCAGAAAACCCTAGCTACTCATGTGTACCATGAAGGAAAGTTGTATTCAAGATACAAATTGATATGTTGCTATTATAACTGTATATCTATAGCATCACATGAGCATTCATGTATATGTACTATTATGTATAGAAAACGAAGAAGAAGTAATTGTCGAAGAAGAAGAAACTGCACCACAAGCTGAGACTCCACCTGCTGGGAATAGTTTTTATTTTGATATTTGTGGAACAGATCCTGAATCCCCTACAACACAAGGCAAGCCCCGGTGCATTTACCCTTTCCTTGTGTTTTTAAACTCTTTATCACTTGAACTGATGCATTAGGTGATAGGAGTTGGGTGATAAACAATTGCTGCATTTCCTTCCTTGGAACTATTTACCATTCCTTAATACCTGTTTCACTTAAAAGTTTTATGATGCTTAGTCTTTCCTTAGAAAGCAAAATGGTTTGTTTTTAAAACAAAGATGATGCTTTACATGGGATGGGAAGTTTTCAAAAGAAAATTATTGGATGGTGAATCCATCATGGATGTGATGGGTTCAACATCGGAAAAGGTGTACCTCTGTTAGGTACCAAACTTTGGGTTGTAAACGATAAAGATGAGACCGGGCGGTTGACTTGCACGAGAAGGAAGTCTCGGTGTATTGTCTCCGTCTGAGTCGATTAAGGACCATTTCGATGTAGGCTTGCTGATTGAGGACCTTTTAACAGGCCACATGCCTCGTCATGGGTAAGCTTTGCCTTGGGCAGACCAATACCAGAAAGACAAACACACAATGGGAGTGGAGAGATGGCGAGAGTAGCATGTACCCTCCATGGCAAGAGGATGGACGGTGGTGTATCTGTGCTCTCGGTTGGCGTGAACCCAGTCTGGTCTTGAGAATCCCGGTGGCGAGTTGACATATGCAAGGGTTAAGTGCTACATATGTCGTGTGGTTGGAGTCGATTCGGATCGCCACTACTTCTCGGATATGAAGACTTGGTCACTGCCCTACATGTAGCAATCCAGTAAAGGAAATGGGTGATAAAACACGGCTAGTGTAGGTCTAATGCTTGAACTAGGATAGAAAGAACTCGAGATGCAGGTAAATTTACTTAACGTGACAATAAAACTGGATTTTTAAGGATCCACCATTAGTAAGCATTTCTGCAAACAGAGCCTTTGATACTTGATTAGCCTTACCTTGACTCCTTCCAACCAGCATATCCTTGAGAGTCTTTTCCTTTGTCGAGTAAGACTTGCAAAAGTACAGTCCATACTCAGGGTTTTTGAACCCATGTTGTTGTAGGTGAGGAAACAACAGAGTTCTGCTGTTTCTGCTCAAAGTTGATACCCAAGGAGGAGCCCAATCAGTGATCGTGTGCGTGGGAGGATGTTGACCTCCCGATTTGAAAACACTAAACTTTTGTGCGGGAGGGTGTGTTGCCTCCCTGGTTTGTAATAATACTTATGCATTCATAACCCTGGTATTGTAATAAGTACCACTCTCTCTATATTTTGTTAATGTAAATTATGTATTGTAATCTGCTTCTGCAATTTCTTTACTTCGGTTTTGTGATGTAATATCTGCGTGACGGGTGAAGCGCTCTTGGGAAAAATGATGAGGATACAGGTTACCAAACTTGTCGAGTGATTAGGTGCATCTACAGGGTTGTCCGAGGTCCTTAGGACAAGGACAACTGTAGGTGGGCCTAATTCCTTGGGAGGTTCCGTCACAGCTGGTATCGGAGCGAAGCCCGTCTCTTCAAATGTTACGTAGTACTTCAAAAGAATTTTCAAACACTTACTTGGAAATATTCTTTCTTACCTTATCACTTTCTAGTAGTCCCTTAACTTGTAAAGTCAGGTAACTGAGTGCAATATATGTAGGAAGTGGGGAATCAATGAAGGTTGATTCCATAATTATTAGATTATGCATGCATCAATTTAACACTATCCTAATAAATTTTCCCCTCTTATGGAGATATGGCGCGCACTAAGACTACACAGCGCAAATCGACGAGACCTCATGGGGTGCCACAACATCAGTTGGCCTCACGTCATGAAGGGAGTAGCAGTGGCAGTAATGACCCAATTGGAGACCTAGAAGCCTGAGTGGAGCAACTTTGGTTAGAACTACGCCAAAGGAATAGGGCAAGTGAGCGGGATAGCCACCGTATTGCGGAGCTATCAGCCGAAGTGAGTTGCATGCAGTATGAAATTTCAGAACGCAATACAGCCATCGACTGGGTCATCAACTCACGCTCTTTCGCTTAGGATTGCGAAGCGAAAGCTCTTGCTCGCGTGGCAGAACTTAGCCCGTCCCTTGAAAACCTACAGGCGTACTGCAATACTTTACATGAAGAAGTGCATGTACTGTATGATCGGCTGCACCCAGACATGCCACCAGACGTTGCTGCAATGGAAGCCGGACCATCGGGAACAGCTAATGAAGGACCTGATGGGGAGCTCGACCTTTTCAGGCCCCCTCCTTCCATGAACCTTGCTGACGAACGGTCTCCTGCAGCTGGCAATGGAGCAACAAAGGATGAAGAAGACTAGAATAGTGTAGTTTAAGTATTGTACTAATGTAAAATAAGTATTGAAGTCAAGTTGTGTAATAGAGTCTGTATAATTATTACATTTCAGTAATGTTATATGATGGTGTATGTTGGCATGATATATTTTTCCAAATGTTTCTTTGCCTCAGATGCCATCCCGGACTCGAGCACATGATGGTGCGGGCACATCCCGTGGTGGGGAGGACACTCCCAACCCGCCACCTGTACCACCCACTTTGGCCGAGGCTATCGCTGCCTTGGTCAACGCTACCGCGGACAATACGCGCTTTTTGCGCGAGATGGCGGCCAACCAATTCCATCCGCACGGAGGAAGAGCTCCTCCTCAAGAACCGTGAGATACTACTTACCTAGAATTCTCTGAGACTCGACCGCCGCTCTTCGTCAAAGCAGAGGAGCCTTTAGAAGCCGATGAATGGGTGAGAGTAATGGAACAGAAGTTTGGGTTGATTCAATGCACGGAGATGCAAAATCCCTTGTTCGTCGCACAACAACTCAGAGGGCCTGCTAGTACTTGGTGGGCGAATTTTTCCGCAATTCAGCCGGTTGGACATCAGGTTACCTAGGAGGAATTCAAGTTAGCATTATGGGAGCATTATGTTCCGAAGGGAGTGCTCCAGATGAAACTAGAAGAGTTTATCCGGTTGAAGTAAGAAGGAGATACAGTGATGCAGTATCTCAATAAGTTCAACCACCTCTCCTAGTATGCCATCGACCAGGTGGATACAGACCTGAAGAAGAAAAACTGTTTCATGAGGGGACTTAATGACAGGCTTCAGTGGAAGATGGTGACATGTTTGAATCTTACCTACAGCAAGGCCGTCAGTATCGCACTGGTAGTTGAAGCCAAAAATGCAGGACACGGAAAATCAAAGGGGTATGCGGGTGAGAGGTCAAATCAAGGGCCCAAAAAGAGAACAAGGTTGGTCATCCGACCTTTTGATCAAAATCGTTCTTTGCCTTGTCCACCTTCATATCCATTCAAGTAGCCCGTCTTTATTCGTCCCACTATTGCCCCTGCTCCTACCAATCAGCCGAGTGCCCCTGGTACTCATTTCCCTGCCCTTCCCAGTTCTTCCAGTGGGTGCTTCAACTTTGGAAAGTCTAGACATTTCATCAAGGACTGCCAATATCCAAAGCAAAATAAATCAACTATCAGCAGCCCTCTGGGAACTCAAATCAAGGAAAGGGGAACACGACCAACACTTCAACGGGCAAGAATTTCAAGAAAACTGGACGGGTCTATTATACCTAGGTGGCTACTACACCGGAGGGCGAACCAGTGATGATGGGTATATTCCTTGTTGTCAATTACATAGCAGTTATCCTCTTCGATTCTAGTGCATCACATACATTCATAAGCAAAAATTTTGTGGAGAAGTATTGCATACATTGCACTGAATCAAGGGAGGGATTTTTGATCCACTCACCTGGGGGATGGATATTTACTAAGGAAGTAGCCTTCCATATACCAGTAATACTGGCCGGACAGGAATTTCCTACAAACATGATTTTTTATAAAGGGGCAAGACATAGATGTAATTCTGGGCATGAACTGGTTAGCCCAGCATAAGGCTATCATCAATACAGACTTAAGGACCATTAAATTAAGCCATGGTCATGAAGAGATCCAATTGTCCATCCCTGTAGCTGTCCCCGCTAAAGCATCTAGACGAGTTTATGAGGCTATGGTACTAGAAATCCAGGATATTCCAGTGGTATGTGAATTTCCGGACGTCTTTCCCGAACACTTGCCTAGGTTGCCTCCGGAAAGAGATGTGGAATTTGTGATTGAGTTAAAGCCCAGTACGACTCCTATTTCTAGAAGGTCGTACCGAATGCCACCTAATGAACTGGCAGAACTCAAGACTCAACTACAAGATTTGTTGGAGAAAGGGTTCATTAGACCCAGTCATCACCATGGGGATGTCCAGCCATTTTTGTCAAGAAGAAAGATCAGACACTACGAATATGCGTGGACTATAGACCCCTCAATGAGGTTACCATCAAGAACAAGTACCCTCTTCCTCAGATCGATATCTTATTTGATCAACTTATTGGAGCTCGGGTATTCTCCAAGATTGATATCAATTCAGGTTATCATCAGATCCATATTCGACCCGAGGATATACCCAAGACCGCATTCACCACGCAGTATGAGTTATTTGAATATTTGGTCATGTCTTTCGGATTAACAAATGCTCCAGCCCACTTCACATATTTAATGAACTCGGTATTTATGCCCGAGTTGGATAAATTTGTGGTGGTCTTCATTGACGACATTCTAACCTATTCCAAAAATGAAGAGGAGCATGTCAAGCACTTGCAGATCGTGCTAACGTGCTTAAGGGAACATCAATTGTATGCCAAGTTCAGTAAATGCGCGTTTTGGTTGGAGGAAATCCAGTTTCTTGGACATGTATTATCTGCAAAAGGGATTGCAGTCGATCCCAGCAAATTCAAGGATATTCTAGAATGAAAACCGCCTACTACAGTACATCAAGTTTGGAGTTTCCTTGGACTAGGTGGATATTACCGCAGATTCATTCCAGATTTCTCCAAGATTGTTAAACCTATTACGGGTTTATTGAAGAATGAAACAAAGTTTGATTGGTCCTCAAAATGCAATGAAGCCTTCGAGCAGTTGAAGGTGTTGTTAATCACTGCTCTGGTGTTGGCTCAACAGGATATTGAGAAGCCTTTTGATGTGTATTGTGACGCATTAGGCAGTGGACTCGGATGTGTCCTAATGCAAGAAGGCTGAGTCATAGCTTACGCTTCACGACAACTACGCCGGCATGAGGAGCACTATCCAACTCATGATTTGGAACTAGCTGCAGTCATTCACGCCCTTAAGATTTGGCATCATTATCTGCTGGGAAATGTGTGCCATGTGTATATAGATCACAAAAGTCTGAAGTATATCTTTACCCAGTCAGAACTGAATATGAGACAACGAAGATGGCTTGAGCTAATTAAAGATTATGATTTGGAAATCCATTATCACCAAGGAAAAGCCAATGTGGTGGCAGATGCATTGAGTCGCAAAGCTTCCTGTCATTGTCTTACCGTAAGTATACTTGACACCACCCTATGTCAAGAAATGGAAAAGTTGAACTTGGGTATGATACAACATGGAACTTTAACACAGTTAAAGCTTGAGTCAATTCTTCTACAAAGAATTATTGATGCCCAAAGAACCGACAAGGGTATGAAGCATATTCATGAGAAAATATAAGTCGGCAAAGCAAATTGCTTCAGAAAAGATAACCAAGGAATAATATGGTTTAAAGATCGCATAGTTGTGCCAAAAGATGCTGAGGTCCGCCAACAAATTCTGGACGAAGCTCATCTTAGTCGATATTCCATTCATCCAGGAAGTACTAAGATGTATCAATACCTAAAGCAACATTATTGGTGGACAAAGATGAAGATTGAAATCGCACACTATGTGGCCAGATGTGACACCTGCAGACATGTCAAGGCAGTGCATATGAAGACCGTTGGGCCATTGCAGTTCTTGCCCATCCCGACTAGGAAGTGGGAAGATAGTAGTATGGACTTTATTGTGGGATTATCTAGGACAGTCAAAGGCTTTGACTCTATTTGGGTCATAATTGACAGGCTTACCAAGGTTGCCCACTTTCTTCCGGTTAAGGTAAAGTATACAGTGGCCACCTACGTAGAACTCTATATTGCTCGTATTATCAGTTTGCACGGAATTCCAAAAATAATAGTGTCGGATCGGGGACCGCAATTTGTATCCAAGTTCTGGGAAGAGTTACACAAATCCTTGGGTACAAAGTTGCTCCACAATTCGGCTTATCATCCTCAAACAAGTGGACAAACTAAGAGAGTAAATCAGATACTTGAAGATATGTTGCGGGCATGCATCCTGGAGTTTCCATAAAAATGGGATGACTGTCTGCCATTGGCAGAGTTTTCTTATAATAACAGTTATAAAGAAAGCATTAAGATGGCACCATTTGAAGCACTGTACGGGTGACGATGCTGAACACCCTTGAATTGGTCTGAACCAGGGGAACGGTGGTTTTTCAGGCCTGACATGGTTAAAGAAATGGAAGAAAAAGTTCAACGGGTAAGACACAACTTGAAAGGGGCTCAAGCTCGACAGAAAAGTTATGCGGATAAACGACACCAACCTTTGGTCTTTCAACTTAATGATCATGTGTACCTGAAAGTATCACCAATAAAGGGTGTTAACCGATTCGGGGTAAAAGGGAAATTGGCACCCCAGTATATTGGCCCATTTCTTATTCTTGAACGATATGGACCAGTGGCATACCGACTTCAACTGCCAGAAACATTGTCGGCAGTACATAATGTGTTCCATGTATCTCAATTAAAGAAGTACCTTCGGATTCCTGATCGAACCATTGATGTGGGAGATGTTGCTTTGGAACCAAATTTGACTTATTCAGATCATCCCATTCGGGTTCTAGATCTGAAGGATAGGATCACTCGAAAAAGAACCCTCGAATTTTATAAGGTGCAAAGGAACCAACATACTGAAGATGAAGCTACCTGGGAGACTCAAGACTTCTTGGAGAAAAATTTTCCTAGGTTTCTAGCTTCATGTAACTTGTAAGGTATATATCTAATTGTAAAGTTGGAATAAACCCCATACCACCCCCTGCTCTATAAGATAAATAAGGAAATAAAGATGTGACGTGTTTCCTTCTCCACTACTTACCCTAGGACCTTAAATCTTAGGACGAGATTCTCTTATGGGGGGAAGGATGTAACACCCCTGGTGTTACTAGCACTAAAACTTGAGCATGACACCATATGCATTAACCCTAGGGTAGGGCACTTAACCCTGGGATTGGGGTATATGGATAATAGTAAGCTAAAGTGTGAAATGTCTCAAAGGGCATTGGAAATACTTAAAGAAGATCAAGAGTGATGGATTTAAGTGGCACAAAAACCCTAGAGTACCCAAAACCCTAAAAGAAACCCAAGAAAACCCTAATTTGTACCCTAGGGGGGTAAATGCAAATTCTATGCACTTTTGGACCAAAGTGCAAATGTCAAAGTGATAGAACATCAAACACTAAGTAATTTTTGTATTGGAGGATTTTCCATTAGTATGGAAAAGTTTGGACTTTTTTGCAAAAAAGTACCATGGACACTAAGTGGCTAAGTCTGAAATTCAATAAAATTGAGCCAACTTTGGAGCCTTGTACTTCTCTATTCATGAAGATTTTTCCCTAGGTCAATACATCAAAATTGTAGAGCTATGATAGGGGTACAACTTTGCTTAAGTGAAAAGACATTGGTGCTGTTGGGGGTATGCTTCGTAGCCGAAGATCCTAAAAGAGGAAAACACCTTCGGGCAAGATCCTTTTAAGAACAGCGCCGAAGTTATCACCGATAGAGCTTCGGCACAGTGGCATGTCTCAAGACGAAGGGGGCAAACCGACTTAAAGATCAAATGACTCAAAAACCCATGATGTTTTGTGTTAGTATTGTAATTGATTGTAAAGGGGATAGATGTAATTTCACATAGGCTGTGTCCTATGCCTATAAATAGATGAACAGTGCCCCTGTACTATTCACGCGATCTTGTAATTGTTGACGCATCACACTGGAATTGTTGTTTTCCGTCAAGGAGAAGGTATAAATGTATTTAAATGTCATGTTTTAATATTCAAATTGATATAATGAAATATAAGAATAATATTATCTGCTCCTAACACATGTTTTATATGTTATTCTTCATTTTACATTATTCTATAAACCTGAACACGAAGGTATGACCTTCGTGACAACTAATCTACATCCTTCGTCCGAAGTTCATTTAATCCTTGGAGAGATAATGCTTCAACGGACGAAGGGCATTATTATTTAACATTTTTATGTTGCCTTGTTCTTAATTCATAGCCTTTGAGAACAAGTCCCCAACATTGGCGCCCACCTCCGGTGAACTCACTTCCACTTTTTGAGTTGATGGCTTTGTTCAAGAACCAGGCTGCAGCTGCTTCGGCTTCGAAGCTGGTCCTCCCGATCACAGGCGGTTCATGCTCAGAACCAGCCAACAAGAAATAGAAGAAGGAGGCACAGAGAAGGGTACAACATGTTGGGGTGCAGGGACCCTTCATCAAGTCAAGATGGTCTCATATCCCAATTACCTTCTCCCTAAGAGGTCCTTCAGCTCAAGGATTTCCCTCACAATGATGCTATGGTTATTTCTTGTGTTATCAAAGGGTTTCTGGTCCACAATGTTCTGGTTGATACAGGCAGTGCAGCTGATATCATATTTGCTAAGGCCTTCAGACAAATGCAAGAGCCAGAAGACAAGATTCATGATGCTACACACCCTCTCTGTGGCTTCGGAGGAAGACAGATTGTAGCACTTGGCAAGATCACCATGCCAGTGACCTTCAGATTTGTTAACAACACCAGAACTGAGCAAGTTGTGTTTGATATTGTCGACATGGAGTACCCCTATAATGCAATCATTGGTCGTGAAACACTTAAAGCTTTCGAAGCAATTCTTCATCCAGCATATCTTTGCATGAAGATACCTTCGGATCAAGGACCTATTGCTATTCATGGGAGTCAGGAAGCTGCCAGAAAAGCTAAAGGGAACTGGACAGATTCAAAGGCAATCCATAATATAGATGGAAACGAAGCTTGTGAGCATTTCAAGTACAGAAGGGAGAAGGCTGCTTCGGCCGATCAGCCGGAGCCCATGCTTTTATGTGAAGATATTGCAGAGCAGAAGGTGCTGCTGGGATCTCAATTGTCTGAAGAACAGGAGAAAACCCTGATAAGATTTTTGTTCAACAACAAAGATGTCTTTGCGTGGTCAGCCAATGATCTCTGTGGCGTTAATAGGGATGTCATTAAGCACTCGCTGAATGTTGATCCATCCTTCAGACCCAGAAAGCAGAGGCTTCGGAAAATGTCTGATGACAAAGCCAAAGGTGCTCAGAATGAAGTGAAAAGACTCCTTAGTGCTGGAGTCATCAGAGAAGTGAAACACCCAGAATGGCTAGCCAACACTGTTGTTGGGGACTTGTTCTCAAATGCTATGAATTAAGAACAAGGCAACATAAAATGTTAAATATTAGAGTCCTTCGCCCTTCGAAGCTTTATTTCCCTCAGGATATAATGCTTTCCGGACAAAGGTTATGAAGGTTATACCTTCATAAACACAACAAATAATAATGAATGATAAAAATATATAAAATAATTTAAACATATGATTATCATTATTAACTCATTTCTATTTCATTATTGTAGAAATGATAACGAATTACAAATGTACCTTCGGCTCGGAGAAAAGCAAAAATACCAGCGTGAAGCAAAAACAAATGCCCAATGCGCGATTACAAGAGAGCACGTGAACAGTACGGGGGTACTGTTCACCTATTTATAGGCACAGTTCACAGCCTGTATATAATTACATTCATGCCCTTTACAATGAACTATAATGATGACACATAATATCATGGGTCTTTAAGTCATTTCATCTTTAAGTCGGTTCACCCTTTCGTCTTGAGACATGTCACTGTACCGAAGCTTTATAGTTGATAGCTTCGGCGCTGTTTTGGAGAGGATCTGCCGAAGGTGTTTATTTCTTTAGGATCTTCGGCTACGAAGCATACCCCCAACAGTAGCCCCTTCGCGGTGCTAGATCGTTTTTCGTAACGAGCTTGATCCGTGAAAAATCTTCTAAGCTTCGGGATGCCGAAGATCCGAAAAACACCTTCCCTAAGCTCGTTGGCGAGAAACGATTAAAATAATCGTCGGACGCGTGACCCATCTTGCACCGATTACACCCTTGCCAGCGATTCACCTTCTCGAGCTATGTGGCCCACCGTTCAGTGAGCGCGGGTGACTGTTTGCCCGGTATTGGAGACCTTGCCGATTTACCTTCCCACCTGCAACACTATATAAACAGACGGGTAGGTGTGAAGTTACCACAACATTCATTGCTATTTGTACTGTTTTGCTGCCAAATTTTTAGTCATAGTCGAAGCTTGATCATTGTGCTCACACAAAATCTGCTTCGGGGCAAGTGTAAGAGCTTCGGAGGAAACAAAAAAAGCCAATTCAAAAAATTTCAAGTCATAATCAAATGGTCAGAGTTCGCTCTACTGCAAGAGTCGATCGCGAGGGAGACGAAACCGAAGCTGCGGAAACTGTTCCTATTTCGGAAGCAATGAAGCAATCTGGGCTGGTAACACAGGAAGACGTCCCTGCTGCTGAAGCAGAGCAAGCAGATATTGAAGAGACCGACTCTGAAGATGATTACAACATCGCAGTGCCGAGCAAGCCTAGCCACCTGGACTTCGGAAAGTCGACCATCTCCAAAGCTGGTTTTCCTAAGATGGCGAAGTCGGGCTACTTAAGCGAAGATAAGAAAGGGCTGATTCGCTTCGGTGGAGAAGAAACTACTCTGAAGCCCAGAAAGATGAAATAGTGATTTTCAAGAGTTTCCTCAAGGCTGGTTTGAGATTTCCTTTGAATAGGATGATTGCCGATGTGCTAAAAAAGTTTGGGATCCATTTTCATCAACTAACTCCTAACGCTATTGTTAGGCTTAGTGTTTATATTTGAGCTCTCCGAAGCCAGGGGGTGGAACCATTTGCCGAAGGTTTCTGCCAGGTGCACGAGCTACATTATCAAACCAAGGCCAGAAAGGATGGGTTACATGAAAATTTTGGTTGTTACAATTTTGCCTATCGGAAAACTACAAAATTTCCTGTGATCAGCTACCGAAGCAAGTGGCCGGCAGGCTGGAAATCGGAATGGTTCTACGTCAAAGTTGATGACGACAAAGAGAAGCTGGTCTAGAGCCCGCTTGAACTGATCTTCGGAGAGACCAGACCCCACTGCAATATGACACCAGAAGGTCCAACCCAAACTGCGTTGGCTAAATTTAGGGTTATCGCAGAGCATATTGGCACTAGAGATTTAGTGCAGGAATTTCTGGCTTACAAAATATTTCCAACTATGAAGGAATGGGCTATGCCGAAGCTTGAAAAAGAGAAGAAAGAGGGGGAGCTTGTCCGACTGCCCTACCACTATAAATTCAAGAAATATTTCAAAGCACCCTGCCAAGAATGGCTCGAAACAATCAAAGCAATGTGCACTGAAATTCTTGGGAACTATTCTAAAAAGGAGGATCAATTGATGACAGCAGCCTCCGGCACCCGGCCGAAACGAAGGCTAAACAGAGTGCTTGATGCTATAGGTTTTGAATATCCCGATTATGAGCGACTCGACAAGGGTGCCGAAGGGCAGAAAAGGAAAAGAGTAGCTGGCGCTTTGATCAAAGATGACGAAGATCAATCAAAAAAGAAGAAAGAAAAATTTGAATCGAAAGTGTTAACTTCGAAGAAAAGAAAGGAATCAATCCCGGGACAAAAATCAATTGATGAAGAAGAAAAGGCTCTTGCGACATCTTCTGATGCTGAAATAGAGGAAATTCTAAAGGTAATGACTGAAACTTTGCCTGTCAAACTAAGTCCATTGGGGCTTCATCTGACGAAGCTTTTTCATAATGAAAAGGAGCCCGCACAGGCAAAGGCATCTAGGCCAAAAAGACAAAGGATTGTTACCGTGACCGAAGTGATTGAAACGACACCACCAAGAGCTCCAACTCTGAAGATGCCGGCAATTGAAATCATGACAAATACTGAAGCTGTACCTTCGAAGGCTGCCGTAGAAGAGGCCGGAGCCGAAGATGCTAACTCCGAAGGTATTAATTTAGAGAGCGTAGCCGCTGATATAGATAAAATGCTGCTAAACATGGCCGCTGAAGAAACTGCTGCAGCCACCGAAGAGACCACGGCCGCCAAACCCGAGAAAGGAGGAATAACCGAAGATACCTCGGAAGATGAAACTTTTGACTTCCGAAACCTAATTGGCCAGGAGATGACTGAAGCTGAAAGAGAGGAACTAAAAGAGTATGCTCTATCTTGTGGATATCGGCCGGGGGCGCTTCTCTTTGGTGGTATTGATGATGAAGGATTAGGCTGTATACGAGACCAAACCGGTGCGAAGGTTGTCGGTACTTTATCGAAAAGTATCGGCTTCCCGAAGCTTGAAGCGGATATCAGCCGCTACCATCGACAACATATTGTCAGCAGTTTATTCTATTCTAATTTCAAGGTAAACATTTTGAGTCTAACTCTTATTACTTGTGATACGAAAATATTTTCTAATGATGGCTATTTGTCCACAGAGCATGCTTTTGAGCAAGGCATTAGAAATGCAACAAGATTTAGAGGATAAAAGGCAAGAGGTTATAATTGAAAATTTAGAAAACAAAATAAAGGAGCAAACTGCTGCTATTGAGAAGAAAGACCTCGAGCTACAAACAGCCAAAGGCTTATTAGTGGATGCCGAAGCAAAAATAACAGAATTAAATTCGAGGCTTCTTTCCTAGTCAGAAAATTTTGAACAAGAGAAACTGAAGCTTGATGTAAGGCTTGAAGCCGAAACTCAAAGAAATTTGGAATTGAAAGAATCTTTGAAAAATCTTCAAAATAAATGCTTGGCGTTCTGTACTCGATGCATTCATCAGCTAAAGCAAGTGTTCCATTTTGTCGGAGCCAGTAGTGAAGAGTTCACTCCTTCGGCCGAAGACCTGTCTGGTGCCTTCGAGCACATTGAAGGTGATATTAATGATCTTGACGAAGTTATAGCTGGTCATAGCGACTTTTGTGCCCTGGCAGCTTCTCGGGGTACAGCTGTTGCTTTTTTGAAATCTGGCTGTGAACACGGCAAAATTGTTAATAGACCCAACTTAAGCCTGTCACTGGCAGACTTAGATGATGTTTCGAATCTGGCTCGAAGTATTGCAAACATATTTATAAAGTTAGTATGGACAAAGGGTGGTCGGAGCAAAGCTGGTGACGAAGCTCGGAGTCACCTCAAGCTGGTAACAAAATCATACCTTATTCTTACCTTTTCCTTCGAATTTTTGAATTTGGCTTATAATACTTTCGTGCAGATTGACCAGGCCAAAGCTGCAGCTGCAGAGTAGAAGAACGAAGCTCCAGAGATAGTGTCGAAGCTTGCATAGTCTTGTAAAAGTAGCTCAAAAAACTCCTGTAATAACTTGTATAAAATATGATGTAATCTGAGTTTTACTTTGTAATATAATCTTACTTTTCCGTCCATGTATGAAATGCTTTGGTGTGGACGAAAGTAATACTTTTGAGCCATAGGCGAAAAACACCTTCCCTTCTTTGCGTACACAGCGAAGCATAAAATTTCCTTCCTTTTGTATCCGAAGCATGTTTGTACGTTATGCTGATGATGATCCTATGTATGTCTGAGTGAATGTTTATGAATGCAAATGTCATGATGTAATGTATCGTGCAAATGAATGCTCAAATACATATTCGAAGCTATACTCCCTTGAGAATGACTCAAACCTTCTTTGTCACTTATTTTTCGGCTTCACCGTTTATTTTTCGGTGTATCAGCGCTGACTTTTCGCTGCAAGCCTCCCTTAGGAGCTTCTTCGCCTTTTACTTTCGGCGGAATCAGCGTTTATTTTTCACTGGAAGCCTCCCTTAGGAGCTTCTTCGCCTTTTACTTTCGGCGGTATCAGTGTTTATTTTTCGTTGTAAGCCTCCCTTAGGAGCTTCTTCGCCTTTTACTTTCGGCGGTATGAGCGTTTATTTTTCGCTGTAAGCTCTGCATTCCCTTGGGAACGACTTTTGAGCTTCTCTTTCTTTTCTTTTTCCATTGCACTCGATGGTGCGTTGTCAGCTTTTACATTTACATTTTTGGGGGATATCACTCTTATAGAATTGAAATAAGGAAAAGAAAAATTACATGTTGTGGCCCCATTAAAAACCTTTCTACCCCTTTGGAAAGGAAAAGGGTGCCATAAGGAAAAACTAAAACAACAATAAAAAATAAAAAAGATTACATCAGGTTACACATAATTCCGCCGAAGCTCATCCGCATTCCACGATCTAGGAATGTCGTTGCCATCCATATCCTTTAATCTGGAGGAACCGGGTCTTGACGAAGATACTACCAGAAAGGGGCCTTCCCATTTTAGCTGTAGTTTGCCCACTGTGTCTGGGTTGGCCACTCTTCGAAGCACCAAATGTCCTGGCTTAATGTTCTTCAACCGAACCTTTCTATCACGCCATTTTATTGTTTCGGCTTGGTATTTATTGATGTTTTCCACAGCCTGAAGCCTGATCCCTTCTATAGCATCTTTGTCCACAGAACAATCAGCTTTGTCTATCACCGAAGCCACTGTTCTTATTGATCCTGCCTTAGCCTCTTCAGGGGTTATTGCTTCATCACCAAACAGCAATTTGAATGGTGTAAAACCTGTTGACCTTGATACTGTTGTGTTGTGGCTCTACACCACTTTAATTAATTCTTCTGGCCACTTTCCCCTTGGCTGATTGAATATTAACTTCATTATTCCTGTCATTATGATGCCATTAGCCCTTTCAACTAGTCCATTTGATTCCGGATGTCGAACTGACGCAAAATGGATCTTTGTGCCAATTTGTTCACAAAATTCTTTGAAAGATTTGGAGTCAAACTGCGTTCCATTGTCCACAGTGATAGCCTTCGGCACTCCGAAGCGACAAACAATGTTTTGCCAGAAAAACTTTTGAACAGTAACCGAAGTTATTGTGGCTAAAGGCTTTGCCTCAATCCATTTAGAAAAATATTCCACTGCCACTACAACATATCTTAAATTCCCTTGTGCTGGTGGTAGCGGACCTAACAAATCAAGGCCCCACCTTTGCAACGGCCAAGTGGGTTGTATTAACTGAGTTAGAGACGAAGGTTGTTTTTGATCTCTTGCACATTTCTGACAACCTTCGCACTTTTGGACTAGTTCCGCTGGATCCGAAGCTGCTTTTGGGCAATAAAATCCTTGGCGAAAAACTTTTCCTAGCAAAGGCCTAGATCCAATGTGAGATCCACACAGGCCTGCATGTATTTCCTTCATCAATTCTATACCTTCGGCTCTGGATAAATATTTGAGTAACGGAGAGCAGACACCATGCTTGTACAACTCCCCTTCTATTATTACATATGGACGAGCTCTTGCCTCTATTCTCTTGTTATAAGCTTCGTCATCTGAAAGGAAATTACCCTTAAGGTAGGAGATGATCTTAGTTCTCCAGTCTTCACTATAAACAGGAGATATATTGAGGACCGCTCTTTCAAGAAGTTCAACCGAAGGTGCTTTTATTGTTTCAAAAAATACTTCCGAAGGTAAGGGCAGCCCCTGTGCTGCTGACTTGGCTAGCAAATCAGCATGCTCATTTTCTCCTCGAGGAATATTTTTTACAGAAAACCCTTCAAAGGAAGCTTCAATCCTTCGGACAGTATCTAGATACTTCTCAAGCTTCGGGTCTCTTGCCTTACAACTCTTGTCAATATGACCAGAGATAACCTGGGAATCAGTTTTAAGAACCGCCCTTCTGATTCCCATTGCCTTTAACTTTCGAAGACCCAAAAGTAAAGCTTCGTACTCAGCAATGTTATTTGTGCAGCTAAAATCAAGTCTTGCTGCGTAGCAAGTTTTAACTTTGGAGGGTGCGACCAACACAGCGGCTGCTCCTGCTCCGAAGGTTCCCCAAGAACCATCGCAGAATACTGTCCATGCTTCGGCATCTTTATTTGCCTCTTCTACCTGAGCCCCTGGCGTCCAGATAACAATGAAGTCAGCTAATGCCTGGGACTGAATCGAAGATCTGTGTACATAATCAATGCAGAATTCATTAAGTTCCGTAGCCCACTTTCCAATCCTTCCAGTAGCTTCTCTATTTCTCATAATGTCCTTCAATGGTTGTGAAGAAGGGAGAATTATATTGTATGCTTGGAAATAATGCCGAAGCTTTCTAGAAGCCATCAAAACAGCATATAGCACCTTCTCTAATTCTGTATAATTTTTCTTTGATAAACTAAGAACTTCAGATACAAAGTATATTGGAGCTTGCTTCTTGACTTGCCCTTCAAGCTTCTCTTGGACAAGTGCCGCACTTACCGCTGAGTGCGAGGCTGCCACATATAACAACAGAGGAGCCCCTGGCGTTGGTGGAGTTAGCGTTGTTAGGTTTATCAAATATTGCTTCAGCTCTTCGAAGGCTCTCTGCTGGACCGGTCCCTATTGAAAAACTTCGGCTGACTTCAGCACTTCGAAAAATGGTAGATTTCTCTCTGCTGATCAAGATATGAATCTGTTGAGAGATGCCAGTCTTCCTGTCAATCTTTGAGCCCCCTTCTTTGTACTGGGTGGTTCCATTCGAAGGATAGCTTCAATTTTATTTGGATTAGCCACAATCCCTTTTGTTGAAACTAGGCAGCCAAGAAATTTCCCTTTCTTCACCCCGAAGACACATTTTTCTGGATTCAACTTTAAACCGGCCTATTTGAAATTAGCGAAGGTTTCTTGCAGGTCAGTAATGTGATTCTCTTGCTTCGTGCTTTTTACAATGATATCATCAACATAAGTTAACACATTTCTGCCTATCTGAGATTGAAGAACCTTCGCTGTCATTCTGCTGAAGCTTCCTCCAGCATTCTTGAGCCCCTCAGGCATCCGAAGGTAACAATATGTTCCACTAGGGGTTATGAAGCTGGTCTTCGGCTCATCCTCCTTCTTCATCCAAATTTAATGATAGCCTGAATAACAGTCCAGCAGACTCATAAGCTCTGATGAAGCTGCTGCATCAACTAAGGAATCTATCCTTGGCAATGGAAACTCGTCCTTCGGATAGGCCTTGTTGAGATCAGTAAAATCGATACACATCCTCCATTTACCATTGGCCTTTTTTACCATAACAGTGTTAGCCAGCCATTCTGGGTATTTTACCTCTCTAATAACTCTGGCACTGAGAAGTCTTTTCACTTCATTCCGAGCACCTTCGGCCTTGTCGTCAGACATCTTCCGAAGCCTCTGCTTTCTAGGTCTGAAGGATGGATCAACATTAAGCGAATGTTCAATAACATCCCTGTTAACTCCGCAAAGATCATTAGCCGACCATGCAAAGACATCTTTGTTGTTGAACAAAAATCTTATCAAGGTTTTCTCTTGTTCCTCAGACAATTGAGATCCCAGCAGCACCTTCTGCTCTGCGATATCTTCGCATAAAAGCATGGGTTTCGGCTGATCGGCTGAAGCAGCCTTCTCCCTTCTATGTTTGTACTGCTCACAAACTTCGGCTTCATCTATGTTCTGGATTGCCTTTGAATCAGTCCAATTCCCTTCGGCCTTTCTGGCGGCTTTCTAACTCCCATGAATAGCAATAGGTCCCAGATCAGAAGGTATCTTCATGCAAAGATATGCTGGATGAAGAATTGCTTCGAAAGCATTGAGTGTTCCGCGACCAATGATAGCATTGTAAGGATACTCCATGTCAACAATGTCAAACACAATTTGCTCAGTCCTTGTGTTGTTGACGAATCCGAAGGTTACTGGCATGGTGATCTTACCAAGTGCTACAATCTGCCGCCCTCCGAAGCCACAAAGAGGGTGCGTAGCATCATGAATCTTGTCTTCGGGCTCTTGCATTTGTTTGAAGGCCTTAGCAAATATGATATCTGCTGCACTACCTGTATCAACCAAAACATTATGGACCAGAAATCCTTTGATCACACAAGAGATAACCATAGCATCATTGTGTGGGTAATCCTTGAGCTGAAGATCCTCTTGAGAAAAGGTAATTGGGATGTGAGACCATCTTGATTTGATGAAGGGTCCTTGTACCCCTACATGTTGTACTCTTCTCTGTGCCTCCTTCATCTATTTCTTGTTGGCCGGCTCTGAGCATGAACCGCCTGTTATCGGGAGAACCAGCTTTGGGGCCGAAGCAGTTCCAGCTTGATTCTTGTCCGAAGCCATCAGCTCAAAAAAGTGGAAGTGAGTTGACCGGAGGTGGGTGCCAATGTTGGGGACTTGTTCTCAAATGCTATGAATTAAGAACAAGGCAACATAAAAATTGTTAAATATTAGAGTCCTTCGCCCTTCGAAGCCTTTTTTCCCTCAGGATATAATTCTTTCTGGACGAAGGTTATGAAGGTTATACCTTCATAAACACAACAAATAATAATGAAGGATAAAAATATATAAAATAATTTAAACATATGATTATCATTATTAACTCATTTCTATTTCATTATTGTAGAAATGATAACGAATTACAAATGTACCTTCGGCTCGGAGAAAAGCAAAAATACCAGCGTGAAGCAAAAACAAATGCCCAATGCGCGATTACAAGAGAGCACGTGAACAGTACTGGGGTACTGTTCACCTATTTATAGGCACAATTCACAGCCTGTATATAATTACATTCATGCCCTTTACAATGAACTATAATGATGACACATAATATCTTGGGTCTTTAAGTCATTTCATCTTTAAGTCGGTTCACCCTTTTGTCTTGAGACATGTCACTTTACCGAAGCTTTATAGTTGATAGCTTCGACGCTGTTTTGGAGAGGATCTGCCGAAGGTGTTTATTTCTTTAGGATCTTCGGCTAAGAAGCATACCCCCAACAACTGTTATGGTGAAGAAAGCCAACGGTAAATGGAGGATGTGTATCGATTTTACTGATCTCAAAAAGGCTTGCCGGAAGGACGAGTTTCCATTACTAAGGATAGATTCTCTAGTAGACGCAGCAGCTTCGTCAGAACTTATGAGTCTGCTAGATTGTTATTCATGCTATCATCAAATTTGGATGAAGAAAGAAGATGAGACAAAAACCAGCTTCATAACCCCTAGCGGAACATATTGTTACCTTCGGATGCCTAAGGGGCTCAAGAATGCTGGAGGAAGCTTCAGTAGAATGACAGCGAAGGTTCTCCATTCTCAGATAGGCAGAAATGTGCTAACCTATGTTGATGATATTATATTGAAAAGTACAAAGCAACAAAATCACATTGCTGATCTGTAGGAGACGTTTGCTAATTTTATACAAGCTGGTCTAAAGCTGAATCCAAGAAATGTGTCTTCAGAGTGAAGAAGGGGAAATTCCTTGGTTGTCTAGTTTCAACAAAAGGAATCGAAGCTAATCCAAATAAAATTGAAGCTATTCTTCGGATGGAGGCGCCAAGCACAAAAAAGGGGGCTCAACGGCTGACAGGAAGACTAGCATCTCTAAATCGATTCATATCTAGATCAGCAGAGAGAAATTTACCATTCTTTGAAGTGCTGAAGTCAGCCGAAGTTTTTCAATGGGGATCAGCCTAGCAGAAAGCCTTCGAAGAGCTGAAGCAGTATCTGATAGAACTAACGACCTTAACTCCACCAGCGCTAGGGGCTCCTCTGTTGTTGTATGTGGCAGCTTCGCACTTGGCAGTGAGTGCGGCACTTGTCCAAGAAAAGCTTGAAGGACAAACCAAGAAGCAAGCCCCAATATATTTTGTTTCCGAAGTCCTCAGTCTATCAAAAAAGAACTATACAGAATTGGAGAAGGTGTTATATGCTGTCTTAATGGCCTCCAGGAAGCTTCGGCATTACTTTCAAGCATATCATATAATTGTTCCTTCGTCACAACCTTTGAAGGATATCATGAGGAACAGAGAAGCTACTGGAAGAATTGGAAAGTGGGCTGTGGAACTCAATGAGTTCAGCATTGATTATGTGCATAGATCCTCAATACAGTCTTAGGCGTTAGCAGACTTCATCGCTGATTGGACGCCAAGGGCTCATGGAGAAGAAACTACTAAAGATGCCGAAGCTTGGACAGTATTCTGCGATGGTTCTTGGGGAACCTTCAGGGCAGGAGCAGCTGTTGTGTTAGTTGCACCTTCCAAAGTTATAACTTGCTACGTAGTAAAACTTGATTTTAGCTGCACAAATAATATTGCTGAGTATGAAGCTTTGCTTTTGGGGCTTCGAAAGTTAAAGGCAATGGGGATTAGAAGTGCGGTTCTCAAAACCGATTCCCAAGTTGTTTTTGGTCATATTGACAAGAGTTGTAAAGCAAGAGACCCGAAGCTTGAGAAATACCTGGACATGGTCCGAAGCATTGATGCCTCCTTCGAAGGGTTTTCTGTCAAGAATATTCCTCGAGGAGAAAATGAACATGCTGATTTGCTAGCCAAGTCAGCGGCACAGGGGCTGCCCTTACCTTCGGAAGTATTCTTTGAAACAATAAAAGCACCTTCGGTGGAACTTCTTGAAAGAGCAGTGCTCAATATATCTCCTGTTCATAGTGAAGATTGGAGAACTGAGATTATGTCTTTCCTCTAGGATAATTTCCTTTCAGATGACGAAGCTTATAATAAGAGAATAGAGGCAAGAGCTCGGCCATATGTCATAATAGAAGGGGAGCTATACAAGCATGGAGTTTGTTCTCCATTGCTCAAATGTTTATCCAGAGCCGAAGGTATAGAATTGATGAAGGAAATACACGCGGGCCTGTGTGGATCTCACATTGGATCTAGGCCCTTGCTGGGAAAAGTTTTTCGTCAAGGATTTTATTGGCCAAAGGCAGCTTCGGATGCAGCAGAACTAGTTCAAAAATGCGAAGGCTGTCAGAAATGCGCAAGAGATCAAAAACAACCTTCGTCTATGACTCAGTTAATACAACCAACTTGGCCATTGCAAAGGTGGGGTCTTGATTTGTTAGGCCCCCTACCACCAGCACAAGGAAATTTAAAATATGTTGTGGTGGCAGTAGAATATTTTTCTAAGTGGATTGAGGCGAAGCCTTTAGCCACAATAACTTCGGTTACCATTCAGAAATTCTTCTGGCAGAATATTGTTTGTTGCTTCGGAGTGCCGAGGGCCATTACTGTGGATAATGGAACACAGTTTGATGCCGAAACTTTTAAAGAATTCTGTGGACAAATTGGCACGAAGATCCATTTTGCATCAGTTAGGCATCCAGAGTCAAATGGACTTGTCGAAAGAGCCAATGGCATCATAATGATGGGAATAATGAAATCAATCTTCAATCAGCCCAGAGGAAAATGGCTAGATGAATTAATTAAAGTGGTGTGGAGCCACAATACAACAGCATCAAGGTCAATAGGCTTTACACCATTCAAGTTATTATTTGGTGACGAAGCAATAACACCAGAAGAAGCAAAAGCGGGATCAATAAGAACAGTGGCTTCGGCAGAGGACGAAGCTGATTACTCTGTAGAGAATGATGCTATAGAAGGGATCAGGCTTCAGGCTGTGGAAAACATCAATAAATATCAAGCCGAAACAATAAAATGGCATGATAGAAAGGTTCGGCTAAAGAACATTAAGCCAGGACATTTGGTGCTTCGGAGAGTGGCCAACCCAGATACAGTAGGCAAGCTACAGCTGAAATGGGAAGGACCTTTTCTGGTAGTATCTTCGTCAAGACCTGGTTCTTATAGATTGAAGGATATGGACGGCAACGACATTCCTAGATCATGGAATGCGGATGAGCTTCGGCGATATTATGTCTAGCTTGATGTAATTTTTTCTGTTTTTTCCTATGGCACCCTTTTCCTTTCTAAAGGGGGAGAAAGGTTTTTAATGGGGCCATAACATGTAAATTCTATTTTTTCTTATTTCAGCTCTATAAGAGCAATATCCCCCAAAGATGTAAATGTAAAAGCTGAGCACGCACCATCGAGTGCAAAAGAAAAAAGAAAAGAAAACAGGGAGAAGCTCAAAAGACATCCCTAAGGGGATGCAGAGCACGATGAAGCTTTAAAAAAAGCCGTTCCTAAGGGAGTGCAGCGTAAGTTTTTCTGCTCAAAAGTCGTTCCTAAGGGAATGCAGAGCTTACAGCGAAAAATAAACGCTGATTCCGCTGAAGTAAAAGGCGAAGAAGCTCCTAAGGGAGGCTTACAGCGAAAAATAAACGCTGATTCCGCCGAAGTAAAAGGCGAAGAAGCTCCTAAGGGAGGCTTACAGCGAAAAGTCAGCGCTGATACACCGAAAAGTAAACGGTGAGGCCAAAAAATAAACGGCAAAGAGACTGTGACTATTCCTAAGGGAACGAAGACTATGGTTATGGCTTCGGATATGCGTTTGAACACTCATCTGCATGATACATCACATCATAGCATTTGCATTCATAAACATTCATTTAGACATACGTAGGTTCATTATCATCATAACACAAGTAATCGCTTCGGCTCTAAAGATCATGCTTCGGCAAAGGAAAAAAAAGAAGCAGTTCTTTTGCTTCGCTGCGTACGAAAAGAAGGGAAGGTGTTTTTTCGCCTTCGGCTCAAAAATGATAATTTCGTCCACACCAAAGCATTCCATACATTGACGGAAAGGTAAGAATATATTACGAGGTATGGACATAGTTCACAAAATACAATTAATTACATTTGTAACAGTTACTACAGAAAGTTTTTAGAATCTCTTCTACAATCATTCATCTAAGCTTCATCAATATTCACTGAGCTTCAGCTTCAGCGTTGTTATCCAATAAAAGCTTCGGCATCATCTTCTTACTCCTCAAGCTTCAGTTTCGGCTTCATCATCCTACATGAATTGAAAGTATTATAAGCGAAATTCAATTTCGAAGGAAGAGGTAAGCACGAAGGTATAATTTTGTTACCGGCTTGAGATGACTCTGAGCTTCGTCACTAGCTTTCTCTCGCCCACCCTTTGTCCATACCACCTTTATAAATTTGTTCCCAATGCTTCAGGCGAGGATGGGAATATCATCCAGAATTGCTGGTGATAGGCTGAAATTGGGTCTGTTGATAATTTTTCCGTGTTCACAGCCAGATTTCAGGAACGCAGCAGCAGTGCCCCAAGAAGCTATCAGGGCGCAGAAGTCGCCGTGTCCGGCAATAACATCATCGTGGTCATCGATCTCACCTTCGATGTGTTCAAAGGCTCCTGGTAGATCTTTAGCTGAAGGAGTAAATTTTTCACTGCTGGCCCCGACCGAATGAAATACCTTCTTCAGCCGTTGAATACATTGATTGCTGAATTCCAATCATTTACTTTGAAGGTCGTTCAATGATTTTTTCAAATCTAAACCCTTCTGGACTTCGACCTCAAGTTTTTCATTAAGCTTTAACCTTTCCTGTTTGAAACTCTCTGACTGGCAGAGAAGCTTTGTGTTCAGTTCTGTTATTTTAGCTTCGACTTTTGCTAATAAGCCTTCAGTTGTCTGGAGTTCGAACTCTTTCTTTTCAAAAGCAGCTGATTGCTCTTTTATTTTGTTTTCCAAGTTTTCAATTATAACCTCGTGCTTTTTATCTTCCAGATCCTGTTGCATCTTCAAAGCTTTGCTCAGTAGCATACTCTGTACGTGAACAACTTTCGTTAGGAAACATTTTTGTTATGAAAAATAAAAAAGTTAGACAGAAATTTTTTACCTTAAAATTGGAATAAAACAAACTACCGACGATGTGCTGTCGTCGGTAGCGGCTAATATCGGCTTCGAGCTTCGGGAAACCGATACTCTTTGATAGAGTACCAATAACCTTCACTCCGGCCTGATCCGGAATGCAGCCTAGCTTCTCATCATCAACACCCCCGAAGAGAATCGCTCCCAGCCCATAGCCGCAAGATATGACATACTCTTTTAGTTCTTCTTTTTCGGCTTTTGTCAGTTCTTGCCCAATCAAGTTTTGAAAATTGAAAATTTCGTCTTCCGATGCTTCTTCGGCAATTTCTTTCTTTTTCCCCGGTTTTGGGGCCGAAGTTTCTTCGGTGGCCCCAGCAACTTCTTCTGCGGCCAGGTCTACCAAAATTTTGTCTATATCAGCAACCATGCTTTCTAAATTAATATCTTCGGCTCCAGTAGCTTCGGCATCCGTAGCCTCCGAAGGTGCAACTTCAGTAGCTATCGAACTTTTAGCAACTGGCGCCTTCGGAGCTGAAGCTCCTAGTGGTGTCTTTTCAATGACCTCTGTCACCGTGATGATTCTTTACTTCTTTGCTTTAACTGCTTCCCTCGATTTTACGGGCTCCTTTTCCTTCTGAAAAAGCTTCGTCAGTTGTGGCCCAGTGGACTTAGCTTGATAGGCAAAGATTCAGTCATTACCTTTAAGATTTCCTCTACTTCGGTAGTAGAGGGTGTTGCAGGAGTTCCTTCTTCTTTGTCAAATGCTTTTTGCTTCGGAGACGAAGCTTTTCTTTTCTTCGAAACACTTATTTTCGGCTCAGACTCTAGTTTTTTCTTTTTCGTTTGTTCTTCATCATCTTTGTTTAGAACATCAGCTACTCTTTTCTCTTTTGGCCTTCAGCACCCTTATCTAGCCGCTCGTAGTCAGGATATTCAAAACCCAGGGCATCCATTACACGGTTTAGCCTTTGCTTCGGACGGGTGCCGAAGGCTGCAGTCATCAATTGGTCTTCTTTCTTAGAATAATTTCCAAGTATTTCATTACACATCACTTCAATTGTGTCCAGCCACTCTTGGCAAGGTACCTTGAAAAGTTTCTTGAATTTGAAATGGTAGGGCAACCGAACAAGTTCCCCTTTCTTCTTCTTCCCCTCTAGCTTCGGCATTTCCCACTCCTTCAAAGTCGGGAATACTCTGAAGGCCAGAAATTCCTGCACCAAGTCCCTAGTGCCAATATGATCTGCAATCACTCTAAATTCAGCTAGAGCAATCTGACTTGGACTCCCTGATAACATGTTGCACGGGGGTCGGGTCTCTCTGAAGATCAATTCCAACAGACTCTGGACCAACTTATCTTCATCTTCGTCAACTCTCACGTAGAACCATTCAGATTTCCATCTAGCTGGCCATTTGCTTCGGTAACTGATCACTGGGAACTTTGTAGTCTTACGGTAAGCAAAGTTGTAGCAGCCAAAATTTTCATGAAGACCATCTCCCCTAGCCTTGGTCTGGTAGTGCAGTTCGTGCACTCGGCAGAAACCTTCAGCAAATGGTTCCACCCCCTGGCTTCGGAGAGCCCAGATATAAACATTTAGCCTAACGATAGTGTTAGGGGTTAGCTGATGAAGATAGATCCCAAATATCTTCAGCACTTCAGCAATCATCTTGTTTAAAGGGAATCTTAAACCAGCTTTAAAAAGGCTTTTGAAAACCACCACTTCGTTCTTTCCCGGCTTCGGGATAGTTTCTTTACTACCAAAACGAATCAGCTCCTTCTTCGTTTCGCTAAGATAGCCCAACTTCACCATCTTAGGAAAATCGGCTTCAGAGATGGACTTTCCGAAGTCCAGGTGGCTAGGTTTGCTCGGCACTGCGTTGCTGTAATCATCTTCGGAATCAGTTTCTTCAGCATCAGCTTGTCCTGCTTCGGCGACAGGAATATCCTCTAATGTTACCAGCCCAGACCGCCTCATTGCTTCGGAAATTGGAACAGTTCCAGTAGCTTCGGCCTCATCTCCCTCACAGTCAATCCTGGCAGTAGAACGCAATCTCGCCATCTGATTATGAATTTTTTGAAATTTTTTGAAGTTGTTGATTTTCTCGATTCCTCCGAAGCTCTTTTTCTGGTGACGAAGCAGAATCAAAAGCGGTGCTTCACTTGAGCACGACGATCAAGCTTCGGCTATGGTTAAATTTTTGACAGCACAACAGTACAATAGCAATGAATGCAGTGGTAACTTCACACCTACCCGTCTGTTTATATAGCGCTGCAGGTGGGAAGGTAAACCGCCAAGGTCTTTCGCACCGGAAAAACAGCCACCCACACTCATTGACCAGTGGGCCGCAAGGTCCGCGAATGTGAATCGCTAGAGCGCGCGCAACTGCTACAAGATGGGGCCACTTCGTGCGTGGATTATTTTAATCGTTTCTCGTCAACGAGCTCAGAGAAGGTGTTTTTTTCGGATCTTCGGCATCCCGAAGCCTAGAAGATTTTTTCACGGATCAAGCTCGTTACAAAAAACGATCTAGCACCGTGAAGGGGCTACTGTTGGGGGTATGCTTTGTAGCCGAAGATCCTAAAAGAGAAAAACACCTTCGGGCAAAATCCTTTCAAGAACAGCGCCGAAGTTATCACCGATAGAGCTTCGGCACAGTGGCAAGTCTCAAGACAAAGGGGGCAAACCGACTTAAAGATCAAATGACTCAAAAACCCATGATGTTTTGTGTCAGTATTGTAATTGATTGTAAAGGGGATAGATGTAATTTCACATAGGCTGTGTCTTGTGCCTATAAATAGATGAGCAGTGCCCCTGTACTGTTCACGCAATCTTGTAATTGTTGACGCATCACACTGGAATTGTTGTTTTCCGTCAAGGAGAAGGTATAAATGTATTTAAATGTCATGTTTTAATATTCAAATTGATATAATGAAATATAAGAATAATATTATCTGCTCCTAACACATGTTTTATATGTTATTCTTCATTTTACATTATTCTATAAACCTGAACACGAAGGTATGACCTTCGTGACACCTAATCTACAACCTTCGTCCGAAGTTCATTAAATCCTCGGGGAGATAATGCTTCAACGGACGAAGGGCATTATTATTTAACATTTTTATGTTGCCTTGTTCTTAATTCATAGCCTTTGAGAACAAGTCCCCAACAGGTGCAATACAAAAATTAAAGTTAAATGAACTTGAAGTCTGGCTGTCAGTCAGCCCTAAGGCTGAACTCTTACTGACAGTGAAGTCAGATGAACATTGAGATCAGTTTTAAGTAGGATCCAGTGACTGTTCGATTATGGGTACTATAACAAAACTAAAGATGGATTATAGGGCAATAATTTTGCTGCAGACAGATGATCAAGTTGTTACACAAAAATTGGAAAACCAAGCCCTCTAATTATCTCTGTCAGGCGCATTGATGAAGGACTTAGGTGGTACAATAGTCTGAAGAAGATCTTGGGTTCACTGAACCTCGCCGCTGGTGATCCCCGTGCCTGGAATCGCGCCGGCCGCCGCGATTCGTGCTTGGCGCAAAGTGGATAACCGTGGGGAGTAAAAGATCATGGTGCTCGGATGAGCCCCCGGTCACTGGATTGTTCACCGTACCCACTTGCTGTACGACTGACCAAGGTGTCCTCGCCGGAGTTTGCCGCCTTCGTAGCCGTGCCACGTGCTCAGGAGCATAACCACGTCGCAATGAACCGTAATAGGAAGTCTGTCCATCGCCGAAAGCCCTGCCTCAGTGAATGCCACGGTAGATCACCGCGGTGACTCATCCTCTCTCCTCGGCCGCTAGCTTCTCTCCTTAAATTTGGAGCCACCATTCATGGACTCTATAAATTGATGCCCCAGTGAGCACCGTTAGGTTGTTACGTGCCCAGTGCACCAGCTCTTGCCTCCAATCATCCACCATAGCGTCTCAATTTGGGATTTCCCCCAATTCGGTTCTCCGCGCCGCCGTGAGTCACCACGCCGTGGACCACCGTCTCCAGGTCTGCTCTTTCCCTCCTTACATGCTAGGGATGCTTATCGGCCCAACCAATTGAACTAGACCACGCTAGATCACCGAGAACACCTTGGGTTATCCCCGGTTTTCGCCGTCATCGTGGACAAAGGGATTTCGGGCCAAGATCGTACAATTAATGGATGGATTAGGGTCGCCAGGGGTGGAATTAGATGTCAAACGAATGGGAAGCCTAGTCATTGCGTATTCCGGCTGGTGTAGGTTCGCTGGAGAGAGCTCATCGCCGTTCGCTGTCGTGGACTTGACGCTGTGAAGAAATAGAAATGTGGGGGCTTAAGTGTGAATGTCAGAGAGACACATGAATAGTGCCATGACCTCTTTCGGGTTTTGCTAATTGACAAGGACCCTTGCGCAAAGTCACCAGCGTGGGCGCGGGCGCACGTGCGTTTTCCCCGTTGGTGGGCTGACCTGGTCTGGTTTAAGCCCATTACTGTTTAATCTTTTTCCTTTTCCTTTTCTACCAGGCTTAGGAAATGTTGGAGACTTGTTCTCAAATGCTAAGAGTTAAGAACAAGGCAACATAAAAAGTGTTAAATGTTAAAGTCCTTCGTCCTTCAAGACATTATGTCCTTTCAGATATAATGAATTCCGGACGAAGGTTATGAAGGAAGAGACCTTCGTAAGTTCGATGGATGATGAAGAAGAATACATATATGAAATACGAATAATAGTACAGATATTATCATCAACTTATTTTTATTTTGTATTATCAGAATCATAATAACAAATTATAAATGTACCTTTGGATTGACGAAAAGTAAAGGTACAGGCGTGATGCGGAAAGCAAATGCCAGATCAGCGTGAACAGTACAGGAGTACTGTTCATCTATTTATAGGCACAGAACGCAGCCCGTGGAGAATTACATTAATGCCCTTTACATTTATCAATAACTCTATAGTGATTCTTCGAGGTCTAATTTGACTTTTCATCATATGTCGGTTCCCCTTTTCTGTTGTCATGAAGCTTTTTCTGCGCATAGCTTTGTGATCATCTTATCCTTCGTCATGATCGCCTTCCGTCCTACTCAAGCTTCGTCTTGACCATATTCTTGTATACTTGTGACCCGATTTCGAAGATACCTGTTCATATATTTCACTTGGAAAACATTGTCAAATCATGTTTTTGAGGACCTTCGGAAGCCGAAGGCCCCCAACAGTAGCCCCTCGCAATATTAATTTGCTGGAATGATAAATTCATATTGCGATATGGACGAAGGCTTTAAGCCGAAGGTCCGAAAAAACACCTTCCCTTTGCTAGAATAGCAACAGTCTTTGACAAGCGGGACCCTCTAGTTTTCAACGCACTAGGTGTATAAATAAGAGCTCACCACCAGTTTATTTGGCACGCTCCCTTGCCATCTGCTTTTACTCACCCAGCTTTTAGCCTGCGCGCAACAACACTTGCTTGGCTTTTTAAATTTTTAAGCTTCGGTTTCGAGAGCACTTTCTCAGCGTTTGCGAAGATGTCTGAAGATAAGAAAGCTGTTGGTGATTCAAAGCTAAGCCTTTCTGAGGAGATGCATCTGGGCTTTCTTGAATCAATATCAAAGACTAATACAGAGAAGATTACTAGGGAGATTTTGGAGGGTTTATCTGAAGATACTGGTGACAGTGACAGTTATGATGTGGATAGTGGTGGTGAAGATTCCGAAGATCAACCTTGGCGACCAAGCCATGCAGTTTTTGGTAAATCCAGTATTAAAGAAAATCATCTTGTCAATATGAGGGGCAGATATTTTCGAGACTTGTCTGTTGTGAGGGCTGACGAAGGAGAGAAAACTTGTCCGACTCCTGAGGAAAATGAAGTCGTGATATTCCGATGCTTCTTAAAGGCTGGACTGCGATTTCCCTTGAGCAGTTTTGTCGTGGAAATACTGAAGATATTTGAAATCTACCTTCACCAACTTACCCCCGAAGCATATCATAAGGATGAATATCTTTGTGTGGGCCGTGAGGAGCCAAGGTTTGGAACCTAATGCAAAAAGCTTCTGCAACATACATGAGCTATCGTATGAGACAAAACCCTGGGGTAAAGAGCAGTATCACAACAATTTTGGCTGCTACAGCTTCGGCGCCCGGTCTGGGTCAAGCTGCCCCTTGCCAACCTTTCGAAAGAGGTGGCCCGGCGACTGGATGACGGAATGGTTTTATGTGAAAAATGACTTGAAATCACAGGAAGATATTAAAGGTATCATTATGCGCCCTATCTGGCAACACTTCGGCCTCCGGAAGCCGAAGGTGGAAATGAATGAAGCAGCCGAAGAATGCTAGAGAGCCTTCGGCGTTGTTTGCTCTTTTATTGGGACAAGGGATTTGGTCCAAGAACACATTGCTTTCAGAGTATGGCCACTTGTGGAAAAGTGGGAAATGCCAGAGGAGACGATTAAAGCGACTGACGAAGGTGGACTAGTCAGGCTAAAATACACATTCAAATACGGAGATAAGTTCGTTGAGCCAGATGATGACTGGTTGAAAGTATTGAGGCCATAAGTGACGAATTGCTTGGGGTATACTCAAAGGCCGAAGATACTGCATTATCAGCGGCCTTTGGAGGCCGAAAGAAGAAGAGACTCAACCGAGTATTTGATGCAATTGGGTTTGTTTACCCCGACTACGGTTATCCAACGTGGGGTCAAAAAAGAAAGAATACATCTACTGCGAAGGAAACTGCTTCAGCCGCTTTTAGCGAGCCGGCACGGAAGAGGAAAAGGGTAAAGGTTCTCACACACCGACCACGTTATATTGAACCGGCCGCAGTGCCTGAGTTTATCAGTGAGACCTCTTCGGCCACCGAAGCTAAGAACCAACTCCACTGCCAAAAATCGAAGAGCTGGCCGAAGTGCCAGCAATAGAAAAAACAGAAGAACCGAGGACTAAAGAAACAAAGACATCAGAAGTTTTAAGTCCTTCAGCAAAAATTGAGGCAGCAAAAAGCCAAAAGGGTCCAGTAGTGACCCCGAAAAGAAAAAGGATGGTTAATGTGCTAGATGTTTTGGAGACAATTAAGTCTTCAAGCACAACTCCGAAGAAAATTGTTGAAACTTCCGAAGTGCATACTGAAGCCTTTGTTGCCGAAGCTTCAAAGCAACAATCTAAAACTGAAGCTGGGCCTTCAGAGCCCACCAAGGTAAAATCCTTGGAAGCCGAAGAAACAAAAATGGCAGAGCCTATTTTGATTGAAGAAACTGGTACTGCTGCCCCCGAAGCATCCACCAAAGCCCTCGATTGTATTGTACGACATGCTTCTTGAAAAAGATTATCCGAAGAAGAGATTTTTTAAGCTAATCACTATGCCCGAGAACTGAAGTATCCAAAGGGGGCCTTAGTATTCAATGGCACAGACGAAGATGACTTCTTATACTGTCTTCCAGATAACAAAGAATTATCTGTCTGCCGGGAGATGGCTAGAAGTATGGGGTTCCCGAAGCTTGAGGCTGGCCTCTGTGCTATGATAAAGGACGATCTTGCAGATAGCCTCGCATATAATAGTCTGAAGGTATAAAAATTGTATATTTGGAAATTTATAATTTTTGAATTATTCTTTTATTCTTATACAAATTCTTTTCATATAGGGTTTAATACTTAGCAACGCTTTGAGAGCACAAAGGAATGCTGAAGACGAGAGCTATAATATTGCTTTTAACAACCTACGAATGGAGGTTATTAAGCTGAGGAACGAAGCTTTGGAAAAAGATAAAATTCTGCTTACATTGGTGGATAAGATAAAGGAAGACGAAGCTACTTCTAAAGCTCAAGCTGAGGCTCAGAAGCACGAAATCGAGGACCTTCGGAAACAGTTAGCCAGAGCTAAAGAAGAACGCATACTTGAAGAGACGAAACGAGAACTTAGCGATCAATGGGCAAATCATTTAGAAGGAGACGTTGAAGAGCTTCGTGCATCCAAGAAAAGGTGCCATGACAAATCTATAGAATGCGTTAAGAAAATAAAAACCAGCTTCGCCAGCGTTGGCGCATTTTCGAGCGAGGAAAACTTCACAAGGGGTAACCCCGAAGGCCCGATTGAATGGATCAATCACGAAGCTGAGGCCTTTGAGGAAATTTTGAATAGTCGTGGAGACATATGTGCCTTTTCGGGTGCCAGGGGGATTGCTACTATTTTGGAGAGGAAAGGTTGTGAGCATGTGAAATCTTTGGCACAATCTGAAGCTGCCTTATCCTCCGAAGATATAAAAGACCCCTTGGCTGAAGCAAGCATGGTTGGTGGAAAATTTTTCACCGACATCTGGGACAATGGTGGCCGGGAAATGGCCCAAGAAATTATTCAAAAAAGCGAAAAAGGCATTCATGATGATAGAAAAGTAGCAGAGGCCGCTGAGAAAAGCATAGAGCCCGAAGGGCAAATAGGTATTAACTAGTGGTTTTTGGCTCTTTGTTGTAATTTTTGATTTCGAACTTGTTCACGGTTTGTAATAGTAATAAATCCGTATCTACTCTTCCCTCAGAACCTGCTGAGTCATCTGCGGGCCCCCACACGAAGGGGGATGAAAAATTAGACAAATGGCCGAAGCCATCATGGATAGAGTTGTTGATCAGCTTCTAAACGAAGCTGCAGAAGTAGTCTTAAGGGAAGATTAGATGCTGTTGCAAAAACACTTAGAATGTAATGTTTGTTGAGAATCATGTGTAATATTGTGTAACTTAGGGTGTAATATATTATCTGTTTATAGTTCTATTCTTTGCGATGCATGAAACATTATATACATACCGTTTTTGAGCCTTCGGCGAAAAAACACCTTCCCTTCTTTTCATGCTTCGTAAATAATATCCGTGTTCTCATAAAATCAATAGCCAATCCTCGTAAAATCAATAATCAATAGATCTTTCCATTTCAGAATTTGACGAAGATATAACTCTTCAATGGCTATTGTTTGTGCTGTGTCACTATTTCTTGAAAACGATCTTCGAATATCAATATTGAGACCCCCTTCTTGCATTGTTCATGCACTATGATGTATGATGTTATGCTATGCAAATGATGTAATGATGTGATGTTATGCAAAATGATATTTGCCGAAGATCGACATTTATTTTTCACTGTAAGCCTCCCTTAGGAGCTTCTTCGCCTTTTACTTCAGCGGAATCAGCGTTTATTTTTCGCTGTAAGCCTCCCTTAGGAGCTTCTTCGCCTTTTACTTTCAGCGGAATCAGCGTTTATTTTTCGCTGTAAGCCTCCCTTAGGAGCTTCTTCGCCTTTTACTTTCAGCGGAATCAGCGTTATTTTTCGCTGTACGCTCTACATTCCCTTCGGAACGACTTTTCAGCAGAAAACTTACACTGCGCTCCCTTAGGAACGACTTTTTTTTGCTGCTTAGAAGAAATTGCACTGTATTCCTTAGAACACATTTTTGATAATTCGAAGGTCCTCCTTGCTACCATAAATTCTTATGCTTCGGTAACTTAAGCCTATGGAGAAGACATATTTTTATTATGGTAAAAAGCGAAACTGTTACAAGAAATTAAAAAACGATAAAAAGCACTTAAACTTCCCATAATTGTTCCTTATTAAAAAGAAAGTAAGACTAAAATGCGAAAATGCGAAAAGCCGCTGTCGAGGTAGGATATTTGTCAGTAAATATGCTTCGACTCCGGCACAGTGCTGTTGACTGTGCGAGCTTCGGACTCCTCTCTGAAGTCCAGCTGAAGGTTGTGCTGACTCCCTTCTGGCTGCTGACCTCGTTGCATTGGTGGTGGCGGTGGAGGCTGCTGCCAAGATGCTTGGGGTTGACTTGCCGAAGCAACAGAAGCTGCAGAGTGATTGCCTACATATTCTGGAATGTAAGGCGAATGGTACGAAGCAGTATGCATGACTTGCTTCGGCTAACTCTGTTGTGCTGTAGCTTCTGCTATCTCCTTTTGCTTCTGGATGGTAACATGGCACATCCTGGTGGTATGGCCCTTGTCTTCACCACAGAATAAGCAGTAAATTTTTCTTGGCTCATCCCCAAATCTTCCCCCGAAACCCCTAGCGCCTCTGCCCCTTGGCGCTGGCGGCCGGAAAGAGCTTTGCTGCTGCCCCGAAGCTTGCGAGGAGCTCTGTGGCCTTTGCTGTTGACTCCCTCTGTCATCACTTTGAGTAGAGTTGTGAATTGACCTGACGTGCCTCGGATGGAATCTTCTTCCGAAGCCCCTGGTCATTTCAGAGAACCTGAATGCTTCCTCCCTTCTTTGGCGAAAATCATTGTCAGCTCGAATATACTCGTCCATCTTCTGGAGCAGCTTCTCCAAAGTTTGAGGAGGCTTTCTGGCAAAATACTAAGCTGAAGGTCCCGACCGAAGCCCCTTGATCATGGCCTCAATGACAATTTCATTGGGCACTGTTGGTGCCTGTGCCCTCAGACGCAGGAACCTTCGGACATACGCCTGAAGGTATTCTTCGTGGTCCTGGGTGCACTGGAATAAAGCTTGAGCAGTGACCAGCTTCGTTTGAAACCCTTGGAAGCTGGTTATCAACATGTCCTTCAGCTTTTGCCATGAGGTGATTGTCCCTGGCCGAAGAGAGGAGTACCAGGTTTGTGCAACACTCCTGACAGCCATGACGAAAGACTTTGCCATGACCGCCGTGTTGCCACCATACGAAGATATGGTTGCTTCATAGCTCATCAAGAATTGCTTCGGGTCTGAATGACCGTCGTACATGGGGAGCTGGGGTGGCTTGTAAGACTGTGGCCAAGGTGTAGCCTGTAGTTCTGTTGACAGACGAGAAGTATCATCAAAAGCAAAATTTCCATGATGGAAATCTTCATACCAGTCGTCCTCGTTGTAGAAGCCCTCCTGATGAAGCTCTCTGCACGGAGGCCTTCGGTTCTGGTCATCTTGAGCAAGATGATGAACTTCTTTAGAGGCTTCGTCTATCTGCCTTGTAGGTTAGCTAGACGAGCCATCTTTTCCTTCTTCTGTTGGACCTGTTGATGGAGCATCTCCAATTTTTGGATTTCTTGATCCAAGTCATCCTCTTGAGGCGTTGGACTGTTGGCCTTCCTCTTATGGCTTCGGGCATCCCTGAGAGAAAGGACATCCTGATTGGGATCCAGCGACTGCAGAGTGGCAGCCCCTGTGGGTGAAGCTTTCTTCGGCGGCATGACGAAGGTGATGCTTGCCGAAGATGTTCAAAACTCAAAAAATGGACGTGAGTTCACCGGAGGTGGGCGCCAATGTTGGAGACTTGTTCTCAAATGCTAAGAGTTAAGAACAAGGCAACATAAAAAGTGTTAAATATTAAAGTCCTTTGTCCTTCAAGACATTATGTCCTTTCGGATATAATGAATTCCGGACGAAGGTTATGAAGGAAGAGACCTTCGTAAGTTCGATGGATGATGAAGAAGAATACATATATGAAATATGAATAATAGTACAGATATTATCATCAACTTATTTTTATTTTGTATTATCAGAATCATAATAACAAATTATAAATGTACCTTCGGATTGACGAAAAGTAAAGGTACAGGCGTGATGCGGAAAGCAAATGCCAGATCAGCGTGAACAGTACGGGAGTACTGTTCATCTATTTATAGGCACACGACACAGCCCATGGAGAATTACATTACTGCCCTTTACATTTATCAATAACTCTATAGTGATTCTTCGAGGTCTAATTTGGCTTTTCATCATATGTCGGTTCCCCTTTTCTGCTGTCATGCCGAAGCTTTTTCTGCGCATAGCTTCGTGATCATCTTATCCTTCGTCATGATCGCCTTCTGTCCCACTCAAGCTTCGTCTTGACCATATTCTTGTATACTCGTGACCCGATTCCGAAGATACCTGTTCACATATTTCACTTGGAAAACATTGTCAAATCATGTTTTTGAGGACCTTCGGAAGCCGAAGGCCCCCAACAGGAAATTTATAGAATAATTTAGAAAAAGGATAAAAATATGGGACCAATTTTACTAGACTCCTAAATTTCTCTAGTATTTAATAAAAATAATTCCAAGATTTTTAGTCCCAACCATGAATTATTTAGTATTTAAAAAGGCCTAAACTGAGTCTTTTGGAATTTTAGAATTGAATTGATAACTCAAAAAATCATAAAACTTTTTGAGTAAGCTTAGTTTAGTGATTAAAACCCTTGGATAAAGTTTGGCATGTTTTGGACATTGTTTGATCTCAAACCCAAAACCCTAGCTTCCTAAGGTAGAATTTGCTTAATCCTAATAGAATACTGAATCAGAAAACCCTAGCTACTCATGTGTACCGTGAAGGAAAGTTGTATTCAAGATACAACTTGATATGTTGCTATTATAACTGCATATCCATAGCATCACATGAGCGTTCATGTATATGTACTATTATGTATAGAAAACGAAGAAGAAGTAATTGTCGAAGAAGAAGAAACTGCACCACAAGCTGAGACTCCACTTGCCGGGAACAATTTTTATTTTGATATTTGCGGAACAGATCCCGAATCCCTACAACACAAGGCAAGCCCCAGTGCATTTACCCTTTCCTTGTGTTTTTAAACTCTTTATCACTTGAACTGATGCATTAGGTGATAGGAGTTGGGTGATAAACAATTGCTGCATTTCCTTCCATGGAACTATTTACCATTCCTTGATACCTGTTTCACTTAAAAGTTTTCTGATGCTTAGTCTTGCCTTAGAAAGCAAAATGGTTTGTTTTTAAAACAAAGATGATTCTTCAGATGGGATGGGAAGTTTTCAAAAGAAAAGTATTAGATGGTGAATCCATCATGGCCGTGATGGGTTCAACATCGGAAAAGATGTACCTCTGTCAGGTACCAAACTTTGGGTTGTAAACGATAAAGACGAGACCGGACGGTTGACTTGCATGAGAAGGATGTCTTGGTGTAGTGTCTCCGTCTGAGTCGATTAAGGACCGTTCCGATGTAGGCTTACTGATTGATGACCTTTTAACTAGCCACATGCCTCGTCATGGGTAAGCTTTGCCTCGGGCAGACCAATACCAGAAATGCCAACATGCAATGGGAGTGGAGAGATGGCGAGAGTAGCGTGTACCCTCTGTGGTAAGAGGCTGGACGGTGGTGTATCTGTGCTCTTGGTTGGCGTGAACCCGGTTTGGTCTTGAGAAACCCGGTGGCGAGTTGACATATGCAAGGGTCAAGTGCTATATATGTCGTGTGGTTGGAGATCCCCAGCTGGGTATTAATCGATTCGGATCGCCGCTACTTCTCGGATATGAAGACTTGGTCACTACCCTACACGTAGCAATCCAGTAAAGAAAAAGGGTGATAAAAGACGGCTAGTGTAGGCCAAGTGCTTGAACTAGGATAGAAAGAACTCTAGATGCAGGTAACTTTACTTAACCTGACAATAAAACTAAAATTTTAAGGATCCACTATTAGTAAGCATTTCTGCAAACAGAGCCTTTGATACTTGATCAGCCTTACCTTGACTCCTTCCAACCAGCATATCTTTGAGAGTCTTTTCCTTTGTCGGGTAAGACTTGCGAAAGTATACTCCGTACTCAGGGTTTTCGAACCCATGTTGTTGTAGGTGAGGAAACAGTGGAGTTCTGCTATTTCTGCTCAAAGGTGATACCCAAGGAGGAGCCCAAGCAGTGATCGTGTGCGTGGGAGGATGTTGACCTCCCGATTTGAAAACACTAAACTTTTGTGCGGGAGGGTGTGTTGCCTCCCTGGTTTGTAATAATACTTATGCACTCATAACCCTGGTATTGTAATAAGTACCACTCTCTCTATATTTTGTTAATGTAAATTATGTATTGTTAATCCGCTTCTGCTATTTCTTTACTCCGGTTTTGTGATGTAATATCTGCGTGACGGGTGAAGCGCTCTTAGGCAAAATGATGAAGATACAGGTTACCGAACTTGTCGAGTGATTAGGTGCATCTATAGGGTTGTCTGAGGTCCTTAGGACAAGGACAACTATAGGTGGGCCTAATTCCTTGGGAGGTTCCGTCACATCCTCCCTCTGATCCAGGTCATTCTTAACGTAAAACCATTCCTTCATCCAAGAACCTGGCCACTTCTTTCGAAATGTGGGCAAAGGGTAATTTGCCTCAGAGTGAGGCACGAACCGTAGCATCCAAAGTTGTTATGATACTGTTCTTTTCTGATTGCCTTCGTCTGATAAGACTGCTCATGAATATTGCAGAAGCATCTCGCATCCGGCTCCAGTCCTTGACTCCTCATGGCCCATATAAAAACCCCCACTCTTATAAGAGCTTCGGGGGTAAGCTGATGAAGGTATATCTCGAATGTCTTCAAAACTTTGACTAGCATTTTGTGGAGTGGAAAGTGAAGCCTAGCTTTCATGAAGCTCCTGAATACCACCACTTCTTCACTTTCAGGATGGGGAACAATGTTTTCTCCTCTAGCCCTCACTATGGACACATCATGAAAATATTTCCCTTTCATCGCCTCAATCTGCCCTTGTCTGATAGTCGATTTTCCAAAAACAACGTGGCTTGGCCTCCATGGTCGATCTTCAGCATCTTCATTCCCACTCTCAGCATCAAAGCTTTCACTATCACTCAAGTCACCAGATAGCCCAGCTAACATTTCATTAGTGATTTTCTCTATGTTGGTCCTTTCCATAGCTTCGTAGAAGCCAGCGAGTGTGGGATGCACGCTTTTCTTATCCTCAGCCATTTCAGTGATGATCACGGCAGAAAGCTGAAGCTCAAAAACAATTGCACTCAGAACAGGAAAGCTAAAATGACAACTATAGTACGAAAGCTAGATGGCATGAAAAATATCTGTAACACAGCCTCCTATATATATACTCAGAGCCCCACAGTTCGGTGGGTCCCGTGGCTCAGAATGATTCACTATTCTAGCAAAGGGAAGGTGTTTTTTGAACCTTCGGCTAAAGGCCTTCGTTCACGTCGTAGTCTAAAATTGTTGCAAAGGAACAAATTAATATTGCGGGGGGGCTACTGTTGGGGGGCTTCCTCTTTTGAAGGCCCTCAAAAACACAATTAACCATTTGCTTTTAGTATGAGTTCTTACAGGGAGCTTCGTTTTTAGGATGGAAGTCTTTCCCTCATGATGAAGGTGTACAATATGAAGACATGATCTAAGAATGATGAGAATAAACGCCAAAGCTATGGCCAGACTGGCAGCTTCGGCTTATAGTGGTGATGAAGATTGATGATGATCCTGACTAGAGGGAAAAAAGACTACCTAGTCCTTAATGATTTATGTTACGATTATAAGTAAATGTCATGGACATAAATGTACTTTTACCCAGGCTACATCCCATGCCTATAAATAGATGAACAGTAGCACCGTACTGTTCACGCTGAATTGTAATCACTCTCACATCAACACCTTCGAACGAAGCCAAAGCATTTGAGAACAAGTGACCAACATATTCACCCTCCCCCCTCTAGGCAACATCTAGATCCCGTTCCCAGACAAAGGGAACTTTCAACCATCCAACGTATGGCACTCGTGTGCAGTCGGATGCACGAATTTGTCCACCTTGGCTCGAATCGCCACAAGAGCATCCTCGATTTGCGACACCTTGTGCTCCACTTCAGGGTGCCACTTCTGGAATTCACCTTGCTCCATCAGCACACTTCGAACAGTTGTCTCCATCCTGCTCATCGACACCTTCATCTCCTCCATCCTTCGATGGGTCTCCTAGATGCCTTCCTCAATCCAAGCATGGATCTGAGACATAGGATCATCTCCTTTTGGTGGTGCCATCTCTTAACCCTTGGTTTGCAACCTCATCCGGTATCCGTGAGACGGATCCAGACTTGCCTCTGACAGATGTTAGGATCATGACCACTGAGGCTAGAATCAGAGTTGGGATCAATTGGCGAGGGTGGGACTTACTCAGGTAGTATCTCAACACGAGTTTGTATGGATATCGAACATGCAATAATGCCAGCCGCCAGGTGTGTTCTAGCCTAACCTTCTCACTTATTACAGCATGGTATTTATACGCTACAGTAATAGACCTAATTCACCCATGGGCCTCCCACGTACTTGGTATTGGGCTTCTTTATTCGCTTGCTCCTCTTGGTTTCGCCCGCCTAGTTGTTGTCATCAGGTGGTTGTTGATCAGTCGCTACTGTCTTCTAGGCCTTGCTGACAAACATCGGGAAGTGGTTGGGTCGACGGGGTAAGGTGTGGCGGTGTGCCAGAAAGCGTCGCCATGCTGAGCCTAGTACTGGAGGCCTAGACGAGCACACAGGAACAAGGCAAGAAGCAATGTTAGCTTCGATTCATTTGACAGAGAGAAGGCACACGTGATGAATCTAAGAAATTGACAGAAAGAAAGCACCACATCATAGAAGGCTATTGGGCCTCCGGTCATTTTCGCTAGTGGGTTATTTGATAGAGAAAATGCCCAATGAAGTTGATTTGGCCCATCAAACCTTTTACATTTTATAGTAAATCATATTACATATATAAAGTACTCTCAAAATTTTAGGGGATCATGGCCTACTTTGCCTCCCTGTGGGTCCGCCACTGAACAAATGTGTTTAAGGTACATAGCTAACGGTAGATGAAACTATCCTTCGGTCGGAACACTACCAAGAAAAGTTGAAGCAGTTTGAAGAGCCTTCATATAAGACATACAAATGGCTAAGATGTGAGCATGGAGGTGACTTTGGGCACAAAGTGGCTAAGAAGACGAAGTCTGAGACTTGTGTGGCAAGAGAACAGATAGTGATGTCCCTGCATCATTGTAACACCCCGAGATCCACAAACACGCCAAGATGCTACTAGACTTCACTACCAACAGCCGAACACTAAGCAAAATAAAATTTGGAAGCGTCTCCTTTGTATTTATAAGCATCACAGAAGCAAAAGAGATATATCAATACAAAATGAATCATACTAGTATGATATAATTCTCATCAAGGATGATTAACCACGAATGAACTAGCTTATGCCTACATCATACTTTAAAGTATGAACCTCAAAAGTCAATAACCCAAGCTAATTATTTGGTTCTTTAAGCAATGTGTGCAACGTGCCTCTACTTCCCACTCCCCTTGATAAGCATCAAGCACCTGCATTGAGTAATGCAAGTGTGAGATGAAACACCTCAACAAGCAAATTGTTTTGACGAGATATTTAAACCACAAGTTGAATTAATAAACATTTTAAAGGAATCACAATTAAGATCAGAAATACTTGTAGATATAGAACTCAATAGTCTCAATATAACTAATACCATCTCATTTCCTCGAACAACCACAATAGGTTGTATAACACTTCCCTGCGTCAACAATATCTGTAAATATCACTTCAATGAATGCAAATGAATGCAATGCATATGTCCTCTGCCTTCATACCTCTGAGGGTATGAAGCCGCATCGTACCCCTCCTCGGGCAACGTACGATGCTAAGTTGTACTGGTATGGTCGGACCATAGGTCACGACAAAACTTTAGATGCAAATGAATCATGCAATGCATATGGCATGCTGCATTTATCAATATACTTCACTTCCTTCACATACAATACAGACCTCAAATATTACTTCATCTTCCTTCAAATACAATACAAACCTCAAATAATACTTCATCTTCCTTCAGATACAATACAACCTCAAATAATATTTCATCTTCCTTCAGGGGTGTGAATTAATCTCATGGGTCATACTCGAACCATAATCATCGTCAATATATGATTGAGCATCAATATAATACAATCAAGTAAAGCATCATCATAGAGTTCAATCATGAAAGAATTCAATAATTCTGAATATTAGAGTGTAGGCAATAAAAATAACAAGTCAAAACGGTAGCAACCACCGCTACATTCACTTGCCTTCATCGTAGAAGAAAAATGTACTAGGCATGATCCAAAGTGTAGCCACCTGTTGTGGGGCATAAAACTTAGTACAAATATTTCATAAACATTTGCCAACAATCAACAAATCGCTCCTACACTTGAAACCAAGACCCAGTGGAAAGACTCACACCCTGAACCACATGCCAAACAACAGCAGCGTCGTTTGTTAATTTTGTATCTTTAAAATTATAACAATGGTGATATCAAACAAATACTCTAGGAGTATCTACACAAAATACTCTACAACTTCGGTATTCAATGCATAATTAAATTTTGCCATCTATAAGTTCTAAAACATCTGACAAGATAACTGACTGAATCTGCTTCAGACAGCAGCATAGTTAACTTCAAAATTCGATATCGCCCAAACTACTCAGCCAACAATTATGAAATTCTTCTGGCAGTAAGAAATTTTATCCCTCTACAAAAGTCTCCATAGTTGGAAGAGCCAATTCAGCGATTTACTAAATGAAACCCACCAGTGAACAGACTTGCTCATTTTTTCTTGGCAAACAGGAACAGCCACAGTAAAACAAACATATCTAGAGTTTCAAAATTCATATGAATACGCTCTTTATCAATCTGGAAAGCTTATGAAATTAACTACAACTTCTCTTACTAACCTAAAGTTTAATTCTATTGATTGAATTGCCTAAATCTTATGAGAACAGATTCTGCACAGAATTATGAGACTGAAAAACTGCTATAATCAAACTACAATTACTCTCTGATCTGATGTCCGATTGAGGTGTTCTTTGCGGCCGTGGAAATATCTACAAATTATGTATGACTCATAGATATACGTTTTATTTTTTTTGAGGCCACTAAGACCACGGAAAACTGGTATGAACAGAAACTGTCGAATCTACCATTCTACAGAGACTAAATTCGAGATCAAAATCTAACCCCACATCTAATCCAACCTCTAATCCTTTAATATCCATGATCCAAAACCTCCAAAAACACTTAATTACTGGAAGGAACAAGGATCCCATCCTTTCCTAGGGTTTCCCCAAGAAAAATCTGTAAGAAAAGATGGGGATAGAACATCTCCTTGGTCCTCTCTTCCTCTTCAATCCAACTTGCTCCTTCTCTTCTCGATCCTTGCTGCGTGGAGGAGATTTAGATGGAGGAGGAAGCAGTGGAGAGGGTAGAGGGAAGCCGCAATGGGGAGGAGAAGGGGTGGCTCCATGGAGGGGAGGGGCAGCCAGGAAGGCGAAAAGGGGGGTGGCCACCTAGGGTTTTTGTGGGAGAAAAGAAACAATGCCTCAGATGACTTCTAACTTAGCATACAACGGCCCACAACCCGTTTCCACATCCACGCACCGAAGATCAACTTTTGGTCAACATTTTTTTCTAGGATATAACAATCATTTGTAAACCATGTGTATAAACTTTATGGGCATGTTTGTAATTCTTCATGGAGTTGTTTATCTTCTCTATAAATAGGTGAATAGTGTCCTACATAAATTCACCTTTTCAAGGGCTCTAGTTTTGTTTTGCTTAACCTTCGAAGAACCTTCAACCTACCTTGCGTAGATAAGTCGAAGGTATGTTTGTATTCTTGTTTAACACAAGGGGAAATGGAATAAAAACGCTAAGGCATAAGAGATGAGTATTGTGCTTCGTTGTCAATTCACATATCATTTAATATTCCTTTGTTTGAATTTTCTCTCAGGAACCTTCGTCTTCAAATTATTACTTCGAGTAAGTAATGATATGAGGACGAAGGTTCATGTTCTTAACTTGTGCTGCCTTGTTTTTTATGCCAAGTAGCAATCGAAAACAAGTGACCAACATTGGCGCCCACCACTAGTGATTTCACAACAACCCGAATCATGACTAAGAGAATGGCAAGCCATCAAACTTCAGAATCAATAATGAAGAAGCTTGTGCTCCCCATCACTGGTGGCACGAGCTTCGAACCCAGCAACAAGAAACAAAAGAACTAGGCCCAAAGAAGGGTACAACATGTAGGCATCCAAGGACCCTACATTAGGACCAAGTGGTCCCATATCCCTGTTACCTTTTCTTAAGATGATCTTCGTCTCAAGGATTATCCACATAGAGATGCAATGGTTATCTCTTGTGTCATTAAAGGCTTTGTGGTGCACAATGTCCTGGTCGACACAAGCAGCATTGCAGACATCATATTTGCCAAGGCCTTCAAGCAAATGCAAGTGCCCGAAGATAAGATTTAGGATTCAGCTTTTCCCCTTTGTAGCTTCAGAGGACAACAAGTGATGGCACTAAGAAAGCTAGTTATGCCATTACCATCGGCTATTTCAACAATACAAGAACAGAGGAGGTCATGCTTGAGATTGTTGACATGGATTTCCCATACAATGCAATCATTGGAAGGGGAACTCTCAATATATTTGAAGCAATTCTACATAAAGCTTACCTCTACATGAAGATACCTAACAACCAAGGGTCATATCAATTTATGGTAGCCAAGAAGTAATAAGAAGGGTAGAAGGGACCTTGTAAGAACCTAACATTGTCTAAACATAGACGAAGCTGAAACACAGGCTCACAAATCTAAGAAGCAAGTAAAAGAAAAGGCATCTTTGACAGATCAGCCGAAGCTAGTGCTCCTTTATAAAGATATTGCAGACCAGAGGGTTTTCTTCAGCAGTTAGTTAACTTTGGAATAGGAATCCAATCTCAAAAGGTTTCTGTTTCATAACAATGATGTCTTTGCTTGGTCAGCAAATAACTTGTGTGGAGTGGATAGAAGCATAATAGAGCATGCTATAAATGTTCACCCAATGTAACACCCTAATTTTGGGGGGTATAAAATTTCTTTCTAATTATCACCCAAAATCATGTGTTACTCTTCTTTTTCTCACTCTAGGTTTTCTCTCTCTCTCTAGATTCATTCTCCCTTTCTCCTTTTTGATTAGAGATAGCCTAAACTAGTGGGGTTAATTATTTATTTTGACAAAACAGTTTGGGTCATGACATGTTGCATCATGCTGAGCTTAAAATATTCTTTGAGGTGTTGCACATGTTTGAATTTATTTGAACTTAAAACCTAGTTTGAATTTGGATTTAAAAACTCTATGGAAAAAGAAATAGAAAAGGAATTAGAAAATCTAGAGAAAAGAAAAAGAGAAAGCAGCCTAGTCGGCCCACTAAGCCTAGCCAGGCCGCACGCCCGCGCGCCCGCGCCGCCTGACAGGTGGACCCCGCCTGTCAGCGGTAGTTCTCCCTCGCGCATGCCCTCTCTCTCTCTTGCTCGCTGCCTAGTGGGGCCGATCTGTTGGCGCCAGTTACTTCACCCGCTCGCTCTCTCTCTCTCTGTCTCGTGGGCCCGGTCCGCCAGTCGTCGAACCGTTGCCCCGAGCGTCCCTCTTTTCTCTCTCTATGCCGTGGGCCAGCCCTGTCAGCTCCGCCCTCTCCGTGCGTCGCTGTGGACCTGCGCATGCGCACTTGCGCACGTCGCCAGGTTTCTCGACCACGATGCCCGCCCACGCACCCAACTCTCTTCTTATAGCCCCGCCTGTGCCCCGCACACACCCCTCACCCCATTTCGCACACCCTCATCCTCTCTCACGCTCTGCCCTCGCCGTCAGCCGCCGCCGGAGACCCGCGCCCGCGTCCCCGGCCATCTAGCTCGCTGGAGTCCGTGCCAAGCCTCCCCGAGCTCGCCCCGAGGTGAGACACCCGTCCTCGTGCCCAATTTCCCTTATTGTGCCCTGTGCTCGGCCAATTTCACCCTCGCCGATGTTCGGCCACGGCGGTCCGCCGTGTTCGCGTGGTGGCCGGCCGATTTGGCCTAGTTTAGTTCACCAGAGTAGGTCTCTGTGTCACCCCTGTCTCTGCTAAAGCTAGCCCAAGCCTTAGTGCGCCTTAAGTCCCATCCCCATGGTCAGAATGGCTCACCAGAGTTTCTCCGACCCGCCCGAGGCCACCTCACCACCGCTCTCCCCTCTCGGCCCGTGGATTCATGGCCTCTTCCCCGCCATCGAGTTTGTCGTGGCGCCCTCTCCCCCTCTGCCCAACTCCGGTGACCCTAGAGCCATCCTAGCTCGCGCCTGCCTCAACTCCGGCGACCTCACCGCTGCGGAGAGGAATGGCGCCGCCCGCAGCCGTCTGTTCCCTAGTCTGATTTCCCTTCGTCCGATCTTGATCGAACGGCTCGAACCCGCTTGGACCCCCTCGGACCCGCTCGGACCCCCCTCGGACCCCCTCGGACCCCTACAGCCGTCTGTTCCGCCCCCCTGGCGCTGGGCCCGCTCGGTCAGCGCGCTCTCCCCCTCTATTATTGACACTCCCTGGCCCGCTGGTCAGTGCTTGCCCGCCCGCGCACGCGCCCTCGGCCGCAGATCTAATCTCAGCCGTTGGTTTTAGATCTGACGGTTAGCCTGACTCGATACCCCTTCACACGGTAGTTTTATTAAAGAGACCATCGGTTTATTGGAAATCAACCCACCGTCACTGGTTTTCGCGCGTAGGCCCCTGTATTCTTGTAGATTGAACCCTGGACTTTTAAAGTATTCACAGAATTAGCCCTAATTTCATATTTTGAATTCCCAAACTTATTTATTTCATATCTTTTGCATATGAACTCCGAATTTGGTGATTCAAATTGCAAAATGTTCATAGGATTATTCTTTGTTTAAATAAAATGGTATCATTTACTGTCCGCACATTCTAATTTTTATGATTGAATATGAACTAATATAGATGTAGTTTTATTCATTTAATAAAATAAATAAAAGGAGAACCCTCGAGATTTAATCATGTTTAAACTTGTGGGATTAATGATAGGTTCATCTCTGTTCTAAATTATAGGTCACAATAAAATAAATTGATCCATGCTTATGTACTTGTAAATAACACTTAGGGAAATAATAATCTATTTTCAAATAAAGTTAATGTATGCCATAGTTTATGTTATACTTTGAATTCATTATCCCCTATGTAGTATTATGTCTTTTTAAGATATGTTCCAATGTTTGTACATGTTTGGTGTGATGTTCATTTGTACTTTCCAAATGTATTCAATGCATGCTCGCTTTATTTAGACAACGAGCAGTCTGAAGTTCCTGAGTGTGTTGTTGGAGACCTCCTTGAGCAGCAACCTGGTGAAGGCAAGTGTCCTCTGACCTATTATGTCCTACATACTTTATGATTCACTGTCCTGCATTACTTTATGAAACATAAGGATTGACTAGTCTGTATTCACTTGTCCTTGTTTACCTTTTGGGTTACCATGGTTAGCATGTTGCTATTGCCTTAACTTAATCAATGAACATGAAGTGAACCTTTATGATACGATACTGTTATCCTGTTTATGTGGATGATCTTGTGATATCTTAGGGGGCTCAGGCCTTCTTCCTGAGTACCTCTCCATAAGGACCTGTTCGTGGAGTGACCACCAGGGATAACAGTACAACCATGAGGGTGGAATGGGACGCCCTTAACTGATTAATTAGATGAACCTAGGGGTGTAGTTGGCTTTGCCGGAGGGCCGTCAATGGGAGTCAGGGCGTAGTGCTCGCCCTGCCAAGGTTGGGGTGCAGAGGTTCATTCGATTTGGTTTTTGTTAGTCACCCACCTTTGGGAGGTGTACTGCGTTTGTACGACTGGCGAAACCTAACGAGCAGCTATGCACTAGGGGAGTCTTTGTAAAGGCTACGTAGTGAGACCCTGCTAGGTCACCTTGGAAGTGATCAATGGGGAGTCAAGATCTCCGGGCAGAATGGGAATCATGACTTGTGGGTAAAGTGTTCAACCTCTACGGAGTGTTACAAACTGGTATATCAGCCGATCTCACGGTTAAGAGCAGCCTTGGGATCCTCTTTGATTAGAAGAACTTTGGATACTTTTATGTTGATGATTAACCATGATGTTATAAAATCTGATCTTTGGTATTTCCTCTTTTGATGAGGTACTTCTAGGTAATAACTGGGTTTATTACTAAAACTTGGCTCTACTAATAAAAATAAATACTTGACTAACCTAAAAGCAACTGCTTGACCTCAACTCCACATATAGCTAGTCCACTTAAGCCAAATGGGACATTTGCTGAGTACGTTGATGTGTACTCACCCTTGCTTTACACACCTCCCCACCCTAGGTTGTCCCATTGTGCTCAGTGCTCAGGAGGTGAAGCTGGCAACACGGATGACTTCAAGGAGTTTTAGGATTACGACGAGTTCTAGTTCTTTCTTAGTGGCAAACCCCTAGTCAGCTGCCTGTGTAGGCTTAGCATCTATGCTTCGTAATTCCACACTTTGATAATTATGTTGAACGATGGTTATGTATTAGACTCTGTGGATGTCTTGGACATCTTGATGTAATAATGTATCTTTCCGCTATTTATTTTAAGCATTGTGTGATGATGTCCAATTATGTAATCGCTGTGTACATGAGTTTCTGATCCTGGCACGTACATGGTTCGCATTCGTTTTGCCTTCCAAAACCGGGTGTGACATAAGTGGTATCAAAGCCCTTGCTGACTGTAGGACCGCTAACTTAGACTAGAATGGTCACCCTAAGGACTATAGACACCTACTCTTACCTTAACCTCAGTGTCTTTTCAAAAGATGGTCATCTTGACCAACTTTATGTTATTTACTCATCTCAAAAGTTTTGTCCCACTTTTTTATCTGTTTACCTTCTGGTCTCATAGTTCTACTCTTACTCTTGTGCTTACGATGTCTTTTGTAGATGGCTCGTCTTAGGTGCACTGCATGTAAGACTATGATCCCCTTTTTGCCTTCTCGCCTGGCGGAGCGTCCACTGTGTCGCACGGTGCCAGGTCAGTCCAGTCAACTGGAGAGACTGCATCATCGCCTGCATGAGGAGCAGGAGCGCTGACGCCAGGAGCAGCAGGACTCTTCCCCCTCGCCACAGCAGGAGGTGGAGTCTAGGAGGCCGCTTTCCCTTGCACCTCAGCCAGAGATGCCCCCCTGCACCACCACAGGTCATCCTGGCTGCTGGAGGAGACCCTGATGGAGACAGAGACGATGACGACACCGGTGGCAGTTTGATCCATGGCACAGAGCTCTCGGAGGAGCCAGAGCTGGATGGATGGATCGCTAGACCCATCACTCATGACGCTGCTCGCGGGTGTCACTTCCACGATGCTCTCGATACACTGTTGCGTCGGGCTTTCGACCGGCACACTTGGTCCATCGAGTACCGTTGTGTAGTCTACCAGCATTGTCGCAGGCTATACCCGGACCAGTGGGAGGCTACTTGCTTGGTGCCGTCCAAACGATGATCTCTGGGGTGCAGAGGCCTTCTCAGAGCACTATTCTATTATTGAGAGGGATACTGCTGAGGCAGCCATGCAAGATGCAGCACGATGGGCACTTTCTCAGTATTGCTCGTTGTTCAGCGGGGTAGCTAATGGCCTTGACCTGAAGTACTACCCTCGCCATTCGACCAGCAGTGCTGGATGTGTGATTGTCTCGCCAGTTGGTGAAGGCAATCCTAGGCTGAACAGCATGGTCAATCTGGTCGCCATGCTCAACACAGAGTTGGACCACGCTCTTGACGAGTTGGGCAAGGTTCGAGCAGAGGTTGTGGAACTGCGTGCTGAATGCGCGGCACGCCACTATCTTGATTGTGGTCCTCCCGCCCCTGTCGGGATTCAGCACCCTTACCGTTCACCGCCCCGTGGTCGCTTTGACTATGGTACCCTAGACTGCAGGACCCGGATAGATTTGGATCCCTAGATCGATAGAGTCGGAGTCTGTAATAATTCTTAGTTCAATGTCTTAGTCTAGCCAGTCTTAGTCAGATTTAGTTTGCTTATCTTTTGTTGGATGCTTGTTATGATGGACATGTACTGAAGTTGGATCTTTGTAATGATTGTCACCAAGGTGTGGGTATCCCCTACAACTTGGTGTAGTTATTAATAAAGTTAGTTATTTAGTTGGGTAACCCATTTGTCTCCACTTTCCTCTTTATCTAAAGCTATCAGTGATGTTGGTCAATTGTTTAGTTCTATGAAGATCTTCTATACATCTTTTCTTATGCTGAAAGACTGCAGAGTTAGATCTGATATGTGCGATTCCTACAGATGTCTGAGAACAGGTGCAGAGGTGCGAGGCGTGCTCAGCCAGAATAGGAGGCACCCCAGGAGGATGCAGCTCAGCCACAGCAGCAACTGCCACCGCCACCACCGATGACTATTGAGCAGATGTTCTTGATGCAGACCCAAGCAGTCTAGGCAATTGGTCAGAACTTAGTAGCTATGCAGTAGATGCAACAGTAGCCACCACTGCCTCAGCCTCCAGTGCAAGTCCAGATGCCTCAAGTGCCCAGAGATAAGCGGGTAGAGTTCATGAGGGGCCATCCCGCGGTCTTTGCCCACTCTGCTAATCCCATGGAAGCTGAAGATTGGCTGCATACCGTGGAGTGTGAGTTGCACACTGTCTAGTGCAACAATCGTGAGAAGGTGTTGTATGGTCCCCGATAGCTGAGGGGAGCAGCATAGTCTTGGTGGGAGTCCTACCTCACCACCCATGCCAACCCTGAAGCCGTCACTTGGGAGGAGTTCAGGGACAATTTCCATCGCTACCATGTGCCCGAGGGACTGATGATAGTGAAGAAGGAGGAGTTTCTCGCCCTGAAGCAAGGTCCATTATCCGTCAGTATAGGGATAAGTTTCTGCAGCTATCCCGTTACACCCAGAGGATTTCAACACGGATGCCAAGAGGCAGTACCGCTTCCTGAGAGGATTGGTTGACCCTCTCCACTATCAGCTGATGAACCACACCTTCCCTACCTTCCAGCATCTGATAGAAAGAGCAATCATGACAGAAAGGAAGCATCGAGAGATGGAGGACAGGAAATGCAAGTTTGGTGGACCTCAGGTTAGGAGTAGCAGTCATCCTCGCTACTCAGGCAACCCACCTCAGCAATTCAAGCCAGGTCACCAGCACGAGCATTAGCATTAGCGTCAGAACCAGTCGCAACAGTACCAGAGGCAGTTTCCTCAGCAGGAGTAGTACTGTAAGAATAACCAGCAAGGAGGATATCAATACCAGCGTCAGAGCAACCAGGCAGCTCATCTTCCTGCCCTAACAACCAACCAGAACCATCAAGCAGCACCAGCTCAAGGAGGAAGTCATGCATGTTTCCACTCTGGTGAACAAGGCCATTGGGCAAACCATTGCCCAAGGAAAGCAACTCAGCAGCATCTAGTTCCCAATGCCCCAGTTAGACAGAATGCAATGCAGCAAGGAAGCAACAACCATGGGCAACCTCGTGCCCAGTATGGAAAGGTGAACCACTTGGAAGCCGACACAGTCCAGGAGACTCCAGGAGTGGCACTAGGTACGTTTTCAGTCGAGTACCATTCTGCAAATGTCTTATTTGATACTGGAGCAACGCATTCTTTTGTGACTGCATCATGGGTAGAATGACATAATATACCAGTAGCACCCATGTATCCACCTATGAGAGTTAGTTCAGTTGGTGGAAGGACCCAAATAGATAGATTTTGCCCTAGTGCAAGAGTCCAAATAAGGGGGATAGAGTTCCCCGCTGATTTAGTAGTTATGGGTAACCAAGATACAACTATAGATGTCATTCTAGGGATGAATTGGCAAACCAAGTATCAAGCCAGTCTTAGCTGTGATAAGAGAATAGTGAAGTTAGTGTCCCCATCAGGAGAAGAAGTGTTAGTAGAGTTAGTCTTGCCAGTACCCAGAAAAGGGAGTTGTCACCAAGTCACTGCTCATATTAAGGAGATTAAACCACCAGAGGCTATCAGTGTAGTGTCAGAATTCCCAGATGTGTTTCCCGAGGAGTTACCAGGTATGCCACCTGAAAGGAAGGTTGAATTTGCCATAGAGCTTATTCTAGGCACCGCCCCTATTTCCAAGAGAGCCTATCGAGTGTCCGAACCAGAGTTGGTGGAACTCAAGAAGCAGATTGATGAGTTGTTAGAGAAAGGTTACATCAGACCAAGTACCTCGCCTTGGGCAGCCCCAGTGTTATTTGTGGAGAAGAAGGATGGCACGAAAAGGATGTGCGTCGATTACAGATCCTTGAATGAAGTCACTATCAAGAACATGTACCCCTGCCCAGAATTGAAGACCTATTTGATCAGTTGAGAGGAGCCGGTGTGTTTTCGAAGATAGATCTGAGGTCAGGCTATCATCAGCTCAGAATCCGACCTTCAGATATACCGAAGACAACATTTATCACCAAGTATGGACTGTATGAGTTCACGGTCATGTCATTTGGTTTGACAAATGCGCCAGCTTACTTCATGTACTTGATGAACAGTGTGTTCATGGACTACCTCAACAAGTTCGTGGTGGTATTTATTGATTACATTCTTATATATTCCCAGAATGAGCAAGAGCATGAGGAGCATTTGAGGAAGGTACTTCAGAGGCTACGAGATTGTCAGTTGTATGCCAAGCTTAGCAAGTGCGAGTTCTGGATCAGTGAAGTACTATTCTTGGGTCATATTATAAACCGAGAAGGATTAGCTGTAGATCCAAAGAAGGTAGCAGCTATCTTGGACTTGAAAGCACCAAAAGATGTTCGAGGAATCAAGAGTTTCATCGGAATGGCCGGTTATTATCGGTGTTTCATTGAAGGTTTCTCCAAGATCGATAGGCCAATGACAGCCTTGTTGGCAAAGAAGGTTGAGTTCAAGTGGACCCCAGCATGCCAGAAGTCCTTTGAGACATTGAAGGAGAAGTTGACAACGGCACCCGTGCTGATTCTGCCAGATGTTCACAAACCATTCTCAGTGTACTGCGATGCTTCGTGCACCGGACTGGGATGTGTGTTGATGTAGGAAGGGAGAGTAGTGGCATACTCGTCCCGACAGTTGAAGATTCATGAGAAGAATTATCCTACTCATGATCTGGAATTAGCAGCCGTGGTTCATGCATTGAAGACCTAGAGGCATTATCTTTATGGGCAGAAGTGTGGTATCTACACGGACCACAAGAGCCTCAAGTATATATTCACTCAGTCAGAGTTAAACATGAGGCAGCGAAGATGGCTAGAATTGATCAAAGATTATGAGCTGGAGATTCATTATCACCCAGGCAAAGCAAATGTAGTTGCAGATGCTCTGAGTAGAAAAAGTCTAGTCAATATGTTGGCAGCTCACCCGATGCCAGATGAGCTAGCGAGGGAATACGATAGATTGAGTCTCGAATTTTTGAACAACACTCAAGGAGTGACAATTGAGTTGGAACCCACTCTAGAACAAGACATTAGGAAAGGTCAGAAGAATGATGAGAGAATCAACGAGATCCGGCATCTGATCATAGATGGGAAAGGCAAGGATTTCCATGAGGATGCAGAAGGAGTGGTATGGTTCAAGGATAGACTGTGGGTTCCCGACATCAAATCGATCCAGGAACTGATTATCAAGGAAGCTCATGAGACATCATACTCTATACACCATGGTAGTGAGAAGATGTACCAAGACCTAAAGAAAAGATTCTGGTGGTATGGTATGAAAAGAGAGATAGTAGAGTATGTGGCTGTGTGTGATAGTTGTCAGAGGATTAAAGCAGAACATCAAAGACCTGCAGGTTTGTTGCAACCGTTGCAGATTCCTCAGTGGAAATGGGATAAGATCGGAATGGATTTTATAGTCGGTTTGCCCCGCACTCGTACTGGTTATGACTCCATCTAGGTAGTACTGGACTGTTTGACAAAGGCGGCCCATTTCATACCAGTCAAGACCACCTACAACAGTGCAGTGTTGGTTGAACTGTACATGTCTCGGATTGTGTGCTTGCATGGTATTCCGAAGAAGATAGTATCAGATAGAGGCACCCAGTTCACCTCTCATTTTTGGCAGCAGTTACATGAAGCTTTGGGCACGCATTTGAAGTTCAGCTCAGCTTACCACCCACAGACAGATGGTCAAACAGAGAGAACCAATCAGATTCTGGAGGATATGTTGAGGGCCTGTGCCCTACAAGACAAGATGGGTTGGGACAAGAGATTACCATATGCAGAATTCTCTTACAACAATAGCTATCAAGCAAGTCTGAAGATGTCACCATTTGAAGCGCTCTATGGGAGGAATTGCAGAACTCCATTGCATTGGGACCAACCTGGTGAAAGATAGGTGTTCGGTCTAGATATTTTGCTTGAAGCCGCAGAGAACATCAGAATGGTCCGAGAGAATTTAAAGGCATTGCAGTCCAGACAGCGAAGCTATGCTGACACTAGAAGAAGAGAACTCAGTTTTGAAGTGGGAGACTACATCTACTTAAAGGTGTCACCTATCAAAGGAACCAAAAGGTTTGGAGTCAAAGGCTAGCTAGCACCCCGATATATTGGGCCATAATAGATTCAAGCAAAATGTGGAGAAGTGGCTTATCATCTCGGCTTACCAGAAAATCTGTCAGCTATTCACGATGTGTTCCATGTGTCTCAGTTGAAGAAATGCTTGAGAGTGCCAGAAGAACAGTTGCCAACAGAGGATCTTGAAGTTCAAGAAGATCTGACTTATATTGAGAAGCCAACTCAAATTCTGGAGATAGCAGATCGGGTCACTCGGAGAAGTACCATCAGGATGTGCAAAGTCAAATGGGGCCATCACTCAGAAGAAGAAGCAACCTAGGAACGAGAAGATGATTTAAAAGCCAAGTACCCTAAGCTCTTTTCTAGCCAGCCCTGAATCTCGAGAGCGAGATTCTTTTAAGGGGGATAGGTCTGTAACACCCTGATTTTGGGGGGGGGGTATAAAATTTCTTTCTGATTATCACCCAAAATCATGTGTTACTCTTCTTTTTCTCACTCTAGGTTTTCTCTATCTCTACATTCATTCTCCCTTTCTCCTTTTTGATTAGAGATAGCCTAAACTAGTGGGGTTAAGTATTTATTTTTGACAAAACATTTTGGGTCATGACATGTTGCATCATGCTGAGCTTAAAATTCTTTGAGGTGTTGCACATGTTTGAATATATTTGAACTTGAAACCTAGTTTGAATTTGGATTCAAAAACTCTATGGAAAAAGAAATAGAAAAGGAATTAGAAAATCCAAAGAAAAGAAAAAGAGAAAGCAGCCCAGTTGGCCCACTAAGCCCAGCTAGGCCGCGCGTCCGCGCCGCCTGATAGGCGGACCCTGCATGTCAGCGGCAGTTCTCCCTCGCACGCGCCCTCTCTCTCTCGCACGCTGCCTAGTGGGGCCGATCTGTCGGCGCCAGTTACTTCACCCGCTCGCTCTCTCTCTCTTTGTCTCGTGGGCCCGGTCCGCCAGTCGTCGAGTCGTTGCCCCGAGCGTCCCTCTTTTCTCTCTCTGCACCATGGGCCAGCCCTGTCTGCTCCGCCCTCTCCGCGTGTCACCGTGGACCGACGCATGCGCAATGGCGCATGTCGTCAGGTTTCTCGGCCACGACGCCCACCCACTCGCCCAACTCTCTTCTTATAGCCCCGCCTATGCCCCGCGCACACCCCTCACCTCGTTTCGCACACCCTCATCCTCTCTCGTGCTCTGCCCTCATCGTCAGCCGCCGCCGGAGACCCGCACCCTCGTCTCCGGCCATCCAGCTCGCCGGAGTTCGCACTAAGCCTCCCCGAGCTCCGCCCTGAGGTAAGACACCCGTCCCCGGACCCAATTTTCCTTATTGAGCCCTGTGCTTGACCAATTTCACCCTCGCCGGTGTTCGGCCGCGACGGTTCGCCGTGCTCGCGCGGTGGCCGGCCGATTTGGCCCAGTTTAGTTCACCAGAGTAGGTCTCTGTGTCACCCCTATCTCTGCTGAAGCTAGCCCAAGCCTTAGTGCGCCTAAAGTCCCTTCCCCGTGATCGGAATGGCTCACCGGAGTTTCTCCGGCCTGCCTGAGGCCCCCTCACCGCCGCTCTCCCCTCTCTGCCTGTGGATTTATGGCCTCTTCCCCGCCATTGAGTTTGCCGTGGCGCCCTCTTCCTGATGAGGACATCACTACCATGGATACAAACAACACTCCCCTAGTTGATGTTCAAGGTCCGATTACTCGAGCACGCGCAAGACAATTGAATTTGCAGGTGAGCTCGTTCCTATGTACTTATTCTTGTACATTTGAGAATAGTGTGCTACCTAATGAATTAATTGTACTTAGGAATGAAGGAAAGGACCAGCAAGGACATGGTGAAGGACTTGGAGGCATGGAAGGCCAGCAAGGACGTTCGGATCAAGGTGGAGGACCAAACCAATGTCCGTAATCTGTCTCGGTGCTGCGACACCATAAATGGGCCTTTGGGCCGTGTATCTTTGTTGGGCCAATTAGGGCGCGTCCAGGGAGGGAGTCCGCTCCTAACCCTTATATAATCAGTAGCCGCCACCACATTAGGGTCGGGTTTTGCTTTAGTTAATCTGTCGAGAACAGTTCGCCGTTTAGATCGGTTTGTGAGACCCCAACTCGAGAGCGTAATTCATACATCCGCAATTTTCAGATTGTGTTCTTTCTCGTTCTTGCTTGTGTCTTTGATTCGCAGGCAAGGATTAGCCCTTGTGGCAAGGTCAATCGAGTAGCGCATGGTTGATAACCAGAGGAGAAGTGGTGCTACGATTGCGGGGTTCTAGTCTTGTTGATTGGAAGTCGGATCGTCTGTGTGACATCTCCACCAAATCGATAGTTATCTACACCTGACAGAAGATCGGGCACCCTGTTCCTATCAAGTCGAAACCAAACAGACCGAAGGCTAGTTTGGCTGGCCTCAGAATCGCGTCACCAAGCTCCTGTAAAAATTTCAGATTTTTTGGACACCCGAGCGGAAAGTTATGCCCGGTTTAAGGAAGGTACCTCAAGTTATGTTTTTGGGAGGCACGACTAGAAGGCGGCGGTTAGGGCCAAAATCCCTATTTGCAATCACAACGATTAATGGGGTGGATCGACTTGTGATCTAGGTAATGGTGGATGGAATAGCGGCGTATCTGCACTCTATCTAGGGCTGGCGCGGCGACGGCTAGCGAGGGCAAGTCGATTAATGGATGGATCGACTTGTGATCTAGGTAATGATGGATGGGATAGCGGCTAGCGAGGGCAGTTGATCTACGACGAAGATACACCCTAAACAAGCAACACGACTCGACCACAGACACGAACTGAACAAAGCCAATCTGAAAACGAAATTGCAAAGGCTAAACAAGGGTTCTAGGACAGCGGAATTTTTTTTGTACGACAATTATCTGGAGTTATAGGATGAAAAACCTAAACTAAACTAGGGTAAGCCTGACAGTAATACCTAAGTCTTTGAATACCACTTGATAGGAATGGGGTGCCCGATCTTCCGTCAGGTGTAGATAACTATCGATTTGGTGGAGATGTCACACAGACGATCCGGCTTCCAATCAACAAGACTAGAACCCCGCAATCGTAGCACCACTTCTCCTCTGGTTATCAACCGTGCGCTGCTCGATTGACCTCGCCATGAGGGCTAATCCTTGCCTGCAAATCAAAGACATAAGCAAGAACGAGAAAGAACACAATCTGAAAATTGCGGATGTATGAATTACAATCTCGAGTTGGGGTCTCACAAACCGATCTAAACGGCGAACTGTTCTCGACGGATTAACTAAAGCAAAACCCGACCCTAATGTGGTGGCGGCTACTAATTATATAAGGGTTAGGAGCAGACTCCCTCCTTGGACGCGCCCTAATGGGCCCAACAAAGATACACGACCCAAAGGCCCATTTATGGTGTCGCAGCACCAAGACAGATTACGGACGTCGGTTTGGTCCTCCACCTTGATCCGAACGTCCTTGCTGGCCTTCCACGCCTCCAAGTCCTTCACCATGTCCTTGCTGGTCCTTTCCTTCATTCCTAAGTACAATTAATTCATTAGGTAGCATACTATTCTCAAATGTACAAGAATAAGTACATAGGAACGAGCTCACCTGCAAATTCAATTGTCTTGCGCGTGCGCGAGTAATCGGACCTTGAACATCAACTAGGGGAGTGTTGTTTGTATCCATGGTAGTGATGTCCTCATCACTTCCCCTCTACCCAACTCCGGCGACCCCGGAGCCACCCTAGCTCGCGCCTGCCTCAACTCTGGCGACCTCACAGCCGCAGAGAGGAGCGGCGTCGCCCGCAGCCGTCTGTTCCCTGGTCTGATTTACCACCGTCCGATCTTGATCGAATGGCTCGGACCCGCTCGGACCCCCTCGGACCCGCTCGGACCCCCTTCGGACCCCCTCCGTCTGATCTTGATCGAACGGCTCGGACCCCCTCGGACCCCTGCAGCCGTCCGTTCCGCCCCTGGCGCTGGGCCCGCTCGGTCAGCACGCTCTCCCCCTCTGTCCCTGACATTCCCTGGCCCGCTGGTTAGTGCTCGCCCGCCCGCGCGCGCCCTTGGCCGCAGATCTAATCTCAGCCGTTGGTTTTAGATTTGACGGTTAGTCTCACTCGATACCCCTTCGCGCGGTAGTTTTATTAAAGAGACCCTCGGTTTATTGGAAATCAACCCGACGTCCCTGGTTTTCGCGCGCAGGCCCCTATATTCTTGCAGATTGAACCCTGGACTTTTAAAGTATTCATAGAATTAGCCCTAATTTCATATTTTGAATTCCCAAATTTGTTTATTTCATATCTTTTGCATATGAACTCCGAATTTGGTGATTCAAATTGCAAAATGTTCATAGGATTATTCTCTATTTAAATAAAATGGTTTCATTTACTCTCTGCACATTCTTATTTTTATGATTGAATATGAACTAATATAGATGTAGTTTTATTTATTTAATAAAATAAATAAAAGGAGAACTTTGGAGATTTAATCATGTTTAAACTTGTGAGATTAATGATAGGTTCATCTCTGTTCTAAATTATAGGTCACAATAAAATAAATTGATCCATGCTTATGTACTTGTAAATAACACTTAGGGAAATAATAATCTATTTTCAAATAAAGTTAATGTATGCCATAGTTTATGTTATACTTCGAATTCATTATCCCATATGTAGTATTATGTCTTTTTAAGATGTGTTCCAATGTTTGTACATGTTTGGTGTGATGTTCATTTGTACTTTCCAAATGTATTGAATGCATGCTCGCTTTATTTAGACAACGAGCAGTCCAAAGTTCCTAAGTGTGTTGTTGGAGACCTCCCTGAGCAGCAACCTGGTGAAGGCAAGTGTCCTCTGACCTATTATGTCCTACATACTTTATGATTCATTATCCCACATTACTTTATGAAACCTAAGGATTGACTAGTCTGTATTCACTTGTCCTTGTTTACCTTTTCGGTTACCATGGTTAGCATGTTGCTATTTCCTTAACTTAATCAATGAACATGATGTGAACCTTTATGATACGATACTGTTATCCCGTTTATGTGGATGATCTTATGATATCTTAGGGCACTCAGGCCTTTTTCCTGAGTACCTCTCCGTAAGGACCTATTCGTGGAGTGATCACCCGGGATAACAGTACAACCATGAGGGTGGAATGGGACGCCCTTAGCTTATTAATTAGATGAACCTAGAGGTGTAGTTGGCTTTGCTGGAGGGCCGTCAATGGGGGCCGGGGCGTAGTGCTCGCTCTACCAAGGTTGGGGTGCAGAGGTTTATTCGATTTGGTTTTTGTTAGTCACCCACCTTGGGGAGGTGTACTGCATTTGTACGACTGGCGAAACCTAACGAGCAGCTATGCACCAGGGGAGTCTTTGTAAAGGCTATGTAGTGAGACCCTGCTAGGTCACCTTGGAAGTGATCAATGGGGAGTCATGATCTCCGGGCAGAATGGGAATCACGACTTGTGGATAAAGTGTACAACCTCTGCAGAGTGTTAAAAACTAATATATCAGCCGAGCTCACGGTTAAGAGCAGCCTTGGGATCCTCTTTGATTAGAAGAACTTTAGATACTTTTATGTTGATGATTAACTATGATGTTATAAAATCTGATCTTTGGTATTTCCTCTTTTGAGGAGGTACTTCTGGGTAATAACTGGATTTATTACTAAAACTTGGCTCTACTACTAATAATAAATACTTGACTAACCTAAAAGCAACTGCTTGACCTCAACTCCACATACAACTAGTCCACTTTAGCCAAACAGGACATTTGTTGAGTATGTTGATGTGTACTCACCCTTGCTTTACACACCACCCCACCCCAGGTTGTCCCCATTGTGCTCAGTGCTCAGGAGGTGAAGCTGGCAACATGGATGACTTTGAGGAGTTTCAGGATTACGACGAGTTCTAGTTCTTTCTTAGTGGCAAACCCCCAGTCAGCTGCCTGTGTAGGCTTAGCATCTACGCTTCGTAATTTCGCACTTTGATAATTTATGTTGAACGATGGTTATGTATTAGACTCTGTGGATGTCTTGGACATCTTGATGTAATAAAGTATCTTTCCGCTATTTATTTTAAGCATTGTGTGATGATGTCCAATTATGTAATCGCTATGTACGTGAGTTTTTGATCCTGGCACATACATGGTTCGCATTCGGTTTGCCTTCCAAAACCGGGTGTGACACCCAAGCACCAGGCCACGAAAGCTAAAGCTTCGCAAGATGTCTATGGACAAGGCTGAAGGTGCAAAGGCTGAAATTAAGAGATTGCATAGTGCTGAAGTCATAAGAGAAGTTGCATGTCTAGAGTGGTTGGCCAATACAGTCATGGTCAAGAAATCAAATGGCAAGTGGAGGATGTGTATCGACTTCAAAAACCTCAACAAAGCATGCCTGAAGGATGAATTCGAACTACCAAGAATTGATTCTCTAGTAGATGTAGCTACCACTTTGGAGCTCATGAGTTTGCAAGATTGCTACTCAAGATACCTTCAAATATGGATGAAGAAGGAAGATGAGGCAAAGACTAGCTTCATAACCCCAGTAGCACTTACTGCTACCTTTGGATGCCTGAGGGGCTTAAGAATGCTGGTGAAAGCTTTAGCAGAATGACAACTAAGGTGCTGAGTTCATAGCTAGGCAAAAATGTCTTCACTTACGTTCATGATATCATTGTGAGAAGCACGAAGCAGCAAGACCATATCTTAGACCTCCAAGAAACATTTACTATTTTCTAGAGGGTAGACTTAAAATTAAACCCTGAGAAATGTGTCTTCAGAGTTAAAGGGGAAATTCCTAAGATGTCTTGTGTCAACAAAGCGAATAGAATGCAAACCGCCATAAAATTAAAGCAATACTTCGGATGGAACTACTGAAGTCAAGAAAAGGGGCTCAAAGGCTAGCAGGAAAACTTGCTTCCCTAAATAGGTTTCTTTCTAGATCTACAGAACGAAGCTTGCCATTATTAGAAGTTTTGGAGTCAGTAGAGTTCTTTTAGTGGGGACCTTCTCAGCAACAAGCCTTTGAAGAGTTGAAAGTTTATCTGATACAGTTAACAACTCTCTCACTTTTGCCTGGGGCTCCTTTATTGGTTTATGTATGTAACACCCCTGGTGATACAAGAACTAAAACTTGGGCATGGCATCATATGCATTGACATTTCATTATGTATGTTCCACCTAGAGTGCATCCTCTAGGCTAAAAGTTCAAAACAAGATGTGATGTGATGACTTGAAGTGATCCTTAACCCTAGGATAGGGTACTTAACCAAGGGATAGATTTATGTGGGTGTGTGTGATAGCAAATTGAGTAGGATCTCAAAGCTTAGTGGATATGTTCAAAAGAGACTAAACTTAGAGAATTTGAGTGGCACATAAACCCTAGAACCCTTAAACCCTAATAAGGACTCTAGAAACCCTAATTTGTGCTCTATGATATGAAATCAATTTCTATGCACTTTTGGACCAAAGTGCATATATCAAAGTGGTAGAGTAACAAAAACTAAGCAACTTTTACATTTGGAGATTTCCAAGTTCTGTGGAGCAATTTGGGGTAAATTGCAAAAAGTCTCAAAGGCACCCATATGGCTTAACTCTAAAAAACAATGTGATTGGACTGACTTTGGGACCTTGTATCTCTTAATCCCTGGAGATGTTGCCATAGGTCACTACAACAAATTGGTAGAGCTACTATAGTAGTCCATGTTTGATTAAGTGATTGATCCCTAGGGCTGTACTGAAATTGGAGTAAACTGGCCTAGAAGTTGGGCTGTCAGTTGAGTTCTAGTCTGAAAACAGACTAACAGTGGTGTATGACCAACTTTGGGGCCGAATTACGCATGATTTAGGGAGTATTCGACCAAGAACTTTGTAACAAAGTTGAAGCTGGTTTATAGAAGAACAACTTTGGTACAGTCGGCTTAGTGGTTTGTCACATAAAAATTGGAGAACGAAGCCCTTCAATTCGCTCTATCGGAACGACTGAAGAAGATCGCGATTGTAAAGTATCTAAAAAAGATCTGAGATGTGGAGCATATCGCCGCCAGTGATCTCCGTGCGTGGATTCGCGCCGGCCATAGTGATTCGTGCACGGCACAACGTGGATATTACCGGACCAGTGAAAAGATCGTGACCATGGATGAGATTGTGAGCTGACCGCCGTACCCACTTGCCCTGCGACCGATCAAAATGCCATCGCCGGAGTTTGCCGCTTGCCACAAGGATGCCACATGCTTCGAAACGTTACCATGTCGTAGTAAGTCGCAATAGACAGCCCATCTGTCGCTTGAGTCTTTACCTTATTGAGCGCCACGGTAGCTGCGCTCCGATGACTCACCTCCCCTCTGGCCGCAAGCTCATCCCATCCCAAATTCGCAAAACACTCGAGCAATCACTATAAATTGAGTGTTCAGCCTGCTCCACTATCTTGTTACGAAGCCAGTGCACTGCTCCTCATCGCCGATTAGCCACCACAGCCCCTAAATTCTTATTTCCCCCAAATCGGTCTGTCGCGCCGCCGTGAGACATCTCATCATGACCAGTCGATCTTAGGTCCGTTCATGTCCCTTTGATCCATGTTTGTGCCTCCTCTGATGCTAGTGAAGCTCTTGGTCTCGGCCGATTGAACACTACCGCACCGTAGCTTAGGGAACATCGCATTAATGTCCAGGAGCGCCGCCGTGGACATAGCTCATGTCGATCGGCCGTTCCTGGTAGTCTCTGTCCAAAATTGCGCGAGCACCATAGCCCTGGTAGGTCACTAGTTAATGCTGCATTCTTGAATTAAGCTAGATCGGTTCGGGTAGGCCGGTACCGGCATGTCAACGATCCGGTTCCACCATTACCGCGGACAGCAAGGTGTTACTGGCGCTCGGGTCAAATTGAGCGCGTAAATGTGTTCGGGTCGCGTCCATGGGGGTGTCCGAGCGCTCGCCACCACCGGAACGGGTCACCGTCGGTGAGTACACGCGATTCCGGCCGGGTATTCGCGCGCTAGTGGCCAGGGACTTGAATCGTGAAGAAACAGAAATAGGAGGGTCTATTTGCGATTGTTAGTGAGACTTTGGAATACTGTTCTGGGGCTCTTAACCGGTTATTCGAATACCCAGGGGGCTCCATGATAAAGTTTCACGCGGGCGAGGGCGCGGACGAGTTTCTCTGTTCACGGGTTGACTTGGGTTGGAATTGGCCCAACACTATTCATCCTTTCTCTTTTTCTTAGTTTTGTCAGTTTGGGGAATCTATAGAAAATAGTAGAAAATGGTAAAATTATGAGACCAATTTTGCTAGACTCCTAAAATCATCTAGTATTTAATAAAAATAGTTCCAAGATTTTTATCCCAAACTTAGAATTATGTAGCCCTTAAAGGTGTTCAAACCAAGCTTTTTAGAATTTTAGAAATAATTTAGTAGCTCCAAAAATGGTAAAACTTTTTGGGTAGGCTTAGTATGATGATTGAAGATCTTAGGTGAAGTTTGAAATGATTTGGACACTGTTTGGTCACAAACCCAATAACTAGCCTCCTAGGGTTTAGTTGCTTAATACTGATATAATACCAACTTAGGAAATCCTAGTGATTAGTGTGTACCGTGAAGGAAAGTTGTATTCAAGATACAACTTAGTATGTTTCTATTATGTAAATGCATATTCATAACATCACATAAGCATTCATGTACATGTACTGTCATGTATAGAAAACAAGGAAGAAACCGTGGTTGAAGAAGAAGTTGTCACTCAAGCTAAGAATCCTCCAGCCGATAATAACTTCTACTTCGACATCTATGGAGTAGACCCAGAACCTCCTGCAACACAATGCAAGCCCCTGTGCATTTACCCTTTTCCTTGTTGTTTTAAACTCTTTGTCACTTAAGATGATGCATTAGGTGATAGGAGTTGTGTGCTAAACAATTGCTGCATCCCCTTCCTTGAAAACTGATTACCATTCCTTGTTACCTGATTTACTTAAAGTTTTCTGATGCTTAGCTTTGCTTTAGAAAACAAAATGTTTTGTTTTAAACAAAAGGTGATGCTTCATATGGGATATTTTTACAAAGAAAGGACTTGTGATGGTGAATCCATCATGGCCGTGATGGGTTCAAACATCTAAAAAGATGTACCTCTGTCAGGTACCAAACTTTGGGTTGTAAATGTTAAAGATGAGACCGGGAGGGTGACTTGCACGAGAAGGAAGTCTGGGTGTAGTGCCTTCGTCTGAGTTGCTTAAGGACCGAGCCGATGTAGGCCTGCTAACCGAGGACCTTTTAGTTGGCCATATGCCTCATCATGGGTAAGCTTTGCCTCGGTCGGACCAATACCAGAAAGGCCACCACGCAATGGGAGTGGAGAGATAGCGAGAGTAGCGTGTTCCCTCCATCGCAAGAGGCTAGATGGTGGTGTATCTATGCTCTCGGTTGGCTTGAACCCATTCAGGTCTTGAGAAACCCGATGGCGAGTTGACATATGCAAGGGTTAAGTGCTACATATGTCGTGCGGTTAGAGATCCACAGCTGGGTATTAATCGATTCGGATCGCCGTTACTTCTCGGATATGAAGACTTGGTCACTGACTTACATGTAGCAATCCAGTGAACTGAAGGGATGATAAAAGATGGCTAGTATAGGCCAAGTGTTTGATCTAAGATAGAAAGAAATCTAGATGTAGGTAACTACTTAACTTGATAATAAAAATTGTTTTGAAGGATTCACACATAGTAAGCTTTTCTGCAAACAACGTCTTTGAATCTTGATAAGCTTTACCTAGATTCCCAAAAGCCAGCATGTCCTTGAGAGTCTTTTTCCTTCGACGGGTAATACTTGCGAAAGTACACTCCGTACTCAGGGTTTTCGAACCCATGTTGTTGTAGGTGAGGAAACGGCGGAGTTCTGCTGTTTCTGTTCTATGGTGGTGTCGAAGCAGGTGGAAGAACACTAAACGTATTTGGGGAGGGTGTTTTGCCACCCAGAAATGTAATAATAAGTTCTGCACTTAAACTCCCGGTGATGTAATAATTACTCTTTCTATATTTTGGTAAGAATGTAAATTATATTATTGTAATCTGTTCCGCTCATTCTCTTCTCTGATTATGTGTAATGTCTGCGTGATGGGTTAAACGCTCTTGGGCGATATGATGAAGATACAGATAACCGAATTTGCCGAGTCATTATGCACACCTGCATGACTGTCTGAGGTCCTTAGGACAAGGACATATGTAGGTGGGCCTAATACCTTGGAAGGTTCTGTCACAATGTATCAGCTTTGCAGTCAATTATAAGTGCTGCTTTGGTTCAAGAGGTGGTGGACGAAGGTGTAAAAATCAAATGCATGTATACTTCGTGTCCGAAGTATTAGGCCCATCCAAAAGAAACAACACAGAGATGGAGAAAGTCCTATATGCAGTCCTGGTGGCTTTAAGAAAGCTTCAACATTATTTTCAATCCCACAACATTATTGTACCATCATCTCAGCCACTCAAGGACATCATAAGAAATAGAGAGGCTTCGGGATGAATCGGAAAATGGGTAGCAGAGCTCAATGAGTTTGTCATCGACTTTGTTCACAGATCATCCATTCAAGCACTAGGAGATTTTATTGCTAATTGGACTCCTAGCCCGCAGGATGAAGCAACCCCATCAGACGAAGCTATCTGGACAATTTTTGTGATGGTTCATGGGGATCCTTCGGGGCTAGTGCTGCAGCCATTATTGTTTCACCATCCAAAGTAAGAACTTCTTATGCTGCCAAGTTACGGTTTTAGTGTACAAACGATATAGCGGAATAAGAAGCTTTCCTCCTAGGATTGAGGAAACTAAAGGCAATGGGTGTAAGGATGACAGTCTTGAAATTAGATTCCCAAGTCATAACAAGCTACGCGGACAGGTCAAGCAAAGTAAAAAACTCAAGTTTAGAGAAGTACCTTGACATGGTCCGAAGGATGGAATCTTCCTTTGAAGGGCTCTCAGTAAAAAACATCCCTAGACTGGACAATGAGCATGCTAACATGTTGGCCAAATCTACTGCTCAGGGGCTCCCCTTGCCCCCCGAAGTGTTTTTTGAAGTGCTAATGGCACCTTCAATGTATTTTATGGAAAAAGCCATCCTAACTATGTCTCCCACACCCAATGAGGACAGGAGAATGAAAATTATAACTTTCCTTTGGGGAAACCATCCAGTTGGTGACGAAGCATACATCAAGAGGATGTAGGCAAGAATGAGGCTGTACAAGATTATAGAAGGAGAGTTATACAAGGATGGTGTATGTTCACTCTTGTTAAAGTATGTTTCTAGAGTCATACGTCATGAGCTGATAAGAGAAATCCATTTTGGTCTATGTGGTTCGCATATCAGCCCTAGAACTCTGTAAGGAAAAAATTCGTCAAGGTTTCTACTGGTCGAAGGTAGCTTCAGACACAATGAAGTTTGTGCAGAAGTGTGACAACTGTCAAAGATGTGCAAGAGATCAAAAACAAATTCGTCTTTGACTCAACTAATACCACCTATATGGCCCCTACAAAGATGGGGAATGGACATAATAGGCCCAATGCCAACAACGCAAGGAAACTTGAAATATGCAGTGGTGGCAGTGGAATATTTCTCCAAATGGATCGAAGCGAAAGCTTGGCAACGATAACTTCAGCAACCATTCAAAAGTTTTTTTTGGTAAAACATCATTTGCTGCTTCAGGGTCCCGAAGTCTATCATTGTTGATAACTGCACTCAGTTCAACTTCGAAGCATTTAGAGTATTATGCAATCAAATGGGGACAAATATACATGTTGCTTTGGTTAGGCATCGAGAGTCCAATGGGTTGGTTGAAAGAGCAAACGGCATAATTTTGCTAGGAATCACAAAGTCTCTAGTTGGATTGCCCAAGGGTTGGTGGACAGAAGAGCTTATCAAAGTTGAGTGGAATCACAACACATCTATATCAAGACCTACTGGTTTCACACCGTTCAAGCTCTCTTCGGGACGAAGCCATTACCCTGAAGAAGTCAAGTTGGGTTCAGCAAGAGTCATAGCTTCGACTCAAGGTCAGGACAATGAAAAAGTTTCAAAGGATACAATAGAAGAGTCAAGAATCGAAGCAATTGAGCACATAAGGAAGTATCAAGCAGAAACTATAAGGTGGAGAGATAGGAAGGTGAACCTCAAGAACATATCACCGAGACATCTCGTGCCCCGAAGGGTAGATAACCCAGATACAATGGGAGAGTTGCAAGTGAAGTGGGAAGGTCCCTTCCTGGTCTCAGCTTCGAATAGATCAGGCTCATACAGATTGAAAGACATGGAAGGAAATGACATTACAAGATCATGGAATATCAATGAGCTTTAAAGATATTACATCTAATGCCAGGCTTTGGCACCCTTTTCCTTATAAAAAGGATAAGTTTTTAACAGGGCCGAAGGCGTAATATTTTTTACAAAGAGTACTTGAAGTCAATAAAGATACATTTCCCTGAAAAATTATACCAAAACAGTACCCGGCGAAGAAAATCAAAGTGATCAAAGGGTTCGATTTCCATGCCTCCAATACAAAGGTGTTGGGGGCCTTCGGCTCCCGAAGGTTCTCAAAAGTATAATCTGATAATATTTTCCAAGTGTAATATGTGAACAGGCACCTTCGGAGCAGGTACCTTCGGAGTCAGGCCGCGAATGTACAAGAGCATGGTTAAGACGAAGCGCGACTGGAATGAAAAATGATCATGACGAAGGATAAGACGATCACGAAGCTATGTGCAGAGAGGCTTCGGCACAATGACAGAAAAGAACCGACTTAAAGATGAAAAGCCGAATTGGACCTCGAAGAACTACTGTAGTTATTGATAAATATAAAGGGCATCAATGTAATTTTGTACGGGTTGCGTCCTGCGCCTATAAATAGGTGAACAGTATTCCCGTATTGTTCACGCTGACTTGGCACACGCCTTTTTGCATCACGATTTGTACCTTTACCTTTCATCAGCCTGAAGGTACATTTGTAATTCGTTTTTATGAATTTAATAACGGAAATGCATTGATGATAATGCTGATATTATTACTTGTACATTTTATATATAATTATTCTATTCACTCATTTATCAACCTAACGAAGGTCTTTTCCTTCATAACCTTCGTCCGGGATTCATTATACCCAAAGGGATATACTGTTTCTAAGGACGAAGGAGTTTAACATTTAACACTTTTATGTTGTCTTGTTCTTAATTCATAGCATTTGAGAACAAGCCCCTAACAAAAGGTAAGTTTTATCACCAAGTAGATGTGAGAAAGCTCCGAAGTAGTTCTTCAGGGAATGCAGAGCTAAAGTTTTATCACCAAGTAAGGGTGAGAAGCTCTGAAGTCGTTCCTAAGGGAATGTAGAGATAAAGTTTTATCACCAAGTAAAGGTGAGAAGCTCCAAAGTCATACCTAAGGGGATGCAGAGCTATGGTATAGAAGGTGCTTCGAAGTCATTTCTATGGTAATGCAGAGCCTAATCATGATTGTTTGCTATCAGCAAAACACAAAGGTGCTAAGTTGAAAGTACCAGGCAATCACAATGTAGAAGACCATTAAGGGTAAGCTTCGGAGGCTTTGTTCTGAGTGAAAAGAAGGGAAGGTGTTTTTTGCCTTCGGCTCAAAATACCAGTAAGATTTGGTTTCATGTGCACCATGGCATTTAGAGTAAAAATGGGAAAAGCAACAGGAAGTAAAGCATTATATTACAATAGGCAGTACTTCAACTGCATAACTATTTGTTTCAAAATACAGGAATCTCGTCAGCCTAATGATTCAACTATGCTTCGGCCCTTTGTCACTTCTTCACCTTCTTTATCTTCTTCTTTGTTTCTTTGCTTTGTAGAAAGAGAAATGACATATGTATCTAAGAAAGTTCACAAATGAAGCTTCGGCAGTACAAGTCTAAAAATGAACCTTCTTGGTATACTCTTTGGCTTCTAAGGCAGCTAGTTGTTGGCCACCTTTGTTCCATAACTCAAAGAAAATTCTCTTCACAGCGCCGAGTACACTTTTAGAAGGACCCTTGATATCTTCAATGGTCATGCTGAAGCTAGTTCCTCCTACGTCTTTAACATGGTCGCAGCCGGCTTTCTCGACTTCTAAAGCCATTCCGTGTGACCCAATCTTTGCGCAGTAATCACTACGATTGATTATTGATTCAACTTTAGCCAATTCCTTCTCCATCCAACCAGGTGCTCCCTCGATGTCTCCAGGGGTGTATGAGATTGCCCACGAAGTCACACCATTTGAGGAAAAGATCTTCTTCACAACATCTAAACACCGAGAAGCAATGGTGAAGGAGTTGCTCCGGTGCTGGTCTAAAGTTTCTAGTAATTTCTTATTCTCTCTATCTTTACTAGTAGCATATTCTTTCATAGCTTGAAGGCTAGTACGAAGTTCATTGCTTGATTTGTCTTATTCTTTCATCTTCATCATATCAGTGTTATGTACTTTTGCTGCTTCTTCTTTCTCCCTTTCGACCACGGCCACCTTCCCTTTCAAGGATAATACTTCGGTCTCTTTTTCTCCTAAAGATTTCCGAAGTTTTTCAACTTTGTCTTGAAGATTTGATAGCTCAACTTCTTGTTTCTCCTATTGTATCCTTAGAACCTTGCTTAGCATCAATCCCTGCATTACAAAGATAGAACAGTTTAATTGAATACAACTTTTTTCTGAATTTAATCTAGAACCAAAAAGTTTTTCTCACCTTGATGTTGGTATAAGCCAGGCTCTGAGAAAGCTTCATCTTCTTGATCTGACGAAGCTGGTCTTCAATTTCTAGAAATCAATGCTTCGAGTGATATTCCTTACAATTCATGCCTTATAAGTGTTAGGCACTCACATAAGCATTTTATCTCCGCCACTGAAGAGCATAGCTCCATGTCTGTACCCCATAACCATTCCTTCTCACTCAGCTCGCCCCTGCCAAGATGTCTCACAAAGAAACTGAGCTCATCTATCTCTTCACTGCAGTTTGAGTGGGATCAGCTGCATCTGTTCTAAGTGTAAGGTTTGGTTCTTTCGACTCTCCTTCTGCCTTCTCATGCCCTGAAGATCGACCACCTTCGATAGACTTTTTTCTGTCATCTTATTTGGAAGATGATGAATCTCCAAAGGCAACTCCACCAAGAGATGGGAACGTGGGCTCTCTACTCCTTTAGATAAAATTTCTGAGATCGGAGATGTCTCAGTAGCTTTGGCCTCCCCGCTTTCATTCGTCAGCTTAGCAATAGATCTAATTCTAGCCATTGAATTGTCAAGACGAAGCTAAACAAAAAGTTTTTTACCACTTATATCGAAGCATGGTCAAAAGATGACAAGAGTGCAAACACCTTCGACTGTAGTGAAAATTTTTGATAGCACAACGACGCAAGTGCAATAATTGTTGTAATAACTTGACACCAATCAATTTGTTTATATAGTCCTACAGATGAAGAAGGCAAACTATCGGACCAATTACACTAGCTGATCGGTGGACCGACGAAGTTTGTGGCTTTTTTAATTGTTTTTTAATAACAAGCTTAGAGAAGGTGTTTTTTGGACCTTCAGCATTACGAAACCATTGTATGTTTCACGGATCGAGCTCGTTATTAAAAAAACGACCTAGCACCGCGAAGGGCTGCTGTTGGGGGTCTACTTCTCTACCGAAGGTCCTCAACAAGCTGCTTTGGCTCATTTTACAAACATGCCGAAGGACCAATTGTCGAAGGTAGAATAGCAAAGCAGAGCTTCGGCGAATGACACGAACATAGCATGGGCTTAAGCCAGCTTCGAAAGGATTGCTACAAATCAAGCCATGTAACACCCAAAATCTTATTTTAGATTTATTAAAAACATTTTTTTAGTTCTAAATAAATGTCGTAAATAAGGATTTTATTAGTTTAGAAATTATTTCTTCAAATTAAGTATATGTCAGTATTATATTATGAATTGTCAAAGTTAGATTTGGGTCTCAAAAAAAGAGATTAAAATTTAAAATCTTTTAAAATAAACAAAACGATTTTCAATTGTTAATATGAATGAATTATTTTCTTCTTCTCGTGTAACACCCCAGGTGTTACCCAAGGCCCTGGGTTCCTAGATGCACTTATGACTTGTTATCACATGTGTTTAAGTGGAGGAGAGGGAGCACCAGAACTTTGGAAACCATTAGTTAACTAAGGAATGTTCATGATAAAAGCATTACCCAAGCATTTTATGCAATTATCACCTTAGACAAAAGAGGTTCAAACCCTAGACCTCCCTCTTAAAGCATTAGACCTCCAAGCATGAAATTAGTGGGAAAGCTAATCAATTGGCCATTTCTTGACCAAAACCCTTTACCAAAGTTTAAGTACACTGAAATATCTACAAAACTTAGTAAGAGAAGTATTACAAAAAGGCCCCACAAAGACCCCAAATCAATTCACTAAGTAGAGAGCACACTAGAGCCCTCCATTTTCTCTCTAAGTCCCCAAAACTACCCTAATCCAATGATCAGATGTGTTCACCTTTTTAATGGCGCCAAACCCATGAGGTCTAAATAGCAAAAAGGAGCTAAATTACCTAAGAAACACCATGGAAAAATTTGAACCGAAGCCAAGACATTTGGACATGATTTGACATCCATTTTGTCTCGGGGTGAACAGTGAGACAGACCCGATTTGGCATCCCCATATCTTGTGAACTAGGGCATATCTCCCATTGGAACTCACACATAATAGCTAGCCCTAGGTGCCAGGAAGAGATTTGTGCAAGGCTCTTGGCAAGATTTGCATGTTTGTGATCTCTGCAAACGGTTGAACAGAGGCAGAAACCAACGCCCACGTGTTCGACGCGTTCTGGCGCGCCAGAGCACGCCCTGACGCTCGACCCAGCGCGCACCGCGCCGCGCCCAGCCAAACCCATGCCCACGCCCACGCCCACACCCGCGCCTATAAAGCCGACCGAGGCCTCGATCGTATGCCCCCGCTCACTCTCAACCTCACTGGAGCACAAGTTCACCAGCGATTGCTCTGCGCACGGCGTGCCAGCGGCCGCCCGAGAACCGACCACCGTAGACCGGCCCCTTTAGCCTTTTCCCACCCCGTCCGACCGTCGAGTGAGCCTCTACGTGCCTCGGTGAAGCTCCCAGAGCCAGGAATCAAGCTCTACCTCGCCGGAGGCACCAGTTCAACGTCGCCGGACTTCACCAGATCGCCGGCATACGTAGACCAAGCTCCACGGTAAGTCTTTCTTCAATTCCGTGCACGGGTAGACTCCTTAGCACCCCGTGAAGCTTCATATGCCCTTGGATTGAACCATACCGCCGTGAGCAGGTCGGAGCACACGCTGCTGATGAGCCCGCCCGCCTGCGCACATGGACCAACCGATTCCGGCCATCACCGTCGACAAGCCGTACCTCGTCGTGACCGCCAAGACTTCCCGGAGCTAACCCCACCCTTCGCCGGACCTCCCTCGCAGTCGGTAAGCCGCGCCGCCCTGTTTACTTCCGCGGTTACTGTTTCAAAGGGGGGAGGGACCTCGGGGTGAAAGGAGAAGAAGTCAGGGGGGGTTTTGAATGGTCAGAGACTCTGGTGAATAGTTGCACAGCGGCAGAAGTGAAAGAGTTGGTTTAGGAAAAACCCAGGGTCCTCGGTGTAAACTAGCTTTTCAGAAAACCTTTTAAACATTATTCATTTAAATACAAACAGACCTTGTAGAATTCATAACTTCAGTTTTATTCAGCCAAATTTGGTCAAACCAATTTTGCTAGGTCCTAAATAATGTGAACTACTTAGGAAAAATACAAAACACCCTAAGTATTTCAGAAGATTTTAAAGTTTTGATTTAAATAGTAAACTGGCCAAAAACTAAATAAAAGACGGAAAAATAGCTACACTATTAGAATAGGGTTAGGAAAAATCAAGGAAGTACTAAACCACTACCTAGTCTGTTAAAAAATAGTACACCCCTCAGTATATCAAATTAAGGAAGGGTTTACCATTTAAACTCATTTTGGCTCGAAGTTAAGGAAAATAGAAAAGGTAGCTTAAAATAAGAACCAGGGGGCAACCACATTTTTGCTAGCTCAGTTATGTAACATCCTACCCTAGAAAATTTTGTTAGACCCTCTGTTAGTACAAAAGAAATGAACTACCATTTGTTTCATGAAAATAATGCAAATTTAGAAAAATCCTAGAAAAATAATCCTAGAGAGAACCAACTCCAATCCTTGGGATAACAAATAATATGCTAATATAAATCTAGGAAAAATGTAAGTTCTTGTTTTTTGATATTTTTCAAATAACAAGTTAGTTATAAGTATCTTTTTGGCTTTAAACTTTAGAAAATCATAACTAAATACGCAGTGGGTCTTTTTCTGTGATTTTTGGCACAGAGGCCTTTTATTACCTATGGAGCATGGCAAAAATAAAGTTTAGTCTAGAAACCTTACCCAAATTAGAGCTATAATGTAAAGTGCCCTTTTACCCTTATTTTTGTTAATTTTGCACAAGGGGCATCTCAATTAATTTCAACCTCAAATTTTTAGAATAACCCACAGAGGTCAGTGTTTACCCACTGTAATTTTTACAACATTTTTGGAAAATGTTAACTTTCCATGATAGTTCAAAAATACTTAATAAGAAGCACAATAGGAAGAAAATGGGAATTTTGGGAGAACCCGATAATGTACAACTAAACCTTCTAAGAATCCCATGAAACCTAAAGATGTAATTAAAGATTGTAAGTTCATTCAAAATCCCAAAGATTAAGGTATAAAACCCTTATGGATAACCAAAGAAAACCCTAGTATACCACTATTTTAATACTGTTTCACTATGCTTAGTGTTTCCAAAATGCCATATCATTAATATGCATACATTTTATTCATTGCATTTGATAGACTATAATCTCTCTGACGGGGAATACATCCTCGTTCCGGAGCAAGGAGTTGCTCAGGAGGTAGCCCAGGAGCCAGCACCAGAGCCTGCCATCGAGGATCTGCCTGCCCCAGCCTTGGAAGGCAAGCCCCGGTTTTATGCATAACCAATTCTATATGATATTTTACTACACTAAATGTTTGTAGGCTTGTACTGTGCACTTAAGTATAGGAGTTGACTGAAACCCTAGTTGCATGAACTCAGGATTTCCTTTGTGATGGATACTAGTATGCTATGTCGAGTAGCTGCTTTGCTAATCAGGGATCTCGGTAGAAGTCGAGTGATTTTTCTAGCACTCGCATGAGGTCAGGAATTGGTTGTATCCATTTTTATATCATAATGATGATAGTCTGTGGACGATGGTCCATGGGGATGCGTTGTCTACGAGACGGAAATTGGAATAAGGATTAAGGTGTGGTACCGTGTGTCAAGCGTTTGAACGTACTAAACATATGCCGAGAAATATGGTAAATCGGTAAGCCTAGTACCTGAGTGAACCTGCCCGCAGACTTTACTCCTCACGCGACCTAAGACGTGGTCTCCCATTTCAGTTATGGTGGGTACAAGTGCGGTCACTGCACGACGGCAGTCGGGGTGAGTGAGGCATTGTACGCCAAGGCGGTGAGCCCTGATCTCTTGACGGGGATCGATGGGGACAGTTGACGTGTGTGGGGATGGAGTGCCTCGCCACGTCATGTGTTTAGGTTTACCTTGCAAGAATAAAAACCCGATTCGAATCGTCTGCTTCTCGCAGCTAATGAGACTGCTTGATCCATGCTGCTACATTGAGTAACAAGTGGAAATGTGTTGATTTGGCAAAAGTCGTTGATTGCTAAATGCTTGATACCATGTATGATTAGATAAATACACATTTAGTCTTAAGAGAGTCACACTAAAACTTGAAAAGCTAAACTTGATTTTAGACTCAGCTAGTGCTTTTGGCAAACCAAACCCCTCAGCCAAACAGCTGCATGTCTGGAGGTAGAGGAGTAGACTCCTCACACCGGGTAAGTCTAGCTGAGTATTAGTATACTCAGCCTTGCTTGTGGCATAATTTTTGACAGGTTCCCTAGAGAACATGGTTGCTGGAGTGACTTGGTCGTCCACCTTACCACCGGGTTGGACAGTCGAGTGGGACCCCACCTCAGCAGAGGAGGAGCATGAGGAGTGATGGGCTAGGCTTTCCCATCTCTCCGTTTATTTTACCGTTAGTTATATTCCGCTGCATTCCGAACAATGATCACTACTTTTGAGAAACTCTGATATTGATGTAATAAATTAAGTACTCCTTAATGTATGGTTTTATGCTTTATTGTGTTTGCTCTATGCCTCACCTTCGAGTGAGTACGTGGTACTTGATCCTGTTAGTGGCCTCGTCGGACTAGATCCGAGGGATTGACGTCTTATTCCTATTTAAGTGTGGTCTAGCCCTCAAGGTGGGACTTAGGCACTTAAAGTGGAATAATTTGAGCGGTTCCGCCACAGCTTGTATCGGAGCTTGTACCACCACAGAGGAATCGATAAACCATAATTACCATCCTTTCGAAAAGTAAAACTTGTTAGAAACCAATGTCGGATAGATCCGTAAGGCGATAGGGATGAACATAGAGCGTGAAGCCTTAGGATACTGGGGGGTTAACTAGGTGGCTATTGAGTAAGTCCTACGGGCTACTATAAGGGATGGGGATTTCCCTATTCCCTATAGGTTGATGTGAGGTCGCTTAGGACGAGCATGCATGCATCATTTTATCTAAACTACTTGGTAAGGAGTCGAGAACTTTAAAAGCTATGTGGCATGATAATAAAAGATTAAGTACACTCCAAGACCTCAACGTAACCTTAGAAAAGCCAAGCACTGATTCCCTTTATTTTTGTAATTCTTTTTTTTGCTTACACTTACCCTTACACAGATGACTTCTCACGAATCCTCAGAAGGAGGGAACACACATTCCCACACGGACGGACTTGCACGAGAGGGTTTTCCACATATTTTATGGGAGGTGCTGCAAGGAGCCGGTTATACGACACCTCCCCAGTATACAGTGCAGTTGTTCGAGGAGCACCGAGTACCCCGCTGTAGGGTACGGATGACCTTGGAGCCTCATCCCTTGCAGCCAGGCTGGCGTTCGTTGGACTCTGAGTCTTTTGGATTCAGGGCCGAAGATATTCTTGAGTCCATTGCTCTCCACGGGCTGACGACCTTTTGTGGCTTTCACCCCTTGGAGCTGTCCACTCATCCCATTGGCTTATTCCCCACCGAAAAGGAGGACAACCCAATGTGGAAGGACCAAGTGGAGCATGCCAAGGATATATGGGCTCTTTACCTGAGGCAGATTACTCACCTAATGGTGCGATGCATGAATGCCCTGTATCGTCTACAAGCGGTGCGAGCTGAGGCAATGTCCCAGCTAATGGGCTTGGTAGAGTCTACCAAGATCACTCTGGATAACCGGGAGGACCTTGTGGTAGACCTGTCCACTGAGCTGGTGGAGAAGGACCTCCAGGTGGAGCAGATGGCCACCCAGATACAAGAGCTTGAGGAGCAGGTAGGGGCCAGGGAGAACACCATCGAGGTTCTTGAGGATCAGCTTATGAACACTCAGCAGCAACTTGTGGAAGCTAACCAGCACTTGGATATGCACCATTAGGAGATTCAGGATATGGAGGCCAACGAGGATGTCGACATCGAGGGAGGAGAGGAGCTGGAGCCCGCATCCAGCCTGGACACTGCTGGCTCAGGAAGACCACCTTCCCCTGAGTCAAACGTTGCCTCATTTGCTCATTAGGTTTCAGAGATAGGGTTAGAAGTGTGTGTGTAGCGGTAGAACTCCTTGGAACTAGCTTAGCTTTTGCACCTTTGGGGTACTAGCCTAGAGAGAGAGTCAAGTATTTTGAGTACTATTGTAACCATTAGCCAACTCTTTTGGATGGAGGAAGGATGGATGATCTCTAATTGAGTCATGCAGGAAATATTATGTCATGTGGTATCTTTTGAAACATGCAAGGAAATGTTTGGCATCTTACAAACCTTGTCTTGTCAGATCTTTTATCTTGTGCGAACCCTGCTGTCAAAAGTATGATATTAAGAACACCCTAAATTTTCAGATGGCGGGAAGAGCGCGCCGTGGACAGAATGATCGCATTCCTCCACCACCGCCGCAGCCGCCTACCATGCAAGAACTAATGGCTCAGCAGAATGAGATTCTACGACAGTTGGCTCAGCGGCAGCCACCACCTCAGCACTATGGTGGTGGTGATCACCATCAACGACCCTAGCAGCAGCCACTTATCAGGAGTTCCTCATTACTCAGCCGTCGTTGTTCACTCGGGCAGAGGACCCACTTGATGCTGATGTATGGCACAGGGTAGTGGAATCCAAATTCCCACTATTTAATGGAGTTTGTTCGGAAGTGACTAAGGTCCGATTCGCCACCCAGCATCTCTGTGGACCCGCGCGGACATGGTGGGATCACTTCTTCGCTATGCAGCCGGTTGACCACATGGTGGAATGGGGAGAATTCAAGGCAGCATTCAGAGGACATCACATACCGGCAGGCATCATGGACCGCAAGCTCAATGAGTTTCTGGCACTCACTCAGGGGAATCGTACTGTGTTGCAGTACGCTCAGGCCTTCAATGACCTGTGCCAGTACGCTGGATACCATGCGGACATTGATGAGAAGAAGAGGGACAGGTTCCAGAGGGGCCTCAGTACTAAGCTCCGCGACCGTCTCAACACAGTCAGGGCCAATAGCTACAATGAGTTAGTCAACATGGCCATTTCCCAGGAAGACTGCATCACAGCTCGTCAGGCAGAAAAGAAGAGAAAGACCCCTATGGCAGGACCTTCAGCTCAGCCTCAGCGCTTCAGGATTGTGTCCAACACACAGAGTAGGGGGCCTCAACAGCAGCAAGGGCGATGGGTGATTCGGCCACAGCAGCAGTAGACACCCAACCGCTCTCAGCCCCCAGTTTAGAGGAGCAACAACCAGCCAAAACAGAAGTACCGTCAGGCCAATGATAACAGATGTTTCACTTATGGCAGTACTGGACACTATGCCAAGAATTGCCCCAAGAACCAGCAGAGGCAGGGGCAGAATTCAAATCAGAACCAAGGCAAGAGGAAGAAGGTGCAAGTGAGGCAAGGTGGGCTGAACTTCACCACTATGGCTGACATTCCAGAGGGAGCACCCGTCATGACTAGTATCTTCTTCGTTTCAAATTATCCTGCAGCCATTCTTTTTTATTCTGGCGCATCACACAGTTTTATCAATACAAAATTTAGTGCCAAATGCCAGTTACCTTTTCATCACACAAATGGGGGCATTACAATTTCAACACCAGGAGGCAGGGTTGCCACCTATCAAGTCAATAGGCAGGTGCCTATAAAATTTGGTAGTGTTGTAATTAAAACAACCCTTCTTATCTTGGGATTGGATAGTGTGGATATCATTTTAGGAACTGACTGGTTATCAAAGCATCAGTCAGTAATTAATATCGCAGCCAGGGCCATTGAGATACACTCACCCACTTGTGGTGAAATTACGTTGTATTTGCCTAACCAAGGTTGTACCCGTTCCTGTGCCTTTGCCCTAATAGAGTCACCAGTCGGGAGGATTCCGGTGGTCTGTGAGTACCCCGATGTTTTTCCAGATGAGTTGCCAGGGATGCCACCCGACAGAGACATAGAGTTTGCGATTGAGCTGCAACCCAGAACTACCCCTATATCCAAGAGACTGTATAGGATGCCTCCAGTAGAATTGGCAGAATTGAAGAAGTAGTTACAAGAGTTGTTGGACAAGGGATTCATTCGCCCAAGTACTTCACCATGGGGATGTCCGGCCTTGTTTGTGAGGAAGAAAGATGAGAGTCTGAGATTGTGTGTTGATTACCGCCCCCTCAATGCGGTGACAATCAAAAATAAATATCCATTGCACCGCATTGATGTATTGTTTGATCAGTTGGTGGGAGCCAAGGTATTTTCCAAGATAGACCTTCGCTCTGGCTACCATCAGATCAAAATCAGGGCCAGTGATATTCCGAAGACGGCTTTTTCTACCAGATATGGACTCTATGAGTACTTGGTGATGTCCTTCGGGCTGACCAATGCCCCAGCATATGTCATGTATTTGATAAACTCAGTGTTTATGCCAGAGCTGGACAAGTTTGTGGTGGTCTTCATTGATGACATTCTGGTATATTAAAGAAATGAACAGAGCATACTATGCACTTGCATATAGTACTTCAGAGACTGCGCGATCATCGTCTATATGCTAAGTTGTCCAAATGTGATTTCTGGCTGAGGGAAATTAAATTTTTGGGTCACACCATTTCTCAGGATGGGATATCGGTTGATCCTGAGAAAGTACAAGAAGTGATGGATTGGAAGCCTCCTACTACTGTACGGCAGGTTCGGAGTTTTCTGGGATTGGCAGGATATTATCGGCGATTCATTCCGGATTTCTCCAGGATTGCCAAGCCAATGACTGAATCATTGAAGAAAGGAGTAAAGTATGAATGGAGTCAGAATTGTGAAGATGCCTTTCATACATTGAGGCAGCATCTGATGACAGCACTCGTGCTAGCACAGCCTGACAACACCGAACCTTTTGAAGTTTATTACAATGCTTCAGGCACTGGATTGGGATGTGTCTTGATGCAAGACAACAGAGTTATTGCCTATGCATCCCGAGCACTCAGGCCTCATGAGCAGAACTACCCCACCCATGATATGGAATTGGCTGCCGTAGTTCATGCTCTGAAAATATGGAGACATTATTTGATGGGAGCTCATTGTAATATTTATACTGACCACAAGAGTCTCAAGTATATTTTCACTCAGGCTGATCTTAATATGAGGCAGAGAAGATGGTTGGAATTAATCAAGGACTATGATTTGGAAGTGCATTACCATCCGGGCAAGGCCAATGTTGGCAGATGCCTTAAGTCGGAAGGCCTAGTGCAACTGTGTAACTATGGACTCTAAGATCGCCACCCTGTGTGATGAGTTGTGCAAATTGAATATGGAAGTGGTTTCCACAGGTACCTTGGATTATATCTCAGTAGAACCCACTCTACATGAGCAGATAATCATGGCCCAGATGGATGACAAGGGTGTTCAAGTTATCAAGGAAATGCTCGAACAAAAGGTAGATAAGTACAAATGCTTCCGCCAGGACAGCAAGGGAGTTCTATGGTTTGAAGACCAATTGGCTGTTCCTAAGAATCCAGAACTCAGGCAGAAAATATTGGATGAAGCTCACCTTTCCAAATTTTCCATGCACCCCGGTAGTAACAAGATGTATCATGATCTCAGCTCCTTGTACTGGTGGACCAGAATGAAGAGGGAAATTGCTAAGTATGTATCTGAATGCGACACTTGCCAGAGAGTCAAGGCCAGTCATTTGAAGGCAGTAGGTACCTTACAGCCCCTTCCCCTACCATCTTGGAAATGGGAGGATGTTTGCATGGATTTTATTGTGGGATTGCCCAACACATCCCGACACCATGATTCTATTTGGGTCATTGTGGATAGGTTAACCAAGACAGCTCATTTCTTACCAGTACATACCACTCACAGGGCAGAGAAGTATGCAGAAATCTATATTGACCATGTTGGGGGCTTGTTCTCAAATGCTATGAATTAAGAACAAGGCAACATAAAAATTGTTAAATATTAGAGTCCTTCGTCCTTCTAAGCTTTATTTCCCTCAGGATATAATGCTTTCCGGACGAAGGTTATGAAGGTTATACCTACATAAACACAACAAATAATGAGGAAGGATAAAAATATATAAAATAATTTGAGCATATGATTATCATTATTAACTCATTTCTATTTCATTATTGTAAAAATGATAACGAATTACAAATGTACCTTCGGCTCGGAGAAAAGCAAAAATACCAGCGTGAAGCAAAAACAAATGCCCAATGCGTGATTACAGGAGAGCCCGTGAACAGTACGGGGGTACTGTTCACCTATTTATAGGCACAGTTCACAGCCTGTATATAATTACATTCATGCCCTTTACAATGAACTATAATAATGACACAGAATATCATGGGTCCTTAAGTAATTTCATCTTTAAGTCCGTTCACCCCTTCGTCTTGAGACACGTCACTGTACCGAAGCTTTATAGTTAATAGCTTCGGCGCTGTTTTGGAGAGGATCTGCCGAAGGTGTTTATTTCTTTAGGATCTTCGGCTATGAAGCATACCCCCAACAGACCAGATAGTGTGTTTGCATGGAATACCAAGGACTATCGTGTCAGATAGAGGAGCACCGTTCGTAGCACGTTTTTGGGAGCAACTGCAAGAGTCATTGGGAACCCATGTGATAAGAGGCTCAGCATACCATCCTCAAACAGATGGTCAGACAGAAAGAGTAAATCAGATTCTCCAAGACATGTTGCGAGCCTGTTTACTACACTATGGGAAGAATTAGAACCAGTGCCTTTCCTTGGCAGAATTCTCTTATAACAACATCTACCAGTCCAGCCTAAAGATGGCACCATTCGAGGCCTTGTATGGAAGGAGGTGTAGAACACCGCTAAATTGGTCACAGGCTGGAGAGAGGGAAATATTTGGACCTAACCTAGTACTAGAAGCCGAGGAGAAAGTCAGAGTCATTCAGAAGAACCAAGAAGCTGCTCAGGCCAGACAAAATAGCTATCATGATAAGAGGAGGAAGCCTCTACAATTTGAAGTGGGGGATCATGTGTATCTTAAGGTGTCACCCACCAAAGGTGTTCAGAGATTTGGAATCAAGGGCAAGTTAGCTCCTCGCTACATTGGGCCCTATGAGATCAAAGAAACTTGTGGACCTGTAGCATACCAATTGAAGTTGCCACCCCATATGTCAGCAATTCATGATGTATTCTGTAACACCCCAGGTGTTACTTGGAGTTTTCCACTCAAGGCTACACAAGTAAGCCCACCATCACATGTGACTTAAGTTGGGAAAAGTATACCAAATTTGGAGCTCAAGATCCTAAGTAAGTGCAACCCATCTTAGAAGTCATACCTTGGCTTGTCATGCACACATAAGGGGGAGATTTGCCCAAACCCTAATTCAAATCCCTTTAGACAATTGGAACCCTAGATGTAAGTATGACCAAAAGGTTATGAAAACCACATGGTCATGACTTGGGCCAATTATAAAAGTTATAGTACACTTAATACCCTACAAATAATAGTAAGAAAGTGACCCCAAAAAGTTTTCAGAAAAACCCCAAAGGATTCACCAAAGGGTTGAGCATAAAAAGAAAAATCAGAATTTTTCTAAGTCCAAAACCAACCCTCTTGCAAAGATCAAACATGTTCACCTTGTTCCCAAACTCAAAATCACTTGGCCCAATTGACAAAGTGGCGCCAAAATACCTCTAGAACACCGTGGAAAAGTTTGAACCCAACCCTAAGTCGTTTGACATGACTTGGCACAAGATTTGTCTCGGTTTGGACAGCTAGGACAGAGACAACTTCCCACCCCCATATCTCTCAAACCAGACCATATCTACCCTCGGTACTCACATGAACTAGATAGCTCTAGGTGCAGGGAAGAGATCTCTCAAAGGTCTTAGGGCAAGATTCACACATTTTGGCCGCTCAGCAGAGGGTAGAACAAGAACAGAAACAAAGAGCCACGTGTTCGACGCGCTCTGAGCTCGCCAGAGCACGCCTGACGCGCGCCCCCGCGTGCCCCGCGTCGCGCCAAAGCCGAGCCAGCGCCGTTGCCTGCACCCGCGTCTATAAAGCCCCCAGAGACGTCGACCGTACTCCTCGGCGCGCGCTCGACCTCACCGGAGCACCAGATCACTTGAATTGCCCCGCGCACGGCGTGCCCGTGGCCACCCGATCCCCCGCCACCGTAGACCGGCCAGCAGAGCCTATCCCAACCCCATCCGACCCTCGGAGTAGACCGTGCATGCCTCAGTGAAGCTCCCCGAGCAAGGAATCGAACTTTGCCTTGCCGGAGAAGCCAGTCCACAGTCGCTGGACTTCCCCTGACCGCTGGTGATCGCAGACCGAGCTCCACGATGAGTTGTTCTTCAATTCCTTGCACGTGTCAACTCATCAACACCATGTGAAGCTCCCCGTGCACTTGGATTGACCGAAATCACCGTGGTTAGGCCGGAACACTCACCGCCGACGAGTTCACCCGCCTGCGCACGTAGACCGGCCGATTCCGACCACCACCGCCATCGAGCCGTACCTCGCTGTGACCGCCAGGACCTCTCGGAGCCAACCCCGCCCCTCGCCGGACCTCTCTCGCCGCCGGTAAGCCACGCCGCCCTTTTTCCTTCCGCGGTTACTGTTTAAATAAGGGGAAGGACCTTGGGGGAGAAGAAGAAAAGGCCAGGGGGTTTTGTGCGCTGTCAGCGACTCAAGGGAATAGTGGCGCAGGGGTATAACCGTAGGGATTAGTTTAGAAAGAACCTAGGGTCTTCGATGCAACGTGGATTTCCAGAAAACCTTTTTAATATTCTGATTTAAATGCAACCAGAACTTGAGAAATCCATAACTTCAGTTTGGTTCATCCAAATCAAGTCAAACCAATTTTGCCAGATCCTAAATAATATAAACTACATAGGAAAAATATAAAACCCCCAAGTGTTGTAGAAAACTTTAAAGTTATGATTTAATTGATTATCTGGTCAAAAGCTAAAGAAAATAAGAAAAAATAGCTACACTATTAGACTGGGGTTAAGAAAATTTAGAGAAGTACTTAATCACTTCCTAACCTGTTTAAAAATAATAAACACCTCGGTAAACCAAATTCAGGTAGAGTTTGCCATTTAAATCACTTTGAGCCTAAAGTTAGAGAAAATATAAAAGGTAGTTTAAAATAAGAACCAGGGAGCACCCACATTTTTGTTGGCTCCCTTATTCAGTGTAGTTCACTAAAAAAATTTATTATACCCTTGTTTAGTACAAAAGAAAGGAGATACCTTTTAATTTAGAAAAACAAGGAAAACTTAGAAAAACCCTAGAAAAATAACCCTGAAAAGAAAACACCCCAAACCTTGGGATAACTAATGTTTTATTATTGTAAACATAGAAAAATTATGCGTTCTGTTGTTTGACATTTTTCATATAACAAGTTAGTTATAAGTATCTTTTTTAGCATTAAACTTTAGAAAATCACAACTAAATAACCACTAAGTAACCTTCTCTGGTTTTTGGCACAGAAGCATGTTATTACCTATAGATACCAGCAAAAATGACTCTTAGTACAGAACCCACCCCTAGATAGGAGTTGTAGTGCAAGTGGCCCCTTTTGCCCCAACTTTTGTTATTTTTGTTCAAGGCATATTCTATTTATTCTGGGCCTCAAATTTATAGGACAGACTACAGTGACAAATAATAACCCACTGTAATTTTTACAGAATTTTTGGAAAAAGTTAAATAACTATTGTAGTTCAAACCCACCCTAAAAGCATAAATAGAAAAAGAAAAAGGGAATTAATAGTGGAGACTAATGTTACCCTAACCAAACCAGCAAAACCCCTTAAGTACCCACTGAAATATTTAAGGGGCATTCCATGTCTTAATCCATTATGCTTAGGCAAGAACCTCAAACCTACATTGATAAGCCTAAAACCCTTATAGCCTCTTATAACAAGGAAACCCTAAATGATTAACTAACTTAGTTTTTCTGCACTAAGGCATAATTGCTATTAAATTCTACATATCATAGCTTGCATATATCTTATTCATTGCATTCGATAGATTGCAACCTCACGGACGGAGGGTACATCCTCGTGCCAGAGCAAGGAGTTGCTCAGGAGGTAGCCCCGGATCCAGCACCAGAGCCTGCCCCAGAGGATCTGCCTGCCCCAGCTTTGGAAGGCAAGCCCCGGTTTTATGCATAACCTGTTCTATATATTATTTTACTGCACTTAGTGCTTGTAGGATTGAATGTGCACTTAAGTGTAGGAGTTGTTTGAAACCTTAGTTGCATGATCTCAGGAATCCTTTTGTGATGGATACTAGTATGCTAGGTCGAGTAGCTGCTTTATTAATTAGGGATCTCGGTAGAAGTCGAGTGATTTTTCTAGCACTCGCGCGAGGTTAGGAATTGGTTGTATCCATTTTGATATCATAATGATGGTGGTCTGTGGACAACGGTCCATGGGGATGCATTGTCTACGAGACGAAAATTGGAATAAGGATTAAGGTGTGGTACCGTTTGTCAAGCGTTTGAACATACTAAACATATGCCGAGAAATATGGTAAATCGGTAAGCCTAGTACCTGAGTGAACCTGGCAGCAGATTGCCCTCCTCACGCGACCTGAGATGTGGTCTCCCATTCCGGTTATGGTGGGTACAAGTGCGGTCACTGCACGACGGCAGTCAGGGTCAGTGGCGCATTGTACGTCAAGGCGGTGAGCCCCTCTCTGCTGATGGGGAATCGATGGGGACGGTTGATGTGTGTGGGGACGGAGTGCCTCGCCACGTCGTGTGTTTAGGTTTACCTTGCAAGGTTTAAAAACTCGATTCAAATCGTCTGCTTCTCGCAGCTAATGAGACTGCTTGATCCATGCTGCTACATTGAGTAATAAGTGGAAATGTGATGACTTGGCAAAAGTTGTTGATTGCTAAATGTTTGATACCATGTATGATTAGATAGGTATACATTTAGTCTTAAGAGAGTCACACTAAAACTTGACAAAGCTAAAACTTGATTTATAGATTCAGCTAGTGCTTTTGGCAACCAAACCCCTCAGCCAAATAGCCGCATGTCTAGAGGTAGAGGAGTAGACTCAGCTGAGTAAGTCTAGCTGAGTATTAGTATACTCAGCCTTGCTTGAGGCATAATTTTATAGGTGCTCTGGAGGACATGGTTGCTGGAGTGACTTGGTCGTCCACCTTGCCACCAGGTTGGACAGTCGAGTGGGACCCTACCTCGGCTGAGGAGGAGCATGAGGAGTGACGGGACAGGCTTCCCCATCCCTCCGTTCATTTATCGTTAGTTTATTTTTCCGCTGCATTCCGAACAATGATGACTACTTTTGCTAAAACTCCGATGATGATGTAATAAATTTAATACTCCTCAATGTATGGTTTTATGCTTTATTGTATTTGCTCTGTGCCTCACCATCGAGTGAGTACGTGGTACTTGATCCTGTTAGTGGCCTCGTCGGACTAGATCCGAGGGACTGATGTGTTATTCCTATTTAAGTGTGGTCTAGCCGCTAAGGCAGGACTTAGGCACTTAAGTTGGAATAATTCCGACGGTTCCGCCACAGCTGGTATCAGAGCTCGTACCACCACAGAGGAATTAATAAACTATAAATACCATCCTTTTCAAAATAAAACTTGGTAGAAACAAATGTTGAATAGATCGTAGGACGATCAGGATAGACTTAGGACGTGGAGGCTTAGGATGATAGAGGGTTAGCTAGGTGGCTAATTGAGTAAGCCCTACAGGCTATTATAAGGGACGATGGTAATTCTTCCATAATCCCTCTAAATTGAAATGAGGTCGTTTAGGACGAGCATGCATGCATCCTTAATTAAAGTATTTAATAATTGGGTAAGAGCTTTAATACGCAATGATGACAAATTAAGTACCCCCAGTACCATTGTCGTAGTTATAGAGAGGCTGAGTAGCGATCCCTTTTTATTTTATAATTCTTTTCCTTTTACTTATGCTTAACCGTACATAGATGACTTCTCACGGATCCTCGGATGAAGGGAATGCACAGTCCCACACTGACGGGCTTGCACGAGAGGGTTTCCCCCGTATCTTGTGGGAGGTACTTCAGGGAGCTGGTTACATGACGCCTCCCCAGTATGCGGTGCGGCTGTTCGAGAAGCACCGAGTGCCCCGCTGTAGGGTGAGGATGACCCTGGAGCCTCATCCCCTACAGCCAGGCTGGCGTTCGTTGGATTCAGTCTTTTGGATACAGGGCTGAGGATACTATCGAGGTGATTGCCCTTCACGGACTGACCACCTTCTGTGGTTTCCACCCCTTGGAGCTATCCACTCACCCCATTGGTTTGTTCCCTGCGGAAAAGGAGGACGACTCAATGTAGAAGGATCGAGTGGAGCATGCCAAGGATATATGGGCTATCTACCCAGGTCAGACTGCTCACTTGACGGTGTGGTGCATGAATGCCCTATATCGTCTGCAAGTGATGCGAGGAGAGGCCATGTCTCATCTAATGGCACTGTTGGAGGCTACCAAGATCACCTTGGATAACATGGAGGAACTTGTGGTAGACTTTTCCACTGAGATGGTGGAAAAAGACTTATAGGTGGAACAATTGTCAAATGAGATCCAAGAGCTTGAGGAGCTAGTGGGAACCAGGGAGAACACCATCGAGGTTCTCGAGGATCAGCTTATCAACACTCAGCAGCAGCTTGCGGAGGCTAACCATCATCTGGATATGCACCACTAGGAGATCCAGGACATGGAGGCCAACGAGGATGTCGACATCGAGGGAGGAGAGGAGCCTGCCTCCAGCTTGGACACTGCTGGCTCAGGGAGACCACCTTCCCCTGAGTCGAGCGTTGCCTCGTTTGCTCACTAGGTTGCAGAAATAACTTTAGAAGTCTATGACGGTAGAACTCCTCGAGACTAGCTTAGCTTTTACACCCTTGGGGTACTAGGCTAGATAGAGTTGAGTCTTTTGAATTGCTGATGTAATCATGACAAACTCTTTTGGAAGCATGGATGATGGATGATGCCAGTTTTAATTTAAGAAGAAGAGTTTATGCCATGTGGAATCTTTTATAATTATGCAAGAATATATTGGTTTTACCCCTTCGATTCTTTCACCATGATTGAACCTTGAGCCTCAGAAGTATGACATTGAGAATATACATGATTTTTTAGATGGTAGGAAGAGAGCGTCGTGGACAGAATGAGCGCATTCCTCCACCACCGCCACCACCTCCTACTCTGCAGGAGCTGATGGCTCAGCAGAACGAGATCTTGTGACAGTTAGCTCAGCGCCAGCCACCACCTCAGCATTATGGTGGTGGTGATCATCAGCGTCACCCCGCAGCAGCCACTTATCAGGAGTTCCTCAGTACTCAGCCACCGCTGTTCACCAGGGCCGAGGACCCACTTGATGCTGATGTATGGCTGAGGGTAGTGGAATCCAAATTCCCGCTACTTCATGGAGTTTGTTCAGAGGTAACTAAGGTCAGGTTCGCCACCCAGCAGCTTCGGGGACCCGCGCGGACATGGTGGGATCATTTCCTTGCTGTGCAGCTACCTGACCATGAGGTGGAATGGAGAGAGTTCAAGGCAGCTTTCAGGGGGCATCATATACCAGCAGGCATTATGGACCGAAAGCTTAATGAGTTTCTGGCACTCACTCAAGGGAACCAGACAGTGTTACAGTATGCTCAGGCCTTTAATGACCTATGCCAGTATGCTGGATATCATGCAGACATCGACGAGAAGAAGAGGGACAGGTTCAGGAGGGGGCTCAGCACTAAGCTCCGTGACCGTCTCAACACAGTCAGGGCCAACAGCTATAATGAGTTAGTCAACATGGCCATTTCTCAGGAGGACTGTATCACAGCTCGTCAGGCAGAGAAGAAGAGGAAGACCCCTGTGGCAGGACCTTCAGCTCAGCCACAGCGCTTCAGGATCGTGTCTGACACTCAGAATAGGGGACCTCAGTAGCAACAAGGACGTTGGGTGATCCGACCACAACAGCAGCAGGCACCCACCTGCTCTCAGCCCCCAGTGCAGAGGAACAATCAGCAGCAGCAGCAGTACCGTCAGGCAAATGACAACAGGTGTTTCACTTGTGGTAACACCGAACATTATGCTAAGAATTGTCCCAGAAACCAGCAGAGGCAGGGACAAATTGTCAACCAGAACCAAGGCAAGAGGCAGAAGGTGGAAGTGAGACAAGGCAGACTAAACTTCACCACCATGGCTGACATTCCAGAGGGAGCACCCGTCATGACTGGTATCTTTTCAGTTTTGAATTATCCTGCTATTATTCTTTTTGATTCTAGTGCATCACACAGTTTTATCAGTGCCAAATTTAGTGCCAAGTGACAATTACCTTTTCACCACACCAATGGGGGCATTACGATTTCAACACCAGGAGGCAGGGTTGCCACCTGTCAAATCAACAGGCAAGTGCCTATAAAACTTGGTAGTCTTGTGATTAGAACCACCCTTCTCATCTTAGCATTGGATAGCGTGGACATTATATTGGGAACTGATTGGTTATCCAGGCATCAGGCAGTATTGGATATTGCAGCAAGGGCCATTGAGATTCACTCCCCTACTTATGGCGAGACTAATTTATATTTGCATGACCAGGGATGTACCCATTCCTGTGCCTTCACCATGATGGAGTCACCTATTGAGAAGATCCCCGTAGTCTTTGACTACCCAAATGTCTTTCTTGACGAATTGCCAGGAATGCCACCTGACCTAGACATCGAGTTCGTGATTGAATTGCAACCCGGGACTGCTCCTATATCCAAGAGACCCTATAGGATGCCTCCCGCAGAATTAGCGTAGTTGAAAAAGCAGCTACAAGAGTTGTTGGACAAGGGGTTCATTCGCCCAAGTACTTCACCTTGGGGATGCCCAGCCTTGTTTGTAAAGAAGAAGGATGAAAGTCTGAGGATGTGTGTCGATTACCGCCCTCTCAATGCGGTGACCATCAAGAACAAATACCCACTTGTAACACCCGGTTTTAAAGGACAAAGCCGGGTGCATCTCATACATGCGCCAAGAAGACAACATATACAATAACAGAGTGTATAGAGATAAATATCACAAAACATCAGAGTATTTATTACATAGCGGAAGACTTATTACAAAGTAAAAGAATAAATATAAAACAAACTAAGGATCATCGGCGCCAATGTCAACCGAGAAACGCCACCAAGATCAAGTCGAATGCCTCAGTGTTAGGTGGCTCCTCTTCGACCACCTGTTCTTCTCCTGTGGGGGGGGTGTGAGACAACAAGAGTGAGCTCACATACGTTCATAGCTCAACAAGTCGTGGGGAATAGTGTGGCATGAACTCACCAAAGGTGGGAGTTCATGAAGTGTAAGGCTAATCAATGGAATAAAGGCTGAGGCTGAGCATTGCTTTTATAAATTGGTCAAAATTTTATTAGCAATTACTAAGTGTAAGTAAATACCAAACCTTAATAATAATAAAGAACAGTAATAGTAAAATAATCCTAAATGCGATGCAAATGTCAAATTAAATTTAAGTTCCATAATTAATCATGTGAGGGTCCGAGCCGCTCATGACCGTGAGCACGGCTAGTATACTAGTTTTACACTCTGCAGAGGTTGCGCATCTTTACCCACAAGTCATGTTACCCATCTGCCAAGAGACGGCCAATCCCATACACCTCTACCGAGGAGGCGAGGCAGGGTAACACTATGAGGCCTTTACAAAGTTCCACTAGCTTCAGAAATCCCGCTACAGTTTATAGGAAGCTCCAGTGCAGGAATCCCTCGCCTGACCGCCATCGCAGCAAAATCAACCCAAGGACCTCCCTACACTGACCACTCCCCTACTGCCCTTGCCCCTTTCGGGTAAGGAAGACCTCCAGTAGCTTTCCTAGTTAATCAGCCTAGGGAGTCCCATTAAACCCTTGTGGTAGCACTGTTTTCCCGGGTGGTCGCTCCATGTTCCCATTAATTTAATGATCTTAACATGAACAGTAATAATAACAAGATAATAACAGCATAATCGTGAGTAGTGTATCTCCATACCCAATCCACATAAAGCAATAGCAAGTACTACCCAAAAATATTTCAGTGGTGAACAAGGTATAAAGATAACCAAAACTGGGGTAACCTAAAGGATCCCATCAAAATTAACCTATGCAGATCATTAAAATTAATAAGAACATGGCTGGGAAAAGTAAGTGATCAAGGGCACAACTTGCCTTCAATGAGCTCCTGCTCAGCTACTTCTACTTGCTGAACCTCAGATTCCATAGTGGCTTGCTCGTCTACTCGCATCAACACAATACATACATAGTATAGCAAAAATTAACATTGCACCAAACATGTAAATAAAATACACAGTAAAAATCTACACATTAAAATAAAATCCTAGGAACAGGAATCATAATTTTTGGAGTTACAGATTTTAAGATATGAATTTCTGAAGGTTTTATGTACTTAAAATGGGATTAAATGAGAAATTCATTTTCTAACTGTTTTCATGACAAAACAGAGACTCTAAGTGATAGAGAATAAAATTATAAAATTTTAGAAACTAGAATGGATTAATTTGGTCTAGAGATGAATTTTCTATGCATTTTACAAGTTTCTAGATTTGTTTTTGTATTAAAAATGAATTTCCAATATTATTACTCTATTTTTAATCCACTCCGGATTGGGCCTCAAATTCCAGAAAGCGCAAGGGTCTCTGTGAAAGAACTCTAAGACTCAGTGAATAGCTACATAGGACTGCGGGTTCTAAATCCTAAAAACATAAGGTTTCTTTTGTAAAGTGTACCCGCGAAGGGGTATCTTCTAATCTGAGCCCTCCGATCAGGAATCTAGGGTTCAAAATAGATCAAGTGTTATGAACCGGTATTGAATAATGGCCACTGGATCAAGATCCGAGGGCCCGAAGCCACGACACCGCCTAGATCTAATCGTGCGCGTTGACTGTGGATCCAACGGTGCGCAATCTATCTACTTCCTCTAGCACTGGACCACGGCGGCGCCGCTCGGGGCGCGGCGGCCCACGGCCAGAGTTTCTCTAATTCGCGCAGCAGAGCACCAATTTCAAATCGGAAACGTTCTACGCGATGCTTAATGAAGGGCGAACAACATAGGGTAGCTCACCGGGATCGCGCTGTGCAGACGAACCCTGGCCACGATGGTAGGCGCGCCCGCGGTGAAGACTGTGCTCCGGTGACAAATTCCGGGGCCCCCTTCTCTGATTCGCAGCAGTGAGGCCACCGCAATGTTCCACTTGGCACGACGGATCACCCGAGCACGGATTCGAGCGCACGAAGTCAATGAGGCTCACAATTTGAAGCAGGCGGCTCCACTACCCTCACACTTTCTCGGTTATGGTCGTGGATGCCCTTGGTATTCCTTAAGGGAGCGGTCGTGGAGGTACGGTGAAGGCTAGCGCCGCCAGAGGTCACTTTTATACCCAGTACGGGAGGCCGAGTGCGCGGAAGTCGGAACCAAAGCGGAGCGGCCAGCGTGCCGCGCGCGATTCCGTTCCGTGGCCTACGGGTTGAAGACGGGGCTGACAGTGGCCCCAAGTGGACAGTGAGACAAGGCCCACACATGCCTGAGGGAGGTGAGGCTTACGGTGCGGGTCCCAGGTGTCGGCACTGTCCTAGGCTGGGCTGCGCAGTGCATTTCCTCTAGTGGGCCGAATTCAGGTACGAGGCCCATTTAGTTGGGTTTTGTTTTATTCTTTTATTTTCCATTCCTTTTTCTCTATTTTATAATCCAAATTTGAATTCAAGTTTAAATTCAAACTTTTTGGCTCATCATTTACACTGTATTTGTGCAGTTAAAAGTAATAAGTTTGAGGGTATTTATATTATTTATATTTTTATATCATTCCTCTTCTTCTTATTTTCAAAACCCTAATTCTCAAGTTAGGATTTAAACTTCATCTCAAGTCAATTATTATATTTTTATTAATATTATTGTGAACATTATTTGATGCACAAACAAAACTCCAATATGATGCACTTTCTTTTTAGGTGCCTTTTGTCATTTAGTTGTTTGTTATATGTGATGTGCTCATGAAATGATAAACTTGGATGACACACATATGTATACAGGAATATAATTTTCTTTATACTCTTATTACAAAAGTGGATATTACAAATCCTACCCCCCTTAAAAATAATCTCGTCCTCGAGATTTAAGAAGATCTAGGGAAAAGGTGGGGAAAATCTATACGAAGCTCTTCTTCTCTTTCCCAGGTTGCTTCATCTTCACCGTGGTGACTCCATTGAACTTTGCACATCTTTATAACCTTATTCCTCGTGACTCGAGTTAGTGTATCGAGAATCTTGATGGGGTACTCGGCATAAGTCAGATCATCTTGAACACTAATGAAGCGTCCCGATCCTTTGGGACTCAAATGTGATACAATTACTAGTCCCAGGAGGCTAGTAATCACATTCATTACTTCAAATGGTTACAGAGTCTGAATAATGTTATTACAATACCGGGGATACAAGCTCGAAAGTGAGCCGAAACGAAATAAAGCGCAGTGGAAGATAAAATAGCCCAGGCCACAGGCGGAACTGGGTGAAGACACAGCCCCATCAATCAAGCATAGCAGAAAAGAAGTCTTCAGCTGCTGAAAAACATAAATAAATCTGGGTGAATACACTAGGTATTCCGCAAGCCCACCCGGCTCCCGTAAAGAGAAAGTGACCTATATTGTACATGCTTATTGTGGTGGAGTTGAAGTCACTCATACTTTTTCAGAGAAAGGCAGTACTCAATAGTTAGGGTTTTCCCAAAACAATAGAAGTAACACTTGCTTGACTACCACTGAGCTTCCCGCTCCCGTGGTACTACTTTCTTTCCAGAACATACACACACATTTCCCTGTTCCCAGTTGTAGTAGAAAAACACTAATTGTCATACCACACCAGACTCGTCCATACCAGTGGACACGGACTATTCGAATAGGTTTAGACTCTGCGCAGAGGGGTACACTTTACCCACTAGTCCGGCTCTGCGATCTCATGGCCAATGAGATCCGAATCCGAAACTCTTTCCTTCCTTGTACGTCCGAACCTTAATGGTTATACCGGAAGGAGTCAGGCCACCACCATGTCCAAACCGGACAAAACATTCCCCTTCCTTATCCTTCCGGTGCTACCCCAGCCTTCATAACCCTGGGGTGGGACCGTACGAGTTCAGATTGAGTGGCTGCCCACACAGCCTCGAGTGGTTGTACATTTTGGGAGTACAGGTAATGAAAGATGACAAACCGGTCCTTATATGAGAGGACGATCCTTCTGCTCACGCCTAAACCAGCTGAGCCAACGCCTTAGGCCCTCCCCTAAACCAGGGAGACCCTGATCATCCTACTTCACTAGGTGATGAGGGTGAGTACCCTTCATCGCACTCTTTTTGGAAAACATTTCACTTATACCCCTTTTTACTTGTCCCATATCTTTAATCGAAGTAATAGTTAATGCAGGCTCTCTCATGCTTACCATGCAATTCGATTCCCATCCCATAATCCAGGCATAGGCAATGGTAGAGAGAAATAGGTAAATAATGCATCAAGGGAAGGATGGACTTGCCTTCGACGAAGCTTTCTTGGCACAAGAGGTTAATCTCGGAGGGGTCGGGTTCCTGCCCTTCTTCCGAAGCTAAGAGTTCCGGAGGATCGGATCCCTCTTCCACTAATTAAAACATAGCCAAAAACAATACATCAAACATGGTGACTTTTGTGGAGTGTGCAAATTGTTATACTTTATTATTTTTGTGCCCTAATAATTTATTTAAACTATTTTTGGTGCATAAAATATCAGCATATAAGTATATATGGGAAAATGGGAAAAAGAAATGGGAAAAGAAAAAGAAAAAGGATTTCCTTTCCGTGTGGGCCGGGGGGGTGATTTTTGGCCCACATGGGCGCGGGCGCTCGCGCGGGCGAGGCTGGCGGCCCAGCTGGCCCAGCTGTGCGGGGGAGACGGCGGGGGACGGCGTGGAGGCACGGGCCCACCAGCCAGCGAGAGAGGAGGGGCTGACGGTGTTGGCGACAACGGAGGGGGGGAAGGGGCTCGACCGGGGTCGACCGGCGGTGAGGATCCGCGACGGTTCTCCGCCGCCGGTCCGGTTTTGCGACGGGGAAGCGGTGGCGGAGCATGAGTGGAAGATGAGGATCACAGGGGCAGGGCTAATTTCGCCTGCGGGGGCCTAGGGCGGCCGGTCCGCGGCACGGTGGCGGGCTTCCGCGACGGCGAAGCCACCGGTGAGTTTTCCGGCCGAGATAGAGTGGGGAAGGTGGCGTGTCGTGAACGTGGAAGTGTGGCGGAACTCTTGGCACTATTTAATTGGACGGAAGGTCGCCAGGGAGGGAGAGGGGAGCTTACCGGAGCGGTGGAGGGAAGCACGGCGGCGCTGCTAGCTCAATTGAGCTCGGGGAGGTGTGGAGGAGGAGGCCGAGGCTGGTGTGGAGTGCTCGGGCTCGGCTGTCCCTTTTATAGGCGCCCGGGAGGGGGAGAGGGATGGAGGGGACGGCGAGCTCCGACGAGCTTCCATGATGGCAGACATGGAGCAAACGGCGACGAGACGGCTCGGGCAGGCTGAGGATGAGGGGACGGCTCGGGCACAGTGGCGGGGTTGTCGCGGAGGGGCTGGCGAGCATTAATGGCGAGGCGACGAGGCGAGGGGTGCTCGGCGGCGATCGCACCGGGGAGGGATGGGCGAGGGAGAAGGAGCTGACAGGTGGGGTTGGGCTGCCAGTGAGAGAGGGCCGCGCGAGAGAGAGAGGGGCGGGGCGCTGACGGGCGGGGTCGGGCTGTCAGCGGGCGGAAGTGGCGCGCGGTGTGGGCCGCCTAGGCCAGAAAGAGAGGGGAGGGAGGCGGGCGCGCGCGAGTTGGGCTAGAAGTCGGCCCAGCCGCGAGAGGGGAGAGGAAAATTCCTTTTTCTTTTCTTTTTCTAATTCTTTCCTTTTTCTTTTCTACTTTTGTGACATTTTGTTTCTTTTCCTCTTAACAAAAATTCTCTAAATGAACTTGGTGGTAAATGTGGCCTATGTGAAGTGCTTCAAATCATTTTAAGTATATGCAAATGATTGGGTGACCTAGGGGTAGGGTTAGGGAGAAGAATAAAACCAAGGGGGGAGATTAGGGGGGGTTAGGGTTTCAAACCTGGGTTGGGATTTTGGGATGTTACAAACCTACCCCACTTAAAGGAATCTCGCCCTCGAGATTTAGACTGGATTTGGGAAAAGGTAAGGGTATTCCCTCCTCAAGAAGTCCTCACTCTCCCAGGTGGCTTCCTCTTCTCCTTCTCTGATCCACTGAACTTTACAGAGCTTTACTTTTGAGGTGCGGGTCTTTCTGACTGCCGAATCAAGAATCTTCACTAGTTTCTCATGATATTGAAGGTCTTTCTGAATCTGCACTGTCTCTTCTTCGAGGTGACTTTCTGGTGCTTGCAGGCATTTGCGGAGCTGGGACACGTGGAACACATTGTGGATGTCGGACATGGATTCTGGTAGATCCAGGCGGTATGCGACGGGTCCTACCTTGCCAATGATGGGATAGGGACCTACAAAACGTGGGGCTAGCTTCCCTTTGACTTGGAACCTTCTGACCCCACGCATTGGAGAAACCTTAAGGTAGACGAAGTCTCCTTCCTCAAATCGGAGTTCCCTCCGCCTGTTGTCTGCGTAACTCTTCTGTCGACTCTGAGCTTCAAGCAACCTTCTGCGGATCAGTGCAACTTTCTCCTCTGCCTCCTTGACAAAGGCAGGTCCTTCTAGTGCTTTTTCCCCCACGTTGGACCACATGAGAGGGGTCTGGCATTTTCGTCCATACAGTGCTTCGAATGGTGACATCTTGATGCTGGACTGATAGCTATTGTTGTAGGAGAACTCTGCGTAGGGTAGACTGGACTCCCAACTTCTATCAAAAGCTAACACACATGCTCTTAAGAGATCTTCAAGGACTTTGTTGACTCTCTCTGTCTGCCCATCTGTCTGAGGGTGATAAGCGGTACTAAAATCTAGCTTGGTGCCCATAGCTTTCTGAAGGCTTGTCCAGAATTTGGATGTGAACTGGGTTCCTCTGTCTGATACTATCTTCCTTGGGATGCCATGGAGTCTGACTATCTCCTTGAGGTAAATTCGGGCAAGGGTGGCTCCTCCAAAGGTAGTTTTCACTGGAATGAAATGGGCTACCTTGGTGAGGCGATCTATTATTACCCAGATGGAGTCATTCCCTTTCTGCGTCCGGGGTAGTCCGGTTACGAAGTCCATGCCTATTTCTTCCCACTTCCATTCAGGTATCGGGAGGGGTTGTAATAGGCCAGCAGGTTTTTGGTGTTCGGCCTTCGTCCGTTGGCAGATGTCACACCGGGCCACATACTGAGCTATTTCTTTCTTCATCCCCTTCCACCAGTATCTGGTCTTGAGGTCCAGGTACATCTTGGTAGTTCCGGGGTGGATGGAGTAGGCCGAGTCGTGAGCTTCCTTGAGTAGGACTTCTCGGGCCTCCCCTTTTGGTACACACAGACGGTGTTTGAACCAAAGGACTCCTTGGTCATCTGTCCTGAGGTCCGGGAGTTGTTCCTTGCGGGCTTTCTCCACAAGCCTTGCCGTCTCTGGGTCTAGATGTTGAGCCTTGCAGATGAGGTCTTCTAGCATTGGCTTGACTTCGAGACTGTCGTTGTTTCCCAGACATGCATTTAGTTGTGATGATTCTTCCTTCCAGTCTTGTAGAAAGTTGGTCCCTTTTATTCCGAATGGCTTTCGACTGAGAGCGTCGGCTACCACATTGGCCTTCCCGGGGTGATAGTGAATTTCAATGTCATAATCCTTGATTAGCTCTAACCATCTTCGCTGACGGAGGTTGAGATCAGGTTGAGTGAATATGTACCTCAGACTCTTGTGGTCGGTGAAAATGTGGCATTTGTTTCCGATTAGGTAATGCCTCCATATCTTCAAGGCATGCACTATGGCTGCCAATTCCAGATCATGGGTGGGGTAATTCTGCTCGTGCGGCTTGAGTAGGCGTGATGCGTAAGCGATGACTTTCTCGTTTTGCATTAGCACACACCCTAAGCCTTGCCTCGAGGCATCACAGAAGACGACGAAATCTTGATGAATATCTGGCAGTGATAGAACGGGTGCCGTTGTAAGTTTTTCCTTTATGATTTGGAAACTTTCTTCACATTTTGGGGTCCACCTAAATTTATGGTCTTTCTTGAGGAGTTCTGTCATTGGCCTTGCGATGCTGGAGAATCCTTTGATGAAGCGGCGGTAATACCCTGCCATTCCTAGGAAGCTTCGAACTTCACTGACGTTGGTTGGTTGCCTCCATTTTGACACTGCTTCTACTTTGGAAGGGTCCACTTCTATTCCTTCTGCGGTTAAGATATGCCCAAGGAAGGCTATCTTTTCCAACCAGAATTCACATTTACTGAGTTTGGCAAAAAGTTGGTGTGCTCTGAGTTTTCCAAGGACAATCCGAAGGTGACGCTTATGGTCTTCGCGGTTCTTGGAGTAAATAAGGATGTCGTCGATGAAGACTACGACAAACTTATCTAGCTCCTCCATAAACACTTTATTCATGAGGTTCATGAAAAAGGCGGGTGCGTTTGTCAGTCCGAACGGCATTACCGTGAATTCATATTGCCCGTACCGGGTGACAAATGCAGTCTTTTGGATGTCCGCTTCCTTGATCCTCAATTGGTGGTAACCAGACCTTAGGTCTATCTTGGAGAAGTACTTGGCTCCTTGAAGCTGATCGAAGAGGTCGTCAATCCGAGGAAGTGGGTACTTGTTCTTGATGGTAACTTCATTTAACGATCGGTAATCAATACACATTCTCATGCTTCCATCCTTCTTGGAGACAAACAGGACTGGTGCTCCCCAAGGTGATGAGCTGGGACGAATGTACCCTTTTTGCTGAAGATCTGAGATTTGAAGCTTCAGTTCTGCTAACTCGGTTGGAGCCATGCGGTATGGTCTCTTTGCGATGGGTGCTGTTCTAGGAATCAGGTCTATGTAGAACTCCACTTCTCTTTCTGGCGGCATTCCTGGCAATTCTTCGGGAAACACATCCATGAATTCTTCTACTACTGATATACTTTCCGTTGTTATACTGAACATCATTGGGTCACTGGCGGGTGGCTGTGCCTGGCAAGAGACTGACTTTCCCTGCTGGTCGGTGAGGAGGACTGTCTTGTCTGCGCAACTGATGATGCCTTTGTGTTTAGTTAGCCAATCCATTCCTAGGATCACATCAATTCCCTTGGATGGCAAGACGGTTAAGTCTGCCAGGAACACTACCCCACTTAAAAGGATTCTGACTTGGGAACATTTTAGCTGGCATAGGAGGTCGGACCCTTGGGTTCGGGTGACCAAAGGAATCTCTAGGGGAGTAGAGGGAATGCCATATTTTTCCACAAAGCTAGTGGCTATGAAAGAGTGGGATGCTCCAGAATCGAAAAGTACGGTAGCGGGAGTAAATTCAACCAGGAACTCACCGAGTACTACTCCCGGAGCCTGCTGAGCTTCCTGGGCATCGACGTGATTTACACGTGCCCTCCCTTGGTATGGAGTCTTGTTCTGCTGGCTGACGGCGGAGGGCGCCTTGAGGGCGGGTGCCGAGGTATTCTTCGGGCCATTCACCGAGTTGGAGTAGGCGGGTCCCTGTGGCTTCAACTGCGGACAGTTGTTCTTGAAGTGACTTGGATCACCGCAGTGCCAACATGCATTAGCCGGAGGTTGGTTGCTTGCCACCGAGGGAGAATGGAAAGAGCTCTGACTCTGCTGGCTGAATCGTGACGGAGTGGGTCCAGCTGGCCTACTGAAGTTGGGCCCCTTGGGTGGAAACCCAAATGATCGAGTCTTCTGGTGCCGGTCCCGCTGTTGTGCCCGGAGAACCTGGAACTTCCTTTTGAGGTGCCCTTTTTCTTCCTCCTTAGCTCTTTCAACTTGCATGGCCTTGTTGGAAAGGTGAGAGAAGTTGAGGAAGTCTTGGCTAGCCAGAATTGTCTTGAGTTCTGGCCTGAGTCCCTTGAGGAAACGGGCCATCTTCTTGCTCTCAGTATTGACATCATCTGGCGCGTAGCGGGCTAGCTCCGTGAACTTGTGCACATATTCGCTGATAGATCTTCCGTCTTGAGTCAATTCTCGGAACTCGTCCTCCTTAAGCTGTACCAATCCTTGGGGCACATGGTGCTCCCGGAAAGCTGCCTCAAATTCCGCCCAGGTAGCATCTCTGATGGTGACGTTGAAGGTGTCCCACCAGGCTAAGGCCATCCCAGAGAGTTGATGGGCAGCCAGTTGAACACGCTGATTTTCTGGGCAACCAATGGCTTCCAGCTTCCTTTTGATCGTTCGCATCCAATCGTCTGCATCGAGGGGGTTGCTTGATCCGGCGAACATGGGAGGTTTGAGTCTCAGGAAGTCCCCCATTCTGTCTTGCGGTCTTCCACCATTTGGCCGTTGATTTTCCAGATTTCGAGTGAGGACCTCGATGAGTCGGGTCTGATTGGCTAGAACTTGGGCTAGGTCTAAGGGTAGGGGTGGAGGTGCGGGGAGGTGGGTTTCACTTTCCTCTCTAACGACTTCCCCTTCAGCTCTTCGGGGGAAACCTGCTCCAATCCCTGAGGCGGTAGGCGTGGTTTTATCCGAAGCCATCTGCCAGGGAAGAGAGTCACTATTATGCACATGCAAATTGTTCTCAACCAAGTTATTTTATTCATTACACCATCACATTACAAGCATAAGACTACTACAGAGGAAAACTACACGAGGGCATTCTTCGAGGTGCTAGCGAGTTCCTTGTCTAAGGTGTCCCCAAATGCCTTGAGAAGATCATCGAGGCTGGCTAGGGATACATCTTCTTCGTCGGACCAGTCATCGATTCTGGGGGGAGGTAGGGCTAGAGGGGCCTTCTTCTTCTTCTTCTCTGTCTGGCATCCTTGGTTAGTGGTCTTCTTCTGGATCTTCCTTTTGGGGGCGAGTGCCTTTAGCTTCTTGTCATAGTCTATCTTCAAGGTCCAATAGGCCTCACGGGTGTTGGCTTCCTCGCCTTCCGCTATGCTGAGACTCTCCTGGAGGGATACCTTCTCTTGCGTAAGCTCTTTGACTTGCTGCTCTAGGCATTCCACTCAGGAGTTTAGGTGGGTACAATGGGAGGAGAGCTCATCGTAGTGGTTGTCGAGGGTGTGGAGGTATCCTGCCATGTAGACGATAGTGGGATCATCTTCTATGGGATCTCCTCCTGACAGAGCCTGGAGTCTTTTCTTCCAGGTGGGGGTGTTTTTGTTGCTGGGTGGGAAGTATCGGAGGGGAGTCTCAAAGGTCTCTCGGCTATAGTTTTGGCACAGTTGTTTGAGGGCTTTTCGAGCAACGCTCTGGCATGTGTCTGGGAAGCGGTGCCCGATGAAGGTAATTTGGAAAGGAGGGTGGTTTGGGTAGTTCCGGCTTTCTCTCAAGTAGACTGCCATGGAGCACTTTTCCATTCCATTTTCACTGTACTCTTTCCAGACGTATTCGGGCTTCTTGCAGATCCCCAAGCGTAGTGCGCAGCTTCGAAGAAGTGAGGAAAGCCTTCCTCCTCTGAGCAATAGGAAGTCCTAATCACCCAGGGGTTTTCCATCTGGTAGACGAAAAGAAAGGTCTATTAATATCGGGAAAAGGGGAAAGAGTGTTTCTTGGAGGTAAGAGGTGTTTTCTTGTTAAGGCAACTTTTAAGGTCAGGGCTGTGGTCTACGGCCAGTCCTATAGGCTTTGATACCACCTGAAGCGTCCTGATCCTTTAGGACTCAAATGTGATACAATTACTAGTCCCAGGAGGCTAGTAATCACATTCATTACTTCAAATGGTTACAGAGTCCTGAATAATGTTATTACAATACCGGGGATACAAGCTCGAAAGTGAGCCGAAACGAAATAAAGCGCAGTGGAAGATAAAATAGCCCAGGCCACAGGCGGAACTGGGTGAAGACACAGCCCCATCAATCAAGCATAGCAGAAAAGAAGTCTTCAGCTGCTGAAAAACATAAATAAATCTGGGTGAATACACTAGGTATTCCGCAAGCCCACCCGGCTCCCGTAAAGAGAAAGTGACCTATATTGTACATGCTTATTGTGGTAGAGTTGAAGTCACTCATACTTTTTCAGAGAAAGGCAGTACTCAATAGTTAGGGTTTTCCCAAAACAATAGAAGTAACACTTGCTTGACTACCACTGAGCTTCCCGCTCCCGTGGTACTACTTTCTTTCCAGAACATACACACACATTTCCCTGTTCCCAGTTGTAGTAGAAAAACACTAATTGTCATACCACACCAGACTCGTCCATACCAGTGGACACGGACTATTCGAATAGGTTTAGACTCTGCGCAGAGGGGTACACTTTACCCACTAGTCCGGCTCTGCGATCTCATGGCCAATGAGATCCGAATTCGAAACTCTTTCCTTCCTTGTACGTCCGAACCTTAATGGTTATACCGGAAGGAGTCAGGCCACCACCATGTCCAAACCGGACAAAACATTCCCCTTCCTTATCCTTCCGGTGCTACCCCAGCCTTCATAACCCTGGGGTGGGACCGTACGAGTTCAGATTGAGTGGCTGCCCACACAGCTTCGAGTGGTTGTACTTTTTGGGAGTACAGGTAATGAAAGATGACAAACCGGTCCTTATATGAGAGGACGATCCTTCTGCTCACGCCTAAACCAGCTGAGCCAACGCCTTAGGCCCTCCCCTAAACCAGGGAGTCTCTGATCATCCTACTTCACTAGGTGATGAGGGTGAGTACCCTTCATCGCACTCTTTTTTGGAAAACATTTCACTTATACCCCTTTTTACTTGTCCCATATCTTTAATCGAAGTAATAGTTAATGCGGGCTCTCTCATGCTTACCATGCAATTTGATTCCCATCCCATAATCCTGGCATAGGCAGTGGTAGAGAGAAATAGGTAAATAATGCATCAAGGGAAGGATGGACTTGCCTTCAACGAAGCTTTCTTGGCACAAGAGGTTAATCTCGGAGGGGTCGGGTTCCTGCCCTTCTTCTGGAGCTAAGAGTTCCGGAGGATCGGATCCCTCTTCCACTAATTAAAACATAGCCAAAAACAATACATCAAACATGGTGACTTTTGTGGAGTGTGCAAATTGTTATACTTTATTATTTTTGTGCCCTAATAATTTATTTAAACTATTTTTGGTGCATAAAATATCAGCATATAAGTATATATGGGAAAATGGGAAAAATAAATGGGAAAAGAAAAAGAAAAAGGATTTCCTTTCCTTGTGGGCCGGGGGGGGATTTTTGGCCCACATGGGTGCGGGCGCTCGCGCGGGCGAGGCTGGCGGCCCAGCTAGCCCAGCTGTGCGGGGGAGACGGCGGGGGACGGCGTGGAGGCGTGGGCCCACCAGCCAGCGAGAGAGGAGGGGCTGACGGCGTTGGCGACAACGGAGGGGGGAAGGGGCTCGACCGGGGTCGACCGGCGGTGAGAATCCGCGGCGGTTCTCCGCCGCCGGTCCGGTTTTGCGACGGGGAAGCGGTGGCGGAGCATGAGTGGAAGATGAGGATCACAGGGGCGGGGCTAATTTCGCCTGCGGGGGCCTAGGGCGGCCGGTCCGCGGCACGGTGGCGGGCTTCCGCGACGGCGAAGCCGCCGGTGAGTTTTCCGGCCGAGATAGAGTGGCGAAGGTGGCGTGTCGTGAACGTGGAAGTGTGGTGGAACTCTTGGCACTATTTAATTGGACGGAAGGTCGCCAGGGAGGGAGAGGGGAGCTTACCGGAGCGGTGGAGGGAAGCACGGCGGCGCTGCTAGCTCAATTGAGCTCGGGGAGGTGTGGAGGAGGAGGCCGGGGCTGGTGTGGAGTGCTCGGGCTTGGCTGTCCCTTTTATAGGCGCCCGGGAGGGGGAGAGGGATGGAGGGGACGGCGAGCTCCGATGAGCTTCCATGATGGCAGACATGGAGCAAACGGCGACGAGACGGCTCGGGCAGGCTGAGGATGAGGGGACGGCTCGGGCACAGTGGCGGGGTTGTCGCGGAGGGGCTGGCGAGCATTAATGGCGAGGCGACGAGGCGAGGGGTGCTCGGCGGCGATCGCGCCGGGGAGGGATGGGCGAGGGAGAAGGAGCTGACAGGTGGGGTTGGGCTGCCAGTGAGAGAGGGCCGCGCGAGAGAGAGAGGGGCGGGGCGCTGACGGGCGGGGTCGGGCTGTCAGCGGGCGGAAGTGGCGCGCGGTGTGGGCCGCCTGGGCCGGAAAGAGAGGGGAGGGAGGCGGGCGCGCGCGAGTTGGGCTGGAAGTCGGCCCAGCCGCGAGAGGGGAGAGGAAAATTCCTTTTTCTTTTCTTTTTCTAATTCTTTCCTTTTTCTTTTCTACTTTTGTGACATTTTGTTTCTTTTCCTCTTAACAAAAATTCTCTAAATGAACTTGGTGGTAAATGTGGCCTATGTGAAGTGCTTCAAATCATTTTAAGTATATGCAAATGATTGGGTGACCTAGGTGTAGGGTTAGGGAGAAGAATAAAACCAAGGGGGGGGGAGATTAGGGGGGGTTAGGGTTTCAAACCTGGGTTGGGATTTTGGGATGTTACAACTAAGGTCCTCCATTGGTAACTGTTCTTCAGGTACCTAAGACATTTCTTCAGCTGAGATACATGGAATACATCATGAACATCCGCAAGATGATCCGGTAACTCCAATTGGTATGCAACCTCTCCCACTCGCCTTAAGATTAAGAAGGGTCCAATGAAGCGAGGGGACAACTTTCCTTTGACTTTAAATCTTCTCATACCCCGAAGTGGTGACACCTTCAAATAGACATAATCTCCCTCTTTAAACTCAAGCAGTCTTCTCCGGGTATCAGCATAACTTTTCTGCCTAGAATGTGCAGTTCTCAAATTCTCCCTTATTTGTTGAACTTGTTCCTCTGCTTCTTGTATAATCTCAGGCCCAAACAACTGCCTTTCACCAGTTTGATCCCAATACAGTGGGGTCCTGCACTTTCTGCCATATAAAGCCTCAAACGGTGACATCTTCAAACTGGCCTGATAGCTATTATTATAAGAGAACTCCGCATAAGGCAAACTCTTATTCCAACTACCACCATGCTTAAGAGCACAAGCTCTTAACATATCTTCCAGCACTTGGTTAGTCCTCTCAGTCTGCCCATCAGTCTGTGGATGGTAAGCCGAACTAAAATTCAATCTTGTATCCAAGGACTCGTGTAACTTCTTCTAATACCGAGAGGTAAACTGTGATCCTCGATCAGACACGATTTTCTTTGGCACACCATGTAGGCAGACAATCCGTGCCATGTACAACTCTGCCAACTTAGCTCCTGAATATGTGGTCTTCACTGGAATAAAGTGGGCTACTTTAGTTAGCCTGTCCACAATCACCCATATAGAATCATATCCAGCAGACGTGCGGGGTAATCCAACAATGAAGTCCATGCCAATCTCTTCCCATTTCCACTCAGGTATCTTCAGTGGGTGCAGTAATCCGGTTGGCCTCTGGTGTTCAGCCTTAACTCTTTGACACACATCGCACATAGCCACGTGTGCAGCCACATCTCTCTTCAATCCATACCACCAATATTTTTGCTTCAAATCCTGATACATCTTAGTACTTCCAGGATGGATAGAATAAACTGAGTCATGAGCCTCCTTCAATATGGTTTCCCGAAGACTATCAATATCGGGAACACAGATCCGATTCTTGAACCATATCATGCCTTGCTCATCCTCCGTGAACTCTGGGCCTCTAGCCTCCGTTATCAGATCCTTGATCTCCTGAATCTTAGCGTCACCAACCTGACCTTTACGAATTTCTTGCTCCAAGGTAGGTTCCAATTCAATGGTAATTCCTTCCGTATGTGTAACAATTCCCAGGTTGAGCCTCTCAAAATCTTTTGCTAATTCATCAGGTAGCTGGACAACAAAAGCGGAGTGAACATGCTCCTTCCGGCTCAAGGCATCTGCAACCAAATTTGCCTTGCCTGGGTGATAGTGAATTTCCAAATCATAATCCTTAATGAGCTCCAACCAACGGCGTTGCCTAAGGTTGAGATCCTTCTGAGTGAATATGTACTTCAAGCTCTTATGATCCGTGTATACTTGGCACTTAGTTCCCATAATGTAGTGTCTCCAAATCTTCAGTGCATGCACAACTGCTGCCAGCTCTAAGTCATGAGTAGGGTAGTTCAATTCATGTTTCCGCAACTGTCGAGATGCATAGGTGATCACATGTCCTTCTTGCATGAGCACACATCCAAGTCCTTGGCCACATGCATCACAGTAAATGTCAAATCCCTTCTGCAGATCTGGCATAATCAATACTGGTGGTGACATCAATCTCTCCTTCAATTGATCAAAGCTTTCTTGGCATTTCTCATCCCACTTGAATTCTCTTCCTTTCTCCAAAAGCGATGTCATAGGCTTGGCAATCTTAGAGAATCCTTCAATAAATCTCCGATAATATCCTGCGAGTCCCAAGAAGCTCCGAATATCCGTAACTGTAGTGGGCACTCTCCACTCCATTATCTCCTTCACTTTAGCAGGATCCACTGCTATTCCTCCATTAGAAATAATATGACCAAGGAATGGCACCTTGTCAATCCAAAACTCACACTTGCTGAACTTAGCATAGAGTTGAATATCTCGTAACTTCTGTAGCACCAACCTTAGATGTTGTTCATGATCACTTTCATTCTTAGAATAGATAAGAATATCGTCGATAAACACCACGATGAATCTGTCCAAATACTCCATAAACACCTTATTCATCAAATTCATGAAATAAGCCGGTGCATTGGTTAATCCAAATGACATAACAGTAAACTCGTATAATCCATATCGGGTTGAGAAAGTCGTCTTAGGAATATCCGAGGGTCTAATCTTCATCTGATAGTATCCCGACCGGGGATCAATCTTCGAGAATTCCCTGGCTCCTCTCATCTGATCAAACAAATCCTCAATACGGGGTAATGGATACTTGTTCTTCACAGTGACATCATTAAGTGATCTATAGTCCACACACATCCGTTTCGATCCATCCTTCTTCTGCACAAATAACACCGGTGCTCCCCAAGGTGAGGAACTCGGACGAATGTACCCCGCTTCTTGTAACTCAGTTAACTACTTCTTAAGCTCCTTCAGTTCTTCTACAGCCATCCTGTATGGTCGCTTAGAAATAGGGGCAGTTCTAGGTAAAAGATCAATTACAAACTCAACTTCCCTATCTGGTGGCATCCCTGGTAACTCCTCTGGAAAGACATCCGGAAAATCTCTAACCACCCGGATGTTGTCACCAACAAACTCCTCAGGTATAAAGAACATTGCACACATGGATGAGGTGGTTACTGCAATATTAACTTGAAATGTTTCTCCTTTAGGACTAGTGATCTCTATAGTACCTCTACCACATGCTATAATGGCCTTTGCCTTCCTTAACCATGACATACCAAGAATCAGATCTATACTGCTGGCATCTAATATTATAGCAGTAGCTCCAAATTCTCTTCCCATAATTGATAATGTCAATCTACGTGTCATTTGATTCGCCTCAATAGGCCCTTTAGGTGTGATTACTATCATTGGTTTTCTCATATTTAGCAGGGGTATCTCATTAGTGTTGGCATATCGAGCAAACATGAATGAATGTGTAGCACCAGAATCAAATAATATTGTTGCAGGAAGGGCATTAATGTAAAACATACCGAGTACGATGTCAGCACCATCAGGAGTATCATCAACGCTGACTTGATTCACCCTGGCTATAGAATATCCCTTGCCAGGAGTCTGTTGCTTGTTCTTAGCTGGTGTACCAGAATTTCTCATAGGACAAGCATTAGCATAGTGCCCAATCTGACTGCACTTGAAGCATGTAGGGCCAGTCTTCTCTCCTGTCGACCTCATTGGGGTGCCAGTGGGAGTGGCCTGACGAGTAGGTGTCCGTGGAGAGCCCTGTGGAGCATACTGAACTGGGCGTGGTCCTCCTGGTCGAGTCGGTGTACCCTATGGCGGTACGTAGCGGGGACGAACACTGCTGCTACCCTGTCCCTGCGAGATAGCCTTCCTCTTCAAATCACCCAGTTGAACACGCTTGTGTTCAATAGCAAGAGCCTTATCCAGTAGCCTCTGGAACGATGGAAAGGTGTGTGCAACCAGTGCATACTGCAAGGGTCCATTAAGTCCTTCAATAAAGTGCTCCTGCTTCCTCTCATCCTCAGCAACTTCCTCTGGAGCATATCTCGACAGCTGAATAAATTTGTCTCTGTACTCGCTGACCGACATATTGCCTTGCTTCAATGACAGAAACTCCTTCTTCTTGATCTTTATTATACCAGCTGGAATATGGTAGTTCCTGAACTGTGTACTAAACTCTGCCCAAGTAATAGTATCAGCAGCGTCATGGGCAGCAGTTTAAGAATCCCACCAGTCAGCAGCAGGACCTGTCAGACGACCCAAGGCATAAATAACTTTCTCCCGGTCTAAGCATTGTGCAATGTTGAGCATCTTCTCAATTGACTTCAACCAATCATCTGCATCAAGGGGATCTGGCGAACTGGCGAAGGTCGGTGGCTTATGGCTCATAAACTCCCAGTGCTTATCACGAGGTGGAACTGGTGGTGGTGGTGGAGGCAGTGGTACTTGTTGCTGTTGCTGCTGTTGTTGAAGTTGTTGTTGCAGCTGTTGTTGTTGTGCCCTCCTCTCCTGGCGTATCTCCTCTCTCTCCTGGCGCAACTCCTGGCGTATATCTTCTCTTTCCTGACGCATCTCCTGGCGTTCTTGCTGCATCTGTGCACGCATATCAGCCATAGTGTCCGCCATTTGCTGCATCACCGCCATCTGAGCTACAAGCAGTGGATCAACTGCGCCTGGTGGAGGATTAGGAGGATTCATCTCTGCTGGCTGTGGCTGAGGTTGTCTGTATATCCTTCGAGTGTGTCGATTAGGAGGCAAATCAATTCCACCACCCCTCCTGGTATTGACCATCTGAGTTAGATACATAGGGTAAGAGAGCAGTAGACAAGGCAGTAATTACGAATCATGTTACATTGGGGGATTTATTAGCTAAGCAGATTAATGTTTTACCTACCATAGCTAATTCATTACCTTATAGTGGTACATACTAAGATGTCCATATATATAATACTTTAATCATTCAAAGAAGCAAATCAGACATTTTTCATCAGAACAATCAATCAACATTTTTTTTAAATATAGAAAATAGTTTTGGTTGGGTCTTAGGCCTCCTATCTCTTAAAAATGTCATAGGGGTAGGGATTCCAAGGTGTGAAATCCATCTTGTCTTGGAGTAGAAAAGATAAGAATGATTAGAGTAGAACAGTAGAAGGTGAGACAGGATCAAGATAAGTATAGGAAGAATCAGAGTAAGGTAAGTATAGAATGAATCAGAATAAGATAAGTAGGTAAGGGTTTGTCCATTCTATCTAGGTTTCGTCCTACAGTCAACATTTGCTCTGATACCACTTCTGTAACACCCGGTTTTAAAGGACAAAGCCGGGTGCATCTCATACATGCGCCAAGAAGACAACATATACAATAACAGAGTGTATAGAGATAAATGTCACAAAACATCAGAGTATTTATTACATAGCGGAAGACTTATTACAAAGTAAAAGAATAAATATAAAACGAACTAAGGATCGTCGGCGCCAATGTCAACCGAGAAACGCCACCTAGATCAAGTCGAATGCCTCAGTGTTAGGCGGCTCCTCTTCGACCACCTGTTCTTCTCCTGTGGGGGGTGTGAGACAGCAAGAGTGAGCTCACATACGTTCATAGCTCAACAAGTCGTGGGGAATAGTGTGGCATGAACTCACCAAAGGTGGGAGTTCATGAAGTGTAAGGCTAATCAATGGAATAAAGGCTGAGGCTGAGCATTGCTTTTATAAATTGGTCAAAATTTTATTAGCAATTACTAAGTGTAAGTAAATACCAAACCTTAATAATAATAAAGAACAGTAATAGTAAAATAATCCCAAATGCGATGCAAATGTCAAATTAAATTTATGTTCCATAATTAATCATGTCAGGGTCCGAGCCGCTCATGACCGTGAGCACGGCTAGTATACTAGTTTTACACTCTGCAGAGGTTGCGCATCTTTACCCACAAGTCATGTTACCCATCTGCCAAGAGACAGCCAATCCCATACACCTCTACCGAGGAGGCGAGGCAGGGTAACACTACGAGGCCTTTACAAATTTCCACTAGCTTCAGAAATCCCGCTATAGTTTATAGGAAGCTCCAATGCAGGAATCCCTCGCCTGACCGCCATCGCAGCAAAATCAACCCAAGGACCTCCCTACACTGACCACTCCCCTACTGCCCTTGCCCCTTTCGGGTAAGGAAGACCTCCAGTAGCTTTCCTAGTTAATCAGCCAAGGGCGTCCCATTAAACCCGTGTGGTAGCACTGTTTTCCCGGGTGGTCGCTCCATGTTCCCATTAATTTAATGATCTTAACATGAACAGTAATAATAACAAGATAATAACAGCATAATCATGAATAGTGTATCTCCATACCCAATCCACATAAAGCAATAGCAAGTACTACCCAAAAATATTTCAGTGGTGAACAAGGTATAAAGATAACCAAAACTGGGGTAACGTAAAGGATCCCATCAAAATTAACCTATGCAGATCATTAAAATTAATAAGAACATGGCTAGGAAAAGTAAGTGATCAAGGGCACAACTTGCCTTCAATGAGCTCCTGCTCAGCTACTTCTACTTGCTGAACCTCAGATTCCACAGTGGCTTGCTCGTCTACTCGCATCAACACAATACATACATAGTATAGCAAAAATTAACATTGCACTAAACATGTAAATAAAATACACAGTAAAAATCTACACATTAAAATAAAATCCTAGGAACAGGAATCATAATTTTTGGAGTTACAGATTTTAAGATATGAATTTCTGAAGGTTTTATGTACTTAAAATGGGATTAAATGAGAAATTCATTTTCTAACTGTTTTCATGACAAAACAGAGACTCTAAGTGATAGAGAATAAAATTATAAAATTTTAGAAACTAGAATGGATTAATTTGGTCTAGAGATGAATTTTCTATGCATTTTACAAGTTTCTAGATTTGTTTTTGTATTAAAAATGAATTTCCAATATTATTACTCTATTTTTAATCCACTCCGGACTGGGCCTCGAATTCCAGAAAGCGCAAGGGTCTCTGTGAAAGAACTCTAAGACTCAGTGAATAGCTACATAGGACTGCGGGTTCTAAATCCTAAAAACATAAGGTTTCTTTTGTAAAGTGTACCCGCGAAGGGGTATCTTCTAATCTGAGCCCTCCGATCAGGAATCTTGGGTTCAAAATAGATCAAGTGTTATGAACCGGTATTGAATAATGGCCACTGGATCAAGATTCGAGGGCCGGAAGCCACGACACCGCCTAGATCTAATCGTGCGCGTTGACTGTGGATCCAACGGCGCGCAAGCTATCTACTTGCTCTAGCACTGGACCACGGCGGCGCCTCTCGGGGCGCGGCGGCCCACGGCCAGAGTTTCGCTAATTCGCGCAGCAGAGCACCAATTTCAAATCGGGAACGTTCTACGCGATGCTTAATGAAGGGCGAACAACATAGGGTAGCTCACCGGGATCGCGCTGTGCAGACGAACCCCGACCACGATGGTAGGTGCGCCCGCGGTGAAGACTGTGCTCCAGTGACAAATTCTGGGGCCCCCCTTCTCCGATTCGCAGCAGCGAGGCCACCGCAATGTTCCACTTGGCACGACGGATCACCCGAGCACGGATTCGAGCGCACGAAGTCAATGAGGCTCACAATTTGAAGCAGGCGGCTCCACTACCCTCACGCTTTCTCGGTTATGGTCGTGGATGCCCTCGGTATTCCTTAAGGGAGCGGTTGCGAAGGTACGGTGAAGGCTAGCGCTACCAGAGGTCACTTTTATACCCAGTACGGGAGGCCGAGTGCGCGGAAGTCGGAACTGAAGCGGAGCGGCCAGCACGCCGCTCGCGATTCCGTTCCGTGGCCTACAGGTTGAAGACGGGGCTGACAGTGGCCCCAAGTGGATAGTGAGACAAGGCCCACACATGCCTGAGGGAGGTGAGGCTTACTGTGTGGGTCCCAGGTGTCGGCACTGTCCCAGGCTGGGCTGCACAGTGCATTTCCTCTAGTGGGCCGAATTCAGGTACGAGGCCCATTTAGTTGGGTTTTGTTTTATTCTTTTATTTTCCATTCCTTTTTCTCTATTTTATAATCCAAATTTGAATTCAAGTTTAAATTCAAACTTTTGGCTCATCATTTACACTATATTTGTGCAGTTAAAAGTAATAAGTTTGGTGGGCCAGAGGTGTCGGCGCGCGCGGGTAAGTTAGATGGGCCGCACGGAGGGGAAGGTGAGTTGGGCCGAATTGCAGGATTCCGGCCCAGGTAAGCTCTTAGTCTTTTTCTTTTTCATTTTTCTTTCTATTTTCTTCATTTTCAAACCAAATTTGAATTAGTTCAAACTTTTGTGGATCCTCTTTTATAAACTCTATTTTTGCAATTAAACATACTAAGCCTGAAGATATTTATTTATACATTTTATTTATATTTTCATATCTCTTCTCTTTTTCTTATTTTCAAAACCCTAATTTCAAATTTAGGGTTTAATCAAGCTTCAAATAATTATTACCTTATCATTTTTATCCTCATGGTTTTATTTAATGCACAACACATAAAACTCCAACAAATGCACTTTTTCTTTATTTTAGAATAATTGTTTTATTTAGTCACTCTCTATTACATCGGTGCTCTTTTTATGATGCATATGAAACACACAAAAGGAGGAGCTCTCTCTATTACTCTTGGTATACAACTTTGAGTATTACAAATCCTACCCCCCTTAAAAATAATCTCGTCCTCGAGATTTAAGTAGATCTAGGGAAAAGGTGGGGAAAATCTATACGAAGTTCTTCTTCTCTTTCCCAAGTTGCTTCATCTTCCCCGTGGTGACTCCATTGAACTTTGCACATCTTTATAACCTTATTCCTCGTAACTCGAGTCAGAGTATCCAAAATCTTGATGGGGTACTCAGCATAAGTCAAATCCTCTTGAACACTAAGGTCCTCCATTGGTAACTGTTCCTCAGGTACCCTGAGGCATTTCTTCAGCTGAGATACATGAAATACATCATGAACATCCGCGAGATGATCCGGTAACTCCAATTGATACGCAACTTCTCCCACTCGCTTTAAGATTAAAAAGGGTCCAATAAAGCGAGGGGACAACTTTCCTTTGACTTTGAACCTTCTCATGCCCCGGAGTGGTGACACCTTCAAATAGACATAATCTCCCTCTTTAAACTCAAGCAGTCTTCTCCGGGTATCAGCATAACTTTTCTGCCTGGACTGTGCAGTTCTCAAATTCTCCCTGATCTGTTGGACTTGTTCCTCTGCTTCTTGTATAATCTCAGGTCCAAACAACTGCCTTTCTCCAGTTTGATTCCAATACAAGGGAGTCCTGCACTTTCTGCCATACAAAGCCTCAAACGGTGACATCTTCAAGCTGGCCTGATAGCTATTATTATATGAGAACTCCGCATACGGTAGACTCTTATCCCAACTTCCACCATGCTTAAGAGCACAAGCTCTTAACATATCTTCCATCACTTGGTTAGTCCTCTCAGTCTGCCCATCAGTCTGGGGATGGTAAGCCGAACTAAAATTCAATCTTGTATCCAATGACTCGTGCAACTTCTTCCAATATCGAGAGGTAAACTGTGATCCTCGATCTGACACAATCTTCTTTGGCACACCATGCAGGCATACAATCCGTGCCATGTACAACTCTGCCAACTTGGCTCCTGAATAAGTGGTCTTCACTGGAATAAAGTGGGCTACTTTAGTTAGCCTGTCCACAATCACCCATATAGAATCATATCCAGCAGACGTGCGGGGTAATCCAACAATGAAGTCCATGCCAATCTCTTCCCATTTCCACTCAGGTATCTTTAGTGGGTGCAATAGTCCGGCTGGCCTCTGGTGTTCAGCTTTAACTCTTTGGCATACATCGCACATAGCCACATGTGCAGCCACATCTCTCTTTAATCCATACCACCAATACTTTTGCTTCAAATCTTGATACATCTTAGTACTTCCAGGATGAATAGAATAAACTGAGTCATGTGCTTCCTTCAATATGGTTTCCCGAAGACTATCAATATCGGGAACACAGATCCGATTCTTGAACCATATCGTGCCTTGCTCATCCTCCGTGAACTCCGGGCCTCTACCCTCTGTTATCAGATCCTTGATCTCCTGGATTTTAGCATCACCAACCTGGCCTTTACGAATTTCTTGCTCCAAGGTAGGTTCCAATTCAATAGTAACTCCTTCCGTATGTGTAGCAATTCCCAGGTTGAGTCTCTCAAAATCCTTTGCTAATTCATCAGGTAGCTGGACAACGAAAGCGGAGTGAACATGCTCCTTCCGACTCAAGGCATCTGCAACCAAATTCGCCTTGCCTGGGTGATAATGAATCTCCAAGTCATAATCCTTAATGAGCTCCAACCAACGGCGTTGCCTCAGATTGAGATCCTTCTGAGTGAATATATACTTCAAACACTTATGATCCGTGTATACTTGGCACTTAGTTCCCATAATATAGTGTCTCCAAATCTTAAGTGCATGCACAACGGCAGCCAGCTCTAAGTCATGGGTGGGGTAGTTCAATTCATGCTTCCGCAACTGACGAGATGCATAGGCAATCACATGTCCATCTTGCATGAGCACACATCCAAGTCCTTGGCCACATGCATCACAATAAATGTCAAATCCCTTCTGCAGATCTGGCATAATCAATACTGGAGGTGACATCAATCTTTCCTTCAATTGATCAAAGCTTTCTTGGCACTTCTCATCCCACTTGAATTCTCTTCCTTTCTCCAAAAGCGATGTCATGGGCTTAGCAATCTTAGAAAATCCTTCAATAAATCTCCGATAATATCCTGCGAGTCCCAAGAAACTCCGAATCTCCGTAACTGTAGTGGGCACTCTCCACTCCATTATCTCCTTCACTTTAGCAGGATCCACGGCTATTCCTCCATTAGAAATAATATGACCAAGGAATGGCACCTTGTCAATCCAAAACTCGCACTTGCTGAACTTAGCATAGAGTTGATTATCTCGTAACTTCTGTAGCACCAACCTTAGATGTTGTTCATGATCACTTTCATTCTTAGAATAGATAAGAATATCATCGATAAACACCACGACGAATCTGTCCAAATACTCCATAAACACCTTATTCATCAAATTCATGAAATAAGCTGGTGCATTGGTTAGTCCAAATGACATAACAGTAAACTCATATAATCCATATCGAGTCGAGAAAGCCGTCTTGGGAATATCCGATGGTCTAATCCTCATCTGATGGTAACCGGATCGGAGATCAATTTTCGAAAATACTCTTGCACCTCGCATCTGATCGAATAAATCCTCAATGCGGGGCAACGGATACTTGTTCTTCACCGTAACATCATTAAGAGATCTATAATCCACACACATCCGTTGCGATCCATCCTTCTTCTGCACAAATAACACCGGTGCTCCCCAAGGTGAGGAACTCGGACGAATGTAACCAGCCTCTTGTAACTCCGTTAACTGCTTCTTCAGTTCCTTCAACTCTTCTACGGACATTCTATATGGCCGTTTAGAAATAGGGGCAGTTCCAGGTAAGAGATCAATAACAAACTCAACTTCTCTATCAGGTGGCATCCCTGGTAACTCCTCTGGAAAGACATCCGGAAAATCTCTAACCACCCGGATGTTGTCACCAACAAACTCCTCAGGCATAAAGAACATTGCACGCATGGATGAGGAGGTTACTGCAATATTAACTTGAAATCTTTCTCCCTTAGTAGTAGTGAGTTCTATGGTACCTCTACCACATGCTATAACGGCCTTTGCCTTTCTTAGCCATGACATACCAAGGATCAAATCTATACTGCTTGACTCTAATATTATAGCAGTAGCTCCAAACTCTCTACCCATAATGGTTAATGTCAATCTACGTGTCATTTGATTCGCCTCAACAGGCCCTTTAGGTGTAATTACTATCAGGGGTTTTCTCATATTTAGCAGTGGTATTTCATTTGTGTTGGCATATCTAGCAGACATGAATGAATGTGTGGCACCAGAATCAAATAATATGGTTGCAGGAATTGCATTAACATAAAACATACCAATTACGAGGTCCCCACCATCAGGAGTATCATCAACGCTGACTTGATTCACCCTGGCTATAGAATATCCCTTGCCAGGGGTCTGTTGCTTGTTCTGAGCTGGAGTAGTAGCAATCCTCTGTGGGCAGACATTTGCATAATGACCAATCTTCCCACACTTGAAACATTGAGTGCCCGGACTCTGTCCTGCAAACTTCGTCGGGGTGCCAGTAGGAGTAGCCTGTCGAGGAGGTGGAGTCCTCAGTGGTGATTGCTGAACTGGGCGTGGTCCTCTGGGTCGAGTCGGTGTACCCTGTGGTGAACTGTAGTGAGGACGAACACTGATGCTACCCTGTCCCTGTGAGATAGCCTTCCTCTTCAAATCACCCAGTTGAACACGCTTGTGTTCAATAGCAAGAGCCTTATCCAACAGTCTCTGAAATGATGGAAATGTGTGTGCCACTAGAGCATACTGCAGTGGTCCATTAAGTCCTTCAATGAAATGCTCCTGCTTCCTCTCGTCTTCAGCAACTTCTTCAGGGGCATATCTGGATAGCTGAATAAACTTGTCGCGGTACTCGCTGACTGACATACTTCCTTGCTTCAGCGACAGAAACTCCTTCTTCTTGATCTTTATCATCCCAGCTGGAATATGGTAGTTCCTGAACTGTGTACTGAACTCCTCCCAAGTAATAGTATCCGCAGCATCATGGGCAGCAGTATAAGAATCCCACCAGTCAGCAGCAGGACCAGTCAGACGTCCAGAAGCATATAAAACCTTCTCCCGGTCGGTGCATTGTGCAATATTCAGCATCTTCTCAATTGACTTCAGCCAATCATCCGCGTCCAGTGGATCAGGTGAGCTAGCGAATGTAGGCGGCTTATGACTCATAAACTCCCGGTGCTTATCACGGGGTGGAACTGGTGGTGGTGGTGGAGGCAGTGGCACTTGTTGTTGTTGCTGCTGTTGTTGAAGCTGTTGTTGTTGCGCCCTCCTTTCTTGGCGTATCTCATCTCTCTCCTGGCGCAATTCTTGGCGTATGTCTTCTCTTTCCTGACGCATCTCTTGGCGTTCTTGCTGCATCTGGGCACGCATATCAGCCATAGTGTCTGCCATTTGCTGCATCACCGCCATCTGAGCAGCAACCAGTGGGTCAACTCCGCCTGGTGGAGGATTAGGAGGATTCATCTCTGCAGGCTGTGGCTGAGGTTGTCTATAAATTCTTTGAGTGTGTCGGTTAGGAGGCAAATCAATTTCACCACCCCTCCTGGTATTGACCATCTGAGTTAGATACATATGGTAAGAAAGAGCAGTAGACAAGGCAGTAATTACAATCATGTTACTTTGGGGGATTTATTAGCTAAGCAGATTAATATTTCACCTACTATAGCTAATTCAATACCTTATGTTGGTACACGCTAAGATGTCCATCTATAATAATTCAATCAATCAAAGAAGCAAATCAGACATTTAGCATCAGCACAATCAACCAACATTTTTTTTAAGAAAATAGTTTTAACTTTTGTTTTGGGTTCCCTAACTCTTAAGAATGTCATAGGGGTAGGGATTCCAAGGTTTGAAATCCATCTTGTCTCAGAGTAGAAAAGGTAAGAATGATCAGAGTAGAACAGTAGAAGGTGAGACAGGATCAAGATAAGGTAAGTATGGAATGAATCAGAGTAAGATAAGTAGATAAGGGTTTTGTCCATTTCTATCTAGGTTTCGTCCTACAGTCAACATTTCCTCTGATACCACTTCTGTAACACCCGGTTTTAAAGAACAAAGCCGGGTGCATCTCATACATGCGCCAAGAAGACAACATATATAATAACAGAGTGTATAGAGATAAATGTCATAAAACATCAGAGTACTTATTACATAGCGGAAGTCTTATTACAAAATAAAATAGTAAATGTAAAACGAGCTAAGGATCGATGGCGCCAATGTCGACTGAGAAACGCCACCTAGATCAGATCGAACTCCTCAGTATTAGGCGGCTCCTCTTCAACCACCTGTTCTTCTCCTGTGGGGGGGGTGTGAGACAGCAAGAGTGAGCTCACATACGTTCATAGCTCAACAAGTCGTGGGGAACAATGTGGCATGAACTCACCAAAGGTGGGAGTTCATGTAGTGTAAGGCTGATCAATGAAATAAAGGCTAAGGCTGAGCATTGCTTTTATAAGTTGGTCAAAATTTTATTAGCAATTACTAAATGTAAGTAAATACCAAACCTTAATAATAATAAAGAACAGTAATAGTAAAATAATCCCAAATGCGATGCAAATGTCAAATTAAACTTAAGTTCCATAGTTAATCATGTGAGGGTCCGAGCCGCTCTTGACCGTGAGCACGGCTAGTATACTAGTTTTACACTCTGCAGAGGTTGCGCATCTTTACCCACAAGTCGTGTATCCCATGTCGCCTGGGTTTGCAAGGCCCTTAGACACTACCGAGGTGAATGGCTAGGGATCCACTACGAGGCCTTTACAAAGTTCCACTAGCTTCCGAAAACCCGCTACAGTTTATAGGAAGATCCAGTGCAGGGTTCCTGGCTGACCGCCATCGCAGCAAAATCAACCAGGGACCTCCCTACACTGACCTCTCCCCTACTGCCCTTGCCCCTTTCGGGTAAGGTAGTCTTCCACTAGCTTTCCTAATTAGTCAGCCAAGGGCGTCCCATTAAACCCTTGTGGTAGCACTGTTTTCCCGGGTGGTCGCTCCATGTTCCCATTAATTTAATGATCTTAACATGAACAATAATAATAACAAGATAATAACAGAATAATCATGAATAATGAATCTCCATACCCAATCCACATAAAGCAATAGCAAGTACTACCCAAAAATATTCCAGGGGTGAACAAGGTATAGAGGTAATCAAAACTGGGGTACATAAAGGATCCCATCAAAATTAACCTATGCAGATCATTAAAATTAATAAGAACATGGCTGGGAAAAGTAAGTGATCAAGGGCACAACTTGCCTGTAATGAGCTCCTGCTCAGCTATCTCTACTTGCTGAACCTCAGTTTCCACAGTGGCTTGCTCGTCTACTCGCATCAACACAATACATACATAGTATAGCCAAAATCAACATCACACCAAACAGATGAATGAAATATACAGTAAAAATCTTCACATTAAAATGAAACCATAGGAACTGGAATCACTAAATTTGGAGTTATATATTTCAAGTTATGAATTTCTGTAGCTTTTATGTATTTAATACAAGATTAAGTATTAGATAAATTTAAATGAGCCTTTCATGCCAAAACAGAGGCACTACTGCATAGACAATATTATTACAAAATTTTAGGAACTGGAATGGACCAATTTGGAGCTAAAATGAATTTTCTATGGATTAAACAAGTTCTAGGATTATTTTTACACATAAAAATCTATTTTCTAAATTATTTTATAAGTTTTCCCACTGTCTGGACTAGGCCCCAATTCCCAGAAAGCGCAGGGACTAACGTGAAAGAATTCCCAAGACTCAGAGCGCCCCAAGGTGGACGGCGGGTTGATTTCAGTAGAGTAGAGGGGCTCTTTAGCAAAACGTATCCGCGAAGGGGTATCCTTAGATGTGGGCCGTTGGATTAGATCCCAACGGCACAGATGAACCCATCATCCCACCGATCCCACCTGCTACGCTAGCCGTTGGATCTGGGACCGATGGTTCGGATTTAAATATCCTGAGATCACGTCTCAACTGTACGATGCGAGATCAACGGCTTGGATCGACACGAGGCAAAACGGTATCGCTATTCTAATCCGAGCCGCCGCACTCGGATCCAACGGTTCTAAACACCCTTCCCCCATCATCGCACCAGGGTCGTCTATTAAGGGATCTACGGTCTTGGCACGCCATCGTCCTCGAGCACTCGCGCTACGGACGCGCACCCAGAGCCACGGCGGCGCAAACGCCGACGAGCCCACCCTGGCCGACGAACAAGAGCGCGATTTCCAAATCAACTAGGTGCTACGCGTTGCTGAGTTAATGCCAAGGATAGGTACGAGTATCATACCAGAATTGGAGCCGTGACGAGGCCAGTCGACGGTGTATCGCGGATCTAGAGGTTGAGCTCCACACCGGCGAGCAATTCGGCCGACCCCGCAGCACCCCAGGCCACGATTCGGCACGGACGCGATCAGCACAACCCGGCGAGTTGCCGAGACCTCGCAGCGACCCCGAAATGACGGCGCACACGCGAGTCAACGGCGGCGCGCAGCTTCTTCTTCCTCGCTCTGTGCCCACAGCGGACGAACTCCGGTTGACTAGGCAGGTGAATAGATCCCAAGGGTGGCGGCGCGCTGGGAGTTTTATACTCAGGACGGGGCTACCAGATCGGAGGAATCAGCGGCAGGCGCGTGATTTTCGCGGAGTCATGCGACCGCAGCGGCGAGATCGGAACGACGACGAAGTCCACCCACGAATGACAAGCTGGGCCCACTGGCAGCGATTCACCCGAACACGACGCGCTCCGGGGTGGCTGGTAAAGCGGCCCCGCGATTCAGTGTATGCGCGAGGTGGAGAAAGGCTGAGCGGTGGGCCAGAGGTGTCGGCGCGCGCGGGTAAGTTAGATGGGCCGCACGGAGGGGAAGGTGAGTTGGGCCGAATTGCAGGATTCCGGCCCAGGTAAGCTCTTAGTCTTTTTCTTTTTCATTTTTCTTTCTATTTTCTTCATTTTCAAACCAAATTTGAATTAGTTCAAACTTTTGTGGATCCTCTTTTATAAACTCTATTTTTGCAATTAAACATACTAAGCCTGAAGATATTTATTTATACATTTTATTTATATTTTCATATCTCTTCTCTTTTTCTTATTTTCAAAACCCTAATTTCAAATTTAGGGTTTAATCAAGCTTCAAATAATTATTACCTTATCATTTTTATCCTCATGGTTTTATTTAATGCACAACACATAAAACTCCAACAAATGCACTTTTTCTTTATTTTAGAATAATTGTTTTATTTAGTCACTCTCTATTACATCGGTGCTCTTTTTATGATGCATATGAAACACACAAAAGGAGGAGCTCTCTCTATTACTCTTGGTATACAACTTTGAGTATTACATGGAAGCACCAAGACCCAAGAGAAGATAGATCAACCTCGTTAAGGAGGGATATAAAAGTCAAGTCCCTAACTCGAATGGAAGCACCAAGACCCGAGAGAAGATAGATCAACCTCGTCAAGGAGGGATACAAAAGTCAAGGCAGGCCTCAAGATGAAGCAAGATTTCAAATACTTCGGATGAAATCTTTTTTTCTTACCCTAACCTTACTTAACTTCAAACTTCTCTACTTCTGCCAAAATAGCCAAACGTGAAAGATCCCCATGACCTTTATAACCACCCATTAAATTAGAAAGAAATTTTCTAACTTTGATCTCGTTTGGTGGACTAGAAGCCAGCCACAAACCAAACCTTCTGCATCCCTTTTCTACTAATCTCGAGGACGAGATTATTTTTAGGGGGTAGAATTTGTAACACCCAAAATCTTATTTTTGGATTTATTAAAAAGATTTTTTTAGTTCTAAATAAATGTCGTAAATAAGGATTTTATTAGTTTAGAAATTATTTCTTTAAAATAAGAATATGTCAGTATTATATTTTGAATTGTCAAAGTTAGATTTGGGTCTCAAAACTAGAGATTAAAATTTAAAATCTTTCAATAAACATAACGATTTTCAATTGTTAATATGAGTGAATTATTTTCTTCTTCTCGCTCTCATGAATTAAGCATAAATACTATTCAAAATAATAAAATAAATAATAAAATATTATTACATCATGCTGGGAATTGATGAGGACATCAACACCAACACGAGCACATCTACACCAGCAGCACCTTCTCCAGCCCAGGCACCATCTTCCCCAGTCCAGGCGCCACCCCTTCCACCTGGGCCAGTGACTCGGGCCCGTGCAAGAGAATTGAACTACATCATGTTGTTAAAGAACAAAGGCCCGGAAGAATAGACGACCAGCCCAATTGCGGCCCATAATGGACGACCTAGGGTTGGCCGCCCCTAGGGGCTGCGCCCCCTCTCTATTTATACAGGAGCTGCGCCTCCTTTATTTTCCGAGTTTTGTTTTAGATCTAGCTTTAGCTACTCTCGAGCACGCGCAAATCTGCGCTGTCTTCGTGTATTCAGAACTCCACCCTCGAGTAATAGATTAGATTGCTCGCATCTTTTTCTTGTTCGTTCTTCGATTGCGCACAGGAAACGATCTTCGTGATCAGGCCGATCTCGCATCAGCAAGGTCGGTAACCACAGGGAGTTGGTTCAGCGATTGCATTGGTGCCTCAGGCTTGCTCGTCGTAGTCGGATCGCAAGGGTCATCTTCCGCCAAATCGGAATTATCTCTACTCGCCGAAAGATCGGGCACCTCAGCTACATCAATTGGTATCAGATTTCCAGGTTGATCGGTGAGTTTATCGAGTGTTTTTTTTCCTACAGTCCACAAAACCACATAAAAATTCAGGTTAGACCTTATCCCAATACCCTTTTGAGCCTCGCACTTACTTTCAATAATCTGCATTGTTGAATTTGTGTGCTTTCGCGTCATTTGTTGCTGGTTGCATTGTGTTCTTTCACCATTCAAACCCTAGCGCCGCCACCATCTCCCCTTTGATCACGCCACAAACCGAGTCAACATCGTTTCCTTGTTTTTCTCCTTCGGTTACGTCAAAAAAACAGAAAAAAAACAAACCGAGTCAACGGCCGTTTCCTTGTTTTTCTCCTTCGGTTACGGAAAAAAAAAACAGAAAAAAAAACAAACCGAGTCAACATCGTTTCCTTGTTTTTCTCCTTCGGTTACGTCAAAAAAAAACAGAAACAAAAAACAACGAAGGAGAAAGGATACGGTTGTTTCATCCCGGTCGTTTGAATACATAACTTGAGGTACCTTCCTTAAACCGGGCATAACTTTTCGCTCGGGTGTCCAAAAAATCTGAAATTTTTACAGGAGCTAGTTGACACCATTCTGAGGCCAGCCAAACTCACCTACGGTCTGTTTGGGTTTCGACAAAATTGTCAAAAAAATTCAGGAAGATAAAGAAAAAAATTCATCAAAGTTCTCGCACGCTTTTCAGAGAACTTCCTCATTTTCTGTAGACCACATCTGAACTCTGTTTTAGGTGAAACTTCGTGTAACTCCTATTTTGTTGCTTCTTGTGCTGAGAAAAATATCAAAAAAATCATACAAAAAAGAAAAACAAAATCACTTGTGATTCCTACTAGTGGCCTCACTAGTACAATATTTACGGTGCTGCCATTCTGCTAGTTCCATCCGTCCTTTGCACTTGTGGCCAGCAATATAGTTTCGTGTTCTGCACTATAATTCAACTTTGCATTATTGTTTGATTGTGCTAATCATTGACTTGAGTGCAGCCTACCCAGAACTCCACATATTTCTACGACGAGCAGGCTTCTGTTTCTCCAGGCAATCGCTCATCCAATCTTTCACCGGTTCCACCTGTTGATTGCAGTTCACCACTGTGGCTTGGTAAGAACGGATAAGAATTTGATAACAGCACTAGTGTGAGCGCCTTGTGAGCAGTACACCCCTGTTTTTGTCGTTGTTTTTTTTCTCCTTCTTTTGGTGTTTTGGTGTTTGCGCTAACTATGGCAGGAGCACACGACACGGTGGATGCCCAGTTGCTGGAAGTAAGGGGACAAGTTGATGGACTTGCTGATGACATTAGGACGATGCATGAACGACTTGATTCAACGGTCACTTCGACGACCGAGCGTTTCAACCAGCTTGACCTTGCTCAAACGGCGACTCGCACCACACTCGACACCATCCTGGCACGCCTTGATGCGTTGACCACAAAGATGGAGCAGGACTACGGCGGTGACACTGAGTGGGAAGATGGAGATCGCCGTGGTCGTGCACGCCGTGTGGTTCGTCATCCCCCTAATGACTTATTTTCTAAGATTAAATTTAAAATTCCACCTTTTAATGGCAAATATGATCCTGCTGCATATCTTGATTGGGAGTTAGAGGTTGAACAAAAATTTTCATGCCATGATATTGCTGCACATTTTCAGGTTAAAGCTGCTATTAGTGAATTTACTGATTTTGCTTTAATTTGGTGGCGTGAGTTTAAAATAAAACATCCCACTACTATTCCAACCACTTGGGATCAGTTGAAAGCTGCGATGCGACATCGATTTGTGCCTTCGTATTATGCTCGTGATTTGCTTAATAAAATGCAGCGTTTTCAGCAAGGTTCTCAATCTGTTGAGGACTATTTCCAGGAGTTACAAAAAGGTATGATTCGTTGTGGCATATTAGAGGACAACGACGCTGCTATGGCACGTTTTCGTGGTGGTTTAAACCGCGAAATCCAAGATATACTTGATTATAAGGAATATTATGATATGACTACTTTATTTGAATATGCTTGCAAAGCTGAACGTGAAGTGCAGGGACGCCGCTCGAAGCCATATTCTAACCCTTTTGCAGGACGAAGCTCGACATCCACCTCAGCACCAGTTCCCCCTACGCCATCCACGTCCACCACTACTCCACGCGAGAAGACGACCAAACCAGCCAGCACTGCCCCACCCACAGGTCGTACACGGGATATTCAGTGTCATCGCTGTAGAGGATTTGGCCATGTGATTCGGGACTGCCCAAACAAGCGCACTTTGCTCATTCGTGACGATGGTGAGTACTCTTCCGCTAGTGATTCTGAAGAAATTGAACATGCACTACTTGCCACTGACCATGCAGCTAAGGCGGAGGTACATGTCAACCCGGACGACGCTGATAGGTATGAAAGTCTTGTTGTGCAGCGTGTTCTTAGTACACAAGTCGCTTTGCCCGAGAAGAATCAGCGACACACTCTGTTCCATACAAAGGGTGTTGTGCAGGAGCGGTCAATTCGCATCATTATCGACAGCGGCAGTTGCAACAATTTGGCGAGTACCAAGCTGGTCGAAAAGTTATCGTTACCCACTCGTAAGCATCCAAACCCATATCACATTCAATGGCTTAATGATGGTGGTAAAATAAAAATCACACGTTCCGTGCGCGTTCCTTTCTCCATGGGTGCTTATTCTGATTTTGTTGATTGTGATGTTATTCCCATGGAAGCATGCTCTTTGTTACTTGGTCGACCTTGGCAATATGATACTGATAGCTTGCATCATGGTCATTCGAATCATTATTCTTTCATTTTTAAGGGTCAGAAAATAATTATACATCCAATGACACCTGAACAAATTGTTAAAGATGATCTTGCCCGAGCTGCTATAACTGCTAAACAACTTGATCCATCACCCTCTGTTCCTTCTGAAATCAAGTTGAAGGCTCCTGTTTTACTTGCTACACGTGTTGATTTTGATGATCTACACGGTGCTCATTTGCCATGCTATGCACTTATATGCTCTAGTGTCCTCATTTCACTTGATGATGCACCATCTTTGGCTATTCCCCCTATGGTTGCTAACCTTTTGCAGGAGTACGCTGATGTCTTTCCCAAAGACTTACCACCGGGTCTCCCACCACTTCGTGGCATTGAGCACCAGATCGACCTCATTCCCGGCGCACAGCTTCCGAACCGCGCACCGTACCGTACAAATCCGGATGAGACGAAGGAGATTCAGCGCCAGGTACAGGCGTTGCTTGACAAGGGATACATTCGTGAGTCTCTTAGCCCTTGCTCTGTTCCTGTGTTACTTGTTCCCAAGAAAGATGGGTCATGGCGTATGTGTGTAGACTGTCGTGCTATTAATAACATCACTATTCGTTATCGATATCCTATATCACGCCTTGATGATATGCTAGATGAGCTTAGTGGTGCCATTATTTTCACTAAGATTGATTTGCGTAGTGGTTACCACCAGATTAGAATGAAACTGGGTGATGAATGGAAAACGGCTTTTAAAACGAAATTTGGTTTATATGAATGGTTGGTTATGCCGTTTGGATTGACTAATGCTCCCAGCACTTTTATGCGAGTGATGAATGAAGTTCTAAGGCCCTTCATAGGATTGTTTGTGGTTGTTTATTTTGATGATATTCTTATTTACAGCAAATCTAAGAAAGAGCATTTGGAACATTTAAGTGCTGTTTTTGATGCATTGCGTGCTGCCCAGTTATTTGCTAACATGGAAAAATGCATCTTTTGTACACGACGTGTCTCGTTTCTTGGTTATGTTGTTACTCCACAGGGCATTGAGGTGGATAGCAGCAAGATTGCTGCCATTCGGGAGTGGCCTACACCGATGACAGTCACACAAATTCGGAGCTTTCTTGGACTTGCCGGTTTCTACCGCAGATTTGTTCGTGATTTTAGCTCCATTGCAGCGCCTCTACATGAGCTTACAAAGAAAGATGTTCCATTTGCTTGGAGTGATTCCCAGGAGGAAGCGTTCAGCACTTTGAAAGATAAGTTAACCCAAGCTCCCCTATTGCAATTGCCTGATTTTAATAAAGTGTTTGAGCTTGAATGCGATGCTAGCGGTATTGGGCTAGGTGCTGTTTTGTTACAAGAAGGAAAACCAGTTGCTTATTTTAGTGAAAAATTAAGCGGTGCTAGTCTGAAATATTCTACTTATGATAAGGAGCTTTACGCTTTAGTGCGCACTTTGCATACATGGCAGCACTATCTTTGGCATCGTGAGTTTATAATCCATTCTGATCATGAGGCTTTAAAACATATTCGTACCCAAACAAATCTGAACCGTCGTCATGCTAAATGGGTAGAATTCATTGAGTCTTTTCCTTACATTATTAAACACAAGAACGGGAAGGACAATGTTATTGCTGATGCTTTGTCTCGTCGCTATACCATGCTGTCACAGTTAGATTTTAAAATCTTTGGTTTGCACACTGTAAAAGATCAATATGTTGACGATGCTGATTTTAAAGATGCTTTCGGCCATTGTATTAATGGGAAACCATGGGGCAAATTTCACATACAGGATGGGTTCCTGTTTCGCGCTAACAAGCTGTGTGTTCCAGCTAGCTCGGTTCGTCTTTTGTTGTTACAGGAAGCACATGGAGGCGGTCTCATGGGGCACTTTGGCGTCTACAAGACACATGAGGTGTTGGCTGCCCACTTCTTTTGGCCTCGGATGCGCGCTGATGTTGAGCGCCTTGTTGCACGCTGCACTACTTGTCAGAAAGCTAAGTCACGGTTGAACAACCATGGTTTGTATATGCCTTTGCCTGTTCCTACTTCCCCTTGGATTGATATTTCGATGGATTTTGTTTTGGGATTGCCTAGAACTAAGAAGGGGAGGGATAGCATTTTTGTGGTTGTTGATCGATTCTCCAAAATGGCTCATTTCATACCTTGTCATAAGACTGATGATGCTAGCAATGTTGCTGAATTGTTTTTTAGAGAGATTATTCGTTTGCACGGTATTCCCAATACAATAGTCTCGGATCGTGATGCTAAGTTTCTGAGTCATTTTTGGAGATCTCTGTGGAATAAATTGGGAACTAAATTGCTGTTTAGCACCACTTGTCACCCTCAGACTGATGGTCAAACTGAGGTAGTTAATCGAACTTTGTCTACCATGCTTAGGGCTGTTTTAGACAAAAATTTGAAACGTTGGGAGGATTGCTTGCCTCATGTTGAGTTTGCTTATAATCATGCAACCCATTCTTCTACAAAGATGTGCCCTTTTCAAATTGTTTATGGTTACATTCCTAGGGCGCCTATTGCTTTGTTTTCGCTTGATGCTACGGACGCCCCACACATAGATGCTCTTGCACATGTTGAACAAATGATTAATCTCCATGAACAAACTCAACAAAACATTGCTGCTGCTAATGCTAAATATAAGATTACTGGTAGTAAAGGACGGAAACTAGTTACTTTTGAACCTGGTGATATGGTTTGGTTGCATTTGAGAAAGGATCGTTTTCCTACTTTGCGCCGTTCTAAATTGATGCCTCGTGCTGCTGGTCCTTTTAAGATACTAACCAAGATTAATGATAATGCTTATATCCTTGACCTGCCTGCGGAGTTTGGTGTTTCCACTAGTTTTAATGTTGCAGATTTGAAACCATATGCGGGAGAAGATGAGGAGTTGCCGTCGAGGACGACTTCAGTTCAAGAAGGGGAGGATGATGAGGACATCAACACCAACACGAGCACATCTACACCAGCAGCACCTTCTCCAGCCCAGGCACCATCTTCCCCAGTCCAGGCGCCACCCCTTCCACCTGGGCCAGTGACTCGGGCCCGTGCAAGAGAATTGAACTACATCATGTTGTTAAAGAATGAAGGCCTGGAAGAATAGACGACCAGCCCAATTGCGGCCCATAATGGACGACCTAGGGTTGGCCGCCCCTAGGGGCTGCGCCCCCTCTCTATTTATACAGGAGCTGCGCCTCCTTTATTTTCCGAGTTTTGTTTTAGATCTAGCTTTAGCTACTCTCGAGCACGCGCAAATCTGCGCTGTCTTCGTGTATTTAGAACTCCACCCTCGAGTAATAGATTAGATTGCTCGCATCTTTTTCTTGTTCGTTCTTCGATTGCGCACAGGAAACGATCTTCGTGATCAGGCCGATCTCGCATCAGCAAGGTCGGTAACCACAGGGAGTTGGTTCAGCGATTGCATTGGCGCCTCGGGCTTGCTCGTCGTAGTCGGATCGCAAGGGTCATCTTCCGCCAAATCGGAATTATCTCCACTCGCCGATAGATCGGGCACCTCAGCTACATCAGGAATATTTTGTTTGTTGCATCTAAATTGGAGCTTGAATTTCAAAACCTAGAAATAAATTGAAAATGAAAGCTAAAATAGAAAGGGAATTAAAAGAAAAGAAAGAAACCTGCCACATGAGCCGAATTACCCTGGTCGGCCCACCCTACCAGCCTTCCTCAGCCTGACTCCGCGCGCACACCATACCACTATCACCTGGGCCCCGCACGCCAGCCTTTTTTTATTTCACTGCTAGGCGGGCCCAGCAAGTCAGGACTGTTCTGCGCGCCACGTACATCCTCCGCCACCCACTGACTGGTGGGGACACGACGCTAGACCCTTCTTCATGTTCCGAATCCGAGCACCATCGTAGCGAACAGAACACCAAAACAATCGCCGAGTTTTTCTCTTGATTTGCTGCTACAAAATTTGGCTGGGCTCGGGGTCATGGGGATATAAATCCCGTGCACAGCTAACCCTTCCCTCACATCCACCTTGCATCGGTAACCTGGGACCCCAGCTAACATCACCATGAGGAAGAAGAGGGCTAATGGAGCCGCCACAAGATACTTTGGTTGGAGCCATCCTCGGTCGGGATCTGGGGGCTCACCACGTCCCAGGAGGGTGGTAATGCCCTCGCCCTGGTGAAAGGGAAATAGAGTCAAACCTTCTCCTATAAATGATTTTGGTGGTTGAATTCCCAACACAAATAATTGAACTAACTAGTTTGCTCTAGATTATGTATTCTACACGTGCATAAAGGTTCAACACAAACCAATAAAAAGATCAAGTTAGGGTTCAAAAAAAGGTGCAAAAGAAACTGAAGAGAACCCTGGTCTGGCGCATCGGACTGTCCGGTGCACCATCGGACAGTGTCCAGTGCACCAGGGGCCATACAGTCTGAACTCTTCACCTTCGGGTTTCTCAGGCGCCGCTCTGCTATAATTCACCGGACTGTCCGGTGTGCCACCGGACTGTCCGGTGCACCAGCAGAGCAACGTCTATCCAGCGCAACAATCGTCTACAAAAGAGTGAATAGTGCGTGAACAGTGCATGCAGAAGTCAAAGTAGTTGTCAGAGGTGGACCGAACAGTAAACAATACCTGTCTGGTGCGGCACCGGACTATCCAATGCGACATGAAGTCAGCCCTCCAACTGTCAGAATCTTCAGAACCCTAACGATTGGGTGACGTGGCTGGCGCACCGGACAGTGTCCGGTGGCGCACCGGACTGTCCAGTGCGCCCATCGACACACAGCCTCCCAATGGTTGAATTGGTGGTTGGGGGCAATAAATACCCCACAACCACCTCCACTCCAACCATCCAAGCATTCACAACAGTGTATTCAATACAAGAGCAAAGTGCAACACTCCAAGACACAAATCAAAGCATCTGATCCAATCAAAGTCCCCAAATCAATTCTAGTGCTCTAGGACTTGTGAGAGGATCGCTTGTGTTTCTTTGTTGCTCTAGTTGCTTGGTTGGCTTTCGTCTTCCTCATTCTTGTTCTCTAAGTGACTTGTAATAAAAGCAAGAGACACTAAGCTTGTAGTGGTCCTTGCGGGGTCTAAGTGACCCGGTTGATTATGGAGAAAGCTCACTTGGTCTAGGTGACCGTTTGAGAGAGGGAAAGGGTTGAAAGAGACCCGGTCTTTGTGACCACCTCAACGGGGACTAGGTTCTCAAGAACCGAACCTCGGTAAAACAAATCACCGTGTCATCTGCCTTATTTCTTGGTTGATTTGTTTTTGCCCTCTCTTTCTAAAGCTAACCCCGGCTTGTAGTTATTGTTTTAAGTTATAATTTTCAGATTCCGCCTATTCACCCCCCCTCTAGGCGACTTTCAATTGGTATCAGAGCCCGGGACTTCATTAGAGTCTAACCACTCGAAGTGATGTCGGGAGATCATGCCAAGAGGGAGATCGTGACCGACGAGAAGTCCACAAGCCACGGGAAGGCTCCATCGAGGGAGTCCGGCAACAAGCTAAAGGAGGGATCACCCCCTCACAATTCGCATCGGAGTGGCGACAAGAAAATGAAGATGAAGAAGGTGGTCTACTACGAGACCGATTCATCATCGCCTTCTACATTTGGCTCCGACGCGCCGTCCGTCACTTTTAAGCGCCATGAGCGCAAGAAGTATAGTAAGATGCCCCTTCGATATCCCCGCATTTCTAAGCACGCTCCTTTACTTTCTGTTCCATTAGGCAAACCTTCATTTTTTGATGGCGAGGATTATTGTATGTGGAGTGACAAAATGAGGCATCACCTAACCTCCCTCCACACAAGCATATGGGACATTGTTGAGTTTGGAGCGCAGGTACCATCGGTGGGAGACGAGGGCTATGACTCAGACGAAATTGCCCAAATCCGGCACTTCAACTCCCAAGCCACTACTATACTCCTCGCCTCTCTATGTCGAGAGGAGTATAATAAAGTGCAAGGGTTGAAGCGCGCTAAGGAGATTTGGGATGTGCTCAAGACCGCGCATGAAGGAGACGAGGTGACCAAGATCACCAAGCGGGAGACGATCGAGGGGGAGCTTGGTGGATTCGTCCTCAACTAAGGAGAGGAGTCACAAGCAATGTACAACCGGCTTAAGACCTTGGTGAACCAAGTACGCAACCTCGGGAGCACAAAATGGGATGACCATGAAATGGTCAAGGTTATTCTTAGATCACTCGTTTTTCGCAATCCTACACAAGTTCAATTAATACGTGGTGATCCTAGATATAAGCTAATGTCTCCCGAGGAAGTAATAGGAAAATTTGTGAGCTTTGAATTGATGATCAAAGGCTCCAAACAAATCATCAACTTGGAGCAAGGTGGCACCTCCACACCCGAGGTGCAACCCGTCGCATTCAAGCGATGGAGGAGAAGAAAGAAGAGTCTACACCAAGTAGGCTCCCCATCGACACCTCCAAGCTTAACAACGAGGAAATGACGCTCATCATCAAGAGCTTTCGCCAAATCCTCAAGCAAAGGAAGGGGAAAGATTACAAGCCCCGTTCCAAAAGGGTGTGCTACAAGTGTGGTAAGCCTGGTCATTTTATCACTAAATGTCCTATGTCTAGTGATAGTGATAGGGGCGACGACAAGAAGGGAAAGAGGAAGGAAAAGAAGAAGTACTACAAGAAGAAGGGCGGCGATGCCCACGTATGTCGGGAATGGGACTCCGATGAGAGCTCCACCGACTCCTCCTCCGACAAGGATGCCGCGAACATCACCGTCAACAAGGGCCTCCCCTTCCCCAACGTCGGCCACAAGTGCTTCATGGCAAAAGATGGCAAAAAGAAGAAGGTAAAATCTAGAGCCTCCACAAAATACACAACATCTAGTGATGAGGCTAGCTCTAGTGAAGACGGGGATGATTTGCTTACACTTTTTTCCAACCTTAACATGCAACAAAAGAAAAAATTAAATGAATTGATAGGAGCTATTCATGAGAAGGATGAACTTTTGGATAGCTAATAGGAATTCCTTATTAAGGAAAATAAGAAGCATGTTAAGGTAAAAAATGCTTATGCTCAGGAGGTGGAAAAATGTGAAAAAATGACTAATGAGCTTAGCATATGCCATGACACTATGGCCCTGTTTGGCACAGCTTATTTTCAGCTTCTTCAACAATTTAAGCAGAAGTTCTGCCAAACAGGCAGCTTCTACAGCAGCTTATCAGTTCAGCTACTTCTCAGAATACACTAAAAGCAGCCAACAAGCAGAAGCTGCTTTTTACCAGCTTCTCAAATAAGCTGCTTTTTCAACAAGCAGCAGCTGTACCAAACAGGGCCTATTTCTAACCTTAGAACTGAGAATGCTAATTTTATTGCTAAGGTTGAAAAAGTAAATGCTTGCAATGATTCAATTGTCAGTCTTAGAAATGAAAATGATAGTTTAATTGCTAAGATTGATAAATTGAATGAATCAATTTCTAGCCTTAAAACAGAGAATGCTAGTTTAATTTCAAAGGCTAGAGACTTAAATGTTTGCAATGATTCTATTTCCTGTCTTAGAAATGAGAATGCCATATTACATGCTAAGGTAGAAGAATTAAATGCTTGCAAACCCTCTTCATCTAGTGTTGACCATGTTGCTATTTGTACTAGATGTAGAGATGTTAATGTTGATGCTATTCATGATCACCTAGCTCTAATTAAACAACAAAATGATCACATAGTTCAACTTACTGCAAAAATTAATGAGCATGAAATTGAGAATGAAAAATTTAAATTTGCTAGAAGCATGCTCTATAGTGGGAGACACCGTGGCATTAAGGATGGCATTGGTTTCCAACAAGGAAGCAATGTCAAAATTAATGCCCCTAAGAAATTGTCTAACTTTGTTAAGGGCAAGGCTCCCATGGCTCAGGATAACGAGGGTTACATTCTATATCCTGCTGGTTATCCTGAGCACAAAATTAGGAGAATTCATGGTAGGAAGTCTCATTCTGTTTCCCATCATGCTTTTATGTACAAGAATGAGGCATCTAGCTCTAGGCATTCTACCCATGATAAAATGCCTAAAAAGAAAAGTCCTATTGCATCAAATGAGCCTATTATTTCATTTAAGACTTTCGATGCTTCTTATGTGCTGACTAACAAATCAGGCAAAGTAGTTGCCAAATATGTTGGGGCCAAAGACAAGGGCTCAAAGACTTGTGTTTGGGTGCCCAAGGTGCTTGTTTCTAATGTGAAAGGACCCAAGACCGTTTGGGTACCTAAGAACAAAGCCTAAATTGTTTTGCAGGTTTATGCATCCGGGGGCTCAAGTTGGATAATAGACAGCGGATGCACAAACCACATGACAGGGGAGAAAAAGGATGTTCTCCTCCTATGAGAAAAACGAAGATCCCCAAAGAACTATCACATTCGGGGATGGAAATCAAGGTTTGGTCAAAGGACTTGGTAAAATTGCTATATCACCTGACCATTCTATTTCTAATGTTTTTTTGTAGATTCTTTAGATTACAACTTGCTTTCTGTATCTCAATTATGTAAAATGGGCTATAACTATCGTTTTAATGATACTGGTGTTACTGTCTTTAGACGAAGGATGATTCAATAGCATTTAAGGGAGTGTTAGGGTCAGCTATACTTAGTTGATTTTAATAGAGCTGAACTCGACACTTGCATAATTGCTAAGACTAATATGGGTTGGCTCTGGCATCGCCGACTAGTCCTTGTTGGGATGAAGAATCTCCACAAACTTCTAAAGGAAGAGCACATTTTGGGACTAACAAATGTTCATTTTGAGAAAGACAGGGTTTGTAGCGCATGTCAAGCAGGAAAGCAAGTTGGTGCCCATCATCCACACAAGAACATCATGACAACGGACAGGCCACTCGAGCTACTCCATATGGATTTATTCGGCCCGATAGCTTACATAAGCATCGGCGGGAGTAAGTATTGTCTAGTTATTATGGATGATTATTCTCGCTTCACTTGGATGTTCTTTTTGTAGGATAAATCACGAACTCAAGAGACCTTAAAGGGATTCTTGAGATGGGCTCAAAATGAGTTCGGATTGAGGATCAAGAAAATAAGAAGCGATAATGGGACGGAGTTCAAGAATTCACAAATAGAAGGCTTTCTTGAGGTGGAGGGCATCAAGCATGAGTTCTCTTCTCCCTACACACCACAACAAAATGGTGTAGTGGAGAGGAAGAATAGAACTCTACTTGACATGGCGAGGACCATGCTTGATGAGTACAAGACACCGGACCAGTTTTGGGCTGAGGCAATTAACACCGCCTGCTACTCCATCAACCGGCTCTACCTTCACTGAATCCTCAAGAAGACATCATATGAACTCCTCAGCCCAATGTTTCATATTTTAGAGTCTTTGGTAGCAAATGTTTTATACTTGTTAAAAGAGGTAGAAAATCTAAATTTGCTCCTAAGGTTGTAGAAGGCTTTTTACTTGGTTATGATTCAAACACAAGGGCATAGAGAGTCTTCAACAAATCCACTAGATTGGTTGAGGTTTCTTGTGACATTGTGTTTGATGAGACTAACGACTCCTAAGTGGAGCAAGTTGAAGAGGCTTCGTGCGTCGCGCTAAGGAACATGTCCATTGGGGATGTGTGTCCTAAGGAATCCGAAGAGCCTCCACAAGCACAAGATCAACCATCATCTTCCAATCAAGCATCTCCCCCAACCCAAGATGAGGAACAGACTCAAGGTGATGAATAAGAAGATCAAGAAGATGAGCCACCTCAAGAAGAGGCCAATGATCAAGGGGGAGACGAAGATAATCAAGACAAGGAAGATGAACAAGAAATTTAGGGTCAAAGATCGCCACACGCAAGAGTCCACCAAGCAATTCAAAGAGATCACCCCATCAACTCCATTCTCGGTGACATTCATAATGGGGTAACTACTCGATCTCGAGTTGCACATTTCAATGAGTATTATTCTTTTGTTTCCTCTATTGAGCCTTATAGGATAGAGGATGCACTAAGGGATTCGGATTGGGTGATGGCAATGCAAGAGGAGCTCAACAACTTCACGAGCAATGAGGTATGGCATTTGGTTCCTCGTCCTAATCAAAACGTTGTAGATACCAAATGGGTATTTCGCAACAAGCAAGATGAGCATGGTGTGGTGATAAGGAACAAAGCCCGACTTGTGGCCAAGGGTTATTCACAAGTCGAAGGTTTGGATTTTGATGAAACTTATGCACCCGTAGCTAGGCTTGAGTCAATTCGCATATTACTTGCCTATGCTACTTACCGTAGCTTCAAGCTTTATCAAATGGACGTGAAAAGTGCCTTCCTTAATGGAGCAATCAAGGAAGAGGTCTATGTTGAGCAACCTCCCGGCTTTGAAGATAGTGAGTACCCTAACCATGTTTACTAACTCTTAAAGGTGCTTTATGGGCTCAAGCAAGCCCTAAGAGCATGGTATGACTGCCTGCGAGATTTTCTTATCACTAATGGCTTCAAAGTCGGAAAAGCCGATCCTACTCTCTTTACTAAAACTATTGCAAATGATTTGTTTGTATGCCAAATTTATGTTGATGGTATCATATTTGGGTCTACTAACAAATCTACTTGTGAAGAGTTTAGTAGGATCATGGTACAGAAATTCGAGATGTCAATGATGGGGGAGTTGAGATATTTCTTAGGATTTCAAATCAAGCAACTCCAAGATGGCACCTTCATCAGCCAAACCAAATACATTCAAGACATTCTTAAGAAGTTTGGAATGAAGGATGCCAAGCCCATCAAGGCACCCATGGGAACCAATGGGCATCTCGACCTCGACACGGGAGGTAAATCCGTAGATCAAAAGGTATACCGGTCGATGATAGGATCTTTACTCTATTATGTGCATCTCAACCGAATATTATGCTTTCCGTATGCATGTGTGCAAGGTTCCAAGCCGATCCTAAGGAAGTTCACCTTAGGGCCATGAAGCGAATCATGAGATATTTAGTTTACACTCCTAAGTTTGGGCTTTGGTACCCCAGGGGATCAACCATTGATTTGATAGGATATTCAGATGCCGATTGGGCAGGGTGTAAAATTGATAAGAAGAGCACATCAGGGACTTGTCAGTTTCTAGGGAGATCCCTGGTGTCTTGGGCTTCAAAGAAACAAAACTGAGTAGCTCTTTCCACCGCCGAAGCCGAGTATATTGCCGCAGGCCATTGTTGTGTGCAATTACTTTGGATGAGGCAAACCCTTAGGGACTATGGCTACAAATTGACAAAGTCCCTCTCCTATATGACAATGAGAGCGCTATCCGCATGGCGGAGAATCCCGTTGAACACAGCCACACTAAGCACATAGACATTCGGTATCACTTTTTGAGGGTTCACCAGCAAGAGGGGGATATCGAGATAGCCTATATTAACATCAAAGATCAATTAGCTGATATCTTTACCAAGCCTTTAGATGAGAAGACCTTTAGCAAACTTAGGAATGAACTAAATATTCTTGATTCTCAGAACTTTGATTGAAACATTGCACGCATTGCTCATTTATATACCTTTGATCTTATCTCTTTCATTTGCTACGACTAATGTGTTTCCAAGTGTATTTTTATGCTAAGTCATAGATTGAAAGGGAAATGGAGTACTCGACGAAGACAAGGCTTCCACTCCACTATATCGGTATCATTTACCCTTCATCGTTACTCACTCTTCGATTTGGTATAGTCTTTCACTCATATGTTGTTTACCAAAGGGGGAGAAAATATAGAAAGGGCCCTCAATTGTCTCCGTTTTTGGCGATTAATGCCAAAGGGGGAGAAAGTATTAGCCCAAAGCAAAAGGACCGCACCACCACAATATTTTAAAAAAAGAAATTTTCAAATTAGTATCTTAATGTGTTTTCAAAAGGGGGCGAAAGTTATTAGTATTTTCAAAATGGAAAAACCCTCTTGAACACTAAGGGGAGAATTTCATTCAGGGGGAGTTTTGTTGTAGTCAAAGGAAAAGCATTTGAAACAGGGAGAGAAATTTCAAAATCTTGAAAATGCTTCTTGCAATCTTATTCATATACCTTTGACTATTTGTAAAAAGACTTTGAAAAGAATTTCCAAAAGAATTTGCAAAAACAAAGCAAGTGGCGCGAAAGTGGTCCAAAATGTTAAATAAAAGAAAGCAACCATGCATATCTAATAAAACTACAAATTGGTTTAACTCTAAGTAACCTATGCACTTACATTATGCAAACTAGTTCAATTCTACACTTATACATTTGCTTTGGTTTGTGTTGGCATCAATCACCAAAAAGGGGAGATTGAAAGGGAAATAGGGTCAAACCTTTTCCTATAAATGATTTTGGTGGTTGAATGCCTAACACAAATAATTGAACTAACTAGTTTGCTGTAGATTATGTATTCTATAGGTGCATAAAGGTTCAACACAAACCAATAAAAAGATCAAATTAGGGTTCAAAAAAAGGAGCAAAAGAAACCGAAAAGAACCCTAGTCTGGCGCACCGGACTGTCCGGTGTGCCACCGGATAGTGTCCAGTGCACCAGGGGCCGTACAGTCTGAACTCTTCACCTTCGGGTTTCTCAGGCGCTCCTCCGCTATAATTCACACTACAACACATGTAGCCTTTTATGACGAATACCCCATGACAATGAAGATTTTTGTCATTGGCTATTTTGTTTTATGACATATTTTTTGTGGCTAGACAACTTTATGATGAATTTAGGCAAGCGTCACTAATAACATTGAGAAAACGTCATAACACTAGTCAATCGCCGTATCGTGATGAACATCTTTTTGTCATAAGGTACTAGCAGTAAACATACAATTCTATATCGTCATAAATATTACAAATAAGTAGTGGTTTAAAATTTTCGTTGTAGTTATTAATAAAAATCAATATATATGTTAAAAATTGGCTATGCTTTTTAACAGGCGACCATACTATGCTACAAAACCGAGGGGAAAATTTCTCTAAAAAATCAAAACGTTTAAATGAGAAAAAAGGTAAAAATATTTTCATAATCAAAGGATTCGAACTCCCAAGGTCCTGGTACAACAAAACTTGCTATCACCACTACATTAACCAAGGACATTTGACAGATTTGGACATCATAGTAATATAACGTGTATTTCGCGTATTAGTTACATCTTCCAAACAAACTCCGTGTGTTCTGGGTGTTCGTTCGACACTGCGCTATTATCCTTGTGAATTTGGCATCGTTGTTGCCGGCTAAGATTCCTCCTCCACGCAGGTACGCAGATCTAGTGCTCCTCCTCACATAACACACCGTCGGGGGGGGGGGGGGGGGGCTGTTGTGCAGCCGCCGCCGGGGCCATGGGCACTGCCACTAGAGATGAGGACTCCGTAGGCAATTCGTAGGGGACGGCAATGATTGTTCCTCTTTGCCCGTGCTACCAGTCTACCAGTGCTGCCGGGTTGAAAGTTTTAGGTTTTTTATACTTTTCATTATTATTGGTTTCTAGAATATATACCGGCGGGGGCAAAAAAATCCCGCCGAACCCCTGCCTACCAAAATTACAGAATTTTGTATATACCATGACCCTAAACTAATCCATTCCTTCCCACCATGAGGCCACGACCTGACGACCGTCCTCCTCGCCCCGCCGCCACAAAATCCAACTGCCTCGGCACCATCGTCCCCATCTACATCGGCGTTGTTATCCATCCATTTGCCTCGGCGTTCGTTCCTACCCACTACGCCAAGAGCCCATGACCGTCCTCCTCGCCTCGACGTCGCCACCACATCCAACCACCTCGACGCCGTTGTCTCATCCATCCACCTCAGCGTCTGCTCGTCGCTACCTGGTCGTGATCAAGATGCCCCCTGGAAGGATGGCTGGGGCAAGGACACGCACGGACATTGGTGGTAAGTGACTTCAAGTTCTTCACACATTTATTGTTTTGCTGTAGAGACGTTTCAAGTGATCAGATCAAATCCCCTATTCTTATTTCTATGACTTAAACATTAGCATTTGTTGGTCGCAAGTTTTTTTACCGTTCTACCAGTGCATGACCGTCCTTTTGAATTACCATGCGATGCAGAGGCATGCTTGTGCATATGGTTGCATAAAAAATTCAAAATAGGACTAGTAACCATAAAAGCAATTTTAGGTTCATAATAATATCAGAACAATTCAGATAGTTGCATAGCAGTTCACAAATTACTATAAACAATCAATGGCAAAGAAATGACAGATCATAATCATTCAAGTCGTCATTACAATTTCACCAGTCAAGGCTACCATTAACATTCATCGATCAAACTTTGGAAGGGTCCTCCGATCGATGATCCAAATGCACTTAACACACAACCAAGCAGTACAAACAGTGTGTGGCTGTTGCAGGCAGGCCCATTATATATTCTATACTGAGCAGCAATTGTTACTTTACAATTGTTTCCTACTATGTTCCACCAACCGTCGTGTTGTTAGAAGAGTGGGAAGAGAAGAGGGTTTAGAGAGTAGAATTCCGATATTTTATCTAGTTCAACATAATTCCAATTAGTTTACTTGCTGCAATTAGTTCAGTAGTTGTGTCCTATTTACTTGCTACAATTAGTTAACAGGACTTGCAACAATTAGTTCACTTGCTGCAACACTCATGAGTTGAATCTGAACACTAAATAAATTATGTGGTACTAAATGCAGGAGGGGGTATTCTAAAATCTGCTATATGTTTGACTCTAGATGTTGTAGATAATTGAGGAGTATTGTTGCTAGAGCATGCTAGAGGGAATTGGAGTTAGTATAATCTCTCAACTATACCATAATCACACTGCACAACTGAATGCAAGTATTTTAGGACTCAGACCAAAGGCAAGTGTTGCTACATCTGAACAAATTATTAAACTACATGAACAAAAGCATGTGCCAACTAGTGTTGTTGCTTCCATTTTTGCGCTGCAAAGCTACAGACCCTGCACTGTAGAATGTGCCTTCTCTGTGCTCGTGCAGGATTGTTGGACCTCTATTTTGGTGATGCACTGTAGATCATGCCTCTTTTTTTCAATGAGGCTGCAGCTCTTAGTTAAGCTAGCATATAGATAGTAGGTGCACTTGATCTCATACATTGCTTTACTGATATTACTAAAAGGTATAATAACCTCTTATATGCCTAATGTTGAGTATTGCCGTTCACTTCTTGATGAGACCATTCTATCAGATTCTATTCTATTATAAAAGAACTTAGAAATTTGGCTACAAGAACTGCATATGTTTCCTCTGTTCCAAATGGCACCTTACCTTCATTGGACACTGAATTACTCTATTCTAATATGCATGCTCTTTACTAGGGTCAATTTGCCATCGACACCAAAAACAAAGATGTCAGATTTGCATGTGCTGATGTGATAAGGTGTGTGTAGCGACAAATGAGATATAAGCTCAAGAATGCTTACTTTAATGGTGTGGCTGCTGACAAAGTGAGAACAACATCACCATTGAGTACTATGATAGATGAGCAATGGATGCAACTACTGAATATGTGGTCTACCCCAAAGCACAAGGTATAGAGTTACAAGTTGCAATTCGTGTTCTCTACTAATGTCAACATGAAATTAGATAGAAACGACCCTATGCTATGATCTATTTCCAGTTGTGGACTGTACTAAAATCAAAAGGTTTAGATTTAGATTATAATATCTACTTTAGAGGATAAAGTGCTCGATACTATTGTTTTTCTTAAGTATACTCAACAAAATGTTTTCTTAGAGGATAAGGTGTTAGATACTATGAATATCTACTTTTGACTTTGTACTTTTGTCTCCACTTTAATATATGTTTCCTATTTTACAAAATGGTTGTGTAGGACAAGTGTGAGAACAACGAAGTGATTCGTGGCAAAGTTCGGTTCCAGCAAAAGACAGGATCTCGGAGTTACATTGCACATTTGCATGGCATGGTAATATACATAAATAATCTGTGTTCATCACCTATCATTATGTTCCAAGCTTACATTTGGAAATTGTTTGCATGTATTTTAGAAGCAATCCAAATATGGAGATGCACCACCAACTACGATTGATCTTTTTAAAGAGTGCCATTGTAGCAGCAAGACTGGTTTTGCTGAGCCTGTAAAGGAAGCAACTGTAAGTGAATGCTCCCTTTTCAACTATAGTTTTATTTATTGATTTCAGATAATGTTGTTGTAGTGTTGTTCATTGATTTCAAATAACCGTATAAAATCATGCTTGCTCCTTTTTCTGTATCACATCGTATCTATATGGAACCATCACTCTTGGACCATGCATATTGTTTTGGGTACTGTTCTGTTCAGAATTAAAGAATTGTTCTATTCCAAATCAAACATTTGTTCTACTCTATTCTGTTCTAGGTACATCTTATTAAGGAACTTTTCTGTTCTGTTTTGATCAAACATCTATTATGTTCATCTATCCAAGTGTGTTGTTCTGTTCAGCTGAATCAAACATTTATTCCGTTCATCTATCCTTGTGTGTTGTTTTGTTCAGCTGAATCAAACATAAATCCATGCATATTGTTCTCTTATGAATTATTTTAGTTTCTAAATAAAAATTTAAGTAACTCTGTTGGCTTAGAAATGACAACGCATATTGATATGCTACCTGTATAATATAAACGATATGCTACTTGTATAATAGAGAACAACAAAACAACAGAGATGACTTGTACAATACAGATGACAATGCTACTTGTGCATTTTGATAGGTGAGGAACAATGCTACTTGTATAATAGAGATGACTTGTATAATAGCGAACACTTCCCTGTATTATACAACTAGCATTGCTACTTGTATAATAGAGAACACTTGAGCAATTCTACTTATAGGAACATGAGTTGTATAATAGAGATGACATATACGAGGCAGAATGCTACATTGCTACTTGTATGAAAGAGATGATGTGCTACATGTATAATAGAGATGACTTATGCATTTTGATATGATATTGCTTGTTTTGGTTTCATTTTATCACCTCTTGTCTTATTTTTAAACCTCCTCATTCACAGGACACAATGGAATCACTTGTGGTTGGACCTGGAGTAGAAGGGAAAGAACCCAAGACCCCTACAGAAGCAGTTGTTCAAGTGTTGGCTTCATCAAAATTTCTTCAAAATATTGGTCTTGTACCTGCCACAAAGAAAAGCGGCAATGGTGGTGATCCTACACGTGTGGCAGACCTTAAGGCAGAACTTGAATCAAAGAAGCAAAATACATTAGAAGTTGGAGCTCAATTAGATGCCATCAAGAAGAAGGTAGAAGAATCAGAACAAGCAAGGGATAAGGAGTTAGAAAAGATTAATGGTCTGCAAAAAGGAGCAGATGAGACCAATGCTCTCCTTCGTCGTCTCTTTAGCCTCAATAAGTAGTTGGTCGATTCATTTTTGTATGGCCCTTTGCTACTAAATGACCCTTATTTTGTTGTTCTTTTGGTACTATCCTTTGTAGCTAGTGTGATGAAAACATGACATTTTTATTTTGCTATGTTCTTTTGGTAGTGTCCTCGGCACTCTACGTGAAGTTGGTGATAAAACATGATGCTAGTATTGAAAATTTTGAAGGATTTGGTTTTTGAGAAATGATATCTATAATAATATGTTGTTAAGTATATTTGATGGTCATTTATTGTTTGTTTAATTACAATGGATTTTTCTTATAGTACATTGTGATTTGTGAAACAAATTGGCTGGTGCAACCCAACGCTGGTTCCAGCAGGGCGCTACAGTTTCTGCGCCTGTTAACAACAGTTGGTTACAGATTTAAAAATAAAAAGGCAAAAAATAGGGTAAAATAAAATGGATGCAATGTCTATGCGCTGGGCTACCAGATTAAAAAATAAAAATGCAAAAAATAGTGGAACAAATTGGCTTACGGCCAAATATTTTATGACGAATAAAATTGTCATAAGCATAGATGCCACGTAAGATCTCAGTCATGCCATGTTATTCGCATGTTTAATTTTATGACATTTTCTATCCTACGTGTAAGCATGATGTGGCGTTTTTTTAGTGATGGTTAGTGACGAAAATAGCATGTCACAAAACTATGACGACAAATATTATGTCACTAAATTTATGACGAAAGAACATGAAACATCATAGATCATGCAATGCCATGCATGATAGGTGACGAAGTGATTTTCATCATGGAGATGTCATAAATTTCAAAAAGTGACATAAATTCAAAGTTTGGTAACATAAAGAGAACGTCACAGAAGGTCACAAGTGTTGTAGTGGATCACCGGACTATTTGGTGCACCAGTGGAGCAACGGCTATCCAGCGCAACGGTCGTCTGCAAAAGCGTGAACAGTGCACGCAGAAGTCAGAGCAGACGTCAGAGGCGCATCAGACAGTGAACAGTATCTGTCCAGTGCGGCACCGGACTGTCCGGTGCGACATGAAGTCAGCGCTCCAATGGTCGGAATCTTCAAAACCCTAAAGGTTGGGTGACGTGGCTGGCGCACTGGATAGTGTCTAGTGGCGCACCAGACTGTCCGGTGCGCCCATCGACAGACAGCCTCCCAACAGTTGAATTGGTGGTTGGGGGCTATAAATACCCCACAACCACCTCCACTCCAACCATGCAAGCATTCACAACAGTGCATTCAATACAAGAGCAAAGTGCAACACTCCAAGACACAAATCAAAGCCTCCGATCCAATCAAAGTCCCCAAATCAATTCTAGTGCTCTAGGAGTTGTGAGAGGATCGCTTGTGTTTCTTTGTTGCTTGGTTGGCTTTCTTCTTCCTCATTCTTGTTCTCTAAGTGACTTGTAATCAAAGCAAGAGACACTAAGCTTGTAGTGGTCCTTGTGGGGTCTAAGTGACCCGGTTGATTAAGGAGAAAGCTCACTCGGTGTAGGTGATCGTTTGAGAGAAGGAAAGGGTTGAAAGAGACCCGGTCTTTGTGACCACCTCAACGGGGACTAGGTTCTCAAAAACCGAACCTCGGTATAACAAATCACCGTGTCATCCACCTTTTTTCTTGGTTGATTTGTTTTCGCCCTCTCTTTCGGACTCAGATTTTATTCTAACGCTGACCTCGACTTGTAGTTATTGTTTTAAGTTATAATTTTTAGATTCTGCCTATTCACCCCCCTCTAGGCGACTTTCACCTGGGATATTGGGGGCTGGTGTTTCCCGGGGCGCTCGCCGGAGCGCTTGCTCTGTCGCGGAGTAGCCTGTACCGTGGGCAAAATTATGCGTATCGTAGAAACCGGTAAGGAGCCCCTCATCCAGTTCCCCTATGTCTTATCTACATATAGCATACCTCATATTAGAGTTTTGGGTCCAGGATCGGTGAATGGTGCGGTCTGGCCATGGCCTCCGTCATGGATGACGTGCGCACGCCGCCGTTTTCGGCCACCAGTGTGGGAGATGACCTAGTTATCGTCGATTTCAGATGAACAGTGGAGCATAAAATGTTTGGCTGATTGATCTCGATCGTTGGATCATGCTGCGATGGCTTTTCGGACAAGGGATTCCTATATTGCCCTTCTTAGAAACCGTAGCAGATTTTCTGAAGCTAGTGAAACTTTGTAAAGGCCTCATAGTGGATCCCTAGCTGTTCACCTCATAAGTGTCTAAGGGCCTTGTAAACCCTGGCTAGACAGGATACACGACTTGTGAGTAAAGCGCGCAACCTCTGCAAAGTGTAAAACTGGTATATCAGCCGTGCTCACGGTCAAGAGCGACTCAGGACTCTCGCATGATTAATTTATGAAACTAAACTCAATCTATCATATGCATTGCATCGCGGGTGTTATTATCAATTGTAATCTCTTATTTAATTGGGTTGGTATCTACTTATACTTAGTAACTGCTAATAAAATTTTGACCAACTTTAAAAGCAATGCTCAGCTTTAACCATCTCCTTTGGTAAGCCTTACACTTCACATGAGCTCGCACCTTTGGTGAGTTCATGCACATTATTCCCCACAACTTGTTGAGCGATGAACGTATGTGAGCTCTACGACACCCCAGTGTCACCTAGGGTTTCTCTCAGTACTAACTCAAGAACCATCATTTCATGTATGCCAAATTGAGCATGAAGCATCAAATTATCTTAAGAATAAAGGATCCACTAAGTATATATCTAAAGAATCATGTTCAAAACAAATAAGATTTTCAAAAAGGGAAAAATTGTTGAAAACCTAACACCAACCCTAATGAAGCTATTTAAGTAAAAAAGGGATGAAGACCATGAAGAACATAAAATCATGGCTTGGGCCAATTATAAACATTTGAATAAATTAAATAAGCTACAATAAAGATTATGGAAGCTTGGCCAAAATAGTTTAATAAAAACTCCAAACAAGCTTTTCAAGTGGAGGTTCAATAGGGATTTCTGAAATTCAGATTTCTGAATTTCAGCCCTTGAGCCAAAGACTGAGCGTGTTAACCTTGATCCTTAGCTCAAATCCTAATGACCCCATTAACAAAAATGTGCCTAACTAACCTCTCTACCTCCTGCCAGAAGGTGGCATCAAGACGCTTGCTCTGGACACGTCAAACCCGGGATCTTCTCTCTATGCGTGGCAGTGAGACAAACCCGATTTCTCCCCTCCAGATCTCTTGATCCAGTTAGCAAAATCTGCAAGCCTCCACACACGAATGACAAAGGAATGTCAGGGGAAGGGATCTCTCAACGGGATCATGGCCATAATCTCAAAGATTTGGAGCCAATCCGCGCTTGAACTCGACCTCTCTCTGCACTGCCTCGTGCACGACACTGTGCCAGGCGCCAGCGCGCGCACTGGCGTTCGCCCGCGCATGCCCCGAGCACTTGTGAGATCCTCGCCCTCGATTGTGCCCGCCCGTGCCTATAAAGCCTACCCAGGCGCGCCTCACCTCACCCCGTGCTCACCTTCGCCGGCCAGACGCCCCTCCTTAGCTTCGGCGAGCTCTCTTCCGCCCGCCATTGCTGCCTAAGCCTCGGCCACCATGGCCAGCCCACTCTAGTCACTTCCAAGCCATGCCTGCCCTTCTGTTAGCTTCGCCGGTAGCCCGTGAAGCTTCCTAAGCTCTCGGACCCGGCAGAACTTCACCGGAGAACCAAGATCAGTCCTTGCCGGACTTCGGCCGCCCGCCTGCGTGCATAGACCGAGCAATCCGGTGAGTCATTCTTCAATTCCCCGCGCACACACTTTCCTTGATCCCTGGTGAAGCTCACTGACCCACTTGATTGACTAATCATGCCCTGGTTAGGCCGGACTCCTCGCCGCCGACGAGCTCCCCCGCCTGCGCACGTGGACCGGCCGACTCCGACCATCCACGACGGCAACCCGCACATCGCCATGACCCTCAGGACCTCCCCTACACCCTCGACCACTTCACTAGAGCAGTCTTGCCGCCGGTAAGCCCCTCTGCCCTTTCCTCTGCCGCGGGTACTGTTTAATTGGGGGGAGGACCTCAGGTTAGGTTTAGTGGAACCCTAGGGGTTTTCTGAATTGTCAGTGGCACATTTGAATAGTAACCCGAGGACTAGTCTGTAAGGGAAATTGAAAACACACGCTAGGGACCCCGATGCAAAGTCTTTTTCCAATTAATCATTTTCTGCTTATTCTTTTTAATGAACAGAGAACATACGAAATTCATAACTTGAGAAGTATTTAACCAAAATTTGTCAAACCAATTTTGTTGGATTCTAAATATTATGAACTACCAACTAAAAATACTGAACCCCATGCTTTCTGTTTTAAATTATAGAGTTTGAAATTAATTACAGAAACTAACCAAACCTTATTAAATTAAAGAAAATTAGTTATGCTTCTGTGCTGAACCTAAGAAAATTTGTAGATGTTCAAACCCCATTTAAACACTATTTAAAAATAGTGAGAACCCCAGTATTGAAGATTTAAGTAGGGATACCTATTAAAAGCCATTTTTGCCCAATACTTAGGAAAATCAGAAAGGTATTAGAAAATAATAAGCAATGAATGCAATTATTTTTCCTAGTCTACTTAAGTAACAAAGAACCTAGGAAAAATAAAGAGACCTCTAGTCCAGAACAAAATCAAAGTGAAATGTTTTATTAGGCTTTAATCAAACCAGAGAAACAATTATTAGAATTATTAAAACAATTTCAAAATTGTTAATAAAAATCTAGTGGACTTGTAACCACTAGAACCCCACTACAAAAATGATGAACACCCTAGCCCATCATTTTAGATAGGGTAAACAAATAGAACTTGATAATGGGTCAAATTTCAATTAAATCATGAGCAACCCAAAAATAGTGCAATAATGGGCAAATAAAATTTTGCTAGATCAATAATGAGATAGGCCACCAGAGAAATAATCAAAACCCAATTGGAAGCTGCAAAATAATATCCATTGCCCATACTTCATGAAAGAGGCCATTTAATCCAAATAATTCCTACCACCCTTCCCTTAAGCAAAAAGATGCCAAACTTCAGAATGATTGCTCTTGCACATAGAAGAAGCTAGGAAAAATCAGAAAACTGTTGTTTGATATTTTTCAAATATAGTGGTAGTAGAAAGCACCCCTTTGACTAGAAAACTTTAGAAAATCATATCAAATTAACTAATGAGTATTAGTGGCTAACAATTTGTACAAAATCATGTTACAACACCTAAATGCCAGCAAAAATAAGTCTTAGAAGATAACCTAGTGTTAAATGGTAGTTGTAGTTCAAAATACCCCTTCTGCCCTAATGTTTAATAATTTTATCCAGAGAGAACTATTCACTCTTTAAGCCCCAAATTTTAGAACAGAGAATTATGTACCAGTAAGAAGCCACTGTAATGTTTACAGAATTTTTGGAAATTTCTTAAGACAACTTGTAGTTCAAACCCACCTTAAAAACATAAAAGAAATAAAGGGAAAGAAATGAAAGATAAACCTCACTCCAATAAGTTTAACTAGAAATCTCAATAAATTCTCATTAAGACATTAAAAGGAAATCAGTGGAACACCAAAATGGACTTACCACTCAGTTTAACTAAGTTTGACCCTAAATTACTAAGTATACTACAAAAATCTTAGTAGCAAGATTAAGCCCCCCTTATTAAAGTGATCCTTCACCATCAAAGTTTAATTGCAAAAGCACATATCATATCATGCATGTATCTTACTCATTGCATCCATTAGATTGTAAGCTCGCTGACGGAGAGTATATGCTCATCCTCGAGCAAGGAGCTGTCCAAGAGGAAGACCAGGAGCAAGCTCCCGAGACTGCCATTGAGGATCTCCCCGCAGCCCCAGTTATTGAAGGCAAGCCTCAGTTTTATGCATAACCGTATTTATATGTGCTACTTTACTACACTTAATATTTGTAGGATTGTAGTGTGCACTTAAGTGTAGGAATTGCTTGAAACCTCTAGCTGCATGAACTTAGGATTTCTTTTGAGATGGATACTAGTATGCTAGGTCGAGTAGCTGCTTGCTAATCAGGATCTCAGTAGAAGTCGAGTGATTTTCGTAGCACTCGCGCGAGGTCAAGAATTGATTGTATTCATCTTGATAACGGGATCTATACTGGTCTATAGACTTGGATCCAAGGAGGATGCCTTGTCCATGAGACGGAGAAAAGGAATTAAGGATTATTGTGTGGATACCTGAGTCAAGCTTTTGAATGTACTAAGCACATTGTTGGGGGTATGCTTCGTCGCCGAAGATCCTGTAGGAAGAAACACCTTCGGCAGATCCTTTCAAAAGCAGCGCCGAAGCTATCACCCATGAAGCTTCGGCATAATGGCATGTCTCAAGACGAAAAATTGCACCGACTTAAAGATGAAATGACCGATTAGTCCATGAGAGTCCGTGTCACAGTTGTAATCTTTTGTAAAGGGCATGAATGTAATATCTCACATGCTGCACCCTGTGCCTATAAATAGATGAACAGTACCCCCGTACTATTCACGTTGACTTGTATTTGCTTGCGCATTATGTTCGGACTTTTGCCTTCTGTCAAGCCGAAGGTATGAATGTAAATCAATATGGTTCATGTTCATTCATAATGATATAATACAAAAATATTTATAATGTCACATGATCATTTATATTATTCTTCATGTTTCATATGCCTCCCCTTTCGTTAATACATATTATGATGAGGAAGGTATGTCCTTCATGACCTTTCTCTGAAGATCATTATATCCTGAGGGAAATAATGCTTCGGAGGACGAAGGACAATTACCATTAACCTTTTCTGTGTTGCCTTGTTCTTAATTCATAGCACTTGAGAACAAGTGACCAACACACATGTCGGCAAATATGATAACCGGTAAACCTAGTACCTGAGCCGGGCACGGACTTTATCCCTCACGCGACCTGAGACTGGGTCTCCCATGCTAGCTATGGTGGGTACAAGTGCGGTCACTGCACAGCGACAGCTGGGGTCAGTGTAGCATTGTATGCCAAGGCGGTGAGGCCTGGACGCGAACGGAGAATCGATGGGAACGGTTGACATGTGTGGGGTCAGAGTGCCCTGACATGTCGTGTGTTTAGGTTTACCTTGCAAGGATAAAAACTCGATTCGAATCGTCCGCTTCTCACAGCTATTGAGACTGCTTGACCCCTTGTACTACATTGAGTAAGAAATGAAATGAGGTTACTTAAGATAACTTGTTGATTGTATTAAATGCTTGCTACCATTTATGCTTAGAAGGAGCAACTTAGCTAAATAATGATGCTAGAAATGGATAAGCTAAAACTTGATTTTAGAAATAGCTAGTGCTTTTGGCAAACCAAACCCCCCCCCTCAGCCAAACAGGTAGAGGAGTAGTTTCCTCACACCGGGTAAGTCTAGCTGAGTATTAGTATACTCAGCCTTGCTTGTGGCATAATTTTTGCAGATACGCTTCAGGATATGGTTGATGGTGTGACTTGGCCTACCACCCTGCCACCGGGTTGGACGGTCGAGTGGGATGCTGCTCCGGCAGGAGAGGAGCAAGAGGAGTAGTGGGCCAGGCCTTGCCCATTCCCTCGCTATCGACGACATCGATTATCAACTGCATTTTATTTTCGATTTAAGTGTGTTACGGCATGTTATTCTGATTTAAGTGTGTTACGGCCCTTGGGGCGTGACTTAGGCGGTTAAGCTGGAATAATTCGGGTGGTTCTGCCACAGCTGGTATCAGAGCAAATACCACAACAGAGAAGGACAATAAACCATGATTACCAATTTTCAAAATCTAAAACTTGTTTAGAAACTAGTATGAATCGTCATGACTAGAACGCTAGACCTAGGACGAAAGGCCTTAGGAATAGAGGGAGAAATAGGTGGCTAAGTGAGTAGGCCCCGTGGGCCAGTAAGTATATTTTTAAAGGGTGCCCTAGGAGCACCCTTTTATTTCATTCGAGGAGGAGACGTTGTTTTCAGCATGCATGCATTATAAAAACAAAAAGGGATAAAATAAAAATTGAGCTAACCTGCTTCCTTTAAAACCATCTAGGCTCTTTTACTTTCTTCCTTCCACCATAATCTTTACCTTTGATACCCTTCCGCAGATGACTTCACCCACCCCCGCCAGCGGAGGAGATACTCGTTTCAGCTCTGACTTCCTTTCTCACGATGGCTTTCCTTCCATCTTGTGGGAAGTGCTTAACTCCGTCGGTTACCCTACGCCCCCTTTGTACACGATGCAGTTGTACGAGGAGCATCGGGTACCTCGTTGCCGAGTCTGGCTGACTTTGGAGGCTCATCCCCTTCAGCCGGGTTGGCGTTCTCTTGACTCTAAGACGATTGGATTCAGGACGGACGACACCACTGAAGCGGCAGCCATGAAGACTCTGACAACTTTCTGTGGCTACCATCCCCTAGAGATGGTGATGCACCCCTTAGGACTCTTCCCTGCTAAGAAGAAGGATGACCCCATGTGGTGTAACCGTGTGAGCCATGTAAAAGATGTGTGGGCAATGTATCCTGACTTGGTTGGGAGGGTCACTGTTCAGTGCATGAGTGCGTTGTACCGCCTTCAGGCCCTGCAAAGCGACGCTATGGCACATCTTGCTAACATCGCTCAAACCACCAAGCTCACCCTCGATAGCCGAGAAGACTTTGTGGTCGACTTGTCCTCTGAGTTGGTGGAGAAGGATCTACAGGTGGAAAGGCTGAGCTAGCGCATTACCACCTTGGAGCAGCAGGTGGAGATCCGAGACAACACTATTGATGTCTTAGAGAACCAGCTCCACGATGTGCAGCGGGAACTCGAAGAAGAAAATGACCACCTGGACATGCACCACTTGGAGATGGAGGCCAATGAGGCTAGAAGCGAGCGAGAAGAGGCTCCCGAGGAGTTAGGACCAGCCCCTGGTGCCAACGGGACTACCTCCGCGATGCCCCCTTCACCCGCATCTAGTGTCGCTTCCACCACTCAGGGTTGATCAGTCGCTTGACGCTTAGGCAGATAGAAACCTACGTGAGCTTAGTTAATGACAGATTTTGGACTAGGCTTACGAGTACTTCCCCTAATTGATGTAACCCTTATGAACTTTTGAAATCTGTGGGATGTTTGCAACCATGTTATCTTCATTCAAACCTAATATTATAATTATGGCAATTTTTCCTTCCATATGAGATAATAGCATGTCGTTCGAAATTGTGAGTTGGGATAACAATGGCGACAATCTCTGTTTTCAGATGGTAGCTAGGCAGCGTCGCGGGCAAAACGAGCAAGTTCCCCTGCCACCTCCTCTAGCCCCCACAGTGCAAGAGCTAATGGCCTAGCAGAATGTTCTGCGACAGCTCTTGCAGCGCCAGCCACACCCTCAGCAGTATGGTGGAGGCCAGCAGCAGCGACCTCCGGCAGCGGCAACCTACCAGGAGTTCCTGAGTACGCAGCCACCCTTGTTCACCAAGGCAGAGGATCCGTTGGATGCCGACGTGTGGCTTCGCATCGTGGAATCCAAGTTTCCCCTCCTCACGGGAGACTGCCCTGATGATACCAAGACTCGCTTCGCCGCGCAGCAGCTTCGCGGATCTGCTTAGACTTGGTGGGACCACTTCCGTGCTATGCTCCCCGCTGATCATGAAGTGTCTTGGGAGGAATTCAAGACTGCTTTCAGAGGGCACTACATCCCAGCCGGAATTCTTGATCGCAAGCTGAATGAGTTTCTAGCACTTAATCAAGGAACCCGCACGGTATTGCAGTACGCTCAGGCCTTCAACGACCTGTGCCAATATACAGGTTACCATGCTGATTCTGATGAGAAGAAGAGAGACCGCTTCCGCAGGGGTCTCAATACCAAGCTGCGGGTATGTCTCAACACTGTCTGGGCCGATAGCTTCAATGAGTTGGTCAACCTGGCCATCTCCCAGGAGGACTGTATTGTAGCTCACCGGGCAGACAAGAAGAGAAAGGCACCGATGGCAGCACCATTCGCTCAGGCCCAGTGGTTCAGGATTGTTTCTCACAACCAAAGCAGGGGATTTCAGTAGCAGGCGGGCAGATGGGTGATCAGGCCACCTCAGCAGCAGCAGCCAGCAACCACTCGTTTTCTAGCCCTCGCTCCAAGGAACAATCAGCCTCCGCAGCAGTAGCAGTTCCGCCAGGGCAATGGGAACAAGTGCTTCACTTGTGGCAAAGTGGGCCACTATGCCAAGAATTGCCCAAGAAATCAGCAGAGGCAGATGCCAGCACCAAATCAATTCAAGGGACGAAAGCAGAAGGTACAAGTCAGGCAAGGGAAGCTCAACTTCACTACTCTAGAGGAAGTACCTGAGGGAGCCCCCATCATGACCGATATCTTTTCAGTTTATAATCAACCTGCTTTAATTCTGTTTGATTCTGTTGCATCTCATAGTTTCATTAGCCAAAAGTTCAGTGCTAAATGTCAATTGCCTTTCTATCACTCAAAAGGGTCATTTATGATAGCCACACCTGGGGGTAAAATTGCAACTAATCAATTAAACCAAAGTGTGCCTATTCAACTGGGAAGCCACATTGTCAAAACCACCCTTCTTGTTTTTGGTTTGTAAAATGTGGACATTATTCTAGGAGCTAATTGGATGACCCTGCACCAAGTAGTGCTTGATGTAGCCAGCCGCATCGTGGAAATCAATTCCCCGTTCTGTGGGAGTTTCACCTTAATTCTGCCCAGTCAAGATTCTACTCAGTCATGTGCTTTTTCTATGACGGAGTTACCTCTGAAGAAGATTCCAGTGGTCTATGAGTATGCAGATGTCTTCCCTGATGAATTGCCAGGAATGCCACCAGACCGGGATATCGAATTCGCCATCGAGTTGCAATCGGGAACGACACCTATTTCCAAGAGGCCTTATTGGATGCCACCCGCTGAGTTGGCAGAATTGAAGAAGCAATTGCAAGAGTTGCTGGACAAGGGTTTTATTCGCCCAAGTACTTCGCCTTGGGGATGTCCAGCCTTGTTTGTAAAGAAGAAAGATGAAAGCCTGAGGCTGTGTATAGATTACCGCCCACTTAATGCGGTGACTATCAAGAACAAATATCCTTTGCCTTGTATTGATGTTCTTTTCGATCAGTTGGTTGGAGCCAAAGTGTTTTCCAAGATAGACCTTCGCTCCGGCTATCATCAGATCAAGATACGAGCAAGCGATATTCCGAAGACGGCTTTCTCAACTAGATATGGGCTATATGAATTCTTGGCGATGTCTTTTGGGCTGACTAATGCACCAGCATATTTCATGTATCTGATGAATTCTATTTTCATGCCCGAATTGGACAAATTCGTTATGGTTTTCATCGATGATATCTTGGAGTACTCAAAGAACGAAGAAGAACATGTCGAGCATTTGCATGTAGTGCTTCAACGTCTTCGAGAGCACCACCTTTATGCCAAGTTGTCAAAGTGTGATTTTTGGCTAAAGGAGATCAAATTCTTGGGTCACACTATCTCTCAGGTAGGCATAGCTGTTGATCCTGATAAGGTGCAAGAGGTGATGAACTGGAAGCCACCAATGACTGTCCGTCAGATTCGGAGTTTTCTGGGATTAGCTGGTTATTACCGAAGATTCATTCTAGATTTCTCTCGAATTGCGAAGCCCATAACTGAGCTGTTAAATAAAGAAGCCAAGTTTGTTTGGGGTCAGAAGTGCGAAGATGCCTTCCATGCATTGAGGCAACATCTGACCACAGCCCCGGTGTTAGCGCAACCTGACAGTAGCAAGCCATTTGATGTGTATTGTGATGCCTCTGGCACTGGACTAGGTTGTGTCTTGATGCAAGACAACCGAGTCATTGCTTATGCCTCAAGAGCACTCAGGCCTCATGAGCAAAATTATCCCACTCATGACCTGGAGTTGGCAGCGGTGGTTCATGCATTAAACATGTGGAGGCACTATTTAATGGAAACCCACTGCAACATCTTCACTGATCATAAGAGCCTTCAGTATATCTTTACTCAGGCTGATCTCAACATGAGGCAGAGAAGATGGCTAGAGCTGATCAAGGACTATGACCTGGAGGTACATTATCACCCGAGAAAGTCCAATGTGGTAGCAGATGCCTTGAGTCGGAAGTTGCAATGCAACTGTGTTACGATGGATTCTCGCATTGACACCTTGTGTGATGAGTTGAGCAAGATGAAGATTGAAGTGATTCCTTCTGGTGCTTTGTCGCAGCTTTCCATTGAGCCAGCTTTGCAAGACCAGATCATCATGGCCCAGCTCAGTGACAAGGGAGTGCATATCATTAAGGAGAATCTCCATTAGAAGACCAAGGTGTATAAATGTTTCCGCCATGATGGAAAGGGTATATTGTGGTTTGAAAGCAGATTGGTGGTTCCTAAAAACAAGGATCTTAAGAAGAAGATCTTGGACGAGGCCCATCTCTCCAAATTCTCTATGCATCCAGGAAGCACCAAAATGTACCATGATCTGAAGCCCTTGTATTGGTGGACCAGAATGAAGAGGGAGATAGCCCAATATGTATCAGAATGTGACACCTGTCAGAGGATAAAGGCCAGCCACTTGAAATCAGCTGGAGCTTTGCAACCCATGTCTATACCTTTGTGGAAATGGGATGACATCAGCATGGGTTTCATTGTGGGTCTGCCCAACACCTCTCGTCATCATGATTCAATTTGGGTTATTGTGGACCGACTGACAAAAGTGGCACATTTTCTCCCTGTGCACACCACTGATAAGGCTCAAAAGTATGCACAGTTGTACATTGACCGTATAGTGTGTTTGCACGGATTGCCTCGGACCATTGTTTCTGACCGAGGAGCCCAATTTGTTGCCAGATTTTGGGAACAGCTGCAGGAGTCTTTGGGAACCAAGCTAATCAGGAGTTCAGCTTACCACCCACAGACTGATGGTCAGATCGAGAGGGTGAATCAAATTCTTGAAGATATGCTGAGAGCTTGTGCAATCAATTGTGGCAAGAACTAGGATAAGCACCTCTCCTTGGCAGAGTTTTCTTATAACAACAGTTATGAATCTAGCCTAAAAATGGCACCCTTCGAAGCTCTCTATGGGAGAAGATGTAGAAGAGCCCTCAATTGGTCTCAGCCTGGAGAAAGAGAAGTTTTCGGACCTGACTTAGTGACTGAAACCGAAAGGAAGGTCAAACTAATCAGGAAGAATCTAGAAGCTGCTCAGGCCAGGCAGAAGAGTTACCATGACAATAGAAGGAAACCTCTCCAGTTCGAGGTGGGAGATTTCGTGTAGTTGAAGGTATCACCCACCAAGGGAGTGCAGAGGTTTGGAATCAAACGCAAGTTAGCCCCTCGTTACATTGAACCTTATGAGATCATAGAAGCATGTGGACCCATTTTCGGTGTTTTGGGTCCGACCGCACACCCGGGGTTGCCCCTCAAGGTGTTTTTAGGGGTAGGACGGTGTCGACGACTGTAGCAAAATGGTTCGTGCCAATCGCACGAGGGACAGTGGACAATGTTTACAGGTTTGGGCCGCATAGAGATGCGTAACACCCTACGTCCTGATGAGTATGCTTGGCGAATGAGGTTACAAAAGAGCTCTCTGAATTGAGAATACAGAAAGTTGAAGTGGGTGGCTAAGTAATAGGGTCGATCCATCTGAAGGGGTGCCCCCTAGGCCTTATATATTCGACCGTGGGGCAATACACGTGGATATGATAACAACGTGCGCCTAAAAGTTAGTGAACTGCTCGAGTCTATCTCCCTATGATTCTGCCGACCTATCCTCGCATGGCTCCGTTGCATGGGAGCTCCAGCGCGGGAAAGTCGGATCTCTGTAGCGGTCGCTCGCTCGACATTGTGGGCCGTCCAAGTTTGTACCAATCCGTCCTTGCGTCGACCTGCTTTGTTGATTGCTCCTCCCAGGCCCACGAAAGAGTGGCCTTACGATTTGTCAAGCCCTTGGGCCTTTCGTGAGGTCTTTTCCTCTTTTAGTGGACCCGGGGTATATCTGTCCCCCACACCCATGGCATATAAATTGATGTTACCTCCAAAAATGTCTGCCATCCACAGTGTGTTCCATGTATCTCAGCTGAAGAAGTGTGTTCAATTGCCGACCGAGATCATAGCAGAACCAGAATTGGAGATAGAGCCAGATCTATCGTACCAAGAGTACCCTTCCAAGATTCTGGATTGCAAGGAAAGATCAACTTGGGCTAAATCGATCAAGATGTATAAGATCCAATGGAGTAATCACTCAGAGGAACAGGCTACTTGGGAGACTGAGGAATTCTTGCGATCCAACTTCCCCGATTGCCTACCTAAGGAAATTGGTACATAATCATGCCCAACCCCTCCTCCTGCCTTTCGAATCTAAATTTCAGAAAAATGATCTTAAATTAGAGTGAAGTAATTATAAAACAAAATTTAAAAAGGACTTCCTTCTGAAGTTGCAAAGAGAATGACATTCGAAGAGCAGTTTGCCCTATTAAATAAAGCACCCACTTCAAGTAAGTTTCACCCTTCGCTGCACCCCGGGAGGACTCCGACCCGAATCCGGGACGAGATTCCTTTAAGGGGGGAAGGCTGTGACACCCCAGTGTCACCTAGGGTTTCTCTTAGTACTAACTCAAGAACCATCATTTCATGTAAGCCAAATTGAGCATGAAGCATCAAATTAACTTAAGAATAAAGGATCCACTAAGTATATATCTAAAGAATCATGTTCAAAACAAATAAGATTTTCAAAAAGGGAAAAATTGTTGAAAGCCTAACACCAACCCTAATGAAGCTATTTAAGTAAAAAAAGGGATGAAAGACCATGAAGAACATAAAATCATGGCTTGGGCCAATTATAAACATTTGAATAAATTAAATAAGCTACAATAAAGATTATGGAAGCTTGGCCAAAATAGTTTAAAAAAATCTCCAAACAAGCTTTTCAAGTGGAGGTTCAATAGGGATTTCTGAAATTCAGATTTCTGAATTTCAGCCCTTGAGCCAAAGACCGAGCATGTTCACCTTGATCCTTAGCTCAAATCCTAATGACCCCATTAACAAAAATGTGCCTAACTAACCTCTCTACCTCATGCCAAAAGATGGCATCGAGACGCGTGCTCTTGACCCGTCAAACCCAGGATCTTCTCTCTGTGCGCGATAGTGAGACAAACCCGATTTCTCCTCTCTCTATCTCTTGATTGAGTTAGCAAAACCTGCAAGCCTCCACACACAAACGACAAAGGAATGACAGGGGAAGACATCTCTCAACGGGATCATGGCCATATCTCAAAGATTTGGAGACAATTCGCGCTTGAACTCGACCTCTCTCTGCGCTGCCTCGTGCTCGACGCTGTGCCAGGCGCCAGAGCGTGCACTGGCATTCGCCCGCGCATGCCTCGAGCACTTGTTAGAGCCTCGCCCTCAGCCGTGACCGCCTGTGCCTATAAAGCCTCCCCACGCGCGCCTCACCTCACCCCATGCTCACCTTCGTTGGCCAGACGCCCCTCCTTAGCTCCGGCGAGCTCTCTTCCGCCCGCCATTGCTGCCCAGGCCTCGGCCACCATGGCCAGCCCACTCCAATCACTTCCAAGCCGTGCCTACCCTTTGGTTAGCTTTGCCGGTAGCCCGTGAAGCTTCCCAAGCTCTCGGACCCGGCAGAACTTCACCGGAGAACCAAGATCGTCCTCGCCGGACTTCGGCCGCTCGCCTGTGCGCGTAGACCGAGCAATCCGGTGAGTCATTCTTCAATTCCTCGCGCACACACTTTCCTTGATCCCTAGTGAAGCTCACTGACCCACTTGATTGACCAATTATGCCCTGGTTAGGCCGGACTCCTCGTCGCCGACGAGCTTCCCCGCCTGCGCACGTGGACTGGCCGACTCCGACCATCCCCGACGGCGACCCACACATCGCCGTGACCATCAGGACCTCCCCTACACCCTCGACCACTTCACTAGAGCAGTCTCGCTACCGGTAAGCCCCTCCACCCTTTCCTCCACCGCGGGTACTGTTTAATTGGGGGGAAGGACCTCGGGTTAGGTTTAGTGGAACCCTAGGGGGTTTTCTGAATTGTCAGTGGCACATTTGAATAGTAACCCGAGGACTAGTCTGTAAAGGAATTTGAAAACACACGCCAGGGACCCCGATGCAAAGTCTTTTTCCAATTAATCATTTTCTGCTTATTCTTTTTAATGAACAGAGAACTTAGGAAATTCATAACTTTGGAAATATTTAACCAAAATTTGTCAAACTAATTTTGCTAGATTCTAAATATTATGAACTACCAGCTAAAAATACTGAACCCCATGCTTTCTGTTTTAAATTATAGAGTTTAAAATTAATTACAGAAACTGACCAAACCTTATTAAATTAAAGAAAATTAGTTATGCTTCTGTGATGAACCTAAGAAAATTTGTAGATGTTCAAACCCCATTAAATGTGCTGAACCTAAGAAAATTAGAACTCCAGTATTGAAGATTTAAGTAGGCATACCTATAAAAAGCCATTTTTGCCCAAGACTTAGGAAAATCAGAAAGGTATTAGAAAATAATGAGCAGTGAATGCAATTATTTTTCCTAGTCTACTTAAGTAACAAAGAACCTAGTAAAAATAAAGGGACCTCTAATCCAGAACGAAATCAAAGTGAAATGTTTTATTAGGCTTTAATCAAACCAGAGAAACAATTATTAGAATTATGAAAACAATTTCAAAATTGTTAATAAAAATCCAGTGGACTTGTAACCACTAGAACCCCACTACAAAAATGATGAACACCCCAGCCCATATTTTAGGTAGGGTAAACAAATAGAACTTGATAATGGGTCATATTTCAATTAAATCATGAGCAACCCAAAAATAGTGCAATAATGGGCAAATAAAATTTTTCTATATCAATAATGAGATAGGCCACCAGAGAAAAATTCAAAACCCAATTGGAAGCTACAAAATAATATCCATTGCCCATACTTCATGAAAAAGGCCATTTTATCCAAATAATTCCTACCACCCTTCCCTTAAGCAAAAAGATGCCAAACTTCAGAATGATTGCTCTTGCACAAAGAAGAAGCTAGGAAAAATCAGAAATCTGTTGTTCGATATTTTTTAAATATAGTGGTAGTAGAAAGCACCCCTTTGACTAGAAAACTTTAGAAAATCATAGCAAATTAACTAATGAGTATTAGTGTAAAAAATCATGTTATAACACCTAAATGCCATCAAAAATAAGTCTTAGAAAATAACTTACTGTTAAATGGTAGTTGTAGATCAAAACACCCCTTCTGCCCTAATGTTTAATAATTTTATCCAGAGAGAACTATTCACTCTTTAAGCCCCAAATTTTAGGACAGAGAATTATGTACTAGTAAGAAGCCACTGTAATTTTTACAGAATTTTTGGAAATTTCTTAAGACAACTTGTAGTTCAAACCCACCTTAAAAACATAAAAGAAATAAAGGGAAAGAAATTAAAGATAAACCTCGCTCCAATAAGTTTAACTAGAAATCTCAATAAATTATCACTAATACATTAAAAGGAAATCAGTGGAACGCCAAAATAGACTTACCACTCAGTTTAACTAAGTTTGACCCTAAATTACTAAGTATACCACAAAAATATTAGTAGCAAGATTAAGCCCCCTTATTAAAGTGATCCTTCACCATCAAAGTTTAATTGCTAAAGCACATATCATATCATGCATGTATCTTACTCATTGCATCCATTAGATTGTAATCTCGCTGACAGAGCGTACGTGCTCATCCCCGAGCGAGGAGCTATCCACGAGGAAGACCACGAGCAAGCTCCCGAGACTGCCATTGAGGATCTCCTCGCAGCCCCAGTTATTGAAGGCAAGCCCCGATTTTATGCATAACCATATTTATATGTGCTACTTTACTACACTTAATGTTTGTAGGATTGTACTATGCACTTAAGTGTAGGAATTGCTTGAAACCTCTAGCTGCATGAACTTAGGATTCCTTTTGAGATGGATACTAGTATGCTAGGTCGAGTAGCTGCTTGCTAATCAGGATCTCGGTACAAGTCGAGTGATTTTCCTAGCACTCAGGAATTGATTGTATTCATCTTGATAACAGGATCTATATTGGCCTATGGACTTGGATCTAGGGAGGATGCCTTGTCCATGAGACGGGGAAAAGGAATTAAGGATTAATGTGTGGATATCTGAGTCAAGCTTTTGAACATACTAAGCACATGTCGGGAAATATGGTAACCGGTATACCTAGTACCTGAGTGAAGCCGGGCGCGGACTTTATCCCTCATGTGACCTGAGACTGGGTCTCCCATGCTAGCTATGGTGGGTACAAGTGCGGTCACTGCACAACGGCAGCTGGGGTCAGTGGAGCATTGTATGCCAAGGCTGTGAGGCCTGGACGCGAATGGGGAATCGATGGGGACGGTTGACATGTGTGGGGTCGGATTGCCTTGATATGTCGTGTGTTTAGGTTTATCTTGCAAGGATAAAAACTCGATTCGAATCGTCTGCTTCTCGCAGCTAATGAGACTACTTGACCCCTTGTACTACATTGAGTAAGAAGTGAAATGAGGTTACTTAAGATAACTTGTTGATTGTATTAAATGCTTGCTACCATGTATGCTTAGAAGGAGCAACTTAGCTAAATAATGATGCTAGAAATTGATAAGCTAAAACTTAATTTTAGAAACAGCTAGTGCTTTTGGTAAACCAAAACCCCCCTCAGCCAAACAGATGCATGGTCTAGAGGTAGAGGAGTAGTTTCCTCACACCGGGTAAGTCTAGCTGAGTATTAGTATACTCAGCCTTGCTTGTGGCATAATTTTTGCAGGTACGCTTCAGGATATGGTTGATGGTGTGACTTGGCCTACCACCCTGCCACTGGGTTGGATGGTCGAGTGAGATGCTTGCTCCGGCAGGAGAGGAGCAAGAGGAGCAGTGGGCCAGGCCTTGCCCATTCCCTCGCTATCGACGACATCGATTATCCGCTGCATTTTATTTTATGAACTCTTACCAGCTACTTGAAAAACTCTGATTTATGTAATAATTCAGCACTTAAATTTGAGGTTTTCCTGTTTTATTGTATTTCTTCTGTGAGTCACCTTCGAGTGAGTATGTGGTATTTGATCCTGGTTAAGTGGCTTTATTAGACTAGATCTGAGGGACTGACGGGTTATTCCGATTTAAGTGTGTTACGGCCCTTGGGGTGTGACTTAGGCACTTAAGCTGGAATAATTCGGGTGGTTCTGCCACAAGCTCACCCTTGTTGTACTCACATCCCCTAGGTTAAGGACAGGTACCACAGGATGAGGCACATGAAGGATGATGTGATGAGTTCGTGAGTGGTCTAGGCCGTCGTCTCCCAGTCAAATTCCGTTGCTAGATCATGTCTTCGTATGATGTAAATATTTAACTATTTTGTATAGAACTCCTTATATATAGTAAAGATGTGACATTCCTTTCTGTACCAATAGTCATCATATGTGTGAGACTTGATCCTAGCACACTTGGTGAAGTTTGCGTCCGTGTTTTGGTGCCCCTAAAACTCGGGTGTGACAAGCCAAGAGTAGGAAGACAATTTAACCCTATTTATTTAGAACAAATGTATAGGTATCAAGGGCACAATTGTACTTTTGTCTGAGCTGCGCCTCATGCCTATAAATAGATGAACAGTACTCATACTATTCACGGATTCATTGAAGGTTATTCTTGCATTTTCCTTTTGCATGGAACCGAAGGTACAAATATAACCGCTCGTTATCGTGTAATTCAAATTACAATCTTGTTTAAGTATACAAATAAAATAGAATGATATCTGATCTCTTACCCTTTACTTGATATAATAAAACATAAACATTATATTATATTATAATATTCCTCTCATAAACAATCAGCGCTTCGAAAGGGTTGATTGAAATTGAAGACGCATCCTTATCACCTTCATCCATGAACTATTATCTTCAAGATAAGGTAATGCTTCGAAGGACGAAGGTCCTTAACGTCTAAAATTATGTTGCCTTATTTTTTATTCACAACAATTAAAAAAAAGTGACCAACAATCTTTATGGTTGAATGAGATTGACCAAGAAATGGGCTACAGATTTTGCTAATATAAAATGGTATTCATAGAAAATTATAAATTAATGAGGCCACAAATTTAGCCCAGCGCCAGCACAGGTCATTTTATAAATTATGACAACAAAAATTGTCATTGAAAAGTGCCATGTCATATTGATAAATGCCATAATCATTTGCCACATCACCTCCACATCAACAACACGGCATTATTATGATTTTATGACAAAATCTTGTCCACATGGCGAGGCTTTAGCTGATTATCAGGACATTTTTCTTTAGAGTAATGACAATATGCAAATGTCACAAAATATACTTCCTCCTGTTCCTAAATCTCCATCGTATAAGCAATGGGCACAGTGACCAAGGGACAACAAATAGCGATGATTTGTTTTAGCGTGTGTTTGGTTAGCGGGTTGATGCAGGTTGGAACGGGTTCAACCCACAACAACCCGTGTTTGGTTCAAAAGGTTCGCAGGTTAGGTTGGTTCTAGGTCGAAATACTTCTTGAAAATATAGGTTCTAGGGATGCCTCAAAAACAAGTGAACCATTTCGACCCACTTCCTCTCTGCACTCCCATCACCCATGCCTTATCCACTCGAGACCAGCACAGGGGTGTGCCGCCACTACCGGCCTGCTCGACGAGGACCCCGCTGACCTACCATCTGACGTTAATCCCCCGCCTAACTCCCATTGTCAGTTCCCCACTGGCCTGCCCTCCAGCGTACCGGCCTACGTCAGCGCCGTCAGACTCCCCCACTGGCTTGCTGCGCCTCCCACCGTTAGTCCCCCGCTGGCCTGCCCTCCAATGCCGATGTGTTGTCCAGTAGGCACATCCCGCGAGCCTTGCTAGTGCTGTCATCGAACAGGTAAAGCTCAGTGCTCGTATTGCCTAGACAAGTCTGCTAGTCATGGCAAATGTTACAAATTCACTGAAATGCAACTTGATGTTGTTGGGATCTTCCTTTAATTATGACTAAAGTGTAACAGTGAGACCTCATCACTAAAAATTTATGACTTGGTTAATAATAGTTTTAATTTATGTATATCTTGTGCTTATGGATTTCTCAAATATTAAACTAGTGTCGGTTTTATTTATTTTGAATGTTGTCATCTTATTGAATTGAAGATATCATCCTGAGTTTGGTAATATGACCAGGAAGGTGACCATATTCAGTTCATCCCTCATCACGAAACAAACAAGAGATGGTGCAGCTCCAACCCACTTTAATCATGTAATCAAACAAGAAACTACGTTCAGTCACTGAAACCAAACAAGGAACGGGTCCAACCTAACCCAAAAAATGGGTCGGCTCTGACCCGATCCACGTCGTTTCGAAACCAAACACATGGTTAATGGCCCGGCGTCCATTAATTTGGCGCAGTGACCAAGGGACAACAAATAGCCATGGGCAGAATGACCAATGGGCACACCCAGCGCACTGACCAACGGACACACTTGGCATCCATTCGTTTGTTCTTTCTAAAGAAACAAAGTTTAGCCGCCAAAAACATCAAATTTCCCTGCCACTTCTCTCCCAAGGCGTATATAAATCGCCCAGTAGGATCACGACGCCCATGCCATTCCAGCGAACTCTTCCACATTGATGCTACTGCAATGTCTAGATTAGGGATCAATTTAAACCTACAACCCATAGATTGGGATAGTATTGCAGAGTTTGATGGTCCTGCTCATGAACTCGATTACGACATGGTCTGGGACGACGGAATACATGGTGTTCCCGTTGGTCACCTGTTCTCAAATGATGTAGATCAAGAACAAGGCAACACAATTGTTAATCATTATGGACCTTCATCTTCCGAAGCATTATTTCCACATGAGTATAATGCTCGTCAGATGAAGGTAAAGAAGGTGAATGGGAATGCAAAAGGATGAAGACAGTAACTACATCTCATTAACTCATACATATTTGCATTTCATAAAACATGTATGAATATTAAAAGTATTAATATTAAATTGATACCTTCGGCTTGCTCGAAGGTGAAGACGTGAGAGAATTATTACAATTCATTGTGAACAGTACGGTGCTACTGTTCACCTATTTATAGGCATGGGACACAACCCGAGTAAAAGTACATTTATGCCGCTAACATTCATCTATAATCATAATATGAATCATTAAGGATTGAGTAGTCTTTGTCCCATTTCGGTCATCATCATACTTGGTCTTCGTCATCACATCAAGGCGAAGCTCTTTGCCTATAGCTTCGGCGTCCATTCTTATCACCTTCAGGCTACATCTTCATCCTGTCGTGAGAGAAGACCTTCATCCCGAAGCCGAAGCCCCCTGTAATAATCCATGTCATACTGAAAACATATGGTCAATTACGTTTTTGAGGACCTTCGGAAGAGGCAGGCCCCCAATAGTAACCCCTCGCAGTATTGATTTGTTTCTTTTTAACAAATTTAGACTGCGACTTGAATGAAGGCCTTTAGCCGAAGGTCCGAAAAAACACCTTCCCTTCGCTAGAATAGCGAGTCACTCTAAATTGTGGGACCCTTCGAACTGTGGGGGTTCTGAGTATATATATAGAAGCCTGTGTCGTGAGTATTTTTTGTGCTCTCTAGCTGGTTCCACTGTGTTCACCATTTTGAGTTTCTTTGCTTTCTTGTGATCGATTGACTTTTGAGCTTCGGCATCTGCGCAACCATCGTCTAAATGGCTGAGGAGAAGAAGACCATTGAACCTACACTGACTGGTTTTTACAAAGATATGGAGAAGACCAATACAGAAAAAATCACCAATGAGATGCTGGCTGGATTGTCTGAGAATTCCAGCGACAGCAAGAGTTTCGATGTAGAGAGCAGGAATGAGGAAGTTGAAGATCAGCCATGGAGGCCTAGCCATGTTGTTTTTGGAAAGTCATATGTTAAGCAAGGGCAGATCGAAGCGATGAAAGGCAGATACTTTTGTGATATTTCTATTGTAAGGGCCGGAGGGGAGGATACTGTTCCTCTTCTCGAAGATAATGAGGTGGTAGTTTTTAGAAGCTTCATGAAAGCTGAACTTCGTTTCCCACTGCATAAGATGTTGGTCGAAGTTCTGAAAAATTTTGAAATATACCTTCATCAACTTATTCCCGAGGCTCTTATCAAAATAGGGGTTTTATATGGGCCATGAAGAGCCATGGGTTAGAGCCAGATGCCAGGTGCTTCTGTAATATTCACGAATTATCCTATCAGACGAAAGCAGCTGGGAAAGAACAGTACCACAACAACTTCGGCTGTTACAGCTTCGTGCCCCGCTCTAAGGCCAATTATCTTGTGCCTACATTTCGGAAGAAGTGGCTGGGATCTTGGATGCAAGAGTGGTTTTATGTGAAGAACGACCTAGACTAGATGGAGGATATAAGAGGCATCATTCAATGTCCTATATGGTCACGCTTTGGCACCAGAAGACCTTCAGCCGCACTCGAAAATGACGTGCAAGCGTGCCAGGCGGCTTTCAATACTGTATGCACCTATATCGGCATGTGGGATTTGGTCCAAGAGCATATTGCTTACAGAGTATGGCCCCTTGCAAATGGATGGGAAATGCCAAATGAGGCTGCCGCCGGCTCCAGCCAAAGTGGCCTGATTTATCTGAAGTACACATTTCAGTTCAAAGATCAGTTTGACGAGCCAAATGATGATTGGTTGGATGCTATAGAGGCAACAAGTGATGAGCTGCTTGGAGCCTACTCGAGGGCTGAAGACGAAGCTATGAAAGTTTCCTTCGGCACTCGAGGGAAGAAGAGGCTGAATAGGGTTTTCGATGTTATTGGGTTTATCTACCCTGACTACTGTTTTCCTGTTTGGAAACAAAATGGGAAAAGGAAAACTACTGCTTCAGCATCTTCTAGTGCGCCGAAGGCAAAAAAAGTGAAGCTTTTAACACGTAGACCACGACACATTGAGACAGCCAATGTGCCGGAGCTTATTGAATTTGCAGGAGTTGCCCCTTCTTCCACAGAACCAGGTCATGTTGTGCCAGATGAAGCTAGTACAAAACCGACCGAAGAGCCGAAATAAGAGAAGACAACAGATCAGTTGAAGGTGTTGACCCCACCAGGTACAATAGGGTTGTTGAATCCATCAAGCGTTCCCGCAGTGACTCCAAGAAAAAGGAGAATGGCTAGCGTGCTAGACGTCGTTTTGGAATACGTAAATACATCAGCTCCTGCCTCTGCCGAAGCTCGCATCGTATAGATTAAGGATGCAAGGAAAACTGCTGTCACGAGCATAGCCAACACTCCTACTGAAGCTGGACCTTCGTGTGGCAGAAACTCCCAAGTTATTGGACCTTAGACAGCTATGCATGTGCATCGGATAACCTAACAGGATCTGTCCAAGTGTCCAAAGGACCCCGGATAAACCACTTACAACCAGGATCACAAGATTAAGTAAACACAAATCACACACCAACATTTTGCAGTGGAATTTCTTTATTACAAAGAGTTACAAGTTACAACAAATTTACATTACATTTATCGGAGTGATTCCAAAAGTGTTTCAAAGAAATAAACTTTGAAATGTTATAAATTATTTATAAGTTTGAAATATATGATAGCTCAATGACAATCCTCAATAAGATGTGTAGAAGAGCTACTTTAACCTATAAGAAGGCCGAGCCCACCGGCACTTAGCACCATCACCAGCAGCACAAAACTAGTACCTACAACAACATGGGTTCGAAAACCCTGAGTACGAAGTGTACTTTCGCAAGTCTTACCCGACTAAGGAAAAATGACTCTCAAGGATATGTTGGTTAAATAGGAATCTAGGAAAAGGCTTTAGCAAGAATCAACTTAGATACTTTTGCAGAAATAGCTTACTAAAGTGAGTCCTTACTTTCCATATTTTAACGCCAGATTAAATATTAATAGACTCTGGTTGCATCTAGTCTAATTTCACCATCTCATCAATACAACATCATTTTTATTCATAAGGTTTACATACTGACTTAGGTTGTAGGTTAGAGATCAAGTCTCCACTGTTCGGGGATATAACGGCGATCTGAATTGATTTACTCAGCTGAGGATCTCTAACCACACGACATACGTTTATCGTAACTCTTGCATATGTCTACCATTCCCACGGAACCTCCACTGCATGACTAGGTCCACGCCACCCAAGAGCACACCACCCCGTTTAGGCAGTCCTTTGCCAGGAGGGTATGTGCCACTCTCGCCATCTCTCCACTCCCAGTGCGTGATTGTCTTTTCATGTATGGAATAGCCGGGTTGAAGCTGAGCATTGCTTTTATAAGTTGGTCAAAATTTTATTAGCAATTACTAAGTATAAGTAAATACCAAACCTTAGTAATAATAAGTAAAAGTAATAATAAAATAATCCCAATGCGATGCAAATGACAAATTGAGTTTTAATTCCATAGATTAATCATGTGAGGGTCCGAGCTGCTCATGACCGTGAGCATGGCTAGTATACCAGTTTTACACCCTGCAGAGATTGCACATCTTTACCCACAAGCCGTGTTACCCATCTGCCAAGGGATCATGAATCCCATACACCTCTACCAAGGAAGTGAGGCAGGGTAAAACTACGAGGCCTTTACAAAGTTCCACTAGCTTCAGAAAACCCGCTACGGTTTATAGGAAGCTCCAGTGCAGGAATCCCTCGCCTGACCGCCATCGCAGCAAAATCAATCCAAGGACCTCCCTACACTGACCACTCCCCTACTGCCCTTTCCCCTTTCGGATAAGGTAGTCATCCACTAGCTTTCCTAGTTAATCAGCCAAGGGCGTCCCATTAAACCCTTGTGGTAGCACTAATTTCCTGGATGGTCACTCCATGTTCCAATTAACATAATGATCTTATCAGGAACATAAATAACATAACAGTATAAATGGAACATGGATGTAATGAAATATTATCCCAAAACCATATAAAGCAATAGCATAACTACCCAATTGATTCAGGGATAAACAAGGTAAAAAGGATAACCAGTCTAGGGTGACCTATTGGGTCCCATCAAAATTAAACCTATGCATTGACAAGTAATAATAAACGACATTATTGGGTAAATGAAAGTGATCAAGGTTACAACTTGCCTGGCATGTGAGATTCTAGTTACTAGGGTAATTCTTCAGATCCTTGTGATCGCACTGCTAGTCGTAGCAATACAAATAAACATGGTATAGACAAGATTAACATCACACCAAACACAAGTACAAACTAAATAATAATCTATGCGTTGCTACGAGGTCATGGGAACGAGAACCACTAAGATTGGAGTCATGGTCATCAAGTTATGAGGTGATTAAATGAGTAACACTAGGTTCTATGTTTATTTCATAATTCTAGAGAAAAGATAACCTAAAGTAATAATTAATTCAACTTTAGTCTGAATTCATCATAGATCATCTTCTATTACATTGATAAGTAGATTAACAAGACTAGCCAATATAAGTTTAATAAAGATCTAATTATAAAAGAATGAGACATGGTACAATAATTGTTGTTGTTGCATAGTATATATTTATACGAGACTAATGCAACTGGAATGATTCAATTTAGAATTAAAATAGGGAAGTTATGAATTTTTGAAGATGTTATGTTTTTGTACAAGATTAAATAGGATACAAATTTTAATGTGTCTTTTATGTGAAAACAGTGGTACTAGATGATAAACCATAATATTAAAAAATTATAGGAACTAGAATGGACTAAAAAGGAGTTAGTATGAATTTTCTATGAATAAAATGAGTTTCTGGATTTATTTATATACTAAAAATCATTTTTCTATAATTATTTATTTATTTTCTCTGCTCCCTGGACTTCGCACACAAAAACAGAGAAGCTCGGGGGTTAAACTATACAATTCCCTAGACTCAGCAAACAGCGCGTGTGGAGCACGGGTTGTTTTCCCTAAAGCATAAGGGCTTTTCTGCAAAGTGGGCAACCGAAGCGGGGTGGACGAATCGCAGCCGTTGATAGCTAGATCTACAGATCGGATCTAACACACGAAGGGGTATGCGACGATATAATCATGGCCATCTCCTGAGGATCAGACAGTGCTAAGCGCATGAGCTCTGAAACCTGCCCAACACCACACGATTAACGTCCAACGGCTCAGATCACCCAACCCGAATGGGTACTCACCCCTAATCGCGATCGCCCAGTTTGAATCGGATGGCGCCAACACGCTCGCTCCCCACCTTGACCAAGCACGGCGGCGCCTCCAGCCCAGACGGCGGGGAGACGGCCGGAGTTCGGTGATTTGCCCCAATCCCAAACAACCATGGAGCAATTCCAGCGCTACACGTCGAGCGGCGCATGGCGAACCCATCGGTATACTCCAATCACCCGCTCGAACGACAGGCGCCCCTGCCCACGATGAGGCGTGAATCTGCAGTGTCGAGGGAAGCCCGACGACAACACCCGATCACAGCCACCCTATGCTCGGTGCAACAAGAACATTACATAATACTATGCGCGAAACAAAGGGGTCTGAGGTTACTCGCCACGCAATAAGCCGCAGGATGACCCAACGACGAATGAGCGGTGATTCACTGGCGTTGTCGTGGCTGCGGCAAGAGAACCGTTCCAATCCGGAGAATTGAAGGTCATAGAGGCTCTCCCAGGTCCAGGTGACACTAATCGACCACAACCCAAGGACAGGGCACAGGCGTAGCGAGGGTTGCTTCGCCGGCGAAACCTTCCCACGCTCGCTTCTCTCTCTCTGTCATACGGCGAGGTGCGTGTGGGTAGAGGACACAGCGAGGTCGAGTCAAAGCCACGGCGACAAGGCTCGGGTCATATAGCCCGGAGGTGAGGGCGTAACAGCCGCGGCCGAAGCAAGCGGGGCGGTGGGATCCGGTCAAGCCCGGAGCTTCCGCGCGCGAGATCCGCGGCTAGTTGGGGAAGACGCATGCTGCTGGGGCCCGCGCGTCATCGACGATGCATGTGCGAGGTTTGTCTGACAAGGAGGGTCCCGCATGTCGGTGTCCAGGCGCGTGCGGGGTAGGTGTTTGGTGCAGGCGCGCGACTGGTGCGTCGGGCCCGTGTGGTACAGAGACAAGGTGCCCACCGCGCGGTGATGTTAGGCTGGCGCGGCAATGGGCCAGCGTGGGAGTGGAGAGGTGGTGGGCAGAAAAGGAGAGGAGCGGCCCAGCTAGGGTTTTCTTTTATACTCTCTCTTCTTTTCTCTTCTCTATTATTTCCAAATTCCATTGAATTCAATTTCCTATTTTAAATTCAGATTTCCTCATATCAATGCAATCCAATCATGAATATAAACATTACTGTTTCCATATTATTATTTATTCTCCTCCCCATTATATAATCCTAGTAATAAATGATTTAATCACAATTTCTTTCCTTTTGACTTACAAATTTAAAATTTAAATTCAAGATAAGGTTTACGAATTCAAATTTTAATACATACTCAAAATAATTTGTGAAGTAATAGATATATATTTATTTTAGTTGGTTTATTTGTTTAGTAAATGTTTGAAATATGAGTCACACTCATATGGTTCCTTTCTTTTTAGGAAAATTGTATTTTCATTACGGGACATGAGTTTAAAATTACTTAAAAATTAAATATTCATGAAAGTGATTGCTTATGGTGCATCATTTCATGAAATGCATAATCATTTAGTTGAATAGAAAAATTTTTCTATTGCTTCTTTTCTGAAATAATTCTTGGTTTTCAAAATTCAGTCCTCAAATTTCAACACTCAAGTATAATTTGAGATTTTTGAATTTACTATTTTATTTCTTCCTGTATTTATTTTATTATTATTAATTTTTTAATACAGATTTTGGGCCTTACAAATCCTACCCCCCTTAACAGAAATCTCATCCTCGAGATTTGTAAGAAAAGGGATATAAACTCATATCGTCTCAGAACGTATGCACAAACAAAATCTCAGCATGATGCATAATTTTTTAGCAGCACATGGGGTCAATTAGACCTTATTATTCCTCCTAAAATAGTATCATATCAACAACTAACTAAAGTAACACTTAGATCTTACAGATAGTAGTAATTTATATATATGTTTATGTAGCTTGGTGGAGCTGGTGGTGGGGGTGGAGGTTGTTGTTATCATTGTCTTTCCAACCGTGCTTGCCTTATTTCTTGACGTATCTCTAGTCAGTCCTGACGTATTTCCTCGCGTTCTTGTCTTATCTGATTTTGCAATTCGGTAACCATGTTTGCCATTTGTTGTATTACCATCATATGGGTAGCAACCACTTGATCGATTCCAACCGGTGGAGGATTTGGAAGAGTCATTTCTGTTTGCTGTTGCCCGATAATCTTTCCTTCCTGGTATTGACCATCGAAGTTAGAAGCATAAGGTAGCATAGTTTTGCAATGGAAAGTATTTGGTAAGCAGATTGAATAGATTAATAGTTGGTTATGTCCTGAAGATTCTTTAGCAGGGCTTAATCTTTGTTTTATGTCCAGATTGGGGTTACTAATCGTATAAGGTGAATGTCCAAGGTTAAAATAGAATTTTGTCAAGATGAGACAAACTATATGGTGTAGGTCAAGAAGTTGTTTGACATTTGGTGGGGACAAGTAGATTATACAATTCATCATGACACTATGGTTGGGTTAGCTCTTATGCTCATGGTTGAGTTGGTCTAATGTGCTAAGTTAAGTTAACACCTGGCTAGTAGGGTTTAATCTCTTCTACTAGTATCACCAATCTATTTAAGTGGACCACATTGGATTGGATCACACTAGATTCCATAATCCCATTTAAGACTACCACTTAGTTAAGCTTAACAAGCTGACTTTATCTTTATGAAGAAGAAAGTTTGGTAGGAGAGATTTTTGTGGATCTTGATTCATATGAAGATCTGTTTCTACTAATATCCTTCCTTGTCGAAGTTAACCTTCTTCTTGGATCTGATTTAAGAACCATCGGTTGTGGTGTTAGATGTCATTATCCGAGTTGGGATAACAATGCGGGTACAAGGGGTAGGTAGATTAAACAAAGTTTTACTTTGCCTTTGAGATAAATGGGTTAGGCAACCTATAACATAGGCTGGGTCATGGTTTCACGGACGAGTTGGTCTAAGACACCCGTTTAGATTTAAAACCCATTTATAAGAATATGGTTTAATTAATACTTGTAACATAGATTAGACCATATTAGATTAGGTAGGGTCTGGATTAGGTTGGATATACTAGATTAGACTATTTTAAGTCAGATATATCTACCAGGGTAGGATATATATTATTAGGATTTGTTAGAATCTTCTGGGATAAGATGGATTATATGGTGTAGGTAGATCAGAATTTCTGTTAGGTTAAAACAAAGGAGTTATGCAACTATCGGGTGGTTATGGTAGCTGCATATGGCCAGATTGGACTAAGACTCCAATTTAGATTAAAACATCTTTCTCAGAGTAGGATCCAATCTTATTTTACCAGTATATCTAACATGTTTGTCCCTGTTGGTGACTTGTTCTCAAATGCTATGAATTAAGAACAAGGCAACATAAAGAATGTTAAATGTTAATGTCCTTCGTCCTTCGAAGCATTATTTCCCTAAGGATATAATGATCTTCGGATGAAGGTTATGAAGGACATACCTTCATAGATATGACATGTAAAATCAGGGGACGAAGGTTATAAAACATAAGACAATAACATAGATAATTATATAGTACCAAAATGCGAACATGTATTGATAAATAATCATGAATATATAAAATTGAATTAAATTACATTTGTACCTTGAGTTTGACAGAAATACGAAGATACGAATGCGATGAAAAGCGTGAACAGTACGGGGGTACTGTTCACCTATTTATAGGCACAGGGTGCAGCCTGTGTAAATTTACATTCATGTCCTCTACAAATGATTACAATCATTACACAGTCTATCATGGGCCGATTGGTCATCTCATCTTTAAGTCGGTGCATTTTGAAATATACTACGAAGCTCCCTGACTGGTAGCTTCGGCATCGTTCCTGCTCTGGCCTTCCGAAGGTGCTTCTTCTCACAGGACCTTCGGCGACGAAGCAGACCCCCAACAGTCCCTTAGATTAGATCTGATATGATTAGATAGGATCAAAATTAAATTAGTATAACCAGATTAGACTAGATAAGATCTACTTAATTTATTTTGGAATAGATCATATTTGTTACACTATTATGAGATAAGCAAAGTGGTGGGGATAAGTATGCTTATTAGGACAAGATGAGTCTCTAAGAATAAGATAGGACCTTTTGGGATTGGTTAGATCGATTAGGATAAGATGAAAATTCTTTCGAGATGAGATGAGTCTATTAGGATAAGAAAGAATCTTTTAAGATCAGAGAGAATCTTTTAAGATAAGATGGATCTATTAATATAGGAGAGTATCTTTTAAGATAAGAGAATCTATTAAGATAAGAAAGAATCTTTCAAGATAAGATTGATCTACTAAAATAGATATACTTTAATGGAGGATAATCTAATCTCATGAATTTTATTTATTTATACTTATGCCTATACGTATATGTAGATGTAATTGTGGACGTTACTCCACACTAATCACACTCAATCAAAGATCCAAATCAGATAGGTATCATAAGAACAAACATTCAAGCGTATAGATACCCATAAAAATAGTTTTATTTTTGTTCCTAAGAGTAGGTCTCCTATTCCTAAAGGTCACTTTAGGCACAGGATTTCAAAGTGTGGAATCCACATTTGTCTTTAGAAGGAAAAGGTAAGAATAATCAGAGTAAAGCGGAAAATAGATGAGAAAAAAATTAAGATAAGTTTAGGAAAGAATCAGAGTAGCATAGGTAAGGTTAATCAGAGTAGAACAGTAGAAGGTGAGACAGGATCAAGAAAAGTATAGAAAGAATCAGAGTAAGGTAAGTAGGTATTGGTTATGTCCATTTCTATCTAGGTTTCATCCTCCAGTCAACATTCCTCTGATACCACTTCTGTCACACCCGGGTTTTAAGGGACAAAACCAGGTGCATCTCATACATGCGCCAAAGAAGACAACATATAAAATAACAGAGTGTATAGAGATAAATGTCACAATAATTAGAGTACTTATTACATAGCGGAAGTCTTACAAAATAAAATATAAATATAGATCGAACTAAAATCCATCCTTGGCGTCAGAAAGTCAACTGGGAGACGCCGCCCAGATCAGATCAAACTCCTTGTTGTGTGGCTCCTCCTGAACCACCTATGGCTCCTCCTGAACCACATGTTACTGGTTGTGGTTGGGGATGTCTAAATATCCTCTGAGTGTGTTGATTAGGAGGTAGATCAATTCCACCACCCCTCCTGGTATTGACCATCTGAGTTAGATACATATGGTAAGAGAATAGTAGACAAGGCAGGTAGTTACGAATCATGTTACTTTGGGGGATTTATTAGCTAAGCAGATTACTGTTTTACCTACTAAAGCTAGCTCAATACCTTATGGTGGTACATGCTAAGATGTCCATCTATAATAATTCAATCAATCAAAGAAGCAAATCAGGCATTTATCATCAGAACAATCAACCAACATTTTAAATAGAGAAAATAGTTTTAATTTCGTCTTAGGTTCCCTATCTCTTATAAAGATCATAGTAATAGGATTCCAAGGTGTGAAATCCATCTTGTCTTAGAGTAGAAAAGATAAGAGTAATCAGAGTAGAGAAGCAAAAGCTGAGATATGATCACGATAAGATGAGTATAGAATGAATCAGAGTAAGGTAAGTAGTGAAGGGTTTTGTCCATTTCTATCTAGGTTTCGTCCTATAGTCTACATTTCCTCTGATACCACTTCTGTCACACCCGGCTTTAAGGAACAAAGACAGGTGCATCTCATACATGCGCCAAGAAGACAACATATATAATAACAGAGTGTATAGAGATAAATGTCACAATAATCAGAGTATTTATTACATAGTGGAAGTCTTGTTACAAAATAAAAGATAAATATAAAACGAACTAAGGATCGTCCTTGGCGCAGAAGTCAACTGGGAAACGCCACCTAGATCAGATCAAACTCCTCGCCTTGTGGCTCCTCCTGAACCACCTGTTCTTCTCCTGTGGGGGGTGTGAGATAGCAAGAGTGAGCTCACACATGATCATAGCTCAACAAGTTGTGGGGAAACCAGTGGACATGAACTCGCCAAAGGTGGGAGTCCATGTGATGTGTAAGGCTAATCAACAATAGGGGTTAAAGCTGAGCATTGCTTTTAATTAGTTGGTCAAAATTTTATTAGCAGTTACTAAGTGTAAGTAAATACCAAACCTTAAATAAAGTAATAGAACAAAATTAATAAATAATCCCATGCATATGCAAATGACAAAATTGAATTTAAGTTACATAAATTAATTATGCGAGAGTCCTGAGCTGCTCTTGACCATGAGCTCGGCTAGTATACCAGTTTTACACTCTGCAGAGGTTGTACCCTTTACCCACAAGTCATGTTACCCATCTGCCAAGGGATCATGACTCTCATACACCTCTACCTAGAAAGCGAGGCAGGACAACACTACGAGGCCTTTACAATGTTCCACTAGCTTCCAAAAACCCGCTACAGTTTATGGGAAGAGCACTTGCAAGAATCCCCCGTCTGACCGCCATTGCTGCAAAATCAACCCGAGAACCTCCTTGCATGCAACTCCCCTACTGCCCTTGCCCCTTTCGGGTAAGGTAGTCTTCCACTAGCTTTCCTAATTAGTTAGCCAAGGGGTCTCATTCCTCCCTTGTGGTGGCACGTGTTTCTCAAGTTAAGCTCCATGTTCCAATTAACATTAATGATCTTGACATGAACATAAATATAATAACAAAAGAATTGGAACATGGATATAATGAAAGATTATCCCAACACCATGTAAAGCAATAGCAAAACTACCCATGTGATTCAGGGATAACAAGATAAAAAGGGATGAACAATCTAGGGTGACCTATTGGGTCCCATTAAAATTAACCTATGCATGAATAAATGACATTAAAGAACATTATTGGGTATAAAAGTGGTCAAGGGCACAACTTGCCTTCAATGAGCTCCTGCTCAGCTACTTCTATCTGCTGCTCACTAGGATCCTCAGCCACGGGCTCTTCTACTCGCCACAATACAAACAAGCACAGTGTATAGAGAAAATTAACATCGCACCAAACACGTAAACAAAATACATGATAATAATCTGCACATTAAAATAAAATCCTAGGAACAGGAATCATAAATTTTGGAGTTATAGATTTTAAGATATGAATTTCCAAATGTTTTATGTGCTTAAATAGGATTAAGTGAGAAATTATTTTTCTTACTGTTTTCATGACAAAACAGAGACTCTAAGTGATAAACAATAATTTTACAAAATTGTAGAAATTGGAATGGAGTAATTTGGAGTTCATATGAATTTGCTGTGGATTTTACAATTCCTAGCATTTATTTTCATATTAAAAATCTATTTTCCAATTTATTTATTCAATTTCAAACTGTACTGGACGGGGCCTCATTTTCTAGAAAGTGTAGGGGCTACGGGGTAAAACTCCTAAGACTCAGGAAACAATCCACACGGACGACGGGTTGATTCCTAGATTTTCTAGGGTCCCCTATGTAAACTGGCGCTACGAAGTGGTATCGGCCACGATGGGCCGTTGGATCAGACGTGGATGCATCAGATTGAATCTAAGTCCTTATGAAACGTAACGCGCGTGAAGTCATTGGATCAACAGTGAAAGACCCAGATTTAATGAGTCATAGATCCACTCCGCGCCACCAGATCATGATCTAACATTCCAGGACAGTTTCCCCAATCGGTACGCTTCGATGCAATCATATCCGTCCACTACCAAATCAATGGTCATGCCTACACCATCGCGACGTTGCGCCAGGACAAACATCTCAACCCTCCACCACCAATCCAACGGCACAGAGCCCATCTTCCTTCCCCTGCGGCGAACGACGACGAACTGAGCCACGGCGCCTAGCTACACTCTGGCGAGGACAAACTCCGTCCCCAGAGCGCCCATTCCTCAATCACAACTGCATACACAGAAAGGGGAAAGTACTAAACCGGATAGGAGAATACTCATCAGCCCTGATGGAACGGAGAGTTCTGCCCGCGACAGCTAGCGGACCTGCAGTAGCGATGCGTCGACGTCGAGGAATTGGCGGTCGGTCCGGCCACCACCGCACCTAATTCTTCTAGAAAATCGTCCGCCGAGGCCCTGCGGTACTCCTAGAACCGACCCAGCGTCCCCTATGGCCCTGCCGGCCAGAAACAGCGGTGGCGGCGCACACAGCCACACGCGCGGAGATTTCAGAATAGTGGAGCACCCTGGTGTGGTTCGAGATGAGAGCGGAGGGAACGTGCGACTAGGGTTTGGGCGCCACGCTTTATAGTTGTCGCGGCGGTTTGGTGAAATGCCCTCGCGACCCCCGCGACGAATCGCGCGCTCGCCATTCTCGCGGAAGCTATTGGAAGGGAGGTTGCCGACAGTCGGGGCCCACAAGCAGCGAGGACGTGAGACCCACGCGCGAGCGTAGGAGCATGACCCGCGGGGTCCCCCCTGTCAGCGCCGGGTGTGGCTGATCCAGGCGTGCGGAAGAGAGGTGAGAGGATGGTCTGGCGGAACCACCCGAATTATTCCAGCTTAAGTGCCTAAGTCACGCCTTAGGGGCCGCAACACACTTAAATCGGAATAACCCGTCAGTCCCTCAGATCTAGTCTGATAGAGCCACTTAACCAGGATCAAATTCCACAGTCTCACTCGAAGGTGAGTCACAGAAGAAATACAATAAAACAGGAAACCTCAAATTAAGTACTGATTTATTACATAGATCAGAGTTTTTCGAGTAGCAAATAAGAGTTCACGAAATAAAATGCAGCGGATAATCAATGTCGTCGTTATCGAGGAAATGGGCAAGGCCTAGCCCACTACTCCTCGTGCTCCTCTCCTGCCGGAGCAACATCCCACTCGACCGTCCAACCCGGTGGCAGGGTGGTAGGCTAAGTCACACCGTCAACCATCTCCTGAATCGCACCTGCAAAAATTATGCCACAAGCAAGGCTGAGTATACTAATACTCAGCTAGACTTACTCGGTGTGAGGAATCTACTCCTCTACCTCTAGACTATGCAGCTGTTTGGCTGAGGGGTTTGGTTTGCCAAAAGCACTAGCTGTTTCTAAAATCCATTTTTAACTTTTCAAATTCTAGCATCATTTTCTTAGCTAGGTTTGCTCCTTCTAAGCATCCATGATGACAAGCATTTAGTTCAATCAACAAATTGTCTCATGTACCCTCATTTCACTTCTTACTCGATGTAGTACAAGGGGTCAAGCAGTCTCATTAGCTGCGAGAAGCAGACGATTCGAATCGAGTTTTTATCCTTGCAAGGTAAACCTAAACACACGACATGTCAGGGCACTCCATCCCTACACATGTCAACCGTCCCCATCGATTCCCTGTTCGCGTCCAGGCCTCACCGCCTTGCCATACAATGCTCCACTGACCCCGACTGCCGCCGTGCAGTGACCGCACTTGTACCCACCATAGCTAGCATGGGAGACCCAGTCTCAGGTCGCATGAGGGATAAAGTCCACGCCCGGCTTCACTCAGGTACTAGGTTTATCGGTTACCATATTTCCCGACATGTGCTTAGTACGTTCAAAAGCTTGACTCAGGTATCCACACATTAATCCTTAATTCCTTTTTCCCATCTTATGGTCAAGGCATCCTCCCTGGATCCAAGTCCATAGACTAATATAGATCCCGTTATCAAGATGAATACAATCAATTCCTGACCTCGCGCGAGTGCTAGAAAAATCACTCGACTTCTACCGAGATCCTGATTAGCAAAGCATCTACTCGACCTAGCATACTAGTATTCATCTCAAAAAGGAATCCTAAGTTCATGCAACTAGAGGTTTCAAGCAACTCCTACACTTAAGTGCACAGTACAAACCTACAAATATTAAGTGTAGTAAAATAGCATATATAAATGGTTATGCATAAAACCGGGGCTTGCCTTCAATAGTTGGGGCTGCGGGGAGATCCTCGATAGCAGCCTTGGAAGCTTGCTCCTGGTCTTCCTCTTGGACAGTCCCTTGCTCGGGGATGAGCACGTACTCTCTGTCAGCTAGATTACAATCTAATGAATGCAATGCGTAAGATATATGCATGATATGATATGTGCATTAGTAATTTAAACTTTTGATGGTGTATGATCTACTTGAGTTAGATAGAGCTAAATCTTGCTTATACGAGATTTTTGGTGGTGTACTTGGTAAATTGGATCAAACTTAGCTAAGTTAAGTGGTAGGTTTCTTTTTGGGGTTCCACTGAATTCTTTTTAAGGTCTTTAGTAAGAATTGTCAAGAACTCAAGTTGGACTTATTGGAGTGAGGTTTATTTCTCCTTTTTCTTTATTCTCTTTAAGTTTTTGGAGTGGGTTTGAACTACAAGTCACCTTAATAAATTTCGAAAAATTCTGCAAAAATTACAGTGGCTTGTCACTAGTGTGTAATGCTCTGTCTCAAAATTTGGGGTCCAAAAAGTGAATATTTTTCTCTGGAAAAAATTACCAAATTTTAGGGCAGAAGGGGTGATTTGAACTACAACTATCATTTAATAGTAGGTAATTCTCTAAGACTTATTTTTGCTGGCATTTAGAGGCTATAACATGACTTGGTACAAATTTCTAGCCATTAATACGTATTAGTTATTTTACTAGGATTTTCTAAAGTTTCTAGGCAAAGAGGTGCTTTCTACTACCACTATATTTGAAAAATATCAAACAACAGATTTCTGATTTTTCTTAGCTTCTTCTTTGCGCAAGAGCAATCATTCTGAACTTTGGCATCTTTTTGCTTAAGGGAAGGGGTGGTGTGCATTAATTGGATTAAATGGCCTTTCTTACAAAATATTGGCAATAGGTATTATTTTACATCTTTCCAATGGGTTTGTATTTTTCTCTGGTGGCCTATCTCATTATTGGTCTACCAAAATTTTATTTACCCATTATTGCATTATTGTGGGTTACTCATAATTTAATTGAACTATGGCTCATTATCATGTTCTATTTATTTACCTTACTTAAAATGATGGGCTGGGGTGTTTATTATTTTTGCAGTGGGGTTTTAATGGTTACAAGTCCACTGGATTTTTATTATAAATTTTAGATTTAGTTTTGTAATTTTAATAATTGATTTCTAGTTGGAATAATGTTAAATAAAACATTTCACTTTGAATCTGATCTGGACTAGAGGTTCCTTTATTTTTCCTAGGTTCTTTGTTACTTAAGCAAACTAGGAAAAATAATTTCATTCACTGGTCATTAATTTCTAAGGCCTTTCTGATTTTCCTAACGTTTGGACAGAAATGGCTTTTAATGAATATCTACACTAAATTTTTCAATACTGGGGTTCTCACTATTTTTAAACAGTGTTTAAGTGGGGTTTGAACATCTACAAATTTTCTTAGGTTCAGCACAGGAATATAACTAATTTTCCTTAATTAAACAAGGTTTGGTCAGTTTCTGTATTTAATTTCTAACTCTAAAAATTAGAACAAAAAGCATAGGGTTCAGTATTTTTAATTGATAGTTAATAATATTTAGAATTTTGCAAAATTGGTTTGACAATTTTTGGTTAAGTATTCATCAAGTTATGAATTTTTTAAGTTCTCTGTTCATTAAAAAGATTAAACAGAAATGATTAAATGGAAAACTACTTTGCAACGAGGTCCCTGGCGGGTGTTTTAAGTTTTTCTTACAGACTAGTCCCTAGGTTACTATTCAATTGAGTCACTGACATCTCAGAAAACCCCCTGGATTCTTCTAATCCTAACCCGAGGTCCTTCCCCCAAATTAAACAGTACCCGCAGCGGAAGAAAGGGCGGAGGGGCTCACCGGCGGCGAGATTGCTCTGGTGAGGTGGCCGAGAGTGTAGGGGAGGTTCTGAGGATCACGGCGATGTGCGGGTCGCCGTCGGGGATGGTCGAAGTCGGTCGGTCCGCGTGCGCAGGCGGGGGAGCTCGTCGGCGGCGAGGAGTTCGGCCTATCCACGGCACAATTGACCAATCAAACGGGTCAGAGAGCTTCACCAGGGGTCAAGGAAGGTGTGTGCGCGAGGAATTGAAGAATGGCTCACTAGAGAGCTCGGTCCACGCGTGCAGGCGGGCGGCCGAAGTCCGGTGAGGTCGATCTTCGCATTCCGGTGAAGTTCTGCCAGGTCCGAGGGCTATGAAAGCTTCACGGGCCAATGGCGGAGCTAACCGAAGCGCTGGCGCGACTTGTGGGTGACTGGAGTGGGCTGGCCACGGTGGCCGAAGCTCTGGCGGCAATGGCGGGCGGAAAAGAGCTCGCCGGAGCTAAGGAGGGGCGTTTGGCCGGCGATGGTGAGCACGGGGTGAAGTGAGGCGCGCCCAGGGAGGCTTTATAGGCGCGGGCGAGCACGGCCGAGGGCAGGGCTCTGACAAGCACTCGGGGTGTGCGCGGCGAACGCCAGTGCGCGCTCTGGCGCCTGGCACAGCGTCGAGCACGAGGCAGCGCAGAGAGAGGTCGAGTTCAAGCGCGGATTGGCTCCAAATCTTTGAGATTTTGGCCATGATCCCGTTGAGAGATCTCTTCCTCTCAGGTCCCTTTGTCGTTTGTGTGTAGAGGCTAGCAGGTTTGGTTGACTGGATTAGGAGATAGAGAGGGCAGAAATCTGGTTTGTCTCACTGCCGCACACAGGGAGAAGATCTCTGGTTTGACGTTGTCCGAGTCATGCGTCCCAATGCCATCTTCTGGCACAAGACAGAGAGGTTAGTTATGCACGTTTTTGTTAATGGGGCCATTAGGATTTGAGATAGGGATCAAGGTGAACACGCTTGATCTTTGGCTCAAGGTCTGAAATTCAGAATTCTGAATTTCAGAATTCCCTAATGAACTCCCACTTGAGAGGCTTGTTTAGGGTTTTTTTAAATTGTTTTGGCCAAGCTTCCATAATCTTTGTTGTTGCTTATTTAGTATACTTTAATGTTTATAATTGGCCCAAGTCATGATTTTATATTCTTCATACCCTTTTTCCCTTTCTCTTGAAATTTGTTTATAGGGTTCAATTAGGGTTTTTGTTGGGGTTGCACATTTTGCCTTTTTGAAGAACCCATTTGTTTTGAACATGATACTTTTAAGTATAAGCTTAGTGGATCCATTATTCTTAAGTGAATTTGATGTTCATGCTCAAATTGGTTCACATAAAATGATGGTTCTTGGGTTAGCATTTTTGAGAAAAACCCTAGGTGACACTGGGGTGTCACAGCCTTCCCCCCTTAAAGGAATCTCGTCCCGAGATTCGGGTTAGAGTCCTCACGGGGTGAAGCAAAGGGTGAGACTTATAGGAAGTGAGTGCTTATTGTTATTATTAGGGCAAACTGCTCTTCGAATGTCATTCTCTTTGCAACTTCAGAAGGAATTCCTTTTAAATCTTGTTTCATGGTTACTTCATTCTGATTCAAGATTATATTTCTGAAATTTAGATTCGAAGGGCAGGAGGAGGGGTTGGGTGTGATTACGTACAAGATTCCTTAGGTAGGCAATCGGGGAAGTTGGATCTCAAGAATTCCTCGGTCTCCCAAGTAGCTTCTTCCTCTGAGTGATTACTCCACTGGACCTTGTACATCTTGATCGATTTAGCCCGAGTTGATCTTTCTTTGCAATCCAGAATCTTGGAAGGGTACTCTTGGTACGATAGATCTGGTTCTATCTCCAATTCCGGCTCTGCTATGATCTCGGTTGGCAATCGAACACACTTCTTCAGCTGAGATACATGGAACACACTGTGAATGGTAGACATTTTTGAAGGTAACTTCAGCTTATATGCCACGGGTCCACAGGTTTCTATGATCTCATAAGGTCCAATGTAACGAGGGGCTAGCTTGCCTTTGACTCCAAACCTCTGCACTCCCTTGGTGGGTGATACCTTGAGGTACACGAAATCTCCCACCTTGAACTGGAGAGGTTTCCTTCTTTTATCATGGTAACTCTTCTGCCTGGCCTGAGCAGCTTCTAGATTCTTCCTGATTAGTCTGACCTTCCTTTTGGCTTCAGTCACTAAGTCAGGTCCGAAAACTCCTCTTTCTCCAGGCTGAGACCAATTGAGTGGTGTCCTGCACCTTCTTCCATAGAGAGCTTCAAAGGGTGCCATCCTTAGGCTGGATTGATAACTGTTATTATAAGCAAACTCTGCCAAGGAGAGGTGCTTATCCCAGTTCTTGCCACAATCGATTGCACAAGCTCTCAGCATATCCTCTAGAATTTGGTTTACCCTTTCCGTCTGACCATCAGTCTGTGGGTGGTAAGCTGAACTCCTGATTAGCTTGGTCCCCAAAGACTCCTGCAATTGTTCCCAAAATCTGGCAACAAATTGGGCTCCTCGGTCAGAAACAATGGTCCGAGGTAATCCGTGCAAACACATGATCCGGTCAATGTACAACTCTGCATACTTTTGAGCCTTATCAGTGGTGTGCACAGGGAGAAAATGTGCCACTTTCAGTCAGTCGGTCCATAATAACCCAAATCGAATCATGATGACGAGAGGTGTTGGGCAGACCCACGATGAAATCCATGCTGATGTCATCCCATTTCCACGATGGTATAGATAGGGGTTGCAAAACTCCAGCTGATTTCAAGTGGCTTGCCTTTATTCTCTGACAGGTGTCACATTCCGATACATACTGGGCTATCTCCCTCTTCATTCTGGTCCACCAATACAAAGGGTTCATATCATGGTACATTTTGGTGCTTCCTGGATGCATAGAGAATTTGGAGAGATGAGCCTCGTCCAAGATTTTCTTCTTGAGGTCCTTATTTTTAGGAATCACCAATCTGCTTTTGAACCATAATACACCCTTTTCATCTTGGCGGAAACATTTATACTTTTCAACCTTCTGATGGAGATTCTCCTTGATAATCTGCACTCCCTTGTCACTGAGCTGGGCCATGATGATCTGATCTTGCAAGGCTGGCTCGACAGAAATGTGAGACAGAGCACCAGAAGGAATCACTTCAATTTGCATCTTGCTCAACTCATCACACAAGGTGTTAATGCGAGAATCCATCAGAATACAATTGCACTGCAACTTCCGACTCAAGGCATCTGCTACCACATTGGCTTTCCCTGGGTGATAATGTACCTCCAGGTCATAATCCTTGATCAGCTCTAGCCATCTTCTCTACCTCATGTTGAGATCAGCCTGAGTAAAGATGTACTTAAGGCTCTTATGATCAGTGAAGATGTTGCAGTGGGTTCCCATTAAGTAGTGCCTCCACATTTTTAATGCATGAACCACTGCTGCCAACTCGAGGTCATGAGTGGGGTAATTTTGCTCATAAGGCCTGAGTGCTCTTGAGGCGTAAGCAATGACTCGGTTGTCTTGCATTAAGACACAACCTAGTCCAGTGCCAGAGGCATTACAATACACATCGAAAGGCTTGTTGTTGTCGGGTTGCGCCAACACTGGTGCTGTGGTCAGATGCTTCCTTAATGCATGGAAGGCATCTTCGCACTTCTGACTCCAAACAAACTTGGCTTCTTTCTTCAGCAGCTCAGTTATAGGCTTCGCAATTCAAGAGAAATCCGGAATAAATCTTCGGTAATAACCAGCTAATCCCAGAAAACTCCGAATCTGACGGACAGTCGTTGGTGGCTTCCAGTTCATCACTTCTTGCACCTTATCAGGATCAATAGCTATTCCTGCCTAAGAGATAGTGTGACCTAAGAATTTGATTTCCTTTAGCCAAAAATCACACTTGGACAACTTGGCATAAAGGTGGTGCTCTCGCAGACATTGAAGCACTACATGCAAATGCCCGACATGTTCTTCTTCGTTCTTAGAGTACACCAAGATATCATCGATGAACACCACTACGAACTTGTCCAATTCAGGCATGAAAACAGAATTCATCAGATACATGAAATATGCTGGTGCATTAGTCAGCCCGAAAGACATCACCAAGAATTCATATAACCCATATCTGGTTGAGAATGCCGTCTTCGGAATATCGCTTGCTCGTATCTTGATCTGATGGTAGCCGGAGCGAAGGTCTATTTTGAAAAACACCTTGGCCCCGATCAACTGGTCAAAAAGAACATCAATACGAGGCAAAGGATACTTGTTCTTGATAGTTACCGCATTAAGAGGGCGGTAATCTATGCACAGCCTCAAGCTTTCATCCTTCTTCTTCACAAACAGTGCTGGACATCCCCAAGGCGAAGTACTTGGGCGAATAAATCCCTTATCCAGCAACTCCTGCAATTGCTTCTTCAATTCTGCCAACTCAGCGGGTGGCATTCGGTAAGGCCTCTTGGAAATTGGTGCCGTTCCCGGTTGCAACTCGATGGCAAATTCAATATCCCGGTCGGGTGGCATTCCTGGCAATTCATCAGGAAAGACATCTGCATACTCACAGACCACTAGGATCTTCTTCAGAGGTAACTCCGTCATAGAGAAAGCACATGACTGAGTAGAACCCTGACTGGGCAGAATTAAGGTGAAGTTCCCACAGAATGGAGAATTGATTTCCACGGTACGGCTGGCTACATCAAGCATAACTTGGTGCAGGGTCATCCAATTAGCTCCCAGAATAATGTCCACATTTTCCAAACCCAAAACAAGAAGGGTGGTTTTGACAATGTGGCTTCCCAGTTGAATAGGCACACTTTGGTTTAATTGATTAGTTGAAATTTTACCCCCAGGTGTGACTATCATAAATGACCCTTTTGAGTGAGAGAATGGCAGTTCACATTTAGCACTGAACTTCTGGCTAATGAAACTATGAGATGCACCCGAATAAAACAGAATTAAAGCAGGTTGATTATAAACTGAAAAGATACCGGTCATGATAGGAGCTCCCTCAGGTACTTCCTCCAGGGTAGTGAAGTTGAGCTTCCCTTGCTTGACCTGTACCTTCTGCTTTCTTTCCTTGTCTTGATTTGGTGCTGGCACCTGCCTTTGCTGGTTTCTGGGACAATTCTTGGCATAGTAGCCCACATTGCCACAAGTGAAACATTTGTTCCCATTGCCCTGGCAGAACTGGTGCTGCTGCAGAGGTTGATTGTTCCTTGGAGCGGGAGCTGGAAAGCGGTTGGGTGCCGGTTGCTGCTGCTGAGGTGGCCTGATCACCCATCTGCCTGCCTGCTGCTGAAAACCCCTGCTCTGATTGTGAGAAACAATCCTGAACCTCTGGGCCTGGGCGGATGGTGCTGCCATTTGTGCCTTTCTCTTCTTCTCTGCCCGGTGAGCTACAATGCAATCCTCCTGGGAGATGGCCAGGTTGACCAACTCATTGAAGCTATCAGCCCGGACAGTGTTGAGTCGTTCTCGCAGCTTGGTGTTAAGACCCCTGTGGAAGCGGTCTCTCTTCTTCTCATCAGAATCAGCATGGTAACCTGCATACTTGCATAGGTCGTTGAAGGCCTGCGCATACTGTAGTACCGTGCGGGTTCCTTGATTAAGTGCCAGAAACTCATTCAGCTTGCGATCAAGAATGCCAGCTGGGATGTGGTGCCCTCTGAAAGCAGTCTTGAATTCCTCCCAAGACACTTCACAATCAGCGGGGAGCATAGCATAGAAGTGGTCCCACCAAGTCCGAGCAGACCCGCGAAGCTGCTGCGCGGTGAAGCGAGTCCTGGTAGCATCAGGGCTGTCTCTCGTGAGGAGGGGAAACTTGGACTCAACGACACGGAGCCACACGTCGGCGTCCAATGGATCCTCTGCCTTGGTGAACAAGGGTGGCTATGTGCTCAGGAATTCCTGGTAGGTTGCCGCTACCGGAGGTCGCTGAGGCTGGCCTCCACCATGCTGCTGAGGGTGGGGCTGGCGCTGCAAGAGCTGTCGCAGAATCTCATTCTGCTGGGCCATCAGCTCCTGCACTGTGGGAGCTAGAGGAGGTGGCAGGGGAACCTGCTCGTTATGCCCGCGACGCTGCCTAGCTGCCATCTGAAAACAAAGATTATCGCCATTGTTATCCCAACTCACAATTTCGAACAATAGGATATCATCTCATATGGAAGGAAAAAATGCCATAATCATAATATCAGGTTCGAAATGAAGATAACATGGTTACAAACATCCCACATATTTCAAAAGTTCACAGGGTTACATCAATCAGGGGAAAGTACCCGTAAGCCTAGTCCAAAATCTGACGTTAACTAAGCTCGCATAGGTTTCTATCCGCCTGAAAGCGTCAAAGTGACTAATCAACCCTGAGCGGTGGAAGCGACACTAGATACAGGTGAAGGAGGCATCGCGGAGGTAGTCCCATGGCACCAGGGGCTGGTCCTAGCTCCTCAGGAGACTCTTCTCCCTCGCTTCCGGCTTCATTGGCCTCCATCTCCAAGTGGTGCATGTCCAGGTGGTCATTTGCTTCTTCGAGTTCCCTCTGCACATCATGGAGCTGGTTCTCCAAGACATCAATAGTGTTGTCTCGGATCTCCACCTGCTGCTTCAAGGTGGTAATGCGCTGGCTCAGCTTTTCCACCTGCAGATCCTTCTCCACTAACACGGAGGATAAATCAACCACAAAATCTTCTCGGCTATCGAGAGTGAGCTTGGTGGTTTGAGCGATGTTAGCAAGGTGTGCCATAGCATCACTCTGAAGGGCCTGAAGGCGGTACAGTGCACTCATGCACTGAATGGTGACCCTCCCAACCAAGTCAGGATACATTGCCCACACATCCTTCACATGGCTCACGCGGTTACACCACATGGGATTGTCCTTCTTCTCAGCAGGGAAGAGTCCCAAGGGGTGCATTACCATCTCCAGGGGATGATAGCCATAGAAAGTCATCAGAGTCTTCATGGCTGCCGCTTCAGTGGTGTCATCTATCCTGAATCCAATCGTCTCGGAATCAAGAGAACGCCAACCCGGCTGAAGAGGATGAGCCTCCAAAGTCAGCCAGACCCGACAACGAGGTACCCGATGCTCCTCATACAACTGCACCGTGTACAAAGGGGGCGTAGGGTAACCGGTGGAGTTAAGCACTTCCCACAAGATGGAAGGAAAGCCATCGCGAGAAAGGAAGTCAGAAATGAAACGGGTGTCTCCTCCACTGGCGGAGGTGGGTGAATTCATCTGCGGAAGGGTATCAAAGGTAAAGGTTATGGTGGAAGGAAGAAAAATGAAAGAGCCCAGATGGTTTTAAAGGAAGTGGGTTAGCTCAAGTTTTAATTCCCTTTCATGTTTATAATGCATGCATGCTACAAGTAACGTCTCCTCTCCAAATAATAGGGTGCTCTTAGGGCATCCTTAAAAATCTAAGTACTGGCCCACGGGGCCTACATAATTAGCCACCTATTTCTCCCTCTATGTCTAGGGCCTTTCGTCCTAGGTCTAGCGGTCTAGTCCTGACGATCCGTAGCAGTTTCTAGGCGAGTTTTAAAATTTGAAAATGGGATTCATGGTTTATTGTCCTTCTCTGTGGTGAAATTTGCTCCGATACCAGCTGTGGCGGAACCACCCGAATTATTCCAGCTTAAGTGCCTATGTCACGCCTCAGGGGCCGCAACACACTTAAATCAAAATAACCTATCAGTCCCTCAGATCTAGTCTAATAGAGCCACTTAACCAGGATCAAATTCCACAATCTCACTCGAAGGTGAGTCACAGAAGAAATACAATAAAACAGGAAACCTCAAATTAAGTACTGATTTATTACATAGATCAGAGTTTTTCGAGTAGCAAATAAGAGTTCACGAAATAAAATGCAGCGGATAATCGATGTCGTCAGTATCGAGGAAATGGGCAAGGCCTAGCCCACTACTCCTCGTGCTCCTCTCCTGCCGGAGCAACATCCCACTCGACCGTCCAACCCGATGGCAGGGTGGTAGGCCAAGTCACACAGTCAACCATCTCCTGAATCGCACCTGCAAAAATTATGCCATAAGCAAGGCTGAGTATACTAATACTCAGCTAGACTTACCCGGTGTGAGGAATCTACTCCTCTACCTCTAGACTATGCAGCTGTTTGGCTGAGGGGTTTGGTTTGCCAAAAGCACTAGCTGTTTCTAAAATCCATTTTTAACTTTTCAAATTCTAGCATCATTTTCTTAGCTAGGTTTGCTCCTTCTAAGCATCTATGGTGACAAGCATTTAGTTCAATCAACAAATTGTCTCATGTACCCTCATTTCACTTCTTACTCGATGTAGTACAAGGGGTCAAGCAGTCTTATTAGCTGCGAGAAGCAGACGATTCGAATCGAGTTTTTATCCTTGCAAGGTAAACCTAAACACACGACATGTCAGGGCACTCCGTCCCTACACATGTCAACCGTCCCCATCGATTCTCCGTTCGCGTCCAGGCCTCGCCGCCTTGGCATACAATGCTCCACTGACCCCGGCTGCCGCCGTGCAGTGACCGCACTTGTACCCACCATAGCTAGCATGGGAGACCTAGTCTCAGGTCGCATGAGGGATAAAGTCCGCGCCTGGCTTCACTCAGGTACTAGGTTTATCGGTTACCATATTTCCCGACATGTGCTTAGTACGTTCAAAAGCTTGACTCAGATATCCACACATTAATCCTTAATTCCTTTTTCCCGTCTCATGGTCATGGCATCCTCCCTTGATCCAAGTCCATAGACTAATATAGATCCCGTTATCAAGATGAATACAATCAATTCCTGACCTCGCGCGAGTGCTAGAAAAATCACTCGACTTTTACCGAGATCCTGATTAGCAAAGCAGCTACTCGACCTAGCATACTAGTATTCATCTCAAAAAGGAATCCTAAGTTCATGCAACTAGAGGTTTCAAGCAACTCCTACACTTAAGTGCACAGTACAAACCTACAAACATTAAGTGTAGTAAAATAGCATATATAAATGGTTATGCATAAAACCGGGGCTTGCCTTCAATAGCTGGGGCTGCGGGGAGATCCTCGATAGCAGCCTCGGGAGCTTGCTCCTGGTCTTCCTCTTGTACAGTCCCTTGCTCGGGGATGAGCACATACTCTCCATCAGCTAGATTACAATCTAATGAATGCAATGCGTAAGATATATGCATGATATGATATGTGCATTAGTAATTTAAACTTTTGATGGTGTATGATCCACTTGAGTTAGATAGAGCTAAATCTTGCTTATACGAGATTTTTGGTGGTGTACTTGGTAAATTGGATCAAACTTAGCTAAGTTAAGTGGTAGGTTTTTTTTTGGGGTTCCACTGAATTCTTTTTAAGGTCTTTAGTAAGAATTGTCAAGAACTCAAGTTGGACTTATTGGAGTGAGGTTTATTTCTCCTTTTTCTTTATTCTCTTTAAGTTTTTGGAGTGGGTTTGAACTACAAGTCACCTTAATAAATTTCCAAAAATTCTGCAAAAATTACAGTGGCTTGTCACTGGTGTGTAATTCTCTGTCTCAAAATTTGGGGTCCAAAAAGTGAATATTTTTCTCTGGACAAAATTACCAAATTTTAGGGCAGAAGGGGTGATTTGAACTACAACTATCATTTAATGGTAAGTAATTCTCTAAGACTTATTTTTGCTGGCATTTAGAGGCTATAACATGACTTGGTACAACATTCTAGCCATTAATACTTATTAGTTATTTTACTAGGATTTTCTAAAGTTTCTAGCCAAAGGGGTGCTTTCTACTACCACTATATTTGAAAAATATCAAACAACAGATTTCTAATTTTTTCTAGCTTCTTCTTTGAGCAAGAGCAATCATTCTGAAGTTTGGCATCTTTTTGCTTAAGGGAAGGGGTGGTGTGCATTAATTGGATTAAATGGCCTTTCTTACAAAATATTGGCAATAGGTATTATTTTGCATCTTTCCAATGGGTTTGTATTTTTCTCTGGTGGCATATCTCATTATTGGTCTAGCAAAATTTTATTTACCCATTATTGCATTATTGTGGGTTACTCATAATTTAAATGAACTATGGCTCATTATCATGTTCTATTTATTTACCTTACTTAAAATGATGGGCTGGGGTGTTTCTTATTTTTGCAGTAGGGCTTTGGTGGTTACAAGTCCACTGGATTTCTATTATAAATTTTGGATCTAGTTTTGTAATTTTAATAATTGATTTCTAGTTGGAATAATGTTAAATAAAACATTTCACTTTGAATCTGATCTGGACTAGAGGTTCCTTTATTTTTCCTAGGTTCTTTGTTATTTAAGCGAACTAGGATAAATAATTTCATTCACTGGTCATTAATTTCTAAGGCCTTTCTGATTTTCCTAAGGTTTGGGCAGAAATGGCTTTTAATGGATATCTACACTAAATTTTTCAATACTGGGGTTCTCACTATTTTTAAATAGTGTTTAAGTGGGGTTTGAACATCTACAAATTTTCTTAGGTTTAGCACAAGAATATAACTAATTTTCCTTAATTAAACCAGGTTTGGTCAATTTCTGTATTTAATTTTTAACTCTAAAAATTAGAACAAAACGCATAAGGTTCAGTATTTTTAATTGATAGTTAATAATATTTAGAATTTTGCAAAATTGGTTTGACAATTTTTGGTTAAGTATTCATCAAGTTATGAATTTTCTAAGTTCTCTGTTCATTAAAAAGATTAAACAGAAATGATTAAATGGAAAACTACTTTGCAACGGGGTCCCTGGCGGGTGTTTTAAGTTTTCCTTATAGACTAGTCCCTGGGCTACTATTCAATTGAGTCACTGACATCTCAGAAAGCCCCCTAGATTCTTCTAATCCTAACCCGAGGTCCTTCCCCCAAATTAAACAGTACCCACGGCGGAAAAAAGGGCGGAGGGGCTTACCGGCGGCGAGATTGCTCCGGTGAGGTGGCCGAGGATGTAGGGGAGGTTATGAGGATCACGGCTGATGTGCGGGTCGCCGTCGGGGATGGTCGGAGTCGGCCGGTCCGCGTGCGCAGGCGGGGGAGCTCGTCGGCGGCGAGGAGTCCGGCCTATCCACGGCACAATTGACCAATCAAACGGGTCAGAGAGCTTCACCAGGGGTCAAGGAAGGTGTGTGCGCGAGGAATTGAAGAATGGCTCACCGGAGAGCTCAGTCCACGCGTGCAGGCGGGCGGCCAAAGTCTAGTGAGGTCGATCTTCGCCTTCCGGTGAAGTTCTGCCAGGTCCGATGGCTTGGAAACCTTCATGGGCCAATGGCGGAGCTAACCGAAGCGCTGGCGCGACATGGGGGTGACTGGAGTGGGCTGGCCACGGTGGCCGAAGCTCTGGCGGCAATGGCGGGCGGAAAAGAGCTCGCCGGAGCTAAGGAGGGGTGTTTGGCCGGCGATGGTGAGCACGGGGTGAAGTGAGGTGCGCCCAGGGAGGCTTTATAGGCGGTGGGCGAGCACGGCCGAGAGCGGGGCTCTGACAAGCGCTCGGGGCATGCGCGGCGAACGCCAGTGCGCGCTCTGACGCCTGGCACAGCATCGAGCACGAGGCAGCGCAGAGAGAGGTCGAGTTCAAGAGCGGATTGGCTCCAAATCTTTGAGATTTTGGCCATGATCCCATTGAGAGATCTCTTCCTCTTAGGTCCCTTTGTCATTTGTGTGTGGAGGCTAGCAAGTTTGGTTGATTGGATTAGGAGATAGAGAGGGAAGAAATCTGGTTTGTCTCACTGCCGCACACAGGGAGAAGATCTCTGGTTTGACGTGTCCGAGGCATGCGTCCCAATGCCATCTTCTGGTACAAGACAGAGAGGTTAGTTATGCACGTTTTTGTTAATGGGGCCATTAGGATTTGAGTTAGGGATCAAGGTGAACACGCTTGATCTTTGGCTCAAGGTCTGAAATTCAAAATTCTGAATTTCAGAATTCCCTAATTAACTCCCACTTGAGAGGCTTGTTTAGGGTTTTATTTAAATTTTTTTGGCCAAGCTTCCATAATATTTGTTGTTGCTTATTTAGTATACTTTAATGTTTATAATTGGCCCAAGTCATGATTTTATATTCTTCGTACCCTTTTCCCCTTTCTTTTGAAATTTGTTTATAGGGTTCAATTAGGGTTTTTATTGGGGTTGCACATTTTGCCTTTTTGAAGAACCCATTTGTTTTGAACATGATACTTTTAAGTATAAGCTTAGTGGATCCTTTATTCTTAAGTGAATTTGATGTTCATGCTCAAATTGGTTCACATAAAATGATGGTTCTTGGGTTAGCATTTTTGAGAAAAACCCTAGGTGACATTGGGGTGTCACAGATGGGCCGGTTTGGGGAGTTTGGCCCAATTAGGATTTCTTCCTGTTTTCTTATTCTTGTTTTTTCTTTTTCTTTTTCTCATTTAAATTCCAAATTCCAATTTTCAAATTTGGTTGGGAACTTCATTCCTAGATATAGTGACACTTATTATTAATTTTTTTATTCCTTTTCATTCTTTATAATTAAGATCTTCTTTTCTCATATTCTAGGTTTCCAAAATTAGGTTTAATGCCTCTTCTACTATTTGCATATTTCTTTTATCATCATCTTCATGAGTGAATGCACAAACAAATAAACCACAACATGATGCACTAATTATTTTGAGTGTCACTAATTAATTTCTCAGTTTAAGAGTGAGGGTTCTTATGTGTTAAGAGGACTCACGCTAAATAAGGGAATTAACTCGACCTTTACTATTTACAATTTTGGCTATTACACATGCCCAGTCGCGCTGAGCCGCCACCCCGCGCCAAGCCCGACGCCCCGGCCATCCTGAGTAGCCAGGAGCTCCTCCCCAAGCGCTGCTTCTAGGCCACCCTGGCCGAGCCCCAAAGCGTCCGCGCCCCTGCACGCCACGCCTCACCTACCCGCCGAGCAGCGTGACGACCCGCGCCCTGTGCACCAAGCCATGCTGCGCCAGGAGCTGAAGCCCCGACGCCCCAAAGCACGCGATCCGGCCGACCGCATCGACGCCATCCAGCGTGCCCCTGTCTAGGACACCGACCGACACCGAGCACCGACCGCGCAGCTCCCACGCCCGAAGCCCAAGCGACCCCGTCGTCCGTTTCGTCGTTATGGAGCTTTAACATGTCAGTTTCTCCCCATTACACCCTCTCCTCCATGAATGCCATTCATGACCACCATGAAGCACTCCAGCCACCCCTCTCCCTCCCCGGCCGACCTCTCTCCTTCCCTCCCATCCTCTATAAATTGGACGCCGAGTTCCTCCCTTCTCCCTCCCACAATCGAGCTCGCCCCTCTCTCACTCTCTTCTCGTTCTCTCCCTCGTCGCCGGAGCTCACCATCGTCGCCGGAGTTCGTACTCGCCGCCCATGCAGCACCCTGGCCGGACCTCGCGCTCGTTTCCTTGACTGTCGTTCATCCATGCGCATGAACGAAAACCCAACGAAGGTTGAAGACAACCCACTGATTTATTTTCTAAATAATGTTTTGAATCTTGCGATTTATCGTTGTAATATTGATGCGATTTGGCGATTCACGTGTATGATTTTAGAGATTCGATATATACGTGTAACCAAAATTGAACCCCGCGACAACGCTTTAATATGAGTATGATTTTATGAGTACGATCACTATTTGATTTTCATACTAGAAAACGTTTACAGATTTGATTTCGCTTTTGTGTGTGTGGAACGATAATTGCTAGTAGTAATTTAAGTGAACTTATTTGCATGAAGAAATAGAAGAAATACTAGGCCACGTAGTTCTGGTCAAATGAAAATATAGATGTTACTAGTCATAATAAAAGTATTCATAAGTATAGCACTTAATTACTTAGAATTAGTAAAATATTTATTTATGTCATAATAACCATGAATATTGTTGGTGACTTGTTCTCAAATGCTTCAGATTAAGAACAAGGCAACATAAAAAATGTTAAACGTTAAGGCCCTTCGTCCTATTGAACATTATTCCCCTTCGGGAATAATGAGTTTCGGACGAAGGCCACAAGAGATATACCTTCGTAAATTCAACAAATAATGACGAAGGACTTATATAAAACATGAAATGTAAATCATAGAATCATTTCTATTTTATTAACACAAAGAAATAGAAATGATTACATATTACGAATGTACCTTCAGTCCTGAGAGAAGGTAAAAAGTACAAGCGTGACGCAAATGTCAATGCACAGTCAGCGTGAACAGTACGGGAGTACTGTTCATCTATTTATAGACGCGGGACGCAGCTCACGTAAAATTACATCCATGTCCATTACATTTGTTAACGGTTTATGGAAATCTGTCGAGGCCCCCGAAGTCTTTTCATCTTTAAGTCGGTTCCCCTTTATGCCATCGCACCGAAGCTTCCCTGCGCACAGCTTCGGCTGCCCTCGACCTTCGTCTGGTTCAGGCTTCGTCCTGGTCGTGCTCTATATCCATAATTCTGAATCCGAAAATACCTGTTCATATAATCCACTTGGAAAACATTGTCAAATCATGTTTTTGAGGACCTTCGGAGGACGAAGGCCCCCAACAGTAGCCCCTCGCAATATTAATTTGTAAATAATGAATTCAGATTGCGATATGGACGAAGGCCTTGAGCCGAAGGTCCGAAAAAACACCTTCCCTTTGCTAGAATAGCAACATTCACTGACAAGCGGGGCCTTTCAATTTTCAACGCCCTAGGCGTATAAATAAGATCACATCGCGAACTCATTTGGTACGCACACTTTCCTTTTGCTTCGGCCCACTAAAATTTTTAGCTCTTGTTCATTAAGATTTGCTGGTCTTTTTGATTTCGAAGCTTCGGCCTCGGGAACAATTTTTTAGCGTTTCCGAAGATGTCTGAAGGCAAGAAGATCCCTGCTGAGACGAAGTTGAAGATCCCTGCTGAGACGAAGCTGAGTCTCGAGGAGGAGAAGAATCTGGGGTTCCTGATAGCGATGGCAGAGACCAATACAGAGAAAATTACGAAGGAGATTCTCGAAGGTTTGTCCGAAGATACTGATGACAGCGACAGCTATGATGTGGAAAGTGGTGGGGAAGAGGCCGAAGATCGACCGTGGCGACCAAGCCACACAGTTTTTGGGAAAACGGCCATCAAGCAGAGTCACATTGATAATATGAGGGGGCGATATTTCCGAGACATATCTATTGTGAGAGCTGATGCCGGGGAAAAAACTTCTCCCACCCCCGAAGAAGATGAAGTTGTGATTTTCCGAAGCTTCCTCAAGGCTGGGCTTCGATTCCCCCTGAGCAACTTTGTTGTTGAGGTATTAAAGACATTTCAAGTCTACCTTCATCAACTCACTCCCGAAGCTATTATAAGAATGGGGATTTTTGTCTGGGCTACGAGAAGCCAAGGTTTGGAACCAAACGCTAAAAGCTTCTGCAACATACACGAGTTATTGTACGAGACGAAGCCCTGGGGAAAAGAGCAATATCACAACAATTTTGGGTGCTACAGCTTCGGCGCCCGCTCCGGGTCAAGCTACCCTGTGCCGACCTTTCGGAAGAGGTGGCCCGGAGCCTGGATGACTGAATGGTTTTATGTAAAGAATGATCTGACAGCTCAAGAGAATGTGAAGAGTATTATTATGCATCCAATCTGGCAACGCTTCGGTCTTCGAAGGCCGAAGGTCGAAATGGACGAAGCCGCCGAAGAATGCCAAAGAGCCTTCGGGGTAGTCTGCTCGTTTATTGGGACAAGGGACTTGGTCCAAGAACACATTGCCTTCAGGGTATGGCCACTTGCAGAAAAGTGGGACATGCCGAAGGAAACCATCAAAGAGTCCGACGAAGGCGGACTAGTCAGATTAAAGTACACATTCAAATATGTAGATAAATTTATTGAACCTGATGACGACTGGCTGAAAAGCATTGAAACATTAAGTGATGAATTACTTGGGGCATATTCGAAGGCTGAAAATACGGCACTATCAGCAGCCTTCGGAGGCCGAAAAAAGAAGAGACTCAACCGAGTGTTTGATGCAGTCGGGTTCTTCTACCCTGATTATCGTTATCCCATCTAAAGGCAAAAAAGGAAAAATATAACCCCTGAAAAAGAAGAAGCAGGAACTGCTCCTAGCGAGCCAGAACCGAAAGGAAAAAGGTTGAAGGTCCTCACACATCGACCACGCCATATTGAACCAGCTTCGGTGCCTGAGTTCACTGGAGAAACTTCTTCGGCCGCCGAAGCTGAACAGCCAACCTTGCTGCCAGAAATTGCAGAGATGGCCGAAGCACCATCGACAGAAAAAATGGAAGAAGCAAAAAATCCGACTAAGGAAAAAACATCAGAAATTTTGAGTCCTGTCGAAACAGCAAAAATCCAAAAGGGGCCAATGGTGACCCCAAAAAGGAAGAGAATGGTAAATGTACTAGATGTCTTGGAGACAATTAAGTCTTCAAGCACAACTCCAAAAAAGAGTGTTGAAATTGCTGAAGCTTCTTCTGAAGCTCCGACGCAACAAGCTGAAGCTGAAGCTGGGCCTTCAGAGCCCTTCATGGAGCAAACTTTAGAAGCCGAAGCAATAAAAATACCAGAACCAATTTTAATTGAAGAGACTGACACTGCCATCCCCGAAGCACCTGCCAGCATGTATGATTACATCATTCGACATGCTTCGGGGAAAAAACTATCTGAAGAAGAAACTCGCGAAGCTAACCATTATGCAAAGGAGCTAAAATATCCAAAGGGGGCAGTAATATTCAATGGGACAAATGAAGATGATTTCCTATACTGCCTTCCTGACAACAAAGAGCTCTCTGTCTGCCGAGAGATGGCCAGGAGTATTGGTTTCCCGAAGCTTGAATCTGGATTAAGCGCCATGACGAAAGAAGATCTCGCAGACAGTCTTGCGTACAACAGCCTGAAGGTACAGGAATTTAACGCTTGAAAAGAAAACCCCCTTATAATTTTTTACGCAACTCATTCCTTTTTTCTTATATGAATTCTTTTTCGTATAGGGCTTGATCCTAAGCAACGCGCTAAGAGCGCAAAAGAGCGCCGAAGATGAAAGTTATGAAATTGCGTTTAATAATTTACGCTCTGAAGTTATCAAACTGAGAAACGAAGCTTTGGAAAAAGATAAAATTCTGCTTACACTGGTAGATAAAGTGAAAAAAGACGAAGTTGCTTCAAAGGCCCAAACCGAAGCTCAAAAATGCGAGATAAAAGATCTTCAGAAACAGCTAGCTAGAGCTAAAGAGGAGCGCGCGCTTGAGGAAACGAAACGAGAACTTAGTGATTTTATGGTCAGCAAATTGGAATCAAGAGTTAAGGAGCTTCGCACATCTCAGGGGAAATGCTATGTTAAATCTATAGAATGCGTGAATAAAATTAAAACCAGCTTTGCTAGCGTCGGCGCCTTTTCCAGCGAAGAGAATTTTTCTCGAGGCAATCCCGAAGATCCGCTGGAATGGATTAGCCACGAAGCAGAGGCCTTCGAAGAGATTCTGAACAGTCGCGGCGACATATGCGCTTTTTCGGGCGCCAGAGGAATTGCTTCTGTCTTAGAGAAGAAAGGTTGCGGGCACGTAAAATTCTTAGCTCAGTCTGAAGCTACCCTCTCTTCCGAAGATATTAAGGACCCCTCGGCCGAAGCAAGCGTGGTTGGTGGCAAATTTTTTACTGATATCTGGAACAACGGCGGCCGAGAAATGGCGCAAGAGATCATTCAAAGAAGCGAAAAAGGCATTCATGATGCTAGAAAAGTAGCAGAAACTGCCGAAAGGAGTACAGAGCCCGAAAGACAATTAGGTACCAATTAGTCATTCTTGTTGCGTTGTAATTTTCATTTTAAACTTTGTTCGCGACTTGTAAAAGTGATGAAGAAGTGCTCTCTTCGCTCAGAAACTGTTGAACCAACTGCCGACCCCCACACAAAAGGGGATGAAGAAATTAAACAAATGGCCGAAACTATCATGGACAAGGTTGTTGACCAACTTCTGAATGAAGCCGCCGAAGCAGTATTGAGAGAAGATTAGATGCTATTTGGAAAAACATTTAAAGTGTAATCTATGCAACACTTTGTACATTTGAATGTGATATACAAGTCTCTTTTCATTATCAAATTCTTTACGATGCATGAAACTTTAAATACATACCATTTTTGAGCCTTCGGCGAAAAAACACCTTCCCTTCTTTTCATGCTTCGTGAAGAAGTCATTCTTCGTTAAAATTACTTTGATGAATGATATCCATACTTCGTGAAAACATTCTCCGAAGTTATACAACTTTGATATTGATCTGATAAAATTCGCCCATGTTTCGTAAAAATATTCTTCGAAACTGTATTCCGAAGCTATACAATTTCGATGTCACTTTCTCAAAGCATCCTTTCGAAGGTTGAGAGTATCCCCTTCTTTTTCCAAATGCAATATGATGTATGATGCTTATGCTATGCAAAATGATGTGATGATGTTATGTTATGCATGTGTCATTTGTTTCGGAGATACACATAAAATATATTCGTAAGCTCTGCATTCCCTTAGGAACGTCTTTGGAGCTTCTTCGTCTTTTACTTAGACGGTATCAGCGTTGACTTTTCGCTGTAAGCCTCCCTTAGGAGCTTCTTCGTCTTTTACTTAGACGGTATCAGCGTTGACTTTTCGCTGTAAGCCTCCCTTAGGAGCTTCTTCGTCTTTTACTTAGACGGTATCAGCGTTGACTTTTCGCTGTAGGCTCTGCATTCCTTTAGGAACGACTTCTGAGCAGAAAACTTACACTGCGCTCCCTTTGGAACGACTTTATGTGACTTCATAAACTTACTCTGCGTTCCTTAGAACGACTTTCTGTTACTCCGAAGGATTTTTAATCCGAAGGTCCTCCTTGATAACGGAAAAAGTTTTAGGCCTCAGGAACTTAGGCTTGTGGAGCAAATAGATTTTCCTCGTAGAAAACAACAAAATTATTACATGAAAACTATCAATGTTTTTTGCTTCACAGAAAATAAAACTGAATAGGAAAGACTGCTATCAAAGGTAGGATATGTGTTAATAAATGTGCTTCGACTCTGGCACAGTGCTATTGACTGTGCGAGCTTCGGACTGCTCTCTGAAGTCCCTCTGATGTGGAGCGTATTGACTCCCTTCTGGCTGTTGACCTTGCTACAATGGAGGTGGGGGCGGAAGCTGTTGCCAGGAAGCTTGAGGTTGACTTGCCGAAGCTACAGAAGCTGCAGGGTGGTTGTCTATGTATTGTGGGATGTAAGGCGGATGATACGAAGCAGTATGCATGACCTGCTTCGGCTGAGCTTGTTGAGATGCAGCTTCGGCAATTTCCTTTTGCTTCTGGATTGTAATATGGCACGACCTAGTGGTATGGCCCTTGCCTTCTCCACAGAACAAGCAAAACAGTCTCCTTGGCTGATCTCCGAATCTTCCGCCGAAGCCCCTGGCGCCTCTGCCTCTTGGAGCTGGTGGCCGGAAGGAAGTTTGTTGTTGCCCCGAAGCCTGTGAGGAGCATTGTGGTCTGTTCTGACCCCCCTTATCATCATTCTGAGTGTTATGGATGGAACGGACATGTCTCGGGTAGTATCTTCCCCCGAAGCCCCTGGTCATTTCAGAAAATCTGAAGGCCTCCTCCCTTCTTTGCCGAAAATCATTGTCAGCACGAATGTACTCATCCATCTTTTGAAGCAATTTCTCCAAGGTCTGAGGAGGCTTTCTAGCAAAGTATTGAGCTGCAGGCCCAGGACGAAGCCCCTTGATCATGGCTTTGATAACAATCTCATTGGGCACCGTTGGTGCCTGCGCCCTCAATCGTAAAAACCTTCGGACATATGCCTGAAGGTACTCTTCGTGATCCTGAATACATTGAAACAGGGCTTGAGCTGTGACTGGCTTCGTCTGAAATCCTTGAAAGCTGGTCAGTAACATATCCTTCAGCTTCTGCCATGAAGTTATTGTTCCTGGCCGAAGGGAGGAATACCAGGTCTGAGCAACATTCCTGACGGCCATGACGAAAGACTTCGCCATGACTGCAGCATTGCCCCCGTACGAAGACACCGTTGCTTCGTAGCTCATCAAGAATTGCTTCGGGTCGGAGTGACCATCAAACATGGGAAGCTGGGGTGGCTTATAGGATGGAGGCCAAGGTGTAGCCTGCAGCTCAGCAGACAGAGGAGAAGCATCATCGAAAACAAAATTTCCCTGATGGAAATTATCATACCAGTCATCTTCGTTGACGAAGCCCTCCTGATGAAGGTCTTTCTGATGAGGCCTTCTGTTCTGCTCATCGTGAGTAAGATGGCGGACTTCCTCAGAGGCTTCGTCTATCTGCCTTTGCAACTCAGCTAGGCGGGCCATCTTCTCCTTCTTCCTTTGTACTTGTTGGTGTAGCATCTCCATATCCCTGATTTCTTGGTCTAGCTCCTCTTCCTGAAGTGTCGGGCTGACAGCCTTTCTCTTCTGGCTTCGGGCCTCCCGAAGAGAGACGGTCTCCTGATTGTGGTCCAGCGGTTGCAGTGCTGAAGCCCCAGTCGCTGAAGCTTTCTTCGGCGCCATAGCTTCCGAAGGTGTTCAAAGAAGCTCGAAGTGGAAGTGAGTTCACCGGAGGTGGGCGCCAATGTTGGTGACTTGTTCTCAAATGCTTCAGATTAAGAACAAGGCAACATAAAAAATGTTAAACGTTAAGGCCCTTCGTCCTATTGAACATTATTCCCCTTCGGGAATAATGAGTTTCGGACGAAGGCCACAAGAGATATACCTTCGTAAATTCAACAAATAATGACGAAGGACTTATATAAAACATGAAATGTAAATCATAGAATCATTTCTATTTTATTAACACAAAGAAATAGAAATGATTACATATTACGAATGTACCTTCAGTCCTGAGAGAAGGTAAAAAGTACAAGCGTGACGCAAATGTCAATGCACAGTCAGCGTGAACAGTACGGGAGTACTGTTCATCTATTTATAGACGCGGGACGCAGCTCACGTAAAATTACATCCATGTCCATTACATTTGTTAACGGTTTATGGAAATCTGTCGAGGCCCCCGAAGTCTTTTCATCTTTAAGTCGGTTCCCCTTTATGCCATCGCACCGAAGCTTCCCTGCGCACAGCTTCGGCTGCCCTCGACCTTCGTCTGGTTCAGGCTTCGTCCTGGTCGTGCTCTATATCCATAATTCTGAATCCGAAAATACCTGTTCATATAATCCACTTGGAAAACATTGTCAAATCATGTTTTTGAGGACCTTCGGAGGACGAAGGCCCCCAACAAATATGTTATTAAAAGTCCCATTTAGTAATTTACATCTAATTCTTAGTATATTAATGTCATAAGAATTATAAATAAACAATTTCTAGTTATACGTATAAATTCTATTTAGAAAAGAAAGGAGAAAACCGAAAGAGTAGAATTTATATGTTAAAATGGCCTAATTAGACGCTTATACTTTTCTAATAAAGAAGATGATAGTATATTGGTAAACATAGGTTTCTTACTAATGAAGTAGATAATCTGTTTCTAGTTTAAAACGACCTTTTAGTAGATATAATATTTAACAAGGTTTGTTATAGATGTTTCAGTATAGCCATATTAAGTAAGAAATTTAAAAGAATAGAGTTTTCTAAAGATACTAAAATGATAGAATTGGTGTTCATATCTTTAAAATGATGACCTATTCGGTTGAATGTAGTTTTCTCAACAAATATGGATTTAGTATTTTCCTAATAGAATGATAATCATTTATTATCCCTTCACATAAAACTTATTTAGTCTCATATTTAATATTCTGTAGTTATATACTTTACAAAAGTAATATGTCATATAACTTTTCTAATAATGATATAATGGCTTAATTAAGTGCTCACACTGTCATAACTAAAATGATAGTTAATAATATACCAATGAATATAGTATTCATTTCAAATGATTTAGGTCATATGTCCATAAATTGAAACTAAATATAATCAATAGATTATTTATATTTTCTTAATTAAAAGATAACAAGGATCATTGCTTTTATAAACTAAAATGATAGTTTATACATAATTTCCTTTCTAATGAATTAGATTATTTGTTCCTACAATAGAATTAAAGATAATTAATGGATTAATTATCCTTTATCATAATTTAATAATCAAACCTATAGTCAATTTGTTCTTAACTAGATTTATGGCACGATTAATAATTTCATAGAATTTAGTCCACATTATATACGAATCACTTAGTTTTCCTAAAGGATAAAATAAAGTAATAAGAATTTAAGTTCTTTTATAAGTTAAAATGATACTTTATATATTGACTTCGAATATAATAATATAGGCTATATGTTTTCTAATGAAATTAAAAGACACTTATTTGTTCATTATCTTTTGCATGAAAATCCACTTAAGGGCCTATAACCTAGTCTTTCATAAAATAGGTGTTTAATAATAATGATCTTTTCATATAAAACCTATTTAGACTTATATCTTAGTTTAGCATAATTGAATGTTTAACAATGATTTATAAGATGTTCCATAATGCTTCTAAAATCAATAACGTGTTTCATAGCCCATTAACCTTAGATATATAACATATATCTTTTCTAAAAAAGGTTAAAATGTTTAATATCGTTATAACGTGTTTTATCATCTTATAAACAATTAATCTTAGTCACATCACATATGACGTTTTATAAAAGATTAAATTGGTGAACCAAATATTTGTATATTTTAATTAAGATATTTATAAGCTCATGTCTTATTTTATAAAGTATAGATCACATGTTTGAAAAGAATACCTTTTTATTATAACCCTTGTGTGTAATGTTTTTGAAAAGTGAACGCTCTTTTCGTTAGGTTTTCTTTTAGCTTTGCGTATGGTGAATGTTGTATGTTTTTGAGTGGTGTTTGTTCTTCTTGTTTGTTTGTGTGATATTCAGTGATTGATCTAATAGTTGAGAATGAAGTGCTATTCCGTGGAAGAATCTCAAGTTTTCTATAAGCAAGGCAAGTGGACTTCTCCCTCTGCATACTCTGTTTGATCCCAAACAATACATTTAATAAAGTTTATTCTTGGGTATATGTGCATAATTTGATGGGTTACCTATTCAGATACAGCTAACCTTTCCAACTTATTCCTTGTTTAACCTGGGTTTATGATTTAATCTAGTAGCTATGCTATTGCTACAACTTTAACTTTATGATGGTACTCCTACTGATGATATCAATGTTCCAAATGGTAAGTTTACATTATTGTTGTTAATCCGATGATTAAGATAGATAATATTGTGATAATTGGAACCTGGAGTGACCACCCGGGAAAACAGTGCAACCACGAGTGCTATCATGGCTCTAGCTTTGGTAATTAGCTTTATATGCTTAGTGCCTAGCAACCTTACCTGAAATATAGGCAAGAGGGGGAGCGGTGGTGGTGGCAGCCCACGTTAACATGGGGATGTATTCTTGGCTAAGGTACCTAACCCAGGTGGCCTCCACCATCGACTTAGAAACCTTAGTAGGTTGCTTTGTATTAAGTGTATTCTGTGAAAGCCTCATAGTGGATCCCTAGCCATTCACCTCGGAAGTGTTTACGGGTTTGGCCGACCCAGGCTAGAGGGGATACATGGCTTGTGGGTAAAGTTGTACCACCTCTGCAGAGTGTAAAACTGATATATCAGCCGTACTCACGGTTATGAGCAGCCTGGACTCCTCATATGATAATTGAACTTAAAGATGGACATTAAAATGAAGATTCGATGATCTACCAATGGTTTGCTTAAGTGGTTTCACTTAAGTGTTTTTGATATACTCTTATACCTTTGTTTAATGGGAATACATGGGATTGACACTTATTAGTAAGACAGGTGTTGTTAATAAAATGTTGACCAACTAAAATGCTTACTGCTCAACCTTAGCCTCACCTTGTTAAACTTGCATTATTTTTCCCCCACTTGCTGAGCCCCGACCATAAGTGAGCTCACCCTTGCTTAAATTTTGATCGGAAGTTTGCAGATGAAGATATGATGCTGAACTCCATGGATGCTAGTCTAGTGATACCCCCGGTCATCTTCCTGTGGATGGATGTCCATGTTTCGCTGTACTTTGATGAATAAAGGTTAAGACATTATGTCTGTTTGAAGTATAATATGTTAATATAATCGTTATTTACGCTTTTATGCATTGTTCTTTTGATATATTACACTTGTGACGTCAACATATGTGTGGAATTAGATCCTAGCACACATATGCGATGCACCCGGCTCTGTCCATTGGAACCGGGTGTGACAGAAGTGGTATCAAAGCAATGTGACCGTAGGTCACTAGATTAGTTAGAAATGGAAAGTCTAGTCAGTATTTCAAAACATGGTCTAATTTCTTCCATTAAAACTTACTTTATATTAAAAACTTGTCTCTTTTATCTTCAACTCTTCTAGTCTGATTTTTGGTCTATCAGAAGACTCTGCTCAAAAGCACTACAAGATGATCAATTTAGGTTGCAGAACTTGAAGCGAATTTTGACTAAAGGAACCCTTTAGAAGCTATTGAAGATGCCTCATTCTCTGTCTTATCCCCACCCTGCAAGAAGTTTTGTTATAGATCTCTTGGATCTATTACCATTCTTCTTGGTTAAGTTGATAGGAAATTCTTTAGTATTATGATTTTTGACTAGATCGGTAAGGACGATGTTATATTATATTATAGTGGTTTTCAAATCCATAATGTTGATATATAACCCTTGACTTCTACTCTTGTTTTCTTGCTATTGAATTGCCATCCTTGGGCAATATCTACCTTGATATATTGAATTCTTTGTCTCTCTACTTCTCTCCTTGATAATGCCTTTGTATTTTGTATCCTTAAAAGAAAAAAACTTTCTCATATCCTTGGTTGTATAATTTATCCCCGCTTCACCAGTTAGTGGTTATCTTATTTCACTCTTGGTCATTAATGTTTTGAATCTTGTCTACCTCCTTGTTATTTCTGATCTGATTCCTGGATGTTATAATCTCTTTCTTATTCCTAACCTTGTCCCGCCTTTCAAAAAAACTATAAGAAATTGTTTTCCTTAGGAAAGATTGCCTTTTGATTGAATGAATAACATCGAGTTATGTTGTGCTGATATGTTTGAGTTCATGTTAGCTATCTTTGTGACTATGTTTGATTTGCTTCTTTGTAATGATTGTTGTTGTATTGTGTGACTTTTGTGTACAATGACAACAGTTAGCTAGGTTAAACCATAGATAGTTGGGTTCTCTCTACTCTTTATAGTTTGTCTTAGCTCAATCTTTTTGTCCCTTCTTTCCTTACTATATCCATATAGATGTCAGACCTTGGAATGTCAACTACAAGTGATGTCACTAAGTGCAAAGAATACATGGTATTGGCAACTCCTCTAGCTAAGGATCAGATGGAACAGTTCAAGAAGGCGCATGCTCAGTTTCTGCAAGCAACATCTCAAGTGGTAGCTAGACTCCAACAAGTTGATTTAGCAGAATTTATAGCACCTGAATAGACTACCAATAACCATATGACATCAACCACAACATCACCCTTGATAGTTGACTTAGAAAAGCTGTTACATGCACAAGCTATGATAATACAGAAAGCATCTCAACTCACCTCCTCATACCAGAAGTGTTGGCAAGTCAAAACATCACTAGAAATGAAACAACTGATAAACAGACACAAAAGGATGCACACCAACAAACAAATGGTCTTGGAACATGTTGTTATTGTGAGTATTATGGAATTCCTTGTCACCAGATCAGTACAAACGAAAGTGAAACTGCAAAACAAAAGAACCAGATTTTGTTTTCTGGCATAAAAAGTCAATGGTCTCCCCAAGAACAACTAATAGCAGATTCTCGAATACCTAATGCACTGTCAGACGATGAATTGCCATGTTTTCCAAAAAAGGAAACATCACAAGGATGCCCAGCTCCAAAAAGAAGCACATGAGTGTTACATTGATGGATGGACTATCACCTGCACACAGTTTTAGCCTCATCGTCGCATCAGGTTCAAGAAACAAAAAGGGAAACATGGAAAAAGTCAAGAAAAAACTCCAAGAAAAGCTTGCTATCTATGTGGACGTGAAGACCATTACCTTCGTAATTGTCCTGAGAAGATTTCACTACCAAACACCCCCAAGATAAAGCTATCTCAGTCTTCAGACATAAAATATGAACAAAAATGCACAGAAACTTCTATCAACATCGTGAAGGACAACAAAAGGAATAGGAAAATGTTTGGATACATGAGTAGTCCACCCCAACCACAAGCAAAAGCCCCAAAACACATGGATACCCAAATAGAAGAATCAAGCTAGACTCAGCTATATGGGATACAGACATCCAATCATCCCTCATCACCTATTGGTCAAGCAAAGTTGACTCGCAAAAAACTCAAAGCAAGAGGTGCTTGCTACTACTGCAAAAATGAAGAACATATTATTCATGAATGCCCCAAGAAGCATCTAGACCAACTAAAGAAGAAGACGGCGAAGCAAGACCCAAACAATAATCCAGAAGACTAACCAGTTATAAGTACGATGATGAAGATCACTTGATTAGCATTCAATGCGGAGTGAAGAAACAATAAGTCCCTTATATATAGAAGAGTTAATGTGTGAACTAAGAACCTACGAGTGACCATATATCACCATTGTTTTCTTGCTAGCCTTCCCTAATCTCGAGGACGAGATTCTTTTTACGGGGGGTAGATTTTGTAACACCCTAAATCTAGCAAATGCAAACAAACCTATTTGAATTATTAAATTTTAGTAGAAAGGAAAAATAGTTATGTTTTCAAATAAGGAAAACCTTGATATATATATTTTGAAGAATTTCTTGGATACATAAAATTTAATCAAGTGTTTGAAGCATTCATGCTGGAGCATAAATCTTGGTTGACTTGATTTGGAAATACAATTTTTGATTTAATCATATGAAGGAAATCGAAATCTCGTTTTATAAAATAATAAAGAATTATTAGTATATTACCATTGTAATATGTATTTTATTTTGTTAATACCTTTTAAATAATAGTGCTTGCAAAAGCTCCATTTTTATTAAACTTTAATTTCTTTTGGTGATGATCTTTTATTTAAAAGAGGATTCTTTCTAAAACAATATTCTTCTACAAAACAAATATTTATTTATGTTAATATTATTTTGGGAGATTTTTCTGCAGTGTATATATATATATATATATATTTATATACATATATATATATATTTATATATATATTCTGAATATTGAAAAAAGAAAAAAAAAACAAACCCTAATCTAAACCGGCCCAACAAGGCCCAGTCGCGCGTGCCCCCTAACCCTAATCGACCGCCGCTCCTCCCTCTGGCCGCCGCCCCTTGCTTTCTCTCTCCCTCTCCCCTGCGCTCTCTACTGCATGCTAGCCGCCGCCGCGCCTGAGCCCCACGCACGCCCTCTCTCTTCTCCCTCCCCTCTTCTTTCCCACACCGCCGCTAGGGACCCTGCCCAGCCGCGCCAAGCCCGACGCCCCGGACATCCTGAGCAGCCAGGAGCTCCTCCCCGTGCGCTGCTTTCAGGCCACCCCGGCCGAGCCCTGAAGCGTCCATGCCCCTGCACGCCACGCCTCACCTACCCGCCGAGCAGCGCGACGACCCGCGCCCCGTGCACCAAGCCGTGCCGCGCCAGGAGCTAAAGCCCTAATGCCCAGAAGCACGCGATCCAGCCGACCGCACCGACGTCATCGAGCGCGCCCTTGTCCAGAACACCGACCGATGCCAAGCCCCGACCGCGCAGCTCCCGCGCCCGAAGCCCAAGCGACCCTGTCGTCCTTTTCGTCGTTATGGAGCTTTAACACGTCCGTTTCTCCCCATTACTCCCTCTCCTCCATGAACGCCATTCATGACCGCCATGAAGCACTTCGGCCGCCCCTCTCCCTCCCCAGCCGACCTCTCCCCTTCCCTCCCATCCCCTATAAATTGTACGCCAAGTTCCTCCCTTCTCCCTCCCACAACTGAGCTCGCCCCTTTCTCACTCTCTTCTCGTTCTCTCCCTCGCCTCCGGAGCTCACCATCGTTGCTGGAGTCCGTGGAGACTCGCCGGAGTTCGTACTCGCCACCCACGCAGCACCCTGGCCAGACCTCACGCTCGTTCCCTTGACCGTCGTTCATCCATGCGCATGAACGAGAACCCAACCAAGGTTGAAGACAACCCACTGATTTATTTTCTAAATCATGTTTTGAAACTTGCGATTTATCGTTGTAATATTGATGCGATTTGGCGATTCACGTGTATGATTTTAGAGATTCGATATATACGTGTAACCAAAATCGAACCCGCGACAACGCTTTAATATGAGTATGATTTTATGAGTACGGTCACTATTTGATTTTCATACTAGAAAATATTTACAGATTTGATTTCGCTTTTGTGTGTGTGGAACGATAATTGCTAGTAGTATTTTAAGTGTAAACTTATTTGCATGAAGAAATAGAAGAAATACTAGGCCACGTATTTTCGGTCAAGTAAAAATATAGATGTTACTAGTCGTAATAAAAGTATTCATAAGTATAGCACTTAATTACTTAGAATTAATAAAATATTTATTTATGTCATAATAACCCTGAATATGTTATTAAAAGTCCCATTTAGTAATTTACAACTAATTCTTAGTATATTAATGTCAGAAGAATTATAAATGAACAATTTCTAGTTATACGTATAAATTCTATTTAGAAAAGAAAGGAGAAAACCGAAAGAGTAGAATTTATATGTTAAAACGACCTAATTAGACGCTTATACTTTTCTAATAAAGAAGATGATAGTATGTTGGTAAACATATGTTTCTTACTAATGAAGTAGATAATCTGTTTCTAGTTTAACATGACCTTTTAATAGATATCATATTTAACAAGGATCGTTAAAGATGTTTAAGTATAGCCGTATTAAGTAAGAAATTTAAAAGAATAGAGTTTTCTAAAGATACTAAAATGATAGAATTGGTGTTCATATCTTTAAAATGATGACCTATTGGGTTGAATGTAGTTTTCTCAATAAATATGGATTTAGTATTTTCATAATAAAATGATAATCATCTATTATCTCTTCACATAAAACTCATTTAGTCTCATATTTAAGAATCTGTAGTTATATACTTTACAATAGTAATATGTCATATAACGTTTCTAATAATGATATAATGGCTTAATTAAGTGCTCACACTGTTATAACTAAAATGATAGTTAATAATATACCAATGAATATAGTATTCATTTCAAATGATTTAGGTCATATGTCCCTAAATTGAAACTAAATATAATCAATAGATTATTTATATTTTCTTAATTAAAAGATAACAAGGATCATTGCTTTTATAAACTAAAATGGTAGTTTATACATAATTTCATTTCTAATGAATTAGATCATTTGTTCCTATAATAGAATTAAAGATAATTAATAGATTAATTATCCTTTATCATAATTTATTAATCAAACCTATAGTCAATTTGTTCTTAACTAGATTTATGGCACGATTAATAATTTCATAGAATTTAGTCCACATTATATACGAATCACTTAGTTTTCCTAAAGGATAAAATAAAGTAATAAGAATTGAAGTTCTTTTATAACTTAAAATGATACTTTATATATTGACTTCGAATATAATAATATAGGCTATGTGTTTTCTAATAAAATTAAAAGATACTTATTTGTTCATTATCTTTTGCATGAAAATCCACTTAAGGGCCTATAACCTAGTCTTTCATAAAATAGGTGTTTAATAATAATGATCTTTTCATATAAAACCTATTTAGACTTATATCTTAGTTTATCATAAGTGAATGTTTAACAATGATTTATAAGATGTTCCATAATGCTTCTAAAATTAATAATGTGTTTCGTAGGCCATTAACCTTAGCTATATAACATATATCATTTCTAAAAAGGTTAAAAATGTTTAATATCGTTATAACGTGTTTTATCATCTTATAAACCCTTAATCTTAGACATATCACATATGACGTTTTATAAAAGATTAAATTGGTGAAACAAATATTTGTATATTTTAATTAAGATATTTATAAGCTCATGTCTTATTTTATAAAGTATAGATCACATGTTTGAAAAGAATACCTTTTTATTATAACCCTTACGTGTAATGTTTTTAAAAGCGAACGCTCTTTTCGTTAGGTTTTCTTTTAGCTTTGTGTATGGTGAATGTTATATGTTATTGAGTGGTGTTTGTTCTTCTTGTTTGTTTGTGTGATATTCAGTGATTGATCTAATAGTTGAGAATCAAGTGCTATTCCATGGAAGAATCTCAAGTTTTCTATAAGTAAGGCAAGTGGATTTCTCCCTCTATATACTCTGTTTGATCCCAAACAGTACATCAATAAAGTTTATTCTTGGATATTTGTGCATAATTTGATGGGTTACCTATTCAGATACACATAACCTTTCCAACCTTATTCCTTGTTTAACCTGGGTTTATGATTTAATCTAGTAGCTATGCTATTGCTACAACTTTAACTTTATGATGGTACTCCTTCCGATGATATCAATATTCCAAATGGTAAGTTTACATTATTGTTGTTAATCCGATGATTAAGCAAGATCATATTGTGATAATTAGAACATGGAGTGACCACCCGGGAAAACAGTGCAACCACGAGTGCTATCATGGCTCTGGCTTTGGTAATTAGCTTTATATGCTTAGTGCCTAGCAACCTTACCTGAAATATGGGCAAGAGGGGGAGCGGTGGTGGTGGCAGCCCACGTTAACATGGGGACATATTCTTGGCTAAGGTACCTCACCCAGGGGGCCTCCACCATCGACTTAGAAACCTTAGCAGGTTGCTTTGTATTAAGTGTATTCTGTGAAAGCCTCATAGTGGATCCCTAGCCATTCACCTCGGAAGTGTTTACGGGTTTGGCCGACCCAGGCTAGAGGGGATACACGGCTTGTGGGTAAAGTTGTACCACCTCTTCAGAGTGTAAAGCTGATATATCAGCCGTGCTCACGGTTATGAGCAGCCTAGACTCCTCACATTATAATTAAACTTAAAGATGGACATTAAAATCAAGATCTAATGATCTGACAATGGTTTGCTTAAGTGGTTTCACTTAAGTGTTTTTGATATACTCTTATACCTTTATTTAATGGGAATACTTGGGATTCACACTTATTAGTAAGACAGGTGTTGTTAATAAAATGTTGACCAACTAAAATGCTTACTGCTCAACCTTAGCCTCACCTTGTTAAACTTGCATTAGTTTTTCCCCCACTTGCTGAGCCCTGACCATAAGTGAGCTCACCCTTGCTTAAATTTTGATCAGAAGTTTGCAAATGAAGATATGATGCTGAACTCCATGGATGCTAGTCTAGTGATACCCCCAGTCATCTTCCTCTGGATGGATGTCCATGTTTCACTGTACTTTGATGAATAAAGGTTAAGACATTATGTCTGTTTGAAGTGTAATATGTTAATATAATCATTATTTATGCTTTTATGCATTGTTCTTTTGATATATTACACTTGTGACGTCAATATATGTGTGGAAATAGATCCTGGCACACATATGCGATGCACCCGGCTCTGCCCATTGGAACCGGGTGTGATAGGTTGCACATCTTTACCCACAAGCCATGTTACCCATCTGCCAAGGGTCATGAATCCCATACACCTCTAACAAGGAAGCGAGGCAGGGTAACACTACGATGCCTTTACAAAGTTCCACTAGCTTCAGAAAACCCGCTACAGTTTATAGGAAGCTCCAGTGCAGGAATCCCTCGCCTGAACGCCATCGCAGCAAAATCAACCCAAGGACCTCCCTACACTGACCACTCCCCTACTGCCCTTGCCCCTTTCGGGTAATTTAGTCATCCACTAGCTTTCCTAGTTAATCAGCCAAGGGTGTCCCATTAAACCCTTGTGGTAGCACTATTTTCCCGAGTGGTCGCTACATGTTCCAATTAACATAATGATCTTATCATGAACATAAATAACATAACAGAATAATTAGAACATGGATGTAATGAAATATTATCCCAAAACCATATAAAGCAATAGCATAACTACCCAATTGGTTTAGGGATAAACAAGGTAAAAAGGATAACTAGTCTAGGGTGACCTATTGGGTCCCATCAAAATTAAACCTATGCATTGATAAGTAATAATAAACGACATTATTGGGTAAATGAAAGTGATCAAGGGCACAACTTGCCTAGCACTTGAGATTACAGTTACTAGGGTAATTCTTCAGATCCTTGTGACCGCACTGCTTAGTCGTAGCAATACAAACAAACATGGTATAGACAAGATTAACATCACACCAAACACAAGTACAAACTGAATAATAATCTATGCGTTGCTACGAGATCGTGGGAACGAGAACCACTAAGATCGGAGTCATGGTCATCAAGTTATGAGGTGATTAAATGAGTAACACTAGGTTCTATGTTTATTTCATAATTCCAGAGAAAAGATAACCTAAAGTAGTAATTAATTGAACTTTAGTCTGAATTGATCATAGATCATCTTCTATTACATTGATAAGCAGATTAACAAGACTAGCCAATATAAGTTAAATAAAGATCTACTTATAAAAGAATGAGACATGGTACAATAATTGTTGTTGTTGCATAGTAAATATTTATACGAGACTAATGCAACCGGAACGAGTCAATTCAGGATTAAAATATGGAAGTTATGAATTTCTGAAGATGTTATGTTTTTGTACAAGATTAAATAGGATACAAATTTTAATTTGGCTTTCATGTGAAAACAGTGGTACTAGATGATAAACCATAATATTAAAAAATTATAGGAACTGGAATGGACTAAAAAAGAGTTAGTATGAATTTTCTATGAATAAAATGAGTTTCTGGAATTATTTATATACTAAAAATCATTTTCTATAATTATTTATTTATTTTCTCTTCTCCCTGGACTTCGCGCATAAAAACAGAGAAGCCTAGGGGTTAAACTATACAATGCCCCAGACTCAGCAAACAGCGCGAGTGGAGCGCGGGTTGTTTTCCCTAAAGCATAAGGGCTTTTTTGCAAAGTGGGCAACCAAAGCGGGGTGGACGGATCGCAGCCGTTGATTGCTAGGCTAGATCTGTGGATCGGATCTAACATGCGAAGGGGTATGCGACGATATAATCCTGGCCATCTACTGAGGATCGGACGGTGCTAAGCGCATGAGCTCTGAAACCTGCCCAACACCACACAGTTTGAATCGAACGGCGCCAACATGTCCGTTCCCCACCTCGACCAAGCACGGCGACGCCTCCAGCCTAGACGGTGGGGAGATGGCCGGAGTTCAGTGATTTGCCCCAATCCCGAACAACCATGGAGCAATTCCAGCGCTACACGTCGAGCGACGCATGGCGAACCCATCGGTATACTCCAATCACTCGCTCGAACGACAGGCGCCCCTGCCCATGACAAGGCGTGAATCTGCGGCGTCGAGGGAAGCTCGACGACGACACCCGATCACAGCCACCCTAAGCTCGATGCGACGAGAACACTACCTAATACTATGCACGAAACAAAGGGGTCTGAGGTTACTCACCATGCAATAAGCCGCAGGATGACCCAACAACGAATGAGCGGTTATTCACTGGTGTTGTCGCGGCTGCGGCAAGAGAACCGTTCCAATCCAGAGAATTGAAGGTCGTAGAGGCTCTCCCCGGTCTAGGCGACACTAATCGACCACAACCCAAGGACGGGGCGCAGGCGTAGCGGGGGTTCCTTCACCGGCGAAACCTTCCCACACCCGCTTCTCTCTCTCTGTCATACGCCGAGGTGTGTGTGGGTCGAGGACGCAGCGAGGTCGAGTCAAAGCCGTGGCGACAGGGCTCGGATCATATAGCCTGGAGGTGAGGGCGTAACAGCCGCGGCCGAAGCAAGCGGGGCGATGGGATCCGGTCAAGCCCGGAGCTTCCACAAGTGAGATCCGCAGCTAGTTGGGGAAGACGCCTGCTACTGGGGCCCGCGCGTCATCGATGGTGCGCGCGCGAGGTTTGTCTGACAGGGAGGGCCCCGCATGTCGGTGTCTAGGCGCGTGCGGGGCAGGTGTTTGGTGCAGGCGCGCGACTGGTGCGTGGGGCCCATGTGGTAAAGAGACAAGGCGCCCACCGCATGGTGATGTTGGGCTGGCGCTGCAATGGGCCATCGCGGGAGTGGAGAGGTGGGGGGCAGAAAAGGAGAGGAGCGGCCCAGCTAGGGTTTTCTTTTTCTTTTATACTTCCTCTTCTTTTCTCTTCTCTATTATTTCCAAATTCCATTTGAATTCAATTTCCTATTTTATATTCAGATTTCCCCATATCAATGCAATCCAATCATGAATATAAACATTACTATTTCCATATTATTATTTATTCTCCTCCCCATTATATAATCCTAGTAATAAATGATTTAATCACAATTTCTTTCCTTTTGATTTACAAATTTAAAATTTAAATCCAAGATAAGGTTTAGGAATTCAAATTTTAATACATACTCAAAATCAATTGTGAAGTAATGGATATATATTTATTTTAGTCGGTTTATTTGTTTGGTAAATGTTTGAAATATGAGTCACACTCATATGGTTCCTTTCTTTTTAGGAAAATGGTATTTTCATTACGGGACATGAGTTTAAAATTACTTAAAAATTAAATATTCATGAAAGCAATTGCTTATGGTACATCATTTCATGAAATGCATAATCATTTAGTTGAATAGAAAAATTTTTCTATTGCTTCTTTTCCGAAATAATTCTTGGTTTTCAAAATTCAGTCCTCAAATTTCAACACTCAAGTATAATTTGAGATTTCTAAATTTACTAATTTATTTCTTCCTGTATTTATTTTATTATTATTAATTTTTTAATACAGATTTTGGGCCTTACACATTTCTAAGATCATGGCGTGACTTGATTAGAGTTTAAACCACAAAAGTTTTGAATAGTTAATATTTGCTTCAATTTTGAATTCAACATACACCAGTCTGAATTAACACGACACGAGCCACAAAAACCTGATCGGATTAAAACGACATTTACATATTAAATTTCCACAGTTATGGACAGTGAAACAGATTTATTATGAATTATCGGTTTTGGCTCTAATTATCTCGGTCTTTAATTTTGCCTCAATACTTTTGTCGTCGAGTTCTAATTAATTTGCTTGGGATGCAATCAAAGGACTGGACTAAATTTTCAAATTCATCTTTGCGTGAGTGATGAATTTTAAATAATCACCAGACTCATCGATATTTTCGAAACAATTATGTTCCGAACATCACGAAAATTTAGAAAAAGCCCGGATAAATGAAGATAAAAACAATGTCGAACTCGCGGTAGATGAAACAGATTAAGACAGAGACTGTTATTATCCCATGCTTAAATCTATAGTAGCTGTTAAATGTATAGTAACACCTAGGGGTGTTACAGCCCACCCCCCTTAAAAGAACCTCGTCCTGAGATTCGGAGCGAAAGACTTTTAAGAGTAGAGAAGCATGTAACTCCTGTCCATATCAGCGATAATATAAGATCATTCTAGGCAGGATCAATGATCTCAGATGTTGTTTCTTTAGTGGATATAGCATGTACCACTATAAGATGTCCACAAAAGAGATGATATCCAAATTAAGTTGGATGCAACCTCTTGGGTAAAACATATCGAAAGAAATTTGTCGATAAATCATCATTGGAAATCCATAGCACATGAAACGGGTGTGGATGTCGAACAACGCCACAGTTCACCCGTGGCTAGCCAGAAAATCCAAGCCCAATGAAAAATAATAGACTCGAAAAATCACTAGTGAAGGGATCTTATAGATGCTGACTTCACAACCAATCTATTTTATCCAGCACTAATCATGGCTCGACTTGATCACACATGTTGGAAAACCATACGTGAGGCGATCGAGGCACGACTAGAGTAATGACTAGATGGTTACCAGTAGACCTAACTTGATTCTTGCAAGTACTTCCTTAGGATGGGTTGAACCAAAGAGAGTTTAGACAACTCGACAAAACGATTTCTAAACTCAACCTTTGATCATAATGCAGTTACAAGTTAGTAAAACCAACTTGTTGAAATATTTTTGATATTGAGCAAGTCCTCTTATTATCCATCGGCAATCTAATGGTCGAGAGCTCACTTTTGTTAACAGGAGATCCTGCATTTGGGTAGAAATCCATTTGGTCAGGTTGTTCATCCATTGCTTCATGCGATATGAACTGACTTGGTTAAGGAATGCATGGATTAAATAAGAGAGCAAATGAACAAACTCTTGCATCTCAGCAGCAAGGAAAGCCAATCTCCATTTGAGAACTAATTAGCTGTCTCTCAACACTAAAAAGCTTCAAGGCTTCACCTTTACACAAAGGACATAAAGGGAACTTGTATGAGTAGTCACTACCAAGATCAAAAGAAAAGAGACCACACATGAAAGTGGTATGCCCTTTTGATCCAACTGAGATGATAGATATTGCTTGATCACTTGACAAATAACATAGAAATTGTTTCAAGGGAAGGTCCACGGAAGATAACACATCAGTGTAATTCCATAATGGATCATGACTAGAGACCTTGATACTAGCATCCGACGAGTAGCACAATCCTGAGTGCGCATTCACAGGGAGCTCTCAGCTTCGCTGCGGCACCATAAGTCCTTAATCATGACACCATCACCGAACTAGCACCAATAATGAATCTCACGGGGTAAGAACAATTTGTGCAGAGATAACATATCGATATAATCTCATAATGGATTATGACTGCTAACGGTGATACCAACGCATGCCAAGTAGCGCAACCATGTGTTGATCACCCACAGGAGGCCCTCGGTTTCGTCGTGGCACCATCGATTTTAGTCATAACACCATTACCAGATGTAACCAATAAAAAATCTCACACGGCACAAATGGATTGAGCAATGGTGACAATATACAAAGAAACTCTACATGTCAGAATAATTACAAGTAGAGAGCCAAATAGATCATGGCCCAATGAAACGAACAAGGCATGGCCATAACCTAAATTGATTGATGAGGGAGTATGAGGGGAGACTGTTAATTCAGCTCCAAGCATATTTCTATGCCCATCATAGATATTACAAGGTCAAAGATCAGTATCTGATTAGATACAGAGGGAAAACAATCATAAGATTAAGTTGGTATGCCTTCGATAGATACGAGGAAACCAAAGGTATCAAATTAAGGAAAATGATCAGGCATGACTTTCCTAGGTTGGGTTGATAAAGCGACAATGCAATCCTCCAAGAGAGGCAAAATAGAATAGAGACATCAACTTGCACCAATCGAACAAGGGAATGGTTTTGGAAGGAGATATAACTTGAGATTCTTGTTTTAAGCCTGGTTACACTTTATGACCAACAAAAAATTATCTAAGTATTTATTTGTATGAGTTTGGTCATGGAGGGATAATGGAAGATTCAAATTTGGGTCATAGTTTACTAAATAAGAACATGGCCTAGTTTCGGGTTTAGGCAAACAAGTCACCAACCTTCTATCGAGACATCAAATACAAGAGCAAACACAATTTGCACTAATGGTCAAATTAAGAAAACTGGAAGCCATCTAAACACGTATCTCTAAGATATCACATTATTTACAATCACCAAGTATTGGAACAAAGGTGAGAGAAGCATTTTCGTGCACAGATGACAAACATGATGCAACAATCAGGATGCATGCTCGTCCTATGCGTCCTCACAAGTTTTGCCAACATAATATGGCAATAGCATTCTATATCGGTGGCATACTTATGACTCTCACGGTATTTTACTAGTCATCAGTTACACATACGTTTTCGATGTTAGTGTTCCTATAGAAAATTCCATCACAACCCATTTTTCCCATGATGCAAGGTCCACACATGATAGTTTATCATAGTTTATACTCCATATGTTTCTATATGGAGGTCAGCTCATCATTAAGCGCCGACCGCGCATAGGCACCGCTGCCACACTTTAACCATAGGGCAGCTCATTATGGTAACTCACCTTCTTACCTAAGCGTAGGTGCGTCGTTGCAAATACATTACACTTCTCAGTATTCCCATGTCTGTATACCCATACACATCCATGGGGTACTGAATCCCAGAAGAGTAAATACACCACATCGTAGCCTTCATATATACATATGTAGAACATGTATATATTCAAGCGCTTTTCATGCTTTCCCCTAGACCGATGTTTGTTCGGTCGTGCTCTCACATCTCACCTTACCTGAGCTCGATCCATTCAAGACTGAATGGCGTCAGAAATAACATTACACATGTATGAAATATCCCCCGGTTGTGGGTTAGTGTTTTGAATCTAAGCCACCTGATAGTCCTTAATTTAGGGCTTAACGGAGGATGTCGCTAGCATTGTAGTTTTTCAAATCTATAATTTTTCAAAACCAAACATTGTGTTTAGTTGAAAATAGGTTTTTTAAACCAAAACTTTGTTTTAAAAATACGTATGTGACCGTATTAGACTTAATCTTGCTCCGATACCAGCTGTGGCAGAACCTCCCAAGTTATTGGACCCACATGCACATGTCCTCGTCTCACAGACCTCAGATGGCTATGCATGTGCATCGGATAACCTAACAGGATCCGTCCGAGTGTCCCAAGGACCCCAGATAAACCATTTACAACCAGGATCACAAGATTGAGTAAACACAAATCACACACCAACATTTTGCAGCAGAATTTCTTTATTACAAAAAGTTACAAGTTACAACAAATTTACATTACATTTATCGGAGTGATTCCAAAAGTGATTCAAAGAAATAAACTACAAAATGTTATAAATTATTTATAAGTTTGAAATATATGCTAGCTCAATGACAATCCTCAATAAGATGTGAGAAGAGCTACTTTAACCTATAAGAAGGTCGAGCCCACCGGCACTTAGCACCATCAACAACAACACAAAACTAGTACCTGCAACAACATGGGTTCGAAAACCATGAGTACGAAGTGTACTTTCACAAGTCTTACCCGACTAAGGAAAAATGACTCTCAAGGATATGCTGGTTAAATAGGAATCAAGGAAAAGGCTTTAGCAAGAATCAACTTAGATACTTTTGCAGAAATAGCTTACTAAAGTGAGTCCTTACTTTCCATATTTTAATGCCAGATTGAATATTAATATACTCTGGTTGCATCTAGTATAATTTAACCATCTCATCAATACAACATCATTTTTATTCATAAGGTTTACATCCTGACTTAGGTTGCAGGTCAGAGATCAAGTTTCCATTGTTCGAGGATATAACGGCGATCCGAATTGATTTACTCAGCTGAGGATCTCTAACCACACGACATATGTTTATCGTAACTCTTGCATATATCTACCATTCCCATGGATCCTCCACTGCATGACTAGGTCTGTGCCACCCGAGAGCACACCACCCCTTTTAGGCGGTCCTTTGCCAAGAGGGTACGTGCCACTCTCGCCATCTCTCCACTCCCAATGCGTGAATGTCTTTTCATGTATGGAATAGCCGGGTTCAAGCTTACCCTGTCCCATATCCAGGGAATGTGGCTAGTTAAGATAGTCCTTGATCATATAGGCCTACATATGCATCCAATCCTTAATTAACTTGGGTGGAGCATCACCTGTTCCTAGCCCAAGTCTCGATTTAAATACTTTCATCTTTAGGATTATTTTGTGTTCCTAAGGATGAAAAGAGCATTATAGGGAACTTTGCAGTAAGATCCCACCATGCTCCCAATGAAAATATTCTTGGAGGTAGAAGCCATCCTTCCTCAGGATAACCGCTGAGCTAGGCATTAATGCAAAGGACAAACTCTATCCACAAGATTTACCTCTAGGCAGGGCTAAGCAATTTTTGTAAACAATATTTGATACTTCACCGGAAGTATCCTTAAAGGGAATGGATTTCAAGGTAGCCAATGCATCAAAGGGTTTTTAGGCAACTCCTATAAACCTAATGCACATTTTGCTAGACTTAAAGTGTGTAAAAATCATTTAAAAACACAAGGAAGGGGTTGCATGCACCGGGGCTTGCCTGGAATAAACACTACGTTAGTGTTTGTTAGACGAGGACCACTTGGAGACCAGCCAGTTATGTTGGCACTTGTTCAGTCTGTCCATCTTCAGGATGATCCACCAGCATCACCTCATGGAGTAGCCCACCCGTTGCATCATCTTGGGGTCGACTCGGCTCTTGTCCTCCACATCTCGTGTTTAATTAATGTACCTAAATGAAATGCATAATGTGCATGTATGAACATAAGGAGGAATAGCAAGACTAAATAATGCTATACGGGAGGGAACTAAACACTTAATAGCGAGGCGCAATACAACTCAAGCACGAAACTATAGCCAAGCATAGGTTCTATTAACTTTCTAACCCAATATTATAATCTAACCTAAATAGCACGCCAACTAAGCAAAGCAGCACACTAATTTTAAGTCTAATGGATAATGCATTATCCAAAGGCATAGAGCCTTGTGAAACTACATTCTCCATAATCTAGATACTTAAAACACTTATACCTCTTCTACTATGCGGTTTCTCATATTTCGACTGAAATCGGCTCGCTAACGCTACTCGCTTCCAATTTATTTAGAAACGACACACACTCATCTAATATTTCGGCTAACAGGAATAACAAAAATGCGCACCGATATTAGATTCAGCTCGAATCCACTACATCGATTAACGAATACTAATTCGGACTTTTTGTTGATCACACGTTAAATATTGCAATCTATTCTACTAATCCATTTATTAAAATTAAATAAAATAACAGAAGCAGAGAATTAACTCATCCTACTAAAATCTGACTTGAAACCACGAAATCGATGGCGCTGTCCGGCTTGCGCATATCACTGATACTTGAGGAGAGTTGCACTGGCGCTTCCCTTTCGTCTTCCGGCACGAACGCAAGGTGCGACAAAGCTGCTAAAACAACAACGATGTCGGGGATGCGGACGTTACTGCCTCGGATGTGGACACGACCGCAACACCCAGCGCGAGGACAAAGGAAGCCAGAGCAACAATGGCGCATCGACTTCGACGCTAAGCACCGGAGCACAACGATGTCGCGGTGCAGTAAGAAATAGTGACGCCACGATGGCCAGGGAGGCTCGACGTCACAGTGGAGTGGACGCTGCATAAAAGCTCGGCGAGCAGTGCTACACGGCGGTGCCGGGGACGAGCTGAGGACGAGGTGCCAAACAACGGCATGGTTGAACCAGAAGAGGGCATCGGCAGTCGGCGGCGAGCTGCTGGAGAAGATAATGCCGATGAGGTCGAACGAGTAGACAGGAACGTGAACTGGAGCAAATAGAGCTTCACGGCGAGCAGAGGAGCAGGGGTGCGCCACGAAGAGCACGCCGGTGAGGCTTGGTGGAGGAGCACCGGGCGTGGCTGTCATGGAAGATGGTGGCATCAAGCATGGCACAAGGTGGAGCCGAGCCGACTAGCTCAGCTGTCAACAATAAGTGATGATGGGAACCACGATGGAGCAGAGTGGTGATGACAACATGGCGGGCGAGAACGCTGGGAACGCCTGGTGCTCAAGTACGCGCGATCGTGTGAAGAGGAGTGCAGCGGATGCATGACGAACAGGAAGTGAAGAACCTAGAAGCCGTGTACTTGAGATAAAGACAGAGACGGCGGCCAGGATATAGAAAATGGAAACAAGCTAACGACTAGAAATAAGCGGTGCCCTACGTGTATGGATAAGAGTAAAGAAGAGAGGATAAGGATAGCAGTGCAGTGAAGAGGGAATAAAGAGAATAAAAATTGGAGCTTTTCCTCCTTAATTAATATATAATTTTCTATCCAATTTATACTTTTCGGCAACAATTAATCCTAGATTCAATTCTAAGATCATGGCGTGACCTGATTAGAGTTTAAACTACAAAAGTTTCGAATAATTAATATTTGCCTCAATTTTGAATTCAACATACACCAGTCTGAATTAACACGACACGAGCCACAAAAACCTAATTTGCCTGAGAGGCAAATAGATCGGATTAAAACGACATTTACATATTGAATTTCCACAGTTATGGACAGTGAAACAGATTTATTATGAATTCTCGGTTTTGGCTCTAATTATCTCGGTCTTTAATTTTGCCTCAATACTTTTGTCGTCGAGTTCTAATTAATTTGCTTGGGATGCAATCGGAGGACTAGACTAAATTTTCAAATTCATCTTTGCGCAAGTGATGAATTTTAAATAATCACCAGACTCATCGATTTTCGGAACAATTATGTTGCGAACATCACGAAAATTTAGAAAAAAGCCTGGATAAATAAAGATAAAAACAATGTCGAACTCACGACAGACGAAACAGATTAAGACAGAGACTGTTATTATCCCATGCTTAAATCCATACTCGATGTCAAATGTATAGTAACACCTGGGGTGTTATAGCCCTCCCCCTTAAAAGAATCTCGTCCCAAGATTCGGAGCGAAAGACTTTTAAGAGTAGAGAAGCATGTAACTCCTGTCCATATCAGCGATAACATAAGATCATTATAGGCAGGATCAATGATCTCAGATGTTGTTTCTTTAGTGGATATAGCATGTACCACTATAAGATGTCCACAAACGAGATGATATCCAAATTAAGTTGGATGCAACCTCTTGGGTAAAACATATCGAAAGAAATTTGTCGATAAATCGTCATTGGAAATCCATAGCACACGAGACGGGTCTGGATGTCGAACAACGCTATAGTTGACCCGTGGCTAGCCAGAAAATCCAAGTCCAATGAAAAATAATAGACTCGAAAAATCACCAGCGAAGGGATCTTATAGATGCTGACTTCGCAACCAATCCATTTTAACTAGCACTAATCATGGCTCGACTTGATCACACATGTTGGAAAACCATACGTGAGGCGATCGAGGCACGACTAGAGTAATGACTAGATGGTTACCAGTAGACTTAACTTGATTCTTGCAGTACTTCCTTAGGATGGGTTGAACCAAAGTGAGTTTAGACAACTCGACAAAATGATTTCTGAACTCAACCTTTGATCATAATGCAGTTACAAGTTAGTAAAACCAACTTGTTGAACTACTTTTGATATTGAGCAAGTCCTCTTATTATCCATCGGCAATCCAATGGTCGAGAGCTCACTTTTGTTATAGGAGATCCTACATTTGGGTAGAAATCCATTTGGTCAGGTTGTTCATCCGTTGCTTCATGAGATATGAACTAACTTGGTTAAGGAATGCATGGATTAAATAAGAGAGCGAATGAACAAACTCCTGCATCTCAGCAACAGGGAAAGCCAATCTCCATTTGAGAACTAATTAGCTGTCTCTCAACACTAAAAAGCTTCAAGGCTTCACCTTTACACAAAGGACATAAAGGGAACTTGTATGAGTAGTCACTACCAAGATCAAAAGAAAAGAGACCACACTTGAAAGTGGTATGCCCTTTTGATCCAACAGAGATGATAGATGTTGCTTGATCACTTGACAAACAACATAGAAATTGTTTCAAGGGAAGGTCCACGGAAGATAACACATCAGTGTAATTCCATAATGGATCATGACTAGAGACCTTGATACCAGCATCCGACGAGTAGCACAATCCCGTGTGCGCATTCACAGGGAGCTCTCAGCTTCGCTGCGGCACCATAAGTCCTTAATCATGACACCATCACCGAACTGGCACCAATAATGAATCTCACGGGGTAAGAACAATTTGTGTGGAGATAACATATCGATATAATCTCATAAAGGATTATGACTGCTAACGGTGTTGGTCACTTGTTCTCAAATGCTATGAATTAAGAACAAGGCAACACAAAAACATGTTAATGATTAATGCCCTTCGTCCTTCAAAGCATTATTTCCCTGAGGATATAACGTTCTACAGACGAAGGTTATGAAGGACGTACCTTCATCATTGCAACATAAATCAATGGAAAACGAAACATATGAAACATTATAACATGAATTATTACATGACATCATGATATATCTTTTTTTATATAATCAAGAATAAATAAGAACAATATCAGATTACATTTATACCTTCGGCTTGATTGAAGGCAAAGGTACAAGCGTGACGCACAAGCAAGTACAAGTCAGCGTGAACAGTACGGGAGTACTATTCATTTATTTATAGGCACAGGACACAGCCTGCGTAAAATTACATTCATGCCCTTCATATTCACTATTGGCTTAATAACAATCTTTCGGGGACTAGATAGCCTTTTCCTCCTTAAGTCGGTTCCACTTTCTGCTATTGAGCCGAAGCTTCCTTGCGCGCAGCTTCGGCGCTTGGTCAACCTTCGTTTCGATCCTGCTTTTCATATTGTGTACAGCTTCATCCCGAGTCCGAAGGTTCCTGTACATAAATTATGCTTGGGAAACATTGTTAACCACGTTTTTGAGGACCTTCGGAAGACGAAGGCCCCCAACAAACGGTGATACCAACGCGTGCCAAGTAGCGCAACCATGTGTTGATCACCCATAGGAGGCCCTCGGTTTCGAAGTGGCACCATCAGTTTTAGTCATAACACCATTACCAGATGTAACCAATAATAAATCTCACATGGCACAAATGGAATCAGCAATGGTGACAATATACAAAGAGACTCTACCTGTTAGAATAATTAAAAATAGAGAGCCAAATCGATCATGGCCCGATGAAATGAACAAGGCTTGGCCATAACCTAAATTGGTTGATGAGGGAGTATGAGGGGAGACTGTTAATTCAGCTCCAAGCCGAAGCTTGCTGCCTAAGCCAAAGCTCACAAAGCCGAAGTAGAAGAACTAACGAGGAAGGTTGATAAAGCAACCGAAAAATTTGAAGTTGAAGTGGTGAAGCATGAAATATGAGAGATTGAAAGGTCAAGAGCGCAAAGGAATGCCGATGAACTTTGTGCTTCCAAAGAAAGATGTTATGAAATATCCTTGGAATGCGCCAGGAAATTAAAGAACATCTTTGCTAAGGTTGGGGCATACTCCTCTGAGTAGAGATTCATTCGTGGTGATCTCAATGGAGTTGTCTAGTGGATCAGTGGGGAAGCCGAAGCTTTTGACAAAATTCTTAGTGATCGAGGAGATTTCTGCGCCTTTGCTGGTGCACGGGGGGCCACGTCCATCTTGGAGAAGGTTGGTTGTGATCATACTAAGGTTGTGGCTCAGTCAAACTTCGCCTTCTCAGTTGAAGATATCAAAAACCCTTCAGCCGAAGCTACTACCCTAGGTGGGAAATTTTACTCTGATATATGGCTGAAGGGAGGGCGAGAAGTGGCTGATGAAGCCATCAAAAGGAACGAAAAGGAGTCACATGATGCTTCAGAAATACTTGCTTTTTGCACTTTTAATTTTGTAAAAAAATAATGCGAACTTTTTAGATTGAAAATCAGGCCTGATAGTTCCTTTCATCTGTCTCTTCCACTGGACCATTTAAGTGACTACGCATTAGATACCATATATATATATATATTCTAATCACAAAACAAAATAAAAAAAGATGGCACAGAAGACTCGAACTCAACCTCTGCACAAGTCCGATTACACGCTCGACTCCAACCAGCCGTCGTTTGTCAACACGGAGGAACCGATTCTTAATTGCACTCCAAGCCTCCAGCCGACTGTCGTTTGTCATCATGGAGGGGTCAATTGTCAATTGCACTCCTAAGCCACGATCTGGTAGCTCCGGTGAATTGAGCCTGGTTTGGTCTGTCCATTGCTTTGGCGCAGGGCCTGTTTGGCAGAGCTACGGCTCCTCTAGACATAGCTTCGGCTCTAACTTCTTCACTGGAGCCGCTCTACCATGGGAGTCGTTGTTTTTTTCAAACCATTTGGTAAAGGACTCTGGCTTCGGCTACTTAAACGCCGGCTGCGCGTGGGAGAGGAACGGCGGTGGGTTGCGGGTGGGAGAGGACTGCGCGTGGGAGTAGTTTGGAGCCAGAAATTTGGGCTCCGGCTCCTTGTGCTGTTTTGGCTCCTGCTCTCTGATGAGAATCGTTTCACCTTCACCGAGATGCGTTTGGGAGGCTCCGGGTAGGAGCCGGAGCCGTGGGAGAGCCCTCCCAAACGGGGGCTAAGACAACCTCAAATGCTCTTGTTCCCAAATAGACAATGTCCTCTCACGCTCAACCCATTTGCTGATCTCGTTCATCTCTATTGTCTTGTTGTGTCCTGCCAATTTGATTTGTTGGACTCTGGTGAATCTTGCATCGACATGTTGATCAGCATGGCATGACCCTATGTGTATTGTCATCTAACAAGAGTTATATGGTAGCAGGCATCATCACGCTTCGAAAACACATCAGCGGGCTGGTCTGGCCCTCCATGACCATTCCTACAAAAGCGATCTGAAAGCAAAAGACAAAGTACTAATCACCCAGTTGCAGTGTAGGGGCGAAGGTGAATACGCCTACCCCTCGCTCGTCGACCTCTACATCAACATTCGGCAGGCCAAAGGCTGCGCCAGCATGCCCCACCGGTCGGGCCGCGGACGTCGTCCGTGCGAAGGCCAAAGTGCCTCCCTTCATTCTGACAAGCCAAGACGAAGACCCCCAGCGACTTCAAGGACTGGGTGACCGAGGCCGCGAAGACCATAAGACTTTGTCCCCCCTCAGCACGAGTAGAGACCCATGTGCAATTCGGCCCATGTTATAGGGCCCCGCCCTCGGATGCCATGTGGGCAGAGCGAGTTGGGCCACGTCTGTAATAAAGTATGCTGTAATGACACACTGTAACCCCCCTACGAGGGAATATTCCGGGGATAAACTAGGTAACTGAGGGCCTAAATGTCCTTGATAAGGTCGGGCGATTCCTCGGTTACCTATAAATACCCCCGTACTGAGCCAAAACACGGGGAGAGAACGCTATTGCTTTGTCACCCTATGTTATAGGCATTAAAATACTCCCGCCATTTCCCTATTGGATTCTGCTGTCCCTAGAGGCAGGTTCCAACATGCAGCCAATGGCACCTTAATCTTCTCATCTGAATCCATGGTATTAAAAAGTGTTTCCTAATATCTTCTTTTCCTAATTAGTATTGACATAATTTTTTATATTCATAGATAACCTTCATGTTAATGATAATATTATTTATTTTATGTCTTGATTTCATTCAATGTCATAGAAAAGTAATCACTTGTCAATTCATTATTTGTTTTTGTCCATGATGCTACATACTAGTAATCGCTGGGACTTAAATTAGTTTTCTATCATGTGTGCCAAGATTAATTCAACAAACTCATGGTAATTCTTGCTTCAAGATGTATTTTGGATACTTTTGTCATTCCAAATTTGTTATCCTCCATTTAAGTAAAACATATACATGATACCCCATTGCTCTACTGCGTTGCACTAACGCTATTTTAGAGTTTGAGGATGCCTTGGTGGCTATGGTATGTCATAGGGTTTGTTGATAATTAGTATTTGTATAATTAAATATATTCATAATTTTTTTATTTTCGCAAATAGTGTTAATGAGTAATAGTTGAGTTATTGAGAGTGAGATAATTTGATATATGTTGTATTATTTAAATGTATGGCAGATGGACAGGTCTTGGATCAATACTAGGCTTTTCAGCAAGCGGTAGTAAGCTATTATGCAAAAATTGAGTCTTTGAACATTCATAGCCTTTACCTTAATTCCCATATTGGCTAGCATACCCTTAAGAGTATTTTCTTTAGTTGGGTCACTCTTGCTGAGTAACTGCCTACTCAGGGTTGTATTCCCTATGTTGTTGAAGTGGAGGTTCTTGACACGTTTGACTTCTATTAGGCTCACCTATGGAGACATTGTTACTTATGTTTAGTTGTGTGTGCTTGTGGGGAGACGAGATCTTCCCAAGTGATGTAATAAGTTAGCACTCTAACTCTACCTCGGGCATGTATAATAAACACTACTTAGTTTTGTAAACTTAAAGCTTGCTAATGTTCATTATCCTATTGTAAAGTCTTCCGCTCCATCTCCTATGTTTTTACTTATGTTCTTGTTTCAAGATGAATGGTTATTGTAATGTTCTCAATCATGGGTGAATGATCCTTGGGAATGAACGAGTTCATCGAAACTCCGCACCCTGAGTAAGTTATCTGATTCATTTACATATCCATCTAAGGCCTTAAGGGCAAGGATTGGTGTACGTGGGCACGATAATTTGGTTGGGTTGTGACTGCTGGCATCGGAGCATGCACCCATTTTATGAACAGTAGAATAATCTTTTGAATACTTCTTCGAAAGAACTTGAGTCCAAATGATTTTGTAAAAAACTTAAATCGAATTACATACTTGGTAGTAGAAGTGCAAATAGTACTATGGTTAAGCTAAGGATTATTAGGTGGCTTAGCTTAAGAAACTAACCACTAACCCACAACCGGAAAGGGTAATGCATACATGTGTAATGTTATTTTGGGACATTCAGCTTTTAATGGATCAACGGCCAAGGTAAGGTGAGCTGTGAGAGCATGACCGAACAAACGTCGGTCTAGGGGAGTGCTTAAATATGGCGCTTGACTATATACATATTTCACATGTGTATATATGAAGGCTGCGATATGGAGTATTTACTTTTCTAGGATTTAGTACCCCATGGATGTGTATGGGTATACAGACATGGGAATACTAAGAAGTGTAACATACTTGTAACTATTGGGGCCTTCATCTTCCGAAGGTCCTCAAAAACACTATTAACCATTGGTTATCAACATGTTGTCAAGCATTGCAGGAGCTTCATCATTAAAGCACCTTCGATGCGGAACGTTGGAAGGGTAACGAAGCTACCTTCATCATAATAGTACAGGAAGACGATGTAAGAAGAAGGTGTCATACTGAATGCTGAAGGCAAAAGACAATGTTGCTGAAAAGTCGCCTAGAGGGGGGTGAATAGGCGAAACCTATAAATTTTAAACTTTGAACACGAACTTCACCCGGGGTTAGGATTATAAACAAATAATATGGAGTGTGGAAGAGAGTTCTTCTTGCTATGTGTTGCTCAATCAATGCAGATAACTTTGGGAGCTAACTCAAAAGATTGTGAGCAACAGAACTTAGAGAGAGGAGAGAGAAAGAATCAAATCGTAGGATAATGATCAACAAAAATGAACACAACGATTTGTTTCCCGGGGTTCGGTTCTGAAGAACTTACTCCCTGTTGAGGAGGCCACGGAGGCCGGGTCTTTTTCAACCCTTTCCCTCTCTCAAACGATCACTTAGACCGGTTGAGTGCTTCTTCTTAATCTCAAGGATCACTAAGACCCCACAAGGACCACCACAGACTTAGGTGTCTCTTGCTAGCTTTAGAAGTCACTAGAGAGTTTAGAAGGAGATGAAGAAAGCATTATTAAAAGTCAAACAACAAGAGCAACAAATGAAACACAAATCACACTCTCTCAAGTCACTAATCACTAATGATCACTTGTCTCAATTGTGGCACTTGGAGAGGTTTGGAAGCTTTGCATGTGTCTTGTTGGATTGCTTGCTTGCTCTTGTATTGAATGTGAAGGTGTGGAATGCTTGGATGTCTTGAATGGAGGTGATTGGGGTTGTATTTATAGCCATCAACCACTTCCTAGCCATTGCCTTCTTTCTGCCTACCGTGGACGGTCCGTGCCCCTGGTCCGGACGGTCCACCACTGCACATCAACGGCTGAAATCGCAACGGTTAGCAGTAACGGCTATATCAATGGTTATAAGTGCATTAAATGTGTCATAAGATGTCAGATAAAGTAGTCGCGGATGGTCTGGCTGTGCACCCCGAACAGTCCGTGAGGACGCTAAAAATGCATTTTACCGAACCCGTCACCTTCCGATTTTTCTGGTTTTTCAAAGGGCGGAAGGTCCACGCCTGAGGCCGGACGGTCCGGGCTTAGTCCCGGACGATGCTCTCTTTTGATTTGGACAGTCCACATGTGTAAACTTGTGATTTGACATAGTTCCTGTCCGAGGCTCGCCCTGGTGTCATGGACGGTCTGCCGGAAGGGCCGAGACGGTCCATGCACAGGTGAATTTCCAAAAAGCTTCTCCTATCCGGAATAACATACCGTATTTCGGACAGCCGACTTAGAATTGATGTAGATGAACTTATGCACCTGAGAACTAATCAATTAGGCAAACTAGTTAGTCCATAAGATTTCTGATGGTCGTCAAGCACCAAAATCAATTATAGAAAATGGTTAAGACCATTTCCCTTTCAGTTGCCCTTGCATTATTTGTAAATTCCGTGTGTAATCATTGTGGATATAAATGTAATTTCGTACGAAGCTGTATGATTCCCTATAAATAGATGAACAGTCCCCTCATACTATTCAGACATCATCCTTAAAAGTCATTCTCGCATTCTCTCCTTCAAGCAAGCCGAAGGTATTAATGTAATGTAATGTCTGTAACGCCTCATTAGCATGTATTCCAAGTTATGACATCATTCTAACATGGAAAATGAAATACTTAACATAATATTACGTAGTAATATTATCTTTATGGGAGATGATCTACTCCTCATCACCTTCGTCTAGGGACCATTATCTTCGAGAGATGAAGATTTGTTCTTTATCACCTTTGTCCATGAACCATTACCTTCAAGAGAAGGTAATGCTTCGAAGGACAAAAGCCCATAATATTTAATATTTGTGTTGCCTTGTTTTGATTCATAGTTATTGAGAAAAAGTAACCAAGAGTAACGATGCACCTACGCTCAGGTAAGAAGGTGAGTTACCATAATGGGCTGCCTTGTGGTTAAAGTATGTTAGCGACACCTATGCGTGGCTCGGCGCTTAATGACGAGCTAGCCTCCATATAGAGATATATGGAGTATAAACTATGAAAAAATGTGTGATTTGAATCATGGGGAAATGGGATGTAATGGAATTTTCTGCGGGTACTATCGGTGTTTGGACCCGACCGCACACCCGGGGTTACTCCTCGCGGTGCTTTTGGGTAGGACGGTGTTGTTGACTATAGCTCAATGGTTCATGCAAGATGCACGAGAGATGGCAGGCAATTTTCTACAGGTTTAGGCCGCTTTGAGATGCGTAACACCCTACTTCCTGGTGTGGATCTTTTATGTGGTGGGTTACAAAGGAGATCTCATGTATGGAGAAAGCTAACGAGCTAAGTAGGTGGTCCATTCCTATGATGGAGTGCCCCCTAGGCCTTATATACTTGACCGTGGGGCACTACATGCGTGTATGATGACGATGTATTCCTAAGTAATAGTGAACCGACTAAACTTATCTTGCTATAATCTTGTCGACTTATCCCTAGTTTGTTCCGACGTCCGAGGGTGCTGCGCGGGAAAGTCGGATCGGCGCTATGGATAGCGCTTAAATCCCATGAGCTGCCTGGGCCCGAGTCTACTTCTTCCTTGCGTCGGCCCATTCCACCGGCAGTTCTCCCTTGGCCCACGAAGGGGTGACCTTGCGAGATAATAGGCCCAGGGCCTTTTGCGAGGCCTTCTTGCCTTCTAGTGGACCCAGGGGATATCTATCCCCCATAAGCCCCCAATCTTTGAGTTAATTCTGAAATAATCAACCCAAAGATTCTAGGTCCAGCTCGCGATTCTGTGGCTAGATTTCTACTCTGGTGATGGGCATGCCGAAGGTGTACCTATTGAGCGTTGTTCCTGAGCTTTTAGGTGACTCAGTGAAAAACAGTCTTCAAAGGCCCTCCTTCGGTGCTTTGGAGATTAGCATCTTGTCATCAGGTCGTGCTTTGGAAGTCAGCATTTGGAACTTTGAGTAGATTCTTTGAAAACAAACCACTCAAAAAATCTTCATTTCGTGCCTTAGAAATCGGCGTTCTGTCTTCTGGAATTAAAAAATCTATTGGGCGCACCGGAGGTGCACCCAATGGGTGTAGCCCCTAAGCTTTGAATGGATTTTTGAAAATAATCCATACAAAGATCTTCATTTTATGCTTTAGAAATCAGCATTTCATCTGTCTCGTGCTTTAGAAGGCAGCATTTTGTCTTCATTTCTTGCTCTTGCGAATTCAAACAATGTTATCTACCCATGCCTTGTTAGGTTTGAAATTTATTTGATCAGTGACAGATTGGACGTATAGTAGATGGCTCTTGGCTGGTCTTCACCCCACTCTGTGCTTCAATGCTTCTGCTGACTAGACTTATAGTTCAGTAGCTATATTTTGACTTCCTTCGATCTCTATCGATCTCTTCCTTCTGTCTCAGCACATTCATTGCGTATACTGTATGGATACGACTTGTTCAGAAAATCTATTGAAAATTCCTGGCCGTCCCCTCTAATGGGTGTGACCAAGGGACGTCATGGTACGCAGAGCGTTTAGCACACTATCCTGGAGTAGTAACTTGATGTGACTGCGGGGTGTAATCATGCCATCCGAGCAGTTGACCTTGGTCCAAACGGTGTCGTGTTATGCGAAGACGACTCCTGTTGCCTGACTCATTTTCAGGCGGATTGAATTGCTTATTGAATACTTGCGACTATTCGGCGAGTGTGGTAGGAAGTGGACGGTCACTCCCGGCCTCTATAAATATCCTGCTTGCACCGTTGTTCTCTTCACTTATCCGTCGATCATCTGTTGCTTTTCTTCTGACTCTCTCTTCTCCTCCATCTGACCATGGGCAAGGACAAAAAGGGTCGAAGTTCGCCATGTCGCTCAGGCAACAAGCGGAAGCGCGAACCAAGTCCTCCCTCAGAGGACTTCGACGACTCTGAGTACTCGGAGGAGGAGGTTTCCTCCGAGTCCGAGGGGTCACCGGTCTACGCTTCCCCCCCCCCCCCCCGGCGTCGTCCGATGACTCGGACGATTCCCAGGGGATAGCCGTCGAGGTGTGGACGTACATCTAGTCCGTCGAGCGCGCCAGGCTCAAAGGCTCGGATGAGTCGGAGGTCTCCTCGGACGAGGAGAACTCTTCCGACTCATCCGAGGAAGGGAACGGCGGCGACGGCGACGACGAAGGCGACGGCAGTGGAGACGACAGTGATGGAGGTGGTGGCGACGGAGGTGGCGGGGATAGCGGCAACGACGACGGTGGCAAGGGCGGCGGTGAAGGCAGCGGCAAGGCCAGTGGCAAAGCGCCACTTGTCTAAATATTAGTATAGATAATTAGTAGTAGTAGTAGAAGTAGAATAACGTAGTGGTAGTTTAGTAGTATAATGTAGTGTAAGTAGTGTAGTAATGTAATGTAGGGTAATGTAATATAGTAAAAAGGAGAGAAAGGCTGACTCATAATGAGTCGGCTTTTGAGTTTGTAAAAACCCCCTCCACTATTTAATGAAGAACTTCGATTGCTCTGAGTGGTTGCTTTTGCTGCTTTCTTTGTGTACACACTTGGTAGTTTGTCTATATGCTTGCTACTGCTGGCGTTTTTAGAGGCAACCATCAAGTGATGGCTACGCTACTGGCATTTTAGAGGTAACCGCCGAGTAATGCCTGACACTGCCGGCGTTTTAGAGGTAACCGCCGAGCGATAGCTTACGCTACCGGCGTTTTAGAGGTAACCACCGAGTAATGCCTGACACTGCCGACGTTTTAGAGGTAACCGCCGAGTGATGGTTGATACTTTTCTTTCTCGAGTAGTGACTTGGCGACATTTTTTAGAAATAGCGCTTGACCTGGGGAAACCCCATTTAGACTTGCGTATACGTACGTTTTTTATTTCTGAGCCCTAACTCCACTTTTCTGCCTCGAACTACTCCTCTGCTTCCTTGAGATCTCGTTCCTGTCCGTTTCACCGGCAAGACTGCGATGGTGCCAAAGCAGAAGAGGCAAAGCTCCGTTGCGGCAATCATCCCACCCATCGACCCCAACAACCAGTTGCCATTCACGGGTAACCACATGTCCATCATCTCAGAATCCGACCTCCTCCATCTTGTTAATGTTGGGGTTTTGCTTCCGAAAGAGCTCTGCTCTTGGCGAATTTGCCGCGGGGTCACCGTTCCGACAGAGGATACCCATGAATATGTCGTTTACGTTCCTTTTCTTATTCATGGTCTTGCTCTTCCCGTCTCCTCCTTTTTCCATGGCCTCCTTAGTTTCTATGAGCTGAACTTGACACATCTGAACCCTAATTCCATTCTGCAAGTTTCCATTTTTGTACATCTGTGCGAGGCCATTCTCGGGATTCTCCCCCATTTCGATCTCTGGAAATACCTCTATCACTGTTGGCCCAGGATGGCTGGGGGACAGCACCAACTTGTTGGCGGCGCTAGCCTGGAGCTTCATCGCGGGAGGAAATCAGAGTACCTCGACATTCCTTTCAACGACAGCATCAAAGGTTGGCGCCTTGAGTGGTTCATTGTGGAGAATCACTGCAAGTCACTCCCCCCCAGTCAGGGAGGCAGCCAGATGTCCACACACCAAGTTGGATAGAATCTCCGACTCCTTCGGAGATAATAGAGGCTAAGGTACTGCTTGTCGAGGTCTGCCTACTGAAGGATAGAGGTCTGACTACTGAGGTTGTGGTTGCTGATTTCGTTTTCAAGAACATCCAACCCTTGAAGGATAGGGCATACCCTGCTTATTTGTACAGTGGTGTCAACGATTCTACCCGGGTCACGAACAGGAAAGTTCCTACAGAAGATCTGATGAGTCGACTGGATATGATCCTAAGGGGTAGAGTTTCAAATGCTGGTGCTCCTGTGGCCTATTCTGCCTAGAACCTACCACCACTTAGGCCATTTTCCGAGTTTGTGTCCAACCCTCCTGCTCGTGATGGTAGCCTGGGTCTTAGAGTGCGACCCTCTTTTAAGGACATCGAGGCTCTGATTGCCCCATTTCGGAGTATTCCAGAGGATGAGAAGCAGACATCATTTCGAGATGTCGGCTAGTACTGACGACGCAGAGATAGATGCTGTGCTTAGCTTGCTGGATGGGGAATCATCTGACTCGACTCATGCCGAGCCAATGGCTATCACAACTGGGCAAGAACCTGGTGAAGAGGTGGAGACTCGGAAACCCGAAGGTGCTCGCCCAAAGCGTACACGCCGAGTGAGCCGCCCGACTGCACCTGTTGAGGAAAATAGGAAGAAGAGGCGGCTTCGGCGTCTGTCATGCTTGGACCAGGGTGCAGGTCCTTCTGCTCCGGTTCATGATGATGTACTGGCAGAGGCCCTTCCTGAGGTTGATGCCAAGGGTTGTGATTGTGCACAGGCTGCTGTTTGCATATTTGATGAGGACGAAGAGGAAGAAAAAGAAGTCCCGCTGATCCGCAAGAACAGCCGGCACTATAGAGGTAGCGAGGTGGTAGTGATATTCCTTCTCTAGCTCTGTCGGCTCTTGTCAGTCTTCAGGGACTTTCAATATCAAACATTCAAACTTCGATCAAGTACTGGAGGAAGTCATCCTCGAAGATATGCTATCAAAGCCATCTGTCGATGATATCCTGGTCGTCTGTTCAGAGGCCCCAGACGGTGGGCTTTCCTTGCTTGACTCCGCTGGGAAGGAGGTAACCCGAGCGGTGTCTCGCGTATCGTCGACTTTGGAGGGTAGTCTTCAATGCCAAGACGCTGGTCCAAGTCACCTGACTCCCATGGAGGTGACTGGGAGCCCTCAGCCTTAGAGGTGGCTACTGCAGAAGACCCAGCCCCTGAGGGTGGTGCCGGCAGTTACCCAGCCCCCAAGGGTGTTGCCGGTAGTGATCCAGCTCTGGTGGGTAGTGCAAGCTACGACCCAGCCCCTGAGGGTGTTCAGGTGGGCTCTCTTTCCCATGCCTCCATGGATGTCGACGTTGGGTGGTCCCCACCTCGGTTCGATGGGGCAACGGCGGTACATGCTTCCACAGTTTTAAACGGACAGGTCGCCTTAGAGATCGGCGAGCTAGATGCGAGGAGCTTGATGTCTGCTCGTGGGGCTAAGATCACCCCTGATAATGCCCTTTAGATTGTTCCTGCTGATCTTCCCTCGTCGAGCCATGACACAGCTCCTCCTGCCTTGGGTCTACCACTGTTCCTCTCCAATCTTCAGGTGAGTCAGCCTCTTGCTCTATGTTGTTCATATTAGCGAAATATCTTTCTTCTGCTCATGTCTTTGATCATAGGCTTTTGTTGATGGAATGTCTGCCCAGCTGAGATCTTACGGTGCCGCTGTTCCCAATCAAGCTCTGTCTCTAATGCAATGGAACCCATTGCTACTCCAGAAATAGATTGATGACCTGAAGGCGTCGAACGCAGGTTAGTGACCTTACAACTTCCCTATTTGCTTTTATTGATCAACTTGTTCTTAGTCATGCATCCCCTTTCAGCTGCATTGTCGGATATGGCCCAACGGTGCTCTGACCTTGAGGAGAAGTATTCTCGAAGTCAAGCTGACTTAACCCAACGGTGCTCTGACCTTGAGGAGAAGTATTCTCAAAGTCAAGCCGACTTGGCCCAAACCTCTACTTCTTTGGATGGCGCGCGCTCTTTGAATTCCTCCCTCAATGCCCAGCTTGACTCTGAAAGGATGGCGCATGAGGTAAACTCCCTTGGTTTACTTTGCCATGCTTATTGTTGATTGGGTGCTGAATGTTGCTTCTTATTTGTAGGAGGAGAAACGAGCACTCGCGGCCTCTCGTGACAATCTGGACAGGTTATACCGTGACGCTAGCAACTCCTTGACTATTTTGGAAAGGAGCCACCGCTTACTATGTCAGACCTAGATCATCATCGTCGCGAGCTACAAGTATCCCAAGATGAGGTTCTGCGACTTGGACAACTGTTGTCAACCAAGGATTCCACCATTAGAGATATGTGTGCTTCAAAGAAACTTGTCGCATAGGAGCTAGAAGCTGCTCGACTAGCTGTCAAAGCTTTAGAGGACAACTACGCCGTCTTGAGAACTTAGAGCGACAAGGCTATGGACAAAGTCGTTCGCACTGGACGGATCTTGATGAGGAGGCCCGGCGTAGTGGTGCCTGACGATATTGTCGCCGATGTTAAGGTTGCGCCTAATGCTTCGAGTCGTCCTTCTTCTTCCATTGCTCCTGTGAAAGACATTGCTGGCAAAGACGTTTCGATGTGGTGATGTCTTGCAAAACACTTGATGTAATATGAATTCTATGTGTGTGTGATGGTTGTGTTCGAATAGTTTGTGGATAGGGTGTCAGAACATGCCCCAGGTGCTGACAAGTAAAACGTTCTTTTTTCCTGGAGTGCTAATTGTTTTGCTGTTAGGGTATAACGGTCACCCTGAACAATTGCGAAAGTAAGCGTGCCATGCTAGTTTTAAGGCATTTTCCGACTTAAATCGATCGCCTGGCTGGTAGGGCATAGTGGTCGCCCTAAGATAAGTAGACATGAGCATACCGCACCGATTTAAGTCATTGCCGACTTAAGCCGATTGCTCCATTAGTAGGGTATAGTGGTCACCCTAAGCCGAGTTAGCATGAGCAAGTTACACCGTCTTAAGTCATCACCGACTTAAGCCGATTGCTCTGTTAGTAGGGTATAGTGGTCACCCTGAGTCAAGTAAGCGTGAGCATGTCGCACCGACTTAAGTCGTTGCCGACTTAAGCCGATTGCTCCGTTAGTAGGGTATAGTGGTCACCCTGAGTCAAGTAAGTGTGCTGATTTCAAGTCCAATCAAGTTGAGGTCAGCTGAAAGTCAAGAGTCTGAATGCCTTTTGAAAACGAAAACTTTATTGATGATGAAGTCTCCCGATTACAGAGTACAATGTTTCTTCGAGAATTTTTGAGGCCGTGCTAAGGATAGAACTTTCTGAGATGCTCTATGTTTCATGAGTTCCCCACTTCCGTGAAATCCATTTAAGTAAGCTGGTATGATCTTGGTCGAGTGACCTCTGATACAATGAATGGCCCTTTCCATAGTGGTGACAACTTGTGCTGTCCTTCCCCGTTAGAATTCGGTGAAGGACCAAGTCTCCCACTACAAAGGACCAGCGTCGCACAACTTTATCATGATAGCGCCTCAAGGTTGACCGGTACCTAGCTGATTGGAATACTATGTTCAATCGTTCTTCCTCTAGCACATCGATATCTTCTAGTCGGGTAGCCTCTGCCTCAGCTATGGTTTCGAAAGTCAGCCTCGGTGCCCCAAATATTAAGTCGATGGGCAACACTGCCTCGGACCCATAAACCATGAAGAACGGGGTATTTCCATGCAGAGCTCGACTGGGTTGGGTTCTCAGGCTCCAAACCACATATGGTAGCTCTCTGATCCATTTTCCTGTAAGCTTTTCATTCTTATCAAATATTTTCTTCCTGAGTGCTTCCAGTATCATTCCATTGGCTCTTTCCACTTGGTTGTTGGCTCTTAGGTGCGCTACTAATGCATACTTGATCTGGATGCTCTGTTGCTCGCAGAAATCGAAGAACTCAGAACTAGTGAAGTTGGATCCCAGGTCAGTGATGATGTTATTTGGTATCCTAAATCTAAATATTATATCTTGTATAAACTCCACCGCTTTGGCTGAGGTCAGAGAAGCGATTGGCTTGTACTCTATCCATTTTGTGAATTTGTCAATAGCAACAAGTACGTGAGTATATCCTCCTTGAGATTTTTTGAAAGGTCCGATCATGTCCAGTCCCCAGCACGCAAAAGGCCACGTTATAGGAATGGTCTGCAGCTGCTGTGCAGGTAAATGTTGTTGTTTTGATAAGAATTGGCAAGCTTCACATCTCTGAACTAACTCGGCAGCATCACTCTTCGCTGTTGGCCAATAGAAACCAGATCTGAAAACCTTCCCAACCAGAGTTCTGGATGATGCATGTACTCCACACTGCCCAGCATGGATTTCTTCTAACAGTTGCTTTCCGCTAGCCGAGTGAATGCACTTCATGAGGACTCCTGTCGCACCTCTCCTGTACAGTGTGCCCCCTATGAGGGTGTAGTGGGCTGACTGTCTTGCGATGCAATCCGCTGCCGCATTATCATCCAGTTCTTCTTCATTTTTTATGTATCTGATGATAGGCTCTCTCCAGTCACTGAGGTCCGATCCTAGCTGGCTCAAGGTGTTGCATTCTTCCATCTGATCTGAGAGAATACTCGGGCGTGATACTTCTTGGACGAAGATCCTGGGTGGGACCTGGGCCTGACTGGATCCCAGCTTCGACAACGCGTCTGCCGCCGCGTTGCGGTCTCTTTCCACGTGGTGGAACTCCAACCCTTCGAATTTTCTTCTAGTTTTCAGACGGCCGCACAGTACTTGCCCATAGAGTCAGTCGAGCAATCCCAGTCTTTATTTATCTGGCTTATGACCACTAGAGAATCTCCATATACCATCAGTTTCTTGATGCCGAGTGATACAGCGATGCTCAACCCGTGGATCAGAGCTTCATACTCTATTGCATTATTTGATGCTGGAAACAGTAACTGGAGTGCATACTTGAGTTGTTCACCTCCAGGAGCGATGAAGAGGATCCCTGCACCTGCTCCCTACAGCTTTAGCGAGCCATCAAAGTACATTCTCCATACTTCGGTAGCCTCTAGGTTGTCTGGGACCTGATGTTCAGTCCACTCGGATATGAAGTCGACCAGTGCCTGAGTCTTGATTGCCATGCGAGGTCGAAACTCTATGTCATGAGATCCCAACTCACACGCCCACTTGGCTATCCTTCTGATGGCTTCTTTATTGTGGAGGATGTCCCCTATTGGAAATCCTGTGACTACTATGACTTTGTGGTCGTCAAAGTAGTGTCAAAGTTTGTGCGCGGTTAGAAGTATCGCATACAACAACTTCTGGATTTGAGGATACCTTATTTTTGAGGGCCCAAGGACTTCACTGATGAAGTAGACTGGATGTTGTATCGGGTGTGCATGTCCTTCTTCCACCCGCTCAACTACTAACACGGTGCTTACCACGTGAGTCGTGCAGGAAATGTATAATAACAGATCTTCTGCTAGTTGATTCGGTGTGGCTCGGCGTGGTGGCTTGAGTACTGGTGGTGTGGTCAGAAACTTTTTCAGCGCCTCTAGAGCTTCTTGCGCCTCTGTGGTCCATTGAAACTTATCCACCTTTTTGAGCAACTTGTAGAATGGCATACCTTTCTCGCCTAGCCTTGATATGAATCTACTCAAGGCTATCATGCATCCAGTAAGCCTCTGTACCTTTTTTGTGATCATGGTGCTTCCATTCTCATGATGGCCTTGATTTTCTCTGGGTTGGCTTCGATTCCCCAGTGGCTGACAATGAATCCGAGTAACTTTCCCGCCGGTACTCCGAAGACACACTTTTTTGGATCGAGCTTCCACCGGTATCGCCTCAGGCTGTTGAAGACCAGCTACAAATCTTCGATGAAGTTTTCTGAGTTCTCTATTTTGATCACCACATCATCAACATAAGCTTCCACCTGCTTGCCCAGTGATCGGCTAAGCATGTTTGAATAGCCCTCTGGTAGGTTGCTCCCCCGTTCTTGAGGCCGAACGGCATGGAGGTATAGCAGAAAGCTCCAAACGGGGTGATGAATGCAGTTTTCTCCTCATTCTCTTTTGCCAAGCTGATCTGATGGTATCTAGAATAGCAGTCTAGGAAGGAAAACATAGAACATCCAGCGGTCGAATCAACCACCTGATCTATTCTAGGGAGCCCGAAGGGATCCTTCGGATAGTGTTTGTTGAGAACGGTATAGTCGATACACATGCACCAATCCACTTTATTCTTTTTGAGTACAAGAACAGGATTTTCTAGCCACTCAGGATGCAGCACTTCTTTAATGAACCCTGCTGCCACTAAGCGAGCTAACTCGACGCGAATAGCTTCTCTCTTGTCAGGCATGAAACGATGCAGTTTCTATCGAATTGGCCTTGCTTGAGGATAGACCTTCAATTTGTGCTCAGCCAGTTTTCTTGGGACTCCCGGCATATCCACAAGTTGCCATGCGAATACGTCTCGGTTATCTTGCAGGAACCGGACGAGCGCGCTTTCCTATTTGTCGTCGAGGCTGGAACTGATGATGGCGGTTTTGCGCTCATCAGCGAACCCCAGGTTGATCCTCTTTGTCTCCTCAGTCGGCTGCATAGAGGTCACGGCTTGAGCTTCATTCGCGGGTATCGCGAGTTCTCCCTCAGGCTTTGTGTTCGCCTGTGCGGAGGAAGTCGTCGGTGGCCTAGTAGTGAGGGCCGCCTGGATGGCTCCTCGAAAGCATTCCATGGCGCCTTGGAAGTCAGCATGCATGGTGATGATTCCTTGTGGTCCTGGCATCTTCAATATCATGTAAGAATAGTGTGGAATAGCCATGAATTTTGCTAATCCTGGCCTGCTGATGATGGCGTTGTATCCACAGTCGAAACATGCCACCTCGAACCTTAGAAACTTGGTTCTATAGTTTTCCAGAGTTCCAAAGGTGACGGGCATGTAGATGTGCCCGAGCAGGTACTCTCCTTCGGTCGGCACAATGCCGAAGAAAGGGGTGTCTGACTCGGTGAGGTCTTTGAGTGCGACCCCCAAGCCCAGGAGCGTCCGGGAGAAGGTAACGTTGATGTTGCTTCCCCCGTCTACCAGTATTTCTTTACCCTGCTCTCTCGGATCACCGGATCGACGAGGAGCGGGTACTTGCTAGGATGGTCGAAGTTAAGCCATTGATCTGCTCGATTGAAGGTGATCATGTGCTCCAACCACCGATTTGGAATTGGAGCGCTGGTGGTCGCCACCAGGACCCGCCGATCGTTGAGCTTTGCTGCCTTCTATTCTCCTTCGACCCATGTCCTCCGAAGATGACATTGACCTCCCTGTCAACGCGTGGGAATGCCCCACCCCCTCCCCCTTCCTATTGCTGAGGTTGCCTGGGCTCGCCAGACCTTCTTCGTGGTGGGGGAGGTGGTAGAGGCTGGAATGGTCGACCATTCCCGATGGAATGCTTAAAGTCTCGGCAGTTCCGCAAGGTGTGGCACATGTCCTTATGGTACGGGCACTGGGCGTCGAGGATGTCGTCCAGTGTGCGCTCGCCTCCGCGGGGTGTCCCTCGGGCACAAGCGACGGGTGGTCCGACGGCATGGACCTACTCACGAGGCCTCTTCTCCCAATGCCTGTCGGGTTGCTGGTTCGCGTCACGCCGCGGTGCCGGTGGTGCAGGTTTCACTCCCCTGATGAGGTCTTGGGCCCGCTCGTCAATGGTGATGTAGAGGTCCGCTTCTCAAAACAGTTGTTTGGAGGTGGTCGGCGCTTTCTGCAGTATGGCTCGGACGAAGGCCAAGTCATTAGATCCCCGGTAGAAGTCCTCAATCACCGCTGCGTCAGTGACCTCAAGGATATGATTTCTCATGGTCTAAAACCTCTTGAGGTATGACCGAAGTGTTTCATCCCCCGGTGCCTGATGGATTTGAGGTCCCATGGCTGCGCTGGCTTGTCGGAGAGGGACTGAAAGTTAGCAATGAAACACCGACTAAAGTCATTCAAGTCATTGATGCAGTGCTGCGGCAGGTGTCGTAGCCATTGCAACGCATCCTGCCCAAGAACAATGGGCAAATATGCAGTCATTACATCTTCAGTCGCCCCAGCGGCCCGGCCGGGTGTTGTATAGACGACTAACCAGCCTCCTGGGTCCTGCTTAGGCTCGTACTTGTCGACATTGGAGACCTTGAAGTTTGGGGGCCACTGGATGGCCCTGAGACGTGGAGTAAGCGCGGATACTCCACACGTATCTTCCTGACGACGTTCATGGTGTCGGTCCCAGGGAGGGGAGTCGGTGGTGGGTCGTCTCGACCGTCCCCAGGTCGGGCCACTAGTTGAGGCTACGACCGACTCAACTCGGGTGGTGCGACTTCGAGCTGGGACGCCATGGTCCCGATCGTACTCCTCCCGGCGCCTTATCTCGTTTTCGTGTCGTCGGTCGCGTGAAGCGTTGATAGAGCTCCACGCGTCTTGGTGACTGTTGATGGCGTGTCGTAGGTCACCCGAGGGATGAGCGAGGGGTAGAAGGTGGTTGGCTGCCCGAGTGAGCAGCCACCGATAGCCTTCAGCATCCGGAGTCCGTGGGAGGCCATCAGCTATCTGAGCCAACACTCCTCCGACTTCACTCGGCGTGTTTATTGCATGAGCAAAGTCAGGGTTCAGGTTTCGAGCGAAGAGAGGGATCTCTCGGCGTAACCTTGCACCCTACTTAGCTTGCTCACGATCTCGGTCTTGAGCTTGCCGGCAATCACGTCGGTGAGAATTCCTCCTTTCTCTAAAGACCCGTTCGTTGGGAGTTTCTCCCACTTCTGAGACTTCATCCCGGGATACGGGTTGAGCTGGGTCCTGTTCCCTAGCCTCATGATGTCGTCGAATATTCCGGTGTCTGTTCCTCCGTCGCCGAGCTTCTCGCTGGGGAGGTTCCTCCCCTGGCATGGTAGGCTCGTCATCAAAGATGGGAGATGATTCCAATCTTCCCCCGATGAAGAGGATGTCGGGGTAGAAAGGAGTGGTCGTCGCGAGTTTCTTTCCGTCCTCCTTTGAGGGCGAAGGCGTCGGAGAGACAACTCGGTGGACTTCTGCCCTTTTTCTAGGGGTGCTTGCTTCTCTCCTTCTTGTGATCCGTGTCCACTCCTTTGTGGGCGAAGTGGGCAGCGGAGTCCTCCGGGTAGGCAAATTCTCGAACCTCGGCTTGCAAGAGGTAGTCGTCGCCCGAGGTTCAGGAGGTTGTGTGATCCGTTGTCTTGTTCCGGCTTTTTCGGGAATTCTCGAGGAAGACTTCTTCCTCGGTGGATCCGCTAGGCCGCACAGAATTCCATTCTCATCTGCTATGGACGAGATAGTCCCAAAGCAGAACACGGATCCAGGGCGAAGGGCGATCTTGCACTGGGAGGTGATGGCCATTTAGCTAACTTGGATCAACGACACACCCCCTACCTGGCGCACTAGCTATCGATGTTTGGAGCCCGACCACACACCCGGGGTTACCCCTCATGGTGCTTTTGGGTAGGACGATGCTGTTGACTGTAGCTCATTGGTTTGTGCGAGATGCACGAGAGACGGTAGGCGATTTTCTACAGGTTCGAGCCTCTTTGAGATGCGTAACACCCTACTTCCTGGTGTGGATCTTTTATGTGGTGGGTTACAAAGGAGATCTCCTGTATGGAGAAAGCTAACGAGCTGAGTAGGTGGTCCATTCCAATGATGGGGTGCCCCTAGGCCTTATATACTTGACCGTGGGGCACTACATGCGTGTATGATGACGATGTGTTCCTAAGTAATAGTGAACCGACTAAACTTATCTTCCTATAATCTTGCCGATTTATCCCTAGTTTGTTCCAACGTCCAAAGGTGCTACGCGGGAAAATCGGATCGGTGCTATGGATAGCGCTTAAATTCCATGAGCTGCCTGGGCCCGAGTCTACTTCTTCCTTGTGTCGGCCCATTCCACCGGCGGTTCTCCCCTGGCCCACGAAGGGGTGGCCTTGCGAGATAATAGGCCGAGGGCCTTTCGCGAGGCCTTCTTGCCTTCTAGTGGACCCGGGGGATATCTATCCCCCACAGGTACACTAACTAAACCCTAGGAAATTTCGACTAGTTAACTCTGCAGTGAGTAGAGTTGCCACCGCCATAAAGCGTGATAGCCACTATATGTTGGCATTGGTTGAGAGATGAATAGGAAATGAAGCATGCATCATGTCATTCACTTCTTTAATAACCCCCCCCCCCTAAATTAGGTGTTGTTACTAGGGTATATGTGGGTTCCAAATTATTCCTACTAACCTTACTAATCCTTTGATCTTCTTTTTACCATTATTCCTTCTAACCTAGAATGTCTCCTCCCAAGCAAACGCCCTGTATGCATACTGGGCCATGAGGTGTGCCTAGGCATCAAATGGCTTCTCGTACATTTCAGGCGGGCAGCAGCAGCCTTGCGCTTCCATCACGGGTGGAGCAGCTGCAACAGCGCCTGAATGTTTCTTTCAATGAATGATGCCTAGACATAGCTCATATTCTTGAGCTGCTGGCAGAAAAGAAACAACTTCAAAAGGAAGTGGCTGAGTAGAAGGAGCGCTTGGTAGCAACACTTCGATCAAGGGATGCGTCCTTTGCCCATGAAAACCACTTGATGGGCCGTTTCCAAGACTTGGTGATGGATTATAATAATTTGGAGGACTATGCCCATGAGATGCATGAGGAAGTCCACCAGCTTTACTACCAGCTACACCCGAATGACGCACAGGGGCTGTAGAAGTGGAGGGTGGTGTTGTGTTAGCTGATGGAGGTGAGCCTGGCACGGACTTAGCCATAGAAGCAACCCCTATGCTTATGCCAGGTTGTGATGAGTTCCTAGGTGGTAGTGATGTTTCTGGGGTAGCTTCAGATATGGAGGGTTAGTGTCGGTATGTGTTTTGGTGTCGTAGCCTCTGTTGTAAGCATAGTGTTGTAAGATATGCCAGTTTTGGCATTGTAATGAATAATGCACCATGTACCAGTTTTATGTAATATATTTCGTGGTTATGGATGTAAATTCATAAGCTTTGTTTGCATTAGATGTCTATGTGTACTAGTCTACTAGAGGTTCGGATGGGGCCGAATAATCGCACGGTGGTGCGGAAGCTAATCCCAATCCTCCACCGCCACCGGTTTCGCCTATGCTGGTAGATGCTATTGCTACTCTGGTAAATGCCACTGCGGATAATGCCAGGGTACTGCGAGAGCTTGCCAACAATCAAAACAATCAGGGTGGAGTTTGTACCCACCAGAATCAGCAAAGGAATGCTACATATATGGAATTCATGGAGACCTGTCCACTAGTGTTTGCAAAGGCTGAATAGACTCTTGAAGCCAATGAATGGTTGCATTTGATCGAATAGAAGTTTGGGCTTGTCCAGTGCACTGAGGTGCAAAAGTCATTTTTGCAGCACAACATCTTCAGGGGCTGCTAGTACCTAGTGGTCAAATTTTGTTCCCATACAACCCCCGAATCATCAGATCACATGGAATGAATTCAAAGAAGCTTTCCGAGCTCACCACATCCTTGATGGAATTCAACAAATGAAACTTACAGAGTTTCTGAGGCTTATACAAGGGGTAGATACTGTTATGCAGTATATTGGGAAATTTAATCACCTCTCTCAGTACGCTATAGACCATGTCAGCACTGATATCAAGAAGAGAGACTGTTTCATGAGGGGGCTCAATTCAAAGTTGCAAAAGAAAATGTCCACCTGCTATGATCTCACCTTTAATCGCGCAGTCAGCGTGGCTATATCTGTGGAAGATAAAAGCACACGTGCATCAGAATGCGAAGCGGGCGTGGAAAGGTTCAGGCTCAGGGTTTTCCCATGGTTAGCTAAATGTCAGATGGTGGTGATCAGAACTGGTGGTCTTGCAAATGCTTCTTATCGCCTAGTTGCCTATCCTATCAAAACACCCATCTACATCTGCTCCACTTATATGCAAAACCAGCTTCCACCTGCAAATAACCAAGTCCCTCGCTTACCTGCTCCCACTGGCTTTTGTTACAATTGTGGGAAGGCGAGGCACTTTATTAAAGACTGTCCCTATCCCCGACAAAGTAATTCCAACTTTCAAAAGCCGTCAGGGAACAACTCTCAGAACCAAAATAAGAATGTTTCTGCCAACAGTGCAAAGGAAAGGGGTAACAGGAAGACTAGAAGGGTATTCTATACGCAAGTTGATGTGACTCTAGAAGGGCACCCCGTACTCATGGGTACGTTTTTTGTTGCCCATCATCCTACTAAAATACTTTTTGATACTGGTGCATCTCACAAATTTCTCAATAAGACTTTTGCTATAAATCACAACATTCCAATTCAAGGAGCAAGTATGGGTGTTATCATAAAATCTCCAATGGGTAAGTTGGGCAGTAAGAAAGTGACATTTCATGTGCCTACGCTGAGTCCCTCGGAGTCGCTGCGAGCAAAGTCTTTGACTTCAATGTCCGGCCCGCATCCGGGCTTTCGCCTGGGTGCCTGTAATACCCAATTTGTAAGTGATCATATAAAAGAAAAAAAATTATTTCCTTTATGTATATGTGTATATTGTATCTACTTATCATCACATGTGAAAACCTCACTTAAACAAATAAACAATTAACAAAAGACACCTGAACAACCTATGCATCATGTTGAATTTATTTGTCTGTGCATTTAATACCAGCAATATTAATAAAAATGTATTATTATCCAAATTTGAAGTTGACCTAAGTCACACTTAGGAATTTGGAACATAACATAGAAAAGGAGAAGAAAGAGAAAGAATATAGAAATTTATATATATATATAAATAATATGTATCTTCAAAGTCAGTATTTTAATGGCACAATATAAACCTAAGTATAAAATGGCCACAAGAATGGAATTTAAATTTTAAATGAGTTTGAAATTGAAAATGAAGAAAAGAAGGTGGGAAAATAAAAAGAAAAAGGTCAAAATGTTGTTTGGGCCGGTTCCTAACCAATTCGGCCCACTACCCAAGCTCTCCCCGCCAGCCCATCGCCACCGCGCCCGGACTCACTAGCGCGTGGGGCCCACATGTCGGTTTCCCGGGCAACTACGTACTCATCCGCGCGCGCTCCACGCTGACTCGTGGGACCACCTCGTCAGCATCTTCCTCGCGGCTGAAGCGAAGTCCGTGCCGCTGGTTACGGAACCCGTCGCATCCGCCGCTGGGGATCTCGGGTTGGCCACTGATCGGGATCCCTACTCTTCGGATCATAAATACCGACCATCGTGACCCCCTCGTCCCATCCGCCGGTGCTCACAATCGTCGCTCGCACTGTCGTCCACCCTCGCGGCCAGCTGAGTGAAATCGGACCGCGTCGCCGCGGATCCTGCTCCCCGTCATTGTCCAAGGTTGGAGATCGGGTCGGGGACCTGCACTGTGGGGTTGCGAAGCTATCCGATGCGCTAGCTGGTCAAATCGACGGGCGGTGCAACCCCAATTGCTCGACGGAGTTCTTCACCACCGCCGCATTGCCATCGCCCGTGGGCAGCGCCGTCGGGTCATCGAATCGCGGTAATAAATCCACCCCCATCTTCATTAAGCCCTCCGCATGGACTAGCTGAACCGAATTAGAGAACGGGAGCGTGTATGCGGGGTTTGACACCGTCGGCGATGGCGCCGCCGTCGCGATGGTTGTGCCGTCGTCCAACAGGGAGAGTAGGGTAGCTGTCCGCGAGCCGTTAGATTGGGATCGACGGCTCAGATTAAATCAAGAAGGGGGGCGGGTTGGTGGCGTGCTTGTGACCGTCGGATCGGGATCCGACCGTGCAGGGCGCGCAACAGCTGTACGCGGAGTAGATCTAATCTGGCGCGTCCGTTGCGGATCGGACGGCCAGGACTACGCGATACCCATTTGCGACTGTGGTTTTGCATATGAACCCTCATTCTTTACGTAAATAGAACCTGCGGTCTAGTATCACTATTGTCTGAGTCGCGGGCTACTTACCAGGAAGCCCCTGTGTTTTACAGAAAATGGCGCCCAATCCAGAGAGAGCTGAAAATAGGAAATTAATATTAGAAATCGATTTTTAATACAAAAAATAAATCTAGAAACTTGTTTAATTTGTAGAAAATGCATATGAACTCCAATTTGGTCCATTCCAGTTCCTAAATTTTTATAATATTATTGTCCATCCAATAGTACCACTGTTTTTACATGAAATACACATTAAAATTTATTTCTCACTTAACCCTACATTAAATGCATAAAATCTTTGGAAATTCATAACTTAAAATATATAACTCCAAATTTAATGATTCCAGTTCCTGTGATCATATTTTAATGTCTAGTTTATTACTGTATATTCCATTTGCATGTTTGATGTGATGTTAATTTATGCTATGCTATGTATGTATTGTGTTGATACGAGTAGACGAGCAAGCCACTGTGGAATCGGAGGTTCAGCAAGTAGAGATAGCTGAGCAGGAACTCATTGAAGGCAAGTTGTGCCCTTGATCACCTCTTTTACCCATTCATGTTCTTATTATTCATAATGATCTGCATAGGTTAATTTTGATGGGACCCAATAGGATACCCTAGATTTTGACTATCTTTATACCTTGTTTCACCACTGGTTTTACTACTAAATTTTTGGGTAGTACATGCTATTGCTTTATGTGGATTTGGGTATAGAGATATTTACCAATAAGGTAATAGTTGGTTATGTACTAAAACTTTCTTTGGCAGGGCTGGGCCAGATATTAGTTGTACGAGGTGAATGTCCAAAGGTAAGATAGAATATGTCAAGATGAGATAGATACGGAATACTATATATACATATATTTTCTAAGGGGATAATCTAGATTGTCTAGTTATCTTACAAATGCTATCTTTTATGCCTAGATGTATATGCAGATGTAATTGTGGACATTACTCCACAACCCATCACACTCAATCAAAGATCCAAATCAGACAGATATCATAAGAACAAACATTCAAATACATAAACACTTATAAAAATAGTTTTGTTTTTGTTCCTAGGATTAGGTCTCCTATTCCTAAAGTCACTTTAGGTACGGATTTCAAAGTGTGAAATCCACATTTGTCTTTTAGAAAGAAAGATAAGAATAATCAGAGTAAAGCGGAAATAGATGAGAAAAGATTAAGAGAAGTTTAGAAAAGAATCAGAGTAGCAAAGGTAAGTAGGTAATGGTTGTTCAGTTCTATCTAGGTTTCGTCCTACAGTCAACATTCCTCTGATACCACTTCTGTCACACCCGGGTTTTAGGGGCACCAAGACCCGGGCGCGAACATAAACACCAGGTATGCTGGGACCAAGTCTCACACATATGATGTATAGTGGCACAGGATCGAATGTCACAACTTTATATATATAACAGGAGTTCTATACAAAATAGATAATTACATTATAAGGAGACAACGGTCCAGCAACCCAAAGTTGACTGGGAGACGACGGCCTAGACCTCTCGCGAACACATCGCAGCATCCTCCATGCGCCTCATCCTGCGGTACCTGTTCTTGACCTGTGGGGTGTGTGAGACAGCAAGAGTGAGCTCACATACGTTCATCGCTCAACAAGTTGTGGGGAATAATGTGCATGAACTCGCCAAAGGTGGGAGCTCACGTGAAGTGTAAGGCTTACCAAAGAAGATGGTTAGAGCTGAGCATTGCTTTTAAAGTTGGTCAAAGTTTTATTAGCAGTTACTAAGTATAAGTAAATACCAAACCCAATTAAATAGTAGAACAAAAGTAACAACTTCACCTGCGATGCAATGCATATGACAAATTGAGTTTAAGTTCCATCATTTAATCATGTGAGGGTCCGAGCTGCTCATGACCGTGAGCACGGCTAGTATACCAGTTTTACACTCTGCAGAGGTTGCGCATCTTTACCCACAAGTCGTGTATCCCATGTCGCCAGGGTTTGCAAGGCCCTTAGACACTACCGAGGTGAATGGCTAGGGATCCACTACGAGGCCTTTACAAAGTTCCACTAGCTTCCGAAAACCCGCTACAGTTTATAGGAAGTTCCAATGCAGGAATCCCTTGCAGGACCGCCATCGCAGCAAAATCCTCCCGAGGGCCTCCCTACACTGACCACTCCCCTACTGCCCTTGCCCCTTTCGGGTAAGGTAGTCTTCCACTAGCTTTCCTAATTAATCAGCCAAGGGGTCCCATTCCTCCCTTGTGGTAGCACTGTTTTCCCGGGTGGTCGCTCCATGTTCCAATTAACATAATGATCTTATCATGAACAATAAATAACAACTGATAACAAAAGTGTAATCATGAATAGTGTATCTCCATACCCAAAACCACATATAGCACTAGCAAGTACTACCCAGAAAGTTCAGTGGTAAACAAGGTATAAAGATAGACAAACTAAGGTAACCTATTGGGTCCCATCAAAATTAACCTATGCAGATCATTATGATTAATTAGAACATGAGTGGGTAAAAAGAAGTGATCAAGGGCACAACTTGCCTAGGACTTGAGATTCCAGGTACCAACTTGCTCTTCAGATGACACGTGACCTCGCTCTAGTCGTAGCAATACAAACAAACATTGTATAGGCAAAATTAACATCACAACAAACATATATGCAAAATACATATTAATAATCTACATGATGAGATATGATCACAGGAACAAGAATTATTAATTTTGGAGTTATAGGTTTTAAGTTATGAGTTTCCAAAGATTCTATGTGCTTATTACAAGATTAATTAAGATAACAATTTTAATGTGACTTTTATGTCAAAACAGTGGCACTAAATGATAAATAATAATATTACAAAATTATAGGAACTAGGAATGGGCTAATTTGGACTTCATATGAATTTTCTATGGATTATACAAGTTTTACAATTATTTTTATACTCAAAAACAATTTCTAAATCTCTTTTTCCTATTTTCATTAGTTCCTGGACTGGGCGCAATATTATCAGGGAACACAGGGGCTAACTCACAAAATGTCCCAAGACTCAGGATTCACCCCGCACAGGACGGCGGGTTGATTACACAAAATCCCGAGGGCTCTTTAGCAAAAAGACTCGACCGAAGGGGTATCCCGCAACAGGAGACGTCCGATCCAATTTGAACGATCCAGATTAGATCACGCCCAGCTCAAATCAGTACTCGACCAGGGTCATCGGATCCCGATCCAACGGCCCATAAAGGATAATGAACTACACGATCTTCTAGCCATCCGATCAAGGATCAATGGCCACTACCGACTTGGCCGAACCGGTACGCGAGATTTAATCCGTGCCGTCCCTTCCTTGATCTACGGCCCACAGTGATTCCTTCCCCAGATCTAATCGTGGCCGCCCATCCTTGGATTGACGGCACAGGGGCCTTCTTCCCCTCCCCAGCCGACCGGACACGGCGCACAGGAACCCCGCGGTGGTGGAGCTCACCGGCGTTCATGCGGTCGGCAACACAGAGCCTTAAAACCTAATCGGACGAAGCTACGCGATGCACAGCGAGAGGCGAAACTGGTCAGGGGTCGCTTACCAGGAATGGCGGGGCCGCTGAAGCTGTCCACGGCGCGGTGGCGCCTTGATGTCTCCGGTGAGAAATTCCGAGGCGGCCGGTGCCTTCCGTGCACGAGAAGACACACACGTGCAATCCCCGCACGACGACCAACACGCCGAGGTCACACTCGAACCCAGACCGCCGGTGATACCCGATTTCGGGTGCGGCGGCCGCGCTCCTCTCCTTCCTCTCTCTCTCGGTGTTACGGCAGTGGTCGCGATAGTAGGCGGATACGGAAGGAGGGGCGAGCCCGGTGAGCTTTATACCCGGAGCGCACCCACGGTCGTTGCACGGACGCCGAGATCACCGGTGAGGAAGACGCGGGGTGGGCGCGATCCACGCGGTGCGGTTCGTTGAGCTCCTGACAGCTAAGGCCCACCGAGCAGCGACGTGGAACGGAAACGCGGCTCCGGGTCCATGCGCCAGCGAGCGGTGAAAGAAACGCGCGCGAGGGAACCTGATGGGTGGGGTCCGCATGGCAGTCAGAGCGCGCGGGATGAAGTCTGGGCCGCGCGCGCGAAGTGAAATGGGCCGAACAGAGATGGTTTCGGCCCAGGAGCGTTTTTCCATTTTTGTTTTCTTTTTCTTTTATAATTTCTGTTTTATTTCCAAATCAAAATTCAAACCAAATTCAAACTATGGTTTTTAATTTCCAGATTTCAAGTACCAAGTCAAATTTTAATTATTCTATTACTTGCACTGAAATTATTTATTTATTATTCTCTATATTGTGTAAATATGGAAGAAAAGAATAACTTTATTAAAATTTCCTTTCTCCCTCATGTTTTATATTTTCTTTTGAAGTCAATTTAAATTATGTTTCCTTGATTCAAATAAGATGCATCTCATAACATCAGCATGGGGTGCACATTTCTTTATTTATTTATTTGTTATTTGCATAATTTAATGTCATTAGTTGAGTATGTATAGAAAATAAAAAAAAATCAATGGATCCCCAAACATCCACTTATAAATCTACTTATTTATTTATTTATTTATTTTTTCTCCTACCAATTTTTGGGCTTTACAATTTACTACTCATGATTACACTTGTTATTATCTGTTCATTATTTTATGTTCATGATAAGATCATTATGTTAATGGGAACATGGAGAACCACCCGGGAAAACAGTGCTACCACAAGGGTTTAATGGGACGCCCTTGGCTGATTAACTAGGAAAGCTAGTGGAGGGCTACCTTACCCAAAAGGGGCAAGGGCAGTAGGGGAGTGGTCAGTGTAGGGAGGTCCTTGGGTTGATTTTGCTGCGATGGCGGTCAGGCGAGGGATTCCTGCACTGGAGCTTCCTATAAACTGTAGCGGGTAGTCTGAAGCTAGTGGAACTTTGTAAAGGCCTCGTAGTGGTACCTTGCCTCGCTTCCTTGGTAGAGGTGTATGGGGTCTGATCAACTCCGTGGCAAATGGGTAACATGACTTGTGGGTAAAGATACGCAACCTCTGCAGAGTGTAAAACTGGTATACTAGTCGTGCTCACGGTCATGAGCGGCTCGGACACTCACATGATTAATTTATGGAACTTAAACTCAATTTGTCATCTCATTGCATTTGGGATTATTTTATTATTACTTTTATTTATTATTACTATGGATTGGTATTCACTTACACTTAGTAACTACTAATAAAATTTTGACCAACTTATAAAAGCAATGCTCAACTTCAGCCTTTATTTCATTGATCAGCCTTACACTTCATGAACTCCCACCTTTGGTGAGTTCATGCCACATTATTCCCCACAACTTGTTGAGCGATGAACATGTGTGAGCTCACTCTTGCTGTCTCACACCCCCCACAGGAGAAGAGCAGGTGGTTCAGGAGGAGCCACATGGCGAGGAGTATGATATGATCTAGGTGGCGTTTCTCAGTTGACATTGGCGCCGACGATCCTTAGTTCATTTTATATTTATTATTTTATTTTGTAATAAGTCTTCCGCTATGTAATAAAGTACTCTGATGGTTTATGACATTTATCTCTTTACACTCTATTATTATATATGTTATCTTCTTGGCGCATGTATGAGATGCACCCGGCTTTGTCCCTTAAAACCGGGTGTGACAGAAGTGGTATCAGAGGAAATGTTGACTGTAGGACAAAACCTAGATAGAAATAGACAATTCCTTACCTACTTATCTTACTCTAATTCATTCCATACTTACCTTATCTTGATCCTGTCTCACCTTTTGCTATTCTACTCTGACCATTCTTACCCTTTTCTACTCTGAGACAAGATGGATTTCACACCTTGGAATCCCTACCCCTATGACATTTTTAAGAGATAGGAGGCCTAAGACAAAAAAAACTATTTTCTTTATTTTAAAAATGTTGATTGATTGTTCTGATGATAAATGTCTGATTTTCTTCCTTGATTGATTGAAGTATTATATATGGACATCTTAGCATGTACCACCATAAGGTAATAAATTAGCTATGGTAGATAGAACATTAATCTGCTTAGCTAATAAATCCCCCAAAGTAACACGATTCGTAATTACTGCCTTGTCTACTCTCTCTTACCATATGTATCTAACTCAGATGGTCAATACCAGGAGGGGTGGTGGAATTGATTTGCCTCCTAATCGACACACTCGAAGGATATATAGACAACCTCAGCCACAACCAGCAGAGATGAATCCTCCTAATCCTCCACCAGGCAGAGTTGATCCACTGATTGCAGCTCAGATGGCGGTGATGCAGCAAATGGCGGACACTATGGCTGATATGCGTGCCCAGATGCAGCAAGAACGCTAGGAGATGCGTCAGGAAAGAGAAGAGATACGCCAAGAGTTGCACCAGGAGAGAGAAGAGATGCGCCAGGAGAGAAGGGCGCAACAACAGCAGCTGCAACAACAACTTCAACAACAGCAACAACAACAACAAGTACCATTGCCTCCACCACCACCACCAGTTCCACCACGTGATAAGCACCAGGAGTTTATGAGCCATAAGCCGCCGACCTTCGCTAGCTCGCCAGATCCACTAGATGCAGATGATTGGCTGAAAGCAATTGAGAAGATGCTCAACATTGCCCAATGCTCAGACAGGGAGAAATTAAGTTCTTTATGCCTCAGGTCGTCTGACAGGTCCCGCTGCTGACTGGTGGGATTCATATACTGCTGCCCACGATGCTGCTGATACTATCACTTAGGCAGAGTTCAGTACACAGTTCAGGAACTACCATATTCCAGCTGGTATGATAAAGATCAAGAAGAAGGAGTTTCTGTCATTGAAGCAAGGCAACATGTCGGTCAGCGAGTACAGAGACAAATTCATTCAGCTGTCGAGATATGCTCCGGAGGAAGTTGCTGAGGATGAAAGAAAGCAGGAGCACTTTATTGAAGGACTTAATGGACCCCTACAGTATGCACTGGTGGCACACACATTTCCATCGTTTCAGAGGCTGCTGGATAAGGCTCTTGCTATTGAACACAAGCGTGTTCAACTGGGTGATTTGAAGAGGAAGGCTATCTCGCAGGGACAGGGTAGCAGCAGTGTTCGTCCCCGCTACGTTTCACCACAGGGTACACCGACTCGACCAGGAGGACCACACCCAGTTCAGTATGCTCCACAGGGGTCTCCACGTACACCTCCTACTCGTCAGGCTACTCCCACTGGCACCCCGACGAGGTCTGCAGGACAGAAGACCGGCCCTACATGCTTCAAGTGCAGTCAGATTGGGCACTATGCTAATGCTTGTCCGATGGGAAATTCTGGTACCCCAGCTAAGAACAAGCAACAGACTCCTGGCAAGGGATATTCTATACCCATGGTGAATCAAGTCAGTGTTGATGATACTCCCGATGGTGCTGACATCGTACTCGGTATGTTTTACATTAATGCCATTCCTGCAACCATGTTGTTTGATTCTGGTGCTACACATTCATTCATGTCTGCTCGATATGCCAACACAAATGAAATACCACTACTAAATATGAGAAAACCCATGATAGTAATCACACCTAAAGGGCCTATTGAGGCAAATCAAATGACACGTAGATTGACATTAACCATTATGGGGAGAGAATTTGGAGCTACCGCTATAATATTAGAGGCAAGCAGTATAGATCTGATTCTTGGTATGTCATGGTTAAGGAAGGCAAAGGCCATTATAGCATGTGGTAGAGGTACTATAGAACTCACTAGCCCTAAAGGAGAAACATTTCAAGTTAATATTGCAGTAACCACCTCATCCAAACGTGCAATGTTCTTTATACCTGAGGAGTTCGTTGGTGACAACATCCGGGTGGTTAGAGATTTTCCGGATGTCTTTCCAGAGGAGTTACCAGGGATGCCACCAGATAGGGAAGTTGAGTTTGTCATTGATCTTCTACCTGGAAGTGCCCCTATTTCTAAACGGCCTTACAGGATGTCTGTAGAAGAGTTGGAGGAACTTAAGAAGCAGTTGACGGAGTTACAAGAGGCTGGGTACATTCGTCCGAGTTCCTCACCTTGGGGAGCACCGGTGTTATTTGTACAGAAGAAGGATGGATCGCAACGGATGTGTGTGGATTATAGATCACTTAATGATGTTACTGTGAAGAACAAGTATCCATTACCTCGTATTGAGGATTTGTTTGATCAGATGAGAGGAGCCAGGGTATTCTCGAAGATTGATCTCCGATCGGGATACCATCAAATGAAGATTAGACCATTAGATATTCCTAAGACGGCTTTCTCGACTCGATATGGATTATACGAGTTCACTGTTATGTCATTTGGATTAACCAATGCACCAGCTTATTTCATGAATTTGGTGAATAAGGTGTTTATGGAGTATTTGGACAGATTCGTCGTGGTGTTCATCGACGATATTCTTATCTATTCTAGGAGTGAAAGTGATCATGAAGAACATCTACGGTTGGTGCTACAGAAGCTGCGAGATAATCAACTCTATGCTAAGTTTAGCAAGTGCGAGTTTTGGATTGACAAGGTGCCATTCCTTGGTCATATTATTTCTAATGGAGGAATAGCAGTGGATCCTGCTAAAGTGAAAGAGATAATGGAGTGGAGAGTGCCCACTACAGTTACTGAGATTCGGAGTTTCTTGGGGCTAGCAGGATATTATCGGAGATTTATTGAAGGATTCTCTAAGATTGCCAAGCCTATGACATCGCTTCTGGAGAAAGGAAAAGAATTTAAGTGGGATGAGAAGTGCCAAGAAAGCTTTGATCAATTGAAGGAGAGATTGATGTCACCTCCAGTGTTGGTGATGCCAGACTTACAGAAAGGATTTGATATTTATTGTGATGCATGTGGCCAAGGATTGGGATGTGTGCTTATGCAAGAAGGACACGTGATCGCCTATGCGTCTCGTCAGTTGAGGAAACATGAACTGAACTACCCCACTCATGACTTAGAGCTGGCAGCAGTTGTGCATGCTCTTAAGATTTGGAGACATTACATCATGGGAACTAAGTGCCAAGTATACACAGATCATAAGAGTTTGAAGTATATATTCACTCAGAAGGATCTCAACCTTAGGCAACGTCGTTGGTTGGAGCTTATTAAGGATTATGATTTGGAGATTCACTATCACCCGGGCAATGCGAATTTGATTGCAGATGCCTTGAGTCGGAAAGAGCATGTTCACTCCGCTTTGGTTGTCCAGCTACCCGATGAATTAGCAAAAGATTTTGAGAGGCTCAACCTGGGGATTGTTACACACACGGAAGGAGTTACCATTAAATTGGAACCTACCTTGGAGCAAGAGATTCGTAAAGGTCAGATTGGTGATGCTAAAATTCAAGAGATTAAGGATCTGATTACGGAAGGTCGAGTTCCGGAATTCACGGAGGATGAGCAAAGTACTATATGGTTCAAAGATCGGATATGTGTTCCAGAGATTGATAGCCTTCGTGAGGCTATATTGAAAGAAGCTCATGATTCTGACTACTCTATCCACCCTGGTAGCACTAAGATGTATTAGGATTTGAAGCAAAAGTATTAGTGGTATGGACTGAAAAGAGATGTTGCTGCACATGTGGCTAAGTGTGATGTGTGTCAAAGAGTCAAGGCCGAACATCAAAGACCCGCTGGACTATTGCACCCGCTTAAGATTCCTGAGTGGAAATGGGAAGAAATTGGTATGGATTTTATTGTTGGACTACCCCGCACCCCTGCTGGGTATGACTCTATTTGGGTGATTGTGGTCTGTGAGGACTAATTACACGGGAGCCAAGCTAGCAGAATTGTATATGACTCGGATAGTTTGTCTACATGGAGTGCCTAAGAAGATCGTGTCTGATCGAGGATCACAGTTTACTTCTCGATTTTGGAAGAAGTTGCATGAGAGCTTGGATACAAAGTTGAATTTTAGTTCAGCCTACCATCCTCAGACTAATGGACAGACCGAGAGGACAAATCAAGTACTGGAGGATATGTTAAGAGCTTGTGCTCTTAAACATGGTGGAAGTTGGGATAAGAGCTTACCATATGCTGAGTTCTCTTATAATAATAGCTACCAGGCCAGTTTGAAGATGTCACCGTTTGAGGCTCTATATGGCAGAAAATGCAGGACACCACTGTATTGGGATCAAACTGGTGAAAGACAGTTCTTTGGGCCTGAACTTATACAAGAGGCAGAAGAACAAGTTCGAATGATAAGGGAGAATTTGAGAATTGCACAATCAAGGCAAAAGAGCTATGCTGATAATAGGACAAGACTACTGGAGTTTAAGGAGGGTGATCACGTGTATCTGAAGGTGTCACCTATCCGGGGTATGAGGAGATTTAAAGTTAAAGGAAAGTTGTCCCCTCGCTTCATTGGACCTTTCTTGATCTTAAAGCGAGTGGGTGAAGTTGCATATCAACTGGAGTTACCCGATCATCTGTCAGATGTACATGATGTATTTCATGTGTCCCAGCTAAAGAAGTGCCTCAGGGTACCTGAGGAGCAACTACCAATAGAAGACCTTAGTGTTGAAGATGATCTGACTTATGCAGAGTACCCTATCAAGATTCTGGACACTTTGACTCGAGTTACAAGAAATAAGGTGATAAAGATGTGTAAAGTACAATGGAGTCACCACGGTGAAGATGAAGCTACTTGGGAGAGAGAAGAAGAGCTTCGCATAGACTTTCCCCATCTTTTCCCCAGTCCTTCCTAAATCTTGAGGACGAGATTCTTTTTAAGGGGGGTAGGATTTGTAATACCCAATTTGTAAGAGATCATATAAAAGAAAAAAATTATTTCCTTTATGTATATGTGTATATTGTATCTACTTATCATCACATGTGAAAACCTCACTTAAACAAATAAACAATTAACAAAAGGCACCAAAACAACCTATGCATCATGTTGAATTTATTTGTCTGTGCATTTAATACCAGCAATATTAATAAAAATGTATTATTATCCAAATTTGAAGTTGACCTAAGTTACACTTAGGAATTTGGAACATAACATAGAAAAGGAGAAGAAAGAGAAAGAATATAGAAATATATATATATATATAAATAATATGTATCTTCAAAGTCAGTATTTTAATGGCACAATATAAACCTAAGTATAAAATGGCCACAAGAATGGAATTTAAATTTTAAATGAGTTTGAAATTGAAAATGAAGAAAAGAAGGTGGGAAAATAAAAAGAAAAAGGTCAAAATGCTGTTTGGGCCGGTTCCTAACCAATTCGGCCCACTACCCAAGCTCTCCCCGCCAGCCCATCGCCACCGCGCTCGGACTCACTGGCGCGTGGGGCCCACATGTCGGTTTCCCGGGCAACTACGTACTCATCCGCGCGCGCTCCACGCTGACTCGTGGGACCACCTCGTCAGCATCTTCCTCGCGGCTGAAGCAAAGTCCGCACCGCTGGTTAACGGAACCCGCCGCATCCGCCGCCGGGGATCTCGGGTTGGCCACCGATCGGGATCCCTACTCTTCGGATCATAAATACCGACCATCGTGACACCCTCGTCCCATCCGCCGGTGCTCACAATCGTCGCTCCGCACTGTCGTCCACCCTCGCGGCCAGCTGAGTGAAATCGGACCGCGCCGCCGCGGATCCTGCTCCCCGCCATTGTCCAAGGTTGGAGATCGGGTCGGGGACCTGCACTGTGGGGTTGCGAAGCTATCCGATGCGCTAGCTGGTCGAATCGACGGGCGGTGCAACCCCAATTGCTCGACGGAGTTCTTCACCACCGCCGCATTGCCATCGCCCGTGGGCAGCGCCGTCGGGTCATCAAATCGCGGTAATAAATCCACCCCCATCTTCATTAAGCCCTCCGCATGGACTAGCTGAACCGAATTAGAGAACGGGAGCGCATATGTGGGGTTTGACACCGTCGGCGATGGCGCCGTCGTCGCGATGGCTGTGCCGTCGTCCAACAGGGAGAGTAGGGTAGCTGTCCGTGAGCCGTTAGATTGGGATCGACGGCTCAGATTAAATCAAGAAGGGCGCCGGGTTGGTGGCGTGCTCGTGACCGTCGGATCGGGATCCGACCGTGCAGGGCGCGCAACAGCTGTACGCGGAGTAGATCTAATCTGGCGCGTCCGTTGCGGATCGGACGGCCAGGACTACGCGATACCCCTTCGCGACTGTGGTTTTGCATATGAACCCTCATTCTTTATGTAAATAGAACCCGCGGTCTAGTATCACTATTGTCTGAGTCGCGGGCTACTTACCAGGAAGCCCCTGTGTTTTACAGAAAATGGCGCCCAATCCAGAGAGAGCTGAAAATAGGAAATTAATATTAGAAATCGATTTTTAATACAAAAAATAAATCTAGAAACTTGTTTAATTTGTAGAAAATGCATATGAACTCCAATTTGGTCCATTCCAGTTCCTAAATTTTTATAATATTATTGTCCATCCAATAGTACCACTGTTTTTACATGAAATACACATTAAAATTTATTTCTCACTTAACCCTACATTAAATTCATAAAATCTTTGGAAATTCATAACTTAAAATATATAACTCCAAATTTAATGATTCCAGTTCCTGTGATCATATTTTAATGTCTAGTTTATTACTGTATATTCCATTTGCATGTTTGATGTGATATTAATTTATGTTATGCTATGTATGTATTGTGTTGATACGAGTAGACGAGTAAGCCACTGTGGAATCGGAGGTTCAGCAAGTAGAGATAGCTGAGCAGGAACTCATTGAAGGCAAGTTGTGCCCTTGATCACCTATTTTACCCATTCATGTTCTTATTATTCATAATGATCTGCATAGGTTAATTTTGATGGGACCCAATAGGATACCCTAGATTTTGACTATCTTTATACCTTGTTTCACCACTGGTTTTACTACTAAATTTTTGGGTAGTACATGCTATTGCTTTATGTGGATTTGGGTATAGAGATATTTACTACTCATGATTACTCTTGTTATTATCTGTTCATTATTTTATGTTCATGATAAGATCATTATGTTAATGGGAACATGGAGAACCACCCGGGAAAACAGTGCTACCACAAGGGTTTAATGGGACGCCCTTGGCTGATTAACTAGGAAAGCTAGTGGAGAGCTACCTTACCCGGTCCTTGGGTTGATTTTGCTGCGATGGCGGTCAGGCGAGGGATTCCTGCACTGGAGCTTCCTATAAACTATAGCGGGTAGTCTGAAGCTAGTGGAACTTTGTAAAGGCCTCGTAGTGGTACCCTGCCTCGCTTCCTTGGTAGAGGTGTATGGGGTCTGATCAACTCCGTGGCAAATGGGTAACACGACTTGTGGGTAAAGATGCGCAACCTCTGCAGAGTGTAAAACTGGTATACTAGCCGTGCTCACGGTCATGAGCGGCTCGGACACTCACATGATTAATTTATGGAACTTAAATTCAATTTGTCATCTCATTGCATTTGGGATTATTTTATTATTACTTTTATTTATTATTACTATGGATTGATATTCACTTACACTTAGTAACTGCTAATAAAATTTTGACCAACTTATAAAAGCAATGCTCAGCTTCAGCCTTTATTTCATTGATCAGCCTTACACTTCATGAACTCTCAGCTTTGGTGAGTTCATGCCACATTATTCCCCACAACTTGTTGAGCGATGAACATGTGTGAGCTCACTCTTGCTGTCTCACATCCCCCCACAGGAGAAGAGCAGGTGGTTCAGGAGGAGCCACAGGGCGAGGAGTATGATCTGATCTAGGTGGCGTTTCTCAGTTGACATTGGCGCCGACGATCCTTAGTTCGTTTTATATTTATTATTTTATTTTGTAATAAGTCTTCCGCTATGTAATAAAGTACTCTGATGGTTTATGACATTTATCTCTTTACACTCTGTTATTATATATGTTGTCTTCTTGGCGCATGTATGAGATGCACCCGGCTTTGTCCCTTAAAACCGGGTGTGACAGTGCCAGTCTCCGCTATGGTCGACATTAGTTGCTTTGTTGAAGGCCAACTGCGAGTATGGTTAGTCAAGACGGAGAGGCAAGCCTTCGTCGGGCCGATTAAGGTCTGGTTCGGCCTCCACCCCAACAAACACCCGAAACAAAGTTGTTCTATTTGAAAAGATATATCTTTCTGATTTAGCGTCCACACCCAAATTCCCATTATTTTGGAAAAAAGATATTTCAAATTTGAAACTTAAATTTAAATTTCAAATATAACTTGGGATTTTGTAGTATAAGTTGAAAATCTCAAAAATATATTTTTTTTCTATTTAGTGAAGCTACACCTTTCACTAAAAGAGTTTTCCAAAATCCTCCCCAAAACTAATTGAAATTAGGGTTTTGGATTATTAGGTTTTTGCCCCACTTGAGCAATTATTCAGTGGATAACTACATGAACAATGGTCAATTCACCTATTTAGTACCAACATACACTTACGAATGGAAAGCACATAATAGGTTTTCCCTCATGTGGATATATTTAGAGACAGAAATAAAAATCACTAAATTCGAATCTTAAATAAGATTTTCATTTTAAAACACACTTTAGCCTAGAAGCACATCCAACTTGAATTAACATTGCCCTAGTTGATGCATAATAAGGTTAAACATTCATAATGCTTGCAATGCATATGATGACATGTCTAGTTTTTAGTTCTTATAACATCAGGGGTGTTACACTCGGACCCGTACTCAGATTCAAACATAGATCAGAACGAGTGGACAACAACATCAGAGAAAAGATTAGGTGATGAGACTTATCCATAGGGTTCTATTGTAACAAACGATATCCCAAATATAAGGAGCCGTTTGGATATATATATATATAGAGAGAGTTTCAAATCTATATTCGTGTTTCCTGTAACAACCTCCTTCCTTCAGCTATAAAAGGGAGGGAGATGACCCTAAGGGAGCAACAATTAGAAATATAGCCACATGCAAACTAGACGTATGCTATTATCCTAGTTCGAGATCATGAACCAGTATATTGTGTCTTTGAGTTTTTACTTTCAAACCTGATCTGTTCTTATATCTATCTCCAATCTCTTAAACACTATTGAGATTTTCTCAACACGCAACAATGCATGACCATATATATGATCTATTGGAGACGGTGAGTCATATTAGGTGTTAGGTCGCATCCACCTTCTCCATGTCGTCTGCCGCGCACAAAACTGGGGTGTTTGGTTTCATGGACTAAAGTTTTGTCCATATCACATTGAATGTGTTGAATGTCTATACGAGTATTAAATATAGTCGAATGATAGAATTAATTATACAACTATAAACGATGAGATAAATTTATTAAGCCTAATTAATTTATAATTATTAAATATTTATTATAACATCAAATTGAGCGATGATTCGTCTTCATGTAACTAATTTTGTAATTATATTATATTTAATTTAATATTTTAAACTTGCATTTAAATATCGATGACATGCTAAAATTTAGTCAGCGTAAGAGCATCTCCAACAACGTGACTTATAAAAATGCCTTATAATTTAAAAATAAATAAATTTTATAGAATTTAGGGCACCAACAAAACACTTTACTCCAACAGTAAAGCCCTAAATCTAGATTATAGGGCAGCCCACTACGGTGTAGTATATTTGAGGCACTTGAGAAGGTGCCCTATAGTTTTTTGACAAAATTTGTTGAATTGAGACACTATTGGAGTGGTTTTTCTTATGTAGAGCCCTATATTTCAATTTGAGGCACTAGTTTGAGGCATTGTTGGAGATGCTCTAAGCAGACTTGGCCATAGTCCACTGTCCACCGCAGCTCCGTCGACCGTCGTACAGACGCTGCCGGCGACGCGGGAAGAAGAGGCCGCGAAGATGGCCGACTCGCCAACGATCGATGCCGTCTTTCACAACGCGGTCATCGTCACCATGGATGATGCGTTCCGCGTCCTCCAGGACGGCGCGGTCGCCGTCGCCGGCGACCGCATCGCCGCTGTGGGCCCCTCCGCTGATGTCCTCGCCGCCTTCCCCTGCGCCGTGCAGACCCTCGACCTGGGTGGCCGCATTGTCCTTCCAGGTTGGTGCCTGCAGCGCCGTTTAAGTAGCCTCTTATTCGTATCTCCCTCAAAATTTTAGTTTTTTTTGTGTGTGTGGTGATTTTCGATTTCTTGCTTGGGTTGGCTGTGGCTGTGTAGGGCTCGTAAACACACACGTGCACACATCGCAGCAGCTGGCGCGAGGGATCGCCGACGACGTTGATCTGATGACGTGGCTGCACGGGAGGATCTGGCCCTATGAGTCACACATGACGGAGGAAGACTCCTATGCCTCCACTCTCCTCTGCGGCATTGAACTCATCCGGTCTGGGGTGAGCAGCAGCTTCTCACTTTGCCAGCAGCCCAGCACAGCGTTTGATTTGTTGTGTTGTGATGTTCCTTAGTGGTGGTCGCTCATTGTCCTTTCTGAATTTATGGTTCCACTGCTCGAATGCAAATGTGTTGCTGATTCTAGGGCCCGAGGTTGGAAAATTGGGGAATTTATAGTTTTATACAACCTAGTGTTTGCTTATAATACCTTGGAAACGGATTTGGAAGTCTTGGGCGGTGTAAGTTCTTCTTATGGCTGGCAATCAAGAACAGGTGCTGGAATACGGAGAGATTTCTTAAACATGGGCTGCCACACCATAGTGTTTGCCCCGTGTGTGATCAAGAGCAAGAGACCATTCAGCATATTATGTTGAACTGTATTTTCTCCAGGAAAACTTGGACAAGAATCCTGCTATGTGTTGGTCTGGTGGATTTGGCACCTAACCATGACGCCTCGGGTTTTTCAGCGTGGTGGAGCAGGGCTGTAAGAAGGGTGCCTAAGGAGAAAAGGGAAGGGCTCAATTCTCTAATTATTCTGGTAGTATGGTCTTTATGGAAACATAGGAATGCTTGTGTGTTCGATGGTCTGGATCAGTGGCGGACGCAGGATAAAATTATAGGTGGGGCGACATTATAAAAGTTAAATCACTAGACTAGATCACAACTCACAAGATAAAACTAGTTTTATGATGACAATATAGAGGCTAAGTAATAATATTAGAAATGTTTCATAATAACATGCATACCGAAATTTCTCTCTTAGACTAGCTCCAACAAGAAGCTCTAAAGGGTTCTGTATTCTAAATTTAGAGGACGAGGACGTCCTCTACCCCCTCCAGCAGCGTCCTCTAAACGGTCCTCTAAATTTAGAGGACGCTGCCGGATTCTCTATATATAGAGTTTCTCTAAACGGTTCTCTATCTATTTGAATACTTTAAACAACCGGTTTAGTAAAACTAAAATATATATAATACATTTGAGAGTATGACAAACATGTATGTACAAAAATTAAAAAATAAAAATATCTTTAATATATGTATTTATATATAGGGGACGTGATTTAGAGGACGTTGTTGGAGAGGAAATAGATATAGAGGATAGAATCTTTTAGAGAAGACTGTAAAGGATGAATATAGAGGATGTATATAGAAGACGTTGTTGGAGACAGTCTTAATCTGCAATGCGGCACCAAAATCACCAACAAAAATCCAATCTACAGTTAGAAAAGATGTATATTAGATGAACATCAATACAAGAAAAGTACATTGATGAAAATAGTGCAGTGAATATACCACTAAGTTGTCAATCTTGTAGTTGTGACTCGAGGCAATTGCATTCTTCTAGTTTTAAGACGCTGGAATCTTCTAGTAATATTCTCATCATCAAGGGATTTGGATATCTCTTTCTCCGTATAGCAAGCCATCAAATCATTCATCCAATCATCTTCAATTTTGTTACACAATTCTCTCTTAATGATGTTCATTGCCGAAAATATTCTCTCAACACTTGCTATTGAGACGGGTAATAACAAGGCCAACTCAATTAGTTTGAAAACCAAAGGGAACACAAGATGCTTTTTAGTTTCAACCATCTTCATAGATAGAGATGCAATATCTTCACAAGTACCAAAAGCAGCATGCCTTCACACGTGGACAATGTATGTCTCAAGTTGCTCTCTTAACATTGCACATTCAATAATTGAAAAATCCTTATCATATAGAGTACCAAGTCGAACAAGTTTCTCTATATCAAAACTACAAAATAAGTTCTTTGGATCGAGGCAAGAAAAGCAAACAAGCAACTCGCTAGAAACTTCATTAAAGCGATGGCATAACTCAGTATTGATTTTATCAAGAACAACAAAGAATATCTCGGTGCGGTAGTAGTGAAGGTTTGTGATTGTGAAGCCATCTCGCCTTGAACGACCTCTAATAGGCACTTCTTCATCCATATCTACCACAGGAATACCCTTTTGAGCACAGAATTCTTTCACGCTTTGAAAGAATGACTCCCAACCACTATCTATCCTCATTGTAGCCATTCAGGTTTTCACAACATTAAGCAACTCCATAGCATGAACAATGTTGGCATTCTTCCTTTGCAAGGTTTGAGAGAGCTCATTTGTGATTGCAAGCATTTTCAACATCAATTTTAAAATGAAAACAAATTTGAAGCTCTCCATTTTTCAATCAACCCCACTGCTTGTGTTGGTACACGACCATCTTCATGCACAATGGTAAGAACATGCAATACTGAGTCCCACATTGTCTCTAATCGAATCAATGTTAAATAATGTGAACCCCATCTTGTGTCACCAAGTCTAGCAAGGTTAGTTTCTTGATTCACACCTCTACCAGATAAAATTTCACCCCTTTCTAGTTTTTCTAAAATATTCTGGTGGTGTTTTTCTTTTAGAGCATCCCTTCTCTTGCAAGATGAGCTTGTGGTGGTGACAATTAAGTGAATGTACTCAAAGAAGTCATGAACCGATTGACAACAAGCACTACTAGCAATAGAAACCACCACAAGTTGGAGTTGATGTGCAAAACAATGAACATAATAGGCATGTGGATTAATATCAAGTATCTTTCTTTGTAAGCCATTAAATTCACCTCGCATATTCGATGCTCCATCATATCCTTGCCCCCTGATCTTGGATATAGATAATCCATGGTGATCAAGAAGGCCAAAAATAGCTTCCTTCAAGGCATCTGATGTAGTATCCTTGACATGCTTGAGGGCAAGAAACCGTTCCATCACATGGCCTTGATTATTCACATATCTATCTACAAAAAAAATTAGCTAGCTAGGCAACACAACATGAAAAATAAAATATGAAACTACAATATGCAAATAAAATATGAAAGTACTATTACCTCAATATCACCGCCATTTGTTCTTCAACAGAAACATCACGTGATTCATCAATAAGAATAGAGAAGTTTCTATCTCCTATTTCTCCTAGGATGTTCTCTGTGATCTGTTGAGCACAACACTTTGCAAGATCTTTTTGAATATGTGGTGATATCATAATGCAATTTCTTGGAGCATGCTCAAAAGCATCTCTCACTTCTTTAATTTTATCTTTCATCCAATAAATCAATTCTAGAAAATTTCCCTTATTTAACGAACTAGATGATTCATCATGACCATGAAAAGCCAAACCTTGCATCAAAAGAAATCTTGAACAAGCCAATGAAGAAGTCAAACGAATTTTATAAAGGTCTTCAGCCTCACGACTAGCACTAGACATGATAGTAGATGCTTTCTTAGGTTGTTAAAATCATCAAAATGTAACCTAGCATTGTTGTGGATACTTTTAAGACCACCAACATGTGATTTCAACCTTTCAACTGCATCTTTCCAATTATTATACCCAACTTTAGTGAAAGCTTCATATTTATCACCCTTCACTGCTTGCTTAAAAAGAAAGCAATAAAAGCAATATACTGCATCTTTTGATTCACTATACTCCAACCAATCATACTTGTCATACCATTCCTCTTTAAAAGGCCTTGAACTTTGTCCATACTGTCTACGAGGGAAATCTAAACCCTTTGGTTGGCATGGACCATTCAGAACATATGCCCTTCTCACTTGGTCTTGGACATCTTTATCATATTCATAAATTTGCCTCCTTAAAGCGGGATCTGCAACTATGTCATCCGGATTGAACGTCCTTCCAACAGTTGGTGTGTTATTCACATTATTATTAGCACCAGTGTCAGAGCCTCTTGAAAGTGGTTGGAAAAACCTTCTCATTTGCTCTGAAAAAGAAAATTATAGAAAGTTAGAAACAATATTTGATATTTGATAACACACAATAGTTGTTAACCCTGAAATTCTATAGAAACAATATTTGCTAGCACTAGCAGAGCAGAGACTGCAGAGTAGCAGTAGCAGCCTGCAGCGCGCAGCGGTGCAGTTGCTCTGGCGGAGTGGGAGAGCGGGAGAAACCGAGAAAGAATGGATGCGGGAGAAAGAAGAAGGGGCAGGCCGGCAGGGGAGGGGTTTACCTATGGGCTGTGGTGTGGGGCGGTGCCGCGGTGGCGCGGTGGGATGTGGGGCGGCCGGCGGCAGCAGGCGGCCGACGGAAGACCGAAGCCGTGACCTGAGATTCCTGGCCAACGGAAGACCGAAGATTCCTGGCCTCCTGGGTGGCTAGGTGAACAACGAATGGGCCAATGGGGCATGGGCCGTGGGCGGACGGCAGATGGACGCTGAATGGACCTGAGACTCCTGCTCCCTCTAATCTAATCCTATATGGTATTATGAATATTATAAAATTTGAGGTGGGGCCATGGCCCACATTGCCCACATTGTAGATCCGCCTCTGGTCGGGATCCCAGTGTCTCCACAACCTGTCAGGAGGTAGAAGCTGAGAGTAGGCTTTGGGTTATGGCTGGAGACAAGGTGCTCCAGGAGCTGCCCCGCAGGGCTTCTTGGCTACATGCCTAAGCAGCTGGCAGGGTCGTGTTTTGTGCTGTTTAGGGAGTGAGTTGTAATCACTTACTTTTGGGTTGAGACAGGGTCTTCCCCTCTTGTTGTACCTTTATTCCTTTCTTAATGAAATGACACACAGCTCTCCTGCGTTGTTCGAGAAAAAAAACCTCTACCTCAGCTAATGAAGAAAATCAAGGATCGGGAGGAGAAGACGAATCCCATGATCTGGACATTGTTGTTGACGACGATCTAGATGTTTAGGATGACTATGGCCAATCACCGCCTACTCCCCATGATGGTGCTTCAAGTGATGAGAATGAGGGTCGCCTAAATGATATGGACTTAGATATCAATCAAGCGATGGTCTACCACTTTATACCTCATCATGTTTGAGTAATTGAGTTTATTTGTTTGGTTATGTCATTGACTTTGAGTTTGTTTGGTTGCTATGGTCAATGTGGACTTATCACTTGTATTTGTTTGCTATGAAATGCGAACTTGTACTCTTAATCTCTAAATTGCTACTGACCTTTAGCTATCCTGCTAGCGTCCAGGCACCTAGCCGGCACCCAGCCTCGTAGTGGCGCTGTGATAACCATGCTAAAGGTGTCTCTAAAAGGACACGAAATGTTCCATTGTTTTTTTCTTGAAATACTTTAGTAAATTTTCTTGAGGTATGTGCTGCTACATAAAATCTTGATGGAATTGGAGCCCTTTAGTGCCACCCAGCAGTTTCTTGCTCTATAATTTTTAGGCTTATCAATTTATTTTTATAGGGATGCTCTTACTAGCTGTATTCATGTCTAATCCGTTCAGGAGAATTACTTGTACACGGAGAATAAATTGTTGCACTACCTTTTTAAGAGGCCAAGTATTGTGATAGCTTGTTAACTGATATAATGTACATGTACTTTTGTTATTATCAAATATAAAAAGCTTCATTTTGCTTTAACTGCTCCAATCACAGAAAACACACCAAAAACTAAATTTTCTTTGTGCTAATAAGTATATTTATGATGGTGTAAGTGTTGAAGTATATAAGTGGATTGCCTACCGTCTTTCAATAGATTAAGATTTTGGGTTGAACTGGTTAATGCGTCCACTTTAACATGGTATCAAAGACAGATGTCTCGAGTTCGAATCCTATTAGATGCTTCATTTATGCTTTCGCCCGTTTATTTCTACGTTTGCGCCTACTCTCTGGCTGCACGTGTCTGGGGGGGGGGGGGTTTTGAAGTGTATAAATGTATTGCCTACCTTCTCTCAATAGCTTAAGCTTTTAGGTTGAACTGGTTAATGCGTCCACATTAACAGTAAGGTTTCATGTTTTTTTTATTTGGTAGTATTTTCTGTTGTGGTCTTCATTGAGGTCTTCATCTGATGTAGAGCTTGGTAGTGGTTCTGTGTGCTGCAAAGGTTCCTTCTTGTATGTCTTTTGTAGGACTATCAACTATTCTGCACTTGTAAGTTTCTGCTAGAATATTTCAGTCTTTTAGTCTCATGGTTATAGCTGGGCCGACTCCTGTGTGTCCACTGCCCAGCCTTCCCATCCTACGGTGCTGCGTCACTTAGGGTTGAGAGGGGCCTCCCCTAGTGCCTCCAGGGCTTGCAGCCCTATATATGTGTACTCGTTCCTCTCTTTCAATACACAACAATATTCGGCGGTATATCCTTTAACAGTTTCATATATTAAAATCCTAGGGAGTGCAGATTTGAGGATATTCTAGAAAATAGTACTCAGACCATCTAACCAACTCAGCTAGAGGCCCTTTCGCAATACAATGCTAAACCAAAATGAATTGTACTTATGGATCAAGCAATTGTTTTTTGTTTAATTTGTCCTGTTTATCCTGTTCTTATTTATCTCTGCTTATCTATATATGCAACTACAACATTGTGTCATTGACTCATTATTGGTTGAATGATTGGTATGCTCAAACTATCAATAACCATAAGATTTTTCACTGTGCATGACCTTTCGCACTTTGGTCATTGAATGACAGGTGACATGCTTTGCAGAAGCAGGTGGGCAGTTTGTTTCAGAAATGGCACGTGCAGTGGAGTTATTAGGCTTTAGAGCGTGTTTGACAAAGTCAACAATGGATTGTGGTGATGGTTTGCCTCCAAATTGGAGTTGCTGCTCCACTGATGATTGCATTCAGGTGTTTGTCTGTTATAGAGTTCACCATTCTTTCTGTCACAGCATCTTCTTATATCTTAGAACTTAATATTTTCAGTATAATCACTTCCTGAACACCATTGCCTGCTGTTTGCTCCTATCTTTTCCTTCACTGTAAATTAATAGTGTTAACTTGTGCCTCCGAACTGATCATGAGCACCAAAGGTTCTATTTCCCATAATTTGAATGGCTAACAAAAGTGGCTTTCAAGATAGAAATACCTTTTGAAGCAGTATCTACCTGAGGGCTTAGGATACTGGAACTGTGTTCTGGGGTGGTTTTCTTTATAAATTTAAGTTTGCATGTACTGCAATTATATGCTTTTGGGTTGGTAATTTGGATTTAGGAGAGACCGAGAGAGGCCCAAGGTTGTGAACTTTCTGCACTTAAACCAGCAAAATGAAATTAGGCACATATATTTGAATTCTTTTTTGGTGGCTAGACAGGCAGTTTTACCTGTGGAACCCTGGATTGATCCATTGTAGCTGATATGCAAAATTCTGAATAGCATAGGCATATGGAGCAGATCCAAATGTGGCATTGTCTATTTACTTGGGTGCCATGTTCTTTATTTATTATCAACTGAAAATTTTCGAACTATGCTTAATGTTAAAATTGGGAAAGGGTTGGTATTTGGTGGAAACATCTATTTGTCTTTATAATCAATTATTCCAGAGCAAGTTTGGGTGGCTACAGATGAAACTCAACAGGTAAAAAAATATACAAAGATGTATTAGTAACAGTAACAGTAGTAATAATAGGACAAGGGGAATGATAACCTCATGTTCGTGCATGTTGGTTGCTGATCTCCGCACTCTCTTGCCCAGAGGCCAGAGCTTGTTCTTTCTCTGTTTATATCAACATTCAAATAAAAAAGACAACCTGTTAAGTACAAGCAGGGGCGAAGCTATGTTGTAGACTGTGGATGCATATGCACCCCCTAAAAATCCAAAAAACAGTGATAACAGTCAAATTTGCACCATATATGCATCACCCAAATTTTATTCCTATGCACCCACAAGAGACATGCACCCCCTTATATTTTGCTCTAGCTTCGCCACTGAGTACAAGCTACATCTTTGGGTGAAAGATGGAGTTATGCCCCAAATGCAAAAAGTAAGAGAGACTGCAACATAAAGATTTACTTTTTTCATACTGTTCCTTTGGCCAAGTTTGTCTTATATCAAATTGTATTCTGTACTTTTTTCTAGCATTGTCTGTTTGCTCAGGTTCAAGCCCATCCTTAAGAGATATAGTACCTATGTTTGCTCTTTCCATTTTTGTCCATTATATGTGATGTTGGGAACTATATCATATGGTACATTTCTTTCCTACAGTCACAGAAGGAGCTATATGAAAAGCATCATAATACAGCTGATGGGCGTATCAGGATATGGTTTGGGTTGAGACAGATAATGAATGCAACTGATCGTTTACTGCTTGAAACAAGAGATATTGCCCAGAAGCTAAATACTGGAATCCATATGGTACTTACACAAAATTTATTGGTTTATTCAAGTTTATATAATTTAAGATAATGTGCTATTTCATTTGGTTCATGCTTACATGATAATCTGTTTCATGCATTCATGCAAAATCTTAGTAATAGCTTGCACTGTTTTCTAGTAGGGAATATTTATGATTTGACTTATGAACTTCCTGAAGTGCTTGTGCTAGATGCCTAGATCTGTACATTTAGTGTTTGTGTGGTTGGGCTGTGGCTGCGAAAAAAGTTGTTCGGCGCTGTGAGTTGTGAAAAAAGCTGTTGTGAACTGTGAGACGTGAGCTGTTAAAAAAGCTAAAAACGTTTTGGCGGAAACCACTAAAAGTCGCTAAAAGTTCTTCTATATATATTTTCACAGTTCCATCGAAAGCCAATAAAATGCAGGTCCAGATGTGCTTTCAGTTTTGCACTATGAAAAAGTCGACTTTTAGAAAAAGCTGTTTCCTGGATCCAGCCCTTTAGTTTGGCTTTTAGCTTTTAGGGGACAAAAGTCAAAGCCATACCAAACATACCCTTAGTCAGGGGAGACACCAGCCAGGGTTCAAATCCTGGGGACAACAACAAAACCCCCTTGCTAGCAACCCAAAAAAATAGTTCATATGTTGGAATTTTCTAGTGTTGTGCCGCAAAGGGCCAACTGAAGAAAGCAAGTGGACCTGCCCCTTTGTGGATGACGACACCGAATCCTATTCCTGAGGCGTCACATTCGACGATGCACAACATGTCGAAGTTTGTAGTTGGAGGACAGGCACTGTTGACAGAGTGTGTTTCAGTGCATTGAACGCCTCTGTTGCTTCGGGCGACCAAGTGAATCCATCCTTGCGCAGTAGCCATGTAAGAGGGGCTACGAGAAGGCCAAAATCCTTGATGAATTTGCAGTAATAGCATCTAGGACAAAGAAGCCTTGTAAGCCCCAGGTCGAGCGTGACGTAGGCCATGTTGTCATGGCCTCCACCTTGACATAATCCATGATTGCCCCATCCGCGGAGATGATGTGCCCCAAGTATTGTATCGACGATGCGCCAAACGAGCACTTGGAGTGCTTGATGTAGAGGTGGTTGTCGAGGACTGTGGTCAGCACTGCCTTGATGTGCTACAGATGAAGCAAACAAGGGGAGATATAGATCAATATATCATCAAAGAACACGATGAAAAACTTGCGGAGGAATGGCCGCAGCACGGTGTTGATGAGTCTTTGGAAGGTTGCGGGCGCGTTCGTCAAGCTGAATGGCATGGCGAGGAACTCAAAGTGGCCATGGTGTGTGCGGAAGGTTGTCTTCTCGACGTTGCCGGGGTGCATGTGCACTTGGTGGTACCTTAAGCGGAGGTCGAGCTTGGTGAAGAATTGGGCACCCTGAAGCTCATCCAACAGCTCGTCAACCACCGGGATCAGGAATTTGTTTTGACCGTGTGGTCGTCGTTTCTTCCTTTGGCTCGCTGCCCATAGGAAATGCTAGACTGCTGACAGATTGGCCAAAAGAGGGTTGGACCATCCTCCCAAATGCCTCTTCTGTGACCAAGAATCTGAGACCCTGGATCATATCCTGGTGGCTTGTGTGTTTACAAGGGATTTCTGGTTTTCACCTTTGCGGCAATTTGGTTTCCAGAATTTGGCGCCACAACCTGGACGCATATCCTTTATGAGTTGGTGGGAGGAGATTTCTGAAGCTGTGAACGACCTTGCTTTGAAGGGCCTCAACTCACTGATTGCCCTAGGAGCTTGGACCCTTTGGAATCATAGAAATCGTTGTGTTTTTTTGACAGCTGGACTCCTAATTTATCTCTAGTTCTTAGTTCAATAGGGGAGGAAAGATTGAGATGGGTGATGGCTGTGGCCAAAGGCATTTCCTTTTGGGCTGCCCGACACCCTGCAGTCTAGTTTCTCTCTCCCTATCTTTCTTGTTGTGAGGATGTTGTTGTCAGGGCCTAAGGAGGCCCATGGAGGGGCTGCGGCAGCAGCAGCCATGGGCCCTCCAAGGGGGATTAGATAAGGATAGTTAGAGATAAGATTACAAAATTAGTTGAGATTATCTAGGAGATTATTTGAGATTATCTAGGAAAGTTATTAGTTAGTAGTTGTTGAGAGTTTTTAGGAGAGTTTTAAGGAGATAAGGATCTCTAGCTAGATAGGCGCGGCCAGCTGGCCTATTTATGTAATCAATGGATGAGAAATAAAGCAGGCAAGAATTAGAACGAAGAAACTCTGCTCTTGCTCGGTCGTGGGCAGAGGCCCCCGGCCAACGTTTCTGCCCATCGATACCCCTCTCTAATCCCTCACCGATCTAGCGACTATAACACCTGGTATTCAGAGCCAATTTTTTCCCATCGCCCTTTCACCGTGTCTGTTCCTGCGCTGTTCGCCCGCAACATGGAGTTGCCACCACATCTCCGCCGTGTGTCCGCCACATCTACGTCGTCGCTCACCACCACACCTCAACCAACATGAGTACAGCCGACCCACCAGCACCGACACGCGATCCCTCACGCGTAGCCTGGCGACCCACTTAGCGCCCCCCGCCAGGCCACTTCCACGCCGAAGGCCTCGCCGCTTTGGGTCCGCCGCCGCCGCCTCCACGTCCACACTGGTAGGTTACATCACCCTCCGCGACATTAGGACGCCTCCGCCCCGCGCCGCCGGGACGCCACCTCCGCACCACGTTGTGGGCGCCACTGCGGGTTGCCTAGACCCAACCGGACTCGATGTCGAGCGGTAGTGGCTCGTCCGGGCGCGCAACCCCGTTGTACGCGCCGGAAGACCTATCGCTGCCCAAGCCGTGGTGCGGCCTCATCGATGGCATCACCGGCTACCTCTACTACTGGAACCTCTACACTAACGTCACGCAGTATGAGCGGCCCACGGCTGTGCCTCTACCTCTCGTGGGTCCTTGGGTTCCTAACCAGACGTACTTCGACGATCTGTTTGCGAAGCTCAATGCAATCAACATGGCACTCTCCAGCAGCACGCCAGCACCAGCGGCCTGGTCGTCGTCGTCTGCTCCGGCACCTACATCTTCGTGGGTGGCGATGCCTACCAGTTGCGTTGTGCCCTTAGGGCCATCTTCATCACCAGTTGCATGGCTGACGACGCTAGGGGCAACCATACCAGGACCGGTGTACCAGCCCTTGGCGCCGACCCTCGCTGCTGCTACCATGTCGACGACTGCAGCACCCCCTCCTTCCCCATCTACGATGGCAGCGGTGACCCTCTAGGGTGGTTCAACTGTTGCGAGCAGTTCTTCTGGTGCCAGCGCACTCTGGAGTCCGACAAGGCTAGGCTGGCATCGCATAACCTCATCGGCCACGCTCATACGTGGTTCTAGCGGCTGGAACGCGACGAGCGTGAGGTCACGTGGCCACAGTTCAAGATCATGTGCCAGCAGTGCTTTGGTTCCCTCGCAGCAGTGGCGAGTTCTGTTGCCACGTTTGTCGTGCCTTCATCGCCGACACTGCCCCCGTCATCAGGAGCAGCCTTCACCGCTACCCTTGATCCCAAGAGCGATGTCCAGGAGAGGGTGCTTGCTCCGCGATAGACGACGGCGGCCGTCCACCTGCAGGCTGTAGCACGCGGTTTCCTAGCGCGTCGGCGGGTGAAGCAGATGATGGGGGTGCTCCATTGCGGGGGAGTCGTAGCTGAACCAGCACGCCCGAGCAACGTGGTGGTTGTTCACCTCCGCGTACAAGAGGCTGCAAGACATGGCGCCCCTCTGCAACGCTCTGTCCGGTGCTGGCCCTCATCCGCGGCGACTGGGCAACTACCACGACTACTCTCCTTCGTACAAGGGGGTTTGCTGGCCTCGCCACCATCTGCTCTAGCCACACCACCCTTTGCGCACTGGTGGCCGCAGGACCATGACGAGCTGCACTGCATGGGATTCACTTGCTGCAAGCAACACCAACGTTGGCCTCCACGGGCCTGCCTCCAAAGGCTGCTGTGTCTTTACCTCCGTAGTTCCATCTCGCGCCCTCCTCTTCGCTGTGCAACATTTCCTTGGGACACATGATGATACTTGCAGTTGCAGTATATCTAGAATAATTAAAAGATGAGTCGAGATGTAAAAGATTCATTTTTCGGTGATGGGTTAGGTCATTACAGGTCGTTTGTTGGATGCTGCAGCTCGAGGACGAGCTGCTTGTCCAGGGAGGGTGTAGTGTCAGGGTCTAAGGAGGCCCACGGAGGGGCTGCGACAGCAGCAGCTATGGGCCCTCCAAGGGGATTAGATAAGGATAGTTAGAGATAAGATTAGAAGATTAGTTGAGATTATCTAGGAGATTAGTTGAGATTATCTAGGAAGGTTATTAGTTAGTAGTTTTTGAGAGTTTTTAGGATAGTTTTTAGGAGATAAGGATCTCTAGCTAGATAGGGGGGCTAGCTGGCCTATTTATGTAATTAATGGATGAGAAATAAAACAGACAAGAATTAGAAGGAAGAAACTCTCCTCTTGCTCGGCCGTGAGCAGAGGCCCCCGACCGACGTTTCTGCCCATCGATACCCTTCTCCAATCTCTCACCGATCTAGCGATCATAACAGTTGTCGATAGGTTCCTTATGAGTCCTTTTATGTTTTTATGTTTTCGTCCACCGTAAGGAGGCTCTTGTACCTAGGCTGTTTTCTGGCCCCATAACCTTCTTTCTTAATAATGAGACACAGTCCTCCTGCGTTTTCGAGAAAAAAAACCGTGTGGTCGTTGAGTACCCTGTAGTTGATGCGGAATCTCCAGGAATGTCTGGTTTCTTGACGAGCAGAATTGGTGCCGAGAATGCCGACATGTTGGTTCTAATGACACTATGGACAAGCATGTCGGCACACTGCCTTTTGAGCTCATCTTTCTGTAATTGCTGATAGCGGTATGGGTGCATGACAATGGGGGCGGTTCTAGGCATGAGGTGGATCTTGTGGCCGCAACTTTGTGGTGGGGGTAGCCTTGATGGAGTGGCGAATACCGCGTCGAACGCCTAGAGGAGGTTGTCCAGCATGGGTTGTTCTGTCGTGGCCACGAGTGCGGTTGGCATAATGTTGTTGCCTCGTGGTGCATAGATGTCACGCCATCTGTTGTGCCTGCCAGAACGAAAGGGACAAGCTGGCGAGGTCCCATAGGATTGGCCCAAGGGTCTGAAGGATTGCCACTCTGTGGACGACATCATAGCCTTCCAGCGGAATGGCATAGCAGTTGGCAGTGAAGGTCTCTGTGCCGATGAGGAGAGAGAGTCCCAGATGAATCCCTGACATCCCACCGCGTCTCTGTTGGCCACTCTGATGTTGCTGGGATGGTGGCGAGGTGCAAGATAAGTCGAGCGGCGAGGATCTGGTGGATGAAATTATGTGTGGAACCCGTGTCCAGTAGTGCGATGAGCTGATATTGAATGATGTCCAACATCATTTGCATGGTGTCTTATGTGCGGATGCCTGCTAGCGCGTGCAAAGATACGACAAGAGGGTTAGATGTGTCCTCCCACGCGACCTCCTCGTCCTCGTGCTCCGGTTAATCCTCCACCTCCATGTAGAAGAGGCATTGGCAACGATGGCCATGTACATACTGTTCATCGTAGTTATAGCATAGGCCCTACATGCGGTGCTCGGTTAATTCGGTTGGAATGAGGTACCGTATCATGGGGCGGCAGCCCAGATCATGGAGGCCATAGAGATAGGCTCAGGGTTAGGATTAGTGGATAAAGATTCGATAAGATTGAGTTAGTTACTTGGGATTAGATTAGATAAGATTGAGTTAGTTACATGGGATTAGATTAGATAAGATTGAGTTAGTTACTTGGGGGGCAAGTCTTCGTATATATATAAGGATGGGCTGTACCTCCTTAAGGGAATCAATGAAGAAGAATTAGTCCCATATCTCTCTAATAGTCTAGCCCCCCCCCCCCCCCCCCAAGCCGACTCTGCTCGACTATCTTCCCGACGTTGTTTGTCCCCCTATGAACTAGGATTCATAACATCTGGTATCATGAGTCAGGGATCCTTTCCCATGACTTCTGCTGCGGACGATGTACGCACCTGGCATGAGGAGCTCGCTCATGCCAGGGTGGATCTGGAGCATGCCCGGTCTGCTATCCTCCAGCTCCGTGATATACTCGCGGCAAAGGTGGAGTCTGACCGCCGATCAGCGGCGCGAACACGACTGCAAGCGGCTGCACGTGGCTTCCTAGCGTGGCGTCCAATGCGATAAGTTGCAGGAGTGGCGTGGCTTAGGCAGCGGCATGCCGTCTTTAGGTTGTGGCACGCGGCATCCTGGCACGGCGTCAAGCACGACAGCGGCGATACGGCTGCAGGCAGCGGCACGTGGCTTCTTAGCGTGGTGTTAAGCACAACAAGTGGCAGCGCGATGGCAGGCTGCGGTCCGCCGTTCCCTGGTACATCAACTTGCATCGATATTACTGTTGAACAACACGCGACACATGGGGCAAGGCCTTTAGCAGGGTTGGCCGATCCTCCAGTCCAGTTCACCGTCCTGATCCATAGCCATGTGGACAGCAAGAACCCGTCAGGTTGGGTGACCCTGTCTCCACTAGAACTCGCGACAACTCAGGCTATAGAACTGGTGAGCTGCCACGTCTTGGTCTTTACAGCCTGGACGAGATTGTTCCCATGGGATCCAGGGGACCAACCTTGGCATATGTTAGGTTCTTTATTTTATTTGCAAATAAATTAAAGCCGAGATGTAAAAGGCTTCTAGTTAAGGTTGCACTTTCACGTGCATATCAAGTTAGACAGCACGGATGTTGCCATGCACCCCATTACAGCTCGAGGACGAGCTGTCTTCGAAGGGTGGGGAAATGTCATGGGGCGGCAGCCCAAAGCATGGAGGCCATAGAGATAGGCTCAGGGTTAGGATTAGTGGATAAAGATTAGATAAGATTGAGTTAGTTTCTTGGGATTAGGTTAGATAAGATTGAATTATTTACTTGAGATTAGATTAGATAATATTGAGTTAGTTACTTTGGGGTCAAGTCTTCCTATCTACATAAGGATGGGTTGTAACTCCTTAAGAGAATCAATGAAGAAGAATTAGTCCAATATCTCTCTAATAGTCTAGTCCCCCCCTAGCCGACTCCACCCTGCTATCTTCCCGGCGTTGTTTATCCCCCTATGAACTAGGATTTATAACATGCCGAAATGGCCGAGACATTGGCGTTGTGCTGTCAGACGCAGGTGCTTGCGTTGGTTGCATTGATCCAGCTGGCGCTGGTGCAGGGGTGGCCACTTGAAAGCGTGGTGGTGCACGCTAGTGTCGTGGTAACGTCGTTGCAGGTAGGCCCTCAAGGGCATGTGCGCGGCGCTCATACGTGCGCGCCATGCTCATGGCCACATGGATGTTGGAGGGGTTAACGAGCTCGACGTGGATTGTTGCTTATTTGTTCTTCTATATTACCCATCTTTGTTGTCGATACCCTTCTTCCCTTGCCTTTTTCCCATGTTAAGTGCTCCTTTGGAACGGAGGATTTTCCCGTTTCCTACGTTTTTACTGTGAAAATGAACCGATTCCTATGAAATCCTATATGATTCCTCCGAAATTCTTGCATTCCGAAGGAGCCCTAAGACAAGGGAGAAGGTTTTATCGATTTAGTTGTGTTGTCCTCTTATGATTCGTCGCAGGAGTCTTGATAGGTGGCCAACACATTTTTCTAGATCTGTTTCTATATTTTCTTATATGCATGCATGTATATACTTTATGTATAAAAATATTAGCAAACATAATGGGTATTCAACTGAATACCCTTGGATAAAGCTGGGCCCACCCTTGCTTGGCCCAGGTTACAGTGTGGCCCTGTAGTGTGAAGCTAGGGCCAGTCTGTGTTGTTGAGGCTTCTTAATCATAATGCCTTGTGGAGGCTATTCCCTAGAAATAGAATTGTTGCACCTAGCGTACCCTAACTTTCATGGGACTAAAGGCTTTGCTGTTTCGTAGATTTTCTTACAACATTGTCTTGCACCTCATTCAGCATATTGCAGAAATACCATATGAAAATCAACTTATACTTCGGACCAAAGGAATTGATCATGGCACAGTGACATATTTAGAGAAAATTGATTTCCTGAAGAGTAATTTACTGGCTGCCCATTCTGTTTGGTTGAATGTACCTGAGGTGAGTAAACTTTTTCACAATCAATTGTTGCCTTGCACATTATCTACTCTGTTTGTATCCTGAGAACATATAGTAGTTATCAAATATACAAAATAGCCTAGAAAATGTTCTGGTTCTAAGAATGCCATGGCTTTAGTTTTTATTCTGTCCCAAAATCTAGGTGGGGTGGGGTGGGGGTGGTGGTGGTGGTTAGGTGCTATGGATAGTTTACTGGAAGTCTGGAGGACGAGGTCAATGGCATCCTGTTGGTGCCATGATTGCAGGAGGAAGATAGTGGGCTCGGTGGATTACAGCAGATATAGAAGAACCGAGGATATTGGCAACGAAGAACAAAAATGGTACAAACAAGAAATATACATAGATCACGTCCTTGTTCCCCAAAACAGAGCTCCTTATAAAGGTACTCAGGACTAGTAGTACATGGGCTGAATCTTCTAGTCTGTGCATGTTACCAATTAAATATTTATTCATGCTTTACTTCCAGGACTAGTAGTACATGGGCCCAATCTCTTAGGCGGAGGAGTCGCTGAGGGCGCCAACGGCGGCCGTCTTGACGGCGTCGCCCTTGGGTGACTGTGACGGCATGGGGGACATGGTGCCAAGTGGAGGGGGAGGAGAGTAGGTGCAGCGCGGTAGAGGAGGCCAGCACACAGATGTAGCACGGCAGAGGGCCAGCACACTAGGGCAGCGGAAGAGGGGGGAAGCTGAGGTGAAACCTGGACTCGTGATACCATGAAAGGAGATATGGCTTGGAGAATAGTAGATTGACTATAGAGGTATAAGGGATGTACAATATATAGGCACATGGATCATCTAAGGTTTATATAAAGTACCCAACTAATAGAGATCCTTGCCTAATTTATGATCAACTACCATAAACGCCAAGACACATATGGCATGCCTGATCACCTTAATCTAACACATATGATAGGCCTGATCAGCCCAATCTAACACATATGGCAGGCCTGATCAGCCCAATCTAACAGATTTTAAAGGGAAGGGGATCTAATGGAGATGCTACAAGTCCCAACAAAACCAAACTGCTCAGTTCAGCAAAACAAAAACTAACTTGAATTCTGCTGCACTCACAAACTGATGTGTTTCTTCATATGGAAGGTTATCTCCATGTACATCCATTCATCTACATCATGCTGAAATCCTCATGACAGTGCTAAAACATCTATATAAGAAATTTTTTTTTGCCACAGTTGGATCTGTATCTAAAGTTCTAAATGTCTTTTGTTATATGACATTTTTTTGTCAATAATAGATCGCAAAACACAGCAATTTCTCCAAGTACAACTCATAGGTATGTGTTAGACAGTGTGTGTGTGAGTGTGTGTGGGCCGGCACCACTGTTGGGCTGCCGGCCCATTAGGGTTAGGGTTGAGTCCCTATAAATATGTGTACCCCATATCCTATCAATACATCCACTTTACACTTCTACATGGTATCAGAGGTTTAGGTTTTCCTCTCCCACAGCAGGGCAGCCGCCGGCTGCCCAAACACCAGCCGCCACCCACGTCCAGCCGCCGCCCCGGGAGGGAGGGATCCTCCCGGGGCGGCTCCCTTCCAGCCGCTGCCCCCTCTCCTCTCCGCCCCTAGCAGCTTCCACTCGTCGGCGCGAGCGCCCGCAGCTCGCCGCGTTCGGCCCCGCCCCCAACCTCCGTCGTCGGCCTCTGGCGGGCGCGGCCCTGGCCTTCCCCTCTCGCGGCGCGGGCGCGGTCGTTCGCCTCGCCCCCAACCGACGGTCCAGCAGCCGGCCTAGATCCGCCGACGGCGGCTCTCATGGCAGCCGATGCCGCCCCTCCCTCCCGAGGCGGCTCCCTTCATCAGCCGTCGGCCACCCCTCTGCCCTGGCCCTCTCCCCTCCGATGGACGTGACCGTCACGGCAGGGCTCCGACGCTCGCTCCGGCGGGAGCAGCTGCACGTGGACGGTCCCTCCCCAACTCCGGCCAGGCGTGGCCCAGCAGGGGCGCGTCCCGGCGCGGGCGCTTTGGCTCCACCCAGTCCGCCTCCGGCATCCGCCCATGGCTGCGGCCCCCGCCCGCCACCTCGCCGCGGCCTTCACGGTCGCCGCTGCGCACCAGCGCGTCGCGTTCAGGCGCGTCCAGGTCCGGGCCCCGGTGTCCGCCTTTCCCTCCTCCCCTCCCTGCGCCGCCGGCGCTCCCCATCACCTCCCTGCGACGGCCGCCGTCGGTCCGCTGCCTTCCCCGCGCCGCCGGCTCCCTCTTCACTCAGCCGCCGCGGGCCGCTTGGGCCGCGCCCCCGCGCCGCCGCCAGCGTCCTCTGACTGCGCCGTCACCGAGCAGTGCCTCCTCACGCTTCTCTTGTCACCAGCGTCACCCATCCCCTGCCAAGTCCGACGCAGGCCCCTGCCTGGCTGGAACCGCCCCGTCGCCCTCCCCTTCCTCGCCTTCGTTGGATCCGTCGCTGCCGCGGCCTTCCCGGCCGGATCCACGTTGCTGCATCCTTCTCGGCTCGATCTGCCGTCCCTTTGGCTGGATCGCGTCTCCCCGTCCGGATCCGTCGCTGCCGTGGCCTTCCCGGCCGGATCCGACATTCCCCTTCTTTTCTGCCGCGGGCGCGGACACCTTGACCAGCGCAGCCGCGTGCGCTGCTGTCGGCCTCCCTGGCGGGGCTCCTTGACGTCTCGTCGATCGAAGAAGCAGGAAGGTCGGCCTGCCGGTGCCCTTTTGCTGTGTCGCCCTGCCGAACGTTGACGCTCCAACGTCGACCCTCCCGAAGATCAGGCTTTTGCTGCGCGTCTTCCGACCGCGACCACCTCGACTTCGGCTACCTCGGCATCTAGGGGCTATCGTCTTCTTGGAGCACACACCGGTCTCTGCTCCAGCCGCACCATTCGCACCATCACGACGCTGCGACTGCGGGGGGATTTCAGCCCATCGGCTCCTACCTTCGGTCTCTACTCCAGTCTCATCGTGTGTGGTGCCCCCGTTGCGACTGCGGGGGGATGTTAGACAGTGTGTGTGTGAGTGTGTGTGGGCCGGCACCACTGTTGGGCTGCCGGCCCATTAGGGTTAGGGTTGAGTCCCTATAAATATGTGTACCCCATCTCCTATCAATACATCCACTTTACACTTCTACAGTATGCCCTTCCATGATGGTTTCACTATATGATTTTCAAATTGCAGATAGGCTTTTTTTCAAAGGCTGGTGTTAAGGTTTCTCACTGTCCTGCATCTGCCATGCGTATGTTGGGGTTTGCTCCTATTAGAGAAATGCTGGATTCTGGTGTTTGTGTCTCCCTTGGTACAGATGGAGCACCAAGCAATAATAGAATGAGCATTGGTATGCTTCAGAAATCCTCACAAAAAACATTTTTACAAGCATGTGTGAGCTTGGGCCATGATTTAAAGAGGAATTCTTATGTTCCAGAAGAATATAGATTGGAGAACCTAATTGACTATTCTTACTTTGCTTCAACCAAATAATTATCTCATGTTCACTTTATAGAATGATTATATTCTTGTGAAGATATTCAGTATTTCATTAAAATGTCATCGCTAGAACTTTCGAAACCACATTTATCTGTTTATTTTTGAAAGAAAATGGATTAACTCGGCCGGGGAGGGAAAGACCGCCCTCCCGGTATTATAAAACAAAATGGATTATCAGGTTGTTATCATGTTATGTAGTTCAGCTGCGCTGTTATATAAAGAAACGCTGAATCAACTGAAAAAAAAGACATGGGAAAAAGATATTTTACTGATTAAATGAGTAAAAATATAGTATTTGGGCATCCATTTGATCAGGCTTGCTTTCTTTAATCAAATAAACCAATTCTCCTCCTTTTATTTTTAAAAATATGTCAACCAGTTACTGTTGGAATGGATCACACAATTTACATATGCAATTGAACTTTGTACTTCATCCTAGGACATACAAACCTTATATCTTTAAAATTTGGGGCTATTGTGTTCTTGCCCCCACTTTGATTTCTAATTGTGATTTTGCCCTCACTTTTCTCATATGAAGTTCCCTACTCTGCAAGAAAAGTGTGGATAAAATCATAAAATAGGGTAACTTTTCAACTTCATCTGAGAAAAGTGGGGGCAAAATCACAAAGTTCGAAAAGTAGGGGCAAAATAACAATTGAAAATCAAAATGGGGGCAAGAACACAATAGCCCCTTAAAATTTTGATATGCTGTGGTTAATTTTACATTGACTACCTTGGGCTGTACAGTGGATGAGATGTACTTAGCGTCCCTAATTAACAAAGGTCGTGAGGCATATATCAGTGGAACAACAAACCCAACTGCTCTTCCTGCTGAGACGGTGCTGAAGATGGCTACTATTAATGGTGCAAAAGCAGTTCTGTGGGACAACGAAATAGGTTCGCTGGAGGTTGGCAAAAAGGTGATGCGCTAAGTTGCTAGTTTGTTCATGTATAGCTCTCAATAACTTTGGTCCATATATTTCAGAGGTTGATAAATCTTATTTTCTTCATCCTAAAGCCATGTTTTTTGGTTGTACATTTTTTTTGAAGTCAGTAGTGGGCTGATCAGCTTATTTTTCCTATCAAGCTCAGATTCATTTTGAGTCTTAAATTATATTATATGGTTTAGTTGGCCCATGCAAAGTATCTTGTTTGTGTAGGCGGACTTGGTGGTGGTGAATCCATTTACATGGTCCATGGTCCCCTTACATGACAGGTGTGCATTACTATGATTTATTTATTTCTTAAATGTTTGAATAACTACTATTTTCATGATTGGGTTAGCGCTGGTTTTTTTTTGTGTCAATGTTTACACTCTCGTACTTTTTTTTGGTATCTACTCCATTTCACAATTTCTGTATGTAGCCTGTTATGGCCATGATTGGCAAATCTTGTTGTTACCTGATATATATCTAGTTAGTTATCTAGCCGTGCTTCTGGGCCTTTGTATCATTGGCTGTTTGGCATAACACTTACCTCTCCGGTTCTCCCTAATGCACAGCATTGCCAACATTGTCTACTGCATGCGGACAGAGAATATTGAGTCTGTTATGTGCAATGGTCGGTGGATCATGAAGGATCATAAAATCATGAATCTCAATGAGGTAATTCACTGCTTCTTTAAGTGTACTTCAATATTGAAATGATCCAAAATCTACATTGAATACTATTTTCCTATTGCCACTATAAACACAATGGACACTAAATTGTTTCATTTCTGTTCATACTAGTTTTCAACTTGTGATGATTGCTAAGAAGTCAAATGAATACTTGGGCACTAAGCGTAGGGCTAAGCCTGGGAGGGCCCAGACACAAGGGGAGGTTCAGGTGGCAGTTGAGCACCAAATTGAGCGGGCGGACGGTCCGCACTGGTGGTCCGGACGGCCCGCGCACGCAGAGCCAATTAGGGTTCCGAGTTTCTTGCTATAGTTGTTAGCTAAATTCGCGGAATTAGCCCAGGAGATTGGTTTGTAACGGCTACAGCCCCCCTCCTCTATAAATATAGAGGAATATGGCCGATTAATCATCAACAATCGAATCAATAATCAGTTTATCTCTCGTTTTTACCTTAGGCATTAGGAGTAGTTTTAGTTTAGTTCTAGTCTAGCCTCTCAATCTTCAAAATTCTTTGCTTCTCTTCGGCTCTACGTCGATTAGAGGTGTCTAGGTCGGCCTGCTGACCCTAGACAACACCTAGAATCTCCCCTCCCCGACAGGGTCCCTCTCGGGAGCAAGATGCAGGCGCTGTCGGCGAACTCCGCCGCCCCTGCGCACGCGCGGACCGTCCGGCCTATAGGCACGGACGGTCCGGCCCGTCAGGCTGGGAACCCTAGCCCTGCTCGCGGACCGTCCGCAACTGTGATGAGAGCACCGCCGCCGGTTCTCAACGCAGTGATTGGCGCCCGGATCGGCGCCAACACACTTTTTGGTGACTCCGTTGGGGACATTTCATATAGACCTATCAAGATCGGCCTTTAATGGTCAGTTCAAAGGATAGCTCTTAAGTTTCCACCAGCAATATCATCAAGCCGACATGGGAAACCTTGCGGGCTGAAGAACAACTCCTGTTCGAGGAGCGCCAGGAGCAGCTGATCAAGGAAGCAAAGGCGAAATTCCTAGCCGACTTCAAGGTGGACAGGAACAACAAAGTCGTTCGACTACGAACGACAGACCTGGCTTCGATCCAACCCACAACAGATACCCCAATGGAAGTAACACCAACGAGCTCCAATCTCTTAAAGCTTACATAGATGAACAACGAGAGCAAATGCAACATATCGTAGGGGTATACAAAAGGATTATAAAAGGATAGTACGTACGTTTGATAAACCCACTGTTGCAAATTTTCCTTCGCACGAGGTTGAATTGGGGGAAAACACACGCAATTCATCGGCTACAGGTTGTCACGACCAGTCACGACCCCTTTATGGGATGTCAATGGACACATACCCTGACCAACTACAACCTTCTACGCACATCGGCAGTAAATTAGCCGATCTACACATGTCCGGACCGTCCACACGTGAACGCAGACCGTCCGGGCCAGCAACGGCCGGTCCCATTTTTAATGTTAACGAGATATGTGTCCGAGCCTCCACATGTTACACAAGCCCTAAAACACCTAGACAGATCGTCTGCATACGATCACGGACGGTCCGCATATCTGACCGAACGGTCCGCATATCCGACCGGACGGTCCGCGTATCCGACCGGACGGTCCGGCACATGGTTGTTTGAGGAGGATTGTTACCTAAATCCTCGCCCGTCCCAGCAACACTTCCCATCGCACTATACAATGCACCAGCCCATTAATACAGAATCCCAAGCCCATGGGGGTGAGTACTTTCCGGCTCCGCTTAGAAGGCCAGAAAGGAATGTTCAATCCTATGAACCATATAGGGAAAATAGTAATGCACCACAGAGCCCAAACCAATGGGGAGGAAGACAACATGCTAATATCCAATCAACCTCACCTATGTTTGACCAGAGAGTCGGTGGTCTCGCACCGGCTGCCATTGATATAGCGAGGGAAGAAATAGCCAGGGCGTTCCGAGATAAGCTTGGAGTAAGCATGGTCTCTGGGGGGCAGTCATATCGGAGACCTTATGACAGCCGATTTGACCACCACCCATACCCATAAGGAACTAGGATACTCGAATTCATAAAATTTTCGGGTGATCAAGGAAAGAGTACACGTGAACACATATGCCAGTTTTTAGCACAATTAGGAGAATTGGCCGACACAGAGGCGTTTCGTGTGCGTTTATTTTCATTATCTTTAACAGGAACCGCATTCGCATGGTATGCCACGTTACCCCCTAATTCTATTTTGTCATGGGGAGATTTAGAACAAAAATTCCATGATCACTTCTTTTCCGGTAACTATGAGTTAGATTTGGTAGACTTAGTTGGCCTGCGACAAGCGAAAGGCGAATCGGTTAATGATTACATCCGGAGATTCCGGGATACAAGAAACCGATGCTTTCAGATTCATTTGGCAGAAAAACAGCTAGCAGGATTAGCCTTTAATAGATTACGGTATTATTTAAAAGAAAAATTAGAAGGCATCCAATTTTTCACACTAGCACAATTACATCAGAGAGCTTTGACTTGTGAAAGCCGAAGCAAAGAAACTGCCAAAGCTATTCGTCACAATGTCCATATAGTAGAATGTGACCAAAGTAGCTCAGACGACGAATCAACAGAGGTATACGCTGCTGAAATGGTTTGGCCAAAACAGGCCAAATCTTCGGCTTGTTCCTCCTTACAACCGGTTCAGAAGAAACGACAAGAGGAAATTAAATTTACATTTAATGTGGGCAAATGTGACAAGATATTCGTTGAATTGCTCAAAAATGGTAACATTAAGATAAATCATACTATTCCATCCGCCGACGAACTAAAGCGTCGCGTGTATTGCAAGTGACAACTTTTTTTCTCATGCCACTAATGATTGTAATGTATTCTATCGACAGATTCAATCGGCCATTAACGAAGGACGGTTGAAATTTCAGGAATTGTAGGTAGACACGGAGCCCTTCTCAATGAATATGATCGACTTCGAGGGCAAAAAAGTCCTGATTCGGCCCGACATGGCTGATGAGGGCAAAGGCAAAGAAGTCATCATCGGCGAAACACGGAAGGCCGATGAAAATAATAAAATTTCTTGCAGGAAAGTAGTGGCCGAGAAGACTCTTGATGGGGGGAGACTTTGAAAATTACCATCACTACCTCCAACATTGGGGGCAGGCGCAGGCAGGAAACCAGGCGCTAGCACCTGTTCTGCACATCGTGGACGGTCCGACGCACTGACGTGGACGGTCCGGAACACCGCTAGACAGATCGGATTATTCCAGCGGACGATTCGGTAACGCCCAGGAACCACGACGACCACGCACCTTCAAACCACGACGACCGGAAATAGGTACGTGGAAAACTAACACGTTCAAGGCAACTGGTCGACTGGTCAGATCTGGCCCAACCTTCGATCAATTATTGTCTAAATATGTAAAAAATAAGGTCGACCATGTAATCGGCCAGCAAAGCGACCTCGCTCACCCACCCAGTAGTGACAGCAAATAAGACCGATTGGACCACCTCACCAATCGAAAAAGACGGAAGGTCATACTGTCCAGTTAAGACCTAACGTGCCTGTATGGACACCTTCACTCCCATATCTACCTATGCCATATCAATATACATACATACCGCCGCCATACGCCCCGAATCAAATGTGGGGTATGCCACCATATCCATTTGAGATGCCACAGTACCCCGCATGGGGGGCACCACAAGCATCTGTATTCAACAAGTTGGCACCTCCAGTACAGGACCGATTGAGCGCCACTCAATCCGGTCACCAGACACAAGTCCAGCAAGATTGCCGGACTACTCGGCCGCAAATGCCGACCAATCTGACAGGGGGGCATATACCTACAGCAACCAAGAGAACGATAAAAAAGGACATCATCAAAATAGGTATATCAGATGTCGTCGTACAGGAAAATAATAAAGGACCGATGATTATTGGTGAATCGGCCAACACAAACAAAAAAGAAGATACGACTGCCATCAAAATAGCCGATCCAAAATACTCCATGCCTCGATGGTGCCCATCGGGATTGACACGGTCACAAAAGCGAAAATTACAACGCTTGAGAGCAAAGGAGAGCCAGGAAAAGGAGGCAGAAAAGATATTCAATGACACACATCCTCAGTACCCACCACCACAAAAGAGATGGAGGCCAAAGGCCGTTGAAATAAGTCAAACGACCACGGAGACAAGGAATGAGACAACAACTCCGCAGCTCTCTGCAGGTATGGCGGACAGTCCAGCTATAAAGGCCGGACCGTCTGCACAGGGCACGGACCGACCGACCCTGAGTCTGGACCATCAGCATTACACCAGGACACCTCCAACGACGTGCCGACACCCATGGAGGAGGACGACCTACCGGGGGAAGACCTGGTCGACTACGAAGCTTCTCCAGAACACCTAGGTATGGACGTAAATGTTATTACATTTTCCGCCGATTGTACTATTGTCGGCGACGATGAACCTGTCGTTGCTCAGTTTGACTTTGGTCCTAAAGAAACCGCCTTCACTAAACCAAAGGAATCGGTAAATCATTTGAAGCCACTCTTCGTGCGTGGTCACATTGATGGGATACCGATTGCTAAAATGTTGGTAGACGGGGGGTGGCTGTAAATCTAATGTCTTATTCGTTGCACAAAAAATTAGATAAACATGATGACGAACTTGTCAAGAGTCAAGACCAACATGACCCTCAACGGCGTTGGAACTGATAGTTCGATCAAAGCCAAGGGAGTCACGTCCGTTGAGTTAACCATCGGGACTAAGACCGTTGCTGCTGCATTCTTCGTTGCTAATGTAGAAGAAAATTTCAGTCTAATCTTAGGCAGAGATTGGATTCATGCTAATCAATGTGTACTTTCTACGTTACATAAGATGTTAATACAATGGGTAGGCGACGATGTAGAACAAGTACATGTTGATGCATCAGTCTGTATTGCCATGGCCGATGCCCCTGTACTTTGGACCTATGAGACTGCTATGTGTCTCATAGGAGTAGACTTTTCTGATTATCAGTTTATAAGTATAGATAAAAAGAGTTTCATTCCTGTAATGCTAGAGCCGATGGAGAATTGGCTAAATCCTAAATAAAGTTTAAATGATGAGTACACACATAATGAACATGTCCCTGGTCACGGACGGTCCGACTTCTGAGGCCGGACAGTCCAGTCTTTTACAGAACAGTTCGGCTTTTAAGACCGAACATCCATCGTAGCATAAAACCAGTGTCGCGGACGATCCGGGCCCTGAGACCGAAGGGTCTGTCGTCACACAAAGATCATCTAATTCCTCTGTGGAAGACATAATAGAGGAATTCAGAGATCTCGACAAATTAGGACAGGGGTTTACATCGGCTGATCCTTTGGAGGAGATTGATATAGGAGATGGTAAAACTCTAAGGCCGACTTTTGTGAGTAAGACCCTAGAGACCGATCCTAGAGATGAAATGATCGGTCTATTGAAAGAATATTCTGATTGCTTTGCTTGGAATTACACTGAGATGCCGGGATTAAGCCGCGAAATAGTAGAGCATCGACTGCCTATTAAGTCCGGTTTCAGACCTTTCAAGCAGAAAGCTAGAACATTTCGTCCAGACCTTCTTTCACGAATAAAGGACGAAATTCACCGACTGCTAGAAGCTAATTTTATTAGACCTTGCAGATACGCAGAGTGGGTCTCCAATATTGTGCCAGTGGAGAAGAAAGAATCAGGTAAGCTCAGAGTATGCATTGATTTTCGCAATTTGAATAGAGCAACTCCTAAAGATGAATATCTCATACCCATAGCCGACAAGTTGATCAATAATGCGTCAGGAAATAGAATTATTAGCTTTCTTGATGGTAATGCCGGATATAATCAGATTTTCATGGCCGAAGAAGATGCGTCTAAAACGACCTTTATATGTCCAGGCTTCATTGGTTTATTTGAGTGGGTTGTCATGACATTTGGTCTGAAAAATGCTAGTATGCTAGTGCTACTTATCAGAGGGCTATGAATTTGATCTTTCACGAGCTGTTGGGAAGCACTGTGGAAGTCTACATTGATGATATCGTAGTTAAATCGTCTGAGTTTAGTTTTTATATAGCTGATTTGTGGAAAGCCTTTGATAAAATGCGTCAATATGGTCTGAAAATGAACTCACTTAAATGTGCTTTTGGAGTGTCGGCTGGTAAGTTTTTAGGATTCATCATTCATGAACATGGTATAGAGATAGACCCTGACCGAATTAAATCCATTCGGAATGTGAGACCTCCGACCTGTAAGCTTGAAATGCAGAAGTTCCTCGGCAAGGTAAATTATTTTCGAATGTTCATTTCTAACCTGGCCGGGAAAATTGATACCTTCGCTTCCATCCTTCGGCTTAAAAATGATGCCGAATTCACATGGGGGCAGAGCAGCAGGAAGCATTTGTTCTCATTAGAAAATATTTATCTTCGGCCCCCGTATTAAAAGCGCCACAGGTAGGAATACCGTTCAAATTATACATTGCAGCTGAAGATAAAGTTATTGGAGCAGTCCTGACGCAAGAAACCGAAGGAAAGGAGCATGTAGTAACCTACCCAAGTCGGAGGTTGGTGGATGCTAAAACGAGTTACACTTTCATCGAGAAGTTATGTTTATGCCTATTTTATGCATGCACCAAGTGTAGATGCTATTTGCTATCTAGTCATTGCGTCGTTTCTGGTCAAGCCGATGTGATCAAATACATGTTGCAAAACTCGATTATGAGTGGTAGGATCGGTAAGTGGGCTTATGCACTTATAGAATATGATTTGGCCTATGAACCATTGAAATCTATGAAAGGCTAGGTCGTAGAGGATTTTATTGTAAAACATCGGATTAAGGATACGTATAAACTAGATGTATCATACCTCACTGTTACTCCCTGGACCATATACTTTGATGGATCAATTTGCAATGAAGGAAAAGGGATTAGCATCGTGCTTATTTCACCAAGTAATGTCTACTTTGACTTCGCTAGCCGATTAGAAACTTGTTGCACTAACAATCAAGCCGAATATGAGGCCCTTTTGTTCGGCTTGGAGCTTTTAAGTGGTATGGGAGTAAAACATGTGAAGGCATTTGATGATTCTCAACTTGTTGTCCAACAGGTGTTGGAAGAATATCAATGTTTTGATGGTACTCTAAATGGCTACCTTGAAAAATGTTGGGACATAATTCATTTCTTTGACGAATTCAGCATTCGACGCATTTCTAGAGTTGAGAATCACAGAGCTAATGACTTGGCACAAGATGCATCAGGTTATCAGATAAAGCAAGGGAAATTTCACAGCACCAAGAATCTGATAACCAGTGCAAGGCTAGTTCTCTAGGCCGTGGACCGTCCAGGTGTAGGCTCTAGACCGTCCGGGGTGGCCAGGGAAGTCCTCCTGGTAGAGTCGGCTGATAACAAAGTCGATGAAACTGACTGGAGGACACCCATAGTTGATTACCTACGAAATCCCAGTGTTAGGACAAGTAAGAATGTTCAGCGTACAACTTTCAAGTATGTTCTAATGAGTAATGAACACCGTTAGCTCTGTGATTAGCCTCATAATTGAGAACATTTAAGCAGGACGTACAACTTTCAAGTAAGAACATTGATTAGCCTCATAAAAAAGAAGATATATGATAATTCTAGGCATTGGCATAAGATTTTGTCCGATGCTCTGTGGTCTCACAAAATATCTAAACACCGTGCTACTAAAATATCTTCATTTGAGCTTGTCTATGGGCAGGAAGCAGTTTTACCTGTGGAGATAAGTTTAAATGCCGTCAGGTTCGCCAAGCAAAATGACTTAACTGTCGGTGATTATTATAATTTGATGATATACATTATTGATGAAGTTACCGATAAAAGAGTGGCAGCCCTAGGGGAAATAGAAAAGGATAAGATCATGGTCGCCAGAGCCTACAACAAGAAGGTCAAGGCTAAATCGTTTCAGGTAGGGGACCTGGTGTGGAAGACCATCTTGTCTCTAAGAAACAAAGACCGAAAGTTTGGACAATGGTCACCAAGCTGGGAAGGTCCTTACAAAGTAACACGGGTGATATCTGGTAACACCTATTTATTGTAAACATTACAAGGCAAAGATTTGCCGAAGGCATTGAATGAGCGTTTCCTCAAGCAGTCATATCCTAGTATGTGGTAATATGCAGGGGGGCATATGTTGAACACCAAATTGAGTGGGCGGACGGTCTGGACGGTCCGCACTGGTGGTCCGAACGGTCCGCGGAGCCGATTAGGGTTCCGAGTTTCTTGCTATGGTTGTTAGCTAAATTCGCGGAATTAGCCTGAAAGATTGGTTTATAACGGGTCTAGCCCCCTCCTCTATAAATATAGAGGATTACGGCCGATTGATCATCAACAATCGAATCAATAATCAGTTTATCTCGTTTTTAACTTAGGCATTAGGAGTAGTTCTAGTTTAGTTCTAATTTAGCCTCTCAATCCCCCAAATTCTTCGCTTGTCTTCCGCTCTACGTCGATTATAGGTGTCTAGGTCGGCCTGCTGACCCTAGACAACACCTAAAACCTCTCCTCCCCAACGGGGTCCCTCCCGGGAGCGAGATTCAGGCGCTGTCGGCGAACTCCGCCGCCCCTGCGCACGCGCGGACCGTCCGGCCTATAGGCGTGGACCGTCCGGCCTATAGGCGCGGACCGTCCGGCCTGTCAGGTAGGGAACCCTAGCCCTGATCCAGGTCGTAGACCGTCCGGCCCCTGGCCGCAGACCGTCCGCGCCTGTGCAGAGAGCACCGCCTCCGATTCTCAATGCAGTGGCGCTCGGATCTTCGTCAACAGGCACCAGATCTGGTCACTATACCTGGAAGAAAGAAATAAGTGACGGATAGTTTCCTAGTTTGTTCAGATTGTTTCTTGTTAGGCTAGGTGATAATTCTCCCCCAACCCTTCCTGTGTAATCTATCAATTCTGAGCAATAAATCCCTGGTTCCAACAGTAGCATTACACAGTTTCTTAGCCTTATTTGGTTGGAATCCTGCGAAGCACCTCCTAGGCTCCCAGCCCAGGCAACAATCTTAGGGCCTGTTTGGTTCCCACCGTAGGGAACGTGCCTAGGCCAGGCATCAACGCTAGGACTAGGAGAACGCTTGGCGTCAGATGGAGGCATGCACCTGCTGACCTGCCTGGATCCTCATCCCCTGAGGCTGTCTCCAACAGGCACTAGCCAAAACGGGCAGACATTCAGGCCGTTGGCTTGCCACAGTAATTTAGCTGGTCATCCATACGTCCGTCGTATCCAACGGAGCAGCTAAAATAGCTGGTTCCTAGGGCGAGTGGCCAGAAGCCTCAGAAGTGGGTCCGGATTGTCAGAGACGAAGGGGAGAAAATGACTGCCGGCTCTGAACCAGCCAATCTAGCTTTTCTCTCTCATCCCCTCTAAAATAGCTGCTCCTTTTGGCTGTGTTGTTGGAACCTGTTTCTAGGCGCTACAGTAGCACCACGGCAGCCATATTGGCTTTGGCTGGCCGTTTGGCTGCTCCGTTGGAGTTAGTCTGAGAAGGTGGCAACCAAAGAGCTCCTTAGACTTCCAGGTTAGGCAATGCTGGATAAGTTCCTCAGATCTCTAAAGATCAGAAACTTCAAATCTCAGCCATTTTTGTTGACTAAACATTTATGTATTGTTTTTCATGACCGCAGGCTACGCCTGTACCTCTTGTTTCCCTCTTTTCTTTGTGAGACACCCGTAGATGCCCCTGTAGACATACCACTACCACTGATGATATCACATGTCTGTTTCTTTGTTGTCCAGGAGGAGGTAATTTCTTCAGCTGTGAAAAGAGCGAACGACCTCCTTGCACGAGCTGGCATAAATCTCCCCAGACGGATGAACTACGTATAGTTATTCTCTTGCTATTTTGTCATGTATTTGCCAGTTTCCACCATGCCGCGCTAATCCTAGTGCTGCAAGCTTGCATGTTGGCCCGGAGACATGTTTCAAGGATCGTAGTCATCACTTGCAGTTTCTACCAGTGTTGAATAAAAAATAATGTGCAGTTGTACATGTGGCTTCAGTAATAAAAGCATCATGGAAGTATCAAATTGTACCAACAGTAAAAAAAGGATTATAATAATGGATGGTTTTTAATGTGATGTTGAAATTTTACCATTTGGTGCCTGTCTTCTTAACATGTCTATGCTGTGTCCATTATATTGTAACAAATGCATCATACTGGAATAATGAAAATGTTCATGCTCACAACTTATTTTTGTTTATCAATAGCAATCATGTTAGGACGTAAGTAGACCATACAGCTCATTGTAAGATCATTTTCACAATTTAGCTTGCTGGAGCTTTTCGCCGCGTCGGTCTCCCGCGCTGCTCGGTGTCCGGTCGATTTAGCCCCACCCAGTGCCTGTGTTTTGGTCCTAGGCGTCCCTCATCGGAGCTTGCGCTGGCCTCGGAGCACCCGATCACCAATCCCCATGGCTCGGATTGCTCGCCGGAGTAACCTAGACCCACCTGGAGCGCCCCTTCCTCCGTTCGATCGCTCTCACGGTCGGAACCCTGCCATCGAGTTTGTTGGGTTCCCCTCACCGGTCCTGACCAGCTCCAGCGATCTTAGGTGCCCCGGAGCTCGCGTCTACCTCGTATCCGGTGACTCCATCACCGTAGACAGGAGCAACGTCGGCCATTGTGCCGTTAACCCCTGTGCGCTTGATCTCAGCCACCCATTCCTGATCCAATGACCCAAATTGCTGGATATCGCTTCGCGTGAGCGCCCCTGTCCTTGGGTCCCATTCGTCGGTCGCCTGCGCCCCTGGTGCTGGGCTCGATCGGTCAGCTCGCCCTCACCCTGAGCCGCTGATCACCTTGGCCCATCTGTCAGCGCTAACTCACGTGCGCGCGCTCATCCATCGATCTGTTCTCGACCGTTGATCTGCGATCGTATGTCCGAGAACGCCGGATACCCCTTCGCTTGGTAATTTTGTTAAAGAGACCCCCGATTTCTTAGGAATCAATACGCAGTCCGGTTTTTCTTGGGCCTGAGTCCCTGGTTTCTTACTCAGATGCCCCTGGACTTTATTTTAATCACAGAAATAGGTTTAATTTAGGGTTTTGATTTTCAAAACTTGTAAATTTCATATCTTTTGCATATGAACTCCAAATTGGGTGGTTCAAATTGCAAAATGTTCATAATGTTATTCTCTATATATTTAAATTATATTCATTCATTGTTTCCATGTCTCAAATTTTGTGGTTAGTCTCTAGATTAGTTTAAGGGTATAGAATATTTACTAAAGGTAAAATAAAAGATAAAACCCTAGTGAATATTTATGTGTATAAATTTGTAGACCTAACCTCATTTAATGTATGACCCCATCGCTGGAATAACTTTGCTTAAGTAAGTAATTTACTGAGATCGCGGTAGTTGGAGAACTATAGACCACTAGGCATAGTGATCTACCCCCAAAACCTTTAAAGCACCTGCGTGTCTTTACCTTTTATGGAACCTATATTCACTCTGTTTCATATGTTTGGTGTACTGTTCTTTTGTTATTGCCCAAGTCTGTTGAATGAATGACTGCTTTACGTAGACAACGAGCAGTCCGAGGATCCCGAGTGTGTTTCAGAAGACTTCCCTGAGCAGCAACCTGGTGAAGGCAAGTGTCCTCTGACCCATTATGTCCTACTTACTTTATAATTCATTGTCTCGCATACTATGATCAACCTAAGGATTGACTAGTGTTCTATTTTTCTTGTCCTTGGTTATCCTTTGTGAATTGGTTACTATGATTAGCACCATGCTATTGCTTTACTTTAATCAATGAACATGATGAGAATATTTATGATATGATGATGCTATCTTGATTATGATGATGAACTTGTGATACTTTAGGGGACTCGAGCTGTTTCCCGAGTACCTCTCCGTAAGGACCTGTTCATTGGATGACTATCCAAGAAAACCGTACAACCATGACGGTGGAATGGGACGCCATTAGCTGATTAATTGGAGGAACTTGGGGGTGTGGTTGGCTTCGCCGTAGTGCCGTCAATGGGGGCCAGGCCGCTAGGGCATAGTGCTTGCTCTGCTAAGGGTGGGTGCCGAGGTTCATTCGATTTGGTTTTGTTAGTCACCCACTTTAGGGAGAAGTACTGTGTTTGTACGACTGGTAAAACCTAACTGACAACTACACACCAGGGGAATCTTTGTAAAGTCTACATAGTGAAACCTTGCTGGCTCACCTTGGTAGTGTTTGAGGGTTTGATCGACCCGAGGCAAAAAGGGATCACGTCTCGTGGGTAAAGTGTGCAACCTCTGCAGAGTGTTAAAAACCGGTATACCAGCCGCGCTCACGGTTATGAGCAGCCTTGGAAGCTCCTTTGATTAGAGTTACTCTGGATTCTTTGAAAGTGCATTCATCCCTTTTGTGAGTTTTGGTGATTTGGATAACAACACAATTAAAGGTCTAACGAGTTTGCTAAGTGTTGAACAGGAAATTCAGTATGATGAACATACTTGAATAGTGTATAATGATCAGTGAACAAAGGTTCAACACGAGGTTAAATAACCAATGAGACAATGCAAATGGATATAATATGATCTCTATATTGGTTTGAATATATGGACAAGGCCTGAGAAATCACTACATACATATGACCAGAATAGAGGACAAAGTGATTTAGAGGATTGGTCAAGCCAAAGAGAATAAGATATGAGGAATCGTGAATTGGCTTGACCATATTACTATCAGTCCATATATGCTTCTATGAGAATCAAACTAGAGCTTGATTAATCTTAACAGTTATATCTAGAAGACATTCAAGCAAGGTTCACAATATTGAAGAAATGATTCTCTCAATGGATGCTCAATATGATGTGACTTAAGAATGGCTTGATAGGGTGAAGATAGCAAGGAAAGGGCTTCGAGGAACTAAGCGAAGGTGAAGGCCAAGCGACGGCTTGTAACCGAGGTACCATGGCTAAGGTGAAGAAGAGAGTACTTGCACTAAGTCGATGAACTAATCAGCTATAAAGAGTTACAACATGTTGATGCATCAGTAAGGTGACTTGAAGCCATGATTTGAACTCATATAAGGTGATATGGTACAAGTCACAGGGTTTGATTTGAGTTTGCTTCAAAAGGTGAGACAAAGGTGTTTGTGATCCTTATGAAGCAATGCCATGGAGAAATCACACATGAGACACCAATGACTCAAGGAGTTTACTTAATCAATTTTATTTAACTTGAGTATAGGAATCGTCGTACTATAAAGGGGGATCCAAAAAGAAGGCTGGTGTTTGCCAAAGCTCAAACCTCTATATTCAAAAGCTAGTTTTGAAAAGCAAAAATCTCTTTAACATTCTATGGTTGACCATGGTTAGGTTTGAGAAACCTAGAGTGTTCTTGCTGAAAAGCAGCTGAACTTCTTCAACTGCAGCTGAGCTTTCCAGCTGAACTTAACTTCAGCTGAGTTGAGCTTCTTCAGCTGCAGCTGAGCTTTTCAGCTGAGCTGAACTTCAGCTGAGTTGAGCTTTCTCAACTTCAGCTGAACTCAACTTCAGCTGTGAACCTCTTTGACCATACACCAGCTGAACTTGCCTCCGGACAGTTGAGCTGGGGTTTTCTCTCCTAAACTCACTGGTCAAGACCGGTTGAACTGGTCCTGAGGGGCAGTTCAGCTGGTCTCTGACCCCTCTGACCTCTGATCTGCTGTCTGCCAGTCAGACTGGCAAACAGGTCGCCAGGAGCTGTCAGGGGCGGTTCAACCGCCCCCCTGGGCGGTTCAACCGGTGTTGGTCAACTTTGACCAGTCTGCGGTCAGTCTGCGCGTCAGTCTGCCAGTCAGACTGGCAGACAGGCTGCCAGGCCTGCCAGGGGTGGTTCAACCGCCCTAGGGGGCGGTTCAACCGGTCTCAGGCAGAAAAATCTGCCCAAACGGCTAGTTTTGAGCTCCACCTATATATACTCACTCCTACCTCTCACCCCACAGCAGGGAGCACGGTTTGAACTCCATTTCTAACCCAAGAAACACCTCCCTCTCTCTCTCTCTCACATCTCTTGCCTCTCCCATTTCAAATCTTTGGAGAGAAATCTTTGAGTGAGCTTGAGAGCTGCGGTTTTGTGCTTCATCTCTAAATCTCTCTTGCTCTTCTTCTTCATTCGAGCTTTGGTACTACATCGAGTTCTTTGTGGATTCATTACTCTTGGAGCTTCTAGCTCCTAGACGACTAGGTGTCTCTTGTGAGTTTCCAAATCTTGTGGAAGACCACAAGAAAGTTTGTATTACCCGCTCGTTTGAGCAAAGATTAGTGTGTGAGCTTGACTTTTGTGGTCGGCAAAGGGAGGATTAGGGTTGAAAGAGACCCGGCTCTTTGTGGGCGCCTCAACGAGGAAGTAGGGCACCTTGGTGGTGTGACCGAACCTCAGGATAAATCTTGTGTCTCTTGTGTTCTTGTTCATTGTGTTTGTTTGTGTTCTTCGTTCTCTCACCATTGCGTGGAAGATTTGTTCATATCTTTTTGGTGTGTGGATTTTGAGAAGTGCCCTTCTCAGATCTACTACTTTGAACCTTGTGGATCATTTAGAACATCTCATTTCCAAAGTTAACTGGGTGAATTTCAAGATCAATTCAGTTTTACCCAGTTTGCTTCTAGTTTTTGTTGAAAAAGTTTTAAGTTGCCTATTCACCCCCCCTCTAGGCAACTTTCAATTGGTATCAGAGCCTAATCCTCGTTCTAACGCTTAACCGCGTGAGGAAAGATCATGTCGAGGGGACTAAGAAACGAAAGTGCTTCTAAGCTTGAAAAAGTTGAGGTTGCCTCGACTTCATCTTTTGGTGCAGATGTTGATCCTAGGGCAATAGACCTTGCCATGAGAATCACCGAAAGGATGTTCCTCAAAATGAAGGAAGATGAGGCGAAGAACAAAATTGAAGAAGAAAATGATCGATGGAGACCAAACGACGAATCCACCTCTTCACAAGGTTTGTCTTTCAAATCCACTTCTCATATGTGCTTTATTGCTAATGGGAGTGACAGTGAAAGCGAAAGTGAGGATGAGGAGGAGCAAGAAAGTGATAGTGAAGATGAGGATGATCTTCAACAATTCTTCGCTCAGCTAAGCAAGAAACATCGGATGAGCTTGCTCAAACTCATGAAAAGAGCGGAAGAACAAAAAGAAATGCTTCATAAGCAAGAAGACTTCCTCATCAGAAAAATCGAAGACTTAGAGAAGTTGACCAAAGAGCATGAGAAGCTAAAGTGCTCTCATGATGATTTGGTCCAAAGGTATGAAGACATTTCAATTGAGCAAATTAAAGTTGTTAATCATTCATCATATATTGCTCAATTAGAAAATAAAAATGCTATGTTCAAGAACACGATAGAAAGGCTAAATATTGAAAATCTAGCTTTGCAAGAAAAACATGATATGCTTGTGTGCTCTCATAATAAATTTATGGATTCACATATCATGTTAGAAATGGCTCATGAGGTTGTGTTAACTAATTTGAAATCATACCAACCTCACATATGCACATGTACTCAAGTAGAAACTATATTATCATGTGCTAACAAATGTTGCTCTCAAGAAAGCCAATCTTCCATTGAGCTAGAAATTTTAGGAACTAGTGATATTTCTATCACACAAGAAAATAAAGAGCTCAAGGAAGAAGTTGGAAGGCAAAGAAGGAGCTTAACTCTTTTGAAGGGAAAGTGTCATGCTCAACCTTCTCAAGATAATCGTGATAATATGGTGAAAAAGCTTGAGAAGGGGACAACCGTAGCATGCACAAAACCCCTTCAAAAGAATACCAAGCTTTCCAAGAAAGTCATGAGCAAACATCAAGATAAGAAATCCAAAGCTCATGACAAGTGCCTCAACCACGTCTCCACATGCTCCACACAAGGTAACAATCAAGCCACTCTTCCAAATAAGAGAAGATGCACTAGAAAGTGTTATCAATGTCATGAGAAGGGACATGAGATTAAGTCATGTCCCTACATAAAAGATAGTGGCTTAACTTTAGAAAGAAAGAGGCTCACTAACCATGTAGCAAACAAGAAGCAAGGCAAGAAGGAGTCTTGCAAAATTAAAAATCAGATTTGCTACACTTGCCGAAGAAAGGGACACCTATGCAAGGATTGTCCCATGAGTAAGTATCCTAAGCCTACCATGTCAATTCATTCATATTCGCTTAGGAGACCCAAAAATGACATTTGTGCTAGAAAGGTAATTAGTTCACCTAAAACTAGCACAAAGGCCATTTGGGTGCCAAAGTACTTGCTAGCTAACCTTGGTGGACCCATCCAAAAATGGGTACCAAAATGTACTTAATAAGTTTTGCAGGTACCCACAGATGATATGAAGCTTTGGGGTGCTTGAGCAGTTTAACTCAATTCTTATCTCAAGCTATCAATCTTACATTGTATATCCTTTAAGATTGACCCAAAGATGAATTGAGTTGTTATATCACTAACTTCATATTCATCTCTAGCAAGAACTTGTGTTGTAGGGAATAAGGATTAACCTTTGTGGGAATCAAGCAAAAGGCCTACAACCAAGTGATATCCAAAGGATGGTAACAATTAATTCTTAAGTGCACATTGCTTTTAATTGGTATATTCCTTTGTGTCTTTTGTAGCCACATAGGAAAAATGAAGCACTTGAGAATGAACTTAAAAGATTTTACCTTGCTTTGGAAAGGATCTAATTATATGGTAGATTGCAAGTTCATATTTTTATATTGTGACAATCTACATGCTTTAAATTGATTGTATGTATCTTGTGGCATATTTCAAATTAATCATCGTATTATTGCCATGACCTAGACATAAAGAGGATTATCTCATGTTCTTAAATGAATAGAGTGCTAAGTAAGAAATTCAAATTCTTAAAGCACTTACCAAAAGGGGAATTCTCTATATGACTAGAGTTGTGAGACTAATGTTTTTATCTAAGTGAATTATGTAGTTTCACAACATGAGAATGTGTTTCTAAAATAGAGTGTGTCATTCAATCTATGTGTACATTTTAAAATTTGAAATGAGGTTTATTGTGGAAAATTATTTTAAAATTTTCATTCCAAGCTCAACTGGTCTGACCAGCTGAACTTTCTAGCTCAGCTGGGGAGACCAGCTGAACTTCTGAGTTGAACTTCAGTTCGGCTGGTATTCACCAGGAAAACCCCTGGCTGAAACCGGTTGAACCGGTGTCCAGGACCGGTTGAACCGGTCTGGCATAGTTTGACCGGCCAGTTTGACCATTTTTTCAGACTGCGTCAGCCCTTTTTCAGACGCCTTTTTCAGTCTGCAACAACACCTTTTCAGGCGTCAGATCAACTTTTGCAGCACCTTTTTCATTCAACTTTTGCAGCACTTTTTCAGTCATTTTTTTGTCGTGTCAGGTCACCTTTTCAGAACGTGTCAATTGCTTTTTCACTTTTTCTGCAGTACCTTTTCAGCTTTATTTTTGCAGACTTTTACTGTTTCATTTGGTGTGTGACCAATAATAGTTCCTTTCAAGTGGCATTCTTTCAATTGGTAATAATCTATTTTATGAAGAAAAAAAAATGTCAATATGAAAGTTAAATTCTTTTTGGCTTAAATTTGTAAATTGGTGCATATTATTAATTCACTCATCCATGTGCATTAATTTAAAAGGAATTTAATTTATGCCTTTATGCCTCATAAATGATGATTTGTTTGCCATTCATATACAAATATCATCATTCATTAAATACTTCCTTGTACTACTAATACCTCTTTTCAAAGTGCTTTTCGACTAGTTTTAAAAGGAAAAGAGATAACAAGCTAAAGAAGGAAGTCTTCACGAATGAAGACAAGAAGAATACTTAGATCACACCATCTCATATAGCAAGACCTTTCAATTGGTATAACAAATGGTACATTCTATATGGTGGTAAGTATTCTTAGGCATAAGTTAATTCATTGCAAATTTGTCATGCCTTGACCATGATATGTAATATACTCCTCATGAGATTCTTAACTGAATTAAAAGTGCATGTGGCAAGTCATTCAAATACTTGATGCACATATCTAGTGGGAGAATATTATATATCGTGTGTCATAGAGAATAAGTTTCACTTGAGTAAGCTATAACAAGACAATCCAAAATGGTAAATTTGTATCTCATTCATATGGATTGTAATCTTTGTTTTCTAAATAGCTACTCTTGATGCAGTTTAAAATTCCCTTATCGTTAATTCTAAAAGTGCATAAGAATCTTTTTGTTGATATTCATCACATACATATGCACTAACATGGATATAATTTTTAAACTGTAAAAGGTACAATTAGTGATCCATACTCTCTAAATTTTGGAAACCCATATTTTGATATCTTAGAAATCTACTTCAATCGATATCCATATGCTTCACATTGAATTGGATCACTAAGTTGTAAATTCCATGCATAACTTGACTTTATGATATGAATGCTTGTGCGACTAACCTTGATAAGCTAGGTGCACCCAAAGTCAAGGTAGGTTCATCATCAAGAAGGCAACACAATGATGTATTAATAAAAGGAGAAAAGGCTCCTATTCTTAACTCTAGTTTTTATCTATGTGATTAAATATTGACTTGAAACCATGTAAGATGGTTGTCAAGTATATGTTGGTGCCTACACAAAGAGAAAGGCCACAATAAGAAATGTGTGGGTACCCAAGGCTCTTACTACTAATCTCAAAGGACCCAATTCAAATTGGGTACCAAGATACGAAGCTTAAACTTGTTTTGCAGGATCACTCCTTCAATGGATCAAGTTGGGTGCTCGATAATGAATGTATAAATCATATTTAGAGATAGTAGCAAGGGTGGTAACAACTGAATCTCAAGTGCATATTATTTTTAAATTTTATCTCTTTTGTGACTTGTGTAGCCACTAAGGAAAAAGAAGCACTTGAGGATATACATCAATTGTTGATTATGAAATAAAGGTCTAATTGGAAGATGAATGAATATTATCATATGGTGCACAATCCAAAATTATGTGACGTATTCTCTATCTAGTTAATTTGGATTTGATTCTTCTTTATTAGACACTCACCATAATATGGATTAAGTCAGCCCTTTAGACTTCGTTGAACAACCATGCATATTATTCATGTCATTTAAAATATATTGTGCATGAGGGCTCAAGGGAAATTTAGTCCATATTATGAGGTTTCTCTATTTTAGCAACATGCTTGTCTTCCACATATAAAAAGGGTTGCTAAATAAGAAACTAGTGCTTGTGCTACTAATTCCATCTCTTGTGTTGAGTTTATCCATAGAAAATCTATGTTAAGAGATGGTGCTTGTTTTAAATTGGATAAATCACAAGCTTAAAGGATATTATTCAACTAAAGTAAGAAGAAGTTGATCAGAGGCCAAGGTATGAAAACTTCTTCTCCTTCGGTTGTTTTAGTATTCTATCCTTAGTGGGATGTACCATAGTATAGGTTAAATTCCTTGCAATATAAAATGTTCAATAGTGCATATAACTTTGACATCAACTATATGTGTGCACTAATTTTAAAGGAATTTAGTCTATCCTTTTGGGTTTCAAGAATGATGGTTCATTTTCATCCACATCTAAGGATCATCATTTGTAAAATCTTCCCATGTGTTTTTAATGCTCTCTTTTCTAAGTGTTTGAACAAGGTCCTTCCAAGTGCCTTCAAGATGGATTCAAAATCTACGGATATAAGAGTCTTGGTTATTTCAATCATTGAGTTTCAATGGGTCTCATATCATGTATGATTGAACCATGCCAAGATGAATGAAGTTCAAGATTGCCTTGGATGAAATCATAAAGAGAAAAGAAATCACAGTGATTCAAAAAGGGAGTTACATTTTTGTCAACCAAATAATGAAGATGTAGTGACATATTTATATGATATCCTTCATTATGAGGTTTGAGGTTCATATTAGCATGCTTTACCCTTCAGAATTTCAATTGATATACTTTAAGTTCTTAAACTTTCAATTGGTTTAATTTTCATCATCTATGTAAAGCATGTTATGTTAAACCAAGATATAGTGCAAACATCTCCTTTAACCTCGTATTGTTGATGTGCATAAGTGTACTTTGTGTACTCTTGCATGCACAAATTGAGGGAGAGTTTAGCCTATATCTTGTGAGACTAATGAATTCTTTCAAGTTCATGTTGTGTAGTCTCACACCTTGGAGAACATCAAATGAGGATGAATGGTTCCATAGAAATGAAGAATTTCTCTTAATTGTTTGAAGAGTATAAGTTTCTCTTTGAAATGTCAAGCCCATCAAAAGCTAAGATGGAAATTCATGATTATAATGGAGACCATGTGGCGTAGAACAAAGGTGTGTCACTCCATGAACTATTGTATTACAATTGTGTATCTAGGCTCTTACATGCTAGTGTGTGCATGTATATGCAATATCTTAAGTCACGCCATAAGGTTGCACTTGTGGTGATGATTAAAGAATCTCTAGATATTTGATTAATACCTCTTGTGGTGATGTCATAAGTTTGTCTTAAGTCATCTTAGTGAGGTATGAGTCAAACATGCTAACTTCTTAAGAATCTTGGCTTAAAATATTGCATATCATGTCTATTAGTATACCTTTTGATTATGAGTAATTCCTTAAATTGGTGCAATTTCATATTTTCATACTTTATTTATACCAAGGTTCAAATTGTAGAACTTAATCCCGTGGCCTCATAAGTCCAAGTGCATAAGCTAAACAAGTATTCATCACTTGTATGCAGACATTTAGGGGGAGAATGGTTTATAATTTGAATCTTTGAGACTAACTTCATTTTCAAGTCTATTATGTGTGTAGTCTCAAATTAGAAAGGAACCTTCGGGCAAAGACAATCGCTTCCACTGCAAATTTTTGATGGGTATTAAAGATTCTTTGCTCTAATAAATGTATCTTCTATACATTTCATAGGAGAATGAGTTTCTCTTGTATATGCTACTCCAACTTCATCTAAAATTGGTAAACATGTATCATATTCTTTTGGTTTGCAAATGTCTAAAGTAGCATAGCTTAGAATTCTCCTTTCTAGAACTTAATTGATTAAATAGTGCACATGTTTCTTATGTTGCATGATTTTGTTCAATTGATACTCCTTTTATGCCAATGGTACTTTAAGTTGCAAATAAGTACTCTCAACAGATATCAATTGAATTCATATATGTGTGCACTAAAACTTGAGGAGAACTTAGTGTAATATGCTATTAGTGATCTATTTATCTATCAAATTGTATCAATTGGTGTTTTTCAATTGATATTTTTCATACATGATCACTAGTTGCATAATCCATACTTGTGCAATTTTCATGTTGCCTCTTGTTGTGATAAGAAAATGCTAGGTGACATCTAGACTCCAGGTATCAAGATTTATCTTTCAGTTAGTATGACAATCTTCATTTGATATCTTGGACCTATGTCACAATTATGCCAACAAGAGCTTGCAAATGAATTCTAAATCCAACACAAGTCTGGAAACCCCTTGAAAAGGTAAAACACAAAGGTACATCACTTATGACACTTATCCATTACCTTTGTGCCATATAAGGACCCCTTTCATGATAGTGTGTTCACATCTCGCTTAATCATAATTTCTATCCTTTATATTCTTTGTATCCTTTTTGGAGATTTATGACAAAGGGGGAGAAATTGTGCATTAAAGCTTACCTTTAGTCTTATGTAACTAAGTGTTAGAAGACTTTTAAAAAGGGGAGAAATATTTAACAAAAAGGGAAGTCATAAGAAAAACATAAGATGAAGAAAGTTGATAAGTGCATTCCATGTCATGAGCATCACGGTTATTTTATGACACACTGCACCCTATGAATAGTATGATATAAGTTGTCTATACTTTGACCTAAATATGTGCTTTTGGCATTTGAGTACAAAAGTGTTATTTTCTGAAATGCACATATTTAGGGGGAGGAAACTATATCATAGGATTTAAAATCTTATTTATCAAATCTTATGTAAGCTTTAAATGTGTTGTCATCAATCACCAAAAAGGGGGAGATTGAAAGTGCATTCATCCCTTTTGTGAGTTTTGGTGATTTGGATAACAACACATTTAAAGGTCTAACGAGTTTGCTAAGTGTTGAACAGGAAATTCAGTATGATGAACATACTTGAATAGTGTATAATGATCAGTGAACAAAGGTTCAACACGAGGTTAAATAACCAATGAGACAATGCAAATGGATATAATATGATCTCTATATTGGTTTGAATATATGGACAAGACCTGAGAAATCACTACATACATATGACCAGAATAGAGGACAAAGTGATTTAGAGGATTGGTCAAGCCAAAGAGAATAAGATATGAGGAATCGTGAATTGGCTTGACCATATTACTATCAGTCCATATATGCTTCTATGAGAATCAAACTAGAGCTTGATTAATCTTAACAGTTATATCTAGAAGACATTCAAGCAAGGTTCACAATATTGAAGAAATGATTCTCTCAATGGATGCTCAATATGATGTGACTTAAGAATGGCTTGATAGGGTGAAGATAGCAAGGAAAGGGCTTCGAGGAACTAAGCGAAGGTGAAGGCCAAGCGACGGCTTGTAACTGAGGTACCGTGGCTAAGGTGAAGAAGAGAGTACTTGCACTAAGTCGATGAACTAATCAGCTATAAAGAGTTACAACATGTTGATGCATCAGTAAGGTGACTTGAAGCCATGATTTGAACTCATATAAGGTGATATGGTACAAGTCACAGGGTTTGATTTGAGTTTGCTTCAAAAGGTGAGACAAAGGTGTTTGTGATCCTTATGAAGCAATGCCATGGAGAAATCACACATGAGACACCAATGACTCAAGGAGTTTACTTAATCAATTTTATTTAACTTGAGTATAGGAATCGTCGTACTATAAAGGGGGATCCAAAAAGAAGGCTGGTGTTTGCCAAAGCTCAAACCTCTATATTCAAAAGCTATTTTTGAAAAGCAAAAATCTCTTTAACATTCTATGGTTGACCATGGTTAGGTTTGAGAAACCTAGAGTGTTCTTGCTGAAAAGCAGCTGAACTTCTTCAACTGCAGCTGAGCTTTCCAGCTGAACTTAACTTCAGCTGAGTTGAGCTTCTTCAGCTGCAGCTGAGCTTTTCAGCTGAGCTGAACTTCAGCTGAGTTGAGCTTTCTCAACTTCAGCTGAACTCAACTTCAGCTGTGAACCTCTTTGACCATACACTAGCTGAACTTGCCTCCGGACAGTTGAGCTGGGGTTTTCTCTCCTAAACTCACTGGTCAAGACCGGTTGAACTGGTCCTGAGGGGCAGTTCAGCTGGTCTCTGACCCCTCTGACCTCTGATCAGCTGTCTGCCAGTCAGACTGGCAAACAGGTCGCCAGGAGCTGTCAGGGGCGGTTCAACCGCCCCCCTGGGCGGTTCAACCGGTGTTGGTCAACTTTGACCAGTCTGCGGTCAGTCTGCGCGTCAGTCTGCCAGTCAGACTGGCAGACAGGCTGCCAGGCCTGCCAGGGGCGGTTCAACCGGTCTCAGGCAGAAAAATCTGCCAAAACGGCTAGTTTTGAGCTCCACCTATATATACTCACTCCTACCTCTCACCCCACAGCAGGGAGCACGATTTGAACTCCATTTCTAACCCAAGAAACACCTCCCTCTCTCTCTCTAACACATCTCTTGCCTCTCCCATTTCAAATCTTTGGAGGGAAATCTTTGAGTGAGCTTGAGAGCTGCGGTTTTGTGCTTCATCTCTAAATCTCTCTTGCTCTTCTTCTTCATTCGAGCTTTGGTACTACATCGAGTTCTTTGTGGATTCATTACTCTTGGAGCTTCTAGCTCCTAGACGACTAGGTGTCTCTTGTGAGTCTCCAAATCTTGTGGAAGACCACAAGAAAGTTTGTATTACCCGCTCGTTTGAGCAAAGATTAGTGTGTGAGCTTGACCTTTGTGGTCGGCAAAGGGAGGATTAGGGTTGAAAGAGACCCGGCTCTTTGTGGGCGCCTCAACGAGGAAGTAGGGCACCTTGGTGGTGTGACCGAACCTCGGGATAAATCTTGTGTCTCTTGTGTTCTTGTTCATTGTGTTTGTTTGTGTTCTTCGTTCTCTCACCATTGCGTGGAAGATTTGTTCATATCTTTTTGGTGTGTGGATTTTGAGAAGTGCCCTTCTCAGATCTACTACTTTGAACCCTGTGGATCATTTAGAACATCTCATTTCCAAAGTTAACTGGGTGAATTTCAAGATCAATTCAGTTTTACCCAGTTTGCTTCTAGTTTTTGTTGAAAAAGTTTTAAGTTGCCTATTCACCCCCCCTCTAGGCAACTTTCATTCTTTTATGATGATGCTTAATGATGATGATTATACTTATGGTACTTGGTATTTCCTCTTGGAGGGAGTACTATTTGGGTTAATAACTTGGGTTTATTGCTAAAACTTGGCTCTCTACTAGTAATACATACCTGACCAACTAAAAGCAACTGCTTTAACCTTAACCCCACATACAGCTAGTCCACTTTAGCCAAACAGGACATTTGTTGAGTATGTTGATGTGTATTCACCTTGCTTAAAATCACCAAACCCCAGGCTGTCCCCATTGCAATCAGTGCTCAGGAGAAGATGAAGGCAACATAGAGGACTTATAGGAGTTTCAGGACTTCGATGAGTTCTAAGATAGATTAGTGGCAAACCCCTAGTCAGCTGCTTGTGAAGGCCTTATCGTACTGTGTTTTTGTTCTGCACTTTGATTATGACTTAAGCTAATGACTTTGTAGATTTTTCGAACATCGTGATGTAATAAAGTATTTAATTCCGCTATTATTTTGAACAATGTGTGATAATGTCCAATTATGTAATCGTTGTGTACGTGAATTTCTGATCCTAGCACGTACATGATTCGCATTAGGATTACCTTCCAAAACCGGGTGTGACAGAAGAGATTTTGCCTTCGCCTACAAGTTTTTCAAACATGACTCTCTGATTCCCTTGGTAACCACTTCAGAGTTTTTGTCACCTTTACTAGGTGTACCCTTTCGAGCTCTGCATTCCCTTAGGAACGACATCAGAGCTTTTTCCACCTTTACTAGGTGCTTCGTTTGATCTCTGCATCCCCTTAGGAACGACTTTAGAGCTTTTGCAACCTTTACTAGATGCTTCGTTTGAGCTTTGCATCCCCTTAGGAACGACTTTGGAGCTTTTTGCGCCTTCTTGTTACACTCGATGGTGTAACCTTATATTTATTACAGACTATCGAAGGATATACCTTCTAAATGTTCTTTGCGACAGGAATGTAAAGAGAAGACAAAAACTAGAATTACAATAGATTTCTTGAATTTGTAGCTTCGCTGTGACACCCCAGTGTCACCTAGGGTTTCTCTCAAGATGCTAACCCAAGAACCATCATTTTATGTGAACCAACTCGAGCATGAACATCAAATTCACTTAAGAATAAATGATACACCAAGCATATACTTAAAAGTATCATATTCAAAACAAATGGGTTTTTCAAAAGGTAAAATGTGCAACCCCAACAAAAACCCTAATTGAGCCCTATGAGCAAAAATTCAAGAAAAGAGTATGAAAAATTTAAAATCATGACTTGGGCCAATTATAAACATTGAAGTATATTTAATAAGCAACAATAAAGATTGAAGAAGCTTGGCCAAAATAATTCAAATAAAACCCTAAACAAGCTTCTCATGTGGGGACTCAATAGGAAATTCTGAATTTCAGAATTCTGAATTTCAGACCTTGAGCCAAAGATCAAGCGTGTTCACCTTGATCCCTAACTCAAATCCTAATGGCCCCATTACAAAAACGTGCCTAACTAACCCCTCTGTCGTGTGCCAGAAGATGGCATTGGGACGCGAGCCCTAGACACGACAAAACCCTGGATTTGCCTCGGATTTGAGCAGGGAGACAAGCCGGATTTCCGGGCTCCATATCTCTACAACCTGTAGGCAAAATCCTATGACCCCCACACAAGATCGGTAGCTTGTAGGGAGGAGAAGAGGTTTTGTGCACTGACCAAGGCGAGAGCAGGCTCGGATGAGTGACCACACGCGCCAGAACTTGGGCAGAATGCGTGGACACACGTGTTAGACCCTGGTCGGCACGCCGTCGCTCGCCCAACCCGCGCGCGCTCGCCCCGGCGTTCGGTCAAGTTCGCCGCGCGCCCTTGCCCTCGGTCATGCCTGCCCGCGCCTATAAAGCATCCCCGGGCGTGCCTCACTTCACCCCGCACTCACCATCACCGGCCAGCCACCCCTCCTTAGCTCCGGCGAGCTCTTTTCCGCCCGCCCTTGCCGCAGAGCTTCGGCCACCGTGGCCAGCCCACCCCAGTCGCCCCTAAGCCGCGCCAGTGCTTTGGTTAACTTCTCCATAGGCCCGTGAAGCTCTCCAAGCCCTCAAACCCGGCAGAACTTCACCGGAAGCCCGAGATCACCCTCGCCGGACTTTGGTCGCCCGCCCCCGCGCGTGGACCAAGCTCTCCGGTGAGCCATTCTTCAATTCATCGCGCGCAGACCTTTCTTAAACCCTGGTGAAGCTCTCTGACCCGTTTGATTGGTCAATTTCGCCCTAGATAGGCCGGACTCCTCGCCGCCGACGAACTCCCCCGCCTGCGCTCGTGGACCGGCCAACTCCGACCACCCCCGACGGCGACCCGCACATCGTTGTGATCCCCGAGACCTCCCCTACATCCTCGACCACTTCACCGGAGCAATCTCGTCGCCGGTAAGCCCCTCCGCCCTTTCTTCCGCCGCGGGCACTGTCTAAGTTAGGAGAAGGACCTCGGGTTAGGATTAGAAGAACCCGAGGGGTTTTCTGCAATGTCAGTGTCTCATGTGAATAGTAGCACAGGGACTGATTCGTGAGGAAAAACTTGAAACACCCGCCAAGGACCCCAGCGCAAAGTAGTTTTCCATTTAATCAATTCTGTTAATCTTTTTAAATAACCAGGGAACTTAGAAAATCCATAACTTGGTGAATTCTTAATCAAAAATTGTCACACTAATTTTGCTAGATCCTAAATATTGTGAACTATCATTTAAAAATAATGAACCCTATGCTTTCTGTTCTAATTTTTAGAGTTTACAATTAAAAACACAAACTGACCCAAACCTTGTTTAATTAAGGAAAATTAGTTTTGCTTCTATACTGAACCTAAGAAAATTTGTAGGTATTCAAACCTCATGTAGACACTGTTTAAAAATAGTAGGAACCCCAGTATTGAAGAATATAGTGTAAATATTCATTAAAAACCATTTCTGCCCAAAACATAGGAAAATCATAAAGGCCTTAGAAATTAATGAACAGTGAGTGAAATTATTTTTCCAAATATACTTAAGTAACAGAGAACCTAGGAAAAATAAAGAGACCTTTATTCCAGATCAGTTTTTAAATAAAATATTTTGTTTAGCATTATTCCAACCGGAAATCAATTATTAAAATTATAAAACCAGACCCAAAATTGATAATAAAAATCCAGTGGACTTATAATCACCAGAACCCCACTACAAAAATAGTAAACACCCCAGCCCATCATTTTAAGTAAGGTAAATAGATATAATATGATAATGAGTCATTCCCCAAATAAATCATGAGTAACCCATAATAATACAATAATGGGCAAATAAAATTTTGCTGAGTCAATAATAAGATAGGCCACCAGAGAAAAATGCAAACCCATTAAAAGGATGCAAAATAATACCTATTGCTAATATTTTATAAGAAAGGCCATTTAATCCAATTAATGCATACCACCCCTTCCCTTAAGCAAAAAGATGCCAAACTTCAGAATGATTGCTCTTGCACAAAATAGAAGCTATGAAAAACCAGAAGTCTGTTGTTTGATATTTTTTTCAAATATAGTGGTAGTAGGAAGCACCCCTTTGGCTAGAAACTTGAGAAAACTCCAGTAAAATAGTTAATAGGTAATAGTGACTAGAAATTTGTGTCAAGTCATGTTATAGCACCTAAAAGCCAGCAAAAATAAGTTTTAGAGAATTACCTACTGTTAAATAATAGTTGTAGTTCAAATCACCCCTTCTGCCCTAAAATTTGGTAATTTTGTCCAGAGGAAACTGTTCACTTTTTGAACCCCAAATTTTGAGACAGAAAAATTTTACACCAGTAATAAGCCACTGTAATTTTTACAGAATTTTTGGGATTTTATTAAAACAACTTGTAGTTCAAACCCACTCCAAAGACTTAAGAAGAATAAAGAAAAAGGAAGAAGGAATAAACCTCACTCCAATAAGTCCAACTTGAATTCTTGTCAATACTCACCAAGGCTTAAAAAGAATTCAGTGGAACCCCAAAGAAAATAAACCTACCACTTACCTTGGCTAAGTTTAATCCAATTTACTAAGTATACCACCCAAAGGTCTCACATAAGTAAGGTTTAACCTTGTCTAACTCAAGTAGACCATACACCATCAAAAGTTGTAATTTCTAAAGCACATATCATATCATGCATATATCTTACGCATTGCATTCATTAGATTGTAATCTTGCCGACGGAGAGTACTAGCAATTGAAGGCAAGCCCCGGTTTTATCCATATCGAGGATCTCCCCGCAGCCCCAGCAATTGAAGGCAAGCCCCGGTTTTATGCATAACCGTTTATATATGCTATTTTACTACACTTAATGTTTGTAGGTTTGTAATGTGCACTTAAGTGTAGGAGTTGCTTGAAACCTCTAGATGCATGAACTTATGATTCCTTTTTGAGATGAATACTAGTATGATAGGTCGAGTAGCTGCTTCGCTAATCAGGATCTCGGTAGAAGTCGAGTGATTTTTCTAGCACTCGCGCGAGGTCGGGAATTGATTGTATTCATCTTGATAACGGGATCTATGTTAGTCTATGGACTTGGATCTAGGGAGGATGCCTTGACCATGAGACGGGAAAAAGAATTAAGGATTAATGTGTGGATACCTGAGTCAAGCTTTTGAACGTACTAAGCACATGCCGGGAAAATGGTAACCGGTAAACCTAGTACCTGAGTGAAGCCGGGCGCGGACTTTATCCCTCATGCGACCTGAGACTGGGTCTCCCATGCTAGCTATGGTGGGTACAAGTGCGGTCACTACACGGCGGCAGCCGGGGTCAGTGGAGCATTGTATGCCAAGGCGGTGAGGCCTGGACGCGAACGGGGAATCGATGGGGACAGTTGTCGTGTGCAGGGTCGGAGAACCCTGACATGCCGTGTGTTTAGGTTTCCCTTGCAAGGTTAAAACTCGATTCGAATCGTCTGCTTCTCGCAGCTAATGAGACTGCTTGACCCCTTGTACTGCATCGAGTAAGAAGTGAAATGAGGTTACATGAGACAATTTGTTGATTAAACTAAATGCTTGTTACCATGGATGCTTAGAAGGAGCAAACCTAGCTAAGATAATGATGCTAGAATTTGAAAAGTTAAAAATTTGATTTTAGAAACAGCTAGTGCTTTTGGCAAATCAAGCCCCTCAGCCAAACAGCTGCATAGTCTAGAGGTAGAGGAGTAGATTCCTCACACCAGGTAAGTCTAGCTGAATATTAGTATACTCAGCCTTGCTTGTGGCATAATTTTTGCAGGTACCATTCAGGAAATGGTTGATGGTGTGACTTGGCCTACCACCCTGCCACCGGGTTGGACGGTCGAGTGGGATGCTGCTCCGGCAGGAGAGGAGCACGAGGAGTAGTGGGCTAGGCCTTGCCCATTTCCTCGATACCGACGACATCGATTATCCGCTGCATTTTATTTCATGAACTCTTATTTGCTACTCAAAACTCTGATCTATGTAATAATTCAACACTTAATTTGAGGTTTCCTGTTTTATTGTATTTCTTCTGTGACTCACCTTCGAGTGAGATTGTGGAATTTGATCCTGGTTAAGTGGCTCCATCAGACTAGATCTGAGGGACTGACGGGTTATTCCGATTTAAGTGTGTTACGACCCCTGAGGCATGACTTAGGCACTTAAGCTGGAATAATTCGGGTGGTTCCGCCACAGCTAGTATCGAAGCAAATTCCACCACAGAGAAGGACAATAAACCATGAATACCAATTTTCAAAATCTAAAACTTGCCTAGAAACTGCTAAGGATCGTCAGGACTAGACCGCTAGACCTAGGACGAAAGGCCTTAGGCATAGAGGGAGAAATAGGTGGCTAATTAATTAGGCCCGTGGGCCCGTACTTATATTTTTAAGGATGCCCTAAAAGCACCCTATTTTTGAGAGGCAACGTTACCTTCAGCATGCATGCATTATAAACACAAAAGAGAATTAAGAAGAACTTGAGCTAACCCACTTTCTTTAAAACCATCCGGGCTCTCTTTTTCTTTTCCTTCCACCATAATCTTTACCCTTGGTTCCCTTCCGCAGATGAATTCACCTACCCCCGCCAATGGAGGAGACACTCGTTTCAGTTCTGACTTCCTTTCTCACGGTGGCTTTCCTTCCATCTTGTGGGAAGTGCTTAACTCCGTCGGTTACCCAACGCCTCCTTTGTACACAGTGCAGTTGTATGAGGAGCATCGGGTACCTCGTTGTCGGGTCTGGCTGACTTTGGGGGCTCATCCCCTTCAGCCGGGTTGGCGTTCTCTTGATTCCGAGACGATTGGACTCAGGACGGACGACACCGTTGAAGCAGCAGCCATGAAGACTTTGACGACTTTTTGTGGCTACCATCCCCTGGAGATGGTGATGCACCCCTTGGGACTCTTCCCTGCGGAGAAGAGAGATGATCCCATGTGGTGTAACCGCGTGAGCCATGTGAAGGACGTGTGGGCAATGTATCCTGACTTGGTTGGGAGGGTCACCGTTCAGTGCATGAGTGCGCTGTACCGCCTTCAGGCCCTTCAGAGCGATGCTATGGCGCACCTCGCTAACATCGCTCAAACCACCAAGCTCACTCTCGATAGCCGAGAAGATTTTGTGGTCGATTTATCCACCGAATTGGTAGAGAAGGATCTGCAGGTGGAAAGGCTGAGCCAGCGCATTACCACCTTGGAGCAACAGGTGGAGATCCGAGACAAAACCATTGATGTCTTGGAGAACCAGCTTCACGATGTGCAGAGGGACCTCGAAGAAGCGAATGACCACCTGGACATGCACCACTTAGAGATGGAGGCCAATGAAGCCGGAAGCGAGGGAGAAGAGGATCCCGAGGAGCTAGGACCAGCCCCTGGTGCCAATGGGACTACCTCCGCGATGCCCCCTTCACCCGCATCCAGTGTCGCTTCCACCGCTCAGGGTTAAGGAGTCACTTCGACACTTTTAGGCAGATAGAAACCTATGCGAGCTTAGTTAATGTCAGATTTTGGACTAGGCTTACGGGTACTTTCCCTTGATTGATGTAACCCTGTGAACCTTTGAAATCTGTGGGATGTTGTCACCATGTTATCTTAATTTTGAACCTAATATCATGACTATGGCATTTTTCCTTCCATATGAGATGATATCTTGTTGTTCGAAGCAGTGAGATGGGATAACAATGGCGGCAATTTCTGTTTTCAGATGGCAGCTAGGCAGCGTCGCGGGCATAACGAGCAGGTTCCCCCGCCACCTCCCCCAGCTCCCACAGTGCAGGAGCTGATGGCCCAGCAGAATGAGATTCTGCGATAGCTCTTGCAGCGCCATCCCCACCCTCAGCAGCATGGTGGAGGCCAGCAACAGCGACCTCCGACAATGGCAACTTACCAGGAGTTTCTGAGCACGCAGCCACCCTTGTTCACCAAGGCAGAGGATCCGTTGGACGCCGACGTGTGGCTTCGCGTCATCGAGTCCAAGTTTCCCCTCCTCACGGGAGACTGCCCTGATGCTACCAAGACCCGCTTCGCCGCGCAGTAGCTTTACGGATCTGCTCGGACTTGGTGGGACCACTTCCGTGCTATGCTCCCCGCTGATCGTGAAGTGTCTTGGGAAGAATTCAAGACTGCCTTCAGAGGACACCACATCCCAGCTGGCATTCTTGATTGAAAGCTGAATGAATTTCTGGCCCTTAATCAAGGAACCCGCACGGTACTGCAGTATGCGCAAGCCTTCAACGACCTGTGCCAGTATGCAGGGTACCATGTTGATTCTGATGAAAAGAAGAGAGACCGCTTCCGCAGGGGTCTTAATACCAAGCTGCGGGAACGACTCAACACTGTCCGGGCTAATAGCTTCAATGAGTTGGTCAACCTGGCCATCTCCCAGGAGGACTGCATTGTAGCTCACCGGGCAGAGAAGAAGAGAAAGGCACCAATGGCAGCACCATCCGCTCAGGCTCAGAGGTTCCGGATTGTTTCTCACAATCAGAGCAGGGGTTTCCAGCAGCAGGCAGGAAGTTGGGTGATCAGGCCACCTCAGCAGCAGCAGCCGGCACCCAACCGCTTTCTAGCTCCCGCTCCAAGGAACAATCAGCCTCCGTAGCAGCAGCAGTTCCGCCAGGGCAATGGGAACAAGTGTTTCACTTGTGGCAATGTGGGCCACTATGCCAAGAATTGTCCCAGGAACCAGCAGAGGCAGATGCCAGCACCAAATCAAGACAAGGGAAGAAAGCAGAAGGTACAAGTCAGGCAAGGGAAGCTCAACTTCACTACTCTAGAGGAAGTACCTGAAGGAGCTCCTATCATGACCGGTATCTTTTCAGTTTATAATCAACCTGCTTTAATTCTGTTTGATTCTGGTGCATCTCATAGTTTCATTAGCCAGAAGTTCAGTGCTAAATGTGAACTGCCATTCTCTCACTCAAAAGGGTCATTCATGATAGTCACACCTGGGGGTAAAATTTCAACTAATCAATTAAACCAAAGTGTGCCTATTCAGCTAGGAAGCCACATTGTCAAAACCACTCTTCTTGTGCTAGGTTTGGAAAATGTGGACATTATTCTGGGAGCTAATTGGATGACCTTGCACCAAGTTGTGCTTGATGTAGCCAGCCGTACCGTGGAAGTTAATTCTCCGTTCTGTGGGAACTTCACCTTAATTCTGCCTAGTCAGGGTTCTACTCAGTCATATGCTTTCTCTATGACAGAGTTACCGCTGAAGAAGATCCCAGTGGTCTGTGAGTATGCAGATGTCTTTCCTGACGAATTGCCAGGAATGCCACCAGACCAGGATATTGAATTTGCCATCGAGTTGCAACCGGGAACGACCCCAATTTCCAAGAGGCCCTACCGAATGCCACCCGCTGAGTTGGCAGAATTGAAGAAGCAATTGCAAGAGTTGCTGGATAAGGGATTTATTCGCCCAAGTACTTCGCCTTGGGGATGTCCAACACTATTTGTGAAAAAGAAGGATGAAAGCTTGAGGCTGTGTATAGATTACCGCCCTCTTAATGCGGTAACTATCAAGAACAAGTATCCTTTGCCTCGTATTGATGTTCTTTTTGACCAATTGGTCGGGGCCAAGGTGTTTTCCAAGATAGACCTTCGCTCTGGCTACCATCAAATCAAGATACGAGCAAGCGATATTCCGAAGACGGCATTCTCAACCAGATACGGGCTATATGAATTTTTGGTGATGTCATTCGGGCTGACAAATGCACCAACATATTTCATGTATCTGATGAATTCTATTTTCATGCCTAAATTGGACAAATTCGTAGTGGTTTTCATCGGTGATATCTTGGTGTACTCAAGGAACGAAGAAGAACATGCCGGGCATTTGCATGTAGTGCTTCAAATCTGCGAGAGCACCACCTTTATGCCAAGTTGTCCAAGTGTGATTTTTGGCTAAAGGAAATCAAATTCTTGGGTCACACTATCTCTCAGGCAGGAATAGCTGTTGATCCTGATAAAGTGCAAGAAGTGATGAACTGGAAGCCACCAACGACTGTCCGTCAGATTCGGAGTTTTCTGGGATTAGCTGGTTATTACCGAAGATTTATTCCGGATTTCTCTCGAATTGTGAAGCCTATAACTGAGTTGCTGAAGAAAGAAGCCAAGTTTGTCTGGAGTCAAAAGTGCGAAGATGCCTTCCATGCGTTAAGGCAGCATCTGACCACAGCACCAGTATTAGCGCAACCCGACAACAGCAAGCCTTTTGATGTATATTGTGATGCCTCTGACACTGGACTAGGTTGTGTCTTAATGCAAGACAACCGAGTCATTGCTTATGCCTCAAGAGCACTCAGGCCTCATGAGCAAAATTATCCCACTCATGACCTTGAGTTGGCAGCAGAGGTTCATGCATTAAAAATGTGGAGGCACTATTTAATGGGGACCCACTGCAACATCTTCACTGATCATAAGAGCCTTAAGTACATCTTTACTCAGGCTGATCTCAACATGAGGCTGAGAAGATGGCTAGAGCTGATCAAGGATTATGACCTGGAGGTACATTATCACCCAGGAAAGGCCAATGTGGTGGCAGATGCCTTGAGTCGGAAGTTGCAGTGCAATTGTATTCTGATGGATTCTCGTATTAACACCTTGTGTGATGAGTTGAGCAAGATGCAAATAGAAGTCATTCCTTCTGGTTCGTTGTCTCACATTTCTGTTGAGCCAGCTTTGCAAGACCAGATCATCATGGCCCAGCTCAGTGACAAGGGAGTGCAGATTATCAAGAAGAATCTCCATCAGAAGATTGAGAAGTATAGTTGTTTCCACCAAGATGAAAAGGGTGTGTTATGGTTCAAAAGCAGATTGGTGATTCCTAAAAACCAGGACCTCAAGATGAAAATTTTGGATGAGGCTCATCTCTCCAAATTCTCTATGCATCTGGGAAGCACCAAAATGTACCATGATCTGAAGCCTTTGTATTGGTGGACCAGAATGAAGAGGGAGATAGCCCAGTATGTATCGGAATGTGACACCTGTCAGAGGGTAAAGGCAAGCCACTTGAAATCAGCTGGAGCTTTGCAACCCCTATCTATACCTTCATGGAAATGGGATGACATCTGCATGGATTTCATTGTGGGCCTGCCCAACACCTCTCGTCATCATGATTCGATTTGGGTTATTGTGGACCGACTGACGAAAGTGGCACATTTTCTTCCTGTGCACACCACTGATAAGGCTTAGAAGTATGCAGAATTGTATATTGACCGGATCGTGTGTTTGCACGGATTACCTCGGACCATTGTTTCTGACCGAGGAGCCCAATTTGTTGCTAGATTTTGGGAACAACTGCAGGAGTCTTTGGGAACTAAGCTAATCAGAAGTTCAGCTTACCACCCACAGACTGATGGTTAGACAGAAAGGGTAAACCAAATTCTGGAGGATATGCTGAGAGCTTGTGCAATCGATTGTGGCAAGAACTGGGATAAGCACCTCTCCTTGGCAGAGTTTGCTTATAACAACAGTTATCAATCCAGCCTAAGGATGGCACCTTTCGAAGCTCTCTATGGAAGAAGGTGCAGGACACCACTCAATTGGTCTCAACCTGGAGAAAGAGGAGTTTTTGGACCTGACTTAGTGACTGAAGCCGAAAGGAAGGTCAAACTAATCAGGAAAAATCTAGAAGCTGCTCAGGCCAGGCAGAGGAGTTACCATGATAGAAGAAGGAAACCTCTCCAGTTCAAGGTGGGAGATTTCGTGTACCTCAAGGTATCACCCACCAAGGGAGTGCAGAGGTTTGGAATTAAACGCAAGCTAGCCCCTCGTTACATTGGACCTTATGAGATCATCGTAGCATGTGGACCCGTGGCATATAAGTTGAAGTTACCTTCAAAGATGTCCACCATTCACAGTGTGTTCCATGTATCTCAGCTGAAGAAGTGTGTTCGATTGCCGACCGAGATCTTAGCAGAGCCAGAATTGGAGATAGAACCAGATCTATCGTACCAAGAGTACCCTTCCAAGATTCTGGACTGCAAGGAAAGATCAACTCGGGCTAAATCGATCAAGATGTACGAGGTCCAGTGGAGTAATCACTCAAATGAAGAGGCTACTTGGGAAACTGAGGAATTCTTGAGATCCAACTTCCCCGATTGCCTACCTAAGGAAACTGGTACGTAATCGCACCCAACCCCTCCTCCTACCCTTCGAATCTAAATTCTGAAGATATAATCTTAATTTAGGATAAGTAATCACGAAGCAAAATTTAATAAGGACTTCCTTCTGAAGTTGCAAAGAGAATGACATTCGAAGAGCAGTTTGATCTAATAACAACAATAATCACCCACTTCCTATAAGTCTCACCCTTCGCTTCACCCCAGGAGGACTCTGGCCCGAATCTCGGGACGAGATTCCTTTAAGGGGGGAAGGCTATGACACCCTAGTGTCACCTAGGGTTTCTCTCAAGATGCTAACCCAAGAACCATCATTTTATGTGAACCAACTCGAGCATGAACATCAAATTCACTTAAGAAAAAATGATACACCAAGCATATACTTAAAAGTATCATATTCAAAACAAATGGGTTTTTCAAAAGGTAAAATGTGCAACCCCAACAAAAACCCTAATTGAGCCCTATGAGCAAAAATTCAAGAAAAGAGTATGAAAAATTTAAAATCATGACATGGGCCAATTATAAACATTGAAGTATATTTAATAAGCAACAATAAAGATTGAAGAAGCTTGGCCAAAATAATTCAAATAAAACCCCAAACAAGCTTCTCATGTGGGGACTCAATAGGAAATTCTGAATTTCAGAATTCTGAATTTCAGACCTTGAGCCAAAGATCAAGCGTGTTCACCTTGATCCCTAACTCAAATCCTAATGGCCCCATTAACAAAAACGTGCCTAACTAACCCCTCTGTCGTGTGCCAGAAGATGGCATTGGGACACGAGCCCTAGACATGACAAAACCCTGGATTTGCCTCGGATTTGAGCAGGGAGACAAGCCGGATTTCCGGGCTCCATATCTCTGCAACCTGTAGGCAAAATCCTATGACCCCCACACAAGATCGGTAGCTTGTAGGGAGGAGAAGAGGTTTTGTGCACAGACCAAGGCGAGAGCAGGCTCGGATGAGTGACCACACGCGCCAGAACTTGGGCAGAACGCGCGAACACACGTGTTCAACCCTGGTCGGCACGCCGTCGCTCGCCCAACCCGCACGCGCTCGCCCCGGCGTTCGGTCAAGTCCACCACGCGCCCTTGCCCTCGGCCGTGCCCGCCCACGCCTATAAAGCATCCCCTGGGCGTGCCTCACTTCACCCCGCACTCACCATCACCGGCCAGCCACCACTCCTTAGCTCCGGCGAGCTCTTTTCCGCCCGCCCTTGCCGCCAGAGCTTCGGCCACCGTGGCCAGCCCACCCCAGTCGCCCCTAAGTCGCGCCAGTGCTTCGGTTAGCTTCGCCATAGGCCCGTGAAGCTCTCCAAGCCCTCGGACCCGGTAGAACTTCACCAGAAGCCCGAGATCGCCCTCGCCAGACTTTGGTCGCCCGCCCCCGCGCGTGGACCAAGCTCTCCGGTGAGCCATTCTTCAATTCCTCGCGCGCACACCTTCCTTGATCCCTGGTGAAGCTCTCTGACCCGTTTGATTGGTCAATTTCGCCCTGGATAGGCCGGACTCCTCGCCGCCGACTGAACTCCCCCACCTGCGCTCGCGGACCGGCCAACTCCGACCACCCCCGACGGCGACCGGCACATCGTTGTGATCCCCGAGACCTCCCCTACATCCTCGACCACTTCACCGGAGCAATCTCGTCGCCGGTAAGCCCCTCCGCCCTTTCTTCCGCCGCGGGCACTGTTTAAGTTAGGAGAAGGACCTCGGGTTAGGATTAGAAGAACCCGAGGGGTTTCTGCAATGTCAGTGTCTCATGTGAATAGTAGCCCAGGGACTGATTCGTGAGGAAAAACTTCAAACACCCGCCAAGGACCCCAGCGCAAAGTAGTTTTCAATTTAATCAATTCTGTTAATCTTTTTAAATAACCAGGGAACTTAGAAAATCCATAACTTGGTGAATTCTTAATAAAAAATTGTCACACTAATTTTGCTAGATCCTAAATATTGTGAACTATCATTTAAAAATAATGAACCCTATGCTTTCTGTTCTAATTTTTAGAGTTTACAATTAAAAACAGAAACTGACCCAAACCTTGTTTAATTAAGGAAAATTAGTTTTGCTTCTATACTGAACCTAAGAAAATTTGTAGGTATTCAAACCTCATGTAGACACTGTTTAAAAATAGTAGGAACCCCAGTATTGAAGAATATAGTGTAAATATTCATTAAAAACCATTTCTGCCCAAAACTTAGAAAAATCAGAAAGGCCTTAGAAATTAATGAACAGTGAGTGAAATTAATTTTCCAAATATACTTAAGTAACAGAGAACCTAGGAAAAATAAAGAGACCTTTATTCCAGATCAGTTTTTAAATAAAATATTTTGTTTAGCATTATTCCAATCGGAAATCAATTATTAAAATTACAAAACCAGACCCAAAATTGATAATAAAAATCCAGTGGACTTGTAATCACCAGAACCCCACTACAAAAATAGTAAACACCCCAGCCCATCATTTTAAGTAATGTAAATAGATATAATATGATAATGAGTCATTCCCCAAATAAATCATGAGTAACCCATAATAATACAATAATGGGCAAATAAAATTTTGCTGAGTCAATAATAAGATATGCCACCAGAGAAAAATGCAAACCCATTAAAAGGATGCAAAATAATACCTATTGCTAATATTTTATAAGAAAGGCCATTTAATCCAATTAATGCATACCACCCCTTCCCTTAAGCAAAAAGATGCCAAACTTCAGAATGATTGCTCTTGCACAAAATAGAAGCTAAGAAAAACCAGAAGTCTGTTGTTTGATATTTTTTTTCAAATATAGTGGTAGTAGGAAGCACCCCTTTGGCTAGAAACTTGAGAAAACTCCAGTAAAATAATTAATAGGTAATAGTGACTAGAAATTTGTGTCAAGTCATGTTATAGCACCTAAAAGCCAGCAAAAATAAGTTTTAGAGAATTACCTACTGTTAAATAATAGTTGTAGTTCAAATCGCCCCTTCTGCCCTAAAATTTGGTAATTTTGTCCAGAGGAAACTGTTCACTTTTTGAACCCCAAATTTTGAGACAGAAAAATTTTACACCAGTAATAAGCCACTGTAATTTTTACAGAATTTTTGGGAGTTTATTAAAACAACTTGTAGTTCAAACCCACTCCAAAGACTTAAGAAGAATAAAGAAAAAGGAAGAAGGAATAAACCTCACTCCAATAAGTCCAACTTGAATTCTTGTCAATACTCACCAAGGCTTAAAAAGAATTCAGTGGAACCCCAAAGAAAATAAACCTACCACTTACCTTGGCTAAGTTTGATCCAATTTACTAAGTATACCACCCAAAGGTCTCACATAAGTAAGGTTTAACCTTGTCTAACTCAAGTAGACCATACACCCTCAAAAGTTGTAATTTCTAAAGCACATATCATATCATGCATATATCTTACGCATTGCATTCATTAGATTGTAATCTTGCTGACGGAGAGTACGTGCTCATCCCCGAGCAAGGATCTGTCCAAGAGGAGGACCAGGAGCAAGCTTTCGAGGCTGCTATCGAGGATCTCCCCGCCGCCCCAGCAATTGAAGGCAAGCCCCGGTTTTATGCATAACCGTTTATATATGCTATTTTACTACACTTAATGTTTGTAGGTTTGTAATGTGCACTTAAGTGTAGGAGTTGCTTGAAACCTCTAGATGCATGAACTTATGATTCCTTTTTGAGATGAATACTAGTATGCTAGGTCGAGTAGCTGCTTCGCTAATCAGGATCTCGGTAGAAGTCGAGTGATTTTTCTAGCACTCGCGCGAGGTCAGGAATTGATTGTATTCATCTTGATAACGGGATCTATGTTAGTCTATGGACTTGCATCCAGGGAGGATGCCTTGACCATGAGACGGGAAAAAGAATTAAGGATTAATGCGTGGATACCTGAGTCAAGCTTTTGAACGTAATAAGCACATGCCGGGAAAAATGGTAACCGGTAAACCTAGTACCTGAGTGAAGCCGGGCGCGGACTTTATCCCTCATGCGACCTGAGACTGGGTCTCCCATGCTAGCTATGGTGGGTACAAGTGCGGTCACTGCACGGCTGCAGCCGGGGTCAGTGGAGCATTGTATGCCAAGGCGGTGAGGCCTGGACGCGAACGGGGAATCGATGGGGACGGTTGTCGTGTGCAGGGTCGGAGAACCCTGACATGCCGTGTGTTTAGGTTTCCCTTGCAAGGTTAAAACTCGATTCGAATCGTCTGCTTCTCGCAGCTAATGAGACTGCTTGACCCCTTGTACTGCATCGAGTAAGAAGTGAAATGAGGTTACATGAGACAATTTGTTGATTGAACTAAATGCTTGTTACCATGGATGCTTAGAAGGAGCAAACCTAGCTAAGATAATGATGCTAGAATTTGAAAAGTTAAAAATTTGATTTTAGAAACAGCTAGTGCTTTTGGCAAATCAAGCCCCTCAGCCAAACAGCTGCATAGTCTAGAGGTAGAGGAGTAGATTCCTCACACCGGGTAAGTCTAGCTGAGAATTAGTATACTCAGCCTTGCTTGTGGCATAATTTTTGCAGGTACCATTCAGGAAATGGTTGATGGTGTGACTTGGCCTACCACCCTGCCACCGGGTTGGACGGTCGAGTGGGATGCTGCTCCGGCAGGAGAGGAGCACGAGGAGTAGTGGGCTAGGCCTTGCCCATTTCCTCGATACCGACGACATCGATTATTCGCTGCATTTTATTTCATGAACTCTTATTTGCTACTCAAAACTCCGATCTATGTAATAACTCAGCACTTAATTTGAGGTTTCCTGTTTTATTGTATTTCTTCTGTGACTCACCTTCAAGTGAGATTGTGGAATTTGATCCTGGTTAAGTGGCTCCATCAGACTAGATCTGAGGGACTGACAGGTTATTCCGATTTAAGTGTGTTACGGCCCCTGAGGCGTGACTTAGGCACTTAAGCTGGAATAATTCGGGTGGTTCCGCCACATTCGCCTCTTTGGCCCAGCCCCTCAGTCATTTGATTAAATATGCTTCAATTCTAGGACAACACTATTGATTGTTCTTGCCTTGGATTGCTCCCTTGCATCCAGCTGTGTTGTGTTTTGTGCAGCAAAATTGCTGATGGATTTGAGATGGTCCTGAAGGCTGTTGTTCATAGGATGAAGGTGTTGACATGACTGGTTGGGTTACAATCCAATGAGCTAGAGAGTGACTTGTCGAGGCAATAGATCTCGAAGGTTGTGGGCTTGGATGTTGGTGATGAACATACTCTGGGATGTATGGAGAATATCCATGATGAAGTGTGAAGGACTTGTTTCGGCTGTTTCTGTCGTGCTTCAGGTTCAGTGATTTCTTACTATTTTTGGATTGTCACCTGGCATGTCCTTATTGTGTGCCCCTTATCTTCCCCACAGAAAAGACAGAACAACTTTCTTGGCTAAGAATTAAACGTTCCTCCAAAACTTCTTCGTCTTCTTCCACCTCTTGGGGCTTGTGGTCTGAAGTTGTTTTGTGATAGTTGCTATTAAGTGTTGCAAGCTTCTGATTGACTCTGTTATCCTTGAGCCTGACTGACTTTATCTTCTGCTTGAGGTTGATTATGGATACTCCTAACATGCCTTGGGTGGAACCGTCCTTCGAAGCCCCTAGTCATTTCTACATATCTCTGGGTTTCTTCTATTCTTTGGCAAAAGTCGTTGTCTGCCCTAATGTATTCATCCATATTCTAAAGAAGCTTTTCCAGAGACAAGGGTGGCTTCCTAGCAAAATACTGAGATGTAAGCCCTGGCTAAAGTCCCTTGATCCTGGCTTCTATCACTATCTCATTTGGGACTGTTGGTGCTTGAGCTCTGAGCCAAAGTAATCTTCGGACATAAGCTTGCAAATATTCTTCATGGTCTTATGTGCATTGGAATAAGGCTTAAGCAATAATTGGCTTTGTTTGAAAACCTTGAAATCTCGTAATCAACATTTCTTTAAGCTTTTGCCAGGAGGTCACTGTCCCTAGACGAAGGGAAGAATACCATGTTTGGGCACCACCATGACAAAGGATTTTACTATTACTGATGTGTTGCCCCATACAAAGATATTGTAGCATCATAGCTCATCAAGAATTACTTCAGGCCAGAATATTCGTCGTACATTGGTAGTTGGGGTGGTTTATACGAAGGTGGCTAGGGTAGTGTCTGTAGCTCTACATCCAGGGGAAGCATTATCATAGAGAAAATCATTGTGGTTGAAAGCTTTATATTGAAGGTTGGTCTTCATTTCGAAGCTCCCTGCGTTGGTACTGGTGTTCTGGCTGCTCAGTGTTATGCGTGATGTTGCACATTTCTTTGGTTGCATCGTCGATCTTCTTCTGTAGCTCTGAAAGGCGAAGCATTTTTTATTTGTGTTTTTCTACTTGTTGATGAATGGTCTCCAAGTTGTGTATCTCTAGGTCAAGTGATTCGTCTTGTTGTGTCGGGCTGACTGTCGTCCTCTTCTGGTTGTGTGCTTCTCGTAATGCTTCTTCTCCTTAGTTAATGTCCAAGGATGCAAGGACAGAGCCAATCACTGCTGATTTTTTGGTGCCATGGCGAAGCTTGTCGTAATCGTGGAAGTGAGTTCACCCACTGTGTTGTGACTTGTTTTTGATACTTTTGGGTATCAGAAAACAAGGAAACATAATTAGATTTAAGGTTTACCTTCATCCCTAAACTCATCCTTCTTCTAAAAGAAGAAGGTTTAATGAGGGATGAAGGTACGAAATGGTAAGTGTACCTGTAACACAAAAATAGACCAAAGAACAGCTATTGTTTTAGTGTTTTGAGGAACTTTGGAAGCAGAAGGTCCCCAACAAAAGGTGCGTTGAGTTCCCAAGTTGTGAGCCATCTAGGTGGAGACATCGGACGTTCGCACTAGCATCAGACCGTCCGATAAAGGACATCGGTCCGTCCGACGTTAGCAGGAGTATAATCTTAGTTGATTCGACAAGTAATTCACAGCAATGTAATTGATTGGATGACACCTTTGATTACATATCTATGTGATTTAAATATTAGAACTGATAGGAATGTTCATCGAATGGCTTTTAAGTATGTTTTAATTGATAATGAACTATATCGTTGAACTCCTAGTGACATCTTGCTTAAGTGCTTGGGTCCTGATGGTGCTACATTAGCTATGGCCAAAGTACATGAAGGAATTTGTGTTACTCGTCAATCGACTCCTAAGATGAAGTGGCTTTTGAGAACATATGGTTTCTATTGGCTTAACATGATAGCTGGTTGTTTTAAGTACTACAAAGGATGTCAAGTATGTCCGAAATTCGATGATTTGCAATTAGTTCCTACCGTCGAACTACATCCTATTATCAAGTTTGTAGGAGAAATTCATCCTTTGTCATCAAAAGGGCATCGATTTGTGCTAGTTGCGACTGATTATTTCACCAAATGGACTAAAGTCGTTGCTCTAAAAAAATATAACAAACAGGGAAGTAATCGAGTTTGTAATTGAGCACATTATTCATAGATTCGGCATTCCCCAGACTTTGACTATGGACCAAGGAACTTCTTTAATGTAAAAGGAGGTATGTGGGTTTGCTAAATCATATAAGATTAAATTGCTCAAATCATCTCTATATTATGCTCAAGCAATGGTCATGCCGAGTCAAGTAATAGGACATTGACTAGCCTTATTAAGAAGAAGATATCTGATCATCCTAGGCATCGCCATAAGGTTTTGTCTGAGGCTTTATGGGCTTATAGAATATCTAAACATTGTGCTACTATGGTTTCCACTTTTGAGCTTGTATATGGACATGAAGAAGTTTTTCCTATGGAGATAAGTCTAAATGCTATCAGATTCGCTAGGCAAAATGACCTAGCTATCCATGACTATCATAATTTAATGATGGAAAATGTTGACAGAGTGAGTGATAAGAGATGGATAGCTCTAAGAGAGATCGAGAAAGACAAGATCATGGTTACCAAGTCCTACAACAAGAAGGTAAAGGCTAAACCATTTCAAGATGGAGATATAGTTTGAAAGATAGTCTTGCCACTAAAGTGTGACAGAACTAACAATTTATACGAGCACAAGTGTAATAGCAATCATCAAAATGATCAAACCATCACACTTGTGCCAATATAAATCCGGTAGTCCACCGAACCTCGATGGATCCGGATCAACCAACATAAACAACCAAGATCGTACATGATTCATTGAACCAACCACACGTTACACATAGTCTGAAAACATTTGAAAATATTACATAACATCGGAGTACTTGGTATTACAAACCAAAGTAAGTAGCGAAAGATAAAGTAGTTCCAAAAGCCATCTTAGTTTAAATATTAGTTTAAATATATAGCCAGTCTAATGATCACATCCCACAAAAGCATCCTAGAGAGAGAGACTACTAGGAGAGCCATTGCCCATGGCTTAATAGCTTACTCTTCATCCACAGCTGGATGTAGGCACGACTTGCAATAACCATGGTACATCACATCATCTGCTACAATGGAAATAAAACCTTGAGTACTCAAATGTACTCAGCTAGACTTACCCATCCAAAACCAGAAAATAATAAAGTAAAAGAACCAAGGATCATGCAATGCTTTATATGGAACTAGCTCTTTATTTTGAAAGAGACATGAATTAATGAGGTTATTAGCATCTTAAGGGGCATCATGATTATTAATCATCTTTTAGCATCTCATTTTTACCTATTCTATTGCAAAGCTAGGTTAGCACCTAATTAGCTAGATGACATTTTACACTACAACACATATAGCCTTCTATGACAAATACCTTGTGACAATAGATCAAAATGTCATAAGATTCTCCTACTTATGACGTTTTGTAGGGGATGATTGACTTTAGTGATGAAAAGTAAAACTTTGTCATTAAGACCAATGCAAAATCGTCATAAATATGAAAGGTGTCACATTTGTGACGAACACTCTTTCAATATTATGACAATTAGGTAGTGTCACTATTTCATGACAATGTTGGTCGTCATAATTCCCATGTGAATTTCCTAAAAAAGCAAAAATGTAGATGCCACTACAAATAATGAAATAAACAAAAATGGCAATGAAATAAGTTTGAATATGAAATCATGTTTAAATAAAAATTGATTAAGCTTGAATTTCCCACATGTATTGTTCTATAAATATATTACTATAGACTTAGATCTAATATATTCATGAGTAATTTGTTATATAAAAATAGCTAAAATGATAATCAAACTGTAAAAATAGGAACAATTTTAAAATAAAAAATTTGGAGAAAACACCAACCAAACAATTCAAAAATGACAAAAACAATTTTGAAAATAAAAAAATTTGCAGAAAACACGAACCCACATAGAAAATAGAAACAACTTAAAAAAATTTAGAGAAAACACCAACCCCCATAAACTAAAAAACATAAACATTTTTTAAAATAAAAATTTTGGAGAAAACCCTGGACCCACGTAGGCTAAAAAATAGAGATAGTTAAAACTAAACAAGTTGAAAATGTAACTATAAAGTGAAGAATTGAACCTTGGACCTGCTACTCATCATACAACATGGCAACCAGTGCGCCACAAACAAGATTGTGGTTGATACTTTAACAAAATACGTATTATGAACATATAATTGACTTTTGTGTGGCCTCAGCTTTACGTTTCCATCGAGCGCCCTGTACCTCAGACAACAAATTCCTTCACGCCACCGCAATTGAATCAAGAGGCAGCAGCCTCCCTCTCTCGTTCCATCGCCGGTGGTACCAATTTGGGCGCCATTGAGGGTGACTGCGCCACCTCGCCTATGCCCTCGCACTCGTAGGTGATTACGGTGGTGCCAATTTGGGCGGCAACCTACATTGGTGACACCTCCCTCGCAGCTCCACCCACAGGTCGCCATCTTGCTCAGCTCTGCCCTCATTATAGAAGCAACATGGACTTGCGTGCCCACGACACAAGCTTGTGTTGGTGCTACTGCCACCATCCCTCCACAGCACAGCCATGCTCCATCGTAGCCTTCCTCGTGCGGCACTGCTGCATCCTATCCTGCCACACCGGAAAGAACTTCTAGAAGGTACCACATTATTGACCTTCAATTTATGACTAATCAAAGAATTGATCCCTATGGTAGAGGATACAAGTTGCAATGTCGAATGAGTTTTAAATTTTTTAGCACTAGTAATTTACTATGTTATATTTTATTTCAATGTTCTACAGATGGATAGATCTTGGATCAAAGGCAGACTATTTAGCGATGCACATTTGGATGGGGTCAAAGAGTTCATGAATTTGGTTTCACAAAGATTTGATAAGAATGAGGAGGTACTATGTCCATGTCGAAGGTGTCTAAATCGAGTTCATCAACATAAGGGGGAGGTGTATGATCATTTACTTATTCATGGGATGACTAGCACATACACTAGATGGGTACATCATGGAGAACCATTTGAGGCTGAAATTAATGAAAATGATGATCATGTAGATGAATATATTGGTATCAATGAGGATGACGGTATGAACGAGAATGAAAAAGATGAGCCTGATAATAGAATTCCTGATATGATTCGGGAGTTGTACCCAACTAATGACCAAGGTAGAGGGAAATCTATGTTTGCAGCTTTATTATAAGAAATGAAGCATGAACTTTACCCTGGAGCACCTTACACATGTTTTTCTTTTTTGGTGAAGTTACTTCATATCAAGTCATTTTATCGAATCAGCAACGTTGCATTCACTACAATACTAAAACTATTATCATCAGCATTCCCAGATTGCTCTCTTCCTACATATTACCATGAAGCAAAGAATGTTATTAATGTGTTAGGACTTGGATATGACTCAATCCATGTGTGCCCAAACAGTTGTGTTCTATTTCGAAAGGAATACGCAAAACATGATGAATGTCTGGTTTGTGGTGCAACAAGATGGAAAGATACAGATGGAAAAAACATATTCCTAAGAAAGTACTACGACATTTTCCAATTATTCCAAGGTTGAAAAGGTTCTTTGCTTCCAAAAAAATATCAGAGGAGACACAATGGCATTTATTGAAGAGGAAGGCAGTGGAGAATGAACTAAGCCATCTAGCTGATGGTGAGGCATGGAAAGATTTTGATAGAAAATATGAGTGGTTTGCAAAAGATGGAAGGAACATTAGACTTGGTCTTGCTACTGATGGTTTCAATCCTTCTGGCAAAATGAACTCTTCATACATCATGTGGCCTATATTTATTATTCCTTACAACTTCCCTTCATGGGAGTGTGTGGAGCAATCAAACTTCATGATGGGTCTACTCATTCCTGGTCCATCATGTCCAGTAAAGGATTTAGATGTTTGTTTGGAGCCACTCATTGAAGAGTTGCAATAATGTGGAAAGGTGTCTCTACTTTTGATGCGTTGACAGGAAAAGATTTTGATCTACATGCTGTTGTTATATGGTGGATTCATGATTACCCAGCTTTGAGTACATTGTCAGGTCAAGTCACTAAAGGTTATTATGCTTGCATGCATTGTGACAAAAATCCATGCTCTAGAAGAATAAAAAATAAGCCATATATGGAGGACAAAGAAATGGTTTGATGGTAAGGATGACCATCTTGAAAAACCAGAGGAATTTAGTACAGATGAGTTGATGCAGCAGTTGGAGAGGGTCAAGGATGTTAGGCTGGGACGACATCCTCAAAGTAAAAAGAGAAAGCGAGAAGTAGATGGTCAATGTTGAAAACGAAGATCATCATTGTGGGATTTGCCTTATTGGTTAAATTTGAAGCTACGCCATAACTTTGATGTGATGCACATTGAAAAGAATATATGTGAGTCCATTATTAGTACATTTCTTGGCATTATTGGGAAGACAAAGGACACTATTAATGCTAGGCTTGACTTGGAAGAAATGAGCATAAGGAAACATTTGCATTTGAAGTGTGATGAAAATTCCTACTCTATTCCTCATGCCCCCTATGTAATGAATAGGAGCCAAAAGTTAGTTTTTTGTGACTTCTTGAGAAGCGTAAAATTTCCTGATGGGTATGCTTCTAACTTAGCAAAATATATTACTAGTGATGGATGTAATCTTCAAGGATTGAAAACTCATGACTGCCATATCCTACTCCAAAGAATTTTACCTGTTGCTATCCGAGGAATTATGTATAAGGATATATACGAAGCAATTGCTGAATTAGGTAAATTCTTTCAACAATTATGTGTTAAGACTCTAAAGTTAGATGTTTTGCATACAATGAAAGCTAAATCCCAGTCATTTTGTGCAAACTTGAGAAAATATTTCCTCGTGCTTTCTTTGATGTGATGCTACACCTAGCTGTTCAATTGCCCGATGAGGCAATCCTTAGAGGCCTAGTACAATATGGATGGATGTACCTAGTAGAAAGACGATTGTTGACATTGAAACGGTTTGTGAGGAACATGGCAAGACCTGAAGGATCCATTGTAGAAGCATATGTCGCTAATGAGTGTTTGACAACATGCTCAAGGTACTTTGATGATATTGACACATGATAGAATCATGAAGGTAGGAACAAAGAGCGTGTTGATTTGAGAAAAGGTGATTTTCTGTGTTCCAGCATGGAGTTGATCTACTTGGAGCACCAAGGCTTACATATCTTGAAGATAATTATGACAGAATGGTTCGGTTTGTGCTAAACAATTGTCCGGAGGTTGAGCAATATTTGATGTATACCACCCTGATATAATTCTAATTTATCTGTGTGACTTGCTAATTATTAGATTCGATGTTCAAATTAACTATGTTTCATAATTACAGGATATACAAGGAAGAGTTAGCGGATCAAGGAACTCCTTATGTTCAAAAAACCCATGATAAGCAATTTTCTTTCTGGTTTAAGAAGCATGTAAGTTTTATGCCAATATAATATTTATTAAAAGATTATAAATTGTGTTGATTTTCACCATATTACGTATTCTATTGTTTAGATTGCAAAACTACGTTACGTGGATGGAGAATACATTAGTGATGACCTATTTGCATTGTCATGTGAACCGGACCTTCGGGTTCGAATATTTTCAGCATGTCTTGTCAATGGGGTTCGATATCATACTATCGACCGTGAAAGAAATAGAAGAACACAAAATAGTGGAGTCATGTGTGAGGGTTGCCATGGTGACGAAAATATCGAATTTTATGGTCGATGAAAGAAATAATTGAGTTGCGTTATAACTCAGATATGTCCAAATGTCGCACAGTGGTTCTATTTCATTGTGATTGGTTTGACACTTATAGCAAGAAGGTTAGAATGAAAGATGATGGATATTTTAGAAGCATCAACCATGGTAGTTGTTGGTACAAGGATGATCCTTTTATTCTATCAACACAAGGAACAAAAGTATTTTACTTGGATGACACTAAACACTGTGAAAGCTGGAGAATTGTTCAAAAGTTTACACATAGGCACTTATGAAATGTCACTGAAAATGAAAATGAGGAAACACCCACGGGCTTGGGACTATTATACCAAGATGAAACATATGCAGGTTTTCATGTACAAGTGAATGAAGGAAATTTGAATGATGAAGTATTGGATAGTGAAGATTGTCATCATGTTGATACAAGTTTAGTTGACGAGTTTCGTAAACCAAGGCAAGACAATGTGCAAGGAGATGAGACAAGCGATGATGAAGATGAAACTATATGGCAATATGTTAGTGATGATGAAAGTCCAACAATTCTTGTCAAGGATGATGATGATGATAGCGATGTCGAGTAGAGACTAGAGTAAATTGTCTCTAGTTGAATATATTTTTTCACCTTTAACATGCTATATTTATCCTATACAAACCTTCTAAAATTATGCTTTTTGATTATCTTTATTATAGAAGTTGATGGTGGAAGTGTTTGTGACCTATATGGATCTTGGTCATGACAATGGTGACCCACATGGATATTGAGTCACTCTGACAGGATGGTGGCAATTAGTGTGTTCTAGGATATTAAATTTTATTCTAGATTTTGGAATGTCCTAGGTATTTTAGCTCGAACTAAGTCTATGCTTGTGTCAAATATTTTTATCTTTCTCTATATGTTTAAAGATGAAGAAATTATAATATGTTAGAACCATTATATGAATGAGCACCAATTCATTGATTTTATTCAGAAATCCTGATATCCCTTTGTGACAGAACCTCCCAAGATATTTGGCCCACTTACAGATGTCCTTGTCCTAAGGACCTTAGACAGTCATGCAGGTGTGCATAATAACTCGGCAAGTTCAGTTAACTGCATCTTCATCATATCACCCAAGAGCGCTTAACCCATCATGCAGACATTACACATAATTGGAGAAGCGAATGAGCGGAAGGATTACAATAATATAATTTACATTCATAAAATATAGAGAGAGTATTTATTACATAACTGGGTGTTTGAGTGCAGAACTTATTATTACATAACTAGGAGGCAAAACATCCTCCCACCAACAAGTTCAGTGTTCTTCCTCCTGCTTTGGCACCACCTTGCAGTAGAAACAGCAGAACTCTGCTATTTCATCACCTACAACAACATGGGTTCGAAAACCCTGAGTACGGAGTGTACTTTCGCAAGTCTTACCCGTCAAAGGAAAAAGGCTCTCAAGGATATGCTAGCTTGTGGGAAACAAGGTAAAGCTTATCAAGATTCAAAGACTCTATTTACAGAAAAGCTTACTATAAGTGGATCCTTAAAAATCCTTTTTTTGTCAGGTTAAGTGGTTACCTGCATCTAGGGTTCTTTCTATCCTAGATCAGGCACTTAGCCTATGCTAGCCGTCTTTTATCATCCCTTCAGTTCACTAGATTGCTACGTGTAAGTCAGTGACCAAGTCTTCATGTCTGAGAAGTAACGGCGATCCAAATCGATTAATACCCAGCTAGGGATCTCCAACCACATGACATATGTAGCACTTAATCCTTGCATATGTCAACTCGCCACCGGGTTTCTCAAGACCAGAATGGGTTCACGCCAACCGAGAGCACAGATACACCACCGTCCAGCCTCTTGCCACGGAGGGTACACGCTACTCTCGCCATCTCTCCACTCCCATTGCGTGGTGGCCTTTCTGGTATTGGTCCAACCAAGGCAAAGCTTACCCATGATGAGGCATATGGCCAATTAAAAGGTCCTCGGTCAGCAAGCCTACATCGGCTCGGTCCTTAAGCGACTCAGACAGAGACACTACACCAAGACTTCCTTCTCGTGCAAGTCACCCGCCCGGTCTCAGATTTATCATTTATAACCCAAAGTTTGGTACCTGGCAGAGGTACATCCTTTCAGATGTTGAACCCATCACAACCATGATGGATTCACCATCACAAGTCTTTTCTTTGCAAAAATTCCCAGCCCATATGAAGCATCACCTTTTATTCAAAACAAAACATTTTGTTTTCTAAAGCAAAGCTAAGCATCAGAAAAGTTTTTAAGTAAATCAGGTAACAAGGAATGGTAATCAGTTTTCAAGGAAAGGAATGTAGCAATTGTTTAGCACACACTCCTATCACCTAATGCATCTTCTCAAGTGATAAAGAGTTTAAAATAACAAGGAAAGGGGTAAATGCACCGAGGCTTGCCTTGTGTTGCAAGAGGTTCCGGGTCTACTCCACAGATGTCGAAGTAGAAGTTATTCTTGGCTAGAGGATTCTCAATTGGAGTGACAACTTCTTCTTCAACCACAATCTCTTCCTCGTTTTCTATACACGACAGTACTTGTACATGGATGCTTATGTGATGCTATGAATATGCTGTTACATAATAGAATCATACTAAGTTGAATCTTGAATACAACTTTCCTTCACGGTACACACTAATCACTAGGGCTTCCTAAGCTAACATTCTATTAGGGTTAAGTAAATTAACTCTAGAAGGCTAGGTATTGGGTTTGGGACCAAGTAATGTCCAAATCATTTCAAACTTCATCCAAGGTCTTTAATGAACATACTAAACCTACCCAAAAAGTTTTACTATTTTTGGAGTTAATAATTATTTCTAAAATTTTAAAAGGCTTGGTTTGGACATTTTTAAATGCTAAATAATTTTAGGCTTAGGATAAAAATCTTGGAACTATTTTTATTAAATATTAGATGATTTTAGAAGTTTAACAAAATTGGTCTCATATTTTTACCATTTTTCTAGTATTTTCTACAAATTTTCAAGTATGGCAGTAAAAAGAAAAGGAAAAACTATGAATAGTGCTGGGCTCAATTCAGCCTAGAACATCCCGCGAATGGGGAAACACGCCCCTGCACGCGCCCGCGCTGGCGACTTTGCGCAGAGACCCCTGGCCATTTGAACAACTAGTAAAGAGCCCGTGGCACTGTTTATATGTCTCACTGATGTTTGCGCAAAAACCCCTGAGTTTCTATTTCTTCACCAAATCAATCCCTAGCGACGGCGCACTCGCCCTGTAAAGCCCAAAATTTGGTACAAATAATAATAATAATATATCATAAAATAATAAAATAAAGATTTATATAATAGTGTGGTGAGAATTTTAGAAGACCTTTGAAATCTATTAGGATTCTCCCTCCTCATATTCAAACAATAATATTAGTTAAGTAACTAATAAATTGATAAAGAAAATGTTGATCTCTAGATGATGAATTTGTGGTGATGTATTTTATGGAAAACATAAACTTGACCTCCAATTCTAAATAAAAACATAAAGTAGAAAATGAGAAAGAAAATGTTTATGAAACCATTTATTCTTCACATAAATAGATGACAAGTGTTGGGGACTTGTTCTTAAATGCTATGAGTTAAGAACAAGGAAACACAAATGTTAATGGTTAAAAACATTCGTCCTTCGAAGTATTATATCCCTCGGGATATAATGATCTTCAGACGAAGGTCATGAAGGACATACCTTTATCATCTCAATAAATAATAATGAAAGTAGAAACATATGAAACATGAAAAGAACATAGAATAATCACAATAAATCATCAAATTATTATTTATGTTCTTATTCTATAATCATGAACAAACATTAGTGATATTGACTATATTTGTACCTTCGACTTGACAGAAGGTAAAAATCCAAGAGTGATGTGCAGATGATTACCAGTCAACGTGAACAGTACGGGGTTACTGTTCACCTATTTATAGGCAAGCGACGCAGCCCGATCAAAATTACATTTATGTCCTTGTCATACAATTATAAGTATGATACAAACTGTTAAGTACTAGATAGACTTTTCCTCCTTAGGTCGATATCGTCCTTCGTCTTCACCATAATGCTGAGCCGAAGCTCCTTTAGTAATAGCTTTGTCTTCTGTCTGTACTATCTTCAGGTTGTATCTTCATGTCGCGCCTGCCTTAATATTGTCTTGCCGATGGTGTTTTTCACTTGAGGACCTTCGACGAAGAAGAAGACCCCCAACAGTAGCCCCTTCACGGCGCTAGCGCGAAAACACGAAGGCTTCGGAATGCCGAAGGTCCGAAAAACACCTTCCCTGAGCTCGTTGCCGAGAAATGATTATAATATTCCAGGCACCGGGCCATCCACCGTTCAGCGAGTGCGAGCGACCTGACGATTCACCTTCCCTCCCTGCAGCACTATATAAACAGACGGGTTGGTGAGGAGTTACCACAGCATGCATTGCCATTACACTGTTGTGCTGTTAAAAAAATTTAACCACAGCCAAAGCTCTCTTCATTGCTCTCCCAAGCGAGCGCTTCATCTTTTGAGATTAACTTCGTCAAACGGGTTAGCTTTATCAAACTGCAAAAAATCCATCAGCTTCGTCAAACCACGAAAAATCCATCAAAAATGGTCAGAGTGCGATCGACTGCAAGGGTGTCTCATGAGGGAGAAGAAACCAAGGTCACTGAGACAACACCAATTTCCGAAGTCAAGAAACAATCGGGTCTAGTTGTGACAGAGGGAACTACTGACGAAGGTACTCTTGTTGCCGAAGCTAAACAGACCGTTGCTGAAGAAGAAAATATTGATGAAGATGAGTAAGATTATAGTATTTTGATCCCGACAAAACCCAACCATCTAGATTTTGAGAAATCTACTGTGTCTAAAGCTGACATGCCCATGATGATGAAGCTAGGCTACTTTGGGGAAGCTGAAAGCAAACTTGTCCGATTTCCCGGAGAAGAGACCACCCAGCACCAAAGAGTGATGAAGTAGTGGTTTTCAAGAGCTTCTTTAGAGCAGGACTGCGATTTCCTCTGAACAAGATGATAGGGGAACTCTTGAAAAATTTTGAAATATATCTTCATCAGCTGACCCCTAACGCCATTGTTAGGCTTAGTGTCTTCATCTGGGCCCTCCAAAGCCAAGGGATGTGTTGGGGCTATGCTTCGTCGCCGAAGATCCTGAAAGAGGAGAAACCTTCGGCAGATCCTCTCAAAAGCAGCGCCGAAACCACCATCCGTGAAGCTTCGGCACAGTAACATGTCTCAAGACGAAGGATCGCACCGACTTAAAGATAAAATGACCGATTAGTCCATGAGAGCCTGTGTCATAGTTGTAATCTTTTGTAAAGGACATGAATGTAAAATCTCACAGGCTGTGCCCTGTACCTATAAATAGATGAACAGTACCCCTGTACTGTTCACGTTGACTTGTACTCGTTTGTGCATCACGCTTGGATTTTTGCCTTCTGTCTAGCCGAAGGTACTAATGTAATTCAATATTATTCATATTCATTCATAATGATATAGTGAGAGAATATTAATGTTGTCATATGACCATTTATGTCATCCCTTATGTTTCATATGTTTCTTCTTTCATTAATATACATACTGTGATGATGAAGGTATGTCCTTCATGGCCTTCGTCTGAAGATCATTATGTCCTAAGGGAAATAATGCATCGAAGGACGAAGGGCATTAACCATTAACATTTTCCTGTGTTGCCTTGTTCTTAATTCATAGCATTTGAGAACAAGTCCCCAACATTGGCGCCCACCTCCGGTGAACTCACTTCCACTGATTGAGCTGATGGCTTCGTCCAACAAGCAAGCTGAAGCTGCTTCGGCTACAAAGCTAGTGCTCCCAATAACAGGCGGTTCATGCTCAGAGCCAGCTAACAAGAAGCAGAAGAAGGAGGCTCAGAGAAGAGTACAACATGTTGGGGTGTAGGGACCCTTCATCAAGACAAAATGGTCCCACATCCTAATCACCTTCTCCCAGGAAGACCTTCAGCTTAAGGATTATCCTCATAATGATGCTATGGTCATATCTTGTGTCATCGAGGGATTTTTGGTCCATAATGTTTTGGTTGATACAGGTAGTGCAGCTGACATCATATTTGCTAAGGCCTTCAGACAGATGCAAGAGTTAGAGGACAAGATTCATGATGCTAAACACCCTCTTTGTGGCTTTGAAGGAAGGCAGATTGTAGCACTTGGGAAGATCACAATGCTAGTGACCTTCGGATTTGTCCACAATACAAGGACTGAGCAGGTTGTGTTTGATATTGTTGACATGGAATATCCCTACAATGCAAATCATTGGTCGAGGGGCACTTAATGCTTTCGAAGCAATTCTTCATCCAGCATATCTATGCATGAAGATACCTTCAGAGCAAGGGCCTATTGCTATTCATGGAAGTCAGGAAGCTGCCATAAAGGCTGAGGGAAATTGGACAAACTCAAAGGCCATCCACAATATAGATGGAGCTGAAGCTTGTGAGCAGAACAAATACAGAAGAGAGAAGGCTGCTTCGGCTGATCAGCCAAAGCCCATGCTTCTGTGTGAGGACATAGTTGAGCAGAAGGTATTGCTGGGGTCCCAATTATCTGAAGAGCAGGAGAAAACTCTAATAAGGTTTTTATTCAACAACAAAGATGTTTTTGCTTGGTCAGCTAACGATCTCTGTGGTGTCAATAGAGATGTCATTGAACATTCACTCAATGTCGATCCATCCTTCAGGCCCAAAAAAACAAAGGCTTCGGAAGATGTCTGATGATAAAGCGAAAGGAGCTCGGAATGAAGTAAAAAGACTTCTCAGTGCTGGTGTCATCAGAGAAGTAAGATATCCAGATTGGCTAGCCAATACTGTTACGGTGAAGAAGGCCAATGGAAAATGGAGAATGTGTATTGATTTCACGGATCTCAACAAGGCTTGTCCGAAGGACGAATTCCCATTACCAAGGATAGACTCTCTTGTGGATGCAGCAGCTTCATCAAAGCTTATGAGTCTTCTGGATTGCTACTCAGGATATCATCAAATATGGATGAAGAAGGAGGATGAGCCGAAGACCAGCTTCATAACTCCCAGTGGAACCTATTGCTATCTTCGTATGCCTGAGGGGCTCAAAAATGCTAGAGGCAGTTTCAGCAGGATGACAGCCAAGGTCCTTCATTCCCAAATAAGCAGAAATGTGCTAACATATGTCGATGATATCATAGTAAAAAGCACAAAGCAAGAAAATCATATCACTGATCTCCAAGAAACATTTGCTAATTTCGGACAAGCTGGCCTGAAATTAAATCCTGAAAAGTGTGTCTTTGGAGTGAAGAAAGGCAAGTTCCTTGGTTGTCTGGTTTCAACGAAGGGGATTGAAGCTAACCCAAGCAAGATCGAAACTATTCTTCGAATGGAACCACCAAGAACAAAGAAGGGGGCCCAACGGTTGGCAGGAAGATTGGCTTCATTGAATAGATTTATATCTAGGTCAGCAGAAAGAAACTTGCCATTCTTTGAAATACTAAAGTCAGCCGAAGTCTTTTAGTGGGGCCCAGCTCAACAGAAAGCCTTTGAAGAGCTGAAGCAATATTTGATTGATATCACAACATTAACTCCACCTGCGCCAGGGGCTCCGTTACTATTGTATGTGGCAGCTTCGCACTCTGCAGTAAGTACGACGCTTGTGCAGGAAAAATTCGATGGATAAATCAAAAAGCAAGCCCCAGTATACTTTGTCTTCGAAGTTCTAAGCTTATCAAAGAAAAATTATACAGAATTGGAGAAGATGTTGTATGCTGTCTTAATGGCCTCCAGGAAGCTTCGGCATTACTTTCAAGCATTCCATATAATTATTCCTTCGTCACAGCCTCTGAAGGACATAATGAGGAATAGAGAAGCCACCGGAAGGATTGGAAAGTGGGCTGTGGAACTCAACGAATTCAGCATTGATTATGTGCATCGATCCTTGATTCAGTCCCAGGCGCTAGCAGACTTCATTGCTGACTGGACGCCAGGGGCTCAAGAAGAAGAAGCAAATAAAGATGCCAAAGCTTGGACAGTGTTCTGTGACAGTTCTTAGGGAACCTTCGGGGCAGGTGCGGCTGCTGTTTTAGTTGCACCTTCCAAAGTCAAAACATGCTATACAGTAAAGCTTGACTTTAACTGCACAAATAATATTGCTGAATACGAAGCTTTGCTTTTGGGGCTTCAAAAGTTAAGGGCAATGGGGATAAGAAGGGCGGTCCTTAAAACCGACTCTCAAGTTATTTCTAGACATGTTGATAAGAGTTGCAAAGCAAGAGATCCGAAGCTTGAGAAATACCTAGATACAGTTCGAAGACTTGAGGCTTCATTCGAAGGGTTTTCTGTTAAGAATATTCTGCGAGGAGAAAACGAGCACGCTGATCTGTTAGCCAAGTTAGCGACACAGGGGCTGCCTCTACCTTCGGAAGTGTTTTTTGAAACAATAAGAGCACCTTCGGTGGAACTCCTCGAAAGAGCAGTGCTCACTATATCTCCTGTTCATAGTGAAGATTGGAGGACTGAGATCATATCTTTCCTCCAAGGTAATTGCCTTTCAGACGACGAAGCTTATAATAAGAGAATGGAGGCAAGAACAAGACCATATGTAATAATAGGAGGGGAGTTATACAAGCATGGAATCTGCTCTCCACTTCTTAAGTGTTTATCCAGAGCCAAAGTGTCACACCCGGGTTTCGGGGCACCAAGACCCGGGCGTGAACATAAACACCAGGTATGCTGGGACCAAGTCTCACACATATGATGTATAGTGGCACAGGATCGAATGTCACAACTTTATATATAACAGGAGTTCTATACAAAATAAATAATTACATTATAAGGAGACAACGGTCCAGCAACCCAAAGTTGACTGGGAGATGACAGCCTAGACCTCTCGCGAACACATCACGGCATCCTCCATGCGCCTCATCCGGTGGTACCTGTTCTTGACCTATGGGGGGGGTGTGAGACAGCAAGAGTGAGCTCACATACGTTCATCGCTCAACAAGTTGTGGGGAATAATGTGCATGAACTCGCCAAAGGTGGGAGCTGACGTGAAGTGTAAGGCTTACCAAAGAGGATGGTTAGAGCTGAGCATTGCTTTTAAAGTTGGTCAAAATTTTATTAGCAGTTACTAAGTATAAGTAAATACCAAACCCAATTAAGTAGTAGAACAAAAATAACAACATCACCTGCGATGCAATGCATATGACAAATTGAATTTAGTTCCATAGATTAATCATGTGAGGGTCCGAGCTGCTCATGACCGTGAGCACGGCTAGTATACCAGTTTTACACTCTGCAGAGGTTGCGCATCTTTACCCACAAGTCGTGTTACCCCTCTGCCAAGAGACGGCCAATCCCATACACCTCTACCGAGGAGGCGAGGCAGGGTAACACTACGAGGCCTTTACAAAGTTCCACTAGCTTCAGAAAACCCGCTACAGTTTATAGGAAGTTCCAATGCAGGAATCCCTTGCAGGACCGCCATCGCAGCAAAATCCTCCCGAGGGCCTCCCTAGCAGGAATCCCTTGCAGGACTGCCATCGCAGCAAAATCCTCCCGAGGGCCTCCCTACACTGACCACTCCCCTACTGCGCTTGCCCCTTTCGGGTAAGGTAGTCTTCCACTAGCTTTCCTAATTAATCGGCCAAGGGCGTCCCATTAAACCCTTGTGGTAGCACTGTTTTCCCGGGTGGTTCTCCATGTTCCAATTAACATAATGATCTTATCATGAACAGTAAATAACAACTGATAACAAAAGTGTAATCATGAATAATGTATCTCCATACCCAAAACCACATATAGCACTAGCAAGTACTACCCAGAAGGTTCAGTGGTAAACAAGGTATAAAGATAGACAAACTGGGGTAACCTATTGGGTCCCATCAAAATTAACCTATGCAGATCATTATGATTAATTAGAACATGAGTGGGTAAAAAGAAGTGATCAAGGGCACAACTTGCCTGGGACTTGAGATTCCAGGTACCAGGATGATCTTCAGGTGTCACGTGTTCTCACTGCTAAACGTAGCAATACAAACAAACATTGTATAGGCAAAATTAACATTACACCAAACATATATTAAAAATACATATTAATAATCTACATATTAAAATAAGATCATAGGAACAGGAATCATTAATTTTGGAGTTATAAATTTTAAGTTATGAATTTCTGAAGTTATCAAGTACTTGGAATAGCATAACTCATGTGAATAATTTTAGTTCAAGTTTCATGACTAGACAAATTTACTAAGTGATAAACAATATTAAAACAAAATTAATGCCACTGGAATGAATTAATTTGGAGTTAAAATGAATTTAATACCAATTATACAAGTTTCTAGTATTGTTTTGTATTAAAAATCATTTTCTATACCTAATTTTCTATTTTTATTGTTCTCTGGACTTGGCGCATTATTATCAGAAACACCAGGGGCTATAGCGCAAAAAGGATCCAAGACTCAGTGGTGCACCTGAGTGGACTGCGGGTTAGTTTAGGAAAAGACGAGGGTCTCTTTAGAAAGTATTCCAAGTGAAGGGGTAAGCTTCGATCACAGCCGCCCGATCTGATTCCAACCGTCCAGATTAAATCAGAGAAGTGGTATATAATGAAGCCAATCCAGACCGTTGGCGTTTGGATCCACGGTCAAGATTTTACGCGGTCATATTCTAATCCCATACGCCTGATCTGGAATCAACGGCTAGGGACGGTTCCGGGTGAAACGTTACCTGACTTGTAATCTTGTATGTCCGTAGCGGGATCAACGGCTATCGCACTTTCTATCTCCCAGCCCTTGATTCCAGGATCGACGGTCGGATTGTTTTCTTCTTCCTTCTCACAGGTCGCAGGGGTCCATCACGAGTCACGACGATGCCACTGAGTCTTCGCGCCGGGGTCGGCGAGGACGTCGTTTAGCCCCGCCCAGCACAACCACGGCGAGCCGCGGCAGCGCAGCTACGTGTGGGACGAGCCGGCGCGCGTGAGCTGCGCAGGATGGGAGTGCGCGGAACAGCAGGCGGAGATGGAAGCGCGGGCGCGCCATGGCGGATGCATCATCACAGTCGACGCGCGGCGGAGGCAGCAAGTAGAGGATCCAAGGACCACTGGTGGGCGGGATTTACTGCCATGGCGACGGCAAGTGAGCAGAACCACAGCCGCGACACTAGCTCCCCCAAGTTCTTCGCGTGGCGCCCCTCCAATTTCTCTATCTCCCTCTCTCGGATCTCTAGCAACACCCAGGCTGCAGTCCGACATGGAGGTCGAGGACGACCGCACCACAGCAACACATCGACGGGATTCCAGATTTATAGTCCGGGCGCAAGGTCAGCGAATACCCGACGAAATCGCAGCAAACCAGGAGGTAGCGCTAGCGGTCCGGTTTGTTCGGGCTTCAGTTACGGTGAAGAAGGAAAGTGATGACATGCGGGTCCCACATGTCAGTGTGACGTCCAGAGAGGAGGAGTTGGGCTACTAGAGGAACAAATGGGAAATTGGGCCGGCGGGAGAGCAAGGGAGATGGGCCGCATGTGACAATTTCGGCCCAGGTGAGGTCTTTCTGTTTTTTAGTTCATTTCTCCAATTTCAAACTTCAAATTCAATTTAAATCTAACTTTAAAATTCAAACTCTTATTCAAAAGCACCAACAAAATTCTAGTATGCAAATGCAAAAATATATATTTTTGCTTATTATTACTCTTCATTAAGTAGATGTTCCAAATCATATAAATTTACTTATTGTTTGTTTTAGAAGAAAGAAATATGATGAGTGGTCATTAATTCAAGAATGAATATTTGTTTCTTACTTACTTTGAGTGAAAGATATATATACTTTATATTTATTCACTCTTTATTTTCCCCCATTCACCCCTATTTCATTTTCAAGATTGTTTCATAAATTTGGATATAAATGCAATAATACAAGAATGAGATGAATATTTTTTGTATTTATTTATTTGTTGTTTGACCCTTATAATTCCTATTAATTGAATATGCACAAAGAAAAAAAAACCTAATAAATTTCCGAAGGTTCCATAATTCCAAAATGCTTTTATATCAATATATGCATTTATTTATTTATTTTTTTACACCAATTTTAGGGCTTTACAAATCCTACCCCCTTAACAGAAATCTCGTCCTCGAGATTTGTAAGAAAGAGGTTATAGAGAGATTGGTTGTAATGTAGCTTTTAGTTTCTAGTTGGTACCAAAATCAAGAGATATATTTTTTTTAGTCTTTGATACTGGTGAGTAGGTGATTAGGAAGGCATGGTTATATATATGTATAATCACCTTATTATGTAGGATAAAAGATAGGTTAGGGCAAGAATAGCCTAGGGTAAGCAGGTTTATGATGGGAAAGAATTCTGTGTTGAGTGGTAATGCATCTAAAGGTCGAGTTTGACTTCTCTCCTTCCTTGGCGAGGTTCATCTTTTCTTCTCCTTCTTGTTCTTTGGTGTCTCCATCCGGGTTTGGGACAAGAGGCTAAGATAGATCTGTTAAGTAGGTCATATTGTTTGGTATAGCCGAGTTGATTTAAGTCACCAATTTAGTATTAAGTGAATTAGGAGTATGGCCTTATCTTTTGTACCAGCATTAAGTAACTTACTCTAGATTAGATCATATTAGATTAAATAAAATCTAGATTAGGATGGATATGACTAGTGTAAAATAGATAGGATCTAATAGATTTGGTCTAGATCATGGTGGTTACCCTAGGATGGGATATGTATGCCTATTAGGACAAGATGGATCCACAAAGATAGGGTAGAATCAGTTAGATCTATTAGGATGACATAAAATCTTTTTCAAGATAAGATGAGTATCTTTTTAAGATAAGATGGATCTATTAAAATAAGAGAGAATCTTTTAAGATAAGAGGGATCTATATGAAATAGAATATCTAAGTTGTTTAGTTATCTTATGAATTCTATTATACTTATGACTGTATTTGCAGATGTAATTGTGGACATTATTCCACAACTCATCACACTCAATCAAAGATCCAAATCAGACATGTATCATAAGAACAAACATTCAAGCATACAAATATTTACAAAAATACTTTTGATTTTGTTCCTAAGAGTGGGTCTCCTATCCCTAAAGGTCACTTTAGGTACGGAATTTCAAAGTGTGAAATCCACATTTGCCTTTTAGAAAGAAAAGGTAAGAATAATCAGAGTGAAGCGAAAATAGATGAGAAAAGATTAAGAAAAGCTTAGAAAAGAATCAGAGTAGCAAAGGTAAGTAAGTAATGATTGTCCAGTTCTATCTAGGTTTCGTCCTACAGTCAACATTCCTCTGATACCATTTCTGTCACACCCGGGTTTCGGGGCACCAAGACCCGGGCGCGAACATAAACACCAGGTATGCTGGGACCAAGTCTCACACATATGATGTATAGTGGCACAGGATCGAATGTCACAACTTTATATATAACAGGAGTTCTATACAAAATAAATAATTACATTATAAGGAGACAACGGTCCAGCAACCCAAAGTTGACTGGGAGACGACGGCCTAGACCTCTCGCGAACACATCACGGCATCCTCCATGCGCCTCATCCGGTGGTACCTGTTCTTGACCTGTGGGGGGGTGTGAGACAGCAAGAGTGAGCTCACATACGTTCATCGCTCAACAAGTTGTGGGGAATAATGTGCATGAACTCGCCAAAGGTGGGAGCTGACGTGAAGTGTAAGGCTTACCAAAGAGGATGGTTAGAGCTGAGCATTGCTTTTAAAGTTGGTCAAAATTTTATTAGCAGTTACTAAGTATAAGTAAATACCAAACCCAATTAAGTAGTAGAACAAAAATAACAACATCACCTGCGATGCAATGCATATGACAAATTGAATTTAGTTCCATAGATTAATCATGTGAGGGTCCGAGCTGCTCATGACCGTGAGCACGGCTAGTATACCAGTTTTACACTCTGCAGAGGTTGCGCATCTTTACCCACAAGTCGTGTTACCCCTCTGCCAAGAGACGGCCAATCCCATACACCTCTACCGAGGAGGCGAGGCAGGGTAACACTACGAGGCCTTTACAAAGTTCCATTAGCTTCAGAAAACCCGCTACAGTTTATAGGAAGTTCCAATGCAGGAATCCCTTGCAGGACCGCCATCGCAGCAAAATCCTCCCGAGGGCCTCCCTAGTAGGAATCCCTTGCAGGACTGCCATCGCAGCAAAATCCTCCCGAGGGCCTCCCTACACTGACCACTCCCCTACTGCCCTTGCCCCTTTCGGGTAAGGTAGTCTTCCACTAGCTTTCCTAATTAATCGGCCAAGGGCGTCCCATTAAACCCTTGTGGTAGCACTGTTTTCCCGGGTGGTTCTCCATGTTCCAATTAACATAATGATCTTATCATGAACAGTAAATAACAACTGATAACAAAAGTGTAATCATGAATAATGTATCTCCATACCCAAAACCACATATAGCACTAGCAAGTACTACCCAGAAGGTTCAGTGGTAAACAAGGTATAAAGATAGACAAACTGGGGTAACCTATTGGGTCCCATCAAAATTAACCTATGCAGATCATTATGATTAATTAGAACATGATTGGGTAAAAAGAAGTGATCAAGGGCACAACTTGCCTGGGACTTGAGATTCCAGGTACCAGGATGATCTTCAGGTGTCACGTGTTCTCACTGCTAAACGTAGCAATACAAACAAACATTGTATAGGCAAAATTAACATTACACCAAACATATATTAAAAATACATATTAATAATCTACATATTAAAATAAGATCATAGGAACAGGAATCATTAATTTTGGAGTTATAAATTTTAAGTTATGAATTTCTGAAGTTATCAAGTACTTGGAATAGCATAACTCATGTGAATAATTTTAGTTCAAGTTTCATGACTAGACAAATTTACTAAGTGATAAACAATATTAAAACAAAATTAATGCCACTGGAATGAATTAATTTGGAGTTAAAATGAATTTAATACCAATTATACAAGTTTCTAGTATTGTTTTTGTATTAAAAATCATTTTCTATACCTAATTTTCTATTTTTATTGTTCTCTGGACTTGGCGCATTATTATCAGAAACACCAGGGGCTATAGCGCAAAAAGGATCCAAGACTCAGTGGTGCACCTGAGTGGACTGCGGGTTAGTTTAGGAAAAGACGAGGGTCTCATTAGAAAGTATTCCAAGCGAAGGGGTAAGCTTCGATCACAGCCGCCCGATCTGATTCCAACTGTCCAGATTAAATCAGAGAAGTGGTATATAATGAAGCCAATCCAGACCGTTGGCGTTTGGATCCACGGTCAAGATTTTACGCGGTCATATTCTAATCCCATACGCCCGATCTGGAATCAACGGCCAGGGACGGTTCCGGGTGAAACGTTACCTGACTTGTAATCTTGTATGTCCGTAGCGGGATCAACGGCTATCGCACTTTCTATCTCCCAGCCCTTGATTCCAGGATCGACGGTCGGATTGTTTTCTTCTTCCTTCTCACAGGTCGCAGGGGTCCATCACGAGTCACGACGATGCCACTGAGTCTTCGCGCCGGGGTCGGCGAGGACATCGTTTAGCCCCGCCCAGCGCAACCACGGCGAGCCGCGGCAGCGCAGCTACGTGTGGGACGAGCAGGCGCGCGCGAGCTGCGCAGGATGGGAGTGCGCGGAACAGCAGGCGGAGATGGAAGTGCGGGCGCGCCATGGCGGATGCATCATCACAGTCGACGCGCGGCGGAGGCAGCAAGTAGAGGATCCAAGGACCACTGGTGGGCGGGATTTACTGCCATGGCGACGGCGAGTGAGCAGAACCACAGCCGCGGCACTAGCTCCCCCAAGTTCTTCGCGTGGCGCCCCTCCAATTTCTCTATCTCCCTCTCTCGGATCTCTAGCAACACCCAGGCTGCAGTCCGACATGGAGGTCGAGGACGACCGCACCACAGCAACACATCGACGGGATTCCAGATTTATAGTCCGGGCGCAAGGTCAGCGAATACCCGACGAAATCGCAGCAAACCAGGAGGTAGCGCTAGCGGTCCGGTTTGTTCGGGCTTCAGTTACGGTGAAGAAGGAAAGTGATGACATGCGGGTCCCACATGTCAGTGTGACGTCCAGAGAGGAGGAGTTGGGCTGCTAGAGGAACAAATGGGAAATTGGGCCGGCGGGAGAGCAAGGGAGATGGGCCGCATGTGACAATTTCGGCCCAGGTGAGGTCTTTCTGTTTTTTTAGTTCATTTCTCCAATTTCAAACTTCAAATTCAATTTAAATCTAACTTTAAAATTCAAACTCTTATTCAAAAGCACCAACAAAATTCTAGTATGCAAATGCAAAAATATATATTTTTGCTTATTATTACTCTTCATTAAGTAGATGTTCCAAATCATATAAATTTACTTATTGTTTGTTTTAGAAGAAAGAAATATGATGAGTGGTCGTTAATTCAAGAATGAATATTTGTTTCTTACTTACTTTGAGTGAAAGATATATATACTTTATATTTATTCACTCTTTATTTTCCCCCATTCACCCCTATTTCATTTTCAAGATTGTTTCATAAATTTGGATATAAATGCAATAATACAAGAATGAGATGAATATTTTTTGTATTTATTTATTTGTTGTTTGACCCTTATAATTCCTATTAATTGAATATGCACAAAGAAAAAAAAACCTAATAAATTTCCGAAGGTTCCATAATTCCAAAATGCTTTTATATCAATATATGCATTTATTTATTTATTTTTTTACACCAATTTTAGGGCTTTACACAAAGGTATAGAGCTGATGAAGGAGATACATGCAGGATTGTGTGGATCTCACATTGGGTCTAGGCCTTTGCTGGGAAAAGTTTTTCAACAAGGATTTTACTGGCCGAAGGCAGCTTCGGATGCAGCAGAGCTAGTCCAAAAGTGTGAAGGCTGTCAGAAATGTGCCAGAGACCAGAGGCAACCTTCATCTCTTACTCAATTAATTCAGCCCACTTGGCCATTGTAAAGATGGGGTCTTGATTTGCTAGGCCCGCTTCCACCAGCATAAGGCAATTTAAAATATGTTGTGGTGGCGGTAGAATATTTTTCTATGTGGATTGAGGCAAAACCGTTGGCCACAATAACTTCGGTCATAGTCCAGAAGTTTTTCTGGCAAAATATTGTCTGTTGTTTCGGTGTGCCGAAGGCTATCACAGTAGATAATGGAACACAGTTTGATGCCGAAGCTTTCAGGGAATTCTGTGATCGGATTGGCACCAAGATCCATTTTGCATGAGTCAGACATCCAGAGTCAAATGGACTTGTCGAAAGGGCAAATGGTATCATAATGATGGGAATAATGAAGTTAATCTTCAATCAGCCCAGTGGGAAATGGCCAGATGAGTTGATTAAAGTGGTGTGGAGCCACAACACAACAATATCAAGGTCAACAGGTTTTACACCATTCAAGTTATTGTTTGGTGACGAAGCAATAACTCCAGAAGAAGCTAAGGCAGGGTCAATTAGAACAGTAGCTTCGGCAGAGGACGAAGCTGATTATTCTGTGGCAAAAGATGCTATAGAAGGGACTAGGCTTCGGGCTGTGGAGAATATCAATAAATACCAAGCCAAAACAATAAAATGGCATGACAGAAAGGTTCGGCTAAAAAACATTAAGCCAGGTCATCTGGTGCTTCGGAGGGTGGCCAATCCAGACACAGTAGGCAAGTTATAGCTGAAATGGGAGGGACCCTTTCTTGTGGTATCTTCGTCAAGACCCAGTTCTTACAGATTGAAGGATATGGATGGCAACGACATTCCTAGATCTTGGACTGCGGGCAAACTTCGGCGATATTACGTATAACTTGATGTAATCTTTTTTATTTTTTTATGGTACCATTTTCCTTTCCAAAGGGGGAGAAAGGTTTTTAATGGGGCCATAATTTGTAATCTTTCTTTTCTTATTTAGCTCCATGAGAGCAAAATCCCCCAAATATGTAAATGTAAAATCTGAGCATGCACCTTCGAGTGCAGAGAAAAAGAAAAAATAGAGAGAAGCTCGAAAGTCGTCCCTAAGGGGATGCAGAGCATGATGAAGCTACAAAAAGCCGTTCCTAAGTGAGCGCAGCGTAAGTTTTCTGCTCAAAAGTCGTTCCAAAGGGAATGCAGAGCTAAATACCGCTGAAATATAAGGCGAAGCACGAAAAGTCAACGCGAATACCGCTGAAATAGAAGGCGAAGAAGTCCAAAAGACGTTCCTAAGGGGATGTAGAACTTACAACGAAAAATAAGCGGTGCAGCCGAAAAATAAACGACAAAGAGATTTCAGTTATTCCTAAGGGAATGAAGGTTGTGGATGATGCTTCGGATGTGTGTGTTTGGCATTCATTTGCACGAAACATTACATCATACATTGCATTCATAAACATTCATTTAGACATACATTGGATCATCATCATCATATCATACAGATACAGACAGTTGCTTCAGGACTAAGCATACAACTTTAAGAAGCAGATTCATGCTTTGTTGTGTACAAAAAGAAGGGAAGGTGTTTTTTGCCTTCGGCTCAAAAATACATGTTTCGACCACATCAAAGCATTTCATACATCGATGGAAAGGTAAAAATATATTACAAGGTATGGACAAATTTACAGAGTACAATCTGATTCCTAAGTTACAATAATCTTTACAAGGGTTAATACAAAAGTTTCCTTAGAATTTTTCCACAGCTAGGTACTCTAGCATCATCTTCATTTGCTGAGCTTCAGATTACCAACTAGGCTTCGGCTCTGCGTTCTTTGGCTTTGTCATCCTGTATATATCAAAGCATCATAAGGAAAATTCAAGTTTTAAGGAAAAGGTAACTACAAGGTATGATTTTACCGGCTTGAGATGACTCCGGGCTTCGTCACCAGCTAGGCTCCGCCCACCCTTCGTCCATATTTGCTTTATAAATCTGTTTCCTATGCTTCGAGCTAGACTAGGGATATCAATCAGATCTGCTGGTGATAAGCTGAAGTTTGGTCTATTAACAATCTTTCCATGCGTGCAACCAGACTTCATGAAGGCAACAACTGTGCCCCGAGAAGCTAGCAGGGCACAGAAATCACCGTGACTTGCTATAACTTCATCAAGAGCATCAACTTCGCCCTTAATGTGTTCGAAGGTTCCCGGCAGGTCTTCAACCGAAGGATTAAATTCTTCAAAGCTGGCACCAACTGAGTTGAAGATCTGCCTTAGCCGCTGCGTGCATCGGTTGCTAAACTCCAAACATTTATCTTGAAGCTCTTTCAATGATTTTTGCAAAGATGAACTTTTTTCGGCCTCAGCAGCAAGCTTTGTATCAAATTTCCGTTTTTCTTGTTCGAAACTCTCTGATTTTGAGAGAAGCTCTTTATCCAACTTTGCAATTTTGGCTTCTGCTTCTGCCAGTAAACCTTCCATTGTCTGAAGTTCAAAATCTTTCTTTTCAAGAGCGGTTGTTTGATCTTTTATTTTGCTCTCTAATCCTTCAATTATAACTTCGTGTTTTTTATCCTCAAGAACCTGTTGCATTCTCAAAGCTTTGCTTAATAACATACTCTGTATAGAAGCAACCTTTGTTAGAAAAGATCTTTGATGTTGAAAACAATGCAAACTCAAAGAAAAGTTTTTACCTTGAAGTTAGAATAGAATAAACTACCGACGATATGCTGTCGTCGGTAGCGGCTGATATCCGTCTCAAGCTTCAGGAAGCCAATACTCTTTGATAGAGTACCGATAACTTTTGCTCTGGTTCGGTCTCGGAGGCAGCCCAGGCTTTCGTCGTCAATACCGCCGAAGAGTAGTGCTCCTGGCTGATACCTGCAGGAGATGGTGTAATCTTTCAATTCTTCTTTCTCAGCCTTTGTTAATTCTTGACCAATTAAGCTTTGAAAGTTGAAACTTTCTCCTTCTGAAGTATCTTCGGTTATTTCCCTCTCTTTCCTAGGCACTGTGGCCACGGTTTCTTCGGCGGCTGTGGCAGCCTCTTCTGCGGCTATGTCCAGAAGTATTTTATCAATATCAGAAAGTGTAGTTTCTAAGTTTGCACCTTCGACAATTGCAGCTTCAGCAGGTGCAGCTTCGGTAGCTGCAGCACTCTCAACAGCTGGTGTTTTTGGCACCGAAGCTGGTGGTGGTGTTTCTTCAATAGCCTCTGTCATAGTAATAATTCTTCGTTTTTTCGGCCCAGCAAACTTCTTCGTTGCCGAAGGCTCCTCCTTCTTCTGTAAAAGCTTCGTTAGATGCGGCCCCAGTGGACTTTGCTTGATGGCAAGGATTCAGTCATTACCTTTAGAATTTCTTCTACGTCGGCAGCAGAAGGTGTTGAGGCAGTCTCTTCTTCCTTATCAACCGCTTTTTGCTTTGGGACCATAGCTTTCCTCTTCTTTGGGGCGATTGCTTTCGGCTCAGGGCTCAATTTTCTCTTCTTTAGTTTTCTTCATCTTCTTTTACCATTCTAGCGGCCTGCCTGTCCACAATACTGACAACTCTTTTTCTTTTTTGCCCTTTGGTGCCCTTGCTTAATCGCTCGTAATCTGGATATTCAAAATTCAGAGTATCCATTACCCGATTTAATCTTTGTTTCAGTCGGGTGCCGAAGGCTGCAGTCATCAACTGATCTTCTTTTCTCGTGTAATTGCCCAAAATCTCATTGCACATAACTTCAATTGTCTCCAACCATTCTTGGCAGGGTTCTTTGAAGTGTTTCTTGAACTTGAAATGATAGGGCAGCCAAACAAGTTCCTTCTCTTTCTTTTCCCCTTTGAGCTTCAGCATGTCCCATTCTTTCAAAGTTGGGAATACTCTATAAGCTAAGAATTCTTGTACCAAATCCCTAGTACCAATATGCTCCAAAACAACTCGAAATTCGCCCAAAGAGATTTGGCATGGTCCCCACGGTGTCATGTCACACTGGGGCCTAGTTTCTTCGAAGATTAAGTCCAATGGGCTCTGAACCAGCTTCTCCTTTTTCTCATCAACCTTAACATAAAACCAATCAGCTTTCCAGCCAGTTGGCCATTTGGTACGGTAGCTGATAACCGGAGACTTTGCATCTTTGTGATAAGCAAAATTGTAGCACCCGAAGTTTTCATGCAGCCCATCTTCTCTAGCTTTTGTCTGATAGTGAAGCTCGTGTACCCGGCAGAAGCCTTTGGCAAGTGGTTCCGCCCCCTGGCTGCGGAGAGCCCAAATATAGACGCTAAGCCTAACGATGGCCTTAGGAGTCAGCTGATGAAGATAAATCCCAAAGTTCTCCAAAACATCCGCAATCATTTCATGCAAAGGAAATCTCAATCCTGCTTTAAAGAAGCTTTTAAAAACTACCACCTCATCCTTTTCAGGCTTCAGGGTGATCTCCTCTCCACCAAAACGAATCGGCTTCTTCTTGGCTTCATTAAAATAGCCTAGCTTTAACAATTTTGGCATATCAACCTCGGTAACAGTAGACTTTCCAAACTCAAGGTTGCTGGGTTTAGATGGTAGGGCACTGTATTCTTCCTCACTTTCACCCTCTTCAACATCAACATGCTCAGCTTCGGCAGCAGGTGCACCTTCGTCAGAAACTTCCTCCGCCACTACTAGCCCTGACTATCTCATTACTTTGGAAATCAGAGCAGTTTCAGCAGCTTCGGCTTCTTCTCCGATATGTGTAACCCTGGCGGTGGAACGCACTCTTGCCATTTGATGGTGAATTTCTTACAATTTTTGATGAAATCGTTAACCCTGGCTTCTTCTCCGTCATGTGTAACCCTGGCGGTGCTTCGGTTGAGTGCAATAAACAACCTTCAGCTATGGTTAATTTTTTGGCAGCAAAACAGTGCAATAGCAATGAATGCTGTGGTAACTTCACACCTACCCGTCTATTTATATAGCGCCGCAGGCGGGGAGGTGAATCGCCAAGTCCTCCGCACCGGATGAACAGTCGCCCGCACTCACTGAATGGTGGGCCGCAGAATTTGAGAAGGTGAATCGCTAGGACGCGTATGCTCGACGCATGGTGGGACCATTTCGCACTCGGAATATTTTAATCATTTCTTGACAACGAGCTCAGGGAAGGTGTTTTTCGGATCTTCGGCTTTCCGAAGCCTAGAATACTTTTTCACGGATCAAGCTCGTTACGAAAAACGATCTAGCACCGTGAAGGGGCTACTGTTGTGGCTATGCTTCATCGCCGAAGATCCTAAAAGAGGAGAAACCTTCGGCAGATCCTCTCAAAAGCAGCGCCGAAGCCACCATCCATGAAGCTTTGGCACAGTAACATGTCTCAAGACGAAGGATCGCACTGACTTAAAGATAAAATGACCGATTAGTCCATGAGAGCCTGTGTCATAGTTGTAATCTTTTGTAAAGGACATGAATGTAAAAATCTCACAGGCTGCACCCTGTGCCTATAAATAGATGAACAGTACCCCCATACTGTTCACGTTGACTTGTACTCGCTTGTGCATCAGGCTTGGATTTTTGCCTTCTGTCTAGCCAAAGGTATAAATGTAAGTCAATATTATTCATATTCATTCATAATGATATAGTGAGAGAATATTAATGTTGTCATATGACCATTTATGTCATCCCTTATGTTTCAGTATGTTTCTTCTTTCATTAATATACATACTGTGATGATGAAGGTATGTCCTTCATGGCCTTCGTCTGAAGATCATTATGTCCTAAGGGAAATAATGCATCGAAGGACGAAGGGCATTAACCATTAACATTTTCCTGTGTTGCCTTGTTCTTAATTCATAGCATTTGAGATCAAGTCCCCAACAGGATGAGCCCAGATGCCGAAGCATTCTGTCGAGTGCACGAGTTGCACTACCAGACGAAGGCCAGGGCAGATGGTCTTCATGAGAATTTTGGTTGCTACAATTTTGCGTATCGCAAGGATAAGAAGGCTCCAGTTCTCAGTTACCGCACAAAATGACCAACCGGCTGGAAAGGTGAATGGTTTTATATTAAGGCTGATGAAAAGGAGAGGGGGAAACTGATGACGATGGTTGTTGGGGGCCTTCGGCTTCCGAAGGTCCTCAAAAACATGATTTAACAATGTTTCTGGAAGTACAGTACATGAACAGGTACCTTCGGACTTGAGTTGAAACCACAGCATGGAGAAGCACGAGAAGGAGTACGAAGGATAACGCAAAGCCGAAGCTGTGCGCAGGAGAGCTTTGGCATGATAATAGAAAAAGGAAACCGACTTAAAGATGAAAAGGCTATTTAAACCTCGATGGACTACTATAGAGTTGTTAGCAAATGTAAAGGGCATGGGTGTAATTTCACATGGGCTGCGTCCCGTGTCTATAAATAGGTGAACAGTAACTCCATACTGTTTACGTTGACTTGACATTTGATCCTTGCGTCACGCTGGTACTTTCACTTTCTTTCAAGTCGAAGGTACACTTGTAATCTAATAAAATTTCTATTTTTCCATAGTAATGAAATAAAAATGAGATAATGTTAATATGTGACTATTTATATTGTTTTTATAGTTTATATGATTCTTTCTTCTTCATTCATATATGTTACATTAACGAAGGCATGTCCCTCGTTGCCTTCGTCCGCGAAACATTATATCTTAAGGGAAATAATGCTTCGAAGGACGAAGGGCCTTAATGTATAACGTTTACTGTGTTGCCTTGTTCTTGGTTCGAAGCATTTGAGAACATGTCCCCAACATTGGCGCCCACCTCTGGTGAACTCTTTTTCGACCACATTCAGCAAGCATCGACCTTTGTCATGCCACCAAAGAAAGCTTCAGCAACAGGGGCTGCCGTTCTACAGCCGCTAGATCCGAATCAGGAGACCCTTTCTCTTCGGGAAGCCCGAAACCAAAAGAGGAAGGCTACTAGTCCAACACCGCAAGAGGATGAGTTGGACCAGGAAATCAGGAATATGGAGATGCTTCATCAGCAGGTCAGAATCGAAGGCCATATCATAGGGAATTGCACCAAGAGGGCTTCTTCAATGAGGATGACTGGTATGAGGATTTCCATCATGGAAATTTTGCTTTTGATGATGCTTCTCCTCTGTCAGCAGAATTGCAGGCTACGCCCTGGCCCCCCTCTTACAAGCCACCCCAGCTCCCCATCTATGACGGACACTCAGATCTGAAGCAGTTTCTGATGAGCTACGAAGCAACTATATCTTCGTATGGTGGCAACACTGCTGTCATGGCAAAATCCTTTGTCATGGCAGTAAAAAATGTTGCACAAACTTGGTATTCCTCTCTTCAGCCAGGAACAATCACATCATGGCAGAAGCTGAAGGACATGCTGATCACCAGTTTTCAAGGGTTTCAGACGAAGCGGGTTACCGCTCAAGCCTTATTCCAGTGCACACAAGACCAAGAGGAATACCTCCAGGCGTATGTCCGAAGGTTCTTGAATCTGAGGGCACAAGCGCCAACAGTGCCCAATGAAATTGTCATTGAGGCCATGATTAAGGGGCTTCGGCCAGGACCTTTAGCCCAGTACTTCGCTAGGAAACCCCCTCAAACCCTGGAGAAACTGCTTCAGAAAATGGATGAATACATCCGGGCTAACAATGATTTTCGACAAAGAAGGGAGGAGGCTTATAGGTTCTCCGAAATGGCCAAGGGCTTCGGAGGGAGGATCCACCCTAGGCACGTCAGATCAATCCATTCCACTCAGAATGACGACAGGGGAAGTCAACAACAAAGGCTGCAATTTTCTTCCTAGGCTTCGGGTCAGCAATAGGGCTATCCTCGGCCCCCAGCTCCAAGGGGCAGAGGTGCCAGGGGCTTCGGAGGAAGGTTTGGGGATCAGCCCAGGAAGATTTATTGTCTATTCTGCGGTGAGGACAAGGGCCACACTACCAGGATGTGCCACGTTACCATCCAGAAACAGAAAGAGATAACAGAAGCTGCAGCCCAGCAGAGTCAGCCGAAGCAGGTTATGCACATTGCCTCGTATCACTCGTCGTACATTCTAGAGTACGTGGGTAACCATCCTATAGCCTCTGTTGCTTCGGCAAGCCAATCTCAAGCATCTTGGCAGCAGCCTCCACCCCCACCACCATTGCAACGAGGTCAGCATCCAGAAGGGAGCCAGCACATTCATCAGCAATGGGACTTCAGAGAGGAGTCCGAAGCTCGCACAGTCAACAGCACTATGCCAGAATCGAAGCACATCTACTAGAAGATATCCTACTTCTGAAATAGTTCTGGCATTTGTCATCATTTTTCTTTTTAATAGAGAATTCAATTCCTTGTAATAGTTTCGTCTTGGTCATAGTGGAAATATATCTCTTTTACAGACTCACGAAATCCAAAAATTGACGAAGCACGAAAGTTGCTCTCAAGAGGGAGCGGGGTTCATAATCACATTACAAGTTTTGCCGAGGCAATAAAAAGTCGTTCCTAAAGGAGCGCAGTGTAAGTTTTCTGCTCAAAAGTCGTTCCAAAGGGAATGCAGAGCTTACAGCGAAAAAAACGTTGATTCCGCTGAAGTAAAAGGCAAAGAAACTCCTAAGGGAGGCTTACAGCGAAAAATAAATGCTGATTCCGCTGAAGTAAAAGGCGAAGAAGCTCCTAAGGGAGGTTTACAGCAAAAAATAAACGCTGATTCCGCTGAATTAAAAGGCGAAGAAGCTCCTAAGGGAGGCTTACAGCGAAAAGTCAGCGCTGATACACCGAAAAATAAGCCATGAAGCCGAAAAGTAAACGACAAAAATTGAAGAGAATGGGTGTATATTTTCGACACAAATAACATTTTGCATAGCATAACATCATTACATCATTTTGCATACCATAACATCATACATCATCTTGCATCAATGGCACGAGAAGGGGATTCAATGTTGATCTTCGGGGAATGATTTGAAAAACTAGTGCCAAGGCACAACATAAGTATTGAGGAAGTATAGCTTCGTCAAACTCTAAGATGAAAAGGTGATCTATTGCTTACGAGGCATGATGATTTTATGAAGATCGGATGTTTTTTACGAAATATGGATGTTCTTCACCACGCATGAAAAGAAGGGAAGGTGTTTTTTCGCCGAAGACTCAAAAACGGTATGTATGTAAGGTTCCATGCATCATAAAGAATACAATTACAAGCAGCTTAAATATTGCATTCAAAATTATAAAAATACTACGCACTTTGTTCAGCAAATATTATATTACAAATGTTTTTACAATAGAAGCTATTCTTCTTTTAAAACTGCTTATGCAGCTTCGTTCAACAGTCGATTAACAACTTCGTCTAGAATAGCTTCGGCCACTTTAGTAACTTCATCTTCTTTTTCTGCTTCGGGGTTGGCCGTCAATTCGAGGGGCTCTAGGGGAGGAGATAGTTCAGCTGCGATATAAAACGTAAATAAGTCCGAAGTCGCAAAAGTAGTAAAGTTAAAAAGTTATTAAGTAATACCTATTCGCCTCTCAAGTTCCGCTGCTGTCTCAGCTGCCTTCGTCGCTTCTTTTGAATCATGGGAATCTTTTTCACTCTTTTTTATCATTTCATGCGCCATCCCCCGGCCGCCATTCTCCCAGATGTCAGTAAAGAATTTTCCGCCAATTAAGGTTGCTTCGGCCAAGGGATCTTTTGTATCTTCAATAGATAAAGCAGATTCGGCTTGAGCCAAAGTTTTCACATGGTCGCAGCCTGATTTCTCTAAAATAGCTGCGATCCCTCTGGCACCCGAGAGCCACTTAAAATTTCTTCAAAAGCTTCAGCTTCGTTATTGATCCAATCCATTGGTCCTTCAGGATCACCCCTTACGAAATTGTCTTCGTTAGAAAATGCGCCAACATTGGTGAAGCTAGTTTTTATTTTCTTAACACACTCTATAGATTTTTCATAGCACCTCTCCTTGGATGCACAAAGTTCATCAACTGTTTTTTGTAAGTGGTTCCTCCAATATATACTAATATCTCGTTCAGCCTCTGCAACACCGCATTTTTCTTTAGCTTCGAATAGCTGTTTCTGAAGATCTTCGATTTCACATTTTTGAGCTTCAGCCTGGGCTTTGGAAGTAGCTTCGTCTTCCCTTATTTTGTTCAACAATGAGTGTAATATTTTGTCTTTTTCAAGACCTTCGTTCCTTGTTCAATCACTTCGGAATGAAGGTTGTTCAAGGCTATGGTGTATCCTTCATCTTCGACACTTTTTTGCGCCCTGAGGGCGTTGCTAAGAATAAGGCCCTGCAAAAAATGCGATATTAAGTATAAGTAAATGGAAGATTTTGTCTTTAAATACAAAAATCTAACTTTCTCACTTTTAAGCTATTGTATGCTAAGCTGTCGGCCAACTCATCTTTTGATAACACTGAGAGCCCATCTTCTAGTGTAGGGAAACCGAAGCTCTTGCTCATCTCTCGGCAGACAGAAATCTCTTTACTATCTGGGAGGCAATACAAGAAGTCTTCTTCCCCGCTGCCGTTGAATACCAAGGCCCCCTTTGGATATTTCAATCTTTGAGCATAAAATTGAGCCTCTCACTTTTCTTTTTTAGATAATCTTTTTCCCGAAGCATGTCGTATAATATAATCAGTAGCTTCAGGTAATGTTTCGGGAATAGGAATAGCGGTTTTTCTAGTTGGACTTGCTTTTGCAGTTTCTTTCTCTATCTTGCCTCCGATTTCCAAGGATTTTTCCTTGGTGGGCTCTGAAGGCCCAGCGTCGGTATCGACTTGGACCTTGGAAGCTTCGGCCTCAATGTGTGTTTCCGAAGCTTCGACAGCTTTCTTCGGAGTAGAGCTTGAAGTTTTTATTGTTTCTAGCACATCTAATACATTGACCATTCTTTTTCTCTTGGGGGTTGTCGAGAGATCCTTTTGTACCTTCGGCGTTGTCACCTCCGCCGAAGGACTTATTGCTTCCAATATTCTCGTTTTCCCAACCTTCATCTCTTCAATGTTAATGGCCTTCGGCTCATCTGATTTGGCTGATGATGCCTTCGGCGATACAGCCGGTTCAATTTTCTGCGTAATTGCAGGTTTTTTGCCTTCGGACACCGAAGAGGTCTCACCAACAAATTCAGGCACTACGGCCAGTTCAATATAGCATGGTCGATGAGTAAGGACCTTCACCCTTTTCCTCTTCGGCGCGGGCTCGCTCGGAGCAGCTGAAGCATCATCTCTCCCAGAATCTCCACTTTTTCTTTTTTGTCCCTAGGGCGGGTAACGGTAGTCGGGATACATGAACCCAATGGCATCAAAAACTCTATTTAGTCTCTTCTTTTTCCGGTTCCCGAAGGCCACAGATAATGCGTTATCTTCTGCTCTGGAGTACAGCCCAAGCAGATCATCGCTTGTAGCTTCGACGCTTTCCAGCCAGTCGTCGTCTGGCTCAATAAACTGGTCTCTGAATCTGAAGGTATATTTTAGTCGAACCAGACCACCTTCGTGGGGATTGCTGATGGATTCTTTTGGCACCTCCCGGTTGGCTAACAACGGCCATATCCTGTAGGCCACGTGCTCTTGAACTAAGTCCCTTGTCCCAATGAAAGAGCAGACTAAGCCGAAAGCCTTGCGGCATTCTTCGGCCGCTTCGTCAATTTCTACCTTCGGTTTCTGGAGCCCGAAGCGTTGCCAGATAGGGCGCATGATTATATCTTTAATGTCTTCTCGTGCCTTTAAATCATTCTTTACATAAAACCATTCTTTTGTCCACTCTCTGGGCCATCTCTTCCAAAAAGTCGGTACTGGGGAGCTTGAACCAGAACGAGCAATGAAGCTATAGCAGCCGAAATTATTATGATACTGTTCTTTACCCCAGGGCTTCGTCTCATATAACAATTCATGCATGCTGCAGAAACTTTTTGCATTTGGTTCCAAGCCTTGACTCCTTAAAGCCCACACGAAGATTCCCATTCTTATAATAGCTTCGGGGGTAATCTGGTGAAGGTAAATCTGAAATATCTTCAAAACCTCAACTATGAAGCTGCTCAGAGGAATCCGAAGCCCAGCCTTCAAAAAGCTTCGGAAGATCACGACTTCATTCTCCTCTGGAGTAGGACAAGTTTTTTCTCCATCGTCAGCTCTCACAACAGACATATCCCAGAAGTATTAACCCCTCATGTTGTCAAGATGGCTTTGTTTAATAGTTGATTTTCCAAAAACTGTATGGCTTGGTCGCCAGGGTCGATCTTCGGAGTCTTCCCCGCCGCTCTCCACATCATAGCTGTCACTATCACTAGTGTCTTCAGACAAACCCTCCAAAGTTTCCCTAGCAATCTTCTCCGCATTTGTCCTTGCTATCGATTCAATAAAGCCAAGATTCATCTCCTCATAAAGGCTCAACTTCGGTTCAGCGGTAGCTTTCTTATCCTCAGACATCTTCGAAAGTGTTGAGAAAAGTGCTCTCAAAGCCGAAGCTTAAAAATTTAAAAATCTGGCAAGTGTTGATGAGCAAGAGCTAAAAATTGAGTAAGTAAGAGCAGATGGCAAGAAAGCGTACCAAATGAGCTAGTGGTGCGCTCTTATTTATACGCCTGGTGCGTTGCGTGCTGGAGGGCCCGCTTGTCAGTGGCTGTTGCTATTCTAGCAAAGGGATGGTGTTTTTTCGGACCTTCGGCCCAAAGCCTTCGTCCTTGTCACAATCTAAATTTATCATTCTAACAAATTAATATTGCGAGGGGCTACTGTTGGGGGCCTTCGACTTCCGAAGGTCCTCAAAAACATGATTTAACAATGTTTCTGGAAGTACAGTACATGAACAGGTACCTTCGGACTTGAGTTGAAACCACAGCGTGGAGAAGCACGAGAAGGAGTACGAAGGATAAGGCAAAGCCAAAGCTGTGCGCAGGAGAGCTTCGGCATGATAACAGAAAAAGGAAACCGACTTAAAGATGAAAAGGCTATTTAAACCTCGATGGACTACTATAGAGTTGTTAGCAAATGTAAAGGGCATGAGTGTAATTTCACATGGGCTGCGTCCCGTGTCTATAAATAGGTGAACAGTAACTCCGTACTGTTCACGTTGACTTGACATTTGATCCTTGCGTCACGCTGGTACTTTCACTTTCTTTCAAGTCGAAGGTACACTTGTAATCTAATAAAATTTCTATTTTTCCATAGTAATGAAATAAAAATGAGATAATGTTAATATATGACTATTTATATTGCTTTTATAGTTTATATGATTCTTTCTTCTTCATTCTTATATGTTACATTAACGAAGGCATGTCCCTCGTTGCCTTCGTTCGTGAAACATTATATCTTAAGGGAAATAATGCTTTGAAGGACGAAGGGCCTTAATGTGTAACGTTTACTGTGTTGCCTTGTTCTTAGTTCGAAGCATTTGAGAACAAGTCCCCAACATTGTGCCCGCTATCCTTAAACTTCAGGATGACTAGGCCCCTGTGCAATATAAAACTAGGGTCAGCATGCCAGCTAGCCACAGTAGAGCTCAGGGTGGTTACTGAGCAAATCAGCACCAGGGACCTGGTACAGGAGTACCTGGCCAATTGGACCTTCCCAACGTCAAGTGGCTAGGGAATGCCGAAGATGAAGGAAACCAAGAAGAAGCATGACCTTGTTCGATTATCTTATCGTTTCAAGTTTGAAAAACAGTTTAAAGAGCCATGCCAAGAATGGCTAGAGATGATCGAAACCATGTGTAATGAAATACTGGGAAATTATATGAGGAAAGAAGATCAATTGATGACAGCAGCGTTCGGCACCCGACCTAAGTGAAGGTTGAACTGGGTGATGGATACCCTAAAATTTGAATACCCTGATTATGAATGACTTGACAAAGGTGCCGAAGGTGTTAAAAGAAAAAGAATCATCAGCATTCTGAGGAGACAAGCTGCTAGAATGGTAAAGGAGGACGAAAAAGCTTCAAAGAAAATAAAATCCACTCCTGAGCCGAAAGATGCTGCTTCGAAGAAGAGGAAGGCTGAGAGTCCAAAGTCGAAGATGACTGAGGCAGTAGAGGAATCTCCCTCGACGCCTCCTACTGCCGAAGTATCAGAAATTTTAAAGGTAATGACTGAATCTCTACCTATCAAGCTGCTAAGTCCTCTGGGACCAGAACTAACGAAGCATTTACAGAAAAAGGATGAGCCTTCGGCTACAAAGAAGGCGGATGGGCAGAAAAAACGAAGAATTGTTACAGCAATGCAAGCCATTGAACGGACGCCACCGTCGGCCTCGGTATCTAAAATAACACCTATTGCAAGCGCCGAGGCCACTACCGAAGCAAATACCTATGTCGAAGCTGCAGCTGCTGCCGAAGCCGCCAACCTTGAGAGTACACTTTCTGGAATTGATAAACTGCTTTTGGATATGACTGCGGAAGAGACAATTGCGGTTATAGAGGAGGTCATGGCCACAGTGCCTGACAAAGGAAAGAAGATTGCCGATGCTGCTTTGGAGGAAAAAGACTTGGACCTTCAGAACTTGGTCGAGCAAGAATTATCCGAGGCCAAAAAGAAGGAGCTACAGGAGTATGGTATATCCTATGGCTACCAGCCAGGAGCCATGCTCTTTGGTGGGATCGAAGAAGGGGCCTTAGGATGCAGTCGCGACTGCACCGGGGCAAAGATAATCGGCACTCTATCGAAGAGTGTCGGTTTCTCAAAGCTCGAAGCTGATATTAGCGGCTACCGGCGACAACATATTTGTCGGTAGTTTGTTTTATTCCAACTTCAAGGTAAAATTCCTTTTTAAGATGAAGGAAAATTTTCTTTTTATTTTTGTGATGAAGCAAAATTTTCTGATGAAGGTTTATTTCTATAGAGTATGTTGCTAAGCAAGGCACTGAGAATGCAGCAAGACCTCGAGGACAAAAAGAACGAAATTATAATCGAGGGTTTGGAAAACAAAATTAAAGATTACGAAGCTTCTCTTGAGAAGAAAGATTTCCTGCTTCAGGCAATGGAGGGTTCACTTGCAGAAGCCCAAGCCGAAAACGCTAGATTAAACAAGGAACTTCTCCAAAAATCAAAGAGCTTCGAACAAGAGAGAAGATTTCCATGCAAAATACGAAGCCGAAGCTGTCAAAAATACAAAGCTGCAGCAATCTTTGAAGGAGCTTCAGAACATCTATTTAAACTTTATCAACCGCTGCGTGCGACGACTGAAAAAGGTCTTCAGCTCGGTTGGAGCCAGCTCCGAAGAGTTTACCCCTTCGGCTGAAGACCTACCAAGCACCTTTGAACATATTGAAAACGAAGTTGAGGTGCTTGATGAAGTGATAGCCGGGCACAGTGACTTCTGTGCCTTGCTAGCTTCTCGCGGCATAGCTGCAGCATTTATGAAGGCAGGTTGTACTCACGGAAAAATGGTAAACAGACCAACCTTCAGTCTATCTCCATCAGACTTGGTTGATATCCCCAGCAAAGCCCAGAGTATTGGAAATAGATTTATAACTCAGATTTGGGCGAAGGGTGGGCGTGATTTGGCTGGTGATGAGGCCCGAAGCTTGCTTAAGCCGGTATGAAACTTATACCTGTTGCTTGCCATCTCTTGTAATTACTTTTTACCTTATATTGTTTGTTTGTCTGCAGGATGGTGGTTCTGAAGATTGATAATCCGAAGCACATTCCGAAGGCTGCTGAAGCTATTTTTTAGGCCTGCCTGTATAGAGCTTAGAAGCATTTGTATTATCTTTGTAAAAGACATTGTAATTGAGAATTGAACATTACTTTGTATACTTGTCCATACCTTGTAATATATTTTTACCCTTCCATCCATGTATAAATTGCTTTGCTGCGGATGAAACTTGTATCTTTTGAGCCGAAGGCGAAAAACACCTTCCCTTCTTTTCGTGCACAACGAAGCATGTCCTTGCTTCTTCGTGCTTATCGAAGCATTGTTGTCAAAGCTAGAGTATTTCTGTTTGTGATTCATGTTATGATGATGATGATCCTATGAATGTCTACATGAATGTATATGAATGCAATGAATGATGTAATGTAATGTGCAAATGAATGTCTCGAACACACACACGAAACCACGCCCAGACTCTGCATCCCCTTAGGAACGACTTTTGAGTCTTTTACGCTTTGCATCCCCTTAGGAATGACTTTTGAGCTTCTTCACCTTCTATTTAGGTGGCATTTAAGTTCTGCATCTCCTTAGGAACGACTTTTGAACTTCTTCACCTTATATTTTAGTGGTATTTGGCTCTGCATTCCCTTTGGAACGACTTTTGAGCAGAAAACTTACTCTGCGCTCCCTTAGGAATGACTTTTGTAGCTTCGTCAAATTTTTGGCTCTACATTCCCTTAGGAACGACTTTTGAGCAGAAAACTTATGTTGCGCTCCTTTAGGAATGACTTTTTTGCAGCTTCGTCATGCTCTGCATCCCCTTGGGGACGTCTTTTGAGCTTCTCCCTGTTTTTCTTTTTGCACTCGATGGTGCAGGCTCGGATTTTACATATTACATGTTTGGGGGATTTGGCCCTCGTAGGGCTAAATAAGAATGAAAAATTAGAAGCTATGGCCCCATTAAAAACCTTTCTCCCCTCTTGAAAGGAAAAGGGTACCATAGAAAAAATGAAAAAAGATTACATCAAATTCCACATAGTATCACCAAAGCTCATCCGCATTCCAAGATCTGGGTATGTCGTTGCCGTCCATATCCTTCAATCTATAAGAACAGGGTCTTGACGAAGATATTACCAGAAAAGGACCTTCCCACTTCAGTTGCAACTTGGCCACTGTATTTGGGTTGACCACTCTTTGAAGCACCAGATGTCCTGGCTTGATGTTTTTCAATCGAACTTTTCTATCACGCCACCTTATTGTTTCAGCGTGATATTTATTGATGTGCTCTATAGCCTGAAGTCTGGTCCCTTCTATAGTATCTTTTGTTATTTGGTAATCAGCTTCGTCTTCTGCCGAAGCAGTTGTTCTTATTGACCCTTTCTTTGCTTCTTCTGGTGTTATTGCTTTGTCACCAAATAGGAGCTTGAAGGGTGTAAATCCTGTTGACCTTGACGTAGTTGTGTTGTGGCTCCACACCACTTTAATCAACTCATTTGGCCACTTTCCTCTGGGCTGGTTGAAGATTAGCTTCATTATTCTTGTCATTATAATGCCATTGGCTCTTTCTACCAGCCCATTTGATTCTGGATGCCTGACTGTAACGCCCTAAATTTGGGGTAGAATTTTTTCTTCTTTTTACTCACCAAAATCAAGCGTTACTCTCTTTTCTCTTCCCGTTTTGCTCCTTCTTCCCAATTTCAAACCAGTATAGTGACAGGTGTTCGTGTCATGTATAAACAAAACCTAAGTGTCATGGGTGTTGCATCATGCCGAAGCGCATTTCTTTGTATGGTGTCGCGTGTTCGTATCGTCCCGTTTCGGATTTCGGTTCGCGATTGGATTCCATTTAGTGGTCGTGCGTGTCGTGGGTTTCGATCCGCGATGTGGCCTCAGCCCGGCTCGGTCCGGCCCGGTCCGGCCCACGTGCCCCTGGCGCCCCCTGCCCTCCCCATGCGCGCGCCCCTCCCTCCCCCTAATCCATTTGTCTCATTTGATTTCCTTCCACACAGTAACCTCCCTCTCCCTCCTCCACCTCTCTCTCTCCCCGTGGTGCCCTAGGGTTTGGAGACGGTGATCGCCGGAGTTTGGATCCCCGATGTGAGTTTCCCCTCCCCTCCCCTCCCCTTCTCTCTCTCTCCCTCCCCTTCTTCTCCCCTGCGCGGTTTCCCTGCCCGCGCGCCCGCGCCGCCTCGGCCCCCGCGAGCCCGCGCCGTCCCCTCGGCCCCCCGCGCCCGCGCCGTCCCCTCGGCCCCCCGCGCCCACGCCGCCCTCGGTCTGCGCCCAGCGCCGCCCTTGGCCCTCGCGCGCCCCGCACCGCCTCCCTCGGTGAGCCCCCTCGGCCGCGTCACACGCCGCTCCCGGCCTCGGGCCCCGGCGAGCCCTCCCTCACGCGCTCGCGCCCCCGGCGTCCCCTCTCCGGTCGCGTGCCCGCCCTCGGCGAGCCCCTCACCGTCCGCGAGCCCCTCGGCCCCGTGTCGCGCCCTGGCCGTGCGCTCCGCACCGTGCCCTCGGCGCGTGCCCCTGGCCGCGCCCCCGCGCGCCCCGTGCCGCATGCCCTCGACCGCGCCCCCGCGCGCCCCGTGCCGCGCCCTCGGCCGCGCCCCTACCCGCGCCCGTGCCCCTGGCGACTCACGTTCCGCGCGCTTGCACGGTTCGCGTGCCCTCGACATGCGTAGCGTGCTCTCGCGCGTGCGACCGTAGTCGCGCTTCGTTTGACCCTCGTTTAATCCATTTTAATTTTGTTTAGTCGATGTGCTGCGTCGCGCGCTTCGCCGCTCGATGGTTCATTCTAATTTCATCTTTATTAATATGCTGCGTTGCGCGCTTCGTCGTGCGACGATTCCTTAAATTTATAATTATTAATGTGTTGCGTCGTGCGACGATTCGTTTAATTTATATTTATTACTGGGCTGCGTCGCGCGCTTCGTCACACGACGATTCGTTTTAAATGCAGTTCTATTGACGTAAGCCGTCGTGCATTTCATCGCGCAACGCGTAACGTTTGTCTTTAATTAATGCAAGAATCCCGTTGCGCACTTTGTCGCGCAGCGAGTCATTTATTTCTTAATTCAATTTAAAGGCTGTGTCGTACGTCTCGCCGTACGACCACTCCCTTTCATTCATCTTTATCTATTTATAATGATTAAACATGGAACATGACCTTACTTTGTGCTAAATGCAGTGGCCAAATTAATGCCCTTCTGTTAAGCGAGTGGTTTAATTTATAATTATGTAACGTGATCGCTTCTCGACCGTAGACTCGACTGTCATTTCCTCTTTCTCTCTTAACCGTAATTGCGAGCCCCGCATTGAACGTCTGTTTGATTATTGCGTTCTATTGCATGGTGTACTGTTCTTGTGTATTAAATGTGTGGATGTATGTATGTTTGCGCTCGTATAGAGAACGATCTGGTTGAAGAGCCCAAAGAACTCGCAGGAGAAGCCCCTGAGCAGCAGCTGGTTGGTGGAGAAAAGTGTCCCTTGACCTATCTATGTCCTATACAATTCTATAATTCACTTCCCGCATTTATACAGTTATACCTAAGGAGTGACTAGCTTTTGTTATCCATGTCCTTGTTTACCTATTTGGGTCGGATTATTATTGTTTAGCTTTATGCTATTGCTCAACATTAATCAATAAACATGATGAGAATTATCTATGATACGCAGTTTTCCCTCTTATTTATGATGATATACTTGTGGAATTTAAGGGGACTCGAGCGGTTTCTCGAGTGCCTCTCCGTAAGGACCTGTTCGTTGGATGACCGCCCGGGAAAACAGTGCAACCATGAGGGTGGAGTTGGACGCCCTTAGTTGAGTAATTAGAGGAACCGGGGTGTAGTTCGCTTAGCCATCGTGCCGTCAATGGGGCTTGGTGTATGCGGCTCGCTCTGCCAAGGTTGATTTGTCCCTTGTGGAGGAGTGCGGTACATTTAGGAAACCTAACGGGCGGCTACAGCCCTAGGGAATCTTTATAAAGGCTACGTAGGGATACCCTGCTGGGTCACCTTGGTAGTGATCAATGGAGAGTCATGATCTCCGGGCAGAAAGGGAAATCACGGCTTGTGGGTAAAGTGCGCAACCTCTGCAGAGTGTATGAAAACTGATATATCAGCCATGCTCGCGGTTATGAGCGGCCAAGGGAGCTCCTGTGATTAGTGGTACTTGATCAGAGATGTTTGGATTACAGGTGGCAATGAGATTGATGGTTTTTGGTATTGATTATGATAATGGTAAGTGGTATTCTTTCCGTTTGGAAAGGGTACGTTTGGGTTAATAATGTGGGTTAATTCTAAAACTTGGCTTTCTCTACTAGTAATAATAATCTGACCAACTAAAAGCAACTGCTTGACTTACCCCCACATAAAGCTAGTCCACTACAGCCAAACATGATACTTGCTGAGTATGTTGATGTGTACTCACCCTTGCTCTACACACCAAACCCCCCAGGTTGTCTGCATTGCAACCACTGCTCAGGAGAGGATGAAGCCATGGAAGGAGACCACCAGGAGTTCCAAGATTACGACGAGGTCTAGGCGTGGGTTAGCGGCAACCCCCAGTCGGCTGCCTGTGAAGGCCGCGTGTATCTACGTTTCTTTTCCGCACTTTGATTATTGTAAAGACTATGTGGATGTCTCAGACATATGATGTAATCGACTATTATTCCCCTTTTATATTATTATTTGAGCACTATGTGATGATGTCTAGTTATGTAACTGGTGTGTACATGAATTGCTGATCCTGGCACGTACATGGTTCGCATTCGGTTTGCCTTCTAAAACAGGGTGTGACATAGGTGGTATCAAAGCCGTGCTGACTGTAGGACCGCTAACCTAGAGTAGAATGGTCGTTCTAAGGATTATAGACCCCCTATTCTCACCTTGACTTTGATATCCCTTCAAAAGCTGGTCATATCGACCAAACCTATGTTCTACTATACATTATACCTTGCTAAAAATCTTTTTTTATTCTAATTCCTCGTTTATTCATGGTTTACTTGCTGGTCATATTAGTTCTGATCTCACTCTTATGCTTACGGTGTCTTTTGTAGATGGCTCGTCTTAGACACACTGCACAGAAGTCCGTCATCCCCTCCTTACCCTCTCGTCTCCCTGAGCGTCCGCTTCACCGTCCAGTGACCGGTAAGTCCAGCCATTTGGAGAGGCTGCACCACCGCCTGCATGAGGAGCAGGAGCATCGTCGACAGGAGTAGGAGCAGCAGGGCTCTTCTTTCTGGCTCCAGCAGGAGATAGAGTCTGTGAGGAGCTGCTCCCCCGTGCTTCCCCTGGAGGCGCCCCCTGCACCACCACTGAGCACCCTAGCCCCTGGAGTAGCTGCTGGAGGAGACCCAGACGACGGAGGTGGCGACAGCAGCTTGAGCCACAACACCGACCTTTCCGCTGACCAGGAGTTGGAAGGATGGGTTGCTCGACCCATCACTTGCGATGCTGCTCGCGGGTGTCACTTCCACGATGCGCTCGACACCCTGCTACATCGGGCACTTGACCGGCATACTTGGTCTATCGAGTATCGCTGTGTGGTCTTCCAGCACCGTTGCGGGGTCTACCCGGACCGCTGGGAGGTGACCTGCTTGGTGCGCTGTCCGGAGAACAGTCTCTAGGGTGCGGAGGTCTGCTCAGAGCACTATTCCATCTCTGAGCGGGACTCAGCTGAGGCGGCCATGCAAGATGCCGCACGGCGTGCGCTTTCGCACTACTGCTCAGTGCTCAGTGGGGTAGCTGACGGTCTCAACCTGAAGTATTACCCCCGCCGTCCATCTAGAAGCACAGGAGGCGTGATTGTCTTACCTGTTGGTGAGGACAATCCTAGGTTGAGCAGCACAGTCAATCTTGCCACCGTGCTAAACACGGAGCTGGACCATGCATTAGACGAGTTGAGTAGGGCTCGTGCTGAGATCGCCCAGCTGTGGGCTGAGCGCGCGGAGCGTCGTCACCTGGATGATGGCTCCCCCTCTCCCGTTGGGACTCAGCACCCATACCGCTCACCTCGGTGTGGACACCAGTCTTATGGCAACCCCGACTGCAAGACCAAGATAAATTTAGAACCATAGATCGTCAGCGTCGGACCTTGTAATTAATACGAAAATATATACATAGAAGCTATAGTCTTAGCGTTAGTCTTGCTTTTAGTTAGTCTTAGTTAGACAGTGTAGTTTGCTTATCCTGTGCATTTATGTTTGTCATGGTGAACTATGCTGGATTTGGATCTTTGTAATGACTGTCACTAGAGTGTGGGTATCCCCTGCATTTTGGTTTATCTGTTATATGTTAGTAAAGTTAGCTGTCTAGCTGGAAAGCCTTTTTATTCTACTTTCCTCCTTATCTAAGAAGCTGTGTTGGAGATCAGTGAAGATGTTCATCGGTTCAGTGTTGTGGAGAATTCTATACCCTTTTCTTATGCTACAAGATTTGCCAGATCAGTTCTGATGTGTGGTTGCATTCTGCAGATGTGAGAAAACAGGCGTAGAGGAGGAAGGCGTGCTCAATAGGAGCAGGTAGCTTGGCAGGATGAGGCACCCCAGCAACAGCAGCTGCCACCCCCGCCCCCGATGTCCATCGAGCAGATGTTCATGATGCAGACTTAGGCAGTTCAAGCCATCGGTCAGACTCTGGCCACCATTCAGCAGCAGCAGCAGCAGCCACCACCCTAGCCCCAAATGCCTCAGATGCCAGGGACAAGCATGCTAAATTCATGAGAGGTCATCCCCCAACGTTTGCTCATTCTTCTGACCCCATGGATGCTGAAGACTGGCTGCGCACAGTGGTGCAGGAGTTGCATACTGCTCAGTGTGACGATAGGGAGAAAGTTCTATATGGTCCCCGTCTGTTGAGAGGAGCAGCTCAGTCCTGGTGGGAGTCTTATCTTGCCACCCATGCCAAACCTGACACCATCACCTAGGAAGAATTCAGAAACAATTTCCGTCAGTACCATGTTCCTGCAGGTCTGATGACAGTGAAGAAGGAGGAGTTCCTGGCCCTCAAGCAAGAGTCATTGTCTGTTAGTGAGTACCGGGACAGGTTTCTGCAGTTGTCTCGCTATGCTCCTGAAGATGTCAACACCGACGCCAAGAGACAGTATCGTTTCCTAAGAGGCTTGGTCGACCCTCTTCAGTATCAGCTGATGAATCACAGCTTCCCGACATTCCAGCACCTGATTGACAGAGTAATCATGACAGAGAGGAAGCACAAAGAGATGGAGGATCACAAGCGCAAGATCAGTGGACCTTAGCCTGGAAGCAGCAATCGCCCTCGTTTCTCAGGCAATCAACCTCAGCAGTTCAGGCAGCACCAGCGTCCACCTCAGTAGCAGCAGTTTCAAAGGCAATACCCTCAGCACCAGCAACAGAATCGCCAGAACAATCAGTCAGGAGGAGGCCAGTTCCAGAGGCAGAAACAGCATGCACCTCGTCTTCCTGCCCCAGCGACCCAGCAGAACAGTCAAGCCGCACCAGCTCAGGGTGGAAGCAGGGCATGTTTCCACTGTGGAGAGCAAGGCCATTGGGTGATGCAATGTCCAAAGAAGGTAGCCCAGCAGCAGTCAGGCCCCAATGCCCCAGCAAAGCAGAATGTGTCTCAGCCTGGAGCAGGCAACCGCTCTCAGCCACGCTATAATCATGGGAGACTGAACCACTTGGAGGCTGAAGTAGTTCAGGAGAACCCCGACATGACAGTAGGTATGTTTCCAGTCGATTCCCACATTGCAGAAGTGTTATTTGATACTGGAGCAACGCATTCATTCATTACTGCATCATGGGTAGAAGCACATAATCTTCCAATAACTACCATGTCGACCCCCATTCAAATTGACTCAGCCGGTGGTAGAATTCGAGTAGATAGCATTTGCTTGAATGTAAGTGTGGAAATAAGGGGGATAGCGTTTCCCGCTAATCTCATAGTAATGGGTACTCAGGGAATAGATGTCATCCTAGGGATGAACTGGCTAGATAAGTATCAGGCAGTTATCAGTTGTGATAAGAGGACAATCAAGTTGGTGTCCCCACTAGGAGAGGAAGTGGTGACCGAGTTAGTCCCGCCTGAGCCAAAGAAAGGAAGTTGTTATCAGATGGCTGTTGATAGCAGTGAAGCAGACCCACTTAATATTATCAAGGTTGTGTCCGAGTTCCCGGATGTGTTCCCAAAGGACCTACCAGGTATGCCACCAGAGTGAAAAGTTGAGTTTGCCATAGAGCTTCTTCCCAGAACCGCCCCCATCTTTAAGAGAGCTTACAGAGTATCTGGACCAGAGTTGGTTGAGCTTAAGAAGTAGATTGATGAGCTATCAGAGAAAGGTTACATCCGGCCAAGCACCTCGCTTTGGGCCATCCCTGTTCTATTCGTGGAGAAGAAAGATGGTACCAGAAGGATGTGTATCGATTATCGAGCTCTGAATGAGGTCATAATCAAGAACAAGTACCCCTTACCCAGAATAGAGGATCTGTTCGGCCAGTTGAGAGGAGCCAGCGTGTTCTCAAAGATAGATCTGAGGTCAGGTTATCATCAACTCAGGATTCGACCTTCAGACATTCCAAAGACGGCATTCATTACTAAGTATGGGTTGTATGAGTTCACTATGATGTCTTTCGGTCTAACAAATGCACCAGCCTTCTTCATGAATCTGATGAATAGTGTATTCATGGATTATCTTGATAAGTTTGTGGTGGTATTTATTGATGATATTCTGGTATATTCTCAAAGCGAAGCAGAGCATGCAGATCATTTGAGGATGGTTTTGCAGAGATTGCGAGAGCACCAGTTGTATACAAAGTTGAGCAAGTGCGAGTTCTGGATTGATGTAGTCATGTTCTTGGGTCACGTAATCAACAAAGAAGGATTGGCTGTGGATCCAAAGAAAGTGGTAGATATTTTGAACTGGAAAGCGCCAACAGATGCCCGAGGAATCAAGAGCTTCATTGGAATGGCCGGATATTATCGGCGATTCATTGAAGGGTTCTCGAAGATTGTGAAACCAATGACAGCTTTGCTAGCCAACAAAGTTGAGTTCAAGTGGACCCAGAAATGTCAAGAGGCCTTCGAAGCGCTGAAAGAAAAGTTGACTACAGCGCCTGTTTTAGTCTTGCCTAATGTGCACAAGCCTTTCTCAGTGTATTGCGATGCTTGTTACACTGGTTTAGGATGCATGTTGATGCAAGAGGGAAGAGTTGTGGCTTACTCATCCCGATAGCTGAAGGTTCATGAGCAGAATTACCCAATCCATGACCTAGAGTTGGTAGCAGTGGTTCATGCACTGAATACATGGAGGCACTATCTGTATGGGCAGAAATGTGATGTTTACATAGACCACAAGAGTCTGAAGTACATATTCACTCAGTCAGAATTAAATATGAGGCAAAGAAGATGGTTAGAGTTGATCAAAGACTATGAATTGGAGATTCATTACCATCCAGGCAAAGCGAACGTAGTGGCAGATGCTTTGAGCAGGAAGAGTCAGGTCAATCTGATGGTCGCTCGTCCGATGCCTTATAAGTTGGCCAAAGAGTTTGACAGGTTGAGCCTCGGATTTCTAAATAATGCACGAGGAGTAACAGTTGAGCTGGAACTCACCTTGGAGCGGGAAATCAAAGAAGCATAGAAGAATGATGAGAAGATCAATGAAATCCGACGACTGATTCTAGACAGCAGAGGCAAAGATTTTCGGGAAGATGCAGAAGGTGTGATATGGTTCAAAGACCGTTTGTGTGTTCCCAATGTCCAGTCTATTCAGGAATTGATCCTCAAGGAAGCTCATGAGATAGCTTATTCGATACACCCTAGAAGTGAGAAGATGTATCAAGATCTGAAGAAGAAATTCTGATGGTACGGAATGAAGAGGGAAATCGCAGAGCATGTGGCTATGTGTGATAGTTGTCAACGGATCAAGGCAGAACATCAGAGGCCCGCTAGATTGTTGCAACCATTGCAAATTCCTCAGTGGAAATGGGATGAAATCGGTATGGATTTCATAGTCGGATTGCCTCGCACTCGAGCCGGCTATGATTCCATTTGGGTAGTGGTGGACCGCTTAACCAAGTCAGCCCACTTCATACCTGTCAAGATCAACTACAGCAGTGCAGTATTAGCGGAGTTGTACATGTCTCGGATTGTTTGTCTTCATGGTGTGCCAAAGAAGATAGTGTCAGACAAAGGAACGCAGTTCACCTCTCATTTCTAGCAGCAGTTGCATGAAGCCTTGGGTACACATCTAAATTTCAGTTCAGCTTATCATCCGCAGACAGATGGTCAGACCGAAAGAACCAATCAAATCCTCGAAGATATGTTGAGAGCCTGTGTGTTGCAAGATCAGTCCGGATAGGACAAGAGGTTGCCTTATGGAGTGTTCTCCTATAACAACATTTACCAGGCCAGCTTGAAGATGTCACAATTTCAGGCGCTTTATGGAAGGAGTTGTCGAACTCCCTTGCAATGGGATCAGCCTGGAGAAAAGTAAGTGTTTGGGCCAGATGTTTTGCTTGAAGCTGAAGAAAACATCAAGATGGTTCGGGAGAATTTGAAGATAGCGCAATCAAGGCAGCGAAGTTATGCAGACACAAGAAGAAGAGAGCTGAGTTTCAAAGTTGGAGATTTTGTCTATCTGAAAGTGTCACCGATCAGAGGAGTCAGAAGATTCGCAGTCAAAGGCAAGCTAGCGCCCCGCTACATTGGTCCGTATCAGGTCCTCGCAAGGCGTGGAGAAGTGGCCTATCAACTCAGTTTGCCAGAAGGCTTGTCCGTAGTGCATGATGTCTTTCATGTGTCTCAGTTGAAGAAGTGTTTGCGTGTGCCAGAAGAGCAGTTGCCAGTGGAAGGTCTGGAGGTCCAGGAGGACTTGACCTACATAGAGAAGCCAACGCAGATTCTTGAGACTACAGATAGAGTCACCCGAAGGAAGACTATCAGAATGTGCAAAGTCAGATGGAGTCACCACTCTGAGGAAGAAGCAACCTGGGAGCGTGAAGACGATCTGATGGCTAAATATCCTGAGCTCTTTGCTAGCCAACCCTGAATCTCGAGGGCGAGATTCTTTTAAGGGGGATAGGTTTGTAACACCCTGAATTTGGGGGTAGAATTTTTTCTTCTTTTTACTCATCAAATTCTGGCGTTACTCTCTTTTCTCTTCCCATTCCGCTCCTTCTTCCCAATTTCAAACCAGTATAGTGACAGGTGTCCGTGTCATGTATAAACAAAACCTAAGTGTCATGGGTGTTGCATCATGCCAAAGTACATTTTTTTGTCTGATGTCGCGTGTTCGTCTCATCCCGTTTCGGATTTCGGTTCACGATTGGATTCCGTTTAGTGGTCGTGCGTGTCATGGGTTTTGATCTGCGATGTGGCCCCAGCCCGGCTCGGTCTGGCCCAGTCCAGACTACGCGCCCCTGGCGCCCCTGCCCTCCCCATGCGCGCGCCCCTCCCTCCCCCTGATCCATTTGTCTCATTTGATTTCCTCCCGCGCAGTAACCTCCCTCTCCCTCTTCCACATCTCTCTCTCTCTCCCCGTGGTGCCCTAGGGTTTGGAGACGGTGATCACCGGAGTTTGGATCCCTGAGGTGAGTTTCCCCTCCCCTCCCCTTCTCTCTCTCTCTCCCCCTCCCCTTCTTCTCCCCCGCGCGGTCTCCCTGCCCTCGCGGCCACGCCGCCTCGGCCCTCGCGCCCGCGCCGTCCCGCGGCCGCGCCCGCGCCACCCTCGGTCTGTGCCCAACGCGTTGCCCTCGGCCCTCGCGTGCCCTGTGCCCCCTCCCCTGGCGAGCCCCCCTCGGCCACGTCCCACACCGCTCTCGGCCCCGCACCCCGGCGAGCCCTCCCCCACGCGCTCGTGCCCCCGACGTCCCCTCCCCGGCCGCGCCCCTGCCCTCGCCCATGCCCCGGCGACTCGCGTCTCGCGCGCCTGCACGGTTCGCGTGCCCTCGGCACGCTTAGCATGCTATCGCGCGTGCGACCGTAGTCGCGCTTTGTTTGACCCTCATTTAATCCATTTTAATTTTGTTTAGTTGATGTGCTGCGTCGCGCGCTCCGCCACGCGACGGTTCATTCTAATTTCATCTTTATTAATGTGCTGCGTCGCGCGCTTCCTCGTGCGATGATTCCTTAAATTTATATTTATTAATGTGTTGCGTCGCGCGCTCCATCGCGCGATGATTCATTTAATTTATATTTATGACAGTGCTGCGTCGCGTGACGATTCGTTTTAAATGCAGTTCTGTTGACGTAAGTCGTCGTGCGTTTCGTCGCGCAACGCGTAACGTTTGTCTTTAATTAATGGAAGAATCCTGTTGCGCGCTCTGTCGCGCAGCGAGTCATTTATTTCTTAATTCAATTTAAAGGCTGTGTCGTACGTCTCGTCGTACGACCACTCCCTTTCATTCATCTTTATCTATTTATAATGATTAAACATGGAACATGACCTTACTTTGTGCTAAATGCAGTGGCCAAATTAATGCCCTTCTGTTAAGCGAGTGGTTTAATTTATAATTATGTAACGTGATCGCTTCTCGACCGTAGACTCGACTGTCGTTTCCTCTTTCTCTCTTAACCGTAATTGCGAGCCCCACGTTGAATGTCTGTTTGATTATTGCGTTCTATTGTATGGTGTACTGTTCTTGTGTATTAAATGTGTGTATGTATGTATATATGTTTGCGCTCGTATAGAGAATGATCTGGTTGAAGAGCCCGAAGAACTCGCAGGAGAAGCCCCTGAGCAGCAGCTGGTTGGTGGAGGCAAGTGTCCCTTAACCTATCTATGTCCTATATAATTCTATAATTCACTTCCCGCATTTATACAGTTATACCTAAGGATTGACTAGCTTTTGTTATCCATGTCCTTGTTTACCTATTTGGGTCGGATTATTATTGTTTAGCTTTATGCTATTGCTCAACATTAATCAATGAACATGATGAGAATTATCTATGATACACTATTTTCCCTCTTATTTATGATGATATACTTGTGGTATTTAAGGGGACTCGAGCGGTTTCTCGAGTGCCTCTCCGTAAGGACCTGTTCGTTGGATGACCGCCCGGGAAAATAGGGCAACCATGAGGGTGGAGTTGGACGCCATTAGCTGAGTAATTAGAGGAACCGGGGTGTAGTTCGCTTAGCCGTCGTGCCGTCAATGGGGCTCAGTGTATGCGGCTCGCTCTGCCAAGGTTGATTTGTCCCTTGGGGAGGAGTGCGGTACATTTAGGAAACCTAACGGGCGGCTACAGCCCCGGGGAATCTTTTTAAAGGCTACGTAGTGATACCCTGTCGGGTCACCTTGGTAGTGATCAATGGAGAGTCATGATCTCAGGGCAGAAAGGGAAATCACGGCTTGTGGGTAAAGTCTGCAACCTCTGCAGAGTGTATGAAAACTGATATATCAGCCATGCTCGCGGTTATGAGCGGCCAAGGGAGCTCCAGTGATTAGTGGTACTTGATCAGAGATGTTTGGATTATAGGTGGCAATGAGATAGATGGTTTTTGGTATTGATTATGGTAATGGTAAGTGGTATTCTTTCCGTTTGGAAAGGGTACGTTTGGGTTAATAACGTGGGTTAATTCTAAAACTTGGCTTTCTCTACTAGTAATAATAATCTGACCAACTAAAAGCAGCTGCTTGACTTACCCCCACATAAAGCTAGTCCACTACAGCCAAACAGGATACTTGCTGAGTATGTTGATGTGTACTCACCCTTGCTCTACACACCAAACCCCCCCAGGTTGTCTGCATTGCAACCACTGCTCAGGAGAGGATGAAGCCGTGGAAGGAGACCACCAGGAGTTCCAAGATTACGATGAGTTCTAGGAGTGGGTTAGCGGCAACCCCCAGTGGGCTGCCTGTGAAGGCCGCGTGTATCTATGTTTCTTTTCCACACTTTGATTATTGTAAAGACTATGTGGATGTCTCAGACATATGATGTAATCGACTATTATTCCCCTTTTATATTATTGTTTGAGCATTATGTGATGATGTCCAGTTATGTAACTGCTGTGTACGTGAATTGCTGATCCTGGCACGTACATGGTTCGCATTCGGTTTGCCTTCTAAAATCGGGTGTGACACTGACTGATGCAAAATGAATCTTCATACCGATTCGGTCATAAAAATCTTTGAATGTTTTGGCATCAAATTGTGTTCCATTGTCCACAGTTATTGCCTTCGGCACACCGAAGCGACATAACAATATTCTGCTAGAAGAATTTTTGGACCGTGACCGAAGTCATTGTAGCCAAGGGCTTTGCCTCAATCTACTTAGAAAAATATTCTACTGCCACTACAACATAATTCAAGTTGCCTTGTGCTGGTGGGAGTGGACCTAACAAATCCAGGCCCCATCTTTGCAATGGCTAGGTTGGCTGTATTAACTGGGTTAGCGACGAAGGTTGTTTCTGGTCTCTTGCACATTTTTGACAATTTTCGCACTTTTGCACCAGATCTGCTGCATCCAAAGCTGCCTTCGGCCAATAAAATCCTTGTCTGAAAACCTTTCCCAGCAAAGGCCTAGACCCAATATGAGATCCACACAAACCTGCATGTATTTCCTTCATCAGCTCTATACCTTCGGTTCTGGATAAACACTTGAGAAGCGGAGAGCAGACTCCATGTTTGTATAACTCCCCTTCTATTATGACATATGGTCTTGTCCTTGCTTCCATTCTTTTATTATAAACTTCGTCATCCGAAAGATAGTTACCTTGGAGGAAAGATATGATTTCAGTCCTCCAATCTTCACTATGTACAGGTGATATTGCAAGCACTGCTCTCTCTAGAAGTTCAACCGAAGGTGCTTTTATTGTCTCAAAAAATACTTCCGAAGGTAGAGGGAGCCCCTGTGCTGCTGACTTAGCTAGCAGATCTAGATGCTCATTTTCCCCTCTTGGAATATTTTTTACAGAAAATCCTTCAAAGGAAGCCTCCAATCTTCGGACTGTATCCAAATATTTTTCAAGCTTAGGATCTCTTGCCTTGCTACTTTTGTCTATATGACCAGAAATGACTTGGGAGTCAGTTTTAAGGATCGCCCTTCTTATTCCCATTGCCTTTAGCTTCCGAAGCCCTAATAGAAGAGCTTCGTATTCAGCAATATTATTTGTACAACTGAAGTCCAACCTTGCTTCGTAGCATGTTCTAACTTTAGAAGGCGCTACTAGAACAGCAGCCGCTCCTGCGCTGAAGGTTCCCCAAGAACCATCATAGAAGACTATCCATGCTTCGACGTCTTTTGTTACTTCTTCTCCCTGAGCCCCTAGCGTCCAATTAGCAATGAAATCCGCTAACGCCTGGGACTGAATTGAGGATCTATGTACGTAATCAATAGTGAATTCATTGAGCTCGACAGCCCATTTTCCGATCCTTCCAGTAGCTTCTCTATTCCTCATTATGTCCTTCAGAGGTTGTGATGAAGGAACAATTATATGATATGCTTGAAAATAATGCCGAAGCTTCCTGGAAGCCATCAACACAGCATATAATACCTTCTCCAATTCTGTATAATTTTTCTTTGATAAGCTTAGAACTTCGGAGACGAAATATACTGGTGCTTGTCTTTTGACTTGGCCATCTTGCTTCTCCTGTACAAGCGCCACACTGACTGTAGAGTGAGAGGCTGCTACATATAGGAGTAACAGAGCCTTTTGCTTTAACTCTTCGAAAGCCTTTTGCTGAGCCGGACCCCATTGGAAAACTTCAGCCGACTTTAGTATTTCAAAGAATGGTAGATTCCTTTCTGCTGATCTTGATATAAATCTATTTAATGATGTCAGCCTTCCTGGCAATCGTTGAGCCCCTTCTTTGAATTTGGCGGCTCCATCCGAAGGATATCTTCGATCTTATTTGGGTTAGCTTCGATTCCCTTCGTTGATACCAGATAGCCAAGGAACTTGCCCTTCTTTACTCCAAAAACACACTTTTCTAGATTTAATTTAAGACTAGCTTGCCTAAAATTGGTGAATGTCTCTTGCAAATCTCTAACAATGAGGTAATAGGCTTAGCAATCTTGGTGAACCCTTCAATGAATCGCCAGTAATAGCCTACGAGTCCCAAGAAACTCCGGACCTTCGAGACTATACTTGGTACCTTCCAATCAACTATCGTTGTTACTTTAGCTAGATCCACAGAAATTCCTCCTTTGGAGATGATATGACCAAGGAAATGTACTTCATCAAGCCAGAACTCACACTTGGTAAATTTGGCATAAAGTTGATTATCCCGTAACTTTTGTAGCACCATGCACAAATGCCCCTCATGCTCACTGTCATTCTTGGAATAAATAAGAATGTCATCAATGAGTACCACGACGAATTTATCGAGATAATCCATGAACACCTTGTTCATCAAATTCATGAAGTTGGCTGGTGCATTGGTTAGGCCAAATGACATGACTGTGAATTCATATAAACCATATCAGGTAGAGAAAGCCATCTTGGGAATATCAGATGGCCTAATCTTCATTTGATGGTAGTCCGACCTGAGGTCAATCTTAGAAAACACCCTAGCACCTCTCATCTGATCAAATAAGTCATCAATACGAGGTAACAGGTACTTGTTCTTCATAGTAACATCATTAAGTGATCTATAGTCCACACACATCCGTTGCGAACCATCCTTCTTCTGTACAAACAGTACCGGTGCTCCCCAAGGTGAGGAACTCGGACGAATGTACCCATCCTTCTGTAACTCAGTTAGTTGTTTCTTAAGTTCTTTTAACTCTTCTACACACATCCGGTATGGCCGTTTAGAAATAGGAGCAGTCCCAGGTAAGAGATCAATGACAAACTCATCTTCCCTATCTGGTGGCATCCCTAGTAACTCCTCCAGAAAGACATCTGGATAATCCCTAACCACATAGATGTTGTCACCAACAAACTTCCCTTCTATTAAGAATGCCGCACGTCTGGTAGAGGTAGTTACTGCTACTTCGACTTGAAATCTTTCTCCATTAAGACTAGTGAGTTGTACTGTACCCCTACCACATTGTATAATGGCCTTTGCCTTTCTTAACGATGACATACCAAGGATCAGATCTATACTGCTTTCCTCTAATACTATAGGGGTAGCCAAGAATTCTCTTCCCATAATTGTCAATGTTAATTTATGTGTCATATAATTTGCCTCAATAGACCCTTTAGGTGTAATTACTATCATTGGTGTTTTCATATTTTGCAGTGGTATCTCATTTGTGTTGGCATATCGAGCAGACATAAATGAATGTGTAGCACCAGAATCAAATAATATGGTTGCAAGAATTAAATTAATATAAAACATACCAAGTGCGATGTCAGCACCTTCAATAGAGAATCCCTTGCTAGGAGTCTGTTGCTTGTTCTGAGCTAGTGTACTGGATTTCCCTACCGGACAAGCATTTGCACAATGCCCAACTTGACTGCACTTGAAGCACGTAGGGCCTATCTTCTGTCCTATAGACCTCGCCGGGGTGCTAGTGGGGGCAGCCTGACGAGTGAGGGGGTGTCTGTGGACTCCCCTATGGAGTGTACTGAGCTGGGCGTGGTCCTGCTTTAGGACGAGCTGGTGTACCCTAGGGAGGCATGTAGCAAGGACGAATGCTGCTGCTACCCTACCCCTAGGCAATGGCCTTCCTCTTCAGGTATCCCAATTGAACACGCTTGTGTTCAATAGCTAGAGCTTTATCAAGAAGCCTTTGGAATGATTGAAATGTATGAGCAACCAGTGCATACTGTAGTGGCCCATTGAGCCCTTCTACGAAGTTCTCTTGCTTTCTTTCATCATCATCCACCTCATCAGGAGCATATCTTGATAGCTGAATGAAGTTGTCACGGTACTCGCTGACAGACATGTTGCCTTGCTTCAATGATAGAAACTCCTTCTTGATCTTCATCAATCCAGCAGGAATGTGGTAGTTTCTGAACTGTGTGGTGAATTCTGCCCAAGTAATAGTGTCAGCAGCATCATGGGCAGCAACATAAGAATCCCAACAATCAGCAGCAAGGCCAGTCAGACGACCAGAAGCATAGAGAACCTTCTCCCGGTCGGAGCACTGAGCAATATTTAGCATTTTCTCCACTGACTTCAACCAGTCATCAGCGTGCAGAGGATCTGGAGAGCTAGCGAAGGTAGGCGGCTTGTGGCTCATAAATTCCTGGTGCTTGTCCTGGGGTAGAAAAGTGGTGGTGGTGGTGGTGGCAGTGGTGCTTGCTGCTGTTGCGCCCTTCGCTTCTGACGCATTTCCTCTCTCTCTCTCCTGGCACATCTCTTGGCATTCCTGCCGCATCTGTGCGTGCATGTCCACCATAGTATCCACCATCTGTTGCATTATCCGCATCTAGGCTGCAACAGCTAGGTTAGTTCCGGCTGATGGAGGATTTGGAGGATTCATCTCTTCTTCTTATTGCTATGGCTGTCTAAATATCCTCCGACTGTGTTGATTGGGGGGTAGATCAATTCCACCACCCTTCCTGGTATTGACCATCTGAGTTAGAAAAATATGGTAAGAAAGAAAGGATTGTAGACAAGGCAAGTAATTACGAATCATGTTACTTTGGGGATTTATTAGCTAACTGTGTCACCTACTAAAGCTAATACATTACCTTATGGTGGTACATGCAAAAATGCCCTGCTACACTGATTCAATCAATCAAAGACGCAAATCAAGCATTTGTAATCAGAACAATCAACCAACATTTTTAATAGAGAAAATAATTTTATTTTTTGTCTTAGGTCTCCTATCTCTTAAGAAGGTCATAAATGTAGGATTCCAAGGTGTGAAATCGATCTTGTCTTGGAGTAGAAAAGGTAAGAATAGTCAGAGTAGAACAGTAGAAGGTGAGACAGGATCAAGATAAGTATAAAAGGAATCAGAGTAAGGTATGTAGGTAAGGGTTTTGTCCATTTCTATCTAGGTTTCGTCCTACAGTCAACATTTCCTCTAATACCACTTCTGTCACAGCCGGATTCAAAGCATATGATATGTGCGCTAGAGAAGAACAACACATATAATAACAGATTGTATAGAGATAAATGTAATAAATGTCACAAATGTACTTATTACATAACGGAAGTCTTACAAAAATAAATGATAATAATAAAGCAAACTAATTATTATTTCCCTGGCGCCACAAAGCTAACTAGGAGACGCCACCTAGATCAAATCGAACTCCTCGCTGGGCGGCTCCTCTTGAACCACCTGTTCTTCTCCTGTGGGGCAGGGGGGTGAGACAACAAGGGTTAGCTCACATACGTTCATAGGTCAACAAGTTGTGGGGAATAATGTGCATGAACTCACCAAAGGTGGGAGTTCATGTGAAGTGTAACGCTGATCAACAAAATAATAGTTGAAGCTCACATACGTTTCCGCCTGTACATGAGCTGACTTGGGCTAGTTTCGGCCCAATATTGTATATGCTTTTCCTTTTTTTCTACCAGATTTAGGAAATCCATAGCAAATTATAGAAAATGATAAAAATATGAGCCCAATTTTATTGGACTCCTAAATTTCCCTAGTATTTAAGAAAAATGGTTCTAAGATTTTTAGTCCAAACTAGGAATTATTTAGTATTTAAAATGGCCAAAACCTAGTTTCCTGGAATTTTAGAAATTATATATTGACTCCAAAAATCACCAAACTTTTTGGAAAAACTTAAAATGTTGTTTAGATCCTATGAGTGAAGTTTTACTTGCTTTGAACATTGTTTGATCCCAAACCCAAAACCCTAGCCTTCTAGGTACTAATTGCCTTAGGAAAATAAGAGGCTGATTCAAGAAAACCCTAGTTTCCCTGGTGCATCGTGAAGGAAAATTGTGTTCAAGACATAACTTGTTATACCCTTACTATCATTGCATTTTCATAAGCATCACATGAGCATTCATGGATATATCTGGTTATATATAGAAAACGAGGAGGAAGTAGTGGTCGAAGAAGAAGAAGCTACACCACCACCTGAGAATCCACCTTCTGGGAACTGTTTTTACTTTGATATTTATGGAAAAGAGCCTGACTCTTCTACAAAACAAGGCAAGCCCTGATGCATTTGCCACCTCCTTGCTGTTTTAAACTCTTTATCAGTTGAATGATGAATTAGGTGATAGGAGTTGGGTGTTAAACCAATTGCTGCATTTCCTTCCTTGAAACTATTTACCATTCCTTGATTACCTGTTTATTTAAAAGGTTTTATGATGCTTAGTCCTGCTTTAGAAAACAAAAAGGTTTTTGTTTTAAACCAAAAGTAATGCTTCAAAGGGAAAGGGATGTTTTCAAAATAAAACTTGATGTTGGATCCATCATGGCCATGATGGGTTCAACATCAGATAAGATGTACCTCTGTCAGGTACCAAGTTTTTGGGTTTGAAATTAATAAAGCTGAGACCGGGCGGGTGACTTGCACGAGAAGAGAGTCTCGGTGTGGTGTCTCCGTCTGCGTCGATTAAGGAACGTGTCGATGTAGGCTTGATGATTGAGATCCTTTTAACTAGTCACATGCCTCATCAGGGGTAAGCTTTGCCTTGGGCAGACTAATACTAGAAAAGGACAACACACAATGGGAGCGGAGAGATAGCAAGAGTAGCGTGTACCCTTTGTGGCAAGAGGCTTGACGGTGATGTATCTGTGCTCTCGGTTGGCGTGAACCCGGTCTGGTCTTAAGAAACCTGGTGGCGAGTTGACACATGCAAGGGTTAAGTGCTACATATGTCGTGTGATTGGAGATCCCCAGCTGGGTATTAATCGATTCGGATCACCGTTACTTCTTGGACATGACTTGGTCACTGACCTACACGTAGCAATCCAATGAACTGAAGGGATTACAAATGACGGCTAGTATAGGCCAAGTGCTTAAACTTGGGTAGAAAGAACTCTAGATGTAAGTAACTTTACTTAACCTGGCAAGTAAAAATGGATTTTTAAGGATCCACTATTAGTAAGCATTTTTGCAAACAGAGTCTTGATTCTTGATTAAGCCTTACCTTGACTCGCTTAAGCCAGCATATCCTTGAGAGTCTTTTATTTTGACGGGTAAGACTTTTGAAAGTACACTTCGTACTTAGGGTTTTCGAACCCATGTTGTTGTAGGTGAGGAAACAACAGACTTTTGCTGTTTTTGTTCTAAGGTGGTGCCCAAAGAAGAACCTCAACAGTGAAGCCTCGGGAGGATGTTGGCCTCCCTTTTGAAAAACAATACTTTTATGCGGGAGGAAAAGGATACAGATACCGAACTTGTCAAGTGATTATGTGCATCTACAGGGTTGTCCAAGGTCCGTTGGACAAGGACAACTGTAGGTGGGCCTAATGTCTTGGGAGGTTCCGTCACAGCTGGTATCGGAGCGAAGCCCATCTCTTTAGACTATTATGAAGCATTTAAAAAAGAATTTTCAAATACTTATCCAAGAAAATCTCTTTCATTCTTCCCTTGCCATTTTTCTGGAAGTTTCTATCCTGCAAGACCAGGTAATAGAGTGCAATATAAGAAGTGAGATCAACAAAGGTTGGTTCCGTAATTATTGGTGTTGGGGGCCTTCGGCTTCCGAAGGTCCTCAAAAACATGATTTGACAATGTTTTCCATGTGAAATATGTGAACAGGTATCTTCGGAATCGGGTCACGAGTATACAAGAATATGGTCAAGACGAAGCTTGAGTAGGACGGAAGGCGATCATGACGAAGGATAAGATGATCACGAAGCTATGCGCAGAAAAAGCTTCGGCATGACAGCAGAAAAGGGGAACCGACTTATATGATGAAAAGCCAAATTAGACCTCGAAGAATCACTATAGAGTTATTGATAAATGTAAAGGGCATTAATGTAATTCTCCACGGGCTGCGTCTTGTGCCTATAAATATATGAAAAGTACTCCCGTACTGTTCACGCTGATCTGGCATTTGCTTTTCGCATCACGCTTGTACCTTTACTTTTCATCAATCCGAAGGTACATTTATAATTTGTTATTATGATTCTGATAATACAAAATAAAAATAAGTTGATGATAATATCTGTATTATTATTCGTATTTCATATATGTATTCTTCTTCATCATCCATCGAACTTACGAAGGTCTCTTCCTTCATAACCTTCGTCCGGAATTCATTATATCCGGAAGGACATAATGTCTTGAAGGACGAAGGACTTTAACATTTAACACTTTTTATGTTGCCTTGTTCTTAACTCTTAGCATTCGAGAACAAGTCTCCAACATTGGCGCCCACCTCCGGTGAACTCATGTCCATTTTTTGAGTTTTGAACATCTTCGGCAAGCATCACCTTCGTCATGCCGTCGAAGAAAGTTTCAGCCACAGGGGCTGCCACTCTGCAGCCGCTGGATCCCAATCAGGATGTCCTTTCTCTCAGGGAGGCCTGAAGCCAGAAGAGGAAGGCTACCAGTCTGACGCCTCCAGAGGACGACTTGGATCAAGAAATCCAAAAATTGGAGATGCTCCATCAACAGGTCCAACGGAAGAAGGAAAAGATGGCTCGTCTAGCTGACCTACAAAGGCAGATAGACGAAGCCTCTGAAGAAGTTCGTCATCTTGCTCAAGATGACCAGAACCGAAGGCCTCCGTGCAGAGAGCTTCATCAGGAGGGCTTCTACAACGAGGACGACTGGTATGAAGATTTCCATCATGGAAATTTTGCTTTTGATGATACTTCTCCTCTGTCAACAGAACTGCAGGCTACACCTTGGCCACAGTCTTACAAGCCACCCCAGCTCCCCATGTACGACGATCATTCAGACCCGAAGCAATTCTTGATGAGCTATGAAGCAACCATATCTTCGTATGGTGGCAACACGGCGGTCATGGCAAAGTCTTTCGTCATGGCTGTCAGGAGTGTTGCACAAACCTGGTACTCCTCTCTTCGGCCAGGGATAATCACCTCATGGCAAAAGCTGAAGGACATGTTGATAACCAGCTTCCAAGGGTTTCAAACGAAGCCAGTCACTGCTCAAGCTTTATTCCAGTGCACCCAGGACCACGAAGAATACCTTCAGGCGTATGTCCGAAGGTTCCTGCGTCTGAGGGCACAGGCACCAACAGTGCCCAATAAAATTGTCATTGAGGCCATGATCAAGGGGCTTCGGCCGGGACCTTCAGCTCAGTACTTTGCCAGAAAGCCTCCTAAAACTTTGGAGAAGCTGCTCTAGAAGATGGACGAGTATATTCGAGCTGACAATGATTTTCGCCAAAGAAGGGAGGAAGCATTCAGGTTCTCTGAAATGACCAGGGGCTTCGGAGGAAGATTCCATCCGAGGCACGTCAGATCAATTCACAACTCTACTCAAAGTGATGACAGAGGGAGTCAACAGCAAAGGCCACAGAGCTCCTCGCAAGCTTCGGGGCAGCAGCAAAGCTCTTTCCGGCCTCCAGCGCTAGGGGCTTCGGGGGAAGATTTGGGGATCAGCCAAGAAAAATTTACTGCCTATTCTGTGGTGAAGACAAGGGCCATACCACTAGGATGTGCCATGTTACCATCCAGAAGCAAAAGGAGATAGCAGAAGCTGCATCACAACAGAGTCAGCCGAAGCAAGTCATGCATATTGCTTCATACCATTCGCCTTACATTCCAGAATATGTAGGCAATCACCCTGCAGCTTCTGTTGCTTCGGCAAGTCAACCCCAAGCATCTTGGCAGTAGCCTCCACCGCCACCACCAATGCAACGAGGTCATCAGCCAGAAGGGAGTCAGCACACTCACCTTCAGCGGGACTTCAGAGAGGAGTCCGAAGCTCACACAGTCAATAGCACTGTGCCAGAGTCGAAGCATATTTACTGACAAATATCCTACCTCGACAGCGGCTTTTTGCATTTTCGCATTTCAGTCTTACTTTCTTTTTAATAAGAAACAATTATGGGAAGTTTAAGTGCTTTTTATCGTTTTTTAATTTCTTGTAACAGTTTCGCTTTTTACCATAATAAAAATATGTCTTCTCCATAGGCTTAAGTTGCCGAAGCATAAGAATTTATGGTGGCAAGGAGGACCTTCGAATTATCAAAAATTTGTTCTAAGGAATACAGTGCAATTTCTTCAAAAAAAAGTCGTTCCTAAGCGAGCGCAGTGTAAGTTTTCTGCTCAAAAGTCGTTCCGAAGGGAATGCAGAGCTTACAGCGAAAAATAAACGCTGATTCCGCTGAAAGTAAAAGGCGAAGAAGCTCCTAAGGGAGGCTTACAGCGAAAAATAAACGCTGATTCCGCTGAAAGTAAAAGGCGAAGAAGCTCCTAAGGGAGGCTTACAGCGAAAAATAAACGCTGATTCCGCTGAAGTAAAAGGCGAAGAAGCTCCTAAGGGAGGCTTACAGTGAAAAATAAATGTCGATCTTCGGCAAATATCATTTTGCATAACATCACATCATTACATCATTTGCATAGCATAACATCATACATCATAGTGCATCAACAACGCAAGAAGGGGGGGTCTCAAAATTGATATTCGAAGATCGTTTTCAAGAAATAGTGACACGACACAAACAATAGCCATTGAAGAGTTATATCTTCGTCAAATTCTGAAATGGAAAGATCTATTGATTATTGATTTTACGAGGATTGGCTATTGATTTTATGAGAACATGGATATTATTTACGAAGCATGAAAAGAAGGGAAGGTGTTTTTTCGCCGAAGGCTCAAAAACGGTATGTATATAATGTTTCATGCATCGCAAAGAATAGAACTATAAACAGATAATATATTACACCCTAAGTTACACAATATTACACATGATTCTCAACAAACATTACATTCTAAATGTTTTTGCAACAGCATCTAATCTTCCCTTAAGACTACTTCTGCAGCTTCGTTTAGAAGCTGATCAACAACTCTATCCATGATGGCTTCGGCCATTTGTCTAATTTCGTCATCCCCCTTTGTGTGGGGGCCCGCAGATGACTCAGTAGGTTCTGAGGGAAGAGTAGATACGGATTTATTACTATTACAAACCGTGAACAAGTTCGAAATCAAAAAATTACAACAGAGAGCCAAAAACCACTAGTTAATACCTATTTGCCCTTCGGGCTCTGCGCTTTTCTCAGCGGCCTCTGCTAGTTTTCTAGCATCATGAATGCCTTTTTCGCTTTTTTGAATAATTTCTTTGGCCATTTCCCGGCCACCATTGTCCCAGATGTCGGTGAAAAATTTTCCACCAACCATGCTTGCTTCGACCGAGGGGTCTTTTATATCTTCGGAGGATAAGGCAGCTTCGGATTGTGCCAAAGATTTCACATGCTCACAACCTTTCCTCTCCAAAATAGTAGCAATCCCCCTGGCACCCAAAAAGGCACATATGTCTCCGCGGCTATTCAAAATTTCCTCAAAGGCCTCAGCTTCATGATTGATCCATTCAATCGGGCCTTCAGGGTTACCCCTTGTGAAGTTTTCCTCGCTCGAAAATGCGCCAACGCTGGCGAAGCTAGTTTTTATTTTCTTAACGCATTCTATAGATTTGACATAGCACCTTTTCTTGGATGCACGAAGCTCTTCAACGTTTCCTTCTAAATGATTTGCCCATTGATCGCTAAGTTCTTGTTTCGTCTCTTCAAGTATGCGTTCTTCTTTAGCTCTGGCTAACTGTTTCCGAAGGTCCTCGATTTCGTGCTTCTGAGCCTCAGCTTGAGCTTTAGAAGTAGCTTCGTCTTCCTTTATCTTATCCACCAATGTAAGCAGAATTTTATCTTTTTCCAAAGCTTCGTTCCTCAGCTTAATAACCTCTGTTCGTAGGTTGTTAAAAGCAATATTATAGCTCTCGTCTTCAGCATTCCTTTGCGCTCTCAAAGCGTTGCTAAGTATTAAACCCTATATGAAAAGAATTAGTATAAGAATAAAAGAATAATTCAAAAATTATAAATTTCCAAATATACAATTTTTATACCTTTAGACTATTATATGCGAGGCTATCTGCAAGATCGTCCTTTATCATAGCGCAGAGGCCAGCCTCAAGCTTCGGGAACCCCATACTTCTAGCCATCTCCCGGCAGACGGATAATTCTTTGTTATCTGGGAGACAGTATAAGAAGTCATCTTCGTATGTGCCATTGAATACTAAGGCCCCCTTTGGATACTTCAGTTCTCGGGCATAGTGATTAGCTTCAAAAATCTCTTCTTCAGATAATCTTTTTCCCGAAGCATGTCGTACAATATAATCGAGGGCTTTGGAGGATGCTTCGGGGGCAGCAGTACCAGTTTCTTCAACCAAAATTGGCTCTGTCATTTTTGTTTCTTCGACTTCCAAGGATTTTACCTTGGTGGGCTCTGAAGGCCCAGCTTCAGTTTCAGATTGTTGCTTTGAAGCTTCGGCAACAAAGGCTTCAGTATGCACTTCGGAACTTTCAACAATTTTCTTCGGAGTTGTGCTTGAAGACTTAATTGTCTCCAAAACATCTAGCACATTAACCATCCTTTTTCTTTTCCGGGTCACTGCTGGACCCTTTTGGCTTTTTGCTGCCTCAATTTTTGCTGAAGGACTTAAAACTTCTGATGTCTTTGTTTCTTAAGTCCTCGGTTCTTCTGTTTTTTCTGTTGCTGGCACTTCGGCCAGCTCTTCGATTTTTGGCAGTGGAGTTGGTTCTTTAGCTTCGGTGGCCGAAGAGGTCTCACCGATAAACTCAGGCACTGTGGCCGGTTCAATATAACGTGGCCGGTGTGTGAGAACCTTTACCCTTTTCCTCTTCGGCGCCGGCTCGCTAAAAGCGGCTGAAGCAGTTTCCTTCGCAGAAGATGTATTCTTTCTTTTTTGACCTCGCGTTGGATAACCGTAGTCAGGGAAAACAAATCCAATTGCATCAAATACTCGGTTGAGTCTCTTCTTCTTTCGGCCTCCGAAGGCCGCTGATAATACAGTATCTTTGGCCTTTGAGTATACCCCAAGCAATTCGTCACTTATGGCCTCAATACTTTTCAACCAGTCATCATCTGGCTCAACGAACTTATCTCCGTATTTGAATGTGTATTTTAGCCTGACTAGTCCACCTTCGTCAGTCTCTTTAATGGTCTCCTCCGGCATTTCCCACTTTTCCACAAGTGGCCATACTCTGAAAGCAATGTGTTCTTGGACCAAATCCCTTGTCCCAATAAAAGAGCAAACAACGCCGAAGGCTCTCTGGCATTCTTCGGCTGCTTCATTCATTTCCACCTTCGGCTTCCAGAGGCCGAAGCGTTGCCAGATAGGGCGCATAATGATACCTTTAATATCTTCCCGTGATTTAAAGTCATTTTTCACATAAAACCATTCCGTCATCCAGTCACCGGGCCACCTCTTTCGAAAGGTTGGCACGGGGCAGCTTGACCCAGACCTGGCGCCGAAGCTGTAGCAGCCAAAATTGTTGTGATACTGCTCTTTACCCCAGGGTTTTGTCTCATACAATAGCTCATGTATGTTGCAGAAGCTTTTTGCATTAGGTTCCAAACCTTGGCTCCTCCCGGCCCACACAAAGATGTTCATCCTTATGATTGCTTCGGGGGTAAGTTGGTGAAGGTAGATTTCAAATATCTTCAGTATTTCCACGACAAAACTGCTCAAGGGAAATCGCAGTCCAGCCTTTAAGAAGCTTCGGAATATCACGACTTCATTTTCCTTAGGAGTCGGACAAGTCTTCTCTCCTTCGTCAGCCCTCACAACAGACAAGTCTCGAAAATATCTGTCCCTCATATTGACAAGATGATTTTCTTTAATACTAGATTTACCAAAAACCGCATGGCTTGGTCGCTAAGGTCGATCTTCGGAATCTTCACCACCACTATCCACATCATAATTGTCACTGTCACCAGTATCTTCAGATAAACCCTCCAAAATCTCCCTAGTAATCTTCTCTGTATTAGTCTTTGATATTGATTCAAGAAAGCCCAGATGCATCTCCTCAGAAAGGCTTAGCTTTGAATCACCAACAGCTTTCTTATCTTCAGACATCTTCGTAAACGCTGAGAAAGTGCTCTCGAAACCGAAGCTTAAAAATTTAAAAAGCCAAGCAAGTGTTGTTGCGCGCAGGCTAAAAGCTGGGTGAGTAAAAGCAGATGGCAAGGGAGCGTGCCAAATAAACTGGTGGTGAGCCCTTATTTATACACCTAGTGCGTTGAAAACTGGAGGGTCCCGCTTGTCAAAGACTGTTGCTATTCTAGCAAAGGGAAGGTGTTTTTCGGACCTTCGGCTTAAAGCCTTCGTCCATATCGCAATATGAATTTATCATTCCAGCAAATTAATATTGCGAGCGGCTACTGTTGGGGGCCTTCGGCTTTCGAAGGTCCTCAAAAACATGATTTGACAATGTTTTCCAAGTGAAATATGTGAACAGGTATCTTCGGAATCGGGTCACGAGTATACAAGAATACGGTCAAGACGAAGCTTGAGTAGGACGGAAGGCGATCATGACGAAGGATAAGATGATCACGAAGCTATGCGCAGAAAAAGCTTTGGCATGATAGCAGAAAAGGGGAACCGACTTATATGATGAAAAGCCAAATTAGACCTCGAAGAATCACTATAGAGCTATTGATAAATGTAAAGGGCATTAATGTAATTCTCCACGGGCTGCGTCCTGTGCCTATAAATATATGAACAGTACTCCCGTACTGTTCACGCTGATCTGGCATTTGCTTTTCGCACCACGCCTATACCTTTACTTTTCGTCAATCCAAAGGTACATTTATAATTTGTTATTATGATTCTGATAATACAAAATAAAAATAAGTTGATGATAATATCTGTATTATTATTCGTATTTCATATATGTATTCTTCTTCATCATCCATCGAACTTACGAAGGTCTCTTCCTTCATAACCTTCATCCGGAATTCATTATATCCGAAAGGACATAATGTCTTGAAGGACGAAGGACTTTAACATTTAACACTTTTTATGTTGCCTTGTTCTTAACTCTTAGCATTTGAGAACAAGTCTCCAACAATTGGGTTATGCATGCATCATGTTAAGAATCTACTAATAAATTTCCCCTCTTATGGAGACATGGCACGCACGAGGAAAACTACACGCAAATCTATGGGACCCTTTGGTGTGCCTCGCCATCAGTTAGCCCCCAGACATGAAGGGAGCAGTAGCGGCTCCAACGGCCCCATTGGAGATCTGGAAGCTAAGGTGGAGCAACTACGATCAGAGCTACGCCATCGGAACAGGGCACGAGAGCAGGACAATCACCGTATAGCTGAGTTGACAGCCAAAGTCAGCCGCTTGTGGTTTGAGATCTCTGAACGAGACTCAGCCATTGATTGGGCCATTAACTCACGCTTGATCACTTGGCATCGTGAAGCAAAAGCTCGGGCTCATGTGGATGAGCTCAACACGGCCCTCGATGACCTGCAAGTATACTATAATACTCTACATGAGGAAGTACATGTACTGTATGGTCGACTGCACCCGGACGTGCCTGCTGACACTGCTACAATGGAAGCTGGACCCTCGAGAATAGCCAATGAAGGACTTGGTGGGGAGTTGGACCTTTTCAAGCCCCCTCTTTCTATGAACATGGCTGACGAGCGGACTTCTACAGCAGACAGTGAAGCGACAAAAGACAATGAAGACTGTAAGTATGTTGTATGCTAGAGTCTGTAAAATTACATTTGGTAATGTAATATGATGGTATATGTTGGCATGTTATATTTTTCCAAAATGTTTCTTTGCCTCAGATGCCATCACGGACTCGCGCGCACGACGGTGCGGGGACTTCCCGTGGTCGGGAAGGTACTCCTAACCCGCGACCTATACCACCAACATTGGCTGAGGCTATCGCTGCCTTGGTCAACGCGACTGTAGATAATACCCGCTTTTTACGTGAAATGGCGGGTAATCAATTCTAGCAACATGGCGGAAGAGCTCCTCCACTAGGACCACGTGAAACCACATATCTGGATTTCTCTAAAACGTGTCCCCCACTCTTTATTAAAGCTGAAGATCCTCTTGAAGCTGACGAGTGGATAAGGGTAATAGAGCAGAAGTTCGGCTTGATTCGTTGCATGGAAACACAGAAGCCGTTATTTGCTGCCCAACAATTGAGAGGCCCTGCCAGTATCTGGTGGGGAAATTTTGTGGCAATTCATCCAGCCAGACATCAAATCACCTGGGAAGAATTCAAGATAGCATTCTGTGAACACTATATCTTAGAAGGAGTGCTTCACATGAAATAGGAGGAATTTATTCGACTAAAGCAAGGTGGAGATACTGTAATGCAGTATCTCAATAAATTTAACCATCTGTCTTAGTATGCCATCGATCAAGTAAGTACTGATCTAAAGAAAAAGAATTGCTTTATGCGAGGACTCAATGATAGGCTCCAAAGGAAAATGGCTACCTGCCTGGATCTTACATACAGCAGAGCCGTTAGTACGACATTGGCCGTAGAAGCCAAGAATACCGGCCAAGGAAAGTCAAAGGGATTTGGAGGTGACAGGTCCAATCAGGGACCTGAGAAGCGAACCAGGTTGGCAATCCGACCATTTAATTAGAATTGTTCTTTGCCTCGTCCACCCTCCTATCCGTTCAAACAGCCTGTTTTCATTCGCCCCACCACTGCCCCCACTTCCACAAATCAGCCGAGTGCCCCTAGTGCTCGTTTTCCTACCCTCCCTAGTTCTTCAACTGGCTGCTTTAACTGTGGGAAGTCTGGTCATTTTATAAAGGACTGCACATACCCAAGGCAGAATAAGTCCAACAATCAGCAGAACTCTAGGAGCTCTAATCAAGGCAAGGGAAACATAGCTAATAATTCAGTAGGTAAAAATGTCAAGAAGACTGGGCAAATATATTATACTTAAGTGGCCACTACACCGGAAGGAGAGCTGGTAATGATGGGTATGTTTCTTGTGGCCAATCACCTAGCAGTTATTCTCTTTGATTCTGGTGCTTCACATACATTCATAAGCAAGAAATTTGTGGAAAAATATTGCATTTCTTACACTAAATCAAGGGAAGGGTTTATTATCCATTCGCTCGGGGGACAAATGTTTACTAAGGAAGTAGCCTTCCATGTGCTAGTAACATTGGCTGAACCGGATTTTCCCACCAACATGATTGTCTTAAAAGGCCAGGACATAGATGTCATTCTGGGCATGAATTGGTTAGCCCAGCATAAAGCTATCCTCAATACTGACTTAAGGACTATCAAGTTGAGCCATGGCCATGAAGAGGTTCTCTTGTCCATCCCTATAGCTGTCCCAGCCAAACCTTTTGGATGGGTCTATGAAGCTATCATACCTGAAATCTAGGATATTCTGGTAGTATGTGAATTTCAGATGTATTTCCTGAAGATCTGCCTGGATTGCCCCCAGAAAGGGATGTAGAATTTGTAATAGAACTGAAGCCCGATACAGCTCCTATCTCTAGAAGATCGTACCAGATGCCACCAAATCAATTGGCGGAGCTCAAGACTCAATTGCAAGACTTACTGGAGAAGGGATTCATTCGGCCCAGTTCATCACCTTGGGGATGTCCCGCAATCTTTGTCAAGAAGAAGGATCAAACGCTTCGAATGTGCATGGACTATAGACCCCTTAATGAAGTCACAATCAAGAACAAGTACCCCCTTCCCCGGATCGATATTTTGTTCAATCAACTTACTGGAGCACATGTATTCTCTAAAATTGACCTCACGTCGGGCTGTCATCAGATCCATATTTGACCTGAAGATATACCCAAGACCACATTTACTACGCGGTACGGATTATTCGAATATTTGGTTATGTCCTTTGGATTGACGAATGCTCCTGCCCACTTCACATATCTAATGAACTCGGTATTTATGCCAGAGTTGGACAAATTTGTGGTGGTCTTCATTGATGATATCTTGATTTACTCCAAGAATGAAGAGGAGCATGCTAAACATTTACGGATTGTATTAACGCACTTAAGAGAGCACCAATTATATGCTAAATTTAGAAAGTGCGCGTTTTGGCTAGAGGAAATTGAAAGCTCTCTTGTGAGTTTTGGTGTTTGGATGACAACTCAATTAAAGGATTAACAAGTGTACTAAGTGTTGAACAGGTGCTTAAGGTAAAGCTAACATGGTTCAACACAAGTGAACAAATGTGATGGTCCAAGAACTGGATTATGGATACATAATGGACATCACAAGTAAGATGGACATTGCATAAAGTGAGACTCAGGTGCGTAGCTCAGAGACAACTGATCAAGCCAAGTACGGAGGCAAGAAAAGCTTCGAGGTACCAAGTGCACGGGAGAAGTTCAAAGAGGCTGAGGAACCCAAAGCCAAGGGTGAAGAAGAAGGCTTGCAAAGTCAAGGGTGATCAAGTTGAGAACAGCTACGGGACATCAAGAATCACTACATAAGGACGTGACTTACAACCAATGAGGAAATGACTATAGTTATGTGGTGTAAGTCATAAGGCTCAAGACCAAGCTCTAAGAAGGAGATCAAGGTCACTAGAACGAGAACAAATGTCAAAAACAGAACTGGAAGCAGCCCAAAAGAGCTAAGTGCACTTTGACCTTTAGTTTGGGTTGTTCCTATGTTTGGAGATATTCTATGTGACCTTTACAGGATGTTGGAGCTCAGAAATGTCAGTGTAGATCAAGTTAAGCTGACTTGATGATTTATGAGTCCAACATCAATCTTAAGCATGTCAAATGATAGAAAGGTGAAAATCCAAGAGAAGGTATGTTTCTAGACTTAGTACATTGGTTTTTGTGTACTAACATATTTGTCTAAGTGTTAGAAATAGAGAAAAGAAGAAAAGAAAAGAGATGCAAAATGCTTGGCTGTGTACAGCCAAGACTCAGCTCAGTCTGGCACACCGGACTGTCCGGTGGTGCACCGGACAGTGTCCGGTGCGCCAGGCTGAACTCTGGTGAACAGGCCACTCTCGGGAGAAGCCGGCGGCGTACGGCTATAATTCATCGGACTGTCCGGTGGTGCACCGGACTGTCCGGTGAGCCAACGGTCGGCTGGGCCAACGGTCGGCCGCGCAATCCGCGCGTGACGCGTGGCCGAGCCAACGGTCAGATAGAGGCACCGGACTGTCCGGTGTGCACCGGACTGTCCGGTGTGCACCGGACAGTGTCTGGTGCGCCAATGCCTCCAGGACTGCAATGGTCGACTGCTCCATTTCTGGAAGGAAATCGAGCACCGGACAGTGTCCGGTGGTGCACCGGACTGTCCGGTGCGCCACCCGACTGAAGGCAAGATTTGCCTTCCTGAGTTGCTTCCAACGGCTCCTAGGCCCCTTGTGCCTATAAAAGGGACCTCTAGGCGCCTCAATCAGAAGTACAAGAGCAGCCAACAAGTGTAGACATCACTCGAATCATTTCTCACTCTCCCTCTTGTGTGTATCTCTCTAGTTTGTGTAGAAGGCAAAGCTATAAGCCTTTAGAGAGAGGAGAAGTGCTGCTAAGAGCAAGAGCAAGGTCTTGAGCATAGTGTTACTCTGCCGGGGTGCTGTCAAGAAGTTTGTAAGCAACCGCGGTTTTTTTGTTGTAACCCAACTCAACATAGTGAAAGGCTCTATATGTCATACTGACAGATCTGAGCAAACGGAGGAAGGAGTTCAAACAGACTCCAAGCCCAGGTGTGGCTAACTCCAACGAGGACTAGGCAAGCATTTCAGGCTTGGCCGAACCTCGGGATAAATCCTTGCGTCTGTGTGCTCTGTTCCGTATTGTATTCTGACTCTCTGTCTTACTCGCTTTTATATCTGCACTTCACTGCTTACTTGTGGTACTAGCTTTCCTTGAAGTGCAGGATATTCTTAAGACAGGAACTTCAATTCCGCGGCAACCTACTCAAAGGGTTCTTCACTCCACTGCGATCCTTCTTCGAGTAGAGTAAGATTTAAGTTTTAAAGTGACAATTTTTATTCGCCTATTCACCCCCTCTAGGCGACATCTAGATCCTGTTCCCGGGTCAAAGGGAACTTTCAATTGGTATCAAACCTAGGCCTCTCCAGTGTGGGCTTAGCCGTCCAGAGATGACGATGTCGTCACAAGAGGTAACTGTAGAACTTCTTTTAGGCGATGGCTCTAATTACAAGTCTTGGTCTGTCTCTATTTATAATGCTTTCATGAGTGTTGATCCTGATTTGAGACAGGTCTTTAGTAGAAGTATGTTTCCCTCTAATGTTAGTAAAAATCCTTCTAATGATGAACTAAGATGTCTATCTCTAAATCACCATGCTTGCAACATCTTAGTTGATTCTCTTTCTAGAGGTGCCTATTTTGCTATCATGAGTAGTGATAGTGACTTATTTGTTGATGCTTATGATCTTTGGACTAAACTTAAGTTGAAATTTTTTAAGTCCATATGCACTACCTATGCTCCCTCTATTGCTGGTGATACTAACTTGTCCAAGGGAGAAGAACAAGAACGATGGCAACCAAACGATGAATCCACCTCATCAACAAGTTTGTCTTCCACTAGTAATAAATGCTTTATTGCTAACAATGATGATGGAGACAAAAGCAATGATGAGGGAGAGGATGAGGAGTCTACATCATCACAAGGTACATTTTCCTGTTTTGCTTCCACTAATAGTAATGACAGGGAAAATGAGACAGACGATGTGGAAGAAGAGGAGATTCGCCGTTTCTACACCCATCTCAACAAAGAAGACAAAGCGCTCTTGATTAAGCTGTTGAGAAGGAACAAGGAACAAGGCGAGACGCTTCTCAGGCTAGAGGAAACTCTCATCAAAACAAACAACAGCCTGGAGAAGATGACCAAAGAACATGAGGAGCTAAGGTGCTCTCATGATGTCTTGGTCCAACGGTATGATTCAATTTTAATTGAGCAAAGTAGTAATGATGATGCTTTATCTTGTGTTGCTCAACTTAGAATGAAAAATGCCATGCTTGAGAGGCAAGTAGAATTGCTAAGTCATGATAAACTAGCTCTCACTGAAAAATATGATTCATTGTCTTATTCTGATGATAATCTCTTGGATAGACATATCACGCTTAATGTTGCTCATGAGGTTATAATTGCGAACTTAAATTCATGTGAACCTCATTCTCGCACTTGTGCGCATTTGAATTGTATATCACCATGTGTTAACCCCTGTTGCTCAAAAGAAAGCCAATCATTGATTGAGCAACAAGTTTTAGGGACACAAAAGAAATTGTGTGGGAACAAGAAGCAAAGACAACTAAGGAGAAGACACATTGCTCAACTTTCTCAAGATATCCAAGGGCGCGTGGTGAAGAAGCTTGAGAAAGGAAAAACTGCAGCAAGTGTTAAGCTCCATAAGAAGGATGTTCCTAAAGATGAAGAAATCAACATGAGCTTGGAAAAAGGTAAAAATTCAATTAATCATGTTGTTTGCACTAACCATTTCTCTATGTCATGCAAAAACAAAAAGAGAAAAGGGAAAAGGAGGTGCTTTAAGTGCAACAAGTCAGGACACCTCATTGCGTCGTGTCCATACACCGACAAGGGTGAAGGGATAAGGAGATGCTTCGGATGCAATGACAAGAACCATAAAATCACTTCTTGTCCGCTACTGATGAACCAAGCACGTACACTCTCTGGGATGACCCCCACTAAGGAAAATGACAAACAGCAAGCGTCATGTCAGGTTGAGCGACGCTTCTGCTACAAGTGTGGCGAGCAGGGTAATCTATCCAAGGTATGTAATAAAGGTGAGGTTCCTAAACAAGTAAAGTTGTCTCAATCTCATTCACTTAGGAGACCCAAATCACATACTCGTGCTAGAACTATAACGAGATCACCTAGAACTAGCACAAAGACTATTTGGGTGCCAAAGGCACTTTTAGTTGAACGACATGGACCCATCTCGAGGTGGGTACCAAATTGTGCTAACTAGACCATGCAGGTGCCTTGAGATGGACTGGAGACCATGGGAGAGCTTAAGACAGTTAACTCAAACTCTATGCTTAAGCTGTTAATTGTTTTGGTGTTTATTCATTGACCCAAGGTTGAATTATTGTGAGACACTAATCCCATGTTCATCTCAAGTGAAATAAGGTGAATAGGTCCTTAATCATCACTTGGTGAATCAAGCAAAGGACCTTGATGAGATTCTGCAACTTGCTCTCCATGAGATGGTACCCTTGTATCTTAAGTACTTTGTTGATAATCAGTACTGCTCTTAAGTCTGATTGTTGTGCTACCTGTCCTTGGAGAAGTTATGCTTTTTTGATTGCCTATGTTGAGTACCTTTCAATCAATGATTAATGATTTCCAAAATCGTAACCATGCATGCTTAATCATGATTGTGTGCTTTAGAGGTTATGTCTCTTGAATCATGTAATTGGTAGTTTTTCATTAGATATATCCACCACGATTAACTCTTTTTGTGTTCATGAATAAACCTGTGTGAGTTATTCTTTATGGTTTTAATGATTAACCTTTGTGCAAATATGACATTTTGTTTAGTTTATGTTCACATGATTACTCTAGTCTAGTATTGTGTGAATACCAAAATCCATGTTGTGCTTCTAATGCACCCTTTTGAGCTATAAGGTGCATAAACAAAAGGAGCCTCAATTAGTGACAACTAGTGCTCTCATGGCAATTCAGGAAAGGCAAAGGTATGGAGAATGGAACTATGCAATTTCATTGAATATCTTAAAGTTCCATTGATTGTGATCACAGCTATGGTCTTGCCTCTGAATTGGTAGTATCTTGGCTTAGGTGCTCCTTACTTGAAAATGTTGTTTCTTTTGGTGTACCTAAGGAACCTTCTTAATTATGATGTGCTTAGACATTGCGCTTTATATGCATGATCGTGTTGCTTTTCAATTGGTATATGTGGTGCAATAATTGTCAAGTATGAAGCATGTCTAGGTTGCTTGTAAAATGTTATACTTCTTAAGGCATGCATTGTTGTATTAAGTCAACCCTTCATTTGTTATTCAATTGCTATCTCTTTGTGATGAAAAATAGAGTATGCCTTGACCATGAGATGTTGTAATTTCCTCTAGTTCTGAGAAAGCTAGAATGTGCAAAGTGCAAGTTATTCAAATACTTGATGCACAAGTTTAGGGGAAGCATATAACTTGTGTCTTTTGAGACTAATTGTTTCTTGAGCAATCTTGTATAGTCTCAAGGTGGAAAAGAGAAGAAGAGCAAGAAATAGAGCAATCAGGACGTGGGTACCTCTGTAAGTCAAGAAATTGGTATCTTAAGTCGTGAGTAATTGCATATTTTTAGATTGCTCATGCTCTATAATATTTGGTGATACTAAATGCTTATCCTTAAATATCATGGAGCTATGATAATAAATGACCTTTCAATTGGTATCACTAGAATAGTAGCTTCATTGTGTGCCAATACTATAACTTGCTCTAAGCTTGGTGTCTTAGCAACAAGAAAAGGTTAGGATAAAGGATCAGGCACAAGTATGGAGAAACTCCTGGAGATTAATGCTTTCAAGATGGGAAGTACACCACAACATGGTAAAGGTACAAAAGGAAGTATTGATCTTTTTTGTGTATATGTATCTTACTTAAATGTTGGTAGTGCATATGTTCAATAAGTAAGGGGGAGTTTTGATAGTGTGTTTTTCCTCCTCAACACCCTGCTGTCCCTTGGCATCATCCTATGTTCTTGCTTGAGTGTGGTTTTTGGTGTTTGATGTCAAAGGGGGAGAAGTTGTGCATTAAAGCTTATCTCAACCTGAGAGGAAAGCTTATCCTAAGGGGTGATGTGTTAGTTTGAGCTTTGCTAGTGTGTTATTCATATGCTTCTTGCAGTATTATATGTGTTGCATCATATGGACTAGTGCTTCCGCTGCTATGAATTAATTGGCATCTATTATGTTCATTCTGAAATAGATAGTCATGTGGATAATGGTGCATGTGGTTAATGGTTCTTTAAGATTGTTTTAAATTGGTATCTTAAGGGTGAATAATGGTAGGTTGATATTCCTGTGATATATCCACTAAATTGAATGGTGTTTAACTCTGATTATGTGCATTTGTGTGTTATAGCATCATGGTTTGATTCTTGACACAATGCATCCCAAAAAGTGCTAAGGTGTAAAAATGTTTCGAATTGCCTAAGTATGCGCAAATTGGCGTCTGAGGCCAAAATTATGTTTTTGAAGTAAGCACATATTTAGGGGGAGCATTATATAAACTTAGAATTCAAAATTTGTGCTTCAAATCTTATTCTTATGTAAGCTTTAATTGTGTTGCCATCAATCACCAAAAAGGGGGAGATTGAAACCTCTCTTGTGAGTTTTGGTGTTTGGATGACAACTCAATTAAAGGACTAACAAGTGTACTAAGTGTCGAACAGGTGCTTAAGGTAAAGCTAACAGGGTTCAACACAAGTGAACAAATGTGATGGTCCAAGAACTGGATTATGGATACATAATGGACATCACAAGTAAGATGGACATTGCATAAAGTGAGACTCAGGTGCCTAGCTCGGAGACAACTGATCAAGCCAAGGACGGAGGCAAGAAAAGCTTCGAGGTACCAAGTGCACGGGAGAAGGTCAAAGAGGCTGAGGAACCCAAAGCCAAGGGTGAAGAAGAAGGCTTGCAAAGTCAAGGGTGATCAAGTTGAGAACAGCTACAGGACATCAAGAATCACTACATAAGGACGTGACTTACAACCAATGAGGAAATGACTATAGTTATGTGGTGTAAGTCATAAGGCTCAAGACCAAGCTCTAAGAAGGAGATCAAGGTCACTAGAACGAGAACAAATGTCAAAAACAGAACTGGAAGCAGCCCAAAAGAGATAAGTGCACTTTGACCTTTAGTCTGGGTTGTTCCTATGTTTGGAGATATTCTATGTGACCTTTACAGGATTTTGGAGCTCAGAAATGTCAGTGTAGATCAAGTTAAGCTGACTTGATGATTTATGAGTCCAACATCAATCTTAAGCATGTCAAATGATAGAAAGGTGAAAATCCAAGAGAAGGTATGTTTCTAGACTTAGTACATTGGTTTTTGTGTACTAACATATTTGTCTAAGTGTTAGAAACAGAGAAAAGAAGAAAATAAAAGAGATGCAAAATGCTTGGCTGTGTACAGCCAAGACTCGGCTCAGTCTGGCACACCGGACTGTCCGGTGGTGCACCGGACAGTGTCCGGTGCGCCAGGCTGAACTCTGGTGAATAGGCCACTCTCGGGAGAAGCCGGCGGCGTACGGCTATAATTCACCGGACTGTCCGGTGGTGCACCGAACTGTCCGGTGAGCCAACGGTCGGCTGGGCCAACGACCGGCCGCGCAATCCACGCGTGATGCGTGGCCGAGCCAATGGTCAGATAGAGGCACCGGACTGTACGGTGTGCACCGGACAGTGTCCGGTGCGCCAACGCCTCCAGGACTACAACGGTCGACTGCTCCATTTCTAGAAGGAAATCGGGCACCGGACTGTCCGGTGGTGCACCGGACTGTCCGGTGCGTCACCCGACTGAAGGCAAGATTTGCCTTCCTGGATTGCTTCCAACAGCTCCTAGGCCCCTTGTGCCTATAAAAGGGACCTCTAGGCGCCTCAATCAGAAGTACAAGAGCAGCCAACAAGTGTAGACATCACTCGAATCAGTTCTCACTCTCCCTCTTGTGTGTATCTCTCTAGTTTGTGTAGAAGGCAAAGCTATAAGCCTTTAGAGAGAGGAGAAGTGCTGCTAAGAGCAAGAACAAGGTCTTGAGCATAGTGTTACTCTGCCGGGGTGTTGTCAAGAAGTTTGTAAGCAGCCGCGGTTTTTTGTTGTAACCCAACTCAACATAGTGAAAGGCTCTATCTGTCATACTAATAGATATGAGCAAATGGAGTAAGGAGTTGAAACAGACTCCAAGCCCAGGTGTGGCTAACTCCAACGAGGACTAGGCAAGCATTTCAGGCTTGGCCGAACCTCGGGATAAATCCTTGCATCTGTGTGCTTTGTTCCATATTATATTCTGACTCTCTGTCTTACTCGCTTTTATATCTGCACTTCACTGCTTACTTGTGGTACTAGCTTTCCTTGAAGTGCAGGATATTCTTAAGAGAGGAACTTCAATTCCGCGGCAACCTACTCGAAGGGTTCTTCACTCCACTGCGATCCTTCTTCGAGTAGAGTAAGATTTATGTTTTAAAGTGACAATTTTTATTCGCCTATTCCCCCCCTCTAGGCGACATCCAGATCCTGTTCCCGGGTCAAAGGGAACTTTCAGAAATCCAGTTTTTGGGACATGTATTGTCTGCAAATGGGATTGCGGTTGATCCTAGCAAGGTCAAGGATATTCTAGAGTGGAAACCGCCAACCACTGTACATCAAGTTTGAAGTTTCCTTGGACTGGCTGGCTATTACCGCAGATTTATCCCAGATTTCTCCAAGATTGTGAAGCCAATCACAGGCCTATTGAAGAACGATACTAAATTTAACTGGTCCTCAAAATGCAACGAAGCCTTCGAGCAGCTGAAGGTATTATTGACCACTGCTCCGGTATTACCTCAACTGGATATTGAGAAGCCTTTTGATGTATACTGTGACGCATCAGGCAGTGGTCTCGGATGTGTCTTAATGCAAGAGGGCCGGGTATAACATATGATTCAAGACAGTTGCGCCGGCATGAAAAACATTATCCAACTCATGATTTGGAATTAGCTGCTTTGGTTCATGCCCTTAAAATATGGCGTCATTATCTACTGGGAAATATCTGCCATATATATACAGATCATAAAAGTTTGAAGTATATTTTTACCCAGTCAGAACTAAACATGAGGCAGAGGAGATGGCTTGAGCTGATTAAGGATTACGAATTGGAAATTCACTATCACCCAGGCAAGGCCAACGTGGTGGCAGATGCACTAAGTCGCAAGGCTTCCTGCCATTGTCTTATAGTAAAGACCTCTGACATCACATTATGTCAAGAAATGGAGAAATTAAACCTGGGGATGATTCAACATGGAACCTTAAACCAATTGAAGCTTGAGTCGATTTTTCTGCAAAGAATTATTGATGCACAAAGGAGTGATAAGGGTATGAAACATATTCGTGAGAAAATAGGAGCCGGTAAAGCAAATTGTTTTAGAAAGGATGATCAAGGCATAATATGGTTTAATAATTGCATAGTTGTGCCCGAGAATGATGAGGTCCGCTAGCAAATTTTGGACGGAGCTCATCTTAGTCGATATTCCATTCATCCTGGAAGCACTAAGATGTATCAAGATTTAAAGCAACATTATTGGTGGACAAAAATGAAGATCGAAATTGCATATTATGTGGCAAAATGTGACACTTGTAGACATGTCAAAGCCATACATATGAAGACAGCTAGTCCACTGCAATCTTTGCCCATCCTGACATGGAAATGGGAGGACATTAGCATGGACTTCATTGCGGGATTACCCAGAACAGCTAAATGTTTTGACTCTATCTGGGTTATAATTGACCGGCTTACAAAAATAGCTTATTTTCTGCCAGTCAAGACATACTACCCGGTCATCACCTATGCACAGATATATATTGCTCGTATTCTCAGTTTGCACGGAATTCCAAAGACAATAGTGTCGGACCGCGGACCACAATTTGTATCCAAATTTTGGGAAGAACTTTACAAATCTCTAGGTACTAAACTACTCCACAGTTCGGCCTATAATCCCCACACAAGTGGGCAGACTGAGAGAGTAAATCAAATACTTGAAGACATGTTGCGGGCATGCGTTCTGGAATTTCCACAAAAATGGGATGAATGTTTACCATTGGCAGAATTTTCGTATAACAATAGTTATCAAGAAACTATCAAGATGGCACCCTTTGAAGCATTATATGGACGACGGTGCCGTACCCCCTTGAATTGGTCTGAACTAGGTGAAAGATGGTTTTTCAGGCCTGATATGGTCAAACAAAATGGAGGAAAAGGTTCAACGAATCATACATAACTTGAAGAAGGCACAAGCTTGACAAAAGAGTTATGCAGACAAACGACGCTAACCCTTGTACTTTCAAGTCGAAGATTATGTGTACCTGATGGTATCGCCAATGAAGGGTGTGACTTGTTTCGGTGTAAAAGGAAAGCTTGCCCCCGATACATTGGTCCGTTCCTGATTCTTGAATAATGTGGGCCAGTGGCATATCGACTCCAACTACCCGAACATTGTCTGCAGTGCACAATGTGTTCCATGTATCCCAATTGAAGAAGTGTCTTCGGGTTCCTAATCAAACCATTGAGATAGAAGATGTTGTTTTGGAACTAGACATAACATATTCTGAACATCCTATTCGAGTCCTGGATCAAAAGGACAGGTTTACCCGAAGGAGAGTTCTCAAATTCTATAAGATACAATGGAACCAACATATAGAAGATGAAGCCACATGGGAAACCCAAGACTTCTTAGAAAAATTTTTCCTTGGCTTTTTAGCTTCATGTAAATTGTGAGATATGTACAATTGTTTGTAAAGATGAAGTAAACCCCATACCACCCCCTGCCTTGTAAGACAAATAAGGAAATACAAATGTGACACGTTTCCTTTTCCATTACTTACCCTAGGACCTTAAATCTCGGGATGAGATTCTTTTATGGGCGGAAGGATGTAACACCTCTGATATCACTGTTACTAAAACTCGAGCATAACATCATGAGCATTGGCATATCATGTGTTTGTTACACCTAGAATGCATTCACTAGGTGTTGTGGACTTGTTCTCAAATGCTATGAGTTAAGAACAAGGCAACACAGAAAGAAGTTAATGGTTAATGTCCTTCGTCCTTCGAAGCATTATTTCCCATAGGATATAATGATCTTCGGACGAGGGTTATGAAGGACATACCTTCATCATCGCAGTTTACATTGATGAAAGAGGAGCATATGAAATATTAGAAATAACATGAATAACCACATGACTTCATTTATAAGTCTTTATTATATAATCATAAATGAATAAGAACAATATTGAATTACATTTGTACCTTCGGCTTAACAGAAGGCAAAAGCACGAGCGTGATGCACGAGCGAGTACAAGTCAGCGTGAACAGTATGGGGATACTGTTCATCTATTTATAGGCACAGGGCGCACCCTATGTGAAATTACATTCATGCCCTTCATGTTCACTATTGACTTAATAACAATCTATTGAGGACCAGATAGCCTTTTCCCCTTTAAGTCAGTTCCTTTTTCTGCCACTGAGCCGAAGCTTTCTTGCGCGTAGCTTCGGCGCTGGTTCAACCTTCGTTTTGACCCTGCTTTCCATATTATGTTCAGCTTCGTCCCGAGTCCGAAGGTTCCTATACATATTTTACACTTGGAAAACATTATTAATCATGTTTTTGAGGACCTTCGGAAGACGAAGGCCCCCAACAGTAGCCCCTCGCAGTATTAATTTGTTATAACAATGAATTTAGACTGCAACATGAACGAAGGCCTTTAGCCGAAGGTCCGAGAAAACACCTTCCCTTTTGCTAGAATAGCAATAGCCAATGATAGATGGGACCCACCAGGTTACAACGCACTGGGCGTATAAATATAAACCATAGCGGCAGCATTCGATACGTTGTTTCCACTAGTAGCATTATTTTCTCAAACTTTTCTAGCTCTCGCCTGATTTACAAGTCTTTTCGAGCTTCGGTTTAAGGACGTGCTTCATCATGTCTGAGGAGAAGATGACTGAGGATAAGAAAATGACTGCAAGACGAAGCTGACTGAGGAGACAAAGTTGTCTGAAAAAAGGAAATCTGTGGATCCTTTTATGGCTGGGTTTGTCGAGTCTATGTCAAAAACAAATACATAGAAGATTACCAAAGAGATTCTAGAAGGTTTGTCTGAGGATAGTGATTGTTGGGGACTTGTTCTCAAATGCTATGAATTAAGAACAAGGCAACACTAAAAAAGGGTTAATAGTTAGAACCCTTCGTCCTTCGAAGCATTATGTCCCTTAGGATATAATGATCTTCAGACGAAGCATGTGAGGAACATACCTTCGACATTTCAATACATATTGATGAAGGAAAAAGCATATAAACATGAGAAATAATATAAATAATCATATGTCATCATTGATATTGTGGCGGAACCGCCCGAATTATTCCAACTTAAGTGCCTAAGTCCCACCTTAGAGGTTAGACCACACTTAAATAGGAATAACTCGTCAGTCCCTCGAATCTAGTCCGATGAGGCCACTAACAGGATCAAGTACCACGTACTCACTCGATGGTGAGGCACAGAGCAATTACAATAAAACATAAAACCAACATAAAAGAGTATCAAATTTATTACATCATCAGTCGGAGTTTTAGAAAAAGTAGTGACCATTGTTCAGAATGCAGCGGAATAAAACTAACGATAAATAAATGGAGAGATGGGGAAGCCTGTCCCATCACTCCTCATGCTCCTCCTCTGCCGAGGTAGGGTCCCACTCGACTGTCCAACCCGGTGGCAAGGTGGACGGCCAAGTCACTCCAGCAACCATATCCTCTAGAGAACCTGTAAAATTTTGCCACAAGCAAGGCTGAGTATACTAATACTCAGCTAGACTTACCCGGTGTGAGGAGTCTACTCCTCTACCTCTAGACATGCAGCTGTTTTGCTGAGGGGTTTGCTTGCCAAAAGCACCAGCTGAGTCTAAAAATCAAGTTTTAGCTTTTTCAAGTTTTAGTGTGACTCTCTTAAGACTAAATGTGTACCTATCTAATCATACATGGTATCAAACATTTAGCAATCAACCACTTTTGCCAAGTCATCACATTTCCACTTGTTACTCAATGTAGCAGCATGGATCAAGCAGTCTCATTAGCTGCGAGGAGCAGACGATTCGAATCGAGTTTTTATCCTTGCAAAGTAAACCTAAACACACGACATGGCGAGGCACTCCGTCCCCACACATATCAACCGTCCCCATTGATTCCCTGGCAACAGATCAGGGCTCACCGCCTTGGCGTATAATACCTCACTGACCCCGACTGCCGTCGTGCAGTGACCGCACTTGTACCCACCATAACCGGAATGGGAGACCACGTCTTAGGTCGCGTGAGGGGCAAAGTCTGCGGGCAGGTTCACTCAGGTACTAGGTTTACTGATTTACCATATTTCTCGGCATGTGCTTAGTACGTTCAAACGCTTGACTCACGGTACCACACCTTAATCCTTATTCCAATTTCCATCCCGTAGACAACCAATCCCCATGGATTGTTGTCCATAGACCAACATCATTATGATAAGAAAGTGGATACAACCAATTCCTGACCTCGCGCGAGTGCTAAAAAAATCACTCGACTTCTACCGAGATCCCTAAGTAGTAAAGTAGCTACTCGACCTAGCATACTAGTATCCATCTCAAAAGGATTTCCTGAGTTCATGCAACTAGGGTTTCAGTGAATTCCTACACTTAAGTGCACAATACAAGCCTAAAATAGCATATATAAATGGTTATGCATAAAACTAGGGCATGCCTTCCAAAGCTGGGGCAGGCAGTTCCTCGATGGCAGGCTCTGGTGCTAGATCCTGGGCTACCTCCTGAGCAACTCCTTGCTCCGGCACGAGGATGTAATCCCCGTCAGCGAGATTACAATCTATCGAATGCAATGCATGAGATATATGTATAAATATGAGATGAACATTTGTAAGGGCTATGCATAGTATAACAATATTAAGTTTAGTGTTTCCCTAGGGTTTCTTTTTGATATCCTTAAGGGCTTTGTACTTTCATCTATTTCTCCCCAAGGTTTCCCTTTCCTTTCTATTGTGCTTCTTATTATGCAGTTTGAACTATGAGGATTAGTTAACATTTTCCAAAAATTATTATAAAAATTACAGTGGGTATATATTAACCTTTGTGGGTCCTCCCAAACAAATTCGAGGTGGATATTAATTCCAATACTACTTGTGCAAAATTAACAAAAACAAGTGTAAAAGAGCATTTTACACTATAGCTATGATTTTAGTGAGGTTTCTATACCAAATTTTATTTTTGTCCAGATTTATGGGTGGTATTAGGCCTCTATGTTAAATATCACAGAAAAACACCTACTAGATATTTAGTTGTGAATTTCTAAAGTTTCATGCCAAAAAGGTTCTTATTATTAACTTGTTATTTGAAAAATATCAAACAACATAATTCCTATTTTTCCTATGTTCATAATAACAAAGTATTAGTTATCCCAAGGTTTGGGGTGTTTTCTCCTCAGGATTATTTCTCTAAGATTTTCCTAAGTTTTTATTATTTTCATAAAATTAAAGGTATCCCATTTATTTTGTACTAAACAGGGGTCTAATAAAATTTTCCAGTGAACTATATTAAATAAGTGAGCTAACAAAAATGTGGTGCTCCCTGGTTTCTATTTTAAATTAACTTTTTTATTTTCTTTATATTTAAGCTAAAAATGATTTAAATGGCAAACCCTTCCTTAATTTGGTGTACTAAGGGGTTTACTATTTTTAAACAGATCAGGGAGTGATTAAGTACTTCTCTGATTTTTCTTAACCTCAGTCTAACAGTGTAGCTATTTTTCCTTCTATTATTTAACTTTTGGCCAAAACAATATTTAAATCCAAACTTGAAATTCTTTTGCAATACTAAGGGGGTTTTGTATTTTTCCTAAGTAGTTTACATTATTTAGAATCAGGCAAAATTGGTTTGACCAAATTTGGTTGAATAAAACTAAAGTTATGAATTTTACAAGCTCTGTTTGTATTTAAATTAGAAATATTAAAAGATTTCCTAGAAAAACCAGTTTACACCGAGGACCCTAGGTTCTTCCTAAACCATTTCTTTAATTTATACCCCTGCGCAACTATTCCCCTGAGCCACCGACAGTTCAAAAAACCCCCTGGCATCTATTTCTTCTTCCCCGAGGTCCCTCCCCCCTTTTGAACAGTACCCGCGAAAGGAAAAAGGGCGGCGCGGCTTACAGGCAGTGAGGAAGGTCCAGTGAAGGACGGGGTTGGCTCCGGGGAGTCTCTGCGGTCACGTCGAGGTATGGCTTGCCGTCGGTGATGGCCGAAATCGGTCGGTCCACGAGCGCGGGCGGGCGGGCTCGTCGGCGGCAAGTGCTCCGGCCTATCCACGGCGATACAGGTCAAACCAAGGGCACGAGAAGCTTCACGGGGTGCTAATGAGTCGACTCGTGCAAGGAATCGAAGAATAACTCACTATGGAGCACGGTCCACGTACGCCGGCGCTCGGGTGAAGTCCAGTGACCTTGATCCGGCGTCTCCAGTGAGGCAGAGCTCTATTCCTCGCTCTAGGAGCTTCACCGAGGCACGTAGATTCTACTTCGAGGGTTGGATGGGGTTGGGGATGGCTCTGCTGGCCGGTCTCGATGGTGGGGGATCGGGCGGCCGCTGGCATACCGTCTGCAGGGCAAACGCCGGTGATCTCTGGCTCCAGTGAGATCGAGAGCGTGCGGGGGAGTACGGTTGAAGCTTCGGTGGGCTTTATAGGCGCGGGCGCGGCCAGGAGACACAGGCGCGGCTTGGCGTCGCGCGGGGCACGCGGGGTCGGGCGCTGGGCGTGCTCTGGCGCGTTCAGAGCGCGTCAAACACGTGGATGTGTTCTTTTGCCCTTGTTCAACAGCTCGCCGAGATCGCAAACATGCGAATCTTGGCAAAAATCCGGCGCAGGCCTCCTCCTAGCACCTAGAGCTGTCTCTTGTATGTGAGTTCCAATGGCATATATGCCCTAGGTAGGGAGATTTGCGGACGCCAAATATGGCTTGTCCCTCTGTCCACCTCGCGACAAAAACGATGCCAAATCTTGTCAAATGACTTGGGCTCGGTTTCAAACTTTTCCAGGGGGTGCCTTAGGTGGTTTGACACCTTTTTGGTATTCAACCCAAGTGGTTTTGGTGCCATTTACTAAGTGAACAAGGGGGATCTTTAGATTAGGGTTAGATTTTGACTTAGAGATAATTAGGGAGCTCTAGTTTGCTCTCTACTTAAGGGGTGAAATTGGGGTCTTTTTGTAATGTTCCCTCCCTGCATTTGGTAGGTTACAATGTTACAAAAACTTGTTTAAGGACTAGGATCATGTTTTGGCAATTTGATTAACTTATCCCCTGATCCCTGGCTTGGAAGTCTAGTGCCCTTAGGTGTCTTTAGGGTTTAATCACCTTGGCTCCAACATGACCATTGTTCCAAATGTGTGGGTGAAGCCTTTGCCATTAACCCCTCTTAACTAACCCATGCTTCCAAGGTTTTAGGTTCTTCTTCTCCTCCACTTAACCACATATGATCACAAGTCATCAGGGCATACATGAATCTATTGCCTTGGTAACACCTGAGGTGTTACAGCCCTGCCCCCTTAAAGGAATCTCGTCCCGAGATTTTTGGGTAGGGATCCTTTAGGGGTACTAAGAAGGTGTGTTGGTATGTTGCCTTTTTCCATTAGTCAAGTTCCTCTATTTAACTGCTCTTCGAATGTCATTCTCTTTGCAACTTCAGAAGGAAGTCCTTTTAAAGTTATTTTCAAAGCTTACTATACCTTTAACATCTAAGTTTCTCTTATATTTAGATTCAAAGGGCAGGTGGGGGTGGGGTTTTGGATTACGTACCGATTCCTTTGGGCAGAAAGTCGGGGAAGCGAGAATGTAGAAAATCCTCAGTCTCCCACGTAGCCTCTTCCGCTGAGTGATGACTCCACTGAACCTTATACATCCTGATCGACCTTGCCCGTATTGATCTCTCCTTTTGATCCAATACCTTGACGGGGTGCTCTTGATAGGATAAGTCTGGTTCTATCTCCAATTCTAGTTCAGGTAGTACTTCCGTGGGTAAGCGGACACACTTCCGCAGCTAAGATACGTGGAACACATCATGAACTGCTGACATATGGGGTGGCAACTACAATTGATATGCCACAGGTCCACAAATCTCTATGATCTCATAGGGCCCAATGTAGCGAGGAGCTAACTTGCCCTTGATTCCAAATCTCTGAACACCTTTGGTGGGTGATACCTTAAGATAAACATGGTCTCCCACTTGAAACTGTAAAGGCTTCCTTCTCTTGTCATGATAGCTCTTTTGCCTGGCCTGAGCAGCTTCTAAATTCCTCTTAATGACTCTAACTTTCTCCTCGGCTTCAAGAACTAGGTCAGGTCCAAAAATTTCCCTTTCCCCAGCTTGAGACCAATTCAGCGGTGTCCTACACCTTCTCCCATACAAGGCTTCAAAAGGTGCCATCTTCAAACTGGTTTGGTAGCTGTTATTATACGAGAACTCCACCAGTGAAAGACACTTGTCCCAATTCTTTCCATAGTGTAGCACACATGCCCTCAACATGTCTTCCAAAATCTGATTCACCCTTTCTGTCTGACCATCTGTTTGAGGGTGGTATGTTGAGCTTCTTATTACATGAGTCCCAAGTGATTCTTGCAATTGCTCCCAAAAACGTGCCATGAATGGTGCTCCTCTGTCCAATACGATAGTCCTTGGTATTCCATGCAAGCGAACTATCTGGTCAATGTAGATTTCTGCATATTTCTCTGCCCTGTGGGTGGTGTGCACCGGCAAGAAATGAGCTGTCTTGGTCAATCTGTCCACAAAGACCCAAATAGAATCGTGGTGTCGGGAGGTATTGGGCAATCCCACAATGAAATCCATGCAAATATCCTCCCATTTCTAGGATGGTATGGGAAGGGGTTGTAAGGTGCCTGCTACCTTCAAATGACTGGCCTTGACTCTCTGGCAAGTGTCGCATTCAGATATATACTTCGCAATTTCCCTCTTTATTCTGGTCCACCAGTACAAGGATCTGAGGTCATGATACATCTTGTTACTGCCTGGGTGCATGGAGAATTTGGAAAGGTGAGCTTCATCCAATATTTTCTTTCTGAGCTCGGGGTTCTTGGGAACAACCAATCGGTCTCCAAACCATAGAATCCCTTTGCTGTCCTGACGGAAGCATTTGTATTTATCTGCCTTCTGTTCGATGATTTCCTTAATGACTTGGACACCCTTGTCACCAACCTGTGCCATGACTATTTGCTCATGTAAGGTGGGCTCCACTGAAATATAACTAAAAGCACCGGAGGAAATGACTTCTAGGTTCAGCTTGCACAACTCATCACATAGGGTGGTGATTCTTGCATCCATATTCATACAATTGCACTGGGCTTTCCTGCTTAAGGCATCTGCCACCACATTGGCTTTGCCAGGATGGTAATGCACCTCCAAATCATAGTCCTTGATTAACTCTAACAATCTCCTCTGCCTCATAATAAGATCAGCCTGGGTGAAGATATATTTGAGACTCTTATGATCAGTGTAAATATTACAGTGAGCTCCCATCAAGTAATGTCTCCAAATCTTGAGAGCATGAACTACAGCTGCTAACTCCAAGTCATGTGTGGGGTAGTTCTGCTCATGGGGTCTGAGGGCTCGGGAGGCATAAGCAATGACCCGGTTGTATTGCATCAAGACACATCCCAATCCAGTGCCTGAAGCATCGCAATAAACCTCAAAAGATTTTGTGTTGTCTGGCTGAGCTAACACGGGTGCTGTTGTCAAATGTTGCCTTAGTGCATGAAAGGCATCCTCACATTTCTGACTCCATTCATACTTGACTCCTTTCTTCAACAATTCAGTCATTGGCTTGGCAATCCTGGAGAAATCCGGAATAGATCACCGATAATACCCTGCCAATCCCAGAAAACTATGAATCTGCCGTACAGTGGTAGGAGGTTTCCAATTCATCACTTCTTGTACTTTCTCAGGATCAACTGATACCCCATCCTGAGAAATGGTATGACCCAAAAACTTGATTTCCCTCAGCCAGAATTCACATTTGGATAATTTAGCATACAACTGATGATCACGCAGTCTCTGAAGTACGGTATGCAAATGTTTAGTATGCTCGGCTTCATTTTTGGAATACACCAGAATGTCGTCAATGAAAACTACCACAAACTTGTCCAGCTCTGGCATAAAGACTGAATTCATCAAATACATGAAGTAAGCCAGGGCATTGGTCAGCCCAATAGACATCACCAAATACTCATAAAGCCCATATTTGGTAGAGAAAGCCGTCTTCAGAATATTGCTGGCCCTGATCTTGATCTGATGGTAGCCCGAGCGAAGGTCTATCTTGGAGAATACCTTGGCTCCCACCAACTGATCAAACAATACATCAATGCGAGGCAATGGGTACTTGTTCTTGATGGTCACCGCATTGAGAGGGCGGTAATCGACACACAATCTCAGACTCTCATCGTTCTTCTTCACAAATAAGGTGGAACATCCCCATGGTGAAGTACTTGGGCGAATAAACCCCTTGTCCAACAACTCTTGCAGCTACTTTTTCAACTCCGCCAACTCTGCTGGAGGCATCCTATAGGGTCTTTTGGATATTGGTGCAGTCCCAGGGTGTAATTCAATTGCGAACTCTATGGCTCTGTCGGGTGGCATTCCTGGTAACTCATCCGAAAAAACATCTGGGTAGTCACAGACCACCGAGATTTTCTCAACAGGTGACTCTATCATGGTGAAGGCACAGGAACGGGTACATCCCTTGTCAGGTAGGTACAAGGTGATCTCGCCATCCTGTGGGGAGTGAATTTCTATGGCTCTGGCTGCGACATCAATTACCGCATGGTGTCGCTGACAACCTATCAGTCCCCAGGATGATATCCACACTATCCAATCCCATGATCAGGAGAGTGGTTTTAAATATAAAGCTACCCAACTTTATTGGTACGTGTCTATTGATCTGATAGGTGGCAACCCTGCCTCCGGGTGTAGAAATTATAATACCCCCATTGGTGTGGTGAAAAGGTAACTGGCACTTGGCACTAAATTTAGTACTGATAAAACTATGTGATGCACCAGAATCAAAAAGAATTATTGCAGGATAATTCAAAACTAAAAAGATACCAGTCAAGACGGGTGCTCCCTCTGGAATATCAGCCATGGTGGTGAAGTTCAGCCTGCCTTGCCTCACTTGCACCTTCTGCCTCTTGCCTTGGTTCTGGTTGGAATTCTGTCCCTGCCTCTGCTGGTTCCTGGGGCAGTTCTTAGCATAATGCCCGGTGTTACCACAAGTGAAACACTTGTTGTCATTGGCCTGACGGTACTGCTGCTGCTGTGGCTGATTGTTCCTCTAAACAGAGGGCTGAGAGCGGTTGGGTGCCTGCTGCTGCTGCTGTGGTCGGATCACCCAACGTCCTTGCTGTTGCTGGGGTCCCCTATTCTGAGGATCAGATACAATCCTGAAGCGTTGTGGCTGAGCTGAAGGTCCTGTCATAGGGGTCTTCCTCTTCTTTTCTACCTGACGGGCTATGATGCAATCCTCCTAAGATATGGCCATGTTGACTAACTCATTGTAACTATTGGCCCTGACGGTGTTAAGACGGTCGCGGAGCTTAGTGCTGAGCCCCTCTTGAACCTGTCCCTCTTCTTCTCATCAGTGTTTGCATGATATCCGGCATACTGACATAGGTCATTGAAGGCCTGAGCGTACTGTAACACTATACGATTACCCTAAGTGAGTGCCAGAAACTCATTTAGCTTGCGATCCATAATGCCTGCTGGTATGTGATGCCCTCTGAAAGCTGCCTTGAATTCTCTCCATTCCACCACGTGGCCATCTGGCTGCATAGCGAGAAAGTCATCCCACCATGCCCGTGCGGGTCCGCAAAGCTGCTGAGTGGCAAAACGAACTTTGGCTGCATCTGAACAATTGCCGGTAAGTAATGGGAATTTGGATTCCACTACCCTGATCCACACATCAGCATCAAGTGGATCCTCTGCCTGAGTGAACAACGGCGGTTGAGTGCTGAGGAACTCCTGATAAGTGGCTGCTGCTGGGGGACGCTGATGGTGATCGCCACCACCATAGTGCTGAGGTGGTGGCTGTCGCTGAGCCAACTGCCGCAAAATCTCGTTCTGCTGAGCCATCAATTCCTGCATGGTAGGATGCGGTGGCGGGGGTGGAGGAATGCGCTCATTCTGTCCACGACGCGCTCTTCCTACCATCTAAAAAATTTAAGGATGCTCTCAACATTATGCTTCAGATGTCAGGGTTCATATGTGTCACACCCGGTTTTAGAAGGTAAACCGAATGCGAACCATGTACGTGCCAGGATCAGCAATTCACGTAGACAGCAGTTACATAACATTGACATCATCACACTGTGCTCAAATAGTATTAAAAAGGCAAATAATAGTCGATTACATCATATGTATGGGACATCCACATAGTCTTTACAATAAATCAAAGTGCAGAAAAGAAACGTAGATAAACGCGGCCTTCACAGGCAGCCGACTGGGGGTTGCCGCTAACCCACACCTAGAACTCGTCGTAGTCTTGGAACTCCTGGAAGTCTCCTTCCATGGCTTCATCTTCTCCTGAGCAGTGGTTGCAATGCTGACAACCTGGGGGGGGGGGGTTTGGTGTGTAGAGCAAGGGTGAGTACACATCAACATACTCAGCAAGCGTCCTGTTTGGCTGTAGTGGACTAGCTTTATGTGGGGGTAAGTCAAGCAGTTGCTTTTAGTTGGTCAGATTATTATTACTAGTAGAGAAAGCCAAGTTTTTGGTTTAACCCACGTTATTAACCCAAACGTACTCCTTTCCAAACGGAAAGAGTACCACTTACCATTACTAGAGTCAAAACCAAGAACCATCAATCTCATTGCCACCTGCAATCCGAACATCTCTGATCAAGTACCACTAATCACTGGAGCTCCCTTGGTCGCTCATAACCGCGAGCACAGCTGATATATCAGTTTCATAACACTCTGTAGAGGTTGCGCACTTTACCCATGAGCCGTGATCCCCTTTTTGCCTCGGGTTGTACGGACCCTTGAACACTCCCAAGGTGAGTAGGCAGGGTCTCACTACGTAGCCTTTACAAAGATTCCCCGGGGCTGTAGCCGCCCAATAGGTTCCCTAAATGTACCGCACTCCTCCCCAAGGGACAAATCAACCTTGGCAGAGCGAGCCGCATACACCGAGCCCCATTGACGGCACGACGGCTAAGCGAACTACACCCCGGTTCCTCTAATTATTCAGCTAAGGGCATCCCACTCCACCCTCATGGTTGCACTATTTTCCCGGGCGGTCATCCAACGAACAGGTCCTTATAAAGAGGCACTCGAGAAACCGCTCGAGCCCCCTTAAAGGCCACAAGTATAACATCATAATAAGAAGGGGGAAAACAGCGTATCATTGATAATTCTGATCATGTTCATTAATTAGAGTTGAGAAATAGCATAAGACTAAGCAATAATAATCCAACCCAAATAGGTAAACAAGGACATGGATAACAAAAGCTAGTAAATCCTTAGGTATAAATGTGTAATGCGGGAGGTGAATTAAAGAATGAATAGGACAGAGATAGGTCAAGGAACACTAGCCTCCACCAACCGACTGCTGCTCAGGGGCTTCTCCTGCGAGTTCTTTGGGTTCCTCGACCAAATCGTTCTCTATGCGAGTGCAAACATGCATACATCCATCCATTCAAATTAGGAAACAAATAGTACACCATACAAGAGAACAAGTAGATTAAACATGCATAGAATATGACATACGATATTGCATTGGCCATGGTTAGAAAGGGACGCGGGAAGGTCTCGCAGGGGTTAAAGCTATACTCGAAGCGTGTTACGGGTAGATGCATAACTAAGCGCTACGTGACTTAATCCCATCGAGTTACACTAACAAGTATTAGCCACATGCACTAATATAATTATAACTATTTTCAATTGATCGACATTAAACGAGATCCAAGATTAGCTACATGAAATAATTAATGTAACCAATTTCTAAATTGAGTTCCGATTATTGATATGAACAACGTGATTAGCGCGCATAGAATACACAGGGGGGTAGACGGGCACGTCTAGGGGTAGACGAGCGCGCCGAGGGCACAGCGAGCCGTGCCAAAGCACCACGCGCACCACGCGAGTACGCACGCGCAAGCCGCGCTGATGCGTCGCGAACGGGTCACGCACACGCCAGGGTCGAATGCGCGGGCCGCACGCTGGCCGAGCTCGAGGCGCGTACCACAGGCACGCCGGACCGAGCTCAAGGCCGCGCCGGGGCACGCAAGGCGAGCGCGCGCACATCGGGCGCTATGGGCAGGGGCGGACGTGCCACACAGCGCCACGGCGGCCGCTGCGCCGGGAGGGCCGAACGGGGCGGGGAGCTGCACCGCGGGCGAGGACACGCGGGCACGCCGTGCCGAGGCCGCACGCCATGGCCGCGACGAGGACGAGGCGCGAGGGCGGCCGAGCCAGGGTCGGTTTGCGCTCAGCGGCGGGCGAGGTCAGGTCGGGGAGGGGGAATGCCGGGGCCGGGCGCGGGGAACTCGAGCTCGCCGCGCAGGGAGGGGTTGGGGTGGGCGGACGCCGAGGACGGCGACTGAGCGTGCCGGGGCGGGGCCGCACGGGCGCGCCGCCGCGCCGGGCAGGGGAGAGAGGGGGTCGAGGCGAGGAGGGGCGCCGGGGTTGCGGGCCGTGCCGGGCGGGCGGGCGCGAGCGCCATGGCCGGCGAGCTGGGCCGTGCCAAGGTCGGGGCGGGGCTAAGGCCAGGCGAGCGCGCCACCGCGCCGAGGGCGCCGGGGCCGGGACCGCGCGCCGCGCCACGGGGAGGGGGGAGCCAGGGCGGGGTGGGGCGCCATGGCCGCGCCATGGCCGGCCGCGCCGAGCCGGACGGGCCACGCGCGCCGGAGCCGCCGCGCCGGGGAGGGAAGGAGGGGAGGGGCGAGGCGAAGAGGAGGGAGGGGGGGTTTACTGCGAGGGGCGAGGCCGGCGTAGAGGGGGGCGGTTCCGGTCGGCAGCGGGGTGGGGAGGGAGAGGGAAACGAGCTGCACGGGGAAGAAGACGTGTGCGAGGGGGGGTAGAGAGGAGAGAGAGAAAGGGGGGAGGCGGTTTTGGGGAAGGCAGCGGCTGGCAGGTGGGCCCCACCGAGGGGGGGGGTGGGGTGGCGGCGGCGGTGGTTGCGCCCACGCCGCAGCGCGCGCAGGACGCGGGGGGGGGGGGGGGCGCTTGGGCCGCGCGAGCGCGCCGGTTCGGCCCAAAGTGGGGGGGAGAGGGGAATTCCTTTTTGTTTATTTTCCCTAATTTCCCACCTTAATCTATTATCAAATGCATGCTTTCACACATCCACTCGACAAACAAAATCAGTGCATGGACCAACATGGTGCAGCAAACAAAATAAAGTATTTTAGGGTTTTGCTTTACACGAGATCCCAAGCCGAGTCACACTAAAACTTTGGAAAAGGTCAAGGTTTAGCGGGGGAAAAAGGAAAAAGGAAAGGGTAACGCCCAAATTTGGCGAATAAAGAAAAGAAAAAATTCAACTCCAAAATTCAGGGCGTTACAAACCTATCCCCCTTAAAAGAATCTCGCCCTCGAGATTCAGGGTTGGCTAGCAAAGAGCTCAGGGTATTTAGCCATCAGATCATCTTCACGCTCCCAGGTTGCTTCTTCCTCAGAGTGATGGCTCCATCTGACTTTGCACATTCTGATGGTTTTCCTTCGGGTGACTCTATCTGCTGTCTCAAGGATCTGCGCTGGTTTCTCTGTGTAGGTCAAGTCCTCCTGGACCTCCAGACCTTCAACCGGCAATTGCTCCTCTGGCACACGCAAGCACTTCTTCAATTGAGACACATGAAAGACATCATGCACACAGACAAATTCTCTGGCAGACTGAGCTGATAGGCCACTTCTCCACGCCTTGCGAGAATCTGATACGGACCAATGTAGCGGGGTGCTAGCTTGCCTTTGACCCCGAATCTTCTGACTCCTCTGATCGGTGACACTTTCAGATAGACGAAGTCCCCAACTTTGAAACTCAGCTCTCTCCTTCTTGTATCTGCATAACTTCGCTGCCTTGATTGCGCTATCTTCAAATTCTCTCGAACCATCTTGATGTTCTCTTCGGCTTCAAGCAGAATGTCTGGCCCAAACACTTGCTTTTCTCCATGCTGATCCCATTGCAATGGAGTTCTACAACTCCTCCCATAAAGCGCCTGAAATGGTGACATCTTCAAGCTGTCCTGGTAACTGTTGTTATAGGAGAACTCTGCATAAGGCAATCTCTTGTCCCATCTGGACTGATCTTGCAACGCACAGGCTCTCAACATGTCTTCAAGGATTTGATTGGTCCTTTCGGTCTGACCATCCGTCTGCGGATGATAAGCTGAACTGAAATTTAGATGTGTGCCCAAGGCTTCATGCAACTGCTGCCAGAAATGAGAGGTGAACTGCGTTCCTCTCTCTGACACTATCTTCTTTGGCACACCATGAAGACAAACAATCCAAGACATGTATAATTCTGCCAATACTGCACTGCTGTAGTTGGTCTTGATAGGTATGAAGTGGGCTGACTTGGTTAAGCGGTCCACCACTACCCAAATGGAATCGTAGCCGGCTCGAGTGCGAGGCAATCCGACTATGAAGTCCATACCAATTTCATCCCATTTCCACTAAGGGATTTGCAATGGTTGCAACAATCCAGCTGGTCTCTGGTGCTCTGCCTTGATCCGCCGACAACTATCACACATAGCCACATGCTCTGCGATTTCTCTCTTCATTCCGTACCACCAGAATTTCTTCTTCAGATCCTGATACATCTTCTCACTTCCGGGGTGAATCGAATAAGCTATCTCATGAGCTTCCTTGAGGATCAACTCCCGAATAGATTGGACATTGGGAACACACAAGAAGTCTTTGAACCATATCACACCTCCTGCGTCTTCCCGAAAATCTTTGCCTCTGCCATCTAGAATCAGTCACCGGATCTCACTGATCTTCTCATCATTCTTCTGCGCTTCTTTGATTTCCCGCTCCAGGGTAGGTTCTAACTCAATTGTGACTCCTCGCGTGTTGTTCAGAAATCCGAGACTCAACCTGTCAAACTCTTTAGCCAACTCATAAGGCATCGGACGAGCGACCATCAGATTGACTTTACTCTTCCTGCTCAAAGCATCTGCCACCATGTTCGCTTTGCCTGGGTGGTAATGAATCTCCAACTCATAGTCTTTGATCAACTCTAACCATCTTTGTTGCCTCATATTCAGCTCTGACTGAGTGAATATGTACTTCAGACTCTTGTGGTCCGTGTAAACATCACATTTCTGTCCATACAGGTAGTCCCTCCATGTCTTCAGTGCGTGAACCACTGCTGCCAACTCTAGGCCATGGATTGGGTAATTTTTCTCATGAACCTTCAGCTGTGGGGACGAGTAAGCCACAACTCTTCCCTCTTGCATCAACACGCATCCCAAACCAGTGTAACAAGCATCACAAAACACCGAGATGGGCTTGTCCACATCAGGCAAGACTAAGACAGGCGCTGTAGTCAACTTCTCTTTCAGCGCTTCGAAGGCCTCTTGGCATTTTTGGGTCCACTTGAACTCAACCTTTTTGCCTAGCAACGCTGTCATTGGTTTCGCAATCTTCGAAAACCCTTCAATGAATCGCCGATAATATCCGGCCATTCCAATGAAGCTCTTGATTCCCCGAGCATCTGTTGGCGCTTTCCAGTTCAGAATATCTGCCACTTTCTTCAGATCCACAGCCAATCCTTCTTTGTTGATTATATGACCCAAGAACAGAACTTCACTGATCCAGAACTCACACTTGCTCAACTTTGCATACAGCTGGTGCTCCCGCAATCTCTGCAATACCATCCTCAAATGATCTGCATGCTCTTCTTCGCTTTGGGAATATATCAGAATATCATCAATGAATACCACCACAAACTTGTCAAGATAGTCCATGAATACACTGTTCATCAAGTTCATGAAGAAGGCCGGTGCATTTGTCAAACCGAAAGACATCACAATGAACTCATACAACCCATACTTGGTAATGAATGCCGTCTTCGGAATGTCTGAAGGTCGAATCCTGAGCTGATGATAACCCGACCTTAGATCTTTCTTGGAGAACACACTGGCTCCTCTCAACTGGTCGAACAGATCTTCTATTCTGGGCAAAGGGTACTTGTTCTTGATTGTGACCTCATTCAGAGCTCGATAATCGATACACATCCTTTTGGTGCCATCTTTCTTTTCCACAAATAGGATAGGGGCGGCCCAAGGCGAGGTGCTTGGCTGATGTAACCTTTCTCTGACAACTCATCGATCTGCTTCTTAAGTTCAACTAACTCTGGTCCTGATACTCTGTAAGCTCTCTTAAAGATGGGGGCGGTGCCAGGAAGAAGCTCTATAGCAAATTCAACTTTCCGCTCTGGTGGCATACCTGGTAGGTCCTTTGGAAACACGTCTGGGAACTCAGACACAACCCTGATACTCTCAATTGGGTCTGCTTCACTGCTATCGACAGCCATCTGATAACAACTTCCTTTCTTTGGCTCAGGCGAGACTAACTCCGTCACCACTTCCTCTCCAAGTGGGGACATTAACTTGATTGTCCTCTTATCACAACTGATAACTACCTGATATTCTAGCCAATTCATCCCTAGGATGACATCTATTCCCTGAGTACCCATTACTATGAGATTAGCGGGAAACGCTATCCCCCTTATTTCCACACTTACATTCAAACAAATGCTATCGGCTTGAATTTTTCCACCGGCTGAGTCAATTTGAATGGGGATTGACATGGTAGTAATTGGAAGATTATGTGCTTCTACCCATGATGCAGTAATGAATGAATGCGTTGCTCCAGTATCAAATAACACTTCTGCAATATGGGAGTCGACTGGGAACATACCTACTATCATGTCGGGGTCTCCTGAACTGCTTCAGCCTCCAAGTGGTTAAGTCTCCCATGATTATAGCGTGGCTGAGAGCTGTTGCCTGCTCCAGGCTGAGACACATTCTGCTTTGCTGGGGCATTGGGGCCTGACTGCTGCTAGGCTGCCTTCTTCAGACATTGCATCACCCAATGGCCTTGCTCTCCACAGTGGAAACATGCTCTGTTTCCAACCTGAGCTAGTGCTGCCTGACTGTTCCGCTGGTTTGCTGGGGCAGGAAGACGAGGTGCCTGTTGATTCTGCCTCTGGAACTGACCTCCTCCTGACTGATTGTTCTGACGATTCTGATACTGGTGCTGAGGATACTGCCTTTCAAACTGCTGCTGCTGAGGTGGATGCTGGTTCTGCCTGAACTGCTGAGGTCGATTGCCTGAGAAACGAGGACGATTGCTGCTTCCAGGCTGGGGTCCACTGATCTTGCGCTTGCGATCCTCCATCTCCTTATGCTTCCTCTCTGTCATGATTGCTCTGTCAATCAGGTGCTAGAATGTCGGGAAGGTATGATTCATCAGTTGATACTGAAGAGGGTCAACCAAGCCTCTCAGGAAACAATACTGTCTCTTAGCGTCGGTGTTGACATCTTCAGGAGCATAGCGAGACAATTGCAGAAACCTGTCCTGGTACTCACTGACAGACGATGACCCTTGCTTAAGAGCCAGGAACTCCTCCTTCTTAACTGTCATCAAACCTGCGGGCACATGATACTGACGAAAGTTACCTCTGAACTCTTCCCAGGTGATGGTGTCGGGGTTGGCATGGGTGGCAAGATAAGACTCCCACCATGACTGGGCTGCTCCTCTCAACAGACGAGGACCATACAAGACTTTCTCCCTGTCATCACACTAAGCGGTATGCAACTCCCGCTCCACAGTGTGTAGCCAGTCTTCAGCATCCATGGGGTCAGAGGAGTGAGCAAAGGTCGGAGGATGACCTCTCATGAATTCAGCACGCTTGTCCCTAGGCATCTGAGGCATCTGGAGATGAGGTGGTGGCTGCTGCTGCTGCTGAATGGCGGCCAGAGTCTAACCAATGGCTTGGACTGCCTGGGTCTGCATCAGAAACATCTGCTCGATGGACATCAAGGGCGGGGGTGACAGATGCTGCTGCTGGGGTACCTCATCCTGCTGAGCTGCCTGCTCCTGCTGAGCACGCCTTCCTCCTCTGCGCCTGTTTTCTGACATCTGCAGAATGCAACCACACATCAGAACTGATCTTGCAAATCTTGCAGCATAAGAAAAGAATATAGAATTCTCCGCAACACTAAACAGATGAGCATCTTCACTGATCTCCAACACAGACCAACACAGCTTCTCAGATGAAGAGGAAAGTGGAATAAAAGGCTGCCCAACTAAATAGCTAACTCCTTTAACATATAACAGGTAAACCAAAATGCAGGGGATACCCACATCCTGGTGACAGTCATTACAAAGATCCAAATCAAACATAGTTCATCATGACAAACATAAATGCACAGGATATAGCAAACTACCCTGTCTAACTAAGACTAACTAAGAGCGAGACTAATGCTAAGACTATAGCTTCTATGTATGTATTTCGTATTAATTACAAGATCTGACTCTGACGATCTATGGCTCTAAATTTATCTTGGTCTTGTAGTCAGGGTTGCCATAAGACTGGTGTCCACGCCGAGGTGAGCGGTACGGGTGCTGAGTCCCGACGGGAGCGGGGGAACCATCATCCAGGTGACGACGTTTCGCGTGCTCAGCCCACAGCTGGGCGATCTCAGCACGAGCCCTACTCAGCTCATCTAATGCATGGTCCAGCTCCGTGTTTAGCACGGTGGCTAGGTTGACTGTGCTGCTCAACCTAGGATTGTCCTCACCGACAGGTGAAATAATCACGCCTCCTGTGCTGCCAGATGGACGATGGGGGTAGTACTTCTGGTTGAGACCATCAGCTACCCCACCGAGCACTGAACAGTAGTGCGAAAGCGCACGCCATGCGGCATCTTGCATTGCCGCCTCAGCTGAGTCCCGCTCAGAGATGGAATAGTGCTCCGAGGAGATCTTAGCACCCTAGAGACTGTTTTCCGGACGGCGCACCAAGCAGGTCGCCTCCCAGCGGTCCGGGTAGACCTTGCGACTATGCTGGTAGACCACACAACAATACTCGATGGACCAAGTACGTCGGTCAAGTGCCTGACGTAGTAGGGTGTCGAGCGCATCGTGGAAGTGACACCCGCGAGCAGCGTCGTGAGTGATGGGTCGAGCAACCCATCCTTCCGGCTCCTGGTCAGCAGAAAAGTCGGTGTCGTGGCTCGAGCTATCGTCGCCACCTCCGTCGTCTGGGTCTCCTCCATCAGCTACTCCAGGGGCTGGGGCGCTCAGTGGTGGTGCAGGGGGCAGCCTCCAGGGGGAGCACAGGGGAGCAGCTCCTCACAGACTCTATCTCCTGCTGGAGCGAGAAAGAAGAGCCCTGCTGCTCCTACTCCTGTCGTCGACGTTCCTGCTCCTCATGCAGGCAGTGGTGCAGCCTCTCCAAGTGGCTAGACTGACCGGCCACGGGACGGCGAAGCGGACGCTCCACGAGGCGAGAGGGTAAGAAGGGGATGACAGACTTCTGTGCGGTGTGTCTAAGACGAGCCATCTACAAAAGACACCGCAAGCAAAAGAGTGAGAATAGAACTAATATGACCAGCAAGTAATGAACCATAAATAAAGGAAGGATTAGAATAAAACTGTAACACCCCAGGTGTTACTCAGGGTATCCACCCAGGGCTACACCTTTTAAACCTACTATCACATGTGGGTTAGCTGAGCAAAGTACATCAAACTTAGAATTCAAATCCTAAGCGAAGTGCAGCCCATCTTAGATGTCATACCTTAACCTATCATGCATCTAAAGGGGAGAATTGCCCAAAACCCTAAAGCAAACCCCCTTTGGACAATGGGAACCCTAGATGTAAGTATAACCAAAAGGTCATGAAAACCTTATGATCATGGCTTGGGCCAAATATAAAAGTTGTAATACACTTAATAACCTACAAATAATGGTAAGAAAGTAACCCCAAAAAGATTTCAGAAAAACCCCAAAAAGTTCACCAAAGGTTTGAGCAGAAAAGAAAAATCAGAAATTGCCTAAGTCCAAAACTAACCTTTGGCCAAAGATCACACATGTTCACCCTCATTCAAACTTCAAAACACTTCGACCCAATTGACAAAGTGGCACCAAATTAACCCTAGAATGCCCTGGAAAAAGTTGACACCTACCCTAAGACGTTTGACACGACTTGGCACCATTTTTGTCTCGGTTTGGACATCTCTGACATAGCCGACTTCCCACCCCCATATCTCTCTAACTCGACCACATCTACCCTTGGAACTCACATGAACTAGCTCTAGGTCCAGGGAAGAGATCTCTCACAGGCTCTAGGGCAAGATTCGTACGTTTTGGCCGCTCAGCAGAGGGAAGAACACGGGCAGAAGCAAAGAGCCACGTGTTCGACGCGCTCTGAGCTCGCCGAGCACGCCCGCGCGCGCCCCCGCGTGCCCCGCGTCGCGCCAAAGACCAGCCGGCGCCATGGCCCGCGCTCGCGCCTATAAAACCCCCAGGAACCTTGACCGTACCTCTCCGCACGCGCTCGACCTCACCGGAGCCCAAAACCACCGGCGTTTGCCTGTGCACGGCGTGCCCGCGGCCGCCCGATCCCCCTGCCACCGTAGCCCGGCCAGTAGAACCCTTCCCAGCCCCGTCCAGCCCTTGGAAAAGATTGTGCACACCTCGATGAAGCTCCCCGAGCGAGGAATCGGAGTTTGCTTCGCCGGAGAGGCCAGTCCAAAGTCGTCGGACTCCACCCGACCGCCAGCGAGCGTAGACCGGGTCGCCGTGGTTTGGCCGGCACACCCGCCGCCAGCGAGAGCGCCCGCCTGCGCACGTGGACCGGGCGATCCCGGCCACCCCCGCCGTCGAGTCGTACACCGTTGTGACCGCCAGAACCTCCCGGAGCCAACCTCGCCCCTCGCCAGACCTCTCTCGCCGCCGATAAGCCGCGCCACCCTTTTCTTTCTCGCGGATACTGTTTAAACCTAGGGAGGGACCGCGGGGGAGAAGAAGAGAAAGCTAGGGGGTTTTACGCAATGTCAGTGACTCAGAGAAATAGTAGCGCGGGGGTATAACTGAGAGAGTTGGTTTGGAAATAACCCGAGGACTTCGGTGCAAAGTGGTTTTTCCAGAAAACCTTTTAATAAATCAGATTTAAATTCAAATAGAACTTGAATAATTCATATCTTCTGTTTTATTCACCCAAATCAAGTCAAACCAATTTTGCCAGACCTTAAATAATGTAGGCTATTTAATAAAAATATAAAAACCCTATGTGCTATAGAAAACTTTAGGGTTCTGATTTAAATATTAATTTTGCCAAAAGCTAAATAATAGGAAGAAAAATAGTTGCACTATTTTACTGAGGTTAAGAAAATTTGGAGAAGTACATGACCACCTACTGACCTGTTTAAAAATGCTAAACCCCTCTGTACACCCAATTAAGGTAGAGTTTACCATTTATTTTATATTGTGCTTAAGGTTAAAGAAAATAGGAAAGATAAATTAAATAAAGAATCAGGGAGCCCCCATATTTTTGTTAGTCTATTTATTCAGTATAGTTCACTAGAAAAATTTATTATACTCTAGTTTAGTATAAAATAATTGGGATACCTTTTATTTTGAGAAAACAAGGAAAACTTAGAAAAACCCTAGAAAAATAACCCCAAGGCAAAAACACCCAAACCTTGGGATAACTAATGGGTTGTTATTATGAACATAAGAAAAATATGAAGTCTGTTGTTTGATATTTTTCAAATAACAAGTTAGTTATAAGCACCTTTTTGGCATAAAACTTTAGAAAATCAGAACTAAATAACCACCAATTAACCTTCTGTGATTTTTGGCACATAAACTTGTGATTACTGTTAGATACCAATAAAAATGATCCTTAAGACAGAACCCACCCCTAGTTAAGAGTTGTAGTGTAAAGTGACCCTCTTTTGCCCAACTTTTGTTATTTTAGTCCAAGGCATACCCTTTCCAGGATGGACCTCAAATTCATAGAACAAACTATAATAACCAATGGCAACCCACTGTATTTTTTTACAAATGTTTGGAGAAAGTTTAATCATGGTTATAGTTCAAACCTACACTAGAATTCTTAAATAGAAAATAAAGAAGGGGAAAATGAATAATGGAAATTAGTGCCATCCTAAAACCCTTTGTAAGTTTTCCACTGAAACATATATAAGGGAAATGCCAATCCACTATGCTTATCCTTAACAAAACCTAAACTTAGAATGATAAGCATAAACTACTAAAAGCCACGTATGACCAAGAAACCCTAAGTTGCCAACTAACTTAGTTTTTCTTCCTTTAGCATAATGTTATTAAATACTGCATAATCATGACCTACATATTCATTGCATTTCGATAGACTGTAACCTCGTGCCGGAGCAAGGAGCTGCTCAGGAGGTAGCCCCGGATCCAGCACCAGAGCCTGCACCAGAGGATCTGCCTACCACAGCTTTGGAAGGCAAGCCCCGGTTTTATGCATAACCTGTTCTATATGCTATTTTACTACACTTAATGTTTGTAGGCTTGTATTGTGCACTTAAGTATAGGAGTTGTTTGAAACCCTAGTTGCATGAACTCAGGATTCCTTTTGAGATGGATACTAGTATGCTAGGTCGAGTAGATGCTTTATTAATTAGGATCTCGGTAGAAGTCGAGTGATTTTTCTAGCACTCACGCGAGGTCAGGAAATTGGTTGTATCCACTTTCTTATCATAATGATACTGGGTTGTGGACAACAATCCATGGGGATTGGTTGTCCACGGGATGGAAATTTGAATAAGGATTAAGGTGTGGTACCGTGTGTCAAGCGTTTGAACGTACTAAACACATACCGAGAAATATGGTAAATCGGTAAGCCTAGTACCTGAGTGAACCTACCCGCAGATTGCCCTCCTCACGTGACCTGAGACGTGGTCTCCCATTCCGGTTATGGTGGGTACAAGTGCGGTCACTGCACGACGGCAGTCGGGGTCAGTGGGGCATTGTACGCCAAGGCGGTGAGCCCCTTTCTGTTGCTAGGGAATCGATGGGGACGTTTGATGTGCGTGGGGACGGAGTGCCTCGCCACGTCGTGTGTTTAGGTTTACCTTGCAAGGATAAAAACTCGATTCGAATCGTCTGCTTCTCGCAGCTAATGAGACTGCTTGATCCATGCTGCTACATTGAGTAACAAGTGGAAATGTGATGAGTTGACACAAGATGTTGATTGCTAAATATGTTTGATACCATGTATGAGTAGATAGTACACTTTTAGCCTTAAGAGAGTCACACTTAAACTTGACAAAGCTAAAACTTGATTTTTAAACTTAGCTAGTGCTTTTGGCAACCAAACCCCACAGCCAAACAACTGCATGTCTAGAGGTAGAGGAGTAGACTCCTCACACCGGGTAAGTCTAGCTGAGTATTAGCATACTCAGCCTTGCTTGTGGCATAATTTTACAGGTTCTTTGGAGGACATGGTTGCTGGAGTGACTTGGCCGTCCATCTTGCCACCGGGTTGGACTGTCGAGTGGGACCCCACCTCGGCTGAGGAGGAGCATGAGGAGTGATGGGACAGGCTTCCCCATCTCTTCGTTTATTCATCGTTAGTTTTATTCCGCTGCACTTCGAACAATGATGACTACTTTTGCAAAACTCCGGGGATGCTGTAATAATTTAATACTCCTTAATGTATGGTTTTATGCTTTATTGTATTTGCTCTGTGGCTCACCATCGAGTGAGATTGTGGTACTTGATCCTGTCAGTGGCCTTGTCGGACTAGATCCGAGGGATTGATGGGTTATTCCTATTTAAGTGCGGTCTAGCCTCTAAGGCGGGACTTAGGCACTTAAGTCGGAATAATTCGGGCAGTTCCGCCACAGCTAGTATCGGAGCTTGTACCACCACATAGGAATCAATAAACTATAAATACCATCCTTTTCTATGTAAAACTAGATAGAAACAACTGTTGGATAGATCGTAGGACGATCAGGATAGACCTAGAACGTGAAGCCTTAGGATGATAGAGGGGTAGTTAGGTGGCTAAGTGATTAAGCCCCACAGGCTACTATAAGGGATGGGAGTTCTTCCCTATTCCCTTTACGTTGATGCGAGGTCGTTCAGGACGAGCATGCATGCATTCTTAATTAAACTAATGGGTAAGAATTTAATACAAAATGATGACCAACTAAGTACCCCAGTACCATTGCCATAATTAGAGAGAGGCTGAGTTGTGTTTCCTTTTCTTTTTATAATTCTTTTCCTTTTACTTACGATTAACCGTACACAGATGACTTCCCACGGATCCTCGGACGACGGGAATGCACTGTCCCACACTGATGGGCTTGCACGAGAGGGTTTTCCCCGTATTTTGTGGGAGGTACTTCAGGGAGCTGGATACATGACACCTCCCCAGTACACGGTGCAGCAGTTCGAGAAGCACAGAGTGCCCCGTTGTAGGGTGAGGATGACCTTGGAGCCTCATCCCCTGTAGCCAGGTTGGCGTTCGCTGGACTCTGAGTCTTTTGGGTACCGGGCTAAGGATACAATCGAGGCGATTGCTCTGCACGGGTTGACCACTTTCTGTGGATTCCACCCCTTGGAGCTATCCACCCACCCCATTGGCTTGTTCCCCGCTGAGAAGGAGGACGACCCAATGTGGACGGACCGAGTGGAGCATGCCAAGGACATTTGGCTCTCTACCCAGGCCAGACTGCTCACTTGATGGTGCGGTGCATGAATGCCCTGTATCGTCTGCAAGTGATGCGTGGTGAGGCAATGTCCCATCTGATGGCATTGTTGGAAGCAACAAAGATCACCCTGGACAACAGAGAGGAGCTTGTGGTTGATTTGTCCACTGAGATGGTGGAGAAGGACTTGCAGGTGGAGCAGCTGTCAGATGAGATCCAAGAGCTGGAGGAATTAGTGGGAACCAGGGAGAACACCATCAAGGTTCTCGAGGATCAGTTAATTAACACCCAGCAGCAGCTTGCCGAGGCTAACGAGCATCTGGATATGCACCACCAGGAGATCCAGGATTTGGGGGCCAACGAGGATGTCGACATCGAGGGAGCGGAGGAGCCTGCCTCCAGTTTGGACACTGCAGGCTCAGGGAGACCACCTTCCCCCGAGTCGAGTGTTGCCTCATTCGCTCACTAGGTCGTAGGGATAGAGTTAGAAGTCTGTGATGGTAGGACTCCTCGAAGCTAGCTTAGCTTTTGCGCCCCTTGGGTACTAGGCTAGATAGGGTTGAGTCTTTTTGGCCATTGATGTAATCATGATGAACTCTTTTGGAAGCGTGGTTGGTGAATGCTGTCAGTCTTAATTTAAGGGAAAAAGTATGGACGATGTGAAACCTTTTATGATTATGCAATATATATTGGTTTTGCTCAATTGACTCTTTCGCCACAATTGAACCTTGATCCTCGGAAATGTGATATTAAGAATATACATGATTTTTCAGATGGCTGGAAGAGCGCGTCGTGGACAGAATGAGCGCATTCCCCCACCACCGCCACCACCGCCTACTCTGCAGAAGCTAATGGCTCAGCAGAACGAGATCTTAAGACAGGTAGCTCAGCGTCAGCCGCCACCTCAGCACTATGGTGGTGGTGACCATCAGCGTCACCCGACCATAGCTACTTACCAGGAGTTCCTCAGTACTCAGCCACCGTTGTTCACCAGGGCAGAGGACCCACTGGATGCTGATGTATGGCTGAGGGTAGTGGAATCTAAATTCCCACTACTCAATGGAGTTTGTTTTGAAGTGACTAAGGTCAGGTTTTCCACCCAGCAGCTTCGCGGACCCGCGCGGACATGGTGGGACCACTATCTTGCTATGCAACCAGTTGACCATGAAGTAGATTGGAGAGAGTTCAAGGCACCTTTCAGGGGACACCATATTCCAGCTAGCATTATGGACCTTAAGCTCAACGAGTTTCTGGCACTCACTCAGGGCAACAGGACAGTGTTGCAGTATGCTCAGGCTTTTAATGACCTATGCCAGTATGCTGGGTATCATGCAGACACGGACGAGAAGAAGAGAGACAGATTCAGGAGTGGGCTCAGCACTAAGCTCCGTGACCGCCTCAACACCGTCAGGGCCAACAGCTACAATGAGTTGGTCAACATGGCCATTTCTCAGGAGGACTGTATCACCGCTCGTCAGGTAGAGAAGAAGAGGAAGACCCCTGTGGCAGGACCCTCAGCTCAGCCATAGCGCTTCAGGATTGTGTCTGACACTCAAAGCAGGGGACCTCAGCAGCAGCAAGGGCGTTGGGTGATCCGACCACAGCAACAGCAGTAGGCACCCAACCGTACCCAGTTTCCAGCTCAGAGGAACAATCAACAGCAGCAGCAGTATCGCTAGGCAAATGACAACAGGTGTTTCACATGCGGCAACACCGGACATTATGCCAAAAATTGCCCCAGGAACCAGCAGAGGCAAGGGCAGAATGTTAATCAGAATCAAGGCAAGAGACAGAAGGTGCAAGTAAGGCAGGGCAGGCTGAACTTCACCACCATGGCTGATATTCCAGACGGAGCACCCGTCATGACTGGTATCTTTACCGTTTTGAATTATCCTGCTATTATTCTTTTTGATTCTGGTGCATCGCATAGTTTTATCAGTGCCAAATTTAGTGCCAAGTGTCAGTTACGTTTTCACCACACCAATGGGGGTATTACAATTTCAACACCAGGAGGTAGGATTGCCACCAATCAAATCAGCAGGCAAGTGCATATAAAATTTGGTAGTCTTGTGATTAGAACCACCCTTCTCATCTTAGGATTGGATAGCGTGGATATTATATTGGGAACTGACTGGTTGACCAGGCATCAGGCAGTACTGGATATTGCAGCAAGGGCCATTGAAATTCATTCCCCTGCTTATGGCGAGACTGTTTTATATTTGCCCGACCAAGGTTGTACCCGTTCTTGTGCGTTCGTTATGATAGAATACCCAGTGGAAAGGATCCCAGTGGTTTGTGACTACCCAGATGTTTTTCCGGATGAATTGCCGGGAATGCCACCTGATAGAGACATTGAGTTTGCTATTGAATTGCAACCCAGGACTGCTCCTATCTCCAAGAGACCTTATAGGATGCCTCCCGCGGAACTGGCAGAACTGAAGAAGCAACTGGAAGAATTGTTGGACAAGGGGTTCATTCGCCCAAGTACTTCACCTTGGGGATGTCCTGCTTTATTTGTGAAGAAGAAGGATGAGAGTTTAAGAATGTGTGTTGACTACCGCCCTCTCAATGCGGTGACCATCAAAAACAAATACCCACTACCCCGTATTGATGTCTTGTTTGATCAATTGGTGGGAGCCAAAGTGTTCTCCAAGATAGATCTTCACTTGGGTTACCATCAGATCAAGATCCGTGCCAGTGATATTCCCAAGACGGCCTTCTCAACCAGATATGGGCATTATGAGTTTTTGGTAATGTCTTTTGGGTTGACCAATGCCCCGGCTTATTTTATGTACCTGATGAACTCAGTATTCATGCCAGAGCTGGACAAATTCGTGGTCGTTTTCATTGACGATATTCTGGTGTATTCCAAGAATGAAGTCGAGCACACCAAACATTTGCATACTGTACTTCAGAGGCTGCGTGACCATCAGTTGTATGCCAAGTTGTCTAAATGTGAATTCTGGCTGAAGGAGATTAAATTCTTGGGTCACACAATTTCTCAGGATGGGATATCTGTTGATCCTGAGAAGGTACAAGAGGTGATGGATTGGAAACCCCCGACTACAGTGAGGCAGATTCGGAGTTTTCTGGGATTGGCAGGGTATTATCGACGATTTATTCCGATTTCTCCAGAATTGCCAAACCAATGACTAAACTATTAAAGAAGGGAGTCAAGTATAATTGGATCCAGAAGTGCGAAGATGCCTTTCATACACTGAGGCAGCATTTGACAACAACCCCAGTGCTGGCTCAACCTGATAACACCAAGCCCTTTGAAGTCTATTGTGATGCTTCTAGTACGGGATTGGGATGTGTATTAATGCAAGATAACAGAGTAATGCTTATGCCTCCCGAGCACTCAGACCCCATGAGCAGAACTACCCTACACATGATCTGGAGTTAGCAGCCGTGATTCATGCTCTCAAGATATGGAGACACTACTTGATGGGAGCTCACTGTAACATTTACACTGACCACAAGAGCCTCAAATACATTTTCACTCAGGCAGATCTGAACATGAGGCAGAGGAGATGGTTAGAATTAATCAAGGACTATGATTTGGAGGTGCATTACCATCCTGGTAAAGCCAATGTTGTGGTAGATGCCTTGAGCAGAAAGGCCAAGTGCAATTGTATGTGCATGGATGCGAGAGTTACCACCCTGTGTGATGAATTGTGCAAGCTGAACCTGGAAGTTGTTTCTTCAGGTGATTTAACTTATATCTCGGTGGAGCCCACACTGCAAGAGCAAATAGTTAGGGCACAGATTGAAGACAAGGGTGTTCAGGTTATCAAAGAAATGATCAAGCAGAAGGCAGAGAAATACAAGTGCTTCCGTCAGGACAGCAAGGGAATTTTATGGTTTAGAGATCGATTGGTTGTTCCCAAGGACCCTGAGCTCAGAAAGAAGATACTGGACGAAGCTCACCTTTCAAAATTCTCCATGCACCCGGGCAGCAACAAGATGTATCATGATCTCAGATCCTTATACTGGTGGACCAGAATGAAGAGGGAAATTGCCAAGTACATATCCGAGTGTGACACCTGCTAGAGGATCAAAGCCAGTCATTTGAAGGCAGCAGGCCCTTTGCATCCCCTTCCCATACCATCTTTGAAATGGGAGGAAATTTGCATGGACTTTATCGTGGGATTGCCCAATACCTCCAGGCACCATGATTCCATTTGTGTTATTGTGGACAGGTTGACCAAGTCAGCTCATTTCTTGCCAGTACACACCACCCACAGAACGGAGAAGTATGCAGAGATCTACATTGACCAGATAGTTCGTTTACATGGGATACCAAGGACTATAGTCTCAGACAGAGGAGCACCGTTTGTGGCACGATTTTGGGAGCAATTGCAGGAATCACTTGGGACCCATGTAATACGAAGCTCAGCTTACCATCCTCAAACAAATGGCTAGACAGAAAGGGTAAATCAGATTTTGGAAGACATGTTAAGGGCATGTGTGCTACACTACAGAAAAGATTGGGACAAGTGTCTTTCCTTGGCAGAGTTTTCTTATAATAACAGCTACCAGTCTAGCTTGAAGATGGCACCTTTTGAGGCCTTATATGGGAGAAGGTGTAGGATACCGCTAAATTGGTCACAAGCCGGAGAGAGGGAAATATTTGGGCCAGATTTGGTACTTGAAGCAGAGGCAAAGGTCAGAGTCATCAAGAAGAACTTAGAAGCTGCTCAGGCCAGACAAAAGAGCTATCATGATAAGAGGCGGAAGCCTCTACAATTTGAAGTGGGAGAGCATGTTTATCTTAAGGTGTCACCCACCAAGGGTGTCCAGAGATTCGGGATCAAGGGCAAGTTAGCTCCTCGCTACATTGGACCCTACGAGATCAAGGAGGCTTATGGACCTGTAGCCTATCAATTGAAGTTGCCACCCAGCATGTCAGCTGTTCATGATGTGTTCCATGTATCTCAGCTGCGGAAATGTGTCCGCCTACCCACTGAAGTGCTACCTGAGCCAGATATTGAGATAGAACCAGACTTGTCTTATCAAGAGTACCCCGTCAAGGTATTAGATCAGAAGGAGAGATCAACACGGGCAAAGTCGATCAGAATGTTTAAGGTTCAGTGGAGTCACCATTCAGTAGAAGAAGCTACATGGGAGACTGAGAATTTTCTACGCTCTCGCTTCCCCGACTTTCTGCCCAAAAGAGTCGGTACGTAACCCCAAAACCCCACCCCCACCTGCCCTTTGAATACAATTATAAGAAAAACTTAGATAGCAAGAGTAGTCTAAGTTGTGGATTTAACTCAAAAAGGACTTCCTTCTGAAGTTGCAAAGAGGATGACATTCGAAGAACAGTTAACTGGAGAAACTTAAAGAAAAGCAGAAACCACACACCACCACACCTTCATGGCACCCTCCTGAGGACTCTACCTAAAATCTCGGGACGAGATTCCTTTAGGGGGGAGGGCTGTAACACCCCAGGTGTTACTCAGGGTATCCACCCAGGGCTACACCTTTTAACCTACTATCACATGTGGGTTAGCTGAGCAAAGTACATCAAACTTAGAATTCAAATCCTAAGCAAAGTGCAACCCATCTTAGATGTCATACCTTAACCTATCATGCATCTAAAGGGGAGAATTGCCCAAAACCCTAAAGCAAACCCCCTTTGGACAATGGGAACCCTAGATGTAAGTATAACCAAAAGGTCATGAAAACCTTATGATCATGGCTTGGGCCAAATACAAAAGTTGTAATACACTTAATAACCTACAAATAATGGTAATAAAGTAACCCCAAAAAGATTTCAGAAAAGCCCCAAAAAGTTCACCAAAGGTTTGAGCACAAAAGAAAAATCAGAAATTGCCTAAGTCCAAAACTAACCTTTGGCCCAAGATCACACATGTTCACCCTCATTCAAACTTCAAAACACTTCGACCCAATTGACAAAGTGGCGCCAAATTAACCCTAGAATGCCCTGGAAAAAGTTGACACCTACCCTAAGACGTTTGACACGACTTGGCACCATTTTTGTCTCGGTTTGGACATCTCTGACATAGCCGACTTCCCACCCCCATATCTCTCTAACCCGACCACATCTACCCTTGGAACTCACATGAACTAGGTAGCTCTAGGTGCAGGGAAGAGATCTCTCACAGGCTCTAGGGCAAGATTCGTACGTTTTGGCCGCTCAGCAGAGGGAAGAACACGGGCAGAAGCAAAGAGCCACGTGTTCGACGCGCTCTGAGCTCGCCAGAGCACGCCCGCGCGTGCCCCCGCGTGCCCCGCGTCACGCCAAAGACCAGCCGGCGCCATGGCCCATGCCCGCGCCTATAAAACCCCCATGAACCTTGACCGTACCTCTCCGCACGCGCTCGACCTCACCGGAGCCCAAAACCACCGGCGTTTGTCCGTGCACGGCGTGCCCGCGGCCGCCCGATCCCCCTGCCACCGTAGCCCGGCCAGTAGAACCCTTCGCAGCCCTGTCCAGCCCTCGGAAAAGATTGTGCACACCTCGGTGAAGCTCCCCGAGTGAGGAATCGGAGTTTGCTTCGCCGGAGAGGCCAGTCCACGGTCGCCGGACTGCACCCGACCGCCGGCGAGCGTAGACCGGGTCGCCGTGGTTTGGCCGGCACACCCGCGCCGCCGGTGAGAGCACCCGACTGCGCACGTGGACCGGGCGATCCCGGCCACCCCCGCCGTCGAGCCGTACACCGTTGTGACCGCAAGAATCTCCCGGAGCCAACCCCACCCCTCGCCGGACCTCTCTCGCCGCCGGTAAGACGCGACCTTTTCTTTCTCACGGACACTGTTTAAACCTAGGGAGGGACCGCGGGGGAGAAGAAGAGAAAGCTAGGGGGTTTTGCACAATGTCAGTGGCTCAGAGAAATGTGGTGGAACCACCCGAATTATTCCAGCTTAAGTGCCTAAGTCACGCCTCAGGGGCCGTAACGCACTTAAATCGGAATAACCCGTCAGTCCCTCAGATCTAGTCTGATGGAGCCACTTAACCAGGATCAAATTCCACAATCTCACACGAAGGTGAGTCACAGAAGAAATACAATAAAACAGGAATCCACAAATTAAGTACTGAGTTGTTACATAAATCGGAGTTTTTGAGTAGCCAATGAGAGTTCACAAAATAAAGTGCAGCGGATAATCGATGTCGTCGGTATTGAGGAAATGGGCAAGGCCTAGCCCACTACTCCTCGTGCTCCTCTCCTGCCGGAGCAACATCCCACTCGACCGTCCAACCCGGTGGCAGGGTGGTAGGCCAAGTCACACCATCAACCATTTCCTGAATGGTACCTGCAAAAATTGTGCCACAAGCAAGGCTAAGTATACTAATACTCAGCTAGACTTACCCGGTGTGAGGAATCTACTCCTCTACCTCTAGACTATGCAGCTGTTTGGCTGAGGGGTTTGGTTTGCCAAAAGCACTAGCTGTTTCTAAAATCAACTTTTAGCTTTTCAAATTCTATCATCATTACTTAGCTAGATTTACTTATTCTAAGCATACATGGTAACAAGCATTTAGATCAATCAACAAGTTATCTCATGTAACCTCATTTCACTTCTTACTCGATGCAGTACAAGGAATCAAGCAGTCTCATTAGCTGCGAGAAGCAGACGATTCGAATCGAGTTTTAACCTTGCAAGGTAAACCTAAACACACGGCATGTCAGGGTACTCCGACCCTGCACATGACAACAGTCCCCATCGATTCCCCGTTCGCGTCCAGGCCTCACCGCCTTGGCATACAATGCTCCACTGATCCCGGCTGCCACCGTGCAGTGACCGCACTTGTACCCACCATAGCTAGCATGGGAGACCCAGTCTCAGGTCGCATGAGGGATAAAGTCCGCGCCCGGCTTCACTCAGGTACTAGGTTTACCGGTTACCATTTTTCCCGGCATGTGCTTAGTACGTTCAAAAGCTTGACTCACGTATCCACACATTAATCCTTAATTTTTTTCTCGTCTCATGGACAAGACATCCTCCCTGGATCCAAGTCCATAGACCAACATATATATCTCGTTATCAAGATGAATACAATCAATTCCTGACCTCGTGTGAGTGCTAGAAAAATCACTCGACTTCTACCGAGATCCTGATTAGCAAAGCAGCTACTCGACCTAGCATACTAGTATTCATCTCAAAAAGGAATCCTAAGTTCATGCAACTAGAGGTTTCAAGCAACTCCTACACTTAAGTACACATTACAAACCTACAAACATTAAGTGTAGTAAAATAGCATATATAAACGGTTATGCATAAAACCAGGGCTTGCCTTCAATTGCTGGGGCTGCAGGGAGATCCTCGATAGCAGCCTCTGAAGCCTGCTCCTGGTCCTCCTCTTGGACAGGTCCTTGCTCAGGGATGAGCACGTACTCTCCGTCGGCAAGATTACAATCTAATGAATGCAATGCGTAAGATACATGCATGATATGATATGTACTTTTAGAAATTACAACTTTTGACGGTGTATGATCCACTTGATTTAAACAAGGTTAACTTTACCTATGTAAGACCCTTGGGTGGTATACTTGGTAAATGACGTTAAACTTTAGCTAAGGCAAGTGGTAGGTTTTACTTTTAGGGGTTCCACTGAATTCTTTTTAAGTCTCAGGGAGAATTTATAAGTATTTAGGATAGGCTTATTGGGGTGAGGTTTATTTCTTCTTTCCCTTTCTTTTATTCTCTTAAAAGTTTTGGAGTAGGTTTAAACTACAAGTTGCTTTTATAAAATTCTAAAAATTCTGCAAAAATTACAGTGGCTTGGCACTGCTGTATGTTTCTCTGTTTCAAAATTTGGGGATCAGAAAGTGAATAGTTTTCTCTGGACAAAATTATTAAATTCTAGGGCAGAAGGGGTGCTTTGAACTACAACTATTATTTAATAGTGGGTAGTTCTATAAAACTTATTTTTGCTGGCTTTTAGGGGTTGTAACATGACTTGATACAAATTTCTAGCCATTAATACCTTTTAGTTATTTTACTATGGTTTTCTCAAGTTTCTAGCCAAATAGGTGCTTTCTACTACCACTATATTTGAAAAATATCAAACAACAGAGTTCTTATTTTTCTTGGTTATTATTTTGTGCAAGAGCAATCATTCTGAAGTTTGGCATCTTTTTGCTTAAGGGAAGGGGTGGTATGCATTATTTGAATTTAGTGGCCTTTCTCATAAAACAGTAGCAATAGATAAGAATTTGCTTCCTTGTCATGGGTTTGCATTTTTCTCTGATGGTTTATCTCATTATGGACTTAGCTAATTTTTGGTTGCCCATTATCATATTATGGTTGTTTATGATTTATTTGGAGAATGCCTCATTATCATTTTATATTTATTCTCCTTACTTAAAAAGTTGAACTGAGGTGTTCTTTATTTTTGTAGTGGGGCTCTGGTGGTTGTAAGTCTACTGGATTTTTATTATCCATATTGGGTATAGTTTTAAAATTCTAATAATTGATTTTCAGTTCAAATAAGGCTAAATAAAGCATTCTAATTTAAAACTGATCTGGACTAATGGTCTCTCTATTTTTCCTAGGTTCTCTGTTACATAAGCAAACTAGGAAAAATAATTTTAATCACTGTTCATTAATTTCTAATGCCTTTCTGATTTTTCCTAAGTTTTGGGCAAAATAGCTTTAAATGAATATCTACATTACATTTTTCAATACTGGGGTTCCTACTATTTTTAAACAGTGTCTAAATGACGTTTGAATACCCACAAATTTTCTTAAGTTTAGTACAAAAGAAAAACTAATTTTCCTTAATTAAACAAGATTTGGCTAGTTTCTGTTTTTAATTCTAAACTAAAAATTCAGAACAGAAAGCATAGGGTTTACCATTTTTACATGATAGTTCATAAAATTTAGGATCTAGCAAAATTGGTTTGACATCTTTTGACTACGAATACATCAAGTTATGGATTTTACAAGTTCTCTGGTTATTTTAAAAGGTTTACAGAATTGATTAAATGGAAAACCACTTTGCACTGGGGTCCCTGGCGGATATTCTAAGTTTTCTTCGCAGATTAGTCCTTAGTTTACTATTCACATGAGTCACTGACGTTACAGAAAACCCCCCGGGTTCTTTACCTCCCAACCCGAGGTCCTTCTCCAATGTTAAACAGTAACCGCGGTGGAAGAAAGGGCGGAGGGGCTTACCGGTGGCGAGATGGCTCCGGTGAAGTGGTCGAGGACGTAGGGGAGGTCTCGGGGATCACAACGAGGCGCGGGTCGCCGTCGGGGATGGCCGGAGTCGGTCGGTCCACGCGCGCAGGCGGGGATTCTCGTCGGCGGCGAGGAGTCCGGCCTGGTCACGGCGAGATAGATCAATTGGACGGGTCAGAGGGGTTTACGGGATGCCAGAGAAGATATGGGTGCAAGGAATTGGACGGAGACTTCACTGGTTAGCTCGGTCCATGCGCGGCGGCGGAAAACCGAAGTCCGGTGAGGTCGATCTCGGGCCTACGGTGAAGTCCGGCCTGGTCCGAGGGCTTGGCGAGCTTCACGGGCTACTGGCGGAGCTAGCCGAAGCACTGGCTCAACTCGGGGATGGCTGGGGTGGGCTGGCCACGGTGGCCGAAGCTCTGGCCGGCAATGGCGGGTGGAATTGAGCTTGCCGGAGCTAAGGGAAGGTGGCTGGCCGGTGCTGGTGAGTGCGGGGCAAAGTGGGGCATGCTTGGGAAGGCTTTATAGGCACGGCGCGGTGCACGGGCGGTCGTGGACCGGCGAGCGCGCGCGGGCGTGCACTGGAGGCGCGGGTGCGCGAACGGGCGTGAACCGGGGGTGTCAGCCACGGTCGAACACGTGTGCCCGATGCTTCTGCCCGAGTTCAAGCGCTGATTGGGAGCAAATCTTCACGAATTTGGGCAAGATCGCTGTGAAGGATTTGTTCACCTGACCAAGCTTTGTCTTTTATGTATGGACGTCGCGAGGTTTTAGGCTAGGGACAGGGAGTTGTAGCGTCACCAAGGTGCCAGTGTCAGAATGTCTTGTCCCGAGGTCAATCCACGCCAAAACCGTGTCAAATGAACTTGGTTTGAGTTCAAACTTTTCCAGGATGTGTTCAAGGGAATTTGGCACAACTTTGATATTTGGATCTCCTAGTTTTGAGTTTCGAAAAACAGAGAACGCATTTGATCTTTGGAAAGAGGTCTGAATTTCAGAAATTCAGAAATCTGAATTTCTCCAAGGGTGTTTAGTTCAAGGGCTGTTTTGAGAATTTATTTAAGTTAATTTCGCTAAGCTTTCTCAACCTTTCTTGTTGCTTATTTAATGTACTTTAACTTCTATAATTGGCTCAAGTCACAATTTTAAATTTTTCATACCCTTCTCCTTATTTTCTTAAATTTTGCTCATGGGGCTTATTTAGGGTTTTTATTAGGGTTACATATTCTTACCTTTTAAAATACTCAATTGTCTTGATCATGACACTTCTAAGTATATGCTTGTGGAAATCTTAATTCTTAAGTTAATTTGATGCTCATGCTTACTTTGGTTCTCATAAAATGGTGGTTCTTGGTTTGGCATTTTAAGAGAAGCCCTAAGTGACACTGGGGTGTCACAGCCTTCCCCCCTTAAAGGAATCTCGTCCCGAGATTCGGGCCAGAGTCCTCCCGGGGTGAAGCGAAGGGTGAGACTTATAGGAAATGGGTGCTTACTGTTATTTTTAAGGTAAAACTGCTCTTCGAATGTCGTTCTCTTTGCAACTTTAGAAGGAAGTCCTTTTTAAGTTTTTCTCCATAATTACTTCATTCTGAATTAAGATTATATTTTTGAAAATTAGATTCGAAGGGCAGGAGGAGGGGTTGGGTGTGATTACATACCAGCTTCCTTGGGTAGGCAATTGGGGAAGTTGGATCTCAGGAATTCCTCGGTTTCCCAAGTAGCTTCCTCCTCTGAGTGATTACTCCACTGGACCTTGTACATCTTGATCGATTTGGCCCGAGTTGATCTCTCCTTGCAATCCAGAATCTTGGAGGGGTACTCTTGGTACGATAGATCTGACTCTATCTCCAATTCTGGCTCTGCTAAGATCTCAGTCGGCAATCGAACACACTTCTTCAGCTGAGATACATGGAATACATCGTGAATGGCAGACATTTTTGAAGGTAACTTCAGCTTGTATGCCACGGGTCCACATGCCTCTATGATCTCATAAGGTCCAATGTAACGAGGGGCTAGCTTGCCTTTGATCCCAAACCTCTGCACTCCCTTGGTGGGTGATACCTTGAGGTATACAAAGCTTCCCACCTTGAACTGGAGAGGTTTCTTTCTTTTATCATGATAACTCTTCTGCCTGGCCTGAGCAGCTTCTAGATTCTTCCTGATTAGTTTGACCTTCCTTTCGGCTTCAGTCACTAAGTCAGGTCCAAAGACTTTTCTTTCTCCAGGTTGAGATCAATTGAGTGGTGTTCTACACCTTCTTCCATAGAGAGCTTCAAAAGGTGCCATCTTTAGGCTGGATTGATAACTATTGTTATAAGCAAACTCTGCTAAGGAGTGGTGCTTATCCCAGTTCTTGCCACAATCGATCGCACAAGCTCTCAGCATATCCTCCAGAATTTGGTTTATCCTTTCCGTCTGACCATCAGTCTGTGGGTGGTAAGCTGAACTTCTAATTAGCTTAGTTCCCAGAGACTCTTCCAATTGTTCCCAAAATCTGGCAACAAATTGGGCTCCTCGGTCAGAAACAATGGTCCGAGGCAATCCGTGCAAACACACGATCCGGTCAATATACAATTCTGCATACTTTCGAGCCTTATCAGTGGTGTGCACAGGAAGAAAATGTGCCACTTTTGTCAATCGGTCCACAATAACCCAAATTGAATCATGATGACGAGAGGTGTTGGGCAGACCCACAATGAAATCCATGCTGATGTCGTCCCACTTCCACGAAGGTATGGACAGGGGTTGCAAAGCTCCAGCTGACTTCAAGTGGCTTGCCTTTACCCTCTGACAGGTGTCACATTCTGATACATACTGGGCTATCTCCCTCTTCATTCTGGTCCACCAGTACAAAGGCTTCAGATCATGGTACATCTTGGTGCTTCCCGGATGCATAGAATTTGGAAAGATGAGCCTCGTCCAAGATTTTCCTCTTGAGATCCTGGTCCTTAGGAATCACCAATCTGCTTTTAAACCATAACACTCCCTTTTCATCCTGGTGGAAACAATTATACTTCTCAACCTTCTGACGGAGATTCTTCTTGATAATCTGCACTCCCTTGTCACTGAGCTGGGCCATGATAATCTGGTCTTGCAAAGCTGGCTCAACAGAAATGTGAGACAAAGAACCAGAAGGAATCACTTCAATTTGCATCTTGCTCAACTCATCACACAAGGTGTTAATGCGAGAATCCATCAGAATACAATTGCACTGCATCTTCCGGCTCAAGGCATCTGCTACCACATTAGCTTTTCCTGGGTGATAATGTACCTCCAGGTCATAATCCTTGATCAGCTCTAGCCATCTTCTCTGCCTCATGTTGAGATCAGCCTGAGTAAAAATGTACTTAAGGCTCTTATGATCAGTGAAGATGTTGTAGTGGGTCCCCATTAGATAATGCCTCCACATCTTCAATGCATGAACCACTGCTGCTAGCTCAAGGTCATGAGTGGGATAGTTTTGCTCATGAGGCCTGAGTGCTCTTGAGGCATAAGCAATGACTCGGTTGTCTTGCATCAAGACACAACCTAGCCCTGTGCCAGAGGCATCACAATATACATCAAAAGGCTTGCTGTTGTCAGGCTGCGCCAACACTGGTGCGGTGGTCAGATGCTGCCTTAATGCATGGAAGGCATCTTCGTACTTCTGACTCCAGACAAATTTGACTTCTTTCTTCAGCAACTCAGTTATAGGCTTCGCAATTCGAGAGAAGTCCGGAATAAATCTTCGGTAATAACCAGCTAATCCCAGAAAACTCCGAATCTGACGAACAGTTGTTGGTGGCTTCCAGTTCATCACCTCTTGCACTTTATCAGGATCAACAGCTATTCTAGCCTGAGAGATAGTGTGACCCAAGAATTTGATTTCCTTTAGCCAAAAATCACACTTGGATAACTTGGCATAAAGGTGGTGCTCTCACAGACGTTGAAGAACTACATGCAAATGCCTGACATGTTCTTCTTCGCTCTTTGAGTACACCAAGATGTCATCGATGAAAACCACCACAAACTTGTCCAATTCATGCATGAAAACAGAATTCATCAGATACATGAAATATGCTGGTGCATTTGTCAGCCCGAATGACATCACCAAGAATTCATATAGCCCATATCTGGTCGAGAATGCCGTCTTCGGAATATCGCTTGCTTGTATCTTGATCTGATGGTAGCCAGAGCGAAGGTCTATCTTGGAAAATACCTTGGCCCCGACCAATTGGTCAAAAAGAACATCAATACGAGGCAAAGGATACTTGTTCTTGATAGTTACCGCATTAAGAGGGCGGTAATCTATACACAGCCTCAAGCTTTCATCCTTCTTCTTTACAAATAGTGCTGGACACCCCCAAGGCGAAGTGCTTGGGCGAATAAATCCTTTATCCAGCAACTCTTGCAATTGCTTCTTCAACTCTGCCAACTCAGCGGGTGGCATTCGGTAGGGCCTTTTGGAAATTGGGGCCGTTCCCGGTTGCAACTCGATGGCGAATTCAATATCCTGGTCCGGTGGCATTCCTGGCAATGCATTAGGGAAGACATCTGCATACTCACAGACCACTGGGATCTTCTTCAAAGGTAACTCCATCATAGAGAAAGCACATGACTGAGTAGGACCTTGACGGGGCAGAATTAAAGTGAAGTTCCCACAGAACGGAGAATTAACTTCCACGGTATGACTGGCTATATCAAGCACAACTTGGTGCAAGGTCATCCAATTAGCTCCTAGAATAATGTCCACATTTTCCAATCCCAACACAAGAAGGGTGGTTTTGACAATGTGGCTCCCCAGTTGAATAGGCACACTTTGGTTTAATTGATTAGTTGCAATTTTACCCCTAGGTGTGACTATCATGAATGACCCTTTAGAGTGAGAGAATGGCAGTCTGCATCTAGCACTGAACTTTTGGATAATGAAACTATGAGATGCACCAGAATCAAACAGAATTAAAGCAGGTTGATTATAAACTGAAAAGATACCGGTCATGATAGGAGCTCCCTCAGGTATTTCCTCAAGAGCGGAGAAGTTGAGCTTCCCCTGCCTGACTTGCACCTTCTGCTTTCTTCCCTTGTCTTGATTTGGTGCTGGCATCTGCCTCTGCTGGTTCCTGGGACAATTCTTGGAATAGTGGCCCACATTGCCACAAGTGAAACACTTGTTCCCATTGCCCTGGCGGAACTGCTGCTGCTGAGGCTGGTTGTTTCTTGGAGTGGGAGCTGGAAAGCGATTGGGTGCCGGCTGCTGCTGCTGAGGTGGCCTGATCACCCATCTGCCTGCCTGCTGCTGAAAACCCCTGCTCTGATTGTGAGAAACAATCCGGAACCTCTGAGCCTGAGCGGATGGTGCTGCCATTGGTGCCTTTCTCTTCTTCTCTGCCCGTTGAGCTACAATGCAATCCTCCTGGGAGATGGCCATATTGACCAACTCATTGAAGCTATCAGCCCGGACAGTGTTGAGTCGTTCCCGCAGCTTGGTATTGAGACCCCTGCGGAAGCGATCCCTCTTCTTCTCATCAGAATCAGCATGGTACCCTGCATACTGGCATAAGTCGTTGAAAGCTTGCGCATACTGTAGTACCGTGCGGGTTCCTTGATTAAGGGCCAGGAATTCATTCAACTTCGGATCAAGAATGCCACCTGGGATGTGGTGTCCTCTGAAGACAGTCTTGAACTCCTCCCAAGATACCTCACGATCAGCGGGGAGCATAGCACGGAAGTGATCCCACCAAGTCCGAGCAGATCCGCGAAGCTGCTGCGCGGCGAAGCGGGTCTTGGTAGCATCAGGGCAGTCTCCCGTGAGGAGGGGAAACTTGGACTCGACGACACGAAGCCATACGTCGGCATCCAACGAATCCTCTGCCTTGGTGAACAAGGGCGGCTGCGTGCTCAGAAACACTTGGTAAGTTGCCATTGCCGGAGGTCGCTGAGGCTAGCCTCCACCATGCTGCTGAGGGTGGGGCTGGCGCTGCAAGAGCTGTCGCAGAATCTCATTCTGCTGGGCCATCAGCTCCTGCACTGTGGGAGCTGGAGGAGGTGGCGGGGGAACCTGCTCGTTATGCCCGTGACACTGCCTAGCTGCCATCTGAAAACAGAGATTGCCGCCATTGTTATCCCAACTCAAAGTTTCGAACGTCAAGATATTATCCCATATGGAAGGAAAAAATGCCATAATCATAATATTAGGTTCGAATTTAAGATAACATGGTGACAATATCCCACAAAATCCAAAAGTTCACAGGGTTACATCAATTAGGAGGAAGTACCCATAAGCCTAGTCCAAAATCTGATATTAACTAAGCTCGCTAGGTTTCTATCCGCCTAAGAGTGTCGAAGTGACTGGTTAACCCTGAGCGGTGGAAGCGACACTGGATGCGGGTGAAGGGGGCATCGCGGAGGTAGTCCCATTGGCACCAGGGGCTGGTCCTAGCTCCTCGGGATCCTCTTCTCCCTCGCTTCCGGCTTCATTGGCCTCCATCTCCAAGTGGTGCATGTCTAGGTGGTCATTTGCTTCTTCGAGTTCCCTCTGCACATCGTGAAGCTGGTTCTCCAAGACATCAATAGTGTTGTCTCGGATCTCCACCTGCTGCTCCAAGGTGGCAATGCGCTGGCTCAGCCTCTCCACCTGTAGATCCTTCTCTACCAACTCGGTGGATAGGTCAACCACAAAATCTTCTCGACTATCGAGAGTGAGCTTAGTGGTTTGAGCGATGTTGGCAAGGTGTGCCATAGCGTCGCTCTGAAGGGCCTGAAGGCGGTACAGCGCACTCATGCACTGAACAGTGACCCTCCCAACCAAGTCAGGATACATTGCCCACACATCCTTCACATGGCTCACGCGGTTACACCACATGGGATCATCCTTCCTCTCAGCAGGGAAGAGTCCCAAAGGGTGCATCACCATCTCCAGGGGATGGTAGCCACAAAAAGTCGTCAGAGTCTTCATGGCTGCTGCTTCGATGGTGTCGTCCGTCCTAAGTCCAATCGTCTCAGAATCAAGAGAACGCCAACCCGGCTGAAGGGGATGAGCCTCCAAAGTCAGCCAGACCCGACAACGAGGTACCCAATGCTCCTCATATAACTGCACTGTGTACAAAGGGGCGTAGGGTAACCGGCGGAGTTAAGCACTTCCCACAAGATGGAAGGAAAACTATCGCGAGAAAGGATGTCAGAACTGAAACTAGAGTCTCCTCCACTGGCGGGGGTGGGTGAATTCATCTGCGGAAGGGAATCAAAGGTAAAGATTATGGTGGAAGGAAAAAGAAAAAAGAGAGCCCGGATGGTTCTAAAGAAAGCGGGTTAGCTCAAATTTTAATTCCTCTTTGTGTTTTATGATGCATGCATGCTGGGAAAAAGAAAACGTTGCCTCTCGAAAGAAAATAGGGTGCTTTTCAGGGCATCCTTGAAAATATAAGTACTGGCCCACGGGGCCTAAGTAATTAGCCACCCATTTTCCCTCTATGCCTAAGGCCTTTCATCCTAGGACTAACGGTCTAGTCCTAACGATCCTTAGCAGTTTCTAGGCAAGTTTTAGATTTTGAAAATTGGTATTCATGGTTTATTGTCCTTCTCTGTGGTGGAATTTGCTCCGATACCAGCTGTGGAGGAACCACCCGAATTTGCTCAGGGGCCGTAACGCACTTAAATCGGAATAACCCGTCAGTCCCTCAGATCTAGTCTGATGGAGCCACTTAACCAGGATCAAATTCCACAATCTCACACGAAGGTGAGTCACAGAAGAAATACAATAAAACAGGAATCCACAAATTAAGTACTGAGTTGTTACATAAATCGGAGTTTTTGAGTAGCCAATGAGAGTTCACAAAATAAAGTGCAGCGGATAATCGATGTCGTCGGTATTGAGGAAATGGGCAAGGCCTAGCCCACTACTCCTCGTGCTCCTCTCCTACCGGAGCAACATCCCACTCGACCGTCCAACTCGATGGCAGGGTGGTAGGCCAAGTCACACCATCAACCATTTCCTGAATGGTACCTACAAAAATTGTGCCACAAGCAAGGCTGAGTATACTAATACTCAGCTAGACTTACCCGGTGTGAGGAATCTACTCCTCTACCTTTAGACTATGCAGCTGTTTGGCTGAGGGGTTTGGTTTGCCAAAAGCACTAGCTGTTTCTAAAATCAACTTTTAGCTTTTCAAATTCTATCATCATTACTTAGCTAGATTTACTTATTCTAAGCATACATGGTAACAAGCATTTAGATCAATCAACAAGTTATCTCATGTAACCTCATTTCACTTCTTACTCGATGCAGTACAAGGAATCAAGCAGTCTCATTAGCTGCGAGAAGCAGACGATTCGAATCGAGTTTTAACCTTGCATGGTAAACCTAAACACACGGCATGTCAGGGTACTCCGACCCTGCACATGACAACCGTCCCCATCGATTCCCCGTTCGCGTCCAGGCCTCACCGCCTTGGCATACAATGCTCCACTGATCCCGGCTGCCGCCGTGCAGTGACCGCACTTGTACCCACCATAGCTAGCATGGGAGACCCAGTCTCAGGTCGCATGAGGGACAAAGTCCGCGCCCGGCTTCACTCAGGTACTAGGTTTACTGGTTACCATTTTTCCCGGCATGTGCTTAGTACGTTCAAAAGCTTGACTCAGGTATCCACACATTAATCCTTAATTTTTTTTCCCGTCTCATGGACAAGACATCTTCCCTGGATCCAAGTCCATAGACCAACATATATATCCCGTTATCAAGATGAATACAATCAATTCCTGACCTTGCGCGAGTGCTAGAAAAATCACTCGACTTCTACCGAGATCTTGATTAGCAAAGCAGCTACTCGACCTAGCATACTAGTATTCATCTCAAAAAGGAATCCTAAGTTCATGCAACTAGAGGTTTCAAGCAACTCCTACACTTAAGTGCACATTACAAACCTACAAACATTAAGTGTAGTAAAATAGCATATATAAACGGTTATGCATAAAACCGGGGCTTGCCTTCAATCGCTGAGGCTGCAGGGAGATCGTCGATAGCAGCCTCTGAAGCCTGCTCCTGGTCCTCCTCTTGGACAGGTCCTTGCTCGGGGATGAGCACGTACTCTCCATCGGCAAGATTACAATCTAATGAATGCAATGCGTAGGATACATGCATGATATGATATGTACTTTTAGAAATTACAACTTTTGACGGTTTATGATCCACATGATTTAAACAAGGTTAACTTTACCTATGTAAGACCCTTGGGTGGTATACTTGGTAAATTACGTTAAACTTTAGCTAAGGCAAGTGGTAGGTTTTACTTTTAGGGGTTCCACTGAATTCTTTTTAAGTCTCAGGGAGAATTGATAAGTATTCGGGATAGGCTTATTGGGGTGAGGTTTATTTCTTCTTTCCCTTTCTTTTATTCTCTTAAAAGTTTTGGAGTAGGTTTAAACTACAAGTTGCTTTTATAAAATTCTAAAAATTCTGCAAAAATTACAGTGGCTTGGCACTGGTGTATGTTTCTCTGTTTCAAAATTTGGGGATCAGAAAGTGAATAGTTTTCTCTGGACAAAATTATTAAATTCTAGGGCAGAAGGGGTGCTTTGAACTATAACTATTATTTAACAGTGGGTAGTTCTATAAAACTTATTTTTGCTGGCTTTTAGGGGTTGTAACATGACTTGATACAAATTTCTAGCCATTAATACCTTTTAGTTATTTTACTATGGTTTTCTCAAGTTTCTAGCCAAATAGGTGCTTTCTACTACCACTATATTTGAAAAATATCAAACAACAGAGTTCTTATTTTTCTTGGTTATTATTTTGTGCAAGAGCAATCATTCTAAAGTTTGGCATCTTTTTGCTTAAGGGAAGGGGTGGTATGCATTATTTGAATTTAGTGGCCTTTCTCATAAAATAGTAGCAATGGATAAGAATTTGCTTCCTTGTCATGGGTTTGCATTTTTCTCTAATGGTTTATCTCATTATGGACTTAGCTAATTTTTGGTTGCCCATTATCATATTATTAGGGGTTGTTTATGATTTATTTGGAGAATGCCTCATTATCATTTTATATTTATTCTCCTTACTTAAAAAGTTGAACTGAGGTGTTCTTTATTTTTGTAGTGGGGCTCTGGTGGTTGTAAGTCTACTGGATTTTTATTATCCATATTGGGTATAGTTTTGAAATTCTAATAATTGAGTTTCAGTTCAAATAAGGCTAAATAAAGCATTCTAATTTAAAACTGATCTGGACTAATGGTCTCTCTATTTTTCCTAGGTTCTCTGTTACATAAGCAAACTAGGAAAAATAATTTTAATCACTGTTCATTAATTTCTAATGCCTTTCTGATTTTTCCTAAGTTTTGGGCAAAATAGCTTTAAATGAATATCTAAATTACATTTTTCAATACTGGGGTTCCTACTATTTTTAAACAGTGTCTAAATGAGGTTTGAATACCCACAAATTTTCTTAAGTTTAGTACAGAAGAAAAACTAATTTTCCTTAATTAAACAAGATTTGGCTAGTTTCTGTTTTTAATTCTAAACTAAAAATTCAGAACAGAAAGCATAGGGTTTACCATTTTTACATGATAGTTCATAAAATTTAGGATCTAGCAAAATTGGTTTGACATCTTTTGACTACGAATTCATCAAGTTATGGATTTTACAAGTTCTCTGGTTATTTTAAAAGGTTTACAGAATTGATTAAAAGGAAAACCACTTTGCACTGGGGTCCCTGGCGGATATTCTAAGTTTTCTTCGCAGATTAGTCCTTAGTTTACTATTCACATGAGTCACTGACGTTACAGAAAACCCCCCGGGTTCTTTACCTCCCAACCCGAGGTCCTTCTCCTAAGTTAAACAGTAACCGCGGCGGAAGAAAGGGCAGAGGGGCTTACCGGCGGCGAGATGGCTCCGGTGAAGTGGTCGAGGACGTAGGGGAGGTCTCGGGGATCACAACGAGGTGCGGGTTGCCGTCGGGGATGGCCGGAGTCGGTCGGTCCACGCGCGCAGGCGGGGATTCTCGTCGGCGGCGAGGAGTCCGGCCTGGTCACAGCGAGATAGATCAATTGGACGGGTTAGAGGGGTTCACGGGATGCCAGAGAAGATATGGGTGCAAGGAATTGGACGGAGACTCACTGGTTAGCTCGGTCCACGCGCGGCGGCGGAAAACCGAAGTCCGGTGAGGTCGATCTCGGGCCTCCGGTGAAGTCCGGCCTGGTCCGAGGGCTTGGCGAGCTTCACGAGCTACTGGTGGAGCTAGCCGAAGCACTGGCTCGACTCGGGGGTGGCTGTGGTGGGCTGGCCACGGTGGCTGAAGCTCTGGCGGCAATGGCGGGTGGAATTGAGCTCGCCGGAGCTAAGGGAAGGTGGCTGGCCGGTGCTGGTGAGTGCGGGGCGAAGTGGGGCGCGCTTGGGAAGGCTTTATAGGCACGGCGCGGTGCACGGGCGGTCGTGGACCGGCGAGCGCGCGCGGGCGTGCACTGGAGGCGTGGGTGCGCGAACGGGCGTGAACCGGGGGTGTCAGCCACGGTCGAACACGTGTGCCCGATGCTTCTGCTCGAGTTCAAGCGCTGATTGGGAGCAAATCTTCGCGAATTTGGGCAAGATCGCGGTGAAGGATCTGTTCACCTGACCAAGCTTTGTCTTTTATGTATGGACGTCGCGCGGTTTTAGGCTAGGGACAGGGAGTTGTAGCATCACCAAGGTGCCAGTGTCAGAATGTCTGGTCCCGAGGTCAATCCACGCCAAAACCGTGTCAAATGAACTTGGTTTGAGTTCAAACTTTTCCAGGATGTGTTCAAGGGAATTTGGCACAACTTTGATATTTGGATCTCCTGGTTTTGAGTTTCGAAAAACAGAGAACGCATTTGATCTTTGGAAAGAGGTCTGAATTTCAGAAATTCAGAAATCTGAATTTCTCCAAGGGTGCTTAGTTCAAGGGCTGTTTTGAGAATTTATTTAAGTTAATTTGGCTAAGCTTTCTCAACCTTTCTTGTTGTTTTTTAATGTACTTTAACTTTTATAATTAGCTCAAGTCACAATTTTAAATTTTTCATACCCTTCTCCTTATTTTCTTAAATTTTGCTCATGGGGCTTATTTAGGGTTTTTATTAGGGTTACATATTCTTACCTTTTAAAATACTCAATTGTCTTGATCATGACACTTCTAAGTATATGCTTGGGGAAATCTTCATTCTTAAGTTAATTTGATGCTCATGCTTACTTTGGTTCTCATAAAATGGTGGTTCTTGGTTTGGCATTTTAAGAGAAGCCCTAAGTGACACTAGGGTGTCACAAGAAATAGTAGCGCGGGGGTATAACTGAGAGAGTTGGTTTGGAAATAACCCGAGGACTTCGGTGCAAAGTGGTTTTTCCAGGAAACCTTTTAATAAATCTGATTTAAATTCAAACAGAACTTGAATAATTCATATCTTCTGTTTTATTCACCCAAATCAAGTCAAACCAATTTTGGCAGACCTTAAATAATGTAGGCTACTTAAGAAAAATATAAAAACCCTATGTGCTATAGAAAACTTTAGGGTTCTGATTTAAATATTAATTTGGCCAAAAGCTAAATAATAGGAAGAAAAATAGTTGCATTATTTAACTGAGGTTAAGAAAATTTGGAGAAGTACATGACCACCTACTGACCTATTTAAAAATGCTAAACCCCTCTGTACACCCCATTAAGGTAGAGTTTACCATTTATTTTATATTGTGCTTAAGGTTAAAGAAAATAGAAAAGATAAATTAAATAAAGAATCAGGGAGCCCCCATATTTTTGTTAGTCTATTTATTCAGTATAGTTCACTAGAAAAATTTATTATACTCTATTTTAGTATAAAATAATTGGGATACCTTTTATTTTGAGAAAACAAGGAAAACTTAGAAAAACCCTAGAAAAATAACCCCAAGGCAAAAACACCCCAAACCTTGGGATAACTAATGGGTTGTTATTATGAACATAAGAAAAATATGAAGTCTGTTGTTTGATATTTTTCAAATAACAAGTTAGTTATAAGCACCTTTTTGGCATAAAACTTTAGAAAATCACAACTAAATAACCACCAATTAACCTTCTGTGATTTTTGGCATAGAAACTTGTGATTACTGTTAGATACCAATAAAAATGATCCTTAAGACAGAACCCACACCTAGTTAAGAGTTGTAGTGTAAAGTGACCCCCTTTTGCCCAACTTTTGTTATTTTAGTCCAAGGCATACCCTTTCCAGGATGGACCTCAAATTCATAGAACAAACTGTAATAACCAATGGCAACCCACTGTATTTTTTTACAAATTTTTGGAGAAAGTTTAATCATGGTTATAGTTCAAACCTACACTAGAATTCTTAAATAGAAAATAAAGAAGGGGAAAATGAATAATGGAAATTAGTGCCATCCTAAAACCCTTTGTAAGTTTTCCACTGAAACATATATAAGGGAAATGCCAATCCACTATGCTTATCCTTAACAAAACCTAAACTTAGAATGATAAGCATAAACTATTAAAAGCCACGTATGACCAAGAAACCCTATGTTGCCAACTAACTTAGTTTTTCTTCCTTTAGCATAATTTTATTAAATCCTGCATAATCATGACCTACATATTCATTGCATTTCGATAGACTGTAACCTCGTTGACAGAGAGTACGTCCTCGTGCCAGAGTAAGGAGCTGCTCAGGAGGTAGCCCCGGATCCAGCACTAGAGCCTGCACCAGAGGATCTGCCTACCACAGCTTTGGAAGGCAAGCCCCGGTTTTATGCATAACCTGTTCTATATGCTATTTTACTACATTTAATGTTTGTAGGATTGTATTGTGCACTTAAGTATAGGAGTTGTTTGAAACCCTAGTTGCATGAACTCAGGATTCCTTTTGAGATGGATACTAGTATGCTAGGTCGAGTAGCTGCTTTATTAATTAGGATCTCGGTAGAAGTCGAGTGATTTTTCTAGCACTCGCGCGAGGTTAGGAAATTGGTTGTATCCACTTTCTTATCATAATGATACTGGGTTGTGGACAATAATCCATGGGGATTGGTTGTCCACGGCATGGAAATTTGAATAAGGATTAAGGTGTGGTACCGTGTGTCAAGCGTTTGAACGTACTAAACACATACCGAGAAATATGGTAAATCGGTAAGCCTAGTACCTGAGTGAACCTGCCCGCAGATTGCCCTCCTCACGCGACCTGAGACGTGGTCTCCCATTCCGGTTATGGTGGGTACAAGTGCTATCACTACACGACGGCAGTCGGGGTCAGTGGGGCATTCTACGCCAAGGCGGTGAGCTCCTTTCTGTTGCCAGGGAATCGATGGGGACGGTTGATGTGCGTGGGGACGGAGTGCCTCGCCACGTCGTGTGTTTAGGTTTACCTTGCAAGGATAAAAACTCGATTCGAATCGTCTGCTTCTCGCAGCTAATGAGACTGCTTGATCCATGCTGCTACATTGAGTAACAAGTGGAAATGTGATGAGTTGACACAAGATGTTGATTGCTAAATATGTTTGATACCATGTATGAGTAGATAGTACACTTTTAGCCTTAAGAGAGTCACACTTAAACTTGACAAAGCTAAAACTTGATTTTTAAACTCAGCTAGTGCTTTTGGCAACCAAACCCCACAGCCAAACAGCTGCATGTCTAGAGGTAGAGGAGTAGACTCATCACACCGGGTAAGTCTAGCTGAGTATTAGCATACTCAGCCTTGCTTGTGGCATAATTTTACAGGTTCTTTGGAGGACATGGTTGCTGGAGTGACTTGGCCGTTCATCTTGCACCGGGTTGGACTGTCGAGTGGGACCCCACCTCGGCTGAGGAGGAGCATGAGGAGTGATGGGACAGGCTTCCCCATCTCTCCGTTTATTCATCGTTAGTTTTATTCCGCTGCACTTCGAACAATGATGACTACTTTTGCAAAACTCCAGGGATGCTGTAATAATTTAATACTCCTTAATGTATGATTTTATGCTTTATTGTATTTGCTCTGTGGCTCACCATCGAGTGAGATTGTGGTACTTGATCCTGTCAGTGGCCTTGTCGGACTATATCCGAGGGATTGACGGGTTATTCCTATTTAAGTGCGGTCTAGCCTCTAAGGCGGGACTTAGGCACTTAAGTCAGAATAATTCAGGCAGTTCCGCCACAAAAACACTATTTTCAGCAAGGTATAATATATAGTAGAACATAGTTTTGGTCGATATGACCAACTTTTGAAGGGATACCAAAGTCAAGACAGGGACAGAGGTCTATAATCCTTAGGACGACCATTCTACTCTAGGTTAGCGGTCCTACAGTCAGCACGACTTTGATACCACCTATGTCACACCCGGTTTTAGAAGGTAAACCGAATGCGAACCATGTACGTGCTAGGATCAACAATTCACGTACACAGCAGTTACATAACATGGACATCATCACACAGTGCTCAAATAGTATTAAAAAGGGAAATAATAGTCGATTACATCATATGTCTGGGACATCCACATAGTCTTTACAATAAATCAAAGTGCGGAAAAGAAACGTAGATAAACGCGGCCTTCACAGGCAGCCGACTGGGGGTTGCCGCTAACCCACACCTAGAACTCATCGTAGTCTTGGAACTCCTAGAAGTCTCCTTCCACGGCTTCATCTTCTCCTGAGCAGTGGTTGCAATGCTGACAACCTGGGGGTGGGGGTTTGGTGTGTAGAGCAAGGGTGAGTACACATCAACATACTCAGCAAGCGTCCTGTTTGGCTGTAGTGGACTAGCTTTATGTGGGGGTAAGTCAAGCAGTTGCTTTTATTTGGTCAGATTATTATTACTAGTAGAGAAAGCCAAGTTTTAGGTTTAACCCACGTTATTAACCCAAACGTACTCCTTTCCAAACGGAAAGAGTACCACTTACCATTACCAGAGTCAAAACCAAGAACCATCAATCTCATTGCCACCTGCAATTCGAACATCTCTGATCAAGTACCACTAATCACTGGAGCTCCCTTGGCCACTCATAACCGCGAGCACGGCTGATATATCAGTTTCATAACACTCTGCAGAGGTTGTGCACTTTACCCATGAGCTGTGATCCCCTTTTTGCCTCGGGTTGTACGGACCCTTGAACACTCCCAAGGTGAGTAGGCAGGGTCTCACTATGTAGCCTTTACAAAGATTCCCCAGGGCTGTAGCTGCCCGTTAGGTTTCCTAAATGTACCGCACTCCTCCCCAAGGGACAAATCAACCTTGGCAGAGCGAGCCGCATACACCGAGCCCCATTGACGGCACGACGGCTAAGCGAACTACACCCGGTTCCTCTAATTATTCAGCTAAGGGCGTCCCACTCCACCCTCATGGTTGCACTGTTTTCCCGGGCGGTCATCCAACGAACAGGTCCTTACGGAGAGGCACTCGAGAAACCGCTCGAGCCCCCTTAAAGGCCACAAGTATAACATCATAATAAGAAGGGGGAAAACAGCGTATCATTGATAATTCTCATCATGTTCATTAATTAGAGTTGAGCAATAGCATAAGACTAGGCAATAATAATCCAACCCAAATACGTAAACAAGGACATGGATAACAAAAGCTAGTAAATCCTTAGGTATAAATGTGTAATGCGGGAGGTGAATTAAAGAATGAATAGGACAGAGATAGGTCAAGGGACACTTGCCTCCACCAACCGACTGCTGCTTAGGGGCTTCTCCTGCGAGTTCTTTGGGTTCCTCGACCAAATCGTTCTCTATGCGAGTGCAAACATGCATACATCCATCCATTCAAATTAGGAAACAAACAGTATACCATACAAGAGAACAAGTAGATTAAACATGCATAGAATATGACATACGATATTGCATTGGCCATGGTTAGAAAGGGACGGGGGAAGGTCTCGCAGGGGTTAAAGCTATACTCGAAGCGTGTTACGGGTAGATGCATAACTAAGCGCTACGTGACTTAATCCCATCGAGTTAAACTAACAAGTATTAGCCACATGCACTAATATAATTATAACTATTTTCAATTGATCGACATTAAACGAGATCCAAGATTAGCTACATGAAATAATTAACGTAACCAATTTCTAAATTGAGTTCCGATTATTGATATGAACAACATGATTAGCGCGCATAGAATACACAGGGGGGGGGTAGACGGGCACGTCTAGGGGTAGACGAGCGCGCCGAGGGCATGGCGAGCCGTGCCAAAGCACCACGCGCACCACACGAGTACGCGCGCGCAAACAGTTCACGCACACAGCGGGGTCGAATGCGCGGGCCGCACGCTGGCCGAGCTCGAGGCCGCGTACCACAGGCACGCCAGACTGAGCTCAAGGCCGCGCCGGCGCACGCAAGGCGAGCGCTCGCACGCCGGGCGCTATGGGCAGGGGTGGACGCGCCACACCGCGCCACGGCGGCCACTGCGCCGGGAGGGCCGAACGGGGCAAGGAGCTGCACCGCGGGCGAGGCCGCGCGGGCACGCCACGCCGAGGCCGCACGCCACGGCCGCGACGAGGACGGGGCGTGAGGGCGGCCGAGCCGGGGTCGGGCTGCGCTCAGCGGCGGGCGAGGTCGGGCCAGGGAGGGGGAATGCCAGGGCTGGGCGCTGGGAACTCGAGCGCGCCGCGCAGGGAGGGGTTGGGGCGGGCGGACGCCGAGGACGGCGACCGAGCGGGCCGGGGCGGGGCCGCACAGGCGTGCCTCCGCGCCGGGTAGGGGAGGGAGGGGGTCAAGGCGAGGAGGGGCGCCGGGGTTGTGGGCCGCGCCGGGCGGGCGGGCGCGAGCGCCATGTCCGGTGAGCCGGGCCGCGCCGAGGTCGGGGCGGGGCTGAGGCCGGGCGAGCGCGCCACCGCGCCGAGGGCGCCGGGGCCGGGACCGCGCGCCGCGCCACGGGGAGGTAGGGAGTCGGGGCAGGGTGGGGCGCCACGGCTGCGCCATGGCTTGCCGCGCCGAGCCGAACGGGGCCACGCGCGCCGGAGCCGCCGCGCCGGGGAGGGAAGGAGGGGAGGGGCGAGGCAAAGAGGAGGGAGGGGAGGTTTACCGCGAGGGGCGAGGCCGGCGTCGAGGGGGGCGGTTCTGGTCGGCAGCGGGGTGGGGAGGGAGAGGGAAACAAGCTACACGGGGAAGAAGACGTGCGTGAGGGGGGTAGAGAGGAGAGAGAGAAAGGGGGAGGTGGTTTTGGGGAAGGGGGCGGCTGGAAGGCAGGCCCCACCGGGGGGGGTGGGGTGGCGGCGGCGGCGGTTGCGCCCACGCCGCAGCGCGCGCGCAGGACGCGGGGGGGGGGGGGGGGGCGCTTGGGCCGCGCGAGCGCACTGGTTCGGCCCACAGCGAGGGGGGGAGAGGGGAATTCCTTTTTGTTTATTTTCCCTAATTTCCCACGTTAATCTATTATCAAATGCATGCTTTCACACATCCACTCGACAAACAAAATCAGTGCATGGACCGGCATGGTGCAGCAAACAAAATAAAGTATTTTAGGGTATTGCTTTACACGAGATCCCAAGCCGAGTCACGCTAAAACTTTGGAAAAGGTCAAGGTTTAGCGGGGGAAAAAGGAAAAAGGAAAGGGTAACGCCCGAATTTGGCGAATAAAGTAAAGAAAAAATTCAACTCCAAAATTCGGGGCATTACAATATGTGGTGAAAGATTTGAAAGGGTAAAACCCATATCTTCTTGCATAATTCATAAAAAGATTCCACATGGCATAAAAACCTTCCGTCATAAATTAAAACTGACATCATTCATCATCCATACTTCCAAAAGAGTTTGCTAAGATTACATCAGTGACCCAAAAGACTCAACTCTGTCTAGCCTAGTACCCCAAGGGTGCAAAAGCTAAGCTAGCCTCGAGGAGTTTTACTGCCACACACTTCTAACTCTATCCCTGTGACCTAGTGAGCAAACGAGGCAACGCTTGACTCGGGGGAAGGTGGCCTCCCTGAGCCAGCAGTGTCCAAGCTGGAGGCAGGCTCCGGCTCCTCTCCTCCCTCGATGTCGACATCCTCGTTGGCCTCTATGTCCTAGATCTCCTGGTGGTGCATATCCAAATGTTGGTTAGCTTCCGCAAGTTGCTGCTGAGTGTTGATTAGTTGATCCACGAGAACCTCAATGGTGTTCTCCCTGGTTCCCACTAGCTCCTCAAGCTCCTGAATCTCGTTGGACAGTTGTTCCACTTGTAGGTCCTTTTCCACCATCTCAGTGGACAGGTCTACCACAAGCTCCTCTCTGTTATCCAAGGTAATCTTGGTAGCCTCCAACAATGCCATCAGATGAGACATTGCCTCTCCTCGCATCACTTGCAGACGATACATGGCATTCATGCATCGCACCGTGAGGTGAGCAGTTTGCCCAGGGTAAAGAGCCCATATGTCCTTGGCGTGTTCGACTCAGTCTTTCCACATTGGGTCGTCCTCCTTGTCGGCGGGGAACAAGCCAATGGGGTGAGTAGACAGCTCCAAGGGGTAAAAACCACAGAAAGTAGTCAGCCCGTGGAGAGCAATGGCCTCGATAGTATCCTCAGCCCAGTATCCAAAAGACTCGGAGTCCAACAAACGCTAGCCTGGCTGTAAGGGGTGAGGCTCTAGGGTCATCCTCACCCTACAGCGGGGCACTTGGTGCTTCTCGAATAGCTGCACCGCGTACTGGGGAGGTGTCGCGTAACCGGCTCCCTAAAGTACCTCCCACAAGATACGGGAAAACCCTCTCGTGCAAGTCCATCCGTGTGGGACTGTGTGTTCCCTCCGTCCGAGGATCCGTGAGAAGTCATCTGTGTACGATTAAGCGTAAGAGAAAAAAAGAAAAGAATTATAAAAATAAAAGGGAATCAAAGCCTGGCTTTTCTAAGGTTGTGTTGAGGTCATGGAGTGCACGTAATCTCCTGTTGTCATTTTCCATAGCATTTTTAAAGCTCTTAACTAATTACCAACAATTTGATTAAATGATGCATGCATGCTCATCCTAAGCGACTTTATTTCTACTCAGAGGGGATAGGGGAAAACTCCCATCCCCAATAGTAGCCTGTAGGGCTTACTCAAATTGCCACCTAGCTATCCCTCTATTTTCCTAAGGCTTCTCGTCTTAGGCCTATCCTTATCATCCTGACAATCTATCCAACATTTGTTTCTAACAAGTTTTACTTTTGAAAAGGACGGTATTTACAGTTTATTGATTCCTCTGTGGTGGTATAAGCTCCGATACCAACTGTGGCAGAACCGCCCAAATTATTCCAACTTAAGTGCCTAAGTCCCACCTTAGAGGTTAGACCACACTTAAATAGGAATAACTCATCAGTCCCTCGGATCTAGTCCGATGAGGCCACTAACAGGATCAAGTACCACGTACTCACTCGATGGTGAGGCACAGAGCAAATACAACAAAACATAAAACCAACATAAAAGAGTATCAAATTTATTACATCATCATCGGAGTTTTAGCAAAAGTAGTGACCATTGTTCAAAATGCAGCGGAATAAAACTAACGACAAATAAATGGAGAGATGGGGAAGCCTGTCCCATCACTCCTCATGCTCCTCCTCAGCCGAGGTAGGGTCCCACTCGACTGTCCAACCCGGTGGCAAGGTGGACGACCAAGTCACTCCAGCAACCATGTCCTCCAGGGAACCTGTGAAATTTTGCCACAAGAAAGGCTGAGTATACTAATACTCAGCTAGACTTACCCGGTGTGAGGAGTCTACTCCTCTACCTCTAGACATGCAGCTGTTTGGCTGAGGGGTTTGCTTGCCAAAAGCACTAGCTGAGTCTAAAAATCAAGTTTTAGCTTTTTCAAGTTTTAGTGTGACTCTCTTAAGACTAAATGTGTACCTATCTAATCATACATGGTATCAAACATTTAGCAATCAACCACTTTTGCCAAGTCATCACATTTCCACTTGTTACTCAATGTAGCAGCATGGATCAAGCAGTCTCATTAGCTACGAGAAGCAGACGATTCGAATCGAGTTTTTATCCTTGCAAGGTAAACCTAAACACACGACATGGCGAGACACTCCGTCCCCACACATATCAATCGTCCCCATCGATTCCCTGGCTACAGATCAGGGCTCACCGCCTTGGCGTATAATGCCTCACTGACCCCGACTGCCATCGTGCAGTGACCGCACTCGTACCCACCATAACCGGAATGGGAGACCACGTCTCAGGTCGCGTGAGGGGCAAAGTCTGTGGGCAAGTTCACTCAGGTACAAGGTTTACCGATTTACCATATTTCTCGGCATGTGCTTAGTACGTTCAAACGCTTGACTCACGGTACCACACCTTAATCCTTATTCCAATTTCCATCTCATAGACAACCAATCCCCATGGATTGTTGTCCATAGACCAACATCATTATGATAAGAAAGTGGATACAACCAATTCCTGACCTTGCACGAGTGCTAGAAAAATCACTCGACTTCTACCGAGATCCCTAATTAGTAAAGCAGCTACTCGACCTAGCATACTAGTATCCATCTCAGAAGGATTTCCTGAGTTCATGCAACTAGGGTTTCAGTGAATTCCTACACTTAAGTGCACAATACAAGCCTACAAACATTAAGTGTAGTAAAATAGCATATATAAATGGTTATGCATAAAACTAAGGCATGCCTTCCAAAGCTGGGGCAGGCAGATCCTCGATGGTAGGCTCTGGTGCTAGATCCTGGGGTACCTCCTGAGCAATTCCTTGCTCCGGCACGAGGATGTAATTCCCGTCAGCGAGATTACAATCTATCGAATGCAATGCATGAGATATATGTATAAATATGACATGAACATTTGTAAGGGCTATGCATAGTATAACAATATTAAGTTTAGTGTTTCCCTAGGGTTTCTTTTTGATATCCTTAAGGGCTTTGTACTTTCATCTATTTCTCTCCAAGGTTTCCCTTTCCTTTCTATTGTGCTTCTTATTAAGCAGTTTGAACTATGAGGATTAGTTAACATTTTCCAAAAATTGTTATAAAAATTACAGTGGGTAAATATTAACCTTTGTGGGTCCTCCCAAAAAAATTTGAGGTGGATATTAATTCAGATACTACTTGTGCAAAATTAACAAAAACAAGTGTAAAAGGGCATTTTACACTATAGCTATGATTTTAGTGAGGTTTCTATACTAAATTTTATTTTTGTCTAGATTCATGGGTGATATTAGGCCTCTATGTTAAATATCACAGAAAAAGACCTACTGGATATTTAGTTGTGAATTTCTAAAGTTTCATGCCAAAAAGGTACTTATAATTAACTTGTTATTTGAAAAATATCAAACAACAGAATTCCTATTTTTCCTATGTTCATAATAACAAAGTATTAGTTATCCCAAGGTTTGGGGTGTTTTCTCCTCAGGATTATTTCTCTAAGATTTTCCTAAGTTTTCATTGTTTTCATAAAATAAAAGGTATCCCATTTATTTTGTACTAAACAGGGGACTAATAAAATTTTCCAGTGAACTATATTAAATAAGTGAGCTAACAAAAATGTGGTTGCTCCCTGGTTTCTATTTTAAATTACCTTTTCTATTTTCTTTATCTTTAAGCTAAAAACGATTTAAATGGCAAACCCTTCCTTAATTTGGTGTACTGAGGGGTTTACTATTTTTAAACAGATCAGGGAGTGATTAAGTACTTCTCTGATTTTTCTTAACCTCAGTCTAACAGTGTAGCTATTTTTCCTTCTATTATTTAACTTTTGGCCAAAACAATATTTAAATCCAAACTTGAAATTCTTTTGCAATACTAAGGGGGTTTTGTATTTTTCCTAAGTAGTTCACATTATTTAGAATCAGGTAAAATTGGTTTGACCAAATTTGGTTGAATAAAACTGAAGTTATGAATTTTACAAGCTCTGTTTGTATTTAAATTAGAAATATTAAAAGATTTCTTGGAAAAACCAGTTTACACCGAGGACCCTTGGATCTTCCTAAACCATTTCTTTAATTTATACCCCTGCGCAACTATTCCCCTGAGCCACTGACAGATCAAAAAACCCCCTGGCTTCTATTTCTTCTTCCCCGAGGTCCCTCCCCCCTTTTGAACAGTACCCGTGAAAGGAAAAAGGGCGGCGCGACTTACCGGCGGCGAGGAAGGTCCAGTGAAGGACGAGGTTGGCTCTGGGTAGTCTCTGAGGTCACGTCGAGGTACGGCTTGCCGTCGGTGATGGACGGAATCGGCCGGTCCACGAGCGTAGGCGGGCGGGCTCATCAGCGGCGAGTGCTCCGGCCTGTCCACGGCGATACAGGTCAAACCAAGGGCACGAGAAGCTTCACGGGGTGCTAATGAGTCGACTTGTGCAAGGAATCGAAGAATAACTCACTATGGAGCTCGGTCCACGTACACCGGCGCTAAGGTGAAGTCCGGTGACCTTGATCCGGCGTCTCCGGTAAGGCAGAGCTCGATTCCTCGCTCTAGGAGCTTCACCGAGGCACGTAGAGTCTACTTCAAGGGTTGGATGGGGTTGGGGATGGCTCTACTGGCCGGTCTACAGTGGCGGGGGATCGGGCGGCCGCTGGCACACCGTCTGCAGGGCAAACGCCGGTGATCTCTGACTCCGGTGAGGTCGAGAGCGCGCGGGGGAGTACGGTTGAAGCTTCAGTGGGCTTTATAGGCGCGAGCGCGGGTAGGAGACATGGGCGCGGCTTGGCGTGGCGCGGGGCGCGCGGGGTCGGGCACTGGGCGTGCTCTGGCGCATTCAGAGCGCGTCAAACACGTGGAAGTGTTCTTCTGCCCTTGTTCAACAGCTCGCCGAGATCGCAAACGTGCGAACCTTGGCAAAAATCCAGCGCAGGCCTCCTCCTAGCACCTAGGGCTGTCTCTTGTATGTGAGTTCCAATGGCAGATATGCCCTAGGTTGGGAGATTTGCGGATGCCAAATCTGGCTTGTCCCTCTGTTCACCTCGCGACAAAAACGATGCCAAATCTTGTCAAATTACTTGGGCTCGGTTTCAAATTTTACCAGAGGGTGCCTTAGGTGGTTTGACACCTTTTTGGTATTCAACCCAAGTGGTTTTGGTGCCATTTACTAAGTGAACACAGGGGATCTTTAGATTAGGGTTAGATTTTGACTTAGAGAGAATTAGGGAGCTCTAGTGTGCTCTCTACTTAAGGGGTGAAATTGGGGTCTTTAAGGGGTCTTTTTGTAATGTTCCCTCCCTGCATTTGGTAGGTTACAATGTTACAAAAACTTGTTTAAGGACTAGGATCATGTTTTGGCAATTTGATTAACTTATCCCCTGATCCCTAGCTTGGAAGTCTAGTGCCCTTAGGTGTCTTTAGGGTTTAATCACCTTGGCTCCAACATGACCATTGTTCCAAATGTGTGGGTGAAGCCTTTGCCATTAACCCCTCTTAACTAACCCATGCTTCCAAGGTTTTAGGTTCTTCTTCTCCTCCACTTAACCACATATGATCACAAGTCATCAGGGCATACATGAAACTATTGCCTTGGTAACACCTGAGGTGTTACAGATATCTTCAAATTATATTATTATGAACAAACGTAAACAATATCAAATTACATTTATACCTTCGGCTTGACAGAAGGCAAAGATCCAAGTGTGACGCACCATTGAGTACAAGTTAATGTGAACAGTACGGGGGTACTGTTCATATATTTATAGGCACAGGATATAGCCTACGAGCAATTACAATTATGCCCTTTACATTTACTATTGGCTTATAGAAAAATCTATGAGGACTGAACAGCCTTTTCCCCTTTAAGTCGGTTCCCTTTTCTGTGATATAGCCGAAGCTCCCTTCCGCACAGCTTCGGAGCGACGGCAACCTTCGTCACGATCAAGCTCCTCATCGTGTATGCTTTTATCATAAATCCAAAGATACCTGTCCATGAACCATACTTGGAAGACATTGTTAAATTATGTTTTTGAGGACCTTTAGAGGACGAAGGCCCCCAACAGTAGCCCCTCGCAGTATTAATTTGTTTAAGACAACGAATTCAGACTGCGACATGGACGAAGGCTTTAAGCCGAAGGTCCGAAAAAACACCTTCCCTTTGCTAGAATAGCAACAGTCAATGACAGGCGGGACCCTCCAGTTTCGAGCGCGTCGATCGTATAAATAAGAATCCACCCTGACCACATTTGGTACGCTACTCGTTGCTTGCTATGTTTGCTCAACTTTTTAGCTCTTGCTTGCCAACACTTGCTTAGTTTCTCAGATTCCCTAAGCTTCTGTTTTAAGGACGCATTTTCATCATTTCCAAAGAAAAGATGTCTCAGGACAAAAAAGTTACCGTTGAGACGAAGCTGACCGAGGAGGAGAAGCTCCTTGAGGAGAAGACTACTGGATTTGTTGAGTCAATAGCAAAAACAAATACAGAGAAGATTACTAGAGAGATACTAGAAGGCTTGTCTAAAGATACCGATGATAGCGACAGTTATGATGTGGACAGCGGAGGCGAAGACTCTGAAGATAGTCCCTAGCGGCCAAGTCATACAGTCTTTGGGAAATCAACTATCAAACAGAGTCATCTTGATAATATGAGAGGAAGGTATTTTCGAGATATGTCTATTGTGAGGGCCGACGTAGACAGAGCCGTTCCTGCTCCCGAAGAAGAAGAAGTTGTGATCTTCCGGAGCTTCTTCAAAGCTGGACTTCGGTTCCCGTTGAGCAGATTTGTAGTTGAAGTTTTAAAGACATACCAGATTTTCCTTGACCAAATCACCCCTGAAGCAGTTATTAGGATGGGGATCTTCGTCTGGGCTGTGAGAAGTCAAGGTCTAGAGCCAAGTGCAAGATGTTTTTGCAGTATGCATGAACTTTCATATGAGATGAAGCCCTGGGGCAAAGAACAATATCATAACAATTTCGGTTGCTATAGCTTCGTTGCTCGCTCTGGCGCAAGCTACCCAGTGCCAGCGTTTCGAAAAAGATGGCCCGGGGCCTGGATGGAAGAGTGGTTCTATGTGAAAAATGATTTGAAGGCGAGAGAAGATATTAAAGAGATCATCATGCGCCCCATCTGGTCCCAATTTGGCCTCCAAAAGCCAAAGGTAGAAGTTGATGAGGGAGCCGAAGCATGTCGAAGGGCGTTTAGTATAGTTTGTTCTTTTATTGGGACAAGAGATTTACTTCAAGAACATATAGCCTATAGGATATGGCCACTGATAGATAGTTGGGAAATGCCAAAAGAAAGCATCACTAACCCTAGCGAAGGCGGCCTGGTTCGATCGAAATACACCTTCAGGTTTGGGGACCAGTTTATTGAACCAGATGATGACTGGCTGAAGTGTGTTGAAAATACTAGTGATGATTTACTTGGAACATATTCCAAGTCCGAAGATAATGCCCTATCTGTGGCCTAGTTCTATTGGATTTGCGTACCCTGACTATCGCTACCTGCCATGGGGCAGAAAAGAAAGGGTGCGACCTTTGGAAAGGTTGTTGCTTCGGCTGCTCCAAGCGAGCCTGCGCCGAAGAGTAAAAAATTGAAGGTCCTCACTCACCGACCACGCTACATTGAACCGGCCGTAGTGCCTGAGTTTGGCGGGGAGACACCTTCAGCTACTGAACTGAAGGAACTAATTGCTCCTACGCAGAAGGTTGAAGAACTGGCTACCATGCCGAAGGCACCCTCAGCCAAGCAGGCTGAGGCAAAGTCTGGTAAAGATAAGGTCGAAAAGCCAGAGATTGAAGGAATAAAAATGTTAGAAGTTTTCTGCCCTTCGGCAGAAGTACCAATGCCGAAGATACAAAAAGGTCTTGCAGCCACTCCCAAAAGAAGAAGAATGGCAAGTGTACTAGATGTGCTAGAAATGGTAAAGGCTTCAAGCTCTACTCCAGGGAAAATTGCCAAGGCTACGAAAATACAAATCGAAGCTAAAACAAAAGTGACCGAAACCGAAGCTGCAATGAGCCAGGCTAGCGTTGAAGCCGGGCCTAAAGTGACTTTTGAGACGAAGCTTGCCACACCCGAGCAAGAGGCTAAACAAATACCTTCAGATATTAATATAGCTTTTGAAAATAGTTTGGCCAGAGAAACCGAATCTCTTACCCCCGAAGCATCCTCCGAAGATCTTGATTATATCATTCGACATGCTGCGGGAAAGAAATTATCCAAAGAAGAAATTTTTGAAGCCAAACACTATGCCCGGGAACTGAAGTATCCGAAGGGGGCCTTAGTGTTTAACGTTATGGATGAAGATGATTTCTTGTATTGTCTTCCGGACAACAAAGAATTATCCGTCTGCCGGGAGATGGCCAGAAGCATGGGTTTCCCGAAGCTCGAGGCTGGGCTTTGCGCAATGACGAAGGAAGATCTTGCAGATAGCCTTGCATACAACAGTCTGAAGGTACAAAAAGTTGTAAATTTTGAAGCTTATGGATTCTGTAATGGAGTCTTTTATTCTTATGTTAATCCATTTACTCTTTCTTGTAGGGCTTAATACTTAGCAACGCCTTAAGGGCGCAAAAGAATGCTGAAGATGAGAGCTGCACTATTGCTCTCAATAACCTTCGAACAGAGGTTATTAAGCTGAGAAACGAAGCCACGGAAAAAGACAAAATTCTACTTACATTGGTGGACAAAGTAAAGGAGGATGAAGCCAACTTCAAGGCTCAATCTGAAATTCAAAAGAATGAGATTGAAGACCTTCGAAAACAACTGACTGAGGCCAAATTAAAATGCGCTGTTGACGAAGCTGACCGAGATGCCAGTGAGTACTGGAAAAAATTATTTTGAAAAAACAGTTGCAGAACTTCACACATGAAAGGAAAGATATTTTGAAAAGTCTGTGGAATGTGTAAAAAAGATAGAGACTAGTTTTGCCAATGTGGGCGCGTATTCAATCGAAAACAACTTCATACGAGGCGACCCCGAGGGCGTCATCGAGTGGATCAGTAACGAAGCCGAAGCTTATGAGGAGATTTTGAGTGACCGTGGGGACGTCTGTGCATTCTCTGGTGCGAGGGGGATTGCAGCTATTTTGGAGAAGGCAGGTTGTGAACATGTTAAAACCTTGGCCCGGACCGAAGCCGCCTTCTCCGTCGACGATACGAAGGACCCTTCGGCCAAAGCAAGTTTAATTGGTGGAAAATTTTTCACTGATATATGGGAAAATGGCTGCCGAGGAATAGCTCATGAAATAATGAAGAAGAGCGAAAAGGATATTCATGACACTCGAGAAGCAGCAAAAGAAGCTGAAAGAGCAGCGGAACTCGAAAGACGAATAGGTATTCCTTAATGGCTTCTAGCTTCATCATTTTTGACTTCGAGCTAACTGATGTTTTCTACCGCAGCTGAACTACCTCCTCCACTAGAGCCATTCGACCCATTGGCCGACCCAGAAATGAAGAAGGCAATAGAAATCATTAATGTGGCCGAAGCTATTGTAGATGAAGTTGTTACCAAACTGCTAACCGAAGCTGCAGAAAAAGTTCTGAAGGAAGAAGAGTAGCTATTGTAAAAACATTTTCTAGAATATTGATGTAACATTTTGCTGAACTATGTTTGTAATATTTGGTGCTTACAAGATTTGAATGTAATATATGAATTGCTTGTAATTCAGTTCTTTGCGATGCATGAAACTTTATGTACATACCGTTTTTGAGCCCTCAGCGAAAAAACACCTTCCCTTCTTTTCATGCTTCATAAAGAAGAGTTTTTACGCCTCGTAAGAATCATCCACCCTTTGTAAAATCATCAATGCTTCATAAAGAATAGATCCCTCCTTCCACATCAGAACTGAAGAAGCTGTAATTCTCAACTTACTTTGTGCCTTGGCATCTTTTAATTTTTTATAAAGCATTCTCCGAAGATCGGCCTCGCTTCCAATTGATGTTATTGATGTGATATGATGTATGATGTGATGCTATGTGATATGATGCGATGATATGATACAAAGAATGATGCTAATGCCGAAGACACGTACCCACACTGAAACATAATATATGTGTTCCCTTAGGAACCATCAAAAGTCTCTTTGCCGTTTATTTTTCGGCTTCACCGCTTATTTTTCGGTGTAAGTTCTGCATCCCCTTAGGAACGTCTTTTGAACTTCTTCGCCTTCTATTTTGGTGGTACTCGTGTTGACTTTTTGCGCTTTGCCTTATATTTCGGCGGTATTTGGCTCTGCATTCCCTTTGGAACAACTTTTGAGCAGAAAACTTACACTGTGCTCCCTTGGGAACGACTTTTTGAAGCTTCAGCAAACTTACGCTACGCTCCCTAGGAACGACTTTTGTAGCTTCGGTAAAACTTGCAATGTAATTTTTAGGTCTGTACTCCCTTAGGAACGACTTTTTAGCTTCGGCAAATTTTGGTCTTCGTAAGTCTGTAGGAAAGATATGTTTCATTATGACAAGAACGAAGCTATTTACAAGAAATTAAAAGTGACAAGAAGAGTAGATTTACACCAATTGTTCCTTATTAAAAAGAAAATAACAATGAATGTAAAATGCTTCAGAGATAGGATATCTCTCAATAGATGTGTTTTGACTCTGGCACAGTACTGTTGACTGTGCGAGCTTCGGATTCTTCCCTGAGCTCTCGCTGCTGATGAGTCTGATGGCTCCCTTCTGCCTGCTAACCTCGTGAATAGGCAGGTTGTAGTGGCGGCGGAGGTGGAAGCTGTGGCCAAGAAGCCTGTGGCTGACTGGCCGAAGCAACAGAAGCTGCAGGATGATTACCCACATACTCTGGTATGTAGGGTGAGTGACACGAAGCAGTATGTCGGACCTGCTTCAGTTGATTTTGCCGGGCTTCGACTTCTGCGATCTCCTTCTGCTTTTGGATGGTGATTTGGCACATTCTTGTAGTATGGCCCTTGTCTTCACCACAAAATAGACAGTAAATCTTCCTGGGTTGGTCCCCATATCTTCCTCCAAAGCCCCTAGCGCCTCTGCCTCTTGGAGGTGGCGGCCGAAAAGAACTTTGTTGCTGCCCCAAAGATTGTGAAGTATACTGCGGCCTCTGCAGCTGACCTCCTCTGTCATCACTCTGAGTGGAGTTGTGAATTGACCTGACATGCCTTGGGTGGATTCTTCCTCCAAAGCCCCTGGTCATCTCGGAGAACCTGTAAGCTTCCTCCCTTGTTTGGTGGAAGTCATTGTCAGCCCTGATATATTCATCCATCTTTTGAAGCAACTTCTCCAGTGTCTGTGGAGGTTTTCTGGCAAAGTACTGGGCAGTAGGCCCTGGACGAAGCCCCTTGATCATGGCCTCAATGATAATCTCATTGGGCACTGTAGGCGCCTGTGCTCTAAGACGCAAGAACCTTCGGACGTATGCTTGAAGATACTCCTCATGGTCTTGTGTACATTGAAATAGAGCCTGAGCTATGACCGGCTTCGTCTGAAAAGCCTTGAAAGCTTGTCAGTAGCATATCCTTGAGCTTCTGCCACGAAGTAATAGTTCCTGGCCGAAGAGAAGAATACCATGTTTGGGCCACATTCTGAACTGCCATGACGAAGGATTTGGCCATGACAGCTGCATTGCCTCCATATGAAGATATGGTTGTCTCATAACTCATCAAAAACTGCTTCGGATTCGAATGCCCATCAGACATAGGGAGCTAAGGTGGCTTGTATGATGGGGGCCATGAGATAGCTTGCAGTTCTGGTGCCAAGGGAGAAGCAGCATCAAAGGTAAAGGTATCATGATTAAAATCATCATACCATCCATCCTCGTTGAATAAACCTTCTTCATGAAGCTCCTTGTGTTGGGGTCTTCGATCTTGTTCATCTTGAACAAGATGGCGTACTTCTTCAGTGGCTTCGTCGATTTGCCTTTGAAGATCAGCCAGTCTGGCCATCTTCTTCTTCTTCCTTTGTACTTGCTGATGATTTATCTCCATGTTTCTGATTTCTTGATCCAACTCTTCCTCCTGGAGTGTTGGACTAGTGGCTTTCCTCTTCTGGCTTTGGGCCCCTCGGAGAGAAAGGTTCTCCTGATTTGGGTCCAGTGGCTGTAGTGCAGCAGCCCCTGTCGCTGAAACTTTCTTCGGCGGCATAACGAGGGTCAGTGCTTGCCGAAGGTGGTCGAAAGAGGGTTCACCGGAGGTGGGCGCCAATGTTGGGGACTTGTTCTCAAATGCTATGAATTAAGAACAAGGCAACACAGAAAAAGGGTTAATAGTTAGAACCCTTCGTCCTTTGAAGCATTATGTCCCTTAGGATATAATGATCTTCAGACGAAGGATGTGAGGAACATATCTTCGACATTTCAATACATATTGATGAAGGAAAAAGCATATAAAACATGAGAAATAATATAAACAATCATATGGCATCATTGATATCTTCAAATTATATTATTATGAACAAACGTAAACAATATCAAATTACATTTATACCTTCAGCTTGACAGAAGGCAAAGATCCAAGTGTGACGCACCAATGTGTACAAGTCAATGTGAACAGTATGGGGGTACTGTTCATCTATTTATAGGCATAGGATACAGCCTACGAGAAATTACAATTATGCCCTTTACATTTACTATTGGCTTATAGAAAAATCTATGAGGACTGAACAGCCTTTTCCCCTTTAAGTCGGTTCCCTTTTCTGCGATTTAGCCGAAGCTCCCTTCCGCATAGCTTCGGAGCGACGACAACCTTCGTCACGATCAAGCTCCTCATCATGTATGCTTTTATCATAAATCCGAAGATACCTGTCCATAAACCATACTTGGAGAGGGAGGTACTTTCGCGAATTATGTTTTTGAGGACCTTCGGAGGACAAAGGCCCCCAACAGTGATGATAGTGATAGTTATGATGTGGAGAGTGGAGACAAAGATTCTGAGGATCGGCCGTGGCGGCCAAGCCATACTATCTCCGGAAAATCGACTATTAAACAGAGTCATCTTGACAACATGAGAGGGAGGTACTTTCACGACATGTCTATCGTAAGAGTTGGCGGAGACAACACTGCCCCTGCCCCTGAGAAAAATGAAGTTGTTATCTACCGAAGCTTTCTTAAGGCTGGTCTTCGGTTTCCATTGAGCAAGTTTGTAGTTGAAGTGCTGAAAATATATCAGATCTTCCTTCACCAAATCACCCCCGAAGCTGTAATGAGGATGGGGATTTTTGTCTGGGCTGTAAGGAGTCAAGGGCTAGAGCCAAGCATGAAGTGCTTCTGCAATATGCACGAACTTCTATATGAGACGAAGGCTACTGGTAAAGAACAGTATCACAACAACTTCGGTTGTTATGGGTTTATTGCTCGTCCTAATGCAAGCCACCCAGTGCCAACATTCTTGAAAAGGTGACTTGGGGCCTGGATGGAGGAGTGGTTCTATGTTACAAATGATTTGGAGGCAAGGGAAGATATCAAGGAAATCATTCAGTGCCCCATCTGGTCTCGCTTCGGCCTTCGAAGGCCGAAGGTGGAAGTTGATGACACTATCGAAGCATGCCAGAGGGCTTTTAGCACTATGTGTGCCTATATTGGCATGAGGGATTTAATTCAAGAGCACATATCCTTCAGGGTATGGCCACTTGTGGAGAGTTGGGATATACCAAAGGAGACCACCGCCGACTCTAGTGAAGGTGGTCTAGTCTGGCTGAAGTATACCTTCAGATTTAGGGAGAAGTTTGGTAAGCCAAACGATGACCGGCTGAAGTGTATAGAGGCTACCCGTGATGATCTACTTGGAGCATACTCTAAGGCCGAAGATAATGCTTTGTCTGCAGCATTCGGAGGCCGAGGTAAGAAAAGACTAAATAGGGTATTCGATGCTATTGGCTTCGTATATCCTTATTACCGCTGTCCGCTGTGAGGGCAAGGGAAGAGAAAGACTGCCGCTTCGGCCACCACAGTTGTGCCGATGGGCAAAAAATTAAAGGTTTTGACCCACCCACCACGATACATTGAACCAACCAAAGTACCTGAACTTGGCGAAGGGCCCTCTTCAACTGCCGAAACAAGTAAAACTGCTTCGATTGTGTAGAGCGTTGAAGAGCCGACTTTAGTGCCGAAGGTGCCTACAGTCGGGCCAGCTGAAGCAAAAGATGATAAGACCGAAGAGCCACAGGTGGAGAAGGTAGTAAAAAAGCCAGAAATCCTAAGCCCAGCAGGAGAGGCAAAACTGCCGAAGATGCAAAAGGCTTCTGCCGCAACTCCCAAGAGGAGAATGGCCAATGTGCTGGATGCTATGCTGGAGACTACAAAGGCTTTGAGCCCTGCTCCCACAAAGAAAACTACTGAAGCTACCAAAACTCTAGCTGAAGCTAAAACTGGGCAAGCAGAATCCAAAGCTACGCAAGCTCCGCAAGCTCCGGTTGAAGCCGAAGCTGGGCCCTCAGCACCTGCCACGCTCGAGGAAAAATCAGCAGGACATATTGCACCTGAAACTCCTTCTCCCGAGGCTCCAATCGAAACTATTGACTACATCTTTCGTCATGCTTCGGGGAAGAAATTGTCCGAAGATGAAATCGCAGAAGCAAGGCATTATGCTCAAAAACTTAAATATCCAAAAGGAGCCTTGGTTTTTAACGGGAGTAATGAAGATGATTTCTTGTACTGTCTCCCGGATAACAAAGAAATATCTGTTTGCCGGGAGATAGGTAGAAGCATTGGATTCCCGAAGCTGGATGACGGCCTTTCAATTTTGTCGAAGGATGATCTTGCTTACAGCCTAGCATACAACAGTATGAAGGTATAGAGATTAACTTTGAATTTGAGAATGAAGTATTTTGTTTGTCATACTCAATTCTCTCCTTTTGTTACAGGGCTTGATTCTTAGCAATGCCCTGAGGGCACAGAAAAATATTGAAGACGAAGGCTATACGATGGCCCTTAATAACCTTCGTTCAGAGGTGATTGAATTAAGAAACGAAGGTCTTGAAAAAGACAAAATCTTGATTTCATTGGTAAACAAAGTGAAGGAAGACGAGGCTAGCTATAAAGCTCAGGCCGAAGCCCAGAAAGAAGAAATTGAAGATCTTCACAAACAGCTGGCCGAAGCTAAAGAGAAGTGCACACTCGCAGAGGCCAACCGAGAGATCAGCGAGTATTGGAAAAATTATCTAGAGAAAAGCGTTGAAGAACTTTGGCAATCCAAGGAAAGATGCTTCGAGAAGTCCTTGGATTGCGTGAAGAAAATAAAAGCTAGCTTCGCCAAAGTGGGTGCCTACTCCGCTGAAGAAAAATTCATACGAGGCGACCCTGAAGGCGTTATTGAATGGATTAATGGAGAAGCCGAGACCTTCAAAGAAATTTTAAGTGATCCTGGGGATGTTTGCGCATTTTTTGGTGCGCGGGGGATTTCATCCATCTTGGAGAAGGCCGGATGCGATCACATTAAAACCGTAGCCCAGGCCGAAATTGCCTTCTCCATAGATGATACGAAGGATCCTTCAGCTGAAGCGACCTTGATGGGCGGGAAATTCTATAATGATATCTGGGTGAACGGTGGCCGAGAGATGGCCCATGAAATCTCTACTAACTATTAAGAGAGGAGTGTAGACTACCCCCGCCACCCTACCCCGCCCGCCCTCCCGACATCAAGCCGCAACTGCTTGCCGATGTCGATGTGAAGCTGCTGCTTCTTCTCCTGCCGTCGCTCCACCCCCCGGGCTATGGCGCGCTCGTGCCCATGAAGACCGAGGAGCCCGTGCCCGTGGCTACCGTCTCGTCTCTGTCTAGGGTGCTCCTACTGCCGTGCCTCTGCCGTCAGTTCTGGAAGTCCGGCGACTACGTCGTCGCGCGCCGCAACCCTGATGCGGCCAGCCCCGGTAGGCTATCGGTCGGAGGAATCTCGGCCCCAATTTCTGCTGCCTATTCGCTTTCCTTTGATACTTCCGGTGGGGATGGTGATCAAGCTTAGTGAGATTTGCGATTTGGTGGTGCGTGCAGGTGGGTGGAACCGGTTGCGGATAAACCCCAAGTTTCTGCACTTGAATGCAACTTCCCACAAGTGGGCTTTTGGCGGTATGGGACGATCCCCTCATTGTCTCGGGTGTAGAATTGGCTATACTACATAAAACAATTGTTTTTAGGAATTGTTTTGGCTTCATTAGCATGAATAAGATAATCTATGTATTTGTTCCCCGTACTGCTAACTCTATCTCTTTTAAACGATGCGAACTTGTAGTTTGGATTATTATATGTTCCCTTAAGAAAATTAAACTCTCACATCTGAATGAAACGAAGCACTCACTTCAGTGACACAAAAAGGACATTAAATATTCTTCAATAATGCTAGATGACTAATAGAATAGAATTTTGTATTTGCCATATAAACACCTATTTGTTTTTATAATGGTTATGCTTGAAATATAGGCACCTTTTGAAAGTTCGGGACTGGTTCCACAAGCCTATACCAAATGATGCACTCCTTTCTCATCATTCATAAGTAGAGAGTTAAACCATTGTACGCCTATGAAAAAACATTAGCACACAATCTCGCTTGTTGCCTTGGTTGTTGCAACTTTCCAACTGTATCATTTTTTGGACAAATCAACCATATATGGCATCCTAGTTGTGTGCCCATGTGTTACCACGGAAGTTAAAAATCATACTCCTATTTAATGTAACTATATATAACCATACCTATTTGAAAGTCGCCTAGAGGGAGGGTGAATAGGCGGAATCTGAAAATTATAAACTTAAGCATAAACTACAAGCCGGGGTTAGCGTTAGAAATAAAATCGAGTCCGGAAGAGAGGGCGAAAACAAATCATAAGCAAATGAAGAGAGTGACTCGGTGATTTGTTTTACTGAGGTTCGGTTCTTGCAAACCTACTCCCCGTTGAGGTGGTCACAAAGACCGGGTCTCTTTCAACCCTTTCCCTCTCTCAAACGGTCACCTAGACCGAGTGTGCTTTTCTCCTTAATCAATGGATCACTTAGACCCCTTACAAGGATCACCACAACTTGGTGTCTCTTGCTTGATTACAAGTTGGTTGAGAACAAGAATGGAGAAAGAAGAAAAGCGATCCAAGCGATAAGAACTCAAATGAACACAAATGTCTCTCTCTCACAAGTCACTAAGCTTTGGAATGCAATTTGGGACTTGGAGAGGATTTGATCTTTTGTTTTGTGTCTTGGAGTGAAGTCTAGAGCTCTTGTATTGAATGCAATGGCTGAAAACTTGGATGCCTTGAAGTGTGGTGGTTAGGGGTATTTATAGCCCCACCCACCAAAATGGCCATTGGGGAGGCTGTCTATAGATGGGCGCACCGGACAGTCCGGTGCGCCACCGGACACTGTCCGATGCGCCAACCACGTCACCCATCTGTTAGGGTTCGACCGTTGGAGCTCTGTCATCCTAGGCCACCGGACAGTCCGATGGTGCACAGGACAGTCACTATTCACTGTCCGATGTGCCTTCTGGTGCCTGTTCTGACTCTGTGCGAACTGTCCGCGCACTATAGCGTTCACTGTTCACTTTTGTAGACGACCGTTGGTGTTGTAGCTGTTACTCCGCATGGCACACCGGACAGTCCGGTGGCCCATCGGATAGTCCGGTGAATTATAGCGGAGTGGCTTCCCAAAAACCCAAAGCAGAGGAGTTTGAGTTGATCCACCCTGGTGCACCAGACACTGTTCGGTGGTGCACCGGACACTGTCCGGTGGCACACCGGATAGTCCGGTGCGCCAGACCAGGGCATCCTTCGGTTGGTTTTGCTCCTTTCTTTTTGAACCCTATCTTGGCCTTTTTATTGGTTTGTTTTGAACCTTTGGCACCTATAGAGCATATAATCTAGAGCAAACTAGTTAGTCCATTTGTTTGTGTTGGGCAATTCAACTACCAAAATCATTTAGGAAAAGGTTTGACCCTATATCCCTTTCAATCTCCCCCTTTTTGGTGATTGATGCCAACACAAACCAAAGCAAATATGTAAGTGCAGAATTGAACTAGTTTGCATAAGGTAAGTGCAAAGTTTGCTTGGAATTACACCAATTTAAACTTTCATAAGATATGCATGAATTGCTTTCTTTCTTTTAACGTTTTGGACCACATTTGCACCACCAGTTTTGTTTTTGCAAATTCTTTTGGAAATTCTTTTCAAAGTCTTTGTGCAAATAGTCAAAGTTATATAAGTAAGATTTCGAGAAGCATTTTCAAGATTTTGAAATTTTCTCCCCTTATTTCAAATGCTTTTCCTTTGACTAAACAAAACTCCCCCTTAATGAAATTCTCCTCTTAGTGTTGAAGAGGGTTTTACCAATTCAGATAGAATTTCTTAGAGGAATGCTAATTTCAAAGATACCAATTGAAAAAAAACATTTAAAAGCTTAAACTTGTTTCAAAAAATTTTGAAATTGGTATGGTGGTGCGGTCCTTTTGCTTTGGGCTAATATTTTCTCCCCCTTTGGCATTAATCGCCAAAAACGGATACTTTGAGTGAAATATGAGCCCATTAGTAACTTCTCTCCCCCTTTGGCAAACAAGATATGAGTGAAAGAATATACCAATGTGGAGACATGGTGGAATACCGGCAAGGAGTAGATAATACCGATGGAGTTGAGTGGAAGCGTCGTCTTTGCCGAATACTCCATTTCCCTTTCAATAATTCTATGACTAACCATAAGAATACACTTGAAAACACATTAGTCATAGACATAGAAGTGATATGATCAAAGGTATATAAATGAGCTATGTGAGCAAAGTATTAATCAAAGTTCCGAGAATCAATAATGTTTAGCTCATTCCTAAGTTTGGTAAAGGTTTTCTTGTCTAGTGGTTTGGTAAAGATATCGGCTAGTTGTTCTTTGGTGTTAATATAGGCTATCTCGATATCCCCCCTTTGTTGGTGATCTATCAAAAATTGATACCGAATGGCTATGTGCTTAGTGCGGCTGTGTTCAACGGGATTATCTGCCATGCATATTGCACTCTCATTATCACATAGGAGAGGGACTTTGCTAAATTTGTAGCCATAGTCCCTGAGGGTTTGCCTCATCCAAAGCAATTGCACGCAACAATGGCCTGCGGCAATATACTCGGCTTCGGCAGTAGAAAGAGCTGCTGAGTTTTGTTTCTTTGAAGCCCAAGACACCAGGGATCTCCCCAGAAACTGACAAGTCCCTAATGTGCTCTTCCTATCAATTTTACACCCTGCCCAATCAGCATCTGAATATCCTAATAAATCAAAAGAGGATCCCTTGGTGTACCAAAGACCAAACTTAGGAGTATAAACTAAATATCTCAAGATTTTTTCATGGCCCTAAGGTGAACTTCCTTAGGATCGGCTTGGAACCTTGCACACATGTATACGGAAAGCATAATATCCGGTCGAGATGCACATAAGTAGAGTAAAGATCCTATCATCGACCAGTATACCTTTTGATCTACGGATTTACCTCCCGTGTCGAGGTCGAGATGCCCATTGGTTCCCATGGGTGTCTTGATGGGCTTGGCATCGTTCATTCCAAACATGGTGAGTATGTCTTGAATGTACTTTGTTTGGCTGATGAAGGTGCCCTCTTGGAGTTGCTTGACTTGAAATCCTAGAAAATACTTCAACTCCCCCATCATAGACATCTCAAATTTCTGTACCATGATCCTACTAAAATCTTCACAAGTTGATTTGTTAGTAGACCCAAATATGATATCATCTACATAAATTTGGCATACAAACAAATCTTTTGCAATAGTTTTAGTAAAGAGAGTAGGATTGGCTTTACTGACTTTGATGCCATTAGTGATAAGAAAATCTCGAAGGCATTCATACCATGCTCTGGGGGCTTGCTTGAGCCCATAAAGCGCCTTTGAGAGTTTGTAAACATGGTTAGGGTAATCACTATCTACAAAGCCGGGAGGTTGCTCAACATAGACCTCTTCCTTGATGGGTCCATTGAGGAAGGCACTCTTCACGTCCATTTGATATAGCTTAAAGCCATGGTAAGTAGCATAGGCAAGTAATATACGAATTGACTCAAGCCTAGCTACGGGTGCAGAGGTTTCACCAAAATCCAAACCTTCGACTTGTGAATAACCCTTAGCCACAAGTCGTGCTTTGTTCCTTGTCACCACACCATGCTCATCTTGTTTGTTGCGGAATACCCACTTGGTTCCTACAACATTTTGGTTAGGACATGGAACTAAATGCCATACCTCATTCCTCGTGAAGTTGTTGAGATCCTCTTGCATCGCCAGCACCCAATCCAAATCTTTAAGTGCATCCTCTACCCTGTGTGGCTCAATAGAGGAAACAAAGGAGTAATGTTCACAAAAATGAGCGACTCGAGATCGAGTTGTTACCCCCTTATGAATATCGCCGAGGATGGTTTTCACGGGGTGATCTCTTTGAATCGCCTGGTGGACTCTTGGGTGTGGCGGTCTTTGATCCTGTTCATCTTCCTTGTCTTGATCATTGTCATCTCCCCCTTGATCATTGCCCTCCTCTTGAGGTGGCTCATCTTCTTGATCTTCTCCTTCATCATCTTGAGCCTGTTCCTCATCTTGAGTTGGTGGAGATGCTTGTATGGAAGATGATGGTTGATCTTGTGCTTGTGGAGGCTCTTCGGATTCCTTAGGACACACATCCCCAATGGACATGTTCCTTAGCGTGACGCACGGAGCCTCTTCATCATCTAGCTCATCAAGATCAACTTGCTCTACTTGAGAGCCATTAGTCTCATCAAACACAATGTCACAAGAAACTTCAACTAGTCTAGTGGACTTGTTAAAGACTCTATATGCCGTTGTGTTTGAGTCATAACCAAGTAAAAAGCCTTCTACAGTCTTAGGAGCAAATTTAGATTTTCTACCTTGGTGAGGAGTTCATATGATGTCTTCTTGAGGATTCGGTGTAGATATAACCGGTTGATGGAGTAGCAGGCGGTGTTAATCGCTTTGGCCCAAAACCGGTCTGGTGTCGTGTACTCATCAAGCATTGTCCTCGCCACGTCAGTAGAGTTCTATTCTTCCTATCCACTACACCATTTTGTTGTGGCGTGTAGGGAGAAGAGAACTCATGCTTGATGCCCTCCTCCTCAAGGAAGCCTTCAATTTGTGAATTCTTGAACTCCATCCCATTGTCGCTTCTTATCTTCTTGATTCTCAGTCCGAACCCATTTTGAGCCCGTCTCAAGAATCCCTTTAATGTTTCTTAGGTTTGAGATTTTTCCTGCAAAAAGAATACCCAAGTGAAGCGAGAATAGTCATCCACAATTACAAGACAATACTTACTCCCACCGATGCTTATGTAAGCGATCGGGCCAAATAAATCCATGTGGAGTAGCTCAAGCGGCCTGTCGGTCGTCATGATGTTCTTGTGTGGATGGTGAGTACCAACTTGCTTTCTTGCTTGACATGCGCTATAAATCCTGTCTTTCTCAAAATGAACATTGGTTAGTCCTAAAATGTGCTCTCCCTTTAGAAGCTTGTGAAGATTCTTCATCCCAACATGGGCTAGTCGGCGATGCCAGAGCCAACCCATATTAGTCTTAGCAATTAAGCAAGTGTCGAGTTCAGCTCTTTTAAAATCAACTAAGTATAGCTGACCCTCTAACACTCCCTTAAATGCCACTGAATCATCACTTCTTCTAAAGACAGTAACACCTACATCAGTAAATAGACAGTTGTAGCCCATATTGCATAATTGAGAAACAGAAAGCAAATTGTAATCTAATGAATCTACAAGAAAAACATTGGAAATAGAATGGTCAGGTGATATAGCAATTTTACCAAGTCCTTTGACCAAACCTTGATTTCCATCCCCGAATGTGATAGCTCTTTGGGGATCTTGGTTTTTCTCATAGGAGGAGAACATCCTTTTCTCCCCAGTCATGTGGTTTTTGCACCCACTATCAATGATCCAACTTTAGCCCCAGATGCATAAACCTACAAAACAAGTTTAGGCCTTGTTCTTAGGTACCCAATCAGTTTTGGGTCCTTTCACATTAGAAACAAGCACCTTGGGTACCCAAACACAAGTCTTTGACCCCTTGTGTTTGGCCCCAACATATTTGGCAGCTACCTTGCCTGATTTGTTAGTCAGCACATAAGATGCATCAAAAGTCTTAATTGAAATAATTGGCTCATTTGATGCAATAGGAGTTTTCTTCTTAGGCAATTTAGCATGAGTGCATTGCCTAGAACTAGATGCCTCACTCTTATACATAAAAGCATAGTGAGAACTAGAGTGAGACTTTCTAGAATAAATTCTCCTAATCTTATGTTTGGGATAACTAGCAGGATATAAAATATAGCCCTCGTTATCCTGAACCATGGGAGCCTTACCCTTAACAAAATTAGACAATTTGTTGCGGGCATTAAGCTTGACATTGCCTCCCTGTTGGAAGCCAATGCCATCCTTAATGGCAGGGTGTCTCCCATTATAGAGCATGCTTCTAGCAAATTTAAATTTTTCATTTTCTAAGTCATGCTCATTAATTTTAGCACTAAGTTGAGCCATGTGATCATTTTGTTGTTTAATTAAAGCTAGGTGATCATGGATAGCATCAACATTAATGTCTCTACATCTAGTACAAATAGAAACATGATCAACAGTAGATGTAGAGGGTTTGCAAACATTTAATTCATCAATCTTAGCATGTAATATGGCATTTTCATTTCTAAGATTGGAATGGCATCATTGCAAACATTTAAATCTTTAGCCTTAGCAATTAATTTTTCATTCTCAATCTTAAGGCTAGCAATTGATTCATTCAACTTGTCAATTTTAGCAATTAAACTAGCATTATCCTTTTTGAGGTTGACAAGAGAATCATCACAAACATTTAACTTCTCAACCTTAGCAATTAATTTAACATTCTCATTTCTAAGGTTGGAGATTGTGTCATGGCAAGTGCTAAGCTCACTAGTTAATTTTTCACAGTTTTCTACTTCCTGAGCATAAGCATTTTTAACCTTAACATGCTTTTTTGTTTTCCTTAATAAGGAAGTCCTCTTGGCTATCCAAGAGTTCATCCTTCTCATGAATAGCACCTATCAATTCATTTAATTTTTCTTTTTGTTGCATGTTTAGGTTGGCAAAAAGGGCAAGCAAATTATCTTCATCATCACTAGAGTTATCCTCATCACTAGATGTTGCATATTTAGTGGAGGCTCTAAATTTTACCTTCGTTTTGCCGTCTTTTGCCATGAGGCACTTGTGGCCAACGTTAGGGAAGAGGAGGCCCTTGTTGATGGCGATGTTGGCGGCGTCCTCGTCGGAGGAGTCAGTGGAGCTCTCGTCGGAGTCCCACTCCCGACACACGTGGGCATCGCTGCCCTTCTTCTTGTAGTACTTCTTTTCCTTCCTCTTTCCCTTCTTATCGTCGCCCCTATCACTATCACTTGACATAGGACATTTTGCAATAAAATGACCGGGCTTACCACACTTGTAGCAAACTTTCTTGGAGCGGGGCTTGTAATCCTTCCCCCTCCTTTGCCTGAGGATTTGGCAGAAGCTCTTGATGATGAGCGCCATTTCATCGTTGTTGAGCTTGGAGGTGTCGATGGGAAGCCTACTTGATGTAAACTCTTCTTTCTTCTCCTCCGTTGCTTTGAAGGCAACGGGTTGCACCTCAGGTGTTAAGGTGGCGCCTCGCTCGATGATTTGTTTGGAGCCTTTGGTCATCAATTCAAAGCTCACAAACTTTCCTATAACCTCCTCAGGAGACATTAGCTTGTATCTAGGATCACCACGAATTAATTGAACTTGTGTAGGATTAAGAAAAACAAGTGATCTTAGAATAACCTTGACCATTTCATGGTCATCCCATTTTGTGCTCCCGAGGTTGCACAAATGGTTCACCAAGGCCTTGAGCCGGTTATACATGGCTTGTGGCTCCTCTCCTTGGTTGAGCATGAATCGACCGAGCTCCCCCTCGATCGTTTCCTGCTTGGTGATCTTGGTCACCTCATCTCCTTCGTGTGTGGTCTTGAGTACGTCGCAAATCACTTTGGCACTCTTCAACCCTTGCACCTTATTATACTCCTCTCGACTTAGAGAGGCGAGGAGTATAGTAGTGGCTTGGGAGTTGAAGTGCCGGATTTGGGCAACCTCGTCCAAATCATAATCTTCATCCCCTACGGATGGTACCTGTTGTTGGGGACTTATTCTCAAATGCTATGAATTAAGAACAAGGCAACATAAAAATGTTAAATGTTAATGCCCTTCGTCCGCTGAAGCATTATCTCCCCAAGGATTTAATGAACTTTGGACGAAGGTCGTGGGAAAAATATCATGAAGGTCATACCTTTGTGATTAGACTTATACAATAATGTAAAATGAAGTATAACATGTAAAACATATGTCAGAAATAGATAACATTATTCGTATGTTTTATTATATGGATCTGAATATTAAAACATAATATTTAGGTACATTTATACCTTTTCCTTGACGGAAAACAATAATTCCACTGTGATGCGTCAGCAATTACAAGATTGCACCCCCAGTACATGGGTACTGTTCATCTATTTATAGGCACAGGACACAGCCTATGTGAAATTACATTTATGCCCTTTATAATCAATTACAATACTGACACAAAACATCATGGGTCTTTGAGTCATTTCATCTTTAAGTCGGTTTGCCCCCTTCGTCTTGAGATTTGTCACTATGCTGAAGCTCTATCAGTGATAACTTCGACGCTGCTTCTGAAAGGATCTGCCGAAGGTGTTTTCCACTTTTAGGATCTTCGGCTACAAAGCATACCCCCAATAGTAGCCCCTTCGCGGTGCTAGATTGTTTTTCGTAACGAGCTTGATCCGTGAAAATGTCTTCTAGGCTTCGGGATGCCGAAGATCCGAAAAACACCTTCCCTGAGCTCGTTGGCGAGAAACGATTAAAATAATCCGCGCGCGAGGTGGCCCCATCTTGCAGCAGTTGCGCGCGCCCTAGCGATTCTACTTCCCGGACCCTATGGCCCACCGTTCACTGAGTATGGGTGGCTGTTTTTTCGGTGCGGAAGACCTTGACGATTCACTTTCCCACCTGCGGCACTATATAAACAGACGGGTAGGTGTGAAGTTACCACAGCATTCATTGCTATTGTACTGTTGTGCTGCCAAAAATTTAACCATAGCCGAAGCTTGATCATCATGCTCAAACGAAGCACCGCTTTGGATTCTGCTTCGTCACAAGAGAAAGAACTTCGGAGAAATCGAAAAAGTCAACAACTTCAAAAATTTCAAAAATTTCATAATCAGATGGCAAGAGTGCGTTCTACTGCTAGGATTGACCGTGAGGGAGATGAGACCGAAGCTACTGAAACTGTTCCAATTTCCGAAGCAATGAGGCGGTCTGGGCTGGCAACATCAGAGGATATACCTGCCATCGAAGCAGGACGGGCTGATGATGAAGAAACTGATTCCGAAGATGATTATAGCAGTGCAGTGCCGAGCAAACCAAGCCACCTGGACTTCAGAAAGTCCACCATCTCCGAAGCTGATCTTCCTAAGATGGTGAAGTTGGGCTATTTTAGTGAAACGAAGAAGGAGTTGATTCATTTTGGTGGAAAAGAAACTATCCCGAAGCCGGGAAAGAATGAAGTAGTGGTTTTCAAAAGTCTTTTTAAAGCTGGTTTAAGATTCCCTTTGAACAAGATGATTGCTGAAGTGCTGAAGAAATTTGGGATCTACCTTCATCAGCTAACCCCTAACGCTATCGTTAGGCTAAATGTTTATATCTGGGCTCTCTGAAGCTAGGGGATGGAACCATTCGCTGAAGGTTTCTGCCGAGTGCACGAACTGCACTATCAGACCAAGGCTAGAGGAGATGGTCTTCATAAAAATTTTGGCTGCTACAACTTTGCTTACCGCAAGACTACAAAGTTTCCAGTGATCAGTTACCGAAGCAAATGGCCAGCTGGATGGAAATCTGAGTGGTTCTACGTCAGAGTTGACGAAGATGAAGATAAGTTGGTCCAAAGTCCATTAGAATTGATCTTCGGAGAGACCCGACCCCCGTGCAACATGTTACCAGGGAGTCCAAGTCAAATTGCTCTAGCTGAATTTAGAGTGATTGCAGATCATATTGGCTCTAGGGACTTGGTGCAGGAATTGCTGGCCTTCAGAGTATTCCCGACTTTGAAGGAGTGGGAAATGCCGAAGCAAGAGGGGAAAAAGAAGAAAGGGGAACTTGTTCGGTTGCCGTACCATTTCAAATTCAAGAAACTTTTCAAAGTACCTTGCCAAGAGTGGCTGGACACAATCGAAGTAATGTGTAATGAAATACTCGGAAATTATTCTAAAAAAGAAGACCAATTGATGACTGCGGCCTTCGGCACCCGTCCGAAGCGAAGGCTAAACCGCGTAATGGATGCCCTGGGTTTTGAATATCCTGACTACGAGCGGCTAGATAAGGGTGCTGAAGGCCAAAAGAGAAAAAGAGTAGCTGATGTTCTGAACAAAGACGATGAAGAACAATCGAAAAAGAAAAAGCCAGTGTCTGAGCCAAAAACAGGTGTTTCGAAGAAGAGAAAAGCTTCGACTCCGAAGCAAAAAGCAATTGACGAAGAAGAAGGAACTCCTGCAACACCCTCTACTACCGAAGTAGAGGAAATTTTAAAGGTAATGACTGAATCTTTGCCTGTCAAGCTAAGTCCACTGGGGCCACAATTGATGAAGCTTTTTCAGAAGGAAAAGGAGCCCGCGAAATCGAAGGAAGCAGCTAGAGCAAAAAAGCAAAGAATCATCACAGTGACAGAAGTCATTGAAAAGACACCACCAGGAGCTTCAGCTCCGAAGGCATCAGCTGCTAAAAGTTCGACAGCTACTGAAGTTGCACCCTCGGAGGCCACAGATGCTGAAGCTACTAGAGCCGAAGATATTAATTTAGAAAGCATGGTTGCTGATATAGATAAAATTCTGCTAGACATGGCCGCAAAAGAAGCTGCTGGAGCCACCGAAGAAGCTTCGGCCCCAGAAGCCGAGAAAAAGAAAGAAATTGCTGAAGAAACATCGGAAAATGAAAATTTCAATTATCAAAACTTGATTGGGCAAGAACTGACGAAAGCCGAAAAAGAAGAACTAAAAGAGTATGCCATATCTTGCGGCTATCGGCCTGGGGCGGTTCTCTTCGGGGGTGTTGATGATGAGAAGCTAGGCTGCATCCGGGATCAGGCCGGAGCGAAGCTTATCGGTACTCTATCAAAGAGTATCGGTTTTCCGAAGCTCGAAGCCGATATTAGCCGCTACCGACGACAGCACATCGTCGGTAGTTTGTTTTATTCCAATTTCAAGGTAAACAATTTCTCTCTAACTTTTTATTTTTCATAACAAAAATGTTTCCTAATGAAGGTTGTTCGTGCACAGAGTATGCTACTGAGCAAAGCTTTGAAGATGCAATAGGATCTAGAAGATAAAAAGCACGAGGTTATAATTGAAAACTTAGAAAACAAAATAAAAGAACAATCAGCTGCTTTTGAGAAGAAAGAGTTCGAACTCCAGACAACTGAAGGCTTATTAGCAGAAGCCGAAGCTAAAATAACAGAACTGAATACGAAGCATCTCTGCCAGTCAGAAAGTTTCGAATAGGAAAGGCTGAAGCTTAATGAAAAACTTGAGGCCAAAGTCCAGAAGGGTTTAGATTTGAAAAATCATTGATAAGCCTTCAAAACAAATGTTTGGAATTCAGCAATCAATGTGTTCAATTGCTGAAGAAGGTATTTTATTCGGTCGGGGCCAGTAGTGAAAAATTTACTCCTTCAGCTGAAGATCTACCAGGAGCCTTCGAACACATCGAAGGTGAGATTGATGACCTCGATGATGTTATTGCTGGACACGGTGACTTCTGTGCCCTGGTAGCTTCTCGGGGCACCGCTGCTGCGTTCCTGAAATCTGGCTGTGAGCACGGAAAAATTATCAACAGACCCAATTTCAGCCTATCACCAGCAGTTCTGGATGATATTCCCAGCCTCGCCCGAAGCATTGCGAATAAATTTATAAAGGTGGTATGGACAAAGGGTGGGCGAGAGAAAGCTGGTGACGAAGCTCGGAGTCATCTTAAGCCGGTAGCAAAATCATACCTTCGTGCTTACCTCTTCTTTCGAAATTGAATTTTGCTTATAATACTCTAATTCGTGTAGGATGATGAAGCCAAAACCAAAGCTTGAAGAGTAAAAAGATGGCGTAGAAGCTTTTACTGGATGACAATGCTGAAGCTGAAGCTCAATGAATACTGATGAAGCTTAGATAAATGATTGTAGAAGAGATTCTAAAAACTTTCTGTAATAACTTTTACAAATGTAATTAAATTGTATTATGTGAACTATGTCCATACCTTGTAATATATTCTTACCTTTCCGTCAATATATGGAGTGCTTTGGTGTGGATGAAATTATCATTTTTGAGCCGAAGGCGAAAAAACACCTTCCCTTCTTTTCGTACGCAGCGAAGCAAAAAAACTGCTTCTTTTTTCTCTTTTGCCAAAGCATGATCTTTAGAGACGAAGCGATTGCTTGTGTTATGATGATAATGATCCTACGTATGTCTAAATGAATGTTTATGAATGCAAATGCTATGATGTGATGTATCGTGCAAATGAATGTCCAAACACATATCCGAAGCCATAACCATAGTCTCCGTTCCCTTAGGAATAGACACAGTCTCTTTGCCGTTTATTTTTCGGCTTCACCGTTTACTTTTTGGTGTATCAGCGCTGACTTTTCGCTGTAAGCCTCCCTTAGGAGCTTCTTCGCCTTTTACTTCGGCGGAATCAGCGTTTATTTTTCGCCGTAATCCTCCCTTAGGAGCTTCTTCGCCTTTTACTTCGGCGGAATCATCGTTTATTTTTCGCTGTAAGCTCTGCATTCCCTTAGGAACGACTTTTGAGCAGAAAACTTACGCTGCGCTCCCTTAGGAACGGCTTTTTTGTAGCTTCGTCGTGCTCTGCATCCCCTTAGGGACGTCTTTTGAGCTTCTCCCTGTTTTCTTTTCTTTTTTCTTTGCACTTGATGGTGCGTGCTCAGCTTTTACATTTACATCTTTGGGGGATATTGCTCTTACAGAGCTGAAATAAGAAAAAGAGAAATTACATGCTATGGCCCCATTAAAAACCTTTCTCCCCCTTTGGAAAGGAAAAGGGTGCCATAGGAAAGAACAGAAAAAAATTACATCAAGCTAGACATAATATCGCCGAAGCTCATCCGCATTCCATGATCTAGGAATGTTGTTGCCGTCCATATCCTTCAATCTATAAGAACCGGGTCTTGACAAAGATATTACAAGAAAAGGTCCTTCCCATTTCAGCTGTAGCTTGCCTACTGTATCTAGGTTGGCCACTCTCCGAAGCACCAAATATCCTGGCTTAATGTTCTTTAGCCGAACCTTTCTATCACGCCATTTTATTGTTTCAGCTTGATATTTATTGATATTTTCCACATCCTGAAGCCTGATCCCTTCTATAGCATCTTTCTCCACAGAGTAATCAGCTTCGTCCTCTACCGAAGCCACTGTTCTTATTGATCCCGCTTTTGCTTCTTCTGGAGTTATTGCTTCGTCACCAAATAATAACTTGAATGGTGTAAAGCCTGTTGACCTTGATGCTGTTGTATTGTGGCTCCACACCACTTTAATTAATTCATCTGGCCATTTTCCTCTAGGCTGATTGAAGATTAATTTCATTATTCCCATCATTATGATGTCGTTAGCTCTTTCGACAAGTCCATTTGACTCTGGATGCCTAACCGATGCAAAGTGGATCTTCGTGCCAATTTGTCCACAGAACTCTTTAAAAGCTTCGACATCAAACTGTGTTTTGTTATCCACAGTAATGGCCTTCGGCACTCCGAAGCGACAAACAATATTCTGCCAGAAAAATTTCTGAATGGTAACCGAAGTTATTGTGGCTAAAGGCTTCGCCTCAATCCACTTAGAAAAATATTCTACTGCCACCACAACATATTTTAAATTTCCTTAGTGCTGGTGGTAGCGGGCCTAACAAATCAAGGCCCCACCTTTGCAATGGCCAAGTTGGTTGTATTAACTGAGTCATAGACGAAGGCTGTTTTTGATCTCTTGCGCATTTCTGATAGCCTTCGCATTTTTGAACTAATTCTACTGCATCCGAAGCTGCCTTCGGCCAATAAAATCCTTGACGAAAAACTTTTCCTAGCAAGGGCCTAGATCCAATGTGAGATCCACACAGGCCTGCGTGTATTTCCTTCATCAATTCTATACCTTCAGCTCTGGATAAACATTTGAGCAATGGAGAACAGACTCCATGCTTGTATAGCTCCCCTTCTATTATGACATATGGTCTGGCTCTTGCCTCTATTCTCTTATTATAAGCTTCGTCATCTGAAAGGAAATTACCTTGGAGGAAAGACATAATCTCAGTTCTCCAATCTTCACTATGAACAGGAGATATATTGAGCACTGCTCTTTCAAGAAGTTCCTCCGAAGGTTCTTTTATTGTTTCAAAAAATACTTCCGAAGGTAAGGGCAGCCCCTGTGCCGCTGACTTGGCTAGCAAATCAGCATGTTCATTTTCTCCTCGAGGAATATTCTTGACAGAAAACCCTTCGAAGGAAGCTTCAATGCTTCGGACCGTGTCCAAGTATTTCTCAAGCTTCGGGTCTCTTGCTTTACAACTCTTGTCAACATGACCAGAAATAACTTGGGAATCGGTTTTAAGAACCGCCCTTCTAATCCCCATTGCCTTTAACTTTCGAAGCCCCCAAAGCAAAGCTTCGTACTCAGCAATATTATTTGTGCAGCTAAAATCAAGTTTTACTGCGTAGCAAGTTCTAACTTTGGAAGGTGCAACTAACACAGCAGCTGCTCCTGCCCCAAAGGTTCCCCAAGAACCGTCGCAGAATACTGTCCAAGCTTCGGCATCTTTAGTTGTTTCTTCTCCCTGAGCCCCTAGCGTCCAATTAGCGATGAAGTCTGCTAACGCCTGGGACTGTATTGAGGATCTATGCACATAATCAATGCTGAACTCGTTGAGTTCTGCTGCCCACTTTCCAATTCTTCGAGTAGCTTCTCTGTTCCTCATGATATCCTTCAAAGGTTGTGACGAAGGAACAATTATATGATATGCTTGAAAATAATGTCGTAGCTTCCTGGAGGCCATTAAGACAACATATAACACCTTCTCCAATTCTTTATAGTTCTTCTTTGATAGACTGAGGACTTCGGAGACGAAGTATATTGGGGCTTGCTTTTTGGTTTGTCCTTCAAGCTTTTCTTGGACAAGTGCCGCACTCACTGCTGAGTGCGAAGCTGCCACATACAACAACAGAGGAGCCCCTGGCGCTGGTGGAGTTAGGGTCATTAGATCTATCAGATACTGCTTCAGCTCTTCGAAGGCTTTCTGCTGAGCTGATTCCCATTGAAAGACTTCGGCTGACTTCAGCACTTCAAAGAATGGTAAATTTATGTCTGCTGATCTAGATATGAATCGATTCAGAGATGCCAGTCTTCCTGTCAGCCATTGAGCCCCCTTCTTTGTGCTTGGCGGCTCCATCCGAAGAATAGCTTCGATTTTATTTGGATTAGCTTCGATTCCTTTTGTTGAAACCAGACAACCAAGGAATTTCCCCTTCTTCACTCCGAAGACACACTTCTCTGGATTCAGCTTTAGACCAGCTTGTCTAAAATTAGCGAATGTCTCCTGCAAATCAGCAATGTGATTTTCTTGCTTCGTGCTTTTTACTATAATATCATCAACATAGGTTAACACATTTCTGCCTATCTGAGAATGAAGAACCTTCGCTGTCATTCTACTGAAGCTTCCTCCAGCATTCTTGAGCCCCTCAGGCATCCGAAGATAACAATATGTTCCACTAGGGGTTATGAAGCTGGTTTTCGGCTCATCCTCTTTCTTCATCCAAATTTGATGATAGCGTGAATAACAATCTAGCAGACTCATAAGCTCTGACGAAGCTGCAGTGCCTACTAGATAATCGATCCTTGGTAATGGAAACTCATCCTTCGGACAAGCCTTGTTGAGATCAGTAAAATCAATACACATCCTCCATTTACCATTGGCCTTCTTCACCATAATAGTGTTGGCTAGCCATTCTGGGTATTTCACTTCTCTGATGACTCCAGCGCTAAGAAGTCTTTTCACTTCATTTCAAGCACCTTCGGCTTTGTCATCAGACATTTTCTGAGGCCTCTGCTGTCTGGGTCTGAAGGATGGATCAACATTGAGCGAGTGTTCAATGACATCCCTGTTAACACCACAGAGATCATTGGCTGACCATGCAAAGACATCTTTGTTGTTGAACAAAAACCTTATCAGGTTTTTCTCCTGTTCTTCAGACAATTGAGATCCCAGCAGCACCTTCTGCTTTGCAATATCTTCACATAAAAGCATGGGCTTCGGCTGATCGGTCGAAGCAGCCTTCTCCCTTCTGTACTTGTACTGCTCACAAGCTTCGGCTCCATCTATACTATGGATTGCCTTTGAATCTGTCCAGTTCCCTTCAGCCTTTCTGGCAGCTTCCTGACTCCCATGAATAACAATAGGTCCTTGATCCGAAGGTATCTTCATGCAAAGATATGCTGGATGAAGAATTGCTTCGAAAGCATTGAGTGTTCCACGACCAATGATTGCAATGTAGGGGTACTCCATGTCGACAATATCAAACACAACTTGCTCAGTTTTGGTGTTGTTAACAAATCCGAAGGTCACTGGCATCGTGATCTTGCCTAGTGCTACAATCTGTCTTCCTCCGAAGCCACAGAGAGGGTGTGTAGCATCATGAATCTTATCTTCTGGCTCTTGCATTTGTCTGAAGGCCTTAGCAAATATAATATCCGTTGCACTGCTTGTATCAACCAGAACATTGTGGACCACAAAACCTTTGATAACATAAGAAATAACCATAGCATCATTGTGAGGATAATCCTTGAGCTGAAGGTCCTCTTGGGAGAAGGTAATTGGGATGTGAGACCATCTTGACTTGATGAAGGGTCCCTGCACCCCGACATGCTATACCCTTCTCTGTGCCTCCTTCTTCTGCTTCTTGTTGGCCGGTTCCGAGCACGATCCGCCTGTTATCGGGAGCACCAGCTTCGTAGCCGAAGCAGCTCCAGCTTGGTTGTTGAACGAAGCCATTAGCTCAGAAAGTGGAAGTGAGTTCACCGGAGGTGGGCACCAATGTTGGGGACTTGTTCTCAAATGCTATGAATTAAGAACAAGGCAACATAAAAATGTTAAATGTTAATGCCCTTCGTCCGCTAAAGCATTATCTCCCCAAGGATTTAGTGAACTTCGGACGAAGGTCGCGGGCAAAATATCACGAAGGTCATACCTTCGTGATTAGACTTATACAATAATGTAAAATGAAGTATAACATGTAAAACATATGTCAGAAACAGATAACATTATTCGTATGTTTTATTATATGGATCTGAATACTAAAACATAATATTTAGGTACATTTATACCTTTTCCTTGACGGAAAACAATAATTCCAGTGTGATGCGTCAGCAATTACAAGATTGCACCCCCAGTACAGGGGTACTGTTCATCTATTTATAGGCACAGGACACAGCCTATGTGAAATTACATTTATGCCCTTTATAATCAATTACAATACTGACACAAAACATCATGGGTCTTTGAGTCATTTTATCTTTATGTCGGTTCACCCCCTTCGTCTTGAGATTTGTCACTATGCCGAAGCTCTATCAGTGATAACTTTGGCGCTGCTTCTGAAAGGATCTGCCGAATGTGTTTTCCTCTTTTAGGATCTTCGGCTACGAAGCATACCCCCAACATCTGTGCTCCAAACTCAACAACATCCCAAATGCTAGTGTGGAGTGAGGTTAGATGGTGCCTCATTTTATCACTCCACATACAATAATCTTCACCATAAAAAACGGGTGGTTTGCCTAATGGGACAGAAAGTAAAGGAGTGTGTTTGGAAATGCGAGGGTTGTGTAGGGGGTCTTACTAAACTTCTTGTGCTCATGGCGCTTAGAAGTGACGGACGGCGCGTCGGAGCAGGAGGTGGAGGGCGACGAAGAATCAGTCTCGTAGTAGACCACCTTCTTCATTTTATTCTTCTTGTCGCCACTCCGATGCGACTTGACGCGGGGAGGTGATTCCCCCTTTCCTTTGGAGCCGAACTCCCTTGATGGAGCCTTCCTATGGCTTGTGGCGGGCTTCTCGCAGGTCACGACCTCCTTCTTGGCGTGATCTCCCAACATCACTTTGAGCGGTTAGGCTCTAATGAAGTACCAGGCTCTGATACCAATTAAAAGTCGCATAGAGGGGGGTGAATAGGTGGAATCTGAAAATTATAAACTTAAGCACACACTACAAGCCGGGGTTAGCGTTAGAAATAAAATCGAGTCCGGAAGAGAGGGCAAAAACAAATCACAAGCAAATGAAGAGAGTGACACGGTGATTTGTTTTACCGAGGTTCGGTTCTTGCAAACCTACTCCCCGTTGAGGTGGTCACAAAGACCGGGTCTCTTTCAATCCTTTCCCTCTCCCAAACGGTCACCTAGACCTAGTGAGCTTTTCTCCTTAATCAACGGGTCACTTAGACCCCTTACAAGGATCACCACAACTTGGTGTCTCTTGCTTGATTACAAGTTGCTTGAGAACAAGAATGGAGGAAGAAGAAAAGCGATCCAAGCGACAAGAACTCAAATCAACACAAATGTCTCTCTCTCACAAGTCACTAAGCTATGGAATGAAATTTGGGACTTGGAGAGGATTTGATCTTTTGTTTTGTGTCTTGAAGTGAAGTCTAGAGCTCTTGTATTGAATGCAATGGCTGAAAACATGGATGCCTTGAAGTGTGGTGGTTGGGGGTATTCATAGCCCCACCCACCAAAATGGCCGTTGGGGAGGATGTCTGTCGATGGGTGCACCGGACAGTCCGGTGCGCCACCAGACACTGTCCGGTACGCCAGCCACGTCACCCAACCGTTAGGGTTCGACCGTTGGAGCTCTGTCATCCTAGGCCACCGGACAGTCTAGTGGTGCACCGGACAGTCACTGTTCACTGTATGGTGCGCCTTCTGGCGCCTGCTCTGACTCTATGCGAACAGTCTGCGCACTGTAGCGTTCACTGTTCACTTTTGCACACGACCGTTGGCGCTGTAGCTGTTACTCCGCATGGCACACCGGACAGTCCGTTGGCCCACCGGACAGTCCGGTGAATTATAGCGGAGTGGCTTCCCAAAAATCCAAAGCTGAGGAGTTTGAGTTGATCCACTCTGGTGCACCAGACACTGTCTGGTGGCACACCGGACAGTCCGGTGTGCCAGACCAGGGCATCCTTTGGTTGGTTTTGCTCCTTTCTTCTTGAACCCTATCTTAGACTTTTTATTGGTTTATGTTGAACCTTTGGCACCTGTAGAGCATATAATCTAGAGAAAACTAGTTAGTCTAATTGTTTGTGTTGGGCAATTCAACCACCAAAATCATTCAGGAAAAGGTTTGACCCTATATCCCTTTCACTCTTCTATGTGAGCATTCAATAGACACTGCAACTAAAAGGACTTATCTGTTTCCTTTGCAACATCAACTGGTTTGCTTCTCTTTGGCTGGGTCTTGTTTGCCAGGAACATTTCTTTTTCGCAATTTGTGAGGAATACACACATTTTTAGAGATTCAAGAGTTTTGCTACATAACTGAATTTGTTAGGAGCACACATTTCAGAATTGGATTTTTGAGTTGCACACACATTTCTTTTGTTTTAGAACTGAATTTTTGAGGTGCACAGACATTTATTTTATTTTAGAATTGAATTTTTTTTGTTTTAGAACTAAACTTTTAGTGAAGAGCACACATATTTAGTAGTTTCGGAGCACGACATTTTAAAACTAATACAAAACTGAATTTATTATAGAGCGCACACATTTCACCGAATTTGGCCGTTTGGTTGTGACTTCACTGAATATGAGCTGTGTTTCCTCCAACAATTGATCTTGGTCGCTTGACTGGCAATGGTCACTTCTATTTTCCTTGCACCTCCTGTAGAAGAGGATCTGAATACCTTTTACTGAGGATTGCCAATGCTAGAATCTGGTGATTCTGTCAACTGTTTGCAGGCTGATGCTTATGTGCCGATTCAACGAGGCTAAAGCCACGCATTTCATGCAACTCTGTACAAAATTGTAAGTTTGTTTTGATCATGATTTTCATGGATGTTCTGGTGTAAATTTAATATATATTTTGTTGTATTAATTTCTTGAGGATTAAAGCTGGAGGTCTTGAAGATTTGTCCTTAACAGTTTATATTGTCAGTTTTACAAGAGCAGATATCTCATTACACTTGTTGCTGTTTTTGGATTTGAAATTTCTATTGGAGTTACTGTCTAGAACTCTAGATAGCATGCTGTGGTAAGAGCCGCTGATGATAAGATAATATATATGTTGCTCATGTAAAGGAGAAGTGTAGAACAAAAAGGTCTCGACTTATAGTGAGTTTGTTTTCCCACTGTTCTGTAATCTTTCAGTTGGTTTGACCACGGTTGAAGAAATCTGATACTGCTACAGAGACATGAGAGACTATGCATGAGGCATGCAAATTAACAAGACTCATACAAGCGCAGAACAGTGTGCTAGTGGGGCACAAGGGTAACACATGCTCAGGTCTTAACATATTTGGCTTCCGAGCAAACTTTCTCCAGACTCCCAAGGAAATATAAGATCCGATTAGATATATGTCAACGCTCATCCCTGCATACTCCCGTTGCAACGCACGGGCACACATCTATTATAAAGAAGAGTGAAAAAGACACCCACGACGCCCGGGCAGAAGCAAAGCAAGCTGAAGAAGCTGCAGAACCGAAAGGCGTATAGGTATTATATCTTGATTACCTAGCTTCGTTATTTTCTTTAAGGCTTTGAACTTATGTGTTTATCTATTTCAGCTAAACTATCCCCGCCACCGGAGCCATATGATCCCCTTGCTGATCCAGAGATGAAGGAATCATTGGATATTATAAGCATGGTTGAATCCATTGTTGACAATGTCGTCAATAAATTACTGAACGAAATTGCCTAAAAAGACCTTAAAGAGGAATAGATTTTATTGTAATATTCGTTTTGAGAGGCCTGATGTATAAAACAACTGAAGGAAGACTAGATCTCTTTGGTAACAAAACTATGTAATGTCGGAAACATGTAATATTGAAACAAATATGTAAATTATTATAATTTATTTCTTCGTGATGCATGAAACTTAAGCACATACCATTTTTGAGCCTTCAGCGAAAAAACACCTTCCCTTCTATTCATGCTTCATAAAGAAAAAGATCCATGCTTCATAAAGAAAGATATCCTTGCTTTGTAAAGAGAGATCCCTTCTTGTAACAAGACTGATAAAATTATATTTTCCGAAGCTTACTTCGTGCCTTAGCACATTTTCATTTTGACGAAGCATTTTCCGAATATTAGCTCCATATTCGATTCTTGTGTCTGTTGATGTGATATGATGCATGATGTATGATATGACATGATGACATGATGCAAAATGATGGGAATGCCGAAGACACGTAGCCACACGCCCATACACACAACTCTGCATCCCCTTGGGAATGACCTTGGAGTCTCTTTGCCGTTTATTTTTTGACTTTACCGTTTATTTTTCGGTATAAGTTCTGCATCCCCTTAGGAACGTCTTTTGAACTTCTTCGCCTTCTATTTCGGCGGTATAAGTTCTACATCCCCTTAGAAACGACTTTTCAACTTCTTCGCCTTCTATTTCGGTGGTATTTGGCTCTGCATTCCCTTTGGAATGACTTTTGAGCAGAAAACTTACGCTGCGCTCCCTTAGGAACGAATTTTTGTAGCTTCGGCAATTTTAGCTCTGCATTCCCTTAGGAACGTCTTTTGAGCACAAAACTTACACTGCGCTCCCTTAGGAACGACTTTTTTGTAGCTTTGTAACTTTTGAACTTCGTAAATCTGTGAAGAAGATATATTTCATTCTGATAGAAGCAAAATTATTACAAGAAATTAAAACAAAATTTACATTGTTGGTTCCTTATTAAAAAGCAAAATGGCATAGAACATAAAAGGATTTCAGAGACAGGATTCGCTTAGTATATGTGCTTTGATTCTGGCACAGTACTGTTGACTATACGAGCTTCGGATTCCTCTCTGAATTCACGTTGCTGTTGGGAGTGCTGGCGCCCTTCTGGCTGCTAGCTTCGGGAATAAGTAGGTTACAGTGGTGGTGGTGGTGGGGGCTGAGGCCAAGAAGCCTGTGAATGGCTTGCCAAAGCAACAGAAGTTGCAGGATGATTGCCCACATATTCTAGTATGTAGGGAGAGTGGCACGAAGCAGTGTGCAAGACCTACTTTGGCTGATTCTGCCGAGCTTCGGCCTCGGCGATCTCCTTTTGCTTCAGAATAGTGATTTGGCACATTCTTGTAGTATGACCCTTGTCCTCACCATAGAATAAGCAATAGATCTTCCTGGGCTGATCCCCATATCTTCCTCCGAAGCCCCTGGCGCCTCTGCCCCTTGGAGTTGATGGCCTGAAGGAGCCTTGTTGCTGTCCCGAAGACTGTGAGGTGTGCTGCGGCCTCTGAACCTGGCTTCCTTTATCATCATTCTGACTGGAGTTATGGATTGATCTGACATGCCTAGGGTGGACTCTCCCCCCGAAGCCCCTAGTCATCTCAGAGAATCTATAAGCTTCTTCCCTTCTTTGGCGGAAGTCGTTGTCCGCCCGGATGTACTCATCCATTTTCTGAAGCAGCTTCTCTAGAGTCTGGGGGGTTTTCTGGTGAAGTATTGGGTCGTAGGCCCTGGCTGAAGACCCTTGATCATTGCCTTAATGACGATCTCATTGGGCACTGTGGGTGCTTGTGCTCTGAGTTGTAAAAACCTTCGGACATACACCTGAAGGTATTCCTCATGGTCTTGTGTGCACTGGAACAAGGCCTGAGCTGTGACTGGCTTCGTCTGAAAACCTTGAAAACTGGTGACCAGCATGTCCTTTAGCTTTTTCCATGACGTGATCGTCCCTGGCCGAAGAGAAGAGTACTATGTGTGGGCCACGCTTCGGACTGCCATGACGAAGGATTTTGCCATGACCGCAGTGTTGCCCCCATACGAAGATATAGTTGCTTCGTAGCTCATCAGAAACTGCTTCGGATCTGAGTGTCCATCATACAAGGAGAGCTGAGGTGGCTTGTATGATGGGGGCCATGCTGTAGCCTGCAGTTCTGCTGATAGAGGAGAAGCATCATCAAAGGCAAAATTTCCATGATGGAAATCTTCATACCAATCATCATCATTGTAGGAATTGTCTTGGCGAAGCTCTGTCTATGGAGGTCTTCGATCCTGGTCATCTTGAGTGAGATGACACATTTACTCAGCAGCTTCATCAATCTTCCTCTGTAATTCGGAGAGACAAAGCATCTTCTCCTTCTTCCTCTGGACCTGTTGATGAATAGCTTCGAGGTCCCTTATCTCCTAGTCCAACTCGTCCTCCTGGAGTGTTGGACTTGTAGCCCTCCTCTTTTGGGTTCGGCCTTCGCGCAGCGTGTTCTGGTTGACGTCTAGTGGCTGCAGTGCAGCCCCTAGCCCTGAAGCTTTCTTCGGCAGCATGACGAAGGTCACAGCTTGCCGGAGGTGGTCGAATGAGTTCACCAGAGGTGGGCGCCAATGTTGTGGACTTGTTCTCAAATGTTATGAGTTAAGAACAAGGCAACACAAAAAGAAGTTAATGGTTAATGTCCTTCATCCTTCGAAGCATTATTTCCCATAGGATATAATGATCTTTGGACGAGGGTTATGAAGGTCATACCTTCATCATCGCAATTTACATTAATGAAAGAAGGAGCATATGAAACATTAGAAATAACATGAATAACCACATGACTTCATTTATATGTCTTTATTATATAATCATAACTGAATAAGAACAATATTGAATTACATTTGTACCTTCAGCTTAACAGAAGGCAAAAGCACGAGCGTGACGCACGAGCGAGTACAAGTCAACGTGAACAGTACGGGGATACTGTTCATCTATTTATAGGCACAGGGCGCAGCCTGTGTGAAATTACATTCATGCCCTTCATGTTCACTATTGACTTAATAACAATCTATTGAGGACCCGATAGCCTTTTCCCCTTTAAGTCAGTTCCTTTTTCTGCCACTAAGCTGAAGCTTTCTTGCGTATAGCTTCGGCGCTGGTTCAACCTTCGTTCCGACCCTGCTTTCCATATTATGTTCAGCTTCGTCCTGAGTCCGAAGGTTCCTGTACATATTTTACACTCGGAAAACATTGTTAATCATGTTTTTGAGGACCTTCGGAAGACGAAGGCCCCCAACACTAGGTAAAATCCCAAACAAGTTGTGATGTTGTGAGTTGATGTGTGATTAACCCTAAGGTAGAGTACTTAACCCTAAATTGGGATTATGAGTGAAAATGAAGCTCAAATAAGTTAAAACCCCAAAACTCATTAGAAATAATCATAAAATATCATCTTTGATAGACTTTAGTGACCCTAAAACCCTAAAGTGCTAAAAACTCTAAAAAGACCCCTAGAAAACCCTAAATTAGAACCATAGGGGGCTAAGTGTAAAATTGGTGCACTTTTGCACCAAAGTGCAAATACCAAAGTATTATAACACCACAAATCATGTGTTTCTCACATTTGTGGATTTGCAAGTCAAAATGTGGGATTTGGGCATATTTGCAAAAGGCACCACTTAAGCCATATAAGCCTAAGTCTGAAATTCAATGAGTTTGAGGCATATTTGGAGCCTTGTATCTCTTAATCCATAAGGAATTTGCTTAGGGTCAACACATCAAATTTGAAGAGCTACTAAAGTGCTATAACTTTGTTTAAGTAATCATACACAAGTGTTGTACAAAAATTGGAGATAAATGGACTCAAAGTCTGGCTGTCAGTTGACTTAGAACCTGAACTTTTATTGACAGTGATGTGGGATGAACTTTGGGAGTTCTTTTGAAGATAATCCAGAAAGTATTTGAGTAGGGTTACAATAGTCGATTTGTAGCTGGATTATTGAGCTACAACTTTGATATAGAGAGATGGTCAAGTCACTACATGAATTTTGGAGCAAATCGCCCTGCAAATTGGTCTGTCAGGAGCTCTTAATAAGGATCCCCATGGTACAATACCTGACAAAGATCACGAATTCAGCCCCCTTTGCCGCCTGACAAAGATCACATAGATTCAGATACAAGCCACACATATTTAGATACAAGCACATCATAGTCATTCACCATAGCACACAAGCACATAGGTTTCATATATAGGCACACATGACATTCCCTAAACAAAGCATATATAGAGGTTTGCATGGGGTCAATGATAATGCTGCATGTACATCTATTGACCATCATATTTAGTAGATAAATAATTTTATTTCATGTGCAGAAGTGCCACTAACAGAATATGAGAAATTGAGAGCTGAGAATTTCATGAGGAATAACCAAAAGTTGCAAAGACTTGGTGTCACTACACTAGCGTCAATACTTAACCATACTTCTGCTAAGAGCAAGGTTGACACTCGTGAAAAATCTCGATGTTTGTATGAGGTCCAGGAAGGTGAAGGTTCTGAAGATGAGGAAGTCAATCAGGTATTATTTCTCGTCACATAGGTTAATGATTAATGCCCTTCGTCCTTCGAAGCATTATTTCCTTGAGGATGTAATGATCTTCAGACGAAGGTTATGAAGGACGTACCTTCATCATTACAACATAAATCAATGAAAGACGAAGCATATGAAACATAGTAATAACTGCATGACATTAGAATATATCATTCTTTTATATAATCAGGAATGAATAAGAACAATATCAAATTACATTTGTACCTTCGGCTTGATTGAAGGCAAAGTTACAAGCGTGACGCACCAACGAGTACAAGTCAGCGTGAACAGTACGGGGGTACTGTTCATCTATTTATAGGCACAGGGCGCAGCCTGTGTGGATTTACATTCATGCCCTTTATAAATAGTTATAATCATGATACAGATTATCATGGACCGATCGGTCTTTTCACCTTTAAGTCGGTGCCACCCTTCGTCTCAAAGCGTGTTATTATGCCGAAGCTCCCTAGATAGTAGCTTCGCCGTTGCTTCTGTCTTGATCGTCCGAAGGTGTTTCTTCTTGTAGGACCTTCGGTGACGAAGCACACCCCCAACAGTAGCCCCTTCACGGTGCTAGATCATTTTTCATAACGAGCTTGATCCGTGAAAACATCTCCAAAGCTTCGGAATGCTGAAGGTCCGAAAAACACCTTCTTTGAGCTCGTTGCCGAGAAACGATTAAAATATTCCGAGCACGAGAGATGGCCCACCATGCAGCGGATATGCACGGTCTAGCGGTTCTCCTCCCAAGCGCTGGTTGGTCCACCGTTCAGCGGGTGCGAGTAACTATTCAGCGGGTGTGGTCATCTTGGCGGTTCACCTTCCCACTTGCAGCATTATATAAACAGACGAGTAGATGTGAAGTTATTATAGCATTCATTGCTATTGCACTGTTGTGCTGTTGAAAATTTTAACCATAGCCAAAGCCTTTTCACTGCATTTCTGAGCAAGCCACTGTTCTGGATTAGCTTTGTCAAAAGAGGGAGCTTCATCAAAAGACTGCGAAAAAACAATCAACTTCGTAAGAACTACAAGAAAATCATCAAATGGCCAGGGTATGTTCAACTGCGAGAGTGACCCGTGATGGAGAGGAGGCCGAAGCTACCGAGACTGCTCCAATCTCCGAAGTGATGAGACAATCAGGATTAGTTGCGACAGAGGGGGCCATTGAAGAAGGTGCTCCTGCTGTCGAAGCTGAACAAGACGTTGATGAAGAAATTGCTGACGAAGAAGAAGAGGATTATAGTATCTTAGATTTTGAAAAATCTACTGTTTCTGAAGCTGATATGCCCATGATGATGAAGCTGGGCTACTTCGGAGAAGCCGAGAAAAAGCTATTTCGTTTTGCTGGGGAAGAGACTACTCCGACACCGAAAGATGATGAAGTGGTGGTTTTTAAAAGTTTTTTCAGAGCAGGATTACAGTTTCCACTGAACAAGATTATTAGCGAAATTTTAGCTAATTTTGAAATATTTCTTCATCAGCTGACCCCTAACGCCATTGTTAGGCTCAGTATTTTCATCTGGGCCCTTCGAAGCCAAAGGATGGACCCGAATGCCGAAGCTTTTTGCCGAGTGCATGAGCTTCATTACCAGACGAAGGCTAGAGAAGATGGGCTCCATGAAAATTTTGGCTACTATAACTTCACGTATCGCAAGGATACAAAGGCCCTAGTCCTGAGCTATCGGTCCAAGTGGCCAACTGGATGGAAAAGCTAGTGGTTTTATGTTAAGGCTGACGAGAAGACTAGGGAGAAGCTGAAGAAGCTGGTCATGAGACCACTAAACCTAAGCTTCGGGATGACCAGACCCCTGTGCAACATGAAGGCAGGGTTACCATGCCAACTAGCTGTGGCAGAATTCAGAGTGGTGGTTGAGCATATCAGTACCAGAGATCTAGTGCAAGAATACCTAGCGAACAGGGTATCTCCAACATTGAGTAATTGGAGCATGCCGAAGCTGAAAGGATCAAAGAAGATGGGTGAACTTGTTCGATTGCCCTATCGCTTCAAGTTCGAGAAGCAATTCAAAGAGCCCTGCCAGGAATGGCTAGAAATGATTGAAACTATGTGCAACGAAATTCTGGGCAATTATACGAAGAAAGAAGATCAACTGATGACTGCGAACTTCGGCACCTAGACAAAACATAGGCTAAATCGAGTAATGGATGCTTTAAACTTTGAATATCTTGATTATGAACGATTAGACAAGGGTGCCGAAGGGCCAAAGAGAAAGAGGATTGTTAGTATTATGAGCAGACAAGCGACTAGGATGGTAAAGGAGGATGAAAAAGCTCTGAAAAAGAGAAAATCCAGTCCCAAGCCGAAGGTGGCTACTTCAAAGAAAAGAAACATAGCAACTCCAGAGCCGAAGATGCCTGAAATAGAAGAGGAAGCTCCTTCGATACCTTATGCTGCCAAAGTAGAAGAGATTTTAAAGGTAATGACCGAACCCCTACCTATCAAGTTGCTAAGTCGACTGGGGCCGCAACTGACGAAGCTTTTACAGAGGAAAGACGAGGCTTCAGCAACGAAGAAGGCGGCTGGGCCAAAGAAGCGAAGGATTATTACTATTATGCAAGAAATTGAAGAAACGCCACCGCTAGCTTCAACGTCAAAAACAACACCAGCTCCCGAAGTTGCCACAGCTACCGAAGCTACACCTACCGAAGTTACACCTATCGAAGCCACAACGGCTGAAACCACGAATCTGTAGAGCACATTATCTGATATTGATAGAATACTCTCGGATATGGCCATGAAAGAAGCTGCTGCAGCTGCCGAAGAAACTGTGGCCACAATGCCTGAAAAGGGGAAGGCAGTCGCCGGAGATACTTTGGAGGAAAAAGGCTTTAATTTTCAGAATATTATTGGTCAAGAATTATCTAAATCTGAAAGAGAAGAGTTGCAGGAGTATGCTATATCCTATGGCTACCAACTAGGAGCGCTGCTCTTTGATGAAATTAACGAAGAAAGCTTAGGATGCATCCGAGATCAGACTGGAGCAAAGGTTATCAGCACTCTGTTGAAGAGTGTTGGTTTCCCGAAACTTGAAGCTGACATCAGTCGCTACCGACGGCAGCATATCGTCGGTAGCTTATTCTATTCTAATTTCAAGGTAAAATTCCTCCTTTAGCTTTTTTATTGTTTTGCGAATGTGATTGCTGACGAAGATTATTTTACACGGAGTATGCTACTAAGTAAAGCCTTGAGGATGCAATAGGATCTCGAGGATAAGAAAAATGAGGTTATAATTGAAGGCATGGAAAGCAAAATCAAACATCATGAAGCTGCTCTTGAAAAGAAAGATTTTGTTCTTCAAACAATGGAGGGTTCACTGGCAGAAGCCCAAGCTGAAATTGCTAGATTAAACAGTGAACTCTCCATGAAGTTAGAAAGCTTCGAACAAAAAAAGAAGAGTTTTGATGCGAAGCTTAAAGCTGAAGTCGAAAAGAATTCGAATTTGCGGAAATCATTGAAGGAACTTCAGGGTAAATGTTGTGGCGGAACCGCCCGAATTATTCCAACTTAAGTGCCTAAGCCCTGCCTTAGAGGCTAGACCACACTTAAATGGGAATAACACATCAATTCCTCGGATCTAGTCTGACACGGCCACTGACAGGATCAAGTACCACAGTCTCACTCGATGGTGAGTCACAGAGCAAATACAATAAAGCATAAACCATGCATGTAGAGTATTAAATTATTACATCATCATCATCGGAGTTTTGCAAAAGTGACCATCAGTGTTCGAAGTGCAGCGGAATAAAACTAACGGAAAATAAACAGAGAGATGGGGAAGCCTGTCCCATCACTCCTCATGCTCCTCCTCAGCCGAGGCGGGGTCCCACTCGACAGTCCATCCCGGTGGCAAGATGGACGGCCAAGTCACTACAGCAACCATGTCCTCCAGAGAACCTGTAAAAATTATGCCACAAGCAAGGCTGAGTATACTAATACTCAGCTAGACTTACCCGGTGTGAGGAGTCTACTCCTCTACCTCTAGACATGCAGCGGTTTGGCTGTGGGGTTTGGTTTGCCAAAAGCACTAGCTGAGTTTCTAAATTCCAGTTTTAACTTTGTCAAATTTAAGTGTGACTCTCTTAAGGCTAAATGTGTACTATCTACTCACACATAGTAGCATACATTTTTAGCAATCAACATCTTGTATCGCCTCATCATATTTCCACTTGTTACTCAATGTAGCAGCATGGATCAAGCAGTCTCATTAGCTGCGAGAAGCAGACGATTCGAATCGAGTTTTTAAAGCTTGCAAGGTAAACCTAAACACACGACGTGGCGAGGCACTCCGTCCCCACACACATCAACCGTCCCCATCGATTCCCTGGCAACAGAAAGGGGCTCACCGCCTTGGCGTACAATGCCCCACTGACCCCGACTGCCGTCGTGCAGTGGCCGCACTTGTACCCACCATAACTGGAATGGGAGACCACGTCTCAGGTCGCGTGAGGAGGGCAATCTGCGGGCAGGTTCACTCAGGTACTAGGCTTACCGATTTACCATATTTCTCGGTATGTGTTTAGTACGTTCAAACGCTTGACTCACGGTACCACACCTTAATCCTTATTCCAGTTTTTGTCCCGTGAACAACCAATCCCCATGGATTGTTGCCCACAAACCAACATCAATTTGATAAGAAAGTGGATACAACCAATTCCTGACCTCGCGAGAGTGCTAGAAAAATCACTCGACTTCTACCGAGATCCTATTTAATAAAGCAGCTACTCGTCTTAGCATACTAGTATTCATCTCAATGGGGTTCCTGAGATCATGCAACTAGGGTTCCAAACAACTCCTACACGTAAGTGCACAATCAATCATACAATCATTAAGTAAGGTAAAATAGCATAAATAACAGGTTATGCATAAAACCGGGGCTTGCCTTCCAAAGCTGGGGCAGGCAGATCCTCAGGTGCAGGCTCTGGTGCTGGATCCGGGGCTACCTCCTGAGCAGCTCCTTACTCTGGCACGAGGACATACTCTCCGTCAGCGAGGTTACAGTCTATCGAAATGCAATGAATATGTATGTCATGATTCTGCAGGATTTAATAACATTATGCTAAGGGAAGAAAAACTAAGTTAATTAGTAACGTAGGGTTTTCTTGGTCCTGTGGGGCTTTTAGTGGCTTAGGCTTATCACTCTAGGTTTAGGTTTTGTTAAGGATAGGCATAGGGAATTAGTATTGCCTTTATATATTTCAAAGGACAGTTATAAAGGGTTTTAGGATGACACTCATTTTCTATTATCCATATTCCCCTTTCTTTATTTTCTATTTATGGTTTCTAGTGTAGGTTTGAACTACGACAGTGGTTTGATAATTCCCAAAAATTCTATAAAAATTATTGTGGGTTGCCATTGGTCATTGTAGCCTGTTCTAGAAATTTTGTGGTTTAAAAAAAAGGCTATGCTTTAGATAGAAATAGCAAAAGTTGTGTAGAATGGACCACTTTGCACTACATCTCTTCATTAGAGGTGAGTTCTTTCCTAAGGGTTATTTTTGTTGGTATCTAACAGTAATAATAAACCTCTGTGCCAAAAATCACAAAAAGTTAATTGGTGGTTATTTAGTTGTGATTTTCTAAAGTTTTATGCCAAAAAGGTGCTTATAACCAACTTGTCATTTGAAAAATATCAAACAACAGATTTTGTATTTTTCTTATGTTCACCATAACAAAACATTAATTATCCCAAGGGTTGGGGTGTTCTCTCCTTGGGGTTATTTTTCTAGGGTTTTTCTAAGTTTTCCTTGTTTTCTTAAAATAAAAGGGATCCTACTTATTTTATACTAAACCAGGGTATAATAGATTTTTCTAGTAAACTACATTGAATAAGTATTCTAACAAAAATAGGGGTGCCCTTTGGTTCATTATTTAAATCATCTTTTCCAATTTTCTTAATCTTAAGCATATTGTAAAATAAATGGCAAAAACTAACTTAATGGGTTGGACAGAGAGTTTTAGCATTTTTAAACAGGTCAGTAGGTGGATATGAACTTCTCCAAATTTTTCTAACTTTATCCAAATAGTGCATCTATTTTTATCCCTATTATTTAGCTTTTGGTCAAAACAGTAATTAAATCTGAACCCTAAAGTTTTCTATAGTACATAGGGGTTTTATATTTTTCCTAAGTAGTTTACATTATTTAGAGTCTGACAAAATTGGTTTGACCAAATTTGGATGAACTAAACAGAAGTTATGAATTATTAAAGTTTCTGTTCAAATTTAAATTCAGATTTAATAAAGGTTTTCTGGAAAAGCAGTTTACACTGAGGACCTTGGGGTATTTCCGAACTAACTCTCTTAGTTATACCCCCGCACTACTATTCATTTAAGTCACTGACATTTCACAAAACCCCCCAGACTTCCTTCCTTCACCCCCGCGGTCCTTCCCTAGGTTTGAACAGTGCCCGCAAGAAAGAAAAGGGTGGCGCGGCTTACCGGCGGCGAGATAGGTCCGGCGAGGGGCAGGGTTGGCTCGGGGAGGCTCTGGCGGTCACAGCGATGTACGGCTCGACGGCGAGGATGGCCGGAATCGCCCGGTCCACGTGCGCAGGCGGGTGTCCTCATTGGCGGCGGGTGTGCCGGCCAAACCACGGCGATCTAAAGCAATCTAGTGGCACAGTGAGCTTCACGGGGTGATGTAGAGACTGTGTGCACAAGAAATCGGAAAATGGTCTAGTGGATTACCCGGTCCACGTACTCCGGCACGGTTGTGAACTCCGGCGACCGTGGACTGGCCTCTCCGGTGAAGCAGGCTTCGATTCCTCGCTCGGGGAGCTTCACCGAGGTGTGCTCACTCGTCTCCGAGGGTTGGACGGGGTTGGGAAAGGCTGGGCTGGCCGGTCCACGACGGCAGGGGCTCGGGTGGCCGCGGACACGCCGTGCATGGGCAAACGGCGGTGAGTTGAGCTCCGGTGAGGTTTGAGCGTGCGCGGAGAAGTGTGGTCGACGCTTGAGTGGACTTTATAGGCGCGGCGCACACAAGGAACATGGGCGCGGCTTGGCGCGGCGCGGGGTCGGGCGCGGGCGTGCTCTGGCGTGCGCAGAGCACGTCGAACATGTGTAATGTTTTCTTCTGCCCTTGTTCCACAGCTCACCCAAGTCGCAAACGTGCGAATCTTGGCAAAAATCCGGCGCGAGAGTGTACTGGCACCTAGGGCTGTCTCTCATCCGTGAGTTGCCATGGCAGATACGGCCTAGGGAGGGAGATCTTCGGTCGCCAAATCAGGTATGTCACTCTGCCCACCTCGTGACAAAAACCATGCCAAGGCATGTCAAACGTCAGAGTCTCGGGCTCAACTTTTTCCAGTGGGTGCCCTAGGTGGTATGCCACATTTTTGGTATAGAACACAGGTGGTTTTGGTGCCATCTTCAAGGTGAACACAGTTGATCTTTAGTGTAGGTGTAGTTTTTGACTTAGAGAGAATTTGAGAGCTCTAGCTCTCACTCTACTTGGAGATTTGGTTTGGGGTTTCTCCAGGGGTCTTTTTGCCATATTTCCTCCCTATAATTGCAGGTTAATAAGTTACTTAACTTTGTGCCAAAATTTTAACTCATGGTTTGCAAAAATGCTCATTCTCTCCCCCTTTCAACCATGGCTTTGGAAGATGGGGTTCAAGAGGGGTCTAGGGTTTATTCTCCTCTTGTCCAAGGTGGTATGTGCACAAAAGCTTGAGTGATGCTCTTAGGTCATTAACATCCATGATTAACCCATGGCTTCCAAGCTTCTTAGGTTCTTCTCAAGTTTCTACCACATGTGATCACAGTTACTAGTGCATAGATGTGCTCTAGCAATGGTAACACCTAAGGTGTTACAGCCCTCCCCCCTTAAAGGAATCTCGTCCCGAGATTTTAGGCAGAGTCCTCTAGAGGGGGTGCTATGAAGGTGTGCCGGTGTGTGGTTTCTGCTTTTCTTTGAGTTTCTCTAATTAACTGTTCTTCGAATGTCATCCTCTTTACAACTTCAGAAGGAAGTCCTTTTTAAGTTAAATCCACAACTTAGACTACCCTTACTATCTAAGTTTTTCTTATAATTGTTTTCAAAGGGCAGGTGGGGGTGGGGTTTTGGGTTACATATCGACTCCTTTGGGCAGAAAGTCGGGGAAGCGTGAGCGTAGAAAATCCTCAGTCTCCCATGTAGCTTCTTCTGCTGAATGGTGACTCCACTGAACCTTATACATTCGGATTGACCTTGCCCGTGTTGATCTCTCCTTCTGATCCAATACCTTGATGGGGTACTCTTGATAGGACAAGTCTGGCTCTATCTCAATGTCTGGTTCCGGTAGCACTTCAGTGGGTAGGCGAACACATTTTCGCAGCTGAGATACATGGAACACATTGTGAACTATTGACATGTGAGGTGGCAACTTCAATTGATATGCTACAGGTCCACAAGTCTCCTTGATCTCGTAGGGTCCAATGTAACGAGGAGCTAACTTGCCCTTGATCCCAAATCTCTGGACACCCTTGGTGGGTGACACCTTAAGATAAACATGGTCTCCCACTGCAAACCGTAGAGGTTTCCGCCTCTTATCATGATAGCTCTTTTGCCTGGCCTGAGCAGCTTCTAAGTTCTTCTTGATGATTCTGACCTTCTCCTCTGCTTCCAGTACCAAATCTGGCCCAAATATTTCCCTCTCTCCTGCTTGAGACCAATTCAGCGGGGTCCTACACCTTCTCCCATATAAGGCCTCAAAAGGTGCCATCTTCAAACTGGACTGGTAGTTGTTATTGTAAGAAAACTCTGCTAAAGAAAGACACTTGTCCCAATCCTTTCCATAGTGTAACACACATGCCCTCAACATGTCTTCCAAAATCTGGTTTACCCTTTCTGTCTGGCCATCTGTTTGGGGATGGTATGCTGAGCTTCGTATGACCCAAGTGATTCTTGCAATTGTTCCCAAAATCGTGCCACAAATGGTGCTCCTCTGTCCGACACTATAGTCCTTGGCATTCCATGCAACCGAATTATCTGGTCAATGTAGATTTCCGCATACTTCTCCGTCCTATGGGTGGTATGTACTAGCAAGAAATGAGCGGTCTTGGTCAATCTGTCCACAATAACCCAAATTGAATCATGGTGCCTGGAGGTATTGGGCAATCCTACGATAAAGTCCATGCAAATGTCCTCCCATTTCCAAGATGGTATGGGGAGGGGTTGCAAAGGGCCTGCTGTCTTCAAATGACTGGCTTTAATCCTTTGGCAGGTGTCACACTTGGATATGTACTTGGCAATCTCCCTCTTCATTCTGGTCCACCAGTATAAAGATCTGAGATCATGGTACATCTTGTTGCAACCAGGGTGCATGGAGAATTTGGAAAGGTGAGCTTCATCCAATATCTTCTTTCTAAGCTCAGGGTCCTTGGGAACAACCAGTCGATCTCCAAACCATAAAATTCCCTTACTGTCCTGACGGAAGCACTTGTATTTTTCTGCCTTCTGCTTGAGCATGTCTTTGATAACCTGAACACCTTTATCCCCAATCTGTGCCTAGACTATTTGCTCTTGCAATGTGCGCTCCACCGAGATATAACTTAATTCACCGGAAGGAACAACTTCCAGGTTCAGCTTACACAACTCATCACACAGGGTGGTAACTCTTGCATTCGTGCTCATACAGTTACACTGGGCCTTTCTGCTCATGGCATCTGCCACAACATTGGCCTTTCCTGGATGGTAATGCACCTCCAATCGTAATCCTTGATTAGTTCTAACCATCTCCTCTGCCTCATGTTCAGATCTGCCTGAGTGAAGATGTATTTGAGACTCTTGTGATCAGTGTATATGTTATAGTGAGCTCCCATCAAATAGTGTCTCCAAATCTTAAGAGCATGAACCACAGCTGCCAACTCCAGATCATGTGTAGGGTAGTTCTGCTCATGGGGTCTGAGTGCTCGAGAAGCATAAGCAATCACTCTATTATCTTGCATCAAGACACAACCCAATCCAGTACCGGAAGCATCACAATAGACTTCAAATGGCTTAGTGTTATCAGGTTGAGCCAGCACTGGGGCTGTTGTCAAATGCTGCCACAAAGTATGAAAGGCATCTTCGCACTTCTGGCTCCAATCATATTTGGCTCTCTTCTTCAATAACTCAATCATTGGCTTGGCAATTCTGGAGAAGTCCGGAATAAATCATCGATAATACCCTGCCAATCCCAGAAAACTCCGAATTTGCCTCACTGTAGTCGGGGGTTTCCAATTCATCACCTCTTGTACCTTCTCAGGATCAACTGATATCCCCTCCTGAGAAATTGTGTGACCCAAGAATTTAATCTCCTTCAGCCAAAATTCACATTTAGACAACTTGGCATATAACCGATGGTCACGCAGTCTCTGAAGTACAATATGCAAATGTTTAGTGTGCTCGGCTTCATTCTTGGAATAGACCAGGATATCATCGATGAAAACGACCACGAACTTGTCCAACTCTAGCATGAATACCGAGTTCATCAGGTACATAAAATAAGCCGGGGCATTGGTCAGCCCAAAAGACATCACCAAAAACTCATAGAGCCCATATCTGGTAGAGAAAGCAGTCTTTGGAATATCACTGGCACGGATCTTGATTTGATGGTAGCCCGAGCGAAGGTCTATCTTGGAGAATACCTTGGCTCCCACCAACTGATCAAACAGAACATCGATGCGGGGTAGCGGGTATTTGTTCTTGATGGTCACCGCATTGAGAGGGCGGTAGTCAACACACATTCTCAAACTCTCATCCTTTTTCTTCACAAATAATGCAGGACATCCCCAAGGTGAAGTACTTGGGCGAATGAACCCCTTGTCCAACAATTCTTGTAGTTGCTTCCTCAGTTCTGCCAGTTTCGCGGGAGGCATCCTATAGGGTCTCTTGGAGATAGGAGCAGTCCCAGGTTGCAATTCAATTGCAAACTCAATGTCTCGGTCAGCTGGCATTCCTGGCAATTCATCTAGAAAAACATCTGGGTAGTCACAGACTACTGGGATCTTTCCCACTGGGGATTCTATCATAACAAAGGCACAAGAATGGGTACAACCCTGATCAGGCAAATATAAAACAGTCTTGCCATAAGCAGGGGAATGAATCTCAATTGCTCTGGCTGCAATGTCCAATACTGCCTGATGCCTGGTCAACCAGTCAGCTCCCAATATAATATCCACGCTATCCAATCCTAAGATGAGAAGGGTGGTTCTAATCACAAGACTACCAAATTTTATAGGCACTTGCCTGCTGATTTGATTGGTGGCAATCCTGCCTCCGGGTGTTGAAATTGTGATACCCCCATTGGTGTGATGAAAGGGCAATTGACACTGGGCACTAAATTTGGCACTAATAAAGCTATGTGATGCACCAGAATCGAAAAGAATAATAGCAGGACAATTTAAAATGGTAAAGATACCAGTCATGACGGGTGCTCCCTCTAGAATATCAGCCATGGTGGTAAAGTTCATCTTGCCCTGCCTCACTTGCACCTTCTGCCTCTTGCCCTGGTTTTGATTGACATTCTGCCCCTGCCTCTGCTGGTTCCTGGGGCAATTCTTGGCATAATGCCCGGTGTTGCCACAGGTGAAACACCTGTTGTCATTTGCCTGGCGATACTGCTGCTGCTGCTGATTGTTCCTCTGAGTGGGAAACTGGGTGCGGTTGGGTGCCTGTTGCTGCTGTGGTCGGATCACCCAACGTCCTTGCTGCTGCTGGGGTACCCTGTTTTGAGTGTCGGACACAATCCTGAAGCGCAGTGGCTGAGCTGAGGGTCCTGCCACATGGGTCTTCCTCTTCTTCTCTGCCTGACGAGCTGTGATACAGTCCTCCTGGGAGATGGCCATGTTGACCAACTCATTGTAGCTGTTGGCCCTGACGGTGTTGAGACGGTCACGGAGCTTAGTGCTGAGCCCCCTCCTGAACCTGTCTCTCTTCTTCTCGTCTGTATCTGCATGGTACCCAGCATACTGGCACAGATCATTGAATGCCTGAGCATACTGCAACACTGTCCTGTTGCCCTGAGTGAGTGCCAAAAACTCTTTGAGCTTACGGTCCATAATGCCAGCTGGGATGTGGTGCCCTCTGAAAGCTGCCTTGAACTCTCTCCAATCCACTTCATGGTCAGCTGGTTGCATAGCGAGATAGTGGTCCCACCATGTCCGCGCGGGTCCGCAAAGCTGCTGGGTGGCGAACCGGACCTTTGTCACCTCGGAACAAACTCCATTGAGTAGTGGGAATTTAGATTCCACTACCGTCAGCCATACATCAGCATCAAGTGGGTCCTCCGCCCTGGTGAACAACGGCGGCTGAGTACTGAGGAACTCCTGGTAAGTGGCTACTGCGGGGTGACGCTGATGATCTCCACCACCATAGTGCTGAGGTGGTGGCTGACGCTGAGCTAGCTGCCTCAAGATCTCATTCTGCTGAGCCATTAGCGCCTGCAGAGTGGGAGGCGGTGGCGGTGGTGGAGGAATGCGCTCATTCTGGCCACGAGCGCTCTCCCAGCCATCTGAAAAATCACATATATACTTAACACCATGTCTCCAAGTTCAATGTTTTAATCGCGGTGAAAGAGTCAAAAGCAAATTGATAGATCCCGACATAAACCAAAAAGCATAAACTTTCCGTTCAAATTTAAAACTGACATCATCCCTCAACCAAACTTCCAAAAGAGTTTATCACGGTTACATCAATGGTCCCAAAAAGACTCGACTCTATCTAGCCTAGTACCCTAAGGGTGTAAAAGCTGAGCTAGCCGCGAGGAGTCCTAACATTACCAACTTCTATTCCTACCCCTGATACCTAGTGAGCAAACGAGGCAACACTCGACTCGGGGGAAGGTGGCCTCCCTGAGCCAGCAGTGTCCACGCTGGAAGCAGGCTCCTCCCCTCCCTCAATGTCGACGTCCTCGTTAGCCTCCACATCCTGGATCTCCTGGTGATGCATATCCAGGTGCTCATTGGCCTCGGCAAGCTGCTGCTGGGTGTTGAGGAGCTGATCCTCGAGAACCTCGATGGTGTTCTCCCTTGTCCCCACTAATTCCTCCAGCTCTTGGATTTCGTCCGACAATTGCTCCACTTGTAAGTCCTTTTCCACCATCTCCTGGGACAAGTCAACCACAAGCTCCTCCCTGTTGTCCAGGGTGATCTTGGTTGCCTCCAACAATGCCATCAGATGGGATATTGCCTCGCCACGCATCACTTGCAGACGGTACAGAGCATTCATGCACCATACGGTCAAGTGAGACGTCTGGCCTGGGTAGAGAGCCCAGATGTCCTTGGCATGCTCCACCCGATCCTTCCACATTGGGTCGTCTTCCCTTTCTGCGGGAAACAAGCCAATGGGGTGGGTGGAAAGCTCCAAGGGGTGGAATCCGCAGAAGGTAGTCAACCCGTGCAGAGCGATCGCCTCGATCGTGTCCTCAGCCCGGTATCCAAAAGACTCAGAGTCCAGTGAACGCCAGCCTGGCTACAGGGGATGAGGCTCCAAGGTCATCCTCACCCTACAGCGGGGCACCTGGTGCTTCTCAAACTGCTGCACCGTGTACTGAGGGGGTGTCATCTACCCGGCCCCCTGAAGTACCTCCCACAGAATGCGGGGAAAGCCCTCTCGTGCAAGCCCGTCAGTGTGGGACAGTGCATCCCGTCGTCTGAGGGTCCGTGGGAAGCCATCTGTGGACGGTCAGGCATAAGTAAAGGAAAAGAATTATAAAAAGAACAAGAAAAACAAGACCCAGCTCCTCTCTAACTAAAACAGAATGGTACGGGGAAACTTAATTGGTTCTAATTTTAAGTTCTTACTAAATTTTTCCATTTGTTAAATTTAAGAATGCATGCATGCTCGTCCTGAACGACCTCACAGCAATGAAAAAGGGATTAGGGAAGAACTCCCATCCACTAAAGTGGCTTGTGGGGCCTACATACTTAGCCACCTAGCTACCCTTCTATCATCCTAAGGCTTCACGTCCTAGGTCTATCCTGCTCGTCCTATGATCTATCCAACATTGTTTCTACCAAATTTTATTTTGAAAAGGGATGGTATTCATATTTTATTGATTCCCCTGTGGTGGTACAAGCTCCGATACCAGCTGTGGCGGAACCGCCCGAATTATTCCAACTTAAGTGCCTAAGCCCTGCCTTAGAGGCTAGACCACACTTAAATGAGAATAACCCGTCAATTCCTCAGATCTAGTCCGACACGGCCACTGACAGGATCAAGTACCACAGTCTCACTCGATGGTGAGTCACAGAGCAAATACAATAAAGCATAAACCATGCATGTAGAGTATTAAATTATTACATCATCATCATCGGAATTTCGCAAAAGTGACCATCAGTGTTCGAAGTGCAGCGGAATAAAACTAATGGAAAATAAACAGAGAGATGGGGAAGCCTGTCCCATCACTCCTCATGCTCCTCCTCAGCCGAGGCGGGGTCCCACTCGACAGTCCATCCCGGTGGCAAGATGGACGACCAAGTCACTCCAGCAACCATGTCCTCCAGAGAACCTGTAAAAATTATGCCACAAGCAAGGCTGAGTATACTAATACTCAGCTAGACTTACCCGGTGTGAGGAGTCTACTCCTCTACCTCTAGACATGCAGCGGTTTGGTGTGGGGTTTGGTTTGCCAAAAGCACTAGCTGAGTTTCTAAATTCCAGTTTTAACTTTGTCAAATTTAAGTGTGACTCTCTTAAGGCTAAATGTGTACTATCTACTCACACATAGTAGCATACATTTTTAGCAATCAACATCTTGTATCGCCTCATCATATTTCCACTTGTTACTCAATGTAGCAGCATGGATCAAGCAGTCTCATTAGCTGCGAGAAGCAGACGATTCGAATCGAGTTTTTAAACCTTGAAAGGTAAACCTAAACACATGACGCGGCGAGGCACTCTGTCCCCACACACATGAACCGTCCCCATCGATTCCCTGGCAACAGAAAGGGGCTCACCGCCTTGGCGTACAATGCCCCACTGACCCTGACTGCCGTCGTGCAGTGGCCGCACTTGTACCCACCATAACCGGAATGGGAGACCACGTCTCAGGTCGCGTGAGGAGGGCAATCTACGGGCAGGTTCACTCAGGTACTAGGCTTACCAATTTACCATATTTCTCGGTATGTGTTTAGTACGTTCAAACGCTTGACTCATGGTACCACACCTTAATCCTTATTCCAATTTTTGTCCCGTGAACAACCAATCCCCATGGATTGTTGCCCACAAACCAACATCAATATGATAAGAAAGTGGATACAACCAATTCCTGACCTCGCTAGAAAAATCACTCGACTTCTACCGAGATCCTATTTAATAAAGCAGCTTCTCGTCTTAGCATACTAGTATTCATCTCAATGGGGTTCCTGAGATCATGCAACTAGGGTTTCAAACAACTCCTACACTTAAGTGCACAATCAATCCTACAATCATTAAGTAAGGTAAAATAGCATAAATAACAGGTTATGCATAAAACCGGGGCTTGCCTTCCAAAGCTGGGGCAGGCAGATCCTCTGGTGCAGGCTCTGGTGCTGGATCCGGGGCTACCTCCTGAGCAGCTTCTTGCTCCGGCACGAGGACGTACTCTCCGTCAGCGAGGTTACAGTCTATCGAAATGCAACGAATATGTATGTCATGATTCTGCAGGATTTAATAACATTATGCTAAGGGAAGAAAAACTAAGTTAATTAGTAACTTAGGGTTTTCATGGTCCTGTGGGGCTTTTAGTGGCTTAGGCTTATCACTCTAGGTTTAGGTTTTGTTAAGGATAGGCATAGGGAATTCGTATTGCCTTTACATATTTCAGTGGACAATTATAAAGGGTTTTAGGATGACACTCATTTTCGATTATCCATATTCCCCTTTCTTTATTTTCTATTTATGGTTTCTAGTGTAGGTTTGAACTACGATAGTGGTTTGATAATTCCCAAAAATTCTATAAAAATTATTGTGGGTTGCCATTCGTCATTGTAGCCTGTTCTAGAAATTTTGAGGTTTAAAATAGAAGGCTATGCTTTAGATAAAAATAGCAAAAGTTGTGTAAAATGGGCCACTTTGCACTACATCTCTTCATTAGAGGTGAGTTCTTTCCTAAGGGTTATTTTTGTTGGTATGTAACAGTAATAATAAACCTCTGTGCCAAAAATCACAAAAAGTTAATTGGTGGTTATTTAGTTGTAATTTTCTAATGTTTTATGCCAAAAAGGTGCTTATAACTAACTTGTCATTTGAAAAATATCAAACAGATTTTGTATTTTTCTTATGTTCATCATAACAAAACATTAATTATCCCAAGGTTTGGGGTGTTCTCTCCTTGGGGTTATTTTTCTAGGGTTTTTCTAAGTTTTCCTTGTTTTCTTAAAATAAAAGGGATCCTACTTATTTTATACTAAACCAGGGTATAATAGATTTTTCTAGTAAACTACATTGAATAAGTATTCTAACAAAAATAGGGGTGCCCTTTGGTTCATTATTTAAATCATCTTTTCCAATTTTCTTAATCTTAAGCATATTGTAAAATAAATGGCAAAAACTAACTTAATGGGTTGGACAGAGAGTTTTAGCATTTTTAAACAGGTCAGTAGGTGGATATGAACTTCTCCAAATTTTTCTAACTTTATCCAAATAGTGCAACTATTTTTATCCCTATTATTTAGCTTTTGGTCAAAACAGTAATTAAATCAGAACCCTAAAGTTTTCTTTAGTACATAGGGGTTTTATATTTTTCCTAAGTAGTTTACATTATTTAGAGTCTCAAAAAATTGGTTTGACCAAATTTGTATGAACTAAACAGAAGTTATGAATTATTAAAGTTTCTGTTCAAATTTAAATTCAGATTTAATAAAGGTTTTCTGGAAAAGCAGTTTACACCGAGGACCCTAGGGTATTTCCAAACTAACTCTCTCAGTTATACCCCCGCACTACTATTTATTTGAGTCACTGACATTTCACAAAACCCCCCAGACTTCCTTCCTTCACCCCCGCGGTCCTTCCCTAGGTTTGAACAGTGCCCACAAGAAAGAAAAGGTTGGCGCGGCTTACCGGCGGCGAGATAGGTCCGACGAGGGGCAGGGTTGGCTCGGGGAGGCTCTGGCGGTCACAGCGATGTATCGCTCGACGGCGGGGATGGCCGGAATCGCCCGGTCCACGTGCGCAGGCGGGTGTCCTCGTCGGCGGCGGGTGTGCCGGCCAAACCACGGCGATCTAAAGCAATCCAGTGGCACGGTGAGCTTCATGGGGTGATGTAGAGACTGTGTGCACAAGGAATCGAAAAATGGTCCAGTGGATTACCCGGTCCACGTACTCCGGCGGGGTTGTGAACTCCGGCGACCGTGGACTGGCCTCTCCGGCGAAGCAGGCTTCGATTCCTCGCTCGGGGAGCTTCACCGAGGTGTGCTCACTCGTCTCCGAGGGTTGGACGGGGTTGGGAAAGGCTGGGCTGGCCGGTCCATGACGGCAGGGGCTCGGGTGGCCGCGGACACGCTGTGCACGGGCAAATGGCGGTGAGTTGAGCTCCGGTGAGGTTTGAGCGTGCGCGGAGAAGTGTGGTCGACGCTTGAGTGGGCTTTATAGGCGTGGCGCACATAGGGAACACGGGCGCGGCTCGGCGCGGCGCGGGGTCGGGCGCGGGCGTGCTTTGGCGTGTGCAGAGCGCGTCGAACACGTGTAAGTTTTCTTCTGCCCTTGTTCCACAGCTCACCCAAGTCACAAACGTGTGAATCTTGGCAAAAATCCGGCGCGAGTCTTTTCCTGGCACCTAGGGCTGTCTCTCATCCGTGAGTTGCCATGGCAGATATGGCCTAGGGAGGGAGATCTTCGGTCGCCAAATCAGGTATGTCACTCTGCCCACCTCGCGACAAAAACCATGCCAAGGCATGTCAAACGTTAGAGTCTCAGGCTCAACTTTTTCCAGTGGGTGCCCTAGGTGGTATGCCACATTTTTGGTATAGAACACAGGTGGTTTTGGTGCCATCTTCAAGGTGAACACGGTTGATCTTTAGTGTAGGTGTAGTTTTTGACTTAGAGAGAATTTGAGAGCTCTAGCTCTCACTCTACTTGGAGATTTGATTTGGGGTTTCTCCAGGGGTCTTTTTGCAATATTTCCTCCCTATAATTGCAGGTTAATAAGTTACTTAACTTAGTGCCAAAATTTTAACTCATGGTTTGCACAAATGCTCATTCTCTCCCCCTTTCAACCATGGCTTTGGAAGATGGGGTTCAAGAGGGGTCTAGGGTTTATTCTCCTCTTGTCCAAGGTGGTATGTGCACAAAAGCTTGAGTGATGCTCTTAGGTCATTAACATCCTTGATTAACGCATGGCTTCCAAGGTTCTTAGGTTCTTCTCAAGTTTCTACAACATGTGATCACAGTTACCAGTGCATAGATGTGCGCTAGCAATGGTAACACCTAAGGTGTTACAAATGTCTAGACTTCGGCAACCGGTGCGTGCAACGGCTGAAGGAGGTCTTCAACTCAGTTGGAGCCAGTTCTGAAAATTTTGAACCTTAGGTTGAAGACCTGCCAAACACCTTCGAACATATTGAGGGCAAAGTTGATGCACTTGATGAAGTTATAGCCGGGCACGGCGACTTCTGTGCCCTGCTAGCTTCTCGCGACACAGCTGTTGCCTTCATGAAGTTTGGTTGCATGCATGGGAAAATCGTGAAGTGACCAAACTTCAGCCTATCACCAGCGGATTTAACTGACATTCCTAGTCTGGCCCGAAGCATTGGAAATAGATTCATAACTCAAATCTAGACGAAGGGTGGGCGGAATTTAGCTGGTGATGAAGCTCGAAGTCATCTCAAGCCGGTACTAAACTTGCACTTGTTGCTTATCTTTTGCTAATATTTCTATTTACTTTATGCCGCTTCATTATGTACAAGATGACGAAGCCGAAGGTGAATGATTCGAAGCTTGACGGGTATTGACGAAGCTGCTCCAAAAAAGCTCTAGAGAAATTTTGTATTAACCTTGTAAAAGATATTGTAATTTAGGAATCAAACGCTGCTTTGTAAACTTGTCCATACCTTGTAATGTATTTTTACCTTTCCATCCATGTATGAACTGCTTCGATGTGGACGAAACTTGTATTGTTTGAGCCGAAGGCGAAAAACACCGTGCCTTCTTTTCGTGCACAACGAAGCGTAAATTTTCTTATTTTGTACTTATCGAAGCCTTGTCATTAGAGCCGAAGTGACTGTCTGTATGCTTATAATATCATAATGATGATCCTACAAATGTCTAATTGGATGTGTATGAATGCAATGTATGATGTGATGTAATGTGCAAATGAATGTCCAAACACACGCTTACGAAGGCGCACCCAGACTCTGCATCCCCTTAGGAACGACTTTGGAGTCTTCTTCACCGTTTATTTTTCGGTGTTCACCGCTTATTTTTCGGTGTAAATTCTACATTCCCTTAGGAACGTCTTTTGAACTTCTTCGCCTTCTATTTCGACGGTATAAGTTCTGCATCCCCTTAGGAACGTCTTTTGAACTTCTTCGCCTTATATTTCGGCGGTATTTGGCTCTGCATTCCCTTAGGAACGACTTTTGAGCAGAAAACTTACTCTGCGCTCTCTTAGGAACGACTTTTTGTAGCTTCGTCATGCTCTGCATCCCCTTGGGGACGACTTTTGAGCTTGTCCCTGCCTTTTTTTACTGCACTCGATGGTGCATGCTCAGATTTTACATTTTACATTTTTTTGGGGGATTTTGCTCTCATAGAGCCAAATAAGAAAAGAAAAATTACAAGCCATGGCCCCATTAAAAACCTTTCTCCCCCTTTGGAAAGGAAAAGGGTGCCATAAGAAAAAATAGAAAAAGATTACATCAGATTACACATAATATCGTCGAAGCTCATCCGCATTCCAATATCTGGGAATGTCGTTGCCGTCCATATCCTTCAATCTGTAAGAACTGAGCCTTGACGAAGATACCACCAGAAAAGGTCCTTCCCACTTCAGCTGTAGTTTGCCTACTGTGTCCGGATTGGTCACTCTCCGAAGCACCAAATGCCCTGGCTTAATATTTTTTAGCCGAACTTTTCTGTCATGCCATTTTATTGTTTCGGCTTGATATTTATTGATATTCTCCATAGCCTGAAGTCTGGTCCCTTCTATAGTATCTTTCGCTATGTGATAATCAGCTTCATCCTGTGCCGAAGCTGCCGTTCTTATTGACCCCGCTTTAGCTTCTTCTGGGGTTATAGCTTCGTCACTATATAATAACTTGAACGGTGTAAATCCTGTTGATCTTGATATGGTTGTATTGTGGCTCCACACCACTTAAATCAACTCATCTAGCCCCTTTCCTCTAGGCTGATTGAAGATTAGCTTCATTATTCCCGTCATTATAATGCCATTTGCTCTTTCGACCAGTCCGTTTGACTCCAGATGGCTAACTGATGCAAAATGAATCTTCGTGCTAATCTGATCATAAAATTCCTTGAAAGTTATTGCCTTCGGTACGCCGAAGCGACAAACAATATTTTGCTAGAAGAATTTCTGGACTGTAACCAAAGTTATTGTAGCCAAAGGTTTTGCTTCAATCCACTTAGAAAAATATTCTACAGCCACCACAACATATCTTAAATTGTCTTGCGCTGGTGGAAGTGGTCCTAACAAATCCAGGCCCCATCTTTGCAATGGCCAGGTGGGCTGTATTAGCTGAGTAAGAGATGAAGGCTGTTTTTGGTCTCTTGCACATTTTTGACAGCTTTCACATTTTTGAACTAGCTCTGCTGCATCCGAAGCTGCCTTCGGCCAGTAAAATCCTTGTCTGAACACTTTTCCTAGCAAGGGTCTAGACCCAATATGAGATCCACATAGACCTGCATGTATCTCCTTCATTAATTCAATTCCTTCAGGTCTTGATAAACACTTGAGGAGTGGGGAACAAACTCCATGTTTATATAATTCCCCTTCTATTATCACATACGGTCTCGTCCTTACTTCCATTCTGTTATTATAAGCTTCGTCATCCGAAAGACAATTACCTTGGAGGAAGGATATGATTTCAGTCCTCTAATCTTCACTATGTACCGGAGAAATGGCAAGCACTGCTCTCTCCATGAGTTCAACCGAAGGTGCCTTTATTGTTTCAAAAAATACTTCCGAAGGTATAGGGAGCCCCTGAGCAGCTGACTTGGCTAGCATATCTGCATGCTCATTTTCGCCTCTTGGAATATTCTTGACAGAAAAACCTTCGAAGGAAGCCTCCAACCTTCGAACTGTATCCAGATATTTTTCAAGCTTCGGATCTCTTGCCTTGCTACTTTTGTCCACATGGCCAGAAATGGCTTGAGAATCAGTTTTCAGAATGGCCCTTCTTATTCCCATTGCCCTTAACTTCCGAAGCACCAATAGGAGTGCTTCGTATTCAGCAATATTATTTGTACAACTAAAATCAAGTTTGACTGTGTAACATGTTCTAACTCTCGAAGGTGCTACTAGGACAGCAGCTGCTCCTGCACCAAAGGTTCCCCAAGATCCATCACAGAACACTATCCAAGCTTCGACGTCTTTATTTATTTCTTCTTCCTGAGCCCCTGGCGTCCAATCGGCGATGAAGTCTGCTAACGCCTGAGACTGAATTGAGGATCTATGTACATAGTCAATGGTGAATTCATTAAGCTCTGTGGCCCATTTTCCAATCTTTCCAGTAGCTTCTCTGTTCCTCATTATGTCCTTCAGGGGCTGTGACGAAGGAACAATTATGTGATATGCTTGAAAATAATGCTGAATCTTCCTTGATGCCATTAACACAGCATACAACACCTTCTCCAATTCTGTATAATTTTTCTTTGATAGACTTAAAACTTCAGAGACGAAGTAAACTGGAGCTTGCTTTTTGACTTGGCCATCTAGCTTCTCCTGTACCAGCGCCGCACTCACTGTAGAGTGCGAAGCCGCCATGTATAAGAGCAGCGGAGCCCCTAACGCAGGTGGAGTTAATGTTGTTAAATCAATCAAATATTGCTTCAACTCTTCGAAGGCTTTTTGTTGAACCGGTCCCCATTGGAAAACTTTGGCTGACTTTAATATTTCAAAGAATGGCAGATTTCTTTCTGCTAATCTAGATATGAATCTATTTAATGATGCAAGTCTTCCTACCAGACGTTGGGCCCCCTTCTTTGTGCTTGGTGGCTCCATCTGAAGAATGGCTTCGATCTTGCTTGGGTTAGCTTCAATTCCCTTCGTTGATACTAAGCAGCCAAGGAACTTACCCTTCTTCACCCAAAAAACACACTTTTCTGGATTTAATTTCAGGCCAGCATGCCTGAAATTGGCAAATGTCTCTTGCAAATCAGCAATGTGATTTTCATGCTTCGTGCTTTTCACTATGATATCATCAACATAGGTCAGTACATTTCTGCCTATTTGAGAATGGAGGACCTTGGTTGTCATTCTGCTGAAGCTTCCTCCAGCATTCTTAAGCCCCTCGGGCATCCGAAGGTAACAATATATGCCACTGGGGTTATGAAGCTAGTATTTGGCTCATCATCCTTCTTCATCCATATTTGATGATAGCCAGAGTAACAATCCAGTAAACTCATGAGCTCCGAAGAAGCTGCTGCATCCACTAGGGAGTATATTCTTGGCAATGGGAACTCGTCCTTCGGACAAGCCTTGTTAAGATCTGTAAAATCAATGCACATTCTCCATTTGCTACTGGCCTTATTTACCATAATAGTGTTTGCTAGCCATTCTGTGTATTTCACCTCTCTGATAACACCAGTACTAAGAAGTCTCTTCATGTAACACCCAAATTCTGAATTTGGGATTGGTAGAAGAAATCTGAGCAAAGTACCCTTGATAAATAATTAAACTTTATAATTCACCCTTTTTAAAGGTAAATGATCATAATAAAATAACGATGGTTAAAATAAATCATAATAAAGATTAGACATTGGAAAAATGTTCCTATCAAAACAAAGGGAGAATTTTTGAATATACCTTTAATTCAACTACACACTCAAATAATAATATATTGCTATAATGTGGTGTGTGTACTTCATGTTGAAAACATTACCTAATTAATATAATAATAAAATAAATGAAGAAATACTATGTAGAAATTGTGCATCATGTGGAGTTTTTCTTGTTCATAAATTTGAAATTTAGAATTTAAAACTTGGTTTGATTTGAAATTGAAATAATAAAGGAAAATAGAAACAATAAAGAAAAAAAGGGAAAACTCACCTTGCGCCGAATTCTTGCGCGCCTCGGCCCAATACCATTTTACCACCGCGCCAGCCCAGCTGCCTTCAACTCCCCTGGCGCGAGCTTGCTCACTTACCGGTGGGTCCCGTGAGTCATCTCTTTCCCCCTCTCATCGAAACAGCTGCGCGTGTGGAGCTCAACAAACCGAGGCGGAATTCATGCGGCGACCCCGTGAACCTCTTGCGTCGGTGGGCTGGTTGGTGACTTGCCTCACCGCGGACTCCGCGCGCCTATAAAGCCGAACCTTGCCCCTGACCATGCTCCAAATCAAAACAGAAAGAGGGACCGAAAATCAGTAAACCAGGCTGCCGGGGGTGAATCCTTGGGGCACCCTCAACCAGGGTCGGGCATGTGGCCGATGCTACTCGCGTGGGGTTCTAGATCACATCGGTGGTGATGGCATGGTGGAGTTCTCGAGCCCCTGCGACCGCAAGCAATGGCGGGTTGCGGGAAAGGGAGATATCCGCCACCATGGACGCATGCAACCTCCACTTTCGAGGCCTCTATGGCAGGCAGGAGATCGTTGCCAGAACATTGGGATCCTGGGCCTAGCTTCTGGGGCGCGATGGGCGACCGGACCGCCTCTAATTGCTCGTCGGAGTAGATGTTCCGCCACAAATCCGCTCCTCGCCGTGGCCGACGTCACCCGAACGACCATCCATGGTAATATCCCCTTGATCTTGTTCGCCATGTTCCCATGTACATGTAGCACCATTTTCCTTAAAGGTAGCAAGCCAGGGCAAGCGATACCCCCTGCGCCGGTCAGGGCACCGCCGTCGGCTGAACACGCCGCCACGGTCTGGTATTTGGGGCGGGTGATAGGAGAAGTGTGGGATGCGTTGGATGGCTCACCAACGGATAAGATTAGCCATAAGGACAATTAGTGCATGTCCGTTGGATCGGCCTTGAATGGATATGAGCGCGACGGGCGTAAATAAAATCCTGGTCGTTGATCTATCAATGGGCGTATCCGGTGGCATCTCGGTGTGGGTGGTTTGGAACCGTTGGATGGAGATCTGACGTACCACATCACGTACCGATTCGATTCTAATTAGACCCGTGCATATCTGATCCAACGGCTCTGGTTACTCCATACCCCTTCAGCCGTTCACTTTTGTAAAAGAGCCCTTACACTTTCCATAAATCAACCCGCCGTCCACCGTAGTTAACTCTGAGTCTCGAGGTTTTCACATGGGAGTCCCTGGGATTTATTTTATTTGTGCGCGTGACTGGACAGGGCATAAAACATAGAAATTCAATTAGAAACTAATTTTTAGTGTGAAGTTAATTGTAGGAAATTGAATAATTCCTAGAAAATTCATACTTAGTCCAAATTATTCCATTCTAGTTCCTGTAATTTTGTAATAATACTGTTCATCACATAGTATCTCTGTTTTGACATGAAAACCATATTAAAATTTATCTCTTAATTAATCTCGTATCAAATACATAAAACCTTCATAAATTCATAACTTCTTTGTTTTAATTCCGAATTGACTCGTTCTAGTTGCGTTAGTTTCGTATAAATATTTACTACGCAGTAACAACATTAATTAAACCATGTCGCATACTTTTATAGTTAGATATTTATTTAACCCATGTCTACTAGATTAGCTCTTCTAATCAAAAGCTAACATGTTCATAGTTATAATTTGGTTAAATATGATCTCTAGCCAAGTTATAATTAAAGTTGAATTAATTATTTCTTTAGAATATATTTATAAAACCAAAACAAGACCTAGTTTTAATTACTTAATCACGTAATTCTTTCGAAAACCATAACTTTATAACCGTAGCTCCGAATTTAGCGGTTCTCAAACCCACGATCTCGTAGCAACGCGTAGATTATTAATACACAGTTTATTCTTATGTTTGATGTAATGTTAATTTTGCCTATACCATGTTTGTCTGTATTGCTACGTTTAGAAGTAAGGACACGTGTCATCTGAAGTGCAAGTTGGTACCTGGAATCTCAAGTCCCAGGCAAGTTGTGACCTTGATCACTTCTTTTTACCCACTCATGTTCTAATTAATCATAATGATCTGCATAGGTTAATTTTGACGGGACCCAATAGGTTACCCTAGTTTGTCTATCTTTATTCCTTGTTTACCACTAAACTTTTGGGTAGTGCTTGCTATTGCTTTATGTGGTTTTGGGTATGGAGATAGATTATTCATGATCACACTTTTATTATCTGTTTATTATTATTGTTCATGTTAAGATCATTATGTTAATTAGAACATGGAGCGACCACCCGGGAAAACAGTGCTACCACAAGGGAGGAATGGGACCCCTTGGCTGATTAATTAGGAAAGCTAGTGGATGACTACCTTACCCGAAAGGGGCAAGGGCAGTAGGGGAGTGGTCAGTGTAGGGAGGTCCTTGGGTTGATTTTGCTGCGATGGCGGTCAGGCGAGGGATCCCTGCATTGGAGCTTCCTATAAACTGTAGCGGGTTTTCTGAAGCTAGTGAAACTTTGTAAAGGCCTCGTAGTGTTACCCTGCCTTGCCTCCTTGGTAGAGGTGTATGGGAAGTCACGATCCCTTGGCAGATGGGTAACATGACTTGTGGGTAAAGATGCGCAACCTCTACAGAGTGTAAAACTGGTATATCAGCCGTGCTCACGGTCATAAGCAGCTCGGACCCTCACATGATTAATTTATGGAACTAAATTCAATTTGTCATATGCAATCCATCGCTGGTGTTGTTATTACTTTTGTTCTACTACTTAATTAGGTTTGGTATTTACTTATACTTAGTAATTGCTAATTAAATTTTGACCAACTTTAAAAGCAATGCTCAGCTTCAACCATCTCCGTTGGTAAGCCTGACACTTCATATGAGCTCCCACCTTTGGCAAGTTCATGCACATTTTTTCCCACAACTTGTTGCGCTATGAACGTATGTGAGCTCACTCTTGCTGTCTCACACCCCCCCATAGGTCAAGAACAGGTACCGCAGGATGAGGCGTATGGAGGATGCTGCGATGTGTTCGTGAGAGGTCTAGGCCATCGTCTCCCAGTCAACTTTGGGTTACTGGACCGTTGTCTCCTTATAATGTAATTATTTATTTTGTATAGAACTTCTATTATATAGTAAAGATGTGACATTCGATCCTGTGCCATGATTTATCATATGTGTGAGACTTGGTCCCAGCACACCTGGTGATGATGTTCGCGCCCGGGTCTTGGTGCCCCGAAATCCGGGTGTGATAGAAGTGGTATGAGAGGAATGTTGACTGTAGGACGAAACCTAGATAGAACTGGACAACCATTGTTTACTTACCTTTGCTACTCTGATCCTTTCTAAAACTTTCCTTAATCTTTTCTCATCCACTGCTGCTTTACTCTAACTACTCTTATCTTTCGTTTTAAAGACAAATGTGGATTTCAGACTTCGAAATCATGTGCCTAAAGTGACTTTTAGGAATAGGAGACCTAATCTTAGAAACAAAAACAAAACTATTTTTATAGATATATATATGCTTGACTGTTTGTTCTTATGATACTTGTCTGATTTGGATCTTTGATTGAGTGTGATGGGTTGTGGAGTAATGTCCACAATTGCATCTACATATACACCTAGACATAAGGGAAAATATTTACAAAATAGACCACATAGAATAATCCCTATTAAAAAATGGATCTATTAAACTAATATATTTAAACTAGATCAACTAAGAATATTCCCCACTAGAATATATCAAATAGATCCATCTTATCTTAAAGATTCTCTCTTATCTTAATAGATCCATCTTATCTTGAAAAGATTTTATCTTATCCAAATAGATCTAACTAATCTCAAAAAAATCTACCTTATCCTTATGGATTCATCTTGCCCTAATTAGCATATTTATCCCACTCTAGAATAACAACCATGAGATAATCGAAAATTTATTTAGATCTTATCTAGTCTAAAATATCCATATCAATTTATTCTAGATCTGGTCCAATCTAATGGGTTAATCTAATCTAACGAAGTCTAACCTTAAGTTGAGCTAACCTAAGGTCAGTCACTTAACCAGTTAATATTGGTAAAATAAATGAGACTCTACTCCTATAGAACATGTTTTAACTAAATTCACTCTACAAAAAATTAAGAATGACCGACCAACTCGTCCTTATACAACTACCTTAACCATCCGATGGTTGCATAACCCCTCTGTTTTTAACCAAAAAAGAGATTATGACCTATCTACACCAAATGATCCATACTATCTCAAAAGATTCTAGCATATCCTAATAAGATATATCCTACGCTGGGGGTCTATCTAACTTTAACTAGTCTAATCTAGGTATATCCAATCTATCTACCCCCACCTAACATCAAACAAGATTTTGATTTACATCATGTAGTCCATCTCACCCATAAGTATTTCAACCATATACCCCAACTCTGCTGATACACATTAACCTCGAATTAATGAGACCAAGACAGGAGAAGAAAAGATCAACATCGACAAGAAAGCATATAACAGTCAAAGCGAATCTCGAGATGAATCAAGACTTAAACATTTCGGATGAAGTCTTTTCCTCACCATAATCTTTCTTACCTCAACCTGTCCAACTTATATCCTACATAATAAGTAGCTGGATACCTATGCTCTCCCAATTACCCACTGTTGACTATAAAAAATGAGACTCTGGATTCTTGAACCAATTATAGACTAAAAGCTGAATTACAAACCAATCCTTATGTATCCCTTTTCTTACAAATCTCGAGGACGAGATTATTTTTAAGGGGGTAGGATTTGTAACACCCAAATTCTGAATTTGGGATTGGTAGAAGAAATCTGAGCAAAGTACCCTTGATAATTAATTAAACTTTATAATTCAACCTTTTTAAAGGTAAATGATCATAATAAAATAACGATGGTTAAAATAAATCATAATAAAGATTAGACATTGGAAAAATGTTACTATCAAAACAAAGGGAGAATTTTTGAATATACCTTTAATTCAACTACACACTCAAATAATAATATATTGCTATAATGTGGTGTGTGTACTTCATGTTGAAAACATTACCTAATTAATATAATAATAAAATAAATGAAGAAATACTATGTAGAAATTGTGCATCATGTGGAGTTTTTCTTGTGCATAAATTTGAAATTTAGAATTTATAACTTGGTTTGATTTGAAATTGAAATAAGAAAGGAAAATAGAAACAAAAAAGAAAAAAAGGGGAAAACTCACCTTGGACCGAATTCTCGCGCGCCTCGGCCCAATACCATTTTACCACCGCGCCAGCCCAGCTCCCTTCAACTCCCCTGGCGCGCGCTTGCTCACTTACATGTGGGTCCCACGCGTCATCTCTTTCCCCCTCTCACCGAAACAGCTGCGCGTGTGGAGCTCAACAAACCAGGGCGGAATTCACGCGGCGACCCCGTGAACCTCTTGCGTCGGGTGGGCTGGTTGGTGACTTGCCTCACCGCGGACTCCGCGCGCCTATAAAGCCGAACCTTGCCCCTGACCATGCTCCAAATCAAAATAGAAAGAGGGACCGAAAATCAGTAAACTAGGCCGCCGGGGGTGAATCCTTGGGGCACCCTCGACCAGGGTCGGGCATGTGGCCGGTGCTACTCGCGTGGGGTTCTAGATCATCGGTGGTGATGGCATGGTGGAGTTCTCGAGCCCTTGCGACCGTGAGCAATGGCGGGTTGCGGGAAAGGGAGATATCCGCCGCAGTCGACGCATGCAACCTCCACTGTTAGGGCCTATGGCAGGCGGGGCATCGTTGCCAGAACATTGGGATCCTGGGCCTGGCTTCTGGGGGCACGATGGGCGACCGGATCGCCTCTAATTGCTCGTCGGAGTAGATGTTCCGCCGCAAATCCGCTCCTCGTCGTGGCCGACGTCACCCGAACGACCATCCATGGTAATATCCCCTTGATCTTGTTCGCCATGTTCCCCTGTACATGTAGCACTATTCTCCTTAAAGGTAGCAAGCCAGGGCAAGCGATACCCCCTGCGCCGGTCAGGGCGACGCCGTCGGCTGAACACGCCACCACGGTCCGGTAGTTGGGGCGGGTGATAGGAGAAGTGCGGGATGCATTGGATGGCTCACTGACGGATAGGATTAGCCATAAGGACAATTAGCGCATGTCCGTTGGATCGGCCTTGGATGGATATGAGCGTGATGGGCGTAAATAAAATCCTGGCCGTTGATCTATCAATGGACGTATCCGGTGGCATCTCGGTGTGGGCGGTCTGGAACCGTTGGATGGAGATCTGACGTACCACAGCACGTACCGATTCGATTCTAATTAGAGCCATGCATATCTGATCCAACGGCTCTGGTTACTCCATACCCCTTCAGCCGTTCACTTTTGTAAAAGAGCCCTTACACTTTCCATAAATCAACCCGCCGTCCACAGTAGTTAACTCTGAGTCTCGAGGTTTTCACATGGGAGTCCCTGGGACATATTTTATTTGTGCGCGTGACCGGACAGGGCATAAAACATAGAAATTCAATTAGAAACTAATTTTTAGTGTGAAATTAATTGCAGGAACTTGAATAATTCCTAGAAAATTCATACTTAGTCCAAATTATTCCATTCTAGTTCCTGTAATTTTGTAATAATATTGTTCATCACATAGTATCTCTGTTTTAACATGAAAACCATATTAAAATTTATCTCTTAATTAATCTCGTATCAAATACATAAAACCTTCGGAAATTCATAATTTCTTTGTTTTAATTTCGAATTGACTCGTTCTAGTTTCCTTAGTTTTGTATAAATATTTACTACGCAGTAACAACATTAATTAAACCATGTCGCATACTTTTATAGTTAGATATTTATTTATCCCATGTCTACTAGATTAGCTCTTTTAATAAAAATCTAACATGTTCATAGTTATAATTTAGTTAAATATGATCTCTAGCCAAGTTATAATTAAAGTTGAATTAATTATTTCTTTAGAATATATTTATAAAACCAAAACAAGACCTAGTTTTAATTACTTAATCACGTAATTCTTTCGAAAACCATAACTTCATAACCGTAGCTCCGAATTTAGCGGTTCTCAAACCCACGATCTCATAGCAACTCGTAGATTATTAATACACAGTTTATTCTTATGTTTGATGTAATGTTAATTTTGCCTATACCATGTTTGTCTGTATTGCTACGTTTAGCAGTAAGGACACATGTCATCTGAAGAGCAAGTTGGTACTTGGAATCTCAAGTCCTAGGCAAGTTGTGCCCTTGATCACTTCTTTTTACCCACTCATGTTCTAATTAATCATAATGATCTGCATAGTTTAATTTTGACAGGACCCAATAGGTTACCCTAGTTTGTCTATCTTTATACCTTGTTTACCACTGAACTTTTGGGTAGTGCTTGCTATTGCTTTATGTGGTTTTGGGTATGGAGATAGATTATTCATGATCACACTTTTATTATCTATTTATTATTATTGTTCATGTTAAAATCATTATGTTAATTGGAACATGGAGCGACCACTCGGGAAATCAGTGCTACCACAAGGGAGGAATGGGACCCCTTGGCTGATTAATTAGGAAAGCTAGTGGATGACTACCTTACCCGAAAGGGCAAGGGCAGTAGGGGAGTGGTCAGTGTAGGGAGGTCCTTGGGTTGATTTTGCTGCGATGGCGGTCAGTGTAAGGGATCCCTGCATTGGAGCTTCCTATAAACTGTAGCGGGTTTTCTGAAGCTAGTCGAACTTTGTAAAGGCCTCATAGTGTTACCCTGCATTGCCTCCTCGGTAGAGGTGTATGGGAAGTCGCGATCCCTTGGCAGATGGGTAACATGACTTGTGGGTAAAGATGTGCAGCCTCTGCAAGGTGTAAAACTGGTATATCAGCCGTGCTCACGGTCATGAGCAGCTCGGACCCTCACATGATTAATTTATGGAACTAAATTCAATTTGTCATATGCATTGCATCGCAGGTATTGTTATTACTTTTGTTCTACTACTTAATTGGGTTTTCTATTTACTTATACTTAGTAATTGCTAATAAAATTTTGACCAACTTTAAAAGCAATGCTCAGCTTCAACTATCTCCGTTGGTAAACCTGACACTTCATATGAGCTCCCACCTTTGGCGAGTTCATGCACATTATTCCCCACAACTTGTTGAGCTATGAACGTATGTGAGCTCACTCTTGCTGTCTCACACCCCCCCACAGGTCAAGAACAGGTACCGCAGGATGAGACGCATGGAGGATGCTGCGATGTGTTCGTGAGAGGTCTAGGCCGTCGTCTCCCAGTCAACTTTGGGTTGCTGGACCGTTGTCTCCTTATAATGTCATTATTTATTTTGTATAGAACTTCTATTATATAGGAAAGATGTGACATTCGATCCTATGCCATGATTCATCATATGTGTGAGACTTGGTCCTAGCACACCTGGTGATGATGTTCGCGCCCGGGTCTTGGTGCCCCGAAACCCAGGTGTGACACTTCACTTCGTTCCAAGCACCTTCAGCTTTGTCTTCACACATTTTCTGAAGCCTTTGTTTTCTTGGCCTGAAGGATGGATCCACGTTGAGCGAATGTTCAATGACATCTCTGTTGACACCACAGAGATCATTGGCAGACCAAGCAAAGACATCTTTATTGTTGAATAAGAATCTTAGCAAAGTCTTCTCTTGTTCTTTAGATAACTGAGACCCCAGCAATACCCTTTGTTCTGCTATGTCTTCACATATGAGCATAGGCTTTGGCTGATCCGCCGAAGCAGCCTTCTCTCTTTTGTATTTATACTGCTCATAGGCTTCGGCTCCATCTATATTATGGATTGCCTTTGAATCTGTCCAATTTCCTTCAGCTTTTCTGGCAGCCTCTTGACTTCCATGGATAGCAATGGGCCCTTGCTCTGAAGGTATCTTCAGTGCATAAGTATGCTGGATGAAGTATAGCTTCGAAAGCATTTAGTGTCCCTTGACCAATGATTGCATTGTATGTGTGGCGGAACCGCCCGAATTATTCCAACTTATGTGCCTAAGTCCCGCCTTAGAGGCTAGACCACACTTAAATAGGAATAACACGTCAGTCCCTCAGATCTAGTCCGACGAGGCCACTAACAGGATCAAGTACCACGTACGCACTCGATGGTGAGGCACAGAGCAAATACAATAAAGCATAAAACCATACATTGAGGAGTATTAAATTTATTACATCATCATCAGAGTTTAGCAAAAGTAGTCATCATTGTTCGGAATGCAGCAGGAATAAAACTAGCGATAAGTAAACAGAGAGATGGGGAAGCCTGTCCCATCACTCCTCATGCTCCTCCTCTGCCGAGGTAGGGTCCCACTCGACGGTCCAACCCGGTGGCAAGATGGACGGCCAAGTAACTCCAGCAACCATGTCCTCCAGAGCACCTGTAAAATTATGCCACAAGCAAGGCTGAGTATACTAATACTCAGCTAGACTTACCCGGTGCGAGGAGTCTACTCCTCAACCTCTAGACATGCAGCTGTTTGGCTGAGGGGTTTGATTGCCAAAAGCACTAGCTGAGTCTATAAATCAAGTTTTAGCTTTTTCAAGTTTTAGTGTGACTCTCTTAAGACTAATTGTGTACTATCTACTCAATCATGGTATCAAGAAAGTTAGCAATCAAATATCTTTTGCCAAAACATCACATTTCCACTTGTTACTCAATGTAGCAGCATGGATCAAGCAGTCTCATTAGGTGCGAGAAGCAGACGATTCGAGTCGAGTTTTTAAACCTTACAAGATAGACCTAAACATACGACGTGGCGAGGCACTCCGTCCCCACACACATCAACCGTCCCCATCGATTCCCTGGCAACAGATCAGGGTTCACCGCCTTGGCGTACAATGCCTCACTGACCCCGACTGCCGTCGTACAGTGACCGCACTTGTACCCACCATAACCGGAAAGAGAGACCACGTCTCAGGTCGCGTGAGGGGATATGTCTGCTGGCAGGTTCAATCAGGTACTAGGCTTACCGATTTACCATATTTCTCGGCATATGTTTAGTACGTTCAAACGCATGACTCACGGTACCACACCTTAATCCTTATTCCAGTTTCCACCTCGTAAACAATCAATCCCCATGGATTGTTGTCCACAGACCAACATCATTATGCTATGAACGTGGATACAACCAATTCCTGACCTCGCGCAAGTGCTAGAAAATCACTCGACTTCTACCAAGATCCTAATTAGTAAGTAACTACTCGACCTAGCATACTAGTATCCATCTCAAAAGGAATCCTGAGTTCATGCAGCTAAGGTTCCAAACAACTCCTACACTTAAGTGCACAATACAAGCCTACAAACAATAAGTGTAGTAAAATAGCATATATAAACGGTTATGCATAAAATCGGGGCTTGCCTTCCAAAGCAAGGGCAGGCAGATCCTCTGGGGCAGGCTCTGGTGCTGGGTCCGGGGCTACCTCCTGAGCAACTCCTTGCTCCGGCACAAGGATGTACTCTCCGTCCGCTAGGTTGCAATCTATCGAATGCAATGAATAAGATATATGCATGCTGTGATATGTAAAATTTATTAACAATTATGCCTAGTGAAGAAAAACCAAGTTAGTTAATAACTTAGGGTTTCCTTGTTATAAAAGGCTCTTAGGGGTTTATGCTTATCAATTTAGGTTTGAGGTTTTGCCTAGAGATAAACATAATGGATTAGACTTGGATTGCCCCTTAGATGTTTTAGTAGACACTCAAGGGATTTTGCTAGTTTGGTTAGGGTATCATTAGTCTCCACCATTAAATTCCCCTTTTCTTTTTGTATTCATGATTTTAGGGTGGGTTTGAACTACAACAGTGATTTAAAGTTTTCCAAAAATTCTGTAAAAATTACAGTGGTTTACTATTGGTCACTGTAGTCTGTCCCATAAATTTGAGGTCCAGAATAATTAGAATAATCCCTGGACAAAAATACAAAAGTTGGGGCAAAAGGGGTCACTTTGCACTACAACTCTTATCTAGGGGTGGGTTCTGTTCTAATAGTCATTTTTACTGGTATCTATAGGTAATAACATGCTTCTGTGCCAAAAATCACAGAGGGCTACTTAGTGGTTATTTGGTTATGATTTTCTAAAGTTTAATGCTTAAAGGACACTTACCACTAACTTGTTATTTGAAAAATATCAAACAACAGAACTCATATTTTTTCTATGTTCATAATAGCAAAACATTAGTTATCCCAAGGTTTGGGGTGTTTTCTCCTCAGAGTTATTTTTCTAGGGTTTTTCTAAGTTTTCCTTGTTTTCTTGAAATAAAAGGTATTTCATTTTTCTGTACTAAACAAGGGTATAATAAAATTTTCTAGTGAACTATACTTAATAAGAAAGCTAACAAAAATGTAGGTGCTCTCTGGTTCTTTATTTAAACTACCTTTTTATTTTCTTTAACTTTAAGCAAAAAGTGATTTAAATGGCAAACTCTACCTTAATGGGGTGTACAGAGGGGTTTATTATTTTTAAACAGGTTAGGAAGTGATTAAGTACTTCTCTAAATTTTCTTAACCCCAGTCTAATAGTGTAGCTATCTTTCCTTATTTCTTTTAGCTTTTGACCAGTTAATCATTTAATTCAAAACATTAAAGTTTTCTGTAACACTTAGGGGTTTTATATTTTTCCTAAGTAGTTTACCTCATTTAGGATCTGGCAAAATTAGTTTGACTCGATTTGGGTAAACCAAACTGAAGTTATGAATTTTTCAAGTTCTACTTAGATTTAAATCAGAATATTTAAAAAGGTTTCCTGGAAAACCCATTTGCACCGAAGACCCTAGGTTCTTCCTAAACTAACCCTTTCAGTTATACCCCTACGCTACTATTCCCCTGAGTCGCTGACAGCGCACAAAACCCCCTGCCCTTTTCTTCTTCATCCCCGTGGTCCCTCCCCTTATGTAAACAGTAACCGCGGAAAGGAAAAGGACGGCGCGGCTTACCGGCAGCGGGAGAGGTTCGGTGAGGGGCGGGGTTGGCTCCGGGAGGTCCTGGCGGTCACAGCTACGGCTCAACGGCGATGGTGGCCGGAATCGGCAGGTCCACGCGCGCAGGCGGGTGAACACGTCGGCGGCGAGAGCTCCGGCCTAACCACGACGATCTAGTTCAATTAAAAGGCACGATGAGCTCCACGGGATGACGTAGAGGCTATGTGCGCAGTGAATCGGAAAATGGCACAGAGACTCACCCGGTCCGCGTGCGCCGGCGGGGTTCCGAACTCCGGTGAGCGTGATTGCGCCTTTTCGGTGGCGGGGGTCCCTAGTTCAAGCTCTGGCAAGCTTCACGGCCTCCTAGGGAAGCTACCTAAGGGCTTGGATCGAGCGGAGGAGGGTGGAAAATGGTTCGGCCATGGTGGTTGTACTCGGGTGGCTCTCGCGGGTCGCGGAGAGGTCGCCGGAGCTATGGGCGAGCTCTCGGGAGTTCGGCATGGGACAGAGGATGCAACGGTGAAGATAGTCGGGCGCTGGGGCGGGCTTTATAGCCATGGCGCAGGCGTGGTCACGGGCGGCCGCGGGCGCGCGGGGGTTCGTGCACGGGCGTGCTCTGAGCGCGGCCCCGAGGGTCAGCTCGCGTCGAACACGTGTGTGTTTGCTTCTGCCATGGTTCAACGGCCGATTGGAGCACCTTAGCGTGAAGATCTTGGCAAAACCACTGTGTACGATCTCTTCCCTGCACCATATCCTACCTTTTTGATGTGAGTCTCAAGCCAAGATACGGTCGGGGTAGGGAGAGATAAGGGTGAGAAGTTGCTTTTATCCTAGCTGTCCAAACCGGGACAAAAGCCATGCCAAGTCATGCCAAACGACTTAGGGTGGGGTTCAACTTTCTCCAAGGTATTCTAGAGGTATTTTGGCGCCACTTTGTCAATTGGGTCAAATGGTTTTGAAGTTTGAATGAGGGTGAACATGTTTGATCTTTGAAAAAGGGTTGGTTTTGGACTTAGAAAAATTCTGATTTTTCTTTTATGCTCAACCCTTTGGTGAACCTTTTGGGGTTTTTCTGAAATCTTTTTGGGGTTACTTTCTTACTATTATTTGTAGGGTATTAAGTGTACTACAACTTTTATAATTGGCCCAAGTCATGATCATGTGGTTTTCACAACCTTTTGGTCATACTTACTTATAGTGCCCAATTCTCTAAAGGGGTTTGCATTATGGTTTTGGGCAAATTTCTCCCCCTTCTATGCATGGTAAGCCAAGGCATGACATCTAAGATGGGTTGCACTTATTTAGGATCTTGATTTCCAAGTTTGAAGTTCTTCACTCAAGTTAAGTCACATGTGATGATGGGCTTTCCTTGTGTAGTCCTTAGTGGAAATCCTATGTAACACCTGGGGTGTTACAGTCGTCCCCCTTAAAGGAATCTCATCCCAAGATTTAGGTAGAGTCCCTTGGAGGGGTGCCATGAAGGTGTGCTGGTGTGTTGCTTCTTCCTTTGTCCAAGTTTCTCTAGTTAACTCCTCTTCGAATGTCATCCTCTTTGCAACTTCAGAAGGAAGCCCTTCTCACGTTATTTTCAAAGCTTACTGTACCTTTAACATCTAAGTTTTTCTTATATTTAGATTCAAAGGGCAGGTGGGGGTGGGGTTTTGGATTGCGTACCGACTCCTTTGGGCAGAAAGTCGGGGAAGCGAGAACATAGAAAATCCTCGGTCTCCCATGTAGCTTCTTCCACTGAATGATGACTCCACTGAACCTTATACGTTCTGATCGACCTTGCCCGTGTTGATCTGTCCTTTTGATCCAATACCTTGACGGGGTGCTCTTGATAGGATAAGTCTGGTTCTATCTCCAATTCTGGTTCAGGTAGAACTTCCGTGGGTAAGCGGACACACTTTCGCAGCTGAGATACGTGGAACACATCATGAACTGCTGACATATAGGGTGACAACTTCAATTGCTATGCCACAGGTCCACAATTCGCTTTGATCTCGTAGGGTCCAATGTAGCGAGGAGCTAACTTGCCCTGGATTCCAAAAATCTGAACACCTTTGGTGGGTGACACCTTAAGGTAAACATGATCTCCCACTTCAAACTATAGAGGTTTCCTTCTCTTGTCATGATAGCTCTTTTGCCTGGCCTAAGCAGCTTCTAGGTTCCTCTTAATAACTCTGACCTTTTCCTCTGCTTCGAGTACCAAGTCTGGTCCAAAAATTTCCCTCTCTCCTGCTTGAGACCAATTTAGCGGTGTCCTACACCTTCTCCCATACAAGGCCTCAAAAGGTGCCATCTTCAAACTGGATTGGTAACTGTTGTTATAAGAGAACTCTGCCAAAGAAAGACACTTGTCCCAATCCTTTCCATAGTGTAGCACACATGCCCTTAATATGTCTTCCAAAATCTGATTCACCCTTTCTGTCTAACCATCTGTTTGAGGATGGTATGCTGAGCTTCTTATTACATGAGTCCCAAGTGATTCTTGCAATTGCTCCAAAAAACGTGCCACGAATGGTGCTCCTCTATCAGATACTATAGTCCTTGGTATTCCATGCAATCGAACTATCTGGTCAATATAAATTTCTGCATACTTCTCCGTCCTGTGGGTGGTATGTATTGGCAAGAAATGAGCTATCTTGGTCAACCTGTCCACAATGACCCAAATAGAATCATGGTGTCGGGAGGTATTGGGCAATCCCATAATGAAGTCCATGCAAATGTCCTCCCACTTCCAAGATGGTATGGGGAGGGGCTGCTAGGTGCCTGCTCCCTTCAAATGACTGGCCTTGACTCTCTGGCAAGTGTCACACTCAGCTATATACTTAGCAATTTCCCTCTTCATTCTGGTCCACCAATACAAGGATCTGAGATCATGATACATCTTGTTGCTGCCGGGGTGCATGGAGAATTTGGATAGGTGAGCTTCATCCAATATCTTCTTTCTGAGTTCGGGGTTCCTAGGAACAACCAGTTGGTCTCCAAACCATAGAATTCCTTTGCTGTCCTGACGGAAGCATTTGTATTTGTCCACCTTTAGTTTGATCATTTACTTAATGACTTGAACACCCTTGTCACCAATCTGTGCCATGACTATCTGCTCATGTAGGGTGGGCTCCACTGAAATATAACTCAAGGCACCTAAGGAAATGACTTCTAGGTTCAACTTGCATAGCTCATCACATAGGGTGGTGACTCTTGCATCCATGTTCATACAATTACACTGGGCTTTCCTGCTCAAGGCATCTGCCACAACATTGGCCTTGCCAGGATGGTAATGCACCTCCAAATCATAGTCCTTGATTAGCTCTAACCATCTTCTCTGCCTCATATTAAGATCAGCCTGGGTGAAGATGTATTTGAGACTCTTATGATCAGTGTAAATATTACAGTGAGGTCCCATCAAGTAATGTCTCCAAATCTTGAGAGCATGAACTACAGCTGCTAACTCCAGGTCATGTGTGGGGTAGTTCTGCTCATGGGGCCTAAGTGCTCGGGAGGCATAAGCAATGACTCTGTTGTCCTGCATTAAGACACATCCCAATCCAGTACCGGAAGCATCACAATAAACTTCAAATGGTTTGGTTTTGTTAGGTTGAGCTAGCACAGGTGCTGTTGTCAAATGCTGCCTTAGTGTATGAAAGGCATCCTCACACTTCTAGCTCCATTCATACTTGACTCCCTTCTTCAACAGTTCAGTCATTGGCTTGACAATTCTGGAGAAATCCGGAATTAATCGTTGATAATACCCTGCCAATCCCAGAAAGCTCCGAATCTGCCGCACTGTAGTAGGAGGTTTCCAATTCATTACTTCTTGTACCTTTTCAGGATCAACTGATATCCCATCCTGAGAAATTGTGTGACCCAAAAATTTTATTTCCCTTAGCCAGAATTCACATTTGGACAATTTAGCATACAACTGATGGTCACGCAGTCTCTGAAGTACGGTATGCAAATGCTTAGTGTGATCGTCTTCATTCTTGGAATACACCAGAATGTCATCAATGAAAACCACCACAAATTTGTCCAGCTCTAGCATGAACACTGAGTTCATCAGGTACATGAAATAAGCCGGGGCATTGGTCAGCCCAAAAGACATCACCAAAAATTCATAGAGCCCATATCTGGTAGAGAAAGCCGTCTTGGGAATATCGCCGGCACGGATCTTGATCTGATGGTAGCCCGAGCGAAGGTCTATCTTGGAGAACACTTTGGCTCCTACCAACTGATCAAACAAAACATCAATGCGGGGCAGTGGGTATTTGTTCTTGATGGTCACCGCATTGAGAGGGCGGTAATCGACACACATTCTCAAACTCTCGTCTTTCTTCTTCACAAATAAGGCTGGACATCCCCAGGGTGAAGTACTTGGGCGAATAAATCCCTTGTCCAACAATTCTTGCAACTACTTTTTCAACTCTGCTAACTCTACTGGAGGCATCCTATATGGTCTCTTGGATATAGGTGTAGTTCCGGGTTGCAATTCAATTGCGAACTCTATGTCCCTATCAGGTGGCATTCCTGGCAATTCATCAGGAAAAACATCTGGGTAGTCACAGACCACTGGGATCCTCTCAACCGGGATTCTATCATAACGAAGGCACATGAACGGGTACAACCTTGATCGGGCAGATATAATGTGGTTTCACCACAGGTAGGCGAGTGCACTCACTACAGGAAACGCCTAAATTTTCATGGGCCAAAACCCCACGAAAATAAGCTTAAACCGACGAAAATAGATTATTTTCGTCGGCATACCGACGAAAATAGCCGCCGAAAATATGTTAGACGAAAATAAGAAACTATTTTCGTCGGCACCGACGAAAATAACATATTTTCGTCGGTTTGTCCAAGGCCGACGAAAATACAGCAGCTATTTTCGTGGGCCCCTTTGGCCGACGAAAATACAGCAGCTATTTTCGTGGGCCTCTTTGGCCGACGAAAATACAGCAGCTATTTTCGTGGGCCTCTTTGGCCGATGAAAATAGCTGTTGTATTTTCGTCGGCCTACGAACAGGCCGACGAAAATTAATGATACCCCCCAAAATAGATTTTTCTGCACCTTTTAATTTACAGCAAAATACACATAATCCACAATGACATATACAGATTTCACAAGCAATACAGATTTCACAAACCACATTCACAAGCAATACCATAATTGTTTCAAACATAGTCCATACATAGTTCATACAGTTTCAATACCATAATCACATCTATAATAAAGTGTATACATAGTCCATACATAGTCTATAATCAAACTCACTCCTGCGGGCTGTGGGAGTTTTGGCCACTCCCTCCTCCGCCACCAGGAAGGTGGCCACTCCCTCCAGAACCATGGACGAGGAAGCCTTGGACGTTGGCAGCACCCTCCAATCCCTGAGCATTTGACACTGAACCCTGCAATTCATCAAGCATTCAAATAAGGCTGTGTATTGCTATCCCTAATGTTTGGTCACGATTTGCATAAAATTAAACATGGAACGTCACCTGTGATCCTGCATGCATCCACGGGTACTGTTGTGCTAGCCACCCCAGAGGTGGTGGCACCCAGCCCGTCGGTGGCGGTGCCATCCACGCTTGAAATGGCTGAGAGCCCGCCGGTGGCTGGAAGACCGGTGGCACCCATCCCCGGACTGGCTGCGATCCTTGGGGTGGTGGAGGCGTCCAAGTGCCTGGAGGTGCCTGCGTCCACCCAACACCGGTCCCGGGTGGCTGCGACACTGGAGCTTGTCCTGGCCACTGTCCCCATCCTTGTGCCTGCGAGCCATTTTTGATAATAAAAAAGAGTTGCTATGGAATTGAAGTGTTCAGATAGTGTTACCTGGGGAGGGCGAAAAGCGGGCAAGTTCATATCAGGGCCGAGTCTTGTAGTCATTTCCTGCAAATGGATGCAACGTTAGAATCGCAAAATTATACTTTGAATTCAATGACGACACGTGATGAGATAGACGAATTACCTGAAAATAAGAAGCCATATATTGCGTCAGCTGCCCAACCTGCTCCTGCGCTGCTCGAGCCTGCTCCTGTGCTGCTCGAGCCTGCTCCTGTGCTGCCCGAGTCTCCTCCTCCAGCTGAGCCTCTCGAGCAGACATGGAGGAGCGAGAACTCCCTCCCGAAGACGATGCCTTCCCTTGACCTATTGTCCTGTTATAATCCACAACGCCGGTGCCAAAGGCAAACCTGCATGATACACATAGTTGAGCCATTAAGTGGACACATTCTTGTTAATGAAATCGTCGAATCAAACACAAACACCTCACCTGCCATGCTTTCTACCCCCACCACTGTGGTACAACGCCGAGACATCTAAGTCTGAATGCATCCAGTCGAAGTCAGGCTCATGGCGTTGAGTCATTTCCTCCCCATATGCATTCTGCAAAGAAAGTTAGAGTTGGAGTTAGACACAAAATATGCAATTTAATTCATAAATACAAACTTGTTTACCATTTTCTCCCTTGCCGCCTCGCTGCATAGCACATCAGGGTTAGCCGGATCAGGGCCACGGTGACCACGGACGTAGACCTCCATAAAACTTGGAGCAACTCCACTTTCAGCTTCCTGCATGAAAAAGAAGAGTTAAACCATAGAATTTTCATAGATGTAACATACATGTTTGATTTATATACTTACCATGCGGCGTGCGGTACCAAGGTGTCCATCGGCGCCATACCTGTGCCCCGGTCCTTCAGTGCCACGGTTGGTACGGTGCTTCTGGGACTCTGCAATCCACTCTGGCGACGCCCATCTCTTAGCCAACCACCTCCAGGCTTCCATGTCCTTCGCCAGCCAATCCACAACGCTCTCCAGGTACTGCTCCTCTGTGAGGTAGATCTCATTGGCCCCTAATGCTTTGCTCATTTTCTGCCCCTTTATCTTCTTGTAGTAGTAGTTGACGGCCGCGATGCGAGCATTGTACATGGCATCCTTGATTACCTTATCAGCGCACTTCCGAAAGTGCCTCTTCACACGTGCCCACTGAGCCTGATCCTCCTCGATCTCATTCGGCAATTGGAACCTCCCCTACATATCAATGGAGAAGTTAAGTTAAAGTAATATTAGGAGAAGCAATAATTCAGTGAATTTCTTATATACGAAAGTAGACTCACCCAGAACTCGTCCCACACAGCCACCTGACAAGTCCTTCGTTTTTGTTCCGAACTTCCCCCTCCGCTACTGCTTTCCCCTGACTCCCCTGGCTGGACATAGTCCTTTAGACCCCAGTCGGCCCACTGCATAGCCGCGAACCTCTCGCCATTGAGCTCCACCATGCCAGGGTAGTAGAAGCGACAGAGACTACCCAACACCGTGTTCACCTTGGGACGTCTGCCTGTACCGTCCCAATTCAAGTCTTCCCATGACCTACAAACATTAATAAAAAAAGTAAACCAGTGCAATCACATTCACATTAAAAAATTAACACAACAGAAATAAGCCCCACCATTCTCCATGCGGCCGGATGAGCCTCCTCTCGGCAGGTCTCGGACCAAGCGCATTGCTCTTTTTATACCTAAGTATACAAGTAAATTCAATATGATGAAATGATAAAAAACTAATATCAATTAAACTAATATGCATAATAATACCTGAAGGACGTAGAACCATCTGACGCGTCGCCCGCGCTGCCTGCCCCCATAGGGTCAACCTCCTCATCCTGCTCACCCTCCTCATCCTGCTCACCCTCCTCACCCTGCACTTCGTCTAGACAGTCGAGAAGTTGCTGCTGCCTCTGTCGGCTCTGTGAGGTGCCCTGAAAAAGCCCACTGCCCGAGCTGTCCTCGCTGGCCGCGCTGCCCCCACTCCTCCTCGATCTCCTATGCTTGAACATGGTCAACTGTAGATAAATTAATGTCAAACCACAGTATATGAAACAAATAATATGAAAATTAATAATGTGAAAATTGGAATACATAGCTTAATTGATTAACTAAAAGAAACATACTAATCAAAAGTCATCCGCATCCGATGATGCTTCTTCGGCTCGTTGTTTATTCATACGCTCTTGATTTCGTTGGATCCTTACTGATCTTCTAACGACGACAGGTCGTTTGCGCTTTGACCTAGGTTCTTCAATTAAGTCGCTTGAATTGCAACAGAGATTTTCAAGTCCTTCTCCATTGGTCACATGGAATCGGTGAGCTATGTCTTGATTCGACGCCGCTTCTGGTTGAAAAACAGCATCATCGTTGTCCCTGCTCGTACTCACGTAGTCAGCACTCTCTGGAGCGACGACTTGTGGGTTGACTTTGATTGCAACCCACCAAGCCCTAAGGCTTGGGTGAGGATATGGCAGGTAGTACACCTGTTTTGCCTGATTTGCAAGGACAACATCGCTCATACTGCTCGGAATCCTAGAGCTATGCTTCACCTCGACATTACCATACTTGTCGACACGAGTCCCACTATGAGCATCAAACCAGTCGCACTCGAAAAACACGACTTTAAGTTCTTTGGGGCCATCAAAAATCAACTCTACAATGTTTTGAAGAACACCGTAATAGTCCACTACTTTGTCATCGTCAACATATGAACTTGCCAACACACCACTATTGGTGGTGGCTGCCAATGGTCGACTCTTCTCCAATTTCGCGGTTCGGAAGCGATATCCATTTACATCATAGCGAGTATAGTTCCGGACGGACACAGAGGTATGTGCCATTTGCTGCAAGTCCGGGTGCACAGAGTATTTGGAAACCTATACAAGTAATTAGTATATGCATTATATCTTCCAAGTCCAAAATTCAAAGATTAAGTATGGACAATGAGAGAACGACAATTACTAACATAATTACGAAACCACTGCACGAAGTTTGGTCCACCTTTTAACCCATCACGTCGAAGATTTTCTAATTGGATGGCCGTAGGTTTACTAGTAGATTTCCAACATTCTTCATCAAACATGCTGGACATATTACAAACATGGAGATTACACACTATAGAAATTATGAGATGAGAAAATGGACGTAACTATGAGGAAAACTTACTCGAACGCCTCCTGTGTGCTGTCAATATTGCTATACATATATAGCATTAGCGTGTTCAAATCTGATGCTTCAATGTGACGTACACTCCCTTTTCCAACTGCTTTGCCCGGATTCGCAAAAATTTGAAGGGTGCTTTGGGGTGATTCATTTTCGACATGAAGTCGCACTGAAGGCGCAAACACATTGTTGGCTCGAGCGAAAATACCTGGTTGAGAATTCAGATATCTCCTTAAGGGCAAAAGCCTCCGCAATACACCCTTCGACTCTAGCCTTGTTCCGAACAGACGCCCTTAGCTTTTTCAACGCCCTTTCTATAGGATACATCCACCTGAATTGCACTGGTCCCCCTACCAAAGCTTCCCAAGCCAAATGCACAATTAGATGTTGCATCACATTGAAGAATCCTGGCGGGAAAACCTTTTCAAATTTACAAATAAGGATTGGAATTTCTTTCTCAAATTTTTGCATCAACCTCTTCGATACCGTCTTTGCGCATACTTCCCTATAGAAGTAACTCAGCTCTGCAAATATGCTCCAAAGCTCATCCTTAAAATAGCCTCGAAACATCACGGGCATCAGCCTCTCCATAATAATATGGTAGTCATGGCTTTTCAAACCGATCAATTTACCGGTCTTCAGATGGACTGCCCGTTTCAGATTTGCCGCATATCGATCTGGAAATTTCAGATTCTTCAACCACTTAAATATTTCTTTCCTTTCATCCGGCTTGAGGCAGTAATCAGCTCGCGGCCTACTCTCATGCCCTTTATCGCTTACTTTCAACTCGAGCATCGGCCTCTTACAAATTTCAGCCATGTCTTTTCTTGCCTTCATATTATCTTTCGTTTTATCAGTCACATCGAAACATGTGCTTATGATGCTTTCAGCAACGTTACGTTCTTGGTGCATCAAGTCTATGTTGTGCGGCATGATCAAGGCTTTTGCATACGGAAGCTCCCATATTGATGAAATATGGGTCCAGTTGTGGTCCTCCCCGTAGCCTTGGAACCTATCATTTTCTCCTTGCTTCAGACAAGCATGCGATGCCATTATCTGCGGTGCAGTTAGCCTCTTTGGTGGCCCATTTCTGATTTTGGCTCCACTTTTGAATGCAGTAAGCGAACTCCTGAAATCATGCTTGAATGGAGTCCAACGTCGATGAGCATCAAAGAATGACACTTTCCCACCATGCTTCAATCTGAATGCATCCGTATCATTCATACATATGGGACAACACAACCGACCATGGACACACCATCCAGACCAATCTCCATACGCTAGCAGATCATGCACTGACCACAAATAAGCAGCGCGCATGGTAAACTCCTTTTCAGTATGGCTGTCATAAGCCTTCACACCTCTCCACAATTGTTTCAGCTCTTCAATTAAAGGGCGAACAAACATATTCAGCTTTGGCCCTGGATGCTCGGGGCCTGGGATGACTAGTGCAAGGAACATGAACTCTTCTTTATTGACCAACTCAGGAGGAAGATTATATGGCACAATGAAGACAGGCCAACACGAGTAAGGGCTTGCACTGCTATTGAAAGGTGTGAATCCGTCCGTCGATAGACCAAGTCGTACACTCCTAGGGTCGTTTGCAAATTCGGGATAAAACTCGTCAAATGCCTTCCACGCATCACCGTCCGACGGATGGACCATTATGTCTGGATCAGTGACGAGACGTACACCATTCTTTGGCCACGTCATATGCAGAGCTATTTCCTTGTTGAGGAACAACCTTGAAAGCCGAGGAATGATGGGCAACCGACGAAGTTGCTTAGCTGCGACCTTCGTAACTACCAATTCACCCTCATCATTTGTCACCTCGACATATCTAGAAGCTTCGCAATGCTTACAACGGTCCAGCTTGTCATCCTCCTCAAAGAATAGCATGCAACTATTGGGACACACGTCGATCTTCTCATATGTCATCCCAAGACCAGCCAACATCTTCTTTGCAAAGTACATATTCTTTGGCAACTTATGATTCTCCGGGAGAACCTCGCCCATCAGTTGGACAATGTTGTTGTAAGCACTGTTTGAAATGTTGTGCTTCGACTTTATCGCCATTAGTCTTGTGAGAGTCCCAAGAACAGACATCTGAGTGTGCTCGTGCAGTCTCTCTTCTCCCGCGGCGAGTAGCCGGAAGAATTCCTGAGCATCGCGTGGAAGCTGCCCCGGCTCCTCAGCGTTCATTTCAACCTCCCTACCAAGATCATGCAACATGTCGTCCATCCTATCATGATCATCATCAAGTTCCACCTCCGCGTCAACGTGTCTAGTAGACTCTCCATGCCAGTACCATACAAGGTAGTTCGGCATAAACCCACTTTTGCAAAGGTGTTTCTCCATTTCTTCCTTCTTCTGAGGCCACTTGTTCTCGCAACGATTGCAAGGACACTTCACTAGACGACCAGTTGCATCTTTGAAAGCGTGCTCAAGAAAAGCCTTTGTTACAACCATCCATTCATTCGAATGTGCCCCATCCTTTCTCCACCCGTCATACATCACCCTCCGATCACCATCCATTTCAAAGGCTAATTAAACAAAAGACAAATAACATCAACGATCGTCCGTGGCTTAGGTGAACTCCCTATTAGGTAAAGGCCCTAAACCCACCCAAGAGTGTAGGCCGATGCTTGTGATTTGTGACGTGTAGCCTACGATTGCCGTGAAATTTCAGCAGCATAACCCCGCTGCTCTCCAAGCACACGCCTGAACATGGTGTGTTGGAGAACAACTGAGTTACACAACCGAAATTCCCCGTCAATCGTAAGGCACATGTCACAAATCACAAGCATCGGCCTACACTCTCAGGCTGTCCAAAATACGTGGACAATTCCGGAACGGCAAACCTCACAAGCCAATGTGACGTTCGCCGTTCCCGAACGGGTGACGCATACGGTTCGCTACGGTTAACGATTAAAACTAAACTCTAAACATTAAAAAATAACTCGGAGACAAATATGAATTTGAATTAAAGCAAACAACAGTTAAACTAATCACAACACGACAAGATGACTAATATAAATTAAAGCAAACAACAGTTAAGCTAGGCTGAGGCCGGCGAAAAACATTGTGCAATCTAGTGGTAAACATCAAGTCACTAGGTGAGACAGTGGAAGACACTCGAGTGGTGAAAAAATTTCTGCGTGTAGTTCCACCTCGCTTCAACCAAATTGCAGTTTCCATTGAGATGTTTTGTGATATGAAGACTCTCACAGTTGAAGATTTAGTGGGGCATCTTCGTGCTGCAGAAGACCTGCTGGAAGATAAAATGGCTCATATTACGGATAAAACTGGTCGTCTGTTACTTGTTGAAGATGAGTGGCTTGAGAGACACAAGCACCGTTTCCAAACTAGCTCACAGAAAGATGAAGGCAGTGCAGGCAGCAGTCAGTGGAAGGCCAAGAATCAACACCGTTCAGACAGTGGCAGTTTAGGCAGTGTCAGTAAGGGAAAATTCACTTCCCAAGGGACACCGAGAAGGAAGGGTAGATGCAGAAATTGTGGCATATATGGACACTGGAGCTAGGACTGTAAACGTCCAAAAAAGGATAAGAAGGAGCAGAAGCAACCCGAGGTAAATGTTGCTGTTGGGACAGAAAATGCAGCACTCCTGCTGACTGTAAACGTCCAAAAAAGTTTGTCACTACAGTTTGTTCATCTATCAGAAAACAGAGTGGTGCCCATGATTTGTGCTGCTGATGAGTGGGTACTAGACACTGGAGCTAGTAACCACATGACAGGTACTCGATCTGCTCTATCATATCTTGATGATACTGTTAGAGGGTCTGTGAGGTTTGGAGATGGATCCACTGTTAAAATTTGTGGGTTAGGTTCTGTGGTTGTTCAAGGAAGGCAGGACCAACACAAAGTGCTCACAAATGTTTACTACATCCCAAAGCTAAAGAGCAATATTATCAGCCTTGGTCAGCTAGAAGAGGTGGGTTGTGATATAAGACTGTTCAACGGTCGTCTAAAGGTGTTTGATCCTGAATGCAACCTACTAGTATGTGCTCCCAGGGCTGGAAATAGACTGTACACAGTAAAATTGGGCATAACAGAAAAATATGGTTGAAGGTATGCCTACTGTAGATCGTGTGGAACAAGTGTGTGATGGCTGTACTCTGGGAAAGCAGCATAGGTCACCATTCCCAAAGGTGTCACCTTATAGAGCCAAAAAGGGTTTGGAATTGTTCCATGCTGATCTGTGTGGGCAAGTAAGACCACAAACAGTGGGTGGAAAATCCTATTTTCTACTTGTAGTGGATGATTTCAGTCGATACATGTGGATAGAATTGCTAAGATCTAAGGATGAGGCATTGTTGTCCCTGAAGAAGATCAAGCAAAGGGCTGAGACTGAAAATGAGGGTAAGCTAAAGGCTATAAGAACTGATCGAGGGGGTGAGTTCAATTCAGCTACCTTCACCATTTTCTGTAATGAACAAGGCATCAAGCACTATACAACCACCCCATATTCACCTCAGCAAAATGGTGTGGTTGAGCGTCGAAACCAGTCAGTGGTGGAGATGGCCAGGTGTATGCTAAAGAGTAAAAGAATGCCACAGAAATATTGGGGAGAGGCAGTCACAACAGCAGTATATCTGCTGAACCGATCTCCAACGAAAAGTGTTCAAGGTAGGCTTTGTGCCATGCCAAACTTCAAATGGTGTTGGGAAATTGTCAGACAGGTCCTCCAAGATGGTACTGCTGGGGTATGAACCAGGAACAAAAGGCTACCGACTGGTTGACCCTACCACTGAAAAGTTACATATTAGTCGAGATGTAGTGTTCGAGGAGCATGAAGCGTGGGACTGGAACAATCATAACACAGTTCAGCAATCTGAAACTGAGGGGTTTATTGTGGATTTTCAGTACACTGTACCTGGTTCGGAAATAGAAATTTCAGCTGAGACAGATACTGGTAGTGGAAATTCAGGGGGTGAAAATTTATCACTTCAATCTCCACAGTCATCAACAGCATCTATGGTTCCTCATGGACAATCCTCCACAGGCTTTGTAACTCCACAGGCCCAACCATCTGCAACACCTATGACTCCAGCTGCTCCACGTGCTCAAGCCCAAATTCCTGTTTCAACTTCAGGCTCAAGTGGGAACACAGATGGTGTGCCAGTGAGATATAGAACACTGACTGATCTGTTTGATGCAACTGAAGAAATCCATGATTTCGAATACAGTGGTCTGTGTTTGCTTGCAGCAGAAGAACCTGCGAATGTGGAGAGTGCCTTATCCAATCAAAATTGGAAAAAACGCCATGGATTCAGAACTCCAGGCTATATAGAGAGTAACAATACCTGGGAGTGGTCTGATCTACCAATGGGACATAAAGCAATTGGTCTCAAGTGGGTGTTTAAGGTGACAAAAGATGCAGCTGGGAATGTTGTGAAACACAAAGCAAGGCTAGTGGCTAAAGGGTATGCTCAAAGAGAAGGAGTAGACTTCGATGAAGTGTTTGCACCTGTAGCTAGACTAGAAACAGTGAGAGTGTTGATTGCCTTAGCTGCTCATGAAAATTGGGAACTACATCACATGGATGTAAAATCTGCTTTTCTGAATGGATACCTCAAAGAAGAAGTGTATGTCTCACAGCCACCAGGATTTCAGAAATCAGAAGTGGATTCAAAAGTTTTGAGGTTGAACAAGGCCCTGTATGGTCTGAAACAAGCTCCCAGGGCTTGGAATTCAAGACTAGACTCTGAGCTGATTCTGTTGGGGTTTGCAAAATGCAGCGTGGAGCATGCAGTTTATAGAAAGGGCTCTGGTGAATCTTTGTTGATAGTAGGTGTCTATGTGGATGACTTGATTATCTGTGGCCCTTCAGTAAAAGAAATTGCAGAGTTTAAGAGGAAAATGAAGCAGTCATTTGACATGAGTGATCTGGGCTTGCTAACTTATTATCTGGGGTTAGAAGTCAGACAGACAACAGATGAAATCACCTTCTGTCAGAAGGCGTATGCAGCAAAATTAGTGGAGTCTTTGAATATGACTGGTTGCAATCCAAGTGACACTCCAATGGAACAAAGAATTAAGCTGGTAACGGCAGAAAAGGGAACTGAAAGAGATCAAACAAAATACAGAAGTATTGTTGGGAGCCTGAGATACCTCGTTAATTCTAGACCTGATATATGTTTTGCTGTTGGTATGGTCAGCAGGTTCATGGAGTCACCTGGAGTAGACCACTGGGCTGCAGTAAAAAGAATCGTTAGATATGTTGCTGGAACTTTGGGTTATGGAGTTAGACTCAAGAAAGGCGGAGGAACAAAGTTGTCATTGCTCGGGTATACTGACAGTGACTGTTCAGGGGACCTTATTAAGAGAAAGAGCACCTCTGGGATTCTGTTTCTCCTCGGCATGAACCTAATAACATGGTCTTCACAAAAACAAAGAGTAGTTGCTCTCTCATCTTGTGAAGCTGAATATGTGGCCGCTGCACTTGGAGCCTATCAAGGAGTCTGGCTGAGCATGCTAGTGGCAGATATACTGAACCGCACTGTCCAGAAGTTCAGGTTGTTGATAGACAACAAGTCAGCCATTGAACTAAGCAAGAATCCAGTACATCATGACAGGAGTAAGCACATTGATACAAGATATCATTATATCCGAGATTGCATCGAGAAAGAAGTGGTTGATGTGGAACATGTGGGTACAGACAATCAGCTGGCAGACATATTGACAAAGCCACTTGCAAGGCTTAAGTTTGTCGAGATGAGAACCAGGCTGGGAGTGGTTCAAGTTCAACAAGATTAAGGGGGTGTTTTGTTAGACAAATAAAGTGCTGAGCACCATGTAATCTTGTTGGAAACAGTATTTACGCTTTCAGTTTTTGTTTGGCGTAGTTTCATGGGTGCCTGGAACGCGCACAGACCATGCCATGACCGCCATGTGGATTACCCTATCGCGACGTCGTGTTTGTGTTGTGCACGTCTCTCTCTGATCCAAAATTACAGGAGACGTGGAGCCTTCGTGCGACGGGGAAACGGCTATAAGCCGGATGTATCTCGTTCATTATTGAGTAGAGAATAAACCCAGAAAAGCTGCAGCCATTAGTCTGCAGGCCAAAAATTCTCTCGTGTGATATTCATCCAGGTGTGTGTGTCTGTGTGTACCGGAGCTCAGGCGCCGGCATGGTAATCGCACATCTCGCCGCTTGCAGACGCCGGCTGATCCAAGAACCCGCAGCAGTGCTTGGGTTCCAACACATATTGTGATCAAGATGCTCATATGTGGTGTGGGATGTTCTAAGAGTAGTTGAGAAACTAAGTATACTGACAACAAATGCAATAGCACAATTTTGTACCTTTTCTTGTAGAATTCTGATAATTTCAGAGGAGCACGTAGGCAAAACAATAATTGGTCAAATTAGTCTCTGTTACTTCAACCATGTAAATTAACACCATTTCTGGCATGTATTATTTTCTGTTCACAAATCTGGGCTCCTCAGTGGCATAATCTTTACTTCTGATATGTTTTTAGGGCTGAGTAATTTCGTAAAGCACAGGGAACATGCTTTACGAGCAGCAGAAGCAACAATGCAGCGCTGCAACCAGATCTCGCCTGACTTTTTTTTAAAATGCCACACGCGCAACGCATCACAGCAGCGCATCAGGTCGCTAATCGCCGAGCACTGAGTCCCAGACGAAGCAGGGAGTGGAAGGGAGAGATTTTTAAAAAAACAAAGTGGGGCGACGAGCAATCCATCACCAACCGCACCTAACACGAAGATTTCGCCGTAAGGAAAGCACCAACCGGATCGGAAGGGAACGTACCGGATTGAACCGAGCCTGGCGGATCCGGAGATGGAGCCTGGCGGGGGCCTCCCTGCGGCGGATCGAAGTGGCGTCCTCCTGGACTTGCCGGTTGGGAGCAGGCCGGCGGCGGCGGTGGTAAGCTAGCTGTGGGGTGCCCGCGCGCGACAGGGGAGTAGGAGTGTCAGGACGTGCGTCGGTCGATTCGATGGGTTTTAGGGGCACCATTTTCGTCGGCCTCAGTGAGGCCGACGAAACTACGCCACATTTTCGTCGGTCCAGAGGCCGACGAAAATAACTACAGTATTTTCATGGGCCTGCCCACGAAAATATTCCCCGGCCCACGAAAATACTGTCACATTTTCGTCGGTCACTAGGCCGACGAAAATAACATTCGAATTTTCGTGGGTCGGCCAACGAAAATAAAACGGCCCACGAAAATTTATGCGTTTCCTGTAGTGACTTCAATGGTCCTTGCTGGAATATCAATCACTGCCTGATGTTTGGTTAACCAGTCAGTTCCCAATATGACATCCACGCTATCCAAACCCAAAATGAGGAGGTTGGTTTTGATTATCAAACTACCAAACTTTATAGGCACATTCTTGTTGATTTGATAGGGGGCAACCCTGCCTCCTGGTGTTGAGATTGTGATACCCCCATGGGTGTGATAGAAAGGTAACTGACATTTGGCACTAAATTTTGCACTGATAAAACTATGTGATGCACTAGAATCAAAAAGAATAATTGCAAGATAATTCAAAACTGAAAAGATACCAGTCATGACGGGTGCTCCCTCTGGAATGTCAGCCATGGTGGTGAAGTTCAGTTTGCCTTGTCTTACTTGCACCTTCTGTCTCTTGCCTTGATTCTGGTTGGCATTCTGTCCCTGCCTCTGCTGATTTCTGAGGCAATTCTTGGCATAGTGCCCAGTGTTACCACAAGTGAAACACCTGTTGTCATTGGTTTGATGGTACTGCTGATGTTGTGGCTGATTGTTCCTCTAAACTGGAAACTGGGTGCGGTTGGGTGCCTGCTGCTAGCTGCTGTGGTTGGATCACCCAACATCCTTGCTGCTGCTGTGGTCCCCTATTCTTAGTGTCGGACACGATCCTAAAGCGTTGTGGCTGAGCTGAAGGTCCTGCCACAGGGGTCTTCCTCTTCTTCTCTGCCTGACGAGCTGTGATACAGTCCTCCTGAGAAATGGCCATGTTAACTAACTCATTATAGCTGTTGGCCCTGAATGTGTTGAGACTGTCGTGGAGCTTAGTGCTGAGCCCCCTTCTGAACCTGTCCTTCTTCTTCTCGTCGGTGTCTGCATGATATCCGGCATACTAGCACAGGTCGTTGAAGGCCTGAGCATATTGTAACACTGTCCTATTTCCCTGAGTGAGTGCTAGAAACTCATTGAGCTTACGGTCCATAATGCCTACTGGTATATGATGCCCCCTAAAAGCTGTCTTGAACTCTCTCCATTCCACCTCATGGTCAGCTGGCTGCATAGCAAGGAAATGATCCCACCATGTCCGCGCGGGTCCGCGAAGCTGCTGGGTGGCGAACCTGACCTTAGTTACCTCTGAACAAACTCCATGGAACAGCGGGAATTTGGATTCCACTACCCTCAGCCATACATCAGCATCAAGTGGGTCCTCGGCCCTGGTGAACAACGGTGGCTGGGTACTAAGGAACTCCTGATAAGTGGCTGCTGCGGGGTGACGCTGATGATCACCACCACCATAATGCTGAGGTGGTGGCTGGCGCTGAGCTAACTGTCACAAGTCTCGTTCTACTGAGCCATAAGCTCCTGTAGAGTAGGAGGCAGTGGCGGTGGTGGAGGAATGCGCTCATTCTGTCCACGACGCGCTCTTCCTGCCATCTGTAAATTTATGCATATTCTCAATATTATATTTCCGAGGCCCAAAGTTATATCGTGGTGAAAGATTCACAGGGGTAAAACCAATATATTTTTGCATAATTATAAAAGATTCCACATGGCATAAACTTTTCTTCTTAAATTAAAGCTGACATCATTCATCACCCAAATTTCCAAAAGAGTTTGCCATGATTACATCAATAACTCAAAAGACTCAACTCTAACTAGCCTAGTACCCTAAGGGTGCAAAAGCTAAGCTAGTCTCGAGGAGTTCTACCGTCATAGACTTCTAACTCTATCTCTGCGACCTAGTGAGCAAACGAGGCAACGCTCGACTCGGGGGAAGGTGGTCTCCCTGAGCTAGCAGTGTCCAAGCTGGAGGCTGGTTCCTCTCCTCCCTCGATGTCGACATCCTCCTTGGCCTCCATGTCCTGGATCTTCTGGTGGTGCATATCTAGATGCTGGTTAGCCTCCGCAAGCTGCTGCTGAGTATTGATAAGCTGATCCTCGAGAACCTCGATGGTGTTCTCCCTGGTTCCCACTAGCTCCTCAAGCTCGTGGATCTCATCTGACAACTGCTCCACTTGTACGTCTTTTTCCACCATCTCAGTGGACAAGTCGAGCACAAGTTCCTCTCTGTTATCCAAAGTGATCTTGGTCGCCTCCAACAATGCCATCAGATGGGACATTGCTTCTCCACGCATCACTTGCAGACGATACAGGGCATTCATGCACCGCACCGTCAAGTGAGCAGTCTGACCCGGGTAGATAGCCCAGATATCCTTGGCATGCTCCACTCGATCCTTCCACATTGGGTCGTCCTCCTTCTCCATGGGGAACAAACCAATGGGTTGAGTGGACAGCTCCAAGGGGTGGAATCCACAGAAGGTGGTCAGTCCGTGAAGAGTAATCGCCTCGATAGTATCCTCTGCCCTGTATTCAAAAGACTCAGAGTCCAGCGAACGCCAGCCTGGCTGCAGGGGATGAGGCTCCAGGGTCCTCCTCACCCTACAGCGGGGCACTCGGTGCTTCTCGAACAGCCGCACCGCGTACTGGGGAGGCGTCGTGTAACCAGCTCCCTGAAGTACCTCCCACAAGATACGGGGAAACCCTCTCGTGCAAGCCCATCAGTGTGGGACTGTGCATTCCCTTCGTCCAAGGATCCGTGAGAAGTCATCTGTGTACGGTTAAGCGTAAGTAAAAGAAAAAGAATTTTAAAATGAAAAGGGATCGCAACTCAGCCTCTCTATAACTACGACAATGGTACTAGGGGTACTTAATTTGTCACCATTATGTATTAAAGTTCTTAGCCACTTATTAAATAGTTTAATTAAGGATGCATGCATGTTCATCCTAAACAATATCACATCAACTTAGAGGGAATAGGAAGGAACTCCCATCCCTTATAGTAGCCTATAGGGCTTACTTAATTAGCCACCTAGCTACCCCTCTATCATCCTAAGGCTTCACGTCCTAGGTCTATCCTGATCGTCCTACGATCTATCCAACATTTGTTTCTACCAAGTTTTACTTTGGAAAAGGATGGTATTTATAGTTTATTGATTCCTCTGTGATGGTACGAGCTCCGATACCAGTTGTGGCGGAACCGCCCGAATTATTCCAACTTAAGTGCCTAAGTCCCGCCTTAGAGGCTAGACCACACTTAAATAGGAATAACCCGTCAATCCCTCGGATCTAGTCCGACAAGGCTAAACCATACATTGAGGAGTATTAAATTTATTACATCATCATAAGAGTTTAGCAAAAGTAGTCATCATTATTCGGAATGCAGCGGAATAAAACTAGCGATAAGTAAACAGAGAGATGGGGAAGCCTGTCCCATCACTCCTCATGCTCCTCCTCTGCCGAGGTAGGGTCCCACTCGACTGTCCAACCCGGTGGCAAGATGGACGGCCAAGTCACTCCAGCAACCATGTCCTCCAGAGCACCTGTAAAATTATGCCACAAGCAAGGCTGAGTATATTAATACTCAGCTAGACTTACTCGGTGCGAGGAGTCTACTCCTCAACCTCTAGACATGCAACTATTTTGCTGAGGGGTTTGGTTGCCAAAAGCACTAGCTGAGTCTATAAATCAAGTTTTAGCTTTTTCAAATTTTAGTGTGACTCTCTTATGACTAATTGTGTACTATCTACTCAATCATGGTATCGAGCAAGTTAGCTGTGGGATCATGCTTCGTCGCCGAAGGTCCTGCAGGAAGAAAACACCTTCAGCAAATCTGTTTATATGAGATACCGAAGCTACCACTCATAAAGCTTCGACGCTATAGCGTATCCAAAGACGAAGGATCGAATCGACTTAAAGATGGAATTACTTGTTAGTCCATAAGAGTCTAAGTTATGATTGTGATCGTCTGTAAGGGGCATGATTGTAATTTCTTACAGGCTGCGTCCTGTGCCTATAAATAGGTGAACAATACTTCTTTGTTGTTCACGCAATCTTGTAATTACTGACGTGCTACTCTGGAATTAACGTTCTATGTCATGGCAAAGGTATAAATGTGCCCAAATATTATATTTTGATATTTAAGTTCACATTACAAAATAATCAAATAATATTATTTATTCTTCCTATTCTATAACGTTTTATATTTTATTTTGCATTATTTTATCTTTGATCATGAAAGTACCTTCGTGACATATTATTCAAAACCTTTGTCCGAAGTTCATTAAATCCTTGGGGAATAATGCTTCAGCGGACGAAGGGCCTTAACATCTGACATTCTATGTTGCCTTGTTTCTAATTCATAGCACTTGAGAACAAGTCCCCAACATTGGCGCCCACCTCCGGTGAACTCACTTCCACTTTTTGAGCTGATGGCTTCGTTCAAGAACCAAGCTGGAACTGCTTCGGCTCCGAAGCTGATTCTCCCGATAACAGGCGGTTCATGCTCAGAGCCGGCTAACAAGAAGCAGAAGATGGAGGCGCAAAGAAGAGTACAACATGTAGGGGTGCAAGGACCCTTCATCAAGTCAAGATGGTCTCACATCCCAATTACCTTCTCTCAAGAAGATCTTCAGCTCAAGGATTACTCACATAATGATTCTATGGTTATCTCTTGTGTGATCAAAGGGTTTCTGGTCCACAATGTCTTGGTTGATACAGGCAGTGCAGCAGATATCATATTTGCTAAGGCCTTCAGACAAATGCAAGAGCCTGAAGACAAGATTCATGATGCTACGCACCCTCTTTGTGGCTTCGGAGGGCGACAGATTGTAGCGCTTGGTAAGATTACCATGCTAGTGACCTTCGGATTCGTCAACAACACAAGGACTAAGCAAATTGTGTTTGACATTGTTGACATGGAGTATCCTTACAATGCTATCATTGGTCGTGGAACACTCAATGCTTTCGAAGCAATTCTTCATCCAGCATATCTTTGCACGAAGATACCTTCGGATCAGGGACCTATTGCTATTCATGGGAGTCAGGAAGCCGCCAGAAAGGCCGAGGGGAATTGGACTGATTCAAAGGCAACCCACAACATAGATGAAGCCGAAGCTTGTGAGCAGTACAAGCATAGAAGGGAGAAGGCTGCTTCGGCCGATCAGCCGAAACCCATGCTTTTATGCGAAGATATCGCAGAGCAGAAGGTGCTGCTGGGATCTCAATTGTCTGAGGAATAAGAGAAAACCCTGATAAGATTCTTGTTCAACAACAAAGATGTCTTTGCATGGTCGGCTAATGATCTTTGTGGCGTCAACAGGGATGTTATTGAACACTCGCTCAATGTTGATCCATCCTTCAGGCCCAGAAAGCAGAGGCTTCGGAAGATATCTGATGACAAGGCCGAAGGAGCTCGAAATGAAGTAAAAAGACTCCTCAATGCCGGAGTCATCAGAGAAGTGAAATATCCAGAATGGCTGGCTAACACGGTTATGGTAAAAAAGGCCAACGACAAATGGAGGATGTGTATTGATTTCACTGATCTCAACAAGGTTTGCCCGAAGGATGAGTTTCCATTGCCAAGGATAGACTCCCTAGTTGATGCAGCAGCTTCATCAGAACTTATGAGTCTCTTGGACTGTTATTCAGGCTATCATCAGATTTGGATGAAGAAGGAGGATGAGCCAAAAACCAGCTTCATAACCCCTAGCGGAACATATTGTTACCTTCGGATGCCTGAGGGGCTCAAGAATGCTGGAGGAAGCTTCAGCAGAATGACAGCAAAGGTTCTTCATTCTCAGATAGGCAGAAATGTGCTAACTTATGTCGATGATATCATTGTAAAAAGCACGAATTAAGAAAATCACATTGCTGATTTGCAGGAGACTTTCGCTAATTTTAGACAGGCCGGTCTAAAACTGAATCCAGAAAAGTGTGTTTTTGGAGTAAAGAAAGGGAAATTCCTTGGTTGCCTAGTTTCAACAAAAGGGATTGAGGCTAATCCAAATAAAATTGAAGCTATTCTTCGAATGGAACCACCAAGCACAAAGAAGGGGGCTCAACGATTGACAGGAAGATTGGCATCTCTCAACAGATTCATATCCAGATCAGCAGAGAGAAATTTACCATTCTTCAAAGTGCTGAAATCAGCCAAAGTTTTTCAATGGGGACCAGTTCAGCAGAGAGCCTTCGAAGAGCTGAAGCAATATTTGATAGACTTAACGACGTTAACTCCACCAACGCCAGGGGCTCCTCTATTGTTATATGTGGCAGCCTCGCACTCAGCGGTAAGTGCGGCACTTGTCCAAGAGAAGCTTGAAGGGCAAGTCAAGAAGCAAGCTCCAATATACTTTGTATCTGAAGTTCTTAGTTTATCAAAGAAAAATTATACAGAATTGGAGAAGGTGCTATATGCTGTTTTGATGGCTTCCAGAAAGCTTCGACATTATTTCCAAGCATACAATATAATTGTCCCTTCTTCACAACCATTGAAGGACATTATGAGAAATAGAGAAGCTACTGCAAGGATTGGAAAGTGGGTTGTGGAACTTAATGAATTCTGCATTGATTATGTGCACAGATCTTCGATTCAGTCCCAGGCGTTAGCTGACTTCATTGCTGACTGGACGCCAGGGGCTCAGGTAGAAGAGGCAAGTAAAGATGTCGAAGCATGGACAGTATTCTGCGATGGTTCTTGGGGAACCTTCGGAGCAGGGGCAGCCGCTGTGTTGGTTGCACCCTCCAAAGTTAAAACTTGCTATGCAGCAAGACTTGATTTTAGCTGCACAAATAACATTGCTGAGTACGAAGCTTTACTTTTGGGTCTTCGGAAGTTAAAGGCAATGGGAATCAGAAGGGCGGTTCTTAAAACTGATTCCTAGGTTATCTCTGGTCATATTGACAAGAGTTGTAAGGCAAGAGACCCGAAGCTTGAGAAGTATTTAGATACGGTCCAAAGGATTGAAGCTTCCTTTGAAGGGTTTTCTGTAAAAATATTCCTCGAGGAGAAAATGAACATGCTGATTTGCTAGCCAAGTCAGCAGCACAGGGGCTGCCCTTACCTTTGGAAGTATTTTTTGAAACAATAAAAGCACCTTCAGTTGAACTCCTTGAAAGAGCGGTCCTCAATATATCTCCTGTTTATAGTGAAGACTGGAGAACTGAGATCATCTCCTACCTTCAAGGTAACTTCCTTTCAGATGACGAAGCTTATAACAAGAGAATAGAGGCAAGAGCTCGTCCATATGTAATAATAGATGGGGAGTTGTACAAGCATGGGGTCTGCTCTCCGTTACTCAAATGTTTATCCAGAGCCGAAGGTATAGAATTGATGAAGGAAATACATGCAGGCCTGTGTGGATCTCACATTGGATCTAGGCCTTTGCTGGGAAAGTTTTTCGCCAAGGATTTTATTGGCCAAAGGCAGCTTCGGATGTAGCGGAGTTAGTCCAAAAGTGTGAAGGTTGTCAGAAATGTGCAAGAGATCAAAAACAACCTTCGTCTCTAACCCAGTTAATACAACCCACTTGGCCATTGCAAAGGTGGGGCCTTGATTTGTTAGGTTCCGCTACCACCAGCACAAGGGAACTTAAGATATGTTGTAGTGGCAGTGGAATATTTTTCTAAATGGATTGAGGCAAAGCCTTTAGCCACAATAACTTCGGTCACTGTTCAAAAGTTTTTCTGGCAAAACATTGTTTGTCGCTTCGGAGTGCCGAAGGCCATCACTGTGGACAATGGAACGCAGTTTGATTCCGAAGCCTTCAATGAATTTTGTGAACAAATTGGCACAAAGATCCATTTTGCATCAGTTCGACATCCGGAATCAAATGGACTAGTTGAAAGGGCTAATGGCATCATAATGACATGAATAATGAAGTTAATATTCAACCAGCCAAGGGGAAAGTGGCCAGATGAATTAATCAAAGTGGTGTGGAGCCACAACACAACAGTATCAAGGTCAACAGGTTTTACACCATTCAAATTGCTATTTGGTGATGAAGCAATAACCCCAGAAGAGGCTAAGGCAGGGTCAATAAGAACAGTGGCTTCGGCGAAAGACGAAGCTGATTGTTCTGTGGACAAAGATGCTATAGAAGGGATCAGGCTTCAGGCAGTAGAAAACATCAATAAATATCAAGCCGAAACAATAAAATGGCGTGATAGAAAGGTTCGGTTGAAGAACATTAAGCCAGGACATTTGGTGCTTCGAAGAGTGGCCAACCCAGACACAGTGGGCAAACTACAGCTAAAGTGGGAATGCCCCTTTCTGGTAGTATCTTCGTCAAGACCCGGATCCTATAGATTAAAGGATATGGACGACAACGACATTCCTAGATCTTGGAATGCGGATGAGCTTCGGCGGTATTATGTGTAACCTGATGTAATATTTTTTATTTTTTATTTTTTATTTTTTATTTTTCTAGTTTTGTCTTATGGCACCCTTTTCCTTTCCAAAGGGGGAGAAAGGTTTTTAATGGGGCCATAGCATGTAATTTCTCTTTTTTCTTATTTCACCTCTATAAGAGCAATATCCCCCAAAGATGTAAATGTAAAAGCTGAGAATGCACCATCGAGTGCAAACAAAAAAGAAAAGAAAACAGGGAGAAGCTCAAAAGCCGTTCCTAAGGGAATGCAGAGCTTACAGCGAAAAATAAATGATGATTCCGCTGAAGTAAAAGGCGAAGAAGCTCCTAAGGGAGGCTTGCAGCGAAAAATAAACGCTGATTCCGCTGAAGTAAAAGGCGAAGAAGCTCCTAAGGGAGGCTTGCAGCGAAAAATAAACGCTGATTTCGCTGAAGTAAAAGGCGAAGAAGCTCCTAAGGGAGGCTTACAGCGAAAAGTCAACGCTGATACACCGAAAAATAAACGGTGAAGCCGAAAAATAAGCGGCAAAAAGATTTGAGTCATTCCTAAGAGAATGAAGTCTATGATTATGGCTTCGAATATATATCCGGATATTCATTTGCACGATACATCACATCATGACATTTGCATTCATAAACATTCATTTAGACATACATAGGATCATTATCATCATATCATTCAGAAAAGATAGATGCTTCGGTTATGAGGATAAAGCTTTGGAGAAAAACAGAAAGAAGGAATTTTCATGCTTTGTTGTGTACGAAAAGAAGGGAAGGTGTTTTTTGCCTTCGGCTCAAAAAGAAAGTTTCGTCCACAGCAAAGCAGATTGTACATGGACAAAGGGGAAAGATATATTACAACGTATGCACAAATTTACATAAGTTTCTTTACAATTATATTACAGAATTTTCTCTAATATCTTGTGCAGTAGAGTCTTTCAGGATATCTGTTAAAGCTTCAGCCTCTCATTTTTTAGCTTCATCATCCTGTACATGTTAAAACGGAATGAGAAAACCGCAGAGTTCAAGGAGAAGGTAAAAGTAACAAGTATGAGTTTCTCACTAGCTTGAGGTGGCTCCGAGCTTCGTCACCAGCCATTTTTCGCCCGCTATTTATCCAAATCTGGGTCATAAATCTGTTTCCTATGCTTCGAGCTAGGCTGGGAATGTCAATTATATCTGCTGGTGACAAGCTGAAGTTTGGCCTATTGACAATTTTCCCGTGCGTGCAACCAGCCTTCAAGAAAGCAGCAGCTATGCCTCGAGAAGCTAGCAGGGCGCAGAAATCAGCATGCCGAGCGATAACTTCATCAAGTGCATCAACTTAGCCCTCAATGTATTTAAAGGTGCTTGGCAGGTTTTCAGCTGAAGGTATAAATTTATCATAGCTGGCTCCAATTGAGTGAAACACATCCTTCAGTCGTTGCACGCATCGGTTGCCGAAATATAAGCATTTTTCCTGAAGCTCTTTCAGTAATTTTTGCAAATTTGAATTCTTCTCAATTTCGGCCTTGAGACTTGTTTCAAGATTCTTCTTTTCCTGCTCAGATTTCTCTAATTTTATGAGCAATTCGTTGTTTAATTTGTCAATTTTAGCTTGAGCTTCAGCTAGCGAGCCTTCCATAGAGTGAATTACGAAGTCCTTTTTCTCTAAGGCAGCCTCGTGATCTTTAGCTTTATGTTCGAGTTCTTGAATGTCGAAGTCCTTTTTCTTCATAGCAGCTTCGTAGCTTTCGACTTTATTTTCTAGATCTCTGATAGTAGCTTCGTTTTTCTCGTCCTCGAGATCTTGTTGCATCCTCAGCACTTTACTTAATAATATACTCTGGCAAAACAACCTTCGTTAGAAAACATATTAATTCAAAAAACAATAAAAGTTGAGAGTTTTTACCTTGAAATTAGCATAGAACAAGCTCCCGGCGATATGTTGTCGCTGGTATCTGCACAAATTCGCTTCAATCTTCGGTAGCCCAACATTCTTTGAGAAAGTTCTAACAACTTTAGCCTCGGTTCGATTCCGAAGGCATCTCAGTTTTCCTTCAATAACTCCGCCAAACAGTAGAGCCCCTGGTTATTATCCACAGGATATAGCATATTTCTTTAGTTCTTCTTTTTCAGCTTCTGATAACTCTTGTCCAAGTATATCTTGAAAATTAAAGTTTTCTTCTTCCAAAGTGTCTTCAATCTGCCCTTTTCCTTTCTCAATCATCGTGTCCACCGCGACCGTAGCAGCTTCTTCTTCAGCCATTTTCAGAAGTATGTTATCAATATCACCAAGTGTGGTTTCTAGATTAGGATCTTCGGTGATCTCAGTTTCGGCTCCGGTGGCTTCAGCTTCGGCGGTCGCTTCCGGTGGCTTCAGCTCCGGTAGTTTCGGCTCTGGTGGCTGTGGCTTCGGCAGTAACAGCGCTTTCAATTATTTTCGTGGCCGATGTTGGTGGTGGTGTCTGATGAATAACATTGGCCACTTGCATAATTCTTCTTTTCTTCTTTGGCTTGGCAGGACTTTCTGTTGCCGAAGGTTCTTTTTCCTTTTGAAAAAACTTCGTCAGTTCTGGCGCCAGTGGACTTAGCTTGATAGGCAAAGGTTCAGTCATTACCTTTAGGATCTCCTCCACTTCGGCAGTAGAAGGTGTTGCAGGAGCTTCCTCCTCTTGGGCTGGCGTTTTCGGTTTTGGGGATGCAGCTTTTCTTCTCTTTGGAGCAGCTATCTTCGGCTCAGGGCTCAATTTTCTTTTCTCATAATTTTCTTTGTCCTTTTTAGCCGATTTAGTGCCTTCTTTATCAAGGATGTTGACAATCCTTTTTCTTTTCTAGCCTTCGGCATCTCCGCTCAGTTGCTCGTAATTAGGATAATCAAAATTCAAGGCATCCAGCACCCGATTCAATCTTCGTTTCGGACGAGTGCCGAAGGCCGCAGTCATTAACTGATCTTCCTTCTCAGAATAGCAGCCGAGAATCTCGTTACACATAACCTCAATTGTGTCCAGCCATTCTTGGCATGGTGCTTTAAAATGTTTCTTAAATTTGTAGTGATAAGGCAATCGAACAAGTTCTCCCTTCTTCTTTTCTCCCTTTAGCTTCGGCATCTCCTAGTCCCTCAGTGTTGGGAACACTTTAAAAGCCAAGAATTCCTGCACTAAGTCCCTAGTGTCGATATGATCTGAAATCACTCGAAATTCAGCCAAAGCAATCTGACTCGGGCTCCCCATTATCATGTTGCATTGGGGCCTCGTTTCTCCGAAGGTCAGTTTCTAGCGGACTCTGGACCAATTTATCCTCATCTTCGTCAACTTTAACATAAAACCATTTAGACTTCCATCCGGCTGGCCATTTGCTTCGATAGCTTATCACTGGAAACTTCGTGGTCTTGCGATAAGCAAAGTTGTAGCAGCCAAAATTCTCGTGCAGACCGTCTCCTCTGGCTTTAGTTTGGTAGTGTAATTCATGAACTCGGCAGAAACCCTCACCAAACGGTTCCACTCCCTGACTACGAAGGGCCCAAATATAAACGCTCAACCTAACGATAGCGTTAGGGATCAGCTGATGAAGGTAAATTCCAAACTTCTTCAGTACAATAGCAATCATCTTGTTGAGGGGGAACCTTAAACCAGCCTTCAGAAAACTTTTGAAGACTACTACCTCATTCTTTCCTGGTTTTGGGATAGTTTCTTCTCCACCAAAACGAATTAATTCCTTCTTGGCCTCGCTAAAATAACCCAGCTTCACCATCATAGGAAGATCAGCCTCAGAGATGTTGGACCTTCCAAAGTCCAGATGACTAGGTTTACTTGGCATCCCAAAGCTGTACTCATCCTCGGAACCAATTTCTTCAACAACAGCTTGTGTTGCTTCGGCAGCAGGTGTGTCCTCTGATGAAACGAGCCCGGAACGCCTCATTGCTTCGGAAATCGGAACAGTTTCAGTGGCTTCGGCCTCGTCTCCCTCACGCTCAATCCTGGCAGTGGAGCGCAATCTAGCCATTTGATTATGAATTCCTAAAGTTTTTTGAAATTAATGACCTTTTTTCCGAAGCTCTTCTTGTGACGAAGCAGAGTCCGGAGTGGTGCTTCGTTTGAGTGCAAAGATCAAGCTTCGGCTATGCTGAAATTTTTGGCAGCAAAATAGTGCAATTGCAATGAATGCTGTGGTAACTTTACACCTACTTGTCTGTTTATATAGCGCTGCAGGTGAAAAGCTGAATCGTCAAGTCTCCTACACCGGACGAACACTCGCCCGCATCCACTGAGCGGTGGGCCACAAAACCCGAGAAGGTAAATATGCATGATGGGACTACTCCACGCTCGGAAGTTGTATCGTTTCTCCGTAACGAGCTCAGGGAAGGTGTTTTTCGGACCTTCGGCTACCCGAAGCTTAAGAGACTTTTTCATGGGTCAAGCTCGTTACGAAAAATGATCTGGCGCCGCGAAGGGGCTACTGTTGGGATCATGCTTTGTCACCGAAGGTCCTGCAGGAAGAAAACACCTTCAGCAAATCTGTTTATATGAGATACCGAAGCTACCACTCATAAAGCTTCGACGCTATAGCGTATCCAAAGACGAAGGATCGAACCGACTTAAAGATGGAATTACTTGTTAGTCCATAAGAGTCTGAGTTATGATTGTGATCTTCTGTAAGGGGCATGATTGTAATTTCTTACAGGCTGCATCCTGTGCCTATAAATAGGTGAACAGTACTTCTTTGCTGTTCACGCAATCTTGTAATTACTAACGTGCTACTCTGGAATTAACGTTCTCTATCAAGGCAAAGGTATAAATGTGCCCAAATATTATATTTTGATATTTATGTTCACATTACAAAATAATCAAATAATATTATTTATTCTTCCTATTCTATAACGTTTTATATTTTATTTTGTATTATTTTATCTTTGATCATGAAAGTACCTTTGTGACATATTATTCAAATCCTTCGTCCGAAGTTCATTAAATCCTTGGGGAATAATGCTTCAGCAGACAAAGGGCCTTAACATCTGACATTCTATGTTGCCTTGTTCCTAATTCATAGCACTTGAGAACAAGTCCCCAACATTAGCAATCAAATATCTTTTGCCAAAACATCACATTTCCACTTGTTACTCAATGTAGCAGCATGGATCAAGCAGTCTCATTAGCTGCGAGTAGCAGACGATTCGAATCGAGTTTTTAAACCTTGAAAGGTAGACCTAAACATACGACGTGGCGAGGCACTCCGTCCCCACACACATCAACCGTCCCCATCGATTCCTTGGCAACAGATCAGGGCTCACCGCCTTGGCGTACAATGCCTCATTGACCCCGACTGCCGTCGTGCAGTGACCGCACTTGTACCCACCATAACTGGAATGGGAGACCACGTCTCAGGTCACGTGAGGGGATATGTCTGCTGGCAGGTTCAATCAGGTACTAGGCTTACCGATTTACCATATTTCTCGGCATATGTTTAGTACGTTCAAACGCTTGACTCACGGTACCACACCTTAATCCTTATTCCAATTTCCACCTCGTAGACAATCAATCCCCATGGATTGTTGTCCACAGACCAACATTATTATGCTATGAACGTGGATACAACCAATTCCTGACCTCGCGCGAGTGCTAGAAAATCACTCGACTTCTACCGAGATCCTAATTAGTAAGCAGCTACTCGACCTAGCATACTAGTATCCATCTCAAAAGGAATTCTGAGTTCATGCAGCTAAGGTTCCAAACAACTCCTACACTTAAGTGCACAATACAAGCCTACAAACAATAAGTGTAGTAAAATAGCATATATAAATGGTTATGCATAAAACTGGGGCTTGCCTTCTAAAGCTGGGGCAGGCAGATCCTCTGGGGCAGGCTCTGGTGCTGGGTCCGGGGCTACCTCTTGAGCAACTCCTTGCTTCAGCACGAGGATGTACTCTCCGTCTGCTAGGTTGCAATCTATTGAATGCAATGAATAAGATATATGCATGTTGTGATATGTAAAATTTATTAACAATTATGCCTAGTGAAGAAAAACCAAGTTAGTTAATAACTTAGGGTTTCCTTGTTATAAAAGGCTCTTAGGGGTTTATGCTTATCAATTTAGGTTTGAGGTTTTGCCTAGAGATAAACATAATGGATTAGACTTGGATTGCCCCTTAGATGTTTTAGTAGACACTCAAGGGGTTTTGCTAGTTTGGTTAGGGTATCATTAGTCTCCACCATTAAATTCCCCTTTTCTTTTTCTATTCATGATTTTAGGGTGGGTTTGAACTACAACAGTGATTTAAATTTTTCCAAAAATTCTATAAAAATTACAGTGGTTTACTATTGGTCACTATAGTCTGCCCATAAATTTGAGGTCCAGAATAATTAGAATAATCCCTGGACAAAAATACAAAAGTTGGGGCAAAAGGGGTCACTTTGCACTACAACTCTTATCTAGGGGTGGGTTCTGTTCTAATAGTCATTTTTACTGGTATCGATAGGTAATAACATACTTCTGTGCCAAAAATCATAGAGGGCTACTTAGTGGTTATTTGGTTATGATTTTCTAAAGTTTAATGCTTAAAGGAGACTTACCACTAACTTGTTATTTGAAAAATATCAAACAACAGAACTCATAATTTTTCTATGTTCATAATAGCAAAACATTAGTTATCCCAAGGTTTGGGGTGTTTTCTCCTCAGGGTTATTTTTCTAGGGTTTTTCTAAGTTTTCCTTGTTTTCTTGAAATAAAAGGTATTTCATTTCTTCTGTACTAAACAAGGGTATAATAAAATTTTCTAGTGAACTATACTGAATAAGAAAGCTAACAAAAATGTGGGTGCTCCCTGGTTCTTTATTTAAACTACCTTTTTTATTTTCTTTAACTTTAAGCAAAAAGTGATTTAAATGGCAAACTCTAGCTTAATGGGGTGTACAGAGGGGTTTATTATTTTTAAACAGGTTAGGAAGTGATTAAGTACTTCTCTAAATTTTCTTAACCCCAGTCTAATAGTGTAGCTATCTTTCCTTATTTCTTTTAGCTTTTGACCAGTTAATCATTTAATTCAAAACTTTAAAGTTTTCTGTAACACTTAGTGGTTTTATATTTTTCCTAAGTAGTTTACCTCATTTAGGATCTGGCAAAATTAGTTTGACTCGATTTGGGTAAACCAAACTGAAGTTATGAATTTTTCAAGTTCTACTTGGATTTAAATCAGAATATTTAAAAAGGTTTCCAGGAAAACCCATTTGCACCGAAGACCCTAGGTTCTTCCTAAACTAACCCTTTCAGTTATACCCCTACGCTACTATTCCCCTGAGTCACTGACAGCGCACAAAACCCCCTGCCCTTTTCTTCTTCTTCCCCGCGGTCCCTCCCCTTATGTAAACAGTAACCACAGAAAGGAAAAGGACGGCGTGGCTTACCGGCGGCGGGAAAGGTCCGGCGAGGGGCGGGTTGGCTCCAGGAGGTCTTGGTGGTCACAGCGATATACGGCTCAACGGCGATGGTGGCCGGAATCGGCCGGTCCACGCGCGTAGGCGGGTGAACACGTCAGCGGCGAGAGCTCCAGCCTAACCACGGCGATCTAGTTCAATTAAAAGGCACGATGAGCTCCACAGGGTGACGTAGAGGCTATGTGCGCAGTGAATCGGAAAATGGCGCAGAGACTCATCCGGTCCGCATGCGCCGGCGGGGTTCCGAACTCCGGTGAGCGTGATTGCACCTTTCCTGGTGGTGGGGGTCCCTGGTTTAAGCTCTGGCAAGCTTCACGGCCTTCTAGGGAAGCTACCTAAGGGCTTGGATCGAGCGAAGGAGGGTGGAAAACGGTTCGGCCATGGTGGTTGTCCTTGGGCGGCTCTGGCGGGTTGTGGAGAGGTCGCAGGAGCTATGGGCGAGCTCCGGGGAGTTCGGCGTGGGACAGAGGATGCAACGTTGAAGATAGCCGGATGCTGGGGCGGGCTTTATAGCCATGGCGCGAGCGTGGTCACGGGCGGCCGTGGGCGCATGGGGGTTCGCGCACGGGCGTGCTCTGAGCGTGCCCCCGAGGGTCAGCTCGCGTCGAACATGTGTGTGTTTGCTTCTGCCATGGTTCAACGGCCGATTGGAGCACCTTAGCGTGAAGATCTTGGCAAAACCACTGTGTACGATCTCTTCCCTTCACCATATACTACCTTTTTGATGTGAGTCCCAAGCCAAGATACGGTCGGGGTAGGGAGAGATAGGGGTGAGAAGTTGCCTTTGTCCTAGCTGTCCAAACCGGGACAAAAGCCATGCCAAGACATGTCAAACGACTTAGGGTGGGGTTCAACTTTCTCCAGGGTATTCTAGAGGTATTTTAGCGCCACTTTGTCAATTGGGTCAAATGGTTTTGAAGTTTGAATGAGGGTGAACATGTTTGATCTTTGAAAAAGGGTTGGTTTTGGACTTAGAAAAATTGTGATTTTTCTTTTATGCTCAACCCTTTGGTGAACCTTTTGGGGTTTTTATGAAATCTTTTTGGGGTTACTTTCTTACTATTATTTGTAGGGTATTAAGTGTACTACAACTTTTATAATTGGCCCAAGTCATGATCATGTGGTTTTCACAACCTTTTGGTCATACTTACTTATAGTGCCCAATTGTCTAAAGGGGTTTGCATTATGGTTTTGGGCAAATTTCTCCCCCTTCTATGCATGGTAAGCCAAGGCATGACATCTAAGATGGGTTGCACTTATTTAGGATCTTGATTTCCATGTTTGAAGTTCTTCACTCAAGTTAAGTCACATGTGATGATGGGCTTTCCTTGTGTAGTCCTTAGTGGAAATCCTAAGTAACACCTGGGGTGTTATAGTATGGGTACTCCATTTCAACAATATCAAAAACAACTTGTTCAGTCCTTGTGTTATGAACAAAGCCAAAGGTTACTGGTATTGTGATTTTACCGAGTGCTACAATCTGCCTTCCTCCAAAGCCACAAAGAGGGTGTGTAGCATCATGAATCTTATCCTCTGGCTCTTGCATTTGTCTGAAGGCCTTAGCAAATATGATATCTGCTGCACTGCCTGTGTCAACCAGAATATTATGAACTAGAAACCCCTTGATGACACAAGATATGACCATAGCATCATTGTGGGGATAATCCTTGAGCTAAAGATCCTCCTGGTAAAAGGTGATTGGGATGTGGGACCATTTAGACTTGATGAAGGGTCCATGCACCCTTCTCTGCACTTCTTTCTTCTGCTTCTTGTTGGCTGGTTCTATGCTTGAACCGCCTGTTATCGGGAGCACTAGCTTCGTAGCCGAAGATGCTACAACTTGGTTGCTAAACGAAGCCATCAGCTCAAAAGTGGAAGTGAGTTCACCGAAGGTGGGCGCCAATGTTGGAGACTTGTTCTCAAATGCTATGAATTAAGAACAAGGCAACACAAAAATAGGTTAATGATTAATGCCCTTCATCCTTCGAAGCATTATTTCCCTGAGGATGTAATGATCTTCAAACGAAGGTTACGAAGGACACACCTTCATCATTGCAACATAAATCAATGAAAGACAAAGCATATGAAACATAGTAATAATTACATGACATTAGAATATATCTTTCTTTTATATAATCAGGAATGAATAAGAATAATATCAAATTACATTTGTACCTTCGGCTTGATTGAAGGCAAAGTTACAAGCGTGACGCACCAACGAGTACAAGTCAGCGTGAACAGTACGAGGGTACTGTTCACCTATTTATAGGCACATGGCGCAGCCTGTGTGGATTTACATTCATACCCTTTATAAATAGTTACAATCATGATACAGATTATCATGGGCCAATCGGTCTTTTCCCCTTTAAGTCGGTGCTACCCTTCGTCTCAAAGCGTGTTGTTATGCTGAAGCTCCCTAGATAGTAGCTTCGGCGTTGCTTCTGTGTTGATCGTCCAAAGGTGTTTCTTCTTGTAGGACCTTCGGCGACGAAGCAAACCCCCAACATGTGCAACAAGATGGAGAAACATATTAAAGAGGGTCTTGGCACCTGTGCAACAAGATGAACCTACTAGAGTTACTAGGTAGAATACAAGGGATTTGGCTTTAACTTTCAGTCTAGAACTGCAACAAGTCAAAACCTTAGGCCTCTCTACTATCACATCCACCCCTCAACAGGACCAGAACAAATCTAGTGATCAAGGCTAGTGATTGTATCTAATTTGTGCAATGCAATCTATTTTCATTTTGTTTTCATACAATGATTAGTTACATACTATAATTTGTCCTATTACTATGGTAATTGGTATGCATAATAATGAGCATGGCTCAAAACTAGAGATAACTTTTCCATATTTAAGAAACCAATAAGCATCACACTTTGCAATTTTAGAGAAGCTTCTTAACCAGATACTACCTAATCGAATCCATGCTACAATACTACCTAGCATCGTATTTTTTAGTGTGGAACTATGGATAACTTGCTGTTCATTTGCTATGCAATTCCTCATACTATGAAACAAGTACAAAGATAAAACAAAAATGCAGTAACAATGCACAAAGAAAACAAGATACAGAAATGCAAGAAAATATTTTGAACCGTGGTCAACTTCAACAAAACAGATTAACCAACATACCTTGCCATCACTATATAAAAATTACCATGTTACAGAACCAAATCCAATAGATATGCAATCAGGACCTCACGGTAGCCTATCCATTTCCTGCACATACAGTATACAACACATTAACATGGGTACCTTTCAGAGATCTTAATAAAACTGTGGAAGCTAAATATAGTAATCGGAATGAACTAGTTTCAATTAGGATTAGGAAAGACGACAGTAATCACATATATTAGGCGCTTCTTGTCTGTTGTTCTTACCTAATATAGAGAAGATTAATTCAGAACTTAATGAATGTCCTTCTGGCTAGATTAGCAATATCATCTTTACAATTCCATGATTACAATTCTTTTGGCTTCATTATATAAATAACCTGATTGTGTGCTGCAAATAGCAACTTAAAGATTGACACAAATCGATTAATATAATTCCATTAGGTGCACTTGAGGCAACCATAGATCTAAATGGAAAAAGGAATAGAAGTATGGGCAGAGAACTGGATAGGATAAGTAGAGGTTTATGCACTAACATCCCCATACGCATTGCTGAAGGAAAGATACGGCCAGAAGCACCTATGCAAGCTGCCAAACTTGCATCAGAGGGTGGGATTATACTTAGGCAGCAAATGCTGTTCCTTTGGCATTGGAAAGAGTACAAGAAGGATAAGTCAATTGTTACAAACTATATCAGCAAAGTTGTTGTAAGTGAAATTCAATCATTCAATGTTACTCCATTCAAATATCATTCTACTTTTTTTGCCTTTTGAAATTCCAATGTTTATGCTCTTTACTAGGCCCAATTCACCATGGACACCAACAATAATGCAATCAAAGCCGCATGTGTCGATTTGCTCAAGGGTGGACAACGACAGATGAGGTACCAGATGAAAAAAATATTTCAATGGGATACCAGCAAATCAAGTGAGGACCACATCGCCAATTAAACATATGACAGACGATCAATGGAAAGCATTGGTGGAGATGTGGTTAGACGCAAGGCACAAGGTATGCCACTTAAATAATAATATGTTTATAATAATTAGACAAGGTATGCTACATTCTCCTTTTGAACATAGTGAGTTAGTGATGCTGGCATTTGTTACGTATTTCCTTTGAGCTTCTAATGTTAATTGTGGACACCAAACCAATATTTCCTTTGAGCTTCTTTTTCAGTCAATAAAAATTTAACAAGCTTGAGTATTGCTGCTAGCTGAATTTGATCTGTTAAAGCTTTATGATCTTTTGTTGTCATTTTGTTTTCCATGATTGGTTAATCTAAATGAATGTGCACTTATACTAAATACTGTAGCATTAGTGTTCAGAGCCTCAGACGCTCAGTTTCTGAGCTTTAGCTGCTGCTCAAACCAATTGCAAAATAGTAAAGATTTAGAAATGAACTTTGCAGACCAAGTAGCTTCTCCAGAAATGGCAGATCATCACCATGTGCACATATACTGAAGAAACTACATGTTCGACAACAACATAGATAAGGAAAATAATAATATTTCCAAGAAAAGGCAACTGATAGAAAGGAAAATGTCTTATAGACTACATCTTAGGTCAGAACAATTGATACCTAAATGACCAATTAGTGTTGTAGTTAGGCAGTTGGAGAGGAACAAAGGTACCAAGCTTATTTTAGGCCTGAAAGCTGGTGCCTAACTTTTTTTCGTTGCATAGTTAAATCCAAGCCCAAGACCCAACATGTTTCTTAACAAAAAATAGGGAAAATACATGAATTTGTTATAACCTTTAGAGGTTGAGGTTGCACGGGTATGTGCATTTATCTTTCCAGCTTCCGTAGGTCTCCCTGCATGTTCATTTTGATCTTACTTTTGATGGCAAAGCTCATTATGGTCGTTTGAATTTTAGGGCTTACTTTGCTTTCTAAATAAAACAAAAGGGCTAGCATATTTTTTTGCGTAACCTGAACCATCCAAGTTCAACCTAAAATCCTAGCAAGTCTGTATGTGTGCAGCACAACTTCCAATTTCCAATAGAATTTATACTTCCCCACATCCTAAAACTGTTGTCGTGAGCTCATGACCAAAGCTTCAAATTATTTTTTCATCACGTTGATGATTTCTAATTACAGCTAAGTATATGCACATCTTTCAAGCTCTTTGTCGGAATATGCTGGACTAAAATCTAAATATTCTTAAATGTTTAAGAGCTTCCCCTATAAGCAATGCAACTGTTTATTATCAATGTTTTCTTGAAGACGCAACATCTCATATCTTGTTGCATTCATGCTATCTTGCATTGAATCTATTATATTATCCAGATACTTTCTTGTGTCATGTCACTCATGTATCATATGCAGGAAAAGTGTACCAAAAAGCAACTAAATAGAGAGAATGTCTGGTTACATCGCACTTGATCTCGATGCTACATTCACAGGCCCATGTTGTGGTAAGAAATGAAACAATAATGTGTATGATCACTATTCTTAAGACCATGTTCTTGTTTCAAGATAATAGCTCGTTACTGTTTGCAATTATTTTAGAAGAAAGATATATTCAAAGATGTAGAGCCCACCTCAATTGATCTATTCAAGAACTTCCATTGTAGCAAAAATAATGGATTTACCGAGTCCGTACAGAAAGCAATTGTAAGTGATTGTTTACTTTTATTCCTTCTCTACATAAAGTATACATGAATAATACAATGTAAGAAACATCTACTCCTGTCATTTTGCTAGGATGATATGGAAGGCATTATGAGTGAACCAGTACAAGATGGACAGGAACCAAAGTCACCAAAAGAAGTTGTTTCTTAGGTTGTCAAATCAACTACTTTTCTTCGTGCTGCAGGTGTTTGTTCAGCCTCCAAGAGTACCTCTAGAGGTGCAATATCATCACAGGTACAAGTGTTTCACATACCAATCATGTTCCCTTCTTTCATTGGATCATTTGTACATGCAACATGTACTTTTTCTGAAGGGTTTGACGTAGAGAACATCTTGTTTGACTGCGAGAATTAGTAGCTGCGGCTGATGCCACCGCTTATTATATTGTAGTAAGTACTGTAAATGGACAAAGATAAGGGTATTCGGTGAAGAATAAGTGGTTGTAGGTTGCTACGATCTACTCTCACAAGTTACTGTAGCATTACTGTACAATTGTACAGACAACAAGAGCAGCTGAAAGTAGCTACAATGAATGCAGACAATATCTAGAAAATTTAAAACTATTTTGATAACACATTTTGCTGCACAACTAGCAGATCAAATTCCATTCTTGACTAGCAGCACAACTAGCAAATCGTTTAGAACCAACATGACTGCCCATATATGTAGACCACTTGATGCTTTGGTGTCTGATTACATATTTATACATTATTTATTAATTATGTTCTTGTTCTTATTTGTCTCTATGTGCATGGCTAGATATGAAGTAATAAGTTATGTTTATTTAAAAGTCCAGGATCTTCAGGTTAAGCTTGAGAATGAGAAGCAAGAAAAAGGAGAAGTTCGACAAGAGTTGGATAATTTGAAGATGGAATCAGAAACTTCAAGGGTAAAACATTCTGAGGAAATAGAGGGTTTAAAGAAGACATCACAAGAAATGCATGCTCTCCTTCGCTAACTATTGAGCTTCAATCAGGATCAACACAATCCCGGGTCAAAAAGTTACTAAGGCCCCAACAGTGAACTATTGTAGGATGTTTCTGTTCTAAAATTTGGTATTTAGTTGAACTATGTCTAGTTTTATCAATAGTTGGTCGCTAGTTTTATACATGTAGAACTAAGTAGGTCCAAGTTTGTTGATTTTTGTTATTGGTAGCTCCAAGTTGTGTTGAACATTTTTGCTTCTTATAAGACGTATTGTGACCTATGAATTAGAAATTGTGTTTGCTATAATTTTGGTCTTTTGATATGTAAATTTTGTGAAATAAGACATGCGAACATCTGTACAGTTGAATGTGATTGCTCAAAAAATAGGCTACATATTTTGCTAATATAAAATTGTATTCATAGAAAATTACAAATTAGATTTAATGAGGCCACAATTTTGGCCCAGCACTAGGACGAGCCATTTTATAAATTATGACAACGAAGTTCGTCATTGAAAAGTGACATGTGTTATTGATAAATGTCATAAGCATTTGCCACATCAGCTCCACATCACCAGTACTCATGATTTTATGACAAAATTTGGTCCACATGGCAAGCCTCTAGCTGATTATTAGTGATGTTCTTGTTTGGAGTAATGACAATATGCAAATGTCATAAAATCTATGACGAAGTAGAATTCTCACAATTTTAATGACAGAAAAACTTCAAATCATCATAGAACCTGTTTAGCCATGTCACATACATGATGAACCAAAAAATGTCACACAAGCGTCATAGATTTCAATCTATGACATATATTCACTTATCAATGACACAAGATGAATGTCATAGAAGGTAAGGTGTGTTGTAGTGTTACTGATTTCTAGTTATAGCTTTAATGATGTATCAAGTTGAGCAATTCTCATAATTACTAGACAAGCAAGAGTAACCCAACCTTTGATTTTAATTATTAATGTCATCATCCTTGATCAATATCCTCATTATCATGGTGTAGTTCTTACTACGATGAGATAGCAAAATTCAAGTGCTCACTGTCCAGGAGCGATGGCGATTCAAATCGATTACTAACCAGCTGGTAGGTATTCCTAACACAAACCTGGCGTACCTTGTGAAGTGCACTCACAACGGCAGCATAGGTCATCTTTCGAACAATTCTAAAGCAGGTCCATCCCGCTACCATCTCACGGGGATTCAACAATAGCCAAGATGTCCAAGCCATATAGTCCAAGGTTGTCGCTAGGTTAGCTAACCATGCACCCGCCCTTGGTCTAATCATCTGCAACCACCCGTGGATGCACACCCGGTCGTGCTCCTCGACTAGACTTGAACTACATGGCTTCGTGGTCGGAACGAGTTATCCAGCTAGCTAAGGGATTAGGCATGCATTCAACATGACTCAAGGGACCCCAACGGATGGTCCTTAATCTATAAGACCGGTGAGGCGACCAGAGGGGTTGAATGGGAGCTAATCAAATTTTGTTTCCAAACACTGATTGTGAACACTTCACTTCAATTGAGATGAAGCAAGTGCTCAAAGCAAGATCACATCAGCAAACTAGTGATCTCATGATTACAAAATATTCGTAATACTCACATGAGACCAGCAAAACAAAAGGATCAAAAATCGAACGCCGAAAAGTCTGAAATGGTCCAAAACAGTATCGCGAACAAGTGATGTTTTCAGCAGTATGAAATTCTGTTCTTGAATCCAAAACTAAACCAAACAAACTCCAATTAATATAAAATTTTACACACATCTGAGCAAATATGTTTCCAAGATCTCCACAAATTTTGAGCTCAATCGGACTTGTGTATCAACCGCAGATTTAAAATATAGCCAGAAATTAGGGTTTTGTTGGGGTTTTCTAGAACGAGTTCGAACTGAGTTTTTCTCGAATCGCAATCAAAATCTACAACAACTAGGTGTATACAGTGGTCTGAAGATTGCAACTTACCACCAATCAATCCCCAAACCAAATCCTCTCAAAAGAATCAAAGGTTTTCCACAAAAAACACAAGATCAGGGAATGGGAGAAACCAAGACAATAAAACTTCAAAAATTCCATCAAGGGCACAAACTGAGATTTGAAGCCAAAGAGCCTGTGGGCCATACCGGTGACCCTTCCTCTAATTAAACTTGAAGATCAAAAACACAGTCGAAGTACAAAATCATTGCAGATCCCTCGGCTCAAATGGTGTCTACCTAGAGAGAAAACTAGGAGCTCTAGAATGAGTGATCTAAACAAATGGTAGCTATGAGATGCTGAACTAACTAACCCTTCCCTCTATTTATAGAGAGTTATTCACAATTCATAAACTACCCCTATTTACATAGAGCCTATCCACTCCATTGGGGGCGAAATGGACCAACTCCTAGGTTTTCGATCTAACGGTCACGTACTTCACACGGAGTTGCTTCGTCTTGATGCACCCTCTGCGATCACGGCACGTGCCGCCATTGGTTCACTCTAGAATCACCACCGAGTTTTGAGGACCAAACTCAGCAAAACCCGTCGTCCGTAGCACTGGGTGGTTTTGAGGCCCAAACCACCATACCTACCATGAGCACCGCACCTCGTGCACGTCCTCCATGACCAAACATGTGTCCCGTCAGTCCTCGACCACGCCGGCAACACGGTCCACTCGATCACATCCTCGCGCAAGTGCGTGTCCCAAGTGTCAGCCACCGCGGGTGGTCACCTAGCTGCTCTGGTCCATCAGTTAAGACCCAACACTCGCCCTTCGCCGCTCCCAGTCCATCAGCACGAGCCCGCATGACCTTCACCTTAGTCGTCGACCACCGTCCCTGTGCTCTACACTTGCAGACCACAAGCCGACCGACATGGTTGCACAAGCATAATCTCACACTCTTGTCATTTGGAGTAAGCAAAACTTGATCCCCAAAGAAATGGGCAACGGCTCAACATGGCCAAGCAAGAAAAGGCTAGCCCTCAATAAGAGGCAAATGCAGGGCTCAACACCACTAGCCACAAGCTAAAATCTCATCGGAGCACAAAAATCTTTATCGAAGCATAAAAATCAATTCAAAGCATAAAATCAGCACAAAAGCTAAAATCAAAGGTAGTTCCTCTAGAAATAGGAAACGGTTCAACACAACTAGCAAAAGCTCCAAAAGGCTCAACTCTCCTCCCCCTGTCACAATACTCCCAAAAATCTCTCTCAAAGCCAACAGCTCCAAATAACCTTGTTGACAAGTGAACTCATCAAGCACAAACAAGGGTAGAAAGAAAAACTTCCCCTCGAAAAGAGAACTCCCACTACTACAGGGAACCTCTGTACAGGCGGTCCGGTTAGCATCTACACAGGCGGTTCCAGGAACCGCTTGTGGTGCACCAACTGTGATGTAAAACAACATCACAGGCGGTCAATCAAAAACCGCCTGTGATAGACACACATCACAGGCGGTCCGGTTTAAAAGAACCGCCTGTGATAGACACACATCACAGGCGGTCCGGTTTAAAAGAACCGCCTGTGTTAGCACACATCACAAGCGGTTTTAATTATAAGTCCGACTGTAAGCACACATAACAGAATTAATAACAGATTCAAATACAGAATTAATAACAGATTCAAACACAGATTCAAACACATATTCCATACACATATTCATCATACAAAGATTCCATACACAGATTCAAACAAGTTCTATAGCAGGTTCCATACACAGATTCATCCACATATCAAAAGTTCCATCATACCAAGATTTATACACATCAAGTTGCATAACAACTCAACATCTCAAAGTTCCATAGACAACTAAACATCTAAAGTTCCTAACTAAAGACCTAAACACTGTGTGATATTGTGTACAAACTTAGTTCTGGGAATTTTTGCAAATTTCCATTTACATTGTAGAATAGCCCTTGTTGATGAAGAACTTCACGGCGCATAAAGTAAAGCAAGTCTCTTACAACCTTAGCCACGCCGGTGGAAACCATATCTCTTTCTAACCATTCAGCATTGATCTTAGATTTAGGAACCTGCAATGAAAGCAAAAAGCAATCGGTGCTAAGAGTAATGTGATGAGCAACAATATAACATAAAAATTGCAACATAGACAATGATAGCGAACTTACATCCTCACGATTGACCATGTAATGGAAGGTGACACGACACCATTCGCATACATAATAACCGCACAGGACAGTACCCGGAGGTTGTTTGTCACCATATGGAAATAATGATATTGACAAATTAGGCTTGTCCTCTGGATGTTCGCCGCCAAGATCTTTCTAATAAAAACGGTATGCACTGCATATAAGAATAGCATTGTGAGATTAAGAATACATTTGTTAAGTTGTAATAAGTACAAGTGTGCAATAATAATCATACTTCTCTAAAATCTTCAAGAAGTCATTATACGTAGCCTTTTCCATTCTCAATGAGTCGAAGACCACGACTTTACCATCCTTTGGCCAGATCATGATACAAATGTAGTGGTCACTATATAGACATAGACGAAAACACATGTTAATATCACGATTGCCATAATTTATAGTTCAAAATTAAACCATGTCGATAACTTACTTAAAGTGGTGCGGAGCTATTATTAAGTCCTTGCCATGTTGTACATGATTATACATGGCTCGTCCAATGTATGCCGCCATTACCTTCATTTTCTTTCTCTGATTCTGTTTGACGGCTTTCTCAAATTCAGCATCGTCCAAGTCTTTGTATTCTTCTCCTTGCCTCAGAGCAACTACTTTGTAGCGAGCTTGGGATATCATCAACGGGTCAAGAAACCCTGTCTTAAGTTGTTTCTTCTTATCATCCATGTATTGCATCCTACGTGTAATAGTGTTAATCGTTAGACTCTCGTTTATGTGTGCGTGTACAAAACTAACAAATATGAAAGTTTAGAGGTACTTACAAGCAAAAGAGGGTTAAGTAGTTGGTTTCCATCCTTTGTCGGTGGTACAACGACCAGAGATCGTCAAAGAATAAATGCCGCACAGGATTTATATGATCATTGCTCCAAAATGCATCTTCTGGCACAACAAATGTGAATTCCTCGAGTTTGTATTTGTTGCTAGCCACCATGTACCACTCATGCATTCTAATCTCCGGAGTTGACAACTTAGAAAGTTGCACCGTCGTTAAGAACGGCCTCCCATTCACAAATTTAGGAGGAACATCCTCCTTCTTGTATACCGAGATATTGGTTTTAAGATGTAATGATTCTCGAGTATGAATCATTCCATCTTCTTCCCATACTTCGAAATTGTCTATTTGGGCCGACCGTGTGCCTACTCCATGAGATGCTGATACTGCTTTTGATTGATTAGTCATAACTCTCTGCAATTTATGCAGGTAGCGTGCCACTGATTCTGACGGTTTCTTGACATCGTCTGTGGCGATTCGCTTATGAATTTTCTTTGAAATAGTTGGCCCTTCAACATTGGTGCCAACCTTTGGTTCCTTTTTGATGTTGACGTCGACATTCTGAGGAACAATTTTGTCTACGTCCCCCTCGTCGAGTTCCTTCGCAAGAGGCGATATGATTGTTTCAACGATTTTTTTGGAGGTCGGTGTCATATCTTCCTGCACCATGGGGTGTGGAATGATCGAACTAGCTTTTTGTTGCATTGGTGTTGAATTCGGCTCATCACCAAACTTGATGTCGCGTCGATGCCAAAGAACCAACTCGTTCATTGCCTCCTGCAAAGTTATGATCCCCTCAACTGGAAAATCTATCTCCCAATCTTCACAACCACTGTCTGTGATTTCTAGAACTTGGACCACAGCATAGTGTGGCGGGACAGGATTGTCCTTGTAGTTAACAAGTCCTGGTTTTACCAAACCTGTAGCAGCTTGCTTTGTTTTTGTCCCAGATCGATTGATTGGAATATGAAGAATGCAAGGCTTGTCCTCAACAATATCGTCTACAGGGTACTTGGTCAAGTCTTGCATAGATCCAACGCTGCTAGGGACTATAGGTGGACTCATGTGGCTTGGCTTGAGTTCAAATGATATGCATTCTGTTTTCTTCATTTTGTTCATCACGTCATTAATAGCCTTTTGTACCCTTTCATCAATAGTCTCTTCAAGGGTCCTTTTCGACTTCTCGTGTTTCCTATATGACGACGCATACTCTGGAAACACCTCTCTCCAGGAAATCTTAGAAGAGATTCCCCGAGCCCGTCCAGTGTGTTCAGGATTGCCTAGTGCTGCAGTTAGTATGTCATTCTCCCTCCGAGGCTTAAATTCTCCTTTTTTCTCTTATCTGCATATTCTTGAATTTTTGTCGAAACTTCGCCTACCAATTCTGGATGCAAAAGTTTGCCGTCCTCACTCAAACCTGCTCGACCTAAGATCCAACGAATAGCTCTCTCATCGATATCTTTTAATATTGGGTCCAAAGTGCCGTTAGTTATAGCTTCCTCGATAATCTTGTTCCACTGCACAACTTTATGGTGATATCCGCTTGACCCCAGGCGATGGGGGTGTTTGTTCATCTTCGCTCTCTGAGAATTAGTTTCGCCCAGTTCTTTGGCCTTCAGTTCGGTCTTCTGACGAACAAATTCCTCCCACTGAGCTTGAGTGATTTTCCCCATTTTCTTGGGCGGAGGAACCTTATTCTTCTTAACAAAGTCCCTATTCATCTCGGCCTTCCACCCACGAAACATCTTGGCCATAGCAGAGAGCATCGACTTCCTTACTGCATCCTCTGTGCCTTTTGGGAACTTGAATGACTCAGACAACTTAGCCCATAGCTTGTTGCGGGTGTCTTCATCTAAATCCTTCCATTTTTGAAGTGTGATTGGCACTATATCTCTAACAGTAGCCCCGTAGGAATTTCGAAACTTTGTAACCACGTCAAGTGGTTCTTCAGGAAACCCCTCTGCATTTAGTTTTGTTACATACATAACTGCACCTTCTTTCATCTGATTTGGACCTCGTCGCCCTCGTTTCCGATTATGTGAAACGGATGATTCAGGCATCGGAGCATCCTCCGTGTTTCGTGTAGAAGATGCATCCTCTTTCTTCCCTTCATTTGAAATCTATATAGTGAAAAAATTAATGGCCTTTCATATATGAACATTATTTTACAATATAGTCGGCATATTTCTATTTACCTCTTCATCGTTGGGAATATAGTCGGCATCAAGCTCATCTGATGTTTTTTTCTTCCTTGGAGGTATAGGAGTACAAGGATTGTCGTCACTAGAACTATCCTCCCCGCTCCCTTCACCGGAGCTGCTCGTTGTCTGCCATTCAAGTTTGGTCGCGTCTTCATCAACTTTGTTAGACGCACCGGTGCAGACCACATCCATACTAGGCTGCTCGTTGTCTGCCATTCAAGCTGGTTCCATCGATAAAGGGATATACTGTTAGTCTGATATACTGGTTCCATCAATAAGGGAACTTGGAGAAAAGGTGATTCAAAAGAAATCGAGCCCAAACCCCCCTACGGGGCAGGATCGGGTCGGGAAGCAAGCTCGCAGATAGAAGGGCACTTTCCAATGCAGTTAGACAGAGAAGGCATGGCTGTGATGTTATAATGCTGAAGGACCCCAAGAAGAGATTATGCCCTATAGTCTACCACCTCTCGTTATTTGTGGGCTTCACCGAGGGCGGGAAACATTTGGTGACATCAAACGACCTTCGGACTGGGGACGTCTGCGAGCTTGTTAAGGGGCCAGACGATGGTGAGCCGGTGTACTCTGTCCGGATGTGTGGTCACAAAATTTAAAGCCGCCCCGGCTTCATCTGTGCGCTTCTCTTCTCTTATGTCGGCTACTAAGATCACTTAGCACCCCACCTAAGAGAAGAGAAGCACACACATGCAGCCGGGGCAGCTTTTAATTTTGTGACCACACATCCGGACATAGTACACCGGCTCAACATCGTCTGGCCTCTTAACAAGCTCACAGACGTCTTCAGCCCGAAGGTCTTTTGCTATCACCAAATGTTTCCAGCCATCGGTGAAGCCCACAAATAACGGGAGGTGGTAGACTACAGGGCTTAATCTCTTCTTGGGGTCCTTCAGCATTATAACATCACAGCCATGCTGAAGGACCCCAAGAAGAGATTAAGCCCTGTAGGACCCCAAGAAGAGATTAAGCCCTGTAGTCTACCACCTCCCGTTATTTGTGGGCTTCACCGAGGGCGGGAAACATTTGGTGACATCAAACGACCTTCGGGCTGGGGACGTCTGCGAGCTTGTTAAGGGGCCAGACGATGGTGAGCCGGTGTACTCTGTCCGGATGTGTGGTCACAAAATTTAAAGCCGCCCCGGCTTCATCTGTGCGCTTCTCTTCTCTTATGTCGGCTACTAAGATCACTTAGCACCCCACCTAAGAGAAGAGAAGCACACACATGCAGCCGGGGCAGCTTTTAATTTTGTGACCACACATCCGGACATAGTACACCGGCTCAACATCGTCTGGCCTCTTAACAAGCTCGCAGACGTCTTCAGCCCGAAGGTCGTTTGCTATCACCAAATGTTTCCAGCCATCGGTGAAGCCCACAAATAACGGGAGGTGGTAGACTACAGGGTTTAATCTCTTCTTGGGGTCCTTCAGCGTTATAACATCACAGCCATGCTGAAGGACCCCAAGAAGAGATTAAGCCCTGTAGGACCCCAAGAAGAGATTAAGCCCTGTAGTCTACCACCTCCCGTTATTTGTGGGCTTCACCGAGGGCGGGAAACATTTGGTGACATCAAACGACCTTCGGGCTGGGGACGTCTGCGAGCTTGTTAAGGGGCCAGACGATGGTGAGCCGGTGTACTCTGTCCGGATGTGTGGTCACAAAATTTAAAGCCGCCCCGGCTTCATCTGTGCGCTTCTCTTCTCTTATGTCGGCTACTAAGATCACTTAGCACCCCACCTAAGAGAAGAGAAGCGCACACATGCAGCCGGGGCAGCTTTAAATTTTGTGACCACACATCTGGACATAGTACACCGGCTCACCATCGTCTGGCCCCTTAACAAGCTCGCAGACGTCTTCAACCCGAAGGTCGTTTGCTATCACCAAATGTTTCCAGCCATCGGTGAAGCCCACAAATAACGGGAGGTGGTAGACTACAGGACTTAATCTCTTCTTGGGGTCCGCCAATTCAGGCATTCCGCCGATGCCATTCTCCATATAAGTCCCAAACAGAGAATAGGGATGAGGTAGTCAAGATTGTAGGCGCTAGTGCTCAACTACTAGCATCTATAGATATGGACACAAGTCCAAATTTGGTGCTACTCGGCACCATCGATATCACTAGAAAAAAAATACATCAAAGAGATCCACTTCCCAATAGTACTCGAAGATAGTTCATTGACTTGACACTCTCTAAGAGGTTCATACAAAATACATTCTCTCTAAGAGTGAAACCTACGATACTCATATCGTGTTGTTTAGGACTAAACATCAACAACCCCTTGACTGGTCGCTATCATACTCAATTCCAAAATATTTTTCCAATATGTCGGCTTGAGTAAGGAGATCTGGGCTTGGGAGTTCCTCCAAATCATCTGCAGCTTCATCATCTTCAGCATATTGCAGGGCTTCATCTTGAATAATTTTAGCCCTCTTGGAGTCAGCATACTTTTTGATGGACAAAGCACACTTCTCAAGCATGTCGCATACATCTCCAATTTGAAACAAAGTGGTCTTAAGTGTGTACACTGATTCCGGTTCACTAGTATCCACAACCCCATCAGTCACTAGACTGCGAATGATGTCAACATGTGTCTCGATGACTCGAACTGAGCTCTCAACCATGTCAAGTGGTTCTTTTTCCATCTCTAAAACTGAAAATGGCCAAGTCTCACAATCAAAATTGAGATCGCAACAAAGGCAGGGATCAGAGGGAAAACAAGGATGTGGCTTATAGGGCAAAAAGAGGGGTCCAAATAACATTGTCATGGCTATGAACAAGTCAAAGATGGGAGATAAGAACAAGTCTTATAACATAGGGTTGGGAAGCAAAGATAGGTAGTCAAAAAACTAAGAAGGGAGATAAGAACAAGTCTTATAACATAGGGAGATAATAACATTGCCATGGCTATGTACTTCCATGATGTATGTGGCCATAAGCACTAAAAATAGACTTGTTGCCCCAATCACTATGGAGATTTTCTACCAAGAAGGGGTCCTAGTAGTTGCATCAACTATCCATGACAAAATTCTTCATAAGCATAATGACCAACATTTAATCACAAGGCATGAATTTGTAACAAGTAATTAAGGCATGATCAAGGAGTGCACCGAGGGCTCGGAGATGGGCACGGCGGCGCACTCGGCGCTCGGGCTCGGCGGCGCTCGGGCTCAGGGACGGGGACGGCGGCGCTTGGCCTCGGGGACGGGGACAGAGGCGCTCGGGCTCGGAGATGGAGACGGCGACGCTCGGACTCGGAGATGGAGACGGCGACGCTCGGGCTCGGAGATGGGGACGGGGACGGCGGAGTTGGGCTCGGGGACGGCGGAGTTGGGCTCGGGGACGGCGCGGCCTGGCGGGCGCCCAGCTCGGAGACGGTGGCGCTTGGGCTCGGGCTCGGCGACGGCGTGGCGGGCGCTCACGGCTCGGAGACGGGGACGGGAACGGCGGCGCAGCAGCCTGGCGGCGTAGTATCAGCTCCGGGCGAAACCTAAACCCTAAGCCACCGTACCGAGGCTTTTATATAGTAAACACATCACAGGCGGATTTTTAGAAAAACCGCTTGTGATGTATAACATCACAAGCGCTTTTCTATTTCGACCGCCTGTGATATGTAAACTTCACAGGCGGTCCAAATAGAAAACCGCTTGTGATGTTATACATCACAAGCGGTTTTTCTAAAAATCCGCCTGTGATGTGTATGTAGTATAAAAGGCTCAGTGGTTCCAGCGCAGGAACCCTAACTTCCGGAGCCCGACGCCGCTAGGCTACGCACTACTGTAGCGGCGGCGGATTTTTTTGATCTACGGGGAGAAGGTTTTGTTTTTGATTTTCGGGCTTGATTTCAAGAGTTTATGCATATATATGATCTCCGTTTGTTTTCTTTCTCATTTTGATACGATTTTTTGCCTCAATTTTGTAATATAGACCGGAATTGAAGAAAAACTCAGGAATTCCAAGATTTGGACTTGTAGTTGATCTAATTTAAAGATTTTTTTGAAGAGTTGTCTCACCTCAAGGTACCTATATTGCTGCAATCTTGTTTCATTTTCATGCACATTAATTCGTTCATGATTTAGGGATTAAATTCAATTAATTAGGGATATTTTAAAAATTTTTTGTCTCATGTGCTAGGTACATCTGGATATGATCTTGTTTCACTTTCATGAACATTTATTTTTTCATGTTACATCTCGATATTGACGTTAATCAATATAGGGATAGGTAATGGACCGAGGTTGGATGTACAATGTGCCAAGACCACATCCGTCGTACATTCGAAATTTGAGAAGCTTTATTGAAGCGGCCAACAAGCACGCGAATTTGCGAAAGAGCAAGGAGATATTATGTCCGTGCATCGATTGTGATAATAAGATAGCTTGGAGAGATATAGGAGTAATCCAATCACATCTGCTAAAAAGAGGGTTTAAAAACAATTACACGATATGGTCAGAACATGGTGAGTTAGATCCGTGTGAAGTGCCTGGTAATGACGAGAGAGTTGTCGGAATTTTAGATCTTAAAGTTGATGGTAAAGTGGATAATGTGGATGCTAATCAAGATTTTGAAGAATTTGATTGTGAAGAGATGTTGCGCCATATGGAACCAGAAATGTTAAGTTCTGTGGGATCGCAGAAATGGCTATCTAAAATGGAGGGACTGGAAAGTGCCTCAAAAGAACCTTTATATGATGAATCAAAGGGTTGTGACAAAGAGTTTACTACACTGCGTATAGTTCTAGAACTTCTGAAGTTGAAGGCTAGCGCCGAATGGTCTGATACTAGCTTCACAGATCTTTTGAATTTTCTGTCTCAATTACTACCAAAACCCAACAAACTACCAACAAGCACTTATAAAGCGAAGAAGCTTATATCTCCCATAGCTCTGGGTGTGCAAAAAATTCATGCATGTCCGAACCATTGTATTCTATATCGTGGCGATTTTGAGAACGCATCAAGATGCCCAGTTTGCAATGTCAGTCGATACAAGAAGAGCTACAATCAAGACTGTGTAAAAAAATTCCCGAAGAAAAATAAAAATAAGAAATCCACTATTGGACCTGAAAGTGACGATGACACTTTTGATGACATGGATGGGAAAAAGAAGTCAAAGAACCCAGCTTTGGTGATGTGGTATCTTCCAGTAATTGATCGCTTAAAACGTTTGTTCTCAAACCCTAGGGAGGCTGAGCTTATGCGTTGGCATGCTGAAAATCGCAAGCAGAATAACAAACAGATTCGACACACTGCTGATGCATCACAATGGAAAAATTTTGATCTTATGTATCCTGAGTTTGCCAAAGAAACCAGAAATGTAAGATTTGCTTTGGGTACAGACGGAATGAATCCATTTGGTGAAAAAAGAAGTGTACATAGCACCTGGCCCGTGACTTTAACGATGTACAACCTTCCATCATGGCTGTGTCACAAAAGAAAGTATATTATGTTGACTATTCTTATTCAAGGTCCGAAATCAGCTGGTGTTGATATTGATGTGTTCCTAGAACCTCTTATGGAAGATATGACAAAGCTCTGGAATGAAGGAGTTAGAATATGGGATGAGTATTGCCGTGAGTATTTCAACTTAAGAGCAATTATATTTGTTACCATCCATGATTCTCCCGGTGGCGCCACACTATCAGGGCAAAAGACTAAAGGAAAGAATGGTTGTGTAGTGTGCGTCGATGGAACTGCTTCCATGTACCTTAAATGATCCAAGAAGTTGGTGTTCATGGGACACAGACGGTTCTTGATGAAGCAGCATAAGTACCGAAAGATGAAAGAGGAATTTAACAATCAACTGGAAAGTGAAGGTGCACCAAAGCCTTATAGTGGGAAACTTGTTTTTGAAATTGTAAAGAACATTCATGTTGTATTCGGAAAGGGAAAAAACAAAGGAGAAAAGAGAAAGAGAATTGACCCTTCAACTTACACAACTTTCAAGAAGCAATCAATATTTTTCAAGTACCTCCCATACTGGAAGGATATGGAAATTTGCCACAGCATTGATTTGATGCATGTAACAAAAAATGTTTTTGACAACATCATTGGAACCTTGCTGGGCATGCCGAGTAAGACAAAAGACGGACTTAAATCACGCAATGATCTAGTAGATCTTCAAATCAGACTGGAACTTCATCCAGTGGATAGTGGCAAAGGGAAGCCTTACCTCCCCCCAGCTAGCTACAACTTGTCAGTTGAGGAGAGAACAAAAATTTGCAAATGTTTGCGTGGGGTCAAAGTGCCCACAGGTTTCTCATCCAATATCAGCAGACTAGTCAGGATGAAGGACTTGTCTCTATTTGGCTACAACTCTCATGACTGCCATGTGATGATGACGGTGTTCCTCCCAATTGCGGTAAGAGCCCTCGAAACAGAGCATGTCAAAGTTGTCATCACACGCTTGTGTTACTTTTTCAATGTGGTTTCACAAAAAGTAATAGCTTTAGAAGACTTGGACTATCTAAAGGCATACATCATCGAGACTATGTGCAAGCTTGAAATGTGTTTTCCTCCATCATTTTTTGATATGCAAGTACACCTAATCATACATCTCGTGGATCAGATAAAAATATTAGGGCCACTATATTTACATCATATGTTTCAGTTGGAGCGATACCTGGGAGTATTAAAAGGTTATGTGCGAAATCGCGCTCACCCAGAGGGTTCAATCATGGAGGGATACACTACAGAAGAAGTGATTGAGAGCTGTATAGATTACATCAGTGACGGAACAATGATAGGTGTGCCTGTACCTAAACATGAGGGTAAACTATGTGGGAGAGGGAGATTGGGCAAGAAAACTTTTCGCGTTGAGGATTACAAGCTAGTACATTGTGCTCATGGTAGTGTACTACAACATCTCACGATAGCCGAGCCTTACATAGAGGAACACCTGAATGAGCTTCGTAAAGAAAATCAGAACCGCACAGAGGACTGGATCATGAGGGAGCACAAACATCGTTTCAGCGAATGGTTAATGGACAAAAACATCCCATTCGGAGACTCTTCGGATGAGAAAACAATGAAGAATTTGGCTTCTGGGCCATCGTGTTTTGTGACATCATGGCAAGCATATGACATCAATGGGTACACATTCTACACTAAATCAAAAGACATGAAAAGTGTTGCACAAAATAGCGGTGTTCGTATCGATGCTTTTGACCTACATGGACAGAAGACCACATATTTTGGATTTATAGAGGAAATATGGGAACTTGATTATGGCCCAAGCATGAAAATACCCTTATTTAAGTGCCAATGGGTACAACATCCCGTGGGGGTGATATAGATAACTACGGACTCACACTGGTAGACTTAAAGAAAGTAGGATATAAAGATGACCCGTGGGTTCTCGCCGAATGTGTTGCACAAGTGTTCTATGTACTCGATCCAGCAGATGAGAAGATGCATGTAGTTATTTCTGGAAAGCAAAAAATTGTTGGAGTTGAGAATGTGGGAGACCAAGATGAGGAATACAATAAGTATGAAGAGATGTTCGTCTTTAACGGTCTAGAGAGAATCAAGCGTGTGGAAAAGAAAATTGATAAGAACTTAAAGCCATACATGCGGAAAAATGGTAGTTCATGAAAAATTGTATGAATCAAATTGTATTTGTTATCATGTATGATCGACTATGAATTGTGGTTGCCAATTAATTTAAAATCTCTCTAGTCATCTATGTGTGCTATTATAATTCATTTAAATTGTATTTGCATATTATTGTTAAAAATTAAATATTAATTCATTTAAATTGTATTTGCATATTTCTGTTAAAAATTAAAATTATTTTCATATTTAAATTGTATTTTCATATTTTTACAATCACAGGCGGTTTTGTCTTAGGGTCCGCTTGTGAAAATGATAGAGCACCACAGGCGGTCCTAAACAAAAACTGCTTGTGATACTATTACATCACAGGCGTACTGAACCGCCTGGGACATCACAGGCGGTTTTCTAACCGAACCGCCTGTGATGTAAAAATCCTACCGCTTGTATAGAGCCAAATTGTACTAGTGTCCCCTTAAGAAAATATAGAAATGCAACAAGGAGTAGGAAATGGAGAAAATGCAGGAGCTTTAGGAGTATACCCGTTAGAGCGTAAAAATGTTCTAAGTGGTGATGTGCTAAGTGTGCAACAATAAATGCACGTGCTAGCAGATGCTCAAACTGATCATATGCACAAGATATGTGAAGTGTAAGCATTTTGATTTAGTTTTAAGCATTTCAAAGAGGTGTTCACCACAAAGACAACACTAAGCAAATAGTAAGCAGGAAATCAACTAAGTGCCAGTCACAAGTAAACAAGGTGAACTACCCCCAAACTGTGGTCACTCATCATGCTAGAAACATATCTGAAATATATACCATTTGAAATTTTCAAGATTTATCAGATTTTGCAGCGGATTCCAAATATCATTGAAAAGCATGTGAGTGCAAGAGGTTGTAAGCATTGTCTTTGTGTGACTTTTCAATCGGGTGTAGCCTATGCAGAAAAGCAATCAGAAGCTAAAAACACTGGTGTGGTTCACTTGTTCTCAACTGCTATGAATCAAGAACAAGGCAACACAATTGTTAAATGTTAAGGACCTTTGTCCTTCGAAGCATTATCTCCTTTATGATATAATGATCTTCAAACGAAGGTCATGAAGCATACATCTTCATCATTCATACCAATAGGGATTTAAATACAAGAGGTGTGATATTCAGTCACATATTTATTCCATGATAAATGTATAAACTTTGTCAAAAATCAAAATTCATATTACAATGATACCTTCGGCTTGCTCGAAGGTGGTGACGCGAGAGCAATTACAATTTAGCATGAATAGTACGGTGGTACTGTTCACCTATTTATAGGCACGGGACATAGCCTGAGTAAAAATACATTTATGACCTTAGCCTATACTTATAATCCTAATACTTATTAGAGATTAACTAGTCTTTTCCTCTTCGACTCGGCATCATGTTTGACCTTCGTCGCCACCTTAAGCCAAAACTGACGTCCTTTTGCTATAGCTTCGGCATTCGACGTTGTCGCTTACAGTCAATGTCTTTGTCTTGAGGACCTTCAGCGAAGAAGAAGACTCCCAACATCGCTTATAGACAATATCTTTGTCTTGAGGACTTTCGTCGGAGAAGAAGACTCCCAACATCGCTTACAGACAATATCTTCGTCTTGAGGACCTTCGGTAGAGAAGAAGACTCCCAATAGTAGCCCCTTCATGGTGCTAGGTCATTTTTTCATAACGAGCTCGATCCGTGAAAAACACGAAGGCTTCTGGATGCCGAAGGTCTGAAAAACACCTTCCTTGGGCTTGTTATTAAAAAACGAATATAAAATTTACAGCGCTTACCGGTCCACCGATCAGCTAGTATGTGCGTCTCGGTGGTTCTCCCTCTTCACCTCCTGGGCTATATAAACAGACGAGTTGGTGAGAAGTTACTACAACATTCATTGCTACCACGCTGTTGTGTTGCTGAAAAATTTTACTGCAGCCGAAGCTTCCTGCTTTCCGTGCACTTGCTGTGTAAGATTCGGGCAAACGTTCAATTAGCAAAGTGTAGCTTCATCTCATAAAAACTGAAATGGCTAGAGTAAGGTCTACTGCCAGAGTAGCACATAAAGAATAAGAAACTGGAGCTACTGTGATGGCCCCTATCTCAGAGACGATGAAACATTCTGGGTTAGTTGTGCAAGAAGAAAAAAGAGTCAGTTGCAACAGAAGATGTTGTTGTTGCTGAAGCTGAACCAACTACTGCCAAAGCTGACAGTGATAATGAATATGATGATGGCATTTAAAGCAGAGGATCTGCTTTTAATGAAGAAATTAGGATATTTTGGAGAGTATGATGACGAACTAGTTCGGTTTGTTGGGAAGAAGTGATTCTAGAACCAAGAAATGAGGAAGTCATAGTTTTTAAAAGCTTCTGTAGAGCAGGTATTCGATTCCCTCTATAAGAGATGATTGGTGAAGTTTTAAAGAAGTTTGAAATCTACCTTCATCAACTCACCCCAAATGCCATAGTTAGACTTGGTGTATATATATGGGCTCTCCGAAGCTAAGGGAAGAGTGCTAACGCTGAAGGATTTTGTCAAGTGCATGAACTCCACTACTAGACTAAGGCTAGAATTGATGGATTACATAAGAACTTCGGATGTTACAATTTTACATACCGAAAACATACCAAAGCTCGGTTACCGAAAACATACCAAACTTCGGATGTTACAATTTTGCACCAAATGGTCGACTGGTTGGACAAGTGAATGATTTTATGTGAAAGCTAACGAGAAGAAGAGGGAGAAGCTTATGACTATGGTGATGAGTCCCATCAGACTGAGCTTCGGCATGACACGACCATTGTGCAATATGCAACTCGGTTCCCCTTGCCAGTTAGCCGAAGTGGAGTTTAGGGTTGTGGCAGAGCATATTAGTACTCGAGATTTGGTGCAAGAATACCTGGCCAACAAAACTTTTCCAACGTCTAGTGGGTGGTGGATGCCAAAGAAAAAAGAAGAAGGGAATAAATATGAACTTGTACGACTTCCGTACCACTTTAAATTCTAGAAAAGCTTCGGCAAGCCCTGCGCCGAATGGCTGAAATTAATAGAGACAATGTGCAATAAGATTCTTGGGAATTATATGAAGAAGGAAGATCAATTGATGAAAGCTGCCTTCGGCACCCGAGAAAAACAAAGACTGAACCGAGTGATGGACGCTCTTAACTTCGAATACCCAGATTACAAAAGGCTTGATGAAGGGGCCAGAGGAGCAAAGAAGAAGAGGGTTGTAAGTATTTTAAAAAGGCAAGGCATGCAATCCATTGAGGAAGATCAGAGGGCTGCTAAAAAACAAAAAATTTCAGCGGAGCTGAAGGATTCGGCTCTTAAGAAACGTAAGTCCTCAATCTTGGCTCCTAACGAGGCGAAGGTACAAAATGTACCAGAGAAGACTGCCAGCACCTCTTCATCATCCTCTGCTAGTGTTATAGAAATATTGAAGGTAATGGCTGAAAACTTTCCATTTGCTATGCTAAGTCCCTTAGGGTCGAACCTGACTAGTCTATTGTAGTCAAAGGAGAAGGGGATTGAAAAAATCTCGAAAGGGAAGAAGACTGCTTCGGCAACTGGGGGAAACACGGGGGGTCAGAAGAAACAACAGTTGATGGATGCAATGAAGGCTATACATAAGACCCTGCCCCGGTCTCGGTGGAAAAAATTGTTGACTCTGCTAATGTCGTCAATGCCAAAGCTGATGAGGCTGCGCCTGAAGCTGAAAATAGCAGAGGCCGTCTCGGAACCACAATGTCAGAGATTGGCAGAATTATAGTTTATGTGGTTCCTAAGAATGACATGGCTGAAGTGACCACTGATAGGGCTTCGCCCTTAAAAATGAAAGAGTTGGAAGGGACTTCTTCGGAGGACATAGAATTGGACCTACGACACCTAGGAGGCCAGGAACTCTCCGAAGAAGATATCTCTGAGTTAAAGGAATTCACCATTGCTGGCGCTTACAAGTCCGGATCCGTGCTCTTTGGCGGCGTCGACGAAGAGATTCTAGGGTGCATCCCTAACCATGCCGGAGTAAAAATTGTCAATACTTTATTAAGGAGTATCGGATTTCCAAAGCTCAAACGAGATCTCAGTAACTATAGGAGGCAACATTTTACTGGAAGCTTATTCTATTCGAATTTTAAGGTATAAATTTTGATGTTTGTCTCTTCAACTTTTTAATTTTTATATTTCGAGAGTTTCAGGTTGACTTCGGATTTTTTTAAGAGTCTGATGCTGAGTAAGGCTTTAAAGCAACAATAGGAAGATGAAGATAGGAAAAATGAGCTTGTTATCAATAACATGGAAAAGAGAGTGAAAGAACTTGAAAATTCTTTGGCAGAAAAAGATTCAAAGAATAAGACTGCCAAAGCAGACCTAACCGAAGCTCATCTTTGGATAAAGGATCAACTGCTCATATTTTTTATCAAAACAAGAAGCTTGAAGAAGCACATTCAAATTTAAAGGAAGCTAGAAATCGTTATGAGCATGAGGTTAAAGGCTTAAAAGATAAAGTCAAAGCCAAAGCAGAAAAAGCTCTGAATTATCTGAAGCCCTTAAAATGCTTCAGGACACCTGCTCTAGCTTCGCTGCTCGATGCTCCCTTTGCCTGTGCGAAATCTTTAGTTCAGTCGGAGCAATAACAGGAGAAGAGAAATATTCTGCCAATGATATTCGGAAGGCGCTCAAGTTTGTGGAAAAATAAATCAATGAATTTGACAAAGTGATGGAAGGGCACGGGGATTTTTGTGCCCTTGTGGCCGCCCGGGGAACAACTAATATATTTGCAAAAGCTGGGTGTAAGCATTTAAGAAATGTTAACAAGCCCACTTTCGCTATCTCTCCAGCTGACATTAAAAACATTCCAAGTGAAGCTCAAAGCGTGGGGAATAGATTTATTACCCAGATCTGGGCGAAGGGCGATCGAGAACTGGCTAGACACAAAGCTCGACCTCTTCTTGACAAAGTATGATATAATACCCCCTGCTTTTGACCTCTATTTGTCTTTGTTTCACAATGCTAAAACACATTATTTAATAAATTTTTTAGGTTGAAGCCAACGAAGAGTGAAAAACTGAAATTGAGAGAATTTGGTGGACTTAGAAAAAAAATTCTTGTAAAATTTTGCAAAAATGATGTTTTAATGTAATGAAATCATCGAAGGATTGGATTGTAGAATACTATTACTTTGCAATGTTACCTTCATCTGCTATCATTTGCTTTGTTGTAGATGAAACCACCTTATTTATTTTGAGCCGAAGGCAAAAAACACCTTTCCTTCTTTTCGTTCACATTGAAGCATCTTCATTCATAGCGAAATATTTTCGCAACAAAGTCAAGAACCTTCCTTTCTTCTTCCATTAGTGTCTTATGCGATATGCCATGATGCGATGAAGCTACTGATGTCTAATGTATGCCCATATGAATGCAAAAGATGGTGAGATGAAGTATGCAAGTGTATGCCGAAGATAAAAACTCACACAAATACACACCCAGACTCTGCATCCCCTTAGGAACGATTGGAGTCTCTTCACCTCTTACTTAGGTGGTATTTTAGCTCTGCATTCCCTTAGGAACGACTTTGGAGCTAAGCTCTGCATCCCCTTAGGAACGACTTTGGAGCTTCTTCACCTTTGACTTAGGTGGCATTTTAGCTCTGCATCTCGTTAGGAACAACTTTGGAGCTACTTCACCTTTTACTTAGGTGGCATTTTAGCTCTGCATACCCTCAGGGACGACTTCAGAGCTTTTCCATATTTTTTACACTCAATGATGTAATATCAAATCTTTACATTTTACATATGGGGGAAACTGGCCCTTGTATTGTACAGGGCTGTGTAAGGAAAAATGAAAATCACAACCTATGGCCCCATTAAAAACCATTCTTCCCTCTTGAAAGGAAAATGGTGCCATCGGGAAAAGAAAGAAAATTATATGGTTTACACATAATATCTCCGAAGCTTGTCTACGTTCCAGGATCTTGGAACGTCATTTCCGTCCATGTCTTTTAGCCTGTATGATCTGGTCTTGATGAAGATACTACCAAGAAGGGACCTTCCCACTTGAGTTGTAGCTTCCCCATTGTGTCTGGAAGCACCATATGTCTTGGCTTAAAATTCTTTAGTCTTACTTTCCTGTCTCGCCACTTGACTGTTTCAGCTTGATATTTATTAATGTGATCTATTGCTTGAAGTCTGACCCCTTCTATAGTGTCTTTTGATATTTTTCAAGTAACTTCGTCCTCTGTCGAAGCTAGAGTCCTTATAGATCTTGTCCTTGCTTCTTCCGATGTTATTTATTCATCTCTGAACAAAAGCTTAAACAGAGTGAACCCTGTTGACCTTGAGACAACAGTGTTATGATTCCACACTACTTTCACCAATTCGTCTGGCCACTTTCCTTTTGGCATATTAAAGATTGATTTCATTATTCATGAATAATGTGATAATGATCATGTTGGCTCGCTCTACCAAACCATTAGATTCTGGATGTCTCATAGATGCAAAGTGTATCTTTGTGTTGATTTGATCACAATAAGTTTTAAATGTTTCAGCATCAAATTGTGTTCCATTATCAACTATGATAGCCTTCGCCACACCAAAATGGCAAATGATGTTCTACGAGAAGAACTTTTGAATTGTGGTCGAAGTGATCGTAGCTAGAGGTTTAGCTTCGATCCATTTTGAAAAATACTCCACTGCTACCACAACATATCTAAGATTTTCTTGTGCTGGTGGGAGTGGGCCTAGTAAGTCTAAGCCCCACCTTTGCAGTGGCCAAGTGGGCGAAATCAGTTGTGTTAGAGATGAAGGTTGCTTCTGATCTCTGGCGCACTTCTGACAGTTTTCACATTTTTGAACCAGATCCGCTTCTTCTGAAGCTACCTTCGGCCAATAGAACCCTTGTCTGAAAACTTTTCCAAGGAGTGGCCTAGATCCGATGTGGGCTCAGCATCTTCCTGAATGTATTTTTCATCAGCTCTTGACCTTCGGCTCTAGACATGCATTTCAATAGTGGAGAACAAACTCCTTGTTTGAACAATTCCCCTTCTATGATCACATATGGCCTTGCCCTGGCATGCATTCTTTTTATGTAAACTTCGTCATCTGAAGGATAATTGCCTTGGAGGAAAGACACATTTTTTGTTCTCCAATCCTCGTTATGCATAGGTGAAATCGTAAGTACCGCTCACTCCATGAGCTTGACCAAAGGTGCTTTGAGAGTTTCGAAGAACACTTCTGAGGGGAGTGGGAGCTCCTGTGCCGCTGATTTAGCTAGTAAATCTGCCTGCTCATTTTCTCCTATTGGGATGATTTTCACTGAAAAACCTTCGAAGGAGGCCTCCATCTTTTGGACTGTGTCAAGATACTTTTTGAGCTTCTGATCTCTTGCTTTGCTGCTTTTATCAACTTGCCCTGTGATGACTTGCAAATCAGATTTAAGAACTACCCTTCTTATCCCCATTGCCCTAAGCTTTCAAAGCGGCAAAAGAATGGCTTCATACTCTACAATGTTGTTTGTGCAGTTGAACTCTAATCTGGCTGCATAGCAGGTTTTGATTTTGGATGGTGAGATTAGAATAGCGGCTGCACCTGCTCCGAAAGTTCCCCATGATCCATCACAGAATACTATCCAAGCTTCGGTATATGTTAGGTGTCCTTCTTCATGAGCCCTGGCGTCCAATCAACAATGAAGTCTGCTAGTGTTTGGGATTGGATCTAGGATCTATGAACAAAATCAATGGTGAATTCGTTCAGCTCTGCATCCCATTTGCCAACTCTTCTTGTAGCTTCTCTGTTTCTTATGATGTCCTTTAGAGGTTGAGACGAAGGTACTATGATATGGTATGACTGGAAATAGTGTCGAAGCTTTCTAGAGGCCATCAGTATAACATACAGTACCTTCTCCAACTCTGTGTAGTTTCTTTTCGATGGACTTAGTACTTTAGAGACGAAGTATATTGGGACTTGCTTCTTTGCTTGTTCATCTTGTTATTCTTGCACCAGCTCTGCACTAACTTCAGCGTGGGAAGCAGCTACGTATAGTAGCAACGGAGCTCCTTATGAAGGTGGGGTCAAGGTCATTAGCTATATAAGATACTGTTTCAGATCTTCGAAGGCCTTTTGTTGATTTGATCCTCATTGGAAGACTTCGGCTGACTTTAATACTTCGAATAATGGTAAATTCCTTTCTGCTGGTCTTGATATGAATCTATTCAATGATGCCAGCCTTCCTGTTAATCTCTGAGCACCTTTTCTTGACTTTGGTGGCTCCATCCAAAGTATAACTTCTATTTTGCTTGGGTTAGCTTCAATCTCTTTTGTTGATACTAGACACCCAAGAAATTTTCCCTTCTTCACCCTAAAAACACAATTTTCTGGATTTAGCTTGAGGCCAGCTTTCCTGAAGTTGCCAAATGTTTCTTGCAAATCAACTATGTGGTTTTCTTGCTTCATGCTCTTGACTATAATATCATCAACATATGTCAAAACATTCTTGCTGATTTGAGTGGTGAGAACTTTGGAAGTCTTCCTGTTGAAGCTTCCTCTAGCATTCTTGAGCCCCTCGGGCATCCGAAGATAGCAATAAGTTTCACTAAGAGTTATGAAGCTTGTTTTGGGCTCATCTTCCTTCTTCATCCAGATCTGATGATAGCTTGAGTAGCAGTCCAGCATACTCATAAGCTTCAAAGTGGCTGCAGCATCTATGAGGGAGTCTATTCGTGGTAAAGGGAATTCATCCTTCAGGCACACCTTGTTGAGATCTGTGAAATCAATACATATTCTCCACTTTCCATTGGCCTTCTTTACCATAACAGTGTTGGCTAGCCATTCTGGGTATGTTACTTCTCTGATCACTCTGGTACTTTGAAGCCTTTTAACTTCATTTCTTGCCCCTTCATCTTTATCATCTGAAATCTTCCAAAGATTCTGCTTCCTCGGTCTGACAGTTGGTTCTACATTGAGAGATGTTCGATAACGTCTCTGTTGACACCACAAAGGTCATTGGCTCACCAAGCAAAAACATCCTTGTTACTGAACAAGAATTTTAACAGAGCTTTTCTAGTTCATTAGACAGTTGGGACCCAAACAATACCTTTTGCTCAGCCATGTCCTCAAAGAGAAGCATAGACCTCGGTTGATCTGCTGAAGCAGCTTTATCTCTTATATACTTATGCTGCTGGTGAGCTTTGGCTTCATCTATGTTGTGAATGGCCCTAGAATCTGTCCAATTCCCTTTGGCCCTTCTAGCGGCCTCTTAGCTTCCATGCACAGCAATAGGACCCTCGTCGGATGGTATCTTCATACACAGATATGTTGGATGAAGTATTGCTTCGAAAGCATTCAATGTCCCTCGTCCGATGATTGCATTATAAGGATAATCTATGTCAACGATGTCAAATTCAACTTGCTCTATTCTGGTGTTATGCACATAATCGAAGGTGATTGGCATTATTATTTTTCCAAGTGCCGCTATCTGCTTTCCTCCGAAGCCAGACAGGGGGTGCGTTGCATCATGTATTTTGTCATCTTGCTCTTGCATTTGTCTAAAAGCTTTTGCGAAGATAATGTCTGCTGCACTACCCATGTCTACAAGGACATTATGAACCAAGAATCCTTTGATAACACATGATATGACCATGGCATCATTGTGAGGGTAATCTTTGAGCTGAAGGACTTCTTGAGAAAATGTAATTGGTACATGAGACCATTTGGACTTGATGAAGGGTCCTTACACTCCGACGTGTTGTACCCTTCTCTATGCTTCCTTCTTCTACTTCTTATTGTCTGGTTCGGAACTTGAACCGCCTGTGATTGGGAGCACCAGCTTCGTAGCCGAAGGTGACACACCTTGATCACCTTGCGAAGCCATTATCGTGGTCATGGAAGTGAGTTCACTGGAGGTGGGCACCAATGTTGTCCACTTGTTCTCAACTGCTATGAATCAAGAACAAGGCAACACAGTTGTTAAATGTTAAGGACCTTCCTCCTTCGAAGCATTATCTCCATTCGGATATAATGATCTTTAGACGAAGGTCATGAAGAATACGTCTTAATCATTCATACCAATAGGGATTTAAATATAAGAGGTGTGATATTCAGTCACATATTTATTCCATGGTAAATGTATGAACTTTGTCAAAAATCAAAATTCATATTACAATGATACCTTCGACTTGCTCGAAGGTGGTGACGTGAGAGCAATTGCAATTCAGCGTGAACAGCACGGGTGTACTATTCACCAATTTATAGGCACGGGACGCAGCCCGAGTAAAAATACATTTATAACCTCAGCCTATACTTATAATTCTAATACTTATCAGGGTTTAACTAGTCTTTTCCTCTTTGACTCAGCATCATGTTTGACCTTTGTCACCACCTTAATCCGAAACTGTCGTCCTTCAGCTGTAGCTTCGGCATTTGACATTGTCGCTTACAAACAATGTCTTTGTCTTGAGGACCTTCGGCGGAGAAGAAGACTCCCAACATCGCTTATAGACAATATCTTTGTCTTGAGGACCTTCAGCGGAGAAGAAAACTCCAAACATCGCTTACAGACAATATCTTCGTCTTGAGGACCTTAGACAGAGAAGAAGACCCCCGAACATCTGGTTTCGATCTTCCACTACACTGCTCAAGTTCATCCAAAAGTGCAAATGGATGTAGTCTCGATACAGTGATGTGGTGACAACTGCAAACCCATCTCGATCTATCTGATTATCACTTATCTAGATTTTGAATTTTTAGCACAGAATGAATGGACGAATCAAGACAAGTGAATCACTCAAAGCATGAGACATAGCCACCTAGCATACTAGTTGTTGGTCACTTGTTCTCAATTGTTGTGGATCAATAACAGGGCAACACAATTGTTAAAGATTAAAGACCTTCATCCTTCGAAGCATCATCTCCTTTCGTATATAACGATCTTCGGACGAAGCTCACGAAGGACACACCTTCATCATTCATGGGAACAGGAGTTCATAGAGACAATATATGCTATTGATTCATTCATTTGTATAATTATTTCATGATAAACATATGAACATTAATAGAAATTATATTACATTGATACCTTTGGCTTGTTTGAAGGTGTTGACACGAGAGCAATTACAATCCAGCGTGAACAGTATGGGGGTACTGTTCATCTATTTATAGGCAACTACAATGGCCTATAGGCTATTACATTTATGCCCTCAACAATTACATACAATGTTTACAAAATGTCCCAAGGGTAACATCGTCATTTGTATTTAATAACTTGAGCAACACCTTCTCCTTGCATTGCCTCATTGCTTCATCATGACGAAGCCTGCTTGATGAAGTGTGCTTTGTTGTACTTCCTTTTCATTATGCCGAAGCCACGCTGTCTACCGTTTCACCGCGATGAAGCTGTGGCGGAACTCCCCGAATTATTCCAACTTAAGTGCCTAAGCCCTGCCTTAGAGGCTAGACCACACTTAAATGGGAATAACCCGTCAATTCCTCGGATCTAGTCCGACACGGCCACTGACAGGATCAAGTACCACAGTCTCACTCGATGGTGAGTCACAGAGCAAATACAACAAAGCATAAAACCATGCATGGAAGAGTGTTAAATTATTACATCATCATTGTCATCATCGGAGTTTTACCAAAAGCAGTCATCATTGTTCTGAAGTGCAGCGGAAATAAACTAACGGTAAATAAATAGAGAGATGGGGAAGCCTGTCCCATCACTCCTCATGCTCCTCCTCAGCCGAGGCAGGGTCCCACTCGACAGTCCAACCCGGTGGCAGGGTGGATGGCCAAGTCACTCCAGCAGCCATTTCCTCCAGAGAACCTGTAAAATTATGCCACAAGCAAGGCTGAGTATACTAATACTCAGCTAGACATACCCGGTGTGAGGAGTCTACTCCTCTACCTCTAGACATGCAGCTGTTTGGGTGTGGGGTTTGGTTGCCAAAAGCACTAGCTGAGTTTCTAAATCAAGATTTTAACTTTGTCAAAATTAAGTGTGACTCTCTTAAGGCTAAAAGTGTACTATCTACTCATACATAGTAGCAAGCATTTTTAGCAATCAACATCTTGTGTCATCTCATCACAGTTCCACTTATTACTCAATGCAGTACAATGGATCAAGCAGTCTCATTAGCTGCGAGAAGCAGACGATTCGAATCGAGTTTTTATCCTTGCAAGGTAAACCTAAACACACGACATGCAGGGGCACTCCGTCCCCACACACATCAACCGTCCCCCTCGATTCCCCGTCAGCAGATCAGGGCTCACCGCCTTGGCGTACAATGCCTCACTGACCCCGACTGGCCATCGTGCAGTGACCGCACTTGTACCCACCATAACCGGAATGGGAGACTACGTCTCAGGTCGCGTGAGGGGTAAAGTCTACTGCCAGGTTCAATCAGGTACTAGGCTTACCGATTTACCATATTTCTCGGTATGTGTTTAGTACGTTCAAACGCTTGACACAGGTATCCGCACGTTAATCCTTATTCCATTTTCCATCTCGTGGGCAACCAATCCCCATGGATTGTTGTCCACCAACTAGTATCATGACAGTGTGAAAGTGGGTACAATCAATTTCCTGATCTCGGGCGAGTGCTAGAAAAATCACTCGTCTTCTACCGAGATCCTAATTAAATAAAGCAACTACTCGACCTGTCACACTAGTATTCATCTCAAAAGGGTTCCTGAGATCATGCAACTAGGGTTTCAAACAATTCCTACACCTAAGTGCACAATCAATCCTACAATCAATGAGTGAAGTAAAATAGCATAAATAACAGGTTATGCATAAAGCTGGGGCTTGCCTTCCAAAGCAGTGGCAGGCAGGTCCTCTGGTGCAGGCTCGGGTGCTGGGTCTGGGGCAACCTCCTGGGCAGCTCCTTGCTCCGGCACGAGGATGTACTCTCCGTCAGCAAGATTACAGTCTATCGAAATGCAATGAACATGTATGTCATGATTAGGCAAGATTTAAGAACATTAAACTACAGAAATTTAAGTCAAGAATTAACTTAGGGTTCCCTGGCTATGTGGGTCTTCTAGTGGTATATATATATATATATACCCAGACTTATTCCCTTTTAGGTTTAGGTTTTCTTTTAGGATAACATAGGGGATTTGCATTGTTTTTATAGATTTCAGTGCACAAATTTACAGAGGTCTTAGGAGGACATTAATTTCCATTATCCATTTTCCTTTCTTTAATTTTCATTTAGGGTTTCTAGTGTAGGTTTGAACTACAACAGTATTTTAAAAATTTTCAAAAATTCTATAAAAATTACAGTGGGTTGTCACTTGCTATTCTAGCTGGTTTTTAAGAATTTGAGGCTCAAAGTACCAAAGCTAGGCTTTAAACAAAAATAACAATAGTTAGGCAAAATGGGCCACTTTACACTACACCTCTTAGTTAGGTGTAGGTTCTGTCCTAAAGGTTATTTTTGTTGGCCTCTATTAGTGATACTAAGCTCTTGTACCAAAAATGGCAGAGAGCAACATGATGGTTAATTTATGATGGATTTCTAAAGTTTGGTGCAAAAAGGGTGCTTAGAACTAACTTGTCATTTGAAAAATATCAAACAACAGATTTCAGATTTTTCTTAAGTTCTTATTATCAAAACATTAGTTATCCTAAGGTTTGGGGAGGTTTCACCTTAGGGTCATTTTTGTAGGGTTTTTCTAAGTTATCCCTATTTTATTAATTTAAAAGGTATCCTTCTTATTTTACACTACAACAGGGTATGAGATATTTTTTCCAGTGAACTATATTGGATGAGTATCTTAACAAAAATAGGGGTGCCCTCTGTTTTATTATTTATGTCACCTTTTCTATTTTTCTTAACCTTAAGCATATTATGGAATAAGGGGTAAAAACTAACTTAATGTAGTGGACAGAGGGGTTTAACATTTTTAACTAGGTCAGTAGGTAGATATAAACTTCTCCAAATTTTTCTAACCCTAGTTAGATAGTACAACCATTTTTCTTGCTATTATTAAGCTTTTGGTCAAAACTAAAATTAAATCAGAACCTTATATTTTTCTCTAGTACTTATGGGGTTTTATATTTTTCTTAGATAGGTTACATTATTTAGAGTCTGGCAAAATTAGTTTGACCAAATTTGGATAAACCAAACAGAAGTTATGGGTTTTTAAAGTTTCTGTTTGAATTTAAATCAGGTTTTAATAAAGCTTTTCTGAAAAAGCAGTTTGCGCCGAGGTCCCTGGGTTTAAACCGAATCAAACTTCGCAGATCTACCCTCGCGCCACTATTGCCCTGAGTCTCTGACATTTCACTTATCCCCCTGGCTTTCTCTCCCTCTCACCCGCAGTCCTTCCCCCAACTGAAACAGTAGCCGCGGAGGAGAAAAGGATGGCGCGGCTTACCGGTGGCGAGGGAGGTCCGGAGAGGTGGTCAGTGACGTTCGGGAGGTTGCGACGGTCACGTCGATGTGCGGGTCGTCGCCGGAGGTGGTCGGAGTCACCCTGGCCACGAGCACAGGCGGCGGGGGTCGTCGGCGGCGCCTGCTCCGGCCAAACCACAGCGGTATAGTTCAATTAGGGTGCACGAGGAGCTTCACGGGATGACACAGAGGCCATGCGCGCAACGAATCGGAAAATGGTGAAGGGGTTTACCCGGTCCACGTGCGCCGGCGGGTTCTTGAACTCCGGTGAGCACGATTGGGCTATTCCGGTGACGGGGGTCCTCGGGTCAAGCTTGAGCACGTGCCACGGCCTCACCAGGAAGCTATCTGGGGGCTTGGATCGAACGGAGGAGGACGGGAGAGGGGTTGGCCACGGTGGTTGCTCTCGGGCGGCACTGGCGGGTCACGGGGAGGTCGCCGGAGGCAATGGCTGGCTCGGGCAAGTCAGGCGAGGTACAGAGGAGGCGATGGGGAAGGCAGCCGAGCACTGGGGTGGGTTTTATAGGCGCGGGCGCGGCCGGGGCGCCGGCTCGACCGTTTGGCGCGACGCGGGCACGCGGGGCGCGCGCGGGCGTGCTCTGGCGAGCTCAGAGCGCGTCGAACACGTGGCGCGTTGCTTCTGCCCGTGTTCTTCGCTCTGCTGAGCGGCCAGGCGTACGAATCTTGCCCTACCGCCTGTTGGAGATCTCTTCCCTGCACCTAGAGCTACCTAGTTCATGTGAGTTCCAAGAGTAGATGTGGTCTGGTTGAGGAGATATGGTGGCGCCAAGTCTTGTCTGTCTGCACTGTTCAAACCGAGACAAAACCAGTGTCAACTCGTGTCAAATGGTTTTGGCTTGGGTTCAAACTTTTCCAGGGCATTCTATGGTTAATTTGGCGCCATTTTGTTAATTGGGTCGACAGGTTTTGAAAAGGGGATCAAGGTGAACATGTGGGATCTTTGTTCAAGGGTTGGTTTTTGACTTTGGCAATTTCTGAATTTCTCCCTTGTGTTCAACCTTTGGTGATCTTTTTAGGGCCTTTCTGAAAACTTTTTGAGGGCACTTCCTTACTATTAATTGTAGGTCATTAAGTATATTACAACTTTTATATTTGGTCCAAACCATGATCATAAGGTTTACATGATCTTTTGATCATGGCTTCAATTAGGGTTCTCATTACCTATGGGGGTTTTGCTCTAGGGTTTTGGGAGATCCCCACTTAGATGTGCATTATAAGCTAGGGCAGGACATCCAAGGTAGTTTACACTTGTTTAGGACATAGAATTCCAAGTTTGATAAATTTTGCCCACTTAAATCTTCATGTGATAATGGGTAAACAGGGGTAACCCTGGGGTGGACACCCTGAGTAACACCTAGGGTGTTACAGCCCTCCCCCCTTAAAGGAATCTCGCCCCGAGATTTTAGGTAGAGTCCCTGAGAGGGATGCTTGAAGGGGTGTTGGTGCTACTCTCCCCTTATACTCAAGTTTCACTTTCTTAACTGTTCTTCGAATGTCATCCTCTTTGCAACTTCAGAAGGAAGCCCTTCTTAAGTTAAATCCACAACTTAGACTACCCTTGTTATCTAAGTTTTTCTTATAATTGACTTCAAAGGGCAGGTGGGGGGGTGGGGTTTTGGGGTTACATACCGACTCCCTTGGGCAGAAAGTCGGGGAAGCGAGAGCGTAGAAAATCCTCCGTCTCCCATGTAGCTTCTTCTGCTGAGTGATGACTCCACTGAATCTTATACATTTTGATTGATCTTGCCCGAGTTGATCTTTCCTTTTGATCCAATACCATGACGGGGCACTCTTGGTAGGACAAGTCTGGCTCTATCTCAATGTCCGGTTCTGGTAGCACTTCAGTGGGTAGACGAACACATTTCCGCAGCTGGGATACATGGAACACATTGTGAACTGCTGACATACGGGGTGGCAATTCCAATTGGTAAGCTTCGGGTCCACAACTTGCCTTGATCTTATAGGGTCCAATGTAACGAGGGGCTAACTTGCCCTTGATTCCGAATCTCTGGACACCCTTGGTTGGTGATATCTTAAGATAGACATGATCTCCCACCTCAAACTGTAGAGGCTTCCGCCTCTTGTCATGATAACTCTTTTGCCTGGCCTGAGCAGCTTCTAAGTTCTTCTTGATAATTCTAACCTTTGCCTCTGCTTCAAGCACCAAATCTGGCCCAAAGATTTCCCTTTCTCCTGCTTGAGACCAATTTAGCGGGGTCCTACACCTTCTCCCATATAATGCCTCAAAGGGTGCCATCTTCAGACTGGACTGATAGCTGTTATTATAAGAAAACTCTGCCAAAGACAGACACTTGTCCCAATCCCTTCCATAATGTAGTGCGCATGCCCGCAACATGTCTTCCAAAATCTGGTTTACCCTTTCTGTCTGGCCATCTGTTTGCGGGTGATATGCTGAACTCCGTATGACCTGGGTTCCAAGTGATTCTTGCAGTTTCTCCCAAAAGCGTGCCACAAACAACGCTCCTCTGTCAGATATAATGGTCTTTGGTATACCATGCAATCTTACTATCTGATCAACATAAATTTCTGCGTACTTCTCTGTCTTGTGGGTGGTGTGTACTGGCAAGAAATGAGCAGTCTTGGTCAATCTGTCCACAATGACCCAAATAGAATCATGGTGCCTGGAGGTATTGGGTAATCCTACTATGAAGTCCATGCAGATGTCCTCCCATTTCCAAGATGGTATGGGAAGGGGATGCAAAGGACCTGCTGCCTGCAAGTGACTGGCCTTGATTCTCTGGCAAGTGTCACACTCTGATACGTACTTGGCAATTTCCCTCTTCATCCTGGTCCACCAATACAAAGATCTGAGATCACGGTACATCTTGTTGCTACCAGGGTGCATGGAGAACTTGGAGAGGTGAGCTTCATCCAATATCTTCTTTCTGAGCTCAGGGTCCTTGGGAACAACTAATCGATCTCCAAACCATAAAATCCCCTTGTTGTCCTGACGGAAACACTTGTATTTCTCTGCCTTCTGCTTGATCATTTCCTTAATAACCTGTACTCCCTTGTCCCCAATCTGTGCCCTGACTATTTGCTCCTGCAATGTGGGCTCCACTGAAATATAACTCAATTCACCGAAAGGAACCACTTCTATGTTCAGTTTGCACAACTCATCACACAAGGTGGTAATTCCCACATCCATGTTCAAACAATTGCACTGGGCCTTTCTGCTCAAGGCATCTGCCACAACATTGGCCTTGCCAGGATGGTAATGCATTTCCAAATCATAATCCTTGATTAATTCCAACCATCTTCTCTGCCTCATGTTCAGATCAGCCTGAGTGAAAATATATTTGAGGCTCTTATGATCAGTGTAGATGTTACAGTGTGCTCCCATCAAGTAGTGTCTCCATATCTTGAGGGCATGAACTACTGCTGCCAATTCCAGATCATGTGTCGGGTAATTCTGCTCATGGGGTCTGAGAGCTCGGGAAGCATACGCAATCACTCTATTCTCTTGCATCAAGACACATCCCAGTCCGGTACCTGAAGCATCACAATAAACTTCAAATGGTTTGGTATTATCTGGCTGAGCTAGCACTGGAGCTGTTGTCAAATGTTGCCTCAAGGTATGAAAAGCATCTTCACACTTTTGGCTCCACTCAAATTTGACTCCCTTCTTCAACAGTTCAGTCATTGGCTTGGCAATTCTGGAGAAATCCGGAATAAATCGTTGGTAGTACCCTGCTAATCCCAGAAAACTCCGAATCTGTCTCACTGTAGCCGGGGGTTTCCAATCCATCACCTCCTGTACCTTTTCAGGGTCAACCGATATCCCATCCTGAGAAATTGTGTGACCCAAGAATTTAATCTCCTTCAGCCAAAATTCACACTTAGACAACTTAGCATAAAGACGGTGATCGCGCAGTCGCTGAAGTACGATGTGCAGATGCTCAGTATGCTCGTCTTCATTCTTGGAAAAGACCAGAATATCATCAATGAAAACGACCACGAACTTGTCCAACTCTGGCATAAACACTGAGTTCATCAAGTACATAAAATAGGCCGGGGCATTGGTTAGCCCAAAAGACATCACCAAAAACTCATAGAGTCCATATCTGGTAGAGAAAGCCGTCTTGGGAATATCGCTGGCACGGATCTTGATCTGATGGTATCCTGAGCGAAGGTCTATCTTGGAGAATACCTTGGCTCCCACCAACTGATCGAACAGAACATCAATGCGGGGTAATGGGTATTTGTTCTTGATAGTCACCGCATTGAGAGGGCGGTAGTCAACACACATCCTCAAGCTTTCATCCTTTTTCTTCACAAATAATGCCGGACATCCCCATGGCGAAGTACTTGGGCGAATGAACCCCTTGTCCAACAACTCTTGCAATTGCTTTTTCAGCTCCGCCAATTCCGCAGGAGGCATCCTATAGGGTCTCTTGGAGATAGGAGCAGTCCCGGGTTGCAACTCAATTGCGAACTCAAGGTCTCTGTCAGGTGGCATCCCTGGCAATTCATCCGGAAACACATCCGGGTAGTCACAGACCACTGGGATCTGTGCTACTGGGGATTCTATCATAACAAAGGCACAAGAGCGGGTGCATCCCTGGTCAGGCAGATATAGTGTGGTTGCTCCACAAGTTGGTGAGTGCACTTCAATGGCCCTAGCTGCAACATCAATAACTGCTTGGTGCCTGGTTAACCAGTCGGTTCCCAGTATAATATCCACGCTATCCAACCCTAAAATGAGAAGGGTGGTCTTAATTATAATACTACCAAACCTTATGGGCACATGTCGGTTGACTTGATAGGTGGCAACCCTGCCTCCTGTTGTTGAAATTGTGACACCCCCATTGGTGTGGTGAAAAGGCAACTGGCATTTGGCACTAAACTTGGCATTGATAAAACTATGTGAAGCACCGGAATCAAAAAGAACAATAGCAGGATAATTTAAAACTGTAAAGATACCAGTCATGACGGGTGCTCCCTCTGGAATGTCAGCCATGGTAGTGAAGTTCAGCTTGCCCTGCCTCACTTGCACCTTCTGTCTCTTGCCTTGGTTCTGATTGACATTCTGCCCCTGCTGGTTTCTGGGGCAATTCTTGGCATAATGCCCAGTGCTGCCACAAGTGAAGCACCTGTTGTCATTGGCCTGCCGATACTGCTGCTGCTGCTGGTTGCTTCTCTGAGCGGGAAATTGGGTGCGGTTGGGTGCCTGCTGCTGCTGCGGTGGTCTGATCACCCACCTCCCTTGCTGCTGCTGAGGTCCCCTGCTCTGTGAGTCAGACACAATCCTGAAGCGCTGTGGCTGAGCTGAGGGTCCTGCCACAGGGGTCTTCCTCTTCTTCTCCGCTTGTCGAGCTAAAATGCAGTCCTCCTGGGAGATAGCCATGTTGACCAACTCATTGTAACTGTTGGCCCTGATGGTGTTGAGACGATCACGGAGCTTGGTGCTGAGCCCCCGTCTGAACCTGTCTCGCTTCTTCTCATCCGTGTCTGCATGGTATCCAGCATACTGGCACAAATCATTAAAGGCCTGGGCATACTGCAACACTGTCCTGTTGCCCTGAGTGAGTGCCAGAAACTCATTGAGCTTCCTGTCCATGATGCCAGCTGGAATATGGTGCCCTCTAAAAGCTGCCTTGAACTCCCTCCACTCCACCTCTCTACCTTCTGGCTGCATGGCAAGAAAATGGTCCCACCAAGTCCTCGCGGGTCCGCGAAGCTGCTGGGTGGCAAATCTGACTTTGGTGACCTCTGAGCAAACTCCATGGAGCAGTGGGAATTTGGATTCCACCACCCTCAACCACACATCTGCATCAAGCGGGTCCTCCGCCCTGGTAAACAATGGTGGCTGAGTACTGAGGAACTCCTGGTAGGTAGCAGCGACGGGGTGACGCTGATGGTCTCCACCATAATGCTGAGGTGGTGGCTGACGCTGAGCTAGCTGTCTCAGGATCTCATTCTGCTGGGCCATGAGCTCCTGCAGAGTGGGAGGCGGTGGCGGTGGAGGAACGTGCTCATTCTGACCACGGCGCGCTCTCCCAGCCATCTGAAAAATCACATGGTTGCTTAATAACTCATCTCCAAGCTTAAGGTTCAAACACGGTAGGGGAGTTAAAGCAATTTGATAGATTCCACATAAAACAAAAAGAAACATAAACCTTTCGTCCAAATTTAAACTGCCATTAATCATCCCCACACCTCCAAAAGAGTTTAACATGGTTACATCAATGATCCAAAAGACTCAACTCTACATAGCCTAGTACCCTGAGGGTGCAAAAGCTAAGCTAGCGGCGAGGAGTCCAACTATCATCAACCTCTAGTATTATTCCTGGCATCTAGTGAGCGAACGAGGCAACGATGGACTCGGGGGAAGGTGGTCTCTCTGAGCCAGCGGTGTCTACACTGGAAGCAGGCTCCTCCCCTCCCTCGATGTCAACGTCCTCGTCAGCCTCCTCATCATGGATCTCTTGGTGATGCATGTCTAGGTGCTCATTTGCCTCTGCTAGCTGCTGCTGAGTGTTGAGGAGCTGATCTTCGAGAACCTCGATGGTGTTCTCCCTGGTGCCCACTAGCTCCTCCAACTCATGAATCTCATCAGACATCTGCTCCACCTGCAGATCTTTTTCCACCAGCTCCTGGGACAAGTCCACCACGAGCTCCTCCCTGTTATCCAGGGTGATCTTGGTGGCCTCCAGCAATGCCATCAGGTGAGACATTGCCTCCCCACGCATTACTTGCAGACGATACAGAGCGTTCATGCATCGTACTGACAAGTGAGCGGTGTGGCCTGGGTAGAGAGCCCAGATGTCCTTGGCATGCTCCACCCGATACTTCCACATCGGGTCGTCCTCCTTTTCCGCAGGGAACAACCCAATGGGGTGGGTAGCCAGCTCCAAGGGATGGAATCCGCAGAAGGTAGTCAGTCCATGCAGAGCGATTGCCTCGATTGTGTCCTCCGCTCGGTACCCGAAAGACTCAGAGTCCAAGGAGCGCCAGCCTGGCTGCAGGGGATGAGGCTCCAAAGTCATCCTCACCCTACAGCGAGGCACCCGGTGCTTCTCGAACTGCTGCACCGCGTACTGAGGGGGTGTCAAGTATCCTGCCCCCTGAAGTACCTCCCACAAGATGCGGGGAAAACCTTCCCGTGCAAGTCCGTCAGTGTGGGTCAGTGCATTTCCGTCATCGGAGGATCCGTGGGAAGTCATCTGTGCACGGTTAAGCGTAAGTAAAAGAAAAAGAATTACAAAAAGAACAAGGAAAATAAAACTCAGCCTGCCTCTAGCTAAAAAGAAAAAGGCATTGGGGTCCTAGTTGGCTGTTACCTCATTTTTAAGTCCTTTTACTTAGTTATCCATTTGCTTAATTAAGAATGCATGCATGCACGTCCTGAACGACCTCTTCAGAAGATAAAAAGGAATAGGGAAGAACTCCCATCCTTTAAAAGTGGCCTATAGGGCCTAGTAACTTAGCCACCTAGCTACCCTTCTATTATCCTAAGGCTTCACGTCCTAGGTCTATCCTGCTCGTCCTACGATCTATCCAACATTGTTTCTATCAAATTTTACTTTAGAAAAGGGATGGCATTTATGGTTTATTGATTCCTCTGTGGTGGTACAAGCTCTGATACCAGCTGTGGCGGAACTGCCCGAATTATTCCAACTTAAGTGCCTAAGCCCTGCCTTAGAGGCTAGACCACACTTAAATGGGAATAACCCGTCAATTCCTCGGATCTAGTCCGACACGGCCACTGACAGGATCAAGTACCACAGTCTCACTCGATGGTGAGTCACAGAGCAAATACAACAAAGCATAAAACCATGCATGGAAGAGTGTTAAATTATTACATCATCATTGTCATCATCGGAGTTTTACCAAAAGCAGTCATCATTGTTCTGAAGTGCAGCGGAAATAAACTAACGGTAAATAAATAGAGAGATGGGGAAGCCTGTCCCATCACTCCTCTGCTCCTCCTCAGCCGAGGCAGGGTCCCACTCGACAGTCCAACCCGGTGGCAGGGTGGATGGCCAAGTCACTCCAGCAGCCATTTCCTCCAGAGAACCTGTAAAATTATGCCACAAGCAAGGCTGAGTATACTAATACTCAGCTAGACTTACCCGGTGTGAGGAGTCTACTCCTCTACCTCTAGACATGCAGATGTTTGGCTGTGGGGTTTGGTTGCCAAAAGCACTAGCTGAGTTTCTAAATCAAGATTTTAACTTTGTCAAAATTAAGTGTGACTCTCTTAAGGCTAAAAGTGTACTTTCTACTCATACATAGTAGCAAGCATTTTTAGCAATCAACATCTTGTGTCATCTCATCACAGTTCCACTTATTACTCAATGCAGTACAATGGATCAAGCAGTCTCATTAGCTGCGAGAAGCAGACGATTCGAATCGAGTTTTTATCCTTGCAAGGTAAACCTAAACACACGACATGTAGGGGCACTCCGTCCCCACACACATCAACCGTCCCCCTCGATTCCCCGTCAGCAGATCAGGGCTCACCGCCTTGGCGTACAATGCCTCACTGACCCCGACTGGCCGTCGTGCAGTGACCACACTTGTACCCACCATAACCGGAATGGGAGACTACGTCTCAGGTCGCGTGAGGGGTAAAGTCTACTGCCAGGTTCAATCAGGTACTAGGCTTACCGATTTACCATATTTCTCGGTATGTGTTTAGTACGTTCAAACGCTTGACACAGGTATCCGCACGTTAATCCTTATTCCATTTTCCATCTCGTGGGCAACCAATCCCCATGGATTGTTGTCCACCAACTAGTATCATGACAGTGTGAAAGTGGGTACAATCAATTTCCTGATCTCGCGCTAGTGCTAGAAAAATCACTCGTCTTCTACCGAGATCCTAATTAAATAAAGCAACTACTCGACCTGTCACACTAGTATTCATCTCAAAAGGGTTCCTGAGATCATGCAACTAGGGTTTCAAACAATTCCTACACCTAAGTGCACAATCAATCCTACAATCAATAAGTGAAGTAAAATAGCATAAATAACAGGTTATGCATAAAACCAGGGCTTGCCTTCCAAAGCAGTGGCAGGCAGGTCCTCTGGTGCAGGCTCGGGTGCTGGGTCTGGGGCAACCTCCTGGGCAGCTCCTTGCTCCGGCACGAGGATGTACTCTCCGTCAGCAAGATTACAGTCTATCGAAATGCAATGAACATGTATGTCATGATTAGGCAAGATTTAAGAACATTAAACTACAGAAATTTAAGTCAAGAATTAACTTAGGGTTCCCTGGCTATGTGGGTCTTCTAGTGGTATATATATATATATACCCAGACTTATTCCCTTTTAGGTTTAGGTTTTCTTTTAGGATAACATAGGGGATTTGCATTGTTTTTATAGATTTCAGTGGACAAATTTACAAAGGTCTTAGGAGGACATTAATTTCCATTATCCATTTTCCTTTCTTTAATTTTCATTTAGGGTTTCTAGTGTAGGTTTGAACTACAACAGTATTTTAAAAATTTTCAAAAATTCTATAAAAATTACAGTGGGTTGTCACTTGCTATTCTAGCTGGTTTTTAAGAATTTGAGGCTCAAAGTACCAAAGCTAGGCTTTAAACAAAAATAACAATAGTTAGGCAAAATGGGCCACTTTACACTACACCTCTTAGTTAGGGGTAGGTTCTGTCCTAAAGGTTATTTTTGTTAGCCTCTATTAGTGATACTAAGCTCTTGTACCAAAAATGGCAGAGAGCAACATGATGGTTAATTTATGATGGATTTCTAAAGTTTGGTGCAAAAAGGGTGCTTAGAACTAACTTGTCATTTGAAAAATATCAAACAACAGATTTCAGATTTTTCTTAAGTTCTTATTATCAAAACATTAGTTATCCTAAGGTTTGGGGAGGTTTCACCTTAGGGTCATTTTTGTAGGGTTTTTCTAAGTTATCCCTATTTTATTAATTTAAAAGGTATCCTTCTTATTTTACACTACAACAGGGTATGATATATTTTTTCCAGTGAACTATATTGGATGAGTATCTTAACAAAAATAGGGGTGCCCTCTGTTTTATTATTTATGTCACCTTTTCTATTTTTCTTAACCTTAAGCATATTATGGAGTAAGGGGTAAAAACTAACTTAATGTAGTGGACAGAGGGGTTTAACATTTTTAACTAGGTCCGTAGGTAGATATAAACTTCTCCAAATTTTTCTAGCCCTAGTTAAATAGTACAACCATTTTTCTTGCTATTATTAAGCTTTTGGTCAAAACTAAAATTAAATCAGAACCTTATATTTTTCTCTAGTACTTATGGGGTTTTATATTTTTCTTAGATAGGTTACATTATTTAGAGTCTGGCAAAATTAGTTTGACCAAATTTGGATAAACCAAACAGAAGTTATGGGTTTTTAAAGTTTCTGTTTGAATTTAAATCAGGTTTTAATAAAGCTTTTCTGAAAAAGCAGTTTGCGCCGAGGTCCCTGGGTTTAAACCGAATCAAACTTCACAGATCTACCCTCGCGCCACTATTCCCCTGAGTCTCTGACATTTCACTTAACCCCCTGGCTTTCTCTCCCTCTCACCCGCAGTCCTTCCCCCAACTGAAACAGTAGCCGCGGAGGAGAAAAGGATGGCGCGGCTTACCGGCGGCGAGGGAGGTCCGGATAGGTGGTCAGTGACGTTCGGGAGGTTGCGACGATCACGTCGATGTGCGGGTCGTCGCCGGAGGTGGTCGGAGTCACCCTAGCCACGAGGACAGGCGGCGGGGGTCGTCGGCGGCGCCAGCTCCGGCCAAACCACGGCGGTATAGTTCAATTAGGGTGCACGAGGAGCTTCACGGGATGACACAGAGGCCATGCGCGCAACGAATCGGAAAATGGTGAAGGGGTTTACCCGGTCCACGTGCGCCGGCGGGTTCTTGAACTCCGGTGAGCACGATTGGGCTATTCCGGTGACGGGGGTCCTCGGGTCAAGCTTGAGCACGTGCCACGGCCTCACCAGGAAGCTATCTGGGGGCTTGGATCGAACGGAGGAGGACGGGAGAGGGGTTGGCCACGGTGGTTGCTCTCGGGCGGCACTGGCGGGTCACGGGGAGGTCGCCGGAGGCAATGGCTGGCTCGGGCAAGTCAGGCGAGGTACGGAGGAGGCGATGGGGAAGGCAGCCGAGCACCTGGGTGGGTTTTATAGGCGCGGGCGCGGCCGGGGCGCCGGCTCGACCGTTTGGCACGACGCGGGCACGCGGGGCGCGCGCGGGCGTGCTCTGGCGAGCTCAGAGCGCGTCGAACACATGGCGCGTTGCTTTTGCCCGTGTTCTTCGCTCTGCTGAGCGGCCAGGCGTACGAATCTTGCCCTACCGCCTGTGGGAGATCTCTTCCCTGCACCTAGAGCTACCTAGTTCATGTGAGTTCCAAGAGTAGATGTGGTCTGGTTGAGGAGATATGGTGGCGCCAAGTCTTGTCTGTCTGCACTGTTCAAACCGAGACAAAACCAGTGCCAACTCGTGTCAAATGGTTTTGGCTTGGGTTCAAACTTTTCCAGGGCATTCTAGGGTTAATTTGGCGCCATTTTGTCAATTGGGTCGACAGGTTTTGAAAAGGGGATCAAGGTGAACATGTGGGATCTTTGTTCAAGGGTTGGTTTTTGACTTAGGCAATTTCTGAATTTCTCCCTTGTGTTCAACCTTTGGTGATCTTTTTAGGGCCTTTCTGAAAACTTTTTGAGGGCACTTCCTTACTATTAATTGTAGGTCATTAAGTATATTACAACTTTTATATTTGGTCCAAACCATGATCATAAGGTTTACATGATCTTTTGATCATGGCTTCAATTAGGGTTCTCATTACCTATGGGGGTTTTGCTCTAGGGTTTTGGGAGATCCCCACTTAGATGTGCATTATAAGCTAGGGTAGGACATCCAAGGTAGTTTACACTTGTTTAGGACCTAGAATTCCAAGTTTGATAAATTTTGCCCACTTAAATCTTCATGTGATAATGGGTAAACAGGGGTAACCCTGGGGTGGACACCCTGAGTAACACCTAGGGTGTTACAGAAGCTTTCTGGATGAAGCTTTGCTCCACTCCTCTTATGTTGTATCAAAGCTTTTCTGGTGATGAAGCTCCTATAATATTCAATAGTATGCTAAAAGCAGATGGTTAGCCGTGTTTTTGAGGACCTTCGGAAGAGGAAGGCCCTCAACAGTAGCCCCTTGTAGTATTAGTTTGTTTCTTTGTAACAAATTTAGACTGCAAAAAGAATGAAGACTTTTAGCCGAAGGTCCGAAAAACACCTTCCCTTCGCTAGAATAGCGAAACATTCTACACTATGGGTCCCACCGCTCAGTGGTGCTTTGTGTATATATACAAGGGCTTACGCTGAAATTTTTTTCGTGCTATCAAGCTTTGCGATGTATTTTTCATTTTATCTTTCTATTCTCTGTGACAGCAATTGTTTTTTGAACTTCGGTTTTCTGTTGTAACTGTCGCTAAAATGGCCGATGATAAGAAAAGCATGGACCCCATGCTTGCTGGTTTCTATGAAGCCATGGAGAGGACTAACGTTGAGAAAATCATTGATGAGATGTTGGCCGGGCTATCTTGGGACTCAAGCGACAGCAAGGGCTTTGATGTTGAGAGTGAGAACAAAGATGCTGAAGATTGACCATGGAGGTCAAGTCATGTTGCTTTTTGGAAATCCACTATTAAGCAAGGGCAAATTGAAGCGATGAAGGGCAAATATTTCCATGATATATTCATAGTGAGAGCTAGAGAAGCGAGTACTATTCCTCTTCCTGAAGCATACGAAGTGGGGGTATTTAAGAGTTTTATGAAGGCTAGGCTTTGTTTCCCCTTGCATAAGATGCTAGTCAAAGTGCTGAAGACATTTGAGATATACCTTCATCAGCTTACTCCCGAAGCTTTGATTAAATTTGGAGTTTTTTTGGGCTATGAGGAGCCAGAGGCTAGAGCGAGATGCCAACTGCTTCTGCAACATTCACGAATTGTCCTACCAGACGAAGGATGTTGGGCAAGAGCAATATCATAACAACTTTGGATGCTACAGTTTTGTGTACCGGTCTGATGTGAGGTGTCCTATGCCAACGTTTCAGAAAAAATGGTCGGGCTCTTGGATGAAGCAATGGTTTTATGTCAAGAATGATCTGAGTACGAGGGAGGATGTGAGGGGCATAATTCAGCAACCTATACGATCACGCTTTGGCATCAGGAGGCATTCGTTCGCAAGTGGAAACAAAATACAAGCATGCTTGATGGCCTTCAACACAGTGTGTACTTACATTGGCACCAGAGATTTGGTTCAGGAGCACATTGCTTATAAGGTATGGCAGCTTGTTAATGACTAGGAAATGCCGAAGGAGGCCGATGCTGGCTCCAGTGAAGGTGGCCTGGTTTATCGGAGATACACCTATCGCTACAGAAGTCAGTTTGACGAGCCGAATGATGACTGGCTTGAGGCTGTTGAGGCGACCAGTGATGAGCTATTGGGGGCTTATACGAAGGCAGAGGACGAAGCCATGAACACTGCCTTCGACGCTCGAGTCAAAAGGAGACTGAATAGGGTTTTTGACATGATTGGGTTTATTTATCCTGACTATTGTTTTCCCACTCAAAAAAGGGTCGAAAAGGAAAATGGCAACTACATCCTCTTTCGCCGCGTCGAAGCCAAAGAAAGCTAAGGTTTTGACTCATAGGCCAAAGCTGCACTCTTTAGAGAAAACCGCTGCAGCGCCTGCCGTAGGGAAGATAGAAATTCTTGAGCATGACGAAGCCACCCCCTTGGCTTCAGAGATAATTCCTGTTGTGACTGTCGAAGCTACTGTCAGTCCAGTAGAAGAAACGGAAGCAAAGACCTCAAAGACAGAGGAGCATCCGAAACTGCTGAGTCCCCTGACCACGATGGGGTTGCCGAAGTTAACAACTGCTGCAATAATAACTCCTAGAAAAGGGAGGAGAATGGCCAGTGTTTTGGATGCTGTTCTAAAATTTTCGAAGGTGCCAACTCCTGTTTCTACTAAAGCTTCCGAAGAAAATATTGAAAAATTAGTGTAGCTACTACAAGCGCTTCTCCTACTTGCACTGAAGCTGGACCTTCGGGATCTGAGACAGTGGAGCAGGCAAAGGAAAGTCTTCTGGAAGCGCCTTCTCGTGATGATTTGGAATATATTGTTCACCATGCTTCAGGGAAACGATTATCAGAAGAGCAAATTGCTGAAGTGCAACATTACACAATGGACCTAAAATGTCCCCGAGGGTCCTTAGTATATGGAGGAAGTGACGAAGATGATTTTCTTTACTGTCTACCAGATAACAAGGAGATAATTTTTTGTCGAGAAACGATGGATAACATGGGTTACCCGAAGCTTGAACTTGGACTATCTGCAATGACGAAGGATCAACTTGCAGATAGCCTTGCTTATAACAGCTTAAAGGTTTGCATATTTTTATTTTTGTATTTATTGATTTTTGTTAGGTAGGTTTTCGATGATCGGTTTGTGGTAATGCTTATTATTATTATTTGTTTTTTCGTTTGTCAGGGTCTTATCCTTAGCAAGGCTTTGAAGGCCAAGAAAGATGCTTAAGATGAAAGCACATGGATCGCCTTCAAGAACCTACGCTCAGAAGTCATAATGCTTCGGAATGAAGCCCTTGAGAAGGACAAAATCCTACTTTCTTTAGTTGAGAGATTAAAGTCTAGCTAAGCTAGACTGGCTGAACTTTATGAAGTAGAACAGAAAATGGATAAGTTTGAAAAGGAGAAAGAAGCAGATGCGAAGCGTATTGCTGATTTAGAATATGCTCTGTCTGTTCAAGTGGGATTGCACAGATCTGAAGTGCAAGGACTGGAGAAGAAGCTCGATGAAATCACTGAAAATTTTAATGTTGAACAAGCAAAATGCGAGATATCTGATACTGAACGGTTAAGGGTTCAAAAAAATGTCGAGGAGCTTCATCGGGCGAAAGAGGAGTGCTACAATGTTGCTATGGAATGTTGCAATAAGTTGAAAAATAGTTTTACTAAAGTTGGTGCGTTCTCTACAGAGCAGAACTTTATCCGTGGTGGTCCTGATGGGGTTATCTGATGGATCAGTGGTGAAGGCGAAGCTTTTGATGAAATCCTTAGCGATAGAGGAACTTTTGTGCCTTCACCGGCGCTCGAGGGGTCGTCTGGCTTCTTGAAAAAGCTGGTTATGAGCATGCAAAGGTTGTAGTTTAGCCATATTTCTCAGTCTCAGCGAATGACATTGTTGGGGACTTGTTCTCAAATGCTATGAATCAAGAACAAGGCAACACAAAAAATGTTAAATACCAAATGCTCTTTGTCCGCTGAAGCATTATCTCCTCAAGGATTTAATGAACTTCGGACGAAGACCATAGACATAATATTACGAAGGTTTCACCTTCGTAATTAAACTTACAAAGATAATATAAAGTAATGTAAAATGTAAAACATCAAAGATAAATATGTCAGAAACAAATGGCACCATTCACATATTTTATTATATGAATATAAAATGTTTGAATACAATGTTTAAGGTACGTGTATACCTTCGCCTTGACAAGTAATAATTCCCGAGTGATGCACTTGGAATTACAAGAATGCGTCCCCAGTAAAGAAATACTGTTCACTATTTATAGGCACAGGACACAGCCTATGAAGAATTACAATCATGCCCCTCATAAGAGTTTACAACATTGACTCAGACCCTTAAGGACTAAAAGGTCATTCTATCTTTAAGTCGGTTCGACCCCCATCTTCGGACATGCTGTAATACCGAAGCTTCATGAATGGTGCCTTCGGCATTACGTTCAAGTAGCTTCAGCCGAAGCTGTTTTCTTTCCGCAGGACCTTCGGCGATGAAGCATGGTCCCAACAGTAGCCCCTTCGCGGTGCTAGATCGTTTTTCGTAACGAGCTTGATCCGTGAAAAAAGTCTCTTTGGTTTCAGGAAGCCGAAGGTCCGAAAAACACCTTCCCTGAGCTCGTTGTCGAGAAACGATACAGTTTTCGAGCGCGTAGTGGTCCCACCATGTAGGTTCACTATTTTGATCTTTGCGGCCCACCGTGCAGTGGGTGCGAGCAACTGTTTGCGTGGTGTAAAAATCCTGACGATTCACCTTCTTACCTGCAGCACTATATAAACAGACATGTAGGTGTGAAGTTACCACAGCATTCATTGCTATAGCACTGTTTTGCTGCCAAAAATTTAACCATAGCCGAAGCTTGACTTTCGCATTCAAACGAAGCTCCAGTTCGGTGCCTGCTTCGTCAGAAGAAGAGCTTCGGAAGAAAGGTTATTAATTTCCAAGAAATTTTCAAGAAATTCAAAATCAAATGGCCAGAGTGCGTTCTACTGCTAGAGTTAAGCACGAAGGAGACGAAGCCGAAGCTGCTGAAACTGTTCCGATTTCTGAAGCGATGAAGCGCTCCGGGCTAGTTACAGGAGAGGACACACCTGCTGCCGAAGCAACACAAGCTGATGTTGAAGAAGTTGGTTCCGAAGATGAGTACAACTGTGGGATGCCAAGCAAACCTAGTCATTTGGACTTTGGAAAGTCCACCATTTCTGAAGCTGATCTTCCAAAAATGGTGAAGATGGGCTACTTCAGCGAAGCAAAAAAGAAGCTGGTTCGTTTTGGCAGAGAGGAAACTACTCCGAAGCCGGAAAAGAATGAGGTGGTAGTGTTCAAAAGCTTCTTCAAAGCAGGATTAAGATTTCCTTTGAATGGGATGATTGCTGATGTGTTGAAGAAATTTGGGGTTTACCTTCATCAGCTGACCCCTAACGCTATTGTTAGATTAAGTGTTTATATCTGGGCCCTTCGTAGCCACGGAGTGGAACCGTTCGGCGAAGGTTTCTGTCGAATCCATGAACTACACTATCAGACTAAGGCCAGAGGAGATGGGTTACATGAAAATTTTGGATGTTACAACTTTGCTTATCGTAAAACTTCGAAGTTTCCAGTGATAAGCTACCGAAGCAAATGGCCAGCTGGATGGAAGTCTGAGTGGTTTTATGTTAAAGTTGATAAAGATGAAGATGAATTGGTCCAGAGTCCACTAGAGCTGTCCTTCGGAGAAACGAGGCCCCGATGCAACATGATAAGTGGAAGCCCGAGCCAAATTGCTTTGGGTGAATTTCGAATAATTTCAGAACATATTGGCACTAGGGACTTGGTGCAGGAATTTTTGGCTTTTAAAGTGTTCCCAACAATGAGGGATTGGGAGATGCCGAAGCTGGAGGGGGAAAAGAAAAAGGGCGAACTTGTTCGATTACCCTATTACTACAAGTTTAAGAAAAACTTTAAAGAACCCTGCCAGGAATGGTTAGACACAATCGATATTATGTGCAACGATATCCTTGGAAATTATTCTAAGAAGGAAGATCAGTTGATGACAGCAGCCTTCGGTAGTCGCCCGAAGCGAAGGTTGAATCGGGTGCTAGATGCCTTGAATTTTGACTATCCTGATTACGAGCAATTGGGCGGAGTTGCCGGAGGCCCGAAGAGAAAAAGAATTGCCAGCACCCTTGACGAAGAAAGCACCAGATTGGCCAAAAAGAAAAAGGAAATTTCTGAAAAGGTGAGCCCTGAGCCGAAGGTAGCTGCTTCAAGAAAAAGGAAAACTGCATCTCCGGAACAAAAAACATTGGTCCAAGAGGAGGAAACTCCTGCGACACCTTCTGCTGCCGAAGTAGAAGAGATCCTGAAGGTAATGACTGAACCCTTGCCTGTCAAGCTAAGTCCACTGGCGCCGCAACTGACGAAGTTTTTTCAGAAGGACAAAGAAGCTTCGGTAGCAGAAAGCCCTGTAAAGCCGAAAAAACGAAGAATTATCCAAGTAACAGATGTGATTCATCAAACACCGCCACCGGCAATGGAGTCAAAATTTGTTTTTGCCGAGACCGCCGAAGCCGAAGCCGCCGCAGCCGCCGCTACCGGGGCCGAAACCACAGAATTTGCAACCGCCGGAGCCGAAGCTACCGGAGCCGAAGCTACCGGCGCTAAAGCCGGGACCACCGAAGATTCAAACCTAGAAACCACACTTGAAGTTATTGACAATATACTTCTGAAAATGGCTGAAGAAGAAGCTGCTGTGGCTGCAGTGAGCACGGCTACTGAAAAAGGAAAAGAGCAGGTTGAAGAAATTTTGGAGGGAGGAAATTTTAACTTTCAAGATTTACTTGGACAAGAATTAACAGGTGCTGAAAAAGAAGAGCTGAAAAAATATGCCATATCATGTGGATATAAACCAGGGTCTATGCTATTTGGTGGGGTCAACGAAGGGAAGCTAAGATGCCTTCGGAATCGCACTGAGGCCAAAATTGTTAGAACCTTCTCCAAAAGCGTTGGCCTGCCGAAGATAGAGGCGGACCTCTGCAGGTACCAGCGACACCATATCACCGGTAGCCTGCTTTATGCTAATTTTAAGGTAAAAAATATTATTACAATTTTATTGTTATTATTATTTTTAGGTTGTTTTCTAACGAAGGTTGCTTTGGCAGAGTATACTATTAAGTAAAGTGCTAAAAATGCAACAAGATCTTGAAGAGGAGAAGAACAAAGCTATCATCAAAGATTTAGAAGAAAAAGCTGAAAATTACGAAGCTGTTCTGAAGAAGAAAGACTTCACCATTCAAGACCTTGAAATCATAGCTAAAGAACACGAAGGTGCCTTAGAAAAGAAAGACTTTGTTATTCAATTTATGGAAGGCTCCTTGGCTGAGGTCCAAGCCGAAAATGACAGTTTAAAGAATGAATTACTTAAACAGTCAGAAAAATATGAGCAAGAAAAGAAGGACCTTGAAACAAGTCTCAAGACTGAGATCGAGAAAAATTCACATTTGCAAAAATCATTGAAGGAACTTCAAGAGAGATGCCTAAATTTCGGCAGCCGATGCGTGCAGCGGTTGAAGGATGTGTTTCACTCTATCGGAGCCAATTCTGAAAAATTTACACCTTCAGCTGAAAACCTGCCCAGCACGTTGGAATATATTGAAGGCGAGGTTGACGCTCTTGACGAAGTTATCGCTAGGCATGCTGACTTCTGCGCCCTGGTAGCTTCTCGAGGCACAGCTACCGCTTTTCTGAAGGCTGGCTGTACGCATGGAAAAATTGTAAATAGACCAAACTTCAGCTTATCAGCATCAGATTTGATTGATATCCCAAGCCTAGCCTGAAGCATCGGAAATAGATTTATGACCCAGATTTGGGTAAATGGCGGGCGAAAAATGGCTGGTGACGAAGCTTGAAGTCACCTTAAGCCGGTAAGGAACTTATATTTGTTACTTTTACCTTCTCCTTGAATTTGCAACTTTCTTATTCTGCTCTTTAATATGTGCAGGATGACGAAGCTGAAGTATAACGAAGCTGAAGTATGATGGCCTGAAGCTTAATAGTTGCTATAATAAACTTTCCTACAAAAAATTCTAGAGAGATCTTTGTAATATAGTTATGAAAAAACTTATGTAAATTTGTACATACCTTGTAATATATCTTATCTCCTTTATCCGTGTAAAATCTGCTTTGCTGTGGACGAAACTTTTCTTTTGAGCCGAAGGCGAAAAACACCTTTCCTTCTTTTCGTACACAACGAAGCATGAAAACTTCCTCTTTCTACAAAGTTTTTCCTCATTGCCGAAGCATCTATCTTTTTTGTGTGGTATGATGATGATTCTATATGTCTAAATGAATGTTTATGAATGCAAATGACATGATGTAATGTATCGTGCAAATGAATAGCAGAACACATATTCAAACACCATAATCATAGCCCTTCATCCCCTTGGGAATGATTCAAATCTTTTTGTCGTTTACTATTCGGCTTCACCGTTTACTTTTCGGTGTATCAGCGTTGACTTTTCGCTGTAAGCCTCCCTTAGGAGCTTCTTCGCCTTTTACTTTCAGCGGAATCAGCGTTTATTTTTCGCTGTAAGCCTCCCTTAGGAGCTTCTTCGCCTTTTACTTTCGGCGGAATCAGCGTTTATTTTTCGCTGTAAGCTCTGCATTCCCTTAGGAACGACTTTTGAGCTTCTCCCTATTTTCTTTTCTTTTTCCTTTGCATTTACATTTACATTTTTGGGGGATATCACTCTTATAGAATTGAAATAAGGAAAATTACATGTTGTGGCCCCATTAAAAACCTTTCTCCCCCTTTGGAAAGGAAAAGGGTGCCACAAAAAAGAATAGAAAAAATTACATCAAGCTAAACATAATATCGCCGAAGCTCATCCGCATTCCATGACCTATGAATGTCGTTGCCGTCCATATCCTTCATTCTGTAGGAACTGGGTCTTGACGAAGATACTACCAAAAATGGTCCTTCCCACTTCAGCTGTAATTTGCCTACTGTCTCAGGGTTGGCTACTCTTCGAAGCACCAAGTGTCCTGGTTCAATGTTCTTCAGCCTAACCTTTCTGTCACGCCATTTTATTGTTTCAGCTTGATATTTGTTGATGTTTTCCACAGCTTGAAGCCTGATCCCCTCTATAGCATCTTTTTCCACAGAGTGATCAGCTTCATCTTCGCCTTCTGCAGAAGCTATTGTTCTTATTGATCCTGCTTTGGCTTCTTCCGGGGTTACTGCTTCGTCACCAAACAATAGTTTGAATGGCGTGAAGCCTGTTGATCTTGACACTGTTGTGTTATGGCTCCACACCACTTTGATTAATTCTTCTGGCCACTTTCCTCTGGGCTGATTGAAGATTGACTTCATTATTCCTGTCATTATGATCCCATTAGCTCTTTCGACAAGTCCGTTTGACTCCGGATGTCGAACTGATGCAAAATGGATCCTCGTGCCAATTTGATCACAAAATTCTCTGAAAGCTTCAGAATCAAAATGCGTTCCATTGTCCACAGTGATAGCCTTCGGCACTCCGATGCGACAAACAATGTTTTGCCAGAAAAACTTTTGGACAGTAACCGAAGTTATTGTGGCTAAAGGCTTTGCCTCAATACACTTACAAAAATATTCCACTGCCACTACAACATATCTTAAATTTCCTTGAGCTGGTGGTAGCGGACCTAACAAATCAAGGCCCCACCTTTGTAACGGCCTAGTGGGTTGTATTAACTGAGTTAGAGACGAAGGTTGTTTTTGATCTCTTGCACATTTTTGACAACCTTCGCACTTTTGGACTAGTTCCGCTGCATCCGAAGCTGCTTTTGGCCAATAAAATCCTTGGCGAAAGACTTTTCCCAGCAAAGGCCTAGATCCAATGTGAGATCCACACAAGCCTGCATGTATTTCCTTCATCAATTCTATGCCTTCGGTTCTGGATAAACAATTGAGCAACGGGGAACAGACCCCACGCTTGTATAGTTCCCCTTCTATTATGACATATGGTCGAGCTCTTGCTTCTATCCTCCTGTTATAAGCTTCGTCATCTGAAAGAAAATTACCCTGAAGGAAATAGATGATTTCAGTTCTCCAATCTTCACTATAGACAGGGGATATGTTGAGGTCCGCTCTTTCAAGAAGCTCGACCGAAGGTGCTTTTATTGTTTCGAAAAATACTTCCGAAGGTAAAGGCAACCCCTGTGCTGCTGACTTGGCTAATAGATCAGCATATTCATTTTCTCCACGAGGAATGTTTTTAACAGAGAATCCTTCAAAGGAAGCCTCAATCCTTCGGACTGTATCTAAATATTTTTCAAGCTTCGGCTCTCTTGCCTTATAGCTCTTGTCAATATGACCAGAAATAACTTGGGAATCAGTTTTAAGAATGGCCCTTCTGATTCCCATTGTCATTAACTTCCAAAGACCCAAGAGCAGAGCTTCGTACTTAGCAATATTGTTTGTGCAACTGAAATCAAGTCTTGCCGCATAACAAGTTTTAACTTTGGAAGGTGAAACCAACACAGCAGCTGCTCCTGCTCTGAAGGTTCCCCAAGACCCATCGCAAAACACTGTCCATGCTTCGGCATCTTTATTTGTTTCTTCCTCCTGAGCCCCTGGCGTCCAGTCAGCAATGAAGTCTGCCAACGCTTGGGACTAAATCGAAGATCTATGCACATAATCAATACAAAATTCATTGAGCTCTGCAGCCCATTTTCCAATCCTTCCAGTAACTTCTCGGTTTCTCATAATATTCTTCAACGGTTGTGAAGAAGGAACAATTATATTATAAGCTTGAAAATAATGTCGAAGCTTCCTGGAGGCCATCAAAACAGCATACAGTACCTTCTCCAATTCTGTATAATTTTTCTTTGATAAACTAAGAACTTCGGATACAAAGTATATTGGGGCCTGCTTTTTGACTTGGCCTTCAAGCTTCTCCTGAACAAGTGCTGCACTTACCGCTGAGTGTGAAGCTGCCACATATAATAACAAAGGAGCCCCTGGCGTTGGTGGAGTTAGTGTTGTTAGATCTATCAAATATTGTTTCAGCTCTTCGAAGGCTTTCTGCTGGACTGGTCCCCATTGAAAAACTTCGGCTGACTTCAACACTTCGAAAAATGGTAAATTTCTCTCTGCTGATCTAGATATGAATCTGTTGAGAGATGCCAGTCTTCCTATCAATCTTTGAGCCCCCTTCTTTGTACTTGGTGGTTCCATTCGAAGGATAGCTTCGATTTTGTTTGGATTAGCCTCAATTCCTTTTGTTGAAACTAGATAACCAATAAATTTCCCCTTCTTCACTCCGAAGACACATTTTTCTGGATTCAGCTTTAAACCAGCCTGTCTAAAATTAGCGAAGGTCTCCTGCAGATCAGCAATGCGATTATCTTGCTTCGTGCTTTTCACAATGATATCATCAACATAAGTTAGCACATTCCTGCCTATCTGAGAATGGAGAACCTTCACTGTCATTCGGCTGAAGCTTCCTCCAGCATTTTTAAGCCCTTCAGGCATCCGAAGGTAACAATATGTTCCACTAGGGGTTATGAAGCTGGTCTTCGGCTCATCCTCCTTCTTCATCCAGATTTGATGATAGCCTGAATAACAATCCAACAGACTCATAAGCTCTGATGAAGCTGCTGCATCAACTAAGAAATCTATCCTTGGCAATGGAAACTCGTCCTTCGGACATGCCTTGTTGAGACCAGTAAAATCGATACACATCCTCCATTTACCATTGGCCTTTTTTACCATGACAGTGTTAGCCAGCCATTCTCGGTATTTTACCTCTCTGATAACTCCAGCACTGAGAAGTCTTTTCACTTCATTTCGAGCACCTTCAGCCTTGTCATCAGACATCTTCCGAAGCCTCTGCTTTCTGGGTCTGAAGGATGGATCAACATTAAGCGAATGCTCAATAACATCCCTGTTAACTCTGCAAAGATCATTAGCTGACCAAGCAAAAACATCTTTGTTGTTGAACAAGAATCTTATCAAGGTTTTCTCTTGTTCCTCAGATAATTGAGATCCTAGCAGCACCTTCTGCTCTGCGATATCTTCGCATAAAAGCATGGGTTTCGGCTGATCGGCCGAAGCAGCCTTCTCCCTTCTATGCTTGTACTGCTCACAAGCTTCGGCTTCATCTATGTTATGGATTGCCTTTGAATCAGTCCAATTCCCTTCGGCCTTTCTGGCGGCTTCCTGACTCCCATAAATAGCAATAGGTCCCTGATCCGAAGGTATCTTCATGCAAAGATATGCTGGATGAGGTATTGCTTCGAAAGCATTGAGTGTTCCGCGACCAATGATAGCATTGTAAGGATACTCCATGTCAACAATGTCAAACACAATTTGCTCAGTCCTTGTGTTGTTGACAAATCCGAAGGTTACTGGCATGGTAATCTTCCCAAGTGCTACAATCTGCCGCCCTCCGAAGCCACAAAGAGGGTGCGTAGCATCATGGATCTTGTCTTCGGGCTCTTGCATTTGTTTGAAAGCCTTAGCAAATATGATATCTGCTGCACTGCCTGTATCAACCAAAACATTATGGACCAGAAATCCTTTGATCACACAAGAGATAACCAAAGCATCGTTGTGTGGGTAATCCTTGAGTTGAAGATCTTCTTGAGAGAAGGTAATTGGAATGTGACACCATCTTGACTTGATGAAGGGTCCTTGCACCCCGACATGCTGTACCCTTCTCTGTGCCTCCTTCTTCTGCTTCTTGTTAGCTGGCTCTGAGCATGAACCGCCTGTTATGGGGAGTACCAGCTTCGGAGCCGAAGCAGCTCTAGCTTGATCGTTGAACGAAGCCATCAGCTCAAAAAATGGAAGTGAGTTCACCGGAGGTGGGCGCCAATGTTGGGGAGTTGTTCTCAAATGCTATGAATCAAGAACAAGGCAACACAAAAAATGTTAAATATCAAATGCTCTTCGTCCGCTGAAGCATTATCTCCTCAAGGATTTAATGAACTTCGGACGAAGACCATAAACATAATATTACGAAGGTTTCACCTTCGTTATTAAACTTACAAAGATAATATAAAGTAATGTAAAATGTAAAACATCAAAGATAAATATGTCAGAAATAAATGGCACCATTCACATATTTTATTATATGAATATAAAATGTTTGAATACAATGTTTAAGGTACGTGTATACCTTCGCCTTGACAAGTAATAATTCCCGAGTGATGCACTTGGAATTACAAGAATGTGTCCCCAATAAAGAAATATTGCTCACTATTTATAGGCACAGGACATAGCCTGTGAAGAATTACAATCATGCCCCTCATAAGAGTTTACAACATTGACTCAGACCCTTAAGGACTAAAAGGTCATTCTATCTTTAAGTCGGTTCGACCCCCATCTTCGGACATGCTGTAATACCGAAGCTTCATGAATGGTGCCTTCGGCATTACGTTCAAGCAGCTTCAGCCGAAGCTGTTTTCTTTCCGCAGGACCTTCGGCGATGAAGCATGGTCCCAACAGACATCAAGGATCCTTCAGCCGAAGCTATTGCCCTTAGCGGAAAATTTTATTCTAAAGTTTGATTGAAAGGTGGCCGAGAAATAGCAGACGAAGCTATTAGGAAAATGAGGAAGAATCTCATACTGCTTTAGAAGAAGCAAGGAAAGCTGAAGAAGCCGCAGAACGTGAAAGACTTATTGGTATATTTGTCATGATTTAGCTTCATAAATTCTTTTAGCATCACAATTAATGAACAGTTATATTGTGATGCAGCCGAACTTTCTCCTTCTTTAGAGCCGTACGACCCTAAGGCCAATCCAACCTTGAAGGAAGCTCTTGATGTAATTAGAATAGCTAATGAAGCTATTGGTGAAGCTGTGAATAGGCTCCTGAACGAAGCTGCTGATATAGTCTTAAAAGAAGATGATTAGACCTTATTTATTAAAACTCTTGTAGAATTTTTGTATGTTGTTTTCTTATGTAAGAACAATTGCCAACTATATGTATATCTAATGGTGTAATATATTTCTTTATGGAGCGTGAAATCTTCGTACGTACCGTTTTTGAGCCTCAAGCGAAAAAACACCTTCCCTTTCACGCTTCATAAAGAATAAATCCCCTTTTCTGCCGTAGCGACTTTTTAGACTTGAAGGTCTTATCGTAGATCTTGCATAAGAATACCATCGCTTCATAAAGAATAATTTCCCTTCTTTTTCCACTATTTCGAATGATGCGAGATGATGAATGATGCGATGCTATGCAGTATGATGCGACGATATGATGCGACACATGTTAGTGCATAAACGCTTCGTAAAAGTAAGACTCTGTATCCCCTTAGGAATGACTTTGGAGTCTCTTCACTTTTTACTTAGGTGGTATTTTAGCTCTGCATCCCCGTAGGAACGACTTTGGAGCTAAGCTCCACATCCCCTTATAAATGACTTTGGAGCTTCTTCACCTTTTACTTAGTTGGTATTTTAGCTCTGCATCCCCGTAGGAACGATTTTGGAGCTAAGCTCTGCATCCCCTTAGGAACGACTTTGGAGCTTCTTCACCTTTTACTTAGGTGGCATTTTAGCCCTGTATCCCCATAGGAACGACTTTGGAGCTTCGTCACTTTTTCTGTTACAATCGATGGTGTAACTCTAGATTTATTACAACAGGCCGAAGGTTGTACCTTCTTATATTGTCTTTAGGGTAGAAACATAAAAGCAAGAGAAATAAAAATTACATTGAGTGTGTATGAAAGTTTTTTGATTGTGCCCCTGTGTTGCTTCAGTAAATATGTCTTGACTCTGGTATAGTGCTGTTGACTGTCCGAGCTTTAGACTCTTCGCGTGTGTCGCGCTGTTGTTGAACTTGGCGGTGCCCTTCTGGCTGTTGATTATGAGACGAAGTTGGAGCCATGAGTGGTGGTGGTGGTAGGGCCCATGTAGCTGGGGAGTGGTTTGCCGAAGCTACTGATACTGTGGGTTGTTGATTGCTCACATACTCATGAATGTATGGGGAATAGCACGAAGCAGTATGCAGGACCTGCTTCGGATGATTCTGCCGTGCTTCGGCTTCAGCTATTTTATTTTGCTTCTGTATCATGACTTGGCATGTCCTCGTTGTAAGCCCCTTATCTTCTCGATAGAATAGACAAAACAACCTTGTTGGTTGAGAGTTGAATCTTCCTCCGAAGCTTCTACCTCCTCTACCTATTAGGGCTGGTGGCCTGAAGGGACTTTGCTGTGTTCCTAATGATTGAGAGTTGTGCTGATGCCCTTGAGTATGACTTCCCCTGTCTTCACTTGAGCTGGGATTATGGATCGTCCTGACATGCCTTGGGTGCAATCTTCCTCTGAAGCCCCTGGTCATCTTAGAGTATCTGTAGGCTTCTTCCCTTCTTTGCCGGAAGTCATTGTCGACTCTGATATACTCATCCATCTTCTGTAGAAGCTTCTTTAGAGTTTGTGGGGGCTTCCTAGCAAAATACTGCGCTGTTGGTCCTGGTCGAAACCCCTTGATCATAACTTCAATAACAATCTCATTTGGCACCATTAGCGCCTAAGCTCTGAGATGGAGAAATCTTCGGACATACGCCTGCAAGTATTCCTCATGATCATGTGTGCATTGGAATAGAGCTTGAGCAGTCATTGGCTTCGTCTGGAAACCCTAGAAGCTGGTGACTAGCATCACCTTTAGCTTCTGCCATAGCGTGATTGTCCCTGGACGAAGAGAAGAATACCATGTTTGAGCCACACACCTGACTGCCATGACAAAGGGCTCCGCCATGATGGTAGTGTTGCCACCATATGATAATATGGTTGCGTCGTAGCTCATGAGGATCTGCTTCGAGTCGGAATGCTCATCATACATGGGGAGTTGTGGCGGTTTGTACAAAGGTGGACATGGGGTAGCCTGCAACTCTACTGCTAGGGGAGAAACATCATCAAAAGCAAAGTTACCATGATGGAAATCATCATAACATACATCATCATAGCTTGGGCTTTCCTGATGAAGCTCTCTCTATTGTGGCCTTCGTCCTTGCTCGTCTTGTGTGATATGGCGCATCTCTTCGGCAGCTTCATCAATCTTCTTCTGAAGTTCAGCTAGCTAGAGCATTTTCTCTCTTCTTCTCTCCACTTGTTGGTGGATGGCCTCTAAGTCTCTAATCTCTTGTTCCAGCTCCTCTTCCTGTGGTGTTGGGCTAATGGCCTTCCTTTTCTGGTTTCGGGCTTCTCTCAGAGGGAGGCCTTCTTGGTTGTTGTCCAATGGTGCAAGGCAGCCCCTGGCGCTATTTCCTTCTTCGGCAGCATGACGAAGGTGATTGCTCGAGCTCCTGGTGTCGAAGGTGGTCGTTTGAGTTCACCGGAGCTAGGCGCCAATGTTGGTCACTTGTTCTCAAAAGTTGTGGATCAAGAACAAGGCAACTCAATTGTTAATGATTAAAGACCTTCGTCCTTCGAAGCATTATCTCCTTTCGGATATAATGATCTTCGGATGAAGGTCACGAAGGACACACCTTCATCATTCATGAGAACGGGAGTTAATAGAGACAATATATGTTATTCATTCATTCGTTCATATATTTATTTCATGATAAACATATGAACTTTAGTAGAAATTATATTACATTGATACCTTTGGCTTATTTGAAGGTGTTGACACGAGAGCGATTACAATCCAGCGTGAACAGTTCAGGGGTACTGTTCATCTATTTATAGGCAACTGTAATGTCTTGTATGCTATTACATTTATGCCCTCAACAATTACAAACAGAGTTTACAAAATGTCCCAAGGGTAACATCGCCATTTGTATTTAATAAATTGAGCAACACTTTCTCCTTGCATTGCCTCATTGCTTCATCATGACGAAGCCTGCTTGATGAAGTGTGCTTCGTTGTACTTCCTTTTCGTTATGCCAAAGTGTGGCAGAACCACCCGAATCATTCCAGCTTAAGTGCCTAAGTCACGCCTCAGGGGCCCTAACACACTTAAATTGGAATAACCCGTCAGTCCCTCAGATCTAGTCTGATGGAGCCACTTAACCAGGATCAAATTCCACAATCTCACTCGAAGGTGAGTCACAGAAGAAATACAATAAAATAGGAAACCTCAAATTAAGTGCTGAATTATTACATAGATCGGTGTTTTGAGTAGCAAATAAGAGTTCATGAAATAAAATGCAGCGGATAATCGATGTCGTTGGTATCGAGGAAATGGGCAAGGCCTAGCCCACTACTCCTCGTGCTCCTCTCCTGCCGGAGCAGCATCCCACTCGACCGTCCAACCCGGTGGCAGGGTGGTAGGCCATGTCACACCATCAACCATTTCCTGAATGGTGCCTGCAAAAATTATGCCACAAGCAAGGCTGAGTATACTAATACTCAGCTAGACTTACCCGGAGTGAGGAATCTACTCCTCTACCTCTAGACTATGCAGCTGTTTGGCTGAGGGGTTTGATTTGCCAAAAGCACTAGCTATTTCTAAAATCAAATTTTTAACTTTTCAAATTCTAGCATCATTATCTTAGCTAGGTTTGCTTCTTCTAAGCATACATGGTAACAAGCATTTAGTTCAATCAACAAGTTATCTCATGTAACCTCATTTCACTTCTTACTTGATGCAGTACAAGGGATCAAGCAGTCTCATTAGCTGCGAGAAGCAGACGATTCGAATTGAGTTTTTAACCTTGCAAGGGAAACCTAAACACACGGCATGTCAGGGTTCTCCGACCCTGCACACGACAACCGTCCCCATCGATTCCCCGTTCTCGTCCAGGCCTCACCGCCTTGGCATACAATGCTCCACTGACCCCGGCTGCCGCCGTGCAGTGACCGCACTTGTACCCACCATAGCTAGCATGGGAGACCCAGTCTCAGGTCGCATGAGAGATAAAGTCCGCGCCCGGCTTCACTCAGGTACTAGGTTTACCGGTTACCATTTTTCCCGGCATGTGTTTAGTACGTTCAAAAGCTTGACTCATGTATCCACACATTAATCCTTAATTGTTTTTCCTGTCTCATGATCAAGGCATCCTCCCTGGATCCAAGTCCATAGACTAACATAGATCCCGTTATCAAGATGAATACAATCAATTCCTGACCTCGCGCGAGTGCTAGAAAAATCACTCGACTTCTACCGAGATCCTGATTAGCGAAGCAGCTACTCGACCTAGCATACTAGTATTCATCTCAAAAAGGAATCCTAAGTTCATGCATCTAGAGGTTTCAAGCAAGTCCTACACTTAAGTGCACATTACAAACCTACAAACATTAAGTGTAGTAAAATAGCATATATAAACGGTTATGCATAAAACCGGGGCTTGCCTTCAATTGCTGGGGCTGCGGGGAGATCCTCGATAGCAGCCTCGGAAGCCTGCTCCTGGTCCTCCTCTTGGACAGATCCTTGCTCGGGGATGAGCACGTACTCTCCGTCGGCAAGATTACAATCTAATGAATGCAATGCGTAAGATATATGCATGATATGGTATGTGCTTTAGAAATTACAACTTTTGACGGTGTATGATCTTCTTGAGTTAGACAAGGTTAAACCTTACTTATGTGAGACCTTTGGGTGGTATACTTAGTAAATTGGATCAAACTTAGCCAAGGCAAGTGGTAGGTTTATTTTCTTTGGGGTTCCACTGAATTCCTTTTAAGCCTCGGTGAGTTTTGACAAGAATTCAAGTTGGACTTATTAGAGTGAGGTTTATTCCTTCTTCCTCTTTCTTTATTCTTCTTTAGTCTTTGGAGTGGGTTTGAACTACAAGTTGTTCTAATAAAATCCCAAAAATTCTGCAAAAATTGCAGTGGCTTATTACCGGTGTAAAATTTTCTGTCTCAAAATTTGGGGTTCAAAAAGTGAATAGTTTTCTCTAGACAAAATTACCAAATTTAGGGCAGAAGGGGTGATTTGAACTACAACTATCAATTAAAAGTAGGTAATCCTCTAAAATTTATTTTTGCTGGCCTTTAGGTGCTATAACATGATTTGACACAAATTTTTAGCCATTTGTTGCGGCGAAGGCAAAGGCGCCACCCTTCGCTCGAAGTCTTCGCTGCAGCAGCCGAACTGACAGAAACAAAACAGGCGGGGACACCCTTCGCTCCTTCCGTTCCAGGCGAAGACTGGCGACGAAGGGCATCCCACGGCGCGGCCTCGCCCAGCTCGGAGGCCCACGAGCAATCCGGCCCGTCGTAACGGGCCCCGCTTGGCCGCCCTGTGTTACGGGCCTATGTTGTAAAAGCATTCCTGTAATTACGGTCTGTAACCCCGCTTTATGGGAATATTCTTGGGATAACCTAGGTGCCTGAGGGCACATGCGTCCTTAGCTCGAGGTGCTGTGCGCTCAGGTACCTAAAAATACCCCTGTACAGTGCCCGTGAGAGGCCAGATTAACAGAGCTTTTGCCATCTCACGCGAGTGCCCTGTTGTCATCACCGTTCACCTATGTTGGATCCCCCTTGCAGTTGAGAGCAAGTTCCAACATTTGGCGCCCACCGTTCGTGCTACGAGAAAACCACCCGCGATGGCACCCAAGAGAGCTAACCCGAAGGCCGACGAGGCTGCGAAGGCAGCACTGCTCGCTGCAAAAAAGGGCAAGGCCCTCGCCCTCACCCAATCCACCCACCAAGAGGCCACCGAAGACGACACCCTCCGCACCTGCGACCCCGAGGGACAACCCTCAGGCTTCGCACCACCCTCAGACTTCGCGCCACCGGAGAACGCAGACCTCGCCGAGGACAGTGAGGTCCTCGGCGTCTCAGCAGAAGAACAGCTACAGCTGCGCGCCCTGCGCCTCAAGAACCGCAACCTCCAGAGGCAGAAGGAGATACTGGAGGCCAAGCGCCAACGTGTGTCCGCACTCGCCAAAGTGCGGCAGATGATACGCGACGAAGAGCTCAAGGCCCAGGAACTCGAGCGGGAGATTGCGCTGATGCAGCGCGAAGGCCACCTCGGCCTGCAGCACGAGTCACCCCTCTAGCAGCGCGCACAAGACGAAGACACGCGCGAAGGCCACCCCGGCCTGCAGCATGGGCCACCCCTGCAACACCGCGCGCAACCGGAGGACCCGCGTCTCCCTCAGCGCGACTACACTTTCCCGCACGCCGCGCCATTCCAAGGGGTCAACTATCTCGATGAGCGAAGTCCCCTGGCGCCTCACCTGCAAGTGACGCCGTGGCCAGCCAACTTCCGGGCAGGGACCTATCCCAAGTACAATGGCAGCACCGACCCGGCTCAATACATAATGAGCTACCAGGTCGCCGTTGCATCGTCCGGGGGGGACGACGCCACAATGGCGAAGTCTTTCATCATCGCCCTCGAGGGCCCCGCACTCACCTGGTTCACCAGGTTGCCTCCGCTGTCCATCGATTCCTGGAGAAGTCTCCGGGACAAGTTCCTGCTCAACTTCCAAGGGTACCGCCCAGACACCGACGCCCTGGCCGAGCTCTCGCTCTGCAAGCAGCTAGAGAAGGAGACCCTGAGGGAATATTACCGCAAATTCCGGACACTCAAGTCACAGCTACCCTCAGTCGACGACCAAGTTGCCATCCACTATGCTATCAGTGGTCTTCGCGCCGGCGTACTTTACATCCACTGCATCAGAGATCCGCCAAAGAACCTCCAAGAGCTATATCAGCTGTTTGAAAAGTACGCCAGATCCAAAGACCTCCACCAGCGCAAGATTGAGTCCCAGCGGAAGCCAAAAGATGCTCCACAGTCCAGCCGCACGTGGACAAGGACTCCGCAGCTAGACTCCGGTCGAGACGGAGGCCGCGGTCAGCAGCAGGTGCACAACATCGCCAACCAACATCCCGCTGCCGACCCCCCTCGTCGCCAGGACTATCCCCCCTAGGGCCACGGAAACGGCACTTGTGGCAGGGGCCGAGGGCGTGCGCAGCAGCCGTGCCGATTCTACTGCCTTTTCCATGGCGAAGACTGCGCCCACCCAACCAAAGACTGCCCCGAAACAAAGGCTACCAGAGACAGAATGGCACGAGCGCAGCCAGCCGACAATCCCAGAATTGTCGCGCACAATTACCAGCAGCCCTCTCCGCCATATATCCACGCTCCCGCCCCGCATCCACCGCACCACGCTTACCAACACCATCAGGAAGTACAAATCGTACCTACTCCACCCCCACCACCACACCAACACCACCAAAACATCCCTCATGCCCCAAAGCAGGAAGACTTCGCCGATCAACCATATCGCGGAGTCATCCACATGATAACTGGGGGGTCCAGCACCGATTTCGACACCAAGCGGCAGAAGCGGGACCACTACCGCAGCATCAACCATGTCGCCGTCACGGGCCCAGTTGTGCAGACAAAGTGGTCCCATATACCGCTAACTTTCGACGCACGGGACGTTGACTTGCGCAGCGCCCCCCATTGCGATGCCATGGTCATCAATTGCAGCGTGGCAGGCTGGGACCTGCACAAGGTCCTCGTTGACAACGGCAGCCAGGCGGACATCATCTTCCTCCACGCCTTCGATCGCATGGGCATAAGCCACAGCCTGCTTAAGCCTTCGGACAACCCGTTGTATGGCTTCGGCGGCAAAGGCACCTTCCCCGTCGGCAAAATAGAGCTGCCTCTCTCCTTCGGTGTAGCACCCAATGCCCGAAGCGAGCAAATAACCTTTGACATTGTGGATATGGTGTACCCTTACAATGCCATCATGGGCCGGGGCTCCATTAATAAGTTCGAAGCAGCCATCCACGGACTGTATCTATGTATGAAGATACCAGGTCCGTTAGGCGTTATCACAGTCTTCGGCAATCAACAGACTGCGCGTAACATAGAACGGGACTTCGTGCCCGGTCAAAGAAACGTGCACTGCCTCATGGCCCAACGCGAAGCCCCCGCGCCTGCCAGCCCAACCAATAAGCAACATGACAAGGCGCAGCTGCAGAGCCACGACGGCACCAAGACTGTCCCCCTCGACCAGGCCACGCCCAGGCAGACAGTCACTATCAGCGAAGACCTTACTTCGCATGAAGAAGAAAAGCTCCTCTGCTGCCTGTCCAAGAACAAAGATGTCTTCGCCTGGTCGGCCCTCGATCTGGTCGGGGTCAGCCGTTCAATAATTGAGCATAGTCTGGGAATCGACCCTTCGGTACGGCCAAAAAAGAAGCGGCTTCGCAAGATGTCCGACGAAAAGACGGAGGCCGCCAAGGCAGAGGTGCACCGCCTCCTGGAGGCCAGATTCATCGAGCCGGTGGCTTACCCCACATGGCTCTCCAATGTCTTAATGGTGCAGAAAAAGAGCGGGAAGTGGCGAATGTGCATCGACTTCACCAGTCTCAATAAAGCCTGCCCAAAGGACAATTTCCCGTTGCCACGGATCGACAAAATAGTCGATAGCGCGGCCGGATGCGAGGTCATGTCCCTCCCCGATTGCTTCTCCGGTTACCACCAGATATACATGAAGGAAGAGGACAAGGCTAGCACCAGCTTCATAACACCCTTCGGCACATATTGCTTCATCAGAATGCCGGAGGGACTCAAGAATGCCGGGTCCACCTTCTCCAGGCTCACTAAAACAGTGCTCGAAGGGCAGGTTGGCAGGAATATATTCACATATGTAGACGACATTGTCGTCGCCAGCAAGAGCAAGGAGGACCACCTCGCCAACCTCGCCGAAACATTCGCGAATATGCGGGACGCACAACTCCGCCTAAACCCGGAAAAGTGTGCCTTTGGCGTTCGCCAGGGCAAAATATTGGGCTATCTGGTATCACACCGCGGCATCGAGGCCAACCCAACCAAGATTCAGGCTATCTTGGACATGACGCCTCCGCAGTCCGTCAAGGACGTCCAGCGCCTGACAGGCAGATTGGCCGCTCTCAACAGATTCATATCCAGGTCCGCCGAGCGAAGTCTCCCCTTCCTCAAAACACTCCGCGGCGCAAATGACTTCGCTTGGGGACCAGAGCAGGCGGCGGCCTTCGCCTCATTAAAGCAGTACCTGACAGAGTTGGCCGTCCTTACCAGCCCCGACCCCTCGCTCCCCTTGCTGCTCTATGTCGCGGCCTCGCCACATGCGGTCAGCGCGGCCCTAGTGCAGGAGCAGACTGTCGAGGGCGTGGTTCGGCAGTGCCCCGTGTATTATGTCTCTGAAGTGCTGACACCGTCCAAGTGTAACATGACAGAGCTGGAGAAGATTGCCTACACAGTCGTCATGTCGTCGCGCAAACTGCGCCATTACTTCGAAGCATTCAAGGTCCGAGTCACCTCAAACAGGGGGCTCGGCGAATTATTCAGAAACCCGGAGGCGTCGGTAAGGATTGCCATGTGGGCGGCCGAACTCTCCGGCTACCACATCTGCTTCGAGCCCAGGACAGCTATTAAGTCTCAAGTCCTGGCAGACTTCGTCGTCGACTGGACTGGGCCAACTACACAGCCGGATCCGTCCGCAGAGAAGACTTGGACGATCCATTGCGACGACGCATGGTGCCATGCGGGGGCAGGCGTCGCTGCAATCATAACCTCACCAGTCGGGGTCAAGCACAGATATGCAGCACGACTCAGCTTCAATCTGGAATCCGACAGATGCACAAATAATATAGCAGAATACGAAGCAGTCATCCTCGGCCTCCGCAAGCTAAGGGCCCTCGGAGTCACCACTTGCATCATCAAAACAGACTCCAAGGTAGTTGCCGGCCAGGTCGAGAAAGACTATGCAGCCAAGGACCCCGCACTCATGCAGTACCTCGCGGCCATCCGAAGTCTCGAGAGGCAGTTCAAGGGGTTCACCGTGCAGCATGTGGACCGGGCCAAGAATGAGGAGGCCGACGCATTGGCCAAGGCCGCGGCCAGGGGCGAAACTCTGCCCTCCGACGTGTTCTTCCATGTCATCGGCACGCCAGCAGTCCGGAGCCCCGAAGGGCTCCAAATAACCAATGACAACGAGGGCCACCGTACAGTCAACCTCATCATGACCGAAGACTGGCGAGCACCCATAACCCTGTTCCTGCAGGGGTATTATCATCCAGCCGACATCAGTGAGGCCAAGCGTCTCAGACATCGAAGCCGAGATTTCGCTCTGATTGAAGGCCAACTCTACAAAAAAGGGGTCAGTCAGCCAATGCTTAAGTGCGTCACCGAGGCCGAAGGCATGCAGATTCTACGTGAGGTCCACAGTGGCACGTGCGGCTCACACGCGGGGCCGAGGGCCCTAGCTGCTAAAGTAATCCGCCAGGGTTTTTACAGGCCCGCAATGATCTGCACCGCAAATCGGGTCACTCGATCCTGCGAAGCCTGCCAGAAGTTTTCCCCTCGGTCAGGCGGCCCTTCGCAGTATACAAAGCTGATCGCCCACACATGGCCTCTCCAGCGCTGGGGTCTCGACATCGTCGGACCCCTGCCCACCGCTCAGGGGAACCTTAAGTTCGCCTTCGTCGCGGTCGAGTACTTCACCAAATGGATCGAGGCACGGGCTGTCTCTACAATAACATCAAAGACTGCCCAAAAATTCTTCTGGCAGAACATCGTTTGCCGCTTCGGAGTACCGTCCGAATTAACAGTCGACAACGGCAAGCAGTTCGATAACCAAGACTTCAAGGATTTTTGTTTCTCCATTGGCACCAAGCTTGCCTTCGCCTCAGTCTATCATCCGCAGTCCAACGGGGTCGTGGAGCGCGCCAACGGGAAAATCTTCACAGCTATCAAAAAAATGCTCCTTGATGAAAAAAGGGCAGATGGACCGATTTCTTACTTGAGGCAGTCTGGGCACTAAACACGACTGAGTGCAGGGCGACCGGGTTCACTCCCTTCCGTCTTCTATACGGATCGGAGGCTATGTCCCCGCAAGAAATAAAGCACGGGTCCCCGCGAACAGTTCCGTCAGCCGTCCCAGATGTGGACGAGCCAACTTCAAAGGATCTCATCGACGGAGACCGTGTCTTCGCCCTACAGGCCCTGAACAAGTATCAAGCCCAGACCAAAGCATGGCGCGACCATTCAGTCACCCCGAGGGAGTTCAGCGAGGGGGACCTCGTACTCATTCGAACAGCTCGGACGGAGTCCAAGGGCAAGCTGGTGCCCAGGTGGGAGGGCCCTTTCATCGTCAAGACAAAAGCTTCCCCCAGCGCTTACAGGCTCACAACGCCAAACGGCGAGGACCTGGAGCACTCCTGGAACATCGACAACCTCCGCAAATTTTTTGTTTGACTCCTCAGGGCTGTCTTCGCCCTTGTAATTCGCAAAAACAATCTTGCAGCGGCCCGCACTCTTTTCCTCCCGGGGGGTGAGGTTTTTAACGAGGCGGAGCCATGTAATATATGCGTGAAAAATCCCCCGCAAAGACATGCGTCGAAAAAGACCGCGATGACGGTCTTCGACATTCGACCACCACGAGGTCACCGCGAGGCTAAGCGCTAGCTACCCTCGCGTGCGACCAATCCGCGCAAAAGTCGCCTAAGGGTGCAGCCGGATTAGCACAACAAGTGTGAAAAAAAATCTAAGTCTGTCGTGAAGACTATCCGCGCAAAAGTCGCCTAAGGGTGCAGCCGGATTAGCACAACAAGTGCGAAAAAAAATCTAAGTCTGTCGCGAAGACTATCCGCGCAAAAGTCGCCTAAGGGTGCAGCCGGATTAGCACAACAAGTGCGAAAAAAAATCTAAGTCTATCGCGAAGACTATCCGCGCAAAAGTCGCCTAAGGGTGCAGCCGGATTAGCACAACAAGTGCGAAAAAAAATCTAAGTCTGTCGCGAAGACTATCCGCGCAAAAGTCGCCTAAGGGTGTAGCCGGATTAGCACAACAAGTGCGAAAAAAAATCTAAGTCTGTCGCGAAGACTATCCGCGCAAAAGTCGCCTAAGGGTGCAGCCGGATTAGCACAACAAGTGCGAAAAAAAAATCTAAGTCTGTCGCGAAGACTATCCGCGCAAAAGTCACCTAAGGGTGCAGCCGGATTAGCACAACAAGTGCGAAAAAAAAATCTAAGTCTGTCACGAAGACTATCCGCGCAAAAGTCGCCAAAGGGTGCAGCCGGATCAGCACAACAAGTGCGGAAAAAAATCTAAGTCTGTCGCGAAGACTATCCGCGCAGAAGTCGCCTAAGGGTGCAGCCGGATCAGCACAACAAGTGCGGGAAAAAAAATCTAAGTCTGTCGCGAAGACTATCCGCGCAGAAGTCGCCTAAGGGCGCAGCTGGATTAGCACAACAAGCGCGAAAAAACCGAAGACCATCTGTGCAGAAGACCGGACTAGCTCAACAAAAGGCTGAAACGACAGCATCAAGCCGCCCACGCCAAGACCAACTATAATCACGCCAACACAGCACAACAAAACAAACCAGACAAAGTACACAACGCCTTCGCACACACACACGCACGCGAGGGCACACAACTTCACCATACAAGCCTCTACATATACAAGCGAGGGCACCACACTCTACATCGGCTCAACCTTAGGAATAATTCCCATCTCCCTATAATTAAATAACATTATCCTGAGCTCCTCACCCGCGAAAAGACTTCGCAGTTCCCCTTCACCTACACCCTCGGCGGTCGGCAAAGATAACAGTTCCTGCCGACCAGCCCCACTTACGCCAAGCCGGGCCCCCTCCACCCCACTAACCATACGTTTCGCAACTGCCCCTCGCCGCCGTCGCCCGGTGCAAGGACCTCGCACATCTCCTGCATCCGTGGCGTGCGGCGAGGCCTCCGTCGCAGCCACATCCAAGGCCACGAAGTAGTCCAAGTCCTCCGACGACTCCGTCCACTCAATCGAGCTCTCAGAGTCAGCACAGTCAAAAAACCCAGATGAGGAACCACCACAGTCATTACCATCTTCCGCGGTCGTAGCCGCCAAAAATTTAGTAGTAGCGGTTGCGTGCGCAGGCCCAAAATCTTGAACCTGCGCAGCAACCAAAATTCAGTAACATGTACAAACTTCCTCAACCCTCTACACCTGCTACGCCACCTGCGTCGGCCCTGACGTTGCGGGTGCCTCCGCTGTTGGCTCTGCCGCTGCCTCCGTTGTTATCTCCACCGCTACTGCTGCGAGATCCTCAGCACTCGGCGCGGCAGCTGCAGACGCATCAGGCGCGCCTTCGGCGGCTTCTGGGGGCAGGCCTTCACCGGCCGCAGCGGATGCGGCCGGGGTCGGCGCCAGGGCGACCTTGGACACAGCCTCCGCCGGGGCCGACTCCGGGTCAGCCAACATGCTGTTCAGCGCCCCGAAGTCGTCGACCCTCTCGCCACGCACCGCCTAAGCCAAAACACACAAAATTCATCAAACACGCACACAGCCCACGTCCAACAAATACCAAACAAGCGTAAACGTTACCTGAGCCCTCGCCGTCGCGGCGCGCTCCCTGACCACATCGCTCCCGTATGAACCCCACAGCCGGTCGAAGATAGCCCCGGCAGAATCCTTCACTACGGGGTCCTCGACCTTGAAGATATCTCGCTCAAAGTCCTCTTCGATTTGGTCGAAGACCTCGAAGTGCCGGCACCCTTCGCGGGAGAGCGCGTTCATCGCCCCCTCGCAGGTGACCAGGGAGGCATACGCCATAAAACACTCCACGACGGTGGGGAGCGCCTGCAGCTCCTCCTGCACCCACTCCAGGCACCGAAGTCCGGGCTCTCGGTCCGGTACTTCGAATTCACCGGTACCTGCGCCCAGGCCACGGTATGTATCCACGAGCAGCTGGCGCGTCCGCTCCGCCTTCGCTCGTGCCGCGGCCTCGGCCCCCGTCACGCGGCTCTCCAGGGCGGTGAGCCGGTCCTGCAGCTGCTCGGCGCGCTCCCTGGCAAGGTTGCCCTCCGCCCGTGCCAGGTTGGCCTCCGCCTGCGCAGCCTGCGCCTTGACAAGGGCTTCATTGGCCTCCCTCCTTTCCCCCGCCAGCTGGCGACGGAGGGCAGCCTTCTCGTCCTCCAGTGTGGCCACCTTCTCCGCCAGCTTGCGGCACTTGCTGTCGGCGGCCGATTTTTCGCGGACGGCGTCAGCGTGTTGCGTCCGAAGCCTTTCGACTTCGGCAGCCACGGCTGCCGTGAGGGCCCCAGACGCAGTGCGGCTAGCGAAGTCAGCCACCTGCAGAACAATCACAAGACTGCGGTGTAAAAAAAAAGGGAGGGGGACGAGATCCAACTCAGCAGACCTGACGTAGCGCCTCTGTCGCCTCCGCCAGCCGGCGGGACGCAGCGCCAGCCTCATCCATGACAACCGCGAGGGCCGACGCCTCGCCACCGGCGCTCTGAACCCCGCCCTTCGCCTTCGGCGCTGCGGCGGCCGTCGTGGCCGCCGCGCCAGGCGCAACCACAGCATGTTGGCCTTCGCCCAACCCTGCAGCGTACCGACGAACCGATTACAAAAAAAAAGAGAGAGAGACTTACCACCGAGATAGTCGTCCATGCTAATATCAGTGGCGAAGTCGGCGACGCGTTTGCCCGCCAACGGCAACGCTCGAGCCGCCCTCGCGACCTCCACCACTCCGCCAGTCGGCGGCGCCGCCTTCGCCGACTTCGAGCCTTCGGCGCCCGCTGTTGCCTCCGGCGCCTTGCTAGATGCAGGGACGCTTGACTTCGCCGCCTGCGGCGGCCGGCCTCCACCGGACGCCGCAGCCTTCGCCGTCCCCCGCTGCCTTTTCGGCCTGGCTTCAACGAGCCTGATCGCCGCCGGGCGCTTTTGCGCAGCTCCCTGGCGATCCTTGTCCATCACTGCTGACACAACAGCAGCAATATTCCGCCCGTAAGGAAAAACCCTCCATTCACGAACCATACGAGATGTAAAAAAGTCCTCGCCGGCCGCGCGGGGGACAGGAACATTCCTAGGCCAACAACCCCCGGTAACCCTCAGCATCCGAGCCGAAGACTCCCAGAGCTCGGGCGAAGATATCCTTTCCCCCGGGGCCGCGCACGTCTTCGTCAACTCTCTAGCAAAATGATCAGAAACCCCAAGTCCTCCCATAGCAGTACCTAATTTTCTCTTTTTAGAGGACGGGGCGGCCGCCGGCGCGGGGTCGTCTCCGGTCTCCACCACCTGGTCTCTTCCCACGGCGGTCCACATCGTCTTGACCAGGGTAGCCGTCATACGGCAATTGATTTAATTCAAACACCCTGTTCAAGCGGTCATTCGACCCGCGGATATCCCAGCTGCGCTGACCCTCTGTCCTCGGCACGTAGCGTCCAACAAGCCGCACCGCCCCATCCTCCGCCTCACGCACAACGGCGGCCGGATCGCGACTTCGCAGATTCAGGGCGAAGGCGGGACTCCGCACCACCCTTCCACCATGAAAAGGCATCTGGCGAGGGCATACTTCGCCCAACGCCCAGCCACGCGCCAATGGCCACACCCCAAACGCCACAAACTCTTCAACCAAGTCGCGCCCACTGCTCAAACCGGCGGCGCACCGAAGAGCCCCTTCGTCCTCATCCTCCTCCGCCACTTCAAAGGGCGGATACGCTGAGTAAAAATGAGAACACATCGCGGACACGGGGAGTCCCTCATGGCCTTCGACAGTACCCTCAGTGACATAAAACCAAAATTCGTTCCAGTTGCCCCACTTGTTGCGGGCGCAAGGAACCAACTCGACCACCTGCATCGTGGTTTTGCCGGTCTTCGGCGTGAATGTGCAGGATCCAAACTGAGCGACTTCGCCTCCAATCACCCTCTTCTGCCAATGCAAACAATAATACTTCGCAAAAACTTCCACCGACGGCTGTCCGCCGTACGAAGTCGTCGCCCAGACATACTTCGACAGTGCCACTATGGCATTCGGTGTCAGCTGATGTATTTGAACGTTGAACTTGCGCAGGACTTCGCCAACAAACCGGTGCGCAGGCAGGCGGAGCCCGGCGGCGAAGAATGCCTCGAAAACGACCAACTCGCCCTCTGGCTCGGGGACTTCCTCCGCCCCTAGGACCCGACCAACTCCGCTGTCGAAGTAACCCAACCGCTGCATATCTTGCACGCGGGCCGACAAGATCCGCGACACGCCGAAATCAACAGAGTCGCCGGCGTGCAACTCCTCCACCATTAAGCTACTCGGCGTATCCTCAGACGAGGCGGCGGCCGGAGGCGAGGGAACGGCCGGCGGCGTAGCGGCAGCGGATGAAGACGAGGACGGCATCGCAACGTACCGTCGGCGGCGGCGGGCGGTCTGCTTCACTCGAGCCAGATCTCCGGCGAACAAGACCGCGGCGGGCAGACGAGCAGCAAGTCGGCGGAAAGGGCGGCTAGGGTTTTTCGCGGAGCGCGGAAAGTGAATTTCAAAAAGCGCCGCCCCTGCCCCCTTTTATAGACAGGACGCGGCGCTTCGGGAAACCCGCAATCCAACAGTACGCCGTCAATCAACGGTCACATCAAAAACCCCCGCGGAACCACTTCGAGCGAGGGCAGCGTCTCCGCCATCTAACGACGTCTTCGGCACCAGGTGACTTTGTCGAACTGGTCCCTCGGAGGGCAAATGTTGGGGGGAAGGCAAAGGCGCCACCCTTCGCTCGAAGTCTTCGCTGCAGCAGCCGAACTGACAGAAACAAAACAGGCGGGGACACCCTTCGCTCCTTCCGTTCCAGGCGAAGACTAGCGACGAAGGGCATCCCACGGCGCGGCCTCGCCCAGCTCGGAGGCCCACGAGCAATCCGGCCCGTCGTAACGGGCCCCGCTTGGCCGCCCTGTGTTACGGGCCTATGTTGTAAAAGCATTCCTGTAATTACGGTCTGTAACCCCGCTTTATGGGAATATTCTTGGGATAACCTAGGTGCCTGAGGGCACATGCATCCTTAGCTCGAGGTGCTGTGCGCTCAGGTACCTATAAATACCCCTGTACAGTGCCCGTGAGAGGCCAGATTAACAGAGCTTTTGCCATCTCACGCGAGTGCCCTGTTGTCATCACCGTTCACCTGTGTTGGATCCCCGTTGCAGTTGAGAGCAAGTTCCAACACCATTATTGCCTATTAATTATTTTACTAGGGTTTTCTCAAGATTCTAGCCAAAGGGGTGCTTTCTACTACCACTATATTTGAAAAAAATATCAAACAACAGACTTCTGGTTTTTCTTAGCTTCTATTTTGTGCAAGAGCAATCATTCTGAAGTTTGACATCTTTTTGCTTAAGGGAAGGGGTGGTATGCATTTATTGGATTAAATGGCCTTTCTTATAAAATATTAGCAATAGGTATTATTTTGCATCCTTTTAATGGGTTTGCATTTTTCTCTGGTGGCCTATCTTATTATTGACTCAGCAAAATTTTATTTGCCCATTATTGTATTATTATGGGTTACTCATGATTTATTTGGGGAATGACTCATTATCATATTATATCTATTTACCTTACTTAAAATGATGGGCTGAGGTGTTTATTATTTTTGTAGTGGGGTTTTGGTGATTACAAGTCCACTGGATTTTTATTATCAATTTTGGGTCTGGTTTTGTAATTTTAATAATTGATTTTCGGTTGGAACAATGCTAAACAAAATATTTTATTTAAAAACTGATCTGGAATAAAGGTCTCTTTATTTTTCCTAGGTTCTCTGTTACTTAAGTATATTTGGAAAAATAATTTCACTCACTGTTCATTAATTTCTAAGGCCTTTCTGATTTTCCTTAGTTTTGGGCAGAAATGGTCTTTAATGAATATTTACACTATATTCTTCAATACTGGGGTTCCTACTATTTTTAAACAGTGTGTACATGAGGTTTGAATACCTACAAATTTTCTTAGGTTCAGTATAGAAGCAAAACAAATTTTCCTTAATTAAACAAGGTTTGGTCTGTTTCTATTTTTAATTTTAAACCCTAAAAATTAGAACAGAAAGCATAAGGTTCATTATTTTTAAATGATAGCTCATATTATTCAGGGTCTAGCAAAATTAGTTTGACAATTTTATATTAAGAATTCACCAAGTTATGGATTTTCTAAGTTCTCTGGTTATTTAAAAAGATTAACAGAATTGATTAAATGGAAAACTACTTTGCGCTGGGGTCCTTGGCGGGTGTTTCAAGTTTTTCCTCACGAATCAGTCACTGGGCTACTATTCACACGAGACACTGACATTGCAGAAAACCCCTCGGGTTCCTCTAATTCTAACCTGAGGTCCTTCTCCTAACTTAAACAGTGCCCGCGGCAGAAGAAAGGGCGGAGGGGCTTACCGGCGACGGGATTGCTCCGGTGAAGTGGTCGAGGATGTAGGGGAGGTCTCGGGGATCACAACGATGTGCGGGTCGCCGTCGGGGGTGGTCGGAGTTGGCCGATCCGCGAGCGCAGGCGGGGGAGCTCGTCGGCGGCGAGGAGTCCGGCCTATCCAGGGCGAAATTGACCAATCAAACGGGTCAAAGAGCTTCACCAGGGATCAAGGAAGGTGTGCGCGCGAGGAATTGAAGAATGGCTCACCGGGGAGCTTGGTCCACGCGCGGGGGCGGGCGACCAAAATCCGGCGAGGGCGATCTCGGGCTTCCGGTGAAGTTCTGTCGGGTCCGAGGGCTTAGAGAGCTTCACGGGCCTATGGCGAAGCTAACCGATGCACTGGCGCGGCTTAGGGGCGACTGGGGTGTAACACCCTTAATTTGGGGGTGTAAAATTTCTTTGCTCATGTTCACAAATTCAGGTGTTGCTCCTCTTTTCACACCCTTCCCAATCTCCTCTTTCCCTTTTCTATAGAAGAAGAGTGGCTATTTTTCTTTGTGTAATTATAGTCTATTAGACTAAACTCCAAGGAAGTATGAATTGTGGCATCATGTTAAACCCTAAGTTTCACTTTTGTTTGGTGCATAATACTTGGAAGGGCTAATTTGAATTTGTGGCATATTTAGAATTGAATCAAATAGAGTAAATAAAAAGAAAAGGGAAAACAATTGTTGGAATAAAAGAAAAAGGAAAGAAGCCCATACCCCTGCCCCCCTCAGCCTTTCGGCCCATCCGGCCCACCCCGCGCGCGCGCGCCTTCTTCCCCCCCCCCCTCTCTCTGCCCTGGCTAGCCCGCCCGTCAGCGCGGCCGCCTTCCCCGCATCCGCGCCCGCTTCCCCGCTCTCTCTGCTCGCGGGCCCGGGCTGTCAGCTCCCTTGTCCCCGCGTAACCGTCGCCCCGAGCTGCGCGTGCCATGGTCTCCGCGCCCACGTCGCGCGTGAAGCTCGCAACCCCCTCGCCCTCGGCCACTTGAGCCCGGAGCCTAGCCCACCCTCTCTCCCTCCCTCATTTGCGCACCTGCAGACCTCCCTTCCACCTCACCCACGCTGCACGCACGCCAAAGCGCTGCCGCCATTAACCGCCGCCGTCCCGAGCCCGTTTTTCCGTCGACGCTGGAGCCCCGCCGTGCCCTCTGCCACGGTGAGCTTTGCCTCGACGTCCGCAACCCGGGACACGCCCCAATTTCCCCGCTCCCTCCCTAGTTTCCTCTGCCCGCGCTCACCTGTCGTCCTCTGCGCAGTCGCCGTGGTCCGCCACCGTCGACCCGGGCCGTCGTCGCGCCTTCGCCGCCACCGAGGAGTCCCCGAGGTTCGCCTTGAGGTAAGGAACCTCTTCTGCCCTCTCTCTTCCCCTCTATTGCACCCTGCTGCGCTTAATTCCTCGCCAGAGTCGATTAGCGCCGCCGCTGAGCCACTTCGCCGTGGACCGCCCCCCTCTAATGCCCCTGTCCCGACCTAGCCCCCACCAGAAGGTTCCCCGCGCCTTCCCCAACCTCCCCGGCCACCCCGGTCGCCCTAAGGACCCGCAGAGCCCCCGCGCCCCTTGTCTCCGGCGAGCTCCCCCGCTGCGGGTGCGGCCGCCGCCGCCTCTGCTGGCTGAAGAAGGAAACAGAAGCCAACCGCCAGATCTCCGCCGTCCATCTTAGATCGAACAGCCCTGTTTCAAATAGCCCGAGCCCAACCCTAGCCGTCCGCCTGAGATCCGACGGCCCAGGGTCGTTTCCCCCCGCACCCCGCCTTCCTGTCAACCCGGCCCCGCCTGTCAGCCGCTCGCGCGCCCGCACTGCCCGCCCGGCCCCGCCTGTCAGCCGCTCCTGCCGCCGCGCGCTCGCGCGCCCGCCCGCAGATCTAATCTCGGGCGTTGATCCAAGATCCAACGACCGAGGAAGCCCGATACCCCTTCACCCGCGCAAATTTCTTAAAGAGACCCTCGGTTTTCTGCAAATTAACCCGCCGTCCCTGGTATTTTGCAGTTAGGTCCTCAGACCTTCTATGTAATCAGGAATAAGTATTTAAAGAGTATTTTTAATCCCTAATCTTGTAAAATTCATAACTTTGTCATATGAACTCCAAATTAGGTGCTTCAAATTGCAAAATGTTCATAATGTTTTTATCTACCTGTTTAAAACAATGTTCCCCTGCTGTTTTTATGTCCCAATTAATAGTTGATCTCTAGTTTAGAATTAGTGTTATTGGAAACCCTAATAGAAATAAAATAAAGATAGTAGACTCTAATAAAAGTTGGAGTACTTAAGTTTATAGGCTTAACACCATATAATGATTAACCCCACCACTAAACTAACTTTATCTGAACAATATGATAGTGACATAGACCTGGTTAGTGAATAATGAATCACTTTGTATAGTCATCTACCCTAGACCTAGGGAACACCATATTGCCAATATTTTTCTATTTGAACCTGTGATCTCTCTGCTGCACATGTTTGGTATATTGCTCTTTTGTTATTTCCCAAGTGTATAGAATGAATGATTGCTTTGTGTAGACAACGAGCAGTCTGTGTTTCCCAAGGAAGTTGCAGGAGAAGTCCCTGAGCAGCAGCTTGGTGAAGGAAAGTGTCCTCTGACCCATTATGTCCTATCTATTTATAATTCACTGTCCTGCACTACTTAATTGAAACCTAAGGATTGACTAGCTTTACACTTTACCTTACCCTTGATGACCTTTTGGGTTATTATGGTTAGCATTTTGCTATTGCCTTAACTTAATCAATGAACATGATGTGACTATTTATGATACGATACTGTTATCCTGATGATATTGATGATCTTGTGATACTCTAGGGGACTCAGGCTATTTCCTGAGTACCTCTCCGTAAGGACCTGTTCGTTGAGAGACCACTCGGGATAACAGTGCAACCATGAGGGTGAAATGGGATGCCCTTAGCTAATTAATTAGAGGAACTAGAGGTGTAGTTTCTTCGCCGTCGTGCCGTCAATGGGGTCCAGGCACAGTGCTTGCTCTACCGAGGCGGAGTGCCAAGGTTCTTTCGTTTTGCTTTTGTTAGTCACCCTCCTGCGGGGAGAGGTACTATGTTTATCAAACTGGAGAAACCTAACGGGCGGCTATGACCTCTAGGGAATCTTTGTAAAAGCTACGTAGTGATACCCTGCCGGACCACCTAGGTAGTGGTCAATGGGGATTGGCTCTCCCCGGGTAGAAAGGGAATCATGACTCATGGGTGAAGTGTGCGACCTCTGCAGAGGGCAGTGAAACTGATATATCAGCCGTGCTCACGGTTAGGAGCAGCCTTGGGATCCTCTTTGATTAGAGATACTCCGGATACACCTCAGATGATGACTTTAATGATGATGGTTAACGATGGTGACTTTAATTATGCATTCTAGTATTTCCTCTCTGAGGAGGTACTTTTTGGGATTATAACTTGGGCTTGGTGATAAAATATGGCTTCTACTAACAATGAATACTTGACCAACTAAAAGCAACTGCTTGAGCCTAACCCTACATAAAGCTAGTCCACTTCAGCCAAACGGGGCATTTGCTGAGTACGTTGATGTGTACTCATCCTTGCTTTACCACAAAACACCAGGTTGTCCACATTGCAACCACTGCTCAGGAGAAGATGAAGCCATGGAAGGAGACTTCCAGCAGTTCGACGACTACGACGAGTTCTAGGTGTGGGTTGGCGGCAAACCCCCAGTCAGCTGCCTGTGAAGGCCCTATCTTTACTGCGTTTCGCTTAGGACTTTGATTTACCCGTTAAGTTGATGACTATGTGGATGTCTCTGACTCTATGAAGTAATAAGTTAATACTCTTTTATGTTAATATTCGAGCATTGTGCGATGATGTTCATTTATGTAATCGCTGTGTACGTGAGTTCTGATCCTGGCACGTACATAGTTCGCATTCGGTTTGCCTTCTGAAACCGGGTGTGACATGGGGTGGGCTGGCCACGGTGGCCGAAGCTCTGGCGGCAATGGCGGGTGGAAAAGGGCTCGCCGGAGCTACGGAGGGGTGACTGGCTGGTGATGGTGAGCGTGGGGTGAAGTGAGGCACGCCCGGGGATGCTTTATAGGCGCGGGCGGGAACGACCGAGGGTGGGGCTCTGACAAGTGCTCGAGGCGTGCGCGGCAAACGCCAGTGCACGCTCTGGTGCCTGGCACAGCGTCGAGCACGAGGCAGCGCAGAGAGAGGTCGAGTTCAAGCGCGGATTGGCTCCAAATCTTTGAGATTTTGGCCATAATCCCGTTGAGAGATCTCTTCCTCTCAGGTCCCTTTGTCGTTAATGTGTGGAGGCTAGCAGGTTTGGTTGACTGGATTAGGAGATAGAGAGGGAAGAGATCTGGTTTGTCTCACTGCCGCACGCAGGGAGAAGATCTCTGGTTTGACGTGTCCAAGGCACGCGTCCCAATGCCATCTTCTGGCAGGCGACAGAGGGGATAGTTAGGCACGTTTTTGTTAATGGGGTCATTAGGATTTGAGTTAGGGATCAAGGTGAACACGCTTGATCTTTGGCTCAAGGTCTGAAATTCAGAATTCTGAAATCCAGAATTTCCTATTGAGTCCCCACATGAGAAGCTTGTTTGGGGTTTTATTTGAATTATTTTGGCCAGGCTTCTTCAATCTTTATTGTTGATTATTAAATATACTTCAATGTTTATAATTGGCCCAAGCCATGATTTTAAATTTTTCATACTCTTTTCTTGAATTTTGCTCATAGGGCCCAATTAGGGTTTTTGTTGGGGTTGCACATTTTACCTTTTGAAAAACCCATTTGTTTTGAATATGATACTTTTAAGTATATGCTTGGTGTATCATTTATTCTTAAGTGAATTTGATGTTCATGCTCAAGTTGGTTCACATAAAATGATGGTTCTTGGGTTAGCATCTTGAGAGAAACCCTAGGTGACACTGGGGTGTCACGGCCTTCCCCCCTTAAAGGAATCTCGTCCTGAGATTCTGGTCAGAGTCCTCCCGGGGTGAAGCGAAGGGTGAGACTTATAAGAAGTGGGTGATTATTGTTGTTATTAGATCAAACTGTTCTTCGAATGTCATTCTCTTTGCAACTTCAGAAGGAAGTCCTTCTTAAATTTTGTTTCGCGATTACTTATCCTGAATTAAGATTATATCTTCAGAATTTAGATTCGAAGGGTGTGATTACGTACCAGTTTCCTTAGGTAGGCAATCGGGGAAGTTGGATCTCAAGGATTCCTCAGTTTCCCAAGTAGCCTCTTCCTCTGAGTGATTACTCCACTGGACCTTGTACATCTTGATCGATTTAGCCCGAGTTGATCTTTCCTTGCAGTCCAGAATCTTGGAAGGGTACTCTTGGTACGATAGATCTGGTTCTATCTCCAATTCTGGCTCTGCTAAGATCTCGGTCGGCAATCGAACACACTTCTTCAGCTGAGATACATGGAACACACTGTGAATGGTGGACATCTTTGAAGGTAACTTCAACTTATATGCCACGGGTCCACACGCTTCGATGATCTCATAAGGTCCAATGTAACGAGGGGCTAGCTTGCCTTTAATTCCAAACCACTACACTCCCTTGGTGGGTGATACCTTGAGGTACACGAAATCTCCCACCTTGAACTGGAGAGGTTTCCTTCTTCTATCATGGTAACTCTTCTGCCTGGCCTGAGCAGCTTCTAGATTCTTCCTGATTAGTTTGACCTTCCTTTCGGCTTCAGTCACTAAGTCAGGTCCAAAAATTCTTCTTTCTCCAGGTTGAGACCAATTGAGTGGTGTCCTGCACCTTCTTCCATAGAGAGCTTCGAAAGGTGCCATCCTTATGCTGGATTGATAACTGTTGTTATAAGCAAACACTGCCAAGGAGAGGTGCTTATCCTAGTTCTTGCCACAATCGATTGCACAAGCTCTCAGCATATCTTCCAGAATTTGGTTTACCCTCTCTGTCTGACCATCAGTCTGTGGGTGGTAAGCTGAACTTCTGATTAGCTTAGTTCCCAAAGACTCCTGTAGTTGTTCCCAAAATCTGGCAACAAATTGGGCTCCTCGGTCAGAAACAATGGTCCGAGGTAATCCGTGCAAACACACGATCCGGTCAATATACAATTCTGCATACTTCTGAGCCTTATCAGTGTTGTGCACAGGAAGAAAATGTGCCACTTTCGTCAGTCGATCCACAATAACCCAAATCGAATCATGATGACGAGAGGTGTTGGGCAGGCCCACAATGAAATCCATGCTGATGTCATCTCATTTCCATGAAGGTATAGATAGGGGTTGCAAAGCTCCAGCTGATTTCAAGTGGCTTGCCTTTACCCTCTGACAGGTGTCACATTCCGATACATACTGGGCTATCTCCCTCTTCATTCTGGTCCACCAATACAAGGGCTTCAGATCATGGTACATTTTGGTGCTTCCCGGATGCATAGAGATTTGGAGAGATGAGCCTCATCCAAAATTTTCCTCTTGAGGTCCTGGTTTTTAGGAATCACCAATCTGCTTTTGAACCATAACACACCCTTTTCATCTTGGCGGAAACAATTGTACTTCTCAATCCTCTGATGGAGATTCTTCTTGATAATCTGCACTCCCTTGTCACTGAGCTGGGCCATGATGATCTGGTCTTGCAAAGCTGGCTCAACAGAAATGTGAGACAACGAACCAGAAGGAATCACTTCTATTTGCATCTTGCTCAACTCATCACACAAGGTGTTGATGCGAGAATCCATCAGAATACAATTGCACTGCAACTTCCGACTCAAGGCATCTGCTACCACATTGGCCTTTCCTGGGTGATAATGTACCTCCAGGTCATAATCCTTGATCAGCTCTAGCCATCTTCTCTACCTCATGTTGAGATCAGCCTGAGTAAAAATGTACTTAAGGCTCTTATTATCAGTGAAGATGTTGCAGTGGGTCCCCATTAAATAGTGCCTCCACATTTTTAATGCATGAACCACTGTTGCCAACTCAAGGTCATGAGTGGGATAATTTTGCTCATGAGGCCTGAGTTCTCTTGAGGCATAAGCAATGACTCGGTTGTCTTGCATTAAGACACAACCTAGTCCAGTGCCAGAGGCATCACAAAATACATCAAAAGGCTTGTTGTTGTCAGGTTGCGCTAATACTGGTGCTGTGGTCAGATGCTGCCTTAACGCATGGAAGGCATCTTCGCACTTCTGACTCCAAACTAACTTGGATTCTTTCTTCAGCAACTCAGTTATAGGCTTCGCAATTCGAGAGAAATCCGGAATAAATCTTCGGTAATAACCAGCTAATCCCAGAAAACTCCGAATCTGACGGACAGTCGTTGGTGGCTTCCAGTTCATCACTTCTTGCACTTTATCAGGATCAACAGCTATTCCTGCCTGAGAGATAGTGTGACCCAAGAATTTGATTTCCTTTAGCCAAAAATCACACTTGGACAACTTGGCATAAAGGTGGTGCTCTCGCAGACGTTGAAGCACTACATGCAAATGCCCGGCATGTTCTTCTTCGTTCCTTGAGTACACCAAGATATCATCGATGAAAACCACTACGAATTTGTCCAATTCAGGCATGAAAACAGAATTCATTAGATACATGAAATATGCTGGTGCATTTGTCAACCCGAATGACATCATCAAAAATTCATATAGCCCATATCTGGTTGAGAATGCCGTCTTCGGAATATCGCTTGCTCGTATCTTGATCTGATGGTAGCCAGAGCGAAGGTCTATCTTGGAAAACACCTTGGCCCCGATCAACTGGTCAAAAAGAACATCAATACGAGGCAAAGGATACTTGTCCTTGATAGTTACCGCATTAAGAGGGCGGTAATCTATACACAGCCTCAAGCTTTCATCCTTCTTTTTCACAAATAGTGCTGGACATCCCCAAGGCGAAGTACTTGGGTGAATAAATCCCTTATCCAGCAACTCTTGTAATTGCTTCTTCAATTCTGCCAACTCAGCGGGTGGCATTCGGTAGGGCCTCTTGGAAATTGGGGCCGTTCCCGGTTGCAACTCGATGGCAAATTCAATATCCCGGTCCGGTGGCATTCCTGGCAATTCATCAGGAAAGACATCTGCATACTCCCAGACCACTAGGATCTTCTTCAGAGGTAACTCCGTCATAGAGAAAGCATATGACTGAGTAGAACCCTGACTAGGCAGAATTAAGGTGAAGTTCCCACAGAACGGAGAATTAACTTCCACGGTACGGCTGGCTACATCAAGCACAACTTGGTGCAAGGTCATTCAATTAGCTCCCAGAATAATGTCCACATTTTCCAAACCCAACACAAGAAGAGTGGTTTTGACAATGTGGCTTCCTAGCTAAATAGGCACACTTTGGTTTAATTGATTAGTTGAAATTTTACCCCCAGGTGTGACTATCATGATTGACCCTTTCGAGTGAGAGAATGGCAGTTCACATTTAGCACTGAACTTCTGGCTAATGAAACTATGAGATGCACCAGAATCAAACAGAATTAAAGCAGGTTGATTATAAACTAAAAAGATACCGGTCATGATAGGAGCTCCTTCAGGTACTTCCTCCAGAGTAGTGAAGTTGAGCTTCCCTTGCCTGACTTGTACCTTCTGCTTTCTTCCCTTGTCTTGATTTGGTGCTGGCATCTGCCTCTGCTGGTTCCTGGGACAATTCTTGGCATAGTGGCCCACATTGCCACAAGTGAAACACTTGTTCCCATTGCCCTGGCGGAACTGCTGCTGCTGCGGAGGCTGATTGTTCCTTGGAGCGGGAGCTGGAAAGCGGTTGGGTGCCGGCTACTGCTTTTGAGGTGGCCTGATCACCCATCTGCCTGCCTGCTGCTCGAAACCCCTGCTCTGATTGTGAGAAACAATCTAGAACCTCTGAGCCTGAGCGGATGGTGCTGCCATTGGTGTCTTTCTCTTCTTCTCTGCCCGGTGAGCTACAATGCAGTCCTCCTGGGAGATGGCCAGGTTGACCAACTCATTGAAGCTATTAGCCCGGACAGTGTTGAGTCGTTCCCACAGCTTGGTATTAAGGCCCCTACGGAAGCGGTCTCTCTTCTTTTCATTAGAATCAGCATGGTACCCTGCATACTGGCACAGGTCGTTGAAGGCTTGCGCATACTGCAGTACCGTGCGGGTTCCTTGATTAAGGGCCAGAAATTCATTCAGCTTTTGATCAAGAATACCAGCTGGGATGTGGTGTCCTCTGAAGGCAGTCTTGAATTCTTCCCAAGACACCTCACGATCAGCGGGGAGCATAGCACGGAAGTGGTCCCACCAAGTCCGAGCAGATCCGCGAAGCTGTTGCGCGGCAAAGCGGGTCTTGGTAGCATCAGGGCAATCTCCCGTGAGGAGGGGAAACTTGGACTCGACGACGCGAAGCCACACGTCGGCGTCCAACGGATCCTCTGCCTTGGTGAACAAGGGTGGCTGCGTGCTCAGAAACTCCTGGTAAGTTGCCATTGCCGGAGGTCGCTGCTGCTGGCCTCCACCATGCTGCTGAGGGTGGGGCTGGCGCTGTAAGAGCTGTCGCAAAATCTCATTCTGCTGGGCCATCAGCTCCTGCACTATGGGAGCTGGAGGAGGTGGCGGGGGAACCTGCTCGTTATGTCCGCGACGCTGCCTAGCTGCCATCTGAAAACAGAAATTGCCGCCATTGTTATCCCATCTCACTGCTTCGAACAACAAGATATCATCTCATATGGAAGGAAAAATGCCATAGTCATGATATTAGGTTCGAAATTAAAATAACATGGTGACAACATCCCACAGATTTCAAAGGTTCACAGGGTTACATCAATCAGGGGAAAGTACCCGTAAGCCTAGTCCAAAATCTGACAGTAACTAAGCTCGCATAGGTTTCTATCCGCCTAAAAGTGTCGAAGTGACTGCTTAACCCTGAGCGATGGAAGCGACACTGGATGCGGGTGAAGGGGGCATCGCGGAGGTAGTCCCATTGGCACCAGGGGCTGGTCCTAGCTCCTCGGGATCCTCTTCTCCCTCGCTTCCGGCTTCATTGGCCTCCATCTCTAAGTGGTGCATGTCCAGGTGGTCATTCGCTTCTTCGAGTTCCCTCTGCACATCGTGAAGCTGGTTCTCCAAGACATCAATGGTGTTGTCTCGGATCTCCACCTGCTGCTCCAAGGTGGTAATGCGTTGGCTCAGCCTTTCCACCTGCAGATCCTTCTCCACTAACTCGGAGGATAAATCGACCACAAAATCTTCTCGGCTATTGAGAGTGAGCTTGGTTGTTTGAGTGATGTTAGCGAGGTGCGCCATAGCATCGCTCTGAAGGGCCTGAAGGCGGTACAGCGCACTCATGCACTGAACGGTGACCCTCCCAACCAAGTCAGGATACATTGCCCACACATCCTTCACATGGCTCACGCGGTTACACCACATGGGATCATCTCTCTTCTCAACAGGGAAGAGTCCCAAGGGGTGCATCACCATCTCTAGGGGATGGTAGCCACAAAAAGTCGTCAAAGTCTTCATGGCTCCTGCTTCAACGGTGTCGTCCGTCCTGAGTCCAATCGTCTCGGAATCAAGAGAACGCCAACCCGGCTGAAGGGGATGAGCCTCCAAAGTCAGCCAGACCCGACAACGAGGTACCCGATGCTCCTCATACAATTGCACCGTGTACAAAGGGGGTGTAGGGTAACCGGCGGAGTTAAGCACTTCCCACAAGATGGAAGGAAAGCCACCGCGAGAAAGGAAGTCAGAACTGAAACGAGTGTCTCCTCCATTGGCGGGGGTAGGTGAATTCATCTGCGGAAGGGAACCAAAGGTAAAGATTATGGTGGAAGGAAAAGAAAAAGAGAGCCTGGATGGTTTTAAAGAAAGTGGGTTAGCTCAAGTTTTTCTTAATTCTCTTTTGTGTTTATAATGCATGCATGCTGAAGGTAACGTTGCCTCTCAAAAATAGGGTGCTTTTAGGGCATCCTTAAAAATATGAGTACGGGCCCACGGGCCTAATTAATTAGCCACCTATTTCTCCCTCTATGCCTAAGGCCTTTCGTCCTGGGTCTAGCGGTCTAGTCCTGACGATCCTTAGCAGTTTCTAGGCAAGTTTTAGATTTTGAAAATTGGTATTCATGGTTTATTGTCCTTCTCTGTGGTGGAATTTGCTTCGATACCAGCTGTGGCGGAACCACCCGAATCATTCTAGCTTAAGTGCCTAAGTCACGCCTCAGGGGCCGTAACACACTTAAATTGGAATAACCCGTCAGTCCCTCAGATCTAGTCTGATGGAGCCACTTAACCAGGATCAAATTCCACAATCTCACTCGAAGGTGAGTCACAGAAGAAATACAATAAAACAGGAAACTTCAAATTAAGTGATGAATTATTACATAGATCGGAGTTTTGAGTAGCAAATAAGAGTTCATGAAATAAAATGCAGCGGATAATCGATGTCGTCGGTATCGAGGAAATGGGCAAGGCCTAGCCCACTACTCCTCGTGCTCCTCTCCTGCCGGAGCAGCATCCCACTCGACCGTCCAACCCAGTGGCAGGGTGGTAGGCCAAGTCACACCATCAACCATTTCCTGAATGGTACCTGCAAAAATTATGCCACAAGCAAGGCTGAGTATACTAATACTCAGCTAGACTTACCCGGTGTGAGGAATCTACTCCTCTACCTCTAGACTATGCAGCTGTTTGGCTGAGGGGTTTGATTTGCCAAAAGCACTAGCTGTTTCTAAAATCAAATTTTTAACTTTTGAAATTCTAGCATCATTATCTTAGCTAGGTTTGCTTCTTCTAAGCATACATGGTAACAAGCATTTAGTTCAATCAACAAGTTATCTCATGTAACCTCATTTCACTTCTTACTCGATGCAGTACAAGGGATCAAGCAGTCTCATTAGCTGCGAGAAGCAGACGATTCGAATCGAGTTTTTAACCTTACAAGGGAAACCTAAACACACGGCATGTCAGGGTTCTCCGACCCTGCACACGACAACCGACCCAATCGATTCCCCATTCGCGTCCAGGCCTCACCGCCTTGGCATACAATGCTCCACTGACCCCGGCTGCCGCCGTGCAGTGACCGCACTTGTACCCACCATAGCTAGCATGGGAGACCCAGTCTCAGGTCGCATGAGGGATAAAGTCTGCGCCCGGCTTCACTCAGGTACTAGGTTTACTGGTTACCATTTTTCCTGGCATGTGTTTAGTATGTTCAAAAGCTTGACTCAGGTATCCACACATTAATCCTTAATTCTTTTTCCTGTCTCATGGTCAAGGCATCCTCCCTGGATCCAAGTCCATAGACTAACATAGATCCCGTTATCAAGATGAATACAATCAATTCCTGACCTCGCGCGAGTGCTAGAAAAATCACTCGACTTCTATCGAGATCCTGATTAGCGAAGCAGCTACTCGACCTAGCATACTAGTATTCATCTCAAAAAGGAATCCTAAGTTCATGCATCTAGAGGTTTCAAGCAACTCCTACACTTAAGTGCACATTACAAACCTACAAACATTAAGTGTAGTAAAATAGCATATATAAATGGTTATGCATAAAACCGGGGCTTGCCTTTAATTGCTGGGGCTGAGGGGTGATCCTCGATAGCAGCCTCGGAAGCCTGCTCCTGGTCCTCCTCTTGGACTGATCCTTGCTCGGGGATGAGCACGTACTCTCCGTCAGCAAGATTACAATCTAATGAATGCAATGCGTAAGATATATGCATGATATGGTATGTGCTTTAGAAATTACAACTTTTGATGCTGTATGATCTTCTTGAGTTAGACAAGGTTAAACCTTACTTATGTGAGACCTTTGGGTGGTATACTTAGTAAATTGGATCAAACTTAGCCAAGGTAAGTGGTAGGTTTATTTTCTTTGGGGTTCCACTGAATTCCTTTTAATCCTTGATGAGTTTTGACAAGAATTCAAGTTGGACTTATTGGAGTGAGGTTTATTCCTTCTTCCTCTTTCTTTATTCTTCTTAAGTCTTTGGAGTGGGTTTGAACTACAAGTTGTTTTAATAAAATCCCAAAAATTCTGCAAAAATTGCAGTCGCTTATTACTGGTGTAAAATTTTCTGTCTCAAAATTTGGGGTTCAAAACGTGAATAGTTTTCTCTGGACAAAATTACCAAATTTAGGGCAGAAGGGGTGATTTGAACTACAACTATCAATTAAAGTAGGTAATCCTCTAAAATTTATTTTTGCTGGCCTTTAGGTGCTATAACATGATTTGACACAAATTTTTAGCCATTATTGCCTATTAATTATTTTACTAGGGTTTTCTCAAGTTTCTAGCCAAAGGGGTGCTTTCTACTACCACTATATTTGAAAAAAATATCAAACAACACACTTCTGGTTTTTCTTAGCTTCTATTTTTTGCAAGAGCAATCATTCTGAAGGTTGGCATCTTTTTGCTTAAGGGAAGGGGTGGTATGCATTTATTGGATTAAATGGCCTTTCTTATAAAATATTAGCAATAGGTATTATTTTGCATCCTTTTAATGGGTTTGCATTTTTCTCTGGTGGCCTATCTTATTATTGACTCAGTAAAATTTTATTTGCCCATTATTGTATTATTATGGGTTACTCTTGATTTATTTGGGGAATGACTCATTATCATATTATATCTATTTACCTTACTTAAAATGATGGGCTGGGGTGTTTATTATTTTTGTAGTGGGGTTCTGGTGATTACAAGTTCACTGGATTTTTATTATCAATTTTGGGTCTGGTTTTGTAATTTTAATAATTGATTTCCGGTTGGAACAATGCTAAACAAAATATTTTATTTAAAAACTGATCTGGAATAAAGGTCTCTTTATTTTTCCTAGGTTCTCTATTACTTAAGTATATTTGGAAAAATAATTTCACTCATTGTTCATTAATTTCTAAGGCCTTTCTGATTTTCCTAAGTTTTGGGCAGAAATGGTCTTTAATGAATATTTACACTAAACTCTTCAATACTGGGGTTCCTACTATTTTTAAACAGTGTCTACATGAGGTTTGAATACCTACAAATTTTCTTAGGTTCAGTATAGAAGCAAAACAAATTTTCCTTAATTAAACAAGGTTTGGTCAGTTTCTGTTTTTAATTTTAAACCCTAAAAATTAGAACAGAAAGCATAAGGTTCATTATTTTTAAATGATAGCTCATATTATTTAGGGTCTAGCAAAATTAGTTTGACAATTTTTGATTAAGAATTCACCAAGTTATGGATTTTCTAAGTTCTCTTGTTATTTAAAAAGATTAACAGAATTGATTAAATGGAAAACTACTTTGCGCTGGGGTCCTTGGCGGGTGTTTCAAGTTTTTCCTCACGAATCTGTCCCTGGGCTACTATTCACACGAGAAACTGATATTGCAGAAAACCCCTCGGGTTCCTCTAATCCTAACCCGAGGTCCTTCTCCTAACTTAAACAATGCCCGCGGCGGAGGAAAGGGTGGAGGGGCTTACCGGCGACGGGATTGCTCCGGTGAAGTGGTCGAGGATGAAGGGGACGTCTCCGGGATCACAACGATGTGCGGGTCGCCGTCGGGGGTGGTCGGAGTTGGCCGGTCCGCGAGCGCAGGCGGGGGAGCTCGTCGGCGGCGAGGAGTCTGGCCTATCCAGGGCGAAATTGAACAATCAAACGGGTCAGAGAGCTTCACCAGGGATCAAGGAAGGTGTGCGCGCGAGGAATTGTAGAATGGCTCACCAGGGAGCTTGGTCCACGCGCGGGGGGGGGGGGGGCGACCAAAGTCCGGCGAGGGCGATCTCGGGCTTCCGGTGAAGTTCTGCTGGGTCCGAGGGCTTAGAGAGCTTCACGGGCCTATGGAGAAGCTAACCGAAGCACTGGCGCGGCTTAGGGGCAATTGGGTGGGCTGGCCACGGTGGCCGAAGCTCTGGCGGCAATGGCGGGCGGAAAAGGGCTCACCGGAGCTAAGGAGGGGTGGCTGGCCGGTGATGGTGAGCGCGGGGTGAAGTGAGGCACGCCCGAGGATGCTTTATAGGCGCGGGCGGGCACGGCCGAGGGCGGGGCTCTGACAAGTGCTGGGGGCGTGCGCGGCGAACGCCAGTGCGCGCTTTGGTGCCTGGCACAGCGTCGAGCACGAGGCAGCGCAGAGAGAGGTCGAGTTCAAGCGCGGATTGGCTCCAAATCTTTGAGATTTTGGCCATAATCCTGTTGAGAGATCTCTTCCTCTCAGGTCCCTTTGTCGTTTATGTGTGGAGGCTAGCAGGTTTGGTTGACTGGATTAGGAGATAGAGAGGGAAGAGATCTGGTTTGTCTCACTGCCGCAAGCAGGGAGAAGATCTCTGGTTTGACGTGTCCGAGGCACGCGTCCCAATGCCATCTTCTAGCAGGCGACAGAGGGGATAGTTAGGCACGTTTTTGTTAATGGGGTCATTAGGATTTGAGTTAGGGATCAAGGTGAACACGCTTGATCTTTGGCTCAAGGTCTGAAATTCAGAATTCTGAAATCCAGAATTTCCTATTGAGTCCCCACATGAGAAGCTTGTTTGGGGTTTTATTTGAATTATTTTGGCCAGGCTTCTTCAATCTTTATTGTTGCTTATTAAATATACTTCAATGTTTATAATTGGCCCAAGCCATGATTTTAAATTTTTCATACTCTTTTCTTGAATTTTGCTCATAGGGCTCAATTATGGTTTTTGTTGGGGTTGCACATTTTACCTTTTGAAAAACCCATTTGTTTTGAATATGATACTTTTAAGTATATGCTTGGTGTATCATTTATTCTTAAGTTAATTTGATGTTCATGCTCAAGTTGGTTCACATAAAATGATGGTTCTTGGGTTAGCATCTTGAGAGAAACCCTAGGTAACACTGGGGTGTCACACAAAGCCACGCTGTCTACCCGTTTCACCGTGATGAAGCTTGCCAGACGAAGCTTTCCTCCACTCCTCTTATGTTGTACCAAAGCTTTTCTAGTGATGAAGCTCCTGTTATATTCTGTAGTATGCTGAAAGCAGATGGTTAGCTGTGTTTTTGAGGACCTTCGTAAGAGGAAGGCCCCCAACACTAGTAATAGCAAAAAGGATTTCAACATATCCTGCACATGCTAGGTGCCAATCTCAATGGTGAACAATTTTAGATAGAACAAGTAATAGTCATGTTCACAATTATGAAAACAACTTAGCTCAATAATATTGTATCAATATGAGCAAAAGGAGCATAAGCATGCCATAGCATCATCATGTACACAAAGAACATACTACTAGGAGCATAATCACATTCTAGCAGTTATACAAGTGAAGCTCAATATGATATGCATATATAATACAATAGAAAATGAAAGACTAAAATCTACATGAAAAGGTAGAACATAAGAAGAAAAAACAAAAGGGTGCCCTATAATAAAAAAGGGAAACAAACACCTAATTCCCCTCGCAAATGAACAGAAGTTTTTGATCAAGGTGTTTGGTTAAAATGTTAGCAAGGTGGTGAGTGGTATCAATGTAGTGCAATTCGCTGTCACCTTTCTCATAATGATCACAGAGAAAGTGAAAGTGAACATCAATGTGCTTGGTCCTCGAATGCAACACAGGATTCTTGGCAACACTTATGGTACTCATGCTATCGCAAAGCAGAGGAACATGATGAAAATCCAAGCCAAAATCTCGTAAGGTAGCCATCATCCATAGTAACTGCGAACAACAGCTAGCGGCAGTAACACACTCGGACTCTATGGTAGATAGGGCAACACTAGACTATTTTCGTGAAGACCATGCAACCAACGAAGTAGCCAAAAATTGGCATGTCCCAGAAGTAGACTTGCACTTCAAAAGGCAACTCGCAAAATCAGCATCAGAATAACCGCACAAAGACAGAACAGACGATGAGGAGTACCACAAACCAAACTTAGGAGTGAAACATAGGTACCTCATAATCCGTTTCACATCCTTTTTATGAGATGTGCATGGGGAATCCTGGAAACGAGCGCACAAACACACTGCAAAGTGTATGTCTGTCCTCGTCGCTATAAAATACATGAGAGAGCCAATCATGCTCCTGTACTCCTTCTGGTCCACGGGTTTGCCATCCTCATCAGTGTCAAGTGTCATCGAGGTGGACATGGGGGTTGAAAAAGGCTTGCCCTCACCCATGTCGAATTTCTTTAGGATATCCTTTGTATACTTGTTGTTGGGGTCTTCTTCTCCACTGAAGGTCCTCAAGACGAAGATATCATTGGCAAAGAGATGTTGAGGATCCTCTTCCCTACCGAAGGTCCTCAAGATGAAAATGTTATCTGAGGGCGTTAACAACGAATGCCAAAGCTACGACCGAAGGTCGACAGCTTCGGCTTAAGGCGACGATGAAGGTTAAGTATGGTGCCGAGTCGAAGAGGAAAAGACTAGTTAATCCTTGATGAATTATGTTATGATTATATGTACATGTCAAGGTCATAAATGTATTTTTACTCAGGCTACATTCCATACCTATAAATAGGTGAACAGTACCCCCGTACTATTCATGCTGGACTCTAATCGCTCTTGCGTCTGCACCTTCGAACAAGCTAAAGGTATCAATGTAACGAGAATCTTATTCATATGTTTATCATGAAGTAAACATATGAATTGATATATGAATGGATAATATTTATCATCTATATGAATTGTTATTCTTGTAAATGATGAAGGTGTGTCCTTAATGACCTTCGTCCGAGAACCATCATTTTCGAAAGGAGATGATGTTTCGGAGGACAAAGGTCCCTAATTTTTAACAATTGTGTTGTCTTGTTCTTGATCTGCAGTATTTGAGAACAAGAGATCAACATTGGCGCCCACCTCCTGTGAACTCACTTCCATGACCACGACAATGGCCTCGCAAGGTGATCAAGTTGTGACACCTTTGGCTATGAAGCTGGTGCTTCCAATCACAGGCGGCTCAAGTTCTGAACCAGCCAATAAGAAGCAGAAGAAGGAAGCATAGAGAAGGGTACAACATGTTGGTGTCACATCCGGATTTAAGGGATAAAGCCGGGCGCGTCTCATATGTGCGCCAAAGAAGAACAACACATATAATGACCAAGTGTATAGAGATAAATGTCACAAATATTATTACAATGTGGTACTATCTTACAAAAATAAATGATAACAATAAAACAAACTAATAATTATTCCTTGGCGCCATCAAGCTAACTGGGAGACGCCACCTAGATGAGCTCGTACTCCTCATTGTAGACCACCTCCTGGACTACATGCTCTTCACCTGTGGGGGTTTATATATCGCAAGGGTGAGCTCACAAAAGATCATAGCTCAACAAGTTATGGGGAATAATGTGCATGAACTCACCAAAGGTGAGAGTTCATGTGTAGTGTAAGGCTGACCAACAAATAATGGTTAAAGTTGAGCATTGCTTTTAATAAATTGGTCAAAATTTATTAGCAGTTACTAAATGTAAGTGTATACCAACCCAAAGTAGTAGTAGATCAAAATTAATAATAAACCACAATGCGATGCAGACGACAAATTGAGTTTAATTACATAAGTTAATCATGCGAGAGTCCTTAGCTTCTCATGACCGCGAGCATGGCTAGTATACCAGTTTTACACTCTGCAGAGGTTATACCCTTTACCCACAAGTCATGTTACCCAGTTGCCAAGGGGTCTAGAAGTCTCATTCATCTCTACCGAGGAGATGAGGCAGGGTAACACTACATGGCCTTTCAAAAGTTTCACTAGTTCGAGAAAACCCGCTACAGATTCAGGAAGAAGGAAGCATAGTAATCCCCAGTCTAGAAAGCTAAGTAGAAAGTCCGACCCAAGAACCTCCCTATAATCTGCAGCGACGCCTCCCCGCTTGCCCCTTTCAGGTAAGGTAATCTCTCCCCAGCTTTCCTAATTACTTGGCCATGGGCATCCCATTCCACCCTTGTGGTGCCACTATTCCAATTAAGCTCCATGTTCCAATTAACACCATAGTCTTATCATTAACATTAAAGAATAGAATAACAATAATAAAGCATGATCATAAAGCATATTTATCTTAAAATCCAAAACCACATAGAGCAATAGCAGAGACTACCCAAAAGTCCAGTGGTGATCATGGCAATAAGTAAAGCAGACTAGAGTGACCTATTGGGTCTCATCAAAATTAAGCCTAAAATTGCCATAGTGATTATATAGAACATTATTAGGTAAAGAAAAGTGGTCAAGGGCACAACTTGCCTTCAATGAGCTCCTGCTCAGAATTATCCACCTGCTGAGTACCGGGGTCATCAGTTTCTTGCTCGCCTTCCCATCAAAATTAAGCCTAAAATTGCCATAGTGATTATATAGAACATTATTGGGTAAAGAAAAGATGTCAAGGGCACAACTTGCCTTCAATGAGCTCCTACTCAGAATTATCCACCTGCTGAGTACCAGGGTCATCGGTTTCTTTCTCGTCTACTCGCAACAATACAAATAAACATAGTACAGGAGAAATTAACATCACACCAAACAGAGGAATATAATGCATGATAATATTCTATGCATCATAACGAGACCAAGGGTTTGAGAACCACTAAATTCAGAGCTACGGTTAAAGAGTTATGATTTTCTGAAGTTTTAAGTGTTTGATATGCAATAAATTACGTGGAAAATTTTAATCTATGGTTCATAATAAAACAGAGTTATCAAGTTATAAACAATATTAAAACAAAATTATTGCAACTGGAATGGGTCAAAAAGGAGTTAAAATGAATTAGTTATGCATTTTCTAAGGTTTTAGATTTATTTTGGCCATAAAATCAATCTTTCGAATTAGTTTTTGTTGGGGGCTTCTTTTCTCCGCCGAAGGTCCCTTTAAGCAAAAAACACCTTTAGCAGGACGATATGCAAGCAGGCACGACATGAAGATATATGACCGAAGCTACAATTGAAGGAGCTTCGGCATAACGACATGCCTAAGACGAAGGATGGCACCAACTTAAAGAGGAAAAGACTACTGAGTCCCTGATAATTTGTGTTATAGTTGTAATTGGTCATTAGGGACACAAATGTAATTTTGTCTGGGTTGTGCCCCATGCCTATTAATAGGTGAACAGTACTCCCATACTGTTCACGCGAACCTGTAATCATCCTTGCGTCATTCTTGTACTTCCGTCTCCTGTTAAGCCGAAGGTACAAATGTCATATAAACATTATTGATGTTTACTCATGTTTATAAAATGCAAATATGAATAATCTAATGATTTGATATGATTATTTATAATCCTTTTATGCTTCATATGCTTCTATTTACACATTTGCTCATCAAAATGATGAAGGTATGCCCTTCATGACCTTCGTCTGAAGATCATTATATCCTAAAGGAGATAATGCTTCGAAAGACAAAGGTCTCTAATCATTAACATTTGTGTTGCTTTGTTCTTGGTGTATAGCATCCGGGAACAAGGACCAACATTGGCGCCCACCTCCGATGAACTCACTTCCACTGTTGTGACGATGGCTTCGTACAACAACCAAGCAGTAGCACCTTCGGCCACAAAGCTGGTGCTCCCAATCACAGGTGGTTCGAGATTAGAACTAGCCAACAAGAAGCAGAAGAAGGAAGCACAAAGAAGAGTGCAGCATGTTGGGGTGCAAGGACCCTTCATCAGATCCAAGTGGTCTCACATTCCAATTACCTTCTCCCAGGAAGACCTTCAGCTTAATGATTATCCTCATAATGATGCTATGGTTATATCTTGTGTCATCAAGGGATTTATGGTCCACAATATTCTGGTTGACACAGGTAGTGCAGCGGACATCATTTTTGCAAAGGCTTTTAGACAGATGCAAGAGCCAGAAGACAAGATATACATGATGCAACACACCCTCTTTGTGGCTCGGAGGAAGACATATTATAGCACTTGGCAAAATAACAATGTCAGTGACCTTCGACTACGTCCATAACACAAGAACTGAACAAGTTGTTTTTGATAATGTTGATATGGAGTATCCATACAATGCCATCATTAGTCGAGGGACGCTCAATGCCTTTGAAGCCATTCTTCATCCAGCATATCTATGCATGAAGATACCTTCGGAACAAGGGCCCATTGTTGTTCATGGGAGTCAAGAAGCTGCTAGGAAGGCCGAAGGAAGCTGGACGGATTCAAAGGCTCTCCATAACATAGATGAAGCCAAAGCCCATCAGCAGTACAAGCACAAAAGAGAAAAGGATGCTTCAGCGGATCAGCCGAAGTCTATGCTCCTATGTGAAGACATAGGAGACCAAAAGGTACTGTTGGGATCCCAGTTATCTGATGAACAAGAAAAGACTCTCCTAAGGTTTTTGTTCAACAACAAAGATGTCTTTGCTTGGACAGCTAACGATCTTTGTGGTGTTAATAGAGATACCATTGAGCATTCACTCAATGTGGATCCATCTTTTAGGTCAAGAAAGCAGAGGCTTCGGAAATGTCTGAGGATAAAGCCGAAGGTGCTCGAAATGAAGTAAAGAGACTTCTCAGTGCTGGTGTTATCAGAGAAGTCACATGTCGAGAGTGGCTAGCTAACAGTGTTATGGTGAAGAAGGCTAATGGAAAATAGAGAATGTGCATTGACTTCATAGACCTCAATAAAGCATGTCCGAAGGATGAGTTCCCCCTACCAAGAATAGACTCCCTTGTAGATGCAGCAGCTTCTATAGAGCTTATGAGCTTATTGGATTGTTACTCGGGCTATCACCAAATCTGGATGAAGAAAGAGGATGAGCTGTAACACCCTGGGATACACAAACACCCCATAATGCTACTAAACTACACATCTAACATTCGTATATAAAATTTTAACAACATCTCCTTTGAAAATTGCATAAACGGGGAAGCAACAAAGTATAAATAGATATCATGATAAGAAAACATAATAGACATTAATAGTTTGCTAGCAATGGGAAGACAACCATAACGGCATGAGCTAAATTAACCAGTGCGCACAACTAGTTAGAAACAAACATCCTTTGACAAGAAGCTTCTAATTAAATCATGACTATCCCTAAGCAGCGTTATTATAAGAGTGAAGGTGGATGTGCTGCTACTTCCCACTTCCCTTGATGAGCAACAAGCACCTGCATTGAGTAATGCAAGAGTGAGATGAAACATCTCAGCAAGTGAATTATTTTGACGAGATATTTAAACCACAAATTGAATTCATCAACATTTTAAAAGAGTTACAATTAAAATCAGAAATACTTGTAGATATAGAACTGAGTAGTCCCACTATAACCAATACCATCTCATTTCCTCGAACAACCACAATAGGTTCTATAACACTTCCCTGCGTCAACAATACCTGCAAATATCACTTCAATGTATGCACAGGAATGCAATGTGTAGATACTCTATCTTCGTACCTTTGAGGGTATAAAACCACATCATCTGGAAATATCACTTCAATGAATGCATATGAATGCAATGCATATGTCCTCTGCCTTCATACCTCTAAGGGTATGAAGCCGCATCGTACCCCTCCTTGGGCAACGTACGATGCTAAATTGTACCGGTACGGTCGGACCATAGATCACGACAAAACTTCAGATGCAAATGAGTCATGCAATGTATATGGCATGCTGCATTTATCAATAAACTTCACTTCCTTCAGATACAATACAAACCTCAAATAATACTTTATTTACCTTCAGATACAATACCAACCTCAAATAATACTTCAGTTACCTTCAGGGGTGTGAATTAATCTCATGAATCATACTCGAGTCATAATCATCATCAATATATGATTGAGCATCAGTATAATGCAAGCAAGTAAAGCATCACCATAGAGTCCAATTATGAAAGAATCCAATACTTTTGAATATTAGAGTGTAGGCAATAGAAATAACAGGTCAGAACGGAAGCAACCACCACTACATTCACTTGCCTTCATCGAAGAAGAAGAAATGTACTAGACATGATCTGGAGTGTAGCCACTTGCTAGCGGGCATAAAACTTAGTACAAATATTTTACAAACATTTGCCATCAAACAACAAAACACTCCTAAACTTGAAACCAAGACCCAGTGGAAAGACTCCCACCCTGAACCACATGCCATACAGCAGCAGCGCTGTTTGTTAATTTTATATCTTTAAAATGAAAACAGCGGTGATATCAAACAAATACTCTAGCAGTATCTACATAAAATACTCTACAAGTTCAGTATTCAATGGATAATTAAATTCTGCCATCTACAAGTTCTAAAACATCTGACAAGATAACTGACTGAATCTGTTTTAGACAGCAGTATGGTTAACTTTAAAATTCGATATCTCCCAAACTACTGAACCAAAAATTATGAAATTCTGCTGGAAGTAAGAACTTTTATCCCTCTACAAAAGTCTCTATAGTTGGAAGAGCCAATTCGACCATTTACTAGATGAAACCCACCAGTGAACAGACCCACTCATTTCTGTCAGGCAAACAGGAACATCCACAGTAAAACAAACATAACTGGAGTTTCACAAATCATATGAATGCACTCTTTAACAATCTGGAAAGCTTATGAAATTATCTACAACTTCTTTTACCAACCCATAGTTTAATTCTGTAGATAAAATTGTCTAACTCTTAAGAGAACAGATTCTGCACAGAATTATGAGACTGAGAAACTGCTATAATCAAACTGCCATAACTTTTTGTTCTGATGTCCGATTGAGGTGTTCTTCACGGCCACAGAAAGACCTACAAATTATCTATGACTCATATAAAGACTTTTTATTTTTTTGAGGCAACTAAGATCACGGAAAACTAGCATGAACAGAAACTGTCGAATCTGCCATTCTGCAGAAATTAAATTCGAAATCAAAACCTAACCCCACACCTAATCCAACCTCTAATCCTTCAATCCACATGATCCACAACCTCCAAAAGCACATAATTATAGGGAGGAACAAGGATCCATCCTTACCTAGGGTTTTCCCTAAGAAAAATCTGCAAGAGATGGGGGTAGCACATCTCCTTGATCCTCTCTTCCTCTTCAATCCATCTTGTTCCTCCTCTTCTCGATCCGTGTTGCGTGGGGGGGGGGGAATCTAGGGAGGAAGAAGTATTGGAGGGCTGCTGCAAAGGGGGGAGAGGGGGCGGCCAGCCAAGGGGGAAAAGTGAGGCAGCCAAGAAAGGGGAGGGGTGGCGGCCAAGAAGGGGAAGGGGGTGGCCACCTAGGGTTTATTTTGTGGGAGAAAAGAAGTGACGCCTCAGATGACTTCTGATGCAGCATCCAACGGCCCACAACCCTTTTTCCCACATCCACTCACCGAAGATCAACTTTTGGGTCAACATTTTTTTTGGATTTTACACTTTACCCCCCTTAAAAAGAATTCATCCTCGAATTCAACCACTCCAACCAAAACATCCAAGGTACCCCATATAGCACCATCACTCAAAACATGGGTCCATTATTGGTCTTAATTAACACAAGAACTTCTACCTTGGACTAATTGTTTAAGGAAACTACACGACCTTACATCAAGCATGAAACAACATGAAATGAAGCTCAAAGCAAGTCATAGATGCAATCAACACTACAATTTCACACCATCGAATTTGGATGCAACTATACATCAACATCAATGTCTTAAGACAACACTCTTTTATGAAGGGGTAATATGCACTAAGCACAACCCTTACCAACTTCAACAATTAATTTTAATTAAATGGTGAAACATCCCCACCCGACGAATGTATAAGAAGATCAAACCCCTTACCTCAAAGCACCACGAAACAAGTAGTTCTATTGAAACAAAACTCCTAATCTTCCTAAACCTTATTCTTGCCATCATGAAAAGATAATCATGTAATCTAACATTCTTTGCACCCCACAAAAGGGAGAAAATCTATAGAACTAATGGAGCAATAAAGCCAACAAGAAACCAATAACATTCTGCGCGGCACATTTCATCGAAGAAATGCCAAAAGCTCCACAAAGAGCACTGACAGCACAACAACACAATACTTGGTTAACCAATGTCACTATACTCCATCCAACAACTCAACTAGGGAAAAATATCTAAACTAGTAAGGTTAACCTACACATAACATAAGTCTTCATCTACTGTAGTTCAGAAACTTACATTTCATTCTATCATACGATGCACTCAAAGTACCAGACATACAAGGTCAATAATAACCCCTAATCCTTCACACATTTGACAAACATATTAAGCTGATGTAAAAACCACATCATCTAGGAGTAGGTGACTAGCCACACCCAACCAACTCTAGGCTAGGCAATGACTTCCTTCAAACCAATAGATAGGTGGTCTAAAAATGGCTCCACAAGCATGCATCGGAAAGGGAACCATCAGATCCTCAATGTATCAATACATAATCAATGGATCAAGAGAATCAAAGATTTATTCTACAATTAGTATGACTAACAGGCAACCACTTTAAACCACATCTAGGCTTTGTGGCAACTAAAATACACAATAGGAGAGAGACATGTAAGCCATTCTGGCTATGAAAAGACTTCCCCCAAAAATCCATATAAAGTACCAATATTCATTTCTTTCAGAACCAGTTTCTCGTCATAAACAATCATTTTTTGCAAAGATAGTTGCAACTATCCACCAACCGCTCCACAACTAAAATTCAAATTGATGGTTACCTTGTAACCCAAAACACACAATTCACACTTCTTAGATACATCCTCAATCAAGCATATATAACAATATTATTGTAATAAAACTCAACCATGAAAAACATGGTGAAAACAACATAGGCATACTTGTATATCACAAGCATAATAACAATGTCAATCTCACAAAAGACTAGCGATATCAAACACATTAATAAAACAATATAAAGATTTAGAGATAAATTATATCAGGCATTAGGTCATAAACAACTTACCACATCACCATAAAGCAATAGGGAGGGGTGAAATTATTGTCATCTGCACTTCAAAGACATTAATATATATCAAAGATATTTGTACCCATACCCTTCCTATATGTGCAAGTGTGTCAAATTTATCTTCAAATTGCCCAGAATCTAAAGCCTATGCTTTGATACCAACTGTAACACCCCGGGATCCACAAACACCCTAGAATGCTACTAAACTACACATCTAACATTCGTATAAAAAATTTCGACAGCATCTCCTTTGAAAATTGCATAAACGGGGAAGCAACAAAGTATAAATAGATATCATGATAAGAAAACATAATAGACATTAATAGTCTGCTAGCAATGGGAAGACAACCATAACGGCATGAGCTAAATTAACCAGTGCGCACAACTAGTTAGAAACAAACATCCTTTGACCAGAAGCTTCTAATTAAATCATAACTGCGCCTAAGCAGCGTTATTATAAGAGTGAAGGTGGATATGCTGCTACTTCCCACTTCCCTTGATGAGCAACAAGCACCTGCATTGAGTAATGCAAGAGTGAGATGAAACATCTCAGCAAGCGAATTATTTTGACGAGATATTTAAACCACAAATTGAATTCATCAACATTTTAAAAGAGTCACAATTAAAATCAGAAATACTTGTAGATATAGAACTCAGTAGTCCCACTATAAGCAATACCATCTCATTTCCTCGAACAACCACAATAGGTTCTATAACACTTCCCTGCATCAACAATACCTGCAAATATCACTTCAATGTATGCACAGTAATGCAATGTGTAGGTACTCTATCTTCATACCTCTGAGGGTATAAAACCACACCATCTGCAAATATCACTTCAATGAATGCATATGAATGCAATGCATATGTCCTCTGCCTTCATACCTCTAAGGGTATGAAGCCGCATCGTACCCCTCGAGCAACGTACGATGCTAAATTGTACCGGTACGGTCGGACCATAGGTCACGACAAAACTTCAGATGCAAATGAGTCATGTAATGTATATGGCATGCTGCATTTATCAATAAACTTCACTTCCTTCAGATACAATACAAACCTCAAATAATACTTTATTTACCTTCAGATACAATACCAACCTCAAATAATACTTCATTTACCTTCAGGGGTGTGAATTAATCTCATGAATCATACTCGAGTCATAATCATCATCAATATATGATTGAGCATCAGTATTATGCAAGCAAGTAAAGCATCACCATAGAGTCCAATTATGAAAGAATCCAATACTTCTGAATATTAGAGTGTAGGCAATAGAAATAACAGGTCAGAACGGAAGCAACCACCTCTACATTCACTTGCCTTCATCGAAGAAGAAATATACTAGACATGATCTGGAGTGTAGCCACCTGCTAGCGGGCATAAAACTTAGTACAAATATTTCACAAACATTTGCCATCAATCAACAAAACAATCCTACACTTGAAACCAAGACCCAGTGGAAAGACTCCCACCCTAAACCACATGCCATACATCAGCAGTGCTGTTTGTTAATTTTGTATCTTTAAAATTAAAATAGAGGTGATATCAAACAAATACTCTAGGAGTATCTACACAAAATACTCTACAACTTCAGTATTCAATGGATAATTAAATTCTGCCATCTACAAGTTCTAAAACATCTGACAAGATAACTGACTGAATCTGTTTTAGACAGCAGTATGGTTAAATTTAAAATTCGATATCTCCCAAACTACTGAACCAAAAATTATGAAATTCTGCTGGAAGTAAGAACTTTTATCCCTCTACAAAAGGCTCCATATTTGGAAGAGCCAATTCGGCCATTTACTAGATGAAACCCACCAGTGAACAGACCCACTCATTTCTGTCACGCAAACAAAAACAGCCACAGTAAAACAAACATAACTAGAGTTTCACAAATCTTATGAATGCACTCTTTAACAATCTGGAAAGCTTATAAAATTATCTACAACTTCTTTTACCAACCCATAGTTTAATTCTATTGATAAAATTGCCTAACTCTTAAGAGAACAGATTCTGCACAGAATTATGAGACTGAAAAACTGCTATAATCAAACTGCCATAACTTTCTGTTCTGATGTCCGATTGAGGTGTTCTTCACGGCCACGGAAAGATCTACAAATTATCTACGACTCATATATAGAATTTTTATTTTTTGAGGCCACTAAGACCACGGAAAACTGGCATGAACAGAAACTGTCGAATCTGCCATTCTGCAGAAATTAAATTCGAAATCAAAACCTAACCCCACACCTAATCCAACCTCTAATCCTTCAATCCACATGATCCACAACCTCCAAAAGCACATAATTATAGGGAGGAACAAGGATCCCATCCTTACCTAGGGTTTTCCCTAAGAAAAATCTGCAAGAGATGGGGGTAGCACATCTCCTTGATCCTCTCTTCCTCTTCAATCCATCTTGTTCCTCCTCTTCTCGATCCTTGTTGCTTGGGGGGGGGGGTTGTTCTAGGGAGGAAGAAGTATTGGAGGGCTGCTGCAAAGGGGGGAGAGGGGGCGGCCAACCAAGGGGGAAAAGTGAGGCGGCCAAGAAAGGGGAGGGGGTGGCCACCTAGGGTTTATTTTGTGGGAGAAAAGAAGTGACGCCTCAGATAACTTCTGATGCAGCATCCAATGGCCCACAACCCTTTTTCCCACATCCACTCACCGAAGATCAACTTTTGCGTCAACATTTTTTTGGGATATTACATGAGCCAAAGACAAGCTTCATAACTCCCAGTGGCACTTATTGCTACCTTCGGATGCCCGAGGGGCTCAAGAATGCTAGAGGAAGCTTTAGCAGGATGACTACCAAGGTCCTGCACTCTCAAATTGGCAGGAATGTACTGACTTATGTTGATGACATTATAGTAAAAAACACAAAACAAAAAAATCATGTTGCCGATTTGCAAGAGACGTTTGCCAATTTCAGGCAAGCTGGTCTCAAGTTGAATCCAGAAAAGCGCGTTTTTGGAGTGAAGAAGGGCAAGTTCCTTGGCTGTCTGGTATCAACAAAGGGTATCGAAGCTAATCCAAGCAAGATTGAAGCTATCCTTTGGATGGAACCACCAAATTCAAAGAAGGGTGCCCAACGATTGGCAGGAAGACTGGCATCGTTGAATAGATTCATATCAAGGTCAGCAGAAAGAAATTTACCATTCTTTGAAGTACTCAAGTCAGTCAAAGTCTTCCAGTGGGGTCTGGCTCAACAAAAAGCCTTCGAAGAGTTAAAGCAACACCTGATAGATTTGACAACTCTAACTCCACCTTCATTAAGAGCTCTGCTACTTCTGTATGTAGCTACCTCCCATTCTGCGGTCAGTGCCGCACTGGTACAGGAGAAGCAAGATGGCCAAGTAAAAAGACAAGCACCGGTATACTTTGTCTCTGAAGTACTCAATTTATCAAAGAAAAATTACACAGAGTTGGAGAAGGTATTGTATGCTGTGTTGATGGCCTCTAGGAAGCTTCAGCATTACTTTCAAGCATACCATATAATAGTACCTTCATCACAACCTCTAAAAGACATAATGAGAAACAGAGAAGCTATAGGAAGGATTGGAAAATGGGTTGCGGAGCTTAATGAATTCACCATTGATTATGTACATAGATCCTCAATTCAATCTCAGGCATTAGCAGATTTCATTGCTGATTGGATGCCAGAGGCTCAAGGAGAAGAAGTAACCAAAGATTCCGAAGCTTGGACGGTATTCTGTGACGGTTCTTGGGGAACCTTCGGCGCAGGAGCGGCCGCTGTTTTAGTAGCGCCCTCTAAAGTCAGGACATGCTATGTAGTAAAACTAGACTTTAGTTATGTAAATAATATTGCCGAGTATGAGGCTCTTCTATTAGGGCTTCAGAAGCTAAAGGCAATGCGAATAAGAAGGGCAATACTCAAAACTGATTCTTAAGTTGTTTCTGGTCATATAGACAAAAGTAGCAAGGCAAGGGATCCGGAGCTTCAAAAATATTTGGATGCAGTCCGAAGATTGGAAGCTTCTTTTGAAGTATTTTCTGTAAAAAATATTCCAAGGGGGGAAAATGAGCATGTGGATTTACTAGCTAAGTCAGCGTCACAGGGGCTCTCTTTGCCTTTGGAAGTGTTCTTTGAGACAATAAAAGCACCTTCAGTCGAACTTATGGAGAGAGCAGTGCTCGCAATATCACTTGTACATAGTGAAGATTGGAGGATTGAGATTATATCTTTCCTTCAAGGCAACTGTCTTTCGGATGACGAAGTTTATAATAAAAGAATGGAAGCAAGAACAAGACCATATGTAATTATAGAAGGGGAGTTATATGAATATGGAGTCTGCTCTCCATTACTCAAGTGTTTGTCCAGAACCGAAGGTCAAGAATTGATGAAGGAAATACATGCAGGATTATGTGGGTCTCATATTGGGTCTAGGCCTTTGCTGGGGAAGGTTTTCAGACAAGGGTTTTACTGGCCGAAGGCAGCTTCGGATGTAACAGATCTGGTTCAAAAATGTGAAAATTGCCAAACATGCGCTAGAGACCAGAAACAACCTTCGTCTTTAACCCAGCTAATACAGCCAACTTGGCCACTACAAAGGTGGGGTCTGGATATGTTAGGTCCACTTCCACCAGCATAAGGAAATTTAAAGTATGTTGTTGATATGACCATGCCATTAAGCAATACGGTACAACCCCCAAGGCATACTACATCAACTCAAGTACAACCAACATCATCACCAACCCAAGCATTTGATGGACCAATTACACGTAGCCAAGCTAAGAAGCTACATCAAGAGGTGCACGCACTACTTTATGAATTTCAATTAAACACTAATGAGAACTTTATGCTACATAAGTCGTGTATGTTGATATTACTTAGGTTCACCAAAGAGGAAGCACAAAACATATCAAGGACGAGTCAACAAGAAGAGCTATCTCCGAGTCAGTCCAGCGCATCAGAACCGTCCAGAAGAAACAGTCATATCTTTTGATTCCCAAAAGCTATGAAGGCCCATAAGTACTTTTTGGAAAGCTCTTGAAGTCTAGTTTCCAATGCTTCTAAAGCCGACTTAATAAAATCTACCAGAAAGGCAGCCGACCTACTTTAGTGCTGACTGGTCAGAAGGTCAACAGTCTGCTTGATGACCAAGTTTTCGTATTAAACTGTATCATTCTACGAAGTTTCATTAAGCATGCTATATATGGTGAGAAAGCTTATCAAGTTAGCTTTCCAATGCAACCAGTCCCACGTCATTTGAAGATACCTAGAAGAAGTTATTGTCAAAATACTGAAGCCTGCGCAGAAGTCAAACTGCCACACGGAAATCAGCTCTGCAGATCTCCCGAATAGGCTCCTTTACATTAGCACGTGAAAATAGTTTTGTTTCGTGTTTATACCTCGCTAAGGCTGGTTGTTACTAGTATAAATACCCCCCTATGTCTATGATGTAAGGTAGCTTATGATAATCTAAAACAGAACCCCTTTTGTTCAGCTGTGTGCTAACAAATATTGAGAGTGATCTCTACCCCTTTGCTCTTGTGATTTCCTTCACGGGATTGCAGAAGCGGCGGCTTCATCCGCTCCCAATTGGTGCTCCTACTCCCTTCGAGGTCTCCTCGATTGATTGTAGGCTGTGTTGGTTGGTTCTTTGAGAGTGTGGTTGGGCGAATCCTCGATTCAGGCTGCCGGTTAAAGACGGTGGTTGGCTTCGAGTTTTATTTGTCAGGTTGCACTAGTTATCGCTTCTTGCAGCAAGTTATCTTGGCTTCTTTGAAGCTAGTTATCTGAAGATTGATCCTACGTCGTGAAGATCGGGCATCGTGACGCATCGGGCGAATCCTCGATTCAGGCTGCCGATTAAAGACGGTGGTTGGCTTCGAGTTTTATTTGTCAGGTTGCACTAGTTATCGCTGCTTGCAGCAAGTTATCTTGGCTTCTTTGAAGCTAGTTATCTGAAGATTGATCCTACATCGTGAAGATCGGGCATCGTGACGCATCATCTGGTATCAAAGCCTCAGTTGCCACGGTAGGATTCTTTACCCTTAGCTACATATATTTTGTGTTCGTCCTATCCACCAAAAAGCCATAAAATATTTTGTCTTAGCCCTTTGTTTCAATCTGTTGTCCCAGTGAGTTTTGTTAAGTTTCAGTCCGTAGAGTCTTTGTTTAGTTGCTGGTCACTCTATCCTTTGTGTTCCCTTTGAGCCTCTTATATATATCTGAAAATATCCACAAAAAAGAAAAATCTGAAAACCCTCATCATTTCCTTAGCGTTAACTTTGATCCTATTTAAGTTATAGCTGCTGGTTGAGTTCTTTGTTAATTATTATAAAGTGTGCAATATCATATCAGATCTCTGTGTTTAGTTCTATAAAAAAGAGTATCAAAAAAAAGAGAAGAAAGAAAAGTACCAAAAAAATGTTGAGCAATATTGTGAAAGAAAAGAAGAACGATCGGTTTGTTTATGTGCACAAGTGCTGAAAGTTCATCAAGTTGTTCAACCAGTTTGCTATTGTCTTTTGGTGCAAAATTTTGGTTGGGTCTAATCGCAACACTTGCATTCCAATCATACTCCTTGATTTGCATCAAATCTGAAATTTCTTTGCGCGTGTGTTTGATCTAGTTCCATCACTCGAATCTTGTGTTGAGCACTAGGCAGTGAACTTCTAGTTGGATTGTTATTTAACTTTACAACAACTTGGATTCAGATTGCATTCCTTGTTTACTATTCCCCCACCAAGCTCCACATATAAGCCATCGTAATCGGTACTCTAGTCTTGTATTCGCTTAACCATCACTTTCTTGTTACCACCACACATTTTTCTTGCAACCCGCAGGGACCTCATAAGAGCTTTGGTTGGTAAGAGTGGTGAGGTTGTGAGATTCTATATAGCTTCATATTCCACCTATATTTGTTGCCTTGTCGCCACTAATTTCGCCGGAAGATGGATCCCAACGCTGAGATTGAAGACTGTGTCACCATGATACAATTCAATGAGCTCAAACAAAGCATAGAAGCCAAGCAAGATCTGTTAGCACAAGATCTTCAGACACTTATGGCTGAAATCAGAGGTCGTCGTCGACTCCCTGATGGTGCAAGAAACCATGATGAAGATGGGGAAGAAGGTGAAGGAAATTATTCTAGAAGAGCAAGTGAACATGGGAGGAGAAATCAAGGTGCTGCACATGGTAGAGGAAGAGGCCGGAATCGAAGAAATAATGACAATGAAGAATCTGAATTTGGGGATGATGATCAGTCCCAACATCGCTATCGTCGTCATCATAGAGGTGTCAACCAAGAAGAGAGATTTGGGAAACTTAAGTTTAACATGCCAAAATTTGATGGTAGATCTGATCCTGAAGATTATTTCACATGGGAATTGAAGGTGGAGAAAATCTTCCGCCTACATAATTATTCAGAGGAGAAGAAACTTGCAATGACATCTCTTGAGTTTGAAGGATATGCTCTGATTTGGTGGGAGCAACTTCTTCGTGATCGTGAAGAAGATGGAGAGGACCCTATTGTTACATGGCAAGAGATGAAGCGAGAAATGAGAATTCGTTTTGTGCCGAAGCATTATCGACGTGATCTTTTTGATAAATTGCAGAATTTGAGGCAAGAAAGTTTCTCTGTTGAGGAGTATTATAAGGAGATGGAGAAGGCCATGATTAGAGCCAATGTGTATGAAGACGAAGAGCAAACCATTGTACGTTTCATAGCTGGGTTACACCGCAACATTCAGCGTATTGTTGAGTTTCAGCCAAACCAAAGTCTTATTGATTTGGTACATCAACCCACCAAAGCTGAACGCCAGCTGCAACAAGATGCTAAGAGCAGCAAGCCCTTGCCATATGGTGCACGAACCATGTCTGGAGGAAGCAAATCAATCTCAAGGTTTACTGCTGCATCCTCAGCAACAAAAGGTTCAACTGGGGGCCTGCGATCCAATATTCAAGGCAATTCTAGGAAAGAACGGTGCTGCTCCAAACCCGAGTTATAAACCAGCAGCATCCACTTCAATATCAGTGGGTTCAATAGCCAAGAGTAGTGGTATTCAGTGCTTCAAGTGTAGAGGTCGTGGTCATGTCATAAAGGAGTGTCCAAATAATCGTGTGATCCTTGTGACTGATGATGGAGAATATACATCAACTAGTGAAGAGGAAGCTGAAGCAGGAAATGAAGATAACATTGATAAATCTGAAGAACATACGGGATGTGAATTTGAGCATGGTACTACTCTTGTGGTTACACAAATCTTGAGTGTTCAAATGAAAGAAGCTGAAATTGGACAGCGACATAATCTTTTTCAAACGCGAGCCAAAGTGCAAGACAAAGTAGTAAAGGTGATCATTGATGGAGGGAGCTGCCATAATCTTGCAAGTCGTGAGATGGTTGACAAGCTTGGTTTGAAGTTGCAGCGACACCCTCATCCATATCATGTCCAATGGTTGAATGAATCGGGAGATATCAAGATCGGTTATATGGTGAAAGTTCTGTTCAAGATTGGAGAGTATGTTGACACGGTGGAGTGCGATGTTGCACCCATGTCTGTTTGTCACATGCTACTAGGAAGACCTTGGTAATATGACTGATATTCTCAGCATTATGGAAGAACAAATCAGTACATGCTAGATCTGAAAGGGAGAAAGTTTGTACTCAAGCCTATGACCCCTCAACAAATCATGGCTGAACATTTACAAAAGAAAACTGAAATTAGTATAGCAAGTAGAGGAGGAGAAGAGCAAAATAAATTGAGTGCCATCCACAATTCGGTGAGCGAGTGCTACAAGCCAAATTCAAGAGATAAAAAGAAGGAAGAGGGAGAACATCTAGTTATGCTAGCCACAAAATCTGAGCTGAGAGAAGTGAGAAACAACCCATATCAAGTGCTCTTTGTACTTGTGAACAAAGATGTTTTGATTTCTCCTAACGACATAACATCTCTTCCTAGTGTTGTGGCTGATCTTTTGCAGGACTTTGAAGACGTGTTTCCACAAGAAACACCAGCTGGACTACCTCCAATTCGAGGGATTGAGCATCAAATCGATCTTATTCCAGGGGCTGCACTTCCTAACCGTCCACCATATCGAACCAATCCTGAAGAAACTTAGGAAATACAAAGGCAACTGCAAGAACTTCTTGATAAAGGATTTGTTCGTGAAAGCTTAAGCCCTTGTGCTGTTCCTGTGATTTTAGTACCTAAGAAAGATGGATCTTGGAGGATGTGTGTTGATTGTAGAGCTATAAATAATATTACCGTTCGCTATCGCCATCCTATTCCACAGCTAGATGATATGCTTGATGAATTAAGTGGTTCCACAATTTTTACTAAAATTGATTTGAGAAGTTCATTGGAAAATTTGTTGTTGTCTACTTCGATGATATTCTAATTTACAGCAAGACTTTTGATGAACATGTGAAACACATTCGACAAGTTTTAGATGAGCTAAGAAAGGAGAAATTATTTGATAATCTTGAGAAGTGCAGTTTTTGCACAGACCATGTTGTGTTTCTTGGCTTCGTTGTTTCAGCAAAAGGAATAGAGGTGGATGAATCCAAGTAAAAAGTTTTCATGGTCTTGCTGGGTTTTATAGAAGATTTGTGCGAGATTTCAGTACTATCGCTTCCCCTTTAAATGAATTGACAAAGAAAGGTGTTGAATTTAAATGGGGAAACTCACAAGAAGATGCTTTTCAAGAATTGAAGAAATGTTTGACTGAAGCACCTGTACTTATTCTTCCTGATTTCACTAAAACTTTTGAAGTAGAATGTGATGCTAGTGGGATTGGGATAGGAGGAGTTTTAATGCAACAAGGAAAACCTATAGCATATTTTAGTGAAAAATTGGGAGGTGCTCAATTAAATTATTCTGTGTATGACAAAGAATTGTATGCTTTGGTCCGAGCGCTTGAAACATGGCAGCACTACTTATGGCCAAAAGAGTTTGTTATTCATTCCGATCATGAAGCTTTGAAGTATTTGAAAGGGCAAGCCAAACTGAACCGTCGCCATGCCAAATGGGTTGAGTTTATCGAAACATTTCCATACATTGTGAAATATAAGAAAGGTAAGGACAATGTGGTCGCTGATGCCTTGTCTCGAAGGAATGTGTTATTGAGTCAACTAGAGGTAAAAGTTTTGGGTCTTGAAAATTTGAAAGAAATGTATAATGATGATCCTGAATTTTCAGAACCATACAATCATTGTAAAGATGGAAAAGGTTGGGAAAATATCATATACATGATGGATTTTTGTTTAGAGCTAACAAACTTTGTGTACCAAATTCTTCGGTTAGATTGCTTTTATTGCAGGAGTCACATGGAGGCGGTCTAACAGGTCATTTTGGACAAAAGAAGACTTATGAAATGCTTAGTGATCATTTCTATTGGCTCAAGATGAGGAGAGACGTCATCAGATTTGTGGAGAGTTGTGTCACCTGTCATAAAGCTAAGTCAAAATTGAACCTTCATGGTTTATATACTTCTTTACCCACTCCTAAAATTCCTTGGGAAGACATAAGCATGGATTTTATTTTAGGGCTGCCGATGACTCGAAAAAAAAGAGATTCTATTTTTGTTGTGGTTGATAGATTTTCAAAAATGGCTCATTTTATCCCAGGCAACAAGAGCGACGATGCTTCACATTTTGCCAATTTATTTTTCAGAGAAATCTTGAGGCTACATGGAGTGCCCAAGACCATCGTATCTGACCGTGATGTGAAGTTGTTGAGCTATTTTTGGAAAACATTGTGGACAAAGCTTGGGACTAAACTTTTGTTCTCCACCACATGCCACCCCCAAACTGATGGCCAAACTGAAGTAGTGAATCGTACATTGTCAATGCTGCTGCGAACAATGGTAAAGAAGACTTGAAGGATTGGGAGGAATGTTTGCCACACGTGGAGTTTGCTTATAACAGGGCAGTACATTCTACAACTAATTTATGCCCCTTCGAAATTGTATATGGGTTCAAACCTATTACTCCGATAGATTTGTTGCCCCTTCCATTGCAGGAAAGAACTAATATGGAAGCTTCCAAGCATGCTGCATACATAAAAAAGATACATGAGAAGACCAAGGAAGCAATTGAGCTCAAAGCAGTGCGCAAGGCAGCAAGCATGAACAAACATAGGAAGAAAGTGTTATTTGAACCAGGTGACTTGGTTTGGATTCACTTGCGCAAGGAGCGTTTTCCTGATCAGCGCAAATCCAAATTGATGCCACGAGGGGATGGTCCATTTTGTGTTCTTGCCAAGATCAATGATAATGCATACAAGATAGATCTTCCACCAAGCTATGGCGTGAGCAACACGTTCAATGTTGGTGACCTCTTACCATATACAAGTGAAGACACTTCAGAGTCGAGGACGACTCCTTTTCAAGAGGAGGAGGATGATATGACCATGCCATTAAGCAATACGTTACAACCCCCAAGGCATACTACATCAACTCAAGTACAACCAACATCATCACCAACCCAAGCATTTGATGGACCAATTACACGTAGCCGAGCTAAGAAGCTACGTCAAGAGGTGCACGCGCTACTTTATGAATTTCAATTAAACATTAATGAGAACTTTATGCTACCTAAGTCGTGTATGTTGATATTACTTAGGTTCACCAAAGAGGAAGCACAAAACACATCAAGGACGAGTCAACAAGAAGAGCTATATCCGAGTCAGTCCAGCGCAATAGAACTGTCCAGAAGAAACTGTCATATCTTTTGATTCCCAAAAGCTATGAAGGCCCATAAGTACTTTTTGGAAAGCTCTTGAAGTCTAGATTCCAATGCTTCTAAAGCCAACTTAATCAAATCTACCAGAAAGGTAGCCGACCTACTTTAGTGCTGACTGGTCAGAAGGTCAACAATTTGCTTGATGACCAAGTTTTTGTATTAAACTGCATCATTCTATGAAGTTTCATTAAGCATGCTATATATGGTGAGAAAGCTTATCAAGTTAGCTTTCCAATGCAACCAGTCCCACGTTATTTGAAGATTCCTAGAAGAAGTTATTGTCAAAATACTGAAGGCTGCGCAGAAGTCAAACAGCCACACGGAAATCAGCTCTGCAAATCTCCCGAAGAGGCTCCTTTACATTAGCACGTGAAAATAGTTTTGTTTCGTGTTTATACCTCGCTAAGGCTGGTTGTTACTAGTATAAATACCCCCCTATGTTTATGATGTAAGGCAGCTTATGATAGTCTAAAACAGAACCCCTTTTGTTCAGCTGTGTGCTAACAAATATTGAGAGTGATCTCTACCCCTTTGCTCTTATAAATTCCTTCGCGGGATTGCAGAAGCGGCGGCTTCATCCGCTCCCAATTGGTGCTCCTACTCCCTTTGAGGTCTCCTCGATTGATTGTAGGCTGTGTTGGTTGGTTCTTTGAGAGTGTGGTTGGGCGAATCCTCGATTCAGTCTTTCGGTTAAAGACGGTGGTTGGCTTCGAGTTTTATTTGTCAGGTTGCACTAGTTATCACTGCTTGCAGCAAGTTATCTTGGCTTCTTTGAAGCTAGTTATCTGAAGATTGATCCTACGTCGTGAAGATCGGGCATCGTGACACATCAGTTGTTGTAGCAGTGGAATATTTCTCCAAGTGGATTGAAGCAAAGCCATTAGCCACAATTACTTCGGCAACAGTACAGAAATTCTTTTGGCAAAATATTGTTTGTCGCTTTGGCGTGCCGAAGGCAATAACCGTTGACAATGGAACTCAATTTGATGCTGAAACATTCAAAGATTTGTGTGATCGAATTGGTACAAAAATACATTTTGCATCAGTAAGACATCTAGAATCAAATGGAGCAAATGGAATCATAATGACAGGGATAATGAAGCTAATCTTCAATCAGCCTAGAGGAAAATGGCTAGATGAGCTGATCAAAGTGGTGTGGAGCCATAACACAACTGTCTCAAGGTCAACAGGTTTTACACCTTTCAAGATCCTATTCGGTGACGAAGCAATAACACTGGAAGAAGCAAGAATAGGATCAATAAGGACCACATCTTCAGTGGATGATGAAGCTAATTCTCAAATAACAAAAGACACTATAGAAGGGACCAGACTTCAAGCCATAGATCACATTAATAAGTATTAGGCCGAAACAATAAAATGGCGTGATAGAAAAGTTCGATTGAAAAATATCAAGCCAGGCCATCTGGTGCTTCGGAGGGTAGCCAATTCAGATACAGTAGGCAAGCTACAGCTGAAATGGGAAGGTCCTTTTCTGGTAGTATCTTCGTCAAGACCCGGTTCCTTTAGATTGAAGGATATGGATGGCAACGACATACCTAGATCTTGGAATGTGGATGAGCTTCGGTGGTATTACGTGTAATTGATGTAATCTTTTTTATCTTTTTTCCTATGGCACCCCTTTCCTTTCAAGAGGGGAGAAAGGTTTTTAGCGGGGCCATAGCTTGTAATTTTCATTTTTGTGTAGCCCTATGCAATACAAGGGCCAAAATCCCCCAAATATGTAATATGTAATATCAGAACCTGCACCATCGAGTGCAAAAGAAAACAGGAAAAAGCTCAAAAGATGTCCTTAAGAGGATGTAGAGTTGTAATCACCCCAAGGATGATGAAGCTACAAAAGTCATTTCTAAGGGAGCGCAGCGTAAGTTCTGAAGCTGCAAAAGTCGTTCCTAAGGGAGCGCAACGTATGTTCTGAAGCTCAAAAGTCGTTCCTAAGGGAATGCAGAGCCAAAGACCACCAAAATATAAGGTGAAGAAGCTCCAAAGTAGTTCCTGAGGGGATGCAGAGCTTAAATGCCACCGGAATAGAAGGTGAAGAAGCTCCAAAGTCATTACTAAGGGGATGCAGAGCTTAAATGCCACCAAAATAGAAGGTGAAGAAGCTCTAAAGTCGTTCCTAAGGTAATGCGGAGCTTAAAGACTCCAAAGTCGTTCCTAAGGGGATGTAGAGTCTGGGTGTGGCTCGTGTGTGTTTGAGACATCCATTTGCACATTACATCACATCATGCATTGCATTCATACATACATTCATTTAGACATTCGTAGGATCATCATCATCATGACACAAAGCACGAACAGAAATACTCCGGCTTCGACGACAAAATGTTTTCGATGAACACGAAGAAGCTTCGTTTCAAACATACAAACATTTTATGCAAGGAAATGCTTCGATGTGTACAAAAAGAAGGGAAGGTGTTTTTCGCCTTCGGCTCAAAAGATACAAGTTTCATCCACAGCAAAGCAATTCGTACATGGATGAAAAGGTAAAAATATATTACAATGTATAGACAAAAAATACACAGTACTGTTTAATTCTTGATTACAATTGCTTTTGCAAGGATAATGCAAATATTCCTAAGCTCTATACAGGAAGGCCTAAAGAGAAGCTTCATCTTAGCAACCTTCGGAATATGCTTCGGGTTATCAACCTTCGGCACCACTATCTTGCAGACAAACAATGGTATAAGGTAAAAGTAATTACAAGAATCAAGGCAAGCAACAGGTATAAGTTCCGTACTGGTTTAAGCAGGTTTCGAGCTTCGTCCCCAGCCAACTCTCGTCCACCCTTAGCCCAAATCTGAGTTATGAATCTGTTTCTGATGCTTTGGGCTTCACTAGGAATATCAATCAAATCTGATGGCGACAGGCTGAAGGTTGGTCTATTTACCGTCTTCGCATGAGTGCAGCCGACCTTCAAGAATTCGGTAGCTGTGCCACGAGAAGCTAGCAAAGCACAGAAGTCACCATGGCCAGCAATCACTTCATCGAGTGCATCAACTTCATTTTCAATATGTTCAAAGGTATTTGATATGTCTTCAGACGAAGGGGTAATGTCTTTAGAGCTGGCCCCAATCGAGTTGAAGACCCCTTTCAACCGTTGCGCGCAGCGGCTGCCAAAATTCAAACATGTATCCCGAAGGTCTTTCAAAGATTTCTGCAACTTTGTATTTTTATCAGCTTTGGCTTCATATTTTGCTTGTAGACCTCTCTTCTCCTATTCGAAGCTCTCTGATTTTTCTTTTAAAGCCGTTTGACTTTGGAGAAGCTCCTCGCTTAATATAGCATTTTCAGCTTGAATTTCTGCAAGCGAACCTTCTGTTGCTTGAAGTAGGAAGTCCTTCGTCCCTACAGAAGCTTCGTAATCCTTAATTTTACCCTCCAAGCCCTCGATTATGATTTCATTCTTCTTGTCCTCAAGGTCTTGTTGCATCCTCAATGCTTTACTTATCAGCATACTCTGTGGAAATAAGCTGACATCAGAAAATTCTGATTCATCACAAATATAACAGAAATCTAGGCAAAAAGAATTTTACCTTGAAATTGGAATAAAACAGACTGTCGATGATATGTTGTCGCTGGTAGCCGCTAATATCAGCCTCAAGCTTCGGAAAATCGACACTCTTCGATAGAGTGCCGATTATTTTTGCCCTGGCACGATCGCGAATGCATCCTAAGGATCCTTCGTCAATTCCACCAAAGAGCATAGCTCCTGGCTGGTAGCCACAGGATATCCCATATTCCAGTAGCTCTTTCTTCTCAGCCTCGGACAATTCTTGACCCACCAGGTTCCGAAGGTCAAAGTCCCTTTCTTTTGAAGCAGCATCAGCAATCTTTTTTCCTTTATCAGGCACTACGGCCATGACCTTCTCTACAGCCACAGTTGTCTCTTCTGCAGCCATATCCAAAAGAAGTTTATCAATTCCTGACAATGTATTTCAAGATTGGCAGCTTCGGCAGCAGCTGCAGCTTCGGCACAAGTTTCAGCCTCGGCAGTGGCCTCAGCATTTGCAACAGGCATTATTTTGGATGCCGAGGCTAATGGTGGTGTTCGTTCAATGGCTTGCATAACATTAACAATTCTTCTCTTTTTCTGACCCTCAGTCTTCTCCTTTGCAGCTGAGGGTTGATCCTTCTTCTAAAAAAGTTGTGTCAGTTCTGGTCCCAGAGGACTTAGCAGCTTGATGGGTAAAGATTTAGTCATTACCTTTAAAATTTCTGCTATATCAGCAGCAGGAGGCATCAAAGGAGTCTCCTCTGTTGCCTCAGTTATCTTCAGCTCTGGAGTTTCAGCCTTCCTCTTCTTTGAAATTGCCGCCTTCGGCTCAGGAGTGGATTTTCTATTCTTTGAAGCCTTCTCATCCTCCTTTACCTTTCTAGCAGCTTGCCTACTTAAAATGCTGACAATTCTTTTTCTTTTCACCCCTTCGGCACCTTTGTCAAGCCTTTCATAATCAGGGTATTCAAATTTCAAGGCGTCCATTACTCGATTCAATCTTCGTTTCGGTCGGGTACCGAAGGCTGCGGTCATCAGTTGATCTTCCTTTTTAGTATAATTCCCAACTATCTCGTTGCACATGGTCTCAATCATGTCTAGCCATTCTTTGCAAGGCTTCTTAAATTGTTTTTCAAATTTGAAGCGGTAATCAAGACGAACAAGTTCATGCTTCTTCCCCACTTCTTTCCACTTCGGCATTCCCCAGCCACTTGACGTTGGATATGTCCTATTTGCCAAGTATTCCTGTACCAAGTCCCTAGTACTGATCTGTTCAGCAACCACTCTGAACTCTACTTCAGCTAACTGACAAGGTGACCTCAGCTGCATATTGCATAAGGGCTTGGTCATTTCGAAGCTTAATGACAGTGGACTCATGACCATGGTCATCAACTTCTCTCACCTTTTTTCATCAGCCTTCATATAGAACCATTCACTTATCCACCCGGTTGGCCACTTGGTGCGGTAGCTAAGGACTGGTGCCTTTGTATCCTTTTGATACGCAAAGTTGTAACAACTGAAATTTTCATGAAGGCCATCTGCCCTGGCCTTTGTCTGATAATGTACCTTGTGCACTCGGCAGAAAGCTTCGACATCTGGACTCATCCCTTGGCTTCGGAGGGCCCAGATATAGACGCTAAGTCTAACAATAGCGTTGGGAGTCAGTTGATGAAGATATATCTCAAAGTTCTTTAAAACCACCCCTATCATTTCATTCAGGGGGAATCGCAGCCCTGCTCTGAAGAAGCTCTAGAAAACAACAACTTCATCCTTCTTCGGCTTTGGGATCACCTCTTCCCCAGCAAATCGAACAAGCTTGCTCTCAGCCTCTCCAAAATAGCCCAATTTCATCATCATGGGCATGACATCTTCTGTCACAGTAGATTTTCCAAAATCGAGATGACTGGGCTTCGTTGGGAACATAATGTTATAGTCTTCTTCACTCTCATCAGCATTTTCATCAACATTTCCGCCTTCAGTTATAGTTTGTTCAGCTTCAGCATTCGAAGCACCTTTGCAAGATCCCTCCTCTGCCGTAACCAGACCTGATCGTTTCATTACTTCTGAAATCAGTGCTGTTTGGCGGCCTCAGCTTTGTCTCCCTCACAAGACACCCTGGCAGTTGATCGCACTCTGGCCATTTCGATGATTTTACCGTTTGACGAAGCTAACCGCAAGCAATGAAGCGTTTGCTCGAAAGCACAGTGCAGAAAGCTTCGGCTATGGTTAAATTTTTTAACAGCGTAACAGTGCAGTGGCAATGAATACTGTGGTAACTCCTCACCAACTCGTCTGTTTATATAGTGCTGCAGGGGGGAAGCTGAACCGCCAGGCCGCTCGCACTCGCTGAATGGTGGACCGTCCGGCACCTGCGATATTATAATTGTTTCTCAGCAACGAGCTCAGGAAAGGTGTTTTTCGGACCTTCGGCATTTCGAAGCCTTCGAGTTTTTGCGGATCAACCTCGTTACGAAAAATGATCTATCACCGTGAAGGGGCTACTGTTGGGGCTTCTTTTCTCCGCCGAAGGTCCCCTTAAGCAAAAAACACCTTCGGCAGGACGATATGCAAGAAGGCACGACATGAAGATATATGACCGAAGCTACAATTGAAGGAGCTTCAGCATAATGACATGCCTAAGACGAAGGATGGCATCGACTTAAAGAGGAAAAGACTACTGAATCCCTGATAATTTGTGTTATAGTTGTAATTGGTCATTAGGGACACAAATGTAATTTTGTCTGGGCTGCGCCCCGTGCCTATAAATAGGTGAACAGTACCCCCGTACTGTTCACGTGAACTTGTAATCATCCTTGCGTCATTCTTGTACTTCCGTCTCCTGTCAAGCCAAAGGTACAAATGTCATATAAACATTATTGATGTTTACTCGTGTTTATAAAATGCAAATATGAATAATCTAATGATTTGATATGATTATTTATAATCCTTTTATGCTTTATATGCTTCTATTGACACCTTTGCTCGTCAAAATGATGAAGGTATGCCCTTCATGACCTTCGTCTGAAGATCATTATATCCTAAAGGAGATAATGCTTCGAAGGACAAAGGTCTCTAATCATTAACATTTGTGTTGCTTTGTTCTTGGTGTATAGCATCTGGGAACAAGGACCAACAGTTTTATTAATATACCATGATTCCTGGGTTGTGGTCACTATTTCAGAGTTCTCCAAGGTCTAAACTATAAATGTTAGGACCTAATCGCAATATTATTAACACTGCACTAGATGGCGGGTTAATTCCTAAAGTCAAGGTTTCTTTAGTAAAACATCTAGGCCGAAGCGGTATAGGTGAATCCTAACTGTTCGATATGTAGTGAAGGTCCCAGATTAAATTCGCTTACATCTAAACCGGCACGCCTAGACACCGTTGGATCAAACATCAACGGCTCAGATTAAAATAACTACGATCAATTCTTGCTCGTTCGTCCAACCCTACGGTCCAGATCCGATCGCGCAAAAATGTATGTCTGATCTAATCAGGACCGTCCGTGAGCCGATCAACGGCACCAGAACCGTCTCCCTCCCTCCACCGAGACTAAGCACGGCAGCGAACATTGTCGTGGCCGCACTCCTCACCGGAGGTGTCTACCAGGCGGTCTGTGCTCCAAACCTAACTTCTAGCTAGTGCAGAGTGCATAGGGGATCATGGCGAACCAAGTGGGGCACCACATACCTTGGATCGCCGCACGGGTTATGGTGACCATGGTGCAACTCTAACTGTAACACCCCAGGTGTTACTTAGGGTTTTCACTCAAGACTACATTAGTGAACCCATCTTCACAAGTGGTTTAGTTTGAGCAAAGGACACCAAACTTGGGGATCAAGATCCTAAGTAGGTGTAAACCATCTTAGAAGTCATGCCTTGGCCTTATCAGTCACAAAAGAGAAGGGAATGACCCAAACCCTAATTCAAATCCCTTATAGGCAAATGGAGCCCTAGAGGGGGTTATGCCAAAAAGTCTATGTAAATCACATTGTCATGACTTGGACCAATTATAAAAGTTGTAGTACACTTAATACCCTACAAAACATAGAAAGAGAGTGACCCCAAAAAGGATTCAGAAGAACACCAAAAAGGTCACCAAAGAGTTAAGCATAAAAGAAAAATCAGGATTTGCTCAAGTTCAAAACCGACCCTCTTTCAAAGATCAAACATGTTCACCTGGATCCCAACCTCAAAACCTTATGGCCCAATTGACAAAATGGCACCCAAAGACCCCTAGAACACCCTGGAAAAGTTTGAACCCAACCATAAGCCATTTGACATGACATGGCATGGCTTTTGTCTCGGTGTGGACAGCTCTGAAAGAGCCGACTTCTCACCGCCGTATCTCTCTACTCCAACCGTATCCTTGCTTGGAACTCACATAAAAAAGGTAGGATTTGGAGAAGGGAAGAGACCATACACGGGGGTTTTGCCAAGATTTGCACGGTAAGGTGATCAAATCGGTCGTTGAACCCTGGTAGAAGTAAACCCCCACGTGTTCGACGTGGGCTGGCACTCGGGGGGGGGGGGCGCTCAGAGCACGCCCGCACGCGAACCCCGCCACGCGCCCGCGGCCACATCGTGACCACGCCCGCGCCGCGGCTATAAAGCCCACCCCTGTTCCCGGCCATCATCCCCGTTGCCTCCTCTGTACCACGCCTAACTACCCCGAGATGGCCCATAGCTCCGGCGACCTCCCCGCGACCCGCCAGAGCCGCCTGAGGGCAACCACCGTGGCCAACCCCTTTCCGGCCCTCCTCCGATCGATCCAAGCCTTCGGATAGATCCCCTAGGAGACCGTGATGCTTGCCCGAGATTGAACCAAGGACCCGCGCCACCGGAATAGCGCAATCGTGCTCGCCGGAGTTTGGAACCCTGCCGGAGCACGTGGACCGGGTAAACCTCTGCACCATTTCTCAATTCGTTGCACGCATGGCCTCTACATCACCCTGTGGAGCTCCTCGTGTGCTTTAATTGAACCCTACTGTCGTGGTTTGGCCGGAGCAGGAGCCGCCGATGACCTCCGCCGCCTGCGGTCGTGGCCAGGACAGCTCCGACCACCTCTGGCACCGACCCGCACACCGACGTGATAGCCGTGACCTCCCCGACGTCACTGACCACCCCGCCGGAGCACTACTGCCACCAGTAAGCCTCGCCGCCATAATCTTTGCCGCGGGTACTGTTTAAGCCAGCCATGGAGCGCGGGTTAGATTTTGGCTAAGACCAGGGGGTTTTGTGCAATGTCAGTGACTCATGCAAATAGTAGACCGAGGACTATTTTGTGAGAGAAAAGGGAGAGAAAATCCAGGGGGTTCAGCGCAAACCTGTATTTCTTTTTCCATTTCGAATTTATTCTTCTTTTAAATATTACAGAGAACTAAATAAATGCATAACTTGAAGAATAATCATCCAAAATTTGTCAAACCAATTTTGCTAGACTTTGTGAAATATAAACTATCAGACAAAAATAATAAACCCCATAGTTCCAATATAATTTTCTAGAGTTTTGAATTAAATAAGAAAACTGCCCAAAACATAATATTAGAAGGAAAAATAGAAATATTGTTAGACCAGGGTTAAGAAAAATAGTGGAGACACAAACCTAGTAGTTACACTGTTAAAAATTAATAAACACCCCAGTATACAAGGTTAAGGAGGGTTTGTTCACTAAAGCTTGTTTATGCTCAAACTTAGGAAAATTTAGAAAAGGGATTAAAAATGGAAACCAAGGGGCAACCATATTTTTCCTAGCATGCCTAAGTTATGTAGTTCACAAGAAAAATCTATTGAACCATAGTCCAGCGAAAGGAAATTGCACTCATAATTATTCATGAAGAACAAAGAAAATTGTGAAAAGTCATAAGAAAGTAATCCTAAGGAGAAAACACCCCTACCTTAGGAATGACTATTCTTGTGCTAAGAAGAACCTAGGAAAAATACAAGTTATGTTGTTTGATATTTTTCAAATAGCAAGTTAGTTATAAGTGTCTTTTTGGCATTAAACTTTAGAAAATCATAACTAAATAACCACTGAGTAACCCTCTGTAATTTTTGGCACAGAAGCATGTTATTACCCATAGATACCAGCAAAAATAACTCTTGGTACAGAACCCACACCTAGGTAAGAGTTGTAGTGCAAAGTGACCCCTCTGCCCCAACTTTTGTTATTTTTGTCCAGGACATTTTCTGTTTATTTTTTACCTCAAATTTATAGGATAGACTTCAGAGACCAATATTCACCCACTGTAATTTTTACAAGATTTTTTGGAAATTTTGAAATCACTATTGTAGTTCAAACCCCCTTAAGAGCAAAAAACGACAATAAAAAGAGAAATTAGTAGTGGAGAATAATGTTGCCCTAGCCAAAGCAACAAAACCCTTGAATACCAAAGAGAACCTTTAAAGGACAATCCAAATCTTAATCCACTATGTTTACCTCTAAGCAAAATCTCAAACCTAAATTGATGAGCATAAACCACTAAGAGCTTCTGGTAACAAGGAAACCCTAAGTCATCAACTAACTTAGTTTTTCTTCACTATGCATAATGGCTACTAAATTCTGCATATCATAGCATATATATATATATATATATCTTATTCATTGCATTCGATAGATTGCAACCTAGCTGACGGAGAGTACATCCTCGTGCCGGAGCAAGGAGTTGCTCAGGAGGTAGCCCCGGATCTAGCAGCAGAGCCTGCCATCGAGGATCTGCCTGCCTCAGCTTTGGAAGGCAAGCCCTGGTTTTATGCATGACCAGTTCGATATATTATTTTACTGCACTTAATGTTTGTAGGCTTGTACTGTGCACTTAAGTGTAGGAGTTGACTGAAACCCTAGTTGCACGATCTTAGGATTCCTTTTGAAATTGATACTAGTGTGCTAGGTCGAGTAGCTGCTTTGCTAATTAGGGATCTCGGTAGAAGTCGAGTGATTTTTCTAGCACTCGTGCGAGGTCCGGAAATTGGTTGTATCTACTTTCACATCATACTGATGTTGGTCTGTGGACACGGATCGAAGGGGATGCGCGGGCTACGAGATGGAATTGGAATAAGGATTAACATGCGGATACCTATGTCAAGCATTTGAACGTACTAAGCACATGCCGAGAAATATGGTAAATTGGTAAGCCTAGTACCTGATTGAACCTGGCAGTAGACTTTACCCCTCACGCGACCTGAGACGTGGTCTCCCATTCCGGTTATGGTGGGTACAAGTGCGGTCACTGCACGACGGCAGTCGGGGTCAGTGAGGCATTGTACGCCAAGGCGGTGAGCCCTGATCTGCTGACGAGGAATCGATGGGGACGGTCGATGTGTGTGGGGACGGAGTGCCTCGCCACATCGTGTGTTTAGGTTTACCTTGCAAGGATAAAAACTTGATTTGAATCGTCTGCTTCTCGCAGCTAATGAGACTGCTTGATCCATTGTACTGCATTGAGTAATAAGTGAAAATGTGATGATTTAGCAAAAGATGTTGATTGCTAAATTTCTTGATACCATGAATGAGTAGATAGTACACCTTTAGTCTTAAGAGAGTCACACTAAAACTTGAAAAAGCTAAAACTTGATTTTTATACTCAACTAGTGCTTTTGGCTACCAAACCCCTCACCCAAACAGCTGCATGTCTAGAGGTAGAGGAGTAGACTCCACACACCGGGTAAGTCTAGCTGAGTATTAGTATACTCAGCCTTGCTTGTGGCATAATTTTTACAGGTTCTCTGGAGGACATGGTTGCTGGAGTGACTTGGTCGTCCATCTTGCCACTGGGTTGGACAATCGATTGGGACCCTACCTCGGCTAAGGAGGAGCATGAGGAGTGATGGGATAGGCTTCCCCACCCCTCCATTTATCGTTAGTTTTATTCCGCTGCATTCCGAACAATGATCACTACTTTTGCTAAAACTTCGATGATGATGTAATAAATTTGATACTCCCTAATGTATGGTTTTATGCTTTATTGTATTTGCTCTGTGCCTCACCATCGAGTGAGTACGTGGTACTTGATCCTGTTAGTGGCCTCGTCAGACTAGATCTGAGGGACTGACGTGTTATTCCCATTTAAGTGTGGTCCAGCCTCTAAGGCGGGACTTAGGCACTTAAGCTGGAATAATTCGGGCAGTTCTGCCACAGCTGGTATCGGAGCTCGTACCACCACAGAGGAATCAATAAACTATAAATACCATCCCTTTTCAAAAATAAAACTTGATAGAAACAAATGTTGGATAGATCGCTAGGACGATCAGGATAGATCTAGGACGTGAAGCCTTAGGATAATAGAGGGGTAGCTAGGTGGCTAATTGAGTAATCCCTACAGGCTACTATACGGAATGGGAGCTTTCCCTATTCCCTCTGAGTTGGAATGAGGTTGTTAGGACGAGCATGCATGCATCCTTACTAAAACTATTAATAATTAGGTAATTTTTTATACATGATAATGGCGGATTAAGTACACTTAGTGACATTGTCATAGCCATAAGAGAGGCCGAGTTTTGACCACCCCCTTTTTTTATTTTATACTTCTTTTTCTTTTTCACTAACGCTTAACCTTACACAGATGACTTCTCACGGATCCTCGGACGAAGGGAACACACAGTCCCACACGGACGGACTTGCACAAGAAGGTTTCCCCCATATCTTGTGGGAGGTGCTTCAGGGAGACGGTTACACGACGCCTCCCTAGTACGATGTGCAGCTGTTTGAGAAGCATCGAGTGCCCCGCTGTAGGGTGAGGATGACCCTGGAGCCTCATCCCTTATAGCCAGGCTGGCGTTCGTTGGACTCCGAGTCTTTCGGATATCGGGCTGAAGACACCATCGAGGCCATTGCCCTCCACGGATTGACGACCTTCTGTGGTTTTCACCCCTTGGAGCTGTCTACTCATCCCATTGGCTTGTTCCCCGCTGACAATGAGGACGACCCAATGTGGAATGATCGAGTGGAGCATGCCAAGGACATATGGGCACTTTACCCAGGGCAGACCGCTCACTTGACAGTGTGATGCATGAATGCTCTGTATCATCTGCAGGTGATGCGAGGAGAGGCAATGTCTCAACTAATGGCATTGTTGGAGGCTACTAAGATCACCTTGGATAATAGAGAGGAACTTGTGGTAGATCTGTCCACAGAATTGGTGGAAAAGGACCTGCAGGTGGAACAGATGTCCAATGAGATCTAGGAGCTCGAGGAGCTAGTTGGGACCAGGGAGAACACCATTGAGGTTCTCGAGGATCAGCTCATCAACACTCAGCAGCAACTTGCGGAGGCTAACCAACATTTGGATATGCACCACAAGGAGATCTAGGACATGGAGGCCAACGAGGATGTCGACATCGAGGGAGGAGAGGAGCCGGAGCACGCATCTAGTCTGGACACTGCTGGCTCAGAGAGACCACCTTCCCTCGAGTCGAGCGTTGCCTCGTTTGCTCACTAGGTGGCGGAGATAGAGTTAGAAGTGGGTAGGAAGAACTCCTTGGAGCTAGCTTAGCTTTTGCACCCTTGGGGTACTAGGCTGGACAGAGTTGAGTCTTTTGAGTCACTGATGTAATCGTAACAAATTCTTTTGGAAGTTGTGACAATGAATGATGTCAGCTTAAATTTATGCAGAAAAGATTTATGCCACATAGTATCTTTTATGAATTATGCAAGAAAAATATTGGTCTTACCCTTTCAAATCTTTTACCACGTTTGAACCCTGACATCAGAAGTATAATATTAAGAGCATCCTGAATTTTTTAGATGGCAGGAAGAGCGCGTCGTGGACAGAATGAGCGCATTCCTCCACCCCCGCCACCGCCTCCTACCCTGCAAGAGCTGATGGCTCAGTAGAATGAGATTTTGCGACAGTTGGCTCAACGTCAGCCGCCACCTCAGCATTATGGTGGTGGTGATCATCAGCGTCACCCCGCAGCAGCCACTTATCAAGAGTTCCTCAGTACCCAGCCGCCATTGTTCACTCAGGCAGAGGATCCACTTGATGCTGATGTATGGCTTAGGGTAGTGGAATCCAAATTCCCACTGCTCAACGGAGTTTGTTCAGATGTGACTAAGGTCAGGTTTGCCGCCTAGCAGCTTCGCGGACCCGCACGGACATGGTAGGACCACTTCCTTGCTATGCAGCCAGTTGACCATGAGGTGGAATGGAGAGAGTTCAAGGCAGCTTTCAGGGGGCATCATATACCAGCCGGCATTATGGACCGCAAGCTAAATGAGTTTCTGGCACTCACTCAGGGAAATCGGACAGTGTTACATTATGCTCAGGCCTTCAATGACCTGTGCCAGTATGCTGGATACCATGCAGACACTGATGAGAAGAAGAGGGACAGGTTCAGGAGGGGGCTCAGCACTAAGCTCCGTGACCGTCTCAACACCGTCAGGGCCAACAGTTACAATGAGTTAGTCAACATGGCCATATCTCAAGAGGACTACATCACAGCCTGTCAGGTAGAAAAGTAGAGGAAGACCCCTGTGGTAGGACCTTCAGCTCAGCCTCAGTGCTTCAGGATTGTATCTGACACCCAGAACAAGGGACCCCAGCAGCAGCAAGGACGTTGGGTGATTCGTCCGTAGTAGCAGCAGCAGCAGGCACCCAACCACTCTCAGCCCCCAGTTCAGAGGAACAATCAGCCACATCAGCAGTACCGTCAGGCCAATGACAACAGGTGTTTTACTTGTGGTAACACCGGGCATTATGCCAAGAATTGCCCTAGGAATCAACAGAGGCAGGGATAGGGGTCCAACCAGAATCAGGGCAAGAGGCAGAAGGTGCAAGTGAGGCAAGGCAGGCTGAACTTCACCACCATGGCTGACATTCCAGAGGGAGCACCCATCATGACTGGTATCTTTTTAGTTTTGAATTATCCTGCAATTATTCTTTTTTATTCTGGTGCATCACACAGTTTTATCAGTACAAAATTTAGTGCCAAATGCTAGTTACCTTTTCATCACACCAATGGGGGTATTACCATTTCAACACCAGGAGGCAGGGTGGCCACCTATCAAATCAACAGGCATGTACCTATAAAGTTTGGTAGTCTGATAATAAAAACCACCCTCCTCATTTTGGGATTGGATAGTGTGGATATCATTTTAGGAACTGACTGGTTAACAAGACATCAGGCAATAATTGATGTTGCAGCAAGGGCCATTGAGATTCACTCCCCTACTTGTGATGAAACCACATTATATTTGCCCGATCAGGGTTGTACCCGCTCCTGTGCATTCACCATGATAGAATCACTGGTTGAGAGAATCCTCGTAATCTGTGACTACCCAGACGTTTTTCCTGATAAATTGCCAGGGATGCCACCCGACAGGGACATATAGTTCGTGATTGAATTACAACCCGGGACGGCACCTATATCCAAAAGACCCTATAGGATGCCTCCAGCCGAGTTGGCAGAATTGAAAAGTAGTTGCAAGAATTGTTGGACAAGGGGTTCATTCGCCCAAGTACTTCACCATGGGGATGTCCATCCTTATTTGTGAAGAAGAAGGATGAGAGTCTGAGATTGTGTGTCGATTACCGCCCTCTCAATGCGGTGACTATTAAGAACAAATACCCATTGCCCCGCATTGATGTATTGTTTAATCAGTTGGTGGGAGCCAAAGTATTCTCCAAGATAGACCTTCGCTCGGGCTACCATCAGATCAAGATCAGGGCTAGTGATATTCCGAAGATGGCTTTCTCTACCAGATATGGGCTTTATGAGTATCTAGTGATGTCTTTTGGACTGACCAATGCCTCGGCTTATTTCATGTATTTGATGAACTCGGTATTCATGTCAGAGCTGGACAAATTTGTGGTGGTTTTCATTGATGATATTCTGGTCTATTCCAAGAATGAAGATGAGCATACTGAGCATCTACACATCGTGCTTCAGCGACTGCGCGATCATCATCTATATGCCAAGTTGTCCAAGTGTGATTTCTGGCTGAGGGAAATTAAATTTTTGGGTCACACAATTTCTCAGGATGGGATATCAGTTGATCCTGAGAAGGTACAAAAAGTGATGAATTGGAAGCCTCCTACTACAGTACTGCAGATTCGAAGTTTTCTAGGATTGGCAGGATATTACCGACGATTTATTCCGGATTTATCCAGGATTGCCAAGCCAATGACTGAATTGTTCAAGAAAGGAGTCAAGTATGAATGGAGCCAGAAATGTGAGGATGCCTTTCATGCAATAAGGCAACATTTGACAACAGCACCCGTGTTAGCTCAACCAGACAACACAAAATCTTTCGAGGTTTATTGTGATGCTTCCGGTACTGGATTGGGATGTGTCTTGATGCAAGACAATAGAGTCATTGCTTATGCCTCCCGAGCACTCAGACCCCATGAGAAGAACTACCCCATACATGATCTGGAGTTAGCAGCTGTAGTTCATGCTCTCAAGATTTGGAGACATTACTTGATGGGAGCTCACTATAATATTTACACTGATCATAAGAATCTCAAATATATCTTCACCCAGGCTGATCTTAATATGAGGCAGAGAACTAATCAAGGACTATGATTTGGAGGTGCATTACCATCCTGGCAAAGCCAATGTTGTGGCAGATGCCTTAAGCAGGAAAGCCCAGTGCAATTGTATGAATATGGATGCAAGGATCACCACCCTATGTGATAAGTTGTGCAAGCTAAACATAGAAGTCGTTTCCTCCGGTGCTTAAATTGTATTTCAGTGGAGCCCACTGTTGGGGGCCTTCGGCTTCCAAAGGTCCTCAAAAACATGATTTAACAATGTTTCTGGAGTATAATACATGAACAGGTACCTTTGGGCTCGGATCAGAACCACAGTGTGAAGAAGCACAAAGAATACAAAGGTTGGCGCAGAGCCGAAGCTATGTGCAGAAGAGCTTCGGCATGAGAGCAGAAAAGGAAACTGACTTAAAAAGGAAAAGGCTATTCAGACCTCGATGGGTTACTATAGAGCCATTAGCAAATGTAAAGGGCATGGGTGTAATTTTACATGGGCTGCGTCCCGTGCCTATAAATAGATGAACAGTGCTCCCGTACTGTTCACGCTGACTTGGCATTTGCTTTTGCGTTGTTGGGGGCCTTCGGCTTCCGAAGGTCCTCAAAAATATGATTTAACAGTGTTTCTGGCGTATAATGTGTGAACAGGTATCTTCGGACTCGAATCAGCACCACAGTGGGAGAAGAATACGAAGGTTGATACGGCGCCGAAGCTGTGAGCAGGAAAGCTTCGGCATGATAGCAGAAAAGGAAACCGACTTAAAGATGAAAATGCTATTTAGGCCTCGGTGGATTACTATAGAATCACTACCAAATGTAAAGGGCATGGATGTAATTTTACATGGGCTGTGTCCCGTGCCTATAAATAGGTGAACAGTGCCCCCGTACTGTTCACGCTGACTTGGCATTTTACTTTTGCGTCACGCTTGTACTTACATCTTCCTTCAAGCCGAAGGTACATTTGTTATTGGATATCATTTCTATTTTTCCATGATAATAATATAAAAAATGAGCTGATGATTATACATAGTTGTTTACGTTATTCTTTATATTTTATATGATTCTTTCTTCATTATTATATGTTGTGTTGATGAAGGTATGTCCTTCATAACCTTCGTCTGAAAATCATTATATCCCAAGGGAAATAATGCTTCGAAGGACGAAGGACTTTATCACTTAGCATTTTTTGTGTTGCCTTGTTCTTAACTCATAGCATTTGAGAACAAGTCCCCAACATTGGCGCCCACCTCCGGTGAACTCACTTCCACTCTGAGTTTTGAACATCTTCGGCAACCATAAACCTTCGCTATGGCGCCGAAGAAAGCTTCAGCAACTGGGGCTGCAGTTCTGCAACCGCTGGACCCCAATCAGGAGACTCTCTCTCTTCGGGAGGCCCGAAGCCAAAAGAGGAAGGCTGTTAGCCCGACACCGCAAGAGGATGAGTTAGACCAAGAAATTAGAGACATGGAGGTGCTTCATCAGCAGGTGCAGAGGAAGAAGGAAAAGATGGCCAGGCTAGCAGAACTGCAAAGGCAGATAGACGAAGCCTCTGAAGAAGTTCGTCATCTTACTCAGGATGAGCAGAACCGAAGGCCTCAGCACAAGGATCTTCATCAGGAGGGTTTCTTCAATGAAGATGACTGGTATGAGAATTTCCACCATGGAAATTTTGCTTTTGATGATGCTTCTCCTCTGTCCGCTGAGCTACAGGCTACACCTTGGCCTTCATCCTACAAGCCGCCCCAGCTTCCCATGTTCGACGGCCATTCAGACCCGAAGTAGTTTTTGATGAGCTACGAAGCAACAGTATCTTCGTATGGTGGCAATACTGCAGTCATGGCAAAATCTTTTGTTATGGCTGTCAGGAGTGTTGCTCAAACCTGGTATTCCTCCCTTCGACCAGGAACGATCACTTCATGGCAAAAGCTGAAGGACATGTTGTTAACCAGCTTCCAGGGGTTTCAGACGAAGCCGGTCACTGCTCAAGCTTTATTCCAGTGCACCCAGGATCACGAAGAATACCTTCAGGCGTATGTCCGGAGGTTCTTACGATTGAGGGCACAGGCGCCAACAGTGCCCAACGAAATTGTAATTGAGGCCATGATCAAGGGACTTCGGCCGGGACCTTCAGCTCAGTACTTTGCTAGGAAACCTCCTCAAACTTTGGAGAAGCTGCTCCAGAAGATGGACGAGTATATTCGGGCCGACAATGATTTTCGTCAAAGAAGGGAGGAAGCTTTCAGGTTTTCCGAAATGACCAGGGGCTTCGGAGGAAGATTTTATCCGAGGCACGTCAGGTCAATTCACAACTCTACTCAAAATGATGATAACGGGAGTCAGCAGCAAAGGCCACAATGCTCCTCACAAGCTTCGGGGCAACAGCAAAGCTTCTTCCGGCCGCCAGCTCCAAGAGGCAGAGGCGCCAGGGGCTTCGGCGGAAGATTTGGAGATCAACCAAGGAGAACATTTTGCTTGTTCTGTGGTGAAAACAAGGGCCATACCACCAGGATGTGCCATGTTACCATCCAGAAGCAAAAGGAGATAGCCGAAGCTGCAGCACAACAGGGTCAGCCGAAGCAGATTATGCACACTGCTTCGTATCATTCCCCTTACATCCCAGAATATGTAGGCAATCACCCTGCAGTTTCTGTTGCTTCGGCGAGTCAACCTCAAGCTTCCTGGCAACAGCCTCCGCCTCCACCACCACTGCAACAAGGCCAGCAGCCAGAAGGGGGCCAATATGTTCAACAGCAAAGGGACTTCAGAAAACAGTCCGAAGCTCGCACAGTCAATAGCACTGTGCTAGAGTCGAAGCACATTTATTGACAAATATCCTACTTTGATAGTAGTCTTTTCCATTCAGTTTTATTTTCTGTGTAATAAAGGACAATTTTTTAAATCTCATGTAATAGTTTCGTTGATTGCCACAAGGAAAGTATATCTTCTCCACAGGCTTAAGTTGTTGAAGCTTAAAGATTTGCGATAGCAAGGAGGATCTTCGAATTATCAAAAATTTATTTTAAAAGGCACGGCATGAATTCTTCGAAGCATCAAAAGTCGTTCTAAGGAACGCAGAGTAAGTTTGCTGAAGTTACAAAAAGCCGTTCCAAAGGGAGCGCAGTGTAAGTTTTCTGCTCAGAAGTCATTCCAAAGGGAATGCAGAGCTTACAGCGACAAATAAACGCTGATACCGCCTAAGTAAAAGGCGAAGCGCGAAAAGTCAACGCGAATACCGCCGAAAGTAAAAGGCGAAGAAGCTCCTAAGGGAGGCTTACAGCAAAAAATAAACGCTGATTCCGCTGAAGTAAAAGGCGAAGAAGCTCCTAAGGGAGGCTTACAGCGAAAAGTCAACGCTGATTTAAAAAGATTATGTGTTTTATTGCAGGGATGTGAGTGTATCTTCGGAATAAATACCATTTTACATAACATAACATCATCACATCATTTTGCATAGCATAAGCATCATACATCATGCTGCATATGGCACAAGAAGGGGGCACAATATCGATCTTCGGAAAAATGCTTTGAAAAAGGGAAAATTATGCAAAGTCACAAGGAGATACAATATTGATCTTCAGAGTGTAGCTTCGGAAAAGATTTTCACGAAGCTTGGAAATTCTTCATTAGTGCACTATGGATATTGTTGTGATGAATGAAAATTCTTCTTCACGAAGCATGAAAAGAAGGGAAGGTGTTTTTTCGTCAAAGACTCAAAAACGGTATGTATGTAAAATTTCATGCATCGTAAAGAATTGAACCATAAAAAACAAGTATATTACATTCAGGGTTACAAGATATTACACATATTACATTTCAGATGTTTTTACAATAGCACCTAGTCTTCCCTAAGTACTACTTCTGCAGCTTCGTTCAGGAGTTGATTGACAACTTGATCCATGATAGCTTCGGCCATCTTTTTGATTTCATCGTCGTCCTTCGGGAGATGGCCCGGAGGCGTTTTAGCAGGATCTGAGGGAGGACAGGATACGGCTACATTGCTATTACAATTGGCAAACGAAGTTTGAAATCAAAAATTACAACACAATAAAAACCATTAGTTAATACCTATTTGCCCTTCGGGCTCTGCGCTTTTCTCAGCAGCCTCGGCCACTTCTCTAGCATCATGAATGCCTTTTTCGCTTTTTTGGATAATTTCTCGGGCCACTTCTCGGCCACCATTATCCCAGATATCGGTGAAAAATTTTCCACCAACTATGCTAGCTTCAGCCGAAGGGTCTTTAGCGTCTTCGAAGGACAAGGCAGTTTCGGATTGTGCTAAAATTTTTACATGTTCGCAGCCTTTCCTTTCTAAAATGGTGGCAATCCCCCTGGCACCCGAAAAAGCGCATATGTCTCCGCGACTATTTAAAATTTCTTCAAAGGCCTCAGCTTCGTGATTAATCCATTCAATGGGACCTTCGGGGTTGCCTCTCGTAAAGTTTTCTTCACTCGAAAATGCGCCAACGCTGGCGAAGCTAGCTTTCATTTTCTTAACACACTCCATAGATTTGTCGTAGCATCTTTTCTTGGACGAACGAAGCTCTTCGACAGTTCCTTCTAAATGATTTGCCCATTGGTCGCTAAGTTCTCGCTTCGTTTCTTCAAGTATGCGTTCTTCTTTAGCCCGGGCTAATTGCTTCCGAAGATCGTCAATCTCGTGCTTTTGAGCTGCAACTTGTGCTTTAGACGCAGCTTCGTTCTCCTTTATTTTATCCACCAATGTAACTAGAATTTTGTCCTTTTCCAAGACTTCATTCCTTAGTTTGATAACCTCTGTTCGAAGGTTGTTGAAAGCAATTTCATAGCTCTCGTCTTCGGCATTCTTTTGCACTCTCAGCGCGTTGCTAAGTATTAAACCCTATATGAAAAAGAGTTAGTATAAGAATAAAACAATAGATTTCAAATCATAAACTTTCCAAATGCGCAGATCTCGTACCTTCAGGCTATTATACGCAAGGCTGTCCGCAAGATCGTCCTTTGTCATCGCGCAGAGGCCAGCCTCCAGCTTAGGAAACCCCATGCTTCGGGCCATTTCCCGGCAGACGAGTAATTCTTTGTTATCCGGGAGGCAGTATAGGAATCTTCTTCATCTGTACCATTGAACACTAGTGCCCCCTTCGGATATTTCAATTCTTTGGCATAGTGATTAGCTTCAAAAACTTCTTCTTCTGATAACTTTTTCCCCGAAGCGTGCCGAACAATATAATCAAGGACTTTGGAGGATGCTTCGGGGGCAACAGCACTGACTTCTTCAACAAGAATTGGCTCCATCATTTTTTCTTCCTCGGTTTACAAGGATTTTACCTTTGTGGGCTCTGAAGGCCCAGCCTCAGTCTCAGTTTGTTGCTTTGGAACTTTAGTGTCAAAGATTTCAGTTTCCACTTTGGAAGTTTCAACAGTCTTCTTCGGAGTCGTGCTTGAAGACTTAATTGTCTCCAGTACATCTAGCACATTGACCATTCTTTTTCTTTTCGGGGTCACTGCTGGGCCTTTTTGGTTTTTTATTGTCTCAACACTTGCTGAAGGACTTAAAATTTCCAATTTTTTCATTCCTTCAGTTCTCGGTTTTTCTGCTTTCTTTGCTGAGGGTGCTTCAGTTTTTTCTTCGATCTTCGACACTGAAGTTGGTTCTTTAGTTACGGTGGCCGAAGAGGTTTCACCGCCGAACTCAGGCACTGTAGCTGGTTCAATGTAGCGTGACCGGTGTGTGAGAACTTTTACCCTTTGTCTCTTCGGCATTGGCTCGCTGGGAGCGGCTGAAGCAGTTTCTTGTGCAGAGGTTGCGCTTTTTCTTTTTTGGCCCCGCGCTGGATAGTGGTAGTCGGGGTACACGAACCCAATTGCGTCAAACACTCGGTTCAGTCTTTTCTTTTTCCGGCCTCCGAAGGCTGCTGACAATGCAGTATCTTCGGCCTTTGAATAAACCCCAAGTAGTTCATCACTTAAATTTTCAATGTTTTTTAGCCAGTCATCATCTGGCTCAACGAATTTATCTCCAAACTTGAAAGTATACTTCAGCCTGATAAGTCCACCTTCGTCAGCCTCCTTTATGGTTTCCTGCGGCATTTCCCATTTTTCCGCGAGCGGCCATACTCTGAAGGCAATATGCTCTTGGACCAAATCCCTCGTTCCAATAAAAGAGCAAATAACTCCGAAGGCTCTCTGGCATTCTTCGGCAGCTTCATTCATTTCAACCTTCGGCTTCCGCAGGCCGAAGCGTTGCCAAATAGGATGCATAATTATACCTTTAACATCTTCCCGTGTTTCCAGGTCATTCTTCACATAAAACCATTCTGTCATCCAGTCGCCGGGCCATTTCTTCCGAAAGGTTGGCACGGGGCAGCTTGACCCAGACCGAGCGACGAAGCTGTAGCAGCCGAAATTATTGTGATACTGTTCCTTACCCCAGGGCTTTGTCTCGTATAACAATTCGTGTATGTTGCAGAAACTTTTCGCATCCGGTTCCAGACCTTGGCTTCTCACCGCCCACACGAAGATATTCATCCTTATGATTGCTTCGGGGGTAAGTTGGTGAAGATAAATTTCAAATATTTTCAGCACCTCTACGACAAAGCTGCTCAGGGGAAATCGTAGTCCATCTTTCAAAAAGCTTCGGAACACTACGACTTCGTTTTCTTCAGGAGTCGGACAAGTCTTCTCTCCCTCGTCGGCCCTCACAACGGACAAGTCCCGGAAATATCTTCCCCTCATATTGACAAGATGATTTTCTTTGATACTCGATTTGCCGAAAACCGCATGGCTTGGTCGCCAAGGGCGATCTTCGGAGTCTTCACCACCACTATCCACATCATAACTGTCGCTGTCATCAGTATCTTCAGATAAACCTTCTAAAATCTCTTTGGTGATTTTTTCTGTATTGGTCTTCGACATTGCTTCAAGAAACCCCAGGTTTTTCTCTTCAGAAAGACTCAGCTTCATCTCGGCAGCAGCCTTTTTACCTTCAGACATCTTCGAAAATGCTAAAAACTATTTTCAGAGCTGAAGCTTAAAAACTTAAAAAACTAAGCAGTTGGTGCGCAAGAGCTAAAAAATTAAGCAAGAGCAGACGGCAAGAAAGCGTACCAAATAAGTTCATGGTATGCTCTTATTTATATGCCCATTGCATTGAAAATTGGGAGACCCTACTTGTCAGTGAATGTTGCTATTCTAGCAAAGGGAAGGTGTTTTTTCGGACCTTCGGCTTAAGGCCTTCGTCCATGTCGCAATCTAAATTTATCATTCTAACAAATTAATATTGCGAGGGGCTACTGTTGGGGGCCTTCGGCTTCCGAAGGTCCTCAAAAATATGATTTAACAGTGTTTCTGGAGTATAATGTGTGAACAGGTATCTTCGGACTCGAATCAGCACCACAGTGGGAGAAGAATACGAAGGTTGATACGGCGCCGAAGCTGTGAGCAGGAAAGCTTTGGCATGATAGCAGAAAAGGAAACTGACTTAAAGATGAAAATGCTATTTAGGCCTCGGTGGATTACTATAGAATCACTACCAAATGTAAAGGGCATGGATGTAATTTTACATGGGCTGTGTCCCGTGCCTATAAATAGGTGAACAGTGCCCCCGTACTGTTCACGCTGACTTGGCATTTTACTTTTGCGTCACGCTTGTACTTACATCTTCCTTCAAGCCGAAGGTACATTTGTTATTGGATATCATTTCTATTTTTCCATGATAATAATATAAAAAATGAGCTGATGATTATACATAGTTGTTTACGTTATTCTTTATATTTTATATGATTCTTTCTTCATTATTATATGTTGTGTTGATGAAGGTATGTCCTTCATAACCTTCGTCTGAAAATCATTATATCCCAAGGGAAATAATGCTTCGAAGGACGAAGAACTTTATCACTTAGCATTTTTTGTGTTGCCTTGTTCTTAACTCATAGCATTTGAGAACAAGTCCCCAACATGCGTCACGCTTGTACTTCTACCTTCTTTCAAGCCGAAGGTACATTTGTAATTTGATATCATTTCTATTTTCCATAATAATAAAATAGAGATGAGTTGGTAATAATACATGATTGTTTATGTTATTTTATATTTCATATGATTCCTTCTTCATCATTATATGTTATGCTGCTGAAGGTATGTCCTTCATAACCTTCGTCCAAAGATCATTATATCCCAAGGGAAATAATGCTTCGAAGGACGAAGGACTTTAACGTTTAACATTTTCTGTGTTGCCTTGTTCTTAATTCATAGCACTTGAGAACAAGTCCCCAACATTGGTGCCCACCTCCGGCAAGCATTGACCTTCGTCATGCCACCGAAGAAAGCTTCAGTGACAGGGGCTACCGCTCTGCAGCCGCTAGACCCGAACCAGGAGACCTTTTCTCTTCGAGAGGCCCGAAGCCAGAAGAGGAAGGCCACTAGTCCAACACCCCAGGAGGACGAGTTGGACCAAGAAATCAGGAATATGGAGATGCTTCATCAACAAGTACAAAGGAAGAAGGAGAAGATGGCTCGACTAGCCGACCTTCAGAGGCAGATTGACGAAGCTACTGAAGAAGTACGCCATCTTGCTCAAGATGAGCAAGAGCGAAGGCCTCAACATAGGGGGCTTCATCAAGAAGGCCTCTTCAACGAGGGTAAATGGTATGAGGATTTCCATCAAGGAAATTTTGCTTTTGATGATGCTTCTCCTCTATCAGCGGAATTGCAGGCTACACCTTGGCCCCCGTCTTACAAGCCGCCCCAGCTCCCCATGTATGACGGGCACTCAGATCCGAAGCAGTTTCTGATGAGTTACGAAGCAACCATATCTTCATATGGAGGCAATACTGCAGTCATGGCGAAATCTTTCGTCATGGCAGTCAAGAATGTTGCGCAAACCTGGTACTCCTCTCTTCAGCCAGGAACAATTACATCATGGCAGAAGCTGAAGAACATGCTGATCACCAGTTTCCAAGGGTTTCAGACGAAGCCGGTTACCGCTCAAGCTTTATTTCAGTGCACGCAAGATCACGAAGAATACCTCCAGGCGTATGTCCGAAGGTTCTTGCATCTGAGGGCACAAGCACCAACAGTGCCCAATGAAATTGTCATTGAGGCCATGATCAAGGGGCTTCGGCCAAGACCTATGGCCCAATACTTCGCCAGGAAACCCCTCAGACCCTAGGAGAAATTGCTCCAAAAGATGGATGAATACATCTGTGCTAATAATGACTTTCGTCAAAGAAGGGAGGAAGCCTACAGGTTCTCCGAGATGACCAGGGGCTTCAAAGGGAGAATCCACCCAAGGCACGTCAGATCAATTCATTCCACCCAGAATGATGACAGAGGAAGTCAGCAACAGAGGCCGCAATATTCCTCGCAAGCTTCCGGGCAACAACAAAGCTATCCTCGGCCATCAGCTCCAAAGGGCAGAGGCGCCAGGGGCTTCGGAGGAAGGTTTGGGGATTAGCCCAGGAAAATTTATTGCTTATTCTACGGTGAGGACAAGGGCCATACTACAAGGATGTGCCATGTCACCATTCAGAAATAGAAGGAAACAGCAGAAGCTGCAGCTCAGCAGAACCAGCCGAAGCAGGTCTTGCATACTGCTTTGTATCATTCACCCTACATACCAGAGTATGTAGGTAACCATCCTGCAGCGTCTATTGCTTCGGCTAGTCAGCCACAGGCATCATGGCCACAACTCCCACCTCCGCCACCACCACAACCTGCATATTCATGCGGTCAATAGCCAGAAGGGAGTCAACACACCCATCAGCAGAGAGACTTTAGGGAGGAGTCCGAAGCTCGCACAGTCAACAGTACTATGCCAGAATCGAAGCATATCTACTAAAGAGATATCCTACCCCTGAAACAGTTTTTACAGCTATTGTCATTTTCTTTCTTACTAAGGAACAATTGTTGAAAACTTAGTTTTTTCGTCGTTTTTAATTCCTTGTAATAGCTTCATTTTTGCCATAGTGAAAATATGTTTTCTCCACAGACTTACGAAGTCTAAAAAATCGCTGAAGCACAAAAAGTCGTTCCTAAGAGAACGCGCGGCTAAAAAAGTACATCACAAGAATTTCCGAAGCTACAAAAAGTCGTTCTACGGAACACAGCGTAAGTTTGCCGAAGTTACAAAAAGTCGTTCCTAAAGGAGCGCAGTGTAAGTTTTTTGGTCAAAAGTCGTTCCAAAGGGAATGCAGAGCTTACATCGAAATGTCAACGCTGATTCCGCCGAAATATAAGGCGAATCGCGAAAAGTCAATGCGAATACCGCCAAAATAGAAGGCAAAGAAGTTCAAAAGACGTTCCTAAGGGAATGCAGAACTTACAGCGAAACGTCAACGCTGATACACCAAAAAATAAGCGGTGAAGCCAAAAAATAAACGGCAAAGAGATTGTGTATCTTACAGTGGGGATATGTGTATCTTCGGCACAAATATCATTTTGCATAGCATAACATCATCACATCATTTGCATAACATAACATCATACATCATATTGCATCAATGGCACAAGAAGGGGATACAATGTTGACCTTCGGAGAATGCTTCGAAAAAGTGAAATTGTGCTGAGGCACAAAATAAGTTTTGAAGAGATACGGTTTTATCAGCTCTGAAGTGGAGGAGAAAGTTTTTTATTGACGAAGTATCAGTATTATGGCGATGCTTGGAGCATTTTTATAAAGCACTCTGATATCAAGGAAGAAAGTCTATTACTGACGAAGCATTAATGTTTCTGCGACGATTGAAGGATTTCTCACGAAGCATAAAAACTCTTCTTTATGAAGCATGAAAAGAAGGGAAGGTGTTTTTTCGCCGAAGGCTCAAAAACGGTATGTACAATAAAAGTTTCATGCATCGCAAAGAATTGAGATACAAAGCCATTTATACATTACATTAAAAGTTCATGAGCAACAAATGTTACAAGCATAGTCCAGCAAATGTTACATTAATATTCCAGCAATGTTTTTACAATATCCATCATTCTTCCTCTAAAACTTCGTCCGCAGCTTCGGTCAGCAGTTGAGTAACGACTTCGTCCAAAATGCTTTCGGCCATATTAATGATTTCTGTTGGTTCCTTTGCCTCTGGCTCGATCAATGACTCGAAGGGCTCTGGGGGAGGAGATAGTTCGGCTGCAGTAGAAAACATAAATAAGATTAGAAGTCGCAAAAATAAAAAGTAAAGTTAAAAGCTATTAAGCAATACCTATCCGCTTTTCGAGTTTCGCAGCCTTTTCAGCTGCCTTCGTTGCTTCCCTTGCATCATGAGTATCTTTTTCGCTCTTTTTTATTATTTCGTGGGCCATCCCTCGACCGCCATTTTCCCAGATGTCAGTAAATAATTTTCCACCAACTAAGCTTGCTTCGGCCGAGGGGTCCTTCGTATCATCAATAGATAAAGTAGCTTTGGCTTGGGCCAGAATTTTCACATGATCGCAACCTGATTTCTCCAAGATAGCAGTAATTCCCCTTGCACCTGAGAAGGCGTAGACGTCCCCACGGCCATTTAAAATCTCCTCTTTTTCGCTACTGATCCATTCAATTGGCCCCTCGGGATCGCCCCGTACGAAGTTGTCTTCACTTGAATATGCGCCAACATTGGCGAAGCTAGTTTTTATTTTTTCCACACATTTTATGGATTTTTCATAACATCATTCTTTCGGAAGAGCGAAGTTCTACAACTATTTTTTACCAGTAATTTTTCCAGTAACCACTGGCATCCCGTTCAGCTTCGGCAACAGCGCATTTTAACTTTGCTTCAGCGAGCTGTTTCTGAAGGTCCTCAATTTCGCATTTCTGGGCTTCAGCTTGAGCTTTGGAAGTAGCTTCATCTTCTTTTATTTTGCTCACTAATGAATTTAATATTTTATCTTTCTCAAGACCTTCGTTCCTTAGTTTAATTACTTCGGAACGAAGGTTGTTCAAAGCTATAGTGCATCCTTCATCTTCGGCATTTTTCTGTGCCCTAAGGGCGTTGCTAAGAATGAGGCCTGCAAAAGGAGTGCGGTATTAGGTACAAGCAAATAAAAAGTTTTTCGTTTTTAAAGTACAAAAAACTCATTCTCACACCTTTAAACTATTATATGCTAAGCTGTCGGCCAATTCATCTTTTGATAGCTCCGAAAGCCCGACTTCTAGTGTCGGGAATCCGAAGCTTCTGCTCATCTCCCGCCAGACAGAAATCTCCTTGTTGTCTGGGAGACAATATAAGAAATCTTCTCCGCTGCCATTGAATACCAATGCCCCCTTTGAATATTTCAGTTTCTGGGCATAGTATTGAGCTTCTCATTTTTCTTCTTCAGACAACCTTTTTCCCGAAGCATGTCGTACAATATAATCAAGAACTTCGGAAGATGCTTCGGGAGTAGGAGTTGCAGTTTTTTCAGGCAGAATTTGTTCTTTTTCCGTTTCTTCTTCTCCAGTTTCTAAGGATTTCTCCTTGACGGGCTCTGAAGGCCCAGCTTCGGTCTTGGCCTTGCTCTTTGCAGCTTCGGCATCGGTTAGTTTTGTCTTAGTCTGTGCTTTTGAAGCTTCGGCAGTTTTCTTTGGAGTAGAACTTGAAGTCTTTATCGTCTCCAGCGCATCTAGTACATTGACCATTCTTTTCCTTTTAGGGGTCGCTGTAAGACCTTTTTGTTCCTTCGACACTGTCACTTCTGCCGAAGGGCTTGTAATTTCTGATATCTTTGTTCCTTCGACCCCTATATTATCGGCCTTCGGCTCAGCTAATTTGGCTGAGGATGTCTTCGGCATTATAGCCGGCTCTTCAATCTTCTGCGTAGGCGCAGGATCTCTGGCTTCAGTAGTAGAAGAGGTCTCACCGCCAAATTCAGGCACTACGGCTGGTTCAATATATCGCGGCCGGTGAGTAAGAACCTTCACCTTTTTCCTCTTCGGCACGGGCTCGTTTGGAGCAGCTGAAGCAGCATCTTTCACGGAAGTTGCACTTTTTCTCTTCTGCCCCCGTGGCGGGTAGCGGTAGTGAGAGCACCTAGAGGGGGGGGGGGTAAATAGGTGATCCTGTAACACTTAAAACTTAGGCCACAAAAACTTGGTTAAGTGTTAGCACAATAATCGCCAAGTGGCTAGAGAGGAATCTTCAACAAAACACAATAACCAACAAGATCAATCACAAAGATGGCACGGTGGTTATCCCGTGGTTCGGCCAAGACCAACGCTTGCCTACTCCACGTTGTGGCGTCCCAACGGACGAGGGTTGCAATCAACCCCTCTCAAGCGGTCCAAACACCCACTTGAATACCATGTTGTTTTGCTTGCTTTTTCTCAATCCCAGTTGCGAGGAATCTCCACAACTTGGAGCTTCTCGCCCTTACAACTTGAAGTTCACAAAGAAGCACAGAGCAAGGGAGGGATTAGCAACGCACTCAAGACAAGAAATCACAGCAACACCACGCACACAAGTCGCAACGAGAGCTCACAACACAACTCAATGAGTTCACCACTCAACTAGAGCTCTAATTGCTATCGCAAAGAATCAAAGGCGCGGAATCGATGTCTTGGTGCTTAGGAATGTTGTAGGAATGCTTGGTGTGCTCCTCCATGCGCCTAGGGGTCCCTTTTATAGCCCCAATGCAGCTAGGAGCCGTTGAGAGCAATCTAGGAAGGCTGATCTTGCCTTCTGTCGACTGGCGCACCGGACAGTCCGGTGCACACCGGACACTGTCCGGTGCCCGATTTCCTTCCATAAATGGCACAGTCGACCGTTGGCAGCTTGAGAGCCGTTGGCGCACTGGACATGTCCGGTGCACACCGGACAGACCGGTGCCCCCTTCTAGTCGTTGGCTCGGCCACGTGTCCCGCGTAGATCGTGCGGCCGACCGTTGGCCCTGCCGACCGTTGGCCCACCGGACAGTCCGGTGCACACCGGACAGTTCGGTGAATTATAGCCGTACGTCGACGATGAAATTCCGAGAGCGACAAGTTCGCCTGTGAACGGCCCACCGGATAGTCCGGTGCACCACCAGACAGTCCGATGAATTATAGCCGTACACCGCCGTCGAAGTCCCGAGAGCAGCCTGTTCGCTAGAGCCAACCTGTCGCACCGGACACTGTCCGGTGCACCACCGGACAGTCCGGTGCTCCAGACTGAGCAAAGTCTTGGCTGCTCGAGCCAAGGCATTTCCAGTTGGTCTTTTCCTGTTTCCAGCACTTAGACACAATACATTAGTCTCTAAAACAATGTACTAAGTCTAAGAAACATACCTTTATCCTTGATTTGTACTTTGTCCACCATTTTACACTTAGGCACTTGTGTTGGACACTAAATCACCAAAATACTTAGAAATGGCCCAAGGGCACATTTCCCTTTCAATCTCCCCCTTTTTGGTGATTTATGCCAACACAACATAAAGCAAGTAGAACAAGTACAAAATCAATTCAAATAAGAACTCAAAATTGTTTTGATTCAATTTGTCATATATGGATCATTCTATGCCACCACTTGGTTTGTTTTTGCAAATCAAACTCAAATTTCTATCTCTAAGTCAAACACACATGTTAAGACATAAAGAGAGTCATTCCAAGAGAAATTGATTCAAGATTTCAAAAACTCCCCCTTTTTCCCATAATCAACATTTCTCCCCACAAGAAGCCAACTTTTGACAAGAGAGACAACAAAAGAGTTTTGACAAACCAAAAGCTCTATTCTACTATTTTCAAAATCTCTCAAGTGGTAGCTGATCCATTTATCGCTTTGGCCTTTATTTTCTCCCCCTTTGGCATCAAGCACCAAAACGGGATCAATCTTGGCCCCTTAACCCCATTGCCTCACCAAAATCTTCAAATGAGAACACAAAGGCAATAAGAGTATAAAGATGAACTTGGAATAAGTTACCCTCTCATCGGAGTGCAGTGGAAGTCTTTCATGGTCCAGGTCCACCTTTTTCCCTTTCAAAACTCCTTTGAGACTAAATCAAGCAAACTCAAGCAAACCGTCAGTCTCAAAGGGTCAAGTTGTAGCACAACTCCCCCTAAATATGTGCATCACTTACACAAGGACTTGTGAGGTCCGGGGAATGATTGTACAACTTGAGCACCATAGTAAGCAACAATAATGCAGAATGAACATGATCAAGGCATAAACACATGTATGCTACAATTCAATCCAAGTTCCGCGAATCTAAGATATTGAGCTCACTATGCAGCCTGCAAAAGGTCTTCTCATCTAGAGGCTTGGTAAAGATATCGGCTAGCTGGTTCTCGGTGTTAACATGAAACACTTCGATATCTCCCTTTTGCTGGTGGTCTCTCAAAAAGTGATGCCGGATGTCAATGTGCTTTGTGCGGCTGTGCTCAACAGGATTTTCCGCTATTCGGATAGCACTCTCATTGTCACATAGGAGTGGGACTTTGCTCAGATTGTAGCCAAAGTCCCGGAGGGTTTGCCTCATCCAAAGTAGTTGCGCGCAACATTGTCCTGCGGCAACATACTCGGCCTCAGCGGTGGATAGGGCAACGGACGTTTATTTCTTAGAGTTCCACGACACCAGGGACCTTCCTAAGAATTGGCACGTCCCCGATGTACTCTTCCTATCGACCTTACATCCAGCGTAGTCGGAATCTGAGTACCCAATTAAGTCAAAGTTAGACCCCTTTGGATACCAGATCCCGAAGCAAGGCGTAGCGACTAAATATCTAAGAATTCGCTTCACAGCCACTAAGTGACACTCCTTAGGATCGGATTGAAATCTAGCACACATGCATACGCTAAGCATAATATCCGGTCTACTAGCACATAAATAAAGCAAAGAACCTATCATGGACCGGTATGCTTTTTGATCAACGGACTTACCTCCTTTGTTGAGGTCGGTGTGTCCGTCAGTTCCCATCGGCGTCTTTGCGGGCTTGGCGTCCTTCATCCCAAACCGCTTTAGCAAGTCTTGCGTGTACTTCGTTTGGGAGATGAAAGTACCGTCCTTGAGTTGCTTCACTTGGAACCCAAGGAAGTAGTTCAACTCGCCCATCATCGACATCTCAAATTTCTGCGTCATCACCCTGCTAAACTCTTCACAAGACTTTTGATTAGTAGAACCAAATATTATGTCATCGACATAAATTTGGCACACAAAAAGATCACCATCGCAAGTCTTAGTAAAAAGAGTTGGATCGGCTTTCCCGACCTTGAAAACATTAGCAATGAAAAAGTCTCTAAGGCATTCATACCATGCTCTTGGGGCTTGCTTAAGTCCATAGAGCGCCTTAGAGAGCTTACACACGTGGTCGGGGTACCGTTCATCCTCGAAGCCAGGGGGTTGCTCCACGTACACCTCCTCCTTGATTGGCCCGTTGAGGAAAGCGCTCTTCACATCCATTTGGTACAACCTGAAAGAATGGTGAGCGGCATATGCTAGCAAGATACGAATTGATTCTAGCCTAGCCACAGGAGCAAAAGTCTCCTCAAAGTCCAAACCTGTGATTTGGGCATAACCTTTTGCCACAAGTCGAGCCTTGTTCCTCGTCACCACCCCGTGCTCGTCCTGTTTGTTGCAGAACACCCACTTGGTTCCCACAACATTTTGCTTGGGACGAGGCACCAGCGTCCAAACTTCATTGTGCTTGAAGTTGTTGAGTTCCTCCTGCATGGCCAACACCCAGTCCGGATCTAGCAAGGCCTCTTCTGCCCTGAAAGGCTCAATAGAAGAGACAAAGGAGTAATGCTCACAAAAATTAACTAATCTTGAACGAGTAGTTACTCCCTTGCTAATATCACCCAAAATTTGATCGACGGGATGATCCCTTTGGATCGTTGCTCAAACTTGGGTTGGAGGTGCCTGAGGTGCTTCTTCCTCTTCAACTTGAACATCCTGTGCTCCCCCTTGATCATGCGCCTCCACTTGAGGTACCTGTTCATCATCTTGGGTTGGGGGATGTACCATAGTTGAGGAAGACGGTTGATCTTGCTCCAATTGTTCCTGAGGCCGTACATCTCCAATCGCCATGGTGCGTATCGCAGCCGTTGGAACGTCTTCTTCATCTACATCATCAAGATCAACAACTTGCTCTCTTGGAGAGCCATTAGTCTCATCAAATACAACGTCGCTAGAGACTTCAACCAAACCCGATGATTTGTTGAAGACCCTATACGCCTTTGTATTTGAATCATAACCTAATAAAAACCCTTCTACAGCTTTGGGAGCAAATTTAGAAGTTCTACCTTTCTTCACAAGAATATAACACTTGCTCCCAAATACACGAAAATAAGACACATTTGGTTTGTTACCAGTTAGCAGCTCATATGAAGTCTTTTTGAGGAGGCGGTGAAGGTAGACCCTGTTGATGGCGTGGCAAGCCGTGTTCACGGCTTCCGACCAAAAACGCTCGGGGGTCTTGAACTCTCCAAGCATAGTCCTCGCCATATCAATGAGCGTCCTGTTCTTCCTCTCTACCACACCATTTTGCTGAGGTGTGTAGGGAGCGGAGAACTCATGCTTGATCCCCTCCTCCTCAAGGAACTCCTCCACTTGAAGATTCTTGAATTCGGACCTGTTGTTGCTCCTTATCTTCTTCACCTTGAGCTCAAACTCATTTTAAGCTCTCCTTAGGAAGCGCTTGAGGGTCCCTTGGGTTTCAGACTTATCCTGCAAAAAGAACACCCAAGTGAAGCGGGAAAAGTCATCAACAATAACTAGACCATACTTACTTCCTCCTATGCTCAGATAGGCGACGGGTCTGAAGAGATCCATATGTAGCAGCTCCAGAGGTCTTGAAGTGGTCATCACATTCTTGCTGTGACGTGCTCCCCCAACCTGTTTACCTGCTTGACAAGCTGCACAAGGTCTATCTTTTTCGAATTGCACGTTAGTCAAACCTATCACGTGTTCTCCCTTTAGAAGCTTGTGAAGGTTCTTCATCCCCACATGTGCTAAGCGGCGATGCCACAGCCAGCCCATGCTAGTCTTAGCAATTAAGCATGCATCTAGACCGGCCTCCTCTTTTGCAAAATCAACCAAATAAAGTTTGCCGTCTAGGACACCCTTAAAAGCTAGTGAACCATCACATCTTCTAAAGACAGACACATCTACATTTGTAAATAGACAATTATATCCCATATTACATAATTGACTGACAGATAGTAAATTATATCCAAGAGACTCAACTAAAAACACATTAGAGATAGAGTGCTCATTAGATATTGCAATCTTGCCTAAACCTTTCACCTTGCCTTGGTTCCCATCACCGAATATGATTGTATCTTGGGAATCCTTATTCTTGACATAGGAGGTGAACATCTTCTTCTCCCCTGTCATATGGTTTGTGCATCCGCTGTCGATAATCCAGCTTGAGCCCCCGGATGCATAAACCTGCAAGGCAAATTTAGGCTTGGGTCTTAGGTACCCAACTCTTGTTGGGTCCTACAAGGTTAGTCACAATTTCCTTAGGGACCCAAATACAAGTTTTATCACCCTTGCATTTTGCCCCTAATTTCCTAGCAACTATCTTCCTATCCTTTCTACAAATAGCAAAGGAAGCATTTAAAGCATGATAAATTGTAGAGGGACCATTCATAACTTTTCTAGGAACATGATGAATATTTTTCCTAGGCACATGATGAATATTTTTCCTAGGCATATCTCTATCATGCATATAGGAAGAACTGGGAGCAAACATAGCGTAAGAATCATAGGCATGTGAATCAAAAGCATTACAACTCCTATGAGACTGTATTCTATCAAAGTACATAAAAGCATGGTTCTTTTTAGTACTACTTGCCATAGGGGCCTTCCTTTTCTCCTTGGCGGAGATGGGAGCCTTATGGCTTGTTAAGTTCTTGGCTTCCCTCTTGAAGCCAAGCCCATCCTTGATTGAGGGGTGTCTACCAATCGTGTAGGCATCCCTAGCAAATTTTAGTTTATCAAAATCGCTTTTGCTAGCCTTAAGTTGGGCATTAAGACTAGCCATTTCATCATTTAACTTTGCAATAGAAGCTATGTGTTCACTACAAGCATCAATATCAAAATCTTTACATCTATTGCAAATAACAACATTTTCTACACAAGTTGTTGATTTCCTAGCTATTTCTAACTTAGCATTCAAATCATCATTAATGCTCCTTAAGCTAGAAATTGTCTCATGGCAAGAAGATAATTAACAAGAAAGCATTTCATTTCTTTTAACTTCTAAAGCATGAGATTTTTGTGCTTCTACAAATTTGTCATGTTCTTCATACAACAAATCTTCTTGTTTTTCTAAAAGCCTATTCTTATCATTCAGGGCATCAATTAATTCATTAATTTTATCTACCTTGGTTCTATCTAGGCCTTTAAATAGACAAGAATAATCTATTTCATCCTCATCACTAGATTCGTCCTCACTTGAAGAAGCATAAGTAGAGTCTCGAGTACATACTTTCTTCTCCCTTGCCATAAGGCATGTGTGACGCTCGTTGGGGAAGAGGGATGACTTGTTGAAGGCGGTGGCAGCGAGTCCTTCATTGTCGGAGTCGGAGGAGGAGCAATCTGAATCCCACTCCTTTCCTAGATGTGCCTCGCCCTTTGCCTTCTTATAGTTCTTCTTCTCCCTCTTGTTCCCTTGGTCCAGATCACTATCATTGTCGGGACAGTTAGCAATAAAATGACCAAGCTTACCACATTTGAAGCATGAGCGCTTCCCCTTTGTCTTGGTCTTGCTTGGCTGCCCCTTGCGACCCTTTAGCGCCGTCTTGAATCTCTTGATGATGAGGGCCATCTCTCCATCATTAAGTCCGGCCGCCTCAATTTGTGCCACCTTGCTAGGTAGCGCCTCCTTGCTTCTTGTTGCCTTGAGAGCAAGGGGTTGAGGCTCGTTGATTGGACCATTCAATGCGTCGTCCACGTACCTCGCCTCCTTGATCATCATTCGCCCGCTAACGAATTTTCCAAGGACTTCTTCGGGCGACATTTTGGTGTACCTGGGATTCTCACGAATATTATTCACCAAATGAGGATCAAGAACGGTAAAGGACCTTAGCATCAGTCGGACGACGTCGTGGTCCGTCCATCGCGTGCTTCCGTAGCTCCTTATTTTGTTGATAAGGGTCTTGAGCCGGTTGTATGTTTGAGTTGGCTCCTCGCCCCTTATCATCACGAACCGTCCAAGCTCGCCCTCCACCAACTCCATTTTGGTGAGCAAGGTGACGTCGTTCCCCTCATGAGAAATCTTGAGGGTGTCCCAGATCTGCTTGGCGTTATCCAAGCCGCTCACTTTGTGATATTCATCCCTGCACAATGAAGCTAGAAGAACAGTAGTAGCTTGTGCATTCTTATGAATTTGCTCATTAATGAACATGGGACTATCCGAACTATCAAAGTGCATTCCACTCTCTACAATCTCCCATATACTAGGATGGAGAGAGAATAGGTGACTACGCATTTTGTGGCTCCAAAATCCGTAGTCCTCCCCATCAAAGTGTGGAGGCTTGCCGAGTTGAATGGAGAGCAAATGTGAATTTGAACTTTGCGGAATACGAGAGTAGTCAAAAGAAAAGTTCGAATTAACCGGTTTCCTTCTCTCGTAGTCGTTGTGGTCGTCGTCCTTTTGGGAAGAAGTAGACTCATCGCTGTCGTCGTAGTAGACGATCTCCTTGATGCGCCTCGTCTTCTTCTTCTTCCCATCTTTTCGTCTATGGCCCGAGCCCGAGTCGGTAGGCTTGTCATCCTTCGGCTCGTTGACGAAGGATTCCTTCTCTTTGTCGTTGATCACGATTCCCTTCCCCTTAGGATCCATCTCTTCGGGCGGTTAGTCCCTTTGTGAAGAGAACGACTCCGATACCAATTGAGAGCACCTAGAGGGGGGGGGGGTGAATAGGTGATCCTGTAACACTTAAAACTTAGGCCACAAAAACTTGGTTAAGTGTTAGCACAATAATCGCCAAGTGGCTAGAGAGGAATCTTCAATAAAACACAATAACCAACAAGATCAATCACAGAGATGGCACAGTGGTTATCCCGTGGTTCGGCCAAGACCAACGCTTGCTTACTCCACGTTGTGGCGTCCCAACGGAGGAGGGTTGCAATCAACCCCTCTCAAGCGGTCCAAAGACCCACTTGAATACCATGGTGTTTTGCTTGCTTTTTCTCAATCCCGGTTGCAAGGAATCTCCACAACTTGGAGCCTCTCGCCCTTACAACTTGAAGTTCACAAAGAAGAACAGAGCAAGGGAGGGATTAGCAACACACTCAAGACAAGAAATCACAGCAACACCACGCACACAAGTCGCAACGAGAGCTCACAACACAACTCAATGAGTTCACCACTCAACTAGAGCTCTAATTGCTATCGCAAAGAATCAAAGGCGCGGAATCGATGTCTTGGTGCTTAGGAATGTTGTAGGAATGCTTGGTGTGCTCCTCCATGCGCCTAGGGGTCCCTTTTATAGCCCCAAGGCAGCTAGGAGCCGTTGAGAGCAATCTAGGAAGGCTGATCTTGCCTTCTGTCGACTGGCGCACCGGACAGTCCGGTGCACACCGGACACTGTCCGGTGCCCGATTTCCTTCCATAAATGGCACAGTCAACCGTTGGCAGCCTGAGAGCCGTTGGCGCACCGGACATGTCCTGTGCACACCGGACAGACCGGTGCCCCCTTCTAGCCGTTGGCTCGGCCACGTGTCCCGCAGATCGCGCGGCCGACCGTTGGCCCTGCCGACCGTTGGCTCACCGGACAGTCCGGTGCACACCGGACAGTCCGGTGAATTATAGCCGTACGTCGACAATGAAATTCCAAGAGCGACGAGTTCGCCTGTGAACGGCCCACCGGACAGTCCGGTGAATTATAGCCGTACACCGCCGTCGAAGTCCCGAGAGCATCCTGTTCGCCAGAGCCAGCCTGTCGCACCGGACACTGTCCGGTGCACCACCGGACAGTCCGGTGCTCCAGACTGAGCAAAGTCTTGGCTGCTCGAGCCAAGGCATTTCCAGTTGGTCTTTTCCTGTTTCCAGCACTTAGACACAATACATTAGTCTCTAAAACAATGTACTAAGTCTGAGAAACATACCTTTATCCTTGATTTGTACTTTGTCCACCATTTTACACTTAGGCACTTGTGTTGGACACTAAATCACCAAAATACTTAGAAATGGCCCAAGGGCACATTTCCCTTTCAGGTAGTCAGGATACATAAATCTGATAGCATCAAAAACTCTATTTAGCCTCTTCTTCTTTCGGCTCCCGAAGGCCGCAGATAATGTGTTATCTTTGGACTTGGTGTAGGCTCCAAGTAGTTCATCGCTGGTGTTTTCAACACACGTCAGCCAGTCATCGTCTGGTTCGATAAATTGGTCTCCAAACCTGAAGGTATATTTCAGTCAAACCAAACCACCTTCGTTAGTGTTGCTGATGGTCTCTTTTGGCATCTCCCAGTTGTCTATCAGTGGCCATATTCTGAAGGCCACGTGCTCTTGGACTAAGTCCCTTGTCCCGATGAAAGAACAAACTATGCCAAAGGCCCTTCGGCATTCTTCAGCTGCTTCATCAATCTCTACCTTCGGTTTCCGAAGGCCGAAACGGGACCAAATGGGGCGCATAATGATCTTTGTAATATCTTCTCTTGCTTTTAAATCATTCTTCACATAGAACCATTCTTTCATCCAGTCTCCGGGCCATTTTTCCGAAATGTTGGTACTGGGAAACTTGAGCCTGAGCGAGCAACGAAGCTATAGCAACCAAAATTGTTATGATACTGTTCCTTACCCCAGGCCTTCGTCTCATACAAAAGTTCATGCATGCCGCAGAAACATTTTGCACTTGGCTCTAAACCATGGCTCCTCACAGCCCATACGAAGATTCCCATTCTTATGATGGCTTCGAGAGTAATCTGGTGAAGAAAAATCTGGTATATCTTTAAAACCTCAACAACAAATCTGCTTACGGGGAATCGAAGCCCAGCCTTGAAGAAGCTTCGATAGATTACGACTTCATTCTCTTCAGGAGCAGGAGCAGTCCTGTCTCCGTTGTCAGCCCTCACGATGGATATGTCACGGAAATACCTTCCTCTTATGTTATCAAGATGACTTTGCCTGATAGTCGATTTTCCGAAGACTGTGTGACTTGGTCGCCACGGCCGATCTTCGGAATCTTCGCCCCCACTTTCCACATCATAACTATCGCTGTCATCGGTATCTTCAGATAAGCCTTCTAGAATTTCTTTTGTAATCTTTTCTGTGTTGGTCTTTGCAACTGATTCGATGAATCCAACGGTTTTTTCCTTAAGAAGCTTCTTCTCCTTGCTCAGCTTTGTTTCAGCAACAGCTTTCTTATCTTGAGACATCTTCTCTTCGGAAATGGTGAAAATGTGCTCTTAAAGCCGAAGCTTAGAAAATCTAAAAACCCAAGCAAGCATCGATAGGCAAGAGCTAAAAATTGAGCAAACAGAGCAGATGGCAAAAAGCGTACCAAATGAGCTCGTGGTGTGCTCTTATTTATACGCCTAGTGCGTTGCAGGGTGGAGGGCCCCGCTTGTCATTGACTGTTGCTATTCTAGCAAAGAGAAGGTGTTTTTTCGGACCTTCGGCTTAGGGCCTTCGTCCATATCACAATCTGAATTTATTATTCTAACAAATTAATATTGCGAGGGGCTACAGTTGGGGGCCTTCGGCTTCCGAAGGTCCTCAAAAACATGATTTACAATGTTTTTGGAGTATAATACATGAACAGGTACCTTCGGGTTCGGATCAGAACCACAGTGTGAAGAAGCACAAAGAATACGAAGGTTGGCGCAGAGCCGAAGCTATGTGCAAAAGAGCTTCGGCATGATAGCAGAAAAGGAAACCGACTTAAAAAGGAAAAGGCTATTCAGACCTCGATGGGTTACTATAGAGCCATTAGCAAATGTAAAGGGCATGGGTGTAATTTTACATGGGCTACGTCCCGTGCCTATAAATAGATGAACAGTGCTCCCGTACTGTTCACGCTGACTTGGCATTTGCTTTTGCGTCACGCTTGTACTTTTACCTTCTTTCAAGCCAAAGGTACATTTGTAATTTGATATCATTTCTATTTTCCATAATAATAAAATAGAAATGAGTTGGTAATAATACATGATTGTTTATGTTATTTTATATTTCATATGATTCCTTCTTCATCATTATATGTTATGCTGCTGAAGGTATGTCCTTCATAACCTTCGTCCGAAGATCATTATATCCCAAGGGAAATAATGCTTCGAAGGACAAAGGACTTTAACGTTTAACATTTTCTGTGTTGCCTTGTTCTTAATTCATAGCACTTGAGAACAAGTCCCCAACACCCACCTTACATGAGCAAATAGTCATGGCGTAGATCGGTGACAAGGGTGTTCAAGTTATTAAGGAAATGATCGAACAGAAGGCGGAAAAATACAAATGCTTCCGTCAGGACTGAAAGGATCACGATGCCCAAGAGGGGGGGTGAATTGGGCTTTTCTAAAAATCAACACTAATTAAAACCTAAGCAAGAAATAAGCAAGAGCCCAACTTCACCCCAACAACTAGCACTAGGAATATAATACTAGAAATGCAACAAAGCTAAGATAATACTTAAAATACTTGCTAAACAAATACACAATGTAAAGTGCTTGAATTAAGTGCGGAATGTAAAGCAAAGTTTAGAAGACTCCTCCAATTTTTTTCCCGAGGTATCGAAGAGTCGGCACTCTCCACTAGTCCTCGTTGGAGCACCCGCGCAAGGGTATCGCTCCCCCTTGGTCCTCGCAAGAACCAAGTGCTCAATACGAGATGATCCTTTGCCACTCCAGCGCGGTGGATCCCTCGAGACCGCTTACAAACTTGAGTCGGGTCACCAACAAGATCTTCACGGTGATCACCGAGCTCCCATCACCACCAAGCCGTCTAGGTGATGCCGATCACCAAGAGTAACAAGCCGTAGACTTTCGCTTGACCAAGAGAAGCCTAATGCAAGTGGTGTGTGCTCTAGGTGGCTCTCACTAGCGCTAATGAGGAACAAACGCGGATTATGATTCTCTAATCTCCTCACTAGGCTTTTGGTGCTTGCAAAGCTCTAGCAATGTGCTGGAATAAATGTGGAGTGCAAGACATTGAATATGGTGGATGGAGGGGGTATAAATAACCCTCACCCACCAACTAGCCGTTACAGGCAATTCACTGCGCGATGGCGCACCGGACAGTCCGGTGCGCCACCGGTGCGCCAACGGTCGTTTCCAACGGCTAGTTCTGACAGATAGCCGTTGGACTCATGGCGCACCGGACAATGAACAGTTCACTGTCCGGTGCACACCGGACAGTCCGGTGCGGTGTCCGGTGTGCCACTAAAATTCAACTCTGAAAGCTGCGCTCTCGGGTTTCTGCGGAGGGGAATGCTTCTGCCGTGGACCAGCCTGGCCCCACCTGGCAGAGGGTGCACCGGACAGTCCGGTGCACACCGGACAGTCCGGTGCCCCAACGCCAGAAACACTAACTCTTGTTTTTCAGCTGATTTTCAAATCGGTTTTCGTTCTAACTTGAGTGTGAGTTCTAGAGTGACACCTAGCACTGTGTATGAGTGTGATTGTGCACCAACACTACACTAGAACTCTCTTGGTCAAACTACTCATCGACAACCCCTCTTTATAGTACGGCTAAAAGAGAATAAAAGACCTAACTAAAATGCGAGTGTCCACATCTCCTTGACACTCGGACTCCGTAGACCTTCACCTTTTGTTTCGTCGTTTTTAGCCGTCGCTTCGAGTTCTTATGTCCGGGATTGTTTTCACCGTTGTAGTACTTCTACCTGTCATGCGACCTAACTTACCATTTGTCTCTGCAAAACACACGTTAGTCACATGTAATATTACGTTGTCATTAATCACTAAAACCAACCAGGGGCCTAGATGCTTTCAATCTCCCCCTTTTTGGTGATTGATGACAACCCTACAAGTTTTGTGAGAGTAGTTTGTTTTGAAGTTTCTGTCAATAGAAAGAATGGTTAGTTATACTCAGTAATCTTTGACAGAAAGAACGTGTACCATAATAATAAGAGTGAGCGCATACACATCATAAGATTCTTGTTCATATAAAGGTGAAGTTAAATCAATGAAACAAGAACTAGAAGACTGGTGATAAAATATAAGGTGAAAACATAATACACACAGTCAATCAAGCAACGAGAGTATATGACGAGTTTGTGAGCCAAAAACATCAAGCTAGTACAGAGAGTAGCAATCAAGCTAGTACAGAGAGTAGCAAGCACATATATTACATCAACATGACTCTCTACTAACTCTCTAACTCCCCCTAACTCTCACAACTCATATCTCTCCCCCTTTGGCGTCAAACACCAAAAGGGACCTGAACCTAAACATCAGAAGCAGGAGGAGGCGGTGGGGGCGCATCCGATCGCGGTCGAGGCAGCAGAGCGAACGCTGGCGGAGGGTCAGAGTCAGTCTCGGATCCAGGATCTGCGGTAGAAGCTGGAGCTGGTACTGACTCGGACGGAGGCCGCGCTGCAGGAGCTACCGGAACAGAAGCGGAGACAGATACTGCCACAGCGGTAGTGATAACAGCAGATACTGGTGGCACTGGCGGCTGTGGGAAGACAGAGCTGAGAGCCGGAGAGGTGAACGCCAAAGTGACCGGCCGGAGCGGAGATGTACCAACAGGGGGTCCTGACAAAATCGATGGCACCACAGGAGCGTGAAGCGGAGGAGGTGGAGCAGACAGAACCGGAGGAACTGAGGCACCAGACTGCTGTAGCATGAGAGCCATGAATGCCCTACTCTTAGCCCGATCCTGAAGAAGCTGCTGCTGAAACGAATCCTACCTGTCCTGCATGTTCTGGAACATCGAGAGCATCCTCTCGGATAACCGGGCCTGCTCAGCTACCAGGTGAGCCTGCTCGGCTAAAATGTGAGCCTGCTGCGCTGCCATGTGAGCCTGCTGCTGAGTGAGAGTCTGGAGAATCGAAGCAAGAGCAGGGTCCATAGCCTGAGGAGGAGCAGGGGCAGCACTAGAACTCCCAGCCTCATGATCATGTGAGCGTGGAGGCATAGGAGGCGGAGGAGGAACCCCAAAATCATCGTCATCATCATCATCATCAGCTGCTGTACCCTGAGTGTCAAACTGACGAAGAGCTGCATCCTCGGCCTGAGAGTCAAAAACAGTAGCAGAAGCTGGCACAGGAATCTCAGGCGCAGGACGATAGGATCCAAAAACGAGGCGTGAGGCCTCAAGGGTGCTCTGAAATCGAGGGGGCTGTATCAGCTACGCAAAGATGTGGCATAAGTAGTGAGCATAGGGCAGCTGCCGACGAGCACGAATCCCATCCAAAACGGTGTCCTCGATCTCACAAATCAGGAAGTCCACAACGTCAAACTCAGAGTGGGAGACTAGGGCACCAAGGAGCCAAAGCTGAATATGAGTGGTAGCCTCCCTGTATCCCATCCTCGGCAGAAGAGTCCGTCTGATAAGCTCATATAAGTACTTTGCTGCGGTAGTAAAATCTGCTGGTGAACATCGCGACCCATCTGAGAAGGGCGGGCGGAACAGAGCCGCGATGTGAGCTGTACCCGGAGCCACACCGCCGTGAGGGCGACGAGGAGGGTCAGAAGTGCTGTAGCAAAGGCTGTGAAGACGAGTCGTCGACTCGGGAAATCCAAAAAGCTGACGGATCTGACTGGCAGTAATAGTGACATCCTCGCGCTCAAAGCGAAACCTCATCCAGTGATGATCCGGGTCAATCCAAACAGAGGCGTAGAAGACTCGTACCCACTCCTCAACATACCTGCCGCTGGTAGTCAAAAGGGTCTAAAGGCCTGGCAGATAAGTGAGGTGCGCCTCAGAGTCAGCACCGGCTGCAAGCAGAAAAGCTGGAAGATCCAAAAGTCGGTGCACTCGCAGAGCAATCTGAGCAGACATCTGAGCTCTGAAAAACGACTCCTGAGTACGTGTGCTGAAAAGGGCACCTGCTGCAGGGTCTCTCTGAGCTGGTAGCCAGGACTCCACGGGTACGTATCTGAACCTACGTACCCGTGCCGCTGTAGCACGCTGAAGGTCAAACAGACGAGGATCCGCAGCAAGTGGTTGTACCTCAGTCTCATCGCGCTCCCGGAATCGAGGTGGAGGGATAGGAGGAGCTGAAGCGGGAGCGGGAGGAGGAGGGTCAGTGGAAGCTGGCATGGTGGAGGTAGTGGGTATGTCTGTGGTGGTGGATGGCGCAATAGGAGTGACGGGAGCAGGCAGAGTGGGTGGCGGAGTGGAAGCAGAGGTGGTGTGAGTGGAGGAGCGCCGGGAGGCGAGACGACGAACACGAAATGCGATCTGATCTGACGGAGTCTGCGGCTGATCTCCAAGCTCGGCCTACGCAGCGGCTGCTGCAGCTGCTGCCGCTGCACGGGCTGCTCTGTCCGTACGTCGCTTCTTGCGGCCTTCCTGCTGCTCCAAATAAATAGTCTTGCCCCTGACCTGCCTGAAGGGGCGACGAGGATCCTCATCATCGCCACCTCCTGGCGCCGACACATTCTTCGTGCGCGGCATCCTGAACCAATGTCTGCAAATGAGATAGAGAGACTAAGCACAGAGCAAAAATCACCGATAGATTGACCAAGGAATGAGATGACTACCTGGAAAGCTCACACGAGAGGTGACAATCCAGGCAGGACGGGAGACGGCACACGGTCAAACAAGGTCACTGAAATGACAGAAGAGGTGAGCACGTATTAGTCACATAGTCATAAGCATATGAAATGTGAATAAATACATACACAGAGAGATATGGCACAGAAAACACGAGACGAGACGATCGAGAAGTCAAACGACGTGAAAACGACGTTCGAAGGAAAAATAGTGTCATAGGATGTTTGGAATTTAAAATGAGGCACAAAACGATATGGAATTGAGCCGATACTTCACGAATAGGTTTATATAGGTGAATATGAGTGAAGTGTGTGCATGGTTTGAATTTAGGCGAAGAAAAAGTGATTTGGGCACTCGGCTCGGAAACGATCGCTCGAAACAGGGAATTTGGTGAATTTTAAGCCTGGGATCTCGGATTGGCGTGAAATTTGGCAAGTATGTTACTGGGAGTGTTGTGAAAGTGCCTGAAAAATTTGGGTTTAATTGGAGCATTTTTGGCTGGTTTGGACATTTCACCGAGCATGTGGCGTGCGGGGAGCTAGGGTTTTGGTGAAACGGCCATTTGAGGTGGGAAGACCCTCCCGAAGGAGCTAAGAACCTGCAGGAGAGTTCAAGGAATACAGGGGAACACATTCCACAACTTGGATTCATTGGATTTGACAAGAATTCGAGGAAATTCACAAGAGGTGGAAAAAGGGTGAACACAGTCACAGTCAGAGAGCAGGGGAAGAGGAGAAATGGATGGACTGCTCACCGAGAGGGAGAGAACGAGCCCAGGCACACAATCGCCGGAGCACGGCCGGAGATGATGGCCGCCGGTGGGGGAAGATCGCCGGTGGAGAAGAGGGAAACGCCAGACAGAGAGCGGCGCGGTGAAATGAGCCTCTGGCTCGGTCGGGCTGGAGGCCTTTTTTTAAAACGCGAGATGGGCGCACCGGACAATCTACAGTGCCTGTCCGGTGCACACCGGACAGCGCACAGTAGCTGTCCAGTGAACCACCGGACAGCGCACAGGAAATCTGATTTATAGCGCGCGGCTGCCGGTGCACCGGACATTGCACAGTGCAGTGTCCGGTGCACACCGGACTGTCCGGTGAGCCCCGACAGAGGAGAGTTTGGAAAATTTTGAATTTCTATCTAACTCCCAACCAAACCAAATCCCAACTTATAATCACACAAAATAACACTTGTTGGGACAGGTATTGGCACCCTCATATACTTTTCAAAATATTTTGCCATAGGCTAGATAATTTTTAGAGAAAATAGGCAAATGGTGAAATTTGCATTTTGGCTTGCACTAGGGGTTTTTCATGAGTGATTTGAGTTTTGAATACTCCCCCTAAGTGCAGTACCTCATGCATATTTCAAGAACCAACAATTGCATAAAAAGTAAGAATTTAAGTGCTAAAAGCTTAAAACTAAGACTTGTCAAGTTTGACCCGAGTTAAGCTTTTTCACTCGCTTTGTTGGCGGTTATCTTAACTAGGTTAGACAAGCCCTAGATGCAATACAAGGAATTTAAACATGCAATGCAGGCTTGACAACACCATTTGTCATTTTACATAAAATTTCTGAGATCAAGAATATTTAGTTCATTCCTCAACATGCAAAAGCGGGTCTTATCAAGTGGCTTAGTGAAAATATCCGCTAATTGATCTTCCGACCTCACTCCTTCTAAAATGATATCTCCTTTAGCAACATGATCTCTAAGGAAGTGATGACGGATATCAATGTGCTTGGTGCGAGAGTGTTGAACAGGATTATTAGCAATTTTAACAGCACTCTCATTGTCACACAACAAAGGTACCTTTTCTAGAACTACGCCATAGTCTAGAAGGGTTTGTTTCATATATAAAATCTGTGTGCAACAAGCACCCGCGGCAATGTATTCCGCTTCGGCAGTTGACAAGGCAACACTGTTTTGCTTTTTGGATGTCCATGAAACTAGTGATCTGCCAAGCAGATGGCATCCCCCAGAAGTACTTTTCCTATCAATTTTGCAACCGGCATAATCCGAATCAGAATAGCCAATTAAATCAAAAGTAGCTCCTTTGGGATACCACAGACCAACGCTTGTGGTGTGCCTGAGATACCTAAGAATTCTCTTAACAGCGCGAAGATGAGCTTTCTTAGGATTAGATTGAAATCTAGCACACATGCAGACACTAAACATAATATCGGGCCTAGATGCGGTAAGGTATAATAAACTACCAATCATAGAACGGTAGAGAGTTTGATTAACCGGGTTACCTCCCTCATCTAAGTCGAGATGTCCATTTGTAGGCATGGGGGTCTTGATTGGTTTGCACTTCTCCATGTTGAACCTCTTCAACAAGTCTTTGGTATACTTCTCTTGTGAGAGAAAGTTACCATCTTTCATTTGCTTGACTTGAAAGCCGAGGAAGTACGTTAGCTCACCAATCATTGACATCTCAAACTCCTTCGACATCAACTCACCAAATTCCTTGCAATGATAGTCATTTGTCGAGCCAAAGATTATATCATCAACATATACTTGACAAATGAAAATATCACCGTTATGTTTCTTTGTGAAGAGAGTTGTGTCGACGGTCCCGATCTTGAAGCCCTTTTCGATGAGGAAGTCGCGAAGGCGCTCATACCAAGCCCTTGGAGCCTGCTTTAGCCCATATAGCGCCTTGGACAACCTGTAAGCATGGTTAGGATATCTAGGGTCTTCAAATCCAGGCGGTTGCTCAACATATACAAGTTCATTTATGAAGCCATTTAAAAATGCACTTTTTACATCCATTTGATAAAGTTTTATATCATAGCATGATGCATATGCAAGTAGGATACGGATGGCTTCCAGTCGAGCAACCGGTGCAAAGGTCTCTCCAAAATCTAAGCCTTCAACTTGAGAGAATCCCTTCGCGACAAGTCTTGCCTTGTTTCTTACAATTACACCTTGATCATCTTGTTTGTTTCTGAACACACACTTTGTTCCAATGATTCTTGCATCTTGTGGAGGCTTCTCCAGGGTCCAAACTTCGTTACGGGTGAAGTTGTTAAGTTCTTCATGCATGGCATTCACCCAGTCCGGATCCTGTAGCGCCTCATCTATACAAGTAGGCTCAACACAAGAAACAAAAGAGTGATGTTCAATAAAAGAAGCATGTCTATGTGATCGAGTAATAACCCCTTGTGAAGGACTCTCGATGATTTGATTTTGAGGATGAGCTTGAAGTAGTGATGAGTTTCTCCTGTTAACCACTTGGGAAGAAGATCCTGGAGCATCAACATCTTCGGCTTGTACCCTTGCTTGTTCATGAGAGACAAATGTATCTTCATTTGCATGCCTCTCATCTTTTTCATCATCTTGTGGTACATTTGATGAAGAAGGCCTGTCAATGATTTGCACTTCTTCTTCATCTTCTTTTGGTTTGATAGCTCCAATAGGCATGTTCTTCATTGCTTCCCTTAGTGGCTCATCACCTACATCATCAAGATTTTCAAGTGCTCCTTGGGAGCCATTAGTCTCATCAAATTCCACATCATATGTTTCTTCTACCATACCAGTGGCATGGTTGAATACTCGATATGCTTTGGACTTTAATGAATAACCCAAAAGAAAACCAATATCACAACGTCTTTGAAACTTCCCTAGGTGATGGCGTTTCTTGTAGATGTAGCATTTGCACCCAAACACCCGGAAGAAGGAGACGTCTGGCTTTTTCCCATTTAGCAGTTCATAAGAAGTCTTCTCAAGTAGCCGGTGAGGAAATAGCCTGTTTGATGCATAACAAGCAGTGTTGACAGCTTCGGCCCAAAACCTCTCCGGTGTGTTATACTCATCAATCATTGTTCTTGCAAGAGTGATCAAGGTCCTGTTTTTCCTTTCAACAACTCCATTTTGTTGAGGTGTGTATGTGGCAGATACTTCATGCTTGATCCCAATTTCATCACAGTACTCATGAATGTTGGTGTTGTCAAATTCTTTGCCATTTTCACTTCTAATTTTCTTAATCTTGCAATCAAATTCATTTTGTGCTTTCTTGGCAAACTTCTTGAATATAGATGCAACTTCAGATTTGTCATGGAGAAAGAACACCCAAGTGTATCTTGAGAAGTCATCAACAATCACTAGACAGTAGAGGTTGCCACCGGCACTGACATAATTTGTAGGTCCAAACAAATCCATATGAAGTAGTTCCAGTGGCCTTGATGTTGACATGAAAGCTTTAGTGGGATGTGTATTAGCAACCTGCTTTCCAGCTTGACATGCACTGCATGGCTTGTCTTTTTCAAACACCACATCCTTTAATCCTCTAACCATATCTTTCTTTAATACCTTCTTGAGTGTGCTCATCCCAACATGAGCAAGCCTCCTATGCCAAAGCCATCCAAGAGAAGCTTTGGTGAAGAGGCAAGTTCTTAAGTCTGCATCTTCTGAAGTGAAATCCACTAAGTAGAGGTTGTTGTATCTAAATCCCTTGAATACCATTGATTCATCATCCATCTTTGTTACAATAACCTCTGTTGGAGTGAATAAGCATTGAAGTCCAAGATCACAGAGTTGACCCACTGATAATAAATTGAAGCTCAAAGGTGCAACTAAGAGAACATTTGAAATTGATAAATCATTTGAGATTGCCACCTTGCCAAGTCCTTGCACTTTTCCTTTTGAATTGTCTCCAAATGTGATTTTATCTTGTCCATCAACATTTTCATCTAGTGAGGTGAACATCCATGGGTTGCCTGTCATATGTTGAGTGCATCCACTATCAATAACCCAATGGCTCCCACCGGTCTTGTAGTTCACCTACATTCACAGACAATTCAAGCTTGAGTTTTGAGGGCCCTATATTGCATAGGACCAGTGACTCTCTCAATTAAGGACTTTGCCACCCAGATTTGTCTAGGTCTATTCTTGTTTGGTGGACCTAGGAATGTGACCTTAACCTTTCCATTTGCAACCTTTCTTAGAACATAGTGAGCATTGAAAGCAAATGGTCTTGAGTGCTTAGGCAAGGGAGTTGGTGGTTTGGCTTTGCAGTTGTGGGCAAAGTGACCTTCATTTCCACACTCAAAGCATTTGATAGGCTTGTGAGTCTGCTTTGGCTTGTATTGAGTGGTAGCTTTCTTTTGCACAAAAGCATTGTATCCAATACCACTCTTGTTATTTTTCATAACAGTGTTCATAAGCAGCTCATTTTGGAGGTATTGACCCTTGTTGAACTTTTGCACACTTGTTGCAAGATGTTCATTTTCACTTTTTAGTTTCTTGACCTCATTCTTAAGCCTTTGATTATCCACTACCAACTCATTGTTGAAATCATTGTTCTCAATAGCAATTTTTCCTCTAGTAGTTGCATCAGTCAAGTAATTCTTCAATTTTTGGTTGTCTAAGGTCAGGACTTCAACTTTTTCAGTCAATTCAGCATGTAGACTAGTTTGCTCTTCTTGAAACAAATCATCACATGAGGTTGCTACATCAAACTTGACAACAGGGTTAATAGCCTCATGTGTTTTGCAAGATAAAAGTTCATTTTCAACAAGAAGATTGTCATGATCAAATTTAATTTGAGTATATTCTTCCTTGATCTTTACTAGTCTATTTTGCAACTCCCTATTAGCTTCATTTAATTTGTCATATTTTTCCTTAGCATCTTTTAGGGAGTTTGTGAGCTTATTTACAGTTGATGACATAGTTTTATTTTCTTCTTTTATTTCATCACTAGCCTTTATAACTATGTCATACTTGGCATTTAAAGATTCATTTTCATTTTTCAACCTATCACATTTAGCTTTTGACTTTCTAATGATTTGAGTATATTCTTTAAGTAAGTCAGCTAACTCATCATATGAAGGTGAAGCAAATTCTTCATCACTATCACTATCACTATCATCATCAATATTAATATCATTTTGTACCTTCCATTCACCCCTAGCCATGAGGCATAGGTGAGAAGTAGATGATGGCGATGGTGGTGGTGAAGAGAAGTCCCCGGCGATGGCGGCAACTTTTTCATCATTTTCTTCTTCACTTGAAGAAGACCCACTTGATGATTCGATGTCGGTGAGCCAGTCGCCAACAATATATGCCTTTCCATTCTTCTTCTTGTGAAACTTCTTTTGCTTTCCATCCTTCCTCTTGAAGAATTTCTTTTCCTTCTTTTCATCATCGCTGTCATCTTCTTTCTTGCCCTTGAACTTGTTCTTCTTGGGCTTGTTGCATTGATGAGCAAGATGACCAAGCTCACCACAGTTGTAGCAGTCCATCTCAGAAATGGGCTTTCTTTTGTTGGAAAAGAACTTCTTCTTTCTTGAATCAAATTTGATGCCTTCTCTATTTAGCTTCTTCAACATCTTGGTGGTCTTCCTTACCATCAAGGCAATGTTTGCATCAAGGTCATCATCACTTGAGGATTCTTCCTCAACTTGTATTTTTGCTTTTCCTTTTCTTTCATGATTTGCTTTGAGAGCCAAATCCTTTCTTTTGGAAGATGATTCTTCTTTGTCGTTGATGTGCATGTACATTTCATGGGCATTGATCTTTCCCAAAATTTGTGTAGGTGTGGTAACCGAAAGATCCATTTGATGTAGCACAGTGACAATGTGTCCATATTTGTCTATTGGGAGGACACTGAGAATCTTCCTCACAACATCCGGTTGTGAGATTTGAGTAAGCCCCAATCCATTGACTTCTTCTACAAGAATATTAAGTCGTGAGTACATAGCATTTGCATTTTCATTAGTAAGCATTTCAAAAGAATTTAACTTTCGCATGGCTATGTGATATCTTTCCTCACGTTCACTTCTAGTTCCTTCGTGTAGAGCACAAATGTCCATCCACAAATCATGAGCATTTTTATGATTCCTTACTCTATTGAACACATCTTTGCAAAGGCCTCTAAAAAGGGTGTTTTTGGCCTTAGCATTCCATTTCTCATAATTGAACTCATCACCTACAAGATTTGTGGGATCTCTATGTTCGGGGAACCCTTGTGTGGCGGCTCTATAGACACCAATGTCTATAGCCTCTAAGTATGCTTCCATACGAATTTTCCAATAAGGAAAATCGTCACCATCAAAAACGGGAGGAGGTCCATCCCCACCGGACATCGTAACTCAAGCGGTTAAGCTAATCTATGAGCAACAAGGCTCCGATACCAATTGAAAGGATCACGATGCCCAAGAGGGGGGGTGAATTGGGCTTTTCTAAAAATCAACACTAATTAAAACCTAAGCAAGAAATAAGCAAGAGCCCAACTTCACCCCAACAACTAGCACTAGGAATATAATACTAGAAATGCAACAAAGCTAAGATAATACTTAAAATACTTGCTAAACAAATACACAATGTAAAGTGCTTGAATTAAGTGCGGAATGTAAAGCAAAGTTTAGAAGACTCCTCCAATTTTTTTCCCGAGGTATCGAAGAGTCGGCACTCTCCACTAGTCCTCGTTGGAGCACCCACGCAAGGGTATCGCTCCCCCTTGGTCCTCGCAAGAACCAAGTGCTCACTACGAGATGATCCTTTGCCACTCCAGCGCGGTGGATCCCTCGAGACCGCTTACAAACTTGAGTCGGGTCACCAACAAGATCTTCACGGTGATCACCGAGCTCCCATCACCACCAAGCCGTCTAGGTGATGCCGATCACCAAGAGTAACAAGCCGTAGACTTTCGCTTGACCAAGAGAAGCCTAATGCAAGTGGTGTGTGCTCTAGGTGGCTCTCACTAGCGCTAATGAGGAACAAACGCGGATTATGATTCTCTAATCTCCTCACTAGGCTTTTGGTGCTTGCAAAGCTCTAGCAATGTGCTGGAATAAATGTGGAGTGCAAGACATTGAATATGGTGGATGGAGGGGGTATAAATAACCCTCACCCACCAACTAGCCGTTACAGGCAATTCACTGCGCGATGGCGCACCGGACAGTCCGGTGCGCCACCGGTGCGCCAACGGTGCGCCACCGGTGCGCCAACGGTCGTTTCCAACGGCTAGTTCTAACAGATAGCCGTTGGACTCATGGCGCACCGGACAATGAACAGTTCACTGTCCGGTGCACACCGGACAGTCCGGTGCGGTGTCCGGTGTGCCACTAAAATTCAACTCTGAAAGCTACGCTCTCGGGTTTCTGCGGAGGGGAATGCTTCTGCCGCGGACCAGCCTGGCCCCACCTGGCAGAGGGTGCACCGGACAGTCCGGTGCACACCGGACAGTCCGGTGCCCCAACGCCAGAAACACTAACTCTTGTTTTTCAGCTGATTTTCAAATCGGTTTTCGTTCTAACTTGAGTGTGAGTTCTAGAGTGACACCTAGCACTGTGTATGAGTGTGATTGTGCACCAACACTACACTAGAACTCTCTTGGTCAAACTACTCATCGACAACCCCTCTTTATAGTACGGCTAAAAGAGAATAAAAGACCTAACTAAAATGCGAGTGTCCACATCTCCTTGACACTCGGACTCCGTAGACCTTCACCTTTTGTTTTGTCGTTTTTAGCCGTCGCTTCGAGTTCTTATGTCCGGGATTGTTTTCACCGTTGTAGTACTTCTACCTGTCATGCGACCTAACTTACCATTTGTCTCTGCAAAACACACGTTAGTCACATGTAATATTACGTTGTCATTAATCACTAAAACCAACCAGGGGCCTAGATGCTTTCAAGGACAGCAAAGGGATTCTATGGTTTGGAGACCGATTGGTTGTCCCCAAGAGCCCCGAACTCAGAAAGAAGATATTGGATGAAGCTCACCTTTCCAAATTCTCCATGCACCCCGGTAGTAACAAGATGTACCATGATCTCAGATCTTTGTACTGGTGGACCAGAATGAAGAGGGAAATAGCTAGGTATATATCTGAATGCGACACTTGCCAGAGAGTCAAGGCCAGTCATTTAAAGGTAGCAGGCACCTTGCAGCCCCTTCCCATACCATCTTGGAAATAGGAGGATATTTGCATGGATTTTATCGTGGGATTGCCCAATACCACCTGACACCATGATTCTATTTGGGTCATCGTGGATAGGTTGACCAAGATGGCTCATTTCTTGCTAGTGCATACCACCCACAAGGCAAAGAAGTATGCAGAAATCTATATTGATCAAATAGTGCGTTTGCATGTAATTCTGAAGACCATTGTGTCTGACAGAGGAGCACTGTTTGTGGCACGCTTTTGGGAGTAGCTCCAAGAGTTACTTGGGACCCATGCAATAAGAAGTTCACTCCGCAGACTGATGGTCAGACAGAAAGAGTAAATCAAATCCTCGAAGACATGTTGCGAGCCTGTGTGCTACACTATGGAAAAAATTGGGACAAGTGCCTTTCCTTGGCAGAATTTTCATATAACAACACCTACCAGTCCAGTCTAAAGATGGCACCTTTCGAGGCCTTGTATGGGAGAAGGTGTAGGACACCGCTAAATTGGTCTCAAGCAGGAGAGAGGGAAATATTTGGACCAGACTTAGTACTTGAAGCAGAGGAAAAGGTCAAAGTTATTAAGAAGAACCTAGAAGCTGCTCAGGCCAGGAAAAAGAGCTATCATGACAAGAGGAGGAAGCCTCTACAGTTTGAAGTGGGAGATCATGTTTACCTTAAGGTGTCACCCACCAAAGGTGTTCAGAGGTTTGGAATCAAGGGCAAGTTAGCTCCTCGCTACATTGGGCCCTATGAGATCAAAGCAAATTATGGGCCCGTAGCATATCAATTGAAGTTGCCACCCCACATGTCAGTAGTTCATGATGTGTTCCACGTATCTCAGCTATGGAAGTGTGTCCGCTTACCCACCGAAGTACTACCTGAACCGGAAATTGAGATAGAACCAGACTTGTCTTATCAAGAGCACCCCGTCAAGGTATTAGATCAAAAGGAGAGATCAACGCGGGCGAAGTCGATCAGAACGTATAAGGTTCAGTGGAGTCACCATTCAGTAGAAGAAGCTACGTGGGAGACTGAGGATTTTCTATGATCTCGCTTCCCCGACTTTCTACCTAAAGGAGTCGGTACGTAATCCAAAAACCCCACCCCCACCTGCCCTTTGAATCTAAATATAATAAAAACTTAGATGTTAAAGGGATAGTAAGCCTTGAAAATAACTTAAGAAGGACTTCCTTCTGAAGTTGCAAAGAGGATGACATTCGAAGAGCAGTTAATTAGAGAAACTTGGCTTAAAGAATCTACATCACACAGACCCATCTTCTGGGTACCCTCTAAAGGATCCCCACCCACAATCTCGGGGCGAGATTCCTTTAAGGGGGGAGGGCTGTAACACCCCAGGTGTTACTTAGGGTTTTCACTCAAGACTACATTAGTGAACCCATCATCACATGTGGTTTAGTTTGAGCAAAGGTCACCAAACTTGGGGATCAAGATCCTAAGTAGGTGTAAACCATCTTAGAAGTCATGCCTTGGCCTTATCATGCACAAAAGAGAAGGGAATGACCCAAACCCTAATTCAACTCCCTTATAGGCAAATGGAGCCCTAGAGGGGGTTATGGCAAAAAGTCTATGTAAATCACATTGTCATGACTTGGACCAAATATAAAAGTTGTAGTATACTTAATACCCTACAAAACATAGAAAGAGAGTGACCCCAAAAAGGATACAGAAGAACCCCAAAAAGGTCACAAAAGAGTTAAGCATAAAAGAAAAATCAGGATTTGCTCAAGTTCCAAACCGACCCTCTTTCAAAAATCAAACATGTTCACCTGGATCCCAACCTCAAAACCTTATGACCCAATTGAAATAATGGCGCCCAAAGACCCCAAGAACGCCCTAGAAATGTTTGAACCCAACCCTAAGCCATTTGACACGACTTGGCATGGCTTTTGTCTCGGTGTGGATAGCTCTAACAGAGCCGACTTCTCACCCCCATATCTCTCTACTCCGACCATATCCTTGCTTGGAACTCACATCAAAAAGGTAGGATTTGGTGCAGGGAAGAGACCGTACACGGGGGTTTTGCCAAGATTTGCACACTAAGGCGATCAAATCGGCCGTTGAACCCTGGCAGAAGTAAACCCCCACGTGTTCGACGTGGGCTGGCACTCGGGGGCACGCTCAGAGCACGCCCGCACGCGAACCCCCCACATGCCCGTGGCTGCCCCGTGACCACACCCGTGCTGCGGCTATAAAGCCCACCTCGGTGCCGACCACCATCCCCGTTGCCTCCTCTGTACCACACCTAACGCCCCCGAGCTCGCCCATAGCTCCGGCGACCTCCCCGCGACCCGCCAGAGCCGCCCGAGGGCAACCACCGTGGCCAACCCCTTTCCCGCCCTCCTCCGCTCGATCCAAGCCTTTGGATAGAGTCCCTAGGAGACCGTGATGCTTGCCCAAGCTTGAACCGAGGACCCACGCCACCGGAATAGCGCAATCGTGCTCGCCGGAGTTCGGAACCCCGCCGGAGCACGTGGACCGGGTAAACCTCTGCACCATTTCTCAATTCGTTGCATGCATGGCCTCTACATCACCCCGTGGAGCTCCTCGTGCGCTTTAATTGAACCCTACCGCCGTGGTTTGGCCAGAGTAGGAGCCGCCGACGACCTCCGCCGCCTGTGCTCGTGGCCAGGACAGCTCCGACCACCTCTGGCACCGACCTGCACACCGACGTGACCACCGTGACCTCCCCGATGTCACTGACCACCCCGTCAGAGCTCTACTGCCGCCGGTAAGCCTCGCCGCCGTAATCTTTGCCGCAGGTTCTGTTTAAGCCAGCCAGGGAGCGCGGGTGAGATTTCGGCTAAGACCAGGGGGTTTTGTGCAATGTCAGTGACTCATGCAAATAGTAGACCAAGGACTGTTTTGTGAGAGAAAAGATAGAGAAAATCTAGGGTGTTCAGCGCAAACCTGTATTTCTTTTCCATTTCGAATTTATTGTTCTTTTAAATATTATAGAGAACTAAATAAATGCATAACTTGAAGAATAATCATCCAAAATTTGTCAAACCAATTTTGCTAGACTTTGTGAAATATAAACTATCAGAGGAAAATAATAAACCCCATAGTTCCTGTATAATTTTCTAGAGTTTTGAATTAAATAAGAAAACTGCCCAAAACTTAATATTAGAAGGAAAAATAGAAATATTGTTAGACCAGGGTTAAGAAAAATAGTGGAGACACTAACCTAGTAGTTACACTGTTAAAAATTAATAAACACCCTAGTATACAAGGTTAAGGAGGGTTTGTTCACTAAAGCTTGTTTATGCTCAAGCTTAGGAAAATTTAGAAAAGGGATTAAAAATGGAAACCAAGGGGCAAGCATATTTTTCCTAGCATGCCTAAGTTATGTAGTTCACATGAAAAATCTATTGAACCATAGTCCAGCGAAAGAAAATTGCACTCACAATTATTCATGAAAAATTGAGAAAATTGTGAAAAGTCATAAGAAAATAATCCTAAGGAGAAAACACCCCTACCTTAGGAATGACTATTCTTGTGCTAAGAAGAACCTAGGAAAAATACAAGTTCTGTTGTTTGATATTTTTCAAATAGCAAGTTAGTTATAAGTGTCTTTTTGGCATTAAAATTTAGGAAATCATAACTAAATAACCACTGAGTAACCCTCTGTAATTTTTGTCACAGAAGCATGTTATTACCCATAGATACCAGCAAAAATAACTCTTGGTACAGAACCCACACCTAGGTAAGAGTTGTAGTGCAAAGTGACCCCTGTGCCCCAACTTTTGTTATTTTTGTCCAGGACATTTTCTGTTTATTTTTGACCTCAAATTTATAGGACAGACTTCAGAGACCAATATTCACCCACTGTAATTTTTACAAGATTTTTTGGATATTTTGAAATCACTATTGTAGTTTAAACCCCCTTAAGAGCATAAAAGGACAATAAAAAGAGAAATTAGTAGTGGAGAATAATGTTGCCCTAACCAAAGCAACAAAACCCTTGAATACCAAAGAGAACCTTTAAAGGGCAATCCAAATCTTAATCCACTATGTTTACCTCTAAGCAAGACCTCAAACCTAAATTGATAAGCATAAACCACTAAGAGCTTCTAGTAACAAGGAAACCCTAAGTCATCAACTAACTTAGTTTTTCTTCACTATGCATAATGGCTACTAAATTCTGCATATCATAGCATATATATATCTTATTCATTGCATTCGATAGATTGCAACCTAGCTGACGGAGAGTACATCCTCGTGCCGGAGCAAGGAGTTGCTCAGGAGGTAGCCCCGGATCCAGCACCAGAGCCTGCCATCGAGGATCTACCTGCCTCAGCTTTGGAAGGCAAGCCCCGGTTTATACATGACCAGTTCTATATATTATTTTACTACACTTAATGTTTGTAGGCTTGTACTGTGCACTCAAGTGTAGGAGTTGACTGAAACCCTAGTTGCATGATCTCAGGATTCCTTTTGAAATGGATACTAGTGTGCTAGGTCGAGTAGCTGCTTTGCTAATTAGGGATCTCGGTAGAAGTCGAGTGATTTTTCTAGCACTCGCACGAGGTCAGGAAATTGGTTGTATCTACTTTCACATCATACTGATGTTGGTCTGTGGACACGGATCCATGGGTATGCGTGGGCTACAAGATGGAATTGGAATAAGAATTAACATGCGGATACCTGTGTCAAGCGTTTGAACGTACTAAGCACATGCCGAGAAATATGGTAAATCGGTAAGCCTAGTACCTGATTGAACCTGGCAGTAGACTTTACCCCTCACGTGACCTGAGACATGGTCTCCCATTCCGGTTATGGTGGGTACAAGTGCGGTCACTGCACGACGGCAGTCGGGGTCAGTGAGGCATTGTACGCCAAGGCGGTGAGCCCTGATCTGCTGACGGGAATCGATGGGGACGGTCGATGTGTGTGGGGATGGAGTGCCTCGCCACGTCGTGTGTTTAGGTTTACCTTGCAAGGATAAAAACTCGATTCGAATCGTCTGCTTCTCGCAGCTAATGAGACTGCTTGATCCATTGTACTGCATTGAGTAACAAGTGAAAATGTGATGATTTGGCAAAAGATGTTGATTGCTAAATTGCTTGATACCATGAATGAGTAGATAGTACACCTTTAGTCTTAAGAGAGTCACACTAAAACTTGAAAAAGCTAAAACTTGATTTTTAGACTCAGCTAGTGATTTTGGCAACCAAACCCCTCAGCCAAATAGCTGCATGTCTAGAGGTAGAGGAGTAGACTCCTCACACCAGGTAAGTCTAGCTGAGTATTAGTATACTCAGCGTTGCTTGTGGCATAATTTTTATAGGTTCTCTGGAGGACATGGTTGCTGGAGTGACTTGGCCGTCCATCTTGCCACCGGGTTGGACAGTCGAGTGGGACCCTACCTCGGCTGAGGAGGAGCATGAGGAGTGATGGGATAGGCTTCCCCATCCCTCCATTTATCGTTAGTTTTATTCCGCTGCATTCCGAAAAATGATCACTACTTTTGCTAAAACTCCGATGATGATGTAATAAATTTGATACTCCCTAATGTATGGTTTTATGCTTTATTGTATTTGCTCTGTGCCTCACCATCGACTGAGTACGTGGTACTTGATCCTGTTAGTGGCCTCGTCAGACTAGATCCGAGGGACTGACGTGTTATTCCCATTTAAGTGTGGTCCAGCCTCTAAGGCGGGACTTAGGCACTTAAGCTGGAATAATTCGGGCAGTTCCGCCACACTGACTCGGCGGAAAACGCTACTCTAGCGAGCAATTGGCGTTACCCCGGCCAACCAATTCGCCCGGATAGGCAACCCACACGCAAGACCGGGGCTTGACGATCTCCCCCGACCAATAATTTTGAGTACAACGGTATTTCTTATGGTTTCGCGAGCGGCGGCACCCTCGGCTCCCTATGGTTCACGGCGATGAGGTTTTTAGGTAAGCTAGTGTGGATGGATGCGGCCGAGAGGGTTTCTCCATTCATATAGGTGTGAAGTTAGGGTCGCTACAACTAGTTGGGCCAGGGTTTCCGTTGATAGCCGTTAAGGTCACGCCCGTCACGCGCGGCGATTTTGTTGGAAGGGGAAGAACTGACCACTTGGGCCCACTAAGTTGTGATGGAAACATGGCGTGCACACGCACGGAGGCTGGCACGTGGGCCCGCCTTGTCGGTGCCTAGATGTACAGGTGATGCGCTTGGACCGCAGCAGGAGAAGTGGGGAAGTAGATGGGCCGGCCGAGGAGGAAATGACCCATGCGCAGGTAAATTTCCTTCTGTTTTTTTCTTTTATAATTTCTGGTTGAATTTCTTTTGCACTCAAATTCATAATTTAAATTCAAATTTTGTTGTGAGTCTCACACCTAGATTAAATGCCAAATAGAAATACCAACATGGGAAATCATTTTCCTTATACTACACATTTTTTTATAGTGTATATTCTTTTCCTTTTCCATTTCATTTCCAAATTCTAGATTCAATTTAGGTTAGGCCCCATTTTCAGCATTAATATATTTTTATTACTATTATTATTATTATTATTAAATGCACAAACAAATAAACTCCAACATGATGCACTATTCCCTATATTTGCCCGTGCGTTGCCACGAAAGCTAAAATTAGTATAAAACATAAATATATAACGACAAACGTCATGATAAGCAAAATCCATGATAAAATATTACCAGAACAATAATATTATATTGACGATATAAAAATGTAATGTTATAAATCTTCCGACTCAAATAGAATAAACTAATGTAGAGAAAACATTATAATATCACACAAATTATTTTTAAAGAATCAATATAGAAATCGACCTCTAGAGGCCCTTTTGCTAGGGACGATTCTTATCGGCTAGACCATTGATTATGTCAGGTTTTTCTCAGGCGCGAACAGATATCTCAAAAAACGCTCTGTATGAACATCAAGCACAGAACTCCAAAAATTTGAACGGTCATGTGGGATAAAATCACCAGCAACCACATGAAAGTGAAACGCGACAGAGGCAAAGAAAAATTATTAGAATCAACTATTAGCAACATGCAGTTCGCTTTAAGTTCAATCTAGTTACATCAATAAGGAATAGACTTCTTTTGATGAGTTAGACAGATGCTTACAAGCTTTACAACCAACTTATTATTTTTTTGCACAATCCAGCAACAATTCTAAGACCTAAAGCCAGTAGCAGTATATATCCAACATGGGTTGAAAGGGCCTGATGCTGAATGGAGCCACAGTCACGGGTTCAAATCCCCTTAAGGACATGTGTGTTTTTTTTTAAATTTTACCTAGACGTGGGTTGTACAGGGAAATAGAAATGGGAATGTGCTTTACGGGAAGGGAAATGAGAAAGATAGAACAAATAATGAGAATGATAGAACATGGGAATGAGAAACGTAGAACAAAGAATGGGAATGGTGGCAGAACAGTAATGGTAGAAACCTTCTTCAATCCTCTCAAATCTGTTTGGTTATCAAAGAAACCGTAATAGATATTTGTGGAACATTCTAAAATATTGTGTGTATATACATAAAACTAATCTAGACTCATAGTATATCATCTTTTGGCTAATTTGTTTACAAAATATATTTTTTCATGCTCGTCTTCATGTCGAGCTGCATATTTGAAAAAAAACATCGACACTAAGGATGTTGAACAAAAGATCGAGACTAAATTTATGTATACGAGTTCCAGATTAATATTGTGCACACGGGGACGAACATGCTGCAATCAGACTTTGACGGAGCTCCTACGAGCCATCAGCTCGTCCACTAAGCGTCCGACATCATCGTAAGATGACCCACCGTTGGCCACCGCGCGCCTGGCCTTCTCCCCGAGCTCCTTGGCCATCTCCCGTATTGCCTCCGCCTCCTCGCCGTCGCCCATCACTCTCCTGATGGCCTTCGCGATCACCTCCCCACCGATCACTGCGCGCGCGCGCCGGGTCTCCATCTTGGACGCGTAGTCCGTGGATCCCACGGCGACACCGACCTTGAGCAGCTCCACTACCAGCTTCTTGTTGTAGAACTGGTCGGCGTACCACGGCCACATCACCATAGGCACGCCGGCGCTCACGGCCTCCAGCGTGGAGTTCCACCCGCAGTGCGTGACGAGCCCGCCTACCGTCGGGTGGGTCAAGATGAGCATCTGCGGCGCCCAGCCCCGGATGACAAAGCCGCGGTCGCCGCGCGCCACCAGCTCCACGAACCCATCGAGCATCCATTCCGACTCCTCGGTGTCCGCGCCGCCGATGACCCAGACGGAGTTCTTGCCGGACAGGTCGAGGCCGCACGCGAGCTCGTGCATCTCGGGCGGCGAGAAATGGGTCAGCGTGCCGAAGGACACGTACACCACCGAGCCCTATGGTTTCGCATCCAGCCACTACTGGCAGGCGCCCGCGTCCGGCGAGAGCCTGTTGTTGGCGCCCCTCGTCGCCACGTCCTTGCTGGCGAGCGCCACCGGCCCGACGAGCCATGCGCGGCGCCCCAGCATCGTGGTGTAGTGCTCCATGTAGTCCGGCTCCAACTCGTGGAAGCTGTTGAACACCTAGCCGTAGCTCCTCTGGTCCGCAGCGTTCATGCGCTGCAAGAAGGCCCAGTACTCCGGCCGCTTCTTGGGCTCCATCATCTGGCTGCGCCTCAGCTCGACGCGGCGCTGGTAGCCCCGGAAGCAGCACGAGTGCGTCCGGGTCGTCGGGGGCGGCCTCCCCGGAAGCAGGAGAGCGCTGCCACCTTCGCGCTCTTATAACTCTGGCTCCCCTGCGAGAGAACCGAGCGGTTCCTGGCGGCTGGCATCCGACGACGGATGGGGTGAAGCTAGGGATGAGAGCCGCGGCGCGAGCGCGACTGCCTGCCGGATAACGTCTCTAGCGTTATTCCTAGATGGGCCTTATACAATTTAATTGATAGATGGGCCTCATACATTAACCAAATAACACAGCACACACAGGCTACCGCGGATGTTGGGGACTTGTTCTCAAGTGCTATGAATTAAGAACAAGGCAACACAAAAAGGGTTAATGATTAATGCCCTTCGTCCTTCAGAGCATTATCTCCTTTAGGATATAATGATCTTCAGACGAAGGTCATGAAGGACGTACCTTCGACATTGCAGTATATCTCAATGAAAGGAGAAGCATATGAGAAATAACATGAATAATCATATGTCATCATTAATATCATTTAATCATATGGTCATAAATGCACTTGAACAATATTGAATTACATTTTTACCTTCGGCTTGACAGAAGGCAAAAGTCCAAGCGTGACGCGCGAGTGAATACAAGTCAGCGTGAACAGTACGGGGGTACTGTTCATCTATTTATAGACACAGGACACAGCCTGTGACGAATTACAATTATGCCCCTCATAAAAGTTTACAACATTGACTCAGACCTTTATGGATTAAAAGGTCATTCTATCTCTATGTCGGTTTGTAATACCGAAGCTTCATGAAGAGGAACCTTCGGCCATCTCCTGGGAACAACTTCAGCCGAAGCTGCTTCTTCGTGTAAGACCTTCGGCGCGACGAAGCATGGCCCCAACAGTAGCCCCTTTCGCGGTGCTAGATCATTTTTCGTAACGAGCTTGATCCGTGAAAAAAGCCTCTCAAGCTTCGGGAAGCCGAAGGTCCAAAAAACACCTTCCCTGAGCTCGTTGCCGAGAAACGATCCAGTTTCCGAGCGCGTGCCAGGCCCACCTTGCAGAGTTACTGTTTGATCTTTGCGGTCCACCGCGCAACGAGTGCAAGTGACTGCCCGCCTGGTGTAAAAATCCTGGCGCTTCGCCTTCTTACCTGCAGCACTATATAAACAGACGAGTAGGTGTGAAGTTACCACAGCATTCATTGCTATCTGCACTGTTTTGCTGCCAAAATTTTTAACTGTAGCCGAAGCTTGACTCTCAGAATCGAACGAAGGTCTATCTCGAAGTCTGCTTCGGCAGAAGGAAAAAACTTCGGGAGAAAAAAGTATTCAATTTCCACAAACTCAGAATCAAATGGCCAGGGTGTGATCTACCGCCAGGGTTGAGCGCGAAGGAGACGAAGCTGAAGGTTCGGAGAATGTTCCCATATCCGAAGCAATGCAACGATCCGGACTGGTAACTGCGGAAGAAATCCCCGCTGCTGAAGCAGACCCGACAACTGCCGAAGGAGGAGAAGAGAACATTGAAGAAACTGATCCCGAAGATGATTATCGCATTGCCATGCCCAGCAAGCCCAGCCACTTAGACTTCGGAAAGTCGACCATTTCGAAGGCTGATCTCTCCAAGATGGTAAAATCAGGTTATTTCAGTGAAAATCAGAAGAAACTACTTCGCTTCGGGGGAGAAGAGACTACCCCGAAGCCAGAGAAGGACGAGATAGTCATTTTCAAGAGCTTTTTAAAGGCTGGGCTGAGATTCCCCCTTCATGGAATTATTGCAGATGTACTGAAGAAGTTTGGTATTTACTTTCATCAATTGACTCCTAACGCTATTGTTAGGCTTAATGTTTACATCTGGGCCCTCCGAAGCCAGGCTGTGGAACCGTTTGTCGACAGTTTTTGTCGAGTTCATGAGTTACATTACCAAACGAAGGCCAGAAAAGATGGATTACATGATAACTTTGGTTGCTACAATTTTGCCTACCGGAAGACAACAAAGTTTCCTGTTATCAGCTACCGAAGCAAATGGCCAGCAGGCTGGAAGTCTGAGTGGTTTTATGTGAAGGTTGACGAAGATGAAGAGAAGTTGGTACAAAGCCCACTTGAATTAATCTTCGGAGAGACAAGGCCGCGATGCCACATGACATTAGAAGGTCCCACCTGGGCTGCACTGGGTGAGTTTGAAATTATTTCAGATCATATCGGTACCAGGGATCTGGTTCAAGAATTCTTGGCGTTCAGGGTTTTCCCTACTCTAAAAGAATGGGAAATGCCAAAGCTAGAGGGGGAGAAGAAGAAGGGGGAACTTGTCCGGCTTCCTTACCATTTCAAGTTCAAGAAATACTTTAAAAAACCTTGCCAAGAGTGGCTGGACACAGTTGAGGTAATGTGCAATGAAATTCTTGGGAATTATTCCAAAAAAGAAGATCAACTGATGACCGCGGCCTTCGGCACCCGACCGAAGCGAAGGTTGAACCGAGTGTTTGATGCCCTGGGTTTCGAGTACCCTGACTATGAACGGTTAAACAAGGGTGCTGAGGGCCAAAAAAGGAAAAGAGTGGCCGAAACTTTGAACAAAGATGAGGAAGAACCACCAAGAGAGAAGAAAATTCCAAAGAAGAGAAAAATATCATCTCCAAAGCGAAAATTATCCGACGAAGAGGGGACTCCTGCACCACCCTCTACCAGCGACGTGGAGGAAATCTTAAAGGTAATGACTGAACCCCTGCCCGCGAAGCTAAGTCCATTAGGGCCTCAACTGACGAAGCTTTTTCGAAAGGTGGAGAAGCTGGAAAAAACGAAGATAACCAGAACAAAAAGGCAAAGAATTATTGCAGTGACCGAAGTTATTGACAAGACGCCACCGAGGGCTTCAGCTCGGAAAACGCCAGCGGTTGAAGGCACAACAAATGTCGAAGTCGCACCTTCGGAGGTCGCGGCTACCGAAGCCGCTTCAGCCGAAGATTTGAACTTGGAAACTACAATTGAAGACATCGACAAAATTTTGCTAGACATGGCTGCAGAAGAAGCTGCCACTGCTGCTGAAGAAACCATGGCCACAGTGCCTGGAAAGGGAAAGGAAATAGCCGAAGATACTTCGGAAGACGAAGCCTACATATTTCAAAATTTAGTTGGGCAAAAACTGTCGAAGGCCGAAATAGAAGAGCTTAAAGACTATGCCAAATCTTGCGAATATAAGCCAGGAGCTCTTCTTTTCGGAGGTGTCGATGATGAAAAATTAGGCTGCATCCGAGATCAAACTGGAGCTAAGGTCATCGGTACTCTATCAAAGAGTATCGGTTTTCCGAAGCTAGAAACAGATATCAGCCGCTACCGACGACAACATATCGTCGGCAGCTTATTTTATTCCAATTTCAAGGTAAACAACTTTCTCTCTGACTTCTATTGTTTTTTAATAATGGAAATATTCCTAACGAAGGTTGTTTATTTGCAGAGCATGCTACTAAGCAAAGCTTTGAAGATGCAGCAAGATCTAGAGGATAAGAAACACGAAGCTATAATCGAAAATCTAGAGAGCAAGATAAAAGAGCAATCAGCTATTATTGAAAAGAAAGACTTTGAACTCCAAACAACTGAAGGCTTGCTGGCAGAGACTGAAGCTAAAGTATCAGAATTGAATTCGAAGCTTATCTGCCAATCAAAACAATTTGAACAAGAGAAGCTAGAGCTTAATTCAAAACTTGAGGCCGAAGTCCAAATCAACTCAGATTTGAAGAAATCATTAACAAGCCTTCAAGACAAATGTTTGAAATTTAGTAACAGCTGTATTGAACAATTAAAGAAGATCTTTTACTCAGTTGGAGCCAGCAGTGGAAAGTTCACCCCTGCTGCTGAAAATTTGCCAAGAGCCTTCGAACATATTGAAGCTGAAATTGAAGAGCTTGACGAAGTTATAGCCGGGCACGGTGACTTCTGTGCCTGGGTAGCTTCTCGAGGCACTGCTGCAGCGTTCCTGAAGGCCGGCTGTGAGCATGGAAAAATCGTCAACAGGCCGAATTTCACTCTGTCTCCATCAATTCTAGACGATATTCCTGACCTCGCCCGAAGCATTTCAAACAGATTTATAAAAATGATATGGACAAAAGGCGGGCGGGAGAAGGCTGGAGACGAAGCTCGAAGTCATCTTGAACCAGTAAGAAATCATACCTTGTACTTACCTTCTCCTTCACACTTGATTTTTACTCACAATACCTTGATTCATGTAGGATGACGAAGCTGAAGGTGATGCTTAAAAAATATGCCGCCGAAGCTGAAGCTCGGTGAAGATCAGTAGGAGCACTTTGTAGAAAAAACTCAGTAGATTTGTGCAACAACTTTTGTAAATACAGCTGAACTGTTCTTAATGAATTCTGTCCATACCTTGTAATATATCCTTACCCTTCCATTGAGGTGCTTTGATGTGGACGAAATTAGTATTTTGAGCTGAAGGCGAAAAAACACCTTCCCTTCTTTTCGTACACGACGAAGCATAAAATACCGCTTCTTCTTTTTTGCCGAAACCTCTCTCTTTTTTATATACAACGAAGCATAAAAAACCGCTTCTTCTTTTTCGCCGAAACAACCACTTATGCCATGAATGAATGTTTATGAATGCAAATGCTATGATGCCATGTGATGTGCGAATGAATGTCCAAACACATATCCGAAGCCATACCCTCAGCCATTATTTCCTTAGAAACAATCACACATTAGCTCTGCATCCCCTTAGGAACGACTTTTGAGCTTCTTCGCCTTTTACTTTTGGCGGAATCAGCGTTGACTTTTCGCTGTAAGCTCTGCATTCCCTTAGGAACGTCTTTTGAGCTTCTTCGCCTTTTACTTTCGGCGGAATCAGCGTTGACTTTTCGCTGTAAGCTCTGCATTCCCTTAGGAACGTCTTTTGAGCTTCTTCGCTTTTTCAGTTTCGGCACTCGATGGTGCGTTCTCAGCTTTTACATTTACATTCTTTTGGGGGATTTTGCTCTTATAAAACTAAAAAGGAAATTACATGTGATGGCCCCATTAAAAACCTTTCTCCCCCTTTAGAAAGGAAAAGGGTGCCATGAAAAAGAAAAGAAAAAACATAAAAAGTTACATCAAGTTATACATAATATCGCCGAAGCTCATCCGCATTCCAAGATCTTGGAATTTCGTTGCCGTCCATGTCCTTCAATCTGTACGAACCAGGCCTTGACGAAGATACTACTAAGAAAGGTCCTTCCCATTTCAACTGTAGCTTGCCCACTGTGTCTGGGTTGGCCACTCTCCGAAGCACCAAGTGTCCCGGCTCAATATTTTTTAGCCGGACCTTTCTATCTCGCCATTTGACTGTTTCAGCTTGGTATTTATTGATATTCTCCACAGCTTGAAGCCTCATCCCTTCTAAAGCATCTTTTTCCACAAGACAAGCATCGTCAGGACCTGATTCTACCGAAGCTACTACTCTAATTGATCCAGCTTTAGCTTCTTCCGGAGTTATTGCTTCGTCACCGAATAATAACTTGAATGGAGTGAAGCCTGTAGACCTTGATGTTGTTGTATTGTGGCTTCCACACCACTTTGGTTAACAGATCTGGCCACTTTCCCCTGGGTTGATTGAAGATTAACTTCATTATTCCTGTCATTATAATGCCATTGGCCCTTTCAACGAGCCCATTTGACTCCGGATGCCTGACTGATGCAAAATGGATCTTCGTACCAATTTGATCACAGAAATCTCTGAAAGCTTCGGAGTCGAACTGCGTTCCATTATCCACAGTGATGGCCTTCGGTACCCCAAAACGACAAACAATGTTCTGCCAGAAAAACTTTTGGGCAGTGGCCGAAGTTATTGTGGCTAATGGCTTCAGCCTCAATCCATTTAGAAAAATACTCCACAGCCACTATAACATATTTTAGATTCCCTTGAGCTGGTGGTAATGGTCCTAACAAGTCAAGGCCCCACCTTTGCAATGGCCAGATGGGTTGTATCAGCTGTGTCAAAGACGAAGGTTGCTTTTGATCTCTTGCACATTTCTGACAACCTTCGCACTTTTGAACTAACTCCGCTGCATCCGAAGCTGCCTTCGGCCAATAAAACCCTTGGCGGAAAACTTTTCCAAGTAACGGCCTAGATCCGATGTGGGATCCACACAGGCCTGCATGTATTTCTTTCATCAACTCTATACCTTCGGTTCTAGATAAGCACTTAAGCAGCGGAGCGCAAACTCCATGTTTGTATAACTCCCCTTCTATCATGACATATGGACGAGCTCTTGCCTCTATCCTTTTATTATAAGCTTCATCATCTGAAAGAAACTTACCCTGAAGGTAAGAGATGATTTCAGTTCTCCAATCTTCACTATAAACAGGAGATATGTTGAGGACTGCTCTTTCAAGGAGCTCCACTGAAGGTGCCTTTATTGTTTCGAAGAACACATCCGAAGGTAACGGCAGCCCCTGTGCTGCTGACTTGGCTAGCAAATCAGCATGCTCATTTTGTCCTCGAGGGATATTCTTGACAGAAAATCCTTCGAAGGAGGCTTCGATCCTTCGGACCGTGTCTAGATATTTTTCAAGCTTCGGATCTTTAGCCTTGCAACTTTTGTCGATATGACCCGAAACAACCTGAGAATCAGTTTTAAGAATTGCCCTTCTGATTCCCATTGCCTTTAATTTCCGAAGGCCTAGGAGCAGAGCTTCGTATTCAGTAATATTGTTTGTACAGCTGAAATCAAGTCTTGCCGCATAACAAGTTTTAACCTTGGATGGTGAGACCAACACAGCTGCTGCTCCTGCTCCGAAAGTTCCCCAAGAGCCATCACAAAACACTGTCCACACTTCGGCATCTTTATTTACTTCTTCGTCGTGAGCCCCTGGCGTCCAATCGGCAATGAAATCTGCCAATGCTTGAGACTGGATTGAGGATCTATGCACATAATCAATGTAAAATTCATTGAGCTCTGCAGCCCATTTTCCAATCCGTCCAGTAGCTTCTCTATTTCTCATGATATCCTTCAACGGCTGCAAAGAAGGAACAGCAATATTGTATGCTTGAAAATAATGCCGAAGCTTCCTAGATGCCATTAAGACGGCATATAATACCTTCTCCAGCTCTGTATAATTTTTCTTTGATACACTAAGGACTTCAGATACAAAATACACTGGAACCTGCTTCTTGACTTGGCCATCCAGCTTCTCCTGGACAAGTGCCGCACTTACTGCTGAGTGCGAAGCTGCCACATATAACAACAGAGGAGCCCCTGGCGTTGGTGGAGTTAATGTTGTTAGATCTATCAAATATTGCTTCAGCTCTTCGAAGGCTTTTTGTTGGCTTGGTCCCCATTGAAAGACTTCAGCTGACTTCAGCACCTCGAAGAATGGTAAATTTCTTTCTGCTGATCTGGAAATGAATCTATTGAGAGATGCCAGCCTTCCTGTCAATCTTTGGGCCCCCTTTCTTGTAGTTGGTGGCTCCATTCGAAGTATAGCTTCGATTTTATTTGGATTAGCTTCAATTCCCTTTGTTGAAACTAAGCATCCAAGAAATTTCCCCTTCTTTACTCCGAAGACACATTTTTCTGGATTCAGCTTCAAACCAGCTTGTCTGAAACTGGCGAAGGTCTCCTGCAAATCAGCAATATGATTTTCCTGCTTCGTGCTTTTTACAATGATGTCATCAACATAAGTTAGCACATTTCTGCCTATCTGAGACTGGAGGACCTTCGCAGTCATTCTGCTGAAACTTCCTCCAGCGTTTTTGAGCCCCTCAGGCATCCGAAGATAGCAATATATGCCACTTGGGGTTATGAAGCTAGTCTTCGGCTCATCTTCCTTCTTCATCCAGATTTGATGATAGCCTGAGTAGCAGTCTAGGAGACTCATGAGCTCTGAAGAAGCTGCTGCATCAACTAAAGAGTCTATCCTTGGCAGCGGGAATTCATCCTTCGGACAAGCCTTGTTGAGATCTGTGAAATCGATACACATTCTCCACTTGCCATTGGCCTTCTTCACCATAACAGTGTTAGCTAGCCACTCTGGATACTTTACTTCTCTGATAACTCCTGCACTGAGGAGTCTTTTTACTTCATTGCGAGCCCCTTCGGCCTTGTCATCAGACATTTTCCGAAGCCTCTGCTTTCGGGGTCTGAAGGATGGGTCAACATTGAGCGAATGTTCAATAACATCCCGATTTACTCCACAGAGATCATTAGCTGAACATGCAAAAACATCTTTGTTGTCGAACAAAAACCTTATCAAGGTTTTCTCCTGGTCTTCAGATAATTGCGAGCCCAACAGCACCTTCTGCTCTGCTATGTCCTCACACAATAGCATGGGTTTCGGCTGATCTGCTGAAGCTGCTTTCTCCCTTCTGAATTTGTACTGTTCACAGGCTTCAGCTCCATCTATGTTATGGATTGCTTTGGAGTCAGTCCAGCTTCCTTCGGCCCTTCTAGCAGCTTCCTGGCTTCCATGAATAGCAATAGGCCCTTGGTCCGAAGGTATCTTCATGCAGAGGTAAGCTGGGTGAAGAGTTGCTTCGAAGGCATTGAGAGTACCGCGACCAATGATAGCATTGTAAGGATACTCCATGTCAACAATATCAAACACAATTTGCTCAGTCCTTGTGTTGTTAACAAACCCGAAGGTTACTGGCATGGTAATCTTCCCAAGTGCAGCAATCTGCCGTCCTCCGAAGCCACAAAGAGGGTGCGTAGCATCATGGACCTTGTCTTCGGGCTCTTGCATTTGTCTGAAGGCCTTAGCAAATATGATATCAGCTGCACTGCCTGTATCAACTAAGACATTGTGGACCAGAAATCCTTTGATCACACAAGAGATAACCATGGCATCATTGTGAGGATAATCCTTAAGCTGAAGGTCTTCCTGAGAGAAAGTGATTGGAATGTGGGACCATTTTGACTTGATGAAGGGTCCCTGTACTCCAACATGCTGCACCCTTCTCTGAGCCTCCTTCTTTTGCTTCTTGTTAGCCGGCTCTGAGCAAGAACCGCCTGTTATCGGGAGCACCAGCTTCGAAGCCGAAGCAGCTTCAGCTTGATTGTTGAACGAAGCCATCAGCTCAGAAAAGTGGAAGTGAGTTCACCGGAGGTGGGCGCCAATGTTGGGGACTTGTTCTCAAGTGCTATGAATTAAGAACAAGGCAACACAAAAAGGGTTAATGATTAATGCCCTTCGTCCTTCAGAGCATTATCTCCTTTAGGATATAATGATCTTCAGACGAAGGTCATGAAGGACGTACCTTCGACATTACAGTATATCTCAATGAAAGGAGAAGCATATGAGAAATAACATGAATAATCATATGTCATCATTAATATCATTTAATCATATGGTCATAAATGCACTTGAACAATATTGAATTACATTTTTACCTTCGGCTTGACAGAAGGCAAAAGTCCAAGCGTGACGCGCGAGTGAATACAAGTCAGCGTGAACAGTACGGAGGTACTGTTCATCTATTTATAGACACAGGACACAGCCTGTGACGAATTACAATTATGCCCCTCATAAAAGTTTACAACATTGACTCAGACCTTTATGGATTAAAAGGTCATTCTATCTCTATGTCGGTTTGTAATGCCGAAGCTTCATGAAGAGGAACCTTCGGCCATCTCCTGGGAACAACTTCAGCCGAAGCTGCTTCTTCGTGTAAGACCTTCGGCGCGACGAAGCATGGCCCCAACAGCGGCGCAAATAAATTGTACCATATTGGCCAGCCAAAGGTTGCGGTAGTAACTTATAAACTCCCTGCTACAGAGGAAGCAGTCAGCTCTTGTAATCAGCTTGTGGTATTGTGAACATGTGTCGAATTTTTGCATGCGTGGATAAGGCGGTATGAGGAGGGCGCGGCTAGCAGGTTAGTCTGGTGATGGATGATCCAGATTGAACGAAGGCAGAACGGCAGGCTACCTTTACCGCCTTAATAAGTAGTAGAGATATAATTGTTAGTAGTCAATGTGACCCCATGATTTGAGTATGCAAAAATGAGGAAAACAAAAACATGTAGTTAAATAAACCTTTTATAATTCCAAATTCTTATACATTTTATAAATCCAATTACTTGGGTATTACAGTTGGAGTGCAAGGACCCTTCATCAAATCTAAGTGGTCTCATGTACCAATCACATTCTCCCAGGAAGACCTTCAGCTCAAGGACTACCCCCATAATGATGCAATGGTCATATCTTGTGTTATCGAAATATTTCTGGTTCACAATGTCCTTGTAGACACATGTAGTGCAACATATATCATCTTCGCAAAAGCTTTCAGGCAGATGCAAGAGCAGGATGACAAAATTCATGATGCAACACACCCCTTGTGTGGCTTCGGAGGAAGGCAGATAGTGGCACTTGGAAAGATAACAATGCCAATCACCTTCGGTTGTGTTCACAACACAAGAACAGAACAAGTTGTATTTGACATTGTCGATATGGACTATCCTTACAATGCAATCAATGGTCAAGGGACACTGAATGCCTTCGAAGCAATACTCCATCCAGCATATTTATGCATGAAGATACCATCTAACCAAGGTCCTATTTCTGTGCATCGAAGTCAAGAGGCTGCTAGAAGAGCCGAAGGGAACTGGATAGATTCAAAGGCCATCCACAACATAGATGAAGCCGAAGCTCATCAACAGCATAAGCATATAAGAGACAAAGCTACTTCAACGGATCAACCAAAGTCCATGCTTTTGTGTGAAGACATAGTCAAGCAGAAGGTGTTGTTTGGGTCTCAATTGTCTAATGAACAAGAAAAAACTCTGTTAAAATTTCTGTTCAACAACAAGAATGTTTTTGCTTGGTCAGCCAATGATCTTTGTGGTGTCTAGAGATGTTATTTAACATTCTCTCAATGTAGACCCAGCCATCATACCAAGGAAGCAGAAGCTTTAGAAGATATCCGATGATAAAGCCGAAGGGGCAAGAAATGAAGTTAAAAGGCTTCTTAGTGCCGGAGTAATCAAGGAAGTAACATACACAAAATGGCTAGCCAACACTGTCATGGTAAAGAAGGCCAATGGAAAGTGGAGAATGTGTATTGATTTTATAGATCTCAACAAGGCATGCCCGAAGGATGAGTTCCCCTTGCCAAGAATAGACTCCCTCGTAGATGCAGCAGCCACTTCGAAGCTCATGAGTTTATTGGACTACTATTCAAGCTATCATCAAATTTGGATGAAGAAGGAGGACGAGCCCAAAACAAGATTCATAACCCCTATTGGAACTTACTGCTACCTTCAGATGCCTAAGGGGCTCAAGAATGCTGGAGGAAGTTTCAGTAGAATGACTTCCAAAGTCCTCAGCTCTCAGATTGACAGGAATGTTCTGACATATGTCGATGATATCATAGTAAAAAGCACGAAGCAAGAAAACCACATTGCCAATTTGCAAGAAACATTTGCCAACTTTAGGAAGGCTGGCCTCAAGCTAAATCTAGAGAAATGTGTCTTCGGGGCCAAGAAGGGAAAATTTCTTGGGTGCCTAGTATCAACAAAAGGGATTGAAGCAAACCTAAGCAAAATAGAAGGTATACTTCAGATGCAGCCATCAAGGACAAGAAAAGGTGCTCAAAGACTAACAGAGAGGCTAGCATCTTTCAACAGATTCATCTCAAGATCAGCAGAAAGGAATTTGCCATTCTTCAAAGTGCTAAAATTAGCCAAAGTCTTCCAATGGGGATCAGTTCAATAAAAGGCCTTCGAAGACCTGAAGCAATATCTAATACAACTAACAATATTAACTCCACCTTCGTCAGGAGCCCCATTGCTACTGTATGTGGCTGCTTCCCACGCTGCAGTTAGTGCAGCGCTGGTGCAGGAGAGACAGGATGATCAAGCATAGAAGCAAGTCCCATTATCTTCGATTTTGAAGTACTTAGTCCATAAAAAAGAAATTACACAAAGCTGGAGAAGGTACTGTATGTTATACTGATGGGCTCTATAAAGCTTCGGCATTATTTCCAGTCATACCACATTATAGTACCTTCGTCCCAGCCGCTCAAGGACATTATAAGAAACAGAGAAGCCATGGGAAGAGTTGGAAAATGGACTGCAGAACTGAATGAATTTACTATTGATTTTGTCCATATATCTTTGATCCAATCTCAAGCGTTAGCAGACTTTATGATGGGTCATGGGGAAGGAAGAAGGAAGCATAACAGACAATGAAGCTTGGACAGTGTTCTATGATGGGTCATGGGGAACCTTCGGTGCAGGCGCATCTGCTATTCTAATCTCACCATCCAAGATCAAAACCTGCTATGCAGCCAGATTGGAGTTCAACTGCACAAATAACATTGCAGAGTATGAATCTCTTCTTTTGGGGCTTCGAAAGCTTAAGGCAATGGGAATAAGAAGGACAGTCCTCAAATATGACTCATTGGTCATCACAGGCCACATTGATAAAAGCAGCAGAGCAAGAGACGTGAAGCTTGAGAAGTATCTTGATACAGTCCGAAGAATGGAAGCCTCCTTCGAAGGTTTCTCAATGAAGAATATTCCAAGAGGAGAAAATGAGCGAGCAGATTTACTAGCTAAATCAGCGTCACAAGGGCTCCCACTCCCTTCACAAGTATTCTTTGAATCTCTAAAAGCACCTTTAGTCGAGCTCATGGAGCGAGTGGTGCTTACAATTTCACCTGTGCACAGCGAAGATTGGATATCTGAGATTGTATCTTTCCTCCAAGGCAATTATCCTTCGGACGATGAAGCCTACATAAAAAGAATGCAAGCCAGGATGAGACCTTATATGATCATAGAAGGAGAATTGTTCAAACAAGGAGTTTGTTCTCCACTTCCCTAAAATGTTTGTCTAGAACCGAAGGTCAAGAGTTAATGAAGAGATACATGTAGACATATGCTGAGCTCATATCGGATCCAGGCCCCTTCTTGGAAAGGTATCAGACAAGGATTTTACTGGCCGAAGGCAGCTTCAGACGCAGCAGATCTAGTTTAAAAATGTGGAAATTTCCAGAAATGTGCCAGAGATCAAAAGCAACCTTAGTCTCTAACCTAGCTAATTCAGTCCACTTGGCCACTGCAAAGGTGGAGCCTAGACTTACTAGGACCACTTCCACCAGTGCAAGGAAACTTAAAATATGTTGTGGTAGCAGTGGAGTACTTTTCAAAGTGGATTGAAGCTAAACACCTAGCTACAATCACTTTAGCAAATAGTTCAGAAGTTCTTCTGGCAGAATATCGTTTGCCGGTTTGGTGTGCCGAAGGCTAGCACGATTTATAACGGAACTCAATTTGATGCTGAAACATTTCAAACTTTTTGTGACCAAATTGGTACAAAGATACATTTTGCATCTGTGAGGCATCTAGAATTTAATGGATTGGTAGAGCGAGCTAATAGAATTATTATAACGGGAATAATGAAGTCAATCTTCAATCTGCTAAAAGAAAAGTGGCTAGATGAATTGGTAAAAGTGGAATGGAATCATAACACTGTTGTCTCAAGGTCAAGAGGCTTTACTCCGTGCAAGCTTTTATTCAGGGATGAAGCAATAACATTGGAAAAAGCAAGAACAGGTTCAATAAGGACTATAGCTTCGACAGAAGACAAAGATGCTTACAAAATAACAAAAGACACTATAGAAGGGATCAGACTTCAGGCAATAGATCATATTAATAAATATTAAGCTGAAACAGTCAAGTGGCGAGACAGAAAAGTAAGATCAAAGAATGTCAAGCCAGGGCACTTGGTGCTTCAAAGATTAGCCAACCAAGACACAGTGGGGAAGCTATAGCTTAAGTGGGAAGGTCCCTTCTTGGTAGTGTCTTCATTAAGACCTGGATCATACAGGTTGAAGGACATGGACGGTAATAACATTCCAAGATCTTGGAATGCAGATGAGCTTCAGAGATATTATGTGTAAACTATTTAATATTCTTACTTTTCCCTAGGGCACCCTTTTCATTCCAAGAGGGGAGAAAGGTTTTTAATAGGGCCATAGGTTGTAATTTTCATTTTTCTTGCACAGCCCTGTGCAATACAAGGGCCGGCTTCCCCCACATGTAAAATGTAAAGATCTGAGATTACACCATCGAGTGTAAAAAAGTATGAAAAAGCTCCAAAGTCATCCCTAAGGGGATGCAGAGCTAAAATACCACCTAAGTGATAGGTGAAGAAGCTCCAAAGTCGTTCCTAAGGGGATGCAGAGCTAAAATGCTACCTAAGTCAAAGATGAAGAAGCTCCAATGTCGTTCCTAAGGGGATGCAAAGCTGAAATACCATCTAAGTAAAAGGTGAAGAGTCTCCAAAGTTGTTCCTAAGGGAATGCAGAGTCTGGGTGTGTATTTGCGTGAGTTTTTCATCTTCGGCACACATTTGCATACTTCACCACATCATCTTCTGCATTCATATGTACATACATTAGACATCTATACCTTCATCGCATCATGACATATCACATAAAGCATATGTAGAAAAAGAAGAGAAGGTTTATGCCTTCAACAAGAAAATGCTTTGTTGTGAATGAAGATGCTTTGTTGCAAACGAAGATGCTTCGTTATAAATGAAGAAGTTTAACAGGAAATGAAGAAAGAACGCTTCATTTTGTACGAGGAGGACATCTTTTTGATTTTGACCCAAAGGTGCTTTGATGTGAACGAAAAGAAGGGAAGGTGTTTTTCGCCTTCGGCTCAAAAAGTTGGGAGAATCGGTTTCGTTCACAGCAAAGCAAACAACATTGCAACAAAAGGTAAAGGCAATATTACAAGGTATTCATACATATTTACAAAAAAAATTTATATTCAATCAGTACTTTTTGCTGAATATAATGTTTTTCTTGAACAAAGAAGCCCTAAAAGTGCTTTTTCAGTTAGTAGCGCAAGATTAAAAATCTACCGAAGCTTTCTTCAGATCGTCAGAATAGATTTCTGTTCATAAGTTTTCGCCAACATCGCCCTAAAAAACGACAAGACAAAGGTATTGAGGAATGAAATAGGGAGAAATCTAAAAATAAAAACATAAAAGAGGTTTTCCTTACTTTGTTAAGTAAGGCTCGAGCTTCGTCTCTAGCCATCTCTCGGCCGCCCTTAGTCTAGACTTGAGTAATGAATCTATTGTTTACGCTTCTGGCTTCGGCCGGAATATTAACTAGGTCAGATGGTGTGAGGCTGAAGTTTGGCATATTAACAGTTCTTATATGATTGCAACCAACTTTGACGAAAGTAGCAGTCGTGCCACGAGAAGCCACTAGCGCACAAAAATCACAATGGTCAGTTATAACTTTGCCGAGAACGTCAACCTCTTCCTCAACACATCCAAGAGCTCTAGGAATATCTTCAGCAGAAAGATTAACTTCTAAAGATATGGCTCCAACAGAATTGAAGATACCCATTAGCCGAGCGATGCATTAGTAGCAAAGATGAAGCATTTATTCCTAAGAGTTTTGATTGTTTCGTTCAGTTTCAGATTCTTTTCAACTCCGGCCTTGATTGTCGCATTTAACGCTTCAGATTCACGGTTGAATCGATCTAAGTTCCTTTCCAAAAGTGTTCGAGCTTCTTCCAACTCTTTGCTCAATTTTTCATTCTGAGATCGAACTTCGGCAAGAGAACCTTCGGCCGAATGCAGCATGCTTTCTTTTTCCATCAATGAAGTTTCAAGATCATCAATCCTCTTTTCCAAGCCATGAATAACAAATTCATTCTTCCTGTCCTCGTCGTCCTGCTACATTTTTAGGGCCTTGCTTAGCAGTAGACTCCGAAAGACGAATTAAATTAGACCTCCATTGCTGAAATGCTTAAATCAGCATGACGAAAGAACAAATAGTAAAGGAGTTTTACCTTAAAATTTGAGTAGAACAAGGTGCCAATAATGTGTTGTCTTCTATAGCAACTAATGTCCTTCTCTAACTTTGGGAACCCGATGCTCTTTGATAATGTACTTACAATCTTAGCCCCAGCGCGATCGCGAGTACATCCAAAAATCTCTTCATCAATGCCGCCAAAGAGCACAGATCTGGGTTGATACCCGCCCAATATAGCAAATTCCTTCAGCTCCGATATATCCTCTTTGGAAAGTTGTTGGCCACCCAAGTGCTGAAGATCGAAGCTTCTATCTTCCGAAGAGGCTTTAGTTCCCTTTCCCTTATCAGTGGAAGCTTTGGCTATGTTTTCTCGGGAGCCATATCAGATATAAGTCTGTCAATCTCTGACATTGTGGTCCCAAGGTTCTCAACTTCAGATGTAGTTTTATTAGCTTCGGCTTCAGCAGTACCTATGGCATCATCAGGAATAACAGTTTTTTCTGTCGAAGCCTAGGGCAGGGTATTTTGGATGGCTTGCATCACGTTCATCATTCACCTTTTCTTCTGACCCCCGGCATTTGCCCCGGTGGCCAAAGCACTTTCCTTCCCTTCTCCTTTGACTGCAATAGGCTAGTCAGATCTGACCCTTAAGGACTTAGCATTGCAAACAAGAAGGGTTCAGTCATTACCTTCAGTATTTCTGAGACATCGACAGAGGTACACGAAGAAGGGCCCGCAATCTTTTCTGGTACATCTTGTACCTTCATCTCTGCAACAGCTATCCTGATAGGCTTTCGTTTCTTGGGAGCCGAATCCTTTGGCTCTTCTAGAACTTTCTGCTTCTTAACAGCTCTCTGATCTTCTTTGACAGACTGGATAGCTTGCCTATTCAGAATACTCATGACCCTCTTCCTCTTTGCTCCTCCGACCCCTTCGTCAAGTCTATCGTAATCTGGGTATTCAAAGTTGAGAGCGTCCGTCACCCGATTCAACCTTCGTTTTTCATGGGTGCCGAAGGTAGCTGTCATCAAATGATCTTCTTTCTTCGTGTAGTTCCTGAGAATTTCATTGCACATGGTTTCTATTAGCTTCAACCATTTAGTGCAGGGTTTGCTGAATCTTTTTTGGAATTTAAGCCGATAAGGAAGTCATACAAGTTCATACTTTTTTCCTTCTTCCTTCTTCTTCGGCATTCCCTGTGACGGAACCTCCCAAGGTATTAGGCCCATCTACAGATGTCCTTGTCCCAAGGACCTTAGACAGTCATGCAGATGAGCATAATGACTCGGCAAGTTTGGTTATCTATATCTTCATCATATCGCCCAAGAGCGCTTAACCCATCATGCAGACATTACACATAATCAGAGAAGAGAATGAGCAGAAGGATTACAATAATATAATTTACATTCATAAAATATAGAGATGAGTATTTATTACAAAACCAGGTGTTTGAGTATCGAGCTTATTATTATTACATAACTGGGAGGCAAAACATCCTCCCGCCAATAAGTTTACTGATTTTTCTCCTACTTTGGCACCACCTAGCAGCAGAAACAATAGAACTCAGCTGTTTCATCACCTGCAACAACATGGGTTCAAAAACCCTAAGTACAGAGTGTACTTTCACATGTCTTACCCGTGAAAGGAAAATGACTCTCAAGGATATGCTGGTTTTTGGGAATCAAGGTAAAGCTCATCAAAATTCAAAGATTCTTGTTTGCAGAAAAGCTTACTATAAGTGGATCCTTAAAAATCCATTTTTATTATCATGTTAAGTAGTTACCTACATCTAGAGTCCTTTCTATCCTAGTTTAGGCACTTGGCCTATTCTAACCGTCTTTTATCATTTTTTCAGTTCACTCGATTGCTACGTGTAGGGAAGTGACCAAGTCTTCATGTCCGAGAAGTAACGGCGATCCGAATCGATTAATACCCAGCTGGGGATCTCCAACCACACGACATATGTAGCACTTAACCCTTGCATATGTCAACTCGCCACCGGGTTTCTCAAGACCAGAATGGGTTCACGCCAACTGAGAGCACAGATACACCACCGTCCAACCTCTTGCCATGGAGGGTACACGCTACTCTCGCCATCTCTCCACTCCCATTGTGTGGTGGCCTTTCTGGTATTGGTCCGATCGAGGCAAAGCTTAACCATGACGAGGCATATGGCCAGTTAAAAGGTCCTCAATCATCAAGCCTACATCGGTTTAGTCCTTAATCGACTCAGACGAAGACACTACACCGAGATTCTCTTCTCGTGCAAGTCACCCGCCTGGTCTCGTCTTTATCATTTAACCCAAAATTTGGTACCTAACAGAGGTACATCTTTTCAGATGTTGAACCCATCACAGCCATGATGGATTCACCATCACAAGTCTTTTCTTTGTAAAAATTCCCATCCCATATGAAACATCACCTTTTGTTTAAAACAAAACATTTGTTTTCTAAAGCAAAGCTAAGCATCATAAAACTTTAAGCAAATCATGTAACAAGGAATAGTAAAGCTAAACGGTGATGACTGGCTAAACCGAGCGTGGGACTAGCATCCCCGATCCTAGGCGAACTTAGTCCATGTCCTGATTAAGCTAATTCGGCCCAGAGTTCCCTTGCCCACGACGACGGCGAACACCGAGGACGGGCTAAGGTGTTCCCGACGATCCAGTGCGGTAACGTTCAAGTGGTTGGGTCGATCAACAAAGTTAATAGTCAAGGATGCTTAAACATAGCATAAGAGGGGATGAACGGACCTGAGAACGGCTAGCCATGGTGGGGGTGTCTCACGGCGGCGTGGCAAACCTGATTTGGGGCAAAAACCAAATTCGGGCGCTACGGTGGCTAATCAGCAGTGAGGAACGGTGTACTAGGTTCGTAACAAACTGGCAGAGCAGGCCGGGGCATCAATTTATAGCGGACGACTGCGAGTACGACGAATTTGAACGGAGAAGAGCCCACGGTGATGAGGGAATGAGTCACCGGAGCTCGATAACGTGGCATTCACTGGGCAAAGGTTTACAGCGGTCACTGCTTAGTCTTCACAACCCGCGACAACGTGGTGAAACGGCTTACGGCGTGTCGTGACCAAAGTAAACGGCGGGCACGACGATGGCGGTTGCGCGGCCACGTTGCCGGTCAAGTGGATACGACGACTGAGTAGTAATAGTGCCCCAAGTTCATCCTCCACGCGAGATCTTTCACCTCATGTAGATATCCACGCACCACTGGACACGAATCACATCGCCGTTGTGGATTACAGCGCGGGTTCACCGGCTACGAGATGCACTGAACCTGGATTCTTGTTCAGTCCACTGTACCATCATGATCCCATTCAGTCGTTCTGACAGATCAAGTTCAGGAGCTCTTTTCTCAAATTTTTATGTAATAACCCACTAATCCGTCTATAGCAAAGTTGTTCTTCTACAAACTAGCTTTGATTTTGTTATAGCAACCTTGATCAAACATGTAACATCCCAAGTGTTACTGGTACTAAAACTTGAGCATAACATCATGTGCATTGACATTTCATGTTGTTTGTCACACCTAGAATGCATTCACTAGGTAAAATTTTCAAAAGAAGTTGTGATGACTTGAGGTGTGATCAACCCTAGGATAGGGTACTTGACCCTGGGATTAGGGCATGAGGGTGGTAGTAAGCCCAAAATGAGAAATCTTCACAAGTCATTAGAAATGTTCATAAGATATCTAGAGTGTTGGGTTTGAGTGGCACAAAAATCCTAAAGTACTCAAAACCCTAAGAGAAACTTTAGAAAACCCTAATTGGAACCCTAGGGGGGTATATGTAAATTCTAGGAACTTTTGGACCAAAGTGCAAATATCAAAGTAATAAATCATCACAAACCAAGTAACTTTTACATTGGAAAATTTCCAAGTTGTGTGATGAAATTTGGACTTATTTGCAAAAGTACCCCATGAACACTATAGGGTTAAGTCTGAATTTCAGTGAAATGAGGTCAACTTTGGAGCTCCATATCTCTAAATTTACAAGGATTTTGCCCTAGGTCAACACATCAAATTTGTAGAGCTATGATAGGGGTATGACTTTGTTGAAGTGACTAAGCCTTGATGTTGTATAAAAATTGGAGATAAACTAGCCTGAAGAGGAGCTGTCAGGCAACACTGATGACTGAATTATGGCCACCAGTGACCTTGGTAGAACTTTGAGATCGAATTGGAGTAGGATCCAGTGATGGATTGGGTATGGTTACTATAACAAAGTTAAAGCTGGATTATTGGGCAATAACATTGATACAGGAAGATTAGTAAGTTGTCACATGGAAAATGGAGAACAAGGCTCCTCAAATCGTGCTTTCAGAAAGACTGAACAAGATAGCCATGGTACAGTACACGAAAAAATCTTCAGGTTTACTGCACTTCGCCGCCGGTGACCTCCACGCCTGGATTCACGCCGGCCACCACGATTCGTGCCTCAGATGAGTGGATTACGCTTGACAGTGAAAAGATCATCACCGTGGATGAGTTTGGGGCACTATGGCCGCCCTGTCGCCGTGCCCACTTGCCGGCGACGTGGCTGCATGGTCTTCGCTGTGGCTACCGCTAGTCACTTGGTCGCGCCACGCCTAAGGATGTCTTACCACATCATCGTGAGTCATGGTGATTACTAAGTGACCGCCGTAGCTCATTACCCAGTGACCGCCACGGTAGTTCGCGTCAGTGACTTCCCCCTCTCTCCGGCCGCCCACGTGTCTTCTCCAAAATTGGGCGCCACCGCCATTTAGCTCTATAAATTGAAGCCCTAGTGAGCTCTGCTAGGTTGTCACGAAGCCAGAGCACCAGCCTTTGCCTCCGATTAGCCACCATAGCGCCCCAATTTCTTTCTTCCCCCAAATCTATTTTTCGTGCCACCGTGAACACCTCGCCGTAGTCAGCCTTCTACAGATTAGTTCAAGATTCTTTACTTGATGTTCTAACCTCCCTTAAGTCCTCTGCTACTCATAGACCCGTTTAATTGAACTAGACTACCCTAGATCACCAAGAACACATTTGATTGTTCTCGATCTTCGCCATCGCCGTGAATAGAAGAATTTTAGGCTAGAATCGTGCGATTGATAGGGGGATTAGGATCGCCGGAGGTGGAATTAGGCGTCGAACCAAGGAGAGGCTTAGACGTTGCGTTTTCCGGACAGTACGAGTTCGCTGGAGATGTGCTCGTCGCCGTCCACCGCCGTGGATCTGGCGCTGCCTAGAAATAGAAGTGCGAGGGCCTAACTGCGATTGTCAGTGAGACATTGGAATAGTGTTCAGGGGCTCTTTACCAGTTATTCAAATGGCCAAGGGCCCCTGCACAAGTTCACCAGCGCGGACGCGGGCACGCGCATGTTTCTCCCCTCTGCAGGCCGACTTGGGCTGAATTGAGCCCAATATTTTTCATTGTTTCCCTTTTTCTTTTTCTGCCTGGTTTAGGGATTTCATAGGAAATTCTAGAAAAATGATAAAAATATGGGACCAATTTTACTACACTGCTAAAATCCCCTAGTATTTAATAAAAGTAGTTCTAAGATTTTTAGACCCAACCATGAATTATTTGGTATTTAAGAAGTCCTAAACCTAGACTTTTGGAATTTTAGAAATTACCAAATAACTCCAAAAATTATAAAACTTTTTGGTTAAGCTTAATTTGATAATTAAAGCCCTTGGTTGAAGTTTGACATGTTTTGGACATTGTTTGATCCCTAAACCCAAAACCCAAGCTTTCTAGGTAATATTTGCCTTATTCTAGTAGAGTACTGACTAAGAAGACCCTAGTTTCCCTGGTGTACCGTAAAGGAAAGTTGTATTCAAGATACAACTTGATGTATTTCTATTATAACTGTATATTCATAGCATCACATGAACATTCATGTATATGTATGGTTATATATAGAAAACAAGGAAGAAGTAGTTGTTGAAGAAGAAGAGACTGCACCACCAGCTGAGACTCCACCTGTCGGGAATTGTTTTTATTTTGATATTTGTGGAATAGATCCTGAATCCCCTACAACACAAGGCAAGCCCTGGTGCATTTACCTTTCCTTGTGATTTTAAACTCTTTATCACTTGAATGATGCATTAGGTGATAGGAGTTGGGTGTTAAGCCAATTGCTCCATTTCCTTCCTAGGAACTGTTTATCCTTCCTTGATTACCTATTTTATTAAAAGGCTTTCTGATGCTTAGTATTGCTTTAGAAAACAAAAATATTTTGTTTTTAACCAAAGATGATGCTTTAGATGGAAGGGGATGTTTTCAAAAATAAAACTTGATGGTGGATCCATCATGGGCGTGATGGGTTCAACATCAGACAAGATGTACCTCTGCTAGGTACCAAACTTTGGGGTTTTATATGATAAAGCTAGGACCGGGTGTGTGATTTGCACGAGAAGGAAGTCTCGGTGTAGTGTCTCCGTCTAAGTCAATTAAGGACTGTGTCGATGTAGGCTTGATGATTGAGGACCTTTTTAACTGACCACATGCCTCGTCATTGGTAAGCTTTGCCTCGGGCAGACTAATACTAGAAAGGCCAACACGCAATGGGAGTGGAGAGATGGCGAGAGTAGCATGTACCCTCCATGGCAAGAGGCTGGACGGTGGTGTATCTGTGCTCTCGGTTGGCGTGAACCCGGTCTGGTCTTAGGAAACTCAGTGGCGAGTTGACATATACAAGGGTTAAGTGCTACATATGTCGTATGGTTGGAGATCCCTAGCTAGGTATAAATCGATTCAGATAGTTGTTACTTCTCGGACATAAAGACTTGGTCACTGACCCACACGTAGCAATCCAGTGAAATGAAGGGTTGATAAAACATGGTTAGTATAGGCCAAGTGCTTGAACTAGGATAGAAAGAACTCTAGCTATAGGTAATGACTTAACTTGATGATAAAACTGGATTTTTAAGGATCCACTATTAGTAAGCATTTCTGCAAACAGAGTCTCTGATTCTTGAACAGCCTTACCTTGACTCCCTCAAGCCAGCATAACCTTGAGAGTCTTTTTCTTTGTCGGGTAAGACTTGCGAAAGTACATTCCGTACTCAAGGTTTTTGAACCCATGTTGTTGTAGGTGAGGAAACAGCAGACTTTTGTTGTTTCTGTTCACAGGTGGTACCCAAGGAAGAGTCCCAGTAGTGAAGAAGGTTGCGGGAGGATGTTGGCCTCCCATCTTTAACAAACTTTTGTGTGGGAGGGTGTTTTGCTCCCCCCGGTCTGTAATAATACTCTATGCACTCTAAATAACCTGGTATTGTAATAATAATACTCTTTCTCTATATTTGATGAATGTAAATTATGTTATTGTAATTTGCTTCCGCTTATTCTTTCCTTTGATGTAATGTAATATCTGTGTGATGGGTGAAGCGCTCTTGGGTGAAATGATGAGGATACAGTTACCGAACTTGTCGAGTGATTATGTGTACCTACAGGGTTGTCCAAGGTCCTAAGGACAAGGACAACTGTAGGTGGGCCTAATACCTTGGGAGGTTCCGTGTCAGCTGGTATCGGAGCGAAACCCCATCTCTCCAGATATTACGTAGTACTTCAAAAGAATTTTCAAACACTTACCTAGACATACTCTTTCATTCTTTCCTTACCACTTTATAGTAGTCTCTTATCTTGTACAGTTGAGTAACCGAGTGCAATATATAGGAAGTTAGGGATCAACGAAGGTTGATTCCATAATTACTGGGTTATGCATGCATCAGTTTAAGAATATACTAATAAATCTTCCCCTCCTATGGAGATATGGCACGTACAAGTAAAACCGCACGCAAATCTACTGGACCTTTGGGCGTGCCACGCCATCAGCTAGCCCCCAGACATGAGGGAAGTAGTAGTGGTAGCAATGACCCAATTGGAGACCTGGAAGCCATGGTGGAACAACTTCGGTCAGAGCTACGTCACCGGAATAGGGCATGGGCGTAGGACAACGAGCGTATAGCTGAATTGTTAGCTGAAGTCAGCCGCTTGCAGTTTGAGATCTTAGAACGGGATTTGGCCATTGATTGGGCTGTCAATTCGTGTTCGATCGCTTGGCACCGCGAAGAAAAAGCTCAAGCTCATGTGGAAGAGCTTAGCGCGGCCCTCGATAACCTGCAAGTGTACTGTAATACTTTACATGAAGAAGTACATGTATTGTATGCTCGACTGCACCCGGATGTGCCTTCCGACGCTGCTACAATGGAAGTCAGACCCTCGGGAACAGCAAATGAAGAACCTGATGGGGAGTTGGACCTTTTTAGGCCCCCTCCTTCCATGAACCTTGCTGACGAATGGTCTCCTGCAGCAGGAAATGAAGCATCAAAGGATGACGAAGACTAGAATAGTATAGTTTAGATATTATACTTATGTAAAATAAGTACTGAAGTCAAGTTGTACGCTGGAGTCTGTATAATTATTACATTTTGGTAATGTAATATGATGGTGTATACTTGCATATTATATTTTTTCCTAATGTTTCTTTGCCTCAGATGCCATCACGGACTTGCACACATGATGGTGCGGGGACTTCCCGCGGTCGGGAAGTGTCACACCCGGTTTTGGAAGGCAAACTGAATGCGAACCATGTACGTGCTAGGATCAGAAACTCACGTACACAGCGATTACATAGTTGGACATCATCACACAATGCTCGAAATAAATAGCAGAAAGGTACTTTATTACATCAAGATGTCCAAGACATCCATAGAGTCTAATACATAGCCATTGTTCAATATAAATATCAAAGTGCGGAATTACGAAATGTAGATGCTAAGCCTACACAGACAACTGACTAGGGGTTTGCCACTAAGAAAGAACTAGAACTCGTCGTAGTCCTGAAACTCCTCGAAATCTTCCATGTTGCTAGAATCACCTCCTGAGCACTGAGAACAGTGGGGACAACCTAGGGTGGGGTGGTGTGTAAAGCAAGGGTCAGTACACATCAACGTACTTAGCAAATGTCCCGTTTGGTTAAAGTGGACTAGCTGTATGTGGAGTTGAGGTTAAGCAGTTGCTTTTAGGATAGTCAAGTATTTATTATTATTAGTATAGCCAACTTTTAGTAAAAAACCCAGTTATTACCCAAAAATACTTCCTCAAACGAGGAAATACCAAAGATCAGATTGTATAGCATCATTGTTAATCATCATCATAAAAGTATCCAAAGTTCTTCTAATCAAAGAGGATCCCAAGGCTGCTCTTAACCGTGAGCTCAGCTGATATACCAGTTTTTAACACTCTGCAGAGGTTGTACACTTTACCCACAAGTCGTGATCCCTTTCCAGCCTGGGTTGTACAGACCCGATCTTCACTACCAAGGTGAATGGCCAGGGATACACTACGTAGCCTTTACAAAGACTCACCTAGTGCATAGTTGCTCGTTAGGTTTTGCCAGTCGTACAAACGCAGTACACCTCCCCAAGGTGGGTGACTAACAAAAACCAAATCGAATGAACCTCTGCACCCCAACCTTGGCAGAGCGGGCACTACGCCCCGGCCCCCATTGACGGCCCTCCGGCAAAGCCAACTACACCCCCAGGTTCATCTAATTAATCAGCTAAGGGCGTCCCATTCCACCCTCATAGTTGTACTGTTATCCCGGGTGGTCACTCCACGAACAGGTCCTTACTGATAGGTACTCAGGAAAAAGGCCTAAGTCCCCTAAGGTCTCACAAGACCATCCACATAATCAGGATAACAGTATCGTATCATAAATGTTCACATCATGTTCATTGATTAAGTTAAGGCAAGCAACATACTAACCATGATAACCCAAAAGGTAAACAAGGATAAGTGAATATAGACTAGTTAATCCTTAGGTTTCATAAAGTAACACGGGGCAGTGAATCATAAAGTATGTAGGACATAATAGGTCAGAGGACACTTGCCTTCACCAGGTTGTTGCTCAGGGAGGTCTCCAACATCACACTCAGGAACCTCGGATTGCTCGTTGTCTAAATAAAGCGAGCATGCATTCAATACATTTGGAAAGTACAAATAAACATCACACCAAACATGTACAAACATTGGAACACCTCTTAAAAAGACACAATACTACATAAGGGATAATGAATTCAAAGTATATCATAAACTATAACATACCTTAACTTTATTTGAAAATAGATTACTATTTCCCTAAGTGTTATTTACAAGTACATAATCATAGATCAATTTATTTTATTGTGACCTATAATTTAGAACAGAGGTGAACTCATGCAATACCTATCATTAATCTCACAAGTTTACACATGATTAAATCTCTAAGGTTCTCCTTTTATTTATTTTATTAAAAAATAGAACTACATCTATATTAGTTCATATTCAATCATAAAAATTAGAATGTGCAGACAGTAAGTGAAATCATTTTATTTAAACAGAGAATAATTCTATGAACATTTTGCATTTTGAATCACTAAATTTGGAGTTCATATGCAAAAGTTATGAAGTAAACAAGTTTAGGAATTCAAAATATGAAATCAGGTAGGGTTAAATATGCAAGATTACAGGGACTTGCGCACGAAAACCAGGGACGGTGGGTTGATTTTCAATAAACCGAGGGTCTATTTAAGAAAAACTACCGCACGAAGGGGTATCAGGTGAATCTAACCGTCAGATCTAAAACCAACGGCTGAGATTAGATCTGCGTCAGAGGGCATGCGCTGCGGGGGTGGGCGAGCACTGACTGGCGGGCCAGGGAGTGTCAGCGACAGAGGGGGAGAGCGTGCTGAACCGAGTGGGCCTAGCGCGACCGAGTGGGCCTAGCGCCAGGGGGTTTGGGCGCTGACAGTCGGGCCAGGGCGTCAGGGCGCGCGGGCGCGAAGCGGTATCCTGGGGTTCGGGCCGTTCGATCAAGATCGAACGGAGGGGGTCCGAGGGGGTTCGAGGGGGGTCCAAGGGGGTCCGAGCCGTTCGATCAAGATCGGACAGAGGAAATCAGACCGGGAAGGATGAGTGACTGTGGGTGGCGCTGACAGGCGGGCCAGGGCGTGTCAAGCGCGCGTGTGCGAAGCGGTATCCCGCGGTCCGGGCCGTGCGATCAAGATCGGACGGGGGAAATTAGACCAGGGAAACAGACATGCGCGAAGCGGCGCTGCTCCTCTCCACGGTGGTGAGGTCATCGGAGTTGAGGCAGGCGCGAGCTAGGGTGGCTCCGGGGTCGCCGGAGTTGAGCAGAGAGGGAGAGGGCACCACGGCGAACTCAATGGTGGGGAAGGGGCCATGAATCCACGGGCAGAGAAGGGAGAACGGCGGTGAGAAGGCCTCGGGCGGGCCAGAGAAACTCCGGTGAGCCATTTCGGCCATGGGGAGGGGTCTTAAGGCGTGCTAATGCCTTGGCTAACTTCAGCAGAGGCAGGGGTGACACAGGGGCCTACTCCGGTGAACTAGACCGGCTAAATCGACCAGACACCGCGCGAGCACGGCAGACCGCCGCGGTCGAGCACCGGCGAAGGCGAAATTGGCCGAGCATAGGGCGCAATAAGGGAAATTAGGCACGGAAACGGGTGTCTCACCTCAGGGCAGAGCTTGGGGAGGCTTGGAGCGATCTTCGGCGAGCTAGATGGCCGGGAATGCAAGCGCGGGTCTCCGGTGGCGGCTGGCGGCGACAGCAGAGCGCGAGAGAGGGTGAAGCTGCGCGAAATTAGGTGAGGGGTGTGCGCGGGGCACTGGCAGGGCTCTATAAAGGGAGCTGGGCGCATGGGCGGCGTCGTGGCCGAGAAATCCGGCGACGTGCGCGAGTGCACACGCGCCGGTCCACGGCGAGCGCGGATGGGGCGAAACTGATAGGGTTGGCCCACGGCACAGAGAGAGAAGAAAGGGGCGTGCGGGGCAACGGCTCGACGACTGGCGATCCAGGCTCGTGAGACAGAGAGAGAAAGGGAGCGTGCAGGCGAAGGAAACTGGCGCCGATAGATCGGCCCCAGCGGGTAGAGGGCGAGAGAGTGAGCGCGCGCGGAAGACTAGCGCCGACAAGCAGGGTCCGCCTATCAGGGGCGGCAGGCGCACGCGCGGGACTAGGCCCGGTGGGCTGGTTTAGGCTGCTTTCTCCTTTTCTTTTTCTCTGAATTTTCTAATTCCTTTTCTATTTCTTTTTCTATAGGGTTTTCAAATCCAAATTCAAACTAGGTTTCAAATTCAAATGAATTCAAACATGTGCAACACTTCATAGAATATCTAAAACTCAACATGATGCAACATGTCATGACTCATAAGGTTTTGGCAAAAATAAATAATTAACCACCACTAGTTTAGGCTATCTCTAATCAAAAAGGAAAAAGGGAGAATGAATCTAGAGATAGAGAAAACCTAGAGTGAGAAAAAGAAGAGTAACACATGATTTTGGGTGATAATTAGAAAGAAATTTTATAACCCCAAAATCAAGGTGTTACAGGAAGATACTCCTAACCCACCAACAGTACCACCAACTTTGGCCGAGGCTATCGCTGCCTTGGTCAATGCTACTGCGGATAACACGTGCTTCTTGCGCGAGGTGGCGGGTAATCAGTTTCAGCAGCACGGAGGCAGGGCTCCTCCTCAAGGACCGCGAGAAACTACATATCTGAAATTCTCAGAGACTCGACCCCTGCTCTTTATTAAAGCGGAAGAACCATTAGAAGTCGATGAGTGGGTAAGAGTGATGGAACAGAAGTTTGGGTTGATTCACTGCACAGAGATACAGAAGCCATTATTTGCGACACAGCAACTAAGAGGGCCTGCCAGTACTTGGTGGGCAAATTTTGTAGCAATTCAGACGGCCGGACATCAGATTACCTGGGAGGAATTCAAGCTAGCATTCTAGGAACATTATGTTCCACAAGGAGTGCTCTATATGAAACAAGAAGAGTTCATCCGGTTAAAGCAAGGGGGAGATACTGTAATGCAGTATCTCAATAAATTCAATCATCTATCCCAGTATGCCATCGATCAAGTAAATACAGATTTGAAGAAAAAGAATTGTTTTATGAGGGGACTTGAGGCGGAACCACCCGAATTATTCCAACTTAAGTGCCTGAGTCCCGCCTTAGAGGCTAGACCACACTTAAATGGGAATAACCCGTCAATCCCTCGGACCTAGTCCGACGAGGCCACTGACAGGATCAAGTACCACAGTCCCACTTGACGGTGAGTCACAGAGCAAATACAATAAAGCATAAAACCATACATTAAAGAGTATTAAACTTATTACATCATCATCGGAGTTTTAACAAAATTGGTCATCATTGTTCGAAGTGCAGCGGAATAAAACTAACGATAAATAAACAGAGAGATGGGGAAGCCTGTCCCATCACTCCTCATGCTCCTCCTCTGCCGAGGTGGGGTCCCACTCGACTGTCCAACCCGGTGGCAAGATGGACGGCCAAGTCACTCCAGCAACCATGTCCTCCAAAGAACCTGTAAAAAATTATGCCACAAGCAAGGCTGAGTATACTAATACTCAGCTAGACTTACCCGGTGTGAGGAGTCTACTCCTCTACCTCTAGACATGCTGCTGTTTGGCTGTGGGGTTTGGTTGCCAAAAGCACTAACTGAGTTTGTAAATCAAGTTTTAGCTTTGTCAAGTTTAAGTGTGACTCTCTTAAGACTAGATGTGTACTATCTACTCATTCATGGTAGCAAGCAAAATTTAGCAATCAACACCTTTTATCACATCATCACATTTCCACTTGTTACTCAATGTAGCAGCATGGATCAAGCAGTCTCATTAATTGCGAGAAGCAGACGATTCGAATCGAATTTTTATCCTTGCAAGGTAAACCTAAACACACGACATGGCGAGGCACTCCGTCCCCACACATATCAACCGTCCCCATCGATTCCCCGTCAGCAGATCAGGGCTCACCGCCTTGGCGTACAATGCCTCACTGACCCCGACTGCCATCGTGCAGTGACCGCACTTGTACCCACCATAACCGGAATGGGAGACCTCGTCTCAGGTCACGTGAGGGGATATGTCCACTTCCAGGTTCACTCAGGTACTAGGCTTACCGATTTACAATATTTCTCGGCATGTGCTTAGTACGTTCAAACGCTTGACACATGGTACCACACCTTAATCCTTATTCTAATTTTTATCCGTAGACAACGCATCCCCATGGACCGTTGCCCACCGACCATCATCATTATGATATGAAAATGGATACAACCAATTCCTGACCTCGCGCGAGTGCTAGAAAAATCACTCGACTTCTACCGAGATCCCTAATTAGTAAAGCAGCTACTCGACCTAGCATACTAGTATCCATCTCAAAAGGATTCCTGAGTTCATGCAATTAGGGTTTCAAACAACTCCTACACTTAAGTGCACAATACAAGCCTACAAACATTAAGTGTAGTAAAATAGCATATAGAACAGGTTATGCATAAAACCGGGGCTTGCCTTCCAAAGCTGGGGCAGGCAGATCCTCTGGTGCAGGCTCTGGTGCTGGATCCGGGGCTACCTCCTGAGCAACACCTTGCTCCGGCACGAGGACGTACTCTCCGTTAGCGAGGTTGCAATCTATCGGATGCAATGAATAGGAATATGCATGTCATGATTATGCATGATTTAACAACATTATGCTAAAGGAAGAAGAACTAAGTTAGTTAGCAACTTAGGGTTTCTTGGTCATACGTGGCTTTTAGTGGTTTATGCCTATCACTCGAGGTTTAGGTGTTGTGGAGAATAAGCATAGTGGATTGGTATTTTTCCCTTACATATTTCAGTGGGCAAATTAAAAAGGGTTTTGCTAGTTGGGTTAGGGTGACACAAGTTTCCACTATCAATTTCCCCTTTTTCATTTCTAATTATGAATTCTAGTGTGGGCTTGAACTACAACAGTGGTTTAACTTGCTCCAACAATTTTATAAAAATTACAGTGGGTTGCCATTGGTCACTACAGTTTGTTCTATGAATTTGAGGTCCATCATAAAAAGGGTATGCCTTGGACAAAAATAACAAAAGTTGGGCAAAGGGGGTCACTTTACACTACAACTCTTAACTAGGTGTGGGTTCTGTCTTAAGGGTCATTTTTGTTGGTATCTAACAGTAATCCCAAGTTTCTGTGCCAAAAATCACAGAAGGTTAATTGGTGGTTATTTAGTTGTGATTTTCTAAAGTTTTATGCCAAAAAGGTGCTTATAACTAACTTGTCATTTGAAAAATATCAAACAACAGTTTTCATATTTTTCCTATGTTCATAATAACAACCCATTAGTTATCCCAAGGTTTGGGGTGTTTTCTCCTTGGGGTTATTTTTCTAGGGTTTTTCTAAGTTTTCCTTGTTTTCTTAAATTAAAAGGTATCCCAATTATTTTATACTAAACCAGGGTATAATAAATTTTTCTAGTGAACTATACTGCATAAGTAGACTAACAAAAATATGGGTGCTCCCTGGTTCTTTATTTAAGCTTCCATTAATATTTTCTCTAACTTTAGGCTAAAAAGGATTCAAATGGTAAACTCTACCTTAACTGGGTGTACAGAGGGGTTTATTATTTTTAAACAGGTTAGGAAGAGATTAGGTACTTCTCCAAATTTTCTTAACCTCAGTCTAACAGTGCAACTATTTTTCCTCCTATTATTTAGCTTTTGGCCAAATCAATATTTAATTCCAAACCTTAAATTCTCTTGCAATACTAAGGGGGTTTTGTATTTTTCCTAAGTAGTTCTCATTATTTAGAATCAGGCAAAATTTGTTTGACCAAATTTGGTTGAATAAAACCGAAGTTATGAATTTTGCAAGCTCTGTCTGTATTTAAATTAGAAATATTAAAAAGGTTTCCTGGAAAACCAGTTTACAACGAGGACCCTGGGTTCTTTCCAAACTAATCCTCTCAGTTATACCCCTACGCTACTATTCCCCTGAGTCACTGACAATGCGCAAAACCCCCTAGCCTTTTCTTCTTCTTCCCCGAGGTCCTTCCCTTAATGCAAACAGTACCTGCGGGAAAGAAAAGGGCGGCGCGGCTTACCGGCGGCGAGAGAGGTCCGGCGAGGGGCGGGGTTGGCTCCGGGAGGTCCTGGCGGTCACAACGATGTACGGCTTGACAGCGGAGGTGGCCTGGAATCGTCCGGTCCACTTGCGCAGGCGGGGGATCTCGTCGGCGGCGGGTGTTCCGGCTAAACCACGATGATCTAGTGCAATCAACTGGCATGATGAGCTTCACAGGGTGACGTAGAGGCTACGTGCACAAGGAATCGAAGAATGGAACAGAGGATTACCTGGTCTACGTTCACCAGCGGTCGAGCGAAGTCCGGCGACCGTGGACTGGCTTCTCCGGTGAAGCAAACTCCAATTCCTTGCTCGGGGAGCTTCACCGAGGCGTGCATAGTCTATTCCAAGGGTTGGTCAGCGTTGGGAAGGGCTCTGTTTGCCTATCTACGGTGGCAGGGCTCGGGTGGCCGCGGGCACGCCGTGCACGGGGCAAACGCCGGTGGTTTCGGGCTCCGGTGAGGTCGAGCGTGCGCGGAGGAGTACGGTCGACGCCTGAGGGTGATTTATAGGCGCGGGCGCGAGCAGGAGACGCGGGCATGGCTTGGCCTGGCGTGGGGCACGCGTGGTCGGGCGCGGGCGTGCTCTGGCGCGCGCAGAGCGCGTCGAACACGTGGAGGTGTTCTTCTGCCCATGTTCAAAAGCTTGCTGAGATCGCATACGTGCGAATCTTGGCAAAAATCCGGCGCAGACCTCTTCCTGGCACCTATGGCTATCTCTTGTATGTGAGTTCCAAGGGAAGATAAGCCCTAGGTCAGAAGATATGCGGACGCCAAATCTGGCTTGTCTCCCTGCCCACTTCGCGACAAAAATGATGCCAAGACATGTCAAACGTCAAGGGCTCAGTCTCAACTTTTCCAGGGGGTGTGTTAGGTGGTATGCCACATTTTTGGCATAGAACTTAGGTGGTTTTGGTGTCATCTTCAAGGTGAACATGGTGGATCTTTAGATTAGGTGTAGATTTTGACTTAGAGAGAATTAGAGAGCTCTAGCTCTTTCTCTACTTAAAGAATGGATTTGGGGTTTCTTAAGGGGTCTTTTTGCAATGTTTCCTCTCTATATTTGTTGATTAATATGTTACTTAACTTTTGCCAAAGGTTAGGTCATGATTTGCACATTTTCTTAATCTCTCCCCCCTTCAACCATTGTTTTAGGAGATAGGGGTTCAAGAGAGGTCCAGGGTTTACTCCCTTCTTGCCTGTAGTGCCCAAAAATGTAAACAATGAAGGTGGAGTTGCATCACTTATATGTTTGCCTCTATTTACTCTAAGCATGTACACACCATATTCTAAAGCAAGTAATTAACCAATAATACCTAAAATAATTTATGCACCATGTTGACTTTTAGTTGTGTGTGCATTTAATAGTAGTCACATTGATAAAAATAAATTAATATACAAATTAGAAATGTAAAGACCAACTTGAATATTTGGAAATGGGTAAATAGTTAAGAAAGGGGGGAAAGGAAGAAAATATTGGACAGAAAAATGATGAATTCAAATAATGGATCCATCCCACACTAAAGTGTTCAAATATCATGTTTGACCTAAGTCCAAATTTGCCACAAGGATTTGAACTTGAAAATTAAATTCAAGATGAAAAAAAAAGAAATCAGAAAAAAAGAAAACAAAAAGGGGAAATAAAATAGAAAAGGGAAACTGTGCGCTGGGCCGATTCCAGCGCTTCTCGGCCCAGCTCGCGCTCAAACCAGCCCACCGCGCGGGCCCTATTGGTCATCTGCTCTCTCCCTTGCCTTGTCACTGACATCTAGGACCTGGCGGCAGACTCAGTCTTCATCTTCTCCGCCAAAGCCGCGCCAACCTTGCTGTGCCCGCCAGGATCGGGGCTCACCGTTGCGCCGTGACCGGGCATGGGCCCGGGTATAAGACCAACCAAAACCCGCGACCCCTTTCCCCTCATTCACCTGGTAGGCCGCGCCGTCGAAATCGCCCCCGGTGAGCTTGTAATTTGGGCAGCGTGAGGTCTGGGTGGAGAGATCCGCCGCGGGCCATCCCTTTTGCACGTCGCCGAATTGCCTTCGTTGTGCGTACGGGTGCACACCAGGGGGGTCCGTCGTTGCCAGCGCGCGTGGAACCCGAGTGGAAATCGTCACTGGTCCGACGAATTGCTCGCTGGAAATTGGCGGACTCGACGAGCCTTCAGTGCGCCGCGGACAACCCTCCTCGGCCTCTTAATCCACGGTAAACTCTACCTTCGCCCTCTCGCGCTGCTTCGTAATACCTCTAGCACTAGTCCGGTCTGTGGCAAGGGTTGTGCGGAGTCCTCGACGTGCGTGCTGTGTCGTGGGGCTGACCAACACCGTGTGCGGACGTCGCGTGGTGGAAGACGACCCCATGACCGTTGGTTTTCTGATGAGCGGTGGAGATCGGGCCTGGAGCACGCTCGGCCAGGAAGTATGGCTGGCCGTCGGATGGGGATCGAGACAAGCGCTACTGACCGTTGATATTAGATCGGTCGGCCATGATTTCATAACGGTTCGATGAAATGTAGATCTAATCTGGTTGGTAGATTTTGGAACGTGCGGATAGGATTGGCCGATATCCCTTCGGCCAGGAAGTTTTGTTAAAAAGACCCCGAGAAAGTGACAAAAGAACCCGCAGTCCACTCGTTGGGGCGCTGAGTCTTGAAAGTTTTGCGCAGAGGCCCCTGCTTTCTATATAAATTGAGGCACAGTCCAGGAATTAAATAAAACCAGAAAAATAGATTTAGAAATTGATTTTTAGTATAAAAATAATTATAAAACTTGGGTAATTCATAGAAAATTCATACTAACTCCTTTTTAGTCCATTCCAGTTCCTATAATTTTGTATTAATATTGTTTAACACTTAGTGTCTCTGTTTTGACATGAAAACAGTATGAAAATTAATTTATCATTTAACCCCACTTCAAGCACCTTAAATCTTAGGAAATTCATAACTTGAAATCTACAACTCCAAATTTAGTGATTCCAGTTCCAATGATCTCATTTTAATGTGTAGATTTTTACTGTATATTTTATTTGCATGTTTGATGTGATGTTAATTTACGCTATACTATGTATGTATTGTGTTGATGCGAGTAGACGAGCAAGCCACTGTGGATCCTGTGGTTCAACAAGTTGAAGTAGCTGAGCAGGAGCTCATTGAAGGCAAGTTGTGCCCTTGACCACTTTTTACCCAATAATGTTCTTTAATATCACATACTCATGCATAGGTTAATTTTGATGGGACCCAATAGGTCACCCTAGATTTGTTTATCTCATTACCTTGTTTACCCCTGAATCACTTGGGTAGTTTGCTATTTGCTTTACATGGTTTTGGGTTAATCATTTATTATATCTATGTTCCAATTATTCTTGTTATTCTGTTTATGTTCATGTTGAGATCATTAATGTTAATTGGAACATAGAGCTTAACTTGAGAACCACGTGCCACCACAAGGGAGGAATGGGACCCCTTGGCTGACTAATTAGGAAAGCTAGTGGAAGACTACCTTACCCGAAAGGGGCAAGGGCAGTAGGGGAGAGGTCAGTGCGGGGAGGTCCCTGGTTGATTTTGCTGCGATGGCGGTCAGCCAGGAACCCTGTACTGGATCTTCCTATAAACTGTAGCGGGTTTTCGGAAGCTAGTGGAACTTTGTAAAGGCCTCGTAGTGTTGCCCTGCCGCGCTTCCTAGGTAGAGGTGTATGGGATTCGCGACCCCTTGGCAGATGGGTAACATGACTTGTGGGTAAAGGGTACAACCTCTGCAGAGTGTAAAACTGGTATACTAGCCGAGCTCACGGTCATGAGCAGCTCAGGACTCTCTGATGTTTAAATTATGGAACTTAAATTCAATTTTGTCATATGCATTGCATGGGTTTGGTATTAATTTTGTTCTATTACTTTACTTATGGTTTGGTATTTACTTACACTTAGTAATTGCTAATAAAATTTTGACCAACTACTTAAAAGCAATGCTCAGCTTTAACCCCTATCATTGATTAGCCTTACACATCACATGAACTCACACCTTTGTGAGTTTATGTCCACTGGTTCCCCACAACTTGTTGAGCTATGATCATGTGTGAGCTCACCCTTGCTGTCTCACACCCCCCCCCCACAGGAGATGATCAGGTGGTTCAGGAGGAGCCGCCTAACACTGAGGAGTTCGATCTGATCTAGGTGGCGTTTCCCAGTCGACATTGGCGCCGACGATCCTTAGTTTGTTTTATCTTTATTACTTTTGTAATAAGTCTTCCGCCATGTAATAAATACTCTGATGTTTTATGACATTTATCTCTATACACTCTGTTATTGTATATGTTGTCCTCTTGGCGCATGTATGAGATGCACCCGGCTTTGTTCCTTAAAACCGGGTGTTACAGAAGTGGTATTAGAGGAATGTTGACTGTAGGACGAAACCTAGATAGAAACGGACAAACCCTTACCTACTTATCTCATTCTGATTCATTCCATACTTACCTTACTCTGGTTCTTTCTTATCTTGATCCTGTCTCACCTTCTACTGTTCTACTCTGATCATTCTTACCTTTTCTACTCTAAGACAAGATGGATTTCACACCTTGAAATCCTATGACATTCTTAAGAGTTAGGGAACCCAAAACAAAAGTTAAAACTATTTTCTCTATTAAAAATATTGGCTGATTGTGCTGATGCTAAATGCCTGATTTGCTTCTTTGATTGATTGAATTATAGATGGACATCTTAGTATGTACCACCATAAGGTATTGAATTAGCTAGGATAGGTGAAATATTAATCTGCTTAGCTAATAAGTCCCCCAAAGTAACATGATTGTAATTACTGCCTTGTCTACTGCTCCTTCTTACCTTATGTATCTAACTCAGATGGTCAATACCAGGAAAGGAAAGATTATCACGCAACAGCAAACAGAAATGAATCCTCCAAATCCCCCACCTGTTGAAACCGAGCAAGTGATCGCAACCCAAAGGCTGGTAATACAGCAATTGACAGACATGATGACCGAAATGCAAAGCCAGATAAGACAAGAACGCGAGGAAATACGTCAGGCCCGTCTGGAGATACAGCAAGAAATAAGGCAATCACGGTTGGAGAGACAACAACAAGAGCAACCACCATCTCCACCACCACCGGCTCCACCAAGCTACATAAACATATATGTAAATTACTACTATTTGTAGGATCTACATGTTTCTTTAGTTAGTATTCGATATGATACCATTTTAGGAGGAATAAAAAAAAAGTTTATTTGACCCCATGAGTTGCTAATAAAATTATGCGTCATGCGGAGATTTTGGTTTGGGCATATGTGTTGGACAATATGAGAAAACCCATGAGAGTAATTACACCTAAAGGGACTGAAGAATCAGTGAACGGAATTACAAGAGGCTGGGTACATTCGTCCAAGTTCTTCACCTTGTGAAGCGCCAGTTCAATTCGTACAGAAGAAAGATGGGTCGCAAGAGATGTGCGTGGGTTATAGATCCCTTAATGATGTTACTGTGAGGAACAAGTGTCCATTACCCTGCATTGAGGATTTATTTAATTGGATGAGAAGTGCAAGCGTATTCTCGAAGATTGATCTCCGATCGGGTTACCATCAAATGAAGATTTGGCCATCAGATATTCCCAAGACGGATTTCTCGACTCGATATGGATTATATGAGTTCACCGTTATGTCATTTGGATAACTAATGCACCAGCCTATTTTATGGATCTGAAGAATAAGGCTGTTCATGATTTGGACAGATTCGTTGTGGTTTTCATCGATGATACTCTTATTTATTCTAAGAGTGATAGTGATCACAAGAAGTATCTGAGATTGGTGCTACAGAAGCTTTAAGATAATCAACTCTACGCCAAGTACGGTAAATGCGAGTTCTGAATTGGCGAGGTGCCATTTCTTGGACATATCATTTCTAATGAGAGGGATATCAGTGGATCCTGCCAAAGTCAAGGAGATAGTGGTGTGGAGCATACCCACTACGGTTACAGAGGACCGAAGTTTCTTGGGACTTGCAGGATACTATTAGAGATTTACTGAAGGATTTTCTAAGATTGCCAAACCTATGACTTCGCTTTTGGAGAAAGGAAGAGAATTTAAATAGGACGAGAAGTGCCAAGTATATACGGGTCATAAGAGTTTGAAGTATATATTCACTCAGAAGGATCTCAACCTTAGGCAACGCCGTTGGATGGAGCTTATTAAGGATTATGATTTGGAAATTCACTATCACCCGGGCAAGGCAAATTTGGTTGCAGATGCCTTGAGTCGAAAGGAGCATGTTCATTCAGCTGTTGTTGCCCAGCTACCCGATGAGATTGTTGAGGATTTCAGGAGACTTAACCTGGGGATAGTTGCTCACGTTAAGGAGTCATTATTGATTTGGAACCTACTTTGGAGCAAGAGATCCACAAAGGACAAATGGGTGATGCTAAAATACAAGAGATTAAGGATCTAATTACTGAAGGTCGAGTTCCGGAATTCACGGAAGATGAGCAGGGCACCGTATGGTTCAAGGACAGGATGTGTGTTCCTGATGTTAAAAGCCTGCGAGAGACTATTTTAAAGGAGGCCCATGACTCAGATTATTCTATTCATCCTGGCAGTACTAAGATGTATCAGGATTTGAAACGGAAGTATTGGTGGTATGGATTGAAAAGAGATGTAGCTGCACATGTGGCTATGTGCGATGTATGTCAAAGAGTTAAGGCTGAACACCAGAGGCCAGCTGGACTATTTCATCCACTGAAGATACCCGAATGGAAATGGGAAGAGATTGGTATGGATTTCATTACTGGATTGCCTCGCACCCAGAAAGGATATGATGCTATATGGGTGATTGTGGATAGATTGACTAAAGTGGCTCACTTTATTCCTGTGAAGACTACTTATAAAGGTTCTCAGCTGGCAGAGTTATATATGGCTCGGATTGTGTGTTTACATGGAGTACCAAAGAAGATCGTGTCTGATCGAGGTTCACAGTTTACCTCAAGATTTTGGAGAAGCTTTCATGAGAACATGAGTACAAAGTTGAATTTTAGTACAGCTTACCACCCTCAGACTGATGGACAGACTGAAAGGACTAATCAAGTATTGGAAGATATGTTGAGAGCATGTGCTCTTCAGCATGGAGGAAGTTGGGATAAGAGTCTGCCTTATGCTGAGTTCTCGTATAATAATAGTTACCAGGCCAGTCTGAAGATGTCACCTTTTGAAGCTTTATATGGGAGGAAGTGCAGGACTCCTTTGTATTGGGATCAGACTGGAGAAAGACAGTTCTTTGGGCCTGAATTGATTCAAGAAGCAGAAGAACAAGTCCGTATAATTCGAGAGAATTTGAGAGTGGCTCAAACCAGGCAAAAGAGCTATGTTGATAATAGAGGGAGACCACTAGAATTTGAGGATGGAGGTTATGTGTACCTCAAGGTGTCACCACTTCGTGGAATGAAGAGATTTAAAATCAAGGGCAAATTGTCCCCTCGCTATAATGGACCACTCTGAGTTTTTAGGCAAGTTGGAGAGATGGCCTATCAACTCGAGCTACCTGATAATCTATTTGATGTGCATAATGAATTCTATGTGTCTCAACTTAAGAAGTGTCTTAGTGTCCAGAGGAACAGTTACCAATGGAAGACCTTAGTGTTCAAGGTGATTTGACTTACACGGAGTATCCCATCCAGATTCTTGATACATTGACTCGAGTTACAAGAAATAAGGTTATTAAGATGTGCAAAATACAATGAAGTCATCATAGAGAAGATGAAGCTACTTGGGAGAGAGAAGAAGATCTCCACATAGATTTTCCCCATCTTTTCCCTAGTCATTCTTAAATCTCGAGGACGAGATTATTTGTAAGGGGGGTAGGATTTGTAGTGCCCAAAAATGTAAACAATGAAGGTGGAGTTGCATCACTTATATGTTTGCCTCTATTTACTCTAAGCATGTACACACCATATTCTAAAGCAAGTAATTAACCAATAATACCTAAAATAATTTATGCACCATGTTGACTTTTAGTTGTGTGTGCATTTAATAGTAGTCACATTGATAAAAATAAATTAATATACAAATTAGAAATGTAAAGACCAACTTGAATATTTGGAAATGGGTAAATAGTTAAGAAAGGGGGGAAAGGAAGAAAATATTGGACAGAAAAATGATGAATTCAAATAATGGATCCATCCCACACTAAAGTGTTCAAATATCATGTTTGACCTAAGTCCAAATTTGCCACAAGGATTTGAACTTGAAAATTAAATTCAAGATGAAAAAAAAAGAAATCAGAAAAAAAGAAAACAAAAAGGGGAAATAAAATAGAAAAGGGAAACTGTGCGCTGGGCCGATTCCAGCGCTTCTCGGCCCAGCTCGCGCTCAAACCAGCCCACCGCGCGGGCCCTATTGGTCATCTGCTCTCTCCCTTGCCTTGTCACTGACATCTAGGACCTGGCGGCAGACTCAGTCTTCATCTTCTCCGCCAAAGCCGCGCCAACCTTGCTGTGCCCGCCAGGATCGGGGCTCACCGTTGCGCCGTGACCGGGCATGGGCCCGGGTATAAGACCAACCAAAACCCGCGACCCCTTTCCCCTCATTCCACCTGGTAGGCCGCGCCGTCGAAATCGCCCCCTGGTGAGCTTGTAATTTGGGCAGCGTGAGGTCTGGGTGGAGAGATCCGCCGCGGGCCATCCCTTTTGCACGTCGCCGAATTGCCTTCGTTGTGCGTACGGGTGCACACCAGGGGGGTCCGTCGTTGCCAGCGCGCAGTGGAACCCGAGTGGAAATCGTCACTAGGTCCGACGAATTGCTCGCTGGAAATTGGCGGACTCGACGAGCCTTCAGTGCGCCGCGGACAACCCTCCTCGGCCTCTTAATCCACGGTAAACTCTACCTTCGCCCTCTCGCGCTGCTTCGTAATACCTCTAGCACTAGTCCGGTCTGTGGCAAGGGTTGTGCAGGAGTCCTCGACGTGCGTGCTGTGTCGTGGGGCTGACCAACACCGTGTGCGGACGTCGCGTGGTGGAAGACGACCCCATGACCGTTGGTTTTCTGATGAGCGGTGGAGATCGGGCCTGGAGCACGCTCGGCCAGGAAGTATGGCTGGCCGTCGGATGGGGATCGAGACAAGCGCTACTGACCGTTGATATTAGATCGGTCGGCCATGATTTCATAACGGTTCGATGAAATGTAGATCTAATCTGGTTGGTAGATTTTGGAACGTGCGGATAGGATTGGCCGATATCCCTTCGGCCAGGAAGTTTTGTTAAAAAGACCCCGAGAAAGTGACAAAAGAACCCGCAGTCCACTCGTTGGGGCGCTGAGTCTTGAAAGTTTTGCGCAGAGGCCCCTGCTTTCTATATAAATTGAGGCACAGTCCAGGAATTAAATAAAACCAGAAAAATAGATTTAGAAATTGATTTTTAGTATAAAAATAATTATAAAACTTGGGTAATTCATAGAAAATTCATACTAACTCCTTTTTAGTCCATTCCAGTTCCTATAATTTTGTATTAATATTGTTTAACACTTAGTGTCTCTGTTTTGACATGAAAACAGTATGAAAATTAATTTATCATTTAACCCCACTTCAAGCACCTTAAATCTTAGGAAATTCATAACTTGAAATCTACAACTCCAAATTTAGTGATTCCAGTTCCAATGATCTCATTTTAATGTGTAGATTTTTACTGTATATTTTATTTGCATGTTTGATGTGATGTTAATTTACGCTATACTATGTATGTATTGTGTTGATGCGAGTAGACGAGCAAGCCACTGTGGATCCTGTGGTTCAACAAGTTGAAGTAGCTGAGCAGGAGCTCATTGAAGGCAAGTTGTGCCCTTGACCACTTTTTACCCAATAATGTTCTTTAATATCACATACTCATGCATAGGTTAATTTTGATGGGACCCAATAGGTCACCCTAGATTTGTTTATCTCATTACCTTGTTTACCCCTGAATCACTTGGGTAGTTTGCTATTTGCTTTACATGGTTTTGGGTTAATCATTTATTATATCTATATTCCAATTATTCTTGTTATTCTGTTTATGTTCATGTTGAGATCATTAATGTTAATTGGAACATAGAGCTTAACTTGAGAACCACGTGCCACCACAAGGGAGGAATGGGACCCCTTGGCTGACTAATTAGGAAAGCTAGTGGAAGACTACCTTACCCGAAAGGGGCAAGGGCAGTAGGGGAGAGGTCAGTGCGGGGAGGTCCCTGGTTGATTTTGCTGCGATGGCGGTCAGCCAGGAACCCTGTACTGGATCTTCCTATAAACTATAGCGGGTTTTCGGAAGCTAGTGGAACTTTGTAAAGGCCTCGTAGTGTTGCCCTGCCGCGCTTCCTAGGTAGAGGTGTATGGGATTCGCGACCCCTTGGCAGATGGGTAACATGACTTGTGGGTAAAGGGTACAACCTCTGCAGAGTGTAAAACTGGTATACTAGCCGAGCTCACGGTCATGAGCAGCTCAGGACTCTCTGATGTTTAAATTATGGAACTTAAATTCAATTTTGTCATATGCATTGCATGGGTTTGGTATTAATTTTGTTCTATTACTTTACTTATGGTTTGGTATTTACTTACACTTAGTAATTGCTAATAAAATTTTGACCAACTACTTAAAAGCAATGCTCAGCTTTAACCCCTATCATTGATTAGCCTTACACATCACATGAACTCACACCTTTGTGAGTTTATGTCCACTGGTTCCCCACAACTTGTTGAGCTATGATCATGTGTGAGCTCACCCTTGCTGTCTCACACCCCCCCCCACAGGAGATGATCAGGTGGTTCAGGAGGAGCCGCCTAACACTGAGGAGTTCGATCTGATCTAGGTGGCGTTTCCCAGTCGACATTGGCGCCGACGATCCTTAGTTTGTTTTATCTTTATTACTTTTGTAATAAGTCTTCCGCTATGTAATAAATACTCTGATGTTTTATGACATTTATCTCTATACACTCTGTTATTGTATATGTTGTCCTCTTGGCGCATGTATGAGATGCACCCGGCTTTGTTCCTTAAAACCGGGTGTTACATTGCCCAAGGTGGTAAGTGCACAAAAGCTTGAGTAATGCTTTTAGGTCATTAACATTTTTGGCTAACACAGGGTCTCCAAGGTTCTTATGCTCTTCTCCTTAAGTTTCTTCCACATGTGATCACAGTCATTAGTGATGTGCCATAGCCATGGTAACACTTGGGGTGTTACAGCCCTCCCCCCTTAAAGGAATCTCGTCCCGAGATTTTAGGTAGGGTCCTCAGGAGGGTGCCATGAAGGTGTGCTGGTGTGTGGTTTCTGCTTTTCTTTAAGTTTCTCTAGTTAACTGTTCTTCGAATGTCATCCTCTTTGCAACTTCAGATGGAAGTCCTTTTTGAGTCATTTTTAGAGCTTACACTACCTTAAACTTCTAAGTTTTTCTTATAATTGGATTCAAAGGGTAGGTGGGGGCGGGGTTCGGGGTTACATACCGACTCCTTCGGGCAGAAAGTCGGGGAAGCGAGAACATAGGAAATCCTCAGTCTCCCATGTACCTTCTTCTAGTGAATGGTGACTCCACTGAACTTTATACATTCTAATCGACCTTGCCCGCGTTGATCTCTCTTTCTGATCCAATACCTTGACGGGGTACTCTTGATAGGACAGGTCTAGTTCTATCTCAATTTCTGGTTCAGGTAGCACTTCAGTGGGTAAGCAGACACATTTCCGCAGCTGAGATACATGGAACACATCATGAATAGCTAACATGTGCGGTGGCAACTTCAATTGATATGCTACTGGCCCACAAGTCTCCTTGATCTCGTAGGGCCCAATGTAACGAGGAGCTAACTTGCCCTTGATCCCAAATCTCTGGACCCCTTTAGTGGGTGACACCTTAAGATAAACATGGTCTCCCACTTCAAACTGTAGAGGCTTCCTTTTCTTGTCCTGATAGCTCTTTTGTCTGGCCTGAGTAGCTTCTAAGTTCTTCTGGATGACTCTGACCTTTTCCTCTACTTCAAGTACCAAGTCTGGTCCAAATATTTCTCTTTCTCTGGCTTGTGACCAATTTAGCGGTGTCCTACACCTTCTCCCATATAAGGCCTCAAAAGGTGCCATCTTCAAGATGGACTGGTAACTGTTATTATAAGAAAACTCTGCCAACGAAAGACACTTGTCCCAATCCTTTCCATAATGTAGCACACATGCCCTTAGCATGTCTTCCAAAATTTGATTTACCCTTTCGATCTGGCCATCAGTTTGAAGATGGTATGCTGAGCTTCGTATCACGTGGGTCCCAAGTGATTCTTGCAATTGCTCCCAAAATCGTGCCACAAATGGTGCTCCTCTGTCTGATACTATAGTCTGTGGTATTCCATGCAAACGAACTATCTGGTCAATGTAGATTTCTGCATACCTCTCCGTCCTGTGGGTGGTGTGTACTGGCAAGAAATGAGTTGTCTTGGTCAATCTGTCCACAATGACCCAAATGGAATCATGGTGCCGGGAGGTATTGGGCAATCCTAAGAGAAAATCCATGCAAATGTCTTCCCACTACCAAGATGGTATGGGAAGGGGTTGCAAAGGGCCTGCTGTCTTCAAATGATTAGCTTTGATCCTTTGGCAAGTGTCACACTCGGATATGTACTTGGCAATCTCCCTCGTCATTTTGGTCCACCAGTATAGGGATCTGAGATCATGATACATCTTATTGCTGCCGGGGTGCATGGAGAATTTTGAAAGGTGAGCTTCATCCAATATCTTCTTTCTGAGCTCAGGGTCCTTGGGAACAACCAATCGATCTCCAAACCATAGGATTCCTTTGCTGTCCTGCCTGAAGCATTTGTATTTTTCTGCTTTCTGCTTGATCATTTCCTTGATAATCTGAACACCCTTGTCTTCAATTTGTGCCCTCACTATTTGCTCTTGTAAAGTGGGCTCCACCGGGATATAACTTAAGGCACCTGAAGAAACAACTTCCAGGTTCAGCTTGCACAACGCATCGCACAGGGTGGTAACTCTTACATCCAAGCCCATACAATTGCACTGGGCCTTTCTACTCAAAGCATCTGCCACAACATTGGCTTTACCAGGGTGGTAATGCACCTCCAAATCATAGTGCTTGATTAGCTCTAACCATCTTCTCTGCCTCATGTTAAGTTCTGCCTGAGTGAAAATGTATTTAAGACTCTTATGATCAGTGTAAATGTTATAGTGAGCCCCCATCAAGTAATGTCTCCATATCTTGAGGGCATGAATCACAGCAGCTAACTCCAGATCATGTGTAGGGTAGTTCTGCTCATGGGGTCTGAGTGCCCGGGAGGCATAAGCAATTACTCTATTATATTGCATTAAGACACATCCCAAACCAGTACCAGAAGCATCGCAATAAACTTCAAAGGGCTTGGTGTTATCAGGTTGAGCTAGCACTGGGGCTGTTGTCAAGTGCTGCCTTAGTGTATGAAAGGCATCTTCACACTTCTGGCTCCAATCATACTTGACTCCCTAACTCAATAGTTCGGTCATTGGCTTGGCAATTCTGGAGAAATCTGGAATGAATCGTCGATAATACCCTGCCAGTCCCAGAAAACTCCGAATCTGTCTCACTGTGGTAGGAGGTTTCCAATCCATCACTTCTTGTACCTTCTCAGGATCAACTGATATCCCATCCTGAGAAATTGTGTGACACAAGAATTTAATTTCCCTCAGCCAGAATTCACACTTAGACAACTTAGCATAAATACGATGATCACGCAGTTGCTGAAGCATGATGTGCAGATGCTCAGTATGTTCGTCTTCATTCTTGGAATAGACCAGGATATCATCAATGAAAACCACGACAAATTTGTCCAGCTCTGGCACGAATACTGAGTTCATCAGGTACATGAAATAAGCCGGGGCATTGGTCAGCCCAAAAGACATCACCAAAAACTCATAAAGCCCATATCTGGTCGAGAAAGCCGTCTTCGGAATATCACTGGCACAGATCTTGATTTGATGGTAGCCCGAGCGTAGGTCTATCTTGGAGAATACCTAGGCTCCCACCAACTGATCAAACAAAACATCAATGCGGGGCAGTGGGTACTTGTTCTTGATGGTCACCGCATTGAGAGGGCGGTAATCAACACACATTCTCAAACTCTCATCCTTCTTCTTTACAAACAAGGCCGAACATCCCCACGGTGAAGTACTGGGGCGAATGAACCCCTTGTCCAACAACTCTTGTAGTTGCTTTTCAGTTCTACCAATTCCGCGGGAGGCATCCTATAGGGTCTCTTGGAGATAGGAGCGGTCCCGGGTTGCAATTCAATTGCAAACTCAATGTCTCTGTCAGGTGGCATTCCTGGCAATTCATCCGGAGAAACATCTGGGTAGTCACAAACCACTGGGATCCTTTCCACTGGGATTCTATCATAACGAAGGCACAAGAACGGGTACAACCCTGGTCGGGCAAATATAATGTGGTTTCACCACAAGTCGGTGAGTGCACTTCAATGGCCCTAGCTGCAATATCAATCACTGCCTGATGTTTGGTCAACCAGTCAGTTCCCAATATGATATCCACACTATCCAAACCCAAAATAAGAAGGTTGGTTTTAATTATCAGACTACCAAACTTTATAGGCACATTCTTGCTGATTTGATTGGTGGCAATCCTGCCTCCCGGTGTTGAAATTGTAATACCCCCATTGGTGTGGTGAAAAGGTAACTGACACTTGACACTAAATTTGGCACTGATAAAACTATGCGATGCACTAGAATAAAAAAGAATAATAGCAGGATATATCAAAACTGTAAAGATACTAGTCATGACGGGTGCTCCCTCTGGAATATCAGCCATGGTAGTGAAGTTTAGCCTGCCTTGCCTCACTTGCACCTTCTGCCTCTTGCCTTGGTTCTGATTAACATTCTGCCCCTGCCTCTGCTGGTTTCTAGGGCAATTCTTGGCATAATGTCCGGTGTTACCACAAGTGAAACACTTGTTGTCATTGGCCTGGCGGTACTGCTGCTGCTATGGCTGATTGTTTCTCTGAACTGGAAACTGGGTGCGGTTGGGTGCCTGCTGCTGTTGGTGTGGTCGGATCACCCAACGTCCTTCCTGCTGCTGAGGTCCCCTGCTCTGGGTGTCAGATACGATCCTAAAGCGCTGTGGCTTAGCTGAAGGTCCTGCCATAGGGGTCTTTCTCTTCTTCTTTGCCTGACGAGCTGTGATACAGTCCTCCTAGGAAATCGCCATGTTGACCAACTCATTATAGCTGTTGGCCCTGACGGTGTTGAGACGGTCATGGAGCTTAGTGCTGAGCCCCCTCCTGAACCTGTCCCTCTTCTTCTCATCCGTGTCTGCATGATACCCGGCATACTGGCATAGGTCATTGAAGGCCTGAGCATATTGTAACACTGTCCGGTTTCCCTAGGTGAGTGCCAGAAACTCGTTGAGCTTTCGGTCCATAATGCCTGCTGGTATATGGTGTCCCCTGAAAGCGGCCTTGAACTCTATCCATTCCACCTCTCGGTCATCTGGCTGCATAGCAAGAAAATGGTCCCACCATGTCCGTGCGGGTCCGCGAAGCTACTGGGTGGCGAACCTTACCTTAGTCACCTCTGAACAAACTCCATTGAGTAGTGGGAATTTGGATTCCACTATCCTAAGCCATACATCAGCATCAAGTGGGTCCTCTGCCCTGGTGAACAATGGTGGCTGGGTACTGAGGAACTCCTAGTAGGTGGCTGCTGCGGGGTGTCGCTAATGATCACCACCACCATAGTGCTGAGGTGGCGGCTGACGCTGAGCTAGGCTGCCTCAAGATCTCATTCTGCTGGGCCATTAGCTCCTGCAGCATAGGGGGCGGTGGCGGCGGTGGAGGAACGTGCTCATTTTGACCACGACGCGCTCTCCCGGCCATCTGAAAAATCACATATATTTTTAATACACATCTTTGAGGTTCAAGGTTCAAGCGCGAAGATAGAGCCAAAAAGGCGAAACGGATAGATTCTTGCATAATCATAAGAGATTTCACATGGCATAATTTTCCTTCTTAAATTTAAGACTGACATCATTCATCAACCATGCTTCCAAAAGAGTTTATCGCGATTACATCAATAGCTCAAAAGACTCAACTCTATCTAGCCTAGTACCCTAGGGGTGCAAAAGCTAAGCTAGCTTCGAGGAGTTCTACCCTCACCGACTTCTAGCTCTATCCCTGATACCTAGTGAGCGAACGAGGCAACACTCGACTCGGGGGAAGGTGGTCTTCCTGAGCCAGCGGTGTCCAAGCTAGAGGCAGGCTCCTCTCCTCCCTCTATGTCGACATCCCCATTGGCCTCCATATCCTAGATCTCCTGGTAATGCATATCCAGGTGCTCGTTAGCCTCGGCAAGCTGCTGCTGGGTGTTAATAAGCTGATCCTCGAGAACCTCGATGGTGTTTTCCCTGGTTCCCACTAGCTCCTCAAGCTCGTGAATCTCATCTAACAACTGCTCCACTTGTAGATCTTTCTCCACCATCTCAGTGGACAAATCCACCACAAGCTCCTCTCGGTTATCCAGGGTGATCTTAGTTGCCTCCAACAATGCCATCAAATGAGACATTGCCTCACCACGCATCACTTGCAGACGGTACAGGGCATTCATGCACCGCACGGTCAAGTGAGCAGTCTGACCTGGGTAGATAGCCCAGATGTCCTTGGCATGCTCCACTCGGTCCTTCCACATTGGGTCGTCCTCCTTCTCAGCGGGGAACAAACCAATGGGGTGAGTGGACAGCTCTAAGGGGTGGAATCCCCAGAAGGTGGTCAATCCGTGAAGGGCAATTGCCTCGATCGTATCCTCAGCCCGGTATCCAAAGGACTTAGAGTTCAGCGAACGCCAGCCTGGCTGCAGGGGATGAGGCTCCAGGGTCATCCTCACCCTACAACGGGGGACTCGGTGCTTCTCGAACTGCTGCACCGTGTACTGAGGAGGCGTCGTGTAACTGGCCCCCTGAAGTACTTCCCACAAAATACGGGGAAAGCCCTCTCGTGCAAGCCCGTCAGTGTGGGATAGTGCATTCCCTTCGTCCGAGGATCCGTGGGAAGTCATCTGTGTACGGTTAAGCGTAAGTAAAAGAAAAAGAATTATAAAAAGAAAAAGGAATCACAACTCAGCCTCTCTCTAACTACAACAATGATACTGGTGTACTTAGTTGGGAATTCATTTTGTATTAAAGTCCTTACCCTATTATCCATTAGTTTAATTAATGATGAATGCATGCTCGCCCTGAACAACCTCACATCAATCTTAGAGGGAATAGGGAAGAACTCCCATCCCTTATAGTAGCCTGTAGGGCCTAATCACTTAGCCACCTAACTACCCTTCTATCATCCTAAGGCCTCACGTCCTAGGTCTATCCTGATCATCCTACGATCTATCCAACATTGGTTTCTATCAAGTTTTACTTTGGAAAAGGATGGTATTTATAGTTTACTGATTCCTCTGTGGTGGAACAAGCTTCGATACTAGCTATGGTGGAACCGCCCGAATTATTCCAACTTAAGTGCCTGAGTCCCGCCTTAGAGGCTAGACCACACTTAAATGGGAATAACCTGTCAATCCCTCGGATCTAGTCCGACGAGGCCATTGACACGATCAAGTACCACAGTCCCACTCGATGGTGAGTCACAGAGCAAATACAATAAAGCATAAAACCATACATTAAAGAGTATTAAACTTATTACATCATCATCGGAGTTTTAACAAAAGTGGTCATCATTGTTAGAAGTGCAGTGGAATAAAACTAACGATAAATAAACAGAGAGATGGGGAAGCCTGTCCCATCACTCCTCATGCTCCTCCTCTGCCGAGGTGGGGTCCCACTCGACTATCCAACCCGGTGGCAAGATGGACGGCCAAGTCACTCCAGCAACCATGTCCTCCAAAGAACATGTAAAAAATTATGCCACAAGCAAGGCTGAGTATACTAATACTCAGCTAGACTTACCCGGTGTGAGGAGTCTACTCCTCTACCTCTAGACATGCAGTTGTTTGGCTGTGGGGTTTGGTTGCCAAAAGCACTAGCTGAGTTTGTAAATCAAGTTTTAGCTTTGTCAAGTTTAAGTGTGACTCTCTTAAGACTAGATGTGTACTATCTACTCATTCATGGTAGCAAGCAAAATTTAGCAATCAACACCTTTTATCACATCATCACATTTCCACTTGTTACTCAATGTAGCAGCATGGATCAAGCAGTCTCATTATCTGCGAGAAGCAGACGATTCGAATCGAATTTTTATCCTTGCAAGGTAAACCTAAACACACGACATGGCGAGGCACTCCGTCCCCACACATATAAAACGTCCCCATCGATTCCCCGTCAGCAGATCAGGGCTCACCGCCTTGGCGTACAATGCCTCACTGACCCCGACTGCCGTCGTGCAGTGACCGCACTTGTACCCACCATAACCGGAATGGGAGACCTCGTCTCAGGTCGCGTGAGGGGATATGTCCACTGCCAGGTTCACTCAGGTACTAGGCTTACCGATTTACCATATTTCTCGGCATGTGCTTAGTACGTTCAAACGCTTGACACACGGTACCACACCTTAATCCTTATTCCAATTTTTATCCCGTAGACAACGCATCCCCATGGACCGTTGCCCACCGACCATCATCATTACGATATGAAAATGGATACAACCAATTCCTGACCTCGCACGAGTGCTAGAAAAATCACTCGACTTCTACCGAGATCCCTAATTAGTAAAGCAGCTACTCGACCTAGCATACTAGTATCCATCTCAAAAGGATTCCTGAGTTCATGCAATTAGGGTTTCAAACAACTCCTACACTTAAGTGCACAATACAAGCCTACAAACATTAAGTGTAGTAAAATAGCATATAGAACAGGTTATGCATAAAACCGGGGCTTGCCTTCCAAAGCTGGGGCAGGCAGATCCTCTGGTGCAGGCTCTGGTGCTGGATCCGGGGCTACCTCCTAAGCAACACCTTGCTCCGGCACGAGGACGTACTCTCCGTCAGCGAGGTTGCAATCTATCGGATGCAATGAATAGGAATATGCATGTCATGATTATGCATGATTTAACAACATTATGCTAAAGGAAGAAGAACTAAGTTAGTTAGCAACTTAGGGTTTCTTGGTCATACGTGGCTTTTAGTGGTTTATGCTTATCACTCGAGGTTTAGGTGTTGTGCAGAATAAGCATAGTGGATTGGTATTTTTCCGTTACATATTTCAGTGGGCAAATTAAAAAGGGTTTTGCTAGTTGGGTTAGGGTGACACAAGTTTCCACTATCAATTTCCCCTTTTTCATTTCTAATTATGAATTCTAGTGTAGGCTTGAACTACAACAGTGGTTTAACTTGCTCCAACAATTTTATAAAAATTACAGTGGGTTGCCATTGGTCACTACAGTTTGTTCTATGAATTTGAGGTCCATCATAAAAAGGGTATTCCTTGGACAAAAATAACAAAAGTTGGGAAAAGGGGGTCACTTTACACTACAACTCTTAACTAGGGGTGGGTTCTGTCTTAAGGGTCATTTTTGTTGGTATCTAACAGTAATCACAAGTTTCTGTGCCAAAAAACACAGAAGGTTAATTGGTGGTTATTTAGTTGTGATTTTCTAAAGTTTTATGCCAAAAAGGTGCTTATAACTAACTTGTCATTTGAAAAATATCAAACAACAGTTTTCATATTTTTCCTATGTTCATAATAACAACCCATTAGTTATCCCAAGGTTTGGGGTGTTTTCTCCTTGGGGTTATTTTTCTAGGGTTTTTCTAAGTTTTCCTTGTTTTCTTAAATTAAAAGGTATCCCAATTATTTTATACTAAATCAGGGTATAATAAATTTTTCTAGTGAACTATACTGCATAAGTAGACTAACAAAAATATGGGTGCTCCCTAGTTCTTTATTTAAACCTCCATTAATATTTTCTCTAACGTTAGGCTAAAAAGGATTCCAATGGTAAACTCTACCTTAACTGGGTGTACAGAGGGGTTTATTATTTTTAAACAGGTTAGGAAGTGATTAGGTACTTCTCCAAATTTTCTTAACCTCAATCTAACAGTGCAACTATTTTTCCTCCTATTATTTAGCTTTTGGCCAAATCAATATTTAATTCCAAACCTTAAATTCCCTTGCAATACTAAGGGGGTTTTGTATTTTTCCTAAGTAGTTCTCATTATTTAGAATCAGGCAAAATTTGTTTGACCAAATTTGGTTGAATAAAACTGAAGTTATGAATTTTGCAAGCTCTGTCTGTATTTAAATTAGAAATTTTAAAAAGGTTTCCTGGAAAACCAGTTTACATCGAGGACCCTGGGTTCTTTCCAAACTAATCCTCTCAGTTATACCCCTGCGCTACTATTCCCCTGAGTCACTGACAATGCGCAAAACCCCCTAGCCTTTTCTTCTTCTTCCCCGAGGTCCTTCCCCTAATGCAAACAGTACCCGCGGGAAAGAAAAGGGCGGCGCGGCTTACCGGCGGCGAGAGAGGTCCGGCGAGGGGCAGGGTTGGCTCCGGGAGGTCCTGGCGGTCACAACGATGTACGGCTTGACGGCGGAGGTGGCCGGAATCGTCCGGTCCACTTGTGCAGGCGGGGGATCTCGTCGGCGGTGGGTGTTCCGGCTAAACCACGATGATCTAGTGCAATCAACTGGCACGATGAGCTTCACGGGGTGACATAGAGGCTATGTGCACAAGGAATCGAAGAATGGAACAGAGGATTACCCGGTCTACGTTCACCGGCGGTCGAGCAAAGTCCGGCGACCGTGGACTGGCTTCTCCGGCGAAGCAAACTCCAATTCCTTGCTCGGGGAGCTTCACCGAGGCGTGCACAGTCTATTCCATGGGTTGGACAGGGTTGGGAAGGGCTCTGCTGGCCGGTCTACGGTGGCAGGGCTCGGGTGGCCGCGGGCACGCCGTGCACGGGGCAAACGCCGGTGGTTTCGGGCTCCGGTGAGGTCGAGCGTGCGCGGAGGAGTACGGTCGACGCCTAAGGGTGATTTATTGGCGCGGGCGAGAGCAGGAGACGCGGGCATGGCTTGGCGTGGCGTGGGGCGCGCGGGGTCGGGCGTGGGCGTTCTCTGGCGCGCGCAGAGCGTGTCTAACACGTGGAGGTGTTCTTCTGCCCATGTTCAAAAGCTTGCTGAGATCGCATACGTGCGAATCTTGGCAAAAATCCGGCGCAGACCTCTTCCTGACACCTATGGCTATCTCTTGTATGTGAGTTCCAAGGGAAGATAAGCCCTAGGTCAGAAGATATGCGGACGCCAAATCTGGCTTGTCTCCCTGCCCACTTCGCGACAAAAATGATGCCAAGACATGTCAAACGTCAAGGGCTCGGTCTCAACTTTTTCCAGGGGGTGCCTTAGATGGTATGCCACATTTTTGGTATAGAACTTAGGTGGTTTTGGTGTCATCTTCAAGGTGAACACGGTGGATCTTTAGATTAGGTGTAGATTTTGACTTAGAGAGAATTAGAGAGCTCTAGCTCTTTCTCTACTTAAAGAATGGATTTGGGGTTTCTTAAGGGGTCTTTTTGCAATGTTTCCTCTCTATATTTGTTGATTAATATGTTACTTAACTTTTGCCAAAGGTTAGGTCATGATTTGCACATTTGCTTAATCTCTCCCCCCTTCAACCATTGTTTTAGGAGATAGGGGTTCAAGAGAGGTCAAGGGTTTACTCCCTTCTTGCCCAAGGTGGTAAGTGCACAAAAGCTTGAGTAATGCTTTTAGGTCATTAACATTCTTGGCAAACACAGGGTCTCCAAGGTTCTTATGCTATTCTCCTTAAGTTTCTTCCACATGTGATCATAGTCATTAGTGTATAGATGTGCCATAGCCATGGTAACACTTGAGGTGTTACAGGACTCAATGACAGGCTTCAACGAAAAATGGCAACCTGCTTAGACCTTACTTAAAGTAGGGTTGTCAGTACTGCACTGGCAGTCGAAGCCAAAAATACAGGACATGGGAAATCAAAGGGGTTTGGAGGTGAAAGTTCGAATGAAGGACTAGAAAAGAGAACCAGGTTGGTCATCCGACCTTTTAATCAAAATCGCTCTTCATCTCGCCCACCTTCATATCCCTTCAAGCAGCCTGTCGTTATTCGTCCCGCTACTGCCCCCGCTCCCACCAATCAGCCGAGTGCCCCTAGTACTCGTTTCCCTGCTCTCCCTAGTTCTTCCACTGGTTGCTTCAACTGTGGAAAGTCTGGACATTTCATCAAGGACTGCCCACACCCAAAGCAAAATAAAACCAATTTATAACAGAACTCTAGGAACTCCAACCAAGGAAAGGGGAACATGGCTAATACTTCAATAGGCAAAAATTTCAAGAAAACTGGACGGATTTATTATACTCAGGTGGCTACAACACTGGAGGGCGAGCCGGTAATGATGGGTACGTACCTTGTTGCCAATTACCCAGCGGTTATTCTCTTCGATTCTGGTGCATCACATACCTTCATAAGCAAGAATTTTGTGGAAAAGCATTGCATTCCTTGCACTGAATCAAGGGAAGGATTTATTATCCATTCACCTGGGGGACAGGTATTTACTAAGGAAGTAGCCTTCCACATACCAGTAACATTGGTCAGGTGGGAATTTCCTACCAATATGATTGTTTTAAAGGGGCAAGACATAGATGTAATCCTGGGCATTAATTGGTTATCCCAGCATAAAGCTATCATCAATACAGACTTAAGGACCATCAAATTGAGCTATCATACTAGAAATCCAAGATATTCCAATCTGGCAAGTTGTCCTTGTCAAACCATTTGGCAAGTTTATGAAGCTATCATACCAGAAATCCAAGATATTCTGGTGGTATGTGAATTCCCAGATGTCTTTCCTGAAGACTTGCCTAGGTTGCTGAAAGTCGCCTAGAGGGGGGTGAATAGGCGGAATCTGAGAATTATAAACTTAAGCACAACTACAAGCCAGGGTTAGCGTTAGAATTAAAATCGAGTCCGAAAAGAGAGGGTGAAAAAAAATCACAAGCAAATGAAGAGTGAGACGCGGTGATTTGTTTTACCGAGGTTCGGTTCTTGCAAACCTACTCCCCGTTGAGGTGTCACAAAGACCGGGTCTCTTTCAACCCTTTCCCTCTCTCAAACGGTCACCTAGACCGAGTGAGCTTCTCTTCTCAATCAATCGGGACACCAAGTCCCCACAAGGACCACCACACAATTGGTGTCTCTTGTCTTGATTACAATTGAGTTGGGAACAAGAAAGAAAGAAGAAGAAAAGCGATCCAAACACAAGAACTCATAAGAACACAAATGTCACTCTCTCTAGTCACTATTTGATTGGAATAAACTTTGGACTTGGGAGAGGATTTGATCTCTTTGTTTGTGTCTTGGAGTGAAGTCTAGAGCTCTTGTATTGAATGCAAATGGATGAAACTTGGATGCATTGAAGTGTGGTGGTTGGGGGGTATTTATAGCCCCAACCACCAATATGGCCATTGGTGAAGGCTTCTGTCGTATGGCGCACCGGACAGTGCGGTGCGCCAGCCACGTCACCAGGCCGTTGGGTTTCGAACGTTGGAGCTCTGACAAGTGGGGCCACCGGACAGTCCGGTGGTGCATCAGACAGGTCCTGTTCACTGTCCGGTGCGCCTTCTGGCACCTGCTCTGACTTCTGCGCGCGCAGGCGCGCACTGTTTACTTTCACTGTTCATTTGCAGACGACCGTTGGCGTGAAGTAGCCGTTGCTCCGCTGGCACACCGGACAGTCCAGTGTTACACCGGACAGTCCAGTGAATTATAGCGGAGCGGCTTCCCCAAATTCCCGAAGCAGGCAAGTTCGAGTGAATCCTCCCTGGTGCACCGGACACTGTCCGGTGGCACACCGGACAGTCCGGTGCGCTAGACCAGGGCTGCCTTCGGTTTAACTTTGCTCCTTTGTTTTGTACCCTGTCTTTTATCTTTGTATTGGTTTGTTGTGAACCTTTGGCACCTGTAGAACACATATTCTAGAGCAAACTAGTTAGTCCAATAATTTGTGTTGGGCAATTCGACCACCAAAATTCATTTGGAAAAGGTTTGACACTATTTCCCTTTCAATCTCCCCCTTTTTGGTGATTGATGCCAACACAAACCAAAGCAAGTATAAAAGTGTAGAATTGAACTAGTTTGTGTAAGGTAAGTGCAAAGGTTGCTTGGAATTGAAACCAATAAAATTATTTCAATAGATATGCATGGATTGTTTTCTTCTTATTTAAAATTTTGGACCACGCTTCCACCACGAGTTTTGTTTTTGCAAGTTCTTTGTAAAATTCTTTTCAAAAACCTTTTGCAAATAGTCAAAGGTATATGAATAAGATTGAAAGAAGCATTTTCAAGATTTGAAATTTTCTCCCCCTGTTTCAAATGCTTTTCCTTTGACTTAAACAAAACTCCCCTTCAATGAAATTCTCCTCTTAGTGTTCAAGAGGGTATTACAAATTTTTGAAGATACTAGAACTTTCTCCCCCTTTTGAACACAATAAGATATTTGAAAACTTTATTTTAAAATTTGGTGGTGGTGTGGTCCTTTTGCTTTGGGCTAATACTTTCTCCCCCTTTGGCATGAATCGCCAAAAACGGATACTTATGAGTGAAATATAAGCCCTTTAACTTTTCTCCCCAATGGCAAACAAATAGATATGAGTGAAGATTATACCAAAGTGGAGAATGATGCGGAATACCGGCAAATACCAATGGAGTTGAGTGGTAGCGCCTTCTTTGCCGAATACTCCATTTCCCTTCCAATTCTATGACTAAGCATAAGATTACACATGAAAACACATCAGTCATAGACATAAAAAAGATATGATCAAAGGTATATAAATGAGCTATGTGTGCAAAGAATCAATCAAAATTCCGAGAATCAAGAATATTTAGCTCATTCCTAAGTTTGGTAAAGGTTTTCTCATCTAAAGGCTTGGTAAAGATATCGGCCGATTGATCTTTGGTGTTTATATAGGCTATCTCGATATCCCCCTTTTGTTGGTGATCTCTCAAAAAGTGATACCGAATGACTATGTGCTTAGTGCGGCTGTGTTCAATGGGATTATCCGTCATGCGGATTGCACTCTTATTATCTCATAGGAGAGGGACTTTGCTAAATTTGTAGCCATAGTCCCTAAGGGTTTGCCTCATCCAAAGTAATTGCGCGCAACAATGGCCTGCGGCAATGTACTCGGCTTCGGCGGTAGAAAGAGCCACTGAGTTTTGTTTCTTTGAAGCCCAAGACACCAGGGATCTCCCAAGAAACTGACAAGTCCCTGATGTGCTCTTCCTATCAATCTTACACCCTGCCCAATCAGCATCGGAATATCCTAATAAATCAAAAGAGGATCCCTTGGGGTACCAAAGACCAAACTTAGGTGTTTGAACTAAATATCTCAAGATTCTCTTCACGGCCCTAAGGTGAACTTCCTTAGGATCGGCTTAGAACCTTGCACACATGCATACAGAAAGCATAATGTCCGATCGAGATGCACATAAATAGAGTAAAGATCCTATCATCGACCGGTATACCTTTTGATCTACGGATTTACCTCCCGTGTCGAGGTCGAGATGCCCATTGGTTCCCATGGGTGTCTTTATGGGCTTGGCATCCTTCATTCCAAACTTGGTGAGAATGTCTTGAATGTACTTCGTTTGGCTAATGAAGGTGCCCTCTTAGAGTTGCTTCACTTGAAATCCTAGAAAATACTTCAACTCCCCCATCATAGACATCTCGAATTTTTGTATCATGATTCTACTAAACTCTTCACAAATAGATTTGTTAGTAGACCCAAATATGATATCATCAACATAAATTTGGCATACAAACAAATCATTTTCAATAGTTTTAGTAAAGAGAGTAGGATCGGCCTTGCCGACTTTGAAGCCATTAGTGATAAGAAAATCTCGAAGGCATTCATACCATGCTCTTGGGGCTTGCTTGAGCCCATAAAGCGCCTTAGAGAGTTTATATACATGGTTAGGATACTCACTATCTTCAAAGCCAGGAGGTTGCTCAACATAGACCTCTTCCTTGATAGGTCTGTTGAGGAAGGCACTCTTCACGTCCATTTGATAAAGCTTAAAGCCATGGTAAGTAGCATAGGCAAGTAATATACGAATTGACTCAAGCCGAGCTATGGGTGCATAGGTTTCACCAAAATCCAAACCTTCGACTTGTGAATACCCTTTGGCCACAAGTCGGGCTTTGTTCCTTGTCACCACACCATGCTCATCTTGTTTGTTGCGGAAGACCCACCTGGTTCCTACAACATTTTGGTTAGGACGTGGAACCAAATGCCAGACCTCATTCCCTGTGAAGTTGTTGAGCTCCTCTTGCATCACCAGCAATCCGAATCTTGAAGTGCTTCCTCTACCCTGTGTGGCTCAATAGAGGAAACAAAAGAGTAATGTTTACAAAAATGAGCAACACGAGATCGAGTGGTTACCCCCTTATGAATATCACCGAGGATAGTGTTCACGAGGTGATCTCGTTGGATTGCTTGATGGACTCTTGGGTGTGACGGCCTTGGATCTTGTTCATCTTCCTTGTCTTGATTATGGTCATCTCCCCCTTGATCATTGCCCTTCTCTTGAGGTGGCTCATCATCTTGATCTTCTCCTTCATCATCTTGAGCCTCATCCTCATCTTGGGTTGGTGGAGATGCTTGCATGGAGGAAGATGGTTGATCTTGTGCTTATGGAGGCTCTTCGGATTCCTTAGGACACACATCCCTAATGGACATGTTCCTTAGCGCGATGCACGAAGCCTCTTCATCATCTAGTTCATCAAGATCAACTTGCTCTACTTGAGAGTCGTTAGTCTCATCAAACACAATGTCATAAGAAACTTCAACTAGTCTAGTGGACTTGTTAAAGACTCTATATGCCCTTGTGTTTGAATCATAACCAAGTAAAAAGCCTTCTACAGCCTTATGAGCAAATTTGGATTTTCTACCTCTTTTAACAAGAATAAAGCATTTGCTACCAAAGACTATAAAATATGAAACATTAGGCTTTTTACCGGAGAGGAGTTCATAAGAAGTTTTCTTGAGGATTCGGTGTAGATACAACCAGTTGATGGCGTAGCAAGCGGTGTTGACCGCCTCGGCCCAAAACCGATCCAAAGTCTTGTACTCATCAAGCATGGTTCTTGCCATGTCCAATAGAGTTCTATTCTTCCTCGTCCACTACACCATTTTGTTGTGGCGTGTAGGGAGAAGAGAACTCATGCTTGATACCCTCCTCCTCAAGGAAGCCTTCAATTTGAGAATTCTTGAACTCCGTTCCGTTGTCACTTCTTATTTTCTTGATCCTCAAGCCGAACTCATTTTGAGCCCATCTCAAGAATCCTTTCAATGTCTATTGGGTTTGAGATTTTTCCTGTAAAAAGAATACCCAAGTGAAGCGAGAATAATCATCCATAATAACTAGACAGTACTTACTCCCGCCGATGCTTATGTAAGCTATCGTGCCGAATAAATCCATGTGGAGTAACTCAAGTGGCCTATCAGTCGTCATGATATTCTTGTGTGGATGATGAACACCAACTTGCTTCCCTGCTTGGCATGCACTACAAATCCTGTCTTTCTCAAAATGAACATTGGTTAGTCCCAAAATGTGCTCTCCCTTTAGAAGCTTGTGAAGATTCTTCATCCCAACGTGGGCTAGTCGGCGATGCCATAGCCAGCCCTTGTTAGTCTTAGCAATTAAGCAAGTGTCGAGTTCAACTCTATTGAAATCCACTAAGTATAGCTGACCCTCTAACACTCCCTTAAGTGCTACTGAATCATCACTTCTTCTAAAGACAGTAACACCTACATCCGTAAAAAGACAGTTGTAACCCATTTTACATAATTGAGAGACTGAAAGCAAGTTATAATCTAAAGAATCTACGAGAAAAACATTGGAAATAGAATGGCCAGGTGATATAGCAATTTTACCCAATCCTTTGACCAAACCTTCCATCCCCGAATGTGATTGCTCTTTGGGGATCTTGGTTTTTCTCATAGGAGGAGAACATCTTTTTCTCCCAGTCTTGTGGTTTGTGCACCCGCTGTCGATGATCCAACTTGAGCCCCCGGATGCATAAACCTACAAAACAAATTTAGGCCTTGTTCTTAGGTACCCAAACGGTCTTGAGTCCTTTTACATTAGAAACAAGCACCTTGGGTACCCAAACACAAGTCTTAGAGCCCTTGTGTTTGCCCCCAACATATTTGACAACTACTTTGCCTGATTTGCTAGTAAGCACATATGAAGCACCAAAGGTCTTAAATGAAATGTTATGATCATTTGATGCAATAGGAGATTTTTTTAGGCATTTTAACATGTGTAGAACGCCTAGAGCTAGAAGCCTCATTCTTATAAATAAAAGCATGGTGACAAACAGGATGAGTCTTCTTAGCATGAATTCTCCTAATCTTATCCTCAGGATAACCAGCAGGATACAAAATATAACCCTCGTTATCCTGAGGCATGGGAGCCTTGCCCTTAACAAAATTAGACAATCTTTTAGGAGGGGCATTAAGCTTGACATTGTCTCCCTGTTGGAAGCCAATGCCATCCTTAATGCCAGGGCGTCTCCCACTATAAAGCATGCTACGAGCAAATTTAAATTTCTCATTTTCTAGTTCATGCTCGGCAATTTTAGCATCTAGTTTAGCTATATGATCATTTTGTTGTTTAATCATAGCAAGGTGATCATGGATAGCATCAATATTAATGTCTCTACATCTAGTACAAATAGAAACATGATCAATGCTAGATGTAGAGGGTTTGCAATCATTTAATTCAACAATCTTAGCATGTAAAATAGCATTCTTATCTCTAAGATTGGAAATGGAAGCATTGCAAACATCTAAGTCTTTAGGCTTAGCAATTAATTTTTCATTCTCATTTCTAAGGCTAGCAAGAGATGCATTCAATTTATCAATCTTAGCAAATAAACTAGCATTATCATTTCTAAGATCGGTAATTGAATCATCACAAATATTTGACTTCTCAACCTTACCAATCAAATTAGCATTCTCAATTCTAAGGTTGGAGATAGAGTCATGGCAAGTGCTTAGCTCACTAGTTAATTTTTCACATTTTTCTACCTCTAAAGCATAAGCATTTTTAGTCTTAACATGCTTTTTGTTTTCTTTAATAAGGAAATCCTCTTGGCTATCCAACAGTTCATCCTTCTCATGAATAGCACTAATCAATTCATTCAACTTTTCTTTTTGTTGCATGTTAAGATTGGCAAAAATAGTAAGCAAATCATCCTCATCATCACTAGAATTAGCCTCATCCCTAGATGTTGCATATTTAGTGGAGGATCTTGATTTTACCTGTTGGGGGCTTGTTCTCAAATGCTATGAATTAAGAACAAGGCAACACGAAAATGTTAAGTACAAATGCCCTTCGTCCGATGAAGCATTATCCCCCCAAGGATTTAATGAGCTTCGGACGAAGGTCAAGAGTAAAATATTATGAAGATTTCACCTTCGTAATCGTACTCGTAAAACAACAAATAATGAGAAATGACATATAAAATATAAAATATATTCACATGTTTTATTATATGACCATATGAGTATCGGAACATAACGTTTGAATACAATTATACCTTCCTCTTGGCGGGAAGTAACAATTCAAGCATAATGAGCCAGTGATTACAAGATCGCGTGAACAGTGCTGGCGTACTGTTCACCTATTTATAGACACAGGATGCGACATGTGTAAAATAACATTTGAACCCTTTGCAATTGATTACAATAATGACGCAAACATCATGGGTCTTTGAGTCAATCCATCTTTAAGTCGGTTCAGCCCTTCGTCTTAAGATTCATCATTGTGCCGAAGCTCTTTGAGTAATAGCTTCGGCGCTTGCTCCTGAGAGTGTCTACCGAAGGTGTTCTCTTTCTTTAGGATCTTCGGCTACGAAGCACACCCCCAACAGTAGCCCCTTCGTGGTGCTAGATCGTTTTTCGTAACGAGCTTCATCCGTGAAAAAGTCTTCTATGCTTCAGGATGCCGAAGATCCGAAAAACACCTTCCCTGAGCTCGTTGGCGAGAAACGATTAAAATATTCTGTGCTCGAGGTGGCTCCATCTTGCAGTAGTTACGCGCGCCCTGGTGATTCACCCTCTCGAACCCTGTGGCCCACCGTTTAGCGTGTGCGGGTGACTATTTGTTCGGTGAGGGAGTCTTTGATGATTCACCTTCTCACCTGCGACACTATATAAACAGACGAGTAGGTGTGAAGTTACCACAACATTCATTGCTATTGCACGGTTTTGCTGCCAAAATTTTAGCCATAGCCAAAACTTATTCATCGTGCTCAGATGAAGCCCCGCTTTTGAATCTGCTTTGTCACAAAAAGAAGAGCTTTGGGAAAATCAGAAAAGTCAACAACGAAAAATTTCAAGAAAGACATAATTAAATGGCCAGAGTTTGCTCCATTGCTAGGGTTGATCGCGAGGGAGATGAGACCGAAGCTGTTGAGACTGTTCCGATTTCTGAAGCTATGAAGCGGTCTGGGCTGGTAACATCGGAGGACGTCCCTGTCGCCGGGGCAGAACAAGTTAATGTTGAGGAGACCGATTTTGAAGATGATTATAGCAGCGCTGTGCCGAGCAAACCTAGCCACCTTGATTTTGGGAAATCCACAGTCTCCAAAGGTGACCTACCTAAAATGCTGAAATTGGGGTATTTCAATGAAGAGAATAAAAAGCTGGTTCGCTTTGGTGGAGAGGAAAGTATTCCGAAGCCGAAAAAAGATGAAATAGTAGTTTTTAAGAGTTTCTTCAAAGCTGGTTTGAGATTTCCCTTGAATAAGATGATTGATGATGTGTTGAAGAAGTTTGGGATCTACTTCCATCAGCTAACTCCAAACGCTATCGTTAGGCTTAGCGTTTACATTTGGGCTCTCCGAAGCCAAGGGGTGGAACCGTTTGCCGAAGGTTTCTGCCGAGTACATGAACTGCATTACCAAACCAAGGTCAGGAAAGATGGGTTGCATGAAAACTTCGGTTGCTACAATTTTGCCTACCGGAAGACTACAAAATTTCCTGTGATCAGCTACCGAAGCAAGTGGCCGGCAGGCTAGAAATCGGAATGGTTCTATGTCAAAGTTGACGATGATAAGGAGAAGTTAGTCCAGAGCCCACTAGAGCTAATCTTCGGAGAGACCCGACCCCCGTGCAACATGTTGCCAGGGAGTCCAAGTCAGATTGCTCTAGCTGAATTTAGGATTATCGCAGAGCACATTGGTACTAGAGACTTAGTGCAGGAATTTTTGGCTTTCAAAATATTTCCAACTATGAAAGAGTGGGCCATGCCGAAGCTCGAAGGAAAAAAGAAGGAAGGAGAACTTATCCGACTGCCCTACCATTACAAATTCAAGAGACATTTTAAAGTACCCTGCCAAGAATGGTTGGATACAATCGAAGTGATGTGTAACGAAATTCATGGAAATTACTCTAAAAAGGAAGATCAATTAATGACAGCAGCCTTTGGCACCCGTCCGAAACGAAGGCTAAATCGAGTGATGGATGCTATAGGCTTTCAATATCCTGACTACGATCTACTGGACAAGGGTGCCGAAGGACAAAAAAGAAAAAGGGTGGCTAGCGCTCTGAATAAGGACGACGAAGATCAATCAAAGAAGAAAAAACAAGAGTCTGTGGCGAAAACAGTTGCTTCGAAGAAAAGAAAAACCTCAACTTCGAAGCAAAAACCAACTGATGAAGAAAAGACTTCTGCAACATCCTCTGCTTCTGAAATAGAGGAAATACTGAAGGTAATGACTGAAACTTTGCCTATCAAACTAAGTCCGCTGGGGTGACATCTGACGAAGCTTTTTCAGAAGGAAAAGGAGCCCATAAAAACGGAAGCACCTAAGCCAAAGAGGCAAAAAATCATTACTGTGACAGAAGTTATTGAAGCAACTCCACCAAGAGCTTCAGCTCCGAAGGTGCCAGCCATTGAAAGCATGATAGCTACCGAGGCTGTACCTTCGGAGGCTCTCGCAGAAGAGGTCAAAGCCGAAGATGCCAAATCCGAAGATATTAATTTAGAGAGCATAGCTGCTGATATAGACAAGATGTTACTAAACATGGCCGCGGAAGAAGCTGCCGCAGCCACCGAAGAGACTACGGCCACAAAACCCGAGAAAGAAGAGATGATCGAAGATACTTCGGAAGATGAGACCTTTGATTTTCAAAACTTAATTGGCCAAGAGCTGACAAAAGCTGAGAAAAAAGAATTAAAAGAATATCCTATATCCTGTGGGTATCGGCCGGGAGCACTTCTCTTCGGTGGCATTGATGACGAAAAGTTAGGCTGCATACGAGATCAGACTGCTGCGAAGGTCATCGGTACTCTATCAAAGAGTATCGGTTTCCCGAAGCTCGAAGCAGATATCAGCCGCTACCGACGACAACACATTGTCGGCAGTTTGTTCTATTCCAATTTTAAGGTAAACATCTTGCATCTAACCCTTACTATTTGTAATAACACAAATATTTTCTAACGAAGGTCATTTGTCCATAGAGTATGCTCTTGAGAAAGGCCTTAAAAATGCAACAGGACTTAGAAGACAAAAGGCACGAAGTTATAATTGGGAACTTAGAAAACAGAATAAAAGAGCTACCATGGAAAAGAAAGACTTTGAGCTTCAATCAGCCGAAGGCTTATTAGCGGATGCTGAAGCCAAAATAACGGAATTAAATTCGAAGCTTCTTTCCCAATCAGAAAATTTTGAACAAGAAAAGCGGAAACTTGATGTAAAGCTTGAAGCCGAAATTCAAAAAAGCTCGGAGCTGAAATAATCCTTGACAAATCTTCAGAAAAAATGCCTGGAGTTCAGCAATCGATGCATCCAACAGTTGAAGCAGATGTTTCATTTTGTCGGAGCTAGCAGTGAAAAGTTCACTCCTTCGGCTGAAGTCCTGCCTGGTGCCTTCGAGCATATTGAAGGTGAAATCAATAATCTTGACGAAGTCATAGCTGGGCATGGCGATTTCTATGCCCTGGCAGCTTCTCGGGGCACAATTGTTGCCTTTTTGAAGTCTGGCTGTGAACACGGAAAGATTGTTAATAGACCCAACTTCAGCCTGTCAACAGAAGACTTAGATAATATTCCCAGCTTGGCCCGAAGTATTGCGAATAGATTCATAAAATTAGTATGGACAAAGGGTGGCCGGAGCAAAGCTGGTGACGAAGCCGAAGCTGAAGCTGAAGCTGAAGCTGAAGCTGCAGAGTAAAAGGATGAAGCTCTATGGGTGCTGTCGAAGCTCGAATAGTCTGTTAAGAATAGCTCAAAAAACTTTGTATAAAATATGATGTAATCAAATTTGACTTTGTAATATAATCTTACTTTTCCGTCAATGTATGAAATGCTTTGGTGTGGACGAAATTAATACTTTTGAGCCGAAGGCGAAAAACACCTTCCCTTCTTTGCGTACACAGCGAAGCATAAAATTGCCTCTTTTTCCCTTTTTTCCAAAGCCTTCTCTTTCAAAGCCGAAGGAAGTTTGTATGTTATGATGATGATGATCCTATGTATGTCTAAGTGAATGTTTTATGAATGCAAATGTATGATGTAATGTATCGTGCAAATGAATGTTCGAAGATACATACGAAACCATAACCACAACTGTTATTCCCTTAGGAATAACAAATCTTTGTCGTTTATTTTTCGGCTTCACCGCTTATTTTTGGTGTATCAGTGCTGACTTTTCGCTGTAAGCCTCCCTTAGGAGCTTCTTCGCCTTTTACTTCAGCGGAATCAGCGTTTATTTTTCGCTGTAAGCCTCCCTTAGGAGCTTCCTCGCCTTTTACTTCAGTGGAATCAACGTTTATTTTTCGCTGTAAGCTCTGCATTCCCTTAGGAACGACTTTTGAGCAGAAAACTTACGCTGCGCTCCTTTAGGAACGACTTTTTGTAGCTTCGTCATGCTCTGCATCCCCTTAGGGACGTCTTTTGAGCTTCTCCCTGTTTTTCCTTTTTCTCTTTGCACTCGATGGTGCATGCCCAGTTTTTACATTTACATCTTCAGGGGATATTGCTCTTGTAGAGCTGGTATAAGAAAAAGAGAAATTACATGCTATGGCCCCATTAAAAACCTTTCTCCCCTTTGGAAAGGAAAAGGGTGCCATAGGAAAGAATAAAAAAAGATTATATCAGGTTACACATAATACCGCCGAAGCTCATCTGCATTCCAAGATCTAGGAATGTCATTGCCATCCATATCCTTCAACCTGAAGGAACCGGGTCTTGACAAAGATGTTACCAGAAAAGGTCCTTCCCACTTCAGCTGAAGCTTGCCTACTGTGTCGGAGTTGGCCACTCTCCAAAGCACCAGATGTCCCGACTTAATATTTTTTAACCGAACCTTTCTGTCGCGCCATTTTATTGTTTCTGCTTGATATTTATTGATGTTCTCCATAGCCTGAAGCCTCATCCCTTCTATAGCATCTTTTGCCACAGAATAATCAGCCTCGGTCTCTGCCGAAGCCACTGCTCTTATTGATCCCATTTTAGCTTCTTCTGGGGTTATTGCTTCATCACCAAACAGCAATTTGAATGGTGTAAAGCTTGTTGATCTTGACACTGTTGTGTTGTGACTCCACACCACTTTGATTAATTCATCTGGCCACTTTCCCCTAGGCTGATTGAAGATTAACTTCATTATTCCTGTCATTATTATGCCATTGGCTCTTTCAACAAGTCCATTTGACTCCAGATGCCGAACGGATGTAAAATGGATCTTCGTGCCAATTCGTTCACAAAACTCTCTGAAAGCTTCGGAATCAAATTGTGTTCCATTGTCCACAGTGATAGCCTTTGGCACCCCAAAGCGACACACAATATTCTGCCAGAAAAACTTTTGAACAGTGACCGAAGTTATTGTGGCTAAAGGCTTCGCCTCAATCCACTTAGAAAAATATTCTACTGCCACCACAACATATCTTAAATTCCCTTGTGCTGGTGGAAGTGGGCCTAACAAATCAAGGCCCCACCTTTGCAATGGCCAAGTGGGTTGTATTAATTGAGTTAGAGACGAAGGTTGTTTTTGGTCTCTTGCACATTTTTGACAACCTTCGCACTTTTGGACTAATTTTGTTGCATCCGAAGCTGCCTTCGGCCAATAAAATCCTTGACGGAAAACTTTACACAACAAAGGCCTAGATCCAATGTGAGATCCACACAGGCCTGCATCTATTTCTTTCATTAGCTCAATACCTTCAGCTCTGGATAAACATTTGAGTAATGGAGAACAGACTCCATGCTTATATAACTCCCCTTCTATTATTACATATGGACGGGCTCTTACCGCTATTCTCTTATGATAAGCTTCGTCATCTGAAAGGAAATTGCCCTAAAGAAAAGAGATGATCTCAGTTCTCCAATCTTCACTATAGACGGGAGATATATTGAGTACTGCTCTTTCAAGAGGATCAACCGAAGGTGCTTTTATTGTTTCAAAGAATACTTTTGAAGGTAAGGGCAGCCCCTGTGCCGCTGACTTGGCTAGTAGATCAGCATGCTCATTTTCTCCTCGTGGATTATTCTTGACAGAAAACCCTTCGAAGGAAGCTTCAAGTCTTCGAACTATATCCAAATATTTCTCAAGCTTCGGATCTCTTGCTTTGCAACTTTTGTCAACATGGCCAGAAATGACTTGAGAATCAGTTTTGAGAATCGCCCTTCTTATCCCCATTGCCTTTAGCTTCCGAAGACCCAAGAGCAAAGCTTCATATTCAGCAATATTATTTGTACAACTAAAATCAAGTTTCACTATGTAGCATGTTCTGACTTTTGAAGGTGCAATTAAAACGGCAGCTGCACCTGCCCCGAAGGTTCCCCAGGAACCATCGCAAAATACTGTCCAAGCTTTGGCATCTTTACTTGCTTCTTCTTCGTGAGACCCTGGCGTCTAGTCAGCGATGAAATCTGCTAGCGCCTGGGACTGAATCGAAGATCTATGCACATAATCGATGCAGAACTCATTGAGTTCCGCAGCCCACTTTTCAATCCTTCCCGTAGCTTCTCTGTTTCTCATAATATCCTTCAAAGGCTGTGATGAAGGAACAATTATATGGTATGCTTGAAAGTAATGTCGAAGCTTCCTGGAGGCCATTAAAACAGCATACAGCACCTTCTCCATTTCTGTATAGTTTTTCTTTGATAAACTGAGAACTTCGGAAACAAAGTATATTGGAGCCTGCTTTTTCAATTGCCCTTCAAGCTTCTCCTGAACAAGCGTCGCACTTACTACAGAGTACGAAGCTGCCACATACAGCAGCATAGGAGCCCCTGGCGCTGGTGGAGTTAAAGTTGTTAAATCTATCAAATACTGTTTCAGTTCTTCGAAAGCTTTTCAAAGAATGGTAAATTTCTCTCTGCCGATCTGGATATAAATCGATTCAAAGATGCCAATCTTCCTGTCAGCCACTGAGCCCCTTTCTTTGTGCTTGGTGGCTCCATCTGAAGGATAGCTTCGATTTTATTTGGATTAGCTTCGATTCCTTTTGTTGAAACCAGACAACCAAGGAATTTCCCCTTCTTTACCCCGAAGACACACTTTTCCGGATTCAGCTTCAGACCAGCTTGCCTAAAATTGGCGAATGTCTCCTATAGATCAGCAATGTGATTTTCTTGCTTTGTGCTTTTTACTATGATATCATCAACATATGTTAGCACGTTTCTGCCTATCTGAGAATGAAGGACCTTTAATGTCATTCTGCTGAAGCTTCCTCCAGCATTCTTAAGCCCCTCAGGCATCCGAAGGTAACAATATGTACCACTGGGGGTGATAAAGCTGGTTTTTGGCTCGTCTTCTTTCTTCATCTAGATTTGATGGTAGCCTGAGTAACAATCTAGTAAACTCATGAGCTCTGACGAAGCTGCTGCGTTTACCAAAGAATCTATCCTTGGTAATGGAAATTCATCCTTCGGACAAGCCTTGTTGAGATCAGTAAAATCAATGCACATTCTCCATTTACCATTGGCCTTCTTCACCATAACAGTGTTAGCTAGCCATTCTGGGTATTTTACTTCTCTGATGACTCCAGCGCTGAGGAGTCTTTTCACTTCATTCCGAGCACCTTCGGCTTTGTCATCAGACATCTTCCGAAGCATCTGCTTCCTGGGTCTGAAGGATGGGTCCACATTGAGCGAGTGTTCAATAACATCCCTATTGACACCACAGAGATCATTGGCTGACCAAGCAAAAACATCTTTGTTGTTGAACAAAAACCTTATCAGGGTTTTCTCCTGTTCTTCAGATAATTGGGAACCCAGCAGCACCTTTTGCTCTGCAATATCTTCACATAAAAGCATAGGCTTCGGCTGTCGGCCGAAGCAGCCTTCTCCCTTCTGTACTTGTACTGCTCACAAGCTTCTTTTCCATCTATGTTATGGATTGCCTTTGAATCTGTCCAGTTCCCTTCAGCTTTTCTGGCAGCTTCCTGACTCCCATGAATAGCAATAGGTCCCTGATCCGAAGGTATCTTCATGCAAAGATATGCTGGATGAAGAATTGCTTCAAAAGCATTAAGTGTTCCATGACCAATGATTGCATTATAGGGGTATTCCATGTCAACAATATCAAACACAACTTGCTCAGTTCTGGTGTTGTTAACAAATCCGTAGGTCACTGGCATGGTGATCTTGCCAAGTGCTACAATCTGTCTTCCTCCGAAGCCACAGAGAGGGTGTGTAGCATCATGAATCTTGTCTTCTGGCTCTTGCATTTGTCTGAAGTCCTTAGCAAATATGATATCAGCTGCACTGCATGTATCAACCAAAACATTGTGGACCAGAAACCCTTTGATAACACAAGAAATAACCATAGCATCATTGTGAGGGAAATCCTTGAGCTGAAGATCCTCTTGGGAAAAGGTAATTGGAATGTGAGACCATCTTGACTTGATGAAGGGTCCCTGCACTCCAACATGATGTACCCTTCTCCGTGCCTCCTTCTTCTGTTTCTTGTTGGCTGGCTCTGAGCATGAACCGCCTGTGATCGGGAGAACAAGCTTCGAAGCCGAAGCGGTTGCAGCCTGGTTCTTGAACGAAGCCATCAACTCAAAAAGTGAAAGTGAGTTCACCGGAGGTGGGCGCCAATGTTGGGGGCTTGTTCTCAAATGCTATGAATTAAGAACAAGGCAACACGAAAATGTTAAGTACAAATGCCCTTCGTCCGATGAAGCATTATCCCCCCCCCCCAAGGATTTAATGAGCTTCAGACGAAGGTCAAGAGTAAAATATTACGAAGATTTCACCTTCGTAATCGTACTCGTAAAACAACAAATAATGAGAAATGACATATAAAATATAAAATATATTCACATGTTTTATTATATGACCATATGAGTATCGAAACATAACGTTTGAATACAATTATACCTTCGTCTTGGAGGGAAGTAACAATTCAAGCATAATGAGCCAGTGATTACAAGATCGCGTGAACAGTGCCGGCGTACTGTTCACCTATTTATAGACACAGGATGCGACCTGTGTAAAATTACATTTGAACCCTTTACAATTGATTATAATAATGATGCAAACATCATGGGTCTTTGAGTCAATCCATCATTAAGTCGGTTCAGCCCTTCGTCTTAAGATTCATCATTGTGCCGAAGCTCTTTGAGTAATAGCTTCGGCGCTTGCTCCTGAGAGTGTCTACCGAAGGTGTTCTCTTTCTTTAGGATCTTCGGCTACGAAGCACACCCCCAACATTACCTTCTTCTTCTTGCCGTCCTATGCCATGAGTCACTTGTGGCCGACGTTGGGGAAGAGGAGGCCTTTGTTGATGGTGATGTTGGTGGCGTCCTTGACATCGGAGGAGTCGGAGGAGCTCTCGTCGGAGTCCCACTCCCGGCAAACATGGGCATCCCTGCCCTTCTTCTTGTAATATCTCTTCTTCTTCCCCCTCTTGTCATTATCCCTGTCACTATCACTAGACAATGGGCATTTAGCGATAAAATGACCGGGCTTACCACACTTGTAGCACACTTTCTTGGAGCGGGGCTTGTAGTCTTTCCCCCTCCTTTGCTTGAGGATTTGGTGGAAGCTCTTGATGATGAGCGCCATCTCCTCGTTGTCGAGCTTGTAGGCGTCGATGGGGACCCTACTTGGTGTAGAGTCTTCTTTCTTCTCCTTCGTTGCCTTGAATGCAACGGGTTGTGCCTCGGGTACGGAGGAGGCGCCTTGCTCGATGATCTTCTTGGAGCTTTTAATCATTTGTTCATAGCTCACAAATTTTCCTATTACTTCCTCGGGAGACATTAGTTTATATCTTGAATCACCACGAATTAATTGAACTTGAGTGGGGTTAAGAAATACGAGTGATCTAAGAATAACCTTGACCATTTCATGGTCATCCCACTTGGTGCTCCCGAGGTTGCGCACTTGATTTACCAAGGTCTTTAGCCGGTTGTACATGGCTTGCGGGTCTTCTCCTTGGTTGAGCATAAAACAACCAAGCTCCCCCTCGATCGTTTCCCTCTTGGTGATCTTGGTCACCTCGTCTCCTTCGTGCGCAGTCTTGAGCCCGTCCCAAATTTCCTTGGCGCTCTTCAACCCTTGTACCTTGTTATACTCCTCTCGACTTAGAGAGGCGAGGAGTATAGTGGTGGCTTGGGAGTTGAAGTGCCGGATTTGGGCAACCTCATCTAAGTCATCTTCATCCCCCGGCGGTGGTACCTGTACTCCAATCTCAACAACATCCCAAATGCTAGTGTGGAGTGAGGTTAGAAGGTGCCTCATTTTATCACTCCACATATTATAATCTTCACCATCAAAAACCGGTGGTTTGCCTAATGGAACGGAAAGAAATGGAGTACGTTTAGAAATGCGAGGGTAGCGTTGGGGGATCTTACTAAACTTTTTGCGCTCATGGCGCTTAGAAGTTACGGACGGCGCGTCGGAGTCGGAGGTGGATGGCAACGAAGAATCTGTCTCGTAGTAGACCACCTTCTTCATCTTCTTCTTCTTGTCTCCACTCCGATGCGACTTGTTGTGGGAGATTGACTCTCCCTTTCCATTGGAGTCGGACTCCCTTGATTAAGCCTTCTCGTGGCTTGTAGCGGGCTTCTCGCCGGTCATGACCTCCTTCTTGGCGTGATCTCCCGACATCACTTCGAGCGGTTAAGCTCTAATGAAGTACCGAGTTCTGATACCAATTGAAAGTCACCTAGAGGGGGGTGAATAGGCGGAATCTGAGAATTATAAACTTAAGCACAACTACAAGCCGGGGTTAGCGTTAGAATTAAAATCGAGTCCGAAAAGAGAGGGCGAAAACAAATCACAAGCAAATCAAGAGTGAGACGCGGTGATTTGTTTTACCGAGGTTCGGTTCTTGCAAACCTACTCCCCGTTGAGGTGGTCACAAAGACCGGGTCTCTTTCAACCCTTTCCCTCTCTCAAACAGCAACATCACCAGGCCATTGGGTTCCGACCATTGGAGCTCTGACAAGTGGGGCCACTGGACAGTCCGGTGGTGCACCGGACAGGTCCTGTTCACTGTCCGGTGCGCCTTGTGGCCCCTGCTCTGACTTCTGCGCGCGCAGGTGCGCACTGTTTACTTTCACTGTTCATTTAGAGATGACCATTGGCACGAAGTAGCCGTTGCTCCGCTGGCACACCGGACAGTCCGGTGTTACACCGGATAGTCTAGTGAATTATAGCGGAGTGGCTTCCCCAAATTCCCGAAGCTGGCAAGTTCGAGTGAATCCTCCCTGGTGCACCAGACACTGCCTGGTGGTGCACCGATAGTCCGGTGCGCCAGACCAGGGCTGCCTTCGGTTTAACTTTGCTCCTTTGTTTTGAACCCTTTCTTTTATCTTTATATTGGTTTGTGGTGAACCTTTGGCACCTGTAGAACATATATTCTAGAGCAAACTAGTTAGTCCAATAATTTGTGTTGGGCAATTCAACCACCAAAATTCATTTGGAAAAGGTTTGACCCTATTTCCCTTTCAGTTGCCTCTAGAAAGGGATGTGGAATTTGTGATTGAACTAAAACCCGGTACGACTCCTATTTCTAGAAGACCGTACCGAATGTCACCTAATGAATTGGCAGAACTCAAGACTCAACTCCAAAATTTGCTTGAAGAAGGGTTCATTAGGCCAAGTTTATCACCTTGGGGATGTCCCACAATTTTCATCAAGAAGAAGGATCAAACGCTTCGAATGTGCGTGGACTACCGACCCCTTAATGAGGTCATCATTAAAAACAAGTACCCTCTTCCTCGGATTGATATTTTATTCGATCAACTTACTAGAGCTCGGGTGTTCTCCAAGATTGACCTTAGGTTATCAACTTACTAGAGCTCAGGTTATCATCAGATCCGTATTCGACCCGAAGATATACCCAAGACCGCATTCACCACGCGGTATGGATTATTCAAATATCTGGTTATGTCCTTCGGATTGACAAATGCTCTAGCCCACTTCACTTATTTAATGAACTCAGTATTCATGCCCAAGTTGGATAAATTTGTGGTGGTCTTCATTGATGACATCCTGATTTATTCCAAAAATGAAGAGGAGCATGCTAAGCACTTACGGATCGTGTTGACGCGCTTAAGGGAGCACCAATTATATGCTAAGTTCAGCAAATGCGTGTTTTGGTTGGAAGAAATCTAGTTTTTGGGACATGTATTATCTGCAAAAGGAATTGCGGTCGATCCCAATAAGGTCAAGGATATTCTAGAATGGAAACCGCCTACTACAGTGCATCAAGTCTGAAGCTTACTTGGACTAGCTGGATATTACCGCAGGTTTATTCTGGATTTTTCCAAGATTGTTAAACCTATCACAGGTTTATTGAAGAATGATACCAAGTTTGACTAGTCCTCCAAATGCAATGAAGCCTTCGAGCAGCTGAAGGTGTTATTGACCACTACCTCGGTATTGGCTCAACTGGACATTGTGAAGCCTTTTGATGTGTATTGTGATGCATCAGGCAGTTGACTCGGTGTGTCCTAATGCAAGAGGGCTGAGTCATAGCTAATGCTTCAAGACAACTACGCCGGCATGAGGAGCACTATCCAACTAATGACCTGGAATTAGCCACAGTTGTTCATGCCCTTAAGATATGGCATCATTATCTGCTGCAAAATACTTGCCATTTATACACAGATCATAAATGTCTGAAATGTATCTTTACCCAGTCAGAACTAAACATGAGGCAGAGAAGATGGCTTGAGCTAATTAAAGATTATGACTTAGAAATCCACTATCACCCAGGAAAAGCTAATGTAGTGGCAGATGCACTAAGTCGCAAAGCTTCCTATCATTGTCTTACAGTAAGGGCCTCTGACACCACACTGTGTCAAGAAATGGAAAAGCTGAACCTGGGTATGGTACAACACAGAGCTTTGACACAATTAAAGCTTGAGTCTGTTCTTATACAAAGAATTATTGATGCCCAAAGGAGTGATAAGGGTATGAAGCACATTCATGTGAAATAGAAGCCGGCGAAGCTAATTGCTTCAGAAAAGATGACCAAGGGATAATATGGTTTAATGATTGCATAGTTGTGCCTAAAGATGCTGAGGTCCGCCAACAAATTTTGGATGAAGCTCATCTTAGTCGATATTCCATTCATCCCGGAAGTACTAAGATGTATCAAGACTTAAAGCAATACGATTGGTGGACGAAGATGAAGATTGAGATTGCACGCTATGTGGCAAGATGTGGCACCTGTAGACGTGTCAAGGCAGTGCACATGAAGATAGCTGGACCACTGCAAACTTTACCCATCCCTACTTGGAAATGGGAGGATATTAGCATGGACTTCATTGTGGGATTACCCAGGACAGCTAAAGGTTTTGACTCTATATGGTTATTATTGATCGACTTACAAAGATAGCTCATTTTCTGCCAGTCAAGACATATTACCTGGTCATTACCTATGCACAGATATATATTGCTCGTATTTTCAGTTTGCACGGAATTCTAAAAACAATAGTGTCAGACCGTGGACCCCAATTTGTATCCAAATTTTGGGAAAAACTGCACAAGTCTCTAGGTACTAAGTTGCTCCACAGTTCGGCCTATCATCCTCAAACAAGTGGACAAACTGAGAGAGTAAATCAAATACTTGAAGACATGTTACAGGCATGTGTCCTGGAGTTTCCGCAAAAATGGGATGACTGTCTGCCCTTAGCAGAATTTTCTTACAATAATAGCTATCAAGAAAGCATTAAGATGGCACCATTTGAAGCACTATATGGGCGACGGTGCCGGACACCCTTAAATTGGTTAGAACTTGGAGAAAGGTGGTTTTTCAGGCCTAACATGGTTAAAGAAACGGAAGTAAAAGTTCAACGGAAAAGGCACTACTTGAAAGAAGCTCAAGCTCGGCAGAAAAGTTATGTAGATAAACGATGCTGACCCTTGTTCTTTCAAGTCAAAGATCATGTGTACCTGAAAGTATCACCAATGAAGGGTGTAAACCATTTCGGGGTAAAAGGAAAGCTGGCACCGTGATATATTGGCCCATATCTCATTCTTGAGCAATGTGGACCAGTGGCATACCGGCTTCAACTGCTAGAAACATTGTCTGCAGTACATAATGTGTTACTTGTATCTCAATTGAAGAAGTGCCTTCGGGTTCCTGATCGAACCATCGACGTGGTAGATGTTACCTTGGAACCAGACTTAACATATTCAGAACATCCCATTTGAGTCTTGGATCAGAAGGACCAGATCACCGGAAAAAGAATTCTTAAATTTTATAAGGTACAATGGAACCAACATACTGAAGATGAAGCTACCTGGGAGACTCAAGACTTCTTGGAAAATAATTTTCCTAGTTTTTAGCTCCATGTAACCTGTAAGACATGTATATCTGATTGTAAAGGTGAAATAAACCCCATACCACCCCCTGCTCTGTAAGACAAGTAAAGAAATAAAGATGTGACCCTAGGACCTTAAATCTCGGGACGAGATTCTTTTATGGGGGGAAGGATGTAACATCCCTGGTGTTACTGGTACTAAAACTTGAGCATAACATCATGTGCATTGACATTTCATGTTGTTTGTCACACCTAGAATGCATTCAATAGGTAAAATTTTCAAAAGAAGTTGTGATGAGGTGACTTGAGGTGTGATCAACCCTAGGATAGGGTACTTGACCCTGGGATTAGGGCATGAGGGTGGTAGTAAGCCCAAAATGAGAAAACTTCACAAGTCATTAGAAATGTTCATAAGGTATCTAGAGTGTTGGGTTTGAGTGGCACAAAAATCCTAAAGTACTCAAAAACCTAAGAGAAACTTTAGAAAACCCTAATTGGAACCCTAGTGGGGTAAATGTAAATTCTAGACACTTTTGGACCAAAGTGCAAATATCAAAGTAATAAAGCATCACAAACCAAGTAACTTTTACATTGGAAAGGTTGTGTAATGAAATTTGGACTTATTTGCAAAAGTACCCCATGAACACTATAGGGTTAAGTCTGAATTTCAGTGAAATGCGGTCAACTTTGGAGCTCCATATCTCTAAATTTACAAGGATTTTGCCCTAGGTCAACATATCAAATTTGTAGAGCTATGATAGGGGTATGACTTTGTTGAAGTGACTAAGCCTTGATGTTGTATAAAAATTAGAGATAAACAGGCCTGAAGAGGAGCTGTCAGGCAACACTGATGACTGAATTATGGCCACCAGTGACCTTGGCAGAACTTTGAGATCAAGTTGGAGTAGGATCTAGTGATGGATTGGGTATGGTTACTATAACAAAGTTAAAGCTGGATTATAGGACAATAACTTTGAAACAGGAAGATTAGTAAGTTGTCACATGGAAAATGGAGAACAAGGCTCCTCAAATCGCGCTGTCAGAACGACTGAACAAGATAGCCATGGTACAGTACACGAAAAGATCTTCAGGTTCACTACACTTTGCCGCCGGTGACCTCCATGCCTGGATTCACACCGGCCGCCACGATCCGTGCCTCGCATGAGTGGATTATGCTCGACAATGAAAAAATCTTCACCGTGGATGAGTTTGGGGCACTGTGGCCACCCTATCATCGTGCCCACTTGCCGGCGACGTGGCTGCATGGTCTTTGTCATGGCTGTCATCGGTCACTCAGTCGCGCCATGCCTTAGGATGTCTTACAATGTCATCATGAGTTGTGGTGATTACCAAGTGACCGCCATAGCTCATTACCCAGTACCGCCATGATAGTTCACGTCAGTGACTTCCCCCTCTCTCTAGCAGCCCGCGTGTCTTCTTCGAAATTGGGCACCACCATTGTTGAGCTCTATAAATTGAAGCCCCAGTGAGCTCTGCCAGGTTGTCATGAAGCCAGAGCACCAGCCTTTGCCTCTGATTAGCCACCATAGCGCCCCAATTTTCTTTCTTCCCCCAAATCTGTTTTTCGCGCCACCGTGAACACTTCGCCGTGGCCAGCCTTCTGCAGGTTAGTTCAAGCTTCTTCACTTGATGTTATAGCCTCCCTTAAGTCCCATGCTACTTGTATACCCGTTTAATTGAACTAGGCTGCCCTAGATCACCAAGAACACATCGGATTGTTCTCGATTTTTGCCATCACCGTGAATAGAAGAATTCTAGGCTAGAATCGTGCGATTGATAGGGCGATTAGGATCGCCGAAGGTGGAATTAGGTGTCGAACCAAGAAGAGGCTTAGCCATTGCGTTTTCTGGCCAGTACGAGTTCGCCGAAGATGTGCTCGTCGCCGTCCACCGTCGTGGACCTGGCGCTGCGAAGAAATAGAAGTGCGAGGGCCTAACTGCGATTGTCAGTGAGACATTGGAATAGTGTTTAGGGGCTCTTTACCGGTTATTCAAATGGCCAGGGGCCTCTGCGCAAGTTCACCAGCGCGGGCGCGGGCGCGCGCATGTTTCTCCCATCTACAGGCCGACTTGGGCTGAATTGAGCCCAATACTATTCATTATTTCCCTTTTTCTTTTTCTACCAGGTTTAGGGAATTCATAGGAAATTGTAGAAAAATGATAAAAATATGGGACCAATTTTACTAGACTCCTAAAATCACCTAGTATTTAATAAAAATAGTTCCAAGATTTTTAGACACAACCATGAATTATTTGGTATTTAAGAAGGCCTAAACCTAGACTTTTGGAATTTTAGAAATTACCAAATAACTCCAAAAATCACAAAACTTTTTGGGTAAGCTTAATTTGGTAATTAGAGACTTTGGGTGAAGTTTGACATGTTCTGAACATTGTTTGATCCCCAAACCCAAAACCCTAGCTTTCTAGGTAATATTTGCCTTATTCTAGTATAGTACTGACTCAGAAGACCCTAGTTTCCCTGTTGTACCATAAAGGAAAGTTGTATTCAAGATACAACTTGATGTATTTCTATTATAACTGCATATTCATACCATCACATGAGCATTCATGTATATGTATGGTTATATATAGAAAACGAGAAAGAAGTAGTTGTTGAAGGAGAAGAGACTGCACCACCAGCTGAGACTCTAGCTGTGGGGAATTGTTTTTATTTTGATATCGGTGGAATAAATCCCGAATCCCCTACAACACAAGGCAAGCCCTGGTGCATTTACCTTTCCTAGTGATTTTAAACTCTTTATCACTTGAATGATGCATTAGGTGATAGGAGTTGGGTGTTAAACCAATAGCTGCATTTCCTTCCTTGGAACTGTATCCTTCCTTGATTACCTGTTTTAATAAAAGGCTTTCTGATGCTTAGTCTTGCTTTAGAAAACAAAAATATTTTGTTTTTAACCAAAGATGATGCTTCAGATGGAAAGGGATGTTTTCAAAAATAAAAATTGATGGTGGATCCATCATGGCCGTGATGGGTTCAACATCAGACAAGATGTACCTCTGCTAGGTACCAAACTTTGGGGTTTTAAATGATAAAGCTAGGACCAGCGGTTGACTTGCACGAGAAGGAAGTCTCGGTGTAGTGTCTCCGTCTAAGTCGATTAAGGACCATGTCGATGTAGGCTTGATGATTGAGGACCTTTTTAATTGACCACATGCCTCGTCATGGGTAAGCTTTGCCTCGGGCAGACTAATACCAGAAAGGCCAACATGTAATGGAAGTGGAGAGATGGCGAGAGTAGCGTGTACCCTCCGTGGCAAAAGGCTGGATGGTGGTGTATCTGTGCTCTCGGTTGGCGTGAACCTAGTCTGGTCTTATGACACCCGATGGTGAGTTGACATATGCAAGGGTTAAGTTCTACATATGTCGTGTAGTTGGAGATCTCCAGCTGGGTATAAATCGATTCGGATCGCCGTTACTTCTCGGACATGAAGACTTGGTCACTGACCTACACGTATCAATCGAGTGAAATGAAGGGTTGATAAAAGACGGTTAGTATAGGCCAAGTGCTTGAACTAGGATAGAAAGAACTCTTGCTACAGGTAATGACTTAACTTGATGATAAAACTGGATTTTTAAGGATCCACTATTAGTAAGAATTTCTGCAAACATAGTGTCTTATTCTTGAATAGCCTTACCTTGACTCCCTCAAGCTAGCATATCCTTGAGAGTCTTTTTCTTTGTCGGGTAAGACTTGCGAAAGTACACTCCGTACTCAGGGTTTTCGAACCCATGTTGTTGTAGGTGAGGAAGCAGTAGACTTTTGCTATTTCTGTTCAAAGGTGGTACCCAAGGAAGAGTCCCGGCAGTGAAGAAGGTTGCAGGAGGATGTTGCCCTCCCATCTTTAACAAACTTTTGTGTGGGAGGGTGTTTTGCCCCCCGGTCTATAATAATACTCTATGCACTCTAAATACCCTGGTATTGTAATAATAATACTCTTTCTCTATATTTGATGAATGTATATTAAGTTATTGTAATTTGCTTCCGCTTATTCTTTCCTTCGATGTAATGTAATATCTACGTGATGGGTGAAGCGCTCTTAGGCGAAATGATGAGGATACAGTTACCGAACTTGTCAAGTGATTATGTGCATCTACATGGTTGTCCAAGGTCCTCAGGACAAGGACAACTGTAGGTGGGCCTAATACCTTGGGAGGTTCCGTGTCAAAACATCCACTGGATCCTATGCAAAATCGATCTCAAAGTTCATCCTAGTTCATTGATAGTCAAATTTCAGTTTCAGTGGTGACTGACAGCCCAACTTTAGGTCCATTTTTCTCCAATTTCCATACAGTTCCAAGGCTTAGTCACTTAATCAAACTTGAACTACTAACATGGCTCTACCATTTTGTGGTAATGACTTAGGGCAAAACCTTCATGGATTAAGAGATACAAGGGCACAAACTTGGCCTAGTGACACTGATTTTCAGAGTTTAAGCCACATGATGCCTTTGGGACTTTTTTTGCAATTAACTCTTATTTGTTCCACATCAATTGAAAATATTCCAATGTAAAAGTTGTTTAGTTTTTGATACTCTATCACTTTGATATATGCACTTTGGTCCAAAAGTGCATAGAAATTGAAATCACCTTATAGGGCATAGATTAGGGTTTCTAGGTTTTCAATTAGGGTTTTGAGTGTTCTAGGTTTTATGTGCCACTTCAATTCATCAAGTTTAGTTTCTTATTAACATTTCCACTAAATTTTGAGATAATACTCAACTTCATATCACACACACCCATATACCTCACTCCCTTGGTTAAGTACCCTATTCTAGGGTTAAGAAGCACTTCAAGTCATCACATCACAACTTGTTTTGAAGTTTTAGCCTAGTGGATGCATTCTAGGTGTAACAAACGTATTGACATGTCAATACATATGATGCCATGCCCAAGTTTTAGTTCTTGTAACACCAGGGGTGTTACATCCTTCCCCCCATAAAAGAATCTCGTCCCGAGATTTAAGGTCCTAGGTTAAGTAATGGAAAAGGAAACGCGTCACAACTTCATTTCCTTATTTATCTTACAGAGCAGAGGGTGGGGTGGGATTTGTTCTAACTTTACAACAAAGTATACAAATCTTACAGGTTACATGAAGCTAAAAACCTAGGAAAATTTTCTCTAAGAAGTCTTGAGTCTCCTAGGTAGCTTCGTCTTCGGTGTGTTGGTTCCATTGTACCTTATAAAACTTGAGGTCTTATACGTTGGACTTTTTCTTCTATTTCTTTAACAAAGTCAGGCCTCAAAAACCACCGTTCTCCGGGTTCTGACCAATTTAAGGGTGTTCTACATCGTCGTCCGTACAGAGCTTCAAACGGTGCCATCTTAATGCTTTCTTGATAGCTATTATTATAGGAAAATTCTGCCAATGGCAGACAATCATTCCATTTCTATGGAAATTTTAGGACACATGCTCACAACATATCTTCAAGTATTTGATTTACCCTCTCAGTTTGTCCACTTGTCTGAGAATGATAGGCCAAACTGTGGATTTAGTACCCAAAGGTTTGTGCAACTCCTCCCAAAACATGGATACAAATTGCGATCCCGGTCCGACAATATCATCTTTGGAACTCCATGTAAACTGAGAATACGAGCAATATAAAGCTCTGAGGCCCAGCTTCAGTTTCAGCTTGGTGCTTTGAAGCTTCGGCCTCAAAGGCTTTGATTTGCACTTCGGTAGTTTCAGCAATTTTCTTCGTAGTAGTGCTTGAAGACTTTATTGTCTCCAATACATCCAGTACATTAACCATCCTTTTTCTTTTGGGGGTCAACGCTGGACCCTTTTGGCTTTTTGGTACTTCAACTTTTGCTGAAGGACTTAAAATTTCAGATGTCCTTGTTTCTTCAGCCTTCGGTTCTTCTACTTTCTTTGTCTCCGGCATCGTGACCGGCTCTTCAATATTCTTCAGGGGAGTCGCCTCTTTGGCTTTGGGGGCCGAAGAAGATTCACCGATAAACTCGGGCACTGTGGCCGGTTCAATATAGCGTGGATGGTGTGTAGGAACCTTTATCTTTTTCCTCTTCGACGCTGGCTCACTAAGAGCGGCTGAGGCGGCTTCCTTCGTAGACGCCGTATCTTTCCTTTTTTGACCCCGTGTTGGGTAATGGTAGTCAGGATACACGAACCCAATGGCATCAAATACTCGGTTGAGCCTTTTCTTCTTTCGGCCTCCGAAGGCTGCGGATAGTGCAGTATCTTCTGCCTTCGAGTATGGACCAAGCAGCTCATCGCTTACGGCCTCAATACTTTTCAGCCAGTCGTCATCTGGCTCGACGAACTTATCTCCATATTTGAAGGTGAATTTTAACCTAACTAGTCCACCTTCGTTAGGTTCACTGACGGTTTCTTTTGGCATTTCCCACTTATCTGCAAGTGGCCATACTCTGAAGGCAATGTGTTCTTGGATCAAATCCCTTGTCCCGATGAAAGAGCAAACTACTCCGAAGGCTCTCCGGCATTCTTCGGCTGCTTCGCCAATTTCTACCTTCGGTTTCCGAAGGCCGAAGCGCTGCCAGATAGGGCGCATAATGATACCTTTAATGTATTCTCGTGTTTTCAAGTCATTTTTCACATAGAACCATTCCTTCATCCAGTCCCCAGGCCATCTTTTCCGAAAAGTTGGCACGGGACAGCTTGACCCAGAGCGGGCACCGAAGCTATAACAGCCAAAATTGTTGTGATATTGCTCCTTACCCCATGGTTTCGTCCCATACAATAACTCATGCATATTGCAGAAACTTTTTGCATTTGGTTCCAAACCTTGGCTCTTCGTGGCCCATACGAAGATTCCCATCCTTATGATTGCTTCAGGAGTAACTTGATGAAGGTAGATTTCAAATGTCTTCAAAACTTCTACCACAAAACTGCTCAAAGGAAACCGAAGTCCAGCCTTAAAGCAGCTTCGGAATATCACGACTTCATTTTCCTCAGGAGTCGGACAAGTTTTCTCTCCTTCGTCAGCCCTTACAATAGATAAATCCCGAAAATATCTACCCCTCATATTGACAAGATTGCTTTGTTTAATGCTTGATTTTCCAAAAACTGCATGGCTTGGTCGCCAAGGTCGATCTTCGGAATCTTCACCGCCACTTTCCATATCATAGCTGTCACTATCACCAGTGTCTTCAGACAAACCCTCTAAAATCTCCCTAGTAATCTTCTCTGTATTTGTCTTTGCTATTGATTCAAGGAAGCCGAGATTCATCTCTTCGGAAAGGCTTAGCTTCGACTCAGCGACAGTTTTCTTGTCTTCAGACATCTTCGAAAATGCGAGGAAGGTGCTCTCAAAGACGAAGCTTAAAAATGTAAAAAGCCAGGCAAGCGTTGGTGTGCAAAGAGCTAAAAATTAGGAAGGCAGGAGCCGGCGGCAAGAAAGCGTGCTAAATGAGCTGGCGATGCGTTCTTATTTATACGCCCAGTACGTTGCAAGTGGCAGGGCCCCACTTGTCATTGACTGTTGCTATTCTAGCAAAGGGAAGGTGTTTTTTCGGACCATCGGCTTAAGGCCTTCGTCCATATCGCAATCTGAATTTATTATTATAGCAAATTAATATTGCGAGGGGCTACTGTTGGGGGCCTTCGGCTCCCGAAGGTCCTCAAAAACATGATTTGATAATGTTTTCCAAGTGAAATATGTGAACAGGTATCTTCGGATTCGGATCATGAGCATACAGAGCATGGTTAGGACGAAGCCTGAGTGAGACGAAAGGTAATTATGACGAAGGACATGGTGATCACGAAGCTGTGCACAGGAAAGCTTCGGCATGACAGTAGAAAAGGGGAACCGACTTAAAGATGAAAAGGAAAATTAGACCTCGAAGAATCACTATAGCGTTATTAGCAAATATAAAGGACATGAATGTAATTTTACATGGGCTGCGTCCCTTGCCTATAAATAGATGAACATTACTCCTGTACTGTTCACATTGACTTGGCGTTTGCTCTCACGTCACGCTTGTACCCCTGCCTTTCTTCGAGTCAAAGGTACATTCATAATCTGTCATTGTGAATACAGCAATACAAATTAAAATAAGTTAATAATAACATTTAAAGTGTTTATATTATTTTTCCATATCTTGTGTATGAATCCTTCTTCATCATTTATTGTGCTCATGAAGGTTTGTCCTTCATAACCTTCGTCCGGAATTCATTATATTCGAAGGGAGATAATGCTTCGAAGGACGAAGGACTTTGACATTTAACACTTTTATGTTGCCTTGTTCTTAACTCTTAGCATTTGAGAACAAGTCCCCAACAGTACCTTCCCCTCATGTTTTCCAGGTGACTTTGCTTGATGGTAGATTTTCCGAAAATTGTATGGCTTGGTCTCCAGGGTCGATCCTCAGAATCCTCGCCCCCACTTTCCGCAACATAACTGTCACTGTCACCAGTATCTTCAGACAGGCCCTCCAGTATCTCCTTAGTAATCTTCTCTGTATTTGATTTTGCCAATGACTCGATAAATCCAGCAATGTAAGGATTCATATCCTTCTTCTCTTTAAAAAGCTTCTCCTCTTCAGCAGGCTTCATCTCAGTAGCAACCTTCTTGTATTGAGACATTTTTTCCTTCAAAGATGACGAAAATGTGTCTTTCTAACCAAAGCTCAGAAAGCTTGAAAAACTAGCAAGCATTAGTGAGCAAGAGCTATAAAAATTGACAAAATAAAGCAAGTGGCACAAGCAGCGTACCAAATGAGGTCGGTACGAGTTCTTATTTATACGCTCGGCACGCTCCAAATTGGGGGGCCCCGTCTGTCATTGACTGTTGCTATTCTAGCAAAGGGAAGGTGTTTTTTCGGACCTTCGGCTTAAGGCCTTCGTCCATGTCGCAGTCTGAATTCGTTATCTTAAACAAATTAATACTGCGAGGGGCTACTATTGGGGGCCTTCGTCCTCTGAAGGTCCTCAAAAACGTGATTTAACAAAATCTTCAAGTATGACATGTGAGCAGGTACCTTCGGACTCGGGCTAAAAGCATGTACGACGTAAAAAGCATGATCGTGACGAAGGTTGGAGTTGCTCCAAAGCTACGTGTAGGGGAGCTTCGGCTAAATGGCGGCGAAAGGAACCGACTTAAAGGGAAAAAGGCTATCTAGTCCTCATAGAATTGTCTATAAGTTAATAATAAATATAAAGGGCATGAATGTAAATTCTCACAGGCTGCGTCCTGTGCCTATAAATAGATGAATAGTACCCCCGTACTATTCACGCTGACTGGTACTTGCTCGTGCGTCACGCTTGTACTTTTACCTTCTATCAAGCTGAAGGTACATATGTATTCTAATTTTGTTTCTATTTTTCCATGATAATATAATGAGGACTAATTGATAAAGCTATTTAATTGTTCATGATGTTTCTTGCATTTCATATGCTTCTCCTTTTATTAATATATATCGCGATGATAAAGGTATGTCCTTCATGACCTTCGTCTAAAGATCATTATATCCTAAGGGTAATAATGCTTCGAAGGACGAAGGGCATTAACATTTAACATTTTATGTTGCCTTGTTCTTAAGCCGAAGCACTTGAGAACAAGTCCCCAACAAAAAGTATTGGTGGTACGGTTTGAAAAGAGATGTGGCTACTCATGTTGCACTATGTGATGTGTGTCAATGAGTTAAAGCCGAACACCAAAGACCAACAGGATTGCTACAACCTCTCAAAGTACCAGAATGAAAATGGGAAGAAATCGGTATGGATTTCATAGTTGGACTACCCCGTACTCGGGATGGCTATGATTCAATATGGGTTATAGTGGACAGGTTGACCTAAAGTGGCACAACTTTATACCTATGAAGACAACTTATTCAAGAGCCCAGTTAGCAAAGTTATACATGTCAATGATTGTTTGTCTGCATGGAGTACCAAAGAAGATCGTATCAGATCAAGGAACCTAGTTTACCTCACACTTTTGGAAAAGACTACATGAGTCCATGGATACAAAGCTAAACTTCAGCTCAGCTTATCATCCGCAAATGGATGGGCAAACGGAAAGAACAAATAAAGTGTTGGAAGATATGTTAAGAGCTTGCGCTCTAAAACATGGTATAGGCTAGGATAAGAGTTTGCCTTACGCAGAATTCTCGTACAACAATAGTTACCAGGCAAGTCTAAAAATGGCACCGTTTGAAGCACTTTATGGACGAAAGTGTAGAACACCGCTTTATTGGAATCAGACCTGAGAAAGTCAAGTATTTGGTCTAGAAATTCTCCAAGAAGCAGAAAAGCAAGTACACATTGTCAGAGAGAATTTGAAAACAGCACAATCGAGATAGAAAAGCTATGCTGACAATAGAAGAAGAGAGTTGATCTTTCAAGTTGGAGACATCATATACCTTAAAGTTTCACCAATGAGAGGAATGCAAATATTTAAGGTTAATGTTAAATTATCTCCTCGCTACATTGGCCCATTCAAAATTTTGGAAAGAAAAGGTGAAGTAGCATATCAGTTAGAGCTACCCGATAGTTTATTAGAAGTGCATGACGTATTTCATGTGTCACAACTTAAGAAATGCTGAAGAGTACCTGAGGAACAATTACCTATGGAAGAACTCAATGTTAATGAGGATTTGACTTATTCGGAGTACCCTATCAGAATTTTGGAAACATCTCGCAGAATTACACGGAGTAAAGTTATCAACATGTGTAAAGTTCAGTGGAGTCGTCATTCGGAAGATGAGGCCACTTGGGAAAGAGAAGATGAACTCAGAGCAGAATTCCCCCAGTTGTTCGCAGGAGTTTCTTAATCTCGAGAACGAGATTCTTTTTAAGGAGGTAGGTTTGTAACACCACAAAACCATCAACTAAAAATAATGCATTTAGATTATTAGTGGTAAATATAGTAATGAACTTTTCTTTCAAGTGTTTGATTTTATTTACCTTTTAGAATAATTTTTGTTTGCTCATATTTGATTTATGGTTGTTTCGTAGAATTTCTTTTATATTGAAAATCCAATTAATTAATATAGAAATATTGGTCCAAAAATAAATACTTTAATGATAAATATTTTTTGTATAATTAGTATGAATTTTAGAAATATTTAAAATATATTTATTTATATTTTTGGGAAATGGGAATAAAAGAAAAGAAAAAAAGAAAAAAAACTGAAACCCTAGCCGACCAGTTGAACCGGCCCAGCCCAACCGGCCTCCCTCCATCCCTCTCTCACCGCCAGACGGGGCCCACCCGTCAGGCGTTTCTTCCACCTCGCGTTACGCCCGCACGAGCCTCGGGCTGCCACCGCACCCTGCCCCATCCGGCCGAGCTGACCTCGCGCTCCTGGCCGAGCCAACCCCGCGTCCCCTCACGCGCCCAAAACTGGCATCCCTTCCCCTTCCTCTCCCCCTCATAACCTCCTTCAATCAAAGTTGTAACCGGCGCCATTAATGGTCGATTGAATGAGCTGCCGGCGCCCCTCCTCCTCCCTCAGAGCCTCTTCCCCTCCCCTCCCTCTCTATAAGTAGACCGGCCGAGCCCCTGCTCCTCCTTACTAAGCTCACCCAAGCCTCTCCTCTCTATGCGCTCGCGCTCTAATCTTCGGATCGTGCGGCTGCTCGCCGGACTTCCTGCACACCTCGTCGTTCCCCGTATGAGCTTGCCCAGCCCCGTCCACGACCACGCTCGAGGTAGCTGGATCGTCCGTGTCCCGAGCCTCGGCCCCGGCCACGACCGCCTCGCCCCTCCCTGCTCGCCGAGTTCCTCCCTGCGCGGTCAGCTCCAAGGTAGAAGAAGACGATTTTGCATTTTAGCCCCTGGTTTTGTGTAGAACTAATTCCAAAAAATCTAGTTCAAAAACTATTAAAAAGAGACCCCTGATGTATAAGTTTAATTATAGATCATCCCTGCGACAATATTTTGGACATGGATATTTTTGTATTTCGAAAATAAATAAGTTATGTCACGATTCTTTAATTTTGTATTAAGTACTAGAATACTTTTTAATTAACTTCTCATTTTAGCATATAAAATAATATTATGTTAGTGATTGTTTAAGTATAGTTTTAAATGATATAAGAAATTAAAATAAGTACTAGGTCCCATTTTCATGGTCATGTTAAAATTTAGATTATTACTAGTCATGATAAATGTGTTCATATGTATAGCACTTAATTACTTAGAATTAGTAAAATATTTATTTTTGTCAAAATAACCATGATTATATTACTAAAGTCCAAAATTAATAATTTACATTAATTCTTGGAATATTAATGTTATGTAATTTATAAATAAATATTTTTGCAATATGTACAATTTCTATTTAGAAAGGAAAGGATAAAACGCAAAAGACTATTATTAGTAACAAAGAAAATAATTAATTATTTTCCATAAAGCTTGTTAAGTCATTTTATCTACATTATACTAGATAAACTAGCTTCGTTGTCAAATGCCCATATAATTTTCACCAATGATAACTCAAAGTGGAAAATTTAGTGGATTAATAAAATAGTTATGATTTAGACATTATTTATAAGTATAGTTGCGTGATATGTGATTGTTTATGTAATGGTGAATGTTACCCATGTAATGGTGTATGTTTATTTATTTAGCTTACTTATTCTTTTGTATGTACAATATGCGAATCGATGCTAGAAGTTGACTGTGAGGTATATGAACCAAACTCGTTCGAGGACAACCCATAGGACACATTCGAGCAAGGCAAGTGGATTCTCCCTCTGCATTTCTATTTGTACCCAAATAATGTATACAATAATGTTTACTTTTCGGATATTGCATAATTTGATGGGATTTGCCTAAATAAGGATGTAACACCCCTGGTGTTACTATCCCTAAAACTTGAGCATAACATCATGCGCATTGACATTTCATATGTTTGTTACACCTAGAGTGCATTCACTAGGTAAAAATTTCAATCAAGTTGTGAGGTTAGGACTTGATGAGTGGTTAACCCTAGGGTAGGGTACTTAACCCTGAATTAGGGCTTATGGATGTAAGAGAAGCCTAAATGAGTACAAACCTCATAAGACATGAGAAATGATCATAAGATATCATCTTTGATGGACTTTATTAGTACAACAACCCTAAAGTACTCAAAACCCTAAAAAGAACCCTGGAAAACCCTAAATTGGAACCCTAGGGGGGTAACTGTAAATTCTAGGCACTTTTGGACCAAAGTGCAAATATCAAAGTAAAAGAGCACCTCAAACCTACTATATTTCATATTGGAGAATTTGCAAGTTGAATAGTAGAATTTGGACCTATTTGCAAAAAGCACCCCATGAACCATATATGCCTAAGTCTGAAATTCAGTGAATAGGGTCAACTTTGGAGCTCTATATCTCCCAATTCATAAGGAATTTGCCCTAGGTCAACACATCAAATTTGTAGAGCTATGATAGGAGTACAACTTTGCTTAAATGATTAAGCCTTGGTGTTGTACATAAATGAGAGATAAATAGGTTTAAAGTCTGGCTGTCAGACCACCCTGACTGACAGTGAGTTCTGATTAACTTTGGACTCGATTCAAGCTCGAGGGAGTAAGTAAATGAGCAAGGTCTCTGTTGTTGAATTGTAGCTGATATATAGACCAACAACTTCGATATAGATGGATTAAGTAGTTACTACATGAAAATCAAAGATCCTGGCTCCTGAAATCGCTCTGTTAGACGCTCTGATGGTGATCGCCATGGTACAGTACTGAAAAAGATCCCCAGGTTCATCGCCCTTGCCGCCGGTGATCTCGCTCCTAGATTCGCGCCAGCCACTGTGATTCGTGCCCAGCGCAAGTGGATAACTGAGGGGAGTAGAGATCTTAGCGCTCAGATTGGTTCGGACTCGATCACCGTTGTGCCCGCCGTACCACTTGGACTGCATCTGGCCAGGATGATCCTCACCGGCATTAGCCGCTTAACGATCATGCGCCACACATCTAGGAAGCTTAGCACGTCGCAATGAACATGTGTAGCAAGCCTGTCCATCGCCCGAGAACTTGCCACGGTGAAAGCCACGAGTCCCTTGCGCTAGTAACCTCCCCTCTCTCCGGCCGCCAGCGCTTCTCTTCCAAATTGGGCGCCACCGCAGTTGAGTTCTATAAATTGAAGCCTTAGAGGACTCCGCTAGGTAATTACGCATCCAATGCACCAACGCTTGCCTCCAATTGTTCACTAGAGCAGCCCAATTTCCCATTTCCCCCAAAGCAGTCAAAACACCGTCGCGTGAACACCTCGCCGTGGCCAGCCTTCTGTAGGTCAGTTCAAGCTTCCTTAATTGGTGTTCTAGCCTTCCTCATGTTCCCTGTAGCTCACCGACCCATTTGTTTGAACTAGACCACACTAGATTGCAATGAACACCACAGTTTCCTCTCGGTTTCCGCCGTCGTCGTGGGCAGACGTGCTCCGGTCCGGATTAGTGAAATTGGTTGAGGGATTCATGTCACCGAGGGTAGAATTCGGTGTCGGCCAAGTTAGGGCTCTGGTCATTGAGTATTCTAGCCGGTACAAGTTCGTCGGAGGTGTGTCATCGCCGTCCACCGTCGTGGACTTGGCACGGTGAAGAAATAGAAATAGAAGGGGTTTTCCGCAAATGTCAGTGAAACACGGGAATAGTGCCGCGACCCCTTTTCAAGTTGTTCAAATCACCAGGGTCCTTTGCGCAAAACGACAACGTGGGCACGAGCACGCGCATGTTCTCCCTTCTGAAGGCTGACTTGGGCTGAATTAAGCCCAACACTATTCATTGTTTCTCTTTTTCTTTTTGCTGAAAGATTAGGAAATATGTAGAAAATTATAGAAAATGATAAAATTATGAGACCAATTTTACTGGACTTCTAAATCCACATAGTATTTAATAAAAATAATTCCAAGATTTTTAGTCCAAACCAAGAATTATGTAGTATTTAAAAAGGACAAAACCTAATCTTTTGGAATTTTATAAATTCCTAAATAGCTCCAAAAATCATCAAAATTTTTAGGAAAGCCTAATATGGTATTTAGAACCCTTGGGTGAAGTTTGGTATGTTTTGAACATTGTTTGCTCCCAAAACCCTAGCCATAAGGGTAAATCTGTCTAACCCTACTAGGGTGTTGACCTAGAAGACCCCAGTTTCCCTGGTGCACCGTGAAGGAAAATTGTATTCAAGACACCACTAGATGTACCTTTACTACAATTGCATATTCATAACACCGCATGAGCATTCATGTTTATATATATGGTTATAGAGAATGAGGAAGAAGTTGTGGTTGAAGAAGAAGAGACTACACCACCAACAGAAAATCCACCTGCCGAGAACTGTTTTTATTTTGATATCTGTGCAACAGAGCCCGACTCTCCTACAACACAAGGCAAGCCCTGGTGCATTTCCTTTCCTTGTGATTTTAAACTCTTTATCACTTGAATGATGCATTAGGTGATAGGAGTTGGGTGTTAAGCCAATTGCTGCATTTCCTTCCTTGGAACTGTTTTCCCATTCCTTGGTTACCTGCTTTTATTAAAAGGTTTTCTGATGCTTAGCCTTGCTTTAGAAAACAGAAAGGTTTTGTTTTAAACCAAAGGTGATGCTTCAAAGGGAAGGGGATGTTTTAAAAAATAAAAACTTGATGATGGATCCATCATGGTCCGTGATGGGTTCAACATTGGAAAAGATGTACCTCTATCAGGTACCAAACTTTCGGATTTTAAATGATAAAGCTGAGACCGGGCGGGTGACTTGCACGGGAAGAGAGTCTCGGTCTAGTGTCTCCGTCTGAGTCGATTAAGGACCGTGTCGATGTAGGCTTGATGATTAAGGACCTTTTAACTGGTCACATGCCTCGTCATGGGTAAGCTTTGCCTCGAGCGGACTAATACCAGAAAGGCCAACACGCAATGGGAGTGGAGAGATGGCGAGAGTTGTGTGTACCCTCCGGGGCAAGAGGCTGGACGGTGGTGTATCTGTGCTCTCAGTTGGCGTGAACCTGGTCTAGTCTTAAGAAACCCGGTGGCGAGTTGACATATGCAAGGGTTAAGTGCAACATATGTCGTGTGATTGGAGATCCTCAGCTGGGTATTAATCGATTCGGATCGTCATTACTTCTCGGATATGAAGACTTGGTCACTGCCCTACACGTAGCAATCCAGTAAAGTAAAAGGGTGATAAAAGATGGCTAGTATAGGTCAAGTGCTTGAACTAGGATAGAAAGAACTCTAGCTACAGGTAATGACTTAACTGGCTAATAAAATTGGATTTTTAAGGATCCACTATTAGTAAGCATTTCTGCAAAACAGAGTCTTTGATTCTTGAATAAGCCTTTCCTTGACTCCCTTAAGCCAGCATATCCTTGAGAGTATTTTCTTTTGACGGGTAAGACTTGCGAAAGTACACTTCGTACTCAGGGTTTTCGAACCCATGTTGTTGTAGGCGAGGAAGCAGCAGACTTTTGCTGTTTTGTTCAAAGGTGGTGCCCAAAGATGAATCACAGCAGTGAAGTCGCGGGAGGATGTTGGCCTCCCACTTGAGAAACAATATACTTTTACGCGGGAGGTGTTTTTGCCTCCCAGGTCTGTAATAATTGAGACTCTATGCACTCATATACCCTGGTTTTGTAATAACTATAATACTCTTTCTCTATATTTGAATAAATGTAAATTAAGTTACTGTAATTTCTTCCACTATTCTTTCCTTTGATGTGATGTACTATCTGCGTGACGGGTGAAGCGCTCTTGGGCAAGGATTTGAGGATACAGGTAACGAACTTATCGAGTGATTATGTGCATCTACAGGGTTGTCCAAAGTCCGTTGGACAAAGACAACTGTAGGTGGGCCTAATAACTTGGGAGATTCCGTCATAGCTGGTATCAGAGTGAAGCCCATCTCTTCAGATGTTATGAAGCATTTTCAAATACTTATCCAAAAAAATATTCTTCCATTCTTACCTTGCCTCTTTCTGGAGGTTCTCATTTTGTAAGACCAGGTAATAGAGTGCAATATAGAGGAAGTTGGGGATCAACGGAGATTGATTCCGTAATTATAGGGTTATGCATGCATCATGTTTAAAAAAATTATACTAATAAATCTTCCCCTCTAATGAAGATATGGCACGTACAAGGAAAACTGCACGCAAATCCACTGGACCTTTGGGCGTGCCTCATCATCAGTTAGCCCCCAGACATGAAGGGAGCAGTAGTGGCTCCAACCACTCCATTGGAGACCTGGAAGCTAAGGTGGAGCAACTCCGATCAGAGCTACGCCATCGGAACAGGGCACATGAGCAGGACAATCAGTGTATGTAGGGGGCCTTCGTCCTCCGAAGGTCCTCAAAAACGTAATTTAACAATGTCTTCCAAGTATGGTTTATAGATAGGTACCTTCGGATTCGGGATTAAAAGCATAAATGATGAAAAGGGCATGATCGTGACGAAGGTTGTTGTTGCTCCGAAGCTATGCGAAAGGGAGCTTCAGCTCAATCGCGGGAAAGAGGAACCGACTTAAAAGGGAAAAGGCTATCTAGTCCTCATAGATTTGACTATTAGTTAACAATGAATGTAAAGGGCATGAATGTAATTTCTCACAGGTTGCGTCCTGTGCCTATAAATAGATGAACAGTTCCCCCGTACTGTTCACGCTGACTTGTATTCACTCGTGCGTCACGCTTGGACTATTACCTTCTGTCAAGCCGAAGGTACAAATGTAATGCAATATTGTTTTTGTTTATTCACAATAATGATAAATATGCTAACAATATCGTATCATTATTCATGTTGTCTTTTATATTTCACGAACTTCTTTCATTAACATATGTTGTAATGATGAAGGTATGTCCTTAATCACCTTCGTCTAAAGATCATTATATCTCATGGGAAATAATGTTTCGGAAGACGAAGGGCTTTAACCTTTAACAGTTTATGTTGCCTTGTTCTTAATTCATAGCACTTGAGAATAAGTCCCCAACATTGGCGCCCACCTCCGGTGAATCTTTTTCGACCACCTTCAGGAAGCACAGACCTGCGTCATGCCACCAAAGAAAGCTTCAGCGCTAGGGGCTGCTGCATTGCAGCCGCTTGTTGGGGGCTTGTTCTCAAATGCTAAGAGTTAAGAACAAGGCAACACAGAAAATGTTAAGTGTTAAAGTCCTTCGTCCTCCACCACATTATATCCTTTCGGGATATAAAGAATTTCGGACGAAGGTTACGAAGGACGTACCTTCGTAAGCATAATAACGAGGGACGAAGTATTCATATAAATCATGAGGTATAAAATAAACATTTAAATGTTATCATAGAATCATTTCCATTTTTATTAACATGAACGAATATAAATGATTTCAAATTACAAATGTACCTTCGGTCCTGAGGAAGGCGAAAATACAAGTGTGATGCGAAGGCAAATGACAGGTTCGCGTGAACAGTACGGGGGTACTGTTCATCTATTTATAGACACAGGACGCAGCCTGTGACAAATTACAATTATGCCCCTTACAAAAGTTTACAACATTGACTCAGACCTTTATGGATAAAAAGGTCATTCTATCTCTATGTCGGTTTGTAACGCCGAAGCTCCATGAAAAGGAACCTTCGGCCATCTCCTGGGGACAACTTCAGCCGAAGCTGCTTCTTCGTGTAAGACCATCGGCGCAACGAAGCATGGCCCCAACAGTAGCCCCTTTTCGCGGTGCTAGATCGTTTTTCGTAACGAGCTTGATCCGTGAAAAAAGCCTCTTCAGCTTCGGGAAGCCGAAGGTCCAAAAAACACCTTCCCTGAGCTCGTTGCTGAGAAACGATCCGGTTTCCGAGCGCGTGCCAGGCCCACCTTGCAGAGTTACTGTTTGATCTTTGCGGTCCACTGCACAGCGAGTACAAGTGACTGCCCGCCTGGTGTAAAAATCCTGCCGCTTCGCCTTCTTACCTGCAGCACTATATAAATAGACGAGTAGGTGTGAAGTTACCACAGCATTCATTGCTATTTGCACTGTTTTGCTGCCAAAATTTTTAACTATATCCGAAGCTTGATTCTCAGAATCGAACGAAGGTCCATCTCGACGTCTGCTTCGTCAGAAAGAAAGGCTTCGGGAGAAAAGGAAAAAGAAAAAGTATCTAACTTCCCCAAATTCAGAATCAAATGGCCAGAGTGCGATCTACTGCCAGAGTTGCACGTGAAGGAGACGAAGCCGAAGGTTCGAATACTGTGCCCATCTCCGAAGCGATGCAGCGTTCCGGACTGGTGACTGCGGGAGAAATGCCTGCTGCTGAAGCAAACCCGACAACTGCCGAAGGAGAAGAAGAAAACATTGAAGGGACTGATCCCGAAGATGACTACCGTATTGCCATGCCCAGCAAGCCCAGTCACCTAGATTTCGGAAAGTCGACTGTTTCAAAGGCTGATCTTTCCAAGATGGTGAAAGCAGGTTATTTCAGTGAAAACCAGAAGAAGCTACTTCGCTTCGGGGGAGAAGAAACCACCCCGAAGCCAGAGAAGGATGAGATTGTCATCTTCAAGAGCTTTTTAAAGGCTGGGCTGAGATTCCCTCTTCACGAGATTATTGCGGAGATACTGAAGAGATTTGGTATCTACCTTCACCAGTTAACTCCTAACGCTATCGTTAGGCTTAGCGTTTATATTTGGGCCCTCCGAAGCCAAGCAGTGGAGCCATTTGCCGACAGTTTCTGTCGAGTTCATGAGTTACATTATCAAACAAAGGCCAGAAAAGATGGGCTACATGATAACTTCGGTTGCTACAATTTTGCCTACCTAGAAAACCGCAAAGTTTCCTGTGATCAGCTACCGAAGCAAATGGCCGGCAGGCTGGAAATCAGAATGGTTCTATGTCAAGGTTGATGACGACAAGGAGAAGCTTGTGCAAAGTCCACTCGAGCTGATCTTCGGAGAAACCCGACCCCGCTGCAACATGACACCAGAGGGTCAAACACAACAGGCAATGGATGAATTCAGAATTATTGCAGAGCATATCGGTACCAGGGATCTGGTTCAAGAATTCTTGGCATTCAGAGTCTTCCCTACTCTGAAAGAATGGGAAATGCCAAAGTTAAAGGGGGCAGAAGAAGGAGGGGGAACTTGTCCGGCTTCCTTATCACTTCAAATTCAAGAAATACTTTAAGAAGCCCTGCCAAGAGTGGCTGGACACAGTTGAGGTGATGTGTAATGAAATTCTTGGAAATTATTCGAAAAAAGAAGATCAACTGATGACAGCAGCCTTCGGCACCCGTCCGAAGCGAAGGCTGAACCGAGTGCTTGATGCCCTGGGCTTCGAGTACCCTGACTATGAGCAGTTGAGCAAGGGTGCTGAGGGCCAAAAAAGAAAAAGAGTGGCCGAAACTCTGAACAAGGATGAAGAAAGACCAGCAAAAGAGAAGAAAATTCCCAAGAAAAGAAAAATATCAACTCCGAAGCGAAAATTATCCGAAGAAGAGGGGACCCCCACACCACCTTCTACCAGCGACGTGGAGGAAATTTTAAAGGTAATGACTGAACCCGTGCCCACGAAGCTAAGTCCATTAGGGCCTCAACTGACGAAGCTTTTTCGAAAGGTGGAAGAGCCGGAACAAACAAAGATAACCAAACCAAAGCGGCAAAGAATTATTGCAGTGACCGAAGTTATCGATAAGACGCCGCCGAGGGCGTCAATTCAGAAAACGGCAGCTGCTGAAGACACAACAAACGTCGAAGTCGCACCTTCGGAGGTCGCGGCTACCGAAGCCGCTACAGCCGAAGATGTGAACTTAGAAACTACCATTGAGGACATCGACAAAATTTTGCAAGACATGGCTGCAGAAGAAGCTGCCACTGCTGCTGAAAAAACCATGGCCACAGTGCCTGGGAAGGGGAAAGAAATAGCCGAAGACACTTCGGACGACGAAGCCTACACATTTCAAAATTTAGTTGGGCAAAAGCTGACGAAGGCCGAAATAGGAGAGCTCAAGGAATATGCCAAATCTTGTGGATACAAGCCAGGAGCTCTTCTATTTGGAGGCATTGATGATGAAAAATTGGGCTGCATTCGTGATCAGGCTGGGGCTAAGGTCATCGGTACTCTATCAAAGAGTATCGGTTTTCCGAAGCTAGAAACAGATATCAGCCGCTACCGACGACAACATATCGTCGGCAGCTTATTTTATTCCAACTTCAAGGTAAACAACCTTTTCTCTGGTTTTTATTGCTTTTAATAATGAAAATGTTACTAACGAAAGTTGTTTCTGTGCAGAGCATGCTACTGAGCAAAGCTCTGAAGATGCAGCAAGATTTGGAGGACAAAAAACACGAAGCTATAATTGAAAATTTAGAGAGCAAGATAAAAGAACAATCAGCTATCATTGAAAAGAAAGACTTCGAGCTCCAATCGACCGAAGGCTTGCTGGCAGAGACTGAAGCTAAAGTATCAGAATTGAATTCGAAGCTTATCAGTCAATCAAAACAATTTGAACAGGAGAAGCTAGAGCTTAATTCGAAACTTGAAGCCGAAGTCCAGAGCAACTCAGACTTGAAAAAATCATTAACAAGCCTTCAAGACAAGTGCCTGAAATTTAGTAACAACTGTATCCAACAATTAAAGAAGATCTTTCACTCAGTTGGAGCCAGCAGTGGGAAGTTTAACCCTTCAGCTGAAAATTTACCAAAAGCCTTCGATCATATTGAAGCTGAAATTGAAGAACTTGACGAAGTTATAGCCGGGCACGGTGACTTCTGTGCCTGGGTAGCTTCTCGAGGTACCGCTGCAGCGTTCCTGAAGGCCGGCTGCGAGCATGGAAAAATCGTCAACAGGCCCAACTTCACCCTGTCTCCATCAATCCTGGACGATATACCTGATCTCGCCCGAAGCATCTCAAATAGATTTATAAAAATGATATGGACAAAAGGCGGGCGGGAGAAGGCTGGAGACGAAGCTCGAAGTCATCTTGAACCAGTAAGAAATGATACTTCGTACTTACCTTCTCCTTTGCACTTGATTTTTACTCACGATACCTTGATTTATGTAGGATGACGAAGCTGAAGGTGATACTTAAAGAATATGCCGCCGAAGCGGAAGCCTGACGAAGATTAGCAGGAGTAGACTAGAAAAACTCAGGAGAATTTGTAACAACTTTTTGTAAATACAATTAATTTGTTCTCAATGAACTTTGTACATACCTTGTAATATATTCTTACCCTTCTATTGAGGCGCTTTGATGTGGACGAAATTAGTATTTTGAGCCGAAGGCGAAAAAACACCTTCCCTTCTTTTCGTACACAACGAAGCATAAGAGACTAATTCTTCTTTTTGCCGAGCAACGAAGCATAAAAGACCACTTCTTCTTTTTGCCGAGCAACGAAGCATAAAAGACCACTTCTTCTTTTTGCCGAAGCTTTTCTTTTTTGTACACAACAAAGCATAAGAGACCACTTCTTCTTTTTGCCGAAGCAACCACTTAGGAACACAAATGCTATGAATGAATGCTTATGAATGCAAATGCTATGGTGTAATGTAATGTGCGAATGAATGTCCAAAGCATATATCCGAAGCCACACTCTCAGCCATTATTTTCTTAGAAACAACCACACATCAGCTCTGCATTCCCTTAGGAACGACTTTGGAGCATCTTCGCCTTTTACTTAGACGGTATAAGCTCTGCATTCCCTTAGGAACGTCTTTGGAGCTTCTTCGCCTTTTACTTAGACGGTATAAGCTCTGCATTCCCTTAGGAACGTCTTTGGAGCTTCTTCGCCTTTTACTTTCGGCGGAATCAGCGTTGACTTTTCGCTGTGAGCTCTACATCCCCTTAGGGACGTCTTTGGAGCTTCTTCTCTTTTTCAGTTTCGGCACTCGATGGTGCGTTCTCAGCTTTTTACATTTACATTCTTTGGGGGATTTTGCTCTTATAAAACTAAAAAAGGAAATTACATATGATGGCCCCATTAAAAACCTTTCTCCCCCTTTAGAAAGGAAAAGGGTGCCATGAAAAAGAAAAAGAAAAACATAAAAAGTTACATCAAGTTATACATAATATCTCCGAAGCTCATCTGCATTCCAAGATCTTGGAATTTCGTTGCCATCCATGTCCTTTAATCTGTACGAACCAGGCCTTGACGAAGATGCTACTAAGAAAGGCCCTTCCCATTTCAATTGTAACTTGCCCACTGTATCTGGGTTGGCCACTCTCCGAAGCACCAAATGTCCTGGCTCAATATTTTTTAGCCGGACCTTTCTATCTCGCCATTTGACTGTTTCAGCCTGGTATTTATTGATATTCTCCACGGCTTGAAGCCTGATCCCTTCTAAGGCATCTTTTTCCACAAGACAAGAATCTTCGGTACCTGATTCTGCCGAAGCTACCACTCTTATTGATCCAGCTTTAGCTTCTTCCGGAGTTATTGCTTCGTCACCGAATAATAACTTGAATGGGGTAAAGCCTGTAGACCTTGATGTTGTTGTATTGTGGCTCCACACCACTTTGGTCAACTGATCTGGCCACTTTCCCCTGGGTTGATTGAAGATTAACTTCATTATTCCTGTCATTATAATGCCGTTGGCCCTTTCAACGAGCCCATTCGACTCCGGATGCCTGACTGATGCAAAATGGACCTTCGTTCCAATTTGATCACAGAAATTTCTGAAAGCTTCGGAGTCAAACTGCGTTCCATTATCTACAGTGATGGCCTTCGGTACCCCGAAACGACAGACAATATTCTGCTAGAAAAACTTTTGGACAGTGGCCGAAGTTATTGTGGCTAATGGCTTCGCCTCAATCCACTTGGAAAAATACTCCACAGCTACTATAACATATTTTAGATTCCCTTGGGCCGGTGGTAATGGACCCAACAAGTCAAGGCCCCACCTTTGCAATGGCCAGATGGGTTGTATCAGCTGTGTCAAAGTCGAAGGTTGCTTTTGATCTCTTGCACATTTTTGACAACCTTCGCACTTTTGAACTAACTCCGCTGCATCCGAAGCTGCCTTCGGCCAATAAAATCCTTGGCGGAACACTTTTCCAAGTAACGGCCTGGATCCGATGTGGGATCCACACAGGCCTGCATGTATCTCTTTCATCAACTCTATACCTTCGGCTCTAGATAAGCACTTGAGCAGCGGAGCGCAAACTCCATGTTTGTATAATTCCCCTTCTATCATGACATACGGACGAACTCTTGCCTCTATTCTTTTATTGTAAGCTTCATCATCTGATAGGAAGTTACCCTGAAGGTAAGAGATTATTTCAGTTCTCCAATCTTCGCTGTAAACAGGAGAAATGTTGAGGACTGCTCTTTCAAGGAGCTCTACTGAAGGTGTCTTTATTGTTTCGAAGAACACATCCGAAGGTAACGGCAGCCCCTGTGCTGCAGACTTGGCTAGCAGATCAGCATGCTCATTTTGCCCTCGAGGGATATTCTTGACAGAAAATCCTTCGAAGGAAGCTTCGATCCTTCGGACCGTGTCTAGGTATTTTTCAAGCTTCGGGTCTTTAGCCTTGCAACTTTTGTCAATATGACCCGAAACAACCTGGGAATCAGTTTTAAGAATCGCCCTTCTGATTCCCATTGCCTTTAGTTTCCGAAGACCCAGGAGCAGGGCTTCGTACTCAGTAATATTATTTGTGCAGCTGAAGTCAAGTCTTGCTGCATAGCAAGTTTTAACCTTGGATGGTGAGACCAACACAGCAGCTGCACCTGCTCCGAAGGTTCCCCAAGAGCCATCACAAAACACTGTCCACACTTCGGCATCTTTATTTGCTTCTTCATCCTGAGCCCCTGGCGTCCAGTCGGCAATGAAATCTGCCAATGCTTGAGACTGGATCGAGGATCTATGCACATAATCAATGTAAAATTCATTGAGCTCCGCAGCCCATTTTCCAATCCGTCCAGTAGCTTCTCTATTTCTCATGATATCCTTCAACGGCTGCGAAGAAGGAACAATAATGTTGTATGCCTGAAAATAATGCCGAAGCTTCCTGGATGCCATTAAAACGGCATACAATACCTTCTCCAGCTCTGTATAATTTTTCTTTGAGACACTAAGGACCTCAGATACAAAATACACTGGAACTTGCTTCTTGACTTGGCCATCAAGCTTCTCCTGGACAAGTGCCGCACTTACTGCTGAGTGCGAAGCTGCCACATATAACAACAGAGGAGCCCCTGGCGTTGGTGGAGTTAATGTTGTGAGATCTATCAAGTATTGCTTCAGCTCTTCGAAGGCTTTTTGTTGACTTGGGCCCCATTGAAAGACTTCGGCTGACTTCAGCACCTCGAAGAATGGTAAGTTTCTTTCTGCTGATCTGGATATAAATCTGTTGAGAGATGCCAGCCTTCCTGTCAATCTTTGGGCCCCCTTTCTTGTGGTTGGTGGCTCCATTCGAAGTATAGCTTCGATTTTATTTGGATTAGCTTCGATTCCCTTTGTTGAAACCAAGCATCCAAGAAATTTACCCTTCTTCACCCCGAAGACACATTTTTCTGGATTCAGCTTCAGACCAGCTTGTCTGAAGCTGGCGAAGGTCTCCTGCAGATCAGCAATATGATTTTCCTGCTTCGTGCTCTTTACAATAATGTCATCAACATAGGTCAACACATTTCTGCCTATCTGAGACCGGAGAACCTTCGCAGTCATTCTGCTGAAACTCCCTCCAGCATTCTTGAGCCCCTCAGGCATCCGAAGATAGCAATATGTGCCACTTGGGGTTATGAAGCTAGTCTTCGGCTCATCTTCCTTCTTCATCCAAATTTGATGATAGCCTGAGTAGCAGTCTAGGAGACTCATGAGCTCTGAAGAAGCTGCTGCATCGACTAAAGAGTCTATCCTTGGCAGCGGGAATTCGTCCTTTGGACAAGCCTTGTTGAGATCTGTGAAATCGATACACATTCTCCACTTGCCATTGGCCTTCTTCACCATAACAGTGTTAGCTAGCCACTCTGGATACTTCACTTCTCTGATAACTCCTGCACTGAGGAGTCTTTTTACTTCATTGCGAGCCCCTTCGGCCTTGTCATCAGACATTTCCCGAAGCCTCTGCTTTCGGGGTCTGAAGGATGGGTCAACATTGAGCGAATGTTCAATAACATCCCGATTTACTTCACAGAGATCATTAGCTGACCATGCGAAAACATCTTTGTTGTTGAATAAAAACCTTGTCAAGGTTTTCTCCTGGTCTTCAGATAGTTGCGAGCCCAACAGCACCTTCTGCTCTGCTATGTCTTCACACAATAACATGGGCTTCGGCTGATCCGCTGAAGCTGCCTTCTCCTTCCTGATATTTGTACTGTTCACAAGCTTCAGCTCCATCTATGTTATGGATTGCCTTGGAGTCAGTCCAGCTTCCTTCGGCCCTTCTAGCAGCTTCCTGGCTTCCATGAATAGCAATAGGCCCTTGGTCCGAAGGTATCTTCATGCAGAGATAAGCTGGGTGAAGAATTGCTTCGAAGGCATTAAGAGTACCACGGCCAATGATAGCATTGTAAGGATACTCCATGTCAACAATATCAAACACAATTTGCTCAGTCCTTGTGTTGTTAACAAATCTGAAGGTTACCGGCATGGTAATCTTCCCAAGTGCTACAATCTGTCGCCCTCCGAAGCCACAAAGAGGGTGCGTAGCATCATGAATCTTGTCTTCGGGCTCTTGCATTTGTCTGAAGGCTTTAGCAAATATAATATCAGCTGCACTGCCTGTATCAACTAAGACATTGTGGACCAGAAATCCTTTGATCACGCAAGAGATGACCATGGCATCATTGTGAGGATAATCCTTAAGCTGAAGATCTTCCTGAGAGAAAGTAATTGGAATGTGAGACCATTTTGACTTGATGAAGGGTCCCTGCACTCCAACATGCTGCACCCTTCTCTGAGCCTCCTTCTTCTGCTTCTTGTTAGCCGGCTCTGAGCAAGAACCGCCTGTTATCGGAAGTACCAGCTTCGAAGCCGAAGCAGCTCCAGCTTGATTGTTGAACGAAGCCATCAGCTCAGAAAAGTGGAAGTGAGTTCACCGGAGGTGGGCGCCAATGTTGGGGGCTTGTTCTCAAATGCTAAGAGTTAAGAACAAGGCAACACAGAAAATGTTAAGTGTTAAAGTCCTTCGTCCTCCACCACATTATATCCTTTCGGGATATAAAGAATTTCGGACGAAGGTTACGAAGGACGTACCTTCGTAAGCATAATAACGAGGGACGAAGTATTCATATAAATCATGAGGTATAAAATAAACATTTAAATGTTATCATAGAATCATTTCCATTTTTATTAACATGAACGAATATAAATGATTTCAAATTACAAATGTACCTTCGGTCCTGAGGAAGGCGAAAATACAAGTGTGATGCGAAGGCAAATGACAGGTTCGCGTGAACAGTACGGGGGTACTGTTCATCTATTTATAGACACAGGACGCAGCCTGTGACAAATTACAATTATGCCCCTTACAAAAGTTTACAACATTGACTCAGACCTTTATGGATAAAAAGGTCATTCTATCTCTATGTCGGTTTGTAACGCCGAAGCTCCATGAAAAGGAACCTTCGGCCATCTCCTGGGGACAACTTCAGCCGAAGCTGCTTCTTCGTGTAAGACCTTCGGCGCAACGAAGCATGGCCCCAACACCGCTAGATCCGAACCAGGAGACTCTCTCTCTTCGAGAAGCCCGAAGCCAGAAAAGGAAGGCCACCAGTCCAACACTCTAGGAGGAAGAGTTGGACCAAGAGATCAGGGATATGGAGATAATTCATTAGCAAGTACAAAGAAAGAAGGAAAAGATGGCGCGACTGGCTGACCTTCAAAGGCAGATCGATGAAGCTACTGAAGAAGTGCGCCATCTAGTTCAAGACGAACAAAATCGAAGGCCCCAGCACAGGGAGCTTCGCCAGGAAGGGCTATTTAATGAAGATGGATGGTATGATGATTTTAATCATGATACCTTTACCTTTGATGATGCTTCTCCCTTGGCAGCAGAACTGCAGGCTACTCCATGGCCCCCATCGTACAAGCCACCCCAGCTTACCATGTATGATGGGCATTCAGATCCAAAGCAGTTCCTCATGAGCTACGAAGCAACTATATCTTCGTATGGAGGCAATACCTCAGTTATGGCGAAGTCCTTTGTCATGACAGTCCGGAATGTAGCTCAAACCTGGTATTCTTCTCTTCGGCCAGAGACAATCACATCATGGCAGAAGCTTAAGGACATGTTGGTCACCAGCTTCCAAGGCTTCCAAACAAAGCCGATCATAGCTCAAGCTTTGTTCCAATGTACGCAAGACCACGAAGAATACCTTCAAGCATACGTATGAAGGTTCTTGAGACTAAGGGCACAAGCGCCTACAGTGCCAATGAGATTGTCGTTGAGGCCATGATTAAGGGCCTCCGGCCAGGACCTACGGCTCAGTACTTCGCTAGGAAGCCCCCGCAAACTCTAGAGAAGCTGCTTCAGAAAATGGATGAGTACATCTGAGCTGACAATGACTTCCGCCAAAGAAGGGAGGAAGCTTACAGATTCTCCGAAATGACTAGGGGCTTCGGAGGAAGAATTCATCCGAGGCACGTTAGGTCAATTCACAACACTCAGAATGATGACAAAGGAGGTCAGCTGCAGAGGCCACAATATACCTCACAATCTTCGGGGCAGCAACAAGGTTCTTTCCGGCTGCCAGCTCCAAGAGGCAGAGGTGCTAGGGGCTTTAGAGGAAGATATGGGGATCAACCTAGAAAGATCTACTGCCTATTCTGTGGTGAGGACAAGGGCCATACCACAAGAATGTGCCAAATGACCATCCAAAAGCAGAAGGAGATTGCAGAAGCCGAAGCTCGGCAGAATCAGCCGAAGCAGGTCATGCACACTGCTTCGTGCCATTCACCATACATACCAGAATATGTGGGTAATCACTCTATAGCTTCTGTTGCTTCGGCTAGTCAGCCACAGGCTACTTGGCCACAACTTCCACCTCCTCCCCCTCTACAGCCTACCTATTCATGGGGTCAGCAGCCAGAAGGGAGCCAACACACTCAGCAACAGAGGGATTTCAGGGAGGTATCCAAAGCTCGCACAGTTAACAGTACTGTGCCAGAGTCAAAGCACATCTATTGAGAGATATCCTACCCTCTGAAGCACTTTTTTACTTTATGACATTTTGTTTCTTAATAAAGGACAAGTAATGCAACAATAGTATTAATTCTTTGTAATAGTTCTGCTTCTGTTAAAATGAAATGTATCTTCTTCACAGATTTACGAAGCTCGAAAATTGTCGAAGCTTCAAAAAGTCGTTCCAAATGGAGCGCAGCAAAAGTCTTGTCGAAGCTTCAAAAGTCGTTCCCAAGGGAGCGTAGAGTAAGTTTTTTGCTCAAAAGTCGTTCCTATGGGAATGCAGAGCAAAATACCGCCGAAATATAAGGCAAAGCGCGAAAAGTCAACGCGAAAATACTGCCAAAATATAAGGCGAAGCGCGAAAAGTCAACGCAAAATACCACCGAAATATAAGGCGAAGCGCGAAATGTCAACGCGAAAATACCGCCGAAAAATAAACGGCAAAGTGGTATTGATCGTTCCTAAGGGGACGCAGAGATTGTGTGTTTCAGCGAGGGCGTGTGTCTTCGGCATTAGCATCATTCTTCGCATCATATCATTGCATCATCTCGCATATCGTCACATCATACATCATATTGCACCAATGACACGAATTGGAAACGAAGTCGATCTTCGGAGAATGCTTTACAAAGGTGAAAAGGTGCTAAGGCACAAAGTAAACTAGGAATTATAGCTTCATCAGCTCTGATGTGGAAGAAGAGGTCTATTGTTTTCGAAGCATTGATATTTTTACGAAGCTTGGATACTCTTTATGAAGTATGGATATCCTCACGAAGCATAAGTATTCTTCTTTGCGAAGCATGAAAAGAAGGGAAGGTGTTTTTTCGCCGAAGGCTCAAAAACGGTATGTATGTAAAAAGTTTCATGCATCGCAAAGAAGTGAATTGCAAAATAGTTTACATAGTAGATTCAAAACTATACGTATCAAATAATACAGACTTAGTCCAACAAATGTTACATTAACCACCTAAGAACGTTTTTAAAACAACTAGTCCTCTTCCTTCAGAACTTTTTCCGCAACTTTGTTAAGTAACTTGTTGACGACTTCGTCAACAATAGATTCGGCTATGTTGATAATTTCTATTGCTTTCTTCGTCTCCGGGTCAGCCAGGGGGTCAAATGGCTCCGGTGGAGGAGATAATTCAGCTGCGAAAGAAAGAATCAATCAGTTCAAGGCCACGAAAGCAAACGACGAAGCTTAAACTAGTCAAACAATACCTATCCGTCTCTCGAGTTCTACAGCTTTCTCAGCTTCTTTTGCTGCTTCTCGAGCATCATGAATACCTTTTTCACTCTTTTTCATTTTCTCGTGGGCCATTTCTCGGCCACCATTCTCCTAGATGTCAGTGAAAAATTTTCCGCCAAGAAAACTTGCTTCGACCGAGGGGTCCTTCGTGTCATCCACGGAGAGGGCAGCTTCGGCCTGGGCCAAGGTTTTAACATGGTTACAACCCGCCTTCTCCAAGACAGCTGAAACTCCTCTCGCACCAGAAAACGCACAGACATCCCCACGATCATTTAAGATTTCCTCAAAAGCTTCAGCTTCTCCGCTGATCCACTCGATTACACCCTCAGGGTCGCCTCGTATGAAGTTATCTTCGTTTGAAAAGGCACCCACGTTGGCGAAGCTATCCTTTATTTTCTTCACGCATCCTAAAGATTTTTCAAAACATCTTTCCTTGGATGCGCGAAGTTCTTCAACTATTTTTTCTAAATAGTTTTTCCAATATTCACTGGCCTCTTGGTAAGCTTCTGCGACAGCACATTTCTCTTTGGCCTCTGCTAATTGTTTCCAAAGGTCTTCGATCTCATTCTTTTGGACCTCGGCTTGAGCATTGAAATTAACTTCATCTTCTTTTACTTTGTTTACCAATGAAATTAATATCTTGTCTTTTTCAAGGCCTTCATTCCTTAGTTCAATCACCTCTGAACGAAGGTTGTTCAAGGCCTTTGTATGCCCTTCATCTTCAGCGTTTTTCTGTGCTCTAAGGGCATTGCTAAGGATTAGGCCCTGCAAAAGGAGAACAAGATCAAGTATAAGCAGATGAAACAATTCGTTTTAAAATACAAAATTAGCTTTTATACCTTTATGCTGTTGTATGCTAAACTGTCAGCCAATTCATCCTTTGATAACACTGAAAGACCTTCTTCTAGCTTTGGAAATCCGAAGCTTCTCCCCATCTCCTGACAGACGGATATCTCCTTACTATCCGGGAGACAGTACAAAAAGTCTTCCTCCCCACTACCATTAAACACTAATGCCCCCTTTGGGTATTTTAATCTTTGGGCATAATGTTGAGCTTCTCGTTCTTCTTCTTTTAAAAGTCACTTTCCCGAAGCATGGCGAATAATGTAATCAATGCTCTCTTTTAAAGCTTCGGGAGCAGGAGTGGCAACCTTTTCAGGCGAAATTTGCTCTGTGGTTTTTTCTTCTGTTGCTTTTTCTTCAATTTCTGCAGATTTTTTCTCACCAGGCTCTGAAGGCCCAGCTTCGGTACCAGTTTGAGCTACAACAATTTCAATATCGGCCTCCTCTGTTTCAACTTCAGTTTACGCTTTCGAAGCTTCGGCAATTCTCCTCGAAGGAGTTGAGTTCAAGGTCTTCACTATTTCTAGCACATTTAGTACGTTTGCTATCCTTCTCCTCTTGGGAGTTGCAGCAGAACTTTTTTGTGCCTTTGGCACTGTTACCTCTGTCGAAGGGCTTAAAATTTCTAACACTTTTGTTTCTCCAATATTTGGTTCTTCAACTTTACCCTTATCAGTCTTCGTCTCAGTTAGCTCAGCTAAAGGTAGCTTCGGCTTTGTAGTTGGTTCTTTAGTCCTTTGTGCGGGGGAGCACCTTTTCCTGATTCAGCAGCTGAAGAAGCTTCCCCACCAAACTCAGGCACCACGGCCGGCTCAATATAGCAAGGCTAGTGGGTGAGGACCTTCAATTTTTGGCCCTTCGGTGCAGGCTCGTCTAGAGTGGCCGAAGTAGCAGGTTTCCTCTTCTTTCCCTGGCCTCGCAGTGGATAACGGTAGTCCAGGTAAACAAAGCCAATAGCGTCAAAAACTCTGTTCAATCTCTTCTTTCCCCGGCCTCCAAAGGCTATGGATAGTGCATTATCTTCCGCCTTGGAATATGATCCAAGCAGCTCATCACTGGTAACTTCAATGCATTTTAGCCAGTCATCGTTCGGTTCATCGAATTTATCCCCGTATCTGAATGTGTACTTCAGCCAGACCAGATCACCTTCACTAGATTTGGTGATGGTTTCCTTCGACATTTTCCAGCTCTCTATAAGCGGCCATACTCTGTATGCTATGTGCTCTTGTACCAAATCTCTCATACCAATAAAGAAGCAGACAGTACCAAATGCCTTTTGACATGCTTCGATGGCTTCGTCAATCTCAACCTTCGGCCTTCGGAGGCCGAAGCGGGACCAAATGGGTCGCATAATAACTTCCTTGATATCTTCTCTTGCATTCAAGTCGTTTTTTACATAAAACCATTCCTCCATCCAGGCCCCGGGCCACCTTTTCCATTATGTTGGCACCGGGTAGCTTGCGTTGGGGTGGGCGACAAATCCATAACAACCGAAGTTGTTATGATACTATTCTTTCCCCGAGGCTTTTGTTTCATACAAAAGTTTGTGCATGCTACAGAAGCATTTTGCACTTGGTTCTATCCCTTGGCTTTTTGTTGCCTAGACAAAGATTCCCATCCTCAATATAGCTTCGGGGGTCAGCTGGTGGAGAAAAACTTGATAGATCTTCAACACTTCAACTACAAACTTACTCAGCGGAAACTGAAGCCCAGCTTTGAAGAAGCTTCAAAAAATCACAACTTCGTTTTCCTCAGGGGCCGGGACGTTGTTGTCTCCGCCAGCTCTCACAATAGACATATCTCGAAAGTATCTTCCTCTCATGTTTTCGAGGTGACTTTGCTTAATGGAAGATTTTCCAAAAATGGTATGGCTTGGTCTCCAGGGTCAATCCTCAGAATCTTCGCCACCACTTTCTACATCATAACTATCACTGTCACCAGTATCCTCAGACAAGCCTTCCAATATCTCCTTTGTAATCTTTTCTGTATTTGTTTTTGCCATTGACTCGACAAATCCAACAATGTATGGATTCACAGCCTTCTTCTCCTCAAAAAGCTTCTCCTCTTCAGCAAGCTTTGTCTCAGCGGCAATCTTCTTGTCCTGAGACATCCCTTCCTTCAGAGATGACAAAAATGTGTCTTTCAAGCCGAAGCTCAAAAAGCTTTAAAAAACTAGCAAGTGTTAGTGAGTAGCAGCTATGAAATTGAGAAAATAAAGCAAATGGCATAGGCAGTGTACGAAATGAGATCGGTGCGAGCTCTTATTTATACGCTCGGCACGCTCCAAACCGAGGGGCCCTGCCTGTCACTGACTGTTGCTATTCTAGCAAAGGGAAGGTGTTTTTTAGACCTTCAGCTTAGGGCCTTTGTCCATGTCACAATCTAAATTTGTTACCTTAAACAAATTAATACTGCAAGGGGCTACTGTTGGGGGCCTTCGTCCTCCGAAGGTCCTCAAAAACGTAATTTAACAATATCTTCCAAGTATGGTTTGTAGACAGGTACCTTCGGATTTGGGATTAAAAGCATAAATGATGAAAAGGGCACGATCGTGACGAAGGTTGCTGTTGCTCCGAAGTTATGCGAAAGGGAGCTTTGGCTCAATCGCGGGAAAGAGGAACCGACTTAAAAGGGAAAAGGCTATCTAGTCCTCATAGAGTTGACTATTAGTTAACAATGAATGTAAAGGGCATGAATGTAATTTCTCACAGGCTGCGTCCTGTGCCTATAAATAGATGAATAGTTCCCCTGTACTGTTCACGCTGACTTGTATTACGCTTGGACTATTACCTTCTGTCAAGTCGAAGGTACAAATGTAATGTAATATTGTTTTTGTTTATTCATGATAATGATAAATATGCTAACAATATCGTATCATTATTCATGTTGTCTTTTATATTTCACGCACTTCTTTCATTAACATATGCTGTAATGATGAAGGTATGTCCTTCATCACCTTCGTCTGAAGATCATTATATCTCATGGGAAATAATGTTTCGAAATACGAAGGGCTTTAACCTTTAACAATTTATGTTTCCTTGTTCTTAATTCATAGCACTTGAGAACAAGTCCCCAACAGTGTATAGCTGAGTTGTCAGCCGAAGTCAGCCACTTGCGGTTTGAGATCTCAGAAAGAGACTCAGCCATTGATTAGGCCATTAACTCATGTTCGATCGCTTGGCACCGCGAAGCAAAAGCTCAAGCTCGTGTGGATGAGCTTAGCGTGGCCCTTGATAACCTACAAGTATATTGTAATACTCTACATGAGGAAGTACATGTATTGTATGGTCGACTGCACCCGAACGTGCCCTCTGACGCTGCTGCAATGGAAGCCGGACCCTCGGGAACAGCAAACATGGGACCTGAGGGGGAGTTGGACCTTTTTAAGCCCTCTCCTTCTATGAACCTGGCTGACGAGCGGTCTCCTACAGCAGATAGTGAAGCAATGAAAGATGATGAAGACTAGAATAGTATAGTTTAGTTGTTGTACTTTTGTAAAATAAGTACTAAAGTCTGGTTGTACGCTGGAGTCTATGTAATTATTACATTTTGGTAATGTAATACGATGGTAAAAGTTGGCTTGTTATATTTTGCCCAAATGTTTCTTTGCCACAGATGCTATCACGGACTCGCGCACACGATGGTGCAGGAACTTCCCGTGGTCGGGAAGCTACTCCTAACCCACCACCTGTACCCCCAACATTGGCCAAGGCTATCGCTGCCTTGGTCAATGCTACTGCAGATAATACCCGCTTCTTGCGTGAAATGGCGGGTAACCAGTTCCAGCAGTAGGGCGGGAGAGTTCCTCCACAAGGACCCTATAAAACTACATACTAGGAATTCTTGGAAACTCATCCTCCGCTCTTTATTAAAGCAGAAGAACCTCTTGAAGCTGACGAGTGGATAAGAGTGATGGAACAGAAGTTCGGCTTGATCCATTGTACGGAAACACAGAAGCCATTATTTGCTGCTCAACAACTATGTGGGCCTGCCAGCACTTGGTGGGCAAATTTTGTAGCAGTTCAACCGGCTGGACATCAAATCCCCTGGGAGGAGTTCAAGATTGCATTCCACGAACACTATGTTCCAGAAGGAGTGCTTCACATGAAACAAGAGGAGTTCATTTGACTAAAGCAAGGGGGAGATACTGTAATGCAGTATCTCAACAAGTTTAACCATCTGTCCTAGTATGCCATTGATCAAGTAAATACTGATCTGAAGAAAAAGAATTGCTTCATGTGAGGACTCAATGACAGGCTGCAGAGGAAATGGCCACTTGTCTGGACCTTACTTACAGCAGAGCCATCAGCACAGCGCTGGCAGTAGAATCCAAGATCACAGGCCATGGGAAAACAAAGGGATTTGGAGGTGACAGGTCTAATCAGGGACCTGAGAAGCAAACTAGGTTGGTAATTCGACCTTTTAATCAGAATCGTTCTTCACCTCGTCCACCCTCCTATCTGTTCAAACAGCCTGTTTTCATTCGTCCTACCACTGCCCCCACTTCTACAAATCAGCCGAGTGGCCCTGGTACTCGTTTCCCTGCCCTCCCTAGTTCTTCAATGGGCTGTTTCAACTATGGAAAGTCCGTTCATTTTATAAAGGACTGTCCATACCTGAAGCAGAATAAGTTCAACACTCAGTAGAACTCTAGGAGCTCCAATCAAGGCAAAGGGAACACGCCTAATAATTCAACAAGCAAAAATGTCAAGAAGACGGGACGAATCTATTATACTCAAGTGGCCACTATACCGGAAGGAGAGCCAGTAATGATGGGTACGTTCCTTATGGTCAATCACCCAGCAGTTAATCTCTTTGATTCTAGTGCTTCACATACATTCATAAGCAAGAAATTCGTGGAAAAGCATTGCATTCCTTGCACAGAATCAAGAGAAGGATTTATTATCCATTCACCTGGGGGACAAATATTTACTAAGGAAGTAGCCTTCCATGTGCCAATAACATTGGCTGAAAGGGAATTTCCCACCAACATGATTGTTTAAAAGGCCAAGACATAGATGTAATTCTAGGCATGAATTGGTTAGCCCAGCATAATGCTATCCTCAACACTGATTTAAGGACCATCCAGTTAAGCCATGACCAGGAAGAGATTCTCTTGATCATCCCTATAGCTGTCCTAGCCAAACCATTTGGACGGGTTTACGAAGCTATCATGCCAGAAATTTAGGATATTCTGATGGTATGTGAATTCCCGGATGTCTTTCCTGAAGACCTACCTGGGTTACCTCCAGAAAGGGATGTAGAGCCTAGTATGGCTCCTATTTCTAGAAGGTCATACCGGATGCCACCAAATGAATTGGTGGAACTCAAGATTCAATTACAAGATTTGTTGGAGAAGGGATTCATTAGGCCAAGTTCATCACCTTGGGGATGTCCCGCAATTTTTGTCAAGAAGGATCAAACCCTTTGAATGTGCGTGGACTACAGACCCCTTAATGAGGTAACTATCAAAAACAAGTACCCTCTTTCCCGGATCGATATTTTGTTCGATCAACTTACTAGTGCTCGGGTATTCTCCAAAATTGACCTCAGATCAGGGTATCATCAGATCCATATTCGACCCGAAGATATACCCAAGACCGCATTCACAACACGGTATGGATTATTTGAATATTTGGTTATGTCTTTCGGATTGACAAATGCTCTAGCCCACTTCACTTATTTAATGAACTTGGTATTTATGCCCGAGTTGGATAAATTTGTGGTGGTCTTCATTGATGACATCTTGATCTATTCCCAGAATGAAGAGGAGCATGCTAAACACTTGCAGATTGTGTTGACGCGCTTAAGGGAACATCAATTGTATGCTAAATTCAGCAAATGCACGTTTTAGTTGGGAGAAATCCAGTTTTTGGGACATATACTGTCTGCCAAAGGAATTGCAGTCGATCCTAGCAAGGTCTGGGATATTCTAGAATGGAAACCATCAACTACAGTACATCAAGTGCGAAGTTTCCTTGGACTAGCTGGTTATTACAGCAGGTTCATTCCGGATTTCTCCAAGATAGTGAAACCAATCACAAGTTTGTTGAAGAATGATACGAAGTTTGACTGGTCCTCAAAATGCAATGAAGCCTTCGAGCAGCTAAAGATATTATTAACCACTGCTCCAGTATTGGCTCAACCAGATATATAAAAGCCTTTTGATGTGTATTGTGACGCATCAGGCAGTGGGCTCAGGTGTGTCTTAATGCAGGAGGGCTGAGTCATCGCTTATGCTTCAAGACAGCTACGCCGGCATGAGGAGCATTATCCGACTCATGATTTGGAACTAGCCGCAGTTGTTCATGCCCTCAAGTTATTGCGTCATTATCTGCTGGGAAATACTTGCCACTTATATACCGATCATAAAAGTCTAAAATATATTTTTACCCAGTCAGAACTAAACATGAGGCAGAGGAGATGGCTTGAGCTGATTAAAGATTATGATTTAGAAATCCACTATCACCCGGGAAAAGCCAATGTGGTGGCAGATGCACTAAGTCGTAAGGCTTCCTGATTGTCTTACAATAAAGACTCCTAACACCACACTATGTCAAGAAATGGAAAAGTTAAACCTGGGAATGATACAACATGGAACTTTGACCCAATTGAAGCTTGAGTCAGTTCTTCTGCAAAAGATTATTGATGCCCAAAGAAGTGACAAGGGTATGAAACACATTCATGAGAAAATCAAAGCTGGCAAAGCTAATGGCTTCAGAAAGGATGATCAAGGAATAGTATGGTTTAATAATCGCATTGTTGTGCCTAAAGATGCAGGAGTTCGCCAACAAATTTTGGATGAAGCTCATCTTAGTCGATATTCTATTCATCCCAGAAGCACTAAAATGTATCAAGATTTAAAGCAACACTATTAGTGGACAAAAATGAAAATTGAAATTGCACGCTATGTGGCAAAATGTGATACCTGTAGACGTGTCAAGGCAGTACATATGAAGACCGCTAGGCCATTGCAATCTTTGCCCATCCCAACATGGAAATGGGAGGACATTAGTATGGACTTCATCATGGGACTACCCAAGACAGCCAAAGGATTTGATTCTATATGGGTTATAATTGATCGACTTACAAAGATTGTTCACTTCTTGCCCGTCAAGACCAAATACCTAGTGGTCGCATATGCATAACTCTATATTACTCGCATTCTCAGTTTGCATGGGGTTCCAAAAACAATAGTGTCGGACTGCGGATCACAATTTGTATCCAAATTCTGGGAAGAGCTTCACAAGTTTTTGGGTACTAAGCTGCTCCACAGTTCGGCATATCATCCTCAAACCAGTAGGACAAACTGAAAGGGTAAACCAAATACTTGAAGATATGTTGCAAGCGTGTGTTCTGGAGTTCCCATAGAAATGGGATGAATGTCTATCATTGGTAGAATTTTCTTATAATAACAGCTATCAAGAGAGCATCAAGATGGCACCATTCGAGGCACTATATGGACGATGGTGTCAAACACCCTTAAATTGGTCTGAACCTAGAGAACGGTGGTATTTCAGGCCTAATTTAGTCAAAGAAACATAAGCAAAGGTTCAACGGATAAGGCACCACTTGAAAGAAGCTCAAGCTCGGCAAAAGAGATATGCAGACAAACGACGCCGACCCTTGTACTTTCAAGTCAAGGATTATGTGTACCTGAAAGTATCACCAACGAAGGGTGTGAACCGCTTCGGGGTAAAAGAAAAGTTAGCACCCCGATACATTGGTCTGTTTCTCATTCTTGAACAATGTGGACCAGTGGCATACCGACTCCAACTACCTAAAGCATTGTCCATAGTGCATAATGTGTTCCATGTATCTCAATTGAAGAAGTGCCTTCGGGTTCCGAATCAAACCATTGATATTGAGAATGTTGTCTTAGAACCAAACTTGACCTATTCTGAACATCCTATTCGAGTCTTGGATCAAAAGGACAGGATCACCCGAAAAAGGACTCTTAAGTTCTATAAGATACTATGGAACCAACATACTAAAGATGAAGCTACATGGGAGACTCAAGATTTCTTAGAAAAGAATTTCCCTAGCTTTTTAGCTTCATGTAACTTGTAAGATATGTACATTGCAATGTAAAGGAGAAGTAAACCCCATACCACCCCTACCTTTTAAGACAAATAAGGAGATATAGATGTGACGTGTTTTCTTTTCCATTACATACCCTAGGACCTTAAATCTCGGGACGAGATTCTTTTATGGGAGGAAGGATGTAACACCCATGGTGTTACTAGCCTTAAAACTTGAGCATAACATCATGTGCATTGACATTTCATATGTTTGTTACACCTAGAGAGCATTCACTAGGTAAAAATTTCAATCGAGTTGTGATGTTAGGACTTGATGAGTTGTTAACCCTAGGGTAGGGTACTTAACCCTGAATTAGGGCTTATGGATGTAAGAGAAGCCTAAATGAGTACAAACCTCATAAGACATGAGAAATGATAATAAGATATCATATTTGATGGACTTTAGTAGTACAACAACCCTAAAGTACTCAAAACCCTAAAAAGAAGCATTGCAACTTAGATAGAGATGGATTAAGTAGTTACTACATGAAAATCAAAGATCCTGGCTCCTGAAATCGCTCTGTCAGACGCTCTGATGGTGATCGCCATGGTACAGTACTGAAAAAGATCCCCAGGTTCATCGCCCCTCGCCACCGGTGATCTCGCACCCGGATTCGCGTCGGCCGCTGTGATTCGTGCCCAGCGCAAGTGGATAACTGAGGGGAGTAAAGATCTTAGCGCTCGGATTGGTTCGGGCTCGATCACTGTTGTGCCCACCGTACCGACTTGGACTGCGGTTGGCCGGGATGATCCTCACCGGCGTTAGCCGCTTAACAATCATGAGCCACGCATCTAGTCAGCTTAGCACATCGCAATGAACCTGTGTAGCAAGCCTGTCCATCGCCCGAGAACTTGCCACGGTGAAAGCCACGAGTCCCTTGCGCAAGTAACCTCCCCTCTCTCCGGCCGCCAGCGCTTCTCTTCCAAATTGGGCGCCACCGCCGTTGAGTTCTATAAATTGAAGCCTAAGAGAACTTCGCTAGGTAATTACGCATCCAACGCAGCAGCGCTTGCCTCCAATTGTTCACCAGAGCCGCCCAATTTCCCATTTCCCCTAAATCAGTCAAAACACCACTGCATGAACACCTCACCGTGGCCAGCCTTTTGCAGGTCAGTTCAAGCTTCCTTAATTGGTGTTCTAGCCTTCCTCATGTTCCCTGTAGCTCACCGACCCATTTTGTGACACCCCAGGTGTCTATTTCGTGTTATGGCGGGAGATTTATCCTAATCTCGGACGCTCAGTGAAAAATTCTATTTCTCGATCACGTTTATCTCCAATTATCAAGTTACTTGTGAACGTTTCACCGAATTCTGATTTCATTCGATCTCTAGAAACGCCGAATTTGGAGCGTGTTAAAACTTTTATTTCTCGGAACGAATGCAGACTCGAAAATCATTGTCAACTTATAAATCTCGTCTAAAGCTCATTTAATTAGGCGCTCGACAATTGCTAGTCGAGCTGTGTCCGAATCCAATTTCTCGATGTTCAATCTGTGTCCAAAAATTAATCCGAGTCCATGCTCTCAAACAGAATACTCCACGTGTTGGCACCTATTTAATTTTATCCAACTCGGCTTAAAATCTCCATGTCCCGTCTAAATTCGAAAGCCGACCTCAGCAATGATTTCTATTAATCGGACTCGCTTTATTTCGATTATGAACCCGAAGCCTATCAATCTCAATTCATTTTTATTTCTACTGGTGCGCGAGAATTTAATTTCCAGGCGACACCCGATTAAAATGTTTCGGTTCATTTTACTCTGTGGCCTCTTGTTCATCCGAACCTCATTTCGCTCTGTTCTCTGCGTCGGTCTCAGCCAACGAGTGAGCTGTGCAAATCGGCTAACGGATGACCACTCCTCTCCAACTAATAAATTGTCACCGTCCTAATAGACAACTCAGGCGGGAGCTCTTGTCTCATAGAAATCAAAATAAAAAAATTATTTAGCTCCTAAACAATCAGCCCTTTTTCTCTTTAAATAATTCACCAGCATCTGTTTTCTTTTCTCCAGCACGCCACGGTATGCTCAGGCTTGCAGCCACTGCCTGGCCACCGGCTACGCCAGCCAACAGGCTGCCACTGCCAGCCACGGGCTAGTAGCTGGTCGCCGTTCTCTGCGCCAATAGCTGCATGCCGCACCTGCTCGCCAGTAGCTGCAGCCCGCCAATGGGTGATGCCGCCCGTGGTGGCCAATGGGCTGCCAGCAGCTCCTGTTAAATCAGCCAGACACCAGACTCCTCACGCACGCCAGCAGGCATTCTTCCTCCCCGCGCGCAGAGGCTCCTTGCAGCCATCTCCCTTCCTCCTTCCCCATCCCAGCCAACGCTGGCCTCCTCTGCCCTGCTCGGCTCCCTCTCCCAACGCGCAGGAGCTTCCAGGGAGTAGCCGCTCGCCTCTACAACTCCCTCAAGCCGGAACTCCCTGCCCTTCTTCCCCAGGCGCGGGCGAGCTTCCCTGGCCAGGGTGACTCCTTTCTAGCAGCTCGCCTCCATGGCCGGACTCTTCTGGAGCAGGCGCCCCCCCTGCATCTCCCTTGGCGCATGGAATCTCCAAGTGCAGGCGACCAACACTTTCCCCATGGTGCCCCTCTCCATCTCCTCCCCTGGTGACTGCCGATTCTCTCTCTAGCTCCCTCCTCTCTGTTCCTTGCGCATAGGAAACTCCTTCTCCAAGACCGGCGCTTGTTTTCCCCCTGCGTCTTCTTCCATGCACATCTGCAGGCCGCCGGACCTTGCTCCATCTAGATTTCGCGCCATATGCTCCTTCATCGATGCCATGGCGAGATCTGTCACCAGAGCCATGCTTGGCCTTGCCTCGGACCTTGGGTTCGCACCAGCGAGCTCACATGTAGGTTCGGCCATGGCCCCTGCAGTGTCAAGACCATGTGTTCCTTCTTCGCCTAGCCCCACATCGGCTCGCCTCACCTCAGCCCGACTAGGCGCCCACACCCAGCGAGCTTCCCTTTGCTCGACCCTTCGCTAGTGCAGGACGCGTCCCTGCTGGAGGGCGAGAGCGAGGCCCACCGTCGACTCCTCTCCCTCAGCGGCAGCACCTGCAGCACCCCCTTGTTTCCTTTTCCGGCTGAGCTCCTCCCTTGCATCGTGGTTGGCTTCGCTGCTGCTCGTTCACTCCCTTGCTGTGCGGAGCAGCACATCGTCCGCACGCCACCTGTTCGACGCTATGCCGAGTCGGGTCGTCGTATGCTCAACCACGCCATGCAGCAGCAGCGCACTCCCTTCAGCCCCTGCAATGTCGTGCTTGCACACTATTTGACAAAATGCACATATGAGCATTGTGTCGTGGACGGTGCCATGGTAGTGCCCTATGTTGTCGCTACTCATTGCACGACCTCGTCTTGCGCTCGCCTACTCTCCAAGCAGCAGCAGTAGCAATGCTCCTCGCGCTCGACCTCAACAAGGACATGCAGCCCCCCTCCTCGACGCCAAAATTCTTCGGTGAGACCTCGCTGTTCCGTGTTCCTTGATTTTATAAAATAACTAAACTAATACGCCGTGAAATAATTGTGTATGTCGTTTAATCGCAGCCCTTGTCGTCATCGCGCTTCGCGCGTCGTTTCTCGACAGAAAGCCCAACCGACATGCACGTGTGCACAACTCCACTCGGGTTTCAGCCAGGTTGTTCGCTTTAGAAAAATTGTGATTTCGTTTTTATTTACGATTCAGTCGATGGCGTGAATATGTGCGTAAAAATATAATTGTATGAATAGACGCTAGTAGAGAAAGAAGACGAAGTAGAAAGAAACTCGTATGTTTTATATTTTGATAAAAAAATATGCGATGCGTTGTTTGATGCGAAAAACTAAGTTACAAAATGCGGATTATGTTTTGGGAAATATATCGATATGTGTTTATGTGAAAAGTATAATTGTTTTATGCAATGTGATGGGATTCATGATTATATCGGGAGTATATTTATTAATGTGACGAGTAGTTTCGAAAATGCTAGTTGCGTGGAGGATGTATTGTTAAGATATGAGTGTCGGAGTTCATATATTAGTGGTCGCGCCACATTGATCGAAGTGTCTCGAGTGCACGCCACAATATGGTTGTATGCGAGACCGGGGTTATGTGCCTGACGAGTTAGTAAATATCCATCGGTGTCACTTGTGTTAAGTTGAGGTTTATTTGCGCGTGGAAAGTAATAATGTGCTTAATACCTAGAACTCTTAGTCGATAGTAGAAATTGTTTTGGCTTATATAGAGAGGTGGTTACATGCCAAAGTAGTTGTCGCTTCTCTATATTTATGAGTCGAGTCGTAACGATGCGTATTATGCGTTCGTTCAATTATGCGTCGCGTATAGTAGTATGATTGTGCTCACAATTTTGAGTAGACGCTTCGAGTAAGTCAAGTAAATACAAGTGTGTAATGGAGTTAGTTGTCTTAGGATAAATATTGAATACTCGGTTCGTATGATAAACATCTATGCGTTCATAATTTGGGAAGTAAATGCATGGTGATTGCGATCTGGAGATTAGTGGTTTACAGTTAGTATAAATTGGTCGATGTGCGAAAATACTTGTGAATCTATGTGTTTATAAAAATCTTGTAGTATATGTTGTGTCTCGGATTGCGACGATAATAGGCAAGCCGATGTATATGTTATTTAATGACTATGTCGTTGTTCTAGTTAGCCGACTGTTAGATGGCTTTGGTTAAGCTCGTAATCCCGGTGATTTGCTTGTTTTGGTGTAGATGCACATGGTTATGGTAGTGGGTAAATTAGTAGTGCTCATGTGATGTCTAATTTAAAATGCAAATTAGTGTGTGAAGGGCGTAATCGATATACACATTTATACTGGGTTTGATGATTGTGGTGAATGCGTTGATTAATTGTGTGTGGTAGTTCTAGAGCGCGAAATAAATTGTATAAAAATTTGTAAGTCTACTTATTGGTTCTAATTTGATGGTTTTAAATCTAACAAATGATAAAGTGTTAGAATAGTTAAAGTCTCTAGAACGCGGCAATTTTTGAAGTGAATAGGAGCTGAATTTTATAGGTTGCTGTTTTGGGCTGCACGTACTGTTTTTGTCGTGGTGTTTGTTTTCTGAACTAAATTATGTTTTCTGTAAAAAAGCCATATAAGAAAGTTGTAGATAACTTTATTATCTTACTTGTGTTAAAATTTGACAGCCATAAGTCTGATCGTTTAGAAGTTGTGCTTTTCACAAATTCAGTAACTGAATCTGCCCAAATTCTGTACAGATTTCAGAAACTGTATTGTTTGCCTAATTTAATGTTACAATCTGTTCATGGTCGTTATAAGAAAGTTGTAGATGCTTTTCTTATCTTGCTTGTGTTAAAATTTCATACCCATAGGCCTGACAGATTAGGAGTTATGAATTTTACAAACTGGTTGCTGTATTCTGTCCACTGACAGAACAGATTTCGAAAACTGAATTGTTTGATTCAGTTCAGCATAGAATCAATTCTTGGTGATTATAAAAGTATGTAGTGCTCTTGCCAAGCTTTCCAAAAAGTCTTGGATCACTCTTTTTGGTGATCTGAAGATTAAGTTATGGATGTTTAAAGTCTGAAGACTGAATCTGTCCAATTCTGGACAGCAAAGCCTTCTAGTGTCTTTCGCCCATAGTTAAACATTGAACCACCTTGAGATGTTTATAAATGATATGTAGACAATTTTATTACCTTTCCAGAAAGTCTAGGATCAATTTGTTTGGATGTCTGAACCTGTAGTTGTGAATTTTTGAAGTCGCAAGTCTGAATCTGTCCAACCTGGACAGACCTGTTATTTTTGCACAGTTCGACTTTGCTAAGAGTCTAGTCATCTTGAGACGATAATACCAAAGTTGTAGAGCGTTTCCCAAGCTTTCCAAAAAGTATTTGTTCACTATTTTTGGATAAATATTTGAAGAGTTATGACTGAAATAAGCAACTACTGTGCTGTTGTCCTAATTTTATTATGTTTGGTGAATTGCTCTACTCTGTGGTGTATTTCTTGAGTCGACTGTTTCCTCGTTTGATAATTGGTTGAACCCGCAGTAATGATAATATAACTAATACAATTGGACCTAATTATATAAGTAACAAGTATACGTCTCGCTAAGTTAGTGAACCAAATTAGTGAGAGTCTAATAAGTGTTTGCCTAGTGAATAATTTTAAAGCCCAATTAAGTGTCTAGTTCCTTTTCAACTAAGTCTATCTATATATAAGTCGTAGCGAACTTGTGTACTTAACTAATTTAATGTTAGGTAACTAATGGATGATTAAAGTGAACGTGGTAAACACTTGTGCTCATGCTTGTGTGGTCATGTTTGTATTGGTTAAGTAAAGTAAGCGTCGTCATCTTTCCAGTGGTAGCCATGTATGCCCGATGACGTGTAGATAACTAATGCTAACATGTGGTGGTTTACGGTGTCTTCTAAATTAATGTTAGTTCGCTACTGTGTCTTTGTATATCTTGTGCTATTTTTCATCATATTCATACATATGCATTTTGCATCTCATTTAGGACCGAGTGAGGACGATCGTGCAAGTGATGTGGTGCCAACCACAAGGTGCAGTCAGTGGACGACCCAAGGAAGGATGGACTTAACCAGTGGATGCTCGCCAAGCGAGTACCCCCAACAAACACTATCTAAGTGTTAAATTAAAGGCAAGCCCCGGTTATATGCATAACCGTTTATATATGCTATTTTACTACACTTAATGTTTGTAGGCTTGTACTGTGCACTTAAGTGTAGGAGTTGCTTGAAACCCTAGTTGCATGAACTCAGGATTCCTTTTTGAGATGGATACTAGTATGCTAGGTCGAGTAGCTGCTATGCTAAATCAGGATCTCGGTAGAAGTCGAGTGATTTTTCTAGCACTCGCGCGAGGTCAGGAATTGGTTGTATCCATTTTGATAACAGAATGATGATGGTCTATGGACACGGATCCATGGGGATGCGTTGTCTATGAGATGAAATTGGAATAAGGATTAACGTGCGGATACCTGTGTCAAGCGTTTGAATGTACTAAACACATGTCGGGAAATATGGTAACCGGTAAACCTAGTACCTGCAGTGAAGCCGGGCGCGGACTTTATCCCTCACTTGTCCTGAGACTGGGTCTCCCATTCTAGATATGGTGGGTACAAGTGCGGCCACTGCACGGCGGCGGCCGGGGTCAGTGGAGCATTGTATGCCAAGGCGGTGAGGCCTGGACGCGAACGGGGAATCGATGGGGACGGTTGACATGTGTGGGGCCGGAGTGCCCTGACATGTCGTGTGTTTAGGTTTACCTTGCAAGGATAAAAACTCGATTCGAATCGTCTGCTTCTCGCAGCTAATGAGACTGCTTGATCCATTGTACTGCATTGAGTAATAAGTGGAAATGAGGTGACTGGCAAAAGATGTTGATTGATATAATGTTTGATACCATGTATGAATAGATAGGTTCTCATCTAGTCTAAATTATTATTATAGAACTTGAAAAGCTAAAACTTGTTTTAGACTCAGCTAGTGCTTTTGGCAAACCAAACCCCTCAGCCAAACAGCGGCATGTCTAGAGGTAGAGGAGTAGACTCCTCACACCGGGTAAGTCTAGTTGAGTATTAGTATACTCAGCCTTGCTTGTGGCATAATTTTTGCAGGTACCTCCTTGTTTTGGTTGATGGTGTTACTTGGCCTTCGTCCCTGCCATCGGGATAGACGGTCGAGTGGGTTACTGCTTCCGCAGGAGGGGACCAGGAGGAGTAGCGTGGCCAGGCTTCGCCATGTTACTCGGTTTTCTCCATTAGTTATTTCCGCTGCATTAAAAATTTATGGTTATTATTTCTGAAACTCCGATCATGTAATCACTATTGATACTTTCTTAATTTATGGTATTATGCTTTATTGTATTTCTCTGTGCCTCACCTTCGAGTGAGCTAGTGGTATTCGATCCTGGATAAGTGGCTTTATCGGACTAGATCCGAGGGACTGACGGGTTATTCCGATTTAAGTTTGTTGCTGCCTTTAAGGGCGCGACTTGGGCACTTAAGATGGAATAATTCGGGCGGTTCCGCCACAGCTGGTATCGGAGCGAATACCAGTACAGAGAAGTCAATAAGTCATGATTACCAACCTTTCTAAAGTAAAACTTGCTTAGAAACCAAAGTTGGATAGATATCAGGACGATAAGGATACACCTAGGACGTGAAGCCTTAAGAAATAGATGGGTAGCTAGGTGGCTATTTATATAGGCCATAAAGGCTACTAATACTATTAATAGGGATGCTATAGAAGCACCCGAAAAATTAGTTAGGTCTGAGAAGACGTCTAGAATGAGCATGCATCATGATTGTCGCATCATTGTCTCTTGTGCACCAACATGCTTCTCTCACCTTTATTCCAATAATAAGAAATTGGGAATAATGTGATGTATTGCTATGTATGAACTATAAGACATGCCTTATCCTGTGTGTCATGATAGTCTTGACTAGGTTGTGTTCTGTGTTTCTCTTGTCTTGCTATCTAGATGGTATTGTAATTATTCAACCCTTTTTGCCCATAACTAGCAAAAAAATGCTTGTTCATAAAAAGACCCCCACTCCAAACAACCTAGTGGTTAGCAAGTAAAACCTTAAAAAAAATCAAATCACATGCTTGTGTTGGTTTTTCGAACCCTTGCGTGTTTTACCCTTGAAGTTACACCTATACAGCTTATAGACCCCCATAGCTTGACCGCTAGACCAACCCAAGTCTCCTTGTGCACATGTTGTTTGATGTATAGTTGCCCAAACCCTATCAAGGCCATGTTTCTTTCCATAAATCCTTACCAAAAAAAAACTTCATAGCATTTATGTTGATCATCCTAGCTGATCTTGTTTGATGACCTCTCCTTTCACCTGGATCTGGTACTCTTTTCCTTGTGAATCATGTTGCGACATTATCACCCGAATCTCTGGATCCCTTATTGATTCTGCTTCGTTATCTGGTTATCTGCTATAACCTGTTCTCATGTATCAAATGTGGATCAGTCTAATATCTCATTATGATCGTTCTCATACTCTTCTCTGAGGATCATGACGCTATTTTATCGATTTCATCTATCGACAGTGTACCCATTTGGCTCAATGGGTGTTGCTGTTGTCTTTAGTTCTCTCATGTCTCTAAAAACTCAACGATCTTGATCTCATGGTTGGTTCCTCCTCATACCAAACGTCGTATCAATCTTGGACTGATAATCCCCGTGTTGATCATAAAATAGTTCTCTGAGTTGAAGAAAATCCTCATGTGATGCTCTTTTGCCAACAATCTTTGCTTCAACTTCAGTCACATTTTCTGAGCCATATTCTCATGGGCTCCATCTATCTGTGCTATGTGGATTTCTCATTGGTTACGTTTGGTAATGGTGTTATGACTAACGACCGATGGTGCCGCGACGAAACCGAGAGCCTTCTATGGTGCACACATGGTTGAGCTGCTCGGCACGCGCTGGTATCGCGATTAATAGTCGTGATCCATTATGGAACTACACCGATGTGCTGTGTTTTGTGAACATTCTCTCAAAGTGGTCGTGACATTTTGTCTCAATATGTCACGGTATTCGGTCCAAATCTATCTTTAGTATCTTTTCAGATACCCTCTCATGAATTTGCATCTATCTTCAGTCTGGCAGTTACATGCTTCTCCACCCTTAAAGCTCCTCATTCGAATCTCGGGACGAGATTCCTTTAAGGGGGGAAGGCTGTGACACCCCAGGTGTCTATTTCGTGTTATGGCGGGAGATTTATCCTAATCTCGGACGCTCAGTGAAAAATTCTATTTCTCGATCACGTTTATCTCCAATTATCAAGTTACTTGTGAAGGTTTCACCGAATTCTGATTTCATTCGATCTCTAGAAACGCCGAATTTGGAGCGTGTTAAAACTTTTATTTCTCGGAACGAATGCAGACTCGAAAATCATTGTCAACTTATAAATCTCGTCTAAAGCTCATTTAATCAGGCGCTCGACAATTGCTAGTCGAGCTGTGTCCGAATCCAATTTCTCGATGTTCGATCTGTGTCCAAAAATTAATCCGAGTCCATGCTCTCAAACGGAATACTCCACGTGTTGGCACCTATTTAATTTTATCCAACTCGGCTTAAAATCTCCATGTCCCATCTAAATTCGAAAGCCGACCTCGGCAATGATTTCTATTAATCGGACTCGCTTTATTTCGATTATGAACCCGAAGCCTATCAATCTCAATTCATTTTTATTTCTACCGGTGCACGAGAATTTAATTTCCAGGCGACACCCGATTAAAATGTTTCGGTTCATTTTACTCTGTGGCCTCTTGTTCATCCGAACCTCATTTCGCTCTGTTCTCTGCGTCGGTCTCAGCCAACGAGTGAGCTGTGCAAATCGGCTAACGGATGACCACTCCTCTCCAACTAATAAATTGTCACCGTCCTAATAGACAACTCAGGCGGGAGCTCTTGTCTCATAGAAATCAAAATAAAAAAATTATTTAGCTCCTAAACAATCAGCCCTTTTTCTCTTTAAATAATTCACCAGCATCTGTTTTCTTTTCTCCGGCACGCCACGGTATGCTCAGGCTTGCAGCCACTGCCTGGCCACCGGCTACGCCAGCCAACGGCTGCCACTGCCAGCCACGGGCTAGTAGCTGGTCGCCGTTCTCTGCGCCAATAGCTGCATGCCGCACCTGCTCGCCAGTAGCTGCAGCCCGCCAATGGGTGATGCCGCCCGTGGTGGCCAATGGGCTGCCAGCAGCTCCTGTTAAATCAGCCAGACACCAGACTCCTCACGCACGCCAGCAGGCATTCTTCCTCCCCGCGCGCAGAGGCTCCTTGCAGCCATCTCCCTTCCTCCTTCCCCATCCCAGCCAACGCTGGCCTCCTCTGCCCTGCTCGGCTCCCTCTCCCAACGCGCAGGAGCTTCCAGGGAGTAGCCGCTCGCCTCTACAACTCCCTCAAGCCGGAACTCCCTGCCCTTCTTCCCCAGGCGCGGGCGAGCTTCCCTGGCCAGGGTGACTCCTTTCTAGCAGCTCGCCTCCATGGCCGAACTCTTCTGGAGCAGGCGCCCCCCCTGCATCTCCCTTGGCGCATGGAATCTCCAAGTGCAGGCGACCAACACTTTCCCCATGGCGCCCCTCTCCATCTCCTCCCCTGGTGACTGCCGATTCTCTCTCTAGCTCCCTCCTCTCTGTTCCTTGCGCATAGGAAACTCCTTCTCCAAGACCGGCGCTTGTTTTCCCCCTGCGTCTTCTTCCATGCGCATCTGCAGGCCGCCGGACCTTGCTCCATCTAGATTTCGCGCCATATGCTCCTTCATCGATGCCATGGCGAGATCTGTCACCAGAGCCATGCTTGGCCTCGCCTCGGACCTTGGGTTCGCACCAGCGAGCTCACCTGTAGGTTCGGCCATGGCCCCTGCAGTGTCAAGACCATGTGTTCCTTCTTCGCCTAGCCCCACATCGGCTCGCCTCACCTCAGCCCGACTAGGCGCCCACACCCAGCGAGCTTCCCTTTGCTCGACCCTTCGCTAGTGCAGGACGCGTCCCTGCTGGAGGGCGAGAGCGAGGCCCACCGTCGACGCCTCTCCCTCAGCGGCAGCACCTGCAGCACCCCCCTGTTTCCTTTTCCGGCTGAGCTCCTCCCTTGCATCGTGGTTGGCTTCGCTGCTGCTCATTCACTCCCTTGCTGTGCGGAGCAGCACATCGTCCACACGCCACCTGTTCGACGCTATGCCGAGTCGGGTCGTCGTATGCTCAACCACGCCATGCAGCAGCAGCGCACTCCCTTCAGCCCCTGCACTGTCGTGCTTGCGCACTATTTGACAAAATGCACATATGAGCATTGTGTCGTGGACGGTGCCATGGTAGTGCCCTATGTTGTCGCTACTCATTGCACGACCTCGTCTTGCGCTCGCCTACTCTCCAAGCAGCGGCAGTAGCAACGCTCCTCGCGCTCGACCTCAACAAGGACATGCAGCCCCCCTCCTCGACGCCAAAATTCTTCGGTGAGACCTCGCTGTTCCGTGTTCCTTGATTTTATAAAATAACTAAACTAATACGCCGTGAAATAATTGTGTATGTCGTTTAATCGCAGCCCTTGTCGTCATCGCGCTTCGCGCGTCGTTTCTCGACAGAAAGCCCAACCGACATGCACGTGTGCACAACTCCACTCGGGTTTCAGCCAGGTTGTTCGCTTTAGAAAAATTGTGATTTCGTTTTTATTTACGATTCAGTCGATGGCGTGAATATGTGCGTAAAAATATAATTGTATGAATAGACGCTAGTAGAGAAAGAAGACGAAGTAGAAAGAAACTCGTATGTTTTATATTTTGATAAAAAAATATGCGATGCGTTGTTCGATGCGAAAAACTAAGTTACAAAATGCGGATTATGTTTTGGGAAATATATCGATATGTGTTTATGTGAAAAGTATAATTGTTTTATGCAATGTGATGGGATTCATGATTATATCGGGAGTATATTTATTAATGTGACGAGTAGTTTCGAAAATGCTAGTTGCGTGGAGGATGTATTGTTAAGATATGAGTGTCGGAGTTCATATATTAGTGGTCGCGCCACATTGATCGAAGTGTCTCGAGTGCACGCCACAATATGGTTGTATGCGAGACCGGGGTTATGTGCCTGACGAGTTAGTAAATATCCATCGGTGTCACTTGTGTTAAGTTGAGGTTTATTTGCGCGTGGAAAGTAATAATGTGCTTAATACCTAGAACTCTTAGTCGATAGTAGAAATTGTTTTGGCTTATATAGAGAGGTGGTTACATGCCAAAGTAGTTGTCGCTTCTCTATATTTATGAGTCGAGTCGTAACGATGCGTATTATGCGTTCGTTCAATTATGCGTCACGTATAGTGTATGATTGTGCTCACAATTTTGAGTAGACGCTTCGAGTAAGTCAAGTAGATACAAGTGTGTAATGGAGTTAGTTGTCTTAGGATAAATATTGAATACTCGGTTCGTATGATAAACATCTATGCGTTCATAATTTGGGAAGTAAATGCATGGTGATTGCGATCTGGAGATTAGTGGTTTACAGTTAGTATAAATTGGTCGATGTGCGAAAATACTTGTGAATCTATGTGTTTATAAAAATCTTGTAGTATATGTTGTGTCTCGGATTGCGACGATAATAGGCAAGCCGACGTATATGTTATTTAATGACTATGTCGTTGTTCTAGTTAGCCGACTGTTAGATGGCTTTGGTTAAGCTCGTAATCCCGGTGATTTGCTTGTTTTGGTGTAGATGCACATGGTTATGGTAGTGGGTAAAATTAGTAGTGCTCATGTGATGTCTAATTTAAAATGCAAATTAGTGTGTGAAGGGCGTAATCGATATACACATTTATACTGGGTTTGATGATTGTGGTGAATGCGTTGATTAATTGTGTGTGGTAGTTCTAGAGCGCGAAATAAATTGTATAAAAATTTGTAAGTCTACTTATTGGTTCTAATTTGATGGTTTTAAATCTAACAAATGATAAAGTGTTAGAATAGTTAAAGTCTCTAGAACGCGGCAATTTTTGAAGTGAATAGGAGCTGAATTTTATAGGTTGCTGTTTTGGGCTGCACGTACTGTTTTTGTCGTGGTGTTTGTTTTCTGAACTAAATTATGTTTTCTGTAAAAAAGCCATATAAGAAAGTTGTAGATAACTTTATTATCTTACTTGTGTTAAAATTTGACAGCCATAAGTCTGATCGTTTAGAAGTTGTGCTTTTCACAAATTCAGTAACTGAATCTGCCCAAATTCTGTACAGATTTCAGAAACTGTATTGTTTGCCTAATTTAATTTTACAATCTGTTCATGGTCGTTATAAGAAAGTTGTAGATGCTTTTCTTATCTTGCTTGTGTTAAAATTTCATACCCATAGACCTGACAGATTAGGAGTTATGAATTTTACAAACTGGTTGCTGTATTCTGTCCACTGACAGAACAGATTTCGAAAACTGAATTGTTTGATTCAGTTCAGCATAGAATCAATTCTTGGTGATTATAAAAGTATGTAGTGCTCTTGCCAAGCTTTCCAAAAAGTCTTGGATCACTCTTTTTGGTGATCTGAAGATTAAGTTATGGATGTTTAAAGTCTGAAGACTGAATCTGTCCAATTCTGGACAGCAAAGCCTTCTAGTGTCTTTCGCCCTTAGTTAAACATTGAACCACCTTGAGATGTTTATAAATGATATGTAGACAATTTTATTACCTTTCCAGAAAGTCTAGGATCAATTTGTTTGGATGTCTGAACCTGTAGTTGTGAATTTTTGAAGTCGCAAGTCTGAATCTGTCCAACCTGGACAGACCTGTTATTTTTGCACAGTTCGACTTTGCTAAGAGTCTAGTCATCTTGAGACGATAATACCAAAGTTGTAGAGCGTTTCCCAAGCTTTCCAAAAAGTATTTGTTCACTATTTTTGGATAAATATTTGAAGAGTTATGACTGAAATAAGCAACTACTGTGCTGTTGTCCTAATTTTATTATATTTGGTGAATTGCTCTACTCTGTGGTGTATTTCTTGAGTCGACTGTTTCCTCGTTTGATAATTGGTTGAACCCGCAGTAATGATAATATAACTAATACAATTGGACCTAATTATATAAGTAACAAGTATACGTCTCGCTAAGTTAGTGAACCAAATTAGTGAGAGTCTAATAAGTGTTTGCCTAGTGAATAATTTTAAAGCCAATTAAGTGTCTAGTTCCTTTTCAACTAAGTCTATCTATATATAAGTCGTAGCGAACTTGTGTACTTAACTAATTTAATGTTAGGTAACTAATGGATGATTAAAGTGAACGTGGTAAACACTTGTGCTCATGCTTGTGTGGTCATGTTTGTATTGGTTAAGTAAAGTAAGCGTCGTCATCTTTCCAGTGGTAGCCATGTATGCCCGATGACGTGTAGATAACTAATGCTAACATGTGGTGGTTTACGGTGTCTTCTAAATTAATGTTAGTTCGCTACTGTGTCTTTGTATATCTTGTGCTATTTTTCATCATATTCATACATATGCATTTTGCATCTCATTTAGGACCGAGAGAGGACGATCGTGCAAGTGATGTGGTGCCAACCACAAGGTGCAGTCAGTGGACGATCCAAGGAAGGATGGACTTAACCAGTGGATGCTCGCCAAGCGAGTACCCCCAACAAACACTATCTAAGTGTTAAATTAAAGGCAAGCCCCGGTTATATGCATAACCGTTTATATATGCTATTTTACTACACTTAATGTTTGTAGGCTTGTACTGTGCACTTAAGTGTAGGAGTTGCTTGAAACCCTAGTTGCATGAACTCAGGATTCCTTTTTGAGATGGATACTAGTATGCTAGGTCGAGTAGCTGCTATGCTAAATCAGGATCTCGGTAGAAGTCGAGTGATTTTTCTAGCACTCGCGCGAGGTCAGGAATTGGTTGTATCCATTTTGATAACAGAATGATGATGGTCTATGGACACGGATCCATGGGGATGCGTTGTCTATGAGATGAAATTGGAATAAGGATTAACGTGCGGATACCTGTGTCAAGCGTTTGAATGTACTAAACACATGTCGGGAAATATGGTAACCGGTAAACCTAGTACCTGAGTGAAGCCGGGCGCGGACTTTATCCCTCACTTGTCCTGAGACTGGGTCTCCCATTCTAGATATGGTGGGTACAAGTGCGGCCACTGCACGGCGGCGGCCGGGGTCAGTGGAGCATTGTATGCCAAGGCGGTGAGGCCTGGACGCGAATGGGGAATCGATGGGGACGGTTGACATGTGTGGGGACGGAGTGCCCTGACATGTCGTGTGTTTAGGTTTACCTTGCAAGGATAAAAACTCGATTCGAATCGTCTGCTTCTCGCAGCTAATGAGACTGCTTGATCCATTGTACTGCATTGAGTAATAAGTGGAAATGAGGTGACTGGCAAAAGATGTTGATTGATATAATGTTTGATACCATGTATGAATAGATAGGTTCTCATCTAGTCTAAATTATTATTATAGAACTTGAAAAGCTAAAACTTGTTTTAGACTCAGCTAGTGCTTTTGGCAAACCAAACCCCTCAGCCAAACAGCGGCATGTTTAGAGGTAGAGGAGTAGACTCCTCACACCGGGTAAGTCTAGTTGAGTATTAGTATACTCAGCCTTGCTTGTGGCATAATTTTTACAGGTACCTCCTTGTTTTGGTTGATGGTGTGACTTGGCCTTCGTCCCTGCCACCGGGATAGACGGTCGAGTGGGTTACTGCTTCCGCAGGAGGGGACCAGGAGGAGTAGCGTGGCCAGGCTTCGCCATGTTACTCGGTTTTCTCCATTAGTTATTTCCGCTGCATTAAAAATTTATGGTTATTATTTCTGAAACTCCGATCATGTAATCACTATTGATACTTTCTTAATTTATGGTATTATGCTTTATTGTATTTCTCTGTGCCTCACCTTCGAGTGAGCTAGTGGTATTCGATCCTGGATAAGTGGCTTTATCGGACTAGATCCGAGGGACTGACGGGTTATTCCGATTTAAGTGTGTTGCTGCCTTTAAGGGCGCGACTTGGGCACTTAAGATGGAATAATTCGGGCGGTTCCGCCACACATTTGATTGAACTAGACCACACTGGATTGCCCTGAACACCATAGTTTCCTCTCGGTTTCTGCTGTCGTCGTGGGCAGATGTGCTCCGGTCCGGATTAGTGAAATTGGTTCAGGGATTCGTGTCGCCGAGGGTAGAATTCAGTGTTGGCCAAGTTAGGGCTCTGGTCATTGAGTATTCTAGCCGGTACAAGTTTGCTGGAGGTGTGTCGTCATCATCCACTGTCGTGGACTTGGCGCAGTGAAGAAATAGAAATAGAAGGGGTTTTCCGCAAATGTCAGTGAAACACAGGAATAGTGTCGCGACCCATTTTCAAGTTGTTCAAATCGCTAGGGACCTTTGCGCAAAACGACAACGCGGGCGCGCGCGTGTTCTCCCTTCTGCAGGCCGACTTGGGCTGAATTAAGCCCAACACTATTCATTGTTTCTCTTTTTCTTTTTGCTGAAAGATTAGGAAATGTGTAGAAAATTGTAGAAAAGTGATAAAATTATGAGACCAATTTTACTAGACTTCTAAATTCACATAGTATTTAATAAAAATAATTCTAAGATTTCTAGTTCAAACCAGGAATTATGTAGTATTTAAAAAGGCCAAAACCTAGTCTTTTGGAATTTTATAAATTCCTAAATAGCTCCAAAAAGCATCAAACTTTTTAGGAAAGCCTAATATGGTATTTAGAACCCTTGGGTGAAGTTTGGTATGTTTTGAACATTGTTTGATCCCAAAACACCAAAACCCTAGCCCCTTAGGGTAAAACTGTCTAACCCTACTAGGGTGTTGACCGAGAAGACCCCAGTTTCCCTGGTGCACAGTGAAGGAAAATTGTATTCAAGACACCACTGGATGTACCTTTACTACAATTGCATATTCATAACATCACATGAGCATTCATGTTTATATATATGGTTATAGAGAACGAGGAAGAAGTAGTGGTTGAAGAAGAAGAGACTACAACACCAACAGAAAATCCACCTGCCGGGAACTGTTTTTATTTTGACATCTGTGGAACAGAGCCCGACTCTCCTATAACACAAGGCAAGCCCCGGTGCATTTACCTTTCCTTGTGATTTTAAACTCTTTATCACTTGAATGATGCATTAGGTGATAGGAGTTGGGTGTTAAGCCAATTGCTGCATTTCCTTCCTTGGAACTGTTTTCCCATTCCTTGGTTACCTGCTTTTATTAAAAGGTTTTTTGATGCTTAGCTTTGCTTTAGAAAACAAAAAGGTTTTGTTTTAAACCAAAGATGATGCTTCAAAGGGAAGGGGATGTTTTCAAAAATAAAAACTTGATGATGGATCCATCATGGTCGTGATGGGTTCAACATCGAAAAAGATGTACCTCTATCAGGTACCAAACTTTGGGATTTTAAACGATAAAGCTGAGACCGGGCGGGTGACTTGCATGAGAAGAGAGTCTCGGTGTAGTGTCTCCGTCTGAGTCGATTAAGAATCGTGTCGATGTAGGCTTGATGATTGAGGACCTTTTAACTAGTTACATGCCTCATCATGGGTAAGCTTTGCCTCGGGCGGACTAATACCAGAAAGGCCAACACGCAATGGGAGTGGAGAGATGGCGAGAGTAGCATGTACCCTCCGTGGCAAGAGGCTGGACGGTGGTGTATCTGTGCTCTCGGTTGGCGTGAACCCGGTCTAGTCTTAAGAAACCCGGTGGCGAGTTGACATATGCAAGGGTTAAGTGCTACATATGTCATGTGATTGGAGATCTCCAGCTAGGTATTAATCGATTTGGATCGCCGTTACTTCTCGGATATGAAGACTTGGTCACTGCCCTACACGTAGCAATCCAGTAAAGTAAAAGGGTGATAAAAGATGCCTAGTACAGGCCAAGTGCTTGAACTACTGTAGAAAGAACTCTAGCTATAGGTAATGACTTAACTGGCTAATAAAATTGGAATTTTAAGGATCCACTCTTAGTAAGCATTTCTGCAAAACAGAGTCTTTAATTCTTGAATAAGCCATACCTTGACTCCCTCAAGCCAGCATATCCTTGAGAGTCTTTTCTTTTGATGGGTAAGACTTGTGAAAGTACACTTCGTACTCAGGGTTTTCGAACCCATGTTTTTGTAGGTGAGGAAGCAGCAGACATTTGCTGTTTTTGTTCAAAGGTGGTGCCCAAAGATGAATCACAGTAGTGAAGTCGTGGGAGGATGTTGGCCTCCCACTTGAGAAACAATATACTTTTACGTGGGAGGAGTTTTTGCCTCCCAGGTCTGTAATAATTAATACTCTATGCACTCATATACCCTAGTTTTGTAATAACTATAATACTCTTTCTCTATATTTGAATAAATGTAAATTAAGTTACTGTAATTGCTTCTGCTATTCTTTCCTCCGATGTGATGTAATATCTGCGTGACGGGTGAAGCGCTCTTGGGCAAGGATTTGAGGATACAGGTACCGAACTTGTTGAGTGATTATGTGCATCTACAGGGTTGTCCAAAGTCCATTGGACAAAGACAACTATAGATGGGCCTAATAACTTGTGAGGTTCTGTCAGAGCGGATTTCCTAGAATTACCATCCCTATTCCTTGATTACCCTAGGTTAAATGCTATGCTTAGCAATTTTTGCTATTGCTCAACTTGATAAATATGATGTCACTCTTTTAATGATACTATGTTCCGTAAATGAAGTTTTTATTATGATGTTAGCCCGATGGTTAAACAAGAATATTTTGGTCCAATGATCTACTAGTGGTTTTCTTAAGTGATTTCACTTAAGTGTTTTTGATATAATCTTATGCCTTTGATTAATGGGGATATTTGGGACACACTTACAAGTAGTAAGCTAGGTGTTGCTAATAAAATATTGACCAAATAAAATGCTTACTGCTTATCCATAACCTACCTTGTTATCTTTGCATTATTTCCTCCACTTACTGAGCCCCGACCTTAAGTGAGCTCACCCTTACTAATATTTTGATCAGAGGGTGATGACAAAGACTTCGCAGATGACGTTGATGAATTTTGAGTCTAACGATGCGTCAGTCACCTTCCTACGGAAGAGTGTCCAATGTTTAATTCCACCGTACCTTGATAATGATACTTGTTTAAGAGACTTTGATCCAGATGATGTAATAAAGTGACTCTACTCCTTTTATGCCTTTATTGCATTGTCTTTTGATATATTACACTTGTGACGTCAACATATGTGTGGAAAATGGATCCTAGCCCACGTATGCTATGCATTTGGTTTTGCCCCCAGAACCGGGTGTGACAGTTAGGTTTTCGAAGCCACACTTGTTTCTAAGGAGGAGCTCTCATAGGCTCCTCAATGACACCATCTCTCACAGGGGTGATAGCCTTAGCAGGAGTGGCTTTGATAAGCTTGGGAGTGGGTGAAGGTTTCTCCGAAGGTGCCAAACCACTGCACTCACCAACCTTCCTAAAGCGAGCGACACTCCCATTCTTAGCAGCAAAGCCTAACCTCGGTCCACTAGTTCCCCTCTTAAATTGACTGACCATCATGCCCAACTGGGGCTCACTACACGACACCCAACTCAAGACAGATCGAAGGTATGTGTTTTCTACCTTGATCCTTGTCTTGTCGTGTCTGTGGGACTCAAGGGCGGACTGCAAACCCTCACAAAGTGCACACTATGTAGGTGCAGGGGCACTCACTGAGTTAGCCTTCTCAAGCAAGGCTATCCTAGTGTCTCTCTCTCTGCTAGCTCAGTCTGCAAGCCAGGACAGATGGTATACGCACCCAACAGGATAGACTTAGATCTCAACTCGTCATGCTCATCTACCAAGGTGGCGTACTTGGTCTGTAGAGTGGTGATGTTCGATATGTGTAGAGTGCACTCCTCACATTTAGTCTCGTCAGACACCACAACTGAAGCTCTAGCAGACTCAAGTTCCCTAAGTGTGCTCTCATACTTGGATCTAAACTCTTTCCTCTCACGAGCAGCCTGCCTAAGAAACATATCCTGACTAGCCAAAGCAGCGTTCATCTCTTCTATCTCAATGGTGAGATCAGCGGTGGAAGGTAGTACCTCAGAATTAGTGTCATCAACAATGTCTTTATCGTTGCTGGTGCCGACCGTGTCCTCGCCAAGTTCCATGGTCCATTAGCCTCCCGCGGTGTCGGCGATGATGCACAGCCCGTTCAGCTTGTCCTCGACCCACCTCTTAGTCTCCTCGTTGCTCGAGGAAGATACGACATCGTCGAAGTCATGGTCGAGGCTGCTGAGGGAGTCGAGGAAGGCACGCTCCTTGATCTTTGCCTATTGAAGGTACTTCTTGAGCGCCTCCTTGTTGAATCCTCCCTTGGACTTGTACTTGACAGAGGAGTAATTACCCTTGCACCGACCAGAGTGATGACCGTGTGGGCCAGACTCCACTTTGCCCTTCTTGGGGTAGCTGGCAACGAAGTGGTCGGGATCGCCACAGTTGTAGCATCCGTCCTTGGACCCGCCAATGTCGTCGGCTCATACAGTTGTTGTGGAACCGCGTGAACCGGCTGGCCACAACTGCTAGCTTCTCATCCCCAACGCTCTCCGCCTGCTCCTCTGTAATAGACAACAAAGAAAGAGCAAACATAGCAGGTGAGGAGTTAGAAGCAGAACCACCTCCAGAGACCAGGGCCATGGTGGGTGCACTAGGGTTCTCAATCTTGGCCTGAGTCTGGTGGTCAATCTTTGTGGACTTGAGCTTGCTGAAGATCTCATCCACGGTGAGAGTCTCGTTGTTGGGCGACTCGATGATCGCTGAGACCTTCACCTCCCAAACCCTCCGATCTAGAGCATGTAGTAATTTCAGTGCTCTTTCATGATCGCTATAGGTTAGTTGTGCCTTGTTGGCATCCAACTTGTTCACAATTGACTGGAACCTAGAGAACATAGAATCAATGGTCTTTCCAGCCAACTTTGCGAAGTTCTCATACACTCGCCTGTATGTCTCAAACAGTCTAGTCTTCACATGATCGTTGCCCTCATGGAATCTCTCGAGGGTAGACCAGATCTAATGAGCCGTAGTCAGATGTCTAACTCACTCAAACTCACCAAGCGAGAGACACGAGAACAAAGTGTTTCTAGCTTTGTTGTTCGAATCATGTAACTCCATTTGAGTTGGAGTGATCCGATCACTTGTAGCATCGAAATTTGCATTGAGGCAAATTTCCCAAACCTGGTAACTGATGCTCCGAAGATACATAGACATGTGAATCTTCCTGTCGGGTACCATAATTAGGGGTGCGGTTCAAGCCAAGACTGGTAATCATGGCTGGTAAACACCCTCAGACCAACTGACGGGTGCGGTTCAAGCCAAGACTTCGTATACCTGAAGGACGCGATCTCACCCGAGCCCAGCCTCGGGTTGGAACAGTGGTCCCAGACGAGTTCACGCCTCGCCCGAGGCCATCCTCAGGCAGCAGGCTCACCCTCGGATCTCCCGAGGCCCGGCTCGGGAAGGCTTCGTTGTGAAGCAACCTTGGCCATACCGCCACACCAACCGACCGCTTCGCAGGCACATTAAATGCAGGGGATGCCTGACGCCATATCCTGACACACGCGCTTTAGTCGGCCAGGCCGAAGTGACCGCAGTCACTTTGCCCCTCTCCTTTACTGTCCGATATGACAGGAAAACAGCGCCGCTCACTCCACTCCGACTGCCGTGTCAGTCACCCCGGCAACGACTGACAACAAGTCACGATCAACCACCGAGTTCAGCCTCGGGCGCAACAGGAGCTCCACCTCGCCCGACCTCATGCTCCAGCCTCGGGAGGAGGTCTCCGCCTCGCCCAACCTCAGGCTCTGACCTCAAAAGGAGGTCTCTGCCTCGCCTGACCCCCGGACTCGGCCTCGACCCCGGTCTCGGGAGGAATCGCGTCCTCGCCCGACCCTGGCCTCGGCCTCAAGAGAAGTCTCTGCCTCGGCCGACCCTTGTCTCGGACTAACCGCGCTAATAGGGGATGCATCATTTCCCTATTCCTAGCCTGCTCAGGCTACAAGGAACAAGACCGGCGTCCCATCTGGCTTACCCCGGCGACAGGTAATGATGGTGCCCCGCGTGCGCCATGACGCTGGTGGCTCTTAGCCCCTTACGACAGCAAGGAGACATCAGCAGGATCCTCGCTGCGCTGCCAGCTGTGCTCCTTCAGGACTCAGGCGCTCCTCCGACGGCCACACCATCACATGTACAGGGCCCAAGCTCTCCCCCAACGGCCACGTTGGCATGTACACAGGGCTTAGGCACTCCACTGTTGGACACGTTAGCGCATAGCTATGCCCCCTGTTGTACACCTAGACTCTCTCCTTGCCTCTATAAAAGGGAAGTCCAGGGCCACCTGAGGGAAGTTCGCGCGAGGGGAAGCGATGGACGAGCTCTGTGTCCCCCCCTCTCTCTCCCTCATGCGACGCGCTTGTAACCCCTACTACGAGGAGCACCCCTGGTGCAGGATAATACAAGGCTTGTCCCACATCTTGTGTTCCATCCCGCGCCAACCCATCTAGGCAGGGACACGCAGCGACAATTCACTCGTCGGTCCAGGGACCCCCTGGGGTCGAAACGCTAACAGTTGGCGCGCCAGGTAGGGGCCTACTACGTGTTAACGAACACCTTTCCGTTGAGTTCCAGATGGGGAGTCTTTAGCAACCTCTCCAGCCCGGGACGGTGCTCCGCTTCGGGAGTCTCGAGTTCATGTCCCTCGACAACAGCTACGACATGGTACTCCTCTCCCCACGACGTGACGACAACGACGGTCTCCGACTCGCCCGACGGCGGCGAGCTCTACGACAGCATCTCCCCGCGGTAGAAGAGGAGCACTCCGGTCGTCCCTGCCACCCTCCTCGTCGGAGGAGGCGGAGACGAGGCAACCATGGCCACGTAGGAGGTGGCACCTTGTCGGCTGTCACACTAGAGCGAGCCGACGACGCCGGCACTCCCCCAGGCGACATGTCGGACATTGCCCTCGCACCTGAGGCGACGGCGGGTGTCACTTCCCCGCGACATGCCAGCCCCAAGCGGACTGATGACGCCAGCACCATCGCAAAAGGACCTGCTGGGCGTTACCCTCGTACCTGAGATGACGGTGTGTTCCGCCCCCGACACGACTTCACCACCGACCATCGACCAAGAGGTACCGTCCGTTTTCCATCGTGTACCTTTTCGGTTCAGCTTCGATCCACCTAGCGACCCCGCTATGGTGAGCGCCTTCGTAAAGGCGTATCCAAACCTTCCAGGGTACCATATGTGGTCGACCTGGGACCGACTGACAGTCGTCTCAACCTTCGGATCGGCGGGTTCTGAGGAAGAGGACGTCCCCGACTCCGGTTGGGATTTCTCTGCCCTCAATGATCCAGGTGCCATGCGGGGCCTCATGTCCGCATGTGACCACTGCCTCTCCGGTTGTTCTGACAATGGCCATGACCTTGACGACGATGGTTATGGCCCAAGTCGCGAATGTTTCCACATCGATCTGGGAGATCACAACGAAGGCAACCACCTCGGTATGCCAGAGGTTGACGATCCCCCTAGGCCCTCGTCTCGCATTGACATCCCGCGGGAGCTAGCTGTGGTCCTAGTCCCTGCGGGGGGTCAGGACATACAGCTCGAGCAAATCCGTGAGATGCAGGCCAGGGTCGACGGGGAAGCAGGCCGGCTTGTACAGCTTCGACAGAACATCGAACCGGAGTGGGAAGGCCGATCACTCGCCGGAGAAGCCTGTCATCGGGCCCAAGACATCCGGCGCCGCATCATCGACAATGCCAGGGCAACGCTGCCCTCGGCCGTCAGCGGGTCCAGCCAGGACCTAGCTGCAGCGGCGATGCTACTTCGGGCCATGCCGGAGCCATCCACCAATGAGGGGCGGCGTATCCAGGGCGAACTCAAGAATCTCCTAGAAGGCGCTGCGGTTCGACGAGCCGAGAGCTCCACCTCTCGCAGGCGAGCTGACCCCTCAGAGCATCACGCGGTGTCCTCCCAGCGCATTCGGGAAGCCTCGGTCCATCCCGAGCGTACACGGGACAAGGCGCCTGCCGCCCGGGAACGCCTCGGCAACGAGCACCACTATCTCGACCATCGAGCCCGCCTCAACGAGAAGGTGCGCCGAGGCTACCATCCAAGGTGCGGGGGACGCTGCAACAGCGAGGAGGATCGCAGTCCTTCGCCCGAACCACACAGTCTGCGAGTCTTCAGCCGGGCCATACGACGAGCACCGTTCCGTGCCCGTTTCCGAGCCCTGACTACTATCACCAAGTACTCGGGGGAGACGAGGCCGGAGCTGTGGCTCGCGGACTACCGACTGGCATGCCAGTTGGGAGGGGCGGATGATGACAACCTCATCATCTGTAATCTACCCCTTTTCCTCTCCGACGCTGCCCGGGCCTGGCTGGAGCATCTGCCTCCTGCGCAGATCTCCGACTGGGACGATCTGGTCAGAGCTTTCGTGGGGAACTTCCAAGGCACGTATGTGCGCCCTGGGAACTCGTGGGACCTCCGAAGCTGTCGCCAGCAGCTAGGGGAGTCCCTCCGAGAGTACATCCGGCGGTTTTCGAAGCAGCGCACCGAGCTGCCCAACGTTACCGACTCGAATGTCATCGGTGCTTTCCTTGTCGGCACCACTTGTCGAGGCTTGGTGAGCAAACTGGGGCGCAAGACTCCCACCCATACGAGCGAACTGATGGACGTCACCACCAAGTTCGCCTTGGGTCAAGAGGCGGTCGAAGCCATATTCCGGAAGGACAAGCAGCCTCAGGGGGAGCCGAAGGCAGACGCCCCTGAGGCGTCCGCCCAGCGGGGCACGAAGAAGAAGGCTAAAAACAAGTCACGAGTGAAGCGCAACATCGCAGACGCGAATCTCGTCACTACGGCCGAGCACAAGAACCCTCGGAAATCTCCTGGAGGGGCCGGCGCGTTAGACAAGTTGCTCAAAGAGCCGTGCCCCTATCACCAGGGGCCCGTCAAGCACACCCTCGAAGAATGTGTCATGCTCTGACGCTACTTCCATAAGACCGGGCCCCCGGCGGAGGATGGCAAGGGCCATGACAACGACAAGAAGGAGGGCGGCAAGGAAGAGGGATTCCCCGAAGCCCATAGCTGCTTCATGATCTACGGCGGGCAGGCGGCGAACGCCTCGGCTCGGCACCGCAAGCAGGAGCACCGGGAAGTCTGCTTGGTGAAGGTGGCGGCGCTAGTCTACCTAGACTGGTCCGACAAGCCTATCACCTTCGACCAAGGCGGCCACCCCGACTTCGTGCCAAGCCCAGGAAGGTACTCGCTCGTCGTCGATCCGATCGTCGGCAATGTTAGGCTCTCCAAGGTCCTCATGGATGGAGGCAGTAGCCTTAACATTATCTACGCCGAGACCCTGGAACTCTTAGGGGTTGATCAGTCCGAAGTCCGGGCCGGTGCGGCACCCTTCCACGGGATCGCGCCCGAGAAGCGAATCCTACCCCTTGGACGGATCGACTTACCCGTCTGCTTCGGAACTCCCTCTAACTTCCGAAAGGAAGCTCTCACCTTTGAGGTCGTCGGGTTCCGAGGAACCTATCATGCGGTGTTGGGAAGACCATGCTACGCCAAGTTCATGGCCGTCCCCAACTACACCTACCTCAAGCTCAAGATGCCGGGCCCAAATGGGATCATCACCGTCGGATCCACGTACAGCCATGCGTACGAATGCGACGTGGAGTGCGTGGAGTATGCCGAGGCTCTCGCCGAGTCCAAGGCCCTCGTCGCCGACCTGGAACGCCTCTCCAAGGAGGCGCCCGACACGAAGCGGCACGCCAGCAACTTCGAACCAGTTGAAGCGGTCAAGTCCGTCTCTCTCGACCCCAGCAACGACGCCAGCAAGCAAGTTCGGATCGGCTCCGAGCTCGACCCCAAACAGGAAGCAGTGCTCATCGACTTTCTCCGCGCAAACGCCGAAGTCTTTGCGTGGAGTCCCTTGGACATGCCCGGCATACCGAGGGATGTCGCCGAGCACTCACTGGACATCAGAGCTGGAGCCTGACCCATGAAGCAAACCCTGCGTCAGTTTCAACGAAGAAAAGCGCAGGGCCATAGGCAAGGAGATCCACAAGCTACTCGCGGCAGGATTCATCAAAGAGGTATTCCATCCCAAATGGTTAGCTAACCCTGTTCTTGTAAGGAAGAAGGATGGGAAATGGAGGATGTGTGTAGACTACACTGGTCTAAACAAAGCATGTCCGAAAGTTCCCTACCCTCTACCTCGCATCGATCAAATCGTGGACTCCACCGCTGGGTGTGAAACCCTGTCATTCCTCGATGCCTACTCAGGCTATCACCAAATCAAGATGAAAGAGTCCGACCAGCGCGTGACTTCTTTCATCACACCTTTTGGCACGTACTGTTACACTACAATGCCATTTGGGTTGAGGAATGCAGGCGCCACTTACCAGAGGTGCATGAACCACGTGTTCGGAGAACACATCGGCAGAACGGTCGAGGCTTACGTCGACGACATCATTGTCAAGACGAAGAGAACCTCCGACCTCCTCTCTGACCTTGAAACGACATTCAAGTGTCTGAGAGCGAAAGGCGTGAAACTCAATCCCGAGAAGTGTGTCTTCGGAGTCCCCCGAGGCATGCTCCTTGGATTCATCGTCTCCGAGCGGGGCATCAAGGCCAACCTGGAGAAAATCGCGGCCATCACCAACATGGGACCGATCAAAGATTTGAAAGGAGTACAGAGGGTCATGGGATGCCTTGCGGCTCTAAGCCGCTTCATCTCACACCTTGGCGAGAAAGGCTTGCCTCTGTATCGCCTCTTAAGGAAGGCTGAGTGCTTCACTTGGACCCCCGAGGCCGAGGAAGCCCTCGGAATCCTTAAGGCGCTCCTTACGAACACACCCATCCTGGTGCCCCCCACTGCAGGAGAAGCCTCTTGATCTACGTAGCCGCGACTACTCAGGTGGTCAGCGCTGCGATCGTAGTTGAGAGACGAGAAGAAGGGCATGCACTGCCCGTCCAGAGGCCAGTCTACTTCATCAGTGAAGTGCTTTCCGAGACCAAAGCTCGCTACCCATAGATCTAGAAGCTGCTCTACGCAGTGATCCTGACACGGCGAAAGTTGCGACACTACTTCGAGTCTCATCAGGTAACTGTGGTGTCATCCTTCCCCCTGGGGGAGATCATCTAGTGCCGCGAGGCCTCGGGTAGGATAGCAAAGTGGGCGGTGGAGCTTATGGGCGAAACGCTATCATTCGCTCCTTGAAAGGCCATAAAATCCCAGGTCTTGGTAGATTTCCTGGCTAAGTGGACTGACACCCAGTTACCGACAACTCCAATCCAGCCCGAGCTCTGGATCAAGTACTTCGATGGGTCACTCATGAAAACTGGAGCGGGCGCTGGCCTGCTCTTCGTTTCACCCCTCAGAAAGCATCTTCGCTACGTCATTCGCCTCCATTTTCCGGCATCAAACAATGTGGCCGAGTACGAAGCACTGGTTAACGAGCTACGCATCGCCATCGAGCTAGGGGTCCGACACCTCGACGCTCGAGGCGACTCACAGCTTGTCATTGACCAAGTCATGAAGAACTCCCACTGTCGTGACCGGAGGATGGAAGCCTACTGCGATGAAGTCCGGCGCCTGGAAAACAAGTTCCACGGGCTGGAGCTCAACCACATCGCCCGACTGCACAACGAGACTGCGGACGAGCTGGCAAAAATAGCCTCGGGGTGAACGACGTTTCCCCCGGACGTCTTCTCCAGAGACCTACATCAACCATCCGTCAAGATCGACGACGCGCCCGAGCCTGAGGAAGCCTCGGCCCAGCCCGAGGTACCCTCGGCCGAGCCCAAGGCACCCTCGGCCGCACCCGAGGAACCCTCGCCCATAGGGGATGAGGCCTTGCCCGTCGAAGAGGAACAGAATGGGGTCACGCCAGATCCGAACTAGCAGACCCCGTACATGTAATATCTCCTCCAAGGAGAGCTTCCCATCGACAAGACCAAAGCTCGGCGGCTGGCTCGGTGCGCCAAGTCATTCGTCTTGCTGGGTGATGAAAAAGAGCTTTATCACCGCAGCACCTCGGGCATCCTCCAACGATGCATATCTATCTCCCAAGGACAAGAGCTGTTGCAAGAAATACACTCAGGGGCTTGCGGCAACCATGCAGCACCTCGAGCCCTCGTGGGGAATGCCTTCCGACAAGGTTTCTACTGGCCATCCGCGGTGGCCGACGCCACTAGGATTGTGCACTCCTGCCGGGGGTGTCAATTCTACGCGAAGCAGACGCATCTGCCCGCTCAGGCCTTGCAGACGATACCCATCACCTGGCCATTTGCTGTGTGGGGTCTAGACCTCGTCGGTCCCTTGCAGAAGGCACCCGGGGGCTTCACGCACCTGTTGGTCGCTATCGACAAATTCTCCAAGTGGATCGAGGTCCGACCCCTAAACAGCATCAGGTCCGAGCAGGCGGTGGCATTCTTCACCAACATCATCCATCGGTTCGGGGTCCCAAACTAAATCATCACTGACAACGGCATGCAGTTCACCAGAAAAAAGTTCCTGGACTTCTGCGACGACCACCACATCCGTGTGGACTAGGCCAGTCGTAGCTCATCCCATGACGAATGGGCAGGTGGAGCGTGCCAACGGTATGATTTTGCAGGGGCTCAAACCACGGATCTACAACAACCTCAACAAGTTCGGCAAGCGGTGGATGAAAGAGCTACCCTCGGTAGTCTGGAGTCTGAGGACGACGCCGAGTCGCGCCACGGGTTTTACGCCATTCTTTCTAGTCTATGGGGCCGAGGCCGTCCTCCCCACGGACTTAGAATATGGGTCCCCAAAGACCAAGGCGTACGACGACCGAAGCAACCAGACCAGCCGAGAAGACTCGCTGGACCAACTCGAGGAGGCTCGGTACTTCGCCCTACTATATTCGGCACGGTACCAGCAGTCGCTGCGGCGCTACCACGCCCGAAGCGTTCGGTCCCGAGGCTTCCAGGTGGGAGACTTGGTGCTTCGCCTGCGACAGGACGCCCGAGGGCGCCACAAGCTCACTCCTCCCTGGGAAGGGCCCTTCATCATCGCCAAGATCTTGAAGCCCGGAACATACAAGCTGGCCAACGACCAAGGCGAGGTCTATAGCAACGCTTGGAACATCCAACAGCTACGTCGCTTCTACCCTTAAGATGTTTTAAGTCGTTGATGTACCTCGTTTACATACACAAAGTCTAACCGTCAAGGAAGGGTCAGCCTTGCCTCAGCAAAGCCCGACCCTCCCTCGGGGGCTAGAAGGGGGAACCCCCTCTGCGTCAAAATTTTCCTCGGAAAAATTTTCTACCAAAAAAACCTTCGTGCTTTCGACTTCTGTATCGATAGCGGGATCCTGAGAACGATGAGAGTACACGTAAGCGATAAGGCCGACCGAGCCGAGGAACTCCTACGCCTCTGGGATACGGATACCTCACTCATCACCTTCCGCGAGAAGTAACTCACGCTCGGATAAGCGATCCTGCTACCGAACAAGTCCTAACACTCGGGTAGAAAACGACTTTCGCGCCTTCTCGACTGTTCCAATAATGGAATCCTTCGACCAAATGAGAGTGCACGTAAGCGGCAAGGCCGACCGAGCCGAGGGACTCCTACGCCTCCGGGATACGGATACCTCACTCATCACCTTCCGCGATAAGTAACTCTCATTCAGATAAACGATTCTGCTATTGACAGACAAGTCGTGATGCTCGAAACAAGAGGAGAGAAGACGCGGCTTTTTAAACACGACGACAAAGTGTTTAGGCCTCGGCGGCCGCGAAAAACCATGCGCATGCTACAGACAAACTATTCCTGCAGGTTCTGGCATCGGCAGGGGAAGCAGCAGCACCCTCGATGTTGTTCCCACCCTCGGCGGAACCAGGCGCGGCCTCGGACGGCGACCCGGGCAAAAGGACCTCCACCTAAGGGAGGACGCCAGCACAGCGCCAGCAGATGTCTTGACCAAGCTCCAGCAACTGCTACCACGACTTCCTCGGCCTGGGAAGCCGCCATCTCCTGGGCCGACGAAGTCTCTTTCCGAGCCGACTCCACGTCTGTCCACGCTAACACCGTTGCCTCCGGCTCCAGCTCATCGCAGAGCAGCCGAGGGTTCCGAAAACTGAGCAAGGGAAGCCTAGAGCGGCAAGGCCGATAGAGCCGAGGGACTCCTACTCCTCCGGGATACGGACACCTCACTCGTCACCTTCCGCGAAAGGCAATTGACGCTCGGTTAAGTGGTTCGGTTAGCCAACAAACAAGTCCCAGCGCTCGGAATGAGGAAGACACACAGCTTCACTCTCGAATACCCAAATGTTCAGGCCTCGACAGCCACAATGAACATACACTGGCACTCAAGATGCCATTACAAACGGGACTCCGGTTCCTTTCCCGCGGGTACGAACTACCTCCACACCAGGGGGCCCGCGGGATGACGAACTCCAAGCGGCTTGCCGGCAACCCATCAGCAGCGACAACGACCCCCGCTTCGGGCAGCTAAACAGCAGCAGCGATGACCTCAGGGCCGACGCTGCTTGTGACGAGGCCCTCGCCCGCGTCTCCGCTTGAGGGGCGAGGACAAGCCATCAAAGCCAAAGAGTCGGGGGTCCAGACGTAGCTGGCGCCGATGGTCTCGTCGGCGGAGAAACCTTCTCCGGCTGCCACCACCTCAGCACCGACGACAGCGGCCACCTGTGCGCCAGCGCCATGCCGACCAATGGCAGACCTCCTCGCTTGCACCCCTTAGCGTCACGGGCGAAGTCCCCACTGACATCCTCCAGGGTTCTCTCCCTACGACACGGGGGCTGGGACCCACACGTCATACAAGCTGATCCGAAGCATGAAGAAGGCGAACCGCCGCGTGTGAGGCATGTAACCGTCCCGCGGTTACAAGCGCTCTCCCATCTTTGCAGAAGACGGTGGTCGAAAGGGTGGACTGCCACGCGACGGGCATCCAACTGCACCGCAACTGAGCGCCCCTTCGGCTCCATCCACATCCGGCGGACCAGCGCAAAGGAAGCGGGCACACATGTCATGTAACCGGCGCGTCGGTTACGACGTGCAAGAAGCTACACCGCCACTCGCGCTAATGCTGCGCCTCCTTGACTGCGGAACCAGTACCACGACTCGAGGTAGCCCTGCGCATGACCCAACAGTGCCAATTAAAGGCGACGGCCACGGGTCAGTCAGCCGCGGGATAGGCACGACGGCTGGCATGGTCAAAAGTGGGCCTGCAGTAACTGCAGCGGCAGACGAGCGGAGGCAGCAGTCAAGTCGCCTGCAGGCTCGCGTCCCCTCCTGAAGCGACGAGAGAGCCCTCTCCCACGGTGTGAAGACGACGCGCCCGTGCCCCGTTCCTCGAACGGCTCGCACGCGCAACGGGCGCCATGCGAATCGCCCGTCCCATCGCATTAACTCCCTGACGGAGCAGGCAACACCTCTGGCATGCGAGGCGGGCGTCGCTTCACCTTCGCCATAATGACCGCGTTAAAAAAGGTGCGCCACCTTATTCAAATTCATATCCTTCCCCTCCTCCTCTCTCTCTCTCTTGCCACAGGGACCGGGAAAGGGGACGTTGTGGAAAGGATCCTTCCCGGCGAAGGAAGCGGGCCCCGAGCCCCCTACTGATCAGGGGTTCGAAGGCTGGCCCCTCGGAATGGTTTCGACAGCCGCCCCAGAGCACTCGGACTTCAAGCCCATTACTGATCAGGGGTTCGAAGGCTGGCCCCTCGGAAGGGTTCGACAGCCGCCCTAGAGCGCCCGGGCTCCGTGCCCACTACTGATCAGGGGTTCGTAGGCTAGCCCCTCAGAAGGGTTCGACAGTCGCCCCAGAGCATGCAGAGTGAGGGATGACTCTGGGTACGTTCGATACATAACCAAGGGTCAGGCTACGCTCCCGAGGTACCCTAGGACATTTCTGAGACCGGCGGGAACGATTTGTAACGGAATCCCACCGGAGGGAGGCATCGAGCCCTCGGACCCTGTGGAAGGGGTCTGGGCACGCAGGTACTTTTGGAGCGTGCCTCTGGGCCACAGCCGACCCCTAACGAACGGGGCATGGGCGTCCACTCGGATCACCCATTAGCAGCTCACTGGAAACACCATGTTCGGCGCCCTCCGAGGGAGACATGGCGCTTTCCCCCCTCCTCCTTGCGGAAAGGCGATGCAGGGGCATATAATAAAAGTTGGGAAAGTCCTTGATCGTCCTCTCGCTCCGTGCAGAGGCTCGGGGGCTGCTCTCACACCTGGCTATGGCCAAAACTGTTGAAAGCGTCAACAAACCAGCTTGATAACTTGGAACCCGACCACGCACCCGGGCTATTGCTGGGCCGCATGAGGGAACGATCAGACCGGCCGAAGCACCACGAAAAGCATTCAGACCTCAGAGGAGTCAAACCACTCCTCCGAGGCCTCGGGGGCTACACCCGACGGGTGCGCTCGCGTGCACCCACCAGAACAAGGCAAAAATCGAGAAAGGCCGGTCCCCTCACCGAAAATGCGGCAAAAGCCTCCAAGCGAGTACCATCACTCCCTTCAAGGCTCGGGGGCTACTGTCGGGTACCATAATTAGGGGTACCCCCAATGCTCCTAATCATGGCTAGTAAACACCCTCAGACCAACTGACGGGTGCGGTTCAAGCCAAGACTTCGTCTACCCGAAGGACGCGATCTCACCCGAGCCCAGCCTCGGGTTGGAACAGTGGTCCTAGACGAGTTCACGCCTCGCCCGAGGCCCTCCTCAGGCAGCAGGCGCCCCCTCGGATCTCCCGAGGCCCGGCTCGGGAGGGCTTCGTTGTGAAGCAACCTTGGCCATACCGCCACACCAACCGACCGCTTCGCAGGCGCATTAAATGTAGGGGATGCCTGACGCCGTATCCTGACACACGCGCTTCAGTCGGCCAAGCCGAAGTGACTGCAGTCACTTCGCCCCTCTCCTTTACTGTCCAATATGATAGGAAAACAGCGCCGCTCACTCCGCTCCGATTGCCGTGTCAGCCACCTCGGCAACGACTGACAACAAGTCATGATCAACCACCGAGTTTAGCGTCGGGCACAACAGGAAGCTCCGCCTCGCTCGACCTCATGCTCCGGCCTCGGGAGGAGGTCTCCGCCTCGCCCGACCTCAGGCTTAGACCTCAGGAGGAGGTCTTCGCCTCGCCTGACCCCTAACTCGGCCTCGACCCCGGTCTCGGGAGGAATCGCGTCCTCGCCCGACCCCGGCCTCGGCCTCAAGAGAAGTCTCCGCCTCGGCCGACCCTGGGCTCGGACTGACCACGCTAATAGGGGATGCATCATTTCCCTATTCCTAGCCTGCTCAGGCTACAAGGAACAAGACCGGCGTCCCATCTTGCTTACCCCGGCGATGGGTAATGATGGTGCCCCGCTTGCGCCATGACGCTGGTGGCTCTCAGCCCCTTACGACAGCAAGGAGACATCAGCAGGATCCTCGTCGCGCTGCCAGCTGTGCTCCTTCAGGACTTAGGCGCTCCTCCGACGGCCACGCCATCACATGTATAGGGCCCAAGCTCTCGCCCAACGACCACGTTGGCATGCACACAGGGCTTAGGCACTCCACTGCTGGACACGTTAGCGCATAGCTACGCCCCCCGTTGTACACCTGGACTCTCTCCTTGCCTCTATAAAAGGGAAGTCCAGGGCCACCCTGAGGGAGGTTTGCGCGAGGGGAAGCAGCGGACGAGCTCTGTGTCCCCCTCTCTCTCTCCCTCACACGACGCGCTTGTAACCCCTACTGCGAGCGGCACCCCTAGTGCAGGATAATACAAGTCTTGTCCCACATCTTGTGTTCCATCCCGCGCCAACCCATCTGGGCAGGGACACGTAGCGACAATTCATTCGTCGGTCCAGGGAGCCCCTGGGGTCGAAACGCCGACACTTCCAGTACGGGTTATTAGTCCCATCGAAAAACAGAGGTTTGCCAACACTTCGTTCCATGTCGCCCACGTGGATTTCGAACCGATTAGAAAAGGGGAATCCTTAACCGGCTTTGATACCAATTGTAGGACCGGTGAGGCGACCATACGGGACTGAATGGGAGCTAATCAAATTTTGTTTCCAAACACTGATTGTGAACACCTCACTTCAACTGAGATGAAGCAAGTGCTCAAACTAAGAACACATCAGCGAACAAGTGATCTCATAATTACAAAATGTTCCTAATACTCACATGAGAATAGAAAAACAAACGGATCGCAAATCGAACATCAAAGAGTACGAAACGGTCCAAAACAGTATCGCGAATAAGTGTTGTTTTCAGCAGTATGAAATTTTGTTCCTAATTCCAAAACTAAACCAAACAAACTCCGATTGATATGAAATTTTACACACAGTCTGAGCAAATACGTTTCCAAGATCTCTACAAATTTTGAGCTCAATCGGACTTGTGAATCAACCACAAATTTAAAAATACAGCCAAAAATTGGGGTTTTGTTGGGGTTTTCTAGAACGAGTTCAAACTGATTTTTTCTCAAATCGTGACGAAAATCTATAGCAACTGGGTGTATGCAGTGGTCCAAGGAGTGCAACTCACCACCAATCAATCCCCAAACCAAATCGTCTCAAAAGAATCAAAGGTTTTCCACCAAAAACACAAGATCAGGGAAAGGGAGAAACCAAGACAATAAAACTTCAGAAATTCCAGCAAGGTACAAACTGAGATTTGAAGCCAAAGAGCCCTATGGGCCAGACCAACGACCCTTCCTCTGTTTAAACTTGAAGATCAAGAACACAGTAGAAGTACAAAATCGCTGTGGATCCCTCGGCTCAACTGGTGTCTACCTAGATAGAAAATTAGGAGCTCTAGAATGAGTGCTCTAACCAAATGGCCACCAAGATATGCTGAACTAACCAGCCCTCCCCTCTATTTATAGATGGTTATTCTCACTTTCTAAACTACCCCTATTTACATAGAGCCTATCCACTCCACTAGAGGCGAAATGGACCAAATCCTAGGTTTTCGATCCGACGGCCACATTCCTCACACGGAGTTGCTTTGCCTTGACGCACCCTCCGCGATCACGTCACGTGCCACCACCAGTTCCCTCTAGAACCGCCACCGCCGAGTTTTGAGGCCCAAACACAGCAAAACAAGCCATCCATAGCGCTAGGTGGTTTTGAGGCCAAAACCACCAAACCTCCCGTGAGCATCTCACCTCGTGGACGTCCTCCACGACCAGACGCATGTCCCGCCAGTCCTCGACCACGCCGACAACACGGTCCACTCCATCACGTCCTCGCGCAAGTGTGTGTCCTAGGTGTCAGCCATAGCGACTGGTCACCCAACTGCTCTGGTCTGTCAGTTAAGACCCAGCACTCACCCTTCGCCACTCCCAGTCCATCAGCACGAGCCCGCATGACCTTCACCTTAGCCGTCGACCACCATCTGTGTGCTCCACACCTGCACAGCATAAGCCGACCGACATGGTTGCACAAGCATAATCTCACATGCTGGCCAGTCCACTGACTACCCAGAGTGCTACCCATTGACAATCACTCGTCATCAACCCGAACCACAAGGGACAAGTCAACCTTGTGTTCGCATAATCGACATAGGTGAGATCACTATGGCCTAACACCCCATAAGACTCTGCGTGGTCTTAGTTTAACAATCACACTATCATTGATTATTTCCTGACGACAATACACAATCAAGCATAAGGTATCCACCTATATCTTGCAGGTGACACGAAATCACCCGACTTATATCGGTCTAAGCAGGCCTAAGCATTTAAGCAAACCTAACTTAATTAGGTTACAATGATAAGGATATACAAGGGTAATCAAGAATAAATGCAGCAATTGTGTCCAAACAACTCCTATCACCTAATGCAACAATCATAGGCAGGTAGGTAAATAAATCATTTATTGCAAATCGTAGGGATTAGATGTCGAGGCTTGCCTTTTAGGAAAAATGAAGGTTGGTGATCAGAGCACTCGAGGAGATCTTCTAGAATTCCTTCTCTAGGTGTAAATATAGGCTCCTCAGAAGATTCTTGTTTCACGGTTTCAAACTCAAGCAACGTGACTCCTTTCGGAACATCTATTGCATGCATATACATAGTATGAGAATCAAGAACACATAAGAGTGATGAATGTGATATGCAATGCAACTAGTTTTCCTATATTTTTCAGAATGTGTGCAAAATTCCATTTATAGTAGCAACAGAACATGCAACACTCACCCATAGCTAATAACCTATCATAGAGTTGTTCATCATCAGTGAGATCCTTGCGGCCTAAAATTAACAAGTAGTTATGTTACTACTAACTCACTAACTTGACCTTTCTTCTAAGCACCCAAATCACTTCAAATAACTACCATTTACCACATAGCATAAGGAAACCACCAAACCATACAACTTGTTGTCAACCCCACAACATTTACACACTTGCAGATCTTACAAACATGTTTTAAAACTTCAAATTTGCATAACTGACCAAGGGTTCAATTATACTTCTAATCCAAAAACCTCTTTTTCTTTTATTTAAATCATAAGATTATAACTGGATATATTATTTACAGACTTCAGAAACATCTACAAAAATTACCGTAGCGTCATGAACCTAGTATTAGCCCACTGTAAAATTCTCATGACATTCCATGTAGTACAATTACCTATGCAAAAATGCCAAGCTAACAGGTTGAATTATATTTGAAAATACTTATCACATTGAAAAGTACCAAACAACAGATCCAGCATTTTTATTAGGCGCTTCTACTCATATTATGCCCACATAAAAATATTCATATCCAACTTCATCATATTATTTTTATAATGAATTTTACAAGAAAACAGCAAAACACAACTTTCAATCATGACATAAATATTTTCCACGAAAGCTACCAGAGATATATTTTTCACCAGATACTACACAACAAGACCTACTCAACAAAACTAGAATCACATTTTTCTCACTTTTCTAGAATTAGTTATGAGTTTTCTTAGTTTACGGAAGTTTCAGAAATTAATTAAAATGGCTCAATAAATCTGTTGAAACTGGCATTTCATATTTTTAAACCATAGATCAGTTAACCAGAAAACTAACAAAACTTGTTTCATCTCATTTGGATCAAAAACAAGCAAGTTTTGATTTTTCAAAGGTGCTCAGCCGCGTGACAGTTCCGGTGGCCGATTTAGCTCGAGGAGAAGGTGACGAGGTTTCCACGAGCGACAAGGAAGGCAATGGCGGCGCTAATTTGGGCAGAGGTGAGCCGGAGCAATGCAGCCATGCAGGGCCGGTCTGGGGCCCTACTGATTTTGGGCTCTGAGCGGCGGCATACCATGCCTACTCTTAGGGCTGGGCCTGCTAGCCAAAGAGCTCCGAGCTCGCCATTGATGGCGGACGGCTGCGCGTCGCAGTGGAGGAGAACGAAGGGAGAGCGAGCGGACGAACGAGCTCAGTGGGGTGTGGGGAGTGGGGCGAAGTGCTCCACTGCGAGAGACACTACGCATAGGGCAAAGGAACGTGGGGAGTAGGCGCTAGCGGTGCATGTGCATGGGTGCCACGCACATCTGACAGACTCCACACGTCGAGCACTAGAATATGACGTGAAGCGCCAGTTTGAACGGTGAAACGGAGGGTAAATGTAGTTTTCAGCATGAGCTCCAATAAACAAAGTTAGAGCTAGCACTATACTCTACAACTTTTATATAATATGCTCGACCATTTGCTAAATCGTTTAGTAAATAATTGTATGTCAACTTGCTATTGTCAGTGTCCTAATTGCAGCCGTTAAATGATGTCAAAACCTTGTCAAATGGTCTTAGTTTGACCTCAAACTTTTAGACAATATTTCTTAAAAATTTCTTAACAACTTTTAGTTTTGGATCTTCTCAAGTTATATAAGAAAAATTGGAGAACTGTCTTTAGGGTTGGCTATAGAATTTGACTTAAGACTTTTTACTGGTTTTGTACTGTTTCTTGACTTGTGAGTTATGTTTGATTATGCTACACCTAATTTCATGGATCAACTCATCAAGAAAGTTTGTTCCTCATAAAATTCTCTTCCACTTTTGTTTTGGCCTACCACCATATGAAATATTTGTGATCAACCTTTTGTTTGGTCAAGGAAAAATACTCTAGAACACAACCTAGTCAACCATGACTTTGAAACACAATCAAGACAAACATTCCATATGAACATTATCACAATTGATCTCCTAAGTCATCTAGGCATGTTTGGTGACTAGCACACCCCTTTTTACCAACATCACATGTTATGCACTATAATAAAACAAGCATCAGAAGTAAATAAATTTAGAACTTCTAACTAGTTTCATCAAGCAATACATGTGACAATAATGATCAAAACATAGATGATGCTCATGATTATGCAATGTTTTATGCATGCTTAACACCTAGGGTGTTACAGCTCCTCCCCCCTTAAAGGAATCTCATCCCTGAGATTTAGGTTAGATACCATTTGTTATAAAAAGAGGGGTAAACGTCTCATAGATAATCTTCTCTTTCCCAAGTGGCATCTTGATTACTCTGATTACTCCACACCACTTTGTAGAACTTAACCACACGATTTCGAGTCACTCTGTCCTTGGAGTCTAACACAAGAACATACTTCTCTTCATAGGCTAAATTGGGTTTGATCTTGATGTCTGCTGCTTGTACTCTTTCCTCTGGAATTCTCAAGCACTTCTTGAGTTGAGAGGCATGAAACACGCTGAATAGGTTTGCCATTTCTGGTGGTAGTTTGAGTTTATAGGCTCCTCTTCCACTTCTCTCGATTATTTGATAGGGACCTAAGTATCTAGGCGCCAGCTTACGTAAAACACCAAAACATTGCACTCCATTCATTGGCAAAACTTTCAAGTAAACATAGTCACCCACATTAAACTCGAGAGGTTTTCTATGCTTGTCAGCATAACTCTTCTATCGGTCTTGAGCTGCATTCATATGCCTTTGGATAGTATGAACTTGCACTTTGACTTCTTTTACAAAATCAATTTCATAATATCTCTTTTTGCCAGCTTCAACCTAATTCAATGGTGTTCTACACTTACGGCCATGCAATGCTTCAAACGGAGCCATCTTAATACTTTCTTGATATCTATTGTTATAAGAAAATTTAGCTAATGGCAACCATTTGACCTAAGAACCCTCAGCTAATATTACATAAGCTCAAAGCATATCTTCTAGGATCTGATTAACTCGTCCAGTTTTGTCACACCCAGATTTAAGGGATAAAGTCGGGTGCGTCTCATATGTGCGCCAAAGGAGAACAACATATATAATAACAGAGTGTATAGATACAAATGTCACAATATCATAAAAGTAATTATTACAAAGCGAAAGTATTACAAAAATAAATGATAAATATAAAACGAACTAAGGTCCATCCATGGCGCCATAAAGTTGACTAGGAAACGCCACCTAGATCAACTCGTATGCTTCATTGTAGGGCGGCTCCTCTTCGACCACCTACTCTTCACCTGTGGAGGGTTTATATATCGCAAGAGTGATCTCACAAAAGATCATAGCTCAACAAGTTGTGGGGAAAAATGTGCATGAACTCACCAAGGGTGGGAGTTCATGTGAAGTGTAAGGCTGACCAATAGATAGGGGTTAAAGCTGAGCAATGCTTTTAATAAGTTGGTCAAATTTTATTAGCAATTACTAGATGTAAGTAAATACCATACCATAATAATAATAGAGCAAAATTATTAATAAATCCCATGAAATGCAAATGACAAATTAAATTTAGTTTCATAGTTTAATCATGCGAGAGTCCTGAGCTGCTCATGACCGCGAGCACGGCTAGTATACCAGTTTTACACTCTGTAGAGGTTGTACCCTATACCCACAAGTCATGTTACCCATCTGCCAAGGGATCACGACTCCCATACACATCTACCAAGGAAGTGAGGCAGGGTAATACTACGAGGCCTTTACAAAGTTCCACTAGCTTCAAAAAACCCGCTACAGTTTCTAGGAAGAGCAATACAGGAATCCTCCATCTGACCGCCATCGCAGCAAAATCAACCCGGGGACCTCCCTACACGCCTACTCCCCTATTGCCCTTGCCCCTATCAGGTAAGGTAGTCCTCCACTAGCTTTCCTAGTTAGTCAGCCAAGGGCGTCTCATTCCACCCTTGTGGTGGCACGTGTTTCTCAAGTTAAGCTCCATGTTCAAATTAAAATAGTAGTCTTATCATGAACAAAAATAGAACAATAATAAATAATTGGAACATAATCATAATGTAATGTTAATCCCAAAACCATGTACAGCAATAGCAATGACTACCTAAAAATTCAGGGCTAAACAAGGTGAAAAGGTAATCGCCCTGTTGGGTCCCATCAAAATTAAGCCTATGATGAATAAGTGATAATAAAGGACATTATTGGGTAATAATAGTGGTCAAGGGTACAACTTACCTTCAATGAGCTCCTACTCACCAACTGCTACCTGTTGAACACCGAACTCCTCTGCCACTGACTCTTCTACTCGCCACAATACAAACAAGCATAGTACAAGGGAAAAATTAACATCACACCAAACATATATACAATATAAATATTAATAACCTATGCATTGTAACGAAATCATAGGAAAAAGAATCACTAAATTCGGAGTTACGGATTTTAAGTTATTAATTTCCGAAGGTTTCATGTGTTTGGTACAAGATAAATTAAGAGATCAATTTTAATAAAGTTTTCATGTTAAAACAGTGGCACTATGTGATGAACAATATTATTACAAAATTATAGGAACTACAATGGGACAATTTCGAGTTAATATGAATTTTTTAGGAATTAAACAAGTTCTGCAATTAATTTTATACTAAAAATCATTTCCTAAATGATTTTCTCGGTTTTATTAAGTGTCTGGACTGCGCACATGATTCCAGAGAACATCAGGGGTCTCAACGCGAAAAGTGTTAAGACTCAGATGCAACCCCGCAGTGGATGGTGGGTTTATTTCCTAAAATCTGAGGGGCTTTTTCCCTAAATTGTCCGGCCGAAACGGTACCAGCGACTGGAGCCGCCCGATCCAGAGCGAACGACCCAGATTAGATCAACTGTGAAACAAACTGGAACACGCTCGTGATGGCTGGATTAAAGATCAACGGCTAGGATTTTATGAAACGCGATCCGCAACCGGCCTTTATATTCAATCTTAACGATCTGAATGTCCCGCTCCCGAAGAGGTATCCTAATCTAATCAGAACCGTTCGGCAGAAGATCAACGGCCAGGCCCTGTCTTCACCCCTCCCGGTCCAACACCGGCGACCAACAGTGATGCCGCGGTGGGGACTCAGTAGTTGGAAAACCTACCCCGCCCCATGGTGCACAGATACTAGTTCCGTTGATCGCAAAATGAAATTGACACGATGGCGAGTCCGGTAAGAGGAGTTCTTACGATACTCACGCAATGTCGTTTCCTGCCAACGACGCGCCCCAGATTTGCAGCCCTGGCGTCAAATTGGTGGTGTCCAGGTCGTGCTCCCTCCTAGCCACCACGTTCAACATGATCCCGAGGCTTGAACGGACTCTCCCGAGCGCGCACAGGGCACCAATTCGTGCAGTATACGCCGAACGACGGTGGTTGACCCCGGCAGCTTCTGGTTCTCCCTCTCGATGGTGATTATCCCAATTCTGGGTTCGGTGCGCGTGGTAGAGGGGGTACCCTCCCTTTTATCGGCGAAGATGGCACACGTAGCTAGAGGTCCCGAGCGAAGGGGGAAGGTGGGAGATAGTCGGCGCGCGTGGATGTCAGAGCTTTCGTTGGAGAGGGTCTGTCGTGTGGGGTCCACGTGCAGTGGAACACCCAGGTTCGTGCATGGGAGTCGGTTGACGAGCGGGCCCACTGAGTCAGTGGCAGAGATGCAAGCAGACGCGGTTGCGTGCGCCTAGTTCGACTGACAGACGGGCCCCACGCCGTAGCGACACCGGGGAGCTGCGAGATGAGGCGCGTTTTGGGCCGGCTGATGAAATCGGCCCACAAGGCTACTTTCTTTTTTTATTTTCTTTTTCTTTTTCTTTTCTTTCTTTTCCTTTTATTTTTGAATCTACATTTTGAATTCAAATTTAATTGTGCTCTTGTACTCATTTTAAATATACAGGTTGAGCACACCAATATGGGAGAGTTTTATGTACTTATATATTTGTTTCTCTATTTTATATAGTCTTTTCCTTTCTTACTCCAAATTCTAGGATTCAATTTAGGTCTTAAATTCACTTTTGGATACTCATGTATTTCTATTAATATTATTTTTATTGTTATCAAATGCACAAACAAATGAACTCCAACATGATGCATAAATTGTTTAAGTGTCTTTGGTTATTTAATCTTTTTTGAAGGTGTTTATTCACATGTGATAGTAGGTATAGACAAATCATATAAGGGAAAAATTATCTCCTTTCTTATTCTTTACAACTTGGGTATTACAAATCCTACCCCCTTAAAAGAATCTCGTCCTCAAGATTAGGAAGGACAAGGGAAAAGATGGGAAATTCTATTTGAAGCTCTTCATCTCTCTCCCAAGTAGCCTCATCTTCTCCATGGTGACTCCATTGCACTTTCCACATCTTTATCATTTTATTTCTTGTTACTCGAGTCAAAGTGTCAATAATCTTAATAGGATACTCCGTGTAAGTCAAATCACCCTGCACACTAAGTTCCTCCATTGGTAGTTGTTCCTTAGGGACAAGGTGACATTTCTTGAGTAGAGACACATGGAATACATCATGCACATCAGACAAATGATTAGGTAGCTCAAGCTAATATGCCATCTCCCTAACTCGCCTAAAGATTTTGAATGGTCCAATAAAGCGAGGGGATAATTTGCCCTTAACTTTGAATCTCCTCATTCCACAAAGTGGTGACACCTTGAGGTACACGTGATCACCCACCTCAAACTCCAGTGGTCTTCTTCGATTATCAGCATAGCTCTTTTGCCTGGTCTGTGCTACCCTCAAGTTCTCTCGGATTGTACGGACATGTTCTTCTGCTTCTTGAATAAGTTCAGGCCCAAAGAACTGTCTTTCTCTAGTCCGATCCCATTATAGAGGAGTCCTGCACTTTTTGCCATACAAATCTTCAAATGGTGACATCTTCAGACTAGCCTGGTAACTATTATTATAAGAGAACTCAACATATGGTAGACTCTTATCCCAATTGCTTCCATGCTGAAGGGCATAAGCTCTCAACATATCCTCCAATACTTGATTAGTCCTTTCAGTCTGGCCATCAGTTTGAGGATGATAGGCCGAACTGAAGCTCAACTTCATATACATATTCTCATGAAAGCTTTTCCAAAATCTTGAGGTAATCTGTGAGCCTCAATCAGAAACGATCTTCTTCGGTACACCGTGTAAACACACAATTCAAGCCATATATATCTCTACCAACTGAGATCCTTTATAAGTAATCTTGATCGGAATGAAGTGTGCCACTTTGGTCAGTCTATCCATAATCACCCATATCGAATCATAACCTTTCGAGGTGTCAGGCAACCCGACAATGAAGTCCATACCAATCTCCTCCCACTTCCATTCGGGTACTTTTAACGGGTGTAGTAGTCCAACTGGTCTTTGGTGTTTAGCTTTGACTCTTCGACACACATCACACACAGCCACGTGTGCAGCCACATCTCTTTTCAGCCCATACCACCAGTACTTTTGCTTCAAATCCTGATACATCTTACTGCTCCTAGGATGAATAGAGTAATCAGAGTCATGGGCTTCCTTCAATATAGTCTCACAGAGGTTGTCAATCTCAGGAACACATATCCGATTCTAGAACCATATGGTTCCTTGCTCATCCTCCGTAAATTCTGGACCTCTACCTTCAGTAATCAAATCTTTGATCTCTTGGATTTTAGCATCCCCAATTTGACCCTTGCGGATTTCTTGCTTCAAGGTAGGTTACACTTCAATAGTTACTCCTTCAGTGTGTGCAACTATTCCCAGATTGAGTCTTCTAAAATTTTCTACTAGCTCATCGGGTAATTGGGCAACAATAGCTGCATGGACGTGCTCCTTTCGACTCAAGGCATCTACAACTAGATTCGCCTTGCCCGGATGATAATGAATCTCCAAATCATAATCCTTAATGAGCTCCAACCAACGGTGTTGCCTAAGGTTGAGATCCTTCTGAGTGAAGATATACTTTAAGCTCTTGTGATCAGTGTAAACTTGGCACTTGGTTCCCATAATATAATGTCTCCATATCTTGAGCGCGTGCACTACGGCTGCCAGTTCTAAGTCATGAGTGGGATAGTTCAACTCATGTTTCCGCAACTAATGAGACACGTAGGCAGTTATGTGTCCTTCTTGCATAAGAACACATCCTAAGCCTTGGCTGCACGCATCACAATAGATATCAAATCCCTTTTGCAGATCCGACATAATCAACACTAGGGGTGACATCAATCTTAACTTCAGTTGATTAAAACTATCTTGGCACTTCTAGGTCCATTCAAACTCTTTTCCCTTCTCTAACAGTGAGGTCATAGGCTTAGCAATCTTGGAGAACCCTTCAATAAATCGCCAATAGTAGCGTGCGAGTCCCAAGAAATTCTAGACCTCAGTAACTGTGCTGGGTATGCTCCACGTCACTATCTCCCTAACTTTAGTAGGATCCACTGATGTTCCACCATTAGAGATGATGTGTCCAAGGACTGGCACTTCGTCAATCCAGAACTCGCACTTGCTGAACTTGGCGTAGAGTTGATTATCCAGTAGTTTTTGTAGCACCATCCACAGATGTTCCTCATGGTCACTATCATTCTTGGAATAAACAAGAATGTCATTGATGAATACCATGACGAATATGTAAAGATACTCCATGAACACCTTATTCATCAGATTCATAAAATAGGCTGGTGCATTAGTTAGTCCAAATGACATAACTGTGAATTCATATAAACCATATCGGTTTGAGAAAGCAGCCTTGGGAATATCAGATGGCCTAATCTTCATTTGGTGGTAACCCGATCGGAGATCAATCTTGGAAAACACCCTAGCGCCTCTCATCTGATCAAATAGGTCTTCAATATGGGGCAGAGGATACTTGTTCTTCACAGTAACATCATTAAGAGAACTATAATCCACACAACCTCTATGATCCATCCTTCTTCTGTAAAAACACAACCGGCGCTCCCCAAGGTGAGGAACTCGGACGAATGTACCCAGCCTTCTATAACTCTGTTAACTGTTTCTTAAGTTCCTTTAGTTTTTCTACGGACATCCTGTAAGGCCTTTTTGAAATAGGAGCGGTTCCAGGTAAGATATCAATGACAAACTCAACTTCCCTATCTAGTGGCATCCCGGGTAACTCCTCTGGAAAGACATCGGGGAAATCTCTAACCACATGGATGTTGCTCCCTACAAACTTCCCATCTACTAGAAATACGACGGGTCTGGTAGAAGCAGTTACGTTAATTTCAACTTCAAATCTTTCTCCTTTAGAGCTGGTGAGTTCTACAGTTCCCCTAGCACAATGTATAACCGCTTTGGCCTTCCTTAACCATGACATACCAAGAATCATGTCTATACTGCTTTCTTCTAATACTGTAGGGGTATCCTAGAATTCTCTTCCCATAATTATCAATGTTAATCTATGTGTCATATAGTTTGCTTCAACCGGCCCTTTAGGTGTAATTACTACCATTAGTGTTTTCATAGCTTGAAGTGGTAATTCATTTGTGTTGGTATATCGAGCAAAAATAAAGGAATGTGTAGCACCAGAATCAAATATATTGCTATAGGAATTGCATTAATATAAAACATACCAATTGCGATGTCAGCTCCCTCAGTGTTAGCCTCAGCACTGACTTGATTAACCCTGGCAATGCTGAAACCCTAGCTAGATCCTGGAGTCTGTTGTTTGTTCTAAATGGGGGTACTAGCAATCCTCTACGGGCATACATTAGCATAATGTCCAGTCTTACCACACTTGTAGCATGTGGTGCCTACACTCTGTACTGAGAACTTCACCGGGGTGCCAGTGGGGGCAGCCTAACGAGTCAGTGGAGTCCCCTATGGTGTGAACTGAGCTGGGCGTTAACCTCCTCCAGTGCGAGCCGGTGTACCCTAGGGTGGAACATAGCGAGGACGAATGCTACTGCTCCCCTGACCCTGGGTGATCGCCTTCCTCTTCATATCCCTAGCTAAACACGCTTGTGTTCAATAGCTAGGGCCTTGTCAAGCAGCCTCTGGAATGACAGAAAGGTTGAGCCACTAGAGCATACTGCAGTGGTCCATTAAGTCCTTCAATGAAGTGCTCCTGCTTCCTTTCATCCTTAGCCACTTCATCTGGTGCATATCTTGAGAGTTGAATAAATCTGTCGCGGTACTCACTAACTTACATGGTCCCCTGCTTCAGCGACAGAAACTTCTTCTTTATCTTCATTAGTCTAGCAGGAATGTGATAGTTTCTGAACTGAGTAGCAAATTCCATCCAAGTGATAGTATCAGCAGCGTCATGGGCAGCGGTGTAAGAATCCCACCAATCAGCAGCAGGACCAGTAAGACGACCAGAAGCATAGAGAACCTTCTCCCGGTCAGAGCACTGTGCAATAACCAACATCTTATCCACTGACTTCAGCCAATCATTAGCGTGTAGAGGATCTGGAGAGCTGGCGAATGTCGGTGGCTTGTGGCTCATGAACTCCCAGTGCTTGTCCTGGGGTGGGACTGGTGGTGGTGGAGGAGGCAATGGTGCTTGTTGCTGTCGCACCATCCTTTCTTGTCGCATTTCCTCCCTCATCTCCTGCCTCTCTTGGCGCATCTCCTGATGCTCTTGTCACATCTGCACCTGCATATCTTGCATCGTATTCACCATCTATTGTAGCATCTGCATATGAGCTACAACCACTAGATCAGTCCCAGCCAGTGGAGGATTCGGAGAATCCATTTCTGCTTGTTGCTGTCTAAGCACTCTTCGGTTGAATGGGTTGGCAGGTAGATCAATTCTGCCTTTCTTCTTGGTATTGACCATCTGAGTTAGAAACAAATGGTAAGAAAGAATTGTAGACAAGACGAGTAGTTACGAGACATGTTACTTTGGGGGTTTTATTAGCTAAGTAGATTAGTGTGTCACCTATTAATGCTAATACATTACCTTATGTGGTACATGCGAAGATGCCCGACTATACTATTTCAATCAATCAAAGAAGCAAATCAGACATTTATCATCAGAACAATCAACCAACATTTTTAAATATGGAAAACAAATTTAATTTTGTTTTAGGTCTCCTATCTCTTTAAAAGGATCATAAATGTAGGATTCCAAGGTGTGAAATCCATCTTATCTTAGAGTAGAAAAGATAAGAGTAATCAGAGTAGAACAACAAAAGGTGAGACAAGGTCAAGATAAGTGTCGAAGGAATCAGAGTAGAAGTAAGGTAAGTAGGTAAGGGTTTTGTCTAGTTCTATCTAAGTTTCGTCCTACAGTCAACATTTCCTCTGATACCACTTCTGTCACACCCGGATTTAAGGGATAAAGCCGAGTGCATCTCATATGTGCGCCAAAGAAGAACAACACATATAATAACAAAGTGTATAGAGATAAATGTCACAATATCATAAAAGTAATTATTACATAGCGGAAGTCTTACAAAAATAAATGATAAATATAAAATGAACTAAGGTCCATCCATGGCGCCATAAAGTTGACTGGGAAACGCCACCTAGATCAACTCGTATGCTTCATTGTAGGGTGGCTCCTCTTCGACCACCTGCTCTTCACCTGTGGGGGGTTTATATATCACAAGAGTGAGCTCACAAAAGATCATAGCTCAACAAGTTGTGGGGAAAATGTGCATGAACTCACCAAGGGTGGGAGTTCATGTGAAGTGTAAGGCTGACCAATAGATAGGGGTTAAAGTTGAGCATTGCTTTTAATAAGTTGGTCAAATTTTATTAGCAATTACTAGATGTAAGTAAATACCATATCAGAATAATAATTGAGCAAATTTAATAATAAATCCTATGCAATACAAATGTGTAAGGCCCAAAATGTGTGTATAAAAAAATATATAAATAATAAAGTAAATACATGAAGAAATAAAATAGCAAGTACAAATATCTCAAATTATACTTGAGAGTCGAAATTTGAGAACGGAATTTTGAAAGCCAAGAATTATTTTGAAACTTGAAAAATTTGAAGACGAACTTGAATGGGATTTGAATTGAGAAATTAAAAATAAGAAAAAAAAAGAGAAGAAAAAGGAAGAAAATAAGAAATTCGCGCCTGGGCTGAATCCACACCGCGCGGCCCATCTTTTTTTTATTCCCTTCGTGCTGGCCGGCCCGTTTACACCCTCGCGTCTCACACTGCCCCGTGGGTCCAATTTGTCAGCGGCGCTCGGCCGATCCCTTGTGCCCAGCCGTGGTCTCCCTCTGTAATCTGGACCCACCGGTCAGAGCCATCCTCTTCTCCTCCCTATCTTTTCTCCGCGTCCAGCGCTAACAGCACAACGAAATCCTCCGGGGGACTCGGTCTTCAATACCGTGGCCGCCGTTCTTCTGCCCGGAAACCGCGCGCTGCATCGAGTATTTATCGAGCTCCCTTTCCCTAGGTTTCGAGCCCTTTTAGCACATCTCCGAGTCTCACCAGAGCCGCAGAGGAGAGAGAAGCGTGAGGGCCGCCGCCGTGACCACGTTCTGCGCTGCCGCGGGCTCAGCGCGTGGTGTGGCAGCGACCGAACCGAGAAGAAGCACCTGGGCATCCGTGTACCCTCACAAAGGCACGACCTTGATTCGCTCGGACTGGTGATGGTGAATGGAGCACGGATTTCATCATCGGGGTTGAAGTTTCGCGGTTAATCCGCACTTCCGCGTGTGCTGGCTTCGGAGCCGATTAATCGCTTGTAAGAACTCCCTCCTTCCCCTTGAGACCTTCTCTGCTTCAATTAGCGATGAATCGAGTGTTGATTAATGTGCTGTGGCCACCCTGATTGTTCAATGGTGTTGCACTCTAGCCTCCATTTCGCCTACTCGTGTGGTCGCGATTCTGGGTACCAATAAACTTGGTAGGAATTTTCGGGATTAATTAGCCTTGACCTAATCTCCGTATAGCACTCTCTAGGAAGGAAAATGGTGTGTGTGGGCCGGATGCGGTTTTCACGGTGAGCTTGCTGGAGAGCACCGTCGTGCGAACCTGTAGTCTGAGCCCTATCGCGTGCGCAGAGAGGGAGACGATTCGATGGCCGTTGGATTAGATTATGGTGGTCGAGATTAAAACCACGATACCCCTTCGCAGCATTAAAATCTGGCCGTTGTGATACGATCGGACGGTTTTAGGCAGGGCAGCGATTTTGGACCGTTGATCCTCGATCCTGCGTTCGTCTTTGCGCACCAGCTCGGGGCAATCACGATCTAATCAGGCGCGTCGGAATCTGATCAGACGGTGGATATCGTCGCGTACCCTTTCGGCCGGGAAGTTTTACTTAAGAGCCCTCGGACTTCTTTTAATTGAACCCGCCATCCCCCGTGGGATAGCTCTGTGTCTTAGGCAATCTTACCCCAGGAACCCTGTATTTTCCAGAACTTGATGCGCAGTCCAGGCCTCTAGGAAAACAGAGAAACTCATTTAAGAAATGATTTTTAACACAAAATTAATTATGGAAACTTGTTTAATTCATATGAAATTCATATTAAGTCCAAATAAGTCCATTCCAGTTTCTATAATTTTATAATATTATTGTTTATCAAATAGTGCCACTGATTTGACATGAAAGCCACTTTAATTTATCTCCTAATTAGTCTTATATGAAATACATAAAACCATAGGAAATTCATAACTCCTCCATTTTAATTCTGATTTGATCCGTTCAAGTTGCGTTAGTCTCGTATGAATATTTACTACGCTGTAACAATATTGATTATACCATGTCTCATACTTTTATAATTAGATATTTATTTATCCTATGTTAATTGGATTAATCTATGTCTATTGGCTTAACTTTTGATCTTATGGTTATAATATGACTAGATGATCTTTAATCAAATAACGACTTAAATTAAAGTTGAGATAATTATTTATAGAATAACCTCTCATATGAATTATAATAACCAAATTATAATATAATGTGACAGTTAAATCACATAGATCTTTTATAAATCATAACTTCTTAATCGTAACTTCGATCTTAGTAGTTCTCAATCACGCGATCTCGTAGCACGTGTAGATCATTATTAAGCAGTTTATTCTTATGTTTGGTGTAATGTTAATTTTTGCCTATACAATGTTTGTTTGTATTGCTAAGACTAGAGCGAGGTCACGTGTCATCTGAAGAGCAAGTTGGTACCTGGAATCTCAAGTCCCAGGCAAGTTGTGCCCTTGATCACTTCTTTTTACCCACTCATGTTCTAATTAATCATAATGATCTGCATAGGTTAATTTTGATGGGACCCAATAGGTTACCCTAGTTTGTCTATCTTTATACCTTGTTTACCACTAAACTTTTTGGGTAGTACTTGCTAGTGCTTTATGTGGTTTTGGGTATGAAGATACATTATTCATGATTACACTATTATTATCTGTTTATTATTACTGTTCATGATAAGATCATTATGTTAATTGGAACATGGAGCGACCACCCGGGAAAACAGTGCTACCACAAGGGAGGAATGGGACCCCTTGGCTGATTAATTAGGAAAGCTAGTGGAAGACTACCTTACCCGAAAGGGGCAAGGGCAGTAGGGGAGTGGTCAGTGTAGGGAGGCCCTCGGGAGGATTTTGCTGCGATGGCGGTCCTGCAAGGGATTCCTGCATTGGAGCTTCCTATAAACTGTAGCGGGTTTTCTGAAGCTAGTGGAACTTTGTAAAGGCCTCGTAGTGTTACCCTGCCTCGCCTCCTCGGTAGAGGTGTATGGGAAGTCGCGATCCCTTGGCAGATGGGTAACATGACTTGTGGATAAAGATGCGCAACCTCTGCAGAGTGTAAAACTGGTATACTAGCCGTGCTCACGGTCATGAGCAGCTCGGACCCTCACATGATTAAATTATGGAACTAAATTCAATTTGTCATATGCATTGCATCGCAGGTGAAGTTGTTACTTTTGTTCTACTACTTAATTGGGTTTGGTATTTACTTATACTTAGTAACTGCTAATAAAATTTTGACTAACTTTAAAAGCAATGCTCAGCTCTAACCATCCTCTTTGGTAAGCCTTGCACTTCACGTGAGCTCCCTCCTTTGGCGAGTTCATGCACATTATTCCCCACAACTTGTTGAGCGATGAACGTATGTGAGCTCACTCTTGCTGTCTCACACCCCCACAGGTCAAGAACAGGTACCGCAGGATGAGGCGCATGGAGGATGCTGTGACGAGTTCGTGAGAGGTCTAGGTCGTCGTCTCCCAGTCAACTTTGGGTTGCTGGACCGTTGTCTCCTTATAATGTAATTATTTATTTTGTATAGAATTCCTGTTATATAGTAAAGATGTGACATTCGATCCTGTGCCATGATTCATCATATGTGTGAGACTTGGTCCCAGCACACCTGGTGATTATGTTCGCGCCCGGGTTTTGGACCCCTAAAATCCGGGTGTGACAAAATGACAAATTGAATTTAGTTCCATAGTTTAATCATGCGAGAGTCGTGAGCTGCTCATGACCGCGAGCACGACTAGTATACCAGTTTTACACTCTGTAGAGGTTATACCCTGTACCCACAAGTCATGTTAACCATCTGCCAAGGGATTGTGACTCCCATACACCTCTACCAAGGAAGCGAGGAATGGTAACACTACGAGGCCTTTACAAAGTTCCACTAGCTTCAGAAAACCCACTACAGTTTCTTGGAAGAGCAATGCAGGAATCCCCCGTATGACCGCCATCGTAGCAAAATCAACCCGGGAACCTCCCTACACGCCTACTCCCCTACTGCCCTTGCCCCATTGGGTAAGGTAGTCCTCCACTAGCTTTCCTAGTCAGTCAAGGGCGTCCCATTCCACCCTTGTGGTGGCACTTGTTTCTCAAGTTAAGCTCCATGTTCCAATTAAAATAGTAGTCTTATCATGAACACAAATAGAACAATAATAAATAATTGGAACATAATCATAATGTAATGTTAATCCCAAACCCATGTATAGCAATAGCAATGACTACCCAATATTTCAGGGGTAAACAAGGTGAAAAGGTAATCAGACTAGGGTGCCCTGTTGGGTCCCATCAAAATTAAGCCTATGCATGAATAAGTGATAATAAAGAACATTATTGGGTAATAAAAGTGGTCAAGGGCACAACTTGCCTTCAATGAGCTCCTGCTCAGCAACTTCTACCTGCTGAACACTGGAGTCCTCTACCACTGGCTCTTCTACTCACCACAATACAAACAAGCATAGTACAAGGGAAAAATTAACATCACACAAAACATGTATACAAAATAAATATTAATAACCTATGCATTGTAACGAGATCATAGGAAAAAGAATCACTAAATTCGGAGTTATCGATTTTAAGTTATTAATTTCCTGAAGATTTTATGTGTTTGGTACAAGATAAATTAATAGATCAATTTTAATACAGTTTTCTTGTTAAAACAATGGCACTATGCGATGAACAATATTATTAAAAAATTATAGGAACTGGAATTGGACAATTTGGAGTTAATTTGAATTTTCTAGGCATTAAACAAGTTCTATAATTAATTTTATACTAAAAATCATTTTCTAAATGATTTTCTCGATTTTATTAACTATCTGGACTGCTCATATGATTCCAGAGAATAGTAGGGGTCTCAACGCAAAAAGTGCTAAGACTCAGATGCAACCCCGCGGTGGATGGCAGGTTTATTTCCTAAAATCTGAGGGGCTTTTTCGCTAAATTGTCCGGCCGAAGCGGTACCGGCGACTACAGCCGCCAAATCCAAAGTGAACGGCCCACATTAGATCAACACTGAAACAAACTAGTACGCGCTCGCGATGGTTGGATTAAAGATCAACGGCTAGGATTTTATGAAACGCAATCCGCAATCAGCCTTTGGATTCAATCTTAATGGTCTAAATGTCCCGCTCCCGAAGAGGTATCCTAATCTAATCAGAACCGTTCAGCAGAAGATCAACGGCCAGGCCACGTCTTCCCCCTCCTGGTCTAACACCGACGACCAACAGTGATGCCGCGGTGAGGACACAGTAGTCGGAAAACCCACCCAGCCCCACGGTGCACAACCACTAGTTCCCTTGATCGCAAAATGAAATTGACACGATGGTGAGTCTGGTAAGGGGAGTTCTTACGATGCTCACACAGCGCTATTTCCTGCCAACAACGTGCCCCAGATTTCTGGACCCAGCGTCAAATTGATAGTGTGCAGGGCGCGCTCCCTCCCAGCCACCACCTTCAACACGATCCCGACGCTTGAATGGAATCTCTCGAGCACGCACAGGGCACCAATTCGTGCAGTATACGTCGGACGACAGTGGGGGACACTAGCGGTTCCTGGTTCTCCCTATTGGTGGTGATTATCCCAATTCTGGGTTCGCTGCGTGCGATCGAGGGGGTACCCTCCCTTTTATCGGCGAAGATGGCGCACGTAGCTAGACGTCCCGAGCGAAGGGGAAGGTGGGAGATAGTTGGCGCGTGGGGATGTCGGAGCTTCCGTTGGAGAGGGTCTGTCATGTGGGGTACACGGGCAGTGGAACACCTAGGTTCATGCATGGGAGTCAGTTGATGAGCGGGCCCAATGAGTCAGTGGCAGAGACGCAAGCAGACGCGGTTGTGTGCGCGTGCGCGTGCGCCCAGTCCGACTGACAGACGGGCCCCGCGCCGCAGCGACACCGGGGGCTGCGAGATGAGGCGCGTTTTGGGACGGCTGGTGAAATCGGCCCACCAGGCTATTTTCTTTTTTTATTTCTTTTTATTTTCTTTCTTTTCCTTTTATTTTTGAATCTACATTTTGAATTCAAATTTAATTGTGCTCTTGTACTCATTTTAAATATATAGGTTGAGCACACCGATATGGGAGAGTTTTATGTACTTATATATTTGTTTCTCTATTTTATATAGTCTTTTCTTTTCTTACTCCAAATTCTAGGATTCAATTTAGGTCTTAAATTCACATTTGGATACTCATGTATTTCTATTAACATTATTTTTATTGTTATCAAATGCACACACAAATGAACTCCAACATGATGCATAAATTGTTTAAGTGTCTTTGGTTATTTAATCGTTTTTGAAGGTGTTTATTCACATATGATGGTAGGTATAGACAAATCATATAAGGGAAAAATTATATCCTTTCTTATTCTTTACAACTTGGGTATTACAAGTTTGCCCTAATCTGAGGATGATATGTAGAGCTCCTAATTAGATTTGTACCCAATCCTTTATGTAGGTGTTCCCAAAAACGGGCAGTGAATTGTAGTCCTCGATCTGACACAATCGACTTTGGTACCCGTGCAAATGCACAATCTGAGAGATGTATAGCTCGGCTCACTGATAGATTCTATAATCCATTCTGACTGGAATAAAATGTGCAACCTTCGTCAGACGATCTACAATTACCCAAATAGAGTTAAAGTTCCTTTGGGTAGGTGGAAGTCCAACAATGAAATCCATACTAATTTCCTCCCGCTTCCATCTAGGAATTGATAATGGTTGGAGAGATCCGGCCAGTTTTGGATGGACGGCCTTGACTCTACAACATGTATCACAACACGTAATATAAGCTGTAATTTCCTTATTCATTTTGGTCCACCAAAAGCGGGTCTTCAAGTCTTGATACATTTTATCACTCCCTGGGTGAATTGATAGTTTAGACAAGTGAGCCTCATCGAAAATCTTGTTTCTAAGCTCCCGATCTTTGGGTGACTAATCTATTGTCAAACCATAATACACCCTTCTCATCAACCTTGAAATGTTTGGTGCCCTTCTCCTTCAACTTCCTCTTTATGTGAAATACTCCAATGTTAGTCTTCTGTGATTCAATAATCTCACTTTCTAGTGAACAACTAAGCTAGGGCATCTACCACAACATTTGCTTTGTCAAGACTATAGTGTACCTCTAAATCGTAGTCTTTGATTAGGTCTAACCATCTTATCTGCGTCATATTTAACTCTAGCTGAGTTAAAATGTACTCTAGGCTTTTGTGATCACTATAGATATGGCACTTGTTTCCCATCAAGTACTTACGCCAAATCTTTAGTGCATACACAACTGCTACCAATTCTAAGTCATGAGTGGGATAATTGACTTCATGCTTCCTAAGTTGACGAGATGCATAGGCAATTGTTTTCCCTCTTGCATTAGCACACATCCTAGGCCAACACCAGAAGCATCACAATCTACGTCGAATGGTTTCTAGATGTCCGGTTGGGCTTAGACAGACGCTGATGTAAGAAGAGTCTTGAAAGTCCAAAAAGTAGATTCACACTTTGGAGTCCATTTGAACCTTACATCCTTTTGCAACAATCAAGTCATAGGCTTGAGTATCTTGGAGAAGTGCAGAATCAATCAACGATAATAACCAGCCAAGCCCAGAAAACTTTAAATTTTAGTGACTGAAATAGGAGCCTTCCAATCCATGACTTGTTGCACTTTGCTTGAGTCTACCAAAATACCTTCCTCTGACACTATATGCCCAAGAAATTGCACTTTGCATAGCCAGAATTCACATTTGCTGAACTTGGCATAAAGCTTATGTTCACGCAGTCTGCTCAAAATAGTTCTAAGGTGTTTCTCATGCTCTTCTGGAGTTTCAGAATAAACCAAAATGTCATCAATGAACACTATCACGAACCTATCAAGCTCGAACATGAATACTGAATTCATCAAGAACATAAAGTATGCTGGCGCATTTGTCAACCCAAATGACATCACCAGATACTTGTACAACCCATAACAAGTTGAGAAAGCACTCTTTGACACATCTTCTAGCCTATCTTGATTTGATGATACCCTAATCTTAAATCAACTTTAGAGAACACTCTTGCCTTGGATAGCTAATCAAATAATATATCTATGCGAGGCAAGGGATACTTATTCTTGATTGTTACAATTTTAGCAGGCGATAGTCGACACACATCCGCAAGGTTTTATCCTTCTTCTTAACGAATATGACTAGACAACCCCACGGTGAAGAACTAGGCCTAATCAATCCCCTCTCTAATAACCCTTGCAACTGAATCTTGATCTCGACTATTTCATTTGGTGGCACCCTATATGGCCTTCGGGAAATGGGTGCGGTACTAGGGATTAGCTCAATCTTAAATTCCACAACACTGTCAGGAGGTAATCTACTAGGGATTAGCTCAATCTTAAATTCCACAACACTGTCAGGAGGTAATCTTGGCAACTCCTTGTGAAATACATCCAAAAATTTGTGGACCACTGGTACATTAGATAGTTTTAAGGCTTGAACAGCATAATATGAACTTGCTAACCCATCGTCAAGGAACAGTGGCACGCGAAAATCTTCGTCCCCAAAAGTTCCCTCAATGTAATCACTCTAGTGGAGGTATCAATGAGAACTCCATGCCTACTCATCCACTTCATTCGCAAGATAAAATCTATCCCAAGTCTTGGTAAAATCACTAGGTTGGCCAATACTCTTGACCTTGAATATCGATTTTTACATTCCAACCAATAAGCTTAGTGCTAATATTATTCCCTGCTATATAAATGCAATATCCACCCCTTTCCATGGTCTCTACCCTTGGATTATGAGCGGCTACAGATGCTTCACTCATGAATGAGTGCCATGCTCTAGAATCGAATAAAATGATTATGGGGTGTTGATCTAGAAGGAATTTACCTGTTGTGCCAGCTTCACATGCAGGTATCTCCTCCATCGTAGTATAGTGCACCTGCCCATGGCTGCACAATGGTCTGGCTTTCCACAATTCCAGCAAGGTTGGTCACTATGAGGAACTCGAGAGCTTCCTTGACCTATGCTTCCCTTAGGCAAAGCAACTGAAAAGGCTTTAGGAAATAGATTCTTGTTCTGTTACACCTGGATTTAAGGGCAAACCGGGCACGTCTCAAATGTGTGCTAGGATCAAGTCTCACACATATGATGACTCATGGTACAGAAATCAATGTCACATCTTTCTTATATAATACAAGTTATGTACAAAAATAGCTAAATAAATACATCATATGACGACAACGACTTCCGTAACCATAGTTGACTGGGAGACGATGGCCTATACCTGAAAGGAAAATGTGCCCTTGGGCCATTTCTATAATGTTTTGGTGATTAAGTGCCCAACACATATTCTCTAAGTTCTGAATGTGCCAAAGATTGAAGAAGTGCAAATCTTGTAACAAGGTACGTTTCTAGACTTAGTACGTTGTTTTGAAAACTAACATATTTTGTCTAAGTGCTAGAAATAGGAGAAAAGGAATTGGAAAAGAGTTGGCTGTGTACAGCCAACTCCTGCTCGGTCTGGGTGCATCGGACTGTCCGGTGGTGCACCGGACACTGTCTGGTAGTGCACCGGACAGTGTCCGGTGCGCCAGGCCAGTCTCCGGTGAACAGGTCGCTCTCGGGACTCGACGACAGCGTACGGCTATAATTCACCGGACTGTCCGGTGGTGCACCGGACTGTCCGGTGAGTCATCCGCGGCGAACTCGTCGCTCTCGGGAAGAGGATCGGCGGCTTACAGCTAAAATTCACCGGACTGTCCGGTGAGCCAACGATCGACTGCACCAACGGTCGGCTGCGCAATATTCGTGAGACACGTGGCAGCGCCAACGGTCGGCATGGGGCACCGGACTGTCCGGTGCGCCAACTGCCACGAATCTGCAACAGTCGACTGCACCAAAATAGGAAGGAGATCTGCATCGGACTGTCTATAGTGATTGTCCGGTGGCGCATCATACTGTCCGGTGCGCCACCCGACTGAAGGCAATCTTAGCCTTCCTTGTTGGTCTCCAACGGCTCCTAGCTGCCTTGGGGCTATAAAAGGGACCCCTAGGCGCATGGAGGAGTCACCCAAGCACACTCTAAGCATTCCAAGACTTCTAGTCCTCACTTTCACGCAATCGTTCATCGTTCTTGAGATTGGAGCACTTTTCGAGTTGTAAACTCCCCACACGTGTTTTGTGTGCTCATCTTTTCACTTGTGTGCGTGTTTGCAGTGTGGATTTAATTCTAGTGTGCGTTGCTCTTCCCAACCTTACTCCATCCTTTCATTGTGATCTTTGTTGTAAGGGCGAGAGGCTCCAAGTTGTGGAGATTCCTCGCAAACGGGAGAAAGAAAAAGAAAAGAACACTGTGGTATTCAAGTTGATCATTGGATCACTTGAAAGGGGTTGAGTGCAACCCTCATCCATTTGGACGCCACAACGTCGAAGTAGGCAAGTGCTACTTGGCTGAACCACAGGATAAAATCGCGTGTCTCTTGTGATTGTCTTCTCATTGATTGTCTGTGTTCGCAAGAGCTCACAGACTTGATTAACTTGCACTAACATCTTTATAATTAAGTTTGTGGAATTTAGTGTTGAATTTTACAGGATCACCTATTCACCCCCCCTCTAGGTGCTCTCAATTGGTATCAGAGCCGTTCTCTTCACGTAAGGGACTAATCGCCCGAAGAGATGGATCCTAAGGGAAAGGGCATGGTGATCAACGATAAGGAGAAGGAGTCCATCTTCAACGAGCCAAGAGATGACAAGCCCACTGACTCTGGCTCGAGTCACAAGAAGAAGGACGGGAAGAAGAAGAGGCGCATCAAGAAGATCGTCTACTACGACAGCGATGAATCTTATTCTTCACCAAGAGACGTCGACAACGAGAAAAATAAACTGGTTAATTGAAATTATTCATTTGATTATTCTCGTATTCCTTTTAATTCCAATGCTCATTTGCTTTCAATTCCTCTTGGTAAACCACCACACTTTGATGGAGAGGACTACGCTTTTTGGAGTCACAAAATGCGTAGTCACTTATTTTCTCTCCATCCTAGTATATGGGAGATAGTTGAAAATGGAATGCATTTCGATAGTACCGATAACCCTGTGTTTATCAATGAGCAAATTCATAAGAATGCACAAGCTACCACTGTTTTGCTAGCATCCTTGTGCAGGGGCAAGTACAACAAGGTGAGCGGCTTGGACAACGCCAAGCAAATCTGGGACACCCTCAAAATATCACATGAGGGAAACGATGCCACCATGATCACCAAAATGGAGTTGGTGGAAGGCGAGCTGGGAAGGTTCGTGATGATCAGGGGAGAGGAGCCAACACAAACGTACAATAGGCTCAAGACCCTGGTCAACAAGATTAGGAGCTATGGAAGCACAAGATGGATGGACCATGACATCATCCGACTTAAGCTCAGGTCTTTTACTGTTATTGACCCTCATCTTGTGAACCTCATTTGTGAAAATCCCAGGTACACAAAGATGACACCCAAGGAGATACTTAGAAAATTTGTGAGCGGGCGCATGATGGTCAAAGAGGCAAGGTATGTTGATGATGCATTAAACGGCCCAATGCCCATCTACGAGCCGCAGCCCGTTGCGCTCAAGGCAACAACCAGCAATGAGGCGCTACCAAGTAAGGTAGCACAAGTAGAGGCTGTCGGGCTCAACGAGAATGAAATGGCGCTCATCATCAAGCGCTTCAAGACCGCTCTTAAAGGACGCAAGGAGCACCCCAACAAGAATAAAACAAAGGGAAAGCGCTCCTACTTCAAATGCGGTAAGACTGGTCACTTTATTGCAAACTATCCCGATAATGATAGTGACCAGGGACAAGAAAAGAGCGGGAAGAGGGAAAAGAAGAAGGCATACAAAATGGCGAAGGGCGAGGCGCACCTTGGCAAAGAATGGGATTCGAACTGCTCTTCTTCCGACTCCGACGACGAAGGACTCGCTGCCTCGGCCTTCAACAAGTCTTCTCTCTTCCCCAACGAACACCACACTTGCCTCATGGCCAAGGAAAAGAAGGTAAGTGTTCAAGAAACCCCTAAGTATACTACTTCAAGCGATGATGATTCTAGTGATGATGAAGTAGATTATACTGATTTATTTAATGGTTTAGATAGAGCAAAAGTAGATAAAATTAATGAGTTAATTGATGCTCTAAATGAAAAAGATAGGTTGCTAGAGAAGCAAGAGGACATTTTATATGAAGAACATGACAAATTTGTTAGTGTACAAATGTCTCTTGCTTTAGAAACTAAAAGAAATGAAATGTTATCCTCTGAATTGTCTATGTGCCATGAATCGATCTCTAGTTTAAAGATATTGAATAATGATTTAAATGCTAAGCTAGAGGTAGCAAATAAATCTAATTCATGTGTAAAACATGTTATAATTTGCAATAGATACAAGGATTTTGATATTAATGCTTGTAATGAACATCTTGCATCCATTACTAAATTAAATGATAAGGTGGCAAGTCTTAATGCTCAACTTAAGACTTGCAAGATAGATTTTGATAAGTTAAAATTTGCTAGGGATGCCTACAACGTTGGTAGACTTCCCTCAATTAAGGATGGACCTGGCTTTCGAAAGGAAGCCAAGAACTTAACAAGCCAAAGGGCTCCCATTCCCAACAAGGAGAAAGGGAAGGCCCCTATGGCTAGTAGTAATCAAAAGAATCATGCTTTCATTTATGATAGGAAATTTTCTAGGAATGCTCATTTTAATAGGAGTTATGTTGATTATAATGATTCACATGCTATGTTTGCCTCTAGCTCTACTTTTGTGCATGGTAGAAGTAGGCCTAGGAAAAGTAATAGTGTGCATCATGTGCCTAGGAAAGTGTGTAATAAATCTACTACTATTTACCATGCTTGCAATACTTTATTTGCGCTTATGTGTAAGAATGCAAAAGTAGTTGCTAGAAAGTTGGGTTCCAAATGCAAGGGAGACAAGACTTGTATTTGGGTCCCAAAGGCTATTGTGACTAACCCTGTAGGACCCAACAAGAGTTGGGTACCTAAGACCCAAGTGTAAATTGACTTGCAGGTTTATGCCTCCGGGGGCTCAAGCTGGATTATCGACAGCGGATGCACAAACCACATGACGGGGGAGAAGAAGATGTTCACCTCCTACGTCAAGAACAAGGATTCCCAAGATTCGATCATCTTTGGAGATGGGAACCAAAGCAAGGTTAAAGGAGTGAGAAAAATAGCCATTTCATCCGAGCATTCTATCTCAAATGTGTTCTTAGTTGAATCGCTCGGGTACAACTTATTGTTTGTAAGTCAATTTCTAATGTAGATGTGTCTGTCTTTAGAAGGAGTGATGGTTCACTAGCTTTTAAGGGTGTATTAGACGGCAAACTCTACTTAGTGATTGTTTCAAAAGAGGAGGTCGATCTAGATGCATGGTTAATAGCTAAGACTAGTATGGGCTGGCTGTGGCATCACCGTCTAGCACATGTTGGGATGAAGAACCTTCATAAACTTCTAAAGGGAGAACATGTGTTAGGACTTAGGACTAACCAATGTATGCTTCGAAAAAGATAGACCTTGTGCAGCTTGCCAGGCAGGGAAACAGGTGGGAAGCGCTCATCACAACAAGAATGTGATGATAACATCAAGACCACTGGAGCTTCTCCACATGGACCTCTTCGGACCCGTCGCCTACCTTAGCATCGGGGGAAGTAAGTATGGTCTAGTAATTGTTGATGATTTTTCCCGCTTCACTTGGGTGTTCTTTTTGCAGAATAAATCAGAAACCCAAGGGACCCTCAAGCGCTTTCTAAGGCGGGCTCAAAACGAATTTGAGCTCAAGGTGAAAAAGATAAGAAGCGACAACGGGTCCGAGTTCAAGAATCTGCAAGTGGAGGAGTACCTTGAGGAGGAAGGCATCAAGCACGAGTTCTCTGCTCCCTACACACCACAGCAAAATGGTGTTGTAGAGAGGAAGAACAGGACGATCATCGACATGGCAAGGACAATGCTTGGAGAATTCAAGACACCTGAGTGGTTTTAGTCGGAAGCTGTGAACACAGCTTGCCACGCCATAAACCGGGTCTACCTTCATCGCCTCCTCAAGAAGACCTCGTACGAACTCCTTACCGGTAACAAACCCAATGTGTCTTACTTTCGTGTATTTGGGAGCAAATGCTACATTTTGGTGAAGAAAGATAGACATTCCAAATTTGCTACCAAAGCTGTAGAAGGGTTTTTACTAGGGTATGACTCAAATACAAGGGCGTATAGAGTCTTCAACAAATCATCGAGTTTGGTTGAAGTCTCTAGCGACGTTGTATTTGATGAGACTAATGGCTCTCCAAGAGAGCAAGTTGATCTTGATGATGTAGATGAAGATGATGTTCCAACGGCCACAATACGCAACATGGCGATTGGAGATATGCGACCATAGGAACAACAGGAGCAAGATCAACCTTCTTCCTCAACGATGGTGCATCCCCCAACTCAAGATGATGAACAGGTTCCTCAAGAAGAGGCGTGTGATCAAGGGGAAGCACAAGAAGAACCAGCTATGGAGGAAGAAGCACCTCGGGCCCCTCCAACTCAATTCTGAGCGACGATCCAACGGAATCACCCCGTTGACCAGATTCTGGGTGACATAAGCAAGGGAGTAACTACTCGCTCAAGATTAGCTAACTTTTGTGAGCATTACTCGTTTGTCTCTTCTATTGAGCCTTTCAGGGTAGAAGAGGCCTTGCAGGATCCGGACTGGATGTTGGCCATGCAGGAAGAGCTCAATAACTTCAAGAGGAACGAAGTTTGGAGCCTAGTGCCACATCCCAAGAAAAATGTTGTGGGAACCAAGTGGGTGTTCCACAACAAGCAAGATGAGCACGGTGTGGTGACAAGAAACAAGGCTCGACTTGTGGCAAAAGGTTATGCCCAAGTCGCAGGTTTGGATTTCGAGGAGACTTTTGCTCCTATGGCTAGGCTAGAGTCCATTCTAATATTATTAGCCTATGCCGCTCACCACTCTTTCAGGTTGTTTCAAATGGATGTGAAGAGCGCTTTCCTCAATGGGCCAATCAAGGAGGAGGTATACGTGGAACAACCCCCTGGCTTTGAGGATGAAAGGTACCCAGACCATGTGTGTAAGCTCTCTAAGGCGCTCTATGGACTTAAGCAAGCCCCAAGAGCATGGTATGAATGCCTTAGAGATTTCTTAATTGCTAATGCTTTCAAAGTTGGGAAAGCCGATCCCACTCTTTTTACTAAGACTTGTGATGGTGACCTTTTTGTGTGCCAAATTTATGTCGATGACATAATATTTGGTTCTACTAACCAAAAGTCTTGTGAGGAGTTTAGCAGGATGATGACTCAAAAGTTTGAGATGTGGATGATGGGCGAGTTGAACTACTTCCTTGGGTTCCAAGTGAAGCAACTCAAAGACGGCACTTTCATCTCCCAAATGAAGTAAACTCAAGATCTTCTCAAGCGGTTTGGGATGAAGGACGCCAAGCCCGCAAAGACACCAATGGGAACCGACGGACATGTCGACCTCAACAAAGGAGGTAAGTCCGTTGATCAAAAGGCATACCGGTCTATGATAGGTTCCTTGCTTTATTTATGTGCTAGTAGACCGGATATTATGCTTAGCGTATGCATGTGTGCTAGATATCAATCTGATCCAAGGGAATGTGACCTTGTGCCCGTTAAGCGGATTCTTAGATATTTAGTTGCTACACCTTGCTTCGAGATCTGGTATCCAAAGGGGTCTACCTTTGACTTAATTGGATATTCAGACTCCGATTATGCTGGATGCAAGGTTGATAGGAAGAGTACATCAGGGACATGCCAATTCCTAGGAAGGTCCCTAGTGTCGTGGAGCTCAAAGAAACAAACTTTCGTTGCCCTATCCACCGCTGAGGCCGAGTATGTTGCCGCAGGACAGTGTTGCGCGCAACTACTTTGGATGAGACAAACCCTCCGGGACTTTGGCTACAATCTGAGCAAAGTCTCACTCCTATGTGATAATGAGAGTGCAATCCACATGGCGGATAATCCTGTTGAACACAGCCGCACTAAGCATGGCGGATAATCCGGCATCACTTTTTGAGAGACCACCAGCAAAAGGGAGATATCGAGGTGTTCCATATTAGCACCAAAAACCAGCTAGCCGATATCTTTACCAAGCCTTTAGATGAGAAAACCTTTTGCAGGCTGCATAGTGAGCTAGATGTCTTAGATTCGTGTAACTTGGATTGATCTATAGCATACATGTGTTTTATGCCTTTGATCTTGTTACTTATACATTTATGCAATTTGTTGCTTATTTATGGTGCTCAAGTTGTGCAAGGGATCCCCAGACCTCACAAGTCCATGTGTGAATGATGCACATATTTAGGGGGAGAAGTGCTACAACTTGACCCTTTGAGACTAATCCTTGTGTTTGAGTTACTTGATGTAGTCTCATAGGTGCATTGAAAGGGAAAGGTGAACTTGGACCATTCAAAGACTTCCACTGCACTCTGATATTAGTTTACACACCTCCAAGTTCATTCCTATGCTCTTATTGCCTTTTGCTCTTAATTGACAATTTTTGGTGAGGCAATGGGGTTATAGGGCCAAAAATGATCCGGTTTTGGTGCTTAATGCCAAAGGGGGAGAAATTAAGGCCAAAGCAAATGGATCAGCTACCACTTGAGAATTTTGAAAATAGTAGAGTTAGAATTTTTGATTTGTCCAAAATACTCTTATTGCAAAATTTGGTCTCTTGTGGGGAAGAATATTGATTATGAGAAAAAGGGGGAGTTTTTGGCACTTGATCAATTTTTCCATTGAATTATCTCTCTTTATGCCCAAACAAGTGAGTTTGAATTAGAGATAGGAAAATGAATTTGATTTGCAAAAACAAACCAAGTGGTGGCAAAGAATGATCCAAATATGCCAAATTAGAGTCAAAAACAATTTGGTCTTCAATTTGAATCGATGTTGCATGTTTTGCATTGCTTTTTGATGTGTTGGCATAAATCACCAAAAATGGGGAGATTGATAGGGAAATGTGCCCTTGGGCCATTTCTATAATGTTTTGGTGATTAAGTGCCCAACACACATTCTCTAAGTTCTGAATGTGCCAAAGATTGAAGAAGTGCAAATCATGTAACAAGGTACGTTTCTAGACTTAGTACGTTGTTTTGAGTACTAACATATTTTGTCTAAGTGATAGAAATAGGAGCCTTCTCGGTCTGGGTGCACCAGACTGTCCGGTGGTGCATCGGACAGTGTCCGGTGCGCTAGGCCAGTCTCCGGTGAACAGGTCGCTCTTGGGACTCGACGATGGCGTACGGCTATAATTCACCGGACTGTCCAGTGGTGCACCGGACTGTTCGGTGAGTCGTTCGCGGCAAACTCGTCGCTCTCGGGAAGAGGATCGGTGGCGTACGGCTAAAATTCACCGGACTGTCCGGTGAGCCAACGGTCGACTGCGCCAACGATCGGCCGCGCAATCTTCGCGAGACGCGTGGCAGCCCCAACGGTCGGCAGGGGGCACCGGACTGTCCGGTGTGCACCGGACAATGTCCGGTGTGCCAACTGCCACGAATCTGCAATGGTCGACTATGCCAAAATAGGAAGGAGATCTGCACCGGACTGTCTACAGTGAGTGTCCGGTGGCGCACCGGACTATCCGGTGCGCCACCCGACAGAAGGCAATCTTAGCCTTGCTTGTTAGTCTCCAACGGCTTCTAGCTACCTTGGGGCTATAAAAGGGACCCCTAGGCGCATGGAGGAGTCACCCAAGCACAATCTAAGCATTCCAAGACTTCTAGTCCTCACTTTCACGCAATCGTTCATCGTTCTTGAGATTGGAGCACTTTTCGAGTTGTAAACTCCCCGCGCGTGCTTTGTGTGCTCATCTTTTCACTTATGTGCATGTTTGCAGTGTGGATTTAAATCTAGTGTGCGTTGCTCTTCCCAACCTTACTCCGTGCTTTCATTGTGATCTTTGTTATAAGGGCGAGAGGCTCCAAGTTGTGGAGATTCCTCGCAAACGGGAGAAAGAAAAAGAAAAGAACACAGTGGTATTCAAGTTGATCATTGGATCCCTTGAAAGGGGTTGAGTGCAACCCTCATCCATTTGGACGCCACAACGTGGAAGTAGGCAAGTGCTACTTGGCTGAACCACAGGATAAAATCGCGTGTCTCTTGTGATTGTCTTCTCATTGATTGTCTGTGTTCGCAAGAGCTCACAGACTTGATTAACTTGCACAAACATCTTTATAATCAAGTTTGTGGAATTTAGTGTTGAATTTTACAGGATCACCTATTCACCCCCCCCCTCTAGGTGCTCTAAATACCTCTCTGAACTCATCGTAGCATCCTTCGTGCTTCTCATCTTGCGGTACCTGTTCTTGACTTGGTGTGAGTTTAGCAAAAGTGAGCTCACATACATTATCGTTCAACAAGTTGTGAGGAATAATGTGCATGAGCTCACTTATGGTGGGGGCTCATGTGAAGTGTAAGGCTTATCAAAGAGTGAATGGTTAAGGCTGAGCATTGCTTTTAATAAGTTGGTCAAAATTTTATTAGTGATTACTAAGTATAAATAGATACCAACCCAATTAAATAATTGATCACAATTAATAATAAATCCCACAATGCAATGCAAATTACAAATTAAGTTTAATTCCATAAATTACTCATGTGAGGGTCTGAGCCACTCATGACCTTGAGCACGGGTGATATACTAGTTTTACACTCTACAGAGGTTGCACATCTTTACCCACAAGCTGTATTACCCATTTGCCAAGGGGTCTCGAATCCCATTCATCTCTACCGAGGAGATGAGGTAGGGTAGCACTATGAGTCCTTTCCAAAGTTCCACTAGATGAGAGAACTCGATACGGTTTCTGGGCCGAAGGCGATATAGGAATCCCTTGTCCGAAAAGCTATATAGACAGTCTGGCCCGATGACCTCCCTATACCTGCACTCCTCCACCCCGCTTGCCCCTTTCAGGAAAGGATTAACTCACACTAGCTTTCCTAATTAATCAGCCGAGGGCGTCCCATTCCACCCTTGTGGTAGCACTATTTTCTCGAGTGGACGCTCCATGTTCCAATTAACACAATAATCTTATCATGAACAATAATTAAACCAACAATAATAATGGAGCATGATATTAATTTAGATATAATATTAATCCCAAAACCAGGTAGAGCAAAAGCAAGACTACCCAAAAGTTCATTTGTTTGTAAGGTGTAGGGTGAACAAAATTGGCGTAACCTATTAGGTCCCATCAAATTAACCTAAGCATGTCACGGTGATTATAGAGAACATTATTAGGTAAAGAAAAGTGATCAAGGGCACAACTTACCTTATACTTGTGATTCCAAGTGCTTCCGCAAAAGTTGGGCTTCGGGTTCCTCAACCTCGCTTCTATGCGTAGCAATACCTACAATCATGCAAATAACAGATATGGTAACAATCACCAAAGCATATGAACAAACAACGTAAGAATATTCTATGCGTCGATATAAGATCGTAGGTTCGAGAACCACTAAAATCAGAGTTATGGTTGAAAAGATATAGTTTTCTAAAGTTTTAGGTGATTTTAAATAGTAAAAAATATATTCTATGATAATTAATATAAATCATGAAAGAAAATATTACAAAGAAATAGCTAATTCAACCTTAATCTAAGTTATAACTTGATTAGAGATCATATTTTAATCAGATTATATTTGTGGACATATTAACTTTGATTAGAGAGATTAATCTACCAAACATAGGTTGAATAAGTATCTAATTATGAAAGTGTGTGATATGATACATCTAATGTTGTTACTGCGTAGACAATTTGATTACGAAGTTAACACAATTTGAACAGACTAAAACAAAGTTAAAATGGGCAAGATATGAATTACTAAGTTTTCTTAGTGATTTTAATATTATTTTATATTATAAATACTAAACATGTCAAAATTTTAAACTCCTCGGGTCATTTTGTAAAAACCAAGGACCTATTGGAAAGTTTTTCTAACTGAACTTGGACGGCAGGTTAGTTGTTTTTAAAATCAGGGGCTCATTTGCAAACATACCCAACGGAGGGGTATGATGTGTGTTCTGGTCGTCCGATCCTTAACCAAGCGCCTAGATTAGATCGGGCTTTTAACTGAATCGGTACACAAATCCTAGTTGTGTGATCGATGACTGATGGAATATATTTAAAACATCCTTCATCAAATCGAAACCGCTCGATCCGAGATCGATGGAGATGTGCATCCCACCAAAACGTTATGTCAGATTTAATCGGGGTCGTCGATTGGCCAATTGTAACACCCCTGGTGTTACTATAACTAAAACTTGAGCATGGCATCATAAACATTGGCATTGCATATGTTTGACACACCTAGAGTGCATTCACTAGGTAAAAATTTCAAACAAGTTGTATTGTTTTAGTGCTTTGCAAATAGAACCCTGGATAGGGAACTTAACCCTAAATGGGGATTAAAGGGGTAAGACATAACCCAAATTGAGAAAACCAAAAAGTTTTAGGGAAATAGTCATGAAATATTCCCAAGAATAAAGATGAATCACATTTATACCCCTGGGATACCAGAAACCCTAATTGGAACCCTAGAAAACCCTAAAACCAAACCCTAGGGACCTATGTGCAAAATTAGTCCACTTTTGGACTAAAGTGCAAAAACCAAGTTAAATAAGTATCTTAAGTCATTTGGGTCACTCATATGTGAATTTACAAGCCAAACCCTGAGTTTTGGACTTAATTGCAAAATAGACCTCAATTGAGTTCTATACTAAGTCTGAATTTTAGTGTTAAGGGCTCAACTTTGGAGCCTTGTAACTTTCAGATTATAGGGTTTTTGCCCTAGGGCATCACATCAAAGTTGTAGATCAATCATAGGAGGACAACTTTGCTTAAGGTTGTGAGCTCAGTTGTTAAGAAAAATCCAGAGATAATTAAGCCTAAAGTTGGGCTGTCAGGGTACCAATGTCTGAATTTTCAGGCTAACAGTGGACTGACATCAATTTCAAGCCCACTTTTATGCATGATCTGCTGGCTTTTTGGGGCAACATCATATGGCAATATTGTAGATGGCATGTTGCTTTACAACTTTGCTGCAGATCTTGGTTGGAGTTGTTATTTGAAATCGAGAGAAAACCCAGCTTCAAATTTGGCTGTCAGGCACACTGATGAACATATCCCATGGTACAGTAGTCCGATAAGGATCAGACTGCCAGCGTTGGATCCTCACCGCCGGCGACTCCTTCGCAACAAGATTCACGCCGCCGCCGTTGCGATTCACGTCGCCGGTGAATAGATAAGACCGCTTGGTAAAGCCATGCGCTGGACGGCACTCCGGTGAACCCCCAATACTTCCCCTCTGCCGTGCGGCTTGAACAGATAAGCCCGCCGGTGATCGCCGCCGCTCGGCCTTACGCCACATATCCGGGCACCTCTGTCGCATCGCCGTGACTCCCCACTGCTGTCTCATCATTGCTGGTGAGCCACCACGGCGGTGGACACGAAATCGCGAAGCCGATGATCTTCCTTATCTCCAGCCGCCCACACTGTCCACTCAAATTAAGTGCCACCGCCCCTGGGATCTATAAATTGACCCCACAGAGAGCTTCACAACATCATCGCCCACCCAGCCACCGCGTATTGCTAGCAATTGTTCGCCCGAGCTCGCGAATTTTGAATTCGCCCCAAATCAATTCTCCGCCACCCGAAACCCAACCTCACCGCGGCCAGCCTTATTCCGGTCAGTCCATCTCCTTCTTTCCCTCGTTTAAGCTTTCTCTTAGGTCTATGATGCTTGCCGACCCACACAATCGAGTTAGGGGCCCTCTGGTCGCCGGGAACACGACTGTCTTGCCGCGATGTTCACGGTCACCATGGCCAGAGCAATCCTTGTGACCATTAGTGAAATTGGGTTGGGGGAAATGGTCGGGATAGATCCAATTGCGTGTCAGCCGCTCAGAGACCCTAGTCATTACCCCAGTTGGCCGGTATAGGTGCTCGCCGGAGCTCGGCTGGGCGTGAACGCCGTCGGGGACCGCGTGATGTTAAGGAATTGAAGACCGAGGACATTTTTGCAAACTGTCAGCGACCGTACTAAATAGTAAATGACCCTACTCCGGTTTAGCTTGAAACCCGAGGGTCCCTGTGTAAAGTCGCCAGTGCGCGCGGGCATACGCGGGCGCGCTCTCCCACTGAACTGGGCCGATGGGCTGAAACCAGCCCATCACTGTTGTAACCTTTTCCTTTTTCTTTTTCAGTAGAGCTTTAGAAATTTGTTAAAAATTATAGAAAAATCCTAAAATTGTGAAACCAATTTTCCTAGACTTCTTATTTTCCCTAGAATTTAATAAAAATAGTTTTATGATTTTTAGAGGAAATAAGGAATTTTAAGGCATTTAAAGTAGTTTAAAGTATTGGTTCTGGATTTTTAGAAAATAGATGATAATCCCAAAATTGCTCAAACTTTTTACATAAGCTCTATACATTATTTAGAAGCCTTGGGTAGAATTTGGGTTGATTTGGACCTTGTTTGATAACAAGAACCCAAAACCCCCTGCCCTGTGAACTCCTTTACTGACTCCGAAAACCCTAAGTTCTCGGAGTTCCGTGAAGGAAAGTTGTATTCAAGACTTAGATAATAAATTATTATTATCTTTGCACTCTCATGAGCATTACATGGCATTCGTTCTTATATATACATATATGTGGTTATGTTTAGAAAACGAAGAAGTTGAAGTGAGTGAAGAAAAGGCACCACCACCTTCGGACTCTCAGGCAGGATCTTGTCTTTACTTTGACATCTGCGGGCCTGAGCCTGACTCACCTACTAACGAAGGCAAGCCCCGGTGCATTTGCCATCTTCCTTGATGTTTTTTTTAAAATCTTTCTCACTTGGTTGCTGCATTAAGTAATAGGAGTTGATTGCTAAATAATTCCTGCATTACCTTCCTTGATCTTGATTACCTTCCTTGATACCCTGTTTTATAAAAGGTTTTTACTGTGCTTAGTATTGCTCTAGCAAAACAAAAAGTTTTGTTTTACAAAAGATGATTGGCAAAGTGGGAGGTTTTTGAAAATAAAACTTGATGGTGGATCCATCATGGCCATGATGGGTTCAACATCGGAAAAGATGTACCTCCGTCAGGTACCAAGTTTTGGGGTTAAATGATTAAGCTGAGACCGGGCGGGTGACTTGCCCGAGAAGAGAGTCTCGGTGTAGTGTCTCTGTCTGAGTCGATTAAGGACTGTCTCGATGTAGGCTTGATGATCGAGGACCCTTTAACTGGTCACATGCCTCGTCATGGGTAAGCCTTGCCTCGGGCAGACTAAGGCCAGAATAAGATAACACGAAATGGGCGTGGAGCAGTGGCGAGAGTAGCGTGTACCCTCCATGGCAAGAGGCTGGACGGTGGTGTATCTGTGCTCTCGGTTTGCGTGAACCTGATCTGGTCTTAAGAACCCCGGTGGCGGGTTGACATATGCAAGGGTTAAGTGCTACATATGTCGTGTGATTGGAGATCCTCAGCTGAGTATAATCGATTCGGATCGCCGTACCTTCACGGTTATGAAGACTTGGTCTCTGCCCTATACGTAGAACTCCAGTAAAGATGAAGGATGGATTAAGAACTTGGCTAGTTCAGGATGAGTGTTTGAACTAGGCTAGCAAGAACTCTAGATGTAGGTAAGTTTACCTAACTTGACAATAAAATTGAATTTTTAAGGATCCACTCTTAGTAAGCATTTATGCAACAACAGAGTCATTGATCTTGACATACCTTACCTTGACTCTCTTTTAACCAGCATATCCTTGAGAGTCTTTTCTTTAGTCGGGTAAGACTTGCTGAGTAATTCCATACTCAGGGTTTATTCCCTCGTTGTTTTTAGGTGAGGAAGCAGCAGATTTCTGTTGCTTCTGTACCAAGGTGGTTCCTCATGAGGAAAAGCAAGAGTGAAGATGTGGGAGGACATAGTCCTCCATAAGAAAACTTTTATGTAAAAACTTATCGGGAGGAGTTTTTGCCTCCCTTGGTTATGTAATAATACTACTCTGCACTTGTTTATATTTTCTGGTCTGTAATAAGCAACTTAATCTTACTTTTTAAATAAATGTAAGTTTATGTAATCACTTCCGCATTTCGATATCTCCGATGTTCTGTAATGTCTGCAAGACGGGTGAAACCTTCCTGGAAAGGTAAGAAAAGATACCGAACTTGTCAAGTGGTTCAGGAACATCTACAGGGTTGTCTGATGTCTGTTAGACAAGGACAACTGCAGGTGGGCCTAATGACTTGGGAGGTTCCGTCACAGCTGGTATCAGAGCATAGCCTTTCTTCGCAGATGTTATGAGGCATTTTCAAAAGGATTTTCAAAAAAACTCACCTAGAAAGATTTCTTCTATTCTTATCCCCTATATCTAAAGAATTTATATGAAAGACCAGATAGGAGGAGTGCAATGTATAGAAGGTATGAATCAACTAAGGTTGATTCTGTAATTACACATGCATCATGCTAAGAATTATACTATTAAAATTTTCCCCCTAGAGAAATGCCGCCGCGCACGAGGAAGACCGCACGTAAGTCAACAGGCCCAATTGGAGTACCTCGTCATCAACTTGCCCCGCGGGATGAGGATAGTAGTAGCGGAAGCAACGATCCAATTGGGGATCTCGAAGCCCGCGTGAATCAGCTTCAAACGGAACTGCAACGCAGGACCAGTATGTGGGTCGCGGATGGCAACAGGATAAACGAATTAAGGAGTTACATCCGCCGTCTGCAGGATCAGCTTGCTGATTGGGATTTAGCGCTCGACTGGGCGGTACAGTCTCGTTCAGTGGCTTGGGCTAAGGCAGTAAAGGCTCGAGCCCGAGTCGAGGAACTGAGTTCTGCCAGTGACCACCTGCAGGCGTATTGCAATACCCTACATGAGGAAGTCCATGTACTATATTCGCAACTACATCCCAGTGCCCTATGGATCCTGTCGGGTCGGAAGCCGGACCCTCGCACGTTGCGGGAGAAGCGCTTGGTGGTGAGCTAGACCTTTTTAAGCCCCCTCCTTCTATGAGGCTGGTCGATGAATGGTCTCCCACATCCGACGACGAGGTTGCCAGGAACAACCAGAAGCAGGAATAGTGGTATAGTTGTAGAAATAGAAGTAGTGTATTGTAGGTTGTACTATTATAGGTAATGCTATTGTATACTGGGTAATGTATCCTGTTGTAAAATCGAGTCTGTACATTACTCTTTTTGGTAATGTAAATTGGATGGTTTTGTCTTTGGCATATTATATTTGTGTTCAAGTGTTTGTTGCCACAGATGTCGTCCAAGACCCGATCCCAGGATGCAGCTGGACCCTCTAGTGGAAGGGAATCTACTCCAAATCCACCTCCTGTTCCTCCCACACTGGCTGAGGCGATTGCCGCCTTAGTGAACGCGACCGCTGATAATACCCGCTTTCTGAGAGAAATGGTGGGCCAATAGTTCCAGCAGCAAGGTGGGCGGGGTTATCAACAGGGCCCCCACGAAACTTCTTACCTGGACTTCTCAGAGACACGTCCACCCCTGTTTGTTAAAGCTGAAGATCCGTTAGAAGCCGATGAATGGCTTCGGGTTATTGAACAAAAATTCGGACTTCTGCGTTGTTCGGAGACCCAGAAGCCTTTATTTGCAGCCCAGCAACTACGTGGCCCTGCCAGCACTTGGTGGGGAAATTTTGTGGCCATTCAACCGGCCAATCATCAAATAACCTGGGAAGAATTCAAAGTGGCCTTCCGCGAGCATTATATACCCGAAGGTGTTCTAAACATGAAGCAAGAAGAATTCATGAAGCTAAAGCAAGGAGGGGATACTGTTAATCAGTATCTCAATTAGTTCAATCATCTATCACAATATGCAATCGATCAAGTGAACACTGATTTGAAAAAGAAGAATTGTTTTATGAGAGGTCTAAACGATCGACTGCAAAGAAAAATGGCAACCTGCATAGATCTTACATATGGAAGAGCTGTCAGTACAGCATTGGCTGTGGAAGCAAAGTATGCAGGTGTCGGAAAATCTAAGGGATTTGGAGGTGATAGGCCTAATCAGGGCCCGGTAAAAAGGCAACGGTTTGTTTTCCGGCCTTCTAACCAGAATCGTTCATGTGTACCCTCCTTCCCTTTCAAGCAGCCAATAATAATTCGTCCCAATAATGCCCCCACTGCCCCAAGTCAGCCGGGTGCCCCAGGCACTAGATTCCCTGCTTTGCCCAGCTCCTCAATCGGATGTTTCAATTGTGGCAAGTCTGGGCATTTCATCAAAGATTGCCCCTACCCAAGCAGAACCAGTCAAATAATCAGCAAGGATCGGGGAATTCATCTCAAGGCAAGGGAAATACTAAGGGCAAAAATATCAAGAAGACGAGACGCGTATATTATACACAAGTGGCCACTACACCGGACGGAGAGCCGGTAATGATGGGTATGTTCCTCGTGGCCAATCATCCTGCAGTCATTCTATTTGATTCTGGTGCTTTGCATATGTTTATTAGCAAGAAATTTGTGGAACAACATCACATTTCATGCCACGAATCAAAAGAGGGGTTTAAAATTCACTCACCTGGGGGACAAATCTTTACTAGAGAAGTGGCCTATCAAGTGCCCGTATCATTGGCCGGACGGGACTTTCCTACCAATATGATCGTTCTGAAAGGCCAAGACATAGATGTCATTTTGGGTATGAATTGGTTGGCCAAGCATAAAGCAACACTCAATACTGATCAAAGAACCATCAGGTTGAGTCATAATCAAGAAGAAATTCTCTTGCCCATCCCCATTCCAAACAAAACTACTGGCAGAGTTTATGAAGTCCTGGTACCGGAAATCAAGGATATTCCGGTAGTGTGCGAGTTTCCCGATGTCTTTCCCGAGGATTTGCCGGGATTGCCACCTGAAAGGGATGTAGAGTTTGTAATTGAGTTAAAGCCCGGTACGGCTCCCATTTCTCGAAGATCGTACCGTATGCCTCCGAATGAGTTGGCAGAATTGAAGATTCAATTACAAGATCTCCTAGAGAAAGGATTCATCCGGCCAAGCTCGTCGCCATGGGGTTGTCCAGCCATATTCGTCAAAAAGAAAGATCAAACCTTACGGATGTGCGTGGATTATCGACCCCTGAATGAGGTCACTATCAAGAACAAGTACCCTCTTCCGAGGATTGACATTCTGATTGATCAACTGACCGGGGCGAGGGTATTCTCCAAAATTGATCTTAGGTCGGGCTATCATCAGATCCGTATTCGGCCCGAGGATATACCAAAAACCTCATTCACTACGCGGTATGGGTTGTTTGAATATCTGGTAATGTCTTTCGGGTTAACAAATGCTCCGGCCCACTTCACATATTTGATGAACTCGGTGTGCATGCCCGAGCTAGACAAGTTTGTGGTGGTCTTCATTGACGATATTCTAATATATTCAAAGAATGAGGAGGAGCATGCTCAACATTTACGGATCGTGTTAACGCGCCTGAGGGAACATCAGTTATACGCCAAGTTCAGCAAATGCGCGTTTTGGCTGGAGGAAATTCAATTTATGGGACATGTTCTATCTGCCAGAGGGATTGCGGTAGACCCCAGCAAAGTCAAGGACATTTTGGAGTGGAAACCCCCAACCACTGTTCATCAAGTCCGAAGTTTCCTTGGACTGGCTGGATATTACCGCAGATTTATACCAGATTTTTCTAAGCTTGTGAAGCCAATCACAAGTTTATTGAAGAATGATATTAAATTCAATTGGTCTTCTAAGTGTAATGAAGCTTTTGAACAATTGAAGACGTTATTAACCACTGCTCCGGTATTGGCTCAACCGGACATCACCAAGCCCTTTGATGTATATTGTGATGCATCAGGCAGTGGACTCGGCTGTGTATTAATGCAAGAAGGCCGAGTAATTGCATATGCTTCAAGGCAGTTACGCCGACATGAGGAACATTATCCAACTCATGATCTGGAGCTAGATGCTGTGGTTCATGCCCTGAAGATTTGGCGTCACTATCTGCTGGGAAATATCTGTCATATTTATACAGATCATAAAAGCTTGAAGTATATCTTCACCCAGTCAGAGTTGAATATGAGGCAAAGGCGATGGCTTGAGCTTATTAAGGATTATGAACTAGAAATTCATTATCACCCAGGCAAGGCCAATGTTGTGGCAGATGCACTGAGCCGTAAGGTTTCCTGTCATTGTCTTATGGTAAAGACCTCTGACAATACCTTATGTCAGGAGATGGAAAAGCTAAACCTGGGAATGGTCTAGTAAGGAACCTTGAGCCAGCTAAAGCTTGAGTCAGTCGTCTTACGCAAGATAATTGATGCTCAAAGAACTAATGAGGGTATGAAACACATTCGTGAGAAGATAAGAGCTGGAAAAGCCAAATGTTTTAAAGAAGATGATCAAGGTATTGTATGGTTTAATAATCGCATAGTGGTGCCTAAGAATGAAGAGATCCGCCAGCAAATTCTTGATGAAGCACATCTTAGTCGCTATTCTATTCATCCCGAAAGCACTAAGATGTACCAAGACTTGAAACAACATTATTGGTGGACAAAAATGAAGATCGAGATTGCACGCTATCTGGCTAGATGTGACACCTGCAGACGTGTCAAGGCCATACATCTGAAAGCTGCCGGTCCAGTACAGTCACTACCAATACCGACATGGAAATGGGAAGACATAAGTATGGACTTCATTGTGGGATTGCCTAGGACCGCAAAAGGGTATGACTCTATTTGGGTTATCATTAATCGACTTACCAAGATCGCCCACTTCCTCCCGGTTAAAGTAAAATATCCTGTCATCACCTATGCGGAATTATACATTGCTCGCATTCTCAGTTTGCACGGTGTTCCAAAGACTGTAGTGTCGGATCGTGGATCCCAATTTGTATCCAAATTTTGGGAAGAACTTCACAAGTCCCTAGGTACTAAGCTACTCCACAGTTCGGTCTATCATCCTCAAACAAGTGGATAGACTGAGAGGGTTAATCAAATACTCGAAGATATGTTGCGAGCATGTGTTCTGGACTTCTCGCAAAAATGGGATGAATATTTGCCTTTAGCGGAGTTTTCATATAATAATAGCTATCAAGAAAGTATCAAGATGGCACCCTTCGAAGCTTTATATGGACGACGATGTCGTACTCCGCTAAATTGGTCTGAACCTAGGGAAAGGTACTTCTTCAGGCCTGATATGGTGAAAGAGACTGAAGAAAAAGTTTAGAAAATTATTCATAATATGAAGAAAGCACAAGCTTGTCAGAAGAATTATGCAGACAAACGGCGAATGCCCTTATATTTTCTTGAAGGAGACTATGTCTACCTGAAGGTTTCACCAATGAAGGGTGTATCGCGTTTCGGGATAAAAGGGAAGCTTGCACCTAGGTACATTGGTCCATTCTCTATACTTGAAAGATATGGGCCAGTGGCATATCGACTTCAACTACCCGAAACCTTGTCTGCTATACATAATGTGTTCCATGTGTCACAATTGAAGAAATGTCTTCGGGTACCAGATCGAACCATTGAAGTGACAGATGTTGTCCTTGAACTAGACTTGACATATTCTGAGCATCCTATTTGAGTCTTGGATCAAAGGGACAGGGTTACCCGGAGAAAAACTCTCAAGTTCTATAAGATACAATGGAACCAACATTCTGAAGAAGAGGCTACATGGGAAACTCAAGACTTTTTAGATAAGAATTTCCCAGGCTTTTTAGCCTCACGTAATTTGTAAAATTATTGTAATAAAGAAGTGAACCCCACACCACCCCCTGCCTTGTACCAGAAATAAGGAAATAAAAATGTGACACATTTCCTTTTCCATTACTTACCCTAGGACTTTTAATCTTGGGACGAGATTCTTTTATGGGGGGAAGGATGTAACACCCCTGGTGTTACTATAACTAAAACTTGAGCATGGCATCATAAAAATTGGCATTGCATATGTTTGACACACCTAGAGTGCATTCACTAGGTAAAAATTTCAAACAAGTTGTATTGTTTTAGTGCTTTGCAAATAGAACCCTGGATAGGGAACTTAACCCTAAATGGGGATTAAAGGGGTAAGACATAACCCAAATTGAGAAAACCAAAAAGTTTTAGGGAAATTGTCATGAAATATTCCCAAGAATAAAGATGAATCACATTTATACCCCTGGGATACCAGAAACCCTAATTAGAACCCTGGAAAACCCTAGGGACCTATGTGCAAAATTAGTCCACTTTTGAACTAAAGTGCAAAAACCAAGTTAAATAAGTATCTTAAGTCATTTGGGTCACTCATATGTGAATTTACAAGCCAAACCCTGAGTTTTGGACTTAATTGCAAAATAGACCTCAATTGAGTTCTATACTAAGTCTGAATTTTAGTGTTAAGGGCTCAACTTTGGAGCCTTGTAACTTTCAGATTATAGGGTTTTTGCCCTAGGACATCACATCAAAGTTGTAGATCAATCATAGGAGGACAACTTTGCTTAAGGTTGTGAGCTCAGTTGTTAAGAAAAATCTAGAGATAATTAAGCCTAAAGTTGGGCTGTGAGGGTACCAATGTCTGAATTTTCAGGCTGACAGTGGACTGACATCAATTTCAAGCCCAATTTTATGCATGATCTGCTGGCTTTTTGGGGCAACATCATATGGCAATATTGTAGATGGCATGTTGCTTTACAACTTTGCTGCAGATCTTGGTTGGAGTTGTTATTGGAAATCGAGAGAAAACCCAGCTTCAAATTTGGCTGTCAGGCACACTGATGAACATATCCCATGGTACAGTAGTCCGATAAGGATCAGACTGCCAGCGTTGGATCCTCATCGTCGGCGACTCCTCCGCGACAAGATTCACGCCGCCGTCGTTGCGATTCACGTCGCCAGTGAACAGATAAGACTGCTCGGTAAAGCCATGCGCTGGACAGCACTCCGGTGAACCCCCAGTACTTCCCCTCTGCCGTGCGGCTTGAACAGATAAGCCTGCCGGTGATTGCCACCGCTCGGCCTTACGCCACGTATCCGGGCACCTCTGTCGCATCGTCGTGACTCCCCACTGCTGTCTCATCATTGCCGGTGAGCCGCCACGGCGGTGGACACGAAATCGCGAAGCCGATGATCTTCCTTATCTCCGGCCGCCCACACTGTCCGCTCAAATTAAGCGCCACCGCCCCTGGGATCTATAAATTGACCCCGCAGAGAGCTTCACAACATCATCGCCCACCCAGCCACCGCGTATTGCTAGCAATTGTTCGCCCGAGCTCGCGAATTTTGAATTCGCCCCAAATCAATTCTCCGCCACCCGAAACCCAACCTCACCCCGGCCAGCCTTATTCCGGTCAGTTCATCTCCTTCTCTCCCTCGTTTAAGCTTTCTCTTAGGTCTACGATGCTTGCCGACCCACACAATCGAGTTAGGAGCCCTCTGGTCACCGGGAACGCGACTGTCTTGCCGCGATGTTCACGGTCACCGTGGCCAGAGCAATTCTTGTGACCATTAGTGAAATTGGGTTGGGGGAAATGGTCGGGATAGATCCAATTGCATGTCAGCCGCTCAGAGACCCTAGTCATTACCCCAGTTGGCCGGTACAGGTGCTCGCCGGAGCTCGGCTGGGCGTGAACGCCGTCGGGGACCGCGTGATGTAAAGGAATAGAAGACCGAGGACATTTTTGCAAACTGTTAGCGATCGTATTAAATAGTAAATGACCCTACTCCGGTTTAGCTTGAAACCCGAGGGTCCCTGTGTAAAGTCGCCAGTGCGCGTGGGCGTACGCGGGCGCTGTGGCGGAACCACCCGAATTATTCCAGCTTAAGTGCCTAAGTCACGCCTCAGGGGCCGTAACGCACTTAAATCGGAATAACCCGTCAGTCCCTCAGATCTAGTCTGATGGAGCCACTTAACCAGGATCAAATTCCACAATCTCACACGAAGGTGAGTCACAGAAGAAATACAATAAAACAGGAATCCACAAATTAAGTACTGAGTTGTTACATAAATCGAAGTTTTTGAGTAGCCAATGAGAGTTCACAAAATAAAGTGCAGCGGATAATCGATGTCGTCGGTATTGAGGAAATGGGCAAGGCCTAGCCCACTACTCCTCGTGCTCCTCTCCTGCCGGAGCAACATCCCACTCGACCGTCCAACCCGGTGGCAGGGTGGTAGGCCAAGTCACACCATCAACCATTTCCTGAATGGTACCTGCCAAAATTGTGCCACAAGCAAGGCTGAGTATACTAATACTCAGCTAGACTTACCCGGTGTGAGGAATCTACTCCTCTACCTCTAGACTATGCAGCTGTTTGGCTGAGGGGTTTGGTTTGCCAAAAGCACTAGCTGTTTCTAAAATCAACTTTTAGCTTTTCAAATTCTATCATCATTACTTAGCTAGATTTACTTATTCTAAGCATACATGGTAACAAGCATTTAGATCAATCAACAAGTTATCTCATGTAACCTCATTTCACTTCTTACTTGATGCAGTACAAGGAATCAAGCAGTCTCATTAGCTGCGAGAAGCAGACGATTCGAATCGAGTTTTAACCTTGCAAGGTAAACCTAAACACATGGCATGTCAGGGTACTCCGACCCTGCACATGACAACCGTCCCCATCGATTCCCCGTTCGCGTCCAGGCCTCACCGCCTTGGCATACAATGCTCCACTGATCCCGGCTGCCGTCGTGCAGTGACCGCACTTGTACCCACCATAGCTAGCATGGGAGACCCAGTCTCAGGTCGCATGAGGGATAAAGTCCACGCCCGGCTTCACTTAGGTACTAGGTTTACCGGTTACCATTTTTCCCGGCATGTGCTTAGTACGTTCAAAAGCTTGACTCAGGTATCCACACATTAATCCTTAATTTATTTTCCCGTCTCATGGACAAGACATCCTCCCTGGATCCAAGTCCATAGACCAACATATATATCCCGTTATCAAGATGAATACAATCAATTCCTGACCTCGTGCGAGTGCTAGAAAAATCACTCGACTTCTACCGAGATCCTGATTAGCAAAGCAGCTACTCGACCTAGCATACTAGTATTCATCTCAAAAAGGAATCCTAAGTTCATGCAACTAGAGGTTTCAAGCAACTCCTACACTTAAGTGCACATTACAAACCTACAAACATTAAGTGTAGTAAAATAGCATATATAAACGGTTATGCATAAAATCGGGGCTTGCCTTCAATTGCTGGGGCTGCAGGGAGATCCTCGATAGCAGCCTCTGAAGCCTGCTCCTGGTCCTCCTCTTGGACAGGTCCTTGCTCGGGGATAAGCACGTACTCTCCGTCGGCAAGATTAGAATCTAATGAATGCAATGCGTAAGATACATGCATGATATGATATGTACTTTTAGAAATTACAACTTTTGACGGTGTATGATCCACTTGATTTAAACAAGGTTAACTTTACCTATGTAAGACCCTTGGGTGGTATACTTGGTAAATTACGTTAAACTTTAGCTAAGGCAAGTGGTAGGTTTTACTTTTAGGGGTTCCACTGAATTCTTTTTAAGTCTCAGGGAGAATTGTTAAGTATTCAGGATAGGCTTATTGGGGTGAGGTTTATTTCTTCTTTCCCTTTCTTTTATTCTCTTAAAAGTTTTGGAGTAGGTTTAAACTACAAGTTGCTTTTATAAAATTCTAAAAATTCTGCAAAAATTACAGTGGCTTGGCACTGGTGTATGTTTCTCTGTTTCAAAATTTGGGGATTAGAAAGTGAATAGTTTTCTCTGGACAAAATTATTAAATTCTAGGGCAGAAGGGGTGCTTTGAACTACAACTATTATTTAACAGTGGGTAGTTCTATAAAACTTATTTTTGCTGGCTTTTAGGGGTTGTAACATGACTTGATACAAATTTCTAGCCATTAATACCTTTTAGTTATTTTACTATGGTTTTCTCAAGTAGCAATAGATAAGAATTTGCTTCCTTGTCATGGGTTTGCATTTTTCTCTGATGGTTTATCTCATTATGGACTTAGCTAATTTTTGGTTGCCCATTATCATATTATTAGGGGTTGTTTACGATTTATTTGGAGAATGCCTCATTATCATTTTATATTTATTCTCCTTACTTAAAAAGTTGAACTGAGGTGTTCTTTATTTTTGTAGTGGGGCTCTGGTGGTTGTAAGTCTACTGGATTTTTATTATCCATATTGGGTATAGTTTTGAAATTCTAATAATTGATTTTCAGTTCAAATAAGGCTAAATAAAGCATTCTAATTTAAAACTGATCTGGACTAATGGTCTCTCTATTTTTCCTAGGTTCTCTGTTACATAAGCAAACTAGGAAAATTAATTTTAATCATTGTTCATTAATTTCTAATGCCTTTCTGATTTTTCCTAAGTTTTGGGCAAAATAGCTTTAAATGAATATCTACATTACATTTTTCAATATTGGGGTTCCTACTATTTTTAAATAGTGTCTAAATGAGGTTTGAATACCCACAAATTTTCTTAAGTTTAGTACAGAAGAAAAACTAATTTTCCTTAATTAAACAAGATTTGGCTAGTTTCTGTTTTTAATTCTAAACTAAAAATTCAGAACAGAAAGCATAGGGTTTACCATTTTTACATGATAGTTCATAAAATTTAGGATCTAGCAAAATTGGTTTGACATCTTTTGACTACGAATTCATCAAGTTATGGATTTTACAAGTTCTCTGGTTATTTTAAAAGGTTTATAGAATTGATTACATGGAAAACCACTTTGCATTGGGGTCCCTGGCGGATATTCTAAGATTTCTTCGTAGATTAGTCCTTAGTTTACTATTCACATGAGTCACTGACGTTACAGAAAACCCCCGGGTTCTTTACCTCCCAACCCGAGGTCCTTCTCCTAAGTTAAACAGTAACCGCGGGGGAAGAAAGGGCGGAGGGGCTTACCGGCGGCGAGATGGCTCCGGTGAAGTGGTCGAGGACGTAGGGGAGGTCTCGGGGATCACAACGAGGTGTGGGTCGCCGTCGGGGATGGCCGGAGTCGGTCGGTCCACGCGCACAGGCGGGGATTCTCGTCGGCGGCGAGGAGTCCGGCCTGGTCACGGCGAGATAGATCAATTGGACGGGCCAGAGGGGTTCACAGGATGCCAGAGAAGATATGGGTGCAAGGAATTGGACGGAGACTCATTGGTTAGCTCGGTCCACGCGCGGCGGCGGAAAACCGAAGTCCGGTGAGGTCGATCTCGGGCCTCCGGTGAAGTCCGGCCTGGTCCGAGGGCTTGGCGAGCTTCACGGGCTACTGGCGGAGCTAGCCGAAGCACTGGCTCGACTCGGGGGTGGCTGGGGTGGGCTGGCCACGGTGGCCGAAGCTCTGGCGGCAATGGCGGGTGGAATTGAGCTCGCCGGAGCTAAGGGAAGGTGGCTGGCCGGTGCTGGTGAGTGCGGGGCGAAGTGGGGCGCGCTTGGGAAGGCTTTATAAGCACGACGCGGTGCACGGGCGGTCGTGGACCGGCGAGCGCGCGTGGGCGTGCACTGGAGGTGCGGGTGCGCGAACGGGCGTGAACCGGGGGTGTCAGCCACGGTCGAACACGTGTGCCCGATGCTTCTGCCCGAGTTCAAGCGTTGATTGGGAGCAAATCTTCGCGAATTTGGGCAAGATCGCTGTGAAGGATTTGTTCACCTGACCAAGCTTTGTCTTTTATGTATGGACGTTGCGCGGTTTTAGGCTAGGGACAGGGAGTTGTAGCGTCACCAAGGTGCCAGTGTCAGAATGTCTGGTCCCGAGGTCAAACCACGCCAAAACCATGTCAAATGAACTTGGTTTGAGTTCAAACTTTTCCAGGATGTGTTCAAGGGAATTTGGCACAACTTTGATATTTGGATCTCCTGGTTTTGAGTTTCGAAAAACAGAGAACGCATTTGATCTTTGGAAAGAGGTCTGAATTTCAGAAATTCAGAAATCTGAATTTCTCCAAGGGTGCTTAGTTCAAGGGCTGTTTTGAGAATTTATTTAAGTTAATTTGGCTAAGCTTTCTCAACCTTTCTTGTTGCTTATTTAATGTACTTTAACTTTTATAATTGGCTCAAGTCACAATTTTAAATTTTTCATACCCTTCTCCTTATTTTCTTAAATTTTGCTCATGGGGCTTATTTAGGGTTTTTATTAGGGTTACATATTCTTACCTTTTAAAATACTTAATTGTCTTGATCATGACACTTCTAAGTATATGCTTGGGGAAATCTTCATTCTTAAGTTAATTTGATGCTCATGCTTACTTTGGTTCTCATAAAATGGTGGTTCTTGGTTTGGCATTTTAAGAGAAGCCCTAAGTGACACTGGGGTGTCACAGGCGCACTCTCCCACTGGACTGGGCCGATGGGCTGAAACCAGCCCATCACTGTTGCAACCTTTTCCTTTTTCTTTTTCAGTAGAGCTTTGGAAATTTGTTAAAAATTGTAGAAAAATCCTAAAATTGTGAAACCAATTTTCCTAGACTTCTTATTTTCCCTAGAATTTAATAAAAATAGTTTTATGATTTTTAGACGAAATATGGAATTTTAAGGCATTTAAAGTAGTTTAAAGTATTGGTTCTGGATTTTTAGAAAATAGATGATAATCCCAAAATTGCTCAAACTTTTTACATAAGCTCTATACATTATTTAGAAGCCTTGGGTAGAATTTGGGTTGATTTGGACCTTGTTTGATAACTAGAACCCAAAACCCCCCTGCCTTGTGAACTCCTTTACTGACTCCGGAAACCCTAAGTTCTCGGAGTTCCGTGAAGGAAAGTTGTATTCAAGACTTAGATAATAAATTATTATTATCTTTGCACTCTCATGAGCATTACATGGCATTCATTCTTATATATACATATATGTGGTTATGTTTAGAAAACGAAGAAGAAGTTGAAGTGAGTGAAGAAAAGGCACCACCACCTTCGGACTCTCAGGCACGATCTTGTCTTTACTTTGACATCTGCGGGCCTGAGCCTGACTCACCTACTAACGAAGGCAAGCCCCGGTGCATTTGCCATCTTCCTTGATGTTTTTTTAAAATCTTTCTCACTTGGTTGCTGCATTAAGTAATAGGAGTTGATTGCTAAACAATTCCTGCATTACCTTCCTTGATCTTGATTACCTTCCTTGATACCTTGTTTTATAAAAGGTTTTTACTGTGCTTAGTATTGCTCTAGCAAAACAAAAAGTTTTGTTTTACAAAAGATGATTGGCAAAGTGGGAGGTTTTTGAAAATAAAACTTGATGGTGGATCCATCATGGCCATGATGGGTTCAACATCGGAAAAGATGTACCTCCGTCAGGTACCAAGTTTTGGGGTTAAATGATTAAGCTGAGACCGAGCGGGTGACTTGCCCGAGAAGAGAGTCTCGGTGTAGTGTCTCGGTCTGAGTCGATTAAGGACCGTCTAGATGTAGGCTTGATGACCGAGGACCCTTTAACTGGTCACATGCCTCGTCATGGGTAAGCCTTGCCTCGGGCAGACTAAGGCCAGAATAAGATAACACGAAATGGGCGTGGAGCGGTGGCGAGAGTAGCGTGTACCCTCCGTGGCAAGAGGCTGTACGGTGGTGTATCTGTGCTCTCGGTTTGCGTGAACCTGATCTGGTCTTAAGAACCCCGGTGGCAGGTTGACATATGCAAGGGTTAAGTGCTATATACGTCGTGTGATTGGAGATCCTCAGCTGAGTATAATCAATTCGGATCGCCGTACCTTCGCGGTTATGAAGACTTGGTCACTGCCCTATACGTAGAACTCCAGTAAAGATGAAGGATGGATTAAGAACTTGGCTAGTTTAGGATGAGTGTTTGAACTAGGCTAGCAAGAACTCTAGATGTAGGTAAGTTTACCTAACTTGACAATAAAATTGAATTTTTAAGGATCCACTCTTAGTAAGCATTTATGCAACAACAGAGTCATTGATCTTGACATACCTTACCTTGACTCCCTTTTAACCAGCATATCCTTGAGAGTCTTTTCTTTAGTCGGGTAAGACTTGCTGAGTAATTCCATACTCAAGGTTTATTCCCTCGTTGTTTTTAGGTGAGGAAGCAGCAGATTTCTGTTGCTTCTGTACCAAGGTGGTTCCTCATGAGGAAAAGCAAGAGTGAAGATGCGGGAGGACATAGTCCTCCATAAGAAAACTTTTGTGTAAAAACTTATCGGGAGGAGTTTTTGCCTCCCTTGGTTATGTAATAATACTACTCTACACTCGTTTATATTTTCTGGTCTGTAATAAGCAACTTAATCTTACTTTTTAAATAAATGTAAGTTTATGTAATCACTTCAGCATTTCGATATCTCCGATGTTCAGTAATGTCTGCAAGACGGGTGAAACGTTCCTGGAAAGGTAAGAAAAGATACCGAACTTGTCAAGTGGTTCAGGAACATCTACAGGGTTGTCTGATGTCTGTTAGACAAGGACAACTGCAAGTGGGCCTAATGACTTGGGAGGTTCCATCACACCAATCAACGACCTGCGCGGTGGTGCTCTACCGAAGCTGAGCCCTCTGGTTGCCCCTATGCCCTAGGTGTTCTCCCGAATGGTGCAAAATGAAGCATATGACAAAGTGAACAATAGGGAGGTGGGTTCTTACTGGTGGTTGGGCCACACAGGACTCGATCCACGACGATGGGTGTGTTTGCGGCGGAGCTTGGTCACTGACGAGGAATTACGCACTACCTATGGCTTCATAACCGAATCAACGTGATGTTATACTAAAGGAAGAAGGTAACAAACATCCGAGGGGTGCCTCACCGGATATCTCCTTGCGGTTGCTCCCGTCCATGGTGTGTCGCGCATCTGCGGCTACAAATCTCACTCTGATGAGAAATCCATTCGCCTCCGCTCGAGATCCAACATGCTGGCGCTGTGCACCGCATCTCGGTGCACCAGTGAAGCTCCTCAAGTACTTTTCGAGGCTTGTGCGATGGTGCCCGAGCGGAATCTCCACAGCGGCGATTTCACCTCCCCTCACTGCTCTCTCGGGTATCACTGTCACACCCGATTTTGGAAGGTAAACCGAATGCGAACCATGTACGTGCCAGGATCAGAAATTCACGTACACGGCGATTACATAAATGACTCATCATAGCACATTGCTTCGAATAACAATAAAGAGTAAGTAATAATATTAAAGACTAGAGTCATTTACATAATATAAATCAAAGTACACAGAATAGAAACGTAGCCAACGTAAACAAACCCACCACAGGCAACTGACTGGGGGAGGTCGCTAGCCTAATCCTCGAACTCATCGAAGTCCTGGAACTCCTGGAGATCCGCCTCGACGCCTTCTTCTTTACCTGAGCATAGATTGCACCGAAGGCAACCTGGTGTTTTGTGAAAGCAAGGGTGAGTACACGTCAGCCACTCATCAGCTTGCAGTGGTTCTTCTACTTCCTTAAAAACTGGTGGCCTAGTATCCAGAAAATCCTTGAAATCACTGTACTGGTTTGGCGCTGGGCCCTGGCATTGATGTGGTGCTTGCCCAAAGTTCTAGGCAATGTTGCGCAAAGCCTCGCCCATGACGCGCTGACTTTCCATGAAGATGGCCATAAGTTGCTCAGACGTAGGTGGAGGAGGAGGTGGTGGTGGTGGCACTTCTTGATTTCCAGCTTCATGTTGGCCACTACCACTGGCACCATGAGGCTCCCTCGCCCCAGAACATGTGTGAGTCATCTGTAGTAAAGATGTAACAAGTAAGAACATTTTATTGGGGAAGAAATTAATTTCATGTGAAATTACTTTTAAGGGAGGGAGTGAATGCAAAATTGATTAAATGGTTAATGCAATACACATGATGCATGCTCGTACCAGTACGTCCTCTCACTCCTAAAAATAAACTTAAGGATCTAACGTTCTGAGAGGTGGCATACATCACACTCTCAATATACGTATCTAGTCGGGCTACACGTTGCATTGTTAGTGTACCTGCAAAAGATCCATTTCAGGCCGACCCACACAATATGAATAAATGCATTGCAGAAAGTAAATCTATTAGTCCTTATACAACATATATGGTACTCGTATATGAAGGCAGCCGACTAGTCCCAGTCCGCATGGTCCAATACGTACCTTTCTTACCTTGGTGTCGAGGTAATGATCATACTTAAACATTAATCATATAATAATAGTATAGAAACATGATGCAAGAACCCCCACAAGTTAGTACTTAATAAGCCACCTAGAGCCCTTAACTGGGCATAAAGGATATGATCACTGGCATACTCTTAGTTAGGAATATAGAATTTTGAAATCCCTCTAACTAATAACTAAGTTGTTTTCTAAATTTAGATTTGAAAAACAAATATATTTTGGTTTTCAAATAAACATGTGGTAGTTAACATTGAATCTTGCTCTGATGCCAGCTGTGATAGAACCGACCAATTTATACGAGCACAAGTGTAATAGCAATCACCGAAATGATCAAACCATCACACTTGAGCCAATATAAACTAAGTAGTCCGCCGAACCTCGATGGATTCGGTTCAACCAACATAAACAACCAAGATCATACATGATTCAGTGAACCAACCAAACATTACACATAGCCTGAACTATGTATATGAAGCGGTATGACTGATTGGCGTACAACACAATCGATCCAAACCAATACAATCTACTTTATTCGTGTTCTTCATCATTCTAGGAGTAGGAGTAATTTAGGCCTAGTTTAGCCTTTCCCAACCCCAAATCTTCGTCCCTATCTGACTTTACGTTGTTTAGGGACGTCCCGGGTGGCCTGCCGACCTTGGGCACCCTCTGGAACTCTCCTCCTAGACAGGGTCCCTCCCAAGGGGTGAGTTCTAGGGTTTTCCGAGGATTAAGATGGCTTTGTGCCATCACAAACCTTCTAGAGCAGCACAGAGAGGAGACGCTCCTGCAGCGAGATCGCGGACTGTCCGGCCCTTGGTCGTGGAACATCCGTGTTTGAGGAACTTTGGAAGAAGAATGTCCCCAACAAAAGGTGTGATGAGTTCCTAGGTCATAGACTATCCATGTTGATGAGGACATCACTCCCATACAAATAATGCATGGGCCAACAACACGAGCACGTGCACGATAGATAAATGTCCAGGTTCGTTCTTACCTAGTCAATTGTATTTTGGAGCTTACGCTTTGTGCCATGGATGTTTTAATGATTAGAATCCTTAGAGAGGACCATCAAGAACTTGAGAAATACCATGTTAAGGACGAGAAGCTAGGACGTTCACAACACAGAAAGCCAAGTTCGACTCAACTTCGTCTCCACCTTGGAATACAGGACCATTCTGCACTAAAATAGATGTCCAAGAGGCATCTGAACTCTGATTAGGTTGACCTTTATACGAATGGAAATATAAGGAGATAAGTTTTCCAACCCAACTGGAACCACCTTAAAATTCATCCGGAGTCAATGGGAATCGTCGAAACAAGTTAGCGTTCAGATTCTGTTTTGGTGTTGCGACACCATCTATTGGGTTGTTGGGTCGTGTATCGTGTTGGAGACCATTAGGGGTACCTCTAGGTGTTGTGCACACCCCTAACCTCTATTTTAACAGTAGATGCCACCACATTAGGGTTTGGAGTTTTTCTTAGATCATATCTGTCATCGAACAGTTACTCGTTCATCAGTTTGTGTGACACCAACTCGTAATCAACACATTTCGGTTGCGTTCTACCTGTTCTTGCTTGTATTCTTGATTGCGCTAGAGGGGATAAGCCTTTGTGGCGAGGCCACTCATGTGTCATGGGTAATAACAATGGAGCAGTGGTGTAGCGATTGTGAGGATCCATTTGCTTGGAGCCTTGGATCATCAACGTCTAGATCTCCACCCAATCAAGTTACCATACCTCAGAGAAGATCGGGCCTTGCCCTCTATCAAGTGGTATCAAAGATTCAGGTTGCCCTTGAGGTATAATCCTATCTTTAGATTTGTTTTGTTCATCCTATAACCCACAAAAAGCCAAAGAGAAAAAGACCTAACATTAGGTCATATCTTTAAAAACCATTATTGTATCCTAACCTACAAACTTTGCCTTACCTTTGCACAATTTGGTTTTAGATTTTGTAGTATTGATTTTGTGTCCTAGGTCAAGGTCTTATTTCTGGTTTAGATTAGTTTTGGGTCAGTTTGGTTATTAACATCCGCTGCCATCCAACAAACTCAATCTCGATAAAGTGATCTCATACACAAAACTAACCCTATTCATAAACTGAACTCATTCACCCTTCATTTGCCTCGCCAACAACCCTAATTAGATTGTTGGTTTAGATTTGTTTTGAGTTAGTTTGGTCATTGCTATTCGTTGCCATCCAACAAACTCAATCTCGATAAATCGATCTCATCAACAAAACCAACCCTATCCATAAATCGAACTCATTCACCCATCATTTTTTATCTCATCATCCCATCCTTATCCGATTAGTTTCTGCCTAGTTTAGTATTTTGAGCATAAATCTCGCATACAAACTTGGAATTTAGTGTTCTTATACTTTTTGGAAAGCTTAGAACATTCTCTACGACTTTTATATTTACGAGTTGTCCAGAAAACGTCAATATCAAAGAGTTATCTGCTTTGGAAGTAAATCTGTTTGTGATCCTAAAATTTTGGACCAATCTATATTTTAGGGTCAGTATATCTCATTTTCTTTATCCGAAATAGGCGATCCGTATATCTAAAAGAAAGAGAAAGATGACCTACAACTTTTGTGTTATGAGTTTTTGCATTTGAGGTCTCTAAATTTGTCAAATAGTCTATTAAAGTTAGAACAGAAAATCTGTGACAAACAGACTAGAACTTTTTTATACTCTTGTGTTATATCTTGTTTTTGTGGCACTCTTGTGAAAAAAGAGAATATAAAAAGCAAGTGCAAAAAAAAGCAGCACACAACAAGAAAAAAAGAAAAAAAAATCATAGAAAAAAAGAGAAAAATAGTGCGCATAAGCAGGAACACCGTTGATCAGTGCACCTTTGTGATTGTTTTTAATTCCAACTTGTTCCCTTCCTATTCCTAGATCCTTGTAGCCTTTTTTGTGCCTTGGTCCAACTGTTATAATACAATTTATAGGCTAGCAACTAGGACGAGTACTTGGAACACTTATTCAGCATTGTTATATGTTACTGAGTTGTTGCCACAAATATATATTTAGTGAGCCTTCCCAAAGCTCCACCTTTCTCTCGAGCTGAATAGGTACTCCTTTGCAATCACACTCACGCTCTTTGAGCAGTCACACCAGCCACCACTTGCCACCTATAGTGCTGGTAAGAATCTTGTAAGCGGGGTAAGACATTTTCATAACTTGTGTTCCACCACAACCCTGAGAGCAGTTGTAGGGTTCACATTATTTGTTTGTTGCCTTTTTCCCTGTTTTGCACTAACAATGATAAAACCAAAGACCTAAACAGACATGGATAAGGGCCCTAAGACTACTGATGGTGAGTGTGTCTCCTATCTGGAATTGAAGGAGATGATGCGCGCATTGACTAAAGCTTTTGAGAGCCACACCATTGATGTTGATTCGTCTCCCTCAGGTTCAATATATCCATCCTTCTCTTCTTTTGATGAAAATATTGCAAATGAGTAAAATGAATAGGTATCAATGGTAAGATTTTTCATGACACCGTATATGTGATAGGCAAAAAATTAAAATTGTGGGTAGTACTTTAACGAATGATGCGTTAGTTTGGTGGAATAATTTGCATGACTGAGAATCCACAAACTTGGACTGATATGAAAGCACTAATGAGACAACAATTTGTTTCTATGGATGATACTAAAAATAATTTGAGTAATTCTATTGATATCATGCCTTCAGAAGAATTACTAGTACAATCATCATGTAATAATTTGCACATAAGTAATAGAAGAATAATCACACAACTCTTTTTATCACAAGAATTACTAGTACAATCATCATGTAATAAAGGTAACTCAAGTTTATTTGAAGGAATGACATCATTGGAAGAAATAAATCATTCTCTCATAAGCATTTTCACATTAGCCCAAGTTTGTGGTTTATCAGATGGAGTTAAGGACTCCCACCAAGATAAAGCAGAATGGGTCAAAACACTAGTTGCCTTTTTTATCTTTTTTTGTTCACACATAAAATATTTTGCAAAAAGACATTCTATCTTAGTTTCCTACTCAATAATTCTTTTCAGCATCTTTACCATCATAGGATGGAAAAGCATGAATAGAATCACCAGCGGAAGAAGTTGTATGCTATGAGACGAGTCTCCATCGTGTCCATCTGTTCAACAAGTCCTGAAACTCTCTTTAACCTTTCAGTGTTCATGTTGAGTGCATCACACATAGCTCCCATCATGTCATGGAGCTCCATATGAAATGTTCCTGTCATTGTTAGTACAAAACAGAAACAAATCAACAAGCAAAAGGTGTGAATCCTACAACTACTCGGAAGGATGGTTGTGGAACACAAGTTATGAAGTGTCTTACCCCGCTCTTACAAGGTTCCTACTAGCACTGCAGGTGGCAAACAGTGGTCGGTGTGATAGTGTAACACCCTGAATTTGGGGTATAAAATTTCTTCTCTAATACCTACCAAATTCAGGTGTTACCCCTTGTTTCTCTCTCTATAGGTTTCTTCTCCCTTCCTTTTATTAGAGTTTTGTCTGGTATTTGGGAGATGAATTATTTCTTTAGTATATTAAAACCTATGGGAGTCATGAAATGTTGCATCATGCTGAGCCTAGATTGTTCTTTTGTTTGATGCACATGTTTGGAATATATAAATTTGAATTTGTGGCATTGTTTGAATTTGAATCCAAAGGAGAAAACAAAAGGAAAAGGAATTGGAAAAATTTGGATTAAAAGAAAAAGCCAAATCGGCCTAGCCACTCCCTCCCTCTCGGCCTTTCAGCCCACTAGGCCTAGTCCGCCCCCGCGTGCCCACGCCCTCTCCCGCTGACCGGTGAGCCCGCCCTGTCGGCGCTCTACCTCGCTTGTCCGCACGCTCGCGCGTTCTCTACCCGGTGGCCCCACCCATCAGCGCCTCTGTCCATTGTGTGCCCGCACGCCTGTGCCACCGCCCTACGAGCCCCGCCTGCCAGCCCCTCCCCTTCCTTCAACCGCCCGCCTGAGCAGACCGCACACACGCACGCCGAGACCACTGCGCCCACGTCGCCTCTCCACGCAAAACAGCCACCTCGACCCCCTTGGAGCCCCTGCACGCGCCCACTTTCCCTCTGCCTCATTCATTTCGCCTCAGCGCACTCACCCGAGATGTGCGCGACCGTTTTCCAAGCTCGCTGGAGCTTCCCCGTTGCCAGGCCTCCTGCGCCTGAATTCTTCCCTAGCAAGGCCCGCACGTCGTCCCTGGCCATGACCCGCCACCGCCAAATGAAGTCCCTTCACCGTCCACACATCACCTAAGGTGAATTTCCTCGCCGGAGTTCCTTTTCTCTCTCCCCTGTTCTCCCTGCTCCATCTATTAGTCGCAGGTCATCATCGGCACCGGCACCGCGCCATCGTGCCGAGGTCCCCTAGCCAACCGCCACCGCCGCATGCCCTCCTTTGCCTGCGTGAGGTCACTGACTCTGGCCATGGCGCTCGCACCGAGCGTGCAGCCGAGGTAGACGGCAACCCCAACAAAGGGGACCCACCCATACTGTCCCAGCTGCAACCCCTCTCTTCTCCCCTCGCGTGGCCGCTGACCAGTGGACCTCGGGTCCCATGCATCAGCATCGCGCTGACCCTCTCCCCTCCGCGCTGGGTCGCCGCCTAGCGGGCCCTGCCTGTCGGTGCGCGCCGCACCTACGCCTGCGCTTGCCCCGTGCCGATGACCAGCGGGCCTGGCCCTGTCGTGGCCCCACCCGTCAGGCACCCACGCTCTGGCGTTCTATCGCTCACCCCCCTGCCTCGCCCGAGCCGCTGGACCGTGGGCCCTGCCCATCAGCCGCCCACGCGCCCGCGCACTCACCTGCTGGTTCTAATCTCAGTCGTTGATTCAAGATCCGACGGTCGAGGAGACCTGATACCCCTTCGGTTTTGCCGTTTTGTAAAAAGAACTCTCGGTTCTCTGGTATTAGAACTCGCCGCCCTTATTTCTTTCAACCGAGCCCCTAGATTTTTGCATAAAGAGCCTCGGGATTTAGTTTAATTAATAAAAGGTGTCTGATTTAGGGGTTTAAATTCCAAAACTTGTAAATTTCATATCTTTTGCATATGAACTCCAAATTGGATGGTTTAAATTGCAAAATGTTCATAATGTTATTCTCTATCTGTTTAAATTATATTCACCCACGGTCTGCATGTCTTAATTTTATGGCTAGACTCTAGGTTAATTTAAAGTAATAGAATATTTATTAAGGAATAAAATAAAAAGTAAAGCCCTAATGAATGTTTAAGTGTTTGACTTTGTAAACTTAAATTCATTTAATGTATGACCCATCCCTGGAATAACTTTAATTAAGTAAGTAATTTATTAAGATAGACCTAGTTAGGAAAGTAATTTATTGAGATAAACTTAGCTAGAGAATAGTAGACCCTTAAACATAGTGATCTACCCTAGAACCTAGAGTTCACTTGTGTATCTATACTTTTCTACTAAACCTATGTTTGATCAGTTGCATATGTTTCGTGTAATGTTCTTTGTTATTCCCCAAGTGTGTTGAATGAATGATTGCTTTGCATAGACAACGAGCAGTTCGTGGTTCCCGAGTGTGTTGTAGGAGACTTCCCTGAGCAGCAACCTAGTGAAGGCAAGTGTGCTCTAACCCATTATGTCCTACTTACTTTATAATTCACTGTCCTACATACCATGATCAACCTAAGGATTGACTAGTATTCTGTTTTCCTGTCCTTGTTTACCCTTTGGAAATTGGTTATTATGATTAGTATAATGCTACTGCTTTACTTTAATCAATGAACATGATGAGAATATTTATGATACGATGATGTTATTCTGGATATGATGATGAACTTGTGATACTTTAGGGGGCTCGGGTTGTTTTCTGAGTATCTCTATATAAGGACCTGTTCATTGGATGACCACCCGAGAAAACAGTACAACCATGAGGGTGGAATGGGACGCCCTTAGCTGATTAATTAGAGGAACTTGAGGTGTAGTCGGCTTCGTCATCGTGCCATCAATGGGGTCCGGGCACAGTATTTGCTCTGCCGAGGCTGGGTGCTAAGGTTTTTTCATGTTGCTTTTGTTAGTCACCCTTCATGTGGGGAGAGGTACTATGTTTATGAAACTGGAGAAACCTAACGGGCGGCTATGACCTTTGGGGAATCTTTGTAAAGGCTATGTAGTGAATCCCTAGCCATTCACCTCGGTAGTGAAGATCGGATCTGTACAACCCAGGCTAGGAAGGGATCATGACTCATGGGTAAAGATTGCAACATGTGATATCCTGGCCCCTAGGATGGTGATATCCTGGTCTAAGGCTTAATAGAATTAATAGAGTATCCATACAAATAAGGTGCATCTTCTTTTTCGGAAGCCTATCTTGAAAGAACCTCCAAGTTAAGTGTGCTTGGCTTGGAGCAATTTAGGATGGGTGACCGACCAAGAAGTTTTCTCGGGTGCGCACGAGTGAGGACAAAGTGTGCACAAAAGACCCATGTTTGTCTGTGGGGACAATATATGATCCTAGAGAGCTGCCAGGAGTAAGTACCGCCGGTCCAGGCATTGGACAGGGTGTTACAAGTGGTATCAGAGCCGACCCTCGCGGTTTCACGGGCATGTGTGGGTTAGGGGTTTGGCTATATGGTGCATGGCGCATGTGGGCCCAGAGTGGTCACATGGCATGGCATATGACGACACTAGACACACGGACGTGGCTAAGAGGGGAGGTTCCTGGATTGGTGTTTGTTGGGGGCCTTCGGCTTCCGAAGGTCCTCAAAAACATAATTTAACAAAGTTTCTGGAGTATGATGCATGAACAGGTATGTTTGGACTTGAGTTAAAACCACAGTGTGAAGAAGCACAAATGGAATACGAAGGATGGCGCGGAGCCGAAGCTGTGCGCAGAAGAGCTTCGGCATGATAGCAGGAAAGGAAACCGACTTAAAGATGAAAAGGCTATTTAGACATCGACATGTTACTATAGAGTTATTAGCAAATGTAAAGTGCATGGATGTAATTTTACATGGGCTGCGTCTCGTGCCTATAAATAGATGAACAGTACCCCCGTACTGTTCACGCTGACTTGGCATTTTGCTTTTGTGTCACGCTTGTATCTTTACCTTCATTCAAGCCGAAGGTACACTTGTAACTTAATATCATTTCTATTTTTCCATAGTAATAAAATAGAAATGAGTTAATAAAAAGATATGGATGTTCATATTATCTTCTGTTACGTGATTCTTTCTTCAGTATTATGTATTATGACATACGAAGGTATGTCCTTCATAACCTTCGTCCGAGAATCATTATATTCCAAGGGAAATAATGTTCTGAAGGACGAAGGATGTTAACATTTAACGTTCTCTGTGTTGTCTTGTTCTTAATTCATAGCATTTAAGAGCAAGTCCCCAACATTGGCGCCCACCTTCAGTGAACCCTTTTCGACCACCTTCGGCAAGCATCGACCTTCGTCATGCCGCCAAAGAAAGCTTCAGCGACGGGGGCTACCGCCCTGCAGCCGTTGGACCCAAACCAGGACACTCTTTCTCTTCGAGAGGCCCGAAGCCAGAAGAGGAAGGCCACCAGTCCAACGCTCCAGGAGGACGACTTGGACCAAGAAATCAGGAATATGGAGATGCTCCATCAGCAAGTGCAAAGGAAGAAGGAAAAGATGGCTCGGCTAGCTGACCTACAAAAGCAGATAGACGAAGCCACTGAAGAAGTTCGTCATCTTGCTCAAGATGAGAAAAACCGAAGGCCCCAGCACAGAGAGCTTCATCAAGAGGGCTTCTTCAACGAGGATGACTGGTATGAGAATTTCCATCATGGAAATTTTGCTATTGATGATGCTTCTCCTCTGTCATCAGAGCTACAGGCTACACCTTGGCCTCCGTCTTACAAGCCACCCTAGCTCCCCATGTATGACGGACACTCAGATCCAAAGCAATTTCTAATGAGCTACGAAGCGACCATATCTTCGTATGGTGGCAATACTGCAGTCATGGCGAAGTCTTTCGTCATGGCAGTCAAGAATGTTGCACAAACCTGGTACTCCTCTCTTCGGCCAGGAACAATCACATCATGGCAGAAGCTGAAGGACATGCTGATCACTAGTTTCCAAGGGTTTCAGACGAAGCCAGTCACCGCTCAAGCTTTGTTCCAGTGCACCCAAGATTACGAAGAATACCTTCAGGCGTATGTTCGAAGGTTCTTGCGTCTGAGGGCACAGGCGCCCACGGTGCCCAATGAAATTGTCATTGAGGCCATGATCAAGGGGCTTCGGCCAGGACCTACGGCCCAATACTTCGCCAGGAAACCCCCTCAGACTCTGGAGAAGCTGCTCCAAAAGATGGATGAATACATTCGCGCTGACAATGACTTTAGTCAGAGAAGGGAGGAAGCTTACAGGTTCTCCGAAATGACCAGGGGTTTTGGAGGGAGAATCCACCCAAGGCACGTCAGGTCCATCCACTCCACTCAAAATGATGATAGAGGAAGTCAGCAACAGATGCCGCAATATTCTTCCCAAGCTTCGGGACAGCAACAAAGCTATCCTCGGCCTTCAGCCCCAAGGGGCAGAGGCGCCAGGGGCTTCGGTGGAAGGTTTGGGGATCAGCATAGGAAAATTTATTATCTATTCTGCGGTGAGGACAAGGGCCATACTACAAGGATGTGCCATGTCACCATCCAGAAACAGAAGGAGATAGCAGAAGCTGCAGCTCAACAGAACCAGCCGAAGCAAGTTATGCATACTGCTTCGTATCATTCACCATACATCCCAGAGTATGTGTAACCATCCTGAAGCTTATGTTGCTTCGGCAGGTCAACCTCAGGCATCTTGGCAACAGCCCCCACCTCCACCACTAATGCAACGAGGCCAGCAGCCAGAAGGGAGCCAGCACACTCACCAGCAACGAGACTTCAGAGAGGAGTCCGAAGCTCGCACAGTCAACAGCACTGTGCTAGAATCGAAGCACATCTACTAGAAGATATCCTACCTCTGCAACAGTTTTTCGCATTCGCCATCATTTTCTTTTTAATTAAGGGCAATCATTAAAAACACAGTTTCTTTTGTTGTTTTTAGATTCTTGTAATAGCTTCGTTATTGTCATGATATAATATACCTTCTTCACAGACTCATGGAGCCCGAAAGTTGCCGAAGCATGAAAATTTGTTCCTAAAAGAACTTGTGGCTACAAAAAACATCTCCAAAGCTACAAAAAGTCGTTCTACGGAACACAGCGTAAGCTTGCCGAAACTACAAAAAGTCATTCTACGGAACGCAGCGTAAGCTTGCCGAAACTACAAAAAGTCGTTCTACGGAACGCAGCGTAAGCTTGCTGAAGCTACAAAAAGTCGTTTTTAAGGGAGCACAGCGTAAGATTTCTGCTCAAAAGTCGTTCCAAAGGGAATGCAGAGCTTACAGCGAAAAATAAACGCTGATTCCGCGGAAATATAATGCGAAGCGCGAAAATTCAACGCGAATACCGTCGAAATAGAAGGCGAAGAAGTTCAAAAGACGTTTCTAAGGGGATGCAGAACTTACAGCAAAAAGTCAACGCTGATACACCGAAAAATAAGCGGTGAAGCCGAAAAATAAACGGCAAAGTGATTGTGTATACCACTGAGGGAATGTGTGCGTATCTTCGGCACGAATATCATTTGCATAGCATAACATCATCACATCATTTGCATAGCATAACATCATACATCATATCGCATCAATGGCATAAGGGGATATAATATAGATCTTTGGAGATTGCTTCGAAGAAGTTGTGCCAAGGCACAAAATGTTTTGAAGAAGTGCAGCTTCATCAATTTTTAATGTGGAAAGAAATCTATTGCTCACAAAGCTTAATGTTTTTACGGAATATGGATTTTCTTCACGAAGCATGAAAAGAAGGGAAGGTGTTTTTTCGTCGAAGACTCAAAAATGGTATGTATGTAAAGTTTCATGCATCGTAAAGAATTAAGTCACAAATAGCTTATATATTACATTCAAAACTGCAAGAGGTGGCACACTTTGTTCAGCAAATATTACATTCCAAATGTTTTTAAAATAACAACTATTCTTCTTTTAAAACTGCTTCTGCAGTTTCGTTTAACAGTTGAGCAACAGCTTCGTCCAAAATAGCTTCGGCCATTTTAATGATCTCATCTTCTTTCTTTGCTTCTGGGTCGACCGTTGGCTCGAAGAGCTCCGAGGAAGGAGATAGTTCAGCTGCAGTAGAAAACGTAAATACGTTCGAAGTCACAAAATTAGAAAATAAAGTTAAAAGTTATTAAACAATACCTATCCGCCTCTCGAGTTCCACAGCTTTTTCAGCTGCCTTTGTTGCTTCTTTTGCATCGTGAGAATCTTTCTTGCCCTTTTTATTATCTCGTGGGCCATCCCTCGGCCACCATTCTCCCAGATGTCAGTGAAGAATTTTCCGCCAACCAAGCTTGCTTCGGCCGAGGGGTCTTTGGTATCTTCAATGGACAAACTAGCTTCGGCTTGGGCCAAGGCTTTCACATGCTCGCAACCGGACTTCTCCAAAACAGCCGCAATCCCTCTAGCACCTGAGAAGGCGCAGACATCCCCGCGACCACTCAAAATCTCCTCAAAAGCTTCGGCCTCATTGCTGATCCAGTCAATCGGGCCCTCAGGATCGCCTCTTACGAAGTTATCCTCGCTAGAGTATGCGCCAACTTTGGCGAAGCTAGTTTTTGTTTTATCTACACATTCTATAGATTTTTCATAATATTTCTCTTTTGAAGAGCGAAGTTCTACAGCTGTCTTCTCCCAATAATTTTTCCAATAGTTACTAGCGTCTCGGTCAGCTTCGGCGATAGCACATTTCAAATTCGCCTCGACCAGCTGTTTCTGAAGATCTTCAATTTCGCATTTCTGGGCTTCAGATTGGGCTTTGGAAGTAGCTTCGTCTTCTTTTATCTTATTCACTAATGAGTTTAATATTTTATCTTTTTCAAGACCTCCGTTCCTTAGTTCAATTACTTCAGAACGAAGGTTGCTCAGAGCTGTAGCACATCCTTCGTCTTCAGCACTTTTTTGCGCCCTGAGGGCATTGCTAAGAATAAGGCCCTGCAAAACGAGTGCGGTATTAAGTATAAGCAAATGGACAATTTTCTTTTTAAGTACAAGAATCTAATTTTCTCACCTTTAAGCTATTGTATGCTAAGCTGTCGGCCAGTTCATCTTTTGACAGCACCGAGAGCCCCTCTTCTAGTTTCGGGAATCCGAAGCTCCTGCTCATCTCCTGGCAGACAGAAATCTCCTTGTTGTCCGGGAGACAATACAAGAAGTCTTCTTCTCCGCTGCCGTTGAATATTAACGCCCCTTTTGGATATTTCAGTCTCTGGGCATAACTTTGGGCTTCTCGCTTCTCTTCTGCAGATAACCTCTTTCCCGAAGCATGTCGTATAATATAATCGAGAGCTTCGGAGGATGCTTCGGGAATAGGAATGGCAGTTTTTTCAAACAGAATTTTTTCTGCAGCCTCTTTTTCCGTTTCTTCTTCTATTTCCAAGGATTTTTCCTTGGCGGGCTCTGAGGGCCCAGCTTCAGTCTTGGCTTGGCTCTTGGCAGTTTCTGCTTCGGATAGTTTTGCCTCAGTTTGAGGTTTCGAAGCTTCGACAGTCCTCTTTGGAGTAGAGCTTGAAGTTTTTATTGTTTCCAGCACATCTAATACGTTCACCATCCTCTTCCTCTTGGGAGTCATTGTAAGATCCTTTTGTGCCTTCGGCATTGTCACCTCTGCCGAAGGGCTTATAACTTCTAATGCCTTTGTTTTTTCAACTTCTATCTCTCCAATATTAGTGGCCTTTGGCTCATCTGATTTGGCTGGTAACGCCTTCGGCATTATAGCCGGCTCTTCAATTTTCTATGCAATTGCAGGTTCTTCGGCTTTAGTAGCCGAAGAGCTCTCACTGCCAAATTCGGGCACTATGGCCGGTTCTATGAAGCGCGGTCGGTGAGTAAGGACCTTCACCTTTTTTCCCTTCGGTGCAGGCTCGCTTGGAGCAGCTGAAGCATCATCTTTCCCGGAAGTTGTACTCTTTCTTTTTTGTCCCCATGATGGGTAGCGGTAGTCAGGATACATGAATCCGATGGCATCAAAAACTCTATTTAATCTCTTCTTTTTTCGGCCTCCGAAGGCCGTAGATAGCGCATTGTCCTCCGTCTTGGAGTACGGCCCAAGCAGATCATCACTTGTAGCTTCGACGCTTTTCAGCCAGTCGTCGTCTGGCTCGATAAACTAGTCTCTAAACTTGAAGGTATATTTTAGTCGAACCAAACCACCTTCGTGAGGATTGATGATGGTTTCCTTTGGCATCTCCCAGTTAGCTACCAATGGCCATATCCTATAGGCCACGTGCTCTTGAACTAAGTCTCTTGTCCCGATGAAAGAGCAAACTAAACCAAAGGCCTTGCGACATTCTTCGGTCGCTTCGTCGATTTCTACCTTCAGTTTCCGGAGGCCGAAGCGTTGCCAGATAGAGCGCATGATGATCCCTTTAATATCCTCTCGTGCCTTTAAATCATTTTTTACATAGAACCATTCTTTCATCCAGTCTCCGGGCCATCTTTTCCGAAAGGTTGGTACGGGGCAGCTTGACCCAGAGCGAGCAACGAAGCTGTACGATCCAACATTGTTATGATACTGCTCTTTACCCCAGGGTTTTGTCTCATATAACAGTTCGTGCATACTGCAGAAACTTTTTGCATTTGGCTCCAAGCCTTGACTCCTCACAGCCCATACGAAGATCCCCATTCTTATGAGTGCCTCGGGCATAATTTGATGAAGGTAAACCTGGAAGGTCTTCAGAACTTCCACCACAAAACTGCTTAGGGGGAACCGAAGTCCAGCCTTGAAGAAGCTTCGAAAGATCACGACTTCGTTCTCTTCGGGAGTAGGAGAAGTCTTATCTCCGTTGTCAGCCCTCACGATAGACACATCTCGAAAGTATCTTCCCCTCATATTGTCGAGATGACTCTGTTTAATAGTTGATTTTCCGAAAACTGTATGGCTTGGCCGCCATGGTCGATCTTCGGAGTCTTCCCCGCCACTTTCCACATCATAACTGTCACTATCACTAGTATCTTTAGATAAACCTTCCAAAATCTCCCTAGTAATGTTCTCTGTATTTGTCTTCGCTATTGATTCAAGAAAGCCAAGATTCTTCTCCTCAGAAAGGCTCAGCTTTGTTTCAGCAATAGCTTTTTTATCTTGAGACATCTTCGGAAATGCTGAAAAAGTGCTCTCAAAGCAGAAGCTTAAAAATTTTTTTAAAAAAAAAGTCAAGCAAATGTTGGTGCGCAAGAGCTAAAAATTTACTAAGCAAGAGAGATGGCAAGAAAGCGTGCCAAATGAGCTTGTGGTGCGCTCTTATTTATATGCCTAGTGTGTTGAAAATTGGAAGGCCCCGCTTGTCAGTGACTGTTGCTATTCTAGCAAAGGGAAGGTGTTTTTTCGGACCTTCGGCTTAGGGCCTTCGTCCATACCGCAATCTGAATTTATCATTCTAACAAATTAATATTGCGAGGGGCTACTGTTGGGGGCCTTCGGCTTTCGAAGGTCCTCAAAAACATAATTTAATAAAGTTTCTGGAGTATGATGCATGAACAGGTATCTTCGGACTTGAGTTAAAACCACAGTGTGAAGAAGCACAGAAGGAATACGAAGGATGGCGTGGAGCCGAAGCTGTGCGCAGAAGAGCTTCGGCATGATAGCAGGAAAGGAAACTGACTTAAAGATAAAAAGGCTATTTAGACCTCGACAGGTTACTATAGAGTTATTAGCAAATGTAAAGGGCATGGGTGTAATTTTACATGGGCTGCGTCCCGTGCCTATAAATAGATGAACAGTACCCCCGTACTGTTCACGCTGACTTGGCATTTTGCTTTTGTGTCACGCTTGTATCTTTACCTTCATTCAAGCCGAAGGTACACTTGTAACTTAATATCATTTCTATTTTTCCATAGTAATAAAATAGAAATGAGTTAATAAAAAGATATGGATGTTCATATTATCTTCTGTTACATGATTCTTTCTTTAGTATTATGTATTATGACTTACGAAGGTATGTCCTTCATAACCTTTTTCTGAGAATCATTATATTCCAAGGGAAATAATGTTCCGAAGGACGAAGGATGTTAAAGTTTAACGTTCTCTATGTTGTCTTGTTCTTAATTCATAGCATTTAAGAGCAAGTCCCCAACAGTGTTCACCGACGAGGACATCGGTCTTCTAAGGGGGTGGATTGTGATATCCTGGCCCCTAGGATGGTGATATCCTAGCCTAAGGTTTAATAGAATTAATAGAGTATTCATACCAATAAGGTGCACCTTCTTTTTTAGAAGCCTATCTCGAAAGAACCTCCAAGTTAAGCGTGCTTGGCTTGGAGCGATTTGGGATGGGTGACCGACCAGGAAGTTTTCTCGGGTGCGCATGAGTGAGGACAAAGTGTGCACTTAAGACCCGTGTTGGTCTGTAGGGACAATATATGATCCTAGAGAGCTGCCATGAGTATGTACCACCGGTCCAAGGATTAGACGGTGTGTTACACAACCTCTGCAGAGTGTTAAAAACTGGTATATCAGTCGTGCTCACGGTTATGAGCAGCCTTGGGAGCTCCTTTGATTAGAGTAACTCTGGATACTTCTATGATGATGATTAATGTTGATGATTATAGTTTTGGTTCCTAGTATTTTCCTCTTGGAGGGAGTGCCTTTTGGGTAATAACTTGGGATTATTGTTAAAACTTGGCTTTCTACTAGTAATAAATACCTGACCAACTAAAAGCGACTGCTTTAAGCTTAACCCCACATACAGCTAGTCCACTTTAGCCAAACGGGACATTTGTTGAGTATGTTGATATGTACTCACCCTTGCTAACCCACCCAACCCCAGGTTGTCCCCGTTGCAATCAGTGCTCAGGAGAAGATGAAGGCAACATGGAGGACATTCAAAAGTTTCAGTACTTCGACGAATTCTAGTTGTGTTTAGTGGCAAATCCCTAGTCAGCTGCCTGTGAAGGCCTTATCGTACTTTGTTTCGTATTCGCACTTTGATCTATGTTAAGTTAATGACTGTGGATATCTTAGACATCTTGATGTAATAAAGTACTATTTTAGCTATTATTTTGATCAATGTGTCATGATGTCCAACTATGTAATTGTTGTGTACGTGAGTTTCTGATCTTGGCATGTACATGGTTCACATTCAGTTTGCCTTCCAAAACTGGGTGTGACAGACAGCTCAAAGAGCATGGGTGTGATTGCAAAGGAGTACCTGTTCTGCTCGAGAGAAAGGTGGAGCTTTGGGAAGGGTTACTAATATATATTTGTGGCACACAAATCAGTAACAGATAGTAATGCTGAATAAGTGTCCAAAGTACTCGTCCTAGCTGATGGCCTAAAGAATGTATTACAATAATTGGAGGAATACACAAAGAGGTAACAAGAATCTAGGTACAGCAAGGAAACAAGATAGAAATAAAATGAATCATAGAGCTGCACAGATCAATGGTGTTCCTGCTTATGTGCACACTTTTTCTTGTTTTTCTGATTTTTTTCTTTTTTCTTTGTTTTGTGCGGTTTTTTGTACACTTGCCTTTTATATTATCTTTTTTCACAAAAGTGTCACAAAAACAAGATAGAACTCAAGGGTATCAAAAAAATTCTCACCTGTTTGTTACATATTTTCTGCTATAACTTCAACAAACTATTTGACAAATATAGTGACCTCAAATACGAAAACTCACAATACAAAAGCTATAGATCTCTTTTTTCTCTTTCTTTTAGATATATGAATCACCTATTTTGGATAATCGAAATGGGAGATAATGACCCCAAAAATAGCCTGGTTCGAAATTTCAGGATCCCAAATAGATTTACTTCCAAAGCAGATAACGTTTTGATAATGACGTTTTCTAGAGAACTCGTAAGTACAAAAGATGTAGATAGTTTTTGAAGCTTTCTAGAAAGTACAAGAATATAAAATTCCGAGTTTGTATACAAGATTTATGCTCAAAATACCAAACTAGACAGAAACTAATCTGATAATGACAAGATGATGAGATAAAATATGACGAGATCTGTTTCAGAGATTGAATTTGTGGAATGGAAACAAATAAAAATGATCAAAATGGTCCAAAAAAACAAATCTAAACCAACAACAAAACCTTGACAAAGGACACAAACTCAATATGGCGAAATCTGAAACCAAATTGAGCAAAGGCTAAGGCGAAGTCTTTAGGTTAGGATACACTAATGGTTTTTAAAGATATGACCTAATGTTAGGACTCTTTTCTCTTTGGCTTTTTTGTGGGTTATAGGACAAACAAAATGAATCTAATGGTAGGATTATACCTCATGGGCAACCTGAATCTTGATACCACTTGATAGAAAGAATGCCCTATCTTCCGTGAGGTACGATAACTTGATTGAGTGTTGATGACCCAAGGCTCCAAGTGAACGGATCCTCGCAATCACTACACCACTGCTCTGTTATTTATCACTCGTGACACACGAGTGACCTCACCATGAAGGCTTATCCTTGCAAGAACAATCAAGAACATAAACAAGAACATGGAGAACACAATCAAAACTGCATTGGTTACGAGGTGGGGTCTCACAAACCGAGGAATGATGATACTGTTCGATGATAGATATGATTTAAGCAAAAAACCAAACCCTAATTTGGCGGTGACTACTGTTAAAATAGAGGTTAGGGGCATGCACAACCCCTGGAGGTACCCCTAATGGGCTCCAACACGATACATGGCCCAACAAATGGTGCCGCAGCACCAAAACAGAATATGAGCGCTGGCTTGTTTCGACGATTCCCATTGACTTTAGATGAATTTTAAGGTAGGACTAGTTGGGTTGGTCAAATAATCTTATTATATTTCCAACCATATCAAGTCTGTCACAATTGGATTCCAGATGCCTCCTGAGCATACGTTTTAGTGTAGATTGGTCCTGGAACCCGAGATGGAATCACAGCCGAGTCAGACTTGATCTCCTTCCTGTTGTGGACGACCTTGCTTCTCCTCCACAACACCTTGGCCTTTACCAAATACTTGATGGTCCTCTCCAAAGTTCCTAATCATTAAAACATCCATGGCACCAAGCGTAAGATCTAAAACACAATTGACTAGGTTAGAACGAACATGGAGATTCAACTTTCATGCACGTGCTCGTGTTGTCGGTCCATGCATTGTTTGTATGGGAATGATGTCCTCATCATCCTCTCCCACTTTAATTGGAGTCATCCTCGACTCAGGCGGTGGCCAAGGGGGTGGTCGAGCAACCCTAGGATGTACAAAGCCTTTAGGCCCAAAAACATGCGTCGCTGATTTCTAGCAGATTCTGGATATCACTTTGTTACGACGATTCTGATCAGCCTTGAGAGTATTTTGATGTGGGCTCAATTGATTTGGAAAGCTTATATCCTTAGCTTTCCAACGATGTCTAGAATGTCTAAAACAGGGTCTATATGTGGCTTGGGATTTCATTTTTGTGAGGACCACTCCTGCAATCCGAACTAGATTCGCGAATAAACTGGACTTCAACTCCCCTTGAGTTTGGAACTCTATCATTGATTAGTCCTTTACCATATAGTTGATGCCCATGTACTCATCACAAGTGGTCACCAAGCTAGGAAGGGTCTTACAGAGTTACATAGATAATCTTTGGTAATGCATACATGTTGCAGACATTGCAAGGTGATGAGTTACCTAAGACATTGAATGGTCGTTTCCTAAAGTAATATCGTCCTAGTGTATGGCAAGATGCTTAGTAAACTGATGCTCGCACATCAAGTTGCTAATGGCTTGTACCAGATGCTTTTGGTTCGCTTAGCTTTCCTAAAGGCAGGGGCATGTGTTGAGCACCATATGTGGCACCTGGAGATGTCGGACGGTTCGGCCATGTGGCCTGGACGGTCCGTGCCCCGGATAGTCCGTGGGGTAGCCCAGACGGTCCTTGATCAGATTAACTTAGGTGAGAAAACCCATGTTTTCATGTGTGCTTAGCCATCTAATCATGTGGGTTTATTTGGGGAACGCCTAGGAATGAGTCCTGACCTCCACTATATATATGTATATATGAAGTGGTACGACTTATTGGCGTATAACACAATCGATCCAAACCAATACAATCTACTTTATTTGCTTCGTTCTTCATCATTCTAGGAGTAGGAGTAATTTAGGTGTAGTTTAGCCTTTCGCAACCCCAAATCTTCATCCCTATCCGACTCTATGTTGTATATGGACGTCCCGGGTGGCCTACCGACCTTGGGCACCCTCTAAAACTCTCCTCCATGACAGGGTCCCTCCCAAGGGGCGAGTTCTAGGGTTTTCCGAGGAGGAATATGACTTTGTGCCATTGCAGACCGTCCAAAGCAGCACAAAGAGGAGACACTTCTGCAGCGAGGTCATGGACCGTCCATGTTTTCACAGAGAGCACCGCTTGACGGTTCACCTCTAGTGTTTGGCCCCAATTGGAGCCAACACATTGTTTATTAACTTCTCCATGTCATTGAAGCAGGGGTAAAGATTCAACAAGGAACATTTCTTGGATGTTAGAGATAGAAAATGTTAGGTGGTGAGTCTATTGAGATAGTGATAGGACGCGAATCATCGTGGGTCCATACTGTAACACCCCAGGGTTACCTAGAGTTCTTCTCAGTGCTAACTCAAGAGCCATTATCTCATGTTAATCAAATTGAGCAAAAGACACAAAAATTTAGGAACAAAGGTTTAATTAAGTCTTTTTCATCTTAAGGATTATGCCTTAATCATATCATGCACCTGTTGTGGACTTGTTCTCAAATGCTACGAGTTAAGAACAAGGCAACACGAAATGTTAATGGTTAATGCCCTTCGTCCTTCGAAGCATTATCTCCCTTGGGATATAATGATCTTAAGACGAAGGTCATGAAGGACGTACCTTCATGATCGCAGTATATATTAACGAAAGAAGAAGCATATGAAATATGAGAGAACATGAATAATCATATGACAATATTGATATATTTTAATTATATCATCATGAATGAACATGAACAATATTAAATTACATTTGTACCTTCGGCTTGACAGAAAGCAAAAGTTCGAGCGTGATGCACAAGTGAATACCAATCAGCGTGAACAGTACGGGGGTACTGTTCACCTATTTATAGGCACGGGACGTAGCCCAGTCAAAATTACATTTATGTCCTTGATGACTAGTTACAAACATGACACAAATCATCATGGACTGATTGGTCTTTTCCTCTTTAAGTCGGTGCAGCCCTTCGTCTTAAGGCATGTCATCATGTACCTGTTGCTTACCTTCTCTCGAAACTACTTTTTACCTTATACTGCTTTTTTGTATGCTGGATGACGATGCCGAAGGTAGATAATACGAAGCTAAATGAAGATTGATGAAGTTGCTGCACAAAGCTTTAGAGACATTTGAATTATCTTTCTAAAAGATATTGTAATTTAGGAATCAGGCAAAAACTCTATAAATTTGTCTATACCTTGTAATATATTTTTACCTTCCCATCCATGTATGAATTGCTTTGATGTGGACAAAACTTGTATCTTTTGAGCCGAAGGCGAAAAACACCTTCCCTTCTTTTCGTACACAACGAAGCAAATCTTTGCTTCTTTTTGCTCATCGAAGCACTGTTGTCGAAGCTGAAGTATTTTCTGTTTGTGCTTAATGTTATGATAATGATGATCCTATGGATGTGTACATGAATGATTATGAATGCAATGACTAATGTAATGTAACGTGCAAATGAATGTCCAAACACACACACACACGAAGCCACACGCAGACTCTGCATCCCCTTAGGAACGTCTTTTGAGTCTTAAGCTCTGCATTCCCTTGGGAACGTCTTTTGAGCTTCTTCACCTTCTATTTCGGTGGTATAAGTTCTACATCCCCTTAGGAACGTCTTTTGAACTTCTTCGCCTTCTATTTCGGCGGTATAAGTTTTGCATCCCCTTAGGAATGACTTTTGAACTTCTTCGCCTTATATTTTGGCGGCATTTGGCTCTGCATTCCCTTAGGAACGACTTTTGAGCAGAAAACTTACGCTGCGCTCCCTTAGGAACGACTTTTTGTAGCTTCGTCATGCTCTGCATCCCCTTGGGAACGTCTTTTGATCTTCTCCCTGTTTTTCTTTTTTGCACTCGATGGTGCGTGCTCAGATTTACATATTACATCTTTTGGGGGATTTGGCCCTCATGGGGCTAAATAAGAATGGAAAATTACAAGTTGTGGCCCCATTAAAAACCTTTCTCCCCTCTTGAAAGGAAAAGGGTGCCACAGAGAAAATAAAAGAAAAATTTCATCAAATTACACATAATATCGTCGAAGCTCATCTGCATTCCAAGATCTGGGTATGTCGTTGCCGTCCATATCCTTCAGTCTATAGGAACCGGGTCTTGACGAAGATACTACTAGGAAAGGACCTTCTCACTTCAGCTACAACTTACCCACTGTTTCTGGGTTGGCGACTCTCCGAAGCACTAAATGCCCTGGCTTGATATTTTTCAACCGAACTTTTCTGTCGCGCCATTTTATTGTTTCGGCTTGATATTTATTGATGTTCTCCATAGCCTAAAGTCTGATCCTCTCTATAGTATCTTTTGCTACATGATAGTCAGCTTCGTCTTCTACAGAAGCTGCTGTTCTTATTGATCCTGCATTAGCTTCTTCTGGAGTTATAGCTTCGTCACCAAATAATAGTTTGAAAGGTGTAAAACATGTTGATCTTGACATGGTTGTATTGTGGCTCCATACCACTTTAATCAACTCATCTGGCCACTTTCCTCTGGGCTGATTGAAGATTAGCTTCATTATTCCCATCATTATAATGCCATTTGCTCTTTCTACCAGCCCGTTTGACTTCGGATGCCTAACTGATGCAAAATGAATCTTTGTGCCAATTTGGTCATAGAAATCTTTGAACGTTTCAGCATCAAACTATGTTCCATTGTCCACAGTTATAGCATTCGGCACGCAGAAGCGACAGACAATATTCTGCCTGAAGAATTTTTGAACTGTGGCCGAAGTTATTGTAGCCAAAGGCTTTGCTTCAATCCATTTAGAAAAATATTCTACTGCCACCATAACATACTTCAAATTACCTTGTGCCATTGGAAGTGGACCTAACAAATCCAAGCCCCATCTTTGTAATGGCCAAGTAGGTTGTATCAGCTGCGTGAGAGACGAAGGTTGCTTCTGATCTCTTGCACATTTTTGACAATTCTCGCACTTTTGAACTAACTCTGCTGCATCCGAAGCTGCCTTCGACCAATAAAATCCTTATCTAAACACTTTTCCAAGCAAGGGCCTAGACCCAATATGAGATCCACACAGACCTTCATGTATCTCCTTCATTAACTCCATACCTTCAGTTCTAGACAAACACTTGAGGAGTGGAGAACAGCCTCCATGCTTGTATAACTCCCCTTGTATTATCACATAGGGTCTTGTCCTTGCTTCCATTCTCTTATTATAAGCTTCGTCATCCGACAAACAATTACCTTGGAGGAAAGATATAATTTCAGTCCTCTAATCTTCACTATATACAGGGGAAATTGTAAGCACTGCTCTCTCCATAAGTTCAACCGAAGGTGCTTTTATTGTTTCAAAAAATACTTCCGAAGGTAAAGGGAGCCCCTGTGCCGCTGACTTGGCTAATAGATCTGCATGCTCATTTTCTCCTCTTGGAATATTCTTGACAGAAAAACCTTCAAAAGAAAACTCCAGCCTTCGAACTGTATCCAGATATTTTTTAAGCTTCGGATCTCTCGCCTTACTACTTTTGTCTACATGACCAGAAATGACTTGAGAGTCAGTTTTAAGGATGGCCCTTCTTATTCCCATTGCCTTTAACTTCTAAAGCCCCAACAGAAGTGCTTCGTATTCAGCAATATTATTTGTACAACTGAAGTCAAGCTTTGCTGCATAACATGTTCTGACTTTAGAAGGCACAACTAGGACAGCTGCTGCTCCTGCGCTGAAGGTTCCCCAGGAGCCATCGCAGAAAACTATCCAAGCTTCGGCGTCTTTATTTGTTTCTTCCTTCTGAGCCCCTAGCGTCCAATCAGCAATGAAGTCTGCTAACACCTGAGACTGAATTGAGGATCTATGTACATAGTCAATACTGAATTCGTTAAGCTCCACAACCCATTTTCCAATCCTTCCAGTAGCTTCTCTGTTCCTCATAATATCCTTCAAAGGCTGTGATGAAGGAACAATTATGTGATATGCTTGGAAATAATGCCAAAGCTTCCTAGAGGCCATTAACACAACATACAACACCTTCTCCAGTTCTGTATAATTTTTCTTTGATAAGCTTAGAACTTTAGAGACGAAGTATACTGGAACCTGCTTTTTGATTTGGCCATCTTGCTTCTCCTGTACAAGCGTTGCACTGACTGCAGAGTGAGAAGCTACTACATATAGGAGCAATGGAGCCCCTGGCGAAGGTGGAGTTAGAGTTGTTAGATCTATCAAATACTGCTTTAACTCTTCAAAAGCCTTTTGCTGAGCTGGACCCCATTGAAAAACTTTAGCTGACTTTAAAATTTCAAAGAATGACAGGTTCCTCTCTGCTGATCTTGATATGAATCTATTCAATGATACCAATCTTCCTGCCAATCGTTGAGCCCCCTTTCTCGTATTTGGTGGCTCCATCCAAAGGACAGCTTCGATCTTATTGGGGTTAGCTTCAATCCCCTTTGTTGACACCAAACAGCCAAGAAACTTGCCCTTCTTTACTCCAAAAACACACTTCTCTGGATTTAGTTTCAAACCAGCTTGCCTAAAGTTGGCAAATGTTTCTTGCAAACCAGCAATATGATTTTCTTGCTTCGTGCTTTTCACTATGATGTCATCAACATAAGTCAGCACATTTCTGCTTATTTGGGAGTGAAGGACCTTGGCTGTCATTCTGCTGAAGCTTCCTCCAGCATTCTTGAGCCCCTCAGGCATTCGAAGATAGCAATAGGTGCCACTGGGAGTTATGAAGCTAGTCTTCAGCTCGTCTTCCTTCTTCATCCAAATTTGATGATAGCCTGAATAGCAATCCAGTAGACTCATGAGCTCTGAAGAAGCTGCTGCATCTACAAGGGAGTCTATTCTTGGCAATGGGAACTCGTCTTTTGGGCATGCCTTGTTAAGGTCTGTGAAATCAATGCACATTCTCCATTTACCATTAGCCTTCTTTACCATAACAGTGTTGGCTAGCCATTCTGGGTATTTCACCTCTCTGATGACACCAGCACTGAGAAGTCTCTTCACTTCATTCCGAGCACCTTTAGCTTTGTCTTCAGACATTTTCCAAAGTCTTTGTTTTCTTGGCCTGAAGGATGGATCTACATTGAGTGAATGTTCAATAACATCTCTGTTGACACCACAAAGATCATTGGCTGACCCAGCAAAGACATCTTTGTTGTTAAATAAAAGTCTTATCAAAGACTTCTCTTGCTCATTAGATAGTTGAGATCCCAGCAGTACCCTTTATTCTGCTATATCTTCGCATAATAGCACACCTTGTGGTCGTGGTTTCGAGCCCCACGGTGGGCGCCAATGTTGGGGACTTGTTCTCAAATGTTACGAGTTAAGAACAAGGAAACACAAAATGTTAATGGTTAATGCCCTTCGTCCTTCGAAGCATTATCTCCCTTGGGATATAATGATCTTCAGACGAAGGTCATGAAGGACGTACCTTCGTAATCGCAATATATATTAACAAAAGAAGAAGCATATGAAATATGAGAAAACATGAATAATCATATGACAATATTGATATATTTTAATTATATCATCATGAATGAACATGAACAATATTAAATTACATTTGTACCTTCGGCTTGACAGAAAGCAAAAGTCCGAGCGTGATGCACAAGTGAATACCAATCAGCGTGAACAGTATGAGGGTACTGTTCACCTATTTATAGGCACGGGACGTAGCCCAGTCAAAATTACATTTATGTCCTTGATGATTAGTTACAAACATGGCACAAATCATCATGGACTGATTGGTCTTTTCCTCTTTAAGTCGGTGCAGCTCTTCGTCTTAAGGCATGTCACTATGCCGAAGCTCCCTGGATCGTAGCTTTGACGTGTACCTTCGTGATGTGTTTGCTTATATGCTAATCTTCCGAAGGTGTTTCTTCTTAGAGGACCTTCGGCGACGAAGCAGGCTCCCAACAGCACCTTAAAGTGAGAAAAATGCACAAAACCCTAAATAACCCTAAGTAAGCCATTTAAGTGCAAAAGGGGAAAACTTGTAAGAAGATTATGAAAAACATAAAATCATGATGAGAACCAAATAACAAAGTTAAAGCGCACTAAATAAACTACAAAATGTGGTAAGAAAGCTTGATCAGTGGAGCTTTGCAAAATTTCCAAAAGACCCCTCAAGCAAGAATCTCAAAGGAAAATTCAGAAACTAAATTTTTACCTCTTCATGAAGTTCAGCCGTGTTCTCTATTTTCCAAAACTCAAATCTACAAAACCCAAATATGAAAGTGGCGCCAAATTACCTTGAACATACTCTGGCAAAGTTTGAAATCAAACAAAAACCGTTTAACACATTTTGACTCGACCTTAGTCTCGGTTTTCAGCCGAGCGACAAACCCAACTTCGCCCCCTCGTATTTCGCGAATCCGAGATCCAATCCACTCAAGGGTTGTAAGAGAAACAAAGAGTATACAACAAAGAAGAAATCGTGTGCAGGGATTTGGGAGAGTTATGAGAAGATCGCGAGCCAATTAGTGTTTGAAAATGACTAGACCGAGCGATGCCACGTGTTCGATCGCTTGCCTGACCGGCCGAGCGCGGATTGGCCACGGCAGCGCGCGTCCCGCGCGTGGTCACCCCGCCCTGCGCACCTGCGTCTCACCCTCACCTATAAGTGCTCTCAAAGGCCTTAGCCGTATGCACTTACGCACCCAAAGCCCCGCTCGAGCTAGAGATCACCGGAGTTCGCCGTTGAAAGCGAGCGCCACCGCCCGCCATCCCTGCCCAAGCACGGCTGTCGTGGCTAGTCTTTTCCGTCGACCCCCAGCCTCGCCCTAGCCCCTAGACGGCTTCCCCGGGAGGCTGCAAAGCTTCCCCAAGCTTGAGCCGAGGCATTACCTCACCGGAACGGCAAGATCACCGTCGCCGGACTTCGGCCGCCCGTCACCCCACATAGACCGGGCTATCAGGTGAACCATTCTTCAATTCCTCGCGTCCATGCCTTCCTTGACACCTAATGAAGCTCACTGGACAGTTTAATTGAACTCTACCACCCTGGTTAGGCCAGATTCCTCGCCGCCGATGATCTCCCCCGTCTGCGCACGTGGACCCGCCAGCTCCGGCCACCTCCGACGGTGATCGCACATCGACGTGACCATCACAACCTCCCCTACGCCCTCGACCACCTCACCGGAGCAACCTCGCCACCGGTAAGCCCCTCCGCCCTTTCCTCCACTGTGGGCACTGTTTAATTGGGGGAAGGACCTCGGTTTAGATTTAGTAAAACCCCAGGGGGTTTTCTGAACTGTCAGTGGCACATTTGAATAGTGACCCGATGACTAGTCTATAAGGAAACTAGAAAACACTCACCAGGGATCCCGACACAAAGTTAGTTTTCATTTAACTATTTCTGATTATTCTTTTTAATGAATAGAGAACTTAGGAAATTCATAACTTGAGAAATGTTTATCCAAAATTAGTCAAACTAATTTTGCTGGATTCAAAATAATATGAACCATCAGGCAAAAATAGTAAACCCCATGTTTTCTATATTAATTTTTAGAGTTTTGAGTTAAATAAGGAAACTACCCAAACCTTATTAATTTAAAGAAAAATAGAAATGCTTCTATGCTAGGCTTAAGAAAATTTGTGGAGATACATACCCAACATATGCACTGTTTAAAAATACTAGGCACCCCAGTATACAAGAATAACTCAAGATTTTCTATTAAAAACCATATGTGTCCAAAACTTGGAAAATTAAGAAAGGCAATGGAAAATAATGAATAGAGAAGGAACATATTTTTCCTAATATACTTAAGTGATAAAGAACATAGGAGAAATACAAAGGACCCTAGTCCAGAGCTAATCCAAGGTTAATTATTTGATTAGGCACTAAGAAATCCAGAAAAGCCATAATTAAAAATATAAGGACCATTTCAAAAATGGCAAGAAAATTTCAGTAGACTCCTAACTGCTAGAACACCACTATAAAAATAGTAGACACCCCAACCCATCATAATAATTGGGTTGAACAATTCAAACTTGATTGTGGCCCATGTTTCAATTAAATCATAGGAAGGCCTAAAATTGTGCACCAATAGGCAAAAAAAAATTTACCCAACTATTGATGAAGTAGACCACTAGAGAAAAATATGAAACCTATTTAAAAATGTAAGGTAAAGCATATTACCCCCTTTCCCATGGAAAGAACCAAATAATCCAAGAATTTATACCCCCTCTTCCCTTAAGCAAAAAGTTGCCAAATTCTAGAATGATTGATCTTGCGCAGAGAAGAAGATAAGAAAAAAATTAGAAATCTGTTGTTTGACATTTTTTAAGTATAGTGGTAGTAGAAAGCACCCCTATGGCCAGGAAATTTAGAAAATCACAGTAAAATAACCAATAAGTATTAGTGGCTCAAATTTGGTACAAAGTCATGCTATTACACCTAAATGCCAGCAAAAATAAGCTTTAAGGAATAATCTACTGTTAGAGGAGAGTTGTAGTTCAAAGCACCCCCTCTGCCCTACAACTTGATAATTTTGTACAGATAGAACCCTTAACTTTTTAAGCCCCAATTTTTGAGATTAAGAGTTATACACTAGTGAGAAGCTACTGTAATTGTTACAGAATTTTTGGAAATTTATAAAGGTAGGTTATAGTTCAAGCCCACCTTAAAATCCTAAAGGAAAAGGAGAAGACGAGAGAAATTGGGAAAGAATAATGAATCTTACCCCAATGAATTCAACTAGGAATCTTAATCAGCTTTCACTAAAACATTAAAAGGAAGTCAGTGGAACAATAAAATAATTTGACCAATTAACTTAACCAAACTTGACCCTAAATGGCTAAGTGTACCACTAAAATTTCCAGTAGTAAGACTAAGCTCTACCTTATTAACTTAATCATTTCACCATACTATTATCATTGCTAAATTGCATGTCATGGCATACATATATCTCACTCATTGCATTCATTAGACTACAACCTCGCTGACGGAGAGTACGTGCTCATTCCCGAGCAAGGAGCTGTCCACGAGGAAGACCAGAAGCCATCTCCCGAGCCAGCCACAGAGGATCTCCCCGTAGCCCTAACATTTAAAGGCAAGCCCCGGTTTTATGCATAACCTATTTATATATGCTACTTTACTACACTTAATGTTTGTAGGCTTGTAATGTGCACTTAAGTGTAGGAGTTGCTTGAAACCCTTAGTTGCATGAACTCAGGATTTCTTTTTGAGATGGATACTAGTATGCTAGGTCGAGTAGCTGCTTTGCTAATTATGATCTCGGTAGAAGTCGAGTGATTTTTCTAGCACTCGCGCGAGGTCAGGAATTGCTTGTATTCATCTTGATAATGGGATCTATGATGGTCTATGGACTTGGATCTAGGGTGGATGCCTTTTTCATGAGACGGAAAAGGAAATAAGGATTAACGTGCGGATACCTGAGTCAAGCGTTTGAACGTACTAAACACATGTCGGGAAATATGGTAACCAGTAAACCTAGTATCTGAGTGAAGCCAGGTGCGGACTTTACTCCTCACTTGTCCTGAGACTGGGTCCCCCATGCTAGCTATGGTGGGTACAAGTGCGGGCACTGCACGGCGGCAGCCGGGGTCAGTGGAGCATTGTATGCCAAGGCGGTGAGCCCTAGCCACGAACAGGGGATCGATGGGGACGGTTGACGTGTGTGGGGACGGAGTGCCCCTACATGTCATGTGTTTAGGTTTACCTTGCAAGGTTTAAAAACTCGATTCGAATCATCTGCTTCTCGCAGCTAATGAGACTGCTTGACCCCTTGTACTTCATTGAGTAAAAAAAAGTGAAATGAGGTTGATTTGAGATAACATGTTGATTGTACTAAATGATTGCTACCTTGTATGCTTTAGAAGAAGCAAACTTAGCTAAAGTCAATGAAACTAAAACTTGAAAAGCAAGAATTGATTTTAGACTTAGCTAGTGCTTTTGGCAACCAAACTCCTCAGCCAAACAGCTGCATGGTCTAGAGGTAGATGTAAAGCCCTAAAATTTGTATAAGGTAAAATAAATAAATAAATAATAATAATGATAAAATAAATAAATACATGGATTTACATAATAGTGTTGTGAGAATTTTGAAGACCTTTGAAAATCTATTAGGACTCTCTCCCCTCATCTTCAAACAATAATAGTAAATTAATTAAGGGACCAATAAATATATAAGCAGGGTTGATCTCTTGGTAATTTTGTGGTGATGTATTTTATAGAAAACATGTAATCGGACCTCCAATTTTAATGAAGACATAAAAATAGAAAATAAGAAAGGGAATTTCTAATGAAACCATTTATTCCATCCATAAATAAATGACAATATTATATTTAGAATTGATAAAGTTAGAAGTTGGACTCAAAAACTAGAAAGTGAAAATCAATTAATAAACCTAAAGAATTTCAAATATTGATGTGCGTAAATTATTCTATTCTTCTCTCTCATGAAGTAAGCATTAGTATTATTGAAAATAAACAAAATAATTAATAAAATATTATTGTATCACGTTGAGATTATTTTTGAGTGTTGCATTTGTATTTCAGTGCAAATTTGAATACCAAATGTGAAGTATAAATCTGAAAAAAATAAGAAATTAAAAAAAGAAAGAGAAGAAAAAGGAAGACTCATACCTTGCTGGGCCGGTTTTCCTCTGCTCGGCCCACTTACTCGTGCACGTTGGCCCAGCGTCCGCACTGAACCACGCCACGACACCGACATTGGGGCCCCCATCGTCAGCCTTGCTCGCACGGGCACTCTGGCAACACCGCCGCTGTCGCGTGGGTCCCATTGGTCAGCCGACCCCTTTCCCCCTACCTTTCGCAACAACCCTCGGGTGCATGGCGGTGAATCTCTCCGCCGTGGTTTCTGCGGGGATTGTTGCAGCCGCCTGGATCGCTCACCTCACAACCATATAAGCCGCGCCCGACCTCCTTGATGTCCATCGAGCACCAACACCGAGCTGCATCACGGAGTGAGTCAGCAGCGAGCCATCGAAGGGGAGCGGACAGAGAGGGAGAGAAAGCTCGTCGCCGTATAGGACTCTCGGTTGCTTGCTCGCTAAAAGGGATCTGGGTAGCCATGGAGAATCGCCAGGATCCGTGGGACACGTTCGTCGGCTGGCAGTGTGTGGGTAGCGCTATGTTGCCGGGAATTCACAGTCAGAATTCATCTCTGCCGCGACGCTGCGTGTGGCCGTGGGCAGCCTTCCGTCCGCCGCCATCTCTGGTAAAACTCTTGTCCCTAATTTCGTTGTAACACCCTCATCCTGTAGAACCATTTGGATTGGGAGTTTGCGCGGTGTCTCGCTAGTTGGTGGCCGCCGGTAATGGCCACCACCGTGGGAGCCCTGTTCATGCCGCCGGGTCTGACCGACAGAGGTAGAAGATGGACTTCTGGCCTTTCAATCTGAGATGGGCGATCATGATTAAACCTAATGGATACCGTTTCGGATGTGGGGTGCACACCGTTGATCTAGCATCGGATGGTTCTGGACTGATATTCAATACTTTAAATCCGGGCCGCTTGTCATTGATCCGATGACCGGGAACGCATACCGCTTCGCGGTGGGCTCAGTCTAATCTGATTCGTTGGGATCAGATCGGACGGCTGAGAATAATTGATACTCGTTCGATTTGAGACAATTGCAAAAGAGACCCTAGGTTTTCACACATTCAACCCGCTGTCCACACCTATGGTAAAGTAATTGCATTTGGACCCAGAAATTTGTGAACTAAACCCTGTGTTTGCTGGTATTTATGCCCGCGGCCCAGTGAGCACCTAAAATGAATAAAACAATTTAGAAAATAATTTTCAATATAGAAATAATTCTAGAATCTTGTTTAATTCATAGAAAATTTATTTTAACTCCTTTTTAATCCGTTCCAGCTGCATCAATTTTGTTTCAATATTGTCTATCATCTAGTGATATTGTTTAGTCATGAAACCTAGATCAAAATTTCCCCTTTGAATTATTCTATGCTAGGTATTTAATAACTTCGGAAAATCATAACTTGGTAACCGTAACTCCGAATTTAGCAGCTCTCGATCCCACGATCTCGTAGCGACGCGTAGATTATTATTACGCTGTTTATTCTTATGCTTGGTGTGATGTTAATTTTGCCTATACATGTTTGTATGTATTGCTACGTTTAGCAGTGAGGACACGTGTCATCTGAAGAGCAAGTTGGTACCTGGAGTCTCAAGTGCCAAGCAAGTTGTGCCCTTGATCACTTCTTTTTACCCAGTCATGTTTTGATTAATCATAATGATCTGCATAAGTTAATTTTGATGGGACCCAATAGGTTACCCTAGTTTGACTATCTTTATACCTTGTTCACCACTGAATTCTTGGGTAGTACATGCTATTGCTTTATGTGGTTCTGGGTATAGAGATACACATTTATTCATGATTATACTTTTATTATCAGTTGTTATTTACTGTTCATGGTAAGATCATTATGTTAATTAGAACATGGAGAACCACCCAGGAAAACAGTGCTACCAAAAGGGTTTAATGGGACACCCTTGGCCAACTAACTAGGAAAGCTAGTGGAAGACTACCTTACCCGAAAGGAGCAAGGGAAGTAGAGGAGTGGTCAGTGTAGGGAGGTCCTCGGGTTGATCTTGCTGCGATGGCGGTCAGACGAGGGATTCCTGCATTGGAGCTTTCTATAAACTATAGCGTGTTTTCTGAAGCTAGTGGAACTTTGTAAAGGCCTCGTAGTGTTACCTTGCCTCGCCTGCTCGGTAAAGGTGTATGGGATTGGCTGTCTCTTGGCAGATGGGTAACATGACTTGTGGGTAAAGATGCGCAACCTCTGTAGAGTGTAAAACTGGTATACTAGCCGTGCTCACGGTCATGAGCAGCTCGGACACTCACATGATTAATTATGGAACTAAATTCAATTTGTCATATGCATTGCATCGCAGGTGATGTTGTTACTTTTATTCTATTACTTAATTGGGTTGGTATTTACTTATACTTAGTAACTGCTAATAAAATTTTGACCAACTTTAAAAGCAATGCTCAGCTCTAACCATCCTCTTTGGTAAGCCTTACACTTCACGTGAGCTCCTACCTTTGACGAGTTCATGCACATTATTCCCCACAACTTGTTGAGCTATGAACGTATGTGAGCTCACTCTTGCTGTCTCACACCCCCCACAGGTCAAGAACAGGTACCACAGGATGAGACGCATGGAGGATGCTGTGATGTATTCGTGAGAGGTCTAGGTCGTCGTCTCCCAGTTAACTTTTGGTTGCTGAACCGTTGTCTCCTTATAATGTAATTATTTATTTATTTTGTATAGGACTCCTATTATATAGTAAAGATGTGACATTCGATCCTGTGCTATGATTCATCATATGTGTGAGACTTGGTCCCAGCACACCTGGTGATTATGTTCGCGCCCGGGTCTTGGTGCCCCTAAAACCTGGGTGTGACAGTAGAGAAGTAGATTCCTCACACCGGGTAAGTCTAGCTGAGTATACTCAGCTTTGCTTGTGGCACAATTTTTTAGAGGTACGCTACATGACATGGTTGATGGTGTGACTTGGCCTTCTACCCTACCACCGGGTTAGACGGTCAAGTGGGATGCTGCTCCAGCAGGAGAGGAGTAGGAGGAGTAGTGGGCTAGGCCTTGCCCCATTCCTCATCATTCGACGTTATCGATTATCCGCTGCAATTTAAATTATGAACATGTTTCAATTCACTTAGAAACTCCGATTTATGTAATAACTCCAGTACTTAATTCGAGGTTTCCTACTTTATTGTATTCTCTCTGTGACTCACCTTCGAGTGAGCTAGTGGTATTTGTTCCCGGGGAGTGGCTTTATCAGACTAGATCTGAGGGACTAACGGGTTATTCCGATTTAAGTGTGTTGTCGCCACTAAGGCGTGACTTGGACACTTAAGCTAGAATAATTCGGGCAATTCCGCCACACATACTGTGGAGAATATTTTTTTAGAGAAATGCTCTTACGGAGAAGGCTAAGAAGTAGGGGTGGATACAATCTGGCTTGACTCGTTAAGGAACTGAACCAGAGAAATAGCTCGATTTAACTCGTTTGCAAGCTTGAGCTGGCTCGTTTAGCTCGCGAGCTACAACAAAAAATAATATGCATATACTTACAACAATAAAATAATTTGCTAATTAATTCCAAACCAATTAAACACCAGAAAAGAGTAATAATGCTTACAATTTTATATACCATGTATTTTCAATACCAAATTAACAATGTTTGTCGCTTATTAGTTCATCGAACACAAGTGTAGGTTTTGTTTTGCTGATAAATGCTAGCTCATTTGAACTAACGAGTTTGGCTCGAGCTCGACTCGAGTTGGCTCGTAAACAAACCGAGGTGAGATTCTAGCTTAACTCGTGATAAAATTGAAACGAGTCGAGTCAAGCTGAGCTGACCATGAGTCAAACGAGTTGACGAGCCACGGGCATTTTGAGCCCTACCAAAAAGATTGGCTTAGTGATCCAATCCATGATGCTAACAAAACAAATACGGTAAATTAGAATTAGGTTCAAATGATTTTATATTTGTTTTAGATTTTGACTTGGCTTTTGTCCCCCACAAGCTCAATCAAAGAGTTAATCCAATCAACAACTTTTTCAAAAATCGACTTCTCAGAGTGCAAAATTGAAATAACATTTAGACCTACTTTTTAGTAGTTTTTCGGATGGAAGAACTCTGTAAATATATATTAAAAACTTTTAGTTGCTTGTAACGGCTTTCACCAAACAACTTTTAGCTTTTTTACAGATCATAATTCACAATAATCTTTTTCACAACTCACAATGCATAGCAACCTTTTTTATAGCCATAGTTCAACCAAACAGACCTCAAACACATCGTGAATTCCTCATCACCGTCCTAGGTGCGACACTTCTAGTTTTGGGCTTTTTAAAGCCATGCTCAGTAGAGTGTGTATATGTTTATATAAAACACAACACTGTTTTATGCTGTAGTCTGTAATGAAATTTAAAATAGAGAATGCGATAATAAGTGATAGAAGAAGGTTATTAGAGATAACCTGAACATTTAGGCCCGCATTGGCCTGCTGCTGAGTTTTGATCGATGAGTTGTGGGCTGATTGCTTTTTGATTAACACTGACAGAAAAGCAATCAGCCCAATCAGCCCCACCAAGAAAAGCCGAAGCCCAAGAAGCCCAGTGAGCACCTTCTCCACTAGGTTAGTCTTTAGTACACGGTCAGCCGCCCGAGCCGGGTCGGAGTTGAGCACTTCCCCTTCTCCTACCATTCACCTCCCGTTTGCCCGCAGCCGCCACCGCGTCCCCAAGCACTCTAGCGCCCCCGTACCCGATCGACGCCATGGTGTCGGAGGCCAGCAAGAAGAAGGCCGCCCAGAAGAAGGCCGCCGCCGCCGCCAAGAGGGGAGGCAAGGCCTCGGTGGCGTCCTCGTCGTCTTCATCTGCGGCCGCGGCCGCCGATAAGGTGGCGAACGGCGTCGTGGCGCTTAAGCTATCAGACCGCACCTGCACCGGGGTCCTCGCATCTCACCCCCTTTCCCGCGATATCCACGTGAGCACCCATTTCCGAATGAACCCTCGTCTTCCTATTCTTTCGTGATTCGTGGTGTGAATCTTTTACACTCCTGAACTTACCCTGGACGCGGAGGACCTAGCAGTTAAACAGTTTACTTTTTCCCTATACTACGCCACGTCAGATTTAGGACGTTTGGAGTCGCTGCTTCCATCGATCTCCAGAGATCTCTTCTGCTCTGTTCCACGGCAAACCGATCTCTGGTTTTGATATGCGCACTGACCTTTGATCTCTGAATTAGATTATTATTTATTTTATTAGATGTCGTTTCGCAAACATGGTGATGGGCAAATAGCTCTAGGGGGCAGCGGATGGAAAATTAGAATTATGTGTTGTTTGTGAATAAAGATAGGCATATAAAAGGACAAAATTAACGAATCTCTCTGATAATCCAGTATCATTGAATATTATGCTATATATCTGAAAGCAGAGGTCAGAAAAAATCAATCGATAACGTTTCTCTCGTGGATATCTTGCTTTTACTTTTTTTTTTAATTTGGCTGGAACTTCTGCTCGCACTTTTTAACTCTTCCTGCCTCTAGTACAATCTCTATATCCTGTCGCAAGTACTACATATACCATTGATCATTGCCTTTAATGCATCGTGGTCCAAAGTAAATGGATCTATGTGCATCATTGAAATTCAACGACCATGTAAATGGTAGTCAGTTGGCAGATATAACTTGGAGCAGACTGCCTTGCTAACAGTTCCATGTGAAGTTCAAGTTTGGATTCTGTGTAGATTGTTACTATGAAATACAGGCACTAGCTTTTTTCATATAACTTTTCCTGGCACTTCCTTTTGCCATTATAATGAAGTGAGAAAGAGGTCTTTGGCCTCTTTTAAATTTGAACTCTTGTTTCTATTTTTGGGTGCTGCATCTCCCGTTAATTTGTTTAGCCCATTGCTGATTAGTGATTTCTTAGTTCCCTAGTAATATATGTTTTGGATGTTGCAGATAGAGTCTCTTTCTTTAACATTCCATGGACATGACCTTATTGTGGATTCTGATTTGGAGCTGAACTACGGAAGGTAAACACATAAATACATAATGCTACCGTTCAGTTACGAGCTGATATGCTCTTGGAGCATGTCACTTGTACCTTTTATCTGTTATATTTTTATTTGATATATCAGGCGATACGGTTTGCTTGGGTTGAATGGCTGTGGAAAATCTACTCTTCTCACAGCAATAGGCTGCAGAGAACTTCCTATCCCTGAACACATGGACATATACCATCTAAGCCATGAGATTGAAGCTTCTGACATGTCTGCACTGCAAGCCATTGTTAGTTGTGACGAAGAAAGAGTGAAGTTGGAAAAGGAAGCTGAAATTTTGGCTGCACAGGTGAGCTCTTGGAATCACAGAATTGTTACTTTCACATGTTCCTTTTCTATGTACTGCCTTTCTCATTTTGCAAACTATAAGTCAATGCTGGAGTTGTACTGACAGATCTCTCATTTTAGGATGATGGTGGTGGTGAAGCATTGGAGCGTGTTTATGAGCGTCTAGATGCAATGGATGCTGGAACTGCAGAAAAGCGAGCTGCTGAAATTTTATTTGGTCTGGGTTTTAACAAACAAATGCAAGAAAAGAAAACTAAAGATTTCTCTGGAGGTTGGCGTATGAGGATTGCTTTAGCAAGAGCACTGTTTATGAATCCAACAATCCTTTTGCTTGATGAGCCCACAAACCATCTAGGTAAGTCTTGGGAAATCTAAAATCAATGCAAATATAATTAGAATACTATGTTTTCAGTGGACAGAAATTTAATTGGAATCCTAATAGTGACTATTTTATTTATACAAGTAGTTGGAACTTCATGTTTATATGCACATTTGCAGACTTACATTTCACTAATTAGTAAGGCAGCTTCCTTCAAGCATCTATAGATGGATTCACCCAAACGTAAATGATACCTTGTGAATTCTTATGCACATTGGCACAGCCCTGCTAAAATTGATAATTCTTATATTTCCTTTAAAGTTGATTTTACGGGTTGTTTTCAACTCAGGTCTTGGAGTCATTGTTTTTCTAATTCTGTAGTCTGTACACTCATTTGCAGATCTTGAGGCTTGTGTCTGGTTGGAAGAGACACTGAAGAAATTTGACCGCATACTTGTTGTCATATCACACTCCCAAGATTTTCTAAATGGAGTGTGTACTAACATTATCCATATGCAAAACAAGAAGCTCAAGTTATACACCGGTAACTACGATCAGTATGTTCAAACTCGCTCCGAGCTTGAAGAGAATCAAATGAAGCAGTACAAATGGGAGCAGGAACAGATTGCTTCAATGAAGGAGTACATTGCTCGCTTTGGTCATGGTTCTGCAAAGCTTGCTCGTCAGGCTCAGAGCAAAGAGAAAACTCTTGCAAAGATGGAGCGAGGTGGTCTCACCGAGAAGGTTGTTAGGGACAGAGTTCTAGTGTTCAGGTTTACAGATGTTGGCAAACTTCCTCCACCTGTGCTGCAGTTTGTTGAAGTCAAGTTTGGGTATACACCAGATAATCTCATATACAAGAGTCTTGACTTTGGTGTTGATCTTGACTCTAGAATCGCATTGGTTGGTCCCAATGGTGCAGGGAAGAGCACTCTTCTGAAGCTTATGACTGGTGACCTTGCTCCATTAGATGGCATGGTTCGGCGCCACAATCACCTGCGCATTGCACAGTACCATCAGCATCTTGCGGAGAAGCTGGATCTGGACATGCCGGCTCTGGCTTACATGATGAAGGAATACCCTGGGACCGAAGAAGAGAAGATGCGAGCAGCTGTTGGCAGGTTTGGCCTATCAGGAAAGGCGCAGGTGATGCCAATGAGGAATCTTTCTGATGGGCAAAGGAGCCGTGTCATCTTTGCATGGTTGGCATATAGGCAGCCGCAACTGCTACTGCTTGATGAGCCGACAAATCATTTGGACATTGAGACCATTGACTCCCTGGCGGAGGCACTGAATGAGTGGGATGGTGGTTTGGTCTTGGTGAGCCATGATTTCAGGCTGATCAACCAGGTTGCTCAAGAGATTTGGGTGTGTGAGAATCAGGCGGTGACAAGGTGGGAAGGTGATATCATGGATTTCAAGGCACACTTGAAGAGCAAGGCTGGTTTATCTGATTAGAGGGCTTTTTGCAGCAACCATGAGCTTTTTAACTCTGTATCACGAAGTCCCAGTTTTCCAATAGCGAACTATCAGAGTTACTTTATTGTATCGGATTTCTTTTGACTTGCATTGCAACCTGATTACCTTATACTACCTGGAATATTTATTTATTTATCTTTTGAAATGTTATTATGTGTATTGTTAAGTTTCGTAGATTTTGGAAGTTTTGATTTGTCAAAGTTACTATATTCTATGATCATTGTGAACATACAAGTTAAATTTAGTTTCCAATTCAACTGATTTTATTTCTTCAGAAAATGGTTTTTGTTAATGCTTATAAAATTTTATTACATTTTGGTTGCACTTCGTTTGGAAGGGTTTTTACACATTATTATCGTTTGATGTTTACTGCACTGATGTCATGGGCTTCATACCATCAGTTCCATTTGTCTGAGCCAAATTCGTAGCATCTCTCATTTCGCGTATGACGCTTGTGGCTAACCAAGTTCGTAGTATCTCTCGAAATGAGGTTGATGGTTTCCCATGGCATTGGTAGGCATCATGAGCGCTTACTTTTTTTAAGCTTTTCTTTGAGAAATTCGTATTTACATTTTGAGCGATTTTATTTTTAATATATAAACCTCATTTCAGTGTTGGCCTTTAAGAAAACTTTAGAAACTTAAATTCTCTTCGGATTACTGTCTTTTTCTAAGGTTTCTAAATAAGATATTTAGTTGTTTATGAGAGATTTTTTATCCTTGAGTTTGGCTCTCCTTTTAAAGTTGCTCTTAGCTTGTCTCCGACAGTTTAACCTGCCAGACGCACCCTCGTCGAAAGGTAGTTTATTTGTAGATTATTTTTTTATTATGCATTAGAAGTTCTCCTTACTTAGAGTTACTTAAATCTGAAAATTATAAACTTTGGACACGCACTATGGCTGGGGTTAGTGTTAGAATTAAATCGGAGCGTAGAAGATAGTTCTCCTTGCTTAGAGTTGCTCAATTAATGCAGATAACTTTTGTGAGCAAACTCAAATTAATATGATCAAGGGAACTTTTAGAGAGAGAAAAAAAGGAAAATAAATCAAGTGAAGATCAACAAGTGAACACGGTGATTTATTTACCAATGTTTGGTTTCAAAGAACCTAGTCCCCATTGAGGAGGCCACAAAGATCGGGTTTATTTCAACCCTTTCTCTCTCAATCAGTCACAGACCGGTCGAGCCTTCTCCTTAATCACTTGGGTTACTAAGATCCGCAAGGATCACTACACACTTATGTGTCTCTTGCTAGCTTTACAAAGCACTTAAGAGTTTGAATGAGAAGGAGAAAGCAATCCAAACAATAAGAGCAACAAAAGAAACACAAATGATCCTTTCTCAAGTCTCTAAGAAATTGAGTTAATTTTGAAGCTTGGAGGGAATTGAAATGCTTTTGATTGTGTCTTTGGAGTATTGCCTTTTCTCTTGTATTGAATGAGAAGTGTAGGAGGCTTAGATGGCTTGAATAGTGGTGATTGAGGGTATTTATAGCCCCAACCACTATTTCAGCCGTTGCTGTTGATGAGCACACCAGACAGTCCAGTGGTGCACCGGACATGACATTGTTCATTGTCCGGTGCGTGCCACGTCAGCTGCCCGTTAGGGTTTGGAGCGGTTGACCATTGAAGTCCATTGTCTTCTAGTTGCACCGGACAGTCTGGTGCGTTCTGATTTTGCTGCTCTGACTTCTGACTTCTGTACTGTGCGCTTTTACTGTTCACGCAGTCGACCGTTGGCGCATTTGACCGTTGCTCCGTTGGCTCACCGGACACTGTCCGGTGCACACTGGATAGTCCGGGGAATTATAGCGCAGCGTCTATGAGAAACCTGAGAGTGGCCAGTTCGCGAGTGCTTCGGCCTGGGCATCGGACACTGCCCGGTGCGCCACTGGTAGCACCAATGCTAGTCTTTGCTCCAATATTTGTTGAGTTCCCAACTTAATTTCTTTCTTGGTTTATGTTGAACCTTATGCACCTGAGATAAATGACATCTAGGCAAACTCGTTAGTCCATGTGGTTTGTGATGGACGTCAAACACCAAAATTGATTGTAGGAAATGATTAAGCCCATTTCCCTTTCAATCTCCCCCCTTTTTAGTGATTGATGCCAACACAAACCAAAGCAAATATAAAGTGTAAAAGTGTAACTAGTTTGCAAACGAGATAGATGCACAAGTTGCTCAGAATCAAACCAATTTAAAGAATTTCTACAAGTGTATGATTGCTTTATTCTATTATAACATTTTGGACCACATTTGCACCATTTTGCTTGTTTTTGCAAATCTTTTGGAAAAGTATTTTTAAATTCTTTTGCAAATAGTCAAAGGCCTAAGAATATGATTTTCAAAAAGCACTTTTCAAGATTTTGAAAATTCTTCCCCTGTTTTAAATGATTTTCCTTTAACTAAATAAAAGCTCCCCCTGAAGAAGTTCTCCCCTTAGCTGTCAAGAGGGTTTTTGCAATTTAAATGGTTTCTTCCCCTTTGTGAAACAGATACCAGTTTGAAATAACTTCTTCCTTTTTGTGAGATTTTAAAAATTGGAAATGGTGGTGCGGTCTTTTTGCTGGTGGTGGTACGGTCCTTTTGCTTTGGGCCTATAAATTCTCCCTCTTTGGCATTAATCGCCAAAAACAAAGAATCTTAAAAGGCCTTTGATTCTCCCCCGTTTGGGGCCTATTTTCTCCCCCTTTGGAAAATAAAGAATAAGAGTGAGTGTTTATACCAATTGAGAGTTTACGAGTAAGGCAAAGGATAAATGATACCGACAGAGTTGGAGTGGAAGCCTTGCCTTTGCCGAATACTCCATTTCCCTTTCAATCTAAGACTAATTGAAAAGATACTCATGGAAGCAGATTAGTCTTAGCCTTGGCCCAAGAATAATAAGAATATGCATTGTACCAAATGAAAGAGACATTATCAAAGGTATATAAATGAGCAATGTGTGCAGTGTTTCAATCAAAGTTCCGAGAATCAAGAATATTGAACTCATTTATAAGTTTGCTAAAAGTCTTTTCATCCAGTGGCTTGGTAAAGATATCGGCTAATTGGTTGTGGGTGTTAACATAAGCAATTTCGATATCCCCTTTTGTTGGTGATCTCTCAAAAAGTGATACCGGATGTCTATGTGCTTAGTGCGGGTGTGTTCAACAGGATTATTTGCCATGCGGATTGCACTCTCATTATCACATAGGAGGGAGACTTTGCTCAACTTGTAGCCATAGTCCCTGAGGGTTTGCCTCATCCAGAGTAATTGTGCACAACAATGGCCTACAGCAATATACTCGGATTCGGCAGTGGAAAGAGTTAATGAGTTTTGTTTCTTTGAAGCCAAAGACACTAGAGATCTTCCCAGAAACTGACAAGTCCCTGATGTGCTCTTTGTGTCAATTTTACATCCAGCATAATCGGCATTAGAATACCCAATAAAATCAAAGGTACCATAGCCCAAACTTAGGAGTGTAAACCAAATATCTCATGATTCTTTTCACGGCCCTAAGGTGAACTTCCTTAGGATTTTCCTAGAACCTTGCACACATGCATACAGAAAGCATAATGTCCAGTCGTGAAGCACATAAATAAAGTAAAGAACCTATCATCGATCGGTATACCTTTTGATCTACGGATTTACCTCTTGTGTCGAGGTCGAGATGCCCATTTGTTCCCATGGGAGTTTTGATGGGTTTGGCATTCTTCATTCCAATCTTCTTAAGAATGTCTTGAATGTACTTGGTTTGGCAGATGAAGGTGCCCTCTTGGAGTTGCTTGATTTGGAATCCAAGGAAATACTTCAACTCCCCCATCATAGATATCTCGAATTTCTGTATCATAATCCTACTAAATTTTTCACAGGATAACTTGTTAGTAGACCCAAATATAATATCATCAACATAAATTTGGCATATAAACAAGTCTTTTAGCAATTGTTTTAGTGAAGAGAGTAGGATCAGCTTTTCCAACTTTGAAGCCATTAGTGATAAGGAAGTCTCGCTGACATTCATACCATGCTCTTGGAGCTTGCTTGAGCCCATAAAGCGCCTTTGAGAGCTTATAAACATGAGAAGGATACTCACTATCTTCAAAGCCAGGAGGTTGCTCAACATATACCTCTTCTTTGATAGGTCCATTGAGGAAGACACTTTTCACGTCCATTTTATATAACTTAAAGCCATGGTAAGTAGCATAGGCAAGTAATATACGAATTGACTCAAGCCTAGCTACGGGTGCATAGGTCTCATCAAAATCCAAACCTTCGACTTGTGAATAACCTTTGGCAACAAGTCAGGCTTTGTTCCTAGTCACCACACCATGCTCGTCTTGTTTGTTGTGGAATACCCACTTGGTACCTACAACATTTTGGTTAGGACATGGAACTAACTGCCATATCTCATTCCTCGTGAAGTTGTTGAGCTCCTCTTGCATTGCCACTACCCAATCTGGATCTCCTAGTGCATCCTCTATCCTGTATGGCTCAATAGAAGACACAAAAAGTAATATTCACAAAAATGAGCAACTCAAGATCTAGTGGTTACCCCCTTGTGAATGTCACCAAGTATAGAGTTGATGGGGTGATCTCTTTGAATTGTTTGGTGGACTCTTGGGTGTGGCGGTCTTTGATCCCGAATCCCTTGATCATCTTCCTTTTCTTGATCATCTTCATCTCCCCCTTGATTAATGTCCTCTTCTTGAGGTGGCTCATTGTCTTGATCTTCATCCTCTTCTTCTTGAGCCATTTCCTCATCTTGAGTTGGTGGAGATGCTTGTATGGAAGATGATGGTTGAGCTTTTGCTTGTGGAGGTTCTTCGGATTCTTTTGGACACACATCCCCAATGGACTTGTTCCTTAGCACGACGCATGGAGCCTCTTCATCATCTAATTCATCAAGATCAACTTGCTCCACTTGGGAGCCATTAGTCTCATCAAACACAATGTCACAAGAAACTTCAACTAGCCCAGTGGACTTGTTGAAGACTCTATATGCCCTTGCGTTTGAGTCATAACCAAGTAAAAAGCCTTCTACTTCTTTAGGAGCAAATTTAGAATTTCTACCTCTCTTAATAAGAATAAAGCATTTGCTCACAAAAACTCTAAAATAAGAAACATTGGGCTTTTTACCAGTGAGGAGTTCATATGATGTTTTCTTGAGGATTCGGTGAAGGTAGAGTCGATTGATGGAGTAACAAGCGGTGTTAATCGCCTCCGCCCAAAATTGATCCGGTGCCTTGTACTCATGAAGCATGGTCCTTGCCATGTCCAAAAGAGTTCTATTCTTCCTCTCCACAACACTATTTTGTTGAGGTGTGTATGGAGAAGAGAACTCATGCTTGATGCCCTCCTCCTCAAGAAATCCTTCGATTTGTGAGTTCTTGAACTTTGTTTCGTTGTCGCTTCTTATCTTTTTGATTCTCAATCCAACTCATTTTGAGCCTGTCTCAAGAATCTCTTTAGGGTCTCTTGGGTTTGAGATTTTTTCTGCAAAAAGAATACCCAAGTGAAGCGAGAATAATCATCCACAATAACAAGATAGTACTTACTCCCGCCGATGCTTATATAAGCGATCGAGACGAATAGATCCATGTAGCTCAAGTGGCGTGTCAGTCGTCATGATGTTCTTGTGTGGATGATGAGCTCCAACTTGCTTTCCTGCTTGACATGCGATAGAAACCTTTCTTTCTCAAAATGAACATTTGTTAGTCCTAAAATATGTTCTTCCTTTAGAAGCTTGTGAAGATTCTTCATCCGAACATGAGCAAGTCGACCATGCCAGAGCCAGCCCATATTAGTCTTAGCATTTAAGCATGTGTCTAGTTCAACATTGTTATCATTAAAATCAACTAAATATAGCTGACCATCCTGTAGGAAACGGATGACGCCTAAGAGGGGGGGGGGGGTGAATTAGGACTTCTAAAACTTACTCTAAACTAGGCCACAAATAAATTCCTAGAGCAAAACCTATGCAAATAATCAAACTAGAATGTGCAAACTAGGTTTTGTCTAAGTGTTGCTATCTCTACCGCAATGGCTAAGTTTCAATGTACACTATATAAGTATGAATACAAGATTAAAACTTAAATGGTTAATGTAAATGCGGAAACTTAAAGCGCAAAGTAGAGATGCAAACTGTCGTGGATGACGCTGGTATTTTTACCGAGGTATCCGGAACCGCGCAAGGTTCCGACTAATCCTCGTTGGTGCCCCTATGCAAAGGAAAGCCCACGCGAGGGCCAAGCACCTTGGTCGAGTAACTCTGTAGAGAGCCACGAGCCTTCTCCACACGCAAGTGGTGCTCCACTTTCGGCTCCTCTCGGACGCTCCCCGCCGTCTCCACTATCGAGCTTCCGACCGAAACGCCGCGGGCCTCGTTCCCTCCGGTACATGGTGGCGGCCGTGACACAAACGCGGTTGTCACGGTCTCGCAAGACTCTCGCCCCACTCGGTACAATTACAATGGCTCGCGCAAGAGTCGACGAGTTGTGTGATTTTACAAAACTCACTCAACTAACTAGGGTTCACCTAGAGCAAGCGCTAAAGTGGTCTAACTAACCTAAGCACTTCGTAAAGCACCTACGCTAATCACCGAGTGATTCTATTAAGCACTTGGGTGTAAGAGCACTTGTGAATGTCTACTATATGCCTTGGTATGTCTCTTGGGCTCCCACACTTGGAAATGGTCGGTTGGGGGTGTATTTATAGCCCCCAACACAAATATAGCCGTTGGAGGAAAGCTGCTGCTTTCTGCGGTCACACCGGACAGTCCGGTGTACATCGGACAGTCCGGTGGTGCACCAGACAACGTACTATTCCTTGTTCGGTGCACCTAGCCGTTGCCCTATCAGAGCAGATGACCGTTGGCGCCGCAGGCTTTTCACACCAGACAGTCTGGTCCCACCGGACAGTTCTGTGGTCTTCCCTCCGGGTGCCACCTGGAACTAGCCGTTGGGCTGCGGTTCCCTGGTGCACCGGACAGTCCGGCGTGTGGGCACTGGACAGTCCAATGCACTATGCACAGACAGTCTGCAGGCAACACATCTTCTTTTCTTGGACTTTTCTTTGATATTCTTAATGTCTTCTTTTGAGGTGTTGCTTTCCTCAATTCCTTGGTCCAAGTAACTCTAGCATCCTATGAACTACAACCACAAACACTAGGAAACTTATTAGTTCACAGATTGTGTTAATCATCAAGCACCAAAACTCAATTAGCCAAATGGCCCAGGGTCCATTTTCCTCACAATCTCCCCCTTTTTGGTGATTGATGACAACACAACCAAAGCAAGCAAATAATATAAGTATTTGAATGAAAATATACAATCTACTTGCTAGGATGCATGTTTGTCCCCACAATGTGATATTATGGACTTAAGCCTCCTCCTAACTCCATAATTCACTTACTTCCTATTTTGGACCAAATAACCAAAACCACTTGAAAAGCCACTTGCAGAATAAAATTTTAATTTGGTGGTGTTTGGTGTTTGATACGTTTTTCATTGCTTTGGTCCCCAAAACTTCTCCCCCTTTGCCATCAACCACCGAAAAGGAAGACATTAAAAGCATGTAGGAAGTAAATAAAGCTTGCCCCTCGTTAAGAATTTTATCAGATGATACCACTAGTGGGATATTAAATTAAACCACATGAAGGATACTAGTGGAGCCATCAAATAGTTATTCCTTAAATGAGTGTTCTCTTTAGAAAGAATTTTCTCCCTCCCCTTTTAGACGAAGAAATACTACCCCTGACAAAGATCTTCTACTTAGGAAAAGAATGTGAAAAGTAGAGCTGCAAGACATGATTTGAATAGACTAACTTCCCTTATGCATAGGTAACAGAATATGAGTTAACCACTTATGCATTTTTAGCAACATGGAAGTATATGATATGAAATATAGTCTAATCAAATATTGGAGAAGACATGTAAATGATACTAAATGTAGTCTCAAAGATACCAATTGAAAGTCAATGGCGTGCTTGTGAGACATGAGAGTTCTTGGAGATTTTGTAGTGGAAGTTTGTTGTCATTCTCCGGGGACTTCATTTTCCTTACAAAGAGACTATCACAAAAAAATAGACTTGAAAAAGATGTTAGTCTCAAAGTCTTAGATTATAGAGTAACCCCCCTAAAGGTGTGCATACAAGTTTTGAATACTTGTAGGAGACAAGCACTTTGATTTGATATCAAGAGGGGCAAATTATCTATAATCCGAACTTTGGCACATATAAGTGAAATGATACAAATTGTAGAATATCAGCGTTTTATCACTTGCAGTATTAACAATATCAATTGATGCATCATTTTACTATGGAGTGATAAAGGAGCTATGATAAACATTTTAAATCATGTAGGCTTGCTTAAGTGTGAATTTAAAACTAGCAGTCCTACCATGTGATTTACCTAGTATGCACGTATTTAAGCAAAAGTAAGTACAAAATGTAATACTAGGCATGAAAGGTAAAACTAGATGTAAGAAAATAGATACCCATATCTAAAAATAAGAAATACAATGAATCTAGTTACCTTAGTCATGGGTGGGGAAATTTGGGTCCAAAATTTTCACTAACTCACTTGGCAATAAACTTGATCCAATATGGTGTATCCCATGATATACATCCCAACTTTGCCAAGTCTCGAAATTTCCCGTTGACCTTTGGTCCACTCACTTCCCTTTCGGGATCCAAACCTTCTTGGTGCTTTTCATGGTTGAGATTATTTCCTTTGGCACCTAGATGCGTTTGGCCCCCTTTCCTTTATCGGCTTGCTTGTTGGCCTTGATTGCTATCACCTTTCCATTCTTTTTATTTTTGATAAAATATGGTGTAGCAGCCTTTGTGTCCACCTTTTTGATGTAGGTGTTGGAGATTTTGCTTGATGGCTTTTGCTTGAGCTTTTGCTTTTGCTTATCCCCAGTCATCGCCTTGCATTGGAAAGACTTGTGGCCTTCCTTGTGGCATAGCCTACAAATCACAGTTTCTCCCTCCATAGGCTTGTTCACTCCCGCAGTGGTGTTATCCTGTGGAGGTTGGATTTGTTTGGCTTTGCCTTTCTTGTTGTACAATGCCTTCCCTAGACAAGCCACTTCTTGTCTTAATTGCTCATTTTCCTTTGCAACCTCATTTGAACATGTTTCTACAACAATATTCTTAACAAGAACTTGGTTGCAGGGGTTATAATCATCAATTAAATCAAAGCAAGAAGTAGAAGCATCTTTCTTAATAATTTCAGGTATTTCAACTAAAGATGCTGCTGGGGTGCTACCAATGTTTTCTAGCTTAGTAGTTAGCTCATTATTGTGTATGCTAAGAATCTCCATTTTCTCTAGCAAATTTTCAATAGCTTCTTGGGAGCTAGCTAACTTAGCCTTAAGTTTTTCATTCTTTTTAATGAGACCATCATCGGTAGCAGTGGATGGAGCACTAGATTCTAATAGCTCATTTTTAGTTGACAGCTCACTATTTAAGTTTGCAAAAGTTTCAAATTTTTCTAGCAAACCTTTATAATCATTTTGGGAGCTAATCAACTTATTTTTCAAAGTTTTAAGTTGAGCTTTTTGCTTAGTACAAACATCCTAGAAAAATTCTATGGCTTCCACAAGTTCATCTACGGAGGGCTTTTCCTCACCTTCATCATCACTACTACTATCATCACTAGAGGATGGAATGCTCATTTTACCTCTTGCCATAAGGCATTTGTGTGATGACCATGATGAGAGTGATGAGGACCGGTGGCTACGCGTCTTTGGAGGTTCATCTTCACTTGAAGAATCATCCCAAGTTTTAACACTTGTTAGCGCCTTGCCTTTGCTTCTCCCCTTTTTGGGTTCGGCCATATTTGGACAGATGTCCCTGAAGTGGCCCTTCTCCCCACATGCGAAGCATCCTCTCTTCCTTTGCTTTTTCCTGTCAATCTTAAAGAGAAGATCTTTGACCTGCAGACGTACACCCATTAGATTAATCTTGCGGATCATCCTCATTACCTTTCCGACGCGTTGGATTGTTTCTTCGTCCTCGGAGGATGATGTGCATGGTTGATTATCTTCATCATCATCACTTTCTCCTTCTTCCTCTTCTTCACTTGAGGAACTTGGAGTGGGAGCCTTCTTCTTGCCCTTCCTTTCATCACATGCAAAAGCATATGGCCTTGAGGAAGTTGGCTCCTCTCCCCGACATATTTTTCGCGACATCTCGAAGGCCACGATTTTTCCAATCACAATGGTCGGGGTCATTGCACTCAAGTCCTCCATATTATGGAGAATCGTGATGATGCTCCCATATCTTTGTTGTGGTAGTAGGGAGATAATCTTTCTCACAATGTCCGCATCACCTAGCTTATTTATGCCAATAGAGTTGAGCTCATTGATGATTAGATTTAAACGAGAATACATGTCCCTAACAAGCTCATCATCTCTCATAGCAAAAGAATTATACTCATTTAAGACTAGGCAGTGTTTTTGCTCACGGACATTAGATGTGCCGTCATGGAGCTCATGCAATTTTAGCCAAATGTCATTAGCAGTTTTCAATGTAAATACTTGATTAAAAATATCCATGCTAAGAGATTCATACAGGCAATTTTTGGCTCTAGCATTTAAATGAATTTCTTTCTCCTCACTCGTGGTGGGTTTCTCGGGATTCTTAGGGGGTTTCATCCCGTCATGAGTGACTCTCCAAACACCTAGATCAACGACCTCTAGGTAACAAGCCATTGTAGCACTATAATATGGGAAGTTAGTGCCGTCGAAGTGTGGTGGCCTATGGGTATCCATCCCTTCCTCTAAAAAGCGTCGGCTCTTTTAGCGGTGAAGCTAAAACGTTTCAAATGAGCCAAACCAGGCTCTGATACCACTTGTAGGAAATGGGTGACACCTAAGAGGGGGGGGTGAATTAGGACTTCTAAAACTTACTCTAAACTAGGCCACAAATAAATCTCTAGAGAAAACCTATGCAAATAATCAAACTAGAATGTGCAAACTAGGTTTTGTCTAAGTGTTGCTATCTCTACCGCAATGGCTAAGTTTCAATGTACACTATATAAGTATGAATACAAGATTGAAACTTAAATGCTTAATGTAAATGCAGAAACTTAAAGGGCAAAGTAGAGATGTGTCAGCGTTTCGACCCCGGGGGGTCCCTGGACCGACGAGTAAATTGTCGCCGCGTGTCGCAGCCCAGATGGGTCGGCGTGAGATGGAGCACGAAGGGGGGTAGGAGAGAGGGAGAAAAGGGAAAAACCCACGGCCTCCGTGTTGTCCTGCGCCCAGGTCGGGTGCGCTTGCAGTAGGGGGTTACAAGCGTCCGCGTGGAGGGGGAGAGCGAGGGACCCTACGCGCCGTCCCGTCCTCCCGCGCGGCCAACCTCTTCGTAAGAGAGCCCTGGACCTTCCTTTTATAGGCGTAAGGAGGGGGTCTAGGTGTACAATAGGAGGTGTAGTAGTGCGCCATCGTGTCTAGCAGAGAGGAGCTAGTGCCCTAAGTACATGCCGTTGTGGCAGCCAGAGAGGTTTTGGCACCTTGTTCATGTGATGTCGTGGCCGTCGGAGGAGCGTTGGAGCCTTGCGGAAGGACAGCTGTCAGGGCTGTCGAGTCCTTGTTGACGTCTCCTTGCTTCCGTAAAGGGCTGAGAGTCGCCGTCGTCATGGAGCACGTGGGGCGCCATTATTATCTGTTTACCGGGGCGAGCCAGATGGGACGCCGGTCCTGTTACCTGTAGCCTGAGCTAGCTAGGGATAGGGTAATGATGGCCCCTCCTGTGACGTGGTCGGTCCGAGCCCTGGGTCGGGTGAGGCGGAGGCTCCTCCGAGGTCGGGGTCGAGTCGGTCTTTCGAGGTCGAGGTCGTGTCCGAGCCCTGGGTCGGGCGAGGCGGAGACTGTCGTCCGAGGTCAAGGCCGAGTCCGAGCCCTGGGGTCGGGCGAGGCGGAGTTCGTCGTCTTCCGGGGCCGAGCCCGAGTCCGAGCCCTGGGGTCGGGCGAGGCAGAGTTCGTCAGTCTTCTGGGGCCGAGCCCGAGTCTAAGCCCTGGGGTCGGGCGAGGCGGAGTTCGTCGTCTTCCGGGGCCGAGCCCGACTCCGAGCCCTGGGTCGGGCGAGGCGGAGTTCATCATCTTCCGGGGCCGAGCCTGAGTCTGGGCCCTGGGGTCGGGCGAGGCGGAGTTTCCTATGGTGCCCGAGGCCGGACTTGGCTGCTGTCAGCCTTACTCTGTCGAGTGGCACAGCAGTCGGAGAAACGCAGGCGGCGCTCTCTTCTTGTCAGACCGGTCAGTGGAGCGGCGAAGTGACTGCGGTCACTTTCGGCTCTGTCGACTGAAGGGCGCGTGACAGGATAAGGTGTCAGGCCATCCTTGCATTAAATGCTCCTGCGATTCGGTCGGTCTGTGTGGCGATCTGGCCAAGGTTGCTTCTTGGCGAAGACTGGGTCTCGGGCGGGCCGAAGGTGTGTCCGTCGCTTGAGGGGGTCCTCGGGCGAGACGTGAATCTTCCGGGGTCGGCTGCCCTTGCCCGAGGCTGGGCTCGGGTGAGGCGAGGTCGTGTCCCTTGAATGGATCGAGCCTTGGCTTAATCGCACCCATCAGGCCTTTGCAGCTTTGTGCTGATGGGGGTTAGCAGCTGAAATTAGGAGTCTTGGGGGTACCCCTAATTATGGTCCCCGACAGTAGCCCCCGAGCCTCGAAGGGAGTGTTGATACTCGCTTGGAGGCTTTTGTCGCACTTTTTTGCAAGGGGATCAGCCTTCCTCGGTTGCTTTTTGTTCCGGTGGGTGCGCGCGAGCGCACCCGCCAGGTGTAGCCCCCGAGGCCTCGGAGGAGTAGTTTGACTCCTTCGAGGTCTTAGTACGTTTCGTAATGCTTCGGCCGGTCTGGCTGCTCCCTCATGCGAACTGGCCGTAGCCCGGGTGAACAGTCGAGTCCCAAGTTCTCGGGCTGGTATGTTGACGCTGTCAACGGTTTGGCCGGAGCCGGGTTTGCGAGAGCAGCCCCCGAGCCTCCGCATAGAGCGAGAGGACGGTAAGGGACAAACTCGGCTTTTTACATACGCCCCTGCGTCACCTTTCCGCAAGGAGGAGGGGGGGAAAGCGCCATGTTGCCCTCGGAGGGCGCCGAACATGGTGTCTCCAGTGAGTTGCTAGCGGGTAATCCAAGTGGACGCCCGTGCCCCATTTGTTAGGGGTCGGCTAGTGGCCCGGAGGCGCGCTCCAAAAGTACCTGCGGGTGACTTGCCGGACCCGGTCCCCTTTTGACGGGGTCCAAGGGCTCGATGCCTCCCTCTGGTGGGATTCCGTTACAAAATCGTTCCCGTTGGTCTCAGAAATGTCCTAGGGTACCTCGGGAGCGTAGCCCGAGCCTCGGTTATGTATCGAACGTACCCAGGGTCATCCCTCGCTCTGCGTCTGAGGCGGCTGTCGAACCCTTCGGGGGCCAGCCTTCGAACCCCTGATCTGTAGTGGGCGCGAAGCCCGAGTGGCCTGAGGCGGCCGTTGAACCCTTTCGAGGGGCCGACCTTCGAACCTCTGACCAGTAGTGGGCGCGGAGCCTGAGTGCTCTGAGGCGGCTGTTGAACCCTTCCGAGGGGCCAGCCTTTGAACCTTTGATCAGTAGGGGGGCTCGGGGCTCGCTTCCTTCGCGGAGAAGGATCCCTTTTGGAGTATCCCCTTTTCCGACCCCTGAGGCAAGAGAGAGAAAGAGGAAGTGAAAAGGATACGAAATCGAATGACGTGGCGCACCTTTTTTGACGCGGTCATTATGGAGGAGGTGAAGCGTCGCCTGCTTCGCCTGCCAAAGGTGCCGCCTATCCTGCCGCAGAGTTAATGCGACGGGATGAGTGGTTCACGGGGCGGCCGTTGCGCGCGCGCGCGAGCCGTTCGAGGGACGGGCGTCTCGCTTTGAGTTTTGAACCTTGCGACGGGTTCAGGCGAAGTGTTGAATGGGTCTTGCCTGGGCCTTTATATATTCGGGAGAGGGGCTGGTGACGGTTCTTTACTCAGCGGCTTGCCTCCCACTTAGGTTTTCGCAACCCGAGGGAATAGCCAGAGAAAGGAAACCACGCACCCAGTTCCTCCGCCGCCACCTCTTCCGCTTGGTGATGGCCGACCGGGTGACCATTGTTCCGCCGCGCGATCCGTGGCCTTTCTCCACCGTCACGGCGGATGACCTGGAGGCCCTTGTTGCTGAGGGTTTGCTTCGCCCTCTCTCTGGTGACTCGCGGCCGGAGTGGATGGTCCCTTCGAGCGGAGCTGCCCCGTCCCTGCCGCCGGGGTATGTCGTGAGCTTTATCTCCTTTCACGAGCGGGGGTTCGGAGTGCCGGCAAGCTGTTTTATGCGGGCGATTCTGCATGTCTACGGGGTGGAGCTGCACAACCTCAGTCCCAACTCCATCTCGCAAGCTGCCATCTTTGTGGCGGTTTGTGAAGGATACTTGGGGATTGACCCTCACTGGGACTTGTGGACCCATCTCTTCTCTGCGGAGCTTTTTGCCTCGCCGACGGGGGAAAGAAGGGTCCGCATGGCGGTGCGGGCCGGTGGCTGCATCCTCCAGCTGAGGCAGGCGCGGGCGCTGCAGTACATCCCTGCCGTCCTGGCGTCTTCGAACAAAGGGTGACAGTGCCGGTGGTTCTATCTCCGAAATGACGACGGGAGGCTCCCGTCGTTTTCTCAGCGAGTGGTGACCGCCGCCACCGATAACTGGCGCTACGGGACCCCGCGCGATAGACAGAAGAATCTCTAGCCCCTTCTGAAGCCCCTGGAGGAGCTGCAGAAAGGAGGGCTCACCGCTACGGGGGTGGTTGCCGCCATTCATCGCCGGAGGGTGCTCCCTTTGACGGAGCGGCGGCTGCCGCTTTGGGAGATGACGCCGGGGGTCAACTTGGAGGGTTCGCGGATTTCCTTGGATCCCCTTCCCATCGAAGACCTCCACAGGCGGGTAGCGGGCACGTTGGGGAAGCCGGACGCCGGCGTCTTTTCCCAGCTCTCGATGCGTCCCGATCGCGGGTGTGTGTCCCTGGTGAGTGTCCGCTCCTTCTTCCTTCTTGTGTCGGATTGCCCTTGGTTCTCACAGCCGAGACCTTTCGTCCGTCTCTAGGAGGTGGGGTTTCACAAGCCTTCCCTGCCACCGGTCCTGGAGGACGCGATGGACCGAGCTGCGCGGAGGGTCGCCGCGGAGAAGAGGAAGGAGAAGAAGGACGTGGAGAAGGCTCGGGCCCGTGAACGGATGCAGGCTCGGGACGCCTTGGAAAGGCTTCATCGTTCGGCAGGAGAGGGATGGGCTCCCGAGGGAGCCATCGCTGGAGACGCCTGATGATGACGACGACGACGATGAAGACGATGATGAAGACGACGACATGGTTGCCCGCCTCGGCTTCAGCCCGGATCTGAGGCTGGGCCAGGGGTCGTCGAGCCAGCCCCCGAGCGGGCTGGCGCCGTCAATATCCGGGGCCGGGACGTCGGGGTCCCGGTCCGAAGAACGGGGGCAGGCCGAGGGGGTACTTGACCCCTTGGCCGAGGTAGTTGAGGTGACCCCGGGGAGTCAGGCCGAGCCACCTGTTCCCCAAGAACCGTTGCCCGTGCCGACTGTGCAGGAGGGTGACCCTCGGGTCGTCGTGGCTGCGCCTGGGCAGTCCATCCTTCTGGTGCCTCGGGCGCCCAAGGCAAGGATGGTGCCGAAGCCGGCAGCGGGGCTGACCTCGGTGGTACCTTCGGGGATCGAGGCTCGAGAGACCTCCCCACAGGCACGATTGATCGTGGCCTGGAGTGGGTAAGTATCTTAGGATATCTTTGTCCTAGCTCCTCCTTCGTGTGATCTGATCCTGCTCTTCCTTTTCTTCCCAGCAAACGGAGGCATGGTTTGACCGGTCTGGCTCCCCGAAAGGCCCTCAAAACGGCGCCGACTTCTGCAGCCAGTGCCGCACCGGGCCTCGCCGACCAGCTGGCCTTCTTACAAGATGCCCCAAAGCGGGGGGCCTAGGCGGCACAAGTTGCCGTGGGGCGAGCTCCTGAGGCTGACTCTTCTGCCGAGGCGGCCATCGTGCCGAGGGAGACTGCTGGTGCGGCTGCGGCCTCGAGCCCACCAGACGTGTTGCCGGCGCTGTCACCGGCTTCTGCCGAGGCCGCTGCCGTTCTGGCCGTGGAGCCACCCGTCACCGCCGACGCTGAGATGGCCGAGGCGTCGCTACTTGATGCCTCGGAGGAGGGGGGCGCAGAACCGTGACCCGTCCTGGGGAGCGGCAACCTCGTCCCCGCGTGGCGCAGTCCCGACGGGCGGTGTCAGTCGCTCCGGTTCTGGACCAGTGGGGCTTCGGATCCCCTCTTCGTTCTTGATGATGAGCGAGAGGAGTAGTCTTGGGACGGGCTTCGTGAGTGTGCCGAGGCAACGGTGGGGTCGCTTCGGTCGACCTTGGAGGTGCTTTGCAGGGACGTTCCTAAGATCCTCTAGGTAAGGATTTCAAGCATACCTTTCACGCGATCAAGGCATTCTTTGTGACGCCCCTCTTCTTTTCCTTAGGATCTGACGGATCTGAGCACCGCCAAGTCGTCATTCATCCGCCGCGAGGCCGATGTCTGGGGTTCGCTGCGGTTCCTGAGGACCACGCTTGCCGGGGCTACCGAGCGCCTCTCCCAACGGAGCGCTGAGGTGGCGGACCTTCGGTTGCTCTGTGTTGATCAGGGAGCGGAGGCAGCGGCGGCACGCGCAGAGGCGCAGCGGTAGCGGTTGGAGCTTGGCCAGGTCATCGGCGAGCGGGACCAATCTTGGGGCCGGGCCGCCGAGGCTGAAAGCCGGGCTGAGGCCCTTGGAGACCAGTTAACCGAGGCATCTGCTCGGGCTGGAGCCCTTGCGGCAGACCTAGCCGTGGCCCAAGCCGCATCCTTGGAGCAGTGTGCCCGAGCCGAAGGTATGTCTTGGCTGTTTTAAGATTTTGATTCAGCTTCGTTCTTCAACTCGTGTTTGAAGTCTTCTGCCTTGGCTGTTTGCAGAGCTCGAGTCTGCCCTCGATGAGTCCACCAAGGCACTTGCCCAGGCGGCCGAGCAGAGGGAGGCCGACCACGCGGCCATGTCCGAGGCCATCTCGGCCTTCTAGCCGGGTCTTTGGTCTCGACGACATCCCCTCGGGGAGCTCCCCTCAGAGTCGCCTGCAGGCCTTGGGTGACCATGCACGCGGCAGACTCCGCGAGGCGCTGCATCACGGCGTTAGGCGGGCCTTCGCCATGCTCGCTTCCCACTACGATGTGGACCTGGAGTAGGTCAGCGAGGGGTACTGCCTTCCCGATGAGGACAAAGCTGCCCTGGCCGAAGTCCAGAGGCTTGACGCGGCCGCTGCGGGCCCAAGCACGGTGCTAGCGACCACCTTCGAAGCACAGATGCTCCCGCTTGCGCCGTCGTCCAAGGCCGGGGCGGATCTCGCCGAAGGCGGAAACGAAGCTGAGGGCGCGGCTCCTTCTCCGGGCGACGCCTGATTCTGCCGGAGTAGTTTATTTTGAATGCATATGTGTCTTTTGCGGCCGCCGAGGCCCGAACACTTTATCGTCGTAATATAAGGCTGTGTCTTTTTTCCTCCTGTTTTGCATACCCGGATTCGTTCGTCAGTAGCAGGATTGCTTACCCAAGTAAGAGTTATTTTTCGCGGTAGGTGACGAGTGAGGTATCCGTATCCCAGAGGCGTAGGAGTCCCTCGGCTCGGTCGGCCTTGCCACTTACATGCACTCTTATTCATTTCTTGGGGTCCTGTTACTGATATAGCCGGGAGATGCGAAAGTCGTTTTGATGGAAGACTTTTTCCGAGGAAAATTTTGACGCAGGGGGGCTCGCCCCTTCTAGCCCCCGAGGGAGGGTAGGGCTTTGCCGAGGCAAGGCTGACCCTTCCTTGATGGTTAGACTTTGTTGGCGTATGTAAACGAAGTGTATGAACGACTCGAAAACATCTTAAGGGTAGAAGCGACGTAGCTGTCGGATGTTCCAAGCGTTGCTGTAGACCTCGCCCTGACTGTTGGCCAGCTTGTACGTCCCGGGCTTCAAAACCTTGGCGATGATGAACGGTCCTTCCTAGGGAGGCGTGAGCTTGTGCCGCCCTCCGGCGTCTTGTCGCAGCCGAAGCACCAGGTCGCCCACTTGGAGGTCTCGGGACCGAACCCCTCGGGCGTGGTAGCGTCGCAGGGACTGCTGGTACCGCGCGGAGTGTAGTAAGGCCATGTCCTGAGCCTCTTCGAGCTGGTCCAGTGAGTCTTCTCGGTCGGTCTGGTTTCTTTGGTCGTCGTACGCCCTCGTCCTCGGGGAACCGTATTCTAAGTCCGTGGGCAAGACGGCCTCGGCCCCATAGACTAGAAAGAACGGTGTGAAGCCCGTGGCTCGACTCGGCGTTGTCCTCAGACTCCAGACACCGAGGGGAGTTCCTTCATCCATCGCCTGCCGAACTTGTGGAGGTCGCTGTAGATCCTTGGCTTGAGTCCTTGCAGAATCATGCCGTTGGCACGTTCCACCTGCCCATTCGTCATGGGGTGAGCCACGGCAGCCCAGTCCACCCGGATATGGTGATCCTCGCAGAAGTCCAGGAACTTTCTGCAGGTGAACTGGGTGCCGTTGTCGGTGATGATGGAGTTCAGGACCCCAAAGCGATGGATGATGTTGGTGAAGAATGCCACCGCCTGTTCAGACCTGATGCTGTTCAGGGGTCGGACCTCGATCCACTTGGAGAATTTGTCGATGGCGACCAGCAGGTGCGTGTAGCCCCCGGGTGCCTTCTGCAAGGGACCGACGAGGTCCAGTCCCCATACGACAAACGGTCAGGTGATGGGTATTGTCTGCAGAGCCTGAGCGGGCAGGTGGGTCTGCCTCGCGTAGAATTGAAACCCTTGGCAGGCGCGGACAATTCTAGTGGCGTCGGCCACCGTGGTTGGCCAGTAGAAACCTTGTTGGAAGGCGTTTCCAACAAGGGCTCGGGGCGCTGCGTGATGACCGCAAGCCCCCGAGTGTATTTCTCGTAAGAGCTCCTGGCCTTCGGCAATGGATATGCACCGCTGGAGGATGCCGGATGGGCTGCGGTGGTAGAGCTCCTTCCCGTCACCCAGTAAGACGAACGACTTGGCGCGCCGCGCCAGTCGCCGAGCCTTGGCTCGGTCGAGGGGCAGCTCTCCTTAGTGGAGATATTGCAGGTACAGGGTCTGCCAGTTTTGATTAGGCTGGTCCCCACTCCGCCCTTCCTCGATGCGCAGTGCCTCACCCTCGGGGGCCGAGGGTGCTTCAGGCCGAGCCGAGGGCGCCTCGGGCTGTGCCAAGGGTGCCTCAGGCTGGGTCGAGGCCTTCTCGGGCTCGGGCGTGTCGTCGGTCTTGACTGAGGGTTGATGTAGGTCTCGGGAGAAGACGTCCGGGGGAACCGTTGTCTGCCCTGAGGCTATCTTAGCCAGCTCGTCCGCAGTCTCGTTGTGTCGTCGGGCGATGTGGTTGAGCTCGAGCCCGTAGAACTTGTCCTCCAGGCTCCGAACCTCATCGCAGTAGGCTTCCATCTTCGGGTCGCGGCAGTGGGAGTTCTTCATAACTTGGTCGATGACGAGCTGTGAGTCACTGCGAGCGTCGAGGCGTCAGACCCCTAGCTCAATGGCAATGCACAACCCGTTGACCAGAGCTTCGTACTCAGCCACGTTGTTGGACGCCGGGAAATGGAGGCGCATCACGTAGCTTAGGTGTTTCCCGAGGGGCGAGATGAAGAGCAGGCCCACGCCTGCCCCTGTTTTCATCAGCGACCCATCGAAAAACATGGTCCAGAGTTCCGGCTGGATTGGAGCCGTCAGGAGCTGGGTGTTGACCCATTCAACCACAAAGTCCGCCAAGACTTGGGACTTGATGGCCTTCTGAGGGGCGAACGAGATCGTCTCACCCATGATTTCCACCGCCCACTTTGCAATCCTACCCGAGGCCTCTCAGCACTGGATGATCTCCCCCAGGGGGAAGGACGACACCACAGTCACCGGATGAGACTCGAAGTAGTGTCGCAACTTTCGCCGCGTCAGGATCACCGCGTATAGTAGCTTCTGAATTTGCGGGTAGCGGATCTTGGTCTCGGATAGTACCTCACTGATGAAGTAAATCGGCCTCTGGACGGGCAATGCATGCCCTTCTTCTTGTCTCTCAACCACGATCACAGCGCTGACCACCTGAGTGGTAGCGGCGACGTAGATCAAGAGGGCTTCTCCGGCGGCGGGGGGCACCAAGATGGGCGCGTTCGTAAGGAGTGCCTTCAGGTTCCCGAGGGCTTCCTTGGCCTCGGAGGTCCAAGTGAAGCACTCGGTCTTTCTTAAGAGGCGGTACAGAGGTAGGCCTCTTTCGCCGAGGCGCGAGATGAAACGGCTCAGAGCCGCAAGGCATCCCATGACCCTCTGTATGCCTTTTAAGTCCTTGATGGGCCCCATGTTGGTGATGGCCGCGATTTTCCCGGGTTGGCCTCGATGCCCCGCTCGGAGACGATGAACCCCAAGAGCATGCCTCGGGGGACTCCGAAGACACACTTCTCGGGATTGAGTTTTACGCATTTCGCCTTGAGACACCGGAATGTCGTTTCAAGGTCGGAAAGGAGGTCGGAGGCTTTCCTCGTCTTAACTACGATGTCATCGACATAAGCCTCGACCGTTCGACCAATGTGTTCGCCGAACACGTGGTTCATGCACCTTTCGTACGTCGCACCCGCATTCCTCAAACCAAATGGCATAGTAACATAGCAGTACATGCCAAAAGGTGTGATGAAAGAAGTCGCGAGCTGGTCGGACTCTTTCATCCTGATTTGGTGATACCCTGAGTAGGCATCAAGGAAAGACAGGGTTTCACATCCCGCAGTGGGATCCACGATTTGATCGATGCGAGGCAAAGGATAGGGAACTTTTGGGCATGCTTTGTTTAGACCAGTGTAGTCTACACACATCTGCCATTTCCCTCCTTTTTTTCTCACAAGCACGGGGTTGGCAAGCCATTCGGGATGGAATACCTCTTTGATGAACCCTGCGGCCATCAGCTTGTGGATCTCCTCGCCTATGGCTCTGCTCTTTTCTTCGTCGAATCGACGCAGAGGTTGCTTCACGGGTCGGGCTCCAGCTCGGATATCCAGCGTGTGCTCGACGACATCCCTCGGTATGCCAGGCATGTCCGAGGGACTCCACGCGAAAACTTCGGCGTTTGCGCGGAGAAAGTCGACGAGCACTGCTTCCTATTTGGGGTCGAGCTTGGAGCCGATCCGTATCTGCTTGGAGGCGTCGTTGCTGGGGTCGAGTGGGACGGACTTAATCGTCTCCGCTGGCTCAAAGTTGCCGGCATGGCGCTTCACGTCTGGCACCTCCTTGGAGAGGCTCTCCAGGTCGGCGATGAGGGCATCGGATTCGCCGAGGGCCTCGGCATACTCCACACACTCTACGTCGCATTCGTACACGTGTCGGTACGTGGGGCCGACAGTGATGACCCCGTTGGGGCCCGACATCTTGAGCTTGAGGTAGGTGTAGTTGGGGACGACCATGAACTTGTCGTAGCATGACCTCCCCAGTACCGCGTGGTAGGTTCCTCGGAACCCAACCACCTCGAACGTGAGGGTTTCCCTTCTGAAGTTGGAGGGAGTCCCGAAGCAGACGGGCAGATCGAGTCGTCCAAGGGGTTGGACGCGTTTCCCGGGGATGATCCCGTGAAAAGGCGCCGCACCGGCCTGGACCGAGGACAGATCGATCTGCAGGAGCTCGAGGGTCTCAGCGTAGATGATGTTGAGGCTGCTGCCTCCATCCATGAGGACCTTGGTGAGCCTGACGTTGCCGATGACGGGGTCGACAACGAGTGGATATTTCCCCGGGCTCAGCACGCGGTCGGGGTGATCGCCCTGGTCGAAGGTGATGGGCTTGTCGGAACAGTCTAGGTAGACTGGCGCCGCCACCTTTACCGAGCAGACCTCCCGACGCTCTTGCTTGCGGTGCCGAGCCGAGGCGTTCGCCACTGGCCCACCATAGATCATGAAGCAGTCGCAGACCTCGGGGAACTCCTCTGCCTTGTGATCCTCCTTCTTGTCGTCGTGGTGGGCCCTGCCACCCTCCGCAGGTGGCCCGGCCCTGTGAAAGTGGCGCCCAAGCATGGCGCATTCCTCAAGGGTGTGCTTGACGAGTCCCTAATGATAGGGGCACGGCTCCTTGAGCATCTTGTCGAATAGATTGGTGCCTCCGGGAGGTTTCCGAGGGTTCTTGTACTCAGCAGTGGCGACAAGGTCCGCGTCGGCGGCGTCACGTTTCGCTTGTGACTTCTTCTTGCCTTTCTTCTTGGTGCCGCGCTGAGCGGACGCCTCGGGAACATCTTCCGGCTAGCGGCCCTGGGCTGCTTGTCCTTCCGGAAGATGGCCTCAACCTCCTCCTGGCCAGAGGCGAACTTGGTGGCGATGTCCATCAGCTCGCTCGCCCTGGTGGGGGTCTTGCGACCCAGCTTGCTCACCAGGTCGTGGCAGGTGGTGCCGGTGAGGAACGCGCCGATGACATCCAAATCGGTGACATTGGGCAGCTCGGTGCGCTGCTTTGAGAATCGCCGGATGTAGTCCCGGAGAGACTCTCCCGGCTGCTGGCGGCAGCTTCGGAGATCCCAGGAGTTCCCAGGGCGCACGTACGTGTCTTGGAAATTACCTGCGAAGGCTTGGACCAGGTCGTCCCAGTTGGAGATCTGCCCCGGAGGCAGATGCTCTAGCCAGGCCCGAGCGGAGTCAGGAGAGGAACAGGGGGAGGTTGCGGATGACGAGGTTGTCTTCGTCCGTTCTACCCAGTTGGCAGGCCAGCTGGTAGTCCGCGAGCCACAGTTCCGGCCTTGTCTCCCCCGAGTACTTTGTGATGGTAGTCGGGGTTCGGAACCGAGTCGGGAACGGCGCCCGTCGTATGGCTCGGCTGAAAGCCTGCGGGCCGGGTGGTTCGGGCGAGGGGCTTTGATCCTCCCCGCTGTCGTAGCGTCCCCCACGCCTGGGGTGGTAGCCTCGGCGCACCCTCTCGTCGAGGCGGGCTCGATGGTTGCGGTGGTGGTGCTCGTTGCCGAGGCGTCCCGGGGCTGCAGGCGCTGTGTTGCGCGTGCGCCCGGTGTGGACCGAGGCTTCCCGCACGAATCGGGAAGTCGCGGCGCGGTGCTCCGAGGGGTATCCCTGCCTTCGGGAGGCAGAGCTCTCGGCCCGTCAGACCGCGGCATCCTCCAGGAGATTCTTGAGCTCTCCCTGGATCCGCCGCCCTTCGGTGGTTGACGGTTCCGGCATTTTGCGGAGAAGTATCGCTGCCGCAGCCAGGTTCTGGCTGACCCCACTGGAAGCCGGTGGTGGCCTTGCCCTGACGTCGTCGGCGATGCGGAGCTGGATGCCCTGGGGTAGATGACGTGCTTCTCCGGCCGGAGCTTGGTCTACCCATTCCTACCCGATGTTCCTGCGGAGCGGCTCAAGTGTTCCTGCCCCCTCGTCGAGCCTGGCCTGCATTTCGCGGATTTGCTCAAGCTGTGCGTCCTAACTCCCCGCAGGGACTGGGACCACAGCTAGCTCCCGAAGGATGTCAACACGAGGCGCAGGCCTAGGGGGATCACTGTTTTCCGGTATACCAAGATGGTTGCCTTCGTCGGGACCCCCTAGATTGATGTGGAAACATTCACGACTTGGGCCGCAGTCTCCGTTGCCGAAGCTGCGGCTACCGTCGGAACAATCGGAAAGGCAGTAGTCACATGCGGTCATGAAGTCCCGCATGGCACTGGGGTTACCGAGCCCAGAGGAATCCCAACCAAAGTTGGGCTCGTCATCTTCCTCGGAACCCGAGGGTCCGTAGGTCGAGACGGCCGTCAGCCGGTCCCAGGGTGACCACATATGATACCTCGAAGGGTTGGTGCATGCCTCTATGAAGGCTTCCACCGAAGCGGGGTCGCTTGATGGGTCGAGGGCGAATCCAAAAGGCATGAGACGGGAATCGGTCGGTACCTCTTGGTCGACAGGTGGTGATGTTGTCACGTCGGGGGCGGACTACACCGTCGTCTTAGGTACGAGGGTGACGCCCAGCAAGTCCTTCGCGAGCGTGCTGGCGTCATCCGTCCGCTTGGAGCTGGCGTGTTGCGGGGAAACGGCGCTCGTCTTCGTCTCAGACGCGAGGTCGACGCCCGACGTGTCCCCCATCGGATGGCATAGTAACATAGCAGTACATGCCAAAAGGTGTGATGAAAGAAGTCACGAGCTGGTCGGACTCTTTCATCCTGATTTGGTGATACCCTGAGTAGGCATCGAGGAAAGACAGGGTTTCGCATCCCGCAGTGGAATCCACGATTTGATCGATGCGAGGCAGAGGGTAGGGAACCTTTGGGCTTGCTTTGTTAAGACCAGTGTAGTCTACACACATCCGCCATTTCCCTCCTTTCTTTCTCACAAGCACGGGGTTGGCAAGCCATTCGGGATGGAATACCTCTTTGATGAACCCTGCAGCCATCAGCTTGTGGATCTCCTCGCCTATGGCCCTGCGCTTTTCTTCGTCGAATCGGCGCAGAGGTTGCTTCACGGGTCGGGCTCTAGCTCGGATATCCAGCGAGTGCTCGGCGACATCCCTCGGTATGCCAGGCATGTCCGAGGGACTCCACGCGAAAACTTTGGCGTTTGCGCGGAGAAAGTCGATGAGCACTGCTTCCTATTTGGGGTCGAGCTTGGAGCCGATCCGGATCTGCTTGGAGGCGTCGTTGCTGGGGTCAAGAGGGACAAACTTAACCATCTTCGCTGGCTCAAAGTTGCCGGCATGGCGCTTCACGTCTGGTGCCTCCTTGGAGAGGCTCTCCAGGTCGGCGATGAGGGCCTCGGATTCGGCGAGGGCCTCGGCATACTCCACGCACTCTACGTTGCATTCGTACGCGTGTCGGTACGTGGGGCCAACGGTGATGACCCCGTTGGGGCCCGACATCTTGAGCTTGAGGTAGGTGTAGTTGGGGACGGCCATGAACTTGGTGTAGCATGGCCTCCCTAGTATTGCGTGGTAGGTTCCTCGGAACCCGACCACCTCGAACCTGAGGGTTTCCCTTCTGAAGTTGGAGGGAGTCCCGAAGCAGACGGGCAGATCGAGTCGTCCGAGGGGTTGGACGCGTTTCCCGGGCATGATCCCGTGAAAAGGCGTCGCACCGGCCCGGACCGAGGACAGATCGATCTGCAGGAGCTCGAGGGTCTCGGCGTAGATGATGTTGAGGCTGCGGCCTCCGTCCATCAGGACCTTGGTGAGTCTGACGTTGCCGATGACGGGGTCGACAACGAGCGGATATTTCCCCAGGCTCGACACGCGGTCGGGGTGATCGCCCTGGTCGAAGGTGATGGGCTTGTCGGACCAGTCTAGGTAGACTGGCGCCGCCACCTTTACCGAGCAGACCTCTCGACGCTCTTGCTTGCGGTGCCGAGCCGAGGCGTTCGCCACTGGCCCACCGCAGATTATGAAGCAGTCACGGACCTCGGGGAACTCCTCTGCCTTGTGATCCTCCTTCTTGTCGTCGTGGTGGGCCCTGCCACCCTCCGCAGGTGGCCCGGCCCTGTGAAAGTGGCGCCGAAGCATGGCGCATTCCTCAAGGGTGTGCTTGACGGGTCCCTGATGATAGGGGCACGGCTCCTTGAGCATCTTGTCGAATAGATTGGCGCCTCCGGGAGGTGTCCGAGGGTTCTTGTACTCAGCGGCGGCGACAAGGTCCGCGTCGGCGGCGTCGCGTTTCGCTTGCGACTTCTTCTTGCCTTTCTTCTTGGTGCCGCACTGAGCGGACGCCTCGGGAACATCTTCCGGCTGGCGGCCCTGGGGCTGCTTGTCCTTCCGGAAGATGGCCTCAACCGCCTCCTGGCCAGAGGCGAACTTGGTGGCGATGTCCATCAGCTCGCTCGCCCTGGTGGGGGTCTTGCGACCCAGCTTGCTCACCAGGTCACGGCAGGTGGTGCCGGCGAGGAACGCGCCGATGACATCCGAATCGGTGATGTTGGGCAGCTCGGTGCGCTGCTTTGAGAATCGCCGGATGTAGTCCCGGAGAGACTCTCCCGGCTGCTGGCGGCAGCTTCGGAGATCCCAGGAGTTCCCAGGGCGCACGTACGTGCCCTGGAAATTACCGGCGAAGGCTTGGACCAGGTCGTCCCAGTTGGAGATCTGCCCCGGAGGCAGATGCTCCAGCTAGGCCCGAGCGGAGTCAGAGAGGAACAGGGGGAGGTTGCAGATGATGAGGTTGTCGTCGTCCGTTCCACCCAGTTGGCAGGCCAGCCGGTAGTCCGCGAGCCACAGTTCCGGCCTTGTCTCCCCCGAGTACTTTGTGATGGTAGTCAGGGTTCAGAACCGGGTCGGGAACGGTGCCCGTCATATGGCTCGGCTGAAAGCCTACGGGCCGGGTGGTTCAGGCGAGGGGCTCCGATCCTCCCCGCTGTCGTAGCTTCCCCCACGCCTAGGGTGGTAGCCTCGGTGCACCCTGTCGTCGAGGCGGGCTCGATGGTTGCGGTGGTGGTGCTCGTTGCCGAGGCGTCCCGGGGCTGCAGGCGCTGTGTTGCTCGTGCGCCCGGTGTGGACCGAGGCTTCCCGCACGAATCGGGAAGTCACGGCGCGGTGCTCCGAGGGGTATCCCTGCCTTCGGGAGGCAGAGCTCTCGGCCCGTCGGACCGCGGCATCCTCCAGGAGATTCTTGAGCTCTCCCCGGATCCGCCGCCCTTCGGTGGTTGACGGTTCTGGCATTGCGCGGAGAAGTATCGCTGCCGCAGCCAGGTTCTGGCCGACCCCACTGGAAGCCGGTGGTGGCCTTGCCCTGACGTCATCGGCGATGCGGAGCTGGATGCCCTGGGGTAGATGACACGCTTCTCCGGCCGGAGCTTGGTCTACCCATTCCTGCCCAATGTTCCGGCGGAGCGGCTCAAGTGTTCCTGCCCCCTCGTCGAGCCTGGCCTACATTTTGTAGATTTGCTCGAGCTGTGCGTCCTGATCCCCCGCAGGGACTAGGACCACAGCTAGCTCCTGAAGGATGTCAACGCGAGGCGCAGGCCTAGGGGGATCACCGTTTTCCGGTATACCAAGATGGTTGCCTTCGTCGGGACCCCCTAGATCGACGTGGAAACATTCACGACTTGGGCCGCAGTCTCCGTCGCCGAAGCTGTGGCTACCGTCGAAACAATCGGAAAGGCAGTAGTCGCATGCGGTCATGAAGTCCCGCATGTCATTGGGGTTACCGAGCCCAGAGAAATCCCAACCAAAGTTGGGCTCGTCATCTTCCTCGGAACCTGAGGGTCCATAGGTCGAGACGGCCCTCAGCCGGTCCCAGGGTGATCGCATATGATACCCCGGAGGGTTGGTGCATGCCTCTATGAAGGCTTCCACCGAAGCGGGGTCGCTTGGTGGGTCGAGGCCGAATCCAAAAGGCATGAGATGGGAATCGGTCGGTACCTCTTGGTCGACAGGTGGTGACGTTGTCACGTCAGGGGCGGACTGCACTGTCGTCGCAGGTACGAGGGTGACGCCCAGCAAGTCCTTCGCGAGCGTGCTGGTGTCGTCCGTCCGCTTGGAGCTGGCGTGTTGCGGGGAAACGGCGCTCGTCTTCGTCTCAGACACGAGGTCGACGCCCGACGTGTCCCCCGTCGGGGCGCCGGCGCCGTCGACTCGCTCGACAGCCGATGAGGTGCCGCCTCCTGCTTGGCCACGGTTGCCCCGCCTCCTCCTCCTCCGGCGGGGGAGGTGACGGGACAAACTCGGACGTCGTTTTTCCGCCTCGTGGGGAAGACGTCGTCGATTCCGCCACCGACGGGCGGGTTGTCGGCCGCCATTGTCGCCGTCGCGCGGCGGACGAAGGAGTATCATGTCGTAGCTGCCGTCGAGGGACATGAACTCAAGACTCCCGAAACGGAGCACCGTCCCGGGTTGGAAAGGTTGCTGGAGACTACCCATCTGGAGCTTGACGGGAAGCTGTTCGTCAACACGCAGCAGGCCCCTACCTGGCGCGCCAACTATCGGCGTTTCGACGCCGGGGGGTCCCTGGACCGACGAGTAAATTGTCGCCGTGTGTCCCAACCTAGATGGGTCGGCGTGAGACGGAGCACGAAGGGGGGTAGGAGAGAGGGAGAAAAGGGAAAAACCTGCGGCCTCCGTGTTGTCCTGCGCCCAGGTCGGGTGCGCTTGCAGTAGGAGGTTACAAGCGTCCGTGTGGAGGGGGGAGAGCGAGGGACCCTACGCTCCGTCCCGTCCTCCCGCGCGGCCAACCTCTTCGTAAGAGAGCCCTGGACCTTCCTTTTATAGGCGTAAGGAGAGGGTCCAAGTGTACAATAGGAGGTGTAGCAGTGCACCATCGTGTCTAGCAGAGAGGAGCTAGTGCCCTAAGTACATGCCGTTGTGGCAGCCAGAGAGGTTTTGGCACCCTGTTCATGTGATGTCGTGGCCGTCGGAGGAGCGTTGGAGCCTTGCGGAAGGACAGCTGTCAGGGCTGTCGAGTCCTTGTTGACGTCTCCTTGCTTCCGTAAAGGGCTGAGAGTCGCCGTCGTCATGGAGCACGTGGGGCGCCATTATTATCTGTTTACCGGGGCGAGCCAGATGGGACGCCGGTCCTGTGACGTGGTCGGTCCGAGCCCTAGGTCGGGCGAGGCGGAGGCTCCTCCGAGGTCAGGGTCGAGTCGGTCTTCCGAGGTCGAGGTCGTGTCCGAGCCCCGGGTCGGGCGAGGCGGAGACTGTCGTCCGAGGTCAAGGCCGAGTCCAAGCCCTGGGGTCGGGCGAGGCGGAGTTCGTCGTCTTCCGGGGCCGAGCCCGAGTCCAAGCCCTGGGGTTGGGCGAGGCGGAGTTCGTCGTCTTCCGGGGCCGAGCCCGAGTCCGAGCCCTGGGGTCGGGCGAGGCGAAGTTCGTCGTCTTCCGGGGCCGAGCCCGAGTCCGAGCCCTGGGTCGGGCGAGGCGGAGTTTGTCGTCTTCCGGGGCCGAGCCCAAGTCCGGGCCCTGGGGTCGGGCGAGGTGGAGTTTCCTATGGTGCCCGAGGCCGGACTTGGCTGCTGTCAGCCTTACTCTGTCGAGTGGCACAGCAGTCGGAGCGATGCAGGCGGCGCTGTCTTCTTGTTAGGCCGGTCAGTGGAGCGGCGAAGTGACTGCGGTCACTTTCGGCTCTGTCGACTGAAGGGCGCGTGACAGGATAAGGTGTCAGGCCATCCTTGCATTAAATGCTCCTGCGATTCGGTCGGTCGGTGTGGCGATCTGGCCAAGGTTGCTTCTTGGCAAAGACTGGGTCTCGGGCGGGCCGAAGGTGTGTCCGTCGCTTGAGGGGGTCCTCAGGCGAGACGTGAATCTTCCGGGGTCGGCTGCCCTTGCCCGAGGCTGGGCCGGGTGAGGCGAGGTCGTGTCCCTTGAATGGACCGAGCCTTGGCTTAATCGCACCCATCAGGCCTTTGCAGCTTTGTGCTGATGGGGGTTACCAGCTGAGATTAGGAGTCTTGGGGGTACCCCTAATTATGGTCCCCGAAAAGATGCAAACTCTCGTGGATGACGCCGGTATTTTTACCGAGGTATCCGGAACCGTGCAAGGTTCTGACTAATCCTCGTTGGTGCCCCTACGCAAAGGAAAGCCCACGTGAGGGCCAAGCACCTTGGTCGAGTAACTCCGTAGAGAGCCATGGGCCTTCTCCACGCGCAAGTGGTGCTCCGCTTCCGGCTCCTCTCGGACGCTCCCCGCCATCTCCACTATCGAGCTTCCGGCTGAAACATCGCGGGCCTCATTCCCTCCGGTACACGGTGGCGGCCATGACACAAACGCGGTTGTCACAGTCTCGCAAGACTCTCGCCCAACTCGGTACAATTACAACGGCTCGCGCAAGAGCCGAGGAGTTGTGTGGTTTTACAAAACTCACTCAACTAACTAGGGTTCACCTAGAGCAAGCACTAAAGCGGTCTAATTAACCTAAGCACTTCGCAAAGCACCTACGCTAATCAGCAAGTGATTTTATTAAGCACTTGGGTGTAAGAGCACTTGGGAATGTCTACTATATGCCTTGGTATGTCTCTGGGGCTCCCACACTTAGAAATGGCCAGTTGGGGGTATATTTATAGCCCCAACACAAATATAGCCGTTGGAGGAAAGCTGCTGCTTTCTGCGGTCACACCGGACAGTCCGGTGGTGCACCGGACAGCGTACTGTTCCATGTCCAGTGCGCCTAGTCGTTGCCCTGTCAGAGCAGATGACCGTTGGCGCCGCAGGCTTTTCACACCGGACTGTCCGGTCCTCACGCCGGATAGTCCGATGGTCTTCCCTCCGGGTGCCACCTGGAACTAGCCGTTGGGCTGCGGTTCCCTGGTGCACCGGACAGTCCGGTGTGCCATCGGACAGTCCGGTGCGCCATGCACAGACACTCCGCAGGCAACACATCTTCTTTTCTTGGACTTTTCTTTGATCTTCTTAATGTCTTCTTTTGAGGTGTTGCTTTCCTCAATTCCTTGGTCCAAGTAACTCTAGCATCCTGTGAACTACAAACACAAACACTAGGAAACTTATTAGTTCACAGATTGTGTTAATCATCAAACACCAAAACTCAATTAGCCAAATAGCCCGGGGTCCATTTTCCTTACACATCCAACACTCCCTCAAATGCTATTGAATCATCACTTCTTCTAAAGACAGTAACACCAACATCAGTAAAAAGACAATTGTAGCCCATTTTACATAATTGAGAAACTGAAAGCAAATTGTAATCTAAAGAATCTACAAGAAAAGCATTAGAAACGGAATGGTCAGAGGATATAGCAATTTTACCCAAACCTTTGACCAAACCTTGATTTCCATCCCTGAATGTAATAGCTCTTTGGGGATCTTCATTTTTCTCATATGATGAGAACATCCTTTTCTCCCCTGTCATGTGGTTTGTGCACCCGCTATCGATTATCCAACTTGATCCATCGGATGCATAAACCTTCAAAACCAATTTAGGCCTTGTTCTTAGGTACCCAAACAGTCTTGGGTCCTTTGACATTAGAAACAAGCACCTTGGGTACCCAAACACAAGTCTTGGGACTCTTGTGTTTGCCCCCATCATATTTGGCAACTACTTTGCCTGATTTGTTGGTTAGCACATAAGAAGCATCAAAAGTCTTAAAAGAAATGTTATGCTCATTTGATGTATTTGCAATTTTCTTTTTAGGCATTTTGATATGAGTTGAATGCCTAGAGCTAGATGCCTCATTATTATACATGTCAGCATGATGAGAAATAGTATGAGGTTTTCTATCATGAATTCTCCTAATCTTATGCTCAGGATAGTCTTTAGGATATAAAATGTAACCTTCTCTATCCTGAACCATGGGAGCCTTACCCTTAACAAAATTAGAGAGTTTGTTCTTGGGGGCATTAAGCTTGATGTTGCTTTGGCTCCCTTGTTGGAAATCAATGCCATCCTTAATGCCAGGGCGTCTCCCATTATAAAGCATGCTTCAAACAAATTTAAATTTTTCGTTCTCTAACTCATGCTCGGCAATTTTAGCATTTAATTTAGGTATGTGACCATTTTGTTCTTTAATCATAGCAATGTGATCATTTATAGCATCAACATTAATATCTCTACATCTAGTGCAAATGGTGACATGCTCAATAGTAGATGTAGAAATATTGCAAACACTCAATTCTTCTATCTTAGCATTTAAACTAGCATTCTCATCTCTAAGACAGGAAATTGAATCATTGCACATGTTAAGCTCTTTAGATAAATTTTCACATTTTTCCTCTTCTAGAGCATAAGCATTTTCCTGGCAGCTTGCAAATAAAGGTAAATGCATAAAGGTATTTTCCTGGCAGCTTTGAGTTTGCTTACCCAACCCCTTAGGGTCTTAATATATGTGTTTCGTCTCTAGGACCATGATGTTGATAGTGCGAGTTTTGGAGCCCTTCCTTCTATCTCGCTGCTGCATGTCTTGTACTTGAAACTTAGGGTGACCAACAGGGACTTGGTCATATGGAGGCGGTTCTAGGATGAAGGAGGCGGTTGGTGACCATGCACTCATCACATGATTGTTCGAAGCATTTGAGGCCAAGGGCTGATGTAGCCTAGGCTCTTGGAGTTGAGGCTGGACGTATTGCGGAACATAAGGTGAACAATACAAAGATGTATTGAAGACCTCGTTTGGCTGAGAGGACTGAGCAGTTGTTGAAGCTATTTCTTTCTGCTTATTGACGGTGTTATGTCATGTTCTTGTTGTATGTCCTTTGTCTTCACCACAAAACAAGCAAAATGGCTTTATTGGAGGTGCATTGAACCTGCCACCAAAGCTTCAGCCTCCTCTTCCCCTTCTTGGAGCTAGCGGGCGAAACGTGCTCTGAGAGGATTGTTGCTGAGAGATTGGGCTGGTTTTTCTTTGTTCTGAACTTGGTTGTGGATGCTTGGAACATGTCTTGGGTGAAACCTTCCCCGAAGCCCCTAGCGGTATTGGTATACATGTGGATCTCTTCCTTCCTTTGACGGAAGTCATTATCAGCTCTTATGTAGTCATCTATTTTATGCAGCAGCTTCTCAAGAGAATGAGGAGGCTTTCTAGTGAAATATTGAGCCACTGCACCTTGCCTAAGTCCCTAGACCATAGCTTCGATTACAATGTCATCCTAGACAGCTGGTGTTTGGGCCCAAAGATGGAGAAACCTTTAGATGAATGACTGAAAGTATTCATCCGACTCTTGTGTGCACTAGAATAAAGCTTGGGCAGTGACTGGTTTGGATTGAAAACCTTGAAAGGTGGTAAGAAGCTATGGCAATGACTGCTGCATTGCAACCATGGATTGAAAACCTCCATGACAGATGACTTTGCAATTACTGCTGCATTGCCACCATAGGAGAATATAGTGGCCTCATAGCTCATGAGGAATTGCTTCAGGTCAGACAATCCATCATACACTAGCAATGTGGGAGGTCTATATAGTGGTGTCCAAGGTGTGGCTTGCAATTCCGATGTCAGCAGTGAAGCTTCATCATATAGGAAGTCTTGAAAATTGTACGTATCCTAACAAAGGTTTTCATGGTTGTGGCCCTCGTGATGAAGGTCCTTCAAATTGTACTTGTTCTCATGTGGTTCGATGTTGCGCATGTCTTTGATCGCCTCATCGATCTTCTTTTGGAGCTCAGAGAGACAAAGCATTTTCTCTCTGCGCTTCTCTACTTGCTGTTGGATTGTTTCAAGGTTGCTGATCTCACGATCGAGCTCCTCGTGTTGGTTCTGGGCTAATGGATTTCCTATTCTAATTTCTTGCCTCCTTGAGAGCTTCGTCTCCTTGGTTGCGGTCCAGTGTCATGTGGACATCACCCATTGCCATCGCTTTCTTCAGCGGCATGGTTTGAGTTGTGGTCGTAGAATTACCGAAGGTGGGCGCCAATGTTGGTCACTTACTTTTGGTTACTATAGAGTATCGAAAACAAGGCAACACACATTAGAAAATTGTGACCTTCTCTCGTTGGTTACCACTTTTCCGAAGGGTAACTTCACAGAGAAGGGGTGAGATATATGTGAATACAAAGTAATCAGGTGCGGAAGAGCAGTTAAGGATGAAGTGTTTTACTCATCTTATATGCCTTAGCATTTTCCATTCCATCCTTTTTCATACAACATAAATTTACAAGCATACCTTTGCTTTACACTCGGGATAGCTCGAAGATACTTTGAAGGCTAAGCTGAACGAAGCTTATGGCCCTAGAAAAGTGAATTTATGCATGGCACCGTTCACCTATTTATAGGGAAGTTGTACAGTTTTGTGTGAAATTACAAACATGCCCAAAAAGTTTACATGCATAATTTACAAATATTATGGGGGCGTCATTGTCTTTCTTCTTTCTGTCTTGATGCACAAGTCTTGCAGTTTTCCCCTTCGTTGCTTTGCGCTTGAAGCTTTCTCCAAGCCGAGGCTAATGATCTTGGCTCACACCCTCGCTGCATGTGCATATAGCTAAAGCTTCTTTACATGCTGCTTCGGCCGAAGGCCACCTTCATCCATCTTTTGCTATATGCCTGAAACACATTTGCTTACACTGAAGTAAATACATTTTGAGAACCTTCGACAAGGGAGGCCCCCCAACAACGGTCAACACCTACAACTTATCAGTACCCTTAGGATTAATTCCGGAGTTGAATAATTGTTATTGCATTCCTAGCTTAAGTAATAAAATTATCTCTTCTTTACGTCTAGAACAAGTAGATGGTTATGAGATTGTAATAAAGAACACGTGGTTTTTCTATTTATTATTATGATATTTTCTATCATCATTTTGCATTGGTGCATGGATTATATGTTCTTAATTCTAAGAATAAAACTATTTGTAACATTAACACTAAAAGGGCTCGACCAAATGATTTAAATCCTACTTTTATTTCGTATGGTCGCTTAAGTCATATAAATGAGAAACACATTAAAAGGCTCCATAATGATGGTTTGCTTATCTCATTTGATTTTGAATCACTTGACATGTGTGAGTCTTGTTTAAAGATGACCAAAGCACCCTTTACTTGTCATAGTGATAGGCCAAATGACTTGTTGGGACTTGTACGTACTGATGTATGTGGATCAATGAGATCAATAGCCAGAGGTGAGTTTTAGTACTTCATTACTTTTACTGACGAATTTAGTAGATATGGATATATCTACCTAATGAGGCACAAGTCTGAATTGTTTGAAATGTTCAAAGAATTTTAGAATGAAGTACAAAACTTGACAATACAATTAAATTTATGCAATCAGATCGTGGAGGTGAATATTTGATCCATGAATTCAATGGTCATATTAAAAAATATGGAATTGTTCCATAGCTGACTCTGCCTAAAACATCTCAATGGAATGGGGTATCTGAATGGATGAACTAAACCTTGTTAGGCATAGTTATGTCGATGATGAGCCAAGTTGATCTTCTACTATCTTCTTGGGATTATGCTCTTGAAATAACTGTGCTTATACTAAATAGGGTTACAACTAAATTTATTGAGAAGACTCCATATATGATAGGGATTGGGAAACATCTCATATTGTCTGTCCTCAAAGTTTTGGGATGTGAGGCTTATGCCAAATGTTTAGTTTCAGACAAAATCATTGCAAAATTACACATGCTTTTTTGTGGGGGTATCCAAGGGAAACCAAAGGATATTATTTTTACAATAAAATCTAGGGCAAAGTGTTTGTCGCTAGTAACGGTGTCTTCTTAAATAAAGGGTTTCTCTCTAAAGGAGTTAGTGAGTGCAAAGTGCAACTTGAAGAAATTCGAGAAACACCTAAAAATGTTTAAGTGCCTACTGTACTCATACAAGATGTACAAGATGTGTGCGATCTGTTGATGAAGAACCAACCCCATGTAGGTCTACAACAGAATGCCACGTACCTCATAAGTTGGCATTCCAAACCGTGGAACACCATGACATATTATTGTTGGAAAATGATGAACTCACAACCTACATAGAAGCAATGATTGGACCCAATTCCAGCAAATGACTTGGAGCCATAGAATTTGAAATACAATCCATGCATGACAATCAAGTTTGGAACTTGATTAATCCAATCGATGGTTGAAAGGGAAATGGGCTTTAAGACATTTCTATATTAGTTTTGATGTTTGATGACCTTCACAACATATGAACTAAATAGTTTGCCAAGTGAATGGTTGTAGGTTTATGAGAATAAGAATAGAAGATTGAATATGAATTATAGCTCAAAAACTTAGTTAGCAAAGGCATAATTTATAAAAGAGGACCCTGAGTGGTTCAAGTGTTTGGATAAGTTCTAAGATTCCTAGGAACATTTTGGAACCCTTGAGAGTGGCTAGAATGTTCGGGTATGCAAAAATAGGTTTCGAGGGCTAATTTGGGAAAAACTAAGTTAAAAAGAGCATATGGACTAAAGAAGGAAAAACAATGAAAACCTATGACTGAGTGTTTGAATAGATTGAGAATATGTTTCTCTAAGTCTTAGAAGTGCTAAAATTTATAGTCAACTGAAGAAAATAGAAAAGATCCCAAATTTGGAAAATTCGGAATGTTTCTGGGTGCACCAGATCAATTTGGTGGTGCACCGGACCGAAGTTCTTGAGAACGACTTATGCAACACAGATAGCTAGCACACTGACTATAGTCCAGTGTGCACCAAACTTGTTTTCTAGAGAGGGTATTTTTGGATGAAGAGATTATTGGTGCACCAGTCTAGATACGTAGAGAGACTATTTTTAGAGAAGGAAATTCAGATGGATGGAACACTGGACCAAGGCCTAGTGTTTACTGGACTTATCATACTCCCAACAATTGGATTGGACAGCTGAATGGTTGATTGAGGTGGCACCGATGTGGCACGGACTAGTGGTGCACTAGATTGGTCCGAAGCCACCTAACAACTGATAACTTTACTTACAACAACTACTGATAGGATAGACGGTCAGAGGTGATGAGGACATCACTCCCATACAATCAATGCATGGACCAACAACACGAGCATGTGCACAAAACCTGAATCTCTGTGAACTTTGAGAGGACCATCAAGGACTTGGAAAAGGCTAAGGTGTCTAGGAAGAGCAGCAAGGGCGTCCACAACAGAAAGGAGATCAAGTTCGACTCGGCTATGATTCCATCTAGGGTTCCAGGACCAGTCTGCACTAAAATGGACGCACAGGATGCATCCGGACTCTGATTGCAATGGACTTGATATGGTTGGAAAGATAATAAGATTATCTAACCAACCCAACTGGTCCCACCTTAAAACTCATTCGGATTCAACGGAAATCATCGAAATAATTTAGCACTCAGATTCTGTTTTGGTGCTACGACACCGTCTGTTGGGCCGTGTATCGTGTTGGAACCCATTAGGGGTATCTTCAGAAGTTGTGCATGCCCCTAACCTCTATTTTAACAGCAGCCGCCACCACATTAGGGTTTGTGTTTTGCTTAGATCATATCTACCATTGAACAGTTCACCGTTCATCGGTTTGTGAGACCCCAACTCGTAATCAACACAGTTTTGGTTGTATTCTACCTGTTCTTGCTTGTGTTCTTGATTGCGCTTGCAGGTATAAGCCTTCATGGCGAGGTCACTCATGTGTCACAGGTGATAACCAACAGAGCAGTGGTGTAGTGATTGCGAGGATCCATTCGCTCGGAGCCTTGCATCATCAACGTCAAGATCTCCACCTAATCAAGTTATCGTACCTCACGGAAGATTGGGTCTTGTCCTCTATCAAGTGGTATCAAGATTCAGGTTTCCCATGAGGTATAATTCTACCTTTCAATTTGTTTTGTTCATCCCATAACCCACAAAAAAGTCAAAAAAACAACAGTGTTGACCTATAAACTCCGTTGACCTACAACCTTTGCCTTAGCCTTTACACAATTTGGTTTCAGATTCCATCGTATTGAGTTTGTGTCCTAGGTCAAGGTCTTGTTGCTAGTTTAGATTTGTTTTGGTTCAGTTTGATCCTTTCCATAGGCTTCCATCCTACAAAATTAATCTCTAGAATAGATCCTGTCAACAAAATCAATGTTAACCGATCCTATTTTATCTCATCATCACGTCATTATCAGATTAGTTTCTGTCTAGTTCGGTATTTTGAGCATAAATATCGCATACCAACTTAGAATTTAGTGTTCTTGTACTTTCTAGAAATCTTAGAAAATTATCTACAACTTGTGTATTTATGAGGTTTCCAATAAATGTCATTATCAATGAGTTATTTGTATTGGAATTAAATCTGTTTGGGATCCTAAAATTTCGAACCAGTCTGTTTTTGGGGTCATTATATCCCACTTCCTTTATCTAAAACAGGCGATCCATGTATCTAAAATAAAGAGAAAAACGATATCTACAACTTTTATGTTGTGAGTTTTTGCCTTTGAGGTCGCTATATTTGTTAAACAATCTGTTAAAGTTAGAGCAGAAAATCTGTAACATACGAGGATTTTTTTAATACTCTTGAGTTGTATCTTGTTTTTGGGATACTTTTGTGAAAAAAGAGAATATAAAAGGCAAGTACACAAAAAGCTTCACAAAACAAAAAAACACAAGAAAGAGAAAAAAGTGTGCGCACAAGCAGGAATACCATTGTGAAAGCTCTCTTGTGAGTTTTGGTGTTTGGATGACAACTCAATTAAAGGACTAACAAGTGTACTAAGTGTTGAACAGGTGCTTAAGGTAAAGCCTACAGGGTTCAACACAAGAGAACAATGTGATGGTCCAAGAACTGGATTATGGATACATAAATGGACATCACAAGTAAGATGGTCATTGCATAAAGTGAGACTCGGGTGCGTAGCTCGGAGACAACTGATCAAGCCAAGGACGGAGGCAAGAAGTGCTTCGAGGTACCAAGTGCACGGGAGAAGGTCAAGGAGGCTGAGGAACCCAAAGCCAAGGGTGAAGAAGAAGACTTGCAAAGTCAAGGGTGATCAAGTTGAGAACAGCTACGGCACATCAAGGATCACTACATAAGGACGTGACTTACACCCAATGAGGTAACAGCTACAGTTATGTGGTGTAAGTCATAAGACTCAAGATCAAGCTCTAAGTAGGAGATCAAGGTCACTAGAAGGAGAACAAGTGTCAAAACTAGAACTGGAAGCAGCCCAAAAGAGCTAAGTTCACCTTAATCTTTAGTTTGGGTTGTTCCTATGTTTGGAGATGTTCTATGTGACCTTTGCAGGATGTTGGAGCCAAGAAATGTCAATCTAGATCAAGTCAAGCCGACTTGATGATTTATGAGTCCAACATCAAAGCTCGAGCATGTGAAATGCTATAGATGTAATAATTAAGAGAAGGTATGTTTCTTAGACTTAGTACATTGTTTTAGAGACTAATGTATTGTGTCTAAGTGCTGGAAACAGAATAAATTGAGTTGGAGAAGAGATGGCTAAGTTCAGCCAAAGTCTGCTCAGTCCGGACTCACCGGACTGTCCGGTGGTGCACCGGACAGTGTCCGGTGGTACACCGGACAGTGTCCGGTGCGACAGGCTGGCTCGAGCGAACTGGCCGCTCTCGGGAATTCACCGGCGACGTACGGCTATAATTCACCGGACTATCCGGTGTGCACCGGACTGTCCGGTGAGCCAACGGTCGGCCGCGCGATCTGCGCGGGACACGTGGCCGAGCCAACGGCTAGATGAAGGCACCGGACTGTCCGGTGTGCACCGGACATGTCCAGTGCGCCAACGGCTCCAAGACTGCCAACGGTCGGTTTCGCCATAGAAGGAAAGAAATCGGGCACCGGACAGTGTCCGGTGTGCACCGGACTATCCGGTGCGCCACCCGACAGAAGGCAAGATTTGCCTTCCTGGATTGCTTCCAACGGCTCCTAGGCCCCTTGTGCCTATAAAAGGGACCCCTAGGCGCCTCAAGCTATGTACAAGTGCAGCCAACAAGTGTAGACTTCACTGGAGTCAATTCTCGCTCTCCCTCTTGTGTGTAACTATATAGTTTGTGTAGAAGGCACAGCTATAAGCCTTATAGAGAGAGGAGTAGTGCTGCTAAGAGCTAGAGCAAGGTCTTGAGCGTATCGTTACTCTGCCGGGGTGCTGCCAAGAAGTTTGTAAGCAGCCGCGGTTCTGTTGTAACCCAACTCAATAGTGAAAGGCTCTATCTGTCATACTGACAGATCCGAGCAAACGGAGGAAGGAGTTGAAATAGACTCCAAGCCCAGGTGTGGCTAACTCCAACGAGGACTAGGCAAGCACTTCAGGCTTGGCCGAACCTCGGGATAAATCCTTGCGTCTGTGTGCTCTATTCTGTATTGTATCCTGACTCTCTGTCTTACTCGCCTTTATATCTGCACTTCAATACTTATCTGTGGTATAAGCTTGATTTGAAGTGCAGGACATTTTGAGTCAGGATCTTCCATTCCGCTGCGACCTACTCGAAGAGTCTTCTCATTCCACTGCGTACTAAGTCTTCGAGTAGAATAAGAATTTAAGTTTTAAAGTAATAAGTTTTATTCGCCTATTCACCCCCCTCTAGGCGACATCCAGATCCTGTTCCCGGGTCAAAGGGAACTTTCAATTGGTATCGAAGCTAGGCCTCTCCAGTGTGGGCTTAGCCGTCCGGAGATAACGATGTCGTCACAAGAGGTAACTGTAGAACTTCTTTTAGGCGATGGCTCTAATTACAAATCTTGGTCTGTCTCTATTTATAATGCTTTCATGAGTGTTGATCCTGATTTGAGACAGATCTTTAGTAGAAGTATTTTTCCATCTGATATTAGTAAAAATCCCTCTAATGATGAACTAAGATGCTTATCTCTCAATCACCGTGCTTGCAACATCTTAGTTGATTCTCTATCTAGAGGTGCCTATTTTGCCATCATGAGTAGTGATAGTGATCTATTTGTTGATGCTCATGATTTATGGAATAGGATTAAAGAAAAATATTTTGTGGCAAACTGTGATGCTCCTACTCCCCATATTACTTGTGATACTAACCATTCAAAGGGAGAAGAACAAGAATGATGGCGCCCAAACGATGAATCCACCTTGTCGACAGGTTCGTTCTCCACTAATGATAAATGTTTTCTTGTTAACAATGACGGTGGAGACAAAAGCCATGATGAGGAGGAATATGAGGATGATAGCGAGGATGAATCTTCATCACCTCAAGGTACATTTTCCTATTTGGCTTCCACTGACATTTATGACAGGGAAAATGAGACCGATGATGTGGAAGAAGGGGAGATTCGCCGTTTCTACATCCATCTCAACAAAAAGGACAAGGCACTCTTGGTTAAGCTGTTGAGAAGGAACAAGGAACAAGGCGAGACGCTTCTCAGGCTAGAAGAGTCACTCATCAAAACCAATAACAGCCTGGAGAAGATGACCAAAGAACATGAGGAGCTAAAGTGCTCTCATGATGATTTGGTCCAAAGGTATGAATATGTTTTAATTGAGCAAAGAAATAGTCATGATGCATTATCTAATATTGCTCAACTTAAAACAGAAAACTCTATGCTTAAGAGTCAAGTAGAAACAATGGACTTAGAAAAACGTGCTCTAGGTAAAAAGTATGATATGTTGTCATATTCTCATAATAAACTAGTTGATGACCATATCATGCTTAATGTTGCTCATGAGGTTATAATTGCAAACTTAAATTCATGTGAACCTCATCCTCGCATGTGTGCGCATTTGAATTGTATATCATCATGTGCTAACCCCTGTTGCTCAAAAGAAAGCCAATCATTGATTGAGCAACAAGTTTTAGGGTCACAAAAGAAATTCTGTGGGAATAAGAAGCAACGACAACTGAGGAGAAGACACTTTGCTCAACTCTCTCAAGATATCCACGGGCGCGTGGTGAAGAAGCTTGAGAAAGGAAAAACTGCAGCAAGTGTCAAGCTCAATAAGAAAAATGTTCCTAAAGATGAAGAAATCAACATGAGCTTGGAAAAAGGTAAAGATTCGATTAATCATGCTGTTCGCACTGACCCTCTCTCCATGTCATTCAAGTACACAAAGGAAAAAGAAAAAAAGAGGTGTTTCAAGTGCAAGAAGTTAGGCCACCTCATCGCGCCTTGTCCGTACAAAGACAAAAATGAAGGGACAAGGAGTTGTTTTGGATGCAACAATAAGGACCACACGATCACTTCATGTCCGGTCATGAAGAATCAAGGATGTGCATCCTCCAAGGTGACCCTCACCAAGGAAAATAACACACAGCAAGCATCGTGTCAAGTTGAGCGACGCTTCTGCTACAAGTGTGGTGAGCAGGGTCATCTATTCAAGGTATGTTACAAAGGTAAGATTCCTAAACAAGTGAATTTGTGTCAATCTTATTCGCGTAGGAGACCCAAATCATACTCTTGTGCTAGATCTATAACAAGATCACCTAGAACTAGCACAAAGGCAATCTGGGTACCAAAGGCACATTTACATGATCATTATGTACCCATCCCGAGATGGGTACCAAACTGTGCTAACTAGACCATGCAGGTACCTTGAGATGGACTGGAGACCATGGGAGAGATTAAGACGGTTATCTAAAACTCTATGCTTAAGCTGTTAATTGTTTTGGTGTTTATTGACCCAAGGTTGAATTATTGTGAAACACTAATCCCATGTTCATCTCAAGTGAAATAAGGTGTATAGGTCCTGAATCATTATTGGTGAATCAAGTAATGGACCTTGATGAGAATCTACAACCTGCTCTCCAAAGGACGGTACCCGTGTATTTTAAGTACATAATTGCAATTTAGTATTGCTCTTAAGTTGGCTTGTTGTGCTACCTGTCTTTGGAGTAGTTATGCTTTATGATTGCCTCTGTTAAATGAATCATAATGATGTTTGCTTAATCATGACTGGTGCTATATCTTTTGAATCATTCATGGGTAGCTCTTTCATTTGTTATATCCACAACGATTAACTCTCTTGGTGTATATGGATAAACCTGTAACTTTTTTGTAAGTCATGCTATGTGCAATTATGACATTTTTGTTTAGTCCATGTTCACATGATTACCCTAGTTTGGTACTGTGTGAATTTCAAATCCATGTCGTGCCCTTTTGAGCTATGAGGTGCGTAAGCAAAAGGAGCTCTGAATTGGTGATAACAAGGGCTCTCATAAAGGCAAAGGTATGGAAAATGGAGCTATGCAATTTCATTAAATATTCTTGAAATTCCATTCATTGTGATCATAGCTATGTTCTTGTCTTTAAATTGGTAATATCTTGGCTTAGGTAATTTATGCCTTTAAAATGTTGTTTCTTTTGTGTACCTAAGAAACCTTCTTAATTATGACATGCTTAGATATTTCGCTTTATATACATGATTGTGTTGATCTTCAATTGGTATATGCAATGATAGTTAAGTATGAAGCATGTACAAGTTGCGTAAATGTTAGACTTCCTGTGAGTATTCAATTGGCTTAGGTGCCACTGAGGCGTGCATTGTTGTATTTAGTCAACCTTTCATTTAGCCTTCAATTGGTGTTAAGTGGCGTTTCATTTGATATTCAAATTGGCATCCTTGGGTGATGAAAGTGGTAGAGTATGCCTTGACCAAGGTATGTTGTGATCCCCTCTAGTTCTAAGGATGCTAGAATGTGCAAAGTGCAAGTCATTCAAATACTTGATGCACAACTTGAGGGGGAGCACACATAACTTGTGTCTTTTGAGACTAACTGTTTCTTGAGCAATCTTGTATAGTCTCTAGGTGGAAAAGAGAAGATAAACAAGAAATGGAGCAATCAGGACTTGGGTACCTCTGTAAGTCAAGAAATTGGTATCTCAAGTTGTGACAACAAGAAAAAGTTAGGATAAAGAATCAGGCACAAGTGTGGAGAAGCTCTCGAGAGATTAAATACTTTCAAGATGGGAAGTACACTACAACATGGTAAAGGTACAAAAGTATTAATCTTTTTGCATATATGTGATAGTGCATATGTTCAATAAGTAAGGGGGAGTTTTGATAGTCGTTTTTCCTCCTTAAACACCCTGCTGTCCCTTGACATCATCCTACGTTCTTGCTTGAGTATGGTTTTTGGTGTTTGATGTCAAAAGGGGAGAAGTTGTGCATTAAAGCTTATCTCAACCTGAGAGGAAAGCTTATCCTAATGGGTGATGTGTTAGTTTGAGCTTTGCCAAGTGTGATATTCATATGTCTCTTGCAGTATTATATGTGTTGCTCATATGGACTAGTGTTTCCGCTGCGATGAATTATTTGGCTTCTATAGTGTAATAGATAGTCATGTGGTTAATGGTGCTTTAAGACTGTTTTAAATTAGTGTCTTAGTTTAAATTGGTATTAGTTTGAATTGGTATCTTAATGATGAATAGTGGTAGGTTGATATTCCTGTGATATATCCACTAATTTAAATGGTGTTTAACTTTGATTACATGCATTTGTGTGTTATAGCATCATGGTTTGGTTCTTGACACAATGCATACTAAAAAGCGCTAAGATGTAGAAATGTTTCGAATTGCCTAAGTATGTGCAAATTGGCGTCTGAGGCCAAGATTATGTTTTTGAAGTAAGCACATATTTAGGGGAGCATTCTATAAACTTAGATTTCAAATTTGTGCTTCAAATCTTATTCTTATGTAAGCTTTAATTGTGTTGCCATCAATCACCAAAAAGGGGGAGATTGAAAGCTCTCTTGTGAGTTTTGGTGTTTGGATGACAACTCAATTAAAGGACTAACAAGTGTACTAAGTGTTGAACAGGTGCTTAAGGTAAAGCCTACAGGGTTCAACACAAGAGAACAATGTGATGGTCCAAGAACTGGATTATGGATACATAAATGGACATCACAAGTAAGATGGTCATTGCATAAAGTGAGACTCGGGTGCGTAGCTTGGAGACAACTGATCAAGCCAAGGACAGAGGCAAGAAGTGCTTCGAGGTACCAAGTGCACGGGAGAAGGTCAAGGAGGCTGAGGAACCCAAAGCCAAGGGTGAAGAAGAAGGCTTGCAAAGTCAAGGGTGATCATGTTGAGAACAGCTACGGCACATCAAGGATCACTACATAAGGACGTGACTTACAGCCAATGAGGTAACAGCTACAGTTATGTGGTGTAAGTCATAAGACTCAAGATCAAGCTCTAAGTAGGAGATCAAGGTCACTAGAAGGAGAACAAGTGTCAAAACTAGAACTGGAAGCAGCCTAAAAGAGCTAAGTTCACCTTAATCTTGAGTTTGGGTTGTTCCTATGTTTGGAGATGTTCTATGTGACTTTTGCAGGATGTTGGAGCCAAGAAATGTCAATCTAGATCAAGTCAAGCCGACTTGATGATTTATGAGTCCAACATCAAAGCTCGAGCATGTGAAATGCTATAGATGTAATAATTAAGAGAAGGTATGTTTCTTAGACTTAGTACATTGTTTTAGAGACTAATGTATTGTGTCTAAGTGCTGGAAACAGAATAAATTGAGTTGGAGAAGAGATGGCTAAGTTCAGCCAAAGTCTGCTCAGTCTGGACTCACCGGACTGTCCGGTGGTACACCGGACAGTGTCCGGTGCGACAGGCTGGCTCGAGCGAACTGGCCGCTCTCGGGAATTCACCGGCGACGTACGGCTATAATTCACCGGACTGTCCGGTGTGCACCGGATTGTCCGGTGAGCCAACGGTCGGCCGGGCCAACGGTCGGCCGCGCGATCTGCGCGGGACACGTGGCCGAGCCAACGGCTAGATGAAGGCACCGGACTGTCCGGTGTGCACCGGACATGTCCGGTGCGCCAATGGCTCCAAGACTGCCAACGGTCGGTTTCGCCATAGTAGGAAAGAAATCGGGCACCGGACAGTGTCCGGTGTGCACCGGACTGTCCGGTGCGCCACCCGATAGAAGGCAAGATTTGCCTTCCTGGATTGCTTCCAACGGCTCCTAGGGCCCTTGTGCCTATAAAAGGGACCCCTAGGCGCCTCAAGCTATGTACAAGTGCAGCCAACAAGTGTAGACTTCACTGGAGTCAATTCTCGCTCTCCCTCTTGTGTGTAACTCTATAGTTTGTGTAGAAGGCACAACTATAAGCCTTATAGAGAGAGGAGTAGTGCTGCTAAGAGCTAGAGCAAGGTCTTGAGCATATCGTTACTCTGCCGGGGTGCTACCAAGAAGTTTGTAAGTAGCCGCGGTTCTGTTGTAACCCCACTCAATAGTGAAAGGCTCTATCTGTCATACTGACAGATCTGAGCAAACGGAGGAAGGAGTTGAAATAGACTCCAAGCCCAGGTGTGGCTAACTCCAACGAGGACTAGGCAAGCATTTCAGGCTTGGCCGAACCTCGGGATAAATCCTTGCGTCTGTGTGCTCTATTCTGTATTGTATCCTGACTCTCTATCTTACTCGCCTTTATATCTGCACTTCAATACTTATCTGTGGTATAAGCTTGATTTGAAGTGCAGGACATTTTGAGTCAGGATCTTCCATTCCGCTGCGACCTACTCGAAGAGTCTTCTCATTCCACTGCATACTAAGTCTTCGAGTAGAGTAAGAATTTAAGTTTTAAAGTAATAAGTTTTATTCGCCTATTCACCCCCCCTCTAGGCGACATCCAGATCCTGTTCCCGGGTCAAAGGGAACTTTCACATTGATCTGTGCACCACTATGATTCCATCTTGTTTCATTGCTATACCTAGATCCTTGTTACCTCCTTTGTGTCTTCCTCCAACTGTTCTAATATATTCTCTAGGCCAGCAGCTAGGACGAGTACTTTGGACACTTATTCAGCATCACTATCTGTTACTGACTTGTGTGCCACAAATATATATTAGTGAGCCTTCCCAAAGCTCCACCTTTCTCTCGAGCAGAACATGTACTCCTTTGCAATCATACCCACGCACTTTAGGCTATCACACCGACCACCGTTTGCAACCTGTAGTGCTGATAAGAACCTTGTAAGATCGGGGTAAGACGCTTCATAACTTGTGTTCCACCACCATCCTTGAAAGTAGCTGTGGGATTCACACCTTTTGCTTGTTGCTTTGTTTCTGTTTTGTACTAACAATGACATGAACATTTCATATAGAGCTCCGTGACATGATGAGAGCTATGTGTGATGCGCTCGACATGAACGCTGAAAGGTTGAAGATAGTTTTAGGACTTGTTGAACAGATGAACATGATGGAGACTCATCTACCACAACCTACAACTTCTTCCGCAGGTGATTCTATTCAGCTTTTCCATCCTATGATGGTATAGAAGTGGAAAAATATATTGAGTGGAAAACTATGATAGATTGTCTTTTTGCAAAATATTTTATGTGTGAACAGAAAAAGATCAAAAATGCAACTAGTTTATTGACCCATTCTGCTTTATCTTGGTGGGAGTCCTTAGCTGCATCTGATAAACCACAAACTTGGGCTAATATGAAAATGCTTATGAGAGAATGATTTGTTTCTTCCAATGATGTGATGCCTTCAAATAAACTTGAGTTACCTTTATTACATGATGATTGTACTAGTAATTCTTGTGATAAAAAGAGTTGTGTGATGATTCTTCTATTACTTATATGCCACAACTTGAGCACAAACTTGATATTGTTTCTTCTGATCCTACTAATTGTGCTGAAATTAGAGCTTTCAATCCTATAACTAGTGTGCATGATGAGCTGAAATTGTTATCTTCTTCAAATACTTTGAGCTATATTGAATTTGATGTTCTATGTAATCTAAATAATTTAGAGGTGAAATTTTCTTTTAGTGCTGATTTGCCATGGTTATCTAAACATACATATCATGTTATTGGAAGATATAATGGCAAAGGAGAATATATGGTACATCGAGTATATATTTGTTCAAATATGAAATCTCCTTTTGTCATGAAACAACATGATCAATTAGAGGGTTGTGTTAAAGCTAACCATATCACGTCCAGTTCCACTTGTCCTTCTTTGTATATTTTACAACTATAGGGTCAACTTCATGAAGGGGAGCAAGGTTGGATGACATCAAGCACTACATCAACACCGTTTGCAGGCACCAACGACTTTGAGTCAAGGACGACTCAAAACCAAGAAGGGGAGAATGATGAGTACATGGATATCAACTATATGGTCAAGGCCTAATAAATCATAGAGTCCCAAGCTCAAGGGAAGTTGAAGTCTAGTTTATTCGTGAATCCGGTTCGGACTGTAGGAGTGGGTCTCACAAAAATGGACGATCAGGCTACATACGAACTATGTTTTCGACGTTCTAGATACCATTGGAAAGCTAAGGAGATAAGATTTTTAACCCAACTGGTCCCATGTTAATATACGGTTCGAGCTGATCAGAATCGTGATAGCAAGATAATGCCCAGAATCTACCAGAAATCAGCGACGCCTGATTATGGGCATAAAGGTCTTGTACATATTAGGGTTGCTCGGCCACCCCCTTGGCCACCGCCTGAGTCAAGGATGAATCCAATTCAAGTGGGGGAGAATGATGAGGACATCACTCCCATACAAACAATGCATGGATCGACAACACGAGCACGTCCACTATCACACCCGGTTTTAAGGGCAAAACTGAAAGCATAGCATATGTGTGCCAGGATCTATTTCCACATATATGTTGATGTCACAAGTGTAATATATCAAAAGAACAATGCATAAAAGCATAAATAAAGATTATATTAACATATTACACTTCGAACAGACATAATGTCTTAACCTTTATTCAACAAAGTACAACGAAACATGGACATCCTTCCACAAGAAGATGACCGTGGGAATCACTAGACTAGCATCCATCGAGTTCACCATCAAAATCTTCATCTGCAAACTTCTGGTCCAAAATTAAGAAAGGGTGAGCTCACTTATGGTCGGATCTCAGCAAGTGGGGTGAAAATGCAAGGTAACAAGGTAAGGCTAAAGTTTAATGTGGTTAGCATTTTAGTTGGTCAACATTTTATTAACAACACCTAATTACTAAGTATAAGTATATACCAAACCCATTTAAACATAAGCGATATTCTTCAGCATATATATATATAATCAACATAAATAATCACCAGCATAAGCTCAGAACCACTTGAACCAAAAAGGACCATGATTTATTTTCATCTTCAAGTTCAATTATCATGTGAGGGTCCAAGCTGCTCATAACCGTGAGCACGACTGATATATCAGTTTTACACTCTACAGAGGTGGTGCATCTTTACCCATGAGTCGTGATTCCCTTCTAGCCTGGGTTTGCAAGTCTCGTATTCACTTTCGAGGTGACTGGCTAGGGTCTCAGTACGAGGCTTTTCCCTAGAGTCCTCACAATGCAGATGTTTGGAAATGGTCAAGCTGCATATAGCACATCTGACGTAACCCAACTTATAGTCCAATCTATAGGGTAAAACTTGGGAACTATGCCCATATCCAATCTGCCTGAGCTAGAAATATAAGCGCTTGGTAGATGCCCCCATTCCGGTTGACCAAGACCAACACCCAAAATAAGACTTCCCTAATTATTTAGCCAAGGGCGTCCCATACCACCCTAATGGTAGCACTATTTTCCCGAGTGGTCACTCCATGTTCCAATTAAATCATATGATCTTGTTTAATCATCGGATTAACAACAATAATGTAAACTTACCATTTGGAACATTAATATCATAAACAGAAGTGACTGCATAAGTTAAAGTTGTAGCAATAGCATAGCTACTAAAGTAAAGTACAATACCTAGGTTTGATCAAGGAATAATGTTGGAAAGGTTAGGTGTATTTGAAAAGGTAACCTATCAAATTATGCACATATCAAAATGTAAACTTTATTATATGTATTGTTTGGGATCAAATAGAGTATGCAGAGGGAGAAGTCCACTTGCCTTGCTTATAGAAAACTTGAGATTCTTCCAAGGAACGGATCTTGTTTCTCAACTACTGGATCAATCTCTAAACATCACATAACAAACAAGAAGAAACAAACACCACTCAATAACATACAACATTCACCATAGACAAAGCAAAAAAAGGAAACATAATAAAAGGAGCATTTGCTTTTCAAAAACATAACAAGCAATGGTTATAACAAGAAGGCACTCTTTTGAAAAAGGTTTGGCTTGTATTTTATAAAACAAGGCCTTAGCATGAAAATATCTTAATTATAAATATACAAATATTAGGTCTACCATTTTAAACTTTTATAAAAGCCATATGTAGTATATCCAAGTTTAAGGGTTCATAAGGTTATAAACACTTTATAAAACATTAATTTTATGAAAAGCTAATAAACACCTTAAACAAATTTTATGTAAAATTATCATAATCATATTGTTGAACACCTATTTATGAAGAGCTATGATATATGCCTTAAGTGAACTTTCATGCAAAAGATAATGAACAAGTACTATCTTTGGTTTTATTAAGGAAAACACATGACCAATATTTTAATTAAGAAATCTATATTCAAAACAATATATATGTAAACTACTACTTTAATTACTAAAAAGCATGAATACTAACTAATCCATTTTAACATTTTTAGAAAATCAATATGGCATACCTTATTTTGAAAAACATATAATGCATCTTATTTAAGAAAACTTGAGTATAAATCTAAATCAACTTTTATGGCGAAAGATATATAATTATCTTTTAATGTTATTGAGTAAGACATGGTCTATAGTTTTCTTTTAAATTTCTATTTAAGAAGGCTATACTTAAACATCTATAATGAACATTGTTAAATTATGAAAACATGATATTCATTGAAAAGGTTATTTTAATACTTCTTGTATAACAATCGTAATTCAAATTGAACAATAAAATATGTGAATTGAATTGTTGGAAACACTAATTAAAATGTTTATCACCTAATTAATAAAACTAATGTTGGGGACTTGTTCTCAAGTGCTATGAATTAAGAACAAGGAAACATAAAATGTTAAAGGTTAATGCCCTTCGTCTTCCGAAGCATTATTTCCCATAGGATATAATGATCTTTAGACGAAGGTGATGAAGGACATACCTTCATCATTACAGCATATGTTAATGAATGATGAAGCATATGAAATATAAAAGACAACATGAATATTTATATGACATTGCTAATATATGTATTATTATCATGAATAAACAGAAACAATATTGTATTACATTTTTACCTTTGGCTTGATAGAAGGAAAAAATCCAAGCGTGACGCACGAGTGAATACAAGTCAACATGAACAGTACGGGGGAACTGTTCGTCTATTTATAGGCACAGGACGCAGCCTATGAGAAATTATATTCATGCCCTTTACATTCATTGTTAACTAATAGTCAACTCTATGAGGACTAGATAGCCTTTTCCCCTTTAAGTCGGTTCCTTTCTCTGTCATTTAGCCGAAGCTCCCCCCGTGCATAGCTTCGGAGCAACTCCAGCCTTCGTTGCGATCATGCTTTTAGCTCAAGTCCGAAGGTACCTATTCATATGCTATACTTGGAAGATTTTGTTAGACCTCATTTTTGAGGACCTTCGGAGGATGAAGGCCCCCAATAGTAGCCCCTCGCAGTATTAATTTGTTTAAGATAACGAATTCAGACTACGATATGGACGAAGGCCCAAAGCCGAAGGTCCGAAAAAACACCTTCCCTTTGCTAGAATAGCAACAGTCAATGACAGGTGGGGCCCCTTGGTTTGGAGCGCATCGAGCGTATACATATGAGCTTGCACCGGCCTCATTTGGTACACGGCCTATGCCATCTGCTTTATTTTCTCAATTTCACAGCTGTTGCTCACCAACACTTGCTAGTTTTTCAAAGCTTTTCAAGCTTCAGTTTGAAAGACATATTTTCGTCATTTCTGAAAGAAAGAATGTCTTAGTACAAGAAGGTTGTTGCTGAGACGAAGCTTGCTGAAGAGAAGAAGCTATTTGAGGATAAGAAGGCTATGAATCCATACATTGCTGGATTTGTCGAGTCAATGGCAAAAACAAATACAGAAAAGATTACTAAGGAGATATTGGAGGGCCTGTCTGAGGATACTGGTGACAGTGATAGTTATGATGCAGAAAGTGGTGGCGAAGATTCTGAGGATCGACCCTGGAGGCCTAGCCATACAATTTTCAGAAAATCTTCCATTAAACAAAGTCATCTCGAAAACATGAGGGGAATATACTTTCGAGATATGTCTATTGTGAGGGATGGCGGAGACAACAATGTCCCGGCCCCTGAGGAAAACGAAGTTGTGATTTTCCGAAGCTTCTTCAAAGCTGGGCTTCGGTTTCCGCTGAGTAAGTTTGTAGTTGAAGTATTGAAGATCTACCAAGTTTTTCTCCACCACCTGACCCCTGAAGCTATATTGAGGATGGGAATCTTCGTCTGGGCAACAAGAAGCCAAGGGATAGAACCAAGTGCGAAGTGCTTCTGTAGCATGCATGAACTTTTGTATGAGACAAAGGCCACGAGGAAAGAACATTATCATAACAACTTCGGTTGTTATGGATTTGTCGCCCGCCCTAACGCAAGCTACCCAGTGCCAACATACCGGAAAAGGTGGCTCGAGACTTGGATGGAGGAATGGTTTTATGTGAAAAATGACTTGAATGCAAGAGAAGATATCAAGGAAGTTATTATGCGACCCATTTGGTCCCGCTTCGGCCTCCGAAGGCCGAAGGTTGAAATTGACGAAGCCATCGAAGCATGTCAAAAGGCATTTGGTACTGTCTGCTTCTTTATTGGTATGAGAGATTTGGTACAAGAGCACATAACATACAGAGTATGGCCGCTTATAGAGAGCTGGGAAATGCCGAAGGAAACCATCACCAAATCTAGTGAAGGTGATCTGGTCCGGTTGAAGTACACATTCAGATACGGGATAAATTCGATGAACAGAATGATGACTGGCTAAAATGCATTGAAGTTACCAGTGATGAGCTGCTTGGGTCATATTCCAAGGCGAAAGATAATGCATTATCCACAGCCTTCGGAGGCCGGGAAAAGAAGAGATTAAACAGAGTTTTTGACGCTATTGGCTTTGTTTACCCGGACTACCGTTATCCACTGCGAGGCTAGGGAAAGAAGAGGAAACCAGCTGCTTCGACCACTCTAGACGAGCCTGCATCGAAGGGCAAAAAATGGAAGGTCCTTACCCACCGGCCACGCTATATTGAGCCGGCCGTGGTGCCTGAGTTTGGCGGGGAGGCTTCTTCAGCTGCTGAACCAGAAAAAGCTGCTCCCCCTACGCAAAGGACTGAAGAACCAACTATAATGCCGAAGCTACCCTCAGCTGAGCTAGCTGAGACAAAGACTGATAAGGGTAAAGCTGAAGAATCAAATATTGGAGAAACAAAAGTGTTAAAAATTTTGAGCCCTTCGTTAGAAGTAACAGTGCCAAAGGCACAAAAAGTTCTGCCATGACTCCCAAGCGGAGAAGGATGGCAAACGTACTAGATGTGCTAGAAACAGTAAAGACTTTGAGCTCTACTCCTTCAAGGAAAGTTGCCGAGGCTTCAAAAGTGCCAACCGAAGCTGAAACAAAGCCGACCGAAATTGAAGCTGCAGTAATCCAAGCTGATACCGAAGCTGGGCCTTTAGAGCCCGCTGAGAAAAGGCCTTCAGAAATTGAAGAAAGGGCAACAGAAGAGAAGGCCACAGAGCGAGTTTCGCCTGAAAAGGTTACCACTCCCGCTCCTGAAGCTTTAGAAGAGACCATTGATTACATCATCCGCCATGCTTCGGGAAAGAGACTCTCCAAGGAAGAGAAACGAGAGGCTCAACATTATGCCCAAAAACTGAAATACCTGAAGGGGGCATTAATGTTCAATGGTAGCGGGGAGGAAGATTTTTTGTACTGTCTCCCGGATAATAAAGAAATATCCGTCTGTCGGGAGATGAGTAGAAGCTTCGGATTTCTAAAGCTAGAAGAAGGCCTTTCGGTGTTATCAAAGGATGAATTGGCTGACAGTTTAGCATATAATAGCATAAAGGTATAAAAACTAGTTTTGTATTTAAAAACGAATTGCTTTATTTGCTTATACCTGATCTTGTCCTCCTCTTGCAGGGCCTAATCCTTAGCAATGCCCTTAGAGCACAGAAAGACATTGAATATGAAGGGTATACAATGGCTCTAAACAACCTTCGTTCAGAGGTGATTGAACTAAGGAACGAAGGCCTTGAAAAAGACAAGATATTAATTTCATTGATAAACAAAATAAAAGAAGATGATGCTAATTCCAAGGCTCAAGCTGAGGTCCAAAAGAATGAGATCGAAGAGCTTCGAAAAGAACTAGCAGAAGCCAAGGAAAAATGCGCTGTTGCAGAAGCTGATCGAGAAGCCAGTGAATATTGGAAAAATTATTTTGAAAAAATAGTTGAAGAATTTTGCGCATCCAAGGAAAGATGTTTTGAAAAGTCTTTGGGCTACGTGAAGAAGATAAAAGCTAGCTTCGCCAACGTGGGCGCCTATTCGAATGAAGATAACTTCATACGAGGCGACCCTAAGGGTGCTATCGAGTGGATCAACGGAGAAGCCGAAGCTTTTGAAGAAATCTTAGGTGATCCTAGGGATGTCTGCGAATTCTCTGGTGCGAGAGGAGTTTCAGCTATCTTGGAGAAGGTGGGTTGTAATCATGTAAAAACCATGGCCCAGGCCGAAGCTGCCCTCTCCATGGATGACACAAAGGATCCCTCGACCGAAGCAAGTTTTCTGGCGGAAAATTTTTCACTAACATCTGGGAGAATGGTGGCCGAGAAATGGCCCACGAGATAATGAAGAAGAGAGAAAAAGATATTCATGACGCTCGAGAAGCAGTGAAAGAAACTGAGAAAGCTGCAGAACTCGAGAGACGGATAGTTATCGTTTAATTGGTTTTAGCTTCGTCGTTTGTTTTCGTAGCTTCGAACTGATTGATTTTTTCTATTGCAGCTGAACTATCTCGTCCACCAAAACCGTTCGACCCCCTGGTAGACTCGGAAACGAAAGAAGCAATAGATATCATTAATATAGCAGAATCTATTGTTGACGAAGTTGTTAACAAGCTGCTAAATGAAGTTGCGGAGAAGGTCCTGAGAGAGGACTAGTAGTTGTTTGTGAAAACATTTTTAGATAATTAATGTAATTTTGCTGTATCAAGACTGCAATGCTCGATGTATATGTTTTTGAATGTAATTTTTTTGTAATTCAATTCTTTGCGAGGCATGAAACTTTATATACATACCACTTTTTGAGCCTTCGGCGAAAAAACACCTTCCCTTCTTTTCATGCTTCGTAAAGAAGAAAATTCGTGCTTCGGAAAAAATATCCTTGCTTCATAAAAACATCCCATCTTCGTAAGCAAAGGATCCTTTCTTTGGCATTAGAACAGACGGAGCTGTATTTCTCAGCTTTGTGCCTTAGCACGCTTTCATTTTTTATAAAACCTCCGAAGATTGACTTTGTATTCAATTCGTGTCACTGGTGCAATATGATGTATGATGTGATGATATGCGAGATGATGCGATGATATGATGCAAAAGATGATGCTAATGCCGAAGATACACACCCACACGCCCACACTGGAACACACCATCTTTGCGTCCCCTTAGGAACGATCAAAATCTCTTTGCCGTTTATTTTTTGGCTTCACCGATTATTTTTTGGTGTAAGTTCTGCATCCCCTTAGGAACGTCTTTTGAACTTCTTCGCCTTCTATTTCGGTGGTATTTTTTGCGTTGACTTTTCACGCTTCGCCTTATATTTTGGCGGTATTTGGCTCTGCATTTCCTTAGGAATGACTTTTGAGCGAAAAACTTACTCTGCGCTCCCTTGGGAACGACTTTTTAAGCTTCGGCAAGACTTTTGCTGCGCTCCCTTAGGAACGACTTTTGAAGCTTCGGCGATTTTCAGGCTTTGTAAATCTATGAAGAAGATATATTTCATTTTAACAGAAGCGAAACTATTACAAAGAATTAAATCTAGATTTTCGTTACTTGTCCTTTATTAAAAAACAAAGTGGCATAGAATAAAAAAGTGCTTCAGAGGGTAGGATATCTCTCAATAGATATGCTTTGACTCCGGCACAGTACTGTTGACTGTGTGAGCTTCGGATTCCTCCCTGAAATCCCTCTGTTGCTGGGTGTGCTGGCTCCCTTCTGGCTGCTGACCCCGTGAATAAGTAGGTTGTAGTGGTGGTGGAGGTGAAAGCTGTGGCTGACTAGCCGAAGCAACAGAAGCTGCAGCGTGATTACCCACATATTCTGGTATGTAGGGTGAATGTCACGAAGCAGTGTGCAAGACCTGCTTCGGTTGATTCTGCTGAGCTTCGGCTTCTGCAATCTCCCTCTGCTTTTGGATAGTGATTTGGCACATTCTTGTAGTATGACCCTTATCTTCACCACAAAATAAGAAGCAGATCTTCCTGGGCTGATCCCCATATCTTCCTCTGAAGCCCCTGCGCCTCTACCTCTTGGAGCTGGCAGCCGGAAAGAGCTTTGTTGCTGCCCCGAAGATTGTGAGGTATACTTTGGCCTCTGCGGCTGACCTCCTTTGTGATCATTCTAAGTGGAGTTGTGAATTGACCTAACATGCCTCGGGTGGATTCTTCCTCCGAAGCCCCTGGTCATTTCAAAGAATCTGTAAGCTTCCTCCCTTCTTTGGCGGAAGTCATTGTCAGCCCGAATGTATTCGTCCATCTTTTGAAGTAGCTTTTCTAGAGTTTGTGGGGGCTTCCTGGCGAAATATTGGGTAGTAGGTCCTAGGCGAAGGCCTTTGATCATGGCCTCAATGACAATCTCATTGGGCACTATAGGCGCTTGTGCCCTCAATCACAAGAACCTTCGTACATATGCTTGAAGGTACTCTTCATGGTCTTGTGTGCATTGAAATAGGGCCTGAGCTGTGACCGGCTTCGTTTGAAAGCCTTGGAAACTGGTGACCAACATGTCCTTAAGCTTCTGCCACGATGTGATTGTCCCTGGCCGAAGAGAAGAATACCATGTTTGAGCTACATTCCGCACTGCCATGACGAAGGACTTCGCCATAACTGTGGTATTGCCTCCATATGAAGATATAGTTGCTTCGTAGCTCATGAGAAACTGCTTTGGATCTGAATGCCCATCATACATGGGAAGCTGAGGTGGCTTGTACGATGGGGGCCTTGGGGTGGCCTGCAGTTCTGCTGCCAAGGGAGAAGCATCATAAAAGGTAAAGGTATCATGATTAAAATCATCATACCATCCATCTTCGTTGAATGGGCCTTCCTGACGAAGCTCCCTGTGCTGGGGCCTTCGGTTTTGTTCGTCTTGAGCAAGATGGCGCACTTCTTCAGTAGCTTTGTCGATCTGCCTTTGAAGATCAGCTAATCGCGCCATCTTCTCCTTCTTCCTTTGTACTTGCTGATGGATGATCTCCATATCCCTGATCTCTTGGTCCAACTCCTCCTCCTGGATTGTTGGACTGGTGGCTTTCCTCTTCTAGCTTCGAGCCTCTCGAAGAGAAAGAGTTTCTTGGTTTGGGTCCAGTGGCTATAGTGCAGCGGTCCCTGGTGCTGAAGCTTTCTTTGGCGGCATGACGAAGGTTAGTGCTTGCCGAAGGTGGTCGAAAAGGGTTCACCCCACGGTGGGCGCCAATGTTGGGGACTTGTTCTCAAGTGCTATGAATTAAGAACAAGGCAACATAAAATGTTAAAGGTTAATGCCCTTCGTCTTCCGAAGCATTATTTTCCATAAGATATAATGATCTTTAGACGAAGGTGATGAAGGACATACCTTCATCATTACAGCATATGTTAATGAATGATGAAGCATATGAAATATAAAAGACAACATGAATATTTATATGGCATTGCTAATATATTTATTATTATCATGAATAAACAGAAACAATATTGTATTACATTTGTACCTTCGGCTTGATAGAAGGAAAAAATCCAAGCGTGATGCACGAGTGAATACAAGTCATCGTGAACAGTACGGGGGAACTATTCATCTATTTATAGGCATAGGACGCAGCCTGTGAGAAATTACATTCATGCCCTTTACATTCATTGTTAACTAATAGTCAACTCTATGAGGACTAGATAGCCTTTTCCCCTTTAAGTCGGTTCCTTTCTCTGTCATTTAGCCGAAGCTCCCCCCGTGCATAGCTTTGGAGCAACTCTAGCCTTCGTCGCGATCATGCTTTTAGCTCAAATCGGAAGGTACCTGTTCATATACTATACTTGGAAGATTTTGTTAGACCTTGTTTTTGAGGACCTTCAGAGGACGAAGGCCCCCAATAACTAACAAAACCATTTATATTTTATTTGGGTTTTCAATTTACATTTTATAATAAATTGTAATAGGGACCTATACATAAATAAAGATAGACTAGGATGGGCAGCTAGAAAATTTGTATTTTTGTGCACGGATAATACTATGAATAAATATCTCTTATTTGTGGTTAAAAATATCAAATATTTATTACCATTCTTATTTATAAAAGTAAGCATAGATCAATAGTCACAAATGAAATTAAACTTACGAAAACATGTGAACAGTTGCAAATACTGAATTTGAAGTATTTAGAACAAATTTATGAAACTAACAAAATAGTATTTAATTTATTTGAGTCTCACATGCGCATTTTAAATCGGAAAATATCGCAGGGGTTAGCTCAAAATTAACTATAGATTAAAAGGGCTAGATAGCAACAAGGTCATGTCTTCTACCTTTGGTCACATGTGCAGCAACGATGGAGCAGGGCGCTGTTGGCCACTTGTTCTGAAATGCTGTCAGTCAAGAACAAGGCAACACAATTGTTAATTGTAAGAGACCTTCGTCCTCCGAAGCATTATCTCCCTGTGGGTATAACACTCATCAGACGAAGGTTTAGAAGGACATACCTTCATCATTCAATAAGTGAACATGAAATACAAAGGAATAAACATGATAACACTATCTTAATAATTCATTTATTATTGCATTCCCTAAAACATATAAAAATATCAATGATGTTTGTTGGGGGACTTCTTCTTCGCCGAAGGTCCTCTAAGCAAAAACACCTTCGGCAAGACAGCAAGCAATCAGGTGCGACATGAAGATGTATGCCGAAGCTACAACTAAAAAAGCTTCGGCATAATGACGCGCTTGAGACGAAGGGTGGCACTGACTTAAAGAGGAAAAGACTGCATAGTCCTAGATGGTTTGTGTTATAGTCTTGATTAGTTATCAAGGGCATGAATGTAATTATGTCCAGGCTATGTCCCGCGCCTATAAATAGATGAATAGTACCCCCGTATTGCAGACGTTGACTTGTAATCATTTGCACGTCACTCTTGGATTCTTGTCTTCTGTAAAGCCGAAGGTACAAATGCAATTTGATACCATTGATGTTTGTCTACAATTATATAATGTGAATAAAAATAAGCTAATGATTTATTATGATTATTCATGTTTTCTTCATGTTTCATACACTCCTGTTTTCATTATTACATGTTGAGATGACGAAGGTATGTCCTTCATGACCTTCGTCTGGAGACCATTATATCCTAAGGGAGATAATGCTTCGAAGGACGAAGGTTTTTAATCATTAACATTTGTGTTGCCTTGTTCTTAATTCATAGCATTTGAGAACAAGTCCCCAACATTGGCGCCCACCTCCAGTGAACTCACTTCCACTGTTGAGACGATGGCTTCGTTCAACAACCAAGCTGTACCACCTTCGGTCATAAAGCTAGTGCTCCCAATCACAAGCGGTTCAAGTTCAGAGCCAGCTAACAAGAAGCAGAAAGAAGGAAGCACAGAGAAGAGTGTAGCATGTTGGGGTGCAAGAACCCTTCATTAGATCCAAGTGGTCCCACATCCCAATCACCTTCTCCCACAAAATCTTCAGCTTAAAGACTATCCTCACAATGATGCCATGGTTATATCTTGTGTCATCAAGGGATTTCTGGTCCACAATGTTCTTGTTGACACAGGGAGTGCGGCGAACATAATATTTGCAAAGGCTTTCAGACAGATGCAAGAACCAGAAGATAAGATTCATGATGCTACACACCATCTTTGTGGCTTCAGAGCAAGGTAGATTGTGGCACTTGGCAAAATGACAATGTCAGTCACCTTCGGTTACGTCCACAACACAAGGTCTGAACAAGTTATCTTTGACATCATTGACATGGAATACTTATATAATGCAATCCTTGGTTGAGGGACGCTTAATGCCTTCAAAGCCATACTTCACCCATCGTATTTATGCATGAAGATATCTTCGGAACAAGGGCCCATTGCTATTCACGGGAGTCAATAAGCTGCCAGGAGGGCTGAAGGGAGTTGGACGGATTCAAAGGCGATCCATAACATAGATGGAGCCGAAGCTTGTTAACAATATAAGCACAAAAGAGAGAAGGCTGCTTCGAAAGATCAGCCGAAGCCTATGCTCCTATGTGAAGATATAGCAGATCAAAGGGTACTGCTGGGATCTCAGTTATCTGATGAACAAGAAAAGACTCTGTTAAGATTTTTGTTCAATAACAAAGATGTCTTCACTTGGACAGCTAATGATCTCTATGGTGTTAACAGAGATGTCATTAAACATTCACTCAATGTGGATCCATCTTTCAGGCCAAGGAAGCAAAGACTTCGGAAGATGTCTGAGGAAAAAGCCGAAGGTGCTCGGAATGAAGTAAAGATACTTCTCAGCGCTGGTGTTATTAGAGAAGTAACATATCCAGAGCGGCTAGCCAACACTATTATGGTGAAGAAGGCTAATGGGAAATGGAGAATGTGTATTGATTTCACAGATCTCAACAAGGCATGCCCGAAGGACGAGTTCCAGTTACCAAGAATAGACTCCCTTGTAGATGCAGCAGCTTCTTCGGAACTCATGAGCCTATTGGACTGCTACTCAGGCTATCACCAGATTTGGATGAAGAAAGAGGATGAGCCAAAGACAAGCTTCATAACTCCCAATGGTACTTATTGCTACCTTCGGATGCCTGAGAGGCTCAAGAACGCTGGAGGGATCTTCCGTAGAATGACAGCTAAGGTTCTTCACTCTCAAATAGGCAGGAATGTGCAGACTTATGTTGATGACATCATAGTAAAAAGCACGAAACAAGAGAATCATATTACTGACTTGCAAGAGACGTTTGCCAATTTCAGGCAAGCTGGTCTTAAATTAAATCCAGAAAAGTGTGTTTTTGGAGTAAAGAAGGGCAAGTTCCTTGACTGTTTGGTATCAACGAAGGGAATCGAAGCTAACCCAAATAAGATCGAAGCTATCCTTCGAATGGAGCCACCAAATTCAAAAAGGGGGCTCAACGATTGGCAGGAAGGCTGGCATCATTAAATAGATTTATATCAAGATCAGTAGAAAGGAATCTGCCATTCTTTGAAATACTAAAGTCATCTAAAGTTTTTCAATGGGGTCCAACTCAACAAAAGGCTTTCAAAGAGTTAAAGCAATACTTGATAGACTTGACAACTCTAACTCCACCTTCACCAGGGGCTCCGTTACTCCTGTATGTGGCAGCCTCTCACTCTGCAGTCAGTGCGGCACTTGTACAGGAGAAGCAAGATGGTCAAATAAAAAGACAAGCACCAATATACTTTGTCTCTGAAGTACTCAGTTTATCAAAGAAAAATTATACAGAATTGGAGAAGGTATTGTATGCTGTGTTGATGGCCTCCAGGAAGCTTCGGCATTATTTTCAAGCATATCATATAATTGTTCCTTCATCACAACCTCTGAAGGACATAATGAGGAATAGAGAAGCTACTGGAAGGATCAGAAAATGGGCTACAGAGCTCAATGAATTCACTATTGATTATGTGCATAGATCTTCAATTCAATCTCAGGCACTGGCAGATTTTATTGCTAATTGGACGCCAGGGGCTTAGGGAGAAGAAACAACAAAAGACGCCAAAGCCTAGATAGTATTCTGTGATGGTTCTTGGGGAACCTTCGGCGCAGGAGCAACTGCTGTTCTAGTAGTGCCCTCTAAAGTCAGGACATGCTATGCAGCAAGGCTGGACTCTAGTTGTACGAATAATATTGCTAAATACGAAGCTCTTCTGTTAGGGCTTCGCAAGCTAAAGGCAATGGGAATAAGAAGGGCAATCCTTAAAATTGACTCCCAAGTTATTTCTGGTCATATAGACAAAAGTAGCAAGGAAAGGGATCCGAAGCTTGAGAAATATTTGGATGCAGTCCGAAGATTGGAGGCTTCTTTCGAAGGATTTTCTGTAAAAAATATTTCAAGAGGGGAAAATGAGCACAAAGATCTGCTAGCTAAGTCAGCGGCACATGGGCTCCCTCTACCTTTGGAAGTATTCTTTGAGACAATAAAAGCACCTTCGGATGAACTTATGGAGAGAGCAGTGCTTGCAATCTCACCTGTACATAGCGAAGATTGGAGGATTGAAATTATATCTTTCCTCCAAGGTATCTGTCATTCGGATGATGAAGTTTATAATAAAAGAATGGAAGCAAGGGCAAGAGCATATGTGATAATAGAAGGGGAGTTATACAAACAAGGAGTCTGCTCTCCACTACTCAAGTATTTATCCAGAACCGAAGGTCAAGAGCTGATGAAGGAAATACATGCAGGCTTATGTGGATCTCATATTGGGTTTAGGCCATTGCTGGGAAGGTTTTCAGACAAGGATTTTATTGGCCGAAGGCAGCTTCAGATGCAGCAGATCTGGTTCAAAAGTGTGAAAATTGTCAAAGATGTGCAAGAGACCAGAAACAACCTTCATCTCTAACCCAGTTAATTTAGCCAACTTGACCACCGCAAAGGTGGGGTTTGGATTTGTTAGGTCCACTTCCACCTGCACAAGGAAATTTGAAATATGTCGTTGTAGTAGTGGAATATTTTTCTAAGTGGATCGAAGGAAAACCTTTAGTCACAATAACTTCGGCCACACTACAGAAATTCTTTTGGTAAAACATTGTTTGTCGCTTCGGCATGCCGAAGGCAATAATTATGGACAATGGAACACAATTTGATGCCGAAACATTCAAAGATTTCTGTGATCGAATTGGTACAAAAATTCATTTTGCATCAGTAAGGCATCCAGAATCAAATGGGCTGGTAGAAAGAGCAAATGGCATTATAATGACAGGAATAATGAAGTTAACCTTCAACTAGCCCAGAGGAAAGTGGCCAGATGAGTTGATCAAAGTGGTGTGGAGCCACAACACAACTATGTCAAGGTCAACAGGATTTACACCCTTCAAGCTCCTGTTTGGTGACAAAGCAATAACACCAGAAGAAGCAAAGATAGGGTCAATAAGAACAACAGCTTTGGCGGAAGATGAAGCTGATTATCAAACAACAAAGATACTATAGAAGGGACTAGACATCAGGCTATGGAACACATCAATAAGTATCAGGTCGAAACAATAAGGTGGCGTGATAGAAAAGTTCGATTGAAAAACATCAAGCCAGGGCATCTGGTGCTTCGGAGAGTGGCCAACCCAGATACCGTAGGCAAGTTACAACTGAAGTGGGAAGGTCCTTTTCTGGTAGTATCTTCTCAAGACCCGGTTCTTATAGATTGAAGGATATGAACGGCAATGACATACCTAGATCTTGGAATGCGGATGAGCTTCGACGGTACTATGTGTAATTTGATGTAATCTTTTTCATTTTTTTCTATGGCACCCTTTTCCTTTCAAGAGGGGAGAAAGGTTTTTAATGGGACCATAGTTTGTAATTTTTCATTCTTATTTAGCCCTGCAAGGGCCAAAATCCCCCAAAGATATAAAGTGTAAAATCTGAGCTTGCACCATTGAGTGCAAAAAGAAAACAGGGAGAAGCTCAAGAGACATCCCCAAGGGGATGTAGAGCATGAAGAAGCTACAAAAAGTCATTCCTAAGGGAGCGCAGCGTAAGTTTTGTGCTCAAAAGTCGTTCCTAAGGGAATGCAGAGCCAAAAATTTGACAAAGCTACAAAAAGTTGTTCCTAAGGGAGCGCAGAGTATGTTTTCTGCTCAAAAGTCATTCTAAAGGGAATGCAGAGCCAAATACCACCAAAATAGAAGGTGAAGAAGCTCAAAAGTCGTTCCTAAGGGGATGCAGAGCTTAAATTCCACCAAAATATAAGGTGAAGAAGACTCAAAAGTCATTCCTAAGGGGATGCAGAGTCTGGGTGTGGCTTCGTGTGAATTCGGGGCATTCATTTGCACACTACATTACATCATTCATTGCATTCATACACATTCATTTAGACATTTATAGGATCATCATCATCATCATAACATGAAGCACGAACAGAAATACTCCATCTTGGACGACAATGTTTCAATGAACACGAAGAAGCTTCGTCTCAAATATACACATTTTATGCAACGACATGCTTCGTTGTGTATGAAAAGAAGGGAAGGTGTTTTTTGCCTTTGGCTCAAAAGACACAAATTTCGTCCACAGCAAAGCAATTTTTACATGATCGGAAAGGTAAAAATATATTACAAGGTATGGACAAGTATACAAAGTACAGTTCAATTCTCAATTACAATTTCTTTTACAAAGATAATACAAATGCTTCTAAGCTCTATACAGGCAGGCCTAAAAAGTAGCTTCAGCAGCCTTCAGAGAAGCTAGCAAGGCACAGAAGTCACCGTGCCCAGCTATCACTTCATCAAGCGCATCAACTTCGTTTTCAATATGCTCAAAGGTGCTTGGTAGGTCTTCAGCCGAAGGGGTAAACTCTTTGGAGCTGGCTCCAACCGAGCTGAAGACCTTTTTCAATCTTTGCAAGCAGCAGTTGCCAAAGTTCAAACATTTGTCCCGAAGCTCTTTCAAAGATTGCTACAACTTTATATTTTTGACAGTTTTGGCTTCGTATTTTGCTTGCAAATCTTCTTTCTCTTGTTCGAAGCTCTCTGATTTTTGGAGAAGTTTCTCGCTTAATTTTACATTTTCGGCTTGAGTTTCTGCAAGTGAACCCTCTATTGCTTGAAGTAGGAAGTCTTTCTTCTCTAGAGAAGTTTCGTAGTCCTTAATCTTATTTTCCAAGCCCTCGATTATAATTTTGTTTTTCTTGTCTTTGAGGTCTTGTTGCATCCTTAGTGCCTTACTCAGCAGCATACTCTGTAGAAATAAGCCTTCCAGGAAACTTTGCTTCATAAAAATAAAAGAAACCTAATGAAAAGAATTTTGCCTTGAAATTGGAGTAGAACAGACTACCGACGATATGTTGTCGCTGGTAGCCGCTAATGTCAGCTTCAAGCTTCGGAAAACCAACACTCTTCGATAGAGTGCCGATTATCTTTGCCCCAGCACGGTTAAGGCCCCTTCGTCGATTCCACCGAAAAGGATGGCTCCTAGCTGGTAGCCACAGGATATACCGTATTCCTGTAGCTCCTTCTTTTCAGCCTCCGATAATTCTTGACTGACCAGGTTCCGAAGGTCGAAGCCCTTTTCTTCCGAAGTAGCTTCGGTAATCTTTTTCCCTTTGTCAGGCACTATGGCCATGACCTTCTCTGTAGCCCAAGCAACCTCTTCCACAGCCATATCCGAGAGCAATTTATCTATCCCAGACAGCATACTCTCAAGGTTGGTAGCTTCGGCAGCAGCTGTAGCTTCGGCAGACTGCTGCAGGTGGGAAGGCGAACCGCCAGAGCGCTTGCACTCACTGAACGGTGGACCGCTCGATGCTTGGAATATTTTAATCGTTTCTCGGCAATGAGTTCAAGGAAGGTGTTTTTCGGACCTTCGGTATTCTGAAGCCTTCGAGTTTTTCGCGGATCGAGCTCGTTACGAAAAACGATCTAGCACCGCGAAGGGGCTACTGTTGGGGTCCTTCTTCTTCTTCGCCAAAGGTCCTCTAAGCAAAAACACCTTCGGCAAGACAGCAAGCAATCAGGTAAGACATGAAGATGTATGCCGAAGCTACAACTAAAAAAGCTTCGGCATAATGACGCGCTTGAGACGAAGGGTGGCACCGACTTAAAGATGAAAAGACTGCATAGCCCTAGATGGTTTGTGTTATAGTCTTGATTAGTTATCAAGGGCATGAATGTAATTATGTCCGGGCTGTGTCCCGTGTCTATAAATAGATGAACAGTACCCCCGTACTGCGGACGTTGACTTGTAATCATTTGCACGTCACTCTTGGATTCTTGTCTTCTGTAAAGCCGAAGGTAAAAATGCAATTTGATACCATTGATGTTTGTCTAAAATTATATAATGTGAATAAAAATAAGGTAATGATTTAATATGATTATTCATGTTTTCTTCATGTTTCATACACTCCTTTTTCATTATTACATGTTGAGATGACGAAGGTATGTCCTTCATGACCTTCGTCTGGAGACCATTTTATCTTAAGGGAGATAATGCTTCGAAGGACGAAGGTTTTTAATCATTAATATTTGTGTTACCTTGTTCTTAATTCATAGCATTTGAGAACAAGTCCCCAACAATGTTAATATTACATTGATACCTTCGGCCTGTTCGAAGGTGAGGATGCGAGAGAGAAAAAGTACAATCCAGCGTGAACAGTACGGTGTTACTGTTCATCTATTTATAGGCATGGGACGCAGCCCGGGTAAAAGTACATTTGTGTCCTCAATGTTCACACATGATCAAAATATAAGTTATAAAGGACTAGTTGGTCTTTTCCTCCTTCGGTCATCATCATTATTCCTCCGCTTCGTCGTGAGCCGAAGCTTTTTCGTCTGGAGCTAGCTTCAGCATTTACTTCTTTGGATTTGTCTTCATCTTGTATGTCTTCGTCATAAGAGGCTTGTATCCTAAAGACGAAGCTTGCTTCTGAAAAAACCCATGCCATACTAAAACATATGGTTAGTCGTGCTTTTGAGGACCTTCAGAGGAAGAAGGCCCCCAACAGTAGCCCCTCGCAGTGCTAATTTGTTTCTTTGTAACAAATTTAGACTGTGACATGAACGAAGGCCTTTAGCCGAAGGTCCAAAAAAACACCTTCCCTTCGCTAGAATAGCGAATGACACTGACATGCAGGACCTACCAAACCGTGGAGCGCTAGGCATATAAATAGGAGCTCGCATTGAGAGCATTTCTTGTGCCATTTCAGTTGATTACACTGTTCTTGTCATTTTAAACTTTCTTGCTTTGCCGTGTTTTAATTGGATTTCAAGCTTCGCCATTTCAACGACCTTCGATCTGATGGCTGGCGAGAAGAAGATTGTTGACTCGGCGCTGTCCAAGTTTTACGAAGCTATGGAAAGAAGCAATGCAGAGATGTAACACCCTGGGATCCACAAACACCCTAGAATGCTACTAAACTGCACATATAACATTCATATATAAAATTTCGACAGCATCTCCATTGAAAATTGCATAAACGGGGAAGCAACAAAGTATAAATAGATATCATTGTAAGAAAACATAATAGACATTAATAATTTGCTAGCAATGGGAAGACAACCATAACGACATGAACTGAATTAACCAGTGCGCACGACTAGTTAAAAACAAACATCCTTTGACAAGAAGTTTCTAATTAAATCATGACTGTGCCTGGGCAGCGTTATTATGAGAGTGAAGGTGGATGTGCTGCTACTTCCCACTCCCCTTGATGAGCAACAAGCACCTGCATTGAGTAATACAAGAGTGAGATGGAACATCTCAGCAAGCTAATTGTTTTGACAAGATATTTAAACCACAAATTGAATTAATCAATATTTTAAAAGAATCACAATCAAGATCAGAAATACTTGAAGATATAGAACTCAGTAGTCCCAATATAACCAATACCATCTCATTTCCTCGAACAACCACAATAGGTTGTATAACACTTCCCTGCATCAACAATACCTGCAAATATCACTTCAATGTATACATAGGAATACAATGTGTAGGTCCTCTATCTTCATACCTCTGAGGATATAAAACCACATCATCTGCAAATATCATTTCAATGTATGCATATGAATGCAATGCATATGTCCTCTGCCTTCATACCTCTAAGGGTATGAAGCCGCATCGTACCCCTCCTCGGGCAACGTACGATGCTAAGTTGTACCGGTACGGACGGACCATAGGTCACGACAAAACTTCAGATGCAAATGAGTCATTCAATGTATATGGCATGCTGCATTTATCAATAAATTTCACTTCATTTAGATACAATACAAACCTCAAATAATACTTTATCTACCTTCAAATACAATGCAAACCTCAAATAATACTTTGTCTGCCTTTAGATACAATGCAAACCTCAAATAAGACTTCATCTGCCTTCAGGGGTGTGAATTAATCTCATGGGTCATACTTGAACCATAATCATCATCAATATATGATAAAGCATCAATATAATACAATCAAGTAAAACATCATCATAGAGTTCAATTATGAAAGAATCCAATAATTCTGAATATTAGAGTGTAGGTGATAGAAATAACAGGTCAAAATGGTAGCAACCACCGCTACATTCACTTGCCTTCATCGAAGAAGAAAAATGTACTAGGCATGATCTGGAGTGTATCCACCTGCTAGCGGGCATAAAACTTAGTACAAATATTTCACAAACATTTGCCAACAATCAACAAAACACTCCTACACTTGAAACCAAGACCTAGTGGAAAGACTCCCACCCTGAACCACATGCCATACAGCAGCAGCGCTGTTTGTTAATTTTGTATCTTTAAAATTAAAACAGTGGTGATATCAAACAAATACTCTAGGAGTATCTACACAAAATACTCTACAACTTCGGTATTCAATGGATAATTAAATTCTGCCATCTATAAGTTCTAAAACATCTGACAAGATAACTGACTGAATCTGTTTTAGATAGCAGCATAGTTAACTTCAAAATTCGATATCTCCCAAACTACTAAACCAAAAATTATGAAATTCTTCTGGCAGTAAGAACTTTTATCCCTCTACAAAAGTATCCATAGTTGGAAGAGCCAATTCGGCCATTTACTAGACGAAACCCACCAGTGAACAGACTCGCTCATTTTTGTCAGGCAAATAGGAACAGCCACAGTAAAACAAGCATAACTGAAGTTTCACAAATCATATGAATGCACTCTTTAACAATCTAGAAAGCTTATTAAATTATCTATAACTTCTTTTACCAACCCACAGTTTAATTCTGTTGATAAAATTTCCTAACTCTTAAGAGAACAGATTCTGCACAGAATTATGAGACTAAAAAACTGCTATAATCAAACTGCAATAACTTTCTGTTCTGATGTCTGATTGAGGTGTTCTTCATGGCCACGGAAAGATCTACAAATTATCTACGACTCATATATAGACTTTTTATTTTTTTGAGGCAACTAAGACCACGGAAAACTGGCATGAACAGAAACTGTTGAATCTGCCATTCTGCAGAAATTAAATTCGAGATCAAAACCAAACCCCACATCTAATCCAACCTCTAATCCTTCAATCCCCATAATCCACAACCCCCAAAAACACATAATTATAGGGAGGAACAAGGATCCCATCCTTGCCTAGGGTTTCCCCAAGAAAATCTACAAGAGATGGGGGTAGAACATCTCCTTGATCCTCTCTTCCTCTTCAATCCATCTTGCTCCTCTTCTTGATCCTTGCTGCGTGGGGGAGATCTAGAGGGAGGAGGAAGCAGTGGAGGGCAGCTGCAAAGGGGAAGGGGGAGGGGCGGCCAAGTGTGGGGAAAGGGGGGTTGGCAGCCAAGAAAAGGGGAAAAAGGGGGGCGACCACTAGGGTTTTGTGGGAGAAAGAAATGACGCCTCAGATGTCTCCTGACTTTGCATCCAATGGCCTACAACCCTTTCCCTCATCCACGCACCGAAGATCAACTTTTGGTCAACATTTTTTTGGGATATTACAAGAGAAGTGTTGAGGGCCTTCGTCTTCCGAAGGTCCTCAAAAACTTGATTTAACATTGTTTCCGGAGTTGTAATACGTGAGCAGGTACCTTCGGATTCGAATCAGAACCACAGTGGGGGAAGCATGAGCAATACGAAGATTGACGAAGCGCCGAAGCTACACGCAAGGGAGCTTCGGCATGACAACAAGAAAGGGAACCGACCTAAAGGGGAAAGGCTATTTGGACCCCGATGAGTTACCTTATAATCATTAGCAAATGTAAAGGGCATGAATGTAATTTCACGTGGGCTGCGTCCCACGCCTATAAATAGATGAACAGTACCCCTGAAATACCGCCGAAATATAAGGCGAAGCGCGAAAAGTCAACACGAATACCGCCGAAATAGAAGGCGAAGAAGTTCAAAAGACATTCCTAAGGGAATGCAGAACTTACAGCGAAAAGTCAGCGCTGATACACCGAAAAATAAGTGGTGAAGCCGAAAAATAAACGGCAAAGAGATTGTGCATTCTGTGACGGAACCTCCCAAGCAGTTGTCCTTGTCCTTTGGACCTCACACAACCCTGTAGGTGCCCCTGAACTACTTGATAAGTTCGGTATCTTTTTCCTTACCTTTCCAGGAACGTTTCACCCGTCTGACAGACAGTATGTTCATCGGAGATGCAGAAATGCGGAAGTGATTACATAAACTTACATTTATTTATAAAGTAGGAGTAAGTCATACAATACAGACCAAGGAGTGCTGAAAAGTATTATTACAATACCTGGGAGGTAAAAGCTCCTCCCATTAAGTTCTTTACATAAAAGTTTTTAAGGAGGACCCGGTCCTCCGGCAGCTTCATTCTTGATTATATTCACTTTTCACCACCTTGGTACAAAAACAACAAAAGTTTGTTGTCTCCTCACCTAAAAACAATGGGGGAATAAACCCTGAGTATGGAATTACTCAGCAAGTCTTACCCGACTAAGGAAAAGACTCTCAAGGGTATGCTGGTTTAAGGGAGTCAAGGTAAGGTTTCTCAATAATCAAAGACTCTGTTTTGTAGAAATGCTTACTAAAGTGGATCCTTAAAATCCAGTTTTATTGGTCAAGTTAAATAAACTTACTTATTTCTAGAGTTCTCTCTAACCTAGTTCAAACACTTATCCTGAACTAGCCAAGTTCTTAATTCATACTTTAACTTCACTAGAGTGCTACGTGTAGGGCAGTGACCAAGTCTTCATAACCGCGAAGGTACGGCGATCCGAATCGATTATACTCAGCTGAGGATCTCCAATCACACGACATATGTAGCACTTAACCCTTGCATATGTCAACCCGCCACCGGGGTTCTTAAGACCAGATCAGGTTCACGCAAACCGAGAGCACAGATACTCCACCGTCCAGCCTCTTGCTACGGAGGGTACACGCTACTCTCGCCACTGCTCCACGCCCATTTCGTGTTATCTTATTCTGGCCTTAGTCTGCCCGAGGCAAGGCTTACCCATGACGAGGCATGTGACCAGTTAAAGGGTCCTCGATCATCAAGCCTACATCGACAAGGTCCTTAATTGACTCAGACGGAGACACTACACCGAGACTCTCTTTCTCGTGCAGGTCACCCGCCCGGTCTCAGCTTAATCATTTCACCCCAAAGGTTGGTACCTGGCAGAGGTACATCTTTTCCGATGTTGAATCCATCAAGGCCTTTGACAAATTCACCATCAAGTTTTATTTTGAAAACAACCCTCCCACTTTGCCAAACATCTTTTGTAAAACAAATCCTTTTGTTTTGCTAGAGCAATACTAAGCATAGAAAAACCTTTTGTAAAATAGGGTATCAAGGAAGGTAATCAATTCCAAGGAAGGTAATGCAGGAATTGTTTAAAGCAATCAACCCCTATCACCTAGTGCATCAAGCAAGTGAGAAAGATTTTAAAACACAAGGGGGTGGCAAATGCACCGGGGCTTGCCTTTGTTTATGGGTGAGTCAGGCTCAGATCCACAAATATCGAAGTAGAAACAGTTCTCAGCCTGTGTCTCCAAAGGTGGTGGTACTTGCTCTTCAGTGGCTTCTACTTCTTCCTCGTGTTCTAATCATAACCATATATATGTATAAGAATGGATGCCATGGGATGCTCATGAGGGTGCAAAGATAATATAAACTTATTATCTAAGTCTTGAATACAATTTTCCTTCACGGAACTCCGAGAACTTAGGGTTTCCGGAGTCGGTAAAGGAGTTCACAAGGCAGGGGGTGTTTTATGGTTTGGTGATCAAACAAGGTCCAAATCAACCCAAATTCTACCCAAGGCTTCTAAATAATATGAGGAACTTATATAAAAATTTTGAGCATTTTTGGGATTACTATTTATCTTTTAAAATCCATAACTACTATCTCAAACTATTTTAAATACCTTAAAATTCCTAATTTTCCCTAAAAATCATGAAACTATTTTTATTAAATTCTAGGGAAAATAAGAAGGCTAGGAAAATTATTTTCACAATTTTACCATTTTTCTACATTTTTCTATATATTTCTAAAGTTATTCTGAAAAAGAAAAGGAGAAAGGGTGAATAGTGTTGGGCTGATTTCAGCCCAGCAGACCCAACAGTGGACAGAAACGCGCCCGCGCCCACGCGCGCTGGCGGTTTTGCGAAAAGGACCTCTGGTTTTTGGTTAACTGGGAACGAATTCTTTTACTATTTGCTCAAGTCACTGACGCTTTGCAAATAAACTCTCCATGTTCTATTTCTTTGCAGTGGGAGGTCCACGACGGCGTTCTCGCGCGGAGAAACTCCGGCGAGCCTCTGTACTGGCCGATTAAGGCGATGACCGACGCTCCCGAGCGACATACACCAAATCGGACCTAGCCTAAGCTTTTCCCCTAACTTAATTGCACTAATGACCAATTAAGGAGCTCTGGCCATGGTGACTAAGAGCATGGCGGCTAGATCATCGTGTTCCCGACGATAGGTGGCGGTCTAGTTCAATTGGGGGGGTCGAAGAGCTTAAGGAGGATCTAAGAATGCTAGAACAAGCAGTAGAAGTACTTGACCTCACCTAAACCGGGCTGGCCACGGTGAGGTCTTCTTTGCGGTGGCAGAAAGCTGATTTGGGGGAAAACGGCGATTCTCCAGCTAGGGGGGGGCTAATCGAGGGGAAGAGTGGGTGCTATGGCTTCGTGGTAACTTGGCGCAACAGCCCCGGCCATCAATTTATAGGAGGGTAAAGCGGTGGCCAGTGAATTTGGGGAGGACGCGCGGCGGCCGGAAATGAAGAAGAAGGCGGGCGCGGTGAATTCGTGTCCAGTGGCGTGGCAGTTGTTCCGGCGATCAAAGGAGAGCAAGGGTAAGTTGTGGCGATGCGGTGGAAAGGGGTAAACACGCGGCACAAGGCCGGAGGGCGGCGGTCACCGGTGTTCTTATCGGTTTTAGCCGCAGGGCAGAGGGGAAGTACGGGGAGGTCACCGGAGTGGCGTCCAACGCACGGGCGGTGAAGATCTTTCTACCCAGAGCGTTATCCCCGAGTCCGGTGCACGAATCCAAACGCCGGCGACACAAATCGCGGCGGAGGGATCCATCGGCGGTGAGGACAGCCCTGCTGGTGATCTGATCCAGTCGGGCTACTGTACCATGGCGAGACCCCATTAGAACACCTGACAGAGCATCTTGGAGCTCCTTTTTCTCCCAAATTTCTATGGCAACATCCCCGAGTCTCTGCATCAAAGTTGTAGTGCCACATACCAGCTACAAACCGACTATAAGGATTAAACTTATTTGAGCACTAGATCAAGGTCAAACTGGCTCTCAAACTTGGGTCCAAGTCACTGCCTATCTGAAATTCAGACTGAACCAGCCTGACAGCTTGACTTCAGGCCTGCTTATCTCCAATATTTTCTTAACAACAATGCTTACACTCTTAAGCAAAGTTGTTCTCCTATAATTGGGCTACAATCTTGATGTGATCACTTAGGGCAAAAACCTTATATTTTAAAAGATACAGGGCTCCAAAGTTGAGCCCACTAAACTGAATTTCAGACATAGAATAGAGCTTAAGTGAGGTCCATTTTGCATTTAAGTCCAAAATCCAATATTTGGCTTATAAGTCCACACATTTGTGAACCAAATAACTTAAGATACTAATTTGACTTGGTTTTTGCACTTTAGTCCAAAAGTGGACTAATTTTGCACATAGGTCCCTAGGGTTGGGATTTAGGGTTTTCCAGGGTTTTAATTGAGACTTTTGGTATCCCACGGGTACAAATGTGATTTAACTTTGTTTTTGGGGACATTTTATGACTCTTTCCCTAAAGCCTTTAGATTTTCTCATCTTGGGTTAAGTTTTACTCCCTTTGAGCCTTATTTAGGGTTAGGTTCCCTATCCAGGGTCCTATTTGCAAAACACCAAAAACAATACACTTGTTTGAAGTTTTTATCTAGTGAATGCACTCTAGGTGTATCAAACATATGCAATGTCAATGCTTATGATGCCATGCTCAAGTTTTAGTTACAGTAACACCAGGGGTGTTACATCCTTCCCCCCATAAAAGAATCTCGTCCCGAGATTTAAAGTCCTAGGGTGAGTAATGGAAAAGGAAATGTGTCACAGCTTTATTCCCTTATTTCTGGTACAAGGCAGGGGTGGTGTGGGGGTTTACTCCTTTATTACAGTAACTAAATACACTTTACAAATTACATGAGGCTAGAAAGCCTGGGAAATTCTTATCTAAAAAGCCTTGGGTTTCCCACGTAGCCTCTTCCTCAGAATGTTGGTTCCATTGTATCTTATAGAATTTGAGAGTTTTTCTCCGGGTAACCCTGTCCTTTTGATCCAGAACTCGAATAGGATGTTCCGAGTATGTTAAATCTAGTTCCAGGACAACATCTGTCACTTCAATGGTTCGATCGGGAACCCGAAGACACTTCTTCAATTGCGACACATGGAACACATTATGGATAGTAGACAGAATTTCGGGGAGCTGCAGTCGATATGCCACTAGTCCACATTGCTCAAGTACCAGGAATGGACCAATGTACCTGGGTGCAAGTTTCCCTTTAACCCCGAAACGCGATACTCCCTTCATGGGTGAAACTTTCAGGTAGACATAGTCCCCTTCATGAAAATATAAGGGCATTCGCCGTTTGTCTGCATAACCCTTCTGACGGGCTTGTGCTTTCTTCATATTATGAATAATTTTCTGAACCTTTTCCTCGGCCTCCTTCACTATATCAGGCCTAAAGAAATACCTTTCTCCAGGTTCAGACCAATTTAGCGGAGTTCGACACCGTCGCCCATATAAAGCTTCAAAAGGTGCCATCTTGATACTTTCTTGATAACTATTATTGTATGAAAACTCCGCCAAAGGCAAACATTCATCCCATTTTGGTGAGAAATCCAGGACACATGCTCGCAACATATCTTCGAGTACTTGATTAATCCTTTCAGTCTGTCCACTGGTTTGTGGATGATATGCCGAACTATGGAGCAACTTAGTACCCAAGGATTTGTGAAATGCTTCCCAAAACTTGGCTACAAATTGAGGTCCACGATTCGACACAATGGTCTTTAGAACACCATGCAGACTAAGAATACGAGCAATGTATAACTCCGCATAGGTAATGACGGGATATTTTACTTTGACAGGGAGAAAGTGGGCGATCTTGGTAAGTCGATCAATGATAACCCAAATAGAGTCATACCCTTTTGCGGTCCTGGGCAATCCCACGATAAAGTCCATACTTATATCTTCCCATTTCCATGTTGGGATCGGCAAAGATTATAATGGACCAGCAGTTTTCATGTGTATGGCTTTGACACGTCTGCAAGGTTCACACTTAGCCACATAGCGTGCAATTTCAATTTTCATCTTCGTCCACCAGTAGTGCTGCTTTAGTTCATGATACATCTTAGTGCTTCCCGGATGAATAGAATAGCGACTAAGATGCGCTTCATCTAAGATTTGCTGGCGGAGTTCTTCATTCTTCGGCACTACTATGCGGTTATTGAACCATATCACACCTTGATCGTCTTCCTTGAAACATTTGGCTGTTCCAGCCCTTATTTTCTCCCGTATGTGCTTCATACCCAAATTATCCTTTTGAGCATCAATTATCCTTTGCAAAATGATTGACTCAAGCTTTAGCTGATTCAGAGTCCCTTGTTGGACCATCCCTAGGTTTAGCTTTTCCATCTCTTGACATAAAGTGTTGTCAGAGGTCTTTACCATAAGACAGTGGCAGGAAGCCTTACGACTCAATGCATCTGCCACAACACTGGCTTTGCCTGGGTGATAATGAATTTCTAATTCATAGTCCTTAATAAGCTCAAGCCATCATCTTTGTCTCATATTTAATTCTGACTGGGTGAAGATATACTTCAAACTTTTATGATCTGTATATATATGACAGATATTTCCCAGCAGATAGTGACGCTAAATTTTTAGGGCATGAACCACAGCAGCAAGCTCCAGATCATGAGTTGGGTAATGCTCCTCATGTCGGCGCAACTGCCTTGAAGCATATGCAATTACTCGGCCCTCTTGCATTAATACACAGCCGAGTCCACTGCCTGACGCATCACAATATACATCAAAAGGTTTAGTGATGTCCGGTTGAGCTAATACCGGAGCAGTGGTTAATAATGTCTTCAATTGCTCAAAGGCTTCATTACACTTAGAAGACCAATTGAATTTAATGTCATTCTTCAATAAACTTGTGATTGGCTTCACAAGCTTAGAAAAATCAGGTATGAATCTGCGATAATATCCAGCTAGTCCAAGAAAACTCCAGACTTGGTGAACAGTGGTTGGGGGTTTCCACTCCAGAATATCCTTGACTTTACTAGGATCTACCGCAATTCCCTTGGCAGATAACACGTGCCCCAAAAATTGAATTTCCTCTAGCCAAAACGCGCACTTGCTGAACTTGGCATACAACTGATGTTCCCTCATGCGCGTCAATACAATCCGTAGATGTTGAGCATGCTCCTCTTCATTTTTGGAATATATCAAGATATCGTCGATGAAGACCACCACGAACTTATCCAACTCGGGCATGAACACCGAGTTCATCAAATAAGTGAAATGGGTAGGAGCATTTGTTAGCCCAAAAGACATTACCAGATATTCAAATAAACCATACCGCGTAGTAAACACGGTCTTCGGTATATCCTCGGGCCGAATACGGATTTGGTGATAGCCCGACCTGAGATCAATTTTGGAAAATACCCTCACCCCAGTCAGTTGATCAAATAAGATGTTGATCCTTGGAAGAGGGTACTTGTTCTTGATGGTGACCTCATTCAGGGGTCGATAATCCACGCACATTCGTAAGGTTTGGTCCTTCTTTTTAACAAAAATGGTGGGACAACCCCATGGAGACGAGCTTGGCTGGATGAATCCCTTATTCAGTAGATCTTGTAATTGAATCTTCAATTCCGCCAACTCATTAGGGGGCATACGGTACGATCTTCAGGAAATGGGAGCCGTACCGGGCTTTAGCTCAATTACAAATTCTACATCTCTTTCAGGGGGCAGTCCAGGCAAATCTTCCGGAAATACATCTGGAAACTCACATACTACCGGAATATCCTTGATCTCCGGTACAATGGCTTCATATATTCTACCAGATTCTTTGGCTGGATTGGTTACGGGGAGAGACAAAAGAATCTCTTCTTGATTATAGCTCAACCTGACGGTTCTGAGTTCAGTGTTGAGAATTGCCTTGTGTTGGGTTAACCAATTCATACCCAAAATTACATCTATATCATGGCCTTTCAGAACAATCATGTTAGCAGGAAAGTTCCGTCCGACCATTGTTACTGGCACTTCATAGGCCACTTCTCTAGTAAAAATGTATCCCCCAGGTGAATGAATTTTAAATCCTTCTTTTGATTCATGGCATGAAATGTGATGTTGCTCCACAAATGCCTTGCTAATAAATGTATGCGAAGCACCAGAATCAAAAAGAATAATTGCAGGGTGACTGGCCACGAGAAACGTACCCATCATCACCGGTTCACCTTCCGGTGTAGTGGCCACTTGAGTATAGTATACCCGCCCCGTCTTCTTTGTATTCTTTCCCACATTATTTCCCTTGGGCTGAACTGATTTCCCAGATCCTTGCTGAGCATTTGATTGATTCTGCTTAGGATATGGGCAGTCTTTGATGAAATGTTCAGACTTGCCACAATTAAAACACCCGGTTGAGGAGCTGGGCAAAGCAGGGAATCGAGTGCCCGGGGCACCCGGCTGGTTTGGGGTAGTGGGAGCATTGTTGGGGCGAATAATGATTGGCTGCTTGAAAGGGAATGAGGGCGGACGAGAAAAAGAGCGATTTTGGCTAGAAGGCCGGTTCACAAACCGTTGCCTCTTTGCCTGGCCTGGAGTAGGCTTCTCACCAACAAATCCCTTGTTCTTCCCGGAACCTGCATATTTTGCTTCAACAGATAGGGCTGTGCTGACAGCCTTTCCATACGTGAGATCTATGCAGGTGGCCATTTTTCTCTGCAATCGATCATTTAGCCCACTCATAAAGCAGTTCTTCTTTTTTAAATCAGTGTTCACCTGCTCGATGGCATACTGCGACAGGTGATTAAACTTGTTGAGATATTGATTGACAGTATCTCCTCCTTGTTTCAGCTTCATGAACTCTTCTTGCTTCATATGCAGAACACCTTCGGGTATGTAGTGCTCGCGAAAGGCCACTTTAAATTCTTCCCATGTGACATGATGGTTAGCAGGTTGAATAGCCACAAAATTTCCCCACCAGGTACTAGCAGGGCCGCACAGTTGTTGCGCTGTGAACAACGGCTTCTGTGTCTTTGAACAGCGGAGAAGACCAAATTTTTGCTCAATAACCCATATCCACTCATCAGCTTCCAACGGGTCCTCAGCCTTGACAAATAGTGGTGGACGGGTTTCAGAGAAATCTAGATATGTGGTTTCACGGGGGCCTTGCTGATAACCCCTTCCACCCTGCTGCTGGAATTGTTGGCCCGCCATTTCTCTAAGAAAGCGGGTATTGTCTGCAGTTGCGTTCACCAAGACGGCAATCGCCTTGGCCAATGTGGGAGGAACTGGAGGTGGATTTGGGGTAACATCCCTTCCCCAGAAGTTCCTGCTCCATCCTGTCCTCGAGTCCTGGTAGGCATCTGAGGCAAAGAACATTTGAAGTAAACATAATATGCCAGAGAAACCTTCCATTTTACATTACTATAAAAAGTAATGATACAGACTCGATGTTATACAACAGGATACATTACCCATTATACAAGAGTTCAACCTATTATACAACATACTACTTCTATTTCTACAAGCTATACTACTACTCCTGCTTCTGGTTGCTCTTGGCAGCTTCGTCGTCAGGTGTGGGAGACCATACGTCGACCAGCCTCAAAGAAGGAGGGGGCCTAAAAAGGTCTAACTCGCCACCAAGCGCTTCTCCCGCATTATGCGAGGGTCCGGCTTCTGACCTGACGGGATCCGCAGGGACATGTGGGTGTAATTGCGAATACAGTACATGAACTTCCTCATGTAAAGTATTGCAATATACCTGCAAGTTATCAATAGCAGTGCTAAGTTCTTCGACTCGTGCTCGAGCCTTCGCTTCCTTAGCCCAAGCTACTAAACGAGACTGTACTGCCCAATCAAGCGCCAAATCTCGATCAACGAGTTGATCTTGCAGGGTACGGATGTAACTTCTTAATTCATTTATTCGGTCTCCATCCGCAACCCATAAATTGGTCCTGCGTTGTAACTCTGTGTCACACCCGGTTTTTAGAAGGTAAACCGAATGCGAACCATGTACGTGCCAGGATCAGTTATTCACGTACACAGCAGTTACATAACATGGACATCATCACACAGTGCTCAAATAGTATTAAAAGGAAAATAATAGTCGATTACATCATACGTCTGAGACGTCCATATAGTTCTTACAATAAATCAAAGTGCGAAAACGAAACTTAGATAACGCGGCCTTCACAGGCAGCCGACTGGGGGTTGCCGCTAACCCACGCCTAGAACTCGTCGTAGTCCTGGAACTCCTGGAAGTCTCCTTCCACAGCTTCATCTTCTCCTGAGCAGTGGTTGCAATGCTGACAACCTGGAGGGGGGGGGAGTTTGGTGTGTAGAGCAAGGGTGAGTACACATCAACATACTCAGCAAGTATCCTGTTTGTCTGTAGTGGACTAGCTTTATGTGGGGATAAGTCAAGCAGTTGCTTTTAGTTGGTCAGGTTATTACTTACTAGTAGAAAGCCAGGTTTTAACATTAACCCAAGTTATTAGCCCAATGTATCCTTTCCAAACGGAAAGAATACCACTTACCAATACCATAAATCATAATCAGAACCATCAATCTCATTGCCACCTGTACCAAAGTATCTCTGATCAAGTATCCCTAATCTCTGGAGCTCCCTTGGCCGCTCATAACCGCGAGCACGGCTGATATATCAGTTTCATAACACTCTGCAGAGGTTGCGCACTTTACCCACAAGCCGTGATTCCCACTTGCCTCGGGCTGATCAAACCCTTAAACACTACCAAGGTGAATAGGCAGGGTCTCACTACGTAGCCTTTACAAAGATTCCCCGGGGCTGTAGCCACCCGTTAGGTTTCCTAAATGTACCGCACTCCTCCCCAAGGGACAAATCAACCTTGGCAGAGCGAGCCGCATACACCGAGCCCCATTGACGGCACAACGGCTAAGCGAACTACACCCCGGTTCCTCTAATTATTCAGCTAAGGGCGTCCCATTCCACCCTCATGGTTGCACTGTTTTCCCGGGCGGTCATCCATTGAACAGGTCCTTACGGAGAGGCACTCGAGAAACCGCTCGAGTCCCCTTGAAGGTCACAAATATAATCATAAATAAGAAGGGGAAAACAGCGTATCACAGATAATCACATCATGTTCATTGATTAGAGTTGAGCAATAGCATCAAACTAAGCAGTAATAATCCGACCCAAATAGGTAAACAAGGACATGGATAACAAAAGCTAGTCAATCCTTAGGTATAAATGTGTAATGCGGGAGGTGAATTAAAGAATGAATAGGACAAAGATGGGTCAAAGGACACTTGCCTCCACCAACCGACTGCTGCTTAGGGGCTTCTCCTGCGAATTCCTCGGGTTCTTCGACCGGATCGTTCTCTATGCGAGCGCAAACATACATACATCCATCCACATGTTTAATACAAAAGAACAGTACACCATACAAGGGAACAAATAAAGTGAATATGCATCAAGTATGACATTTGACATCGCATTTGTTATGGTTAGAAAGAAACGGGGAAAGGGTCTCGCAGGGGGTTAAAGCTTATGCACTAATGATTAATTACAATTGATTCTTAACAAAAGAATTCTGTTTTATATATATACTAATGGGAACCTAGTCATTTTTAGTTGATCAACATTGCACGAGATAAACAATTAACTACATGAATCAATAGCGTAACGGAATTTTAAATTAAACTTCCTATTTTCCATAGCATGAACAATGATCAGTCTACCTAAAATAAAGTAATTATGATCACTGAAAGTAAATAAAATAAAATAAAAAAAAATAAATAAAAAAAAAACAGAGGGGGGGCGGTTGAACCGGCCCTAGGGGCGGTTGAACCGGTTTTGCGCAGGGCGGCCGAGCTGGGGCGGGCGCGGGGGAGGGCGGCCGAGCTGGGGCCGGGGCGGCTGAGCCGGTCGGCCAGGGCGGCTGAACCGGCCCTGCGCAGGGGGCGGCTGGGCTGGGGCGCGGGCGCGGCCGGGGCTGGCCGGGCGGCCAGGCGGGCGCGGCTGGGAGGCGGCCGGGGCTGGCCAGCGGCCAGGCGGGCGCGGCTGGGGGGCGGCCGGGGCGGGCCAGCGGCCGACCGGGCGGCCGGGGGCGCGCCGGGGGCGGCCAGCGGCGCGGCAGCGGCCAGCGGCTGGGGGCGCCAGGGCGGGGGAAGAAGAGGGGGGGAGGGGAGAGGGAGAGAGGAGGGAGAGAGGGGGAGGGGCTCACCGGCGATGGGGCGGCCGACGGCGGGGGCGGCGGCCGGCGCTAGGGCAGGGCGGCGGTTGGGCAGGGGGTAGGGGCGGCGGCTTAGGTTGAGAGAGGGAAAATGAGAGGGAGAGAGAGAGGGTTAAGGGAAAAAGGGAGAGAGGGGGGGGGCGGCTGGGCCTTGCCAAGGCCCAAGAGGGGGCGCGCGCAGGGGCTTGGGCCGGCCGGGGTCGGCCCAGGGCGCGGGAGAGAGAGAGAAAGAGGAGAGAGAAAGAGAGAGAAAGAAAAGAAAAGATCATTTCCCTGTTTTCGAAATCCGATCTTTATGAATGCATTTGCACTTTCAAACAATCAAAAATGCAAGGTTCGGCATGGTGCATCAAACAACATAAAGTATTTGTAGAGTTTTTCTTACACGGGAATTCCAAACCGAATCCCGCTAAAACTTTGGAAAAGGTCAAGGTTTAGCGAGGGAAACAGAAAAGGAAAAGGTAACGCCCGAATTTTGGCGAGTAAAGAAAAGAAAAAAAAATTCAACTGCAAAATTCGGGGCGTTACAAACCTATCCCCCTTAAAAGAATCTCGCCCTCGAGATTCAGGGCTGGCTAGCAAAGAGCTCTGGGTACTTGGCCATCAAATCATCTTCACGCTCCCAGGTTGCTTCTTCCTCAGAGTGGTGACTCCATCTGACTTTGCACATTCTGATGGTCTTCCTTCGGGTGACTCTATCTGCAACCTCAAGAATCTGAGCTGGCTTCTCAACATAGGTCAAGTCCTCCTGGACTTCCAGACCTTCCACTGGCAACTGCTCTTCTGGCACACGCAAGCACTTCTTCAACTGAGACACATGAAAGACATCATGCACAGCTGACAAATTCTCTGGCAGACTGAGCTGATAAGCCACTTCTCCACGCTTTGAGAGGATCTGGTACGGACCAATGTAGCGGGGTGCTAGCTTGCCTTTGATTCCGAACCTTCTGACTCCTCTGATCGGTGACACTTTCAGATAGACAAAGTCTCCGACTTCAAAACTCAGCTCTCTTCTTCTTGTGTCTGCATAGCTTCGCTGCCTCGATTGCGCTATCTTCAGATTCTCTCGGACCATCTTGATGTTCTCTTCGGCCTCAAGCAGAATGTCTGGCCCAAACACCTGCTTCTCTCCAGGCTGATCCCATTGCAACGGAGTTCTGCAACTCCTTCCATAAAGCGCTTGAAATGGTGACATCTTCAAACTGGCCTGATAACTGTTGTTATAGGAAAACTCTGCATAAGGCAATCTCTTATCCCATCCGGACTGATCTTGCAACGCACAGGCTCTCAACATATCTTCAAGAATTTGATTGGTCCTTTCAGTCTGACCATCTGTCTGCGGATGATAAGCTGAACTGAAATTTAGATGCGTGCCCAAGGCTTCATGCAACTGCTGCCAGAAATGAGAGGTGAACTGCGTTCCTCTGTCTGACACTATCTTCTTTGGCACACCATGAAGACAAACGATCCGAGACATATACAACTCTGCCAATACTGCACTGCTGTAGGTGGTCTTGACAGGTATGAAGTGGGCTGACTTGGTTAAACGATCCACTACTACCCAAATGGAATCGTAGCCGGCTCGAGTGCGAGGCAATCCGACTATGAAATCCATACCAATTTCATCCCATTTCCACTGAGGGATCTGCAACGGTTGCAACAATCCAGCAGGTCTCTGATGCTCTGCCTTAATTCTTCGGCAACTATCACACATAGCCACATGCTCTGCGATTTCCCTCTTCATTCCGTACCACCAGAATTTCTTCTTCAGATCCTGATACATCTTCTCACTGCCAGGGTGAATCGAATAAGCTGTCTCATGAGCTTCCTTGAGAATCAACTCCCGAATGGACTGGACATTGGGAACACACAAGCGGTCTTTGAACCATATCACGCCTTCTGCATCTTCTCGAAAATCTTTGCCTCTGCCATCTAGAATCAGTCGCCGAATCTCACTGATCTTCTCATCATTCTTCTGCGCTTCTTTGATTTCTCGCTCCAAGGTGGGTTCCAATTCAACTGTGACTCCTCGCGAATTGTTCAGAAATCCGAGGCTCAACCTGTCAAACTCTTTGGCCAACTCATAAGGCATCGGACGAGCGACCATCAGATTGACTTGACTCTTTCTGCTCAAAGCATCTGCCACTATGTTTGCTTTGCCTGGATGGTAATGGATCTCCAACTCATAGTCTTTGATCAACTCTAACCATCTTCGCTGCCTTATATTCAATTCTGACTGAGTGAATATATACTTCAGACTCTTGTGATCTGTGTAAACATCGCATTTCTGTCCATACAAATAGTGCCTCCATGTCTTCAGTGCGTGAACCACTGCTGCCAACTCTAGATCATGGATTGGGTAATTCTTCTCATGAACCTTCAGCTGTCGGGACGAGTAAGCCACAACTCTTCCCTCTTGCATCAACACGCATCCCAAACCTGTGTAACAAGCATCACAGTACACAGAGAAGGGCTTGTGCACATCAGGCAAGACTAGGACAGGCGCTGTTGTCAACTTCTCTTTCAGCGCTTCAAAGGCCTCTTGACATTTCTGGGTCCACTTGAACTCAACCTTGTTGCCTAGCAACGCTGTCATTGGTTTCGCAATCTTCGAAAACCCTTCAATGAATCGCCGATAATATCCGGCCATTCCAATGAAGCTCTTGATTCCTCGAGCATCCGTTGGCGCTTTCCAGTTCAGAATGTCTGCTACTTTCTTCGGATCCACAGCCAATCCTTCTTCGTTGATTATGTGACCCAAGAACAGGACTTCACTGATCCAGAACTCACACTTGCTCAACTTTGCATACAACTGGTGCTCTCGCAATCTCTGCAATACCATCCTCAAATGATCTGCATGCTCTTCTTCGCTTTGAGAATAAACCAGAATGTCATCAATGAATACCACCACGAACTTATCGAGATAATCCATGAATACACTGTTCATCAAGTTCATAAAGAACGCTGGTGCATTGGTCAAACCAAAAGACATCACTGTGAACTCATACAACCCATACTTGGTAATGAATGCCGTCTTCGGAATGTCCGAAGGTCGGATCCTGAGCTGATGATAACCTGACCTCAGATCAATCTTGGAGAACACGCTGGCTCCTCTCAACTGGTCGAACAGATCTTCTATTCTGGGCAAGGGATACTTGTTCTTAATCGTGACTTCATTCAAAGCTCGATAATCGATGCACATCCTCTTGGTGCCATCTTTCTTCTCCACAAACAAGACAGGGGCGGCCCAAGGCGAGGTGCTTGGCCGGATGTAACCTTTCTCTGACAGCTCATCAATCTGCTTCTTAAGCTCAACCAACTCTGGTCCAGATATTCTGTAAGCTCTCTTAAAGATAGGGGCGGTTCCAGGAAGAAGCTCTATGGCAAACTCAACTTTCCGCTCTGGTGGCATACCCGGTAAGTCCTTTGGAAACACACCTGGGAATTCAGACACAACCTTGATACTCTCAATTGGGTCTGCTTCACTGCTATCGACAGCCATCTGATAACAACTTCCTTTCTTTGGCTCGGGCGGGACTAACTCGGTCACCACTTCCTCTCCTAGTGGGGACACCAACTTGATTGTCCTCTTATCACAACTGATAACTGCCTGATACTTATCTAGCCAATTCATCCCTAGGATGACATCTATTCCCTGAGTACCCATTACTATAAGGTTAGCGGGAAACGCTATCCCCCTTATTTCCACACTTACATTCGAACATATGCTATCAGCTCGAATTCTACCACCAGCTGAGTCAATTTGAATGGGGGTTGACATGGCAGTAATTGGAAGATTATGTGCTTCTACCCATGATGCAGTAATAAAAGAATGCGTTGCTCCAGTATCAAATAACACTTCTGCAATATGGGAGTCGACTGGGAACATACCTACTGTCATGCCGGGAGTCTCCTGAACTGCTTCGGCCTCCAAGTGATTCAATCTTCCATGATTATAGCGCTGCTGAGGGCGGTTGCCTGATCCAGACTGAGACGCATTCTGCTTTGCTGGGGCATTGGGGCCTGACTGCTGCTGGGCTGCCTTCTTCGGACATTGCATCACCCAGTGGCCTTGCTCTCCATAGTGGAAACATGCTCTGTTTCCAACCTGAGCTGGTGCTGCCTGATTGCTCTGCTGAGTTGCGGGGGCAGGAAGACGAGGTGTCTGCTGATTCTGCCTCTGAAACTGACCTCCTGATTGATTGCTCTGACGGTTCTGGTACTGATGCTGAGGATACTGCCTTTGGAACTGCTGATACTGATGACGCTGCTCATGCTGCTGATGCTGCTGATGCTGCTGAGGTGGACGCTGGTTCTGCCTGAACTGCTGAGGTTGATTGCCTGAGAAACGGGGACGGCTGCTGCTTCCAGGCTGGGGTCCACTGATCTTGCGCTTACGATCTTCCATCTCCTTACGCTTCCTTTCTGTCATGATTGCTCTGTCAATCAAGTGCTGGAATGTCGGGAAGGTGTGATTCATCAGCTGATACTGCAGAGGGTCAACCAAGCCTCTCAGAAAACGGTACTGTCGCTTGGCGTCGGTGTTGACATCTTCGGGAGCGTAGCGAGACAGCTGCAGAAACCTGTCTCGATACTCACTGACAGACGATGACCCTTGCTTAAGGGCCAGGAACTCCTCCTTCTTCACTGTCATCAGACCTGCAGGCACATGGTACTGACGAAAGCTACCTCTGAACTCTTCCCAGGTGATGGCATCGGGGTTGGCATGGGTGGCGAGGTAAGACTCCCACCATGATTGGGCTGCTCCTCTCAACAGACGGGGACCATACAAGACTTTCTCCCTGTCATCACACTGAGCGGTATGCAACTCCCGCTCCACAGTGCGCAGCCAATCTTCAGCATCCATGGGGTCAGAAGTGTGAGCGAACGTTGGGGGATGACCTCTCATCAATTCAGCACGCTTGTCTCTGGGCATCTGAGGCATCTGAGGCTGGGGTGGAGCCTGCTGCTGTTGCTGCTGCTGCTGCTGAATGGCGGCCAGAGTCTGACCGATGGCTTGAACTGCCTGAGTCTGCATCAGAAACATCTGCTCGATCGACATCGGGGGCGGGGGCGGCAGGTGCTGCTGCTGAGGCACCTCATCCTGCGGAGCGGCTTGCTCCTGCTGAGCACGCCTTCCTCCTCTGCGCCTGTTCTCTGACATCTGCAGAACGCAACCACACATCAGAACTGATCTGGCAAATCTTGCAGCATAAGAAAAGAGTATAGAATTCTCCAACAGCACTGAACAGATGAGCATCTTCACTGACCTCCAACACAGACCACACAGCTTCTCAGATAAAGAGGAAAGTAGAATGAAGGGTTTCCCAACTATGTAACTAACTCCATTAACATAATATGTAAACCAAAATGCAGGGGATACCCACACTCTGGTGACAATCATTACAAAGATCCAAACCAAACATAGTTCATCATGACAAACATAAATGCACAGGATATAGCAAACTACCTTGTCTAACTAAGACTAGCTAAGACTGAGACTAACGCTAAGACTGAAGCTTCTATGTATATATTTTGTATTAATTACAAGATCCAACTCTAACGATCTATGGTTCTAGATTTATCTTGGTCTTGCAGTCGGGATTGCCATAAGACTGGCGTCCACGCCGAGGTGAGCGGTACGGGTGCTGAGTCCCAACGGGGGTGGGGGAACCATCATCCAAGTGACGACGCTCCGCGCGCTCAGCCCGCAGCAGGGCGATCTCAGCACGAGCCCTACTCAGCTCGTCTAATGCATGGTCCAACTCCGTGTTTAGCACGGCGGCTAGGTTGACTGTGCTACTCAACCTAGGATTGTCCTCACCAGCAGGTGAAACAATCACGCCTCCTGTGCTGCCAGATGGACGGCGGGGGTAATACTTCAGGTCGAGACCGTCAGCTACCCCACCGAGAACCGAGCAGTAGTGCGAAAGCGCACGCCGTGCAGCATCCTGCATGGCTGCCTCAGCTGAGTCCCGCTCAGAGATAGAATAGTGCTCTGAGCAAGCCTCCGCGCCCTGGAGACTGTTCTCCGGACGGCGCACCAAGCAGGTCGCCTCCCAGCGGTCCGGGTAGACCCCGCGACTATGCTGGTAGACCACACAGCGATACTCGATGGACCAAGTACGCCGGTCAAGTGCCCGACGTAGCAGGGTGTCGAGCGCGTCGTGGAAGTGACACCCGCGAGCAGCGTCGCGAGTGATGGGTCGAGCAACCCATCCTTCCGGCTCATGGTTAGCAGAGAAGTCGATGTCGTGGCTCAAGCTGTCGTCGCCACCTCCGTCGTCTGGATCTCCTCCAGCAGCTACTCCAGAAGCTGGGACGCCCAGTGGTGGTGCAGGGGGCGCCTCCAGGGGAAGCACAGGGGAGCAGCTCCTCACAGACTCTATCTCCTGCTGGAGCGAGAAGGAAGAGCCCTGCTGCTCCTGTCGTCGACGTTCCTGCTCCTCATGCAGGCGGTGGTGCAGTCTCTCCAAGTGGCTGGACTGTCCGGCCACGGGACGGCGAAGCGGACGCTCAGCAAGGCGGGAGGGTAAGAATGGGATGACGGACTTTCGTGCAGTGTGTCTAAGTCGAGCCATCTACAAAAGACATCGCAAGCAAAAGGGTGAGAACAGAATTAATATGACCAGCAAATAATGAATCATAAATAAATGAAGGATCAGAATAAACAAAATTTTCAGCAAGGTATAATATATAGTAGAACATAGGTTTGGTCAGTAGGACCAACTTTTGAAGGGATATCAAAGTCAAGGCAAGGACAGAGGTCTATAGTCCTTAGAACGACCATTCTACTCTAGGTTAGCGGTCCTACAGTCAGCACGGCTTTGATACCACTTATGTCACACCCGGTTTTTAGAAGGTAAACCGAATGCGAACCATGTACGTGCCAGGATCAGTTATTCACGTACACAGCAGTTACATAACATGGACATCATCACACAGTGCTCAAATAGTATTAAAAGGAAAATAATAGTCGATTACATCATACGTCTGAGACGTCCATATAGTTCTTACAATAAATCAAAGTGCGAAAACGAAACGTAGATAACGCGGCCTTCACAGGCAGCCGACTGGGGGTTGCCGCTAACCCACGCCTAGAACTCGTCGTAGTCCTGGAACTCCTGGAAGTCTCCTTCCACAGCTTCATCTTCTCCTGAGCAGTGGTTGCAATGCTGACAACCTGGAGGGGGGGGGGGAGTTTGGTGTGTAGAGCAAGGGTGAGTACACATCAACATACTCAGCAAGTATCCTGTTTGGCTGTAGTGGACTAGCTTTATGTGGGGATAAGTCAAGCAGTTGCTTTTAGTTGGTCAGGTTATTACATACTAGTAGAAAGCCAGGTTTTAACATTAACCCAAGTTATTAGCCCAATGTATCCTTTCCAAACGGAAAGAATACCACTTACCAATACCATATATCATAATCAGAACCATCAATCTCATTGCCACCTGTACCAAAGTATCTCTGATCAAGTATCCCTAATCTCTGGAGCTCCCTTGGCCGCTCATAACCGCGAGCACGGCTGATATATCAGTTTCATAACACTCTGCAGAGGTTGCGCACTTTACCCACAAGCCGTGATTCCCACTTGCCTCGGGCTGATCAAACCCTTAAACACTACCAAGGTGAATAGGCAGGGTCTCACTACGTAGCCTTTACAAAGATTCCCCGGGGCTGTAGCCACCCGTTAGGTTTCCTAAATGTACCGCACTCCTCCCCAAGGGACAAATCAACCTTGGCAGAGCGAGCCGCATACACCGAGCCCCATTGACGGCACAACGGCTAAGCGAACTACACCCCGGTTCCTCTAATTATTCAGCTAAGGGCGTCCCATTCCACCCTCATGGTTGCACTTTTTTCCCGGGCGGTCATCCATTGAACAGGTCCTTACGGAGAGGCACTCGAGAAACCGCTCGAGTCCCCTTGAAGGTCACAAATATAATCATAAATAAGAAGGGGAAAACAGCGTATCACAGATAATCACATCATGTTCATTGATTAGAGTTGAGCAATAGCATCAAACTAAGCAGTAATAATCCGACCCAAATAGGTAAACAAGGACATGGATAACAAAAGCTAGTCAATCCTTAGGTATAAATGTGTAATGCGGGAGGTGAATTAAAGAATGAATAGGACAAAGATGGGTCAAAGGACACTTGCCTCCACCAACCGACTGCTGCTCAGGGGCTTCTCCTGCGAATTCCTTGGGTTCTTCGACCGGATCGTTCTCTATGCGAGCGCAAACATACATACATCCATCCACCTGTTTAATACAAAAGAACAGTACACCATACAAGGGAACAAATAAAGTGAATATGCATCAAGTATGACATTTGACATCGCATTTGTTATGGTTAGAAAGAAACGGGGAAAGGGTCTCGCAGGGGGTTAAAGCTTATGCACTAATGATTAATTACAATTGATTCTTAACAAAAGAATTCTGTTTTATATATATACTAATGGGAACCTAGTCATTTTTAGTTGATCAACATTGCACGAGATAAACAATTAACTACATGAATCAATAGCGTAACGGAATTTTAAATTAAACTTCCTATTTTCCATAGCATGAACAATGATCAGTCTACCTAAAATAAAGTAATTATGATCACAGAAAGTAAATAAAATAAAATAAAAAAAAAAACAGAGGGGGGGGGGGCGGTTGAACCGGCCCTAGGGGCGGTTGAACCGGTTTTGCGCAGGGCGGCCGAGCTGGGGCGGGCGCGCGGGGGAGGGCGGCCGAGCTGGGGCCGGGGCGGCTGAGCCGGTCGGCCAGGGCGGCTGAACCGGCCCTGCGCAGGGGGCGGCTGGGCTGGGGCGCGGGCGCGGCCGAGGCTGGCCGGGCGGCCAGGCGGGCGCGGCTGGGAGGCGGCCGGGGCTGGCCAGCGGCCAGGCGGGCGCGGCTGGGGGGCGGCCGGGGCGGGCCAGCGGCCGGCCGGGCGGCCAGGGGGCGCGCCGGGGGCGGCCAGCGGCGCGGCAGCGGCCAGCGGCTGGGGGCGCCAGGGCGGGGGAAGAAGAGGGGGGGGAGGGGAGAGGGAGAGAGGAGGGAGAGAGGGGGAGGGGCTCACCGGCGATGGGGCGGCCGACGGCGGGGGCGGCGGCCGGCGCTAGGGCAGGGCGGCGGTTGGGCAGGGGGTAGGGGCGGCGGCTTAGGGAGAGAGAGGGAAAATGAGAGGGAGAGGGAGAGGGTTAAGGGAAAAAGGGAGAGGGGGGGGGGGGGGCGGCTGGGCCTTGCCAAGGCCCAAGAGGGGGCGCGCGCAGGGGCTTGGGCCGGCCGGGGTCGGCCCAGGGCGCGGGAGAGAGAGAGAAAGAGGAGAGAGAAAGAGAGAGAAAGAAAAGAAAAGATCATTTCCCTGTTTTCGAAATCCGATCTTTATGAATGCATTTGCACTTTCAAACAATCAAAAATGCAAGGTTCGGCATGGTGCATCAAACAACATAAAGTATTTGTAGAGTTTTTCTTACACGGGAATTCCAAACCGAATCCCGCTAAAACTTTGGAAAAGGTCAAGGTTTAGCGAGGGAAACAGAAAAGGAAAAGGTAACGCCCGAATTTTGGCGAGTAAAGAAAAGAAAAAAAAATTCAACTGCAAAATTCGGGGCGTTACACTCTGCTTGAAGTTGATTCACGCGAGCTTCGAGATCACCAATAGGATCGTTGCTCCCGCTACTGCTATCTTGCTCCCGTGGGGCCAGTTGGTGTCGAGGTACACCGATAGGTCCAGTATGTTTTCGCGCCGTTTTCCTTGTACGCGGCGGCATTTGCTAAGGGGAAATTTATTAGTACAATTCTTAGCATGATGCATGAATAATTACAGAATCAACCTTAGTTGATTCAACCTTCTATACATTGCACTCTTCCTATCTGGTCTTCGAAAAAAACTCTTCAGAAATACTTAGGTAAGAAGAGAAGAAATTTTCTAGATAAGTCTTAGAAAATCCTTTTGAAGATGCTACATAATATCTGTCAAGAAGGGCTACGCTACGATACCAGCTGTGACGGAACCTCCCAAGTAATTAGGCCCACCTACAGTTGTCCTTGTCCTTTGGACCTCATACAACCCTGTAGGTGCCCCTGAACTACTTGATAAGTTCGGTATCTTTTTCCTTACCTTTCCAGGAACGTTTCACCCGTCTGACAGACAGTATGTTCATCGGAGATGAGGAAATGCGGAAGTGATTACATAAACTTACATTTATTTTTAAAGTAGGAGTAAGTCATACAATACAGACCAGAGAGTGCTGAAAAGTATTATTACAATACCTGGGAGGTAAAAGCTCCTCCCATTAAGTTCTTTACATAAAAGTTTTTAAGGAGGACCCGGTCCTCCGGCAGCTTCATTCTTGATTATCTTCACTTTTCACCACCTTGGTACAAAAACAACAAAAGTTTGTTGTCTCCTCACCTAAAAACAATGGGGGAATAAACCCTGAGTATGGAATTACTCAGCAAGTCTTACCCGACTAAGGAAAAGACTCTCAAGGGTATGCTGGTTTAAGGGAGTCAAGGTAAGGTTTCTCAATAATCAAAGACTCTGTTTTGCAGAAATGCTTACTAAAGTGGATCCTTAAAATCCAGTTTTATTGGTCAAGTTAAATAAACTTACTTATTTCTAGAGTTCTCTCTAACCTAGTTCAAACACTTATCCTGAACTAGCCAAGTTCTTAATTCATACTTTATCTTCACTAGAGTGCTACGTGTAGGGCAGTGACCAAGTCTTCATAACCGCGAAGGTACGGCGATCCAAATCGATTATACGCAGCTGAGGATCTCCAATCACACGACATATGTAGCACTTAACCCTTGCATATGTCAACCCGCCACCAGGGTTTTTAAGACCAGATCAGGTTCACGCAAACCGAGAGCACAGATACTCCACCGTCAAGCCTCTTGCTACGGAGGGTACACGCTACTCTCGCCACCGCTCCACGCCCATTTTGTGTTATCTTATTCTGGCCTTAGTCTGCCCGAGGCAAGGCTTACCCATGACGAGGCATGTGACCAGTTAAAGGGTCCTCGATCATCAAGCCTACATCGATAAGGTCCTTAATCGACTGAGACGGAGACACTACACCGAGACTCTCTTTCTCGTGCAGGTCACCCGCCCGGTCTCAGCTTAATCATTTCACCCCAAAGGTTGGTACCTGGCAGAGGTACATCTTTTCCGATGTTGAATCCATCAAGGCCTTTGACAGATTCACCATCAAGTTTTATTTTGAAAACAACCCTCCCACTTTGCCAAACATCTTTTGTAAAACAAATCCTTTTGTTTTGCTAGAGCAATACTAAGCATAGAAAAACCTTTTGTAAAATAGGGTATCAAGGAAGGTAATCAATTCCAAGGAAGGTAATGCAGGAATTGTTTAAAGCAATCAACCCCTATCACCTAGTGCATCAAGCAAGTGAGAAAGATTTTAAAACACAAGGGGTGGCAAATGCACCGGGGCTTGCCTTTGTTTATGGGTGAGTCAGGCTCAGATCCACAAATATCGAAGTAGAAACAGTTCTCAGCCTATGTCTCCAAAGGTGGTGGTACTTGCTCTTCAGTGGCTTCTACTTCTTCCTCGTGTTCTAATCATAACCATATATATGTATAAGAATGGATGCCATGGGATGCTCATGAGGGTGCAAAGATAATATAAACTTATTATCTAAGTCTTGAATACAATTTTCCTTCACGGAACTCCGAGAACTTAGGGTTTCCGGAGTCGGTAAAGGAGTTCACAGGGCAGGGGGTGTTTTATGGTTTGGTGATCAAACAAGGTCCAAATCAACCCAAATTCTACCCAAGGCTTCTAAATAATATGAGGAACTTATATAAAAATTTTGAGCATTTTTGGGATTACTATTTATCTTTTAAAATCCATAACTACTATCTCAAACTATTTTAAGTACCTTAAAATTCCTAATTTTCCCTAAAAATCATGAAACTATTTTTATTAAATTCTAGGGAAAATAAGAAGGCTAGGAAAATTATTTTCACAATTTTACCATTTTTCTACATTTTTCTATATATTTCTAAAGTTATTCTGAAAAAGAAAAGGAGAAAGGGTGAATAGTGTTGGGCTGATTTCAGCCCAGCAGACCCAACAGTGGACAGAAACGCGCCCGCGCCCGCGCGCGCTGGCGGTTTTGCGAAAAGGACCTCTGGTTTTTGGTTAACTGGGAACGAATTCTTTTACTATTTGCTCAAGTCACTGACGCTTTGCAAATAAACCATCCATGTTCTATTTCTTTGCAGTGGGAGGTCCACGACGGCGTTCTCGCTTGGAGAAACTCCGGCGAGCCTCTGTACTGGCCGATTAAGGCGATGACCGACGCTCCCGAGCGACATACACCAAATCGGACCTAGCCTAAGCTTTTCCCCTAACTTAATTGCACTAATGACCAATTAAGGAGCTCTGGCCATGGTGACTAAGAGCATGGCGGCTAGATCATCGTGTTCCCGGCGATAGGTGGCGGTCTAGTTCAATTGGGGGGGTCGAAGAGCTTAAGGAGGATCTAAGAATGCTAGAACAAGCAGTAGAAGGACTTGAGCTCACCTAAACCGGGCTGGCCACGGTGAGGTCTTCTTTGCAGTGGCAGAAAGCTGATTTGGGGGAAAATGGCGATTCTCCAGCTAGGGGGGCTAATCGAGGGGAAGAGTGGGTGCTATGGCTTCGTGGTAACTTGGCGCAACAGCCCCGGCCATCAATTTATAGGAGGGTAAAGCGGTGGCCAGTGAATTTGGGGAGGACGTGCGGCGGCCGGAAATGAAGAAGAAGGAGGGCGCGGTGAATTCGTGTCCAGTGGCGTGGCAGTTGTTCCGGCGATCAATGGAGAGCAAGGGTAAGTTGTGGCGATGCGGTGGAAAGGGGTAAACACGCGGCACAAGGCTGGAGGGCGGCGGTCACCGGCGTTCTTATCGGTTTTAGCCGCAGGGCAGAGGGGAAGTACGGGGAGGTCACCGGAGTGGCGTCCAACGCACGGGCGGTGAAGATCTTTCTACCCAGAGCGTTATCCCCGAGTCCGGTGCACGAATCCAAACGCCAGCGACACAAATCGCGGCGGAGGGATCCGTCGACGGTGAGGACAGCCCTGCTGGTGATCTGATCCAGTCGGGCTACTGTACCATGGCGAGACCCCATCAGAACACCTGACAGAGCATCTTGGAGCTCCTTTTTCTCCCAAATTTCTATGGCAACATCCCCGAGTCTCTGCATCAAAGTTGTGATCACTTAGGGCAAAAACCTTATATTTTAAAAGATACAGGGCTCCAAAGTTGAGCCCACTAAATTGAATTTCAGACTTAGAATAGAGCTTAAGTGAGGTCCATTTTGCATTTAAGTCCAAAATCCAATATTTGGCTTATAAGTCCACACATTTGTGAACCAAATAACTTAAGATACTAATTTGACTTGGTTTTTGCACTTTAGTCCAAAAGTGGACTAATTTTGCACATAGGTCCCTAGGGTTGGGATTTAGGGTTTTCCAGGGTTTTAATTGAGACTTTTGGTATCCTAGGGGTACAAATGTGATTTAACTTTGTTTTTGGGGACATTTTATGACTCTTTCCCTAAAGCCTTTAGATTTTCTCATCTTGGGTTAAGTTTTACTCCCTTTGAGCCTTATTTAGGGTTAGGTTCCCTATCCAGGGTCCTATTTGCAAAATACCAAAAACAATACACTTGTTTGAAGTTTTTATCTAGTGAATGCACTCTAGGTGTATCAAACATATGCAATGTCAATGCTTATGATGCCATGCTCAAGTTTTAGTTACAGTAACACCAGGGGTGTTACACATTCCACTATGGGGATGTGAGCGTGTGTCTTCGGCATAAAGATCATCTTGCATAACATAACATCATCACATTATTTCGCATAACATAACATCATACATCATATTGCATCGATGGCACAAGAAGGGGATACAATGTTGACCTTCGGAGAATGTTATGAAAAAATGAAGTTGTGCTAAGGCACAAAGTAAGTTTGAAGAAATACAGCTTCATCAGCTCTGACGTGGAGGAACAAATTTATTAATGTTGACGAAGCATTAATGTTTTTTCGATGTTTGGAGGATTTTTTACGAAGCATAGAAGCTCATCTTTACGAAGCATGAAAAGAAGGGAAGGTGTTTTTTCGCCAAAGGCTCAAAAATGGTATGTACATAAAAGTTTCATGCATCGCAAAGAAATGAATTGTAAAACCTTTTATATATTACATTCAAAACCTGCGATCACCGAATATTACAAGCATGTCCCAACAAATATTACATTAATATTCTAGCAATGTTTTCACAAATAGCTATTCTTCTTCCTTCAGGACTTCTTCTGCAGCTTCGGTTAATAATTTTGTAACAACTTTGTCCACAATAGCTTCGGCCATATTAATAATTTCTATTGACTTCTTTGTTTCTGGGTCCGCTAATGGGTCGAATGGCTCTAGGGGAGGAGGTAGGTCAGCTGCGATAGACTTAAATTAGTTCGATATCACAAAAGTAAGCAATAAAATTAAAAGCCATTAAGTAATACCTATTCGTTTTTCAAGTTCTGCAGCCTTTTCAGCTGCTTTTGTCGCTTCTCGAGCGTCATGAATATCTTTTTCACTCTTTTTCATTATTTAATGCGCCATCCCTCGGCCGCCATTTTCCCAAATATCAATAAAAAATTTTCCACCTATTAAGCTTGCTTCGGCCGAGGGATCCTTCGTGTCATCAATAGACAAAGCAGCTTTGGTCTGGACCAAAGTTTTAACATGATCGCACCCTGCTTTCTCCAAAATAGTTGCAACTCCTCTTGCACCAGAGAATGCGCAGATGTCCCCGCGGTCGCTCAAAATTTCTTCAAAAGCTTCAGCTTTGCTGCTGATCCATTCAATTACGCCCTCAGGGTCACCCCTTATGAAGTTGTCTTCGCTTGAATATGCGCCCACATTGGTGAAGCTAGTCTTTATCTTCTTAACAAATTCTACAGATTTTTCAAAGCATCTTTCTTTCGACGAGCGAAGCCCTGCAACTGTTTTCTCAAAATAATTTTTCCAGTATTCACTGGCATCTCGGTCAGCTTCAGCAACAGCACATTTCAATTTGGCTTCGGCGAGTTGCTTTTGAAGATTTTCAATCTCATTCCTTTGGATTTCAGATTGAGCCTTGAAGTTAGCTTCATCTCCCTTTACTTTGTCCACTAATGTGAGTAGAATTTTGTCTTTTTCCAAAGCTTCGTTCCTCAGCTTGATAACCTCTGATCGGAGGTTGTTGAGAGCGATGGTGCAACTCTCGTCCTCGGCATTCTTTTGCGCCCTTAAGGCGTTGCTAAGTATTAAACCCTATATGAAGAAATGAATAGGTTACTATAAGAACAAAAGAATAATTCAAAAATTCATAAACTTCAAAATGCACGATTTTTTGTACCTTCAGACTGTTATATGCAAGACTATCCGCAAGATCCTCCTTCGTCATGGCGCAGAGGCTAGCTTCAAGCTTCGGGAACCCTATACTTCTGGCCATTTCCCGGCAGATAGATAATTCCTTATTCTCTGGGAGGCAGTACAAGAAGTCATCTTCATTTGTGCCATTAAACACTAACGCCCCTTTCGGGTACTTCAGTTCTTGGGCATAGTGTTTAGCTTCAAAAATTTCTTCTTCAGACAACCTTTTTCCTGAAGCGTGTCGAACAATATAATCAAGAACTTCGGAAGACTCTTCGGGAGTAGGCGCGGCAGCTTCTTCAAGAAAAATTTGTTTTATGGCTTCTTCTCCTGTTGTCTTTTCTCCAGTGTCCGAGGATTTCTCCTTGACGGGCTCTAAAGGCCCAACTTCGGCATCGGCCTGGCTAATTGTAGCTTTGGCTTCGATTATCTTTGCCTCGGTTTCAGTCTGCGCCTTCGAAGCCTTTGCAATTTTCCGTAGGGTAGAGCTTGAAGCTTTTATTGTCTCCAGTACATCTAATACACTAGCCATCCCTTTTTTCTTCGGGGTCGCCACTAGACCTTTTTGTGTCTTCGGCACCTCAACTTCTGATGAAGGGCTTAGAATTTCCAATGTTTTCGTCACTTTGATTTTTGGTTCTTCAATTTTGATAGTCTTCGGCATTGCAGCTGGCTCGTCAATCTTCTGTGTAAGGGTAGGTTCTTTGGCTTCAATAGCCGAAGAAGTCTTACTGCCGAATTCAGGCACTATGGCCGGTTCAATGTAGCACGGTCGGTGTGTAAGGACCTTCAACTTTTTCCTCTTTGGTGCGGGCTCGCTTGAGGTAGCCGGAGCCGCAGCCTTCTCAGGAGTCGCACCCTTTCTTTTCTGCCCCCGCGGCGGGTAGCGATAGTCAGGGTACACAAAACCAATAGCATCAAAAACTCTATTTAGCCTTTTCTTTTTTCGGCTCCCAAAGGCCACAGATAGTGCATTATCTTCAGACTTGGAGTATGTTCCAAGTAGTTCATCACTAGTATTTTTCAACGCACTTCTGCCAGTCATCGTCTGGTTCGATAAATTGGTCTCCAAACCTGAAGGTATATTTCAATCGAACCAGACCACCTTCGCTAGGGTTGGTGATAGTTTCCTTTGGCATTTCCCAGCTGTCTATCAATGGCCATATTCTGAAGGCTATATGCTCTTGAAGCAAATCCCTTGTCCCAACAAAAGAGCAAACTGTGCTGAAGGCCCTTCGGCATGCTTCAGCTGCCTCGTCAACTTCAACCTTCGGCTTCCGGAGACCGAAGCGGGACCAAATGGGGTGCATGATGATCTCTTTAATATCTTCTGTCACCTTTAAATCATTCTTTACATAGAACCATTCTTTCATCCAATCTCCGGGCCACCTCTTTCGAAATGTTGGTACTGCGTAACTTGCGCCAGAGCGGGACGAAACATTAGCAGCCGAAATTATTGTGATATTGCTCTTTACCCCGGGCCTTCGTTTCATAAGAGAGCTCGTGCATACTGCAAAAACATCTTGCGCTTGGCTCCAGACCTTGACTTGTCACAGCCCAGACAAAGATCCCCATTCTAATAATAGCTTCGGGAGTAATCTGATGAAGGTAGATCTGGTATGTCTTCAAAACTTCAACCACAAATTTACTCAATGGAAACCAAAGTCCAGCTTTGAAGAAGCTTCGGAAGATCACAACTTCATTTTCTTCCGGAGCAAGAACGGCCCTATCCACGTCAGCCCTCACAATAGAAATATCTCGAAAGTACCTTCCCCTCATATTATCAAGATGACTCTGTTTGATAGTTGATTTCCCGAAGACTGTGTGACTTGGTCGCCAAGGACGATCTTCCGAGTCTTCGCCTCCACTCTCCATATCATAGCTATCACTATCATCAATATCTTCGGACAAGCCTTCTAATATCTCTTTAGTTATCTTCTCTGTGTTTGTTTTAGCAATTGATTCAACAAACCCAGCAGTCTTCTCCTCGAGGAGCTTCTCCTCCTCGCTCAGCTTTGTCTCAGCAGCAACGTTTTTGCCTTGAGACATCTTTTCTTTGGAAATGGCAGAAATGTGTCCTCAGAGCCAAAGCTTAGAAAATCTAAGAAACCAAGCAGTTGTTGGCAAGAAAAAGCTAAGAAATTGAGCAAAGCAAAGCAGGCGGCAAGTAACGTACCAAATGTGCTTGGGGTGAGTTCTTATTTATACACCCAGCGTGCTCCAAATTGGAGGGCCCCGTCTGTCATTGACTCTTGCTATTCTAGCAAAGGGAAGGTGTTTTTTCGGACCTTCGGCTTAGGGCCTTCGTCCATATCGTAATTTGAATTCGTTATTCTAACAAATTAACCTTGCGAGGGGCTACTGTTGGGGGCCTTCGTCTTTCGAAGGTCCTCAAAAACATGATTTAACATTGTTTCCGGAGTTGTAATACGTGAGCAGGTACCTTCGGATTCGAATCAGAACCACAATGGTGGAAGCATGAGCAATACGAAGATTGACGAAGCGCCAAAGCTACGCGCAGGGGAGCTTCGGCATGACAGCAAGAAAGGGAACCGACCTAAAGGGGAAAAGGCTATTTGGACCCCGATGAGTTACCTTATAATCATTAGCAAATGTAAAGGACATGAATGTAATTTCACGTGGGCTGCGTCCCATGCCTATAAATAGATGAACAGTACCCCCATACTGTTCACGCTGACTTGGCATTTGCTTTTACTTCATGCTCGTACTTTCACTGCTTACCAAGTCGAAGGTATCTGTTGGGGGCTTGTTCTCAAATGCTAAGAGTTAAGAACAAGGCAACACAGAAAATATTAAATATTAAGGTCCTTCGTCCTTCATCACATTATATCCTTTCGGAATATAAAGGATTTCGGACGAAGATTACGAAGGACGTACCTTCGTAAACATAATAATGAAGGATGAAGTATTCGTATAAATCATGATGTATAAAATAAACATTTAAATGTTAACATAGGATCATTTCTTAACATGAATAAATATAAATGATTTCAAATTACAAATGTACCTTCGGTCCTGAGGAAAGCGAGAGTACAAGTGTGATGCGAAGGCCAATAACAGGTTCGCGTGAACAGTACAGAGGTACTGTTCATCTATTTATAGGCACAGGTCGCAGCCTGTGACAAATTACAATTATGCCCCTTACAAATGTTTACAACATTGACTCAGACCTATATGTATAAAAAGGTCATTCTATCTCTATGTCGGTTTGAAACGCCGAAGGTCCATGAAAAGGAACCTTCGGCCATCTCTTGGAGACGACTTCAGCCGAAACTGCTTCTTCGTGTGAGACCTTCGGCGCGCCGAAGCACGACCCCAACAGTAGCCCCTTTCGCGGTGCTAGATCGTTTTTCGTAACGAGCTTGACCCATGAAAAAAGCCTCTTCAGCTTCGGGAAGCCGAAGGTCCAAAAAACACCTTCCCGGAGCTCGTTGCGGAGAAACGATCCGGCTTCCGAGCGCGTGCCAGGCCCACCTTGCAGAGTTACTGTTTGATCCTTGCGGTCCACTGCACAGCGAGTACAAGTGACCGCCCGTCTGGTGTAAAAAATCCTGCCGCTTCGCCTTCTTACCTGCTGCACTATATAAACAAACGGGTAGGTGTGAAATTACCACAGCATTCATTGCTATTTGCACTGTTTTGCTGCCAAAATTTTCCACCGTAGCCGAAGCTTGACTCTCAGAATCGAACGAAGGTCCGTCCCGACGTCTGCTTCATCAGAAAGAAAAGCTTCGGAGAAAAGAAAAGAAAAAAGAAAAAAGTTTCTGACTTCCCCAAACTCAGAATCAAATGGTGAGAGTGCGATCTACTGCCAAAGTTGTACGTGAGGGAGACGAAGCTGAAGGTTCAGACACTGTGCCCATCTCCGAAGCGATGCAGCATTCCGGTCTAGTGACTGCGGGAGAAGCGCCTGCTGCTGAAGCAAACCCGACAACAGCCGAAGGAGAAGAGGAGAACATTGAAGGGACTGACCCCGAAGATGACTACCACATTGCTATGCCCAGCAAGCCCAGTCACCTGGATTTTGGGAAATCAACCGTTTCAAAGGCTGACCTTTCGAAGATGGTAAAAGCAGGTTATTTCAATGAAGATCAGAAGAAGCTACTCCGCTTCGGGGGAGAAGAAACCACCCCGAAGCCAGGGAAGGATGAGATTGTTATCTTCAAGAGCTTTCTAAAGGCTGGGCTTAGATTCCCTCTTCACAATATTATTGCGGAGATACTGAGGAGGTTTGGTATCTACTTTCATCAATTGACTCCTAACGCCATCGTTAGGCTCAATGTTTATATCTGGGCCCTCCGAAGCCAAGCTGTGGAACCGTTTGCCGACAGCTTCTGCCGAGTTCACGAATTACATTACCAAACAAAGGCCAGAAAAGATGGACTACATGATAATTTCGGCTGCTATAATTTTGCCTACCGGAAGACAACAAAGTGTCCTGTCATCAGCTACCGAAGCAAATGGCCAGCAGGCTGGAAGTCTGAGTGGTTCTACGTAAAAGTTGACGAAGACAGAGAAAAATTGGTACAAAGCCCTCTGGAGTTAATCTTCGGAGAGACGAGGCCACGCTGCCGCATCGGCGATTTAAAGGGTCCTACCTGGGCTGCTCTGGGTGAATTCGAAATTATTTCAGAACATATTAGCACCAGGGATCTAGTTCAGGAGTTCTTGGCATTCAGAGTTTTCCCTACTCTAAAAGAGTGGGAAATGCCGAAGCTGAAGGGAGAAAAGAAGAAGGGGGAGCTGGTCCGTCTGCCCTATCACTTTAAATTCAAGAAGTACTTTAAGAAACCCTGCAAAGAGTGGTTAGACACAGTTGAGACAATGTGCAATGAAATCTTGGGGAATTACTCCAAAAAAGAGGATCAATTAATGACAGCGGCCTTCGGCACCCGACCGAAGCGAAGGCTGAACCGAGTATTCGATGCCCTGGGCTTCGAGTACCCAGACTATGAGCAGTTGAACAAGGGTGCCGAGGGCCACAAAAGAAAAAGAGTGGCCGAAATTCTGACCAAGGATGAAGAGCAACCAGCAGCAGAGAAGAAAATTCCGAAGAAAAGGAAAATATCAACTCCGAAACGGAAAATATCCGAAGAAGAGAGGACCCCCACACCGCCTTCTACCAGCGACGTGGAAGAAATTTTAAAGGTAATGACTGAACCCATGCCCACGAAGCTAAGTCCATTAGGGCTCCAACTGACGAAGCTTTTTCAAAAGGTGGACGAGCCGGATCAGACGAAGATAAGCAAACCCAAACGGCAAAGAATCATTGCGGTAACTGAAGTTATCGATAAGACACCGCCAAGAGCGTCAGTTCAGAAAACAGCAGCTGTCGAAAGCACCATAAACGTCGAAGTCGCACCTTCGGAGGTCGCGGCTACCGAAGCCGCTACAGCCGAAGATGTTAATTTAGAAACAACCATTGAGGATGTTAACAAAATTTTGGAAGACATGGCTGCAGAAGAAGCTGGTGTTGCTACTGAAAAAACCATGGCCACAGTGCCTGAAAAAGGAAAAGAAATAGCCGAAGACATTTCGGACGACGAAGCCTACTCCTTTCAGAATTTAATTGGGCAAAAACTTACGAAGGACGAAATAGAAGAACTTAAAGACTATGCCAAATCTTGCGGCTACAAGCCAGGTGCTCTCCTATTTGGAGGTGTAGACGATGAAAAGCTAGGCTGCATTCGAGACCAGACTGGAGCTAGGGTAATCGGTACTCTATCAAAGAGTATCGGTTTTCCGAAGCTAGAGACAGACATCAGCCGCTACCGACGACAACATATCGTCGGCAGCTTATTTTATTCTAACTTCAAGGTAAACAACCTTTTCTCTGGTTTTTATTGCTGTTAACAATGAAAATATTACTAACATAAGTTGTTTCTGTACAGAGCATGCTACTGAGCAAAGCTCTGAAGATGCAACAAGACTTGGAGGACAAAAAGCACGAAGCTATAATTGAAAACTTAGAAAGCAAAATAAAAGAGCAATCTGCCATTATTGAAAAGAAAGACTTCGAGCTCCAATCGACCGAAGGCTTACTGGCTGAGACTGAGGCTAAATTATCAGAGTTGAATTCGAAGCTTATCAATCAATCAAAACAATTCGATCAGGAGAAGCTAGAACTGAATTCGAAACTTAAAGCCGAAGTCCAGACCAGCTCAGAGTTGAAGAAAACATTAACAAGCCTTCAAGACAAATGCTTGAACTTTGGCAATAATTGCATTGGACGATTAAAGAAGATATTTTACTCTGTTGGAGCCAGCAGCGGGAAATTTAACCCTTCAGCGGAAAATTTACCCCAGGCCTTCGATCATATTGAAGCTGAAATCGAAGAGCTTGACGAAGTTATAGCCGGGCACGGCGACTTCTGTGCCTGGGTAGCTTCTCGGGGTACCGCTGCTGCATTTCTGAAGGCCGGCTGCGAACATGGAAAAATTGTCAACAGGCCCAACTTCACCTTATCTCCATCAATCCTGGATGATATGCCTGACCTCGCCCGAAGTATCTCCAATAGATTTATAAAAATGATATGGACAAAAGGCGGGCGGGAGAAGGCTGGAGACGAAGCCCGAAGTCATCTTGAACCAGTAAGAAATGATATTTCGTACTTACCTTTTCCTTTGGGCTTGATTTTTACTCACGATTCCTTGATTCATGTAGGATGACGAAGGTGAAGATGATGCCTAAGATATGTCGCCGAAGCTGTCGCCGAAGCTGAAGCTTAATGAAGATTAGTAGAAGTGTGCTATAGAAAAACTCAGGATATTTTTGTAACAACTCTTGTAAATAGAATTAAACTGTTCTTCAAGGAACTTTGTACATACCTTGTAATATATTCTTACCCTTCGATTGAGGCGCTTTGATGTGGACGAAATCAGTATTTTGAGCCGAAGGCGAAAAAACACCTTCCCTTCTTTTCGTACACAACGAAGCATAAAAACAATTCTTCTTTTTGCCGAGCAACGAAACTTTTCTCTTTTGTACACAACATAGCATAACAAATCATAAAAACGCACTTCTCCGAAGCTTTTCTTTTACATAACGAATCATAAAAAACCACTTCTCCGAAGCTTTTTGCCGAAGCAGCCACTTGGGAACACAAATGCTATGAATGAATGCTTATGCATGCAAATGTTATGATGTAATGTAATGCGCGAATGAATGTCCGAAGCATATGTCCGAAGCCACATTGTCAGCCATTACTTAGAAACAACCACACATTAGCTCTGCATTCCCTTAGGAACGACTTTGGAGCCTCTTCGCCTTTTACTTAGGCAGTATCAGCGTTGACTTTTCGCTGTAAGCTCTGCATCCCCTTAGGGACGTCTTTGGAGCTTCTTCGCCTTTTACTTAGGCGGTATAAGCTCTGCATTCCCTTAGGAACGTCTTTGGAGCTTCTTCGCCTTTTACTTTCGGCGGAACCAGCGTTGACTTTTCGCTGCGAGCTCTGCATCCCCTTAGGGACGTCTTCGGAGCTTTTTCTTTTTTTCAGTTTCGGCACTCGATGGTGCACTCTCAGCTTTTACATTTACATTCTTTGGGGGATTTTGCTCTTATAAAACTAAAAAGGGAAATTACATATGATGGCCCCATTAAAAACCTTTCTCCCCCTTTAGAAAGGAAAAGGGTGCCATGAAAAAGAAAAGAAAAGACAAAATTACATCGAGTTATACATAAAACCGCCGAAGCTCATCCGCATTCCAAGATCTTGGAATTTCATTGCCATCCATGTCCTTCAGTCTGTACGAACCAGGCCTTGACGAAGATGCTACTAAGAAAGGCCCTTCCCATTTCAATTGTAGCTTGCCCACTGTATCCGGGTTGGCCACTCTCCGAAGCACCAAGTGTCCCGGCTCAATATTTTTTAGCCGGACCTTTCTATCTCGCCATTTAACTGTTTCAGCCTGGTATTTATTGATATTCTCCACGGCTTGAAGCCTGATCCCTTCTAAGGCATCTTTTTCCACGAGACAAGTATCTTCGGAACCTGATTCTGCCGAAGCTACCACTCTTATTGATCCGGCTTTGGCTTCTTCCGGGGTTATTGCTTCGTCACCAAATAGCAACTTAAATGGGGTAAAGCCTGTAGACCTTGATGTTGTTGTATTGTGGCTCCACACCACTTTGGTCAACTGATCTGGCCACTTTCCCCTTGGTTGATTAAAGATTAGCTTCATTATTCCTGTCATTATGATGGCGTTGGCCCTTTCAACAAGCCCATTCGACTCCGGATGCCTGACTGATGCAAAATGGATCTTCGTTCCAATTTGATCACAGAAATTTCTGAAATCTTCGGAGTCGAACTGTGTTCCATTATCTACAGTGATGGCCTTCGGCACTCCGAAGCGACAGACAATATTCTGCCAGAAAAATTTTTGGACAGTGGCCGAAGTTATTGTAGCTAATGGCTTCGCCTCAATCCACTTGGAAAAATACTCCACAGCCACTATAACATATTTCAGATTGCCTTGAGCCGGTGGTAATGGACCCAGTAAATCGAGGCCCCACCTTTGCAATGGCCAGATGGGTTGTATCAGCTGTGTCAAAGACGAAGGTTGTTTTTGATCTCTTGCACATCTTTGACAACCTTCGCACTTTTGAACTAACTCCGCTGCATCCGAAGCTGCCTTCGGCCAATAAAATCCTTGGCGGAACACTTTTCCAAGTAACGGCCTGGATCCGATGTGGGATCCGCACAGGCCTGCATGTATCTCCTTCATCAACTCTATACCTTCGGCCCTAGACAAGCACTTGAGCAGCGGGGCACAAACTCCATGCTTGTATAACTCCCCTTCTATCATGACATAGGGACGAGCTCTTGCCTCTATCCTTTTATTATAAGCTTCGTCATCTGATAAGAAGTTACCCTGAAGGTAAGAGATTATTTCAGTTCTCCAATCTTCACTGTACACAGGAGAAATGTTAAGGACTGCTCTTTCAAGTAGCTCCACTGAAGGTGCCTTTATTGTTTCGAAGAATACATCCGAAGGTAGCGGCAGCCCCTGTGCTGCAGACTTGGCTAACAAATCAGCATGCTCATTTTGTCCTCGAGGGATATTCTTAACAGAAAATCCTTCGAAGGAAGCTTCAATCCTTCGGACCGTGTCTAGGTATTTTTCAAGCTTCGGGTCCTTAGCTTTGCAACTTTTATCAATATGACCCGAAACAACCTGGGAATCAGTTTTAAGAATCGCCCTTCTGATCCCCATTGCCTTTAGTTTCCGAAGACCCAGGAGCAAAGCTTCGTACTCAGCGATATTATTTGTGCAGCTGAAGTCAAGTCTTGCTGCATAGCAAGTTTTAACCTTGGATGGTGAGACCAAAACAGCAGCTGCACCTGCTCCGAAGGTTCCCCAAGAGCCATCGCAAAACACTGTCCATGCTTCGGCATCTTTATTCGCTTCTTCGTCCTGAGCCCCTGGCGTCCAGTCGGCAATGAAATCTGCCAATGCTTGAGACTGGATTGAGGATCTATGCACATAATCAATGTAAAATTCATTGAGCTCCGCAGCCCACTTTCCAATTCGGCCAGTAGCTTCTCTATTTCTCATGATATCCTTCAACGGCTGCGAAGAAGGAACAATAATATTGTATGCCTGAAAATAATGCCGAAGCTTCCTGGATGCCATTAAAACGGCATACAACACCTTCTCCAGCTCTGTATAATTTTTCTTTGAAACACTAAGGACCTCAGATACAAAATATACTGGAACCTGCTTCTTGACTTGTCCATCAAACTTCTCCTGGACAAGCGCCGCACTTACTGCTGAGTGCGAAGCTGCCACATACAACAACAGAGGAGCCCCTGGCATTGGTGGAGTTAATGTTGTGAGATCTATTAAGTATTGCTTCAGCTCTTCGAAGGCTTTTTGTTGACTTGGGCCCCATTGAAAGACTTCAGCTGACTTCAGCACCTCGAAGAATGGTAAGTTTCTTTCTGCGGATCTGGATATAAATCTGTTGAGAGATGCCAACCTTCCTGTCAATCTTTGGGCCCCCTTTCTTGTGGTTGGTGGCTCCATTCGAAGTATAGCTTCGATTTTATTTGGATTAGCTTCGATTCCCTTTGTTGAAACCAAGCATCCAAGAAATCTGCCCTTCTTCACTCCGAAGACACATTTTTCTGGATTCAGCTTCAGACCAGCCTGTCTGAAGCTGGCGAAGGTCTCCTGCAGATCAGCAATATGATTTTCTTGCTTCGTGCTTTTTACAATGATGTCATCGACATAAGTCAGCACATTTCTGCCTATCTGAGATTGGAGAACCTTCGCAGTCATTCTGCTGAAACTCCCTCCAGCATTCTTGAGCCCCTCAGGCATCCGAAGATAGCAATATGTACCACTTGGGGTGATGAAACTAGTCTTCGGCTCATCTTCCTTCTTCATCCAGATTTGATGATAGCCTGAGTAGCAGTCCAGGAGACTCATGAGCTCTGAAGAAGCTGCTGCATCAACTAAAGAGTCTATCCTTGGTAGCGGGAATTCATCCTTCGGACAAGCCTTGTTGAGATCTGTGAAATCAATACACATTCTCCACTTGCCATTGGCCTTCTTCACCATAACGGTGTTAGCTAACCACTCTGGATACTTCACTTCTCTGATAACTCCTGCACTGAGGAGTCTTTTTACTTCATTGCGAGCCCCTTCGGCCTTGTCATCAGACATTTTCCGAAGCCTCTGCTTTCGGGGTCTGAAGGATGGGTCAACATTGAGCGAATGTTCAATAACATCCCGATTCACTCCACAAAGATCATTGGCTGACCATGCAAAAACATCTTTGTTGTTGAATAAAAACCTTATCAAGGTTTTCTCCTGGTCTTCAGATAGTTGCGAGCCCAACAGCACCTTCTGCTCTGCTATGTCTTCACACAATAACATGGGCTTCGGCTGGTCTGCTGAAGCTGCCTTCTCCCTCCTGAATTTGTACTGTTCACAAGCTTCAGCTCCATCTATGTTATGGATTGCCTTAGAGTCAGTCCAGCTTCCTTCGGCCCTTCTAGCAGCTTCCTGGCTTCCATGAATAGCAATAGGTCCTTGGTCCGAAGGTATCTTCATGCAGAGATAAGCTGGGTGAAGAATTGCTTCGAAAGCATTAAGAGTTCCGCGACCAATGATAGCATTGTAAGGATATTCCATGTCAACAATATCAAACACAATTTGCTCAGTCCTTGTGTTGTTAACAAATCCGAAGGTTACCGGCATGGTAATCTTCCCAAGTGCCACAATCTGCCGCCCTCCGAAGCCACAAAGAGGGTGCGTAGCATCGTGAATCTTGTCTTCGGGCTCTTGCATTTGTCTGAAGGCTTTAGCAAATATAATGTCAGCTGCACTGCCTGTATCAACTAGGACATTGTGGACCAGAAATCCTTTGATCACGCAAGAAATAACCATAGCATCATTGTGAGGATAATCCTTAAGCTGAAGGTCTTCCTGAGAGAAGGTAATTGGAATATGAGACCATTTTGACTTGATGAAAGGTCCCTGCACTCCAACATGCTGCACCCTTCTCTGAGCCTCCTTCTTCTGCTTCTTGTTAGCCGGCTCTGAGCAAGAACCGCCTGTTATCAGGGAGCACCAGCTTCAAAGCCGAAGCAGCTCCAGCTTGATTGTTGAACGAAGCCATCAGCTCAGAAAAGTGGAAGTGAGTTCACCGGAGGTGGGCGCCAATGTTGGGGGCTTGTTCTCAAATGCTAAGAGTTAAGAACAAGGCAACACAGAAAATATTAAATATTAAGGTCCTTCGTCCTTCATCACATTATATCCTTTCGGAATATAAAGGATTTCGGACGAAGATTACGAAGGACGTACCTTCGTAAACATAATAATGAAGGATGAAGTATTCGTATAAATCATGATGTATAAAATAAACATTTAAATGTTAACATAGGATCATTTCTTAACATGAATAAATATAAATGATTTCAAATTACAAATGTACCTTCGGTCCTGAGGAAAGCGAGAGTACAAGTGTGATGCGAAGGCCAATAACAGGTTCGCGTGAACAGTACAGAGGTACTGTTCATCTATTTATAGGCACAGGTCGCAGCCTGTGACAAATTACAATTATGCCCCTTACAAATGTTTACAACATTGACTCAGACCTATATGTATAAAAAGGTCATTCTATCTCTATGTCGGTTTGAAACGCCGAAGGTCCATGAAAAGGAACCTTCGGCCATCTCTTGGAGACGACTTCAGCCGAAACTGCTTCTTCGTGTGAGACCTTCGGCGCGCCGAAGCACGACCCCAACAGTATCGAATGTAATTCACTATTGTTTTGATATCCTTATGATAATAAAATGAAGATGAATTTATAATTCTATATGTTTCTTTATGTCATCTTTTGTATTTTACACCCCTTTTTCTCTTACCATCAATATTCGAAGGTATGTCTTTCATAACCTTCGTCTGAAGATCATTATATCCTAAAGGAGATAATGTTTCGAAGGACGAAGGGCATTGATATTTAACATTTTATGTTGCCTTGTTCTTGATCCGTAGCAGTTGAGAACTAGCCCCCAACAAGAAGATTGCACATGATACGTTAGCTAGGATATCTGAGGGTTCCAGTGATAGAAGACTTTGATGTAGAAAGCGAGAATAAAGGCGCCAAAGATCAGCCCTGGAGACCAAGCCATGTTGTCTTTGTGAAATCAACCATCAAGCAAGGGCAAATTGATGCAATGAAGGGAAGGTACTTCCGTGATATTTCAATTATGAGGGCTGGAGGGGAAAATAATGTCCCTCTCCCGAAGTTGACGAGGTGGTAGTTTATAGAAGCTTAATGAAGGTAGGGATTCAGTTCCCTCTAGATAAATTTCTAGTTGAAGTTTTGAAGACTTTCGAAATTTACCTTCATCAGCTTACCCCCGAAGCTATCATCAAGATGGTGATCTTTATTTGGGCCATAAGAAGCCAGGGGTTGGAACCCAATGCAAAATGCTTCTACAACATCCATGAGTTGTCCTATGAGACTAAGGCTACCGACAAGTAGCAATATCACAACAACTTCGGTTGTTATAGCTTCGTGCCTCGCTCTAGTGTGAGCTACCTAGTTCCGACATTTCGGAAGAGATGGCTGGGGGCCTAGAAGCAGGAGTGGTTCTACGTGAAAAATGACCTAGTTGAAAGGGAAGATATTAAGGGGATTATCCAACGCTCTATCTGGTCTCGCTTCAGTATTAGGAGGCCGTCCAATGCCCTGGGAATGACATACAAGCATGCCAGATGGCCTTCAATACAGTATGTACTTACATAGGCATAAGGGACGTAGTGCAGAAGCATATCGCTTTTAGAGTGTGGCCACTCGCAAGTGAGTAGGAGATGCCAAAGGAAGCTGCTGCTGGGTCTAGCTAAGGTGGTTTGGTCTACCTGAAGTACACATTCAAATACAGGATCTAGTTTCATGAGCCAAATGATGACTAGTTAGATGCCATTGAAGAAACCGGTGATGAATTGCTTGGAGCCTACTCGAAGGCTGAAGATGATGTTAAGACAACGGCCTTCGGGGGTCAAGGCAAAAAGAGATTAAATAGAGTATTTGATGTCATCGGGTTTGTATACCTGGATTACTGTTATCCTTTGCAAAAGCAAGGAAAGAAAAGAAAGACTGCTGCTTCAGCGATTTCTAGCACGCCGAGATCGAAAAAAGTAAAGGTTTTAACACAGCACCCCAAGCGCATTAAAACGACCGAAGTGCCAAGTCCTTTTGAGGGGTCTTCTTCTGCATCTGAGCCCAGTCGTGCTGCTCCTATCGAAGCTAGAGCAGAACCAGTGAAAGAGCCAAAATTAAAGAAATCGGCAAAGCAACCGAAGTCTCTTAGTCTGTTGCAAGAGACGGAGCTGCCGAAGGTATCAAAGGTTCCTGCAGCAACTCTGAAGAGGAGGAGAATGGCCAGCGTACTAGACGCTGTTATGGAATCTGCAAAGGTACCAACTCCTGCTTCGGCACCTGATATAGAGGGCAAAGCCTTAAAGAAATCTAGCGAAGCTAGCATGGCGCAGGCCACTTTTGAAGCTAGATCCTCAGTTCCTACTTTAGCATATCCTTCGGGGGCTACTCCTTTAACCTTGGAAAAGAAAGTGTGCCTGAGAGACTTGATTCTCCTACTCCCGATGCGCCTGATGAAGAGCTAGAGTTTATCGTGCGACATGCTTCAGGGAAGCAATTGTCAAAAGAGCAGATTGCCAACACTAGGCAATATGCCAGGGATCTAAAGTATCCACAAGGATCCTTGGTGTACAGCGGCACTGATGAAGATGATTTACACTATTGCCTACCGGATAGTAAAGAGATATCCGTGTGCTGGGAAATGATGAGGAACATGGGATTCTCGAAGCTCGAGCTTGGCATATCTGCAATGTCAAAGGATCATCTTGCAGATAGCCTTGCTTATAATAGCTTGAAGGTATATGTACTTTTGTTGTAAACTAAACTATGTTTGTAGGTTTGTAACTATCTTTGTGTTCTCACATATATTTTTTGTTATTAGGGCTTAATTCTAAGTAAAGCTTTAAGGGCTCAAAAGGAAGCAGATGACGAGAGCTATCAGATGGCTCTTGGAAATCTTCGATCAGAGGTCATCACACTAAGGAATGAAGGTCTTGAGAAAGATAAAATACTGTTCTCCTTAGTGGACAAGCTAAAAGCTTGCAAAGCCAAGCTTAGTGCTCATAACGAAGCCCACAAAGCTAAAGTCAAAGATTTGAAGAAAAAACTTGCAGAAATGAATGAAAATTTCAAAGATGCAAAGGCGAAGCAGGAAATAAGTGAAATGAAAAGATCAAGGGTACAAAAGAATGTTGAAGAGCTTCGGGATTCCAAGGAGAGATGCTACAAAACATCCTTAGAATGCGCAAAAAGCTGAAAGATAGCTTTGCAAAGGTGGGAGCATACTCTTCGGAACAAAAATTTATTCGCGGCGATCCCGAAGGGGTTATCTAGTGGATCGGCGAAGAGGCCAAAGGTTTTGATGAAATACTCAGCGATCGTGGTGATTTCTGCGCTTTCGCCGGTGCACGAGGGGTCACAGCCATTTTGGAGAAAGCCGGTTGTGAGCATGTTAAGGCCGCAATCCAGCTAGAGTATATTTTCTCAGCTGACGACACCAAGGACCCTTCAGCCAAAGCTTCTTTGCTGGGCGGGAGGTTTTACTCTAATGTTTGGATGAAGGGCGGTTGTGAGATGGCCGATGAAGCTATTAAAAAGAATGAAAAAGAATCTCACGACGCCCGAGAAGAGGCAAAACAAGCTGAAGAAGCTACTGAACGCGCCATGATTATAGGTACTTTTATTTAGAGTTTTACTTCATCGTTCGTTTCTAGCTTTGAAGTTCACCAACATATTCATTATTGTAGCTGGGCTTTCACCACCACCAGAGCCGTATAACCCCGAAGCCGACCCGGTTATGAAAGAAGCTTTGGATATAATGAAGATTGCTAACGAAGTCGTTGACGAAGTCGTCGACAGACTATTACATGAAGCTGCTGAAAAAATACTAAAGGAAGATTAAATTTTTGTAAGCTTAATAATGTAATGCTTATGTATGGTTGTCGCCTTGTGTAAGAAACAAACATCAAGTATTTGTTTATACATTAATGTAATATATTTCTTTGTGATGCATGAAATCTTCGTACGTACCGTTTTTGAGCCTCTGGCGAAAAAACACCTTCCCTTCTTTTCATGCTTCACAAAGAAGAGAATTTTTCTTATGCCACTATTGATGAAGGTTAGCTTCGTGTAGTACAATATATCTGTCGAAGGTATATGTTGTGCTGCAGCGCATTCTTTCATGATTCAACAAGTATTTTCGAAGGAGCAATTTCCCTTCTTCTCCACGGCTTTTTGCTGATGCAAAATGATGTATGATGCGATGTTATGCAATATGATATGATGGTATAATGCAAAATGATGTTTATGCCAAAGGTAAAAACCCGCACGAATACACACCCAGACTCTGCATCCCCTTAGGAACGTCTTTGGAGTCTCTTCACCTTTTACTTAGGTGGTATTTTAGCTCTACATCCCCTTAGGAACGACTTTAGAGCTAAGCTCGGCATCCCCTTAGGAACGACTTTGGAGCTTCTTCACCTTTTAATTGGCATTTAAGCTCTGCATTCCCTTAGGAACGACTTTGGAGCGTCTTCACCTTTGATTTAGGTGGCGTAATAGCTCTGCATTCCCTTAGGAACGACTTTTGAGCTTCTGAACTTACTCTGCGCTCCCTTAGGAACGTCTTTGGAGCTTTAGAACTTACTCTGTGCCCCCTTAGGAACGTCTTTGGAGCTTTGGAACTTGGTTTTGTCACACTCGATGGCGTAACCACATGTTTATTACATCGAGTTGAAGATTAAACCTTCCTTTCTTATCTTTTGCAACAGAAATATAAAAGCATAAAATAGTAGAAATGGAGCAAATCAGAGCTTTCTTTCGGCCAAAACATTGTGTCATCTTCAGTAGATATGCCTAGATTCGGGCACAGTGCTGTTAACTATGCGAGCTTCAGACTACTCCCGAATGTCACGTTGTTGTTGAGGCCGAAGGTGCCCTTCTAGCTGCTGATCATGATTCGGGGCGGGTGCCATTGGTGGGGGTGGTGGTAACTGAGCCCAAGAGGCTTGTGAATGACTTGCTGAAGCTACAGAAGCCGTAGGCTGTTGATTGCCTACGTATTCTGGGATGTATGGAGAGTAGCACGAAGTAGTATGGAGGACCTGCTTCGGCTGATTCTGCCGCGCCTCAGCTTCAGCAATTTCCTTTTGCTTTTGGATCATGACCTAGCACGTCCTCGTTGTGTGGCCCTTATCCTCACCACAGAAAAGGCAAAATAACTTCCTGGGTTGATTGCCGAACCTTCCTCCAGTGAAGCTTCTTCCTCCCCTACCTCTCGGAGCTGGTGGTCTGTACGAAGTCTACTGCATGCCCGAAGACTATGAGATATGATGGCTACTCTGAACATTGTTGGCCCGTTCATCATTGGCATTGGAGTTATGGATTGACCTGACATGCCTGGGACGATGTGGCGGAACCGCCCGAATTATTCCAACTTAAGTGCCTAAGTCCCACCTTAAAGGCTAGACCACACTTAAATAGGAATAAAATGTCAGTCCCTCGGATATAGTCCGACGAGGCCACTAATAGGATCAAGTACCAGGTACTCACTCGATGGTGAGGCATAGAGCAAATACAATAAAACATAAACCAAGCAATAAGGAGTAATTAATTTATTACAACATCATCGGAGTTTTATCAAAAGTAGTGATCATTGTTCGGAATGCAGCGGAATAAAACTAACGATAAATAAACGGAGGATTGGGGAAGCCTGGCCCATTACTCCTCATGCTCCTCCTCTGCCGAGGTAGGGTCCCACTCGACAGTCCAACCCGGTGGCAAGATGGATGGCCAAGTCACTCCAGCAACCATGTCCTCCAGAGAACCTATAAAAAATTATGCCACAAGCAAGGCTGAGTATACTAATACTTAGCTAGACTTACCCGGTGTGAGGAGTCTACTCTTCTACCTCTAGACATGCAGCTGTTTGGCTGAGGGGTTTGGTTTGCCAAAAGCACTAGTTGAGTCTAAAATCAAATTTTAGCTTTTCAAGTTTTAGTGTGACTCTCTTAAGACAAAATGTATACCTAGCTAATCATACATGGTAGCAATCATTTAGCAATCAACATCTTTTGCCAAATCAACACATTTCCACTTGTTACTCAATGTAGCAGCATGGATCAAGCAGTCTCATTAACTGCGAGAAGCAGACAATTTGAATCGAGTTTTTAAACCTTGCAAGGTAAACCTAAACACACGACGTGGCGAGGCACTCCGTCCCCACACACATCAACCGTCCCCATCGATTCCCCGTTAGCAGATCAGGGCTCACCGCCTTGGCGTACAATGCCTCACTGACCCTGACTGCCGTCGTGCAGTGACCGCACTTGTACCCACCATAACCGGAATGGGAGACCACGACTCAGGTCGTGTGAGTGGTAAAGTCTGCTGCCAGGTTCACTCAGTTACTAGGCTTACCGATTTACCATATTTCTCGGCATGTGCTTAGTACGTTCAAACGCTTGACACACGGTACCACACCTTAATCCTTATTCTAATTTCCGTCTCATAGACAATCAATCCCCATGGATCGTTGTCCACAGACCATCATCAATACGATATGAAAATGGATACAATCAATTCCTGCCCTCGCGCGAGTGCTAGAAAAATCACTCGACTTCTACCGAGATCCTTAATTAGTAAAGCAGCTACTCGACCAAGCATACTAGTATCCATCTCAAAAGGAATCCTGAGTTCATGCAACTAGGGTTTTCAAACAACTCCTACACTTAAGTGTACAGTACAAGCCTACAAACATTAAGTGCAGTAAAATAGCATATATAACGGTTATGCGTAAAACCGGGGCTTGCCTTCCAAAGCTGGGGCAGGCAGATCCACGCTAGCAGGCTCTGGTGCTGGCTCCTGGGCTACCTCCTGAGCAACTCCTTGCTCCGACACGAGGATGTACTCCCCGTTAGCGAGATTACAGTCTATCGAATGCAATGAATAAGATATATGCTTATTAATGACATGATAAATTGTAAAGGTTATGCATAGTAAAACAGTACTACCTTAGTGGTACTCTAGGGTTTTCTTGGGTTATCCTTAAGGGTTTTATACCTTCATATTTGGGATTTTAAATGAAGTTACACTTTTTAATTATATTTTTATGTTCCATGAGTTCCTTGGAAGGTTTTGGTTGTACATTATATATTTCTCCCAAAATTTCCTTTTCTTGCTATTGTGCTTCTTATTAAGCATTTTGAACTATCAAGGTCAGTTAACATTCTCCAAAAATGCTGTAGAAATTACAATGGGTAAATATTTACTTCTGTGGGTCATCCTAGAAATTTGAGGTTGAAATTTATTCAGGTACTACTTGTGTAAAATTAACAAAAGTAAAGGTAAAAGGACACTTTACACTATAGCTCTAGTTTCTGTGGGGTTTTTTGGTCAACACTTATTTTTGTCAAGATTCATAGATGATAATAGGTCTCTGTGTTAAAAATCATAGAAAAAGACCTAATGGATATTTAGTTGTGATTTTCTGAAGTTTAATGCCAAAAGGGTACTTATAACTAACTTACTATTTGAAAATATCAAACAACAGAACTTACATTTTTCCTAGGTTCTTAATAACATATTATGAGTTATCCCAAGGCTTGGGGTGGTTTCTCCTCGGGATTATTTTTCTAAGATTTTCCTAAATTTTCATTATTTTCATAAAATAAAAGGTCAAGCATTTCTTTTGTACTAACAGAGGGTCTAACAAAAATTTTCAGTGAACTATATTGAATAAGTAAGCTAGCAAAAATGTGGTTGCCCCCTAGTTCTTATTTTAAACTACCTTTTCTATTTTTTTAACTTTGGGCCAAAATGAGTTTAAATGGTAAACCCTACCTTAAGTTGGCGCACTGAGGGGTGTACTATTTTTAAACAGGTTAGGGAATGGCTAAGTACCTCTCTGATTTTTATTAACCCCAGTCTAATAGTGTAGCTACTTTTTCCCTCTTTTATTTAGCTTTTGGCCAGTTTACTATTTAATGCAAAACTTTAAAATCTTCTGCAATACTTGTTGGGGGCCTTCGTCCTCCGAAGGTCCTCAAAAACATGATCCGACAATATTTTCCAAGTGAATTATATGAGCAGGTATCTTCGGACTCAGATCATGAACATGGAGTACGGTCAGAACGAAGCCCAAGCTGTACGAAGGATGGAGCACAGCCGAAGCTATGTGCAGAAAGCTTCGTCGTGATAGCAGAAAGGGGAACCGACTTAAAGATGAAAAGACTACTTCGGCCTTAATAGATTCCCATAAGTCATTAGCAAATGTAATGGACATGAATGTAATTTTACACGGGTTGTGTCCCGTGTCTATAAATAGGTGAACAGTACTCCCGTACTGTTCACGCTGACTTGTACTCGCTCGTGCGTCACGCTTGTACCTTTGCTTCCTGTCAAGCCGAAGGTACAAATGTAATTCAACATTGTTTTTATTCTTCCATGATTATTTAATAAGAACATGTAATAATGTTATGTGATTATTCATATCATTCTCTCATGTTTCATATGCTTCTCCTTTTATCAATATAAACTGCAATGATGAAGGTATGTCCTTCATGACCTTCGTCTGAAGATCGTTATATCCTAAGGGAAATAACGCTTCGAAGGACGAGGGGTATTTATCATTGACTTCTTTCTGTGTTGCCTTATTCTTAATTCATAGCATTTGAGAACAAGTCCCCAACATTGGCGCCCACCTCCGGTGAACTCACTTCCACTTTGAGTTTTTTGAACACCTTCGGAAGCCATAAACCTTCGCTATGGCGCCGAAGAAAGCTTCAGCAGCTGGGGCTACAGCCCTGCAACCGCTGGACCACAATCAGGAGACTGTCTCTCTTCGGGAGGCCCGAAGCCAGAAGAGGAAGGCCGTCAGCCCGACGCTTCAGGAGGATGAGCTAGACCAAGAGATCAGGGATATGGAGATGCTTCATCAACAGGTGCAGAGGAAGAAGGAAAAGATGGCCAGGCTAGTTGAACTGCAAAGGCAGATAGATGAAGCTTCTGAAGAAGTTCGCCATCTTACTCAGAATGAGCTGAACCGAAGGCTTCAGCACAAGGATCTTCATCAGGAGGGTTTCTTCAACGAAGATGACTGGTATGAGAATTTCCACCATGGAAATTTTGCTTTTGATGATACTTCTCCTCTGTCCGCTGAGCTGCAGGCTACACCTTGGCCTTCATCCTACAAGCCGCCCCAGCTTCCCATGTTCGACGGCCACTCAGACCCGAAGCAGTTTTTGATGAGCTACGAAACAACAGTATCTTCATATGGTGGCAATACGGCAGTCATGGCAAAGTCTTTTGATATGGCTGTCAGGAGTGTTGCTCAAACTTGGTATTCCTCCCTTCGACCAGGAACGATCACTTCATGGCAAAAGCTGAAGGACATGTTGTTAACCAGCTTTCAAGGTTTTCAGACGAAGCCGGTCACTGCTCAGGCCCTGTTCCAATGCACTCAAGATCATGAAGAATACCTTCAGGCGTATGTCAGAAGGTTCTTGCGTTTGAGGGCACAGGCACCAACGGTGCCCAATGAAATTGTCATCGAGGCCATGATCAAGGGGCTTCGTCCTGGACCTTCAGCTCAATACTTTGCTAGGAAGCCTCCTCAAACTTTGGAGAAGCTGCTCCAGAAGATGGACGAGTACATTCGTGCCGACAACGATTTTCGCCAAAGAAGGGAGGAGGCTTTCAGATTTTCTGAAATGACCAGGGGTTTCGGAGGAAGATTCTATCCGAGGCATGTCAGGTCCATCCACAACTCTACTCAAAATGATAATAAGGGGAGTCAGCAGAACAGGTCGCAGTGCTCCTCACAGGCTTCAGGGCAACAGCAAAGTTTCTTTCGGCCACCAGCTCCAAGAGGCAGAGGCGCCAGGGGCTTCGGCGGAAGATTTGGAGATCAACCAAGGAGAGTATTTTGCTTATTCTGTGGTGAAAACAAGGGCCATACCACCAGGATGTGCCATGTTACCATCCAGAAGCAAAAGGAGATAGCCGAAGCAGCAACGCAACAAGCTCAGCCGAAGCAGGTCATGCATACTGCTTCGTACCATCCGCCTTACATCCCAGAATACATAGGCAACCACCCTGCAGTTTCTGTTGCTTCGGCGAGTCAACCTCAAGCTTCCTGGCAACAGCCTCCGCCTCCACCACCATTGCAACAAGGCCAACAGCCAGAAGGGAGCCAATATGCTCCACACCAAAGGGATCTTAGAGAACAATCCGAAGCTCGCACAGTCAATAGCACTGTGCCAGAGTCGAAGCACATCTATTGACAAATATCCTACCAGTTTTTTCCATTCAGTTCTATTTTCTGTGTAATAAAGGACATTTTTTCGTCTTCATGAAAAAGTTTACGATAACAAGGAGGACCTTCGAATTATTGAAAATCCTTCGAAGCAACAAAAAGTCGTTCTAAGGAACGCAGAGTAAGTTTGCTGAAATCAGAAAAAGTCGTTCCAAAGGGAACGCAGTGTAAGTTTTCTGCTCCAAAGTCGTTCCAAAGGGAATGCAGAGCATACAGCGAAAAGTCAACGCTGATACCGCCTAAGTAAAAGGCGAAGAAGCTCCAAAGTCGTTCCTAAGGGAATGCAGAGCTTACAGCGAAAAGTCAACGCTGATACCGCCTAAGTAAAAGGCGAAGAAGCTCCAAAGTCGTTCCTAAGGGAATGCAGAGCTTACAGCGAAAAGTCAGCGCTGGTACAAAAATATTTTGTGGGATATGTGTGTATCTTCGGAACAAATGCCATCTACATAACATAACATCATCACATCATTTTGCATAGCATAAGCATCATACATCATGCTTGCATATGGCACAAGAAGGGGATACAATATCGATCTTCGGAGAATATTTTGAAAAAGTGAAAATTGTGCTAAGGCCGAAACAGGGAATACGATATTGACCTTCGAGGTACATCTTCGGAAAAAATTCTTACGAAGCATAGATATGCTTCATCAGAGCAGTATCGAAGTTGTCGGGATACATAAAAGTTTTTCTTCACGAAGCATGAAAAGAAGGGAAGGTGTTTTTTCGCCGAAGGCTCAAAAACGGTATGTATGTTAAATTTCATGCATCGTAAAGAATTGGATCTTAAAAAGAAATTTGTATATTACATTCAAAGTTACAAAATATTACATAGATCACATTTCAAATGTTTTTACAATAACATCTAGTCTTCCCTGAGTACTACTTCTGCAGCCTCATTTAGTAGTTGTTCAACAACTTTATCCATGATAGCTTCGACCATTTGTCTAATTTCGTCATCCCCCTTCGTGTGGGGGCCAGCCGACGATCCAGCAGGTTCTGAGGGAAGAGTGGATGCGGACTTATTACTATTACAAGCCGTCGTCAAGTTTGAAATCAAAAATTACAACAAAGAAATAAAAACACTAGTTAATACCTATTTGCCCTTCGGGCTCTGTACTTTTTTCAGCAGCTTCTGCTACTTTCCTAGCATCATGAATGTCTTTTTCGCTTTTTTGGATAATTTCTCGGGCCATTTCTCGGCCACCATTGTCCCAGACATCGGTGAAAAATTTTCCACCAGCCTGGCTAGCTTCGGCCGAGGGGTCTTTAATATCTTCAGGGGATAAGCTGGCTTCGGATTGTGCAAGAACCTTAACATGATCGCAGCCTTTTTTCTCCAGTATAGAAGCAATCCCCCTGGCACCCGAGAAGGCGCAAATGTCACCTCGACTGTTTAGAATTTCTTCGAAGGCTTCAGCTTCGTGGCAGATCCATTCTATCGGCCCTTCTGGGTTACCTCTCACAAAATCTTCTTCACTCGAAAATGCGCCAACACTGGCGAAGCTGGTTTTTATTTTCTTTATACAATCCATGGATTTTTCGTAGCACCTTTTCTTAGAAGACCGAAGCTCTTCAACGGTTCCTTCCAAATGATTAGCCCATTGGTCGCTACATTCCCGCCTCGTCTCTTCAAGTATGCGTTCTTCTTTCGCCCGGGCCAATTGCTTCTGAAGATCTTTAATTTCGCGTCTGTGAGCTTCGGCCTGAACCTTTGCAGCAGCTTCGTCCTTTTTTATCTTGTCTACCAATGTAAGCAGAATTTTATCTTTTTCTAGAGCTTCGTTTCTCAGTTTAATAACTTCTGATCGTAAATTATTGAACGCAATTTCATAGCTCTCGTCTTCGGCACTCTTTTGTGCTCTTAATGCGTTGCTTAGAATTAAACCCTATACGAAAAAGAATCCATATAAGAATAAAAGAATGAATTACGAATTACAAAATTTTTCAAACGTCTAATTCCCATACCTTCAGGCTATTATACGCAAGACTATCCGCGAGATCTTCTTTCGTCATAGCACATAAGCCAGCTTCGAGCTTCGGGAACCCCATACTCCTAGCCATCTCCCGGCAGACATATAATTCTTTGTTGTCAGGGAGACAGTATAGGAAGTCATCTTCGTTTGTCCTATTGAACACTAGTGCCCCCTTTGGATATTTTAATTCTTTCGCATAGTGTTTGGCTTCATAAATCTCTTCTTCAGACAATTTCTTCCCCGAAGCATGTCGCACAATGTAATCGCATATGGTGGAAGGAGCTTCGGGGGCGGCAGTGTCAATTTCTTCAACCAAAATTGGCTCTGGCACTTTTATTTTTTCTTCGGCTTCCAGAGGTTGTTCCTTGCTGGGCTCTGGAGGCCCAGCTTCAGCCTCAGGTTGTTGCTTCGAAGCTTCGGCAACTAAAGCTTCAGTAGACACTCCAGAAAGTTCAACAGTCCTCTTTGGAGTTATGCTTGAAGACTTAATTGTCTCCAAAACGTCTAAAATGTTCGCCATTCTTTTTCTTTTTGGGGTCACAGATGGGCCCTTTTGATTTTTTATTGTCTCAGCACTTGCTGAAGGACTTAAGATTTCCAATATTTTTGGTCCTTCAATTCTCGGTTTTTCTGTCTTCTCTGCTGAAGGTGCTTCAGTTTTTTCTTCGATCTTCGGCACTGGAGCTGGCTCTGTAGTTTCAGTGGCCAAAGAGACTTCACCGATAAATTCAGGCACTGTGGCCGGCTCAATAAAACGTGCCCGGTGGGTGAGCACCTTCATCTTTTTTCTTTGCGGCGCTGGCTCACTAGAAGCACTTGTGGCAACTTCTGTTGCAGGAGAAGTATTTTTTCTTTTGCGGCCCGGCACCGGATAATGGTAGTCAGGATAGATAAACCCGATTGCATCAAATACCCGGTTGAGCCTCTTCTTCTTTCGGCCTCCGAAGGCTGCCGATAATGCAGTGTTTTCGGCCTTCGAATATACCCCAAGCAGTTCGTCACTTAATGTTTCAATGCTTTTTAACCAGTCGTCATCAGGTTCAACAAATTTATCCCCGTATTTGAATGAGTATTTTAGTCTGACTAGTCCACCTTCGTCAGACTCTTTGATGGTCTCCTTCGGCATTTCCCACTTTCCTGCAAGTGGCCACACCCTGAAGGAAATATGCTCTTGGACCAGATCCCTTGTCCCAATAAAAGAGCAGACTACGCCGAAGGCTCTTTGGCATTCTTCGGCTGCTTCATCCATTTCAACCTTCGGCTTTCGAAGTCCGAAGCGTTGCCAGATGGGGCGCATAATGATACTCTTAACATCTTCCTGCGCTGTCAAATCATTCTTTACATAGAACCATTCTGTCATCCAGGCTCCGGGCCACCTCTTCCGAAAGGTTGGCACAGGGCGGCTTGACCCGGAGCGGGCACCGAAGCTGTAGCACCCAAAGTTGTTGTGATATTGTTCTTTTCCCCAGGGTTTCGTCTCATATACCAACTCATGAATTTTGCAAAAGCTTTTAGCATTTGGTTCTAAACCTTGGCTTTTCACAGCCCAGACAAAGATTCCCATTCTTATGATAGCTTCGGGAGTAATTTGATGAAGGTAGATTTGAAATGTCTTCAGGACTTCGACAACAAAGCTGCTTAGAGGGAACCGAAGCCCAGCCTTGAGAAAGCTTCGGAAGATCACAACCTCATCTTCTTCGGGGGTGGGAGAAGTCCTTTCTCCAGCATCAGCCCTCACAATAGATATATCTCGAAAATATCTCCCCCTCATATTGTCAATATGACTTTGCTTGATAGTGGTTTTCCCGAAAACCGAGTGACTTGGCCGCCATGGTCGACCTTCAGACTCTCCCCCGCCGCTTTCTACATCATAACTGTCGCTGTCACCAGTGTCTTCAGATAAACCTTCTAAAATCTCTTTGGTGATCTTCTCTGTATTGGTCTTCGACATTGCCTGAAGGAAGCCCAGGTTCTTCTCTTCAGAGAGACTTAGCTTCATCTCGACAACAGCCTTCTTCTCCTCAGACATCTCTTCGGAGATCCTACTTCTCGCTTCCGAAGCTTAAAACTAGGAAAGAAAGCAAATATTTTTGGGCAGAAAGTTTTATAAGCAGGAAAAACAGATGGCAAAGAGAGCGTACCAAATCAGATGTGGCGGGCTCCTATTTATACACTCCATATGACGGAAACCATGTGGTCCCAGGTGTCAGTGACTTTTGCTATTCTAGCAAAGGGAAGGTGTTTTTTCGGACCTTCGGCTTAAGGCCTTCGTCCATATCGCAATCTGAATTTATCACTAACAAATTAATATTGCGAGGGGCTACTATTGGGGGCCTTCGTCCTCCGAAGGTCCTCAAAAACATGATCCGACAATATTTTCCAAGTGAATTATATGAGCAGGTATCTTCGGACTCAGATCATGAACATGGAGTACGGTCAGAACGAAGCCCAAGCTGTACGAAGGATGGAGCACAGCCGAAGCTATGTGCAGAAAGCTTCGTCGTGATAGCAGAAAGGGGAACCGACTTAAAGATGAAAAGACTACTTCGGCCTTAATAGATTCCCATAAGTCATTAGCAAATGTAATGGACATGAATGTAATTTTACACGGGTTGTGTCCCGTGTCTATAAATAGGTGAACAGTACTCCCGTACTGTTCACGCTGACTTGTACTCGCTCGTGCGTCACGCTTGTACCTTTGCTTCCTGTCAAGCCGAAGGTACAAATGTAATTCAACATTGTTTTTATTCTTCCATGATTATTTAATAAGAACATGTAATAATGTTATGTGATTATTCATATCATTCTCTCATGTTTCATATGCTTCTCCTTTTATCAATATAAACTGCAATGATGAAGGTATGTCCTTCATGACCTTCGTCTGAAGATCGTTATATCCTAAGGGAAATAACGCTTCGAAGGACGAGGGGTATTTATCATTGACTTCTTTCTGTGTTGCCTTGTTCTTAATTCATAGCATTTGAGAACAAGTCCCCAACAATACTTAGTGTGTTTTGTATTTTTCCTAAGTAGTTCACATTATTTAGAACCTAGCAAAATTGGTTTGACCAAATTAAGCTACATAAAACTGAAGTTATGAATTTTAGAAGCTCTGTTTGTATTTAAATGGATAAATGTTAAAAGGTTTTCTAGAAAACCAGTTTACACCGAGGACCCTAGGTTTTTCTTTAACCAACTCTCTCACTTATGCCCCTGCGCAACTATTCCTCTGAGTCGCTGACCATTCAAAAACCCCCTGACTTCTTTTCCTTCTTCCCCGAGGTCCCTCCCCCCTTTTGAATAGTACCCGCGAAAGTAAATAGGGCGGCGCGGCTTACCGGCTGCGAGAGAGGTCCGGCGAAGGGCGGGGTTGGCTCCGGGAAGTCCTTGCGGTCACGATGAGGTACGACTCGACGATAGTGATGGCCGGAATCGACCGGTCCACGTGCGCAGGCGGGCGAGCTCGTCGACGGTGTGTACTCTGGCCTATCCACGGCGATGTAGTTCAATCCAAGGGCACGGGGAGCTTCACGGGGTGCTAAGGAGTCTATCCGTGCAAGGAATTGAAGAAAGGCTCACCGTGGAGCTCGGTCTACGCTCGCCGGCGATCGGGTGAAGTCCGGTGACCTTGATTCCTTGCTCTGGGAGCTTCACCGAGGCACGTAGAGTCTCTCTCGAGGGTCGGACGGGGCTGGGAATGGCTCGGTTGGCCGGTCTACGGGGGTGGGTTCTCGGGCGGCCGCTGGCACGCCGTGTGCAGGGCAAACGCCGGTGATCTTGCGCTCCGGCGAGGTCAGGAGCGAGCGGGGGCGTACGGTTGAAGCCTCGGTTGGCTTTATAGGCGCGGGCGCGGTCAGTGGCACGGGCTTGGCTTGGCGCGGCGCGGGGCACGCGGGATCGGGCGCCGGGGCATGCTCTGGCGAGGTCAGGGCGCGTCGACACGTGGAGGTGTGTTTCTGCCCTTGTTCAAACGCTTGCTGAGATCGCAAACGTGCGAATCTTGGCAAAAATCCTGCGCAGACCTCTTCTTGGCACCTATGACTATCTCTTGTTTGTGAGTTCCGATGGAGGATACGCCCTAGGTCAGAAGATTTGCGGACGCCAAATCTAGGTTGTCTCACTGTTCACCCTGAGACAAAAGTGATGTCAAATCATGTCAAATGGTTTTGGCTTGGGTTCAAATTTTTCCATTGGGTTCCTTAGGTAGTTTGGCTCCTTTTTGGTATTCAAACCAAGTGGTTTTGGCACCATTTACTAAGTGAACACGCCTGATCTTTAGATTAGGGTTTATTTTTGACTTAGAGAAGATTAGAGAGCTCTAGTGTGCTCTCTACTTAGTGATTGGTTTTGGGGTCTTTAAGGGGACTTTTTGTAATGTTTCCCCTCTACATTTTATAGATTTTAGTGTGTACTTAAATTTTGGTTAAGGATTAGAAACAAGAATTGGCCATTTGATTTGCTTGCCCACTAATCCTTTGCTTGGAAGTCTAGTGCTTTAAGGGGTCTAGGGTTTAACCTCTTTTGCCCAAGGTGACAATTGCTCAAAATGTTTGGGTAAAGCTTTTGTCATTAACATTTCTTAGTTAATCCATAGTTTTCAAGGTTTTGGTACTCCCTCTCCTCCACTTAACCACATGAGATCACATGTCATGGGTGCAAGTAGGGAGTCAGGGCCTTGGTAACACCTGGGGTGTTACAGATGAACTCTTCCTCCGAAGCCCCTGGTCATTTTAGAAAACCTGTATGCTTCCTCCCTTCTTTGGCGGAAATCATTATCAGCTCAGATATACTCATCCATCTTTTGAAGGAGCTTTTCTAGGGTTTATGGGGGCTTCCTAGCAAAATATTAGGCTGCAGGTCCTGGCCGAAGCCCCTTGATCATGGCCTCAATAACAATTTCATTGGCCACTATGGGCGCTTGTGCTCTCAAACTCAGGAACCTTCGGACATACGCCTGAAGGTACTCCTCATGGTCTTGCGTGCATTGAAATAAGGCTTGAGCAGTGACTGGCTTTGTCTGGAAGCCCTGGAAGCTAGTGACTAGCATATCCTTGAGCTTCTGCCATGATGTGATTGTCCCTGGATGAAGGGAGGAATACCATGTTTGAGCCACGCTTCTGACTGCCATGGCGAAGGACTTTGCCATGATAGCAGCATTGCCCCCATACGAGGATATTGTTGCCTCGTAACTCATCAGAAATTGCTTTGGACCCGAGTGCCCATCATACATGGGCAATTGAGGTGGCCTGTAGGATTGTGGCCATGAGGTAGCCTGCAATTCTGTTGCCAAAGGAGAAGAATCATCAAAAGTAAAGTTACCATGATGAAAGTCGTCGTACCATTCGTCTTTGTTGAATGAGCTCTCCTGACGAAGCTCCATGTGCTGAGGCCTTTGGTCCTAGTCATCTTGGGTAAGATGACACATCTCCTTAGCTGCTTCATCAATCTTCTTCTGAAGATCAGACAGCCAGAGCATTTTCTCCTTTTTCCTTTGCACCTGCTGATGGATTGCTTCTAGATCCCTGATTTCCTAGTCAAGTTGCTCCTCCTGAAGAGTTGGGCTAGTAGCCTTTCTCTTTTGGCTTCTCGCCTCTCGCAGGGACAGTGCGTCTTGATTTGTGTCCAGTGGCTGCAGGGCAACCCCTGGCACCGTTGACTTCTTCGGCGGCATGTCGAAGGTGAATGCTTGCCGAAGATTATGGAAGTGAATTCACCAGAGGTGGGCACCAATGTTGGCCACTTGTTCTCAAATGCTGTGAGTCAAGAACAAGGCAACACAATTATTAATTGTAAGAGACCTTCGTCCTCCGAAGCATTATCTCCCTGTGGGTATAACACTCATCAGGCGAAGGTCTAGAAGGACATAACTTCATCATTCAATAAGTAAACATGAAATACAAAGGAATAAACATGATAACATTTCTTAATAATTCATTTATTATTGTATTCCATAAAACATATAAAAATATCAACAATGTTACTATTACATTGATACCTTCAGCCTATTCGAAGGCGAGGATGCGAGAGAGAAAAAGTACAATCCAGTGTGAACAGTACGGTGTTACTGTTCATCTATTTATAGGCACGGGACGCAGCCCGGGTAAAAGTACATTTGTGTCCTCAATGTTTACACATGATCAAAATATAAGTTATAAAGGACTAGGTGGTATTTTCCTCCTTTGGTCATCATCATTATTCCTCTGCTTCGTTGCGAGCCGAAGCTTTTTTGTCTAGAGCTAGCTTCGGCGTTTACTTATTTGGATTTGTCTTCATCTTGTGTGTCTTCGTCATAAGAGGCTTGTATCCTGAAGATGAAGCTTCCTTCTGAAATAACACATGCCATACTAAAAACATATGGTTAGTCGTACTTTTGAGGACGTTTGGAGGAAGAAAGCCCCCAACAGGTGCCATGGTGGCTCGAGGAAACAATGTGCGACGGCTGCGCGACGTCGTGGCACTCCGACGAGACGAAGAATGGTGAGCAATAAGTGCGGGTCGACAGTGAGAAAGGAGTAGGACTTCGGCGATGTTGCAGGCTTTAGTGGAATGACGACACGCTGGAGAGACGGTTGCGAGCATATAGCAGCACGCGAACTGGGACTTGGCGCTACAATGGTGTGGCCATGGGCAGTGAGGCAATGGCGATGAGTGACTCTACGACAGCAAGCAGCAGGGGTAGTGGGCGCTAGGGGCTAGGTAGGGTGCAGGGCACGGTGGGAGTGGAACTTCGAACACGGTGTAGAGACTCGACGAGGCACGACGCGACGGTGAGCAGTAGCGCGAGGCGAGTAGTGGTGCAGCTATGCGTGGTGACGCGGAGGACCATGCAACGGCGTGCAGGTGCTGTGAGGAGCACAATAGGGAGGCGGAAGAAGGCATGGCAGGTGCAATTTATAGCTACGTAGAGGGAGCCGGGGCGTCGTTGATCATTGATGGCGCCCGAGCGGATGGGAAACTATACGCCGGAGAAACGGGCGGGCGTTGCTAGTGGGGGAGGGCAATCGGCTTCTAAAGTTAGTGGAGTGGAAGGGGATACGACAGCGTAGTGCTCCACGACGCACAAACGGTAAAGGCAACGCGGCATGGGAGCAGAGGTGACGAGCACCGGCATCACACAAATGGCTGGAACTGTCTCGTATGGGAGTAGAATAGGAGAAGGAAGAGAAGTGAGAGAGAGAATGACACATGGGGCCATTTGTCATAGGAGAGAGAAAGAAAAAATAAAGAAGATAAAGATATGGGGAATGGGCCTAACGTCCTGGTGGCCTAGCGACGTTGCCGTTTTTTTTGGAAATTCTTTTCTCTCTTTTTTTAACCAAGAAATAATATATATTCCAAAATAGATCCAAAAATAAATAGTAACGTAGAGAAGTTACACAATAAATAGTTTTAGACCAAATTCTATTATTTAAATAAAATGGACGTTCACAAGAAGAGATAAAACAAATAAAATGTATTTTTAGTAATTACCTAAAAACAAAAATTATTAACATACATACCCAAAAAAATATTATTTTTAACAACTCATAATTATTTTATAAAATGAGATTTTCGCACCAAATTAAATCCAAAAGTTTGATACATCACACAAAAATTATGTCTCGGCTTGAATGCATCAAACACTTAGCAAAATTTTATTTATTCAAGATTTTGTTCAATTTATATTTCACCATTTCATTATTTGAATATAAATATTTTCCTTTCTACTGCCAATTAACAATATAGACTAAGTTATTTTCAATTGACGGATTTAGGGTGTTACATGCACGAAAGCTGAATCTCCAACAACTTTGGAGAGGACTATCAAGGACTTGGAAAAGGCTAAGGTGTCGAGGAGGAGCAGCAAAGGTGTCCACAACAGGAAGGAGATCAAGTTCGACTCGGCTGCGATTCCATCTACGGTTCCATGACCAGTCTACACTAAAATGGACGCCTAGGATGTATCTAGACTCCGATTGCGATGGACTTGAAATGGTTGGAAAGATAAGAAGATTATCTAACCAACCCAACTGCTCCCACCTTAAAATTCATTCAAAGTCAACAGGAATCATCGAAACAAATCAACGTTCAGATTCTATTTTGGTGTTGTGACACCTCTGTTGGGTCGTTGGGTCATTATCGTGTTAGAGCCCATTAGGGGTATCTCTAGAGGTTGTGCATGCCCCTAACCCCTATTTTAATAGTAGCCACAACCACATTTGAGTTTGGGATTTGCTTAGATCATATCTGACATCGGACAGTTCACGTTCATCAGTTTGTGAGACCCCAACTCGTAATCAACATAGTTTTGGTTGCGTTCTACTTATTCTTGCATGTTTTCTTGATTTCGCTCGCAGGGATAAGCCTTCATGGTGAGGTCACTCATGTGTCACAGGTGATAACCAATGGAGCAGTGGTGTAGTGATTGCGAGGATCCGTTCGCTTGGAGCCATGGATCATCAACGTCGAGATCTACACCCAATCAAGTTATCGTACCTCATAGAAGATCAGGCCTTGTCCTCTATCAAGAGGTCTCATTTGCACCATACCTACTACAGTGAGAGGTGCAGTCCACCCAAAAATTGTGTAGATTTTGTAGTGGATGGGGTTGGGGCCTATAAATATTCTTCAACCAACACATTCAATATACAAGAGCCGAGCATTAACTCTAATACACTAGAGCCACACTCCAAAAGAGATCAAAGCCTCCCAAGTGCACAAATGTCAGAATTGAGCATAGAGCTATCCATTCTTGTGTGAATTGTGACGGAGTCTAGTGAAAGTGCTAAAGAAAAAATGTGTGCTGCGTTCTTGAGTCATGGTGTAATGCACCCATCGATTGTAAAGTTAGCAAGATCCTTCAACATTGAAGTGCCTTGTGAGACTTGGTCTCAATTGTGAAAGGAAAAAAGCAACTCAAGTTTGATATTTTTGATCACTTGAGTCAGGGAAGGGTTGAGAGAAACATGATCCTTAGTGGACTCCTTCATGGAGATGTAGGTTTCTTCATGAAACCGAACCCTAGTCACAAATTGTTTTGTGTCTCTTGTTTTTGTCTCGCAATTTGTTCTTCACCTTTCCTCTGTCTTTTAGTTACTTGCACTAAACTTCTTTTCTATTGTATTGCTAAGTCAAGTAGTATTAACATTTACTAGCTGTTGATCTCTTGTTTATGATTGCTGAATCACAAAACAAGCAACACAAATGTTACATCTAAAGGACCTTCGTCCTTCGAAGCATCAAATCCTTTTGGGTTTGATGGTTCTCGAACGAAGTTTATGAAGAACAAGTCTTCATCATTCACAAACACGAAAATGTATCTTCAAATGTAACATTATGATAATTATTTATATCATATTAAACATTAAATGATACTGAAGTCTATATCATATGTTGATAAGGTAATACATGATATATATATTACATTTGTACCTTCGGCTTGCTTGAAGGTGAAAGTGAGAGTACAATCCCAATCCAACATGAATAGTACGAGGGTACTGTTCATCTATTTATAGGTGTAACACCCCTGGTGTTGCCCAAATGCCCTGGCCAAAGAAACACTTTATATCATACTCAAATTGTGTGTAAATTGGAAAGAAGGAGACTAAAAGTTTTAGAATCATGGCTAAGCTAAGCATTAACCATAACAAGAAAGAAAGTCTACCCTTCATACAATGTTCACCCACAAACAAGATACTAAAACCCTAACTATTTCTTAAGCCTTAAACCCTAACAATGGGATTAAAGGGGGAAGAATGGGCAAATGACCAAAGCATACAAAGGAACCTTTACTAAAGATGAAGAGTATTAGTAAAGCTACAAAACTTAGTCAGAGAAATATTACAAAAAGGCCCCACAAAAACCCAAATCAATTCACTAAGTAGAGAGCACACTAGAGCCATCCATTTTCTTTCTAAGTCCCAAAACCACCTTAATCCAATGATCAGAGGTGTTCACCTTTGTGCTGGCGCCAAAACCTTTTGGTCCAAATAACAAAAAGTGGCCAAACTACCTAAGGCACACCCTGGAAAAATTTGAACTAAAGCCAAGACCATTTGACATGATTTGACATCAGTTTTGTCTCGAGGTGAACAGTGCCGACAGACCCGATTTGGCGCCCGCATATCTTGAAAACTAGGGCATATCTCCCATTGGAACTCACACATAATAGCTAGGCCTAGGTGCCAGGAAGAGATTTGCACAAGACCCTTGGCAAGATTCGCACGTTTGTGATCCCTGCAAACGCTTGAACAGAAGCAGAAACAAACGCCCACATGTTCGACGCGTTCTGGCGTGCCAGAGCACGCCCTCAGCGCTCGGCCCCGTGCGCGCCGCGCCAACCTTGCATCCACGCCGCGCCCGCGCCTATAAAAGCCATCCCGGCCTTGATCGTACACCCCCGCTCGCTCTCAACCCTGCCGGAGCGCAAGTTCACCGGCGATCGCTCTACGCACGGTGTGCCAGCGGCCGCCCGAGACCCAACCACCATAGACCGGCTACCCTAGTCATTCCCCGCCCCGTCTCACCCTCGGGATAGCCTCTGTGTGCCTCGGTGAAGCTTCTAGAGCCAGGAATCGAACTCTACCTCGCCAGAGACACCGGATCAACGTCGTCGGGCTTCACCCGATTGCCGACGTGCGTAGACCGAGCTCCACGGTGAGTCTTTCTTCGATTCCTTGCATGGGTAGCCTCCTTAGCACCCCGTGAAGCTTCCTGTGCCATTGGATTGAGCAATACCGCATTGAGCAGGCCGGAGCGCTCACCGCCGATGAGCCCGCCCGCCTGCGCATGTGGCCCGACCGATTCCGGCCGTCACCATCGATGAGCCGTACCTTGACGTGACCGCTACGACCTCCCGAAGCTAACCCTGCCCCTCATCGGACCTTCCTCACTGCCGGTAAGCCGCGCCACCCTGTTTAATCCCCACAGTTACTGTTTAAAGGGGGAAGGAGCTCGGGGAAAAAGAAGAAGAAGCCGAGGGGGTTTTTGAATAGTCATTGACTCATGTGAATAGTCCCGTAGGGGTATAAGTTAAAGACTTGGTTTAGGAAAAGCCCAGGGGTCTCGGGGTAAACTGGTTTTTTCTTAAAACCTTTAAACATTATTCATTTAAATGTAGGCAGAGCTTGTAAAATTCGTCACTTCAATGTTATCCAACCAAATCTGGTCAAACTAATTTTGCTAGGTTCTAAATAATATGGACTACTTAGGAAAAATACCAAACACCATAAGTATTGCAGAAGATTTTAAGGTTTAGATTTAAATAGTAAACTGGCCAAAAGCTAAATAAAGAAGGGAAAATGGCTACACTTTTAGAGTGGGGTTAAGAAAAATCAGAGAGGGCTAAAGCACTACCTAGCCTGTTTAAAAATAATAAACCCCCAGTACACCAGATTAGAGAAGGGTTTACCATTTTAATTTACTTTGGTTCAAAACTAAGGAAAATAGAAAAGGGAGTTTAAAATAAGAACCAGGGGGCAACCACATTTTTGCTAGCTTAATTTATTAGCATAGACGGTAAAATTTTGTTAGACCCTCTGTTAGTACAAAAGAAATGCACCACATTTTATTTCATGAAAACACTGAAAACTTAGAAAAATCCTAGAAAAATAATCCTGAGGAGAACCCACCCCAACCCTTGGGATAAATAACAATAAGCAAATATGAATCTAAGAAAAATGTAAGTTCTGTTGTTTGATATTTTTCAAACAACAAGTTAGTTATAAGTACCTTTTTGGCATTAAACTTTAGAAAATCACAACTAATTATCCAGTAGGTCTTCTTTTGTGATTTTTAACATAGAAACCTATTATCACTTAGGAATCATGGCAAAAATAAAATTTAGTGCAAAAACCTCACCTAAATTAGAGCTATAGGTAAAGTGCCCTTTTACCCTTACTTTTGTTAATTTTGCACAAGGAGTATCTGAATTAATTTCAACCTCAAATTTTTAGACTAACCCGTAGAGGTCAATGTTTACCCACTGTAATTTTTATAATATTTTTGGAAAATTCTAAATTGCCATGGTAGTTCAAAAATACTTAATGAGAAGCACAATAGGAAGAAAAAGGGGAAATTTTGGGAGAACTTAATAATGTATAACTAAATCCTTCTAAGAATCCCATAGAACCTAAATGGTGTAATTAGAGGTTTTAAGTTCATTCAAAACCCTAAAGATGAAGGTATGAAACCCTTAAGGCTAACAACGAAAACCCTAGTATACCCCTATTTTAATACTGTTTCACTATGCTAAGTGTTTCCAAAATGCCATATCATTAATATGCATACATCTTATTCATTGCATTCGATAAAATGTAATCTCACTGACGGGGAGTACATCCTCATTCCGAAGCAAGGAGCTGCTCAGGAGGTAGCCTAGGAGCCAGCACTAGAGCCTGCCATTGAGGATCTGCCTGCCCCAGTTTTGGAAGGCAAGCCCCGGTTTTATGCATAACCGTTATATATGCTATTTTACTGCACTTAATGTTTGTAGGCTTGTACTGTGCACTTAAGTGTAGGAGTTGCATGAAACCATAGTTGCATGAACTCAGGATTCCTTTTGAAATGGATACTAGTATGCTAGGTCGAGTAACTGCTTTACTAATTAGGGATCTCGGTAGAAGTCGAGTGATTTTTCTAGCACTCGCGCGAGGTTAGGAATTGGTTGTATCCATTTTTATATCATAATGATTATGGTCTATGGACAACGATCCATGGGGATGCGTTGTCTACGAGACAGAACTTGGAATAAGGATTAAGGTGTGGTACCGTGTGTCAAGCGTTTGAACGTACTAAGCACATGCCGAGAAATATAATAAATCGGTAAGCCTAGTACCTGAGTGAACTTGGCAGTAGATTGCCCTCCTCACGCAACCTGAGACATGGTCTCCCATTCCGGTTATGGTGGGTATAAGTGCGGTCACTGCACGACGACAGTCAGGGTCAGTGAGGCATTGTACGCCAAGGCGGTGAGCCCCTCTCTGCTGATGGAGAATCGATGGGGACGGTTGATGTGTGTGGGGACGGAGTGCCTCGCCACGTCGTGTGTTTAGGTTTACCTTGCAAGGATGAAAACTCGATTTGAATCGTCTGCTTCTCGCAGCTAATGAGACTGCTTGATCCATGCTGCTACATTGAGTAACAAGTGGAAATGTGTTGATTTGACAAAAGATGTTGATTGCTAAATGCTTGATACCATGTATGATTAGATAGGTACACATTTAGTCTTAATAGAGTCACACAAAAACTTGAAAAGCTAAAATTTGATTTTAGACTCCGCTAGTGCTTTAGGCAAACCAAACCCCTCAGCCAAATAGCTGCATGTCTAGAGGTAGAGGAGTAGACTCCTCACACCGGGTAAGTCTAGCTAAGTATTAGTATACTCAACCTTGCTTGTGGCATAATTTTTTACAGGTTCTCTGGAGGACATGGTTGCTGGAGTGACTTGGCCGTCCATCTTGCCACCGGGGTGGACAGTCGAGTGGGACCCTACCTCAGCAGAGGAGGAGCATGAGGAGTGATGGACCAGGCTTCCCCATCCCTCCTTTTATTTACCGTTAGTTATATTCCGCTGCATTCTGAACACTGCTCACTACTTTTGATAAACTCCGATAATGTTGTAATAAATTAAGTACTCCTTAATGTATGGTTTTATGCTTTATTGTATTTGCTCTGTGCCCCACCTTCGAGTGAGTATGTGGTACTTGATCCTGTTAGTGGCCTTGTCGGACTAGATCCGAGGGACTGACGTATTATTCCTATTTAAGTGTGGTCTAGCCTCCAAGGCGGGACGTGGGCACTTAAGTTGGAATAAGTCGGGCAGTTCCAACACAGCTGGTATCGGAGCTTGTACCACCACAGAGGAATCAGTAAACCGTAAATACCATCCTTTTCAAAAGTAAAACTTGTTATAAACAGATGTTGGATAGATCGGTAAGACGCTAAGGATGGACATAGCACGTGAAGCCTTAGGATCCTAGATGGGTAGCTAGGTGGCTATTTGAATGTGCCCTACGGGCTACTCTAATAATGGATGGAGATTTCTCTACACAACAGCAATCCAGGATATTCCCGTCGGCCGGGTACCGACGGGATTTACTCTAAAACCGACGGGATTTAGCTATTCCCGTCGGTTTTAGTGTAAATCTCGTCGGTACCCGGCCGACAGGAGCTACCCGACGGGGATTGCATTAACTCCCGTCGGCCCTGACGGGAGATAATTAACTCCCGTCGGCCCTAGGTAGCCGACGGCGGTTGGCGCTCCCCGGCCCAGGGCTGACGTGGCGGGGAATTAACTCCCGTCGGCCCTAGGTAGCCGACGGCGGTTGTCGCTCCCCGGCCCAGGGCTGACGTGGCGGGCAATTAACTCCCGTCGGCCCTAGGTAGCCGACGGGAGTTATGTGTCCGCCACGTCAGCCCTGGGTGCCGGGACGGGGGAGCGACAACTACCGTCGGCTTGGCTAAGCCGACGGGAGTTATCCTGGACAGTACCAGTTTAACTCCCGTCGGCTTTGCAAAGCCGACGGGAGTTAAACTGTCCCCCCCCCCCAAAAAACCCCATATTTATGATCAATGGCACAGAAAATATACACAATATCATCATGCACATTCACACATCAATCACATCCATCCACACACATATATATAAGAACATTCATCCACATTCATACACATAAGAAGTGTTCATCCACATAAGAAGTGTTCATCCACAAAAGAAATGTCCATTACCGAAAAGGTAGAGATCGAAGTGTTCATTACTGAAAAGGTAGAGATCGAAGCACATTCACGAACCGCGGCGGCTAGGGTTGTTGGAGCTTTGGCCGCTGCCTCCGTCCGGAGTTGGGTACGCGAATAGGGAGTTGACGAAGCCATCCATCGTTCCACTTCCTTCCTGATTGTCCTATGGAGCGAGAATGCAATTTGTCAGAAATCGTACATATTAACTGCTGAACTGTCGGCGATAGCTATAGAGTTAGAATACAAACCTGTGCTCCAGGGGCAGGTAGCTGTGCCGGCGGTGTGCTAAACTGAGGCTGCTGCGGCACAAGTCCCTGTTGAATACAAGAATAATACATATTCATGTGAGTGCAGTGCGGCACAAGTCGTCGTTTTTACTATGTAACTAGAGAATGGACATAGAATTTCTTACCGGAGGTGGAGGAGGGCCCATAGGGACGAACGTCCATTGCGGCGGAGGCGGAGGGGCCACGTACGGAATGCCCTGCTGCTGAGCTAGTAACTATTGACCAAGCATATTAGTAGTACGCATTGGATGTGTAAAGCAATGAATAAACAGTAATAATGCAATGGGCTTACTTGAATCATCTGCTGTTGCTGCGCGTGGACTGAGGCATAGTACTCACTTTGAGCCCTCAACTGCTCAGTTTGAGCCCTCAACTGCTCATCGCGCTGACGGTTCTCCTCACGCAGCCTCACGATCTCAAGCTCTTGCTCAGTGAGCCGACGAGAGCTACGACCGGAGCTTCCGGACCCAGATGCCGACCGCCGAGACGCTCTAAAATCCGTCGTGTTGATCATTCCATCAAAGAGAGAGAATCTACAATTGTTGTCAAAGAAAGATTAATTAAGGCATATGCTCATGTCACTATATAAATGGCATGTAATGTAACATCTCACCGTCCATGTGCCTTTCCTCCACCGGATTTATGCATGGCTTGAGCATCGATCGGCATGGTCCTCCAATCGCAGTCTTCTCCATGACGGTCCTTCATCTCTTCCGCATATGCCGCCTGTATCGATTATATAACCTTAGTTAGTACGTTGCGAGCATTAACCGAATATTGAGGACAACAGCTCACCAGACGCTCCCTTTGTGTCTGGCTGCACAAAGGGTTGGAAGGGTCGCTTCCCCTATGGCCAGCTTCCCACACCTCGATGGGAGTCGGCTCGCGACCTAATTGAGCTTCCTACAACACAGAGTTAGTACAATAAAAGAATATATGACATCTCAACATATTTGTTAGTTTTCTTACCAGGCGTTTCGCCTTTCGCGTGAAGTTGTCGCCACCGAAGGTGTGGTTCGGCATGGTGCCTCGATTGTCCCTGTGACTTTTTGACTTCTGTTGGAAGGCTTCAGAAGCCCATACCCCACACCAAGCTGCGTAGGCCTCTGGCCGGTTAGACATCCACGGAACCACCACCTTCATAAAAACAAACATATATCAGTACCTATTCAAATGAAACAAACACAAAGGAAAAGGATTGAAATATAACCTTACGATACTCTTCCTCGCGAAGGTATATACTCGAGGCCCCTGTCTTCTTGTTCATCTTTTGCCCTAAAATTTGTTGATAATACATGCACGTGGCCTGAATCCTTGCCTCGTACAGGGCCTCCTTCACCAATCGATAGGCATTTACTTGAAACACCTTCTCGGCGTGGTTCGCGTCATCCCCGTCGGCCAACCGAAAACGTGCCTACAAAAAGAATGCAATGTTATCTAACTTTTTAATGATTGCTTCCATATAACACACACAAGATTACGTACCCAGAAGTCAGCGCGAACAAGCCCCTGGGCATCGCCATAAGTGACATCGACCTTCAGCTTGTAATCGTCCCAACATGAGACGAGGACCGGCGCAGCGTCTGCATCGTCGGACGTCTTCACCAGTCCAGGGTAGTGAAACTTCAGGAGCGAACTCAACACAGAGTTCACCTGCTTTTGACGACCCTGGCCGGTGAAAGAGTAGTCCAACCACTCCCTACAAAAAGACGGGCAAGCATCAAACATGCTTACATTTGATGAATACAGCTGATTCAAATCAAAAGATACAGCACTTACCTATCTCCGACGGGGGAGATCACTGTCTTCCCCGTCTCGGAGCTCGGAACAGGTGGAGGTTGTACGGCATGGGGCCTTCTAAACTTACGTGGACGCCTTGCTGGAGCTGCCTCAGCCTCATCTCCACCCTCAGCCGCACCTCCTGCCTCAGCCTCAGTCTCATCTCCACCTCCACCCTCTCCCTGCTCACCTCCTGCCTCAGCCTCCTCACCTCCACCCTCAACCTCATCCTCATCCTCATCCGCATCCTCATCCTCATCCTCATCCTCATCCTGATCCTGATCCTGATCCTCATCCTCATCCTCATCCTGATCCTGATCCTCATCCTCATCCTCATCCTGATCCTGATCCTCATCCTCATCCTGCAAATAAGTAACTCAAGTGTCACATTCACGCGTTAAAGTCTTACACAAATTAAAAGCAACAATACAATGATTCTTACATCGCCTCTCTGAAATCCCAAGGGCTGGCCCTATAACTCTGGGTGTAGGCTTCTGTAGAGCTGCTCCTTCTTACTAGCGCTCAAGGAACTCCCTCGGAAAAGGGAGTCCCTGAACCCCTTCACCACCTGCTTAAACTTTTTAGGCATCCTGCAGCAATTGAATGTTTTTATTAGTACTGAGTAATGTAAATAAATAAACAAACGGTGCAAAATAAACCAACATTAAACAAATAAACATTCATATGGAAATAAACTTAACTTGTTACTTATCGTTTCGTTTCCTTTTCTGTGGCAATGATATATCATTGAGGTCTCCAACTAAACAATCCAATGTAGGAGCAGGGTCTATATCAAATGAGGATGGCAACTCATCTTCTTGGAATACCCCGTCAGCTTGTTGAGCCTCACGATTGTAATCATCGGGAACAGGAGTGGACAACCGATCACGGGGGTAGGTTTTGTATACGACCCACCAAGCGCTCAACTTAGGGCATGGATATGACGAGTAATATACCTGCTCCACCTGATGAGCAAGGACATATCTATCGGCCCCTTGAAGTATTTGCTTGCGTTTAACCTGCGCCATTCCAAATTCGGTTCTATAATGCTTCGGGTCAAACCATGTACAGTCAAAAAACACCACCCTCAGATCCTTGTTCCCTACAAATTGGCACTCGAGTATATTGTTTATGATTCCGTAATACTCGGATTCGTGCCTTTCCATATCTTCAGCCCGGATTACGACTCCGTTATTTTTCGTAGCTGCTAAAGGACGGGAAGCTTCAAATTTGGTTGTACGGAAGCGAAACCCGTTTACGTCGTAACGGCCATAACTCTTCACTATCACACTACCAATAGAAAGCTGACGCAGGTCCTTATGGACACTACGCCGACGTGCGGGAGAATCAATGCCCTCATGTGAAGGAGATCCCACAGGACACATTTGTGAGTCATCCGGTACATTCCCGAACTGACAGTCAATAAATGAAAAAGTGTTACAATTGTCATACCTATACACGATGTATGAGGACAAAGAATACAAGGCTTACATGGTCTCGGATCCAGGAGATAAAATTAGGTCCCCCGTGCAATCCATTTAGACGCAAGTTGTCTAGCTGTTTCGCCGTTGGTTGACGGTTACGAGAAGACCTCCAGTTTTCTTTATCGAACTCGCTAAAAAAGAACGAGAGTAAGAAAACATTGTGTTTCTTAAACATTGAATATACAATTCCTTTAAGCCTAGTAAACTATTACCTGAAGAATTTCTCAGCCTCTTCTATATTTGACCACATGTAGAGCAAAGCAGATTTCCGTTCGTTCTCACTGAATTCATATGCCACTGGTGGACCAACAGCCTTGCCGTTCCATTGAAATATGCTAATGTGACTGCACGGATGCACCGTTTCATCTTCATGGTACCTCTTCGTATGGGCAAATACATTGTGGTCTTCAGTCAAGTAACCACTTGTGAGGAAAGCTATCTCCTTAAATTTGAACTCCTCTGCTATACAACCTTCAACCTTTGCCTTGTTACCCACCATTGATTTCAGTTTTTTCAACATTCTTTCTATGGGATACATCCACCTATAACACACTAGCCCACCTACCTTTGCTTCATATGGGAGATGGATAAGAAGATGCTGCATAGGATTGAAGAACGCAGGCGGGAATATTTTCTCCAGCTTGCAAAGAAGCACCGGTGCCGATTCCTCTAGTTTCTGCATCATCTCCTTTAAAATTTCTTTAGCACAAAGCTGCCTGTAGAAATAGCTAAGTTCAGCTATCGCTTTCCACACTTCCTCGTTAATGTAACCACGCAACATTACTGGGATCAGCCTTTCCATCATTATATGGTAATCATGACTCTTCAACCCATTGATCTTCATTGTTTTCAAGTTCACAGATCTTCTGAACCCCGCACCATAACCATTGGGAAATTTTAAATCTTTCATCCACTTCATCACTTCTTTTCGTTCATTGGGTCTCAAGGCAAATTCAGCACGAGGCTTGCCTCCATTTTCTCTGAGCATGAGAGTTGGGCGGTTACATATGTTACCTAAGTCCACTCGGGCCTTGAAATTGTCTTTTGTTTTATCTGGGAAATCCATGACGGTGTTAAATAGTGCTTCACACATGTTACGCTCTTGGTGCATTACATCGATGTTGTGCGGGAGCTGCAATGCCCTCATGTAAGGGAGCTCCCAAAGGCCACATTTGTGAGTCCAGTTATGGGTCTTCCCGAAACCTGCAAACCCATCCCCATCCTCATTTCTCACTAGATTACTCAGCTCCTCAGCAATTTCCCACCCGGTGCGACGCTTCGGGGGTTCCTTCGTGACAATGGTGTCCTTCCTGAACTCGTGTGCCTGGAGCCTGAAGGGGTGGTTCAAAGGAAGAAAAGACCTATGACAATCGAAGTAACAGAACTTCCCACCCTTATCGAGCCAGAAACAATCTGTTTCTTTTCCACAAATAGGACAACCTAGCCTTCCACTGACTCTCCACCCAGCAAAGATCCCATACGATAGATAATCATGTATGGACCACAAATATGCTGCCCGAAGTTTGAATTTTTGCTTCATGAAGCTGTCATACGCCTCCACTCCTTCCCAAAGCTCTTTCAACTCCTCAATCAATGGCTCAAGCATAACATTGAGGTTTACGCCGGGATGATCCTTCCCAGGTATGATGAGAGTTAAGAACATAAACTCATCTTTCATGCAATCTTCAGGTGGAAGGTTGTACGGTATGGCAAAGACAGGCCAACATGAGTAAGACGCTGCGGTCATACTGAAAGGCGTGAAACCATCTGTCGCCAGCCCAATACGAACATTCTTCTCTTCACTAGCAAATTCTATATCGAAGCTGTCCAGGGCCTTCCATGCGTCGCTATCACACGGATGCTGCATTACCCCATCCTTCGGGGGCTTACGATTCTTGCGCCAGCTCATGCGGCTCGCAATTCTACTAGCCAAGAACAGACGTTTCAGTCTTGGAGTGAGACGCATCCAGCGAAGCTGCTTATGTGCCCTCTTTGTTGTCACCTTCTCCCCTTCTTCGTTTACCACCTCTATGTACCTCGACAGGCCACATTTCAAGCATTTCTCTAGTTTCGCACGATCGCGCCAATATATCATGCAGTTGGACGGGCATATATCGATCTTCTCATATGGCATTCCCAAAGCCTTTAGCAGCTTCTTTGACCGGTAAATGTCTTTAGGCACCTTATGATCGGCAGGAAGGACATCACTAAACAAGTCCAAAATCGCCTTATAACATTTGGCTGAGCAACCAAACTTTGACTTTATGCTCATTAGACGGGTCACGAACTGGAGGATGGTAACCGTTGTGTGTCCATGCAGAGGCATTTCTAAGTCTTGGAGGAGTTTGAACAACTCTTCAACCTCTTTTGTAGGCGGATCTTCAGGATTGTTGACAAACTCTGCCTGCATATCTTCTAACATATGATCCAATCGATCAACGTTTTCACCGTCATCCACCTCCATCTGTGCTGATACTATACTCCGTGACTCGCCGTGGTTATCCCAAACCTTATAACCTTGAACATACCCATGACTGCAAAGGTGTAGTGCCACAGTTCTCTTGTCATGTGACTGGATGTTCCCACATTTGGTGCATGGGCACCTAATCACAGCGTGGGTTGACTCTCCACGAGCGTTCTCTAAAAACTTTTCTGTCTTCTGAAACCATTCCTTTGTGTGACATCCGCCCTTCTTCCAACCAGCATACATCCACTCACGGTCATCTTCCATGTTTGTGGACTAGGATGGCTCAGTTTTGCTATTGTGTAAACCACCAACCAGAAATTCAGCATATAAGAGCAATGCACGTGGCTTAGGTGATAACCCTACTATAGGAAAGGACATAAACCCACCCGAGAATGGAGGCGGCCGCATGCGACTCGTGACGTGCCCGATGGTCCGAACGAAATTTCGGCAGCATAACCCCGCTGTTCTCCGAACACACGCCTATCATGGTGCGACGGAGAACAACTGGGTTATGCTGCTGAAATCTCGTTCGGACCAACGGACACGTGCACGAATCACATGCGACCACACCCATTCTCCGGCTGTCCAAATACGTGGACAATCCCAGAACCACGCACATCACAAGTAATCTTGTGTTTGGACCGAATGAAACTATACAATCTATGCATCCATAGATTGTCTAGGTGCATTAGGCCCAAACATATGAATAAATGTGATGCATGTGCATGCTTCCGGAACGGGTGACGCCTAGGGTTAACTACTGGTCTGCGCACTTAACCCTAAAACTCTAGGAAAATAAACAGTGTATCATACTAATCAAACTACCACAACGTAGTTAACTCCCGTCGGCTTAATCAATACAATCAACCAACCGACGGGAATAAACATATTTTCGATATAAATATAAATATATATCGCAATGATATAATTTTAAATGATTTCAATCTTACTGTCTCAGTGGAGGTTGCAGCGGCGTCGGGGGAGGGGACGGGCGGGGGCAGCGGCGTCGGCAAGCCGCGGCGGAGGACGGGACGGGCGCGGCGGGGTCGGCGGCGGCGGCGTAGGCGCTGGCGGCGCTCGGGCGGGGCGGCGCACGGCGGCGGCGGCGCAGGCTCGGGCGGCGCTCGGGCGGCGCTCAGGCGCACGGCAGCGGCGGCGCAGGCTCGGGCGGCGCTCGGGCGCTGGACGGCGATCGGCGGCGGCGCGGGATGAGTGGCCGGCGATGGAGAACGACCGCGCGATGAATAAAGCCTGGGCGAGTGGCCGGCGCGCGCGTTTTAGCCGGGCCCGCCCTAAACCCCGTCGGCCGTAACGAAGCCGACGGGAGATAATGTAGCTCCCGTCGGCCTCCGGACTAACCGACGGGAGTTATTTTATCTCCCTTCGGCTTCGTTATGGCCGACGGTAGTTAATTAACTCCCGTCGGCAACCCTAAAAACCGACGGGAGTTATTTTATCTCCCGTCGGCTTCGTTATGGCCGACGGTAGTTAATTAACTCCCGTCGGCAACCCTAAAAACCGACGGGAATTATTATGGCTGACGGGAGTATTCAATTTTGCTGTTGTGCTATCCCTATAGGTTGAGGTGAGGTCGCTTAGGACGAGCATGCATGCATCATTTTATTCAGACTACTTGGTAAGTGGTCAAGAACTTTTAAAAGCAATGAAGCACGGTAATAAAAGAGTAAGTGTACCTCCAAGATCTCCACATAACCTTGGGAAAGCTAAAGCACTAATTCCCTTTAAATTTTTCTTAATTCTTTTTCTTTTTTTGCTTACGCTTATCCTTACACAGATGACTCCTCATGAATCCTCGAGAGGAGGGACACCCATTCCCACACATACGGACTTGCACAAGAGGGTTTTCCCCACATTTTGTGGGAAGTGCTGCAGGGAGCCGGTTATATGACGCATCCCTAGTATATGGTGCAGTTGTTCGAGGAGCATCGGGTACCCCGCTGTTGGGTGAGGATGACCTTAGAGCCTCATCCTTTGCAGCCGGGCTAGCGCTCGTTGGACTTCGAGTCTTTCGGATTCCGGGCTGAAGACACTATCGAGTCCATTGCTCTCCACGGGCTGACGACCTTTTGTGGCTTTCACCCCTTGGAGCTGTCCACTCATCCCATTGGCTTGTTCCCCACCGAAAAGGAGGATGACCTAATGGGGAAGGACCGAGTGGAGCATGCCAAGGATGCGTGGGCTCTTTACCCGGGGCAGACTACTTACCTAACGGTGCGGTGCATGAATGCCCTGTATCGTCTACAAGCCGTGCGAGCTGAGGCAATGTCCCAACTGATGGGCTTGGTGGAGTCTACCAAGATCACCCTGGATAACCGGGAGGACCTTTTGGTATACCTGTCCACTGAGCTGGTGGAAAAGGACCTCCAGGTGGAGCAGATGGCCACCCAGATCCAAGAGCTTGAGGAGCAAGTGGGAGGCAGGGAGAACACCATCGAGGTTCTCGAGGATCAGCTCCTGAACACTCAGCAGCAACTTGAGGAAGCCAACCAGCACCTGGATATGCAGCATCAGGAAATCCAAGACATGGAGGCCGAAGGGGCCGACGAGGATGTTGACATCGAGGGAGGAGAGGAGCCGGAGCCTGCATCCAGTTTGGACACTGCTGGCTCAGGAAGACCACCTTCCCCCAAGTCTAGTGTTGCCTCGTTTGCCCATTAGGTTTCAGAAAGTGGGATAGAAGAGTGTGGCAGTAGAACTCCTCCAAGCTAGCTTAGCTTTCGCACCTTTGGGGTACTAGGCTAGAAAGAGTTGAGTCTTTTGAACACTGCTGTAACCCGTTAGAAAACTCTATTGGATTTATGAATGATGGATGATGTCAATTTTAAGTTATGAAGGCAAATTATGTCATGTGGTGCCTTTTAGTGCAAGGAAATGTTTGACATTTTGCAAACTCTGTCCTTTAAATTCTCTTACCATGAGAAATCCCTGATTTCATGAAATGATATTATGAGTATCCTGAATTTCAGATGGCAGGAAGAGCGCGCCGTGGACAGAATGAGCGCATTCCTCCACCACCGCCGTCGCCTCCTACCATGCAAGAACTGATGGCTCAGCAGAATGAGATTCTGCGGCAGTTGGCTCAGCGTCAGCCCCCACCTCAGCACTATGGTGGTGGTGATCACCATCAGCGTCCCCCAGCAGCGGCCACCTATCAGGAGTTCCTCAGCACTTAGCCACCATTGTTTACTCGGGCAGAGGATCCACTTGATGCTGATGTATGGCTCAGAGTGGTGGAATCCAAGTTCCCACTTCTTAATGGAGTTTGTTTAGCTGTGGCTAAGGTCCGGTTCGCCACCCAGCAGCTTCACGGACCCACGCGGACATGGTGGGACCACTTCCTCGCTATGCAGCCAGTCAACCACGTGGTGGAATGGGGAGAGTTCAAGGCAGCATTCAGAGGGCATCACATACCGGCAGGCATCATGGACCACAAACTCAATGAGTTTCTGGCACTCAGTCAGGGGAATCGTACAGTGTTGCAGTACGCTCAAGCTTTTAATGACCTGTGTCAGTACGCAGGCTATCATGCTGACACAGATGAGAAGAAGAGGGACAAGTTCAGGAGGGGCCTCAGTACTAAGCTCCGCAACCGTCTCAACACAGTCAGGGCCAACAGCTACAATGAGTTAGTCAACATGGCCATTTCTCAGGAAGACTGCATCATAGCCCGCCAGGCAAAAAAGAAGAGGAAGACCCCTATGGCAGGACCTTCAGCTCAGCCTCAACGCTTCAGGATTGTGTCTGACACTCAGAGTAGGGGACCTCAACAGCAAGGACGGTGGGTGATCTGACCACAACAGCAGCAGCAGACACCCAACCACTCTCAGCCCCCAGTTCAGAGGAACAACAACCAACCACAGCAACAGTACCGTCAGACCAATGATAACAGATGTTTTACTTGGGGCAGCACTGGACACTACGCTAAGAATTGCCCCAAGAACCAGTAGAGGCAGGGGAAAAATTCCAATCAGAACCAAGGCAAGAGGCAGAAGGTGCAAGTGAGGCAAGGCAGACTAAACTTCACCACTATGGCTGATATTCCAGAGGGAGCACCTGTCATGACTAGTATCTTTTCTGTTTCGAAGTATCCTGCAGTCATTCTTTTTGGTTCTGGTGCATCACACAGTTTTATCAGTGCAAAATTTAGTGCCAAATGCCAGTTACCTTTCCATCACACAAATGGGGGCATTACAATTTCAACACCAGGAGGCAGGGTTGCCACCTATCAAATCAACAGGCAGGTGCCTATAAAATTTGGTAGTCTTGTAATTAGAACCACCCTCCTTATCTTGGGATTGGATAGTGTGGATATCATATTAGGAACTGACTGGATATCCTGGCATCAGGCAGTGATTGATATCGCAGCAAGGGCTATTGAGATACACTCACCTACTTATGGTGAAATTACGTTATATTTGCCTAACCAGGGCTGTACCCGTTCCTGTGCTTTTGCCCTGACAGAGTCACCTATTGAGAGAATTGTAGTGGTCAATGAGTACCCCGATGTTTTCCCAGATGAATTGCCAGGGATGCCACCCGACCGAGACATAGAATTTGCAATTGAGCTGCAACCCGGAACTGCACCTATATCCAAAAGACCCTATAGGATGCCTCCAGCGGAGTTAGCAGAACTGAAGAAGCAGTTACAAGAGTTGTTGGACAAGGGATTCATTCGCCCAAGTACTTCACCATGGGGATGTCCGGCCTTGTTCGTGAAGAAGAAAGATGAAAGCCTGAGATTGTGTGTTGATTACCGCCCTCTCAATGCGGTGACAATAAAAAATAAGTATCCATTGCCCCGCATTGATGTATTGTTCGATCAGTTGGTGGGAGCCAAGGTGTTTTCCAAGATAGACCTTCGCTCTGGCTATCATCAGATCAAGATCAGGGCCAGTGATATTCCGAAGACGGCTTTCCCTACTAGATATGGGCTTTATGAGTACTTGGTGATGTCTTTCGGGCTGACCAATGCCCCGGCTTATTACATGTACTTGATGAACTCAGTGTTTATGCCAGAGCTGGACAAGTTTGTGGTGGTCTTCATTGATGATATTCTAGTCTATTCAAATAATGAAGATGGACATACTGAGCATTTACACATCGTACTTCAGCGACTGCGCGATCATCGCTTATATGCTAAGTTGTCCAAATGTGATTTCTGGCTGAGGGAAATTAAATTTTTGGGTCACACCATTTCTCAGGATGAGATATCCGTTGATCCGGAGAAAGTGCAAGAAGTGATGAATTGGAAGCCTCCTACCACTGTACGGCAGATTTGGAGTTTTCTGGGATTGGCAGGGTATTATCGGCGATTCATTCCGGATTTCTCCAGGATAGCCAAACCAATGACTGAATTGTTGAAGAAAGGAGTAAAGTACGAGTGGAGTCAGAAATGTGAGGACGCCTTCCATACATTGAGGCTACATTTGACAACAACACCCGTGCTAGCACAACCTGACAACACCAAATCTTTCGATGTTTATTGTGATGCTTCAGGCACTGGATTGGGATGTGTCTTGATGCAAGACAACAAAGTTATTGCCTATGCATCCCGAGCACTCAGGCCTGATGAGTAGAACTACCCCACCCATGATCTGGAGTTAGCGGCCGTAGTTCATGCTCTAAAGATATGGAGACATTATTTGATGGGAGCTCATTGTAATATCTATACTGACCATAAGAGTCTCAAGTATATTTTCACTCAGGCTGATCTTAATATGAGGCAGAGAAGATGGTTGGAATTGATCAAGGACTATGATTTGGAAGTGCATTACCATCCAGGCAACGCCAATGTTGTGGCAGATGCCTTGAGTCGAAAGGCCCAGTGTAACTATGTAACTATGGACTCTAAGGTCGCCACTCTGTGTGACGAGTTATGCAAGATGAACCTGGAAGTTGTTTCCTCAGGTACCTTGAATTATATCTCAGTGGAGCCCACTTTACATGAGCAGATAATCATGGCCTAGATTGGTGACAAGGGTGTTCAACACTACAGGAAATCAATTAATTCCCGTCGGCCGACAACCGATGGGAATAAGCCTTAAACCGACGGGAATAAGTAATTCCCGTCGGTTTAAGGCTTATTCCCGTCGGTTATTAGCCGACGGGCGTTAGATGTCGGGGATACGGTTATTCCCGTCGGCGGCTGACGGGAATAATTAATCTCCGTCGGCTAATTAATGGCCGACGGGAGTTATCAATTAATTCCCGTCGGCCAGGACAACCGACGGGAGTTATCAATTAATTCCTGTCGGCCAGGACAACCGACGAGAGTAATCAATTAATTCCCGTCGGCCAGGACAACCGACGGGAGTTATCAATTAATTCCCGTCGGCCCTACCAGCCGACGGGAATTATCAATTAACTCCCGTCGGCCCAGTCAGCCGACGGGGATTAACTGGGCCGACGGGAATTAATAGTTAATTCCCATCGGCTATGGTCAAACCGACGGGGATTAACTGGGCCGACGGGAATTAATCTATAATTCTGCAACAACAACACCAAATTAGACATTTCTCCACAGACAAACATATGACAAAATATATATATCATCCACATGAACATACACATCACAAAACATACACATCACAAACATATATATCATCCACATGAGCGTACACATCACAAACACATTATAGGTTAAATCCGTCACATAACATACACAAACATTTCTGATACGAGTTAAGATCAAGTGTTTACACAAACATAACGTCCAGGAGTTAAAAACATAACGAGCACGAGTTCAATTGTTTAGAGATAACCACCACTTGGGTGGTTAGAGCTTTGACCGCTGCCGCCACCACCACCTGGAGGAGGGAATGCGAAGAGCGAGTCAACAAATCCAGTCCCTGCTGGATCAGACCCACTACCACCCGCTTCAGGCGTAACCTATGCAAGTTAGCAAATATCAACACGTTAAATACAAATATCAAAAAGTATACAAGTGTATAAATTAATCGAGAGTTATGAAACGTACCCTATCTCTAGGTGCAGGTATATGTGGCGGAGGGGTGTTGAACTGTGGTGGTGGAACTGGTGTGTTTGCAAATTGGCTCCATTGTGGTGGCGGTGGAAAATTTGTTGCCATGCCCTGTTGCTGCATTAACTGTTAAACATATGTGTTACTACTGAAGATGTTGTATTGAAATATAATAATTTAGAGTTCGGATTATGTGTACTCACTTGATACATCGCTTGGTTATGGGCATTGCAAGCCTCCATAAATTCGCGTTGTTGTCTCATCTCTTCACGCATCCTCATAATCTCTAACTCCTGCTCGTTCGGTCGACGAGAGCATGAGCTACGGGAAGACGAACCCGTCCTCTGAGATCTCACCGACGACGAGTCAATGAATCCGTCGAAGAGTGCGTATCTATAAGTGATTCAAAAAATGTTATTACTGCATAATCAATTTAGTGTCAACCATATAATTTCATAAGTTAGAGCTTACCGTCCATGCGCTTTGCCACCACCACTTGCGTACACCACCGAGGGATCCACCGGTTCATGACGCCAGTCGAAGTCAGGGCCATGGCGACGAACCATCTCCTCCCCATATGCCGCCTATACATCATTCACAACCTTACAAATGCAGGAATTTCTATACTTTGAACGTTTGTACTTTTGGGCCAAAACTCACCAAGCGATCCGTGGCTGTCTGGCTGCAGAGCTGGTCAGGGTTGTTCGGGTCTGGTCCTTTGTGGCCCTCCTGGTAGACCTCAATGTCACTAGGCTTTTGGCCACTCATAGCTTCCTGTATAAACAAAAAACATTCATAAGAAATCGTACTATTTGCTCATCGACATAGCTAGATCAAACTTACCATTCTTTTAGCTTTTCGTATCATGTCATCACCGCCAAACTTGTGGTTAGGATTGGTTCCTCGACATTGTCTGTGATGCGCTGACACTTTCTGGAAGCCTTCGGAAGCCCAATATCGACACCAAGCATAGTACGCATCAGGCACGGGCGCCATCCATGGAACCATCACCTGCACACACAATGTTACATATTATATCAATCACAACAATCAATATAAAGGGTAAAACAAATTGAATACTAACCTCACGATATTGATCCTCAGTCAAATATATCTTTGAGGACCCTTCCTTTTTACTCAAGGGGCCTGCTTCTTCTGGATGCTTTTGAAAATACAGGTTTGTAGCCTGAATTCTCGCATAGTATATGGCATCCTTCACCAGCTTCTTTGCATTGTTTTGGAAGACACGTTCAGCGTGCCCCATGTAATCCTCTCCGTCAGGCAACCGATATCAAAGCTACAACATAAAGAATACAAATACAATGGTATAAGTCATAGATTTACAATATTAAGAAACATAACAAAAATAATAAAGAATTCATACCCAAAAGTCATTACGCACAAGTCCCTGTCTGTCGGTGTGGTTTCGTTCCTTTTTAAACTTGTACTCGTCCCAGGTACTGACGAGCACCTCATCCTCGGTATCACCAGTTTGACACCTTCACTATACCAGGGTAGTGAAGGCGGCAAAGAGAACCCAACGTAAGGTTAACCTGAGTGTGGTGTCCCTTGCCGTCGAAGGACAGGTCCTCCCAATTCCTGCATTACACAAAAAACATTAATAATACACATAATAGTTATATGAGATAAGTTAATATATTACACTCACCGATCTCCATGTGGCATGATTAAAGTCCTATCAGCCTCTCGCTCTATCGCGTGACGAGGCTTTACTGAATGGCTTTTTCTTGAGCGACGTGTGCGTGTCGTTGAAGAGCCTCCCGAGCCATCATCCATCGGGTTGTCAGCCGGTTCGCCCTGTTGGCCCCACTGGTCCCACGCCTGTTGCTGCTCTCTCTGGTGGTCCCACTGGTCCCATGGCTGGTGATGCTGTGCGGCCTGGTCCCATGTCACGTGCTCCACCTCCTCATTGTGCTCCACCTCCTCAATGTGCTGCTCAGCCTCATTGTGCTGCTCCTCAATGTGCTGCTCATCCTGGTATATACAACTCAAGATTTATTTAAAATATGTAAACAAATTTATTTGTACAAGATATGTTACCTCATCTCCATGTACCGCGCTCAACAGCTCTCGACGTCTGCTGCTGCTAGAAGAACTGCCCTGAAAAAGGCTCATGCCCTTGAACAGCCCCTTCACTGACTTCTTTGATTTTGGCGGCATCCTGCATAAAAAATAAGAAATTATTCATTAGTGCATCAAAAATGACATAATAGTTAAAATAGAAACAAATGAAATAACAAAACAACTTTACTTGTTAAATATCGTCAAAATCAGGATCTATTTGTTCTCTTCTATGCAGTGGTCGCCATTTTACTTTTCTCCTAACAGGTTGTCTTCTCCTTCTCTCGGGAAAAGTTAAGTCGTTAACGTCTGCAACTAGTGAATCTAATGCCGGTGCAGGATCAATATGAAAACTAGTTGGCAACTCTTCTTCTTGAAACACCTCATCAACCTGCTCAAGGTGACCAATTTGATATTCGTCCTCACCAGGAGTGTATAGGCGTTCGCGGGGATTTACATTGTACACAACCCTCCATTTAGACAACTTTTTGCATGGATATGTCGAGAAATAAACTTGGTCTGCTTGATGGGCAAGGATATACGTGTCGTGTCCTTGAAGCAATTTCTCAGGTTGGATCTGTGTCATCCCAAATTCGGTCCTATAATACTTCGGGTCATACCATTTACACTCAAAGAAAACTAGCGCTAAAGGCTTATTTCCAGCAAATGTAATCTCGATTATATTTTTGATTTTTCCGTAATAGCAGGCTTCGTGTCCTTCCATGTCGGTTGCCCTAGTAACGACTCCACTATTTTGAGTGGCGGCCATAGGATGACTTGATTCGAAAATGCTTGAACGAAAGCGATATCCATTGACGTCGTAACGTCCATAGCTTTTGGCAGTTACGCTTCCAATAGATAACTGACGTAAGTCATCATTCAAATTCATTTCCTCCCCAAACTGTCAATCATGCCACAAAGCATTAGCAAATTCTGTAATATTAGTTAAATGAAATTAGCTCTCGGAGCCACATAATTAAGACTTACACGGTCCCGAAGCCACATAATGAAATTAGGTCGCCCATGCATACCATCGCGTCGCAATTTGTCTATGTCTCTCGCTGTTGGCCTACCGAGACACCTCATGTTTTGTTCATCAAACTCGCTGTCAAATATTATTGTATGACATGAGATATTTGATAACATAAACTAATTCACATATGAATAGTTTAAGAAAACAAGTCTTACACAAAGTATTTCTCCACCTCAGGCATATTCGTGAACATGTACAGTAAAGCAGACTTCCGTTCTTCCATACTGAGGTGATATGCCTTGGGTGGACCAACGGCTTTGCCGTTTGTCTGAAAAATCGAAAGATCACTACATGGAGGCATCTCTCGTTCATCATCATGGTACCTTTTCTTTCGAGCAAATACATTATGTTCTTCTGCAAAGTAACAACTTGTGAAGTGTGCTACCTCCTTTAGTTTAAATTGTTCCGCAATACATCCTTCAACTCTTGCCTTATTGCCCACCATTGCTCTAAGCTTCTTTAATGCTCTTTCTATATGAAACATCCACCTATACTGAACAGGACCACCGACCTTAGCCTCATATGGAAGATGTACAAAGAGATGCTGCATAGGATTGAAGAAACCCGGTGGAAATATTTTTTCCAATTTGCACAAAAGCACCGGTGCCTCTTTCTCCAGCTGTTCCATCACATCTCTTCTGATTTCTTTAGCACACAACTGTCTGTAGAAATAGCTAACTTCAGCTAACGTTTTCCACACAGCTTCGGAAATGTACCCACGAAACATTACAGGCATGAGCCTTTCCATAATTATGTGGAAGTCATGGCTCTTCAGTCCATTCATCTTCATTGTCTTCAAGTTCACAGATCTTCTAAAACCAGCGGCATAACCATCGAGGAATTTAATATCCTTCATCCACTTCATCACTTCTTTCCGTTGCTTAGATTTCAGACAATAGTCAGCTTTTGGTTTGCCTCCGTTTTCTCTAAGCACTTGGGTTGGACGATCACATATCACTGCTAAGTCCATGCGTGCCTTGTCATTGTCTTTCGTTTTATCAAGGAAATCCATGCATGTATTTATGAGGGCTTGGCAAAAGTTACTCTCTTGATGCATGACATCGATGTTGTGCATCAAAATCAATGACTTAGCATAAGGAAGCTCCCACAAGCCACATATGTGAGTCCAGTTATGCTCCTCACCAAAACCTTGATACCTTTTCCCACTCTCGTCTAGGACAAGTTTCATATGCTCTTCTGTAATTTCTATCCCACTACGTCGCTTGGGAGGTCCCTTCGTGACAATGGTGCCCTTCCTAAATTCCTTTCTCTGCCTTCTGAAGGGGTGATTGAAGGGTAGAAAACATCTATGGCAATCAAAGTAACATATCTTGCCACCAGCACTAAGACGAAAACAATCTGTATCTTTAGCACAATAAGGACATGTCAATCTACCATGCACGCTCCATCTAGAGAAAATACCATACGCCATAAAATCATGAACCGAGAACAGATATGCAACACGAAGATTGAATTTCTGCTTCTTGAAGCAGTCATAGGCTTCCACACCTTGCCATAGCTTCTTTAACTCTTCAATCAGTGGTTGAAGCATCACATTGAGGCGTACGCCAGGATGCTCAGGCCCAGGTATAACAAGACATAGGAACATAAACTCATATTTCATGCAAAGAGCAGGTGGAAGGTTGTACGGTATGGCAATGACAGGCCAACATGAATACGACGCAGCGGTCATATTGAACGGCGTGAAACCATCAGTTGCCAAGCCGATACGAACGTTTCTTGCATCGCTGGCAAAATCTGGATCAAATTTGTCAAGAGCCTTCCATGCATCACCATCTGACGGGTGCACCATTAACCCATCTTGTCTGTCCGTACAATCTTTATGCCACCTCATGTGCATAGCAGTCTTCCTCGAGAGAAACAAACGTTTCACTCTAGGAGTGAGAGGCATGTACCGAAGCTGTTTATGTGCAACCTTTGTCACCACCTTCTCCCCATCTTCATTTACAAGCTCCACGTACCTCGACTTCCCACATTTTAAGCATTTCTGTTCTCTGTCATGTTCCTTCCAAAAAAGCATACAGTTGTCTTGGCAAACATCAATCTTCTCATACTCCATACCAAGACCTTCAAGCAATTTTTTGGACTGGTACATGTCTTTGGGCATCTTGTGACCCGTAGGAAGAACCTCGCTAATCAAATCCACAAGCTCCTTGTAACAATTAATTGAAAATGCAAACTTGGACTTGATTGACATCAGTCGGGTCACGAATTCGAGCACGGTCACGTTAGTGTGCCCGTGAAGAGGCTCTTCTGACGCTTTAAGTAGGTCGAAGAATTTCTGAACCTCCGGTGTAGGTGAATCATGATGATCTGGTGCCAGTTCAGGCTGCAGATCCTCAAGCATCTGGTCCATCCTATCAACATCATCTTCACCGTCATCAACTTCTACTTCTGCTGCTCGTTCAGTATTTTCACCATGGAGATACCAGACCTTATAGCCTGGCACGAAACCATGCGAGCACAGGTGTAGTGTGACCTGCCTCTTGGTGTGGCTCGTCATATTTCTACATTTATTGCATGGACACCTAATATTATCTATTTGTGACAAAGCAGCTGCATGGTCCAGAAACATCTGCGTCTTGGCAAACCATTCACTTGTGTGACACCCACCCTTCTTGAAACCTTCATACATCCAATCACGTCTATCACCCATATTGCGGCTGTGTGTACGAGTAAGAATTGCGTGTGTGAGACATTCATGTTTATAAACGTCACACATACATCTATAGATAAATAGTTAAACTATATATATACATAACATAACTATATATATACATAACATAAACATCACACATACATCTATATATATACATAACATAACTATATATATACATAACACATAAACGTCACACATACATATATATATATACATAACACATCATCCAATTCATTAACTAATAACATTAAACAACACATTTTATATTTGCAACAGAAAATTAAAAATATGAAGATTAATAAAACTGTTAATTAACAAATTTAAACAAAACTTAATCACATAACAGTTAACTCCCGTCGGCCATAAAAAACCGACGAAAATAAAACATTACAATATATATAATATACCTTGAATGCTTTGCGCAGACGACGGTGGTGGACGACGTTGGTGGACGACGTCGATGTGGGGAAGCCGCGGCTACCGTGGACGGCGGCGGGTAACGGCGTTGGGCGGGCGACGGCGTTCGGCGGCGGTCGTCGGGCGCCCGGGCGGAGGCGTGGGGCGGTGGCCGTGGGCGCGGGGCGGCGCGGCGTGGGACCGGCAGCCGTGGGCGGGGGCGGCGGCCGTGGGCTCGGTGCGGCGGCCGGGCGAGCGGCGTGACGGCGGCGGGGCGGCAGCCGTGGGCGGGGGCGGCGGCCGTGGGCTCGGTGCGGCGGTCGGGCGAGCGGCGTGACGGCGGTGGGGCGGCGGGCGAGCGGGGCGGCGGCGGGACGGCGGCGGGGCGGTGGCCGGCGGCGTGCGGGCGGTGGTGGGCAGAACGGCGGCGCGGGCGCAGGCGTAGAGAGATCGAGCGTGCGGTGAAAGAAACAGAAAGGAAGAAGAAAGGCACGGCGGTTGTTATTTCGAATAACTCCCGTCGGCCTGGCGGCGCGGCCGACGGGAGTTAGTTAATCGCCGTCGGCTGTACGCGGGCCGACGGGAGTTAGTTAATCCCCGTCGGCTACGTGGACCGGCCGATAGGAATTAAATAATCTTCGTCGGCCAGACTCTGGCCGACGAAGATTAATTAATTCCCGTCGGCCCGCACGCAGGCCGACGGGAATTAATGTAGCCGACGGGAATGCTTTGAATTGCTGTAGTGCAAGTCATTAAGCATATGCTCAAACAAAAGGTGGATAAGTACAAATGCTTTCGTCAGGACAGCAAGGGAGTTCTATGGTTTGAAGACCGATTGGTTGTTCCTAAAAATCCTGAACTCAGGAAGAAAATATTGGATGAAGCTCATCTTTCCAAATTTTCCATGCACCCCGGCAGTAACAAGATGTATCATGATCTCAGATCCTTGTATTGGTGGACTAGAATGAAGAGGGAAATTGCTAAGTATGTATCTGAATGCGACACTTGCCAAAGTATCAAGGCTAGTCATTTGAAGGTAGCAGGTACCTTACAGCCTCTTCCCATACCATCATGGAAATGGGAGGACCTCAGCATGGATTTTATTGTGTGTTTACCCAACACATCCCGACACCACAATTCTATTTGGGTCATTGTGGATAGGTTAACCAAGACAGCTCATTTCTTGCCAGTACATACCACCCACAGGGCGAAGAAGTATGCAGAAATCTATATTGACCAGATAGTGTGTTTGCATGGAATACCAAGGACTATCATGTCAGACAGAGGAGCACCGTTCGTAGCACGTTTCTAGGAGCAGTTGCAAGAGTCACTTAGAACCCATGTAATAAGAAGCTTAGCGTACCATCCTCAGACAGATGGTCAGAAAGAAAAGGTAAATAAGGTTTTGGAAGACATGTTGAGGGCATGTGTGCTGCACTATGGGAAGAATTGGGACAAGTGCCTTTCTTTGGCGGAATTCTCTTATAACAACAGCTACCAGTCCAGCCTAAAGATGGCACCGTTCGAGGCCTTGTATGGGAGAAGGTGTAGAACACCGCTAAATTGGTCACAAGCTGGAGAGAGGGAAATATTTGGACCTAACCTAGTACCTGAAGCCGAGGAGAAAGTCAGAGTCATTAAGAAGAACTTGGAAGCTGCCCAGGCCCGACAGAAGAGCTATCATGATAAGGGAAGGAAGCCTCTACAATTTGAAGTGGGAGATCATGTTTATCTTAGGGTGTCACCCACCAAAGGTGTTCAGAGATTTGGAATCAAGGGCAAGTTAGCTCCTCGCTATATTGGGCCCTATGAGATTAAAGAGACTTGTGGACCTGTAGCATACCAGTTGAAGTTCCCACCTCATATGGCAGCAGTTCATGATGTGTTCCACGTATCTCAGCTACGAAAGTGTGTACGCTTACCCACAGAAGTGCTACCGGAACCAGAATTGGAGATGGAGCCAGATTTGTCTTATCAAGAGCACCCCGTCAAGGTATTGGACCGGAAAGAAAGATCAACTCGAGCTAGGTCAATCCAAATGTATAAGATTCAGTGGAGCAACCATTCAGAAGAAGAGGCTACGTGGGAGACTAAGGATTTTCTACGTTCTCGCTTCCTCGACTTTCTACCTAAAGGAGTTGGTACGTAACCCAAAACACCCACCCCCACCTACCCTTTGAATCTAAATATAAGAAAACCTAGTTCATAAGAGTAGAGTAAGTTAAGGAAAGAAATCTAGAAGGACTTCCTTCTGAAGTTGCAAAGAGGATGACATTCGAAGAGCAGTTAACTAGAGAAACTCGGTTAAAGGAAACTGCAACACACCAACTTACACATTCTTGGTAACCCCACTAGAGGAGCCCTACCCAATCTTGAGACGAGATTTCCTTTAAGGAGGGAGGGCTGTAACACCGCTGGTGTTGCCCAAATGCCCTAGCCAAAGAAACACTTTATGTCATACTCAAATTATGTGTAAATTGGAAAGAAGGAGACTAAAAGTTTTAGAATCATGGCTAAGCTAAGCATTAACCATAACAAGAAAGAAAGTCTACCCTTCATACAATGTTCACCCACAAACAAGATTCTAAAACCCTAACTATTTCTTAAGCCATAAACCCTAACAATGGGATTGAAGGGGGAAGAATGGGCAAATGACCAAAGCATACAAAGGAATCTTTACTAAAGATGAAGAGTATTAGTAAAGCTACAAAACTTAGTAAGAGAAATATTACAAAAAGGCCCCACAAAAACCCCAAATCAATTCACTAAGTAGAGAGCACACTAGAGCCATCCATTTTCTTTCTAAGTCCCAAAACCACCTTAATCCAATGATCAGAGGTGTTCACCTTTGTGCTGGCGCCAAAAACTTTTGGTCCAAATAACAAAAAGTGGCCAAACTACCTAAGGCACACCATGGAAAAATTTGAACCGAAGCCAAGACCATTTGACATGATTTGACATCCGTTTTGTCTCGGGGTGAACAGCGCCGACAGACTCGATTTGGCGCTCGCATATCTTGAGAACTAGGGCATATCTCCCATTGGAACTCACACATAATAGCTAGCACTAGGTGCCAGGAAGAGATTTGCATAAGACCCTTGGCAAGATTCGCACGTTTGTGATCCCTGCAAACGCTTGAACAGAGACAAACAAACGCCCATGTGTTCGACGCGTTCTGGCACGCCAGAGCACGCCCTCGGCGCTCGGCCCCACGCGCGCCGCGCCAACCTTGCGTCCACGCCACGCCCGAGCCTATAAAAGCCATCCCGGCCTTGATCATACACCCTCGCTCGCTCTCAACACCGCCGGAGCGCAAGTTCACCGGCGATCGCTCTGCGCACGGCGTGCCAGCGGCCGCACGAGACCCAACCACCGTAGACAGGCTACCCTAGTCATTCCCCACCCCGTCCAACCCTTGGGATAGCCTCTGCGTGCCTTGGTGAAGCTTCTAGAGCCAGGAATCAAACTCTACCTCGCCGGAGACACCGGATCAACGTCGCCAGGCTTCACCCGATCGCCGGTGTGCGTAGACCGAGCTCCACGGTGAGTCTTTCTTCGATTCCTTGCACGGGTAGCCTCCTTAGCACCCCGTGAAGCTTCGTGTGCCATTGGATTGAGCAATACCGCCGTGAGCAGGCCAGAGCGCTCACCTCTGACGAGCCTGCCCACCTGCGCACGTGGCCCGACCGATTCCGGCCATCACCGTTAACGAGCCGTACCTCGACGTGACCGCCAGGACCTCCCAGATCTAACCCCGCCCCTCGCCGGACCTTCCTCGCCGCCGGTAAGCCACGCTGTGACACCCTAGTGTCACCTAGGGTTTCTCTCAAGTGCTAACCCAAGAATTAACATTTTATGTGAGCCAAATTAAGCATGAAGCATCAAATTAACTTAAGAATAAAAGATCCACTAAGTTCATATCTAAAGGAATCATGTTCAAAGCAAATGAGATTTTCACAAAGGGAAAAATGGTGAAACCCTAATACCAACCCTAATTGAGCTAATTAAGTAGAATTGAAAAAAAGGGGTAAAAGACTATGAAAAATATAAAATCATGGCTTAGGCCAAATATAAACATTGATGTACACTAAGTAAGCTACAATAAAGATTATGAAAGCTTGTCCAAAATGGTTTAATAAAATCTCCAAACAAGCTTCTCAAATGGGAATTTCTGAAATTCAGAATTCTAAATTTCAGCCCTTGAGCTAAAGACTGAGCGTGTTCACCTTGATCCCTAGCTCAAATCCTAATTACCCCATTGATAGAATTGTGCCTAACTAACCCCTCTATCTCATGTTAGAAGATGGCATCGGGACGTGTGCCTTGGACACGTCAAACCCGTGATCTTCTCTCTATGCGCGGCAGTGAGACAAACCAGATTTCTCCCCTCTCTATCTCTTGATCCAGTCAGCAAAACCTGCAAGCCTCCACACACAAACGACAAAGGAATGTCAGAGGAAGAGATCTCTCAATGGGATCATGGCCATAATCTCAAAGATTTGGAGCCAATCCGTGCTTGAACTCGACCTCTCTCTGCGCTGCCTCGTGCTCGACGCCGTGCCAGGCGCCAGAGCGCGCACTGGCGTTCGCCCGCGCACGCCCCGGGCGCTTGTCAGAGCCCCGCCCTTGGCCGTGCTCGTCCGCGCCTATAAAGCCTCCCCAGGCGCGCCTCACTTCACCCCGTGCTCACCTTCGCCGGCCAGACACCCCTCCTTAGCTCCGGCGAGCTCTTTTCCGCCCGCCATTGCCACCCGAGCCTCCGTGGCCAGCCCACTCCAGTTGATCCCCAGCCGCGCCAGTCGCTCGGATAGCTTCGCCAATAGCTTGTGAAGCTCCCCATGCTCTCGGACCCGGCAGAACTTCACCGGAAGGCCAAGATCGTCCTCGCCGGACTTCGGCCGCCCGCCTTCGCGTGTAGACCGAGCAATCCGATGAGCTGTTCTTCAATTCCTCGCGCACACACCCTCCTTGATCCCTGGTGAAGCTCTCTGACCCATTTGATTGGTCAATTGTGCCCTGGATAGGCCGGACTCCTCGCCGCCGACGAGCTCCCCCGCCTGCGCACGTGAACCAGCCGACTCCGACCATCCCCGACGGCGACCCGCACATCGCCGTGACCCTCAGGACCTCCCCTACAACCTCGGCCACCTCACCAGAGCCATCTCGCTGCCAGTAAGCCCCTCTGCCCTTTCCTTCGCCGCGGGTACTGTTTGATTTGGGGGAAGGACCTCGGGTTAGGATTAGAAAAACTCAAGGGGTTTTCTGAACTGTCAGCGACTCACTTGAATAGTAGCCCAAGGACTAGTCTATAAGGAAACATGAAAACACCCGCCAGGGACCCCGTTGCAAAGTAGTTTTCCTTTTTATCATTTCTTTTTAATCTTTTTAATGAACACAGAACTTAGTAAATTCATAACTTGAGAAATACTTAACTAAAAATTGTCAAACCAATTTTGCTGGATTCTAAATATTATGGACTACCAACTAAAAATACTAAACCTCATGCTTTCTGTTCTAGATTTTAGAGTTTAGAATTAAAAACAGAAACTGACTAAACCTTATTTAATTAAAGAAAATTAGTTATGCTTCTGTACTGAACCTAAAAAAATTTGTAGATGTTCAAACCCCATTTAAACACTGTTTAAAAATAGTGGGAACCCCAATATTGAAAATCTAAGTATGGATATCTATTAAAAGCCATTTTTGCCCAAAACTTCCGAAAATCAAAAAGGCATTAGGAATTAATGAACAGTGAGTGCAATTATTTTTCCTAACCTACTTAGGTAATAGAGAACCTAGGAAAAATAAAAAGACCACTAGTCCAGAACAGAATTAAAGTGAAATATTTCATTTAGCATTATTCCAACTAGAAAACAATTATTAGAATTATGGACACAATTTCAAAATTATTAATAAAAATCCAGTGGACTTGTAACCATCAGAACCCCACTACAAAAATGATACCCACCCAGTCTATCATTTAAAGTAGGGTAAACAAATAAAACTTGATAATGAGGCATATTTCAATTAAATCATGAGCAACCCAAAAATGATGCAATAATGGGCAAATAAAATTTTGCTAGATCAATAATGAGATAGGCCACCAGAGAAAAATGCAAACTCATTTGAAAGATGCCAAATAACACCTATTGCCAATACTTCATGAAAAGGGCCATTTAATCCAATTAATTCCTACCACCCCTTCCCCTAAGTAAAAAGATGCCAAACTTCAGAATGATTTCTCTTGAAGCTAGGAAAAATTAGAAATCTGTTCTTTCATATTTTTCAAATATAGTGGTAGTAGGAAGCACCCCTTTGGCTAGCAACTTTGGAAAATCTTGGTAAAATAACTAATGAGTGTTACTAGCTAAAACTTTATACAAAGTCATGTTATAACATATAAATGCCAGCAAAAATAAGTCTTAGAAAATTTCCTACTGTTAAATGGTAGTAGTAGTTCAAACCAACCTTTCTGCCCTAGCATTTGATAATTTTATACAGAGAGAACCACTTGCTTTTTAAACCCAAATTTTTGAGACAAAGAATTATACACTAGTAAAAAGCCACTGTAACTTTTGCAGAATTTTTGGAAAATTATTAAGACAACTTGTAGTTCAAACCCACCTTAAAAGCATGAAGGAAATAGAAGGAGAAAGAAAAATGACGAACCTCGCTCCAATAAGGTTCAACTAAAATTCTTGATAAAGTCTCACTAAGAAATTAAAAGGAAATCAGTGAAACACCAAAGCAGACTTACCACTTCATTTAACTAAGTATGAACTAAATTACTAAGTATACCACCAAAAATCCTTTAGTAGCAAGATTTAACTTTACCTGATTTAAGTAAGATTAGTCACCATCAAAGTTTAATTGCTAAATCACATATCATATCATGCATGTATCTTACTCATTGCATTCATTAGATTGTAATCTCGCTGACGGAGAGTACATGCTCATCCCCGAACAAGGAATTGTCCAAGAGGAAGACCAGGAGCAAGCTCCCGAGGCTGTCACCGAGGATCTCCCCGCAGCCCCAGCTATTGAAGGCAAACCCCAGTTTTATGCATAACTGTGTTATTATATGATACTTTACTACACTTAATGTTTGTAGGATTGCAATGTGCACTTAAGTGTAGGAGTTGCTTGAAACCTCTAGTTGCATGAACTTAGGATTCCTTTTCGAGTGATTTTTCTAGCACTCGCGCGAGGTCAGGAACTGATTGTATTCATCTTGATAACGAGATTTATGTTAGTCTATGGACTTGGATCCAGGGAGGATGCCTTGTCCATGAGACGGGAAAAAGGAATTAAGGATTAATGTGTGGATACCTGAGTCAAGCTTTTGAACGTACTAAGAACATGTCGGGAAATATGGTAACCGATAAACCTAGTACCTGAGTGAAGCCGGGCGTGGACTTTATCCCTCACGCGACCTGAGACTGGGTCTCCCATGCTAGCTATTGTGGGTACAAGTGCGGTCACTACACGGCGGCAGCCGGGGTCAGTGGAGCATTGTATGCCAAGGCGATGAGGCCTGGCCACGAACGGGGAATCGATGGGGACGGTTGACATGTGTGGGGGCGGAGTGCCCTGACATGTCGTGTGTTTAGGTTTACCTTGCAAGGTTGAAACTCGATTTGAATCGTCTGCTTCTCGTAGCTAATGAGACTGCTTGACCCCTTGTACTACATCGAGTAAGAAGTGAAATGAGGTTTACATGAGAAACTTGTTGATTGCACTAAATGCTTGCTACCATGTATGCTTAGAAGGAGCAAACTTAGCTATGGTTATGATACTAGAAACTAAAAAGCTAAAAGATTGTTTTTTAGACTCAGCTAGTGCTTTTGGCAAACCAAACCCCTCAGCTAAACAGATGCATGGTCTAGAGGTAGAGGAGTAGATTCCTTACACCGGGTAAGTCTAGCTGAGTATTAGTATACTCAGCCTTGCTTGTGGCATGAATTTTGCAGGTACGCTTCAGGATTTGGTTTATGGTGTGACTTGGCCTACCACCCTGCCACCGGGTTAGACGGTCGAGTGGGATGCTGCTCCGGCACGAGAGGAGCATGAGGAGTAGTGGGCTAGGCCTTGCCCATTTCCTCGCTATCGACGACACCGATTATCTGCTGCATTTCATTTTGTGAACTTTTAATTGCTACTTGAAAAACTCCTACCTATGTAATAATTCAGTACTTTAATTTTAGGTTTCCTGCTTTATTGTATTTCTTCTGTGACTCACCTTCGAGTGAGATTGTGGAATTTGATCCTGGTTATGTGGCTTTATCAGACTAGATCTGAGGGACTAACGGTTATTCCGATTTAAGTGTGTTACGACCCCTGGGGCATGACCTAGGCACTTAAGCTGGAATAATTCGGGCGGTTCCTCCACAGCTGGTATCGGAGCAAATTCCACCATAGAGAAGGACAATAAACTATGAATACCATTTTTCAAAATCTAAAATTTGCTTAGAAACTGTTAAGAATCGTTAGGACTAGATCGCTAGACCTAGGACGAAAGGCCTTAGGGATAGTGGGAAAAATAGGTGGCTAATTAAGTAGGCCCTGTGGGCCAGTACTTAGATTTCTAAAGGATGCCCTAGAAGCACCTTATATTCGGAGAGGACACGTTACTTTCAACATGCATGCATTTTAAAAGCTAAAAGGGATTAAAACTTGAGCTAACCCGCTTCCTTTTTAAAACCATCCAGGCTCTTTTATTTTCTTCCTTCCACCATAATCTTTACCTTTGATACCCTTTCGCAGATGAATTCACCCACCCCCGCTAGTGGAGGAGACACTCGTTTCAGCTCTGACTTCCTTTCGCACGATGGCTTTCCTTCCATCTTGTGGGAAGTGCTTAATTCTGTCGGTTACCCTACGCCCCCTTTGTACATAGTGCAGTTGTATGAGGAGCATCAGGTACCTCGTTGCCGAGTCTGGCTGACCTTGGAGGCTCATCCCCTTCAGCCGGGTTGGCGTTCTCTTGACTCCGAGACGATTGGATTCAGGACAGACGACACCACTGAGGCGGCAGCCATGAAGACTCTGACGACTTTCTGTGGCTACCATCCCCTGGAGATGATGATGCACCCCTTGGGACTCTTCCCTGCTAAAAATAAGGACGACCCCATGTGGTGTAACCGTGTGATCCATGTGAAAGATGTGTGGGCAATGTATCCTGACTTGGTTGGGAGGGTCACTGTTCAGTGCATGAGTGCATTGTACCGCCTTCAGGCCCTGCAGAGCGACGCTATGACACATCTTGCTAACATCACTCAAACCACCAAGCTCACCCTCGACAGCCGAGAAGATTTTGTGGTCGACCTGTCCTCCGAGTTGGTGGAGAAGGATTTGCAGGTAGAAAGGCTGAGCCGGCGCATTACCACCTTGGAGCAGCAGGTGGAGATCCGAGACAACACTATCGATGTCTTGGAGAACCAGCTCCATGATGTGCAGCGGGAACTCGAAGAAGCCAATGACCACCTGGACATGCACCACTTAGAGATGGAGGCCAATGAGGCCGGAAGCGAGGGAGAAGAGGCTCCTGAGGAGTTAGGACCAGCCCCTAGTGCCAATGGGACTACCTCCGCGATGCCCCTTCACCCGCATCTAGTGTCGCTTCCACCGCTCAGGGTTGATCAGTCACTTTAACGCTTTAGGTAGATAGAAACCTATGCGAGCTTAGTTAATGTCAGATTTTGGACTAGGCTTACGGGTACTCTCCCCTAAATTGATGTAACCCTTGTGGACTTTTGAAATTTGTCAGATGTTTGTAACCATGTTATCTTCGTTTCGAACCTAATGTTATGATTGTGGCATTTTTCCTTCCATATGAGATAATGGTTTGTCGTTCGAAATTGTGAGTTGGGATAACAATGGCGACAATCTCTGTTTTCAGATGGCAGCTAGGCAGCGTCGCGAGCATAATGAGCAAGTTCCCCTGCCACCTCCTCCAGCTCCCACATTGCAGGAGCTGATGGCCCAGCAGAATGAGATTCTACGATAGCTCTTGCAGCGCCAACCCCACCATCAACAGCATGGTGGAGGCCAGCATCAGCGACCTCCGGCAGCGGCAACCTACCAGAAGTTCCTGAGCATGCAGCCACCCTTGTTCACCAAGGCAGAGGATCCGTTGGATGCCGACGTGTGGCTTCGCGTCGTTGAGTCCAAGTTTCCCCTCCTCACGGGAGACTGCCCTGATGCTACCAAGACTCGCTTCGTCGCGTAGCAGCTTCGCGGATCTGCTCGGACTTGGTGGGACCACTTCCGTGCTATGCTCCCCGCTGATCATGAGGTATCTTGGGAGGAATTCAAGACTGCTTTCAGAGGGCACCACATTCCAGCAGGCATTCTCGATCGCAAGCTGAAGGAGTTTTTGGCACTTAATCAAGGAACCCGCACGGTATTGCAGTATGCCCAGGCCTTCAACGACCTATGCCAGTACACAGGATACCATGCTGATTCTGACGAGAAGAAGGGAGACCGCTTCCACAGGGGTCTCAACACCGAGCTGCGGGAACGAATCAACACTGTCCGGGCTGATAGCTTCAATGAGTTGGTCAACCTGGCCATCTCCCAGGAGGACTGTATTGTAGCTCACCGGGCAGAGAAGAAGAGAAAGGCCCCAATGGCAGCACCATCCGCTCAGGCCCAGAGGTTCAAGATTGTTTCTCACAATCAGAGTAGGGGGTTTCAGCAGCAGGCAGGCAGATGGGTGATCAGGCCATCTCAGCAGCAATAGCCGGCACCCAACCACTTTCCAGCTCCCGCTCCGAGGAACAATCAGCCTTCGCAGCAGCAGCAGTTCTGCCAGGGCAATGGGAACAAGTGCTTCACTTGTGGCAATGTGGGCCACTATGCCAAGAATTGCCCAGGAAATCAGCAGAGACAGATGCTAGCACCAAATCAAGACAAGGGAAGAAAGCAGAAGGTACAAGTCAGGCAAGGGAAGCTCAACTTCACTACTCTAGAGGAAGTACCTAAGGGAGCTCCCATCATGACTGGTATCTTTTCATTTTATAATCAACCTGCTTTAATACTATTTGATTCTGGTGCATCTCATAGTTTCATTAGCCAAAAGTTCAGCGCTAAATGTCAACTGCCTTTCTATCACTCAAAAGGGTCATTTATGATAGCCACACCTAGGGGTAAAATTGCAACTAATCAATTAAACCAAAGTCTGCCTATTCAACTGGGAAGCCACATTGTCAAGACCACCCTTCTTGTTTTGGGTTTGGAAAATGTGGATATTATTCTGGGAGCTAATTGGATGACTCTGCACCAAGTAATGCTTGATGTAGCGAGCCGCATTGTGCAAATCAATTCCCCGTTCTATGGGAACTTCACCTTAATTCTGCCCAGTCAAGGTTCTACTCAATCATGTGCTTTCTCTATGATGGAGTTACCTCTAAAGAAGATCCTAGTGGTCTGTGAGTATGCAGATGTCTTCCCTGACAAATTGCCAGGAATGCCTCCAGACCGAGATATTGAATTCGCCATCGAGTTGCAATCGGGAATGGCACCAATTTCCAAGAGGCCTTACCGGATGCCACCCGCTGAGTTGGCAGAATTGAAGAAGCAATTGCAAGAGTTGCTGGACAAGGGATTTATTCGCCCCAGTACTTCGCCTTGGGGATGTCCAGCCCTGTTTGTAAAGAAGAAGGATGAAAGCCTGAGGCTGTGTATAGATTACCGCCCTCTTAATGCGGTGACTATCAAGAACAAGTATCCTTTGCCTCGTATTGATGTTCTTTTTGACCAATTGGTCGGGGCCAAAGTGTTTTCCAAGATAGACCTTCGCTCCGGCTACCATCAAATCAAGATACGAGCAAGCAATATTCCAATGACGGCTTTCTCAACCAGATATGGGTTGTATGAATTCTTGGTGATGTCTTTCGGGCTGACTAATGCACCAGCATATTTTATGTATCTGATGAATTCTATGTTCATGCCTGAACTGGACAAATTCGTGGTGGTTTTCATTGATGATATCTTGGTGTACTCGAGGAACGAAGAAGAACATGCCGGGCATTTGCATGTAGTGCTTCAATGTCTGCGAGAGCACCGTCTCTATGCCAAATTGTCAAAGTGTGATTTTTGGCTAAAGGAGATCAAATTCTTGGGTCACACTATCTCTCAGGCAGGAATAGCTGTTGATCTTGATAAAGTTCAAGAGGTGATGACTGGAAGCCACCCACGACTGTCCGTCAGATTCGGAGTTTTCTAGGATTAGCAGGTTATTACCGAAGATTTATTCCGGATTTCTCTCGAATTGCGAAGCCCATTACTGAGTTGTTGAAGAAAGAAGCCAAGTTTGTTTGGGATCAGAAGTGCGAAGATGCCTTCCATGCATTGAGACAACATCTGACCACAGCACCAGTGTTAGCGCAACCCGACAGTAGCAAGCCTTTTGATGTGTATTGTGATGCCTCTAGCACTGGACTAGGTTGTGTCTTGATGCAAGACAACCGAGTCATTGCTTATGCCTCAAGAGCACTCAGGCCTCATGAGCAGAATTATCCCACTCATGACCTTGAGTTGGCAGCAGTGGTTCATGCATTAAAAATGTGGAGACACTATTTGATGGGAACCCACTGCAACATCTTCACTGATCATAAGGGCCTTAAGTATATCTTTACTCAGGCTGATCTCAACATGAGGCAGAGAAGATGGCTAGAGCTGATCAAGGACTATGACCTGGAGGTACATTATCACCCAGGAAAAGCCAATGTGGTAGCAGATGCCTTGAGTCGGAAGTTGCAATGCAACTGTGTTCTGATGGATTCTCGCATTAACACCTTGTGTGATGAGTTGAGCAAGATGCAGATTGAAGTGATTCCTTCTAGTTCTTTGTCCCACATTTCCATTGAGCCAGCTTTGCAAGACTAGATCATCATGGCCTAGCTCAGTGACAAGGGAGTGCAAATTATCAAGGAGAACCTCCATCGGAAGACTGAGAAGTATAAATGTTTCCGCCAAGATGGAAAGGGTATATTGTGGTTCGAAAGCAGATTGGTGGTTCCTAAAAGCAAGGATCTTAAGAAGAAAATCTTGGATGAGGCCCATCTCTCCAAATTCTCTATGCATCTGGGAAGCACCAAAATGTACCATGATCTGAAGCCTTGTATTGGTGGACCAGAATGAAGAGGGAGATAGCCCAATATGTATCGGAATGTGACACCTGTCAGAGGATAAAGGCCAGCCACTTGAAATCAGCTGGAGCTTTGCAACCCCTATCTATACCTTCATGGAAATGGGATGACATCAGCATGGATTTCATTGTGGGTCTGCCCAACACCTCTCGTCATCATGATTCAATTTGGGTTATTGTGGACCGACTAATGAAAGTGGCATATTTTCTCCCTGTGCACACCATTGATAAGGCTCAAAAGTATGTAGAGTTGTACATTGACTAGATCGTGTGTTTGCACGGCTTGCCCCGGACTATTGTTTCTGACCGAGGAGCCCAATTTGTTGCCAGATTTTGGGAACAACTGCAGGAGTCTTTGGGAACCAAGCTAATCAGAAGTTCAGCTTACCACCCGTAGACTTATGGTCTGACCGAAAGGGTAAATCAAATTCTGGAAGATATGCTGAGAGCTTGTGCAATCGATTGTGGCAAGAACTGGGATAAGCACCTCCCTTTGGTAGAGTTTGCTTATAACAACAGTTATCAAGCCAGCCTAAGGATGGCACCTTTCGAAGCTCTCTATGGAAGACGGTGTAGAACACCACTCAATTGGTCTCAGCCTAGAGAAAGAGAAGTTTTTGGACCTGACTTAGTGACTGAAGCCGAAAGGAAGGTCAAACTAATCAGGAAGAATCTAGAAGCTGCTCAGGCTAGGCAGAAGAGTTACCATGATAAGAGAAGGAAACCTCTCCAGTTCGAGGTGGGAGATTTCGTGTATTTGAAAGTATCACCCACCAAGGGAGTGCAGAGGTTTGGAATCAAAGGCAAGCTAGCCCCTTGTTACATTGGACCTTATGAGATCATAGAAGTATGTGGACCTGTGGCATATAAATTGAAGTTACCTCCGAAAATGTCTGCCATCCACAATGTGTTCCATGTATCTCAGCTGAAGAAGTGTGTTCGATTGCCGACCAAGATCATAGTAGAGCCAGAATTGGAGATAGAGCCAGATCTATCGCACCAATAGTACCCTTCCAAGATTCTGGATTGCAAGGAAAGATCAACTCGGGCTAAATCGATCAAGATGTATAAGGTCCAGTGGAGTAATCACCCAGAGACTGAGGAATTCTTGCGATCTAACTTCCCCGATTGCCTACCTAAGGAAATTGGTAGGTAATCATGCCCAACCTCTCCTCCTGCCCTTCGAATCTAAATTTCAGATATATAATCTTAAATCAGAATGAAGTAATTACGAAACAAAGCTTAAAAGGACTTCCTTCTGAAGTTGCAAAGAGAATGACATTCGAAGAGCAGTTTACCCTAATAATAGAGCACCCACTTTCTGTAAGTCTCACCCTTCGCTTCACCCCGGGAGGACTCTGACCCAAATTTCGGGACGAGATTCCTTTAAGGGGGGAAGGTTGTGACACCACAGTGTCACCTAGGGTTTCTCTTAAGTGCTAACCCAAGAATTAATATTTTATGTGAGCCAAATTAAGCATGAAGCATCAAATTAACTTAAGAATAAAAGATCCACTAAGTTCATATCTAAAGGAATCATGTTCAAAGCAAATGAGATTTTCACAAAGGGAAAAATGGTGAAACCCTAATACCAACTCTAATTGAGCTAATTAAGTAGAATTGAAAAAAGCGGTAAAAGACTATGAAAAATATCAAATCATGGCTTAGGCCAAATATAAACATTGAAGTACACTAAGTAAGCTACAATAAAGATTATGAAAGCTTGTCCAAAATGGTTTAATAAAATCTCCAAACAAGCTTCTCAAATGGGAATTTCTGAAATTTAGAATTCTGAATTTCAGCCCTTGAGCTAAAGACCGAGCGTGTTCACCTTGATCCCTAGCTCAAATCCTAATGACCCCATTAACAGAATTGTGCCTAACTAACCCCTCTATCTCATGTCAGAAGATGGCATCGGGACGCGTGCCTTGGACACGTCAAACTCGTGATCTTCTCTCTGTGCGCGGCAGTGAGACAAACCAGATTTCTCCCATCTCTATCTCTTGATCCAGTCAGCAAAACCTGCAAGCCTCCACACACAAACGACAAAGGAATGTTAGAGGAAGAGATCTCTCAACGGGATCATGGCCATAATCTCAAAGATTTGGATCCAATCCGCGCTTGGACTCGACCTCTCTCTGCGCTGCCTCGTGCTCGACGCCGTGCCAGGAGCCAGAGCGCACACTGGCGTTCGCCCGCGCACGCCCCGGGCGCTTGTCAGAGCCCCGCCCTCGGCCGTGCTCGCCCGCGCTTATAAAGCCTCCCCGGGCGTGCCTCACTTCACCCCGTGGTAACCTTCGCCGGCTAGACACCCCTCCTTAGCTCCGGTGAGCTCTTTTCCACCCGCCATTGCCACCCGAGCCTCAGCCACCTTGGCCAGCCCACTCCAGTTGATCCCCAGCCGCGCCAGCCGCTCGGATAGCTTCGCCAATAGCTTGTGAAGCTCCCCAAGCTCTCAGACCCGGTAGAACTTCACCAGAAGGCCAAGATCGTCCTCGCCGAACTTCGGCCGCCCGCCTGCGCGTGTAGACCAAGCAATCCGGTGAGCCGTTCTTCAATTCCTCGCGCACACACCCTCCTTGATCCCTGGTGAAGCTCTCTGACCCGTTTGATTGGTCAATTATGCCCTGGATAGGCCAGAGTCCTCGCCGCCAACGAGCTCCCCCGCCTGCACACGTGGACCGGCCGACTCCGACCATCCCCGATGGCGACCTGCACATTGCCGTGACCCTCAAGACCTCCCCTACACTCTTGGCCACCTCACCGGAGCCATCTCGCCGCCGGTAAGCCCCTCCACCCTTTCCTCCGCTGCGGGTACTGTTTGATTTGGGGGAAGGACCTCGAGTTAGGATTAGAAAAACTCAGGGGGTTTTCTGAACTGTCAGCGACTCACTTGAATAGTAGCCCAAGGGCTAGTCTGTAAGGAAACTTGAAAACACCCGCTAGGGACCCCGTTGCAAAGTAGTTTTCCTTTTTTATCATTTCTTATTAATCTTTTTAATGAATAGAGAACTTAGGAAATTCATAATTTGAGAAATACTTAACCAAAATTGTCAAACCAATTTTGCTGGATTCTAAATATTATGGACTACCAACTAAAAATACTAACCCCATGCTTTCTGTTCTAGATTTTAGAGTTTAGAATTAAAAACAGAAACTGACCAAACCTTATTTAATTAAAGAAAATTATTTATGCTTCTGTACTGAACCTAAGAAAATTTGTAGATGTTCAAACCCCATTTAAACACTGTTTAAAAATAGTGGGAACCCCAGTATTGAAAATCTAAGTAGGGATATCTATTAAAAGCCATTTTTGGCCAAAACTTAGGAAAATCAAAAAGCCATTAGGAATTAATGAACAGTGAGTGCAATTATTTTTCCTAACCTACTTAGGTAATAGAGAACCTAGGAAAAATAAAAAGACCACTAGTCCAGAACAGAATTAAAGTGAAATATTTTATTTAGCATTATTCCAACTAGAAAACAATTATTAGAATTATGGAAACAATTTCAAAAATATTAATAAAATCCAGTGGACTTGTAACCACCAGAACCCCACTACAAAAATGATACCCACCCTAGTCTATCATTTTAAGTAGGGTAAACAAATAAAACTTGATAATGAGGCATATTTCAATTAAATCATGAGCAACCAAAAATGATGCAATAATGGGCAAATAAAATTTTGCTAGATCAATAATGAGATAGGCCACCAGAGAAAAATGAAAACCCATTTGAAAGATGCCAAATAACACCTATTGCCAATACTTCATGAAAAGAGCCATTTAATCCAATTAATTCCTACCACCCCTTCCCCTAAGCAAAAAGATGCCAAACTTCAGAATGATTGCTCTTGCGGAAAGAAGAAGCTAAGAAAAATTAGAAATCTATTGTTTGATATTTTTCAAATATAGTGGTAGTAGGAAGCACCCCTTTGGCTAGAAACTTTGGAAAATCATGGTAAAATAACTAATGAGTGTTACTAGCTAAAACTTTGTACAAAGTCATGTTATAACATCTAAATGCCAGCAAAAATAGGTCTTAGAAAATTTCCTACTGTTAAATGGTGGTAGTAGTTCAAACCAACCTTTCTGCCCTAGCATTTGATAATTATATACAGAGAGAACCACTTGCTTTTTAACCCCTAAATTTTGAGACAAAGAATTATACACCAGTAAAAAGCCACTGTAATTTTTGCAGAATTTTTGGAAAATTATTAAGACAACTTGTAGTTCAAACCCACCTTAAAAGCATGAAGGAAATAGAAGGAGAAAGAAAAATGATGAACCTCGCTCCAATAAGGTTCAACTAAAAGTCTTGATAAAATCTCACTAAGAAATTAAAAGGAAATCAGTGAAACACCAAAGCAGACTTACCACTTCATTTAACTGAGTATGAACTAAATTACTAAGTATACCACCAAAAATCCTTTAGTAGCAAGATTTAACTTTACCTGATTTAAGTAAGATTAGTCACCATCAAAGTTTAATTGCTAAATCACAAACCATATCATGCATGTATCTTACTCATTGCATTCATTAGATTGTAATCTCGCTGACGGAGAGTACGTGCTCATCCCCGAGCAAGGAATTGTCCAAGAGGAAGACCAGGAGCAAGCTCCCGAGGCTGTCACCGAGGATCTCCCCGCAGCCCTAGCTATTGAAGGCAAGCCCTGGTTTTATGCATAACCGTGTTATTATATGCTACTTTACTACACTTAATGTTTGTAGGATTGCAATGTGCACTTAAGTGTAGGAGTTGCTTGAAACCTCTAGTTGCATGAACTTAGGATTCCTTTTGAGATGGATACTAGAATGCTAGGTCGAGTAGCTGCTATGCTAATCAGGATCTTGGTAGAAGTCGAGTGATTTTTCTAGCACTCGCGCGAGGTCACGAATTGATTGTATTCATCTTGATAACGGGATTTATGTTAGTCTATGAACTTGGATCCAGGGAGGATGCCTTGTCCATGAGACGCGAAAAAGGAATTAAGGATTAATGTGTGGATACCTGAGTCAAGCTTTTGAACATACTAAGAACATGTCGGAAAATGTGGTAACCGATAAACCTAGTACCTGAGTGAAGCCGGGCGCGGACTTTATCCCTCACGCGACCTGATGGGGACGGTTGACATGTGTGGGGACGGAGTGCCCTGACATGTCGTGTGTTTAGGTTTACCTTGCAAGGTTAAAACTCGATTCGAATCATCTGCTTCTCGTAGCTAATGAGACTGCTTGACCCCTTGTACTACATCGAGTTTGAAGTGAAATGAGGTTTACATGAGAAACTTGTTGATTGCACTAAATGCTTGCTACCATGTATGCTTAGAAGGAGCAAACTTAGCTAAGGTTATGATACTAGAAACTAAAAAGCTAAAAGATTGATTTTTAGACTCAGCTAGTGCTTTTGGCAAACCAAACCCCTCAGCCAAACAGCTGCATGGTCTAGAGGTAGAGGAGTAGATTCCTCACACCGGGTAAGTCTAGCTGAGTATTAGTATACTCAGCCTTGCTTATGGCATAATTTTTATAGGTACGCTTCAGGATATGGTTGATGGTTTGACTTGGCCTACCACCCTGCCACCGGGTTGGACGGTCGAGTGGGATGCTGCTCAGGCAGGATAGGAGCATGAGGAGTAGTGGGATAGGCCTTGCCCATTTCCTCGCTATCGACGACGCCGATTATCCGCTGCATTTCATTTTGTGAACTTTTAATTGCTACTTGAAAAACTCCAACCTATGTAATAATTCAGTACTTTAATTTGAGGTTTCCTGCTTTATTGTATTTCTTCTGTAACTCACCTTCGAGTGAGATTGTGTAATTTAATCCTGGTTAAGTGGCTTTATCAGACTAGATCTGAGAGAATAACGGGTTATTCCGATTTAAGTGTGTTACGGCCCCTAGGGCATGACCTAGGCACTTAAGCTAGAATAATTCGGGCGGTTCTGCCACATGCGCCACCGTATTTAATCCCCGCGATTACTGTTTAAAGGGGGAAGGAGCTCGGGGAAAAAGAAGAAGAAGCCAAGGGGGTTTTTGAATAGTCAGTGACTCATGTGAATAGTCCTGCAGGGGTATAAGTTAAAGACTTGGTTTAGGAAAAGCCCAGGGGTCTCGGTGTAAACTGGTTTTTCTTAAAACCTTTAAACATTATTCATTTAAATATAGCAGCTTGTAAAATTCGTAACTTCAATTTTATCCAACCAAATCCGGTCAAACTAATTTTGCTAGGTTCTAAAGAATATGGACTACTTAGGAAAAATACCAAACACCATAAGTATTGCAGAAGATTTTAAGGTTTAGATTTAAATAGTAAACTGGCCAAAAGCTAAATAAAGAAGGGAAAAATGGCTACACTTTTAGACTGGGGTTAAGAAAAATCAGAGAGGTACTAAACCACTACCTAGCCTGTTTAAAAATAATAAAACCCCAAGTACACCAGATTAGAGAAGGGTTTACCATTTTAATTTACTTTGGTTCAAAACTAAGAAAATTAGAAAAGGGAGTTTGAAATAAGAATCAGGGGGCAACCACATTTTTGCTAGCTTAATTTATTAGCATAGTTCACTGTAAAATTTTGTTAGACCTCTGTTAGTACAAAAGAAATGCACCACATTTTATTTCATGAAAACACTAAAAACTTAGAAAAATCCTAGAAAAAAATCCTGAGGAGAACCCACCCCAACCCTTGGGATAAATAACAATAAGCTAATATGAATCTAAGAAAAATGTAAGTTTTGTTGTTTGATATTTTTCAAACAACAAGTTAGTTATAAGTACATTTTTGGCATTAAACTTTAGAAAATCACAACTAAATATCCAGTAGGTCTTCTTCTGTGATTTTTAACATAGAAACCTATTATCACTTAGGAATCATGGCAAAAATAAAATTTAGTGCAAAAACCTCACCTAAATTAGAGCTATAGTGTAAGGTGCCCTTTTACCCTTACTTTTGTTAATTTTGCACAAGGAGTATCTGAATTAATTTTAACCTCAAATTTTTAGACAAACCCACAGAGGTCAATGTTTATCCACTGTAATTTTTATAACATTTTTGGAAAATTCTAAATTGCCATGGTAGTTCAAAAATACTTAATGAGAAGCACAATAGGAAGAAAAAGGGGAAATTTTGGGAGAACTTAATAATGTATAACTAAATCCTTCTAAGAGTTCCATAGAACTTAAATGGTGTAATTAGAAGTTTTAAGTTCATTCAAAACCCTAAAGATGAAGGTATGAAAACCTTAAGGCTAACAACAGAAACACTAGTATACCCCTATTTTAATACTATTTCACTATGCTAAGTGTTTCCAAAATGCCATATCATTAATATGCATACATCTTATTAATTGTATTTGATAGACTATAATCTCGCTGACGGGGAGTACATCCTCGTTCCGGAGCAAGGAGCTGCTCAGGAGGTAGCCCAGGAGCCAGCACCAGAGCTTGCCATCGAGGATCTGCCTGCCCCAGTTTTGGAAGGCAAGCCCTGGTTTTATGCATAACCGTGATATATGCTATTTTACTGCACTTAATGTTTGTAGGCTTGTACTGTGCACTTAAGTGTAGGAGTTGCCTGAAACCATAGTTGCATGAACTCAGGATTCCTTTTGAAATGGATACTAGTATGCTAGGTCGAGTAGCTGCTTTACTAATTAGGGATCTCGATAGAAGTCGAGTGATTTTTCTAGCACTCGCGCGAGGTCAGGAATTGGTTGTATCCATTTTTATATCATAATGATGATGGTCTATGGACAACGATCCATGGGGATGCGTTGTCTACGAGACGGAAATTGGAATAAGGATTAAGGTGTGGTACCGTGTGTCAAGCGTTTGAACGTACTAAGCACATGCCGAGAAATATGGTAAATCGGTAAGCCTAGTACCTGAGTGAACCTGGCAGTAGATTGCCCTCCTCACGCGACCTGAGACGTGGTCTCCCATTCTGGTTATGGTGGGTACAAGTGCGGTCACTGCACGACAGCAGTCGGGGTCAGTGAGGCATTGTACGCCAAGGCAGTGAACCCCTCTCTCCTAACGAGGAATCGATGGGGACGGTTGATGTGTGTGGGGACGGAGTGCCTCGCCACGTCGTGTGTTTAGGTTTACCTTGCAAGGATGAAAACTCGATTCGAATCGTCTGCTTCTCGCAGCTAATGAGACTGCTTGATCCATGCTACTACATTGAGTAACAAGTGGAAATGTGTTGATTTGACAAAAGATGTTGATTGCTAATTGCTTGATACCATGTATGATTAGATAGGTACACATATAGTCTTAAGAGAGTCACACAAAGACTTGAAAAGCTAAAATTTGATTTTAGACTTCGCTAGTGCTTTTGGCAAACCAAACCCCTCAGCCAAACAACTGCATGTCTAGAGGTAGAGGAGTAGACTCCTCACACCGGGTAAGTCTAGCTGAGTATTAGTATACTCAGCCTTGCTTGTGGCATAATTTTTTACAGGTTCTCTGGAGGACATGGTTGTTGGAGTGACTTGGCCGTCCATCTTGCCACTAGGGTGGACAGTCGAGTGGGACCCTACCTCAGCAGAGGAGGAGCATGAGGAGTGATGGGCCAGGCTTCCCCATCCCTCCGTTTATTTACCGTTAGTTATATTCCGCTGCATTCCGAACACTGCTCACTACTTTTGATAAACTCCGATAATGTTGTAATAAATTAAGTACTCCTTAATGTATGTGATATGACCACGCCATTAAGCAACACATTACAACCCCAAGTTATAATACATCAACTCAAGTACAACCAATATCATCACCAACCCGAGTCTTTGATGGACCAATTACACGTAGCCGAGCTAAGAAGCTACAGCAAGAGGTTCACCAAGAGGAAGGACAAAACATATCAAAGGCGAATCAGCAAGAAGAGCTACGTCCGAGTCAGTCCAGCGCTATAGAACCGTCCAGAAGAAACAGTCATAACTTTTGATTCCCAAAAGCTATGAAGGTCCATAAGTACTTTTCAGAAAGCTCTTGAAGTCTAGTTTCCAATGCTTCTAAAGCCGACTTAACCAAATCTACCAGAAAGGCAGCCGACCTACTTTAGTGCTGACTGGTCAGAAGGTCAACAGTCTGCTTGATGACCAAGTTTTCGTATTAAACTGCATCATCCTACGAAGTTTCATTAAGCATGCTATATATGGTGAGAAAGATTATCAAGTTAGCTTTCCAATGCAACCAGTCCCACGTCATTTGAAGATTCCTAGAAGAAGTTATTGCCAAAATACTGAAGGCTGCGCAGAAGTCAAACAGCCACACGGAAATCAGCTCTGCAGATCTTCCTGAAGAGGCTCCTTCACATTAGCTCGTGAAAATACTTTTGTTTTGTGTTTATACCTCGCTAAGGCTGGTTGTTACTAGTATAAATACCCCCCTATGTCTATGATGTAAGGCAGCTTATGATAATCTAAAACAGAACCCCTTTGTTCAGCTGTGTGCTAACAAATATTGAGAGTGATCTCTACCCCTTTGCTCTTGTGAATTCCTTCGCGGGATTGCAGAAGCGGCGGCTTCATCCGCTCCCAATTGGTGCTGCTACTCCCTTCGAGGTCTCCTCGATTGATTGTAGGCTGTGTTGGTTGGTTCTTTGAGAGTGTGGTTGGGCGAATCCTCGATTCAGGCTGCCGATTAAAGACGGTGGTTGGCTTCGAGTTTTATTTGTCAGGTTGCACTAGTTATCGCTGCTTGCAGCAAGTTATCTTGGCTTCTTTGAAGCTAGTTATCTGAAGATTGATCCTACGTCGTGAAGATCGGGCATCGTGACGCATCATCTGGTATCAAAGCCTTAGTTGCCACGGTAGGATTCTTTACCCTTAGCTACATATATTTTGTGTTCGTCCTATCCACCAAAAAGCCATAAAATATTTTGTCATAGCCCTTTGTTTCAATCTGTTGTTCCAGTGAGTTTTGTTAAGTTTCAGTCCTTAAAGTCTTTGTTTAGTTGCTGGTCACTCTATCCTTTGTGTTCCCTTTGAGCCTCTTATATATATCTGAAAATATCCACAAAAAGAAAAATCTAAAAACTCTCATCATTTCCTTCGCGTTAACTTTGATCCTATTTAAGTTATAGCTGCTGGTTGAGTTCTTTGTTAAGTATTATAAAGTGTGCAATATCATATAAGATCTCTGTGTTTAGTTTTATAAAAAAGAGTATCAAAAAAAAGAGAAGAAAGAAAAGTACCAAAGAAAAGTGTTGAACAAGATTGTGAAAGAAAAGTAAAACAATCAGTTTGTTTATGTGCACAAGTGCTGAAAATTTTATCAAGTTGTTCAACCAGTTTGCTATTGTCATTTGGTGCAAAATTTTGGTTGGATCTGATTGCAACACTTGCATTCCAATCATACTCCTTGTCTGCATCAAATCTGAAATTTCTTACGCGTGTGTTTGATCTATTTACATCACTCGTATCTTGTGGTCAGCACTAGGCAGGGAACTTCTAGTCGGATGGTTATTTAACTTAACAACAACTAGAATTCAGATTGTATCCCTTGTTTATTAATCCCCACCAAGCTCCACATATAAGCCATCGTAATCGGTACTCTGGTCTTGTATTCGCTTAACCACCACTTTCTTGTTACCACCACACATTTTCTTGCAACCCGCAGGGAACTCATAAGAGCTTTGGTTGGTAAGAGTGGTGAGGTTGTGAGATTCTACATAGCTTCATATTCCACCTATATTTGTTGCCTTGTTGTCACTAACTTCGCAGGAAGATGGATCCCAACGTTGAGATTGAAGAATGTGTCACCCTGATACAATTCAATGAGCTCAAACAAAGCATAGAAGCCAAGCAAGATCTGTTGGCACAAGATCTTCAGACACTTATGGCTGAAATCAGAGGTCGTCGTCGACTCCCCGACAGTGTAAGAAACCATGATGAAGATGGGGAAGAAGGTGAAGGAAATTATTCTAGAAGAGCAAGTGAACATGGGAGGAGAAATCAAGGTGCTGCACATGGTAGAGGAAGAGGCCGGAATCGAAGAAATAATGACAATGAAGAATCTGAATTTGGGGATGATCAGTCTCAACATCGCTATGGTCGTCGTCATCATAGAGGTGTCAACCAAGAAGAGAGATTTGGGAAACTTAAGTTTACCATGCCAAAATTTGATGGTAGATCTGATCCTGAAGATTATTTCACATGGGAATTAAAGGTGGAGAAAATCTTCCGCCTACATAATTATTCAGAGGAGAAGAAACTCGCAATGGCATCTCTTGAGTTTGAGGGATATGCTCTGATTTGGTGGGAGCAACTTCTTCGTGATCGTGAAGAAGATGGAGAGGACCCTATTGTTACTTGGCAAGAGATGAAGCGAGAAATGAGAATTCGTTTTGTGCCGAAGCATTATCGGCGTGATCTTTTTGATAAATTGCAGAATTTGAGGCAAGGAAGTTTCTCTGTTGAGGAGTATTATAAGGAGATGGAGAAGGCCATGATTAGAGCCAATGTATATGAAGACGAAGAGCAAACCATTGCACGTTTCATGGCTGGGTTACACCGCAGCATTCAACGTATTGTTGAGTTTCAGCCGTACCAACGTCTTATTGATTTGGTACATCAAGCCACCAAAGCTGAACGCCAGCTACAGCAAGATGCTAAGAACAACAAACCTTTGTCATATGGTGCACGAACCATGACTGGAGGAAGCTCAAGGTTTACTGTTGCACCCTTAATGTCAAAAGTTTCAACTGGAGACTTGCGATCCCACAATCAAAGCAATTATAGTGGAAAGAACGCTGCTGCTCCAATCATGGATTCTAAATCAGCAGCATCCACTTCTACATCAGTGGGCTCTATAGCCAAGAGTAGCGGTATTCAGTGCTTCAAGTGTGGAGGTCGTGGTCATGTCATAAAGGAATGTCCAAATAATCGTGTGATCCTTGTGACTGATGATGGAGAATATACATCAGCTAGTGAAGAGGAAGCTAAAGAAGGAAATGAAGATGACATTGATAAATCTGAAGAACATACGGGATGTGAATTTGAGCATGGTACTACTCTTGTGGTTACACAAATCTTGAGTGTTCAAATGAAAGAAGCTGAAATTGGACAGCGACATAATCTTTTTCAAACGCGAGCCAAAGTGCAAGACAAAGTAGTAAAGGTGATCATTGATGGAGGGAGCTGCCATAATCTTGCAAGTCGTAAGATGGTTGAAAAGCTTGGTTTGAAGTTGCAGCGACACCCTCATCCATATCATGTCCAATGGTTGAATGAGTCGGGAGATATCAAGATTGGTTATAAGGTGAAAGTTTTGTTCAAGATTGGAGAGTATGTTGACACAATGGAGTGTGATGTTGCACCCATGTCTGTGTGTCACATGCTGCTAGGAAGACCTTGGCAATATGACCGATATTCTCAGCATTGTGGAAGAACAAATCAATACACGCTAGATCTAAAAGGGAGAAAGTTTGTACTCAAGCCTATGACCCCTCAACAAATCATGGCTGAACACTTACAAAAGAAAACTGAAATTAGTACAGCAAGTAGAGGAGGAGGAGAGCAAAAGAAATTGAGTGCCATCCACAATTCGGTGAGCGAGTGCTACAAGCCAAATTCAAGAGATAAAAAGAAGGAAGAGGGAGAACATCTAGTTATGCTAGCCACAAAATCTGAGCTGAGAGAAGTGAGGAACAACCCATATCAAGTGCTCTTTGTACTTGTGAACAAAGAAGCTTTGATTTCTCCTAATGACATAACATCTCTTCCTAGTGTTGTGGCTGATCTTTTGCAGAACTTTGAAGATGTGTTTCCACAAGAAACACCAGCTGGACTACCTCCACTTCGTAGGATTGAGCATCAAATTGATCTCATTCCAGGGGCTACACTTCCTAACCATCCACCATATCGAACCAATCCTGAAGAATCTAAGGAGATACAAAGGCAAGTGCAAGAACTTCTTGATAAAGGTTTCGTTCGTGAAAGTTTACGCCCTTGTGTTGTTCCTGTGATTTTTGTACCTAAAAAGATGGATCTTGGAGGATGTGTGTTGATTGGAGAGCTATAAATAATATTACCGTTCGCTATCGCCATCCTATTCCACGACTAGATGGTATGCTTGATAAATTAAGTGGTTCCACAATTTTTACTAAAATTGATTTGAGAAGTGGATACCATCAAATAAGAATTAAAACTAGAGATGAATGGAAAACTGTATTTAGAACAAAATTTGGGTTGTATGAATGGTTAGTGATGCCATTTGGTTTGACAAATGCTCCTAGTACTTTTATGAGATTAATGAACCGTGTCTTAAGAACTTTCATTGGAAAATTTATTGTTGTCTACTTTGACGATATTATAATTTACAACAAATCTTTTAATGAACATGTGAAACACATTTGGCAAGTCTTAGATGAGCTTAGAAAGGAGAAATTATTTGCTAATCTTGAGCAGTGTAGTTTTTGCACAGACCATGTTGTGTTTCTTGGCTTTGTTTCAGCAAAAGGAATAGAGGTGGATGAATCCAAGGTGAAAGCCATCAAGGATTGGCCAGCTCCAACGAATGAGCCACGAGGGAATGGTCCATTTCGTGTTCTTGCCAAGATCAATGATAATGCATACAAGATAGATCTTCCACCGAGCTATGGCGTGAGCAACACGTTCAATGTTGCTGACCTCTTACCATTTACAAGTGAAGACACTTCAGAGTCGAGGACGACTCCTTTTCAAGGGGAGGAGGATGATATGACCACGCCATTAAGCAACACATTACAACCCCCAAGTTATACTACATCAACTCAAGTACAACCAATATCATCACCAACCCGAGTCTTTGATGGACCAATTACACGTAGCCGAGCTAAGAAGCTACAGCAAGAAGTTCACCAAGAGGAAGGACAAAACATATCAAAGGCGAATCAGCAAGAAGAGCTACGTCCGAGTCAGTCCAGCGCTATAGAACCGTCCAGAAGAAACAGTCATAACTTTTGATTCCCAAAAGCTATGAAGGTCCATAAGTACTTTTCGGAAAGCTCTTGAAGTCTAGTTTCCAATGCTTCTAAAGCCGACTTAACCAAATCTACCAGAAAGGCAGCCGACCTACTTTAGTGCTGACTGGTCAGAAGGTCAATAGTCTGCTTGATGACCAAGTTTTCGTATTAAACTGCATCATCCTACGAAGTTTCATTAAGCATGCTATATATGGTGAGAAAGCTTATCAAGTTAGCTTTCCAATGCAACCAGTCCCATGTCATTTGAAGATTCCTAGAAGAAGTTATTGCTAAAATACTGAAGGCTGCGCAGAAGTCAAACAGCCACACGGAAATCAGCTCTGCAGATCTTCCGAAGAGGCTCCTTCACATTAGCTCGTGAAAATACTTTTGTTTTGTGTTTATACCTCTCTAAGGCTGGTTGTTACTAGTATAAATACCCCCCTATGTCTATGATGTAAGGCAGCTTATGATAATCTAAAACAGAACCCCTTTGTTCAGCTGTGTGCTAACAAATATTGAGAGTGATCTCTACCCCTTTGCTCTTGTGAATTCCTTCGCGGGATTGTAGAAGCGGCGGCTTCATCCGCTCCCAATTGGTGCTCCTACTCCCTTCGAGGTCTCCTCGATTGATTGTAGGCTGTGTTGGTTGGTTCTTTGAGAGTGTGGTTGGGCGAATCCTCGATTCAGGCTGCCGGTTAAAGATGGTGGTTGGCTTCGAGTTTTATTTGTCAGGTTGCACTAGTTATCGCTGCTTGCAGCAAGTTATCTTGGCTTCTTTGAAGCTAGTTATCTGAAGATTGATCCTACGTCGTGAAGATCGGGCATCGTGACGTATCAGTATGGTTTTATGCTTTATTGTATTTGCTCTGTACCCCACCTTCGAGTGAGTACGTGGTACTTGATCCTGTTAGTGGCCTCGTCGAACTAGATCCGAGGGACTGACGTATTATTCCTATTTAAGTGTGGTCTAGCCTCCATGGCGGGACGTGGGCACTTAAGTTGGAATAAGTCAGGCGGTTCCGCCACAATAGGCATGGGACGTAGCCCGAGTAAAAATACATTTACGACCCTGACATATACACATAATCCTAATACAAACATCAGGGATCAACGAGTCTTTTTCTCTTTGTCTCAACATCATGTTTGACCTTCGTAACCACCTTGAGCCGAAGTTGCCATCCTTCGGCGCTTCACGTATGCTTGTTACAGCTTCGGCATTCAATCTCGTTGCTTATAGGCAATTTCTCCATCAGTAGCCCCTTCGTGGTGTTAGGTCATTTTTTCATAACAAGCTCGGTCCGTGAAAAACATGAAGGCTTCTGAATGCCGAAAGTCCAAAAAACACCATCCCTGAGCTTATTATTAACAAACGAATAAAAAGTTACGTCCTTTGTTGGTCCACCGATCAGACAGTATGCACGATACGGTGGTTCACCTTCTTCACCTGCAGGGCTATATAAACAGATGAGTTGGTGAGAAGTTACCACATCATTCATTGCTATTACATCGTGGTACTGTTGAAAATTTTTACTGAAGATGAAGCTTTCTGTTTTCTATGCACTTGTTATGTAACCTTCAGACAATCATGAAGTTAGTTGAAATTTAGCTTCGTCTTAAGGACTGAAATGGCTAGGATCAGTTCTACTGCTAGAATAACAAATGAAGGTGAGGATACTAAAGCAACTGAGATGGCCTCGATCTTAGAAGTAATGAGACGTTGCAGGCTAGTTGCTCAAGAGGGAGAAGAGGTTATTCTGGAGAGGGATGATGCTATTGCTGAAGCTACTAGTGATGACGATGAAGATGATGGCATTTTGAATCCAAGGAAACCTAGCCATATTGAATTTGGAAAATCCACCATGAAGGCGGAAGACTTAGTTTTAATGAAGAAGCTTGGATATTTTGGGGAAAAGAGATGACGAAGTTGTTGTTTTTAAGAGCTGCTTCAGGGCAAGGCTTCGGTTCCCTTTGTATGAAATGATCGGTGAAGTTTTGAAAAAATTTGAAATATATCTTCATCAACTGACTCCAAACGCTAGTCAGGCTTAGTGTGTATATCTGGGCTTTACGAAGTCAAGGAAAATGTGCTAATGCCGAAGGATTCTGCAGAGTCCACGAGCTTCATTATTAGACCAAAGCAAGGGTAGATAGTCTACATAAAAACTTCGGATGCTATAATTTCACATACCGGAAAGACACAAAGGCTCATGTGATTGGTTATCAAACCAAGTGGGCTACCGGTTGGACAAATGAATGGTTTTATGTAAAAACTGGTGAGAAGAAAAGGGAAAAACTTGTGAGCATGGTGATGAGTCCCTTGAAATTAAGCTTCGGCATGACGAGGCCATTGTGCAACATGCAACTCGGCTCCCCATGCCAATTAGCCGAAGTGGAATTTAGAGTCATGGTAGAGCACATTAGTACTCAAGATTTGATGCAAGAATATTTGGCTAACAAAAGCTTTCTAACATCTGGTGGATGGGGAATGCTAAAGAAGAAGAATGAAGGGAAAGAATTTGAGCTTGTCCAGTTGACATACCAGTTCAAGTTTCAGAACACTTTCAGCGGCCCCTGTGCCGAATGGTTGGAAATGATACAGACAATGTGCAATGAGATTCTTGGAAACTATACGAAGAAAGAGGATCAATTGATGACAGATGCCTTCAGTACTCGGAAGAAACGAAGGCTGAACCGGGTAATGGACGCCCTTGGCTTCGAGTACCCGGACTATGAAAGGCTTGATAAAGAAGCTGAGGGGGCAGAGAAGAAGAGGATTGTAAGCATTTTGAAAAGGCAAGCAATCCGATCCATTGAAAAAGACAAGCAGAAGACTACTTCCAAGAAACAGAAAATTTCAGCAGAGCCGAAGCTTTCAACTCCGAAGAAGCGAAAGTCCTCAACTCGGGCCCCTATCAAAGCGAAGGTACAAGATTCACTAGAGAAGATTGCTGGAACCTCTTTGTCCTCTTCCATCGGCGTAATAGAAATCCAGAAGGTAATGACTGAACCCTTCCCATTTGCTATCTAATTCCTCAGGGATTAGACCTGATTAGCTTATTGCAGTCAAAGGAGAAGGGGGTTGAAAAAGGTGCGGAAGAGGAGAAGAAGACTGCTTCAGCGACTGGGGGAATGAGGGTGGTCAAAAGAAACGATGCATGATGTCACAAAACCTCCCAAGATATTAGGACCACTTACAGATGTCCTTGTCCTAAGGACCTCACACAATCATGCAGGTGCACTCAATGGCTCGGTAGGTCCGGTTATCTATATCTCCATCACATCGCCCAAGAGCACTTATCCCATAATGTAGACATTACACACCATCGGAGTAAGCAGAAAGGATTACAATAACATAATTTACATTCATAAGTGGAATATAGAAAGAGTTGATTATTACATAACTAGGTACTTAGTGCTTAAACTTATTACATCGTAGGAAGGCAAAACACCTTCCCCAGGTAGTTCTTAGTTCTCCTCCTCCTGTTTCGTGACAACCTTGGAGCAAAAATAGCAAAACTCATCAGTTTCATCACCTACAACAACATGGGTTTGAAAACCCTGAGTACGGAGTGTACTTTCGCAAGTCTTACCCGTCTAAGGAAAAAGACTCTCAAGGATATGCTGGCTTTTGGGAATCAAGGAAAAGCTTATCAAGATTCAAAGACTCTTTTTGCAGAAAAGCTTATTATGAGTGGATCCTTAAGAATTCATTTTACTTGTTAGGTTAAGTAGTTACCTGCATCTAGATTTCTTTATATTCTAGATCAAGTACTTGGCCTATACTAGCCATCTTTTATCATCCCTTGAGTTCACTTGTCACTACATGTAGGTTAGTGACCAAGTCTTCATGTCCAAGAAGTAACAGCGATCCGAATCGATTAATACCCAGCTGGGGATCTCCAACCATATGATATATGTAGCACTTAACCCTTGCATATATCAACTCGCACCCAGGTTTCTCAAGACCAGAATAGGTTCACGCCAACCGAGAGCACAGATACTCCACCGTCCAGCCTCATGCCATGGAGGGTACACGTTACTCTCGCCATCTCTCCACTCCCATTGCATGGTAGCCTTTCTGGTATTGGTCTGACCGAGCCAAAGCTTACCCATGATGAGGCATATGGCCAATTAAAAGGTCCTCGATCAGCAGGCCTACATCGGCTCGGTCCTTAAATGACTCAGATGGAGACACTACACCGAGACTTCATTCTCGTGCAAGTCACCCGCTCGGTCTCGTCTTTATCATTTACACCCAAAGTTTGGTACCTGATAGAGGTACACTTTTCAGATGTTGAACCCACCAAGGTCGTGATGGATTCGCCATCATAAGTCTTTTCTTTGTAAAAATCCCCATCCAGTGTGAAGCAGCACTTTTTGTTTTATAACAAAACATTTTGTTTCTCTAAAGCAAAGCTAAGCATCATAAAAATCCTCTTCATAAAAGAGGTATCAAAGAATGGTAATCAATTTTTCAAGGAAGGAAATGCATCAATTATTTAGCACACAACTCCTATCACCTAATGCATCATATAAGGTGATAAAGATTTTAAAACATCAAGGAAAGGGTAAAATACACCGGGGCTTGCCTTGTGTTGCAGGATTTTCTGTTTCCACACCGCAGATATTGAAATAAAAGTTGTTCTCCACTGACGGATTCTTAGTCTATAAATGAAATACAACTTCTTCCTCTACTACAGATTCTTCCTCGTGTTCTATACATAAGAATACATGTACATGAATGCTCATGCTATGTCATGAATATGCAGTCATGCAATAGAAATATAGTAACTTGTGTCTTGAATAGAACTTTCCTTCACGGTACGAATCAATCACTAAGATTTCCTAATTAGGTGTTCATTTAGGATTAGTATTAAATGATTAATCTTATGAAGCTAGTTATTGGGTTTTCTAGTCAAATAGTGCCCAAACCATTTCAAACTTCACTTAGGGCCTCTGATCATCATATTAAGCCTATCCAAAACGTTTTATGATTTTTGGAATTACTAAACTATTTCTAAAATTCTACAATCCTTTATTTAAGCACCTTTAAATGCTACATAATTCCAGGTTTGAAATAAAAATCTTGGAATTATTTTTAGCAAATACTACTTGATTTTAGGAGTCTAACAAAATTGGTCTCATGATTTTATCAACTATCTACTATTTTTTATGGATTTGCTAAGCTATCAGAAAAAAGAAAAAAGAAAAATAATGAACAGGGTTGGGCCAAATCTGGCCCGAACTGTAACACCCCATGTGTTACCAAGGCCCTGACTCCCCACTTGCACACATGACATGTTATCTCATGTGGTTAAGTGGAGGAGAGGGAGCCCCAAAACCTTGGGAACCATGTATTAACCAAGAATTGTTAATGACCAAAAGCATTACCCAAGCATTTATGCAATTATCACCTTGGGCAAGAGAGGATTAGAACCTAGACCCTTCTTGAGCCCTTAACTCCCAAAACCCTGGTTTAAGGGGGAAAAGGTTAAACAACTGTGCAAAGCATAAGTTAAACCTTAGCCAAAGTTTAAATAACATTATAATCTACAAAATGCAGAGAGGAAACATTACAAAAAGACCCCTTAAAAACCCCAAATTCATTCTTTAAGTGGAGAGAGCACTAGAGCTCTCTAATTCTTTCTAAGTTAAATTTTGACCCTAATCTAAAGATCCACCGTGTTCACCAAGTAGATGGCACCAAATCCACTTGGGTTGTATACCAAAAAGGTGTCATACCACCTAAGGCACCCACTGGAAAAGTTTGAAACCGAGCCCATGACATTTGACAAGATTTGGCATGGTTTTTGTAGCGAGGTGGATAGAGAGACAAGCCAGATTTGGCGCCCGCAAATCTCCCTGCCTAGGGCATATCTGCCATGGGAACTCACATACAAGAGGCAGCCCTAGGTGCTAGGAAGAGGCCTGCACCGGATTTTTGCCAAGATTCGCACGCTTGCGATCTCGACGAGCTGTTGAACAAGGGCAGAAGAACACTTCCACGTGTTCGACGGGCTCTGAGCACGCCAGAGCACGCCCAGCGCCTGACCCCGCGTGCCCCGTGCCGCGCCAAGCCGCGCCCGTGTCTCCTGCTCGCGCCCGTGCCTATAAAGCCCACCGAAGCTTCAACCGTACTCCCCCGCGTGCTCTCCACCTCACCGGAGCTAAAGACCACCGGTGCAAACGCCGTGCCCGCGGCCACCTGATCCCTCGCCACCGTAGACCGGCCAGCAGAGCCCTTCCCAGCCACGCCCGACCCTCGGAGTAGACTGTGCGTGCCTCGGTGAAGCTCCCCGAGCGAGGAATCGGACCTTGCCTCGCCGGAGAAGCCACTCCACGGTCGTCGGACTTCACCTGATCGCCGGTGAACGTAGACCGGGTAAGTCTCTGCACCATTTCCCGATTCCTTGCACGCTTAGCCTCTACGTCATCCCGTGGAGCTCATCGTGCCGCTTAATTGAACTTGATCGCCGTGGTTAGGCCGAAGCTCTCGCCGCCGACGAGTTCACTCGCCTGCGCACGTGGACCGGCCGATTCCGGCCACCACCGCCGTCGAGCCATACCTCGCTGTGACCGCCAGGCCTCCTGAAGTCAACCCTGCCCCTCGTCGGACCTCTCTCGCCGCCGGTAAGCCGCGTCGCCCTTTTTCTTTCCGCGGCTACTGTTTACATAAGAGGAGGGACCTCGGGGAAGAAGAAGGAAAGACCAGGGGGTTTTGTGCGCTGTCAGTGACTCAGGGGAATAGTAGCGCAGGGGTAGAAATGAGTGGATTGATTTAGAAAGAACCCAGGGTCTTCGGTGCAAAGTAGTTTTCCAGGAAACCTTCTAAAATATTTTGAATTAAATCCAAACAGAACTTGAAAAATTCATAACTTCAGTTTGGTTTACCCAAATCAAGTCAAACCAATTTTGCCAGATCCTAAATAATGTAAACTACTTAGGAAAATATAAAACCCCTAAGTGTTACAGAAAACTTTAAAGTTTTGATTTAAATGATTAACTGGTCAAAAGCTAAAAGAAATGAGGAAAAATAGCTACACTATTAGACTGGGGTTAAGAAAATTTAGAGAAATACTTAATCACTTCCTAACCTGTTTAAAAATAATAAACCCCTCTGTGCCCCAAATTAAGGTAGAGTTTACCATTTAAATCATTTTTAGCCTAAAGTTAGAGAAAATATTAAAGGTGGTTTAAATAAAGAACCAAGAAGTACCCACATTTTTGTTAGCTCCCTTATTCAGTATAGTTCACTAGAAAAATTTATTATACCCTTGTTTAGTGCAAAAGAAAGGAGATACCTTTTAATTTAGAAAAACAAGGAAACCTTAGAAAAACCCTAGAAAAATAGCCCTGAGGAGAAACCACCCCAACCCTTGGAATAACTAATGTTTTGTTATTATGAACCTAGGGAAAATATGGAATCTGTTGTTTGATATTTTTCAAAAATCACAAGTTAGTTATAAGCACCATTTTGGCATAAAACTTTAGAAATCCACAACTAAATACCCAGTAGGCCTTTTTCTGTGATTTTTGACACAGAGGCCTACTATCACCTATGTATCTGGGCAAAAATAAAAATGGGTACAGAAACCTCAATTAAATCACAGCTATAGTGTAAAATGCCCTTTTTAAGCTTGTCTTTGTCAATTTTGTACAAGTAGTGTCTGAATTAGTACCCACCCCAAATTTATAGGACAAGCTACAGTGACAACTTGTAACCCACTGTAATTTTTGCAGAATTTTTGGAAAAAGTTAATTCACTGTTGTAGTTCAAACCCACACCAGATTTCACAAATAGAAAATGGAAAAGGGGAATTAATAGTGGAGATTATTGTTACCCTAACCCAACCAGCAAAACCCCTTAAATACTTACTAAAACATCTAAGGGAAATCCAAGTTTCAATCCACTGTGCTTATCCCTAGATAAAACCTAAACCTAAATTGGTAAGCATAAACCACTAAGAGCCGTATAACCAGGAAACCCTAAGTTACTAGCTAACTTAGTTTTTCTTCACTTAGCTTAATGCTTATTAAATTCTGCATAATCATGGCATACATATTCTTATTCATTGCATTCGATAGATTGCAACCTCACTGACGGAGAGTACGTCCTCGTGCCGGAGCAAGGTGTTGCCCAGGAGGTAGCCCCGGATCCAGCACCAGAGCCTGCCCTAGAGGATCTGCCTGCCCCAGCTTTGGAAGGCAAGCCCCGGTTTTTATGCATAACCTGTTTACTATGCTATTTTACTACACTTAATGATTGTAGGATTGAATGTGCACTTAAGTGTAGGAGTTGATTGAAACCCTAGTTGCATGATCTCAGGAATCCTGTTGTGATGGATACTAATATGTTAGGTCGAATAGTTGTTTTACTAATTAGGGATCTCGGTAGAAGTCGAGTGATTTTTCTAGCACTCACGCGAGGTCAGGAATTGGTTGTATCCAGTTTTATATCATAATGATGTTGGTATGTGGACAACTATCCATGGGGATTGGTTGTCTACGAGGTGGAAATTGGAATAAGGATTAAGGTGTGGTACCGTGAGTCAAGCGTTTGAACGTACAAAACATATGCCGAGAAATATGGTAAATCGGTAAGCCTAGTACCTGAGTGAACCTGGCAGTGGACATATCCCCTCACGCGACCTGAGACGTGGTCTCCCATTCCGGTTATGGTGGGTAAAAGTGTGGTCACTGCACGATGGCAGTTTGGGTCAGTGAGGCATTGTACGCCAAGGCGGTGAGCCCTGATCTGCTAACGGGGAATCGAGGGGGACGGTTGATGTGTGTGGGGACGGAGTGCCTCGCCACGTCGTGTGTTTAGGTTTACCTTGCAAGGTTTAAAAACTCGATTCGAATCGTCTGCTTATCGCAGCTAATGAGACTGCTTGAGCCATGCTGCTACATTGAGTAACAAGTGGAAATGTGATGATGTGACAAAAGATGTTGATTGCTAAATTTGCTTGCTACCATGAATGAGTAGGTAGTACACATCTAGTCTTAAGAGAGTCACACTAAAACATGACAAAGCAAAAACTTGATTTATAAACTCAGCTAGTGCTTTTGGCAACCAAACCCCACAGCCAAACAACTGCATGTCTAGAGGTAGAGGAGTAGACTCCTCACACCGGGTAAGTCTAGCTGAGTATTAGTATACTCAGCCTTGCTTGTGGCATAATTTTACAGGTTCTTTGGAGGACATGATTGCTGGAGTGACTTGGTCGTCCACCTTGCCACCGGGTTGGACAGTCGAGTGGGACCCTGCCTCGGCAGAGGAGGAGCATGAGGAGTGATGGGACAGGCTTCCCCATTTCTCTGTTTATTTATCGCTAGTTTTATTCCGCTGCATTCCGAACAATGATGACTACTTTTGCAAAATCTCCGATGATGATGTAATAAATTTAACACTCCCCAATGTATGGTTTTATGCTTTATTGTATTTGCTTTGTGCCTCACCATCGAGTGAGTACGTGGTACTTGATCCTATTAGTGGCCTCGTCGGACTAGATCCGAGGGACTGACGTGTTATTCCTATTTAAGTGAGGTCTAGCCTCTAAGGCGGGACTTAGGCACTTAAGTTGGAATAATTTGGACGGTTCCGCCACACGAACCAGCCCACGGACAGCAGAAACGCGTCCACAGCCCGCGCATGTGGTTTTGCGCAAAGGTCCCTAGCCATTCAAATATCTAATACAGAGTCCACGACATTGTTTACTTGTATCACTGACAATTTTACATAGGTGCTCCTACTTCTATTTCTTCGCGGTTTCACGTCACTGACGACGGCGCGCTCGCCCGCTGACCACTCCTCGCTGGGACTTGATACAAACGGTGATGACCGTCGAACCTGAGCACCTACCCACCATCCCCAAGCCAAGGTGACTCAATTCCAGACTTCAATTGAACTAATCGAGCTTGGGATTCCTTCTGCCCACGACTACGGCGGAGTAAGAACTCCAGTGAGCCTGTTCCAAGCAACAAAACATGGTAGTGTTTAAATTGAAGTTAGGGCCAGTATCACTGGCTCACCAGAGGTGTAGTACGCATACGAATTTGAACGGAGGGAGCATGGGAGGACCAATCGCCGTGAGGGTGCTCTCGGGAGTGCTCTGTGGCAGCGATGCAATGTTCTCGATGCCCAGCTGCAGTAGCATTCAATCGGTTAAGTAGGTGAGCTTCACTCGCACTAGAGGATGCTAAAACATGGCTCAGAGGGACATTATCTAACTTGAGAAGGGCTGGCCAAGACGAGGTGTCTTAGGGCGGCGTTGGTGACTGATTTTGGGAAACTCGGAATTCTCGGGCTACAGTGGATGAATTGAAGGGAGGAGTGGTGCACTAGGCGCGTAACAAGAAGGCGGAACAGGGAGGGCACTCAATTTTTAGTGACCACTCGTGTGCTTCGCGAATTTGGGATGAGAACGTTCACAGCGGCGGTGAGATCTTTCACTGGTCTATGCTTCGTGGTGTGTAGCGGCGCAATAGCTCATGAAGGGGTAACTTGCCATCTACACAGTTACGATGCCGTGGTGAATTGGTCCCCAGTGTGGTGCGACCGAGGAAGTCGGTAGCCACCAAAATGACCGCCGCTATGCCACGTCGACAGCAAGTGGGCACGATAGGGTAGAGCCCCGATTCAACCCCCCGGATCTTTTCACTCTCCCGCTGATCTTTTTGCTACCGCGCGGACGTCGTCCTTAGCCTTGCGCGAATCAAGGCGCTCGACACACCGGCGATGAGAAAGATCTTCTTCAGTTGACTGTTCACCCTTAATGACTCCATTGCTTTGCCTGACAGACCGACTTTAGGGGCATTTTCCTTCGATTTCCACGCGGTGAACTACCAATCTGACTGAATCAAAGTTATTCTCCTATATACCATCTTCAATTTTGTCATAGAGATCTTGATCATTTACTCACTGGATCAAGCACAATTTGGCTCCAAAGTCGACCAAATACCACTGACAGTGTGTTTTCAGATTAATGCTTGACTGACAGACCGACTTCTAGGGCATTTTACTCCAATTTCTATACAATTATTGGGCTAAGTCACTTACTCAATTTTGTACTACTATAGTAGCTCTACAACTTTGTTGCGGTGACTCATAACAAACTCCTCATAGATGAAGAGATATAGAGGCTTAAAGTTGGCTTGTTGACACTGTTTTCAGAGTTTAAGAACAAGGGTGCTCTTGGATCTTTTTGCAATTTACTCCAATTTTCACCACAAAACATGGAAATCCTAAAACATAAAAGTTACTTAACTTTTGTTACTCTATCATCTTGATGTATACACTTTTGACTAAAAGTGCATAAAATTGAAATCACCCTATAGGGCACTATTTACGGTTTGAGGGTTCCAAATTAGGGTTTTGAGTGTTCTAGGGTACATGTGGCACTTAAGCTCTCTAAGCTTAACATTTCATGATCATTTCCACCAACTTGTTCAGATCATACCTTAGTGCTCAGCTCACAAGGCCATAGGTCTCTAATCCTTAAAGAGAGATATTCTATTCTAGGGTCAAGAATCCCTTTTACCAAGTCAGATCATCACACAGGCATCACACCACATGTTTGTTTTGAACTTCTAGTCTAGTGGATGCATTCTAGGTGTATCATACATAATGTAATGCCAATGCATATGATGTCATGCCAAAGTTTTTGTTCTCATAACATCAGGCGGTGTTACATCCTTCCCCCCATAAAAGAACCTCGTCCCAAGATTTAAGGCTCTAGGGTAACTAATGGAAAAGGAAATGCGTCACAACTTTATTTCCTATTTTCTCTTACAAAGCAGGCGGTGGGTGTGTGGGTTTGTTCTAATTTTACAATAAAGTGCATAAACATTAAAGGTTACAGGAAGCTAAGAACTTAGGAAAATGTTTTTCTAAGAAATCCTTAGACTCCCATGTAGCTTCTTCTTCTGTGTGTTGGTTCCACTATACCTTGTAGAATTTGAGAGTCCTTTTTCGAGTAACTCGGTCTTTCTGATCCAAAACTCGGATGGGATGTTCTAAATAGGTTAAGTCTAGTTCCAAATTCATATCTGATATATCCATAGTTTGATCAGGGATCCGAAGACACTTCTTGAGTTGTGAGACGTGGAACACATTGTGTAGAGCAGATAATGACTTCGGCAGCCGAAGTCGCACAACCTACCCACACCGTTCAAGAATAGGGAACGGACCAATGTATCGGGGTGCTAACTTTCCTTTAACCCCGAATCGACTAACACCTTTCATTGGTGATACTTTCAAGTACACATGATCTCTGACTTGAAAAATTAATGGTCGACATCGTTTATCTGCATATTTCTTCTGTCGTGCTTGAGCTTCTCTCAAGTTATGTCTTATGCGTTGGACCTTTTCTTCCGTATCTTTGACCAAATTAGGTCTGAAAAACCACCGCTCCCCTGGTTTAAACTAATTCAAGGGTGTTCTACATCGCCGTTCAAACGGTGCCATTTTGATACTCTCTTGATAGCTATTATTATAAGAAAATTCTGCCAACGATAGACAATCATCCCACTTTTGTGGAAACTCCATGAAGCAGGCTCGTAGCATATATTCCAGTATTTGATTTACTCTTTCTGTTTGTCCGCTCGTTTGAGGATGATAGGCTGAACTATGGAGCAATTTAGTGCCCAAAGATTTATGTAACTCTTCCCAAAATTTGGATACAAATTGCAGTCCACGATCTGACACTATCGTCTTTGGCACTCCTTGCAAGCTGAGAATACGAGCAATGTACAATTGAGCATAAACAACGACTAGGTGATCGGTTCTGACTGGAAGAAAATGAGTTGTCTTTGTAAGCCGGTCCACTATGACCCAAATAGAGCCATATACTTTAGATGTCTTGGGTAATCCAACAACAAAATCCATACTTATGTCCTCCCATTTCCATGTTGGGATAGGTAATGATTGTAGGGGTCCAGCAGTTTCCATATGTACTGCCTTGACTCATCTACAAGTGTCACATTTTGCCACATAGCGAGCGATTTCTATCTTCATCTTAGTCCACCAATAATGTTGTTTCAAATCTTGGTACATCTTAGTACTTCCAGGTTGAATAGAATATCGACTAAGATGGGCTTCATCCAAGATTTGTTGACAGAGTTCAACATCCTTAGGCACCACTATGCGATCTTTAAACCATAACACTCCTTGGTCATCTTTCCTAAAACAAGTAGCTTTACCAGCTTCCATTTTCTCTTGAATATGCTTCATACCCTTATCAACCTTCTGAGCATCAATAATTCTTTGCTGAATAACCGACTCAAGCTTCAAATGCATTAAGGCTCCTTGTTGCACTATTCCCAGATTTAGTCTTTCCATTTCCTGACATAAGGTAGTGTTAGACAATCCCACAATGAGGCAATGACAAAATGCTTTACGACTTAAAGCATCAGCCACCACATTAGCCTTTCCTGGATGATAAAGAATCTCTAGGTCATAGTCCTTAATTAGATCGAGCCATCTTCTCTGTCTCATATTTAACTTTGACTGGGTGAAAATGTACTTTAAACTCTTATGATCACTATACATATGACATACATTTCCCAGCAGATAAGGACGCCAGATTTTAAGGGCATGAACTACAGCTGCCAATTCCAAATCGTGTGTCGGGTAATGTTCCTCATGCCGACGCAGCTGTCTTGAGGCATAAGCTATTACTCGGCCTTCTTGCATCAAAACACATCCAAGTCCAATGCCTGATGCATCACAATATACACTACCGGAATCAATCGCTTTGCCGAGTGCCTGAAGCACTCGGCGAAGCCTTAAAAACACTCGGCAAATGCTTTGCCGAGTGTTACACTCGGCAAAGAAGGCTCGGCGAACAGTGCATCGGCAAAGCCTTCTTTGCCGAGAGCTTTCTCTTGGGCACTCGGCAAAGCTCTTTGCCGAGTGCCAGACAGCACTCGGCAAAGAAAAGCGGCTGTTACGGTGCCGGGTGACGGAGACGGCGGCTTTGCCGAGTGTCCCTTGTGACACTCGGCAAAGAAGTTAGCTTTGCCGAGTGTCTTCCGGGCAGCACTCGGCAAAAAATCCATCTTTGTCGAGTGCCGCGTGGGACACTCGGCAAAGAACCCGCCAGGGAGGGTCCCCATGTCAGGTTCTTTGCCGAGTGTTCTGTGCGGCACTCGGCAAAGATGACCTCTTTGACGAGTGCCAGCAACATAACACTCGGTAAAGAACCTAAGCCGGTGCCCAGGTCTGTGCTCTTTGTCGAGTGTCATGGTCATAACACTCGGCAAAGAGCCTCTTTGCCGAGTGTTACACTCGGCAAAGTGACCAGTATATACCTTTTTAGTTTGATTTTTGTATTCCATCCACACAAATAGAAGATATCACATATATATCACATATATATCACATATATACATCACAGATATCATCACAGACATAAATAGCCAACACAAACATAAAACCGTCACCACAAACATAAATATCCATCACAAACATAAGTGTTCAACACAAGTATTAAACACGAACATAAGTCTCAAACGTCGCAAGCTCTCACATAAGTATCAAACACAGACATAAGTATTATACATAAGTTCTGAAGTCTAAAACAATGAAAACACAACACTCATGGAGGTGGGAGGTTTGACCGGGGCTGCGTTGGGCTGAACCCTTCCGGAGGGTTGTTGGATGCCGCCCCAGATTGGCCCTGCATAGAGAAGAGATTGCATGTGTTATACCAGATGCATTACAAACATCTAACTACAATTTTGATACTCACAGGAGTGTGGAAGAGAGTAGGGTCAACTGGAGGGAACAATGGAGGTGGCGGAGGGATGCCCTGTGCGGCGCCAAGGCTCTGCATGTACTAGAACATCTCCGCCATCCTCTGATCAGCCGCCGCCCTCTCCGCCATTATCCTCGCCTCCATCTCTTGACGTTCCCTCCTCTCTTCTTCTAGTTGGGTCTGTAATATTACAAGCCAATGTTATAGTAACTCAAAGAGAAGGTATATAACTCAAGAAAGGACGAGTTACAGAAGCACTAACCTCGAGTTGCTGTATGCGATGCTTTGAGCTGTCGTGCCGAGGTCGTATGGCTAGACTCGAGCCCGTGCTCCTTGCTCTCACCTAAGACAGAGTGGGAGTGGAGGACGAGTCGATTGCCCCGTCGGCAATCCAGTACCGCCCATGTCTCTTGCCTCCTCCAACCCTCATGAGCACATCAGTGTTGATCGGCTCGGTGCTCGGATCATAGTCTGGGCCATGGACCTCCTGCGCCATGGCGGTGTAGTCATGGAGGCGGCTGTAGACGGCGGGGTTGGTGTAGGCCTCGGGCCCGTCATCCGGGTTGTAGGTGACGTCGGACGTCACCTTACCCTTATGGGCCATAGCATAGGCCGAGAAGGTGGAGCAAGGCCTGCCACCATGTGACGCCGACTGCAACGAAAACCAACGAGATAGTTAGAAATAATATCTAACTTAGTGCTATATATCTAAATAAAAAAGGTGGCGTACCCATGCTTCGGCATATTGGCCCAGGCTCCGGCTGCCTTGGTGGTGGGAGGGGCCTTGCATCATCAAACGACGTTCCCGGCTAGCTGTGTGCGCCTCGTCCCACTCAGCCGAACACCACCTATCCACCATCTGCTCCCAGCACAGAGGATGTGCGGCGCACCAATGTGGAATCATCTGCAAAATAAACACGTAAAGTGCATATCAGAAGATAAAATAAAATTCATGCATGGAGTACTGGTACCAAACATGCATGACTTTACCTGCAGGTACTGCTCCCTGGTCAACGACATGGTTCGGGCTTGAGTTTTGGTCACCTTCTCCCCAAGGACGGAGCCGTGGTAGGTGATGATGGCCTGGATGCGGGCCTCATAGTGCATGTCCACGACGAGCTTCTTACAGCTCGTGGTGGCCACCACATCCGCCCTAGCCTCGTATCCAGCATCGCATCTGAAAAAATCCTGCATACAAAAACGATGTATCCATACATTATTTCAAAAATTTGCAACGAATGCGACATATTTTACATTATACTAAGACTTACCCACAGCTCTTGCTTCACCCGCTCCGCCTTGTTATTGAATTCCCTGCCGTCTCGGTCTACTGCATCGGGGGCGACGGCGTAGTGGTCGAAGGTGAAGGCTGGGCCCGTCACTCCGGCGTACTCCACAAGTCCAGGGAAGTGTTCCCTGCACAGCAGGACGAGGATGTTATTGGGGGGCGACGATGACCCCCAGCATAATCCAAAACCGTCCAAGACCTGTCCAAGTGATAAATAAAAAGTATTAGTTTATATTATGATTTTGAACACATAATATGAACAAGAATGAAGAACATAAAGTTACATACCTCTCCCCTTCCGGCCAAATCAGCGGCCGTCTATCCCAAAGTATGGGACGCGGCAGGAGACTCGTGGGGCCTCACAGGTAGATGCTCCTCGAACTAGAGCCGCCTGAACCTGAGGCGTCCTGCTGCTGGTCGTCGTCGTCCTAAGGCGCCGCCTGCTGCTGCGCTGCCTGCTCTGCATCGTCCGCCGTCCTACTCCTCCTCCCCCTCCTCCTCCTCAGGAAACCGCCCACCATATTTGTCCAACAACCTGCAATTAAGAGTAAACAAATAAGCACATATAAAAAGATGTATTTAAAAACAGGTGCAAAATAAAAAGTCATATAGCATTACATCGATTAAAAATAATCTTCATATTTGTCGGGGTTAGCCGGATCATAACTCTCATCATCACTATCAAGCATTTCAATCTCAACACCATCGGAAGACGCAAGTTTGTCATTAATGTCATTGCCTTCAAGGATTACTAAGTCATTATCATTTTGCACCTCATCATCCTCCTCATCAACAACCATTTCAATATCTACGTCCATTCCGATAGCTTCGGTTAAGTCTATCTCAAATCGCCCTTCTAGCCCATCTTCTTGGAAGAACTCTCCATCATATGTGTCCGGGTCTAAGTTGTAATCTTCATCGTTAGGAACAGGTAACCTCCCGTGCGGCGATACCTTATACACAACATCCCAACCCTTAAGATGTTCTTTCGTTTGACACGCATATGGGAGATAATACACTTGTGTGGCCTGTTGGGCCACGATATAGACATCGTCTCCTGCTAAGGTGGAATCTTGTCGAATTTCGACTATCCCAAGATTAGAATGTGTCCGTCTCGTCACTTGAGTGTCAAACCAATGACATTTGAATATCACTGGAGTAAGAGGTTTGGAACCATAAAAATTGAGCTCATATATTTCTTCGATTCATCCAAAATAATCGACATTGTCAAGGCCCGGCGTAAAGACTCCAGAACACGTTGTTTTCCGATTGGGCCGACTTTTGTCATAGTGTGTTGTGCGAAAATGGTATCCATTGACGTCATACCCAGAATATTTCTTGACCCTATAAGCAAAGTCGTTAGCTACTTGTCTCAACTCGGCACTCATAGACGGATCTCTTTGGCCCTGCAAGTATTCGCAAGTTAAAAGACGCTAAATTGAGTTTAAAGACGTATCTCTTTTACAAACTAAGCACGTACCTTATGTTTGAACCAGGAAATTAAATCGGGCAACCCATTTCTCGCACCCTTTCTAAGAAGAGCGTCATATTCCTGTGGAGTGGGGTCCCTTGATAGACGCCAGAATTCATGAAGAAATTGTTCCATGTATGGCGTCACCTCTTCGAGGTTGGTCAATACGTATAGCATGATATGCCGCCACTCTTCATGTGTCAGGGTCTTGGTGGTCGAGCCACTTGCGCTTCTGAGTTGGCCTCGAAATATGCTAAGGTTCGATTCATTGTCGCCATCATTGTAACGAGAGGGTGGATTATGCACGCTCGGCAGTTTGTCACCATAATAAGTTGTTGTGAAGTTTGAGACCTCCTCTAGAATGTATGCCTCTACAATGGAAGCCTCGATTTTGCATTTATTTCTACATTTCTTTCGAATAGCCTTTAGACATCTCTCGATTGGATAGCACCAACGTCCCTGCACGGGCCCCCCATTCGTGCCTCATAGAGGAGATTAAGAATCAAATGCTGCATTGGATTGAAGAAGCCAGGTGGAAATATCTTCTCAAGCTTACATAGTAACACGGGGGCCAATCTTTCCAAGTCTGCAACCACGGTCCGAGATAACTCTTTTGCACAAAGCTGACGGAAGAAATAGCTCAACTCTGAAAGCGCTAGCCAGACATGCTCAGGGACATAGCCTCGAACCATCGCAGGAAGAATCCGTTCAATCCATATGTGGAAGTCTTGACTCTTCATCCCTAAGACTCGCATAGTAGATAAGTTCACCCCCCTACTCAGGTTAGCTGCATATCCATCAGGGAATATCAACATCTTGATCCACTGAAGTACTTCCTTCCTTTGGGCCCTGCTTAGGACGAAATCGAACTTAGGCCTTCTCCACGTCTTTCCGCCACTTGGCGGCTTCATCTCTAGTTTTGGTCTATCACATAACGCTGCTAGATCCACTCTTGCCTTCACATTATCCTTTGACTTATCAGGAATGTCCATAATTGTTGCCCACAGTTCCTCGGCAACATTCTTTTCAGTGTGCATCACGTCAATGTTGTGTGGAAGGAGCAGGTCGTCATAATAGGGGAGCCGAGTCAAGCCAGACTTATGTGTCCACATATGCTGCTCACCATATCCCACAAAACCACCTTCTGTATTGGCCACGAGCCCATCTATCTGTTGACGAATTTTGGCACCAGTCATCGTTGCAGGTGGGCGGTCTGTCACTACGACACCTTTCGTAAAGTTCTTGATGTCTAGGCGGAATGGATGGTCAGCAGGAAGAAATTGTCGATGTTTATCGAAGGACGAATATTTGCCACCCTTTTTCAACCAAATGAACCTGAGAGCTTCCTTGCAAACTAGGCATGGGAACTTACCGTGAACACACCAGGCACAGAATAGCCCATATGCCGGTAAGTCATGCATGGAGTACTGGTACCAAACATGCATTCTGAAGTTTGTCTTCGTAGCTCGGTCATATGTCCATACCCCTTCCTCCCAGGCACGTACCAATTCATCGATCAAAGGCTCCATGTACACGCCCATTTTGTTCCTCGGGTGTCCGGGAATTATCAACGACACGAATATATTCTGCCTTTGAAAGCACACACCAGGGGGGAGATTGATTGGGACAACAAACACGAGCCAACATGTGTACGGGGCAGCGCTCATTCCATAGGGATTGAACCCATCTGTGGCCAACGCAACACGTACATTACGAGCCTCTTCGGCTTTCTCACGGTGAATGTCATCAAAGTGTTTCCATGCTTCACCATCTGATGCGTGCACCATCTTGTCAGGATTGTATCGTTTTCCATTTTTGTGCCATGTCATCTGTTTCGTGGATTCCTCTGTCATGTAAAGACGCTGGATCTTCGGTATGAACAGAAGGTGTCGTAGGATTGTCAAGAGGATGTCGAGCTGCCTCTTCTGTCCATCACCAGAGTCTACCTCCATAAACCTAGACGAATTACACTTGGGACAGTACTTTGCCTCCGCGTATTCTTTCCTAAATAGCACGCAACCCTTCGGACAAGCATGAATCTGCTCATACGTCATCTTGAGTGCACGAAGTAGTTTTTGTGCCTCGTACATGCTCTTTGGCAGAACGTGATCATCCGGAAGCAGACTCCCAATAACCGTCAACAAGCCATCGAATGCATCTCTACTCATGCTGTACTGCGACTTGAACGCCATTACACGCCCAATGGCATCCAGTTGAGAAACCTTTGTCTGGCCATGAAGGGGCTTCTGTGCCGCGTCGAACATGTCGTAGAACTCCTTTGCAGTCGGCTCTGGCTCGTCATCCATACATCCTCCCGTGTACTGTGCCTCCTGATAGTCGTTCAACATATCCGCTACCCCCGCATCCGCATCATAATCCTCGACACGTTGTCTCAGCACCTCCTCTCTCGTACGATGCGCTTCACCATGAAATATCCACCGAGTATAGCCCGGCGTAAATCCATTCTTCCAAATATGTTCTACCATGGTCTTCTTTGGTTTTCTTTTCCGGTTGTCACATTTGCTGCACGGGCATGGGACTAGACTCGCTCCTTTAGCAGCTTCGCCATATGCCCGTTCCACGAAATCATCGGTCTTTCTAATCCATTCAGTGGTGACATCGTTCCTTCCTCTACGGCCCGTGTACATCCACTCACGGTCCTCCATCCTCTAACATATATAACCGAGTATAGTTTAATATAGACATGTAATGCATGTACACTACGTTCCTACCTTCTAATAGGTGAGGATAGGTCCTAATCCCACCCGCGGTTGCGTAGATGGAGTTAGTTTCCATGCTCTACTCCGATGCGAGATAGAATTTCGGCAGCACCTCCCCGATGTTCTCCAGATACACGTCCTGGCAGGGAGAGTGTACTGTCCGGAGAACAACAGGGAGGTGACGCCGAAACTCTATGTCGGACCGGAGTAGAGCATGAAACTAACACCATCTACGCAACCGCGGGCTGTCCAAAAAACGTGGACAATTCGAAACTGATACATTTGTAGATATGCAAAGATCTGCATATCTACACCGTATCTCTTTCGAACGGGAGACGCCTAACTGGGTTACGTGATCTACGACCATGATGCGGAAATTGAGGTTGTAACTAGGGTGGCGATGGAGTTAGGCTAGCGGTGCTGTGGCGGGTCGGTGCAGTGGCGACTCGACGCGGTGCAGGCAGACCCGCAACGGCTAGGAAGACCTCTGCAAAAAAATAAACAAGCCTGTCAATAAAAAATTTCGGCAACACCTCCCCTGCACGGGGAGGTTTCCAAAACCTACAAATAAAAATGACAACACAATGGCTGACATCCACACATATATCAACGACACGATGGCCGACAATATATCCACACATATATCCACACATATATCCACACGTTTATGAAATACATAATATAACACATTAATATAAACATGTGTTTATGAAATACATAATATATAAAACATCAATACATTAATCTATAAAACATAAATACATTAATATAAAAATTAATACATAATTTAATAAAATTATACCTTAAGACGACGGTGACGGGCGGGGGAGACGGTGGCGTACGGCAGGACGGCGGTGGGGCGGCGCGGCGAGCGGCGCTCGCGGTGGCACGGCGAGCCGGCGGCGCGCGGCTTACGCGGGCGGGCGCGGGCGAGCTGCGCACGTCGGCGGCGGCGCGGGGTGCGGCGGGGCAGCGGCGGCGCAGGGCGCGGCGAGGCAGCGGCGGCGCAGGGCGCAGCGGCGCGGCGGGCGCGGGCGGCCTCGGCGGGCGCGGGCGGGCGCGGGCGAGCTGCGCACGTCGGCGGCGGCGCAGGGCGCGGTGAGGCAGCGGCGGCGCGGCGGCGATTTAGGCGGCGGCGGCGCACAGCGGTTAAGAGAGAGTGAGAGGAGAGAAAGAAGAAGAAAGAAGCGGGCGCGAAGTATATTTTACTTCTTTGCTGAGTGCCCGCGATCTGGCACTCAGCAAAGATTTTTTTTTTTAAATAAGCTTTGTCGAGTGTCAGATCGGCGACACTCGGCAAAGACTCCTTTGCCGAGTGTCGAACAGGTGACACTCGGCAAAGTATACTTTACACTTCTTTGCCGAGTGTCTACTTGGGCGGCACTCGGCAAAGCATACTTTGCCGTGTGTCACCATCTGACACTCGGCAAAGTACATTTGTATTTTTTTTTGTTTTTGCCACCAAACTTTTTGTGGTTTGTTCCTACACTATGTAGACCTACATATACCATTTGGGGACAATTATAACTGTGTTTGCAATATCTATTAGATTTAGTTCGTTTATTTGAATTTCTTCGGAAAATTCAGATTTGAACTGTAGGTCACTCGAAACTTAGAAAACCGTGCATGCAAAAATGATATTCATGTTACTTACCATAAGTTACGACCGATTCCAGGAGCGTACCGGAAACGTCGAGCAACATGTTCACTAAACATGGTCGTGAACTTGCCATCCACAGGTTTAAAAATTGTATAAAACACAAACAAAGTCAGAAAATCATGAAACTTGTCCACGTGTCATGATATCATGTACAGGTTGTGATAAAAAATTGAGAATGTTTGGACAAAGTTGTGAGACACTATGTGTAGAAACCTAAGAGAACTACACATGAAATCATAGAGTTTCAATGTGGATCTCTTAGGTTTGTACACATAGCGCGTCATAGTTTTCTCGAAATTTTTTCAATTTTTTATCGCAGCCTGTACATATGATATCATGACACGTGGACAAGTTTCAGGATTTTCTGACTTTGTTTGTGTTTTATACAATTTTTAAACATGTGGATGGCAAGTTCACGGCCATGTTTAGTGAGCATGTTGCTCGAAGTTTTCGGTCCGCTCCTGGAATCGGCCGTAACTTATGCTAAGTAACATGAATATCATTTTTCATGCACGGTTTTCCATGTTTCGAGTGACCTGCAGTTCAAATCTAAATTTTCCGAAGAAATTCAAATAAACGAACTAAATCTACTAACGATTGAAAACTCTGTTAAAATTGTCCACAAATGATACATGTAGGTCTACATAGTGTAGGAACATACCACAAAAAGTTTGGGAGACAAAATAAAAAAAATAAAAATATACTTTGCCGAGTGTCTAGAGATGACACTCGGCAAAGCTTCCTTTGCCGAGTGCCTACTATGTGGCACTCGGCAAAGAAGCCTCTTTACCGAGTGCCAGCCGTTGGCTCTCGGCAAAGACTGACGGCCGTCAGCTTTGGGACGGCCGCTGACGGCCCTTTGCCGAGAGCCCCCTTTGCCGAGTGTCTAACACTCGGCAAACTTGTCTTTGCCGAGTGTTGTCCTGTGCCGAGTGTTCAGCACTCGGTAAAGGGGTTCTTTGCCGAGATCCTAACTTTACCGAGTGCGGCACTCGGCAAAGCCTTCTTTGCCGGGTGCCCGACAAAAGGCACTCGGCAAAGAATACAACACTCGGCAAAGCCTAGGATTCCGGTAGTGATACATCAAACGGCTTCTCAATATCCGGTTGAGCCAAAACCGGTGCAGTGGTCAGTAATGTTTTCAACTGTTCAAAGGACTCATTACACTTGGGAGAACAAATAAACTTAAAATCATTCTTCAACAGCTCTGTCCTACGTTTAACAATCTTGGAGAAATCTGAGATAAACCTACAGTAGTACCTAGCTAGTCCAAGGAAGCTTCTAACCTGATGCACTGTGGTAGGAGATTTCCATTCCAGAATATCCTTAACTTTGTTGGGATCAACCGCAATTCCATTAGCTGATAAAAATATGCCCTAAAAATTGGATTTCCTCTAACCAAAACACACACTTGCTGAATTTAGCATAAAGTTGATGTTCTCTTAAGCGCGTTAAAACAATCCGCAAATGTTCTGCATGCTCCTCCTTATTCTTGGAATAGATCAGAATATCATCGGTAAAGACCACCACAAATTTGTCTAATTCTGGCATAAACACTAAATTCATTAAGTATGTGAAATGGGATGGAGCATTTGTTAATCCAAAGGACAAAACCAAATACTCGAATAATCCATATCGAGTTGTGAAAGCCGTCTTGGGTATATCTTCATGTCGAATTCTTATCTGATGATAGCCCGATCTGAGGTCAATCTTAGAAAATACTCAGGCTCCAGTAAGCTGATCGAATAAAAGATCGATCCTGGGAAGGGGGTAATTGTTATTAATGGTAACATCATTAAAGGGTCGGTAGTCCACACACATTCATAGGGTTTGATCCTTCTTCTTGACAAAGATGGCTGGACATCCCCATGGCGATGAACTCGGTTTGATAAATCCCTTCCCCAGCAAGTCTTGCAATTGCGTCTTTAGTTCTGTCAATTCATTGGGAGGCATACAGTACGTTCTTCTAGAAATAGGAGCCGTACCAGGTTTCAACTCAATCACAAACTCACGTCTCTCTCAGGAGGTAATTCGGGTAAATCTTCAGGGAATACATCTGAAAATTCACATACAACTAGGATGTCATGTATCTCTTGCACTATGGCTTCAAAAGCTCGTCCGGTTGTCTTGACTGGGACAAATACAGGGACAGACAACCTGACTTCTTCTTGTCCATGATCTAGCTGAACAGTCCTTTGATTGGTATTGATAATAGCCTTATTTTGGGCTAACCAATTCATACCTAGAATCACATCTACGGCTTGCCCTTTTATAACTATCATATTGGCGGGGAAATTATATCCGGCTAAATTCACGGGTACGTGGAAGACTACTTCCTTAGTGAAAATTTGACCCCTAGGTGATTGAATAACAAGACCCTTCTTTGATTCAACACTAGGTATGCAATGCTTCTCAACAAAAGCCTTGCTCATGAAAGTATGCGATGCACCAGAATCAAAAAGAATGATGGCGGGATGATTGGCAACGGAAAACGTACCCATCATCATAGGCTCTCCTTCTGGGGTGGTAGCCACTTGAGTATAGTAGACTCGTCTAGTTTTCCTTTCACCTTTGCCTGCCTGAGTGCTTGCCACATTTTCCTTGCCTTGAGATGTGCTTCCAGAAGCCTTTTGGAAGTTTGATTTATTTTGCTTCTGATAGGGACAATCCTTGATGAAATGTCTAGACTTCCCACAGTTGAAGCAGTTGTTAGATGAACTAGGTAAGGCTAGGAAACGAGTACCAGGGGCACTCAGTTGAATATTTGGAGTAGGGGCAGTAGTGGGACGGATGAAGACCAGTTGCTTGAAAGGATATGAAGATGGACGAGGAAAAGAGCGGTTTGGGTTAAAGGGACGGATCACCAACCTTGACCGCTTCTCGGGTCCTTGAGAGGACCCCTCACCCCCTTCACGCCCAAACCTTTTTGTCTTTCCCTGCCCCGAATTCTTTGCCTCCACCGAGAGCGTTGTGCTCATGGCCCTGCTTAATGTGAGATCTAGACAAGTGGCCATCTTTCGCTGTAGCTGATCATTCAGACCTCTCATGAAACAACTCTTCTTTTTCAGGTCCGTGTCAACTTGCTCTATGGCATACGGGGAGATATGGTTAAACTTGGCAAGGTATTGCATTACAGAGTCTCCTCCTTGCTTCAAGCGAACAAACTCTTCCAGTTTCATCTGCAGAACACCATCTGAAATGTAATGCTCCCTAAACGCTTGCTTGAACTCTGCCCACGTAATAAGATGACCTTCAGATTGAATAGCTACGAAGTTTGCTCACTAGGTACTGGCGGGACCTCTCAATTGTTGAGCAGCAAACAGAGGCTTCTGGGTCTCTATGCATCGAAACAGTCCAAATTTCTGCTCCATAACACGAATCCATTCGTCTGCCTCCAAGGTTTCTTCTGCTTTAATAAAAATAGGTGGACGGGTTTCCGAAAATTCCATGTACGTGGTGTCTCTGGGGTTTGGTGTTGGCCTCTGCCTCCTTGCTGATGAATTTGATTTCCAGCCATTTCTTGAAGAAACCGAGTATTATCAGTAGTGGCATTTATCAAAGCAGCAATAGCCTCTGCCAGCGTGGGAGGTACAGGTGGTGGGATCGGAATTTCCTCCCCACCACGAGAAGTTCTAGCCCCATCATGAGCACGAGTTCTGGATAGCATGTGAAGAAGAAAACATACTTGATTATTACACATCACAATTACATAGCCTCTGTTACATTATTCCAAACTTGTTCTAATTATACATACTCAACTTATACAACTCACTTTTCCTTATTTAGATTACATAAGGAAACAACCTACTTCTACAGTAATCTAGTCATCCGCGTCTTTGGTTGCTCCCGCTCCACTGCTAGCTTCAGGAGAACGATCATCCGTGATGTTCATGGCAGGAGGGGTTCCAAAGATATCCAGCTCCCCATAAGGTCCTCCGCTAGCTGCTCCTGATGCACCAGCTCCCATCGCCGTGACCTCCGGTGGTACATTCGGATGTAGCTGGTCATACAACACATGCACTTCCTCGTGCAGAGCAATATTATACACTTGCAGATTTTCTAGGGCTGCGCTTAGCTCTTCCACCCGGGCTCGGGTAGTTGCCTTGCAATCCTAGGCCATAGATCGTGAATTTACAGCCCAGGCAATAGCCCTATCACGCTCCACAATTTCGCGTTGCAAACGCTCAACCTCTACTGACTACTCGACAATGTGGCAACTATCACGCGCACATTCCCTGCGTCCATGGCGCAGTTCCATCGTTAGACATTCAACTCTAGCCTCTAGATCCCCTATGGGATCATTACTCCCACTACTGCTCCCCTCATGTCGAGGAGCCAACTGGTGCTTGAAAGGGAAATGTGCCCCTAGGCCATTTCTATAATGTTTTGGTGATTAGATGCACAACACAATATGTGAACTAACATAATACTAAGCAAAGGAATACAAAGATGGATCAATTGAGAAGGTAAGCTCTAGACACTTAGTAAATTATTTTATGTGCTAAACGTGCTTGTCTAAGTGCCAGGAATCAAATTGAGACAAGTCCAAAAGGAGCAAAGGAAGTCCAGCTGAAGCAGCCACTGCGGGTGCACCAGACTGTCTGGTGTGCACCAGACAGTGTCCGGTGCCCAGGCTGCTCGGTTGATGAACTCACTGCTCTCGGGAAATTGCTAAGGGCGCTGTAGCTAAAATTCACCGGACTGTCCGGTGAGCCAACAGCGCCCGCGCCAACGGTCGGCAGCACGATCAGCGGACGACACGTGGTCAGGGCCAACGATCACTTGGTCGCACCGGACTGTCCGGTGTGCACCAAACAATGTCCGGTGTACCAAGTGGACCAAGGGCTCAATGGTCGGCTTCGCCAGAAAAGGAAAGAGATTGGGCACTGTTCATGTCCGGTGGTGCACCAGACTGTCCGGTGCGCAAACCGGTAGAAGGCAAGAATTGCCTACCAAATGGAGTTCCAACGGCTCCTAGCTACCTTGAGGCTATAAAAGGGACCCCTAGGCGCATGTAGCACATACACCAAGCCTCCATAGAACATCCTAAGATGCCTAGACTCCCCAAACACGCATTCAAATCATCGTGACTTAGAATTGAGCACTTTGTTAGCTGTAGACTTGTTGCGCTATTCTTGTGTGTTCTCTTCTTAAATTGTGTGCGTGGGATTGCTGTGACTCTAGCTCTTGCATGTGTTTCTTTCCCTCCCTTACTCTTGTGCTTTTTGTTGTGAACAACATTGTAAGGGTGAGACGCTCCAACTTGTGGAGATTCCTCACAAACGGGAAACATCTATAAGGAAGAAAACCGTGGTATTCAAGTGGATCATTGGATCACTTGAAAGGGGTTGAGTGCAACCCTCGTCCATTGGGACGCCACAACGTGGAAGTAGGCAAGTGTTCTACTTGGCCGAGCCGCGGGATAAAATCACCATGTCTCTAGTGTCGCTTTTGTTTGTGATTGGTTTCTCTTCTAAAGTTCTCACTTAATCACTTGTGCTATTGTTCCAAAGTTCAATACTCATTTGAAAGGAACAATCAAGTAAAGAACTCTTGCTATAGCAACTTGGTTTTAATCTTACTAACATTTCATAACCAAGTGTGTGTTATTTAGTGTTGAATTTTACAGGATCACCTATTCACCCCCCTCTAGGTGCTCTCAATTGGTATCAGAGCCGTACTCTTCATTAAGGGACTAACTGCCCGAAGAGATGGATCCTAAGGGCTAGGGGATGGTGATCAACGATAAGGAGAAGTAGACCCTCTTCAACGAGCCAAGAGATAACAAGCCCACTGACTCAGGCTCGAGCCACAAGAAGAGGGATGGAAAGAAGAAGAGGCGCATAAAGAAGATCATCTACTACGATAGCGATGTCTCCTCTTCTTCACCAAGGGATTACGACGACAAAGACTCTTCGTCGAAAAAACGGTTAATCAAAACTATTCCTTTGATTACTCTTGCATCCCTTACAATTCGAATGCCCATTTGCTATCTATTCCTCTTAGAAAACCCCCACACTTTGATGGAGAGGATTATTCATTTTGGAGTCATAAAATGCGTAGTCACTTATTTTCCCTCCATCCTAGTATTTGGGAAATTGTTGAAATGGAATGCATTTCGATAGTACTGATAACCCTGTATTTATCAATGAGCAAATACATAAAAATGCCCAAACCACCACTATTTTGCTAGCATCTCTATGTAGGGATGAATATAACAAAGTCAGCGGCTTGGACAATGCCAAGCAATTATGGGACACCCTCAAGTTCTCTCACGAGGGTAATGACGCCACCATGATTACCAAGATGGAACTGGTGAAAGGCGAGCTAGGGAGGTTCGCCATGATAAGGGGAGAGGATCCAACTCAAACGTACAACAGGCTCAAGACCATTGTCAACAAAATTCGAAGCTATGGAAGCACAAGATGGACAGATCATGATGTCGTCCGACTCATGCTAAGGTCATTTACTGTTATTGATCCCCATCTTGTAAATCTTATTCGTGAGAACCCCAGGTACACCAAGATGACGCCCGAAGAAATTCTTGGAAAATTCGTGAGCGGGCGCATGATGGTGAAAGAAGCAAGGTACGTGGATGATGCCTTAAACAGACCACTTCCTGTCTATGAGCCGCAGCTCATTGCTCTCAAAGCAACCAGCAGCAAGGAAGTGCTACCTAGCAAGGTAGCATAAGTGCAGGCTTCCGGGCTCAATGAGGACGAAATGGCGGTCATCATCAAGTGCTTCAAGACTGCCTTGAAGGGACGCAAGGAGTACCCTAACAAGAACAAATCAAGGGGAAAGTGCTCCTGCTTCAAATGCGTTAAGTCTGGTCATTTCATAGCATAATGTCCTGATAATAACAATGACTAGGCATAAGAAAAGTATGGGAAGAAGGAAAGAAAGAAAAACTACAGGAAGGCGAAGGGCGAGGCACACATTGGAAAAGAGTGGGACTCTGACTGTTCTTCATCCGACTCCGATGATGAAGGACTTGCTGCCTCGACCTTCAACAAATCTTCTCTCTTCCCCAACGAACGACACACATGCCTCATGGCTAAGGAGAAGAAGGTATGTATACGAGATACACCTAAGTACACTTCTTCTAGTGATGAGGAATATTCTGATGATGATGAAATAGATTATATTGATCTTTTTAAAGGATTAGATAGATCTAAGGTAGACAAAATAAATGAATTGATTGATGCACTTAATGAAAAAGACAAGCTACTAGAAAAACAAGAAGATATTCTCTATGAGGAACATGATAAGTTTATTAGTGTTCAAAAATCTCTTGCACTAGAAGTTAAGAAAAATGAACTATTGTCTTCTGAGTTGTCTACCTGTCATAATTCTATTTCTAGCCTTAAGAATTTAAATGCTAATTTAAGAACTGAGCTAGAAAAAGTTAATGTACCAAGTTCAAGTGTAGAGCATTGTGTAATTTGCAATAGGTGTAAAGATTTTAATGTTGATGCTTGTAATGAACATGCCTCTACTATTCTTAAATTAAAGAATGATGTTGCAAGTCTTAATGCTCAACTTAAGCTTGTAAGGATAACTATGAGAAACTAAGATTTGCTAGGGATGCCTACACCATAGGTAGACACCCCTCAATTAAGGATGGACTTGGTTTCCAAAAGGAGACCAAGAACTTTACAAGCCATAGGACTTTCAATCTCAACAAGGAGAAAGGGAAGGCTCCTATGGCTAGTAGTTCTCAAAAGAACCATGCCTATCTTTATAAGAAAATTCCTAATGTTACTCATCATGATAAGTGTCATAATCATTTTGTATGTCTGTCACACCTGGATTTAAGGGACAAAGCCGGGTGCATCTCATATATGCGCTAAAGAAGACAACACATATAATAACAGAGTGTATAGAGATAAATGTCATAATAACATCAGAGTACTTATTACATTGCGGAAGTCTTACAAAATAAAAGATAAATATAAAACGAACTAAAGTCCATCCTTGGCGCCATAAAGTCAACTAGGAGACGCCACCTAGATTAGATCAAACTCCTCGTTATGTGCTCCTCTTGAACCACCTGTTCTTCTCCTGTGGGGGTGTGAGACAGCAAGGGTGAGCTCACACATGATCATCACTCAACAAGTTGTGGGGAATAATGTGGCCTGAACTCACCAAAGATGGGAGTTTCATGTGATGTGTAAAGCTGATCAACAATAGGGGTTAAAGCTAAGCATTGCTTTTAATAAGTTGGTCAAAAATTTATTAGCAATTACTAAGTGTAAGTAAATACCAAACCATAATAAGAATAATAGAACAAAATTAATAAATAATTCCATTCAATGCAAATGACAAATTGAATTTAGTTCCATAAATTAATCATGCGAGAGTCCTGAGCTGCTCTTGACCGTGAGCTCGGCTAGTATACCAGTTTTACACTCTGCAGAGGTTGTACCCTTTACCCACATGTCATGTCACCCGGTTGCCAAGGGGTCTAGAAGTCCCATTCATCTCTATCGAGGAGATGAGGCAGGGTAACACTACAAGGCCTTTACAAAGTTCCACTAGCTTCCGAAAACCCGCTACAGTTTATAGGAAGAGAAATTGTAGGAAACCCCCCGTCTGACCCATCGCAGCAAAATCAACCCGAGAACCTCCCTACATGCCTACTCCCCTACTGCCCTTGCCCCATTCGGGTAAGGTAGTCTTCCACTAGCTTTCCTAATTAGTTAGCCAAGGGGTCCCATTCCTCTTTTGTGGTGGCACGTGTTTCTCAAGTTAAGCTCCATGTTCCAATTAACAACAATGATCTTGACATGAACAGAAATAAAATAACAAAATAATTGGAACATGGATATAATGAAATATTAACCCAAAACCATATAAAGCAATAGCAAAACTACCCAATTGATTAAGGGATAACCAATGTAAAAGGATAAACATTCTAGGGTGACCTATTGTGTCCCATAGAAATTAAACCTATGCATTGATACGTGATAATAAAGAACATTATTGGGTAAAAACTGGTCAAGGGCACAGCTTGCCTTCAATGAGCTCCTGCTCAGCAACTTCTATCTGCTGAACACCGGGATCCTCAGCCACTGGCTCTTCTACTCGCCACAATACAAACAAGCATAGTATATAGAGAAAACTAACATCACACCAAACACATAAATAATAATCTACACATTAAAATAAGATCCTAGGAATAGGAATCATTAATTTTGGGGTTATAGATTTTAAGTTATGAATTTCTGAAGATTTTATGTATTTGATACAAGATTAATTAAGAGATAAATTTTAATGTGGCTTTCATGTCAAAACAGTGGAACTATTTGATAAACAACAATATTACAAAATTATAGAAATTGGAATGGACTAATTTGGACTTCATATGAATTTCTTATGAATCAAACAAGTCCTAGGAATTGTTTTATATTAAAAATCTATTTTCTAATTCGTTTATCCAATTTAAATGGTCTATGGACTGCGCGTAAATTAGACAGAAACGTAGGGGGTCTGGTATAAAAATCCCTAAGACTCAGGGCGCCTCAAATATGGACAACAGATTGATTCCTAGGTTTTCCAGGGTCTCTTATGTAAACTGGCGCAACGAAGAGGTATCGGCCACGATGGGCCATCGGATCAGTGACAAAGCGCCCAGATTAGATCTAGCCTGCCACGAACCGGTATGCTCCGCTAACCGTCTGATCTAAAATCAAGCACAAGGATAGCTCTTCACTTAAAACGAATTGTTACGTGATCGTGGCCACTGGATCGACGATCAATGGCCCGCAATAGATCATAACCCACTGGACCATGCTACCCCTCGGATCAGGATCCGATGGCGCACAGCGACGCAGTCGAACCGCTACCCTTCGTGTAATCTCTAGCGCCCATTCTAGATCGAGTGGCCCAGGTTTCATCTACGCAGTGGCACACTCAGGACCGTTGATTTACGGCTACAGCGAGCGCCATTACCGGTGATGTCTTACACGAGGAATCCTAGCTCCAAATCCCAATCCGACAGGTGCAAAATGCAATAGATGTAAAGGCGAAACTAGGTATAGTCATCTCACCGAGGGTGGTGTGCGATGGTGATGAGCCCACGGTGGAGTGCGGATCTGCGACGATGCTGGCCTCCAGCGAGCAATTGGCGCCAATTTGGTCCCGCCCACGGTGAAAGTTCCCCACACGCACCAGCGCCAGCTCCCAGCGCTCCCAACGTTCTCGCACAAAGGTTAAACCAGTGCTTGGCTGGGGTCTTTACCTACGGCGGAGCACCCTTTTCCGTTTCTCTCTTTCTCGATGCACACAGTAGCAGGTGACGGCGCAGGGCTCTAGTCGAAACAGAAGGAACTGAGCGCGGTGGCTCTTTTTTATTGCCACGATGGCGAGGTAGGTCCACAAGAATCGGTGTGGCTGCCTAGAATTCTGCATCGGTAGTTGTGGTTAGCGCCATGGATGCGCCCGTAGCGGAGGAGCTGGTGTGGTGGGGCCTACCTGTCATTCACGGGAGCGACTGTGTTTGCGTGCAGGTTAGGCTGATGAGAGGAGCCCACATAGAAGACAACGCGCGCGGAGGTCCAAACGCCAACAACGGGGACCCACATGCTAGTGCCCACTACAGGCTGGACGGCGCGGACGCGTGGCATGGTGGGCCGCGCGAGGTATCTCTCTGGTGGGCCGGATTAGGGTTTGGGCCCAAGCGTCGTTTTCTCTTTTTATTTTGTTTTTTCTTTTGATTTTATTTTCTGTTTTTCTTTATTCATAATTATTTTAAATCCAAATTTGAATTTGAATCTTTTTATGAGTTTTATCTTTGAGTCAAATGTACACACTCAAATATCGGTATAGAAATAACATATTTTATTATTATTATTTTATATACTTATTTTTATTCACATAATACTTTCTTTCTTCTCTTTTCTAAATTTTAGAATTTCTTTTAGATCTTAAATTCCACTTTGGACTTTAATACATTTCTTTCTATATTATTTTTATATTATCACAAAATGCACACAAAATGAAACCTCAGCATGATGCATATTCCATTTTAGTATCATTTATTTTAATTAACCACTCTCAATTATAGGTATGCTCTTGTTATGATGAACATATGGCACACAAAAATAAGGAGGTCAACTATATACTCTTTGTATACATTTTTGGGTATTACAATGTCATGATGATGTATTTAGTTCTCATGCCATGTTTGCATCTAGCTCCCATATGCTCATGGTAGAAACAGGCATAGGCGTAGTCATGTTGTTCCTCATGTGCCTAGGAAAGTATCCACTGGTCCAACTACTATGTATCATACATGTGATGCTTCATTTGTACTGTCATGTAAAAAGGCTAAAGTAGTTGCTAGAAAGTTGGGATCTAAATGCAAGAGAGACAAAACTTGCATTTGGGTTCCAAAATCTGTTGTAACTAACCTTGTAGGACCCAACACGAGTTGGGTACCTAAAACCCAAGCTTAATTACCTTGTAGGTTTATGCATCCGGGGGCTCAAGCTGGATTATTGATAGCGGATGCACAAACCACATGATGGGGGAGAAGAAAATGTTCACCTCCTACATCAAGAACATGGATTCCCAAGACACTATCATCTTTGGAGATGGGAACCAAGGCAAGGTCAAAGGCTTAGGCAAGATAGCCATCACAACCGAGCATTCGATCTCTAATGTGTTTTTAGTAGAATTGCACGGGTACAATTTGTTGTTTGTAAGCCAATTATGTCAAATGGGCTATAATTGTTTATTTACAAATATTGATGTATATGTCTTTAGAAGAAGTGATGGTTCATTAGCTTTTAAGGGTGTATTAGACGGCAAGCTCTACTTAGTTGATTTCTCAAAAGAGAATGCTGATCTAGATGCATGCTTAATTGCTAAGACTAACATGGGCTGGCTCTAGCACCGCCGCCTAGCACATGTTGGAATGAAGAACCTTCATAAGCTTCTAAAGGGAGAACATGTGTTAGGACTAACTGATGTCTGTTTTGAGAAAGACAGACCTTGTGCAGCATGCCAAGCAGGGAAGAAGGTGGGAAGCACTCATCAAAGCAAGAATGTAACGACAACATCAAGACCACTAGAACTCCTACACATGGATCTCTTCGGGTCCATTGCCTATCTCAGCATCGAGGGAAGTAAGTATGGTCTTGTTATTGTAGATGATTTTCCCGCTTCATTTGGGTTTTCTTTTTGCAGGATAAAAATGAGACCCAAGGAACCCTAAAGAGCTTCTTAAGGAGAGCTCAAAATGAATTTGAGCTAAAGGTGAAAAAGATAAGGAGTGACAATGGATCAGAATTCAAGAACCTTCAAGTCGAAGATTATCTTGAGGAGGAAGGCGTCAAGCACGAGTTCTCTGCTCCCTACACACCACAACAAAATGGTGTAGTAGAGAGGAAGAACAGGACGCTAATTGACATGGCGAGGACTATGCTTAGAGAATACAAGACGCCTGAGCGGTTTTGGTTGGAAGATGTGAATATAGCCTGCCATGCCATAAACCAACTCTATCTGCATCACCTCCTCAAAAAGACGTCTTACAAACTCCTAACCGGTAACAACCCCAATGTTTCATATTTTCGTGTATTTGGGAGCAAATGTTACATATTGGTGAAGAAAGGTAGGAATTCGAAGTTTGCTCCCAAAGCTGTAGAAGGGTTTTTACTAGGGTATGACTCAAATACAAAAGCGTATAGAGTCTTCAAAAAATCATCAGGATTAGTTGAAGTCTCTAGCGACGTTGTATTTGATGAGACTAATGGCTCTCCAAGAGAGCAAGTTGATCTTGATGATATAGATGAGGATGAGGTTCCGACGGCCGCAACGCGAACAATGGCGATAGGTGATGTGCGACCACAGGAACCACAAGAGCAAGATCAACCTTCTTCCTCTACGGTGGTGCATCCCCCAACTCAAGATGATGAACAGGTACCTCAAGAGGAAGGGCAGGATCAAGGGGGAGCACATGAAGAACATGATAAGGAGGAAGAAGCATCACGAGTTCCTCCAACTCAAGTTCGGACAACAATCCAAAGAAATCATCCAATGGACCAAATTCTGGGTGATATCAGCAAGGGAGTAACCACTCGCTCACGTTTAGCTAATTTTTGTGAGCATTTGTCTCTTCTATTGAGCCTTTCAGGGTAGAAGAAGCCTTGCAGGATCCGGACTGGGTGTTGGCCATGCAGGAAGAGCTCAATGACTTCAAAAGAAATGAAGTTTGGAACCTGGTGCCACGTCCAAAGCAAAATGTTGTAGGAACCAAGTTGGTGTTCCGCAACAAGCAAGACAAACCTGGTGCGGTGACAAGAAATAAGGCTCGACTTGTGGCAAAAGGTTATGCCCAAGTCGCAGGTTTGGATTTTGAGGAAACTTTTGCTCCTCTAGCTAGGCTAGAATCAATTCAAATATTATTAGCCTATGCTGCTCACCATTCGTTTAAGTTGTTCCAAATGGACATGAAGAGCGCCTTCCTTAATGAACCAATCAAGGAGGAAGTATACGTGGAACAACCCCCTGGCTTTGAGGATGATAGGTATCCCGACCATGTCTACAAGCTCTCTAAGGCGCTCTATGGACTTAAGCAAGCCCCAAGAGCACGGTATGAATACCTTAGAGATTTCCTTATTACTAATGCTTTCAAGGTTGGGGAAGCTGATCCTACACTCTTTACTAAGACTTGCAATGGTGATGTTTTTGTATGCCAAATATATGCCGATGACATTATATTTGGTTCTACTAATCAAAAGTCTTGTGAGGAGTTTAGCAGGGTAATGATGCAAAAGTTTGAGATGTCAATGATGGGCGAGTTGAACTACTTCCTTGGATTTCAAGTGAAGCAACTCAAGGAAGGAATCTTCATATCCCAAACAAAGTACACTCAAGATTTGCTCAAGAGGTTTGGAATGAAGGGAACCCGCAAAGACACCTATGGGAACAGACGGACATCTAGACCTCAACAAAGGAGGTAAGTCCATTGATCAAAAGGCATACCAGTCTATGATAGGATCTTTGCTTTATCTTTGTGCTAGTAGACCGGATATTATGCTAAGTGTATGCATGTGTGCTAGATTTCAATCCAGCCCCAAGGAGTGTCACCTTGTGGCTGTTAAGCGAATTCTTAGATATTTAGTTCCTACGCCTTGCTTCGGGATCTGGTATCCAAAGGGGTCTACCTTTGACTTAATCGAATACTCAAATTCCGACTATGCTAGGTGCAAGGTTGATAGGAAGAGTACATCAGGGACTTGTCAGTTTCTAGGAAGGTCCCTAGTGTCCTGGAGCTCTAAGAAACAAACTTCTGTTGCCCTATCCACCGCTGAGGCCAAGTATGTTGCCGTAGGACAGTGTTGCACGCAATTACTTTGGTTGAGGCAAACCCTCCAGGACTTTGGCTACAATCTGAGCAAAGTCCCACTCCTATGTGATAATGAGAGTGCAACTTGCTTGGCAGATAATCCTGTTGAACACAGCCGCACTAAGCACATAGACATCCGGCATCACTTCTTGAGAGACCACCAGCAAAGGGGAGATATCGATATTTATCAAATTAGCACCGAGAACCAGCTAGTCGATATCTTCACCAAGACTTTAGATGAGAAAAGGTTTTGCAGGTTGCGTAGTGAGCTAAATGTCTTAGATTCACGTAACTTGGATTGATCTATATCATACATGTGTTCTATGCCTTTGATCATGTTACTTTAAGCGTTAATGTCTTTAATTGCTTATTTCTGGTGTTCAAGTTGTACAAGTCATCCCTGGACCTCACAAGTCCCTATGCAAATGATGCACATGTTTACGGGGAGATGTGCTACAACTTGACTCCCTTGAGACTAACTTGTTTGTTTGAGTACTCTTGAAATAGCCTCAAAGGGATATTGAAAGGGAAAAGTGAACTTGGACAATGAAAGAGCTTCCACTACATTCCGGTATAAATATATCTTGTCCTAAGTTCTTTGTTGTGCTCTCATTGCCTTTTTGCTCTTATTTGACATTTTGGTGAGGCAATGGGGTTAAAGAGCCAAAAAGGTCTCCTGTTTTGGTGCTTAATGCCAAAGGGGGAGAAATTAAGGCCAAAGCAAATGGATCAGCCAACCACTTGTGAAACTTCAAAAACTGTAGAGTTAGAAACTTTGTATTTGATCAAAAACCTCTTACTGCAAAAATTGTTCTCTTATGGGGGAGAATTTTGATTATGGAAAAAGGGGGAGTTTTTTATATTTGATCAAATTTACTCGTAATAGATCTCTTGATTTGACAAAACAAGTGTTTAACTTAGAGATAGGAAAAAAATTTTGTTTGTGAAAATAAACCAAGTGGTGGCAAAAGTTATCCAAATATGTCAAATCCTTCAATTTGCAATTTTTGAGCAGTTCTAGATATGTTAGTTCAAAATAAGTTGCTTTTGATGTGTTGGCATAAATCACCAAAAAGGGGGAGATTGAAAGGGAAATGTGCCACTGGGCCATTTCTATAATGTTTTGGTGATTAGATGCATAACACAATATGTGAACTAACATAATACTAAGCAAAGGAATACAAAGATGGATCAATTGAGAAGGTAAGCTCTAGACACTTAGTCAATTATTTTATGTGCTAAACGTGCTTGTCTAAGTGCTAGGAATCAAATTGAGACAAGTCCAAAATGTAACACCCAGGTGTTACCTAGGGTTTCTTCTCAGTACCCAACTGGTGACCATTATCACATGTAAATCAGATTGAGCAAAAGACACCCAAATTTAGGAGCAAGGGTTTAATCAAATCTTTTTCATCTCAAGGATCATACCTTAACACATGTCATGCACCTCAAAGTGAGGAAAATGCACAAAACCTAAAATAACCCTAAGTAAGCCATTTAAGTGCAAAAGGGAAAATTTGTAAAAAGATTATGAAAAACATAAATCATGATGAGGACCAAATAACAAAGTTATAGTACATTAAATAAGCTACAAAATGTAGTAAGGAAGTTTTGTCAAAGGAGTTTTACAAACTCCCCAAAATAACCCCTCAAGTGGAAACTCAATGGGAAATTCAGAAAATTCAGAATCTGAATTTTTACCTCTTCTTAAACTTCAGCCGTGTTCTCTATTTTCCAAAACTCAAATCCACAAAGTCCAAATACCAAATTGGCGCCAAATTACCTTAGGCACATCCTAGAAAAGTTTGGAGGCAAATCTCAACCGTTTGACATGGTTGTGCCTCGAGACGTAGCAGTGAGACACTGCCAACTTGATGACACGACAACTCGCCGTACACGGCCAGAAACCCCTCGGCTCCCACACATAAACAACAAAGCTTACATCAGGGAACAAATCTTACACGGCAATCTTGACCAAATTTGCGAAGATATGAAGCCTATCGACATTAGAACAGGAGCAGAAGCAATATGCCACATGCTCGACTGAGGCTGATGCACCGGTGCACGCCAGCCCGCGCGCCCGCACCAAGCCACGCCCGACCGTGCACTGCGCCTGCGCCTATAAAGTCACCCCGGACGCGCAACACTCCACTCCGCACTTGCCTCACTATCCAGACTCAGCTCTTAGCTCCGGCGAGCTCTACGGCGCCCGCCCGAGCCACCCGAGCACCGGCCACCACGGCCAGCCATCTCCGTAGGCACCTAGCCTCACCCGAGCCCCTGGATAGCTTCACCATGGAACCGTGAAGCTTCTCCAAGCAAGAACCGAGACCCTGCCTCACCGGAGCAGTGAGATGACCCTAGCCAGACTGCGGTCGCCCGCCACCGTGAGTAGACTGGGCTACCAGGTACACCGTTGTCAAATTGCTTGCGCCTATGACTTCCATGACCTCCCATGAAGCTCCCCAACTCACTAAATTGAGTTATTTCATCATGGTTAGGCCGGAACCCTCGCCGCCAACGAACTTCCCCGCCTGTACATGAGGACCGGCCAACTCCAGCCATTTCCGACGCTGACCCGTACCTCGACTTGACCGTCATAACCTCCGTGACCTCCCTGGACACTTCGCCGGAGCTATCTCGCCGCCGGTAAGCCCCGCCGCCCTTTTCTCCACCGCGGGTACTATTCCAGTAGGGGAAGGACCGCGGCTTAGATTTAGGGTTACCCCAGGGGGTTTTCTGCATTGTCAGAGGCTCGGTGGAATAGTAACCTGAGGACCTATTTGTAAGGGACGCAGGAAAAGTATACCAGGGACCCTAGCGCAAAGTGGATTTTCCTTTTCCATTTTGAAATTCAATTATTTAAATCTGCAGCAAACTAGTTAAATGAATAACTTAAATAATACTCATCCAAAATTAGTCAAACAAATTTTGTTAGGCTCTGTGATTTGTGCACTATCAAACAAAAATAGTAAACCTCATGTCATATGTACTCATTTTTAGAGTTTGAAATTAAATTAGAAAATTACCCAAACCTTATTAATACAGGGAAAAATAGAAATACATTTATAATGGACTAGAGAAAATTTATGGAAGTACTTACCAAGATATACACTGTTTAAAAATAATGAACACCCCAGTATACAAGAATAAACCAGGGATATTCATTAAAGGCTATTTCTGGCCAAACCTTAGAAAAATGAAAAAGGTGATAGAAAATACAAACCTGAGAATGACCATATTTTTCCTAGTTTGCCTAAGTTATATAGAACCTAGGAAAAATGTATGGAACCCTAGTCTAGTGCTAATCTAAGTTTATAATTTTATTAGGCATTAAGAAATCAAGAAAAGCCATGATTAAAAATATAAGGGAAAAAATAATAATGGCAAGAAAAAATCAGTAGACCTCTAACTACTAGTATACCACTACAAAAATGATAAACACCCCAAACTGTCATAGTAAGCAAGATAAACAAATATAACTTGGATTTAGCTAATACTTTAAATAAAACCAAATAAAGGCAAAAAATGTGAAACAGTGAGCAAACTAATTTTTACCCAACTACTTCTGATGTAAACTACCAGAGAAAAATATGAAACTAAGATAAAAATATGATGTAATACACCTCACCCCCTACCCCATGAAAAAGACCATATATTCCAAGAAATTCTACCACCCCTTCCCTTTGAGAAAAATTAGCCAACTTCTAGAATGATTGTTCTTGCGCAAAGAAGAAGATAGAAAAATTAGGACATCTGTTGTTTGACATTTTTCAAGTATAGTAGTAGTAGAAGGCACCACTACGCCGTGAAACTTTAGAAAATCACAATAAATTGACCAGTAGATTTCATTAGCTAAAATTTGGTACAAAGTCTTATTATTACCCCTAGATGCCAGCAAGAATAAACTTTAGGGAAAAACCCACTGTGAGAAGAGAGTTGTAGTTCAAAGCACCCCCTCTGCCCTAAAATTTAATATTTTTGTACAGAGAAAACCATTATCATTTTAAGCCTAAATTTTTAATACTGAGCTATGAAAACCAGTGTGAAGCCACTGTAATTTTTACAGAATTTTTTAGAACTATGTTGTAGTTCAAAACTACTCTAAGAAGCATAAACAACAAGTACTAAGTTAAGTCATATATGCTTCAGCCAAGGACCTTATTTTATCATCACTAAAACATAGAGGGATCGTTAAGTACAACCTTAATCCAACTTCCTAGATTGACCACACTACTTCTAATTGCCATGAATACCCCAAGAACCTTAATTAAGGGAGATAAGACTTGCCCTGCTAACTTGGGCACTTCACCTTGCATTTCACATATTTAATTGACATACATGGCATGCATATCTCTTATTCATTGCATTCATTTAGATTGCAACCTTGCTGATAGAGAGTACGTGCTCATCCCCGAGCAAGAAGCTATCCAAGAAGAAGCCCAAGAGCCAGCCCAAGAGCTTGCCACCGAGGATCTCCCCGCAGCCTCAGCTTTTTAAGGCAAGCCTCGGGTTTATGCATAACCATTTATATATGCTACTTTACTACACTTAATATTTGTAGGCTTGTAATGTGCACTTAAGTGTAGGAGTTGCTTGAAACCCTTAGTTGCATGAACTCAGGATTCCTTTTTGAGATGGATACTAGTATGCCAGGTCGAGTAGCTGCTTTGCTAATCAGGATCTCGGTAGAAGTCGAGTGATTTTTCTAGCACTCGCGCAAGGTCAGGCATTGATTGTATACATCTTGATAACGGGATCTATGATGCTCTATGGACTTGGATCCAAGGTGGATGCCTTGTCCATGTGACGGAAATGGAATTAAGGATTAATGTGTGGATACCTGAGTCAAGCGTTTGAAAGTACTAAACACATGTCGGGAAATATGGTAACTGGTAAGCCTAGTACCTGAGTGAAGCCGGGCGCAGACTTTCCTCCTCACTTGTCCTGAGACTGGGTCTCCCATGCTAGCTATGGTGGGTACAAGTGCGGTCACTGCACGGCGGTAGCCGGGGTCAGTGGAGCATTGTATGCCAAGGCGGTGAGCCCTGGCCATGAATGGGGGATCGATGGGGACAGTTGACGTGTGTGGGGACAGAGTGCCCCTACATGTCATGTGTTTAGGTTTACCTTGCAAGGTTAAAAACTCGATTCGAATCGTCTGCTTCTCGCAGCAAATGAGACTGCTTGACCCCTTGTATTGAATTGAGTAAAAAGTGAAATGAGGTTTTACTTGAGATAACATGTTGATTGTACTAAATGATTGTTACCATGTATGCTTAGAAAGAAGCAAACCTAGCTAAATTAATTATGCTACAACTGGAAAAGCTAAAAACTACTTTTAGACTCAGCTAGTGCTTTTGGCAAACCAAACCCCTCAGCCAAACAGCTACATGGTCTAGAGGTAGAGGAGTAGACTCCTCACACCGGGTAAGTCTAGCTGGGTATTAGTATACTCAGCCTTGCTTGTGGCATATTTTTTTCAGGTATGCTACAGGATATGGTTGATGGTGTGACTTGGCCTTCCTCCTTGCCACCGGGTTGGACTGTTGAGTGGGATGCTGCCTCGATATGAGAGGATCAGGAGGAGTAGGGGCTAGGCCTTGCCCTATTCCTCAATATTCGACGTCATCGATTATCCGCCGCATTTTAATTATGAACTTGTTATCTTTTGTCAAAACTCCGATTCATGTAACAACTCCAGTACTTTAATTTGTGGTTTCATGTTTATTGTATTCTCTCTGTGCCTCACCTTCGCGTGAGCTAGTGGTATTCGATCCTTGGTAAGTGGCTTTATCAGACTAGATCTGAGGGACTGACGGGTTATTCCGATTTAAGTGTGTTGCTGCCTCTAAGGCATGACTTGGGCACTTAAGCTGGACTAATCTGGGTGGTTCTGCCACACAAAAGGAGCAAAGGAAGTCCAGCTGAAGAAGCCACTGTGGGTGCACCGGACTGTCTAGTGTGCACCGGACATTGTCCGGTGCGCAGGCTGCTCAGCTGGCGAACTCGCTGCTCTCGGGAAATCGCCTAAGGGCACTGTGGCTAAAGTTCACCGAACTGTCCGGTGTGCACTGGACTGTCCTGTGAGCCAACAGCGCTCGCGCTAATGGTCGGCAGCGTGATCAGCGGACGACACGTGGCCAGGGCCAACGGTCACTTGGTCGCACCAGACTATCCGGTGTGCACCGGACAGTGTCCAGTGTGCCATGTGGACCAAGGGCTCAACGGTCAGCTTCGCCAGAATAGGAAAGAGATCGGGCACTGTTCATGTCCGGTGGTGCACCGGACTGTCCGGTGCGCCAACTGGCAGAAGGCAAGAATTGCCTACCAAATGAAGTTCCAACGGCTCCTAGCTGCCTTAGGCCTATAAAAAGGACCCCTAGGCGCATGGAGCACATACACCAGGCCTCCATTGAACATCCTAAGATGCCTAGACTCCGCAAACACACATTCGAATCATCGTGACTTAGAATTGAGCACTTTGTGAGCTGTAGACTTGTTGCGCTATTCTTGTGTGTTCTCTTCTTAACTTGTGTGCGTGGGATTGCTGTGACTCTAGCTCTTGCGTGTGTTTCTTTCCCTCCCTTACTCTTGTGCTTTTTGTTGTGATCAACATTGTAAGGGTGAGAGACTCCAACTTGTGGAGATTCCTCACAAAAGGGAAACATCTATAAGGAAGAAAACTGTGGTATTCAAGTGGATCATTGGATCACTTGAAAGGGGTTGGGTGCAACCCTCGTCCATTGGGATGCCACAACGTGGAAGTAGGCAAGTGTTCTACTTGGCTGAACCACGGGATAAAATCACCGTGTCTCTGGTGTCGCTTGCTTCACAAATAAAGAGGAAAGTGGAAATAAAGGGATTGCCCAACTAAATAACTGACTTTATTAATAACTACATCAAGTTGCAGGGGATGCCCACACCTTGGTGACAATCATTACAAAGATCCAACTTTAACTAAGCCTAAGTAAGACCAAGACATATGACATGCAACCTAACTCTAACTAAGCCTAACTAAGACCAAGACACTGAATTAAGCATTATTATAGACTCCGACTCTGTCGATCTATGGATCCAAATTTATCTGGATCCTGCATTCAGGGGTACCATAATCAAAGAGACCATGGGGCAGCGAATGGTAAGGGTGCTAAATCCCGATAGGGGTGGGAGAACCACCATCCAGATAGTGGCGCGCTGCGTGCTCAGCATGTAATTCTGCAACCTCCGCCCGAACCTTGCCCAACTCATCAAGGGCGTGGTCCAGCTCGGTGTTGAGCACGGCGACCAGGTTGACCATGCTGTTCAGCCTGGGATTGCCCTCACCAATAGGTGAGACAATCACACCTCTAGCACTGCCGATCGAACGGCGAGGGTAGTACTTCAGGTCGAGGCCATCAGCTACCCCACTGAACAACGAGCAATACTGCGAAAATGCATGTAGTGCAGCATCTTGCATGGCTGCCTCGGCGGTATCCCTCTCAGTGATAGAATAATGCTCTGAGAAGGCCTTTGCACCCCGGAGATCATCGTCCGAACGGCGCACCAAGCAAGTAGCCTCCCACTAGTTCGGGTATAACCCGCGACGATGCTAGTAGACTACACAATGATACTCGATGGACCAAGTGTGTCGGTCAAATGCCCGACGCAGCAAGGTTTCGAGAGCGTCGTGGAAGTGACACCCGCGAGCGGCGTCGTGGGTGATGGGTCTAGCGATCCATCCCTCCTGCTCCTGCTCCTCCAAGAGCTCAGCATCGTGGCTCGAACTACCACCGGCATCGTCGTCTCCGTCTCCGTCAGGGTCTCCTCTAGTAGTCGGGATGCCCTATGGTGGTGCAGGGGGCACCTCTGGCTGAGGTGCAGGGGAAGGCTGCCTCCCAGACTCCACCTCCTACTGAGACGAGGGGGAAGAGTAATGCTGCTCCTGCTTCTTGCGTCAACGCTCCTGCTCCTCGTGCAGGCGACGATGCAGTCTCTCCAGGTGGCTAGACTGACCTGTCACCGTGCGGCGCAGTGGGTGCTCCGCCAGGCGAGAGGGCAAAAAGGGGATCACTGACTTATGTGCAGTGCATCTAATACGAGCCATCTACAAAAGACATCATAAGCACAAGAGTGAGAGTAGAACTGTATGACCAGCAAGTAAACAGAAAGAAAAGTGAGACAAAATTTTGTAAGATGAGTTATAACATAGAATTGGTCAAGATGACCAACTTTTGAAATGACACTAAAGATCAAGGTAAGAGTAGGGGTCTATAGTCCTTAGGGCGACCATTCTAGTCTAGGTTAGCGGTCCTATAGTCAACAAGTCTTTGATACCACTTATGTCACACCCGGTTTTGGAAGGCAAACCGAATGCGAACCATGTGCGTGCCAAGATCAGAAACTCACGTACACAGCGATTACATAATTGGACATCATCACACATTGCTCAAAGTAAATAGCGAAAAGGTACTTTATTACATCAAGATGTTCGAGACATCCATAGAGTCTATAACATAGTCATTAACATTATCAAAGTGCGGAATACAAAACGTAGTAGAAAAGGCCTTCACAGGTAGCTGATGGGAGGTTTGCCACTAAGAAAAACTAGAACTCGTCGTAGTCCTGAAACTCCTCAAAGTCCTCCATGTTGCCAGCATCTCCTCCCGAGCACTGAGTACAATGGGGACAACCTGGGGTGGGGTGGTTTGTAAAGCAAGGGTGAGTACACATCAACATACTCAATGTAACACCCCTAGTGTTTATATTCCGCTCGACAACGAGTACGGATTTAAGCACGTAATATCAGTGGATAAAATAGAGGCTAAATTTTAAACATCTTCGCCTATCGTGATTTTATTATCGCATCTGTTTCGTCTGTCATGAGTTGGACATCGTTTTTATCTATCCGGGCTCTTCCTAAAATTTTCGTGATGTTTGGAACATAGTTGTTCCGAAAATCGGTGCGTCCAGTGATTATTTAAAATTCATCGCTCGCACGAATACGAATTTGGAAATTCAGTCCAGTCCTCCGATTTCATCTCAAACAGATTATGTGGAACTCGATGACTAAGTTTTCGGTGTAACATAATTTAGTCCCCTTTTGTCATCCGTGACATCGCGTCTACGGATTTTAATTGAATTGTTCTCTAGTCGAGTGTTCGAGTAGTGAACGGAATTCGTCTAAATTCAACTAAATCAAACGTCGACTAAAATATCGAATCCGATCTCGTCTAGTTTAATCCGTCTACATCTCGCTCCCGTGATGATGCTAACATCGTCTCCGGGGAATTCCGATTGCGATGACGCAGTCGGCTCACACAGTTTAAAATTTATTTATTTCTAAAAGTGTCAAGCCTTGTGACAATTTAAAATTAATCGATTAAGACGAACTAAAATTGTCACTTAAGTGTTTCGCTATATTCGAGCAATCTCTATAAATTCGGTGAATGCGCTATTTGGGGCAGGCTGTTCAAATAAACCGAAACCGGAACCATTGCTGGCCAATTTGGTTTCCTGTTTCAAAATCCGAGAAAAATAATATGCGTAGTCGTATAGCGTATTGACCCTTTATTTATTGCTACAAATCCTATTTCAAAATATCTGCGTTTTCTCTTTAAAAAAGGAAAAAATATCTTCAACCGATCCTCATCCTATCCACTGCTTCTTGTCTCTGATATTTTTCCTTCAGCCGTCGCTTTCTGCAGGAGACCGGGCGCCTGGAATCAGCCGCACGCCTCCTCTTCCCCAATCCATCGTCACTAGCGCTCCCTCCCTCCTCTCGATCTTCCACGGCCGAGCTCCCCATGGCGTGCGCCCTGGTTCTTGCTTCTCCATCGGATCTCGTGCACCCTGGTCGTCTCCTAGCCCGCCCAGGCAGCGGGCGCACTCACCCATGGCAGCCGCGCCTGCTCCCTTCGCCACGCGTTGCTGCTCCAGCGCGCTCCTCCCTGCTTCTCTTTTCCTCCAACTCTCCTCCTAGGCGCTTGGCTTTCTCTCCCTGAGCTTCCATCGCCGCACGCCCCTGCCTTTCACTGGCCGCAGCTTCCTCCTCTCCCTGCCATGGCCGTCGAGTTCTTTCCCCAGCCAGGAAACTTCCTGTGTGCGTCCTGCTGCAAGCCTTCTCCCATGCTACCGCGGTGGGCTCTGCGTTGGGATCCATTTGTCGCGCCGCTCGCCTCAACCATGTCTTCTCCCTACCTTTGGAGCTCGCTGCCGGTCTTGCTCTGCATCAGCATGGCACCGTCGTATTTTATCGCCTAACGATGCCCCCTGCTCGCCCGGTCGTCTCAAGTCTTGTGCAACACACTGGGACGGTGAACCCACTCTGCTTCTGTGGCCCTGCCTCGCCTCTCTGGCACTCCTCCAGCTCGCCCACACTTGGCGCCCACACGTCATCAGGTGGCGCTGCTCGTCAAGCTCTTCTGCAGCGTCCACTCCACAGCAATGTTGAGCCTAAATGCTGCTTGCGACTGTCATGCTAGTCATAGTGGCATCACGGTTTCCTACTGCGCCGAGATATCGCCATCCGTGTCCCTTCCATTGTTGTCGAGGTTCTCTGATGCTCGCCGCGCCATTCCAGTCGACCTCGCCGTGCCATTTCTGTTGGCTAGCTCGACCTAGGCCACCAAGTTGTCAGACCACTGCGCCCAAAAACCTAGTGTCGTGTCTCTCTAGCCCACGCACATCGTCGCACGACCTTGAGTCATAGTCAGTTCGCCTTTGTGCCATGTGCAACCGTGTCGTCGTTTCCCTTAGGTGCTCGTTGTCGATCTCCAGCATCAAGTCATGGCATCTCACCCATATGTGATGCTGCTACCGAGTGTCACTCCGAGCCAAATTCACGAACTGTGTCATTCCAGCAATTTTGTCGCGCCCCTTTCGCACGCAGTCGTGCGACACCCGCTAGGTGTTCGGTGGAACGCCTAACTCAGGGTGCATCGTCATTCTTCTGAAATTCGACCCGGGTTGGTTTTGGTGAGCTGATTTATGTTCCTGTTAATTAGCTTAATTATTGTATTGAATTGATTCTGTATTTGTGGTTATATTAAATGTTTGCTAAAATGTCTAAATCAAATACTTGTTCGATTTAAAACCAATAATCGTCGTCGTTCCCACTCTAATCAAGGCCAAGTTGATTGTGGTTCCATTTTAGGCATGGTGTCAAGGATGGTTGTTGGCAGGTGTGTTGGTCTTTGAGTAGTGATCTAAATTTACCTTGTGTTTATGCTTGGGAAGAGGAAGTCCCTAAAATTAATTAAGTTAGTTTTAAGTATGGTTATGGCCGATTGTGGTTAGTGCCATCGACCTGTATTTTATGCATCTTAATTTACAAAGTAGAAACATATGTCTAGTGTAATTAGATTGATCTGATGTTGTGATGTGCTTGTGTTCAATGGTGAATTAATCACATTGTATGATGGTCATCAACTGGTAGGTTATGTGAATGTTGCTTCAATGGGTGTATATGTTAAATATAATTAACTATGTTCTATGTATGTGATGAGTAGTGGTCTTAAGTACTTATGAAATGTTCTGTTCATACAATAATAGGATGAAGTTAGTATTTTGTAGATTGCTCGAGTTCTATTTATATTATGTCTGATTATGTTGGTACATACATAAGAATTAGGTTGTTGTAATTATGATGATGACTTAATTGTAATATTATCTTGCGATACCCGTCTTGATATGCATTCATATGCATAATGCATTTCATTAGGTACGCTAGTTGATCGTGTGATGCGGAAGATGAGCCAAGTCGACCCCAAGCGCGGGCTACTCCGCATGGTGTTGCTGATGGATTAACCTGAAGACGGATAATCCGAACAAGTGCCAAGACAAAGGATGGTCGTCAAGTGGACATCGTCTAACAACACTAACCTAGTGTTATCCAGGCAAGCCCCGGTGCATTTGCCACCTCCTTCGATTTTAAAAAGCTTTATCACCTTGAATGATGCATTAGGTGATAGGAGTTGTGTGATCAAACAGTTGATGCATTTCCTTCCTTGATTAAACAACCCTAATACCTGTTTTATGAAAATTTAGTGATGCTTGGCCCTGCTTATTAATTTAGGATTGTTTTTAAACGAGATGTGTAACACGGGATATGGGAATTTGTGAAATAAAAGGGCTTGTGACGATGAAGCCATTGCGGCCATGATGATTTCATCATTCAAGTAGGGTTCCTCTCTCAGGTATCAAGTTTTGGGAAAAATATGTAATGTATACCAGACGTTGAGCAGGAAAGTTTGCCTGTCTATGTCGATTAAGATGTAGGCCTGATGAGGTGGGACTTTGCAACTAGCCACATGCTTCGGTAAGCCTGAACCTGGCTATTCCATACGTGAAAAGACAATCGCACACTGGGCGTGGGAGATGGTGGGAGTAGCGTGTACCCTCCTGGCTAGAGGCTGGACGGAGGAGTACTGTGTTCCCGGGTAGCGCGGACCGGTTCACGTTGTGGAGGATCTGTGGGAACGGTTGACATATGTAAGGGTTAAGTGCTACATATGTCGTGTGGTTAGGGATCCCCAGCTGGGTATAATCGGTTCGAATCGTTGTTGCTCCTCGGTTATGGAGACTCAACTCACTGACCACTCATCGTAGTTGATAAGTGAAATATGAATTGGCTAAAATAAAGCTAGATCAAGACAAGTGAATGCTCTAGATTAGGCAAATCTAGATTCAGGAAAAATACTAACTTGTGAAGTAAAATTTTGGCATAAGGATTCCCTACTAGTAAGCTCTTATGCAAAAAGAGTCTTTGAGATTTGATAAGCCTTACCTTGATTCCTAATCAACCAGCATATCCTTGAGATTCTTTTCTTTAATCGGGTAAGTCTTGCTGAGTAATTCTGTACTCAGGGTTTTATTCCCTGTTGTTTTTCAGGTTATAACTTTGTGGTTCTGTTGATGGTGTTAAGTGTCGGTGGGCTCGGCCTTCTTATAATTCTAAGTAACTCTTCTGTACTTCTTATTGAGGATGGTCACTTAAGCTAGCATATATTTCAAACTTATAAATAATTTATAACATTTCAAATTTTATTTCCATGAATCACTATTGTAATCACTCCAATAAACATAAACTAAACTTGATGTCACTCATAGAATTTGGTAATAAGATTTCTGCTGCAAAAATGTTGGTGTGTGTGATTTGTGTTACTTAATCCTGCGGTCCTGGTTGTAAGTGGTTTATCCGAGGTCCTTGGGGCACTCGGACAGATCCTGTTAAGTTATCTGGTGCACATGCATAGCCGTCTGAGGTCTTTGAGACAAGGGTAGGTGCATGTGGGCTCGATAACTTGGGAGGTTCTGCCACAGGCTGGTATCGGAGCAGATTAAGTATAATAAAGTCACATACGTATTTTCAAAACAAAAGTTTCGGTTTTAGAAAAACCTATTTTCAACTAAACACATTGTTTGGCTTTGAAAAAATAGTTTTGAAAAACTATAATGCTAACGACATCCTCTATTAAGCCCTAAGTTAAGGACTATCAGGTGGCTTAGTTCAAGACCACTAACCCACAACCGAGGGTATTGCATACATGCGTATTGTTATTTTTGAGGCCATTCAGTTCTGAATGGATCGACGCTCAGGTAAGGTGAGATGTGAGAGCATGACCGAACAAACGTCGGTCTAGGGAAGAGTGTAAAAAGCGCTTGATTATATACATGTTCCACATATGTATATATGAAGGCTGTGATGTGGAGTATTTAATTTTCTGGGATTCAGTACCCCATGGATGTGTATGGGTATACAGACATGGGAATACTGAGAAGTGTAATGTACATGTAACGACGCACCTACGCTCAAGTAAGAAGGTGAGTTACCATAATGAGTTGCCCTATGGTTACAGTGTGGCAACGGTGCCTATGTGTGACTCGGCGCTTAATGATGAGCTGGCCTCCATATAGCAATATATGGAGTATAAACTGTGATAAACTGTCATGTGTGAACTGCATCATTGGAAAATGGGCTATGATGACATTTTTCTACAGGTACACTAACCTCAAAAACGTATGTGTAGTTGACGACTAGTAAAATACCGAGAGAGTCATAAGTATGCCACCGAGATAGAACGCTATTGCCACATTATGTTGGCAAAACTTGAGAGGACGTATAGAACGAGCATGCATCCTGATTGTTGCATCATGTTTGTCACCTATACACCCAAAATGCTTCTCTCATCCTTATTCCAGTAACCAGTGATTGTAGATAATGTGGTGTAATGCTATATTATAAACTTCGATGAAACAGTTGTCCTCCATTCTTTAGGTAACCTATTTAGGTGTTATATATGTGTTTGCTCTTGCACTTGATATGTCGATAGAATGGTTGTGACCTGTTTGCCTAAACCCAAAACTAGGCTATGTTCTTATTTAGTGAACCTTGACCCAAAGTTGATTTTTCCGTTACCCTTCCATGACCCAAACTTATACAAATAAATGCTTAGATAATTTCTTTGTTTGACAAAGAGGGTACTCAAGCTTAAAATAAGAATTTCGAATCATATTTCCATCTTAGACCATGCCCTTATTCGATTTATACAAGCTGATGTCCCTTATTCAGTTTGTCTGTCACAAAGGATCGCCATGTTGCTTTTTCAACCTAACTCAGGAAAGACCTATCCGCTCATTTTCTTGAATTTGATGCCTTTGGTTTCCTCGTATCTATCGAAGACATAACAATTTAACCTTGTGATTGTTTTCCCTCCGTATCTAATCAGATACCGATCCTTGATCTTGTAATCTCTATGATGGGCATAGAAATATGCTTGGGGCTGAAGTAACAGTCTCCCATCATACTCCTTTCATCAAGTTTAGGTTATGGCCATGTTTTATTCGTTTCATCGGGCCATGATCCATTTGGCTCTCTACTTGTAACCATTCTTACAAGTGGAGTATCTCTTTGTATATTGTCAACCTTGCTCAACCTATAGGTGTCGCGCAAGATTTCTTATTGGTTATGTCTGGTAATGCTGTTATGACTAAAATCGGTGGCACCATGCTGAAATCGAGGGCCTCCTGTGGGTGATCAGCACATGGTTGCGCTACTTGGCACGCGCTGATATCACCGTTAGTAGTCATAATCCATTGTGAGATTATATCGATATGTTATCTCTGCACGAATTGTTCTTACCATGTGATATTCATTGTTGGTGCTAGTTTTGTAATGGTGCATGGTTAGGAATTTATGGTGCCGCGGCGAAACTGAGAGCCTCCTGTGAATGTGCACCTAGGATTCGGCTACTTGGCGCATGCCAGTACCGAAGTCTCTAGTCATGATCCATTATGGAATTACACTGATGTGTTATCTTCCGTCGACCTTCCGTTGAAACAATTCCTATGTTGTTTGTCGAGTGATCAGGCAACATCTATCAACTCTATTGGATCAAAAGCGCATACCCCTTTCATGTGTGGTCTCTTTTCCTTGATTTTGATGGTGACTTCACACATACAAGTTCCCTTTGCATCCTTTGTGTAAGGGCGAAGCCTTGAAGCTTTTTAGTGTTAGAAGGCAATTGATTAGCTCTCAAAATGGAGATTTGTTTCCCCTGCTGCTAAAATGCAGGAGTTTGTTCATTCGCTCCCTTAATTAATCCATATATTCCCAAACCAAGTCAGTTCATCTCGCATGCAAAAACGGATGAACAACCTGACCAAGTGGATTTCTACCCAAGTTTATGGCCTTTTGCTAGCAAATGTGAACTCTCAACCCTTGGCTTACCGATGGTACGGAGAGGACTTGCTCAATGTCAAAAATAGTTCAACAAGTTGGTTTTACTAACTTGTAACTACATTGTGAACAAAGGTTGAGTTTAGAGGTCGTTTTATCGAGTTATCTAAACTCACATTGGTTCAATCCATCCTGAGAAAGTACTTACAAAAATCAAGTTAAGTCGACCAGTAACCACCTTATCATCATTCTAGTCATGACTCGATCGCCTCACGTGTGCTCTTTCAGCATGTGTGATCAAGTCGAGCCATAGTTAGTGCTTGATAAAATGGATAGATTGCGAAGTCAACATCAACGGATCTCTTCATTGATAATTTTGAGTCTCTATCATTTTCTTGGACTTGGATTCTATGGCTAACACGAGTTAACGGTGATGCTACTCGACATTCACACCCGTCTCGTGTGCTATGAACTTGCCGTGACCACTTGTTGGTAAACCTCTTTCTGTGTGTTTTACCCAAGAGGTTGCATCTGATTCTGTTTGGGTAAATTTGCATATCTACCGCTCACCCAATAGACTCAGATAGTACAGTGTCATCAGAAAAAGCAAACTGCACACATGGAACCTTATGTGTTCTTCTGGCAGACAGCGTCTCTATTGGTGGACATTTCTAAATTAGCCTATGCAGATATATGCTATGTCCACTAGAGACACAACATCCTGAGACACTCGTCTTTATTTGATAATGTCTCACGATTATCGCTGATATGGACATGGGTTACATGCTTCTCTACTCTTAGAAGTCTTCCGCTCCAAATCTCGGGACGAGATTCTTTTAAGGGGGGAGGGTTGTAACACCCCTGGTGTTTATGTTCCGCTCGACAACGAGTATGAATTTAAGCACGTAATATCAGTGGATAAAACGGAGGCTAAATTTTAAACATCTTCGCCTATCGCGATTTTATTATCGCATCTGTTTCGTCTGTCGCGAGTTCGACATCGTTTTTATCTATCCGGGCTCTTCCTAAAATTTTTGTGATGTTCAGAACATAGTTGTTCCGAAAATCGGTGCGTCCAGTGATTATTTAAAATTCATCGCTCGCACGAATATGAATTTGGAAATTTAGTTCAGTCCTCTGATTTCATCTCAAACAGATTATGTGGAACTCGATGACTAAGTTTTCGGTGTAACATAATTTAGTCCCCTTTTGTCATCCATGACATCGCGTCTACGGATTTTAATTGAATTGTTCTCTAGTTAAGTGTTCGAGTAGCGAACAGAATTCGTCTAAATTCAACTAAATCAAACATCGACTAAAATATCAAATCCGATCTCGTCTAGTTTAATCCATCTACATCTCGCTCCCGTGATGATGCTAACATTGTCTCTGGCGAATTCCGATTGCGATGACGCATTCGGCTCACATAGTTTAAAATTTATTTATTTCTAAAAGTGTCAAGCCTTGTGACAATTTAAAATTAATCGATTAAGACGAACTAAAATTGTCACTTAAGTGTTTTGCTATATTCAAGCAATCTCTATAAATTCGGTGAATGCGCTATTTACGGCAGGCTGTTCAAATAAACCGAAACCGGAACCATTGCTGGCCAATTTGGTTTCCTGTTTCAAAATCCGAGAAAAATAATATGCATAGTCGTATAGCGTATTGACCCTTTTATTTATCGCTACAAATCCTAATTCAAAATATATGCGCTTTCTGTTTAGAAAAAAAGGAAAAAATATCTTCAACCGATCCTCATCCTATCCACCGCTTCTTGTCTCTGATATTTTTCCTTCAGCCGTCACTTTCTGCAGGAGACCGGGTGCATGGAATCATCCGCATGCCTCCTCTTCCCGAATCCATCATCACTAGCGCTCCCTCCCTCATCTCGATCTCCCACGGCTGAGCTCCCCATGGCGCGCGCCCTGGTTCTTGCTTCTCCATCGGATCTCGCGCGCCCTGGTCGTCTCCCAGCCCGCCCAGGCAGCGGGTGCACTCGCCCATGGCAGCCGGCTGTGCGGGCGCACTCACCCATGCAGCCGCGCCTGCTCCCTTTGCCGTGCGTTGCTGCTCCAGCGCGCCTAGCGCGCTCCTCCCTGCTTCTCCTTTCCTCCAACTCTCCTCCTGGGCGCTTGGCTTTCTCTCCCTGAGCTTCCATCGCCGCGCGCCCCTGCCTTTCGCTGGCCGCAGCTTCCCCCTCTCCCTGCCATGGCCGCCGAGTTCTTTCCCCAGCCAGGAAACTTCATGTGTGCGTCCTGCTGCAAGCCTTCTCCCATGCTACCGCGGTGGGCTCTGCGTTGGGATCCATTTGTCGCGCCGCTCACCTCAACCATGTCTTCGCCCTGCCTTTGGAGCTCACTGTCGGTCTTGCTCTGCATTAGCATGGCACCATCGTCTTTTGTCGCCTAACGATGCCCCCTGCTTGCCCGGTCGTCTCAAGTCTCGCGCAACATGCTGGGACGGTGAACCCGCCCTGCTTCCGTGGCCCTGCCTCGCCTCTCTAGCACTCCTCCAGCTTGCCCACACTTTGCGCCCACACGTCATCATGTGGCGTTGCTCGTTAAGCTCTTCTGCAGCATCCACGCCACAGCGATGTTGAGCCTAAATGCTGCTTGCGGCTGTCATGCTAGTCATAGTGGCATCACGGTTTCCTACTGCGCCGAGATATCGCCATCCGTGTCCCTTCCATCGTCTTCGAGGTTCTCTGATGTTGGCCGCGCCATTCCTGTCGACCTCGCCATGCCATTTCTGTTGGCTAGCTCGACCTAGGCCACCAAGTTGTCAGACCACTGCACCCAAAAACCCAGCATCGTGTCTCTCTAGCCCGCACACGTTGTCGCATGACCTTGAGTCGCAGTTGTTCGCCTTCGTGCCATGTGCAACCACGTCGTCGTTTCCCTTAGGTGCTCGTTGTCGATCTCCAGCATCAAGTCGTGGCATCTCACCCATATGTGATGCTGCTACCGGGTGCCACTCCAAGCTGAATTCGCGAACTGTGTCATTCCAGCAATTTTGTCGTGCGCAGTCGTGCGACACCCGCCAGGTGTTCGGTGGAACACCTGACTCGGGGTGCATCATCATTCTTCTGAAATTCGGCCCAGGTTGGTTTTGGTGAGCTGATTTATGTTCCTGTTAATTAGCTTAATTATTGTATTGAATTGATTCTGTATTTGTGATGTGTTGTGGTTATATTAAATGTTTGCTAAAATGTCTAAATCAAATACTTGTTCGATTTAAAACCAATAATCATCGGCGTTCCCACTATAATCAAGGCCAAGTTGATTGTGGTTCCATTTTAGGCATGGTGTGATGGATGGTTGTTCGCGGGTGTGTTGGTCTTTGAGTAGTGATCTAAATTTACCTTAGTGCTTATGCTTGGGAAGAGGAAGTCCCTAAAATTAATTAAGTTAGTTTTAAGTATGGTTATGGCCGATTGTGGTTAGCGCCATCGACCTGTATTTTATGCATCTTAATTTACAAAGTGGAAACATATGTCTAGTGTAATTGGATTGATCTGACGTTGTGATGTGCTTGTGTTCAATGGTGAATTAATCACATTGTATGATGGTCGTCAATTGGTAGGATGTTGCTTCGATGGGTGTATATGTTAAATATAATTAACTAGGTTCTATGTATGTGATGAGTAGTGGTCTTAAGTTCTTATGAAATGTTCTGTTCATACAGTAATAGGATGAAGTTAGTATTTTGTAGAATGCTCGAGTTATATTTATATTATGTCTGATTATGTTGGTACATACATAAGAATTAGCTTGTCGTAATTATGATGATGACTTAATTGTAATATTATCTTGCGATTCCCGTCTTGATATGCATTCATATGCATAATGCATTTCATTAGGTACGCTAGTTGATCACGTGATGCGGAAGACGAGCCAAGTCGACCCCAAGCGCGGGCTACGCTGCATGGTGATGCTGATGGATTAACCTGAAGATGGATAATCCGAACAAGTGCCAAGACAAAGGATGGTCGTCAAGTGGACGTCGTCTAACAAAACTAACCTAGTGTTATCCAGGCAAGCCCTGGTGCATTTGCCACCTCCTTCGATTTTAAAAAGTTTTATCACCTTGAATGATACATTAGGTGATAGGAGTTGTGTGATCAAACAGTTGATGCATTTCCATCCTTGATTAAACAACCCTAATACCCGTTTTATGAAAATTTAGTGATGCTTAGCCCTGCTTTTTAATTTAGGATTGTTTTTAAAAGATGATGTGTAACACGGTATATGAGAATTTGTGAAATAAAAGGGCTTGTAATGATGAAGCCATTGCGGCCGCGATGATTTCATCAAATTCAAGTAGGGTACATCTCTTAGGTATCAAGTTTTGGGAAATAATATGTAATGTAGACCAGACGTTGAGTAGGAAAGTTTGCCTGTCTGTGTCGATTAAGGACCGTTCGATGTAGGCCTGATGAGGTGAGACTTTGCAACTAGCCACATGCTTCGGTAAGCCTGAACCTGGCTATTCCATACGTGAAAAGACAATCGCGCACTGGGCGTGGGAGATGGTGGGAGTAGCGTGTACCCTCCTGGCTAGAGGCTGGATGGAGGAGTACTGTGCTCCCAGGTAGCGCGGACCGGTTCACGTTGTGCAGGATCTGTGGGAACGGTTGACATATGCAAGGGTTAAGTGCTACATATGTCGTGTGGTTAGGGATCCCCAGCTGGGTATAATCGGTTCGAATCGTCGTTGCTCCTCGGTTATGGAGACTCAACTCACTGACCACTCATCGTAGTTGATAAGTGAAATATGAATTAGCTAAAATAAAGCTAGATTAGGACAAGTGAATGCTCTAGATTAGGCAAATCTAGATTCAGGAAAAATACTTAACTTGTGAAGTAAAATTTTGGCATAAGGATTCCCTACTAGTAAGCTCTTCTGCAAAATGAGTCTTTGAGATTTGATAAGCCTTACCTTGATTCCTAATCAGCCAGCATATCCTTGAGAGTCTTTTCTTCATTCGGGTAAGTCTTGCTGACTAATTCCGTACTCAGGGTTTTATTCCCTATTGTTTTTCGGGTTATAACTTTGTGTTGCTGTTGATGGTGTTAAGTGCCGGTGGGCTCAGCCTTCTTATAATTCTAAGTAACTCTTCTATACTTCTTATTGAGGATGGTCACTTAAGATAGCATATATTTCAAACTTATAAATAATTTATAACATTTCAAAGTTTATTTCCTTGAATCACTATTGTAATCACTCCGATAAACATAAACTAAACTTGATGTAACTCGTAGAATTTGGTAATAAGATTTCCGCTGCAAAAATGTTGGTGTGTGTGATTTGTGTTACTTAATCCTGTGGTCCTGGTTGTAAGTGGTTTATCCGAGGTCCTTGGGGCACTCGAACAGATCCTGTTAAGTTATCTGGTGCACATGCATCGTCGTCTGAGGTGTTTGAGACAAGGGTAGGTGCATGTGGCCCCAATAAATTGGGAGGTTCTACCACACTCAACAAATGTCCTGTTTGGCTAAAGTGGACTAGCTGTATGTGGGGTTAAGGTTAAGCAGTTGTTTTTAGTTGGTCAAGTATTTATTACTATTAGTAAAGCCAAGTTTTAATAATAAACCCAGTTATTACCCAAATGTAATCCCTCCAAGAGGAAATACCAGAGATCATAATTATACCATCATTATTAAACATCATCATAAAAGTATTCAGAGTTCTTCTAATCGAAGAGGATCCCAAGGCCGCTCTTAACTGTGAGCTCGGCTGATATACCAGTTTCTAACACTCTGTAGAGGTTGCACACTTTACCCATGAGTTGTGATCCCTTTCCAGCCTAGGATGTACAGACCCAATCTTCACTATCGAGGTGAATGGCCAAGGATACACTACGTAGCCTTTACAAAGACTCCCCTGGTGCATAGCTGCTCGTTAGGTTTCGCCAGTCGTACAAACGCAGTACATCTCCCCAAGGTGGGTGACTAACAAAACCAAATCGAATGAACCTCTACACCCCCCTGGCAGAGCGAGCACTACGCCCCGGCCCCCATTGACGGTCCTCAGGCAAAGCTAACTACACCCCAGGTTCATCTAATTAATCAGTTAAGGGCGTCCCATTCCACCCTCATGGTTGCACTATTATCCCGGGTGGTCACTCAATGAATAGGTCCTTATAGAGAGGTACTCAGGAAAATGGCCTGAGTCCCCTAAAATATCACAAGATCATCATCGGGATAACATCATTGTTTCATAAATATTCACATCATGTTCATTGATTTAGTTAAAGCAATAGCATAAGCTAACCATGATAACCCAAAAGGTAAACAAGGATAAGTAAATACATACTAGTCAATCCTTAGTGTTGGGGTCTTGTTCTCAAATGCTATGAATTAAGAACAAGGCAACACAAAATGTTAAAGGTTAAGGCCCTTCGTCCTTTGAAGCATTATTTTCCTTAGGATATAATGATCTTCAGACGAAGGTCGTGAAGGATGAACCTTCATCATCACAGTATAGATTAATGGAAGAAGAAGCATATGAAACATAAAAGGCAACATAAATAATCATGTAATCATATAATACTATTAATATCTTTTCTTCAATTATCATGGATAGACAGAAATAATATTGGATTACATTTATACCTTCGGCTTAACAGAAGGTGAAAAATCCCAGCGTGACGCAACAGTGAATACAAGTCAGCGTGAACAGTACGGGGGTACTGTTCACCTATTTATAGCTATAGGACGCAGCCTGTACAAGTTTACATTTATACCCCTTATAACTAGTTACAATCAAGACACAGGTTATCATGGGTCGATCGGTCTTTGCATCTTTAAGTCGGTGCAACCCTTCGTCTCAAGGCGCGTTGTTATGCCGAAGCTCCCTGAATGGTATCTTCGACTGTTGCTTCTGTGTTAACCTTCCGAATAGGACCTTCGGCGACGAAGCAGACCCCCAACAGTAGCCCCTTCGCGGTGCTAGATCATTTTTCATAACGAGCTTGATCCGTGAAAAATTCTTCTAGGCTTCGGAATGCCGAAGGTCTGAAAAACACCTTCCCTGAGCTCGTTGCCGAGAAACGATTAAAATATTCCGAGCGCGAGGTGGCCCCACTATGCGGCGGGTACGCGCGATCTGGCGATTCATCTCCCATGCGCCATGGTCCACCGTTCAGTGGGTGCAGGTGACTGTTCAGCGGGTGCGAGCGACTTGACGATTTACCTTCACACCTACAGCATTATATAAATAGACGGGTAGGTGTGAAGTTACCACAGCATTCATTGCCATTGCACTGTTGTGCTACTAAAAAATTTAACCATAGCCGAAGCTTTCTCATCACATTCTCAAGCAAAACACCATTTTAATTTAGTGTCGGCATAAGAGGGAGCTTCATCAAAACTGCAAAAATTCTCAACATTCGTTAGAATTGCACAAAATCCAACACCTAATGGCCAGAGTACGTTCAACTGCTAGGGTGACCCGCGACGGAGAGGAGGCCGAAGCCACTGACACAGCCCCAATTTCCGAAGTTATGAGGCAATCGGGATTAGTAACAGAAGCCATCGAACAAGATGCACCTGTTGCTGAAACTGAACAAGATATTGAGGAAGAAATCGCTGTTGAAGAAGAAGAAGATTATAGCATTCTGGTCCCATTCAAACCTAGCCACTTGGATTTTGGCAAATCTACCATTTCTGAAGCCGATGTGCCCATGCTGATAAAGCTAGGCTATTTCAGGGAGACTGAGAAGAAGCTGATTCGTTTTGCTGGGGATGAGACCACTCCGACACCAAAAAGTGATGAGGTGGTAGTTTTCAAGAGTTTCTTTGGAGCGGGATTGCGGTTTCCCTTGAATGAGATGATTGGTGAAGTCTTGAATAATTATGAAATCTATCTTCATCAGCTGACTCCTAACGCCATCGTTAGGCTCAGCGTTTTCATCTAGGCACTTCGAAGCCAAGGAGTAGACCCGAATGTCGAAGCTTTCTGCCGAATGCATGAGCTTCATTACCAGACGAAGGCTAGAGAAGATGGGCTGCACGAGAACTTTGGGTGTTACAACTTCACATACCGCAAGGACATGAAGGCCCCGGTGCTTAGCTATCGCACTAAGTGGCCGACTAGCTGGAAAAGCAAGTGGTTTTATGTCAAAGCCGATGAAAACAAGAGGGAGAAGCTGAAGACGCTAGTGTTGAGCCCGTTGAGTTTGAAATTCGGGTTGACCAGGCCCTTGTGTCGCATGACGCCAGGATCACCATGTCAACAAGTTGTGGCAGAATTCAGGGTGGTAGCCGAACAGGTCAGCACGAGGGATCTAGTTCAAGAATATTTGGCTAACAAAACATCTCCGACTTTGAGCGAATTCAACATGCCAAAATTAAAAGGAACGAAGAAGGGACTTGAGCTTATGCGACTTCCTTATCGGTTTAAATTTGAAAAGCAGTTTAAAGAACCTTGTCAAGAGTGGTTGGAAATGATTGAAGCAGTGTGTAATGAAGTGTTGGGAAATTACACTAAAAATGAGGATCAACTGATGACTGCGGCCTTCGGCACCCGACCAAAGCGAAGGTTGAATCGGGTGATGGATGCCTTGAATTTTGACTACCCTGACTATGAGCGATTGAACAAGGGTACCGAAGGGCAAAAGAGAAAGAGGGTTGTTAGTGTTTTTAGTAGACAAGCTGCTAGGATGGTGAAAGAAAATGAGGAAGCTGTGAAGAAGAGGAAATCCAGCCCTGAGCCGAAGATGGCTGCTCCCGCGCTGAAGAAGAGGAAATCCGTAGCTCCAAAGCCAAAAACAGCTGATATAGAGGAAGAAACTCCTTCAACGTCTTCTGCTACTGAAGTAGAGGAAATTCTAAAGGTAATGACTGAATCCCTACCTATCAAGCTACTAAGTCCTCTAGGGCCGCAACTGATAAAGCTTTTACAGAAGAAGGACGGTCCTTTGGCAGCAAAGAAGGCGGCTGAGCCAAAAAGGCGAAGGATTGTCACTGTTATGCAGGCTATTGAGAAAACACCACCGCAGGCCTCAGCATCAAAGATAGTACCACCTGCCGAAGCTGGCTGCACCGAAGCTGCTACTGCCGAAGCCGCCAGTGCCGAAGCTGCCAACTTAGAGAGTACGTTATCTAATATTGATAGAGTGCTCTTGGATTTGGCTAAAGAGGAGCTTACCGCTTCTGCAGAAGAAGTCCTAGCTACAGTGCTAGAAAAAGGGAAGAAGATTGCCGAAGATACTTCGGAAAAAGAAGAATTTAATTTTCAAAATATAATTGGTCAAGAATTGACCAAGGCTGAGAAAAGGAACTCCAGGAGTACGCCATATCTTGTGGCTATCAACCGGGGGCCTTGCTTTTCGGTGGTGTTGAGGAAGAAGACTTAGGGTGCATTCGAGATCGTACCGGAGCAAAGATTATCAGCACCCTAACGAAGAGTGTTGGCTTTCCAAAACTTGAAGCCGACCTCAGCAGGTACTGGCGGCAGCATATCTTGGTAGCTTATTCTATTCTAACTTTAAGGTAAAGTTTTTTTCAACTTTTTATTGTTTTGGGATGAAGGTGATTTCTAATGAAGGTTATTTTTTCCAGAGTCTGCTACTAAGTAAACCTTGAGGATGCAACAGGATCTCGAAGATAAGAAAAATGAGATTATAGTTGAAGGATTGGAAAATAGAATCAAAGAACATGAAGCTGCTCTTGAAAAGAAAGACTTTGTTCTTCAAACAACGGAGGGCTCGCTAGCAGAAGCCCAAGCCAAAATTGCTAGATTAAACAGTGAACTTCTCCTAAAGTCTGAAAGCTTCGAGCAAGAAAAGAAGAATTTTGATATGAAGCTTGCAGCCGAAGTTGAAAAAAGTTTGAACTTGCAAAAATCCTTGAAGGAGCTTCAAGACAAGTGCCTAAACTTTGGCAACCGGTGCGTGCAACAGCTGAAGCAGATTTTCAACTTAGTTGGCGCTAGCTCCAAAAAATTTGAACCTTCGGTTCAAAATTTGTCAAGTACCTTTGAACATATTGAGGATGAAGTTGAGGCACTTGACAAAGTTATAGCTAGGCATGGCGATTTCTGTGCCCTGCTGGCTTCTCGAGGCACAGCTGTCGCATTTATGAAGGCCGGTTGCACACATGGCAATGTAGTGAATAGGCCAAACTTTAGTCTGTCTCTAGCTGACATGGCCAACATGCCCAACCTAGCTCAAAGCATCAGGAACAGATTTATAACTCAAATTTGGATGAAGGGTGGACGAGACTTGGCTGGTGACGAAGCACGAAGCCATCTTAAGCCGGTATTGAACCCATACCCGTTACTTACCTTCTTCTGAAATCATTTTTTACCTTTTTACCTTATTACTTTGTTGCGTACAGGATGACGATGCCGAAGATCAATGATTCGAAGATTAATGGCTCGAAGCTTGACGGATACTGATGAAGCTGCACAGAGCTTTAAAAACATTTGAATTATCCTTGTAACAGATATTGTAGCTTAGGAATCAAACATTACTCTGTAAATTTGTCCATACCTTGTAATATATTTTTACCTTTCTATCCGTGTACGAATTGCTTTGTTGTGGATGAAACTCATATCTTTTGAGTCAAAGGCGAAAAACACCTTCCCTTCTTTTTTGTACACAACGAAGCGTAGATTTGCTTCTTTTGTACTCATCGAAGCCTTGTTGTTAGAGCCGAAGCCACTGTCTGTACGATATGATATGATGATGATGATCCTACGAATGCCTAAATGAATGTGTATGAATGCAATGAATGATGTGATGTGGTGCAAATGAATGTCCAAACACACGCTTACGAAGCCACACCCATACTCTGCATCTTATTCACTGTTTATTTTTCGGTGTTCACCTCTGACTTTTCGGTGTAAGTTCTGCATCCCCTTAGGAACGACTTTTGAACTTCTTCGCCTTCTATTTCAGCGGTATCACCGTTGACTTTTCGGTGTAAGTTCTGCATCCCCTTAGGAACGACTTTTGAACTTCTTTGCCTTCTATTTCGACGGTATCACCGTTGACTTTTCGGTGTAAGTTCTGCATCCCCTTAGGAACGACTTTTGAACTTCTTCACCTTCTATTTCGGCGATATCACCGTTGACTTTTCGGTGTAAGTTCTGCATCCCCTTATGAACGACTTTTGAACAGAAAACTTACGCTGCGCTCTCTTGGGAATGACTTTTTGTAGCTTCGTCATGCTCTGCATCCCCTTAGGGACGTCTTTCGAGCTTCTCCCTATTTTTTCTTTTTCCTGCACTCGATGGTGCATGCTCAGATTTTATATTTTACATTCTTTTTGGGGGATTTTGCTCTCGTAGAGCTAAATAAGAAAGGAAAAATTACAAGCCTTGGCCCCATTAAAAACCTTTCTCCCCCTTTGGAAAGGAAAAGGGTGCCATAGGAAAAAATGAAAAAAGATTACATCAAATTACACATAATATCGTCGAAGCTCATCCGTACTCCAAGATCTAGGAATGTCGTTGCCGTCCATATCCTTCAATTTATAAGAACCAGGCCTCAACGAAGATACCACCAGAAAAGGTCCTTCCCACTTCAGCTGTAGTTTGCCTACTGTGTCCGGATTGGCCACTCTCCGAAGCACCAAATGCCCTAGCTTAATATTTTTCAGCCGAACTTTTCTGTCACGCCATTTTATTGTTTTGGCTTGATATTTATTGATATTCTCGACAGCCTGAAGTCTGGTCCCTTCTATAGTGTCTTTTGCTATATGATAATCAGCTTCGTCCTCTGCCGAAGCTGCTGTTCTGATTGACCCCATTTTAGCTTCTTCTAGGGTTATAGCTTTGTCACCAAATAATAGCTTGAACGGTGTAAAACCTGTTGATCTTGATATGGTTGTATTGTGGCTCCACACCACTTTAATCAACTCATCTGGCCACTTTCCTCTAGGCTGATTGAAGATTAACTTCATTATTCCCGTCATTATAATGCTATTTGCTCTTTTGACCAGCCCGTTTGACTCCGGTTGTCTAACTGATGCAAAATGAATCTTCGTGCTAATCTGATCGCAGAAATCCTTGAAAGTCTCAACCTCAAACTGTGTTCCATTGTCCATAGTTATAGCTTTCGGCACGCCGAAGCGACAAATGATATTTTGCCAGAAGAACTTCTCGACTGTAACCGAAGTTATTGTAGCCAAAGGCTTCGCTTCAATCCACTTGGAAAAGTATTCTACAGCCACCATAACATATTTCAAATTATCTTGTGCTGGTGGAAGTGGGCCTAATAAATCCAGGCCCCATCTTTGCAATGGCCAAGTGGGCTGTATTAACTGAGTAAGAGATGAAGGTTGTCTTTGGTCTCTTGCACATTTTTGACAATTTTCACATTTTGAACCAACTCTGCCGCATCCGAAGCTGCCTTCGGCCAGTAGAATCCTTGTCTAAATACTTTTCCTAGCAATGGTCTAGACCTAATATGAGATCCACACAGTCCTGCATGTATCTCCTTCATTAACTCAATCCCTTCAGCTCTTGATAAACACTTGAGGAGTGGGGAATAGACTCCATGTTTATATAATTCCCCTTGTATTATTACATACGGTCTTATTCTTGCCTCCATCCTCTTATTATATACTTTGTCATCTGAAAGGTAGTTACCTTAGAGGAAAGATATAATTTCAGTCCTCCAATCTTCACTATGTACTGGAGAAATGGTGAGCACTGCTCTCTCCATGAGTTCGACCGAAGGTGCCTTTATTGTTTCAAAAAATACTTCGGAAGGTAAAGGGAGCCCCTGAGCCGTTGATTTGGCTAGCAGATCTGCATGCTCATTTTTGCCTCTTGGAATATTCTTGACAGAAAAACCTTAGAAAGAAGCCTCCAACCTTCGAACTATATTGAGATATTTTTCAAGCTTCGGATCTCTTGCCTTACTACTTTTGTCCACATGGCCAGAAATGACTTAAGAATCAGTTTTCAGAATGGCCCTTCTTATTCCCTGTTGGGGACTTGTTCTCAAATGCTATGAATCAAGAACAAGGCAACATAGAAATTGTCAAATATTAGGGTCCTTCGTCCTTCAAAGCATTATTTCCCTCAGGATATAATGGATTCCGGACGAAGGTTATGAAGGTTATACCTTCATAAACACAACAAATAATGAAGAAGGGTAAAAATATGTAAAATAATTTGAACAAGTGATTAACATTATCAACTCATTTCTATTTTATTATTGTAAAAATGAGAACGAATTACAAATGTACCTTCGGCATGAAGAAAAGCAAAAATACCAGCGTGATGCAAAAACAAATGCCCAATGCGTGATTACCAGAGAACACGTGAACAGTACGGGGGTACTGTTCACCTATTTATAGGCACAGTTCATAGCCTGTATATAATTACATTTATGCCCTTTACAATGAACTATAATAATGACACAGAATATCATGGGTCTTTAAGTCATTTCATCTTTAAGTCGGTTCACCCCTTCGTCTTGAGACATGTCACTGTACCGAAGCTTTATAGTTGATAGCTTCGGCGCTGCTTTGGAGAGGATCTGCCGAAGGTGTTTATTTCTTTAGGATCTTTGGCTATGAAGCATACCCCCAACAGTAGCCCCTTCGTGACGCTAGATCGTTTTTTGTAACAAGCTTGATTCGTGAAAAATCTTCTAAGCTTCGGGATGCCGAAGATCCAAAAAACACCTTCCCCGAGCTCGTTGGCGAGAAACGATTAAAATAATCATCGGACGCGTGACCCATCTTGCACTGATTACAGTCTTGCCAGCGATTCACCTTCTCGAGCTGTGTGGCCCACCGTTCAGTGCGCGCGGGTGACTGTTTGTTCGGTATTGGAGACCTTGCTGATTTACCTTCCCACCTGCAGCACTATATAAACAGACGGGTAGGTGTGAAGTTACCACAGCATTCATTGCTATTGTACTGTTTTGCTGCCAAATTTTTAGTCATAGCCGAAGCTTGATCATTGCGCTCACACAAAATCTGCTTCGGCGCAAGTGTAAGAGCTTCGGAAAAAACAAAAAAGCCAATTCAAAAAATTTCAAGTAAGTCATAGTCAAATGGCCAGAGTTCGCTCTACTGCAAGAGTCGATCGCGAGGGAGACGAAACCGAAGCTGCGGAAACCGTTCCTATCTCGGAAGCAATGAAGCGATCTGGGTTGGTAACACTGGAAGACGTCCCTGCTGCTGAAGCAGAGCAAGCAGATATTGAAGAGACCGATTCTGAAGATGATTACAATATCGCAGTGCCGAGCAAGCCTAGCCACCTGGACTTCGGAAAGTCAACCATTTCCAAAGCTGATTTTCCTAAGATGGTGAAGTCGGGCTACTTTAGCGAAGATAAGAAAGGGCTGATTCGCTTCGGTGGAGAAGAAACTACTCCAAAGCCACAGAAAGATGAAATAGTGATTTTCAAGAGTTTCCTCAAGGCTGGTTTGAGATTTCCTTTGAATAGGATGATTGCCGATGTGCTAAAAAAGTTTGGGATCCATTTTCATCAACTAACTCCTAACGCTATTGTTAGGCTTAGTGTTTATATTTGGGCTCTCCGAAGCCAGGGGGTGGAACCGTTTGCCGAAGGTTTCTGCGGGGTGCACGAGCTACATTACCAAACCAAGGCAAGAAAGGATGGGTTACAAGAAAATTTTGGTTGTTACAATTTTGCCTATCGGAAAACTACAAAATTTCCTGTGATCAGCTATCGAAGCAAGTGGTCGGCAGGCTAGAAATCGGAATGGTTCTACGTCAAAGTTGATGATGACAAGGAGAAGCTGGTCCAGAGTCCGCTTGAACTGATCTTCGGAGAAACCAGACCCCACTGCAATATGACACCAGAAGGTCCAACCCAAACTGCGTTGGCTGAATTTAGGATTATTGCAGAGCACATTGGCACTAGAGATTTAGTGCAGGAATTTCTGGCTTACAAAATATTTCCAACTATGAAGGAATGGGCTATGCCGAAGCTTGAAAAAGAGAAGAAAGAGGGGGAGCTTGTCTGACTGCCCTACCAATATAAATTCAAGAAATATTTCAAAGCACCCTGCCAAGAATGGCTCGAGACAATCGAAGCAATGTGCACTGAAATTCTTGGGAACTATTCTAAAAAGGAGGATCAATTGATGACAGCAGCCTTCGGCACCTGGCCGAAACGAAGGCTAAACAGAGTGCTTGATGCTATAGGTTTTGAATATCCCGACTATGAGCGACTCGACAAGGGTGCCGAAGGGCAGAAAAGGAAGAGAGTAGCTGGCGTTCTGATCAAAGATGACGAAGATCAATCAAAAAAGAAGAAAGAAAAATTTGAATCGAAAGTGTTAACTTCGAAGAAAAGAAAGGAATCAATCCCGGAACAAAAATCAATTGATGAAGAAGAAAAGGCTTCTGCGACATCTTCTGATGCTGAAATAGAGGATATTCTAAAGGTAATGACTGAAACTTTGCCTGTCAAACTAAGTCCATTGGGGCTTCATCTGACGAAGCTTTTTCATAATGAAAAGGAGCCCGCACAGGCAAAGGCATCTAGGCCAAAAAGACAAAGGATTGTTACCGTGACCGAAGTAATTGAAATGACACCACCAAGAGCTCCAACTCTAAAGATGCCGACAATTGAAATCATGACAGATACTGAAGCTGTACCTTCGGAGGCTGCCACAGAAGAGGCCGGAGCTGAAGATGCTAACTCCGAAGGTATTAATTTAGAGAGCGTAGCCACTGATATAGATAAAATGCTGCTAAACATGGCTGCTGAAGAAACTGCTGCAGCCACCGAAGAGACCACGGCTGCCAAACCCGAGAAAGGAGGAATAACCGAAGATACCTCGGAAGATGAAACTTTTGACTTCCGAAACCTAATTGGCCAGGAGCTGACTGAAGCTGAAAGAGAGGAACTAAAAGAGTATGCTCTATCTTGTGGATATCGGCCGGGGGCGCTTCTCTTTGGTGGTATTGATGATGAAGGGTTAGGCTGTATACGAGACCAAACCGGTGCGAAGGTTGTCGGTACTTTATCGAAGAGTATTGGCTTCCCAACAACATATTACATGTGGTACCGTCGACAACATATTACCGGCAGTTTATTCTATTCTAATTTCAAGGTAAACATTTTGTGTCTAATTCTTATTACATGTGGTACAAAAATATTTTCTAACAAAGGCTATTTGTCCACAGAGCATGCTTTTGAGCAAGGCATTAAAAATGCAACAAGATTTAGAGGATAAAAGGCAAGAAGTTATAATTGAAAATTTAGAAAACAAAATAAAGGAGCAATCTGCTGCTATTGAGGAGAAAGACCTCGAGCTACAAACAGCCGAAGGCTTATTAGTGGATGCTGAAGCAAAAATAACAGAATTAAATTCGAGGCTTCTTTCCCAGTCAGAAAATTTTGAACAAGAGAAACTGAAGCTTGATGCAAGGCTTGAAGCCGAAACTCAAAGGAACTTGGAATTGAAAGAATCTTTGAAAAATCTTCAAAATAAATGCTTGGAGTTCTGCACTCGATGCATTCATCAGCTAAAGCAAGTGTTCCATTTTGTCGGAGCCAGTAGTGAAGAGTTTACTCCTTCGGCCGAAGACCTGTCTGGTGCCTTCGAGCACATTGAAGGTGATATTAATGATCTTGACGAAGTTATAGCTGGGCATAGTGACTTTTGTGCCCTGGCAGCTTCTCGGGGTACAGCTGTTGCTTTTTTGAAATCTGGCTATGAACACGGCAAAATTGTTAATAGACCCAACTTCAGCCTGTCACCGGTAGACTTAGATGATGTTCCGAATCTGGCTCGAAGTATTGCAAACAGATTTATAAAGTTAGTATGGACATAGGGTGGTCGGAGCAAAGCTGGTGACGAAGCTCGGAGTCACCTCAAGCTGGTAACAAAATCATACCTTATTCTTACCTTTTCCTTTGAATTTTTGAATTTGGATTATAATACTTTCGTACAGATTGACCAGGCCGAAGCTGCAGCTGCAGAGTAGAAGAACGAAGCTCTAGAGATAGTGTCGAAGCTTGCATAGTCTTGCAAAAGTAGCTCAAAAAACTCCTGTAATAACTTGTATAAAATATGATGTAATCTGAGTTTTACTTTGTAATATAATCTTACTTTTCCGTCCATGTATGAAATGCTTTGGTGTGGACGAAAGTAATACTTTTGAGCCATAGGCGAAAAACACCTTCCCTTCTTTGCGTACACAGCGAAGCATAAAATTGCCTTCCTTTTGTATCCGAAGCATGTTTGTACGTTATGTTGATGATGATCCTATGTATGTCTAAGTGAATGTTTATGAATGCAAATGTCATGATGTAATGTATCGTGCAAATGAATGTTCAAATACATATTCGAAGCCATACTCCCTTGAGAATGACTCAAACCTTCTTTGCCGCTTATTTTTCGGCTTCACCATTTATTTTTCGGTGTATCAGCGCTGACTTTTCGCTGTAAGCCTCCCTTAGGAGCTTCTTCGCCTTTTACTTTCAGCGGAATCAGCGTTTATTTTTCGCTGTAAGCCTCCCTTAGGAGCTTCTTCGCCTTTTACTTTCAGCGGAATCAACGTTTATTTTTCGCTGTAAGCCTCCCTTAGGAGCTTCTTCGCCTTTTACTTTCAGCGGAATCAGCGTTTATTTTTTGCTGTAAGCTCTGCATTCCCTTGGGAACGACTTTTGAGCTTCTCCCTGTTTTCTTTTCTTTTTCCACTGCACTCGATGGTGCGTTGTCAGCTTTTACATTTACATCTTTGGGGGATATCACTCTTATAGAATTGAAATAAGAAAAAGAAAAATTACATGTTGTGGCCCCATTAAAAACCTTTCTCCCCCTTTGGAAAGGAAAAGGGTGCCACAAGAAAGAATAGAAAAAATTACATCAAGTTAAACATAATATCGCCGAAGTTCGTCCGCATTCCATGACCTAGGAATGTCGTTGCCGTCCATATCCTTCAACCTGTAGGAACCAGGTCTTGACGAAGATACTACCAGAAAAGGTCCTTCCCACTTCAGCTGTAATTTGCCTACTGTCTCTGGGTTGGCTACTCTTCGAAGCACAAAATGTCCTGGTTCGATGTTCTTTAGCCTAACCTTTCTATCACGCCATTTTATTGTTTCAGCTTGGTATTTGTTGATGTTTTCCACAGCTTGAAGTCTGATCCCCTCTATAGCATCTTTTTCCACAGAGTAATCAGCTTCAGCTTCGCCTTCTGCCGAAGCGACTATTCTTATTGATCCTGCTTTGGCTTCTTCCGGAGTTATTGCTTCGTCACCAAACAATAGTTTGAATGGCGTAAAGCCTGTTGACCTTGATATTGTTGTGTTGTGGCTCCACACCACTTTGATTAATTCGTCTGGCCACTTTCCCCTGGGCTGATTGAAGATTAACTTCATTATTCCTGCCATTATGATGCCATTAGCTCTTTCAACAAGCCCATTTGACTCCGGATGTCGAACTGATGCGAAATGGATCTTCGTGCCAATTTGATCACAAAATTCTCTGAAAGCTTCGGAATCAAACTGTGTCCCATTATCTACAGTAATAGCCTTCGGTACTCCGAAGCGGCAAACGATGTTTTGCCAGAAAAACTTTTGACTAGTGACCGAAGTTATTGTGGCTAAAGGCTTTGCCTCAATCCATTTAGAAAAATATTCCACTGTCACTACAACATATCTTAAGTTCCCTTGTGCTGGTGGTAACGGACCTAACAAATCAAGGCCCCACCTTTGCAATGGCCAAGTGGGTTGTATTAACTGAGTTAGAGACGAAGGTTGTTTTTGATCTCTTGCACATTTCTGACAACCTTCGCATTTTTGAACTAATTCCGCTGCATCCGAAGCTGCTTTTGGCCAATAAAATCCTTGGCGAAAAACTTTTCCCAACAAAGGCCTAGATCCAATGTGAGATCCACACAGGCCTGCATGTATTTCCTTCATCAATTCTATACCTTCGGCTCTGGATAAACATTTGAGTAACGGAGAGCAGACCCCATGCTTGTACAGCTCCCCGTATATTATTACATATGGACGAGCTCTTGCCTCTATTCTCTTGTTATAAGCTTCGTCATCTGAAAGGAAATTACCCTTAAGGTAGGAGATGATCTCAGTTCTCCAGTCTTCACTATAAACAGGAGATATATTGAGGACCGCTCTTTCAAGAAGTTCAACCGAAGGTGCTTTTATTGTTTCAAAAAATACTTCCGAAGGTAAGGGCAGCCCCTGTGCTGCTGACATGGCTAGCAAATCAGCATGTTCATTTTCTCCTCGAGGAATATTTTTTACAGAAAACCCTTCAAAGGAAGCTTTAATCCTTCGGACCGTATCTAAATACTTCTCAAGCTTCGGGTCTCTTGCCTTACAACTCTTGTCAATATGACCAGAGATAACCTGGGAATCAGTTTTAAGAACCGCCCTTCTGATTCCCATTGCCTTTAACTTCCGAAGACCCAAAAGTAAAGCTTCGTACTCAGCAATGTTATTTGTGCAGCTAAAATCAAGTCTTGCTGCGTAGCAAGTTTTAACTTTGGAGGGTGCAACCAACACAGCGGCTGCTCCTGCTCCGAAGGTTCCCCAAGAACCATCACAGAATATTGTCCATGCTTCGGCATCTTTTCTTGCCTCTTCTACCTGAGCCCCTGGCGTCCAGTCAGCAATGAAGTCAGCTAACGCCTGGGACTGAATCGAAGATTTGTGTACATAATCAATGCAGAATTCATTGAGTTCCGCAGCCCACTTTCCAATCCTTCCAGTGGCTTCTCTATTTCTCATAATGTCCTTCAATGGTTGTGAAGAAGGGACAATTATATTGTATGCTTGGAAATAATGCCGAAGCTTTCTAGAAGCCATCAATACAGCATATAGCACCTTCTCCAATTCTGTATAATTTTTCTTTGATAAGCTAAGAACTTCAGATACAAAGTATATTGGAGCTTGCTTCTTGACTTGCCCTTCAAGCTTCTCTTGGACCAGTGCCGCACTTACCGCTGAGTGCGAGGCTGCCACATATAACAATAGGGGAGCCCCTGGCGTTGGTGGAGTTAGCGTTGTTAGGTCTATCAAATATTGCTTCAGCTCTTCGAAGGCTCTCTGCTGGACCGGTCCCCATTGAAAAACTTCGGCTGACTTCAGCACTTCGAAAAATGGTAAATTTCTCTCTGCTGATCTAGATATGAATCTGTTGAGAGATGTCAGTCTTCCTATCAATCTTTGAGCCCCCTTCTTTGTACTTGGTGGTTCCATTCGAAGGATAGCTTCGATTTTATTTGGATTAGCCTCAATCCCTTTTGTTGAAACTAGGCAGCCAAGAAATTTCCCTTTCTTCACCCCGAAGACACATTTTTCTGGATTCAACTTTAAACCGGCCTGTCTAAAATTAGCGAAGGTTTCCTGCAGATCAGTAATGTGATTCTCTTGCTTCGTGTTTTTTACAATGATATCATCAACATATGTTAGCACATTTCTGCCTATCTGAGATTGAAGAACCTTCACTGTCATTCTGCTGAAGCTTCCTCTAGCATTCTTGAGCCCCTCAGGCATCCGAAGGTAACAATATGTTCCACTAAGGGTTATGAAGTTGGTCTTTGGCACATCCTCCTTCTTCATCCAAATTTGATGATAGCCTGAATAACAATCCAGCAGACTCATAAGCTCTGATGAAGCTGCCGCATCAACCAGGGAATCTATCCTTGGCAATGGAAACTCGTCCTTCGGACAGGCCTTGTTGAGATCAGTAAAATCGATACACATCCTCCATTTACCATTGGCCTTTTTTACCATAACAGTGTTAGCCAACCATTCTGGGTATTTTACCTCTCTGATAACTCCGGCACTGAGAAGTCTTTTCACGTCATTCCGAGCACCTTCGGCCTTGTCATCAGACATCTTCCGAAGCCTCTGCTTTCTGGGTCTGAAGGATGGATCAACATTGAGCGAGTGTTCAATAACATCCCTATTAACTCCGCAAAGATCATTAGCCGACCATGCAAAGACATCTTTGTTGTTGAACAAGAATCTTATCAAGGTTTTCTCTTGTTCCTCAGACAATTGAGATCCCAGCAGCACCTTCTGCTCTGCGATATCTTCGCATAAAAGCATGGGTTTCGGCTGATCGGCCGAAGCAGCCTTCTCCCTTCTATGCTTGTACTGCTCACAAGCTTCGGCTTCATCTATGTTGTGGATTGCCTTTAAATCAGTCCAGTTCCCCTTGGCCTTTCTGGCAGCTTCCTGACTCCCATGAATAGCAATAGGTCCCTGATCCGAAGGTATCTTCATGCAAAGATATGCTTGATGAAGAATTGCTTCGAAAGCATTGAGTGTTCTGCGACCAATGATAGCATTGTAAGGATACTCCATGTCAACAATGTCAAACACAATTTGCTCAGTCCTTGTGTTGTTGACGAATCCGAAGGTCACTGGCATGGTAATCTTACCAAGCGCTACAATTTGTCGCCCTCCGAAGCCACAAAGAGGGTGCGTAGCATCATGAATCTTGTCTTCGGGCTCTTGCATTTGTCTGAAGGCCTTAGCAAATATGATATCTGTTGCACTGCCTGTACCAACCAAAACATTATGGACCAGAAATCCTTTGATCACACAAGAGATAACCATAGCATCATTGTGTGGGTAATCCTTAAGCTGAAGATCCTCTTAAGAAAAGGTAATTGGGATGTGAGACCATCTTGATTTGATGAAGGGTCCTTGTACCCCTACATGTTGTACTCTTCTCTGTGCCTCCTTCTTCTGTTTCTTGTTGGCCGGCTCTGAGCATGAACCGCCTGTTATCGGGAGAACCAGCTTCGGGGCCGAAGCAACTCCAACTTGATTCTTGATCGAAGCCATCAGCTCAGAAAAGTGGAAGTGAGTTCACTGGAGGTGGGTGCCAATGTTGGGGACTTGTTCTCAAATGCTATGAATCAAGAACAAGGCAACATAGAAATTGTCAAATATTAGGGTCCTTCGTCCTTCGAAGCATTATTTCCCTCGGGATATAATGGATTCCGGACGAAGGTTATGAAGGTTATACCTTCATAAACACAACAAATAATGAAGAAGGGTAAAAAATATGTAAAATAATTTGAACAAGTGATTAACATTATCAACTCATTTCTATTTCATTATTGTAAAAATGATAACGAATTACAAATGTACCTTCGGCTTGAAGAAAAGCAAAAATACCAGCGTGATGCAAAAACAAATGCCCAATGCGTGATTACCAGAGAACACGTGAACAGTATGGGGGTACTGTTCACCTATTTATAGGCACAGTTCACAGCCTGTATATAATTACATTTATGCCCTTTACAATGAACTATAATAATGACACAGAATATCATGGGTCTTTAAGTCATTTCATCTTTAAGTCGGTTCACCCCTTCGTCTTGAGAGATGTCACTATACCAAAGCTTTATAGTTGATAGCTTCGGCGCTGCTTTGGAGAGGATCTGCCGAAGGTGTTTATTTCTTTAGGATCTTCGGCTACGAAGCATACCCCCAACATTCCCATTGCCCTTAACTTCCATAGCCCCAACAGGAGTGCTTCGTATTCAGCAATATTATTTGTACAACTAAAGTCAAACTTGGCTACATAACACGTTCTAACTTTTGAAGGTGCTACTAGAACAACTGCCGCTCCTGCACCGAAGGTTCCCCAAGAACCATCGCAGAACACTATCCAGGCTTCGGTATCTTTGTTTATTTCTTCTTCTTGAGCCCCTGGTGTCCAGTCAGCGATGAAGTCTGCCAATGCCTGAGACTGAATTGAGGATCTATGCACATAGTCAATGGTAAATTCGTTAAGCTCTGCGACCCATTTTCCAATCCTTCCAGTAGCTTCTCTATTCTTCATAATGTCCTTCAGAGGCTGTGACGAAGGAACAATTATGTGGTATGCTTGAAAATAGTGTCGAAGCTTCCTAGAGGCCATTAATACAGCATACAACACCTTCTCCAATTCTGTATAATTTTTCTTTGATGGACTTAGAACTTTAGAGACGAAGTACACTAGAGCTTGTTTTTTAACTTGACCATCTAGCTTCTCCTGTACCAGCGCTGCACTTACTGCAGAATGTGAAGCTGCCACATATAATAGCAATGGAGCCCCTCGCGCAGGTGAAGTTAATGTTGTTAAATTAATCAAATATTGCTTCAACTCTTCGAAGGCTTTTTGCTGTGTCGGGCCCCACTGAAAGACTTCGGCTGACTTCAGTATTTCGAAGAATGGCAGATTTCTTTCTGCTGATCTGGATATGAATCTGTTTAAAGATGCTAGCCTCCCTACCAGACGTTGGGGCCCCTTTTTTGTGCTTGGCGGCTCCATCCGAAGAATAGCCTCAATCTTACTTGGGTTGGCTTCAATTCCTTTAGTTGACACCAGACAACCAAGGAATTTTCCCTTCTTTACCCCAAAAACACACTTTTCTGGATTTAACTTCAGGCCAACTTGCATGAAGTTAGCAAATGTCTCTTGTAAATCAGCAATGTGATTTTCTTGCTTCGTGCTTTTCACTATGATATCATCAACATAGGTCAGTACATTCCTGCCTATTTGAGAATGGAGGACTTTGGCTGTCATTCTGCTGAAGCTTCCTCTAGCATTCTTGAGTCCCTTAGGCATCCGAAGATAACAATATGTGCCACTGGGGGTTATAAAGCTAGTCTTCGGCTCATATTCCTTCTTCATCCATATTTGATGATAGCCAGAATAACAATCCAGTAGACTCATGAGCTCCGAAGAAGCTGCTGCATCCACTAGGGAGTCTATTCTTGGCAATGGGAACTCATCCTTCGGACAAGCCTTGTTAAGATCTGTAAAATCAATACACATTCTCCATTTGCCATTGGCCTTCTTCACCATAATAGTGTTAGCTAGCCACTCTGGGTATTTCACCTCTCTAATAACACCAGCACTAAGAAGTCTCTTCACTTCGCTCCGAGCACCTTCAGCTTTGTCTTCAGATATTTTCTGAAGCCTTTGTTTTCTTGGCCTGAAGGATGTATCCATGTTGAGTGAGTGTTCAATAACATCTCTATTGTCACCACAGAGATCATTGGCGGACCAAGCAAAGACATCTTTATTGTTGAATAAGAATCTTAGCAAAGTCTTCTCTTGTTCTTCAGATAGTTGAGACCCCAGCAATACTCTTTGTTCTGCTATATCTTCACATAGGAGCATAGGCTTCGGCTGATCTGCCGAAGCAGCCTTTCTCTCTTTTGTACTTATACTGCTCAGAGGCTTCAGCTCCATCTATATTATGGATTGCCCTTAAATCTGTCCAATTTCCTTCACCTCTTCTGGCAGCCTCTTGACTTCCATGGATAGCGATAGGCCCCTGCTCCGAAGGTATTTTCATACATAAGTATGCTGGATGAAGTATAGCTTCGAAAGCATTGAGTGTCCCTCAGCTAATGATTGCATTGTATGGATACTCCATGTCAACAATATCAAAAACAATTTGTCCAGTCCTTGTGTTATGAACAAAGCCGAAGGTTACTGGCATTGTGATTTTGTCGAGTGCTACAATTTGCCTTCCTCCGAAGCCACAGAGAGGATGTGTAGCATCATGAATCTTGTCCTCTGGCTCTTGCATTTGTCTGAAGGCCTTAGCAAATATGATATCCGCTGCACTACCTGTGTCAACCAGTACATTATGGACCAGAAACCCCTTGATGACACAAGATATGACCATAGCATCATTATGGGGGTAATCCTTGAGCTGAGGATCCTCCTGGGAGAAGGTAATTGGGATATGGGACCATTTGGACTTGATGAAGGGTCCCTGCACTCCAACATGTTGCACCCTTCTCTGCGCTTCTTTCTTCTGTTTCTTGTTGGTTGGCTCTAAGCATGAACCGCCTGTTATCAGGAGCACCAACCTCGTAGCCGAAGGTGCTACAACTTGGTTGCTAAATGAAGCCATCAGCTTAAGAGTGGAAGTGAGTTCACCGGAGGTGGGCGCCAATGTTGGGGTCTTGTTCTCAAATGCTATGAATTAAGAACAAGGCAACACAAAATGTTAAAGGTTAAGGCCCTTCGTCCTTTGAAGCATTATTTCCCTTAGGATATAATGATCTTCAGACGAAGGTCATGAAGGATGAACCTTCATCATCACAGTATAGATTAATGGAAGAAGAAGCATATGAAACATAAAAGGCAACATAAATAATCATGTAATCATATAATATTATTTATATCTTTTCTTCAATTATCATGGATAAATAGAAATAATATTGGATTACATTTATACCTTCGGCTTAATAGAAGGTGAAAAATCCTAGCGTGACGCAACAGTGAATACAAGTCAGCGTGAACAGTACGTGGGTACTGTTCACCTATTTATAGCTATAGGACGTAGCCTGTACAAGTTTACATTTATACCCCTTATAACTGATTACAATCAAGACACAGGTTATCATGGGCCGATCGGTCTTTGCATCTTTAAATCGGTGCAACCCTTCGTCTCAAGGCATGTTGTTATGCCGAAGCTCCCTGAATGGTATCTTCGGCGTTGCTTCTGTGTTAACCTTCCGAATAGGACCTTCGGCGACGAAGCAGACCCCCAACACTTAGGTTTTCAATAATGTAATGCGGGACAGTGAATTATAGAGTAAGTAGGACATAATAGGTCAGAGGACGCTTGCCTTCACTAGGTTGTTGCTCAAGAAGGTCTTCGGCAACATACTCATGAACCATGGGCTGCTCGTTGTCTAAATAAAGTGATCATACATTCAATACATTTGGATAACAACAAATGAACAATACACCAAACATATGCAACCAAGTGGACACAAGTTTGATAGGATATTATAAACTCAAAAGATAAACCTAAGTGCTAGGGATCAGTACATTTAGAGACTAATGATTCCCTGGTCATTATGGATTATATAATTAAATGCCACTAATTTTAGTGAGACACAAAATTCTACCAGGGATCAATTCATACACAGCATTTTATTAATCTCACAAAATTAAACATCTAAGTACCATTAGGGTTTCCTTTTTATTTATTTTATTAAGCAAATAAAATATTACCTAAACTAACCTATAGCTTAGACATAAAATTAGATTGCACAAACTGTGAATGAACATAATTTATTTGAACAGAGAATATTCCTATGAACATTTTGCAATTTGAATCACTAAATTTGGAGCTCATATGAAAAATGTATGAAATAAACAAGTTTTGAAGTTTGAAATACAAAATTAAGTCCAAATCTATGATTATTTAAAAGAGCAGGGGTCTATTTATAAGAAACCAGGGGCCTGCGCGCAAAATCAGGGGACGACGGGTTGATTCTCGAAAACCCGAGGGGTTCTTTAGCAAAACTGCCGTGCGAAGGGGTACGGGGTCTCCTCAGCCGTCGGATCTACGATCAACGGCCGAGATTTGATCCATGGGCGAGCACGCGGGCGCGCACTGACCAGCGGGCCAGGGCGGTCAGCGATCGAGGGCGGAGAAGCGGACTGACCGGTTGGGCCCAGTGCCAGGGGCACAAGCGACCGACAGGTGGGTCCAGGTGCTGGGTGCACGTGCGTGAAGCGGTATCCGGTGATCTGGACCGCGAGATAGAGATCAGATGGCCAAAATCAAGCACCGGGGGGGGGTTAACGGCTATGGGCAGAGCCGCTCTTGCTCACTGTGGTGAGATCGCCGGAGCCAGGGCGAGTGTGGGCTACGACGGTTTCGAGGTCGCCGGGGTTGGCCAGAATTGTCGAGGAGGGCTCGGCGAACACACTGAGGGGGTTTCGGCCACGAGACCGTGGTTAGAGATGGGAGAACGATGGGGGGAGAGCTCCAAGCGGGTCGGGGGTAACTCCGGTGAGGAATCCCGACCGCGAGGAGAGGCAGTCGAGCGCGATAGGGCTTGGTCTAGTTCTAGTGAGGGTAGGGGAGCGCTATGGGTCAACCTCGGGGCATAGGGCGGGACTGAGTAGGCCGGACACCGAGCGAGGCGCGTTGAGCAGGCGCGGCCGAACTTCGGCGAGGCCAAATTGGCTACGGTCAAGCGCGAATAAGGAAAATCAAACACGGGAACGGATGTGTCACCTCGGGATGGAGCTTGGTGTGGCTTGGCGCGGCTCCTGGTGGGTTGGATGGTCGGCACGGCGGGCGTGGTACTCCGGCGAAGCCGAGCGGCAAGAGCAGAGCGTGAGAGAGGGTGAGTTTGCACGAAATGAGGCAGGGGAGCGAGTGTGGGTGCAAGCGGTGCTCAAAAGGGAGCTAGCGTGCATGGGCAGGCGACGTGGCGAGGATCTCGGCGTGCGTGCGCGCTAGTCCACTGTGGTTTGCGGGGAAGGCGGAGATGACAGGGTGGCCCCACGGTGCAGAGAGAGGGAGTGGGCGCGTGGAGAAACTGTTCACCATGCTGACAGGACGGGCCCACGAGGCAGAGAGGGAAAAGGGCGTGCGAGCGAGGGCCACTGGTGCCAACAGACTGGTCCCACTAGGCAGAGGGAGAGGAGAAGGGAGCGTGCGTGGAGAGAAAACCGCCGCTGACAGGTGGAACCCACCTGGCTGTGCCGGCTGGGTTGAATTGGTTTTCTCTTTGTCCAGAGAATTTCTAATTGCTTTCCTTTTTATTTTCTCTAGGGTTTTCAATTCAAATTCAAACCAAGTGTGGCTCATCCTCCCAAATTATATGACCCACATGCACCTATCCTTGTCTCAAAGACCTCAAGCAGCTATGCATGTGTGCCCGATAACTTAATAGGATCTGTCCGAGTGTCTCAGGGGACCTCGGATAAACCACTTACCACCAAGATCGCAAGATTAAGTAAACACAAATCACATACCAAAGTTTTGCAGCGGAAATCATATTACAAAGCTTTCAAATTACAACCAGTTTACATTATCAAAGTGATTACAAATGTGATTAAAAATATTATACTTTGAAATGTTATAAGATATTTGTAAGTTTTAATTACATGCTAGCTTAAGCAATCCTCATGAAGAAGATAAAGACGAGATATACTTATATAAGGAGGCCGAGCCCACCGGCACTTAGCATATCAATAGCGGCACAAACCTAGTACCTGCAACAACATGGGTTCAAAAACCCTGAGTTCAAAGTGTACTTTCTCAAGTCTTACCCGACTAAAGAAAACGACTCCAAGGATATGCTGGCTTTTAGGAATCAAGGTAAGGCTAAGCAATAATCAAGGACTCATTTTTGCAGAAAAACTTACTAATAGTTGATCCTTAAGCCATTTTTAATTATCAATTTAAGTTTTTACCTGATTCTAGATTTTCCTGATCTAGAGCATTCACTTGTCCGATCTAGCTTTCTTTTAGCCAATTCATGTTTCACTTATTAACTACGATGAGTGGTCGGAGGGTCAAGTCTCCATAACCGAGGAGCAACGACGATTCAAACCGATTATACCCAGCTGGGGATTCCTAACCACACGAGATATGTAGCACTTAACCCTTGCATATGTCAACCGTTCCCACAGATCCTCCACAACGTGAACCAGTCCTCGCTACCAGGGAGCACAGTACTCCTCCGTCCAGCCTCTAGCCAGGAGGGTACACGGTACTCCCACCATCTCCCACTGCCCAGTGCACGGTTGTCTTTTCACGTATGGAATAGCTGGGTTCAGGCTTACCGGGGCATGTGGCTAGTTGCAAAGTCTCAACCACAATAGGCCTACATCGAACGGTCCTTAATCGACACAAGCGGAACACTACACCGACTCATTTCACGATGCAAGCCACCCGCCCGGTCTCATATTAATTAGCTAGCTCAAGTTCTTTCACACATAACAACATTCAATGATCAAAATAAGTTTCAAAACCCTATCTCATTAAGCAGGGCTTAGCAACACTAGTTTTTTGTAAAACAGGTATCAAGGAATAATCATTCAAATTCTCAAGGATGGTAATGCATCAATTGTTTGATCACGCAACTCCTATCACCTGATGCATCATATCAAGTGATAAAAGTTTTGTAAACAACAAGGAAAGTGGTGAATGCACGGGGCTTGCCTTTGCTGCCGAGAAGAGCCGAAGACTAAGAAAATAAAATATCACAAGTCTTCAGGGTGATGGGCAGCCTCCAGGAAATTGCTTCACAATGATTGATCCACACATAACGTGATCTACACGTAAAGTAATGATGCATGCCATGACCATGATGTGATCATCGAATGAACAGAAGTGCAATGTAAAGAATTTAAAACGATAAATCCTCGAGCGTAATATTCCTACACGGAAAAGTTGCACTCCACGTGTAATATTCATATGATTCCCAAAATTCAAAGTACAAATTAGTTATTTTATTATTTGCATTGGTGATTTATTTCATGACAGTAAGATACTACTAATTAAGCGGATAATTAACAACTGACGGAAAATGTATTTCTAATTACGTAGATAATTGGCGACTAACAGAATACACCCCAATTAAATCAAAATGTACTCCAAGAGAATCTAAGCCTACGTAATACCAAAGCTGAGTGGAGATTCACCAATATGGTGGCGAGCCTGACTCAAGCATTTTTTATATCTAGAAAGAGACATACATAAATTCACTTTTATTCACCATCTAATTCCTTCCGACCACTAATCGCACTACTGCGATTCACCCACACCTTCACCAGCACAAAATTTAATACCCAAGGAAAATATAAATTACCATGCCAAATATCACGACAGCTTGGCGATGAGATGAGCGAGACGTCACCACATGTGGAATGAGCTCTCGGCGACATCGAGAGCACCAATGCTACTATTTGGTGGTGAGGACGAGGGTGGCGACACCGAAACGACAGAAGGACGACAACAAGGAGATGAAGACGACAGAGACCTCCTGCGACGTATGTCGAAGAGAATCAAGTGTGCAGCACCATCCCCGGACACACAGAATTTGTGGATAGGGAGCGCTACCACGCAGCAAGATAAATAGGCTGGACGTGCTGAACTAGGAGGAGCTTGATGGCCGCCGACCTAGTCTGGGGTTGAGGTCGGCACAGCTAAGTGAAAACATCGGCGGAGGGCACGACAAGCACAGCCAAGGCGAGGTCCGTTGAAGGCAGGGAGATGTCGGGGAGCCGCCATGGCGTGGAGCAGGAATGGCGCGACGCTGACCACAAGAGGAGACTGCGGCGTAGGTAGGCGTCGGCAAGGTGGCTAAGGAGGTGCGGCCGAAGCTTGCAAGTCAAGCGGAGGTGAGTAGCTTGGTGTGATGGAGGGGCTTGGCCTAGGATGATGCTACCTGGCGAGGCCGAGCACGTCGACCACCATTGTGGAACTCGCCAAGGAGAGGAGGGCAATGTCGGGATGAACAGCTACGGTTGTAAAGCCCAATTTTATATCAGAGAAAAAAATAATTATACAAATAAATAAATAAAATTAGGATAGTGTTTTGAGATATTTTGAAAACCTTTGGATATTATTGGGTTTCTTTTGCTCTTGAATAAATGGGATTGAACTAGCCAAATAATAAAAATAAATAAAAATAGAAACATGCACCTCATGATAAAGTTCTTGCATTTTTGTAGTCAAATTGTGAGACAAGTTAAATTAAGAAATTAGAATTTTAAATAGGAATAGGAAAGAAAAGAAGTGGGAAGGAAAAGAATATATATATATAATATACATAAATATAAATGCATCGCTACATACTGGAACTTTTATTGGAACATTTAATCCATATGTGGAACTCTCAAACAAATTGGAATTTAAAAACCTAAATTTAAAATGATGAAAGAAATCCAAATTTGAATAAATAAATAAATAAATAAATAAAAAGGAAAAGTCGACCAGACTACCTGGGCCGAATTCCCCATAGGCCGGCCCATTTTAACCCCTCCCACGCAGCCCAGGTCTCCCCTCTCCACGCCCTTAGACCCGGTCAGGTGGGACCCCCACGCCAGGTCGTTCTCCTAGCTCGGTCTGTTATACTAATCTTCACGAACGCTGGTGGAAAATCGCGTCGAATCTGTGGGAGTTAGTTGAAATCCAGCCTAGGAATATATATGGGGGGCGTCACGGCTCCCTTCCAATCTGTACCCACGCCATGGGCTTGCCCGGGCAAACATGGTGGTGAGAGGTATGGAGTAGATGTCGGCCTCGTTCGTTGCTTCCCCTGGCATCCAGGATCCGGGGAATGACCAGGGGTCTGCCCTCTAGCATGCTAACCGGGTACCAGGGGGAGGGTCGACCGATGACATGGCTTCACAGTCGGGGGCGACTTCTTCACCAGCACGGGCGCTTCGCCGCAGACCCATCTCGCACCGTGGACCAGCAACGCCGCGGAGTCATCGAGAGTAGACGGGCGTCTTCGTCATCTTAACCGCAGGTATGCAACCCCTAAAATGTTTTTCCAGTGCTCAACTATGCCTAGAGTTCATCGGGTCTGGAGTACAGGGCCGGGGGCGTGGTTTCATGGATAACCCGCAAAGCTCCATTGTTGGTCCGGCTGCCCGACCTACTATGTAACGATCCTACCGCAAAGGCCACGTGGATCTTCGCCAACGTTGGGGCAGTGCGGTGATGTTCCGTTTGCTTAGCGTGTCTTCTCGCTCGTCGCTACGGGATCATGCGGCGTGGGTCACGATCAGCGTGCCACCGTAGCGGAGAGAGAAAGAGAGGCAGGAGCACGTGAGGTTGAAGATATACGCTGACCGTTGGATCGGCGTTGGAGGGCGAGGATAGATTAAGCGCATACCCCCTTCGCGCGTGCTGATCCGGGCCGCGGATCTGTGATCCAATGGCTGGCGTGATTAAGCTGGTGAGAGTGTCTTCTGGCCGTAGATCTGTGATCGTATGGTGGCCGTCGTGTTCCGGTTCGCGTTGGGGTCCGATCTGATCTGGGTCACACATCTTCAATCCAACGGCCACGATCCTTGCTTACCCCTTCGTCGCGCCCTTTTTGCTAAAAAGACCCCGAGTTAAATAGAATCTAACCCGCAGTCCACTCGGTGGTTGGCTGAGTCTGGGCGAGTTTTATAAATTAGCCCCCGAGCTAGTCCATATTGTGCGCGCAGTCCACGAAACAGGGAAAATAAGTAAATAAATACAGAAAATGGATATTTAGTATAAAAACAATTCCAAAACCTAGTTTAATTCATATAAAATTCATTCTAACTCCTTTTTAGCCTATTCTAGTTCCTGTAATTTTGTAATAATACTGTTCATCACATAGTGTCTCTGATTTGACATTAAAACTGTATTAAAATTAATCTCTTAATTAATCTTGTATCATCTACATAAAACCTTTGAAAATTCATAACTATCTCATTTTACCTCCAATTTAACTCGTTCCAATTGTGTTAGCTTTGTATAAATATGTACTACGCAGTAGCAACATTTGTTATATGATACCCCCTACTTTTATAATTTGGTAACTAATTAGATTAATCTATGTCTATTGGATTAACTAGTTTAATATTAATTTAGTATTCTGATCCTGTGGTTATAATTTGACTAGATGATATTTAATCAAATAATAACTTAGATTAAAGTTGAGATAATTATTTATAGAATAATCTCTCATGTGATCTATACTAATCAATTTATAATATAGTTAATATTTTAAATCACATTTATCTTCCATAAATCATAACTCCTTAACCGTAACTCCGAATTTAGTGATTCTCATTCCCACGATCTCATAGCGACGCATAGATTATTATTATGTAGTTTGTTCTTATGTTTGGTGTAATGTTAATTTTGTATATGCCATGTTTGTTTGTATTGCTACGACTAGCAGCGAGGTCTCGAGGATTTGAGGATCCTCCTAGTACTTGGAATCTCAAGTCCCAGGCAAGTTGTGCCCTTGATCACTTATTTTTACCCAGTCATGTTCTGATTAATCATAATGATCTACATAGGTTAATTTTGATGACCCAATAGGTTACCCTAGTTTGACTATCTTTATACCTTGTTTACCACTGAATTCTTGGGTAGTACCTGCTATTGCTATATGTGGTTTTAGGTATAGAGATACACATTATTCATTATTATACTTTTATTATCAATTGTTATTTACTGTTCATGTTAAATTATTATGTTAATTGGAACATGGAGCGACCACCCGGGAAAACAGTGCTACCACAAGGGAGGAATGGGACCCCTTGGCTGATTAATTAGGAAAGCTAGTGGATGACTACCTTACCCGAAAGGGGCAAGGGCAGTAGGGGAGTGGTCAGTGTAGGGAGGTCCTTGGGTTGATTTTGCTGCAATGCCGGTCAGGTGAGGGATCCCTGCATTGGAGCTTCCTATAAACTGTAGAGGTTTTCTGAAGCTAGTGGAACTTTGTAAAGGCCTCATAGTGTTACTCTGCCTTGCTTCCTTGGTAGAGGTGTATGGGGCCCGTACAACCCCGTGGCAGATGGGTAACATGACTTGTGGGTAAAGATACGCAACCTCTGCAGAGTGTAAAACTGGTATATCAGCCATGCTCACGGTCATGAGCAGCTCGGATCCTCACATGATTAATTTATAGAACTAAATTCAATTTGTCATATGCATTGCATCGCAGGTATCGTTATCATATTTGTTCTACTACTTAATTGGGTTGGTATTTACTTATACTTATTAATTGCTAATAAAATTTTGACCAACTTTAAAAGCAATGTTCAGCTCTAGCCATCTTCTTTGGTAAGTCTTACACTTCACGTGAGCTCCCACCTTTGGCGAGTTCATGCACATTATTCCCCACAACTTGTTGAGCGATGAACATATGTGAGCTCACTCTTGCTGTCTCACACCCCCCACAGGTCAAGAACAGGTATCGCGAGAAGAGGCGCATGGAGGATGATGTGACGAGTTCATGAGAGGTCTAGGCCGTCTTCTCCCAGTTAACTTTGGGTTGCTAGATCATGTCTTCATATGATGTAATTATTTATTTATTTTGTATAGAACTCCTATCATATAGTAAAGATGTGACATTTGTTTCTGTACCACTATTCATCATATGTGTGAGACTTGGTCCCAGCACACCTGGTGTTATTTCGTGCCTGGGTTTTGGACCCCTAAAACCCAGATGTGACAACGGTGGTGGCTTGGCTATTGGTGTATGCTGGAGCTACTGGGCCGGTGAGCTCTGCGACTGGGAAAGAAGCTCGGCAAGCTGGAGCTAAGGGAGCCGACCGGTCTGGCATGGAGAGATGAGGGAGATGGCTGGGATTTTTCTTCTAGGAGTTCGATGCTGTTGCTTCACCGGTACTGTAGCTCGGTGAATAAAGATGAGGTTTAGGAGCAGATGAAACACACATGGAAGAGTCTTCCAGGGGACAAGCGTCATTCGCATGTGGAGAAGCACGTACATGAGATAAGGATGGGAGAAGGTCATGCGGTGGAGATTTTTTTTCTTTTCTCAGGGAGCTGACATGTTCAGCAGCTGAGGGCTTTCGTGGAGAGAGCTGACTGTATACAAATCGTATTCTAGCAGCCGCCGTTCAGAAATAAGAAGAGAAACATAGAAGATTTTCTTTCTAGGAAGATAAGGATGAAAGGTATGTGGATGGAATTTCTAGTGAACGGATGATTTCTAGATGAGACACATATGTGTAGGAGAAAAGATCGTGAAAGGCTAAATGGTAGGGAAAATGGGATTTTCTTGTCTTTTTTATTATTTCCTACCTTATATATATATATATATATATATATATATATATATATATATTACAAATCAGCTTCACCAATTCGAATTTGAATGCAACAATTATCTTGTCACACCCTGGGCTTTAAGGGACAAAGTCGGGTGCATCTCATACATGCGCCAAAGAAGATAACATATATAATAACAGAGTGTATAGAGATAAATGTCACAATATAATCAGAATATTTATTACATAGTGGAAGTTTTACAAAATAAAAGGATAAATATAACAGGATCTAAAATCCATACTTGGCGCCAGAAAGTCGACTGGGAGACACCACCTAGATCGAATCGAACTCCTCGATATGGGGCTCCTCTTGAACCACCTGTTCTTCTCCTGTGGGGGGGGTGTGAGACAGCAAGGGTGAGCTCACACATGTTCATCGCTCAACAAGTTGTGGGGAATAATGTGGCATGAACTCGCCAAAGGTGGGAGTTCATGTGAGGTGTAAGGCTTACCAAAGAGAATGGTTAAAGCTGAGCATTGCTTTTATAAGTTGGTCAAAATTTTATTAGCAGTTACTAAGTTGGTCAAAATAATAGAACAAAATTAATAAATAATCCCATGTATATGCAAATGACAAATTGAATTTAAGTTCTATATTTAATCATGCGAGAGTCCTGAGCTGCTCTTGACCGTGAGCTCGGCTAGTATACCAGTTTTACACTCTGCAGAGGTTGTACCCTTTACCCACAAGTCGTGTTTCCCATGTCGCCAGGGTTAGCTAGACCCTTAGACACTACCAAGGTGAATGACTAGGGATCCACTACGAGGCCTTTACAAAGTTCCACTAGGTTCCGAAAACCCGCTACAGTTTATGGGAAGAGCACTTGCAAGAATCCCTTGCAAGAATCCCTCGTATGACTGCCATCGCAGCAAAATTAACCTGAGAACCTCCTTGCATGCAACTCCCCTACTGCCCTTGCCCCTTTCGGGTAAGGTAGTCTTCCACTAGCTTTCCTAATTAGTTAGCCAAGGGGTCCCATTCCTCCCTTGTGGTGGCACGTGTTTCTCAAGTTAAGCTCCATGTTCCAATTAACAATAATATAATGATCTTGACATGAACATAAATAAAATAACAAAATAATTGGAACATGGATATAATGAGATATTAATCCCAAAACCATATAAAGCAATAGCAAAACTACCCAAGTGATTCAGGGGTAAACAAGGTAAACAGGATAAACAGACTAGGGTGACCTATTGGGTCCCATCAAAATTAAGCCTATGCGTTGAATAGTGGTAATAAAGAATAATATTGGGTAACAAAAGTGGATCAAGGGCACAACTTGCCTGGCACTTGAGATTCCAGTTACCAATATGATTCTTTAGATGACTCGTAACCTCACTGCTAGGCGTAGCAATACAAACAAACATGGTATAGAAAAAATTATCATCACACCATACATAAGAATAACTGAATAATAATAATCTACACGAAGCTACGAGATCGTGGGATCGAGAACCACAAAAATCAGAGTTACGGTTAAGGAGTTATGATTTTATAGAGGATTTATGTGATTAAAATATTAAACTATATCATAAATTGGTTAGTATAAATAATATAAGAGGTTATTCTATAAATAATTATCTCAACTTTAATCTAAGTTATAAATTAACCATAGATCATATTTTAGTGGATAATGATGAGCACATTAACAAGACTAACCAACATAAGTTAATTAAAGATCTAATCGTAAAATAATGAGACATGGTATAATAAATGTTGTTATTGCATAGTAAATGTTTATACGAGACTAACGCAACTTGAACAGATCAATTTGGAGTTAAAATGGGCATGTTAAGAATTTTCGAAGGTTTTATACATTTGATACAAGATTACTTAGGATATAAATTTTAATGTGACCTTCATGTCAAAACAGGGGCACTAATTGATAAATAATAATATTATAAAATTATAGAAATTGGAATGGACTAATTTGGACTTAATATGAATTTTCTATAGATTAAACAAATTCTAGCAATTAATTTTATTTTTATATCAATTTAATCTGATTTTACTAACTCTCTGTACTGCGCGCCAATTACAAAGGAGTCCAGGGGCTTTCTCGAAAGAATCCCTAGACCCAGTGAGCAGTACTGGTGGATGACGGGTTTTATTTCCTAAATTCTAGAGGTCTCTTTTGTAAGTTAGCGTAGCTAAGAGGTATCGGTCACGATGGGCCGTCCGATCAGATGCGAGTGGCCAGGATTTAAAGCACCATTTACGGCTAAGATGTGCCAAGACGAAATCCGATGGTACAGGTTCATTGGGCGAAAGGGTATGCACATGTCTAATCTCCACCGCTCGGCGCTGGATCAACGGTCGCTCGAGGGCAACAGCGCGCGCGTACAACACAGCGGCGGCGGCGGCGGTCCTGCCCTCGCGAACTACTGCGGCGCTAGCACCGGTGAGAGAATGCATGGTTTCCCCAGTACCCAAACTCTGCGCTACTAGGTAATTTGTAATGCGCTAAGTCCCACGAACTTCAAGAGGTAAAACTCACCATGAATCGTAGCGTAAACGAAGCTGGCCGCAGCAGAGTGCGAGTCTAGCGGAGTTCCCAACTCCAGTGAGGAATTCCTATGGTTCCGGTTGGATTCCTGCCGATTACTCCCTCACACATCTTCAACGTGGTCCGATCACCCCACGGGTGACCACACCGGAGCCCAAACCATACTGGCAATGGGTATCCATGGCGGCGGCCCGAACACGACGTGAAGGCGGCACAGTTGGTCCCCAACGCACCTAGGGTATCGCGGTGGCCCGGATGCGGCCCTTCTCTGTGTGTTCGTAAACAAGGGAAGCTAGCCAATGAGCGCTCGGATGGAGGAGTAAAGGGCACAGGGAGAGAACCGAAATCGGGATCGGCGGCCGATCGGAACTGGAGGTTGGGGTGAAGCGACTACGCTTATAATGGCATGGCCCGGTCCAAAGCGAGCTAGCATGGCGGTTGCGAGTTGGTCGCGGATGGCCCTGGACGCGCTCAAAGGTCGGCGGCGACCCTAGGATTTTTGTTATGCCAGATGCGGAGGGTTCGGCGATGGTTGTTATGGTGCAGGGGATGAATCTGACATGACAGGGTCCACCTGCCATTGGCTTGGAGCAAACGCAGGCGCACACACGTGAAGCTGACGGGGGGCGGCCCACAAGCCAGCGTCCGTTTCCTTCCTTGAGCGCGCGCGAAGTGTGTGGCTGGACCGCGGGCCCATTGTGTCAGTGACTCAAGGCAAGAGGGAGACTATGCAGGCGGCAGTTGGGCTGAGGGGAAGAAGGGTAAGTGGGTCGGTTCCTGCGATTTGAGCCTAAAGCGCCTAATAAGTCCTTTTTCTTTTCTTTTATATTTTTCACTTTCTATTCCCCTATTTTGTTTTTTTCTGTTTTAAATTTTAAATTTGTGAATCTCCAAATTCAATTTTTTATGCAAACATGCTCATACAAAAAAATCAGCATGAACTACAATTATATTTTTATATTTATTTATTTGCTATTTAACTATTTTAATTCCCTTAATCGAGTATGCACAAAAAAAGGAAATAATTCCCAAAACACTTTTATATAGATACATGTATTTATTATTATTATTTTACTTATATCAATTTTAGGGCTTTACATATCTGCGGTTTTGATCTTAAAATTATGGTTCCACTTAACTAAAGTTTATACTACAAAAGTTTTGAATAATTTATATCCCCTCATTTTTTAATTCAAATTTTTATTAAATTCACATCGCTCCGAAGTTGCGGGACACGACCCGACACAACCGGACCCTTTTCTAAAATTTAAAAATTACTTTTAAATTTGTGCAACAACTCGAAATCTCCCATTAAAGAACAACTCTCTACTTCCTTATAGTTTAGAAATCGAGACTTTAGCCGTGAAACCTAGTTTTGGTCCTTCATTCTATTATTAACCTATTTCGGCCATTATTAGTAACTAGCCCCTTGCTACTCGGCCAAATAACCTATTTCGTAACAAAATAAACCTTTTCTACCAAGAAATAAAATAGAGTTTTTCCCCAATTTTATTTTACATGAGAGCAGAAAATAAAATTACCAAATTTGAATCTTAAATAGGGCTTTTACCAAATCGACCCATACTTTCATCCCAACCAGGCATAAGCATAATAAGTTATATTATTTTAAGGTGAATGCAACAGGTATCAAATGTTTGGATGATCTCATGTGATAATGATGCTCAAGATGATGCCATGTTCCAATTTTTAGTGGCGCTTAACATCTAGAGTGTTACAGCTCAACCGCCTAAAAAGAAATCTCGTCCCGAGATTTGAAAACAACTAAAGGCTTGGGTTAAGAGGAGAAAGATATGGTAGTACTCACGACCACTTCAAACTTCTGTACACATCGATAGGATGGTTTATAAACTGCACTAGTTGACTTAAGAAGTTACATATCAATGCTATAGATTTTACATTGAAGCAAGGAAATCTAGAAAAAAAATAGGGGGTTGAATTTAAGGTTATAAGTCATGATGCATGCTCGTCCTATACGTCCTCACAATTTTTTCCCATCCTAATGTGGCAATCACATTCTATATCGGTGGCATATCTACGTTCTCTCTCGGTATATTGCTAGTCGTCTGCTACACATACGTTTTTTAGGTTAGTGTACCTGCAAAAAATTCCATCACAGCCCAAACCCAATGATGCATGATTCACACATGACAGTTTATCACATTTTATACTCCATATATTTCTATATGGAGGCTGGCACAACCAGGTAGACTCCTGCCAGCTTAGGCGTCACTGCCCACATCACCCACAGAGCAGTCCATTGTGGGAACTTACCGTCTTACTTGAGCGTAGGTGTGTCGTTACAAGTACATTACACTTGTCAGTATTCCCATGTTGGTATACCCATACACACATGGGGTACTAAATCCCAGAAAAGTAAATACCCATACACACATGGGGTACTAAATCCCAGAAAAGTAAATATACACACATGGCCTTCATATATACATATGTATAACATGTATATAATCAAGCGCCACATTTAAGCACTCCCCTAGACCGACGTTTGTTCGATCATGCTCTCACAACTCACCTTACCTGAGCGTCGATCCATTCAAGACTGAATGGCGCCAAAAATAACATTACACATGTATGCAATATTCCCAGGTTGTGGGTTAGTGTTTTAATCTAAGCCACCTGATAGTCCTTAATTTAGGGCTTAACAGAGGATGTCGCTAGCATTATAGTTTTTCAAATCTATAATTTTTCAAAACCAAACATTGTGTTTAGTTGAAAACAGGTTTTCTAAAACCAAAACTTTGTTTTGAAAATACGTATGTGATAGTATTATACTTAATCCTGCTTCGATACCAGCTGTGGCTGATCCTCCCAAATTATATGACCCACATGCACCTATCCTTGTCTCAAAGACCTCAAACAGCTAAGCATGTGTGCCCGATAACTTAATAGGATCTGTTCGAGTGCCCCAAGGGACCTCAGATAAACCACTTACCACCAAGATTGCAAGATTAAGTAAACACAAATCACATACCAAAGTTTTGTAGTGGAAATCATATTACGAAGCTTTCAAATTATAACTAGTTTACATTATCGGAGTGATTACAAATGTGATTAAAAATATTATGCTTTGAAATGTTATAAAATATTAGTACCTGCAACAACATGGGTTCGAAAACCCTGAGTATGAAGTGTACTTTCGCAAGTCTTACCCGACTAAAGAAAAAAAAACTCCAAGGATATGCTGGCTTATAGGAATCAAGGTAAGGCTAAGCAATAATAAAGGACTCATTTTGCAGAAAATCTTACTAATAGTAGATCCTTAAGCCATTTTTAATTATCAATTTAAGTTCTTACCTAATTCTAGATTTTCCTGATCTAGAGCATTCACGTGTCCTATCTAGCTTTCTTTTAGCCAATTCATGTTTCACTTATTAACTACGCTGAGTGGTCGGAGGGTCAAGTCTCCATAACCGAGGAGCAACGACGATTTGAACAAATAATACCCAGCTAGTGATTCCTAACCACAGGACATATGTAGCACTTAACCCTTGCATATGTCAACCGTTCCCACAGATCCTCCACAACGTGAACCGGTCCGTGCTACCCAGGAGCACAGTACTCCTTCGTCCAGCCTCTAGCTAGGAGGGTACACGCTACTCCCACCATCCCCACACCCAGTGCACGGTTGTCTTTTCACGTATGGAATAGTCAAGTTCAGGCTTACCGGGGCATGTGGCTAGTTGCAAAGTCTCAACCACAACAGGCCTATATCGAACGGTCCTTAATCGACATAGGTGGAGCACTACACCGACTCATTTCACGATGCAAGCCACCCGCCCAGTCTCATATTAATTAACTAGCTCAAGTTCTTTCACACAAAACAACATTCAGTGATCAAAATAAGTTTCAAAACCCTATCTCATTAAGCAGGGCTAAGCAACACTAGTTTTTTGTAAAACAAGTATCAAGGAATAATCATTCAAATTGTCAAGGATGGTAATGCATCAATTGTTTGATGTAACACTATAAAAGCCATCAACTAAAAATAATGAAGTTAGTTATTACGATAAATAGGGTAATAAATTTTTATTCAAGTGTTTTTTTATTTATTTGCGTTCATAATAAATTTTTTTATTGCGCATGATTGATTTGTGGGTATTTAATAGCAATTCTTCTTAAGGAAAAATCCTAGTAAATAATATAATAATTAAATAATATAATAGTTATTAGTCTAAAAATAAATACTTTATTTATAAATAGTTTTGGAGAATTTTTATGAATTTTTGAGTAATTTAAAAATGCATTTCGAAATTAAAAAAAACACTCCCTAACCCTAAGGCCCACTAGGGGCCCAACTACTAAACCCTAGCCGCGCCCCTGCTGGCTTTCCAGCCGCCACCGCCATCCCCTGTGCTTCCCTCTCCCTCCCCTACTCTCTCTCCTTCTCTCCCCTCTCTCCTCTCTGTCACGCGCACGCCGCTAGGGAAATCCCCAAGACGACCGCGCCCTGCACCCAGCGGCCCCGCGCGCCCTGCATCGCCCTCACCCACGCCCTAGCCCTGACCAGCGACCGCGGCCAAGCCCCTGGTCGAGCCACCCTTCCCCTGCGCCCTGCACCGTGGTCAGGCGCCCTGGTCACGACACCCGCTGCCGCGCTGAAGCAGCCGAGCACGCGCCAGCAAGCCAACGACCGTGACCCAATGCGTCTGGGCCGACCAAGCCACCCATCCGCGACCCAGACCGTTCGCCGCCGTGTTAAGGATCATTAGTGCTTCTATTTCTTCCTCCCCCATGACTCCCTTGGTAACCAACGCCATTGAAGGCCTCCTTGAAGACCGCTGGTGCCCCATGACCTCCCTGGCGCCCCTTCTCCTCTCCCTCCCGCTCCCTATAAATTCGACGCCGAGCTCTCACTTCCTCCCCTACCCGAACTCGCCCCTCTCTCTAGCTCTCCTCGCTTGCCATCGCCAGTGCACTGCTTGTCGTCGGAGTTCGCCGAAGCTCGCCCCCGCCGGAGCGCGCGCGACGTCGAGGACCCCTGCCCGCTTCTCTTGCTCGATCGACCTCCTTGCCGAGCCACCTCCATTTTTCTGCACAAGCAAGAACCCAAGATTGAAAACGACCCAAATTAATTTGTGTATTTTTCGAAATTCTTTTGATTCAATTCATGAATTGTATATTTATTTTGTTGTAATATGAACATGTGTGATCCGAAATTCATACGTATGTGCGCAATAGAAATTTTGGTAGATATATGCGATTAGTAGTACACCGTGATTATTCATGTTAGTCGATGCGATGATTTTTGGATTAGAGAGAAGTATGACGAAAATTTAGTAGTCACACGTTCATGATAAAAACACTTGATAGGAAATTTTATAGTTCATTTTAGCCACATTGAACTTTGGAAATTATGTGGAGAATTATAATCATAGGTTCATTTTAATGGATTTAGTAAATGGTATAAGAATCCATGACCACAAAAAGATTATATGATTTTAGATGATTTATATCTGATTATTTTATTAATATTTTCTTTTAGAAAAAAAGGAGAAAATACCACTAGTAGTATGGAAAATAGATTTTTACTAGCCAAAATAAACGTGTTCGCGAGTATAGCACTTAAATTCTTAAGAGTTAGTAAAATACTTGTTTATGTCAAAATAACCCCGCTTATGTTATAAAAAGTCCAATTAGTGATTTATATTGATTTTTAGAATATTATGTTAATAGATTCATTTTTAGCTATACTCAATAATTCAAGTTAGAAATAAAAAGAATAAAATCTATTAGTCTATTTATTAGTAATAACTAACATTTATTTTCATAAAGGATTTAGATACGTATTAATACTAGTTAAAACTATATTTATAGCACCTACTCATAATTTCACCATTTATGACTCGCAATAATAGTCATAATTGAATTAATAAGTAGTTACGCGTTTAGGACGTATTTATGGTGTGATAAGTGCGATGTGTTAATATGAATGTAATGGTGAATGATTACCCTATACTGGTGTATGTTTATTTATTGGTATATGTTTTCTTTGTATGGCAACGTACGACGTTATTAGCAGCTGATTGTGTGGTAGAGGATTCGAATTTGTTTGAGGACGACCCGCAGGACACGCTTGAGCAAGGCAAGTGGATTCTCCCTCTGCATATTCTATTTGTACCCAACTAATGCATATAACAATGTTTATCTTTTGGATATACTGCATAATTCGAAGGGATTTACCTAATTAAGGATTTCCTAGATTTACCAATTGTATTCCTTGATTACCCTAAGAAAATATCATGCTTTGCAAATTTGTGCTACCGTTCAACTTAATAATTTTGATGTCACTCATTATTTGATGTTAATGTTCCAAAAATGAAATTGGCATTATAATGTTAACCCGATGGTTAAACAAGATTATTTCATATTAATTGGAACATGGAGTGACCACCCAGGATAACAGTGCAACCACGAGTGCTATCATGGCTCTGGCTTTGGTAATTAGCTTTATATGCTTAGTGCCTAGCAACCTTACCTGAAATATGGGCAAGAGGGGGAGCGGCAGTGGTGGCAGCTCACGTTAACATGGGGACGTATTCTTGGCTAAGGTACCTCACCCAGAGGGCCTCCACACCGACTTTGGAAACCTTAGCGGGTTGCTTCGTATTAAGTGTATTTTGTGAAAGCCTCATAATGGATCCCTAGCCATTCACTTTGGTAGTGTTTACGGGTCCGATCAACCCAGGCTAGATGGGATACATGGCTTGTGGGTAAAGTTGTACCGCCTCTATAGAGTGTAAAACTGATATATCAGCCGTGCTCCCGGTTAAGAGCAGCCTGGACTCCTCACGTGATAATTGAACTTGAAGATGGAAATAAATCGAGATCCAATGATCTGCCAATGGTTTGCTTAAGTGGTTTCACTTAAGTATTTTTAATATACTCATATTTCTTTGTTTAAATGGGATACTTGGGATTCACACTTATTAGTAAGACAGGTGTTGTTAATAAAATGTTGACCAACTAAAATGCTTACTGCTCAACCTTAGCCTCACCTTGTTATACCTGCATTAATTTTCCCCCACTTGCTGAGTCCCGACCATAAGTGAGCTCACCCTTGCTAATATTTTGATCAGAGGGTGACGCTGAAGACTTTGATGGTGATTTCGACGAAGAATCCTAAGTCTAACGATGCGCCGGTCATCTTCCTGTGGGAGATTGCTCATGTTATTTAATTCCGCCTTACTTTGATGTGATACTTGTTAAAGATACAATGATTCAGATGATGTAATAAAGTATTCTACTCTCTTTACACCTTTATTGCATTGTCTTTTGATATATTACACTTGTGACGTCAACATATGTGTGGAAATGGATCTTGGCACACATATGCTATGCGCTCGGTTCTGCACCCTGGAACCACGTGTGACATTTGATCACGCAACTCCTATCACCTAATGCATCATATCAAGTGATAAAAGTTTTGTAAACGACACAGAAAGTAGTGAATGCACCGGGGCTTGCCTTTGCTGCCGAGAAGAGCCGAAGACTAAGAAAATAAAATATCACAAGTCTTCAGGGTGATGGGCAGCCTCCAGGAAATTGCTTCACAATGATTGATCCACACATAACGTGATCTACACGTAAAGTAAAGATGCATGCCATGACCATGATGTGACGATGGAATGAACACAAGTGCAATGTAATGAATTAAAACGATATAACCTCGAGCGTAATATTCCTACACGGAAAAGTTGCACTCCGCGTGTAATATTCATATGATTCCCAAAATTCAAAGTACAAATTAGTTATTTTATTATTTCCATTGGTGATTTATTTAGTGACGGTGAGATACTACTAATTAAGCGGATAATTAACAATTGACGGAAAATGTATTTCTAATTACGTAGATAATTGGCGACTAACGGAATACGCCGTAATTAAATCAAAATGTACTCCAAGAGAATCTAAGCCTACGCAATACCAAAGCTGAGTGGAGATTCGCCAATATGGTGGCAAACCTGACTCGGGCATTTTTTTATATCTAGAAAGAGACATACATAAATTCACTTTTATTCATCATCTAATTCGTTCCGACCACTAATCGCACTACTGCGATTCACCCACACCATCACCAGCACAAATTTTAATACTCAAGGAAAATATAAAACCATGCCAAATATCACGACAGCTTGGCGAAGAGATGAGCGAGACATCACCACGTGTGGAATGAGCTCTCGGTGACGTCGAGAGCACCATTGCTGCTGTTTGATGGCGAGGACAAGGGTGGCGACACCGAAACGACAGAAGGACGACAACAAGATGAAGACGACGAAGACCTCCTGCGACGTAAGTCGGAGAGAATCAAGCGCGCAGCACCATCCCCGGACGCACGGAATTTGTGGACGGGGAGCGCTACCACGCAGCAAGATAAACAGGCTGGACGTGATGAACTAGGAGGAGCTCGATGGCCGCCGGCCTAGTCTGGGGTTGAGGTCGGCACAGCTAAGTGAAAACATCGGCGGAGGCCACCACAAGCGCAGCTAAGGCGAGGTCCGTTGAAGGCAGGGAGATTCCGGGGAGCTGCAATGGTGTGGAGCATGAACGGCGTGACGCCGACCACAAGAGGAGACTGAGGCGTAGGTAGGCGTCGGCGAGGTGGCTAAGGAGGTGCAGCCGAAGCTTGCAAATCAAGCGGAGGTGAGTAGCTTGGTGTGATGGAGGGGCTTGGCCTAGGATGATGCTACCTGGTGAGGCCGAGCACGTCGACCACCAGTGTGGAACTCGCCAGGGAGAGGAGGGCAACGTCGGGATGAACAGCTACGGTGGTGGCTTGGCTATCGGTGTATGCTGGAGCGGCTGGGCCGGTGAGCTCTGCGACCAAGAAAGAAGCTCGGCAAGCTAGAGCTAAGGGAGTCGGGCGGTCTGGCATGAGGGAGATGGCTGGGATTTTTTCTTCTGGAAATTGGACGCTGCTGCTCCACCGGTACTGTAGCTCGGTGAATAAAGATGAGGTTTAGGAGCAGATGAAACACACATGGGAGAGTCTTCCAGGGGACAAGCGTCATTCGCATGTGGAGAAGCACGTACATGAGATAAGGATGGGAGAAGGTGATGTGGTGGAGATTTTTTTTCTTTTCTCAGGGAGCTGATGTGTTCAGCAGCTGAGGGCTTTCGTGGAGAGAGCTGACTGTACAAATCGTATTCCAGCAGCCGTCGTTCAAAAATAAGAAGAGAAACATAGAAGATTTTCTTTCCAGGAAGATAAGGATGGAAGGTACGTGGATGACATTTCTAGTGAACGGACGATTTCTAGATGAGACATGTACGTCTAGGAGAAAAGATCGTGAAAGGCTAAACGGTGGGGAAAATGGGATTTTCTTGTCTTTTTTTATTATTTCCTACCTTATATATATATATATATATATATTCTTGTCTTTTTTATTATTTCCTACCTTATATATATATACTAGCTGAGTGCCCGTGCGTTGCAACGGGAATATATAATACTAGTATACTACGTTAACTTATATACAAAATGTGTGTTATACCGTTATGAGAAAATGTTTCATAATCAATTTGTGATTCTGGCCATACATAAATTTTGTTATTTTAATCTATCTATTTCACCACTACATTGCAACCATCAGTATCATGCAGACTTCGATATATGTCACGATTTGCATGGTCTCATCATTGGAGAGCACGTTCCACACATGCTGGAAGAAATTCCCTCGTACATCGTTAGTCATTAGACATATACCACCATACGCTTTTGCTTAAACAAAAAGGCAAGTGTGTGTTTGCGAAGAGAATTAAAGGCAAGCCGGAACAAAAGCTACCCCAATGGTGACAAGGATGACGAACTGGTCATTGTTGTTGGTCCTCCTCTGCGTCACCTCTGGCGCCAAGATGATGCCACAGTCCTCGATATAGTAGTCGTCGAACTCGCGCGACATACCGACTACTGATGACTCTTGGCTGGGCTGTAAAACGAAGTGCACCCCAGGCTCATCAGCAAGGTAGTACCCCTGGCCGTTGCACCACCGGATGCGCTACTCCTCTACATACATTGTGTTCGAGGACACTCACACAACGTCAGCAACGACCATCGTTCCAGTGCACAAGAATTCATGGCCGGTCAGTAGCGACTTACATGGCAAGTTGGGCTTCAGGTGGATGATGGGCTGGACGACGTGATGGCGTCGTCGTCGAATGCGGTGCCCAGAACAACCCGAGTCGCCGACGTTGGCGATGACCATGAGGTCCCCCTGCTTGATGATGGACAGTGCGGAGCAGCCGCTCTGCACCGCGTCCAAGCGGCGGCTGCGCCGAAGCTTGTCGTACATAGCGGCACATGCGGCCACATAGGACTGTTTCTAGATGTCGAGCTGGCAGTCGCTAAGTTTCTTCTTGTCGTTGATGAGCGACCCCAACACGAGTGCCTCCTACTAATGGTGTTTGTTCGGGGTTTTCAAGTAAGAAACATGGATTCATGTTTAGCGTTGGTTTATAAAAATGACTCATAAGTCAGATCCTGTAACACCCAAATTTGTACATCGTATGATAAGAGGTTATTCTCTTGAATATTTTGTCTCTATTTAATGGAGCATGTGAACACCACATTTAAAAAAACAAATAATTAATAAAAGACATACCACAAAATTTTGCATCATGCTGAGGATTCATTTTGTGTGCATTTTGTGACTATATAAAAATAATGTAACAAGAAATATATTAAGGCCAAATTGGAATTTTAGAATTAGATAAAGAGAGCATGATTACCAAGAAATAAATATTAAAAATGGCTAAAAGAGTTTATAAACATGTATAAAGGTGAATATCATCTCATGCTAGGTTTTTATTTCTTTTTGTGTATTGTGCCTTAAACTATAAATTTGTACCTCCAAAATCTAAGTTGAATTTGAAATCTAAATTTAAAAAACTAGGGAACAAAATAGGTTGATATAAAAAACAACAGAAGAGGAGGAACTCGCGCTTGGGCTCATTTGTGATTCTCGGCCCAAACTACTCCACCCGTGCGGCCCAATCTGGCATCCAGCCATGCCACGCCATCGTTGTGACTGACGCCATGGCCGCTGCGCACTTGTTACTTTCATGTGGGCCCACGGGTCAGCCGTAACGCAACGACGCGCGTGCATCCTCCACCACTGCCGTGCGGGCCCCAGATTCCAGTGTCCCCGGATGATACCTAAGTGCGTGGTCACGAGCACCTGGGACCCACTAGTCGTCTTCCTCAGCCGCTGACCATGCTCGCTGTTGTGGCGATCCGCCATGGGGCCGCCGTGCGCTATGATTCAACCAGGGAACCGTGTAACCAAAGGTGATAACCTCCCCTTCCGCTTTACCTCGTTCTCCCTATCGTATAGCACGTATGGGACCTGGTGACAGTGCACCAGTGCCTTGTATCGCATATCGCTGGCGATGGCGTCACCGTCTGGTCAGGGCTCAACATCGGCCGGGCGGGGCTGAATTCCTCAACGGGGAAATACCTAGCTCCAGCATGTCGCTGTCGCCATGGCCAACCATTGTCGTGTCCCTGTAGCAGGTAAGAAAACCCTAATCGCTTGGCCTTAATTCTCTCTGCGTTTAGAACCTTCTAGCGCGTTGAATAGGGTGCCTGGGGGCGGGATGGCGTGTCGCCGGTGAGGGCGCCACCGTGACCTGGGCAGCGCCGCCGCGGTCCGGTATTTAGGTAGGGGATAGAACGTGGTCGTTGATCTATCAAGCAACGGCTCGGATTAGAAGCCATACCCCTGTTCGCGTCGTGAAACGGGAATCGTTGGATTCTAATAGGAGGGGCAGGATCCATTGTGGGCCGTGACTGTCGGATTATCGCCGAACGGATGGATGGTGATCACCACTTCATTAAAACCGGAGCGTAGGATCGTAAACCAACCGCTGTGATCGTATACCGGTTGGGCGTCTCGGCGTTCTAATCTGGACCACCCACTCTTGATCGGATGGCTTAAAACATCTGATACCCCTTCGTAGTGCCAAACTTACTTAAGAGCCCCTCAGTTATCAAGAAACCAACCCGCCATCTAGTTGGCTATTCCCTGAGTCTAGGTTATATTGCGCAGAGACCCTTGTGCTTACCAGAAAATGAGGCCCAGTCTAGAATGTCATAAAACCAGAGAAATTAATTTATAAATGGATTTTTAATAGATAAATAAATGCTAGAACTTGTTTAAATCATAGAAAATCCATTTTAGTCCAATTTAATCCATTCCAGTCTCTATAATTTTGTAATATTATTGTTTATCACATAGTACCTCTGTTTTGACATAAAAGCCACAATAAAATTTATATCTTATTTAATCTTGTATAAAACACATAAAACCTTCAGAAATTCATAACTTAAAATATATAACTCCAAATTGATTCATTCCAGTGGCATTTATTTTGTTTAAATATTGTTTATCACCTGGTATCTTTGTCTAACCATGAAGCTTGATTTAAAATTATCCACATGAATAACTCTATTCTAGGCATTAAATAACTTCAAAAAATCATAACTTAATAACCCTAACTTCGATTTTAGTGGTACTCGTTCCCACGATCTCGTAGCTTCGCGTAGATCATTATTATTCAGATTGTACTTATGTTCGGTGTGATGTTAATTCTATCTATACCATGTTTGTTTGTATTGCTACAACTAGCAGTGAGGTCACGAGGATTTGAAGAATCACCCTGGTAACTGGAATCTCAAGTGCCAGGCAAGTTGTGCCCTTGATTCACTTTTGTTACCCAATAATATTCTTTATTATCATTATTCAATGCATAGGTTTAATTTTGATGGGACCCAATAGGTCACCCTAGATTGTTTATCTCATTACCTTGTTTACCCCTGAATCACTTAGGTAGTTTGCTATTGCTTTATATGGTTTTGGGATAATCATTTATTATATCCATGTTCCAGTTATTATGTTATTTATTTATGTTCATGACAAGATCATTATATTATTGTTAATTGGAACATGGAGCGTAACTTGAGAAACACGTGCCACCACAAGGGAGGAATGGGACCCCTTGGCTAACTAATTAGGAAAGCTAGTGGAAGACTACCTTACTCGAAAGGGGCAAGGGCAGTAGGGGAGTTGCATGCAAGGAGGTTCTCGGGTTGATTTGCTGCGATGGCGGTCAGATGGGGGATTCTTGCAAGTGCTCTTCCCATAAACTGTAGCGGGTTTTCGGGAGCTAGTGGAACTTTGTAAAGGCCTCGTAGTGGATCCCTAGCCATTAACCTCGGTAGTGTCTAAGGGTCTAGCTAGCCCTGGCGACATGGGAAACACAACTTGTGGGTAAAGGGTACAACCTCTGCAGAGTGTAAAACTGGTATACTAGCCGAGCTCACGGTCATGAGCAGCTCAGGACTCTCTGATGATTAAATTATGGAACCTAAACTCAATTTATCATTTGCATGGGATTATTAATTTTGTTCTATTATTTTATTATGGTTTGGTATTCACTTACACTTAGTAACTGCTAATAAAATTTTGACCAACTTATAAAAGCAATGCTCAGCTTTAACCTCTATTATTGATCAGCCTTACACTTCATGAACTCCCCACCTTTGGTGAGTTCATGTCACATTATTCCCCACAACTTGTTGAGCGATGAACATGTGTGAGCTCACCCTTGCTGTCTCACCCCCCCACAGGTCAAGAACAGGTACCACTGGATGAGGCGCATGGTGGAGGTTGCGCTGTGTTCGTGAGAGGTCTAGATCGTCGTCTCCCAGTTGACTTTCTAGCGCCAAGGATGGATTTTAGATTCTGTTATATTTATCTTTTATTTTGTAAGTCTTCCGCTATGTAATAAATACTCTGATTATATTATGACATTTATCTCTATACACTCTGTTATTATATATGTTGTCTTCTTTGGCGCATGTATGAGATGCACCTAGCTTTGTCCCTTAAAGCCGGGTGTGACAGATCCATGGAAAAATATTACGAAGAATAAATTTCACGCATGCAAAAAAGGAATTTAAGTTGAAAATATTATTCAAACAAAAGAAATTGCATGCAAGGCTCTTCTTTAAATACTACTCCCTCCATCCAAAAATATACTTCAAGAATCTCAGTGATACTTATCTACTACTACGCATTGTGCAAGGGTAGCAGGTGGGCTTGGGAAGAGATGTAGTAGATGTGTTTTCTGTTTTAGATGTAGACATAAACACACATGTGGTGTAGCGCTAGCTATTGCTAGCATTTCCTTGAGAGGTTGTGGGTTCGAATCCCCTTGGTGCCATGTGTATTTTTTTAATTTTAGCTAGACGTCGGCTGTACGAGGAAATAGAAATGGGAATGAGCTTTGCGGGGAGGGGGAATGAGAATGATAGATATAGAATAATGGCAGAACATAGGAATGGACTATGCGCGGGGAGGAGGGAATCGGAAAGACAGAACAAGGAATAGGAATTGCAGAACAGGGAATGGTGGCAGAACACGGAATGGGTAGAACAGGGAATGGTGACAGAACACGGAATGAGCAGACTACTATTGCAGCCTTAATAAGTAGTAGAGATATTATTACAAATCGGCTTCACCAATTCGAATTTGAATGCAACAATTATATGTGGTTTTGATCTTAAAATTATGGTTCCACTTAACTAAAGTTTATACTACAAAAGTTTTGAACAATTTATATCCCCTCATTTTTAATTCAAATTTTTATTAAATTCACGTCGCTCCGAAGTTGCGGGACACAACCCGACCCTTTTCTAAAATTTAAAAATTACTTTTAAATTTGTGCAACAACTCAAAATCTCCCATTAAAGAACAACTCTCTACTTCCTTATAGTTTAGAAATCGAGACTTTAGCCGTGAAACCTAGTTTTGGTCCTTCATTCTATTATTAACCTATTTCGGCCATTATTAGTAACTAGCCCCTTGCTACTCGGCCAAATAACCTATTTCGTAACAAAATAAACCTTTTCTACCAAGAAATAAAATAGAGTTTTCCCCAATTTTATTTTACGTGAGAGCAGAAAATAAAATTACCAAATTTGATTCTTAAATAGGGCTTTTACCAAATCGACCCATACTTTCATCCCAACCAGGCATAAATATAATAAGTTATATTATTTTAAGGTGAATGCAACAGGTATCAAATGTTTGAATGATCTTATGTGATAATGTTGCTCAAGATGATGCCATGTTCCAATTTTTAGTGGCGCTTAACACCTAGGCTGTGACACCAAGTTTCAAATTCAAACCAAAACAAACATGTGCATCAATTCAAAGAGTATTTTGGGCTCAGCATGATGCAACAATTCATGATTCACATAAGTTTTGACAAAAATAAATAATAAATCCCTTTACTAAATTAACCTAATTCTAGCCAAAAGAAAGAGAGAGAGACTAGAGAGAGACAAGAGTAACACATGAATTTGGTAGATAGTTAGAAAGAAATTTTATACCCCCAAATTCAGGGTGTTACACATAATGGTTTGGAACAATTAGCTTATTGCCTGTCTACATGATAAGAAAGAAGTGTGCATGTGGTAGTCCTCTTTTTTGGAACTCAATCACATAGACATGTGCTGCCACGACACCAAGTATGTGCTTTTTGAAGAGTTGATGCTTCAAATTGTCTAATTTAGCCTTAAAAATTCGCACCACCAGATCAAAACGGTCTTGTGCTTTTTGGCCTGGTTCTAGCTCGCTGGTTGTCTCCTCCCAATTTGGATTGCATGTCATGGTAAGAAATATGTCTGGCTTATCGTACTTTTGCACAAGAGCAAAGGCATCCATGTATCGTCGTCTCATGTCTCTCAGTCCGTCGATGAAGGAGGCCGATACAACCCACAATTTACCCAATACACTTGCTCGATGCTCCCCAGCATACACGCTATCCATCAGGCCTTGATAAAAACCATCCCTGATTCTTGATTGGTTAAACAGTATTTAGTTTAGTCGTGTAGTCTCTAGCTTGATGTACGTGTCTACTGCAAACTGCTGGAACAGACACTGACCATGCAACACTGTGTTGAAAATTTCACGTCGTATCTGGAATTTGTAGCAGTAGTACTCATGCATCGTAACATAGAATTGACCATTCAAATCTATTATATAATAAAAATATAATTTTAGAGAAGATATTAAAGAACATTATGGCCAAAGCAACACCATAGTAAAAGGTATTGAACACAGGGCAACTAACTTGGGTTGTCGGAATCTGTGGATTGTCGTCCATCAATACTAGCAGTGTTGACACCGACCTTGGGTATGCCTGAATGCCAACCGAGGTCCCCTCTTGGAAAGAAAAAAGGATAAGCCAAAGGATCATAACACCCATGGTGAGGCTTTATCGAATAAAATGTATTGTCATTTCCGTACAGGGTAACTCCGTGTTCGAATTGACGATGTAACTCAGTCCCCTCAACCTAAACAACTACCACTTCCGATGAGGTAGGTGTATCAAACGTTCTTCGATCAATACGGTATTCATCAATATTTCCATATTGTCCAATACTTCTGAATGTCTCTGCGTAAGGATTTTCCCTTAGCATGTTTGCCAATTTGGTCACCACATTCTGATCTTTAGCTTTGAAGACTTAGTCACGCGCAAGACGCATTCGATGCGATAGAAGAGGATCATCATCGTAGAGGTACAACTCCAGGTGTTTTGGATCACTTTCTCGATGACCAAAAGAGTGTATCCGATGATATACCTGACCATGTTCTTTGAATGTATAAACACCATCTCTTGAACTTGCGAGATTTTGATCATACTCGCAGTTGAATGTGGTGAATGAAAAGTGTCCATTAAAAACCTAGTGTTATCCAAAAAATGTTGTGAATCAGCATCCCTAGTTGTGTACAATAAGTGAAGCTCTTCGGGTGGCTGTGGCATCACAAGTTTGACCTTTCCCTGTTTGCAACAGAAACTAGGAGACTCGTACTGGAACCTTTTTGCCCCACAATGTGGACAATCTGACTGAGATTGCAACATTTGTGTGGCGTCAGGTAGGTTTCTATATACAACATCGATGGTACCAAAATCATCTGAGGCCACGACCGAATTCTGATAGGCAATGTTTCCCCCCTCAAGATTATCAAGGTTACGTTGATCTCTTCTTCTAGCATATCGCTCTCGAGCGTGAGCCCGTGTATTCTCGAGTTGTGCAGTTGTCATACTCGCACGTCTTACTCGATATTGTTGTCGTCGTGCTTCTGTGCGGTCTACTTATGCGTTAATAATCATTTGACATGGTATGGGTGTAGGCCTAGTTGAGGTTGTGGGTACAACAATATCGCTTGTTCTGACGACATCTATAACAAAGAACCATTTTTGTTCAGATGAAACCTAAGTGATGTTGAGAATCATTAAGAAAGGAATGGTAAGTAACAAATAATACGTCGTACCAGTTATGTTTGTTTGGACAGGATTTGTTGGAGCAACGTGCGAAGGTTTAAGTAAGCAACTATTGTTGGTTGCACTGACATCTAGAAATAATACCAAGTCAAATGATTATTAAAGAAATTGCACGTAAGTTATGCTTGAACCTTGTATACAAGTGTAATCTGCTAAGTTTTACCATTGTTCGGTTCTCCATGAGGTGGTGTCTTGCCTAACGGTTGGTCTCTTTTACGTGTCCTTTGTTCTGTCGTCATATTTGCATATCGTTCTCTATCACGGGCTCGTCTACTTTCAATTTGGTCAGAAGTCATGCTCGCACGTCTAGCTCGATCTCGTTGTCGACGCACTTCTGCGCGATCATCTGGTACTTCATTAAAGTATGTTTGCAAGAGAATGGGTGTCATGGTAGTCGATGATGCACATGTGTTAATGTTCATACCATCAATGTCAACTATAAAAAAAATAAGTATCAAATTAGTTATGATAATAATATTTATGCTTGACACTATGTTTTAATGTATTTATCGTGAAACTAACCGTTGGATGTATGTCCTTGTAGTAAATTTGATATGGCAGTCGATGATGCACATGTGTTAATTTTCGTACCATCAGTAGCAACTATAATAAATAAGTTTCACATTAATAATAATATTTATGATTGACACTATTGCCTTAATATATTTATCGTAAAACTAATCGTTGGATGTATGTCCTTGTAGTAAATTTGAGGATGTCACGGTACTTTGTGTCGACAATGGAAAGGGCTCCACACGATGATGGGGCTCTTCATCATTAGACAAAGATGTGTTACAACTTTCTAGGAGTGGGCGTGATGTTTCTCTGATAATAATTCCAGAAGGACCATTTGTCCAAAAGTCAGAGTATTGTCTCTTTCTATTTTGAGATGGCATAGCAACTAAGATACAACCAAGAATTAAATGAGTTTGAGAAAAAATAGTTGTATAAAAATTAATATTTACACTTAGTTTACAAAAAATAAGATTATCAATGGTCAACCTGATTTTCCTTTATCTATAGAGTCATTTGGACACTCCGACATTTGGTGATAAATTGATGAACGTGACCCTAAAAGAATTAAGTAAAGACCAAAGCATTAGGGTGTCACCCTTGATAAATATAACTTGTTTGATAATAACACAATATTCTATTCCCAATGGTAAGATATAGTGTGTGTATATATATATTAAGAATGTTAAATACAGTTAAATACTACATACAAAACTATCATAAAACAATGTAATTAATATACTAAAAATGTCATTATGGAATTTTTGTTAGCCATAGTCAATGAATTGACAAGTTATGAGACCAAGATGTCCTAGTGAAAGTGGGTAGGAGAGAGAAGTCGGTGCGGATAATAATGCGGATCATGTATCGTGTGCCCTAACTGGTGAAGCAGATCATGTCTAGCGTGTATGAGAGATGAACATCAAATGATGTCACTTGAAACGTGTTCTGGATGTGCTAGTGAAAGCGAGGAGGATTGGTACGTGAGTGCTGATTAAGATTGATGCTTTGATGTTGAAAAGAATATGGTTGTTGTGCTCGCTATGCCTAGTTCAAATCATTTGGCAGGCCAAACATTTTAGTCATTTGAAATAAAACGCAAGGGATTGATTATTTTCACAAATAAAATAATACAAGGTTTAATGATCCACTTATTCATTCAATCCTTAATAGAACAAATTGCTTTTACAAATCTCGACACATGTAAGGTTTGGTCGATAGCACCAGGACATGTACTATCATAAATACAGTTGTGTTGAAATCATCACCATCTATCTATGCCTTTGTTCTTCAAGAAATCTAACAACAAATTGACGATCATTCCACGCCATCAAAGCTTTCTGAATTGCTGCAATGAATGCTACATTTGATTACATCTATATATGTAATCAATGATATAATGTGAACAACAATTTCAATGTAGGAAATTTTTGGAATACTTACGTTCAAAGTGATGGGTGTTGTGATGGAAAGGATTGAAGTGTATTGTTGTATAATCAGATGACTCGAGGCACTCTAGAATTGCATATTTAAATCTTCATTACCAATCATTTTAAGAAGAAAATAATGACAGATGTGTTTGAAAGACGTAGGTACATATATTTTTATTACCTTGCCTTCTAAATCATCGAAACATAGTCCCAATTATTATGCTACAATTCTCCTTAGCCAACACCCAGCGGAGTGCATTTTTGTTTAGCAAGTCACCCCAAACTTTAATGGCATGTAGAGACCACCTGGGATATTGATGTTGAGACGAATAAATTAGTACTACTTAGAATATTTTATGCTTTACATGTTATCGATAATTAACAGGATATACCTAGCATCCATAACAACAATCTTCATAAATGGACCCCACATTGTGCAATGAATTGTATCTAAGTGGACTACAATAGTCATAATGTCTACAAAAGCATGATGAAAAATGGATTAATACTAATTTTTGTGTTGAAGGTATCTAAAAATATTAGAAGATTTCCATGTTCTTACCAACTAAAGCCTTGTTTGGTAGTTCGGCAATATCTGCAAGGTTCAAGATTATATGTTTTGGGAATGGCGGCATTTGAAATGGAACTGTGTACGGCTCCACGATAGTTTGTTTGGTGAGATACAATTCCATGGGACCACTTATATGTCGAAACTAATGTTCACTCATAACAATACTGAAATCTACATTGTGCATCTTGAAAACATGCTTTTCATGTAGTAAATTATTGAAGTGCTTGACTGTCTCGTACGAATTTGTCATTGCCTCGATCTTGGTTCCCTAATATTATTCTAGCAAAAAAAGGCAGTGGTATGGAGATTATATAATTTTTTAAATTTTGAAATGAAACTTATATAAATTTTGTCTTACATTGATGTCAGACAAAATAGAATGTTGTCTGTCACGATAACGTGGTTCAATCGGGAATTTAACTTCTACTCGAGCGACAATACTGAACTTCCGCAGTAGCACATAATAATCTTCATCGTGATAGTCGTCGAACAACCTAAAACTATATTAAACATGCAAATAAATAATCGTCACGACTTTGATAGGCTTCATTCCGCATAACTATTCATATATAACTTACATAGGCATCCTTTTTCGGCGGTCTGCTGCATTTCTTTCACGGTTCAATATAGTCGGTTCCATCAAAACCTTTTATGGAAAATATGTTAGATAAACTTGTATTTTCAGTTCAGTTTAGTAAAAGAGGCGTTCAAGTTCAATTTAGTACTCATTTCATGTCAAGAAGAGGAAGTTATATCATGATGATCTAAAAATCACTATTTACCTTGACGTGTCAAAAAAACTGAATTTGTTTCTATGAATTTTTGTCGTGGAGTTTCAAATTTTGTTTCTATGAAATTGTGGAGTTTCAAAATTTGTTTCTATGAAATTTTGTTGGTTGTGACTTGATAAATGAGGGTTGCGATTTGTCTTTGTTTGATAAATGAGGTTCAATACAAAGCTTTCTCATGATTGGTAGTTCCGGAATAGAAGAATAAAGAGAAGTGGGTGAGAGAGAATTCTAGACGGATGCAAGTGCTCCATACAAAAAAGCAGCATTTAATCTACCATTTTATCTAAAAACATCATCGACCTCTATATACCGACCACATGCGTATAAACTTTATACCCCAATCAATACCCCCACCACACATCACTTTGGCATTATTATATTTCTTTACCTTTTGCATATATAAATTTTAATTCTTATTCAATATATTTCTAATTCAATATAATTCATGTGCTTACTTGTCAACCATGTAATCATATACCCTAAAATCCACTAATTGAAGCATATGTCAAATTACTAATTCATGACATAACAAGGCATGTTAAATCTTTATTAGCAAAACAATCTAATCAAATACAATATATTTAATTATGACGTATTAATAAACCACATGCAATAATATATAACAATAGAGGATGACTGACCTCAATGATTTAGTAAACCAAACAAGAGGAGCGCCTGAAGCACGATAAGTCAAAAAAATATAGATAAGTAGACAGAAACAACATTTTGTAGGCACACAAAAAAGGAAAATATACCAAATCGAAGTACAGAATAGTATTACATTTGGCCTCGGCGTACCTTGCTTTGCCACCAAGGTAGCAGAAGAAGGTGTCGATGAGGTTGCGCTCACCGACGATGTCCAAAATCAATCCGATCTCCGACACCTCGATCATGGTGCAAGCTTTTGGAAAGAACTATTTCAACATATACTCAAAGGTTGACCTTATAATGAAACATTTAGTAAATAAGTACATCACAGAGTAAATATGCTCGAACAAAAGAAGCTAGCCAGGCAGTGTCAGACCATATTGAACATCATTCAAGGGGAGGTGGACCCTACACAAGTACAGTTTTGTTAAGTGGTTTTTTTTTCTGAAGTGTGGATATATCTTGGTGAAATCGAATGATGACATCATGAACTAAAATTTGCCATGTGCTGAAGTGTAATGACTTAAGAGTCAGCATGTTACCATTTTATGTTTTTATTGATATTTTGAAAACATAGTGGTTTACTGGATTTAAATATACTAAAGTTTTGGTATTGTTTTTTTCAGCATGTTACTATTTTCTGAATGATACGGCTAAATGACAGTACAAAAAAGCATGAACAAAGATGGACGAGAATTAAATATACTGAAGTTTTGGTTCAATGAATCGAATTTAGTTAAGACTGGTGTAGTTGTTCATTATAGTGAAATGTGACTATGGAATGTAGATGTGTGGTTCACTTGTCTAGATTCTAAAGCATCGCACAACAACAAGCTACTCTTCTTATTCTATTAGCAATCAAGTAGTGTATAAATTTAGAGCATCCATCATTTTTTATCAAATGCAAGCCAATCATTCATCTCCTATTATATGGGAGCATCTATTTTGATCAATCATCCACTACTATACAGTAACTATTTGGTGCTTGTATACCAATCAATAGAGTTCATCACAAATAAGCAACCTAATGCAGTGAATGCACCTACATTTATAGACCCAATTAGGCCAATTGGGTCTCCGTTGGAAGCCTCATGGGACATGTTGGGGACTTGTTCTCAAATGTTATGAATTAAGAACAAGGCAACACAGGAAAAAGTTAATGGTTAATGGCCTTCGTTCTTCGAAGCATTATTTCCCTTAGGATATAACGATCTTCGAACGAAGGTCATGAAGGACATACCTTCATCATCACAGTTTTATATTAATGAAAGAAGAAGTATATGAAACATGAGAAATAACATAAATAATCATATAACATCATTTATATATCCTTTTTATGTAGTCATGAATGAATAAGAATAATACTAAATTACATTTGTACGTTTGGCTTGACAGAAGGTAAGAATCCAAGAGTGACGTGCAAGTGAATACAAGTCAACGTGAACAGTACGAACTGTTCACCTATTTATAGGCACACGACACAGCCTGTGTGAAATTACATTAATGCCCATGACATTCACTATTAACTCAAGAACAATTTGTCAAGGGCCAGATGGCCTTTTCCCCTTAAGGTCGGTTACATTGTCCATTGCTAAGCCGAAGCATCTTTACGAGTTGAAAGCAGATAATAATTGTTGTTTGGCTAATGGACAAAGTAAAGTATAGAAGCAGAAATCAGGTAAACAATTTCAGATGCACATATGCCCTACTGTACTCAATGAGCAAAATAAAGTGGATTGTGCAAAAATCAGACAGCTAATGAATTCGACTGTGTAGGAATCAGGTAAGCAGAATCAGACAGCCAAGCAAAATAACAAAATACCTATCAAGCCGGTTGCAAGCAACCACTCTTGCTTTGTCAAGCTTTAGCTTCACCTTAGTTGTGCAGGGACTGTGAAAAAAACAATGCTAATTATCAGGACAGGGAAAGAAAGATATACATGAGTAGTCATCTATCTATTCAGCTACCACTAACCGGTCAGATAGTCAATGAATTCGATGAGCAAAATAACAAAATATCTGTTAGGCCGATTGCAACCAATCCCTATTGCCTTGTTAGGTTTCACCATAGTTGTGTAGGGGACTGTGCAAAAAACAATGGTAATTATAGGGACAAGGAAAGAAAGATATTCGAATCTTCTCAGACTTTACTCTGTGATTTATGACAACAACAGAGGAAAAAAATGAACTGATATATAGATGGATCAATAACCATGATTATCTTGTACTGCTAAATGTCTAGAAGTGTACCTCTGAGTACCTGCATCTTACACATATGGACCAGTACATAACTACGCGTGTGATAATTAAATCAAATATATAAAGAAATGATAATTTATAATTTCCATTTAATTATTTATACAGTTTTAAGCAATCAAAACAAATGCAATCCATAGGATGTCCTTTCCCTTCCCCACTAATTCAGAGGTACACACACAATATCCAAAACAAGATCATAATAAGGTAGCACCACATATACCACTCGACAATTCACACCATTTCTATCGCTTCAAAATGCAGAATACAAATAAAATAACTCATTATGTTAGATCTGAATTCACAATGCAATTTAAGCAGAACAAAATTTTTTGGGCTGAAATAATTTAAGCAGGGCAAAATACGTTCACAATATCCAAAAGAAGATCATAATAGGGTAGCACCACATATACCACTCGACAATTGACACCATTTCTATCGCTTCAAAATGCAGAATACAAATAAAATAACTCGCTATGTTACATCTGAATTCACAATGCAATTTAAGCAGAACAAAATTTTTTGGGCTGAAATAATTTAAGCAGGGCAAAAAACGTTTTTAGACACATATTCATATTTCAACCTGCATCATATGAGCTTGTCGGAGGTGCTTATCTCAGAGGCAAAGCGATCTTGTTCTTCTGCACAGTGATTACAATAGTTAACATAGGAACACTAATTGCAAGGCAGTAATTGTTGGAAGCCGGATGCAACTCTATACATATATAAAAAATAGATGCAACTTTTGGTCTATTTGTGCTTGTCTGTTGTTCTATACATATAAAAAACTGATCATGAAACATTAAGAATTTAAGGAAGAATCATTATATAAATTTTCTTCTAGTGAGTACCCTTGATCTTGTAGATTATTTCTGCTTTTGCATAATATTTTTTCTTGTAAGTAAATTCTGCTATATTATGATGCATAAATACATAATGAGTGACAATTAAAAGAAGTGCTTGTGAAATGTGCAAAATTCCTCAAACATTCTACTTTGAATGTAAGGAGAGGTGTAGGACATTGAATCGATGTACTCTTGTAACTCTAATGTGTGGAAGCTGAAAAAGAAAAACAATTCTTAAAGCAGTACTTAGCCTGATATACAACACCCAATCATCTGTTTACTCATCAAACTCTCAAACATGCTCTGTTGTTCTAGTTTGAAGCCCTTACTGCACACTAAAACTCTATTAGGCTTTACTTGTCAAATTCTCAATGCTTACCTAGAAAGTAGATACAAATTGTCACATTTCTACAGAAAATAGTTAATAGAAAAGCGATCTTGTCGGAGGTGCTTATCTCAGAGACAAATGATTGCAATAGTTAACATAGGAGCACTAATCGTAGGGCAGAAATTGTTGGAGGCATTACGTACTGGTGGTTGCTCGTCGCTGGCGATGGGTCTAAACTGTCACACCCGGATTTAAGGGATAAAGCCGGGTGCATCTCATATATGCGCCAAAGAAGACAACACATATAACAACAGAGTGTATAGAGATAAATGTCACAATATCATTAAGATAATTATTACATAGCGGATGTCTCATGAAAATAAAAGATAAATATAAAGCAAACTAAAGTCCCTCCTTGGCGCCATAAAGTCGACTAGAAGACGCCACCTAGATCAAGTCGAACTCCTCGTTGTGCGGCTCTTCCTGGGCCACCTGTTATTCTCTTATGGGGGGGTTATATATCACAAATGTGAGCTCACAAAAGATCATAGCTCAACAAGTTGTGGGGAATAATGTGCATGAACTCACCAAAGGTGGGAGTTCATGTGAAGTGTAAGGCTGATCAAAAATATAGGTTAAAGCTGAGCATTGCTTTTAATAAGTTGGTCAAATTTTATTAGCAATTACCAAATGTAAGTAAATACTAAACCATAATAAGAATAATAGAACAAAATTAATAATAAATCCCATGCAATACAAATGACAAATTGAATTTAGTTCCATAATTTAATCATGCGAGAGTCCTGAGCTGCTAATGACCGCAAGCACGGCTAGTATACCAGTTTTACACTCTGCAGAGGTTGTACCCTGTACCCACAAGTCATGTTACCCATCTGCCACGGGGTTGTACGGGCCCCATACACCTCTACCTAGGAAGCGAGACAGGGTAACACTACGAGGCCTTTACCTAGTTCCACTAGCTTCAGAAAACCCGCTACAGTTTCTAGGAAGAGCAATGCAGGAATCCCCCGTCTGACCGCCATCGCAGCAAAATCAACCCGGGAACCTCCCTACACGCCTATTCCCCTACTGCCCTTGCCCCTATCGGGTAAGGTAGTCCTCCACTAGCTTTCCTAGTTAGTCAGCCAAGGGCGTCCCATTCTACCATTGTGGTGGCACGTGTTTCTCAAGTTAAGCTTCATATTCCAATTAAAAATAATGATCTTGACATGAATAATAAATAAAATAACAGAATAATTGAAACATGGACATAATTTAATATTAAACCCAAAACCATATGGAGCAATAGTAAAACTACCCAAATGGTTCAGGGGTGAACAAGGTAAGAAGGATAACCAGTCTAGGGTGTCCTATTGAGTTCCATCAAAATTAAACCTATGCATGGATAAGTGGTAATAAAGAATATTATAGGGTAATAAAAGTGGTCAAGGGCACAACTTGCCTTTAATGAGCTCCTGCTCAGCAACTTCTACCTGCTGAACACCTGACTCCTCTGCAATGGCTCTTCTACTCGCCACAATACAAACAAGCATAGTATAAAGAAAAAATTAACATCACACCAAACATGTATACAAAATACATATTAATAATCTACATATTAAAATAAGATCATAGGAACAAGAATCATTAATTTTAGAGTTATGGATTTTAAGTTATGAATTTCCAAAGGTTTAGATGTTTGGTACAAGATTAATCAAAAGATCCATTTTAACACTGTATTCATGTCAAAACAGAGACACTATGTGATGAACAATATTATTATGAAATTATAGGAACTGGAATGGACTAAAAAGGAGTTAAAATGAATTTTATATGAATTTTACGAGTTTCTAGAATTGTTTTTGTGTTAAAAATCAATTTCTGATATTATTTATATGGTTTTCCTTATTCTTTGGACTGCGCGCAGGAATACCCAGAAAGCCAGGGGCTGTTACAGAAGTGTTCCTAAGACATAGAGCGCTATATGCAGAATTGCGGGTTGATTTCCTAAAACTGTAGGGTTTCTTATGCAAAATATACACCGCGAAGGGGTATCGGGGTGTTCTGGCCATCAGATCTAACATGAACGACCCAGATTAGTCCTATCATCAAACGAACAGGTATGCGATCTGGGTAGTTGGATCAGTGATCCACGATCCACATTCATCGAGCCCGCGATCTAATCGCTACCATTGGATCCAACGCCAATGGCCCGGATCCCACTGGGCGAAGGGATACACGATCTCTAATCCTAACCGCGAATGGCGCATCCGATGGTCGCGAACCGTCCAAGCCAAAACGTTGTGCCAGGTTAATTACGGCCGCAGGATCAAGATCCAACAGTTGCAACACCTTCCTACTACCTCCCTGCGCTTGACACGGTAGCGCTTGAGCAGCCGCGGCGGACCATCGCCGGAGGAACGCAATCCCAAGAAATGCCGCACCTAAAGCTAATTCGACCGGCTCTACACGTTGTGGTGATGAAGCGGGCACAGGCGAGGAGTCCATACCAAGAATCACAGGCGCAGGTGAGCTGTCCACGGCGACCGTGGGTTCTTGGCGAGATGCGGACGCCGGCGAGGAATTGCGCACGCCTAGCTTGCGGATCCAACACGAAGGTGGCCCCTATCCATGAGGTGGAACCCCCAGATGCCCCAGGGACAAAATGCCACGATCGAAAGGCCGACCGAGAGTGTAATGACAGCGGTGGCGCGAGCTCTCGTCCTTCCACTGTGTTCTCTCAACGGTGCTACTGGAACAAGGGAAGAAGAGCACGAGGGGGGTCTCTGTCCGCATTTGAAGCACTGGGCGAGGTGGAGTTATGGGGCGCGGGGTTAGCGTGCGGATGCAACAGCTCGCTCCTGTTTCCCCGGTGACGGAATCGGTCACGCTCGCGTCGTGGCGGGTGGAGAAGAGAGCGCTGACATCGTGGGTCCCACGCGGAAGTGGCAGAACGGGTAGGTCACTGGACATCGGGCCCGCTTGCCAGTGCGCTAGGTCGTGCGGACGCGAGAAGGGAGCAGACTGGGCCGCGCAAGGGACATGTTACGTGGGCCAAAATGGTGCAGGGAGCCCAATTGCAATTTTTTCCTTTTCTTTTCTTTTATATTTTCTGGTTTTCATTTTCCTTTTATTTTCAATTCCCTAATTTGAATTCAACTATGAATGTGAATTTTGTACTCAAATTAAAGGTAGATTTTAATCTTACTAGTATGGATAGAGTTTACATTTTTATAAATTTTGTTTTATATTTTATAGTATTTCTTTTCTTCCTTCACATTTTAATTTCCAAATTTAGGTTTACATACTTATTTCACCATTTGTATATTCCTATTATCATTATTTTTAAATGCACAATCAAATAAACACCAACATGATGCATTAGGTTATTTATGTGTCATTTATTTAATGATTCACTTCTAAATGGGTGTACTAATGAATAAAGGCAACACATATAGGGAAAATAACCTTATTTCTTATGCCTTTACAAATTTGGGCATTACATGAACAAATCCTCGAAGAACAGCCAACAACTGGTTTGCGTCGATGAACATTCAAAACCAAAATATGTAGGTCGGCGCACCTGCAGGCATGGGGGGTTCGGCTTGTGCGGTGGTGGGATATAGGGATGGCGCGCTGCATGCGTAGTTCGGCGTGTGCCGCGGGCATGCGAGGGTTCGGATCAGGGAGGCATATGTAGGTCGGCGCACCTGCAGGCATGGGGGGTTCGACGCGCGGGTGGGTGCAGCGGGTGCGGCGGTGGGTTCTGGGATGCGCGGATGGCGGGGTTCGGCGGCGATTTCTGGGGTGCTTGTCCGGCGGCAGGTGCGGCGGCGGGTGCGGCAGGCTAGCCAGAGGCAGATGGAAGACTCGCGGATGACCAGAGGCAGATGCAGGAGATCGACGTGTTGACTCGAGCGTTAAGATATGTAATGGTTGATTTGGAAGAAATGTAGGGACTTTATTGTAAAATGATGACGCAGGACGACCGTTGAAACTGGTGCTTTAAGTATAGTAGAGATAAATAAACAATAATTATATTTAATAAATATTTCAATACCTATTTATTTATACTACTCTATTAAAAACCTAATGTAGGCACCTGGTGCTACCACAACTTCACCCTCTTTGGGCCCGCCCCACGTGCTCCGACTGGTTCTTCCATCCCTCTCTCAGCTATTGCCCTTTAGACATACTGACACTCTAGGCCCACCCCACGCTCTCTGACTGGTTATCCCGTCCATCTCTCATCTACTGCTCTGTGGACCATAGCGCCCACGCAGTCAGCTACTGCGCTTGCTCAGCACCCGACCTCACCTATGTATCTACCACACTGTACAAAAAAAAAGTACAGAACGAGCACTCGAATCCACACTCACAGCTCCAGAAATTTAGAGATAACCACCAGACCACACGTATCTTATTGTTTAGAAATAAAAATAATTATATTTAAATAAATATTTTAATACCTATTTATATAATATTTAAAAACCATAGCAAAAGCATAGTCAACTAGGTAGTATTACAATAAACATGCTCATGATCCAATTCTCTAGATGCAAAATATGCAAAAATCTATTGCCTGACTCCTTCAAACCCTGCACACCCCCACCTGCCTTGTACCAAATTCCCCTAACCCGTCGGTCTGCTATCCTATCTGAGCTCACCGCGATCCTCTTTCTCCTCATCGGCATGAGCGGCTTCTTGGTAGGCGTAGCTAGGAGCCTAGGACTTTGACTTGCTTCCCCGAGGGCCCAAGACACTGCTCTTGCTCTTGGAACTTGGAAGCTAGACTTAGATTGGTTTTTGCTCTTTCAGTTTGGCTCTAACTGTGTGCGGCGGTTCTTGTTGCTGTCGCGATTTGCTAGGCGGTGGTCGGCAAGATCGGCACCTTTCTGCTGTGGGTGCTGTTCCTGGTCTTGCAGACCGCCACCAGGATCGTCGGCAGCCTCCTTGCCAGCTCAGCTGAGCAGCAGGATGACCACCATCAGGAATCGGCGGCGGCACGGCGCAGGTCGCCGCCAGCCTCCCCACATCCCGAACTTTACGAGCCGGCGTCGGCGTCGCTGGCGCAGCTGTGGGACCCACCGCCTCTTCCGCACCTTGCTTTTGCTCCCGCTGCGGATGAGAGCTCTTCGTCCTCCAGCTTACGGCGGCGTGCCAGTGCGCCGCTGCCCCGAGCGGATGAAGACTTTGTGGTGCCATCGAGCGCTTACTCGCGTCCCACAGTGGGGGTGGCTCATACACACTCTGTGTCAGCACCACCACTGAGGGCAATCGAGACGCGGGCGGTGCCATCTAGGCTGGTGACAGCAGGGGGTAAGCGGCCAAGGCTGGAGAGGAAGTACTCCAAGATTGTTGACCAGTACCGATCCTTGGATGAGGTATGCATGCATTGTGTTATGTATCCTTGGAGATGCAGTGAGGATCAAATGTTGAAAGTAAGGGGATGATCATTTGGATGTTTGATTGATTTTACTTGACAAACTATATGCTGCTTCAAATGAGCATGGATTTGAACTTCATTCCGATCCAGATATTGGATATGTCGAACTAGCTATCATAGGCCCTCTTTGGTGGAACTTGGGCTTCTAAAAAAACAGAGAAGCCAGAAAAATCCACCCAAAACGGCTGCTACTTCACCGATTTTGGCTTTAGAATCTATTCTTTTGTGTACTTGTTTTGTAAGCCGGCTGAGAAGTCCCAGCAAATGCCCTGATGCTGGTGCATGTCGTTGGCATTGGACAGTAGCTCTAGTTTAAGTGAGTCATAAATTTCGACTTCTGTACCTGTTTACTATTTAACTGATCATAGTATGTAGGAAGATTCTGAGTGTTATAGTGATAGCTTATTGCCTTATTCAGATAAGATAGCTGATGCAATCCACATATGGAGCTTTATTTTTTGAACTGACTGATTACAGATTAAGATTGGAGTATTGTTGGCTACCTGTTCTGATTCCTGAAGGGAGACCAAAACAGGGCAACATAATCAGTGATAGAGGGCCTTTATTCCTTCAATCTATCCAAGGGATAGATTAAAAGAAGAAGAATATAAGAGTAAATGATCTTCGGATAAAATGAAAGTACATATAGAAGACAATTATAGCTATGTTTCCTTTATTGCTTCTTCTTCATTACAAACAATTACAAACATACCTTGGAAGGTAGAAGCAACAATACAAAGATGGAGAAATCACAGCTTCGAAGGCAGAACGATTCAAATCTCAGCCCTCAAAAGTCTATTTATCCCTGTGCATGACACTGTACATCTATTTATAGTGGTGGAGTACAACTTTGTGAAAATTACATTCATGACCTTAGTCCTATACACATGAACTACAAAATCAACTAAGTGCAGTGCTGTCATTTTCTCTATAGCCGTGTTGAGCAAGTCTTGAGGATTTCATCTTAAGCCTTTGACGTGTTCGCTCTATGGAGCCGTAGTTTGTTGCTTCGTCTCTGTGTGCGCGTGATTGTCGGTCGCACATCGCTCTCAGACGAAGGTATCCTTCGTCAATTACCCTATTATACCTAAAACATACTTTAGAAACAATTGTCAAATTATTGTTTTGAGGACCTTTGGACAAGAAAGGCCCCCAACAAGTATGTTAAAGCATGGAGCTAGCTAGAGAAGAAACTTCCAAGTAGGAAATGCTATATTGGGATATGGTGGTTTGGACAAAGTAGTATTTGTTTTCAAGTTTCTGTGGTGCTTGTATCTGAACTTAGTATGGTAGGTGGACTCCTTGTGTTTCAGTGGGTATTTCTGCAAGAAGTTTTTCTTAAAACTTTGAACATAGAAAATGCACTTACCACCTTAGCGCATGGACGGTTAGACATTGTGGAAGACTTGATGCTATTTCGTAGTGGAACAAGAATTTCCACGAGGAGGTAATCAGTGTGCCAACCAGAATTGACTTAGTCATGCACAATTTTAGGAGTAATTGGATGATTAACATGATTAATATCTGCTATTAGTATTTGATAGAAAGACTGTCAATATATTGATCTGCTTCATGCGTTGATGCTAAACTAGGTTGGTGGAGAGATAGACCGCACTCACATCCTCGCAATAGACTAGGGTGCTCTTGGTCAATTGACTATGGAGTTCCTAGAGGAGTTGGCGCAACCAACAAGCTTCTGCAATACTATTGGCAACGACTTTGTACTTAGCCTTAGCACTAGATCGGGAGATGGTGGGCTGGCGCTTGGACGAACAAGAGACGAGATTGTCGCCGAGGAACATTGCATAGCCAAACATGGACTTATGAGTGTCAAGACAACTCGTCCAGTAACATTGGAGTAGACAACTAGCTCAGTGATAAAAGAGTACCGAAGGAGAAGGCCATAGTTATTACTGCCCTGAAGATTGCGCAAGATGCGTACCGAGAGATCCAGAGCGAAAGACCTCCCCGGCGGCGAAGTTGAAGACGGTGTTGAGGTGTTGAAGATGACGACCATGGAGCTGTCGTGGATCGACGTCGCACCTCCTATCTGGCGTGCCATGGACCTGTCCACCTACTGTTTCCTGAGCAAAAGGTCGTTGGTTTGATCCCTACCTGGCGCGCCAGCTGTCGGTGTTTAGTATCGATGGCACACTACGGGGTATACCATGTAGTGCTTTTGAGAGGACGACGAGGTCGATCATAGCTCGATGGTTCGTGCAATGCACGATGGATTATACAGGTTCGGGCCACTTGGATGCGTAATATCCTATGTCCTGTGAGTTCTGAGATGTATATTGCTGGTGGTTGAGGATTACAGGTGATTTCTGGAAGTGGAAGATGGTTGCAGTATGAGAGTCCCCTGTTTCGTAGGGGTTCCCTCCCAGCCTTATATCCGACTAAGGGGAGATCACCCCGCACTATCTCGGAGCACGATTCCTATCTACCGACTTTCGCTAGAAGCGCGCCATGTCTTCCGGCGGTTAGTTGGTCTTCGCGAGGCCTACGCGTACACTACATGGGCGGGACACGATCTTGGGAACATTCGTGCCCACACGTGCGTCTCCTTTGGTCGTCTTCGATTGCACCCAACTGAGGGCCACTAGGCGCCTTACAGGCGGCCCATTGGGGGGCCTTGTAGGTGGCTTACGAAGCATAACAATGCCATGATGACTCGAGGGATATCTATCCTCCACACCACTAATGCCCGAAGGTGGATTGCTTTAGCATTCTGAGCACTAGAATTAGCGTGCAAAGAAACAAAATAATCAGTGTCAGCAGACTGAACAGGACATTCCAAAGCATCCAAAATCTTTTCAGATAGGATGTCACCACCATCAGGAGTGTCTGGCACAATGGCATTGAGCTAAGCAGGTTTAGGAGCAACTAAGACACCAGCACACGTGTGGCCTAGAGAGAAAATTTTCCCCACATTTAAAACATAGCCCATTTGCTCTTTGGTATTCCTTCAGCTAGCGAGCCTTCCACAATTTAGATGGTGCATACATACTTTTAGTCCCACTGTAACTGCCACTAAGGGGTGGCTTAGGCAAATTGGGTTTGGCACTGCATGACTTTTTCTTCAGCATCAGTTGTTCTTGGATAGAAGCCAAAATAGCAGCATGGGCCACAAAATCTGGCAACTGCATTTCAACAGGATAACACAGCTTCCCTTTCAGTCCTATCAAAAACTGAGCAGTAAGCATCGTAGAACTCACAGAGGGTTCATATAACCTAATGTGATAAACCATCCGCTCAAATGATTTACGATATTCCTCATCCGAACCAGTCTGACACAAATTTAAGAGTTCCATGGTCTTCGTGCCTTTGTCACCGACTATCGAGCGTCGAGCTGCCGGCGTCCATGCCTCTGTGGCTTCAAGCTCTGTTCATGCGGTGAGGAGTGCCGTACTCTCAAGTACAAGGGCAGGAAGGAACTCCATGTTTCTATCAATGTTCGAGCTGCTGCGGTCACTGACCCACAAGCGTTCGACACATCAGTCCTTTTGTTCCTGTTCCTGTTTCCGGAACGAGGGGAACGAGGAGCGTGACGTTCCTAGCTTCTTAGAGCTGCCATTTAGGAATGTTTGAAGCCTCCTGGTACATGGACAATAGTCACACGTGAAAAACCATACTTATCAATAGGCCTAATAGTGGTGCGATCCCGTAGATTATATCGCTGAGCAACAACTCATCAACATATTAGAATCATCAACAACAGGAGCATCACGACTAGCCGTCCAACAATGGTTATGAACCACCAACCAAATGAAAAATTTGCAAGCAGGAGGGCCCAACTTTTCCACATTATTCTCCATGGACTGAACTTGATTGTTCCAACAAAGAAGGCTAATAAGCGGACTTGCTCCTGTAGGAGCCCGACGGATTCAACTTCCACTTAAACTGGTCAAGCACATCTTGTTGCAAAACTATACCATCCACTAAGTCCCAAACCTGAAGATATTCAACCAAAACTTACTGTAAGAGCCCTATTTATGTCTCTGACCCATTTTCTATTTTGGAGTGCTTGGGCTACAGTCCGCCCCTTGGCAGTTCATTTTGAGACTGTTCTGAACATGTTGTGGGCCACCTCTGCCAAGGTATTGCCATCTAATCAACGATCAGTCCAAAACAGGAACATAATTTTCTTCCCATTGCCAGCTAAAGCATCCAACACAACATTAGAAATTGCTTGGGCATTTCATGGAGCTTGAATTGAGAGACCAGCCCATGGCCTTGAAGGTCTTTTGTGCTCACAACCTACATATTCTTATTGTCCAGCCAAAAAGGTCAAGATTATGAATTCCAAGTCCTCCATATTCAAGAGGCCGCTGTACCCTTTCCCACATGACCAAGCAGTTGTCACCATTTGTCTGTTCTAGCCCCCTCCATAGAAGCCCCCGCTTCTTTTTGTCTACTGCCTTAAGACACCATTTTGAAAGATCCATGTAGATCAATAGGTATTATTCCAGAAGAATAATGGCCTTCACATGACGATCAAATATGTCTCTGCCATCTTCTACAACCAAGCTAGCTATAGTCTTACAATAATGGCCTTCACATGACGATCAAATATGTCTCTGCCATCTTTTGGACCCTTTGCTCGGCTCCATGAGCTGTGGCGCCGAGGTAACACGGCTCGGCGCCATAGCCCATGGCGCCGAGGTGTTGGTCGTGCTGGCATATGTGCGCTGCGCTGGCGCTGACATGGCAGACCTCGGCGCCACAGATCTTGGTGCCGAGGTTGTGTGCGCAGTGAAATCGATACGTGCAGTGCTGGTCTTGTGTCAGTTAAAGCTGCTCATGTGGACAAGAGCCTGATGTACCCCAAAGAATGCATGGCTGGATAGCATGAGTGTCAAATTGATTTGGAAGTAAGCCAAATTATTTTTTAGTCAATCTCGATGATAGGAGGCTGGATAGCAAAAACCAAATTGAAATTCGCTCCCCATAGGCCCCGCCAAGGAATCTCGGTTATTTTATTCCCGCGGCGCAGTAGTGACGGAGTGACGAAGAGTTTATCCCATAATGTTTTATTTTTGCACTCTCATTCAAAGCTTAAATAGATATAAATTTATAAAATAAATTATTACAAAATCAATCTTTCGTACAGTCGCTATATAATCAAACTAATAAATAGGATTTTGTTTTTTATATTTCTTAACATGTACGGATTATACCTTGAAGTTGAAGTTTGATATATTGCTAGGTTATATAATAAAGTACATTCATATATATATATATATATATATATATATATATATATATATATATATTTGAAAAACCTTTCATAAGTTTTGGTAGTTTAATTATACAACTATTGCATGAGTACACCAGTAGCAGTTTTTTTTCTCGAAAGCGCAGGAGAACTGCGCCTCATAATATATTAAGAAGAGGTAAAAAGGGGGGGCCAAGAAAGGCCAGTACAAAACAAAAACCACCTCCTTACGGAGGCCAGTAAGAAGCATACAAAAAAGAATCCATTAGACTCTACTTATCTCTCAGCTAACGGAACAGCTAGCTGGCAGAGCCCCTTGGCACCAGCAATCTCCCATTGCATCCTTTCCTAATTAGCAGCTCTAAGACTCATGACAACACTGGGGCTGCAGCCATCAAAAACACATTTGTTTATGTGCTTCCACAAGGTCCAGGCTCCCAGAATTATAAGGAAATCAAGCCCTTTTCTAGTGAGCCCAGCAGCAATATTCCCCACCGACTCCCACCAGCCTAGATATGAGCCAACATCAGGTTGAGGAGCCAAAGAATGCAGGCCAAAATTCCATAACAACCGGTACCAGAAATCCCTGGAGAAGGAACAGGTAACAAGGAGATGATCAATAGTTTCATCTTCTTGATCACAAAAGGGGCACTTCTCTGGATGACTCAGCCCTCTTTTAGCAAGTCTATCCGCTGTCCAGAGACGATTTTGTGCAACCAGCCAAATGAAGAAACGATATTTTGGCAAGGCCCAAGTTTTCCAAATTTTCTTGTAATGAGGGAAAATTACAGACCCCAAAAAGAAGCCCTCGTAAGCAATCTTTGCTGAGTAGATGCCATTAGGGGCAATACTGAAAACATGTTTATCCTCAACCTCAGGCTGCAGCTGCCAATCTGAAATCATGTCCCATAACTGAAGATACTCTGTTAAAACTCCCACTGTCAGAGGACCTTTAATATCAGAGATCCATTTTCTGTCTGTAATTGCCTCATAGACTGTCCTGCTATTGATAATCCTCTTGGATATAATATTATATAAACTTGGAGTAAGATCTTTAATTCGCTTACCATATAACCACTTATCCTTCCAAAACTTTGTATTTGTGCCATCCCCCACCTCAGTAATGACCACATACACCAGTAGCAGTTGTCGAGTCCACCAGGTGCTTCATTTTTAGGACAATCCTCACCATGCATTCTTCGGTGACCTCACCTTATGACGACTGATAGAGGGAACGTGACCCCTCATCAAAGAGGTACATCGGGCTCTTGTATACGCTAGCAGCTTTAACAGACACAAGGCCGACACTACATATCGGTTTCGCTGCGCACACGACCTCGGCGCCAAGATCTATGGCACCGAGGTCTACCACGTTAGCGCCAACACAACACACACACGCCAGCGCCCCTCGGCACCATGGGCTATGGCACCAAGTCATGTTACCTCGGCGCCACGGCCCATGGCGCCGAGCAAAGGGTCCAAAAACGGGAATACTTTCTCTAGGGGTCCAAATGTGATTTTTCCGAAAAATGGCTAAAATGCAAAAAAATCGCCTTTTCCCCCAATATTCCTTTTTTGTATCTTAGCAATTTTAAGATATGTTACTTCAAAATGAGTCTGACGTTTTACTCCTGTAAGTGAAGGTCTCTCTTCTTCCAAAGCATCTAGAGTTTCCAGGGCAGAGTTAAAGTCCTTGATTAGACCATTAAGATTATATTAATTTTTACTCCATTTCTTAAGAGCTTGCCTTAAAAGTCCATTATGCATTTTGACAAGGTTACCAAAGCCGGCTAAGTCGGTTTCTACTGGAAAGCTTGTGATCGGCCCTTTTTAACAATTTTGGGTGTCAACAAGTGAGCAAGACTTGGTGGTGATAGTTTAATACTTGTCCCTCTAGTCACAAATATCGAATTTCTAGGGTGCCCGCATCCATCCATTGTGAACTTTATCACAAATTACTTTTAAGTGTTTATTTTGAATATTTGGAAAACAATATGAGTAGATTGGTGTTGAGTAGTAGTTCATACTTGTATAACGTTAATATGTTTGAATATACTACAACAATTTGTATTCGGTGCTGTGTTGACCAATGGATGCATAAAACATAGCTTATTTATGACTTGTAGAGTGTTATGTAAATGTCCTAGTCCATGCTCATGTGTTCTAATCTGTCAACCACTTACCACATGTATACACAAGTCCATATTTGATGTGTGAAAAACAAGGTCATTAAGTCCTAACATGTTGTGCTAAAAATGCAGGTTATTGAAGCATTAGCACAGGCTGGTCTTGAGTCTTCTAATTTGATCATAGGAATTGATTTCACAAAGAGTAATGAATGGACAGGTAGTTTGTCTGCCCTTTTCTGCAAAGAAAGAAAACATTTGTTCTTGAATCTTGATTCCTGGCTATCTTTATTTACAGGAAAGAATTGCTTCAATGGTATGAGCCTGCATAATATCAATGACAACCCAAATCCTTATGAACAGGCAATATCCATCATTGGGAAAACCTTATCTGCTTTTGATGAGGATAATTTAATTCCTTGCTTTGGTTTTGGAGACGGTAATGGCCTGCTACTTTTATCAGTATAAGGTGAATTTATACATGTCTAATAGTTTTCAGTTTCAATAATGTAGCATCTACTCATGACCAAGATGTATTTGCCTTCTATCCTGATGAAAGACCATGCAATGGTTTTCAAGAAGCTTTAGCTCGATACAGAGAAATTGTACCTCACCTTCGCCTTTCGGGTATGATTTTTTTTTAAAAAATTTGGAAATATGTAGTGACCAGTTAAATTCATGGATATAATTGGATTCTGGGAACAGTTGTGTGTAGTAGCATAGGACCCTCACCACCTTTATTTGTAGTAACTAATACAAACTCTCCAACGTGTAATTTTTTGGCATTAATCAAGGTCCTACGTCATTCGCCCCAATAATTGACATGGCCACAACCATTGTGGAGCAAAGTGGTGGCCAATACCATGTTTTAGTAATTATTGCTGACGGGCAGGTATGCCGGTCCATTCCTCCTTTTTTTACTGATATTTCTGTTTCAGATTATTGCTTATTGTTAACGAGGAAAAAAATGAAACGTATTTGTCTATTATTATGGCTTTGTCTGAAGCTATCATTGTGCAGGTCACAAGAAGTGTAGATACTGAATTTGGTCAGTTAAGCACCCAGGAGCAAATGACAGTTGATGCTATTGTACAAGCAAGGTAATAATGAAACAATGATTTATGTTATTTAACAATGAATATGTACTTTGGTTTTATGTTTCAATAGTGTTTGACAACAGAAGGCATGAATTTATAAGGCAGTGCTGTCCTTTTTTTTGCCAAATGCTAGAATATTACACAACACACATGTTTACATGAAACTGGTTATAATCTAATCAACATATAATTGGGATTGCTTAGTTTTGGAGCATCTATTTCTGACTATGACAGTATGACTACAGATTATGATGCTAAGAGGCTCTGGGTTTTTTTAATGAGATTTCTTTGTTTTGTTAGTCAATTACTGACTCTGAAACGACAATAATAATTGTTCTCAGGATTTAGTCAGATTCATTTGTGTTACTCAGCATTTCTTGGAGTTACTAATGGAGTAATAAGTTTTTGAAAATAGATGGAAGTTGACTAGATTATTGGGATTCATCTCTAGCTATCCCAACATGATTGCCACTAAAATGATTTGTTGTTGTAAAGCTATACCAAGTTAATAGTGCAGTCACAATGCTATGAGAAGGTCATGTATCTTTGTTGGTCAATCTTGGACCTTTTTCTCCTTAGTACAATGATGTGCATCTCGAGAAAAAAGTGGTTTTATAGTTGATTCCATGGTTTATAAGTTTTCAGCAAGACATTTTTAGACCTTATGAGCGTCTCCGAGAACATGATCCATTTTTCATACTGTATTTCAACAACACTGGTCACGTTTACATTGCATCAAGGCCTCGAATTTTGTTTGTTCCTTTTTTTATAGCCAATTCCCATTGTCTATAATTCTTGTTGGAGTTGGAGATGGTCCATGGGATATGATGAAGGAATTTGATGACAATATACCAGCTAGGTCTTTTGACAATTTCCAGGTATGTCCCAGAAGTACATGATTATTATTTTTGGATTGTTAACCAAAATAAGTAATAGTATTTTCAACACTTGCCCTCGTAGTTTGTCAACTTCACTGCGATCATGTCAAAAAAGATAAGTCAAAGCAAAAAGGAGACAGAGTTCGCCCTTTCAGCACTAATGGAAATTCCATTGCAATACAAGGCAACATTAGAGCTTGGAATTTTAGGGTATGGAGAAACATGAGGAAGGCCATTTACATTCACATATTTCATATTTGTTTCCCAGTTATTGTGGGCCTATTCACTCTTTTATCTTTGTTTTTTTCTCTAATCAGACGTCGAATTGGAGAGTCACCTGAGCGGATTCCACTTCCTCCTCCTTTTGCAAGTTATAGCACAGTTTCAAGAGCAGAACCATCTCGGGAAAATAGTTATCGAAGTGTGCCTTCACATCCAAGGGAGGAGCCAGCTGTAAATTCAACTATCACAGCATCAGTTACATCCCCATCAGCTGCCGAAGGCAGAGTTTTAGAACCCCAGGTACAATAAATTCCTTCAACCTTGTAGGATAGTTTGTTAAATCACGAAAAGGGAAAATTATCGATTTTTTTGTAAGATGTGAGAAAGTTGTTCCAGAATATTTAAATTTGCCTTAGCATCAATAGGATTTAAAATTGGTTAATTTGGACCTTCACCAAGAAAGTTAGTCTGACGGACTTTAGAAGCCAACCAAGCCAGGTAGTCGGCCTGGCCGCTATTAGGAACTAGCCTAGCTGGGTTTACCCTACGTGTAGAAATACCAGCAAAGACGGTCATGTTGACTTTTAAAACTGGCCTGGTCGGCTCTGACTATTTAAAGTCAAATAAAAATAGTCGCATCAACTTCTCTTTGATAGAAAAGTTAAAGTTATGCCTACCAACGTCGAAGCAAGATGCCTCTTGTTGGGTTCTGACATGTGGGCCCAAACACTCGGTAGTAAGTGAGAGCAACAATGCACAACAAAACGGGAAGTTGGATGGCTCGAATGTCTTGTCAAACATGTCTCGTCCACAGAACGGCGGGGGTATTTATAGGGTAACCAAGAGGCTATGGCCTAAAATACATGTGTGTCCTACTGTCCTTGGTTACCTACTACATTCCCGGAATATAATGTACATTGGGTAATTACGAAACAGTGTTCGTCTAGACCTAGTTACACCAAGGACACTCGGTAACAGTGTCCTTGGTTACCTACTACATGCATGTCCACTTTACTGGTGGTGGGCCCATTGTGTCCCTGTTAGTCGCATGTAGTCCTTTGACTCCCGGGTCCCGAAGGCCTTCGACTCGTGGCCTTTAGTGTTTCCCCGTTTTCTAGTGTAACGCCAAGGGGGAGTGGCTGCCTTCGTTTTGTCTGGTGCTTTGCCTTGGTTCGGATCGCCCGTCTCAGATCGAGGATGGTGGAGAGCGAAGTTATAAAGGCCTTCGACCTGGAGCCTCTGTTGTGGATGGAGCCCTCGTCGCCCGCGGAACCCAACTGGGTTCTGCGGACCCTCCGCACCATGCGAAGGGAGCCTTCGCATGCGCGACACGAGTCTTCGTTCCTGGGACTTGTTTGCATTGTGCTGGTGCCCTATGCATGTAGACAGGGGAAGTACCGAACATGATCGAGGTCTGGTTTGGCCTTCGTCCCAACAGTAGCCCCCCAAGGGGAGGCTCAACTTGATGAGCCGATCCTGAAGTCTTGCAAGAAGGATACAAACGCTGCCCTCGATCATCAATTGAGTTGCTTGGGGGGGGGGGAGAAAGTGTCCATTATCGTGGGATTTCCGTGGTGGCTATATAAGGCGTGACACGAGGGGTAGAGTTTTTACTCCTGCTCTCGCGACCTTTACTATGACCTCATGCCCTTTTGTTTCCGCTTTTTCTATCGCTGTCGCCGCCTATGCTCTGCCGCAGGCAACCGCTGCACCCAACCACCGTACTAGCGACGAGCAAGACCATTGGCTGCCGCCGCCCTCGATATGCCATGGAACCTGCTATTTATGTTGGCCAGGCTGGTTTCGCCGCGCTGCCACCACCGATTGAGTTAGCCCCGGTGAGCGGTTCAACTTCCTCGGGCTCGAGTGATGCCACCTCGTCGTCAGCGGGTGATGTCATCGAGACTCTGGTGGCTAGGGATGGAGACCTTCGATTGCGGACAGTCGAGGCTCTTGGACCGCCGGGTTAGAGAAATGGAGCGCCCCCTGGAAGATGTTGACGTAGCGTAGGAAACAGTTATTATCGTCACCTTCGTCTGGGAGTCTGAGGCGGTTCATGAGGACTTTGCAAGCACAGTCCTGGGTGCTCCCCCATGTCCTTGTAAGCAACGAGACTCTTACTCTCATCGATAGGATGACACTACGAGTTGGAGCAATTTTCCGTTTATTTCTCACATACTACTCAAAATGTCATACCCTTATAAGGGTTGGGGTTACAATTTATAGCCCGAGGGGCTGCAACATATGCTTCCTAGAGATACGAATATGCTGTCCTGCACAAAAATACTACACAAAAATGTTGTCCACTAGTCAAAACACTGCAACAAGGTGTAAGCAACGAGACTCTTACTCTCATCGAGAGGATGACACTATGAGTTGGGGTAATTTTCTGTTTATTTTATCAAACACTACACAATGTCATACACTTAAAAGGGTTGGTGACACATATTTATAGCCCTATGGGCTGCACTACATTGCACTACATACTACACTACACACTGCAGCACACAGGTGCTGTCCTCTAGATGCTAAAGTGCAGTCAAAAGATTGCACTGCTGCTGTGCTGCCACACTACAACAGTCAAAAAGACTGCTGTGCTGCCTGCTGCTGCCACACTACAGCAGTCAAAAGACTGCTGCTGCTGTGCTGCCTGCCTATAGCAGAGATGCTATCCTCCACATGCTGTAGCAGAGATGTTGTCCTCCACACGAAGACCACATGACTTATTCCATCATTCCCCCCTAAGTCTTGTGCGTCGTCTTGTGGGAAAGTTTAGCCATTCCGGACCTGGAACAAAGCTCAAGGAACTTGATCCTTTTTTTCTCGAAAGCGCAGGAGAACTGCGCCCCTTAATATATTAAGAAGAGGAAAAAAGTGGGCCACAGAGCGAACTATTCTTTCGCCTTTTACTAAAGGAATTTGATCCTCCCAAGGGGCTTGGTGAGCAGGTTCGGAAGCTGATCCTTGGTGTTGATGTAGCGCTCCTTGATGCTCCCTTCTGCCAAACCGTCACAGATCAAGTGGTATCTCACCTGGATGTGCTTGCTCCGTTCATGGAACACGGGGTTCTTGGCCAATGCCAATGCAGACTGGCTGTCCACCCTGAGTTCCACCGTTGCCGTATCTCTCTCGAGAGATCACCAAGCAGTCTAGCCAGTCAGAGTGCTTGAGTCGAAGCGGTGGAGGCCGCTATGTATTCAGCCTCGCATCTGGACATGACCACCACCTAGACATGGCCACCACCTGCTGTTTGACCGACTGCCAGCTGATGGGGCACTTGCTGAGGAAGAAGAGGATCTCGCTTGTGCTTTTGCTGGTGTCGGTGTCGCCCGCGTGGTCGTTGTCACTGTACCCGACAAGGTATACCTCCTCAGGGCACCTCGGGTAGCAGAGACCGTGGTCTAGAGTCCCTGCAACATAGCGGACGATTCTCTTCACAGCCTGCTCGTGCTCTGTCGTCGGTCGCTGTAGGAACCGACTAACATAGCCGACGGAGTATGCTAGATCCGACCGTGTGTGGACGAGGTAGCGAAGGCTCCCCACAAGACGTCGGTACTGAGTAGCGTCCACCTCCTCCGTCGTGATGTCGCAGCTCAGCTTCAGCCTCTCCATCAAAGTGAGAGCTGAGTTGCAATTAGTGAGCCCTGCCAGCTCAACAATGCGCTTAGCGTAGGCCATCTGGCGAAGTGTGATTCCAGAGTCACTTTGGTGCACCTCAATCCCCAGGTAGGAGAGATGCCCCAGGTCACTCATCTGGAAGGTGGCCTTCATCTCTTCCTTAAACGTCGCCACCTCTGCATCCTTGGCATTGGTGATGACCAAATCGTTGACGTAGACACCCACCAATAGGGCATTTTCTCCATTGCCCCGCCGATAGATGGCCGCCTCGTGCGGGCTTGGCATGAAGCCCATCTTCTTGAGCGTGGAATCTAGCTTGACATTCCACGCCCTCGGTGCCTATCGCAAGCTGTAGAGGGCCTTCGCAGGTGCAACACCTTGTCCTCCATGCCAGGGATCGCAAAACCTGACGACTGGTGTACGTAGACCTTCTCCTTTAAGTCGCCGTTAAGAAACGCCGACTTGACGTCCATGTGATGAACGTGCCAGCCCTCCTGGGCTGCCAGCGCAAGGAGGAGTCGCATGGATTCTATCCGTGCCATGGGGGCGAAAGCATCGTCGAAATCGATCCCCTCATGTTGCAAGAAACCGCATGCCACCAAGCGAGCCTTGTGCTTGACGATGGCACCGGCTTCATCCTTCTTCAGTTTGAACACCCACTTAAGGGTGATCGCGCAATGACCAAGAGGGAGATCAGCGAGCTCCCAGGTGCGGTTTGTCTCAACCGCGTCCATCTCCGACTGCATCGCGGCACGCCAAGCCACGTGTTTCTCGGCCTCCGCGAAAGACCAAGGCTCGCCATCGTCGCATGCAAGATGTAACTCTGTCGCCAGAATGCGAGACGCCAGGCCCGGTACCGACGGGTCGATGAGAAGGCCCTCCACCTTTCGATACCGCAATGGCTCGCCGTCGTAGCACGTGTCGACGCTCTCCTCGTCGTGGGAGAGCGGGGTCACGAGCTCCACCGGGTCATGCTCGACACGAGCTGGCATTGGAGAGGACGTTCCCGGAGAGGGTACCGTCGGTGTTGGAGTACGTGGTCACGAAGAGCTCGTTGTAGCAGGAGTCGTGGCTGGATTGCGTGGTGGCAAAGAGCTCGTTGTAGCCGGAGTTGGAGAGCGTGGCGCTGTAGTCGGTGGAGACTTGGGGGATGGGGTAGGCCTACTCGGAGAAGAGTTGCCTACTCCCCCGACTCCCTCAAAGTGGACGTACTCGATGGTGAAGTCGTCGTACGTCGGAGTCGTGCCGTCGTCCACTGCCTTGTCCTAGGCTCATCCTCGCCCTTCGTCGAACACTATGTCGCGTCTCGTGCGCACACACAGTGTTCCTGGGTCAAGGATGCGGTAGGCCTCTTCCCACATGTGGCTAACCTACCGTTGCCCGCTCGACGTAGTTAGTTTTACTGAGGGTAGGCCACCCACGCCGGGACCGATGTCTCTGACAACGGTCTGGACCCCGCTGTGATCATGGTACCGACCCGGGGAAGGAGAGTGGAGCAAAGCCCGCGATCTCCATCGACCTAGCTGCCGTCGCGTCCGCGCCTGTCTGGGCTGCCCTCTCCAGAGCGTCGTCGGGGCATCCGCGCCTGTCTGGGCTGCCCCCTCTAGAGCGTCGTCTGCTGCCTGTCTGGGCTGCTGCCGCGCGCCCCATTGGGATCAACTGCCCACTGTCCCGCCTGCTCACGTGTTGCCTCCCTCACCAGCCCGAGCTCGTCGTCGGTGTTACCGTCGACAAAAGCAGAGCTGTTGGCGCTATTCCCACGCAGAGCCTCGAGCTCTGCTATCGCCGCACGTGCAGCATCCGCCGCCGCTGCTTCTACTTCCGCCCTCGCTGTTACCAGTCTTGCCGCTGCCAGCCTTGCTGCCCTCGTCGCTGCTGTTGCTCGCTCGTGTTCCTCTGTCGCGGCAACCTCGCCCTCCTGCCTGTGCCCTGCACTCAAAGCGACCGAGCGTTGGGGCTGTCCTTCGGACATGGCGCACTGGTGAGGGGCTGCTACGTGTGGAAGATGCTTTCTCAGACGAAAAGCTGCTTGCTGAGCAGGAGAGGAGGGATGAGTAGGAACAGTCGGTGCTCTTGCTGTGGACTGAGTACAGGGAGAGGCGCGGGAAGGAGATGAGCAAGAGATGTTTAGGCTGCATAATAACTCTTACTCTCATCGAAGGATGACACTATAAGTTGGTCAATTTTTTTTGTTTATTTCACACACTACACAATGTCATTACCAATTTAAGGGTTGAAGTTATATATTTATAGCACATGGGGTTGCCAAGCCGATATGCTTAGATGCTCCTAGAGATACTAAACATGCAGATATGCTGTTCTCTAAAGCTCTATCCTCTAAAGTAGTCAAAACTGCAGAAAGGCTGTTCTTTAACTGCACAGATGCTGTCCTCTAAAGCCTGGGCTGCAGCAGAGATGTGTCCTCCACAAAGGCCACACGACTTATTCTATGGCTGCGGAGGAGGTTGAGGCAGAGGTCCTTTCCATGTTTACAGCCCTGTTGAAGACGACACCCGACCTGTTGTATCGTGAACGAGGGAACTCACCTTGGAAGATTGGCCATTTGGCCAGCACGCCGCGATCGCTTGTAGGCGAACTATTCAGCGTCAGAGTATCAAGCCACCATGAACGCATGTCTCGAATAGCGTCGGAGTACTGTTGGTTGGCCGCGGTTAGCGACGGGCCCTGCGGGGTCCATGTTTTTTATGCATCTGGACAAGTGGGTCCTCTGAAAATGGATTTGAGGGCTAGGATGTAAAGGGCAATTGCTAGTTGTACCATCCAAAGTTGGTTGAACCACTCTTCCTATGTGTACTCTGATTTGGTTCCTTGGTAAATTCGTCCTATGGATTTATTCTATATTTTGGGCTAGTTTGGTAACCCCGTTTTCCCACGGGATTTTCATTTTCCCAAGGGAAATTAGTCCCTTTATTTTTCCTTGGGAAAATAGGAATCCCTTAGCCTTTGTTTTACTTCTATAAGTGTCAGCTTAGTACTTCCTATGTTTTATTCTTCGATAAATTTCTCACGTGCCACTGAAATCTAACCCATTATATGGCCCACATGTTAATATAATGAGCTGTAATAAGGAACTATGTTGATTTTCTGTTACAATGCAGGTGCGTGGTCGACTTATTATTAGTTAACTAATACATTATCTAATTACAATTTCTTGGTCTTACTCTCTGTAGATGTGCCCAGTTTGCCTTTCCAAACCCCGGGACATGGCATTTGGTTGTGGCCACCAGGTCAAACATGCAACACTTCACTGTATATTTTCTGCTTCGTACACAATTCATTTTTCATGATTTAATTGCCTTTTTGTTTCTATTTTCATGCAGACATGTTCAGAATGTGGACCGCAAGTCACAGATTGCCCCATCTGTCGAAGGCCCATTGACACGAGAGTAAAATTGTACTAATTATTTTTGGGTGGAACTAGGTTTAACTGAAGCACATGCCAGGAGTAGAATCCATTAAAATAAATCTCTATTTGACTGTTAACGATGTAGTGTGAATTAATTTAATAAATCAGACGTAGAGAAAAGGAGGATACTTGTTCTTTGTTTGTATCTTGTTCCTACATTGTGCGTTGATAGATGTGAGGCTACTTCCATTATCTGATACTGGACAGGCGCCCTACTTTGCTGCGGCGATTACATATAATGTTGAAGTATGGTTATGGTTTGTTTGTAAACTGGATGGTATTTGGCTTGTTAGTATGGATAACCTAGCTTGTATATAGAGAGACAATCATTAGTAGATGGTGTGGTTTGCTAATATGAACAACTAAATACTCCCCCTCTATCCCAGTTTATAATTTATCCCAGTTTATAATTCGTACCATTCCATCTTATTCATCTTTTATTGCAAAAAAAAAGAAAAAATTAAAGTCATACTTGAAGTATATTGTATATTATATGTTAAACAATATCACTATAAAAATTGATAATAATATGAAATTGTTTGAATAAACCGGAGTGGTTAAAGTTAAAAAGTCAAACAAGTTATAAATTAGAATGGAGTACATATTAATGGATATGACTTTTGATGTGGATATTTTGCATAAAAACCAGTTATAATAATGATACTAGGAAGTTGGCTTTATGAAAGTACTAATTAAGTGTCCTTATGTTGTTATGGCAAAACATATGTAGAATATCATGATATATTAACACACAAGCAAAATAATTAATTCCATGATATACGACCATAATTAAAATTAGATCACTAATAAACGTACTAACAATTGTTCATAATGTTTATGTTGTAACTAACATTTATAAGAAAAATGGATGTTTGATCATCAACACGCCCATTTAGATTGCTAGTGTATTTTATGTAGTTCTAATATGATGTAATTTAGATTTGGACTTAGACGAAGCGATGATCTAAATGATCAACACCTAAAAAGACATTAGAAGCTGAGTTAAGGACCTAAAAGATAGGCAAAAGTTCAAAACACAATAAAACTAAACAGGATGTCAAGATCATAAAGAATCAAGTTTTGAAGTCGTCGAATCAAGGCATCATACCATATGAAGGAAACAAGTGACGCCTAAGAGGGGGGTGAATTAGGACTTTTAAAACTTTCTCTAAACTATGCAAATAATCAAACTAGAATGTGCAAACTAGATTTGTCTAAGTGTTGCTTTCTCTATCGCAATATCTAAGTTTCAATCTTAAACAATATAAGTATAAAGACAAGATTGAAACTTAAATGCTTCATGTAAATGCGGAAGCTAAAGAGTAAGGTAGAGATGCAAACTTTCGTGGATGACGCCGGTATTTTTACCGAGGTATCCGAAAGCACGTAAGGTCCCGACTAATCCTCGTTGGTGCCCCAACGCAAAGGGAAGCCCATGTGAGGGCCAAGTACCACGGTCGAGTAACTCCGTAGAGAGCCACGAGCCTTCTCCACGCGCAAGTGGTGCTCCGCTTCCAGCTCCTTTCGGACGCTCCCCGCCGTCTCCACTATCGAGCTTCCGGCCGTGACACAAACGTGGTTGTCACGGTCTCACAAGACTCTCGCCCCACTCGGTACAATTACAACGGCTCGCGTAAGAGCCGAGGGGTCATGTGGTTTTTCTAAATTCACTCAACTAACTAGGATTCACCTAGAGCAAGCGCTAATGCAGTCTAACTAATCTAAGCACTTTGCAAAGCACCTACACTAATCACCAAGTAATTCTATTAAGCACTTAGGTGTATGAGCACTTGGAAATGTCTACTATATGCCTTGGTATGTTGCTTAGGCTCCCACACCTTGAAATGGCCGGTTGGGGTGGTATTTATAGGCCCCAACACAATTCTAGCCATTGGAGAAATGTTGTTGCTCTCTGCGGCACACCGGATAGTCCGGTGGGGTCACTGGACAGTCCGGTGCCCCTGTCTGGTGCGCCTAGCCGTTGGATCTGACACCATAGGTGACCGACCATTGGCGCTGCAGGCTTTTACACCAGACATCTGGTGGCTTCTCTCCACCAGTGCCACCTGGAACTAGCTGTTGGGCTACAGTTCCCTAGTGCACCGGAGGTCCGGCGTGTGGCACCGGACAGTTCGCCAGGGGCAACACTATTCTTCATTTCTTGGACTTTGCTTGATACTTGTTGATCTTCACTTGTGATCTTCATAATGTCTTCTTTTGAGGTGTTTCTTTCCTCAATGCCTTAGTCCAAGTAACTTTTAGCATCCTGTGAACTACAAACATAAACACTAGCAAACACATTAGTCCATAGGTTATGTTGATCATCAAACACCAAAACCTATTGAGCCAAATGGCCTGGGGTCCATTTTCCTTACACCATACATCAGAACAAATCCTAGCAGGGCTGTTCGTAGAGGCATTGGATTGGTCATTAGACAGAGAAGAGAGCAGGACATCAAACCAAACGCTGACATCGTTCACACTCAACAAGAGTGTCAGACGAAGCCGACATAGGAGCATTCGATCATCGTTGGAGTTTTACCGTTAGTAGTAAGGTTCTAGAGAGGAGATTGTAGTATCCGACCAAATGCTATGAAGACAAGCCCAATAGTCGGTAATGACTAGTTTTGACATAGTAGCCACTAACAATCACCACACTCTAAAACAATGGTCCGACAACCATGCATCGGATGGTTCGACGGTGCACATAGATTGCTATTGAAGTTCCAATGGCTATGTCACACCTTGGGGGCTATAAATACGAACCTAATTGGACAAATGAGGATGTGGGAGCTCAAGGAAGACTTGTGTGAGTTGAGGCTCATCTCTTGTATCTCTAGCTAATAAAATGCTTAGTGAAGTACTCAATGATTAATGTAGATTCTTTGCAAAGTTTTTAGGTTAGTTAGAACACCGATTATGTGCTTGCATTAGATTACCACTCGCTTGCGTGCACCATTGTTGTACATCAGATGGGATTATAGTATTACAAGATCATACCAACTGAGTTTATGGTGTGATCACCATTATGTACCAGAGAGAACAAGGTCCACGATGTTCAACCAGAAGGTCAATAGTGAAACATGACTGGGAGCAGTCCGGGAGAGGCTATCTTGGAGACTCACTTGTGTGTGGGAAAGGCCGCATATGGAGTTACCCGATTAGGAGCTTGTTCCTTGAGTAGCCGTCCTTATGAGAGGCTCCAATGAGAACTATGGGTAAGCTTGCACACTTCTCGACACCTCAATAAAAATACCGATAACACCAAACAAGAGTTAACATCTCTATCACTTTTTTATGTTCTACATTTACATTTTGTACCTTTGTTGCCACTATAGGCAAACGAAAGAAATGTTAGTTGTATTAAGTACTTTAGTGCCTACGTACTTAATTCAATTAAGAACATCGATTATTCAAAACTGACGTACTTAAGCTTAAATACTTTGGCCCATGGGGAGCTCGACGTACATAAATTTAAGTACATTGACCATTAAGGGCACTGAAGTATTCAAACTAAGTATGTTGGTTGATGGCTGACATACTTAACTTGTGCATCCATACCCCATGCCCCCTCTCTTCGTGGAAACAAGTGTCCTTCTCTTCAACCAGTCTCCATCTGCTGCCACACACCACGTGCCCCGCCGCCGACCACGCTTCCCTGCCTTGCACCACCGTCATGAGCCCCACCCCACCACCATCATGGCTGCCTGCTTTGCCTCCAGCCACCGCACTGTCTGCTTCTCTCGTTTAAAGGAACATGGACATCTTAGAGGGGGTTAATTAGGACTTCTATTTTTCGCACTCTTAACTAGGCCTTTAATTAATCTCTTAAACAAACCCTATGCGGATAACTAAACAAGCTAGTGCAACTAAGGTTTTGTCTAAGTGTTGCTATTTCTACTGCAAAACAGAGTTATGCAATCTGTTTCAATCCTACCAACTAGCCTATATTCTAAGCTAAGAATAGTAAAGATCACAACTTAAGTAAGCAATAATAACGAGGAAGCTTAAGTAAGGTAGAGATGCAAGTTGGAGAGGGAAACCCTAACCCTAATTAGGGTTGAGAGTGAATATATATAGCCGAGTGTTGTGGGCCCCAAGGCTCATTACAATGGATGTATACAGAGACACGTAAACAACACTCTAACACCCCCTGCAGTCTGAACTATATCCTATATAGATGTTGAGATTGGAGTGGAACTCAGCGAAAACACTCAACAGCAGCCCCTTCGTGAAGATGACAACGAACTGCGGCATGGTGGGGACGCTGAGAACTCGAATGTCACCGACGGCGACACGCTCGCGAACGAATTGCATGTCGATCTCCACATGCTTCGTGCGCTGATACTGCATGAGATTGGTGGAGAGGTCGACCATGCTGACGTTGTAGCAGTAGACGAGGGCGGCCCGCTGGAGGGGGCTGTGGAGCTCTTGGAGAAGCTGGCGCAGCCAAGAGGCCTCGGCCACACCGTTGGCCACAGCGTAGTACTCGACCTCAGCGCTGGAGTGAGATATGATAGGCTAGCACTTGGCAGCCTAGGAGACGAGGTTGATGCCTAGGAACACGACATAACCGGAAGTGGATTGGCGCGTGTCAAGACAACCAACCCAGTCAGCACCGATGTAGACCATGAGCTCCAACGTTAGGGAGGGTCAAAGTAGGAGGCCATAGTCGAGGGAGCCGCGGAGGTAGTGTAGAATCCCTTGAGAGCGGTGAGGTGGGGCTCCCATGGGGTGTGCATATGCAACACACCTGCTGGACGATGTAGGTGATGTCGGGCCTAGAGAAGGTCAGGTACTGGAGGGCACCGGTCAGGCTCTGGTAGGATGTCGTGTCGGTGACTGGGGCCTATCATCCTCAGAGAGCTTCGCCTGAGTGTCGACAGGCGTGGAGCAGGGCTTGCAGTCGGACATGCCAGCCGGCTCTAGGATGTCGATGGCGTACTGGCGCTGGTGGAGGAAGAGACCCTAAGGCCAGCGCTTGGGGGTGATGCCGAGGAAGTGGTGAAGGGGCCCAGATCCTTCATCATGAACTCCCACTGAAGGGAAATGATCGTTTACTGTAGAAGGTCGGCGGTGGATGCCGTGAGCACAATGTCGTTGACATAGAGTAGGAGGTAGACAGTGTTGTTGATAGAAGACGCGGCCCGATCTTCCGTGAGATACAATAACTTGATTGAGTGGAGGTCTTGATGTTGATGATTCAAGGCTTCGAGCAAACGGTTCCTCGCAATCACTACACCACGGCTCCGTTGGTTATCACCCGTGACACACGAATGACCTCACCACGAAGGCTTATCCCTGCAAGTGCAATCAAGAACACCAGCAAGAACAGGAAAGAAACGCAACCAAAATTGTATTGATTACGAGATGGGGTCTCACAAACCGATGACGGCGACACTGTTCGATGACAGAATTGATCTAAGCAAAACCCAAACCTAATGTGGCGGTGGCTGCTGAATAAATAGAGTATTAGGACGTGCGTGACCCCTAGACTCGCCCCTAATGGGCTTCGACGCGATACACGGCCCAACGGCCCAACAGACGGTGTCGCAACACCAAAATAGAATCTGAACGCTGACTTGTTTCGACGATTCCTGTTGACTCCGGATGAATTTTAGGGTGGAACCAGTTGGGTTTAGATAATCTCTTTATCTTTCCAACCATATAAAGTCTGTCGCAATCGGAGTCCGGATGCATCTTAGGCGTCCATTTTAGTGAAGACTGGTTCTAGAACCCGAGATGGAATCGCAGCCGAGTCGGACTTGATCTCCTTCCTGTTGTGGGCACCCTTGCTGCTCCTCCTCAACACCTAGGCCTTTCCCAAGTCCTTTCTGGTCCTCTCCAAGGTTCCTAATCATCAAAACATCCATGGCCCCAAGCGTAAGCTCTAAAACACAATTGACTAGGGTAGAACGTACCTAGAGATTTAGCTGTCGTGCACGCGATCGTGTTATCGGTCCATTCCATAAGTCTCTGCAATGTTAGCTCCAATAGTATTTTCATCTTCAACATCAGAAGAACTAACATACCCACCATCACCAGTAGCAATGTATGCCCGTTTGCTGGGGCAATCTCGCTGAATATGGCCAAGTCCCTGGCAGCGGTGGCACTTGATGTCGGAGGAGCGGCCTGTGGAAGAGGTGGTCGTAGCAAGTTTTGCTGCAACACCCAAAGGCACCAAGGACTTGCTGTTGTCGTGTCCCTGTGATGCCAAAGGTGCGGTGCTACGTGTGCCGCTGGTGGCAGAAGATGTGGACATCCGTACGCCCGAAGAGGATGACGCCTTGGCTGGCGCCGGTGGCTGGCGTGGCGTGAAAGTGCTGCTCCTCCGCTGTTGACGACCCTACAATTCTTTTTCTACCAACATAGAAAGATGGAACAAGCATTGTATAGAATGATATTCTTTATAATCAACAATATCCTGAATCTCCCGCCTCAATCCCCCATAAAACCTAACCATTTGATACTCCGGATCCTCAACTACCCCACATCGTAGCATACCTTTCTGAAGCTCTTGGTAGTATTCCTGTACCGACATGTCTCCCTGATCTAAGCATTGCAATTTTTTTCGAAGATCACGTCTATAAGAAGGGGGAACAAAGCGAGCTCGCATCTCCTCTTTTAACGCATTCCATGTTTGTGGTGCAGCACGTGTGTTAACAAGTTCATTCCACCAAATGATAGCAAAATCTCTAAATTCACTAGTGGCTTGTCTAACCCTATGCTACTCAGGAACAAGATGAGAATTAAATTTTTGTTCTACCATCATCTCCCAGTCTAAGTAAGCTTCAGCATCATAAGAACCCATGAACGGTGGAATAGAGAACTTAATCTTAGCAAATGGATCATGGTCTGGTTCAGGATTATGATGACGACGTCTACCATTACCTCCCATACCTTGTCGATTACGTGCAAGGCGTTGTCGCAGCGGTGCATAAACATCGTCGTCATCATCGTCGTCGTCCACTAGAGAGTGAGCTGGGGCTGGAGTTGGTGGGGGGGACGAGCCTCCAGTACGTCCATGCGTGTAACAAGTTTAGCAACTCGTCGATCAAGCTGCTCATAGGATGTCGCCGCAGAGTCCTGGTATTTTTTAAAAGCTTCAGTCATCGCGCGCATCATCTCCTTCAATTCTAGCTGAGAGACACACTCATCGTCGTTAAGCTTAGGCCCCTTGTCATTGTCCATTTGATTCTTTGGTCCTGTCATTGTTAGCACAAAACAGAGACAAAAGGCAACAAACAATGTGAACCCTACAACTATCTCTCAGGGTGGTGGTGGAATACAAATTATGAAGCGTCTTACCCCGCTCTTACAAGGTTCTTACCAGCACTGCAGGTGGCAAACGGTGACCGGTGTGACTATCCAACGAGCGTGGGTGTGATTGCAAAGGAGTACCTGTTCTGCTCGAGAGAAAGCTAGAGTTCTATGAAGGCTGACTAAATATATATATGTGGCACACAAGTCAGTAACAGATAGCAATGCTGAATAAGTGTTCCAAGTACTCGTCCTAGTTGCTGGCCTAGAAAATGTAATAGAACAGTTGGACCAAGGCACAAGAAAGGAGGTACAAGTATATGGGTGCAGCAAGAAAACAGGCTTGGGGCAAAATAATCACAGAGGTGCACAGAACACTGGCGTTTCTAGTTATGTGCTACCCTTTTTTTTGCGATTTTTTTTTCAAATATTTTTTTATATTTTTTATTTTGTAGCAGCACATAAGAAGATAACACACCAAGTTTCAGATTTTTTTGTGCAATGACACGTCCTCTGGAATTTCTGCAAGCTTGCCTTAAAATCAGAATAAATGTTTGGAAAATGAGAAGTCCTATTTCCAAGCCGAATTTAGGAATTTTAAAAATAGCGAATCCAGTGAATCCAGAAAGAATCGGATGCAAAATTTAATTCTGTGCGATTTGAAAAAAATGGGCCCGATTCGAGTTCCGAGGCGAAAGTTATGGCCGTTTTAAGTTTGGACTCCGAATTAGGGTTTCTGGCGAAGTGTCGGAAGGGTGGGGGTTCGGTTTTGTGGATAGGGTCGGTTTTAGAGATAGGATCTATTTTGTGGATAAAGTCGGTTGTAGAGATAGGATCTATTTTGTGGATATGGTCGGTTTTAGAGATAAGATTTGTTTTGTGGGTATGGTCGGTTTAGATACAGGATCTGTTTTGTGGATAGGGTCGGTTTTAGAGATAGGATCTGTCTTGTGGATAGGGTCAGTTTTAGAGATAGGATCTGTTTTGTAGATATGGTCGGTTTTGTAGGATGGAAGCGGATCGACAGAATCAAACTGAACCAAAATAAATCTAAACCAGCAACAGAACTCAACCTAGAACACGAACTCAGAACTGCGGACTCTAAAACTGAATTGTGCAAAGGCTAAGGCGATGGTTTTAGGTCGGAATAAACTGATAGTAATTTTTTTTTGCTTTTTATGGACTATGGGACGAAACAAAACTAATCTAAAGGTAGGATTATACCTCACGGGCAACCTGGAAATCTGATACCAATTGATAGAAGACGCAACCCGATCTTCCATGAGATACGATAACTTGATTGAGTGGAGATCTCGACGTTGATGATAAAAGGCTCCGAGCGAACGGTTCCTCGCAATCACTACACCACGGCTCCATTGGTTATCACCTGTGACACATAAATGACCTCGCCATGAAGGCTTATCCCTGCAAGCGCAATCAAGAACACCAGCAAGAACAGGAAAGAAACACAACCAAAAGTGTATTGATTACAGGATGGGGTCTCACAAACCGATGACGGTGACACTATTCGATGACATAATTGATCTAAGCAAAACCCAAACTTAATGTGGCAGCGACTGCTGCATAAATAGAGTATTAGGGCGTGCGTGACCCCTAGACTCGCCCCTAATAGGCTCCGACGCGATACACGGCCCAACGGCCCAACAGACGGTGTTGCAGCACCAAAACAGAATCTGAACGCTGACTTGTTTCGATGATTCCCATTGACTCCGAATGAATTTTAGGGTGGAACCAGTTGGGTTGGTTAGATAATCTCTTTATCTTTCCAACCATATCAAGTCCGTCGCAATCAGAGTCCGGATGTATCTTGGGCGTCTATTTTAGTCAGACTGGTCTTGGAACCCGAGATGGAGTCGCAGCCGAGTCGGACTTGATCTCCTTCCTGTTGTGGGCGCCCTTGTGTCACACCCGGTTCCAGGGAGTAGATTCGAGTGCATACCATATGTGTGCCAAGATCAATTTCCACACATATGTTGATGTCACAAGTGTAATATATCAAAAGACAATGCAATAAAGGCGTAAAGAGAGTAGAATACTTTATTACATCATCTGAATCATTGTATCTTTAACAAGTGTCACATCAAAGTAAAGCGGAATTTAAATAACAGGGGCAATCTCCCATAGGAAGATGACCGGCGTATCATTAGACTTAGAGTTTATCGTCGTTAAAATCTCCATCAAAGTCTCCAGCATCACCCTCTGATAAAAATATTAGCAAGAGTGAGCTCACTTATGGTCGGGGCTCAGCAAGTGTGGGAAAATTAATGCAGGTATAACAAGGTGAGGCTAAGGTTGAGCAGTAAGCATTTTAGTTGGTCAACATTTTATTAACAACACCTGTCTCACTAATAAGTGTGAATCCCAAGTATCCCATTTAAACAAAGGAATATGAATATACAAAAACACTTAAGTGAAACCACTTAAGCAAACCATTGCCAGATCATCGGATCTCAATTTATTTCCATCTTCAAGTTCAATTATCATGTGAGGAGTCCAGGCTGCTCATAACTGGGAGCACGACTGATATATCAGTTTTACACTCTACAGAGGTGGTACAACTTTACCCACAAGCCATGTATCCCATCTAGCCTGGGTTGATCGGACCCTTAAATACTGCCGAGGTGAATGGCTAGGGATCCATTATGAGGCTTTCACAAAATACACTTAATACGAAACAACCCGCTAAGGTTTCTAAAGTCGATGGTGGAGGCCCCCAAGGTGAGGTACCTTAGCCAAGAATACGTCCCCATGTTAACGCGGGCTGCCAACACCACCGCTCCCCCTCTTGCCCATATTTTTGGTAAGGTTGCTAGGCACAAAGCATATAAAGCTAATTACCAAAGCCAGAGCCATGATAGCACTCGTGGTTGCACTGTTATCCTGGGTGGTCACTCCATGTTCCAATTAATATGAAATAGTGATGTTTTAACCATCGGGTTAATGTCATAATTGCCAATTTCAATTTTGGAACATTAATATCAATTAATGAATGACATCAAAATTATTAAGTTGAGCGGTAGCACAAATTTGCAAAGCTTAATAATTTCCCAGGGTAAACAAAGAATACAGTTGGTAAATCTAGGAAATCCTTAATTAGGTAAAACCCATCAAATTATGCAGTATATCAAAAAGTAAACATTATTATATGCGTTGATTGGGTACAAAAAGAATATGCAGAGGGAGAATCCACTTGCCTTGCTCAAATATGTCCTGCGGATCATCCTTGAACGAATTCGAATCCTCTACCACACAATCAACTTCTAATATCGATTCGCATATCATACATACAAAAGAAATTATTCACCAATAAATAAATACGCACCATTACATAAACATACACCATTACATTCACATTAACACATCACACTTAATACACACATAAATACGTCTTAGCACGCAAATGCTTAGTAATTCATTTATGACTATTATTGCGAGTCATAAATGGTGAATTTATGAGTGGATGCTATAAATACAGTTTTAATTAGTATTAATATGTTTTAACATCATCAATGAAAATAAATGATAGTTATCGTCTTTAATACTAATAAATAGATTAATAGATTTTATCCTTTTTTTTATTTCTAACTTGAATTATTGAGTATAGCTAAAAAATGAATTTATTAATATTAATTATTCTAAAGATCCCTATAAATTACTAATTTGACTTTTTATCACACAAGCGGGTTATTTTGACATAAACAAGTATTTTGCTTACTCTAAGAATTTAAGTGCTATACTTGTGAACGTGTTTATTTTGGCTAGTAAAAATCTATTTTCCATACTACTAGTGGTATTTTCTCCTTTCTTTATAAAAAGAAAATATTAATAAAATCACCAGTGATAAATCATCTAAAATCCTATAATGTTTATATGACATGAGTTCTATACCATTTTTTTCTAAATTCATTAAAATGAACCTATGACTATAATTCTCTATATAATTTCTAAAGTTCGTTGCGACCAAATTTGACTACAAAATTTCCTATTTAGTGTTTTTATCACCAACGTGTGACTACTAAATTTTTTGTCATCTTTCTCTCTAATCCAAAAATCAACGCATCGACTAACATGAACTATCACGGTGCACTACGTGTCGCGTATATCTACCAACATTTTCATAGCACATATACATATGAATTTTGGATCACCATATTCATATTACAACCAAAATAAACATACAATTCATGAATGGAATCAAACGAATTTCAAAAATACACAAGTAGATTTCGGGTCATCTTCAACCTTGGGTTCGTACGTGTGACGGGGAGGGCTCGATGGGTTTCGACCGGGTGGAGAAGAGTAGGGGTTCGGCTTCGGTTGGCGGGTGCGTGGCTCCGGCGATGAACGGCGAACTTTGGTGACGAACTGCGAGCTTCGGCGACAACGGCTAACTCCAGTGACGAACGACGAGCGAGAGAGTGCGAGGAAATGAGAGTGAGCTCGGGTAGGGAAGGAAGACAGGAGAGAGCGTTGGATTTATAGGGGAGAGGGAGGTAGATGGAGGGTCGGCCAGGGAGATTGAGTGCATGGAGCGTCAGCTGTCTTCAAATGCCGTTAATGGCACCGACGGTCTTCAAGGGAGCCATTGATCGAGGGAGAGAGTAACGGAGGAGTGAAGGGAGGAAGAAACGGTCGCAGTGATGATCTTTAACGCGGTGGGCGAACGGACGCGCGGGTCTACTCGGGGTCACGGCGCGTCAGTCGGACTTAGGCTCGGCGCGCGGCGCTTGGGTGTCGCGGCCTGGGCGCGGGTCGGCGGGTGCAGAGGCACCGTCGGGGCGGCTCGGCCGGCCTGGGCGCTGCTCGGCCTGCTCCCTGGATGCGCGACGCGGCTTGGCTAGGGCTCGGCCGGTCGGGGTTGCGCGGGCTGGGGTCGCTGGCTTGCGCGAGCGTGAGAGAGAAGAAGGGAGGAGAGAGAATAGGGGAGAGAAGGAGGGAGAGAGCAGTAGGGAGCGACGGTGGCTAGAGAAGGAGAGACCAGGGGCGCGCGCACTGTGTAGATGGGCCCCTAGTTGGGCCTTAGGGTTAGGTTAGGTTTTTTTTAATTTCGAATCACATTTTTAAATAGCTCAAAAATTCATAGAAATTCACCAAAATTATCTATAAATACAATATTTATTTTTAGCCTAATAATTATTATATTATTAAATTATTATATTATTTACTAGGATTTTCTTAAGAAGAATTGCGATCAAGTCCTCACAAACCAATCATGCGCAGAAAAAAGGAAAAATTATTACGAATACACATAAATAATAATAAACACTTGAATAACAATTATTATCCTAATTACCATAATAACTAAATTCATTATTTTAGTTAATGGCTTTTATGGTATTACAAACCTACCCCTCTTAAAAGAATCTCATCCTCGAGATTAAGAAACTTCCGAGAATAACTGAGGGAATTCTGCTCTGAGTTCATCTTCTCTTTCCCAAGTGGCCTCATCTTCCGAATGATGACTCCACTGAACTTTGCACATGTTAATAACTTTACTCCTTATAATTCTGTGAGATGTTTCCAGAATTCTGACAGGGTACTCCGAATAAGTCAAGTCCTCATTAACATTTAGTTCCTCCATGGGTAACTGTTCCTCCGGTACTCTTAAGCACTTCTTGAGTTGTGATACGTGAAATATGTCATGCACATTCGATAAACTATCGAGTAGCTCTAACTGGTAGGCTACTTCACCTTTTCTTTCCAAAATCTTGAATGGGCCAATATAGCGAGGAGATAATTTTCCCTTAACCTTAAACCTTTTCATTCCTCTCATCGGTGAAACTTTAAGGTATACGAAGTCTCCTACTTCGAACGTCAACTCTCTTCTATTATTAGCATAGCTTTTCTGTCTTGACTGTGCTGTCTTCAAATTTTCTCTGATAATCTGCACTTGCTTTTCCGCTTCTTGGAGAATTTCTAGACCAAATACTTGACTTTCTCCAGTCTGATTCCAGTAAAGCGGTGTTCTACACTTTTGTCCATAAAGTGCTTCAAATGGTGCCATTTTTAGAGTTGCCTGATAACTGTTGTTATACGAGAATTCTGCATAGACAAACTTCTATCCCAGCTTCTACCATGCTTTAGAGCGCAAGCTCTTAGCATATCTTCCAACACTTGGTTTGTTCTTTCTGTTTTCCCATCCGTTTGCGGATGATAAGCTGAACTAAAGTTTAGCTTGGTATCCATGGACTCATGTAGTCTTTTCCAAAAGCGCGAGGTAAACTGGGTTCCTCGACCTGATACGATCTTCTTCAGTACTCCATGTAGACAAACAATCCTCGACATATATAACTCTGCTAACTGGGCTCCTGAGTAAGTTGTCTTCACAGGTATAAAGTGTGCCACTTTAGTCAACCTGTCTACTATGACCCATATTGAATCATAGCCATCCCGAGTACGGGGTAGTCCAACCATGAAATCCATACCGATTTCTTCCCATTTCCATTCCGGTACCTTGAGAGGTTGTAGCAATCCTACTGGTCTTTGGTGTTCGGCTTTAACTCGCTGACACACGTCACACAATGCAACATGAGTAGCAACATCTCTTTTCAAACCGTACCACGAATACTTTTCCTTAAGATCCTGGTACATCTTTGTACTACCAGGGTGAATAGAGTAAGCTGAATCATGAGCTTCTCTCAAAATAAGTTCGCGCAGGTGTTCGATTTCTGGTACACAGATTCTCTTCTTATACCATACTATGCCTTGATCATCTTCCGTGAAATCTGGGGCTTTACCTAAACTAATTTGCGTCTTAATTTCTTTGATTTTCTCATCAAACTCTTGTCCTTTACGAATCTCTTCTTCCAAAGTAGATTCAACTTCCATAACCGTTGCTTCTACATTATTGAGCATACCAAGGTTGAGTTGTTCCATTTCCCAGCACAACTCCTGTGACATCAAATGAGTAGTGATGTTGTTCACTTGACCCTTACGGCTCAAAGCATCAACCACTACATTTGCTTTTCCTGGGTGATATTGTATTTCCAAATCATAGTCCTTAATCAACTCAAGCCATCTTCTCTGTCTTAGGTTGAGTTCCTTCTGAGTGAATATATATTTCAAGCTTTTGTGATCCGTGAAGATTTTGCACTTGTTTCCAATCATATAGTGCCTCCAAATCTTCAAAGCATGCACTACGGCAGCTAGTTCCAAATCATGCGTAGGATAATTCTTCTCATGCTTTCTCAACTGTCTTGAGGCATAAGCTATTACCTTTCCTTCTTGCATTAGCACACATCCAAGTCCAAGGTGTGATGCATTGCAATACACATCAAATCCCTTGTGGATGTCTGGCATTACCAATATTGGTGCAGTGGTTAACCTTTTCTTGAGTTCTTCAAAACAATTCTGACAAGCTTCATCCCACTTGAACTCTTTACCTTTCTCCAGTAGAGAGGTAAGAGGTTTCACTAACTTGGAAAAACCTTCAATAAATCTTCTATAGTATCCTGCCAATCCAAGAAAACTTCTGATCTTGGACGCATCCTTTGGTTGCTTCCAATTTAATATCTCACTTATCTTTCCTGGGTCCACTTTAATTCCACCATCAGTAACGATATGACCTAGGAATGCAACTTCCTTTAGCCAAAAATCACACTTCGAGAACTTCACATATAATTGGTTGTCACGAAGCTTTTGTAGGACTAGCCTTAGATGATCTTCGAAGTAAAATTACCTGCAGCTATGGTTCTGTCTACCCTAATTCAATCACTTGACCTATACTAGCGAATTTCTTAACAACCCTTCATCTTCACTGGGGTTCTACGTCTAAGTCAGTGACCAAGTCTTCATAACCGCGAAGTTACGGTGATCCAAATCGATTATACTCAGCTAAGGATCTCCAATCACACGACATATGTAGCACTTAACCCTTGCATATGTCAACTCGCCACCGGGGTTCTTAAGACTAGATCAGGTTCACGCCAAGCGAGAGCACAAATACACCACCGTCCAGCCTCTTGCCACGGAGGGTACACGCTACTCTCGCCATCTCTCCACTCCCATTGCGTGGTATCTTATTCTGGTATTAGTCTGCCCGAGGCAAAGCTTATCCATGACGAGGCGTGTGACCAGTTAAAGGGTCCTCGGTCAGCAGGCCTACATCGACATAGTCCTTAATCGACTCAGATGGAGACACTACACCGAGACTCTCTTCTCGTGCAAGTCACCCGCCCGGTCTCAGCTTAATCATTTCAAACCCAAAGTTTGGTACCTGGCAGAGGTACATCTTTTCCGATGTTGAACCCATCATGGCCATGATGGATCCACCATCAATTTTTATTTTTGAAAACATTTCACCCACTTTGCAACATCATTTTTGAGAAAACAAAACATTTTGTTTTTCTAAAGCAAAGCTAAGCATAAGAAAACCTTTTGTAAAACAGGGATTAGGAAATAATCCAAGGAAGGAGATGCATCAATAGTTTAGCACACAACTCCTATCACCTAATGCATCAAGTAAGTGAGAAAGATTTTTAAAAGAAACAAGGAGGTGGCAAATGCACCGGGGCTTGCCTTGTGTTATTGGTGAATCAGGCTTCAGTTCCGCAGATATCAAAATAAAAGCAACTGCCTGCCTGATGTTCCTCAGGTGGTGGTGAAGTCTTCTCTTCTTTGACTTCTACTTCTTCTTCATTTTCTAGATATAATCAAATATAATCATGAATGCTCATGAGGATGCAAAGACAAATAAAATTGGATTTTTAAGGATCCACTCTTAGTAAGCATTTCTGCAAATAGAGTCATTGATTATTGATAAGCCTCACCTTGACTCCCTCTAGCCAGCATACCCTTGAGAGTCTTTTCTTTAGTCGGGTAAGACTTACTGAGTAATTCCATACTCAGGGCTTTGTCCCATGTTGTTTTAGGTGAAGAAGCGGCAAACTTTTGCTGCTTTTGTGCAAAGGTGGTGCCCGAGGAAAACCAGGAGTAAAGCTACGGGAGGAAAGGATCCTCCATAAAACTTTTGTTTAATACTTATTGGGAGGGGTTTTTGCCTCCCATGGTTTGTAATAATAATACTCAGCACTTGTATTTTATGTTCTGGTCTGTAACTATATAACTCTGTCTTACTTTCCAATAAAGGTAAGTTAATATAACTGCTTCCGCATTTTTGTATCTCCGATGCTTATAATGTCTGCGTGACGGGTGAAACTCTCTTGGGAAAGGTAAGAAAAACAGATACCAAACTTGTCAAGTGATTCAGGGCACCTGCAGGGTTGTCTGAGGTCCGTTGGACAAGGACAACTGTAGGTGGGCCTAATGACTTGGGAGGTTCCGTCACAGCTGGTGTGTTTCTTTATTCGGAGAATATATCAGTATGTCGTCAATGAATACAACCACAAACTGATCCAGATATTCCATGAATACTTTATTCATCAAGTTCATAAAGTATGCTGGTGCATTAGTCAGTCTAAACGACATGACCAAAAACTCATATAATCCATATCTCGTCGTGAAGGCTGTCTTGGATACATCTTCTGCTCGAATTTTTAACTGATGATATCCCGATCTTAGATCTATCTTCGAGAATATCTTAGCTCCCTTCATCTGGTCAAATAAATCTTCAATCCGAGGTAATGGGTATTTATTCTTGATGGTTACTTTGTTCAAACTTCTATAATCAACGCACATTCTCCTCGAACCATCTTTCTTGTTCACAAATAGAACTGGGGCTCCCCAAGGGGATGAACTTGGGCGAATGAAACCTTTTTCTAGTAATTCTTCTATTTGTTTCTTTAGTTCTACTAAATCCTTGACATCCATTCTATAAGGTCTTTTCGAGATAGGGGCGGTTCCATGTAATAATTCAATAGAAAACTCTATATCACAGTCAGGTGGCATACCTGGTAATTCCTCCGGAAATACATCTGGGTATTCACACACTACCTTGATATTTTCCAAGGGCTTTTCTTCCAAGTGATTTATCACTGTCTTCCCTTTTGCATTTGTTGACATGTCTGTGCTAACTTGAACTCTTTCACCTTGAGGACTTGTCAACGTAATTGTTCCGTTGGCACACTGTATCACTCCATCACAACTTTTCAACCAGTTGCATCCAAGAATCACATCAATACCATTGGATCCTAGGACCACTAGGTTGACTAAAAAATCTATTCCTTGAATCTTAAGATTAACATGGGGGCATGAGTGTGTGGCCTTCATGTCACCTCCCGGTGAACTAATATGTAATATCTTCTTAAGGGGGTACTTGGGTATGTTATGTTTTTCCACAAATGACTTAGTTATAAAGGAATGCGATGCTACAGAGTCAAATAAAACTGATGCAGGTATGGAGTTAACAAGGAACATACCATACACTATGTCGGCATCCTCAGGCACTGATTCCGCTGTGACGTGATTAACCCTTTCTCTACTCTGGTTCTGTGGAGTCTTGTTCTGTGCAGATCCACGAGCGGGGGTGTTCTGGTCATTCCTCTGAGTGTTGCTCCTCTGAGGTGTCTGCTGGTTGCGCCTTGGGCAGTTGTTAGCATAGTGGTCCAGCTCACCACACTTGAAACAGCCATTGGGATGGACTGGTGCGTTGTTGCTTCTAGCCTGCGTGTTTACGACTCCACCTTGATGATTCTGTGAACTCCCACCAGACCTCTGGTTGGTCTAAGAGTTGCTCCTTTGCTGGTTCTGTCTTTGATTATTTCTCTGGCCTTGCTATCCAGAGCATTGCATCTGATAATTGTTTCCACCCTGATTTCCAGAGCGGAACTGTGAACCTTGAGCGTTGTTCGGGCGGGTGTTCCTGCTGGACTGACCTTGGAATTTTCTTTTGTGGTCAGATAGTTCCCTTCTTTTGCTTTCAAGGCCAATTGCCTTGTTCAACAGTGTCTGGAAATTGGGGAAAGTATGACTTTGAAGTTGATAGTTCAGAGGTCCAATCAGTCCTTCTAGGAAACGCTCTTAGCGCTTCTCATCTGTGTCCACTTCCTGAAGGAATGTGATGAGCGCCAAGTTATAGTATCTGCGTTGGGATGTGCCGCTGTGAAGGCATCCCTCCAGTCGGACACGGAACCCTCGAGTCTTCCTGAGGCGTACAAGACCTTCTCCCGGTCGTTGCACTGGGTGATGTCCAACTTCTTTCCAATGACTTTGAGCCAGTCATTGGCATCCAAAGGATCAACCGCATGGGAGAATGTTGGCGGGTGATGACTCATAAAATCTTGGTGCTTATCTCTAGCTGGGGGTGCATTCTGCTGTTGTTGCTGATGCTATTGATTCAGCTGGTTCTGCTGAATCTGTTGAACAGTTGTAGTGAGTCTTGTAGTAACTGCATCTGGGTGGTGATGAACTATTCCATGTTGGGGTTCGGTGGTGGTGGTGGTATCTGTTGACCACACTGGTTCCGGTTGTTGTTGGGTCCTTGACGAGCATTCACCATCTGATTGGTTAGGAAGTAAAATCCTTAGAAAAGTGAGGAGTAGAAAAGATTCTAGAGGGGAATATCCTAAGTTTATTTTTTTATATGCTCTTATGGCCATCATTCCATAAGACCATTGCACTCAAACAAAAATCCAACTCAAACATGTCAACTAATACCATCACATGGTTGCTATTTATTAAAAAGATAACTTAAAAGAGTGTTCAACATCTGACGTGAAGACTAACTTATTACATCATAACTTAAAACACTTAAAGCAGCCTAGTGACGGATCCGGGCTCCCCATAGCGCAGCCTCTTGCGGGGAGGAGACAACGCCATGGCGGGGACTTGAGCTTCGGGCGGATCTAGTCCTTGAAGTTGGGCCTCCAGGGCTGCAATCCTGGCATGGGCATTCTCCAGCTCCAAGTGCACCCTAGAGAGATCCAGAGTGGCACTGTCCAGGTCGGTGTTGAGACCAGCCACTACACCAACTAGGGTGTTGAGGCGATCCTCACCAGCTTCACCTAGGACGATGCTGGTCTGGCTTCCTCCACTGAGACACAGAGGAAGATGCCTGAACCTCGTGTCCTGTAGCTGCTGCCGGTAGGTGTGGCTGAGCGACCACAGGGTCCGTCTGGCAGCGTCGCTGACCGAGGCAGCGTAGGTGGATAGTGGTGTCAGGGACTCGTGAGCAGACAGAGTCCTGAATCCCCTATCCCCTGCATCCATCACCCCGACGTGGATGCGAGTGATGTAGTAGCAAGCCCGGGGAGGCTTGCTCACTCGCCTTGTTTCGTACAGGGGGCGGACGCAGGTACCTAGCGCGTGTAGCATGTCTTGTAGCAGGTTGGGGAAGTGCCTCATCTCGAATATTGATGTGTAATGTTCGACAAATGGACCAAACCCCATGAAGTAGTCCTGCTAGGCGTAGTCGGCTTCCTGGTTGACGTGTTCGTCTCCTCCTTTGTCGTCGTCGTCATCCTCGTCATCGTACTCCCTAGAGTCGTCAGGGTCGTCGCCTCCGGGTGCAGGTGCTTGGATGGCTGGTGCAGGCGGTGCCGATGTCGATGACCTAGCTGCGAAGGCCAGCGACTCTGCCAACGGGATGGGCGTCGACAACTGTTCCTCTGAGCTATCCTCTAGGATGACTCCATTCTCCACTCGAATGTGAGGGAGATCCATCGGAACTTCCTCGACTACCACTGGGTAGACAGGGATTTGCCAGGGTGGAGGGGCGTAGCTAGTGTTGACATGGGTAGTTTGGAGAGTACGAACCATCTACAAGAGAAATGTCAACTCAGTTGAAATTTTAAAGAAGTAAGGCTGATAAAATCATTTATAAGAATGAAATTAGCAAATTTTGAACAAACTAGGCTTTCCATTTCTAACTAGTCTAATGACCTAGGGTTAGCATAGCTTTGATACCACTTCTGTCACACCCGGTTCCAGGGGGTAGAACCGAGCGCATACCATATGTGTGCCAAGATACATTTCCACACATGTGTTGACGTCACAAGTGTAATATATCAAAAGACAATGCAATAAAGGCGTAAAGAGAGTAGAATATTTTATTACATCATCTGAATCATTGTATCTTTAACAAGTATCACATCAAAGTAAAGCAGAATTTAAATAACAGGGGCAATCTCCCACAGGAAGATGACCGGCGTATCGTTAGACTTAGAGTTCATCGTCGTCAAAATCTCCATCAAAGTCTCCAGCATCACCCTCTGATCAAAATATTAGCATGAGTGAGCTCACTTATGATTGGGGCTCAGCAAGTGGGAGAAAAATTAATGCAGGTATAACAAGGTGAGGCTAAGGTTGAGCAGTAAGCATTTTAGTTGGTCAACATTTTATTAACAACACCTATCTCACTAATAAGTGTGAATCCCAAGTATCCCATTTAAACAAAGGAATATGAATATACAAAAACACTTAAGTGAAACCACTTAAGCAAAACATTGGCAGATCATCAGATCTCAATTTATTTCCATCTTCAAGTTCAATTATCATGTGAGGATTCCAGGCTGCTCATAACCGGGAGCATGACTGATATATCAGTTTTACACTCTGCAGAGGTGGTACAACTTTACCCACAAGCCATGTATCCCATCTAGCCTGGGTTGATCGGACCCTTAAACACTACCGAGGTAAATGGCTAGGGATCCATTATGAGGCTTTCACAAAATATACTTAATACAAAACAACCCGCTAAGGTTTCTAAAGTCGATGGTGGAGGCCCCCTGGGTGAGGTACCTTAGCCAAGAATACGTCCCCATGTTAACGCGGGCTGCCAACACCACCGCTTCCCCTCTTGCCCATATTTCAGGTAAGGTTGCTAGGCACTAAGCATATAAAGCTAATTACCAAAGCCAGAGCCATGATAGCACTCGTGGTTGCACTGTTATCCTGGGTGGTCACTCCATGTTCCAATTAATATGAAATAATGATGTTTTAACCAACAGGTTAATGTCATAATTGCCAATTTTAATTTTGGAACATTAATATCAATTAATGAATGACATCAAAATTATTAAGTTGAGCGGTAGCACAAATTTGCAAAGCTTAATAATTTCCCAGGGTAAACAAGAAATACAGTTGGTAAATCTAGGAAATTCTTAATTAGGTAAAACCCATCAAATTATGCAGTATATCAAAAAGTAAACATTATTATATGCATTGATTGGGTACAAAAAGAATATACAGAGGGAGAATCCACTTGCCTTGCTCAAATGTGTCCTGCGGATCGTCCTCGAACGAATTCGGATCCTCTACCACACAATCAGCTTCTAATATCGATTCGCATATCGTACATACAAAAGAAATCATTCAACAATAAATAAACACGCACCATTACATAAACATACACCATTACATTCACATTAACATATCGCACTTAATACACACATAAATATGTCTTAGCGCGCAAATGCTTATTAATTCATTTATGACTATTATTGCGAGTCATAAATGGTGAATTTATGAGTGGGTGCTATAAATACAGTTTTAACTAGTATTAATATATTTTAACATCATCAATGAAAATAAATTATAGTTATCATCTTTAATACTAATAAATAGATTAATAGATTTTATCCTTTTTATTAATTATTGAGTATAGCTAAAAAATGAATTTATTAATATTAATTATTCTAAAAATCCCTATAAATTACTAATTTGACTTTTTATCACACAAGCGGGTTATTTTGATATAAACAAGTATTTTGCTTACTCTAAGAATTTAAGTGCTATACTTGCGAACGTGTTTATTTTGGCTAGTAAAAATCTATTTTCCATACTACTAGTGGTATTTTCTCCTTTCTTTATAAAAAGAAAATATTAATAAAATCAGCAGTGATAAATCATCTAAAATCCTATAATGTTTATATGACATGAGTTCTATACCATTTTTTTCTAAATTCATTAAAATGAACCTATGAATATTGTTGGGGACTTGTTCTCAAATGCTTCGGATTAAGAACAAGGCAACATAAAAAGTGTTAAATGATAAAATCCTTCGTCCTTTGAAACATTATTTCCCTTCGGGATATAATGTTTTCCGGACGAAGGTCACAAACAACATATCTTCGTAAGCACAATAAACGATGATGAAGAACTTATATACAACATAAGAAGTAATATAAACATTTGAATATTATCACAACGTCATTTCTATTTTATTATCATAGAAAAATAGAAATGATTTCAGATTACAAGTGTACCTTCGGATTGCAGGAAGGCAAAAGTATAAGGATGACGCAAAAGCAAAATGCCAAGTCAGCGTGAACAGTACGAGAGTACTGTTCATCTATTTATAGGCGTGGGACGCAGCCCACGTAAAATTACATTCATGCCCATTACATTTGCTAATGACTTATGGGAATCTATTAAGGCCTAAGTAGTCTTTTCATCTTTAAGTCGGTTCCCCTTTCTGCTATCGCGACGAAGCTTTCTACGCATAGCTTCGGCTGTGCACCATCCTTCGTACAGCTTGGTAATCAGCCCGTCCTTCATCTCAATCCCCCTTCGTCTGGCTTAGGCTTCGTTCTGACCGTACTCCATGTTCATAATCTGAGTCCGAAGATACCTGTTCATATAATTCACTTGGAAAACATTGTCAAATTATGTTTTTGAGGACCTTCGGAGGATGAAGGCCCCCAACAGTAGCCCCTCGCAATATTAATTTGTTAGTGATAAATTCAGATTGCGATATGAACGAAGGCCCTAAGCCGAAGGTCCGAAAAAACACCTTCCCTTTGCTAGAATAGCAAAAGTCACTGACACTCGGGACCACACAGTTTCCGTCATATCGAGTGTATAAATAGGAGCCCGCCACATTTGATTTGGCACGCTCTCTTTGCCATCTGTTTTGCCTGCTTATAAAGCTTTCTGCCCAAAAAATATTTGTTTTCTTTCCTAGTTTTAAGCTTCGGAAGCGAGAAGTAAGATTTCCGAAGGGATGTCTGAGGAGAAGAAGGCTGCTGTCGAAATGAAGCTAAGTCTCTCTGAAGAGAAGAACCTGGGCTTTCTTGAAGCAATGTCGAAGACCAATACAGAGAAGATCACCAAAGAGATTTTAGAAGGTTTATCTGAAGATACTGATGACAGCAACAGTTATGATGTAGAAAGCGGCGGGGGAGAGTCCGAAGATCGACCATGGCGGCCAAGTCACTCGGTTTTCGGGAAAACCACTATTAAGCAGAGTCATATTGACAATATGAGAGGGAGATATTTTCGAGATGTATCTATTGTGAGGGCTGATGCTGGAGAAAAAACCTCTCCTACCCCCGAAGAAAATGAGGTTGTGATCTTCCGAAGCTTTCTCAAGGCTGGGCTTCGGTTCCCCCTAAGCAACTTTGTTGTGGAAGTCCTGAAGACATTTCAAATCTACCTCCACCAAATTACTCCCGAAGCTATCATAAGAATGGGAATCTTTGTCTAGGCTGTGAGAAGCCAAGGTTTAGAACCAAATGCTAAAAGCTTTTGCAAAATTCATGAGTTGGTATACGAGACGAAGCCCTGGGGGAAAGAACAATATCACAACAACTTTGGTTGTTACAGCTTCGGTGCCCGCTCCGGGTCAAGCTGCCCCGTGCCAACCTTTCGGAAGAGGTGGCCCGGTGCCTGGATGACAGAATGGTTCTATGTAAAGAATGACTTGACAGCGCAGGAAGATGTTAAGAGTATCATTATGCGCCCTATCTGGCAACGCTTCGGACTCCGAAAGCCGAAGGTTGAAATGGATGAAGCGGCCGAAGAATGCCAAAGAGCCTTCGGTGTAATCTGCTCTTTTATTGGGACAAGGGATTTGGTCCAAGAGCATATTGCCTTCAGAGTTTGGCCTCTTGCAGGAAAGTGGGAAATGCCGAAGGAGACCATTAAAGAGTCTGACGAAGGTGGACTGGTCAGACTAAAATACACATTCAAATACGGAGATAAGTTTGTTGAACCAGATGACGACTGGTTAAAAAGCATTGAAACCTTAAGTGACGAACTGCTTGGGGTATACACGAAGGCCGAGAATACTGCATTATCAGCAGCCTTCGGAGGCCGAAAGAAGAAGAGGCTCAACCGGGTATTTGATGCAATCGGGTTTGTCTACCCTGACTATCATTATCCGGTGCTAGGCCGCAAAAGAAAAAATACTTCTCCTGCAAAAGAAGTTGCCTCAGGTGCTTCTAGTGAGCCAGCGCCGCAAAGAAAAAAGATAAAGGTGCTCACCCACCGGGCATATTTTATTGAACCAGCCATAGTGCCTGAGTTTATTGGTGAAGTTTCTTTGGCCACTGAAACTACAGAACCAGCTCCAGTGCCGAAGATCGAAGAAAAAACTGAAACACCTTCAGCAGAGAAGGCAGAAAAACCGAGAATTGAAGGACCAAAAATATTGGAAATCTTAAGTCCTTCAGCAAGTGTTGAGACAATAAAAAATCAAAAGGGCCCATCGGTGACCCCGAAAAGAAAAAGAATGGTGAACGTGCTAGATGTTTTGGAGACAATTAAGTCTTCAAGCATAACTCCGAAGAAGACTGTTGAGACTTCAAAAACGGAAACTGAAATCTTTGCTGCTGAAGCTCCAAGGCAACAATCTGAAACTGAAGCTGGACCTTCAGAGCCCACGAAGGTAAAACCGTTGGAAACCGAGGAAGAAAAAATGATGGAGCCAATTTTAATTGAAGAGATCAGTACTGCTGCCCCCGAAGCATCCCCCAAAGTCCTTGATTATATTGTTCGACATGCTTCGGGGAAGAAGTTAACAGAAGAAGAAATTTTTGAAGCTAATCATTATGCAAAGGAATTGAAATATCCGAAGGGGGCACTAGTGTTCAATGGTACAAATGAAGAAGATTTCCTATACTGCCTCCCGGATAACAAAGAGCTACTTGTTTGCCGGGAAATGGCCCGAAGCATGGGGTTTCCGAAGCTGGAGGCTGGCCTCTGCGCGATGACGAAGGACGATCTTGCGGACAGCCTTGCGTATAATAGCCTGAAGGTACGAGATCTGCGCATTTGGAAACTTTATGATTTGAAATCTATTGTTTTGTTCTTATACTAACTTTTTACATATAGGGTTTAATACTAAGCAACGCGCTGAGAGCGCAAAAGAATGCCGAAGACGAGAGCTATGAAATTGCTTTCAACAACCTTCGAACAGAGGTTATTAAACTAAGGAACGAAGCCCTGGAAAAGGACAAAATTCTAGTTACATTGGTGGATAAAATAAAGGAGAACGAAGCTGCGTCTAAATCACAAGTTGCAGCTCAAAAGCACGAGATTGACGATCTTCGGAAGCAATTGGCCCGGGCTAAAGAAGAACGCATACTTGAAGAAACGAGGCGGGAATGTAGCGACCAATGGGCCAATCATTTGGAAGGAACCGTTGAAGAGCTTCGGTCTTCTAGGAAAAGGTGCTACGAAAAATCCATAGAATGTGTAAAGAAGATAAAAACCAGCTTCGCCAGTGTTGGCGCATTTTCGAGTGAAGAAGATTTTGTGAGAGGTAACCCAGAAGGACCGATTGAATGGATCAGCCACGAAGCTGAAGCCTTCGAAGAAATTCTAAACAGTCATGGAGACATTTGCGCCTTCTCGGGTGCCAGGGGGATTGCTACTATGCTGGAGAAAAAAGGCTGCGATCATGTTAAGGTTCTTGCACAATCCGAAGCCAGCTTATCCCCTGAAGATATTAAAGACCCCTCGGCCGAAGCTAGCCAGGCTGGTGGAAAATTTTTCACCGATGTCTGGGACAATGGTGGCTGAGAAATGGCCCGAGAAATTATTCAGAAAAGTGAGAAGGGCATTCACTACGCTAGAGAAGTAGCTAAGGCCGCTGACAAAAGCTCAGAGCCCGAAGGGCAAATAGGTATTAGCTAATGGTTTTTATTGTGTCGTAATTTTTGATTTTAAACTTCGTTCGTAATTTGTAATGGCAATGCGGCCGTATCCTGTCCTCCTTCAGATCCTACTAAAGCGTCTCCGGGCCCTCACCCGAAAGGAGACGAAGAAATTAAAAGGATGGCTGAAGCTATCATGGATGAAGTTGTTAACCGACTCCTGAACGAAGCTGCAGAAGTTGTTTTGAGAGAAGATTGAGCACTATTGTAAAAACTTCTGAAATGAAATATGTGTAACATTTTGTAACCCTGTGATATATTTGCTTTTAATGATTCGATTCTTTACGATGCATGAAACTTTACATACGTACCGTTTTTGAGCCTTCGGCGAAAAAACACCTTCCCTTCTTTTCATGCTTCGTGAAGATAGAAAAACTTTTATGCATCACAACAATGTCCATAGTGCTCTGATGAAGAATATCCAAGCTTCGTGAAGACATTCTCCGAAGCTATATTCCGAAAATCAATATTGTATCCCTTTGTGACTTAACACGATTTTCACTTTCTCAAAGCATCCTTCCGAAGGTTGATACTATGTCCCCTTCTTTTGCCATATGCAACATGATGTATGATGCTTATGCTATGCAAAATGATGTGATGATGTTATGTTATGTAGATGACATTTGTTCCGAAGATACACACATATCCCCGTAGAACACGCAATATTTTTGTATCAGCGCTGACTTTTCGCTGTAAGCTCTGCATTCCCTTAGGAACGACTTTGGAGCTTCTTCGCCTTTTACTTAGGCGGTATCAGCGTTGACTTTTCGCTGTAAGCTCTGCATTCCCTTAGGAACGACTTTGGAGCTTCTTCGCCTTTTACTTAGGCGGTATCAGCGTTGACTTTTCGCTGTATGCTCTGCATTCCCTTTGGAACGACTTTGGAGCAGAAAACTTACACTGCGTTCCCTTTGGAACGACTTTTTGTGACATCAGCAAACTTACTCTGCGTTCCTTAGAACGACTTTTTGTTACTTCGAAGGATTTTTGATAATTCGAAGGTCCTCCTTGTTATCGCAAATCTTTAAGCTTCAGCAACTTAAGCCTGAGAAAATACATTTTCCTTGTGGCAAACAACGAAACTATTACATGAAAATTGAAAAATGTCCTTTATTACACAGAGAATAGAACTGAATGGAAAAGACTGCTATTAAGGTAGGATATTTGTCAATAGATGTGCTTCGACTCTGGCACAGTGCTATTGACTGTGCGAGCTTCGGATTGTTCTCTGAGATCCCTTTGGTGTGGAGCATATTGGCTCCCTTCTGGCTGTTGGCCTTGTTGCAGCGGTGGTGGAGGCGGAGGCTGTTGGCAGGAAGCTTGAGGTTGACTCGCCGAAGCAACAGAAACTGCAGGGTGGTTGCCTACGTATTCTGGGATGTAAGGCGGATGGTACGAAGCAGTATGCATGACCTGCTTCGGCTGAGCTTGTTGTGCTACAGCTTCGGCTATCTCCTTTTGCTTCTGGATGGTAACATGGCACATCCTAGTGGTATGGCCCTTGTTTTCACCACAGAACAAGCAAAATATTCTCCTTTGTTGATCTCCAAATCTTCCGCCGAAGCCCCTGGCGTCTCTGCCTCTTGGAGCTGGTGGCCGGAAGAAGCTTTGCTGTTGCCCCGAAGCCTGTGAGGAACACTGTGGCCTATGCTGCTGACTCCCCTTATCATCATTTTGAGTAGAGTTGTGGATTGACCTGACATGCCTCGGATAGAATCTTCCTCCGAAGCCCCTGGTTATTTCAGAAAACCTGAAAGCCTCCTCCCTTCTTTGGCGAAAATCATTGTCGGCACGAATATACTCGTCCATCTTCTGGAGCAGCTTCTCCAAAGTTTGAGGAGGCTTCCTAGCAAAGTACTGAGCTGAAGGTCCAGGCCGAAGTCCCTTGATCATGGCCTCAATGACAATTTCGTTGGGCACCGTTGGCGCCTGCGCCCTCAAACGCAAGAACCTTCTGACATACGCCTGAAGGTATTCGTCATGATCCCGAGTGCACTGGAACAGGGCCTGAGCAGTGACCGGCTTCGTCTGAAACCCTTGGAAGCTGGTTAACAACATGTCCTTCAGTTTTTGCCATGAAGTGATCGTTCCTGGTCGAAGGGAGGAATACCAAGTTTGAGCAACACTCCTGACAGCCATAACAAAAGACTTTGCCATGACTGCAGCATTGCCACCATACGAAGATACTGTTGCCTCGTAGCTCATCAAAAACTGCTTCGGGTCTGAATGGCCATCGAATATGGGAAGCTGGGGCGGCTTGTAGGACAGAGGCCAAGGTGTAGCCTGCAGCTCAGCAGACAGAGGAGAAGCATCATCGAAAACAAAATTTCCATGATGGAAATTGTCATACCAGTCATCTTCGTTGAAGAAACCCTCCTGATGAAGGTCTTTTTGTTGAGGCCTTCGGTTCTGCTCATCGTGAGTAAGATGGCGAACTTCTTCAGAAGCTTCGTCTATCTGCCTTTGCAGTTCAGCTAGCCTGGCCATCTTTTCCTTCTTCCTCTGCACCTGTTGATGAAGCATCTCCATATCTCTGATCTCTTGGTCTAGCTCATCCTCTTGAGGCGTTGGGCTGACAACCTTCCTCTTCTGGCTTCGGGCCTCCCGAAGAGAGAGAGTCTCCTGATTGGGGTCCAGCGGTTGTAGAGCTGCAGCCCCAGTTGCTGAAGCTTTCTTCGGCGCCATAGCGAAGGTTTATGGCTTCCGAAGGTGTTCAAAAACTCAGAGTGGAAGTGAGTTCACCCACGGTGGGCGCCAATGTTGGGGACTTGTTCTCAAATGCTTCGGATTAAGAACAAGGCAACATAAAAAGTGTTAAATGATAAAATCCTTCGTCCTTTGAAACATTATTTCCCTTCGGGATATAATGTTTTCCGGACGAAGGTCACAAACAACATATCTTCGTAAGCACAATAAACGATGATGAAGAACTTATATACAACATAAGAAGTAATATAAACATTTGAATATTATCACAACGTCATTTCTATTTTATTATCATAGAAAAATAGAAATGATTTCAGATTACAAGTGTACCTTCGGATTGCAGGAAGGCAAAAGTATAAGGATGACGCAAAAGCAAAATGCCAAGTCAGCGTGAACAGTACGAGAGTACTGTTCATCTATTTATAGGCGTGGGACGCAGCCCACGTAAAATTACATTCATGCCCATTACATTTGCTAATGACTTATGGGAATCTATTAAGGCCTAAGTAGTCTTTTCATCTTTAAGTCGGTTCCCCTTTCTGCTATCGCGACGAAGCTTTCTACGCATAGCTTCGGCTGTGCACCATCCTTCGTACAGCTTGGTAATCAGCCCGTCCTTCATCTCAATCCCCCTTCGTCTGGCTTAGGCTTCGTTCTGACCGTACTCCATGTTCATAATCTGAGTCCGAAGATACCTGTTCATATAATTCACTTGGAAAACATTGTCAAATTATGTTTTTGAGGACCTTCGGAGGACGAAGGCCCCCAACAAATATAATTCTCCATATAATTTCTAAAGTTTGTTGCGACTAAATTTGACTACAAAATTTTCGATTTAGTGTTTTTATCACCAACGTGTGACTACTAAATTTTTCGTCATCTTTCTCTCTAATGCAAAAATCAACGCATCGACTAACATGAACTATCACGGTGCACTACATGTCGCATATATCTACCAACATTTTCATAGCGCATATACATATGAATTTCGGATCACCATATTCATATTACAACCAAAATAAACATACAATTCATGAATGGAATCAAACGAATTTAAAAAATACACAAGTAGATTTTGGGTCGTCTTCAACCTTGGGTTCGTACGTGTGACGGGGAGGGCTCGACGGGTTTCGACCGGGTGGAGAAGAGCAGGGGTTCGGCTTCGGATGGTGGGTGCGTTGCTCCGGCGATGAACGGCGAACTCCGGCGACGAACTGCGAGCTCCGGCGACAATGGCGAACTCCGGTGATGAACGGCGAGCGAGAGAGTGCGAGGAAATGAGAGTGAGCTCGGGTAGGGAAGGAAGAGAGGAGAGAGCGTCGGATTTATAGGGGAGAGGGAGGTAGATGGAGGGTCGGCCAGGGAGAGGGAGTGCATGGAGCGTCGGCAGTCTTCAAATGCCGTTAATGGCGCCGACAGTCTTCAAGGGAGCCATTGATCGAGGGAGAGAGTAACAGAGGAGTGAAGGAAGGAAGAAACGATCACAGTGATGATCTTTAACGTGGTGGGTGAACGGACGCGTGGGTCTACTCGAGGTCGCGGCGCGTTGGTCGGACTTGGGCTCGGCGCGCAGCGCTTGGGTGTCACGGCCTGAGCGCGGGTCGGCGGGTGCAGAGGTGCCGTCAGGGCGGCTCGGCCGGCCTGGGCGCTGCTCGTCCTGCTCCCTAGATGCGCGACGCGACTTGGCTGGGGCTCGGCCGGTTGGGGTCGCATGGGCTGGGGTCGCTGGCTTGCGCGGGCGTGAGAGAGAAGAAGGGAGGAGAGAGAATAGGGGAGAGAAGGAGGGAGAGAGCAGTAGGGAGTGATGGCGGCTGGAGAAGGAGAGACCAGGGGCGCGCGCGCTGTGTAGATGGGCCCTTAGTTGGGCCTTAGGGTTAGGTTAGGTTTTTTTAATTTCGAATCACATTTTTAAATAGCTCAAAAATTCATAGAAATTCACCAAAATTATCTATAAATACAATATTTATTTTAGCCTAATAATTATTATATTATTAAATTATTATATTATTTACTAGGATTTTCTTAAGAAGAATTGCGATCAAGTCCTCACAAACCAATCATGCGCAGAAAAAAGAAAAAAAATTATTACGAATGCACATAAATAATAATAAACACTTGAATAACAATTATTATCCTAATTACCATAATAACTAAATTCATTATTTTTAGTTGATGGCTTTTATGGTGTTACACCTTGCTCCTCCTCCTCAACACCTAGGCCTTTCCCAAGTCCTTGCTGGTCCTCTCCAAGGTTCCTAATCATCAAAACATCCATGGCCCCAAGCGTAAGCTCTAAAACACAATTGATTAGGGTAGAACGTACCTAGAGATTTTGCTGTCGTGTACGCGATCGTGTTATCGGTCCATTCACTGTATGTATAGAAGTGATGTCCTCATCAGTTGTCACCGCGCCGGTAGATGAAGAGGGACATGTCCGACTTGGCGTCAATGAAGCCGATGGAGAGCAAGTAGGAGGCAAAGTGATTGTACCAAGCCTACAATGCTTGCTTGAGGCCATATAGGGAGCGGTTCAGTTGACAGACCAGATCTGGGCGAGCGATGTCAGCGAAACCGGTGGGCTGGCTACAGTACACAGTCTCCATTTGAGTGTCATGAAGGAAGACATTCTTGACGTCGAGCTGATGGATTGCCCAGTCCCGAGAGAGGGCAAGGGAGAGGACGACTCGAATGATGGCGATCTTGACTATGGGGCTGAAGGTCTCGTCGTAGTCTAATTGGGGCGCTGGGTGAAGCCCAAGAAGACCCAACAGGCCTTATAGCGGTTGAGGGAGCCGTTCGAGGTTGCTTGTGGCGAAAGAGCCACTTGCTAGTGGACATGGCACCAGGCCCAGATGTGGTTGACCAGCATGGTTGCATACTCCTCCATAGTGCGATGCCAGTGGGGGTCGGCAAGGGCACATACGGAGGAGGGGACCGGGGCAGCATCTGGAGGGGTGGCAGTAGTGTCAATCACCTAGATCAGTCGGTTGATGGGGCAGAGAACGTCGGCTGCCCTGCGAGTCACCATTAGGTGGACGTGCTCGGGGTCACGGTGGATGGCGACCAGGTGGTACATAGGAGGCTCGGTGCGTGCCAGCGGCGCGTTGGGAGGTAGCCTATGGTGGTGCCCGCTCGCCGTGGTGGTAGACGAGGGTGGGGTCAGCAAAGCGAGCCACGCTCGTTGATGGGGCCGAGGCAACGGAAGTCAAAGGACTGGCCCGCCTGCGGCGATGGTAGATGAGGGCAGGGTCGGCGAAGCGGGTCGCGCTCGTCGACGTGGCCGCGCATGGCACAGACGTGGTCGATGGGGCCACGTGTGGCACGGGCGGGGTCAATGGTGCCGCGCTTGGTGCATGCAGGGTCGACTGGCCACAAGTGGCGAGCGGAGGCATTTAGGCCGCGTGTGGCGCGGGTAGAGGCATGAGAAGAGGCATCGAGGCCATGGCGTGGTTAACGATGCAAGGCGGGGCGCCTAGAGTGGAGGAGGAACTAGATCAGACTCAAGGAGTGAGTTGAGATCAATGGGTGGGGAGGAGTCAGCAAGGGGAAACACATCTTTGTTGAAAACAACGTGATGAGAGATGAGGATGCGGCAGGAGACAAGGTCAAGACCGCGATACCCATTGTGGTCAGGGGAGTAGCCAAGGAAGAGGCAACAAGTGGAGCAAGGAGATAGCTTATGGGGAATGGTGGCGGAAGTGTTGGGATAGCAGGCATAGCTGAACACGCGAAGGTCGTCGTAAGAGGGGGCTATGCCGTAGAGGGCAAAGTGGGGTGGCTCACCCCCTTTGAGGGGAGGCGGTTGAAGAGATGTGTGGCGGTGTGCAGGGCCTTTGCCCAGTAGCTGGCAGGGATAGATGCCTAGAAGAGAAGGCAACAGATCATATTGGTGGTGGTGCAAATGATGCGTTCGGCCTGACCGTTCTGGGGAGAGGTGTAAGGGTACGAGAGACACAACTAGACACCATGGGTGAGGAAAAAGGAGCGAGAGGAGTGGTTGTTGAACTCATGGCCATTATGACACTGTAGGGCATGGACCGGGTGACGGAACTAGGTGGAGACCCAGGCGAAGAAGTGGGTGAGGGTAGTGAACGTGTGGGACTTCAACCGGAGTGGAAAAGTCCAAAGAAAATGGGAAAAATAATCCATAATGACCAAGTAGTATTTGTAAATAGAGAGGCTGAGGACATGGGAGGTCCAGATATCACAGTGGACAAGATCAAAGGCCTAAGCATCCCTCGACGAGGAAGTGGAAAAAGGAAGAAGAGAGTGACGGTCAAGCTGATACACATGACAGAGGTGCTCAAAGGAGCCCTAGGTGTAGGAGATATTTGAGTGGCTAGAAAGCTGTGACATGACGTCAGGTCTAGGGTGCCCGTGATGATGATGCCAAACAGCGGAGGTGGTGGTAGTAGCAAGGGCATGGGGGGCTATGTGTAACACCACAAAAGCCATCAAATAAAAATAATGAATTAGTTATTATATTAATTAGGGTCATAATTTTTTAAGGGTTTAATTATTTATTTGTATTTGGATCGTTTTCTTTGCATGCACTTGATTTCTTATCGGATGTTTAATACAATTTATTTTAAAAAGAAATCCTAGTAATTAAATAATAATTAAGTAATATAGTAATTATTAGTCTAAAAACAAGTATTCTATTTATAAATATTTTTGGTGAATTTTTATGACTCCTTGAGCTCTTTAAAATATCATCTCGGAATTAAAAAAAAACTAAATCCTAACCGATCGGCCCATTAGGGGCCCATGCCCCAAACCCTAACACTAGGCATACGCGCGCGCGCCTGGAAACTTTCCATCCGCTGCCGTTCTTCCTATCTCTCTTCTCTCTCTCTCCTCTATTTCTTCTCTCCTCTCTCTGTTCTCTGCCTCGCTCCAACCGCGCGCGACCGCCCTGGCCAGCCGACCGAGCGCGCCGACCACGGCACCCTGCACCGCGCGAAGCCGCCCTGCCCTGCGCAGTGGAGCCGCCGCGCCTTGCCCTGCTCTTTGCCGCGCGTCCAGGCAGCACGCAAGCCAAGCGACGCCGAGTAGCCAGTGCGCAAGCCCGCGAGCGAGCACCCGAGCCGACGCCCGCGCGCGAGCAGCGCGCCATCCACCCACGAGACCGCGCGTCCGTTTCTTGCATTATGGACTTCATTTCTTCCGTTTCTCCCCCCCCATTCCTCACACCATTGATGCCGAGAAGAAACTGACGTAGTGATGGCCATTGAAGACCGCGTTACTCTCTCTGGCAGACCATTCTTCTTCCCTCCCTCTCTCTATAAAAGGCAGCAGAGCCCTCCCCATTCCTTCCTACTCGAGCTCGCCTCTCTCTCTAGCACTCCTCGCTCATCGCCAGTGTTGTTGCCGTAGTTCGTTGCCGTTCGTCGCCGGAGTTCACCGGAGCCACGCACTCGCTGTCCGTAGTCGAGCCCTGCTCTCCGTCCGGCCGAAACCCGTTGATCCATCCCCGTCACACGCACGAACCCGAGGTTGATGACGACCCAAATTTATTTTTTGTATTTTATAAAGTACTTTTTGATTTGATTCATGAGTTGTATATTTTGTTTGTTGTAATATGAACACATGTGATTCCGATTTATGTATATGTGGGCATTATGGAATTTATTAGAGATATGCGATTAGTAGTGCACCGTGTTATTTCATGTTAATCGACGCGTTGATTTTGGTTTAGAGAAATATGACGTAGATTTAATAGTCACACGTTGGTGATAAAAATACTAGATAAGAATTTATAGTCAAATTTGGTCACGATAAATTTTAGAAACTATTTGGAGAATTATAGGTGCATTTTAAATGGATTTGGAAAATGGTATAGATGTCATATGAATATTATAGAATTTTAGATGATTTATCTAATTATTTTATTAGCATTTTCTTTTTAAGAAAGAAAAGAGAAAAGATCACCAGTAGTGTGGTAAATAGATTTTTGCTAGTTAAATAATCTTGTTCGCAAATTGAGCACTTAGATTTTTAGAGTAAGCAAAATACTAGTTTATGTCAAAATATCCTCACTTGTGTTATAAAAGTCCAATTACCAATTTATGTAGATTTTAGAATATTAATATTATTAAATGCATTTTTGCTATACTAACTAATTTGAGTTAGAAGTAATAAAAGGTATTAATTTATTTATTAGTATTAAAAGACAATAAGTATTATTTATCTTTATTGATGATGTTAAAATAAATTAATACTAGTTAAAATTATATTCATTGCACCCACTCATAAATTCACCATTAGGATTCACATTAATAGCTATAATTGAATTAATAAGTATTTATGCGATTAGGACCAATTTAAGATGTGATTATTGCGATATGTTAATGTGTGTTTAATGACGTATGTTTATGAAATGGTGCATGTTTGTTTATTGGTTTATGCTTTATTTTTGTATGTGCGCTATGCGACTCTATTAGAAGCTGACTGTGCGATAGGCGAACCAATTTCGTTCGAGGACGATCCGCAGGACTCGCTTGAGCAAGGCAAGTGGATTCTCCCTCTGCATACTCTGTTTGTACCTATTCATTGCATATAATAATGTTTACTTCTTGATATATTGCATAATTTGATGGGATAACCTAATTAAGGATTTCCTAGATTTACTACCTGTATTCCTTGTTTAACCTAGGAAAATTATTAAGCTGTGCAAAAATTTGTGCTACCACTCAACTTAATGAATTCTTAATGTCACTCATTAATTGGTTTTAATGTTCCAAAATGTTAATTGGCAATTATGACATTAACCCAATGGTTAAGATAACTTTATTTCAAATTAATTGGAACATGGAGTGACCACCTAGGATAACAGTGCAACCACGAGTGCTATCATGGCTCTGGCTTTGGTAATTAGCTCTATATGCTTAGTGCCTAGCAACCTTACCTGAAAGATGGGCAAGAGGGGGAGCGGTAGGTGCTTGCAGCCCACGTTAACATGGGGTCGTATTCTTGGCTAAGGTACTTCACCCAGGGGGCCACCACCATCGTCTTAGAAACCTTAGCGGGTTGCTTTGTATTAAGTGTATTTTGTGAAAACCTCATAATGGATCCCTAGCCATTCACCTCGGCAGTGTCTAAGGGTCCGATCAACCCGGGCTAGATGGGATACATGGCTTGTGGGTAAAGTTGTACCACCTCTGCAGAGTGTAAAACTGATATATCAGCCGTGCTCCCGGTTATGAGCGACCTGGACTCCTCACATGATAATTGAACTTGAAGATGGAATTAAATTGAGATCCAATGATCTACCAATAATTTGCTTAAGTGGTTTCACTTAAGTGTTTTTGCTATACACATATTCCTTTGTTTAAATGGGATATTTGGGATTCACTCATATTAGTAAGACAGGTGTTGATAATAAAATGTTGACCAACTAAAAATGCTTACTGCTCAACCTTAGCCTCACCTTGTTATACCTGCATTAATTTTTCCCCCACTTGCTGAGCCCCGACCATAAGTGAGCTCACCCTTGCTAATATTTTGATCAGAGGGTGATGCTGGAGACTTTGATGGAGAATTTATCGACGAGGAATTCTAAGTCTAACGATGCGCCGGTCAACTTCCTGTGGAAGATTGCCCAGTTGTTTATTTCCGCTTTACTTTGATATGATACTTGTTCAAGATACAATGTTTCAGATGATGTAATAAAGTATTATACTCCCTTTACGCCTTTATTGCATTGTCTTTTGATATATTACACTTGTGACATCAACATATGTGTGGAAATGGATCCTGGCACACATATGGTATGCGCTCGGTTCTACCCCCTGGAACCGGGTGTGACAGAAGTGGTATCAGAGCTATGCTGACCCTAGGTCGTTAGATTAGTTAGAAATGGAAAGCCTAGTTGTTCAAAACTTGCTAATTTTATTCCTATAAATTCCTTTATCAGTCTTACCTCTTTGAAATTCAATTGAGTTGACACTTCTCTTGTAGATGGTTCGCACTCTCCAAACTACCCGCGTCAACACCAGCTACGCCCCTCAGCCCCGGCAGATCCTGGTCTACCCAGTGGTAGTCGAGGAAGTTCCAGCGGATCTCCCTCCCGTCCGAGTGGAGAATGTAATCAACCTGGAGGACAGCTCGGAGGAGCAGCTGCCGACCCCCACCCTGTTGGCCGAGTCCTTGACCTTCGCAGCTGGGTCATCGACGTCAGCATCGTCGGCACCAGCCTTCCAAGCACCTGCACCTGGAGGCGACGACCCCGACGACTCCGGAGACGGCGATGACGAGGATGACGATGATGAAGACGATGGAGAAGACGGACACGTCAACGAGGAAGCTGACTAGGCCCAGCAGGACAACTTCATGGGGTTTGGTCCTGTTGTCGAACATTATACATCAATGTTCGAGACGGGGCACTTCCCCAACCTGCTGCAGGAGGTGCTGCATGCGCTAGGCACCTACGTCCGCCCCCTGTACGAGACAAGGCGAGTGAGCGAGCCTCCCCGGGCTTGCTATTACATCACTCGCATCCATGTCAGGGTGATGGATGCAGGTGACAGGGGATTCAGGACTCTGTCTGCTCACGAGTCCCTGATACCACTGTCCACCTATGCTGCCTCGGTCAGCGATGCTGCCCGTCGGACCCTGTGGTCGCTCAGCCACACCTACCGGCAGCAGCTGCAAAACACGAGGTTCAGGCACCTTTCTCAGCGTCTGCGTGGAGAAAGCCAGACCAACATCGTCCTAGGTGAGCCTGGTGAGGACCGCCTCAACACCCTAGCTGGTGTAGTGGCCGGTCTCAACACCGACCTGGAAAGTGCCACCCTGGATCTCTACAGGGTGCACTTGGAGCTAGAGAATGCCCACGCCAGGATTGCAGCCCTAGAAGCACAACTGCAAGGACTGGATCCACCCGAAGCTCAGGTCCCCGCCATGGCGTTGTCTCCTCCCTGCAAGAGGCTGCGCTATGGAGAGCTCAGATCCGTCACTAGGCTGCTTTAAGTTTTTGAGCTATGATGTAATAAGTTATACTTCGCGTTAGACGATGAAACTCTCTTTATGTTTTTATATTAATAAATAACAACCATGTGATGGTGATTGGTTGAAATGTTTGATTTGGATCTTTGTTTGAGTGCTATGGTCTTATGGAATGATGGCCATAAGAACATATAAAATTTTTAAAACTTAAGCTATTTTCCCTTTAGAATCTTTTCTACTCCTCACTTTTCTAAGGATTTCACTTCCTAACCAATCAGATGGTGAACCCACGTCAAGGACCTAACAATCGGAACCAGCGTGGTCAACAAGTACCACCACCACCACCACCAAATCCCAATATGGAGCAGTTCATCGCCGCCCAGATGCAGATCTTACAAGAACTCACTGCGGCTGTTCAGCAATTACAACAGAACCAACAGAATCAGCAACCCCAGCAGCAGCAGTATGCACCCTCGGTCAGAGATAAGCACCGGGATTTCATGAGTCATCACCCGCCGACATTCTCTCATGCGGTTGATCCCCTGGATGCCGATGACTGGCTCAAAGTCATTGGGAAGAAGCTGGACATAACTCAGTGCAACGACCGGGAGAAGGTCTTGTACGCCTCGGGAAGACTCGAGGGAGCTGCGTCCAATTGGTGGGATGCCTTCACAGCGGCACATCCCAATGCTGATACAATAACCTGGCAGGAGTTCCAGGAGAACTTCCACGCTCATCACATTCCTTCGGGAATCATGAAGCTGAAGAAGAAGGAGTTCCTTTCCCTTACTCAGGGGAATATGTCTGTCAGTGAGTATCGTGATCGCTTCACTCAGCTTTCACGCTACGCACCAGAAGAGGTGGATACAGATGAGAAGCGCCAAGAGCGTTTCCTGGAAGGACTGATTGGACCTCTGAACTATCAACTTCAGAGCCATACATTTCCCAACTTCCAAACACTGTTGAACAAGGCAATTGGCCTTGAGAGTAAAAGGAAGGAGCTATCTGACCACAAAAGAAAATTCCAAGGTCAGTCAAGCAGGAACACCCGACCAAACAATGCTTAAGGTTCGCAGTTCCGCTCTGGAAATCAGGGTGGAAACAATTATCAAGTGCAACACTCTGGACAACAAAGCCAGAGAAATAATCAGAATCAGAATCAACAAAGGAGCAACCCCCAGACCAATCAGAGGTCTGGTGGAAATTCACAGAACCGTCAAGGTGGCACCAATAACACGCAGGCCAGGAACAACGCACCTGTCCAACCCAATGGCTGCTTCAAGTGCGGTGAGCTAGGCCACTATGCCAACAACTGCCCAAGGCACAACCAGCAAACACCCCAGAAAGGCAATAATCAGAGAAATGACCAGAACACCCCCGCTCGTGGATCTGCTCAGAACAAGACTCCGCAGAACCAGAGCCGAGGAAGGGTCAATCACGTCACTGCGGAATCAGTGCCTGAGGATGCCGACATAGTGTATGGTATGTTCCTTGTTAACTCCATACCTGCATCAGTTTTATTTGACTCTGGAGCATCACATTCATTTATAACTGAGTCATTTGTGGAAAAACATAACATACCTAAGTACCCTCTGAAGAGGATATTACACATTAACTGGGAGGTGACATGAAGGCCACACACTTATGCCCTCATGTTAATATCAAGATTCAAGGAATAGATTTTACAGTCGACCCAGTGGTCCTAGGATCCAACGGGATTGATGTGATTCTTGGATGCAACTGGTTGAAAAGTTGTGATGGAGTGATACGGTGTGCCAATGGAACAATTATGTTGACAAGTCCTCAAGGTGAAAGATTCCAAGTTAACATAGACAAGTCAATAGATGAAAAAGGGAAGACAGTGATCAATCACTTGGAAGAAAAGCCCTTGGAAAATATCAAAGTAGTGTGCGAATACCCAGACGTATTTTAGGAGGAATTACCAGGTATGCCACCTAACCGTGATATAGAGTTTTCTATTGAATTAGTACCCGGAACCGCACCTATCTCGAAAAGACCTTATAGAATGGATGTTAAAGATTTAGTAGAACTGAAGAAACAAATAGAAGAATTACTAGAAAAAGGTTTCATTCGCCCAAGTTCATCCCCTTGAGGAGCCCCAATGCTATTTGTGAACAAGAAGGATGGTTCGAGGAGAATGTGCGTTGATTATAGAAGTTTGAATGAAGTAACCATCAAGAATAAATACCCATTACCTCAGATTGAAGATTTATTTGATCAGATGAAAGGAGCTAAGATATTCTTGAAGATAGATCTGAGATCGGGATATCATCAGTTAAAGATCGAGCAGAAGATGTACCGAAGACAGCCTTCACGACAAGATATGGATTATATGAGTTTTTGGTCATGTCGTTTGGACTGACTAATGCACTGGCATACTTTATGAACTTGATGAATAAAGTATTTACGGAATATCTGGATCAGTTTGTGATCGTATTCATTGACGACATACTGATATATTCTCCGAATGAAGTAACACACGAAGATCATCTAAGGCTAGTCCTACAAAAGCTTCGTGACAACCAATTATATGCAAAATTCTCGAAGTGTGATTTCTGGCTTAAGGAAGTTGCTTTCTTAGGGCATATCGTTATCGATGGTGGAATTAAAGTGGACCCAGGAAAGATAAGTGAGATACTAGATTGGAAGCCACCAAAGGATGCGTCCAAGATCAGAAGTTTTCTTGGATTGGCAGGATACTATAGAAGATTTATTGAAGGTTTTTCCAAGTTAGTGAAACCTCTTACCTCTCTGCTGGAGAAAGGTAAAGAGTTCAAATGGGATGAAGCTTGTCAGAATTGTTTTGAAGAACTCAAGAAAAGGTTAACCACTGCACCAATATTAGTAATGCCAGACATCCACAAGGGTTTTGATGTGTATTGCGATGCATCACACCTTGGACTTGGATGTGTGCTAATGCAAGAAGGAAAGGTGATTGCTTATGCTTCAAGACAGTTGAGGAAACATGAGAAGAATTATTCTACGCATGATTTGGAACTAGCTGCCGTAGTGCATGCTTTGAAGATTTGGAGGCACTATATGATTGGAAACAAGTGCAAAATCTTCACGGATCACAAAAGCTTGAAATATATATTCAGTCAGAAAGAACTCAACCTCAGACAGAGAAGATGGCTTGAGTTGATTAAGGACTATGATTTGGAGATACAATATCACCCTGGAAAAGCAAATGTAGTAGCTGATGCTTTGAGCCGTAAGGGTCAAGTGAACAACATCACTACTCATTTGATGTCACAAGAATTGTGCTGGGAAATGGAACGACTCAACCTTGGATTGCTCAATAATGTAGAAGCAACGGTGATGGAAGTCGAATCTACTTTGGAAGAAGAGATTCGTAAAGGACAAGAGTCTGATGAGAAGATTAAGGAAATTAAAACTTTGATTGGTTTGGGTAAAGCCCCAGATTTCACGGAAGATGAACAAGGCACAATATGGTTTAAGAAGAGAATCTGTGTACCCGAAATCGAGCACTTGCGCCAACTTATTTTGAGAGAAGCTCATGATTCAGCTTACTCTATTCACCCTGGAAGTACAAAGATGTACTAGGACCTTAAGGAAAAGTATTCTTGGTATGGATTGAAAAGAGATGTTGCTACTCATGTTGCATTATGTGACGTGTGTTAGCGAGTTAAAGCCGAACACCAAAGACCAGCAGGATTGCTACAACCTCTCAAGATACCTGAATGGAAATGGGAAGAAATTAGTATGGATTTCATAGTTGGACTACCCCGTACTCGAGATGGCTATGATTCAATATGGGTCATAGTAGACAGGTTAACTAAAGTGGCACATTTTATACCTGTGAAGACAACTTACTCAGGAGCCCAGTTAGCAGAGTTATACATGTCGAGGATTGTTTGTCTGCATGGAGTACCGAAGAAGATTGTATCAGATCGAGGAACCCAGTTTACCTCGCGCTTTTGGAAAAGACTACATGAGTCCATGGATACCAAGCTAAATTTTAGTTCAGCTTATCATCCTCAAACGGATGGGCAAACAAAAAGGACAAACCAAGTGTTAGAAGATATGCTAAGAGCTTGCGCTCTAAAGCATGGTAGAAGCTAGGATAAAGTTTGCCTTATGCAGAATTTTCGTATAACAATAGTTATCAAGCAAGTCTCAAAATGGCACTGTTTGAAGCACTTTATGGACGGAAGTGTAGAACACCGCTTTATTGGAATCAGACTGGAGAAAGTCAAGTATTTGGTCTAGAAATTCTCCAAGAAGCCGAAAAGCAAGTGCAGATTATCAGAGAAAATCTGAAGACATCACAATCAAGACAGAAGAGCTATGCTGATAATAGAAGAAGAGAGTTGATGTTTGAAGTAGGAGACTTTGTCTACCTTAAAGTTTCACCAATGAGAGGAATGAAAAGGTTTAAGGTTAAAGGAAAATTATCACCTCGCTATATTGGCCCATTCAAGATTTTGGAAAGAAAAGGTGAAGTAGCCTATCAGTTAGAGCTACCCGACAGATTATCAGATGTGCATGACGTATTTCACGTATCACAACTCAAGAAGTGCTTAAGAGTACCAGAAGAACAGTTACCCATGGAAGAACTGAATGTTAATGAGGATTTGACTTATTCGGAGTACCCGGTCAGAATTTTGGAAAGATCTCGCAGAATTACGCGGAGTAAAGTCATTAACATGTGCAAAGTTCAGTGGAGTCATCATTCAGAAGATGATGCCACTTGGGAAAGAGAAGATGAACTCACAGCAGAATTCCCTTAGCTATTCTCGGAAGTTTCTTAATCTCGAGGACGAGATTCTTTTTAAGAGGGGTAGGTTTGTAACACCACAAAAGCCATCAAATAAAAAATAATGAATTAGTTATTATATTAATTAGGGTCATAATTTTTTTAAGGGTTTAATTATTTATTTGTATTTGGATCGTTTTCTTTGCATGCACTTGATTTCTTATCGGATGTTTAATATCAATTTATTTTAAAAAGAAATCCTAGTAATTAAATAATAATTAAGTAATATAGTAATTATTAGTCTAAAAACAAGTATTCTATTTATAAATATTTTTGGTGAATTTTTATGACTTCTTGAGCTCTTTAAAATATCATCTCGGAATTAAAAAAAAAACTAAATCCTAACCAGTCGGCCCATTAGGGGCCCATGCCCCAAACCCTAGCACTAGGCATACGCACGCGCGCCTGGAAACTTTCCAGCCGCCGCCGTTCTTCCTATCTCTCTTCTCTCTCTCTCCTCTATTTCCTCTCTCCTCTCTCTGTTCTCTGCCTCGCTCCAACCGCGCGCGACCGCCCTGGCCAGCCGACCGAGCGCGCCGACCACGGCGCCCTACACCGCGCGAAGCCGCCCCGCCCTGCGCAGTGGAGCCGCCGCGCCTTGCCCTGCTCTCTACCGCGCGTCCAGGCAGCACGCAAGCCAAGCGACGCCGAGCAGCCAGCGCGCGAGCCCGCGAGCGAGCACCCGAGCCGACGCCCGCGCGCGAGCAGCGTGCCGTCCACCCGCGAGACCGCGCGTCCGTTTCTTGCGTTATGGACTTCATTTCTTCCGTTTCTCCTCCCCCATTCCTCACACCATTGATGCCGAGAAGAAACTGACGTAGTGATGGCCATTGAAGACCGCGTTACTCTCTCTAGCAGACCATTCTTCTTCCCTCCCTCTCTCTATAAAAGGCAGCAGAGCCCTCCCCATTCTTTCCTACTAGAGCTCGCCTCTCTCTCTAGCACTCCTCGCTCATCGCCAGTGCCGTTGCCGTAGTTCGTTGCCGTTCGTCACCGGAGTTCACTGGAGCCACGCACTCGCTGTCCGTAGTCGAGCCCTGCTCTCCGTCCGGCCGAAACCCGTCGATCCATCCCCGTCACACGCACGAACCCGAGGTTGATGACGACCCAAATTTATTTTTTGTATTTTATAAAGTACTTTTTGATTTGATTCATGAGTTGTATATTTTGTTTGTTGTAATATGAACACATGTGATTCCGATTTATGTATATGTGGGCGTTATGGAATTTATTAGAGATATGCGATTAGTAGTGCACCGTGTTATTTCATGTTAATCAACGCGTTGATTTTGGTTTAGAGAAATATGACGTAGATTTAATAGTCACACGTTGGTGATAAAAAATACTAGATAAGAATTTATAGTCAAATTTGGTCACGATAAATTTTAGAAACTATTTGGAGAATTATAGGTGCATTTTAAATGGATTTGGAAAATGGTATAGATGTCATATGAATATTATAGGATTTTAGATGATTTATCTAATTATTTTATTAGCATTTTCTTTTTTAGAAAGAAAAGAGAAAAGATCACCAGTAGTGTGGTAAATAGATTTTTGCTAGTTAAATAATCTTGTTCGCAAATTGAGCACTTAAATTTTTAGAGTAAGCAAAATACTAGTTTATGTCAAAATATCCTCACTTGTGTTATAAAAGTCCAATTACCAATTTATGTAGATTTTTAGAATATTAATATTATTAAATACATTTTTGCTATACTAACTAATTTGAGTTAGAAGTAATAAAAGGTATTAATTTATTTATTAGTATTAAAAGACAATAAGTATTATTTATCTTCATTGATGATGTTAAAATAAATTAATACTAGTTAAAATTATATTCATTGCACCCACTCATAAATTCACCATTAGAATTCACATTAATAGCTATAATTGAATTAATAAGTATTTATGCGATTAGGACGAATTTAAGATGTGATTATTGCGATATGTTAATGTGTGTTTAATGACGTATGTTTATGAAATGGTGCATGTTTGTTTATTGGTTTATGCTTTATTTTTGTATGTGCGCTATGCGACACTATTAGAAGCCGACTGTGCGGTAGGCGAATCAATTTCGTTCGAGGACGATCCACAGGACTCGCTTGAGCAAGGCAAGTGGATTCTCCCTCTGCATACTCTGTTTGTACCTATTCATTGCATATAATAATGTTTACTTTTTGATATATTGCATAATTTGATGGGATAACCTAATTAAGGATTTCCTAGATTTACTACCTGTATTCCTTGTTTAACCTGGGAAAATTATTAAGCTGTGCAAAAAATTGTGCTACCGCTCAACTTAATGAATTCTTAATGTCACTCATTAATTGGTTTTAATGTTCCAAAATGTTAATTGGTAATTATGACATTGACCCGATGGTTAAGATAACTTTATTTCAAATTAATTGGAACGTGGAGTGACCACCCAGGATAACAGTGCAACCACGAGTGCTATCATGGCTCTGGCTTTGGTAATTAGCTCTATATGCTTAGTGCCTAGCAATCTTACCTGAAAGATGGGCAAGAGGGGGAGCGGTAGGTGCTGGCAGCCCACGTTAACATGGGGTCGTATTCTTGGCTAAGGTACTTCACCCAGGGGGCCACCACCATCGTCTTAGAAACCTTAGCGGGTTTCTTTGTATTAAGTGTATTTTGTAAAAACCTCATAATGGATCCCTAGCCATTCACCTCGGCAGTGTCTAAGGGTCCGATCAACCTAGGCTAGATGGGATACATGGCTTGTGGGTAAAGTTGTACCACCTCTGCAGAGTGTAAAACTGATATATCAACCGTGCTCCCGATTATGAGCGACCTGGACTCCTCACATGATAATTGAACTTGAAGATGGAATTAAATTGAGATCCAATGATCTGCCAATAATTTGCTTAAGTGGTTTCACTTAAGTGTTTTTGCTATACACATATTCCTTTGTTTAAATGGGATATTTGGGATTCACTCATATTAGTAAGACAGGTGTTGATAATAAAATGTTGACCAACTAAAATGCTTACTGCTCAACCTTAGCCTCACCTTGTTATACCTGCATTAATTTTCCCCCACTTGCTGAGCCCCGACCATAAGTGAGCTCACCCTTGCTAATATTTTGATCAGAGGGTGATGCTGGAGACTTTGATGGAGAATTTATCGACGAGGAATTCTAAGTCTAACGATGCGTCGGTCAACTTCCTGTGGAAGATTGCCCAGTTGTTTATTTCCGCTTTACTTTGATATGATACTTGTTCAAGATACAATGTTTCAGATGATGTAATAAAGTATTATACTCTCTTTACGCCTTTATTGCATTGTCTTTTGATATATTACACTTGTGACGTCAACATATGTGTGGAAATGGATCCTGGCACACATATGGTATGCGCTCGGTTCTACCCCCTGGAACCGGGTGTGACACTATGCTAGTGGGGGAAGTGGAGGGCAAGTGAAGGGAGTAGAGGGGATCGGAGCTATCGCAGCGAGCGAGCACGACACGAGTGGGAAGGTTGCGTATGGTGAGCTCCTAGGGATCGAACTCCATAGATCAGTGGTTGTCACTAGTGAAGCGACGAACTGAGAGAAGGGGGATGAGTAAGACCAGGAGCAACAAGGATGTCGTTAAGGTGGAAGGGTCCTCGAAGAACCGATGCCCCTACTAAGGTGTCCGGAGGGTGGAACTGTTCCCCACAATGATGGAGGAAGGATGTCGGTGTGGGGTGGCGAAGGCATGACGTGCGAGGAGAGTGCCAGAGGAAGAGCTTCGACAGAGCCACCAGAAGGGAAGGGGATGGGAAGGTATCGGTTGCCAGGGAGGCAATCATAGCTCGAGAAACACAAGCGGTCCAAGCACGTGGCGGCCCACATGTGGGTGAAGCTCGACGCAATCAGGAAGGATAGGGATCATGGCAGGATCCAAGGCCATGAAGGTGCCCTAGACAAGTTGGCCATCGTGGAGGAGGACATGCATAAGAGTAGTAGTGGATGCGCCAAGGGAGGTGCTGTTGTATAGGGTAGTCGCAAGGTCGGGAAGAGCGGCGTTGCCGCCGTGGACAATGAGGGGAGCGCCGGTTAGAGGTCCACGACCGGTATATGTAATAAACATATATATTCCTATACAAATAAAATTTCTCTTTTTTTAATAACAATATATATAATAAACATATATATTCCAAAAAATATAATAATTTCAAAAATTAATATTTACACAAATAAAATTCAAATCATTCATTTTTAAGTGAAAGTCTATTATATAAATAAATTGGGTTTCAGAATAGATGATTAAAATAAATAAAAATCCCTACCATTCATTTAGCAAACAAAAATCTTGCTCCCAAAAATGAATGCATCAAACATTCGGTAGACTTAATTATTCACCAAAATTTGTTAAACCTTTTTATATCACTACTTTAATTATTCAAAAATTCTTTTCTCTCTAATGAATGAGAGTGAATTAAATTAGATTCTTTTTAATTGATGGATTTGAGGTGTTACATATTCTGATGTTGAGTAGAATAAACTATCTGCATTCCAAAAAGTGTCAAGGGTAGAAAATATTGGGTGAGTCCTTAATTATTTAATTTTGGATGAAATTAACCTGTTGTTTTTACTAAAATTTATTTCTTGTTCCTATCTTCTTCTTTTACCAGTTATATCATACCAGTGCCCTTAATTAAGCGTTTCATTTCTGGAGTAGAAGAGAATGATAAATATTTTGGTTTTTGTACTCCTATAGTATCTTGCTAGGCTACTGAAAATATTCAATTAAGAGAGTGTGAGAGTCACCTAGAGGAGAGTGAATAGGTGATGCCTAAAATACACAACTTTAAATACAAACTTGATCTAAATAAAAGTTAGTGCAAAACTTGATCAAGTCGGAGTGAGTAGGAAGAGAGAAGTCCTGTTCACTTGATTGCTTTTACAAGATATGAAATAGACTTTGAGCAATATTGCAAGTGAATTAGAGAACTTAGGGAGAGGAAGACCAATCGCAAAGAATAGAACACAAGTGACACATCGATTTTCCAGTGGTTCGGTCTAGGCTCAAATGCTTGCCTACTCCACGTTGTGGTGTCGCAACGGACAAGTGTTGCACTCAACCCCTCTCAAGTGATCCAATGATCTACTTGAGTGCAACAGTCTTCCTTATGTCAATGATAATCCCCTCTCAAAGAATCTCCACACTTTGGAGAATCTTGCAGCCACACACAAAAGAATGATTTACAACACCGAAGTACATCAAATAGAGAAAGGAGAGAACACACACAAGAGCCAAAAGCAACCACACAACATAAGAATCAAGATCATAAGAGCGTAGTCTCATAGATTAACAAGAATAGCCCAGAACGACGCTCGAACCTCACTAGAATCTCTAGAATATGTTGTGGCAGAGAGTAGAAGTGATCAAGTGCTCTTGGTATGCTTGAGGTACTGAAGGAGGTTGATAAAGGGGTCCTTTTATATCCTAAAGAGTCCTCGAGGCACTGAACCGGTCTGGTGCACCACCAGACCGAGAACAATTTCTCTTTCTCCAAGATCTGACAAGGCCCTTTCCTTAACTAACTAGCACCGTACCAGTGCACCTTCGGACCAGGCGCCACGTCAGTTAGCCGTGGGCCAGTGCGTGCCAGCAGGAAGTAGTCGTTACAAGTGGTCCGGTGCACCAATGGACTGAGCAATGCTAAAGGTTTGGTGATTCTTATAAATAAAAACCCGAGACTGGACTGTTCACGTACGGAGGCGGTCCGGTGCACCACTTGGCTAGTCCAGCGACCCATAGTCTAGCACAGTGAAGTCCTTTTTCTACAAAACTTGATCCTTTCGACTTTGACTTTCTTGTGAGCTTTCCTACAATTTAGACAAACATTGTTAGCTCATAATCAAATTGACTAAGTGTACGGAAACTCACCTTTTACATAATGTTTCACCAGGATTTGAATTATGCTCCATTCTAAGCCCAAAAGGCACTTTTATCACATAATTGAGTTAGACATCAAATAAAATGCTAGAAATATTGTAATGGACCTATGCAACATATCTAAGGTGGCAAACCTCATAGTTTTACCATTTTGCTCACGGTTTCATTTCTAGGCTCTGTTTTAGCTCATGTGGACTTAGATTCTTCAAATTTCATAGAAGTGAACCTGCTCTGATACACTTAGCACATAAGTTAGTCCATGATGGTGTGTTGGACAATTAATCACCAAAACAGGTAGAAATGGCTAACTAGCCCATTTCCTTTTCAATCTTCCCCTTTTTAGTGATTTATGTCTGCACACTAAGAACAACTAGAATTTGACTAACTCAAAAGCAATGAGATAAAAGTTGCAATTTGATGTTCAAACTCAACTAAATGAAGTTTCTCAACGATTTGGCATATTTGGATAACTTAGCCACCACTTGCTTTTGATTTTACAAACTAAACCATTTTGAACACTTTTCTCATATTTAAGTCAAATAAAACTTTGAGTTTTGCAATTAATCAAAATTATTTTTGGCATAAAGCAATTCCTTTTTGATCAATTACTAATTTCTCCCTTTTGCTCACAAAAGAACTTCAAGTTTAAATAAGAGGGCTCCTCTTTGCTATCTATAACACCCTGAATTTGGGGTATAAAATTTCTTTCTAAATATCTACCAAATTCAGGTGTTACCCTTTGTATCTCTCTCTAGTATCTCTCTCTCTCTTTTTCTTTTGGCTAGAATTAGGGTAATTAGGAGAGGGGTTAATTATTTATTTTGTTAAAATAATGTAAGTCATGAATTGTTGCATCATGCTGAGCCCAAAATATTAATTGAATTGATGCCCATGTTTGATTTGGTTTGAATTTGAAACTTGGTTCGAATTGAATTGAAAACCCTAGAGAAAATAAAATGGAAAAGGCATTAGAAATTCTAGGAAATTGGAAAACCTCATTTTGGCCCAATAGCCCAGCCAGCCTAGCCCGCGTTAAATTCTAGGAAATTAGAAAACCTAAAATTTATAACTTTTAAACACACACTACAAGCCGGGGTTAGCGTTAGAATTAAATTCAAGTCCTAAGAGAGGGGAAAACCAATCAAACAAGAATCAAGGCGAGTGAAAACGATGATTTGTTTTACCGAGGTTCGGTTCCAAAGAACCTAGTCCCCGTTGAGGAGGTCACAAAGACCGGGTCTATTTCAACCCTTTCCCTCTCTCAAACGGTCACTTAGATCGAGTGAGCCTTTTCCTTAATCTCTTGGGTCACTTAGACCCCGCAAGGACCACCACACACACTTAGGTGTCTCTTGCTTCGATTACAAATCACTTGAGAAAAGAAATGAGAAAGGAAGAAGGCAATCCAAGCAACAAGAGCGCAAATGAACACGAAATCTCTCTCTCACAAGTCACTAAGTGTTTGAGATAAATTTGAGACTTGGAGAGGATTTGATCTTTTGAATTGTGTCTTGGAGTTAATGCTAGAGCTCTTGTATTGAATGTGATCTCTGAAAAACTTAGATGTCAAAGGTTGTGGTGGTTGGGGGGTATTTATAGCCTCCAACCACTTGGTAGCCGTTGGCCAAGGCTGCTGGCGATGGGCGCACCGGACAGTCCGGTACGCCACTGGACAGGCACTGTTCCTTGTCCGGTGCGCCGCCACGTCAGCCAACCGTTAGGGTTCTGAGTTGGTCGACCGTTGGAGGCTTTGTCTTCTTGCGGCATCGGACAGTCCGATGCTCCTTCTGACTTGCTGCTCTGACTCTGCCACGCACTGTTCACCGTGGCAGGCGCTTTTGCAGTCGACCATTGGAGCCAGTTAGCCGTTGCTCAGCTGGTTCACCGAACAGTTCGGTGGCACACCGGACAGTCCGGTGAATTATAGCGGAGCACGCCCTAGAATTTCCGAGAGTGGCTAGTTTGGAGTTGTACGAGCTTGGTGCACCGGACACTGTCTGGTGGCACACTGGACAGTCCGGTGTGCCAAATTCCAGCACACTCTAAGTCCTTTGCTCCTTTTAAATTGTGTCCCTAACTTGATTTCTTTCTTGGTTTGTGTTGAACCTTATGCACCTGTAATACATGAATTCTAGACAAACTAGTTAGTTCATGTGTTTGTGTTGATCATCAACCACCAAAATTAATTATAGGAAATGGTTAACCCAATTTCCCTTTCAATCTCCCCCTTTTTGGTGATTGATTCCAACACAAACATAAGCAAATATAAAGTGCAGAAATGTAACTAGTTTGCAATTGAGATGATAGTGCATAGGTTACTTGTAGTTAAACCAATTGAAAGTCTCACTAAGTATGAATGGATTTCTTTTCTTTTATTTAACATTTTGGACCACTTTTGCACCACATATTTGTTTTTGCAAAACTTTTGGAAAATCTTTTCAAAATCCTTTTGCAAATAGTCAAAGGTATATGAATAAGATTGCAAGAAGCATTTTCAAGATTTGAAATTTCTCCCCCTGTTTCAAATGTTTTTCCTTTAACTAAATAAAAACTCCCCCGAATGAAATTCTCCTCTTAGCTTTCAAGAGGGTTTTGAAATAGATATCAATTTTGGAGATTTTATTTTCACAAATCAAGTGAAACATAGATACCAATTGATACTACTTGAGAATACATTATTTGAAAAATTCGTTTCGAAATTTTTTTTGAAAGGGTAGTGGTGCGGTCCTTTTGCTTTGGGCTTAATACTTTCTCCCCCTTTGGCATTAATCGCCAGAAATGAAGAACTTGAGAGCCCTTTTGCAACTTTCTCCCCCTTTGGGGCCTGATACCTTCTCCCAAATGGTGAAATAAATATGAGTGAAGATCATACCATTGAGAGTTTGTGGAGTAGCGGCAAAGGTTAAATACCGTCAGAGTGTTGAGTGGAAGCCTTGTCTTTGCCTCATCCTCCAATTTCCTTTCAATCTAAGACTAAGTATAGAAATACACTTGATAACACGTTAGTCTTAGTCTTGGCACAAGAAGAATAAGAAATATGCAATTGTACCAAATGAAAGAGACATGATCAAAGGTATAAAATAGCTATGTGTGCAATGTTTCAATCAAAATTCCAAGAATCAAGTATATTTAGCTCATTACTAAGTTTGGTAAAGGTTTTCTCATCTAGTGGCTTGGTAAAGATATCAGCTAATTGATTTTGGGTATTAACATATGCTATTTCGATATCCCCCTTTTGTTGGTGATCCCTTAGAAAGTGATACCAAATATCTATGTGCTTAGCGCGGCTGTGTTCAACGGGATTGTCCGCCATGCGGATTGCACTCTCATTATCATATAGGAGAGGGACTTTGCTCAATTTGTAGCCATAGTCCCTAAGGGTTTGCCTCATCCAAAGTAATTGCGCACAACAGTGGCCTGCGGAAATGTACTCGGCTTTGGTGGTGGAAAGAGCTACGGAGTTTTGTTTCTTTGAAGCCCAAGACACCAGGGATCTCCCCAGAAACTGACAAGTCCTTGATGTGCTCTTTCTATTAATTTTGGACCCTGCCCAATCGGCATCGGAATATCCTATTAAATCAAAGGTGAATCCCTTGGGATACCAAAGCCCAAACTTAGGAGTGTAAACTAAGTTTCTCATGATTCTCTTCACGGCCCTAAGGTGAACTTCCTTAGGATTTGCCTGAAATCTTGCACACATGCATACAGAAAGCATAATATCCAGTCGAGATGCACATAAGTAGAGTAAAGATCCTATCATCGACCAGTATACCTTTTGATCTACGGATTTACCTCCCGTGTCGAGGTCGAGATGCCCATTTGTTCCCATGGGTGTCTTGATGGGTTTGCCATCCTTCATTCCGAACTTCTTGAGTATGTCTTGAATGTATTTAGTTTGGCTGATGAAGGTGCCCTCTTAGAGTTGCTTGATTTGAAAACCTAGGAAATATCTCAACTCCCCCATCATAGACATCTCGAATTTTTGAATCATGATCCTACTAAACTCTTCACAGGTTGACTTGTTAGTAGACCCAAATATAATATCATCCACATAAATTTGGCATATAAACAAGTCTTTTGCAACAGTTTTAGTAAAGAGAGTAGGATCGGCCTTTCCGACTTTGAAGCCATTAGTGATAAGAAAATCTCGCAGGCATTCATACCATGCTCTTGGGGCTTGCTTGAGCCCATAAAGCGCCTTTGAGAGCTTATAAACATAGTTAGGGTACTCACTATCTTCAAAGTCAGGTGGTTGCTCAACATAGACATCTTCCTTGATAGGTCCATTGAGGAAGGCACTTTTCACGTCCAGTTGATAGAGCTTAAAGCCATGGTAAGTAGCATAGGCAAGTAATATGCGAATTGACTCAAGCCTAGCTACAGGTGCATAAGTTTCATTAAAGTCCAAACCTTCGACTTGTGAATAACCTTTGGCCACAAATCGGGCTTTGTTTCTTGTCACCACACCATGCTCATCTTGCTTGTTGTGGAATACCCATTTGGTACCTACAACATTTTGATTAGGACGTAGAACTAAATGCCATACCTCATTCCTCGTGAAGTTGTTGAGCTCCACTTGCATTGCCATCACCCAATCTGGATCTCTTAGTGCATCTTCTATCCTGTATGGCTCAATAGAAGACAAAAAAGAGTAATGCTCACAAAAATGTGCAACCAGAGATCTAGTGGTTACCCCCTTATGAATGTCACCAAGGATGGAGTTGATGGGGTGATCTCATTGAATTGCTTGGTGGACTCTTGGGTGTGGTGGTCTTTGACCCTGAATTTCTTGATCATCTTCCTTGTCTTCATTATCTTCATCTCCCCCTTGATCATTGTCCTCCTCTTGAGGTGGCTCATCTTCTTGATCTTCATCTTCATTATGTTGAGCCTAATCCTCATCTTGAGTTGGTGGAGATGCTTGCATGGAAGATGATGGTTGATCTTGTGCTTGTGTGGGCTCCTCGGGTTCCTTAGGACACACTTCCGCAATGGACATGTTCCTTAATGCGACACATGGAGCCTCTTCATCATCTAGTTCATCAAGATCAACTTGCTCCACTTGAGAGCCATTAGTATCATCAAACACAATGTCACAAGAAACCTCAACTAATCCAGTGGATTTGTTGAAGACTCTATATGCCCTTGTGTTCAAGTCATATCCAAGTAAAAAGCCTTCTACAACTTTAGGAGCAAATTTAGATTTTCTACCTCTTTTAATAAGAATAAAGCATTTGCTCCCAAAGACTCTAAAATATGAAACATTGGGCTTTTTACCAGTGAGGAGTTCATATGATGTCTTCTTGAGAATTCGGTGAAGGTAGAACCGATTGATGGAGTAGCTATCATTGTTGATTGCTTCCGCCCAAAACCGGTCCGGTGTCTTGTACTCATCAAGCATGGTCCTTGCCATGTCCAGTAGAGTTCTATTCTTCCTCTCCACTACACCATTTTGTTGAGGTGTGTAGGGAGAAGAGAACTCATGCTTGATGCCCTCTTCCTCAAGATATCCTTATATTTGTGAATTCTTGAACTCCGTCCCATTGTCACTTCTTATCTTTTTGATCCTTAATCTGAACTCATTTTCAGCCCGTCTCAAGAATCCTTTTAAGGTATCTTGGGTCTGTGATTTTTCCTACAAAAAGAACACCTAAGTGAAGCGAGAATAATCATCCACAATTACTAGATAGTACTTACTCCCGCCGATGCTTATATAAGCGATCGGACCGAATAGATCCATGTGGAGCAGCTCGAGCGGCCTGTCAGTCGTCATTATTATGTTATTATGTGGATGGTGGACTCCAACTTGCTTACCTGCTTGGCATTCGCTACAAATCCTATCTTTCTCAAAATGAACATTTGTTAGTCCTAAAATGTGCTCTCCCTTTAGAAGCTTGTGAAGATTCTTCATCCCAACATGAGCAAGTCGGCGATGCCAGAGCCAACCCATATTAGCCTTAGCAATTAAACAAGTGTCTGTTCAACTTTGTTATCATTAAAATCAACTAAATATAGCTGACCATCTAACACTCCTTTAAATGCTATTGAATCATCACTTCTTCTAAAGACAGTAACACCTATATCAGTAAATAGACAGTTGTAGCCCATTTTACACAATTGAGAAACAGAAAGCAAATTGTAATCTAAAGAGTCTACAAGAAAAACATTGGAAATAGAATGGTCAGGTGATATAGTAATTTTACCCAAACCTTTGACCAAACCTTGATTTCCATCCCCGAATGTGATAGCTCGTTGGGGATCTTGATTTTTCTCATAGGAGGAGAACATCCTTTTCTCCCCTGACATGTGGTTTGTGCACCCGGTATTGATTATCCAACTTGAACCATCGGATGCATAAACCTACAAAATAGATTTAGACCTTGTTTTTAGGTACCCAAATAGTCTTGGGTCCTTTGACATTAGTTACAAGTACCTTGGGTACCCAAACACAAGTTTTGGAGCTCTTGTGTTTGCCCCCAACATATTTGACAACTACTTTGCCTGATTTGTTAGTTAAAACATATGAAGCATCAAAAGTCTTAAAAGAAACATTATGTTCATTTGATGCACCAAGAATTTTCTTTCTAGGCAATTTAACATGAGTGGTATGCCTAGAGCTAGAAGCCTCATTTTTATACATAAAAGCATGGTGAGAAACAGAATAAGATTTCCGAGCATGAATCTTCCCAATTTTGTGTTCGGGATAGTTTGCAGGATATAAAATGTAGCCCTCACTATCCTGAACCATGGGTGCCTTGCCCTTTACAAAGTTAGACAATTTCTTAGGGGCATTAAGCTTGACATTGCTCCCCTGTTGGAAACCAATGCCATCTTTAATGCCAGGGCGTCTCCCATTATAGAGCATGCTAGGAGCAAATTTAATTTTTTAATTTTCGAGTTCATGCTCGGCAATTTTAGCATTTAATTTAGCTATGTGAACATTTTGATTTTTAATCATGACAAGGTGATCATCAATAGCTTCTACATTAATATCTCTACATCTAGTGCAAATGGAAACATGCTCAACGGTAGATGTAGAAGGCTTGCAAGTATTTAATTCTTCTATCATAGCATTTAACATAGCATTTTCATTCTATGACAAGAAATAGAATCATTGCAGACATTCAATTTTCAATCTTAGAAACTAAATTATCATTCTCAGTTCTAAGACTATAAATTGAATCATTACACATGCTTAGCTCTTTAGACAAATTTTCATTCTTCTCTACTTCTAGAGCATAAGCATTTTTCGAATTTAACAAATTTTTTGTTTTCTTTAACGAGGAAGTCCTCTTGGCTTTCCAAGAGATCATTCTTCTTGTTAATGGTCTCAATTAGTTCATTTAATTTTTTATTTTGTTCCATGATAAGGTTGGCAAAAAGAGCAAGTAAATCATCTTCATTATTGCTAGAGCTACCCTCATCACTAGATGTTGTATATTTGGGGGTGGCTCTAGGGTGTACCTTCTTCTTTTTGCCGTACTTAGCCACGAGACATTTGTGGCCGACGTTGGGGAAGAGGAGGCCCTTGTTGACGGCGATGTTGGCGGCGTCCTCATCGGAGGAGGAGTCGGTGGAGCTCTCGTCGGAGGAGGAGTGGGTTTTCGGCCCGGCCCGAGCCACGACCCGACCTGGCCCGGCCCCTTGCGAGCGCCCTTGGCGCCCCCACCTCCCCCCATGCGCGCCCCTCCCTCTCTCTATCTCATTTTCTTTTCCCGCACAACAACTTCCTTCTCCCTCTCTTCCACCTCTCTTCCACCTCCTTGCCTTAGGTGTGATCCGGTGGACGGTTATCGCTGATCGTTGAGCCCCGAGGTGAGCTCCCCCTCTCGTCCCCTCTCCTCTCCTCTCCCTCCTTTCCTCCCTCCCCCGCGCGGCCTCCTGGCCGGCGCCACCGTCCCTGCGTGCGACCTCCCCTCGTGGCCTCCCCTCATGGCCTCCCCTCGTGCCCCCTGCGCGCCTCCCCACACGGCCCCTGGCCAGCAACGTGGCCCCTCGTGCCCCTGTGTGCCTCCCCGCGCGGCTCCTGGCCAGCGCCGTCGCCCCTTGCGTGGCCCCCCTCATGGCCCCTGCGTGCCCGCGCGGCCCCTACGCACCCCCTCGCGGCCCCACGGCGTGGCCCCCTGGCGCGGCTCCATGGGCGCCCGCGCGGCCCTCGGCGCGGCCCCTTGCGGCATGCCTGGCGCGGCCCCTGGCGTGACCCCCGGCGCGGCCCCGGTGCATCCCGGCACGTGCAGTCCTAGCGCGTGTAACGTTTAAAATTTAGTTTGATTAGTTTTAAATTTAGTTTAATTTACGTGCTGTGTCGCGCGACGATTCATTTTAATTTCAGATTATTTAATGTGTTGCATCGCGCGTTTAGTCGCACGATGTTTTGTTAGTTCAAGTGGCGTTTGCCGTCTGCGCTTCGTCGTGCGACACTTTACGTTATTTTTATATTTAATTCAAGTGTCTCGTTGCGCGCTTCGTCACGCGATGATTCGTTTAATTTTAGTTTAGTATAAGTGTTGCGTCGCGCGCTTCGCCGCGCGACGACTCATTTTATTTTTAGCTTCGTTCGTGCGTGCTGTCGCGCGCCTCGTCGCACGGTAACTTGTCCCAATTTTCAGTTTAGTTCGCGTGTGCCGTCGTGCGTTTCGCCGCGTGACAATCCTTTTAAATCTACCTTGAATTGTTTATAATAAGTAAACGCGTAGTGCAACTTTGTTTTATGCATAGCACGATTATCAAAATTAATATGGTTATGTTTAGATAAGTATTTTAATCCATAGATGCTTAACGTAATTGCCCTTCGACCGTAGCCTCGACCGTTGTTTTCTCTTTCTCGCTTAGTTGTAGGTACGAGCCCTGCGCTAAGCGTCTGCTTATTTGTTATATGCTAATGTGTGGTGTATTGTCCTTTTGTATTAAAATCATTGAATGTGTGTTTGAACTCGTATAGATAACAGTCAGTTGGCGGAGTTCGAAGGAGTTGTAGGTGAAGATCCTAAGCAGCAGCTGGTTGGTGAAGGCAAGTGTCCCTTGACCCATCTATGTCCTACTCATTTTATAATTCATTTCCCGCATTTACACAATTTATACCTATGGATTGACTAGCTTTGTTTATCATGTCCTTATTTATCTATGTGGGTTGGGTTATTTTGGTTTAGCTTTATGCTAGTGCTTCACACTAATCAATGAACATGATGAGATTATTTATGATACACTGTTTCCCCTTTTAATTATGATGATGATATTGTGACATTTAAGGGGACTCGAGCAGTTTTTCGAGTGCCTCTCCGTAAGGACTGGTTCGTTGGATGACCACCCGGAAAAACAGTGCAACCATGAGGGTGGTATGGGACGCCCTTAGCTGAATATTTAGAGGAACTGTGGTGTAGTTTGCTTCGCCGTCGTGCCGTCAATGGGGCTCGATGTATGTGGCTCACTCTACCGAGGGTGGTTTTCCCCTTGGGGAGGAGTGCGGTACAATTAGGAAACCTAACCGGCGGCTACAGCCTTAGGGAATCTTTGTAAAGGCTACGTAGTGAAACCCTGCCTATTCACCTTGGTAGTGTTTAAGGGTTTGATCAGCCCGAGGCAAAAGGGAATCACGACTGGTAGGTAAAGTGTGCAAACTCTGCAGAGTGTTATGAAACTGATATATCAGCCGTGCTCGTGGTTATGAGCAGCCTTGGGAGCTCCATGGATTAGAGACACATTGATCAGAGATATTTTGTTTACAGGTGATAATGAGGATGATGGTTTTGATTATGATTATGGTTATGGTTTTCCAGTATTCTTTTTGTTTGGAAAGGGTACTTTTGGGTTAACAACTTGGGTTAATGCTAAAACATGGCTCTCTACTAGTAATAATTACCTGACCAACTAAAAGCAACTACTTGACTTTAACCCCACATAAAGCTAGTCCGCTACAGCCAAACGGGACAATTGCTGAGTATGTTGATGTGTACTCACCCTTGCTTTACATACCAAACCCCCAGGTTGTTCACGTTGCAACCACTACTCAGGAGAAGATGAAGTCGTGGTGGAGGACTTCTAGGAGTTCCAAGAGTACGATGAGTTCTAGGTGTGGGTTAGCGGCAAACCCCCAGTCGGCTGCCTGTGAAGGCCGTGTTTATCTACGTTTCGTTTTCGCACTTTGATAGTTGTTAATGACTATGTGGATGTCTCAGACATCATGATGTAATCAACTATTACCCTCTTTTATGTTATTATTTAAGCACCGCGTGATGATGTCCGGTTATGTAACTGCTGTGTACGTGAATTGCTGATCCTGGCACGTACATGGTTCGCATTCGGTTTGCCTTCTAAAACCAAGTGTGACATAAGTGGTATCAATGCCGTGCTGACTCTAGGACCGCTAACCTAGAGTAGAATGGTCGTTCTAAGGTCTATAGACCCCTATTCTCACCTTGACCTTGGTGTTCCTTCAAAAGTTGGTCATGTCGACCGATTCTACATTTTATTATATATATTATACCTTGCTGAAAATTTTGTTTTATTCTATTTCATAATTTCTTATGCTTACTGTGTCTTTTGTAGATGGCTCGTCTTAGGCACACCGCACGGAAGTCAGTCATTCCTTTCTTGCCTTCTCGTCTCGCGGAGCATTGCTTTGCCGTCTGGTGGCTGGTCAGTCTAGCCATTTGGAGAGGCTGCACCACCGCCTGCACGAGGAGCAGGAGCGTCGGCGATAGGAGTTGGAGCAGCAGGGCTCTTCTTACTCGTCTCAGCAGGAAGTAGAGTCTGTGAGGCACTGCTCTCCTGTGCCCCCACTGGAGGCGCCCCCTCCACCACCACTGGGCGTCCCGGCCACTAGAGTAGCTGATCGAGGAGACCCCGACGATGGAGGCAACAAGCTATTGCACCGACCTCTCGGAGGAGCAGGAGCCAGAGGGATGGGTTGCTCGACCCATCACTCGTGACACCGCTCGCGGGTGTCACTTCCATGATGCACTCAACACCTTGCTACGCCAGGCATTGGACCGACGCACTTGGTCCATTGAGTATCGCTATGTTGTCTTCTAGCACAGTTGTGGGGCTTACTCGGACCGCTGGGAGGCGACTTGTTTGGTTTGCTGTCTGGAGGATAGTCTCGGGGTGCGGAGGTCTGCTCGAAGCATTATTCTATCTCTGAGCGGGACTCAGCTGAGGCAGCCATACAAGATGCCGCACGGCGTGCACTTTCACACTACTGCTCAGTGTTCGGTGGGGTGGCCGATGGTATTGACTTGAGGTATTACCCCACCGTCCACCTGGCAGCACAGGAGGCATGATTATCTCACCTATTGGTGAGGACAATCCTAGGTTGAGGAGCACAGTCAACCTAGCCGCCATGCAAAACACAGAGCTAAATCATGCTTTAGATGAGCTGAGTAGGGCTTGTGTTGAGATCGCCCAGTTGTGGGCTGAGCACGCGGAGCGCCGTCACCTAGAGGATGGCTCCCCCACCCCCGTCGGGACTCAGCACCCGTACCGCTCACCTCAGCGTGGACACCATGTTTATGGCAATCCCGACTGTAGGACTCGGATAAATTTAGGACCCTAGATTGTCAGCGTTGGTGTGACACCCCATGTATCTATTTCATGTTTTGTCGGGAGATTTATCCTAATCTCGGATGCACAGTGAAAATTTCTTTTTCTTGATCGCATCTATCTCCATTTATCAAGTTATTCATGAATGTTTCACCAAATTTGGAATTATTCGATCTCAAGAACAGCCAAATTTGGAGCCTGTTAAAACTTTTATTTCTCGGAGCAAAGGCAAACTTGAAAGTCAATCTCGTCTCGCAACTCCTGTCTACACTCATTTATTTGGACTCTCGATAGTTCTTATATTATCCAATCGGTGTCTGAATCCGATTTCTTGATATTCGGTCTATGTCCGACTATTTAATCTGAATACGCATTCTTGAGCAGAATCTCTTTTGTGTCAACCTCTAACTAATTATTATACAAATCGACTTGTTTTCTCTATATCATAATTCATCTTTATGCATCAAGTGTCTTCTAAAGATTTCTCGAAGTTTGAAACAAATGCTCACATAAAAAGATGAATCATATACTTGCTTGAAACTTCTCGTTTGGACAAATGCAAATTTTGAAATTTAACCAAACCTTGCCATCTTGCTCAAACAACTCTATATGAACTCTACAACAAAAGTTATTAAGGGTTCATGTAGAGAAAATGCCAAGGAAATGTCGAGAAAATACCCCAATTGCCTTAAAATATAATTTGAAGCCTTATAATGATACTACTTTGACCAAAGTAAAACTTTAATTTATGTTCAAGATATGAGGTTTGACCTTTAATAAAAGTTGTAAAACCTGTGTTATACAACAAATTTTATATTTAAATTGAGCCTTGATTCAATCTCTAATTATCTCAAACAGTGCCATCAAGACAGAATGAAAATCTGATTTCAGGATTCGAATTCTTCTAAGTCTGAAAATCAGTGTCGTTCAGGTCGACGTCTCGTGTTACCTAAAATTTGTTGAACAACTCAAATTTCTCTAAATATAAAAGTTGTTAATAACTAAGAGAGGCACAACATATTAAAAGATGACATTCATCCGATTCCATTTGACATATTTTGACACTCAGTTTTTACCAGTTGCCACTGATTTCTAACCCACTGACAAACCAATTTTCGTGGGTCTATAACTCTCTAACTAGTGCCCGAATCACCTCAAGCCCTATACAAGATTTGTAGAGTGTACATCCAGGAAGATATCTTCTACAGTGACCAGGGTCCGATTCCAAAAGGAAAATGCCAAAAACGTCCATCCAAAGTCGCTCTACCACCTGCTACAGCTGGCTGACGTGACCAGAGCTCTGCAGCTGCCGCCCGTGTCCGCCAATGACTTGTGTGTCGAAGTGTATTATTTTGGTGATTGTGTTAAGTTGAACGAAGAGTCTCAAGTGCATGTCGTGCTCTGGTTGCATTTGAGATAGCAAATTATAAGTGTTGCACGATATGAGGTTCGATCGATGTAGTTAACATTGATTTGGACTGTAGAGAGGTGGTGACATGCCGAAGTAGTCATTGCTTCCTCTACGGTTAAGTCGGGGTCATGTGTGATGATGTTATTTATGTGGTAAATGCATGTCGAAATTGTTTATGTCATGCAATATGATTAGAAATGTGAAGAATGGATATGGTGTTTCGAAAAGGTTAGCCAATAGGTTCGGTCAAGCATGGTAGTTGTTGAATCGCTTATGTTGTAGAATTGATGCTCAACATGATAGACCCTCTAAAATGTGCTATTTTAGGTGACTTGTGTGTTAACCAATTTAAGTTGAGAAATGGTTAAGAAAAGCTGATTAATATGCTCCAACCCATGTTTTTGAGTTGCAATGTCTAAAATGGTTTGCTAAGTTTATACTGTGTTAGCTAACTCTTGTTAAGTAAGGGTCAATTACTGTTAAGTGATTGTTATATATATGTTATGTTTCTGATTGTGATGATAATAGGCAAGCCGACGTGTATGTTGTATAGCAGGTTGTGTCGTTGCTCTGGTTAGCCGACTTGTTAGGTGGCTTGGTTAAGCTCGCGGTTACGATGATTTGCTTGTTATGGCCGCGGATAAAAAGTAGTAGTGTTCATGTGATGTCTAAGTTAAAATGCAAACTATTGTGTGAAGAGCGCATCGATATACATATATACCGGGTTTGATTATTGTGGTGAATGCGTTTGTTAATTGTGTACTATAATTCTAGCGCACGAAATGACTTGGATAAAAATTAGTAAGTCGACTTGTTAGTCCTCATTTGTTTGTTTCAACTCTAATAAATGGTAAAGTGTTAGAGTAATTCAAGTCTCTAGAACACGGCAATTCTTGAAGCAAATAGGAGCTGAAATTTATTATTTGCTGTTTTGGGCTGCACGCACTGTTTTCGCCGTGTTGTTTGTTTAATGAACTAAATTATGTTTTCTGTAGAAAATTCATATAAGAAGGTTGTAGCTTCTTTTCTTATCTTACTTGTGTTAAAATTTCATAACCATAGGCCTGACAGTTTAAGAGTTACGAATTTTACAAAATGGTTGCTGTGTTCTATCCACTGTCAGAACAGATTTCGAAAGCTGAATTGTTTGATTTGGTTAAACATAAATCACTTCTGGGTGATTATAAAAGTTATGTACTACTTTTTCTAAGCTTTCCAAAAAGTCTTGGATCATTCTTTTTGGTGGTCTGAAGGTTAAGTTATAGGCGTTTGAAATGTGAAGTCTGAATCTGTCTAAATCTGGACAGCAAAGCCTTCTAGTGTCTTTTATCCTTAATTGCATATTGAATCACCTTGAGATGTTTATAAATGTCATGTTGGCAATTTCATTATATTTCTATAAAATCTGGGATCACCTGAATTGGGTGCATGAATCTCTAGTTATGGATTTTTAAATTTGCAAGTCTGAATCTGTCTAAATCTGGATAGAGCTATCGTGTTAGCACTTTTTGACCTTGTTAAGTGTTGAATTGTGTTGAGGTAAAAACACCAAAGTTGTAGAGCACTTTTTAAGCTTTCCAGAAAGTTCTAGTTTTCTATTTTTGGATTAATATTTGAAGAGTTATGATTAAAACAAGTAACTGCTGTGTTGCTGTCCAAAAATCTGCAAGTGCTCATTTGATTGTTTAGTTCACCCTTTTTGCTAAAAATGTTTGGTTAGCACTTAATTAATGTAGACTTGCCATGACTAATCTTAATATTGCATGTGTGTCATGTTTTATATGTTTCTTTCTCTAGTTGATTGTGATATAGGAGTTCCATAGACATTGATGCCTATGTCCTCTATTGAACTTGTGTTGTCTGGGATGCTTTTGTGCGATCAATAGAAGAACTAATGAAAAGCCGTATCCAATTAAATAAATGCTTGTACTCGTGATGTCGTGTTTATGGTGGCTATGTATATGATAATGTTTGTCGGTTTCTTAGTAGTGTTAAATTCGTAGGTCGATAACGTATGGCTAATTAGACCTACGTATGATCGTTGGCGGTACCGTGTCTTGCGCCTTATATCTAGTTCGCTACCGTGTGTCTTTGTATATCTTGTGATATTTTTCATGATATTCATACATATGCATCTTGCACCTCATTTAGGATCGAGAGATGATGATCGTGCGAGATAAAGGACGTGGAGTAGAGCTGACTCCAAGACGGTGTTGGCAGATGCCTTGAATATGGACAGATAGAACAAAGGCCAGGATAGGAGATGCTCGCCAAGCGAGTATCCCCCAGCAAACACTATCTAGTGTTGAATTCCAGGCAAGCTCTGGTTTTATGCATAACTGTTATATATGCTATTTTACTGCACTTAATGTTTGTAGGCTTGTACCGTGCACTTAAGTGTAGGAGTTGCTTGAAACCCTAGTTGCATGAACTTAGGATTCCTTTTGAGATGGATACTAGTATGCTAGGTCGAGTAGCTGCTATGCTAAATCAGGATCTCGATAGAAGTTGAGTGATTTTTCTAGCACTTGCGTGAGGTCAGGAGTTGGTTGTATCCATTTTTGATAACAGAATGATGATGGTCTATGGACATGGATCCATGGGGATGCATTATCTACGAGACAAAATTGGAATAAGGATTAACGTGCCGATACCTGTGTCAAGCGTTTGAACATACTAAACACAACCGATAAGCCTAGTACCTGATTGAACCTGCCCGCAGACTTTACCCCTCACTGGATCTGAGATGGAGTCTCCCATGCCGGATTATGGTGGGTACAAGTGCGGCTGTTGCACGCGGCAGCCGGGGACAATTGGAGCATTGTACGCCAAGGCCGTGAGCCCTATTCTGTTGCCAGGGAATCGATAGGGACTGTTGACGTGTGTGGGGACGGAGTGCCCCTACATGTTGTGTGTTTAGGTTTACCTTGCAAGGTTAAAACTCGATTTGAATCGTCTGCTTCTCGCAGCTAATGAGACTTCTTGATCCATTGTACTGCATTGAGTAATAAGTGGAAATGAGGTGACGGGCAAAAGATGTTGATTGATATAATGTGTGATACCATGTATGAATAGCTAGGTACTCATCTAGTCTAAAATTACTATTCTAGAACTTGAAAATCTAAAACTTGATTTTAGACTCAGCTAGTGCTTTTGGCAAACCAAACCCCTCAGCCAAACAGCTTCATGGTCTAGAGGTAGAGGAGTAGACTCCTCACACCGGGTAGGTCTAGCTGAGTATTAGTATACTCACCCTTGCTTGTGGCATAATTTTTGCAGGTACCTCCTTGTTTTGGTTGATGGTGTGACTTGGCCTCCATCCCCGCCACCGGGATAGATGGTCGAGAGGGTTACTTCTTCCGTAGGAGAGGACCAGGAGGAGTAGCGTGGCCAGGCTTCGCCATGTTACTCAGTTTTCTCCGTTAGTTATTTCCTCTGCATTAAAAATTATGGTTACTATTTCTAAAACTCCGGTAATGTAATCACTACTGATACTTCTTAAATTTGTGGTATTATGCTTTATTATATTTCTCTGTGCCTCACCTTCGAGTGAGCTAGTGGTATTCGATCCTTGGTAAGTGGCTTTATCAGACTAGATCCGAGGGACTGACGGTTTATTCCGATTTAAGTGCGTCGTTGCCTCTAAGGCGAGACTTGGTCTGGTCGGTTCCGCCACAGTTGGATCTTGTAATTAATGTTTAAAATAGAAGTCTTAGCCTTAGTCTCACTCTCAGTTAGTCTTAGTTAGACATGGTAGTTTGCTTATCCTGTGTTTTTATGTTTGTCATGATGAACTATGATGGATTTGGATCTTCGTAATGGCTGTCGCCAATGTGTGGGTACCCCCTGCACTTTGGTTTACCTGTTAATGTTAATAAAATTAGTTATCTAGTTGGGAAGCCTTTTATTCTACTTTCCTCTTTATCTGAGAAGCTGTGTTTGCCTGTGTTGGGAGTCAGTGAAGATGCTTATCTGTTCAGCATTGTGGAAGAATTCTATACTCTTTTCTTATGCTGCAAGATTTGTAAGATTAGTTCTGATGTGTGATTGAATTCCGTCAGACAACAGGCACAGAGGAGGGAGGCGTGCTCAGTAGGAGCAGCAAGCATTGCAAGATGAAGCACCTCAGCAGCAGTTGCCACTGCTGCTCCTGATGACAATAGAGCAGATGTTTCTAATGCAGACTCGAGCAGTCCAAGCAATTGGTCAGACTCTGGCCACCATGCAGTAGCAACAGCCCCCACCTCAACCTCAGATGTAAGTGCAGATGCCTCAGATGCACAGAGATAAGCATGCAGAATTCATGAGAGGTCATCCCCAGTGTTCGCTCACTCTGCTGACCCCATGAATTCTAAAGATTGGCTACGTACCGTAGAGCGGGAGCTGCACACCGCTTAGTGTGACGACAGAGAGAAGGTTCTGTATAGTCCCCATCTGTTGAGGGAAGCAGCTTAGTCTTGGTGGGAGTCCTACCTCGCCACCCACGCCAACCCCGACACCATCGCTTGGGAGGAATTCAGAGATAATTTCCGTTAGTATCATGTCCCAGCAGGTCTGATGACAGTGAAGAAAGAGGAATTTATGGCGCTCAAGCAAGGGCCCATGTCAGTCAGTGAGTACAGAGATAGGTTTCTGCAGCTGTCCCGCTATGCTCCTGAAGATGTCAACACAGATGCTAAGAGGCAGTATCGTTTCTTAAGAGGCTTAGTCGATCCCCTACATTATCAGCTGATAAACCATACCTTCCCCACATTTTAGCACCTAATCGATAGAGCAATCATGACAGAGAAGAAGCGCAAGATTGGTGGACCTCAGCCTAGAAGCAGCAATCGCCCCCGTTTCTCAGGCAACCCACCTCAGCAGTTCAAGCAGAATCAGCGCCCGCCTCAGCAATAGTTTTAGAGGTAGTACCCTCAGCATCAGCAGCAGAATCGCAAGAACAGTCAGACAGGAGGAAGTCAGTTCCAGAGGCAGAATCAGCAGGCACCTTGTCTCCCTGCCCCAGTAACTAACCAGAGCAGCCAAGCAGCCCCATTGCAAGGAGGAGACAGAGCATGTTTCCATGGTGGAGAGCAAGGCCATTGGGTGATGCATTGTCCAAAGAAGGTAGCTCAACAGCAGTCAGGCCCTAGTGCCCCAGCAAAGTAGAATGTGTCTCAGCCAGGAGCAGGCAATCGCACCCAGACACGTTACAACCATGGGAGACTGAACCATTTGGAGGCTGAAGCAATCCAGGAAACACCAGGTATGATAGTAGGTATGTTTCAAGTTGAATCCCATATTGCAGAAGTGTTATTTGATACTGGAGCAACACATTCATTTATTACTACATCATGGGTAGAAGCGCATAATCTTGCAATAACTACCATGTCAACACCAATTCAAATCGATTCAGCCGGTGGTAAAGTTCAAGCCGATAGTGTTTGCTTGAATGTAAGTGTGGAAATAAGGGGGATAGAGTTTCTCGCTAACCTCATAGTAATGGGTACCCAGGGAATAGATGTTATCCTAGGGATAAATTGGCTAGATAAGTACCAAGCAGTTATCAGATGTGATAAGAGGACAATTAAGTTGGTGTCCCCACTAGGAGAAGAAGTGGTGATTGAGCTAGTCTCACCTGAGCCAAGAAAAGGAGGTTGTCACCAGAGGGCTATTGATAGCAAGGAGGCAGATCCACTCGAGACTATCAATGTTGTGTCAGAATTTTCGGACGTGTTCCCGAAAGATTTACCAGGTATGCCACCTGCGCGGAAAGTTGAGTTTGCCATAGAGCATCTTCCTGGAACCGCCCCCATTTCTAAGAGAGCCTATAGGGTATCTAGACCAGAGATGGTTGAGCTCAAGAAGCAAATAGATGAGCTGTCGGAGAAAGGTTACATCAGACCAAACACCTCACCTTGGGCTGCCCCTGTCCTATTCGTGGAGAAGAAGGATGGCACTAGGAGGATGTGCATCGATTATCGAGCTCTGAATGAGGTCACAATCAAGAACAAGTACCCCTTGCCCAGAATAGAAGATCTGTTCGACTAGCTGAGATGAGCCAGCATGTTTTCAAAGATAGATATGAGGTCAGGTTATCACCAGCTCAGGATTCGACCTTCGGACATCCCGAAGACGACATTTATTACCAAGTATGGACTGTATGAGTTTACCGTCATGTCTTTTGGCCTGACGAATGCACCAGCCTTCTTCATGAATCTAATGAATAGTGTATTCATGGATTATCTCGACAAGTTTGTGGTGGTATTTATTGATGACATTCTCATATATTCTCAAAGTGAGGAGGAGCATGTGGATCATTTGAAGATGGTATTGCAGAGATGGCAAGAGCACCAGCTGTATGCAAAGTTGAGCAAGTGCGAGTTCTGGATTGATGAAGTCCTGTACTTAGGTCATATTATAAACAAAGATGGGTTGTCTGTGAATCCGAAGAAAGTGGCAGACATTCTGAACTGGAAAGCACCAACAGATGCTCGAGGAATCAAGAGATTCATTGGAATGGCCGGATATTATCGATGATTCATTGAGCGAGAAAGATGGATTTTTGAAGGTTATGTTTAGATAAGTATTTTAATCCATAGCTGCTTAATGTAATTGCCCTTCGATCGTATCCTCGATCGTTGTTTTCTCTTTCTCGCTTAGTCATAGGTGCGAGCCCTACGCCAAGGGTCTGCTTATTTGTTATATTCTACTGCGTGGTGTATTGTTCTTTTGTATTAAAACCGTGGAATGTATGTTTGAACTCGTATAGATAACGGCCAGTTGGCAAAGTCCGAAGGAGTTGCAGGTGAAGACCCTAAGCAGTAGGTGGTTGGTGAAGGCAAGTGCCCCTTGACCCATATATGTCCTACTCATTTATAATTCACTCCCTGCATTTACACAATTTATACCTAAGGATTGACTAGCTTTGTTTATCATGTCCTATTTTACCTATGTGGGTTGGGTTAATTTGGTTTAGCTTTATGCTAGTGCTTCACACTAATCAATGAACATGATGAGATTATTTATGATACTCTGTTTCCCCTTTTGATTATGATGATGATATTGTGACATTTAAGGGGACTCGAGCGTTTTCTCGAGTGCCTCTCCGTAAGGACTAGTTCGTTGGATGACCACCCGAGAAAACAGTGCAACCATGAGGGTGGTATGGGACGCCCTTAGCTGAATAATTAGAGGAACTGGGTGTAGTTCGCTTCGCCGTCGTGCTGTCAATGGGGCTCGGTGTATGCGGCTCGCCCTGCCGAGGGTGGTTTGCCTCTTGGGGAGGACTGCAGTACATTTAGGAAACCTAACGGGCGGCTACAGCCTCACGGAATCTTTATAAAGGCTATGTAGTGAAACCCTGCCTATTCACCTTGGTAGCGTTTAAGGGTTTGATCGGCCCGAGGCAAAAGGGAATGATGGCTTGTGGTTAAAGTGTGCAACCTCTGCAGAGTGTTATGAAACTGATATATCAGTCGTGCTCGCGGTTATGAGCGGCCTTGGGAGCTCCATTGATTAGAGACACATTGATCAGAGATGTTTTGTTTATAGGTGATAATGAGGATGATGGTTTTGATTATGATTATGGTTATGGTTTTCTGGTATTCTTTCCATTTGGAAGGGTACTTTTGGGTTAATGCTAAAACATGGCTTTCTACTAGTAATAATTACCTAACCAACTAAAAGAAACTGCTTGACTTTAACCCCACATAAAGCTAGTCCACTACAGCCAAACGGGTCAATTGTTGAGTATGTTGATGTGTACTCACCCTTGCTTTACACACCAAACCCCCCTGGTTGTCCATGTTGCAACCACTACTTAGGAGAATATGAAGTCATCGAGGAGGACTTCTAGGAGTTCCAAGAGTATGATGAGTTCTAGGCATGGGTTAGCAGCAAACCCCCAGTCGGCTGCTTATGAAGGCCGTGTTTATCTATGTTTCGTTTTCGCACTTCGATAATTGTTAATGACTATGTGGATGCCTTGGACATCATGATGTAATCAACTATTACCTTCTTTTATGTTATTATTTAAGCACTGTGTGATGATGTCTGGTTACGTAACTGTTGTGTACGTGAATTGCTGATCCTAGCACGTACATGGTTCGCATTCAGTTTGCCTTCTAAAACCGGGTATGACACGTCCATCCGAGATCTAGCGTTCTGGGTTTAATCAGAACAGATCTAATCTCAACCATCTGATGCAGATCGAGCCGCTCAGACCCGCTCCCCTCACCTGCGCTCTGCCGCTAGGCCCGGCCGGTCAGGGTGCCTCACCCCTTAGGTCACTGACACCTTGAGCCCCACCTGTCAGCGCTTGCTCGTTCGCGCGCGCTCGTCCACGGATCTGATCTTAGTCGTTCATCTATAATCGAGCGGTCGAGATTGTCTGATACCCCTTCGCGCGGTGGTTTTGCTTAAGAAACCCCCAGGTTTTTTGTAATGAACCCGCCGTCCCTCTGTTTCGTGCGTAGGCCCCTGTAAACTTGCATATTGGACCCTAGGCTTTCGTTTAATCACAGAATTAGACTTAATTTCATATTTCAAACTTCAAAACTTGTTTATTTCATATCTTTTTCATATGAACTCCAAATTTAGTGGTTCAAATTGCAAAATGTTCATAGGAATATTCTCTGATGAAATAAATTATGTTCATCCACAGTCTGTGTACTCTAAGTTTAGGTCTAAGCTATAGGTTAGTTTATGTGTTAATTTACTTATTTAAGAAAATAAATAAAAAGGAAAACCCTAATGATACTTAGGTGTTTAATTTTGTGAGATTAATATTATGTCATGTATGAAGTTATCCATGTTATAATTTTGTGTCCCACCAAAATTAGTAGAACCAAACTATGTAATCCATAATGTTTAGGAAATCACTAATTTTCAAGTGCACTAATCCCTAATACTTAGGTTTAGCTTTTGTGTTATAATGTCTTGTCAAACTAGTGTATACCTGATTGCAAATGTTTGGTGTGCTATTCATTTGTCTCTTTCCAAATGTATTGAATGTATGATCGCTTTATTTAGACAACGAGCAGCCCATGGTTCCTGAGTGTGTTGCCGAAGATCTTCCTGAGCAGCAACCTGGTGAAGGCAAGTGTCCTCTGACCTGTCATGTCCTACATACTTTATAATTCACCATCATGCATTACATTATTGAAACCTAAGGATTGACTAGTCTCTATTTACTTATCCTTGTTTACCTTTTGGGTTATCATGGTTAGCACTATGCTATTGCTTTAACCTGATCAATGAACATGATGTGAATATTTATGGTACGATGATGTTATCCCGATAATGATCTTGTGATAATATCGGAGAGAAAATCCTCATACCGGTTGGCGGAATGCACCCGCCCTAATCCTAAGATGAGGAGGGGGCCTAAGCGTTTTGCCTGTTTGGTGGATTCGGGATGAACACAAGAACACGTGAGGGTTTATAGTGGTTCAGGCCGCCGGAGCGTAATACCCTACCTCCACTTTATGTAAGTTGTATTGAGAGTGTGTGTAAGCGTGTGATTGAGCGTGTGAGCTTGTCTATTGAGCCTATCCCTTGTAACGCTATGTCCCTTCCCTTTTATAGTTTAAGGGAGGTACATACAAGGATGCTGAGCCCCGACATGTGGGGCCAGGAGCATAATGGTAGGAATACATTATGTGAATAGTAAATGTTGATAGCACACAAAGATCCTCTGCCTTAGTAACGCATGAGTAATCAGTGGGAGTCATGATGACCACAGTCCATGCAGCATTGATAGTCGAAACGTGCGAGTAATGGTGAGTAACAGCATGGCCCACGTATCGTGGACTGAGCACGGTGCCTGTCAGTGGAATGGACAGGCGCACGTCTTATCCGTAATGATTACGAAGGCGCGCGTAGCCCAGAGGTATCATGCTAGGTTCCACCCGTTGGCTTATGCCGCGCGCAGTATGCCACATGGCAGCATCGGGTCTCCGCCTGATCAAGGAGCAGGAGTGTATGCGGATAGATCCGGATTCCACCAGACTAGGTCTGGACACGTGTCAATACCAGACCCCCGCTTGGGCCCTGATTAAGGCTCGGGTGTGTTCTATCCTAGAACCTTGGGACCCTACTGTGGGTAACCCGGACCCCATACGGGGGGGGGGGGGGGGCGTCCGATCCATACATGTCGGGGCCCTGTTCCAAACTTGGAGGTCCGGACTGTATATCCAGGGGACTGGCACTTTCCCATGGGGGTCCGGACTCACTGTTGATGCCTTGGAGTATATCACTTTCTCTAGACACATGGCAGCTTCGGACCCGCCCATGTGGTGGGGTCAGGCGCTGTTGCTGGCCCAGAGTAGTCGCTCGAGGCTGGTGCGAGTCATGGCCTGGTCCCACATATAGCTCTTTTACCACGCGACGTACTGCGTCTTTATACAGTAGCAAGGGGTACCCTAGTTTTAGGGTACCGGCAGTGGCCCCGAGCCCACCTCAGGGGAGGATGCGAGCCTGTAAGTGGGGCTAAAGCTTGTATTTTGCCTCAACATGGCCTGATTGGTGATTGGCGCGCCGTTTCAGTGCGTCTGCTGATGCACTCTCTCTCAATCACCTTCGGTCAAGCCAACTGCCATATCTGTCCCCGCGGCTGACTGACCCACAGCCCCCACGCCTGGTGGTTTCGTCGGGCCACACGCGGGGCACCTCGTTACCACTGCATTGGTTTAAAAAGTTACATTTTGTCTCCTGCAGCGGCCCCAAGGAGGCGCACTACTGGCGCGTGCGGCGGTTCGCTTTTTCCGCACCCGAAATCCTGCACCCAAGCTGTATGACTCGTGGACCCGGGCCCCTGTGTCATAGACTGGGCTGCCTAGATCCTAGGTGCCTATCGAGCGTGATTTCCTGAGGCGATTGAGGGTCGCGCGGAAGGGTTTCCCTAAACAAGGACTCTGGTTTCCTTGAAAAAGGATTCACCTCGCGTGCAGCAGTTACCTTTTCACATTCTCTTCTAATCGACTGCGCCTCTTTGCCTTCGTGCTCTTCTGCTCTACGCCCACGCCGCCGCACACGCCATGGTTTCGCTTGGTCATCCCGACCGCTTTCAGTCTGAGGAAGCACTTAATCTGGTGCGCGACCTGCTTGGGTGGAGAGCGCCAGGGCTCACCGGAAGAATCCATGCTGGCGCTTCCCCCCTTGGTGATCTCGCCGCCGGGGAGTTTGTGTTGTTCACCTCCTACATCTCTTGCGGGTTGGCGCTGCCGATCTCGCCCTTCTTCCTGCTACTGCTGGAGGAGTTTGGGTTTCAGCTTCAACACCTCACGCCCCACTCCATCCTCTAGACAGCCATCTTCGTCCACCTCTATGAGATGTTCGTAGGTGTGGCCCCCTGCACTTCCCTCTTCTACTACTTTTTTGTGCTTGTCAAGTCCGGGAAGACTAGAAACCACATTGGTGCCTACTTCTTCCAGACGAGGCCAAATCCGGCCGTAGTCTACATTCCCACCTTTGGTGGAGCGAGGTGGGAAAACTGGCGCAATGATTGGGTGATTGCTAGCGCCGAGGCCAATGACTGCCTTGTCCTACCGTCCAATGGATCAGCCGTCGTCCGCAAGCAATGGAGGGCCAAGCCGTCCCTCTCGCTAGAGTTCCTGCCCATATTGGACTGGATCAAGGTCTTGGCCCTGGGCGGCCTGACCTCAATGCACATTGTTGGCAGGATCATGCCGCTACAGAGGAGGCCACACCTGTGCTGCTGGTTCACCGCCCCGAACGACATCGGCAGGATCCAGCGTGGGCTGGGCACCAATCTATCCTAGGATGAGCTCGCAGTCCTAGTGGGAGGGATTACTGGGGAGACTTTTGTCCCTGAGTCCCTGATCCTCCCCCAGAACATCCCGGCACTCTACGATGACCCAGGGCTGAGGACGGCGATCCTGGCCACGCTGCCGACCCTCGACGACAGCGGCGTGGCGGTTCGCCAGACCGGCGGCCGGGACCCCCTCCGTGGGATCTGGATCTCCGATGCACCGGCTGGAGGTCCCCAGCCCGCCGGTATGGCTCCCAGCACCAATCCCGCCTTGGCCCCCAGCCCCTTGGACAAGGGTAAAGGGGCTGCAAGCAGTGCCTCCGCCCTAGGTAGCTCTGGGGGGTCAGAGGAGGAGAGGCGACGCAGGCTGCGTCGCACTAACGGGTCACTTGTTTCGGACCCCCCACAAGCGTCAGAGGACTGCTGGTCGGGCCGAGGAGGCCAGCTCCCAGGCCCATGGCGCGCAGAGGAGCGTCAGTCCTCCGGTCCCACCACCACCACCACCATCTGGGAGTGATTACCCCCAGGGGCACCAGCAGCAGCAACAGCAATAGCAGCAACAGCAGCGGTTGCCCCGCTTCCAGGGTCACTGGAAAGTCCAGGGCCCTAAGTAAGTGTAGCCCTTTTTCCATGAGTCTAATCATCATGCCGACAAGTCTTATCCTATCATCTGTTCACCAAGGCTTCTTCCTCCGTCGCTCCCAAGGTCACGCCTCCTCCGCTAGATACCAGGCTCACCGACGGGTCTGGCTCTCAGCAGCAGGAATCTGCCGAGGGCGGTGCCGACGGACCACCCCCAGCTGCTGCCAAGACAACGCTAGTGGCTTCCCATGCCCCAGCCAGGGGTCCGGCGGTAGCAGCGCCAGCGTCAGGTGGCGTCGCAGTGGCGGAGTAGATCCCAACTAGGGGATCCGCGCCTACTCCCGACACTGGGGGTGATGCAGGAGGCGCGTCCAGCTCCAACCCCCGCCTGCTCCGGAGGAGATGGAGATGGTGTTTGGGCGACGACTCCGGTCGGGTGCCGAGCAAGAAGCTACGCTAGTCCCCCTCCCCCGCATGCTACCCATGCCCACCAGGTCCTTAGTGACACTGGGGCCGCAATCTTGCGGGAGTGGGAGGCGCTTGAGGCCGAGCACCAGTGCCTCAGTGACTGGCGCACCCAACTAGAGGAGCGCACCAAGACGGCGTCCCGCTAGTTCATCTCCGAGCGGTCCCAACTCGAGCGGGACCGCAAGGAGTACAAGAAGGACCTCCAGAAGGTGTGCGCCAGGGAGCTGGAGGCGCACCGGAGGGAAAAGAAGGTGGCCAGAAGAGAGGAGGCCGTGACCTAGAGGGAGGCCCTCACGACAGAATACCAGGCCAAGCTGAATGCCCTGGACCAGACACCGGAAGCCCAACAGGCCCAGCAGGTCAAGGCTGTGGAGAGGCTGTAGAGATGGAAGCAAGAGCTCGAGGGCAAGGCCAGCGACGCCGCCCTCGCCGAGGAAAATCTGAAGGCGAAGGAACAGTCCTTGGACAGGCGAGAGATGGACCTCGCCAGGCGAGAGACGGATCTCACCTTCAGGGAAGAAATGCTCACTCGGCAAGGTGAGTTGCTGACCGAGCATGAGCTCGAGGCGGAGGAGAAAGAGAGGAAGCTAGTGGAGCAGATCCACCAGTTCAACACGGCATAGGCGGTGTCGGGTGTCTAGGCGGTGGAGGCCACCAGGAAGGCCCTTGAAGGTCTCGAAGCGGAGCACCGCGCCGGGGTCTAGCGCATTGCCACGTGGGCCAGCGAGGCAAGCACGACATTGGTGTCGCTGGGGATGAGCCCCATCCCAGTGTCGGAGCTGCCAGCGTCAATCTTCGATGCGCTCCCGGTACTGGACTCCGCCGCTGATTGCCTCCGACGCCTGGATCAGATCCTCGGCGCCCGCCTGGAGGCAGAGGGGAGCAAGCTCTACCGGGCGGTGGTTGAATATGTCCTGACGTGCTTCCGGAGTCACGACCCCACCATATCCTTGGCGCCGGTGATCGCTGGTCCGGTAGCCACCATAGAAGACGCCACCTGGGAGAGCATACAAGACGCCATGGAGCTGGTGGCCGAGCGCTTCCAACGTGATCCTGCTGACGACGAGTAGCTGAATCTGCAGAGACAAGGCGAGGGTTTCGCTAGGAGGCGGCTGTAATAATTTTTGGTCTTGTAACATATTATAAGAACCATTTAATAAAGTAAAACTGGAACTTATCTTGTATGTTATTTGTCCTTGTTGTGTGTAGCATCATCAACTTCCCCCTCGTACTTGGCCCCATAGGAGGTGGGCTCGACATGTCGAGGCTGGATACTAGTATACCAAAGAGAAGATTGGTTGCCTGGTCCTTAGGAGGTAGTCTCTACGGTTTGAGACTACCTACCTCTGGACTGGGACCTGGACCTGCACACAGCTTCGGATTTGAAGTGTTAGGAGTGCACCCATAGGACCCATTATCTGGTATCTGTCTTCCTTTGATTCATGCTACAAGACCTATAGGATTTAGCCTGGGAAGCCAAGCCGTATGCCCAGACCTACAGGATCATAGCTCCAAATACTAGGGTACCCGTTGCAGAGTGGTGGAGCATGTAGGCTTAGGGTACGAAACACGGCTAAGCGGCTACACAGCTCCGGACCAATCTAGGAGACGAGCACTCATTCTCTAGAACTGGACCCGCAGGTTGCTGGACCCCCTGTAGTAGTAGAGGGGTCCTGAACTGCAATCCTGGCTACTCAATTTGGATGTCATCATACCAGCAAGGGTGGGAAACTGTATGGGTGGGTTAGATAAAAAATAATGCTTGAAAACTATAGCAGAATAAAACCATCACAAAAGCACATCTGAGGGTAAATCTCTTCATTATAACTTGATATACATGGGTGTAGACCAACAGGCCGGGCTTACGAGGGCGGACCTCACCGGATTGACGTACACATATGCACAACCCAGTTACAAAGGAAGAAAACTCAATCCCCCAGTTTTGCTTCTATGGATAGAACTTATGGAGATGCTCTATATTCCAGGGATTGGGAAGAGGTACTCCTTCTATTGTGGCAAGGCAGACAAACCTAGGTCGGCATATTTCCGTCACCTTGAAGGGTCCTTCCCAACTGGGAGAGAGTTTGTGTAGCCCTTCTCGGTTCAGTACTCGCCTTAGGACTAGGTCCCCGACCCTGAGCTCCCTACTATGCACAAACCGTTGGTGGTAGCGCCTGAGCGCTTGGTTGTACCGTGCATTTTGGATCGCCGCTTGCCATCTGCATTCGTCGATGAAGTCCACGTCCTCACGCCATAGCTGTTCCTACATAGACTCATCGAATGACTGGACCCGTGGGGAGCCCATAATGATTTCTGGGGGAAGACAGGCTTCGGCCCCGTAGACCAGGAAGAACGAGGTCTCCCCGGTGGCTCGGCTGGGTGTGGTCCGGTTCCCCCATAGTATGGACGGAAGCTCGTTGACCCAATTTGCACCATGCTTTTTCAAGCAGTCATAGGTGCGTGTCTTGAGTCCCCTGAGGATTTCTGCGTTTGCCCTCTCAGCTTGGCCATTGCTCCTGGGATGAGCCACAGACGCAAAGCAGAGCTGGGTGCCGATGCCCTCGCAATACTCTTGGAAGAGCCGACTTGTAAACTGGGTCCCGTTGTCCATAATGATACGGCTTGGGAACCCAAATCTACAGATAATCGACTTAAGGAAGGCAACAACACCACCCTGGGTGATGCTGACCATAGGGGTGGCCTCTGGCCAATTTATGAATTTGTCGATAGCGACAAAGAGGAAATGGTACCCGCCGACGGCCCTGGGGAATGGTCCCAGGATATCCACCCCCCATACGGCGAATGGCCAGGAGGGTGGAATCATTTGTAGAGCCTGAGCCGGTGTGTGTATCTTCTTTGCATAGAACTGACATGCTTTGCAGGACTTTACCAACTCAGCTGCATCCTGCAGAGCGGTTGGGTAGTAGAAGCCGTGCCGGAAGGCCTTACCAACCAGTGCGTGGGATGACGAATGACTTCCGCACTCACCTCCATGGATCTCCGCGAGTAGCTCGTGGTCCTCCTCATAGGTGATGCACCACATGAGAATGTCGTTGGCGCCATGGCGGTATAGATCCCCTTCTACCACCGCGTATCATTTAGCCAACCGCACTATGCGCTCTGCACACACATGATCTTCAGGAAGGATATTTTCCTTTAGGTAGTCCCGGATCTTAGAGATCCATGCATTGGGACCACTCTAAGCTACTGGCTATGGTGCTAAAGGGTTGGTAGGACCCCTTGTAGCACACACAATCCTTGCTGGGTTCTGCAGATGTAACGCCATCGGGACCGCTAGCTTCGAGGTGCTAGTCTCGCCCCCTTCACCCAGTTCGGTAGGCTGGGCGGTAGGTCTCAGCAGCTGTCTTTCGAAGACACCCTCGGGCACGGGTGCCCAAGTTGATGCCCTCGTGGAGAGTTCATCTGCTGCTAAGTTGTTAGCCCGAGGAACATGTTGCAGTTCCAGGGCAATGAAGTCCTTTTCCAGCTTCCTTACGTGGAGGAGGTAAGCTGCGAGCCTGGGCTCGTTGCAGCTACATTCTCTGCGGACCTGCTTGATGATCAGCTGGGAGTCCCCCTTCACGAGGAGCTGGCAGATCCCTAGGGATAGGGCCACAAACAAGCCGTAGATAAATGCTTCATACTCTGCCATGTTGTTGGTGGCCTTGAACTCAAGGTGCACCATGTACTTCATTTGATCTCCGCTTGGGTCGACGAGGACCACTCCAGCACCGCCACCGTACTAGCGGGCGGACCCATCAAAGAAGAGCGTCCAGTGGGGCTCGGTGAAGACCGAAGCCCTGGACACTGTAGGTGTGGGATCCGAATCAGGATCCGAACCCCCAGGAGCGCTCGGGGATGGGGTCCATTCCACGATGAAGTCAGCCAGGACCTGGCTCTTGACAGCATGGGGAGGCAGAAAGTCTAGTTGGAACTCAGCAAGCTCCGCGGCCCACTTGGCGATGTTGCATGTGGCGTTAGAGTTGTGGAGGATGGCCCTTAACGGGAAGGAGGTCACCACCATGACCCTGTGTGCCTGAAAATAGTGGCGCAGCTTCCTGGACACAACAAGTACATCATAGATAAGCTTGTGCGTCTAAAGGTACCCAGCCTTTGCCTCATGGAGGACCTCGCTGACGTAGTAGACTTGCTTCTGGATGGTCTGGACCCCTGCGGTTGGTCCCGAGCCCTCAAGCTCCATGGTAGTTGGACCACCACCTTCTCCTAGGGGAACTTTCTGACTCCCCTGGGGATGTTGTGCCGTCCTTTCGACGACCAGCACCATGCTCACCACCTCTGTAGCCGCTACAATGTACAAGTACAGCGGCTCCCCTGGCTCTGGAGCTACCAGTATTGGTAGGGACACAAGGTGCTGCTTCAACTCTTGGAAGGATTGCCCTGCCTCCTCGGTCCAAGAGAATGGGCTGGACTTCCATAAGAGCTTGAATAAGGGTAGCGCCCTCTCAGCCAGTCTTGAGATGAAGCAGCTAAGGGCGGCCAGTGACCCCGTAAGCTTCTAGATGTCCTTGATCTAGGCTGGAGGCCTCATTGCCTCAATTGCTTTGATCTTCTCTAGGTTTACTTCAATGCCCTTTTGCGAAACCAGGAATCCCAACAACTTCCCTGCGGAGACACCAAAGACGCACTTTTCTGGGTTCTGCTTCGTGCGTGTTGCCCGCAGCTTATCAAAGACAAGGGTTAAGTCTTCCACTAGGGTCGACCCTCTCTTAGTCTTGACCACGATGTCATCGACGTATATCTCTATCCTGTCCCTAATTAGGTCCCCAAAGGTCTTACTCATCGCTCGTACAAATGTTGGCAAGGCGTTTTTCAGACCGTATGGCATTACAACATAACAGTAAAGCCCATCCACAGTTACAAAAGCGGTATGCTTCCTATCTTGCCTAGACATCTGGATCTGATGGAAACCAAAGTAAGCAACTAAGAAGGATAGGAGGTCGCACCCGGAGGTAGAATCCATGATTTGATCTATTCGTGAATGTGGATATGGGTCCTTGGGACAAGCCTTATTAAGGCTGGTGTAGTCGATGCACATCCGAAGCTTCCTGTTGGCCTTGTGAATGATGACTGGATTGGCCAGCCATACTGGGTGATGGACCTCTTTGATGAAGCCAGCGTGTAGCAGCTTCCGGACCTCCTCACGGATGAAATCCTACCGCTCAACGGACTGTCTCCGAGGCTTCTGACTCACCAGTTTGGCATCAGGGTGGATCTTCAGATGGTGCTCAATCACCTCCCTAGGGATCCCAGGCATCTACGATGGTTCCCATGCGAATACGTCAACATTTGCCTGGAGGAAAGGCGATGAGCGCGATTTCCTATGTTTCCTCCAGATTGCCCGTGATGAGGGTGGTCTGGGAGGAATCCATGCCAACCTGGATGGTTTTGACGAGACCATCGTCTGCTCCGGACGGGTGCACCTTTGGCACCTTGGTAGGCGCCTTGGTATAGGAAGTCGAGGGGTCCCTCCCCCCATCATCTGGGCGAGTAGTTTCTGCCGCCAGGGCATGCAACTTCTCGACAGCTGCAAGTGTAGCGGCGCGGTCGCCCCACACGGTGAGGACCCCAGCAGGGGACGACATCTTGAGGACCAAGTACCCATAATGGGCAATGGCCATGAACAGGTACAGGGCCGGCCTACCAATGATGGCATTGAATGGGAGGTTAACCTCCGCGACGTCGAACTGGACATTCTCTGTGCGGAAGTTCTCCTCGGTCCCAAATGTAACTGGGAGTGTGATGCTCCCAAGGGGATACACCAGTTGAGGGCCCACTCCGAAGAATGGACGAGAGGGTCCCAGTCGGGATCTTGGGATCTACAGCTGCTTGAACGCAGCGTGACTGATGACGTTGAGTCTAGCCCCACCGTCAATCAGGACATGATGCAGCCGCATGTTGGCGATGACAGGGGTGGTGACGAGTGGTAGTATACTGGCCCCTGCCATGTTTTTGGGGCAGTCAGATGCCCCAAGGAGATAGTGGTGCTCCACCACCGCTGATGTGGAGGAGCCTTTGGGACCCCTGGGGTCGCCGAAAGGACCTCTCGGCGCAGGGACTTCACGTTCCTACGGGAAGTGAGCTCCCAGCTCCCGCCGTACATCACGTACAACTTCTTGCGGCGGTCATTATCGTCACCGGAGTCGGAGTCTCCAGTGAAGACGTCCTTGAGGACTCCCTCGGGAGACTGATACCCGAGGTCCTGTTCTCCCGCGGCCGTGTCACCTTCGTCGACCTTCTCCTTGCTAGGTCGGCGACAAGGCGGTGAGCCATCCTTGGAAGCCTGCTCGCGCCGCTCGCTGACGCGCTTCGTGAGCTTGATGATATCCAGGCACTCCGAGGCACTGTGGCGAATGTTGGGATGGACAGGGCATGAACCACTGTTACCTCCTTGTTGCCGTGGGCGCTTGCCGCGCTCGTTTCGGCCTCCAGTCGTAGCTGCAACGACCGGAGCAGCAGACTGCGGCCTCTCGTGGCCGTGGTTCTTCTTCTTGTTGTTGTTGTTGCCCTGGGTGGCGGCACCCGAGCCACCCGTCTGGGTAACTTCGGTCTGTGGTGCCGAGTGCCATGCACGGCCCTCGGTAGCTCTAGCACATTTGTCGGCCAGAGCGAAGAGCGTGGTGATGGTTTCCACGTCATGCGTCGCCAACTTCTCCAACATCTTTTCATCACGCACCCCCTATCGGAAAGCAGTGATAATGGAGGCATCGGAGATGCGAGGTATGGTCACGCGTACCTTTGTAAAGCAGAAGATGAAAGCTCAGAGGGTCTCCCCGGGTTCCTGCCTTACAGCATGGAGATGAGCCTCCACACCATGTTGCTGATAAGCACTGGCGAAGTTCGCTGTGAACCATGCACAGAGCTCTTCCCATGAGTAGATGGACCTTGGGGTGAGGTTCATGAGCCAGGTCTGGGCCGGCCCGGTCAAGGCAACATGGAAGTAGCTCACCATGACGGCAGTGTTTCCACCAGCTGCCGTAATGGCAGTGACGTAGACCTGCAAGAATTCCGACGGGTTTGACGTACCGTCGTACTTCTCCGGCGGGTGTGGCCGGAAATTGGGTGGCCAAGTCACCGTGCAGAGGTGATCCGCTAGCGCGGCACAGCCCACGCCGACCAATGGGACACCCATGTGGATTCGGGCGCCCCTTGGAGTTTGTGGCGCAAGCGGAGCGAAGTCTTGGTTGAGGTTGCAACCCTCGAAGTTTTGTCGGCGCTCCCGCGCCCTCTCCAGAGAGACTCGAGCATCCTCGCCCGCACGCCTACGGTTGAGTTCTGCCCGTAGGTCGTCAGCCCTCTCTAGGGAGATTGGAGCATCCTCACCCTCATGCCTGCGGTTGAGCTCCGCCCGCAGGTCGTCAGTCCGTGCAGCCTTCACTGAGGGTGAGCACATACACGCCGACGCCTCGTGTTGATGCCGGAATGACCGAGGCCTAGGCCTAGCTGAGCCAGAATGCGCCATGCTGAGGAGACGGTCGATATCTTCACGCCACTGCTTCATGTCCCCCGACGAGGCCGTGGAACTTGGAGGGTGGCGTAGCAACTCCCTGGCTGCAGACAACGCCCTAGGAGCAGCCCTTGACGGAGCCCTGGATGTGTGTGCGAGCGTGTGGTGCTGCGCAGCGCGCACAACAGCAGCACAAAGCGTAGGGCGGTTGGAGCCTCGTGGCATGGAAGATGCTGCCTCTTCCTCCATCAGGAAGTCCTCGAGAGACAAGCCACGATGCTTGACGATCTGAACCATCGTGTCGAGCAAGAAAAACAGGCAAAAAACCTAAAGCCAAGCCCCCTACCTGGCACGCCAAATGTCGGAGAGAAAATCCTCCGGCCGGGTGGCGGAATGCACCCGCCCTAATCCTAAGATGAGGAGGGGGCCTAAGCGTTTTGCCTATTTGGTGGATTCGGGATGAACACAAGAACACGCGAGGGTTTATAGTGGTTCAGGCCACCGGAGCATAATACCCTACCACCACTGTATGTAAGTTGTATTGAGAGTGTGTGTAAGCGTGTGATTGAGCGTGTGAGCTTGTCTATTGAGCCTGTCCCTTGTAACACTGTGTCCCTTCCCTTTTATAGTTTAAGGGAGGTACATACAAGGATGCTGAGCCCCGACATGCGGGCCCAGGAGCATAATGGTAGGAATACATTATGTGAATAGTAAATGCTGACAGTACACAAAGATCCTCCGCCTTAGTAATGCATGAGTAATCAGCGGGAGTCATGATGACCGCAGTCCATGCAGTATTTATAGTCAAAACGTGCGAGTAATGGTGAGTAACAGCACGGCCCACGTATCGTGGACTGAGCATGCCGCCTGTCAGTGGAATGGACAGGCGCACGTCTTATCCGTAATGAATGCGAAGGTGCGCGTAGCCTAGAGCCGTCATGTTAGGTTCCGCCCGTCGGCTTATGCCGTGCGCAGTATGCCATGTTGCAACATCGGGTCTCCGCCTGAGCGGGGAGCAGGAGTGTATGTGGATAGATCCGGAATCCACTAGATCAGGTTTGGACATGTGTCAGCACTGGACCCCCGCCTAGGCCCTGATTAAGGCCTGGGTGTGTTCTGTCCTGGAACCTTGGGACCCTATTGTGGGCAGCCCGGACCCCATACGGGGGGGGGGGGGTCCGGATCCCATTCTAGGGGTTCGGTCCGTACACGTGGAAGTCCTGGATCAAACTTGGAGGTCCATACTGTATATCCAGGGGTCCAGCACTTTTCCATGGGGGTCCGGACTCACTATTGATGCCTTGGAGTATATCACTTTCTGTAGACACGTGGCAGCTTCGGACCCTCCCATGTGGTGGGGTCTAGAGCTGTTGCCGGCCCAGAGTAGTCGCCCGAGGCTGGTGCGCGTCATGGCCTGGTCCAACATACAGCTCTTTTACCACGCGACTAAAGATAGCCGCGTGGGTACTGCGTCTTTATACAGTAGCAAGGGGTACCCTAGTTTCAGGGTACCGACAGATACTTTATGGGACTCAGGCTGTTTCTTGAGTACCTCTTTGTAAGGACCTATTTGGGGAGCGACAACCCAGGATAACAGTGCAACCACAAGGGTGGAATGGGATGCCCTTAGCTGATTAATTAGAGGAACTAGAGGCGTAGTTGGCTTAGCCGTAGGGCCATCAATTGGGTCCGGGCACAGTACTTGCTCTGCTAAGGCTGGTTGTAGAGGTTCTTGATTTGGTTTTGTTAGTCACCCTTCCTTTGGAGAGGGGTACTGTGTTTATCAAACTGGAGAAACTTAACTGGCGGCTATGACCTCTGGGAAATCTTTGTAAAGGCTACGTAGTGATACCCTGCCAAGCCACCTAGGTAGTTGTTGGTCCTTGTTCTCAAATGCTATACATCAAGAACAAAGCAACACAATTGTTATTGATTAGGGACTTTCATCCTTCGAAGCATTATTTCCCTTGGGATATAATGATCTTTAGACGAAGGTCGTGAAGGACATACCTTCATCATCTTAATGGGGAAAGATATGAATAAAGACATATAAAACACAAGAATGTAAACAATTATTCCGAATCATTAGATTATTTATATCCTTTTTTATTAAAATGAATAAACATCAAAGATATCTATATTACATTTGTACCTTCGGCTTGATAGAAGGTGGGAAAATAGCAATGGCATCAGAGTGATTACAATTCAGCGTGAACAGTACGGTGCTACTGTTTATCTATTTATAGGCACAGGACGCAGCCTAGATGAAATTACATTCGTGTCCTTGACATTTACTGTTGACCCTAAGACAAGCTGTCAAGGATTAAGCAGTCTTTTCCCCTTTAAGTCGGTTTCTCCTTTCACCATCGTCAACGCGCTTAGCCGAAGCTTCTTCAGCCACAGCTTCGGAGCTAGCTTGTCCCTTGTTCGGATCGCACCTTCGTACCATGCATAGCTTTATCTTAAAGTCGAAGCTTCCTGAAACAGTTATTATACTGGAAAACACGTTAGTTATGTTTTTGAGGACCTTCGAAAGAGGAAGGCCCCCAATAGTAGCCCCTTGCAATATTAATTTGTTTTCACTTTTACCAAATTCAGACTGCGACGTGAACGAAGGCCTTTAGCCAAAGGTCCAAAAAAACACCTTCCCTTCGCTAGAATAGCGAAAATCAATGACATGTAGGGCCTGCCAAGTTGCAATGCACCTGGGCATATAAATAGAAACCCACAGCGACAACATTTACTGCGCCATTTCAATCGCTTGTGTTATTTTCTCAAGTTTTAATTTTCTTGCTGTCAGATCTCGCTTGTTTTGTGAGCTTCGGCATCTGCTCAAGTGTCTATCAAATGGCTAACGAGAAGAAGGTTGTGGACCCTGCTCTAGCTGGATTTTACGAGGCTATGGAAAGGACAAACCCAGAAAAGATTACGAATAAAATATTAGTTGGACTGTCTGGAGATTCTGATGATAGCGAAAGCTTTGATATGGAAAGTGGAGATGAAGATGCTGACAACCGGCCATGGCGACCAAGTCACACCATCTTCGGGAAATCATCCATTAAGCAGAGTCAAATTGATGCCATGAAAGGGAGATATTTTCGAGATATTTCCATTGTGAGAGCTGGAGGGTATAGTGCCGCCCCTGTTCTCGAAGATGATGAAGTGGTTGTTTTTAGAAGCTTCATGAAGGTAGGGCTTCGGTTCCTGTTATGCAAATTCCTGGTAGAAGTACTGAAGACCTTTGAAATTTTCATTCATCAGATTACCCCTGAGGCCATCATCAGGATGGGGGTTTTTGTTTGGGCCATGAGAAGTCAAGGGCTAAAGCCAAGCGCAAAATGCTTTTGCAATATGCACGAGCTGCTGTATGAAACGAAGGCTACTAGCAAGGAACAGTATCACAACAACTTTGGTTGCTATGGCTTCGTGCCTTGCCCTGATGTAAGCTTCCCAGTTCCAACATTTTGGAAAAGGTGGCCAGGAGCCTGGATGGAAGAGTGGTTTTATGTGAAGAATGATTTAGTTGAGAGGGAAGATATAAAAGGGATTATTCAGCGCCCCATTTGGTCTCGCTTCGGCATCAGGAGGCTAGCCACTGCTCTTGGAAATGATATAGAAACATGCTAGAGAAGCTTCAACACTGTGTGTACCTTTATTGGCACAAGAGACTTGGTTCAAGAGCACATCGCCTACAGAGTATGGCCGCTCGTGAATGAGTGGGAGATGCCGAAGGAAGATGTGCTAGGTCTAGTCAGGGTGGCTTGGTTTATCTGAAGTATACCTTCAGATACAGAGGCGAGTTTGATGAACCAAATGATGATTGGTTGAGCAGTATTGAGGCAACCAGTGACGAATTGCTTGGGGCTTATATAAGGGCCGAAGATGATGCAATGACCTTGGCCTTCGAAGGCCGAGGAAAGAAAATATTGAATAGAGTTTTTGATGTCATTGGCTTCGTATACCCTGATTATAGCTATCCCTCGCGAAAGCAGAGGAAGAAGAGAAAAGCTGCCACTTCAGCCATTTCTGCTGTGTCGAAGGGCAAAAAGATCAAGGTCTTAATGCACCGGCCAAGATATATTGAAACGGCCATAGTGCCGAAGTTTGATGAAGGGACATCTTCCACTGCTGAGGCAGAACAACTGGCTGAATTATCGAAGGCATCTGCAACCAGGCTAATCGAAACACCAAAACAAGATGTCGAAGCCAAAGAAAAAGCGGCCATAGAGCCGAAGCTAGGGGAAGCATTGGAGCTGCCAAAAATCTCGAGCCCACCAGCGGAGCCAGAATTGCCGAAGATATCAAAAGCTCATGTAATAACCACCAAGAGGAGGAGGATGGCAAGCGTGTTGCACGCTGTCATGGAGTCGACAAGGTCATTAACTCCTGCCCCTACAAAGAAGGTTGCCGAAGCTGATACAGCTTGCGCTGAAGCCGAAGCCGGGCCCTCAGTGCCCACTGAAGTAGAGCCTGCTGGCACTGGGTGAGGATCTTCAGATGCTGGTTTTGCTCTAGAGAAGAAAGATACGCTTGAAAAAATTGAATCTCCAACTCCTGAAGCACCCTCCAAAAATCTTGACTTTATTATTCGACATGCTTCAGGAAAAAGATTATTTGACGAAGAAATCGCAGAAGCCAAACACTATGCTCGGGAACTAAAATTTCCGAAGGGGTCTTAGTGTACAATGGCACCGACGAAGATGATTTTCTGTACTGTCTCCTAGAAAACAAGGAAATTTCTGTTTGTCGGGAGATGGCAAGAAATATGGGATTTCCGAAGTTTTAAGCTGGTTTTTCTGCCATGTCGAAGGATGACCTCGCAGACAGCCTTGCGTACAATAGTCTGAAGGTACAGAAGTTATGAACATAAATAGATTTTCTTTTGTTTTTTATTCTCGTGCTGATCCTTTATCTCCCTTCTTTTTGAAGGTCTTAATTCTTAGCAACGCTTTGAGGGCACAAAAAATGCTGAGGATGAAAGTTACCAGATAGCACTTAGCAACCTTCGGTCGAAGGTTATTAGACTGAGGAATGAAGCTGCAGAAAAAGACAAGATTCTGCTTTCCTTAGTGGACAGAGTAAAGAAAGATGAGGCAAAATTTAATGCACAATCCGAATTTCACAAGGCCGAAATCGAGAACCTTTGGAAACAACTTGCCGAAGCTAATGAGAATTTTGAACTTGCAAAAGCAAATCAAGAAATAAGTGAATGGAAGAACACAAGATTGGAGAAGAATGTTAAGGAGCTTCGTGAATCCAAGGAGAGATACTTTGAAAAATCCTTGGATTTTGTAAGAAAACTGAAAACCAGCTTTGCCAAGGTGGGTGCGTACTCTTCGGAGGAAACGTTCATCCGAGGTGACCCCGGAGGAGTCATTGATTGGATAGGTGAAGAAGCCGATGCCTTTGAAGAGATCCTTAGTGATCGTTGGGACATTTGTGCTTTCGCCGGCGCCCGAGGGGTTGCAGCAATTCTGGAGGTTGTGACCATGTTAAGGCTGCAGCCTAGACCGAAGCCGACTTCTCCACAGATGACACGAAGGACCCCTTATCCGAAGCCACGTTGGTGGGCGGGAAGTTTTATTCTGATGTCTGGATGAATGGTGGCTGAGAATTGGCCAACGAGATCATAAAGAAAAATGAAAAAGAAACCCATGATGCTCGAGAAGAAGCTAAACGAGCTGAAGAAGCTGCCGAGCGCGAGAGGCGTTTAGGTATTATTATTGAATTTTAGCTTTGGTGTTTGTTTTCTGGCTTTGGACTAACGATTTGTTTACTATAGCTGAACTTTCACCGCTACCCGAGCCATACGACCCCTAGGCCGATCCCGTTATGAAAGAGGCGCTGGATGTGATTAGTGTTGCCAATACCATCATCGACGAAGTCGTCGACAAACTACTGAATTAGACCGCTGAAAAAATTCTCAAAGAAGAGTAGGCTTTTGCTGTAATGAAACAATGTAACATTTGTGTATGAAACAATTATGAAACATGTATATTAATGTAATATATTTCTTTGCGATGCATGAAATTTAAGCACATACCATTTTTGAGCCTTCAGCGAAAAAACACCTTCCTTTCTTTTCATGCTTCGTAAAGAAAAGAGCCCTTTTGTAGGAAAGCTGTTGTGTGAAGGCTGTCTAGGTAAGTTTGTATTTGCCGAAGGTTTACTTCGTGCCTCAGTACATTTTCATTTATCATGCTACTGCCGAAGTTATGCTTCGTACTCAATCTTTGCTGTTGATGCGATACTGACATATGATGTAATGCTATGCGGAATGATGCAATGATATGATGCAACATGATGTTTATGTCGAATACACACTGCCCATACTGAAGCACTCAAGACTCTGCATCCCCTTAGGGACGTCTTTGGAGTCTTTAAGCTCTGCATTCCATTAGGAACGACTTTGGAGCTTCTTCACCTTCTATTTCGGTGGTATTTAAGCTCTGCATTCCCTTAGGAACGACTTTGGAGCTTATTCACCTTATATTTCGGTAGTATTTAAGCTCTGCATCCCCTTAGGAATGACTTTAGAGCTTCTTCACCTTCTATTTCGGTGGTATTTTGGCTCTGCATCCCCTAAGGAACGACTTTGGAGCCTCAGAACTTACTCTGCGCTCCCTTAGGAACGGCTTTTGTAGCTTTGGAACTTACTCTGTGCTCCCTTAGGAACGGCTTTTGTTGCTTCGGAACAAACTCTGTGCTCCCTTAGGAATGTCTTTTGTTGCTTCGAAACAAACTCTGTGACACTCCAGTGTCACGTAGGGTTTCTCTCAAGTGCTAACCCAAGAACCATCATTTTATGTGAACCAAATTGAGCATGAGCATCAAATTGACTTAAGAATAAAGGATCCACTAAGCTTATACTTAAAAGTATCATGTTCAAGGCAAATGGGATTTCAAAAGAGCAAAATGTTGCAACCCCAATAAAAACCCTAATTGAGCCCTATATACAAAATTCAAGAGAAAGGGGAAAAGGGTATGAAAAATATAGAATCATGGCTTGGGCCAATTATAAACATTAAAGTATGCTAAATAAGCAACAATAAAGATTATGGAAGCTTGGCCAAAACAATTTAAATAAAACTCTAAACAAGCTTCTCAAGTGGGATTTCATTAGGGAATTCTGAAATTCAGAATTCAGAATTTCAGACCTTAAGCCAAAGATCAAGCGTGTTCACCTTGATCCCTAACTCAAATCCTAATGGCCCCATTAACAAAGACGTGCATAACTAACCCCTCTGTCTTGTGCCAGAAGATGGCATCAGGACGCGTGCCTTGGACACATCAAACCAGAGATCTTTCCCCTGTGTGCGGCAGTGAGACAAACCAGATTTCTTCCCTCTCTATCTCTTAATCCAGTCAGCCAAACCTGCTAGCCTCCACACACAAACGACAAAGGAACCTGAGAGGAAGAGATCTCTCAACGGGATCATGGCCATAATCTCAACGATTTGGGGCCAATTCGCGCTTGAACTCGACCTCTCTCTGCGCTGCCTCGTGCTCAACGCTGTGCCAGGCGCCAGAGCGCGCACTAGCGTTCGCCGCGCACGCCCCGAGCGCTTGTCAGAGCCCCGCCCTCGACCGTGCTCGCCCGTGCCTATAAAGCCTCCTCGGGCACGCCTGACTTCACCCCGTGCTCACCATCGCCGGCCAAATGCCCCTCCCTAGCTCCGGCGAGCTCTTTTCCGCCCGCCATTGCCGCCAGAGCCTCGGCCACCATGGCCAGCCCACTCCAGTCACCCCCAAGTCGCGCCAACGCTTTGGTTAGCTTCGCCATTAGCTTGTGAAGCTTTCCAAGTCCTTGGACCCAGCAGAACTTCACCGGAAGCCCGAGATCACCCTCACCGGACTTCGGCCGCCCGCCTACGCGCGTAGACTGGGCACTCCGGTGAGCCATTCTTCAATTCCACGCGCACACACCTTCCTTGATCCATGGTGAAGCTCTTTGACCCGCTTGATTGGTCAATTGTGCCCTGGATAGGCCAGACTCCTCGCCGCCGAGGAGCTCCTCCGCCTGCACGCGCGGACCGACCAACTCCGCCCATCCCCGACGGCGACCCGCATATCGCCGTGACCCTCAGGACCTCCCCTACACCCTCGACCACCTCACCGGAGCAGTCTCGCCGCCGGTAAGCCCCTCCGCCCTTTCTTCCGCCGCGGGTACTGTTTAGATTGGGGAAAGGACCTCGGGTTAGGATTAGAAGAATCCAGGGGGTTTTCTGAGATGTCAGTGACTCAATTAAATAGTAGCCCAGGGACTAGTCTGTAAGGAAAACTTAAAACACCCGCCAGGGACCCCATTGCAAAGTAGTTTTCCATTTAATCATTTCTGTTTAATCTTTTTAATGAACAGAGAACTTAGAAAATTCATAACTGATGAATACTTAACCAAAAATTGTCAAACCAATTTTGCTGGATTCTAAATATTATGGACTATCAATTAAAAATACTGAACCCTATGCTTTCTGTTCTAATTTTTAGAGTTTAAAATTAAATACAGAAACTGACTAAACCTTGTTTAATTAAAGAAAATTAGCTATGCTTCTGTGCTGAACCTAAGAAAATTTGTAGATGTTCAAACCCCATCTAAACATTGTTTAAAAATAGTAAGAACCCCAGTATTGGAGAATTTAGTGTAAATATCCATTAAAAGCCATTTCTGCCCAAACCTTAGGAAAATCAGAAAGGCCTTAGAGATTAATGACCAGTGGATGAAATTATTTTTTCTAGTTTGCTTAAGTAACAAAGAACCTAGGAAAAATAAAGAAACCTCTAGTCTAGATCAGATTCAAAGAGAAATGTTTTATTTAGCATTATTCCAACTAAAAATCAATTATTAGAATTATAAAACCAGACCCAAAATTGATAATAAAAATCCAGTGGACTTGTAACTACCAAAACCCCACTGCAAAAATAATGGACATCCAAGCCCATCATTTTAAGTAAGGTAAATAAATATAATATGATAATGAGTCATATTCCAAATAAGTCATGAGTAACCCAAAATAATGCAATAATGGGCAAATAAAATTTTGCTAGATCAATAAGGAGATAGGCCACCAGAGAAAAATACAAACCCATTGAAAAGATGCAAAATAATACCTATTGCCAATATTTTATAAAAAAGCCATTTAATCCAATTAATGCATACCACCCCTTCCCTTAAGCAAAAAGATGCCAAACTTCAGAATGATTGCTCTTGCGCAAAGAAGAAGCTAGGAAAAATCAGAAACCTGTTATTTGATATTTTTCAAATATAGTGGTAGTAGAAAGCACCCCTTTGGCTAGAAACTTTAGAAAATCCTAGTAAAGAAATTTGTACCAAGTCATGTTATAGCATCTAAATACCAGCAAAAAAAAGTCCAAGGGAATTACCTACTATTGAATGATAGTTGTAGTTTAAATCACCCCTTCTGCCCTAAAATTTGACAATTTTGTCAAGAGAAAACTATTCACTTCTAGAACCTTAAATTTTGAGACAGGGAATCATACATCAGTAATAAGCCACTATAATTTGTGTAGAATTTTTGAAAATTTATTAGGGTGACTTGTAGTTCAAACCCACCCTAAAACCCTAAAGAAGATCAAGGGAAAAAGAGGAAAGATAAACCTCACTCCAATAAGTCCAACTTGAATTCTTGACAATTCTTACTAAAGACCTTAAAAAGAATTCGGTGGAACCCCAAAAAGAAACCTACCACTTAACTTAGCTAAGTTTGATCCAATTTACCAAGTATACCACCAAAAATCTCGTATAAGCAAGATTTAGCTCTATCTAACTCAAGTAGATCATACACCATCAAAAGTTTAAATTACTAAAGCACATATCATATCATGCATATATCTTACGCATTGCATTCATTAGATTGTAATCTAGCTGACGGAGAGTACGTACTCATCCCCGAGCAAGGAACTATCCAAGAGGAGGACCAGGAGCAAGCTCCCGAGGCTGCTATCGAGGATCTCCCCGCAGCCCCAGCTATTGAAGGCAAGCCCCGGTTTTATGCATAACCATTTATATATGCTATTTTACTACACTTAATGTTTATAGGTTTGTACTATGCACTTAAGTGTAGGAGTTGCTTGAAACCTCTAGTTGCATGAACTTAGGATTCCTTTTTGAGATGAATACTAGTATGCTAGATTGAGTAGCTGGTTTGCTAATAAGGATCTCGGTAGAAGTCGAGTGATTTTTCTAGCACTCGCGCGAGGTCAGGAATTGATTGTATTCATCTTAATAACGGGATCTATATTAGTCTATGGACTTGGATCCAGGGAGGATGCCTTGACCATGAGATGGGAAAAAGGAATTAAGGATTAATGTGTGGATACCTGAGTCAAGCTTTTGAACGTACTAAGCACATGTCGGGAAATATGGTAACCGGTAAACCTAGTACCTGAGTGAAGCCGGGCGCGGACTTTATCCCTCACGTGACCTGAGACTGGGTCTCCCATGCTAGCTATGGTGGGTACAAGTGCGGTCACTGCACGGCGGCAGCCGGGGTCAGTGGAGCATTGTATGCCAAGGCGGTGAGGCCTAGACGCGAATGGGGAATCGATGGGACGGTTGACATGTGTGGGGTCGAAGTACCCTGACATGTCGTGTGTTTAGGTTTACCTTGCAAGGATAAAACTCGATTCCTTCTCGCAGCTAATGAGACTGCTTGACCCCTTGTACTACATCGAGTAAGAAGTGAAATGAGGTTACATGAGACAATTTGTTGATTGAACTAAATGCTTGTTACCATGTATGCTTAGAAGGAGCAAACGTAGCTAAGATAATAATACTAGAATTTGAAAAGCTAAGAATTGATTTTAGAAATAGCTAGTGCTTTTGGCAAACCAAACCCCTCAGCCAAACAGCTGCATAGTCTAGAGGTAGAGGAGTAGATTCCTCACACCGGGTAAGTCTAGCTGAGTATTAGTATACTCAGCCTTGCTTGTGGCATAACTTTTTGCAGGTACGATTCAGGATATGGTTGATGGTGTGACTTGGCCTACCACCCTGCCATCGGGTTGGACGGTCGAGTGGGATGTTGCTCCGGCAGGAGAGGAGCACGAGGAGTAGTGGGCTAGGCCTTGCCCAATTCCTCGATACCGACGGCATCGATTATCCGCTGCATTTTATTTCATGAACTCTCATTTGCTACTCGAAAAACTCCGGTCTATGTAATAATTCAGTACTTAATTTGAGGTTTCCTGTTTTATTGTATTTCTTCTGTGACTCACCTTCGAGTGAGATTGTGAAATTTGATCCTAGTTAAATGGCTCTATCAGACTAGATCTGAGGGACTGACGGGTTATTCCGATTTAAGTGTGTTGCGGCCCCTAGGGCGTGACTTAGGCACTTAAGCTGGAATAATTCGGGTGGTTCCGCCACAAACTCTACGCTCCCTTAGGAATGGCTTTTGTTGCTTCAGAACTTTGTTGGAAGGAAACATTTTACTCAATGATACAAGCACAATTATTACATGAAATCAGAATTCAATCCTTCGTGACTTGTTTTCTATACAAGAAAGATAAAATGACAAGAAAGATAAAGATAAACCAAGGGTAGGATATTCTTTGGTAGATGTGCTTGGATTCTGGCATAGAACTATTGACTATGTGAGCTTTGGACTCCTACCGAAAATCACGCTGCTGTTGAGCGTGCTGATGCCCTTCTGGCTGTTGGCTTCGGGTCAAAGTAGGTAGTAGCGGTGGTGGTGGTGGGAGCTGAGCCCAGGAAGATTGGGAGTGACTTGCAGAAGTGATAGAGGCCATAGGCTGTTGATTACCTACGTACTCTGGGATAAAGGGAGAATAGCATGAAGCAGTATGTAGGACCTGCTTTGGCTGATTCTGCCGTGCCTCAGCTTCGGCAATCTCTTTTTGTTTCTGAATTGTGACTTGGCATGTTCTTGTGGTGTGGCCTTTATCTTCGCCGCAGAACAAGCAAAACAGTCTTCTGGGCTGATCTCCGTACCTTCCTCCGAAGCCTCTGCCGCCTCTACCTCTTGGGGCTGGTGGCCTGAAGGAGTTTTGTTGTGGCCCTGAAGACTGGGAGTTGTGTTGCTGCCTTTGAGGTTGACTTCCTCTATCGTCACTTGAGTTGGAATTGTGGATTGACCTGACGTGCCTAGGGTGAATTCTTCCTCTGAAGCCCCTGGTCATCTCAGAAAACATATATGCTTCCTCCCTTCTTTGGCGGAAATCATTGTTAGCTCAGAAATACTCATCCATCTTCTAAAGAAGCTTCTCCAAGGTCTGTGGAGGCTTCCTGGCAAAATATTGAGCCGTAGGTCCCGACTGAAGCCCCTTGATCATGGCCTCAATGACAATTTCATTGGGTACTGTAGGCGCTTGTACTCTTAGACGCAGGAACCTTCGGACATACGCCTGAAGGTACTGCTCATGGTCTTGCGTGCACTGAAACAAAGCCTGAGCAGTGACTGGCTTTGTCTGAAAGCCTTGGAAGCTAGTGATTAGCATATCCTTGAGCTTCTGCCATGATGTGATTTCCCCTGGCCGGAGAGAATAGTACCAGGTTTGTGCTACGCTTTTGACTGCCATGACGAAGGATTTCTCCATGACTGCAGTATTGCCCCCATATGAAGATATGGTCGCTTCGTAGATCATCAGAAACTGCTTGGGATCTGAATGCCCGTCATACATATGAAGCTGAGGTGGCTTGTATGATAGGGGCCATGAAGTAGCCTGCAACTCCTTTGCCAAAGGAGAAGAATCATCAAAAGCAAAATTGTCATGATGAAAATCACCATACCATTCATCATCATTATATGAATTCTCTTGCCAAAGCTCCCTATGATGGGGCCTTCGGTCTTGGTCTTCCTTGGTGAGATGGTGCATCTCCTCGGCGGCTTCATCAATCTTTCTCTAGAGATCAGCGAGCCGAAGCATTTTCTCTTTCTTCTTTTGAACCTGTTGGTGGATATCTTCAAGGTCCCTGATTTCTTGGTCCAGTTGCTCCTCCTAAGGTGCTGAGCTAGTAGCCTTCCTCTTCTGGCTCCTAGCTTCGCGTAGCGTCTCCTGATTAACATCCAACGGCTGCAGTGCAGCCCCTGGCCCGGTTGTCTTCTTCGGAGGCATGACGAAGGTTGGTGCTTGGCGAAGGTGGTCGAATGAGTTCACCGGAGGTGGGCGCCAATGTTGGTCATTGTTCTCGAATGCTATACATCAAGAACAAAGCAACACAATTGTTATTGATTAGGGACCTTCGTCCTTCGAAGCATTATTTCCCTTGGTATATAATGATCTTTAGACGAAGGTTGTGAAGGACATACCTTCATCATCTTAATAGGGAAAGATATGAATAAAGACATATAAAACACAAGACTGTAAACAATTATTCCAAATCATTAGATTATTTATATCCTTTTTTTATTAACATGAATAAACATCAAAGATATCTATATTACATTTGTACCTTCGGCTTGATATAAGGTGGGAAAATAGCAATGGCGTCAGAGTGATTACAATTCAGCGTGAATAGTATGGTGCTACTATTCATCTATTTATAGGCACAGGACGCAGCCTGGATGAAATTACATTCGTGTCCTTGACATTTACTATTGACCCTAAGACAAGCTATCGAGGACTAAGCAGTCTTTTTCCCTTTAAGTCGGTTTCTCCTTTCACCATCGTCAACGCGCTGAGCCGAAGCTTCTTCAGCCATAGCCTCAGAGCTAGCTTGTCCCTTGTTCAGATCGCACCTTTGTACCATGCATAGCTTTATGTTAAAGCCGAAGCTTCCTGAAACAGTTATTATATTGGAAAAAACGTTAATTATGATTTTGAGGACCTTCAGAGGAGGAAGGCCCCCAACAGTAGTGGTCAATGGAGATTGGCTCTTTCCGGGCAGAATGGGAAATACAGCTTGTGGGTAAAGTGTGCGATCTCTGCAGATTGTTAGAAACTAATATATCAGCCGTGCTCATGGTTAAGAGTGGCCTTGGGATCATCTTTGATAAGAAGAACTTTGGTTACTTTTATGATGATGATTAATGATGATGGTATAATTATGATCCCTAGTATTTCCTCTTGGAGGGAGTGCATTTGGGTAATAACTGGGTTTATTACTAAAACTTGGCTCTACTAATAGTAATAAATACTTGACCAACTAAAAGCAACTGCTTAACCCTAACTCCACATACAACTACTCCACTTTAGCCAAACGGGACATTTGCTGAGTACGTTGATGTGTACTCACCCTTGCTTTACAAACCACCCCACCCCAGGTTGTCCCCACTATACTCAGTGCTCAGGAGGAGATGCTGGCAACATGGAGGACTTTGAGGAGTTTCAGGACTACGAGGAGTTTCAGCTGCCTGTGAAGGCCTTATCTACTATGTTACGTATTTCTGCACTTTGATGATATTAATGCTAATGACTATGTATTAGACTCTATGGATGTCTTGAACATCTTGATGTAATAAAGTACCTTTCCGCTATTTACTTTAAGCAATGTGTGATGATGTCTAATTATGTAATCACTGTGTACGTGAGTTTCTGATCCTGGCACATACATGGTTCACATTCGGTTTGCCTTCCAAAACCAGGTGTGACATAAGTGGTATCAAAGCCTTGATGACTGTATGACTGCTAACCTAGACTAGAATGGTCGCCCTAAGGACAATAGACCTCTACCCTTACCATGACCTTTAGTGTTGAAAGGGAAATGAGCTTAAAATATTTCCTATAATTAATTTTGGTTTTTGATGTCCATCACAAACCACATGGACTAACTAGTTTGTTTAGATGTCATTTATCTCAGGTGCATAAGGTTCAACATAAACCAAGAAAGAAATGAAGTTGGGGACTCAACAAAGTTTGGAGCAAAGACTTGGAATGGTGCTGCCAATGGCGCACCGGACAGTATCCGGTGTGCACCGAACATTGTCTGGTGCCCTAGGCCAGGCACTACTCAAACAGGCCACTCTCGGGTTTTTCCAAGGGATGCTCCACTATAATTCACCAGACTGTCCGGTGTGCACCAGACATGTCTGGTGAGCCAGCGGAGCAACGGTCAACAGCGCCAACGGTCGACTATGGTGTACAGTAAAAGTGAACAGTGCGCAAGTCAGAAATAAGAGCAGCCAAGTCAGAATGCATCGGACATGTCCGGTGTGCCACCGAACTGTCCGTTGCAACTACAAGACAAAGAACTTCAACGGTCAACCGCTCCAAACCCCAACAGGCAGCTGACGTGGCACGCACTGGACACTGAACAGTGACCTGTCCGGTGCACCACCGGACTGTCCGATGTGCCCATCGACAGCAAACTCAGTCAACGGCTAGGAAGTGGTTGGAGGCTATAAAACCCCCCAACCACCTCCATTCAAATCATCCAAGTTTTCTGAACTTCACATTCAATACAAGAGCAATAGCATTCACTCCAAGACACATTCCAAAGATCAAATCCCCTCCAAGCCTCAAAATGAACTCAATTGCTTAGTGACTTGAGAGAGGGTGTTTTGTGTTCTTTTGTTGCTCTTGTTGCTTGGATTGCTTTCTCCTTCTCATTCTTATTTCTCTAAGTGCTTTGTAAAGCTAGCAAGAGACACCTTAGTGTGTCGTGATCCTTACGGGGTCTTAGTGACCAAAAGTGATTAAGGAGAAGCCTCGACCGGTCTGTGTGATCGATTGGGAGAGGGAAAGGGTCGGAATAGACCCAGCCTTTGTGGCCTCCTCAACGGGGACTAGGTTCTTTGGAACCAAACCTCGGTAAACAAATCACCATGTTCACTCATTGATCTTCACTTGATTGCTTTCCCCTCTTTCCTTTCTCTAAAAGGTTCCCTCGCTAATATTATTTGAGTTTGCTCCCAAACGTTATCCACATTGATTGAGCAACACTAAGCAAGGAGAACTATCTTTAGAACTTCGATTTAATTCTGACGCTAACCCCGACCTTAGTGCGAATTTAAAGTTTGTAAATTTTAGGTTTTGCCTATTCACCCCCCTCTAGGTGACTTTCAATTGGTATCAGAGCTAGTGCTTCATTAAGAGTCTAACAAACTTGAAGTGATGTCTGAAGATCATGCAAGAGGGAGATTGTTACCGACGACAAGGTCATAGGCTCGGGAAGGACTCTGTCAATGGAGTCCGGCGACAAATATAAGGAGGAATCCTCCTCCTCCATAAAGTCACATAGGAAGGGTGGCAAGAAGAAAAGAAAATGAAGAAGGTGGTCTACTACGAGACCGACTCTTCATCACCCTCCACATCCGGTGCCAAGTCTACAACTTTGAGGCGCCACGAGCGCAAGAAGTATAGTAAGATGCCTCTTCGTTATCCTCACATTCCAATGCGTGCCCCTCTACTTTCAGTACCCCTAGGCAAACCACCATATTTTGATGGTGAAGATTATTGCATGTGGAGTGACAAAATGAGGCACCATCTAACCTCACTCCATGAAAGCATATGGGACATTGTTGAGTTTGGAGCGCAGGCACCACAGGTGGGCAACGAGGACTACGACTCGGACGAGGCCGCCCAAATTAGGCATTTTAACTCCCAAGCAACTTCTATACTCCTTGCCTCCTTGTGTCGAGAGGAGTATAATAAGGTGCAAGGGTTGAAAATGGCAAAGAAATTTGAGACGTCCTCAAAACAGCACACGAAGGGGACGAGGTGACCAAGATCACCAGGTGCGAGACGATCGAGGGAGAGCTCGGTTGATTCGTCCTCAACAAAGGAGAGGAGCCACAAGCATTGTACAACCGGCTCAAGACTATGGTCAACCAAGTGCGCAACCTCGGGAGCACCAAATGGGATGACCATGAAATGGTCAAGGTTATTCTAAGATCTCTCGTTTTTCGTAACCCTACTTAAGTTCAACTAATCCGTGGAGATCCAAGATACAAAAAATGTCCCCCGAGGAGGTTATTGGCAAGTTTGTGAGCTTTGAACTCATGATAAAAGACTCCAAACACATTGTCAACTTGGAGCAAGGTGCCACCTCCACACCCGAGGTGCAACCCGTTGCATTCAAAGCAATGGAAGAGAAGAAGGATGAGTCTACACTTCCAATCGACGCCTCCAAGCTCAACACCGAGGAGATGGCTCTTATCATTAAGAGTTTTCAACAAATCCTCAAACAAAGGAAGGGGAAGGACTACAAGCCCCGTTCCAAGAGGGTGTGTTATAGGTGTGGTAAGTCTGGTCACTTTATTGCTAAATGCCCATATACAAGTGACAATGACAGGGACGACGACAAGAAAGGGAAGAAGATGGAGAAGAAGAGATACTACAAGAAGAAGGGTGGCAAAGCACACATGGGGCGGGAATGTGACTCCGATGAGAGCTCCTCCGACTCCTCATCCGACGAGGATGCTGCCAACATCGCCATTAACAAGGGACTTCTCTTCCCAAACGTCGGCCACAAGTGCCTAATGGCTAAGGACGGCAAGAAGAAGAAGGTACATTCTAGAGATACCCCCAAATACACTACTTCCGATGATAAGGGTAGCTCTACTGATAATGAAGATGATTTAACGTCTCTTTTTGCCAACCTTACTAAAGATCAAAAGAAGAAAATAAATGAATTGATAGAATCCATTAACGAGAAGGATGATCTCTTGGAATGCCAAGAGGACTTGCTCGTCAAGGAAAATAAGAAATTTGTTAAATTGAAAAATGGTTATGCTCTAGAGGTAGAAAAATGTGTAAATTTATCTAAAGAGCTTAACATTTGCAATAATTCAATTTCCTGTCTTAGAGATGAGAATGCTAGCTTAAATACTAAGATAGAGGAATTGAATGTTTGCAAACCCTCTACATCTACTATTGAGCATGTCACTATTTGCACTAGATGTAGAGATGTTAATATTGAAGCTATTGATGATCACCTTGCCATGATTAAAGAACAAAATGATCACATAGCTAAATTAAATGCTAAAAGTGCCGAGCATGAATTGGAGAATGAAAAATTTAAATTTGCTCGAAGCATGCTTTATAATGGGAGACGCCCTAGCATTAAGGATGGCATTGGCTTCCAACAAGGGAGCCAATGCAACATCAAGCTTAATGCCCCCAAGAACAAACTCTCTAATTTTGTTAAGGGCAAGGATCCCATGGTTCAGGATAGAGAGGGTTATATTTTATATCCTGAAAACTATCCTGAGCGTAAGATTAGAAAGATTCATACTAGAAAACCTCATAATGTTTCTCATCATGCTTTTATGTATAGAAATGAGGCTTCTAGCTCTAGGCATTCAACTCATATCAAAATGCCTAAAAATAAAATTGCAAATGCATCAAATGAGCATAACATTTCATTTAAAACTTTTGATGCATCTTATGTGCTTGGGGGCAAACAAAAGAGTCCCAAGACTTGTGTTTGGGTACCCAAGGTGCTTGTTTCTAATGTCAAAGGACCCAAGACCGTTTGGGTACCTAAGAACAAGGCCTAAATTTGTTTTGTAGGTTTATGCATCCGGTGGATCAAGTTGGATAATCGATAGCGGGTGCACAAACCATATGACAGGGGAGAAAAGGATGTTCTCCTCATATGAGAAAAATGATGATCCCCAAAGTGCTATCACATTCGAGGATGGAAATCAAGATTTGGTCAAAGGTTTTGGTAAAATTGCTATATCTCCTGACCATTCCATTTCCAATGTTTTTCTTGTAGATTCTTTAGACTACAATTTGTTTTCTGTTTCTTAATTATGCAAAATGGGTTACAACTGTCTTTTTACTGATATTGATGTTACTGTCTTTAGAAGAAGTGACGATTCAATAGCTTTTAAGGGAGTGTTAGATGGTCAGCTATATTTAATTGATTTTAATGATAACAATGCTGAACTAGACACTTGCTTAATTGATAAGACTAATATGGGTAGGCTCTGGCATCGCCGACTTGCTCATGTTGGGATGAAGAATCTTCACAAACTTCTAAAGGGAGAACACATTTTAGCACTAACAAATGTTCATTTTGAGAAAGACAGGATTTGTAGCGCATGTCAAGTAGGGAAGCAAGTTGGAGTTCATCATCCACACAAGAACATCATGATGACCAATGGGCCGCTTGAGCTACTCCACATGGATCTATTCGACCCGATCGCTTATATAAGCATCGGCAGGAGTAAGTACTGTCTTGTGATTGTAGATGATTATTCTTGCTTCACTTGGGTATTCTTTTTCAGGAAAAATCTCAAACCCAAGAGAATCTAAAGAGATTCTTGAGACGGGCTCAAAATGAGTTCAGATTGAGAATCAAAAACATTAGAAGTGACAATGGAACAAAGTTCAAGAACTCTCAAATTGAAGGATTTCTTGAGGAAGAAGGCATCAAGCATGAGTTCACTTCTCCCTACACACCTCAACAAAATGGTGTAGTGGAAAGGAAGAATAGAACTCTTTTGGATATGGCAAGAACCATGCTTGATGAGTACAAGACACAGGACCGGTTTTGGGCGGAGGCGATTAACACAGCCTGCTATTCCATCAACCGTCTATATCTACACCAAATCCTCAAGAAAACATCGTATGAACTCCTCACCGGTAAAAAGCCCAATGTTTCTTATTTTAGAGTTTTTGGGAGCAAATGCTTTATTCTTATTAAGAGAGGTAGAAATTCTAAATTTGCTCCTAAAACAGTAGAAGGCTTTTTACTTGGTTATGACTCAAACACAAGGGCATAAGAGTCTTCAACAAGTCCACTGGATTAGTTGAAGTTTCTTATGACATTGTGTTTGATGAGACTAATGGCTCCCATGTTGAGCAAGTTGATCTTGATGAATTAGATGATGAAGAGGCTCTGTGCATCGCACTAAGGAACATGTCCATTGGAGATGTGTGTCCAAAAGAATCCGAAGAGCCTCCACAAGCACAAGATCAACCATCATCTTCCATGCAAGCATCTCCACCAACTCAAGATGAGGATAAGGCTCAAGAAGAAGAGGATGAAGATCAGGACGATGAGCCACCTCAAGAGGAGGACATTGATCATGGGGGAGATGAAGATAGTCAAGACAAGGGGGATGATAAAGACATTCAAGATCAAAGACCGCCACACCCAAGAGTCCACCAAGCAATTCAAAGAGATCATCCCGTTAACTCCATTCTTGGTGACATCCATAAGGAGGTAACCACTCAATCTCGAGTTGCTCATTTTTGTGAACATTACTCTTTTGTGTCTCCTATTGAGCTATATAGGATAGAGGACGCACTTAGAGATCCAGACTGGGTGGTGGCAATGCAAGAGGAGCTCAACAATTTCACAAGGAATGAGGTATGGCATTTAGTTCCACGTCCTAACCAAAATATTGTAGGTACCAAGTGGGTATTCCGCAACAAGCAAGATGAGCATGGTGTGGTAACTAGGAACAAAGCCCGACTTGTTGCCAAAGGTTATTCACAAGTCGAAGGTTTGGATTTTGATGAGACCTATGCACCCGTAGCTAGGCTCGAATCAATTCGTATATTGCTTGCCTATGCTACTTACCATGGCTTTAAGTTATATCAAATGGACGTAAAGAGTGCTTTCCTCAATGGCCCTATCAAGGAAGAGGTATATGTTGAGCAACCTCCTGGCTTTCAAGATAGTGAGTATCCTAACCATGTTTATAAGCTCTCAAAGGCGCTTTATGGGCTCAAGCAAGCCCCAAGAGCATGGTATGAGTGCCTAAGGGACTTCCTTATCACTAATGGCTTCAAAGTTGGTAAAGCTGACCCTACTCTCTTCACAAAAACTATTGCCAAGGACTTGTTTATATGCCAAATTTATGTTGATGATATTATATTTGGGTCTACTAACAAGTCAACTTGTGAAGAGTTTAGTAGGATTATGATACAGAAATTCGAGATGTCAATGATGGGGGAGTTGAAGTATTTCCTTTGATTTCAAATCAAGCAACTCCAAGAGGGCACCTTCATCAGCCAAACTAAGTACATTCAAGACATACGTAAGAAGTTTGGAATGAAGAATGCCAAACCCATCAAGACTTCCATGGGAACAAATGGGCACCTCGACCTCGACACGGGAGGTAAATCTGTAGATCAAAAGGTATACCGGTCGATGATAGGATCTTTACTCTATTTATGTGCTTCACGACCGGATATAATGCTTTCAGTATGCATGTGTGCAAGGTTCCAGGCAAATCCTAAGGAAGTCACCTTAGGGCCGTGAAAAGAATCATGAGATATTTAGTTTACACTCCTATGTTTGGGCTTTGGTACCCCAAGGGATCTACCTTTGATTTAATTGGGTATTCCGATGCCGATTACGCTGGATGTAAAATTGTTAGGAAGAGCACATCAGGGACTTGCCAATTTCTAGGAAGATCCCTCGTGTCTTGGGCTTCAAAGAAACAAAACTCAGTAGCTCTATCCACCGCTGAAGCTGAGTATATTGTTGTAGGCCATTATTGTGCACAATTACTTTGGATGAGGCGAACCCTTAAGGACTATGGCTATAAGTTGAGCAAAGTCCCTCTCCTATGTGATAATGAGAGTGCAATCCGCATGGTGGATAATCCTGTTGAACACAGCTGCACTAAGCACATAGACATCCGGTATCACTTTTTGAGAGATCTCCAACAAAAGGGGGATATCGAAATTGCTTATGTTAATACCCACAACCAATTAGACGATATCTTTACCAAGCCACTATATGAAAAGGCCTTTAGCAAGCTTAAGAATGAGCTAAATATACTTGATTCTTGGAACTTTGATTGAAACATTGCACACATTACGCATTTATATATACCTTTGATCATGTCCCTTTCATTTGGTACAAATGCATATTTCTTATTCTTCTTGTGCCATGGTTAAGACTAATATGTGTTCAAGTGTATTTCTATGATTAGTCTTAAATTTATCCAATGGAGTATTCGGCAAAGACAAGGCTTCCACTTCAACTCTGACGGTATCATTTATCCTTTGCCGTTACTCATAAAAATCTCAATTGGTATGACCTTTCACTCATATTACTTAGTTACCAAAGAGGAAAATTCAAAGGGCTCTCAAGATTCTTCGTTTTTAGCGATTAATGCCAAAGAGGGAGAAAGTATTAGGCCCAAAGCAAAAAGACCGCACCACCACATTTTCAAAAATTCAAAAAATTTCAATTGGTATTTCATTTGGTTTCAAAAAATTCAATTGGTATAATTTTATTTGGTATCTGTTTCAAAAAGGGAAATCATTTCAAAAACCCTCTTGAAAGCTAAGGGGAGAATTTCTTCAGGGGAGCTTTTATTTAGTCAAAGGAAAAGCATTTGAAACAGGGGGAGAATTTCAAATCTTGAAAATGCTTCTTGAAATCATATTTTTATACCTTTGGCAATTTGCAAAAGAATTTGAAAAGATTTTTCCAAAGGATTTACAAAAACAAGCAAGTGGTGCAAATGTGGTCCAAAATGTTAAATAAAAGAAAGCAATCACATTTATTATTAAACTCATGTAGAAATTCTTTCAATTAGTTTAACTCTAAGCAACTTATGCACTTCTGTCAAATTTGCAAACTAGTTACATTTTTATACTTTATATTTGCTTTGGTTTGTGTTGGCATCAATCACCAAAAAGGGGGAGATTGAAAGGGAAATGAGCTTAAAGCATTTCCTATAATTAATTTTGGTGTTTAATGTCCATCACAAACCACATGGACTAACTAGTTTGCTTAGATGTCATTTATCTCAGGTGCATAAGGTTCAACAATAAACCAAGAAAGAAATGAAGTTGGGGACTCAACAAAGTTTGGAGCAAAGATTTGGAATGGTGCTGCCAATGGCGTACCGGACAGTGTCCGGTGCCCCAGGCTAGGCACCACTTAAACAGGCCACTCTCGGGTTTTTCCAAGGGATGCTCCGCTATAATTCACTGGACTGTTCGGTGTGCACCGGACATGTCCAGTGAGCCAGTGGAGCAACGGTCAACAGCACCAACGGTCTACTATGGTGTACAGTAAAAGTGAATAGTGCGTAAGTCAAAAGTCAGAGCAGCAAAGTCAGAACGCACTGGACATGTCTAGTGTGCCACCGGACTGTCCGGTGCAACTACAATACAAAGAACTTCAACAGTCAACCACTCCAAACACCAACGGGCAGCTGACGTGGCACGCACCGGACACTGAACAGTGTCCTGTTCGGTGCATCCCCGGACTATCCGGTGTTCCCATCGAAAGCAAACTCAGCCAACAGCTAGGAAGTGGTTGGATGCTATAAATACCCCCCAACCACCTCCATTCAAATCATCCAAGTTTTCTGAACTTCACATTCAATACAAGAGCAATAGCGTTCACTCCAAGACACATTCCAAAGATCAAATCCCCTCCAAGCCTCAAAATGAACTCAATTGCTTAGTGACATAAGAGAGGGTGTTTTGTGTTGATTTGTTGCTCTTGTTGCTTGGATTGCTTTCTCCTTCTCATTCTTATTTCTCTAAGTGCTTTGTAAAGCTAGCAAGAGACACCTAAGTGTGTGGTGATCCTTGCGGGGTCTTAGTGACCCAAAGTGATTAAGGAGAAGCCTCAACCGGTCTATGTGACCGATTCAGAGAGAGAAAGGGTTGGAATAGACTCGGCCTTTGTGGCCTCCTCAACGGGGACTAGGTTCTTTGGAACCAAACCTCGGTAAACAAATCACCGTGTTCACTCGTTGATCTTCACTTGATTTGTTCCCCTCTTTCCTCTCTCTAAAAGGTTCCCTCGCTAATATTATTTGAGTTTGCTCTCAAATGTTATCCGCATTGATTGAGCAACTCTAAGCAAGGAGAACTATCTTTAGAACTCCGATTTAATTCTAACCCTAACCCCGGCTGTTGGGGGCCTTTGGCTTCCGAAGGTCCTCAAAAACATGATTTAACAATGTTTCTAGAGTATAATACATGAACAGGTACCTTCAGGCTCGGATCAAAACCACAGTGTGAAGAAGCACAAAGAATACGAAGGTTGGCGCAGAGCCGAAGCTATGTGCACGAGAGCTTCGGCATGATAGCAGAAAAGGAAACCGACTTAAAAAGGAAAAGGCTATTCAGACCTCGATGGGTTACTATAGAGCCATTAGCATATGTAAAGGGCATGGGTGTAATTCTACATGGGCTGCGTCCCGTGCCTATAAATAGATGAACAGTGCTCCCGTACTGTTCACGCGGACTTGCCATTTGCTTTTGCGTCACGCTTGTACTTTTACCTTCTTTCAAGCCGAAGGTACATTTGTAATTTGATATCATTCCTATTTTCCATAATAATAAAATAGAAATGAGTTGATAATAATACATGATTGTTTATATTATTTTATATTTCATATGATTCCTTCTTCATCATTATATGTTATGCTGCTGAAGGTATGTCCTTCATAACCTTCGTCTGAAGATCATTATATCCCAAGGGAAATAATTCTTCGAAGGACGAAGGACTTTAACATTTAACATTTTCTGTGTTGCCTTGTTCTTAATTCATAGCATTTGAGAACAAGTCCCCAACATTGGCACCCACCTCCGGTGAACTCTTTTCGACCACCTTCAGCAAGCACTGACCTTCGTCATGCCACCGAAGAAAGTTTCAGCGATAGGGGCTGCCGTTCTGCAGCCGCTGTACCCGAACCAGGAGACCCTCTCTCTTCGAGAGGCCCGAAGCCAGAAGAGGAAGGCCACTAGTCCAACACCCCAGGAGGACGAGTTGGACCAAGAAATCTGAAACATGGAGATGCTTCATCAACAAGTACAAAGGAAGAAGGAGAAGATGGCCCGACTAGCCGACCTTCAGAGGCAGATTGATGAAGCCACTGAAGAAGTACACCATCTTGCTCAAGATGAGCAAGAGCGAAGGCCCCAACATAGGGAGTTTCACCAAGAGGGCTTCTTCAACGAGGATGAATGGTATGAGGATTTCCATCATGGAAATTTTGCTTTTGATGATGCTTCTCCTCTGTCAGCAGAATTGCAGGCTACACCTTGGCCCCTGTCTTACAAGCCACCCCAGCTCCCCATGTATGACGGGCACTCAGATCCGAAGCAGTTTCTGATGAGCTACGAAGCAACCATATCTTCATATGGAGGCAATACTGCAGTCATGGCGAAATCTTTCGTCATGGCAGTCAAGAATGTTGCGCAAACCTAGTACTCCTCTCTTCGGCCAGGAAAAATTACATCATGGTAGAAGCTGAAGGACATGCTGATCACCAGTTTCCAAGGGTTTCAGACGAAGCCGGTTACTGCTCAAGCTTTGTTCCAGTGCACGCAAGATCACGAAGAATACCTCCAGGCGTATGTCTGAAGGTTCTTACATCTGAGGGCACAAGCACCAACAGTGCCAAATGAAATTGTCATTGAGGCCATGATCAAGGGGCTTCGGCCAGGACCTATGGCCCAATACTTTGCCACGAAACCCCCTCAGACCCTAGAGAAATTGCTTCAAAAGATGGATGAATACATCCGCGCTAATAATGACTTTCGTCAAAGAATGGAGGAAGCTTACAGGTTCTCCGAGATGACCAGGGGCTTCGGAGGGAGAATCCACCCAATGCACGTCAGATCAATTCATTCCACCTAGAATGACGACAGAGGAAGTCAGCAACAGAGGCCACAATATTCCTTGCAAGCTTCGCGGCAGCAACAAAGCTATCCTCGGTCGCCAGCTCCAAGGGTTAGAGGCGCCAGGGGCTTCGGAGGAAGGTTTGGGGATCAGCCCAGGAAAATTTATTGCTTATTCTGCGGTGAGGACAAGGGCCATACTACAAGGATGTGCCATGTCACCATTCAGAAACAGAAGGAAATAGCAGAAGTTGTAGCTCAGCAGAACCAGCCAAAGCAGGTCATGCATACTGCTTCGTATCACTCACCCTACATACCAGAGTATGTAGGTAACCATCCTACAGCGTCTGTTGCTTCGGCTAGTCAGCCACAGGCACCCTAGCCACAACTCCCACCTCTGCCACCACCACAACCTAAATATTCACGCGGTCAACAGCCAGAAGGGAGTCAACAGACCCATCAGCAGAGAGACTTCAGGGAGGAGTCCGAAGCTCGCACAGTCAACAGTACTGTGCCAGAATCGAAGCATATCTACTAAAGAGATATCCTACCCCTAAAATAGTTTTTACAGTTGTTATCATTTTCTTTCTTACTAAGGAACAATTGTTGAAAACTTAGTATTCTCGTCGTTCTCAATTCCTTGTAATAGCTTCATTTTTGCCATAGTGAAAATATGTTTTCTCCACAGACTTACGGAGTCTAAAAAATCGCCGAAGCACAAAAAGTCATTCCTAAGAGAACGCGCGGCTAAAAAAGTACATCACAATAATTTCCAAAGCTACAAAAAGTCGTTCTACGGAACACAGCGTAAGTTTGCCGAAGCTACAAAAAGTCGTTCCTAAAGGAGCGCAGTGTACGTTTTCTGCTCAAAAGTCATTCCAAGGGGAATGCAGAGCTTACAGCGAAAAGTCAACGCTGATTCCACCGAAATATAAGGCGAAGCGCGAAAAGTCAACGCGAATACCGTTGAAATAGAAGGCGAAGAAGTTCAAAAGACGTTCCTAAGGGAATGCAGAACTTACAGCGAAAACTCAACGCTGATACACCGAAAAATAAGCGGTGAAGCCGAAAAATAAACGGCAAAGAGATTGTGTATCCTACAGTGGGGATGTGTGTGTATCTTCGGCACAAATATCATTTTGCATAGCATAACATCATCACATCATTCGCATAACATAACATCATACATCATATTGCATCAATGGCACAAGAAGGGGATACAATGTTGACCTTCGGGGAATGCTTCGAAAAAGTGAAATTGTGCTAAGGCACAAAATAAGTTTCGAAGAGATACAAGTTTATCAGCTCTAAAGTGGAGGAAAAAGTTTATTGTTGACGAAGCATTAATGTTTCTGCGACGAATGAAGGATTTTTCATGAAGCATAAAAACTCTTCTTTACGAAGCATGAAAAGAAGGGAAGGTGTTTTTTCGCCGAAGGCTCAAAAACGGTATGTACAATAAAAGTTTCATGCATCGCAAAGAAATGAATTACAAAGCCATTTATACATTACATTAAAAGTTCATGAGCACCAAATATTACAAGCATAGTCCAGCAAATGTTTCATTAATTTTTCCAGCAATGTTTTTACAATATCTATTATTCTTCCTTCAAAACTTCGCCTGCAGCTTTGGTCAGCAGTTGAGTAACGACTTCGTCCAAAATACTTTCGGCCATATTAATGATTTCTGCTGATTCCTTCGCCTCTGGCTCGACCAATGACTCGAAGGGCTCTGGGGGAGGAGATAGTTCGGCTGCGGTAGAAAACGTAAATAAATTCGAAGTCACAAAAATAAAAAATAAAGTTAAAAGCTATTAAGCAATACCTATCCGCCTTTCGAGTTCCGCAGTTTTTCAGCGGCCTTTGTTGCTTCCTTTGCATCGTGAGTATCTTTTTCGCTCTTTTTTATTATCTCGTGAGCCATCCCTCGGCCGCCATTTTCCCAGATGTCAGTAAAGAATTTTCCACCAACTAAGCTCGCTTCGGCCGAGGGGTCCTTCGTGTCGTCAATAGATAAAGTAGCTTCAGCTTGGGCCAAAGCTTTCACATGATCGCAACCTGACTTCTCCAAAATAGCTGCAATTCCCCTAGCACCTAAGAAGGCACAGACGTCTCCACGACCATCTAAAATCTCCTCAAAGGCTTCGGCCTCGCTGCTGATCCACTCAATCGGCCCTTCGGGATCGCCCCATACGAAGTTGTCTTCACTTGAATATGCGCCAACATTGGCGAAGCTAGTTTTTATCTTTTCCACACATTCTATAGATTTTTCATAACATTTTTCTTTTGATGCCCGAAGTTCTGCAACTGTTTTTTCCTAGTAATTTTTCCAGTAATCACTGGCATCTCATTCATCTTCGGCAACAGCGCATTTTAATTTTGCTTCAGCCAGCTGTTTCTGAAGATCTCAATTTCGCATTTTTGGGCTTCAGCTTGGGCTTTGGAAGTAGCTTTGTCTTCTTTTATTTTGTTCACCAATAAGTTTAATATCTTATCTTTTTCAAGACCTTCGTTCCTTAGTTCAATTACTTCGGAACGAAGGTTGTTCAGAGCTATAGTGCATCCTTCGTCTTCGGCATTTTTCTGCGCCCTAAGGGCATTGCTAAGAATCAGGCCCTGCAAAAGAGGTGCGGTATTAAGCATAAGCAAATAAACAAAAAATTTCGTTTTTAAGTACAAAAAATTTTATTCTCACACCTTTAAACTATTATATGCTAAGCTATCCGCCAATTCATCTTTCGATAGTGCCGAAAGCCCGACTTCCAGTGTCGGAAACCCGAAGCTTCTGCTCATCTCCCGGCAGACAGAAATCTCCTTGTTGTCTGCGAGACAGTATAAGAAATCTTCTTCTCCGCTGCCGTTGAATACCAATGCCCCCTTTGAATATTTCAGTTTCTGGGCATAGTATTGAGTTTCTCGTTTTTCTTCTTCAGACAACCTTTTTCCTGAAGCGTGTCGTACAATATAATCAAGAACTTCGAAAGATGCTTCGGGAGTAGAAGTGATAGTTTTTTCAGGCAGAATTTGTTCTGCAGCTTCTTTTTTCGTTTCTTCTTCTCCAGTTTCCAAGGATTTCTCCTTGGCGGGCTCTGAAGGCCCAGCTTCAGTCTCGATCTGGCTCTTTGCAGCCTCGGCTTCAGTTACTCTTGTCTCAGACTGCGTCTTTGGAGCTTCGACAGCTTTCCTTGGAGTAGAGCTTGTCTTTATTGTCTCCAGCGCATCTAGTACATTGACCATTCTTTTCTTCTTAGGGGTCGCTGTAAGACCTTTTTGTGCCTTTGGCACTGTCACTTCTACCGAAGGGCTTGTAATTTCTGATATCTTTGTTCCTTCGACCCCTATATTATCGGCCTTCGGCTCAGCTAATTTGGCTGAGGATGTCTTCGGCATTGCAGCCGGCTCTTCAATCATCTGCGTAGGCGCAGGCTCTTTGGCTTCAGTAGCCGAAGAGGTTTCACCGCCAAATTCGGGCACTACGGCCGGTTCAATATATCGCGGCCGGTGGGTAAGAACCTTCACCTTTTCCTCTTCGGCGCGGGCTCGCTTGGAGCAGCTGAAGCAACATCTTTCCCGGAAGTTGCACTCTTTCTCTTCTGCCCCCGTGGCGGGTAGCGGTAATCAGGGTACATGAATCCAATAGCATCAAAAACTCTATTTAGCCTTTTCTTTTTTCGGCTTCCGAAGGCCACAAATAACGCATTATCCTCTGCTTTGGAGTACGACCCAAGCAGTTCATCACTTGTAGCTTCGATACGCGTCAGCCAGTCATCATCTGGTTCGATAAATTGGTCTCCAAACCTGAAGGTATATTTCAGTCGAACTAACCCACCTTCATTGGGATTGCTAATAGTTTCTTTTGGCATCTCCCAGTTGACTATCAATGGCCATATTCTGTAGGCCACGTGCTCTTGGACTAAGTCCCGTGTCCCGATGAAAGAACAAACTATGCCAAAGGCCCTTCGGCATCCTTCGGCTACTTCATCAATTTCTACCTTCGGTTTCCGAAGGCTGAAGCGGGACCAGATGGGGCGCATAATGATTTCTTTAATATCTTCTCTCGCTTTTAAATCATTCTTCACATAGAACCATTCTTTCATCCAGTCTCTAGGCCATTTTTTCCGAAATGTTGGCACTGGAAAACTTGAGCCTGAGCGAGCAACGAAGCTATAGCAACCAAAATTGTTATGATACTGTTCCTTACCCCAGGCCTTTGTCTCATACGAAAGTTCATGCATGCTGCAGAAACATTTTGCACTTGGCTCTAAACCTTGGCTCCTCACAGCCCATACAAAGATTCCCATTCTTATGATGGCTTCGGGAGTAATCTGGTGAAGAAAAATCTGGTATATCTTTAAAACTTCAACCACAAAACTGCTTAGGGGGAATCGAAGCCCGGCCTTGAAGAAGCTTCGATAGATTACGACTTCATTCTCTTCAGGAGCAGGAGCAGTCCTGTCTCCATTGTCAGTCCTGATAGTCGATTTTCCGAAGACTGTGTGACTTGGTCGCCACGGCCGATCTTCGGAGTCTTCGCCCCCACTTTCCACATCATAACTATTGCTGTCATCGGTATCTTCAGATAAGCCTTCTAGAATTTCTTTTGTAATCTTTTCTGTGTTGGTCTTTGCAATTGACTCGATGAATCCAGCGGTTTTTTCCTTAAGAAGCTTCTCCTCCTTGCTCAGCTTCATTTCAGTAACAACTTTCTTATCTTGAGACATCTCTTCGGAAATGGTGAATATGTGCTCTTAGAGCCAAAGCTTAGAAAATCTAAAAAACCAAGCAAGCGTTGGTAGGCAAGAGCTAAAAATTGAGCAAGCAAAGCAGATGGCAAAAAGCGTACCAAATGAGCTTGTGGTGTGCTCTTATTTATACGCCTAGTGCGTTGCAGGGTGGAGGGCCTAGCTTGTCATTGACTGTTGCTATTCTAGCAAAGGGAAGGTGTTTTTTCGGACCTTCGGCTTAGGGCCTTCATCCGTATCGCAATCTGAATTTATTATTCTAACAAATTAATATTGCGAGGGGCTACTGTTGGGGGCCTTCGGCTTCCGAAGGTCCTCAAAAACATGATTTAACAATGTTTCTGGAGTATAATACATGAACAGGTACCTTCGGGCTCGGATCAGAACCACAGTGTGAAGAAGCACAAAGAATACAAAGGTTGGCGCAGAGCCGAAGCTATGTGCAGGAGAGCTTCGGCATGATAGCAGAAAAGGAAACCGACTTAAAAAGGAAAAGGCTATTCAGACCTCGATGGGTTACTATAGATCCATTAGCATATGTAAAGGGCATGGGTGTAATTCTACATGGGCTGCGTCCCGTGCCTATAAATAGATGAACAGTGCTCCCGTACTGTTCACGCAGACTTGCCATTTGCTTTTGCGTCACGCTTGTACTTTTACCTTCTTTCAAGCCGAAGGTACATTTGTAATTTTATATCATTCCTATTTTCCATAATAATAAAATAGAAATGAGTTGATAATAATACATGATTGTTTATGTTATTTTATATTTCATATGATTCCTTCTTCATCATTATATGTTATGCTGCTGAAGGTATGTCCTTCATAACCTTCGTCTGAAGATCATTATATCCCAAGGGAAATAATGCTTTGAAGGACGAAGGACGTTAACGTTTAATATTTTCTGTGTTGCCTTGTTCTTAATTCATAGCATTTGAGAACAAGTCCCCAACACCGGCCTTAGTGCGAATTTAAAGATTGTAAATTTTAGGTTTCGCCTATTCAGCCCCCTCTAGGTGACTTTGAAGTGTCATTTCAAAAGTTGGTCATCTTGACCAATTCTATGTTATTACTCATCCTACAAAATTTTGTCTCACTTTTCTTTATGTTTTTGTCTCACTTTTTTTATGTTTACTTGTTGGTCTTATAGTTCTACCCTCACTCTTGTGCTTACGATGTCGTTTATAGATGGCTCGTATTAGATGCACTGCACGTAAGTTAGTGATCCCCCTTTTGCCCTCTCGCCTGGCGGAGCGCCCACTGTGCCGCACGGTGACAGGTCATTCTAGCCACCTAGAGAGACTGCATCGTCGCCTGCACGAGGAGCAGGAGCGTCGATGCCAGGAGTAGGAGCAAGAGCAGTAGGACTCTTTCCCCTCGCCTCAGCAGGAGGTGGAGTCTGGGAGGCAGCCTTCCCCTGCATCTCAGCCAGAGATGCCCTCTGCACCACCACAGGGCATCCCAGCTACTAGAGGAGACCCTGACGGAGATGACGATGATGACGCCAGTGGCAGTTCAAGCTATAGCACGGAGCTCTCGGAGGAGCAGGAGCCGGAGGGATGGATCGCTAGACCCATCACTCGTGACGCCGCTCATGGGTGTCACTTCCATGATGCTCTCGACACCTTGCTGCATCGGGCCTTTGACCGACACACTTGGTCTATTGAGTACCGTTGTGTAGTTTACCAGCATCGTCGCGAGTTATACTTGGACCAGTGGGAGGCTACTTGCTTGGTGCGCCGTCTGGACAATGATCTTCAGGGGTGCAGAGGCCTTCTCAGAACACTATTCTATTACTGAGAGGGACACTGCCGAGGCAGCCATGCAAGATGCTGCACGACGTGCACTTTCGCAGTATTGCTCGTTGTTCAGCAAGGTAGCTGACGGCCTTGACTTAAAATACTACCCTCATCGTTCGACCAATAGTGTTGGGGGTGTGATTGTCTCGCTCGTTGGTGAGGGCAATCCCAAGCTGAACAGTATGGTCAACTTGGTCGCCATGCTCAACATCAAGCTAGACCATGCCCTTGACGAGTTGTGCAAGGTTCGGATGGAGGTTGCAGAATTGCGTGCTGAGCACGCAGCGTGCCACTATTTGGATGGTGGTTCTCCCGCACCTGTTGGGATTTAGAACCCTTACCATTCACCGCCCCGTGGTTGCTTTGATTATGGTATCCCTGACTGCAGGACCCAGATATATTTGGATCCATAGATCGACGGAGTCAGAGTCTGTAATAATGCTTAACTCAGTGTCTTAGACTTAGTCAGTCTTAGTTAGAGTTAGATTGCTTATCATATGTTTGGATGCTTGTCATGATGATCTTGTAATGAAGTTGGATCTTTGTAATGATTGTCACCAAGGTGTGGGTATCCCCTACCACTTGGTGTAGTTATTAATAAAGTCAGTTATTTAGTTGGGCAATCTCTTTATTTCCACTTCCTCTTTATCTGCGAAGCTGTGTTGAGAGTCAATGAAGATGATCAACTGTTCAGTGCTATGAAGATTTCCATATATCTTTTCTTATGCTGAAATACTGCAGAATTGGATCTGATTTGTGTGTGCTTTCTACAAATGTCTGAGAACAGGCGTAGAGGTGCAAGGCATGCTCAGCAGAAGCAGCAGGCACCCTAGGAGGAGGCAGCTCAGTAGCAGTTGCCACCTCCACCCCTGATGACTATTGAGCAGATGTTCTTGATGCAGACTCAAGCAGTCCAAGCGACTGGTCAGACCTTAGCAGGTGCAGCAGCAGCCACCCCCACCTCAATCGCAAGTGCAAGTTCAGATGCCACAAGTGCCTAGAGACAAGCGGGCAAAATTCATGAGGGGCCATCCCCTGTCTTCGCCCATTTTGCTGATCCCATGGACATCGAAGATTGGTTGCGTACCATGGAGCGTGAGTTGCACACTGCTTAGTGCAACGATCGTGAGAAGGTTCTATATAGTCCCCGTCTACTAAGGGGAGCAGCACAGTCCTGGTGGAAGTCTTACCTCGCCAACCATGCCGACCCTGATGCCAGCACCTGGGAGGAGTTCAGAGACAACTTCCATCGTTACCATGTGCCTGAAGGACTGATGATAGTAAGAAAGGAGGAATTTCTAGCTTTGAAGCAAGGCCCCCTGTCTGTCAGTGCATGTAGGGACAAGTTTCTGCAGCTATCACGTTATGCACCAGAAGATGTTAATATAGATGCTAAGAGGCAGTACCGTTTTCTGAGAGGATTAGTTGACCCCGTTCACTACTAGCTGATGAACCACACTTTCCCTAACTTTCAGCATTTGATCGACAGAGCAATCATGACTGAAAGGAAGCGTCAGGAGATGGATGATAGGAAACGCAAGATTGGTGGATCTCAGGCCGGGCGTAGCAGTCGTCCCCGCTACTCAGGCAACCCACCCTAGCAATTCAAGCAAGGACACCCTCAAGGTCACCAGCACCAGCATCAGCGTTAGCACCAGCAGCAGTACCAGAGGCAGTTTCATCAGCAGCAGCAGTACCGTCAGAGCAACCAGCAGGGAGGAAATCAGTACCAGCATTAGAACAACCAGGCCTCGCCTTCCTGCCCCAACTACCAACTAGAACAACCAAGTAGCTCCAGCACAAGTTGGAGGCCGCTCATGCTTCTATTGTGGGGAACAAAACCACTGGGTGAAGCACTGCCCATAGAAGGCAACCCAACATTCGTTAGCAGTCAACACTTCATCAAGACAAGGAGCACCACAACAAAGCACTAGGAGGCCGTGGTCAGGCTTACAACCATGGAAAGGTGAACCACTTGGAGGCCGAAGCAATCTAGGATGCTCAGGACATGGCAGTAGGTATGTTTCCAATCGAATCCCATCCAACAAAAGTATTATTTGATACTAGTGCCACACATTCTTTTGTTTCTACATCATGGGTAGAAGCACAAAATATCCCCATAGAACCAATGATTCCACCTTTAAGAGTTAATTTAGTTGGGGGAAAAGTTTTGTCCGATAGGATGTGTCCGAATCTAAGGATTGAAATAAGGGGGATAGACTTCCCCGCTAACCTAGTAGTAATGGGTACTCAAGGGTTAGATGTCATCCTAGGGATGAATTGGCTACATAGAAACAAAGCCACCATCAGTTGTGATAAGAGGACAGTAAAGTTGGTGTCCCCATCCGGAAAGGAAGTAATAACTGAACTGTATTTCCCTGAACTAGAAGGAGTCTGTCACTATTTATCAGTAAAAGGCAAGGATGCCAACCCAATTGAGGATATTAGAATTGTGTCGGAGTTCCCCGACGTGTTCCCTAAAGAGTTACCAGGCATGCCACCTGAAAGGAAAGTTGAATTTGCCATAGAGCTTATCCTAGGCACCGACCCAATTCCCAAGAGAGCCTATCGAGTGTTCAGACCAGAATTGGTCGAACTTAAGAAGCAAATTGATGAGTTGTTGGAGAAAGGCTACATCAGACCAAGTACCTCGCCTTGGGCAGCCCTAGTGCTATTTGTGGAGAAGAAGGATGGAACAAAGAGGATGTGCATTGATTACAGATCTTTGAATGAAGTCACTGTCAAGAACAAGTACCCTCTGCCCAGAATTGAAGACCTATTCGATCGGTTGAGAGAAGCTAGTGTGTTCTCAAAGATAGATCTGAGGTCAGGTTACCATCAGCTCAGGATCCGACCGTCGGATATACCGAAGACAACATTTATCACCAAGTATGGGCTATATGAGTTCACGGTCATGTCATTCGGTCTGACGAATGCGCCAGCTTATTTCATGTACTTGATGAACAATGTGTTCATGGACTACCTCGACAAGTTTGTAGTGGTGTTCATTGATGATATCCTTGTATATTCCCATAATGAACAAGAGCATGAAGAGCATTTGAGGAAGGTACTGCAGAGGCTACGACATTGTCAGCTGTATATCAAGCTTAGCAAGTGCGAGTTCTGGATCAGCGAAGTCCTGTTCTTGGGTCATATTATAAACTGAGATGGACTAGTTGTGGATCCAAAGAAGGTAGCAGCGATTTTGGACTAGAAAGCACCAAAAGATGTCCGAGGAATCAAGAGTTTCATCAGAATGGCCGGTTACTATTGGCGTTTCATCAAAGGTTTCTCCAAGATTGCCAGGCCAATGACAGCCTTACTGGCAAAGAAGGTTGAGTTCAAATGGATCGCAGCGTGCCAAGAGTCCTTTGAGACGTTGAATCAGTTGACAACAGCATCGGTATTGATTCTACCAGATGTTCACAAGCCATTCTCAATATATTGTGATGCTTCGTACACCGGACTGGGATGTGTATTGATGCAGGAAGGGATAGTAGTGGCATACTCGTCTCGCCAGGTGAAGATTCATGAGAAGAATTATCCCACTCATGATCTAGAGCTAGCAGCAGTGGTTCATGCACTGAAGACCTGGAGACACTATTTGTATGGGCAGAAGTGTGATATCTACACAGATCAGAAGAGTCTCAAGTACATATTTACTCAGTTAGAGCTAAACATGAGGTAGCAAAGATGGCTAGAGTTGATCAAAGACTATGAGCTGGAGAAACATTATCACCCAGGGAAAGCAAATGTGGTTGCAGATACTTCGAGCAGAAAGAGTCAAGTCAATATGTTGGCCGCTCACCCGATGCCAAACGAGCTAGCAAAGCAATTCGACAGGCTGAGTCTCGGATTTCTGAACAACACTCAAGGAGTGACAGTTGAGCTAGAACTCACTCTGGAGCAAGATATCAGGAAGGGTTAGAAAGACGATGAAAAGATCAATGAGATCCGACAGCTGATCATAGATGGGAAAGGCCCAGATTTCCGTGAAGACATAGAAGGAGTGGTATGGTTCAAGGATAGACTATGTGTTCCTGACTTCAAATCGATCTAAGAGCTGATTCTTAACAAAGCTCATGAGACAGCATGTTCTATACACCCAGGTAGCGAGAAGATGTACCAAGACCTAAAGAAGAGATTCTGGTGGTACGGTATGAGAAGGGAGATAGCAGAGTATGTTGCCAGATGCGACAATTATTAGAGGATCAAGGCAGAACATCAGAGGCCCGCATGTTTGTTGCAGCCGTTGTAGATTCCTCAGTGGAAATGGGATGAGATTGGGATGGACTTTATAATTGGTCTGCCCCGCACTCGAGCTGGTTACGTCTCCATCTGAGTAGTAGTGGACCGTTTAACGAAGACGGTCCATTTCATACCAGTCAAGACCACCTATAACAGTGCGGTGTTGGCAGAATTATACATATCTCGGATTGTATGCTTGCATGGTGTCCCAAAGAAGATAGTATCAGATAGAAGCACACAGTTCACTTCTCATTTTTGGCAGTAGTTACATGAAGCGTTGGGCACAAATTTGAAGTTCAGTTTAGCTTATCACCCGCAGACAGATGGTCAGACAGAGAGAACCAACTAGATTCTTGAAGACATGTTGAGGGCTTGTGCATTGCAAGACAAGTTAGGTTGGGACAAGAGGCTACCATATGCAGAATTCTCCCACAATGATAGCTATCAAGCCAGTCTAAAGATGTCACCATTCCAAGCACTCTACGGGAGGAGTTGCAGAACTCTGTTGCATTGGGACCAATCCGGTGAAAGGCAGGTGTTCGGTCCAGATATCCTTCTTGAGGCTGAAGAGAACATCAGAATGGTTTGAGAGAATCCAAAGACAGCGCAGTCCAGACAACGAAGCTATGCTGACATCCGAAGAAGAGAACTAAGTCTTAAAGTGAGAGATTATGTCTACTTAAAAGTATCACCGATCAGAGGAATCAAAAGGTTCGAAGTCAAAGGCAAGCTAGCACCTCGATACATCGAACCGTACCAGATTCAAGCAAGACGTGGAGAAGTAGCATATCAACTCATCTTACCAGAAAATCTGTGAGCCATGCATCACATGTTCCATGTGTCTCAGCTGAAGAAATGCTTGAGAATGCCGGAAGAGTAGTTGCCAACAGAGGACCTTGAAGTTCAAGAAGATCTGACATATATTGAGAAGCCAACTTAGATTCTAGAGACAGCAGATCGGGTCACTCGAAGAAGCACCATCAGGATGTGTAAAGTCAAATGGGGCCATCATTCAGAAGAAGAAGCAACCTAGGAAAGGGAAGACGATCTGAAAGCCAAATACCCTGAACTCTTTGCTAGCCAACCCTAAATCTCGAGGCCGAGATTCTTTTTAAGGGGGATAGGTTTGTAACACCCTGAATTTGGGGGTATAAAATTTCTTTCTAAATATCTACCAAATTCAGGTGTTACCCTTTGTATCTCTCTCTAGTCTCTCTCTCTCTTTCTTTTGGCTAGAATTAGGGTAATTAGGAGAGGGTTAATTATTTATTTTGTCAAAATAATGTAAGTCATGAATTGTTGCATCATGCTGAGCCCAAAATATTCTTTGAATTGATGCCCATGTTTGATTTGGTTTGAATTTGAATTGAAAACCCTAGAGAAAATAAAATGGAAAAGGCATTAGAAATTCTAGGAAATTGGAAAACCTCATTTTGGCCCGCGCGCCAGCTCTCCCTGACAGGCAGACCTCGCTTGTCAGCGCCCTCTCGTGCCTGCTCTCTCTCCCTCTCTCCCTCCCGCTGCTCGATGGGGCTGGCCTGTCGGCGCCGATCTGTCCATGCTCGTGGCCACTCTCGCTCTCTGCTCGGTGGGACCTCCCTGTTAGCAGTTGACCGCCTGTTGCTGTGCGCCCTTGCTGGTCCGCGGACCATGCCTGTCAGCCACACAACCGCCCATCCCTAACCTCCCGCTCGCACCCACCATGGACGCGCCCACGTCACGCGTTTCCCAGCCACCTCCGCACGCACCTGACCTCCTTTTAGTGCCTGCACCCCACTCACTCACTCCCCTCGCTCAGTTGCACCCCTAGCCAAACACCCTCGCCCTCTCTCTCGCACCATGCGCGCGCCCAGGGAGCTCCGCCGCTGCTCACCGAGGTCCGTCGCCTATTCTATGGTCGCCGTCGAACCCTCGCCGTGCCCGTTGCCTCGGTGAGTTCCACCTCGCTGTCAGCAACTTGGGACACCCCTCGGTTCGCCCCCAACCCGTTTGGTTCGCCAGGTCTGCGCTCACCGGAGACTTCCCCATGCAGCCGCAGTCCACCACCGTCGATCTGAGGCTTCCTCGTGTCCCCGCCGTCGCTCAAGCGCCCCTGAGTCTGCCCTCGAGGTGAGCAACCTTCCCATGCCCTTATTTCACCGGTTACTTCCCTAGTGTCCGCGTAATTGCTCGTTGGAGTTGATCTGCGCCGTCGTTAGGCCACCCCGCCGCGTCCTGTGCCCTCTGGTGCCCCTGCGCTGGCATTGCGCCCATGACTGAGTTTGCCATGTCGCCCTGAACGCACCCAAGCCTTTCCCCAAACCCCTAGAGCCCTGCCGTGGCCGTCCCCCTCGTCTCCGGTGAAACCTCGCCGTGAGGTCGAGCGGCGCCACCGCACACAAGACCAGTTGCTGGCTGTTGGATCTCGGATGTCCATCTGAGATCTAGCGGTCTGGGTTTAATCAGAACAGATCTAACCATCTGATGCAGATCCAGCCGCTCAGACCCGCTCCCCTCACCCGCGCTCTGCCGCTGGGCCCGGCCGGTCATGCCGCCTCACCCCTCAGGTCGCTGACACCCCGAGCCCCACCTATCAGTGCTCGCCTGTCTGTGCGCGCGTGCCCATCCGCGGATACCCCTTCGCACGACGATTTTGCTTAAGAAACCCCCGGGTTTTTTGTAATCAACCCGGCGTCCCTCTGTATCGCACGCAGGCCCCTGTAAACTTGCAGATTGGACCCTAGGCTTTCGTTTAATCATAGAATTAGACTTCATTTCATATTTCAAACATCAAAACTTGTTCATTTCATATCTTTTTCATATGAACTTGTTTAATTTGTGAGATTAATATTATGTCATGTATGAAGTTATCCATGTTATAATTTTGTGTCCCACCAAAATTACAAGAACCAAATTATGTAATCCATAATGTTTAGGAAATCACTAATCTTCAAGTGTACTAATCCTAACATTTAGGTTTAGCTTTTGTGTTATAATGTCTTGTCAAACTAGTGTATACCTAATTGCAAATGTTTGGTCTGTTGTTTATTTGTCTCTTTCCAAATGTATTGAATGTATGATCGCTTTATTTAGACAACGAGCAGCTCGTGGTTCCTGAGTGTGTTGCCGAAGATCTTCCTGAGCAGCAACCTGGTGAAGGCAAGTGTCCTCTGCCCTATCATGTCCTGCATACTTTATAATTCACCGTCCTGTATTACATTATTGAAACCTAAGGATTGACTAGTGTTGGGGGCCTTCTCTGCCGAAGGTCCTCTGAGCAGAAACACCATTGGCAAGACGATATGCCGAAGCTATTATCAAGGAAGCTTCGGCACAGTGACGCGCTTGAGACGAAGGGCAGCACCGACTCAAAGAGGAAAGGACCGCCTAGTCCCTGATATTTTGTGTCATGAGTATGATTAGTTGTCAAGCATGGGCGAAGCTACACTATAGGTAGCGGATGCAAATGCACCCCCAAAAAACACGAAATATATAGAATTGGTTAAAATTTCACTATATATGCACCCGTAAAATAAATTTCTATGCATCCACAAGACCACAAGTCAAATGCACCACCCTCAATTTTGCTCTAGCTTCGCCACTGTTGTCAAGGACACAAATGTAATTTTGTCCGGGCTGTGTCCCGTGCCTATAAATAGGTGAATAGTACCCCCGTACTGTTCACACTGACTGATAATCCTTCACACGCCACTCTTGGATTTATTGTCTTCTGTCAAGCTAAAGGTACAAATGTAATTTGATATCATTCATATTTGTTTATGATTATATAATGGGAATAATGATAATCTAATGATTTAATATAATTGTTCATGTTCTTTCTATGCCTCATATGTACTTATTTTTATTCTTACATATCGAGATGATGAAGGTATGTCCTTCATAACCTTCGTCTGAAAATCATTATATCCTAAGGGACATAATGCTTCGAAGGACGAAGGTCTTTAACCATTAACATTTGTGTTGCCTTGTTCTTAATTCATAGCATTTGAGAACAAGTCCCCAGCATTGGCGCCTACCTCCGGTGAACTCACTTCCACTGTTGAGACGATGGCTTCGTTCAACAATCAAGCTGTAGCACCTTCGGTCACGAAGCTAGTGCTCCCAATCACAAGCGGTTCAAGCTCAGAGCTAGCTAACAAGAAGCAGAAGAAGGAAGCACAGACGAGGGTACAACATGTTGGGGTATAGGGACCCTTCATCAAGTCCAAGTGGTCTCACATCCCAATCACCTTCTCCCAGGAAGACCTTCAGCTCAAAGATTATCCTCTCAATGATGCTATGGTTATATCTTGTCATCAAGGGGTTTCTGGTCCACAATGTTCTGGTTGACACAGGCAGTGTAGCGGATATCATATTTGCAAAGGCCTTTAGGCAGATGCAAGAACCAGAGGACAAGATTCATGATGCTACACACCCACTTTGTGGCTTCTTAGGAAGACAAATTGTGGCACTTGGCAAAATCACAATGTCAGTTACATTCGACTATGTCCACAACACAAGAACTGAGCAAGTTGTTTTTGACATTGTCGACATGGAATACCCATACAATGCAATCATTGGTCGTGTGGCGGAACCACCCGAATTATTCCAACTTAAGTGCCTAAGTCCCACCTTAGAGGTTAGACCACACTTAAATAGGAATAACTCGTCAGTCCCTCGGATCTAGTCCGACGAGGCCACTAACAGGATCAAGTACCACGTACTCACTCGATGGTGAGGCATAGAGCAAATACAATAAAACATAAAACCAACATAAAAGAGTATCAAATTTATTACATCATCATTGGAGTTTGAGCAAAAGTAGTGACCATTGTTCGGAATGCAGCGGAATAAAACTAACGACAAATAAATGGAGAAATGGGGAAGCCTGTCCCATCACTCCTCATGCTCCTCAGCCGAGGTAGGGTCCCACTCGACTGTCCAACCCAGTGGCATGGTGGACGGCCTAGTCACTCCAGCAACCATGTCCTCCAGAGAACCTGTAAAATTTTTCCACAAGCAAGGCTAAGTATACTAATACTTAGCTAGACTTACCCGGTGTGAGGAGTCTACTCCTCTACCTCTAGACATGCAGATATTTGGCTGAGGGGTTTGCTTGCCAAAAGCACTAGCTGAGTCTAAAAATCAAGTTTTAGCTTTTTCAAGTTTTAGTGTGACTCTCTTAAGTCTAAATGTGTACCTATCTAATCATACATGGTATCAAACATTTAGCAATCAACCACTTTTGCCAAGTCATCACATTTCCACTTCTTACTTAATGTAGCAGCATGGATCAAGTAGTCTCATTAGCTGCGAGAAGCAGACGATTCGAATCGAGTTTTTATCCTTGCAAGGTAAACCTAAACACACGACATGGCAAGGCACTCCGTCCCCACACATATCAACCGTCCCCATCGATTCCATAGCAAATGATCAGGGCTCACCGCCTTGGCATACGATGCCTCACTGACCCCGACTGCCGTCGTGCAGTGACCGCACTTGTACCCATCATAACCAGAATGGGAGACCATGTCTCAGGTCGCGTGAGGGGCAAAGTCTGCGGGCAGGTTCATTCAGGTACTAGGTTAACCGATTTACCATATTTCTCGGCATGTGCTTAGTACGTTCAAACGCTTGACTCACGGTACCACACCTTAATCCTTATTCCAATTTCCATCCCGTAGACAACCAATCCCCATGGATTGTTGTCCATAGACCAACATCATTATGATAAGAAAGTGCATACAACCAATTCCTGACCTCGCGCGAGTGCTAGAAAAATCACTCGACTTCTACCGAGATCCCTAATTAGTAAAGCAGCTACTCGACCTAGCATACTAGTATCCATCTCAAAAGGATTTCCTGAGTTCATGCAACTAGGGTTTCAGTCAACTCCTACACTTAAGTGCACAGTACAAGCCTACAAACATTAAGTGTAGTAAAATAGCATATATAAACGGTTATGCATAAAACCGGGTCTTGCCTTCCAAAGCTAGGGCAGGTAGATCCTCGATGGCAGGCTCTGGTGCTGGATCCTGGGCTACCTCCTGAGCAACTCCTTTCTCCGGCACGAAGATGTACTCCCCGTCAGCGAGATTATAATCTATCGAATGCAATGCATGAGATATATGTATAAATATGACATGAACATTTGTAAGGGCTATGTGTTGGGGACTTGTTCTCAAATGCTTTGAATTAAGAACAAGGCAACATAGAGAATGTTAATCGGAAAAGTCATTCGTCCTTCGAAGCATTATTTCCCTTAGGATATAATGATTTTCGGACGAAGGTTATGAGGGATATACCTTCATAAATACACTATACAGTGACGAAGGATGAATCATAAGGAATATGAAGGATAACATATACAATTGTATATTATTATTAACTTATTTTTGCATTATTATTACGTAGAAACAGAAATAACATCGAATTACAAATGTACCTTCAGCTTGAAGGAGATGAAAGTACAAGCGTGACGCAAAAGTGAATGCCAAAATCCGCGTGAACAATACGGGGGTACTGTTCACCTATTTATAGGCACGGGACACAGCCCATACAAAATTACATTCATGCCCTTTACATTTGATAATAATTCTATAGTAATCTATCGAGGTCTGAATAGCCTTTTCATCTTTAAGTCGGTTTCATTTTCTGCTACCATGCCGAAGCTTTTCCTGTTCACATCTTCGGCGCTGTATCAACCTTCGTATTATTCTGGTCTTCTCCTGCTGCGATACCGACTTGAGTCCGAAGATACCTGTTCACACATTATACTCTAGAAGTATTGTTAATTCCTGTTTTTGAGGACCTTCGTAAGCCGAAGGCCCCCAACAGTAGCCCCTCGCAATATTAATTTGTTTTTTAAAATAATAAATTTAGATTGCGACATGGACGAAGGCTTTACGCCGAAGGTCCGAAAAACACCTTCCCTTTGCTAGAATAGCAACATTCACTGACAAGCGGGGTCTTTCAATTTTCAACGCACTGGGCGTATAAATAAGATCATACCGCAAACTCATTTGGTACGCTCTCTTGCCATCTGCTCCCGCTCACTCAATTTTTAGCTCTTGCGCACTAAGATTTGCTGAGCTTTTAGTTTTGAAGCTTCGGCTTTGAAAACAGTTTTTTAGTGTTTCCGAAGATGTCTGAAGATAAGAAGGCTGCTGCTGAGATGAAGCTGAGTCTCGACGAAGAGAAGAACTTGGGGTTTCTTATAGCGATGTCGAAGACCAATACGGAAAAAATCACCAAGGAGATTCTGGAAGGTTTGTCTGAAGATACTGGTGACAGCGATAGTTATGATGTGGACAGTGGTGGTGAAGACTCCGAAGATCGCCCTTGGCGACCAAGCCATGCGGTTTTCGGCAAATCAACTATCAAAGAAAATCATCTTGTCAATATGAGAGGAAGGTATTTCCGGGATTTGTCCGTTGTGAGGGCCGACGAAGGGGAAAAGACTTGTCCACACCCTGAAGAGAACGAAGTCGTAGTGTACCGAAGCTTTTTGAAAGCTGGACTACGATTTCCCCTGAGCAGCTTCGTCGTAGAGGTGCTGAAAATGTTTGAAGTCTTTCTTCATCAACTTACCCCCGAAGCAATTATAAGGCTGAATATCTTCGTATGGGTTGTGAGAAGCCAAGGTCTGGAACCTGATGCGAAAAGTTTCTGTAACATACACGAATTATCATACGAAACAAAACCTTGGGGTAAAGAACAGTATCACAATAATTTTGGCTGCTACAGTTTCGTTTCTCGGTCTGGGTCAAGCTGTCCCGTGCCAACCTTTCGAAAGAGATGGCCCGGCGACTGGATGACAGAATGGTTTTATGTGAAGAATGACCTGGCAGTACGGGAAGATATTAAAGGTATAATTATGCGCCCTATTTGGCAAAGCTTTGGCCTGCGGAGGCCGAAGGTTGAAATGAATGAAGCTGCCGAAGAATGCCAGAGAGCCTTCGGTGTTATTTGTTCTTTTATTGGAACGAGAGATTTGGTACAAGAACATATTGCCTTCAGAGTATGGCCGCTCGCGGAGAAATGGGAAATACCGCAAGAAACCATAAAGGAGGCCGACGAAGGTGGACTTATCAGGCTGAAGTATACTTTCAAGTTCGAAGATAAATTCGTTGAGCCAGATGATAACTGGTTAAAGAGTATTGAAAATTTAAGTGATGAACTGCTTGGGGCTTATTCGAAGGCCGAAGATACTGCACTGTCAGCAGCCTTCGGAGGCCGAAAAAAGAAAAGGCTGAACCGGGTGTTTGATGCAATCGGGTTCGTCTACCCTGACTATCCTTATCCCATTCGAGGGCAGAAAAGAAAAAACACAACCTCTGCGAAAGAAGAAGCTGCAACTGCTCCTAGCGAGCCAGAACCGAAAAGAAAGAGGATAAAGGTCCTCACACAGCGGCCACGCTATATTGAACCAGCTTCGGTGCCTGAGTTCACCGGAGAAACTCCTTCGGCCACCGAAGCTGAAAAGCCAACCAAACCAACCTTGCTGCCAGAAGTCGCAGAAATGGCCGAAACGCCAACAAAGATGGAATTGGAAGAACCGAAGATTTTGTTACCAGAAACCAAAGAGATGGCCGAAGCGCCATCCACAGAAAAAATGGAAGAAGTGAAAAAACCAACTGAGGAAAAAACATCAGAAGTTTTGAGTCCTGCAGCAAATGTTGAGACAGTAAAAAATCAAAAGGTGTCAGCAGTGACTCCGAAAAGAAAGAGAATGGCTAATGTGCTAGATGTTCTGGAAACAATTAAATCTTCAAGCACACCTCCGAAGAAGACTGTTGCCATTCCCGAAGCGAAAACTGAAATTTCTGATACTAAAGCTCTAGAGCAAGAAACTGAAGCCAAAGCTGGGTCCTCAGAGGCCACGAAGATAAAATCTTTGGAAACCGAGGAAGAAAAAATAACAGAGCCAACTTTTGTTGAAGAAATCAGTGTCATTGCCCCCTAAGCATCCCCCAAAGTCCTTGATTATATTGTTCGTCATGCTTCGGGGAAACAATTATCAGGAAAAGAAAAACAAGAGGCCCAGCTTTACGCCCAAAAACTGAAGTATCCAAAGGGGGCGTTAATATTCAATGGCAGTGGAGAAGAAGACTTTTTGTATTGTCTCCCTGACAGCAAGGAGATTTCTGTCTGTCGGGAGATGAGCAAAAGCTTCGGGTTCCCAATACTAGAAGACGGGCTCTCAGTGCTGTCGAAGAACGATCTGGCCGACAGCCTGGCATATAATAGCTTAAAGGTGCAACAAATGGGATCTTTGTATTTTTTGTTGAGACCAAAATTTTTCGTTTGCTTAAATCTATTGACGCACACATATTTTTCTTTGCAGGGCCTGATACTTAGCAATGCCCTCAGGGCCCAGAAAGATGCTGAAGACGAAGGGTGTGCTATAGCCCTGAGCAACCTTCGTTCCGAAGTAATTGAACTGAGGAACGAAGGTCTCGAAAAAGATAAAATATTACATTCATTAATAAATAGAATAAAAGAAGACGAAGCTACTTTTAAAGGTCAAGCTGAAGCTCAGAAGCGCGAAATTGAAGATCTTCGAAAACAACTGGCCAGAGCCAAAGAGGAACGCATGCTTGAAGAAACGAAGCGAGAACTCAGCGACCAATGGGCAAATCATTTAGAGGGAACAGTTGAAGAGCTTCGTTCATCCAAGAAAAGATGTTATAACAAATCTATAGAGTGTGTTAAGAAGTTGAAAGCTAGCTTCGCCAGCGTCGGCGCATTCTCGAGCGAAGAAAACTTTACAAGGGGCAACCCCGAAGGTCCCATCGAATGGATCGATCACGAAGCTGAGGCCTTCGAGGAAATTTTAAATAGCCGCGGAGATATATGTGCTTTCTCGGGTGCCAGAGGAATTGCCACCATTTTAGAGAAAAAAAACTGCGAGCATGTAAAGATTTTAGCGCAATCCGAGGCTGCTTTGTCCTTCGAAGATGCAAGAGATCCTTCGGCCGAAGCTAACATGGTTGGTGGAAAATTTTTCACCGATGTCTGGGATAATGGTGGCCGAGAAATGGCTCGAGAAATTATCCAGAAAAGCGAGAAGGGCATTCACGACGCTAGAGAAGTAGCTAAAGCCGCTGACAAAAGCTCAGAGCCCGAAGGGCAAATAGGTATTAGCTAATGGTTTTTATTGTGTTGTAATTTTTGGTTTTAAACTTCGTTCGCAATTTGTAATAGCAATGTGGCCGTATCCTGTCCTCCTTCAGATCCTACTAAAGCGTCTCCGGGCCCTCACCCGAAAGGAGACGAGGAAATTAAAAAGATGGCTGAAGCTATCATGGATGAAGTTGTTAACCGACTCCTGAACGAAGCTGCAGAAGTAGTACTTAGGGAAGACTAAGTGCTACTGTAAAAACTTCTGAAGTGTACTATGTGTAATATCTTGTAACCCTGAATGTAATAAACTTTTTTTTTATGATTCAATTCTTTACGATACATGAAATTTTACATACGTACCGTTTTTGAGTCTTTGACAAAAAACACCTTCCCTTCTTTTCATGCTTCGTGAAGAAGAATTTTCATTTATCACAACAATACCCATAGTGTTCTGATGAAGAACATCCAAACTTCGTGAAAATATTTTCCGAAGCTACATTCCGAAGATCAATATTGTATCCCCTTCTTGTGCCATATGCGGAATGATGTATGATGCTTATGCTATGCAAAATGATGTGATGATGTTATGCTATGAGAAAAGGTATTCGTTCCGAAGCTACAGGTGTTCGTTCCGAAATTACACACACATCCCTGCAATAAAATACATAAACTTTTTTGAATCAGCGTTGACTTTTCGCTGTAAGCCTCCCTTAGGAGCTTCTTCGCCTTTTACTTCAGCGGAATCAGCGTTGACTTTTCGCTGTAAGCTCTGCATTCCCTTAGGAACGACTTTGGAGCTTCTTCGCCTTTTACTTTCGGCGGAATCAGCGTTGACTTTTCGCTGTAAGCTCTGCATTCCCTTAGGAACGACTTTGGAGCTTCTTCGCCTTTTACTTTCGGCGGAATCAGCGTTGACTTTTCGCTGTAAGCTCTGCATTCCCTTAGGAACGACTTTGGAGCAAAAAACTTACACTGCGCTCCTTTTGGAACGACTTTTTGTTGCTTCAAAGAATTCATACCGTGTCTTCTTTTTTAAAATAAATTTAATAACCCGAAGGTCCTCCTTGCTATTGCAAATTTTCAAGCTCCGACAACTTAAGCCTGTGTAGAAGATATGTTTTCCTTGTGGCAAACAACAAAACTATTACTTGAAATTTAAAAAGTGTCCTTTATTACACAGAAAATAAAACTGAATGGAAAAGACTGCTGTCAAGGTAGGATATTTGTCAATAGATGTGCTTCGACTCTAGCACAGTGCTATTGACTGTGCGAGCTTCGGATTGTTCTCTGAAGTCCCTTTGATGTGGAGCATATTGGCTCCCTTCTGGCTGTTGACCTTGTTGTAGCGGTGGTGGAGGCGGAGGCTGTTGCCAAGAAGCTTGAGGTTGACTCGCCGAAGCAACAGAAACTGCAGGGTGGTTGCCTACGTATTCTGGGATGTAAGGCGAATGGTACGAAGCAGTATGCATGACCTGCTTCGGCTGAGCTTGTTGTACTGCAGCTTCGGCTATCTCCTTTTGTTTCTGGATGGTAACATGGCACGTCCTGGTGGTATGGCCCTTGTTTTCACCACAGAACAAGCAAAATATTCTCCTTGGTTGATCTCCAAATCTTCCGCCGAAGCCCCTGGCGCCTCTGCCTCTTGGAGCTGGTGGCCGGAAGAAGCTTTGCTGTTGCCCCGAAGCCTGTGAGGAGCACTGTGGCCTTTGCTGCTGACTCCCCTTATCATCATTTTGAGTAGAGTTGTGGATTGACCTGACATGCCTCGGATAGAATCTTCCTCCGAAGCCCCTGGTCATTTCGGAAAACCTGAAAGCCTCCTCCCTTCTTTGGCGAAAATCATTATCGGCCCGAATGTACTCGTCCATCTTCTGGAGCAGCTTCTCCAAAGTTTGAGGAGGCTTCCTAGCGAAGTACTGAGCTGACGGTCCTGGCCAAAGCCCCTTGATCATGGCCTCAATGACAATTTCGTTGGGCACTGTTGGTGCCTGTGCCCTCAAACGCAAGAACCTCCGGACGTACGCCTGAAGGTACTCTTCGTGATCCTGGGTGCACTGGAATAGAGCTTGAGCCGTGACCAGCTTCGTCTGGAACCCTTGAAAACTAGTTAACAACAAGTCCTTCAGCTTTTGCCACGAAGTGATCGTTCCTGGTCGAAGGGAGGAGTACCAGGTTTGAGCAACACTCCTGACAGCCATAACAAAAGATTTGGCCATGACCGCAGCATTGCCACCATACGAAGATACTGTTGCTTCGTAGCTCATCAAAAACTACTTCGGGTCTGAGTGGCCATCAAATATGGGAAGCTGAGGCGGCTTGTAGGACGGAGGCTAAGGTGTAGCCTGCAGCTCAGCGGACAAAGGAGAAGCATCATCAAAAACAAAATTCCCATGATGGAAATTGTCATACCAGTCATCTTCATTGAGGAAACCCTCCTGATGAAGGTCTTGGTGCTGAGGCCTTCGGTGTTGCTCATCCTGAGTAAGATGACGAACTTCCTCAGAGGCTTCGTCTATCTGCCTTTGCAGTTCAGCTAGCCTGGCCATCTTTTCCTTCTTCCTTTGCACCTGTTGATGAAGCATCTCCATGTCTCTGATTTCTTGGTCTATCTCATCCTCTGGCTGTGTCGGGCTAACAGCCTTCCTTTTCTGGCTTCGGGCTTCCCGAAGAGAGACAGTCTCCTGATTGTGGTCCAGCGGTTGGAGAGCTGCAGTGCCAGTTGCTGAAGCTTTCTTCGGCGCCATAGCGAAGGTTTATGATCGCCGAAGGTGTTCAAAAACTCAAAGAGTGGAAGTGAGTTCACCGGAGGTGGGCGCCAATGTTGGGGACTTGTTCTCAAATGCTTTGAATTAAGAACAAGGCAACATAGAGAATGTTAATCGGAAAAGTCCTTCGTCCTTCGAAGCATTATTTCCCTTAGGATATAATGATTTTTGGACGAAGGTTATGAGGGATATACCTTCATAAATACACTATACAGTGACGAAGGATGAATCATAAGGAATATGAAGGATAACATAGACAATTGTATATTATTATTAACTTATTTTTGCATTATTATTACGTAGAAACAGAAATAACATCGAATTACAAATGTACCTTCAGCTTGAAGTAGATGAAAGTACAAGCGTGACGCAAAAGTGAATGCCAAAATCCGCGTGAACAGTACGGGGGTACTGTTCACCTATTTATAGGCACGGGACACAGCCCATACAAAATTACATTCATGCCCTTTACATTTGATAATAATTCTATAGTAATCTATCGAGGTCTGAATAGCCTTTTCATCTTTAAGTCGGTTTCATTTTCTGCTACCATGCCGAAGCTTTTCCTGTTCACATCTTCGGCGCTGTATCAACCTTCGTATTATTCTGGTCTTCTCCTGCTGCGATACCGACTTGAGTCCGAAGATACCTGTTCACACATTATACTCCAGAAATATTGTTAAATCCTGTTTTTGAGGACCTTCGTAAGCCGAAGGCCCCCAACACTATGCATAGTATAACAATATTAAGTTTAGTGTTTCCCTAGGGTTTCTTTTTGATATCCTTAAGGGCTTTGTACTTTCATCTATTTCTCCCCAAGGTTTCCCTTTCCTTTCTATTATGCTTCTTATTAAGCAGTTTGAACTATGAGGGTTAGTTAACATTTTCCAAAAATTGTTATAAAGATTACAGTGGGTAAATATTAACCTTTGTGGGTCCTCCCAAAAAAATTGAGGTTGATATTAATTCAGATACTACTTGTGCAAAATTAACAAAAACAAGTGTAAAAGGGCATTTTACACTATAGCTATGATTTTAGTGAGGTTTCTGTACCAAATTTTATTTTTGTCCAGATTCATGGGTGATATTAGGCCTCTATGTTAAATATCAGAGAAAAAGACCTACTGGATATTTAGTTGTGAATTTCTAAAGTTTCATACCAAAAAGGTACTTATAATTAACTTGTTATTTGAAAAATATCAAACAACAGAATTCCTATTTTTCCTATGTTCATAATAACAAAGTATTAGTTATCCCAAGGTTTGGGGTGTTTTCTCCTCAGGATTATTTCTCTAAGATTTTCCTAAGTTTTCATTGTTTTCATAAAATAAAAGGTATCCCATTTATTTTGTATTAAACAGGGGTCTAATAAAATTTTCCAGTGAACTATATTAAATAAGTGAGCTAACAAAGATGTGGTTGCTCCCTGGTTTCTATTTTAAATTACCTTTTCTATTTTCTTTATCTTTAAGCTAAAAATGATTTAAATGGCAAACCCTTCCTTAATTTGGTGTACTGAGAGGTTTACTATTTTTAAACAGATCAGGGAGTGATTAAGTACTTCTCTGATTTTTCTTAACCTCAGTCTAACAGTGTAGCTATTTTTCCTTCTATTATTTAACTTTTGGCCAAAACAATATTTAAATCCAAACTTTAAATTCTTTTGCAATACTAAGGGGGTTTTGTATTTTTCCTAAGTAGTTCACATTATTTAGAATCAGGCAAAATTGGTTTGACCAAATTTGGTTGAATAAAACTGATGTTATGAATTTTACAAGTTCTGTTTGTATTTAAATTTGAAATATTAAAAGATTTCCTGGAAAAACCAGTTTACACCGAGGACCCTGGGTTCTTACTAAACCATTTCTTTAATTTATACCCCTGCGCAACTATTCCCCTTAGCCACTGACAGTTCAAAAACCCCCGTGGCTTCTATTTCTTCTTCCCCGAGGTCCCTCCCCCCTTTTGAACAGTACCCGCGAAAGGAAAAAGGGCTGCGCGGCTTACCGGCGGCGAGGAAGGTCCGGTGAAGGACAAGGTTGGCTCCGGGGAGTCTATGCGGTCACGTCGAGGTACGGCTTACCATCGGTGATGGCCGGAATCGGCCGGTCCACGAGCGCAGGCGGGCGGGCTCGTCGGCGGCGAGTGCTCCGGCCTATCCACGGCAATATAAGTCAAACCATGGGCACGAGAAGCTTCACGGGGTGCTAATGAGTCAACTCGTGCAAGGAATCGAATAATAACTCACTGTGGAGCTCGGTCCACGTACGCCGGCGCTCAGGTGAAGTCCGGCGACCTTGATCCGGCGTCTCCGGTGAGGCAGAGCTCGATTCCTCGCTCTAGGAGCTTCACCGAGGCACGAAGAGTCTACTCTGAGGGTTGGATGGGGTTGGGGATGGCTCTGCTGGCCGGTCTACGGTGGCGGGGGATCGGGCGGCCGCTGGCACACCGTCTGCAGGGCAAATGCCAGTGATCTCTGGCTTCGGTGAGGTCGAGAGCGCGTGGGGGAGTACGGTTGAAGCTTCGGTGGGCTTTATAGGCGCGGGCACGGGCAGGAGACACGGGCGTGGCTTGGCGCGGTGTGGGGCGCGCGGGGTCGGGCGCTAGGTGTGCTCTGGCGCGTTCAGATCACGTCGAACACGTGGAAGTGTTCTTCTGCCCTTGTTCAACAGCTCGCCGAGATCGCAAACGTGCGAATCATGGCAAAAATCCGGCGCATGCCTCCTCCTAGCACCTAGGGCTGTCTCTTGTATGTGAGTTCCAATGGCAGATATGCCCTAGGTAGGGAGATTTGCGGACGCCAAATCTGGCTTGTCCCCCTGTCCATCTCGCGACAAAAGTGATGCCAAATCTTGTCAAATGACTTGGGCTCGATTTCAAACTTTTCCAGGGGGTGCCTTAGGTGGTTTGACACCTTTTTGGTATTCAACCCAAGTGGTTTTGGTGCCATTTACTAAGTGAACATGGGGGATCTTTAGATTAGGGTTAGATTTTGACTTAGAGAGAATTAGGGAGCTCTAGTGTGCTCTCTACTTAAGGGGTGAAATTGGGGTCTTTAAGGGGTCTTTTTGTAATGTTCCCTCCCTGCATTTGGTAGGTTACAATGTTACAAAAACTTGTTTAAGGACTAGGATCATGTTTTGGCAATTTGATTAACTTATCCCCTGATCCCTGGCTAGGAAGTCTAGTGCCCTTAGGTGTCTTTAGGGTTTAATCACCTTGGCTCCAACATGACCATTGTTCCAAATGTGTGGGTGAAGCCTTTGCCATTAACCCCTCTTAACTAACCCATGCTTCCAAGGTTTTAGGTTCTTCTCCTCCACTTAACCACATATGATCACAAGTCATCAGGGCATACATGAAACTATTGCCTTGGTAACACCTGAGGTGTTACAGCCCTCCCCCCTTAAAGGAATCTCGTCCCAAGATTTTTGGGTAGGGATCCTTTAGGGATACTAAGAAGGTGTGTTGGTATGTTGCCTTTTTCCATTAGTCAAGTTCCTCTATTTAGCTGTTCTTCGAATGTCATTCTCTTTGCAACTTTAGAAGGAAGTCCTTTTAAAGTTATTTTCAAAGCTTACTATACCTTTAACATCTAAGTTTCTCTTATATTTAGATTCAAAGGGCAGGTGGGGTGGGGTTTTGGATTACATACCGATTCCTTTGGGCAGAAAGTCGGGGAAGCGAGAACGTAGAAAATCCTCAGTCTCCCACGTAGCCTCTTCCACTGAGTGATGACTCCACTGAACCTTATACATCCTGATCGACCTTGCCCGTGTTGATCTCTCCTTTTGATCCAATACCTTGACAGGATGATTTTGATAGGATAAGTCTGGTTCTGTCTCCAATTCTGGTTCAGGTAGTACTTCCGTGGGTAAGCGGACACACTTCCACAGCTGAGATACGTGGAACACATCATGAACTGCTGACATATGGGGTGGCAACTTCAATTGATATGCCACAGGTCCACAAATCTCTATGATCTCATTGGGCCCAATGTAGCGTGGAGCTAACTTGCCCTTGATTCTAAATCTCTGAACACCTTTGGTGGGTGATACCTTAAGATAAACATGGTCTCCCACTTGAAACTGTAAAGGCTTCCTTCTCTTGTCATGATAGCTCTTTTGCCAGGCCTGAGCAGCTTCTAAATTCCTCTTAATGACTCTGACTTTCCCCTCGGCTTCAAGAACCAGGTCAGGTCCAAAAATTTTCCTTTCCCCAGCTTGAGACCAATTCAGCGGTGTCCTACACCTTCTCCCATACAAGGCTTAAAAAGGTGCCATCTTCAAACTGGTTTGGTAGCTGTTCTTATATGAGAACTCTGCCAGTGAAAGACACTTGTCCCAATTCTTTCCATTGTGTAGCACACATGCCCTCAACATGTCTTCCAAAATCTGATTCACCCTTTCTGTCTGACCATCTGTTTGAGGGTGGTATGCTGAGCTTCTTATTACATGAGTCCCAAGTGATTCTTGCAATTGCTCCCAAAAACGTGCCACGAATGGTGCTCCTCTGTCCGATACGATAGTCCTTGGTATTCCATGCAAGCGAACTATCTGGTCAATGTAGATTTCTGCATATTTCTCTACCCTGTGGGTGGTGTGCACCAGCAAGAAATGAGCTGTCTTGGTCAATCTGTCCACAATGACCCAAATAGAATCGTGGTGTAGGGATTGGGCAATCCCACAATAAAATCCATGCAAATATCCTCCCATTTCCAGGATGGTATGGGAAGGGGCTGTAAGGTGCCTGCTACCTTCAAATGACTGGCCTTGACTCTCTGGCAAGTGTCGCATTCAGATATATACTTTGCAATTTCCCTCTTCATTCTGGTCCACCAGTACAAGGATCTGAGGTTATGATACATCTTGTTACTGCCCGGGTGCATGGAGAATTTGGAAAGGTGAGCTTCATCCAATATTTTCTTTCTGAGCTCGGGGTTCTTGGGAACAACCAATCGGTCTCCAAACCATAGAATCCCTTTGCTGTCCTGACGGAAGCATTTGTATTTATCCACCTTTTGTTCGATCATTTCCTTAATGACTTGGACACCCTTGTCACCAACCTGTGCCATGACTATTTGCTCATGTAAGGTTTGCTCCACTGAAATATAACTCAAAGCACCGGAGGAAATGACTTCTAGGTTCAGCTTGCACAACTCATCACATAGGGTGGTGATTCTTGCATCCATATTCATACAATTGCATTGGGCTTTCCTGCTTAAGGCATCTGCCACCACATTGGCTTTGCCAGGATGGTAATGCACCTCCAAATCATAGTCCTTGATTAACTCTAACCATCTCCTCTGCCTCATATTAAGATCAGCCTAGGTGAAGATATATTTGAGACTCTTATGATCAGTGTAAATATTACAGTGAGCTCCCATCAAGTAATGTCTCCAAATCTTGAGAGCATGAACTACAACTGCTAACTCCAAGTCATGTGTGGGGTAGTTTTGCTCATGGGGTCTGAGGGCTTGGGAGGCATAAGCAATGACCCGGTTGTCTTGCATCAAGACACATCCCAATCCAGTGTCCGAAGCATCGCAATAAACCTCGAAAGATTTTGTGTTGTCCGGTTGAGCTAACACGGGTGCTGTTGTCAAATGTTGCCTTAGTGCATGAAAGGCATCCTCACATTTCTGACTCCATTCATACTTGACTCTTTTCTTCAACAATTCAGTCATTGGCTTGGCAATCCTGGAGAAATCCGGAATAAATCGCCGATAATACCCTGCCAATCCCAGAAAACTTCGAATCTGCCGTACAGTGGTAGGAGGTTTCCAATTCATCACTTCTTGTACTTTCTCAGGATCAACTGATACCCCATCCTGAGAAATGGTATGACCCAAAAACTTGATTTCCCTCAGCCAGAATTCACATTTGGATAATTTAGCATACAACTGATGGTCACGCAGTCTCTGAAGTATGGTATGCAAATGTTTAGTATGCTCGGCTTCATTTTTGGAATACACCAGAATGTCGTCAATGAAAACTACCACAAACTTGTCCAGCTCTGGCATAAAGACTGAATTCATCAAATACATGAAGTAAGGCGGGGCATTGGTCAGCCCAAAAGACATCACCAAATACTCATAAAGCCCATATCTGGTAGAGAAAGCCGTCTTCGGAATATCGCTGGCCCTGATCTTGATCTGATGGTAGCCCGAGCGAAGGTCTATCTTGGAGAATACCTTGGCTCCCACCAATTGATCAGACAATACATCAATGCGAGGCAATGGGTACTTGTTCTTGATGGTCACCACATTGAGAGGGAGGTAATTGACACACAATCTCAGACTCTCATCCTTCTTCTTCACAAACAAGGCGGAACATCCCCATGGTGAAGTACTTGGGTGAATAAACCCCTTGTCCAACAACTCTTGCAGCTGCTTTTCAACTCCGCCAACTCTGCTGGAGGCATCCTATAGGGTCTTTTGGATATTGGTGCAGTCCCGGGGTGTAATTCAATTGCGAACTCTATGTCTCTGTCGGGTGGCATTCCTGGTAACTCATCCGGAAAAACATCTGGGTAGTCACAGACCACTGGGATTTTCTCAACAGGTGACTCTATCATAGTGAAGGCATAGGAACGGGTACATCCCTGGTCGGGTAGGTACAAGGTGATCTCGCCATCCAGTCGGGAGTGAATTTCTATGGCTCTAGCTGCGACATCAATTACCGCATGGTGTCGCGACAACCAATCAGTCCCCAGGATGATATCCACACTATCCAATCCCATGATCAGGAGAGTGGTTTTAAATATGAAGCTACCCAACTTTATTGGTACGTGTCTATTGATCTGATAGTTGGCAACCCTGCCTCCAGGTGTAGAAATTGTAATACCCCGATTGGTGTGGTGAAAAGGTAACTGGCACTTGGCACTAAATTTGGTACTAATAAAACTGTGTGATGCACCAGAATCAAAAAGAATTATTGCAGGATAATTCAAAACTGAAAAGATACCAGTCAAGACGGGTGCTCCCTTGGAATATCAGCCATGGTGGTGAAGTTTAGCCTGCCTTGCCTCACTTGCACCTTCTGCCTCTTGCCTTGGTTCTGGTTGGAATTCTGTCCCTGCCTCTGCTGGTTCCTGAGGCAATTCTTAGCATAATGCCCGATGTTACCACAAGTGAAACACTTGTTGTCATTGGCCTGATGGTACTGCTGCTGCTGTGGCTGATTGTTCCTCTGAACTGGGGGCTAAGAGCGGTTGGGTGCCTGCTGCTGCTGCTGTGGTCGGATCACCCAATGTCCTTGCTGTTGCTGGGGTCCCCTATTCTGAGGGTTAGATACAATCCTGAAGCGTTGTGGCTAAGCTGAAGGTCCTACCACAGGGGTCTTCCTCTTCTTTTCTACCTGACGGGCTGTGATGCAGTCCTCCTGAGATATGGCCATGTTGACTAACTCATTGTAACTGTTGGCCCTGACGGTGTTGAGACGGTCGCGGAGCTTAGTGCTGAGCCCCCTCCTGAACCTGTCCCTCTTCTTCTCATCAGTGTCTGCATGATATCCGGCATACTGGCACCAGTCATTGAAGGCCTGAGCGTACTGTAACACTGTACGATTCCCCTGAGTGAGTGCCAGAAACTCATTTAGCTTGCGATCCATAATGCCTGCTGATATGTGATGCCCTCTGAAAGCTGCCTTGAATTCTCTCCATTCCACCACGTGGCCATCTGGCTGCATAGCGAGAAAGTGATCCCACCATGCCCGCGCGGGTCCGCGAAGCTGCTGAGTGGCAAAACAAACTTTGGCCACATCTGAACAATTGCCGGTAAGTAATGGGAATTTGGATTCCACTACCCTGATCCACACATCAGCATCAAGTGGATCCTCTGCCCGAAGTGAACAATGGCGGCTGAGTGCTGAGGAACTCCTGATAAGTGGCTGCTGCTGGGGGACGCTGATGGTGATCACCACCACCATATTGCTAAGGTGGTGGCTGTCGCTGAGCCAACTGCCGCAGAATCTCGTTCTGCTGAGCCATCAATTCCTGCATGGTAGGAGGCGGTGGCGGGGGTGGAGGAATGCGCTCATTCTGTCCACGACGCGCTCTTCCTGCCATCTGAAAAATTTAAGGATGCTCTCAACATTATGCTTCAGATGTCAGAGTTCATATGTGGTGAAAGATTTGAAAGGGTAAAACCAATATTTTCTTGCATAATTCATAAAAAGATTCCACATGGCATAAAAACCTTCCGTCATAAATTAAAACTGACATCATTCATCATCCATACTTCCAAAAGAGTTTGCTAAGATTACATCAGCGACCCAAAAGACTCAACTCTATCTAGCCTAGTACCCCAAGGGTGCAAAAGCTAAGCTAGCCTCGAGGAGTTTTACTGCCACACACTTCTAACTCTATCCCTATGACCTAGTGAGCAAACGAGGCAACGCTTGATTCGAGGGAAGGTGGTCTCCGTGAGCCAGCAGTGTCCAAGCTGGAGGCAGGCTCTGGCTCCTCTCCTCCCTCGATGTCGACATCCTCGTTGGCCTCTATGTCCTGGATCTCCTGGTGGTGCATATCCAAATGTTGGTTAGCTTCCGCAAGTTGATGCTGAGTGTTGATTAGTTGATCCTCGAGAACCTCAATGGTGTTCTCCCTGGCTCCCACTAGCTCCTGAATCTCGTTGGACAGCTGTTCCACTTGTAGGTCCTTTTCCACCATCTTAGTGGACAGGTCTACCACAAGCTCCTCTCTGTTATCCAAGGTAATCTTGGTAGCCTCCAACAATGCCATCAGATGAGACATTGCCTCTCCTCGCATCACTTGCAGACGATACAGGGCATTCATGCATCACATCGTGAGGTGAGCAGTTTGCCCTGGGTAAAGAGCCCATATGTCCTTGGCGCGTTCCACTCGGTCTTTCCGCATTGGGTCGTCCTCCTTGTCGGCAGGGAACAAGCCAATGGGGTGAGTAGACAGCTCCAAGGGGTGAAAACCACAAAAAGTAGTCAGCCCGTGGAGAGCAATGGCCTCGATAGTATCCTCAGCCCGGTATCCGATAGACTCGGAGTCCAACGAACGCCAGCCTGGCTGTAAGGGGTGAGGCTCCAGGGTCATCCTCACCCTACAGCAGGGCACTCGGTGCTTCTCGAACAGCTGCACCACGTACTGGGGAGGTGTCGCGTAACCGGCTCCCTGAAGTACCTCCCACAAGATACGGGGAAAACCCTCTCGTGCAAGTCCGTCCGTGTGGGACTGTGCGTTCCCTCCGTCCGAGGATCCGTGAGAAGTCATCTGTGTATGATTAAGCGTAAGCGAAAAAAAAGAAAAGAATTATAAAAATAAAAGGGAATCAAAGCCTGGCTTTTCTAAGGTTGTGTTGAGGTCATGGAGTGCACTTAATCTCCTGTTATCATTTTCCATAGCATTTTCAAAGCTCTTAACTAATTACCAACAATTTGATTAAATGATGCATGCATGCTCGTGTGGCGGAACTGCCCGAATTATTCCAACTTAAGTGCCTAAGCCCCGCCTTAGAGGTTAGACCACACTTAAATGGGAATAACCCGTCAATCCCTCGGATCTAGTCCGACACGGCCACTGACACGATCAAGTACCACAATCTCACTCGATGGTGAGTCATAGAGCAAATACAATAAAGCATAAAACCATGCATGTAAGAGCATTAAAATTATTATGCACCATCGGAGTTTTGCAAAAGTAGCCATCATTGTTCAAAGTGCAGCGAAATAAAACTAACGGTAAATAAACAGAGAGATGGGGAAGCCTGTCCCATCACTCCTCATGCTCCTCCTCAGCCGAGGTGGGGTCCCACTCGACAGTCCAACCCGGTGGCAAGATGGACGGCCAAGTCACTCCCGCAACCATGTCTTCCAAAGAACCTGTAAAATTATGCCACAAGCAAGGCTGAGTATACTAATACTCAGCTAGACTTACCCAGTGTGAGGAGTCTACTCCTCTACCTTTAGACATGCAGCTGTTTGGATGTGGAGTTTGGTTGCCAAAAGCACTAGCTGAGTTTCTAATTCAAGTTTTAACTTTGTCAATTTAAGTGTGAATCTATTAAGGCTAAATGTGTACTATCTACTCATACATAGTAGCAAACATCATTAGCAATCAACATCTTATATCAACTCATCATATTTTCACTTGTTACTCAATGCAGTACAATGGATCAAGCAGTCTCATTAGCTGCGAGAAGCAGACGTTTCGAATCGAGTTTTTATCCTTGCAAGGTAAACCTAAACAAACGACGTGGCGAGGCACTCCGTCCCCACACACATCAACCGTCCCCATCGATTCCCCGTCAGTAGAGAGGGGCTCACCGCCTTGGCGTACAATGCCTCACTGACCCCGACCGCCGTCGTGCAGTGACCGCACTTGTACCCACCATAACCGGAATGAGAGACCACGTCTCAGGTCGCGTGAGGAGGGCAATCTGCTGCCAGGTTCAATCAGGTACTAGGCTTACCGATTTACCATATTTCTCGGCATATGTTTAGTACGTTCAAACGCTTGACACAGGTATCCGCACGTTAATCCTTATTCCCATTTTCACCTCGTAGACCACGCATCCCCATGGATCCGTGTCCACCAACCAACTATCAATATGATAAGAAAAGTGGGTACAACCAATTCCTGATCTCGCGCGAGTGTTAGAAAAATCACTCGTCTTCTACCGAGATCCTAATTAAATAAAGCAGCTACTCGACCTAGCATACTAGTATCCATCTCAGAAGGAATCCTGAGTTCATGCAACTAGGGTTTCAGTCAACTCCTACACTTAAGTGCACAGTACAAGCCCACAAACAATAAGTGTAGTAAAATAGCATAAATAACAGGTTATGCATAAACCGAGGCTTGCCTTCCAAGGTTGTGGCAGGCAGATCCTCTGGTGCAGGCTCGGGTGCTGGATCCGGGGCTACCTCCTGAGCAGCTCCTTGCTCCGGCACGAGGACGTACTCTCCGTCAGCAAGGTTACAGTCTATCGAAATGCAATGAACACGTATGTCATGATTATGCAGGATTTAATAACATTATGCTAAGAGAAGAAAAACTAAGTTAATGAGCAATTTAGGGTTTCTGGGTCATACGTGGCTTTTAATGGTTTATGCTTATCATTTCTAGGTTTAGGTTTTGCTAGGGATAGGCATAGGGAATTGGTATTGCCTTTATATATTTCAGTGGACAAGTTATAAATGGTTTTAGGATGACACTCATTTCCTATTATTCATCTTTCCCTTTCTTTATTTTCTACTTAGGGTTTCTAGTGTAGGTTTGATCTACGACAGTGGTTTAATATTTTCCAAAAATTCTATAAAAATTACAGTGGGTTGTCATTGGTCATTATAGCCTGTTCTAGGAATTTGAGGTTTAAAATAAAAGGCTATGCTTTAGATAAAAATAGCAAAAGTTGTGTAAAATGGGCCACTTTGTACTACAACTCTTTTTAATTAGGAGTAGGTTCTGCTCTAAGGGTTATTTTTATTGGTATCTAACAGTAATAATAAGCTTCTGTGCCAAAAATCATAGAAGGTTAATTGGTGGTTATTTAGTTGTGATTTCTTAAAGTTCTATGCCAAAAAGGTGCTTATAACTTACTTGCCATTTGAAAAATATCAAACAACAGATTTTGTATTTTTCCTATGTTCATAATAACAAAACATTAGTTATCCCAAGGTTTGGGGTGTTCTCTCCTTGGGGTTATTTTTCTAGGGTTTTTCTAAATTTTCCTTGTTTTCTTAAAATAAAAGGTATCCTATTTATTTTATACTAAACCAGGGTATCATAGATTTTTCTAGTGAACTACCTTAAACAAGTACCCTAACAAAAGTAGGAGTGCCCTCTGGTTCCTCATTTTAATCACCTTTTCTATTTTTCTTAACCTTAAGCATATTATAAAATAAATGGCAAAAGCTAACTTAATGGGATGGACAGAGAGGTTTAACATTTTTAAACAGGTCAGTATGTGGATATAAACTTCTCCAAATTTTTCTAACTCTAGTCAAATAGTGCAACTATTTTTATCCCTATGATTTAGCTTTTGGTCAAAACAATAATTAAATCAGAACCCTAAAGTTTTCTGTAGTACATAGGGGTTTTATATTTTCCTAAGTAGTTTACATTATTTAGAGTCTGACAAAATTGGTTTGACCAAATTTGGATGAACTAAACAGAAGTTATGAATTATTAAAGTTTCTGTTCAAATTTAAAATCAGATTTAATAAAGATTTTCTGGAAAAGCAGTTTACACCGAGGACCCTGGGGTATTGCCAAACTAACTCTCTCAGTTATACCCCCGCGTTACTATTTATTTGAGTCACTGACAGTTCAAAAAGCCCCCTGACCTTTCCTTCTTCTTCCCCGAAGTCCTTCCCCCAATGTAAATAGTACCCGCGGGAAAGAAAAGGGCGGCGCGGCTTACCGGCGGCGAGATAGGTCCGGCGAGGGGCGGGGTTGGCTCGGGGAGGCTCTGGCGGTCACAGCGATGTACAGCTCGACGGCGGGGATGGCCGGAATCGCTCGGTCCACGTGCGCAGGCGGGTGTCCTCGTCGGCAGTGGGTGTGCCGGCCAAATCAAGGCGATCTGGTTCAATCCAATGGCACGGTGAGCTTCACGGGGTGACATAGAGACTGTGCGTACAAGGAATCGGAAAATGGTTCAGTGGATTACCCGGTCCACGCACTCCGGCGGGGTTGTGAACTCCGGCGACCGTGGACTGGCCTCTCCGGCGAAGCAGGCTTCGATTCCTCTCTCGGGGAGCTTCACCGAGGTGTGCTCACTCGTCTCCGAGGGTTGGACAGGGTTGGGAAAGGCTGGGCTGGCCGGTCCACGACGGTAGGGGCTCGGGTGGCTGCGGACACGCCGTGCACGGGCAAACGATGGTGAGTTGAGCTCCGGTGAGGTTTGAGCGTGTGCGGAAGAGTGTGGTCGACGCCTGAGTGGGCTTTATTGGCGCGGCGCACACAGGGGACACGGGCGTGGCTCGGCGCGACACGGGGTCGGGCGCGGGCGTGCTCTGGCGTGCGCAGAGCGCGTCGAACACGTGTAAGTTTTCTTCTGCCCGTGTTCCACAGCTCACCCAAGTCGCAAACGTGCGAATCTTGGCAAAAATCCGGCGCGAGTCTTTTCCTGGCACCTAGGGATGTCTCTCATTCGTGAGTTGCCATGGCAGATATGGCCTAGGTAGGGAGATCTTCGGTCGCCAAATCAGGTATGTCACTCTGCCCACCTCGCGACAAAAACCATGCCAAGGCATGTCAAACATCAAGGTCTCGGGCTCAGCTTTTTTCCAGTGGGTGCCCTAGGTGGTATGCCACATTTTTGGTATAGAACATAGGTGGTTTTGGTGCCATCCTCAAGGTGAACACGGTGGATCTTTAGATTAGGTGTAGTTTTCGACTTAGAGAGAATTAGAGAGCTCTAGCTCTCACTCTACTTGGAGATTTGATTTGGGGTTTCTCCAGGGGTCTTTTTGCAATATTTCCTTTCTATAATTGTAGGTTAATAAGTTACTTAACTTTGTGCCAAAAGTTTGGTCATGACATGCACCTTTGCTTAATCTCTCCCCTTTAACCAAGGTGCTTAGGAGATAGGGTTCAAGAGAGGTCTAGGGTTTACTCCCCCCTTGTCCAAAGTGATAAGTGCACACAATTTGGGTAATGCTTTTGGTCATCCACATCTCTTGGTTAAAACCTAGCTTCCAACGCCCTTCCACTTTTTGCTCCTTAAGTTTCTTCCACATGTGATCATAGTCATTAGTGCATAGGTGTGCCCTAGCCATGGTAACACCTGGGGTGTTACAGCTCGTCCTAAGCGACTTTATTTCTACTCAGAGGGGATAGGGGAAAACTCCCATCCCCAATAGTAGCCTGTAGGGCTTACTCAAATTGCCACCTAGCTATCCCTCTATTTTCCTAAGGCTTCTCGTCCTAGGCCTATCCTTATCGTCCTGACGATCTATCCAACATTTGTTTCTAACAAGTTTTACTTTTGAAAAGGACGGTATTTACAGTTTATTGATTTCTCTGTGGTGGTACAAGCTCCGATACCAGCTGTGGCGGAACCGCCCGAATTATTCCAACTTAAGTGCCTAAGTCCCACCTTAGAGGTTAGACCACACTTAAATAGGAATAACTCGTCAGTCCCTCGGATCTAGTCCGACGAGGCCACTAACAGGATCAAGTACCACATACTCACTCGATGGTGAGGCACAGAGCAAATACAATAAAACATAAAACCAACATAAAAGAGTATCAAATTTATTACATCATCATCAGAGTTTTAGCAAAAGTAGTGACCATTGTTCGGAATGCAGCGGAATAAAACTAACGACAAATAAATGGAGAGATGGGGAAGCTTGTCCCATCACTCCTCATGCTCCTCCTCAACCGAGGTAGGGTTCCACTCGACTGTCCAACCCGGTGGCAAGGTGGACGGCAAAGTCACTCCAGCAACCATGTCCTCTAGAGAACCTATAAAATTTTGCCACAAGCAAGGCTGAGTATACTAATACTCAGCTAGACTTATCTGGTGTGAGGAGTCTACTCCTCTACCTCTAGACATGCAGCTGTTTGGCTGAGGGGTTTGCTTGCCAAAAGCACTAGCTGAGTCTAAAAATCAAGTTTTAGTGTGACTCTCTTAAGACTAAATGTGTACCTATCTAATCATACATGGTATCAAACATTTAGCAATCAACCACTTTTGCCAAGTCATCACATTTCCACTTGTTACTTAATGTAGCATCATGGATCAAGCAGTCTCATTAGCTGTGAGAAGAAGACGATTCGAATCGAGTTTTTATCCTTGCAAGGTAAACCTAAACACACGACATGGCGAGGCACTCCGTCCCCACACATATCAACCGTCCCCATCGATTCCCTGGCAACAGATCAGGGCTCACCGCCTTGGCGTACAATGCCTCACTGACCCCGACTACCGTCATGCAGTGACCGCACTTGTACCCACCATAACCGGAATGGGAGACCACGTCTCAGGTCGCGTGAGGGGCAAAGTCTGCGGGCAGGTTCACTCAGGTACTAGGTTTACCGATTTACCATATTTCTCGGCATGTGCTTAGTACGTTTAAACGCTTGACTCACGGTACCACACCTTAATCCTTATTCCAATTTCCATCCTGTAGACAACCAATCCCCATGGATTGTTGTCCATAGACCAACATCCTTATGATAAGAAAGTGGATACAACCAATTCCTGACCTCGCGCGATGCTAGAAAAATCACTCGACTTCTACCGAGATCCCTAATTAGTAAAGCAGCTACTCGACCTAGCATACTAGTATCCATCTCAAAAGGATTTCCTGAGTTCATGCAACAAGGGTTTTAGTCAACTCCTACACTTAAGTGCACAGTACAAGCCTACAAACATTAAGTGTAGTAAAATAGCATATATAAACGGTTATGCATAAAACCGGGGCTTGCCTTCCAAAGCTGGGGCAGGCAGATCCTCGATGGCAGGCTCTGGTTCTGGATCCTGGGCTACCTCCTGAGCAACTCCTTGCTTCGGCACGAGGATGCACTCCACGTCATCGAGATTACAATCTATCGAATGCAATGAGATATATGTATAAATATGACATGAACATTTGTAAGGGCTATGCATAGTATAACAATATGAAGTTTAGTGTTTCCCTAGGGTTTCTTTTTGATATCCTTAAGGGCTTTGTACTTTCATCTATTTCTCCCCAAGGTTTTCCTTTCCTTTCTTTTGTGCTTCTTATTAAGAAGTTTGAACTATGAGGGTTAGTTAACATTTTCCCAAAATTGTTATAAAAATTACAGTGGGTAAATATTAACCTTTGTGGATCCTCCCAAAAAAATTTGAGGTGGATATTAATTCAGATACTACTTGTACAAAATTAACAAAAACAAGTGTAAAAGGGCATTTTACACTATAGCTATGATTTTAGTGAGGTTTCTGTACCAAATTTATTTTTGTCCAGATTCATGGGTGATATTAGGCCTCTATGTTAAATATCAGAGAAAAAGACGTACTGGATATTTAGTTGTGAATTTCTAAAATTTCATGCCAAAAAGGTACTTATAATTAACTTGTTATTTGAAAAATATCAAACAACAGAATTCCTATTTTTCCTATGTTCATAATAACAAAGTATTAGTTATCCCAAGGTTTAGGGTGTTTTCCCCTCAGGATTATTTCTCTAAGATTTTCCTAAGTTTTCATTGTTTTCATAAAATAAAAGGTATCCCATTTATTTTGTACTAAACAGGGGTCTAATAAAATTTTCCAGTGAACTATATTAAATAAGTGAGCTAACAAAAATGTGGTTGCTCCCTGGTTTCTATTTTAAATTACCTTCTCTATTTTCTTTATCTTTAAGCTAAAAATGATTTAAATGGCAAACCCTTCCTTAATTTAGTATACTGAGGGGTTTACTATTTTTAAACAGATCAGGGAGTGATTAAGTACTTCTCTGATTTTTCTTAACCTCAGTCTAACAGTGTAGCTATTTTTCCTTCTATTATTTAACTTTTAGCCAAAATAATATTTAAATCCAAACTTTAAATTCTTGTGCAATACTAAGGGGGTTTTGTATTTTTCCTAAGTAGTTCACATTATTTAGAATCAGGCAAAATTGGTTTGACCAAATTTGGTTGAATAAAACTGAAGTTATGAATTTTACAAGTTCTGTTTATATTTAAATTAGAAATATTAAAAGATTTCTTGGAAAAACCAGTTTACACCGAGGACCCTGGGTTCTTCCTAAACCATTTCTTTAATTTATACCCCTGCGCAACTATTCCCCTGAGCCACTGACAGTTCAAAAACCCCCTGGCTTCTATTTCTTCTTCCCCGAGATCCCTCCCGCCTTTTGAACAGTACCCGCGAAAGGAAAAAGGGCGGCGTGGCTTACCGGTGGCGAGGAAGGGGTTGGCTCTGGGTAGTCTATGCGGTCATGTCGAGGTACGGCTTGCCGTCGGTGATGGCCGGAATCGGCCGGTCCACGAGCGCAGGCGGGCGGGCTCGTCGGCGGCGAGTGCTCCGGCCTATCCACGGCGATACAGGTCAAACCAAGGGCACGAGAAGCTTCATGGGGTGCTAATGAGTCGACTCGTGCAAGGAATCGAAGAATAACTCACTGTGGAGCTCGGTCCACGTACGCCGGCGCTCGGGTGAAGTCCGGCGACCTTGATCCGGCGTCTCCGGTGATGCAGAGCTCGATTCCTCGCTCTAGGAGCTTCACCGAGGCACGTAGAGTCTACTCCGAGGGTTGGATGGGGTTGGGGATGGCTTTGCTGGCCGGTCTACGGTGGTGGGGGATCAGGCGGCCGCTGGCACGCCGTCTGTAGGGCAAACGCCGGTGATCTCTGGCTCCGGTGAGGTCAAGAGCGCGCAGGGGAGTACGGTTGAAGCTTCGGTGGGCTTTATAGGCGCGGGCGCGGGCAGGAGACATGGGCACGGCTTGGTGCAGCGCGGGGCGCGCGGGGTCGGGCGCTGGGCATGCTCTGGCGCGTTCAGAGCGCGTCGAACACGTGGAAGTGTTCTTCTGCCCTTGTTCAACAGCTCGCCGAGATCGCAAACGTGCGAATCTTGGCAAAAATCCGGCGCAGGCCTCCTCCTAGCACCTAGGGCTGTCTCTTGTATGTGAGTTCCAATGGCAGATATGCCCTAGGTAGGGAGATTTGCAGACGCCAAATCTGGCTTGTCCCTCTGTCCACCTCGCAACAAAAACGATGCCAAATCTTGTCAAATGACTAGGGCTCGGTTTCAAACTTTTCCAGGGGGTGCCTTAGGTGGTTTGACACCTTTTTGGTATTCAACCCAAGTGGTTTTGGTGCCATTTACTAAGTGAACATGGGGGATCTTTAGATTAGGGTTAGATTTTGACTTAGAGAGAATTAGGGAACTCTAGTGTGCTCTCTACTTAAGGGGTGAAATTGGGGTCTTTAAGGGGTCTTTTTGTAATGTTCCCTCCTTGCATTTGGTAGGTTACAATGTTACAAAAACTTGTTTAAGGACTAGGATCATGTTTTGGCAATTTGATTCACTTATCCCCTAATCCCTGGCTTGGAAGTCTAGGACCCTTAGGCGTCTTTAGGGTTTAATCACCTTGGCTCCAACATGACCTTTGCTCCAAATGTGTGGGTGAAGCCTTTACCATTAACCCCTCTTAACTAACCCATGCTTCCAAGGTTTTAGGTTTTTCTTCTCCTCCACTTAACCACATATGATCACAAGTCATCAGGGCATACATGAAACTATGGCCTTGGTAACACCTGAGGTGTTACAGGTCGAGGGACACTTAATGCCTTCGAAGCTATACTTCATCTAGCATAATTATGCATGAAGATACCTTCGGAGCAAGGGTCCATTGCTCTCCTTGGAAGTCAAGAAGCTGCCAGAAGGTCTAAAGGGAGTTGGACAGACTCAAAGGCGATCCATAACATAGATGGAACCGAAGCTTGTCAACAATTTAAGCACAAAAGAGAGAAGGCTACTTCAGCAAATCAGCCGAAGCCTATGCTATTATGTGAAGATATAGCAGATCAAAGGGTGCTGCTGGGATTTCAGTTGTCTGATGAGCAAGAAAAGACTCTGCTAAGATTTTTGTTCAACAACAAAGATGTCTTCGCTTGGACAGCCAATGATCTTTGTGGTGTCAACAGAGATGTTATTGAACATTCACTTAATGTAGATCCGTCTTTCAGACCAAGGAAGCAAAGGCTTCGGAAGATGTCTGAGGATAAAGCTGAAGGTGCTCGGAACGAAGTAAAAAGACTTCTCAGTGCTAGTGTTATCAGAGAAGTAACATATCCAGAATGGCTAGCCAACACTGTTATGGTGAAGAAAGCTAATGGAAAATGGAGAATGTGTATTGATTTCACAGATCTCAACAAAGCATGTCCAAAGGACGAGTTCCCATTACCAAGAATAGACTCCCGTGTAGATGTAGCAGCTTCTTCGGAGCTCATCAGTCTAGTGGATTGCTACTCAGGCTATCATCAGATATGGATGAAGAAGGAATATGAGCCAAAGACTACCTTCATAACTCCTAGTGGCACCTATTGCTACCTTTGGATGCCTGAGGGGCTTAAAAATACTGGAGGAAGCGTCAGCAGAATAACAGCCAAGGTCCTTCACTCTCAAATAGGCAGGAATGTGCTAACTTATGTTGATGACATCATAGTAAAAAGCACGAAGCAAGAAAATCATATTGCTGACTTGCAAGAGACGTTTACCAATTTCAGGCAAGCTGGCCTTAAGTTAAATCCAGAAAAGTGAGTTTTCAAAGTGAAGAAGGGCAAGTTCCTTGGTTGTCTGGTATTAACGAAGGGAATCAAAGCCAACCCAAACAAGATCAAAGCTATCTCCGGACGGAGCCGCCAAATTCAAAGAAGGGGGCTAAACGATTAGCAGGAAGGCTGGCATCGCTGAATAGATTCATATCAAGATCAACAGAGAGGAACCTGCCATTCTTTGAAATTCTAAAGTCAGCCGAAGTTTTTTAGTGGGGTCCGGCTCAGCAAAAGGCTTTTGAAGAATTAAAGCAGTACTTGATAGACCTAACAACTCTAACTCCACCTTCGCCAGGGGCTCAGTTACTCCTGTATGTAGTAGCTTCTCACTCTGCAGTTAGTGCAGCGCTTGTACAGGAGAAGCAAGATGGCCAAGTCAAAAGGCAAGCCCCGGTAAACTTTGTCTCCAAAGTTCTAAGTTTATCAAAGAAAAACTATACAGAATTGGAGAAGGTGTTGTATGCTGTGTTAATGGCCTCCAGGAAGCTTCGGCATTATTTTCAAGCATATCATATAATTGTTCCTTCATCACAGCCTTTGAAGGATATAATGAGGAATAGAGAAGCTACTGGAAGGATTGGAAAATGGGCTGCGAAGCTCAATGAATTCACTATTGACTATGTACATAGATCCTTAATTCAGTCCCAGGTGTTAGCAGACTTCATTGCTGATTGGACACCAGGGGCTCAGGAAAAGAAACAAATAAAGACGCCGAAGCCTAGACAGTATTCTGTGACGGTTCTTGGGGAACCTTTGGCGCAGGAGCGGCTGTTGTTCTAGTAGCACCCTCTAAAGTTAGAACATGCTACGCAGCAAGGCTTGACTTCAGTTGTACGAATAATATTGCTGAATACGAAGCTCTTCTATTAGGGCTTCGGAAGTTAATGGCAATGGGAATAAGAAGAGCAATCCTTAAAACTGACTCCCAAGTCATTTCTGGTCACGTAGACAAAAGCAATAGGGCAAGAGATCCGAAGCTTGAAAATAACTAGATACAGTTCGATGGCTGGAGGCTTCTTTCGAAGGATTTTCTGTCAAGAATATTCCAAGAGGGGAAAATGAGCATGCAGACCTATTAGCCAAGTCAGCGGCACAGGGGCTCCCTCTACCTTCGAAAGTATTTTTTGAGACAATAAAAGCACCTTCGGTTGAACTTATGGAGAGAGCAGTGCTCACAATATGTCCTGTACGTAGTGAAGATTGGAGGACTAAAATTATATCTTTCCTCCAAGGTAATTGTCTTTCGAATGATGAAGCTTATAATAAGATAATGAAAGCAAGAACAAGACCATATGTGATAATAGAAGGGGAATTATACAAACATGGATTCTGTTCTCTGCTCCTCAAGTGTTTATCTAGAACCGAAGGTATAGAGTTAATGAAGGAGATACATGTAGGTTTATGTGGCTCTCATATTGGGTCTAGGCCTTTGCTGGGGAAGGTTTTTAGACAAGGATTTTATTGGCCGAAGGCAGCTTGGATGCAGCAGAATTGCTTCAGAAGTGCAAAAATTGTTAAAAATGTGCAAGAGACCAGAAGCAACCTTCATCTCTCACTCAGCTAATACAGCCTACTTGGCCATTGCAAAGATGGGGCCTAGATTTTTTAGGTCCACTCCCACCAGCACAAGGTAACTTGAAATATGTTGTGGTGGCATTAGAATATTTCTCTAAATGGATTGAAGCAAAGCCCCTGGCTACAATAACTTCGGCCACAGTCCAAAAATTCTTCTAGCAGAATAATGTTTGTCGCTTCGGCGTGCCGAAGGCAATAACTGTGGACAATGGAACACAGTTTGATGCCGAAACATTCAAAGATTTCTATGACCGAATTGGAACGAAGATTCACTTTGCATCAGTAAGGCACCCAGAATCAAATGGGCTGGTAGAAAGAGCAAATGGCATTATAATGATAGGAATAATGAAGCTAATCTTCAACCAACCTAGAGGAAAGTGGCCAGATGAGTTGACTAAAGTGGTGTGAAGCCACAACACAACTATGTCAAGGTCAATAGGATTTTACACCCTTCAAGCTCCTATTCGGTGACGAAGCAATAACACTAGAGGAAGCAAAGGCAGGGTCAATAAGAACAATAGCTTCAGTAGAAGACGAAGCTGATTATCAAGTGATGAAAGATACTATAGAAGGGACCAGACTTCAAGCAATAGAACACATCAATAAATATCAGGCTGAAACAATAAGATGGAGGGATAGAAAAGTTTGATTGAAGAACATTAAGCCAGGGCATCTCGTACTTTGGAGACTGGCCAATACAGATACAGTGGGAAAATTACAACTAAAGTGGGAAGGTCCTTTTCTGGTAGTATCTTCATCAAGACCCGGTTCTTATAGATTGAAGGATATGGACAGCAACGACATACCCAGATCTTGGAATGCGGGTGAGCTTCGGTGATACTATGTGTAATTTGATGTAATCTTTTTTCATTTTTTCTATGGCACCCTTTTCCTTTCAAGAGGGGAGAAAGGTTTCTAATGGGGCCATAGCTTGTAATTTTTCATTCTTATTTAGCCCTACGAGGGCCAAATCCCCGAAAGATGTAATATGTAAAATCTGAGCCTGCACCATCGAGTGCAAAAAAGGAAAACAGGGAGAAGCTCAAAAGTAATTCCTAAGGGAATGAAGAGCCAAAAGCATGACGAAGCTGCAGAAAGTCGTTCCTAAGGGAGCGCAGCATAAGTTTTCTGCTCAAATTTTGTTCCTAAGGGAATGCAGAGCCTAAAGCATGACGAAGCTACAAAAAGTCGTTCCTAAGGGAGTGCAGCGTAAGTTTTCTGCTCAAAAGTCGTTCCAAAGGGAATGCAGAGCCAAATTCCACCGAAATATAAGGCGAAGAAGTTCAAAAGTCGTTCCTAAGGAGATGCAGAACTTATGCCAATGAAATAGAAAGTGAAGAAGCTCAAAAGTTGTTCCTAAGGGAATGCAAAGCTTAAAAACTCAAAAGTCGTTACTAAGGGGATGCAAAGTCTGGGTGTGGCTTCGTGTGTGTGTTCGGGACTTTCATTTGCACATTACATTACATCATTCATTGCATCCATACACATTCATTTAGACAGTTTTAAGTTGAGCATTTAATTTGGCAATAACATTCTTAAACTAGCAATGGTAGGAATATGAGCATGACAAGCATCAATATCAACATCTCTACATCTAGTACAAATAGTGAAATGCTCAATAGTAGATGTAGGACATTCATCAATTTAACTATATTAATGTTCAGATCATCATTGGCAGACTTAAGACATTTAATTAAATCATGACAATCAGATAGCTACTTAGACATAATCTCATTCTTTTTAGTCTCTAAAGCTAGGGCCTTCTCTACACTAACAAATTTATCACGCTCTTCATAAATAAGGTCCTCTTGCTTCTCTAAGAACCTATCCTTCTCATTGAGGGCACCAATTAATTCATTAGTTTTCTCGATTTTAGGCCTTTCAAGCCCCTTAAATAATTTGCTATTGTTTTCTTCATCATCGTTAGAATCTTCATCACTAGAGGAAGTGTACTTGGGAGTGTTTCCAGAGAATACCTTCCTCTCCTTTGCCATCACGCAAGTATGATGCTCATTGGGGAAGAGGTAGGCTTGTTGAAGGTGATGGTGGCAAGGCCCTCATCGTCAGAGTCAGAGGAGGAGCAGTCGGAATCTCATTCCTTGCCGATATGCGCCTCGTCCTTCTTATTGTAGACGTTCTTCTTCTTGACCTTCTTCCCCTTTTGGTCCTTCTCCTAGTCATTTGCATTTTCTAGACATTTAACTATAAAATGACCAAACTTACCACACTTGAAGCAAGCATGCTACCCATTGATTTGTTCTTGTTAGAGTAGTCCTTGCGCTCCTTCAAAGCAGTCTTTCAGCCCTTGATGACAAGCACCATCTCCTTGTTGTTGAGGTTGGCTGCCTCAACTTGTGCCACCTTGCTAGGGACCGCCTCTTTATCGTTTGTCATTTAGAAAGAGACAGCTTGTGGCTCGGTGGAGGGGAGGTTCCTTTTGGCGACATCGTTGATATACTTGCCATCCTTAACCATCATTTGATGCCTAAAGAATTTCCCAAGCACATCCTTGGGACTCATCTTTATGTACCCAGGGTTTTCTCGGACTAAGGAAACAAGATTGACATAAAAAATAGTAAATCCTGAGCATGAGTCGGATGACTTCATGATCCGTCCATCTCTTTCTTCCATAGTTCTGAACTTGGTTCACTAGGGACTTGAGCCTATTGTACATTTCTTGTGGGCCTTTGACTCTCTTCATGGTGAACCTCCCAAGTTCACCATGACCTCTATCTTGGTGATTTTGGTTATCAAGTTCCCTTCATGTGCAATCCTCAATGTGTCCCAAATTTATTTGGCATTCTCCAAGCCATTACCTTGTTGTACTCTTCCCTACATAGAGAAGCTAACAAGACAGTAGTAGCTTGGGAATTCATATGGATTAGTTCCTCTGCTTCTACCTCTATATAATTTTCATCATCTACATTAGGTATATTCATTTCATTCTCTACAATATCTGAAATGCAAGGGTGGAGCAAAAAAATGGCTACGCATTTTGTGAGTCCACCAAGAATAATCCTCCCCATAAAAGTGAGGAGGCTTGCCAAGAGGAATTGAAAGAAATTAGGCATTTGAGGAACGAGAAATTTGCAGATAATTAAAAGGAGTGCAGCTGAATGTATTTTTAACCGTCTTTTATCTACAAGATGAGTCATCCTTTTGCAAAGTCGTCAAAGATGTAGATGTGTCGCTCTCGTAGTAGACGATCTTCTTTATGCGCTTGTTCTTCTTTCTCTCCTTTTTGATCCCGAGTCGATGGGCTTCTCGCCTTTGGGATCATTATTGATGGGGATCTTCTCCTTCTCTTCGTCCTCTACCTTCCCCTTCCCTTTAGGATCTTGTCATGCCATGTCTTTGGGTTGTTAAACCCAAAATGAAGAGTCGTGCTCTGATACCAATTGGGAGTCACCTGGAAGGGGTTGAATAGGAGATGCCTAAAATACACAACTTTAAACACAAACTTGATCCAAACCAATGTTAGAGCAAAACTTGATCAAGTCGGTGTGATTACAAAGATAGAAGTCCTCTTCACTTGGTTGCTCTTACATGATCTGAAAGACTTAGTGTCGAGTACTTAGGAACCAGGTACCCGAATTAAGCCTAAATCGACCTCTTCGGAAAAATGGCCCACCTAGCGAGGTAGGGTGACCGAGCAAGTCCTTGCCAAGCAACCCAGCAACGTGGAGCGACTTAGCAAGCCCCTACTAAGCAAGTCCTTGCCAAGCAACTCAGTGGGCAGAGTGACCGAGCAAGTCCCTACTAACAAACTCATGAGGTGGAGCAACCGACCAAGTCCCTATCGAGCAACCCCACGAGGCGGAGCAACAGAGCAAGTCCTTGCCAAGCAACCCGGTGAGGCGGAGCGACTGAGCATGTCCTTACCGAGCAACCTCACAACACGGAGCAACCAAGCAAGTCCCTGTCAAGGAACTCGATGAGGCAGAGCGACCAAGCAAGTCCCTGCCAACCAACTCTACAAGGCGGAGCAACCAAGCAAGTCCTTGCCGAGAAACTCAGCAAGGCGGAGCGATCGAGCAAGTCCCTTTCGAGCAACTGAGTGAGGTGGTGCGACCGAGCAAGTCCCTATCGAGCAACCCCGCGAGGCAGAGCAACCGAGCAAGTCCTTGCCGGGTAACCCTGCAAGAGGGAGGTCACAACCTTGTGTCACCAGCCCATGTAAGGTACGACAGGACGCGTCGACCTCAAGACACGTCTGGATGACAGACGCAACATTCCGAAGGCACGTTGACCTCAAGATACTTTCGCCCTAGGAGCCGCATCACATTTGGCACCCTCGACTTCCTTGCCACCGCCACCGGCAAACTCTGCCTCGCTCGCCCCCACATACCTGTTGCAACAGGCCAAGGGACAGTGCGCTCCGCTAGGAGTAAGGCGGAGAAAATACGCCTTAAGAGGTGCACCGTCGCCTTGAATTGGTGCCTTAATTGGCTTGCCGCCGCCATCAAGCAATAGGCGGGAGGAGCTTTGCCTTCAACACTCATGGCCATCATCGGCCACCAACCAATATCCATCCTCGACTTGATCAAGGAAGACTAGAGCCATGGCTTAGTTGAGCACGACACCGATGAGGTGGCTGAAAGGGCATGTTTCGTGGTAACACTACCATAGAATGACAATGGAGGAGGGAAGGAGGAGTCCCTTAAGCAAGAAAAGGAGTACCAGCGCCAGCGTCAAGTGTGCATCCTCAGCCACGAGGCCACCCTCTAGCGACAGGAGGATGATCTCGACGCCCTCGTCTAAAGGCTTAGCCACATCTACGTGTACGACGACATTGAGTGGAGGTACCTTGAAGCAAAAAAGCCTCAGGCGAGGCAGGGTCGTACCTGAGGGGTTGCCGAGGGTGCGGCCACACCGGCCCCCAAAAACAGAGGGCCCCCTAGCCACTGGACGCTAGTACTTTTTCCTGTTAAACCTATCTATCCTAGACACAAATATGCAAAGAGCGATGCACTATTGACCAGTCTCATTTAGATTGTTAAACTAATGTCTCAATTACTTATCGAATACTCCATCCATTTCAAAATTGTATTTGTTTTAGCTCTTGATTTTTATGTTTATATTCAACTACATGATTTAGATCCACTAAAGAAGCAAAACAAATTCTATTTTGATATAGTGAGAGTATTATTTACTATACATATGATGATTGCATCGGCAGAGAGAAGCTTTTTAAATTTTTGGAAACTATTTATGGTCAACAATAACTCAAGAAAGGTTAAATGGCTTGGCGATTCTATATATCGAAAAAGTTGTTGGATGAGATTGATCTCAATGATATAAGCGATGACTTTGTATCACAAAATGTTAGAAGATATTTTTAATGATATCAGATAACAAGTAAGTGTTTTGGCTATACTTTACATTTGTTATCTTATAAACTTCAATACAGTACATAATATTCAATAAAATATGTATAATTATATATATTTGTGTGTGGATGGGGCCTACATATCAGATTTTGCACTGGGCCCCTGAAAAGTTAGGAACGGCCCTCGGGCGAGGAAGATATGCGATCAGCTTGCCAAAAGCAGCAACGGCACGCAATATTTCCTCAACCTTGGACAAAACATGGCCACAATCGCCATGATGCTCCGGTCCATCCCGAGCTAGACGAGCCAGAGGCAAGGATGATGTATCGGAACCTCCCAATTTTGTGGAGAGAGCCTCTGTGCAGCAAGCTAAAAACCCTAAACCCATTGGCACATGAATCTAACATCACCTAAGACATGGAATACTTGGCCTATACTTAACTTAATTCGCACACAAACATAACACGGGAAAAAGGCAAGCATATCAATCAAGGACACATGCTAACTTGAGTATAGCAACTACAAGTATTCGTCAATCAAGAACTAACTAAGTCTACTTATCCAATCGAAGTAAGTGTAAGCGATTAACTACACAATTTCAGTTTCTAGACAGCAGCACAATCGGTTCTTATTTTAGCCATAGCTAAAGATTTAGACATCCAAATTAGGTGAACTAAGACTTTCTGAAAAGATAATAAAATTTTCTATAAAATTTTTATAAAAATCTTGGGTTGGTTCAATACTTAACAAAGTCAAACAATACAAAGAAGGTGCATCTGTCTAGATTTCGATAGATTCAGACCTCCTATTTTAAATAGCTATAACTGAAGATTTAGACCACCAAAAAGAGTTATCCAAAACTTTGTGGAAAGCTTATAATTAATAAGGTCCGATTCTATGTTTATTTTGGTCAAACAAAGCAATCTTTTAAATCTGGATAGAACCTGGACAGATTCTAATATCGAACTTGTGAGAAGCATATCTTCTAAACTATCATACCTATGACTGTCAAATTTTAACACAAGCAAGATAATGAAGTTATCTACAACTTTTCTATATGACAATTCTATAGAAAACCTAATTTAGTTCATCAAACTGACAACACGGCGAAAACAGTACACGAAGCCCAAAACAACAACTAGCAAATTTTAGTTCCTATTTAGCTTCTATAATGACCATATTCTTGAGACTTGAAATATTTGAACACTTTATTGTTAATTAGAGTTGATGTGCCCGTCTACCCCTAGCCACCCGTCTACCCCTGTGTATTTTATGCGCGTTGATCATGTTATTCATATTAATGAAATGGAAACTCTACTCAGAAATTGATTACGTTAGTTATCTCATGTAGTTAATCATTGACTTTGTTTAAGGTCGACTAATTGGAAATAGTTATAACTCTATTAGTGCATGTGGTTAATACTTGTTGGTATAACTAGGTAGAACTAGATGACTGTAATGATTAATTATACATCTACCCGTAATATGCTTCGATTATAGCTTTAGCCACTGCGAGACCTTCCTTCTTCTCTTTCTAGCAATTGCGAATGCAAAATCGTATGTCATATTTTATGCATATTTGACTTATCTGCTCTCTTGTATGGTGTATTGTTTATTTCCTAATTCAAATGAATGGATGTATGTTCGCGCTCGCATAGATAACGGTCCGGTTGAGGATTCCAAAGAACCCGCAGGAGAAGGCCCTGAGCAGCAGCTGGTTGGTGGAGGCAAGTGTCCCTTGACCCTTCTATGTCCTATACATTCCTTCATTCACTTTCCGCATTTACACAATTTATACTTAAGGATTGACTAGATTTTGTTATCCATGTCCTTGCTTACCTATTTGGGATGGATTATTATGGTTTAGCTTTATGCTAGTGCTTAACATTAATCAATGAACATGATGAGATTTATCTATGATACGCTGTTTTCCTTCTTATTTATGATGATATACTTGTGGCATTTAAGGGGATTCGAGCAGTTTCTCGAGTGCCTCTCCGTAAGGACCTGTTCGTTGGATGACCGCCCGGGAAAACAGTGCAACCATGAGGGTGGAATGGGACGCCCTTAGCTGAATAATTAGAGGAACCGGGGTGTAGTTCGCTTAGCCGTCATGCCGTTAATGGGGCTCGGTGTATGCGGCTCGCTCTGCCAAGGTTGGTTCTCCCTTGGGGAGGAGTGCGGTGCATTTAGGAAACCTAACGGGCGGCTACAGCCCCAGGGAATCTTTGTAAAGGCTACGTAGTGATACCCTGCTGGGTCACCTTGGTAGTGATCAATGGAGAGTCATGATCTCTGGGTAGAAAGGGAATCATGGCTTGTGGGTAAAGTGAGCAACCTCTGCAGAGTGTTATGAAAACTGATATATCAGCTGTGCTCGCGGTTATGAGCGGCCAAGGGAGCTCCATTGATTAGTGATACTTGATCAGAGATGTTCGGATTACAGGTGGTGATGAGAATGATGGTTTTGGTATTGACTATGGTAATGGTAAGTGGTATTCTTTCAGTTTGGAAAGGGTACATTTGGGTTAATAACGTGGGTAAATTCTAAAACCTGGCTCTCTCTTCTAGTAATAATAATCTGACCAACTAAAAGCAACTACTTGACTTACCCACACATAAAGCTAGTCCACTACATCCAAACAGGACACTTGCTGAGTATGTTGATGTGTACTGTCAGTCAGAATCCAGCCTTAGGGCTGACTGACAGCCAGACTTCAAGCCCATTTATCTCCAAATTTTGTATGACACTAAGGCTTAATCACTTAAGCAAAGTTGTACTACTATTATAGCTCTACAAATTTGATGTGTTGACCTAGGGCAAATTCCTTATGAATTGGGAGATATAGAGCTCCAAAGTTGACCCTATTCACTGAATTTCAGACTTAGGCATATATGGTTTATGGGGTGCTTTTTGCAAATAGGTCCAAATTCCATTATTCAACTTACAAATTCTCCTATATGAAAGATATCTGGTTTGAAATGCTCTTTTACTTTGATATTTGCACTTTGGTCCAAAAGTGCACAAAATTTACATTTACCCCCCTAGGGTTTCAATTAGGGTTTTCCAGGGGTCTTTTAGGGTTTTGAGTTCTCTAGTGTTTTGTGCCACTAAAGTCCATCAATTTTAATATCTTATGAGTATTTCTCATGTTTTTGAGGTTTTATCCTATTTGGACTTCATTTACATCCATAAGCCCTAACTCAGGGTTTAGTACCCTACCCTAGGGTTAACCACACATCAGGTCACATCATTACAACTTGTTTGAAATTTTTACCTAGTTAATGCACTCTAGGTGTAACAAACATATGAAATGTCAATGCACATGATGTTATGCTCAAGTTTTAGTGCCAGTAACACCAGGGGTGTTACATCCTTCCCCCATAAAAGAATCTCGTCCCGAGATCTAAGGTCCTAGGGTAAGTAATGGAAAAGGAAACGCGTCACATCTTTATTTCCTTAATTGTCTTACAAGGCAGGGGGTGGTATGGGGTTTACTTCTCCTTTACAATCCCATGTACATATCTTATAAGGTACATGAAGCTAAAAAGCTAGGGAAATTCTTTTCTAAGAAGTCTTGAGTCTCCCAGGTAGCTTCATCTTCAGTATGTTGGTTCCACTATATCTTATAGAACTTAAGAGTCCTTTTTCGGGTGATCTTGTCCTTTTTATCCAAGACTCGGATAGGATGTTCTGAATAGGTCAAGTCTGGTTCTAAGACAACATCCTCTATATCAATGGTTCAATCCAAAACTCGAAGGCATTTCTTCAATTGAGATACATGGAACACACTGCGCACTACAGATAATGCTTCTGGCAATTGGAGTCGGTATGCCATTGGTCCGTATCATTCAAGAATAAGAAACGGGCCAATATACCGGGGTGCCAGCTTCCCTTTTACCCTGAATTGGTTCACACCCTTCATTGGTGACACCTTTAAATACACATGGTCATTAACTTGAAAAACTAAAGGCTGACGTCTCTTATCCGCATAATTCTTTTGCCGAGCTTGTGCCTCTTTCAAGTTGTGTACGATCCATTGAACTTTTTCTTCTGTTTCTTTAACTATGTCAGGCCTGAAAGACCACCTTTCTCCAGGTTCTAACCAATTTAAGGGTGTCCGACACCGGCGCCCATATAGTGCTTCAAATGGGGCCATCTTGATGCTCTCTTGATAGCTATTATTATAGGAAAATTCTGCCAATGGCAGACATTCATCCCATTTTTGTGGAAATTCCAGGACACATGCCTGCAACATCTCTTCGAGTATTTGATTCACTATTTCAGTTTGTCCACTTGTTTGAGGATGATAGGCCGAACTGTGGAGCAGCTTAGTACCTAGGGATTTGTGGAGCTCTTCCCAGAATTTGGATACAAATTGTGGTCCGCGTTCCGACACTATAGTCTTTGGAATTCCGTGCAAACTGAGAATACGAGCAATATATATCTGGGCATAAGTGAGGATCGGATAGGATGTCTTGATTGATAGAAAATGGGCTATTTTGGTAAGTCGATCAATTATAACCCAGATGGAGTCAAAACCTTTAGCCTTCCGGGGTAATCCCACAATGAAGTCCATGCTAATGTCCTCGCATTTCCAAGTTGGGATGGGCAAAGATTGCAGTGGACCAGCAGTCTTCATATGTATTGCTTTGACCCATCTATAGGTGTCGCATCTCGCCACATAGCGTGCAATCTCAATCTTCATTTTTGTCCACCAATAGTGTTGCTTTAAATCTTAATACATCTTACTACTTCTAGGATGAATGGAATATCAACTAAGATGTGCTTCATCTAAAATTTGTTGGCGGACTTCCGCATCCTTAGGCATAACTATGCGATCATTAAACCATACTATCCCTTGATCATCTTTTCTGAAGCAACCAGCTTTGTTGGCTTCTATTTTCTCATAAATGTGTTTTATACCCTTATCACTTCTTTGGGCATCAATAATCTTTTGCAGAAGAACTGACTCAAGCTTCAATTGGGTCAAAGTTCCATATTGTATCATTCCCAGGTTTAATTTTTCCATCTCCTCACATAGTGTGGTGTCAGAGGTCCCCACTATAAGACAATGGCAGGAAGTCTTGCGACTTAGTGCATCTGCCACCACATTAGCTTTTCCTGGGTGATAGTGGATTTCTAAATCATAATCCTTAATCAGCTCAAGCCATCTTCTCTGCCTCATGTTCAGTTCTGACTGGGTAAAAATATACTTCAGACTTCTATGATCTGTATACAAATGGCATGTATTTCCCAACAGATAATGACACCATATCTTGAGGGCATGAACAACGGCGGCTAGCTCCAAATCATGAGTCGGATAATGCTCCTCATGCTGGCGTAGTTGTCTTGAAGCATATGCTATGACTGGGCCCTTCTGCATTAACACACATCCGAGACCACTGCCTGATGCGTCACAATACACATCAAAAGGCTTTTCAATATCCAGTTGAGCCAATACCAGAGCAGTGGTCAATAATATCTTTAGTTGCTCGAGGGCTTCATCGCATTTTGAGGACCAGTCAAACTTCGTATCATTCTTCAACAAACCTGTGATTGGTTTCACAATCTTGGAGAAATCTAGAATGAACCTGCAGCAATAACCAGCTAGCCCAAGGAAGCTTCGAACTTGATGGACGGACGTTGGTGGTTTCCATTCTAGGATATCCTTGACTTTGCTGGGGTCAACCGCATTCCCTTTGTAGACAATACATGCCCCAAAAATTGGATTTCCTCCAACCAGAACGCACATTTGCTGAATTTAGCGTATAATTGGTGCTCCCTTAAGCGCGTCAACACGATCCATAAGTGTTGAGCATGCTCCTCTTCATTTTTGGAGTAGATCAAAATATCGTCAATGAAGACCACCACAAATTTATCCAATTCAGGCATAAACACCAAGTTCATTAAATATGTGAAATGGGCTGGAGCATTTGTCAATCCGAAAGACATAACCAAATATTCAGATAATCCATACTGCGTAGTGAATGCGGTCTTGGGTATATCTTCGGGTCGAATACGGATCTGGTGATAACCCGACCTGAGGTCAATCTTGGAGAATACCCGAGCTCCGGTAAGCTAATCGAATAAGATATCGACCCGGGGAAGGGGGTACTTGTTTTTGATAGTGACCTCGTTAAGGGGTCTGTAGTCCACGCACATTCGAAGTGTTTGATCCTTCTTCTTGACAAAAATTGCGGAACATCCCCAAGGTGATGAACTGGGCCTAATGAATCCCTTCTCCAGTAGATCTTGTAATTGAGTCTTGAGCTCCGCCAATTCATTTGGTGGCATTTGGTATGACCTTCTAGAAATAGGGGCTGTACCGGGCTTCAGTTCAATCACAAATTCTACATCCCTTTCTGGAGGTAATCCAGGTAGATCTTCTGGGAAGACATCTGGGAATTCACATACTACCGGAATACCTTGGATTTCTGGCACGATAGCTTCATAGACTCAGCCAAATGGTTTAGCTAAAATAGCTATAGGGATGGTCAAGAGAACCTCTTCAGGGCCATGGCTCAACTTGATGGTCCTTAAGTCAGTGTTGAGAACAGCTTTATGCTGGGCTAACCAATTCATGCCCAGAATCACATCTATGTCTTGGCCTTTTAGAACAATCATGTTGGTAGGGAATTCCCTTCCGGCCAATGTTACTGGTAAATGGAAAACTATTTCCTTAGTAAATATTTGTCCCCCAGGTGAATGGATAATAAATCCTTCCCTTGATTCATTGCAAGGAATGCAATGCTTTCCACAAAATTCTTGCTTATGAATGTATGGGAAGCACCAGAATCAAAGAGAATAATTGCTGGGTGATTGGCCACAAGGAACGTACCCATCATTACCGGCTCTCCTTCCGGTGTAGTGGCCACTTGAGTATAATAGATTCGTCCCGTCTTCTTGACATTTTTGCCCGATGAAATACTAACCGTGTTTCCCTTTCCTTGATTGGAGCTCCCAGAGTTCTGCTGAGTGTTGAATTTATTCTGCTTTGGGTATGGACAGTCCTTTATAAAATGGCCAGACTTTCCACAATTGAAGCAGCCAATTGAAGAACTAGGGAGGGCGGGGAAACAAGTACTAGGGGCACTCGGCTGATTTGTAGAGGTGGGGGCAGTGGTAGGACGAATGAAAACAGGCTATTTAAACGGATAGGAGGGTGGACAAGGCGAAGAACGATTCTGATTAAAAGGTCGAATTACCAACCTAGTTCGCTTCTTAGGTCCCTGATTAGACCGGTCACCTCCAAATCCCTTTGTTTTCCCATGGCCTGTGTTCTTGGATTCTACTGCCAGCGCTGTGCTGATAGCTCTGCTGTAAGTAAGGTCCAAACAGGTGGCCATTTTCCTCTTCATCCTGTCGTTGAGTCCTCTCATGAAGCAATTCTTTTTCTTTAGATCAATATTTACTTGATCAATGGCATACTGGGACAGATGATTGAACTTGTTGAGATACTATATTACAGTATCTCCCCCTTGTTTTAACCGGATGAATTCTTCTTGTTTCATATGAAGCACTCCCTCTAGAATATAGTGCTCACGAAAGACTGTCTTGAACTCCTCCCAGGTGATTTGATGTCCAGCTAGTTGTACTGCTACAAAATTCGCCCACCAAGTACTGGCAGGCCCTCTTAGTTGTTGGGCAGCAAATAACGGCTTCTGTATTTCCATACAATGGATCAACCCAAACTTCTGCTCTATTACTCTTATCCATTCATCAGCTTCTAAAGGGTCTTTTGCTTTAATAAAGAGCAGGGGACGAGTTTCCGAGAAGTCCAGATATGTAGTTTCACAGGGTCCTTGCGGAGGAGCTCTCCCGCCCTGCTGCTAGAACTGGTTACCCACCATTTCACGCAAGAAGCGGGTATTATCTGCAGTAACATTGACCAAGGCAGCGATAGCTTCAGCCAGTGTTGGGGGTACAGGTGGTGGGTTAGGAGTAGCTTCCTGACCACGGGAAGTTCCTGCACCATCGTGTGCGCGAGTCCGAGATGGCATCTGAGGCAAAGAAACATTTGGGAAAAATATAACATGCCAACATATACCATCATATTACATTACCAAAATGTAATTTTACAGACTCTAGCGTACAACTTAATTTCATCACTTATTTTACATAAGTATACATCTAAACTATACTACTCTAGTCTTCATCGTCTTTTGTTGCTTCACTATCTGCTGCAGGAGACTGCTCGTCAGTCAGGTTCATAGGAGGTGGCTCAAAAAGGTCCAACTCCCCCTCAGGTCCTGCGTTTGCTGTTCCCGAGGGTCCGGCTTCCATTGCAGCAGCATCGGCGGGCACGTTCGGGTGCAGTCGACCATACAGTACATGTACTTCCTCATGTAGAGTATTACAATATACTTGCAGGTTATCAAGGGCCGTGCTAAGCTCATCCACACGAGCTCGAGCTTTTGCTTCGCAGTGCCAAGAGATCAAACGCGAGTTAATGGCCCAATCAATAGCTAAGTCTCGTTCTGAGATCTCAAACCACAAGCGGCTGACTTCGGTTGACAACTCAGCTGTACGCTGACTGTCCTGCTCCTATGCCCTGTTATGATGGTGTAGCTCCGATCGGAGTTGCTCCACCTTAGCCTCCAAGTCTCCAATGGGGTCGTTGGAGCCACTACTACTCCCTTCATGTCTGGGGGCTAACTGATGATGACGCACTCCCAAAGGTCCGGTGGATTTGCGTGCAGTTTTCTTGTACGTGCCATATCTCCCTAAGAGGGGAAGATTTATTAGTATAATTTTTAACATGATGCAAGCATAACCCAATAATTACGGAATCAACCCCCGTTGATCCCCAACTTCCTCTATATTGCACTCTATTACCTGGTCTTACAAGATGAGAACCTCTAGAAAGAGGCAAGGTAAGAATGGAAGAATTTTTTTTGGATAAGTATTTGAAAATGCTTCGTAACATCTGAAGAGATGGGCTTCGCTCCGATACCAGCTGAGACGGAACCTCCCAAGTTATTAGGCCCACCTATAGTTGTCCTTGTCCAACGGACATTGGACAACCCTGTAGATGCACATAATCACTCGACAAGTTCGGTACCTGTATCCTTAAATCCTTGCCTAAGAGCGCTTCACCATTCACACAGATATTACATCACATCGGAGGAAAGAATAGCAGAAGCAATTACAATAAATTAATTTACATTTATTCAAATATAGAGAAAGAGTATTATAGTTATTACAAAACTAGGGCATATGAGTGCATAAGTATTATTACAAACCTGGGGGGCAAAAACCCCTCCCGCATAAAAGTGTATTGTTTTTCAAGTGGGAGGCCAACTTCCTCCCGCGGCTTCACTACTGTGATTCTTCTTTGGGCACCACCTTTGAACAAAAATAGCAAAAGTCTGTTGTTTCCCCACCTACAACAACATGGGTTCGAAAACCCTGAGTATGGAGTGTACTTCGCAAGTCTTACCCGTCAAAAGAGAAGACTCTCAAGGATATGCTGGCTTGAGGGAGTCAAGGTAAGGCTATTCAAGAATCAAAGACTCTGTTTTGCAGAAATGCTTACTAATAGTGGATCCTTAAAAATCCAGTTTTATTAGCAAGTTAAGTCATTACCTGTAGCTAGAGTTATTTCTACCCTAGTTCAAGCACTTGACTTGTGCTAGCCATCTTTTATCACCCTTTTACTTTGCTGGATTGCTACGTATAAGTCAGTGACCAAGTCTTCATGTCCAAGAAGTAACGGCGATCCGAATCGATTAATACTTAGCTAAGGATCTCCAATCACATGACATATGTAGCACTTAACCCTTGCATATGTCAACTCGCCACCGGGTTTCTTAAGACCAGACCGGGTTCACGCCAACCGAGAGCACAGATACACCACCGTCCAGCCTCTTGCCACGAAGGGTACACGCTACTCTCGCCATCTCTCCACTCCCATTGCGTGTTGGCCTTTCTGGTATTAGTCTGCCCGAGGCTAGATGTAACACCCCTGGTGTTACTGTCACTAAAACTTGAGCATAACATCATGAACATTAGCAGATCATGTGTTTGTCACACCTAGAGTGCATTCACCGGGTAAAAAGTTCAAAAATGTTGGACTGATATGACTTGATGGGTGGTGAAACCCTAGGGTAGGGTACTTAACCCTAAACTAGGCTTATGAGTGACAATGAAGCCCAAACAAGTTAAAATCTCAAAACTTATTAAGAAATGAACATAAGATGTCACATTTAATGAACTTTGATAACACCAAAACTCTAAATAGGTCAAACCCCTAAAAAGAACCCTGGAAAACCCTAAATTGAAACCCTAGGGGGCTATGTGTAAAATTTGTACCCTTTTGGACTCAAGTGCAAAAACCAAGGTATTAGGGCACCTCAAATCATATGGTTCACAACTTTGTGGATTTGCAAAAAAACTATGGAAATTGGACCTATTTGCAAAAAGGTACCCTAGGAATCATATGTGGCTAAGTCTGAAAACCAGTGCATAGAACCAACTTTGGGACCCTGTACCTTTCAGTTCATGAGGAATTTGCCTAGGGTCAACACATCAAACTTGTAGAGCTACTATAGGATTAAAAATTTGATCAAGTGACTAAGCACTGGTGCTGTACAAAAATTGGAGTTAAAAGGACCAAAAGTCTGGCTGTCAGTCGAGTTTGAAGACTGAAACATGATTGACAGTGAACTCTGAAGAGTTTTAGGGCCGATTTGTGCTTGATCGAGTGAGGGAATGACCAAAGTCCCTATGATCGAACTAAAGCCTGTACATAGGTTAACAACTTTATTGCAGAAGGCTTATCAAGTTTTCACACAAAAATTGAAGAACCAAAGCCTTTAACCTACTCTGTCAGGCGCTCTGATGAACGGTTGTAATGGTACAGTTACTGGATAGGATCAGATTCAGTGAACCTCGCCACCGGCGACCTCCGCGCAAGGATTCGCGTTGATCGCAGTGATTCGTGTAGAACTCGGGCAGGATAGTACTGGGAGGGTGAAAAGATCAGCATGGGAGCGGATTTGATTGCGGGTTGAAGCTTATCAACCATGCCTACAGCCGCGCAACGTGGCCGGATCACCGGTGTCGCCGTGGTGCACCGATGACCCCAAATGTGCCATGTCGTAGTCCTTTACCATGTTGTAGTAATCGTGGCGCATCTAGATTTACCACTTCAAGAGCTATTGCACCGGCAATTGCCACGATTGAGCAACCCGAAACTCTTCCCCCTCTCCGGCCGCCGCATGTCTTTCACCAAATTAGCCGCCACCGCCCATGAATCCTATAAATTGAGTGTGCCCTCAGCTCCGTTAGGTATTCAAGCATTCAGCGCACCCACACATGTCTCCAATCATCCACCAGAGAGCTTCAATTTGGGATTCTCCCCAAATCAATCAAGAACATCGTGTGGTGTGAGCTCATCGTGGCTAGCTCGTTATAGGTCCGTTCATGGCTTCCTTGCCCTTGTTTCAACGTCTCTATGTGCTGTTGATGCTTAGCAACCCGGCCAATTGAGCTAGATTAGGCTAGGTCACTGGGAACACCACGGACTGTCCTCGGTTTACGCCGTCACCGTGGACAGAGCGATTTAGAGTTAGAACTCTGCAATTGATGGAGGGGAAATGGTTGTTAGGGGTTAAATTCGGTGCCAACCGCATGGGAGCATGGGTAGTTGAGTTATCCGGCCGGTACAGGCTTGCCGGAGCTCGGTCTGCCGTCGTGCGGCGTCGTGGACCTGACGTTGTGAAGAAATAGAAATCCAGGGGGTTTTGTAGCTGTTAGTGAAACGCAGGAATAGTGCCGCGACCCCTTTCAAGTTATTCAAATCGCCTAGGTCTTCTGTGCAAAATTAACAACGCGGGCGCGGGCGCGCGCGTTTTCGCCTGGTTATGGGCTGTATTGGGCCAGTTTCAGCCCAATACCGTTGACCCTTTCTCTTTTTTCTTTTTCTGCCAGGATTAGAGGATTTCTAGAAAATTGTAGAAAAATGCTAAAAATATAAGACCAATTTTGTTAAACTCCTAAATTTCTATAGTATTTAATAAAGATAGTTTTAAGATTTTTAGTCTAAACCAGGAATTATGAAGTATTTAAAATAGCTAAAACCTATACTCCAAAAATTATTTTAGAAATTATTTAGTAACTCCAAAAATCACCAAACTTTTTGGATAAGCTTAAAATGATATTTAGAAACCTTGGGTAAAGTTTGGCTTGATTTGGATAATGTTTGATGCCTAAACCCCAAAACCCTGAACTTCTAAGTAGTGCTTGCCCTATGAACTAAAATACTGACTCCACGCACCCTAGTTTTCTGGATTACCATGAAGGAAAATTGTATTCAAGACTTAATATGATGTACTTTTATTATCATTGCATTTTCATCAAGCATTACATGAGCATTCATGATTATATATGGTTCTATATAGAAAACGAAGAAGAAATAGTAGTTGAAGAAGGAGTTCCACCACCACCAACTGAAGACCCACATGCCGGGAACTGCTTCTACTTCGATATTTGTGGAGCAGAGCCCGACTCTCCTATAACACAAGGCAAGCCCCGATGCATTTGCCACCTCCTTGCTATTTTAAAATCTTTCTCACTTGCTTGATGCATTAGGTGATAGGAGTTGTGTGCCAAACAATTGATGCATTTCCTTCCTTGAAAAATTGATTACTTTTCCTTGATTACCTGGTTTATGAAAAGGTTCTTCTGATGCTTAGTCCTGCTCTAGAAAACAAAATGTTTTGTTTCGACAAAATATGATGCTTCAAGTGGGATGGGATGTTTTCAAAAATAAAACTTGATGGTGGATCCATCATGGCCGTGATGGGTTCAACATCGGAAAAGATGTACCTCTGCCAGGTACCAAACTTTGGGTTTGAAATGATAAAGCTGAGACCAGGTGGGTGACTTGCACGAGAAGAGAGTCTCGGTGTAGTGTCTCCATCTGAGTCAATTAAGGACCTTGTCGATGTAGGCCTGCTGACCGAGGCCCCTTTAACTGGTCACATGCCTCGTCATGGGTAAGCTTTGCCTTGGGCAGACTAATACCAGAATAAGACAACACACAGTGGGAGTGGAGAGATGGCGAGAGTAGCGTGTACCCTCCGTGGCAAGAGGCTGGATGATGGTGTATCTGTGCTCTCGGTTGGCGTGAACCTGATCTAGTCTTAGGAACCCGGGTGGCGAGTTGACATATGCAAGGGTTAAGTGCTACATATGTCATGTGATTGGAGATCCTCAGCTGAGTATTAATCGATTCAGATCGCTGTTACTTCTCGGACATGAAGACTTGGTCACTAACTTACACGTAGCATTCCAGTGAACAAGAAGGGTTGATAAAAAGATGGCTAGTATTGGCCAAGTGCTTGAACTAGGGTAGAAAGAACTCTAGAATCAGGTAAGGACTTAACTTTCTAATAAAACTGGATTTTTAAGGATCCACTTTTAGTTTGCATTTCTGCAAATAGAGTTTAGATTCTTGATCAAAGCCTTACCTTGACTCCCTCAAGCCAGCATTTCCTTGAGAGTCTTTTATTTTGACGGGTAAGACTTGCGAAAGTACACTTCGTACTCAGGGTTTTCGAACCCATGTTGTTGTAGGTGAGGAAGCAGCAAACTTTTGTTACTTTTGTTCTAAGGTGGTGCCAAAGGAAGAAACTCAGGAATAAAACCTCGGGAGGATGTTGTCCTCCTTTTAAAAACACTTTACTGTTAAGCGAGAGGGGTTTTTGCCTCCCGGGTTTGTAATAATACTATTTCTGCACTCCTATATGACTGGTCTGTAATAATATCACTCTTTCTATATTTTAATGTAAATTAAGTTACTGTAATTGCTTCCGCTTATCCGTTCCTCTGATGTGTTGTAATATCTGCATGACGGGTGAAACGCTCTTGGGAAAGGTAAATAATACAGATACCGAACTTGTCGAGTGATTAGAAGCATCTACAGGGTTGCACGAGGTCCGCTGGACAAGGACAACTGTAGGTGGGCCTAATGACTTGGGAGGTTCTATCACACTAAGCTTACCCATGATGAGGCATGTGACTAGTTAAAAGGTCCTCGATCATCAGGCCCACATCGGTATGGTCCTTAATCGACTCAGACGGAGACACTACACCGAGACTCTCTTCTCGTGCAAGTCACCCGCCCGGTCTCAGCTTTATCATTTTAAATCCTAAGTTTGGTACCTGGCAGAGGTACATCTTTTCCGATGTTGAATCCATCACGGCCATGATGGATCCACCATCAAGTTTTATTTTTGAAAACATCGCATTCCACTTGAAGCATCACCTTTTGTTTAAAACAAAACATTTATTTTTCTAAAGCAGGACTAAGCATCAGAAAACCTTTTAATAAAACAGGGAATCAAGGAATGGTAAATAGTTCCAAGGAAGGAAATGCAGCAATTGGTTTATCATCATATAAGGTGATAAAGATTTAAAAACAGCAAGGAGGTGGAAAATGCACCGAGGCTTGCCTTGTGTTGTAGGAGAGTCGGGCTCTGCTACAGAGATGTCAAAATAAAAATAGTTCCCAGCAGGTGGATTTCTGTTGGTGGTGTAGTCTCTTATTCTTCAACCACTACTTCTTCCTCGTTCTCTATAACCATATATATAAACATGAATGCTCATGTGATGTTATGAATATGCAATTGTAGTAAAGGTACATCAAGTGGTGTCTTGAATACAATTTTCCTTCACGGTGCACCAGGGAAACTAGGGTCTTTTGGGTCAACACCCTAGTAGGGTTAGACAGTTTTACCCTAAGGGGCTAGGATTTTGGGGTGTTGGGATCAAACAATGTTCAAAACATACCAAACTTCACCCAAGGGTTCTAAATAGAATATTAGGCTTTGCTAAAAAGTTTTATGACTTTTGGAGCTATTTAGGAATTTATAAAATTCCAAAAGACTAGGTTTTGGCCCTTTTAAAGACTACATAATTCCTGGTTGGTACTAAAAATCTTGGAAATATTTTTATTAAATACTAGAGAAACTTAGGAGTCTAACAAAATTGGTCTCATATTTTTAGCATTTTTCTATAATTTTCTACGAATTCCCTAAGCTTGGTAGAAAAAGAAAAGAAAAAAAGGTGAACAGTAGTGGGCTGAAACTGGTCCGAATTGGCCCATGAACAGGGAAACCCGCCCGCGCGTGTGCCCACGATGTCAGATTTGCACAGGGTACCCTGGTGATTTGAAAACCCATAAAGAGTCCTTAGCACTATTCACACGTGTCTCTAACATTTATACTAAGGCCGTCTGTTTTCTGTTTCTTCTCCAAAACAAATCCTGACAGCGGCGCGCTCGCCCCGGCCATCTTGTTGCTCAAATCGGCCATGACCGGTGCCGACTGCCTAAATTAACTGATGGGTTAGCATTACTGACCCAAGGCGAACCTTGAACAGGTCTCAATTGATCTAATCCTGTCCTGGAGTCTCCCGACCACGGTGATGGCAAATACCATAGACAAATCAAGGTGTTTCGGTCGATTAAGTGTGGTCAAGCTCAATGGGTTGAGCCAATGAGTATCACAAGCATGTGTGGGTGCTAAAACACGGACAAGAAGAGTGAAGGCGGACCTGGAGGTGGCTGGCGACGGCACAACGTCTCACAGTGGCATAGACAACCGATTTGGGGGAAGAATAAAATTCTCAATCGAACGAGGGAGTGGGTGCTCTGGCTTTGTGACAACATGGCGCAGCAGACCGGGCCATCAATTTATACGGGCGTTAAGCGGTGGCACCTAATTTGATGAAATCACGTAGGCAGCCAAGAAGAGGGGATGAGTCACCACGGAGATCTACCGTGGCGATCACTGGTCATAGATGGATGACTATCACTGGTTAACCTTCATGGTACAAAGCGACGTGGTAACTACCTAAGGTGTGGTGCAACTAGAGAAAACGGCGGCAGCCTCGGTGATGACCACGCGGCCACGTCGCCGGGCAAGTGGGCATGGCAATAGGGCGACCACAGTGCCCCAAACTCATCCGCGCTGAAGATCTTTTGACTGCCGAGCGTAATCCACTTATCCGAGGCATGAATCGTGGCGGCCGACACGAATCTGAGCGCACGGGTCACCGGCGTCGAGGTGCACTGCATCTGATCATATTCAGTCAATGTACCATCGAAACCATCCATTAGAGCGCCTGACAGAGCAGATTAAAGGCCTTGGTTCCCCAACTTTTGTGTGGCAACTTGATAATCCTTCTGTAACAAAGTTCTTGTTCTACAATCCCACTTTAACTTTGTTATAGTATCCACAATCAAACACTCACTAGATCATGCTCAAAATAGATCTCCAAGTTCATCTAACTTCACCATCAGTCAGAATCCAGCCTTAGGGCTGACTGACAGCCAGACTTCAAGCCCATTTATCTCCAAATATTTTATGACACAAAGGCTTAATCACTTAAGCAAAGTTGTACTCCTATTACAGCTCTACAAATTTGATGTGTTGACCTAGGGAAAATTCCTTATGAATTGGGAGATATAGAGCTCCAAAGTTGACCCTATTCACTGAATTTCAGACTTAGGCATATATGGTTTATGGGGTGCTTTTTGCAAATAGGTCCAAATTCCATTATTCAACTTACAAATTCTCCAATATGAAATATATTTGGTTTGAAATGCTCTTTTACTTTGATATTTGCACTTTGGTCCAAAAGTGCACAAAATATACATCTACCCCCCTAGGGTTTCAATTAGGGTTTTCCAGGGGTCTTTTTAGGGTTTTGAGTTCTCTAGGGTTTTTGTGCCACTAAAGTCCATCAATTTTAATATCTTATGAGTATTTCTCATGGTTTTTGAGATTTTATCCTATTTGGACTTCACTTAAATCTATAAGCCCTAACTCAGGGTTTAGTACCCTACCCTAGGGTTAACCACACATCAGGTCACATCATTACGACTTGTTTGAAATTTTTACCTAGTGATTGTGCACTAGGTGTAACAAAGAGAGTAGAATGGTCTTTATTACAACATCCAGATAATAGTATCTTAAAATGTATCATCAAAGTAAAAGCGGAAATAACATGGGTAATCTCCCACAGGAAGATGACCGGCGCATTGTTAGACTCAGTATTCATCGAAATCCCCATCAAGGTCTTCTTCATCACTCTCTGATCAAAATATTAGCAAGGGTGAGCTCACTTATGGTCGGGGCTCAGCAAGTGGGGGAAAAATTAATGCAAGTTTAACAAGGTAAGGCTAAGGTTAAACGGTAAGCATTTTTAGTTGGTCAATATTTTATTAGAACACCTGTCTTACTAATAAGTGTATATCCATGTATCCTATTTAAACAAGGGTTTAAGACTATGACAAAACACTTAAGTGAAACCACTTAAGCAAATCATTGGCAGATCATCAGATCTCGATTTATTGTCCATCTTTAAGTTCAGTTATCATGTGAGGGTCCAGGTTGCTCTTAACCGTGAGCACGGCTGACTTATCAGTTTTACACTCTACAGAGGTGGTACAACTTTACCCACAAGCCATGTATCCCATCTAGCTTGGGTTGATCGGACCCGTAAACACTACCAAGGTGAATGGCTAGGGATCCATTATGAGGCTTTCACAAAATACACTTAATACAAAGCCACCCGCTAAGGTTTCCATGTCGGTGTGGAGGCCCTCTAGGCGAGGTACCTTAGCCAAGAATACGTCCCCATGTTAACATGAGCTTCCACCGCTGCTACTCCCCCTCTTGCCCATATTTCAGGTAAGGTTGATAGGTACTAAGCATATAAAGCTAATTACCAAAGCTAGAGCCATGATAGCACTCGTGGTTGCATTGTTATCCTGGGTGGTCACTCCATGTTCTAATTAATATGAAATAATCTTGTTTAACCATCAGGTTAACACCATAATACCAATTTCATTTCCGGAACATTAATATCAAATAATGAGTGACATCAAATTTATCAAGTTGAGCGGTAGCACAAATTTGCAAAGCATAGTATTTTCTAGGGTAATCAAGGAATACAATTGGTAAATCTAGGAAATCCTTAATTAGGCAAACCCCATCAAATTATGCAATATATCCAAAAAGTAAACATTATTATATGCATTAATTGGGTGCAAATAGAATATGCACAGGGAGAATCCACTTGCCTTGCTCGAAAGTTTCCTGTGGGTCGTCCTCGAACGCGTTTGACTCGTCTACCTCATAGTCCACTTCTAGCATCGATTTGCGTAGCGTGCATACAAAAGAATACGTACGCCCGAACAAATAAACATACACCAGTATAGGGGTAATCATTCACCATTACATTCACATTCATACATTACACTTATCACACTCATAAATATGTCTTAAAGCGTAAATACTTATTAATTCATTATGACTATTACTGCGAGTCATTATTGGTGAAATTATGAGTAGGTGACTATAATAATAGTTTTATCTAGTATTAATATGTATTAATATTCTTTATGAAAATAAAGGCTAATTATTTTCTTTATTACTAATAATAGACTAATAGATTTTTATTCCTTTTATTTCTAAATAGAACGTATGCGTATAGCTAAAAATGGTTCATTCATGATTCCTCTAACATTAATATTCTAAGAATCAATGTAAATCACTAATTGGACTTTATATAACATAATCATGCTTATTTTTACTAAGTATTTTACTAATTCTAAGAAGTTAAGTGCTATACTTATGAACACATTTATTTTGGCTAGTAAAAACCCATTTTTATTACGACTGGTGATATTCTTTTAGTTTTACATTTTCTTTCGAACAGAAAGTAGAGGTCAAAACATCTAATAACTTAGACCGATGATTAACCTATAATTCTGGCACCATGATAAATTGTACACCACTTACTAATTATATGTTAAGAAAAGCTTCTATTATCTATTAAAATGAACTTATGATTATAAGCTTCCAAATAATTTCCAAAATTCATTGTGAACAAAATTAACTATAAAATTACCTATCTAGTGTTTTTATTGCCAACATGTGTCTCCCAATTTTGTCGTACTTCTCTCTAATCCAACATTCTAAAAGTCATCGTAAACAATAACATGGCTAATAACGATGCACTAATTTATCGCATATATACCAAAAATCAATAGTGCACATACGCATGAATTCCGAATCAAAACATTCTCATATTACAACACAATAATTGTAAAATACATAAAATTATTTCGGATTGTCTTCAACCTTGGGTTCTTGCTTGCGCAGGGAAATGGAGATAGCTCGGCAAGGGGTCGGCCGAGCAAGGGAAGCGGGGCAGGGGTCCTCGACGTGAGGCAGGCTCCGACGGACTCCGGCGACGATGGTGAGTGAGGAGAGCTAGAGAGAGGGGCGAGCTCGGGTAGGGGAGAGAGCTCCATGGCACGGCTTTTATAGAGAGCGGGAGGGAGACGGAGAGACTTTAGAGAGAGGGAGAGGCGGCTGGTGGTTCTTCAAGTGCCATCAATGGCGTCGTTTCTCTCCATTGATTGGAGAGGGAACGTGGGGGAGGTAGAGAGGAAATGGCGGTGTCAGTTTTCGGCGTGGGAGGCGGACGGGCGCGGACGCCGAGGGGCCGGGCGCGGTGCGACTGGGCGTGGGGTCGGTCGGGGTCGGGGCAGACGTGGTGCGCGCGGCGTGCGTGCGTGCGCCGTTCCTGGTGGTGGCACGGCTGCGAAGAGAAAGGGGAGGAGGGAGAAGAGAGAAGGCGGGTAGAGCCCACCTAGCGGTGAGGGAGGGAAGGGGGCGGCCAGCTGGGCCTTAGTTGGGCCGGCGGCTGGGTTAGGGTTAGGTTTTTTATTTTTTTTCTTTTCTATTTATTTTCTATTTCAAAATGTAAATAAATATATTTTAAAAATTCTAAAAATTCATAATAATTATACCAAAATTATTTATAACTAAATATTTTTTTGGACTAATAATTATTATATTATTTAATTGGATTTTCATTTAAGAAGAAATTTTCTACTAAACATCCAAAATCAAACATGAACAAAACCAAAAATTATTCTAGATGCAAAATAAAAATTAAACATTAGAAAGAAAATTTATTACCCTAGTTACCATTAATAATCTTAAGTGTATTATTTTAGTTGATGGTTTTTATAGTGTTACAAACCTACCCCTCTTAAAAGAATCTCGTCCTCGAGATTAAGGAACTTCTGAGAATAACTGGGAAATTCTGCTCTGAGTTCATCTTTTCTTTCCCAAGTGGCCTCATCTTCTGAATGATGACTCCACTGAACTTGCACATGTTAATAACTTTACTCCGTGTAATTCTGCGAGATGTTTCCAGAATTCTGACAAGGTACTCCTAATAAGTTAAATCCTCATTAACATTCAGTTCTTCCATGGGTAATTGTTCTTCCGGTACTCTTAAGCACTTGTTGAGTTGTGACACGTGAAATACATCATGCACATCCGACAAACTATCAGGTAGCTCTAATTGGTACGCTACTTTACCTTTTCTCTCCAAAATCTTGAATGGGCCAATGTAGCGAGGAGATAATTTTCCCTTAACCTTAAATCTTTTCATTCCTCTCATCGGTGAAACTTTAAGGTATATGAAGTCTCCTACTTTGAATATCAACTCTCTTCTTCTATTATCAGCATAGCTTTTCTGTCTTGACTGTGCTGTCTTCAAATTCTCTCGGATAATCTGCACTTGCTTTTCTGTTTCTTGGAGAATTTCTGGACCAAATACTTGACTTTCTCCAGTCTGATTCCAATACAGTGGTGTTCTACACTTTCGTCCATAAAGTGCTTCAAATGGTGCCATGTTTAGACATGCTTGATAACTATTGTTATATGAGAATTCTGCATAAGGCAAACTTTTATCCCAGCTTCTACCATGCCTTAGAGCGCAAGCTTTTAGCATATCTTCCAACACTTGGTTTGTTCTTTCTGTTTGCTCATCCGTTTGCGGATGATAAGTTTAACTAAAGTTTATCTTGGTATCCATGGACTCATGTATTCTTTTCCAAAAGCGCAAGGTAAATTTAGTTCCTCGGTCCGATACGATCTTCTTCGGTACTCCATGTAGACAAACAATCCTCAACATGTATAATTCTGCTAATTGGGCTCCCGAGTAAGTTGTCGTCACAGGTATAAAGTGTGCCACTTTAGTCAATCTATCCACTATGACCCATATTGAATCATAGCCATCCCGAGTACGGGGTAGTCCAACTATGAAATCCATACCAATTTCTTCCCTTTCCATTTACGTACCTTGAGAGGTTGTAATAATCCTACTGGCCTTTGGTGCTCGGCTTTAACTCGTTGACACACATCACATAGTGCAACATGAGTAGCAACATCTCTTTTCAAACCGTACCATCAATACTTTTCCTTTAGATCCTGGTACATCTTTGTACTTCTAGGGTGAATAGAGTAAGCCGAATCATGAGCTTCTCTCAAGATAAGTTGGCGTAGGTGTTCGATTTCTGGTGCACAGGTTCTCTTTTTAAACCATATTGTGCCTTGTTCATCTTTCGTGAAATCTAGTGCGTTACCCAAACCAATCAAGGTTTTAATTTCCTTAATTTTCTCATCATATTCCTGTCCTTTATGGATTTTTTGTTCCAACGTAGATTCAACTTCCATAACAGTTGCTTCCATATTATTGAGCATACCAAGGTTGAGTTATTCCATTTCCCAGCACAATTCCTGTGACATCAAATGAGTAGTGATGTTGTTCACTTGACCTTTACGGCTCAAAGCATCAGCCACTACATTTGCTTTTCCTAGGTGATATTATATTTCCAAATCATAGTCTTTGATCAACTCAAGCCATCTTTACTATCTTACATTGAGTTCTTTCTGAGTGAATATGTATTTCAAGCTTTTGTGATCCATGAAGATTTTGCACTTGTTTCCAATCATATAGTGTCTCCAAATCTTCAAAGCATGCACTACGGCAGCTAGTTCCAAATCATGCGTAGGATAATTCTTTTCATGCTTCCTCAACTGCCTTGAGGCATAAGCTATTACTTTTCCTTCTTGCATTAGCACACATCCAAGTCCAAGGTGTGATGCATCGCAATACACATCAAATCCTTTGTGAATGTCTAGCATTACCAATATTGGTGCAGTGGTTAGCCTTTTCTTGAGTTCTTCAAAACATTACTGGCATGCTTCAACCCACTTAAACTATTTACCTTTCTCCAGTAGTGAGGTAAGGGGTTTCACTAACTTGGAAAAACCTTCAATAAATCTTCTATAGTATCCTGCCAATCCAAGAAAACTTCTGATCTTGGACGCATCCTTTGGTTGCTTCCAATTTAGTATTTCACTTATCTTTCTTGGATCTACTTTAATTCCACCATCAGTAACAATATGTCCTAAAAAAGCAACTTCCTTTAGCCAAAAATCACACTTCGAAAACTTTGCATACAATTGGTTGTCACGAAGCTTTTGTAAGACTAGTCTTAGATGATCTTCATGTGTTTCTTCATTCGGAGAGTATATCAGTATGTCGTTAATGAATACGACCACAAACTAATCTAGATATTCCATGAATACTTTATTCATCAAGTTCATAAAGTATGCTGGTGCATTAGTCAGTCCAAACAACATGACCAAAAACTCATATAATCCATATCTCGTGGTGAAGGCTATCTTGGGTACATCTTCTGCTCGAATCTTTAACTGATGATATCCCGACCTTAGGTCTATCTTCGAGAATATCTTAGCTCCCTTCATCTGATCAAATAAATCTTCAATCCGAGGTAATGGGTATTTATTCTTAATTGTTACCTCATTCAAACTCCTATAATCAACACACATTCTTCTCGAACCATCTTTCTTGCTCACAAATAGAACTAGGGCTCCCCAAGGGGATGAACTTGGGCGAATGAAACCTTTTTCTAGTAATTCTTCTATTTGTTTCTTCAGATCAACTAAATCCTTAACATCCATTCTATAAGGTCTTTTTGAGATAGGTGCAGTTCTGGGTAATAATTTAATAGAAAACTCTATATCACGGTTAGGTGGCATACCTGGTAATTCCTCCGGAAATACGTCTGGGTATTCACACACTACCTTAATATTTTCCAGGGGCTTTTCTTCCAAATGATTCACCACTGTCTTTCCTTTTGTATCTGTTGACATATCTGTGCTAACTTGGATTCTTTCACCTTGAGGACTTGTCAACATAATTGTTCCCTTGGCACATTATATCACTCCATCACAACTTTTCAACCAGTCGCATCCAAGAATCACATCAATACTATTGGATCCTAAGACCACTAGGTTGACTGGAAAATCTATTCCTTGAATCTTGAGATTAACATGGAGGCATGAGTGTGTGGCCTTCATGTCACCTCCCAGTGAACTAATATGCAACATTTTCTTAAGAGGGTGCTTTGGTATGTTATGTTTTTCCACAAATGACTTAGTTATAAATGAATGCGATGCTCCAGAGTCAAATAAAACTGAAGCAGGTATGGAGTTGATAAGAAACATACCATACACCACGTCGGCATCCTCAGGCACTGATTCCGCTGTGACGTGATCAACGCTTCCTCTATTCTGGTTCTACGGTGTTTTGTTCTACGTAGATCCACGAGCGAGGGTGTTCTGGTCAGTTCTCTGTCCACTATTCTTCTGAGGTGTCTATTGGTTGCGCCTTGGGCAGTTGTTGGCATAATGGTCATGCTCACCGCACTTGAAACAGCCATTGGGTTGGACTGGTGCATTGTTGCTTTTGGCCTGTGTGTTCACGGCGCCACCTTGACGAGTCTGTGAATTCCCACCAGACCTTTGGTTGGTCTGAGAGTTGTTCCTCTGCCTGTTCTGACTTTGATTGCTCCTCTAGCCTTGTTGTCTAGAGCGTTGCATCTGATAATTGTTTCCACCCTGATTTCTAGAGCGAAACTGAGAACCCTGCGAGTTGTTTGGGCGTGTGTTCCTGTTAGACTGACCTTAGAACTTCCTTTTGTGGTCAGACAGTTCCCTTCTTTTGCTTTCAAAGCCAATTGCCTTGTTCAGCAAAGTCTAGAAGTTGGGGAAGGCATGACTCTACAGTTGATAGTTCAGTGGTCCAATCAATCCTTCGAAGAAACGCTCTTGGCGCTTCTCGTCAGTATCTACTTCTTCCGGTGCATAGCGTGAAAGCTGGGTGAAGCGATCACGGTACTCACTGACGGTCATATTCCCTTGAGTAAGGGAAAGGAACTCCTTATTCTTTAGTTTCATAATCCCCGAGGGAATATGATGAGCGCGGAAGTTCACTTGGAACTTCTGTCAAGTTATAGTATCTGCATTGGCGTGTGCCGCTGTGAAGGTATCCCACCAATCGGACGCGGCTCCCTCCAGTCTTCCCGAGGCATACAAGACCTTCTCCTGGTCATTGCACTGGGTTATATCCAACTTCTTCCCGATAACCTTGAGCCAGTCATCGGCATCCAAAGGATCAACTGCGTGAGAGAAAGTTGGCAGGTGATGGTTCATAAAATCTCGATGCTTATCTCTAGCCAAGGGTGCATTCTGCTGTTGTTGCTGGTGCTATTGATTCTGATGGTTTTGCTAAATCCGTTGCACAGACGCAGTGAGTCTGTGACACCCCAGGTGTCTATTTTGCATTATATCGGGAGATTTATCCTAATATCGAATGCTCAGTGAAAATTTCTATCTCTTTATCACATTTATCTCCATTTATCAAGTTACTCATGAATGTTTCACCAAGTTTGGAATTATTCAATTTCAAGAACAGCCGAATTTGGAGCCTGCTAAAACTTTTATTTCTCAGAGCAAATGAAAATTCGAAAGTCAATCTCGTCTCGCATCTCCCGTCCAGGCTCATTTATTCAGACTCTTGACAGTTGTGATGTTATCCAATCGGTGTCCGAATCCGCTTTCTCGATAGTCGATCTACATCCAAATACTTAATCCGAATCCGCATTCTCCCGCAGGATCTCTTTGTGTGAACCTCTAATTAATTCTTATGCAAATCGACTTGTTATATCTATATCATCATTCATCTCTATCTATCAAGTGTATTCTAAGGATTTCTTAAAGTTCGAACCAAATATTCGTGTGAAGTTATAAATCCTACGCTTGCCTGAGACTGCCCGATTAAGTAAAAGGAAATTTATAAATTCAACCAAGTTATGGAAACTTTCCCAAAACACTCTAATTCAACTCTACAACGAAAGTTATTAAGGTTTCATGTAGAGAAAATGCCAAGAAAATATCAAGAAAATACTTCGATTGCTTTAAAAATATAAATTGAAGCTTTATAATGATACTACTTTGACCAAAGTGAAACTTTAATTTATATTCAAGATATGAGGTTTGACCTTTAATAAAAGTTGCAGAACATGTGTTATACAACAAATATTTTATTTAAATCAAGCCTTGATTCAATCTCTAAGTACCTCAAACAGTGCCATCAAGACAGAATAAAAATCTGATTTCAGGATTCGAATTTCTTCTAAGTCTGAAATCAGCGTCGTTCGGGTCGACGTCTCGCGTTCCCAAATTTTTGTTGAACAACTCCAGTTTTTCCAAATATAAAAGTTGTTAATAACTAATAGGGGCACAACATATTAAAAGATGGCATTCATCCGATTCCGTTTGACATGCTTTGACATTCAGTTTTTGCGAGTTTCCACTAATTTCTAACCCACTGACAAACCAGTTTTCGTGGGTCTATAACTTTCTAACCAGTGCCCGAATCACCTCAATCTCTATACACGATTTGTAGATTATACATCAAGGAAGATATTTTGTGCAGCAACCAAGGTCCGATTCCAAACACAAACAGCCAAAAACAGCCAGCCAAAGTCGCTCTGCCACCTGCTGCAGCTGACTGTCGCGACCAGAGCTCTGCAGCTGCCGCCCGTGTCCGCCAATGGCTGTAGCCGCCCCCTCTATTTATAGCGCGCTGAGCCCCTCTCTCGCCCCAGCTCGCACTCCCTTCCCTGCTCCTCTCTCCGGCCGAGCGCCCTATTCCCCTGGCCGAGCTGCAGTTCCACTCGACGTTCCCTGCTCCATCCATGGACGCAGCTTCCCCTATCTCTCCATCGCGCTGCTCTCCAGGCCGTTGCTCCCTGTGCTGCACTCTCTGATCGCGGACTGGAGGTTCCCTGTGCTGGCCCCGACCACCGGCACTGCTCCCTTCCCTAGCACCGGCCATGGAGGCCACCGGACTTGCTCCATGCCGGCCCCAACTCCCATCTCCTCCCTGCGCACGTGCAGGAGGCAAGGTTGAAGAAGGCGCCTTGTCTCAATGACATGTGGGCCCAGGGCCAATGTGAGTGTACTCAAAATTTCAGATTTTTGTGTTGTGTTCTAAAATTCATATCTCGAGTTTTAGAGCTTCAAAAATCACGAAATTTGTTTTCTTGGTTTTCTTATGAAATGCTCTAACTATTGGATCTATATGTTTGTATGTTTTAGTAGAAAAGTTTTTCTGTAGAAATTCATATTTAAAAACTGGTTTAGATAATAAACGAACTTGCATCTCTCCATAATTTTATTTATAAAAATTCAAAAATGATGAAACCTGTTTTTTTAGTTAGATGTTGTCATACTCCATCAAGGAAAAATATAAAACTTATATGTTGTTCACTGTTTTCTTGGTGTGTTAATTAAAACAAGTAAAATAGAGAAAAGAAGATTTATTTGCTTGTTATTTTTAGATCTGTAGCTCTGGTGCTCCAAATAGGTTGAAATTTTTACAGTAGACCCTTGGTGTGATGTTTGGTGACTGGTAAAAATTTCATAAATTGTTGTGCATGTATGATTAAGTTAGTGATTTAACTTGTTTAATGCACCTTAAGTAGTTTTAAATGATTTAAAAATGATGTATAGATGCAAAAATGTAAAATGGTGTTCCACTGTCCTTGAATGATATTATAGTAGCCTAAGGAAACTTAATATGGTCATGCATCCAAAGAAAATAATTAATTTTAGATTTAACTTGCTCTCACATGCTTTATTGCATTAACAAATTGTTATTTTTGTAGTAAATAAAATATAAAACCTGGGTATGTGAAATTTATACATTAGTCATAAATTGTTATTACCTATGTCTCATAAAAATTTCGGCCCCAAATTAGATAGTTTCATATGGTGCTAAAATGACACACATTTTATAATTATAAGAACAAGTAGTGAAAAATTAGAAGTAAGCAAGGGCATGCATGTTTCTTGAAATACTTAAGTGCCTTGATATAAATTGAAACTTTACAACTAGGTCATAATGATTTGAATTTGAGAAATTGGTGATAGTATCTCTCTATGAGTTTGCTTGGCGATTTAGTTAAGTGCTCTTGTGCTAGCAAACTGAAATTTATGGGTGTACAGTTTTGGTTGTGTGAGTAATCTAGTAAAGTAAAGTGTGTTTTCTGTAGATATGTGCTATATAAAAGTTGTAGTTTACTTGTGTATGTAGCTTGTCCTAAAAATGCATGAGCTAAGAATTGATTGTTTAGAAGTTATACTTTTCACAAGTTCAGTAACTGAATCTGTCCAATTTCTGAACAGATTTCAGAGATTGCAATGGTTGCTTAATTTAATGTTGAAATCAGTTATTGGTGGTCACAAGAAAGTTGTAGATAACCTTATTAACTTTCTTGTGTTAAAATTTTACAGCCATAAGTCTGATCGTTTAGAAGTTATGCTTTTCACAAATTCAGTAACTGAATCTGCCCAAATTCTGTACAGATTTCAGAAACTGCATTGTTTGCCTAATTTAATATTACAATCTGTTCATGGTCGTTATAAGAAAGTTGTAGATGCTTTTCTTATCTTGGTTGTATTAAAATTTCATAACCATAGGCCTGATAGTTTAAGAGTTATGAATTTTACAAACTGGTTGCTGTGTTCTGTCCACTGTCAGAACAGATTTCGAAAACTGTATTGTTTGATATAGTTAAACATTGAATCACTTCTTGATGATTATAAAAGTTATGTAGTGATTTTGCTGAGCTTTCCAAAAAGTCTTGGATCACTCTTTTTGGTGATCTGAAGATTAAGTTATGGATGTTTAAATTGTGAAGACTGAATCTGTCTAGTTCTAGACAGCAAAGCCTTCTAGTGTCTTTTGTCCTTAGTTAAATATTGAACCACCTTGAGATGTTTATAAATGATATGTGGACAATTTTATTACCTTTCCAAAAAAATCTAGGATCAATTTGTTTGGATGTCTGAACCTGTAGTTGTGAATTTTTGAAGTCGCAAGTCTGAATCTGTCCAACCTGGACAGACCTGTTATTTTTGCACAGTTCGACTTTGCTAAGAGTCTAGTTATATTGAGACGATAATACCAAAGTTGTAGAGCGTTTCCCAAGCTTTCCAAAAAGTATTTGTTCACTATTTTTGGATAAATATTTGAAGAGTTATGACTGAAACAAGCAACTGCTGTGCTGCTGTCCTAAATGTGTTAGAAGTGATTGATTGCTCTACTCTATTGTGTTTGACTTGAGTAACTGCTTGCTTGTTTTGGTTTTAATTGAACATGAGTAATAATGAGAGTGACTAATATAATTTGAGTTATATATAAGTAAGTAGTACACATCTCACTAAGTTAGTGAACTAAATTGGTTAAGGTCTAATAAGTTGCTTAGCTTAATCAATAGTTAACAAGTGCAGTTATATATTAGGGAAACAAAATGAATAATGTCATGTCTTTGGCTTTCTGCTAATACTACTAAGTAACCAACATCATTAAAGTAGTATAATATGTAATTGGATTAAACTATCTTCCCATGTGTGTTCTCTGGGTTGTATGCTTGCAGTGGAATGATGTGGATGATTGTAAAACCCGATTAAGTAAATGTTCCCTATTGAAGTAAGTTTGTCTGTATGACGTTTAGAAGTCGCAGTGAATGTACGCGTGCCTAAGTAGTTTAATAATAGAGTTACTAAGAAAGGATAAAAGTGAACGTAGTAAATACGTGTACTTGTGATGTCATAGTCGGGTTGCGTAAATAAATAAAATGTTGTCGTCTTTTTATTGGTGTTAATGTTGAACGTCGATAACGTGTAGATAACTAATGCTAACGTGTGGTTGTTCACGGTGTCTTACAATTTAGTGTTTAGTTCGCTACTGTGTCTTGAATATCTTGTGATATATTTCATCATATTCATACATATGCATCCTGCATCTCATTTAGGACCGAGAGAGGATGATCGTGCAAGTGATGTGGTGCCAACCAAAAGGTGCAGTCGGTGGACGACCCAAGGAAGGATGGACTTAACCAGTGGATGCTCGCCAAGCGAGTACCTCTCCCAGCAAACACTACCTAAGTGTTAAATTAAAGGCAAGCCCCGGTTTTATGCATAACCGTTATATATGCTATTTTACTACACTTAATGTTTGTAGGCTTGTACTGTGCACTTAAGTGTAGGAGTTGATTGAAACCCTAGTTGCATGAACTCAGGATTTCCTTTTGAGATGGATACTAGTATGCTAGGTCGAGTAGCTGCTATGCTAAATTAGGGTCTCGGTAGAAGTCGAGTGATTTTTCTAGCACTCGCGCGAGGTCAGGAATTGGTTGTATCCATTTTGATAACAGAATGATGATGGTCTATGGACACGGATCCATGGGGATGCGTTGTCTATGAGACGAAATTGGAATAAGGATTAACGTGCGGATACCTGTGTCAAGCGTTTGAACGTACTAAACACATGTCGGGAAATATGGTAACCGGTAAACCTAGTACCTGAGTGAAGCCGGGCGCAGACTTTATCCCTCACTTGTCCTGAGACTAGGTCTCCCATTCTAGATATGGTGGGTACAAGTGCGGCCACTACACGGCGGCAGCCGGGGTCAGTGGAGCATTGTATGCCAAGGCGGTGAGGCCTGGACGCGAACGGGGAATCGATGGGGACGGTTGACATGTGTGGGGACGGAGTGCCCTGACATGTCGTGTGTTTAGGTTTACCTTGCAAGGTTAAAACTCGATTCGAATCGTCTGCTTCTCGCAGCTAATGAGACTGCTTGACCCCTTGTACTGCATTGAGTAATAAGTGGAAATGAGATACCGACAAAAGATGTTGATTGATATAATGATTGTTACCATGTATGCTTAGAAAGAGCAAACTTAGCTAAATTAATGATACTAGAATTGGAAAAGCTAAAACTTGTTTTTAGACTCAGCTAGTGCTTTTGGCAAACCAAACCCCTCAGCCAAACAGCTGCATGTCTAGAGGTAGAGGAGTAGACTCCTCACACCGGGTAAGTCTAGCTGAGTATTAGTATACTCAGCCTTGCTTGTGGCATAATTTTTGCAGGTACCTCCTTGATTTGGTTGATGGTGTGACTTGGCCTTCATCCCTGCCACCGGGATAGATGGTCGAGAGGGTTATTGCTTCCGCAGGAGAGGACCAAGAGGAGTAGCGTGGCCAGGCTTCGCCATGTTACTCGGTTTTCTCCGTTAGTTATTCCGCTGCATTAAAATTTATGATTATTATTTCTGAAACTCCGATAATGTAATCACTATTGATACTTAATAAATTTGTGGTATTATGTTTTATTGTATTTCTCTGTGCCTCACCTTCGAGTGAGCTAGTGGTATTCGATCCTGGATAAGTGGCTTTATCGGACTAGATCCGAGGGACTGATGGGTTATTCCGATTTAAGTGTGTTGCTACCTTTAAGGGAGCGACTTGGGCACTTAAGATGGAATAATTCGGGCGGTTCCGCCACAGAGTCCCTACAGAAGCTGCATTTGAGCTGCGATAAACTACTCCATGTTAGGGTTTGGTGGTGGTGGTGGTATCTGTTGACCACACTGGTTCTTGTTGTTGTTGGGTCCTGAATGAGCGTTCACCATCTGATTGGTTAGAAAGTGAAATTCTTTAGAGGAGTGAGGAGTAATAAAGATTCCAGAGTTGAATAACTTAAGTTTATTTTTTTATATGCTCTTATGGCCATCATTCCGTAAGACCATTGCACTCAAACAAAAATCCAACTCAAACATAGCAACCAACACCATCACATGGTTGTTATTATTATAAAGATAACTTATAAAAGAGTATTCATTGTCTGATGCGAGAACTATCTTATTACAATTTATAACATAAAACTTCAAAGTAGCCTGGTGATGGATCCGGGCTCCCCATAGCGAATCCTCTTGCGGGGAGGGGACAACGCCATGGCGGGGACCTGGGCTTCAGGCGGATCCTATCCTTGAAGTAGGGCTTGCAGGGCTGCAATCCTGGCGTGGGCATCCTCCAGCTCCAAGTGTACCCTAGAGAGATCCAGGGTGGCACTGTCCAGCTCGGTGTTAAGACCAGCCACTACACCAGCTAGGGTGTTGAGGCGATCCTCACCAGCTCCACCTGGAATGATGTTGGTCTAGCTTCCTCCACTCAGATGCAGAGGAAGATGCCTGAACCTTGTGTCATGTAGCTGCTGCCGATAGGTGTGGCTGAGTGACCACATAGTTCATCTGGCAGCATCGCTGACCGAAGCAGCGTAGATGGATAGCGGTGTCAGGGACTCATAAGCTGGTAGAGTTCTAAACCCCCTATCCCCTGCATCCATCACCCTGACATGGATGCGAGTGATGTAGTAGCAATCCCGGGGAGGCTTGCACACTCGCCTTGTCTTGTACAAGGGTTGGATGTAGGTTCCCAACGCGTGCAACATGTCTTGCAGCAGGTTGGGGAAGTGCCCTGTCTCGAACATTGATGTGTAATGTTCAGTGACAGGCCCAAACCCCATGAAGTAGTCCTGCTGAACGTCGTTGGCCTCCTCGTTGACGTTCTCCTCGTCACCTTCTTCGTCGTTGTCATCTTCATCATTGTCCCAGAGTCATCTGGGTCGTTGCCTCCGAGTGCAGGAGCTTGAACTATTGGTGCAGGAGGTGCTAAGGTCGATGACCTAGCTGCGAAGGCTAGTGACTGCCAACGGGGTGGGCGTCGACAGAAGTTCCTCCGAGCTGTCCTCCAGGATGACTTCATGCTCCACTCGAATATGAGGGAGATCCACCAGAACTTCCTCAACTACCATTGGGTAGATAGGAACTTGCCGTGGTGGAGGGGCGTAGTTGGTGTTGACTCAGGTGGTTTCAAGGGTACAAACCATCTACAAGAGAAAGTGTCAACTCAGTTGAATTTTTAAAGAGGTAAGGTCATTAAAATAATTTTATAAGAATGAAATTAGCAAGTTTTAAACAGACTAGGCTTTCCATTTCTAACTAGTCTAACGACCTAGGGTTAGCATAGCTTTGATACCACTTTTGTCACACCCGGTTTTGGGGGCAAAAATGAATGCATAGCATATGTGTGCCGAGATCCATTTTCCACACATATGTTGACGTCACAAGTGTAATATATCAAAAGACAATGCAATAAAGGCATAAAGAGAGTAGAATAGTCTTTATTACAACATCTAGATAATAGTATCTTAAAATGTATCATCAAAGTAAAGCGGAAATAACATGGGTAATCTCCCACAGGAAGATGACCGGCGCATCGTTAGACTCAGTATTCATTGAAATCCCCATCAAGGTCTTCTTCATCACCCTCTGATCAAAATATTAGCAAGGGTGAGCTCACTTATGGTCGGGGCTCAGCAAGTGGGGGAAAAATTAGTGCAAGTTTAACAAGGTAAGGCTAAGGTTAAGCGGTAAGCATTTTAGTTGGTCAATATTTTATTAGAACACCTGTCTTACTAATAAGTGTATATCCTCGTATCCCATTTAAACAAGGGTTTAAGAGTATAACAAAACACTTAAGTGAAACCACTTAAGCAAACCATTGGCAGATCATCAGATCTCGATTTATTGTCCATCTTTAAGTTCAATTATCATGTGAGGGTCTAGGTTGCTCTTAACCGTGAGCACGGCTGACATATCATTTTTACACTCTGCAGAGATGGTACAACTTTACCCAGAAGCCATGTATCTCATCTAGCCTAGGTTGATCGGACCCGTAAACACTACCAAGGTGAATGGCTAGGGATCCATTATGAGGCTTTCACAAAATACACTTAATACAAAGCAACCTGCTAAGGTTTCCAAGTCGGTGTGGAGGCCCTCTAGGCGAGGTACCTTAGCCAAGAATACGTCCCCATGTTAACATGAGCTGCCACCACTGCCGCTCCCCCTCTTGCCCATATTTCAGGTAAGGTTGCTAGGTACTAAGCATATAAAGCTAATTACCAAAGCCAGAGCCATGATAGCACTCGTGGTTGCACTGTTATCCTAGGTGGTCACTCCATGTTCCAATCAAAATGAAATAATCTTGTTTAACCATCAGGTTAACACCATAATACCAATTTCATTTCTGGAACATTAATATCAAATAATGAGAGACATCAAAATTATCAAGTTGGGCGGTAGCACAAATTTGCAAAGCATAGTATTTTCTAGGGTAATCAAGGAATACAGTTGGTAAATCTAGGAAATCCTTAATTAGGCAAACCCCATCAAATTATGCAATATATCCAAAAAGTAAACATTATTATATGCATTAATTGGATACAAATAGAATATGCAGAGGGAGAATCCACTTGCCTTGCTCAAAAGTTTCCTATGGGTCGTCCTCGAACGCGTTTGACTCGTCTACCTCACAGTTCACTTCTAGCATCGATTTATGTAGCGTGCATACAAAAGAATACATACGCCCGAATAAATAAACATATACCACTATAGGGGTAATCATTCACCATTACATTCACATTCATACATTATACTTATCACACTCATAAATACGTCTTAAAGCATAAATACTTATTAATTCATTATGACTATTACTGCGAGTCATTATTGGTGAAATTATGAGTAGGTGGCTATAATAATAGTTTTATCTAGTATTAATATTCTTTATGAAAATAAAGGCTAATTATTTTCTTTATTACTAATAATAGACTAATAGATTTTATTCCTTTTATTTCTAAATAGAACGTATGCATATAGCTAAAAATGGTTCATTCATGATTCCTCTAACATTAATATTCTAAGAATCAATATAAATCACTAATTGGATTTTTTATAACATAATCATGCTTATTTTGACATAAACAAGTATTTTACTAATTCTAAGAAGTTAAGTGCTATACTTATGAACACATTTATTTTGGCTTGTAAAAACCTATTTTTATTACGACTAGTGATATTCTTTTAGTTTTACATTTTCTTTCCAACAGAAAGTATCAATAATAATTAGAGGTCAAAACATCTAATAACTTAGACCGATGATTAACCTATAATTCTGGCACCAAGATAACTTCTACACCACTTACTAATTCTATGTTAAGAAAAGCTTCTATTATCTATTAAAATGAAATTATGATTATAACCTTTCAAATAATTTCCAAAATTCATTGTGAACAAAATTAACTATAAAATTACCTATCTAGTGTTTTTATTGCCAACATGTGTCTACCAATTTTGTCGTAGTTCTCTCTAATCCAACATTCTAAAAGTCATCGTAAACAATAACATGACTAATAACGATGCACTAATTTATCGCATATATACCAAAAATCAATACTGCACATACTCATGAATTCTGAATCACAACATTCTCATATTATAACACAATAATTGTAAAATTCATAAACTAAATCAAAAAGTGATTTCAAAAATACATAAAATTATTTTAGGTTGTCTTCAACCTCGGGTTCTCGCTTGCGCAGGGAAATGGAGATAGCTCGGCAAGTGGTCGGCCGAGCAAGGGAAGCGGGGCAGGGGTCCTTGACGCGGGGCAGGCTCCGGCGGACTTCGGCGAGCAGGGCGCTTGGTGGCGAGCTCCGACGAACTCCGGCGACGATGGCGAGCGAGGAGAGCTAGAGAGAGGGGTGAGCTTGGGTAGGGGAGAGAGCTCCATGGCGCGGCTTTTATAGAGAGCGCGAGGGAGAGGGAGAGACGCTAGAGAGAGGGAGAGGCAATTGGTGGTTCTTCAAGTGCCATCAATGGCACCGTTTCTCTCCATTGATTGGAGAGGGAAAGTGGGGGAGGTAGAGAGGAAACGGCGGCGTCAGTTTTTAGCGTGGGAGGCGGATGGGCGCGGACGGCAAGGGGCCTGGCGGGGCACGACTAGGCGCGGGGTAGGTTCTTGCACGAGTTAATCGAACTCACTTCTTCAATTGGGATACATGGAACACATTGTGGATGATAGACATCTTTGGAGGTAACTTCAACTTGTATGCCACGGGTCCACGTGCTTCTATGATCTCATAAGGTCCAATGTAGCAAGGGGCTAGCTTGCCTTTGATCCCAAATCTTTGCATTCCTTTTGTGGGTGATACTTTGAGATATACATAATCTCCCACTTCAAATTGTAGAGGTTTCCTCCTCTTATCATGGTAACTCTTTTGCCTGGCCTGAGCAGCTTCTAGGTTCTTCCTGATTACTTTGATCTCCCTTTCGGCTTCCGACACCAGGTCGGGTCCAAAATTTTCTCTCTCCCTGGGTTGTGACCAGTTTAGGGGTGTTCGACACCTCCTTCCATACAGGGCCTCAAATGGTGCCATCTTCAGACTGGATTGATAGCTGTTGTTACAAGCAAACTCTGCCAAGGAGAGGCACTTGTCCTAGTTCTTGTCGTAATCGATTGCACAAGCCCTCAACATACCTTCAAGGATCTGATTTACCCTTTCGGTCTGACCATCAGTTTGTGGGTGGTAAGCCGAACTTCTTACCAGCTTGGTTTCCAAGGACTCTTGCAATTGCTCCCAAAATCTGGCTATGAATTGGGCTCCTCGGTCAGAGACAATTATCTGGGGTAATCCATGTAAACACACAATTCGGTCAATATACAACTATGCATACTTATGTGCCTTATTGGTGGTGTGCACTGGAAGAAAATGAGACACTTTTGTTAATCGGTCCACAATGACCCAAATTGAATCATGATGTCGAGAGGTGTTGGGCAGCCCACAATGAAATCCATGTTGATGTCATCCCATTTCCATGAAGGTATTGATAGGGGTTGCAAGGCACCAGCTAACTTTAAGTGGCTTGCCTTTATCCTCTGACATGTGTCACATTCCGACACATACTTGGCTATTTCTCTTTTCATCCTAGTCCACCAATACAGGGGTTTTAGATCATGGTACATCTTGGTGCTTCCTGGGTAAATCCAATTTGGGCATGAAGACAGAATTCATCAGGTACATGAAGTAGGCTGGCGCATTTGTTAGCCTGAATGACATCACCAGATATTCATACAACCCATATCTGGTTGAGAAGGCCATCTTTGGAATATCACTTGCTCGTATCTTGATCTGATGATAGCCGGAGCGAAGATATATCTTGGAAAACACCTTAGCTCCAACCAATTGGTTGAAGAGAACATCAATACGAGGCAAAGGATACTTATTTTTGATAGTAACCGCATTGAGTGGGCGGTAATCTATGCATAATCTCAAGCTCTCGTCCTTCTTCTTTACGAACAAGGTTGGACATCCCCAAGGTGAAGTACTTGGGCAGATGAATCCCTTGTCTAACAATTCTCGCAACTGCTTCTTCAATTCTGCCAGCTAGGTGGGTGGCATCCGGTAGGGCCTCTTGGAGATAGGTGTCGTTCCCGGTTGCAATTCAATGGCAAACTCAATATCTCGATCCGGCGGCATTCCTGGCAACTCGTCAGGAAAGACATCTACATACTCACAGACCACTAGAATCTTCTTTAAGGGTAGCTCTATCATGGAAAAGGCACATGACCGAGTGGTTTCTTGGCTGGCAGATACAACGTAAGATCCCAAAGGTGGGTGAATGGATTTCTAGAGCCCTGGCAGCTACATCTAGCACAACCCGGTATTGAGTCATCTAGTTAGTTCCTAAGATGATATCTACGCTCTCTAGTCCCAAAACCAAAAGTGTGGTTTTGAAGATTCTGCTTCCCAATAGGATATGTACACTTCGATTTAATTGATTTGTTGCAATTTTTCCCCCAGGCGTTGCTATCATGAAAGCCCCTTGGGTATGATAGAAAGGAAGTTGACATTTGACACTGAACTTCTGGCTACTGAAGCTATGTGATGCACCGGAGTCAAAGAGAATCAATGCAGGTTGATTAAAAACGAAAAAAGTACCAGTCATGACGGGAGCTCCTTCGGGTAGCTCCTCTAGAGTAGTGAAGTTGAGCTTCCCTTGCCTGACTTGCACTTTCTGCTTCTTCCCTTTGTCTTGGTTGGGTGCTAGCATCTGCCTTGGCTGATTCCGTGGGCAATCCTTGGCATAGTGGCCTGCGTTGCAACACATGAAGCATTTGTTTCCGTTCCCTTGGCGGAACTGTTGCTGCTGCTTTCGCTGGGGCTGAGTATTCCTTGGAGCGGGAGCGGGGAAACGGTTGGTCACTTAGTGCTGCTGCTGTGGCGGCCTATAATAACCCATCTCCCTATTTGTTGTTGGAATCCCCTGCTCTGACTGTTGGAGACAATCTGGAACCTCTGAGGTGCAGCTGAGGTCCCTGACATTGGCGTCGTCCTCTTCTTCTCTGCTTGGTGGGCTACGATGCAGTCTTCCTAGGATATGGCAAGGTTGACCAGTTCATTGTAGCTGTTAGCACGATCAGTGTTGAGGCGCTCATGAAGTTTGGTGTTGAGTCCCCTTCGGAAACGGTCTCTCTTCTTCTCATCTGAATCTGCATGATAACCTGCATATTGGCACAGGTCGTTGAAGGCCTAGGCATATTGTAGCATAGTGCGGGTTCCCTAAGTCAGTGCCAAGAACTCATTAAGCTTGCGATCTAGAATCCCTACAGGAATGTGTTGTCCCCTGAAAGCTGTCTTGAATTCCTCCCATGTCACCACGTGGTCAGTGGGTAACATGGCATGGAAATGGTCCCACCATGTCCTAGCAGGTCCACAGAGCTGCTGTGCGGTGAAGCGAGTCTTCGTGGCGTCAGGGCAAGCTCCCGTGAGGAGGGGGAACTTGGACTCCACAACCCTGAGCCACACATCGGTGTTTAGCGGGTCCTCCGCCTTGGCGAACAGCGGCGGTTGGGTGTTCAAGAAGTCCTGATATGTCGCCGCAGCCGGTGGGCGTTGCTGCTGGCCTCCACCATACTGCTGAGGTTGGGGCTGGCGCTGCACCAGCTGCCGCAGGATCTCATTCTGCTAGGCCACAAGCTCCTGCATCGTGGGAACTGGAGGAGGTGGCGGGGGAACCTGCTTATTCTGCCCGCAACGAGGTCTAGCTGCCATTTGAAAACAGAAATTCTATCGTTGTTACCTCGATTCATGGTTCCAAACAGAGACTTTATATCATGAGAAGAAAATGACATAAAATTATATTGGACCAAACGAGGATAACATTCATGCATTGCTTCTTTCATAAAAGTCTTTTCAGGTTACAACATATTAGGGGATCCACCTTAAAGCCTAGCTCAAAAGTTGGTCCAAAACTAAGCTCACGTGGTTTCCCGTCCTTCTAAAATGTTAAATTTAACCCATCTAGCCATGATTGGTAGAGGCGACGCTGGATGCAGGTGAAGGGGGCACTCCGGAGGGAGCCGCGTTCAGTCCAGAAGCCGGCTCTATCTCCTCGGGATCCTCCTCTCCCTCACTGCCTGCCTCATTAGCTTCCATGTCTTGGTGGTGCATTTCCAGGTGATCGTTGGCCTCCGCAAGCTCTTCCTGTACGTCATGGAGCTGTATCTCTAGGATATCGATGGTATTATCCCGGATTTCCACCTGCTGCTCCAGAGTCAGGATGCGCTGGTTCATCTGTACCACCTGTAGATCTTTCTCCACCAATTCCAAAGACATGTCGACTACGAAGTCCTCCCGATTGTCGAGGGTGATCTTTATAGCCTGAGTGAGCCCAGTGAGGTGTGTCATGGCGTCGCTCTGCAAGGCCTAGAGGCGATACAGTGCACTCATGCACTGGACGGTGATCCTCCCAACCTGGTCGGGATGCATGGCCCACACATCCTTCACGTGACTCATTCTGTTGCACCACATTGGGTCATCCCTCTTCTCGGTGGGGAAGAGTCCAAGTGGGTGCATCATCATCTCCAGGGGATGATATCCGCAGAAGGTCATCAAGGCCTTTAGCGCTGTGGCCTACGTGGTGTCATTTGCCCTGAACCCGACAGTCTCGAAATCAAGGGAACACCACCCAAGCTGCAGAGGGTGAGACTCCAGGATCAGCCAAACCCTGCAACGTGGCACCCAATGCTCCTCGAATAGCTGCACCGTGTACAGAGGGGGTGTGGGTTATCTAGCGGAGCAGAGCACCTCCCACGAGATAGAGGGAAAGCCCTCGTGGGAAAGGTAGTCAAAGCTGTAGCGGGTGTCTAATCCATTGGCGGGGGTGGGTGAAGACATCTGTGAAAGAGGGTTAAATGTAAATGCTAAGGTAGCGATAAGGAGATAAATGTGCTTAAGTTTTAAAGGAGGTGGATCAACTTAGATTTATCTATTCCAACTCATTTTCTTGCTACCCATTTTTAATTAATGTTTATTAGGGGTCATGATTCGATGCACTTTCCTTAACTTTTAATTATTTTTATCCTATAATGCATGCATGCTAGAATGAACGTCCTCTCATCGATCATAGGGGTGCTCCTAGGGCATTCCTTCTATCTAGTGTCGGCCTTTATGGCCTACTTATATAGCCACCTGTCTACCCATTATTCTTAAGGCCTTTCGTCCTAGGTCTAGTGTTCTAGTCTTGACGATCCAACACTGGTTTCTAAGCAAATTTTATTTTTGAAAAGTTGGCATTCATGACTTATTGATTCCTCTATAATGTTAATCGCTCTGATACTAGCTGTGGCAGAACCACCCAAAATTATTCCAGCTTAAGTGTCCAAGTCGCACCTTTATAGGCAGCAAAACACTTAAACCGGAATAAACCGTTAGTCCTTCGGATCTCGTCCGACAGAGCCACTTACCAAGGATCGAGTACCATTAGCTCACACAATGGTGAGGCACAGAGAGAATACAATAAACATGAAACCAAAAATTAAAATACTAGAGTTATTACATAAATCGGAGTTTGATAAAAGATAACAAGTTCTTAATGATGCATCGGATAATCGATAACGACGATACTGAGGAATAGGGCAAGGCCTGGCCCACTACTCCTCCTAGTCCTCTCCTACCGAGGCGGCATCCCACTCGACCGTCCAACCTGGTGGCAGGGTGGAAGGCCAAGTCACACCATCAACCATGTCCTGTAATGTACCTGTAAAAAAAATAAGCCACAAGCAAGGCTGAGTATACTAATACTCAGCTAGACTTACCCGGTGTGAGGAGTCTACTCCTCTACCTCTAGACCATGAAGTTGTTTGGCTAAGGGGTTTGGTTTGCCAAAAGCACTAGCTGAGTCTAAAAACAGTTTTAGCTTTTCCAGTTCTAGCATATTTAATTAAGCTAGGTTTGCTCCACTCTAAGCATACATGGTAACAATCATTTAGTGCAACCAACTTGTTATCTCAAGAAACCACATTTCACTTTTTACTCAATGCAGTACAAGGGGTCAAGCAGTCTCATTAGCTGCAAGAAACAGACGAATTGAATCGAGTTTTAACCATGCAAGGTAAACCTAAACACACGACATGTAGGGGCATCCTGTCCCCACACATATTTGTCGTCCCCATCGATTCCCTGGAAACAGAACAGGGCTCACAGCCTTGGCGTACAATGCTCCAATTGTCCCCGACTGTCACCGTGCAACGGCCGCACTTGTACCCATCATAGCTAGCATGGGAGACTCTGTCTCAGGTCCAATGAGGGGAAATTCTGTGGGCAGGTTCAATCAGGTACTAGGCTTATCGGTTACCATATTTCCTGACATGTGTCTAGTATGTTCAAATGCTAGACTCAGGTATCCGCACATTAATCCTTAATTCCATTCTCGTCTCATGGACAAGGCCTCCACCCTGGATCCAAGTCCATAGACCATCATAGATCCCATTATCAAAATGAATACAATCAATTCCTGACCTCGCGCGAGTGCTAGAAAAATCACTCGACTTCTACCGAGATCCGTAATTAGCAAAGCAGCTACTCGACCTAGCATACTAGTATCCAACCCAAAAAGGAATCCTGAGTTCATGCAACTAGGGTTTCAAGCAACTCCTACACTTAAGTGCACATTACAAACCTACAAATATTAAGTGTAGTAAAATAGCATATATAAACGGTTATGCATAAAACCGAGGCTTGCCTTCAAAAGCTGGGGCTGTAGTAAAGTCCTCGGTGGCAGGCTGTGGAGCTGGCTCCTGGACTTCCTCTTGGGCAATTCCTTGCTCGGGGATGAGCACATACTCTCCATCAGCGAGGTTGCAATCTAATGAATGCAATGAATAAGATACATGTATGCTATGATATGCAAATTTAGTAACTATGATGCAAGGTGAAGTAATTAAGTTAGCAAGACAGAGCTTAGTCTTACTACTGAAGGTTTTAGTAGTATACTTAGTTATTAGAATCAGGTGTGGCCAAGGACTAGGAGGTTGGATTAATTTTTGTACTTAGCCATCCTTTAAGGTCGACTTAACAAGGTTTTTGCTGAAGTTATTATGGGTAAGATTTATCACTTCTCCTAACCTTCTCTTTTTCCTTTTCTATTTATACTTTTATAATGGATTTGAACTACAATATTGATTTAAAAATTTCCAAAATATCATGTAAAAATTACAGTGGCTTACCACTGATTCACATAAGTTTGTCTCAAAAATTAAGGCCTAAAATGGGAACGGTTTTCTTTGTACAAAAATATTAAAACCTAGGATAGAGGGGGTACTTTGAACTACAACTCTTATCTAGGAGTGGATTCTACCCTAAGGGTTATTTTTGCTAGTATCTAGGTGTAGCAAAATTATTCTATGCCAAATTTTAGCCAAAGATACCTAATGGTTAATTTATGGTGATTTTCTAAAGTTTGGGGGCTTAGTGGTGCTTTCTACTACCACTCTATTTGAAAAATGTCAAACAACAGATTTCCTAATTTTTCTAGTTTCTTCTTTGGGCAAGAGCAATCATTCCTAAAGTTGGTTGTTTTTACTTATAGGGGATGGGTTATATGATTTCTCAGATTATATAACCTTTCTCATGGGGCAGGGGGTGGGGTGTATTCCACTGTATTTTCACCTTATGTTTATATTTTTCCCTTATAGTACACATCATAAGTACTTGGGGAAAAATAGGGTTGCTCACTGTTTCCCACTTTTAGTCTCTCTTTTGATTTATATGAAATATTGGCAAAATCCATGTTTATTTGTTTAACCCACTTACTGTGATATTCTGAGGTGGTTACTATTTTTACAGTTGTACAAATAGTGGTCAAGGGTCTACTAAAATTTCTCTGGTGTACATAGATTACAAGTCGGCTAAGGATGGTGGAGGATGAGTTCTCCCGCCGATCTAGTAGCGTGTGATTGCTACAAGAGGACAAATGAGCTATGAGGTGGTGCTGGGATGTGACGAGATGAGATGTTTTTGTAGGGGTACCCCCTCGGCCTTATAAAGATGACCAGAGGGTTATCCCTTTACAAGTTGTGATCACTATCTACTATATCTTAATACTCCTTTAACACGGCATAAATTCCAGCTTATCCGGAGTTCAGTCGCTTAGTCAACCGAGTTAACGTTGAGTGTTAGCCCTTCAGTGTGCACAACCTCTTCGCCTGAGATATCAGTGTTATAGTCTGCGCATAACTCGAACGTCCAATATCTGTTTCCCTGGGTCGAGATCGTCTGGCCTAGTTGTGATCCAAGGGCCTATCTTGCTAGGCTAGCCATCAGGAGGCCCATCAAGCGACCCATGACGTGTTTCTGTGTTCATAAAGACCCAGGGGATATCTATCTCACATAAGCCCCCGAGGCTCAAGCCAAATTTTGAGGGTAATTGGCTTGAGACTCTAAGGAAGAATCGTGTTGTTTGACTTTTCCAAGCTTTTGGGTTCAACTCGATCCGCCTTTGTGTCCAGATGCACCCAATGGGTGTATCCCCTGAGCTTTGAATTGATTTGAGCATCAATCGATTCAAAGGTCTTCACGGTCTTGCTTATGAGTGTGGATTTTATCCATCATTGTATCCATTGGGTGCACCACAGGTACACCCAATGGGTGTAGCCCCTGAGCTTTCAATTGATTTGAGCATCAATTAACTCAAAGGTCTTCACATACTTGCTTTTGAAAGGTTCTGGTTTGCCGTATTGAATGTGATTCATCGGGCTAAAATCTGGCCGACTGAAATCCAACCGACTGAAGTCACGCCGACTTAAACCTGACCGACTGGAACCCAGCCGATAGAGGCCCGACTAGATTGCGCTAGGCAAGGGTTTTATTGAAACAGTTGACTGGGCTCAACTGATAGAGGTCCAGTTGACACCAGCTTGACTGATCTTGAGTTTGTTGTTTGGAGCCTTTTGTGGATATCTCACGATCAAGTTGTTTTAGAAAATCTTAGAAAATCCAACCTGTACACCTAATGGGTGCATGTCACACCCGAATTTAAGCGACAAACCAGGGTGTGTCTCATATGTGCACCAAACGAGATCAACACATATAATGACTCAGTGTATAGAGACAAATGTCACAATCATTATTACATAATGAAATGTCTTACAAAATAAATGATAATAAATAGAATGAACTAATAACATGATTGTCCGTTGGCGCCAACAAGCTAACTAGGAGACGACACCTAGACCTCGTCGAACTCCTCGTAGTAGTATTCCTATAGGGCCATCTGCTCTTCACCTGTGGGGTAGTTTTATTGCAAGACTGAGCTCACAGAGGTTCATCGCTCAACAAGTGTGGGCAGTAATGTGCATGAGCTCACTTACAGTGGAGGCTCATGTATAGTGTCAAGCTAATCAACAAATAATGGTTAAGGCAAAGCATTTCTCTTAATAAGTTGGTCAAATTTTATTAGCAGTTACTAAGTGTCGGGGACCATAATTAGGGGTACCCTCAAGGCTCCTAAATCTCAGCTGGTAACCCCCATCAGCACAAAGCTGCAAAGGCCGGATGGGTGCGATTAAGTCAAGGATCGGTCCATTCGAGGGACGCGATCACGCCTCGCCCGAGCCCAGCCTCGGGCAAGGGCAGCCGACCCCGGAGGACCTACGTCTCGCCCGAGGCCCCCTCCAGCAACGGACACACCTTCGGCTTGCCCGAGGCCCAGTCTTCACCAAGAAGCAACCTTGGCCAAATCACCACACCGACCGACCAAATCGCAGGGGCATTTAATGCAAAGGTGGCCTGACACCTTTATCCTGACGCACGCCCTCCAGTCGACAGAGCCGAAGTGACCGCAGTCACTTCGCCGCTCCACTGACCGGTCTGACAAGAGGACAGCACCGCCTGCGCCGCTCCGACTGCTGAGCCACTCGACAGAGTGAGGCTGACAGCAGCCAAGTCTGGTCTCAGGCATCATAGGAAACTCCGCTTCGCCCGACCCCAGGGCTCGGACTCGGGCTCAGCCCCGGAAGACGGCGAACTCCGCTCCGCCCGACCCCAGGGCTCGGACTCGGGCTCAGCCCCGAAAGACAGCGAACTGCACTCCGCCCAACCCCAGGGCTCGGACTCGGGCTCAGCCCCGGAAGACGGCGAACTCCGCTCCGCCCGACCCCAAGGCTCGGACTTGGGCTCAGCCCTGGAAGACGACGAACTCCGCCTCGCCCAACCCCAGGGCTCGGACTCAGGCTCAGCCCCGAAGGACGACGAACTCCGCTTCGCCCGACCCCAGGGCTCAGACTCAACCCTGGCCTGAGCCGACGGTCTCCGCCTCGTTCGACCCGGGGGCTCGGACTCGACCTCGACCTCGGAAGACAAACTCGACCTCGACCTCGGAGGAGCCTCCACCTCGCCCAACCTAGGGCACGGACCGACCATGTCAACAGGAAGCGCCATCATTACCCTACCCCGAGCTGACTCAGGCTACGGGGAACAAGACCGGCGTCCCATCTAGCTCGCTCCACCATACGAGTAATGATGGCGCCCCGCATGCCCTGTGACGACGGCGGCTCTCAGCCCCCTTACGGAAGCAAGAGGACATCAGCAAGGACTCGACAGCCCCGACAGCTGTCCTTCCGCCAGGCTCTAGCGCTCCTCCGACGACCACGACACCACGCGAACCGGGTGCCAAGACCTCTCCGGCTGCCACGATGGCATGTACTTAGGGCGCTAGCTCTCCACCGCTAGACACGTTAGCACATTGCTACACTCCCCATTGTACACCTGGATCCTCTCCTTACGCCTATAAAAGGGAGGACCAGGGCCCTCTTACAGAGGGTTGGCCGTGCGGGGAAGGACGGGACGGCGCTCACGCAAGGCCGCTCGCTCCCTCCCGCGTGGACGCTTGTAACCCCCTACTGCAAGCGCACCCGACCTGGGCGCGGGGCTAACACGAAGGCCGCGGGTTCCACTCTCCCACGCCTGTCTCCCTCCGGCTGCTTCCTTCCCCCCTTCGCGTTCCGCCTTGCGTCGACCCATCTGGGCTGGGGCACGCGGCGACAATTCACTCGTCGGTCCAGGGACCCCCCGGGTTCCGGAACACCGACAGTTGGCGCGCCAGGTAGGGGCCTGCTGCGTGTTGACGAACAGCTTCCCGTCAAGCTCCAGATGGGCAGTCTCCAGCAACCTCTCCAGCCCGGGACGGTGCTCCGTTTCGGGAGTCTTGAGTTCATGTCCCTCGACGGCAGCTACGACATGATACTCCTTCCCCCGCCGCGCGACAGCGACAATGGCGGTCGACAACCCGCTCGCCGGCGGGGAAATCGACGACGCCTTCCCCACGTGGTGGAAGGACGACATTCGGGCTTATCCTGTCCCCTCCCTCGCCGACGGAGGAGGAGGCGGGGCAACCAAGGCCAATCAGGAGGCGGCACCTCGTTGGATGTCGAGCGAGTTGGCGGCACCGGTGCCCCAACGGGGAGCGCGTCGGGCATCGACCTCGCGTCCGAGACGAAGACGAGCGCCATCTCCCCGCAACACGCCAATCTCAAGCAAACGGACGACGCCAGCACGCTCGCGAACGACTTGCTGGGCGTCACCCTCGTACCTGAGACGACGGTGCAGTCCGTCCCTGACGTGACTTCGTCACCGCCCGTCGACCGAAAGGTACCGACCGATTCCCATCTCGCGTCTTTTGGATTCGGCCTCGACCTGCCAAGCGACTCCGCTTCGGTGGACACTCTCATAGAGGCGAGTCCAAACCCTCCGAGGTATCGTGTGCGGTCACCCTGGGACCGGCTGACGGTCGTCTCGTCCTACGGGCCCTCAGGGTCCGAGGAAGAAGGCGAGCCCGACCTCGTTGGGATTTCTCCGGACTTGGTAACCCCAGTGCCATGCGGGACTTCATGGCCGCATGCGACTACTGCCTTTCCAATTGTTCCGACGGTAGCCGCAGCCTCGACGACGAGGACTGCGGCCCATGTCGTGAATGTTTCCACGTCGATCTAGGGGGTCCCGGCGAAGGCAACCATCTTGGTATGCCGGAGAACGGTGATCTCCCTAGGCCCGTGCCTCGCGTCGACATCCTTCGGGAGCTAGTTGTGGTCCCCGTCCCGGCGGGGGGTCCTGACCCACAGCTCGAGCAAATCCGCGAGAGACAGGCCAGGCTCGACGAGGGAGCAGGAACGCTTGTGCCGATCCGCCAGGACATCAGGCAGGAATGGGCGGGCCAACCTCCGGCCGGAGAAGCACGTCATCTCCCCCAGGGCATCCAGCACCGCATCGCCGACGACGTCAGGGTAAGGCCGCCACCGGATTCCAGTGGAGTCGGCCAGAACCTGGCTGCAGCGGCGATACTTCTCCGCGCGATGCCGGAGCCATCAACCACCGAGGGGCGGCGTATCCAGGGAGAGCTCAAGAATCTCCTGGAGGACGCCGCGGTCCGACGGGCCGAAAGCTCCGCCTCCCGAAGGCAGGGGTACCCCTCGGAGCATCGCGTCGCGACTTCCCGATTCATGCGGGACGCCTCAGTCCACACCGGGCGCACGTGCAACACAGCGCCTGCGGTCCCGGGTCGCCTCGGCAACGAGCACCATCACCACAGCTGTCGGGCCCACCTCGACGAGAGGGTGCGCCGAGGCTACCACCCCAGGCGTGGGGGACGCTACGACAGCGGGGAGGATCGGAGCCCTTCGCCCGAACCACCCGGTCCGCAGGCTTTCAGCCGTGCCATACGACGGGCGCCGTTCCCGACCCGGTTCCGAACCCCGACTACTATCACAAAATACTCAGGGGAGACGAGACCGGAACTGTGGCTCGCGGACTATCGGCTGGCCTGCCAACTGGGTGGAACGGACGATGATAATCTCATCATCCGCAACCTCCCCCTGTTCCTCTCCGACACCGCTCAAGCCTGGCTGGAGCACCAGCCCCCGGGGCAGATCTCCAACTGGGACGACCTAGTCCAAGCCTTCGCCGGCAATTTCCAAGGCACGTACGTGTGCCCTGGAAACTCTTGGGATCTCCGAAGCTGCCGCCAGCAGCCGGGAGAGTCTCTCCGGGACTACATCTGGCGATTCTCAAAGCAGCGCACCGAGCTGCCCAACGTCACCGATTCGGATATCATCGGCGCGTTCCTCGCCGGCACCACCTGCCGCGACCTGGTGAGCAAGCTGGGTCGCAAGACCCCCACCAGGGCGAGTGAGCTGATGGACATTGCCACCAAGTTCGCCTCTGGCCAGGAGGCGGTTGAGGCCATCTTCCGGAAGGACAAGCAGCCCCAGGGCCGCCCACCGGAAGATGCTCCTGAGGCGTCAACTCAGCGCGGCACCAAGAAGAAGGGCGATAAGAAGTCGCAAGCGAAACGCGACGCCGCCGACTTGGACCTTGTCGCCGCCGCCGAGTACAAGAACCCTCGGAAACCTCCGGGAGGTGCCAACCTCTTCGACAAGATGCTCAAGGAGCCGTGCCCCTATCATCAGGGGCCCGACAAGCACACCCTTGAGGAATGTGCCATGCTTCGACGCCACTTTCACAAGGCCGGGCCACCCGCGGAGGGTGGCAAGGCTCTCGACGACGCTAAGAAGGAAGATCACAAGGCAGGAGAGTTCCCCGAGGTCCGCGACTGCTTCATGATCTACGGCGGGCAAGTGGCGAACGCCTCGGCTCGGCACCGCAAACAAGAGCGTCGGGAGGTCTGCTCGGTAAAGGTGGCGGCGCTAGTCTACCTAGACTGGTCCGACAAGCCCATCACCTTTGACCAGGCCGACCATCCAGACCACGTGCCGAGCCCGGGGAGATACCCACTCGTTGTCGACCCCATCATCGGCAACGTCAGGCTCACCAAGGTCCTCATGGACGGAGGCAGCAGCCTCAACATCATCTACACCGAGACCCTCAGGCTCCTGTGGATCGATCTGTCCTCGGTCCGGACGGGCGCTGCGCCTTTCCACGGGATCATCCCGGGGAAGCGCGTCCAACCCATCGGACAACTCGATCTACCCGTCTGCTTCGGGACGCCCTCCAACTTTCGAAGGGAGACCCGCACGTTCGAAGTGGTCGGGTTTCGAGGAACCTACCACGCAGTGTTGGGGAGGCCGTGCTACGCCAAGTTCATGGCCGTCCCCAACTACACCTACCTCAAGCTCAAGATGCCGGGCCCCAACGAGGTCATCACCGTCGGGCCCACGTACCGACACGCGTACGAATGCGACTGGAGTGCGTGGAGTACGCCGAGGCCCTCGCCGAGTCCGAGGCCCTCATCGCCGACCTGGAGAGCCTCTCTAGGGAGGCGCCCGACGTGAAGCGCCACGCCGGCAACTTCGAGCCAGCGGAGACGGTTAAGTCCGTCCCTCTTGACCCCTGCAACGACGCCTCCAAGCAGATCCGGATCGGCTCCGAGCTCGACCCCAAATAGGAAGCAGAGCTCGTCGACTTTCTTCGTGCAAACGCCGACGTTTTCGCGTGGAGTCCCTCGAACATGCCTGGCATACCGAGGGAAGTCGCCGAGCACTCGCTGGATATCCGAGCTGGAGCCCAACCCGTGAAGCAGCCTCTGCGCCGATTCGACGAAGAAAAGCGCAGAGCCATAGGCGAGGAGATCCACAAGCTAATGGCGGCAGGGTTCATCAAAGAGGTATTCCATCCCGAATGGCTTGCCAACCCTATGCTTGTGAGAAAGAAAGGGGGGAAATGGCGGATGTGTGTAGACTACACTGGTCTAAACAAAGCATGTCCGAAAGTTCCCTACCCTCTGCCTCGCATCGATCAAATCGTAGATTCCACTGCTGGGTGCGAAACCCTGTCTTTCCTCGATGCCTACTCAGGGTATCACCAGATCAGGATGAAAGAGTCCGACCAGCTCGCGACTTCTTTCATCACACCCTTCGACATGTACTGCTACGTTACCATGCCGTTTGGTTTGAGGAATGCGGGTGCAACGTAAAAGCGATGCATGAACCATGTGTTCGGCGAACACATCGACCGAACGGTCGAGGCCTACGTCGATGACATCGTAGTCAAGACGAGGAAAGCCTCCAACCTCCTTTCTGACCTTGAAGTGACATTCCGATGTCTCAAGGCGAAAGGCGTGAAGCTCAATCCCGAAAAGTGTGTCTTCGGGGTCCCCCGAGGCATGCTCTTGGGATTCATCGTCTCCGAGCGGGGCATCGAGGCCAACCCGGAGAAGATCGTTGCCATCACCGGCATGGGGCCCATCAAGGACTTGAAAGGCGTACAGAGGGTCATGGGATGCCTCGCAGCTCTGAGCCGCTTCATCTCGCGCCTCGGCAAAAGAGGTCTGCCTCTGTACCGCCTCTTAAGGAAGACCGAGTGCTTCGCTTGGAATCCTGAGGCCGAGGAAGCCCTCGGGAACCTGAAGGCGCTCCTCACGAACGCGCCTATCTTGGTGCCCCCCGCTGCCGGAGAAGCCCTCTTGATCTACGTCGCCGCGACCACTCAGGTGGTTAGCGCCGCGATTGTGGTCGAGAGACGAGAAGAGGGGCATGCATTGCCCGTCCAGAGGCCAGTCTACTTCATCAGTGAGGTACTGTCAGAAACCAAGATCTGCTACCCACAAATTCAGAAGCTGTTGTACGCGGTGATCCTGACGCGGCGGAAGTTGCGACACTACTTCGAGTCTCATCCGGTGACTGTGGTGTCATCCTTCCCCCTAGGGGAGATCATCCAGTCCCGAGAGGCCTCGGGTAGAATTGCAAAGTGGGCGGTGGAGATCATGGGCGAGACGATCTCATTCGCCCCTTGGAAGGCCATCAAGTCCCAGGTCCTAGCGGACTTCGTGGCTGAATGGGTCGACACCCAGCTCCCGACAGCTCCGATCCAACCGGAGCTCTGGACCATGTTTTTCGACGGGTCGCTGATGAAGACGGGGGCCGGCGCGGGCCTGCTCTTCGTCTCGCCCCTCGGAAAGCACCTACGCTACGTGCTACGCCTCCACTTCCCGGCGTCCAACAACGTGGCTGAGTACGAGGCTCTGGTGAACGGGTTGCGAATCGCCATCGAGCTAGGGGTCCGACGCCTCGACGCTCGCGGTGACTCACAGCTCGTCATCGACCAAGTCATGAAGAACTCCCATTACCGTGACCCGAAGATGGAAGCCTACTGCGATGAGGTTCGGCGCCTGGAAGACAAGTTCTACGGGCTCGAGCTCAGCCACATCGCCCGACGCTACAACGAGACTGCGGACGAGCTGGCTAAAATAGCCTCGGGGCGAACAACGGTTCCCCCGGACGTATTCTCCCGAGACCTGCATCAACCCTCCGTCAAGACCGACGACACGCCCGAGCCCGAGGCACCCTCGGCTCAGTCCGAGGTACCCTCGGCACGGTCCGAGGTACCCTCCGGCTCGGCCCGAGGTACCCTCGGCCCCCGAGGGTGAGGCACTGCGTGTGGAGGGGGAGCAGAGCGAGGTCGCGCCTAATCAAATGGCAGACCCCGTACCTGCAATATCTCCACCAAGGAGAGCTGCCCCTTGACCAAGCCGAAGCTCGGCGAGTGGCGCGATGCGCCAAGTCTTTCGTCTTGCTGGGAGATGGGAAGGAGCTCTACCACCGCAGCCCCTCTGGCATCCTCCAGCGATGCATTTCCATCGCCGAAGGTCAGGAGCTCTTACAAGAGATACACTCGGGGGCTTGCGGCCATCACGCAGCACCCCGAACCCTTGTTGGAAACGCCTTCCGACAAGGTTTCTACTGGCCGACGGCGGTGGCCGACGCCACTAGAATTGTCCGCACCTGCGAAGGGTGTCAGTTCTGCGCAAGGCAGACCCACCTGCCCGCTCAGGCTCTACAGACCATACCCATCACCTGGTCGTTTGCTGTGTGGGGTCTGGACCTAGTCGGCCCCTTGCAGAAGGCACCCAGGGGCTACACGCACCTGCTGGTCGCCATCGACAAATTCTCCAAGTGGATCGAGGTCCGACCCCTAAACAGCATCAGGTCCGAACAGGCAGTGGCGTTCTTCACCAACATCATCCATCGCTTTGGGGTCCCGAACTCCATCATCACCGACAACGACACCCAGTTCACCGGCAGAAAGTTCCTGGACTTCTGCGAGGATCACCACATCCGGGTGGACTGGGCCGCCGTGGCTCACCCCATGACGAATGGGCAAGTAGAACGTGCCAACGGCATGATTCTGCAAGGACTCAAGCCTCGGATCTACAACGACCTCAACAAGTTCGGCAAGCGGTGGATGAAGGAACTCCCCTCGGTAGTCTGGAATCTGAGGACAACGCCGAGCCGAGCCACGGGCTTCACACCGTTCTTTCTAGTCTATGGGGCCGAGGCCATCTTGCCCACAGACTTAGAATACGGTTCCCCGAGGACGAGGGCCTACGCCGACCAAAGCAATCAAGCTAATCGAGAAGACTCACTGGACCAGCTAGAAGAGGCTCGGGACATGGCCTTACTACACTCGGCGCGGTACCAGCAGTCCCTGCGGCGCTACCACGCCCGAGGGGTTCGGTCCCGAGACCTCCAGGTGGGCGACCTGGCGCTTCGGCTACGACAAGACGCCCGTGGGCGGCACAAACTCACGCCTCCCTGGGAAGGGCCGTTCGTCGTCGCCAAGGTTCTGAAGCCCGGAACATACAAGCTAGCCAACAGCCAAGGCGAGGTCTACAACAACGCTTGGAACATCCAACAGCTACGTCGCTTCTACCCTTAAGATGCTTTCATGTTGTTCGCATACCTCGTTAACACACAAAGTCTGGTCGTCAAGGAATGGTCAGCCTTGCCTCAGCAAAGCCCGACCCTCCCTCGGGGGCTAGAAGGGGGGAACCCCCTCTGCGTCAAAATTTTCCATGAAAAAAATCTTTCCTGCCAGAATGCCTTTCGTGCTTTTCGACTACTTCGAAAGTGGATCCTGAAAACGACGGAGTACATGTAAGCAGCCAAGGCTGGCCGAGCCGAGGGACTCCTACGCCTCCGGGATACGGATACCTCACTCATCACCTTCTGCGATAAGTAACTCGCGCTCGGATAAGTGATTCTGCGGACCGAACAAGTCTTCACGCTCGAAAGCTCCTCTGCCGGAACGATTTTTCGGGCTTTCTCGACTGCGTCGGTGACAGAATCTTATGGACGAGTAAGAGTGCGTGTAAGCGGCAAGGCCGACCGAGCCGAGGGATTTCTACGCCTCCGGGATACGGATACCTCACTCATCACCTTCCGTGAAAAGCAACTCTCGCCCGCACAAACAATTCTGTCACCGACAAATAAGTCCGGTTACTCGAAACAAGAGGAAAAGAAACGCAGCTTTACAACACGACGATGGTATGTTTGGGCCTCGGCGGCCGCAGAAAGCATACACACACCACAAGACAACCCGATCCTGTAGGCTCGGACGTCGACAGTTGAAAGGGGCAGCAGCACCCTCGGCGTCAACTACACCTTCGGCGGGTCTGACTTAGCCTCGGACGGTGACGCGGTCGGAGGATCCCCACTCTGAAGGATGACATCAGCACCACACCCGGGCCATCGCTGCCAGGGTCTTCTCCAGGAATCCGGCTCGAGCAGACGGCTCGGCCGGCCACCCCGAGGCCTCGGCCAGCTGTCCCCCGAAGACATCAGCCCGGCTTGAGGCCTCGGCAGCTCAACTCCGGCGTCGGTTCCGCCAGCGGACGACCCGGCCAGGCTCCGGCCGACCACATCTTCTTTTTCGAAGCCAACTCTGCCTCTGCCCGTGCTGACACCGCTACCTCCGGCTTCGGCTCATCGAAGGGCGGCCGAGGGGTTCTTTTAACCAAGCAAGAGAAGCCTCGGACAGCAAGGCCGACCGAGCCGAGGGACTCCTACGCCTCCGGGATACGGATACCTCACTCGTCACCTTCGCACGAGGCGACTCACGCTTAGTGAAGCGGTTCAGATAACCAATAGGCGAGACTTAGTGCTCGAAATGAAGAAAAAACACGGCTCTGCGCCGAAGATACATACATGTTCAGGCCTCGACAGCCACAATGAACAAAACACCGGCACTCAAAGTGCCATTACAAACGGAACTCCGGTTCCACCTCTGCAGGTACGAACAACCCCACGCGATTGGGGGGCCTGCGGAGCAACAGAAGACCGACGAACGACTTGTCGTCACCCGCCCCAGCAGTGGCGACGACGACGACTTCTGCTCCGGAGGGCCGAACAGCAGCAGCAATGACCTCAGGGCGGATGCTGCTGCCATGAGGCTCTCGCCCATGCCCCCAACTCGAGAGGCAAGGACGGGCAGAAGGCCGTAGAGTTGGAGGTCAGTCCGTGGGCGGCACCGACTAGCTCGCCGGCGGAGGAACCTCTTTCGGCTGCCGTGGCGGAAGGCGGCGCCGGGAGCGGCTCCGAAGCCACTCGGCTCAGAGAGCTGGGCACGCGGCAGCTGCCAACGCCACGAACGGTGAATGCCCTTCCTCCCAATCACTGAGGGAAGGAGCGGGTTGCCGCCCGCGCAGGGACCGACCCCAACTCAGCACACTCCCCTCCCCAGCACCGATGATGAAAATCCTTGAAGCTAATGGAGGGGAAGAGGCCGCAGCCCGGTTCGCTTCTCCCCGCCGTCAAGCTGGAGGTCACCGTCTTTGGTGACCACCGGCGAGGGGATGCAGCCGGGCTGCCTGATGAAAATCCTTGAAGCCGAACGATGGCTGAAAGGTACCAACTTCCTCGAAGTTGCGTCTCTCCGATGACAAGACGGAAGGATTGCGGGTGTCCCCCCACCCGGGGGCTCGGAAGGTGGAGAGACACGATGCATAAGGGGAGCGCGAAGACATGGTTGCCCTCCAAGGGGGTCACCCTCCTTTTAAAGGCGACTCTCCCCACTTGCGTCCTCAGCCGTTGCGGGCTGAGTCTTCTCCAACATGCTCCAAGGTCCTCCCCCTTACGGCGCGGGGGCTGGGTCCCACGCGTCATGCAAGCCGGTCCAGGGCAGAAGAAGCCAAACCACCGCGCGCGGTGCATGCAACCGCCCGGCGGTTACAAGCATCCCTCCACTTTCGCCCAGACCAGCGGGTGAAAGGGCGGGCAGCCATGCAGTCGGCATGCAACCGCGCCAAGTGGGCGCGCCCCTTCGACTCCAACGCGCCCAGCATGGAGGCCCAGGCCCACACGTCATGCAACCGGCGCGCCGGTTGCTACGTGCGAGCAACTGCACCGCCACTCGCGCCACTACCGCGCCTCCTCGACTGCGGAGCCAATACCGCGACTCGAGGCAACCCTGCGTGTGACCCAGCAGTGCCAGCCAGGCGCGACGGTCAAATACGGTCAAAAATGGGCCGGCAGTAATGGCGGTGGCAGGCGGGCAGGAGCAGCGGTCACGTCGTCAGCCAAGCTTACGTCCCATCCAGGGGCAGCGAGAGAACCCTCTCTCACGGCGTGAAGACGGCGCGCCCGTGACCTGTTCCTCGAACGGCCCGCGCATGCGCAACAGTCGCCTTGCGAACCACTCGCCCCGTCGCGTTAACTCCGCGGCAGGACAGGCGGCGCCTCAGGCGGGAGAAGCAAGCGACGCTTCGCCTTCGCCATAATGACCGCGTCGAAAAAGGTACGCCACGTCATTCGATTTCATATCCTTTTCCTTTTTCCTCTTTCTCTCTCTTACAACAGGGACCGGGAAAGGGGGATACCCCGAAAAGGATCCTTCTCCATGAAGGAAACAGGCCCTGAGCCTCCCTACTGATCAGAGGTTCAAAGGCTGGCCCCTCGGAGGGGTTCAACGGCCGCCTCAGAGCGATTGGGTTCTGCGCCCACTACTGGTCAGAGGTTCGATGGCCGGCCCCTCGGAAGGGTTCAACGGCCGCCTCAGGCCACTCGGGCTCCGCGCCCACTACTGATCAGGGGTTCGCAGGCTGGCCCCCGAAGGGTTCACAGTCGCCTCAGACATAGAGCGAGGGATGACCCTGGGTACGTTCGATACATAACCAAGGCTCGGGCTACGCTCCCGAGGTACCCTAGGACATTTCTGAGACCAGCGGGAGCGATCTTATAACGGAATCCCATCAGAGGGAGGCATCGAGCCCTCGGACCCCGTCAAAGGGGACCGGGTCCGGCAGATCACCCGCAGGTACTTTTGGAGCGTGCCTCCGAGCCTCTAGCCGACCCCTAGCAAATGGGGCACGGGCGTCCGCTCGGATTACCCGCCAGCAGCTCACCGGAAACACCATGTTCGGCGCCCTCCGAGGGCAACATGGCGCTTTCCCCCCTCCTCCTTGCGGAAAGGCGACGCAGGGGCGTAAGTAAAAAAGTCGAGTCTGTCCTTGACCGTCCTCTCGCCCTGTGCGGAGGCTCAGGGGCTGCTCTCGCAAACCCGGCTCCGGCCAACCCGTTGACAGCGTCAACATACCAGCCCGAGAACTTGGGACCCGACCGTGCACCCGGGCTACGGCCAGCTCGCATGAGGGAACGACTAGACCAGCCAAAGTATTGCGAAACGCACTAAGACCTCGAAGGAGTAAAACTACTCCTCCGAGGCCTCGGGGTCTACACCCGGCAGGTGCGCTCGCGCGCACCCAACGGAACAAAATGCAACCAAGAAAAGGCTGGTCCCCTTGCAAAAAAGTGCGGCAAAAGCCTCCAAGCGAGTATTAACACTCCCTTTGAGGCTCGGGGGCTACTGTCGGGGACCATAATTAGGGGTACCCTCAAGGCTCCTAAATCTCAGCTGGTAACCCCCATCAGCACAAAGCTGCAAAGGCCTGATGGGTGCGATTAAGTCAAGGATCGGTCCATTCGAGGGACGCGATCACGCCTCGCCCGAGCCTAGCCTCGGGCAAGGGCAGCCGACCCCGGAGGACCTACGTCTCGCCCGAGGCCCCCCTCCAGCAACGGACACACCTTCGGCTCGCCCGAGGCCCAGTCTTCACCAAGAAGCAACCTTGGCCAAATCACCACACCGACCGACCAAATCGCAGGGGCATTTAATGCAAAGGTGGCCTGACACCTTTATCCTGACGCACGCCCTCCAGTCGACAGAGCTGAAGTGACCGCAGTCACTTCGCCGCTCCACTGACCGGTCTGACAAGAGGACAGCGCCGCCTGCGCCGCTCCGACTGCTGAGCCACTCGACAGAGTGAGGCTGACAGTAGCCAAGTCCGGTCTCAGGCGTCATAGGGAACTCCGCTTCGCCCGACCCCAGGGCTCGGACTCGGGCTCAGCCCCGGAAGACGGCGAACTTCGCTCTGCCCGACCCTAGGGCTCGGACTCGGGCTCAGCCCAGAAAGACGGCGAACTCCGCTCCGCTCGACCCCAGGGCTCGGACTCGGGCTCAGCCCCGGAAGACGGCGAACTCCGCTCCGCCCGACCCCAGGGCTCGGACTCGGGCTCAGCCCCGGAAGACGGCGAACTCTGCTCCGCCCGACCCCAGGGCTCGGACTCGGGCTCAGCCCTAGAAGACGGCGAACTCTGCTCCGCCCGACCCCAAGGCTCGGACTTGGTCTCAGCCCCGGAAGACGACGAACTCCGCCTCGCCCGACCCCAGGGCTCGGACTCAGGCTTAGCCCCGAAGGACGACGAACTCCGCTTCGCCCGACCCCAGGGCTCGGACTCAACCCTGGCCTGAGCCGACGATCTCCGCCTCGTTCGACCCGGGGGCTCGGACTCGACCTCGACCTCGGAAGACAGACTCGACCTCGACCTCGGAGGAGCCTCCACCTCGCCCAACCTAGGGCACGGACCGACCACGTCAACAGGAAGCGCCATCATTACCCTACCCCAAGCTGACTCAGGCTACGGGGAACAAGACCGGCGTCCCATCTGGCTCGCTCCACCATACGAGTAATGATGGCGCCCCGCATGCCCTGTGACGACGGCGGCTCTCAGCCCCCTTACGGAAGCAAGAGGACGTCAGTAAGGACTCGACAGCTCCGACAGCTGTCCTTCCGCCAGGCTCCAGCGCTCCTCCGACGGCCACGACACCACGCGAACCGGGTGCCAAGACCTCTCCGGCTGCCACGATGGCATGTACTTAGGGCGCTAGCTCTCCACCGCTAGACACGTTAGCACATTGCTACACTCCCCATTGTACACCTGGATCCTCTCCTTACGCCTATAAAAGGGAGGACCAGGGCCCTCTTACAGAGGGTTGGCCGCGCGGGAAAGGACGGGACAGTGCTCGCGCAAGGCCGCTCGCTCCCTCCCGCGTGGACGCTTGTAACCCCCTACTGCAAGCGCATCCGACCTGGGCGCGGGGCTAACACGAAGGTCGCGGGTTCCACTCTCCCACGCCTGTCTCCCTCCGGCTGCTTCCTTCCCCCCTTCGCGTTCCGCCTCGCGTCGACCCATCTGGGCTGGGGCACGCGACGACAATTCACTCGTCGGTCTAGGGACCCCCTGGGTTCCGGAACACCGACACTAAGTATAAGTAAATACCAAACCAATAAATAAGATATCAAAATTAATAATAAAACCACAATGCGATGCAAATGACCAATTAAGTTTAATTCCATAAGTTACTCATGTGAGGGTTCGAGCCGCTCATGACCGTGAGCACGGCTAATATACTAGTTTTACACTCTGCAGAGGTTGCACATCTTTACCCACAAGACGTGTTCCCTTTGTTGCCTCGAGTTGATCAAACCCTTAGACACTATCAAGGTAAGTAGGTGAGGGTACACTGTGAGGCCTTTACAAAGTTCTACTAGAGGAGAGAACCGCTACGGTTTCTAGGTCAAAAGCGGTATAGGAATCCCTCGTCCGAAAAGCTAAACAGACAGTCCAACCTGAGAACCTCCCTACACCTACATCCTCCACCATGCTTGCCCCTTTCGTGAAAAGGTTAACTCACACTAGCTTTCTTAATTAATTAGCTATGGGCATCCCATTCCACCCTTGTGGTAGCATTGTTTTCCTGGGTGGTCACTCTGTGTTCCAATTGACATAATAATCTTATCATGAACAATAAATAATCCAAAGACAATAAATAGCATGATCATGAATAATGCGTATCTTAACACCCAAAACCACATAGAGCAATATCACATTTAGGTAATTAATCAAACTTTAATCTATGTTATAACTGTATTAAAATCATATTTTAGTTAAACTATAGTCATGGTTTGATTTGTAATGTCACATTAACCTTGATTAACAAAGTCAATCTAATAAAAGGGTATTTAATCCTTTCTGAAAACACTAAAACAAATGTTGTTATCATGTAGACCTTGATTAACAAAGTCAGTCTAATAAAAGGGTATTTAATCCTTTCTAAAAACACTAAAACAAATGTTGTTATCATGTAGTCAATATTATTATGAAGCTATCACAATTTGAACAGATCGAATCAGAGTTGAAACGAGGGAGATGTGGATTTTCTAAGCTTTTTTGCAATTTTATATTAAGTTTTATGCTTTGAAGTAAATTCTAGGGCTAAACCATAAAGTTGACAATTCTTTTTATTTGTTTTACAACAGAAAAAGGATGACAGGTTCAATTAAGAAATCATCTAGGGTTTCTTTGGTAAAAGTGCTCTACGAAGGGGTATGCACATATACTAGCTGTCTGATTTACCCCCGAAGATCAGGATTAGATCCTGAGTCCACTGAACAGGTATCCTCTCACAACTATCGAATCTTAGATCTATGGTCAGGGTTGTATCGCGTATTAGTCGTCAGATTTTAGCCTAGCGGCCTCGATCTAATACAGCGAAGGGGTATGCTGATTTTAGCCCGAGCCGTTGCTGAGCCGATCGACGGCCAGTGTTTCAACCACCGAAACGCTACCTACGATTTGATCTCTGTCGTTCGAAACACATCCAACGGTTGGCGCGCGTCTCCTACCTCCCATCCGCCCGCTCCGGCGGTGCGCAGAACCCTCGTGGCGGCGGCCATTGCCGGACCACCCAACCATTGCACCGGAGACTCCAAACTTTGGTATGAATGACTCTATATGAAGTATTCGCTACCCCCAACTCGATACCCGCCCTTTCAACGACAGTTGCGACGCTCAAATCCCCAACCACGACGGACAGCAAAACCCAACAACACCATCGAAGACAGGTGAGCAATTTCGCTCGCCCCGATGCAGCCCACCCTGTGAACTATGATGCTACGCGACACAGGACGAAGGTGGATCTACAGGGAGTTGTCCATACCGTAAATCCGGTGGCGCTATGCCCTGACCGCGATGGAGATCGATCCACGGAGTAAATCGACGTCGATGAGAAATATCTGAGGTCCTCTGTTGCAAAACCCGCTTCACCACGCATGGCTTCAAACTCCAGGAACGCAAGCACCTACCTCCGACGATCCTCCCAACGGCTGAGGGGCAGTCGCCGCAGGGCTCTGATGGCAACGAGTGATCTGCACTCAGATCCAGTGAGCTTGATCTTGCGACCGCTGTTGGGTCCTGCCGGTGCCGTGAGGGTTGTCGTGTGGTTGGATTAGAGGGTGGGCACTGGCTGGAAACGCTCGACTCGCCTCGGTGTTTGGTGGTTGACCGAGCTCGGCTCGGCTCGTCCATTTCACGAGCTGGGAAGACAGGCTCGGCTTAACTCAGCTCGAAGGTGGCTCGCGATCCGGCTCGGCTCGGCTCGCGAACCAGACCCTCATATATATAATTGTATTATCTAGTGAATTATTAGTATATAAATATAAATATATAGATATCATTTATCATTATGAGTAATCTAAATTATTAATTGTCATATATTTATCATGAAACATTAAAAAATAAACTGACTATCTATAAAATTACCCAATATCCTATCATTATTCTACATATTAAGTAATTTGGCAAAGCTCGTGAGCCGGCTCGGCTCGGCTCGCTACCGCAACGAGCTCAAAATACTGGCTCGGCTCGGCTCGCTCGAGGCTTGCGAGCCGCTCCGAGCCGAGCTGAGCCGCTCCGAGCTCAAGCTGGCTCGCGAGCCTCGAGCTTATTTTCCAGTCCTAGTGGGCACGAAAGAGGGTTTCCCCCTTTTACCCAGAGACCCTAGGGAGTCAGCGCAGAGACTCAGCTCGCCTCGGCCGGTTGTTACGGAGGACTGCGTTTCATGGGCGCATGATGTGGAGGAGACGCGTCCCACACCAGGGCCCCACGCGAAGGTGAGAGCACGGCCTACACGCGCGCAACGGGGGATCTAGCAGTTGGCTCCACCCGGCGGTGACACAGGGTGAGCACGGTACGGAGTCGGGCGGCAACCAGGCCCGAGGTGGCAGTGACCTATGCGAGTGCACACGCGAGGGAACGACTGCTCTCGGTGGCCCACCAGTCGGCACTCCAGCAGCGTAATGGGCTAGCCGAGATGCATAATGGGCCAGAAGCGCGTACCCCGGCCCAACCGGGGTTCTTCTGCTTTTTTCATTTTCTTTTGCACTCTTTTGATTATTTCCTCCCTTTATGTACATTTCATATTCTTTTTTTATTTTGAATTCAAAGTTGAATCTATTGCAAATTTAAGCCTTTGTTGAATGCACCAACAAAACTTCAATATGATGCACAAGTTTAAATGTTTCATCTTTTTTATTGTAACCAAAGAAGTATGTTCCAATAATAACACGTACAAGCAAAATCACCTTAGTATTATTTCCTTAGTGATTCAAGTTTGATATACTCCCACACTAGGGTTTACAAATCCTACCCCCTTAAAAATAATCTCGACCTCGAGATTACGACAAACTAGGAAAAAGGTGGGGAAATTCTACTCGTAGTTCTTCTTCTTGTTCCCAGGTGGCTTCATCTTTTGCATGATGACTCCATTGTACCTTGCACATCTTAATCACCTTGTTCCTCATAACAAAGATATCGATGATCTTGATAGGATATTCCGTGTAGGTTAGATCACCATGCACACTGAGTTCCTCCATAGGTAGTTGTTCTTCTGGCACTCTAAGGCACTTCTTCAACTCGGATACATGGAATACATCATGTACATCAGCCAAGTGGCTAGGTAACTCTAGTTGATAGAAACTTCCCCCACTCGCTTTAGGATCTTGAAGGGTCCAATAAATCAAGGGGACAACTTCCATTTGACTTTAAATCTCCTCATACCTCGAATTGGTGGCACCTTGAGATACACATGATCGCCTTCCTTAAACTCTAACTGTCTTCTTTCGTGTATCTACATAGCTTTTCTGTCTGGACTGTACAGTTCTCAAGTTCTTCCTTATTATCCGAACTTGTTCCTCTACGTATTGTATAATTTCTAGTCTAAAGAACTGCCTTTTACCAATTTGATCCCAATACAGCAGGGTTCTGCACTTCCTTCCATATAATGCCTCAAATGGGGACATCTTCAAACTGGCCTGATAACTGTTATTATAGGAGAACTCCATGAAGGAAACATGTGATGCCTAAGAGGGGGTGAATTAGGACTTCTAAAACTTTCTAAACTAGACCACAAATAAATCCCTAGAGAAAAACCTATGAAAATAACCAAACTAGAATGTGCAAACAAGGTTTTGTCTAAGTGTTGCTATCTCTAACGCAATGTCTAAGTTTCAATCCTAAACAATATAAGTATAAAGACAAGATTGAAACTTAAATGTTTAATATAAATGCGGAAGCCAAAGAGCAAGGTAGAGATGCAAACTCTCATGGATGACGCCGGTATTTTTACCGAGGTATCCGGAACCACGCAAGGTCCCGACTAATCCTCGTTGGTGCCCCTACGCAAAGGGAAGCCCACGCGAGGGCCAAGCACCACGGTTGAGTAACTCCATGGAGAGCCACGTGCCTTCTCCACATGCAAGTGGTGCTCTGCTCCCGACTCCTCTTGGACGCTCCCCGCCGTCTCCACTATTGAGCTTCTGGCCGAAACGTTGTGGGCCTCGTTCCCTTCGGTACACGTTGGCGGCCATGACACAAACGCGGTTGTCGCAAGACTTTCGCCCCACTCGGTACAATTACAATGGCTCGTGCAAGAGCCGATTACTTAGAGCAAGCGCTAATGCGGTCTAACTAACCTAAGCATTTTGCAAAGCACCTACGTGTCACACCTGGGTTTTAGGGGCACCAAGACCCGGGCGCGAAATAAACACCAGGTGTGCTGGGATCAAGTCTCACACATATGATGAATAGTGGTACATCTTTACTATATAATAGGGGTTCTATACAAAATAAATAAATAATTATATATTAAGGAGACAACGGTCTAGCAACTCAAAGTTGGCTGGGAGACGACGGCCTAGACCTCTCACGAACTTGCCACAGCATCCTCCATGCGCCTCGACCTGCGGCACCTGTTCTTGACCTGTGGGGGTGTGAGACAGCAAGAGTGAGCTCACATACGTTCATAGCTCAACAAGTTGTGGGGAATAATGTGTATGAACTCGCCAAAGGTGGGAGCTCATGTGAAGTGTAAGGCTTACCAAAGGAGATGGTTGAAGCTGAGCATTGCTTTTAAAGTTGATCAAATTTTTATTACCAATTACTAAGTATAAGTAAATACCAACCCAATTAAGTTGTAGAACAAAAGTAATAACAACACCCTTAATGCAATGCATATGACAAATTGAATTTAGTTTCATAAATTAATCATGTGAGGGTCCGAGCTGCTCATGATCGTGGCACGGCTGATATACCAGTTTTACACTCTGCACAGGTTGCGCATCTTTACCCACAAGTCATGTTACCCATCTGCCACAGTGTTGTATGGGCCCCATACACCTCTACCAAGGAAGCGAGGCAGGGTAACGCTACGAGGCCTACACTGACCACTAGCTTCAGAAAACTCGCTACAGTTTATAGGAAGCTCCAATGCAGGGATCCCTCGCCTGACCGCCATCGCAGCAAAATCAACCCAAGGACCTCCCTACACTGACCACTCCCCTACTGCCCTTGCCCCTTTCGAGTAAGGTAGTCATCCACTAGTTTTCCTAATTAATCAGCCAAGGGGTCCCATTCCTCCCTTCTGGTAGCACTGTTTTCCCGGGTGGTCGCTCCATGTTCCAATTAACATAATGATCTTAACATGAACAGTAAATAACAACTGATAATAAAAGTGTGATCATGAATAATGTATATCCCTATTCCCAAAACCACATAAAGCAATAACAAGTACTACCCAAGAATTCAGTGGTAAATAAGGTATAAAGATAGTCAAACTAGGGTAACCTATTGGATCCCATCAAAATTAAATTATGTAGATCATTATGATTAATCAGAACATGACTAGGTAAAAAGAAGTGATCAAGGGCACAACTTACCTTGGACTTGAGATCCCAGGTATCAACTTGCTCTTCAGATTCTCGTGACCTCACTGCTAGTCGTAGCAATACAAACAAACATCGTATAGACAAAATTAACATCACACCAAACATAAGAACAAACTTTATAATAATAATCTACGCGTTTCTACGAGATCGTGGGCTCGAGAATTACTAAGATCAAAGTTATGGTTACGAAGTTATGATTTATGGGAGATCTATGTGATTAAAACATTAAACTATATTATCAATTGGTTAGTATAAACCATATGAGAGAATACTCTGTAGTAATTAACTCAACTTTAATCTAAGCCATTATTTGATTTAAGATCATCTAGTCAAAATATAACCCTAAAATCATATTTAGTAGATTATAATGATAAGCTGATTAACATGACTAACCAGCATAAGTTAAATAAAGATCTAATTATAAAAGAATGAGACATGGCTACTGTTCGGGGCCTTCATCTTCCGAAGGTCCTCAAAAACACAACTAATGTGTTTTCCAAGTATAATACATACACAGGGACCTTCGGCCTCAGAATGAAGCTGTACACGATATGAAAAGCGTGGTCTGGGAGAAGGATGAACCAGTTCCGGAGCTACACGTGGAGAAGCTTTGGCTTAGCGGTGGAAAATGAAACCGACTTAAAGAGGAAAAGGCCATCTAGTCCTCAATAGATTGTCCTTAAGTCAATAGTAAATATAAAGGGCATGGATGTAATTTTACACAGGCTGCGTCCCGTGCCTATAAATAGATGAACAGTAACACCGTACTGTTCATGCTGACTTGTATTCACTCGCACGTCACTCTTGGACTCATACCTTCTGTCAAGCCGAAGGTACAAATGTAATTCATTGTTATTAATGTTTGTACATAATGAGATAATGAGAATATAAATGATCTGACAATTCAAGATAATTGCTCATATTATTTTCTATGTCTTATATGCTTCCCTACTTTCGTTATTATATGCTAAGATGATGAAGGTATGTCCTTCATAACCTTCGTCTGAAGATCATTATATTCTTAGGAAAATAATGCTTCGAAGGACGAAGGTCTTTAACCATTAACATTTTGTGTTGCCTTGTTCTTAACTCATAGCATTTGAGAACAAGTGGCCAACATTGGCGCCCACCGTGGGGTGAACTTGAAAGGGAAATGTGCCCTTGGGCCATTTCTAAGTATTTTGGTGATTGAGTGCCAACACAAGTGCTTTTGTGTTAATCTATGCAAAGTGGTGGACAAAGTGCAAATCATGTCAAAAGGTATGTTTCTAGACTTAGTACATTGTTTTGTGGACTAATGTATTGTGTCTAAGTGCTGGAAACAGGAAAAATCAAGTTAGAGAAGAGATGGCTTTGTTCAGCTAAAGTCTGCTCAGTCTGGGTGCACCGGACAGTGTCCGGTGCGCCAGACTCGCTCTGGCGAACTTGCTGCTCTCAGGAGTTCGACGACGGTGTACGGCTATAAATCACCGGACTGTCCGGTGGTGCACTGCACTGTCCGGTGAGCCATTCACAGGCGAACTCGTCGCTCTCGGGAAACCATCAACGGCGTACGGCTACAATTCACAGAACTGTCCGGTGTGCACCAGACTGTCCGGTGAGCCAACGGTCAGCCGGGGCAACGGTCGGCCGAGGATTCCGCGCGTGACGCGTGGCCGAGCCAACGGTCACATTGGGGCACCGGACTGTCCGGTGTGCACCGGACAGTGTCCGGTGTGCCAACGGCTCTCAATCAGCAACGGTCGACTTCGCCAAACAAGGAAACAAATCCGCACCGGACAGTGTCCGGTGGTGCACCGGACTGTCCGATGCGCCAGGCGATAGAAGGCAAGATCAGCCTTCCTGGAATGCTCTCAACGGCTCCTAGCTGCCTTGGAGCTATAAAAGGGACCCCTAGGCGCATGGAGGAGTACACCAAGCATACTCAAAGCATTCCTAAGCACCAAGACTTCGATTCCACACATTTGTTTCTTCGTGATAGCATCTAGAGCTCTAGTTGAGTTGTGAACTCATCGGGTTGTGTTGCGAGCTCTTGTTGCGACTTGTGTGCGTGTTGACATTCTGATTTTGTGTCTTGTGTGCGTTGCTCATCCCTCCCTTACTCCGTGCTTCTTTGTGAACTTCAAGTGTAAGGGCGAGAGACTCCAAGTTGTGGAGATTCCTCGCGAACGGGATATAGAAAAGCAAAGCAAAACACCGTGGTATTCAAGTGGGTCTTTGGACCGCTTGAGAGGGGTTGATTGCAACCCTCGTCCGTTGGTACGCCACAACATGGAAGTAGGCAAGTTTTGTACTTGGCCGAACCACGGGATAAACCACTGTGTCTATCTGTGTTGGTTCTCTTGTGGTTATCGTGTCTTGCAAGAACTTCTCCCTAGCCACTTGGCGATTATTGTGCTAACGCTTAATCAAGTTTTTGTGGCTTAAGTTTAAGTTTTACAGGATCACCTATTCACCCCCCCCTCTAGGTGCTCTCAATTGGTATCAGAGTCGTTCTCTTCACGAAGGGACTAATCGCCCGAAGAGATGGATCCTAAGGGGAAGGGAATTGTGATCAACGATAAGGAGAAGGAGTCCTTCGTCAACGAGCCGAAGGATGATAAGCCTACCGACTCGGGCTCGGGCTACAAACGCAAAGATGGGAAGAAGAAGAAGATGAGACGCATCAAGGAGATCGTCTACTACGACGACAGCGACGAGTCCACTTCTTCCCACAAGGACGACGACAACGACTACGAGAAAAGAAAGACGGTTAATTCGAATTTTTCTTTCGATTACTCTCGTATTCCTTAGAGTTCAAATGCTCATTTGCTTTCCATCCCTCTTGGCAAACCTCCACACTTTGATGGGGAGGACTACGGATTTTGGAGTCACAAAATGCGTAGTCACTTGTTCTCTCTCCATCCAAGCATATGGGAGATTGTTGATTATGGAATGAAATTTGATAGCTCGGATAGTCCTATATTTATTAATGAACAGATTCATAAAAATGCACAAGCTACTACTGTGTTGTTAGCCTCCTTGTGCAGGGACGAGTACCATAAGGTGAGCGGCTTGGACAATGCCAAGCAGATCTGGGACACCCTCAAGATCTCTCATGAGGGGAACGACGTCACCTTGCTCACCAAAATGGAGTTGGTGGAGGGCGAGCTTGGAAGATTCGCGATGATAAGGGGCGAGGAGCCAACCCAAACATACAACCGGCTCAAGACCCTCATCAATAAAATAAGGAGCTACGGAAGCACGTGATGGATGGACCACGACGTCGTCTGCCTAATGCTAAGGTCCTTTACTGTACTTGATCCACATCTGGTGAACAATATTCGTGAAAATCCTAGGTACACCAAGATGTCGCCCGAAGAAGTTCTTGGAAAGTTCGTAAGCGGGCGAATGATGATCAAAGAGGCGAGATACATGGACGACGCGTTGAATGGTCCAATCAATGAGCCTCAACCCGTTGCTCTCAAGGCAACTAGAAGCAAGGAGGCGCTACCTAGCAAGGTGGCGCAAGTTGAGGCGGCAGGGCTCAATGATGAAGAGATGGCCCTCATCATCAAGCGCTTCAAGACGGCGCTAAAGGGTCGTAAGGGGCAGCCAAGCAAGACCAAGACAAAGGGGAAGCGCTCATGCTTCAAATGTGGTAAGATTGGTCATTTTATCGCTAACTGTCCCGAAAATGATAGTGACCAGGAACAAGGGAACAAGAGGGAGAAGAAGAAGAATTACAAGAAAACCAAGGGCGAGGCACATCTCGGAAAGGAGTGGGATTCGGATTGCTCCTCCTCCGACTCCGATAATGAAGGACTCGCCGCCACCGCCTTCAACAAGTCATCCCTCTTCCCCAACGAGCGTCACACATGTCTCATGGCAAAGGAGAAGAAGGTATGTACTCGAAACAATGCCACTTATGATTCTTCTAGTGATGATGAGTCTAGTGATGAAGAAATAGATTACTCTAGTTTGTTCAAGGGATTGGATAGAACTAAAATAGATAAGATTAATGAATTGATTGATGCCTTGAATGAAAAGGATAGACTTTTAGAGAAACAAGAAGACCTTTTATATGAAGAGCATGATAAATTTGTTAGTGCACAAAATTCACTTGCTCTAGAAGTTAAAAGGAATGAAATGCTTTCTTGTGAACTATCTACTTGTCATGAAACCATTTCTACTTTAAAAGGTGTTAATGATGATTTAAATGCTAAACTAGAAGTAGCAAGTAAATCTAACTCTTGTGTAGAACATGTTATGATTTGCAATAGGTGTAAAGATTTTGACATTGATGCTTGTAGTGAACACCTAGTTTCAATTTCCAAATTAAATGATGAATTGGCTAGTCTTAATGCCCAACTTAAGACTAGCAAAAGTGAATTCGGTAAGCTAAAATTTGCAAGGGATGCCTACACGATTGGTAGACACCCCTCAATTAAGGATGGACTTGGCTTCAAGAGGGAAGCCAAGAACTTGACAAGCCATAAGGCTCCCATCTCCGCCAAGGAGAAAGGGAAGGCCCTTATGGCTAGAAGTGCTAAAAAGAACCATGCTTTTATGTACCATGATAGGAGACAGTCTAGAAATGCTTATAGGAGTTGTAATGCTTATGATGCTTTTGATTCTCATGCCATGTTTGCTTCTAGTTCTTCCTATATCCATGGTAGAGATATGTCTAGGAGAAATGTTGTTCATCATATGCCTAGGAGAAATGTTGCTAATGTTCCTAGGAAAGTTAATGAACCCTCTACAATATATCATGCTTGCAATGCATCATTTGCCATTTGTAGAAAGAATAAGAAGGTGATTGCTAGGAAGTTAGGGGCAAGATGCAAGGGAGATAAAACTTGCATTTGGGTCCCTAAGACAATTGTGACTAACCTTGTAGGACCCAACAAGAGTTGGGTACCTAAGACCCAAGCCTAAATTTGCCTTGCAGGTTTATGCATCCGGAGGATCAAGCTGGATTATCGACAGCGGATGCACAAACCATATGACGGGGGAGAAGAAGATGTTCACCTCCTACGTCAAAAACAAGGATTCCCAAGATTCAATAATATTCGGTGATGGGAACCAAGGCAAGGTAAAAGGGTTAGGTAAAATTGCTATTTCATCCGAGCACTCTATATCTAATGTGTTTTTAGTTGCGTCTCTTGGATATAATTTGTTATCTGTTAGTCAATTATGCAATATGGGATATAATTATCTATTCACAAATGTATATGTGTCTGTCTTTAGAAGGTGTGATGGTTCACTAGCTTTTAAGGGTGTACTAGACGATAAACTTTATTTGGTTGATTTTGCAAAACAAGAGGCCGGTCTAGATGCATGCTTAATTGCTAAGACTTGCATGGGCTGGTGAAAGGGAAATGTGCCTTTGGGCCATTTCTAAGTATTTTGGTGATTGAGTGCCAACACAAGTGCTTTTGTGTCAATCTATGCATAATGGTGGACAAAGTACAAATCATATCAAAAGGTATGTTTCTAGACTTAGTACATTGTTTTATGGACTAATGTATTGTGTCTAAGTGCTGGAAACAGGAAAGATTGAATTGGAAATGAGATGGCTTTGTTCAGCCAAAGTCTGCTCAGTTTGGGTGCACCGGACAGTGTCCGATGCGCCAGGCTGACTCTGGCAAACAGGCTGCTCTCGGGACTTCGACGGCAGTGTACGGCTAAAATTTACCGGTCGGTCCGGTGGTGCACCGGACTGTCCGGTGAGCCGTTCACAGGCGAACTCGTCGCTCTCGGGAGATGATTAACGACGTACGGCTAAAATTCACCGGTCTGTCCGGTGGTGCACCAGACTGTCCGGTGAGTCAACAGTCAGCCGGGGCAACGGTCGGCCGAGGATTCCGCGCGTGACGCGTAGGCGAGCCAACGGTCACATTAGTGCACCGGATTGTCCGGTGTGCACCGGACAATGTCTGGTGTGCCAACGGCTCTCAGACTCCAACGGTCGGCTTCGCCAAATAAGGAAGGATATCTGCACCGGACAGTGTCCGGTGGTGCACCGGACTGTTCGGTGCGCCAGGCGACAGAAGGCAAGATCTGCCTTCCAAGATTGCTCTCAACGGCTCCTAGCTGCCTTGGGGTTATAAAAGGGACCCCTAGGCGCATGGAGGAACACACCAAGCATTCCTAGAGCACTCTTGATCACTCATACTCCATTCTTACGCACTTGTTCGACATTCTAGTGATTTAAGCTCCGTTCTAGTGTGCTAGTCTTTTGAGCTTAAGTCTGGGTCTTGTGTGTGTGTATTCGCTGTGATCTTAGTGTCTTGTGTGAGTTGCTAATCCCTCCCTTGCTCTGTGCTTCTTTGTGAACTTCAAGTGTAAGGGCGAGAGGCTCCAAGTTGTGGAGATTCCTCGCAAACGGGATTAAGAAAAGCAAGCAAAACACCGTGGTATTCAAGTGGGTCTTTGGACCACTTGAGAGGGGTTGATTGCAACCCTCATCCGTTGGGACGCCACAACGTGGAGTAGGCAAGCATTGGTCTTGGCCGAACCACGGGATAACCACCGTGCCAACTCTGTGATTGATCTCCTGTGGTTATTGTGTTTTGTTGAGACTCCTCTCTAGCCACTTGGCGATTATTGTGCTAACAATTAACCAAGCTTTTGTGGCTTAAGGTTCATGTTTTACAGGATCACCTATTCACCCCCCCCTCTAGGTGCTCTCAGCTGGCTGTGGCATCGCCGCTTAGCACATGTGGGGATGAAGAACCTCCACAAGCTTCTAAAGGGAGAACACGTGATATGTCTAACTAATGTGCATTTCAAAAAAGATAGACCTTGTGCAGCTTGTCAAGCAGGGAAACAAGCGGGAAGCTCTCATCACACCAAAAATGTGATGACCACATCAAGACCCTTGGAGATGCTTCATATGGACCTCTTCGGACCCGTCGCCTATCTAAGCATAGGAGGAAGTAAGTATGGTCTTGTTATAGTTGATGATTTTTCCCGCTTCACTTGGGTATTCTTTTTGCAGGATAAATCTGAAACCCAAGGCACCCTCAAGCGCTTCCTCAGGAGAGCTCAAAATGAGTTTGAGCTCAAGGTGAAGAAGATAAGGAGCGACAACGGGTCCAAATTCAAGAACCTTCAAGTGGAGGAGTATCTTGAGGAGGAAGGAATCAAGCACGAGTTCTCCGCTCCCTACACACCACAACAAAATGGTGTGGTAGAGAGGAAGAACAGGACGCTCATCGATATGGCGAGGACTATGCTTGGAGAGTTCAAGACCCCCGAGCGCTTTTGGTCGGAAGCCATGAACACGGCTTGCCACGCCATCAACCGGGTCTACCTTCACCGCCTCCTCAAGAAGACTTCGTATGAGCTGCTAACTGGTAACAAACCCAATGTGTCTTATTTTCGTGTATTTGGGAGCAAGTGTTATATTCTTGTGAAGAAAGGTAGAACTTCTAAATTTGCTCCCAAAGAGTAGAAGGGTTTTTATTAGGTTATGACTCAAATACAAAGGCGTATAGGGTCTTCAACAAATCATCGGGTTTGGTTGAAGTCTCTAGCGACGTTGTATTTGATGAGACTAATGGCTCTTCAAGAGAGCAAGTTGTTGATCTTGATGATGTAGATGAAGAAGACGTTCCAACGGCCGCTATGCGCACCATGGCGATTGGCGATGTGCGACCAGAGGAACAATTGGAGCAAGATCAACCTTCTTCCTTAACAATGGTGCATCCCCCAACCCAAGATGACGAACAGGTACCTCAAGTGGAGGCGCATGATCAAGGGGGAGCACAGGATGTTCAAGTTGAAGAGGAAGAAGCACCTCAGGCACCTCCAACCCAAGTTCGAGCGACGATTCAAAGGAATCATCCCATCGACCAAATTTTGGGTGATATTAGCAAGGGAGTAACTACTCATTCTAGATTAGTTAAATTTTGTGAGCATTACTCCTTTGTCTCTTCTATTGAGCCTTTCAGGGTAGAAGAGGCCTTGCTAGATCTGGACTGGGTGTTGGCCATGCAGGAAGAACTCAACAACTTCAAGCGTAATGAAGTTTGGACACTGGTGCCTCGTCCCAAGCAAAACGTTGTGGGAACCAAGTGGGTGTTCCGCAACAAACAAGACGAGCACAGGGTAGTGACGAGGAACAAGGCTCGACTTGTGGCGAAAGGTTATGCCCAAGTCGCAGGTTTGGACTTTGAGGAGACTTTCGCTCCTATGGCTAGGCTAGAATCAATTTGTATTTTTCTAGCATATGCCGCTCACCATTCTTTCAGGTTGTTCCAAATGGATGTGAAAAGCGCTTTCCTCAATGGGCCGATCAAGGAGGAGGTGTACGTGGAGCAACCCCCTGGCTTCGAGGATGAACGGTACCCCGACCACATGTGTAAGCTCTCTAAGGCGCTCTATGGACTTAAGCAAGCCCCAAGAGCATGGTATGAATGCATTAGAGACTTTCTAATTGCTAATGCTTTCAAGGTTGGGAAAGCCGATCCAACTCTTTTTACTAAGACTTGCGATGGTGATCTTTTTGTGTGCCAAATTTATGTCGATGACATAATATTTGGTTCTACTAACCAAAAGTCTTGTGAAGAGTTTAGCAGGGTGATGACGCAGAAATTCGAAATGTCGATGATGGGCGAGTTGAACTACTTCCTTGGGTTCCAAGTGAAGCAACTCAAGGATGGCACCTTCATCTCCCAAATGAAGTACACGCAAGACTTGCTAAAGCGGTTTGGGATGAAGGACGCCAAGCCCGCAAAGACGCTGATGGGAACTGACAGACACACCAACCTCAACAAAGGAGGTAAGTCCGTTGATCAAAAAGCATACCGGTCCATAATAGGTTCTTTGCTTTATTTATGTGCTAGTAGACTAGATATTATGCTTAGCGTATGCATGTGTGCTAGATTTCAATCTGATCCAAGGGAGTGTCACTTAGTGACCGTGAAGCGAATTCTTAGATATTTAGTCGCTACGCCTTGCTTCGGGATCTGGTATCCAAAGGGGTCTAACTTTGACTTGATTGGATATTCAGATTTCGACTATGCTGGATGTAAGGTCGATAGGAAGAGTACATCAGGGACGTGCCAATTCTTAGGAAGGTCCCTGGTGTCATGGAACTCTAAGAAACAAACTTCCGTTGCCCTATCCACCGCTGAGGTCGAGTACATTGCCGCAGGACAGTGTTGCACGCAACTACTTTGGATGAGGCAAACCCTCCGGGACTTTGGCTACAATCTGAGCAAAGTCCCACTCCTATGTGACAATGAGAGTGCTACCCGAATAGCGGAAAATCCTGTTGAGCACAGCCGCACAAAGCACATTGACATCCGGCATCACTTTTTGAGAGACCACCAGCAAAAGGGAGCTATCGAAGTGTTTTATGTTAGCACCGAGAACCAGCTAGCCGATATCTTTACCAAGCCTTTAGATGAGAAGACCTTTTGCAGGCTGCGTAGTGAGCTAAATGTCTTAGATTTGCGGAACTTGGATTGATTTATAGCATACATGTGTTTATGCCTTGATCATGTTCCTTATGCATTTTGTTGCTTCCTTGTGGTGCTCAAGTTGTACAATCACTCCCCGGACCTCACAAGTCCTTTTGCAAGTGATGCACATATTTAGGGGGAGTTGTGTTACAACTTGACCCTTTGAGACTAACCGTGTGCTTGAGTTTGCTTGATTTAGTCTCAAAGGAGGTTTGAAAGGGAAAAGGTGGACTTGGACCATGAAAGACTTCCACTGCACTCCGATGAGAGGGTAACTTATTCCAAGTTCATCTCATGTACTCCTATTGCCTTTGTATTCTTATTTGAAGATTTTGGTGAGGCAATGGGGTTAAAGGGCCAAGATTGATCCCGTTTTGGTGCTTGATGCCAAAGGGGGAGAAAATAAAGGCCAAAGCAATAAATGGATCAGCTACCACTTGAGAAATTTTGAAAATAGTAGAATAGAGCTTTTGGTTTGTCAAAACTCTTTTATTGTCTCTTTTGTCAAAAGTTGGCCTCTTGTGGGGAGAAGTGTTGATTATGGGAAAATGGGGGAGTTTTTGAAATCCTTGATCAATTTCTTTTGGAATACCTCTCTTTATGTCTCTACAAGTGAATTGAAAAAGGGGGAGTTTTTGAAATCCTTGATCAATTTCTTTTGGAATACCTCTCTTTATGTCTCTACAAGTGAATTTGACTTAGAGATAGGAAATTGAGTTTGATTTGCAAAAACAAACCAAGTGGTGGCAAAGAGTGATCCATATATGCCAAATATGAATCAAAACTATATTGAGTTTTCATTTGCATTGATATTGCACTTGTTCTAGTTGCTTTATGTTGTGTTGGCATAAATCACCAAAAAGGGGGAGATTGAAAGGGAAATGTTCCCTTGGGCCATTTCTAAGTATTTTGGTGATTGAGTGCCAACACAAGTGCTTTTGTGTTAATCTATGCAAAGTGGTGGACAAAGTGCAAATCATGTCAAAAGGTATGTTTCTAGACTTAGTACATTGTTTTATGGACTAATGTATTGTGTCTAAGTGCTGGAAACAGGAAAAATCAAGTTAGAGAAGAGATGGCTTTGTTCAGCCAAAGTCCGCTCAGTCTGGGTGCACCGGAATGTCCGGTGGTGCACCGGACAGTGTCCGGTGCGCCAGACTAGCTCTGGCGAACTTGCTGCTCTCGGGAGTTCGACAGCGGTGTACGATTATAAATCACCGGACTGTCCGATGGTGCACCGGACTGGCCGGTGAGCCGTTCACAGGCGAACTCGTCGCTCTCAGGAAACCATCAACGGCGTACGGCTATAATTCACCGAACTGTCCGGTGTGCACCGGACTGTCCGGTGAGCCAACGGTCAGCCAGGGCAACTGTCGGCCGAGGATTCTGCGCGTGATGCGTGGCCGAGCCAACGGTCACATTGGGGCACCGGACAGTGTCCGGTGCGCCAATGGCTCTCAATCAGCAACGGTCGACTTCGCCAAACAAGGAAACAAATCCGCACCGGACAGTGTCCGGTGGTGCACCGGACTGTCCGGTGCGCCAGGCGACAGAAGGCAAGATCAGCCTTCCTGGAATGCTCTCAACGGCTCCTAGCTGCCTTGGAGCTATAAAAGGGACCCCTAGGCGCATGGAGGAGTACACCAAGCATACTCAAAGCATTCCTAAGCACCAAGACTTCGATTCCACACATTTGTTTCTTTGTGATAGCATCTAGAGCTCTAGTTGAGTTGTGAACTCGTCGGGTTGTGTTGCGAGCTCTTGTTGTGACTTGTGTGCGTGTTGACATTCTGATTTTGTGTCTTGTGTGCGTTGCTCATCCCTCCCTTACTCCGTGCTTCTTTGTGAACTTCAAGTGTAAGGGCGAGAGACTCCAAGTTGTGGAGATTCCTCGCGAACGGGATATAGAAAAGCAAAGCAAAACACCATGGTATTCAAGTGGGTCTTTGGACCGCTTGAGAGGGGTTGATTGCAACCCTCGTCCGTTGGGACGCCACAACGTGGAAGTAGGCAAGTTTTGTACTTGGCCGAACCACGGGATAAACCACTGTGTCTATCTGTGTTGATTCTCTTGTGGTTATCGTGTCTTGCAAGAACTTCTCCCTAGCCACTTGGCGATTATTGTGCTAACGCTTAATCAAGTTTTTGTGGCTTAAGTTTAAGTTTTACAGGATCACCTATTCACCCCCCCTCTAGGTGCTCTCAGAACTCACTTGACCACCTTCGGCAAGCTCCGACCTTCGTCAACCAAGAAACACTGCGTGAAGCCAGAAACCAAAAAAGGAAAGCTACAAGTCCAACACCTCAGGAGGAGGAGCTGGAACAAGAAATAAGGGACCTCGAAGCCATCAATCAACAAGTCCAGAGGAAGAAGGAGAAGATGCTTCGTCTCTCTGAGCTACAAAGGAAGATTGATGAGGCTGTTGAGGAAATGCGTCATCTCACTCAAGATGACCAGGACCGAAGACCTCAACGCAGAGAGCTCCGTCAGGACAATTTCTACGATGATCATGGGTGGTATGATGATTTCCATCATGGAAATTTTGCTTTTGATGATGTTTCTCCATTGTTAGTAGAACTACAGAATACCCCATGGCCCCCATCATACAAACCACCCCAGCTCCCCATGTATGATGGGCACTCAGATTCGAAGCAGTTTCTGATGAGCTACGAAGTAACCATATCTTCATATGGGGTCAACACTGCAGTCATGGCGAAAATCCTTCGTCATGGCAGTCAAGAATGTAGCGCAAACCTAGTACTCCTCTCTCCGGCCAGGAACAATCACATCATGACAGAAGCTGAAGGACATGCTGATCACCAGTTTCCATTGGTTCAGACAAAGCCAGTTACTGCTCAAGCTTTATTCTAGTGCACGCAAGACCATGAAGAATACCTCCAAGCGTATGTCCGAATGTTCTTGCGTCTGAGAGCACAAGCACCCACAGTGCCCAATGAAATCGTCATTGAGGCCATGATCAAAGGGCTTCGGCCAGGACCTACGGCTCAATACTTCGCCAGGAAACCCCCTCAGACCCTGGAGAAGCTGCTTCAGAAGATAGATGAGTACATCCGAGCCGATAATGATTTTTGCCAGCGAAGGGAAGAAGCTTATAGGTTTTCTGAGATGACTAGGGGCTTCGGAGGAAGAATCCACCTTAGGCATGTCAGGTCAATCCACAACTCCAGTCAGAGTGATGACAGAGGAAGCCAGTATCAGAGGCCGCAACATAGCTCATAGTCTTCAGGGCAACACCACAGCTCCTTCAGGCCACCAGCTCTAAGGGGCAGAGGTGGCAGGGGCTTCAGAGGAAGATATGGGGATCAGCCCAGGAAACTCTATTGCTTATTCTGTGGTGAAGACAAGGGCCACACTACAAGAACTTGCTAGGTTACTATTCAGAAACAGAAGAAAATTGCTGAAGAAGAGGCGCGGCAGAATCAGCCGAAGTAGGTTTTACATACTGCTTCGTGCTACTCTCCCTATATACCAGAATACGTGGGTAATCAACCTGCAGCTTCTGTTGCTTCGGCAAGTCATTCACAAGCTTCCTGGCCCCAGCTTCCACTACCACCACCATTGCCACCTACTCATACCCGAAGCCAGCAGCCAGAAGGGCACCAGTTCGCCTAACAGCAGCGCGACTTCAGGGAGGAATCCGAAGCTCGTACAGTCAATAGCACTGTACCAGAATCGAAGCATATATACTGAGGAATATCCTACTTTTGATGAACTATATTCTATGCCACTTTATTCTTGTAATGAAGAACTTAATTTCAATTCCATGTAATAATTGTGCCTATATCTTCCTCATGGATTTACGAAGCTCGAAAGACGTTCTTGAGAAAGCGGAGTAAATTCCAAAGCTCAAAAGTCGTTCCTAAGGGAATGCAGAGCCAAAAATTGACGAAGCTACAAAAGTCGTTCCTAAGGGGGCGCAGAGTAAGTTTTCTGCTCAAAAGTCATTCCAAAGGGATTGCAGAGCCAAATATCATCGAAATATAAGGCGAAGAAGTTCAAAAGTCGTTCCTAAGGGGATGCATAAGTTATACCACCAAAATAGAAGGTGAAGAAGCTCAAAAGTCGTTCCTAAGGGGATGCAGAGCTTAAAGACTCAAAAGACCTTCCTAAGGGGATGCAGAGTCCTTCGTGTTCCAGTATGGGCGCACGTGTGGGTGTTCAAACATCATCATCATATTGCATCACATCATCGTATCATTTAGCATAGCATCACATCATACATCATGCTGCATCACCAGAAAGGTCGAATATGAAGCAAATCTTCGGCAACACTTTGTTTAAAAATATGCTAAGGCACGAAGCAAACTTTGGGTGATAATTCTATCAGATCTGCCCTAGAAGGGGTTTCTTTCTTTACAAAGCATGAAAAGAAGGGAAGGTGTTTTTTCGCCGAAGGCTCAAAAAGCGGTATGTGCGTAAATTTTAGGCGTCGCAAAGAAATATATTACAATAGTTTATGTTGAGGGCCTTTGTCTTCCGAAGGTCCTCAAAAACATGATTAACAATGTTTCCGAAGTGTAATATATGTACAGGAACCTTTAGACTCGGTATGAAGCTGTACATAATATGAAAAGCATGATCGGGACGAAGGTTGAACAAGCTCCAAAACTACGCGCAAGGAAGCTTTGGCTCTGCAGTAGAAAAAAGGAACTGACTTAAAGAGGAAAAGGCTATCTAGTCCTCGATAGATTGTCCTTAAGTCAATAGTAAACATGAAGGGCATGAATGTAATTTTACACAAGCTGCGCCTGTGCCTATAAATAGATGAACAGTACCCTCGTACTATTCACGCTGACTTGTATTCACTCGTGCGTCACGCTTGGACTTTTGCCTTCTGTCAAGCCGAAGGTACAAATGTAATTCAATATTGTTCATATTCATTTATAATGATATAGAAAAGATATATTAATGATGTCATATGATTCTTCATGTTATTTCTCATGTTTCATATGCTTCCTCTTTCACTAATATATACTGCGATGATGAAGGTTCGTCCTTCATGACCTTCGTCCGAAGATCATTATATCCTAAGGGAGATAATGCTTCGAAGGACGAAGGACTTTAACCATTAACATTTTGTGTTACCTTGTTCTTGACTCATAGCATTTGAGAACAAGTCCCCAACATTGGCGCCCACCTCTGGTGAACTCAATCGACCACCTTCGGCAAGCCGTGACCTTCGTCATGCCACCGAAGAAAACTTCTTCAGGGCTAGGGGCTGCACTGCAGCCATCAACTAGGACACACTGCGCAAAGCTCGAACTCAAAAGAGGAAGGCTACAAGTCCAACACCCCAGGAGGAGGAGCTGGACTAGGAGATAAGGGATCTCGAAGCTATCCACCAGCAGGTCGAAAGGAAGAGAGAGAAGATGCTTCATCTTTCTGACCTATAGAAGAAGATCAATGAAGCTGCTAAAGAAATACGTCATCTTACTCAAGATGACTAGGACCGAAGACCTCCACAAAGAGTGCTTCATCAAGACAATTCTTACAATGATGATGATTGGTATGACGATTTCGATCATGGAAATTTTGCTTTTGATGATGCTTCTCTATCAGCAGAACTATAGGCTACCCCATGGCCCTCATCATACAAGCCACCTCAGCTCCCCATGCATGATGGGCACTCAGATCCGAAGCAGTTCCTGATGAGCTACGAAGCAACTATATCTTTGTACGGGGGCAATACTATAGTCATGGCAAAGTCCTTCATCATGGCAGTCCGAAGTGTGGCCCAGACATGGTACTCTTCTCTTCGTCCAGGGACAATCACGTCATGGCAGAGGCTTAAGGACATGCTGGTCACCAGTTTTCAAGGATTTCAGACGAAGCCAGTCACTACTTAGGCCTTGTTCCAGTGCACTCAAGACCATGAGGAGTACCTTCAGGCATATGTCCGAAGGTTCTTGCGCCTGAGAGCACAAGCGCCTATGGTGTCCAATGAAATCGTCATTGAGGCCATGATCAAAGGTCTTTGGCCAGGGCCTACTACCCAATACTTCACCAGGAACCCCCCCTAGACTCTGGAGAAGCTGCTTCAAAAAATGGATGAGTATATCTGGGCTGACAATGACTTCCGCCAAAGAAGGGAGGAATCTTACAGATTTTCTGAGATGACTAGGGGCTTCGGAGGAAGAATCCACCCTAGGCATGTCAGATCAATCCACAGCTCCAGTCAGAACGATGACAAAGGAGGCCAGTTTCAGAGGCCACAGCACAGCTCATAGTCTTCAGGACAGCAGCAAAGCTCCTTCAGGCCACCAGCTTCAAGGGGCCGAGGCGGCAGGGGCTTCGGAGGAAGATATGGGGATCAACCCAGGAAAATCTATTGCTTATTCTGTAGTGAAGACAAGGGCCACACTACAAGAACGTGTCAAATCACCATTCAGAAGCAAAAAGAGATTGCCGAAGCAGAAGCCTGGCAGAATCAGCCGAAGCAGGTCTTACATACTGCTTCGTGCCACTCTCCCTACATACTAGAGTATGTGGGCAATCAACCTGCAGCCTTTGTTGCTTCGGCAAGCCATTCGCAAGCTTCCTGGCCTCAGCTCCCACCACCACATCCATTGAAACCTACTTATACCCGAAGCCAGCAGCCAGAAGGGCACCAACACCCACAACAACAACGTGACTTCAGGGAAGGAGTCCGAAGCTCATACGGTCAACAGCACCGTACCAGAATCGAAGCACATTTACTAAGCAATATCCTACTTCTGAAATACTTTTACTTTTTACGCCATTTTGCTTTCTGTATGAGGAACAAGCAATTAAAACTTAGTTTTGATTTCTCTGCATGTACCAGAATGAAATATATCTTCTTCACAGATTTACGAAGCTCAAAAGTCGTTCCTGAGGGAATGTAGAGCCAATATAAACGAAGCCACAAAAGTCGTTCCTAAGGGAGCGCAGCGTAAGTCTTTTGCTCAAAAGTCGTTCCCAAGGGAATGCAGAGTCAAAATTGATGAAGCTACAAAAAGTCGTTCCTAAGGGAGCGCAGTGTAAGTTTTCTGCTCAAAAGTTGTTCCAAAGGGAATGCAGAGCCAAATACCGCCGAAATATAAGGCAAAGAAGTTCAAAAGTCATTCCTAAGGGGATGCAAAGCTTATACCGCCGAAATAGAAGGCGAAGAAGTTCAAAAGATGTTCCTAAGGGGATGCAGAACTTATATCATCGAAATAGAAGGTGAAGAAGCTCAAAAGTCGTTCCTAAGGGGATGCAGAGCTTGTGTATTCTAGTGTGGGCTTGTGGGCGTGTGTCTTCAGCATCCTCATCATTTTGCATCATATCATCACATCATTTCGCATAACATTACATCATACATCATATTGCATTACCGGCACATGAATTGAATACGAAGCCAATCTTTGGCAAAATGCTTCGTCAAAATGAGAATATGCTAAGACACAAAGTAAGCTTCAGGAAATATAGTTTTACCAGGCTTGTCATAAGAAGGGATCTCTTTCTTTACGAAGCATGAAAAGAAGGGAAGGTGTTTTTTCGGCGAAGGCTAAAAAATGGTATGTGTGTAAATTTCATGCATCGCAAAGAAATAAATTACAATAATTTACATATTCAATTCAATGTTATATACATCAAATATCACATAGTTTTGTTACAATAGAAGCCTAATTTTCCTTCAATTGTTCCATACATTACAGTATTTCAAAATATTATTACAATAAAACTTATTCCTCTCTAAAGACTTTCTCTGCAACTCAACTTCGTTCAGTAATTTGTTGACGACTTCGTCGATAATGGATTCAGCCATGTTTATGATGTCCAATGATTCCTTCATCTCTGGATGAGCTACGGGATCGTACGGCTCCGGTGGCGGGGATAGTTCAGCTGAAGTAGGTAAACAGATTAGTTCGAAGCCATAAAGCAAGTACCGAAGCTAAATAATCAAGAAACAATACCTATACGCTTTTCGCGTTCTGCAGCTTCTTCCGCTCGCTTTGCTTCTGCCCGGGCGTCATGAGTGTCTTTTTCGCTCTTTTTTATAATCTCGTGGGTTAGCTCTCGGCCACCGTTCACCCACACATCGTTATAAAATTTCCCGCCCATTAAAGTTGTTTCGTATCATCTACGGAGAAGGCAGCTTCGGCCTAGGCTATGGCCTTAACGTGATCACATCCGGCCTTCTCCAGAATAGCTGAAATTCCCCGCGCACTGGAAAACGGGTAGATATCCCTGTGATCACTCAAAATTGACTCGAAGGCTTCGGCTTCTCCACTTATTCATTCAACAACGCCTTCAGGGTCGCCTCGTATGAAGTTTTCTTCAATAGAGTAGGCACCCACTTTGGCGAAGCTAGTTTTTAATTTCTTCACGCAATCCAAGGATTTCTCAAAGCACCTTTCCTTGGATTCGCGAAGTTCTTCAACATTTTTCTCTAGCCTATTTTTCCAGTATTCACTGATATCTTGATTAGCCTATGCGAGTGCGCAGTTCTCCCTAGCTTCGGCTAGTTGTCTCCGAAGGTTTTCAATTTCGGTTTTCTGGGCCTCGGCTTGAGTTCTGTAATTAGCCTCATCTTCATTTACTCTGCTCACCAATGAAATAAAAATTTTGACTTTTTCTAGACCTTCCTTTCTTAGTTCAATCACCTCATACCGAAGGTTGTTAAGAGCCATTGTACAGCCTTCATCTTCGGCGCTCTTCTGAGCCCTCAAGGCATTACTAAGAATTAATCCCTGCAAAGAAGAAAGAGTTAAGCATGTCAATAAAATACTTCATTTTCTAGCTTCAAAATTAACCTCTATACCTTTAAAGTGTTGTACGCGAGGCTATCAGCAAGATCATCCTTCGACAAGACCGAAAGGCCTTCTTCAAGCTTAGGAAATCCCATACTCTTAGCTATCTCCTGGCACACGGATATTTCTTTGTTATCCAGGAAATAGTACAGGAAATCATCTTTGTTGGTACCATTGAACACTAAGGCCCCCTTCGGGTATTTTAGTCTTTGGGCATAGTGTTTGGCCTCCAAGATTTCTTCTTCAGATAATTTTTTCCCCGAAGCATGTCGAACAATGTAATCAATATCTTTAGCTAAGGCTTCAGAGACATGAGACTTTGTTTTTTCTGCCATAACCTGCTCTGTCATCTTGCTAGTATCTGAAATTTGCTGACCCACCTTATCTTCAGTCTCGGCGGCCTTCGTCTTAATAGCCGCTGAAGGCCCAGCTTTGGCTTCGACTTGGATTTTGGCAGCTTCGGCAGTTTTTTTGGTAGGAGCAGGAGTTAAGGCCTTCGTGGTCTCTATAACAACGTCTAGCACGCTGGCCATTCTCCTCTTGGGAGTTGAAGCAGAAGCTTTTTGCATCTTCGGCAAATCTGCCTCTGCCGGTGGGCTTAGGATTTCTGGCACTTTTATCACTTTTCCACCTGTGGCTCTTCGGCCTTATCATCTTTAGCTTCGGCTGGCCCGACTGTAGGCACCTTCGGCACTACAGTCGGCTCTTCAGCGCTATGCACAATCGGAGCATTTTGTCTTGCTTCGGCAGCTGAAGAGGACCCTTCGCCAAATTCAGGTACTACGGCCGGTTCAATATAACGCGGTCGGTGGGTCAGAACCTTCACCTTTTTGCTCTTCGGCTCAGCTGGGGTAGCTAAAGCGACAATCTTTCTCTTTTCCCTTGCCTAGTGGGTAGTGATAATCAGGATATACGAAGCCAATCGCATCAAATACCCTGTTCAATCTCTTCTTGCCCCGACCCCCGAAAGCTGTGGACAAAGCATTATCTTCAGCCTTGGAGTATGCCCCGAGTAGCTCATCACTGGTAGCTTCAATACACTTCGGCAAGTCATTGTCTGGCTCATCAAACTTCTCCCTAAATCTGAAAGTATATTTCAATCGGACCAGACCACCCTCACTGGAGTCGGTGGTGGTCTCCTTTGGCATATCCCAGCTCGCCACAAGTGGCCATACCCTGAAGGCTATATGCTCTTGAATCAAATCCCTCGTGCTAATGAAAGCACACACTGTGCTAAAGGCCTTCTGACATGCTTCAACCTTGGCATCAATTTCTACCTTCGGCCTTAGGAGGCTGAAGCGAGACCAGATGGGGCACTGAATGATTCCTTTGATGTCTCCCCTTGTCTTTAAATCATTTTTAACGTAAAACCACTTCTCCATCTAGGCCCCAGGCCATCGTTTCCGAAATGTTGGCACCGGGTGGCTTGCATTAGAACGAGCAATGAACTCGTAACAACCGAAGTTGTTGTGGTATTGTTCTTTGCCAATAGCCTTAGTCTCATATAAAAGCTCGTGCATGCTGCAGAAGCACTTTGCGCTCGGCTCTAGCACTTGGCTCCTTACAGCCCAGACAAATATCCCCATCCTGATTATAGCTTTAGGGATAATCAGATGAAGAAAGATTTGGAATATCCTTAATACTTCAACCACAAATTTACTCAGCGGGAAACCGAAGGCCTGCCTTCAAGAAGCTTCGGTAAATAACAACTTCGTTTTCCTCTGGAGTAGGGGCAGTGCTATCTCCTCCAGCTCTGACAATAGACATGTCGCAAAAATACCTCCCCCTCATGGCGTCAATATGACTCTGTTTGATAGTCGACTTTCCGAAGATAGTATGGCTTAGGCGTCACGGCCGATCCTCAGAGTCTTCATCCCCACTTTCCACGTCATAACTATCACTCTTATCAGAATCTTCGGATAAACCCTCCATGATCTCCTTAGTAATTTTCTCTGTATTTGTTTTTGCCATGGACTCAATGAATCCAGCAATGAAAGGATCTGCAACTTTTTTCTCTTCATACAGCTTTGTCTCCCCGGTCGTTTTCTTCTCTTCAGTCATCTTCTTCTCTCCACTCATCTTCTTCTTTTCAAATTTGGAGCAAACGTGTCTTTAAACCGAAGCTCTAAAAACTCAAAAATTAGGCAAGAGCTAGTGAGCAAGAGCTAAAAGTTTGAGAAAATAATGCAAATGACAGAAATGGCGTATCAAATGCTGTCGGTGTGGGTTCCTATTTATACGCCCGGTGCTTTGTAGCTTGGTGGACTCCGTTTCTCATTGACTGTTGCTATTCTAGCAAAGGGAAGGTGTATTTTCGGACCTTCAGCTTAAGGCATTCGTTCACGTCGCAGTCTAAATTCGTTGTTATAACAAATTAATACTACGAGGGGCTACTGTTGGGGGCCTTCGTCTTCCGAAGGTCCTCAAAAACATGATTAACAATGTTTCCGAAGTGTAATATATGTACAGGAACCTTCGGACTCGATATGAAGCTGTACACAATATGAAAAGCATGATCGGGACGAAGGTTGAACAAGCTCCGAAGCTACACGCAAGGAAGCTTCGGCTCAGCAGCAAAAAAAGGAACCGACTTAAAGAGGAAAAGGCTATGTAGTCCTTGATAGATTGTCCTTAAGTCAATAGTAAACATGAAGGGCAGGAATGTAATTTTACATAGGTTGTGCCCTTATGAAAAGTACCCCCGTACTATTCACGCTGACTTGTATTCACTCGTGCGTCACGCTTGGACTTTTGCCTTCTATCAAGCCAAAGGTACAAATGTAATTCAATATTGTTCATATTCATTTATAATGATATAAAAAAGATATATTAATGATGTCATATGATTGTTCATGTCATTTCTCATGTTTCACATGCTTCCTCTTTCACTAATATATACTGCGATGATGAAGGTTCGTCCTTCATGACCTTCGTCCGAAGATCATTATATCCTAAGGGAGATAATGCTTCAAAGGACAAAGGACTTTAACCATTAACATTTTTTGTTACCTTGTTCTTGACTCATAGCATTTGAGAACAAGTCCCCAATAGTTTACATGTTTGATTCATTGTTCCACACATCAAATGATACATAGTTCTATTACAATGAAAACTTAATCTTCTTTAAGAACTTTATCAGCTGCTTCGTGTAGCAGTTTGTCGACAACTTCATCAATGATGGAATTGGCAACACTCATTATATCCAGTGCTTCTTTTATCTCTGGATCAGCCAGGGGATTGTACGGCTCTGGCAACGGTGATAGCTCAGCTGTAGTAAGTAAACTATTAGTTTGAAGCCGAAAGTTAAGTGCCGAAGCTAAAATTCAAAAATAATACCTATGCGTCTTTCACGCTCAGCAGCCTCTTCAGTTCGCCTAGCTTCTTCTTGGGCGTCATGGGTGTCTTTTTCATTCTTTTTTATAATTTCATGGGCCAATTCTTGGCCACCGTTCACCTAGACATCAGAATAGAATTTTCCGCCCATCAAAGTTGCTTCGGCTGAAGGATCTTTGGTATCGACTATGGAGAAGGCAGCTTCGGCATTCGCTGCAGCTTTCACGTGTTCGCATCCTGCCTTCTCTAGAATAGCTGCGACTCCCTGGGTGCCGGAGAAAGCACAAATATCTCCACGATCATTCAAAATCTCCTCAAAAGCTTCAGCTTCCACGCGTATCCACTCAATGATGCCTTCGGGGTCGCCTCAAATGAAGTTTTCCTCAGAGGAGTAGGCACCAACTTTTGCAAAGCTGTTTTTCAAATTTTTTATGTAGTCCAAGGATTTCTCGAAGCATCTTTCCTTGGACTCGCGAAGCTCCTCAATATTCTTCTCCAGCCTGGCCTTCCACCATTCACTTATTTCTTGGCTGGCCTTCGCGACTTCACAATTTTCTTTTGCTTCGGCCAGTTGTTTCCGAAGGTCTTCAACCTCGACTTCTTGGGCTTCGGCCTAAGCGTTATACTTAGCTTCGTATTCTTTCATTTTATTCATCAATGAAATCAAAATTTTATCTTTCTCTAGACCTTCATTTCTCAGCTCAATTACTTTTGAGCGAAGGTTGCTGAGAGCTATTGTACAGCTTTCGTCTTCGGCGCTTTTTTGTGCCCTCAAGGCATTGCTAAGAATCAAGCCATACGAAGGAAAAGAAAGAATTAAGCATGTCAATGAAGTACTTCATTTCCAACTTTAAAGTTGACTTCTATACCTTTATACTGTTGTACGCAAGGCTATCAGCAAGATCATCCTTCGATATGGCCGAAAGGCCCTCCTCAAGCTTTGGAAATCCAATACTTTTACCTATCTCCCGGCAAATGGATATTTCTTTGTTGTCCAGGAGACAGTACAGGAAATCATCTTCGTTAGTGCCATTGAACACTAACGCCCCCTTCGGATATTTAAGTTTCTGGGCATAGTGTCTAGCTTCTAAAATTTCTTCTTGGGATAATTTTTCCCCGAAGCATGTCGGACAATATAATCAACATCTTCGGCCAAAGCTTCAGGGGCAGGAGATTTTGCTTTTTCTATCATGACTTGCCCTGTTGACATGCCAACATCTGAAGCTTGTTGATCAGCTTTATCATTAGGCGCGACAGCCTTCGTCCCAATAGGCACTGAAGGCCCAGTTTCGGCTTCGGTCTGAACTTTGATAGTGTTGGAGACTTGTTCTCAAATGCTATGAATTAAGAACAAGGCAACACAGAAAGAAGTTAATGGTTAATGGTCTTCGTCCTTCGAAGCATTATTTCCCTTAGGATATAACGATCCTTGGACGAAGGTCATGAAGGACATACCTTCATCGTCACAATTTATATTGATGAAAGAAGAAACATATAAAACATGAGAAATAACATGAATAATCATATAATATCATTTATGCGTCCTTTTTATATAGTCATGAATGAATAAGAACAATATTGAATTACATTTGTACCTTTGGCTTGACAGAAGACAAAGATATGAATGTGACGCACGAGCTAATACAAGTCAGCGTGAACAGTATGGGGGTACTGTTCATCTATTTATAGGCACAGGACGCAACCTGCGTAAAATTACATTCATGCCCTTCATATTCACTATTGACTTAATAACATTCTACCGAGGACTAGATAGCCTTTTCCTCCTTAAGTTGGTTCGTCTTTCTGCTACTCAGCTGAAGCTTCCTTGCGCGCAGCATTGGCGCTGGTTCAACCTTCGTTTCGATCCTGCTTTCCATATTGTGTACATCCCAAGTCTGAAGGTTCCTGTACATATATAATGCTTGGGAAACATTGTTAATCATGTTTATAAGGACCTTTGGAAGACGAAGGCCCCAACAGTAGCCCCTCGCAGTATTAATTTGTTATAATAACGAATTCAGACTACGACGTGAATGAAGGCCTTAAGCTGAAGGTCCAAAAAAACACCTTCCCTTTGCTAGAATAGCAACAATCAATGACAGACGGGGCCCTCCAAGTTGCGACGTGCTAGGCGTATAAATATGAACTCACACCGACATCATTTGATACACTGTTTCTGCCATTTGCATTATTTTTCTCAAACTTTCAGCTCTTGCTTACTAGCTCTCGCGAGATTTTCAAGCTTCTTGAGCTTCGGTTTAAAGTCATGTTTTCACCATGTCTGAGGAAAAAATGACCAAGGAAAAGAAGGTTGTTGCGGAGAAGAAGCTGACTGAAGAGACAAAGTTGTTTGAGGAGAAGAAGGCTGTGGACCCTTATATTGCTGGGTTTACTGAATCGATGGCAAAGACAAACACATAGAAGATTACTAAAGAGATACTGGAAGGTTTATCTGAAGATATTGGTGACAGCGATAACTATGATGTGGAAAGTGGAGATAAAGATTCTGAAGATCGGCCCTAGCAGCCAAGCCATATTGTCTTCGGAAAATCAACGATTAAACAGAGTAATCTTGACAACATGAGAGGAAGGTACTTTCGAGACATGTCTATCATGAGAGTTGGCTGAGACAACATGGCCCCTGCCCCTAATGAAAATGAAGTTGTTATTTTTTGAAGCTTTTTCAAGGCTGGTCTTCAGTTTCCTTTGAGCAAGTTTGTAGTTGAAGTGCTGAAGATCTACCAGATCTTCCTTCACCAGATCACCCCGAAGTTATAATGAGGATGGGGATCTTTGTCTAGGCTATGAGGAGCCAGGGGCTAGAGCCAAGCGCGAAGTGCTTCTGCAATATGCACGAACTCTTATATGAGACGAAGGCTACTGGCAAAGAATAGTACCACAACAACTTCGGTTGTTTTGGATTTATTGCTCGCCCTAACGCAAGCCACCCGGTGCCAACGTTTCGGAAGAGATGGCCCAGAGCCTGGATGGAAGAGTGGGTTTATGTGAAGAATGATTTAAAGGCAAGAGAAGACGTTAAAGAAATCATCATGCACCCCATCTGGTCCCGCTTCGGCCTCCGAAGGCCGAAAGTGGAAATTGATGACACTGTCGAAGCGTGTCAGAGAGCTTTTAGCACTGTTTGCTCCTTCATTGGCACAAGAGATTTGATTCAAGAACATATAGCCTTCAGGGTATGGCCACTTGTGGAAAGCTAGGAGATGCCAAAGGAGACCGTCACTGATTCTAGTGATGGTGGTCTAGTCCGACTAAAATATACCTTCAGATTTAGGGAGAAGTTTGATGAGCCAAATGACGATTGGCTGAACTGTATTGAAGCTACCAGCGATGAATTGCTTAGAGCCTATTCCAAGGCCAAAGATAATGCTCTGTCCGCAGCCTTCGGAGGTCGGGGGAAGAAAAGACTGAACAGAGTTTTTGATGCGATCGGCTTTATATACCCTGATTACCGCTACCCACTGCGAGGACAAGAGAAAAAGAGGAAGATTGCTGCTTTAGACATCCCAACTGAGCCTGCGCCAAAGAGCAAAAAGGTGAAGATTCTGACCCACCGGCCGCGTTACATTGAACCGGCCGTGGTGCCTGAATTTGGCGCAAGGTCTTCTTTAGTAGTCGAAGCAACACAAACTGCTCCGATTGCACAGAGCACCGTAGAACCAACTGTAATGCTAAAGGCACATATAATTGAACCAGTCAAAGATAAGGTTGAAAAGGCTAAAGAGCCAAAATTTGAAGAAATAATAAAAATGCCAAAAATTCTGAGCCCTCCGACAGAGGCAAATCTGCCGAAGGCGCAAAAAACTTCTACCACGACCCCTAAGAGGAGAAGGATGGCCAATGTGCTAGATGTTGTACTAGAGACTACGAAGGCATTGAGCCCTGCTCCTGCAAAGAAAATTGTTCAAGCTAAAGCCAAATCATAGGCAGAAGCTGAAACTGGGCAAGTAGAAGCCGAAGCTACACAATCTCAAGCTGAAGCCGAAGCTGGGCCTTCAGTGTCCATCAAGACGAAGCCTGTCGTATCTGAAGCAGAGCAAATTGCTCTTGAAAAAATTGAGACCTTCGCTTTGAAGCTTTGAATGAAAATATTGACTACATCATTCGACACGCTTCGGGGAAGAAGCTGTCCGAAGAAGAAATTCTGGAAGCCAGGCACTATGCTCGAAAGTTGAAATATCCGAAGGGAGCCTATGTTTTTAACGAGAGTAATGAAAATGATTTCTTATACTGTCTCTCGGATAACAAAGAAATATCCGTTTGCCGGGAGATAGGTAAAAGCACGGGATTCCCGAAGCTGGAAGACGACCTTTCACTTTTGTCGAAGGATGATCTTGCTAACAGCCTAGCGTACAACAGTATAAAGGTATAGAAGTTAACTTTGAATTTGAGAATGAAATATTTCATTTGTCATACTCAATTCTTTCTTCCTATTGCAGGGTTTAATTCTATGTAACGCCCTTAGGGCGCAGAAAGATATTGAAGACGAAGGCTATACGATGACTCTGTATAATCTTCGTTCGGAGGTGATTGAATTGAGAAACGAAGGTCTTGAAAAAGACAAAATCTTAATTTCTCTGGTTAACAAAGTGAAAGAAGATGAAGCTAGTTTCAAAGCTCAAGCTGAAGCCCAAAAGATTGAAATTGAAGACCTTCGGAGGCAACTGGCCGAAACTAAGGAAAAATGAGCACTCTTAGAAGCTAACCAAGAAATCAGTGAATATTGGAAAAATCATGTAGAGAAAAATGTTGAAGAACTTCACACATCCAAGGAAAGGTGCTTTGAAAAATCCATGGACTGTGTGAAGAAAATAAAAGCTAGTTTCGCCAAAGTGGGTGCCTATTCTGCCGAAGAAAACTTCATACGAGGAGACCCCGAAGGTGTTATTGAATGGATAAGTGGAGAGGCCAAGACCTTTGAAGAAATTTTAAGTGATCACGGGGATGTATGCACGTTTTCCGGTGCGCGGGGAATTTCAGCCATCTTGGAGAAGGCGGGATGCGACCATATTAAAACCATGGCCCAGACCGAAGCTGCATTCTCCATACATGATACAAAGGATCCTTCAGCTGAAGCAACCTTGATGGGCGGAAGATTCTACAATGATATCTAGGTGAATGGTGGCCGAGAGATGGCCCACGAAATTATAAAGAAAAGTGAAAAAGACACCCATGACGCCCGAGTAGAAGCAAGGCAAGCTGAAGAAGCTGCAGAACGTGAAAGGCGTATAGGTATTATTCTTTGGTTTTTAGCATCGGCATTTATTTTTGTGGCTTGGGACCAATTAATTTTCCCCACTTCAGCTGAATTATCTCCGTCGCCGGAACCGTTCGACCCCCTGGCTGATCCAAAAATGAAGGAAGCGCTGGAGATCATTAATATGGCTGAATCTATTGTTGATGAAGTTGTTAACAAATTACTGAACGAAGTTGCAGAAAAAGTCCTTAAAGAGGAATAGCTCTTATTGTAAAAACATTTTGAAATGGTCAATGTATGGGACGCTAGAATGGACATTATACTTTTATTGTAACAAGACTGTAACATTTGATGTGTGTAGCTTTGAATCGAATATGTAAATTATTGTAATTCATTTCTTTGCGATGCATGAAACTTTACATACATACCGTTTTTGAGCCTTCGGCGAAAAAACACCTTCCCTTCTTTTCATGCTTCCTAAAGAAAAAGATCCATGCTTCATAAAAACATCCATGCTTCGTAAAAATATCCATGCTTCGCAAAGGGGGATCCTTTCTTTTGTGACAAGACTGATGAAGCTATATTTCCTGAAGCTTACTTCGTGCCTTAGCATATTTTCATTTTTACGAAGCATTTGCCAAAGCTTACTCCGTATTGGATTCTCGTGTCATTGATGCGATATGATGTATGATGTGATGCTATGCGGAATGATGTGATGATATGATGCAAAATGATACTGATGCCGAAGACACATAGCCACACACCCACATTGGAATACACAAACTCTGCATCCCCTTAGGAACGACTTTTAAGCTTCTTCACCGTTTATTTTTTGGTGTTCACCATTTATTTTTTGGTGTAAGTTCTGCATCCCCTTAGGAACGTCATTTGAACTTCTTCGCCTTCTATTTCGGCGGTATAAGTCCTGCATCCCCTTAGGAACGACTTTTGAACTTCTTCGCCTTATATTTCGGCGGTATTTGGCTCTGCATTCCCTTTGGAACGACTTTTGAGCAGAAAACCTACGCTGCGCTCCCTTAGGAATGACTTTTTGTAGCTTTGGCAATTTTAGCTCTGCATTCCCTTAGGAACGTCTTTTGAGCACAAAACTTACGCTGCGCTCCCTCAAGAATGACTTTTTGTAGCTTCGTAACTTTTGAACTTCGTAAATCTGTGAAGAAGATAAATTTCATTCTGATAGAAGCAAAATCATTACAAGAAATTAAAACTTAATTTACATTGCTTGTTCCTCATTAAAAAGCAAAATGGCATAGAACGTAAAAGTATTTCAGAGGCAGGATATCGCTCAGTATATGTGCTTTGATTCTGGCACAGTACTGTTGACTGTATGAGCTTTAGATTCCTCTCTGAATTCACGTTGCTGTTGGGAGTGCTGGCGCCCTTCTAGCTACTGGCTTCGGGTATAAATAGGTTGCAGTGGTGGAGGCGGTGGGGGCTAAGGCCAAGAAGCCTGTGAATGGCCTGCCGAAGCAACAGAAGCTGCAGGATGATTGCCCACATATTCTGGTACGTAAGGAGAGTGGCACGAAGTAGTGTGTAAGACCTGCTTCGGCTGATTCTGCCGAGCTTCGGCTTCGACGATCTCCTTTTGCTTTAGAATAGTGATTTGGCACATTCTTGTAGTATGGCCCTTGTCCTCGCCACAGAATAAGCAATAGATCTTCCTGGGCTGATCCCCATGTCTTCCTCCAAAGCCCCTGGCGCCTCTGCCCCTTGGAGCTAGAGGCCTGAAGGAGCTTTGATGCTGTCCTGAAGACTGTGAGGTGTGCTGTGGCCTCTAAAGCTAGCTTCCTTTGTCATCATTCTGACCGGAGCTATGGATTGATTTGACGTGCCCAGGGTGGACTCTCCTGTGATAGAACCTCCAAGTTATTAGGCCCACCTACAGTTGTCCTTGTCTAGCGGACCTCAGACAACCCTGCAGGTGCCCCTAAATCACTTGACAAGTTCGGTATCTACTTTTCTTACCTTTCCTAAGAGCGTTTCACTCGTCACGCAGACATTACAAGCATCAGAGATACGAAAATGCGGAAGCAATTACATAAACTTACCTTTATTTAAAAGTAAGACAAAGTTAAATATCTACAGACCAGATTATAATATACAAGTGCAGAGTATTATTATTATTACAAACCAGGGAGGCAAAACCCCCTCCAAATAAGTTTAAACAAAAGTTTTATGGAGGATCCTTTCCTCCCGCAGCTTCACTCCTGGTGCTCTTCCTTTGGTACCACCTTAGAACAGAAGCAACAAAAGTTGGTTGCTTCCTCACCTAAAAACAACATGGGACAAAGCCCTGAGTATGGAATTACTCAGCAAGTCTTACCCGACTAAAGAAAAGACTCTCAAGGGTATGCTGGCTTTTAGGGAGTCAAGGTAAGGCTTAACAATAATCAAAGACTCTGTTTGCAGAAATGCTTACTAAGAGTGGATCCTTAAAAATCCGAATTTTACTTGTCAGTTTAAGTACGATTACCTGTATCTAGAGTTCTTTCTACCCTAGTTCAATCAGTTGTCCTGCACTAGCCAATTTCTTAACATTCCATCAACTTTACTGGAGTTCTACGTGTAAGTCAGTGACCAAGTCTTCATAACCGCGAAGGTACGGTGATCCGAATCGATTATACTCAGCTGAGGATCTCCGATCACACGATATATGTAGCACTTAACCCTTGCATATGTCAACCCGCCACCGGGGTTCTTAAGACCAGATCAGGTTCACGCCAACCGAGAGTACAGATACACCACCGTCCAGCCTCTTGCCACGGAGGGTACACGCTACTCTCGCCATCTCTCCACTCCCATTGTGTGGTATCTTATTCTGGTATTAGTCTGCCCGAGGCAAAGCTTACCCATGACGAGGCATGTGACCAGTTAAAAGGTCCTCGGTCATCAAGCCTACATCGAGACAGTCCTTAATCGACTCAGACGGAGACACTACACCGGGACTCTCTTCTCGTGCAAGTCACCCGCCGGGTCTCATCTTAAATATTTCAAACCCAAAGTTTGGTACCTGGTAGAGGTACATCTTTTCCGATGTTGAACCCATCATGGCCATGATGGATCCACCATCAAGTGTTATTTTCAAAAACATCCTTCCCACTTTGCAATATCATCTTTTGTAAAAACAAAACATTTTGTTTTGCTAAAGCAAGACTAAGCATAGGAAAAACTTTTTGTAAAACAGGGATCCAAAGGAAGGTAATCAAATTCAAGGAAGGAAATGCAGGAATTGTTTTAGCATACAACTCCTATCACCTAATGCATCAAATAAGGTGATAAAGATTTTAAAACACAATGAGGTGGCGAATGCATCAGGGCTTGCCTTGGTTTATTGGTGAATCAGGCTCAGTTCCACAGATGTCAAAATAGAAACAGCTGCCTTCCTGATGTTCCTCAGGTGGTGGTGGTGGAGTCTTCTCTTCTTCTACCTCTTCTTCGTTTTCTAAATATAATCATACATAATAATGAATGCTTATATAATGCTCATGAGAGTGTAAAGATAATAAGAGTTGATTATCTAAAGTCTTGAATACAATTTTCCTTCATGGTACTCTAGAGAATCAGAGTTTCTAGAGTCAATATAGGAATTCAAAGGGCAAGGGGGTAGGGTTTTGGGTTCTAAGTATCAAACAAGGTCCAAATCATACCAAACTCTACCCAAGGCTTCTAAATATTATATAAGGGTTATCTAAAAAGTTTGGGGATTTTTGGAATCATTATCTATTTTTTAAAAATCCAGAAACAAAGTTTTAGATTGTTTATAATTTCTTATTTGGACTAAAAATCATGAAACTATTTTTATTAAATTCTATAAAAAATTAGGAATCTAGCAAAATTGGTTTGGCATTTTTACCATTTTTCTACAATTTTCTAGAATTGTTTTAGCTCTGGTAGAAAAAGGAAAGGAAAAGGGAATGAACAGTGTTGGATATAAACTAGCCCAGTCGGCCCAGTCCGCACAGGAAACCAGGACGCGCCCGCACGCGTGCGCGTTCGCACGTGCAGATTTGCAGAAAGGACCTGTCATTCTAAAATTCTTTAAAGAATCCCTTGCACTGTTCCACAGTCTCATTAACACTTAATAAAGATATCCCTGCGTTTTCTTTTCTTCACCAGACTCGGCCCACGACGGTGACCGGCGGGGATCTGAGCTCCAGCGAGCCAATACTGGCCGGATTACGCTAAGACCAGTGCTTATCTTTGGTTTAAACCTAATTCCAGCCCTGAGGAGTGTTTCCCCTCATTCAATTTCATGAACGGCTAACCAAATGTCCCTGGCCACGGTGACAGCGCGGACAACCCAAAGAACAATGTGTTCCCGGTTATTCATGGCGGTCTAGTTCAATCAGAGGGGTTGAAGAGCTTGAGGAGGACCTAAGAACGCTAGAACAAATGATCAAGGTGCTAGGGACTGACCTGGAATAAGCTGGCCGCGGTGAGGGTGTTCTTGTGGTGTTTTTGAGCAGATTGGGGGAAGTATGAAATTGGAGCTCTCGGTTGTATGACTAGAGGCAATACTTGGTGGTTTGGTGTAGGATCATCCTATGGACCCGACGACGCGCTCAATTTATAGCAAGCAAGAGCGATGGCCGTGAATTCGGGTGACGACGCGCGACGGCCGGAGGAGTGGGAGTTCACTGGCGCAAAGAATTCATGGCATCAACCGTGGCAGCTCTCACCGGCGATGATCAGACGGTTATAGCGAGTCACGGCGATGCGATGGATGTGACCAGATACGTGGCGCAAGGCCGTGAGATGGCGATCACCGGCGAGCTCATTCGATTCCACCGTGGTGAGCTCGATACGATGGCCAGAATAGTTTATGGGCCAGAGCTTATCCACGGCGGTGATATTTACTTGACCCTGTACGCCATCCAATAGGTCCAAGCACGAATCACGGCTGGTATGAGCACGAATCCGGGCGCGACTCGGCGGCGGCGAGATGCACTGCATCGGTGATCTGCTGCGGTTTACTGTACCATTGAAACCACTGACAGAGCGCCTGACAGACAAGGTTTAGAGCAAATTTTCTCCTAATTTTCTATGACAACATATCCAAGGCTCTGTATCAGAGTTGTAGACCTTTAAACCATCTTCATCTTTGTCATAGCGTTCCTAGTTAGATTCTCACCGGATCAAGCTTAAATTCAAGCCCTAAGTGCATGAAATTACATTGCCAGCCTGAATTTCAAACTTAAGATAGTCTGACAGGTCATCTTCAGGCTCATTTAGCTCAGATTTCTACATGGTACCAAGGCATGATTTCTATAGCAAAGTTATTCTCCTTTCATAGATCTACCAAGTTGATGTGGTGACCTAGGGCAAAATACTCATAACCTGGAAGAAATGAGGCTTCAAAGTTGGGCTAATGTTACTGATTTCAGACTTAGCCATATAAGTATTAGTGTGGCTATTTTGCAAATTAGCCCAAAACTCAAGGTTTAACTTGCAAACCTACTTATTTGTGAACCATATGACTTAAGACACTTTATTAACATGGTTTTTGCACTTTAGTCCAAAAGAGTACTAATTTTGCACTTAGCCCCCTAGGGTTTAGGTTTAGGGCTTTCTAGGGTTCCAATTAGGGTTTCTTGCACTCTTAGGGTTTGCATCCCACTTGAGTTCATCCATGGTGACACTTTATGACTTTTTCAATTGGATTTTGAAGTTTTTACTTGTTTAGGCCTTGTTTGTTCTATTACACCCAATCTAGGGTTGAGTTCCCTACTCTAGGGTTTTATTTGCAAAATGTCACATCAATACAACTTGTTTGAAATTTTGCCTAGTGAATGCACTCTATGTGTGTCAAACATATGAAATGCCAATGCTTATGATGTTATGCTCAAGTTTTAGTGACAGTAACACCAGGGGTGTTACATCCTTCCCCCCATAAAAGAATCTCGTCTCGAGATTAAAAGTACTAGGGTAGGTAATGGAAAAGGAAATGCTTCACTCTTTTATTCCCTTATTCTTGGTACAAGGCAGGGGTGGTCTGGAGCTCACTCCTTTATTACAACAATTGTATACACTCTACAAATTACATGGCTAAAAAGCCTGGGAAATTCCTTTCTAAAAAGTCTCGAGTTTCCCTTGTAGCCTTATCTTCTGAATGCTGGTTCCACTGTATCTCGTAAAACTTGAGAGTTTTTCTTCGGGTAATTCTGTCCCTTTGATCCAAGACTCGAACAGGGTGTTCTGAATATGTCAAGTCTGGTTTTAGGACAACATCTGTTAGTTCAATGGTTCGATCTGGAACCCGAAGACACTTCTTCAATTGAGACACATGGAACACATTATGCACTGCAGACAAGGTTTTGGGTAACTGAAGTCGGTACGCCACCGGTCCATATCTTTCAAGGATAGGAAAAGGACCAATATACCGGGGTGCAAGCTTCCCTTTAACCCCGAAATGTGATACACCCTTCATTGGTGAAACTTTCAGGAAGACATAATCTCCCACAAGAAAGTACAAGGGTTGTCGTCGTTTGTCTGCATAACTCTTCTGACGAGCTTGAGCTTTCTTTAGATTATGAATTATTCTTTGAACCTTTTCTTCTGTCTCTTTTACCATATCAGGCCTGAAGAAGTACCTTTCACCTGGTTCAGACCAATTTAACGGAGTACGACATCATCGTCCATATAAAGCTTCGAAGGGTGCCATCTTAATGCTTTCTTGATAGCTATTATTATATGAGAACTCCGGTAATGGTAAACAATCATCCCATTTTTGTGGGAATTCCAGAACACATGCCCGCAGCATATCTTCAAGTATTTGTTCACCCTCTCAGTTTGACCACTCGTTTGAGGATGATAGGCCAAACTATGGAGTAATTTAGTACCCAAAGATTTGTGAAGTTCTTCCCAAAATTTGGATACGAATTGAGGTCCATGATCCGGCACTATGGTCTTTGGAATACCGTGCAAACTGAGAATACAAGCAATGTACAATTCCGCATATGTGAGAACCAGGTAATATGTCTTGACTGGCAGAAACTGAGCAATTTTCGTAAGCCGATCAATTACAACCCAAATAGAATCGTACCCCTTTGTGGTCCTGGGCAATCCCACAATAAAGTCCATACTTATGTCTTCCCATTTCCATGTTAGGATAGGTAAAGATTGTAATGGACCAGCAGCTTTCATGTGTATGGCTTTGACATGTCTACAAGTGTCACATTGTGCCACATAGCGTGCAATCTCGATCTTCATCTTAGTCCACCAATAATGTTTTTTAGATCATGATACATCTTAGTGCTTTCAGGATGAATAGAATAGCGACTAAGATGTGCTTTATCTAATATTTGTTGGCGGATTTCTTCATTCTTTGGCACAACTATGCGGTTGTTAAACCATACAATGCCTTGATCGTCTTTCCTAAAGCAATTGGCTTTTCCGGCCTCTATCTTCTCATAGATGTGCTTCATACCCTCATTATCCTTTTGAGCATCCATTATCCTTTGTAGGAGGGCTGACTCAAGCTTTAGTTGATTTAGGGCTCCATGTTGGATTATTCCCAAGTTTAACTTCTCCATCTCCTGGCATAACGTAGTATCAGAAGTCTTCATCGTAAGATAGTGACAGGAAGCCTTACGGCTGAGTGCATCTGCTACCACATTGGCCTTGCCTGGGTGATAATGAATTTCCAATTCATAGTCCTTAATAAGTTCAAGCCATCGCCTTTGTCTCATGTTCAACTCTGACTGGGTGAAGATATACTTTAGACTTTTATGGTCTGTATAGATGTGACAGACATTTCCCAGTAGATAATGACGCCAGATTTTTAGAGCTCGAACCACTGCAGCTAACTCCAGATCATGAGTTGGATAATGTTCCTCATGTCGGCGCAACTGCCTTGAAGCAAAGCTATTGCTCGGCCTTCTTGCATTAATACACAGCCGAGACCACTGCCTGATGCGTCACAATACACATCAAAAGGCTTTTCAATATCCGGTTGAGCCAATACCGGAGCAGTGGTTAATAATACCTTTAGTTGTTCAAAGGCTTCATTACACTTTGAAGACCAATTAAATTTAGTATCATTTTTCAATAAACTTGTGATTGGTTTCACAAGCTTAGAAAAATCTGGTATGAATCGGCGGTAATAGCCAGCCAGTCCAAGGAAACTTCGGACTTGATGTACAGTGGTTGGGGGTTTCCACTCCAAAATATCTTTGACTTTGCTGGGATCCACCGCAATCCCCTTGGCAGATAATACATGTCCCAGAAATTGGATTTCTTCTAGCCAAAACGCGCATTTACTGAACTTGGCATATAATTGATGTTCTCTCAAGTGCGTTAATACAATCCGCAAGTGCTGAGCATGCTCTTCTTCATTCTTGGAGTATATTAAAATATCGTCGATGAATACCACCACAAACTTGTCCAACTCAGGCATAAATACTGAGTTCATCAAATAAGTGAAATGGGCAGGAGCATTCGTCAGTCCGAAAGACATTACCAAATATTCAAATAACCCATACCGCGTAGTGAATGCGGTCTTTGGTATATCTTTGGGCCGGATATGGATCTGATGCTAGTCCGACCTGAGGTTAATCTTGGAGAATACCCTTGCTCCAGTCAGGTGATAAAATAGAATGTCAATCCGTGGAAGAGGGTACTTATTTTTGATAGTAACCTCATTAAGGGGTCGATAATCCACGCACATCCATAATGTTTGATCCTTCTTCTTAACGAAGATGGCTGGACAACCCCATGGTGATGAGCTTGGCCGGATGAATCCCTTCGCTAGGAGATATTGCAATTGGGTCTTGAGTTCTGCCAACTCATTTGGAGGCATTCGGTACGATCTTCTAGAAATGGGAGCCGTACCGGGCTTCAACTCAATTACAAATTCTACATCTCTTTCTGGTGGCAATCCAGGCAAATCTTCTGGAAAGACGTCTGGGAACTCACATACTACCGGAATATCTTTGATCTCCGGTATGATGGCTTCATATACACTGCCAAATGTTTTAGCCGGAATGGCTATGGGGATAGTCAAGAGAACCTCTTCTTGTCCATAATTCAATTTGATAGTTCTCAATTCAGTATTGAGAATAGCTTTGTGTTGGGCTAACCAATTCATGCCCAAAATTACATCTATATCTTGGCCTTTCAGAACAATCATATTAGTAGGAAAGTCCCGTCCAGCCAATGTTACGGGGCACTTGGAGAGCCACTTCTTTAGTGAATATTTGTCCCCCAGGCGAATGAATTTTAAACCCTTCCCTTGATTCATGGCATGGAATGCAATGTTGCTCCGCAAATCTCTTACTTATAAATGTATACGAAGCACCAGAATCAAAAAGAATAATTGCAGGGTGATTGTCCACTAGAAACGTACCCATCATAACCGGTTCACCGTCCGTTGTTGTGGCCACTTGAGTATAATATATTCGTCCCATTTTCCTTGTATTCTTGCCCGCGGTATTGGTCGCCGCATTTCCCTTCCCTTGAGAAGAATTCCCAGAACTTTGCTGATTACTTGAGCGATTCTGCTTCTGATATGGACAGTCCTTGATAAAGTGTCCGGACTTTCCTCAGTTGAAATAGCCAGTTGAAGAGCTGGGAAGGGCAGGGAAACGAGTGCCAGGGGCACCCAACTTACTTGTTGTAGTGGGGGCAGTGGCGGGGCGAATAAAGACCGGTTGCTTAAATGGGTAGGAGGGTGGGCGTGGGAAAGAGCGATTCGAATTGAAAGGTCGGATGACCAACCTTAGCCTTTTCTCCGGGCCCTGATTGGGCCTGTCGCCTCCATAACCCTTAGTTTTTCCGGAACCTGCATATTTAGCCTCAACTGCCAGCGCTGTGCTGACAGCCCTTCCATAAGTAATATCGATGCAGGTGGCCATCTTTCTTTGCATTCGATCATTCAAGCCTCTCATGAAGCAGTTTCTCTTTTTTATGTTCGTGTTGACTTGATCGATTGCATATTGGGATACTGGGTGACAGTATCTCCGCCTTGTTTCAACTTCATGAACTCCTCATGCTTCATGTGGAGAACTCCTTCAGGTATATAATGCTCTCTGAAGGCCAACTTGAACTCATCCCAAGTTACTTGATGACCAGCCGGTTGAACGGCTATAAAATTTCCCCACCAGGTGCTGGTAGGGCCACGCAATTGTTGGGCTGCGAATAGGGGCTTCTGAGTTTCTAAACATCGAAGGAGCCCAAACTTCTGTTCAATGACGCGGATCCATTCATCCGCTTCGAGAGGGTCCTCTGCTTTAACAAACAATGGAGGGCGCGTCTCGGAGAAATCCAGATAGGATGTTTCACGGGGGCCTTGCGGATATGTCGGCTCGCCTTGTTGTTGTAGTTGCTTACTCGCCATTTCTCGAAGAAATTGGGTAATGTCTGCTGTAGCGTTAACCAAGGCAGCGATGGCCTCGGCTAAAGTGGGAGGTACTGGAGGTGAATTTGGTGTTGCTTCCCTCCCACTAGAGGTCCCTGCACCATCCTGAGAACGAGTCTTGGAAGGCATCTGAGGCAACAAACATTGAAAAGAATATAATATGCCAAAGAAAACCATCCATTATACATTACTGAAAAGGGTAATGTTACAGACTCGAATTTTACAACAGGATTACACTTCCTATTATACATTACTACTACTTCTATACAATACTATTCTTGCTTCTTGTCACTCTTAGTAGCCTCACTGTCGGGAGTAGGAGACCATTCATCCACCAACTTCATAGAGGGAGGGGGCCTGAACAAGTCCAGTTCACCACCGAAGGCTTCTCCTGCTATCACAGAAGGTCCGGCTTCCGTCCCGACAGGATCCGCAGGTACATTGGGATGCAGTTGAGAATACAATACATGAACTTCTTCATGTAATGTATTACAATAAACCTGCAAATTATCTACGGCTGAGCTAAGCTCCTCCACGTGGGCTCGAGCTTTTGCCCTTAGCCCAGGCAAGCGAACGAGAGTTAATCGCCCAATCGAGCGCTAGATCTCGTTCCACGAGCTGATCTTGCAGGTAGCGGATGTCTGTGGGGGATAGATATCCCCCGGGTCCACTAGAAGGATAAAAGACCTTTCGAAAGGCCCAAAGGTCCAATGGATCATAAGGTCATTCCTTCGTGGGCCTGGGGAAGAACGACCAGTGAAGCGAATCAACACAAGGTTGGATCCATACAAACTCAGACGACCCAGTAACTTCAAGCAAGTAATCACAACAGAGACCCGACCTCCCCGCGCTGGAACCCTGTACGACGGAGCCAACCGAGGATGAGTCGGCAGAGCCATAGGAAGATAGATTCAATCGGTTCACTATTTCTTAGGTGCACGTGGTCATCATATCTGCATGTACCGCTCCACGGTCGAATATATAAGGCCTAGGGGGCACCCCTTCAAAGACAGAACCGACTACTCAGCCATCCACATCAGCTTCCTACGCATTAGAGAATCACCTTGTAACTCACCATATACAACACTCTCACCAGGACGTAGGGTATTACGCATTCCAAAGCGGCCCGAACCTGTAAACCATTGTCTACCGTCTCTCGTGCGACTAGCACGAACCATTGAGCTACAGTTGACAGCACCGTCCTACTCCAAAAAGCACCTTGAGGGGCAACCCCGGGTGTGCGGTCCGACCCAAAACCCCGATAGCTGGCGCGCCAGGTAGGGGGTGTGTCGTCGATCCAAGCTAGCTCAATGGCCTGTCACTTTCCTGCATAAGATCATCTTCCGCCCTGGATCCACATTCTGCTTTGGAACCATCTCGGCTGTAGCAGATGAGGAGGGAACTCTGCATCGCATTGCGGACCCGACGAAGAGAAGATCTTCCTCAAAGATTTCCGTGAAAATCGGGGAAAAGCAGGAAAAGGCGCAACCTCCGATGCTCCGAAAAAAGATCGCCTCCGGCAAGACGGAGGCCCGAGGCCCACCAACCCGAAAAACTCCATTGCCTACTTCTCCGACGGAAGAATGGACACAAATCACAAGAAAGAAAGAGACAAATAAAATCGGGAGGAAGCAAGTTGTTCTTTCTGCGTCTCCGCCCTAAAAGGAGAATAGAAAGAAGATCGTCACAACAGCTGTACCATTCTACCCCGACGTCCTCTTCATCAGGAGAGCAGAGTCGCCCCCCATCTCCGACGACGAGTCGACCATACCCAGAGAGGAACCCCCTCAGCGGGAGTCCCGCCGACGAAGGAACCGACGCCGAAATATCCGGAGACATCACGAGGCTGGAGAGCAGGGACCCGGCGCAGCCTGTGTCGCGGGACGAGGCCTCAGAGATGGGAGAAACCCCAGAAGAGCGTGTCTTCCGGGAAAGAAGGAATTCCTGACGACGCGATCGCCGGCGAGCTCAGGAACATGCCGAACAGGAAACTAAGCAACGTCGGGAAAATCCTCTCTTTGGGCGCAACCTGAACCCCGACTTCGCTCGGGCCTTGAACACGCCAAGTGAAGTCGGCGGAGTGCTGGCTCGGAGAGCCGACGGTCTCCCTCGGACCCCCAACACCTAGGGTTACCGGTGACTGTTCACTCGAGCGGCCAACCATCTTCTACCTCTCGCGCATCCGCCGAATGATCTACGAAATACCATCAACAGTCGGCGGGACGCAAGGAGCTCCATCAACGCTTCACGCGAACGATGACACGAGAGCGAGATCCATCGCCAGGAAGAATACGACAGGGATCATGGCATCCCAACCCGGAGTCAGGCCACCAGGACCGAGTCGGCAACAGCTTCGACTGGCGGCACCACCTGTGGATGGTCGAAGCGCCGCGACAACCATTCCCCTCCCCGGGACAGACATTATCCTCGACGACAGGAGGACACGTGTGGAGTGTCGGCACTTACTCCATGCCTTAGAGCCATTCAATGGCCCCCTAATTTCAAGGTATCCAACGTTGACAAATATGAGCCTAAGCAGGATCCGGGAGGCTGGCTGGCCGTCTACACTACCGCTGCTCGAGCCGCCAGGGCAACCTAGGACGTGATGACCGCATACTTGCCCATCGTCCTCGGGCAAGACGCGCTGCAATGGCTGCGACATCTACCACGACACTGCATCGATGACTGGAGTGATTTCAGTCGACGCTTCATCGCCAACTTCCAGTCCCTCTCCGACAAACCAGCGCAACCATGGGACCTAAAATCCATCAAGCGTCGAGGGGACGAAACTCTCAGGTCATACCTCAAAAGATTCCAGACCATGAGAAATCGTATCCCCGAGGTCGCAGAGGAAGTAGTAATCGAGGACTTCTACAGAGGCTCCGATGACGCAGCCTTCGTCCGTGCCATATTACAGAAGGCACTGACTACCTCCGAACAGCTATTCAGGGAAGCCGACCTCTACATCACTACCGACGAGCGAGCTCGGGACCACATTGAAGGAGCGAAGCTAGCACCGACAGCGCCACGACGCGACACGAACCAGCAGCCCGACAAGCGCTGGGAGAAGAGGCCTCACGAAGAAGTTCACACTGCCGAACCACCCGCCTCTCGCGCCCGAGGAGGACCTCGTGGAGGTGAACGCACGCTGGACGACATCCTCGACGCCCAATGCCCGTACCACAAGGACATGCGCCATACCCTCCGGAACTGTAGGGACTTCAAGCACTCCGTTGGGCACGACCGACCTTTCCAACCTCTACCTCCTCCTCCGCCGCGGGGAGGACCAGAACCGCGACAACCCCAGCAACAGGAGGAGGGAGGAGATAGAGCCTTCCCGCGCGTCGACAGAGAGGTCAACGTCATCTTTGGCGAACATGGGTCACAGGAGAACAAGAGACAACAAAAGCTCAACGATCGCCAAATATTGGTGGCGACCACCGGTCCTCCCGCTCCGTACCGATGGTCGGAGCACCCGATCACCTTCACTCGGGCAGATCAGTGGCTCAACTTCGACCACCCGGGCAAATACCCGCTCCTCGTCGATCCGATGATCCAAGAGAGCCGGGAGTAGGACGGGGGGAGCAGCATCAACGTCACCTTCCCCCGGACGCTTTGAGGCTTGGGAGTTCACCTCAAAGAGCTCCACGAGTCCGATAGTCCTTTCTTCGGCATTGTGCCGACCGAAGGAGAATACCCGCTGGGCCACATCTACATGCCGGTCACCTTCGGAACTCTAGAGAACTACAGAACCGAGTTCCTGAGGTTCAAGGTGGCGAACTTCGACTGCGGATACAACGCCATCATCGGGAGGCCTGGATTAGCGAAATTCATGGCCATTCCACATTACACCTACATGATACTGAAGATGCCAGGGCCACAGGGGATCATAACTGTGCGCGCCGACTTCCAAGGCGCCGCGGAATGCTTCCGAGTAGCCATCCAGGTGGCCCTCACCACCAAACCGCCAACGACTTCTTCTAAACAGGCAAACTCTAAGCCTGAGGAAGACCTCGCGATACCAGCGAACGAGGCTCAAGCCGCGACCTCTATGCGACCGACTGAAGAGACTAAAAGGATCAACCTCGGGTTCGCTGATGAACGCAAGACCGCCATCATCAGCTCCAGCCTGGATGACAAATAGGAAAGCGCGCTCGTCCGGTTCCTGCAAGATAACCGAGACGTATTCGCATGGCAACCTACGGATATGCCGGGAGTCCCGAGAGAACTGGCCGAGCACAAACTGAAGGTCTACCCCCAGGCGAGGCCGATCCGGCAAAAATTACGTCGTTTCACGCCCGACAAGAGAGAAGCCATTCGTGCCGAGCTGGCTCGCTTGGTCGCGGCCAGATTTATTAGAGAAGTGTTACATCCTGAGTGGCTAGCTAACCCTGTTCTTGTACTAAAAAAGAATAAGGTGGATTGGCGCATGTGCGTCGACTATACAGATCTCAACAAACATTGTCCAAAGGATCCCTTTGGGCTCCCTAGGATAGATCAGGTGGTAGATTCCACCGCTGGATGTTCTATGCTGTCCTTCCTGGACTGCTACTCTGGATATCACCAGATTAGCTTGGCGAAAGAAGACGAGGAAAAAACGGCGTTCATCACTCCATTCGGTGCTTTCTGCTATACCTACATGCCGTTCGGCCTCAAGAACGCTGGAGCGACTTATCAGAGAGCAATTCAAACATGCTTAGCTGATCACTGGGGCAAGCGTGTAGAAGCTTATGTGGACGACGTGGTAATCAAAACAGAAAATTCGGAAAATTTCATCGAAGATTTACAGCTGGTTTTCAACATCCTGTGGCGATATCGATGGAAGCTTAATCCCGAGAAATGTGTCTTCGGGGTACCAGCAGGAAAGTTACTCGGGTTCATTGTCAGCCACCGAGGGATCGAGGCTAACCCAGAAAAGATCGAGGCTATTATGAGGATGGAGGCACCACGGTCGCAGAAGAAAGTGCAAAGACTCACAGGGTGCATGGCAGCTTTGAGCAGATTCATATCGAGGTTGGGAGAAAAAGGCTTACCATTTTATAAGTTGCTCAAGAAGGTGGACAAGTTTCAATGGACTCCAGAGGCACAGGAGGCTCTGGAGGCACTGAAGAAATTCTTGACAACACCACCAGTGCTGAAACCGCCGCGTCGAGCCACACTGACTCAACCAGCCGAAGATTTGCTGCTGTATATCTCTTGCACGACTCACGTGGTGAGCACCGCGTTAGTAGTCGAGCGAGCAGAAGAAGGACATGCTTATCCAGTGCAACACCCTGTTTATTTCATCAGCGAAGTTCTGGGTCCCTCGAAGAAAAAATACCCTCAAATTCAGAAGCTATTATATGTAGTACTTCTAACTGCACGCAAGCTCCGTCACTACTTCGACGACCACAAAGTCGTAGTAGTCACTGGTTTTCCAATAGGGGACATTCTTCACAACAAAGAAGCCATCGGAAGAATAGCCAAATGGGCCTGCGAGCTGGGATCTCACGACATTGAATTTTGACCTCGCACTGCCATCAAAACTCAAGCACTGGTTGACTTTGTGTCGGAGTGGACCGAACAACAAGTACCAGATAACCCAAAAACCGCAGAAGTATGGCGAATGTATTTTGATGGCTCATTAAAGTTGCAGGGAGCGGGCACAGGGATTCTCTTTACTAAACCCAGAGACGAACACCTCAGATATGCCCTACAGTTGTTATTTCCAGCCTCTAACAATGCAGCAGAATATGAAGCTCTGATTCACGGACTGAACATTGCTATATCATTGGGCATCAAGAGATTGATGGTATATGGGGATTCTATGGTAGTCATAAGTCAGATAAACAAAGAATGGGATTGCTCGAACGATTCCATGGGAAAATACTGCGCTGCCGTCCGAAAATTAGAAGATAAATTTGAAGGTCTGGAATTTCACCATGTGGAGACAGATCGAAACACGGCGGCTGACATGTTGTCTAAGCTAGGGTCCAGTCGGACTCAGGTACCGCCTGGGGTCTTTGTCCAAGAGATATCACACCCAAGCATCTCATAGGATCAGGCAGAAGAATGTAATACCCTGAGCCAACCAGAGTCGGACTCTGACGACTGGAGGAGGCCGATCATCAGATTTATAAAAAATGAGGAAGAGCTAGACGACAAGAATGCAGCCGAGCGCATCGCAAGGCAATCAGCTCACTATACACTCGTTGGCGAAACACTATACAGACGGGGTGCGTCAGGAGTCCTCATGAAATGCATTCTCTCAACTACTCGAAAGCAACTTCTGGACGAGGTCCATGCAGGTCAGTGTGGAGTGCATGCAGCATCCAGAACCCTGGTTGGGAAGGTCTTCAGGTCAGGTTTCTATTGGCCAACGGCAAAGAGTGATGCAGCCGAGTTAGTCCAGAGGTGCGAGGCCTGCCAGTACCTGTCAAAGCAGCAGCATCTGCCAGCACAGCAACTGCAAACGATACCCATAACTTGGCCGTTCGCGTGCTGGGGATTGGACATGATTGGACCCTTCAAGAAAGCCCAAGGAGGATACACTCATGTGCTGGTGGCCATTGACAAGTGCACTAAGTGGATAGAATTCAAACCCATTGCTTCCTTAACTTCAGCCAAGGCAGTGGAGTTCATACAAGACATAATATTCAGATTTGGAATACCGAATAGTATCATAACTGACCTGGGGTCTAATTTCACAAGTTCAGAGTTCTTTGACTTCTGTGAGCAGAAAGGCATTCAGATCAAATACACTTCGGTGGCACACCGAAGAGCCAATGGGCAGGTTGAAAGATCTAACGGGATGATATTGGAGGCCCTCAGGAAAAAAGTCTTTGATAAAAATGAAAAATTTGCAGGGAAATGGATAAGGGAGTTGCCCTACGTCGTTTGGATCTTAAGAACTCAACCCAGACGAGCTCTGCATGGAAATACCCCTTTCTTCATGGTCTATGGTTCAGAGGCTGTGCTACCTGCTGATTTCAAGTTTGGGGCACCAAGGCTGATCTTCGAAAACATAGCAGAAGCCGAGGCTACTAGGCTGGAGGATGTTGATGTACTCGAAGAAGAACGGCTGAACACGGTAATTCAATCAGCACGGTACCAGCAAACCTGAGGCGCTATCACGATAAGACCATGAAACATCGATCCTTCACAGTGAGAGATCTCGTCCTCCGCCAAATTCTAATAGGGGAGGGGCGGCACAAGTTGTCACCTCTATGGGAAGGTGTTGGGACCATGCTTCATCGCCGAAGGTCCTGCGGAAAGAAAACAGCTTCGGCTGAAGGTGCTTGAATGTAATGCCGAAGGCACCATTCATGAAGCTTCGGTATTACAGCATGTCCGAAGATGGGGGTCGAACCGACTTAAAGATAGAATGACCTTTTAGTCCTTAAGGGTCTGAGTCAATGTTGTAAACTCTTATGAGGGGCATGATTGTAATTCTTCACAGGCTGTGTCCTGTGCCTATAAATAGTGAACAGTATTTCTTTACTGGGGACGCATTCTTGTAATTCCAAGTGCATCACTCAGGAATTATTACTTGTCAAGGCGAAGGTATACACTTACCTTAAACATTGTATTCAAACATTTTATATTGATATAATAAAATATGTGAATGGTGCCATTTATTTCTGACATATTTATCTTTGATGTTTTACATTTTACATTACTTTATATTATCTTTGTAAGTTTAGTTACGAAGGTGAAACCTTCGTAATATTATGTTTATGGTCTTCATCCGAAGTTCATTAAATCCTTGAGGAGATAATGCTTCAGCGGACGAAGAGCATTTGATATTTAAGATTTTTTGTGTTGCCTTGTTCTTGATTCATAGCATTTGAGAACAAGTCCCCAACATTGGTGCCCACCTCCGGTGAACTCACTTCCATTTTTTTGAGCTGATGGCTTTGTTCAACGATCAAGCTAGAGCTGCTTCGGCTCCGAAGCTGGTACTCCCCATAACAGGCGGTTCATGCTCAGAGCCAGCCAACAAGAAGCAGAAGAAGGAGGCATAGAGAAGGGTACAGCATGTCGGGGTGCAAGGACCCTTCATCAAGTCAAGATGGTCTCACATTCCAATTACCTTCTCTCAAGAAGATCTTCAACTCAAGGATTACCCACACAACGATGCTATGGTTATCTCTTGTGTGATCAAAGGATTTCTGGTCCATAATGTTTTGGTTGATACAGGAAGTGCAGCAGATATCATATTTGCTAAGGCTTTCAGACAAATGCAAGAGCCCGAAGACAAGATCCATGATGCTACGCACCCTCTTTGTGGCTTCGGAGGGCGGCAGATTGTAGCACTTGGGAAGATTACCATGTCAGTAACCTTCGGATTTGTCAACAACACAAGGACTGAGCAAATTGTGTTTGACATTGTTGACATGGAGTATCCTTACAATGCTATCATTGGTCGCGGAACACTCAATGCTTTCGAAGCAATACTTCATCCAGCATATCTTTGCATGAAGATACCTTCGGATCAGGGACCTATTGCTATTTATGGGAGTCAGGAAGCCGCTAGAAAGGCCGAAGGGAATTGGACTGATTCAAAGGCTATCCATAACATAGATGAAGCCAAAGCTTGTGAGTAGTACAAGCATAGAAGGGAGAAGGCTGCTTCGACCGATCAGCCGAAACCCATGCTTTTATGCGAAGATATCGCAGAGCAGAAGGTGCTGCTAGGATCTCAATTATCTGAGGAACAAGAGAAAACCTTGATAAGATTCTTGTTCAACAACAAAGATGTTTTTGCTTGGTCAGCTAATGATCTTTGCGGAGTTAACAGGGATGTTATTGAGCATTCGCTTAATGTTGATCCATCCTTCAGACCCAGAAAGCAGAGGCTTCGGAAGATGTCTGATGACAAGGCTGAAGGTGCTCGAAATGAAGTGAAAAGACTTCTCAGTGCTGGAGTTATCAGAGAGGTAAAATACCCAGAATGACTAGCTAACACTGTCATGGTAAAAAAGGCCAATGGTAAATGGAGGATGTGTATCGATTTTACTGATCTCAACAAGGCCTGTCCGAAGGACGAGTTTCCATTGCCAAAAATAGATTCCTTAGTTGATGCAGCAGCTTCATCAGAGCTTATGAGTCTGTTGGATTGTTATTCAGGCTATCATCAAATCTGGATGAAGAAGGAGGATGAGCCGAAGACCAGCTTCATAACCCCTAGTGGAACATATTGTTACCTTCGGATGCCTGAAGGGCTTCAAAATGCTGGAGGAAGCTTCAACAGAATGACAGCGAAGGTTCTCCATTCTCAGATAGGCAGGAATGTGCTTACTTATGTTGATGATATCATTGTGAAAAGCACGAAGCAAGATAATCACATTGCTGATCTGCAGGAGACCTTCACTAATTTTAGACAGGCTGGTTTAAAGCTGAATCCAGAAAAATGTGTCTTCAGAGTGAAGATGGGGAAATTTCTTGGTTGTCTAGTTTCAACAAAAGGAATTGAGGCTAATCCAAACAAAATCGAAGCTATCCTTCGAATGGAACCACCAAGTACAAAGAAGGGGGCTCAAAGATTGACAGGAAGACTGGCATCTCTCAATAGATTCATATCTAGATCAGCAGAGAGAAATTTACCATTTTTCGAAGTGCTAAAGTCAGCCGAAGTTTTTCAATGGGGACCAGTCCAGCAGAAAGCCTTCGAAGAGCTGAAGCATTATTTGATAGATCTAACAACACTAACTCCACCAACGTCAGGGGCTCCTTTGTTATTATATGTGGTAGCTTCACACTCAGCGGTAAGTGCAGCACTTGTTCAGGAGAAGCTTAAAGGCCAAGTCAAAAAGCAAGCCCCAATATACTTTGTGTCCGAAGTTCTTAGTTTATCAAAGAAAAATTATACGGAATTGGAGAAGGTACTGTATGCTGTTTTGATGGCCTCCAGGAAGCTTCGACATTATTTTCAAGCTTATAATATAATTGTTCCTTCTTCACAACCATTGAAGGATATTATGAGAAACCGAGAAGCTACTGGAAGGATTGGAAAATGGGCTGCAGAGCTCAATGAAATTTGTATTGATTATGTGCATAGATCTTCGATTCAGTCCCAAGCGTTGGCAGACTTCATTGCTGACTGGACGCCAGGGGCTCAGGAGGAAGAAACAAATAAAGATGCCGAAGCATGGACAGTGTTTTGCGATGGGTCTTGGGGAACCTTCGGAGCAGGAGCAGTTGCTGTGTTGGTTTCACCTTCCAAAGTTAAAACTTGTTATGCGGCAAGACTTGATTTCAGTTGCACAAATAATATTGCTGAGTACGAAGCTCTGCTCTTGGGTCTTCGGAAGTTAAAGGCAATGGGAATCAGAAGGGCCATTCTTAATACTGATTCCCAAGTTATTTCTGGTCATATTGATAAGAGCCATAAGGCAAGAGAGCCGAAGCTTGAAAAATATTTAGATACAGTCCGAAGGATTGAGGCTTCCTTTGAAGGATTCTCTGCTAAAAACATTCCTCGTGGAGAAAATGAATATGCTGATCTATTAGCCAAGTCAGCAGCACAGGGGTTGCCTTTACCTTCGGAAGTATTTTTCGAAACAATAAAAGCACCTTCGGTCGAGCTTCTTGAAAGAGCGGTCCTCAACATATCCCCTGTCTATAATGAAGATTGGAGAACTGAAATCATCTCTTTCCTTCAAGGTAATTTTCTTTCAGATGATGAAGCTTATAACAGGAGGATAGAAGCAAGAGCTCGACCATATGTCATAATAGAAGGGGAAGTATACAAGTGTGGGGTCTGTTCCCCGTTGCTCAAGTGTTTATCCAGAACCGAAGGCATAGAATTGATGAAGGAAATACATGCAGGCTTGTGTGGATCTCACATTGGATCTAGGCCTTTGCTGGGAAAAGTCTTTCGCCAAGGATTTTATTGGCCAAAAGTAGCTTCGGATGCAGCGGAACTAGTCCAAAAGTGCGAAGGTTGTAAAAAATGTGCAAGAGATCAAAAACAACCTTCGTCTCTAACTCAGTTAATACAACCCACTTGGCCGTTACAAAGGTGGGGCCTTGATTTGTTAGGTCCGCTACCACCAGCACAGGGAATTTAAGATATGTGGCCAGAAGAATTAAAGCAAAGCCTTTAGCCACAATAACTTCGGTTACTGTCCAAAAGTTTTTCTGGCAAAACATTGTTTGTCGCTTCGAAGTGCCGAAGGCTATCACTGTGGACAATGGAACGCAGTTTGATTCTGAAGCTTTCAGAGAATTTTGTGATCAAATTGGCACGAGGATCCATTTTGCATCAGTTCGACATCCGGAGTCAAACGGACTTGTCGAAAGAGCTAATGGGATCATAATGACAGGAATAATGAAGTCAATCTTCAATCAGCCCAGGGGAAAGTGGCCAGAAGAATTAATCAAAGTGGTGTGGAGCCATAACACAACAGTGTCAAGATCAACAGGCTTCACGCCATTCAAACTATTGTTTGGTGACGAAGCAGTAACCCCGGAAGAAGCCAAAGCAGGATCAATAAGAACAATAGCTTCGGCAGAAGGCGAAGATGAAGCTGATCACTCTGTGGAAAAAGATGCTATAGAGGGGATCAGGCTTCAAGCTGTGGAAAACATCAACAAATACCAAGCTAAAACAATAAAATGGCGTGACAGAAAGGTTAGGCTGAAGAACATTGAACCAGGACACTTGGTGCTTAGAAGAGTAGCCAACCCTGAGACAATAGGCAAATTACAGCTGAAGTGGGAAGGACCTTTTTTGGTAGTATCTTCGTCAAGATCCAGTTCCTACAGATTGAAGGATATGGACGGCAACAACATTCCTAGGTCATGGAATGCGGATGAGCTTCGGCGATATTATGTTTAGCTTGATGTAATTTTTTCTATTCTTTTTTGTGGCACCCTTTTCCTTTCCAAAGGGGGAGAAAGGTTTTTAATGGGGCCACAACATGTAATTTTCCTTATTTCAATTCTATAAGAGTGTTATCCCCCAAAAATGTAAATGTAAATGCAAAGGAAAAAGAAAAGAAAACAGGGAGAAGCTCAAAAGTCGTTCCTAAGGGAATGCAGAGCTTACAGCGAAAAATAAACGCTGATTCCGCCGAAAGTAAAAGGCGAAGAAGCTCCTAAGGGAGGCTTACAGCGAAAAATAAACGCAGATTCCGCCGAAAGTAAAAGGCGAAGAAGCTCCTAAGGGAGGCTTACAGCGAAAAATAAACGCTGATTCCGCTGAAAGTAAAAGGCGAAGAAGCTCCTAAGGGAGGCTTACAGCGAAAAGTCAACGCTGATACACCGAAAAGTAAACGGTGAAGCCGAAAAGTAAACGGCAAAAAGATTTGAATCATTCCCAAGGGGATGAAGGGCTATGATTATGGTGTTTGAATATGTGTTCCACTATTCATTTGCACGATACATTACATCATGTCATTTGCATTCATAAACATTCATTTAGACATATAGAATCATCATCATACCACACAAAAAAGACAGATGCTTCGGCAATGAGGAAAAACTTCGTAGAAAGAGGAAGTTTTCATGCTTCGTTGTGTACGAAAAGAAGGGAAGGTGTTTTTCGCCTTCGGCTCAAAAGAGAAGTTTCGTCCACAGCAAAGCAGATTGTACACGGATAAAGGAGATAAGATATATTACAAGGTATGTACAAATTTACGTAAGTTTTTTCATAACTATATTACAAAGATCTCTCTAGAATTTTTTGCAGGAAAGTTTATTATAGCAACTATTAAGCTTCAGGCCGTCATACTTCAGCTTCGTTATCCTGCACATATTAAAGAGCAGAATAAGAAAGGTGCAAATTTCAAGGAGAAGGTAAAAGTAACAAATATAAGTTCCTTACCGGCTTAAGGTGACTTCGAGCTTCGTCACCAGCCATTTTTCGCCCGCCATTTACCCAAATCTGGGTCATAAATCTATTTACGATGCTTCGGGCTAGGCTTGGGATATCAATCAAATCTGATGCTGATAAGCTGAAGTTTGGTCTATTTACAATTTTTCCATGCGTACAGCCAGCCTTCAAAAAAGCGGTAGCTGTGCCTCGAGAAGCTACCAGGGCGTAGAAGTCAGCATGCCCAGCGATAACTTCGTCAAGAGCGTCAACCTCGCCTTCAACATATTCCAACGTGCTGGGCAGGTTTTCAGCTGAAGGTGTAAATTTTTCAGAACTGGCTCAGATAGAGTGAAACACATCCTTCAGCCGCTGCACGCATCGGCTGCCGAAATTTAGGCATCTCTCTTGAAGTTCCTTCAATGATTTTTGCAAATGTGAATTTTTCTCGATCTCAGTCTTGAGACTTGTTTCAAGGTCCTTCTTTTCTTGCTCATATTTTTCTGACTGTTTGAGTAATTCATTCTTTAAACTGTCATTTTCGGCTTGGACCTCAGCCAAGGAGCCTTCCATAGATTGAATAACAAATGTCTTTCTTTTCTAAGGCACCTTCATGTTCTTTAGCTATGATTTCAAGGTCTTGAATGGTGAAGTCTTTCTTCTTCAGAACAGCTTCGTAATTTTCAGCTTTTTCTTCTAAATCTTTGATGATAGCTTTGTTCTTCTCCTCTTCAAGATCTTGTTGCATTTTTAGCACTTTACTTAATAGTATACCCTGCCAAAGCAACCTTCGTCAGAAAACGACCTAAAAATAATAATAACAATAAAATCGTAATAATATTTTTTACCTTAAAATTAGCATAAAGCAGGCTACCGGTGATATGGTGTCGCTGGTACCTGCAGAGGTCCGCCTCTATCTTCGGCAGGCCAACGCTTTTGGAGAAGGTTCTAACAGTTTTGGCCTCAGTGCGATTCCGAAGGCATCTTAGCTTCCCTTCGTTGAACCCACCAAATAGCATAGACCCTGGTTTATATCCACAGGATATGGCATATTTTTTCAGCTCTTCATTTTCAGCACCTGTTAATTCTTGTCCAAGTAAATCTTGAAAGTTAAAATTTCCTCCCTCCAAAATTTCTTCAACCTGCTCTTTTCCTTTTTCAGTAGCCGTGCTCACTGCAGCCACAGCAGCTTCTTCTTCAGCCATTTTCAGAAGTATATTGTCAATAACTTCAAGTGTGGTTTCCAGGTTTGAATCTGCGGTGGTCCTGGCTTCGGCGCCGGTAGCTTCGGCTCCGGTAGCTTCGGCTCCGGCGGTTGCAAATTCAGTGGTTTCGGCCCCGGTAGCGGCGGCTGCGGCGGCTTCGGCTTCAGTGGTCTCGGCAAAAACAATTTTTGACTCCATTGCCGGTGGCGGTGTCTGATGAATCACATCTGTTACTTGGATAATTCTTCGTTTTTTCGGCTTTACAGGGCTTTCTGCTACTGAAGCTTCTTTGTCCTTCTAAAAAACTTCGTCAGTTGTGGCGCCAGCGGACTTAGCTTGACAGGCAAGGGTTCAGTCATTACCTTCAGGATCTCTTCTACTTCGGCAGCAGAAGGTGTCGCAGAAGTTTCCTCCTCTTGGACCAATGTTTTTGGTTCCGGAGATGCAGTTTTCCTTTTTCTTGAAGCAGCTACCTTCAGCTCAGGGCTTGAGCCTTTTCAGAAATTTCCTTTTTCTTTTTGGCCAATCTGGTGCTTTCTTTGTCAAGGGCGCTGGCAATTCTTTTTCTCTTCGGGCCTCCGGCATCTCCGCCCAATTGCTCGTAATCAGGATAGTCAAAATTCAAGGCATCTAGCACCCGATTCAACCTTCGCTTCGGGCGACTACCGAAGGCTGCTGTCATCAATTGATCTTCCTTCTTAGAATAATTTCCAAGGATATCATTGCACATAATATCGATTGTGTCTAACCATTCATGGCAGGGTTCTTTAAAGTTTTTCTTAAACTTGTAGTAATAGGGTAATCGAACAAGTTCGCCCTTTTTCTTTTCCCCCTCCAGCTTCGGCATCTCCCAATCCCTCATTGTTGGGAACACTTTAAAAGCCAAAAATTCCTGCACCAAGTCCCTAGTGCTAATATGTTCTGAAATTATTCGAAATTCACCCAAAGCAATTTGGCTCGGGCTTCCACTTATCATGTTGCATTGGGGCCTCGTTTCTCCGAAGGTCAGCTCTAGTGGACTCTCGACCAATTTATCTTCATCTTTATCAACTTTAACATAAAACCACTCAGACTTCCATCCGGCTGGCCATTTGCTTCGGTAGCTTATCACTAGAAACTTCGAAGTTTTACGATAAGCAAAGTTGTAACATCCAAAATTTTCATGTAACCCATCTCCTCTGGCCTTAGTTTGATAGTGTAGTTCATGGATTCGGCAGAAACCTTCGCTGAACGGTTCCACTCCCTGGCTACGAAGGGCCCTAAACACTTAATCTAACAATAGCGTTAGGGGTCAGCTGATGAAGGTAAACCCCAAACTTCTTCAACACATCAGCAATCATCCGATTCAAAGGAAATCTTAATCCTGCTTTGAAGAAGCTTCTGAACACTACCACCTCATTCTTTTCCGGCTTCGGAGTAGTTTCCTCTCCGCCAAAACGAACCAGCTTCTTTTTTTGCTTCGCTGAAGTAGCCCATCTTCACCATTTTTGGAAGATCAGCTTCAGAGATGGTGGACTTTCCAAAGTCCAAATGACTAGGTTTGCCTGGCATCCCGCAGTTGTACTCATCTTCGGAACCAACTTCTTCAACATCAGCTTGTGTTGCTTCGGCAGCAGGTGTGTCCTCTCCTGTAACTAGCCCGGAGCGCTTCATCACTTCAGAAATCGGAACAGTTTCAGCAGCTTCGGCTTCGTCTCCTTCGTGCTCAACTCTAGTAGTAGAACGCACTCTGGCCATTTGATTTTGAATTTCTTGAAAATTTCTTGGAAATTAATAACCTTTCTTCCGAAGCTCTTCTTCTGACGAAGCAGGCACCGAACTGGAGCTTCGTTTGAATGCGAAAGTCAAGCTTCGGCTATGGTTAAATTTTTGGCAGCAAAACAGTGCAATAGCAATGAATGCTATGGTAACTTCACACCTACCTGTCTGTTTATATAGTGCTGCAGGTAAGAAGGTGAATCGTCAGGATTTTTACACCACGCAAACAGTTGCTCGCACCCGCTGCACGGTGGGCCGCAAAGATCAAAATAGTGAACCTACATGGTGGGACCACTACGCGCTCGAAAACTGTATCGTTTCTCGACAACGAGCTCAGGGAAGGTGTTTTTCGGACCTTCGGCTTCCTGAAGCCTAAGAGACTTTTTTCACGGATCAAGCTCGTTACGAAAAACGATCTAGCACCGCGAAGGGGCTACTGTTGGGACCATGCTTCATCGCCGAAGGTCCTGCGGAAAGAAAACAGCTTCGGCTGAAGCTGCTTGAACGTAATGCCGAAGGCACCATTCATGAAGCTTCGGTATTACAGCATGTCCGAAGATGGGGGTCGAACCGACTTAAAGATAGAATGACCTTTTAGTCCTTAAGGGTCTGAGTCAATGTTGTAAACTCTTATGAGGGGCATGATTGTAATTCTTCACAGGCTGTGTCCTGTGCCTATAAATAGTGAACAATATTTCTTTATTGGGGACGCATTCTTGTAATTCCATGTGCATCACTCGGGAATTATTACTTGTCAAGGTGAAGGTATACACGTACCTTAAACATTGTATTCAAACATTTTATATTCATATAATAAAATATGTGAATGGTGCCATTTATTTCTGACATATTTATCTTTGATGTTTTACATTTTACATTACTTTATATTATCTTTGTAAGTTTAGTTATGAAGGTGAAACCTTCGTAATATTATGTTTATGGTCTTCGTCCGAAGTTCATTAAATCCTTGAGGAGATAATGCTTCAGCGGACGAGGAGCATTTGATATTTAACATTTTTTGTGTTGCCTTGTTCTTGATTCATAGCATTTGAGAACAAGTCCCCAACAGAAGGACCATTCACAGTAGCAGAAGTCACTCGGCCGGGATCATATCGTCTCACTCAGATGGATGGCATGGAAATTGGGAACTCATGGAACATAGAACACCTCAGGAAGTTTTACCCCTAGCTGTATTCCAAAAGCTATTGGGACGACAATGTACTCTGTAAACTGGGAAATATATCATCAATAAGAAGACCTCGAGAGCGCTCAAATTGTTCATTGTCGATCTGCATTCTTACTTAACTCAGGGTGACCACTATGCCCTGCCAACGGAGCAATCGGCTTAGGTCGGCAACGACTTAAGGCGGTGCAACATGCTCGCGCTTACCTAACTCAGGGTGACCACTATACCCTGCCAACGGAGCAATCGGCTTAGGTCGGCAACGACTTAAGGCGGTGCAACATGCTCGCGCTTACCTAACTCAGGGTGACCACTATGCCCTGCTAACGGAGCAATCGGCTTAAGTCGGCAACGAATTAAGGCGGTGCAACATGCTCGCGCTTACTTAACTCAGGGTGACCACTATGCCCTGCTAACGGAGCAATCGGCTTAAGTCGGCAATGACTTAAGGCGGTGCAACATGCTCGCGCTTACTTAACTCAGGGTGACCACTATGCCCTGCCAACGGAGCAATCGGCTTAAGTCGGCAACGACTTAAGGAGGTGCAATATGCTCGCGCTTACTTAACTCAGGGTGACCACTATGCCCTGCCAACGGAGCAATTGGCTTAAGTCGGCAACGACTTAAGGCGGTGCAACATGCTCGCGCTTACTTAACTCAGGGTGACCACTATGCCCTGCCAACGGAGCAATCGGCTTAAGTCGGCAACGACTTAAGGCGGTGCAACATGCTCGCGCTTACTTAACTCAGGGTGACCACTATGCCCTGCTAACGGAGCAATCGGCTTAAGTCGGCAACGACTTAAGGTGGTGCAACATGCTCGCGCTTACTTAACTCAGGGTGACCACTATGCCCTGCTAGCAGAGCAATCGGTTTAAGTCGACGATGACTTAAAAAGCGGTGCAACCTGTTCACGCTTGCTTAACTCAAGGTGGCCACTAAGCCACATTAGCGGAGCGAATGGTTTGAGCTAATACTACATGGTGCAACGTACTCAGCGCGTACACGGTTACTCATCCAGGGCGGCCTCTATGTCCCAAAAAGAGGCCTCAAAACCATTACGCTACATTTTGCATCTACAAGTGTAGATACTATTGAATTCTAAAACAATAGGAGAACAATAGTAGCATTCAGTACTAAAAGGTGTCCTCTAACAAAGCATCCGAGCACATTAACCATGCGCTAGAAGCATGCAGTGTTTCTCTATTTTTCGACATTTTTCTCAGGAGCAATTGACGAAGAAGGGCGACTCGAGGAATCGGGAGCAGCGTTCACATCCGCCGCTATGTCGTCAGGGACAACCACACCAGGTCTCCTCATCAGAATCCGCCCCGCGCGAATAGCTTTATCCATAGCTTTATCGCGCTGGGCTCTCATAGTAGCGGAAGTCTCTTCAGCAATCTTGACGGCCAACTGGGCAGCCTCTAGCTCCTGGGTGACAGATTTCTTGGAAGCACGCAGACTCTTGATGACAACATCTTTGGCCGATATCAACTCCCTAAGGCGAATCACATCATCCAAGGACTCCTGCAGCTTATAGCGAAGTTTGTCTAACTCCTCCCTGGTAAAACGATGACTCCTCTCAAGGATGGTCAACAAGTTGCTAGAGTCACGATATAGCCTGTCAAGATTGTCACGAGAAGTGGCAAGGGCACGTTTTTCTTCCGGCAAGCAAGAATCAATTTTTTCAAACGTCGAGCAGGCAACAAAAACACAGCAAAACAAAACCTGGATTCACAGGTTACCTTCTCAGAGTCAAGCTGAGCGCGGAGGGTAAAGTTTAGCGTGTTGGCGTCATTCAGAGAAGCGGAGACCTGGGCCAGTTCCGTCTGACTTTGGGAATACTTTTCCTCAAGATCAGAACACCGCCGGACCAGTTCAGCTTGGTCTTCAGAATGTTTTTCCTCAAGAACAGAATACTGCCGAGTCATATCTAGCGAGAAGCAGTCAAGCAAAGGTGTTAAAATAAGAAGCAGTTTGATAAGGTAGCCAGAAGGAAGCACCAGGGCACTGACCAGCATTCACCGCCTCTAAGTCAGAAACACGCCGCTGAAGCAGCACCGGATTCCAACGCGCTAAAGACAAAGCTCCTTCCGGGACAGAAGCACCCTGCAACCTCAGCCGACTAGACATCTCATCGACCAACGCTTGGCATTAAAAAGCAGACGAGCATGAGGATATCCGCCTGCTTGGGTAAAAGTCAGATCAGAAGAAACCAAAATACCTGGAAGTTGGAGAAGAAGGAAGCGACTCCCAAGTCGTGAGAGATCAACTTTTGGCTCGGCAAAGGATCACCACTCGGAGCAAATTGCAACGATCCAGCAGCAACCAATTCAGTGACATCGGCAGATCCCAAAACCTTGTCATCAGGCACGCTGGCCTCTAAAGCAACCCCCTGACCAAAGGTTTGGGCTGTTACCACGCAACCAGAGTGTGGAGGAGAGGACCCTACGTGAACATCCATGGAGGTGCAAGAGGGAGAACCCGCTCGGACACCCTCGGGGGATGGATCATGGCTTGCACTACCCATCCGAGCCGGATCATCTCCGGCAACACCCTCGGGGGCTGGTTAGTAGCTGGCACTATCCATTTGAGCCGGATCATCTCCGGCAGCACCCTCGGGGGGTGGGCAAAGGCTGGCACCGTCATTGTGGGCCGAGTTCTCTGCAACAGCCACTTCTACGGCTGAGGGTCCCTCGGTCACTTCCATGGGAGGAGGGAAATCCAAACCAGCCTCCTGACCCTCAAGACTGTGCTCCAAGGTCGATGAGGCGCGGGACGCTGCCCGAGAGGACCCCAACCCGGCGTCGAGCATATCTGCACAAACATCCTCGGCACCATCATCTACCAGCTCTGATAGCAAATCTTCTGGAATCATATCCTCAAGAGTCTGATCAAAGTTGGCCAGAGATAATTCCTGCAGTCCAATGAGGGCAGACAAGGCTGGGGAGGGAACACCGCTACTTTCCCCACTGGCAGTGTAATGGCAGTTGTTTTTCCTAGTCAGGGGGATTTCGTCTTCTTCTTCTTCACCGTTATCATCAACAAGACGGACAGTACACCCATTGGATTCAGCGTCAGACGGGCCACACCCATTGGGATCGGCTTTAGTGAATTCAGGCACTGACACTTCCTTAGCAACAGGAGCAGAAGTACTGGCACCTTGACCCAAGCTAGACACCTGACGAAGGCGTCTCTTCTTCTTTTTATCCCCCTCAGCAGGAAGAGAGGCTTGGTCAACTCGGCGAGAACGTTTTGGACAAACATTGACAGGCTTCTGAGCGTCCAAGGCTTTATCAGCTTCAGGGATGGGAACCACCACCAATGTTTCAGTCGGAGCAGCATCAGAAGAATCCCCAGCCAACATATCCAGCATGGCACCTATCTCTGCATCACTAGGATCCAAAGGCACTTCAAAGTGGACTTGCCGTTCATCATCAGGAATTTCTCCAAGTGAAGCAACCAAAGCACTAACTTCTTCAGTAGAGGGTCGCACTCTAAGGCCCAAACCGTTATCAGTAGAAGGAGGATTTGACACGAAATACGTAAAGGCTTTGGAAGGAGGCAGGTTCCAGGCCGAGTACGCAACAGGGGCGCCAATGTTTGACACCTTGCCTCTAAGTATCATTTCAAGCCAGTTCACCAAGTCCACAGCAGGAATTTTTCTGTTGGTGACCCGAGTTGAATCGGCTAGACCTCGATACAGATAGGTCGGGTATGCCCTGTCCTTCAATGACTGAATATTCTTGAAGACAAAGTCAGCTACTACAGCCTCGGCAGTCAGACCCCTCCCGTTCAGCAATCCAACTTCAGCTAGCAAAGCCCCTGCTTCAGCCACTTCCTGGTCTGTGGGGGACTCGGTCCAACTCAGAGTACGAACATCCAGCTGTCTCCCTGACCGAGGTGGGAGGGAATTCCCATGATTTTCCACGATAAACCACTCCAAGCGCCATCCTTTGATGCTGTCTTTGAGCGGGATGTCAAGATAATCGGTTTTCCTCCCACGGCGCATCTCCAAGCTCGCGCCCCCTACCAGTTGGTGCTGACCTCCGGCCATCCCAGGGCGACAGTGATACAAATATTTCCACAGGCCAAAATGTGGCAGAACGCCAAGAAAAGCCTCACACAAATGAACAAAGATAGAGACTTGTAGAATGGAATTGGGGTTCAGATGGGTCAAATTCAGGTGATAGAAATCAAGGAGACCACGGAAAAAGGGAGAAATAGGAAGAGCAAGACCACGGAGGAGGAATGGAACATAAATAACAGATTCATGGGTATCTTCTGTTGGAACAGTGACCCCACAGTAGATCCGCCAAGAACAGAGTTCTTTCGGAGGAAGAACCCCGATAGACATAAGATGGAGAAGGTCAGACTCAGAAACAACAGACATATGGTTACCTGCGAAAGGCAACTGACTGTTGGGGTCGATGGGGGGAATGACAGCAGCAGACGAACTCGAAGCTTTCCGCTTAGGCGCCATCTCAACGTCGGCGGCGAGCAGAGTGGAAGCAGAATTGCAAATCGGCAGAGAAGATCTGGAAGCAGGAAAGCAAGAACTAGGGCACGAAATGCGGAGACGCGGAACAATGCAGTACATATAGGGTTTTCCTAGGCCAGATGCCGTTTCTAAAAGGTGCCCAGTCAGCACCCAGCGGTTATTTCTAAAACCGCTGGCGTGCCACGTCTTCATCCAGCGGTTATTTCTAAAACCGCTGGCATGCCACGTCTTCACTCGGCCGTTATTTCTAAAACGCCAACGTTGCCATCAGTCACTCGACCGTTGCCTCCAAAACACCGATGCTGTCGTAAGTCGCTCGGCTGTTACTTCTAAAATGCCGACGGCGCCATCCTTCACTCGGCCGTTACTTCTAAAACGCCGACGTTGCCATCAGTCACTCGGCCGTTGCCTCCAAAACACCGATGCTGTCATAGGTCGCTCGGCTGTTACTTCTAAAACGCCGATGACGCCATCATTCACCCGGCCGTTGCCTCTAAAACTTCGACACTGCTGTCAGTCACTCGGTTTTTACTCCTATAACGCTGGTATCAATAGTGACCACTCGGCCGTTAATTCTAAAAACACCAGCGTGGCCCCGCCATCAATCGGACACTATTTTAGAAGCGCCAATGCCATCTATAATAACTTGACCACTGTTTCTAAGACACCATCGTCGCGGGAAGCAAAGAAGTTAACACAGGGAAAGACCACGTCATTCTTCATGAGAGGGAAGTTACAAGGACTTGCAAATCAACTCGTTATGAGTTGATACTTCCCTACTACTACTACATTACCTTACACTATTCTATACTACTACTACTACTACTACTACGTTATTTCACTAATATTATTTCTACTACTAATCTATACTAATATCTAAAAACAGTGGCATTTAGCCACTGGCCCGGTTGCTGCCCCTGCTGCTGCACCTGCTGCTGCCCCTGCCACCGCCGTGGCCACCCTCGCCGCCGCTGTTGCCGCCTTCGCCGCTGCCATCGCCACCTTTGCTGCTGCCGTCGCCGCCGTCGCCGTCGCCTCCGTCGTCGTCGCTGCCTCCGCCATCGCCGCCGCTGCCCTCCTCGGACGAGTCCGAGGAGTCCTCCTCATCCGAGGAGTACTCCGACTCATCCGAGCCCTCGAGCCCGGCGCGCTCGACGGCCCGGATGTAGGTCCAGACCTCCGCGGCAATCCCCTGGGAATCGTCTGAATCATCAGACGACGCCGGGGGAGAGGCGGGGGCCGGAGACCCTTCGGACTCGGAGGAGAACTCCTCCTAGTACTCCGAGTCGCCGAAGTCCTCCGAGGGAGGAGTCGGCTCACGCTTGTGCTTATCACTGGAGCGTGGCGAGGAACTGCTACCTTTCTTACTCTTGCCCATGATGGAAAGGAAGGAGGAAGAAGAAAGCAAGCAGCAAAGAGTAGTAAGAGATGTGAAAATGCCGGGGAAGCAAGAACACTATTTATAGAAGAAGGAGGCAACCGCTCACCTCCTACCACGGCTACTGAACAGTCGCAAAAATTCAATATGCAATTCAAACCATCTGAAGAGACGTCAGGCGGCTGACGCCGTTTCACGCAGCACAACACCCATTGGGACTCCAGTCAACTGCACGGGCGATATGATTACACCCGCGGTCACATCAAGTTACTACTCAGAGACAGTTTGCTAAAATACTCGGTGTACCAAGCCGTCCCTTGCCTACACCCATTGGGGGGGACGCCCAGGAAATACCAGTATATTTTTCAAAACTGTCACATCCGCGCAGCGCGTGCAATGAATACTTCAAGATAAAAGTGAGATATCAACAAGGATCAAAGGAAAGCCAAATATAGCCAACAAGGTACAAGTCTAATCGACAGAAGCATTGAAGCAAGAAGTAATAACAAAGACTAGCCAAGGGTCACCTGTCGAACGTCCAATCAGTCACAGATCAAATAAATAGCACTGCCTAGCAAGATATGAGCAGATCACGAACTCAGTCTCAAAGACAAAATATATGCTAACCTCTAAAGCATAATATCAACAACATAGTGGTGACCTCCAAAGCATTCGGCAAGAAGGGAAGAGGATTACTGAAAGAAGGCATAAAATGAGGACCTTCGAGTGGATTATTTTCAAAAATCCACTCGAAGCTCGGGGGCTACACCCATTGGGTGCACCTTCGGCGCACCCAATGAATCATTGTCTCAAACCAAGACAATGCTGATCTCTAAAGCATAGGGTAAGACCAATACAAGGCTGACCTCCGATAAAATATAAATGGAAGGTGAAGGTGACTTCTGATAATACTCAAAATGAAGACCTTCGAGTGGATTATTTTCAAAAATCCACTCGAAGCTCGGGGGCTACACCCAATGAAGTAAAAAGTCCTGCAAGATGAAGCGCTGACCTCCGAAGCAAAAGTCTAAGACAGAACACCAATTTTTGAGTGATGAAGGCAGAAGGAGATAGTAAGAAATCATTTTTACCAGATTACCCAGAAAGAACTTCCTGTTACAAACAAAGACCACAAGCTGGACTTAGGATCTCTGGGCCGATTATTTCAAAATCAACCCAAAGATCGGGGGCTTGTGGGGGATAGATATCCCCCGGGTCCACTAGAAGGATAAAAGACCTTTCGAAAGGCCCAAAGGTCCAATGGATCGTAAGGTCATTCCTTCGTCGGCCTGGGGAAGAACGACCAGTGAAGCGAATCAACACAAGGTTGGATCGATACGAACTCAGACACCCTGTAATTTCCAGCAAGTAATCACAACAGAGACCCGACCTCCCCGCACTGGAACCCCGTACGACGGAGCCAACCGAGGATGAGTCAGCAGAGCCATAGGAAGATAGATTCAATCGGTTCACTATTTCTTAGGTGCACGTGGTCATCATATCTGCATGTACCGCCCCACGGTCGAATATATAAGGCCTAGGGGGCACCTCTTCAAAGACAGAACCGACTACTCAGCCATCCACCTCAGCTTCCTACGCATTGGAGAATCACCTTGTAACTCACCATATATAGCACTCTCACCAGGAAGTAGGGTATTACACATTCCAAAGCGGTCCGAACCTGTAAACCATTGTCTACCATCTCTCGTGCGACTAGCACGAACCATTGAGCTACAGTTGACAGCACCGTCCTACTCCAAAAAGCACCTTGAGGGGCAACCCCGGGTGTGCGGTCGGACCCAAAACCCTGACAATGTCGGCTCTTAATTCATTTATTCTTTCGCCATCCGTGACCCATATGTTGTTCCTGCGATGGAGTTCTGTTCGAAGCTGATCCACTTGGGCTTCCAAATCCCCAATTAGATCATTGCTACTGCTACTGCTATCTTCATGCCGTGGGGCAAGTTGATGACGGGGTACACCGATTGGTCCGGTTGACTTACGCGCGGTCTTTCTGGTGCGTGGCGGCATTTCTTAAGGGGAAAACTTATTAGCATAGTTTTTAGCATGATGCATGTGAAATTACAGAATCAACCTTAATCGATTCACACCTTCTATACATTGCACTCTATATCTGGTCTTTAAATAAGTACTTCAGAAGGAAGCTAGATAAGGAAGAAAGAAATTTTCTAGGTAAGTCTTAGAAAATTCTTTTTGAAGATGCCTCATAACTTCTGCAGAGATGGGCTTTGCTCCGATACCAGCTATGACAGAACCTCCATGTTATTAGGCCAACCTACAGTTATCCTTGTCCAGCGGACCTCAAACAACCCTGCAGGTGCCCCTGAATCACTTGACAAGTTCGGTATCTACTTTTCTTACCTTTCCCAAGAGTGTTTCACCCGTCACGCAGACATTACAAGCATCGGAGATACGAAAATGTGGAAGCAGTTACATAAACTTACCTTTATTTAAAAGTAAGACAGAGTTAAATATTTACAGACAAGATTATAATATACGAGTGCAGAGTATTATTATTTTTACAAACCATGGGAGGCAAAAACCCCTCCCAATAAGTTTAAACAAAAGTTTTATGGAGGATCCTTTCCTCCCGCAGCTTTACTCTTGGTGCTCTTCCTTTGGTACCACCTTAGAACAGAAGCAACAAAAGTTGGTTGCTTCCTCACCTAAAAACAACATGGGACAATGCCCCGCGTATGGAATTACTCAGCAAGTCTTACCCGACGAAAGAAAAGACTCTTAAGGGTATGCTGGCTTTTAGGGAGTCAAGGTAAGGCTTAACAATAATCAAAGACTCTGTTTGCAGAAATGCTTACTAAGAGTGGATCCTTAAAAATCCGAAATTTACTTGTCAGTTTATGTACGATTACCTGTATCTAGAGTTTTTTCTACCCTAGTTTAATCAGTTGTCCTGCACTAGCCAATTTCTTAACATCCCATCATCTTTACTAGAGTTCTACGTGTAAGTCAGTGACCAAGACTTCATAACCGCGAAGGTACGGCGATCCGAATCGATTATACTCAGCTGAGGATCTCTGATCACACGATATATGTAGCACTTAACCCTTGCATATGTCAACCCACCACCGGGGTTCTTAAGACCAGATCAGGTTCATGCCAACCGAGAGTACAAATACACCACCGTCCAGCCTCTTGCCACGGAGGCTACACGCTACTCTCGCCATCTCTCCACTCCCATTGCATGGTATCTTATTCTGGTATTAGTTTGCCCAAGGCAAAGCTTACCCATGACAAGGCCTGTGACCAGTTAAAGGGTCCTCGGTCATCAAGCCTACATCGAGACGGTCCTTAATCGACTCAGACGAAGACACTACACCGAGACTCTCTTCTCGTGCAAGTCACCCGCCTGGTCTCAGTTTAATCATTTCAAACCCAAAGTTTGGTACCTGGTAGAGGTACATCTTTTCCGATGTTGAACCCATCATGGCCATGATGGATCCACCATCAAGTTTTATTTTCAAAAACATCCTTCCCACTTTGCAATATCATCTTTTGTAAAAACAAAACATTTTGTTTTGCTAAAGCAAGACTAAGCATAGGAAAAACTTTTTGTAAAACAGGGATTCAAAGAAAGGTAATCAAATTCAAGGAAGGAAATGCAGGAATTGTTTTAGCATACAACTCCTATCACCTAATGCATCAAATAAGGTGATAAAGATTTTAAAACACAAGGAGGTGGCGAATGCACCAGGGCTTGCCTTGGTTTACAGGTGAATCAGGCTTAGTTCCACAGATGTCAAAATAGAAACAGCTGCCTGCCTGATGTTCCTCAGGTGGTGGTGGTGGAGTCTTCTCTTCTTCTACCTCTTCTTCGTTTTCTAAATATAATCATACATAATAATGAATGCTTATGTAATGCTCATGAGAGTGTAAAGATAATAAGAGTTGATTATCTAAAGTCTTGAATACAATTTTTCTTCACGGTACTCTAGAGAATCAGAGTTTCTAGAGTCAATATAGGAATTCAAAGGGCAAGGGGGGTAGGATTTTCGGTTCTAAGTATCAAACAAGGTCCAAATCATACCAAACTCTACCCAAGGCTTCTAAATATTATATAAGAGTTATCTAAAAAGTTTGGGGAATTTTGGAATCATTATCTATTTTCTAAAACAAAGTTTAGATTGTTTATAATTTCTTATTTGGACTAAAAATCATGAAACTATTTTTATTAAATTCTATAGAAAATTAGGAATCTAGAAAAATTGGTTTGGCATTTTTACCATTTTTCTATAATTTTCTAGAATTGTTTTAGCTCTGGCAGAAAAAGAAAAGGAAAAGGGAATGAACAGTGTTGGATATAAACTAGCCCAGTCGGCCCAGTCCGCACAGGAAACCGGGACGCACCCGCGCGCGCGCGTCTACACGTGCAGATTTGTAGAAATGACCCTGTCATTCTAAAATTCTTTAAAGAATCCCTTGCACTATTCCACAGTCTCACTGACACTTAACAATGATATCCCTGCGTTTTCTTTTCTTCACCAGACTCGGCCCACGACGGTGACCGGCGGGCAGCTGAGCTCCGGCCAGCCAATACTGGCCGGATTACGCTAAGACCGGTGCTTATTTTTGGTTTAAACCTAATTCCAGCCCTGAAGAGCGTTCCACTCATTCAATTTCATGAACGGCTACCCAAATGTCCCTGGCCACGGTGACAACACGGACAACCCAAAGAACAACGTGTTCCTGGTGATTCATGGCGGTCTAGTTCAATCAGAGGGGTCGAGGAGCTTGAGGAGGACCTAGGAACGCTAGAACAAACGATCAAGGCGCTGGGACTGACCTGGAATAAGCTGGCCGCGGTGAGGGTGTTCTTGCGGTGTTTTTGAGCAGATTGGGGGAAGTATGAAATTGGAGCTCTCGGTTGTATGACTAGAGGCAATACTTGGTGGTTTGGTGTATGATCATCCTACGGACCCGACGGCGCACTCAATTTATAGCAAGCAAGAGCGGTGGCCGTGAATTCGGGTGACGACGCGCGACGGCCAGAGGAGTGGGAGTTCACTGGCGCAAAGAATTCGTGGCATCAACTGTGGCAGCTCTCACCGGCGATGATCAGACGGTTATAGCAAGTCACGGCGATGCGACGGATGTGTCCAGATATGTGGCGCAAGGCCGTGAGACGGCGGTCACCGGTGAGCTCATCCGATTCCACCGTGGAGAGGTCGATACGATGGCCGGAATAGTTTACGGGCCAGAGCTTATCCACGGCGGTGATATTTACTTGACCCTGAACGCCATCCAATTGGTCCGAGCACGAATCACGGCGGTATGAGCGCGAATCTGGGCGCGGCTCGTTGGCGGCGAGATGCACTGCATCGGTGATCTGCTGCGGTTTACTGTACCATTGAAACCACTAACAGAGCGCCTGACAGATGAGGTTTAGAGCAAATTTTCTCCTAATTTTCTATGACAACATATTCAAGGCTCCGTATCAAAGTTGTAGACCTTTAAACCATCTTCATCTTTGTCATAGCATTCCTAGTTAGATTCTCACTAGATCATGCTTAAATTCAAGCCCTAAGTGCATGAAATTTCACTGCCAGCCTGAATTTCAAACTTAAGATAGTCTGATAGGTCATCTTTAGGCTCATTTAGCTCAGATTTCTACATGGTACCAAGGCATGATTTCTATAGCAAAGTTATTCTCCTTTCATAGATCTACCAAGTTGATGTGGTGACCTAGGGCAAAATACTCATAACCTGGAAGACATGAGGCTTCAAAGTTGGGCTAATGTTAATGATTTCAGACTTAGCCATATAAGTATTAGTGTGGCTATTTTGCAAATTAGCCCAAAACTCAAGGTTTAACTTGCAAACCTACTTATTTGTGAACCATATGACTTAAGACACTTTATTATCATGGTTTTTGCACTTTAGTCCAAAAGAGTACTAATTTTGCACTTAGCCCCCTAGGGTTTAGGTTTAGGGCTTTCTAGGGTTCCAATTAGGGTTTCTTGCACTCTTAGGGTTTGCATCCCACTTGAGTTCATCCATGGTGACACTTTATGACTTTTTCAATTGGATTTTGAAGTTTTTACTTGTTTAAGCCTTGTTTGTTCTACTACACCCAATCTAGGGTTGAGTTCCCTACTCTAGGGTTTTATTTGCAAAATGTCACATCAATACAACTTGTATGAAATTTTGCCTAGTGAATGCACTCTAGGTGTTTCAAACATATGAAATGTCAATGCTTATGATGTTATGCTCAAGTTTTAGTGACAGTAACACCAGGGATGTTACATCTCCCTCCGAAGCCCCTAGTCATCTCAGAAAATCTGTAAGCCTCCTCTCTTCTTTGTCGGAAGTCATTGTCAGTACGGATGTACTCATCCATTTTCTGAAGCAGCTTCTTCAGAGTCTTGGGGGCTTCCTGGCGAAGTATTGAGCCGAAGGTCCTGGCCGAAGACCCTTGATCATGGCCTCAATGACAATTTCATTGGGCACTGTGGGCGCTTGTCCTCTCAGTCGCAAGAACCTTCGGACATACGCCTGAAGGTATTCCTAATGGTCTTGTGTGCACTAGAACAAGGCCTGAGCTATGACTGGCTTCGTCTGAAAGCCTTGAAAACTGGTAACTAGCATGTCCTTGAGCTTCTGCCATGACGTGATTGTCCCTGGCCAAAGAGAAGAATACCATGCCTGGGCCACGTCTCGGACTGCCATGACGAAGGACTTTGCCATGACAGCTGCGTTGCCTCCATATGAGGATATTGTTGCCTCATATCTCATCAAGAATTGCTTTGGGTCCAAGTGCCCATCGTACATGGGTAGCTGGGGTGGCTTGTAGGATTGTGGACATGGGATAGCCTGCAATTCTGCTGCCAGAGGAGAAGCATCATCAAAAGTAAAGGTACCATGATTAAAATCATCATACGACTCATCTTCGTTGAATGAGCCCTCTTGACAAAGCTCCCTGTGTTAGGGCCTTCGGTCATGATCATCTTGAGTAAGATGACGCACTTCCTCAGTAGCTTCATCGATCTTCCTTTGAAGGTCGGCCAGCCGAGCCATCTTTTCCTTTTTCCTTTGCACCTGCTGGTGGATGATTTCCATGTCCCTGATCTCCTGGTCTAACTCCTCCTCCCGAAGTGTTGGACTGGTGGCCTTTCTCTTTTGGCTTCTAGCCTCTTAGAGAGAGAGAGTCTCCTGGTTTGTGTCCAGTGGCTGCAGTGCAGCCCCTGGTGTTGTTATTTTCTTCGGCGGCATGTCGAAGGTTGATGCTTTGCCGAATATTGTGGAAGTGAGTACACCGGAGGTGGGCGCCAATGTTGGGGACTTGTTCTCAAATGCTATGAACTAAGAACAAGGCAACACAGAAAGAAGTTAATGGTTAATGGCCTTCGTCCTTCGAAGCATTATTTCCCTTAGGATATAACGATCCTTGGACGAAGGTCATGAAGGACATACCTTCATCATCACAGTTTATATTGATGAAAGAAGCATATAAAACATGAGAAATAACATGAATAATCATATAATATCATTTATGTGTGCTTTTTATATAGTCATGAATGAATGAGAACAATATTGAATTACATTTGTACCTTCGGCGTGACAGAAGGCAAAGATACGAATGTGACGCACGAGCGAATACAAGTCAGCGTGAACAGTACGAGGGTACTGTTCATCTATTTATAGGCACAGGACGCAGCCTGCATTAAATTACATTCATGCCCTTCATATTCACTATTGACTTAATAACAATCTACCAAGGACTAGACATCCTTTTCCTCCTTAAGTCGGTTCCTCTTTCTGCTACTGAGCCGAAGCTTCCTTGCGCGCAGCTTCGGCGCTGGTTCAACCTTCGTTCCGATCCTGCTTTCCATATTGTGTACAGCTTCATCCCAAGTCCGAAGGTTCTTGTACATATATTATGCTTGGGAAACATTGTTAATCATGTTTTTGAGGACCTTCGGAAGACGAAGGCCCCCAACAGACAGCTTCGGCAATTTTCTTAGTAGGAGCAGGGCTCAAGGCTTTTGTGGTCTCCATGATAGCGTCTAGCACATTGGCCATCCTACTCTTGGGAGTTGCGGCTGGAGCTTTTTGCACTTTCGGCAATTCTGCCTCTGCTGGTGGGCTCAGAATTTCTGGCGTTTTCACTATTTTTTCCACTTTTGGCTCTTCAGCCGAATCATCTTTGGCGTCGGTTGGCCCGACTATAGGCACCTTCGGCGCTACAGTGTGGCAGAACCTCCCAAGCTATTGGGCCCACATGCACCTGTCTTTATCTCAAAGACCTCAGATGGCTATGCATGTGCACCAAATAAATTAACAGGATTCGCCCGATTGCCCCAAGGACACCGGATAAACCACTTACAACCAGGACCGCAGGATAAAGTAAACACAAATCACATACCAACATTTTGCAGCGAAAATCTTATTACCAAATTTTACAAGTTACATCAATTTTTATGATGTACATGATCGAAGTGATTACCAAAAAGTGATTCAAAGAAGTAACTTTGAACTGTATGCTAGCTTAAGGGACCATCCTCAATACGGAGTATAGAATGGTTACTTTGACTTATAAGAAGGCCAAGCCCACTGGCACTTAACACCATCATCAGCAGCACAAAACTACAACCTGAAAAACAACAGGGAATAAAACCCTGAGTATGGAATTACTCAGCAAGACTTACCCGACTAAAGAAAAGACTCTCAAGGATATGCTGGGTGAATAGGAATCAAGGGAAAGGCTTTAGCAAGAATCAACTTAGATACTTTTGCAGAAATAGCTTACTAAAGTGAGTCCTTACTTTCAATATTTTAACGCCAGATTAAATATTAATAGACTCTGGTTGCATCTAGTCTAATTTCACCATCTCATCAATACAACATCATTTTTATTCATATGTTTACATCCTGACGTAGGTTGCAGGTCAGTGACCAAGTCTCCACTGTCCGGGGATATAACAACGATCCGAATCGATTTACTCAGCTGAGGATCTCTAACCACACGACATATGTAGCACTTAACCCTTGCATATGTCAGCCATTCCCACAAATCCTTCACAACGTGAACCGGTCCGCGCTACCCGGGAGCACAGTACTCCTCCATCCAGCCTCTTGCCAGGAGGGTACACGCTACTCCCACCATCTCCCACGCCCAGTGCGCGGTTGTCTTTTCACGTATGGAATAGCCAGGTTCAAGCTTACCCTGTCCCATATCCAGGGCATGTGGCCAGATAAGATAGTCCTTGATCATACAGGCCTACATACACATCCAATCCTTAACTAACCTAGGTGGAGTATCACCTGTTCCTAACCCAAGTCTCAATTTAAGTACTTCCATCCTTAGGAGTGTTTGTGTTCCTTAGGATGAAAAGAGCATCACAGGGAACTTTGCAGTAAGATCCCACCATGCTCCCAATGAAAATATTCTTGCAGGTAGAAGTCATCCTTCCTCAGGATAAACCTGAGCTAGGCATAAGTGCAAAGGACAAACTCTATCTGCATATAAGCAGGGCTAAGCATTTTTCTGAAAATCATATTTTGATACTTCACCAGAAGTATCTATAAAAGGAATGAATTTCAAGGTAGCCAATGCATCAAAGGGTTTCCAAGCAACTCCTATAAACCTAATGCACATTCACTAGACTTAAAGTGTGTAAAAATAATTTAAAACACAAGGAAGGGGTTTCATGCACCGGGGCTTGCCTGGAATAACACAAGGTTAGTGTTTGTTAGACGTCGATCAATTGACGATCAGCCTTTGTTCTGATACTTGCTTCGTCCATCCATCTTCAGGTTAATCCATCAACATCATCTTGCGGAGAAGCTCACGCTTTCCAGCATCTTGTGGTTGTCTCAGTTCTGGTCCTCCACGTCACATGATTAATTATCGTATCTAAATTATTTGCATAATGCACATGAATGCATATAAACAGGGATATCTGTTGGGGGCCTTCGTCCTCCGAAGGTCCTCAAAAACATGATTTGACAATGTTTTCCAAGTGGATTATGTGAACAGGTACTTTCGGACTCAGAACTATGAATATGAAGCACGGCCAGGACGAAGCCTGAACCAGACGAAGGACGAGCGCAGCCGAAGCTGTGCGCAGGGAAGCTTCGTCGCGATAGCAGAGGGGGGAACCGACTTAAAGATGAAAAGACTGCGTGGGCCTTGACAAATTTCCATAAGCCATTAACAAATGTAATGGACATGGATGTAATTTTACGTGGGTTGCGTCCCGCGCCTATAAATAGATGAACAATACTCCCGTACTGTTCACGCGGACTTGGCATTGGTTTTTGCGTCACGCTTGTACTTTTTACCTTCTCTCAGGACCGAAGGTACATTTGTAATTTGAAATCATTTCTATTTCTCCATGTTAATAAAATAGAAATGATTCTATGTTAATGTTTATATTTCACGCTGTATATGAATCCTTCGGCATTACTTATTATATTTACGAAGGTATGTCTATTATGACCTTCGTCCTAAAATCATTATTTCCCGAAGGGGCATGATGTTCCGAAGGACGAAGGACCTTAGTGTTTAACACTTTTCATGTTGCCTTGTTCTTAACTCTTAGCATTTGAGAACAAGTCCCCAACATTGGCGCCCACCTCCGGTGAACTCACTTCCACTTCGAGCTTTTTTGAACACCTTCGGAAGCTATAGACCTTCGCTATGGCGCCGAAGAAAGCTTCAGCGACTGGGGCTTCAGCACTGCAACCGCTGGACCACAACCAGGAGACCGTCTCTCTTCGGGAGGCCCGAAGCCAGAAGAGAAAGGCTGTCAGCCCGACGCTTCAGGAGGAAGAGCTAGACCAAGAAATCAGGGATATGGAGATCCTACATCAACAGGTGCAAAGGAAGAAGGAGAAGATGGCCCGGCTAGCTGAGTTGCAACGGCAGATAGACGAAGCCTCTGAGGAAGTCCGCCACCTCACCCATGATGAGCAAAACAGAAGGCCTCAGCAGAAAGACCTTCATCAGGAGGGCTTCGTCAACGAAGATGACTGGTATGACAATTTCCATCAGGGAAATTTTGTTTTCGATGATGCTTCTCCTTTGTCCGCTGAGCTGCAGGCTACACCTTGGCCTCCATCCTATAAGCCACCTCAGCTTCCCATGTTCGACGGCCACTCAGACCCGAAGCAGTTCCTGATGAGCTACGAAGCAACAGTGTCTTCGTATGGGGGCAATGCTGCAATCATGGCGAAGTCTTTCGTCATGGCCGTCAGGAATGTTGCTCAGACCTGGTATTCCTCCCTTATACCAGGGACAATCACCTCATGGCAGAAGCTGAAGGATATGTTGTTAACCAGCTTTCAAGGATTTCAGACGAAGCCGGTCACTGCACAAGCTTTGTTTCAGTGCACTCAGGATCATGAAGAATACCTTCAGGCATATGTCAGAAGGTTCTTGCGTTTGAGGGCACAGGCACCAACGGTGCCCAATGAAATTGTTATCGAAGCTATGATCAAGGGGCTTCGTCCTGGACCTGCAGCCCAATACTTTGCTAGGAAGCCTCCTCAGACTCTGGAGAAGCTACTCCAGAAGATGGACGAGTACATTCGTGCAGATAACGACTTTCGCCAAAGAAGGGAGGAGGCCTTCAGATTTTCTGAGATGACCAGGGGCTTCGGGGGACGATTCTATCCGAGGCATGTCAGGTCCATCCACAACGCTCAAAATGATGATAAGGGGAGTCAACAGAACAGGCCGCAGTGCTCCTCACAGGCTTCGGGGCAGCAGCAAACTTTCTTTCGGCCACCAGCTCCAAGAGGCAGAGGCGCCAGGGGCTTCGGCGGGAGATTTAGGGATCAACCAAGGAGGACATTTTGCTTATTCTGCGGTGAGAACAAGGGCCATACCACCAGGATGTGCCATGTTACCATCCAGAAACAAAAGGAGCTAGCAGAAGCTGCAGCGCAACAGGGACAGCCGAAGCAGGTCATGCATACCGCTTCGTACCATCAGCCTTACATCCCGGAGTACGTGGGCAACCACCCTGCAGCCTCCGTAGCTTCGGCAAGTCAACCTCAAGCTTCATGGCAACAGCCCCCGCCTCCACCTCCGCTGCAACAAGGCCAGCAGCCAGAAGGGAGCCAATATGTTCCGCACCAAAGGGATCTCAGAGAGCAATCCGAAGCTCGCACAGTCAACAGCACTGTGCCAGAATCGAAGCACATTTATTGACACATATCCTACCTTTGATAGCAGTCTTTTCCATTCAGTTCTATTCTCTGTAGCAAAAAACATTGATAGTTTCCATGTAATAATTTCGCTGTTTCCCACGAGGAAAATTTATTTTCTCCACAGGCTTAAGTTGATGAAGTTTTTGTGTTAACAAGGAGGACCTTCGAAGTATTAAAAATCCTTCGGAGTAACAGAAAGTCGTTCTAAGGAACGCAGAGTAAGTTCATGAAGTCACAAAAAGCCGTTCCAAAGGGAGCGCAGTGTAAGTTTTCTGCTCAAAAGTCGTTCCTAAAGGAATGCAGAGCATACAGCGAAAAGTCAACGCTGATACCGCCTAAGTAAAAGGCGAAGAAGCTCCAAAGACGTTCCTAAGGGAATGCAGAGCTTATACCGTCTAAGTAAAAGGCGAAGAAGCTCCAAAGACGTTCCTAAGGGAATGCAGAGCTTATACCGTCTAAGTAAAAGGCGAAGAAGCTCCAAAGACGTTCCTAAGGGAATGCAGAGCTTACGAATGTATTTTGTGTGAATCTTCGGAACAGACGTCATTTGCATAACATAACATCATCACATCATTTCGCATAGCATGAGCATCATACATCATGTTGCATACGGCAAAAGAAGGGCACACAGTATTAACCTTCGAAAGAATGATTTGAGAAAGTGCAAATTGTGCAAAGTCACGAGGGAATATAATGATAATCTTCGGAAAATAGCTTCGGAGGCTGTTTTTACGAAGCATGGATGAGCTTCATCAGAGCAATATCAAAATTGTTTAGCTTCGGAGAATGCTTTCACGAAGCATGGATGTGTCTTATCAGAACAGTTTTAACGGAGAATATTTTCTTCACGAAGCATGAAAAGAAGGGAAGGTGTTTTTTCGCCGAAGGCTCAAAAATGGTATGTATGTAGAGTTTCATGCATCGTAAAGAATTGAATAATGAAAAGAAACTTGTACATTACATTCAAATGTGCAAAATGTTACATAGATTACAATTTAAATGTTTTTTCTAATAGCATCTAGTCTTCTCTTAAAACTGCTTCGGCGGCTTCATTTAGAAGTTGATCAACAACTTTGTCCATGATAGCTTCGGCCATTTGTTTAATTTCGTCATCCCCTTTTGTGTGGGGATCGACAGTCGATCCAGCAGCTTCTGAGGCAAGAGAACATTTCTTCATTATTATTACAAATCGCGAGCAAAGTTTAAAATGAAAATTACAACATAATAAGAGCGACTAATTAATACCTAATTGCCTTTCGGGCTCTGTACTTCTTTCGGCAGCTTCTGCCACTTTCCTAGCATCATGGATGCCTTTTTCGCTCCTTTGGATGATTTCTTGCGCCATTCCTCGGCCGCCGTCGTTCCAGATATCAGTAAAAAATTTGCCACCAACCACGCTTGCTTCGGCCGAGGGGTCCTTCATGTCTTCGGAAGATAAGGCAGCTTCGGACTGAGCTAAAAATTTTACATGCCCGCAACCTTTCTTCTCTAAGACAGAAGCAATTCCTCTGGCGCCCGAAAAAGCGCAGATGTCGCCACGACTGTTCAGGATCTCCTCGAAGGCCTCTGCTTCGTGGCTAATCCATTCCAATGGACCTTCGGGATTGCCTCGAGAGAAATTCTCTTCGCTGGAAAAGGCGCCCACGCTGGCGAAGCTGGTTTTAATTTTATTCACGCATTCTATAGATTTAACATAACATTTCCTCTGAGATGCACGAAGCTCTTTAACTCTTAACTCCAATTTGTTGACCATATGATCACTGAGTTCTCGTTTTGTTTCCTCAAGCACGCGCTCCTCTCTAGCTCTAGCCAGCTGTTTCTGAAGATCTTTAATTTCACGCTTTTGGGCTTCGGCCTGGGTTTTTGAAGCAGCTTCGTCCTTCTTTACTTTGTCTACCAGCGTAAGCAGAATTTTATCCTTTTCTAGAGCTTCGTTTCTCAGTTTGATAACTTCGGAACGCAAATTGTTGAACGCAATCTCATAGCTTTCATCTTCGGCGTTTTTTTTGGGCTCTTAATGCGTTGCTTAGAATTAAGCCCTGTACGAAAAAGAATCCATATAAGAATATAGGAATGAATTACGTATTAAAAAAGTTTTTTCAAATGCTTAATTCCCAAACCTTTAGGCTATTGTATGCAAGACTGTCTGCGAGATCCTCTTTCGTCATGGCGCTTAATCCAGCTTCGAGCTTCGGGAAGCCTATACTCCTGGCCATCTCTCGGCAGACAGATAGTTCTTTATTATCAGGTAGGCAGTATAGGAAGTCATCTTCATTTGTCCCATTGAATATTACTGCCCCCTTCGGATATTTTAGCTCTTTCGCATAATGGTTGGCTTCATAAGTTTCTTCTGCAGATAGTTTTTTCCCCGAAGCGTGTCGTATAATGTAATCGCATGTGCTGGCAGGAGCTTCGGGGATGGCAGTGTCAATTTCTTCAACTAAAACTGGTTCTGATATTTTTATTGCTTCGGTTTCCAAAGGTTGCTCCTTGTAGGGCTCTGAAGGCCCAGCTTCAGCTTCAGCTTGTTGCGTCGAAGCTTCAGTAGAAGCTTCAGCAACATCAACACTCTTTTTTGGAGTTGTGCTTGAAGACTTAATTGTCTCCAAGACATCTAGTACGTTTACCATTCTTTTCCTTTTTGGGGTCACCGATGGCCCCTTTTGGTTTTTTATTGCTTCGACATTTACCGAAGGACTTAAGATTTCAGACATTTTTGGCTCGTCAACCTTCGGTTTCTCTGATTCTTCCGCTGAAGGCGCTTCAATCTTTTCTTCCATCTTCGGAACTGAAGCTGGTTCGGTAGCTTCAGATGCCAAAGAAATTTCACCAATAAATTCGGGCACTGTGGCCGGCTCAATAAAACGTGTCCGATGGGTGAGCACCTTCATCTTTTTTCTTTGAGGTGCTGGTTCACTAGTGGCACTTGTGGTAGCCTCTGTTGCAGGAGAAGCATTTTTCCTTTTGCGACCCAATACCGGATAATGATAGTCAGGGTAGATGAACCCGACCGCGTCAAACACACGGTTGAGCCTTTTCTTCTTTCGGCCTCCGAAGGCTGCTGATAATGCAGTGTTCTCAGCCTTCGAATATGTGCCAAGCAGTTCGTCACTTAATGTCTCAATACTTTTCAACCAGTCATCATCAGGCTCAACAAATTTATCTGCATACTTGAATGTGTATTTTAGTCTAACTAGTCCGCCTTCGTCGGACTCTTTAATGGTTTCCTTCGGCATTTCCCACTTTTCTGCAAGTGGCCATATCCTGAAGGCAATGTGCTCTTGGACCAAGTCCCTTGTTCCAATGAAGGAGCAGACTACGCCGAAGGCTCTTTGGCACTCCTCGGCTGCTTCGTCCATTTCAACCTTCGGCCTTCGTAGTCCGAAGCGTTGCCAGATGGGGCGCATAATAATACTTTTAACATTTTCTTGCGCTGTTAAGTCATTCTTCACATAAAACCACTCTGTCATCCAGGCTCCGGGCCACCTCTTCCGAAAGGTCGGCACAGGGCAGCTTGACCCGGAGCGGGCACCGAAGCTGTAACACCCAAAATTGTTGTGATATTGTTCTTTTCCCCAGGGCTTTGTCTCGTATAATAATTCATGAATGTTGCAAAAACTCTTAGCATTTGGTTCTAAACCTTGGCTTCTTGCAGCCCAGACAAATATCCCCATCCTTATGATAGCTTCGGGAGTAAGTTGATGAAGGTAGACTTGAAATGTTTTCAGTACCTCAACAACAAAGTTGCTCAGGGGAAATCGAAGCCCAGCCTTGAGAAAGCTTCAGAAGATTACAACTTCATCTTCTTCGGGAGTGGGAGAAGTCTTTTCTCCAGCGTCAGCCCTCACAATAGATATATCTCGAAAATACCGCCCCCTCATATTATCAATATGGCTCTGCTTGATAGTGGTTTTCCCGAAAACCGTGTGACTTGGCCGCCATGGACGATCTTCGGCCTCTTCCCCACCACTCTCTACATCATAGCTGTCGCTGTCACCAGTATCTTCGGACAAACCTTCGAGAATCTCCTTGGTGATTTTCTCTGTATTGGTCTCTGCCATCGCTATCAGGAACCCCAGATTCTTCTCCTCCTCGAGACTCAGCTTCGTCTCAGCAGGGATCTTCTTGCCTTCAGACATCTTCGGAAACGCTAAAAAATTGTTCCCGAGGCCGAAGCTCCAAAATCAAAAAGACCAGCAAATCTTAGTGCACAAGAGCTAAAAATTTTAGTGGGTCGAAGCAGATGGCAAGTGTGCGTACCAAATGAGTTGGCGGTATGATCTTATTTATACGCCCGGGGCGTTGAAAATTGAAAGACCCCGCTTGTCAGTGAATGTTGCTATTCTAGCAAAGGGAAGGTGTTTTTTCGGACCTTCGGCTCAAGGCCTTCGTCCATATCGCAATCTGAATTTATTATTAACAAATTAATATTGCGAGGGGCTACTGTTGGGGGCCTTCGTCCTCCGAAGGTCCTCAAAAACATGATTTGACAATGTTTTCCAAGTGGATTATGTGAACAGGTACTTTCGGACTCAGAACTATGAATATGAAGCACGGCCAGGACGAAGCCTGAACCAGACGAAGGACGAGCGCAGCCGAAGCTGTGCGCAGGGAAGCTTCGTCGCGATAGCAGAGGGGGGAACCGACTTAAAGATGAAAAGACTGCGTGGGCCTTGACAAATTTCCATAAGCCATTAACAAATGTAATGGACATGGATGTAATTTTACGTGGGCTGCGTCCCGCGCCTATAAATAGATGAACAGTACTCCCGTACTGTTCACGCGGACTTGGCATTGGTTTTTGCGTCACGCTTGTACTTTTTACCTTCTCTCAGGACTGAAGGTACATTTGTAATTTGAAATCATTTCTATTTCTCCATGTTAATAAAATAGAAATGATTCTATGTTAATGTTTATATTTCACGCTGTATATGAATCCTTCGGCATTACTTATTATATTTACGAAGGTATGTCTATTATGACCTTCGTCCTAAAATCATTATTTCCCGAAGGGGCATGATGTTCCGAAGGACGAAGGCACCTTAGTGTTTAACACTTTTCATGTTGCCTTGTTCTTAACTCTTAGCATTTGAGAACAAGTCCCCAACAATATCACAAGCCTAAATAATGCTACACGACTGTGAATTAAACACCTAGCGGCGAGGCGTTGTACAATTTCATACGGAAACACTAATTATCGACCTACAACTAAGCACAATAATTATGCATTTCTAGATTAACCAGATCAAAAACAAACATCACAAAGTAATAAACTAGACATATTAAGTATAATACTTGTGTTTTTCCTGCTCAACCGATGCTAGTTCAAACATCACGAAACAGTAAACTACGCAAAGCCCTATATCTCCCTTAGTTAGAGAACACACCAAAAGGCGAACGAGACTTAGGATCATTATTTAGGGACACCTAACTCAGACTAAGGATAGAAACCATTAGTTAACTTTCTAACATAATATTATAATTTAACCTGAATAGCATGCCAACTAATTAGAGCATCACACAATTTAATTAAGCGGGTCTAGTAAAATTTCCTAATTAGCCGTTAGAAACACTAGACATGCTTAAAATGTTATTTACTAAGACCAGGCTTTAATATCACTATATCAACAAAATTCACCAAAGCAATATGGATATTACTAATCAATAAAACACTAAAAATACTAACCAGGCATCAACCACCATACAGGTCTACGAATTAACATTTCAAACTGTTCACAGCACCAAAGCTACAATATGCGATTAACAAGCACATCCATCACATATGCGTTATATATAAAAGATTTATCTTAACACTATAACTATTCAATCCATTCATTAAACTAACTACTAGAAATAGCGAGTCAAAGCATTATTACCAAGTCGAATGGAAATCCCTGAACATGACGACAACCCATGGCTCAGGCCTTTCACCGAGCACCAGGCGGCGCGACGCGGACATCACCATCAACACCTAGATGCATACGTGGTCACAGAATGACACTTACAGCAAGCGACGAGGAGACGGCGACCACCGGCAGACGAACGCCAATATCACAGTTGCGGGCAACTTGACGATGCAAGACGTAGGCGGAGTCAGAGACGATGACGTAGACATGCGTGCTGCGATTGGAGACCGGAGGGGTTGACGATGCGTGACGTAGCACGATGAGGCAGAGACCCATGGCGATGACGTACGGTCGGAAGGTTGACGCTGAGCAAAGCAAGCGCGAGGATGACGTCCACCGTTCCGAGCGCGAGCTCGATCTTGGGCATGGACACAAGTTGGAGCGGAGTAGAAAGCAGCCATGATTGTTTTGCACTATGCGGACGCTGAAGCAGATACAAAGGCGAGCGCAGTGATGCTGGTGCTGGGAAGCCGAGCATGGCCAAGGCACGATGGTGTCATGGCAATGGCCGACGGTGAGCTGCTAGAGGAGATAAAGCTTCACGACGAGCAGAGGAGCAGATGCGTGGCCATCGGAGGTGACGCCGAGCGAGCAGAGAGGGCACGCTGGCGAGCTAGGAGGCTGAGCTAGGAGCGGAAGGGGCGGCCAGCGCCATGGGGACGAGCTAGAGCACCATGGTCCGAGCGCAGCCATGGAGAAGCATCGCGCACAGCCATGGATGGACAGAGGGAGCAGGCGCGCGTGCGCTGGGACAACAGTGAGGAGCTCGGAGCGGTACAGACTTCAGAAAAAAAATCAGCAACGGGATAGGAACGGCTCGTGGCCTATGTCCACGTACGGCGACCGACTACAGGAGATGGTGGGTGGAGGTGGCTTAGTGGCTGGCATGGCTTGAGGAGGAGCACGGCTAGTGTCTTGGCGAGGCCATGGCGGCTCTTAGTGATCTCCCCATAGTGATGCAGGGGTACATGTACCTGAGCCCCATGCCACCGTACACCATGGCTGAAGCTCGGAAGTCAGGGAGAGGGACACGGTAGAGGGGATTCAGGCGGGGTTGACGGTGTGGCTCCCATGGCCGAGCAGGGAGGAGCGCAACATGCTTGAGGGGGATGAGGGAAGCTTGGCTAGGCGTAGTTGGAGATGGGGCGCGGCAGCTAGGACGAACACCAGGGAACATCGGCCATGGCGACGGGATTGGGGAGATGGGGAGGAGAGAGGAGGGAGGTTGGAGCTAGGAGAGAGAGAGACGCAGGGGAACACCATGGGGCATGGCAGAAAGAGCAAAGAAATAGGCGTGGCTAGGAAGATAAGAACGACCACGGCCAGGAAATATCCCCAGCAAGCAGAACAAAAATCAATAGAGGGAGGGCGGCGTGGAGATAGAGATGGAAAGGATTTTTTTCAGAATTTTTTTGTTACTTTCCCTTTTTTATACTGAAAATTGTAGATATTTCGGAATGAGAATTTTCAGTGATAACTAAAGGGTCGACAGTACGTGTAACACGGTTTGATTTGATTCGAAATCTGATAAATTTATCTGCGGTCTGAAAATCAGATTCTATGGTTACGGGCAATTTGTGTGATAATCGGATCTCAATTATAATTCCTTGATTATCAATCTCACACACTATTTCTCTCAGTCACTGCGTGATTCAGATTATTTTGCCTAGAGTATTTTAGTTATCGAGTTCAAACTAATTTGTTCGGAATAGAATCATCAAAGTGGGTCGGGCTTCCGATTTCGTATTCGCGCAAGCGATGAGTTTTAAATAATCACCGGACACACCAATTTTCGGAACAACGATGTTCCAAACGTCACGAAAAATTTAGGACGAGCCTAGATAGCTAAAAATGATGTCGAACTCGTGACAGACAAAACAGATTAAGACAGAGAGACTGTTATTTAGTTCCGTCTAATTTTACGATTCTCACCAGCTGTCGATCATTCGCGTTAACATCAAGGATCACATGCTGAGAGAAACAATTTAATTAATGTGTTGGCGCATTATTTTTTTTTCCGGACAGCGCGAGGCTCCAAATTTTTACATAAAATCAGAAGTTTTCTGATTTTCGTATTCACTTATGCACGCAATCCGAACCAGTTCAAAATTCGCCAGCGGCAAAGATTCGATAATCCAGAAGTTTCTCGAACCCCATTTAATTGCGTAGATTATCGAAATGAAAATGGCACCAAACTCAAACCTTTTCGAGATAGTTAAAATTAATTGTCCATTTTATTCATCGCTATCCCGTGTTAAGGTCCGCACTCGTGATCAAGCAGATGATAAACACCTCGGGTGTTACATACAGTATACCATTCGGCGCATAGGGCGATGGGAGCAGGCTTGTTCTGCTTCGGCAATAGAGGAGGTCCCCTCACCAAATTTAGGCACTACGGCCGTTTCAATATATCGAGGCCGGTGTGTCAAAACCTTCATTTTCTTGCCCTTCGGCACAGCGGTGGCGGCTGAAGTGGCAATTTTTCTCTTTTTTCCTTTCCTCAAGGGGTAGCTATAGTCAGGATATACGAAGCCAATTGCGTCAAAAACCTTGTTTATTCTTTTCTTGCCCTGACCCCCAAAGGCTGCGGACAAGGCATCATCTTCGGCCTTGGAATATGTGCCAAGAAGCTCGTCACTGGTAGCTTCAATGCATTTCAACCAGTCAACATTTGGTTCATCAAACTTCTCTCTGAATCTAAAGGTATATTTCAATCGAACTAAGCCACCTTCACTGGATTCCACAGTAGTTTCCTTCGACATTTCCCAGCTATTCACAAGTGGCCACACCCTATAGGCTATGTGCTCTTGGATTATATCTATTGTGCTAATGAAGGCACAAACATTGCTGAAGGCCTTTTGGCATGCTTCGACGTCACCCTCGATAGCCACCTTCGGCCTACGGAGGCCAAAGCGAGACCAGATGGGCGCTGAATGATTTCCTTGATATCCTCCCTTTCAATCAGATCATTTTTGATATAAAACCACTCCTCCATCCAGGCCTCGGGCCATCTTTTCTGGTATGTTGGCACTGGATAGCTTGCATTGGGGCGAGCAATGAATCCGTAACAACTGAAGTTGTTATGGTATTGTTCTTTACCGGTAGCCTTTGTCTCGTATAGTAGCATGTGCATATTGCAAAAGCATTTCGCACTCGGCTCCAGCCCTTGGCTTCTTACAGCCCAGACAAACATCCCCATCCTAATTATAGCTTTAGGGGTAATCTGATGAAGAAAAATCTGGAATATCTTTAACACTTCAACCACAAATTTGCTCAACGGGAACCGAAGGCCCGCCTTCAAGAAGCTTCGGTAAATAACAACTTCATTTTCCTCAGGGGTAGGGGCAGTGTTGTCTCCTCCAACCCTCACAATAGATATGTCCCAAAAATATCTCCCTCTCATGGCCTCAATATGACTTTGTTTGATGGTCGATCTTCCGAAGATGGTGTGGCTTGGCCGCTAGGGCCGGTCCTCAGAATCTTCATCTCCACTCTCCACATCATAACTATCACTATCATCAGAATCTTCAGACAAACCCTCCATTATTTCCCTAGTAATTTTCTCTATATTCGTCTTAGCCATAGACTCATAAAACCTAGCAATAAAAAGGATCCACAACTTTCTTCTCTTCATATAGCTTCTTCTCCTCTGATGTCTTCCTCTCCTCAGTCATCTCCTCAGTTATCTTCTTCTCCTCACCAATCATCTTGTCCTCAGATATGAAGCAAGCACGTCTTTAAACTAAAGCTCAAAAATTAAGCAAAAGCTTGCAAGCAAGAGATAAAAATTTGAGGAAATAACGCAAGCAGCAGAAATGGCGTATCAAATGCTACCACTGTGAGTTCCTATTTATATGCCTAGCACTTTGCAACTTGGCAGGCCCCGTTTGTCATTGACTTTCGCTATTCTAGCGAAGGGAAGGTGTTTTTTCGGACCTTCGGCTTAAGGCCTTCATTCACGTCGCAGTCTGAATTCGTTGTTATAACAAATTAATACTGCGAGGGGCTACTGTTGGGGACCTTCATCTTCCGAAGGTCCTCAAAAACACAACTAACATGTTTTCTATGTATAATACATACACAGGGACCTTCGGCCTCGGAATAAAGCTGTACACGATATGAAAAGCGCGGTCTGGGAGAAGGATGAACCAGTTCCGAAGCTACGCGTGGAGGAGCTTTGGCTTAGCAGTGGAAAATGAAACCGACTTAAAGAGGAAAAGGCCATCTAGTCCTCAATAGATTGTCCTTAAGTCAATAGTAAACATAAAGGGCATGGATGTAATTTTACACAGGCTGCGTCCTGTGCCTATAAATAGATGAACAGTAACATCGTACAATTCACGCTGACTTGTATTCACTCGCACGTCACTCTTGGACTCATACCTTTTGTCAAGCCAAAGGTACAAATGTAATTCATTGTTATTAATGTTTGTACATAATGAGATAATGAGAATATAAATAATCTGACAATTCAAGATAGTTGCTCATATTATTTTCATGTCTTATATGCTTCCCTACTTTCGTTATTATATGCTAAGATGATGAAGGTATGTCCTGCATAACCTTCGTCTGAAGATCATTATATCCTTAGGGAAATAATGCTTCGAAGGATGAAGGTCTTTAACCATTAATATTTTATGTTGCCTTGTTCCTAACTCATAGCATTTGAGAACAAGTGGCCAACAGTATAATAAATGTTGTTATTGCATAGTAAATATTCATATGAAGCTAACGCAACTAGAATGGTTCAATTTAGAGTTAAAATGGGGAAGTTATGAATTTCCATAGGTTCTAGGTACAAGATTAATTAGGAGATTAATTTTAATATGGTTTCCATGTCAAAACAGAGACACTAGTTGATAAACAATAATATTACAAAATTATAGAAACTGGAATGGATCAATTTGGGCTTAATATGAATTTTCTATGAATTATACAAGTTTCTAGTATTGTTTTTGTATTAAAAATCATTTTCCATAAACATTTATATAAATTACTAAAGTCCAGGGATGGCGCACATGATATTCTAGAAACTCGGGGTTCAACATGCAAATTTCAGGGCCTGCTTGTAGTTTCTGTAGAACTGAGGTGGACTGCGGGCTAAATTCATAAAAGGGCAGGGGTTCTTATGCAAAACACAGTGGCCGAAGGGGTACGCGTGAATATCGGTCGTCCGATCTGGTTTCAAGAGCCCAGATTAGATCTAGCATATGTTGAATCGGTATTCGCTGGTGGTTGTTGGATTCACGATCTACGGTCTAGATTTAAAACAACCCGAATCGATCACGTTTGCCCGATCACACATCTGTGGCCTAGATCAGATGGCGCGAAGGGATATGTCACGACTTCATCTCGGCCATTAGATCCATATCCGACATCCAGCGCACATCCCACCTAATTTCGAGGACCTGGGCGAAAGCGCCGCCCATGCTAGCGGCGGAGACCTCGCTGTTGAATGTCGATACGGTGCCCAGGTGCGAAATGCTCGAAGAGGATAGGCGCTAAGCGATCCTACGAACACAACGAAGTTGTCAGGGGACTCACCGGAGGCAGGGACGATGAAGAGGGGGTGGTCCACGTCGGAGGCGACTCCATGGTACTTTCAGGTGTCCAGCAAGCAATTGCCAAGACGCCAAAGGTCCACAGGCCAAATTGATGGTTGCCGAGGCTCCACAAATCAATGACATCGCCCCGGAGTACCACACCGATGTTCAAGCAACCTTACTGCGCACGCGCCAGCAGCGGACTGTCTGCTCCGGTGGTCGGTCTACCGTGACTACTTTCCCACATGTTGTGCGGAGCACGGAGGAGAAGGATAAGGGAAAAGAAAACCCACGCTATGGTTTTATAGATGAGTGAAGTCCGCGCTGCCTGGTCAAGACGAATCCGCGATTCTCGCACATAGGTTGGGATTGCTGCGCATGCCGCGGAGAAGATGACACCAGCTGCGCAACATAGAGGGTCCACCATGGCGCGAGTGTGGAACAAGGGGAAGGAGACTGATGGGATCCGAAGGCTAGGGAATGTCCCAACAACCGGACTGACGAGACTGCAGAGAAGTCGCGACACTTGTTGCGGTGGAGAAGATTAACCTGACGTCTTGGGCCCACACACCAGGGACAGCTAGAAACTTCAGTGGGCGCGCGTGGCGCGGATGGTTTGTCTGACATGCGGGACCCGCATCGCAGTGGCAGCAACGAGCCAGCGTGCGTGGGTGAAGTGGGATTTGGGCCAAGGAGAGGGGAGATTTGGCCCAAGAGGGGGTTTTCTGTTTTCTTTTTTTTTCTTTCTAATTTTCCCTTGTCTTTCTTTTTTATTATCCTCTTTCTATTCCAAATTCAAATTTCCAGTTCAGTTTAACTTACATTGAAAAGCTCAAATTCTTTTAACTGCATGAGCTACAATTATATTTTTATATTTACTTATTTGCTATCTTACTTCCCTTAATTTAGTATGCACAAAGAAGGGGAAATCAAATAATTCCCAAAACTTTTTATATGACTACATGTATTTATTTATTTTATTATTATTATTTTACCTTATACAAATTTTTGGGCTTTACACTACGCTAATCACCGAGTGATTCTATTAAGCACTTGGGTGTATGAGCACTTGGAAATATCTACTATATGCCTTGGTATGTTGCTTGGGCTCCCACACCTTGAAATGGCCGGTTGGGGTGGTATTTATAGACCTCAACACAAAACTAGCCGTTAGAGAAAAGTTGCTACTCTTTGCAGCACACCAGACAGTCAGGTGCGCCTAGCCGTTGGATTGACACCGCAGGTGACCGCTGGCGCTGCAGGCTTTTACACCAGACAGTCCGGCGGACAGTCCGGTGGCTTCTCTTCACCAGTGCCACCTGGAACTAGCCATTGGCTACTATTTCCTAGTGCACCGAATAGTTCTGCGTGTGCTACCGGACAGTCCGGTGCTCTCAGCCAGACAGCCCGCCAGTGGCACTTGTCTTCGTTTCTTGGACTTTGTCCGATACTTGTTGATCTTCTTGTGATCTTCATAATGTCTTCTTTTGAGGTGTTGCCTTCCTCAATGCCTTAGTCCAAGTAACTTTAGCATCCTGTGAACTACAAACATAAACACTAGCAAACACATTAGTCCATAGGTAATGTTGATCATCAAACACCAAAACCTATTGAGCCAAATGGCCCAAGGTCCATTTTCCTTACAACCTCCCCCTTTTTAGTGATTGATGACAACACAACCAAAGCAAGCAAATATTACAATCATTTGAATGAAAATATGCAATTTACTTGCTAGGATGCATGTTTGTCTCCACAAAGTGAGATTATGGACTTAAGCCTCCCCTCTAACTTCATAATTCACTTACTTCCTATTTTGGACCAAAGAGCCAAAACCACTTGAAGGATCAAAAATTTTAATTTGGTGGTGTTTGGTGTTTGATAACATTCATTTCTTTGGTCGCTACAACTTCTCACCTTTTGCATCAACCACCGAAAAGGAAGACATTAAAAGCATATAGGAAGCAAATAAGACTTGACCTCATAAAAGATTAATCAATTAATACCAATTAAAGCACCAAAAAATTACTCCCCCTAAATGAGTGTTCTTCTTTTGGAAGAAACTTCTCCTGTTGGGGGCTTGTTCTCAAGTGCTATGAACCAAGAACAAGGCAACACAAAATGTTAAAAGATAATGCCCTTCGTCCTCCGAAGCATTATTTCCCATGGGATATAATGATCTTCAGACGAAGGTGTTGAAGGACATACCTTTGTTATCACAGTGTAAATTAATGTAAGAAGAAGCATATGAAATATGAAAGACAACATGAATAATCATATGATGTTATTAATATATTTTAATTGTTATGAATAAACAAAAACGATATTGAATTACATTTGTACCTTTGGCTTGACAGAAAGCAAAAGTCTGAGCGTAATGCACGAGCGAGTACAAATCAGCGTGAACAGTACGGGGGTACTGTTCATCTATTTATAGTCATAGGGCGTAGCCTGTGTGGAATTACATTTATACCCTCTACAATTTGTTACATTCATGACGCAAACTATCATGGGTCAATCTATCTTTTCATCTTTAGGTCGGTGCAACCCTTCGTCTTAGGTATGTCACTATGCCGAAGTTTCCTCTGAGGTAACTTCGGCGTTATTTCCGTGTTGATCTTCCGAATGTGTTTCTTTTCACATGACCTTCGGCTTTGGAGCAGACCTCCAACAGTAGCCCCTTCATGGTGCTAGATCATTTTTCGTAACGAGCTTGATCCGTGAAAAAGTTCTCTTAGGCTTCGGAATGCCAAAGGTCCGAAAAACACCTTCCCTAAGCTCGTTGCCGAGAAACGATTAAAATATTCCGAGCGCAGGGTGACCCCACTATGCGGCGGGTTTGCGCGATCTGGTAATTCACCTTCCTGCGCACTGTGGTCCACCGATCAGTGGGTGCGAGCGACTGTTCAACAGGTGCAGGTGGCTTGGCGATTCTCCTTCCCACCTGCAACACTATATAAACAGACGGGTAGGTGTGAAGTTCCCACAGCATTCATTATTACTGCACTGTTATGCTGCTGAAAAATTTGACCATAGCCGAAGCTTATTCACTGCATTTCCAAGCAAGCCACTGTTCTGTATTAGCTTTGTCAAAAGAGAGAGCTTCGTCAAAAAACTACAAAAAAACAATCAACTTCGTAAGAACTGCAAGAAAATCAACAAATGGCCGGAGTGCGCTCAACCGCTAGATTGACCCACGACGGAGAAGAAGCCGAAGCTGTTGAAACTGCCCCAATCTCCGAAGTGATGAGGCAATCGGGACTGGTTGTAACAGAGGGTGCCTCTGACGAAGGTGCACCTGCTTCCGAAGCTGAACAGGCTGACATTGAAGAGGGTAATGCTGATGAAGAAGAAATAGATTATAACACCGCCATGCCATCCAAACCCAGCCACTTGGACTTTGGAAAGTCTACTGTCTCTGTGGCTGATATGCCCATGATGTTAAAACTAGGCTACTTCGAGGAAGCCGAGAAGAAGCTGATTCATTTTGGCGGGGAAGAATCCACTCCGAAGCCAGAAAATGATGAGGTGGTAGTTTTCAGAAGTTTCTTCAAAGCAGGATTGAGGTTTCCTTTGCATGAAATGATTGGGGATGTTTTGGAAGATTTCAAAATTTATCATCATCAGCTGACTCCTAACACCATCGTTAGGCTCAGCGTCTTTATCTGGGCTCTTCGAAGCCAAGGAGTGGAGCCGCTTGCCGAAGCTTTCTGCCAGGTGCACGAGCTTCATTATCAGACGAAGGCTAGAGAGAATGGGCTTCACAAGAATTTCAGCTGTTACAACTTTGCTTATCCCAAAGATATGAAGACTCCGGTGGTCAGCTATCGCACCAAATGGCCAATCGGTTGGAAGAATGAGTGGTTTTATGTTAAGGTTGATGAGAAGAAGGAGAAGATAGTTTAGAGACCACTGGCCCTAACCTTCGGGTTAACTAGGCCCCTGTGCGACATGCTACAAGGATCACCATGCCGAGAAGCTGTGGGCGAATTCTGAATTGTGTCTGAGCATATCGGTACTAGAGATTTGGTGCAAAAATACTTAGCCAACAAAGTATTTCCGACGTTAAAGGAATGGAATATGCTGAAGCTTAAAGGAGAAAAGAAAAAGAATGAACTTGTTCGACTGCCCTATCACTTCAAGTTCAAGAAACATTTCAAAGGGCCTTGCCAAGAATGGTTGGAAATGATTGACGCTATGTGCAATGAAATTTTGGGAAACTATACTAAGAAAGAAGATCAATTGATGACCGCAGCCTTCGGTACCCGACCGAAACGAAGGCTGAATCGAGTAATGGATGCCCTGTAATTTGAATACCCTGACTATGAACGATTAAGCAAGGGTGCCGAAGGGCCAAAGCGAAAAAGAGTTGTCAGTGTTATGAAGAGACAAGCTGCTAGAACGATAGAAGAGGATGAGAAAGCTTTAAAGAAGAAAAATCTAGCCCTGAGCCGAAGGTGGCTGTTCCAAAGAAAAGAAAAGCTACGGCTGCGAAGCCAAGAACCACTGATATAGAGGAAGAAGTTCCTTCAACGCCTCCTGCTGCTGACGTGGAGGAAATTTTATAGGTAATGACCGAATCTTTACCTCTCAAGCTAAGTCCACTAGGGCCACAACTGATGAAGCTTTTATAGAAGAAAGAGGAGCCTACGGCAATCAAGAAGCCTGCTGAAAAAAGGCAAAGGATTATTACTGTTGTTGATGCTATTGAAGAAACGCCACCATCGGCTTCGGCGTCAAAAACACCGGTTGTCGAAGACACTGTAGCTACCGAGGCTGCCCCGCCGAAGCTGCAACTGTCGAAGCTGAGACGGCTGAAGATACAAATCTGGAAAGCACTTTTTCTGATATTGATAAGATGCTTTTGAACATGGCTGCGGAAGAAGCTGCTGCAGCTGCCGAAGAAACTCTGGCCCCAGCGCCCGGGAAAGAGAAGGGGAAGGAGATTTCCGAAGATACTCCGGAGGAAAAGGATTTTAATTTTCAAAACATACTTGGGCAAAGGCTATCTAAAGCTGAGAAGGAAGAGCTGAGGGATTATGCAATATCATGCGGCTATCAACCAGGAGCATTGCTCTTCGGTGGCGTTGACGAAGAGAGCTTAGGATGTCTCCGGGACCAGACTAGAGCGAAGGTTGTCAGCACTCTATCGGAGAGTTTTGGCTTTCCGAAGCTTGAGGCCGACCTCAGCAGATACTGGCGGCAACATATCGTCGGTAGCTTGTTTTATTCTAATTTTAAGGTAAAATTCCTACCTTAACTTTTTTATTATTTTCGAGATGAAGGTTGCTTCTGATGAAGGTTATTTTTTCAGAGTCTACTATTAAGTAAAACCTTGAGGATGCAACAAGACCTCGAGGACAAGAGAAATGAGGTTATAATTGAGGGCTTAGAGGCCAAAATTAAAGATCACGAAGCTGCTTTGGAGAAGAAAGATTTCATGATTCAAACAATGGAGGGTTCGTTGGCAGAAGCCCAAGCCGAGATTGCTAAATTAAACAGTGAACTCTCCACGAGATCAAAAAGCTTCGAACAAGAGAAGAAGGATTTTGATGCAAAGCTTGAAGCTGAAGTTGCAAAGAGTTCAAACTTGCAAAAGTCATTGAAGGAACTTCAAGATAAATGTCTGAACTTCGGCAACCGTTGCGTGCAACGACTGAAGCAGGTCTTCAACTTAGTTGGAGCCTATTCTGAAAAGTTTAAACCTTCATCTGAAGACCTTCCAGGCATCTTTGATCATATTGAAGGCGAAGTTGATGCTCTTGATGAAGTCATAGTTGGGCATGGTGACTTCTGTGCTCTACTAGCTTCTCGTGGCACAGCTGTTGCTTTTATGAAGGCTGGTTGCACGGACGAGAATATTGTAAACAGGCCAAACTTCAGCTTATCACCAGCGGACTTGAATGACATCCCCGGCCTGGCCCGAAGCATTGGGAACAGATTCTTAACTCAAATTTGGGCAAAGGGTGGACGAAGCTTGGTTGGTGACGAAGCTCGACGTCACCTCAAACCGGTAATAAACTCATACTTTGTGCTTACCTTTTCCTTGAAACTTGAATTTACCTTATGACGCTTTGTTATGTACAGGATGACAAAGCCGAAGAGCAATGATCCAAAGCTTGGTGGATGAAGCTGAAGCCAAAAACATTGCTATAAAAAAAACTTTAGAGAAACTTTTGAATTATTCTTGTAAAGAATATTGTAATTTAAGAATCAGATACTACTCTGTAAATTTGTCCATACCTTGTAATATATTTTTACCCTTTCGTCCATGTATGAACTACTTTGATGTGGACGAAACTTGTATTTTTAATCCGAAGGCGAAAAACACCTTCCCTTGTTTTCGTACACAATGAAGCATAAATTTGCTTCTTTTCCTTTCGCTGAAGCCTTATCATTAAAGCCGAAGCAACTGTCTATATTTGTATGATATGATGATGATCCTATGTATGTCTAAATGAATGTATATGAATGCAATAAATGATGTGATGTATTGTGCAAATGAATGTCCAGACACATGCTTACGAAGCCACATCATAACTTTTCATTCCCTTAGGAATAGCTGAAATCTCTTTGCCGTTTATTTTTCGGCTGCACCGCTTATTTTTCGGTGTATGTTCTGTATCCCCTTAGGAACGTCTTTTGAACTTCTTTGCCTTCTATTTCGGCGGTATCACCGTTGACTTTTCGGTGTAAGTTCTGCATTCCCTTAGTAACGTCTTTTGAACTTCTTCGCCTTTTATTTCGGCGGTATTTGGCTCTGCATTCCCTTAGGAACGACTTTTGAACAGAAAACTTACACTGCGCTCCCTTAGGAACGACTTTTTGTAGCTTCGTCGTGCTCTGCATCCCCTTAGGGACGGTTTTCGAGCTTCTCCCTGTTTTTTTCTTTTTTCTGCACTCGATGGTGCATACTCAGATTTTACATTTTACATATTTTTGGGGGATTTTGCTCTTGTAGAGCTGGATAAGAAAGGAAATAATTACAAATTATGGCCCCATTAAAAACCTTTCTCCCCCTTTGGAAAGGAAAAGGGTGCCATAGAAAATATGAAAAAGATTACATCAAGTTACACATAATATCGTCGAAGCTCATTCGCATTCCAAGATCTAGGAATGTCATTGCCGTCCATATCCTTCAATCTGTAAGAACCGGGTCTTGACGAAGATACCACCAGAAAGGGTTCTTCCCACTTTAGTTGTAGCTTGCCTACTATGTCTGGATTGGCCACTCTCCGAAGTACCAAATGACCTGGCATAATGCTTTTCAGTCGAACTTTTCGGTCACGCCATTTTATTGTTTTGGCTTGATATTTATTGATATTTTCCACAGCCTGAAGTCTGGTCCCTTCTATAGCATCTTTTGCCATAGAATAATTAGCTTCGTCCTCGGCCGAAGCTACTATTCTAATTGACCCTGCCTTGGCTTCTTCTGGGGTTATAGTTGTATTGTGGCTCCACACCACTTTAATCAACTCATCTAGCCACTTTCCTCTGGGTTGATTGAAGATTAACTTCATTATTCCCGTCATTATAATACCATTTGCTCTTTCGACCAGCCTGTTTGACTCTGGGTGCCTGACTGATGCAAAATTAATCTTCATGCCAATTTGATCATAGAATTCCTTGAAAGCTTTGGCATCAAACTGTGTTCCGTTGTCCACAGTTATAGCCTTCAGCACACCGAAGCGACAAACAATGTTTTGCCATAAGAATTTCTGGACTGTGACCGAAGTTATTGTGGCCAAAGGCTTCGCTTGAATCCACTTAGAAAAATATTCTATGGCCAACACAACATATCTTAAATTTCCTTGTGCTGGTGGAAGTGGACCTAACAAGTCTAGGCCCCATCTTTGTAATGGCCATGTTGGTTGTATTAACTGAGTTAATGACGAAGGTTGTTTTTGTCCCTTGCACATTTCTGACAATTTTCACACTTTTGGACCAGATCTGCTGCATCCGAAGCTGCCTTCGGCCAGTAAAATCCCTGTCTAAAAACCTTTCCCAGCAAAGGCCTAGATCCAATATGAGATCCACAAAATCCTGCATGTATCTCCTTCATTAGTTCTATACCTTCGGTTCTGGATAAACACTTGAGAAGGGGGAGCAAACTCCATGTTTGTATAATTCCCCTTTTATTATGATATACGGTCTTGCTCTTGCTTCCATTCTCTAATTATAAACTTCGTCGTCCGAGAGGAAGTTACCCTGGAGGAAAGATATGATTTCAGTCATCCAATCTTCAATATGTACTGGAGAAATGGCGAGCACTGCTCTCTCCATGAGTTCAACCGAAGGTGCCTTTATTGTTTCAAAGAATACTTCCGAACATAGAGGGAGCCCCTAGGCCGCTGATTTGGCTAATAAATCTGCGTGCTCATTTTCACCTCTTGGGATATTCTTAACAGAAAAACCTTCGAAAGAAGCCTCCAACCTTCAAACTGTATCCAGATATCTTTAAAGCTTCAGATCTCTTGCCTTACTACTTTTGTCCACATGGCCAGAAATAACTTGAGAAGCAGTTTTCAGAATGGCCCTTATTATTCCCATTGCCCTTAACTTCCGAAGCCCCAACAGAAGTGCTTCGTACTCAGCAATATTATTTGTGCAACTGAAATCAAGCTTGGCTCCATAACATGTTTTGACTTTCGAAGGTGCTACTAGAAAAGCAGCTGCTCCAGCGCCGAAGGTTCCCCAAGAACCATCATAGAACACTGTCCAAGCTTCGGCATCTTTATTTATTTCTTCTTCCTGAGCCCCTGGCGTCTAGTCAGCGATGAAGTCTGCTAACGCCTGGGACTGAATTGAAGATCTATGCACATAATCAATGATGAATTCGTTAAGCTCTACAACCCATTTTCCAATCCTCCCAGTAGCTTCTCTGTTCCTCATGATGTCCTTTAGAGGTTGTGATGAAGGAACAATTATGTGGTATGCTTGAAAATAATGCTAAAGCTTTTTGGAGGCCATTAACACATCATATAATACCTTCTCCAATTCTGTGTAATTTTTCTTTGATGGACTTAAAACTTCAGAGACAAAGTCTACTGGAACTTGCTTTTTAGCTTGACCATCTTGCTTCTCCTACACCAGTGCTGCGCTTACTGCAGAATGCGAAGCTGCCACATATAAAAGCAATAGAGCCCCTGACGCAGGTGGGGTTAGCGTTGTTAAATCAATCAAATATTGTTTCAACTCTTCAAAAGCTTTTTGTTGCGTTAGGCCCCTGAGAGCACCTAGAGGAGGGGGTGAATAGGTGATCCTGTAAAAACTTGAAACTGAAAGCCACAAAACTTGATTAAGAGTTAGTAGACTAAATAGCGAGCTCTTGTGAACACAAAGTGTCACAGAAAAGCAATCACAAAAGACACGCGAGTTATCCCGTGGTTCGGCCAAGTACAACACTTGCCGACTCCACGTTGTGGCGTCCTAATGGACGAGGGTTGCACTCAACCCCTTTCAAGTGGTCCAAAGATCCACTTGAATACCATGGTGTTTCTCTTTCTTTCACTATATCCCGTTCGCGAGGAATCTCCACAACTTGGAGCCTCTCGCCCTTACAATTTGATGATCACAAAGAAGCACGGAAGTAAGGGTGGGAAAAGCAACACACACAAGACTCGAAGCAAGAGCACAAACATGCACACTAGCCAACAACTTGAGCTCTAAGTTCACACACGGAGTTCTCAACTCAAGAGGAGCTTAAATTGCTATCACAACGAATCAAATGCGCTAGAATGAAGTCTTGGTGCTTAGGGATGATCAAAGAATGCTTGGTATTCTCCTCCATGCGCCTAGGGGTCCCTTTTATAGCCCCAAGGCAGCTAGGAGCCGTTGGAAGCAATCCAGGAAGGCAATTCTTGCCTTCTGTCGGGTGGCGCACCGGACATCCACTGTTCACAGTCCGGTGCAGATTGCTTTCCTAAATTGGCGCAGCCGAACGTTGAAGATTTGGAGCCGTTGGCGCATCGGACACTGTCCGGTGCACACCAGACAGTCCGGTGCCCCCATCAGACCGTTGGCTCAGCCACGCGTCACGCGCGGATTGCGCGGCCTACCGTTGGTCCACCGGACAGTCTGGTGCACCACCGGACAGTTCGGTGATTTTTAGTTGTACGCTGTTGACTGTTTCCCGAGAGCGGCGACTTCACCGCAGACGACTCACCGGACAATCCGGTGCACCATCGGACAGTCCGGTGATTTATAGCCGTACACCGTCGTCGAGACCCGAGAGCAGGTTGTTCATCGGGACTGGTCCTGGCACACAGGACACTGTCCGGTGCACCACCGGACAGTCCGGTGCACCCAGACCGAGCAGCCTTTTGGCTGTACACAGCCAACTTTTCCAAAACGATTTCTCCCTATTTCCAGCACTTAGACATAATACATTAGTCTTCAAAACAATGTACTAAGTCTAGAAACATACCTCTAATCTTGATTTGCACTTCTTGAGTCTTTGGCACAAATATCACTCAAAGCATTTTTGTGTGGAGCACTTAATCACCAAAATCTTATAGAAATGGCCCAAGGGCACATTTCCCTTTCAATCTCCCCCTTTTTGGTGATTTATGCCAACACAACAAAAAGCAACTAAAGAAGTCCAACATCAATGCAAATGAGAACAAAAATTTGTTTTTGATTCAAATTTGACATATTTGGATCATTCTTTGCCACCACTTGGTTTGTTTTTGCAAATCAAACTCAAATTCGTATCTCTAAGTCAAATTCACTTGTTGAGGCATAGAGAGAGGTATTCCAAGAGAAATTGATCAAAGATTCAAAAACTCCCCCTTTTTCCCATAATCAAACATTCTCCCCACAAGAGACCAACTTTTGACAATAAGAGACAATAAGAGTATTTTGACAAAACAAAAGCTCTAACTCTACTATTTTCAAAATTCTCAAGTGGTAGCTGATCCATTTGCTTTGGCCTTAATTTCTCCCCCTTTGGCATTAAGCACCAAAACGGGATCATTATTGGCCCTCAACCCCATTGCCTCACCAAAAATCTTCAATTAAGAGTAAAAAGGCAATAAGAGCATGGAGATGAACTTGGAGTAAATTACCCTTTCATTGGAGTGCAGTGTGGTGGAACTGCCCAAATTATTCCAACTTAAGTGCCTGAGTCCCGCCTTAGAGGCTAGACCACACTTAAATGGGAATAATCCGTCAATCCCTCAGATCTAGTCCGACGAGGCCACTGACAAGATCAAGTACCACAGTCTCACTCGATGGTGAGTCACAGAGCAAATACAATAAAGCATAAAACCATACATTAAAGAGTATTAAACTTATTACATCATCATCGGGGTTTTAGCAAAAGTAGTCATCCTTGTTCGAAGTGCAGCGGAATGAAACTAACGATAAATAAACAGAGAGATGGGGAAGCCTGTCCCATCACTCCTCATGCTCCTCCTCAGCCGAGGCAGGGTCCCACTCGACTGTCCAACCCGGTGGCAAGGTGGATGGCCAAGTCACTCCAGCAACCATGTCCTCTAGAGAACCTGTAAAATTATGCCACAAGCAAGGCTGAGTATACTAATACTCAGCTAGACTTACCCGGTGTGAGGAGTCTACTCCTCTACCTCTAGACATGCAGCTGTTTGGCTGTGGGTTTCGTTGCCAAAAGCACTAGCTGAGTTTATAAATCAAGTTTTAGCTTTGTCAAGTTTTAGTGTGACTCTCTTAAGACTAGAAGTGTACTATCTACTCATTCATGGTAGCAAGCAAATTTAGCAATCAACATCTTTTGTCACATCATCACATTTCCACTTGTTACTCAATGTAGCAGCATGGATCAAGCAGTCTCATTAGCTGCGAGAAGCAGACGATTTGAATCGAGTTTTTAAAACCTTGCAAGGTAAACCTAAACACACGACGTGGCGAGGCACTCCATCCCCACACACATCAACTGTCCCCATCGATTCCCTGGCAACAGAAAGTGGCTCACCGCCTTGGCGTACAATGCCTCACTGACCCCACTACCGTCGTGCAGTGACCGCACTTATACCCACCATAACCAGAATGGGAGACAACGTCTCAGGTCGTGTGAGGAGGGCAATCTGCGGCAGGTTCACTCAGGTACTAGGCTTACCGATTTACCATATTTCTTGGCATGTGCTTAGTACGTTCAAACGCTTGACACACGGTACCACACCTTAATCCTTATTCCAATTTTTATCCCGTAGACAACCAATCCCCATGGATTGTTGTCCACAATCAATCATCATTATGATAAGAAAGTGGATACAACCCATTCCTGACCTCGCGCGAGTGCTAGAAAAATCACTCGACTTCTACCGAGATCCCTAATTAGTAAAGCAGCTACTCGACCTAGCATACTAGTATCCATCATAAAAGGATTCCTGAGATCATGCAACTAGGGTTTCAAACAGCTCCTACACTTAAGTGCACATTCAATCCTACAATCATTAAGTGTAGTAAAATAGCATAATAAATAGGTTATGCATAAAACCGGGGCTTGCCTTCCAAAGCTCGGGCAGGCAGATCCTCTGGGGCAGGCTCTGGTGCTGGATCCGGGGCTACCTCCTCAGCAACACCTTGCTCCGGCACGAGGACGTACTCTCCGTCAGCGAGGTTGCAATCTATCGAATGCAATGAATAAGAATATATATGCCATGATTATGCAGAATTTAATAATCATTATGCTAAGTGAAGAAAAACTAAGTTAGCTAGTAACTTAGGGTTTCCTGGATATACGGCTCTTAGTGGTTTATGCTTACCAATTTAGGTTTAGGTTTTATCTAAGGATAAGCACAGTGGATTGAAACTTGGATTTCCCTTAGCTGTTTTAGTAGCTATTTAAGGGGTTTTGCTGGTTGGGTTAGGGTAACAGTAATCTCCACTATTAATTTTCCTTTTTCATTTTCTATTGATGAATTCTAGTGTGGGTTGAACTACAACAGTGGTTTAACTTCTTCCAAAAATTCTATAAAAATTACAGTGGGTTACTAGTTGTTATTGTAATTTGTCCTATAAATTTGAGGTGGTTATTGATTCAGATACTACTTATGCAAAATTAACAAGGATAAGTTTTAAAAGGGCACTTTACACTATAGCTATGATTTAATTGAGGTTTCTATACCAATTTTTATTTTTGTCCAGATACATAGGTGATATTAGGCCTTTGTGTTAGAAATCACAGAAAAAGGCATACTGGATATTTAGTTGTGAATTTCTAAAATTTTATGCCAAAAAGGTGCTTATAACTAACTTGTTATTTGAAAAATATCAAACAACAAATTTCATATTTTCCTTATGTTCATAATAACAAAACATTAGTTATCCCAAGGTTTGGGGTGTTTTCTCCTTGGGGTTATTTTTCTAGGGTTTTTCTAAGTTTTCCTTGTTTCCCTAAAATAAAAGGTATCTCATTTATTCTGTACTAAATAAGGGTATAATAAATTTTTCTAGTGAACTATACTGAATAAGTGAACTAACAAAAATGTGTGTGTTCCCTGGTTCTTTATTTAAACCACCTTTAATATTTTCTCTAACTTTAGGCTAAAAATGATTTGAATGGTAAACTCTACCTTAACTTGGTGTACAGAGGGGTTTATTATTTTTGTACATGTTAGGAAGTGATCAAGTACTTCTCTAAATTTTCTTAACCCCAGTCAAATAGTGCAACTATTTTTCCTTATTTCTTTTAGCTTTTGACCAGATAACCATTTAAATCAAAACCTTAAAGTTTTCTGTAACACTTAGGGGTTTTATATTTTTCCTAAGTAGTTTACATTATTTAAGATCTGGCAAAATTGGTTTGACTCGATTTGGGTAAACCAAACTGAAGTTATGGGTTTTTCAAGTTCTGTTTGGATTAAAAATCAGATTATTAATAAGGTTTCCTGAAAATCCACTTTGCATCGAAGCCGTCAGGTTCCTCCCAAATCAATCCATTCATTTCTACCCCTGTGCTACTATTCCTCTGAGTCACTAACAGTGCACAAAACCCCCTGGCCTTTCTTTCTTCTTCCCCGAGGTCGCTCCCCTTATGCAAACAGTATCCGCGGGAAAGAAAAGGGCGGCGCGGCTTACCGGCGGTGAGAGAGGTCCAGTGAGGGGCGGGGTTGGCTTCGGGAGGTTCTAGCGGTCACAGCGAGGTACGGCTCAACGGCGGTGGTGGCCGGAATCGGCCGGACCACGTGCGCAGGCGGGTGATCTCGTCGGCGGCGAGTACTCCGGCTTAACCACGACGATCTAGTTCAATCAAACGGCACGATGAGCTCCACGGGGCGACATAGAGGCTATATGCGCAAGGAATCGAAGAATGGGGCAGAGATTTACCCGATCTACGATCACCGGCGGTCGGGTGAAGTCCGGCGACCGTGGACTGGCTTCTCCGACGAAGCAAAGTCCGATTCCTTACTCGGGGAGCTTCACTGAGGCATGCACGATCTCTTCCGAGGGTCGGGCGTGGCTGGGAAGGGCTCTGCTGGCTGGTCTACGGTGGCGGGGGATCGGGTGGCCGCGGGCACGCCGTTTGCAGGGCAACACTGGTGGTTTCTGGCTCCGGTGAGGTCGAGCGTGCGCGGGGGAGTACGGTCGACGCCTGAGGGGGCTTTATAGGCACGGCCGCGAGCAGGGGACACGGGCACGGCTCAGCGCGGCGCGGGGTGCGCAAGGTCGGGCGCGGGCGTGCTCTAGCGCGCTCAGAGCGCGTCGAACACGTGGAAGTGTTCTTCTGCCCGTGTTCAACAGCTTGCCGAGATCGCAAGCGTGCGAATCTTGGCAAAAATCCGGCGCAGGCCTCCTCCTGGCACCTAGGGCTGTCTCTTGTATGTGAGTCCCCATGGCAGATATGCCCTAGGTAGGGAGATATGCGGACGCCAAATCTGGCTTGTCCCTCTGCCCACCTCGCGACAAAAGCCATGCCAAATCATGTCAAACGTCTTAGGCTCAGTTTCAACTTTTTCCAGTGGGTTCCTTAGGTGGTATGACACATTTTTGGTATACAACTCAAGTGGTTTTGGTGCCATTTACTTAGTGAACACGGTGGATCTTTAGATTAGGTTCAAAATTTGACTTAGAAAGAATTAGAGAGCTCTAGCTCTCTCTCCACTTAAGGAATGGATTTGGGGTTCTTTAAGGGGTCTTTTTGCAATTTTTCCTCCATATATTTTGTAGATTATAATGTTACTTAAACTTTGGCTAAAGGTTAACTCATGATTTGCACATTTGCTTAACCTCCCCCCTTTACCATGGTTTTGGGAGTTAAGAGCTTAAGAAGGGTCTAGGGTTTATTCTTCTCTTGCCCAAGGTGATAATTGCATAAATGCTTGGGTAGTGCTTTTGGTCATTAACATTCTTGGTTAATACATGGTTCCCAAGGTGTTATGCTCTTCTTCTCAAGTCTCTCCCACATGTGATCACAGTCATTAGTGCATAAATGTGCCATGGCCATGGTAACACCTGGGGTGTTACATGCAGTGGAAGTCTTGCATGGCCCAAGTTCAAATTTTCCCTTTCAATCACCTTTGAGACTAAATTAAGAAAACTCAAGCGCACGGTTAGTCTCAAAGGGTCAAGTTGTAGCATTTCTCCCCCTAAATATGTGCATCATTCACACATGGACTTGTGAGGTCCGGGGATCCCTTGCACAACTTGAGCACCATAAATAAGCAATAACATGCATAAAAGAACATGATCAATGGCATAAAACACATGTATGCTCTATATCAATCCAAGTTACGCGAATCTAAGACATTTAGCTCACTACGTAGCCTGCAAAAGGTCTTCTCATCTAAAGGCTTGGTAAAGATATCGGCTAGCTAGTTCTCGGTGCTAACATAAAACACTTCGATATCTCCCTTTTGCTGGTGGTCTCTCAAAAAGTGATGTCGGATGTCTATGTGCTTTGTGCGGCTGTGTTCAATAGGATTGTCCGCCATGCGGATTGCACTCTCATTGTCACATAGGAGTGAGACTTTGCTCAGATTGTAGCCAAAGTCCTGGAGGGTTTGCCTCATCCAAAGTAGTTGTGCGCAACACTGTCCTGCGGCAACATACTCGGCCTCAGCGGTGGATAGGGAAACGGAAGTTTGTTTCTTAGAACTCCACGACACCAGGGACCTTCCTAGGAATTGGAACGTCCCTGATGTACTCTTCCTATCGACCTTACATCCAGCATAATCGGAGCTTGAATATCCAATTAAGTCAAAGATAGACCCCTTTGGATACCAGATCCCGAAGCAAGGCGTCGCAACTAAATATCTAAGAATTCGCTTAACGGTCACAAGGTGACACTCCCTTGGGTCGGATTGAAATCTAGCACACATGCATACGCTAAGCATAATATCTGGTCTACTAGCACATAAATCAAGTAAAGACCCTATCATAGACCGGTATGCCTTTTGATCAATGGACTTACCTCCTTTGTTGAGGTCGACATGTCCGTCGGTTCCCATTGGAGTCTTTGCGGGCTTGGCGTCCTTCATCCCAAACCGCTTGAGCAAGTCTTGCATATACTTCGTTTGAGAGATGAAGGTGCCGTCCTTGAGTTGCTTCACTTGGAACCCAAGGAAGTAGTTCAACTCGCCCATCATCAACATCTCAAATTTCTGTGTCATCACCCTGCTAAACTCTTCACAAGACTTTTGGTTAGTAGAACCAAATATTATGTCATCGACATAAATTTGGCACACAAATAGATCGCCATCACAAGTCTTAGTGAAAAGAGTTGGATTGGCTTTCCCAACCTTGAAAGCATTAGCAATTAGAAAGTCTCTAAGGCATTCATACCATGCTCTTGGGGCTTGCTTAAGTCCATAGAGCGCCTTAGAGAGCTTACACACGTGGTTGGGGTACCGTTCATCCTCAAAGCCAGGGGGTTGCTCCACGTACACCTCCTCCTTGATTGGCCCGTTGAGGAAAGCGCTCTTCACGTCCATTTGGAACAACTTGAAAGAATGGTGAGCAGCATAGGCTAACAATATGCGAATTGACTCTAGCCTAGCCACAGGAGCAAATCTCCTCAAAATCCAAACCTGCGACTTGGGCATAACCTTTTGCCACAAGTCGAGCCTTGTTCCTTGTCACCACCCCGTGCTCTTCCTGTTTGTTGCGGAACACCCACTTGGTTCCCACAACGTTTTGCTTGGGACGCGGCACCAGTGTCCAAACTTCATTTCGCTTGAAGTTGTTGAGCTCTTCCTGCATGGCCAACACCTAGTCTGGATCTAGCAAGGCCTCTTCTACCCTGAAAGGCTCAATAGAAGAGACAAAAGAGTAATGCTCACAAAAATTAGCTAATCTAGAGCAAGTAGTTACTCCCTTGCTAATATCACCCAATATCTGGTCGACGGGATGATTCCTTTGAATCATCGCTCGAACTTGAGTTGGAGGGGCCTATGGTACTTCTTCCTCCTCATCTTCGACATCCTGTGCTCCCCTTGATCACACGCTTCTTCTTGAGGGACCTGTTCGTCATCTTGAGTTGGGGGATGCATCGTCGTTGAGGAAGAAGGTTGATCTTGCTCCTTGTGTTCCTATGGTCGCACATCTCCAATCGCCATGGTGCGAATTGCGTCCATTGGAACATCATCCTCATCTACATCATCAAGATCAACTTGCTCTCTTGGAGAGCCATTAGTTTCATCAAATACAACATCGCTAGAGACTTCAACCAAACCCGATGATTTGTTGAAGACTCTATACGCCTTTATATTTGAGTCATAACCTAACAAAAACCCTTCTACAGCTTTGGGAGCAAATTTTGAATTCCTACCTTTCTTTACTAGAATGTAACATTTACTCCCAAATACACGAAAATAAGACACGTTGGGTTTGTTACCAGTTAGAAGATCATACGACGTCTTCTTGAGGAGGCGATGAAGATAGACCCGGTTTATGGCATGGCAGGCTGTGTTCACAGCTTTCGACCAAAACTGCTCGGGCGTCTTGAATTCTCCAAGCATTGTCCTCGCCATGTCTATAAGCGTCCTGTTCTTCCTCTCTACCACACCGTTTTGTTGTGGTGTGTAGGGAGCGGAGAACTCGTGCTTGATTCCTTCCTCCTCAAGAAACTCCTCCACTTGAAAGTTCTTGAACTCGGACCCGTTGTCGCTTCTAATCTTTTTCACTTTGAGCTCAAATTCGTTTTGAGCTCACCTTAGAAAGCGCTTGAGGGTCCCTTGGGTTTCTGATTTATCCTGCAAAAAGAATACCCAAGTGAAGCGGGAAAAATCATCAACAATAACAAGACCATACTTACTTCCCCCGATGCTAAGGTAGGCGACGGGTCCGAAGAGGTCCATATGCAGTAGCTCCAGAGGTCTTGATGTAGTCATCACATTCTTCTTGTGATGAGCACTTCCCACTTGTTTTCCTGCTTGACAAGCTGCACAAGGTCTATCTTTTTCGAAAGTTACATTTGTTAGACCTAACACATGCTCTCCCTTTAGAAGCTTGTGAAGGTTCTTCATCTCCACATGTGCTAGACGGCAATGCCACAACCAGCCCATGCTAGTCTTAGCGATTAAGCATGCATCTAGATCGGCCTCCTCCTTCGAAAAATCAACTAAATAGAGTTTGACGTCTAGTACACCCTTAAAAGCTAATGAACCATCACTCCTTCTAAAGACAGACACATCTACGTTTGTAAATAAGCAATTGTAATCCATATTACATAATTGACTAACGGACAACAAGTTATATCTGAGCAATTCTACTAAAAACACATTACATATTGAATGCTCAGATGAAATAGCTATCTTTCCTAGTCCTTTAACCTTGCCTTGATTCCCATCACCGAATATGATTGAATCTTGGGAATCTTTGTTCTTGACGTAGGAGGTGAACATCTTCTTCTCCCCCGTCATATGGTTTGTGCATCCGCTGTCAATAATCCAGCTTGAGCCCCCGGATGCATAAACCTGCAAGGCAAATTAGGCTTGGGTTTTAGGTACCCAACTCTTGTTGGGTCCTACAAGGTTAGTTATAATAGCCTTAGGGACCCAAATGCAAGTCTTGTCTCTCTTGCATTTGGCTCCCACCTTTTTAGCAATCACTTTTTTATTTTTACATGAAAGAACAAATTTAGCATTGCAAGCATGAAAGACAGTGGTAGATCCATTATACACTTTCCTAGGAGCATGAGACACAAGATTCCTCCTAGATCTACCATTAAAGTTTGAACTTGAAGCAATCATGGCATGTGAGTCAAAAGCATTATAACTCCTACTATAATGAAAATTCCTAGCATATTTTCTATCATGATACATGAAAGCATGATTCTTTTGACTCCTACTAGCCATAGGGGCCTTCCCTTTCTCCTTGTTGGGAATGGGAGCCTTTTGACTTGTTAAGTTCTTGGCTTCCCTTCGAAAGCCAAGCCCATCCTTAATTGAGGGATGTCTACCAACAGTGTAGGCATCCCTTGCAAATTTTAGTTTATCAAAATCATTTTTGCTAGTCTTAAGTTGGGCATTAAGACTAGCTACTTCATCATTTAATTTAGAAATAGAAATTAAATGTTCACTACAAGCATCAACATTAAACTCCTTACACCTATTGCAAATCACAACATGCTCTACACAAGAACTAGATTTATTTGCTATCTCTAGCTTAGCATTTAAATCATCATTCAAAATCTTCAGGATAGAAATAGATTCATTGCAAATAGATAATTCAGAAGATAATAATTCATTCCTTTTAATCTCTAAGGCAAGAGACTTTTGAACATTAACAAATTTGTCATGTTCCTCATACAAGATGTCTTCTTGCCTCTCTAGCAGTCTATCTTTTTCATTCAATGCATCAATCAGCTCATTAATCTTTTCTACCTTGGCTCTATCTAATCCTTTGAATAAGCTAGTGTAGTCAATTTCATCATCACTAGAGTCTTCATCACTAGAAGTAGAGTACTTGGGAGTTTCTCTAGTGTTTACCTTCTTTTCCTTTGCCATTACACGAGTATGGCGCTCGTTGGGGAAGAGCGATGACTTGTTGAAGGCCAAGGCAGCGAGTCCTTCATCGTCGGAGTCGGACGACGAACAATCTGAGTCCCACTCTTTGCCGAGGTGTGCCTCGCCCTTCGCCTTCTTGTAGGCCTTCTTCTTTTCCCTCTTCCCGCCTTTCTCTTGTTCCTGGTCATTAGTATTGTCGAGACAATTTGCTATAAAATGACCATACTTACCACATTTAAAGCAGGAGCGTTTCCCCTTCGCTTTGCTCTTGTTGGGATGCTCCTTTCTTCCTTTTAGCGCCGTCTTGAAGCGCTTGATGATGAGGGCCATTTCGTCCTCATTTAGCCCGGCCACCTCAACTTGCGCCACCTTGCTAGGTAGCACCTCCCTGCTACTTGTTGCCTTGAGAGCAACGGTTTGAGGCTCGTGGATCGGCATTGGGCCATTCAACGCCTCATCAACATATCTAGCCTCCTTGATCATCATTCGCCCGCTTACAAACTTTCCGAGTATTTCCTCGGGCGTCATCTTGGTGTACCTAGGATTTTCACGAATAGAGTTTACAAGATGAGGATCAAGGACAGTGAAGGACCTTAGCATAAGCCGGACGACGTCGTGGTCCATCCATCTCGTGCTTCCATAGCTTCTTATTTTGTTGACCAGGGTCTTGAGCCTGTTGTATGTTTAGGTTGGCTCCTCCCCCCTGATCATTGCGAACCTTCCCAGTTCGCCTTCCACCAACTCCATATTGGTGATCATGGTGACATCATTCCCCTCATGCGAGATCTTGAGGGTATCCCAAATTTTCTTGGCGTTCTCCAAGCCGCTCACCTTATGGTACTTTTCCCTGCACAAGGATGCTAAAAGAACAGTGGTAGCTTGTGCATTTTTGTAAATTTGTTCATTGATAAACATGGGATTATCCATACTATCAAATTGCATTCCATTTTCTACTATCTCCCATATACTTGGATGAAGAGAGAACAAGTGGCTACGCATTTTATGACTCCAAAATCCGTAGTCCTCTCCATCAAAGTGTGGAGGTTTACCAAGAGGAATGGAAAGCAAATGACCATTCAAATTATGCAGAATACGAGAATAATCAAAAGAAAAGTTTGAGTTGACCGTTTTTTTCTCGTTGTAGTCGTTGTCTCTTTGGGAAGAAGAAGACTCGTCGCTGTCGTAGTAGACTATCTTCTTGATGCGCCTCTTCTTCTTCCCGTCTTTCTTCTTGTGACTCGAGCTAGAGTCGGTGGGCTTATTGTCTCTTGGCTCGTTGAAGGTGGACTCCTTCTCCTTATCATTGACCACCATCCCCTTTCCCTTAGGATCCATCTCTTCGGGCGATTAGTCCCTTTTGTGAAGAGAACGACTCTGATACCAATTGAGAGCACCTAGAGGGGGGTGAATAGGTGATCCTGTAAAAACTTGAAACTTAAAGCCACAAAACTTGATTAAGAGTTAGTAGACTAAATAGCGAGCTCTTGTGAACACAAGTGTCACAGAAAAGCAATCACAAAAGACACGCGAGTTATCCTGTGGTGCGGCCAAGTACAACACTTGCCTACTCCACGTTGTGGCGTCCCAATGGACGAGGGTTGCACTCAACCCCTTTCAAGTGGTCCAAAGATCCACTTGAATACCATGGTGTTTCTCTTTCTTTCACTATATCCCGTTCGCGAGGAATCTCCACAACTTGGAGCCTCTCGCCCTTACAATTTGATGATCACAAAGAAGCACGGAAGTAAGGGTGGGAAAAGCAACACATACAAGACTCAAAGCAAGAGCACAAACACGCACACTAGCCAACAACTTGAGCTCTAAGTTCACACACGGAGTTCTCAACTCAAGAGGAGCTCAAATTGCTATCACAACGAATCAAATGCGCTAGAATGAAGTCTTGGTGCTTAGGGATGATCAAAGAATGCTTGGTATTCTCCTCCATGCGCCTAGGGGTCCCTTTTATAGCCCCAAGGCAGCTAGGAGCCGTTGGAAGCAATCCAGGAAGGCAATTCTTGCCTTCTGTCGGGTGGCGCACCGGACAGTCCGGTGCACCACCGGACATCCACTGTTCACAGTCCGATGCAGATTGCTTTCCTATATTGGCGCAGCCGACCGTTGAAGATTTGGAGCCGTTGGCGCACCGGGCACTGTCCGGTGCACACCGGACAGTCCGGTGCCCCCATCAGACTGTTGGCTCGGCCACGCGTCACGCGCGGATTGCGTGGCCGACCGTTGACCTGGCCGACCATTGGCTCACCGGACAGTCCGGTGCACCACCAGACAGTCCGGTGATTTATAGTCGTACGCCGCCGTCGAGACCCGACACTGTCATCGGGACTGGTCCTGGCACACCGGACACTGTCTGGTGCACCACCGGATAGTCCGGTGCACCCAGACCGAGCAGCCTTTTGGCTGTACACAGCCAACTTTTCCAACTGTTTCCAGCACTTAGACATAATACATTAGTCTTCAAAACAATGTACTAAGTCTAGAAACATACCTCTAATCTTGATTTGCACTTCTTGAGTCTTTGACACAAATATCACTCAAAGCATTTTTGTGTGGAGCACTTAATCACCAAAATCTTATAGAAATGGCCCAAGGGCACATTTCCCTTTCAGCCCCATTGAAAGGCTTTGGTTGACTTCAGTATTTCAAAAAATGGCAGATTCCTTTCTGTTGATCTTGATATGAATCTGTTCAATGAAGCCAATCTTCCTGCTAGCCGTTGAGCTCCTTTCTTCGTACTTGGTGGCTCCATCCTAAGGATAGCTTCGATCTTGCTTGGGTTAGCTTCAATTCCCTTCGTTGATACTAGACAGCCAAGGAACTTGCCCTTCTTCACCCCAAAAACACATTTTTTTGGGTTTAACTTCAGACCCGCTTGTCTGAAATTGGCAAATGTTTCTTGCAAGTCAGTAATATGGTTTTCTTGCTTCGTGCTTTTCACTATGATATCATCAACATAGGTCAGCACATTTTTGCCAATCTGAGAATGAAGGACCTTGGCTGTCATTCTGTTGAAGCTTGCTCTAGCATTCTTGAGCCCCTCAGGCATCCGAAGATAGCAATATGTGCCACTGGGGGTTATGAAGCTAGTTTTTGGCTCATCTTCCTTTTTCATCGAGATTTGGTGGTAGCCAGAGTAACAATCCAGTAGACTCATGAGCTTTGAAGAAGCTACTGCGTCTACTAGAGAATCTATTCTTGGCAATGGGAATTCATCCTTCGAACAAGCCTTGTTAAGATCTGTAAAATCAATGCACATTATCCATTTGCCATTGGCCTTCTTCACCATAACAGTATTGGCTAACCATTCTGGATATTTTACCTCTCTGATGACACCAACACTAAGAAGTATTTTCACTTCATTTCGAGCACCTTCGGCTTTGTCATCAGACATTTTCCGAAGCCTTTGCTTTCTTGGCCTGAAGGATGGGTCCACATTGAGTGAATGTTCAATGACATCTCTATTGACACCACAGAGATCATTGGCTGACCAAGCAAAGACATCTTTGTTGTTGAATAAAAATCTTATCAAAGTTTTCTCTTGCTCTTCAGATAGCTGAGACCCCAGCAGTACCTTTTGCTCTGCTATGTCTTCACATAGAAGCATAGGCTTCGGCTGATCCACAGAAGCAGCCTTCTCTCTTTTGTATTTGTACTGTTCATAGGCTTCGGCTTCATCTATATTATGGATTGCCTTTGAATCTGTTCAATTTCCTTTAGCTTTTCTAGCAGCCTCTTGACTTCCATGGATAGCAATGGGCCCTTGCTCTGAAGGTATCTTCATACACAAGTATGCTGGATGAAGTATAGCTTCGAAAGCATTGAGTGTCCCTCGGCCAATGATTGCATTGTATGGATACTCCATATCAACAATATCAAAAACAATTTGTTCAGTCCTTGTGTTATGAACGAAGCCGAAGGTTACTGGCATTGCGATTTTGCCGAGTGCTACAATTTGCCTTCCTCCGAAGCCACAAAGAGGGTGTGTAGCATCATGAATCTTATCCTCTGGCTCTTGCATTTGTCTAAAAGCTTTAGCAAATATGATATCTGCTGCACTGCCTGTATCAACCAGAACATTATGGACCAGAAAACCCTTGATGACACAAGATATGACCATAGCATCATTGTGGGGGTAATCCTTGAGCTGAAGATCCTCCCGAGAAAAGGTGATTGGGATGTGGGACCATTTGGACTTGATGAAGGGTCCCTACACGCCAACATGTTGCACCCTTCTCTACGCTTCTTTCTTCTGCTTATTGTTGGCTGGCTCTGAGCATGAACCGCCTGTTATCGGGAGCACCAGCTTTGTAGCCGAAGGTGCTACAACTTGGTTGTTGAACAAAGCCATCAGCTCAAAAGTGGAAGTGAGTTCACCGGAGGTGGGCGCCAATGTTGGGGGCTTGTTCTCAAGTGCTATAAACCAAGAACAAGGCAACACAAAATGTTAAAAGATAATGCCCTTTGTCCTCCGAAGCATTATTTCCCATGGGATATAATGATCTTCAGACGAAGGTGTTGAAGGACATACCTTTGTTATCACAGTGTAAATTAATGTAAGAAGAAGCATATGAAATATGAAAGACAACATGAATAATCATGAATAATCATATTATGTTATTAATATATTTTAATTGTTAAGAATAAACAAAAACGATATTGAATTACATTTGTACCTTCGGCTTGACAGAAAGCAAAAGTTCAAGCGTGATGCACGGGCGAGTACAAATCAGCGTGAATAGTACGGGGGTATTGTTCATCTATTTATAGTCACAGGGCGCAGCCTGCGTGGAATTACATTTATACCCTCTACAATTTGTTACATTCATGATACAAACTATCATGGGTCAATCTGTCTTTTCATCTTTAGGTTAGTGCAACCCTTCATCTTAGGTATGTCACTATGCCGAAGTTTCCTCTGAGGTAGCTTCGACGTTATTTCCATGCTAATCTTCCAAAGGTGTTTCTTTTCACACGACCTTCGGCTTTGGAGCAGACCCAACATCTCCCCCTTTAGAGATGAAGAAATACTCCGCCTGACAGAGATCTTCTACTTAGTAAAAAGTATGTGATAAATAGAAGTGCAAGACATGATTTGATTAGACTAACTTCCCTTATGCATAGGTAACAGATATGAGTTGACAATTTATGCATGTATAGCAACATGGGAAGTATAAGATATGAAATATAGTCTAACCAAATGTTGGAGAAGACATGTAAATGATACCAAATGTAGTCTCAAAGATACCAATTGAAAATCAATGGCAGACCATTTGAGGACCAATAGCAGGCTTGTGAGACATAAGAATTATTGTAGATTTTCAATGGAAGCTTGTTGTCTTTCTTCGAGGACTCTATTTTGCTTTCAATGAGACTACTACATAAAATAGACTTGAAAATAGTATTAGTCTCAAAGACTTAGATTATAGAGTAACCTCCCCCTGAAAGTGTGCATACAAGTTTTGAATACTTGTAGGAGACATGCACTTTGATTTGATATCAAGAGGGGCAAATTAACTATAATTCGAGCTTTGGCACATATAAGTTAAATGATACTAATTGAAGCATGATTGAAGCATTATACCACTTGTAGTATTTCAAAATATCAATTGATGTATCATTTTCTTAGGAATATTAGATAAGCTATGTGTCATGCTTAATTTAACATTTTAAATCATGTAGGTTTGCTCAAGGGTATGAATTGAAAGTGAGCAATCCTACCATATGATTTACCTAGTATGCATGCATTTTTAATCAAAAGTATATACCAATTGAAATACTAGGTATGCCAGATAAAATTAGATACATAAGAATAGATACGCATATCTAAAAACAAGAAATACAATAAATCTAGTTACCTTGGTCATGGGTGGGGGCATTTGGGTCTAATGTATTCATTAACCCACTTGGCAATATACTTGATCCAATATGATGTATCCCATGATATACATCCCAATTTTGCCAAGTCTCCAAATTCCCTGAAGTCTTTCGGACTCCTCATTTCCCTTTCGGATAATTTTGGAGTCAAGTGGAATCGATGTGACGCTTAGAATAGGTTACTTAAACAAGTATGATGGAATAATATCTTGTGCTAAGAGAATGGTTACATTATCAAGTCCGCAAGGAGAAAGAGTGGAAGTCAATGTTAGTATGCCAATAGAAGCATAAGCCATGGTAAATCAATTGGAGGAAAAATCATTGGAAAACATCAGAATAGTGTTTGAATACCCAAACGTATTTCTTGAGGAATTACCAGGTATGCCACCTGATCGTGATATAGAATTCTCTATTGAACTACACCCATATCAAAAAGACCTTATAGAATGGATGTCAAGGATTTAGTTGAACTAAAGAAACAAATAGAAGAATTATTTGAAAAAGGTTTTATCCACCCAAGTTTGTCTCCTTGGTGAGCCCTAGTTCTATTTGTGAACAAGAAAGATGGTTCGAGAAGAAAGATGGTTCGAGAAGAATGTGTGTCGACTATAGAAGTTTAAATGAAGTGACAATTAAGAACAATTACCCTTTACCACGGATTGAAGGTTTGTTCGATCAGATGAAAGGAGCTAAGATACTCTCGAAAATAGATCTAAGATCAGGATATCACCAGTTAAAGATTCGAGCTAAACATGTACCTAAGACAGCCTTTACTACAAGATACAGGCTATATGAGTTTTTTGTCATGTCATTTGGACTAACTAATGCACCAACATACATTATGAACTTGGTGAATAAAGTATTCATGGAATACCTTGACCAGTTTGTGGTTGTGTTCATCGACGATATATTGGTATACTCTCAGAATGAAGAAACACATAAATAACATCTAAGACTAGTTCTACAAAAGCTTCGTGACAACCAATTGTATACAAAGTTCTCAAAGTGTGATTTTTGGCCGAAGGAAGTCGCTTTCCTAGGACATATTATCACTAATGGTGGAATTAAGGTGGATCCAGGCAAGATAAGTGAAATACTAAATTGGAAGCCACCAAAGGTCGTGTCCAAGATTAGGAGTTTTCTTGGATTAGTAAGATACTATAGAAGATTCATCGAAGGCGTCTCCAAGATGGTGAAACCCCTTACTTCACTGGTGGAGAAAGGTAAAGAGTTTAAATGGGATGAAGCTTGCCAGAAATGTTTTGAAGAATTAAAGGAAAAGCTAACCACTGCACCTGTCTTAGTAATGCCTGATATTCACAAAGGATTTGATGTATATTGTGATGCATGGTATCTAGGACTTGGATGTGTGTTAATGCAGGAAAGAAAGGTAATAGCTTATTGTGGCGGAACCGCCCGAATTATTCCAACTTAAGTGCCTAAGCCCTGCCTTAGAGGCTAGACCACACTTAAATGGGAATAACCCGTCAATTCCTCGGATCTAGTTCGACACGGCCACTGACAGGATCAAGTACCACAGTCTCACTCGATGGTGAGTCACAGAGCAAATACAATAAAGCATAAACCATGCATGTAGAGTATTAAATTATTACATCATCATCATCGGAGTTTTGCAAAAGTGACCATCAATGTTCGAAGTGCAGCGGAATAAAACTAACGGAAAATAAACAGAGAGATGGGGAAGCCTGTCCCATCACTCCTCATGCTCCTCCTCAGCCGAGGCGGGGTCCCACTCGACAGTCCATCCCGGTGGCAAGATGGACGGCCAAGTCACTCCAGCAACCATGTCCTCCAGAGAACCTGTAAAAATTATGCCACAAGCAAGGCTGAGTATACTAATACTCAGCTAGACTTACCCGGTGTGAGGAGTCTACTCCTCTACCTCTAGACATGCAGCGGTTTGGCTGTGGGGTTTGGTTTGCCAAAAGCACTAGCTGAGTTTCTAAATTCCAGTTTTAACTTTGTCAAATTTAAGTGTGACTCTCTTAAGGCTAAATGTGTACTATCTACTCACACATAGTAGCATACATTTTTAGCAATCAACATCTTGTATCGCCTCATCATATTTCCACTTGTTACTCAATGTAGCAGCATGGATCAAGCAGTCTCATTAGCTGCGAGAAGCAGATGATTCGAATCGAGTTTTTAAACCTTGCAAGGTAAACCTAAACACACGACGCGGCGAGGCACTCCGTCCCCACACACATCAACCGTCCCCATCGATTCCCTGGCAACAGAAAGGGGCTCACCGCCTTGGCGTACAATGCCCCACTGACCCCGACTGCCGTCGTGCAGTGGCCGCACTTGTACCCACCATAACCGGAATGGGAGACCACGTCTCAGGTCGCGTGAGGAGGGCAATCTGCGGGTAGGTTCACTCAGGTACTAGGCTTACCGATTTACCATATTTCTCGGTATGTGTTTAGTACGTTCAAACGCTTGACTCACGGTACCACACCTTAATCCTTATTCCAGTTTTTGTCCCGTGAACAACCAATCCCCATGGATTGTTGCCCACAAACCAACATCAATATGATAAGAAAGTGCATACAACCTATTCCTGACCTCGCGCGAGTGCTAGAAAAATCACTCGACTTCTACCGAGATCCTATTTAATAAAGCAGCTACTCGTCTTAGCATACTAGTATTCATCTCAATGGGGTTCCTGAGATCATGCAACTAGGGTTTCAAACAACTCCTACACTTAAGTGCACAATCAATCCTACAATCATTAAGTAAGGTAAAATAGCATAAATAACAGGTTATGCATAAAACCGGGGCTTGCCTTCCAAAGCTGGGGCAGGCAGATCCTCTGGTGCAGGCTCTGGTGCTGGATCTGGGGCTACCTCCTGAGCAGCTCCTTGCTCCGGCATGAGGACGTACTCTCCATCAGCGAGGTTACAGTCTATCGAAATGCAATGAATATGTATGTCATGATTCTGCAGGATTTAATAACATTATGCTAAGGGAAGAAAAACTAAGTTAATTAGTAACTTAGGGTTTTCTTGGTCCTGTGGGGCTTTTAGTGGCTTAGGCTTATCACTCTAGGTTTAGGTTTTGTTAAGGATAGGCATAGGGAATTAGTATTGCCTTTATATATTTCAGTGGACAGTTATAAAGGGTTTTAGGATGACACTCATTTTCTATTATCTATATTCCCCTTTCTTTATTTTCTATTTATGGTTTCTAGTGTAGGTTTGAACTACGATAGTGGTTTGATAATTCCCAAAAATTCTATAAAAATTATTGTGGGTTGCCATTGGTCATTGTAGCCTGTTCTAGAAATTTTGAGGTTTAAAATAAAAGGCTATGCTTTAGATAAAAATAGCAAAAGTTGTGTAAAATGGGCCACTTTGCACTACATCTCTTCATTAGAGGTGAGTTCTTTCCTAAGGATTATTTTTGTTGGTATCTAACAGTAATAATAAACCTCTGTGCCAAAAATCACAAAAAGTTAATTGGTGGTTATTTAGTTGTGATTTTCTAAAGTTTTATGCCAAAAAGGTGCTTATAACTAACTTGTCATTTGAAAAATATCAAACAACAGATTTTGTATTTTTCTTATGTTCATCATAACAAAACATTAATTATCCCAAGGGTTGGGGTGTTCTCTCCTTGGGGTTATTTTTCTAGGGTTTTTCTAAATTTTCCTTGTTTTCTTAAAATAAAAGGGATCCTACTTATTTTATACTAAAACAGGGTATAATAGATTTTTCTAGTAAACTACATTGAATAAGTATTTTAGCAAAAATAGGGGTGTTCTTTGGTTCATTATTTAAATCATCTTTTCCAATTTTCTTAATCTTAAGCATATTGTAAAATAAATGGCAAAAACTAACTTAATGGGTTGGACAGAGAGTTTTAGCATTTTTAAACAGGTCAGTAGGTGGATATGAACTTCTCCAAATTTTTCTAACTGTATCCAAATAGTGCAACTATTTTTATCCCTATTATTTAGCTTTTGGTCAAAACAGTAATTAAATCAGAACCCTAAAGTTTTCTGTAGTACATAGGGGTTTTATATTTTTCCTAAGTAGTTTACATTATTTAGAGTCTGACAAAATTGGTTTGACCAAATTTGGATAAACTAAACAGAAGTTATGAATTATTAAAGTTTCTGTTCAAATTTAAATTTAGATTTAATAAAGGTTTTCAGGAAAAGCAGTTTACACCGAGGACCCTGGAGTATTTCCAAACTAACTCTCTCAGTTATACCCCCGCACTACTATTCATTTGAGTCACTGACATTTCACAAAACCCCCCAGACTTCCTTCCTTCATCCCCGCGGTCCTTCCCTAGGTTTGAACAGTGCCCGCAAGAAAGAAAAGGGTGGCGCGGCTTACCGGCGGCGAGATAGGTCTGGCGGGGGGCAGGGTTGGCTCGGGGAGGCTCTGGCGGTCACAGCGATGTACGGCTCGACGGCGGGGATGGCCGGAATCGCCCGGTCCACGTGCGCAGGTGGGTGTCCTCGTCGGCGGCGGGTGTGCCGGCCAAACCACGGCGCTCTAAAGCAATCCAGTGGCACGGTGAGCTTCACGGGGTGATGTAGAGACTGTGTGCACAAGGAATCGGAAAATGGTCTAGTGGATTACCCGGTCCACGTACTACGGTGGGGTTGTGAACTCCGGCGACCGTGGACTTGGCCTCTCCGGCGAAGCGGGCTTCGATTCCTCGCTCGGGGAGCTTCACCGAGGTGTGCTCACTCGTCTCCGAGGGTTGGACGGGGTTGGGAAAGGCTGGGCTGGCCGGTCCACGACGGCAGGGGCTCGGGTGGCCGCGGACATGCCGTGCACGGGCAAACGGCGGTGAGTTGAGCTCCGGTGAGGTTTGAGCATGCGCGGAGAAGTGTGGTCAACGCTTGAGTGGGCTTTATAGGCGCGGCGCACACAGGGAACATGGGCGCGGCTCGGCGCGGCGCGGGGTCGGGCGCGGGCGTACTCTGGCTTGCGCAGAGCGCGTCGAACACGTGTAAGTTTTCTTCTGCTCTTGTTCCACAGCTCACCCAAGTCGCAAACGTGCGAATCTTGACAAAAATCCTGCGCGAGTCTTTTCCTGGCACCTAGGGCTGTCTCTCATCCATGAGTTGCCATGGCAGATACGGCCTAGGGAGGGAGATCTTCGGTCGCCAAATCAGGTATGTCACTCTGCCCACCTCGTGACAAAAACCATGCCAAGGCATGTCAAACGTCAGAGTCTCGGGCTCAACTTTTTCCAGTGGGTGCCCTAGGTGGTATGCCACATTTTTGGTATAGAACACAGGTGGTTTTGGTGCCATCTTCAAGGTGAACATGGTTGATCTTTAGTGTAGGTGTAGTTTTTGACTTAGAGAGAATTTGAGAGCTCTAGCTCTCACTCTACTTGGAGATTTGATTTGGTGTTTCTCCAGGGGTCTTTTTGCAATATTTCCTCCCTATAATTGCGGGTTAATAAGTTACTTAACTTTGTGCCAAAATTTTAACTAATGGTTTGCACAAAAGCTCATCCTCTCCCCCTTTCAACCATGGCTTTGGAAGATGGGGTTCAAGAGGGGTCTAGGGTTTATTCTCCTCTTGTCCAAGGTGGTATGTGCACAAAAGCTTGAGTGATGCTCTTAGGTCATTAACATCCTTGATTAACCCATGGCTTCCAAGGTTCTTAGGTTCTTCTCAAGTTTCTACCACATGTGATCACAGTTACCAGTGCATAGATGTGCTCTAGCAATGGTAACACCTAAGGTGTTACAGCCCTCCCCCCTTAAAGGAATCTCGTCCCGAGATTTCAGGCAGAGTCCTCTAGAGGGGGTGCTATGAAGGTGTGCCGGTGTGTGGTTTCTGCTTTTCTTTGAGTTTCTCTAATTAACTGTTCTTCGAATGTCATCCTCTTTGCAACTTCAGAAGGAAGTCCTTTTTAAGTTAAATCCACAACTTAGACTACCCTTACTATCTAAGTTTTTCTTATAATTGTTTTCAAAGGGTAGGTGGGGGTGGGGTTTTGGGTTACATACCGACTCCTTTGGGCAGAAAGTCGGGGAAGCGTGAGCGTAGAAAATCCTCAGTCTCCCATGTAGCTTCTTCTGCTGAATGGTGACTCCACTAAACCTTATACATTCGGATTGACCTTGCCCATGTTGATCTCTCCTTCTGATCCAATACCTTGATGGGGTACTCTTGATAGGACAAGTCTGGCTCTATCTCAATGTCTGGTTCCGGTAGCACTTCAGTGGGTAGGCGAACACATTTTCGCAGCTGAGATACATGGAACACATTGTGAACTGTTGACATGTGAGGTGGCAACTTCAATTGATATGCTACAGGTCCACAAGTCTCCTTGATCTCGTAGTGTCCAATGTAACGAGGAGCTAACTTGCCCTTGATCCCAAATCTCTAGACACCCTTGGTGGGTGACACCTTAAGATAAACATGGTCTCCCACTGCAAACCGTAGAGGTTTCCGCCTCTTATCATGATAGCTCTTTTGCTTGGCCTAAGCAGCTTCTAAGTTCTTCTTGATGATTCTGACCTTCTCCTCTGCTTCCAGTACCAAATCTGGCCCAAATATTTCCCTCTCTCCTGCTTGAGACCAATTCAGCGGGGTCCTACACCTTCTCCCATATAAGGCCTCAAAAGGTGCCATCTTCAAACTGGACCGGTAGCTGTTATTGTAAGAAAACTCTGCTAAAGAAAGACACTTGTCCCAATCCTTTCCATAGTGTAACACACATGCCCTCAACATGTCTTCCAAAATCTGGTTTACCCTTTCTGTCTGGCCATCTATTTGGGGATGGTATGCTGAGCTTCGTATGACATGGGTCCCAAGTGATTCTTGCAATTGTTCCCAAAATCGTGCCACAAATGGTGCTCCTCTGTCCGACACTATAGTCCTTGGCATTCCATGCAACCGAATTATTTGGTCAATGTAGATTTCCGCATACTTCTCCGTCCTATGGGTGGTATGTACTGGCAAGAAATGAGCGGTCTTGGTCAATCTGTCCACAATAACCCAAATTGAATCATGGTGCCTGGAGGTATTGGGCAATCCTACGATAAAGTCCATGCAAATGTCCTCCCATTTCCAAGATGGTATGGGGAGGGGTTGCAAAGGGCCTGCTGTCTTCAAATGACTGGCTTTAATCCTTTAGGAGGTGTCACACTCGGATATGTACTTGGCAATCTCCCTCTTCATTCTGGTCCACCAGTATAAAGATCTGAGATCATGGTACATCTTGTTGCTACCAGGGTGCATGGAGAATTTGGAAAGGTGAGCTTCATCCAATATCTTCTTTCTGAGCTCAGGGTCCTTGGGAACAACCAGTCGATCTCCAAACCATAAAATTCCCTTACTGTCCTGACGGAAGCACTTGTATTTTTCTGCCTTCTGCTTGAGCATGTCTTTGATAACCTGAACACCTTTATCCCCAATCTGTGCCTGGACTATTTGCTCTTGTAATGTGGGCTCCACCGAGATATAACTTAATTCACCGGAAGGAACAACTTCCAGGTTCAGCTTACACAACTCATCAAATAGGGTGGTAACTCTTGCATCCATGCTCATACAGTTACACTGGGCCTTTCTGCTCAAGGCATCTGCCACAACATTGGCCTTGCCTGGATGGTAATGCACCTCCAAGTTGTAATCCTTGATTAGTTCTAACCATCTCCTCTGCCTCATGTTCAGATCTGCCTGAGTGAAGATGTATTTGAGACTCTTGTGATCAGTGTAGATGTTACAGTGAGCTCCCATCAAATAGTGTCTCCAAATCTTAAGAGCATGAACCACAGCTGCCAACTCCAGATTATGTGTAGGGTAGTTCTGCTCATGGGGTCTAAGTGCTCGGGAAGCATAAGCAATCACTCTGTTATCTTGCATCAAGACACAACCCAATCCAGTACCGGAAGCATCACAATAGACTTCAAATGGCTTGGTGTTATCAGGTTGAGCCAGCACTGGGGCTGTTGTCAAATGCTTCCTCAAAGTATGAAAGGCATCTTCGCACTTCTGGCTCCAATCATATTTGGCTCCCTTCTTCAATAACTCAGTCATTGGCTTGGCAATTCTGGAGAAGTCCGGAATAAATCGTCGATAATACCCTGCCAATCCCAGAAAACTCCGAATTTGCCTCACTGTAGTCGGGGGTTTCCAATTCATCACCTCTTGTACCTTCTCAGGATCAACTGATATCCCCTCCTGAGAAATTGTGTGACCCAAGAATTTAATCTCCTTCAGCCAAAATTCACATTTAGACAACTTGGCATATAACCGATGGTCACGCAGTCTCTGAAGTACAGTATGCAAATGTTTAGTGTGCTCGGCTTCATTCTTGGAATAGACCAGGATATCATCGATGAAAACGACCACGAACTTGTCCAACTCTGGCATGAATACCGAGTTCATCAAGTACATAAAATAAGCCGGGGCATTGGTCAGCCCAAAAGACATCACCAAAAACTCATAGAGCCCATATCTGGTAGAGAAAGCAGTCTTTGGAATATCACTGGCACGGATCTTGATTTGATGGTAGCCCGAGCGAAGGTCTATCTTGGAGAATACCTTGGCTCCCACCAACTGATCAAACAGAACATCGATGCGGGGTAGCGGGTATTTGTTCTTGATGGTCACCGCATTGAGAGGGCGGTAGTCAACACACATTCTCAAACTCTCATCCTTTTTCTTCACAAATAATGCAGGACATCCCCAAGGTGAAGTACTTGGGCGAATGAACCCCTTGTCCAACAATTCTTGTAGTTGCTTCTTCAGTTCTGCCAGTTCCACGGGAGGCATCCTATAGGGTCTCTTGGAGATAGGAGCAGTCCCGGGTTGCAATTCAATTGCAAACTCAATGTCTCGGTCAGGTTGCATTCCTGGCAATTCATCCGGAAAAACATCTGGGTAGTCACAGACTACTGGGATCTTTCCCACTGGGGATTCTATCATAACGAAGGCACAAGAACAGGTACAACCCTGATCAGGCAAATATAAAACAGTCTCGCCATAAGTAGGGGAATGAATCTCAATTGCTCTGGCTACAATGTCCAATACTGCCTGATGCCTGGTCAACCAGTCAGCTCCCAATATAATATCCACGCTATCCAATCCTAAGATGAGAAGGGTGGTTCTAATCACAAGACTACCAAATTTTATAGGCACTTGCCTGCTGATTTGATTGGTGGAAATCCTGCCTCCGGGTGTTGAAATTGTGATACCCCCATTGGTGTGATGAAAGGGCAATTGACACTGGGCACTAAATTTGGCACTAATAAAGCTATGTGATGCACCAGAATCGAAAAGAATAATAGCAGGACAATTTAAAACGGTAAAGATACCAGTCATGACGGGTGCTCCCTCTGGAATATCAGCCATGGTGGTAAAGTTCAGCTTGCCCTGCCTCACTTGCACCTTCTGCCTCTTGCCCTGGTTTTGATTGACATTCTGCCCCTGCCTCTGCTGGTTCCTGGGGCAATTCTTGGCATAATGCCCGGTGTTGCCACAGGTGAAACACCTGTTGTCATTTGCCTGGCGATACTGCTGCTGCTGCTGATTGTTCCTCTGAGTGGGAAACTGGGTGCGGTTGGGTGCCTATTGCTGCTGTGGTCGGATCACCCAACGTCCTTGCTGCTGCTGGGGTCCACTGTTCTGAGTGTCGGACACAATCCTGAAGCGTGGTGGCTGAGCTGAGGGTCCTGCCACAGGGGTCTTCCTCTTCTTCTCTGCCTGACAAGCTGTGATACAGTCCTCCTGGGAGATGGCCATGTTGACCAACTCATTGTAGCTGTTGGCCCTGACGGTGTTGAGACGGTCACGGAGCTTAGTGCTGAGCCCCCTCCTGAACCTGTCTCTCTTCTTCTCGTCTGTATCTGCATGGTACCCAGCATACTGGCACAGGTCATTGAAAGCCTGAGCATACTGCAACACTGTCCTGTTGCCCTGAGTGAGTGCCAAAAACTCGTTGAGCTTACGGTCCATAATGCCAGCTGGGATGTGGTTCCCTCTGAAAGATGCCTTGAACTCTCTCCAATCCACTTCATGGTCAGCTGGTTGCATAGTGAGATAGTGGTCCCACCATGTCCGCGCGGGTCCGCGAAGCTACTGGGTGGCGAACCGGACCTTTGTCACCTCGGAACAAACTCCATTGAGTAGTGGGAATTTAGATTTCACTACCCTCAGCCATACATCAACATCAAGTGGGTCCTCTGCCCTGGTGAACAACGGCGGCTGAGTACTGAGGAACTCCTGGTAAGTGGCTACTGCGGGGTGACGCTGATGATCTCCACCACCATAGTGCTGAGGTGGTGGCTGACGCTGAGCTAGCTGCCTCAAGATCTCATTCTGCTGAGCCATTAGCTCCTGCAGAGTGGGAGGCGGTGGCGGTGGTGGAGGAATGCGCTCATTCTGGCCACGACGCGCTCTCCCAGCCATCTGAAAAATCACATATATACTTAACACCATGTCTCCAAGTTCAATGTTTTAATCGCGGTGAAAGAGTCAAAAGCAAATTGATAGATCCTGACATAAACCAAAAAGCATAAACTTTCCGTTCAAATTTAAAACTGACATCATCCCTCAACCAAACTTCCAAAAGAGTTTATCACGGTTACATCAATGGTCCCAAAAAGACTCGACTCTATCTAGCCTAGTACCCCAAGGGTGCAAAAGCTGAGCTAGCCGCGAGGAGTCCTAACATTACCAACTTCTATTCCTACCTGTGATACCTAGTGAGCAAACGAGGCAACACTCGACTCGGGGGAAGGTGGCCTCCCTGAGCCAGCAGTGTCCACGCTAGAAGCAGGCTCGTCCCCTCCCTCAATGTCGACGTCCTCGTTAGCCTCCACATCCTGGATCTCCTGCTGATGCATATCCAGGTGCTCATTGGCCTCAGCAAGCTGCTGCTGGGTGTTGAGGAGCTGATCCTCGAGAACCTCGATGGTGTTCTCCCTTGTCCCCACTAATTCCTCCAGCTCTTGGATTTCGTCCGACAATTGCTCCACTTGTAAGTCCTTTTCCACCATCTCTTGGGACAAGTCAACCACAAGCTCCTCCCTATTGTCCAGGGTGATCTTGGTTGCCTCCAACAATGCCATCAGATGGGACATTGCCTCGCCACGCATCACTTGCAGACGGTACAGAGCATTCATGCACCGTACGGTCAAGTGAGCCATCTGGACTGGGTAGAGAGCCCAGATGTCCTTGGCATGCTCCACCCGATCCTTCCACATTGGGTCGTCTTCCCTTTCTGTGGGAAACAAGCCAATGGGGTGGGTGGAAAGCTCCAAGGGGTGGAATCCGCAGAAGGTAGTCAACCCGTGCAGAGCGATCGCCTCGATCGTGTCCTCAGCCCAGTATCCAAAAGACTCAGAGTCCAGTGAATGCCAGCCTGGCTGCAGGGGATGAGGCTCCAAGGTCATCCTCACCCTACAGCGGGGCACCCGGTGCTTCTCAAACTGCTGCACCATGTACTGAGGGGGTGTCATGTACCCGACCCCCTGAAGTACCTCCCATAGAATGCGGGGAAAGCCCTCTCGTGCAAGCCCGTCAGTGTGGGACAGTGCATTCCCGTCGTCTGAGGGTCCGTGGGAAGCCATCTGTGGACGGTCAGGCATAAGTAAAGGAAAAGAATTATAAAAAGAACAAGAGAAACAAGACCCAGCTCCTCTCTAACTAAAACAGAATGGTACGGGGAAACTTAATTGGTTCTAATTTTAAGTTCTTACTAAATTTTTCCATTTGTTAAATTTAAGAATGCATGCATGCTCGTCCTGAACGACCTCACAGCAATGAAAAAGGGATTAGGGAAGAACTCCCATCCCCTAAAGTGGCCTGTGGGGCCTACATACTTAGCCACCTAGCTACCCTTCTATCATCCTAAGGCTTCACGTCCTAGGTCTATCCGGCTCGTCTAGGGATGTTCCTAAAACATCCGACTCATATCACAACTCTAATATTTTAGCATAGATATACATAGAATTTAAAGCTAATTTTTGGCAGTGTTATTAAGAATATTATGAAGTATTTAAATAAATTTTTGTATTAATTTTTATGTACATTATTTTCTCCCTACAACAAAAAAGGTGAAAAAACATCCGAATTCGTATTCGGACAGACATCCGAATTTTATATCAATTATTTAAAAATATATAGAATGAATTTAATGTTTATTTTTTATGAAGATTAAGAGCCTCAATGCTAAAAACAAGAATATAAATTTACATAACAAATTCTATATGTTATTTGTTCACAATCGAATAAAGAAGACCAAAAATTTGACATGCGAATAAATATCCGGATCCATCCCTATGCTCGTCCTACGATCTATCCAACATTGTTTCTACCAAATTTTATTTTGAAAAGGGATGGTATTCATATTTTATTGATTCCTCTGTGGTGGTACAAGCTCCGATACCAGCTGTGGCGGAACCGCCCGAATTATTCCAACTTAAGTGCCTAAGCCCTGCCTTAGAGGCTAGACCACACTTAAATGGGAATAACCCGTCAATTCCTCGGATCTAGTCCGACACGGCCACTGACAGGATCAAGTACCACAGTCTCACTCGATGGTGAGTCACAGAGCAAATACAATAAAGCATAAACCATGCATGTAGAGTATTAAATTATTACATCATCATCATCAGAGTTTTGCAAAAGTGACCATCAGTGTTCGAAGTGCAGCGGAATAAAACTAACAGAAAATAAACACATAGATGGAGAAGCCTGTCCCATCACTCCTCATGCTCCTCCTCAGCCGAGGCGGGGTCCCACTCGACAGTCCATCCCGGTGGCAAGATGGATGGCCAAGTCACTCCAGCAACCATGTCCTCCAGAGAACCTGTAAAAATTATGCCACAAGCAAGGCTGAGTATACTAATACTCAGCTAGACTTACCCGGTGTGAGGAGTCTACTCCTCTACCTCTAGACATGCAGTGGTTTGGCTGTGGGGTTTGGTTTGCCAAAAGCACTAGCTGAGTTTCTAAATTCCAGTTTTAATTTTGTCAAATTTAAGTGTGACTCTCTTAAGGCTAAATGTGTACTATCTACTCACACATAGTAGCATACATTTTTAGCAATCAACATCTTGTATCGCCTCATCATATTTCCACTTGTTACTCAATGTAGCAGCATGGATCAAGCAGTCTCATTAGCTGCGAGAAGCAGACGATTCGAATCGAGTTTTTAAACCTTGCAAGGTAAACCTAAACACACGACACGGCGAGGCACTCCGTCCCCACACACATCAACCGTCCCCATCGATTCCCTGGCAACAGAAAGGGGCTCACCGCCTTGGCGTACAATGCCCCACTGACCCCGACTGCCGTCGTGCAGTGGCCGCACTTGTACCCACCATAACCGGAATGGGAGACCACGTCTCAGGTCGCGTGAGGAGGGCAATCTGCTGGCAGGTTCACTCAGGTACTAGGCTTACCGATTTACCATATTTCTCGGTATGTGTTTAGTACGTTCAAACGCTTGACTCACGGTACCACACCTTAATCCTTATTCCAGTTTTTGTCCCGTGAACAACCAATCCCCATGGATTGTTGCCCACAAACCAACATCAATATGATAAGAAAGTGCATACAACCAATTCCTGACCTCGCGCGAGTGCTAGAAAAATCACTCGACTTCTACCGAGATCCTATTTAATAAAGCAGCTACTCGTCTTAGCATACTAGTATTCATCTCAATGGGGTTCCTGAGATCATGCAACTAGGGTTTCAAACAACTCCTACACTTAAGTGCACAATCAATCCTACAATCATTAAGTAAGGTAAAATAGCATAAATAACAGGTTATGCATAAAACCGGGGCTTGCCTTCCAAAGCTGGGGCAGGCAGATCCTCTGGTGCAGGCTCTGGTGCTGGATCTGGGGCTACCTCCTGAGCAGCTCCTTGCTCCGGCACGAGGACGTACTCTCCGTCAGCGAGGTTACAGTCTATCGAAATGCAATGAATATGTATGTCATGATTCTGCAGGATTTAATAACATTATGCTAAGGGAAGAAAAACTAAGTTAATTAGTAACTTAGGGTTTTCTTGGTCCTGTGGGGCTTTTAGTGGCTTAGGATTATCACTCTAGGTTTAGGTTTTGTTAAGGATAGGCATAGGGAATTAGTATTGCCTTTATATATTTCAGTGGACAGTTATAAAGGGTTTTAGGATGACACTCATTTTCTATTATCCATATTCCCCTTTCTTTATTTTCTATTTATGGTTTCTAGTGTAGGTTTGAACTACGACAGTGGTTTGATAATTCCTAAAAATTCTATAAAAATTATTGTGGGTTGCCATTGGTCATTGTAGCCTGTTCTAGAAATTTTGAGGTTTAAAATAAAAGGCTATGCGTTTGATAAAAATAGCAAAAGTTGTGTAAAATGGGCCACTTTGCACTACATCTCTTCATTAGAGGTGAGTTCTTTCCTAAGGGTTATTTTTGTTGGTATCTAACAGTAATAATAAACCTCTATGCCAAAAATCACAAAAAGTTAATTGGTGGTTATTTAGTTGTGATTTTCTAAATTTTTATGCCAAAAAGGTGCTTATAACTAACTTGTCATTTGAAAAATATCAAACAACAGATTTTGTATTTTTCTTATGTTCATCATAACAAAACATTAATTATCCCAAGGGTTGGGGTGTTCTCTCCTTGCGGTTATTTTTCTAGGGTTTTTCTAAGTTTTCCTTATTTTCTTAAAATAAAAGGGATCCTACTTATTTTATACTAAACCAGGGTATAATAGATTTTTCTAGTAAACTACATTGAATAAGTATTCTAGTAAAAATAGGGGTGCCCTTTGGTTCATTATTTAAATCATCTTTTCCAATTTTCTTAATCTTAAGCATATTGTAAAATAAATGGCAAAAACTAACTTAATGGGTTGGACAAAGAGTTTTAGCATTTTTAAACAGGTCAATAGGTGGATATGAACTGCTCCAAATTTTTCTAACTTTATTCAAATAATGCAACTATTTTTATCCCTATTATTTAACTTTTGGTCAAAACAGTAATTAAATCAGAACCCTAAAGTTTTCTGTTGTACATAGGAGTTTTATATTTTTCCTAAGTAGTTTACATTATTTAGAGTCTGACAAAATTGGTTTGACCAAATTTGGATGAACTAAATAGAAGTTATGAAACTGTTCAAATTTAAATTCAGATTTAATAAAGGTTTTCTGGAAAAGCAGTTTACACCGAGGACCCTGGGGTATTTCCAAACTAACTCTCTCAGTTATACCCCCGCACTACTATTCATTTGAGTCACTGACATTTCACAAAACCCCCCAGACTTCCTTCCTTCACCCCCGCGGTCCTTCCCTAGGTTTGAATAGTGCCCGCAAGAAAGAAAAGGGTGGCGCGGCTTACCGGCGGCGAGATAGGTCTGGCGAGGGGCAGGGTTGGCTCAGGGAGGCTCTGGCGGTCACAGCGATGTACGGCTCGACGGCGGGGATGGCCGGAATCGCCCGGTCCACGTGCGCAGGCGGGTGTCCTCGTCGGCGGCGGGTGTGCCGGCCAAACCACGGCGATCTAAAGCAATCCAGTGGCACGGTGAGCTTCACGGGGTGATGTAGAGACTGTGTGCACAAGGAATCGGAAAATGGTCCAGTGGATTACCCGGTCCACATACTCCGGCGGGGTTGTGAACTCCGGCGACCATGGACTGGCCTCTCCGGCGAAGCAGGCTTCGATTCCTCGCTCGAGGAGCTTCACCGAGGTGTGCTCACTCGTCTCCGAGGGTTGGACGGGGTTGGGAAAGGCTGGGCTGGCCGGTCCATGATGGCAGGGGCTCAGGTGGCCGCGGACACGCCGTGCACGGGCAAACAGCGGTGAGTTGAGCTCCGGTGAGGTTTGAGCATGCGCGGAGGAAGTGTGGTCGGCGCTTGAGTGGGCTTTATAGGCGCGGCGCAGACAGGGAACACGGGCGCGGCTCGGTGCGGCGCGGGGTTGGGCGCGGGCGTGCTCTGGCGTGCGCAGAGCGCGTCGAACACGTGTAAGTTTTCTTCTGCCCTTGTTCCACAGCTCACCCAAGTCGCAAACGTGCGAATCTTGGCAAAAATCCGGCGCGAGTCTTTTCCTGGCACCTAGGGCTGTCTCTCATCCGTGAGTTGCCATGGCAGATATGGCCTAGGGAGGGAGATCTTCGGTCGCCAAATTAGGTATGTCACTCTACCCACCTCGCGACAAAAACCATGCTAAGGCATGTCAAACGTTAGAGTCTCGGGCTCAACTTTTTCCAGTGGGTGCCCTAGTTGGTATGCCACATTTTTGGTATAGAACACAGGTGGTTTTGGTGCCATCTTCAAGGTGAACACGGTTGATCTTTAGTGTAGGTGTAGTTTTTGACTTAGAGAGAATTTGAGAGCTCTAGCTCTCACTCTACTTGGAGATTTGATTTGGGGTTTCTCCAGGGGTCTTTTTGCAATATTTCCTCCCTATAATTGCAGGTTAATAAGTTACTTAGCTTTGTGCCAAAATTTTAACTCATGGTTTGCACAAATGCTCATTCTCTCCCCCTTTCAACCAAGGCTTTGGAAGATGGGGTTCAAGAGGGGTCTAGGGTTTATTCTCCTCTTGTCCAAGGTGGTATGTGCACAAAAGCTTGAGTGATGCTCTTAGGTCATTAACATCCTTGATTAACCCATGGCTTCCAAGGTTCTTAGGTTCTTCTCAAGTTTCTACCACATGTGATCACAGTTACCAGTGCATAGATGTGCTCTAGCAATGGTAACACCTAAGGTGTTACACTTATGCCTTAAGGCAGTTGAGAAAGCATGAGAAGAATTGCCCGACACATGATTTGGAATTAGCTGTTGTAGTACACGCTTTGAAGATTTGGAGGCACTACATGATTGGAAACAAGTGCAAAATCTTCACAGATCACAAAAGTTTGAAATAAATATTCACTCAGAAAGAACTCAATCTAAGACAGCGAAGATGGCTTGAGTAAATAAAAGGTTATGACATTGATATACAATATCATTCAGGAAAAGCGAATGTTGTGGCAGATGCTTTAAGTCGTAAAGGTCAAGTTAACAATGTTACTGCTTATTTGATGCCGCAAAAATTATGTTGGGAAATAGAACAACTTAATCTTGGTAAAGTGGAATCTACTTTGGAACAAGGGATTCGTAAAGGACAGGAATTTGATGATATAATTTGGGAAAAGCCCATGACTTCATAGAATATGAACAAGGCATAGTTTGGTTTAAAAAGAGGATCTGTGTACCAGAAGTTGAACATTTACGCCAACTTATTTTGAGAGAAGCTCATGATTCGACTTATTCTATACACCCTGAAAGTACTAATATGTACCAAGATCTGAAGGAAAAATATTGGTGGTATGGTTTGGAAAGAGATGTTGCTACTTATGTTGTACTATGTGACGTATGGCAACGAGTTAAGGCAGAACATCAAAGACCACCAGGTTTGCTACAACCTAAAGTGCCTAAATGGAAATGGGAAGAGATTGGTATGGATTTTATAGTAGGAGTACCCCATACCCGTTGTCACACCCGTTTCTAAGGGCAGAAGCTGGGTGCATAACATGTGTGCCAGGATCTATTTCCACACATATGTTGACATCACATGTGTAATATATCAAAAGAACAATGCATAAAAGCGTAAATAATGATTATATTAACATATTACACTTCGAACAGACATAATGTCTTAACCTTCTGTTGGTGACTTGTTCTCAAATGCTTCGGATTAAGAACAAGGCAACATAAAAAGTGTTAAATGATAAGGTCCTTCGTCCTTTGAAACATTATTTCCCTTCGGGATATAACGTGCTCCGGACGAAGGTCATAAACAATATATTTTCGTAAGCACGATAAGTTATGACGAAGAACTTATGCATAACATAAAAAGTAATGTAAACATTTAAATTTTATCACAATGTCATTTCTATTTTATTATTATGTAACAATAGAAATGACTTCAAATTACAAATGTACCTTCGGATTGCAGGAAGGCAAAAGTACAAGGATGACGCAAAAGCAAATGCCAAGTCAGTGTGAACAGTACGGGAGTACTGTTCATCTATTTATAGGCGTGGGACGCAGCACATGTAAAATTACATTCATGTCCATTACATTTGCTAATGACCTATGGGAGTCTGTCAAGGCCTAAGTAGTCTTTTCATCTTTAGGTCGGTTCTCCGTTCTGCTATCGCGACGAAGCTTTCCTGCGCATAGCTTCGGCTGCGCGCCATCCTTCATACAACATGGTAACCAGCCCGTCCTTCATCAACCTCCTTTCGTCTGGCTTAAGCTTCGTCCTGTCCGTACTCCATGTTCACGATCTGAGTCCGAGAATACCTGTTCATATAATTCACTTGGAAAATATTGTCAAATCTTGTTTTTGAGGACCTTCGGAGGACGAAGGCCCCCAACAGTAGCCCCTCGCAATATTAATTTGTTAGTGACAAATTCAGATTGCAATATGGACGAAGGCCTTAAGCCGAAGGTCCGAAAAAACACCTTCCCTTTGCTAGAATAGCAACATTCACTGACAAGCGGGGTCTTTCAATTTTCAACGCACTGGGCGTATAAATAAGATCATACCGCAAACTCATTTTGGTACTCTCACTTGCCATCTGCTTCCGCCCACTAAATTTTTAGCTCTTGCGCACTAAGATTTGCTGATCTTTTGGTATTGAAGCTTCGGCCTTGAAAACAGTTTTTTAGTGTTTCTGAAGATGTCCGAAGATAAGAAGGTCCCTGCTGAGATGAAGCTGAGTCTCGACGAAGAGAAGAACTTGGGGTTCCTTATAGCGATGGCGGAACCAATACGGAAAAAATCACCAAGGAGATTCTGGAAGGTTTGTCTGAAGATACTGGTGACAGCGACAGTTATGATGTAGAAAGTGGTGGGGAAGAGTCCGAAGATCGACCATGGCGGCCAAGTCACACGGTTTTCGGGAAAACCACTATTAAGCAGAGCCATATTGACAATATGAGGGGGAGATATTTTCGAGATATATCTATTGTGAGGGCTGATGCTGGAGAAAAAACTTCTCCCACTCCCGAAGAAGATGAGGTCGTAATCTTCCGAAGCTTTCTCAAGGCTGGGCTTCGATTCCCCCTAAGCAGCTTTGTTGTCGAAGTCCTGAAAACATTTCAAGTCTACCTTCATCAAATTACTCCCGAAGCTATCATAAGAATGGGGATGTTTGTCTGGGCTGCGAAGAGCCAAGGTTTAGAACCAAATGCTAAAAGCTTTTGCAACATTCATGAGTTGTTATATGAGACGAAGCCCTGGGGGAAAGAACAATATCACAACAACTTTGGGTGTTACAGCTTCGGTGCCCGCTCCGGGTCAAGCCGCCCTGTGCCAACCTTTCGGAAGAGGTGGCCCGGAGCCTGGATGACAGAGTGGTTCTATGTAAAGAATGACTTAACAGCGCAGGAAGATGTTAAGAGTATCATTATGCGCCCCATCTGGCAACGCTTCAGACTTCGAAGGCCGAAGGTTGAAATGGATGAAGCAGCCGAGGAATGCCAAAGAGCCTTCGGCGTAATCTGCTCTTTTATTGGGACACGGGACTTGGTCCAAGAGCACATTGCCTTCAGGGTGTGGCCACTTGCAGGAAAGTGGGAAATGCCGAAGGAGACCATCAAAGAGTCCGACGAAGGCGGACTGGTCAGACTAAAATACACATTCAAATACGGGGATAAGTTTGTTGAACCTGATGACGACTGGTTGAAAAGCATTGAAACATTAAGTGACGAACTGCTTGGGGTGTATTCGAAGGCCAAGAATACTGCATTATCGGCAGCCTTCGGAGGCCGAAAGAAGAAAAGGCTCAACCGGGTATTTGATGCAATCGGGTTTGTCTACCCTGACTACCATTATCCGGTGCCGGGCCGCAAAAGAAAAAATATTTCTCCTGCAGCAGAAGTTGCCACAAGTGCTTCTAGTGAGCCAGCGCCGCAAAGAAAAAAGATGAAGGTGCTCACCCACCGGGCACGCTTTATTGAGCCGGCCACAGTGCCAGAATTTATTGGTGAAGTCTCTTTGGCCTCTGAAGCTACAGAACCAGCTCCAGTGCCGAAGATAGAAGAAAAAACTGAAGCGCCTTCAGCAGAGAAGGCAGGAAAACCGAGAATTGAAGGACCAAAAATATCGGAAATCTTAAGTCCTTCAGTAAATGTTGAAACAATAAAAAATCAAAAGGGCCCATCGGTAACCCCAAAAAGAAAAAGAATGGTGAACGTGCTAGATGTCTTGGAGACAATTAAGTCTTCAAGCACAACTCCAAAGAAGACTGTTGAACTTGCTGAAGCGTCTACTGAAGCTTCGAAGCAACAACTGGAAGCTAAAGCTGGGACTTCAGAGCCCACCAAGGAACACTCTTTGGAAACCGAAAAAATAAAAATATCAGAACCAGTTTTGGTTGAAGAAATTAACACTGCCGCCCCCGAAGCTCCCTCCGACATATGCGATTACATCGTGCGACATGCTTCAGGGAAGAAATTATCTGAAGAAGAGACTTATGAAGCCAATCACTATGCTAGAGAGTTAAAATATCCGAAGGGGGCAGTAGTGTTCAATGGGACAAATGAAGATGACTTCCTATACTGCCTCCCTGATAACAAAGAATTATCTGTCTGCCGGGAGATGGCTAGAAGTATGGGGTTCCCGAAGCTCGAAGCTGGATTATGTGCTATGACAAAGGAGGATCTCGCGGACAGTCTTGCGTACAATAGCCTAAAGGTATGGGAATTAGGCGCTTGAAAATTTTTTAATTTGTAACTCATTCTTTTATTCTTATACCAACTTTTTTACATATAGGGTTTAATCCTAAGCAACGCATTAAGAGCACAAAAGAGTGCCGAAGATGAGAGCTATGAAATTGCGTTCAACAACCTACGGTCAGAAGTTATTAAACTGAGAAACGAAGCTCTAGAAAAGGATAAAATTCTGCTTACATTGGTAGACAAGGTAAAAAAGGACGAAGCTGCCTCAAAGGTCCAGGCCGAAGCCCAAAAACGTGAGATTAAAGATCTTTAGAAACAGCTAGCTAGAGCTAAAGAGGAACTTGTGCTTGAAGAAACAAAACGAGAGCTTAGTGATCAGTTGGTCAATCATTTAGAGTTAAGTGTTAAGGAGCTTCGTGCATCCCAGAGGAAATGCTATGTTAAATCTATAGAATGCGTCAAAAAGATAAAATCCAGCTTCGCCAGCGTTGGCGCATTTTCTAGCGAAGAGAATTTCTCAAGAGGCAATCCCGAAGGTCCACTGGACTGGATCAGTCACGAAGCAGAGGCCTTCGAGGAAATCCTGAGCAGCCGCGGTGACATCTGCGCTTTTTCAGGCGCCAGAGGAGTTGCTACTGTTTTGGAGAAGAAAGGTTGTGAGCATGTAAAATCCTTAGCTCAGTCCGAAGCTGCCCTGTCCTCCGAAGACATCAAAGACCCCTCGACCGAAGCAAGCATGGTTGGCGGTAAATTCTTTACTGATATCTGGGACAACGGCAGCCGAGAAATGGCGCAAGAAATTATTCAAAGGAGTGAAAAAGGCATCCATGATGCTAGGAAAGTGACAGAAGTTACCGAAAAAAGTACAGAGCCCGAAGGGCAAATAGGTATTAATTAGTCGTTCTTGTTGTGCTGTAATTTTTATTTCAAACTTTGTTCGCGGTTTGTGATAGTAATGTAGACATATTCCCTTCCCTCAGAACCTACTGGATCGTCTGTTGACCCTGACACGAAAGAGGATGACGAAATTAAACAAATGGCCGAAGCTATCATGGATAAAGTTGTTGAACAACTTCTAAATGAGGCTGCCGAAGTAGTACTAAGAGAAGACTAGATGGTATTAGAAAAAACATTTGAAATGTGATCTATGTAATATTTTGTACATTTGAATGTAATATATAAGTTTCTTTTCATTATTCAATTCTTTACGATGCATGAAACTTTACATACGTACCGTTTTTAAGCCTTCGGCGAAAAAACACCTTCCCTTCTTTTCATGCTTCGTGAAGATAGAAAAACTTTTATGCATCACAAAACCCATAGCGCTCTGATGAAAAATATCCAAACTTCGTGAGAACATTTTCCGAAGCTATATTCCGAAGATTTTTACTTTCTCAAAGCATTCTTCCGAAGGTTGATACTATCCTCCCTTCTTTTGCCATATGCAATATGATGTATGATGCTTATGCTATGCAAAATGATGTGATGATGTTATGTTATGTAGATGAATTTGATTCCGAAGATACACACATATCCCCGTGAAACACACAATCTTTTTATATCAGCGCTGACTTTTCGCTGTAAGCTCTGCATTCCCCTAGGAACGTCTTTGGAGCTTCTTCGCCTTTTACTTAGGCGGTATCAACGTTGACTTTTCGCTGTAAGCTCTCCATTCCCTTAGGAACGTCTTTTGAGCTTCTTCGCCTTTTACTTAGGCGGTATCAGCGTTGACTTTTTGCTGTAAGCTCTGCATTCCCTTTGGAACGACTTTTGAGCAGAAAACTTACACTGTGCTCCCTTTGGAACGGCTTTTTGTGACTTCAGCAACTTACTCTGCGTTCCTTAGAACGACTTTCTGTTGCTTCGAAGGATTTTTAATAATTCGAAGGTCCTCCTTGTTATCGCTAATTTTTAAGCTTCAGCAACTTAAGCCTGTGGAGAAAATAGGTTTTCCTCGTGGGAAACAACGAAATTATTACATGAAAACTAACAATGTTCTTTGTTACACAGAAAATAGAACTGAATAGAAAAGACTGCTATCAAAGGTAGGATATGTGTCAATAAATGTGCTTCGACTCCGGCACAGTGCTATTGACTGTGCGAGCTTCGGATTGTTCTCTGAAGTCCCTTTGGTGTGGAGCATATTGACTCCCTTCTGGCTGTTGGCCTTGTTGTAGTGGAGGCGGAGGCGGAGGCTGTTGCCAGGAAGCTTGAGGTTGACTTGCCGAAGCTACAGAAACTGCAGGGTGGTTGTCTATGTATTGTGGGATGTAAGGCGGATGGTACGAAGCAGTATGCATGACCTGCTTCGGCTGAGCTTGTTGCGCTGCAGCTTCGGCTATTTCCTTTTGCTTCTGGATTGTAACATGGCACATCCTGGTGGTATGGCCCTTGTTTTCTCCACAGAACAAGCAAAACATTTTCCTTGGTTGATCTCCAAATCTTCCGCCGAAGCCCCTGGCGCTTCTGCCTCTTGGAGCTGGTGGCCGGAAGAAACTTTGCTGTTGCCCCGAAGCCTGTGAGGAGCACTGCGGCCTGTTCTGCTGACTCCCCTTATCATCATTTTGAGTAGAGTTGTGGATGGACCTGACATGCCTCGGATAGAATCTTCCTCCGAAACCCCTGGTCATTTCAGAAAATCTGAAAGCCTCCTCCCTTCTTTGGCGAAAATCATTGTCGGCACGAATGTACTCGTCCATCTTCTGGAGCAGCTTCTCCAAAGTCTGAGGAGGCTTCCTGGCGAAGTATTGAGCTGAAGGTCCAGGTCGAAGCCCCTTGATCATGGCTTCGATGACAATTTCATTGGGCACCGTTGGTGCCTGCGCCCTCAAACGTAAGAACCTTCTGACATACGCCTGAAGGTATTCTTCATGATCCTGAGTGCACTGGAACAAGGCTTGAGCAGTAACCGGCTTCGTCTGAAACCCTTGAAAGCTAGTTAACAACATGTCCTTCAGCTTTTGCCATGAAGTAATCGTTCCTGGTCGAAGGGAGGAATACCAGGTCTGAGCAACACTCCTGACAGCCATAACAAAAGACTTTGCCATGACTGCAGCATTGCCACCATACGAAGACACTGTTGCTTCGTAGCTCATCAAAAACTGCTTCGGGTCTGAATGGCCATCGAACATGGGAAGCTGGGGTGGCTTGTAGGACGGAGGCCAAGGTGTAGCCTGCAGCTCAGCGGACAGGGGAGAAGCATCATCGAAAACAAAATTTCCATGATGGAAATTGTCATACCAGTCATCTTCGTTGAAGAAGCCCTCCTGATGAAGGTCTTTTTGTTGAGGCCTTCTGTTCTGCTCATCGTGAGTAAGATGGCGAACTTCTTCAGAAGCTTCGTCTATCTGCCTCTGCAGCTCAGCTAGCCTGGCCATCTTTTCCTTCTTCCTCTGCACCTGTTGATGAAGCATCTCCGTATCCCTGATCTCTTGGTCTAGCTCATCCTCCTGAAGCGTCGGGCTGACGGCCTTCCTCTTCTGGCTTCGGGCCTCCCGAAAAGAGACAGTCTCCTGGTTGGGGTCCAGCGGTTGCAGTGCTGCAGCCCCAGTCGCTGAAGCTTTCTTCGGCGCCATAGCGAGGGTCTATGGCTTCCGAAGGTGTTCAAAAAACTCAAAGTGGAAGTGAGTTCACCGGAGGTGGGCGCCAAAGTTGGTGACTTGTTCTCAAATGCTTCGGATTAAGAACAAGGCAACATAAAAAGTGTTAAATGATAAGGTCCTTCGTCCTTTGAAACATTATTTCCCTTCGGGATATAACGTGCTCCGGACGAAGGTCATAAACAATATATTTTCGTAAGCACGATAAGTTATGACGAAGAACTTATGCATAACATAAAAAGTAATGTAAACATTTAAATTTTATCACAATGTCATTTCTATTTTATTATTATGTAACAATAGAAATGACTTCAAATTACAAATGTACCTTCGGATTGCAGGAAGGCAAAAGTACAAGGATGACGCAAAAGCAAATGCCAAGTCAGCGTGAACAGTACGGGAGTACTGTTCATCTATTTATAGGCGTGGGACGCAGCACATGTAAAATTACATTCATGTCCATTACATTTGCTAATGACCTATGGGAGTCTGTCAAGGCCTAAGTAGTCTTTTCATCTTTAGGTCGGTTCCCCGTTCTGCTATCGCGACGAAGCTTTCCTGCGCATAGCTTCGGCTGCGCGCCATCCTTCGTACAACATGGTAACCAGCCCGTCCTTCATCAACCTCCTTTCGTCTGGCTTAAGCTTCGTCCTGTCCGTACTCCATGTTCACGATCTGAGTCCGAGAATACCTGTTCATATAATTCACTTGGAAAATATTGTCAAATCTTGTTTTTGAGGACCTTCGGAGGACGAAGGCCCCCAACACCTTCATTCATTAAAGTACAGCGAAACAAGGACATCCATCCACAGGAAGTTGACTAGGGGTATCATTAGACTAGCATCCATGGAGTTCAACATCATATCTTCATCTGCAAGCTTCTGATCAAAATTTAAGCAAGGGTGAGCTCACTTATGGTCGGGGCTCAGTAAGTAGGGGAAAACTAATGCAAGTTTAACAAGGTGAGGCTAAGGTTGAGCAGTAAGCATTTTAGTTGGTCAACATTTTATTAACAACACCTGTCTTACTAATAATTGTGAATCCCAAGTATTCCCATTAAGCAAAGGTATAAGAGTATATCAAAAACACTTAAGTGAAACCACTTAAGCAAACCATTGGCAGATCATCGGATCTCGATTTATTTCCATCTTCAAGTTCAATTATCATGTGAGGAGTCCAGGCTGCTCTTAACCGTGAGCACGGCTGATATATTAGTTTTACACATTGCAGAGGTAATACAACTTTACTCACAAGCCGTGTATCCCCTCTAGCCTGGGTCGGCCAATACCCGTAAACACTTCCGAGGTGAGTGGCTAGGGATCCACTATGAGGCTTTGACAGAATACTCTTAATACTAAGCAACCCGCTAAGGTTTCTAAAGTCGATGGTGGAGGCCCCCTGGGTTAGGTACCTTAGCCAAGAATGTGTCCCCATGTTAACGTGGGCTGCCACCACCACCGCTCTCCCTCTTGCCCATATTTCAGGTAAGGTTGCTAGGTACTAAGCATATAAAGCTAATTACCAAAGCCAGAGCCATGATAGCACTCGTGGTTGCACTATTTTCCCGGGTGGTCACTCCATGTTCCAATTATCACAGTATGATCTTGCTTAATCATCGGATTAACAACAATAATATAACTTACCATTTGGACATTGATATCATCAGTAGGAGTAACATCATAGAGTTAAAGTTGTAGCGATAGCATAGCTACTTGATTAGATCAAAACCCAGGTTAACAAGGAATAAGGTTGGAAAGGTTAGGTGTATCTGAATAGGTAACCCATCAAATTATGCATATATATCCAAGAATAAACTTCATTAAATGAATTATTTGGGATCAAACAGAGTATGCAGAGGGAGAAGCCCACTTGCCTTGCTTATAGAAAACTTGAGATTCTTCCACGAAATAGCACTTGATTCTCAACTATTGGATCAATCACTGAATATCACACAAACAAACAAGAAGAGCAAACACCACTCAATAACATACAACATTCACCATACGCAAAGCTAAAAGAAAACCTAACGAAAAGAGTATTCGCTTTTCAAAAACATTACACGCAAGGTTTATAAAAAAGGTATTCTTTTCAAAAGTGTGTGATCTATACTTTATAAAACAAGACATGAGCTTAAAAGTATATTAATTAAAAATCTACAAATATTAAGTTCACCAATTTAATCTTTTATAAATCGTCATATGTGATATGTCTAAGACTAAGGGTTTATAGGATGATAGAACACATTATAACAATATTAAAACTATTTAACTTTTTAGAAAATATATATGTTAAATGTAAGATTAATGCGTTATGAAATACATTATTATTTTATGAAGCCTTATGGAACATATAATAAAACATCTATTTGAAAAGACCTTAAGATATAAGCCTAAACATGTTTTATGTGAAAAGATCATTAAACAAATAGTTATATTTATTTTCATTAAGAAAATACATGGTCTAGTAGATTTTCATGAGAGATAATGAAACAATTAATTATCTTCACTTTTGCTTAAGAAAACACTAGCCTCTATTTTCATTAAGAAAGATATATACAAAACAACATATAAACTCATATTTTAAAAGAACATGAATACTAATTTCATTAGTTTATTCTTTAGAAAAAACTAAGTGATATATATATATATATATATATATATATATGACATGAATTAAGTTTGATTAAATGATTAATTAAGCCTATATAACAAGTTGTGAACAATTGAAATATAAATCTAATTAACTAGATTATGAGAAAACATAATTAATCTATTACTTTATCTTTACCTTTAGTTTAGGAACATATGACCTAGATATTTAAAATAAATACTATATTCATTGGTATATTATTAACTATCATTTTAGTTAAGACGGTGTGAGCACTTAATTAAGCCATTATATCATTATTAGAAAAGTTATATGACATATTACTATTGTAAAGCATATAATTATGGGTACTTAAATATGAGACTAAATGAGTTTTATGTGAAGGGATAATAAATGATTATCATTCTATCAGGAAAACACTAAATCTATATTTGTTGAGAAAACTACATTCAAACTGATAGGTCATCATTTTAAAGATATGAACACAAGTTCTATTATTTTAGTATCTTTAGAAAACTCTATTCTTTATGTTTTCTCCTTTCTTTTCTAAATAGAAATTATATGTATAACTAAAAATTATTTATTTATAATTCTTCTAACATTAATATTCTAAGAATTAATTATAAATTACTAATTACACTTTTAATAACATATTCATGGTTATTATGATATAAACCAGTATTTTACTAATTCTAAGTAATTAAGTGGTATACTTACATTTACCATGACTAGTAAACATTATATTTTTATCTGACTAATTATACGTGGCCTAGGTGTAATGACTTAACCAATTCTATAGAAATAAACTAATTATTACCTAATTATTTATACTATGAATAGTGATCTCATTTTAGTTTTATCTTTTCTTTCTAAAAAAATGTCATTAATACTCAGAGATCAAAACATCAAATAATACATTAAACCACTGTTTATACTATAATATTTGTATTGTTATGAATTCTATACCACTTACTAATTATATGTTAAGAAAAGCTTTTATTATCTATTTAGTGGGTTTAAATGGACTTATGAATATAAAATTTTTAGATAAATTCTAACATTCGTCATAAATAAAATTAACTAAGATATTATTTATCTAGTGTTTTCATCACTAACACATAGCTATCTGAGTACTATTTAATTTATTTGTGAATACACATAAATCTATTATAGCAAACATAATTCAAATTTATTTGCGAAAATATGTAAATTATTGGAAACACTGATTTCAAATGTTTTATGTAAATTTACGAAGTTAACAAATTAATTTATTTGAGTCTCACATGTGCATTTTAATATAGAGAAAATTATTGTGGTGATTAGTTCAAAATTAAACATAGATGATAGGACGTAGCGTATAAAAATAAATTGAATCTTTCTTCTACCTCACGTCGAGAAACAGTAGGGGCTAGACATCGCGGCACAACAGAGGGATCCGGACGCAGAACATGGCAAGACGGCGATGCGATGAACGACGATAGCGAGGGCACGATGTCAACCATCCTGACGATCCGCGAAGTTTCGGCGAGGTGCCAACGTCCTGACCGACGACAGCGAGCAGCGAGGTTGGCGTAATAGCCACACGGCGCAAAGCACAGGCAGCGGCGAGCCGGTCAGCAGCTCGACTCGACGATGACGGTGAGCTCCGACGAAGGTCGACGTCTTAGCACAAAGCGGCAAGGAGACACAGGGGCGAGTGGAGCTCTCACGTGCCAGTGCGACGAGGCACGACTACGAGCAGCTAGGTAACATTGGCTTGCAGTGATGCGGTGACCAAGGCATGGCAACAGCAGGGCGTGGGGGAGGGTGAGAGTAGGTAGAGAGAGGCGTGTGAGGTGTGGAAAATGGAGAGAAGGCGAAGGTGAACTCGACGGGTTGGTTCTCTGACGGCGAGGGCGCTGGAAAAGGCACGACGGCGAGCTGACAGGGGCGGCGCGGCGACTTCATGTGGCTAGCACATAGGGAGAGCCGGGAGAAGAAATTGAGGCTAGGCACGAACTCGGCGTGACTGCAGCCTCGATTTATAGGCCAGGGAGGGAGTAACGAACGCCAGGATAGGAGTAATGGAGAAGAAACAGTCGCCGTTGTTGGAGCACGTTACTGGGGAAGGGACGGCTATAAAGTGGGCGTCATAAGGGGAGGGAATCATGGACTGCGATGGAGAGACAATGGCGCATGACGTGCTGCTATAGGAAGGGGAGAGGGCACCGGGAGATGAGCCGCCGGTGGCCTTGCTGTTCACAACGAACGGAGTAGATGAAGGTTGAAGGAGGAGATGACGATGTGGCCCCACGCGTCATAGATAGCAACAAGAGAGGAGGGAGTGGGGAATGCGTGGACTAGCTTGGGCTGTTTTGGCCAAGAGGCCAAGCGGCTATGTAGTTAGATTTTCAGTTTTATTTTTTTAAAATTTCGAATTTCTTTTCTTTCCTTTTTTAAATAAAAGAATATATATTAAATGTATATATTCCAAAAAATTATAATAAAACCAAATATAATATTTACATAAATAAAATATCTATTTTGAAAATATTCGAATTATTTTAGGACAAATTCCAATAATTAGATGAAGTGGGCTTTACAAAAAAAAGAGATCAATCTATAAAATGAGATTCTTGCAAATAATTTCAAACAAAACTTAATAACTTATCAAAATGCATAGTCCAAAAATTTTTAACAACTCATTATTATTTTATTAAACGAGATCTTTCTCACACAATTAAATCTAAGAATTTGATTTGAAAATCAATTCAAACAAAATCTATGCTTCGGTATGAATGCATCAATCACTTTGTAAAATTTTATCTTCTAAGAGATTGATCAATTTGTTTTTTTACCAAATTCATTATTTATTAATATTTTCATTTCAACTGAAATTTAATAGTATAACTAAGTTACCATTAATTGATGGACTTAGGGTGTTACAAAATCTACCCCCCTAAAAGAATCTCGTCCTCGAGATTAGGGAAGGCTAGCAAGAAAACAAAGGTGATACATGGTTATTTGTAGGTTTTTGGTTCACAAAAGACTCTTCCAAACTTAAGGAACTTATTGTTTTTCGCTCCGCAATGAATACTGTTGGAGACTTGTTCTCAAATGCTATGAATTAAGAACAAGGCAACACAAAATGTTAAAGGTTAAGACCCTTTGTCCTTCGAAGCATTATTTCCCTTAAGATATAATGATCTTCGGACGAAGGTCGTGAAGGATATACCTTTATCATCGCAATATACATTAATGAAAGAAGAAGCATGTGAAATATAAAAACAACATGAATGATTATATTACATTATTAATTCATCTTCTATTATACTATTATGAATAAAAAGAAACAATATAGAATTACATTTATACCTTCGGCTTGACAGAAGGAGATAGTACAAGCGTGATGCACGAGTGAGTACAAATCAGCGTGAAAAGTACGGGGTACTGTTCATCTATTTATAGGCACAGGGCGCAGCCTGTGTGAAATTACATTTATACTCTCTACAATTGATTACATTCATGACACAAACTATCATGGGTCAATCTGTCTTTTCATCTTTAAGTCGGTGCAACCCTTCGTCTTAGGTATGTTGCTATGTCGAAGTTCCCTGTAAGGTAGCTTCAGCGTTATTTCCGTGCTGATCTTCCGAAGGAGTTTCTTCTTACAGGACCTTCGGCTTCGAAGCAGACCCCCAACAGTTGCCCCTTCGCGGTGATAGATCGTTTTTTGTAACAAGCTTGATCTGTGAAAATTTGACCTAGGCTTTGGAATACCGAAGGTCCGAAAAACACCTTCCCTGAGCTCGTTGCCGAGAAACGAATAAAATAATCCGAGCGCAGGAGGGGTCCCACCATACAACGGGTATGCACGATCTGCCGATTCATCTTGCATGCACCGTGGTCCACCGTTCAGTGAATGCGGGTGGCTGTTGAGAGGGTATGGGCGACTTGACGATTCACTTTCACACCTGCAGCATTATATAAACAGACGGGTAGGTGTGAAGTTACCACAGCATTCATTGTCATTGCACTGTTGTGCTGCTGAAAAATTTAACCATAGCCGAAGCTTTCCCATCGCACTCTCAAGCAAAGCATCGTTTTGAACTAGCTTCGTCATAAGAGAGAGCTTCGTCACAACCATAAAAAATCATTAACATTCGTAAGAACTGCAAGGAATTCAACACCTGATGGCTAGAGTACGTTCAACCGCTAGGGTGACCCGCGATGGAGAAGAGGCCTAAACTACAGAGACTGCTCCGATCTCTGAAGTGATGGAACAATCGGGAATGGTTGTGACAGAGGTAGTTGCTGAGGAAGGTGCACCTGCTACCGAAGCTGAATATGCTGACATTGAAGAAGATGTTGCTGATGAAGAAGAGGAAGATTATAATACTCTCATGCCAGCCAAACCCAGTCACTTGGACTTCGGAAAATCTACCGTTTCTGAGGCTGATATGCCTATTATGATAAAGTTAGGCTACTTCGGAGAAGCTGAGAAGAAGCTGATTCATTTTGGCAGAGAAGAAACCACCTGACACCGGAAAAAAGATGAGGTGGTAGATTTCAGGAGCATCTTCAGAGCAGGATTGAGGTTTCCTTTGAACGAAATGATTGGAGAAGTTTTGGCAAACTACGAGATCTATCTTCATTAGCTGACTCCTAACGCTAACGTTAGGCTCAACGTCTTCATCTAGGCTCTCCAAAGCCAAGGAACAGACCCCAATGTCGAAGCCTTCTGCCGAGTGCGCGATCTTCATTATCAAACGAAGGCCAGAGAAGATGGTCTTCATGAGAACTTTGGTTGTTATAATTTCGTCTGTCGCAAAGATATGAAGACTCCGGTAGTTAGCTATCGCACCAAGTGGCCAACTGGTTGGAAGAATGAGTGGTTTTATGTGAAGGCTGATGAGAAGAAGAGGGAGAAGCTCAAGACGCTAGTATTGAGCCCTCTGAGCTTAAGCTTTGGGCTGACTAGGCTGCTGTGCCGTATGGAGCCGGGGTCACCATGCCAACAAGCTGTGGCAGAATTTTGGGTGGTAGCCGAGCAGATCGCACAAGAGATCTAGTCCAAGAATATCTGGCCTATAGGGTGTTCCCGACGCTGAGTGAATGGAGCATGCTGAAGCTAAAGGGGACAAAGGAGAAGAAAGAACTTGTGCGACTGCCTTATAAATTCAAATTTGAGAAGCAGTTCAAAGGGCCATGTCAAGAATGGTTAGAAATGATAGAAACCATGTGCAACGAAATATTGGGGAATTGCACTAAAAAAGAAGATCAGTTGATGACTGCAACCTTCGGCATCCGACAGAAACGAAGATTGAATTGGGTGATGGATGCCCTGAACTTCGAATATCCTGATTATGAGCGATTGAACAAGGGTGTCGAAGGGCAAAAAAGAAAAAGGATTTTCAGTGTTGTGAGCAGACAAGCTGCTAGAATGGTAAAAGAAGATGATGAAATTCTGAAGAGGAGAAAATCGAGCCTTGAGCCGAAGGTAGCTGCTTCAAAGAAGAGGAAAGCTGCGGCCTCGAAGCAAAAAACGACTAAGATAGAGGAAGAGACTCCTTCAACACCTTCTGCTGTTGACGTGGAAGAAATTTTAAATGTAATGACTGAATCCTTGCCTATCAAGCTATGTCCACTGGGGCAACATCTGACGAAGCTTTTACAGAAGAAGGAGGAGGAGCCCTCGGCAGTGAAGAAGTCTGATGGGCCGAAAAAGCAGAGGATTGTTACTGTAATCAAAGCTATTGAAGAAACACCTCTGCTAGCCTCAGCGTCAAAAACACCAGTTGCCGAAGACGCTACAGCTACCGAAGCTGCCCCCGACAAAGCTGCAACTGCAGAAGCTGCAATGGCTGAAGATACAAATCTGGAAGGCACGTTTTCTGATATTGATAAAATGCTTTTGAATATGGCCACGGAAGAAACTGCTACAGCTGCCGAAGAGGCCCTAGCCACACTGCCTAGGAAAGAGAAAGATATTGCCGAAGATACTTCAGAGGAAAAGGATTTCAATTTTCTAAACATAATTGGTCAAAAGTTGTCTAAGGCTGAGAAAGAAGAGCTAAGAGATTATGCAATATCATGCGGCTATCAACCAGGAGCATTGCTCTTCGGCGGTATCGACGACCAAAGCTTAGGATGTCTTCGAGACCAAACTGGAGCGAAGGTTATCAGTACTCTGTCGAAGAGTATTGGTTTCCCAAAGCTTGAGGCCGACATCAGCCGCTACCGACAACAGCATATCGTTGGTAGTTTATTCTATTCTAATTTCAAGGTAAAAACTTTACTTCAGCTTTTCATTGTTTTTAACAACGAAGGTGTTTTCAGACGAAGGTTGTTTATGCGCAGAGCATGCTATTAAGTACAGCCTTGAGAATGCAACAGGACCTTGAAGATAAAAAATATGAGGTTATAATTGAAGGCTTAGAGAGCAAAATAAAAGATCACGAAGCTGCTCTTGAGAAGAAGGATTTTGAAGTTCAATCAATGGAAGGCTTACTGGCGGAAGCCCAAGCTAAAATTGCCAGATTGAATAGAGAACTCCTCGCAAAGACAGAAAGCTTCAAACAAGAAAAGTAGAAATTCAATGCGAAGTTTGAGGCCGAAGTTGAAAAAGTTCAAATTTACAGAAATCATTGAAAGAGCTTCAAGATAAATGTCTAGACTTCGGCAGCCGATGTGTGCAGCGGCTGAAGCAGGTCTTCAACTCAGTTGGAGCCAGTTCTGAAAAGTTTAAACCTTCGGTTGAAGACCTGCCAGGCACTTTTGATCATATTGAAGGTGAAGTTGATGCTCTTGACGAAATCATAGCTGGACATGGTGACTTCTGTGCTTTGCTAGCTTCTCGCGACACAGCTGTTGCTTTCTTAAAGGCTGGCTGCACGCATGGAAATATTGTAAACAGGCCAAACTTCAGCCTATCACCATCGGACATGAATGATATCTCCGGCCTGGCCTAAAGCATTGGGAACAGATTTGTAACTCAAATTTGGGCGAAGGGTGGGTGAAACTTAGCTGGTGACGAAGCTCAAAGCCACCTCAAGCCGGTAATAAACTTGTACCTGTTGCTTTTCCTTCTCATTAAAATTTGCACTTTCCTTATACTGTTGTTATGTACAGGATGACGAAGCTAAAGAACAATGAACCGAAGCTTGATGGGCAATGATGAAGTGATGAAGTTGCTGTAAAAGAACTCTAGAGAAATTTTTGAATTAACCTTGTAGAAAATACTATAATTTAGGAATCAAACATTACTCTTTAAATTTGTCGATACCTTGTAATATATTTTACCTTTCCATCCATGTATGAACTGCTTTGATGTGGATGAAACTTGTTCTTTTTGAGCCGAAGGCAAAAAACACCTTCCCTTCTTTTCGTACACAACGAAGCATAAATCTGCTTCTTTTGCATTTGCCGAAGCCTTGTCATTAGAGCCGAAGCAATTGTCTGTACTCTATGATGTGATGATGATGATCCTACAAATGTCTAAATGAATGTATATGAATGCAATGTATGATGTGATGTAATGTGCAAATGAATGTCCAAACGTACGCACACGAAGCCACATCCAGACCCTGCATTCCCTTAGGAATGACTGAAATCTTTGTCAGTTTATTTTTCGGCTTCACCGCTTATTTTTCGGTGTAAGTTCTGCATTCCCTTAGGAACGTCTTTTGAACTTCTTCGCCTTCTATTTCGGGGGTATGACCGTTGACTTTTTGGTGTAAGTTCTGCAACCCCTTAGGAACGTCTTTTGAACTTCTTCGCCTTTTATTTTGACGGTATTTGGCTCTGCATTCCCTTAGGAACGACTTTTGAGCAGAAAACTTACGCTGCGCTCCCTTGGGAACGACTTTTTGTAGCTTCGTCGTGGTCTGCATCCCCGTAGGGACGACTTTCAAGCTTTTCCCTGTTTTTTCTCTCTCTACACTCGATGGTGCATGCTCAGATTTTACATTTTACATGTTTTATGGGACTTTGCTCTCGTAGAGCTGAATAAGAAAGAAAAAATTACAAGCTATGGCCCCATTAAAAACCTTTCTCCCCCTTTGGAAAGGAAAAGGGTGCCATAGGAAAAATGAAAAAAGATTACATCAGATTACACATAATATCGTCGAAGCTCATCTGCATTCCAAGATCTAGGAATGTCGTTTCCGTCCATATCCTTCAACCTGTAAGAACCGGGCCTTGACGAAGATACTACTAGAAAAGGTCCTTCCCACTTCAGCTGTAGTTTGCCTACTGTGTCCGGATTAGCCACTCTCCGAAGCACCAAATGTCCTGGCTTGATATTTTTTAGCCGGACTTTTCTGTCGCGCCATTTTATTGTTTCGGCTTGATATTTATTGATATTTTCCATAGCCTGAAGTCTGGTCCCTTCTATAGTGTCTTTTGCCACGTGATAATCAGCTTCGTCTTCTGCCGAAGCTGTTGTTCTTATTGACCCCGCTTTAGCTTCTTCCGGGGTTATAGCTTCATCACCAAATAATAACTTGAATGGCGTAAAACCTGTTGATCTTGATACGATTGTATTGTGGATCCACACCACTTTAATCGACTCATCTGGGCACTTTCCTCTAGGTTGATTAAAGATTAGCTTCATTATTCCTGTCATTATAATACCATTTGCTCTTTCGACAAGTCCATTTGACTCTGGATGTCTAACTGACGCAAAATGAATCTTCGTGCCAATTTGATCACAGAATTCCTTGAAAGCTTCGACATCAAACTGTGTTCTGTTGTCCATAGTTATAGCCTTCGACACACCGAAGCGACAAACAATGTTTTGCCAGAAGAATTTCTGGACTATGACCGAAGTTATTGTGGCCAAAGGCTTCGCTTCAATCCACTTGAAAAAATATTCTACAGCCACCACAACATATTTTAAATTGCCTTGTGCTGGTGGAAGTGGACCTAACAAATCCAGGCCCCATCTTTGCAATGGCCAGGTTGGCTGTATTAACTGGGTTAGCGACGAAGGTTGTTTCTGGTCTCTTTCACATTTTTGACAATTTTCGCACTTTTGAACCAGGTCTGCGGCATCCGAAGCTACCTTCGGCCAATAAAATCCCTGTCTGAAGACCTTCCCCAGCAAAGGCCTAGACCCAATGTGAGATCCACACAAGCCTGCATGTATTTCCTTCATCAGCTCTATACCTTTGATTCTGGATAAACACTTGAGAAGTGGAGAGCAGACTCCATGTTTGTATAACTCCCCTTCTATTATCACATATGGTCTTGTTCTTGCCTCCATTCTCTTATTATAAGCTTCGTCGTCTGAAAGACAATTACCTTGGAGGGAAGATATAATTTTATTCCTCCAATCTTCACTATGTACCGGAGAAATAGTAAGCACTGCTCTCTCCATGAGTTCAACCGAAGGTGCCTTTATTGTTTCAAAAAATACTTCCGAAGGTAGAGGGAGCCCTTGGACCGCTGATTTGGCTAGTAAATCTGCGTGCTCATTTTCTCCTCTTGGGATATTCTTAACAGAAAAACCTTCGAAAGAAACCTCCAACCTTCGAACTGTATCCAGATATCTTTCGTGCTTCGGATCTCTTGCCTTGCTACTCTTGTCCACATGGCCAGAAATAACTTGAGAATCAGTTTTCAGAATGGCCCTTCTTATTCCCATTGCCCTTAACTTCCAATGCCCCAATAGAAGTGCTTCGTACTCAACAATATTATTTGTGCAACTTAAATCAAGTTTGGCTGCATAACATATTTTGACTTTTGAAGGTGCCACTAGGACTGCAGCCGCTCCTGCACCGAAGGAACAATTATGTGATATGCTTGAAAATAATGCCGAAGCTTTCTAGAGGCCATTAACACAGCATATAGCACCTTTTCCAATTCTGTGTAGTTTTTCTTTGATGGACTCAAAATTTCGGAGACGAAGTACACTGGAGCTTGCTTTTTGACTTGGCCATCTAGCTTCTCCTATACAAGTGCCGCACTTACTGCAGAATGTGAGGCTGCAACATATAAGAGCAATGGAGCCCCTGGCGAAGGTGGAGTTAACGTTGTTAAATCAATCAAATATTGCTTCAATTCTTCAAAGGCCTTTTGCTGAGCTGGACCCCATTAGAAGACTTCGGCTGACTTTAGTATTTCAAAGAAAGGCAGATTTCTTTCTGGTGATCTGGATATAAATCTGTTCAATGATGATAATCTACCTGCCAGCCGTTGAGCTCCTTTCTTTGTGCTTGGCGGTTCCATATGAAGGATAGCTTCAATCTTGCTTGGGTTAGCTTGAATTCCCTTCGTTGATACTAGACAGCCAAGGAACTTGCCCTTCTTTACCCCAAAAACACATTTTTCTGGATTTAATTTCAAACCAGCTTGCCTAAAACTAGCAAATGTCTCTTGCAAATCAGCAATGTGATTTTCTTGCTTTGTGCTTTTAACTATGATATCATCAACATAAGTCAACACATTCCTGCCTATTTGAGAATGGAGGACTCTGGCTGTCATTCTGTTGAAGCTTCCTCCAACATTTTTGAGCCCCTCAGGCATCCAAAGATAGCAATATGTGCCACTGGGGGTTATGAAGCTAGTTTTTGGCTCATCTTCCTTCTTCATCCAGATTTGGTGGTAGCCTAAGTAGCAATCTAGTAGACTCATGAGTTCTAACGAAGCTACTGCATCTACTAGAAAATCTATCCTTAGCAATGGGAACTCATCCTTTGGACAAGCTTTGTTAAGATCTGTAAAATCAATGCACATTCTCCATTTACCATTGGCCTTCTTCACCATAACAGTATTAGCTAGCCACTCTGGGTATTTGACCTCTCTGATAACTCCAGCGCTAAGAAGCCTCTTTACTTCGTTCTGGGCACCTTCAACTTTGTCATCAGACATTTTCTGAAGTCTTTGTTTTCTTGGCCTGAAAGATGGATCCACATTGAGTGAATGCTCAATGACATCTCTGTTGACACCGCAAAGATCATTGGCTGCCCAAGCAAAGACATATTTGTTGTTGAATAGAAATTTTAGCAAATTCTTTTCCTGTTCTTCAGATAACTGAGACCCAAGCAGTACCTTTTGTTCTGCTATATCTTCACATAGAAGCATAGGCTTCGGCTAATTCGCCAAAGCAGCCTTCTCTCTTTTGTATCAATACTGCTCACAGGCTTCGGCTCCATCTATGTTATGGATTGCCTTTGAATTCGTCCAATTTCCTTCGGCCTTTCTGGCGGCTTCTTGACTGCCATGAATAGCAATGGGCCCTTGTTCTGAAGGTATCTGTTAGAAATATGCCCTAGAGATAATCATAGAGATGAGCATATTTCTTTGTATCCATGATATATATATTGCTTAATTGAATATCCATGGAAGGCATCTTGTATTGATTAGCAATTATGTGAATTGTTTGTGAGATTCTTTACTTATATGGTTATTCTAAATGATGTCCCTAGTTAGAGTCGATGACTAGCACATGTATTAGTTGATGACTACATTTCACAAGTCATGAACATGGAGATGTTAAACTAATAATGTGGGCGCATGTATGACATGAGGCTGGACCGACCCAACGTAAGATATTGTAATATAGTTCTCTTTTTGAAACATGAATACTGTATCCTTAGACCTGAGATTGTCGCATGTTCTCAAGATATGAATTGACTTACTTAGGGACTATCAAATGCTATTCCGTAACTGGGTAGTTATAAAGGTAGTTTTGGGTTTGTTAGGAAACATGCTGTGAGGCATGGTCAGTCAAGATGGAATTTGTCCCTCTCTTTGTGAGAGAGATATCTCTGGGCCCCTCGAGTGACTGGATCAAGAAATGCATGGCCGTGCTAGGGTTAAGAGTTAACCATTGAAAGGATTCCAATTCACAGTATCGAGAAAGAGAGGTCAGCTTAGAGCCAGACCAAATATCGTGAGACAAAGGGAACAGCATGTACGTAATGTTGCAATGGTTCGTCTGATATGATCTTTACGTGCGCATAGGAGTTGACATGTCTTGCTAGAGGCCGCTGTCAATTATTGGGCCAAGTAAGAGTACTCGGGCTATGTCTATTTGTACGTGAACCTATAGGGTCACACACTTAAGGGGAAGGAAGCCTAACTCGGATTAGATCTGAAATTAGACTGGGCTTTAGGGTTACTGATGGGCCTCGGTGTCAGAAGCCCACCATAACGCATATATAATGAGGGGCGGGGGCGCGGTTAGGCTAACCCTAATTGGCCACCAGTAAACGAGTAGCCGCTCGCCTCTCGCCCTCGCCATGTCACCGTCGCGAACCTAGCAGTTCGGTACGCGGCGCTTCCTCCCTGTACGTGTGGATACCTCGAAGGTGCTACATCTGGAGCACTAGGACGAACCATGCGAGGACGTGAAGAACGCCGACGACTGCACGGCACTGCTCGATGCGTTTGTCTACATCGAGACGTCTTCTGCTGCTCTGCGCGTCTAGTGGTAATTCCATGACCTATAACCGCAGTAGTTCTTGGTTTTATGGGGTTGAAAATTTTGTTTTGCGCTAGCGTAGCCTCCCCGTAATCCTTCAGTGGTATCAGAGGAGGTTCTGCATAGTTTTAGGTCTGGATCTAGGTTCATGAGATGGATCTACTTGATGCACGGTTTGATTAGATCAATTGGTTATAAAGGGTTGAAGTAGATTACATCGGATATGACTGAAGAGATTAGTTCGTCCTTCTCTGTTATGTACGCGACTTGCCCCTACCGGCTGGAATCACCATCGGGGCTAACTGCGTACACAACCAGCAGATTGACGTAACAGATCGACGTCATGAGTGTAATCTTCTTCGGGTCGAAAGTCTCGGATTTGGGTTGATTTGATCAACCGCATGAGATTTTCAGTGGAATTTCCATACATACGATGCATGGAATCCTGTGAGGTTTTCAGGGCGCTGCCCTGAGACCCCCCGCCGCTGACCGGTCAGAGGGACCGTCGTGGCTATCTGCTGTAGTGGCGAACATATAGAAACGTGTTTGTCTAACCTGTTTTTGCAGGACATCTTGTGATCGGTATGGCTATTGTGTGTATATGATGCATATTAATGAATTATTCATGACCTGCGTGTCGTGACCAGGGCAATACGGCTGGAGCCACATGTATTGTCCAAATTTAATGTAATGACCTACGTGTCAACATGTGATGATCCAAAGTGTATATGTAATTTGTTTACCAGCATACGTTAGATAGGTCTTGAAGGACTCATCACCTGAAGGATGGCATACCTATATCATGGAGATGGAGATCATCGTGATGGACAGATTATTGGAGATGGGGATCACCATGTGACAGCAAGCCATACCGAATCACAACTGTTGTGTGAATGCCATTCTTAATGTTCTACTTGTTCATATTGCATATATGTCCTTGCGTGCGATGATATAAGTAGGACGATCCCTCATAAATGTTTAAGCTTAAATGCCTCTCCAAACCTTGCACTATCATAAGTCTTGTACAATTGGTGGTGGGTCTATGAAATTAGGGTGCCACCAGTTTTCCTTGACTAGATAGGTTTGTATCGGATACGAACTGCAGAAAGGGTTGGTTAACTTAAACAAAGTCAGCTTAATGGTTAAGGACTTTGGGGCATAAGGTTGGGAGCCGAGACATAGAGATGTCACCCAACAACAGAAGTCATATATATGATATGATTATCAAGGAGTTGCTTACCGATCTACCTTGTCTTCTAGCGGTGATGCTAAAGCTCACTAGTAGACTTGTTAGTTGTGGGTTCTGAATCACTAAGTATCAATCGAGGGATATTGATTTTAGTGGGAGTAGACTATTAAATGTTTAATATGATTTACTCTGTCATGGATATTTTTGTCTTAGTATTTTGCATTATTTTGTTGTAGATAAATGGCACCTAGCACACCAACATTTACTTTGCGATCAATTCTTGAAAAGGATAAGTTAAATGGAACAAACTACATGGATTGGATCCGTAACCTGAGAATTGTTCTCAGGGCTGAAAAAAAGGAAGACGTTCTAGACACCCCACTGCCAGAGGATCCTGGTGAAAATGCAACTGCTGCAGCTAAAACCGCTTACAAGAAAGCAATGGATGCTAATCTTGAAGTGAGTTGCCTAATGCTTGCTTGCATGGAGCCTGAGCTACAGATGCAGTTTGAGACAAACCATGAGGCGCACGATATGATCGTGGTGCTCAAGGATATGTCCCAGACTCAGGCTAGGACTGAAAGGTTCAATGTGTCCAAAGCCTTTCTAGAACGCAAGCTAGCAGAAGGCGCAGCAGTTGGGCCACACGTAATCAAAATGGTTGGTTATAGTCAGAGGTTGGAGAAGCTAGGCTTCCCAATAAGCCAAGAGTTGGCCACTGACTTCATTTTGGCATCTCTTCCGCCCAGCTATGGAAACTTCATTACGAACTACCATATGCATGGGGCAGAGAGGGGCCTCAATGAACTATGTGGCATGCTGAAAACAGCAGAGGGGGACATAAAGAAAAGCGCTGGCTGCAGCGGCCATGTGATGGCGGTCCAAAACAAACCCAACTTTAAGAATAAGGGTAAATCTCAAAAGAAGAAGGGCAAGGCAAAGGATACAGTATCCAAGCCAAATCAAAAGCCCAAGGCTGGACCAGCTGCAGATGTAGAGTGCTTTTATTGCAAAGAACTTGGTCACTGGAAAAGGAATTGCAAACAGTACTTGGCCTCTATTAAGGATCGCGGCGGTAAGGGTACAGCCGCAGCAGGTACACTTGCTATTCACATTACAGAAATTTTTCTTGCTGATTCTTATATTAATTCTTGGGTATTTGATATCGGATCGGTTGCCCATATTTGCAATTCGATGCAGGGAATGATAAGAAGTAGAAGCGTGAAAAGAGGAGAAGTTGATTTCCGGGTATGCAATAATGCAAGAGTTGCTGCGTTGACCGTCGGGACGATGCAACTCCACCTCCCATCAGGATTTATTTTGGAATTAAATAATTGTTATCTAGTTCCTAGTATGAGTCGAAACATTATGTCTCCTTCATGTTTGATGAAGGATGGTTATTCATTTGCGAGTGAAAACAATGGTTGTGTGATCTCTAAGAATGGCATGTTTGTGGCTTTTGCATCCATTATGAATGGGTTATTCATTTTAAATCTTGATGATGCACCTATCTGTAATATTAGTGCTAAAAGGCCTCGGCCTAATGATTTAAGTCCTACCTACATGTGGCACTATCGTTTGGGTCATATAAGTGAGAATCGCATGAAGAAGCTTCATTCTGATGGGCTTTTAACTTCGTTTGATTTTGAATCATACGAGACATGTGAAGCTTGCTTACTTGGTAAGATGACCAAGGCGCCCTTCACGGGTTTACCGGAGAGGACATTAGATTTATTGGAACTCATACATACTGATGTGTGCGGACCAATGAGTACGACAGCTAGGGGAGGATTCCAATACATCATAACCTTCATTGATGATTTTAGTAGATATGGGTATGTCTACTTAATGAAACACAAGTCTGAATCCTTAGAAAAGTTCAAAGAGTTTCAGAATGAAGTAGAAAATCAGCGTGGCAAGAAAATTAAAGCACTGCGATCAGATCGTGGAGGTGAATATTTGAGTCATGAGTTTAGCAATCATCTAAGGAGTTGTGGAATTGTTCCACAGCTTACGCCGCCTGGAACGCCTCAGAGGAATGGCGTGTCTGAGCGACGTAATCGGACTTTATTGGATATGGTTCGATCAATGATGAGCTAGTCGGACCTACCTTTGTCGTTTTGGGGATACGCTCTAGAAACAGCAGCTTTCACACTAAATAGGGTACTGTCTAAGTCCGTAGTTAAGACACCATATGAGATGTGGACTGGGAAGACTCCCAGTTTGTCTTTTCTGAAGATTTGGGGTTGTGAGGTTTACGTCAAGCGACTTCAGTCGGATAATCTCACTCCAAAATCGGACAAGTGCATGTTCATGGGATATCCAAAGGAAACTTTAGGATATTACTTTTACCCCCGGTCAGAGGGCAAAGTGTTTGTCGCTCGGAACGGTGTGTTCTTAGAGAAAGAGTTTCTCAAAAGAGAGAAAAGTAAACAAAAGGTGTATCTTGAAGAAGTTCAGGATGAGCCAGTGGGACAAGATTTAACAAGTGATGCTAATGTAGCAGAACAAGTTGAGACGTCTATGGCAAGAGAATCACCACCACAACCACGAAGGTCAGCAAGGCTTCACGAGGCACGCGGAGAAGTGCTATTGTTGGGCAATGGGGAAGTGTTGTTGTTAGACAACGACGAACCTGCAACATATGCAGAAGCGATGATGGACCCAGATTCCGAGAAATGGCAAGTCGCCATGAGATCCGAGATAGATTCTATGGGAGAAAATCAAGTTTGGAACTTGGTTGACCCGCCTGATAGTGTTAGACCCATAGAATGCAAATGGATCTATAAGAAGAAGAAAGACATGGATGGAAATGTTCACATCTATAAGGCTCGACTTGTTGCAAAGGGTTTTCGACAAGTTCAAGGAGTTGACTATGACGAGATATTCTCGCCAGTAGCGATGCTTAAATCTATTCGGATCATTCTAGCTATTGCCGCATATTTCGATTATGAGATTTGGCAGATGGATGTCAAAACAGCTTTCCTTAATGGAAACCTAGATGAGGACATGTATATGATACAGCCCGAGGGTTTTGTCGATCCGATCAATGCTGGAAAGATATGCAAACTTCAGAAATCCATTTATGGGTTGAAGCAAGCATCTCGGAGTTGGAACATTCGTTTTGATGAAGTGGTCAAAGGGCTTGGTTTTCATCAGAATGAAGAAGAAGCTTGTGTTTACAAGAAGGAAAGTGGGAGCGCTGTTGTATTTCTGATCTTGTATGTGGATGACATATTATTGATTGGGAATGACATTCCTATGCTGGAGTTCGTCAAGGCTTCACTGAAAAAGAGTTTTTCTATGAAGGACTTAGGGGAAGCAGCATATATTTTGGGCATAAGGATCTATAGAGATAGGTCGAAGAGGCTTATAGGATTAAGTCAAGATACATACATTGACAAGGTTTTGAAACGGTTCAACATGGAACAGTCCAAGAAAGGGTTCTTACCTATGTCACATGGTAAAACCCTTAGCCAGATGCAATGTCCTGCGACGGCTAATGAGCGGGAGTGCATGAGTAAGGTACCATACGCCTCAGCAATTGGATCAATCATGTATGCCATGATAAGTACACGCCCAGATGTTTCATACGCTATATGTGCTACGAGTAGGTACCAGGCTGATCCAGGTGAGGGTCACTGGACAGTGGTAAAAGGCATTCTTAAGTACTTAAGAAGGACTAAAGATATGTTCCTGGTATATGGGGGTAAGGAGGAGCTCGTTGTAACTGGTTACACCGATTCTAGCTTCCAAACTGACCCAGACGAGTTAAAATCGCAATCAGGTTTTGTGTTCACAATAAATGGTGGTGCTGTTAGTTGGAAGAGTTCCAAACAGGAGACTGTGACTGATTCTACAACAGAAGCCGAGTACATTGCAGCTTCTGGATCTGCGAAGGAAGGTGTTTGGATAAGGAAGTTCCTCATCGAGCTTGGTGTGTTTCCTAATGCATCTAGTCCATTGAACCTCTACTGTGACAACAATGGGGCTATTGCGCAAGCTAAGGAGCCAAGGAACCACCAGAAAAGCAAACACGTACTGCGGAAGTTTCACCTCATACGGGAATTCGTTAGGCGGGGTGAGATAAAGATATGCAAAATACATACGGATTTGAATGTTGTTGATCCTTTGACAAAACCTCTTCCACAACGTAAACATGAGGCACACATGAGATCTATGGGTATTAGATGTCTTCTAGATTAACTCTAGTGCAAGTGGGAGACTGTTAGAAATATGCCCTAGAGATAATCATAGAGATGAGCATATTTCTTTGTATCCATGATATATATATTGCTTAATTGAATATCCATGGAAGGCACCATGTATTGATTAGCAATTATGTGAATTGTTTGTGAGATTCTTTACTTATATGGTTTTTCTAAATGATGTCCCTAGTCAGAGTCGATGATTAGCACATGTATTAGTTGATGACTACATTTCACAAGTCATGAACATGGAGATGTTAAACTAATAATGTGGGCGCATGTATGACATCAGGCTGGACCGACCCAACGTGAGATATTGTAATATAGTTCTCTTTTTGCAACATGAATACTGTATCCTTAGACCTGAGATTGTCGCATGTTCTCAACATGTGAATTGACTTACTTAGGGACTATCAAACACTATTCCGTAACTGGGTAGTTATAAAGGTAGTTTTGGGTTTGTCAGGAAGCATGCTGTGAGGCATGGTCAGTCAAGATGGAATTTGTCCCTCTCTTTGTGAGAGAGATATCTCTGGGCCCCTCGAGTGATTGGATCAAGAAATGCATGGCCGTGCTAGGGTTAAGAGTTAACCATCGAAGGATTCCAATTCACAGTATCGAGAAAGAGAGGTCAGCTTAGAGCCAGACCAAATATCGTGAGACAAAGGGAATAGCATGTACGTAATGTTGCAATGGTTCGTCTAATATGATCTTTACGTGCGCATAGGAGTTGACATGTCTTGCTAGAGGCCGCTGTCAAATATTGGGCCAAGTAAGAGTAATCGGGCTATGTCTATTTGTACGTGAACCTATAGGGTCACACACTTAAGGGGAAGGAAGCCTAACTCGGATTAGATCCGAAATTAGACTGGGCTTTAGGGTTACTGATGGGCCTCGGTGTCAGAAGCCCACCATAACGCCTATATTATGAGGGGCGGGGATGCGGTTAGGCTAACCCTAATTGGCCACCAGCAAACGAGTAGCCGCTCGCCTCTCGCCCTCGCCAAGCCGCCGTCGCGAACCTAGCAGTTCGGTACACGGCGCTTCCTCCCTGTACGTGTGGATACCTCGGAGGTGCTACATCTGGAGCACTAGGACGAACCGTGCAAGGACGTGAAGGACGCCGGCGACTGCACGACACTGCTCGACGCGTTCGTCTACATCGAGACGTCTTCCGCTGCTCTGCGCGTCTAGTGGTAATTCCATGACCTATAACCGCAGTAGTTCTTGATTTTATGGGGTTGAAAATTTTGTTTTGTGCTAGCGTAGCCTCCCCGTAATCCTTCAGTATCTTCATGCATAGATATGTTGGATGAAGTATTGCTTCGAAAGCATTAAGTGTCCCACGACCAATGATTGCATTGTAGGGGTACTCCATGTCAACAATGTTAAACACAACCTATTCAATCCTTGTATTGTGAATAAAGCCGAAGGTTACTGGCATTGTGATTTTGCCAAGTGCTACAATTTGCCTTCCTCCGAAGCCAAATAAAGGATGTGTAGCATCATGAATCTTATCTTCTGGCTCTTGCATCTGTCTGAAAGCCTTGGCAAATATGATATCCGCTGCACTGCCTGTATCAACCAGAACATTGTGGACCAAAAATCCCTTAATGACACAAGATATGACCATAGCTTCATTATGAGGGTAATCTTTAAGCTGAAGGTCCTCTTGGGAGAAGGTGATTGGGATGTGGGACCATTTTGACTTGATGAAGGGTCCCTGCACCCCAACATGTTGCACCCTTCTCTGTGCTTCCTTCTTCTGCTTTTGTTAGCCGGCTCTGAACTTGAACCGCCTGTGATCGGGAGCACCAGCTTCGTAACCGAAGGTGCCGCAGCTTGGTTGTTGAATGAAGCCATCGTCTCAACAGTGGAAGTGAGTTCACCGGAGGTGGGCGCCAATGTTGGAGACTTGTTCTCAAATGCTTCGGCTTGACAGAAGGAGATAGTACAAGCGTGATGCACAAGTGAGTACAAATCAGCGTGAATAGTATGGGGGTACTATTCATCTATTTATAGGCACAGGGCGCAGCCTGTGTGAAATTACATTTATACTCTCTACAATTGATTACGCTCATGACACAAACTATCATGCGTCAATCTGTCTTTTCATCTTTAAGTTGGTGCAACCCTTCGTCTTAGGTATGTTGCTATGCCGAAGTTCCCTGTAAGGTAGCTTCAGCATTATTTCCATGCTGATCTTCCAAAGGTGTTTCTTCTTACAGGACCTTCGGCTTCGAAGCAGACCCCCAACTAATACTAATCTCGCGATCTTCATCAACGTACTTATCAATTGGTTGGTCTTCTGGATTGTTGCTTGGATCTTGCTCTGCAGTCTTCTTCTCTAGTCAATCAAATCGCGTCTTAGGGCATTGACGAATAATATGTCCTTCATTTTTGCAGTAGTAGCAAGCACCTCTTGCTTTGAGTTCTTTGCGAGTCAACTTTGCTTGACCAACAAGGGGTGAGGGTTGACTGGGTGTTTGTATCTCATATAGCTGAGCATGACTTGATTCTTCTATTTGGGTATCCATGTGTTTCGTGGCTTGTGCTTGTGGTTGAGGTGGACTACTCATGTATCCAAACATTTTCCTATTCCTTTTGTTGTTCTTCACGATGTTGATAGAAGTTTTTGTGCATTTTTGTTCATATTCCATGTCTGGAGACTGAGATAGCTTAATCTCGGAGGTGTTCGGTGGTGAACTCTTCTCAGGACAGTTACGAAGGTAATGATCTTCACGTCCACATAGATAACAATCTTTTCATGAAGTTATTTCTTGACTTTTACCATGTTTCCATTTTTGTTTCTTGGACCTGATGCAGCGACGGGGCTGAAACTGTGTGCAGGTGATAGTCCATCCATCAATGTAACACTCATGTGCTTCTTTTTGGAGCTGGGCATCCTTGTGATGTTTCCTTTTTGGAATACCTAGCAATTCATCAATGATAGTGCATTAGGTATTCGAGAATTTGCTATTAGTTATTCTTGGGGAGACCATTGTCTTTTTATGCCAGAAAAAAAAATCCGATTCTTCTGTTTTGTAGCTTCACTTTCATTTGTACTGACCTGGCGATAAGGAATTCCATAGTACTCACAACAACAACATGTTCCAAAATCGTTTGTCTGTTGGTGTGCATCCTTTGTGTCTGTTCATCAGTTGTTTCATTTCTACTAACGTTTCGACTTGCCAACACTTGCTGGTATGAGGAGGTGAGTTGAGATGCTTTCTGTATTATCAGAGCTTGTGCATGTAACACCTTTTCTAAGTCAACTATCGAGGGTCATGTTGTGGTTGATGTCATATGGTTACTGGTAGTCTGCCCATGTGCTATAATTTCTGCTAAATCAACTTGTTGGAGTCTAGCTACCACTTGAGATGTCACTTGCAGAAACTGAGCATGTGTCTTCTTTAACTGTTCCATCTGAGACTTAGCTGGAGGAGTTGCTAACACAATGTATTCTTTGCACTTAGTGACATCACTAAGGTCTGATATCTGTATGGATATAGTAAGGAAAGGAGGGACAAAAAGTTTGAGCTAAGACAGATTATAAAGAGTAGAGAGAATCCAACTATCTAAGGATTAACCTAGCTAACTGTTGTCATTGTGGACAAAAGTCACACAATACAACAACAATCATTACAAAGAAGCAAATCAAACATAATCACAAAGATAACTAACATGAACACAAACATATCAGCACAACATAACTCGATGTTATTCCTTCACGCAAAATGCAATCTTTCCTAAGGAAAACAATTTCTTATAGTTTTTTTTGAAAGGCGGGACAAGGTTAGGAATAAGGAAGATATTATAAAATCAAGGAATCAGATCAAAAATAACAAGGAGGTAGACAAGATCAAAACATTATTGTTAATGACCAAGAGTGAAATAAGATAACCACTAACTGGTGAAGCGAGGATAAATTGTACAACCAAGGGTATGAGAATTTTTTTATTAAGGATACAAAATACAATGGCATTATCAAGGAGAGAAGTAGAGAGACAAAGGATTCAATATATCGAGGTGGATATTGTCCAAGGATGACAATACAATGGCAAGAAAACAAGAGTAGAAGAAATCAAGGGTTATATAGCAATATTATGCATTAGAAAATAACCACAATATAACGTCGTCTTTACCGATCTAGTAGAAAAACTTAATGCTAGAGAACTTCCTATCAACCTAACCAAGAAGAATAGTAATAGATCTAGGGGATGCATAACAAAACTTCTTGCGGGGTAAGGGGTAAGAAAAAGAATACGGTATCTTCAAAAACTTTGAAAGGGTTCTTTCTATCAAACTTCACTTCAAGTTCTGCAATCCTAGCTTGATCAACTTGCAATGCTTCTAACCAGAGCTTTCTGATAGACCAACAATCAGACTAGAAGAGTTGAAGATAAAAGAGACGAGTTTTGATATAAAGTAAGTTTTTATGGAGGAAAATATATCAAGCTTTGAAAGACTGACTGGGCTTTCCATTTCTAACTAATCTAGTGACCTATGGTCATATTACTTTGATACCACTTCTGTCACACCCGTTTCTAAGGGCAGAAACCACTTTTATTGTCTATTCCACTCGGTAAACCTCCCCCCCCCCACTTTGATGGAGACAATTACTCTTTTTGGAGTCATAAAATGCGTAGTCATTTATTTTGTCTCCATCCTAGCATTTGGGAAATAGTGGAAAATGGAATGCATTTTGATAGTAACAATAATCCTGTATTTATTAATGAGCAAATTCATAAGAATGCCTAGGCTACTACTGTTGTTAGCATCTCTATGCAGGGATGAGTACAATAAAGTCAGCGGCTTGGACAATGCCAAGCAAATATGGGACATCCTCAAGATTTCTCATGAGGGAAATGATGCCACCATGATTACAAAGCTGGAACTAGTAGAAGGCAAGCTTGGGAGATTTGCCATGAAAAGGGGAGAGGAGCCAACCAAAAATTACAATAGGCTCAAGACCCTGGTGAACAAGATCCGAAGCTATGGAAGTACAAGATAGACGGATCATGATGTCGTTCGACTCATGCTAAAGTCATTTATCGTTATTGATCTTCATCTTGTAAATCTTATTCGTGAGAATCCTAGGTATACCAAGATAACGCCCGAGGAAATTCTCAGAAAATTCGTAAGTGGGCACATGATGGTAAAGGAGGTTAGGTACGTTTATGACATTGCCAACAGACCGCTTCCTCTCTATGAGCCACATCCTGTTGCTCTCAAAGCAACAAACAGTAAGGAGGCGCTACCTAACAAGGTGGCATAAGTGGAGGCTGTCGGGCTAAATGAGGACAAAATGGCGCTTGTGATCCAGCATTTCAAGACTGCATTGAAGGGATGCAAGGAATATCTCAACAAGAATAAATCATGGGGAAAGCACTCCTGCTTCAAATATGGTAAGTCCGGTCATTTTATTGCACAATGACCCGATAATGAAAATGACCAGGGACAAGAAAAGAAATGGAAGAAGGAGAAGAAGAACTACAGCAAGGCGAAGGGAGAGGCGCACATCGGCAAGGAGTGGGACTCAAACTGCTCTTCATCTGACTTCGACGATGAGGGACTTGCTGCCTCAGCCTTCGACAAGTCCTCCCTCTTCACTAATGAGCATCACACATGCCTCATGGCTAAGGAGAACAAGGTATGTACTCAAGATACCCCTTAGTATATGTCTTCTAGTGATGCAGATTCTGATGATGAGGTAGATTATAGCAATCTCTTTAAGGGATTATATAGGTCCAAAATTGATAAAATTAATGAATTAATTGATGCCCTTAATAAGAAGGATAGATTGCAAGAGAAACAAGAAGACGTTCTATATAAAGAACATGATAAGTGCATTAATGCTGAAAAATCTCTGGCTGTTGAAATTAAGAAAAATGAATTACTTTCTTCTGAGTTATCTTCTTGTCATGATTATGTTTCTAATCTTAAGATTTTAAATGCTGATTTAAATCTAAGCTAGAAAAAGTGAATAGTGCTAGTTCATTTGTGGAACATGTCTTCATTTGAATAGATGTAAAGATTTTGATGTTGATGCTTGCAACAGTCATGTTTCCACCATCTCTAAATTAAATAATGAAATTGCAAACCTTAATGCTAAACTTAAAAGTTGCAAAACTGTGATAAAATTAAGTTTGCAAGGGATGCCTACACCAGTAGACACCCCTCCATTAAGGATGGGCTTGGTTTCCAAAAGGGAACCAAGAACTTAACAAGCTAAAGGACTTCCAATCTCATCAAGGAGAAAGGGAAGGTACCTATGGCTAGTGGCTCACATTCTTCTCATGATAGAAAGAATCATGCTTATCTATATGCTCATGTTAAGAATGCTTCTAGTGTTGCTCATCATGATCATGATGTTTTACCTACTCGTCATGATGCTGCATTTGATTCACATGCCATGTTTGCATCCTCTAGATCTTCATATGCTCATGGTAGGAATAGACCTAGGCGTCATGCTCATCATGTTGTTTCCCATGCGCCTAGGAATGCATTTAATGGTCCAACTATGCTTTATCATACTTATGATGCTTCATTTGTGCTTATGTGTAAAAATGATAAAGTTATTGCTAGAAATGTGGGGCCTAAGTGCAAGAGAGGCAAGACTTGCATTTGGGTTCCAAAGTCTTATGTGACTAACCTTGTAGGACCTAATAAGAGTTGGGTACCTAAATCCCAAGCTTAAATCACCTTGCATGTTTATGCATCCAGGGGCACAAGCTGGATTATTGATAGTGGATGCACACGCCACAAGACGGGGGAGAAGAAAATGTTCACCTCCTACGTCAAGAACAATGATTCCCAAGACACGATCATCTTTGGAGGTGGGAATCATGGCAAGGTCAGAAGGTTTGGGTAAAATAGCCATCACTACCGAGCATTCAATTTCAATGTATTCTTAGTAGAATCGCTTGGTTACAATTTGCTTTCTGTAAGCCAATTATGCCATATGGGCTATAATTGTTTATTTACAAATATTGATGTATATGACTTTAGAAGAAGTGATGGTTCATTAGCTTTTAAAGGTGTATTAGACGACAAGCTTCATTTGGTTGATTTCACTAAAGAGAATGTCGGTCTAGATGCATGCTTAATCACTAAGACTAATATGGGTTGGCTCTGGCATCACCTCTAGCACATGTTGGAATGAAGAATCTTCATAAGCTTCTAAAGGGAGAACATGTGTTAGGACTAACCGATGTCTGTTTTGAGAAAGACAGACCTTGTGCAGCGTTCCAGGCAGGGAAGCAGGTGGGAACTACTCATCCAAGCAAAAATGGGATGACAACGTCAAGACCACTGGAACTCCTTCATATGGATCTCTTTGGGCCCGTTGCTTATCTTAGCATTGGGGGAAGTAAGTATGATCTTGTTATTGTTGATGATTTTTCCCGCTTCACTTGGGTATTCTTTTTGTAGGATAAATTAGAAACCCAAGGTACTCTAAAGCACTTCCTAAGGAGAGCTCAAAATGATTTTGACCTCAAGGTGAAGAAGATTGGAAGCGACAATGGATTTGAATTCAAGAATCTTCAAGTAGAAGAGTTTCTTGAGGAAAAAGACATCAACCATGAGTTCTCCGCTCCTTACACACCACAGCAAAATGGCGTAGTAGAGAGGAAAAATAGGACGCTCATCGACATGGCGAGAACAATGCTTGGAGAGTACTTTATGCTTATGCTGCTTGCAAAGAAAATACTATAAAATATCTCAAGACTATACTTCCTCTCAAAGGTGTAACCAAAACACAAAACAAAGGATCTACTAGCACAAAGACTCTAAATACTCTAAGAACATAACCAAACTCTTCAACCATACAAGGGAACCTTGCCTCCATATCCAAGTACTCCATCAATTCCTTAAGAAAGGATCTAACTATCTAACATTGAACCCTACAAGCTATGGCTATCAAGAGACCAGAACACACTAAGATCCGAAGTTAGGAGAAAAACATTGGACCATAGTGTCAATAACTAAAGCTGGTCTACATTGAACATGTATGACAGAGCCAGTTAGGACACCATTTACTTCCAAATTTGTGTAGTACCAAGCCAAGCTTCCACAAGTAAACTTGCTTACTAATATTCTGTCTCCAATTTTGCTACACAAAGTGTGACACCTCAGGTGTTACCATGGCTAGAGCACACCTTGGCACTAAGGACTGTGATCATATGTGGTAGAGACTTAAGGAACCACATAAGAACTTTGGAGATCATGTGTTAATCAAAGTTTGTTAATGACCTAAGAAGTATTACTCAAATCTTTGTACACTTACTACCTTGGATAAGAGGGGGGAAAAACCCTAGACCTCTCTTTAACCCTATATCTCAAGGCCATGAATGAGAGGGGGAGAGAGAGTGAGCAAATGTGCAAAACATGGGTAATCTTCAACCAAACCTTAAGTAACCTTATAACCAGCAATTAGGGGAAGGAAATATTGCAAAAAGACCCCTGGAGAAACCCCAAATCAAATCTCCAAGTGGAGAGAGAGCTAGAGCTCTCTATTTCTCTCTAAGTTAAAAACTATACCTACACTAAAGATCAGTCGTGTTCACCTCGAAGCTGGCACCAAATCCACCTATGTTCTATACCAAAAATGTGGCATACCACCTAAGGCACCCACTGGAAAAAGCTGAGCCCGGGACTTGGACGTTTGACATGCCTTGGCATGGTTTTTGTCGCGAGGTGGGCAGAGTGACACACCCGATTTGGCGACCCAAGATCTCCCTCCCTAGGCCATATCTGCCATGGCGTCTCACAGATGAGTGATAGCCCTAGGTGCCAGGAAAAGACTCACGCCGGATTTTTGCCAAGATTCGCACGTTTGAGACTTGGGTGAGCTGTGGAACAAGGGCAGAAGAAAAGCTCCACGTGTTCGATGTGCTCTACCGCGCTAGAGCACGCCCGCGCCCGACCCCGCACCGCGCCGAGCCGCGCCCGTGTCCCCTGTGTGCGCTCGCGCCTATAAAACCCACTAAGGCATCGGCCACACTTCTCCGCGCACGCTCAAACCTCACCGGAGCTCAACTCACCGTCGTTTGCCCGTGCACGGCGTGTCCGCGGCCACCCGAGCCCCTGCCGTCGTGGACCGGCCAGCCCAGCCCTTCCCAGCCACGTCCAACCCTCGGAGACGAGTGTGCACAGCTCAGTGAAGCTCCCCGAGCGAGGAATCGAAGCCTTGCTTCGCCGGAGAGGCCAGTCCACGGTCGCTGGAGTTCACAACCCCGCCGGAGTACGTGGACCGGGTAATCCACTCAACCATTTTCCAATTCTTTGTGCACACAGTCTCTACGTTACCCTGTGAAGCTCACCGTGCCCTTGGATTGAACCAGGTCACCGTGGTTTGGACGGTACACTCACCGCCGACGAGAACACCCGCCTGCGCACGTGGACCGAGCGATTCCGGCCATCCCCGCCATCGAGCCGCACCTCGCTGTGACCGCCAGAGCCTCCCCGAGCCAACTCTACCCTTCGCCGGACCTATCTCGCCGCCGCTAAGCCGCGCCACCCTTTTCTTTCCCGTGGGTACTGTTTACATTGGGGGAAGGACCGCGGGTGAGAGGAAGAGAAGGTCAGGGGGCTTTTTGAACTGTCAGCGACCCCGGGGAATAGTGGCGCAGGGGTAGATTTGTGCGGGTTGATTTAGTTTAAACCCAGGGACCTCGGTGTAAACTACTTTTTCAGAAAACCTTATTAAAACTGATTTTAAATTGGAACAGAAACTTGGAAAATCCATAACTTCTGTTTAGTTCATCCAAATTTGGTCAAACCAATTTTGTCAGACTCTAAATAATGTGACCTACTTAATAAAAATATAGAAACCCCTATATACTATAAAAACTATAAGGTTCTGATTTAATTATAGTTTTGGCCAAAAGCTCAATAATAGAAAGAAAAATAGTTGTACTTTTTGACTAGGGTTAGAAAAATTTGGGAGAGTTTCTATCCACTCACTGACCTGTTTAAAAATGTTAAACCTCTCTGTCCACCCCATTAAATTAGTTTTTGCCATTCATTTTACAATATGCTTAAGATTAAGAAAAATAGAAAAGATGATTTAAATAATGAACCAGAGGACACCCCTATTTTTGTTAGAGTACTTATTCCATGTAGTTTACTAGAAAAATCTATCATACCCTGGTGTATTATAAAATAAGTAAGATCCCTTTTATTTTAAGAAAACAAGGAAAGCTTAGAAAAACCCTACAAAAATAACCCTAAGGTGAAAATACCCCAACCCTTGGGATAACTAATGTTTTGTTATTATGAACATAAGAAAAATACAAAATCTGTTGTTTGATATTTTTCAAATGACAAGTTAGTTATAAGCACCTTTTTGACATAAAACTTTAGAAAATCACAACTAAATACCCACCAATTAACTTTCTGTGAATTTTGGCACAGAGGTTTATTATTACTGTTAGGTGCCAACAAAAATAACCCTTAGGAAGGAACTCACCTCTAATGAAGAGTTGTAGTACAAAGTGGCCCATTTTACACAACTCTTGTTATTTTTGTCTAAAGCATGGCCTCCAATTTTAAGCCTCAGGTTCTTACAACAGGCTAGAATAGCAAATGGCAACCCACTGTAATTTTTACAGAATTTTTGGAAAATGTTAAATCACTGTCGTAGTTCAAACCTACACTAGAAACCATAAGTAGAAAATGAAGGAAGGGGAAAAGTGAATAACGGGAAATTGGTGTCATCCTAAAAACTCTTTATAACTTGTCCACTGAAGTATATAAAGGCAATGCCAATTCCCTATACTTATCCTCAATAAAAACTTAAACCTAAAGGTGATAAACATAAACCACCAAAAGCCACATATGACCCGAAAACCCTAAGTTACTCATTAATTTAGTGTTCTTCTCTTAGCGTAATATTTTTAAATCCTGCATAATCATGACATACTTGTTCATTGCATTTCGATAGACTGTAACCTCGCTGACGGAGAGTACGTCCTCGTGCCGGAGCAAGGAGCTGCTCAGGAGGTAGCCTCAGATCCAGCACCCGAGTCTGCACCAGAGGATCTGCCGGCCACAGCCTTGGAAGGCAAGCCCCGGTTTTATGCATAACCTGTTATTTATACTATTTTACTACACTTAATGATTGTAGGATTGTTTGTGCACTTATGTGTAGGAGTTGTTTGAAACCCTAGTTGCATGGTCTCAGGAACCCCATTGAGATGAATACTAGTATGCTAAGACGAGTAGCTGCTTTATTAAATAGGATCTCGGTAGAAGTCGAGTGATTTTTCTAGCACTCGCGCGAGGTCAGGAATTGGTTGTATACACTTTCTTATCATATTGATGTTGGTTGTGGGCAACAATCCATGGGGATTGGTTGTTCACGGGACAAAAACTGGAATAAGGATTAAGGTGTGGTACCGTGAGTCAAGCGTTTGAACGTACTAATGTAATACCCGGTTTGCAAAGAAGAGAAGTTGGGGGTTGTTCCTTTTGTTTTTTTTTTCCTTCATCCGGTTGTTGTTTTGGGGATTTGGGATTTTGTGGGAAACATTCACAACTAGGGCAGTAGAATTTATTTGGTTTGGCGCTTGCGTTGCGGTCGGGAGCTGTCGCGTGTGTTAGTTGGGCCGCAATTGGTGTTTCGGCCCATTAACCCTCCCAAACCCTAGCCGCCTCCCTCTTAACCCCTCCCCCCCATGTGCAGCCGCCCCCCCCCCCCACCTTCTCTCCCTCCCTTGGCCGCCGCCCCCCCTGCCCATCTCCTTCCCTCTCAAATTTTTGCAGCCACCTAAACCCTAGCCGCCCCCCCCCCCAATCCCCTCCTCCCAAGGTGCCAATCCTCGCCGCTCGGATCTGTGTCGTCGTGGTGCGAGTCTTCAATCGTTTCGGTGGAGGGAAGAAAGGGGGAGAATCCAAGGTGATTTTTGTGTTCATCTCTTGTTCATTTGCGCTGCAATTTAATTGATTAGAAGTTGCGTTTGCAATTAGGTAGAGGGGGCTGTCCAGAATTTTAGGTGGTGGAATGAACAGCAGTAGTTCTAGCAGTTTTTGTGTTTTTTCGTGAGGAATTAGGGGGAATCAGTTTGGGGATCATGTAGAACTTTACCTAACCTTTCCAACGTGTATTTATGCGCTCAATTTGGAGTTATAAATTGAAAGTTATCACCGTTTGAATCCGGGTATGTGGCTGTCCAGAATTTTAGGTGGTGGAATGAACAGCAGTAGTTCTAGCAGTTTTTGTGTTTTTTTTCGTGAGGAATTAGGGGGAATCAGTTTGGGGATCATGTAGAACTTTACCTAACCTTTCCAACGTGTATTTATGCGCTCAATTTGGAGTTATAAATTGAAAGTTATCACCGTTTGAATCCGGGTATGTGGCTGTCCAGAATTTTAGGTGGTGGAATGAACAGCAGTAGTTCTAGCAGTTTTTGTGTTTTTTTCGTGAGGAATTAGGGGGAATCAGTTTGGGGATCATGTAGAACTTTACCTAACCTTTCCAACGTGTATTTATGCGCTCAATTTGGAGTTATAAATTGAAAGTTATCACCGTTTGAATCCGGGTATGTGGCTGTCCAAAAAAAACAGATTTTTAGGTGGGATGAACAGCAGCAGTATTAGCAGTTTCTGGGGATTTTTCGGGAGTAATTAGGGTTAATCAGTATAAGAATCATGAAGGGCCCTTTCTTATCTTTCCAACAAGTACTTATGCGCTTGATTCGGAATAATATTTTAAAAGTTATCGCTGTTTGAATCCGAGTGTGTCGCTGCCCAAAACAGAAAAAAAACAGATTGCAGGGGTTATGTTGTGGACTGTTTAGGGGTAATTAGATGTTAGAATTTAACCATAAATTGTATACAAAACTTGTGGGGAATTTTATGTAGTTGCCTCTGGAATTTTGTTTGACACCATGGCTGTCTTAATTTTAAAAGTTATGGAATTGCTAAGCAGCGCCGCTGCAGTTTGTTTGGTGTGGAGAAAATTGTTATCCACGGCGGGGGGGTTGAGATTGCGCGTAGGTGCGGTGTTGTCTTTGAGTTTTTTTATGTGAATTTGGTGCACTAAGTTGGGTGTCAAAAACAGGTGGTGGACTTCCGGATCGTTCTTAGAGATTTTTGCCCAAACTTCGGTGAAGGCAAGTAAACTTGTGATGGTTATTCCGTCTGGCTAATGAGGAGTCTTGTTCTTGAATATGTTGTGCTATTATGTTCATATTCATATTTTGTTTGTTATTTGAGTACCATCATTTGAGAATGTTCATGTTTCATGGATTACATATGTTAAGTTTGAGGGTTTGATCATGTTACTCAAGTGGTTATTTTGTGGAATGAGTGGAAGTATATGACTAGCACATTTTCTTACTTGGGAAGAACTTATGATGTTGTCATGCATATTGCACTCATCATCCATTGCATTGAAGTTTCGTCGCGATCTTATGGTCCGACCGTACCGGTACATTGAGCATCATATGTTGCCCGAGAAGGGGTATGGTGCAGCTTCATATCCTTAGAGATATGGAGGCAGAAGTCATAATTGCATTTGTAGCCATGTGCATTCATGGAAGAGGTGTTGAATCTATTATGTGGATGTGGATACTTTGGACTTGTGCATGGTGATCCTACTTGGCGATGAGTTTGTAGCTACTTATTTACTTGCTGCAATTTATTGTTCAAAAGAAGAGAAAGAAGTCCGGAATACGTGGTTGTGTAAGCAGTTGATTTACAATACCCTATTTGTTGTGGTTATGTTTACTTGCTGAGATGTGTTATCTCACATCTTGCATTGTTTGATGCAGGCACCTAATTTCTGCTTGGGGAAATAGAGGGATGTAGCAGCACGGCCACTTCACCTTTAATTAAAGGAATCCCCACTTAATATTGTTGTTAATCTGAGTTGGTCAAGACTAGTGAATTACCTTGTTCTTGGTTGAGTGTTTGATTTGGGTGGGCTGAGTACCTTATCTCATCTATTTTACTTCAGTTGGGTCATAATTAAGTTTTACCACTTTTGCATTTTAGTTTCTACTACATGGTTTATATGTCTTTATATCTTGTATAAACTTCATGTTTTCCCCTCCTCGTTATGCCAGTTCTCAAATGAGGTGCTGCCGGATTTTCTTGCTTCATATCCTTTCTTTATTTCATCTCTTGTGTTGAGTAAGTCTGGAGGGTGGGGTTTGTGGTATTATTCATTCTGTGCGACCAGTGGGGTGTTACAACTAAGCACATGCCGAGAAATATGGTAAATCGGTAAGCCTAGTACCTGAGTGAACCTGCCCGCAGATTGCCCTCCTCACGCGACTTGAGACGTGGTCTCCCATTCCGGTTATGGTGGGTACAAGTGCGGCCACTGTACGACGGCAGTCGGGGTCAGTGGGGCATTGTACGCCAAGGCGGTGAGCCCCTTTCTGTTGCAAGGGAATCGATGGGGACGGAGTGCCTCGCCGTGTTGTGTGTTTAGGTTTACCTTGCAAGGTTTAAAACTCGATTCGAATCGTCTGCTTCTCGCAGCTAATGAGACTGCTTGATCCATGCTGCTACATTGAGTAATAAGTGGAAATAGGATGAGTTGATACAAGATGTTGATTGCTAAAATGTTTGCTACTATGTATGAGTAGATAGTACACAGTTAGCCTTAAGAGGGTCACACTTAAATTTGACAAAGTTGAAACTTGATTTAGAAACTCAGCTAGTGTTTTTGGCAAACCAAACCCCCACAGTCAAACATCTGCATGTCTAGAGGTAGAGGAGTAGACTCCTCACACCGGGTAAGTCTAGCTGAGTATTAGTATACTCAGCCTTGCTTGTGGCATAATTTTACAGGTTCTTTGGAGGACATGGTTGCTGGAGTGACTTGGCCGTCCGCCTTGCCACCGGGTTGGACTGCCGAGTGGGACCCCGCCTCGGCTGAGGAGGAGCATGAGGAGTGATGGGACAGGCTTCCCCATCTCTCTGTTTATTTGCTGTTAGTTTTATTCCTCTGCACTTCGAACAATGATGGTTACTTTTGCAAAAACTCCGATGATGATGATGTAATAATTTAATACTCCACATGCATGGTTTTATGCTTTATTGTATTTGCTCTGTGACTCACCATCGAGTGAGATTGTGGTACTTGATCCTGTCAGTGGCCGTGTCAGACTAGATCCGAGGGATTGACGGGTTATTCCCATTTAAGTGTGGTCTAGCCTCTAAGGCAGGGCTGAGGCACTTAAGTTGGAATAATTCGGGCAGTTCCGCCACAGCTGGTATCGGAGCTTGTACCACCACAGAGGAATCAATAAGATATGAATACCATCCCTTTTCAAAATAAAACTTGATAGAAACAAGGTTGGATAGATCGTAGGACGAGCAGGATAGACCTAGGACATGAAGCCTTAGGATGATAGAAGGGTAGCTAGGTGGCTAAATGATTAGGCCCCACAGGCCACTTTAGGGGATGGGAGTTCTTCCCTATTTTCCCTTGATACCGATGTGACGTCGTTCTGGACGAGCATGCATGCATTTTTACATTAAATAAAACAAGAGGAAAATTTGGCAAGGACTTAAATACAAAATGATGACCAACTAAGTGTCTCAGTACTATTTTATAAATGGAGAGAAGCTGAGTCTTATTCTTTTTCTTGATTCTTTTTATAATTCTTTTTCTTTCACTTACGCTTCCCCGTGCACAGATGACTTCCCACGGATCCTCAGACGACGGGAATGCACTAACCCACACTAACGGACTTGCACGTGAGGGCTTCCCCCGTATTTTGTGGGAGGTACTTCAGGGGGCCGGGTACATGACACCCCTTCAGTACGCTGTGCAGCTGTTCGAGAAGCACCGGGTGCCCCGCTGTAGAGTGAGGATGACCTTGGAGCCTCATCCCCTGCAGCCAGGCTGGCATTCACTGGACTCCGAGTCTTTCGGATACCGGGAGGAGGACACGATCGAGGCGATCGCTCTGCACGGGTTGACTACTTTTTGCGGATTCCATCCCTTGGAGCTCTCTACCCACCCCATTGGCTTGTTCCCCGTGGAAAAGGAGGACGACCCGATGTGGAAGGATCGGCTGGAGCATGCCAAGGACATCTGGGCTCTCTACCCAGGCCACACTACTCACTTGTCGGTACGATGCATGAACGCCCTGTATCGTCTGCAAGTGATGCATGGAGAGGCAATGTCTCATCTGATGGCATTATTGGAGGCAACCAAGATCACCCTGGATAACAGGGAGGAGCTCGTGGTTGACTTGTCCCAGGAGCTGGTGGAAAAAGATTTACAAGTGGAGCAGTTGTCTGATGAGATCCATGAGCTGGAGGAATTGGTGGGGACGAGGGAGAACACCATCAAGGTTCTCGAAGATCAGCTCCTCAACACCCAGCAGCAGCTCGCAGAGGCTAATGAGCACCTGGACATGCATCATCAGGAGATCCATGATGGGGAGGCTGATGAGGACATCGACATTGAGGGAGGGGAGGAGCCTGCTTCCAGCATAGACACTGCTGGCTCAAGGAGGCCACCTTCCCCCGAGTCAAGTGTTGTCTCGTTCGCTCATTAGGTGTCGGGGGTTAGGGTTAGAGGTTGGTAATGTTAGGACTCCTCGCAGGTAGCTTGGCTTTTGCACCCTTGGGGTACTAGGCTAGTTAGAGTTGAGTCTTTTGGGACCATTGATGTAACCGTGATAAACTCTCTTGGAAGTTGGTTCATGGATGATGTCAGTTTTAAATTTGAACGGAAAGTTATGCTTTTTGGTTTATGTCGGGATCTATCAAATTGCTTTTGACTCTTTCGCCGCGATTAAACATTGAACTTGGAGATATGGTGTTAAGTATATATGTGATTTTTCAGATGGCTGGGAGAGCACGTCGTGGCTAGAATGAGCGCATTCCTCCACCGCCGCCACCGCCTCCCACTCTGCAGGAGCTAATGGCTCAGCAGAATGAGATCTTGAGGCAGCTAGCTCAGCGTCAGCCACCACCTCAGCACTATGGTGGTGGAGATCATCAGCGTCACCCCGCAGTAGCCACTTACCAGGAGTTCCTCAGTACCCAGCCACCGTTGTTCACCAGGGCGGAGGATCCACTTGATGCTGATGTATGGCTGAGGGTAGTGGAATCTAAATTCCCACTACTCAATGGAGTTTGTTCCAAGGTGACTAAGGTCAGGTTCGCCACCCAGCAGCTTCGCGGACCCGCACGGACATGGTGGGACCACTATCTCGCTATGCAACCAGCTGACCATGAAGTGGATTGGAGGGAGTTCAAGGCAGCTTTCAGAGGGCACCATATCCCAGCTGGCATTATGGACCGTAAGCTCAACGAGTTTTTGGCACTCACTCAGGGCAACAGGACAATGTTGCAGTATGCTCAGGCTTTTAATGATCTATGCCAATATGATGGGTACCATGCAGATACAGATGAGAAGAAGAGGGACAGGTTTAGACGGGGGCTCAGCACTAAGCTCCGTGATCGTCTCAACACTGTCAGGGCCAACAGCTATAATGAGTTGGTCAACATGGCCGTTTCCCAGGAGGACTGTATCACAGCTCGTCAGGCAGAGAAAAAGAGGAAGACCCGTGTGGCAGGACCCTCAGCTCAGCCACAGTGTTTCAGGATTGTGTCTGACACTCAGAACAGGGGACCTCAACAGCAGCAAGGGAGATGGGTGATCCGACCATAGCAGCAGCAACAGGCACCAACCGCACCCAGTTTCCAGCTCAGAGGAACAACCAGCAGCAGTAGCAGTATCGCCAGGCAAATGACAACAGGTGTTTCACATGTGGCAACACCGGGCATTATGCCAAAAATTACCCCAAGAACCAGCAGAGGCAGGGGCAGAATGTCAATCAAAACCAGGGCAAGAGGCAGAAGGTGCAAGTGAGGCAGTGCAAGCTGAACTTTACCACCATGGCTGATATTCCCGAGGGAGCACCCGTCATGACTGGTATCTTTACCGTTTTAAATTGTCCTGCTATTATTCTTTTCGATTCTGGTGCATCACATAGCTTTATTAGTGCCAAGTTTAGTGCCAAGTGTCAATTGCCCTTTCATCACACCAATGGGGGTATCACAATTTCAACACCCGGAGGCAGGATTGCCACCAATCAAATCAGCAGGCAAGTGCCTATAAAATTTGGTAGCCTTGTGATTAGAACCACCCTTCTCATCTTAGGATTGGATAGCGTGGATATTATATTGGGAGCTGACTGGTTGACCAGGCATCAGGCAGTATTGGACATTGCAGCCAGAGCAATTGAGATTCATTCCCCTGCTTATGGCGAGACTGTTTTATATTTGCCTGATCAGGGTTGTACCCGTTCTTGTGCCTTCGTTATGATAGAATCCCCAGTGGGAAAGATCCCAGTAGTCTGTGACTACCCAGATGTTTCCCGAATGAGTTGCCAGGAAAGCCACCTGACCGAGACATTGAGTTCGCCATTGAATTGCAACCCGGGACTGCTCCTATCTCCAAGAGACCCTATAGGATGCCTCCCGCGGAACTGGCAGAACTGAAGAAGCAACTGCAAGAATTGTTGGACAAGGGGTTCATTCGCCCAAGTACTTCACCTTGGGGATGTCCTGCATTATTTGTGAAGAAAAAGGATGAGAGTCTGAGAATGTGTGTTGACTACCGCCCTCTCAATGCGGTTACCGTCAAGAACAAATACCCGCTGCCCCGCATTGATGTTCTGTTTGATCAGTTGGTAGGAGCCAAGGTATTTTCCAAGATAGATCTTCGCTCGGGCTACCATCAAATCAAGATCCGTGCCAGTGATATTCCAAAGACTGCCTTCTCTACCAGATATGGGCTTTACGAGTTTTTGGTGATGTCTTTTGGGCTGGCCAATGCCCTGGCTTACTTTATGTACTTGATGAACTCGGTATTCATGCCAGAGTTGGACAAGTTCGTGGTCGTTTTCATCGATGATATCCTAGTCTATTCCAAGAATGAAGCCGAGCACACTAAACATTTGCATACTGTACTTCAGAGACTGCGTGACCATCGGTTGTATGCCAAGTTGTCTAAATGTGAATTTTGGCTAAAGGAGATTAAATTCTTGGGTCACACAATTTCTCAGGAAGGGATATCAGTTGATCCTGAGAAGGTACAAGAGGTGATGGACTGGAAACCCCCAACTACAGTGAGGCAGATTCGGAGTTTTCTAGGATTGGCCGGGTATTATCGACGATTTATTCCGGATTTCTCCTGAATTGCCAAGCCAATGACAGAGCTATTAAAGAAGGGAGTCAAATATGATTGGAGCCAGAAGTGCGAGGATGCTTTTCATGCACTAAAGCAGCACTTGACAACAGCCCCAGTGCTGGCTCAACCCGATAACACCAAGCCCTTTGAAGTTTATTGTGATGCTTCTGGTACGGGATTGGGATGTGTCTTGATGCAAGAGAACAGAGTCATTGCTTATGCTTCCCGAGCACTCAGGCCCCATGAGCAGAATTACCCTACACATGATCTGGAGTTGGCAGCTGTGGTTCATGCCCTTAAGATATGGAGACACTACTTGATGGGAGCTCACTGTAACATGTACACTGATCACAAGAGTCTCAAATACATCTTCACTCAGGCAGATCTAAACATGAGGTAGAGAAGATGGTTAGAATTAATCAAGGATTACGATTTGGAGGTGCATTACCATCCTGGCAAGGCCAATGTTGTGGCAGATGCCTTGAGCAGAAAGGCCCAGTGTAACTGTATGAGCATCGATGCAAGAGTTACCACCCTATGTGATGAGTTGTGTAAGCTGAACCTGGAAGTTGTTCCCTCCGGTGAATTAAGTTATATCTCGGTGGAGCCCACATTGCAAGAGCAAATAGTCCAAGCACAGATTGGGGATAAAGGTATTCAGGTTATCAAAGACATGCTCAAGCAAAAGGCAGAAAAATACAAGTGCTTCCGCTAGGATAGTAAGGGAATTTTCTGGTTTGGAGATCGACTGGTTGTTCCCAAGGACCCTGAGCTCAGAAAGACGATACTGGATGAAGCTCACCTTTCAAAATTCTCTATGCACCCTGGTAGCAACAAGATGTATCATGATCTCAGATCTTTGTACTGGTGGACCAGAATGAAGAGGGAAATTGCCAAGTATATATCCGAGTGTGACACCTGCCAAAGGATCAAAGCCAGTCATTTGAAGACAGCAGGCCCTTTGCAACCCCTTCCCACACCATCTTGGAAATGAGAGGACATTTGCATGGACTTTATTGTGGGATTGCCCAACACCTCCAGGCACCATGATTCAATTTGGGTTATTGTGGACAGATTGACCAAGACCGCTCATTTCTTGCTAGTACATACCACCCACAGGACGGAGAAGTATGCGGAAATTTACATCGACCAGATAGTTCGTTTGCATGGGATACCAAGGACTATAGTCTCAGACCGAGGAGCACCGTTTGTGGCACGATTTTGGGAACAATTGCAGGAATCACTTGGGACCCATGTGATACGGAGCTCAGCATACCATCCCCAAACCGATGGCCAGACAGAAAGGGTGAATCAGATTTTGGAAGACATGTTGTGGGCATGTGCACTACACTACGGAAAGGATTGGGACAAGTGTCTTTCCTTGGCAGAGTTTTCTTATAATAACAGCTATCAGTCCAGTCTGAAGATGGCACCTTTTGAAGCCTTATATGGGAGGAGATGTAGAACCCTGCTGAATTGGTCTCAAGCAGGAGAAAGGGAAATATTTGGGCCAGATTTGGTACTTGAAGCAGAAGAAAAGGTCAGAGTCATCAAGAAGAACTTAGAAGCTGCTCAAGCCAGGCAAAAGAGCTATCATGATAAGAGGCAGAAGCCTCTACAGTTCGAGGTGGGAGATCATGTTTATCTTAAGGTATCACCCACCAAGGGTGTCCAGAGATTCGGGATCAAGGGCAAGTTAGCTCCGCGTTACATTGGACCCTACGAGATCAAGGAGGCTTGTGGACCTGTAGCATATCAATTGAAGTTGCCACCCAGCATGTCAGCTATTCATGATGTATTCCATGTATCTCAGCTACGGAAATGTGTTCGCCTACCCACCGAAGTGCTACCGGAACCAGAGGTTGAGATAGAACCAGACTTGTCCTATCAAGAGTACCCTGTCAAGATACTGGATCAGAAGGAGAGATCAACACGGACAAGATCAATTAGAATGTATAAAGTTCAGTGGAGTCACCATTCAGTAGAGGAAGCTACGTGGGAGACGGAGGATTTTCTACGCTCTCGCTTCCCCGACTTTCTGCCCAAAGGAGTCAGTATGTAACCCCAAAACCCCACCCCCACCTGCTCTTTGAACTCAATTATAAGAAAAACTTAGATAACAAGGATAGTCTAAGTTGTGGATTTAACTTAAAAAGGGCTTCCTTCTGAAGTTGCAAAGAGAATGACATTCGAAGAGCAGTAACTAGAGAACTGGAGTATAAGGAAGAGTAACACACCATCGTACCTTAGTAGCACCCCCTCAAGAGGACTCTGCCTAAAATCTCGGGACGAGATTCCTTTAAGGGGGGAAGGCTGTGACACCTCAGGTGTTACCATGGCTAGAGCACACCTTGGCACTAAGGACTGTGATCATATGTGGTAGAGACTTAAGGAACCACATAAGAACTTTGGAGATCATGTGTTAATCAAAGTTTGTTAATGACCTACGAAGTATTACTCAAATATTTGTACACTTACTACCTTGGATAAGAGGGGGGAAAAACCCTAGACCTCTCTTTAACCCTATATCTCAAGGCCATGAATAAGAGGGGGAGAGAGAGTGAGCAAATGTGCAAAACATGGGTAATCTTCAACCAAACCTTAAGTAACCTTATAACCAGCAATTAGGGGAAGGAAATATTGCAAAAAGACCCCTGGAGAAACCCCAAATCAAATCTCCAAGTGGAGAGAGAGCTAGAGCTCTCTATTTCTCTCTAAGTTAAAAACTATACCTACACTAAAGATCAGTCGTGTTCACCTCGAAGCTGGCACCAAATCCACCTATGTTCTATACCAAAAATGTGGCATACCACCTAAGGCACCCACTGGAAAAAGCTGAGCCCGAGACATGGACGTTTGACATGCCTTGGCATGGTTTTTGTCGCGAGGTGGGCAGAGTGACACACCCGATTTGGCGACCCAAGATCTCCCTCCCTAGGCCATATCTGCCATGGCGTCTCACAGATGAGTGATAGCCCTAGGTGCCAGGAAAAGACTCACGCGGATTTTTGCCAAGATTCGCACGTTTGAGACTTGGGTGAGCTGTGGAACAAGGGCAGAAGAAAAGCTCCACGTGTTCGATGCGCTCTACCGCGCTAGAGCACGCCCGCGCCCGACCCCGCACCGCGCCGAGCCGCGCCCGTGTCCCCTGTGTGCGCCCGCGCCTATAAAACCCACTAAGGCATCGGCCACACTTCTCCGCGCACGCTCAAACCTCACCGGAGCTCAACTCACCGTCGTTTGCCCGTGCACGGCGTGTCCGCGGCCACCCGAGCCCCTGCCATCGTGGACCGGCCAGCCCAGCCCTTCCCAGCCACGTCCAACCCTCGGAGACGAGTGTGCACAGCTCAGTGAAGCTCCCCGAGCGAGGAATCGAAGCCTGCTTCGCCGGAGAGGCCAGTCCACGGTCGCCGGAGTTCACAACCCCGCTGGAGTACGTGGACCGGGTAATCCACTCAACCATTTTCCAATTCTTTGTGCACACAGTCTCTACGTTACCCCGTGAAGCTCACCGTGCCCTTGGATTGAACCAGGTCACCGTGGTTTGGCCAGTACACTCGCCGCTGACGAGAACACCCGCCTGCGCACGTGGACCGAGCGATTCCGGCCATCCCCGCCATCGAGCCGCACCTCGCTGTGACCGCCAGAGCCTCCTCGAGCCAACCCTGCCCTTCGCCGGACCTATCTCGCCGCCGGTAAGCCGCGCCACCCTTTTCTTTCCCGCGGGTACTGTTTACATTGGGGGAAGGACCGCGGGTGAGAGGAAGAGAAGGTCAGGGGGCTTTTTGAACTGTCAGCGACCCCGGGGAATAGTGGCGCAGGGGTAGATTTGTGCGGGTTGATTTAGTTTAAACCCAGGGACCTCGGTGTAAACTACTTTTTCAGAAAACCTTATTAAAACTGATTTTAAATTGGAACAGAAACTTGGAAAATCCATAACTTCTGTTTAGTTCATCCAAATTTGGTCAAACCAATTTTGTCAGACTCTAAATAATGTGACCTACTTAATAAAAATATAGAAACCCCTATTTACTATAGAAAACTATAAGGTTCTGATTTAATTATAGTTTTGGCCAAAAGCTCAATAATAGAAAGAAAAATAGTTGTACTTTTTGACTAGGGTTAGAAAAATTTGGGAGAGTTTCTATCCACTCACTGACCTGTTTAAAAATGATAAACCTCTCTGTCCACCCCATTAAATTAGTTTTTGCCATTCATTTTACAATATGCTTAAGATTAAGAAAAATAGAAAAGATGATTTAAATAATGAACCAGAGGACACCCCTATTTTTGTTAGAGTACTTATTCCATGTAGTTTACTAGAAAAATCTATCATACCCTGGTGTATTATAAAATAAGTAAGATCCCTTTTATTTTAAGAAAACAAGGAAAGCTTAGAAAAACCCTACAAAAATAACCCTAAGGTGAAAATACCCCAACCCTTGGGATAACTAATGTTTTGTTATTATGAACATAAGAAAAATACAAAATCTGTTGTTTGATATTTTTCAAATGACAAGTTAGTTATAAGCACCTTTTTGACATAAAACTTTAGAAAATCACAACTAAATACCCACCAATTAACTTTCTGTGAATTTTGGCACAGAGGTTTATTATTACTGTTAGGTGCCAACAAAAATAACCCTTAGGAAGGAACTCACCTCTAATGAAGAGTTGTAGTACAAAGTGGCCCATTTTACACAACTCTTGTTATTTTTGTCTAAAGCATGGCCTCCATATTTTAAGCCTCAGGTTCTTACAACAGGCTAGAATAGCAAATGGCAACCCACTGTAATTTTTACAGAATTTTTGGAAAACGTCAAATCACTGTCGTAGTTCAAACCTACACTAGAAACCATAAGTAGAAAATGAAGGAAGGGGAAAAGTGAATAACGGGAAATTGGTGTCATCCTAAAAACTCTTTATAACTTGTCCACTGAAGTATATAAAGGCAATGCCAATTCCCTATACTTATCCTCAATAAAAACTTAAACTTAAAGGTGATAAACATAAACCACCAAAAGCCACATATGACCCGGAAACCCTAAGTTACTCATTAATTTAGTGTTCTTCTCTTAGCGTAATGTTTTTAAATCCTGCATAATCATGACATACTTGTTCATTGCATTTCGATAGACTGTAACCTCGCTGACGGAGAGTACGTCCTTGTGCCGGAGCAAGGAGCTGCTCAGGAGGTAGCCCCAGATCTAGCACCCGAGTCTGCACCAGAGGATCTGCCTGCCACAGCCTTGGAAGGCAAGCCCCGGTTTTATGCATAACCTGTTATTTATACTATTTTACTACACTTAATGATTGTAGGATTGTTTGTGCACTTAAGTGTAGGAGTTGTTTGAAACCCTAGTTGCATGATCTCAGGAACCCCATTGAGATGAATACTAGTATGCTAAGACGAGTAGTTGCTTTATTAAATAGGATCTCGGTAGAAGTCGAGTGATTTTTCTAGCACTCGCGCGAGGTCAGGAATTGGTTGTATCCACTTTCTTATCATATTGATGTTGGTTGTGGGCAACAATCCATGGGGATTGGTTGTTCACGGGACAAAAACTGGAATAAGGATTAAGGTGTGGTACCGTGAGTCAAGTGTTTGAACGTACTAAGCACATGCCGAGAAATATGGTAAATCGGTAAGCCTAGTACCTGAGTGAACCTGCCCGCAGATTGCCCTCCTCACGCGACCTAAGACGTGGTCTCCCATTCCGGTTATGGTGGGTACAAGTGCGGCCACTGCACGACGGCAGTCGGGGTCAGTGGGGCATTGTACGCCAAGGCGGTGAGCCCCTTTCTGTTGCCAGGGAATCGATGGGGACGGTTGATGTGTGTGGGGACGGAGTGCCTCGCCGCGTCGTGTGTTTAGGTTTACCTTGCAAGGTTTAAAACTCGATTCGAATCGTCTGCTTCTCGCAGCTAATGAGACTGCTTGATCCATGCTGCTACATTGAGTAATAAGTGGAAATAGGATGAGTTGATACAAGATGTTGATTGCTAAAATGTTTGCTACTATGTATGAGTAGATAGTACACAGTTAGCCTTAAGAGGGTCACACTTAAATTTGACAAAGTTGAAACTTGATTTAGAAACTCAGCTAGTGTTTTTGGCAAACCAAACCCCCACAGCCAAACAGCTGCATGTCTAGAGGTAGAGGAGTAGACTCCTCACACCGGGTAAGTCTAGCTGAGTATTAGTATACTCAGCCTTGCTTGTGGCATAATTTTAAAGGTTCTTTGGAGGACATGGTTGCTAGAGTGACTTGGCCGTCCGCCTTGCCACCGGGTTGGACTGTCGAGTGGGACCCCGCCTCGGCTGAGGAGGAGCATGAGGAGTGATGGGACAGGCTTCTCCATCTCTCTGTTTATTTGTCGTTAGTTTTATTCCGCTGCACTTCGAACAATGATGGTTACTTTTGCAAAAACTCCGATGATGATGATGTAATAATTTAATACTCTCACATGCATGGTTTTATGCTTTATTGTATTTGCTCTGTGACTCACCATCGAGTGAGATTGTGGTACTTGATCCTGTCAGTGGCCGTGTCGGACTAGATCCAAGGGATTGACGGGTTATTCCCATTTAAGTGCGGTCTAGCCTCTAAGGCAGGGCTTAGGCACTTAAGTTGGAATAATTCGGGCAGTTCCACCACACAAAGTATATATCCTAACTGCACGAAACAACCCCAAGGAAACTCCAATGTTGAACCAACATACTGAAATGTCCAATTTCTGATGTCTAAAATAGCCTAACATCAACCTGACAGCCTGACTTTGAGCAAGATTTACACCTAGTTCCATATAGCTCTAAGGTCAAATAACTTATTCAAGTTTGTGCTCCTACAATAGCTATACAAGGTTGCTATAATGACCAACAACTAAAGAATCATGGATTCAATGCTATAGTGCTTCAAAGTTGACCCCATTCACCAAAACCAATTCAGTTAACTGAAACAGGCACCCATTAAGTATGCCAGAAGAATTTGCAACCTCATTTACTCTAATTTTCACACAAAAACAAAGCCAACTCCTTATATTAAACATGTTCTCCTTCAAATGGTCTTTGACTGTGCTATAAGATTCTTAGTCCGAAACCTTATGGACTGATGACAAAGTTGCTCCAAACAAGGCACCAAAATACTAAAACTTTAGTTGTAGTTTACTGAATCAGTTAGAGAAAATTAAGCCTAACAGCACACTTTTAGGCACTAATTACTCCTAGCTCTAAGTAGTTTCAGGGGCATAACCCTCACCAAAATTACTCCCCTAACATTGGTCTTCAACTATAGTCTAAAACTACTCAGATTGGTCACAAAACACCTCCAAACTGAGCACCCAACACTGCAATTTCATGTTTCAGTTTTGAACAAAAAATAGTCCAACTAACCTAATAGTCCAAGTTCTCGGTGCGTGCATGAAACTGCTCGGGGAAGACGTACGTTGGCTAGTCGACGGTGAAACTGACCATGACGATGATCTGCGGTGGCGCAACTATGTTCTGGTCTCTATGCCATGGTAGTGTTACCGATATTACTTCTTCGATGAGCTTCATGGGTCCAAGGGGATCACAGAACAAAAACAACACAGTCGGGAAACTTACCAAAACGGCCTGGCCACAAGAAGGTGAGGAAATTGGGTGGCATGGTCACCATAGGGGCTAGCACACATCAATTGGAGCAGATCACTCATGGTGACTAAGAAGGGGGTTTACACAGGCTACAACACAAGTACTACCCCCACACCTCTGCATGGATACTGACTAGGGCTCGAGGACAGCAAGACTCACTGAAGCAACACTTAAATTAAGGGATAGGGAGATAGATGTCACTAAGCTCGGCCAGGGCACAATGGAGAGGGACCCTAGGGATGCCAACAGCTCCCCAAGCATGAACACTAAGCAACAGTGCATGGACATCACGTACAAGATAACATAGGGGTGATGAATCTCATCTAAGGGTGTGCACAAAAGGATAGGTAGGGGGATATGTTGGCTGTAATCAATCCAGTAACACGTGCAATATAGTCTTTAGCCAGTGAACCAGGTCTCACCACCCTGCTTCATTTTATCCTTCACTTATCTAGTCGAGTGAAACATTATAGAGCACTAACTTTGGGCTGCTTTACAGGCACAACACAAATAACTCTTTTGACTACTTCTGTAGACAGCAAACAAAAATAATTAATACCCTAATGTTCACTGCTCCAAAGTTAGCTGAAGATCTTTTACTATAGATATTTTGAAGCACACTGATCTACAACTGCTTGACTAACCATTCGACTTCACCCCTTATAATTCTTAGTTTCCTATTACAACAAGGGGACCAACCTTAATGAACCTTGATCACCAACTTACCCTCTACCAACTTGTCATAAGAGCCTAAGCCTTATAAACCTTGGATTAACCACAAGACAACTCCAAATTCTAGAGAAGAACACTGAACCATAGTTACAGTAATTAAATCAGCACACCACTGATCCCGGAATCATAGAATAAAAACAACACAGTCGAGCAACTTACCCAAACGGCCAGGCCACAGGAAGGTGAGGAAATTGGGTGGCATGGTCACCATAGGGGCTGGCACACATCAATTGGAGCAGATCACTCATGGTGACTAAGAAGGGGGTTTACACAGGCTGCAACACAAGTACTACCCCACAACTCTACATGGATACTGACTAGGGCTTGAGGATAGCAAGACTCACTGAAGCAACACTTGAATTAAGGGATAGGGAGATAGATCTCACTGAGCTCGGCTAGGGCACAATGGAGAGGGACCCTAGGGATGCCAACAGCTCCCCAAGCATGAACACTAAGAAATAGTGCATGGATAGCACATACAAGATAACATAGGGTGATGAATCTCATCTAAGGGTGTGCACAAAAGAATAGGGAGGGGGAAATGTTGGTTGTAATCAATCCAGTAACATGTGCAATATAGTCTTTAGCCAGTGAACCAGGTCTCACCACCCTGCTTCATTTTATCCTTCACTTATCTAGTCGAGTGAAACATTACACAGCACTAACTTTGGGCTGCTTTATAGGCACAACACAAATAACTCTTTTGTCTACTTCTGTAGACAGCAAACAAAAATAATTAATACCCCAATGTTCACTGCTCCAAAGTTAGCTAAAGATCTTTTACTATAGATATTTTAAAGCACACTGATCTACAACTGCTTGACTAACCATTCAACTTCACCCCTTATAATTCTTAGTTTCCTATTACAACAAGGGGACCAACCTTAATGAACCTTGATCACCAACTTACCCTCTACCAACTTGTCATAGGAGCCTAAGCCTTATAACCCTTGGATTAACCACAAGACAACTCCAAATTCTAGAGAAGAACACTGAACCATAGTTACAGTAATTGAATCAGCACACCACTGATCCCTTGTAGACCTCCCTGTTTAGACCCCTTGATCACCCAATTTCACTTAGCAACAAACCAAGTCAACTTAACAGAAGTTATTCTCTAAACATAACTCTACCACTTTGGTATAACACCCCTAGGTTGAAAATGCTCAGAACAATATTTATGAAGCACCAAAGTAGAGCCAAAACCACTGCAACTCCATTTTCAGTTTTCTGAATCAGCAATCATTAAGTCTGACAGAGGAAGTTGGGATATACTTTACACCCAATTTTATGTAGAATCAAGTCCCTCTCACTTTGGCAAACTTTTCACTATACTTTTGTCTTCCAACTTGCTACAGAATGCTTAGCCCAAAACCACACAGAACAAAAGTCATGGTGTACCAAAGTTAGAGCCAAACACTGGAAAGTTCAGTTTTAGTTTAACTGAAACAACACAAGGTCAGTCCGACAGAGGAAATGTAAGTGCATTTTACACCCAAGTTTATGTAGCACCAAGCCCATCTCTTTTTGGGAAAGTTGTTCAATGTAATATGGTCTTCAAACTTGCTACATAGAGTATAGCTCATAACTTCATGGATAAAATTCTAGAGAGCTCCATAATTGGTTAAAAGAATTGAAACTTCAGTTTCATAGTCTGAAACGGGATATAACCAAATCTGTTAGAGAAGATTTGGAGATGTTTTACTCCCACTTTTGTACAGCAATAGGGCACTCTCACCTTAAGAGACTTGTTAACCTTGACATGGTCTTCCATCTTGTCATAGATTTCCTATCCCAAATATTCTTGGATTAGCCACAATTGAGCCCCAAAAATAGCACAAACACTAAAATTCAGACTTAACCTACTGTTCACCAAATGAAACTTTAGAAATCTGCCAACCTTACTTTGGACCACCTTTTCACAAGGTAGCATATTGTTTTAGTTCTATCACACTGAATAAAAGTTGCTCTCTTGTAGTTACTATACCGGTTCATTATAGCAACCTTTTACCTAAAGCCCACTATTGGGGGCCTTCCTCTTCCAAAGGTCCTCAAAAACATAATTAACCATTTGTTTTCAGCATAAGCTATTACAAGGAGCTTTGTCTTCAGGATACAAGCCTTTTCCTCATGATGAAAGCATACAAGATGAAGATAGATCTAAAGATGATAAGTGTTGGGGGCCTTCCGCTTCCAAAGATCCTCAAAAACATGATTTAACAATATTTTCCGAGTGAAGCATGTGAACAGGTATCTTCGGAGTCAGGTTGCGGGTGTACAAGAGCATGGTCAGGACGAAGCTTGACTGGGGTGTAAAGCGATCACGACGAAAGATAGGACGATCACGAAGCTACGTACAGAAAAGCTTCGGCATGACGAAGGAAAGGAGGAACCGACCTAAGGATGAAAAGTCAAGTTAAACCTCGAAGGATTGCCATAAAGTTATTATCAAATGTAAAGGGCATCAATGTAATTTTACACGGGCTGCGTCTCGTGTCTATAAATAGATGAACAGCACTCCCGTACTGTTCACGTTGACTTGTCATATGCTTTTTCACGTTACGTCTGCATCCTTACTTTCCATCAATCCGAAGGTACACTTGTAATTTGTTTTTATGAATTTGGCGATAAAGATAAGTTGATGATAATACTCGAGCCATTGTTTATATTTTATATATGCGTCCTCTTTTATCACTAATCAATCTTATGAAAATCTTTTCCTTTGCAACCTTCGTCCGAGATTCAGTATATCCGAAGGGATATAATGTTTTTAAGGACGAAGGAGCTTGACATTTAACACTTTCTATGTTGCCTTGTTCTTAACTTTTAGCATTTGAGAACAAGTCCCCAACATTGGCGCCCACCTCTGGTGAACTCACGCCCATTTTCCGAAGTTCTGAACACCTTCGGCAAGTGTCACTTTCGTCATGCCGCCTAAAAAAGCTTCAGCGACAGGGGCTGCCACTCTGCTGCCGCTGGACCCCAATCAAGATGTCGTTTCTCTTAGGGAGGCCCGAAGCCAGAAGAGGAAGGTCACCAGTCCAACGCCTCCGGAGGACGACTTGGATCAAGAAATCCAAAATTTAGAGATGATCAATCAACAGGTCCAACGGAAGAAGGAGAAGATGGCTCGTCTAGCTGATCTTCAAAGGCAAATAGACGAGGCCTCTGAAGAGCTTCGACATCTTGCTCAAGATGAACAGAACCAAAGGCCCCCGCGCAGAGAGCTTCATGAAGAGGGCTTCTACAACGAGGGCGACTGGTATGAAGATTTCCATCACAGAAATTTTGCTTTTGATGATGCTTCTCCCTTGTCAACAGAACTGCAGGCTGTTCCTTGGCCACAGTCTTACAAGCCGCCTCAGCTCCCCATGTACGACGGTCATTCAGACCCAAAACAATTCTTGATGAGCTATGAGGAAACTATATCTTCGTACGGTGGCAACACGGTGGTCATGGCAAAGTCCTTCGTCATGGCTGCCAGGAGCGTTGCACAAACTTGGTACTCTTCCCTTAGGCCAGGGACAATCACCTCATGGCAAAAGTTGAAGGATATGCTGATAACCAGCTTCCAAGGGTTTCAGACGAAGCCAGTCACTGCTCAAGCTTTATTCCAGTGCACCCAGGATCATGAAGAATACCTTCAGGCATATGTCCGAAGGTTCCTACGTCTGAGGGCACAGGCACCAACAGTGCCCAATGAAATTATCATTGAGGCCATGATCAAGGGGCTTCGGCCAGGACCTGCAGCTCAGTACTTTGCCAGGAAGCCTCCTCAAACTCTAGAGAAGCTGCTCCAGAAGATGGACGAGTACATTCGAGCTGACAATGATTTTCGCCAAAGAAGGGAGGAAGCTCTCAGGTTCCTTGAAATGACTAGGGGCTTCGGAGGAAGATTTTATCCAAGGCACAGTCAGGTCAATTCACAATTCTACTCAAAATGACGACAAAGGGAGTCAACAGCAAAGGCCACAGTGCTCCTCGCAAGCTTCGGGGCAACAGCAAAGCTCCTTCCGGCCGCCAGCGCCAGGGGGCAGAGGCGCCAGGGGCTTCGGGGGAAGATCTGGGGATCAACCAAGAAAAATATACTGCCTATTCTGTGGTGAAGGTAAGAGCCACACCACCAGGATGTGTCACATTACCATCCAGAAGCAAAAGGAGCTAGCAGAAGCTGCTGCACAACAGAACCAGCCGAAGCAGGTCATGCATACTGCTTCGTAACATTCGCCTTACATTCTAGAATATGTAGGCAATCACCCTGCAGCCTCTGTTGCTTCGGCAAGCCAACCCCAAGCTTCCTGGCAACAGCTTCCACCACCACCACCAATACAACGAGCTCCGCAGCTAGAAGGGAGCCAGCACTCTCATCCCCAGAGGGACATCAGGGAGGAGTCCGAAGCTCGTACAGTCAACAGCACTGTGCCAGAGTCAAAGCACATTTACTGAAAATATCCTACCTCGACAGCAGCCTTTTGCATTTTCGCATTCAGTTTTACTTTCTTGGTAGTAAAGAACAGTTATGGGAAGTTTAAATGTCTTTTATCGGTCTTTCAAATTCTTGTAAACGTTTAGCTTATTATCATAATGAAAATATATCTTTTCCATAGGCTTGAGTTACTGAGGCACAAGAATTTATGGTGGCACGGAGAACCTTCGAATTATCAAAAACTTGTTTTAAGGAACACACTGTAACTTCTTCAAAGTAGTAAAAAGCCGTTCCTAAAGGAGCGCAGTGTAAGTTTTCTGCTCAAAAGTCGTTCCAAAGGGAATGCAGAGCTTACAGCGAAAAATAAACGCAGATTCTGCTGAAAGTAAAAGGCGAAGAAGCTCCTAAGGGAGGCTTACAGCGAAAAATAAATGCTGATTCCGCTGAAAGTAAAAGGCGAAGAAGCTCCTAAGGGAGGCTTACAGCGAAAAGTCAGCGCTGAGATAAAAAGAGTATGTGCTCTGTTGCAGAGATGTGTGTATCTTCGGTATAAATATCATTTTGCATAGCATAACATCATCGCACCATTTTGCATAACATAAGCATCATACATCATATTGCATGAAGAACGAGAAGGGGACACAGTATTGATCTTCGAAGAATGTTTTGGAAAAAGAGAAAATCATGCTAAAGCATAAGATAAATTGGGAAGAAGTATAGCTTCGTCAGAGAGGCAACATAAAACTTTTTTATAGCTTTGAAGAATGTTTGCACAAAGCTTGGATATTCTTCATCAAGGGAGGTATGAAAATTCTTGTGATACATAAAAGAATTTTCTTCACGAAGCATGAAAAGAAGGGAAGGTGTTTTTTTCGCCAAATGCTCAAAAAGTAGTATGTATGCAAAATTTCATGCATCGTAAAGAATTGAGTCGTAAATAGATTATATATTACATTCAAAGTTACAAAATTTTGCACATGTCACGTTCCAAGTGTTTTTTTTACATTAGCACTTAATCTTCCCTAAGAACTACTTCTGCAGCTTCGTTTAGTAGCTGATTGACAACTTTGTCCATGATGGCTTCGGCCATTTGTCTAATTTCGTCGTCCCCCTTCGGGGGGGTCCGGAGCTGCCTCAACAGGTTCTGAGGGAGGAGAGGATACGACTATATTACCATTACAGAATCGCGAACAAAGTTTAAAATCAAAAATCACAACAGAATAAAAGCCACTAACTAATACCTATTTGCCCTTCGGGCCCTGTGCTTTCTTCAGCAGCCTCTGCTACCTTCCTAGCGTCATGAATGCCTTTTTCGCTTCTCTGAATGATTTCTTGAGCCATTTCTCGGCCGCCATTGTCCCAAATGTCGGTGAAAAATTTTCCACCGACCTGGCTTGCTTCGGCTGAAGGGTCTTTGATATCTTCAGAGGATAAAGCAGCTTCAGACTGTGCTAAAGATTTCACATGTTCGCACCCTTTCTTCTCCAAAATAGTAACAATTCCTCTGGCGCCTGAAAAAGCACAAATGTCCCCGCGACTATTCAAGATTTCTTCGAAGGCCTCAGCTTCGTGACTGATCCATTCAATCGGGCCTTCTGGATTCCCTCTTGTGAAATTTTCTTCACAAGAAAATGCGCCGACGCTGGCGAAGCTGGATTTTATCTTTTTAACACATTCTATGGATTTATCATAGCACCTTTTCTTCGAAGCACGAAGCTCTTCAACATTTATTTCCAAATGATTTGCCCATTGATCACTTAGTTCTCGTTTTGTTTCTTCAAGAATGCGCTCTTCTTTAGCTCGGGCTAATTGTTTCCGAAGATCTTTGATTTCCCGCTTCTGAGCTTCGGCTTGAGTTTTAGAGCTAGCTTCGTCTTCCTTCATTTTATCCACCAATGTAATTAGAATCTTGTCCTTTTCCAAGGCTTCGTTTCTTAGCCTGATAACCTCTGTTCGAAGGTTGTTAAGAGCAATAGTGCAGCTCTCGTCTTCAGCATTCTTTTGTGCCCTTAAGGCATTGCTGAGTATTAAGCCCTATTCAAAAGAATGAATGGATTAACATAACAGTAAAGGACTAATTAAAAATTCACAAATTTCAAAATTTACAATCTTTGTACCTTCAGACTATTATATGCAAGACTATCTGCAAGATCCTCCTTCGTCATGGCGCAAAGGCCAGCTTCAAGCTTCGGGAATCCCATGCTTCTAGCCATCTCCCGGCAGACAGATAATTCTTTATTGTCCGGGAGGCAGTACAGGAAGTCATCTTCGTCTATCCCATTGAACACTACGGCCCCCTTCGGATACTTCAGTTCTCGGGCATAGTGATTAGCTTCAAAGATCTCTTCTTCAGATAATTTCTTTCCCGAAGCATGTCGCACAATATAATCGTGTATTTTGGAAGATGCTTCGGGGATGGCAGTGTCAATTTCCTCTACCAAAATTGGCTCTGTCATTTTTGTTTTTTTCGGTTTCCAAAGTTGCCTCTGTCAGTTTTGTTTCTTCAGCTTTTAAATGTTTTACCTTGGTGGGCTCTGAAGGCCTAGCTTCAGTTACAAATTGTTGCTTCAAAGCTTCAGTAACAAAGGCTTCAGTAGACACTTCAGAAGCTTTAGCAGTTTTCTTCGGAGTTATGCTCGAAGATTTAATTGTTTCCAAAACATCTAGCACATTAACCATCCTTTTTCTTTTCGAGGTCACTGCTCGACTCTTTTGGATTTTTGTTGAAGGACTTAAAATTTCTAATGTTTTTGCTTCTTCAGTCCTCGGTTCTATTGTTTTCTCTGCTGCTGGTACTTCGGCCATTTCCTCGATTTTTGCCACTGGAGTTGGTTCTCTAGCTTCGGTGGCCGAAGAGGCCTCACCAATAAATTCAGGCACTGTGGCCGGCTCAATATAGCGTGGAGGGTGTGTGAGCACCTTTACCTTTTTCCTCTTCGGCGTTGGTTCACTAGGAGCAGCTGAACCAATTTCCTTTGCAGGAGAAGTATTTTTCATTTTTTGGCCTCACGATGGGTAATGGTAGTCAGGGTAGATAAACCTAATTGCATCAAATACTCGGTTAAGCCTCTTCTTCTTTCGGCCTCCGAAGGCCGCTGATAGTGCAGTATCTTCGGCCTTCGAGTACACCCCAAGCAATTCGTCACTTATGGCCTCAATACTTTTCAACTAGTCATCATCTGGTTCAACAAACTTATCTCCGTATTTGAATGTATATTTTAGCCTAACTAGCCCGCCTTCGTCAGGTTCCTTGACGGTCTCTTTTGGCATTTCCCACTTTTCTACAAGTGGCCAAACTCTGAAGGCGATATGCTCTTGGACCAAATCCCTTGTCCCAATAAAAGAACAAACCACGCCGAAGGCTCTCTGGCATTCTTCGGCTGCTTCATCCATTTCCACCTTCGGCTTTTGGAGGCCGAAGCGCTGCCAGATAGGGCGCATAATGATACCCTTGATATCTTCGCGAGATTTCAGGTCGTTTTTCACGTAAAACCATTCTGTCATCCAGTCGCCGGGCCACCTCTTCTGAAAGGTTGGCACAGGGCAGCTTGACCCCGACTGAGCGCCGAAGCTGTAGCAGCCAAAGTTGTTATGATACTGCTCCTTGCCCCAGGGTTTTGTCTCATACAATAGCTCGTGTATGTTACAGAAGCTCTTTGCGTTAGGCTCCAAACCTTGGCTTCTCACGGCCCACACGAAAATATTCATCCTTATGATTGCTTCGGGGATAAGTTGGTGAAGGTAGATTTCAAATGTCTTCAATACTTCTACGACAAAATTACTCAAGGGAAATCGTAATCCGGCTTTCAAGAAGCTTCGGAATATCACGACCTCATTTTCCTCGAAAGTTGGACAAGTCTTCTCTCCTTCGTCAGCCCTCACAATAGAAAAGTCCCGAAAGTATCTCCCTCTCATATTGACAACATGGTTTTCCTTAATGCTGGACTTACCAAAAACTGCATGGCTTGGTCGCCACGGTCGATCTTTGGAATCTTCACCACCACTATCCACATCGTAACTGTCACTGTCGCTAGTATCTTCAGATAAACCCTCCAAAGTCTCCCTGGTAATCTTCTCTGTATTAGTCTTCGACATTGATTCAAGAAAACCCAGGTGCATTTCCTCAGAAAGGCTTAGCTTCGAACCACCAACGACTTTCTTATCCTCAGGCATCTTCGAAAATGCTGACAAAACACACTCGAAACCGAAGCTTAAAAATCTAAAACCGAGCAAGTGTTGTTGCGTGCAGGCTAGAAATTTTTTGGGTGACTAAAAGCGGATGGCAGGAGAGCGTGCCAAATAAACTTGTGGTGAGCCCTTATTTATACACCCAGTGTGTCGGAAACTGGAGGGCCCAGTCTGTCAATGACTGCTGCTATTCTAGCAGAAGGAAGGTGTTTTTTCGGACCTTCGGCTCAAAGCCTTCATCCACGTCGCAATATGAATTTATCATTACAGTAAATTAATATTGCGAGGGGCTACTGTTGGGGGCCTTCGGCTTCCGAAGCTCCTCAAAAACATGATTTGACAATATTTTCCGAGTGAAGCATGTGAACAGGTATCTTCGGAGTCAGGTTGCGGGTGTACAAGAGCATGGTCAGGACGAAGCTTGACTGGGGTGTAAAGCGATCACGACGAAAGATAGGACGATCACGAAGCTACGTACAGAAAAGCTTCGGCATGACGAAGGAAAGGAGGAACCGACCTAAGGATGAAAAGTCAAGTTAAACCTCGAAGGATTGCCATAAAGTTATTATCAAATGTAAAGGGCATCAATGTAATTTTACATGGGCTGCGTCCCGTGTCTATAAATATTACGATCATAAGTGAATATTGAGGACATGAATGTACTTTTACCCGAGCTGCGTCCTATGCCTATAAATAGATGAACAGTAGCGCCGTACTGGTCACGCTAAATTGTAATCACTCTCTCGTGTCTTCACCTTCGAGCAAGCCGAAGGTATCAACGTAATATGAATTCTGTTGATACTCATACATGTTTTATAGAATGCAAATATAAATGAATTAACAAGATATACTTATTGTCTTCGTCTCTTTACATTCTTGTTTACATATTGAATCATGAAGGTATGTCCTTCATGACCTTTGTCTGATGATCATTATATCCATGGGGAGATAATGCTTTAGAAGATGAAGGTCTCTAATAATTAACAATTGTGTTGCCTTGTTCTTAATTCACAATATTTGAAAACAAGTGACCAACATTGGTGCCCACCTCCGGTGAACTCACTTCCACAACCTTCGGCAAACGCTAGCCTTCGTCATGCCATCGAAGAAGACAACAACGCCATGGGCAATCCTGTAGCCACTGGACACCAATTAGGAGACGCTCTCATTGAGAGAGGCTAGGAGCCAGAAGAGAAAGGCTACCGGCCCAACACCTCAGGAGGAAGAGTTGGACGAGGAGATCAGGGATTTAGAAGCTATACATAACTAGGTGCAGAGGAAAAGAGAAAAGATGCTTCGGTTAACTGAACTTCAAAGGAAGATCGACGAAGTAGTTGAAGAAATGCGCCACCTCGCACAGGATGATCAAGGATGAGGGCCTCAACATAGAGAGCTTCGTCAAGAAACTTCAGTCAACGATGATGGATGGTATGACGATCTATACCATGGCAACTTTGCTTTTGATGATGCTTCTCCCCTGACAGTAGAGTTGCAGGCTACCCCATGGCCACCTACATACAAGCCACCATAGCTCCCCATGTATGATGGGCACTCTGACCCGAAGCAATTCCTCATGAGCTATGAAGCAACCATATCATCATATGGTGGGAACACTGCTGTCATGGCTAAGTCCTTCATCATGGTAGTCAGGAGCGTGGCTCAGACTTGGTATTCTTCTCTTCTGCCAGGAACAATTACATCATGGCAGAAGTTAAAGGATATGCTAGTCACAAGTTTCCAGGGCTTCCAAACGAAGCTAGTGACTACTCAAGCTTTGTTCCAGTGCATGCAAGACCATGAGGGTACTTGTAGGCATACGTCCGAAGGTTCTTCTGGCTTAGAGCCCAAGCGCCAACAGTGCCTAATGAGATCATCATCGAGGCCACAATATTTTTCAAGGAAGCCACCATAGACCTTGGAGAAGCTTCTTCAGAAGATGGATGAATACATCCGAGCTGACAACGATTTCTGCCAGAGAAGGGAGGAAGCGTACAGGTATTCTAAGATGACTAGGGGCTTCAGAGGAAGACTTCACCCCAGGCATGTTAGAACGATCCATAATCCCAACACAAACGATGACAGGATCAATCATACTCAAAGCAGCCAGCAAAGCTCACAGTCTTTAGGAATGCAGCAAACTTCCTATAGGCCACCAGCCCCGAGAGGTAGAGGCAGGAGAAGCTTCAAAGGAAGGTATGGTAATCAGCCCAGGAGACTATTCTGCCTATTCTGTGGGCAAGATAAAGGACACACGATAAGGACGTGCCAAGTCATGATCCAAAAGCAGAAGGACATCGCTGAAGCCCAAGCACGACAGAACTAGCTGAAGCAGGTCTTGCATACTGCTTCATGCTATTTGTTGGGGGCCTGCTTCATCGCCGAAGGTCCTTTAAGAAGAAGCACCTTCAAAAGATCAGTGTATAATCAAACACCATGTGAAGGTACACGCCAAAGCTACGATCTAGGGAGCTTCGGCATAGCGACATGCCTTGAGACGAAGGGCTGCACCGACTTAAAGAGGAAAAGACCGTTCAGTCCATGTTGATCTGTTTCATGATTGTAGCTAGTCATCAGGGGCATAAATGTAATTTTGACCGGGCTGCGTCCCGTGCCTATAAATAGGTGAACAGTACCCCCGTACTGTTCACGCTGTCTGGTATTTGCTCGTACGTCACGCTTGGATTTTTACCTTCTGTCAAGCCGAAGGTATAAATGTAATTCAATATTGTTTTTGTTTATCCATAATAATATGAAGAAGAGATAGTAAATAATATCATATGATTATCCATGTTATCTCTTATGTTTCATATGCTTATTCTTTCATTAACAATATGTTATGGTGATGAAGGTAAATCCTTCGTGACCTTCGTCTGAGGATCATTATACCCTAAGGGAGATAATGCTTCGAAGGACGAAGGGTGTCAACATTTAACATTTTATGTTGCCTTGTTCTTAACTCATAGCATTTGAGAACAAGTCCCCAACATTGGCGCCCACCTCCGGTGAACTCACTTCCACTTTTGAGCTGATGGCTTCGTTCAGCAACCAAATTGTAGCACCTTCGGCTACGAAGCTGGTGCTCCCGATAACAAGCGGTTCAAGCTCAGAGCCAGCTAACAAGAAGCAGAAGAAGGAAGCACAAAGAAGGGTGCGGCATGTTGGGGTGCAGGGACCCTTCATCAAGTCCAAATGGTCCCACATCCCAATCACCTTCTCCCAGGAGGACCTTCAGCTCAAGGATTACCCTCACAATGATGCTATGGTCATATCTTGTGTCATTAAGGGGTTTCTGGTCCATAATGTTCTGGTTGACATAGGCAGTGTAGCGAATATCATATTTGCTAAGGCCTTCAGATAGGTGCAAGAGCCAGAAGACAAGATTCATGATGCTACACACCCTCTTTGTGGCTTCGGAGGAAGGCAGATTGTGGCACTTGGCAAAATCACAATGCCAGTTACCTTCAGCTATGTCCACAATACAAGAACTGAGCAAGTTGTTTTTGACATTGTTGACATGGAGTACCCCCATACAATGCAATCATTGGTCGAGGGACACTCAATGCTTTTGAAGCTATACTCCATCCAGCATACTTATGCATGAAGATACCTTCGGAGTAAGGGCCCATCACTATCCATGGAAGTCAAGAAGTTGCCAGAAAGGTTGAAGGAAATTGGACAGATTCAAAAGCAATCCATAACATAGACGAAGCCAAAGCTTGTCAATAGTTTAAGCACAAAAGAGAGAAGGCTGCGTCGGCAGATCAGCCGAAGCCTATGCTACTATGCGAAGACATAGCAGAACAAAGGGTGCTGCTGGGATCTCAGCTATCTGATGAGTAAGAGAAGACTTTGATAAGATTTTTATTCAATAACAAAGATGTCTTTGCTTGGTCAGCCAATGATCTCTGTGGTGTCAATAGAGATGTTATCGAGCATTCACTCAATGTAGATCCATCCTTTAGGCCAAGAAAACAAAGGCTTCGGAAGATGTCTGAAGACAAAGCTGAAGGTGCTCGAAACGAAGTAAAGAGACTTCTTAGCGCTGGTGTCATCAGAGAGATGAAATAACCAGAATGGCTAGCTAACACTGTTATGGTGAAGAAGGCCAATGGTAAATGGAGAATGTGCATTGATTTCAAAGATCTTAATAAGGCCTGTCCAAAGGACAAGTTCCCATTACCAAGAATAGACTCTCTTGTAGATGCAGCAGCTTCTTCAGAGCTCATGAGTCTATTGGATTGTTACTCAGGCTATCATCAAATTTGGATGAAGAAGGAAGATGAGGCAAAGACTAGCTTCATAACTCCTAGTGGCACATATTGCTACCTTCGAATGCCTGAGGGGCTCAAGAATGCTGGCGGAAGCTTCAGTAGAATGATAGCCAAGGTCCTTCATTCTCAAATAGGCAGGAATGTACTAACCTATGTTGATGATATCATAGTGAAAAGCACAAAGCAAGAAAATCACATTGTTGACTTGCAAGAAACATTTGCCAATTTTAGGCAAGCTGGCCTGATGTTGAATCTAGAAAAGTGTGTTTTTGGGGTGAAGAAGGGCAAGTTCCTTGGCTGTTTGGTATCAACAAAGGGAATTGAAGCCAACCAGAGCAAGATTGAAGCTATCCTTCGGATGGAGCCAGCAAGCACAAAGAATGGGGCCCAACAGCTAGCAGGAAGACTAGCATCATTAAACAGATTCATATCCAGATCAACAGAAAGAAATCTGCCATTCTTTGAAATACTGAAGTCAGCCAATGTTTTTCAATGGGGTCCGACCCAGCAAAAAGCTTTAGAAGAGCTGAAGCAATACTTGATCGATCTAACAACACTAACTCCACCTTCGCCAGGGGCTCCACTACTCTTATATGTGGCAGCTTCGCACTCTGCAGTTAGTGCGGCTCTTGTACAGGAGAAGCTAGACGGCCAAGTGAAAAAGAAGGCTCCAGTGTACTTCATCTCTGAAGTCTTAAGTTTATCAAAGAAAAATTATACAGAATTGGAGAAGGTGTTGTATGCTGTGTTAATGGCCTCTAGGAAGCTTCGGCATTATTTTCAAGCATATCACATAATTGTTCCTTCGTCACAGCCTCTGAAGGACATAATGAGGAACAGAGAAGCTACTGGAAGGATTGGAAAATGGGCTACGGAGCTTAACGAGTTCAGTATTGATTATGTACATAGATCCTCAATTCAGTCCCAAGCGTTAGTAGACTTCATTGCTGATTGGACGCCAGGGGCTTAGGAAGAGGAAACCAATAAAGACGCCGAAGCTTGGACAGTATTCTGCGATGGTTCTTGGGGAACCTTCAGCGCAGGAGCAGCTGCGGTCCTAGTTGCGGCTTCCAAAATAAAAACATGTTATGCAGCAAAGCTTGACTTCAGTTGTACAAATAACATTGCTGAATACGAAGCACTTCTGTTGGGTCTTCAGAAGTTAAAAGCAATGGGTATAAGAAGGGCTATCCTTAAAACTGACTCTCAAGTCATTTCTGGTCATATAGACAAAAGTTGCAAGGCGAGAGATCCGAAGCTCGAAAAATATCTGGATACAGTTCGAAGGTTGGAGGCTTCTTTCGAAGGATTTTCTGTCAAGAATATTCCAAGAGGAGAAAATGAACATGCAGATCTGTTAGCCAAATCAGCGGCACAGGGGCTCCCTCTACCTTCCTAAGTATTCTTCAAAACAATAAAAGCATCTTCAGTTGAACTTATGGAGAGAGCAGTGCTTACAATTTCTCCTGTACATAGCGAAGATTGGAGAACTGAAATTATATCTTTTCTCCAATGTAATTGTCTTTCGGATGATGAAGCTTATAATAAGAGAATGGAGGCAAGGACAAGACCGTATGTGATGGTAGAAGGGGAATTATATAAGCATGGAGTTTGCTCTCCACTCCTCAAGTGTCTATCCAGAACCGAAGGTATAGAATTAATGAAGGAGATACATGCAGGTCTATGTGGATCTCACATTGGGTCTAGGCCCTTGTTGGGAAAAGTGTTTAAACAAGGATTTTATTGGCCGAAGGCAGCTTCAGATGTAGCAGAGTTAGTTCAAAAGTGCGAGAATTGTCAAAAATGTGCAAGAGATCAGAAGCAACCTTCGTCTCTCACACAGCTGATACAGCCTACTTGGCCATTGCAAAGATGGGGCCTGGATTTGTTAGGCCCACTTCCATCAGTGCAAGGTAATTTGAAATATGTTGTGGTGGCCGTAGAATATTTTTCTAAGTGGATTGAACAAAGCCTTTGGCTACAATAACTTCGGTTACAGTCCAAAAATTCTTCTAGCAAAATATTGTTTGTCGCTTCGGCGTGCCGAAGGCTATAATTGTGGACAATGGAACACAGTTTGATGCTGAAACATTCAAGGATTTTTGTGATCAAATTGGCACGAAAATTCATTTTACATCAGTTAGGCATCTGGAGTCAAACGGGCTGGTAGAAAGAGCAAATGACATTATAATGACAGGAATAATGAAGCTAATCTTCAATTAGCCCAGAGAAAAGTGGCCAGATGAGTTAATTAAAGTGGTCTGGAGCCACAATACAACCACATCAAGATCAACAGGTTTTACACCTTTCAAGCTATTGTTTGGTGACGAAGCTATAACTCCAGAAGAAGCTAAAGCAGGATCAATAAGAACAACAGCTTCGATAGAAGACGAAGCTGATTACCATGTAGCAAAAGATACTATAGAGGGGACCAAACTTCAGGCTGTGGAAAACATCAACAAATATCAAGCCAAAACAATAAAATGGCGTGACAGAAAAGTTCGGTTGAAAAATATCAAGCCAGGGCATTTGGTACTTCGGAGAGTGGTCAATCCGGACATAGTAGGCAAATTGCAGCTAAAGTGGGAAGGACCTTTTCTGGTGGTATCCTCGTTGAGGCCCGGTTCTTACAGATTGAAGGATATGGACGGCAACGACATACCTAGATGTTGGAATGCGGATGAGCTTTGGCGATATTATGTATAATTTGATGTAATCTGTTTTCATTTTTTCTATGGCACCCTTTTCCTTTCCAAAGGGGAGGAAAGGTTTTTAATGGGGCCATAACTTGTAATTTTTCCTTTCTTATTTAGCTCCACAAGAGCCAAATCCCCCAAAAAGAATGTAAAATCTAAGCATGCACCATCGAGTGCAAGGAAAAAAAGAGAGAAAAAGCAGGGAGAAGGTCAAAAGTTGTCCCAAGGGGATGCAGAGCATGACGAAGCTACAAAAAGTCGTTCCTAAGGGAGCGCAGCGTAAGTTTTCTGCTCAAAAGTCGTTCCTAAGGGAATGCAGAGCCAAGTACCACCGAAATAGAAGGCGAAGAAGTTCAAAAGTTGTTCCTAAGGGGATGCAGAACTTATACCGCCGAAATAGAAGGTGAAGAAGTTCAAAAGTCATTTGTAAGGGGATGCAGAACTTATACCACCGAAATAGAAGGTGAAGAAGCTCAAAAGACGTTCCTAAGGGGATGCAGAGTCTGGGTGTGACTTCGTGTGTGTGTGTTTGGACATTCATTTGCAGATTACATCACATCATTCATTGCATTCATATAAATTCATGTAGACATTCTTAGGATCATCATCATAACATAGAGTACAAACAGATGCTTCGGCTTTGATGACAAGGCTTCGATGAGTATAAAGAAGCAAAGATATGCTTCGTTGCGTACGAAAAGAAGGGAAGGTGTTTTTCGCCTTCGGCTCAAAAGATACAAGTTTCGTCCACATCAAAGCAATTCACACGTGGATAAAAAGGTAAAAGTATATTACAAGGTATGAACAAATTTACAGAGTAATGTTTCATTCCTAAATTACAAAATCTTTTACAAGGATAATTTGAATGTCTCTAAAGATTTATGCAGCAGCTTCATCAGTCTCCGTCAAGCTTCGGTTTATTGACCTTCGACATCGTCATCCTATACACAATAAAGAGGTATAAGGTAAAAAAGGTGATCTCAGAGAAAGGTAAGAAACAGGTACAAGCTTAATACCGGCATAAGATGACTTCGTGCTTCGTCACCAGCTAAGTCTCGCCCACCTTTCATCCAAATTTGCGTTATAAACCTATTTCCAATGCTTCGGGCTAGACTGGGGATATCAGTCAAGTCCGCTGGTGACAAGCTGAAGTTTGGTCTGTTGACAATCTTTCTGTGCGTGCAACCAGTCTTCATAAAAGCTACAGTTGTGCCGCGAGAAGCCAGCAGGGCACAGAAGTCACCGTGCCCAACTATTACTTCGTCAAGTGCCTCAACTTTGCTCTCAATATGTTTGAAGGTGCTTGGCAGGTCTTCAACCAAAGGTTCAAATTTGTCAGAGCTAGCTCCCACTGAGTTGAAGACCTGTTTCAACCGTTGCACACATCGGATGCCGAAGTTCAAGCATCTGTCCTAAAGCTCTTTTAATGATTTTTGCAAATTCGAACTTTTTTCGATTTCGGCTTCAAGCTTCGCATCAAAATTCTACTTTTCTTGCTCAAAGCTTTCTGATTTTTGGAGGAGTTCATCATTTAATTTACCAACTTTGGCTTGAGCTTCCACCAATGAACCCTCCATTGTCTGAAGGAGAAAGTCTTTCTTCTCTAGAGAAGCTTCTTGATCTTTGATTTTCTTCTCCAAGCCCTAAATTATAATCTCATTTTTTTATCTTCAATATCTTGCTGCATTCTAAGCGCTTTGCTTAATAACATACTCTGCACAAAATAACCTTCATCAGAAATCTTTGCTTCATCGCAAAACAATAAAAAGTTGAGGAAAAAACTTTACCTTAAAATTAGAATAGAATAAGTTGTCGACGATATGCTATCGTCGGTAGCTGCTGATGTCAGCTTCAAGTTTTGGAAAACCAACACTCTTTAACAGAGTGCTGATAATATTCGCCCCAGTTCGATCTCGAATACATCCTAAGGCTTCTTCGTTAATTCCGCCGAAGAGCATGGCTCCTGGCTGGTAGCCATAGGATATAGCATACTCCTGCATCTCCTCTTTTTCAGCCTTGAATAATTCTTGACCAATTAAATTTTGAAAGCAGAAGCCTTGATCTTCCAAAGTATCTTCGGCAATTTCTTTTCCTTTTCCAGGCACTACAGCCATGGCTTCTTCTATAACTGTAGCAGTCTCCTCTACAGTCAGGACTCCCTCTGTAGCCGCGGCAGCCTCCTCCGCGGCCAAATCCAAGAGCACTTTATCGATATTAGATAATGAACTCTCTAGATTGGTAGCTTCGGCAGTCGCAGCTTCGGCAGCAGGTGTCATTTTCAATGCTGAGGCCGGCGGTGGTGTTTCCTCAATAGCTTGCATGACAGTAACTATTCTTCACTTTTTTGGCCCAACCACCTTTTTCGCTGCCGAAGGCTCATCCTTCTTCTGTAAAAGCTTCGTAAGATCCGGCCCCAGAGGACTTAGTAGCCTAATAGGTAAGGATTTGGTCATTACCTTTAAAATTTCTTCTACTTCGGCAGTAGAAGGCGTCGACGGAACTTCCTCTTCTATTTCAGCCATCTTCGGCTCTGGAGTTGCACTTTTTCTTTTCTTCAAGGTCGTCACCTTCGGCTCAGGACTAGATTTCCTCTTTTTCAAGGCTTTTTCATCCTCTTTTATCATCCTAGCAGCTGTCTGCTCATAATACTGACAACCCTTTTTCTCTTTGACCCTTCGGCACCCTTGTTTAATCGTTCATAGTCAGGGTATTCAAAGTTTAAAGCGTCCATTAGTCGATTCAACCTTCTTTTTGGTCGGGTGCCAAAGGCTGCAGTCATCAGTTGATCTTCCTTTTTGGTATAATTGCCCAAAATCTCGTTGCATATAGTTTCAATCTTCTCTAGCCATTCTTGGCAGGGCTCTTTAAATTGTTTCTCAAACTTGAAGCGATAGGGCAATCGAACAAGTTCACCCTTCTTCTTTGTTCCTTTTAGCTTCGGCATACTCCATTCACTCAATGTTGGAGATACCCTGTTCGCCAAGTATTCTTGCACTAGATCCCTGGTGCTGACATGTTCAGCCACCACTCTGAATTCTGCTACAGCTAGCTGGCATGGTAACCCTGGCTTCATGTTGTACAAGGGTCTCGTCATCCAGAAGCTTAGGCTCAGTGGGCTCATGACCAGCGTCTTCAGCTTCTCCCTCTTCTTCTCGTCAGCCTTGATATAAAACCACTCACTTTTCCAGCCAGTTGGCCATTTGGTCCGATAGCTGAGGACCGGGGCCTTCATATCCTTGCGATACGCGAAGTTATAACAGCCAAAATTTTCATGTAGCCCGTCTTCTCTGGCCTTTGTTTGGTAATGTAGCTCATGCACTTAGCAAAAAGCTTCAGTATTTGGGTCCATTCCTTGGCTCCGAAGGGCCTAGATAAAGATGCTGAGCCTGACGATAGCATTAGGGGTCAGCTGATGAAGATAGATTTCATAATTATCCAAAACTTCTCCAATCATCTCGTTCAGTGGGAACCGTAATCCTCCTCAGAAAAAGCTTTTAAAAACTACTACTTCGTCATCCTTCGGTGTTGGAGTGGTTTCTTCCTCGGCAAAGCGAATAAGCTTCTTCTCAACTTCTTTGAAGTAGCCTAGTTTTATCATCATGGGCATATCAGCTTCAGACATAGTAGGTTTTTCAAAATCCAAGTGGTTGGGTTTTGACAGGATCAGAATGTTATAATCCTCTTCTTCTTCATCAGCGATTTCTTCTTTAACATCTTGTTCAGCTTCGGCAACAGGTGCACTTTCTTCAATGGCTCCCTCTATCACAACTAACCCTGATTGTCTCATGACTTCGGAGATCGGGGCAGTGTCGGTGGCTTCGGCCTCCTCTCCATCACGGGTCACCCTCGCAGTAGAGCGCACTCTGGCCATTTGATTATGAATCTCTTGTAGTTTTCACGAAGCTGATGATTTTTTGTAGTTTTTTGACGAAGCTCGCTCTTTTGACGAAGCTAATTCAAAGTGACGATTCGCTCGAGAATGCGGTGAAAGAGCTTCGGCTATGGTCAAATTTTTCAACAGCACAACTGTGCAATCGCAATGAATGTCGTGGTAACTTCGCAACTACCCGTATATTTATATAGTGCTACAGGTGGGAAGGTGAATTGCTAAGTCGCCCGCACCTGCCGAACAGTCACCCGCACCCGCTGAACGGTGGACCACTACCCGCTATGTGGTGGGCCACCTCGAGCCTAGAATACTTTAATCGTTTCTCGGCAATGAGCTCAGAGAAGGTGTTTTTCGGACCTTCGGCATTCCGAAGCCTTGAAGATTTTTCATGGATCAAGCTCATTACGAAAAACGATCTAGCACCGCGAAGGGGCTACTGTTGGGGGCCTGCTTCATCGCTGAAGGTCCTTTAAGAAGAAGCACCTTTGAAAGATCAGCATATAATCAAACACAGCACGAAGGTACACGCCGAAGCTACGATCCAGGGAGCTTCGGCATAGCGACATGCCTTGAAACGAAGGGCTGCACCGACTTAAAGAGGAAAAGACTGTTCAGTCTGTGACGATCTGTATCATGATTGTAGCTAGTCATCAGGGGTATAAATGTAATTTTGACTGGGCTGCATCCCGTGCCTATAAATAGGTGAACAGTACCCCGTACTGTTCACGCTGTCTGGTATTTGCTCGTATGTCACGCTTGGATTTTTACCTTCTGTCAAGCCGAAGGTATAAATGTAATTCAATATTGTTTCTGTTTATCCATAATAATATGAAGAAGAGATAGTAAATAATATCATATGATTATCCATGTTATCTCTTATGTTTCATATGCTTATTCTTTCATTAACATATGTTATGGTGATGAAGGTAAATCCTTCGTGACCTTCGTCTGAGGATCATTATACCCTAAGGGAGATAATGCTTCGAAGGACGAAGGGTGTCAACATTTAACATTTTATGTTGCCTTGTTCTTAACTCATAGCATTTGAGAACAAGTCCCCAACACTATTCTCCATATATCCCTAGGTATGTGGGCAATCAACAACCTATGGCGTCCGTTGCTTTGGCGAGTCACTCCCAAGCTTCCTGGGACTAGTTGCCACCACTGGTGCCTACCTTGGTCCATAACCAATAGCCAGAAGGGCATCGCCAGGCTCAACAACAGCGCGACATTCGGGAGGAGTCCGAAGCTCGCACAGTCAACAGCACTGTGCCCGAGTCAAGGCATATCTAATGAAGGTGGCACTGCGCTTCGACCAAAGAGTGTCCTAATCCAATGTATTTTTACCTTTTTTCTTTATATTTTCTCCTCAAAAGACAATACAAGGAGGTTTAACCTTCACCTTGATGTAATAAGTCTGGTTACACCATCGAGTGTAACAAAAAAGGATCAAGAAGCTTCAAAGTCGTTCCTAAGGGAATGCAGAGCTAAGTTACCATCTAAGTGAAAGGTGAAGAAGCTCCAAAGCCGTACCTAAGGGGATGCAGAGCTTAAATGCCACCTAAGTCAAAGATGAAGAAGCTCCAAAGTCGTTCCTAAGGGGATGTAGAGCTTAGCTCCAAAGTCGTTCCTAAAGGAATGCAGAGCTAAAATACCACCTAAGTCAAAGGTGAAGAGACTCCAAAGTCGTTCCTAAGGGGATGCAGAGTCTTATCTTTTATGTTTTATGCGCCAACATCATTCGCATCATGCCATCACATCATATTGCATCATGGCATCGCATCATACATCATTTTCCATCAACAAAAGCAGTGCAAAAACGGGGATTCCTCTATCAGCTTCGGCAAAGACTCATGAAAGAGTATTAAAGATGCACGATTCATGCTTATGCCAATACTGCCATGCGAAGTTTGGACTTTCGACAATACTATTCCTATGCAATGTCTATAGTAAGAAGCAAACATCATACAGTAGCTTCGGCAAAGAAGGGAGATTTCCCGTGAAAAGAAGGGAAGGTGTTTTTCGCCGCCGTCTCAAAAACGGTATGTACGAAGGTTCCACACTTCATAAAGAAATATATCACATCAATATACATAAAAATTGTTTACAAGTGTCTCTTACAAAACTAGGGATTATGTTCAAGGGCATTAAACTAGCAAAAATACAAAGTTTTAGTCTTCCCTAAGGACTTTATCAGCAGCTTCGTTCAGAAGCCTGTCGACAGCTTCGTCAATAGCGTCATTAGCAATTTTAATTATATCCAGCGCCTCTTTGACGGATGGGTCAGCTTCAGGGTTGTATGGTTCAGGAGGTGGAGAGAGCTCAGCTACATTGAGACGCAAGTATCTGTTAGTACCGAAGTTACAATAATTTATGAAGCTAAGACGTAATGAATATACCTATAAGTCTAGCCTGCTCGTCATCTTCTTCAGCTCTTTTTGCTTCTTCTAAAGCATCATGAGATTCCTTCTCATTTCTTCTGATGGCTTCATCGGTGATTTCTTGTCCACCCTTTAGCCATACTTTGGAGTAAAATTTCCCACCTAGGGAAGTAGCTTTGGCTGAAGGGTTTCTAATATCATTAGCTGAGAAGACGAAGTCTGGCTGAGCTACAGCCTTAGCATGATCACAGCCAGCCTTCTCTAAGATGGACGTAGCCCCACGGGCACCAGCGAAGGCACAAAAGCCTCCTCTATCGCTAAGAACTTCTTTGAAAGCTTCGACTTTGCTGTTTATCCATTGAATGGCTTCATCAGGATTTCCACGATAAACTTTCTACTTGGAAGAATAGGCTCCAACCTTAGAAAAGTTATTCTTTAAATTTTTAGCACATTTCATGGATATTTCATAACATTTTTCCTTAGCAGCATGAAGTTCATCGACATTATTTTGCGCTCTTGATCTTTCAATTTCACATATTTCGTGCTTTACCACTTCAACTTCGAAGTTCTCAGATGCTTTGGCAACTTTCCTCTTTAGTTCTTATACCTCGACTTCATGAGCTTCGGCTTGAGTGGAAAGCCTGGCTTCGCTAGATTTCAATCTTTCCAATAAAGAGTGTGGCGGAACTGCCCGAATTATTCCAACTTAAGTGCCTAAGCCCTGCCTTAGAGGCTGGACCACACTTAAATGGGAAGAATCCGTCAATCCCTTGGATCTAGTCCGACACGGCCACTGACAGGATCAAGTACCACAATCTCACTCGATGGTGAGTCACAGAGCAAATACAATAAAGCATAAAACCATACATGTCAGAGTATTAAATTATTACATCATCATCATCTGAGTCTTGCCAAAAGTAGTCATCATTGTTCGAAGTGCAGCGGAATAAAACTAACGATAATTAAACGGAGAGATGGGGAAGCCTGTCCCATCACTCCTCATGCTCCTCCTCAGCCGAGGCAGGGTCCCACTCGACGGTCCAACCCGGTGGTAAGGTGGACGGCCAAGTCACTCCAGCAGCCATTTCCTCCAGAGAACCTGTAAAAATTATGCCACAAGCAAGGCTGAGTATACTAATACTCAGCTAGACTTACCCGGTGTGAGGAGTCTACTCCTCTACCTCTAGACATGCAGCTGTTTGGCTGTGGGGTTTGGTTGCCAAAAGCACTAGCTGAGTTTCTAAATCAAGATTTTAACTTTGTCAAAATTAAGTGTGACTCTCTTAAGGCTAAAAGTGTACTATCTACTCATACATAGTAGCAAGCATTTTTAACAATCAACATCTTGTATCATCTCATCACAGTTCCACTTGTTACTCAATGCAGTACAATGGATCAAGCAGTCTCATTAGCTGCGAGAAGCAGACGATTCAAATCGAGTTTTTATCCTTGCAAGGTAAACCTAAACACACGACATGTAGGGGCACTCCGTCCCCACACATATCAACCGTCCCCATCGATTCCCCGTCAGCAGATCAGGGCTCACCGCCTTGGCGTACAATGCCTCACTGACCCCGACTGGCCGTCGTGCAGTGACCGCACTTGTACCCACCATAACCGGAATGGGAGACCACGTCTCAGGTCGCGTGAGGGGTAAAGTCCACTGCCAGGTTCAATCAGGTACTAGGCTTACCGATTTACCATATTTCTCGGTATGTGTTTAGTACGTTCAAACGCTTGACACAGGTATCCGCACGTTAATCCTTATTCCATTTTCCATCTCGTGGGCAACCAATCCCCGTGGATTGTTGTCCACCAACTGGTATCATGACAGTGTGAAAGTGGGTGCAATCAATTTCCTGATCTCGCGCGAGTGCTAGAAAAATCACTCGTCTTCTACCGAGATCCTAATTAAATAAAGCAACTACTCGACCTGTCACACTAGTATTCATCTCAAAAGGATTCCTGAGATCATGCAACTAGGGTTTCAAACAATTCCTACACCTAAGTGCACAATCAATCCTACAATCAATAAGTGAAGTAAAATAGCATAAATAACAGGTTATGCATAAAACCGGGGCTTGCCTTCCAAAGCAGTGGCAGGCAGGTCCTCTGGTGCAGGCTTTGGTGCTGGATCTGGGGCAACCTCCTGGGCAGCTCCTTGCTCCGGCACGAGGATGTACTCTCCGTCAGCAAGATTACAATCTATCGAATGCAATGAACATGTATGTTATAATTATGCAAGATTTAAGAACATTAAGCTACAGAAACTAGGTCAATAATTAACTTAGGGTTCCCTGGCTATGTGGGTCTTCTAGTGGTATACATAGACTTATTACCTTTTAGGTTTAGGTTTTCTTTTAGGATAACATAGGGAATTTGCATTGCCTTTATAGATTCAGTGGACAAATTTACAAAGGTCCTAGGAGGACATTAATTTCCATTATCCATTTTCCTTTCTTTAATTTCTATTTAGGGTTTCTAGTGTAGGTTTGAACTATGACAGTATTTTAAAAATTTCCAAAAATTCTGTAAAAATTACAGTGGGTTGTCACTTGCTATTCTAGCTTGTTTTAAGAATTTGAGGCTTAAAGTACAAAAGCTAGGCTTTAAACAAAAATAACAATAGTTAGGCAAAATGGGCCACTTTACACTATACTTCTTAGGTAGGGGTAGGTTCTGTCCTAAAGGTTATTTTTGGTGGCTTCTAATAGTGATAATAAGCTCTTGTACCAAAAATGACAGAGAGCCACATGATGGTTATTTAATGGTGGATTTCTAAAGTTTGGTGCAAAAAGGGTGTTTAGAACTAACTTGTCATTTGAAAAATATCAAACAACAGATTTCAGATTTTTCCTAAGTTCTTGTTATCAAAACATTAGTTATCCTAAGGTTTGAGGAGTTTTCACCTTAGGGTTATTTTTGTAGGGTTTTTCTAAGTTATCCTTATTTTATTAATTTAAAAGTTATCCTTCTTATTTTACACTACAACAGGGTATGATATATTTTTCTAGTGAACTACATTGAATAAGTATCTCAACAAAAATAGGGGTGCCCTCTGGTTCATTATTTATGTCACCTTTTCTATTGTTCTTAACCTTCAACATATTATGGAATAAGGGGTAAAAACTAACTTAATGTAGTGGACAGAGGGGTTTAACATTTTTAAATAGGTCAGTAGGTAGATATAAACTTCTCCAAATTTTTCTAACCCTAGTTAAATAGTACAACCATTTTTCTTGCTATTATTGAGCTTTTGGTCAAAACTATAATTAAATCAGAACCTTATAGTTTTCTATAGTACCTATGGGGTTTTATATTTTTCTTAAGTAGGTTACATTAATTAGAGTCTGGCAAAATTGGTTTGACCAAATTTGGATAAACCAAACAGAAGTTATGGGTTTTTAAAGTTTCTGTTTGAATTTAAATCGGGTTTTAATAAGGTTTTTCTGAAAAAGCAGTTTGCGCCGAGGCCCCTGGGGTTTTTCTTTTTCTTTTCTCACAGAACAGCCCTTGGTCCACTATTGGCTTGGGTCACTGACATTGCGCAAAGCCCCCTGGACTTATCTGAAATCGAACCCGCGCTCCCTGAACGGCTTAAACAGTACCCGCGGCATAGATTACGGCGGTGGGGCTTACCGGCGGCAGGAGAGCTCCGGCGGGGTGGTCAGTGACGTCCGGGAGGTCGCGACGGTCACGTCGATGTGCGGGTTGGCGTCGGAGGTGGTCGGAGTTACCCTGGCCACGAGCACAGGCGGCGGGGGTCGTCGGCGGCGCCTGCTCCGGCCAAACCACGGCGGTATAGTTCAATTAGGGTGCACGAGGAGCTTCACGGGGTGACATAGAGGCCATGCGCGCAACGAATTTGAAAACGGTGTAGGGGTTTACCCGGTCCACGTGCGCCGGCGGGTTCTTGAACTCCGGTGAGCACGATTGGGCTATTCCGGTGACGCGGGTCCCCGGGTCAAGCTTGAGCAAGTCTCACGGCCTCACCAGGAAGCCATCTGGGGGCTTGGATCGAACGGAGGAGGGCGGGAGAGGGGTTGGCCCCGGTGGTTGCTCTCGGGCGGCACTGGCGGGTCACGGGGAGGTCGTCGGAGCTAATGGCCGGCTCGGGTAAGTCAGGCGAGGTACGGAGAAGGCAATGGGGAAGGCAGCCGAGCACTGGGGCGGGTTTTATAGCCGTGGCGCGGGCGTGGTCACGGGCGGCCGCGGGCGCGCGGGGGTTTGCGCACGGGCGTGCTATGAGCGCGCTCCCGGATGCCAGCTCGCGTCGAACACGTGGAAGCTTGCTTCTGCCATGGTTCAACGGCCGATTTGAGCGCCATAGCGTGCGTATCTTGGCAAAGTCACTGTGTACGGTCACTTCTCTGCTCCAAATCCTATCTTTTTGCTATGAGTTCCAAGTCGAGATATGGTCAGGGCAGGGAGATAGAGAGGGGAGAAGTTTGCTGTGTCAGCTGGGTCCAAACCGAAACAAAAGGGGTGTCAAGTCGTGTCTAGCGCCCTAGGGTAGGTGTCATCTCTTTCCAGGGTGTTCTAGGGTTAATTTGGCGCCATTTTGTCAATTGGGTCGACAGGTTTTGAAAAGGGGATCAAGGTGAACATGTGGAGTCTTTGCTCAAGGGTTAGTTTTTATACTTAGGCAAAATCTGAATTCTCCCTTGAGCTGAACCTTAGGTGATCTTTTGAGGACTTTTCTGAAAACTTTTTGGGGGTACTTCCTCACTATTAATTGTAGGTTATTAAGTATATTACAACTTTTATATTTGGCCCAAACCATGATCATAAGGTTTACATGATCTTTTGATCATGGCTTCAATTAGGGTTCTCATTGCCTATGGGGGGTTTTGCTTTAGGGTTTTGGGAGATCCCCACTTAGATGTGCATGATAAGCTAGGGCAGGACATCCAAGGTGGGTTACACTTGCTTAGGACCTAGAATTCCAAGTTTGGTATACTTTGCCCAATTCAATCTTCATGTGATAATAGGTAAACAGGGGTAACCCTGGGGGTGGACACCCTGAGTAACACCTAGGGTGTTACAGCCCTCCCCCCTTAAAGGAATCTCGTCCCGAGATTTCAGGTAGAGTCCCTTGGAGGGATGCTTGAAGGTGTGTTGGTGCTACTCTCCCCTTATACTCAAGTTTCACCTTTTTAACTGTTCTTCGAATGTCATCCTCTTTGCAACTTCAGAAGGAAGCCCTTCTTAAGTTAAATCCACAACTTAGACTATCCTTGCTATCTAAGTTTTTCTTATAATTGACTTCAAAGGGCAGGTGGGGGTGGGTTTTGGGGTTACGTACCGACTCCTTTGGGCAGAAAGTCGGGGAAGCGGGAGTGTAGAAATTCCTCGGTCTCCCATGTAGCTTCTTCTGCTGAATGATGACTCCACTGAACCTTATACATTCTGATTGATCTTGCCCGAGTTGATCTCTCCTTCTGATCCAATACCTTGACGGGGTACTCTTGGTAGGACAAGTCTGGTTCTATCTCAATGTCTGGTTCCGGTAGCACTTCAGTGGGTAGACGAACACATTTCCGTAGCTGAGATACATGGAACACATTGTGAACTGCTGACATACGGGGTGGCAATTCCAATTGGTAAGCTACGGGTCCACAACTTGCCTTGATCTTATAGGGTCCAATGTAACGAGGGGCTAACTTGCCCTTGATCCCGAATCTCTGGACACCCTTGGTTGGTGATATCTTAAGGTAGACATGATCTCCTACCTCAAACTGTAGAGGCTTCCGCCTCTTGTCATGATAACTCTTTTGCCTGGCCTAAGCAGCTTCTAAGTTTTCCTGATGACTCTGACCTTTTCCTCTGCTTCAAGTACCAAATCTGGCCCAAATATTTCCCTCTCTCCTGCTTGAGACCAATTCAGCGGGGTTCTGCATCTTCTCCCATACAAAGCCTCAAAAGGTGCCATCTTTAGACTGGATTGATAGCTGTTATTGTAAGAAAACTCTGCCAAGGAAAGACACTTGTCCCAATCCTTTCCATAATGTAGTGCGCATGCCCGCAACATGTCTTCCAAAATCTGATTTACCCTTTCTGTCTGGCCATCTGTTTGCGGGTGATATGCTGAGCTTCGGATTACTTGGGTCCCAAGTGATTCTTGCAGTTTCTCCCAAAAGCGTGCCACAAATGGTGCTCCTCTGTCAGATATAATGGTCTTTGGAATACCATGCAATCTTACTATCTGATCAACATAAATTTCGGCGTACTTCTCTGTCTTGTGGGTGGTGTGCACTGGCAAGAAATGAGCAGTCTTGGTCAATCTGTCCACAATAACCCATATAGAATCATGGTGCCTGGAGGTATTGGGTAAATCCTACTATGAAGTCCATGCAAATGTCCTCCCATTTCCAAGATGGTATGGGAAGGGGTTGCAAAGGGCCTGCTGCCTTCAAGTGACTAGCTTTTATCCTCTGGCAAGTGTCACACTCTGAGATGTACTTGGCAATTTCCCTCTTCATTCTGGTCCACCAATAAAACGATCTGAGGTCATGGTACATCTTGTTGCTACCAGGGTGCATGGAGAATTTTGAGAGGTGAGCTTCATCCAGTATCTTTTTTCTAAGTTCAGGGTCCTTGGGAACCACCAATCGGTCTCCAAACCATAAAATCCCCTTGCTGTCCCGACGGAAACACTTGTATTTTTCTGCCTTTTGCTTGAGCATATCTTTGATAACCTGAACACCCTTATCTTCAACCTGTGCCCTGACTATCTGTTCTTGCAATGTGGGCTCCACCGAGATATAGCTCAATTCACCGGAAGGAACCACTTCTAGGTTCAGCTTGCACAACTCATCACACAAGGTGGTAACTCTTGCATCCATGTTCATACAATTGCACTGGGCCTTTCTGCTCAAAGCATCTGCCACAACATTGGCTTTGCCAGGATGGTAATGCACCTCCAAATCATAGTCCTTGATTAATTCTAACCATCTTCTCTGCCTCATGTTCAGATCTGCCTGAGTGAAAATGTACTTGAGGCTCTTATGATCAGTGTAGATGTTGCAGTGAGCTCCCATCAGATAGTGCCTCCATATCTTAAGAGCATGAACCACTGCTGCCAATTCCAGATCATGCGTAGGATAGTTCTGCTCATGGGGTCTGAGGGCTCGGGAAGCATAAGCAATGACCCGGTTATCTTGCATCAAGACACAACCCAATCCTGTACCAGAAGCATCACAATAAACTTCAAAGGGCTTGGTATTGTCAGGTTGGGCCAGCACTGGAGCTGTTGTCAAATGTTGCCTCAAGGTGTGAAAGGCATCCTCGCACTTCTGGCTCCAATCATACTTGACTCCCTTCTTCAACAATTTAGTCATTGGCTTGGCAATTCTGGAGAAATCCGGAATAAATCGTCGATAATACCCTGCCAATCCCAGAAAACTCCGAATCTGCCTCACTGTAGTCGGGGGTTTCCAATCCATCACCTCTTGTACCTTTTCAGGGTCAACCGATATCCCATCCTGAGAAATTGTGTGACCCAAGAATTTATTCTCCTTCAGCCAAAATTCACATTTAGACAATTTTGCATAAAGACGGTGATCGCGCAGTCGCTGAAGTACGATGTGCAGATGCTCAGTGTGCTCGTCTTCATTCTTGGAATAGACCAGAATATCATCAATGAAAACGACCACGAACTTATCCAACTCTGGCATAAACACTGAGTTCATTAGGTACATAAAATAAGCCGGGGCATTGGTTAGCCCAAAGGACATCACCAAAAACTCATACAACCCATATCTGGTCGAGAAGGCCGTCTTGGGAATATCGCTGGCACGGATCTTGATCTGATGGTATCCTGAGCGAAGGTCTATCTTGGAGAATACCTTGGCTCCTACCAACTGATCGAACAGAACATCAATGCGGGGTAACGGGTATTTGTTCTTGATAGTCACCGCATTGAGAGGGCGGTAGTCAACACACATCCTTAAGCTCTCATCTTTTTTCTTCACAAATAATGCCGGACATCCCCATGGTGAAGTACTTGGGCGAATGAACCCCTTGTCCAACAACTCTTGCAATTGCTTTTTCAGCTCCGCCAATTCCGCGGGAGGCATCCTATAGGGTCTCTTGGAGATAGGAGCAGTCCCGGGTTGCAACTCAATTGCAAACTCAAGGTCTCTGTCAGGTGGCATCCCAGGCAATTCATCCGGAAACACATCCGGGTAATCACAGACCACTGGGATCTGTGCTACTGGGGATTCTATCATAACAAAGGCACAAGAGCGGGTGCATCCCTGGTCAGGCAGATATAGTGTGGTTGCCCCACAAGTTGGTGAGTGCACTTCAATGGCCCTAGCTGCAATATCAATAACTGCTTGGTGCCTGGTTAACCAGTCGGTTCCCAGTATAATATCCATGCTATCCAACCCTAAAATGAGAAGGGTGGTCTTAATTACAATACTACCAAACCTTATGGGCACATGCCGGTTGACTTGATAGGTGGCAACCCTGCCTCCTGGTGTTGAAATTGTGATACCCCCATTGGTGTGGTGAAAAGGCAACTGGCATTTGGCACTAAACTTGGCACTGATGAAACTATGTGAAGCACCGGAATCAAAAAGAACAATAGCGGGAAAATTTAGAACTGTAAAGATACCAGTCATGACGGGTGCTCCCTCTGGAATGTCAGCCATGGTAGTGAAGTTCAGCTTGCCCTGCCTCACTTGCACCTTCTGTCTCTTGCCTTGGTTCTGATTGACATTCTGCCCCTGCCTCTGCTGGTTTCTGGGGCAATTCTTGGCATAATGCCCAGTGTTACCACAGGTGAAACACCTGTTGTCATTTGCCTGGCGGTACTGCTGCTGCTGATTGTTCCTCTGAGCTGGAAACTGGGTGCGGTTGGGTGCCTGCTGCTGCTGCTGCGGTGGTCTGATCACCCATCTCCCCTGCTGCTGCTGAGGTCCCTTGTTCTGCGTGTCAGACACAATCCTGAAGCGCTGCGGCTGAGCTGAGGGTCCTGCCACAGGGGTCTTCCTCTTCTTCTCTGCCTGTCGAGCTATAATGCAGTCCTCCTGGGAGATAGCCATGTTGACCAACTCATTGTAACTGTTGGCCCTGACGGTGTTGAGACGATCACGGAGCTTGGTGCTGAGCCCCCGTCTGAACCTGTCCCTCTTCTTCTCATCCGTGTCTGCATGGTATCCAGCATACTGGCACAAATCATTAAAGGCCTGGGCATACTGCAACACTGTCCTGTTGCCCTTAGTGAGTGCCAGAAACTCATTGAGCTTCCGGTCCATGATGCCGGCGGGGATATGATGTCCTCTGAAAGCTGCCTTGAACTCCCTCCATTCCACCTCTCTACCTTCTGGCTGCATGGCAAGAAAATGGTCCCACCAAGTCCTCGCGGGTCTGCGAAGCTGCTGGGTGGCAAACCTGACTTTGGTGACCTCTGAGCAAACTCCATGGAGCAGTGGGAATTTGGATTCCACCACCCTCAACCACACATCTGCATCAAGCGGGTCCTCCGCCCTGGTAAACAATGGTGGCTGAGTACTGAGGAACTCCTGGTAGGTGGCAGCGACGGGATGACGCTGATGGTCTCCACCATAATGCTGAGGTGGTGGCTGACGCTGAGCTAGCTGTCTCAGGATCTCATTCTGTTGGGCCATGAGCTCCTGCAGAGTGGGAGGCGGTGGCGGAGGAGGAACGTGCTCATTCTGACCACGGCGCGCTCTCCCAGCCATCTGAAAAATCACATGGTTGCTTAATAACACATCTCCAAGCTTAAGGTTCAAACACGGTAGGGGAGTTAAAGCAGTTTGATAGATTCCACATAAAACAAGAAAAACATAAACCTTCCGTCCAAATTTAAACTGCCATTAATCATCCCCAAACCTCCAAAAGAGTTTAACACGGTTACATCAATAATCCAAAAGACTCAACTCTACCTAGCCTAGTACCCTAAGGGTGCAAAAGCTAAGCTAGCGGCAAGGAGTCCAACTATTTCCAACCTCTAGTATTATCCCTGGCATCTAGTGAGCGAACGAGGCAACGCTTGACTCGGGGGAAGGTGGCCTCCCTGAGCCAGCGGTGTCTACACTGGAAGCAGGCTCCTCCCCTCCCTCGATGTCAACGTCCTCGTCAGCCTCTTCATCATGGATCTCTTGGTGATGCATATCTAGGTGCTCATTAGCCTCTGCTAGCTGCTGCTGAGTGTTGAGGAGCTGATCTTCGAGAACCTCAATGGTGTTCTCCCTGGTGCCCACTAGCTCCTCCAACTCATGAATCTCATCAGACAGCTGCTCCACTTGCAAATCTTTTTCCACCAGCTCCTGGGACAAGTCCACCACGAGCTCCTCCCTATTGTCCAAGGTGATCTTGGTCGACTCTAGCAGTGCCATCAAATGAGACATGGCCTCCCCGCGCATCACTTGCAGACGATACAGGGCGTTCATGCATCGCACCGACAAGTGAGCCGTGTGGCCTGGGTAGAGAGCCCAGATGTCCTTGGCATGCTCCACCCGATCCTTCCACATTGGGTCATCCTCCTTTTCCGCGGGGAACAACCCAATGGGGTGGGTAGCCAGCTCCAAGGGATGGAATCCGCAGAAAGTAGTCAATCCATGCAGAGCGATTGCCTCAATTGTGTCCTCAGCCCGGTATCCATAGGACTCAGAGTCCAATGAACGCCAGCCTGGCTGCAGGGGATGAGGCTCCAAGGTCATCCTCACCCTACAGCGAGGCACCCGGTGCTTCTCGAACTGCTGCACCGCGTACTGAGGGGGTGTCAAGTATCCTGCCCCCTGAAGTACCTCCCACAAAATGCGGGGAAAGCCCTCTCGTGCAAGTCCGTCTGTGTGGGTCAGTGCATTTCCGTCATCGGAGGATCCGTGGGAAGTCATCTGTGTACGGTTAAGCGTAAGTGAAAAAAAAGAATTACAAAAAGAACAAGAAAAATAAAACTCAGCCTGTCTCTAGTTAAAAGAAAAAGGCACTGGGGACCTAGCTGGTTGTTATCTTGTTTTTAAGTCTTTTTACTCAGTTATCCATTTGCTTAATTATGAATGCATGCATGCTCGTCCTGAACGACCTCTCCAGAAGATAAAAGGAATAGGGAAGAACTCCCATCCTTTAAAAAGTGGCCTATAGGGCCTAGTCACTTAGCCACCTAACTACCCATCTATTTCCTAAGGCTTCACGTCCTAGGTCTATCCTGCTCGTCCTACGATCTATCCAACATTGTTTCTATCAAATTTTACTTTAGAAAAGGGATGGCATTTATGTTTTATTGATTCCTCTGTGGTGGTACAAGCTCCGATACCAGCTGTGGCGGAACTGCCCGAATTATTCCAACTTAAGTGCCTAAGCCCTGCCTTAGAGGCTGGACCACACTTAAATGGGAAGAATCCGTCAATCCCTCGGATCTAGTCCGACACGGCCACTGACAAGATCAAGTACCACAATCTCACTCGATGGTGAGTCACAGAGCAAATACAATAAAGCATAAAACCATACATGTCAGAGTATTAAATTATTACATCATCATCATCTGAGTCTTGCCAAAAGTAGTCATCATTGTTTGAAGTGCAGCGGAATAAAACTAACGATAATTAACGGAGAGATGGGGAAGCCTGTCCCATCACTCCTCATGCTCCTCCTCAGCCGAGGCAGGGTCCCACTCGACGGTCCAACCCGGTGGTAAGGTGGACGGCCAAGTCACTCCAGCAGCCATTTCCTCCAGAGAACCTGTAAAAATTATGCCACAAGCAAGGCTGAGTATACTAATACTCAGCTAGACTTACCCGGTGTGAGGAGTCTACTCCTCTACCTCTAGACATGCAGCTGTTTGGCTGTGGGGTTTGGTTGCCAAAAGCACTAGCTGAGTTTCTAAATCAAGATTTTAACTTTGTCAAAATTAAGTGTGACTCTCTTAAGGCTAAAAGTGTACTATCTACTCATACATAGTAGCAAGCATTTTTAACAATCAACATCTTGTATCATCTCATCACAGTTCCACTTGTTACTCAATGCAGTACAATGGATCAAGCAGTCTCATTAGCTGCGAGAAGCAGACGATTCGAATCGAGTTTTTATCCTTGCAAGGTAAACCTAAACACACGACATGTAGGGGCACTCCGTCCCCACACATATCAACCGTCCCCATCGATTCCCCGTCAGCAGATCAGGGCTCACCGCCTTGGCGTACAATGCCTCACTGACCTCGACTGGCCGTCGTGCAGTGACCGCACTTGTACCCACCATAACCGGAATGGGAGACCACGTCTCAGGTTGCGTGAGGGGTAAAGTCCACTGCTAGGTTCAATCAGGTACTAGGCTTACCGATTTACCATATTTCTCGGTATGTGTTTAGTACGTTCAAACGCTTGACACAGGTATCCGCACGTTAATCCTTATTCCATTTTCCATCTCGTGGGCAACCAATCCCCATGGATTGTTGTCCACCAACTGGTATCATGACAGTGTGAAAGTGGGTGCAATCAATTTCCTGATCTCGCGCGAGTGCTAGAAAAATCACTCGTCTTCTACCGAGATCCTAATTAAATAAAGCAACTACTCGACCTGTCACACTAGTATTCATCTCAAAAGGATTCCTGAGATCATGCAACTAGGGTTTCAAACAATTCCTACACCTAAGTGCACAATCAATCCTACAATCAATAAGTGAAGTAAAATAGCATAAATAACAGGTTATGCATAAAACCGGGGCTTGCCTTCCAAAGCAGTGGCAGGCAGGAACTCTGGTGCAGGCTCTGGTGCTGGATCTAGGGCAACCTCCTGGGCAGCTCCTTGCTCCGGCACGAGGATGTACTCTCCGTCAGCAAGATTACAATCTATCGAATGCAATGAACATGTATGTTATAATTATGCAAGATTTAAGAACATTAAGCTACAGAAACTAGGTCAATAATTAACTTAGGGTTCCCTGGCTATGTGGGTCTTCTAGTGGTATACATAGACTTATTACCTTTTAGGTTTAGGTTTTCTTTTAGGATAACATAGGGAATTTGCATTGCCTTTATACATTCAGTGGACAAATTTACAAAGGTCCTAGGAGGACATTAATTTCCATTATCCATTTTCCTTTCTTTAATTTCTATTTAGGGTTTCTAGTGTAGGTTTGAACTATGACAGTATTTTAAAAATTTCCAAAAATTCTGTAAACATTACAGTGGGTTGTCACTTGCTATTCTAGCTTGTTTTAAGAATTTGAGGCTTAAAGTACAAAAGCTAGGCTTTAAACAAAAATAACAATAGTTAGGCAAAATGGGCCACTTTACACTATACTTCTTAGTTAGGTGTAGGTTCTGTCCTAAAGGTTATTTTTGGTGGCTTCTAATAGTGACAATAAGCTCTTGTACCAAAAATGACAGAGAGCCACATGATGGTTATTTAATGGTGGATTTCTAAAGTTTGGTGCAAAAAGGGTGTTTAGAACTAACTTGTCATTTGAAAAATATCAAACAACAGATTTCAGATTTTTCCTAAGTTCTTGTTATCAAAACATTAGTCATCCTAAGGTTTGAGGAGTTTTCACCTTAGGGTTATTTTTGTAGGGTTTTTCTAAGTTATCCTTATTTTATTAATTTAAAAGTTATCCTTCTTATTTTACACTACAACAGGGTATGATATATTTTTCTAGTGAACTACATTGAATAAGTATCTCAACAAAAATAGGGGTGCCCTCTGGTTCATTATTTATGTCACCTTTTCTATTTTTCTTAACCTTCAGCATATTATGGAATAAGGGGTAAAAACTAACTTAATGTAGTGGACAGAGGGGTTTAACATTTTTAAATAGGTCAGTAGGTAGATATAAACTTCTCCAAATTTTTCTAACCCTAGTTAAATAGTACAACCATTTTTCTTGCTATTATTGAGCTTTTGGTCAAAACTATAATTAAATCAGAACCTTATAGTTTTCTATAGTACCTATGGGGTTTTATATTTTTCTTAAGTAGGTTACATTAATTAGAGTCTGGCAAAATTGGTTTGACCAAATTTGGATAAACCAAACAGAAGTTATGGGTTTTTAAAGTTTCTGTTTGAATTTAAATCGGGTTTTAATAAGGTTTTTCTGAAAAAGCAGTTTGCGCCGAGGCCCCTGGGGTTTTTCTTTTTCTTTTCTCACAGAACAGCCCTTGGTCCACTATTGGCTTGGGTCACTGACATTGCGCAAAGCCCCCTGGACTTATCTGAAATCGAACCCGCGCTCCCTGAACGGCTTAAACAGTACCCGCGGCATAGATTACGGCGGTGGGGCTTACCGGCGGCAGGAGAGCTCCGGCGGGGTGGTCAGTGACGTCCGGGAGGTCGCGACGGTCACGTCGATGTGCGGGTTGGCGTCGGAGGTGGTCGGAGTTACCCTGGCCACGAGCACAGGCGGCGGGGGTCGTCGGCGGCGCCTGCTCCGGCCAAACCACGGCGGTATAGTTCAATTAGGGTGCACGAGGAGCTTCACGGGGTGACATAGAGGCCATGCGCGCAACGAATTTGAAAACGGTGTAGGGGTTTACCCGGTCCACGTGCGCCGGCGGGTTCTTGAACTCCGGTGAGCACGATTGGGCTATTCCGGTGACGCGGGTCCCCGGGTCAAGCTTGAGCAAGTCTCACGGCCTCACCAGGAAGCCATCTGGGGGCTTGGATCGAACGGAGGAGGGCGGGAGAGGGGTTGGCCCCGGTGGTTGCTCTCGGGCGGCACTGGCGGGTCACGGGGAGGTCGTCGGAGCTAATGGCCGGCTCGGGTAAGTCAGGCGAGGTACGGAGAAGGCAATGGGGAAGGCAGCCGAGCACTGGGGCGGGTTTTATAGCCGTGGCGCGGGCGTGGTCACGGGCGGCCGCGGGCGCGCGGGGGTTCGCGCACGGGCGTGCTATGAGCGCGCTCCCGGATGCCAGCTCGCGTCGAACACGTGGAAGCTTGCTTCTGCCATGGTTCAACGGCCGATTTGAGCGCCATAGCGTGCGTATCCTGGCAAAGTCACTGTGTACGGTCACTTCTCTGCTCCAAATCCTATCTTTTTGTTGTGAGTTCCAAGTCGAGATATGGTCAGGGCAGGGAGATAGAGAGGGGAGAAGTTTGCTGTGTCAGCTGGGTCCAAACCGAGACAAAAGGGGTGTCAAGTCGTGTCTAGCGCCCTAGGGTAGGTGTCATCTCTTTCCAGGGTGTTCTAGGGTTAATTTGGCACCATTTTGTCAATTGGGTCGACAGGTTTTGAAAAGGGGATCAAGGTGAACATGTGGAGTCTTTGCTCAAGGGTTAGTTTTTATACTTAGGCAAAATCTGAATTCTCCCTTGAGCTGAACCTTAGGTGATCTTTTGAGGACTTTTCTGAAAACTTTTTGGGGGTACTTCCTTACTATTAATTGTAGGTTATTAAGTATATTACAACTTTTATATTTGGCCCAAACCATGATCATAAGGTTTACATGATCTTTTGATCATGGCTTCAATTAGGGTTCTCATTGCCTATGGGGGGTTTTGCTTTAGGGTTTTGGGAGATCCCCACTTAGATGTGCATGATAAGCTAGGGCAGGACATCCAAGGTGGGTTACACTTGCTTAGGACCTAGAATTCCAAGTTTGGTATACTTTGCCCAATTCAATCTTCATGTGATAATAGGTAAACAGGGGTAACCCTGGGGGTGGACACCCTGAGTAACACCTAGGGTGTTACAAAGAGAGTAATATTTTATCCTTCTCAAGAGCTTCGTTTCTTAATGAAATAACCTCCAAATGAAGGTTTCCAAGCCCTATTCGACAGCTCTCATCCTCTACATCTTTCTGGGCTTTCAATGCCTTGCTTAAAATCAAGCCCTGGAAAACGAAGAATGAACACGTAGTGACGATAAGAAAAACCACAAAAATAGTTTGTCGTAACACAAATTGCAGAATAACAAATCAAAGTATACGCCCCTTCAGGCTGTTGTGGGCAAGACTATCTGCAAGCTGACTTTGGTCATCGCAGACAAGCCGAGTTCGAGCTTCGTATACCCCATGTGATCCATCATTTCATGGCAAATGTTGATCTCCTTACTATCAGGTAGACAGTAGAGGAAATCATCACCATTATCTCCTCCATACACCAAGGATCCATGGGGGTACTTCAGCACTTTAGCATAATGCTTAGTTTCGGCAACTTGCTCTGTTGATAGTTGTTTTTATGAAGCATGTCGCACAATAAAATTCAAATCACTACTGGAAGGTGCTTCGGGAGCAGGCGCCGAGGGATTCTCTGGAAGGCTATTTTCCACAAGATTTTCTAGTACAGTATCTGAAGGTCCCGCCTCGGCATGAGCAGAGGTGTTGGCGGTGATCATCTTTGTGACATCTTCAGTTTTGCCGCCAGAAGCTTCGGCAGAAGAAGGAGGAGGCGTCTTCACAGACTCTAAAATAGCCTCCAAGACACTAGCCATCCTCCTTTTCCTTGGAGTTCCTGTAGCAACTGACAGCTTCGGCAGTGCTGTCACCATCATCATCTTAGGCTGTTCCGATACCTTCTCTTTTACCTGTTGTGATTCCGCCACTATGACCGGGACTGCAATGACCTCAACAGGAATAGCAAAAGTAGTCTCTAAAACTGCAGGGTAGTTTCTGCCCTTTCAATTAGTTTTGGCACATCGACCATCTCGATGCGCCTAGGTCAGCGTGTCAAGACCTTGATTTTCATTGTTTTCGGCGCGCTAGCAGATACCGAAGTAGCGACTTTCCTTTTTCTCCCTTGTTTCTAGACGGGATAGGAGTAGTCTGGGTAAACGAACCCAATCATATCAAACACTCTATGCAACCTCTTCTTGCTGCGAGTGTCGAAGGCAATCGTCATAGCTTCATCTTCTGCCTTCGAGTATGCTCCAAGTATCTCATCACTTGTTGCCTCTATAGCATCCAACCAATCATCATTTGGCTCATCAAACTGGTTTCTGAACCGAAAAGTATACTTCAGATAAACCAAGCCACCCTGGCTGGAACCAGCGGCGGCCTCCTTCGGCATTTCCCATTCGCTTGCAAGGGGCCATACTTTGTAAGCAGTATGCTCTTAAACCAAGTCTCTTGTGCCAATATAGGTGCACACTGTGTTGAAAGTAGCTTGGCACGCTTGCACATCATTCCTAAGTGCAGTGGATGGCCTTCTAATGTCGAAGCAAGACCATATAGGACGTTGGATAATTCCTTTTACATCTTCCCTTTGACTCAGGTCATTCTTCACGTAAAACCATTCCTTCATCCAAGAACCCGGCCACTTCTTCCGAAATGTGGGCATAGGGTAATTTGCCACAGACCAAGGCACGAAGCTGTAACAACCAAAATTGTTATGATACTGCTCCTTCCCAGTTGCCTTCGTCTGATAGGACAGCTCATGAATATTGCAGAAGCATCTTGCCTCTGGCTCCAGCCCTTGGCTCCTCATGGCAGATAAAAACTCCCACTCTAATAAGAGCTTCGGGGGTAACCTGATGAAGGTATATTTCAAACTTCTTCACAACCTCGACCAGCATCTTGTGGAGCGGAAAATGAAGCCTAGCTTTCATGAAGCTCCTGAAGACTACCACTTCATCACTTTCTGGCAGGGGAACAGGGTCTTCTCCTCCAACCCTCACTATAGATACATCATGAAAGTATTTGCCTTTCATTGCTTCAATTTGACCTTGTTTGATTGTGCATTTCCCAAAAACAACGTGACTAGGTCTCCACGGCCGATCTTCGACAGTATCATTCTCACTCTCAATATCGAAGCTTTCACTACCACTTGAATCACGAGACAGCCCAACTAATATTTCGTTGGTGATCTTCTCTACATTGGTCCTTTCCGTGGCTTCGTAAAAGCCAGCGAGTGTGGAATCAGCGCTTTTCTTGTCTTCAGCCATTTCAGTGATGGTCACGACAGAAAACTGAAGCTCGCAAGCAACTGAATCAGAGAGCAGGAAAACTAAATAACAACTGCAGCACGAAAGCTAGATGGCACGAAAAATATTTGTGACACAGCCTTCTATATATATATACTCAGAGCCCTATAGCTAGGTGGGTCCCACGGTTCAGAATGATTCGCTATTCTAGCGAAGGGAAGGTGTTTTTTGGACCTTCGGCTAAAGGCAATGGTTAACGCCGCTGTCTGAATTTGTTACAATAAAACAAATTAATACTGTGAGGGGCTACTGTTGGGGGCCTTCCTCTTCCGAAGGTCCTCAAAAACATAATTAACCATTTGTTTTCAGCATAAGCTATTACAGGAAGCTTCGTCTTTAGGATACAAGCCTTTTCCTCATGATGAAAGCATACGAGATGAAGACAGATCTAAAGATGATAATAATAAACGCCGAAGCTATCGCCAGATTGATAGCTTCAGCCCATAACGGAGATGAAGTATGATGATGATGCTAACCGAAGGGGAAAAAGACTACTTAGTCCTTAATGACTTATATTACGATCATAAGTGAATATTGAGGACATGAATGTACTTTTACCCGGGCTGTGTCCCGTGTCTATAAATAGATGAACAGTAGCACCGTACTATTCACGCTAAATTGTAATCACTCTCTCGCGTCTTCACCTTCGAGCAAGCCGAAGGTATCAACGTAATATGAATTCTATTGATACTCATACATGTTTTATAGAATGCAAATATAAATGAATTAACGAGATATACTTACTGTCTTCATCTCTTTACATTCTTGTTTACATATTGAATCATGAAGGCATGTCCTTCATGACCTTCGTCTAAAGATCAATATATCCATGGGGAGACAATGCTTCAGAAGACGAAGGTCTCTAATAATTAACAATTGTGTTGCCTTGTTCTTGATTCACAGCATTTGAGAACAAGTGACCAACACCCACCGTTTAAAAGTTAATGAGGTCCAAAAACAGCTAAATTAAACTATTTTGAGTTGAATCCAGTTTGACCCAATTCTGAACTTTTGCAAATTACTCCAAAGTTTTCCACACATCTTGAAATTCTCCAAATAGAAAAGTTGCTCACTTTTCCAGGCTATACAACTTTGTAATATGGGCTTTTAACCAATTCTCTCTAGATTCTGAATTCCTCTTTTGGGCTAATTTTATGGTTTCAAATATACTTCACTCTCTTCAAGTGATTCTTCAACTTGATCCATACCCCTAAAAGCAAAGCTACTCCTTAATCTCAAATCCAACTTTAGTATATGGAACTCAAAATGTTACTGGTTTAAAAGTTATTTTCTTATACACGATTCTAAGCAAATTTCAAACCCCACCTTAGGGTTTTGGGGTGATCCATCTCCTCAAGTGTTCCTTCCACTTGACCTACCCTTGACGACAATGTTGTTTTGGGTTCTAAGACTTATCTTTAGCACTTAAGAATCCAAGCCAACTTGTCACTTACTAAAGGTGTGCCCAAAATCAAGCAGAGCTTGATCAAGTCATTGGCTTCCTTGATGGTGCCCGCGCCATGAACTCCTCCCTGCAATTGAAGTTACACATGGAGAAGAAAACCCACGAGGTAACTCGCCAGGAGCTTTAGGTTGCTTATTCTATGTTGTCAACCTATTATCAAGAATTCTCCCATCCGCAGGAGAAGATACAGAGGCTTAAGGCTGAGAATCGAAAGCTGCTCTCTTCTCATAATAATCTTGATAAGATGTACATGGATACCTATTACCACTTTGGAGAGGAGCCACCAGTTTACCATGGAGGAGCTAGAGCGCAAGAGGAATGAGCTAGTCCTAGGAGGAAGTGTTGGTGCCTAGTAGTTCGCTGGCCTTTAATGACTCTACCATTAGAGATCTCCGTGCTTGAAAGAAGTTTGTGTCGCAGGAGTTGGAAACTGCCAAATAGAACATCAAGGTCTTAGAGGGCGATCATGAAATTCTAAAGGCGGGTACAACAAAGCGATGGATAAGGTGGTCCGCGTCGGTCCTCTTCTGTTGAAGAAACCTGGTGTTGTGGTTCCTGATGATATTGTTGCGGATGTTCAAGCTACATCAGGGACTACGACTAAGGCTCCTGCCCCCAGTGTTCCTCTGGTTGATTCCACTCCCAAAAATGCTTCTGCATGATACATTGTAAACTCGGAAAGTAGAACAATTGTTGCTTGAGTGGGAGGCACTTCCCCCTTTTGTAAATTTAGTTTGAATCTGATCTTTGGAGTTGCTTCATTGTATTCTGATGAGTTGTGCGGGGGGGACTTAGTGGTTGTCTGTGCTTTTTTTGTTCTTTTTGATGGGGTTTTGCACGCACCCCGTTTGTGTGTGTGTATGTGCGTGATGCTGACTTAAACCACTTCTTAATTCAAGTCAACGACTTCATTAGTAGGGCATGGTGTGCACCCTTTGTTTGTAAGTGTGAGCCTGTTACACCGACTTAAGCCGATCCTCGACTTAAGTTGATTGCTCCATTAGCAGGGTATAGTTTGCACCCTTTGTTTGTAAGCATGAGCATGTAAGACTGACTTAAGTCGATCCCTGACTTAAGTCGATTGCTCCGTTAGCAGGGTATAATATGCACTCTTGGTTTGTAAGCGTGAGCATATAACATCGAATTAAGTTGATCCCCGACTTAAGTCGATTGCTCCATTAGCAGGGTATAGTATGCACCCTTTGTTTGTTAGTGTGAGCATGTAACACCAACTTAAGCCGATCCTGACTTAAGTCGATATCTCCATTAGCAGGGTATAGTATGCACCCTTGGTTTGTAAGTGTGAGCATGTAACACCGACTTAAGTCGATTCCAGTCTTAAGTCGATTGCTCCGTTGGTAGCATGCGAAAGTTTAATTGTATGTGAGCAAAGAGTAAAAACTTTATTGAAAATGAGATTATAGAATTACAAGTGGTAAACCCACCATCTAGAGTTTATGGTGCTACTATGGGTAAAACTTCTTGAGATGCTCAATGATCCAAGAGTTCCCGACCAAAATACCATCCATCTAAGTTAGTCGATATGAACTTGGCCAAGTTACTTCTACGACTATGAAGGGTCCTTCCTAGGGTGGTGATAACTTGTGGCGTCCTTCCCCTGATTGTATGTGGCGGAGCACTAGATCTCCTACTGCAAACGCCTAGTGACGTATCTCCTTGTCGTGGTAGTGCCTCAGGGTCTGTTGGTATCTAGCCGACTGAAGAACAACATTTAGCTGTTCCTCTTCTAGTACATCAATTTCTTCGAGCCGGGTTGCTTCTGCTTCTGCAATTCTTATGAAGGTTAGCCTTGGTGCCCCAAAAGAAAGGTCTACTAGCAATACTGCTTCTAACCCACCATGAAGAAGGGAGTATCTCCATGCAAAGCTCGACTAGGTTGAGTTTGTAAGCTCCAAACTATGTAGGGCAATTCTGAAAGGGAAATGTGGCGGAACCGCCCGAATTATTCCAGCTTAAGTGCCCAAGTCACGCCTCAGAGGTCGCAACACACTTAAATTGGAATAACCCGTCACTCCCTCAGATTTAGTCTGATAAAGCCACTTATCCAGGATCAAATACCACAAGCTCACTCGAAGTTGAGTCACAGAGGAAATACAATAAAGCAGTAAACCTCAAATTAAAGTACTAGACTTATTACATAAATGGGAGTTCTCAAGTAACTAAAATAAGCTCATAAGATAAATTGCAGCGGATAATCGATATCGTCGAAAGAAGAGGAATAGGGCAAGGCCTAGCCCACTACTCCTCCTACTCCTCTCCTACTAGAGCAGCATCCCACTCGACCGTCCAACCCGATGGCAGGGTGGTAGGCCAAGTCACACCATTAACCATATCCTGAAGCGTACCTGCAAAAAATATGCCACAAGCAAGGCTGAGTATACTAATACTCAGCTAGACTTACCTGGTGTGAGGAATCTACTCCTCTACCTCTAGACCATGCAGTTGTTTGGCTAAGGGGTTTGGTTTGCTAAAGCACTTACTGAGTCTAAGATTAATTTTAGCTTTCCCAATTCTAATATCAATACTTTTAGCTAAGTTTACTCCTTCTAAGCATACATGGTAATCAATCATTTAATTACAATCAATATGTTATGTCATGTGAAACCTCATTCACTTCTTACTCAATGTAGTACAAGGGGTCAAGCAGTCTCATTAGCTGTGAGAAGCAGACGATTCGAATCAAGTTTTAACCTTGCAAGGTAAACCTAAACACACGACATGTAGGGGCACTCCATCCCCACACATATCAACTGTCCCCATAGATTCCCCGTTCGCGGCCAGGGCTCACCGCCTTGGCATACAATGCTCCACTGACCCCGGCTGCCACCGTGCAGTGACCGCACTTGTACCCACCATAGCTAGCATGCAGACCCAGTCTCAGGACAAGTGAGGAGAAAAGTCCATGCCCGGCTTCACTCAGGTACTAGGTTTACCGGTTACCATATTTCCCGACATGTGTTTAGTACGTTCAAACGCTTAACTCAGGTATCCACACATTAATCCTTAATTCCTTTTCCCGTCTCCTAGACAAGGCATCCTCCCTGGATCCAAGTCCATAGACCATCATAGATCCCATTATCAAGATGAATACAATCAATTCCAGACCTCGTGCGAGTGCTAGAAAAATCACCCGACTTCTACCGAGATCCTAATTAGCAAAGCAACTACTCGACCTAGCATACTAGTATCCATCTCAAAAAGGAATCCTGAATTCATGCAACTAAGGGTTTCAAGCAACTCCTACACTTAAGGGCCTGTTTGGAAATGCAGTTTTGAAATGATGTAGTTTTGAGATACTATAGTTTACAACTGTACATGACAAAAATACTACGGTATTACTTTACCACAGTAAAACCATAGTATTCCTCAAAACCGTGATCTGTTTGGTTCTATTGGAAAAACAAAGTATATGTAGAGAGAAGAGAAGAAAACTGAGGTCCTGAGTGGAGTTTCGAAAACTCCAAAAATACCACGGTTTCAAGTAAACCATGGTATTTAAAACTGTGTTTTGCCTATACAAACCAAACACCTTTTGTGTTCCAATACTATAGTATCATCAAATACCATAGTATTGTTTCAAAACTGCAAAAATACTACGTTTTCAAACAGGGCCTAAGTGCACATCACAAGCCTACAAACATTAAGTGTAGTAAAGTAGCATATATATAAATTGGTTAAAGATTTATTAAAAAGAAATAGAGCTAAGTCTTGCCATTAGAGATTTCTGGGGTATACTTAGTAAATTAGGGTCAAGATTGATTACTGAATGGTCAGATTGTTTTTAGTGTTCCACTGATCTTCCTTTTTATGTCTTAGTGATATTTTAACAAGATTCTTAGCTGCAATTATTGGGGTGAGGCTTATTAATCTTTCTAATCTATCTCTTCTTTTCCATTTTCTTTTAGGTCTTCAGGTGGGTTTGAACTACAAGTCAGTGTTATAATTTCCAAAACTTCTGTAAAAATTACAGTGGCTTCTCACTAGTGTATCACTTTCTGTCTCAAAATTTGGGGCTTAAAAAGTGAGGGGTTCTCTCTATACAAAATTATCAAATAGTAGGGCAGAGGGGGTGTTTTGAACTATAACTCCCATTTTAACAGTGGGTTATTCTTTAAGGCTTATTTTTTCTGGCATTTAGGTGTAATAACATGGTTTTGTACAAATTTTCAGCCACTAATACTTATTAGTTATTTTACTATGATTTTCTAAAGTTTCTAGCCAAAGGGGTGCTTTCTACTACCACTATACTTGAAAAATATTAAACAACAGATTTCTCAATTTTCCTATCTTCTTCTTTACGCAAGAGCAATCATTCTACAATTTGGCAACTTTTTTCTTTAAGGGAAAGGGTGGTAGGAATTTCTTGAATTAAATGGCCTTTTTCATGAGGTAGGGGTAATGGGTGTTATTTTGTAGTTTTGAATAGGTTTTGCATTTTTCTCTGGTGGTCTACTTCATCAATAATTTGGTAAAAGTTTATTTGCCCATTGTTGCACACTTTTTGGCTTTCTTATGATTAAATTAGAACATGGCTAAAAATCAAGTTTTAATTGTTCAACCCACTGATAATGATGGGCTGGGGTGTTTATTATTTTTGTAGGGGTGTTCTAGTAGTTAGGAGTCCACTGAATTTTTCTTACCAATTTTGAAATGGTCTTTATATTTTTAATTATGGCCTTTCTGGATTTATTTGTGCCTAATAAATTATTTCACCTTGGATTGGTTCTGGACTAAGGTTCTTTTTATTTTTTCTAGGTTCTTCATTACTTAAGTGGACTAGGAAAAATATGTTCATCCACTGTTCATTATTTTCTAGGGCCATTCTTATTTTCCTAAGTTTTGGGAAGATATAGTTTTTAATAGATAACCCTGTGTTAATCTTGTATACTGGGTGCTTAATATTTTTAAACAGTGCCTAAGTTGGGTTTGGACTTCTACAAATTTTCTTAAGTCCAGCACAGAAGCATAACTATTTTTCCTTATTTTAATAAGGTTTGGGTAATTTCCTTATTTAATTCCAAACTCTAAAAATCATTACAAAAATCATAGGGTTCAGTATTTTTATTTGATAGCTCATAATATTCTGAATCCAGTAAAATTGGTTTGACTAAGTTTGGTTAAATATTTCTCAAGATATGAATTTCATAAGTTCTCTGCCTATTTAAAAAGAATAAACAGAAATGGTTAAAGGAAAAAGGTTTTGCATTGGGGTCCCTGGCGAAAGTTTCTAAGTTTCATTGCAAATGGGTCCTCGGGTTACTATTCACATAAGTCTCTGACTACGCAGAAAAGCCCCTAGGGTTCTGCTAAATCAAACCTGTGGTCCTTCCCCTAATGAAACAGTAACCACGGTGGAGGAAAGGGTGGAGGGGCTTATCGACGGCGAGATTGCTCCAGTGAAGTGGTCAAGGGTGTAGGGGAGGTCTTGACGGTCACGCCGATGTGCGGATCATCTCCGGTGATGGTCGGAGTAGGTCGGTCCACGCGCGCAGGCGGGCGAGCTCGTCGGTGGCGAGGGCTCCGGCCTAACCAGGGCGATATAGTTCAATTGAACTGGTCAGTGAGCTTCACCAGAGGTCAAGGAAGACATAGGCATGAGGAATTGGAAAATTGCTCACCAGATAGCTCAGTTCACACGCTGTGGCGGGTGGCCGAAGTCCGGCGAGGGTGATTCCGCTTCTCCGGTGAGGCAATGCCTCGGCTCAAGCTTGGAGAAGCTTCACAGGATCTCGGGGAAGCTGTCCAGGGGCTAGGGCAAGGCTAGGGGTCGACAGAAAAGACTGGCCACAACGACCGTGTTCGGGCAGTGATGGCGGGCGGTGGCGCTCGCTTTCCACGGCGAACTCCGGTGATCTCTAGCTCGGGCAGGGCTTTGGGTGCGCGAGTGCAAATGGCTAAGGCCTCTGGGGGCACTTATAGGCGAGGGCGAGGTGCAGAAGCGCGGGGCGGGGCGACCACGCGCGGGGCGCGCGCTGCCGTGGCCAGTCCGCGCTCGGCCGGTCAGGCAAGCGATCGAACACGTGGCCTCACTCAGTCTGGTCATTTTCAGACGCTAATTGGCTCAGCGATCTTCTCGTAACTCTCCCAAATCCCTGCACACAATTTGTCCTTTGTCGTTTACTCTTTGTTTCTCTTATAGCACTCGAGTGGATTTGGTCTTGGAATCGTGTGATACGAGGGGGCAAAGTTGGGTTTGTCGCTCACCTGAAAACCGAGACTAAAGTTGAGTCAACATGTGTCAAACGGTTTTTGTTTGATTTCAAACTTTACCAGAGTATGTTCAAGGTAATTTGGCACCACTTTCATATTTGGGTTTTGTAGATTTGAGTTTTGGAAAACAGAGAACACGGCTGAACTTTACAAAGGGCTAAAAATTCAGTTCTGAATTTTCTGAATTTCCTCTTAGAAGTTTAGCTTGAGGGGTCTTTTTGAGAATTTTGCAAAGCTCCACTGATCAAACTTTCTTACTATATTTTTTAGTTTATTTAGTGCACTTTAACTTTGTTATTTGGTTCTCATCATGATTTGGTGTTTTTCAAAATCTTTTTACAAGTTTTCTCTTTTTGCACTTAAATGACCTACTTAGGGTTATTTAGGGTTTGTGAATTATTCTCACCTTGAGGTGCATGACATGATTAAGGCACAATTCTTAAGATGAAAAAGACTTATTTAAACTTTTGTTCCTAATTTTTGATGTCCTTTCTCAATTTGGTTCACATGTGATAATGGCTTTGAGTAAGCTCTGAGAAGAAACCCTAAGTGACACTAGGGTGTCACAGCCTTCCCCCCTTAAAGGAATCTTGTCCCGAGATTTGGGTCGGAGTCCTCCGGGGTGAAGATAATGCTTAAGGCTTACTTGTATTAGGTCGTTTGTTCATTAAGGTTCTTCTTAGCAAACTGCTCTTCGAATGTCATCCTCTTTACAACTTCAGAAGGAAGTCCTTCTTGATTTAGTTTTACAACGAACTTATTTTATGTTATGGTCGTTCTTCTTATACTTAGATTCAAAGGGTAGGGGGAGGGGCTGGGCATGGGTACGTACCAATTTCCTTAGGTAGACAATCGGGGAAGTTCGAACGTAGAAATTCCTCAGTCTCCCAAGTAGCCTCTTCCTCTGAGTGATTACTCCATTGGATCTTATACATATTGATCGATTTAGCCTGAGTTGATCTTTCTTTGCAATCTAGAACCTTGGAAGGGTACTCTTGGTATGATAGATCTGGCTCTATCTCCACTTCTGGTTCTGCTATGATCTCGGTCGGCAATCGAACACACTTCTTTAGTTGGGATACATGGAATACATTATGGATGGCAGACATTTTTGGAGGTAGCTTCAATTTGTATGCCATGGGTCCACATGCTTCTATGATCTCATAAGGTTCAATGTAACGAGGGGCTAGCTTGCCTTTGATCCCAAACCTCTGCACTCCTTTAGTGGGTGATACCTTCAAATATACGAAATCTCCCACTTCAAACTGGAGAGGTTTTCTTCTCTTGTCATGGTAACTCTTCTGCCTGGCCTGAGCAGCTTCTAGATTCTTCCTGATTAGTTTGACTTTCCTTTCGGCTTCAGTCACTAAGTGAGGTCCAAAAAATTTCTCTTTCTTCAGGCTAAGACCAATTGAGGGGTGTTTGACACCTTCTTCCATATAAGGCTTCGAAAGGTGCCATCTTTAGGCTGGATTGATAACTGTTGTTATAAGCAAACTCTGCCAAGGAGAGGTACTTATCCTAGTTCTTGCCACAATCGATCGCATAAGCCCTTAACATATCTTCAAGAATTTGATTTACCCTTTTGGTCTGACCATCAGTCTGCGGGTGGTGAGCTGAACTTCTTATTAGCTTGGTTCCCAAAGACTCTTGCAGTTGTTCCCAAAATCTGGCAATGAATTGGGATCCTCGGTCAAAGACAATGGTCCGGGGTAATCCATGCAAACACACGATTCGGTCAATGTACAGCTCTGCATAATTCTGAGCCTTATCAGTGGTGTGCACTGGAAGAAAATGTGCCACTTTTGTCAGTCGATCAACAATGACCCAAATCGAATCATGATGTCGAGAGGTGTTGGGCAGACCCACAATAAAATCCATGCTGATGTCATCCCATTTCCATGAAGGTATTGATAGGGGTTGCAAGGCACCAGCTGATTTCAAGTGGCTCGCCTTTATCCTCTGACATGTGCCACATTCCGATACATAATGGGCTATCTCCCTCTTCATTCTAGTCCACCAATACAAGGGCTTTAGATCATGGTACATTTTGGTGCTTCCTGGATGCATGGAGAATTTGGAGAGATGAGCTTTGTACAAGATCTTCTTCTTGAGATCCTTATTTTTAGGAACCACCAATCTGCTTTCAAACCACAATATACCCTTCCCATCTTGGCAGAAACACTTGTACTTCTCTGTCTTCTGATGGAGGTTCCCTTTAATGATTTGCACTCCCTTGTCATTGAGTTGGGCCATAATTATCTAGTCTCGCAAAGTTGGCTCAACGGAAATGTGAGACAAAGCACCAGAAGGAATCACTTTAATTTTCATCTTGTTCAACTCATCACACAGGGTGTTGATGCGAGAATCCATCATAACACAGTTGCATTGCGATTTCTGACTCAAGGCATTAGCTACCACATTGGCTTTCCCTGGGTGATAGTGTACCTCCAGGTCATAGTCTTTGATTAGCTCTAGCCATCTTCTCTGCCTCATGTTGAGATCAGCCTGAGTAAAGATATACTTGAGGCTCTTATGATCTGTGAAGATGTTGCAATGGGTTCCCATCAAATAGTGTCTCCACATCTTCAATGCATGAATCATGGCTGCTAACTCTAAGTCATGAGTGAGATAATTTTGCTCATGAGGCCTGAGTGCTCTTGATGTGTAAGCAATGACTCGGTTGTCTTGCATCAAAACACAACCCAGTCCAGTGCCAGAGGCATCACAGTACACATCAAATGGCTTGCCGCTGTCGGGTTGCACTAACACCGGTGCTGTGGTCAGATGTTGCCTCAATGTGTGGAAGGCATCTTTGCACTTCTGACCCCAAACAAACTTAGCTCCTTTCTTCAATAATTCAGTCATGGGCTTCGCAATTCGAGAGAAATCCGGAATGAATCTTCGATAGTAACCAGCCAATCCCAGAAAACTTCGAATCTGACGGACAGTTGTTGGCGGCTTCCAGTTCATCACCTCTTGCACCTTATCAGGATCAACAGCTATGCCTACCTGAGAGATAGTGTGACCCAAGAATTTGATTTCCTTTAGCCAAAAATCACATTTTGACAATTTGGCATAAAGACGGTGCTCTTGCTGACGTTAAAGCACTACATGCAAATGACCGGCATGCTCTTCTTCGTTCCTTGAGTACACCAATATATCATCGATGAAAACCACCATGAATTTGTCCAATTCAGGCATGAAGACCGAGTTCATTAGATACATAAAGTATACTAGTGCAATGGTCAGCCCAAATGACATCACCAAAAATTCATACAGCTCATATCTGGTTGAGAAGGCAGTCTTCGGAATATCACTTGCTCGTATTTTGTTCTGATGATAGCCGGAGCGAAGGTCTATCTTGGAAAACACTTTGGCTCCAACCAATTGATTGAAAAGAACATCAATACGAGGCAAAGGATACTTGTTCTTGATGGACACCGCATTAAGTGGGCGGTAATCTATGCATAGCCTCAAGCTTTCATCTTTCTTCTTCACAAACAAGGCTGGACATCCCCAAGGCAAAGTACTTGGGCAGATGAAACCCTTGTCTAACAATTCTTGCAATTGCTTCTTTAGCTCTGCCAACTCAGCAGGTGGCATCCGGTAAGGCCTCTTGGAAATAGGTGTCATTCCTGGTTGCAACTCGATGGCGAATTCAATATCCCGGTCTGGTGGCATTCCTGGTAACTCATCAGGAAAAACATCTGCATACTCATAGACCACTGGAATCTTCTTCAAGGGCAACTCTGTCATAGCAAAAGCACATGATCGAGTAGAATCTTGGCTGGGTATATACAACACAAGGTCTTCGAAGGTAGGAGAACGGATCTCCAGAGCTCTGGCAGCTACATCCAACACCACTCGATGTTGAGTCATCCAGTCGGCTCTGAGAATGATATCCATACCCTCTAATCCTAAAATCAGGAGTGTGGTTTTGAAGATTCTACTTCCCATTGAGATAGGCACATTTCGGTTTAATTGATTGGTTGCAATTTTACCACCAGGTGTTGCTATCATGAAGGACCCTTTTGCATGATAGAAAGGCAGTTGACATTTAGCACTGAACTTTTGGCTAATGAAGCTATGAGATACACCAGAATCAAATAGAATTAATGCAGGTTGATTAAAAACTGAAAAGATACCAGTCGTGATGGGGGCTCCCTCAGGTAACTCCTCCAGAGTAGTGAAGTTGAGCTTCCCTTGCCTGACTTGCACCTTCTGCTTTCTTCCCTTGTCTTGATTCGGTGCTGGCATCTGCCTCTGCTGATTCCTTGGGCAATTCTTGGCATAATGGCCCACATTGCCACAAGTGAAGCACTTGTTCCCATTTCCCTGGCGGACCTGTTGCTGCTGCGGAGATTGATTGTTCCTTGGAGCAGGAGCTGGAAAACGATTGGGTGCTGGCTGCTGCTACTGAGGTGGCCTGATCACCCATCTGCCTGCCTGCTGCTGAAATCCTCTGCTCTGATTGTGGGAAACAATCCTAAACCTCTAGGTTTGAGCGGAGGGTGCTGACATTGGTGCCTTCCTCTTCTTCTCTGCCCGGTGAGCTACAATACAATCCTCTTGTGAGATGGCCAGGTTGACCAACTCATTGAAGCTATCAGCCTAGATAGTGTTGAGACGCTCACGCAGCTTGGTGTTGAGACCCCTATGGAAACGGTCTCTCTTCTTCTCATCAGAATCAGCATGATACCCTGCGTACTGGCACAGGTCGTTGAAGTCCTAAGCATACTGCAATACCGTGCGGGTTCCTTGATTGAGTGCCAGGAATTCATTCAGCTTGCGGTCAAGAATTCCAGCTGGGATGTGGTGTCCTCTGAAGGCAGTCTTGAATTCCTCCCAAAAAACTTCATGACCAGCAGGTAGCATGGCGTGGAAATGGTCCCACCAAGTCCGAGTAGGTTCGCGAAGCTGCTGTGCGGCGAAGTGAGCCTTGGTGTCATCAGGGCAGTCTCCCATGAGGAGAGGAAACTTGGACTCCACGACACGTAACCACACGTCAGCGTCCAATGGATCCTCTGCCTTAGTGAACAAGGGTGGCTGCGTACTCAAGAACTCCTGGTAGGTCACCGCGGCTAGAGGACGCTGTGGCTGGCCTCCACCGTGCTGCTGTGGGTGGGGCTGGCGCTGCAAGAGCTATCGCAGAATTTCGTTCTGCTGAGCCATCAGCTCCTGCACCGTGGGAGCTGGGGGAGGTGGCGGGGGAACTTGCTCGTTATGCCCACGATGCTGCCTAGCTGTCATCTGAAAACAGAGATTGTCGCCATTATTATCCGATTTTACAATTTTGAACAACATGCTTTTATCTTATATGGAAAGAAATTGTCATAATCATAACATTAAATTCAAACGAGGATAGCATGGTTACAAACATTTCACTGATCCCAAAAGTTCTCATGGGTTACATCAATCAGAGGAAAGTACCCGTAAGCCTAGTCCAAAATCTGCCGTTAACTAAGCTCGCGTGGGTTTCTATCCTCCTAAAGCGTCAAAATGACCCATCAACCCTGAGTAGTAGAAGCGACACTAGATACGGGTGGAGGGGGCATCTCAGAGGAAGTCGCATTGGTACTAGGGGCTGGTCCTAACTCCTTGGGAGCCTCTTCTCTCTCGCTTCCGGCCTCATTGGCCTCCATCTCCAGGTGCTGCATGTCCAGGTGGTCATTAGCTTCCTCGAGCTCCTGCTGCACATCGTGGAGCTGGTTCTCCAAGACATCGATGGTGTTGTCCCAGATCTCCACCAGCTGCTCCAGGGTGGTGATGCGCTGGCTCAACCGTTCCACCTGTAGGTCCTTCTCCACCAACTCTGAGGATAAGTCGACCACGAAGTCCTCTTGGCTATCGAGGGTGAGCTTGGTGGTCTGAGCGAGGTTAGCAAGATGTGCCATAGCATCTCTCTGCAGGGCCTGAAGGTGGTACAAGGCGCTCATGCACTGAACAGTAATTCTCCCAACCAATTCGGGATACATGGCCCATACGTCCTTCACATGGCTCACACGGTTGCACCACATGGGGTCGTCCCTCTTCTTAGCAGGGAAGTGTCCCAGTGGGTGCATCACCATCTCCAGGGGATGGTAGCCACAGAAAGTCATCAGGGTCTTCATAGCTGCCGCCTCGGTGGTGTCGTCTGTCCTGAATCCAACAGTCTCGGAGTCAAGGGAACGCCAACTCGGCTGAAGGGGATGAGCCTCCAGAGTTAGCCAGACTCGGCAACATGGCACCCGATGCTCCTCGTATAGCTGCACTATGTATGAAGGGCGTAGGGTAACCGGCGAAGTTGAGCACTTCCCACAAGATGGAAAGAAAACCATCGTGAGAAAGGAAATCAGAACTGAAACAAGTGTCTCCTCCATTGGCGGGGGTGGCTGAAGTCATCTGTGGAAGAGTATCACATGTAAAGATTATGGTGGAAGAAGAAAATAAAAGAGCCTAGGTGGTTTAAAAAGAAGAAGGTTAGATCAAATTTTTACTTCTTTAATTTCTATTCCTTTTAATTTTTATAATGCATGCATGCTGAACATAATGCCTCCTCTCCGAATCAGAAGGGTGCTTTTTAGGGCATCCTTTAAAAATCCTAAGACTGGCCCATAGAGCCTACTTAATTAGCCACCTATTTCTCCCATTATTCCTAAGGCCTTTCATCCTAGGTCTAGCGTTCTAGTCCTCACGATTCAATTACTGGTTTCTAAGCAAGTTTTAGATTTTTGAAAGTTGGTATTCATGGTTTATTGCTTTCTCTGTGGGGGTATTTGCTCTGATACCAGCTATGGCGGAACCGCCCGAATTATTCCAGCTTAAGCGCCCAAGTCACGCCTCAGAGGTCGCAATACACTTAAATCGGAATAACCCGTCAGTCCCTCAGATTTAGTCTGATAATGCCACTTATCCAGGATCAATATACCACAAGCTCACTCGAAGGTGAGTCACAGAGAAAATATAATAAAACGGGAAACCTCAAATTAAAGTACTGGAGTTATTACATAAATCAAAGTTTTTCAAGTAACTAAAATAAGCTCATAAGATAAATTGCAGCAGATAATCGATATCGTTGAAAGATGAGGAATAGGGCAAGCCCTAGCCCACTACTCCTCCTTCTCTTCTCCAGCTGGAGCAGCATCCCACTTGACCGTCCAACCCGTTGGTAGGGTGGTAGGCCAAGTCACACCATCAACCATATCCTGAAGCGTACCTACAAAAATTATACCACAAGCAAGGCTCAGTATACTAATACTCAGCTAGACTTACCCGGTGTGAGGAATCTACTCCTCTACCTCTAGACCATGCAGCTATTTGGCTGAGGGGTTTGGTTTGCCAAAGCACTAGTCGAGTCTAAGATTAATTTTAGCTTTCCCAATTCTAATATCAATACTTTTAGCTAAGTTTACTCCTTCTAAGCATACATGGTAATCAATCATTTAATTACAATCAATATGTTATCTCATGTGAAACCTCATTCACTTCTTACTCAATGTAGTACAAGGGTTCAAGCAGTCTCATTAGCTGCGACAAGCAGACGATTCGAATCGAGTTTGAACCTTGCAAGGTAAACCTCAACACACGACATGTAGGGGCACTTCGTCCCCACACATATCAACCGTCCCTATCGATTCCCCGTTCGCGGCCAGGGCTCACCGCCTTGGCATACAATGCTCCACTGACCCTGGCTGCCACCGTGCAGTGACCGCACTTATACCCACCATAGCTAGCATGGGAGAACCAGTCTCAGGACAAGTGAGGAAAGTCCGTGCCCGGCTTCACTCAGGTACTAGGTTTACCGGTTACCATATTTTCCAACATGTGTTTACTACGTTCAAATGCTTGACATAGGTATCCACACATTAATCCTTAATTCCTTTTTCTGTCTCCTGGACAAGGCATCCTCCCTGGATCCAAGTCCATAGACCATCATAGATCCTGTTATCAAGATAAATACAATCAATTCCTGACCTTGCGCGAGTGCTTGAAAAATCACCCGACTTCTACTGAGATCCTAATTAGCAAAGCAGCTACTCGACCTAGCATACTAGTATCCATCTCAAAAAGGAATCCTAAATTCATGCAACTAAGGGTTTCAAGCAACTCCTACACTTAAGTGCACATCACAAGCCTACAAACATTAAGTGTAATAAAGTAGCATATATATAAATTGGTTATGCATAAAATGGGGCTTGCCTTCAATTGCTGGGGCTACGGGTAGATCCTCGATGGCAGGCTCGGGACCTGGCTCTTGATCTTCCTCGTGGATAGCTCCTTGCTTAGGTATGAGCACGTACTCTCCGTCAGCGAGGTTGCAATCTAATGAATGCAATGGATAAGATATATGTATGGTATGACATGCAATTTAGCAACTAAAATTGTATGGTGAAAGATTTATTAAAAGGAAATAGAGCTAAGTCTTGCCATTAGAGATTTTTGGGGTATAATTAGTAAATTAGGGTCAAGTTTGATTACTGAATGGTCAGATTGTTTTTAGTGTTCCACTGATCTTCCTTTTTATGTCTTAGTGATATTTTAACAAGATTCTTAGCTGCAATTATTGGGGTGAGACTTATTAATCTTTCTAATCTATCTCTTCTTTTCCATTTTCTTTTAGGTCCTTCAGGTGGGTTTGAACTACAAGTCAGAGTTATAATTTCCAAAAATTCTGTAAAAATTACAGTGGCTTCTCACTGGCGTATCACTTTCTGTCTCAAAATTTGGGGCTTAAAAAGTGAGGGGTTCTCTCTGTACAAAATTATCAAATAGTAGAGCAGAGGGGGTGTTTTGAACTACAACTCCCTTTTAACAGTGGGTTATTCTTTAAGGCTTATTTTTTCTGGCATTTCGGTGTAATAACATGGTTTTGTACAAATTTTTAGCCACTAATGCTTATTAGTTATTTTACTATGATTTTCTAAAGTTTCTAGGCAAATGGGTGATTTCTACTACCACTATACTTGAAAAATATCAAACAACAGATTTCTAAACTTTCCTATCTTCTTCTTTGCGCAAGAGCAATCATTCTAGAATTTGGCAACTTTTTTGCTTAAGGGAAAGGGTGGTAGGAATTTCTTGAATTAAATGGCCTTTTTCATGAGGTAGGGTAATGGGTGTTATTTGGTAGTTTTGAATAGGTTTTGCATTTTTCTTTGGTGGTCTACTTCATCAATAATTTGGTAAAAATTTATTTGCCCATTGTTGCACGCTTTTTGGCTTTCTTATGATTAAATTGGAACATGGCTAAAAATTAAGTTTTAATTGTTCAACCCACTTATGATGATGGGCTGGGGTGTTTATTATTTTTGTAGGAGTTTTCTAGTAGTTAGGAGTCCACTAAATTTTTCTTACCAATTTTGAAATGGTCCTTATATTTTTAATTATGGCCTTTCTGGATTTATTTGTGCCTAATAAATTATTTCACATTAGATTGGTTCTGGACTAAGGTTCTTTTTATTTTTCCTAGGTTCTTCATTACTTAAGTGGACTAGGAAAAATATGTTCATCCACTATTCATTATTTTCTAGGGTCTTTCTTATTTTCCTAAGTTTTGGGTAGATATAGTTTTTAATAGATAACCTTGTGTTAATCTTGTATATTGGGGTGCTTAATATTTTTAAACAGTGCCTAAGTTGTATTTAGACTTCTACAAATTTTCTTAAGTCCATCACAAAAGCATAACTATTTTTCCTTATTTTAATAAGGTTTGGGCAATTTTCTTATTTAATTCCAAACTCTAAAAAGCATTACAAAAATCATAGGGTTCACTATTTTTATTTGATAACTCATAATGTTCTGAATCCAGTAAAATTGGTTTGACTAAGTTTGGTTAAATATTTCTCAAGATATGAATTTCCTAAGTTCTCTGCCTATTTAAAAAGAATAAACAGAAATGGTTAAAGGAAAAAGGTTTTGCATTGGGGTCCCTGGCGAAAGTTTTTAAGTTTCATTGCAGACGGGTCCTCGGGTTACTATTCACATGAGTCTCTGACTACGCAGAAAACCCCCTAGGGTTCTGCTAAATCAAACTTGCGGTCCTTCCCCTAATGAAACAGTAACCGTGGCGGAGGAAAGGGCGGAGGGGCTTACCGGCGGCGAGATTGCTCCGGTGAAGTGGTCGAGGGTGTAGGGGAGGTCTTAACGGTCACGCCGATGTGCGGATCGTCTCAGGTGATAGTCGGAGTATGTCGGTCCACGCGCGCAGGCGGGCAAGCTCATCGGCGGTGAGGGCTCCGGCCTAACCAGGGTGGTACAGTTCAATTGAACTGGTCAGTGAGCTTCACCAGAGGTCAGGGAAGACTTAGGCGCGAGAAATTGGAAAATGGCTCACCAGATAGCTCGGTTCACGCGTGGTGGCGGGTGGCCGAAGTTTAGTGAGGGTGATTCCGCTTCTCCGGTGAGGCAATGCCTCGGCTCAAGCTTGGAGAAGCTTCACAGGCTCTCGGGGAAGCTGTCCGGGGGCTACGGCGAGGCTGGGGGTCGATAGAAAAGATTGGCCACAACGGTCGTACTCGGGCAGTGATGGCGAGCGATGGCGCTCGCTTTCCACGGCGAACTCTGGTGATCTCTGGCTCGGGCGGGGCTTTGGGTGTGCGAGTGCAAATGGCTAAGGCCTCTGGGGGCACTTATACGCGAGGGCGAGGTGCAGAAGCGTGGGGCGGGGCGACCAAGCGTGGGGCGCGCGCTGCCGCAGCCAGTCCGCGCTCGGCCGGTCAGGCAAGCGATCGAACACATGGCCTCACTCAGTCTGGTCATTTTCAGATGCTAATTGGCTCGCGATCTTCTCGTAACTCTCCCAAATCCCTGCACACAATTTGTTCTTTGTTTCTCTTACAGCACTCGAGTGGATTTGATCTCGGAATCGCGAGATACGACGGGGCGAAGTTGGGTTTGTCGCTCGGCTGAAAACCGAGACTAAAGTCGAGTCAACATGTGTCAAACGGTTTTTGTTTGATTTCAAACTTTACCAGAGTATGTTCAAGGTAATTTGGCGCCATTTTCATATTTGGGTTTTGTAGATTTGAGTTTTGGAAAATAGAGAACACGGCTGAACTTTACAAAGGGCTAAAAATTCAGTTCTGAATTTTCTGAATTTCCTCTTAGAAGTTTAGCTTGAGGGGTCTTTTTGAGAATTTTGCAAAGCTCCACTGATCAAACTTTCTTAGTATATTTTGTAGTTTATTTAGTGCACTTTAACTTCGTTATTTGGTTCTCATCATGATTTGGTGTTTTTCAAAATCTTTTTACAAGTTTTCTCTTTTTGCACTTAAATGGCCTACTTAGGGTTATTTAGGGTTTGTGAATTCTTCTCAGCTTGAGGTGCATGACATGATTAAGACACAATTCTTAAGATGAAAAAGACTTATTTAAACTTTTGTTCCTAATTTTTGATGTCCTTTGCTCAATTTGGTTCACATGTGATAATGGCTTTGAGTTAGCTTTGAGAAGAAACCCTAAGTGACACTTGGGTGTCACAGGAAATGGCCTCAACATTTTCTATAATCGATTTTGTTGTTTGATGTCCATCACAAACCATATGGACTAACTAGTTTGCCTAGCGGATATTTTTTCTCAGGTGCATAAAGTTCACATAAACATACAAAGAAAATGACCATAGGGGAATTCTACACGTTTGGAGCAAAGCAGAATTGCTGCAGCCTGTGTCGCACCGGACACTGTACGGTGCCCTGGCTGAAGCACTCCACGAACTGGCCGCTCTTGGGAATTCTCGGCGCTCGTCCACTAAAATTCACCGAACAGTCCGGTGTGCCACCAGACTGTCCGGTAAGACAACGAGCAATGGTCAACTTCGCCCAATGGTCGACTGTGCGATTGCGCACGTAGTCTGTTGCATCAGAAGTCAGAAGACAGTCTGCGACGACATGTCGCACCGGACTATCCGGTGTGCCACCAGAATGTCCGGTGCAGTAAGAGGACAAACGACTTCAATGGTCAACCGTTCCAAACCCCAACGGTCGGCTGACATGGCACGCAACGGACAATGAACAGTGAAGTGTCCGGTGCACCACCAGACTGACCAGTGTGCCCATCGACAGAGCAGTGCTAGAATAGTAGTTGGGGCTATAAATACCCCCCAACCACCACCATTCAAGCATCAAGCATTCCACACACATCATTCAATACAAGAGCAAAGAATACACTCCAAAAACACAATCAAAGCCTTCAATTCTCTCCAAGTTCCAAAATCAAGTGAAGTGATCAAAAGTGTTTAGTGACTTGAGAGAGGGTGACTTGTGCTTCTTTTGCTACTCTTGTTGCTTGGTTGCTTTCTTCATCTCTCTCTAAACTCTCTAAGTGTTTTGTAAAGTTTGCAAGAGACACCTAATTGTGTGGTGATCCTTGCGGGATCTTAGTGATTCGTGAGATTAAGTAGAAACACTCAGTCGGTCTAAGTGACAGTTTGAGAGGGAGAAAGGGTTGGAATAGACTCAGCCTTTGTGGCCTCCTCAATGGGGAGTAGGTTCATTGGAACCAAACCTCGGAAACAAATCAACATGTTCATTTGTGTTGATCTTCATCACTCGATTTGTTTCTTCCCTCTCCTTTCTTTCTAAAGTTCACTTGCTCACTTTGATTTGAGTTAGCTCCCAAAGTTATCTGCATCGATTGAGCAACTCATAGCAAAGAGAACTATCTTCCACACTATGAATTCACTATTATTTATTTCTAACCTTAACCCTGGTGAAGTGTGTGTTTAAAGTTTAAAATTTTTAGGTTTCACCTATTCACCCCCCCCCCCCCTCTAGGCAACTTTCAATCGATATCAGAGCCCGGTGCTTCATTAGAGTTTAACAACTCAAAGTAATGTCGGGAGAACACGCCAAAAGAGAGATGGTGACCGGGGAAAAGCCTGGATCTTTGGGAAAGAAGAATGAAGAGAGGACTCTGTCAAAGGAGGTCGGCGACAAGCACAACGAGCACAAGGAGGAATCCACCAGCTCTATCATGTCACATAGGAAGTGTTGGTCCTTGTTCTCGAATGCTATACATCAAGAACAAAGCAACACAATTGTTAATGATTAGAGACCTTCGTACTTTGAAACATTATCTCCCCTGGGATATAATGATCTTCAGACGAATGTCATGAAGGGTGTACCTTCATCATTTCAGTGAATAAAATGTAAGTAAAGACATATGAGACACAAAAGAATATAAAAATCATCACAGATCATTAGATTATTTATATTATCCTTTTACAAACCTAAATATTAATGATATTTATATTACATTTATACCTTCGGCTTGATAGAAGACGAAAAAGCGAGAGTAATGCGTGAGTGATTACAATTCAGCGTGAACAGTACATGGGTACTGTTCATCTATTTATAGGCACGCAACGCAGTCCGGACAAAATTACATCTTTGTCCTTGATAACTAATTATAATCATAATTCAAACTATCAAGGACAATACAGTCTTTTCCTCTTTAAGTCGGTATCGTCCTTCGTCTTTAGCATAACACCAAGCCAAAGCTCTTTCAGTCGTAGCTTCGGCTTATATCTTCATGTCACAACTGCTTTTGTACTGTCCTGCCGAAGGTGTTTTTGCTTGGAGGACCTTCGGCGGAGAAGAAGGCCCCAACAGTAGCCCCTTCGTGGTGCTAGATCATTTTTCGTAACGAGCTCGATCCGCGAAAAAGACGAAGGCTTCAGAATGTCGAAGGTCTGAAAAACACCTTCCCTAAGCTCATTGTCGAGAAACGATTATAATATTCTAGGCACCGGATGGTCCACCGTTCAGCGAGTGCGAGCGACCTGGCGATTCACCTTCCCCCCTGCAGCACTATATAAACAAACGGGTTGGTGAGGAGTTACCACAGCATTCATTGCCATTGCAATGTTGTGCTGTTAAAAAATTTAACCATACTCGAAGCTTTCTGCATTGCGCTTTCGACCGAACGCTTCATCACATGAGATTAGCTTCATCGAAAAGTGAAAACATTAAAATGGCCAGAGCGCGGTCAACTGCTAGAGTGTCTCGTGAGGGAGACGAGGCCGAAGTAACTGAGACGGCACCAATATCAGAGGTGATGAGGCAATCGGGTCTTGTTGTGCCAAAAAAGCCTATTGCCGAAGGTACTTTGACTGCTGAAGCTGAGCAAATCACAGTTGGAGAGGGAAGTGGTAATGAAGATGAAGATGATTACACCATCCTGAGCCCAGAAAAACCTAGTCACCTTGAATTTGGTAGATCCACTATTACGGCAGATGATATGGTTATAATGAAAAAATTGGGTTACTTTGGTGAAGCTGAGAGTAAACTTGTTTGTTTTGCTGGCGAGGAAGTGGTTCCAGAGCCAAAGGATGATGAAGTTGTTGTGTTTAAAAGCTTCTTCAGAGCGGGGCTTCGGTTCCCTCTCTATGATATAATAGGAGAGGTTTTGAAGAACTTTGAAATATAACTTCATCAAATAACACCCAATGCAAATGTTAGGCTTAATGTCTACATCTGGGGCCTTCGAAGCCAGGGGATGAGTCCTAATGCCGAAGCTTTCTGTCGGGTGCACGAGCTGCATTACCAGACGAAGGCCAGGGCAGATGGCCTTCATGAGAATTTTGGTTGCTACAATTTTGCGTATCGAAAGGATACAAAGGCACCGGTTCTTAGCTACCGTACCAAGTGGCCAACTGGTTGGAAGAATGAATGGTTTTATATGAAAGCAGACGAGAAAAAGAGATAGAAGCTAATGACTATGGTTATGAGTCCACTGACTTTGAGTTTCGGAATGACAAGGCCCTTGTGCCATATGCAACTTGGCTCTCCATGCCAACTAGCCGAAGTGGAGTTTAGAGTGGTAGCGGCCGAAGTCGGCACTAGAGATCTAGTACAAGAATTCTTGGCGAATAGGGTATTCCCAACCTCTAGTGGTTGGGGAATGCCCAAGAAAAAGGATGGGAGCAAAAAGCACGAACTTGTTCGGCTCCCATACCGGTTTAAGTTTGAGAAAGAATTTAAAAAGCCATGCCAAGAGTGGCTGGAAATGATTGAAACTATGTGCAATGAAATCCTTGGTAACTACACCAAGAAGGAGGACCAGTTGATGACTGCTGCCTTCGGCACCCGGCCAAAACGGAGGCTAAATTTTGAATATTCGGACTATGAAAGCTTTGACAAGGGATGCCGAAGGTTTGAAAAGGAAAATGATTGTTAGTATTTTGAACAGACAGGCTGCCAGACTGGTAAAGGAGGATGAGAAGATTTCGAAGAAGGCAAAATCTGCTCCTGAGCCGAAGACGGCAATCTCCAAAAATAGGAAGCCAGAAATATCTGAGCCGAAGGTAACTGAGGCAAGAGAAGAAGCTCCTTCAACGCCCCCTGCTGCTGAAATAGCAGAAATTCTAAAGGTAATGACTGAATCCTTGCCCATCAAGCTGCTAAGTCCTCTGAGACCGGAACTGACGAAACTTTTACAGAAGAAAGATCAACCTTCGACCATAAAGGAGAAAACTGAAGGGCAGAAGAGACGAAGAATTGTCAATGTTATGCAAGCTATTGAGCGGACACCACCTCTAGTCTCGGCATCCAGAATGGTGCCTGTTGCAAGTGCCGAGGCTGAAGCTGCTGCCGAAGCTAAAGATGTTGTCGAAGCTGCTAGTCTTGTGAGCGCAATGTCAGGAATTGACAAGCTCATATCAGATATGGTCGCGGAGGAGACAATGGCGATCGTAGAGGAAAATGTGGCCGCGGTGCCTGGCAAGGGGAAGGAAGTTGTTGATACTTCGTCAAAAGAAAAAGAATTCGACCTTCGTCATCTGGGAGGTCAGGAATTGTCTGAGGCAGAAAAAGAGGAGTTAGAAGAATATGGAAAATCTTGTGGCTACCAACCGGGATCTATGCTCTTCGGTGGAGTTGATGAGGAAATCCTGGGATGTATCCGCGACCGCGTCGGGGCAAAAATAATCGGCACTCTGTCAAAGAGTGTTGGTTTCCCGAAGCTAGAGTCCGATATTAATGGTTACCAACGGCAACATATCGTCGGCAGCCTATTTTACACCAATTTCAAGGTAAAATCTTTTGCCTAGATTCTTGTTATCTTTTGTAATGGATTGAAATATTCTAAAGTCAACTTATCTTCGCAGAGCATGCTGCTGAGCAAAGCATTAAGAATGCAACAAGACCTTGAAGATAAGAAAAATGAGATAATAATTGAAGGCTTGGAAAGTAAGATCAAAGATTGTGAAGCTTCTCTTGAAAAGAAAGACTTCCTGCTTCAAGCAACCGAAGGTTCCCTAGCGGAATTTCAAGCTGAAAATGCTAGATTAAACGAGGAGCTTTTTAAAGCTCAAACAGCCTTAAAGGAAAAATCAGAGTGCTTCGAACAAGAGAAAAAAGAAACTGCAAGTAAAATATAAAGCCGAAGCTGATAAGAACACGAAGCTGCAGGATTCGTTAAAGGACCTTCGGAACAAATGTTTGGAGTTTGCTACTCGCTGCGTGCAACGGTTAAAAGGAATCTTCAACTCAGTTGGGGCCAGCTCTGAAGAAATTGTCCCTTCGGCTGAAGATATACCAAAAGCCTTCGAGCATATCAAGAATGAAACTGATGCACTCGACAAAGTAATAACTGGGCACGGTGACTTCTGTCCTCTGTTAGCTTCTCGTGGCACGGCTGCTGCATTTTTGAAGGTCGGATGCACGCATGCTAAAACAGTAAACAAGCCAAACTTCAGCATGTCGCCATCGAACTTGGTTAATATTCCTGGCGAGGCCCGAAGTATCGGAAATAGATTTATTACTCAAATTTGGGCTAAAGGCGGACGAGAGTTGGCTGCAGACGAAGCTCGGAATTTGCTTAAATCAGTACGAAACTTGTACCTGCTGTTTTCCTTGATTTTTCTTTATTACCATCGCTTTTACCTTATACCGTTGTTTGTCTGCAGGATGGCGGCGCCGAAGGTTAGTAATCCGAAGCGCATTCTGAAGGTTGCTGGGCTGAAGCTTCCCTTTATGACTTCCTGTATAGAGCTTAGTATCTATTCGCGTTATTTTTTGCAAAAAATTGTAATCAAGAGTTGAACTCAATACTGTATATATTGGTCCATACCTTGTAATATAATTTTACCTTTCCATCCATGTGCGAATTGCTTTGTTGTGGACGAAACCCATGTGTAACTTTTGAGACAAAGGCGAAAAACACCTTCCCTTCTTTTCGTACACATTGAAACATTTCCTTGCATAAAATGCATGTGTTTATGTTTGAAACAAAGCTTCTTCATATTCAGCGAAGCACTTTGTCGCCAAAGCCGGACCATTTCCGTTCATATTATCGTTCGTACTTCATGTCATGATAATGATGATCCTACAAATGTCTAATGAATGTTTGTATGAATGCAAAGAATGATGCGATATAATATGCAAGTGTATGACCCAAACACACACGAAGCCACACCCAGACTCTGCATCCCCTTAGGAATGACTTTGGAGTCTCTTCACCTTCTATTTTGGTGGCATTTAAGCTCTGCATCCCCTTAGGAATGACTTTGGAGCTTCTTCACCTTCTATTTTGGTGGTATTTAAGCTCTGCATCCCCTTAGGAACGACTTTGGAGCTTCTTCACCTTCTATTTCGATGGTATTTGGCTCTGCATTCCCTTAGGAATGACTTTTGAGCTTCGGAACTTAATCTGCGCTCCCTTAGGAACGACTTTTGTAGCTTCAGAACTTACTCTGCACTCCCTTAGGATTATCCCTGTCATGTTTCGTGGTTATATGCCCGACGCCATGTGGCAAGCAATAGCTGAGCTAAGTTATTTCTACAGGCAGATCTGTGCCAAAGAAATAAGTAAAAATATGATGGAGAAGTTGGACAAAGAAATACCAGTGTTGTTATGCAAGCTAGAAAAAAATATTTCCACCTGAATTCTTCAATCCGATGGAGCATCTACTTATTCACATTCCATATGAGGCAAAGGTTGGTGGACCTATATAATATAGGTGTATGTATCACATTGAACGTGCACTCAAAAACCTGCGAGGTATGGTTCGAAATAAGGCTAGAGTAGAAGGATGCATCGCTGAAGCTTTTTTGCTAAAGGAGGTTTCATACTTCACGAGTGTGTATTTCGCAGAGGAACATAATGTCTATGCTGCTACCATGCGATACAATGTCGATGAGGAACCTCCTGTCAGTGATCTCAACATTTTCTAATGGAGAGGCACAAGTACTAGTAAGGGCACGTTCTACCACCTTAACATGGATGAAAGAATGTCCGCATTGCTATACATGTACTCTAATATGGAAGAGATGGAGCCTATTTCATGTAAGTCTTTATTTTACCCCTTAATTTCTTTACCAAAGGAGCCATATTTAATTACTTATTTGTCGTACAGTAAGTTCGACGAGGAAAATTGGGTTTATTCCCATCAGCCTACAAGCAAACAACTAGATACGAAGCGACGACATGGGAGGCAAGGAAGACCTAATTTCGTTGACTGGTTTCGCGAGCATGTAAACTCTTTATATTCCTTACTTTCATGTCATTTAGCCTTTTACGCGAGGTAGTCATTTTAACTGTATATTATTTGCAGTGCACAAAGACTCCTAACATACACGACGACTTGAGACAGCTATCTTATGAGACGGTGACTTGCAGAACCTTTGGTCGATACGATGTGAATGGCTTCCGTTTTCGTTCAGACCAATTTGAAAAGTCTCATCCTCGTGCAGCCACACGTAACACTGGAGTTCTGACTAGGGCACTCGATGCACTCGGCAGAGAAACTAATTATTATGGCATCATTCAAAACATCCTAGAGTTTAATTTTGCAGGGAACAAAACTTTGAAATTAGTATTTTTTTCTATGTGATTGGTTTGACAGCACTAATGGGATTAGACAAAATCAATATGGCATAACTGAAGTAAAGCACAAGGAACGACTTCGAGGCCATGATAATTTTATCCTTGCACACCAGTGCGAGCAGGTCTAATATATGTCATACCCAAATCCGAAGTTTAAAGCATGGTGGGTAGTTCATAAGGTGAACCCTAGGGAACGTTTACATACTGTCCTTGCACTGCTGGTTATCAATTCGAAGACGAACAGGCCAATGATGTTTATCAAGAAGAAGAATTGCCAACCACTTTTAGTATCGATGAGGGTGTTGCACTGAACTCACCAGTCGGAGACTGTAACGATGTCACTGCTGATGAGTGTGTTGCACCGAAACGAAAACAAAATCCAAGGAACAAAAAAGCCACATTGCAAGCTTTGGATCGAAGAAGACTCCTTGATCGTGATTCCGATGAATTTTGATGTGTAATGCATAATTTCATTTTATGTGATGTATTATTTGATTTTTATTAATTCACTTAATTTTATGGAGCTAATACCTTTAATGTTTTTCTATTGAACAGGATGAGTGGTAGGAAAACAAAGCACACTGCTAGGGGGTTTCTTAATGCGGCTAGCAGGATACTCCCTGGTGCACGTTCACTTTTCCAAGGGAGTTCTAGCCAGAGCAGACAGGAGGCGTTGCTGAGACACGCCCGGCCAGAACTATGTGATACACCTATCGCTCTACAACGGAGTACCGATGTAAATGTTTATGTAATTGATCTTATCTGCCAGTCACTTTTATATAAATGTGTCTTACATGTCTCTATTTCATGTCCATAGGAAGAGGAGGACGATGAGGAGGAGGTGCAACACCATGAGGAGGAGGACGAGCAGGCCCATGAGGAGGAGGAGGTGCAGGCCCATGAGGAGGAGGAGGTGGTGGGCATAGATGCTGAGGCGGATGACGATAGCACTGAGGCTCCTGTCGTTCGACGAAGGGCTCGGAAGGGCCACTTTGTCCTACCTCCGTCAGCGCCTGCACAATCTGAAGCTCGGGTACTGATCATCCCGGTTGGTGATAGGTACTCACGTTTGGCCACTTTGTTCTTACTTATTTGTTTATTGTACACTATATATATGACATGACTTCCTTGTTTTTTTGTCATGCAGCCAATGGGATGACACGTCATTCAACGGTCGAGGTCACCATAGACATGTTAATCAAGTCTTAGGGTGTGTTTGGTTTGTCTTTTGGCTTTGGCTTTTGCCCCCTAAAAGCCAAAAGCCAAACCAAAGGGCTGGATCTAGGAAGCAACTTTTTCGAAAAGCTGACTTTCTCGCAGTGCAAAATTGAAAGCACCCCTGGATTTGCTTTTAGTAGCTTTTTGATGGAACTGTAAAAACATATATCGAAGAACTTTTAATGGCTTTTAGTGGTTTCCACCAAACGATTTTTAGCTTTTTAACAGCTCACAGCTCACAGCAGCTTTTTTCACAGCTCACAGCCCACAGCAGCTTTTTCCACAGCCACAGCCCAACCAAATAGACCCTTAAGTAACCTCTGTCGTCTACATAATCCAGGAATTGTCACCGACCCGAAAGGTGTGGTGGTTCCTTGCACTAGCTGATCGCACTTCGCACTAGCTCCACATGCTACATATGGAACAGCTCAAGGCGTCGTCAAGCACGACTTTTGGGTAAGAGTAATGTTTCAAACTAACATTTATTAGTTGTTTTCAAACTAATTTTATTTTCAATGTTGGATAGAGATGCTATCGTGTGGAACCTGAGGCTCAAGAGCATGCAGACCGAGTATTAGAGAAAAATGCGAAGAAGGTGTGCAGGGATGCATTTTCCAATGCTCGTCTACAGGTTGTGAACACGTACATGAAGCGCCGAAGTCATTCTATCAACAACTTTCGACAATATTCGAATGTCTACTTGACTGTAGACTAGTACATGGAGGTAAAAATCTAATTTAGCAGCTCATTCAGATGTGAATGTAATTTTGAGCTAACGCTTTATATGCAGGTAACTCTTCCATGGATGGAACACCGATCGCAGGCTTACAAGGCTTTGTGTGAGATATGGGCTTCGCCCGAGTGGATTGAGAAGTCTAACAGGAATCGACATAGGCAGCGCCATCAGCAGGACGAAGACGATGATGAGGTCATAGTCAACCATACCTATGGGGCTGATGGACACATTCGGTTGGCGAAGCGAATGGTGAGTATGTAGTATTCTATTTTACTCTGAAATGAAACTGGATTAAACTCATATATTTGCAGGAGGCTCAAACTGGAGTTGTACCGAGCCCAATCGATGTTTATAGGAGAGGGCATAAAGCGAAAAACAGTGAAATCTTCGATGAGCTGTGTAGTCAAGCGGCCATTGAGCATATGGTTAGTTGTTGTTAGGATTAATGTTTTCTTGTCATATAGCTATAAATTACATGTGTGCTGAATCTTCATATTGTATTGCAGGAGACATACGAGCAGGAGATGGATAGGAAGTATGGAGAAGGCTACGATTGGCGAGGAGCGCCTACCATCGACGCTGAAGTTGTGCATTCTATTGGAGGAAAGGCGCATGGACGGTATTAACTTATGAATTTTTTCAATAATATTAGAACTATGACCAAATAGCTAATTTTCTTGTTTTCAAGATATTCTATGTTTACCGGTGTGATCGATTCGACGGAGTTGCGTTCTCGTGGCGACTCTTCATCGCAGGCGGGTTGTGGTAGTAGCAGCCATAGTCGGCGCTCTGTATCTACCATGGAGGACGCTATGAGGGAGCAGCAAGAAAAGTTTCGTGAAGAGCTGCGGCAACAACAAATAGCATTCCTCCAATAGCAATCAGAGTACATGGCTGCTTACAACGCATAGGCACAACAAGCAATGAACGTGAGTGCCTTATTTATTCTCAACGCGCTCGATATTAGTTCTATAACTAATATATTATATTTGCAACAGTCTTGGTTTCCACAGCAGGCACAGCAACAACCATTTGTTTTCCCTCAATTTCAGCTGTCGATGCCTCAGTGGGGATTACATGCTCCGCCACCTCCACCTCAGGTGCTTCAATTTAGTTAAGACTTGTCGTTTGTATCAACCTTTCAAATCTTTACTAAACTTGATTTTGTAGGGATCTGGGGTCATGGGCCACAACACGCCACCACCGGTTATATCAGCACTAGGAGGAGCTTATGCAGGGGAGGGAGCTACTCCAGGAGAGGTTAGTTTGACAATCAATTTGTTTGAATAGTGGTCATGCATGTAACCAATGTCGTTATTAATGTCTTTTTTTTCTTTAGAATTCAAACCCGTTACATGACTTCGTCAACGAGTTTTTCGCTTCTGGAGGTAGTGGACACAACTCCAACGACCCCGATATGTGATGGTGTTAGCTTTGTGCTGAATTGTGCGTTGTAATGGACTATTTGTGGACTTTATGTTTGTATGGACTATTTGTGGACTTTATGTTTGTATAGACTCCAATTTTATGTTGCGGACTATTTGTGAATTGTGGATTTAATGTTTCTGTATTATAGATGTTGTATGGACTGTCATTTTATGTTGTGATTATATTGTTGATGAATTTGCTGTTATTTTTTGCATTTTTTTCAAAAATTTTTTGCTCTGAAATTGTTAATTTTCGGCAGACCCTCTGGCCGCCGAAAATAATGAATACTATTTTCGCCAGCCGTTAATTTTCGGCGGCCTCCCTAGCCGCCAAAAATAACAGTTTATTTTCGGCGGCTGTCTGATGTCCGCCGAAAATAGGTTATTTTCGGTGGCTGGACCCTGGCCGCTGAAAATATAACCTTATTTTCGGCTAATTTTTTCTGGCGGCCAGGAACCGCCGTAAATAAGCCTAAGGCCGCTGAAAATAGCTTATTTTTGGCGGCAAAGGCCTTATTTTCGGCGGTTCTTGGCCGCCGAAAATCACTGTAGCTCTTGTAGTGATAGCAGAAGGCCCCAAAGGCCGTAATGAACGTCACTTTCTCCTGGTCCTCTTTTGCCAGACTGATCTGGTAATATCCCAAGTAACAGTCTAGGAAAGAGAGCATGGAGCAGCCAGCAGCAGAGTCGACCACTTGATCTATTCTAGGGAGCCCGAAGGCATCCTTTGAGCAGTGTTTATTGAGATCGGTATAGTCGACGCACATATGCCAATCAACTTTATTCTTTTTTAGTACAAGAACAGGATTCGCAAGGCACTCAGGGTGCGTTACTTCTCTAATGGATCATGCTGCTACTAGGTGAGTTAACTCGGCCCGTAAGGCTTCTCTTTTGTCGGGCATAAAGTGACAACTTCTGCCAGATCGGCTTTACTTGAGGATACACCTTCAGTTTGTGCTCGCCCAGCTCTCTGGGACTCCTGGCGTGTCTGCGGGTTTCCACGCGAATACATCCCGGTTGTCCTATAGAAAATAGACAAGTGTGTCTTCATATTTGGCGGTGAGGCTTGAACTGATGATCGACGTCTTGCGTTCATCGGAGAAGCTGAGGTTGGCTCTCTTGGTTTCTTCGGGCGCCTACATGGTCGTAGCGGTAGATGCTTCATTCGTGGGGATTGTGAGGTCATCCCCTCGTTATATGTCGGTGTTCGTCATCAGAGGAGCTACCGAGGGTCTGGTGGTGAGGGTCGTCTGGATAGCCCCCCAAAAGCACTCCGCAGCTCCTTGAAAGTCGGCCTGGATGGTGATGATGCCTTGAGGTCTGGGTATCCTGAGTATCATATATGGGTAGTGCGGGATAGCCATGAACTTGTCAGTCCCGGTTTCCCGATGATTGCGAAGGGAGTGGATCACCATTGCCGTTGCCGCACCTAAACCTAGAGCCGTAGATAAACAAGTAAGGAGTGAGGCGAGTTAAATTTGTTAGTTTCAAGCATTCTTCTCCAACTTCCAGAAGGTGACATAGTTTGGAAATCTGTCAGGTCAATGCACATAAGTGAAGCCCTCTAGATGCAGATCAAAGTCTAGAGTCAGTTGCATGAGCAGTTAGAGGTATACACAAGTAGCAACTCTATGACAACATGAACAAAACATGACTATGGTGTCTAGCATATATATCAAGTATGAAAGAACTGACCTTAAGAACATCCTTACCAAGATAAATGAGATCCCCCATCCCTAAACTCGAAGGCCACATAAATTCCTGCTCTTAATGTAGCAAAAATAAAAAGTGAGTATTCTTCATATAGATACCAAAGAAGGCAAGTGTAATTTGAGTCAATCAGCAGAAGGCATTTCACTGACAACTCATACACACCCCATTTCCACCCAAATCACCAGTCAGATGCCCCTCAATGTTGCTCTCCAAACCTGATTGGAACAAATAGAGCAATAGAAAAAACATGAACTTCATCAACCAACCATGGCATGCTTGTTAGTTCATTAATTAGCACATCAACTCATAAATTTGTGGGCTCCATGTGGCTGAAGGTCTTGAGCAGCTTGTTATCATGGCTGCCATGGTCGGACCTAGAGCGAAGAAAATTTGACGGTTCTGCCTTTTGGCCATTTCATCGAACACTTTGTTTGCATCTATTTGTAAGCTATGGTACAGTCAAAAGGGATGGTAATTGGTAAACAAACCTTGTCAATGCCCCATCACGATTGTGGAAGAGGGTGAGTTCGAGTGTTGTTTGCTCGAACCGAAGGAGAAGAGGGAGAAGATCGATTTTTCCTAACCCAGAAGAGTAGGGAGGGGCATCCGGCGAATGATGGGCTCTACGACTTCGGTGCCCAACGTGTAAAGAATGTCCATGTCATTACCGAATAGATGTGGAGCCAGCGATGGCGAGCCAGGCGGAGCGACGAAGAGCCAAGGGAGGTGGGGCCATATCCTGGAAGCACGATGTAGTGCACGCCAAGGCCTTAATCGTCCAAGCGAGGCAAGCAGACTACGAGGCGAGCTTAGGGCAGCGGCGACTTTGTCCACGTGGAGGCCAAGGTCGCGACGTTGTCACCGTAGACATGTTGCAGTGTTATCGTGGCATGATTGCAATGGGGGTCGATTGTCCAAGCGACTCGATTGAGGGTGATTGTTTAGGCGGCATGGGGTGTTGGCAGGGCTAGGTGCTGAGGGTAGATGTGAGGGATGAGGGATGGTGAGTGATCATAGATGATCCAAAGAACACTAATCATTGGACGTGATTGAGGGGAGAGGAGAGGTAATCTAGAGCATTAGTTTTAATGGTGTAAGATGGTTGTGGGTAATTTGTTGTGTGGACTTTAAGTGGTGAATTAGGGATAGAGATTCTCCTCTTTTCAAAATTTGAATTCAAGTGGCCAACCAAACGGTGTAGAGAAACGTTCCTCCAAAGAATTTATATCTGAGAAATCATATCTGAAACTGAGTCCAGAGGCCCACCAAATAGGCCTTAACATTCCATCGGTTATCATATACATAAATAGTCATTTAAGATTTATTCAGTTTCGCTCAAAACAATTAATATTTACTCAGAATAATTATTTTTTTCAATTAGACCAATCGCATTTGTTCAACATTAATTTGCCTGCAGATGTCAACATGTCTGACGTACAGGGCAAGTCGGCAAATAATCTGATCTTCGGTATGCCAGCTCAACATGGCATTAACTTGAGATATATTCATCCTCCATACCACCTTTATAAAATAAATACAAGTATTGATGAACAGCTATTGCAAGGGTTTGTCACCATTACCATTTACAACCTGGTGAACAAGCTTGTCGGGTAACCTCCTTGTTTTCTGAAAGATGGGCACAAAGTCACAACACAAAGAAGGAAATGGAAAGATCACAGTATATTGGAACTGGAAAATATAAAAGAACATAAAAAGCGCTAGAATTATTTAGTTTCTAGTACTGCTATTAAAAATGATGTCGAGATCAAAGTGACAGGGCATTGCTTCACTTTTTTTGTCGACCGAATTATATTTATTTCTTGCTCCTAGCGAAAAACATCGGATCTTCTGATACAACGTTTTCTTGGTTTTATGGTTTAAAACACGTGTGGTGTTGGGATAGCTACAAACTCAAGGCAAACCATTGGCTAAGCCCTTTTTTCTTTATGAGAAAGAGAGTGGTTTATTGATTACCTAGGAACAAGATTACAATCATTTTAAGAAACTATTCCAAACATCCACAGGTGCAAGTATTTCTTTGATGCTTAGGACATATTAAGTAGAAGTAGAAAGGAGAAAGGAAATGATTGTGACCTGCAATCAATCACTAAGACTAGATAGTATGAAATTAACGCCTACCTTTTGTAGTGCCATAAAGGCCAGGCCCTATTGAATTTTTAAATAGCAATATTACATTAGCAGACCCTAATTAGATTATTTTAACGAGGGGGATGAGGAGGGGTGGATTATGCTATAGACGCATACATTTGTGGATAGAGGGGACATCAGAGATGACTTTCTCATTGAGGTATGAATGTGCACTTTTATATGTAGAATGTACACATTTAAGATTTCATATCTCAAAAATGAGTGAAAGTTTGACATGAGCCTTAAAAAAATTCTGGAATACGCACGAGAGTTGCGCATCTTTGTATTAAGAGAAGAAAAGGGGAAAGAACCCCATTACAACGCAAACACCAGTCACACACGATAGTAAAAAAAAAGAATCTAATTTTCAAATGCCAACAATAAAATTGTTTTCCCTACATTTATTTGTATCAAGTTTCAATACCAACTATGCGAATTGAATAAACGTTTAATGCACAGTTATACATTTAGATTATTATTTAATTGTGTTAATATGATATTGATTTTGTACTAACTGAACCATGACCTGGATTCTTCTCGATGATTACGGCTACTAAGGGTGCATTTGGTTACAGTTTCTTCGTGGATATCTTGTCCTTAGTGGCCTGAAACATCTGGAAGCAGAGGAATGATTTCATGTTTAGAAATATTGCTCCATCTTTCTCTTGGCAGTGTTGCTTCAACGACATGCTGAAGCTGCAAATGTTTAGATTTAGCTCCTCTCTTAAACTCAGGGTGGCTTTATGGCTAAATTCTCTATAGCATCCCCCCATTCCTGGTGCATTTGGTTACAGTTTCTTCATGGATATCTTGGCCATAGTGGCCTGAAACATCTGGAAGCAGAGGAATGATTTCATCTTCAGGAATATTGATCCATCTTTCTCTTCCTGGCAGTGTTGCTTCAACGACATGGTGAAGCTGCAAATGTTTAGATTTAGTTCCTCTCTTAAACTCAGGGTGGCTTTATGGCTAAATTCTCTATAGCATCCCCCATCCCTCTTTTCCTTGCTTGTTTATTTTGTCACTCATGTTACCATCCTTTATAATAAAATAAAATCGTGTTGTAGGGGTTTACCCTACATTCTTTTCCCATAAAAAACAAAAGGTCAAATATACTTATAAAGAGCAGATTCAGTGCCGGAGGCTTTCACATGGGTGAGGTCCAAAAAAACTGACCTATGGGAGTCAAACTCAACCTGAGTACTAATCCAGAGCAGTGATTACATATCATCCGACTAATTGCGATTAGTCGCAATTAGTTGGTCTGATCGGTTGTTAGTGCTCGATAAGAGGTAGCGATTCGATCAGGGTAGCTTATCGTCTGCCTAATCGCGATATATAGCGATTAATCGCCATGTTGGGCTATCAGCCAATAAGCGTTGTGGCAAGCTGGCAGTCCAAAAGCTATTTTAGGCTTAAATGTTGTCTTGGGAGTCTAAAGGACACCCAGTCCCTTCAGATGCGGTCTAGGTAGACCAAAGGACGCCTAGTCCCTTCAGAAGCCCAGTTCAATCTAGCTGGGCAGTTTATCTTCTACCTCCAGTCCTCCATTCTCTTCTTCTGTTCTTCACTCTTCTCCGTGATATAAGTTAGGAGTAGGAAGCGCCAAAAGGCTGCAACTGCAACAGCTCAGAACTTGCTGCAAGGAGATGACAGCGACACTCACAACTTCACAACAAAGATGATCATCAAGAGCCAACAGAAATGAAAAGGATGCTGCAGAATAAGAAGCTGAAGCTACTGGTGATTTCAAGCTGGACGATGATCTAATATAGTTGGTGGTTATGGTCCTGTAAGCTGTAGACTTGCTATTTCAAACATTCATTTCATATAGACTTGTTGCTGGTGATTTCTGTTTTGCATTTTCATAATTCATAATGCTAGTCTGCTACTATGCTGGTCAATATTCATATTTCATAATTCTAGTCTCTACTCTATATTCTAAGTTTCTAACTTCTATCTATTATAGTACAGTATATACTGTTATATACAGTGTTATATATCAATATATAGTGTTATACATATATATATATATATATATATATATATATATATATATGTGTGTGTGTGTGTGTGTGTGTCCTAGGTCCTAGCGATTATGTGGACGACTAGGGTCGATTAGGGCCGACTAATCGCCCTAATCGCGATTAGTCGGCTGATCGCCCAGACCAGTAAATCAGCCAATCTGAAATCAGTGATCTGAAGAAGGAATGAATCGAGGCAAACCCTTCTTCCGTAAATACGGGGAGGCTGCTTCGAACCCATGACGTGGTGACTCAGTAAGACAGCTCTCACCACTAACACCAAACCTTCCTTCCACTAAAATATGCTTATGAATATTTTCTCAAATTAAGCTGCACACTAAAAATAATGAAGCCAAGCTTTCCACGGTGGACGACCAGTCACGCTGAACTCCAATGGTCAGTTGAAACTGCTGTTTTACTAGTCTAGTCCGAAGCACGGCACCTTAAAACAATCCCCGAGGGAGTCTCCCATATGGTCGGATTTTTTATAATCTGAAGGATTAATTTTCCATTTTTCTATAGTAAGACATCAGATGTAACATGGATAGAATAGACTCACCAACATAAAGTAGGACTGAGTAAGCACAATAGTGGGAGCTTAGCTCAATTTAACTTGTACCTCATCAATCTACTAAAGCTTAGCATAGGGAAGCTCTGGCAGAGGCTCAAGTTGGAATAGTTTATTTCACCTGTGCGAATTTGTTGGACAACCTAATTTTCATGTTATAGAATTAATACAGTATGATTAGCACCACAACCACTAACATTTTTCGCACATGAGAATCCATGCTTCTCTTGCAATTCATTACAGCTATTTGATTGAGTTATTATGAAACATTAAAGTTTGGTAGATTCATTAGCATATGAAAGATTTGGAGCTCTTGTAAGTTAAATGTCCACTAAATAGAGGCCTGCAGCAATACCATTTATTCTAGGAAAAAAGAAATCAGTACTTTAATGCAGTGAAGAGCGAAATTATGACAATTGAACATCAAGGGTAAAAATATAGAGCAATACGATGGGAGAGACCTGGAAATGCCGCATATGCAGAATAGGCTCACACCCAACCTCTGCAACTGATTTTCCGAGATGAGTCCTAACATTAATTCTGTTAGCTTGGCATACAGATAATTTGTTGTTTTTATCAGGAAGCTGATGGCAAACTTTAAGTAGCGACCCCAGGGTATTCATCTGCATAAATTCAGTAGCATTAATCAGTAACCACATAATAATTTACTGCATGTATTGTCGATAATAGAGCATTGTAGGACCATAACAATAATTATGGATGTTTTAAAGGAAAATGGTATCAGCACTTGTAGCATGAATATTTGGGGATTCCAAATGAACCAACAAAACTTGGAAAACGGGGGGCATGAATTATTCAATACGTGCCCAAAAGTATTGAGTATTGAATACTGACAAAAACTTTGTGAATATGGTTTTTTATTGGCTTTCTGTGTCAGAGAGATTATTTTCTATGGACAGATTCATATATTGTACTTCTCCATTTCATCACATCCTACAGATTATTTTTCATCTTAGCAATAAAAAAACAGCATTCAAAATAAGATACAGTAGATGACACTCTCGTAGAGACCTGTTATCAAGGCAACAGGTGAGGTACTGGTAATGTATTGTAGCAAAATATTTATGACAAACAGAAAGGTGGCACCAACCTTCATGTAGGGACACGAGGCACAACCACCATGAATGGAGCAGCCTTCGCCAGAACTCACACCAGGAACAATAGTAAGATTATCCAAATCAGTAGACATTGAAGAACCAACATGATGAGAACCATTCGATGTCTTAGAAATTGCATCTGAAGATACCGGAAACACAATTTCTACTTCGATGTTTGCTCTCTCTTGAGAAGAATACAAATGAAGTAATTCCTGAACAGCAGCAACAATTGAAGTGATCATCCCTGATTCTGTTCCTAGCACAAACTGAAGGTGTTCATCTACATTTCTGTCCAGAGCTCCCATCACATGATCCTTAATGAAATCCAATATATTCTGAGTGGATCCAACAACTCCCATTGCTCTCCGTTTTGCTTCCATTGCCAAAGAGAACATTTCTCCAGGGACCTCAAAGTGTGCTGTTAGAAATGCATCACAATATTGTTCCTTTATTTTCCCCACAACCTCATGGCCAAACATGTCATGTACCATACAGTTACCACCCTGCATATCAGCAAACAATTGTTACAGAAGGGATAAGCATAGATTGTAAATCAACTAAGACCAAATGTAGCGCAAATCATAAAAAGAAGAAAAAACATGATATTAAAGATTGATGAGATGGACAAATTCCAGCCCATTGACAAGAATAATACAATCCATCAAGTGATCCATTCATATATTCCTGTTGGAGTGTATAGGTGGATTGCATACCTTCTCGCTTAAGCTTTTAGGTTGACCTGGTTAGTGCGTCCACTTTAACATGGTATCAGAGACATAGGTCTTGACTCTTGAATTCGAATCTAGCAGAGGCTTTATTTGTGCCTCCACCCCTCTATTTCCACATTTGAGCATTTCTCTCTGGCCGCATGTGAGTGGGGGTGTTGAAGTGTATACGTGGATTGCATACCTTCTAACAGCTTAAGCTTTTGAGTACGGATTAGTGGATCCACTCTAACAATTCCATTACCCAAGAGTTATTGAAGTCAAAACATTTTTGTACATTGAGAAACTAAGAAAATTTTCATATTTTTATTTGCGTTCATAGTAAAGCTGACACATGTTTACATTTTTCTACATTGGATGAATTAGATTAGTATAATCCTAACCATATATCCCTAATCCATGGATTTTGTTAGAATACTTGTATTAGATCATTTGTGTGTTGGGGGCATGTAAAGGGCGTCGAGCCCTCGACTAGCTGGATCGCGGATCGTAGCCGTCGGCCGTCCTCTCCGGTGAGATTATCCCCCTCAACCGCAGGCTTAACAAAGAGAGAGAGATTAAGGATATAATTCTTGCTTAATTGATTGTTAAGTGATTACAAGCATATATAGCCAATGGCCCAACCGACATGGAGAAGGATCTCCTTGATTCTAGGGATTTCCAAAACAACTCTCCTTAATTCTAGGGATTTCCAAAACAACTTCCTAATCTAATCACTACGGCGCCTGCCAAGCGCGCTCAGCCGCGCGGCGCACGTCGCGTGTGCGTCCGCGCCTGGCATATGTGCGTCCGCACGTGACATCTCTCCCCACCTCGAAGTCCAGCTCTCCTCGAGCTGAAAGGAAGGGAACCGAGCCCGGAGGTCGTCCAGATCCTCCCATGTAGCCAAAACAGGTGGTTCGCCCTGCCACTCAACGAGCACCTGGCGCACTCCCCGGGCCAGCCGAGCTCGAGTCACCCGGGTAGGTGTAGGCACCACAGCACCATGCAAGAGCAGAGGCAGCCGCGGTGGAACGGTGGGTGGGGTACCGACAAACTTCTTGAGGACGCCGACATGGAACACATCATGAAGGCGAGCGCCGAAAGGAAGTTGTAGCCGCACCGCCACCTCGTTGATGAGCTCCAACACCTGGTATGGCCTGACGTATCATGGCTTGAGCTTCCCTGTTGCCAAGCGTGGGAGGGATGCTGTTGTCCGCCGCCGAAGGCGAAGAAGAGCCCAATCGCCGACCTGGAAGGACACCGGTCTGTGGTGCTGGTCATAAACACGCTTTTGGACCACCTGTGCCTGTTCAAGGCGATAGAGGATGTCGTCGAGGAAGGCAGCGCGCTCCTCCATCTCATGGGTGACCGCTGCAACGCGGGTCTCACCTGGCTCATAGGTGCGGATGGTCGGGGGTTCCCGGCCATAGACCACACGAAACGGAGTTTCGCGGAGCGATGACTAATAGGTGGTGTTGTAGGTGTACTCCGCCCACGGCAGCCTACTGAGCCACTGCCGGGGACGGTCGCCAGTGAAGCAGCGCAAATACATGACGATGACCCGGTTGGCGGCCTCGGTCTGGCCGTCCGTCTGCGGGTGAAAGGCGGACGACATGTAGAGCTTCGACCTAGTGAGCCGCATGTTTTCCTGTCAGAATGTCGAGGTGAATACTGGATCGCGGTTCGAGACGATGGACTGCGGAACGCCATGGAGGCGAACGATGTCGGCGAAGAAGGCGTGAGCGACGCACTCGGCGGTGTAGGGGTGCGCCAGGGAGATGAAATGGCAGTACTTGCTGAAGCGATCCACGACAGAGAGGATGACCGTCTTGCCTTGCACCATGGGCAGCGCCTTGATGAAGTCGATGCCGATGTCAGCCCACACAGCAGATGGAGCTGGCAGTGGCTGCAGCAGACCAGCTGGCCTGAGGTGGTCGGACTTGTACTGCTGACAGGTGACTCAGGCCTTCACGAAATCCTACACCAAGCAACGCATGTTGGGAAAATGAAAATCCCGTCGAAGCCTGTGGAGGGTGCGATGGATACCCTCATGACCGTCGTTGTGGACTGCGACCAAGATCTCCTGCAGCAGCGGCTACGCAGGGGGAATGTACAGGCGGCTGTCGAGGGCGACCATGCCGTCCACCAGCGCCCATGGAGCGACGCGAGTGCCAGCCCAGACCTCATCGTGGATGGAGACCAAGGCCGGATCAGTGACCTGGGCGTGGCGTTGGCGCTTGATGAAGTCAAAGCGGGGCGCCGAAATAGCCATCACCTCCCCTACGTCATTGTCGCGGCAGGAGAGGGCATCGGCGACGACGTTCATGGCGCCCGACCGGTACTCCACCGAGAAATCGAAGCCTAGGAGCTTGCCGACCCAGTGGTGCTGAGGGATCGCGACGAGGCGCTGATCGAGGAGGTACTTCAGGATGTAGTGGTCGGTTTTGACGATGAAGCGCCGCCCCCAGAGATATGGGCGCCAGTGGCGTACCGCCTGGACGAGGCCGATGACCTCGCGCTTGTAGGCGGCTAGCGAGCGGTGGCGGGACACCACATATCTGTTGAAGAAGGCGACCGGATGGCCCTCCTGGACCAGGACCGCGCCGAAGACGAACGATGATGCGTCGCACTCGACGGTGAACAACTTGGCGAAGTCATGCATAGCGAGGACGGGGGCAGACGTGACGGCGGCCTTGAGCGTTGTGAATGCTGCGGCCGCTACGTTGTCCTAGGAGAAGCCCTCCTCCTTGAGTAGGGCCATCAGTGGTACCGCGATCGCCCCGTAGTTGTGGACGAACTTGCGGTAGTACTCGGTGAGGCCGAGGAAACCGCGCAAAGCTCAGGGCGAACGTGGAGCCAGCCAATCATGGATCGTCTGCACCTTGGCTGGGTCCATGGCCACACCCGCCGCGGATATGACATGGTCGAGGTAGGCGACAGAGGAAGCACCAGAAGAGCACTTGGTGCGCTTGACAAAGAGTTGGTGGCGGCGTAGTTTGTCAAGGACAGCCCGGAGGTGGCGAAGATGATCAGCCCACGTCTTGCTGTAAATCAGAATACCATCAAAAAATACCAGGACGAAGCGGCGCAGGAACAGGCGGAGCACGTCATTCATCAAGGCCTGGAATGTCGTCGGGGCGTTGCACAGCCCAAACGCCATCACCAGGAACTCATACAGGCCGTCGTGGGTGCGGAACGCCGTCTTGTGCACGTCCTCCGGGCACATGTGCACCTGGTGGTACCCAAACCGGAGGTCCAGCTTGGTGAAGAACTTAGCGCCATGGAGCTCATCGACCACCGGGATCGGGAAAGCATCCTTGACGGTGAGCACGTTCAGCGCCCGGTAGTCGATGCAGAAGCGCCACGAACCATCAGGCTTCTTGACGAGGACGGGCGACGAGAACGGTGAGTCACTGCAGTAGACAATCCCTTGATCAATCATGGCGGCACATTGCCGCTCCAACTCGTCCTTGTGTGCCACGGGGTACCGGTAAGGGCGGACGACAACCGGTTGGTCGTCGGGCTTGAGAATAATGTGGTGGTCGTGCGCACGCTTGGGGGGCAGACCGACGGGGTGCGCGAAGAGCCCCCCCAAACGAAAGCAGCATCGCCTCCAAGAGGGGCCAGCCTTTGTTGTTGCGCCCAGGGCCAGCACGGAGGGGCTGGCCACGACGGTCCAGGAGACGGGGCGCCTCTGACGCTGGAAGGACATGCGCCGGCGACCGATGTCCCAAACAACGGGCCCCTACTCGCCGAGCCACCGGGTGCTGAGGACGACATCGTAACCGGCCAGTGGCATGACGTAGAGGTCAACTGGGAACGAATCGCCGTCGATGAGCAGGGGCGTGTCGCAGATGATGCCGACGCAGGTGACCAGCTCGCCATTGGCGACCAAGGCTGTGGTGAGGGCGTTGGCGGAGGGGTAGGCCGGAGCGCCGCGCCGCCTCCTCCGAGATGAAGTTGTGCGTGCTGCTGGAGTCGAATAGGGCGACGAGGGACGCGGCGCCTAGTGCCACGGCGATCTGCATGGCGCGCGCCATGCGAACCCCAGCCACGGCCTGCAGGGAAAAACAGGGCGCCTCGGCATAGTGCTCCACGTTGCCAGCGGCGTCCACGGTGTCCTCGATCTCCACGCCTTCAAGGAAGATGTGCCGGCAGAACCTGTTATGGCCACGAGTATATTTTTCATTTTTTTAAAACAGAGGCCCAGACGGTGTCGTTCCCCCATCTCGTCCGAGGTGAGGCGCCTCTGGTTGCCCTCGCCGCGACCCTGCTGGCCAGCCACCGGAGGGGCAGGGAGCGCCAGTGGCTGCTGGAACGCTGGGAGCGTTGGCCGGGGCGCAGGAACGGAAAGGAGGCCGCGCGGGGGCGCCCGAGGGGGAGGCTGCACTGGGCGATCGATCTCCATCAACTCCACTTGGCGCGCCAGGCTCATGGCGGCCACAATCATCTCCGGGTTGTGGATGCAGACGACGTGGCTGAGCGGTAGGAGTCCGCCGGTAAAGAGCTGGACGCGTTGGGCCTCATCAAGACGACCCGCGTGAGGCAGGAGGGCCTAGAAGTGATTGGAGTACTCCACGGTCCCTGTACGCCAACACTCGGCGAGCTCGAACGGCGGGGCCGAGCGGAGGGGAGGCCCAAACCGCAAGTTCAGGAGCTCCTTGAATCGCCCCCACGACGGCGTACCCTCGTCCTCCTGGAGTTGGATGTACCAAAGTTGCACGATGGCCTCCAAATTGTACGAGGCCATCCACATGCGCTCCTCCACCAAGGTGCGCTGTTGGCGAAAATAGGATTCACACTTATTGATGAAGAGCATCGGATCGGTCTTGCCGTCGTAGCAGGGAAAATCCAATTTTTGGAATTGGGGGTGATCAAGATCGCGCGACCCCTCCGGGCGACCGCCGGCGCCACTGTCCGCCGACGAGGCCGGCTTCTCCTTCATAGCCTCCATGTCGGCCTTCATGGTTTTCATCTTCGTGGTGATGGATTTCAACATGTCCACATTGGCGATGGTGGGATCGCTCATGGCTGTTGGCTGCAGCACGCAAGCGATGGAGGACTGCGACGATGGTGGAGGGCTAGGGTGGTGGGCGGCGGCTGTGAAAGAAAGGGTGGAGCGGCTGGGAGAGGACCGACGATACCAGGTTGTCAAGGGCGTCGAGCCCCCGACTAGCTAGACCGCGGCTACGCAGCTCGTAGCCGTCCTCTCCGGTGATGTTATCCCCCTCAACCTTAGGCTTAACAGAGAGAGAGATTAAGGATATAATTCTTGCTTAATTGATTGTCAAGTGATTACAAACATATATAGCCAATGGCCCAACCGACAGGGAGAAGGCTCTCCTTGATTCTAGGGATTTCCAAAACAACTTTGATTCTAGGGATTTCCAAAACAACATCCTAATCTAATCCCTGCGGTGCCTGCCCAGCGTGCTCAGCCACGCGGCGCACGTCGCGTGCGTGTCCGCACCTGGCATATGTGTGTCTGCACATGACAGGGCAGGACTGTCATATGTTCATGTATAGATCCTGCCCATGGATGCTGCGCCATCCTATTATAGGAAGTCATGGATGGTGCACCATACTTGTATAGGAGGTTTTCCCTGTGTTGTTGCCCTTCCTTCTAGGTGGCTTCCTTATGGAGCCTTTCCTTCATGAAGGTTTCCTTCTGGGAACTTTCCTTCCCTATACACAGAATCCATAGGGTTTCCTCCTCTTGTCTGCCTATATATTTCGCCTTCTAGGGCCTGTCAATACATCCAACATTTGGCGACACACACTTTCCAACATGGTAATCAGAGCCATTGATTGTTTTCTCGCTTCCGCTCCTATCTAGGGCTGTCGTCGCCCTCCTTCCTCTCTCAGGGCAGCAGCTGCCCTCCTCCTTCCCTAAGGGTCGTTGGTTCTACCGCCCCTTCTCTCCCATGGTCGACGACGCTGCTGTGATCCAGCAGCTGATCACGGAGAAGATGGCCGCACTTCAGACCGCCGAGAAGGACGCGGCTGCTGCACGTGCCCGTGTTCGGGCCATCGCCCTTCTCCTGGAAGAAGAGCAGGCCGCCTCTGCAGCCCTGGACGCCAAGGCAGCCGCCGCGGCCAGGCAACTCGCATCGTCGTCCTTTACCCCGCCGCCCCCCAATCCGCCTCCATTAGGCGATGAGGCGGCCATCGTCATCAACCTACACGTGCAGGCCTGTGGGGTTCAAAACATTCGTTCGCTGGTAACTACGACTTTAGACCCCTCGTCAACAGGTTATGCTCGCTGGCAGGATCAAGTGCTGCTCACCCTCAAGCGCTACGCCCTCGAAGATCACGTCCTTTGCGACAACGCTCCCTCCACGGATCTAGCCTGGGAGCGGATGGACAACGTCGTCGTCTCCTGGATTTTCGGCACCATCACACCGAACTACAGGACCTCGCTCGGGAGGAGCGAGGTCTTACTGCTCGGCAGGCCTGGCTGACCCTTGAACATCAGTTCATCAGAAACAGCGTGACACACGCACTCCACCTCGACGGCAACTTCGTCCAAGGTGACCTCTCGATGAACGACTACTGTCGCAAGATGAAGGCCATGGCGGACTCCCTTCGCAATCACGACTATGAGGTCTCCGACCGCAACCTCGTCCTCAATGTTCTTCGGGGTCTGAACAAGCGGTACGAACATCTTCAAGCCATCATCACGTGGAGTCGTCCCTTCGCAACTTTCCACAAGGTCTGGGATGATCTTGTTCTAGAGGAACTGCAGCTGGACCCGACACGCCTTCGGCTCCACCTCAAGCTTTCTACTCCAACAACTCCTAGCCCCCACACCCCTCTGCCTCGTCACGCCCCCCTGCTCAGGGACAGGGGCATGGCAGCGGACGTGGCCATGGGAAAAGCGGTGGGGGGTTTGACGGTCACAATCAGGGACACGGCTACACCGCTCCTGGACCAGTGAAGGCTTAGGGACATGGGAGCACCCCTGCTATCGGTGCTCCGTCCCCCTGGCCCTCATTCTACAATCCCTGGACTGAGACAATATCTATGTAATATGTGGTCCGACTCTAGGAGGGCCACAACAGCAACATCGCCCCTAATAGCAGCAGGCCTTCGTCACTGCCCCTGGACCGCTCGTGCGGGTGCCTCAGCTCACACCCCTGCTGGCCCCCATCACTGCTCCAGCGCTGGTGACCAGCAACAAAAGGCGTCTGCCTCGTTTCCATGGACTCCGTGGCAGGGAGCCTAAGATCAGCAGTCCCTGGCCCAATCCTTCAACACGATGACCCTTCAGCAGCCTTCGTCGATCACCGAATGGGTAGCCGACTCCTGCGCCTCGAATCAGACAACGCCAGATCTCGGTAACATCTCTCATTTTTTACTTCCAAATTCTGCTATTCCTTCAACCATCATTGTTGGAAATGGGTCCAGTCTGCCGGTCACCTCAGTAGACGACACGGTTCTTCCCGTCCCGTTTTTTCTTAATAATGTGCTTGTTACTCCTGATATCATTAAGTATCTTTTATCTGTTCGTCACTTTACCACTGACAATAATTGTTCCATGGAGTTTGACCCGTTTGGCCTCTGTTAAGGATCTTACTTCCAGGAACGAGATCATCAGGTGCAATAGCTTTGGGCCGCTCTACACCATCAGTCTCCCTGTTATTCGTGCTCCTCCGACCACTACACACTACGGTCTTGCTGTTGTTGCTGCTCCTGTTTCTCTTTGGCACTGACATCTTGGTTATCCTAGCCCTTATGTTTTATCCAAGCTATCTAGCATTTCTAATGTTCACTGTAATAAGACTACCAATATTCATGTATGTCATGCATGTCAATTAGGCAAAAACACTAGGCTTCCCTTCACTCAGTCATCCTCTCGTGCTACACAGTGTTTTGATTTAGTTCATTGTGATTTGTGGACTACTCCTGTGGCTAGCATTTTAGGATTTAAATACTATCTTCTCATTCTTGATGATTTTTTGCACTACTCTTGGACCTTTCCGTTGCGCCTAAAGTCTGACACCTTCTCCACTATTACAATTTTTCTCTTATGTTCTTACACAGTTTGGGCGCACGGTTAAGAATGTTCAATGTGATAATGGTCGGGAATTTGATAACTCCTCCACTGACATTCTTTCTCAACCATGGTGTCCAGCTTCGCATGTCTTGTCCTTACACCTCACCGCAGAACGGTAAAGTCAAATGTATGCTGCGTACAACAAACAACATTATTCGCACTTTATTGATTCAAGCCTCCATGGCTCCTCGATATTGGGTCGAGGCCCTTCATACTGCTACTTACTTAATCAACCGCCTTCCCACTAAAACCGTTCGTGCCTCATGCCCCTTTGGCACCCTTCACAACAAACCACCCAGTTATGACCAACTTCGTGTCTTCGGGTGCGCTTGCTATCCAAACATCTCCGCCACTGCCCCACATAAACTTGCTCCCCGTTCTGCTCGATGTGTTTATAGGATACTTCCCTGAACACAAGGGATATCGCTGTCTTGATCTTTCCACAAATCACGTCGTAATCTCTCGACACGTCGTTTTTTATGAGGACTGTTTCCCCATCGCAGCCTCGCCCCCTCTAACTAATGATATTGATTTTTTATTTGAGATGGAACCAGTGCCTTCACCCATCGGTATACGTCTTCCTGCAGGTACTCCCTTGGTACCAGCTACACTAGTGGCCACACCGCCCCATGTGCCCATTGTTGTTGCCTCCAAGGTGCCCCTCCCAGCTGTCTCGGCATCTGCCCCAACACCCTCCATGTTGCTGCCACCTTCCTCTGTGGCACCAGTTGTCGCCCCTACGGTGCCTCTGGCACCTTCGAGGGTGCCACCCTGTACGAGGTTTGCTCAACCGATTCAGGTGTATCGACGTCGCCCTGGGGACACTTCCTTGGATGCCCCGGCACCAATAGATGCCCTGGCACCAATCCGGGTGTATCAGCAGCGCACTCTGACCACTACATCAGCTACCTCTCCGTCCCAGATGCCTGCTGCACTGGGCACTTCCGAGCGCTCTCCTGCACCACGAGAGCTCCCACCTGGTGCCTCGGGTTCTCCCTGCTGGTGCAGTTCCTATTGCTCCGTGGTCCATCCTCACCCGATGTCCACTCGGGGCACCGACGATTTTTGCCAGCCGACTCAGTACTTCGCTACCACAACTTCACCGATTCCAACATCAGTCCATGTCACCCTTGCTGACCCACATTGGAGGGTGGCAATGAAGAATATTCTACTTTGAAGGACAACGACATGTGGGACTTGGTTCCTCGTCCCCCTGGTGCTAATATTGTCACGGGGAAATGGATTTTCACGCATAAATTTCATGCAGATGGCTCTCTCAGTCGGTATAAGGCTCGCTAGGCTCGCTGGATTCTACGTGGCTTCACCAGCGGCCAAGCATCAATTACGATGAGACTTCCAATCCCGTGGTTAAACCCACTACAGTACGCACGGTACTCTCTTTGGCCCTTGTCCAGAATTGGTCTCTTCATCAGTTGGATGTCAAGAATGCATTTCTTCATGGTACATTGACAGAGACTAACTACTGCTCACAGCCTACTGGGTTCTTTGATTCTACTCAGCCAAACTTGGTATGTCGCCTCAACAAGTCTCTCTATGGCCTCAAGCATGCACCCCGTGCCTGGTACAGCCAGTTTGCTACTTATTTGCTCTCATTTGGTTTTGTGGAGGCCAAGTCAGATATTTCCCTCTTCATATATCGTTGTGGTGCCGGGACAGCAAATCTACTCCTTTATGTTGATGACATTGTACTTACTGCTTCTAGTTCTGCGTTGATACAGCGTACCATCTCTGCTTTACAACAGGAATTTGCTATGAAGGATCTAGGACAGCTTCATCATTTCTTGGGCATCACTGTTCAGAGGAACTCCACTGGCTTTTCTTGCATCAACGTCATTATACACAGGAGATCATTAGTCGGGCAGGCTTGGCAGATTGTAAACCCTACAACACTCTGATAGACACATCTACCAAGATTTTCAGTACCTCCGATACACCACTCAGTAACCCTACTCATTACAGGAGTTTGGCTGGAGCATTGCAGTACCTCACTTTCACTCGCCCTGACATCACTTATGCAGTCCAGCAAGTGTGCCTTCATATGCATGACCCCAGGGAGCCCCACAAGAATGCTCTCAAGTGCATTCTTCCTTACCTCCAGGGTACTCCGGATTTCGGTCTTCTTCTTCGACATTCCACTACTGCTGAACTTGTGGTGTATACTGATGCTGCTTGGGCAGGTTGTCCAGACACTCAAAGGTCCACCTCTGGTTACGTCGTCTTTCTTGGTGACAACCTCATATCTTGGTTGCCCAAGCGCCAGCACAAAGTCTCCCGCTCCATTGCTGAAGCGGAGTACCGTGCTGTTGCAAATGGTGTTGTTGAGGCTTCTTAGTTAAGACAGCTGCTCCTCGAACTACACTCGTTATTAACCCACAGTTGCCTTGTTTATTGTGACAACGTTAGTGCCGTCTACATGTCCTCCAATCCAGTTCAGCATCAGCGCACAAAGCACGTTGAGATTGATCTGCACTTCGTTCGAGACAAGGTTGCCATTGGTGATCTCAGGGTCCTTCATGTTCCAACGACGTCACAGTTTGTTCATATTTTCACCAAAGTCATTCCTACTTCAGTTTTCTCCAATTTCGATCCATTGTCAACGTCTACTGCAGCTAGAATTGGGACTGCGGGGGGGGGGGGGGGGGGGGGGGTAGAATACTTGTATTAGATCCTTTGTGTGGGGGGGCAGGACTGTCATATGTTCATGTACAGATCCTGCCCATGGATGTTGTGCCATCATATTATAGGAAGTCATGGATGCTGCGCCATCCTTGTATAGGAGGTTTTCCCTGTGCTATTGCCCTTCCTTCTAGGTGGCTCCTTCCCTGTAAAAAGTAGCCATAGGGTTTCCTCCTCTTGTCTTCCTATATATTTGGCCTTCTAGGGCCTATCAATACATCCAACATTTGGCGACACACACACTTTCCAATAGATTTGATACTATGTCACTAACCTTGGAGATTTGAGAAGGTAATAACTCTAGTAGTGGAGAGGACTATATTGAGAGCATCATGGCCATATGGGCCTATATTAGATGGGCGTCATATACTTAACACCAAAAATTGGGTTGGCACTTGCCATAGCAAATATGACAGGTCAGGCAAGCAGTACATGCACAGTAGCGCGGGCAAGAGCATGCGACATAGGCATGAGACCACCACGCCGAGCAAATGGGACCATAGTGTTCGGTTAGGCAGGCTATCAGTTGCGTCTTGAGTTTAGGACATTTCCATCTCTGGTTTGCTAGTGCTAAGGGCCTGTTTACATCTTGCATGGGACTCCATTAGGGCTAAGCATAAAAATTATCTCAAATCCTAATCCCCCGTCTTCAACACAGGGAGTCGAGGGAACCGATCAGAGACTACGAGCTTCGTAGTCGAGGTCCTGCCTCCTTAAACCCTGACGCCCTTGACAAAATGTAGGAAAGTTTACATAAGATTTGATTTGGGACACATTATTGCGTGGATATAGCAAAGAATGCAATTGATATATCATGTAGGGATATAGGAGTTAAGTGCACCTTGGGTCCCTAAACTTTTTATGAATTCTCAAATAGATCCTAGAACAAAAAAAATGATCGTTTGGGTCCTCGATCTACTATAAATTCTCACCTAGACCCTCCAACTAAAAAAGAGATCATTCAACTAATGTCGCGCACAAGTATAGGTCCAAATCCCACCATGTTACCTATATATGCCAATGTGGTTGTGCAAACGTGGATGAGACCAGGTGAAACTTGCCCAAAAAAACACCTCCCTCCTATATCTCCACCATGTCCACTCCCTCTGTCTCTCAATGATCATACTTCTGCCTCGTGGCTGCACCTGCATGCTTTGTCTGCACCGCCCGTAGGCCTTGCAGTTGCAGCTGAGCATGCGCTCCGAAGGCACATGCTCAATGGCCATGGAACAAACTAAGAGAGGTGTGCAAGAGAGAGGGGGTTGCAAGGGGAGAGAGATAGAGTTTTTTTTTTTGCAACTTTAGTCGACATGGCCAACAGCCGACAGTGGCATGGCATTGTTTTGGACCTATAGTCGAGTGCAACAATAGATTGAGGACCCAGGTGGTCGCATTTTTAGTTCAAGGACTCGAGTGAGAATTAGCACTAGATTAAGGGCCTGTGTAGTCACTTTTTAAGTTTGAGGACCCAACCAGGAACTCCTGAAAAGTTTAAGGAACTAGGGTGCATTTTACTCCAAACATAACAATCAATGTTTGATTATAAATTAAAGATAAAGATAAACAAGAGATTACCCAAAACACTTCTTTCAGAAATGTACAAATCAATCTAGAAACCGGTGTTTTGTGAAGAAATCTGATCTTTGCAAATTTGAACAATGATAGAAATAAAATGAAGGATAAATTGGAAAACAAAATATGTTTCTATAAAAAATAAATAAAATGAGATGGAAAGCTTAGCTATGCAGAATTAATTCGAATTTTGAGATCACGATATCCATACTTGAAAAAATGACTGGGAGTAAACTTCCTATAGCACAGGTGAGGAACAGAATCACAACCTGGTAATAGTGTAGACGTGGCAGTAATGAACTCAAAGATTTTCTGTTGTGGTCTGGATGAATTTTTGCAATTTCTTCATCTGACATTGTAGCCATTCTCTGGAATAAATCTGCTATGTTTGCACCCATATACGAATCAGGACCATACCAGACATTAAGATTTGGTATTTGGGCAAATGCCTAAAACATAGAAAGTTAAGAAAGCTTGATTACAGGATAAGTAAAATGAAAATGAAATACAAATGAAACTCAGATAATTCTCAGAAGCAAAACAGGTACCTGTAATATAGTTGGAACAACATTAGAAGAGGTGCAAGTTATTGTAGGAACAAGTTCATGAGCATGAGCTTTTGTTTCCAGCGAAGTATTAATGTAAATAACATGCAAAGACGGATAACATCTCGAAGCTTCCCTCAAAAAATGAGTATATTCACAACTTGAAGCAGCATCTGCTAATGAACAGCCAATCTGTTCACTGGACATTCTATAAACGACAACCTGCATAAATAAAAAAAAACATTAGCGCCTGCATGTTGCAGAGTTACAGAGCCATTAGGGATGTATTTGGTTGGATGGTCATCCATGGATAGTGTTTGGTTTGATAGATTGGTTGGACAAGGATATCCACTACAGGGAATCCCTACTAGATGCCAGGGTTTTGAAAATCGTCACCTACGACGCGCCTAGGCGCGCCTAGTCGCTAGGCCATGGCCTCCCGCCTGGACTAGGGGGGTAGGCGGGCCCCTAGGCGATTGGAGCGCCTAGGCGGCGCCGGGCGGCGATTCCGCGGCGCCCAGGAGCTCAAGCGGCGCTTAGGCGAGCTAGGCGCGCGCCACGCGCGCGAGCGGGAAATAGCGCGCGGGAAAAGGGCGCGCGCGCGGGAGGGAAAAGGGCGGTGCGCGCGCGGGATAGGGTTTAGGGTTTGCGGTTGAAAAGTGCCTGCTTGCTTCTTCAGTTCTTCCCCTTTCGACGCTTGCTTCTCCCTTCTCTCCTGCACGGCTGACGCCAGAGACGCAGCTGCAGCTCCGCCGGATGCCGGAGACGCGGCTGCAGCTTCTCTCCTGCACGGCTGACGCCGGACCCCTGCTTCTCTCCTCTCATGTTTGCTTCTCTCCCACTGCTTGCTTCTCTCCTGCACGGCTGAAACCCCTCCGCCGGACGCCAAAGACACGGCTGCACCTGCACCCCCTCCGCTGCAGCCCCTCCGCTGCGACAGCAGACAACCCCAAGGTCTGTATGTTCCTCCTCACCTGCTTCTCTCCTCTCATCTCCTGTGTTATTCACATATTCAGTTTATATTATTATATAAGTTGGCAAAACGCCTAGAAAAACGCCTAGCATCGCCTAGGCAAGCCTAGGCTGGACTAGTCCCTAGGCTAAGGGTCATCGCCTAGATTCCGCCTAGCGCCTAGCAAAACTTTGCTAGATGCTGGATACAATGGCCACCAAAAAACTGGGGGATGAGCTCATCCATATTTTCTATTCTTTATCATCAGTAAATAAGTTAAGTATTATTAATTAATAATTATGATGACAAGATTAGTTTTGGTAAGTGCTAATATGTTGATTAGTGCATGTTTTGTGTGCCAATTAAGGTAGAAGTGCTAATAAACATATCTTTATCTTCAATTAGTGGTTATCGTGACAAAATTAGAGTTGGTGCATATTTATTATTGTATAATTAGTTGTTATTATTGTTAAATAATAGATATATTAGTCAACTATAGTCATTCCATCCACTCTCATCCATCTAACCAAACAGAAAAATAGCTCGTCCCATCCATCCAATCACAAACGGGTACTCCCTCCGTCCCATAATATAAGGTCTAACCAATTTTTAGTCTTGTCCCATGATATAAGGTGCGCCCTCTTTATAGAACTATAGATACATACATCGATGCAGTAGAACTAGTGTTGATAGAGAGAATTAAATACATTCTTTGTCTTTGAACTAGAGGTGGTTATGTCTTATATCCTGGGACGGAGGGAGTAGAATGGACAAGCCCATCCTAAAATCCAAGGACGGCCAAACCCCATCAAACTTTGCCCTCAAACAAACATGGGCAATTTTGGATATACATGGCTAGTTACTAGTTGGGCTAAAAAATAGCCCAAATTAGGTATAGTTGACTAGCGAAAGGACTTCTAGTTGAGTTGGTTAAGTGGTCTGAGTAGCACTCCTCAAGTTCTGAGCTCAGCTCCCTATGGGAGTGAATTTCAAGCTGAGGTTAAAAAATTTCCTCGTCAACCACATACCAAAGCACAGGTCTAAGGCCTGACCCTAGTTGTGGGGTTCGGGGGTTTTCTCGACCAACGCAAGACGGTTTTCTTCTTAATATAATGCCCCGGGACTGTCTTACCACCCGCGGGTCAAGTTTTTAGTTAAAGTTGACTAGCTAGTTGGAGACTTGGCTAAAAATTAGCCCGCCTATCAGCTCTCTTGTTTGAATGCACTACAGCTAATTTAGCATAAAATTAGCTAGCTAGTAATTAACCCATGCTATCTAAACATGCCCTTAGGTTGTGGGTGAAATATATCCATGTGAAAATAACAAAAAATGACAAGCATGATATGCTGAAGTTGACTATTATTTTGATCAGACTTATTTAAACATCATATAGCCAAGATATTACATTAACCAATGCAAGTATGGGAACAGTCGGTCATTTGTTCTGCTCGGATAGTCCGGTTATGGTTAAAAATCTTCTTTTGCTACAACTTTCTATGTATTTTGCATAATTACATCTATAGTAAACTCAAAGTTCAGAAAGTGCTAGTTCGCAAAAGATATACATGGTAGCACAACAGATAAATTGGATCAGACTAGGATCGTTCCAGTATTCATCCCAACTGCCACTCCAGAATAATGTATAAAAGTGGAGCCTGAACTAGAAGGAGAATAAGCTCATAAGTCATAACAAGGTTCCCAAATGATGTTACTTCACTATTTCACTAACATAGTAACATGGTATAAGTGTATACAAACCTACTCAGCTTTATTCTCACAGTATGCTCTTAGTGACAAATGACATGACAATTAGACTTCTGGAAACACTAATTAAAAAATACCTTATTAAATCCTGCTTGATCAAGTACTGCCCGAACATTTTCTGACATGAAGTCAACACCTAGAACTGTTATATAGTCGCATCCTGCTTCAGCCATTTTAACAGCACTATCTGCCATAACCAAGGAATCAGATATTTGGATGTGGGGCCACTGCTTTGTTGCAGCAGTGAGTATGCCTTGCACCTCAGGATCCATATAAAAGTGTGCAACAACCCCAATTTTTTTCTCTTTAAGGGTATTCACAAGGCCTGAAACCTTGGACTCATCAGGGGATAAAAACAGCGCCTGCAATTAAACATTAAATTGTAGTGAGTTGCTTCATGCGAATATCAATATGAAGACATACAATAAAATGATACATTCAAGCTAATTTAAGTTGTCAATTTCTGTCAATTTCACCACCAAATTTTCTTTTTTATAAATAACGTGGAAACCATTGGTACATTAGTGATTAGTAAATGTAGGTGGGATGTCTCAAGCCATATGAAGTTGTCGAGCAAGAAATCATATCATTGCAGTCCCACTGAGCATCAACGCTACCACTAGGACAAACAGGTTCGTCAGTGCTGGAAAGAATTACAGCTCGAGGATGTCAGATGTCTTTTGCTGGATATACAATCATCAAAAGACTTTGTGCTGTTGTGGAAGTGGTGGAATGCAAGGAACAAGCTCAATGTGGGAGAGATAACCTCGACCAGAGGTACAATACCTTTTGTGAAATGGACCGTCAGGTACGTCCCTTCCCGCGCGACCCCTCCCCTCCCCTGCCGACGCTTGCACTCCCCAATGCCCCACGCCGGTGCCCACTCCGGGGCCGGCGGCCACCTTCCAGGGGAGCGCCGCCGCTCCTCCCATTTAGCCCCCCCCCCCCAGGCGTTCGCTCCCTTCCATCCTCCTCCTCTGTGTGCGGCTCCGCTCAAGCCTGATGGGCGGTCCAAGCCGGAGCCGGAACAGGTGGGAGGCGGCGGGATCGAAGAAGCCGCCACAGCCGGAGCCGGAACCGGCTGTATAGTAACAGCGGTCGCTGGCTGTGCAGGAACGGCGGGCGCCGTCTGTGCAGCAACCGCGGGCGCCGGTGGTGGTACCTCCAGCTCTGGTGGAAGTGGCTGAGCAGCAGCACGCCGTCGAGTGTACACCCGTAGGGGTGGAGGGCCAGCCGGAGCAGGGGCAAGAACTTGGCCAATCTGGAGGATGGCTGGGTCCTCAGCGAGCTCCTCCAAGTGAGCTCGATGTTGCGGCTGCTCAACGTCGGCTGGCAACGGAGCGACCGCATGGGGTTCCGTGGCAGCAGTGCGGGGCATCGACACGGTATGACCTGTAACAAGGAAATCCAGAGAGCTGGGAAGCGTACTGGTGGGGTCAGCACTAAAGGGAAATCGCATCTCGTCGAAGACAACATGACGGGAAATGATAATTCGTCTAGTGGTGAGGTCAAGACAGCGGTAACCCTTATGGGAAGGGGGGTATCCGAGAAATACACAAGCTGTGGAGCGTGGTGCCAGCTTGTGTTTGGAGGTGGCTGTGAGGTTGGGATAGCAAAGGCAACCGAAAACACGAAGAATGGTGTAGTCAGGGGGTTGCTGGTGGAGTTGCTCAAAGGGAACTTTATGGCCAATGGCTGAGCAGGGACGTCTGTTTAGGAGATAGGTGGTTGTAGCTAGCGCCTCTGCCCAGTATTGGGGCGGCATGTGAGCATGGATGAGCAGTGTGCGGCAGATATCGTTCAGAGAACGAATGATGCGTTCAGCTTTGCCATTTTGAGAGGAGGTGTAAGGGCAGGAGAGGCGTGAGTGAATGCCGCTGGATGCAAAGAATGTGGTGAGGGCATTATTAACAAACTCAGTGCCATTATCAGCCTGTATAGCCTTGATAGGGAGGCTGAACTGTGTGTGGACATAAGCGCAAAAATTAATGATGTGAGAGGCTACCTCGGACTTGCGGACTAGAGGGAAAGTCCAGCAAAAGTGAGTGAAGTCATCGAGGATGACAAGGTAGTATTGCGCACCAGAGACACTGGCAACGGGAGAGGTCCAAACATCACAGTGAATAAGCTCAAATGGTAGAGATGAAACTGAACTGGAATTTCCGAAGGGCAGCCGCACGTGCTTGCCAAGTTGGCATGAATGACATAGAGTATGAGCGGACTTATTACATGAGATGGAATTATTTTGTCTAAGCAAATTTAGGGCAGCAGCTCCTGGATGACCAAGACGATGGTGCCAGAGGTTGGTGGAGGTGGCGAGGTTGGCTTGGGGCGTGGCAGGGATGGTGTAGAGGCCGTCGGAGCTATTAGAGCGGAGAATCACGCGTCTGGTCTGCAGATCCTTGACAGAAAAACCAAACGCGTCAAATTCGATAGTGCAATTGTTGTCACGAGTGAATTGGCGAACTGAAAGTAAGTTGCGCACTAGAGATGGGACAACTAGAACATTGCGAAGCGAAAAGGATGAAGTGCTGCCAGGCAATGTAGAGGTGCCAGAGCAAGACACAGGAAGGTGATGACCGTTGCCAACAGTGATGGATGGGACAGAGGAGGGTTGACGGGAGAGAAGTATACCATCCGTGTTGTGCATGTGGGAGGTGGCGCCAGAGTCCATGACCCAGCCGGAGTTCTGGAGCGCCATTTGGTTCAGGGCGGCGATGAGGCCGGCCTGATCCCACACCGGGGAAGGAGGTGGCGGTGCGGCGAAGTGGGCCTGTGGGTTGGCACCCATGAGGCCCTGGTTGCGCCCACCTTGGCCGCCCTGCTGCCAGCTGCCGGTCTTGGGGTCTTGCTGCCAGCCACCACTTGAAGGAGCACCGCCCTGGGAAGCCCATGGGTTGTAGCAGAACCATGGCCCCATGGGGCGGTTGCCCCCGGTTTGGGCATTGCTGCCTTGCTGCCAGCCGCTGTTGGCGTTGCCCTGGCCGCGCCAGCTGCCTTGCTTCTTGCTGCCTTTGCCTTTCCTGTTGCCCCCACCCCCGGAGCCCTTGGGAGGAGCACCGGTGGGAGCATCGTAGGAGGAGCGGCATCCCGTGGAGGTGCAGGTGGAGCCAGAGGCAGCCACCATGGCGGAGGCTGCGGTGATCTTCTCGTCATTGGCGAGACGCAGCTCTTTAAGGGAGAGCATCTCGCGGGCCCTGGAGAAGGATGGCAGGACAGCAGAATTTGCGATGTCGTCGGCAGTGCCGCTGAAGCACGGGTTGAGGCCGCGGAGGAGGCTGAGGACGAGTCGGGTGTCTTCGATGGTTTCGCCGATGTCCCGTAGGGCAGCAGCCTTGATCTTGAGTCGCTGGCAGTACTCATCGATCGTCAAGTCGCCTGCTTCAAAGAGTGAAACTCCTCAAGCAGAAAGACAGCGCGGGGTGCTCGATTGGAGCGGAAGAGGCCTTCAATCGCCACCCAAAGTTCGTGGGCGGACTGGTTCTCGTCGGTGATAGCAAGATCAAGAACCGAGTCGGCGACGGTGTTCAAGATCCAGCCGCGGACAGTGCACTCAGCAATGTCCCACGATGGATCACCGGCTGGAGGAGGAGGCCCGTCGATGTGGGGACGAAGACTGAATTTCCCACACAGGGCCTTGAAGAAGGACGCCCACTTGGTGAAATTGGGATTCTTCATCTCCAAAGTTACCGGAATGTGGGTCTTCACGTTGACGGCGGTGTAGGGGTGGACGACGACAGCCTGCGGCGCTGGTGGTGGTGGTGCAGCGGCGGCTGCGGCCTCGGCAGCAGCAGCGGCGGCGGCTGCGGCCTCGGCAGCAGCAGCAGCGTCGTCACCAGGCATCGTGGGTGGCTGCGAACAGGGGGAGTGGCGCACAGCCTGAGGTGGACGGTGGCGTCAGAGGACAGCCGCCGGGAAGGTGGAGGGGAGATGCGGAAGCAGAAGGTCCAGGATCTAATTGATCTTGGTCTGTGATACCATGTAGAAGGATAGGAGATTGGAGAAGACACCACACCCTGCAGTGAGGTGGTGACGTTCATATATATAGCCAATGTGGCTGAGTGTGCATGGCAGGTGCCAATCACAGTACATGGCAGGTGCCAATCACAATACATGGCAGGTGCCAATCACAGTACATGGCAGGTGCCAATCACAATACATGGCAGGTGCTAATCACACTGATTGTGGACTTGCGTACTATGAACTTGCCTAATATATACTTGCTATATATATCTATCAATAAGAGCTTACCATATGCTGAGTTTTCTTATAATAATAGCTACCAGGCCAGTTTAAAGATGTCACCATTTGAGGCTCTGTATGGCAGAAAGTGCAGGACTCCACTGTATTGGGATCAAACTGGAGAAAGACAGTTCTTTGGGCCTGAGCTTATTCAAGAGGCAGAAGAACAAGTTCGAAAGATAAGGGAAAATTTGAGAATTGCACAATCCAGGCAAAAGAGCTATGCTGATAATAGAAGGAGACTACTGGAGTTTAAGGAGGGTGATCACGTGTATCTGAAGGTGTCACCAATCCGAGGTATGAGGAGATTTAAAGTTAAAGGAAAGTTGTCCCCTCGCTTCATTGGACCTTTCTTGATCTTAAAGCGAGTGGGAGAAGTTGCATATCAACTGGAGTTACCCGATCATCTGTCAGATGTACATGATGTGTTTCATGTGTCCTAGCTAAAGAAGTGCCTCAGGGTACCTGAGGAACAGTTACCAATGAGGGACCTTAGTGTTCAAGATGATCTGACTTATGCGGAGTACCCTATCAGAATTCTAGACACCCTGACCCGAGTTACAAGAAATAAGGTGATTAAGATGTGCAAGGTACAATGGAGTCACCATGGTGAAGATGAAGCCACTTGGGAAAGAGAAGAAGAACTTCGCATAGACTTTCCCCACCTTTTCCCTATATCTTCCTAAATCTCGAGGACGAGATTATTTTTAAGGGGGGTAGGATTTGTAATACCCAACTTGTAAATTGTGAGGATAACCTAAAGGGAGAAATGATATTCCTTTGTATATATGTATTATCCATATTTATCATCTCATGAGAACATCACATGAAAACAAATAAATAAATAACAAAAGATATGCCACTAAATTATGCATCATGCTGGGATTTTATTTTGTGTGCATTTTGTGATGATAGAAAAATAGAGTAAAAAGAAGTATGTTAATACCCAAATTGGAATTTAAATTCTAAAGAAAAAGAGAAGAAAATGGTTACAAATAAGGGAAAATAAAAATAGATATAAATTAATTGAATTCGGATTATGTGGTATTTGAATTTAAGCCTTTGATCTAAGTTTGAACCTCACAACAGATAAGGAATTCAAACTTGAAATTTAAAATTTGAAATGAAAATAAATAAAGAAGGAAAACTGAAACAAATAAGTAAAAAGGAGAAAAATCAGGTTGCCAGTCACCTGGGCCGGATTCACCTGGTTTCGGCCCACTGGTCTTCCTCTCTGCGCGGCCCACTAGTCATTTCTGCTGCGCCCGCGGCTGTCAACCAGGGCCCACTTGGCGGCCGCTGCACTTTCTCAAAGCCTCGCGCCGGTCACTGAACTATGGTCCCACGTCGTCCGGTGCTCCCTTGTCTTACCACGCGCGCGCGTATCGACCGCAGTCACCGCCTGGTGGGACACAACGCGCAGACACACACTCCACTGTGGTCTGGCGCGCGGACTCACTGACTTGCGGACCCCCGTGTCAGGCGCCCGTCTCCCTCTTCCTTCGCCGCGCAAATCGGGCGTGCTCGTTCATGGCGGGCGTTGCGGACTTCGTTGTGGGCACGCGCGGACCTCTTCTCCCCTGCCTCTATAAACGCCCTCGTCCACCTTTTCTGTCCCTCGCCCATCTGGTTCGTTCTCGAAGGCGCCACCAAGGGGAAACTCAGGGAGAAGAAAGCCGAGAGGAGAGAGAGAAGAGTCTCAGACCGAAGGGGTTTAGCACCGTCGCGTCTTGGTCTGAGCTTGCGTCTCGTAGTGGTGAGAGGTACTGTGCCGCGCGGCAGACTCCCAACGTGTTGACAGGCGGAGGAAGGCATCTACTAGAGATTCTGGGCGCGCTTACCATCGTCGGTGGGTGGTGCCGCGCCGCGGACCACTCACTCTCCGCAGTCCGGCCCTGTGCTTCGTCCCTGCCGGTGAGATACTTCTTCGCGTAATCACCATTCTCCTCTCTACGTGTAGCACTTCACAATTTGGTGATTCAAGTACCTGCGCGTTGGATTGGGTAGCGCCGGCGTGCCTCCTGCTGTGGTACAGGGCGGCGCCGCCGTCTGCTTGACCGGGAGGTAGGGGACGAACCAGGGTTGTTCGATCTTTGTTGAACGGCTACGATTAGATCCTGTGTACCCTTTCGCGCGTACAGATCTAGGCCATGGATCTGTGATCCGATGGCTGGAGCGGTTAAAAGCTGGTGAGAGTGTCTTCTGACCGTAGATCGCGGATCCCTCGGCTCTGGTGGCATACTGGTTGAATTTGACGACAGATCTAATCTGGAGCGATGGTTGTTGATCGGACGGCCGAAAATCAATCGTACCCCTTCGCCGTGCATTTTTGTTAAAGAGACCCCGCACTTTACACGAATCAACCCGCACTCCATCCAGGTGGCTGGCTGAGTCTGTGGGAATTTAGCGAGCAAACCCCTGCGCTTCCCTGTATTTGAGGCCCAGTCCAGATAATTAATAAACCCAGGGAAATCATTTAGAAAATGGTTTTTAATACAAATTTAATTGCAGAAACTTGTTTAATTCATAGAAAATGCATATGAACTCCAAATTGGTCCATTCAGTTTCTAAATTTTCATAATATTATGATCTATCTATTTGCGCCTCTATTTTGGCATGAAAAGCACATTAGAATTATACTAGTACTTAATCTTGTATTAAGCACATAAAATCTTCAGAAATTCATATCTTAAAATCTGTTACTTCAAATTTAATGATTCCAGTTCCTGTGATCTCATTTTAGTGTCTAGATTATTACTGTGCAAATTATTTACATGTTTGGTGTAATGTTAATTTTGGCTATACTATGTATGTATTGTGTTGATGCGAGTAGACGAGCAAGCAACAGAGGATACTGGTGAGCAGCAGGTTGAAGTAGCTGAGCAGGAGCTCGTTGAAGGCAAGTTGTGCCCTTGATCACTTCCTTTTACCCATTCATGTTCTTATTAATCATAATGATCTGCATAGGTTAGTTTTGCTGGGACCCAATAGGTTACCCTAGATTTGACTATCTTTATACCTTGCTTCACCACTGGTTTTACTACTAAGTTTTTGGGTAGTACATGCTATTGCTTTATGTGGATTTGGGTATATAGATATTTACTACTCATGATTATACTTGTTATTATCTATTCATTATTTTATGTTCATGATAAGATCATTATGTTAATGGAACATGGAGAACCACCCGGGAAAACAGTGCTACCACAAGGGTTTAATGGGACGCCCTTGGCTGATTAACTAGGAAAGCTAGTGGAGGGCTACATTACCCGAAAGGGGCAAGGGCAGTAGGGGAGTGGTCAGTGTAGGGAGGTCCTTGGGTTGATTTTGCTGCGATGGCGGTCAGGCGAGAGATTCCTGCACTGGAGCTTCCTATAAACTGTAGCGGGTAGTCTGAAGCTAGTGGAACTTTGTAAAGGCCTCGTAGTGGTACCCTGCCTCGCTTCCTTGATAGAGGTGTATGGGGTCTGATCAACTCCGTGGCAAATGGGTAACACGACTTGTGGGTAAAGATGCGCAACCTCTGCAGAGTGTAAAACTGGTATACTAGCCGTGCTCACGGTCATGAGCGGCTCGGAAACTCACATGATTAATTTATGGAACTTAAACTTAATTTGTCATATCATTGCATTTGGGATTATTTTATTATTACTTTTACTTATTATTTCTAAGGTTTGGTATTCACTTACACTTAGTAACTGCTAATAAAATTTTGACCAACTTATAAAAGCAATGCTCAGTTTCAGCCTTTATTTCATTGATCAGCCTTACACTTCATGAACTCTCACCTTTGGTGAGTTCATGTCACATTATTCCCCACGACTTGTTGAGCTATGATCGTATGTGAGCTCACTCTTGCTGTCTCACACCCCCCCACAGGAGAAGGACAGGTGGTCAAAGAGGAGCCGCCTAACACTGAGACTTTCGACTTGATCTAGGTGGCGTCTCCCAGTCAGCTTTCTGGCGCCAAGGATAAGTTTTAGTTCCTGCGATATTCATATTTTATTTTTGTAAGACTTCCGCTATGTAATAAGTACTCTGATTTTATTGTGACATTTATCTCTATACACTCTGTTATTATATATGTTGTCTTCCTGGCGCATGTATGAGATGCACCCGGCTTGTTCCTTAAAACCGGGTGTGACACTAAGGGTCGACTAGTCGCCCTAGTCGTCGCCTAATCGTGACTAGTCGTCTGGTCGGTCCTAGGGTTCGACCAGGCGACTAGGCGACTTAAAATCATTGCTTTTCAAGTAGTCCGATTAGCAAGGGCGATCAGCCGACTAATCGCGATTAGGACGACAACTTGGACGATTAGTCTGTCCTGGTCACCCCTGATCATCTAGTAATAATCCTACTCTTCTAGCACATATATTTATATATATGTAGTATACTTGTGCACATTTATTATATATACTACTATGCAACTTGCCTTCTGTCTACACACACACTTATGCACAGTATAACAGAGAACAAAATGAGCAGCATGTAGATAGATAGTATTCAGAATTTTAGATAGAACAAGAGTACAAGACAGTAGCATATCAAATGAATGGATAAAGGATGGTGATCAAGAGAGGAGCTCATCTTCGAGATGGATTTACCGTCGTCGCTGGTGAGAGGGATCTGAAGAGGAGGAATGAGAGAAAATAGTCGCCGGTGAGAGGGAACTAGAGAGGAGGGGCAAGAGAGAACAGTTGCCAATGAGAGGGAACTAGAGCGCCAGGAAGCAACTGAAGGGTCATGCATTCATGCAAAACTGGAGAGGTGTTAGCAGCGGCTATTCATATGGAACTATAGCTAGACCGAAAATAGGAGGCCCAAAAAAACCTAACACACATGGTCGGTTTCTAGTCCAAACCAGACAACTAATCGAGATTAGCCGCAGATTAATCAAACAACTAGACGATTAGCACACCTAATTGGTGTCAATACTCCTAATTGCCCCATAATAACCAACCTGTATAACTAATCGTGATTAGTCGAATGACTTGAAAACGGCGCACAAATGAACGCCCTCGAACAAGATTACAAGATGAAAAAAATACTCGTATTAAATATGGTTGTTTTACCGCCACTGGTAAACCTCAATACCTATCTAAAGCTCTAGATGATGACAATTGGATGAATGCCATCAATGACGAATTTGATGCGCTGATGGAAAACAATACTCGTCATCTAGTTTCTACTAATAAGGCCAAGAATATTATTGACTGCAAGTGGGTATATGGAATCAAATGGAAGGTGGATGGAAATCTAGATAGATATAAAGCTAGGTTGGTGGCAAGGGGTTTTAAGCAACGAAATGGCATAGAATATGAGACATTCAGTCGTATGATCAAAGCAACTACTATTACGATTGTTCTATCCTTGACAATTTCTAGAGGATGGACATTGAAACAACTTGATGTTCAGAATACGTTTCTTTAAGGCATTTTGAAGAGGAAGACTACATGAAACAGCCACTAGGATAACCAATCATGTGTGTACGGTAGCCAAAGCTATTTGTGGTATGAAGCAAGATCCAAGGCCCTAATATTCTCGACTCAGTGATAAATTGTTGCATCTAGGTTTTCAGACTACAAATGCGATCACTTGTTCTTTTATAGTAAGGAAAGTGTTTCAATATTTGTCTTGGACTGTGTTGATGACATTATAGTTGCTAGCTCTAACAGGATGCTATTGTTGTTATGCTTCGAGATTTGAGTTCAGAGTTTGAATTGAAGGACCTAGGGTAGCTCCATTACTTCCTTAGAATTGAGGTACAGAAAACTTGTGAAAGTATCCACTTGTCTCAGACTAAGTATGCTTCAGATTTGCTTGGTAAAGTTGGAATGATGAATTGGAAGCCCATTGTGACAATGCTCAATACTTCAGAAAAATTAAGAATTGCTGAAGGTAAACTACTAGAGTCAGAGGATGCAACAAGGTACATAAGCATTTGTTGGTGCTTTATAGTATTTGACTTTGACACGACCCGACTTGAGTTTCTAAATCAATAAGGTGTGCCAATTCTTGCATGCACCCACTACTAATCATCGAACGACAATGAAGAGGATTCTCAGGTATGTCAAGTTCACCTTTGGACATGATCTTAAAATTGTGGAGTATCCCTCTATGCTTGTCTGTCTGTTCGCTTCAGATAAAAACCAGTTGTTCAAACTGTTACAGTTGCAATCCATAGAGACAAATACTGTAGAAACAATGGAAGCCGTTTCAGATTAAAGCCAAGCGAACAGTTTGTGTGACTTCTCTAATGCAAATTGGACAAATGAAATAGATGGTAAACATTCAACTCCAGTAATCTTAGTTGAAACCTGGAATCTTGGAGTGCTCGCAAGCAGGCCACAGTCTCTAGGTCAAGCATTCAAGTTGAATATAAAGCCATTGCTAATGCCACATCAGAGTTGATGTGGGTCTAGTCACTTCTACAGGATTTAAAGGTTCTTTGTCCTCCTGCTACAAGGATCTAGTCTAATAACATTGGAGTTACCTTCCTTAAAGCAAATCTAAGGTTTCATGGCCTTATGAAACATGTTGAGACTGGTTTTCATTGAGACTGATTTCTTATTTTGTGAGAGAAAGAGTAGCTAAATTATTTTTGGAGGTCAGAATTATATCTACAAAGGACCAAGTTGCAGATGACTTTACTAAGACACTGACTATGCAGAAGTTAGCTTCAGTCAAAGACAATCTTAACTTGTGCAAGTTATGATTGAGGGGGATGTTAGAATATGCTATACACAGGTTATGGCATTAGTAGTCCAGATCCTCTTGGGCTAGATTAGAAACCAACTCGAATTAGAGGTTAGAGATAAAATAAAACAGGATTGCTGTCGGAGTCGGTTGGGATGTTGTAACCAAGTTCCTGCCTATATAAATATACAGCCCCATCGACCATAAAGGTCAAGACAAGCAATTTAATATCCTAGATTCCTAGTGCCTTGTTTCTTTCAAAACCATCTAATAAGCTTTAGAGCTGTTAAATCACACTGCTGCAACTGATCCCCTGGACTCACTAGAATGTCGACTTCTTGTGTGGATTATGACGACCAACTATCGCCCAGCTGCTTATTTGTATGTCATTCCTGTATTCATCCTACAGGGCAGCTACAATAATGGGCAATGCCAACAATAACTACAGCTGATTCTCTCCTGGTGTGTGTGCCTCTTGATGTCATCATGAAGCAAAGGAATATTTGATCACAGTCGTCCTTCCTTTAACAATTGGAAGCAATGTTTCTTGGAGGAAGCCTAGTTGTAGTCTTTTCGCTTGTGCCACTCGAAAAGACCTATTTTTCTCTCCCTTCTTATAAGCCTAGTTTAAGGAGTGTTTGGTTCCACCCTACTAAAATTTAGTCTCTGTCACGGAATGTTTAAATGATAATTAAGGGTATTAAATATAGTCTAATTATAAAACTAATTACACAGACAAAGACTAAAAGACGAGACGAATCTATTAAACCTAATTAAGCCTATATTTAATACTTATAATTGATATTCAAATATTTTATGTGACACGAACTAAACTTTAGCTAGGGAACCGAACACCCCCTTCTCTGCTGGTCTTGTTTCTTCTTGTACAGCTTGTGCAGTTCACATAGTTGTAGTTTCATGGTTCTTAATCCTCTCTCCCGTGAAAGGGCCTCTAGCTGAGTTGGTTAGGTGGTCTGAGTAGCACTCTTCAGGTCCTGGGTTCGACTCCCCGTGGGAGCGAAATTAAGGCTGTGTTGAAATAATCCCCTGGTCTATCCCACACCAAAGCATAGGTCTAAGGCCCGGTTCCGGTCAAGGTCGTTTCTCACATGGGCTATGATGTCGTTGTGTCTAGGTGGAATAGGGGTTCGGAGGATTTCTCAACCTGCGTGAGAAGGTCTTCTTCTTAATATAATGCTCGGGGCTGCCTTACACCCCGCAGGTCGAGTTTTTTTAACCCTCTCTCCATCTTTGTACAGTGGTGAAGTTACCCTTTTGTTTTTAATAAAACTGTGGGGGTCTCCCCTACTGCAATTCAAGCTCAAAAAGAAGAGCATAGCTTAGAGGTGACATGAATCATATCACACGTCTTTTTGTGGGGTTGAGAGTTGGGACAAGGTCACAAGGACGAGGAGAGCTACAATAGATGAGGGTACTGTGGTGTTAAAAACAGCTACAGTAACAGGTCAATTGAACTAGATAGGTTAGTGGTGTTTTGGAAAGTTGATGGGGATCAATGATATAATCATTGTTACAGCTTTCATCTGATTTTTTTCGCAACTATATGATTATTATTCTTTTACAATGCTAGAGTAATCATTCCATCGTGGTAAATTCATAGACTCCTAAGAAGCAACTAATCTTCATTTTCCACATTTACAGTTGTAGAGACACCACACAAGTTCCCCAAAGTTCCCTGGCAAAAAATAAAAATAAAATAGGAAAACCTCTGTGGAAAATGCTGAGTGCGATCTTTTTAGTATTATTCCCAAGTAAGCAAGATGCTAATATGGCCAATCAAAGTGGGAAAATAAGGCTGATGTTGACACTAGCTGGTCCATTCCCTATACACAGGCTGACCAGAGTCTGCCGACCAAAAAAAAAAGGAAAAATGCATGAGCCAATAGAAAAGATATCTTTTATTTCGGTGTTGCTGACTTTAGTGGAAAAAGGGAAATGGAGCCCCATCCTTGGCAGATTCTTCACGTCGAATCTACCTAAGCAAAGCAAACTTCTTTGTACAAACTAGAAAGATAGTAGTAATTGGCCACTTGTTGAGGCGAGAATAGTGCCAGGAACATTGTAGCAAGTCATTCGAGACCAACAGTACCACGAACATTCATGTAGCCAACTAAATCATCGGAGCAAGCATGAGGATCAGGAGCTGAAGGAGCTCACCTGGGCCTTCGCATAGCTGCCCTGCGCGCGGATGGCGCCGTCGCGGGCGATGACGAGCGACGGAAACGGCTTCCCCGGGTGTCTACCCTCGCGCGCCGCGATGGCCGTGCGCGCCCGCTTCTGCATACCGACAAGCACGTTATGCCACGTGCTGGCCCGCGACCGGCCCGCCGTTGTCCCCGCCCCGAGCGGCGCGAGGTCGGGATCGGCGGGGTCGACGGCGAGGACGTCCTCAGGTTTGGCCCCGTCCAGCGCGGCGACGAGGCAGGCGCAGTATCCACGCGAGAGGTCAGAGTCGGAGTCCGCCGCGAACCACATCCGCCAGCCCGTTGCCGCGTTGCAGCGGGCGACGAGCCACACCCGCGCGACGCAGCCCATGACGCGGTTGCCCTGGGCGCGGTCGGGCTCCGGGAGCCGCGGCAGCGCGGCCGCGAGGGAGAGGAGCCGGCGCGCGCGATCTGCGTCAGATGGGAGTGCGCGGAACTCCTCCGCAAGCAGGCGGAGACGGAGGCGCGGGTGCGCCTTGGCGGCAGCATCATCGCAATCGGTGCGAGGGAGAGGCGGAGGTGGAGGAGGGGCACGGGAGTGGGCACAGCGAGCAGCGAGGAAGGAGCTGCTTTGACGGGGAAGGAGACCGCTCCGGGAAACATGGAGAGGAGAGAGAACGCGTCGGGTCTTCACGGCGGCGGCGCGGGGCAAGAGTGAGGCGGCGGCGGTGTCCATGTCGCTGCGTTGGTGTGGCCGGGTGTGGCCGTGTTGTAAAATGCGCGGACGGACGAGGCGCGTTTTGCCGAGGACAGAGGCCAACTCCGTACATGGGGTCATGGGCATATATAAAACACTGTTTTACACTTAGAGAGGTTTGAAATAGAGATTAAAATAAAGATTGAGATTTAAAGTCTACTAGAGATAGAATTAAAACTGCAACTGTAGGCCACACTTGGAATGTCCAAATGACTGATGCTACATAAAAAAGAGAGACCATTATCTAAGGGCCTGTGTTAAAAAATAGCAATGTTGTCATTGAAGAAATGAACACATACAAAGAAAATATCATTAGTACTCAGAACAGTGGAGTGTTGATTGCTTCCCAAGATGAGGATATGGGCGTGTTTGGTTCGGCTTTTTTCTGACCAGCTTTTCTGAAAAGCTGGCTGTGGAGAAAAGCTGGCTGTTGGGAAAAGCTGGTGGTTAAAATTTAGGTGTTTGGTTCGGCAGCTGTGCAGAAAAGCTGTTCGTTAGAATCTACGTGTTTGAATAAACAGATTCTCATATTGCAGATTCTTTTCGAACAAAATATAAACTTAAACAGTAAACCAACAAAAGGTCATTAGACAATAATTAGTGGAGTTGATTACATCATAAGTACCGTTACATTGACAACGTTAACTACGACACTAATGCATTACCAATTGCATCTCGAAAAGCAGTCATGTCTAACTCATCAGATGTGCTAGTACTACTCTCACCTACAGGTACATCATGACTCAGGCTAGGTCCTACTTCATCAAAATCTCTATCGTGTAGAGCACTATCTCTAATGAAGTTATGCAATGTCATACATGCAATAATTATCTTCGATTGTTTCTCAAGCGAAAAAGAAGGGAGACTTAGTAGAATTCTCCACTTCATTTTGAGCACCCCAAACGATCGCTCAATAACATTGCGCAGCGATGAGTGTGCATAGTTGAATACTTCTTTGCTCCCAATAGGTTGCCTCGCATTTTGCCATTCCGAAATGTGGTACTTCTAACCCTTATAAGGTGCAAGGTACCCCTTTCTATTTGGATAACCTGAATCGACAAGATAGTATTTACCTGCACAATCATGCAATACAAATGTTAAATACTTAAGACATAAAATAATACTGTATTATAGAAAAGTACTACATATTTATGTACCTTCCGGTGGATGGGGGAACCTGTGCGCATAAGTTATCAAAGTATCTTGTAATACTCTTGTGTCATGTACGGATCCTGGCCATCCTATGACAACAAATGTGAACCTCATATCGAAGTCACAAACAGCCATTACATTCTGCGATGCGTACCCGTGTCGGCCAATATATTTCGCTTGCTCCGAGGCCGGGACTGCCGCTGGAAAGTGACTACCATCAATTGCGCCTATGCAATCCTTGAAGTGTGGCCAAAACCTCGCCTCTCGCAAACGAGGATGAATCTCGATGAAATTTGGGTCTTTTGGCTTGATTATGTCAGATGACATCTTATACAGTGCATTAAGGACTTCACTATACTTGCGACTAATTGTTTCCAAGGAGTGAACAAACTTATTCCTTATCTGCCTAAAAGATTGTGGACCCCCACATGCCCACAAGAATATGCCAAGAGCTTCCATAGTACTGACACCCCGACTAGGAAGCAGACCATAATTTTCTACCAACGTGTCATGCAATCGTCTAAAAACAGTTCGTCGCATGCGAAACATGTCGAAGCAGTCGTTACTACTCTCCAACATTCTCTCAACCCATTGAATACCAGTTTCCACCAATGTTCTTCTAGGACCCTGACTCAAATGCCTGCCCCAAATGTCCACAGCATATAGAGCAACAAGCAATTCACCATCTGTGTCATCCATTTCATCCTCATCAGATGTGTGTGCATAAGGATCACACATCTGCATGCACACAAACAACAGGCAGAAATTCATTTTGCTTGGCCCACCACTCATCTGGCGCACTGATTGAACCAGTATGAGGGTCTCGACCAAGACCTGTAGCCCTTTCATTAAGAGTTTTCCACTGGGTGAACATTCTCTTTAAGGAGTCCCACCTATTCTTCATTTGATCCCTGGTGTATGTGCGACCTGTGCGTTCCTTAAACTTCCTTATGAGGTGTAACACCCAAAATTCTGAATTTGGGATTGATAGAAGAAATCTGAGCAAAATACCATTGATAAATAATTAAACTTTATAATTCACCCTTTTTAAAGGTAAATAATCATAATAAAATAAATAAAGAAACACTATGTAGTAATTGTGCATCATGTGAAAGTTTAACTTGTGCATAAATTTGAAATCTAGAATTTAAAACCTGGTTTGATTTGAATTGGAATTTGGGTTTTGAAAATAAGAAGAAAAGGAAAGTATATACAAAATAAAAAGTATAAATAAAAGTAAGACTAGAGTTTACAAGATATACTTTTAATCTGAGGAGAATTTACCCAAGAATTTGATTTTGAAATTTGAACTCAAATTGGATTTGAAAATGGAGAAAAGAAAATAGAAAATAAAAAGAAAAATAATAAAAACCTGATCTGGGCCACAGAACTGGAATTCGGCCCAACTTCAGCGCGCAGCCCAACCTGGAATTGGGGCCGACATTGGGGCCCCACCTGTCTGTCCCTCGCGCTCGCGCCTCCACTGACTACCGGGTCCCGCGTGTCAGCCGTGTTTCCCTCGCATCCGCGTCGCACGCGCGCACTGACGGGCGGGTCCCGCGCGTCATACGCCTCGTCCCCGCTTCCTGCGCAAGACCGTGTCTCTCTGCGCGTGGGACCCAAATGTCAGAAGCTTCTCCCCGAACAAACTCGCGTGAACCCGCGCTGAATCCTCGCCGTGGTTGTCGCAACGGCGCTACTTCCGCCCGGATTCTTCGGCCGTTGCCGGGAATATAAATATGTGCCGCCACCCCATACTCCTTCATCCTAAGCCGACACCGAAAGACCAAGCGCGCCCGTGGAGAGAGAAAGAAAGCAGAGAGAGAAGTACTGAGTGCCGCCGCCGTTGAACCACGCCGCCTGTTGCCCCTCCGCTTCGATTGTCTCGTCCTGGGCGTTCGCTAGGGACCCGTGAAGCTGTCCGCGCCATCGATTTGAACTGCGTGGCCTCGGGAACTCCGGAATTCCTCACCGTACTTGGAGCTCCGCCGCGTGCCGCCGCGCAGCGTGGGCGAGCTCGCAAACCTCCTCAATCGCCGGTAAGAAACCCCTATCCTCGATCGCCTAGTTCTCCTCTTCGTGTAGCACCTGTTTAATTCAAGGTTGGGACCGGGGGGGCGCTTAATCGCTTAGCGCCGGCGAAGTCCGCCGCCGCGGTGTGCACCGCGCCACCGTGGTCGACCGGCTGGGAAGGGGGTAAGACCGGGGTCGTAGGATGTTGAATTGACGGCTAGGATTAGATCTGGGGGAGGGATAGCTGTGGGCCGTTGGATCGGATCGGTCGGTCCTGGGTGGCCCGAGCTACATTAAATCTGGTCCGTAGATCTCCAATCCAACGTCGGGCGCTGCGTACCGTTTCGGGGTGTGTTAGATTTAATCTACGCCGTAGAATTCTAATCGGATGGCCGTAGTGTCCCGATACCCCTTCGCGGGTTATTTTTGTTAAAGAGCCCCTCGGGTTTCAGTGAATCAACCCGCCGTCCACGTTCACTGTTGACTGAGTCTCGGGTTTCTTGCGCCGAGCCCCCTGTGCTTCTGTTTAATTGAGGCCCAGTCCAGAGAGTTATAAAATCAGGAAAATGAATTAGAAAATGAGTTTTTTAATATAAAAATAATTCCTAGAATTTATATAATTCATAGAAAATGCATATGAACTCCAAATTAATCCATTCCACTTCCTATAATTTTGTAATATTATTGTTTATCAATTAGTGCCACTGGTTTTACATAAAAGTCACATTAAAATTGTTATCTTAACTAATCTTGTAATAAGCACATATAATCTTTGGAAAATCATAACTTAAAATCTACAACTCCAAATTTAGTGATTCCAGTTCCTGTGGTTTTATTTTAATGTGTAGATTATTAATATGTATTTTGCATATATGTTTGGTGTAATGTTAATTTTGCCTATACCATGTATGTTTGTATTGCTACGACTAGCAGTGAGGTCACGAGGATCTGAAGAATCATCCTGGTATCTGGATTCTCAAGGCCCAGGCAAGTTGTGCCCTTGATCACCTCTTTTTACCCACTCATGTTCTAATTAATCATAATGATCTGCATAGGTTAATTTTGATGGGACCCAATAGGTTACCCTAGTTTGACTATCTTTATACCTTGTTCACCACTGAATCTTTGGGTAGTACTTGCTATCGCTTTATGTGGTTTTAGGTATAGAGATACATATTACTACTCATGATTATATTTTTATTGTCAGTTGTTATTTATTGTTCATGTTAAGATCATTATGTTAATTGGAACATGGAGAACCACCCGGGAAAACAGTGCTACCACGAGGGTGGAATGGGACGCCCTTGGCTGATTAATTAGGAAAGCTAGTGGAAGACTACCTTACCCGAAAGGGGCAAGGGCAGTAGGGGAGAGGTCAGTGTAGGGAGGCCCTCGGGAGGATTTTGCTGCGATGGCGGTCCTGCAAGGGATTCCTGCACTGGATCTTCCTATAAACTGTAGCGGGTTTTCTGAAGCTAGTGGAACTTTGTAAAGGCCTCGTAGTGTTACCCTGCCTCGCCTCCTCGGTAGAGGTGTATGGGAAGTCGCGATCCTTTGGCAGATGGGTAACATGACTTGTGGGTAAAGATGCGCAACCTCTGCAGAGTGTAAAACTAGTATACTAGCCGTGCTCACGGTCATGAGCAGCTCGGACACTCACATGATTAAATTATGGAACTTAAACTCAATTTGTCATATGCATTGCATCGCAGGTGATGTTGTTACTTTTGTTCTACTACTTAATTGAGTTTGGTATTTACTTATACTTAGTAATTGCTAATAAAATTTTGACCAACTTTAAAAGCAATGCTCAGCTCTAACCATCCTCTTTGGTAAGCCTTACACTTCACGTGAGCTCCCACCTTTGGCGAGTTCATGCACATTATTCCCCACAACTTGTTGAGCGATGAACGTATGTGAGCTCACTCTTGCTGTCTCACACCCCCCCCCCCCCACAGGTCAAGAACAGGTACCGCAGGATGAGGCGCTTGGAGAATGCTGTGACGAGTTCGTGAGAGGTCTAGGCCGTCGTCTCCCAGTCAACTTCGGGTTGCTGGACCGTTGTCTCCTTATAATGTAATTGCTTATTTTGTATAGAACCTCTATTATATAGTAAAGTTGTGACATCCGATCCTGTGCCACTATACATCATATGTGTGAGACTTGGTCCCAGCATACCTGGTGTTTATGTTCGCGCCCGGGTCTTGGTGCCCCTAAAACCCGGGTGTGACAGAAGTGGTATCAGAGCAATGTTGACTGTAGGACGAAACCTAGATAGAACTGGACAACCACTATCTACTTACCTTTGCTACTCTGATCTTTTCAAAACTTTCCTTAATCTTTTCTCATCTATTTCCGCTTCACTCTGATTATTCTTATCTCTTCTTTCTAAAGACAAATGTGGATTTCACACTTTGAAATCCTATGACTGAAGTGACCTTTAGGAACAGGAGACCTAATCCTAGGAACAAAAACAAAACTATTTTTATAAGTGTCTATGTATTTGAATGTTTGTTCTTATGATATCTGTCTGATTTGGATCTTTGATTGAGTGTGATGGGTTGTGGAGTAATGTCCACAACTACATCTGCATATACATCTAGGTATAAAAGATAGCATTTGTAAGATAACTAGACAAACTAGATTATCCCCTTAGAAAATATATGTAGTATTCCGTATCTATCTCATCTTGACATATTCTATCTTACCTTTGGACATTCACCTCGTACAACTAATTACCCTAGTCTTGACATAGAATATCTAGCCCAGCCCTGCCAAAGAAATTCCAGTACATAACCAACTATTAGCTTATTCATTCTGTCTACTAAATGATTCCCTTGCAAAGCTATCTTACCATATGCTTCTAACTTAGATGGTCAATACCAGGCGGGGTGGTGGAATTGATTTACCTGCTAATCGACAACCTCAACCACAGTCAGCAGAGATGAATCCTCCTAATCCTCCACAAGGCGGAGTCGATCCACTAGTCGCAGCTCAAATGAGAATGATGCAGCAAATGGCTGACACTATGGCAGATATGCGCACCCAAATGCAGCAAGAACGCCAAGAAATGCACCAGGAAAGAGAGGATGCACGTCGGGAAATGCGCCAAGAGCGGGAAGAGATACGCCAGGAGAGGAGAGTACAACAACAGCAGCTGCAGCAACAACTTCAACAACAGCAGCAACAACAACAAGTGCCATTGCCTCCACCTCCACCACCAGTCCTACCCCGGGACAAGCACCGGGAATTCATGAGCCACAAACCACCAACCTTCTCCAACTCCGCAGATCCACTGCAAGCAGATGACTGGTTAAAGTCCATAGAGAAGATGCTCAACATAGCCCAGTGCTCGGACCGAGAGAAAGTACTCTATGCATCGGGTCGTCTTGCTGGTCCCGCTGCGGATTGGTGGGATGCGTACTGTGCAGCCCATGCTGCTGCCGATACCATTACCTGGGAAGAATTCTCCACACAATTCAGGAATTACCATATTCCTGCTGGACTCATGAAGATTAAGAGGAAGGAGTTTCTATCTCTCAAGCAAGGAAGTATGTCCGTGAGTGAATATAGGGACAAATTCATTCAGTTATCTCGATATGCTCCCAGAGATGTTGAAGATGATGAGCAAAAGCAGGAGCTCTTTCTGGACGGATTAATTGGACCCTTGCAATATCAACTGGTATCGCACACATTTCCATCCTTCCAAAGGCTACTTGACAAAGCTATTGCTGTAGAAAACAAGAGGAGTATATTTGGAGAGAAAAGAAAGGCTATCAACCAAGGGCCGGCTGGAAGTAGTTCCCGTCCTCGCTATACTACCACTCCCAATACACCAGCTAGTGGCAGTTCTGGACAACAAACTCAACAGACACCAACTGCTCCTCCAAAAGCAAGCACTCCAGGAGGAACCGTTGCTCCCAACACAACCGCCATCAGAACATGCTTCAAGTGTGGACAACCGGGACACTACGCCAACTACTGTCCCAACAGAGCTGCCTACACTACACCGGCTCCGATGAAACAAGGACAAGCCTCGGCAGGAAAGAGTCAGCCCCTATCTATCAACCGGGGATATGCCCATCATGCAGAAGTAGAAGCTGAACCCGGTGAACTTGAAATTCAAGAAGAAGAGCCAGTTGGAGATGAAGTAGTCGGTGAAGAAGTCAACGAGCAACAAGAATAAAGAGATAAACATAGATATAGATACATATATATATATATATTTTACTATTTGTAAGACCTAAATATTAGTTTAGCCAGTAGTAGTATTTTACTATTTTAGTAATAATAATAAGGTCCATTTGACCCTGTGTTTTGCTAATAAGATATGCATCATGCCGAGATTTTGTTTATGCATATGTGTTGAATCAATATAAACATGCACCCTTTTTCCTTACAAATCTCGAGGACGAGATTATTTTTAAGGGGGGTAGGATTTGTAACACCCAAAATTCTGAATTTGGGATTGATAGAAGAAATCTGAGCAAAATACCATTGATAAATAATTAAACTTTATAATTCACCCTTTTTAAAGGTAAATAATCATAATAAAATAAATAAAGAAACACTATGTAGTAATTGTGCATCATGTGAAAGTTTAACTTGTGCATAAATTTGAAATCTAGAATTTAAAACCTGGTTTGATTTGAATTGGAATTTGGGTTTTGAAAATAAGAAGAAAAGGAAAGTATATACAAAATAAAAAGTATAAATAAAAGTAAGACTAGAGTTTACAAGATATACTTTTAATCTGAGGAGAATTTACCCAAGAATTTGATTTTGAAATTTGAACTCAAATTGGATTTGAAAATGGAGAAAAGAAAATAGAAAATAAAAAGAAAAATAATAAAAACCTGATCTGGGCCACAGAACTGGAATTCGGCCCAACTTCAGCGCGCAGCCCAACCTGGAATTGGGGCCGACATTGGGGCCCCACCTGTCTGTCCCTCGCGCTCGCGCCTCCACTGACTACCGGGTCCCGCGTGTCAGCCGTGTTTCCCTCGCATCCGCGTCGCACGCGCGCACTGACGGGCGGGTCCCGCGCGTCATACGCCTCGTCCCCGCTTCCTGCGCAAGACCGTGTCTCTCTGCGCGTGGGACCCAAATGTCAGAAGCTTCTCCCCGAACAAACTCGCGTGAACCCGCGCTGAATCCTCGCCGTGGTTGTCGCAACGGCGCTACTTCCGCCCGGATTCTTCGGCCGTTGCCGGGAATATAAATATGTGCCGCCACCCCATACTCCTTCATCCTAAGCCGACACCGAAAGACCAAGCGCGCCCGTGGAGAGAGAAAGAAAGCAGAGAGAGAAGTACTGAGTGCCGCCGCCGTTGAACCACGCCGCCGTTGCCCCTCCGCTTCGATTGTCTCGTCCTGGGCGTTCGCCAGGGACCCGTGAAGCTGTCCGCGCCATCGATTTGAACTGCGTGGCCTCGGGAACTCCGGAATTCCTCACCGTACTTGGAGCTCCGCCGCGTGCCGCCGCGCAGCGTGGGCGAGCTCGCAAACCTCCTCAATCGCCGGTAAGAAACCCCTATCCTCGATCGCCTAGTTCTCCTCTTCGTGTAGCACCTGTTTAATTCAAGGTTGGGACCGGGGGGGCGCTTAATCGCTTAGCGCCGGCGAAGTCCGCCGCCGCGGTGTGCACCGCGCCACCGTGGTCGACCGGCTGGGAAGGGGGTAAGACCGGGGCCGTAGGATGTTGAATTGACGGCTAGGATTAGATCTGGGGGAGGGATAGCTGTGGGCCGTTGGATCGGATCGGTCGGTCCTGGGTGGCCCGAGCTACATTAAATCTGGTCCGTAGATCTCTAATCCAACGTCGGGCGCTGCGTACCGTTTCGGGGTGTGTTAGATTTAATCTACGCCGTAGAATTCTAATCGGATGGCCGTAGTGTCCCGATACCCCTTCGCGGGTTATTTTTGTTAAAGAGCCCCTCGGGTTTCAGTGAATCAACCCGCCGTCCACGTTCACTGTTGACTGAGTCTCGGGTTTCTTGCGCCGAGCCCCCTGTGCTTCTGTTTAATTGAGGCCCAGTCCAGAGAGTTATAAAATCAGGAAAATGAATTAGAAAATGAGTTTTTTAATATAAAAATAATTCCTAGAATTTATATAATTCATAGAAAATGCATATGAACTCCAAATTAATCCATTCCACTTCCTATAATTTTGTAATATTATTGTTTATCAATTAGTGCCACTGGTTTTACATAAAAGTCACATTAAAATTGTTATCTTAACTAATCTTGTAATAAGCACATATAATCTTTGGAAAATCATAACTTAAAATCTACAACTCCAAATTTAGTGATTCCAGTTCCTGTGGTTTTATTTTAATGTGTAGATTATTAATATGTATTTTGCATATATGTTTGGTGTAATGTTAATTTTGCCTATACCATGTATGTTTGTATTGCTACGACTAGCAGTGAGGTCACGAGGATCTGAAGAATCATCCTGGTATCTGGATTCTCAAGGCCCAGGCAAGTTGTGCCCTTGATCACCTCTTTTTACCCACTCATGTTCTAATTAATCATAATGATCTGCATAGGTTAATTTTGATGGGACCCAATAGGTTACCCTAGTTTGACTATCTTTATACCTTGTTCACCACTGAATCTTTGGGTAGTACTTGCTATCGCTTTATGTGGTTTTAGGTATAGAGATACATATTACTACTCATGATTATATTTTTATTGTCAGTTGTTATTTATTGTTCATGTTAAGATCATTATGTTAATTGGAACATGGAGAACCACCCGGGAAAACAGTGCTACCACGAGGGTGGAATGGGACGCCCTTGGCTGATTAATTAGGAAAGCTAGTGGAAGACTACCTTACCCGAAAGGGGCAAGGGCAGTAGGGGAGAGGTCAGTGTAGGGAGGCCCTCGGGAGGATTTTGCTGCGATGGCGGTCCTGCAAGGGATTCCTGCACTGGATCTTCCTATAAACTGTAGCGGGTTTTCTGAAGCTAGTGGAACTTTGTAAAGGCCTCGTAGTGTTACCCTGCCTCGCCTCCTCGGTAGAGGTGTATGGGAAGTCGCGATCCTTTGGCAGATGGGTAACATGACTTGTGGGTAAAGATGCGCAACCTCTGCAGAGTGTAAAACTAGTATACTAGCCGTGCTCACGGTCATGAGCAGCTCGGACACTCACATGATTAAATTATGGAACTTAAACTCAATTTGTCATATGCATTGCATCGCAGGTGATGTTGTTACTTTTGTTCTACTACTTAATTGAGTTTGGTATTTACTTATACTTAGTAATTGCTAATAAAATTTTGACCAACTTTAAAAGCAATGCTCAGCTCTAACCATCCTCTTTGGTAAGCCTTACACTTCACGTGAGCTCCCACCTTTGGCGAGTTCATGCACATTATTCCCCACAACTTGTTGAGCGATGAACGTATGTGAGCTCACTCTTGCTGTCTCACACCCCCCCACAGGTCAAGAACAGGTACCGCAGGATGAGGCGCTTGGAGAATGCTGTGACGAGTTCGTGAGAGGTCTAGGCCGTCGTCTCCCAGTCAACTTCGGGTTGCTGGACCGTTGTCTCCTTATAATGTAATTGCTTATTTTGTATAGAACCTCTATTATATAGTAAAGTTGTGACATCCGATCCTGTGCCACTATACATCATATGTGTGAGACTTGGTCCCAGCATACCTGGTGTTTATGTTCGCGCCCGGGTCTTGGTGCCCCTAAAACCCGGGTGTGACATGAGGTTAGCATACCCTTCGGCATTAAGAAATTGTTGTGGCATGTTCCGTGCATTGACCTCTTCTACACAAATTTCTGTGTAAATTTTTGTTGCTCTACTATCCCACTTTGCAATGACTTTGCCAGACTTGTCCATCTAGTGGAAAACAAGTGTACACGATATGAAAATACGTATTGAAGTGCTTTTACTAACCAAACAAAGTTAACACTTAACTGACCATATAATAACATAAGGTACTACCATAAGGAGTCACATTCGGTTTGACATAATTACATATACAGACTTAAGGAAGTCATGTGCTGGTAGACACAAAAGCACACGGAACAATTTACAAGTGCGTAGTAAGCAAAAGGCTGATCTATCCCTATTACCCTAACACTTGTCAGGTAGGTTCAGCATGTTCTAACTTACACCTCATTGTCACTAAACGAAGGCATCTGATCGGAGTCATATTCAACACCCCAGAAGTTTTCGAAGTGCTCCGCAAAGTCCCAGTCTGGAGTAAGGTCGTCGTCAGCAGGGGGTGGTGAGGACAAGGTAGAAGGTTCGTAGCTGCTGTCACCCGGGTTGTTTACGTTGTTCACGATGTCCAAATTCTCTTGCAACACCAGAGAGTCTTGCTCCAGCATGCAAGCTATGTCCTCCAATGCTACACGAAGTTTTGTAGCGTCAAATGAGGTCAACCCGCGACCAGGACGGATTGTTTCCCTCGCTACCAAAAAAATCTTGTCCGCAATCTCTTGCATCCTTCCAATTGCCTTGTCGGCTATGGAGTCTGCTGAATCCATCTGATGTGGATTTATTAGGTCGTTAGTATACCAGACATGGGGACTATCTACAAAAATTTGGCGTAGTCACATGTCCTGTCCTAGGCTGCTAACAAAGTAGGGGACAATTACCACAATTTACTAGGCACGTGTGTACTAATGATAGTACTAACAGACTGTCAATGGATTACCCAAAAACGTGAACATATTTGGAACTCGATCTTCTAATACATACACAGGTAGTAACTAACAAATTATGAACTCAACCCTAAACATAGAAAAGGTTGTGACAAACAAAGTAATAAAGACCCCGAGTACACCATACAAACAACAGGTACTAACTACCAAAGTATCAACTAATCCGTCAACAAATAATAGTGACACAATAGATGAATGGTATCCCAAGAAAACCATAATCAAAAATTGGGGCAGCACCTGTTGACAGTATAGTGCGCAACAAATTGAGTATCACATTACCTTGGTTGCACTAGATCTTGGAACCGAAGACAGACCTCCGACGTGATACGGGTATATGAAGGCGACAATGCACAAAAAATGAGATTAGTACGTGGATCCATAACAGTAATGATTAACTGAATAAACAGGAGATCAGTCGGCAGTGGTTCAAGGCTAAACAAATACCAAACGGGGCAGGACGAACCCTAGCAACACGAGATGACGGTCAGGATCGAGGCGAGGTACACCGTACCTGGGAAGATGACGACGCGACGTGGGGGAGTAGAGGAACCTTCACGACGAGAAGCAGCGGCGCCGGTGTGGGTGCGGTAAACCTAGCGATAGTAAATGGGTCAACCAAAGTCCATGGCGGCGGCGGTGAATGAGAGGGTCCGGATGGAGGAGAGAGCCCGTACCTTCGAAGACGAAGAAGACAGGGGGAGAGGTTCCTTCGCGGCGGGGCTACGGCGAAGAGGTTGCGCGAACCCTAGAAATGACGGGAATGAGACGCCGCTGAGGGAAACAGACGGTTGGGATGGAGGACTTCGCGGATGGAGGTCGGCCGTACCTGCGAAGACGACGGCGGTGGCGCGTTGGGTGCGCGGCGGCGGCGCGTTGGGTGCGCTGCGGCGGCGCGTGCTTCGGCGAGTACCCTAACCCAACGCGAAGTGGACAGACTTCTATCCGAAGCCAAGTGAAGGCCGCTTCCAGCGGAGCGTGCGCGGGGGGCTTCTTACCGAAGCGCGTCGGCCAGAATCCACGCCAAAAGCTGAGCGTTTGGTTCCAGCTTCTGCTTCTGGCGGCCAGAAGCCGAGCAGAAGCTCAACCAAACAGGGGCTTTGCTGATGGGGAGTAAAACAGAGAAAGCTGAGGCCCGGGAAGATGGAAAAAAGCAAGCTATGGCCAAAAATCGAAGGATGGATGTCAAGAGAAATCTTGAAGATAACTATTACAGACCTATCAATAATATTATCAGTTTATCTAATGATGACTTTTTGAATGAGACTAAAAATGTTGGTATTAAATTGGATAATAACGACAATAGATATTTTGATCTCATCAAAGAAATGGAAATTGCTAGATCTTGTCTAGCCCAGAAAAAAGAACTGAATGCAATGAATGATAATGATAGACTTTTGATGGACGAAGAATCTAAAGCAGATGACTTCATCACAGTCTAGTCTAGGAAAAAAAGAGGAAGAAGAAGAATTTCAAATTTTCGCCTATAATTAAGGAAAAGGAAAATCCTAACCTTAAATAAAAAAAGGCAAAGGCAATGGGAAAATCCCGGGCCAAAAAAACAGAAAACTAAAGTGACCTAATGAAAGGCTTCATATGGAATTGTAGAGGGTTGAAGAAAAAGGACATATCCTCTTTTATTAAAAGCATCATTCATCATCATAGACTCGGTTTCTTGGTCCTATGGAAACCATGACAGAAGAGATAAGTGATTATCTTATTATGAAATTTGACCCACTTAGAGGCTGTTTGTTTTAGTTTATAGATTATATAATCTGGATTATAATCTAAATTATATAATCTAGATTATAATCTAGACATATTATAATTTACATGTAGTTAGTTGGTAGTCTAGATTATACAAATATAGATTATTCAAAAAGACAGTAATTGTCGGGTACCATAATTAGGGGTACCCCCAATGCTCCTAATCATGGCTGGTAAACACCCTCAGACCAACTGACGGGTGCGGTTCAAGTCAAGGATTCGTCTACCCAAGGGAAGCGATCTCACCCGAGCCCAGCCTCGGGCTGGAGCAGTAGTTCAGACGAGTTCACGCCTCGCCCGAGGGCCTCCTCAGGCAGCGGGCGCCCCCTCAGCTCTCCCGAAGCCCGGCTCGGGCAGGCTTCGTTGTGAAGCAACCTTGGCCAGACCGCCTCACCAACCGACCGCTTCGCAGGCGCATTCAATGCAGGGGATGCCTGACGCCGTATCCTGACACAGGCGCCTCAGTCGGCCAGGCCGAAGTGACCGCAGTCACTTCGCCCCTCTTCTTTACTGTCTGATGTGACAGGAAAACAGCGTCGCTCGCTTCGCTCCGACTGCCGTGTCAACCCCCAGGCGACGACTGACAACAAGTCACGATCAACCACCGAGTTCAACCACGGGCGCAACAGGAAGCTCTGCCTCGCCCGACCTCAGGCTCCGGCCTCGGGAGGAGGTTTCCGCCTCGCCCGACCCCCGGACTCGGCCTCGACCTCAGTCTCGGGAGGAATCGCGTCCTCGCCCGACCCCGGCCTCGGCCTCAAGAGAAGTCTTTGCCTCGACCGACCTTGGGCTCGGACCGACCGCGCCAACAAGGGGATACATCATTACCCTATTCCTAGCCTGCTTAGGCTACAAGGAACAAGACCGGCGTCCCATCTGGCTTACCCCAGCGACGGGTAATGATGGTGCCCAGCATGCACCATGACGCCGATGGCTCTCAGCCCCTTACAGCAGCAAGGAGACGTCAGCAGGATCCTTGCCGCACTGCCAGCTGTGCTCCTACAGGACTCAGGCGCTCCTCCGACGGCCACGCCATCACATGTACATGGCCCAAGCTCTCCCCCGACAGCCACGTTGGCATGTACACAGGGCTTAGGCACTCCACTGCCGGACACGTTAGCGCATAGCTACGCCCCCCGTTGTATGTCTGGACCCTCTCCTTGCGTCTATAAAAGGGAGGTCCAGGGCCACCCTGAGGAGGGTTCGCGCGGGGGAAGGAGCAGGACGAACGGGCTCCCGCTCTCTATCTCTCTCTCCCTCACGCGACGCGCTTGTAACCCCTACTACGAGCGACACCCCTGGTGCAGGATAATACAAGGCTTGTCCCACCTCCTGTGTTCCATCCCGCGCCAACCCATCTGGGCAGGGGCACGCAGCGATTTCACTCGTCGGTCCAGGGACCCCCGGGTCCAAAACGCCGACAGTTGGTGCGCCAGGTAGGGGCCTGCTGCGTGTTAACGAACACCTTCCCGTTGAGTTCCAAATGGGGAGTCTTCAGCAACCTCTTCAGCCCAGGACGGTACTCCGCTTCGGGAGTCTCGACGGCAGCTACGACATGGTACTCCTCCCCTCGCGGTGCGACGACAACGAAGGTCTCCTGACTCGCCCGGCGGCAGCGAGCTCAGCGACAGCATCTCCTCGCGGCGGAAGAGGTGGGCTCCGGTCGTCCTCGCCACCCTCCTCGCCGGAGGAGGCAGAGACGAGGCAACCATGGCCACGCAGGAGGCGGCACCTTGACGGCTGTCGCAACAGAGCGAGTCGACGACGTCGGCACTCCCCTGGGGGACATGTCGGGCATTGTCCTCGCACCTAAGACGACGGCGGGTGTCACTTCCCCACGACGTGTCAGCCCCAAGCGAACTGACGACGCCAGCACCCTCGTAAAGGATCTGCTGGGTGTTACCCTCGTACCTGAGATGACGGTGTGCTCTGCCCCCGACGCGACCTCACCACCGTCCATCGACCAAGAGGTACCGTCCGTTTTCCATCCCGTACCTTTCCGATTCAGCTTCGATCCACCTAGCGACCCCGCTACGGTGAGCGCCTTCATAAAGGCGTATCCAAACCTTCCGGGGTACCACATGTGGTCGACCTGGGACCGATTGACAGCCGTCTCAATCTTCGGATCGGCGGGTTCCGAGGAAGAGGACGACCCCGACTCTGGTTGGGATTTCTCTGACCTCAGTGACCCCGGTGCCATGCGGGACTTCATGACCGCATGTGACCACTGCCTCTTCGGTTGTTCTGACGATGGCCATGACCTTGACGACGAAGGTTACGACCCGAGTCGCGAATGTTTCCACGTCGATCAGGGAGATCACAACGAAGGCAACCATCTTGGTATGCCAGATGTTGACGATCCCCCTGGGCCCGCATCTCGCGTTGACATCCTGCGGGAGCTAGCTGTGGTCCCAGTCCCTGCGGGGGGTCAGGACATACAGCTCGAGCAAATCCGTGAGATGCAGGCCCGGGTCGACGGGGAAGCAGGCCGGCTTGTGCAGCTCCGACAGAACATCGAACAGGAGTGGGCAGGCCAAACACTCGCTGGAGAAGCCTGTCATCAGGCCCAAGACATCCGGCACCGCATCGTCGACAGTGCCAGGGCAGCGCTGCCCCTGGCCGTCAGCGGGTCCAGCCAGGACCTAGCTGCAGCGGCGATGCTACTTCGAGCCATGCCGGAACCATCCACCACCGAGGGCCGGCGCATCCAGGGCGAACTCAAGGATCTCCTGGAAGGCGCCGCAGTTCGACGAGCCGAGAGCTCCGCCTCCCGGAGGCGAGCTGACCCCTCGGAGCATCACGCGGTGTCCTCCCGACGCATTCGGGAAGCCTCGGTCCATCCCGAGCGCACGCGGGATGAGGCGTCTGCCGCCCGGGATCGCCTCGGCAACGAGCACCACCATCTCGACCATCGAGCCCGCCTCGACGAGAAGGTGCGCCGAGGCTACCATCCCAGGCGTGGGGGACGCTGCAACAGCGAGGAGGATCGCAGACCTTCACCCGAACCACCCGGTCCGCGGGTCTTCAGCCGGGCCATACGACGAGCGTCGTTCCCTGCCCGTTTCCGAGCCCCGACTACCATCACCAAGTACTCGGGGGAGACGAGGCCAGATCTGTGGCTCGCGGACTACTGACTGGCATGCCAGTTGGGAGGGGCGGATGATGACAACCTCATCATTCCGTAATCTACCCTTTTTCCACTCCAACGCCGCCCGAGCCTGGCTGGAGCATCTGCCTCCTACGCAGATCTCCGACTGGGACGATCTGGTCAAGGCTTTCGCGGGAAACTTCCAAGGCACGTACGTGCGCCCTGGGAACTCGTGGGATCTCCGAAGCTGCCGCCAGCAGCCAGGGGAGTCCCTCTGAGAGTACATCCGGTGGTTTTCGAAGCAGCGCACCGAGCTGCCCAACGTTACCGACTCGGATGTCATCGGGGCTTTCCTCGCCGGCACCACTTGCCGAGACCTGGTGAGCAAACTGGGGCGCAAGACTCCCACCCATGCGAGCGAACTGATGGACGTCGCCACCAAGTTCGCCTCGAGTCAAGAGGCGGTCGAAGCCATCTTCCAAAAGGACAAGCAGCCTCAGGGAGAGCCGAAGAAAGATGCCCCCGAGGCGTCCGCCCAGCGGGGCACGAAGAAAAAAGCCAAGAACAAGTCGCAAGCGAAGCGCGACGCCGCTGACGTGAATCTCGTCGCTGCGGCCGAGCACAGGAACCCTCGGAAACCTCCTGGAGGGGTCGACGCGTTCGACAAGATGCTCAAGGAGCTGTGCCCCTATCACCAGGGGCCCGTCAAGCACACCCTCGAAGAATGTGTCATGCTCCGACGCTACTTCCATAAGACCGGGCCTCCGGCGGAAGATGGCAAGGGCCATGACAACAACAAGAAGGAGGGCGGCAAGGAAGAGGAGTTCCCGGAGGTCCACAACTGCTTCATGATCTACGGCGGGCAGGCGGCGAATGCCTCGGCTCGACACCGCAAGCAGGAGCGCTGAGAGGTCTGCTTGGTGAAGGTGGCAGCGCTGGTCTACCTAGACTGGTCCGACAAGCCTATCACCTTCGACCAAGGCGACCACCCCGACTTTGTGCCAAGCCCAGGAAGGTACCCGCTCGTCGTTGATCCGATCATCGGCAACGTTAGGCTCTCCAAAGTCCTCATGGATGGAGGCAGCAGCCTTAACATCATCTACGCCGAGACCCTAGAACTCTTGGGGGTTGATCGGTCCGAGGTCCGGGCTGGTGCGGCACCCTTCCACGGGATCGCACCCGGGAAGCGAATCCTACCCCTCGGACGGATCAACTTACCCGTCTGCTTTGGGACTCCCTCCAACTTCCGAAAGGAAGCTCTCACCTTCGAGGTCATCGGGTTCCGAGGAACCTACCATGCGGTGTTTGGAAGACCATGCTACGCCAAGTTCATGGTTGTCCCCAACTACACCTACCTCAGGCTCAAGATGTTGGTCCCGAACGGGATCATCACCGTCGGATCCACATACCGCCACGCGTACGAATGCGACGTGGAGTGCGTGGAGTACGCTGAGGCCCTCACCGAGTCCGAGGCCCTCATCGCTGACCTGGAACGCCTCTCCAAGGAGGCACCCGACGCGAAGCGGCACGCCGGCAACTTCGAACCAGTTGAGGCGGTCAAGTCCGTCTCTCTCAACCCCAGCAACGACGCCAGCAAGAAAATCTGGATCAGCTCCGAGCTCGACCCCAAATAAAAAGCAATGCTCATCGACTTTCTCCGCGCGAACGCCGAAGTCTTTGCATGGAGTCCCTCGGACATGCCCGGCATACCGAGGGATGTCGCCGAGCACTCAGTGGATATCAGAACTGGAGCCCGACCCGTGAAGCAAACCTTGCGCCGTTTTGACGAAGAAAAGCGCAGGGCCATAGGCGAGGAGATCCACAAGCTACTCGCGGCAGGGTTCATCAAAGAGGTATTCCATCCCGAATGGTTAACTAACCCTGTTCTTGTAAGGAAGAAGGATGGGAAATGGAGGATGTGTGTAGACTACACTGGTCTAAACAAAGCATGTCCTAAAGTTCCCTACCCTCAACCTTGCATCGATCAAATCGTGGACTCCACTGCTGGGTGTGAAACCCTATCATTCCTCGATGCCTACTCAGGCTATCACCAAATCAAGATGAAAGAGTCCGACCAGCTCGCAACTTCTTTCATCACACCTTTTGGCATGTACTGTTACACTACAATGACATTTGGTTTGAGGAATGCAGGTGCCACCTACCAGAGGTGCATGAACCACGTGTTCGGAGAACATATCGGCAGAACGGTCGAGGCTTACGTCGATGACATCGTTGTCAAGACGAAGAAAGCCTCTGACCTCCTCTCTCACCTTGAAACAACATTCAAGTGTTTGAGAGCGAAAGGTGTGAAACTCAATCCTAAGAAGTGTGTCTTCGGAGTTGTTGGGGACTTGTTCTCAAGTGCTATGAATTAAGAACAAGGCAACACAAAAAGGTTAATGATTAATGCCCTTCGTCCTTCAGAGCATTATCTCCCTTAGGATATAATGATCTTCAGACGAAGGTCATGAAGGACGTACCTTCGACATTATGATATATCTCAATGAAAGGAGAAGCATATGAGACATGAGAAATAACATGAATAATCATATGTCATCATTAATATCCTTTAATCATATAGCCATGAATGCACTTGAACAATATTGAATTACATTTTTACCTTCGGCTTGACAGAAGGCAAAAGTTCAAGCGTGACGCGCGAGTGAATACAAGTCAGCGTGAACAGTACGGGGGTACTGTTCATCTATTTATAGACACAGGACACAACCTGTGACGAATTACAATTATGCCCCTCATAAAAGTTTACAATCATTGACTCAGACCTTTATGGATTAAAAGGTCATTCTATCTCTATGTCGGTTAGTAATGCCGAAGCTTCATGAAAAGGAACCTTCGGTCATCTCCTGGGAACAACTTCAGCCGAAGCTGCTTCTTCCCGTAAGACCTTCGGCGCAACGAAGCATGGCCCCAACAGTAGCCCCTTTCGCGGTGCTAGATCGTTTTTCGTAACGAGCTTGATCCGTGAAAAAAGCCTCTCAAGCTTCGGGAAGCCGAAGGTCCAAAAAACACCTTCCCTGAGCTCGTTGCCGGGAAACGATCCAGTTTCTGAGCGCGTGCCAGGCCCACCTTGCAGAGTTACTGTTTGTTCTCTGCGGTCCACCGCGCAGCGAGTGCAAGTGACTGCCCGCCTGGTGTAAAAATCCTGGCGCTTCGCCTTCTTACCTGCAGCACTATATAAACAGACGAGTAGGTGTGAAGTTACCACAGCATTCATTGCTATTTGCACTGTTTTGCTGCCAAAATTTTTAACCATAGCCGAAGCTTGATACTCAGAATTGAACAAAGGTCCAACTCGAAGTCTGCTTCGTCAGAAGGAAAGGCTTCGGGAGAAAAAAGTATTCAATTTCCACAAACTCAATCAAATGGCCAGGGTGCGATCTACCGCCAGAGTTGAGCGTGAAGGAGACGAAGCTGAAGGTTCGGAGACTGTTCCCATCTCCGAAGCAATGCAACGATCCGGACTGGTAACTGCGGAAGAAATGCCCGCTGCTGAAGCAGACCCGACAACTGCCGAAGGAGAAGAAGAGAACATTGAAGAAACTGATCCCGAAGATGACTATCGCATTGCCATGCCCAGCAAGCCCAGTCACTTAGACTTCGGAAAATCGACCATTTCGAAGGCTGATCTCGCCAAGATGATAAAGTCAGGTTATTTCAGTGAAAATCAGAAGAAACTACTTCGCTTCGGGGGAGAAGAGACTACCCCGAAGCCAGAGAAGAACGAGATAGTCATTTTCAAGAGCTTTTTAAAGGCTGGGCTGAGATTCCCCCTTCATGGTATTATTGCAGATGTATTGAAGAAGTTTGGAATTTACTTTCATCAATTGACTCCTAACGCCATCGTTAGGCTTAGTGTTTACATCTGGGCCCTCCGAAGCCAGGCTGTGGAACCGTTTGCCGACAGTTTTTGTCGAGTTCATGAGTTACATTACCAAACAAAGGCCAGAAAAGATGGATTACATGATAATTTTGGTTGCTACAATTTTGCCTACCGGAAAACAACAAAGTTTCCTGTTATTAGCTACCGAAGCAAATGGCCGGCAGGCTGGAAGTCTGAGTGGTTTTATGTGAAGGTTGACGAAGACGAAGAAAAGTTGGTACAAAGCCCACTTGAATTAATCTTCGGAGAAACAAGGCCGCGATGCCACATGACATTAGAAGGTCCCACCTGGGCTGCACTGGGTGAGTTTGAAATTATTTCAGAGCATATCGGTACCAGGGATCTGGTTCAAGAGTTCTTGGCGTTCAGGGTTTTCCCTACTCTAAAAGAATGGGAAATGCCAAAGCTAGAGGGGGAGAAGAAGAAGGGGGAACTTGTCCGGCTTCCTTACCATTTCAAATTCAAGAAATACTTTAAAAAACCTTGCAAAGAGTGGCTGGACACAGTTGAGGTAATGTGCAATGAAATTCTTGGGAATTATTCCAAAAAAGAAGATCAACTGATGACCGCGGCCTTCGGCACCCGTCCGAAGCGAAGGCTGAACCGAGTGTTTGATGCCCTGGGTTTCGAGTACCCTGACTATGAACGGTTGAACAAGGGTGCTGAGGGCCAAAAAAGAAAAAGAGTGGCCGAAACTTTGAACAAGGATGAGGAAAAACCACCAAAAGAGAAGAAAATTCCCAAGAAGAGAAAAATATCAACTCCAAAGCGAAAATTATCCGATGAAGAGGGGACTCCTGCACCACCTTCTACCAGCGACGTGGAGGAAATCTTAAAGGTAATGACTGAACCCCTGCCCGCGAAGCTAAGTCCATTAGGGCCTCAACTGACGAAGCTTTTTCGAAAGGTGGAGGAGCCGGAAAAAACGAAGATAACCAAAACAAAGAGGCAAAGAATTATTGCAGTGACCGAAGTTATTGACAAGACGCCTCCTAGGGCTTCAGCTCGGAAAACGCCAGCGGTTGAGGGCACAACAACTGTCGAAGTCGCACCTTCGGAGGTCGCGGCTACCGAAGCCGCTTCAGCCGAAGATGTGAACTTGGAAACTACAATTGAAGACATCGACAAAATTTTGCTAGACATGGCTGCAGAAGAAGCTGCCACTGCTGCTGAAGAAACCATGGCCACAGTGCCTGGAAAGGGAAAAGAAATAGCCGAAGATACTTCGGAAGACGAAGCCTACATATTTCAAAGTTTAGCTGGTCATGAACTGTCAAAGGCCGAAATAGAAGAGCTTAAAGACTATGCCAAATCGTGCGGATATAAGCCAGGAGCTCTTCTTTTCGGAGGTGTCGACGATGAAAAATTAGGCTGCATTCGAGATCAAGCTGGAGCTAAGGTCATCGGTACTCTATCAAAGAGTATCGGTTTTCCAAAGCTAGAAACAGATATCAGCCGCTACCGACGACAACATATCGTCGGTAGCTTATTTTATTCCAATTTCAAGGTAAACAATTTTTCTCTGACTTCTATTGTTTTTAATAATGGAAATATTCCTAACGAAGGTTGTTTATGTGCAGAGCATGCTTCTAAGCAAAGCTTTGAAGATGCAGCAAGATTTAGAGGATAAAAAACACGAAGCTATAATTGAAAATTTGGAGAGCAAAATAAAAGAACAATCAGCTATTATTGAAAAGAAAGTCTTCGAACTCCAATCAACCGAAGGCTTACTGGCAGAAACTGAAGCTAAAGTAGCAGAATTGAATTCGAAGCTTCTCTGCCAATCAAAACAATTTGAACAAGAGAAGCTAGAGCTTAATTCGAAACTTGAAGCCGAAGTCCAAACCAACTCAGACTTGAAGAAATCATTAACAAGCCTTCAAGACAAATGCTTGAAATTTAGTAACAACTGTATTCAACAATTAAAGAAGATCTTTTACTCAGTTGGAGCCAGCAGTGGAAAGTTCAACCCTGCAGCTGAAAATTTGCCAAGAGCCTTCGAACATATTGAAGCTGAAATTGATGAGCTGGACGAAGTTATAGCCGGGCACGGTGACTTCTGTGCCTGGGTAGCTTCTCGGGGCACAGCTGCAGCGTTCCTGAAGGCCGGCTGTGATCATGGAAAAATCGTCAACAGGCCGAATTTCACTCTGTCTCCATCAATTTTAGACGATATTCCTGACCTCGCCCGAAGCATCTCAAACAGATTTATAAAAATGATATGGACAAAAGGCGGGCGAGAGAAGGCTGGGGACGAAGCTCGAAGTCATCTTGAACCAGTAAGAAATCATACCTTGCGCTTACCTTCTCCTTCACACTTGATTTTTACTCGCAATACCTTGATTCATGTAGGATGACGAAGCTGAAGGTGATACTTAAAGAATATGCCGCCGAAGCGGAAGCCTGACGAAGATTAGTAGGAGTAGGCTAGAAAAACTCAAGAGACTTTTGTAACAACTTTTGTAAATACAGCTAAACTGTTCTTAATGAACTTTGTTCATACCTTGTAATATATCCTTACCCTTCCATTGAGGTGCTTTGATGTGGACGAAATTAATATTTTGAGCTGAAAGCGAAAAAACACCTTCCCTTCTTTTCGTACACAACGAAGCATAAAAGACCGCTTCTTCTTTTTTGCCGAAACCTCTCTTTTTTATACACAACGAAGCATAGAAGACCGCTTCTTCTTTTTTGCCGAAACAACCACGTATGCCATGAATGAATGTTTATGAATGCGAATGCTATGATGCCATGTGATGTGCGAATGAATGTCCAAACACATGTCCGAAGCCATACCCTCAGCCATTATTTCCTTAGAAACAACCACACATTAGCTCTGCATTCCCTTAGGAACGTCTTTTGAGCTTCTTCGCCTTTTACTTTCGGCGGAATCAGCGTTGACTTTTCGCTGTAAGCTCTGCATTCCCTTAGGAACGTCTTTTGAGCTTCTTCGCCTTTTACTTTCGGCGGAATCAGCGTTGACTTTTCGCTGTAAGCTCTGCATTCCCTTAGGAACGTCTTTTGAGCTTCTTCGCTTTTTCAGTTTCGGCACTCGATGGTGCGTTCTCAGCTTTTACATTTACATTCTTTGGGGGATTTTGCTCTTATAAAACTAAAAAGGAAATTACATATGATGGCCCCATTAAAAACCTTTCTCCCCCTTTAGAAAGGAAAAGGGTGCCATGAAAAAGAAAAGGAAAAACATAAAAAGTTACATCAAGTTATACATAATATCGCCGGAGCTCGTCCGCATTCCAAGATCTTGGAATTTCGTTGCCGTCCATGTCCTTCAATCTGTACGAACCAGGCCTTGACGAAGATGCTACTAAGAAAGGCCCTTCCCATTTCAACTGTAACTTGCCCACTGTGTCTGGGTTGGCCACTCTCCGAAGCACCAAGTGTCCCGGCTCAATATTTTTTAGCCGGACCTTTCTATCTCGCCATTTAACTGTTTCAGCTTGGTATTTATTGATATTCTCCACAGCCTGAAGCCTGATCCCTTCTAAAGCATCTTTTTCCACAAAACAGGCATCTTCAGGACCTAGTTCTGCCGAAGCTACTACTCTTATTGATCCAGCTTTAGCTTCTTCCGGAGTTATTGCTTCGTCACCGAACAATAACTTGAATGGAGTAAAGCCTGTAGACCTTGATGTTGTTGTATTGTGGCTCCACACCACTTTGGTTAACTGATCTGGCCACTTTCCCCTGGGTTGATTGAAGATTAACTTCAATATTCCTGTCATTATAATGCCGTTGGCCCTTTCAACGAGCCCATTCGACTCCGGATGCCTGACTGATGCAAAATGGATCTTCGTTCCAATTTGATCACAGAAATTTCTGAAAGCTTCGGAGTCGAACTGCGTTCCATTATCTACAGTGATGGCCTTCGGTACCCCGAAGCGACAGACAATATTCTGCCAGAAAAACTTTTGGACAGTGGCCGAAGTTATTGTGGCTAATGGCTTCGCCTCAATCCATTTAGAAAAATACTCCACAGCCACTATAACATATTTTAGATTCCCTTGAGCCGGTGGTAATGGACCTAACAAGTCAAGGCCCCACCTTTGCAATGACCAGATGGGTTGTATCAGCTGTGTCAAAGACGAAGGTTGCTTTTGATCTCTTGCACATTTCTGACAACCTTCGCACTTTTGAACTAACTCCGCTGCATCCGAAGCTGCCTTCGGCCAATAAAACCCTTGGCGGAAAACTTTTCCAAGTAACGGCCTAGATCCGATGTGGGATCCACACAGGCCTGCATGTATTTCTTTCATCAACTCTATACCTTCGGTTCTAGATAAGCACTTGAGCAGCGGAGCGCAAACTCCATGTTTGTATAACTCCCCTTCTATCATGACATACGGACGAGCTCTTGCCTCTATCCTTTTATTATAAGCTTCGTCATCTGAAAGGAACTTACCCTGAAGGTAAGAGATGATTTCAGTTCTCCAATCTTCGCTGTAAACAGGAGATATGTTGAGGACTGCTCTTTCAAGGAGCTCCACTGAAGGTGCCTTTATTGTTTCGAAGAACACATCCGAAGGTAACGACAGCCCCTGTGCTGCAGACTTGGCTAGCAAATCAGCATGCTCATTTTGTCCTCGAGGGATATTCTTGACAGAAAATCCTTCGAAGGAGGCTTCGATCCTTCGGACCGTGTCTAGATATTTTTCAAGCTTCGGATCTTTAGCCTTGCAACTTTTGTCAATATGACCCGAAACAACCTGGGAATCAGTTTTAAGAATCGCCCTTCTGATTCCCATTGCCTTTAATTTTCGAAGGCCCAGGAGCAAGGCTTCGTACTCAGTAATATTGTTTGTACAGCTGAAATCAAGTCTTGCTGCATAACAAGTTTTAACCTTGGATGGTGAGACCAACACAGCAGCTGCACCTGCTCCGAAGGTTCCCCAAGAGCCATCACAAAACACTATCCACACTTCGGCATCTTTATTTGCTTCTTCATCCTGAGCCCCTGGCGTCCAGTCGGCAATGAAATCTGCCAATGCTTGAGACTGGATCGAGGATCTATGCACATAATCAATGTAAAATTCATTGAGCTCTGTAGCCCATTTTCCAATCCGTCCAGTAGCTTCTCTATTTCTCATGATATCCTTCAACGGCTGCGAAGAAGGAACAATAATATTGTATGCCTGAAAATAATGCCGAAGCTTCCTGGATGCCATTAAAACGGCATATAATACCTTCTCCAGCTCCGTATAATTTTTCTTTGATACACTAAGGACTTCAGATACAAAATATACTAGAACCTGCTTCTTGACTTGTCCATCAAGCTTCTCCTGGACAAGTGCTGCACTTACTGCCGAGTGCGAAGCTGCCACATATAACAACAAAGGAGCCCCTGGCGTTGGTGGAGTTAATGTTGTTAGATCTATCAAGTATTGCTTCAGCTCTTCGAAGGCTTTTTGTTGACTTGGGCCCCATTGAAAGACTTCAGCTGACTTCAGCACCTCGAAGAATGGTAAATTTCTTTCTGCTGATCTGGATATGAATCTGTTGAGAGATGCCAGCCTTCCTGTCAATCTTTGGGCCCCCTTTCTTGTAGTTGGTGGCTCCATTCGAAGTATAGCTTCGATTTTATTTGGATTAGCTTCAATTCCCTTTGTTGAAACCAAGCATCCAAGAAATTTCCCCTTCTTTACTCCGAAGACACATTTTTCTGGATTCAGCTTCAATCCAGCTTGTCTGAAACTGGCGAAGGTCTCCTGCAAATCAGCAATATGATTTTCCTGCTTCGTGCTTTTTACAATAATGTCATCAACATAAGTCAACACATTTCTGCCTATTTGAGACTGGAGGACCTTCGCAGTCATTCTGCTGAAACTTCCTCTAGCATTTTTGAGCCCCTCAGGCATCCGAAGATAGCAATATGTGCCACTTGGGGTTATGAAGCTAGTCTTCGGCTCATCTTCCTTCTTCATCCAGATTTGATGATAGCCTGAGTAGCAGTCTAGGAGACTCATGAGCTCTGAAGAAGCTGCTGCATCGACTAAAGAGTCTATCCTTGGCAGCGGGAATTCGTCCTTCGGACAAGCCTTGTTGAGATCTGTGAAATCGATACACATTCTCCACTTGCCATTAGCCTTCTTCACCATAACAGTGTTAGCTAGCCACTCTGGATACTTTACTTCTCTGATAACTCCTGCACTGAGGAGTCTTTTTACTTCATTGCGAGCCCCTTCGGCCTTGTCATCAGACATTTTCCGAAGCCTCTGCTTTCGGGGTCTGAAGGATGGGTCAACATTGAGCGAATGTTCAATAACATCCCGATTTACTCCACAGAGATCATTAGCTGACCATGCAAAAACATCTTTGTTGTTGAACAAAAACCTTATCAAGGTTTTCTCCTGGTCTTCAGATAATTGCGAGCCCAACAGTACCTTCTGCTCTGCTATGTCCTCACACAATAGCATGGGCTTCGGCTGATCTGCTGAAGCTGCTTTCTCCCTTCTGAATTTGTACTGTTCACAAGCTTCAGCTCCATCTATGTTATGGATTGCTTTGGAGTCAGTCCAGCTTCCTTCGGCCCTTCTAGCAGCTTCCTGGCTTCCATGAATAGCAATAGGCCCTTGGTCCGAAGGTATCTTCATGCAGAGATAAGCTGGGTGAAGAATTGCTTCGAAGGCATTGAGAGTACCGCGACCAATGATAGCATTGTAAGGATACTCCATGTCAACAATATCAAACACAATTTGCTCAGTCCTTGTGTTATTAACAAATCCGAAGGTCACTGGCATGGTAATCTTCCCAAGTGCTGCAATCTGCCGTCCTCCGAAGCCACAAAGAGGGTGCGTAGCAGCATGGACCTTGTCTTCGGGCTCTTGCATTTGTCTGAAGGCCTTAGCAAATATAATATCAGCTGCACTGCCTGTATCAACTAAGACATTGTGGACCAGAAATCCTTTGATCACACAAGAGATAACCATGGCATCATTGTGAGGATAATCCTTAAGCTGAAGGTCTTCCTGAGAGAAAGTGATTGGAATGTGAGACCATTTTGACTTGATGAAGGGTCCCTGTACTCCAACATGCTGCACCCTTCTCTGAGCCTCCTTCTTTTGCTTCTTGTTAGCCGGCTCTGAGCAAGAACCGCCTGTTATCGGGAGCACCAGCTTCGAAGCCGAAGCAGCTTCAGCTTGATTGTTGAACGAAGCCATCAGCTCAGAAAAGTGGAAGTGAGTTCACCGGAGGTGGGCGCCAATGTTGGGGACTTGTTCTCAAGTGCTATGAATTAAGAACAAGGCAACACAAAAAGGTTAATGATTAATGCCCTTCGTCCTTCAGAGCATTATCTCCCTTAGGATATAATGATCTTCAGACGAAGGTCATGAAGGACGTACCTTCGACATTATGATATATCTCAATGAAAGGAGAAGCATATGAGACATGAGAAATAACATGAATAATCATATGTCATCATTAATATCCTTTAATCATATAGCCATGAATGCACTTGAACAATATTGAATTACATTTTTACCTTCGGCTTGACAGAAGGCAAAAGTTCAAGCGTGACGCGCGAGTGAATACAAGTCAGCGTGAACAGTACGGGGGTACTATTCATCTATTTATAGACACAGGACACAGCCTGTGACGAATTACAATTATGCCCCTCATAAAAGTTTACAATCATTGACTCAGACCTTTATGGATTAAAAGGTCATTCTATCTCTATGTCGGTTAGTAATGCCGAAGCTTCATGAAAAGGAACCTTCGGTCATCTCCTGGGAACAACTTCAGCCGAAGCTGCTTCTTCCCGTAAGACCTTCGGCGCAACGAAGCATGGCCCCAACAGGAGTCCCCCGAGGCATGCTCCTAGGATTCATCGTCTCCGAGTGGGGCATCGAGGCCAATCCGGAGAAAATCGCGACCATCACCAACATGGGACCGATCAAAGATTTGAAAGGAGTACAGAGGGTCATGGGATGCCTTGCAGCTCTGAGTCGCTTCATCTCACGCCTTGGCGAGAATGGTTTGCCTCTGTACCGCCTCTTAAGGAAGGCCGAGCGTTTCACTTGGACCCCCGAGGCCGAGGAAGCCCTCGGAAACCTTAAGGTGCCCCTTACAAATACACCCATCCTGGTGCCCCCCGCTACAGGAGAAGCCCTCTTGATCTACGTAGCCACGACCACTCAGGTGGTCAGCGCCGCGATCGTAGTCGAGAGACGAGAAGAAGGGCATGCACTGCCCGTCTAGAGGCCAATCTACTTCATCAGCGAGGTGCTTTCCGAAACCAAAGTCCGCTACCCACAAATCCAGAAGCTGCTCTATGCAGTGATTCTGACACGGCAAAAGTTGCGACACTACTTCGAGTCTCATCCGGTGACTGTGGTGTCATCCTTCCCCCTAGGGGAGATCATCCAGTGCTGTGAGGCCTCGGGTAGGATAGCAAAGTGGATAGTGGAGCTCATGGGCGAAACGCTATCATTCGCTCCTCGGAAGGCCATAAAATCCCAGTTCTTGGCAGACTTCCTGGCTGAGTGGACTGACACCCAGTTACCGACAACTCCAATCCAACCTGAGCTCTGGACCATGTACTTCGATGGGTCACTCATGAAAACAGGGGCAGACGCTGGCTTGCTCTTCATTTCACCCCTCGGAAAGCATCTCCACTACGTCATTCGCCTCCATTTTCCGGCATCAAACAACGTGGCCGAGTACGAGGCTCTGGTTAACGGGCTGCGCATCACCGTCGAGCTAGGGGTCCGGCGCCTCGACGCTCATGGCGACTCACAGCTTGTCATCGACCAGGTCATGAAGAACTCCCACTGTCGCGACCGGAGGATGGAAGCCTACTGCGACGAAGTCCGGCGCCTGGAAGACAAGTTCTACGGGCTGGAGCTCAACCACATCGCCCGACAGTACAATGAGACTGCGGACGAGCTGGCGAAGATAGCCTCGGGGCAGACGACGGTTCCCCCGGACGTCTTCTCCAGAGACCTACGTCAACCATCCGTCAAGATCGACGACGCGCCCGAGCCCGAGGAAGCCTCGGCCCAGCCCGAGGTACCCTCGGCCGAGCCCGAGGTACCCTCGGCCATCGAGGAAGAGGCCTTGCCCGTCAAGGAGGAACAGAATGGGGTCACGCCAGATCCGAACTGGCAGACCCTGTACCTGGAATATCTCCTCCGAGGAGAGCTTCCACTCGACAAGACCAAAGCTCGGCGGCTGGCTCGGCGCGCTAAGTCATTCGTCTTGCCGAGTGATGAAAAGGAACTCTATCACCACAGCCCCTCGGGCATCCTCCAACGATGCATATCCATCGCCCAAGGACAAGAGCTGTTGCGAGAAATACACTCGGGGGCTTGCGGCCACCATGCAGCACCTCGAGCCCTCGTGGAAATGCCTTCCGACAAGGTTTCTACTGGCCAACCGCGGTGGCCGACGCCACTAGGATTGTACACTCCTGTCGGGGGTGTCAATTCTACGCAAAGCAAACGCATCTGCCCGCTCAGGCCTTGCAGACGATACCCATCGCCTGGTCGTTTGCTGTGTGGGGTCTAGACCTCGTCGGTCCCTTGCAGAAGGCACCCGAGGGCTTCTCGCACCTGCTGGTCGCCATCGACAAATTCTCCAAGTGGATCGAGGTTCGACCCCTGACCAGCATCAGGTCCGAGCAGGCGGTAGCGTTCTTCACCAACATCATCCATCGATTCGGGGTCCCAAACTCCATCATCACCGACAATGGCACGTAGTTCACCGGAAAAAAGTTCCTGGACTTCTGCGACGACCACCACATCCGTGTGGACTGGGCCGCCGTAGCTCATCCCATGACGAATGGGCAGGTGGAGCGTGCCAACGGTATGATTTTGCAGGGACTCTGAAAGGGAATTAGGCTTACACCTAGTCCCTAATTAATTTTGGTGGTTGAATTGCCCAACACAAATAAATGGACTAACTAGTTTGCTCTAGTGTATAAGTTATACAGGTGCCAAAGGTTCACACTTAGCCAATAAAAAGATCAAGTATTGGGTTCGACAAAAGAGCAAAGGGACAACCGAAGGCACCTCTGGTCTGGCGCACCGGACTGTCCGGTGTGCCACCGGACATGTCCGGTGCACCAGAGGACTCCGAACTCAAACTCGTCACCTTCGGGAAAATACAGGGGCAACTCCACTATAATTCACCGGACTGTCCGGTGTACACCGGACAGTGTCCGGTGCTCCAACGAAGAGCGGCCTCAAGAACTCGCCAGCCTCGGGAATTCACTTCAGCTGCTCCGCTATAATTCACCGGACTGTCCGGTGTACACCGGACTGTCCGGTGTAACTACGGGGCAATGGCTACTTCGCGCCAACGGTCACCTGCAAACGCATTTAATGCGCGCCAGAAGCGCGCAGTCGTCAGGCACGCGGGAGCAGGCGCACCGGACACTCTACAGTTCATGTCCGGTGCGTCACCGGACATCAAGGCGGGCCCAGTGTCAGAGCTCCAACGGTCGAAACCCCTTCGGCTGGGTGACGTGGCTGTCGCACTGGACATGTCCGGTGTGCACCGGACTGTCCGGTGCACCATCGAACAGACAGCCTTCACCAACGGCTAGATTTTGGTTGGTGGCTATAAATACCACCCCAACCGACCACTTCAAGGTGTGGGAGCCCAAGCAACATTCCAAGTCATCTAGTTGACATACTCAAGCCCTCCCAACCACATATATTCATTGATCCATCCTATACACAAGATTTAGACCACTACAACCAACACAAGTGCCACAAAAGAGAGAGCAACCAAAAGAGAGCTACTCATTTGAGTTTAGCACTAGTGCCTTGTGAGATTCATCGAGAGATAGTGTGTGCTTCATCTTTGTGTTCATTTGCGCGTGGAGTTTTGACTCCCATTGAACTTCCTCCAAAGTTTTGGAGGCTTGTAAAAGCTAGCAAGAGACACCAAAGTGTGTGGTGGTCCTTGCGGGATCGAGAGTGATCCTTGAGAAGAAGAAGAGCTCGCCGATCCTTGTGTGATCGGGGGAGAGAGGGAAAGGGTTGAAAAAGACCCGTCCTTAAGTGGACTCCTCAACGGGGACTAGGCCTTCGAGGGCCGAACCTCGGTAAAACAAATCACCCTTGTCCATTGTGTTTATTGCTTGTGATTTGTTTATTTTCCCTTGCCATAAGTTTTCTTGCTCCATTATTTGCTAATATCATTTGGTGTTGCTTCAAGTTAAATTCCCATTTAGTGAAGCAACACGTTGCAAGAAAGAACTTGTCCTAGTGCTCTTCTCATCTAAGGCTTCTTGCGTTGTTCTATAACTTATTAGTTGTATTGATTTATCACTCCCGCATTATTTAGCTATTCTCTCTTCAAGCAAGAACTTAGTTTATATACTCCTATATTTGTATATCTTGTTCTAACCACTAATCAAGGGATCTAGTTGGGGGATAAAGTTTTAATTTTCAGGTTTCGCCTATTCACCCCCCCACTACAAGAAACTAATAAATATTCGTGGGTAAAATTAAGAACGTGGGTACCCACGTTCTTACTTAAGTTAAGTTCATGGGTTATGTTAAGAACGTGGGTCGTGAGCCGTGGAAAAAACCGTCGAACTTAACGAGTTAGGAACGTGAGTACCCACGTTCTTAACTTAAGTTCGTCGAGCTCGTACACACCGTCGAACTTAATCCCGAAAACCTAAATCCAAAAATTCCACGTGCGGCTCTCTCTGTCACCCCCTGTCTCATCTGGCCCACACACACGCGTTCCTCTCTCACCTAGCGCCAGGACGAGCCGCCGCCGCGCTACCACCGGCAGCCCGCGCCACCTCCGCGCCACCTCAACCGGCCGTGCCGCCGCGACGCCACCGTGACCGGGCCGTGCCTCCGACGCGCCACCACGACCGGGCAGCGCCGCCGCCGCGCCGTCGCGAGCGGGCTGTGCCACCGCGAGCGGGCCTCGCCGCTGCCCCGGCTCGCCAGCTCGGCCCTAACCCGCCTGGGCCGCGCTGCCACCGCGCTCGCCGAGCTGCCGCTAGACCCATGCCCAACCGTCGGGTGGCAGCTGCTGCGGGAGGGCGGGCGCTCAGCAAAAATGGGCAAGCGGTAGGTGCCCGCACGCTCTCACGGAAGAAGGTGCGTGCCAACTGCTGAAAGCTGGCTAGGTATCAGCTCAGCTGCCATGCTTTACTCCTGCCTGCTGTCCTGGGCGTTTCTGATCCGTCGTTCTTGAGTAAATTGCACTGCTCCATTAGTGGTAGTAGGACGATTAGACCCCATTTCAGAAGGAGATCCCAATCATTATGGATTCAGACCCCGTTTCAGAAACTAAAGCAAGCTCTCTTACCTAGGAACAATCACACCTGTATCTTCAATTTTGAGATTTCAGTGCTTTCCATTTCTAAAATCTAAAGCAAGCTTCACTGTGAGATCTACTTTAATGAAAAAGTAAAGAAACATTTAAAATATCTGATTAATCACTGTTAGTTTCCTCTTCCCTTGGGTTATATTGGAACCTGATTAATTCACTATCCATTTCTTTTGATATTTAGTCCAATACTACACAAATATATTTATTGTTTTTGTGATCCTGTGTCCTAGGCTTGTGGCCTGATCATTGTTAACCTTTCTTCTCCAATTTATTACATGATAGCTTTTGGCATAACTTCTTCATGAATGATATATGCTAGCATTGCAAAGTTTCTGCGTTTTATATTTTTCTTTTTATTCATCATGTGTTGTATGTAGGTCAAACCACTGTCGATCAAGTATGGGCTTGGTATACCAGACCATGATACTGAAGGAAGGGTTGTGACTATAGAGTTTGATAACTTCTACCTGTTAACTGCTTATGTACCAAACTCTGGTGATGGTCTAAAAAGATTGGTAAATAATCAATATTTTTGTTACTAGTATGAACCATCTGAGGTTAAAATCTGAAGTCCATGAGCATGTATTTCTCTGCAGACTTATAGGGTCAGAGTGGGATCCATCCCTTGGTAACTACATGAAACTATGTCTTTTATTCTGCTACTTATCTTCTATCAAAGTGTAAAGCATATTTTACTGAAACAGAAGTACCAAACTAATTTAGTGTGCATTTTGTTTATGTTATTATGTGCTGCATTTATTCTTATTTTTTCTAGGCTATTTTGAGTCTCTATTTGAGTTGGTTAGATGGCTTGAGTAGCACTTCTTCTGAGTTCAACTCATGAGTTTTTGGGGGATGGGGTGGTGCCAGAAGGGTTTGATTGCTTTGAACTCGTTGAGGCTCTTTGCCGTGGTGGGAAGGTGGACAGAGCAGTGGAAGCAGTAGACATGGTATTAGAGAGAAATATCAAATGATGTCTCAGTGCACCTGCTGGTGCCACAGTTTTTGAGTGCCTGATGGAGGCAGGGAAGCTGGATGAGGTTTACCGGTTGATGTGGAGAATGATTGATCAGGGGATTGTTCTGGATACAATTTCTTGTAACTGCATCTTTGAGGCGCTTTGCGAAGCTGGGAGGACAACTGATGCCAACCAGCTAAGGGTGTTCGCTAAGGAGAAGGGTTTTGAGGCTGATGGTGAAACTTATTGTATGCTGGTGCAAGGATTTGGGAGGCAAGGGAAAAGAAAGGAAGGGAAGGCTGTGTTAGATGAAATGCTTGATTTAGGATTTATACCAAATATTGCCTCTTATAATAGGCTTCTTGGTGGCTTGCATAAGTGAAGATCTTTGTGGCTACAAGAGCACTTCTCAGGGCATATGAGAGCACTGGACTGAGTATTCCGCTGGATGAGGCTGGATGGAGATGCCTGATGAGCCAGTGGTGTACATAACTGCACAGATATAAGATGGAATGTTTGAAATGAGGTATTCTTTTGATTATTTGCTTCTATTGCACATAACATTATTTTATTCCACTGGTGTGCATTCTTTTTATGGTGTTGGCTCCACATATCTACAAAAAATTTATCATTGAAATTCCAAGCTTCCAATGTGGCATTTTCCATTTGTTCTTTAAATTAATTTATGAAAAAAGTTTAATTGACACAAATGAATTTTGAAAGCAAGATCCTTAATCAATATCTTGTGCTACATGTAACAGTTGTCCTCCACTATATTCTTGTACAAGTAACATGTGGTTTCTGATGTTTCAGTGCCAAGGCGCATAAATATGGTGCTTAATTGTGTATACATCAGCTGAAACTGTAGTAGTTATGAGTTATACATGTGGTCCAGGCTTATGCAAGTCCACAACATGCTTGTGATATTTTTTCACACCTTGTGATACCCTTCTCAATTGTTCCCATTTTTCTTTGTGTATGCAAATAATGCGCTAACCATTGTTCTTAAGGCGCCGCCTAGGTGTCCAGGCGATGATCCAATGCCTTGTCTCGTCTTACCGCTTTAAAAACCATGGCGCTAACGATGTTCATTCCTGTCTTTATATCCCTTTTTTTGCAAAGCGTGAGAGGGGATGGAGAACTTTTAAGAGGCCAGGAGTTGATGCGTTTCTGGAACATATGTCAAAATTATATGAAGTTGTTGTGTATTCTGATCAGCCACCTATGGTTAGTTGACCTTTTCCTTTGCATTTGGACTATTATTTAATGTCCTAACCTGTATGAATATTTTGTTGGTGTGTAGTATGTTGAACCTGTGTTTGAGAGGCTAAACTCAAGGGGTACCATTTCACACAGGTTATCAAGACCTGCAACTAAGTACGTGGATGGAAAACATTACCGGGTATGCAGATTGTAAGGATTTACTTAATTTCTCAGCATTAGGAATTAGGATGCATTCATTGACGTTATTCTATACACTTGCTCCTGTATATTGTCATCCTTTGTACCTTTATTATTATTATATTTATCATTAGTGCATCACCATTTTATCATCTTTGTAAAGGATGACCAACTATCAGGACCATTTACTTGAGAAAGTATCTAAACAAAGTTTATAGTACTTTCTATTGTAGAAAGTAGATGTACAATCATTCCTTTGTGATTGATAAGCTTGCTACTGTTAAACATTTTGTTAGGGTCTGACATGTTTTTAGGACTGGTCCTGTATCTAAACTGCAGATATGCTTGACTGTCCGTTTCCACTGTCTTGTCACGTTTCCGCTTAATCTTACTATATTTTTCATGTTTTATCAGGATTTGTCAAAGTTGAACAGAAACCCTGCTCAAGTGATCTACCTCAGCGCCCATGCTCTTGAATCTTGCCTGCAGCATGAAAATTGTGTTGAAATCAAACCTTTTAAACTTGAAGATAAAAATGATACCCAACTGCTGGATCTCATTCCATTTCTCGAGTGTGAGTGTTCTAACCTCTCTCTTATATTGTGAATTTGTGATATCAACATGATGAAACGTTGATAAAGCCAACACAATTTGCAGATGTTGCCATGGCTAGACCTTCTGACATTAGGACAGTGCTGGCATCCTATCAAGGTCATGATGTTGCTGCTAAGTTTATTGAGCGTTCAAAGGAACACCAGTGATAAGCAAATATGGCTATACCTTATTCTAGTTTTTGTTGCAAGACATCATGTGAATGTTCATGACATTGAATCTGTGCAAGTTGCTATAAGGTTACAATAGTTTGGGTTTGATGTGAGTCTATGAATGAATCACTAATTTGTGCTACAATCTGACATGACATATTTTGCTTCTTTGCATTAATGCTTCTAAAAGGAAGTGTCTCTAATATTGAACTGTGCTGTACTCCCTCCGTTTTAAATTATAAGTCGTTTTGTTATTTCTAGGTACTTTATTGCCCATGTATATAGACATAACATATATCTAGGTGCATAACAAGATCGATGTATCTAGAGAAGCCATGACGACATATAATTTGGAATGGAGGGAGTAATTCTTCAATGGAAGTGGCTCTAATTATATTAAAGAAAGATGTTGTAAGTTCCTAATCATCTCCCACCAAATTTCTCGTGTGGATAGGCTGGATATTTAAACTTGAACTGAATTTATGACATTGCATTAAGGGATTAGTTGTGCTTGACTGGTCTTCAAAGTGATATGTGGCCCCTCTTTCACTATGCCTGATTTCACCAATACCTGAAAATATAAGAAAAATACAATGTCTACAGGTCTGGCCTTTGAGTATATTTTGACCACCAGTAGGCATGTTTAGGCTCAGGATCTGAACCAGATCATGTGATAAATGAACAGGTCTGGAGTTCAGACTATTTTAGTTTGGATTTTGCAAACACCACAGGACTCCCCCCTCTTTACAGATAAGCTGTAGTATGCTTTGAGAAACAAAGCCACTCGCTCGCTGCAATGCTAGAAGTAGCCAACCTTGTGCACTTTTAGGTGTGAGCTACAATAGCCTTTCTGGAATTTAACTATGTGGTGCATATAATATTTTGGTAAGCTATACAGATGATCAGGACTGTTAGCCTGACGACATTAATCTTCCCATCTCACAGGCGTGTGCAGGAACAGAGCAAACTTGGGCTTTATGGCGACGGTGATGGATCCTGTAAGTTCAAGATTACAATAATTGTTTCTGAATTCTAGACCAATGCACAAGCTATCCACATTAACGCTATCAATGCATCAATCGGAGTTTGCAATCAATGGTTCCAGACACCAACTACTTTCCTTGTCCACCTTAGCATCGAGTGATACCATGTCAGGTAATGGGACAGCATCACCATGCTGATTTCTTAACGCATGGGCGGCACTTTACTAGAACTCTAGAAGTATGTAGTTATTGTATACATGTAAGCGCTATTTATCATCTTAAGGTGAAGCTTTACCCATTCAGTAATTAGAAAAGGGCCTTGTTGTTTGAATTACCCATTCAGTAATTTATGAGAATTTTGGTTTATGAGAATTTTGGTGTACATGTGATTTAATGCTTTCCTATATTTATTTAGAAAAGGGCGCTATGTTTATCATGCGTTCCTATATTTATTTAGAAAAGAGCGCTATGTTTATCATGCTTACCTATATCTTGGTGTACATGTGATTTAATACCAGTTGTATATTTATGAGAATTTTGGTTTATTTTGTAGGATTCTGGCTCTCATCAAGTGACGCCTCCCCCTCACGCTGACTTTGCGGACAGATGTCTCAATTCTAGTGGTGGAGCTACGAACAACAATCCGATGTCCTGATCGAGAGCGATGGAGCTAATATTTGAACTTGTGAACTAAAAATATGAACTATGGATGTGAACTTATGTATTTGGACTTATGTGAATTTGTGAACTTATGTATTTGGACTTGTGTGAATTTGTGAACTTATGTGTTTGGACTTGTGTGAATTTGTGATATGTACATATATTCATGTGTTTGAAATTTGTATTGTATGTGATATTCTGTGTTGCATGTGTTACTATGTGTGTCTAATTTTTCATTTTTGTATTTTTTATTTTTTTTCTGAAAAAGGGTTAAGAACGTGGGTACCCACGTTCTTAACGTTAAGAACGTGGGTACCGTCGAACTTAATGGGCAGCCCTCGTCGACCCACGTAGGACCCATAAGTTCGACGGCCACCTGGCCCCGTCGAACTTAACGTTAAGAACGTGGGTGCCGTCGAACTTACGGGAAAAAGTTCGACGGCCCCCGTCGAACTTAAAAACCTACGTTCTTAATCTTAAGTTCGACGGTACCCACGTTTTTAATCTTAAGTTCGACGGTACCCACGTTCTTAACGTTAAGTTCGTCGGGGCCGTCGAACTTAATTCTCTAAGTTCGTCCAAAAATCGCCGTCGGCTGTATTCGTCGGTAAACCCACGTTCTTATGGTAAGTTCGACGGCCTATTACATTAAGTTCGATGGTTTTTCACCCACGTTCTTTAACCAGTTTCCTGTAGTGCCCCTCTAGGCGACTTTCAATTGGTATCAGAGCTAGGCACTTCATCTTGAGTCTAACAACTCGAAGTGATGGCTCGTAAAAGATCCCAAAAGAACAAGAAGACTCCTCCATCGAACGTAACTCAAAAAGAGGTAACTCTTGAAATATTATTTGATGATTGTTCCAATTATGACTCATGGTCTACTAGTGTGATAAATGCTTTTAGAACCATAGATCCTCGATTAGAACAAATTATAGACAAGAGTATTTTTCCCTCTAATTTCAATGGAAAAATTAATTCTGAGGAGGATCAAAGATGTTATCGCTTAAACTATCTAGCTTTTGACATCTTAACTAATTCTCTTAGCAAAAAAGATTATCATGCCTTCATATCAAACTATGACGAATCCGTCCATGATGCGCATGATATTTGGACTAGAATTAGAAGCAAATTTGATGAGTCCAAACATGATAGTTCATTTTGTGTCTCTACTTCCTTTGGTATTTGTGATACAAACCCTTGCAAGGAAGAAGAAGAGAATGAACGATGGAGACCAAACGATGAATCCACCTCTCCAAAAGGTTTGTCTTCCCATTTCGATTCCCACATGTGTTGTGTGGCTAATGCAAATGATAGCGGAAGGACAAATGAGGATGATGAGGAAGAAAGAAGCTTCTTGCATCTCTACGCTCGCCTAAGCCAAGAAGATAAGGCGGTCATGCTCAAACTTCTAGAAAGAGTGAGAGAGCAAAGCGAAGCTCGTCAAAGGCTAGAAGATGTTCTCTCCATGAAAATGCTACACTTTGACGAGTTGACTAAAGAACATGAGGAGCTAAAGTGCTCTCATGTTGATTTGGTCCAAAGGTATGAAACTGTTGCAATTGAGCAAGATAACGCTTTACATTGTATCGCTCAATTAGTAAATATGAATACCTTGCTTAAGGACCAAGTAGAAAAGCTAAAAGTTGAAAATCTAGCTTTTCAAGAAAAATTTGATATGCTTCTATGTTCTCATGAAAATCTTATGGATGATCATATCATATTAAACATTGCTTATGAGGTTGTGATAGAAAACTTAAAATCCCAACAACCTCACTCGTGCACATGTATTCAAATTGATACTATATTACCATGTGCTAATGCTTGTTGTTTGTCGACAAGCAAATCTTCCTTTGAGCTAGAATTTGCAGGAACAAATGATGATTCATATCAAAAGCTCAAAGAAGAAAATGAGAGGCTAAAGAAGAGCTTGACACAACTAAAAGGGAAATGCATTGCCCAACCTTCTCAAGATAACCGTGATCACATGGTGAAGAAGCTTGAGACGGGAACAACCGTGGCATGCACTACATCCCTTGAAGAAAATGTCAAGGATTTGAGGATTGCCAAGAGGAAGAAACAAAAGATGAAATTCAACACCTCCTCCAAAAGCCTCAACCACGCCTCCACAAAAGGTAACATCCAAGGTAATGATCAAGCCACACTTCACATTAAGAGGTGTAGTGAATGCTTTGAAGAGGGGCACTTGATTAGGTCATGTCCCTACATTAAAAATGGCTTGATTATTAACAAGGATGATAGACTTTGTTTTAAATGCTCCAAGAAGGGACACTTGCTTAGATCTTGTCCCCATTTAAAACAAAAAGGCATAGGGTTAGAAAAGAAAGTCTTTACTAACCATGTAGCAAGCAACAAACAAGGAAAGAAGAAAGCTTCAAAACTTGAAAAACGCCTTTGCTACACATGCCGTAAGAAGGGACATCAATGCAGGGATTGTCCCATTGGTAACAATCCTACTCCTAACTTTTCAATTGATTCTCATGTAACTAGGCAACCCAAAATTGCAACTTGTGCTAGAAAGGTAATGAGTTTACCTAGTGCTAACACAAAGGACTTTTGGGTTCCTAGATCTTTGTTGACTAACCATGATGGACCCATCAAGCGATGGGTACCAAAATATGATTGACAAGCTTTGCAGGAGAAGGAGATGATATGAAGCCTTGGGATGTTTGAGAGAGTCCATTCAATTCTTATTAACTCAAACTATCAATCTTCAATGATCTATATACATGATTGACCCAAGGTTATTTTTCAAATTGCTATGTCTTAAACTCATATCATCTCGAGGAAGATATTATATGTTGTAGGAAGTGAAGAGGTATCATCAAGGCCTACAACATGGAGGAAAGCCAAAGGATGGTAACACTTATCTTTTAAGTGCAAGTATTTAAAATATCATTTCTTATGTGTCCTGTGTAGTCACATAGAAAAATTGAAGCACTCTAAATATCTTTAAATTGATATTACCATTCTTTGAAGAATTTCCTCTCATATGGTAGATTGCACATTCATCATTTCTATACTATGGCAATTTACATGCTCTAATTTATTGCAAATTTATCATGGCATATTCTTCCTCTAATTATCTTGTTATTGCCATGATTCTAGATATAGAGAGATATTTCATGTTCTTAAAAGAATAAGGTGTCACGTAAGGAATTCAAATCCTTAGGACACTTGTAAAAGGAAAACTCTCTCTATAACTAGAATAGTGAGACTAATGATTTTTATCTAAGTAACCCAAGTAGTCTCACTTGTAGAGAATAAGTTTCTCTTTGGAAGCGTGTAATCTAACATGAAAAGAAAAATCAATCCAATGTTTTATGATGTATTTTTACTTGCTCAAATTGGATATGATTCTTTCACACTTATCGCTTTCCAAATCATGAATTAGATTTATTCCTTAATCTCAAAGGATTATTTATGCTTGTTTTATGAGTTAAAATTGAGCATAACATCATCTATGGGTAATATAGTTCATGCTATGAAGTTTCCATGTTTTAGTAATCTAGCTTTTCATTCCTTATCAAAAATGGTTACAAAAATGGAAACTAGTGCTTGTGTTACTAACAAAGTATCTCTTAAGCCTACTCTTGAATATCTTCAAAAGGGAGAGTGCACAAGCCTCATGGGTTGTTCCTCACCCAAAAGAAGAAAGGTAAAAGCAAAGGTATGGGAACTCATCCTTTTAATTAAGTTTGGTTCCCATCTCAATGGGTATTTAATCTAATTCATGCCTTTGCTATATCCATTCTTATATTGATCTGTTTTATGTAATCATTAATAAAGTTCAATATAAAGAAGTAAATTCCTATGAGTGATCAAATTGTTAAATAGTGCATGTTCCTCTTTTCAAGTAAAAGTGCACTAATGTTAAGGATTTTACTTCATGTCTGTGTGACTTATGGATGATGAATTATGCTTATTTCCTATCTAAAAGAAATCATCCATCATTGTATACTCCCTTGTATTACTAACATCCTTCTTGAGTATTTTCAATAAGTTTGAAAGGAAAAAGAAGCCACTGCAAAGGGAGGACTCTCAAATGAAAGAGAAGGACATCAAGAGCAACAACACCTACTTGGATAATAAGGTCTACAAAACAATCAATGGTGTGGTTGTGAGTATTCTAAATCCTTTCATAATGAGAATGCTAGGCTTAAGTTGTTTATTGCAAAATTTATGAGCCTTGATCAAGATGTATAAGGCTTCTCCCTATTTGTCTTTAAAGAAAATACATCCATGCATATCTTTAGGGGAAGTCTATTCTTATATCTTGATTTTGTTGAGACTATTGCTTTATCTCAGTAATTTCATATAGTCTCTTGCATGAGAATAAGTTTCTCATGAAATTTGCTACTATTTTTTTTGTCTTTCACTCTAAAGTAGCATATTTGCTGGATTCTCCTACTCTAAGCTTAATTGATAATCTAATGCGTATGTTGTTCTTTTGATCACATATGTTATTTGTTTGATCATTGAATAACTTCAATCAACAATCATGCTTCTTAGTGCCGTATATACTTCGATATCTCTTGATATGCACTAAGTTAAAAGGAGAATTCATGATACATTTATGCAACTTGTGATCCATTTAATATATGCTAACAATAAACTTGAAAAGATCACTAGTTGTAGAACTCTCTCTTGTGCAAAATATTTTCATATATTGTCATTGAGTATAGGTCTTAAGCATCTAAAGACTAAGGACAAAGCACAATGAAGAGAGCGTCCCTATGTAGAGGTACAAAAAGGTAAAACTATCTCCTTTCATTTAAACTTGTACCTAAATCCTCCTTTTCTATACATTCTTTGCATATCTTGTATAAAAGGAAGAGAAAGCATGTCCATGTATTATCCCTGCTTCATACCTAGTTTAATTTCCCAAAATTCATTCCTGCTTTAGTGCATCTCTGGAAAAACTAGATGAAGTACTTTTATTGTCAAAGAGCTTAAAGCTTAACCTTGTAACGAGGATAAGCTGCCTTTGTTTCAAAGGTGGATGGTCCTTAAGTCTCTTTGAAATCCTTAAGGGAAAATGCTTAAATTGTTTACAACATGCTTTCATAAGTGCATAAATTGTCATGAGCATCACACTTATACTATGACACAATGCACTTCATAATCTGTATGATATAGATATGTTCTCATTAACCTAATTATGTGCAATTGGCATTTAAGGCCAAAATATGTGTTCCTCTCCATGCACATACTTAGGGGGAGCAATCTATGTTATATAGAACTATGATCATGCTTAATTTGATATATCCTCTTGATCATATCTCTTTTATATGCTATGACTAATGTGTTTTCAAGTGAATTTCAAACCAAGTCATAGGTACATTGAAAGGGAATTGGAGTCTTCGGCGAAGACAAAGCTTCCACTCTACTCTATCGATATTATCTACCCTTCGCCATCACTCCACAATGTCTCTCCATCTTTGGTATAATCTTCACTCATATGTTTTATTTGCCAAAGGGGAGAAAATAATTAGGAAAAGGGCTTATATCTCACTCAAAGTATCCGTTTTTGGCGATTCATGCCAAAGGGGGAGAAAGTATGAGCCCAAAGCAAAAGGACCGCACCACCATCCTAATTTTACATATTAATGATTTTCAATTGGTAAATTTCAAATTGGTATCTCTTTGTGTTTTAAAGGGGGAGAAAGTAGTATTCTCAAAACTGATATCTTAAAACCCTCTTGAACACTAAAGAGGAGAATTTATTTGAGGGGGAGTTTTGTTTAGTCAAAGGAAAAGCATTTGGAACAAAGGAAGAAAATTTCAAAACTTGAAAATGCTTTGCAAAATCTTATTCATTTACCTTTGACTATCTTGCAAAAGGACTTTGAAAAGAATTTACAAAAGAGTTTGCAAAAACAAAACTTGTGGTGCAAGCGTGGTCCAAAATGTTAAAAATGAAGAAACAATCCATACATATCTTGTAAGTATCTATATTGGCTCAATTTCAAGCAACCTTTGCACTTACATTATGCAAACTAGTTCATTTATGCACTTTTATATTTGCTTTGGTTTGTGTTGGCATCAATCACCAAAAAGGGGGAGATTGAAAGGGAATTAGGCTTACACCTAGTCCCTAATTAATTTTGGTGGTTGAATTGCCCAACACAAATAAATGGACTAACTAGTTTGCTCTAGTGTATAAGTTATACTGGTGCCAAAGGTTCACACTTAGCCAATAAAAAGATCAAGTATTGGGTTCGACAAAAGAGCAAAGGGACAACCGAAGGCACCTCTGGTCTGGCGCACCGGACTGTCCGGTGTGCCACCGGACATGTCCGGTGCACCAGAGGACTCCGAACTCAAACTCGTCACCTTCGGGAAAATACAGGGGCAACTCCACTATAATTCACCGGACTGTCCGGTGTACACCGGACAGTGTCCGGTGCTCCAACGAAGAGCGGCCTCAAGAACTCGCCAGCCTCGGGAATTCACTTCAGCTGCTCCGCTATAATTCACCGGACTGTCCGGTGTACACCGGACTGTCCGGTGTAACTACGGGGCAATGGCTACTTCGCGCCAACGGTCACCTGCAAACGCATTTAATGCGCGCCAGAAGCGCGCAGTCGTCAGGCACGCGGGAGCAGGCGCACCGGACACTCTACAGTTCATGTCCGGTGCGTCACCGGACATCAAGGCGGGCCCAGTGTCAGAGCTCCAACGGTCGAAACCCCTTCGGCTGGGTGACGTGGCTGTCGCACTGGACATGTCCGGTGTGCACCGGACTGTCCGGTGTGCACCGGATTGTCCGGTGCACCATCGAACAGACAGCCTTCACCAACGGCTAGATTTTGGTTGGTGGCTATAAATACCACCCCAACCGGCCACTTCAAGGTGTGGGAGCCCAAGCAACATTCCAAGTCATCTAGTTGACATACTCAAGCCCTCCCAACCACATATATTCATTGATCCATCCTATACACAAGATTTAGACCACTACAACCAACACAAGTGCCACAAAAGAGAGAGCAACCAAAAGAGAGCTACTCATTTGAGTTTAGCACTAGTGCCTTGTGAGATTCATCGAGAGATAGTGTGTGCTTCATCTTTGTGTTCATTTGCGCGTGGAGTTTTGACTCCCATTGAACTTCCTCCAAAGTTTTGGAGGCTTGTAAAAGCTAGCAAGAGACACCAAAGTGTGTGGTGGTCCTTGCGGGATCGAGAGTGATCCTTGAGAAGAAGAAGAGCTCGCCGATCCTTGTGTGATCGGGGGAGAGAGGGAAAGGGTTGAAAAAGACCCGTCCTTAAGTGGACTCCTCAACGGGGACTAGGCCTTCGAGGGCCGAACCTCGGTAAAACAAATCACCCTTGTCCATTGTGTTTATTGCTTGTGATTTGTTTATTTTCCCTTGCCATAAGTTTTCTTGCTCCATTATTTGCTAATATCATTTGGTGTTGCTTCAAGTTAAATTCCCATTTAGTGAAGCAACACGTTGCAAGAAAGAACTTGTCCTAGTGCTCTTCTCATCTAAGGCTTCTTGCGTTGTTCTATAACTTATTAGTTGTATTGATTTATCACTCCCGCATTATTTAGCTATTCTCTCTTCAAGCAAGAACTTAGTTTATATACTCCTATATTTGTATATCTTGTTCTAACCACTAATCAAGGGATCTAGTTGGGGGATAAAGTTTTAATTTTCAGGTTTCGCCTATTCACCCCCCTCTAGGCAACTTTCAGACTCAAACCGAGGATCTACAACGACCTCAACAAGTTCGGCAAACAGGGGATGAAAGAGCTACCCTCGGTAGTTTCTCGCCATTTTTTCTAGTCTATGGGGCCGAGGCTGTCCTCCCCACGGACTTAGAATATGGCTCCCCGAGGACCAGGGCGTACGACGACCAAAGCAAGCAGACCAGCCGAGAGGACTCGCTGGACCAGCTCGAGGAGGCACGGGACGTCGCCTTACTACATTCGGCACAATACCATCAGTCGTTGCGGCGCTACCACGCCCGAAGTGTCCGGCCCCGAGGCTTCCAAGTAGGAGACTTGGTGCTTCGTCTGTGATAGGACGCCCGAGGGCGCCACAAACTCACTCCTCCCTAGGAAGGGCCCTTCATCATCGCTAAGATTTTGAAGCCCAGAACATACAAGCTGGCCAACGACCAAGGCGAGGTCTACAGCAACGCTTGGAACATCCAACAGCTACGTCGCTTCTACCCTTAAGATGTTTTAAGTCGTTCATGTACCTCGTTTACATACACAAAGTCTAACCGTCAAGGAAGGGTCGGCCTTGCCTCAGCAAAGCCCGACCCTCCCTCGGGGGCTAGAAGGGGGGAACCCCCTCTGCGTTAAAATTTTCCACGGAAAAATTTTCTACCAAAACAACCTTTGTGCTTTCGACTTCCGTATCGATAACGGGATCCTGAGAACGATGAGAGTACACATAAGCGGCAAGGCCGACCGAGCCGAGGAACTCCTATGCCTCCGGGATACAGATACCTCACTCATCACCTTCCATGAGAAGTAACTCACGCTCGGATAAGCGATCCTGCTACCGAACAAGTCCAAACACTCGGGTAGAAAATGACTTTCGTGCCTTCTCGACTGTATCAATAACGGAATCCTACGACCAAATGAGAGTGCACGTAAGCGGCAAGGCCGACCGAGCCGAGGAACTCCTATGCCTATGGGATACGGATACCTCACTCATCACCTTCCGTGAGAAGTAACTCTCGCTTGGACAAACGATTCTGCTACTGATAGACAAGTCGTGATACTCGAAACAAGAGGAAAGAAGACGTAGCTTTTTAACACGACGATAAAGTGTTTAGGCCTCGGCGGCCGCAAAAAAACATGCGCATGCTACAGACAAACTGTTCCTGTAGGTTCAGGCATCGACAGGGGGAGCAGCAGCACCCTCGGCGTTGTTTCCACCCTCGGCGGAACCTGGCCCGGCCTCGGACGGCGACCCGGGCGAAAGGACCTCCACCTAAGGGAGGATGCCAGCACCGCGCCAGCAGATGTCTTGGCCAAGCTTCAGCGGCTGCTGCCACATCTTCCTTGGCCTAGGAAGCCGCCAGCTCCCGGGCCGACGAAGCCTCTTTCTAAGCCGACTCCACCTCTGTCCGCGCTAACACCGCTGCCTCCGGCTCCGGCTCATCGCAGAGCAGCCGAGGGTTCTAAAAAGCTGAGCAAGAGAGGCCTAGAGCGGCGAGGCCGACCGAGCCGAGGGACTCCTACGCCTCCAGGATACGGATACCTCACTTGTCACCTTCCGTGAAAGGCAACTCACGCTCGGTTAAGTGGTTCGGCTAGCCAACAGGCAAGTCCCAGTGCTCGGAATGAGGAAGACACACAGCTTCATTCTCGAATACCCAAATGTTCAAGCCTCGACAGCCAAAAAGAACAGCACATATACTTGGGGTAACTATGCTACACAGACTTAGACGTCGGCAGAACCCTCGGCGGTTCTCCCGCCCTACGACAAATGTCTGAGTGCTTGAAGCGGTTACATTTTGCTCCGGCAAAAACCCAGTACATCACCTTACAAACGGGACTCCGGTTCCGCTCCCGCAGGTATGAACAACCTCCACACCAGGGGGCCCGCGGGATGACAAATTCCAAGCGGCTTGCCGGCGACCTCTGCAGCAGCAGAGACAACGACCTCCACCTTGGGCAGCTAAACAGTAGCAGCGATGACCTCAGGACAAACGCTGCTGTAAAGAGGCCCTCGCACACATCCCCACACGAGGGGCGAGGACAAGCCGTTGAGGCCGAAGAGTCGGAGGGCGCCGACCGTGGGATCGAACCCACCGACGCCGCGCCGGTGAACAGCGGCCGCCCCAAAGCGCACCGGCAGGTCCTCACTCCCGTCCTCGTCGAGGCCACCCCAGAACACGAGCACCGCCCTCGCGGCGTACGACGTGCTGGGCGACCCCCCGGCGCGGCTGACAGTGCGAGGAGGACCTGGACGTGGCCGGCCCGTGCGCGGCATGACCGCCGCTCGGATGAAGGATATGTTGAGAGCTTGTGCCCTTCAGCATGGTAGTAGCTGGGACAAGAGTCTACCTTATGCTGAGTTCTCATATAATAGTTGCTAGGCCAGTCTGAAGAAGTCACTGTTCGAGACTTTATATGGCGGGAAATGCAGGATTCCTCTATATTGGATCAGACTAGAGGAAGACAGTTCTTTGGACCTGAACTGATTCAAGAAGCAGGAGAACAAGTCCGTATAATTCGAGAGAATTTGAGGGTAGCTCAAACCAAGCAAAAGAGCTACGCTGGTAATAGAAGAAGACCACTGGAGTTTGAGAAAGGTGATCATGTGTACCTCAAGGTGTCACCGATCCGGGGTATGAGGAGATTTAAAGTTAAAGGAAAGTTGTCCCCTCGCTTCATTGGACCTTTCTTGATCTTAAAGCGAGTGGGAGAAGTTGCATATCAACTGGAGTTACCCGATCATCTGTCAGATGTACATGATGTATTCCATGTGTCCTAAAATGCGCCACGTGGCCCATCTGGTCGCTCCTACGTAGCCCAAATTACCCCTCCCGCCGTTCTCACTCAAGTCACCGCGGCGTGGGCCCAACTCCATAGCTCCGTGCAGCCTAGTGAGCGCCATGCCCTCTGCCACTTACCTGTGGGACCGGTCGTCAGGGGAATCCTCCCTCGGGTTGTCCTCGGGTTGTTGGGCCACCTCCGATGGCGATGGATTCACCGCGGGAAAATCGGACCAGCAACGGGTGGGGGAGCTCTCGCGTGCGGGGACGTATGCCATGGCTATATATGCGGCACCCTTCGATCGCCCTGAGCGAGCACACCCTGATTCCTCGCGGCTGCCAACAAAACCACCATTACCACCAGCCGAGCTACGGGAATCCGCGCGCCGCCGTCACGCGTCCACCAGGAAGCTAGGAGGGTGGTTGGACTCACACTTCGGCAAAGCTCGTCGTCACACACAAAGTCGGCGTTTTGTGCGTGCAACGGAACCAGGCGTGGTCGGATCTTCACCGGACTGGAATCTCAGCGTCGAACAGATCGCGGCGCCAAGACCTCGGGTGAGAATCCTTAGCCGCTTCGGCTCTATTCGTCCATGCCTGTAGTACTCCATAGGTTAGGGTTCCAGGGCTCTAACAACTGGTGCGTCGAGAGCTGGTGACCATGTTCCGTAGACGCCGCTGTTCTGGGAACTCGCTTCGCCATGGTGGAGCGCAGGGAGGAAGATGAGTCGTAGGCCGTGGATCGGCTCATGGATGGCTCAGATTATGGCGCGCACACTCTTTCACTCAGCCAGAGTCGGAACCGTTGGATTGGGCTCCAAGGGTGGGATGGAAATGAGTTGTAGACCACACCAAATCTGAACCCTAGATCTCCCATCCGAGGGCTATCCTCGCGATGTGTCGTAAGGCACGCACGGTTTTAATCGGGGGCATAAGATGTTGATCGGATGGCTATAGTACGCGCATACCCCTTTCACTGACGCAAATTGCGTAAAAGACCCTGTGTTCTAGTGAAAGTAACCCGCGCTCCGTTTGGGTGGATGGCTGAGTCTGGGGAGTTTTCATAGATGTGCCCCTGCACTTCCCAGAAAATGACGCCTAGTCCAGTTAATTAATAAAACCAGGAAAATCATTTAGAAAATAGTTTTTAGTACATATTTAAATGCAGAAACTTGTTTAATTTATAGAAAATGCATATGAACTCCAAATTGGACCATTCTAGTTCCTATAATTTTGTAATATTATTCTCTATCAAATAGTACCACTGTTTTTACATGAAATACACATTAAAATTTATTTCTCACTTAACCCTATATTAAATGCATAAAATCTTTGGAAATCCACAACTTAAAATCTATACCTCCAAATTTAATGATTCCAGTTCCTGTGATCTTATTTTAATGTCTAGTTTATTACTGTATATTCTATTTGCATGTTTGATGTGATGTTAATTTATGCTATGTTATGTATGTATTGTGTTGATGCGAGTAGACGAGCAAGCCACTGTGGAATCTGGGGCTCAACAAGTAGAAGTAGATGAGCAGGAGCTCATTGAAGGCAAGTTGTGCCCTTGATCACTTCTTTTACCCATTCATGTTCTTATTAATCATAATGATCTGCATAGGTTAATTTTGCTGGGACCCAATAGGATACCCTAGGTTTGACTATCTTTATACCTTGTTTCACCACTGGTTTTACTACTAAAGTTTTGGGTAGTACATGCTATTGCTTTATGTGGATTTGGGTATAGAGATAGTTATGACTCATTATTACACTTGTTATTATCTGTTCATTATTTTATGTTCATGATAAGATCATTATGTTAATGGGAACATGGAGAACCACCCGGGAAAACAGTGCTACCACAAGGGTTTAATGGGACGCCATTGGCTGATTAACTAGGAAAGCTAGTGGAGGGCTACCTTACCCGAAAGGGGCAAGGGCAGTAGGGGAGTGTTCAGTGTAGGGAGGTCCTTGGGTTGATTTTGCTGCGATGGCGGTCAGGAGAGGGATTCCTGCACTGGAGCTTCCTATAAACTGTAGCGGGTAGTCTGAAGCTAGTGGAACTTTGTAAAGGCCTCGTAGTGGTACCCTACTTCGCTTCCTTGGTAGAGGTGTATGGGGTCTGATCAACTCCGTGGCAAATGGGTAACACGACTTGTGGCTAAAGATGCGCAACCTCTGCAGAGTGTAAAACTAGTATACTAGCCGTGCTCATGGTCATGAGCGGCTCGGACACTCACATGATTAATTTATGGAACTTAAACTTAATTTGTCATCTCATTGCATTTGGGATTATTTTATTATTATTTTTACTTACTATTACTATGGTTTGGTATTCACTTACACTTAGTAACTGCTAATAAAATTTTGACCAACTTATAAAAGCAATGCTCAGCTCAGCCTTTATTTCATTGATCAGCCTTACACTTCATGAACTCCCACCTTTGGTGAGTTCATGCCACATTATTCCCCACGACTTGTTGAGCTATGAACGTATGTGAGCTCACTCTTGCTGTCTCACACCCCCCACAGGAGAAGAGCAGGTGGTTCAGGAGGAGCCACAAGGCGAGGAGTTTGATCTGATCTAGGTGGCGTTTCTCAGTTGACATTGGCGCCGACGATCCTTAGTTCGTTTTATATTTATTATTTTATTTTGTAATAAGTCTTCCGCTATGTAATAAGTACTCTGATTTTATTGTGACATTTATCTCTATACACTCTGTTATTATATATGTTGTCTTCTTTGGCGCATGTATGAGATGCACCCGGCTTTGTTCCTTAAAACCGGGTGTTACAATTCTCGAATACCCAAATGTTCAGGCCTCGACAGCCACAAAGAACAGCACATATACTTGGGGTAACTATGCTACACAGACTTAGACGTCGGCAGAACCCTCGGCGGTTCTCCCGCCCTACGACAAATGTCTGAGTGCTTGAAGCGGTTACATTTTGCTCCAGCAAAAACCCAGTACATCACCTTACAAACGGGACTCCGGTTCCGCTCCCGCGGGTATGAACAACCTCCACACTAGGGGGCCCGCGGGATGACAAATTCCAAGCGGCTTGCCGGCGACCTCTGCAGCAGCAGAGACAATGACCTCCACCTTGGGCGGCTAAACAGCAGCAGCGATGACCTCAGGACAAACGCTGCTGTGAAGAGGCCCTCGCCCACGTCCCCACACGAGGGGCGAGGACAAGCCATTGAGGCCGAAGATTCGGAGGGCGCCGACCGTGGGATCGAACCCACCGACGCCGCGCCGGCGAACATCGGCCTCCCCAAAGCACACCTGCAGGTCCTCACTCCCGTCCTCGCCGAGGCCGCCCCAGAACACGAGCACCGCCCTCGCGGCGTATGACGTGCTGGGCGACCCCCCAGCGCGGCTGACAGTGCGAGGAGGACCTGTTCGTGGCCGGCCCGCGCGCGGCATGACCGCCGCCCGGATGAAGGACGGAAAGCTGCACCCTGTCCAGGGAGCAGCAGTTCGCCTTCCCCCACATGGCTAGAGGACGCCTCCGCAGGGCTGGAGGATGCCTTTCTCCCCCAAACGCTGGGGGAAGAAAAGGGTCACCGGCCCATGCGGAGGCAACCCCCCACTCGGTGCGCTCCTCCGCCCCAGCCCGGATGACGAAGATCCTTGAAGCTGAGGGCAGGGCGGAGGCCGTAGCCCGGCTTGCTTCTCCCCACCAAACTTCCCATTGGTGAGGGAATGCAGCCGGGTGAGAGCACCTAGAGGGGGGGTGAATAGGTGATCCTGTAAAACTTGAAACTTAATGCCACAAAACTTGATTAGGAGTTAGCACAATAATGCCAAGTGGCTAGAGAGGAGTCTTAGCAAAACACAATAACCACAAAGAGATCAACACAGAGATGGCACAATGGTTTATCTCGTGGTTCGGCCAAGTCCAATACTTGCCTACTCCACGTTGTGGCGTCCCAACGGACGAGGGTTGCACTTAACCCCTCTCAAGCGGTCCAAAGACTCACTTGAATACCACGATGTTTTGCTTTCTCTTTACTATATCCCGTTTGCGAGGAATCTCCACAACTTGGAGCCTCTCGCCCTTACAAAGATGTTCACAAAGAATCACGGAAGTAAGGTTGGGATGAGCAACACACACAAGACACAAAATCAGAGCAACAACACGCACACAGGTCGCAACACGAGCTCTCAACACAACCCGAAGAGTATACTACTCAAATGGAGCTCTAGTTGCTATCACAAAGAATCGAATGCGCGGAATTGAAATCTTGGTGCTTAGGAATGCTTAGAGAATGCTTGGTGTACTCCTCCATGCGCCTAGGGGTCCCTTTTATAGCCCCAAGGCAGCTAGGAGCCGTTGAGACTTGAGAGCATTCTAGGAAGGCAATTCTTGCCTTCTGTCGCTTGGCGCACCGGACAGTCCAGTGCACCACCGGACACTGTCCAGTGCGGATTTCTTTCCTTTTGTGGTGCAGCCGACCGTTGAAGATCCAGAGCCATTGGCGCACCGGACGCTGTCCGGTGCCCCCTTGTGACCAGTTGGCTCGGCCACGCATCATGCGCGGAATCATCGGCCGACTGTTGGCCCGGCTGACCGTTGGCTCACCGGACAGTCCGGTGAATTATAGTTGTACGCTGTTAATCGCTTCCCGAGAGCGACGACTTCGCCTGTGAATGGCTCACCGGACAGTCCGGTGCACCACCGGACAGTCCGGTGATTTATAGCCGTACGCCGTTGATCGCTTCCCAAGAGCAGCCAGTTGACAGTCGCCAGCCTGGCGCACCGGACACTGTCCGGTGCACCACCGGACAGTCCGGTGCACCCAGACTGCGCAGAGTCTTGGCTGCATAGCCAAGTCTTTTCCAAATTGGACTTTTCCTGTTTCTAGCACTTTGACACAATTGAAAGCTCTCTTGTGAGTTTTGGTGTTTGGATGACAACTCAATTAAAGGACTAACAAGTGTACTAAGTGTTGAACAAGTGCTTAAGGTAAAGCCTACAGGGTTCAACACAAGAGAACAATGTGATGGTCCAAGAACTGGATTATGGATACATAAATGGACATCACAAGTAAGATCAAGCCAAGGACGGAGGCAAGAAGTGAGACTCGGGTGCGTAGCTCAGAGACAACTGATCAAGCCAAGGACGGAGGCAAGAAGTGCTTCGAGGTACCAAGTGCACGGGAGAAGGTCAAGGAGGCTGAGGAACCCAAAGCCAAGGGTGAAGAAGAAGGCTTGCAAAGTCAAGGGTGATCAAGTTGAGAACAGCTACGGCACATCAAGGATCACTACATAAGGACGTGACTTACAGCCAATGAGGTAACAACTACAGTTATGTGGTGTAAGTCATAAGACTCAAGATCAAGCTCTAAGTAGGAGATCAAGGTCACTAGAAGGAGAACAAGTGTCAAAACCAGAACTGGAAGCAGCCCAAAAGAGCTAAGTTCACCTTAATCTTTAGTTTGGGTTGTTCCTATGTTTGGAGATGTTCTATGTGACCTTTGCAGTATGTTGGAGCCAAGAAATGTCAATCTAGATCAAGTCAAGCCGACTTGATGATTTATGAGTCCAACATCAAAGCTCGAGCATGTGAAATGCTATAGATGTAATAATTAAGAGAAGGTATGTTTCTCAGACTTAGTCCATTGTTTTAGAGACTAATGTATTGTGTCTAAGTGCTGGAATCAGAATAAATTGAGTTGGAGAAGAGATGGCTAAGTTCAGCCAAAGTCTGCTCAGTCTGGACTCACCGGACTGTCCGGTGGTGCACCGGACAGTGTCCGGTGCGACAGGCTGGCTCGAGCGAACTGGCCGCTCTCGGGAATTCACCGGCGACGTACGGCTATAATTCACCGGACTGTCCGGCGTGCACTGGACTGTCCGGTGAGCCAACGGTCGGTCGGGCCAACGGTCGGCCGCACGATCTGCGCGGGACACGTGGCCGAGCCAACGGCTAGATGAAGGCACCGGACATGTCCGGTGCGCCAACGGCTCCAAGACTGCCAACGGTCGGTTTCACCATAGAAGGAAAGAAATTGGGCACCGGACAGTGTCCGGTGTGCACCGGACTGTCCGGTGCGCCACCCGACAGAAGGCAAGATTTGCCTTCCTGGATTGCTTCCAACGGCTCCTAGGCCCCTTGTGCCTATAAAAGGGACCCCTAGGCGCCTCAAGCTATGTACAAGTGCAGCCAACAAGTGTAGACTTCACTGGAGTCAATTCTCGCTCTCCCTCTTGTGTGTAACTCTATAGTTTGTGTAGAAGGCACAACTATAAGCCTTTAGAGAGAGGAGTAGTGCTGCTAAGAGCTAGAGCAAGGTCTTGAGCGTATCGTTACTCTGCCGGGGTGCTGCCAAGAAGTTTGTAAGCAGCCGCGGTTCTGTTGTAACCCCACTCAATAGTGAAAGGCTCTATCTGTCATACTGATAGATCTGAGCAAACAGAGGAAGGAGTTGAAATATACTCCAAGCCCAGGTGTGGCTAACTCCAACGAGGACTAGGCAAGCATTTCAGGCTTGGCTGAACCTCGGGATAAATCCTTGCGTTTGTGTGCTCTATTCTGTATTGTATCCTGACTCTCTGTCTTACTCGCCTTTATATCTGCACTTCAATACTTATCTGTGGTATAAGCTTGATTTGAAGTGCAGGACATTTTGAGACAGGATCTTTCATTCCGCTGCGACCTACTCGAAGAGTCTTCTCATTCCACTGCGTACTGAGTCTTCGAGTAGAGTAAGAATTTAAGTTTTAAAGTAATAAGTTTTATTCGCCTATTCACCCCCCCTCTAGGCGACATCCAGATCCTGTTCCCGGGTCAAAGAGAACTTTCAATTGGTATCGGAGCTAGGCCTCTCCAGTGTGGGCTTAGCCGTCCGGAGATAACGATGTCGTCACAAGAGGTAACTGTAGAACTTCTTTTAGGCGATGGCTCTAATTACAAATCTTGGTTTGTCTCTATTTATAATGCTTTCATGAGTGTTGATCCTGATTTGAGACAGATCTTTAGTAGAAGTATTTTTCCATCTGATATTAGTAAAAATCCCTCTAATGATGAACTAAGATGCTAATCTCTCAATCACCGTGCTTGCAACATCTTAGTTGATTCTCTATCTAGAGGTGCCTATTTTGCCATCATGAGTAGTGATAGTGATGTATTTGTTGATGCTCATGATTTATGGAATAGGATTAAAGAAAAATATTTTGTGGCAAACTGTGATGCTCCTACTCCCCATATTACTTGTGATACTAACCATTCAAAGGGAGAAGAACAAGAACGATGGCGCCCAAACGATGAATCCACCTCGTCGACAGGTTCGTTCTCCACTAATGATAAATGTTTTCTTGTTAACAATGACGGTGGAGACAAAAGCCATGGTGAGGAGGAATATGAGGATGATAGCGAGGATGAATCTTCATCACCTCAAGGTACATTTTCCTATTTGGCTTCCACTAACATTTATGACAGGGAAAATGAGACCGATGATGTGGAAGAAGAGGAGATTCGCCGTTTCTACATCCATCTCAACAAAAAGGACAAGGCACTCTTAGTTAAGCTGTTGAGAAGGAACAAGGAATAAGGCGAGACGCTTCTCAGGCTAGAAGAGTCACTCATCAAAACCAACAACAGCCTGGAGAAGATGACCAAAGAACATGAGGAGCTAAAGTGCTCTCATGATGATTTGGTCCAAAGGTATGAATATGTTTTAATTGAGCAAAGAAATAGTCATGATGCATTATCTAATATTGCTCAACTTAAAACGGAAAACTCTATGCTTAAGAGTCAAGTAGAAACAATGGACTTAGAAAAACGTGCTCTAGGTAAAAAGTATGATATGTTGTCATATTCTCATAATAAACTAGTTGATGACCATATCATGCTTAATGTTGCTCATGAGGTTATAATTGCAAACATAAATTCATATGAACCTCATCCTCGCACGTGTGCGCATTTGAATTGTATATCATCATGTGCTAACCCCTGTTGCTCAAAAGAAAGCTAATCATTGATTGAGCAACAAGTTTTAGGGTCACAAAAGAAATTCTGTGGGAATAAGAAGCAACGACAACTGAGGAGAAGACACTTTGCTCAACTCTCTCAAGATATCCACGGGCGCGTGGTGAAGAAGCTTGAGAAAGGAAAAACTGCAGCAAGTGTCAAGCTCAATAAGAAAAATGTTCCTAAAGATGAAGAAATCAACATGAGCTTGGAAAAAGGTAAAGATTCGATTAATCATGTTGTTCGCACTGACCCTCTCTCCATGTCATTCAAGTACACAAAGGAAAAAGAAAAAAAGAGGTGTTTCAAGTGCAAGAAGTTAGGCCACCTCATCGCGTCTTGTCCGTACAAAGACAAAAATGAAGGGACAAGGAGTTGTTTTGGATGCAACAATAAGGACCACACGATCACTTCATGTCCGGTCATGAAGAATCAAGGATGTGCATCCTCCAAGGTGACCCTCACCAAGGAAAATGACACACAGCAAGCGTCGTGTCAAGTTGAGCGACGCTTCTGCTACAAGTGTGGTGAGCAAGGTCATCTATTCAAGGTATGTTACAAAGGTAAGATTCCTAAACAAGTGAATTTGTGTCAATCTTATTCGCGTAGGAGACCCAAATCATACTCTTGTGCTAGATCTATAACAAGATCACCTAGAACTAGCACAAAGGCAATCTGGGTACCAAAGGCACATTTACATGATCATTATGTACCCATCCCGAGATGGGTACCAAACTGTGCTAACTAGACCATGCAGGTACCTTGAGATGGACTGGAGACCATGGGAGAGATTAAGACGGTTATCTAAAACTCTATGCTTAAGCTGTTAATTGTTTTGGTGTTTATTGACCCAAGGTTGAATTATTGTGAAACACTAATCCCATGTTCATCTCAAGTGAAATAAGGTGTATAGGTCCTGAATCATTATTGGTGAATCAAGTAAAGGACCTTGATGAGAATCTACAACCTGCTCTCCAAAGGACGGTACCCGTGTATTTTAAGTACATAATTGCAATTTAGTATTGCTCTTAAGTTGGCTTGTTGTGCTACCTGTCTTTGGAGTAGTTATGCTTTATGATTGCCTCTGTTAAATGAATCATAATGATGTTTGCTTAATCATGACTGGTGCTATATCTTTTGAATCATTCATGGGTAGCTCTTTCATTTGTTATATCCACAACGATTAACTCTCTTGGTGTATATGGATAAACCTGTAACTTTTTGTAAGTCATGCTATGTGCAATTATGACATTTTTGTTTAGTCCATGTTCACATGATTACCCTAGTTTGGTACTGTGTGAATTTCAAATCCATGTCGTGCCCTTTTGAGCTATGAGGTGCGTAAGCAAAAGGAGCTCTGAATTGGTGATAACAAGGGCTCTCATAAAGGCAAAGGTATGGAAAATGGAGCTATGCAATTTCATTAAATATTCTTGAAATTCCATTCATTGTGATCATAGCTATGTTCTTGTCTTTAAATTGGTAATATCTTGGCTTAGGTAATTTATGCCTTTAAAATGTTGTTTCTTTTGTGCACCTAAGAAACCTTCTTAATTATGACATGCTTAGATATTTCGCTTTATATACATGATTGTGTTGATCTTCAATTGGTATATGCAATGATAGTTAAGTATGAAGCATGTACAAGTTGCGTAAATGTTAGACTTCCTGTGAGTATTCAATTGGCTTAGGTGCCACTGAGGCGTGCATTGTTGTATTTAGTCAACCTTTCATTTAGCCTTCAATTGGTGTTAAGTGGCGTTTCATTTGATATTCAAATTGGCATCCTTGGGTGATCAAAGTGGTAGAGTATGCCTTGACCAAGGTATGTTGTGATCCCCTCTAGTTCTAAGGAAGCTAGAATGTGCAAAGTGCAAGTCATTCAAATACTTGATGCACAACTTGAGGGGGAGCACACATAACTTGTGTCTTTTGAGACTAACTGTTTCTTGAGCAATCTTGTATAGTCTCTAGGTGGAAAAGAGAAGATAAGCAAGAAATGGAGCAATCAGGACTTGGGTACCTTTGTAAGTCAAGAAATTGGTATCTCAAGTTGTGACAACAAGAAAAAGTTAGGATAAAGAATCAGGCACAAGTGTGGAGAAGCTCTCGAGAGATTAAATACTTTCAAGATGGGAAGTACACTACAACATGGTAAAGGTACAAAAGGAAGTATTAATCTTTTTGCATATATGTGATAGTGCATATGTTCAATAAGTAAGGGGGAGTTTTGATAGTCGTTTTTCCTCCTTAAACACCCTGCTGTCCCTTGACATCATCCTACGTTCTTGCTTGAGTATGGTTTTTGGTGTTTGATGTCAAAGGGGGAGAAGTTGTGCATTAAAGCTTATCTCAACCTGAGAGGAAAGCTTATCCTAATGGGTGATGTGTTAGTTTGAGCTTTGCCAAGTGTGATATTCATATGTCTCTTGCAGTATTATATGTGTTGCTCATATGGACTAGTGTTTCCGCTGCGATGAATTATTTGGCTTCTATAGTGTAATAGATAGTCATGTGGTTAATGGTGCTTTAAGACTGTTTTAAATTAGTGTCTTAGTTTAAATTGGTATTAGTTTGAATTGGTATCTTAATGATGAATAGTGGTAGGTTGATATTCCTGTGATATATCCACTAATTTAAATGGTGTTTAACTTTGATTACATGCATTTGTGTGTTATAGCATCATGGTTTGGTTCTTGACACAATGCATACTAAAAAGCGCTAAGATGTAGAAATGTTTCGAATTGCCTAAGTATGTGCAAATTGGCGTCTGAGGCCAAGATTATGTTTTTGAAGTAAGCACATATTTAGGGGGAGCATTCTATAAACTTAGATTTCAAATTTGTGCTTCAAATCTTATTCTTATGTAAGCTTTAATTGTGTTGCCATCAATCACCAAAAAGGGGGAGATTGAAAGCTCTCTTGTGAGTTTTGGTGTTTGGATGACAACTCAATTAAAGGACTAACAAGTGTACTAAGTGTTGAACAGGTGCTTAAGGTAAAGCCTACAGGGTTCAACACAAGAGAACAATGTGATGGTCCAAGAACTGGATTATGGATACATAAATGGACATCACAAGTAAGATGGTCATTGCATAAAGTGAGACTCGGGTGCGTAGCTCGGAGACAACTGATCATGCCAAGGACGGAGGCAAGAAGTGCTTCGAGGTACCAAGTGCACGAGAGAAGGTCAAGGAGGCTGAGGAACCCAAAGCCAAGGGTGAAGAAGAAGGCTTGCAAAGTCAAGGGTGATCAAGTTGAGAACAGCTACGGCACATCAAGGATCACTACATAAGGACGTGACTTACAGCCAATGAGGTAACAGCTACAGTTATGTGGTGTAAGTCATAAGACTCAAGATCAAGCTCTAAGTAGGAGATCAAGGTCACTAGAAGGAGAACAAGTGTCAAAACCAGAACTGGAAGCAGCCCAAAAGAGCTAAGTTCACCTTAATCTTTAGTTTGGGTTGTTCCTATGTTTGGAGATGTTCTATGTGACCTTTGCAGGATGTTGGAGCCAAGAAATGTCAATCTAGATCAAGTCAAGACGACTTGATGATTTATGAGTCCAACATCAAAGCTCGAGCATGTGAAATGCTATAGATGTAATAATTAAGAGAAGGTATGTTTCTCAGACTTAGTACATTGTTTTAGAGACTAATGTATTAGTGTCTAAGTGCTGGAAACAGAATAAATTGAGTTGGAGAAGAGATGGCTAAGTTCAGCCAAAGTATGCTCAGTCTGGACTCACCGGACTGTCCGGTGGTACACCGGACAGTGTCCGGTGCGACAGGCTGGCTCGAGCGAACTGGCCGCTCTCGGGAATTCACCGGCGACGTACGGCTATAATTCACCGGACTGTCCGGTGTGCACCGGACTGTCTGGTGAGCCAACGGTCGGCCAGGCCAACGGTCGGCCGCGCGATCTGCGCGGGACACGTGGCCGGGCCAACAGCTAGATGAAGGCACCGGACTGTCCGGTGTGCACCGGACATGTCCGGTGCGCCAACGGCTCCAAGACTGCCAACGGTCGGTTTCGCCATAGAATGAAAGAAATCGGGCAGCGGACAGTGTCCGGTGTGCACCGGACTGTCCGGTGCGCCACCCAACAGAAGGCAAGATTTGCCTTCCTGGATTGCTTCCAACGGCTCCTAGGCCCCTTGTGCCTATAAAAGGGACCCCTAGGCGCCTCAAGCTATGTACAAGTGCAGCCAACAAGTGTAGACTTCACTGGAGTCAATTCTCGCTCTCCCTCTTGTGTGTAACTCTATAGTTTGTGTAGAAGGCACAGCTATAAGCCTTTAGAGAGAGGAGTAGTGCTGCTAAGAGCTAGAGCAAGGTCTTGAGCGTATCGTTACTCTGCCGGGGTGCTGCCAAGAAGTTTGTAAGCAGCCGCGGTTCTGTTGTAACCCCACTCAATAGTGAAAGGCTCTATCTGTCATACTGACAGATCTGAGCAAACAGAGGAAGGAGTTGAAATAGACTCCAAGCCCAGGTGTGGCTAACTCCAATGAGGACTAGGCAAGCATTTCAGGCTTGGCCGAACCTCGGGATAAATCCTTGCGTCTGTGTGCTCTATTCTGTATTGTATCCTGACTCTCTGTCTTACTCGCCTTTATATCTGCACTTCAATACTTATCTGTGGTATAAGCTTGATTTGAAGTGCAGGACATTTTGAGACAGGATCTTCCATTCCGCTGCGACCTACTCGAAGAGTCTTCTCATTCCACTGCGTACTAAGTCTTCGAGTAGAGTAAGAATTTAAGTTTTAAAGTAATAAGTTTTATTCGCCTATTCACCCTCCCTCTAGGCGACATCTAGATCCTGTTCCCGGGTCAAAGGGAACTTTCAACAATACATTAGTCTCTAAAACAATGTACTAAGTCTTAGAAACATACCTTTACTCTTGATTTGCACTTTGTCCATCAATTGGCATAGATTAACACTTAAGCACTTGTGTTGGCACTCAATCACCAAAATACTTAGAAATGGCCCAAGGGCACATTTCCCTTTCAATCTCCCCCTTTTTGTGATTTATGCCAACACAACAAAAGGCAACTAAAGAAGTGCAACATCAATGCGAATGAGAACACAAATTTGTTTTGATTCAAATTTGGCATATTTGGATTATTCTTTGCCACCACTTGGTTTTGTTTTTGCAAATCAACCTCAATTTCCTATCTCTAAGTCAAACACACTTGTTGAGACATAAAGAAAGTTGTTCCAAGAGAAATTGATCAAAGATTTCAAAAACTCCCACTTTTTCCCGTAATCAACTATTCTCCCACAAGAAGCCAGCTTTTGACAAAAAAGACAACAAGAGAGTTTTGACAAACCAAAAGCTCTATTCTATTATTTTCAAAATTCTCAAGTGGTAGCTGATCCATTTATTGCTTTAGCCTTATTTTCTCCCCCTTTGGCATCAAGCACCAAAACGGGATCAATCTCAGCCCTTAAACCCCATTGCCTCACCAAAATCTTCAAATAAGAGTACCAAGGCAATAAGGATATTGAGATGGACTTGGAGTAAGTTACCCTCTCATCGGAGTGCAGTGGAAGTCTTGCATGGTCCAAGTCCACCTTTCCCTTTCAATCCACCTTTGAGACTAAATCAAGCAAACTCAAGCACACAGTTAGTCTTAAAGGGTCAAGTTGTAGCACATCTCCCCCTAAATATGTGCATCACTTGCAAAAGGACTTGCGAGATCCGGGGAGTGTTTGTACAACTTGAGCACCATAAGTAAACAACAAAATGCATAAGGAACATGATCAAAGGCATAAACACATGTATGCTATAAATCAATCCAAGTTCCGCGAATCTAAGACATTTAGCTCACTACGCAGCCTGCAAAAGGTCTTCTCATCTAAAGGCTTGGTAAAGATATCGGCTAGCTGGTTCTCGGTGCTAATATAAAACACTTCGATATCTCCCTTTTGCTGGTGGCCTCTCAAAAAGTGATGCCGGATGTCAATGTGCTTTGTGCGGCTGTGCTCAACAGGATTATCCGCTATGCGGATAGTACTCTCATTGTCACATAGGAGTGGGACTTTGCTCAGATTGTAGCCAAAGTCCCGGAGGGTTTGCCTCATCCAAAGTAGTTGCGCGCAACACTGTCCTGCGGCAATATACTCGGCCTCAGCGGTGGATAGGGCAACGGAGGTTTGTTTCTTAGAGCTCCACGACACCAGGGACCTTCCTAAGAATTGGCACGTCCCTGATGTACTCTTCCTATCGACCTTACATCCAGCATAATCGGAGTCTGAATATCCAATTAAGTCAAAGGTAGACCCCTTTGGATACCAGATCCCGAAGCAAGGCGTAGCGACTAAATATCTAAGAATTCGCTTCACGGCCACTAAGTGACACTCCCTTGGATCGGATTAAAATCTAGCACACATGCATACACTAAGCATAATATCCGGTCTACTAGCGCATAAATAAAGCAAAGAACCTATCATGGACCGGTATGCTTTTTGATCAACGGACTTACCTCCTTTGTTGAGGTCGACGTGTCCGTCAGTTCCCATCGGAGTCTTTGCGGGCTTGGCGTCCTTCATCCCAAACTGCTTTAGCAAGTCTTGCGTGTACTTCGTTTGGGAGATGAAGGTGCCATCCTTGAGTTGCTTCACTTGGAACCCAAGGAAGTAGTTCAACTCGCCCATCATCGACATCTCAAACTTTTGAGTCATCACCCTGCTAAACTCTTCACAAGACTTTTGGTTAGTAGAACCAAATATTATGTCATCGACATAAATTTGGCACACAAATAAGTCACCATCACAAGTCTTAGTAAATAAAGTTGGATCGGCTTCCCAACCTTGAACGCATTAGCAATTAAAAAGTCTCTAAGGCATTCATACCATGCTCTTGGGGCTTGCTTAAGTCCATAGAGCGCCTTAGAGAGCTTACATACGTAGTCGGGGTACCGTTCGTCCTCGAAGCCAGGGGGTTGCTCCACGTACACCTCCTCCTTGATTGGCCCATTGAGGAAGGCGCTCTTCACATCCATTTTGGAACAACCTGAAAGAATGGTGAGCGGCATATGCTAGCAAAATACGAATGGACTCTAGCCTAGCCACAGGAGCAAAAGTCTCCTCAAAGTCCAAACCTGCGACTTGGGCATAACCTTTTGCCACAAGTCGAGCCTTGTTCCTTGTCACCACCCCGTGCTCGTCTTGTTTGTTGCGGAACACCCACTTGCTTCCCACAACATTTTGCTTGGGATGAGGCACCAGTGTCCAAACTTCATTTCTCTTGAAATTATTGAGCTCCTCTTGCATGGCCAACACCCAGTCCGGATCTAGCAAGGCCTCTTCTACCCTGAAAGGCTCAATAGAAGAGACAAAGGAGTAATGCTCACAAAAATTAACTAATCTAGAACGAGTAGTTACTCCCTTGCTAATGTCACCCAAAATTTGGTTGACGGGATGATTCCTTTGAATCGTCGCTCGAACTTGGGTTGGAGGTGTCGGTTGTGCTTCTTCCTCCATCACATGATCATCTTGTGCTCCCCCTTGATCACACGCCTCTTCTTGACGAACCTGTTCATCGTCTTGAGTTGGGGGATGCACCATTGTTGAGGAAGAAGGTTGATCTTGCTCCTTTTGTTCCTGTGGCCGCACATCTCCAATCGCCATGGTGCGTATTGCAGCCGTTGGAACGTCTTGTTCATCTACATCATCAAGACCAACAACTTGCTCTCTTGGAGAGCCATTAGTCTCATCAAATACAACGTCGCTAGAGACTTCAACCAAACCCGATGATTTGTTGAAGACTCTATACGCCTTTGTATTTGAGTCATAACCTAATAAAAACCCTTCTACAGCTTTGGGAGCAAACTTAGAATTTCTACCTTTCTTTACTAGAATGTAACATTTGCTCCCAAATACACGAAAGTAAGACACATTGGGTTTGTTACCGGTTAGAAGCTCATACGAAGTCTTCTTGAGGAGGCGGTGAAGGTAGACCCGGTTGATGGCGTGGCAAGCCGTGTTCACGGCTTCCGACCAAAACCGCTTGGGGGTCTTGAACTCTCCAAGCATCGTCCTCGCCATGTCTATGAGCGTCCTATTCTTCCTCTCTACCACACCATTTTGCTGTGGTGTGTAGGGAGCGGAGAACTCGTGCTTGATCCCTTCCTCCTCAAGGTACTCCTCCACTTGAAGGTTCTTGAATTCGGACCCGTTGTCGCTCCTTATCTTCTTCACCTTGAGCTCAAACTCATTTTGAGCTCTTATTAGGAAGCGCTTGAGGGTCCCTTGGGTTTCAGATTTATCCTGCAAAAAGAATACCCAAGTGAAGCAGGAAAAATCATCAACTATAACAAGACCATACTTACTTCCTCCTATGCTTAGATAGGCGACGGGTCCGAAGAGGTCCATATGAAGCAACTCCAAAGGTCTTGATGTGGTCATCACATTTTTGGTATGATGAGAGCTTCCCACCTGTTTACCTGCTTGACAAGCTGCATAAGGTCTATCTTTTTTGAAAGTTACATTAGTTAGACCTATCACGTGTTCTCCCTTTAGAAGCTTGTGAAGGTTCTTCATCCCCACATGAGCTAAACGGCGATGCCACAGCCAGCCCATGCTAGTCTTAGCAATTAAGCATGCATCTAGACCGGCCTCCTCTTTTGCAAAATCAACTAAATAGAGTTTGCCGTCTAATACACCCTTAAAAGCTAATGAACCATCACTTCTTCTAAAGACAGACACATCTACATTTGTGAATAAGCAGTTATATCCCATGTTACAAAGCTGACTCACAGACAACAAGTTATATCCAAGCGACTCAACTAAAAACACATTGGAAATGGAGTGCTCGGATGAAATAGCTATTTTTCCTAACCCTTTCACCTTGCCTTGATTCCCGTCACCGAATATGATTGAGTCTTGGGAATCTTTGTTCTTGACGTAGGAGGTGAACATCTTCTTCTCCCCCGTCATGTGGTTTGTGCATCCGCTGTCGATAATCCAGCTTGAACCCCCGGATGCATAAACCTGCAAGGCAAATTTAGGCTTGGGTTTTAGGTACCCAACTCTTGTTGGGTCCTACAAGGTTAGTCACAATGGTCTTAGGGACCCAAATGCAAGTTTTATCTCCCTTGCATCTTGCCCCTAACTTCCTAGCAATCACCTTCTTATCCTTTCTACAAATAGCAAAGGAAGCATTGCAAGTATGAAAAATTGTAGAAGGTTCATTGTTTACTTTTCTAGGAATATGAACAACATTCCTTCTAGGCATAGCATTTTTCCTAGCCAAATTTCTATCATGCATAATTGTAATACCCAAATGGCAAGAGTAGTGAAATGTCCAAGAATTGAGAAATATAAAGGGTTCAATTGACCACTTGTGTTATTATTCTCATTTTTGCATATTTCAAATCATGGAATTATCCTTGGCTAACAATAAATATACTAAATAAAAGAATGGTGCATCATGTTGGAGTTTAATTGCTTGTGCATTTAATTATAAAAATAATCATAATAAAAACACATTAATAATGAAAAGGAGGTTTTGACCTAATTTAAAACTTGGGATTTAGAAAAGAAAAGATAAAGGAGATGAATAGGTAAATAATATATATAAATAAATATATCCGGAGTTAATACCCTAATTTTAAAAAAATATAATTTGTAAGAAAGAGCCACAAAAAGTTTGAATTAAATTTGAATTCAAATTGGAGTTTGAATTGGGAATGGGAGAAAAGAAAATAAAATAGAAAAGACAAAAAAACGCTTGAATGGGCCAAGATCGTGCTTTCGGCCCAACTGCACAAACACCCCGCGCGGCCCAGGGTACCCTCCACCGCGCGCGCGCCTTCCAGACAGAATGGACCCACCGGTCAGCCTTCTCACCGCGGCATTCAACCGGTTGGCGCTGACACTCGGGCCCCGCCCGTCGGTCTCTCCCTCTCGTCCACGCGCGCTGTCGTCTGGGCCCGTGTTGCCAGGGTTTTCCTCATCCCGCTAGCTGCGGATGTCGTTGCCGCCGTCGGCGCATACCAGTCCGCGCGCGCAAATCGCGCGACTCACCACACCGAACCGGTCTGGGCGCCGAACTCTGCGCTCGCCCACCCGATGACCGCGCGCCTATAATACCTTATGGGCTCCGGTGCTGTTGCCTCATCCCTATCGCGAGCGCTTGCAGTGGGACACGGGAAAAGCCGGGGGAATTTGCCGCCGCAGCCGACTCTAGCATACGCCGTCGACTTGGCCTTGAGAAACCTCCCAGGCGAAGGGAGGGGTGTCCGGGAAGGTATTACCCTCACTGCCGGGGTGCCTTGCGCATCGGTGGTCTGGAAATTTCTCACCGACGAGGCGTGCAACCTTCTGTCCGCTGTGCGCCGCGGGCGAGCCTAGGCACCGCTCGGTTTCCGGTACGATCCACGCCAATGCATTCGCAATTGTACTGTCTTCGTATAGTAGTGTTCCGATTGAAGTTCGAGAGCAGGAATCTGAGTTTGGCGGGCACCGGCGATGGCGCCGCCCTGCCATCGTTGCTCCGCCGCGTGCGGCTGGGCGATGGTGTGTCGGTGGGAGGGGGAAGTCGCCTGTTGCCGTCAAATCCTGGATGAGCGGCTAGGATTAGGGACGATGTGAGCTGGATGGCTCGGGTGAGCGGAGCCGTCCGATCCCGATCCGTCGTGGTAGAATAGACTTAGTCTTTTTTTAAATCAGGGCCGTCCGTTGCGATATCGATGGTCCACGCTGGTCGCCGAACGTCACACGCCGGATCTAATCGGGGCACTCGATCTCGGATCCAACGGCCCATATCACACCATACCGCTTCGACCGTGTAATTTTGCTAAAGAGTCCCTGGGCAATTTAATAATAAACCCGCCGTCCCCCCTGACTGTACTCAGAGTCTTAGGAATTTTTACGCGCCAGCCCCTGCACTTCTCTGTATTTGAGGCCCGATCCAGAAACTTGGGAAAATAGGAAATTAATATTAGAAATCGATTTTTAATACAAAAATAAATCTAGAAACTTGTTTAATTCATAGAAAATGCATATGAACTCCAAATTGGTCCATTCCAGTTTCTAAAATTTTGTAATAATATTCTCTATCACCTAGTGTCTCTGTTTTGACATGAAAACAGTTAGAAAATTAATTTATCATTTAATCCTATTTCAAGCACATTAAACCTTAAGAAATTCATAACTTGAATTCTATAACTCCAAATTTAATAATTCCAGTTCCTATGATCTCATTTTAATGTCTAGAATATTATTGTGTATTATATTTACATGCTTGGTGTAATGTTAATTTTTGCTATACCATGTGTGTATTGTGTTGATGCGAGTAGACGAGCAAGCTACAGAGGAATCTGAGGTTCAGCAAGTAGAGACTGCTGAGCAGGAGCTCGTGGAAGGCAAGTTGTGCCCTTGATCACTTCTTTTACCCATTCATGTTCTTATTAATCATAATGATCTGCATAGGTTAATTTTGATGGGACCCAATAGGATACCCTAGATTTTGACAATCTCTATACCTTGATTCACCAATGGTTTTACTATTAAAGTTTTGGGTAGTACATGCTATTGCTTTATATGGTTTTGGGTATAGAGATATTCACTACTCATGATTACACTTGTTATTATTTGTTCATTATTCTATGCTCATGATAGGATCATTATGTTAATGGGAACATGGAGAACCACCCGAGAAAACAGTGCTACCACAAGGGTTTAATGGGACGCCCATGGCTGATTAACTAGGAAAGCTAGTGGAGGGCTACCTTACCCGAAAGGGGCAAGGGCAGTAGGGGAGTGGTCAGTGTAGGGAGGTCCTTGGTTGATTTTGCTGCGATGGCAGTCAGGCAAGAACCCTGCACTGGAGCTTCCTATAAACTGTAGCGGGTAGTCTGAAGCTAGTGGAATTTTGTAAAGGCCTTGTAGTGGTACCCTGCCTCGCTTCCTTGGTAGAGGTGTATGGAGTCTGATCAACTCCGTGGCAAATGGGTAACACGACTTGTGGGTAAAGATGCGCAACCTCTGCAGAGTGTAAAACTGGTATACTAGCCGTGCTCACGGTCATGAGCGGCTCGGACACTCACATGATTAATTTATGGAACTTAAACTTAATTTGTCATTTCATTGCATCTGGGATTATTTTACTATTACTTTTATTTATTATTTCTAAGGTTTGGGTATTTACTTACACTTAGTAATTGCTAATAAAATTTTGACCAACTTATAAAAGCAATGCTCAGCTTCAGCCTTTATTTCATTGATTAGCCTTACACCACATGAACTTCCACCTTTGGTGAGTTTCATGCCACATTATTCCCCACGACTTGTTGAGCTATGAACGTATGTGAGCTCACCCTTGCTGTCTCACACCCCCCCATAGGAGAAGAGTAGGTGGTTCAGGAGGAGCCACAAGGCGAGGAGTTTGATCTGATCTAGGTGGCGTTTCTCAGTTGACATTTGCGCCGACGATCCTTAGTTCGTTTTATGTTTATTCTCTTATTTTGTATTAAGTCTTCCGCTATGTAATAAATACTCTGATGTTTTATGACATTTAGCTCTATACACTCTGTTATTATATATGTTGTCTTCTTGGCGCATGTATGAGATGCACCCGGCTTTGTTCTTTAAAGCCCAGGTGTGACAATAATAGAAGAACTAGAAGCAAACATGGCATAGGAATCAAAAGCATCATAGCTTCTATAAGCATTCCTAGAATGTCTCCTATCATGATACATGAAAGCATGGTTCTTTTGAGTACTACTAGCCATAGGGGCCTTCCCTTTCTCCTTGGCGGAGATGGAAGCCTTATGGCTTGTTAAGTTCTTGACTTCCCTCTTGAAGCCAAGACCATCCTTAATTGAGGGGTGTCTACCAATCGTGTAGGCATCCCTTGCAAATTTTATTTTGTCAAGTTCACTCTTGCTAGTCTTAAGTTGGGCATTAAGACTAGCCACTTCATCATTCAATTTAGAAATTGAAACTAGGTGTTCACTACAAGCATCAACATTAAAATCTTTACACCTATTGCAAGTTGCAACATGTTCTACACAAGATGTTGATTTATTAGCTACTTCTAACTTAGCATTTAAATCATCATTTATGCTCTTTAAGCTAGAAATAGAGTCATGGCATGTAGACAATTCACAAGAGAGCATTTCATTCCTTTTAATTTCTAAAGCAAGGGATTTTGTGCCTCTACAAACTTATCATGTTCTTCATACAATAGATCCTCTTGCTTTTCTAATAACCTATTCTTATCATTCAAGGCATCAATTAATTCATTAATCTTATCAACCTTAGTTCTATCTTGGCCCTTGAATAAACATGAATAGTCTATTTCATCATCGCTAGATTCTTCATCACTTGAGGAAGCATAAGTACTAGTATCACGAGTGCTTACCTTCTTTTCCCTTGCCATGAGGTAGGTGTGATGCTCGTTGGGGAAGAGGAACGATTTGTTGAAGGCAGTGGCGGCGAGTCCTTCATTGTCGGAGTCGGACGACGAACAATCCGAGTCCCACTCCTTGCCAAGGTGTGCCTCGCCCTTAGCCTTCTTATAAGTCTTCTTCTTTTCCCTCTTGTTCCCTTGTTCCTGGTCACTATCATTATCGGGACAATTAGCGATAAAATGACCAATCTTACCACATTTGAAGCATGAGCGCTTCCCCTTTGTCTTGTTCTTGTTGGGATGCCCCTTGTGACCCTTTAGCGCCGTCTTGAAACGCTTGATGATGAGGGCCATTTCTTCATCATTAAGCCTGGCCGCCTCAACTTGCGCCACCTTGCTCGGCAGCGCCTCCTTGCTCCTCGTTGCTTTGAGAGCAATGGTTTGAGGCTCTTGGATAGGGCCGTTCAACGTATCGTCAACGTATCTTGCCTCCTTGATCATCATCCGCCCGCTTACAAACTTTCCAAGTATCTCCTCGGGCGTCATCTTGGTGTACCTAGGATTCTCAGGAATATTGTTCACAAGATGTGGATCAAGGACGGTAAAATACCTTAGCATTAGGCGGACGACGTCGTGGTCCGTCCATCGTGTGCTTCCATAGCTCCTTATTTTGTTGACGAGGGTCTTGAGCCGGTTGTACGTTTGGGTTGGCTCCTCGCCCCTAATCATTGAGAATCTCCCAAGTTCGCCCTCCACCAACTCCATCTTGGTGAGCATGGTGACGTCGTTCCCCTCATGTGAGATCTTGAGGGTGTCCCAAATCTGCTTGGCGTTATCCAAGCCACTCACCTTATGGTATTCGTCCCTGCACAATGAAGCTAGAAGAACAATAGTAGCTTGTGCATTTTTGTGAATTTGCTCATTAATGAACATGGGACTATCAGTAGTATCAAATTTCATTTCACTCTCTACTATCTTCCATATGCTTGGATGGAGAGAGAACAAGTGACTACGCATTTTGTGACTCCAAAATCCGTAGTCCTCTCCATCAAAGTGAGGAGGTTTACCAAGTGGAATGGAGAGTAAATGAGCATTGGTACTTTGCGGAATCCGAGAGTAATCAAAATAAAAGTTCGAATTGACCGTTTTCCTTTTCTCGTAGTCGTTGTCGTCGTTGTCCTTTTGGGAAGAAGAGGACTCGTCGCTGTCGTCATAGTAGATGATCTCCTTGATGCGCCTTGTTTTCTTCTTCTTCCCGTCTTTTCTTTTGTGGCCCGACCCCGAGTCAGTGGGCTTGTCATCCTTTGGATCATTGACGAAGGACTCCTTCTCCTTATCATTGACCACCATCCCCTTGCCCTTAGGATCCATCTCTTCGGGCGATTAGTCCCTTTCTTGAAGAGAACGACTCCGATACCAATTGAGAGCACCTAGAGGGGGGGGGGGGTGAATAGGTGATCCTATAAAACTTGAAACTTAATGCCACAAAACTTGATTAAGAGTTAGGGCAATAATGCCAAGTGGCTAGAGAGGAGTCTTAGCAAAACACAATAACCACAAAGAGATCAACACAAAGATGGCACAGTGGTTTATCCCGTGGTACGGCCAAGTCCAATACTTGCCTAGTCCACGTTGTGGCGTCTCAACGGACGAGGGTTGCACTCAACCCCTCTCAAGCGGTCCAAAGACTCACTTGAATACCCCGGTGTTTTGCTTTCTCTTTACTATATCCCGTTTGCGAGGAATCTCCACAACTTGGAGCCTCTCGCCCTTACAAAGATGTTCACAAAGAATCACGAAAGTAAGGTTGGGATGAGCAACGCACACAAGACACAAAATCAGAGCAACAACACGCACACATGTCGCAACACGAGCTCTCAACACAACCCAAAGAGTATACTACTCAAATGGAGCTCTAGTTGCTATCACAAAGAATCGAATGCGCGGAATTGAAGTCTTGGTGCTTAGGAATGCTTAGAGAATGCTTGGTGTACTCCTCCATGCGCCTAGGGGTCCCTTTTATAGCCCCAAGGCAGCTAGGAGCCGTTGAGAGCATTCCAGGAAGGCAATTCTTGCCTTCTGTCGCTTGGCGCACCGGACAGTCCGGTGCACCACCGGACACTGTCCGGTGCAGATTTCTTTCCTTCTGTGGCGCAGCCGACCGTTGAAGATCCAGAGCCGTTGGCGCACCGGACACTGTCCGGTGCACACCGGACAGTCCGGTGCCCCCTTGTGACCGTTGGCTCGGCCACGCGTCATGCGCGGAATCATCGGCCGACCGTTGGCCCAGCTGACCGTTGGCTCACCAGACAGTCCGGTGCCTCACCGGACAGTCCGGTGCCTCACCGGACAGTCCGGTGAATTATAGCCGTATGCCGTTAATCGCTTCCCGAGAGCGACGACTTCGCCTGTGAATGGCTCACCGGACAGTTCGGTGCACCACCGGACAGTCCGGTGATTTATAGCCGTACGCCGTTGATCGCTTCCCGAGAGCAGCCAGTTGACAGTCGCCAGCCTGGCGCACCGGACACTGTCCGGTGCACCACCGGACAGTCCGGTGCACCCAGACTGCGCAGAGTCTTGGCTGCATAGCCAAGTCTTTTCCAAATTGGACTTTTCCTGTTTCTAGCACTTAGACACAATACATTAGTCTCTAAAACAATGTACTAAGTCTTAGAAACATACCTTTACTCTTGATTTGCACTTTGTCCATCAATTGGCATAGATTAACACTTAAGCACTTATGTTGGCACTCAATCACCAAAATACTTAGAAATGGCCCAAGGGCACATTTCCCTTTCACCGGGCTGCACGACGAAAATCCTTGAAGCTGAGCAATGGCTGAAAGGTGCCGATCTCCACGAGGCCGCGCTCCTCCAACGGCAGCAAGTGTGGCGGAACCACCCGAATTATTCCAGCTTAAGTGCCTAAATCACGCCTCAGGGGCCGTAACACACTTAAATCGGAATAACCCGTCAGTCCCTCAGATCTAGTCTGATAGAGCCACTTAACCAGGATCAAATTCCACAATCTCACTCGAAGGTGAGTCACAGAAGGAATACAATAAAACGGGAAAACCTCAAATTAAGTACTGAATTATTACATTAATCGGAGTTTTTGAGTAGCAAATGAAGTTCACAAAATAAAGTGCAGCGGATAATCGATGTTGTCGGTATCGAGGAATTGGGCAAGGCCTAGCCCACTACTCCTCGTGCTCCTCTCCTGCCGGAGCAACATCCCACTCGACCGTCCAACCCGGTGGCAGGGTGGTAGGCCAAGTCACACCATCAACCATTTCCTGAATGGTACCTGCAAAAATTGTGCCACAAGCAAGGCTGAGTATACTAATACTCAGCTAGACTTAACCGGTGTAAGGAGTCTACTCCTCTACCTCTAGACTATGCAGCTGTTTGGCTGAGGGGTTTGGTTTGCCAAAAGCACTAGCTGTTTCTAGATCAATTTTTTTAGCTTTTCAAATTCTATCATCATTAACTTAGCTAGATTTGCTCCTTCTAAGCATACATGGTAACAAGCATTTAGTTCAATCAACAAGTTATCTCATGTAACCACATTTCACTTCTTACTCGATGTAGTACAAGGGGTCAAGCAGTCTCATTAGCTGCGAGAAGCAGACGATTCGAATCGAGTTTTAACCTTGCAAGGTAAACCTAAACACACGGCATGTCAGGTTATTCCGACCCCACACATGACAACCGTCCCCATCGATTCCCCGTTCGCGTCCAGGCCTCACCGCCTTGGCATACAATGCTCCACTGACCCCGGCTGCCGCCGTGCAGTGACCGCACTTGTACCCACCATAGCTAGCATGGGAGACCCAGTCTCAGGTCGCATGAGGGATAAAGTCCGCGCCCGGCTTCAATCAGGTACTAGGTTTACCGGTTACCATTTTTCCCGGCATGTGCTTAGTACGTTCAAAAGCTTGACTCAGGTTTCCACACATTAATCCTTAATTCTTTTTCCCGTCTCATGGACAAGGCATCCTCCCTGGATCCAAGTCCATAGACCAACATATATCCCGTTATCAAGATGAATACAATCAATTCTTGACCTCGCGCGAGTGCTAGAAAAATCACTCGACTTCTACCGAGATCCTGATTAGCAAGCAGCTACTCGACCTAGCATACTAGTATTCATCTCAAAAAGGAATCCTAAGTTCATTCAACTAGAGGTTTCAAGCAACTCCTACACTTAAGTGCACATTACAATCCTACAAGCATTAAGTGTAGTAAAGTAGCATATAATAATACGGTTATGCATAAAACCGGGGCTTGCCTTCAATTGCTGGGGCTGCGGGGAGATCTTCACTAGCAGCATCTGAAGCCTACTCCTGGTCCTCCTCTTGGACAGGTCCTTGCTCGGGGATGAGCACGTACTCTCCGTCGGCAAGATTACAGTCTAACAAATGCAATGCGTAAGATATATGCATGATATGACATGTGCTTTTAGAAATTACAACTTGAAGGTGTATGATCTTCTTGAGTTTAAACAAAGTCAACTTTACTTATGTAAGACCCTTGGGTGGTACACTTGGTAATTTGGGTTAAACTTAGCCAAGGTAAGTGGTAGGTTTATTTTTGGGGTTCCACTGAATTCCTTTTAAACCTTAGTGAGAATTGATAAGCATTTAAGTTAGACTTATTGGAGTGGGGTTTATTTCTTCTTTCCTTTTCTTTTATTCTCTTAAATGTTTTGGAGTGGGTTTGAACTACAAGTTGCTTTTATAAAATTCTAAAAATTCTGCAAAAATTACAGTGGCTTGGTACTGGTGTATGTTTTTCTGTCTCAAAATTTAGGGATCAGAAAGTGAATGGTTTTCTCTGGACATAATTATTAAATTCTAGGGCAGAAGGGGTGCTTTGAACTACAACTATTATTTAACAGTGGGTAATTCTCCAAAACTTATTTTTGCTGGCCTTTAGGTGTTATAACATGACTTGATACAAATTTCTAGTTATTAATACCTTTGTAATAAATTTTCTATGGTTTTCTCAAGTTTCTAGCCAAATGGGTGCTTTCTACTACCACTATACTTGAAAAACATCAAACAACAGAGTTCTTATTTTTTTTGGTTATTATTTTGTGCAAGAGCAATCATTCTGAGATTTGGCCTCTTTTTGCTTAAGGGAAGGGGTGGTATGCATTATTTGAATTAAGTGGCCTTTCTCATAAAATACTAGCAATAGGTATGGGTTTGCTTCTTTTTCATGAGTTTGCATTTTTCCCTGGTGGTTTACCTTACTATGGACTTAGCTAATATTTGGTTGCCCATTATCACATCATTAGGGGTTGTTCAAGATTTATTTGGAAAATGCCTAATTATCACTTTATATTTATTTTCCTTACTTAAAAAGTTGGGCTGAGGCGATCTTTATTTTTGTAGTGGGGCTCTGGTGGTTGTAGGTCCACTGGATTTTTATTACTTATTTTTTGGTTGTAATTTTGCTACTCTAATAATTGATTTTCAGTCCAAATGAGGCTAAATAAAACATTTTAATTTAAAACTGGTCTGAACTAATAGTCTCTGTATTTTTCCTAGGTTCTCTTTTACATAAGCAAACTAGGAAAAATAATTTTACTCACTGTTCACCAATTTCTAATGCCTTTCTGGTTTTTCCTAAGTTTTGGGCAGAATAGTTTTAAATGAATAACTACATCATATTTTCCAATGCTGGGGTTACTACTATTTTTAAACAGTGTCTAAATGAGGTTTGAACATCTACAATTTTTCTCAAGTTCAGCACAGAAGAAAAACTAATTTTTCCTTAATTAACTAGGTTTGGTAGGTTTCTATTTTTAATTCTTAACTCAAAAATTCAGAATAGAAAGCATAGGGTTTATCATTTTTAAATGATAGTTCATAATATTCAGGAGCTAGCAAAATTAGTTTGACAACTTGTCATTAAGAATTCATCGAGTTATGGGTTTTTTAAGTTCTCTGGTCATTTTAAAAAGATTAACAGAATTGGTTTAATGAAAATCCACTTTGCACTGGGGTCCCTGGCGGGTTTTTAAGTTTTCCTCGCGGATCAGTCCTTAGGCTACTATTCACATGAGTCACTGACGTTACAGAAAACCCCTCGGGTTCTACAAATCCTAACCCGAGGTCCTTCTTCTAACTTAAACAGTAACCGCGGCAGAAGAAAGGGCGGAGGGGCTTACCGGCGGTGAGATGGCTCCGGTGAAGTGGTCGAGGATGTAGGGGAGGTCTCGGGGATCACAACGAGGTGCGGGTCGCCGTCGGAGATGGCCGGAGTCGGTCGCTCCACGCGCGCAGGCGGGGATGCTCGTCGGCGGCGAGGAGTCCGGCCTGGTCACAGCGAGATAGAGCAATTGGACGGGTCAGAGAGGTTCACGGGGTGCCAGAGAAGATATGGGTGCAAGAAATTGGTCGGAGACTCACTGGTTAGCTCGGTCCACGCGCGGCGGCGGAAGACCGAAGTCCGGTGAGGTCAATCTCGGGCCTCCGGTGAAGTCCGGCCTGGTCCGAGGGCTTGGCGAGCTTCACGGGCTACTGGTGGAGCTAGCCGAAGCACTAGCTCGACTCGACGGTGGTTGGAGTGGGCTGGCCACGGCAGCCGAAGCTCTGGCGGCAATGGCGGGTGGAATTGAGCTTGCCGGAGCTAAGGAGAGGTGGCTGGCCGGTGAGGGTGAGCGCGGGGTGAAGTGAGGCACGCCTGGGGAGGCTTTATAGGCACGACGCGGTGCACGGGCGGTCGTGGACCGGCGAGCGCGCGCGGGCGTGCACTGGGAGGCGCGGTGCGCGAACGGGCGTGAACCGGGGGTGTTAGCCACGGTCGAACACGTGTTCCCGTTGCCTCTGCCCAAGTTCAAGCACCGATTGAGTGCAAATCTTCGTGAATTTGGGCAAGATCGCTGTGAAGGATTTGTTCACCTGACCAAGCTTTGTCTTTTGTGTATGGCCGCCGCACGGTTTTAGGCTAGGGACAGGGAGTTGTAGCGTCACCAAGGTGCCAGTGTCAGAATGCCTGGTCTCGAGGTCAAACTGCGCCAAAACCGTGTCAAATGAATTTGGTTTGAGTTCAAACTTTTCCAGGGCGTGTTCAAGGGAATTTGGCACAACTTTGATATTTGGATCTCCTGGCTTTGAGTTTCGAAAAACAGAGAATGCAGTTGATCTTTGGAAAGAGGTCTGAATTTCAGAAATTCAGAAATCTGAATTTCTCCAAGAGTTTATAGTTCAAGGGCTGATTTGGGGATTTATTTGAGTTATTTTGGCTAAGCTTTCTCAACCTTTCTTGTTGCTTATTAAATATACTTTAATTTTCATAATTGGCTCAAGTCATAATTTTAAATTTTTCATACCCTTTTCCTTATTTTCTTGAATTTTGCTCATGGGGCTTACTTAGGGTTTTTATTAGGGTTACACATTCTTGCCTTCTTAAAGGTCTCAATTGTTTGATCATGATACTTTTAAGCATATGCTTGGTGAATTCCTTCTTACTTAAGTTAATTTGATGCTCATGCTTACTTTGGTTCACATAAAATGATGGTTCTTGGGTTGGCACTTTGAGAGAAACCTTAGGTGACACTGGGGTGTCACAGCCTTCCCCCTTAAAGGAATCTCGTCCCGAGATTCGGGCCAGAGTCCTTCCAGGGTGAAGCGAAGGGTGAGACTTATAGGAAATGGGTGATTATTGCTATTATTAAGGTAAAACTGCTCTTCGAATGTCATTCTCTTTGCAACTTCAGAAGGAAGCCCTTTTTAAGTTTTACTTCATAGTTACTTCATTCTGAATTAAGATCGTATTTTTGAAAATTAGATTCAAAGGGCAGGGGGAGGGGTTGGGGGTGATTACGTACCTGCTTCCTTAGGTAGGCAATCGGGGAAGTTGGATCTCAGGAATTTTTCGGTTTCCCAAGTAGCTTCTTCCTCTGAGTGATTACTCCACTAGACCTTGTACATCTTGATCGATTTAGCCCGAGTTGATCTTTCTTTGCAATCCAGAATCTTGGAGGGGTACTCTTTGTACGATAGATCTGGCTCTATCTCCAATTCTGGCTCTGCTATGATCTCGGTCGGCAATCGAACACACTTCTTTAGCTGAGATACATGGAATACACTGTGAATGGCAGACATCTTTGAAGGTAACTTCAGCTTGTATGCCACGGGTCCACATGCTTCTATGATCTCATAAGGTCCAATGTAACGAGGGGCTAGCTTGCCTTTGATCCCAAACCTCTGCACTCCCTTGGTGGGTGATACCTTGAGGTATACAAAACTTCCCACCTCAAACTGGAGAGGTTTCCTTCTTCTATCATGATAGCTCCTTTGCCTGGCCTGAGCAGCTTCTAGATTCTTCTTGATTAGTTTGACCTTCCTTTCGGCTTCAGTCACTAAGTTAGGTCCAAAAACTTCTCTTTCTCCAGGCTGAGACCAATTGAGCCGTGTCCTGCACCTTCTTCCATAGAGAGCTTCAAAAGGTGCCATCTTTAGGCTGGATTGATAACTATTGTTATAAGCAAACTCTGCCAAGGAGAGGTGCTTATCCCAGTTTTTGCCACTATCGATCGCACAAGCTCTCAGCATATCGTCCAGGATTTGGTTTACCCTTTCCGTCTGACCATCAGTCTGTGGGTGGTAAGCTGAACTCCTGATTAGCTTGGTTCCCAAAGACTCTTGCAATTGTTCCCAAAATCTGGCAACAAATTGGGCTCCTCGGTCAGAAACAATGGTCCGAGGTAATCCGTGCAAACACACGATCCGGTCAATATACAATTCTGCATACTTCTGAGCCTTATCGGTGGTGTGCACAGGAAGAAAATGTGCCACTTTTGTCAATCGGTCCATAATAACCCAAATGGAATCATGATGACGAGAGGTGTTGGGCAGACCCACAATGAAATCCATGCTGATGTCATCCCACTTTCACGAAGGTATGGAGAGTGGTTGCAAGGCTCCAGCTGACTTCAAGTGGCTTGCCTTTATCCTCTGACAGGTGTCACATTCTGATACATACTGGGCTATCTCCCTCTTCATTCTGGTCCACCAGTACAAAGGCTTCAGATCATGGTACATCTTGGTGCTTCTCGGATGCATAGAGAATTTGGAGAGATGAGCCTCATCCAAAATTTTCCTCTTGAGATCCTGGTCCTTAGGAATCACCAATCTGCTTTTGAACCATAACACACCCTTTTCATCTTGGCGGAAACAATTGTACTTTTCAACCTTCTGATGGAGATTCTTCTTGATAATATGCACTCCCTTGTCACTGAGCTGGGCCATGATGATTTGGTCTTGCAAAGCTGGCTCAACAGAAATGTGAGACAAAGAACCAGAAGGAATCACTTCAATTTGCATCTTGCTCAACTCATCACACAAGGTGTTAATGCGAGAATCCATCAGAATACAATTGCATTGCAACTTCCGACTCAAGGCATCTGCTACCACATTAGCTTTTCCTGGGTGATAATGTACCACCAGGTCATAATCCTTGATCAGCTCTAGCCATCTTCTCTGCCTCATGTTGAGATCAGCCTGAGTAAAAATGTACTTAAGGCTCTTATGATCAGTGAAGATGTTGCAGTGGGTTCCCATTAGATAGTGCCTCCACATCTTCAATGCATGAACCACTGCTGCCAACTCGAGGTCATGAGTGGGATAGTTTTGCTCATGAGGCCTGAGTGCTCTTGAGGCATAAGCGATGACTCGGTTGTCCTGCATCAAGACACAACCTAGCCCGGTGCCAGAGGCATCGCAGTATACATCAAAAGGCTTGCTGCTGTCGGGTTACGCCAATACTGGAGCTGTGGTCAGATGCTGCCTTAATGCATGGAAGGCATCTTCGCACTTCTGACTCCAAACAAATTTGACTTCTCTCTTCAGCAACTCAGTTATAGGCTTCGCAATTCGAGAGAAGTCCGGAATAAATCTTCGGTAATAACCAGCTAATCCCAGAAAACTCCGAATCTGGCGAACAGTTGTTGGTGGCTTCCAGTTCATCACCTCTTGCACTTTATTAGGATCAACAGCTATTCCAGCCTGAGAGATAGTGTGACCCAAGAATTTGATTTCTTTCAGCCAAAAATCACACTTGGATAACTTGGCATAAAGGTGGTGCTCTCGCAGACGTTGAAGCACTACATGCAAATGCCCGACATGTTCTTCTTCGTTCTTTGAGTACACCAAAATGTCATCGATGAAAACCACCACGAATTTGTCCAATTCCGGCATGAAAACAGAATTCATCAGATACATGAAATATGCTGGTGCATTTGTCAGCCCGAATGACATCACCAAGAATTCATATAGCCCATATCTGGTTGAGAATGCGGTCTTCGGAATATCACTCGCTCGTATCTTGATCTGATGGTAGCCAGAGCGAAGGTCTATCTTGGAAAACACCTTGGCCCCGACCAACTGGTCAAAGAGAACATCAATACGAGGCAAAGGATACTTGTTCTTGATAGTTACCGCATTAAGAGGGCGATAATCTATACACAGCCTCAAGCTTTCATCCTTCTTCTTCACAAACAGTGCTGGACATCCCCAAGGCGAAGTGCTTGGGCGAATAAATCCCTTATCCAGCAACTCTTGCAATTGCTTCTTCAATTCTGCCAACTCGGCGGGTGGCATTCGGTAAGGCCTCTTGGAAATTGGGGCCGTTCCCGATTGCAATTCGATGGCGAATTCAATATCCCGGTCCGGTGGCATTCCTAGCAATTCATCCGGAAAGACATCTGCATACTCGCAGACCACTTGGATCTTTTTCAGAGGTAACTCTGTCATAGAGAAAGCACATGACTGAGTAGAACTCTGACTAGGCAGAATTAAGGTGAAGTTCCCACAGAACGGAGAATTAACTTCCACGGTACGGCTGGCTACATCAAGCACAACTTGGTGCAAGGTCATCCAATTTGCTCCTAGAATAATGTCCACATTTTCCAATCCCAACACAAGAAGAGTGGTTTTGACAATGTGGCTTCCCAGTTGAATAGGCACACTTTGGTTTAATTGATTAGTTGCAATTTTACCCCCAGGTGTGACTATCATGAATGACCCTTTAGAGTGAGAGAATGGCAGTTTACATTTAGCACTGAACTTTTGGCTAATGAAACTATGAGATGCACCAGAATCAAACAGAATTAAAGCAGGTTGATTATAAACTGAAAAGATACCGATCATGATAGGAGCTCCTTCAGGTACTTCCTCCAGAGTAGTGAAGTTGAGCTTCCCTTGCCTGACTTGCACCTTCTGCTTTCTTCCCTTGTCTTGATTTGGTGCTGGCATCTGCCTCTGCTGGTTCCTGGGACAATTCTTGGCATAGTGGCCCACATTGCCACAAGTGAAACACTTGTTCCCATTGCCCTGGCGGAACTGCTACTGCTGCGGAGGCTGATTGTTCCTTGGGGCGGGAGCTGGAAAGCGGTTGGGTGCCGGCTGCTGCTGCTGAGGTGGCCTGATCACCCATCTGCCTGCCTGCTGCTGAAAACCCCTGCTCTGATTGTGAGAAACAATCCGGAACCTCTGAGCCTGAGCGGATGGTGCTGCCATTGGTGCCTTCCTCTTCTTCTCTGCCCGGTGTGCAACAATGCAATCCTCCTGGGAGATGGCCATGTTGACCAACTCATTGAAGCTATCAGCCCGGACAGTGTTGAGTCGTTCCCGCAGCATGGTATTGAGACCCCTGCGGAAGCGATCCCTCTTCTTCTCATCAGAATCAGCATGATACCCTGCATACTGGCATAAGTCGTTGAAGGCTTGCGCATACTGCAGTACCGTGCGGGTTCCTTGGTTAAGGGCCAAAAATTCATTCAACTTCCGATCAAGAATGCCAGCTGGGATGTGGTGTCCTCTGAAGGCAGTCTTGAATTCCTCCCAAGACACCTCACGATCAGCGGGGAGCATAGCACGGAAGTGATCCCACCAAGTCCGAGCAGATCCACGAAGCTGCTGCGTGGCGAAGCGGGTCTTGGTAGTATCAGGGCAGTCTCCCGTGAGGAGGGGAAACTTGGACTCGACGACGCGAAGCCATACATCGGCGTCCAACGAATCCTCTGCCTTGGTGAACAAGGGCGGTTGCGTGCTCAGAAACTCCTGGTATGTGGCCATAGCCGGAGGTCGCTGATGCTGGCCTCCACCATGCTGCTGAGGGTGGGGCTGGAGCTGTAAGAGGTGTCGCAGAATCTCATTCTGCTGGGCCATCAGCTCCTGCACTGTGGGAGCTGGAGGAGGTGGTGGGGGAACCTGCTCGTTATGCCCGCGACGCTGCCTAGCTGCCATCTGAAAACAGAGATTGTCGCCATTGTTATCCCAACTCACAGTTTCGAACGATAAGATATCATCTCATATGGAAGGAAAAAAAATGCCATAATCATAATATTAGGTTCGAAATGAAGATAACATGGTGAGAAATATCCCACAGATTTCAAAGGTTCACAGGGTTACATCGATCAGGGGAAAGTACCCATAAGCCTAGTCCAAAATCTGACACTACTAAGCTCGCATAGGTTTCTATCCGCCTAAAGGTGTCGAAGTGACTGCTTAACCCTGAGGGGTGGAAGCGACACTGGATACGGGTGAAGGAGGCATCACGGAGGTAGTCCCATTGGCACCAAGGGCTGGTCCTAGCTCCTCGGGAGCCTCTTCTCCCTCGCTTCCGGCTTCATTGGCCTCCATCTCCAGGTGGTGCATGTCCAAGTGGTCATTCGCCTCTTCGAGTTCCCTCTACACATCGTGAAGCTGGTTCTCCAAGACATCAATAGTGTTGTCTCGGATCTCCACTTGCCGCTCCAAGGTGGCAATGCGCTGGCTCAGCCTCTCCACCTGCAGATCCTTCTCTACCAACTCGGTGGATAGATCGACCACAAAATCTTCTCGACTATCGAGAGTGAGCTTGGCAGTCTGAGCGGTGTTAGCAAGGAGTGCCATAGCATCGCTCTGAAGGGCCTGAAGGCGGTACAGCGCACTCATGCACTGAACAGTGACCCTCCCAACCAAGTCAGGATACATTGCCCACACATCCTTCACATGGCTCACGCGGTTACACCACATGGGATCATCCTTCTTCTTAGCAGGGAAGAATCCCAAGGGGTGCATCACCATCTCCAGGGGATGGTATCCACAGAAAGTCGTCAGAGTCTTCATGGCTGCTGCTTCAACGGTGTCATCCGTCCTGAGTCCAATCGTCTCAGAATCAAGAGAACGCCAACCCGGTTGAAGGGGATGAGCCTCCAAGGTCAGCCAGACCCGACAACGAGGTACCTGATGCTCCTCATACAACTGCACCGTGTACAAAGGGGGCGTAGGGTAACCGGCGGAGTTAAGCACTTCCCACAAGATGGAAGGAAAGCCATCGCGAGAAAGGAAGTCAGAACTGAAACAAGAGTCTCCTCCACTGGCGGGGGTGGGTGAATTCATCTGCGGAAAGGAATCAAAGGTAAAGATTATGGTGGAAGAAAAAGAAAAAAAAGAGCCCGTATGGTTTAAAGAGAGTGGGTTAGCTCAAATTTTAATTTCCTCTTTGTGTTTTATAATGCATGCATGCTGGAAGTAACGTTGCCTCTCAAAAGAAAATAGGGTGCTTTTTAGAGCATCCTTAAAATATAAATACTGGCCCACGGGGCCTAATTAGTTATCCACCTATTTCTCCCTCTATGCCTAAGGCCTTTCGTCCTAGGTCTAGCGGTCTAGTCCTGACGATCCATAGCAGTTTCTAGGCAAGTTTTAAATTTTGAAAATTGGTATTCATGGTTTATTGTCCTTCTCTGTGGTGGAATTTGCTCCGATACCAGCTGTGGCGGAACCACCCGAATTATTCCAGCTTAAGTGCCTAAATCACGCCTCAGGGGCCGTAACACACTTAAATCGGAATAACCCGTCAGTCCCTCAGATCTAGTCTGATAGAGCCACTTAACCAGGATCAAATTCCACAATCTCACTCGAAGGTGAGTCACAGAAGGAATACAATAAAACGGGAAAACCTCAAATTAAGTACTGAATTATTACATTAATCGGAGTTTTTGAGTAGCAAATGAAGTTCACAAAATAAAGTGCAGCGGATAATCGATGTCGTCGGTATCGAGGAATTGGGCAAGGCCTAGCCCACTACTCCTCGTGCTCCTCTCCTGCCGGAGCAACATCCCACTCGACCGTCCAACCCGGTGGCAGGGTGGTAGGCCAAGTCACACCATCAACCATTTCCTGAATGGTACCTGCAAAAATTGTGCCACAAGCAAGGCTGAGTATACTAATACTCAGCTAGACTTAACCGGTGTGAGGAGTCTACTCCTCTACCTCTAGACTATGCAGCTGTTTGGCTGAGGGGTTTGGTTTGCCAAAAGCACTAGCTGTTTCTAGATCAATTTTTTTAGCTTTTCAAATTCTATCATCATTAACTTAGCTAGATTTGCTCCTTCTAAGCATACATGGTAACAAGCATTTAGTTCAATCAACAAGTTATCTCATGTAACCACATTTCACTTCTTACTCGATGTAGTACAAGGGGTCAAGCAGTCTCATTAGCTGCGAGAAGCAGACGATTCGAATCGAGTTTTAACCTTGCAAGGTAAACCTAAACACATGGCATGTCAGGGTATTCCGACCCCACACATGACAACCGTCCCCATCGATTCCCCGTTCGCGTCCAGGCCTCACCGCCTTGGCATACAATGCTCCACTGACCCCGGCTGCCGCCGTGCAGTGACCGCACTTGTACCCACCATAGCTAGCATGGGAGACCCAGTCTCAGGTCGCATGAGGGATAAAGTCCGCGCCCGGCTTCAATCAGGTACTAGGTTTACCGGTTACCATTTTTCCCGGCATGTGCTTAGTACGTTCAAAAGCTTGACTCAGGTATCCACACATTAATCCTTAATTCTTTTTCCCGTCTCATGGACAAGGCATCCTCCCTGGATCCAAGTCCATAGACCAACATATATCCCGTTATCAAGATGAATACAATCAATTCCTGACCTCGCGCGAGTGCTAGAAAAATCACTCGACTTCTACCGAGATCCTGATTAGCAAGCAGCTACTCGACCTAGCATACTAGTATTCATCTCAAAAAGGAATCCTAAGTTCATGCAACTAGAGGTTTCAAGCAACTCCTACACTTAAGTGCACATTACAATCCTACAAGCATTAAGTGTAGTAAAGTAGCATATAATAATACGGTTATGCATAAAACCGGGGCTTGCCTTCAATTGCTGGGGCTGCGGGGAGATCTTCACTAGCAGCCTCTGAAGCCTGCTCCTGGTCCTCCTCTTGGACAGGTCCTTGCTCGGGGATGAGCACGTACTCTCCGTCGGCAAGATTACAGTCTAATAAATGCAATGCGTAAGATATATGCATGATATGACATGTGCTTTTAGAAATTACAACTTGAAGGTGTATGATCTTCTTGAGTTTAAACAATGTCAACTTTACTTATGTAAGACCCTTGGGTGGTACACTTGGTAATTTGGGTTAAACTTAGCTAAGGTAAGTGGTAGGTTTATTTTTGGGGTTCCACTGAATTCCTTTTAAACCTTAGTGAGAATTGATAAGTATTTAAGTTAGACTTATTGGAGTGTGGTTTATTTCTTCTTTCCTTTTCTTTTATTCTCTTAAATGTTTTGGAGTGGGTTTGAACTACAAGTTGCTTTTATAAAATTCTAAAAATTCTGCAAAAATTACAGTGGCTTGGTACTGGTGTATGTTTCTCTGTCTCAAAATTTAGGGATCAGAAAGTGAATGGTTTTCTCTGGACAAAATTATTAAATTCTAGGGCAGAAGGGGTGCTTTGAACTACAACTATTATTTAACAGTGGGTAATTCGCCAAAACTTATTTTTGCTGGCCTTTAGGTGTTATAACATGACTTGATACAAATTTCTAGTCAATAATACCTTTTAATAAATTTTCTATGGTTTTCTCAAGTTTCTAGCCAAATGGGTGCTTTCTACTACCACTATACTTGAAAAACATCAAACAACAGAGTTCTTATTTTTCTTCGTTATTATTTTGTGCAAGAGCAATCATTCTGAGATTTGGCCTCTTTTTGCTTAAGGGAAGGGGTGGTATGCATTATTTGAATTAAGTGGCCTTTCTCATAAAATACTAGCAATAGGTATGGGTTTGCTTCTTTTTCATGGGTTTGCATTTTTCCCTGGTGGTTTACCTTACTATGGACTTAGCTAATATTTGGTTGCCCATTATCACATCATTAGGGGTTGTTCAAGATTTATTTGGAAAATGCCTCATTATCACTTTATATTTATTTTCCTTACTTAAAAAGTTGGGCTGACGTGTTCTTTATTTTTGTAGTGGGGCTCTGGTGGTTGTAGGTCCACTGGATTTTTATTACTCATTTTTTGGTTGTAATTTTGCTACTCTAATAATTGATTTTCAGTCCAAATGAGGCTAAATAAAACATTTTAATTTAAAACTGGTCTGAACTAATAGTCTCTGTATTTTTCCTAGGTTCTCTGTTACATAAGCAAACTAGGAAAAATAATTTTACTCACTGTTCACCAATTTCTAATGCCTTTCTGGTTTTTCCTAAGTTTTGGGCAGAATAGTTTTAAATGAATAACTACATCATATTTTCCAATACTGGGGTTCCTACTATTTTTAAACAGTGTCTAAATGAGGTTTGAACATCTACAAATTTTCTCAAGTTCAGCACAGAAGAAAAACTAATTTTTCCTTAATTAACTAGGTTTGGTAGGTTTCTAATTTTAATTCTTAACTCAAAAATTCAGAATAGAAAGCATAGGGTTTATCATTTTTAAATGATAGTTCATAATATTCAGGAGCTAGCAAAATTAGTTTGACAACTTTTCATTAAGAATTCATCGAGTTATGGGTTTTCTAAGTTCTCTGGTCATTTTAAAAAGATTAACAGAATTGGTTTGAATGAAAATCCACTTTGCACTGGGGTCCCTGGCGGGTTTTTAAGTTTTCCTCGTGGATAAGTCCTTAGGCTACTATTCACATGAGTCACTGACGTTACAGAAAACCCCTCGGGTTCTACAAATCCTAACCCGAGGTCCTTCTTCTAACTTAAACAGTAACCGCGGCGGAAGAAAGGGCGGAGGGGCTTACCGGCGGCGAGATGGCTCCGGTGAAGTGGTCGAGGACGTAGGGGAGGTCTCGGGGATCACAACGAGGTGCGGGTCGCTGTCGGAGATGGCCGGAGTCGGTCGGTCCACGCGCGCAGGCGGGGATGCTCGTCGGCGGCGAGGAGTCCGGCCTGGTCACGGCGAGATAGAGCAATTAGATGGGTCAGAGAGGTTCACGGGGTGCCAGAGAAGATATGGGTGCAAGGAATTGGTCGAAGACTCACTGGTTAGCTCGGTCCACGCGCGGCGGCGGAAGACCGAAGTCCGGTGAGGTCGATCTCGGTCCTCCGGTGAAGTCTGGCCTGGTCCGAGGGCTTGGCGAGCTTCACGGGCTACTGGTGGAGCTAGCCGAAGCACTAACTCGACTCGAGGGTGGTTGGAGTGGGCTGGCCACGGCGGCCGAAACTCTGGTGGCAATGGCGGGTGGAATTGAGCTCGCCGGAGCTAAGGAGAGGTGGCTGGCCGGTGAGGTTGAGCGCGGGGTGAAGTGAGGCGCGCCTGGGGAGGCTTTATAGGCACGGCGCGGTGCACGAGCGGTCGTGGACCGTCGAGCGCGCGCGGGCGTGCACTGGGAGGCCCTGTGCGCGAACGGGCGTGAACCAGGGGTGTCAGCCACGGTCGAACACGTGTTCCCGTTGCCTCTGCCCAAGTTCAAGCGCAGATTGGGTGCAAATCTTCGCGAATTTGGGCAAGATCGCTGTGAAGGATTTGTTCACCTGACCAAGCTTTGTCTTTTGTGTATGGACGTCGCGCAGTTTAAGGCTAGGGACAGGGAGTTGTAGCGTCACCAAGGTGCCAGTGTCAGAATGCCTGGTCCCGATGTCAAACTGCGCTAAAACCGTGTCAAATGAATTTGGTTTGAGTTCAAACTTTTCCAGGGCGTGTTCAAGGGAATTTTGGCACAACTTTGATATTTGGATCTCCTAGCTTTGAGTTTCGAAAAATAGAGAACGCAGTTGATCTTTGGAAAGAGGTCTGAATTTCAGAAATTCAGAAATCTGAATTTCTCCAAGAGTTTATAGTTCAAGGGCTGATTTGGGGATTTATTTGAGTTATTTTGGCTAAGCTTTTTGAACCTTTCTTGTTGCTTATTAAATATACTTTAATTTTCATAATTGGCTCAAGTCATAATTTTAAATTTTTCATACCCTTTTCCTTATTTTCTTGAATTTTGCTCATGGGGCTTACTTAGGGTTTTTATTAGGGTTACACATTCTTGCCTTCTTAAAGGTCTCAATTGTTTGATCATGATACTTTTAAGCATATGCTTGGTGAATTCCTTCTTACTTAAGTTAATTTGATGCTCATGCTTACTTTGGTTCACATAAAATGATGGTTCTTGGGTTGGCACTTTGAGAGAAACCCTAGGTGACACTGGGGTGTCACAGCAAGAGCAAGGCAACGCTGGAGCACCCCATCCGGGGGCTCGAAAGGTGGAAGGGCGCAATGCATGAGGGGAAAACGAAGGCATGGCCACGGCCTAGGGGATCGATTCCCCTTTTTTAGGCAGACCTCCTCGCTTGCACCCCTTAGCGTCACGGGCGAAGTCTCCACTAACATACTCTAGGGTTCTCCCCCTACGACACGGGGGCTAGGACCCACACGTCATACGAGCTGATCCGAAGCGCGAAGAAGGCGAACCGCCACACGCGAGGCATGTAACCGTCCTGCGGTTATGAGCGCTCTCCCATCTTCGCAGAAACCGGTGGTCGAAAGGGTGGACTACCACGCGACAGGCATCCAACTGCACCGCAACTGTGCGCCCTTTCGGCTTCGACCACATCCGGCGGACCAGCGTAAAGGAAGCAGGCCCGCATGTCATGTAACCGGCGCGCTGGTTACGACGTGCAAGAAGCTACACCGCCACTCGCGCCAATGCTGCGCCTCCTCGACTGCGGAACCAGTACCGTGACTCGAGGTAGCCCTGCGCATGACCCAACAGTGCCAATTAAAGGCAACGGCCACGGGTCAGTCAGCCACGGGGTAGGCACGACGGTTGGCATGGTCAAAAGTGGACCAGCAGTAACTGCAGCGGCAGACGAGCGGAAGCAGCGGTCAAGTCGCCTGCAGGCTCGCGTCCCCTCCTGAAGCGACGGGAGAGCCCTCTCCCACGGCGTGAAGACGACGCACACGTGCCCCGTTCCTCGAACGGCTCGCACGCGCAACGGGCGCCACGCGAATCGCCCGTCTCGTCGAATTAACTCCCCGGCGGAGCAGGCGACACCTCTGGCAGGCGAGGCGGGAGTCGCTTCGCCTTTGCCATAATGACCGCGTCAAAAAAGGTGCACCACCTTATTTAAATTCATATCCTTCCCCTCCTCCTCTCTCTCTCTCTTGCTACAGGGACCGGGAAAGGGGATGTTGTGGAAAGATCCTTCTTGGCAAAGGAAGCAGGCCCCGAGCCCTCCTACTGATCAGGGGTTCGAAGGCTGGCCCCTCGGAAGGGTTTCGACAGCCGCCCCAGAGCACTCGGTCTTCAAGCCCACTACTGATCAGGGGTTCGAAGGCTGGCCCCTCGGAAGGGTTTCGACAGACACCCCAGAGCGCTCGGGCTCCATGCCCATTACTGATCAGGGGTTCGTAGGCTGGCCCCTCAGAAGGGTTCGACAGTCGCCCCAGAGCACGCAGAGTGAGGGATGACTCTGGGTACGTCCGATACATGGCCGAGGCTCGGGCTACGCTCCCGAGGTACCCTAGGACATTTCCGAGACCGACGGGAACGATTTGTAACGGAATCCTGTGGCGGAACCGCCCGAATTATTCCAGCTTAAGTGCCCAAGTCGCACCCTTAAGGGCCGCAACACACTTAAACAGGAATAAAACGTCAGTCCCTCGGATCTAGTCCGATAAAGCCACTTATCCAGGATCGAATACCACTAGCTCACACGAAGGTGAGGCACAGACAAATACAATAAAACATAATACCACAATTTAATAAGTATCATTAGTGATTACATTATCGGAGTTTTAGAAATAATAACCATAAATTTTAATGCAGCGGAAATAACTAACGGAGAAAACCGAGCAACATGGCGAAGCTTGGCCACGCTACTCCTCCTGGTCCTCTCCTGCGGAAGCAATAACCCACTCGACCGTCTATCCCGGTGGCAGGGACGAAGGCCAAGTCACACCATCAACCAATCATCCTAAGGAGTACCTGCAAAAATTATGCCACAAGCAAGGCTGAGTATACTAATACTCAGCTAGACTTACCCGGTGTGAGGAGTCTACTCCTCTACCTCTAGACATGCAGCTGTTTGGCTGAGGGGTTTGGTTTGCCAAAAGCACTAGCTGAGTCTAAAAACAAGTTTTAGCTTTTCAAGTTTTAGTAGAATCCTTTAGACTAGATTTGTACCTAGCTAATCATACATGGTATCAAACATTTTTACCAATCAACATCTTTTGCCAGTCAACTCATTTCCACTTATTACTCAATGTAGCAGCATGGATCAAGCAGTCTCATTAGCTGCGAGAAGCAGACGATTCGAATCGAATTTTTATCCTTGCAAGGTAAACCTAAACACACGACATGGCGAGGCACTCCGTCCCCACACACATCAACCGTCCCCATCGATTCCCCGTCAGCAGATCAGGGCTCACCGCCTTGGCGTACAATGCCTCACTGACCCCGACTGCCGTCGTGCAGTGACCGCACTTGTACCCACCATAACCGGAATGGGAGACCTCGTCTCAGGTCGCGTGAGGGGATATGTCTACTGCCAGGTTCACTCAGGTACTAGGCTTACCGATTTACCATATTTCTCGGCATATGTTTAGTACGTTCAAACGCTTGACTCACGGTACCACACCTTAATCCTTATTCAACTTTTATCCCGTAGACAACCAATCCCCATGGATTGTTGTCCACATACCAACATCGTTATGATATAAAAATGGATACAACCAATCCCTGACCTCGCGCGAGTGCTAGAAAAATCACTCGACTTCTACCGAGATCCCTGATTAGCAAAGCAGCTACTCGACCTAGCATACTAGTATCCATCTCAATAGGATTCCTGAGATCATGCAACTAGGGTTTCAAACAACTCCTACACATAAGTGCACAGTACAAGCCTACAAACATTAAGTGCTGTAAAATAGCATATATAACGGTTATGCATAAAACCGGGGCTTGCCTTTAGTTTAACACTTAGATGGTGTTTGCTGGGGTAGGTACTCGCTTGGCGAGCATCCACTGGTTATGTCCATCCTTCTTTGGGGTCGTCCACCAATTGCATCTTGTGGTTGGCACCACATCAGTTGCTCGATCGGCATCTCTCGGTCCTAAATGAGATGCAAGATGCATATGGATGAATATGGTGAAAAATATCAAGATATACAATACATGGTAGCGAACTAAACACCAATTAGTAAGACACTACAACGACTATACGCAAGCGCTAGCTATTCGTACGTTATCAACGTTCATCATTAACACCATTATCAAGATGACCACATTTTGTATATTTACACAACACAACTACGACATCACAAGTACACGCATTTATTTAATTTGCTATGGCTTTTCCTTAGTTCTTCTATTTATCACACAAAAGCATCCAGCACAAGTTTAACCGATGACATAGGCATCAATGGCTACGAAAATTCTATATCACAATCAACTAAAGAAGAAACATATAAAACAAGACACACATATCATCTCTAGCTTAACCATGGCAAGTCTACATTACTTAAGAGCAAACCAAATATTTTTAGCGACAAGGGTGAACTAAACAATCAAAAGCGCACTAGCAGAATTTTTGGGCAGCAATACAGTAGTCACTTGTTTCAGTCATAACTCACAAGATATTTAACCAAAAATAGTAAACTAGGACTTTCTAGAAAGCTTGAAAAGTGCTTTACAACTTTGGTATTGTCATCACAGCATGATTAAACACTTAGCAAGGTCAAAAGGTGTTAACACAACAGTGCTGTCCAGATTTGGAAAGATTCAGACTTATGACTTTAAAAATTCATAACTGAAGATTCAGGCATCCAAACAAGGTGATCCTAGACTTTCTGGAAAGGTAATAAAATTGTCTACATATCACTTTTAAACATCTTAAGGTGATTCAATAGTTAACTAAGGATAAAATACACTAGAAGGCTTTGCTGTCCAGAATTGGACAGATTCAGTCTTCAGACTTGAAACATCCATAACTTAATCTTCAGACTACCAAAAAGAGTGATCCAAGACTTTTTGAAAAGCTCAGCAAAAGCACTACATAACTTTTATAATCACTAAGAAGTGATTCAATGTTTAACTAAATGAGGACTCACAAGTAGACTTACAAATTTTATCCAAATCATTTAGTGCACTAAAATTACCACATTCAGTTAACAAACACATTCACCACAATCATCAAATCCGGCATATACTTATATCTAAGCGCTTTTCACCCACTAGTCCGCATTTTAGTTTAGACACCACATGAGCACTACAGATTTTTACCCGCGATCATCACCATGCGCATCTAGACTACAACAAGCAATTCATCGGGCTACGAGCTTAATTAAAGTCATCTAACCAGTCGGCTAGCTAGAACAACGACACAGCCCGCTAGATAGCATACACGTCGGCTTGCCTATTATTATCATAATTCGAGACACAACATATATAACAATCGCTTAACACAATCAACTCCTACCTAACATGAGTTGGCTAATGACGTGACTATTTTCCAATTACCATCACACACCACCTTTCGCCATTTTTAGATAACCGGCACGTCACACATTAATTAAATGAGGACTCACAAGTAGACTTACAAATTTTATCCAAATCATTTAGTGCACTAAAATTACCACATTCAGTTAACAAACGCATTCACCACAATCATCAAATCCGGCATATACTTATATCTAAGCGCTTTTCACCCACTAGTCCGCATTTTAGTTTAGACACCACATGAGCACTACAGATTTTTACCCGCGATCATCACCATGCGCATCTAGACTACAACAAGCAATTCATCGGGCTACGAGCTTAATTAAAGTCATCTAACCAGTCGGCTAGCTAGAACAACGACACAGCCCGCTAGATAGCATACACGTCGGCTTGCCTATTATTATCATAATTCGAGACACAACATATATAACAATCGCTTAACACAATCAACTCCTACCTAACATGAGTTGGCTAATGACGTGACTATTTCCCAATTACCATCACACACCACCTTTCGCCATTTTTAGATAACCGGCACGTCACACAGCTATTGTAATACATCTCAAGTTTATTCAACCCATCAGTGGAGCACTAGCGTATTTCAGAAAATTTCCTGAGACTACGACGACAAGGCATCGATTTTATCATGTTCATACAAGCATTACAAGCGTGTTTACGAAACCTATCGGTTAACTTGATCGACACACTACCCATGTTCTTTGCCTTTCAAATTTTATCGCACAACAAGAATCACCCCCATTTGCTAATGACACCAATAATACCTACTGACCTATGGTTTACCACCCGAGCACAGTTACACGTCGCACATTAGTTTTTAACATGATTCTCGCATAACTCGTAATTCAACTACTCGCTAGCTATAAATCACTCACGACAACTACACAACAACCGGTTAATTTATTTAGACACCGCCTGCCTAGCGTACCACTAGTACCCCACATTTTGATTCAAGCTCAATAATACATCCTTTATTCGATTATACAATAGCGACCTAAGCGTCGTGTTATCCAATGTGTACATCTTTTCTCGTTGCGAGTATAACCATATCACGGCATATACCTGCACACCTCAATCAATTATCTTACGCCACCACTACTACAATACACCACAGCACACACGTACATACGTGTCCCCACTGCCTTCTCATGCCCAATTTTAGCACAATTATTTATGACAATGTTTATCGACTAGACAAGTGAAACACTAACCGATCATTCGCACATCTTGCCTTTAAAACACGAATCACATGTCACAATTTATATTTTTAACCCACGCTATCCTACGCCACGATGAATACATAAGATATATTTGCATAGACTAACTCATTAGCCGACTGTGGAAACCACCACATGCTTTACGCTTTATTAGATTTACCACGACTAACACACTGCTTTATGACGAAGTATTTTAACAAACGATTAATACCATCCACGAACCATCTTCGTGACACATAAATGAATCATAGCAGCCACATATATTCAAACACCAATACACACCACATCGACCAAAACGTATTTAGACAAACTACAAATCGCACACATCAAACAACTTCTTGTTCTCCAACCGCAAATGCGAACCTACTAATGCGCATAACCAAAACATTTTACACACATCCATTCAAAGTAATTAATCGAGTCGATCAAGAGCGACATGCATCGGCTCACCATAAACAAACCCAAACGGTGTTTGCAAGAATGACGGTGATTCCGATTTGTGCATCGCTCCAAACATCCGACGAGCGTTGAATGATTGGCCTTCTTCTCGCAAAACACGGGGTTCTCTCCTCCACAAGAATAAAACAAAGCAGCACACATACATAATTAATCATAGGAAAATAATGTCGATGCGGAATCGAACAAGGAGCGTCGCGGTCTCACCGGGGTGAACGACGACGACGACGGGGCTGCGCAAAAACAGCAAACACCCGGCGAGCGTCGACGGCGTGCTGTTCACTGTGCAGCGCAAAGCAGCGAGCCGCGCGGAGACGTCGGAGCTGCTGCTCACTGCGAAAAAAGCTGGGTGCAGGGAACTTGGACGCCATGACTGCTGATCGAGCGGAGAGGGGCGCTGTGCAGGGCGTCGGCCAGAGGTGGAAGAAGGGGTTCGGCATCCAAGCTATTGGAGCCCAAGGAGAGGGTGCTGGCCGCCGTGCGCAAGTGAAGTTTCACGCCAGCTGAAGCTCCTTGGTCACGGACAGTAAAGAGCAGGGGGCGCTTGCTGCAGGTAGGAGCTCGGCTCCTATGGAAAATGGCAGGGGCAGAGGGAGGCGGCCATGGGGAAGAAGGGGGCCGGCTGGGGGAAAAACGAGCAGGGCGCTGCAATGAGATGTGAGCGGCTGCTCGAGCTTCGCCAGCGCCATGGGAGGAGCACAGCGTCCATGCTTGCTGCCGTGAAGCAGGGAGGAAGAAGACCTGCTCATCGGCCTAGGGGAGAAGGGCATCGCCGAGCAGGACCAGGGGGACGACGACCGGATGTGGGGAAGAAGGACCCTGCTGCAGCGCCATGGAGCAAGGGAAAATGGAGAGGGGCGCCAGCTTGCTGCTCGCCATGGGGGGGGGGGGAGCGCAGAGCTGCTTGCTGCAGCCGTGGGAAGAAAGTCTCCCTGCTGCCGAACGCCATGAAGAAGGGGACTCGGCTGAAGCAGGCCTGCGCAAGGGAGGAGCAGGGAGGAAGGGCGCTGTCCCTGCTACATGGGTGCCTAGCGCCATGGCAAGAAGGAGCTGAGCTCCCTGCTGGTCGCCGTGCAGAACCAGAGGAAGGACGGCATGGGCTGCTGTTGTGTGGGAGAAGAAGACAGGGAGAAAAAGAAAGTGACGGCTAGGGGTGGGAGTGCAAAAACAGCCAAGGGCAAGGGAGAGGATCCGTATTTATAGAGAAATCCTAGGGTTAGGGTTTCAATTGGGCCAAATGGGCTAGAATGGGCTTGGCCCAAAATATTTAATCGGGCTGCACTAAAATATTTCTCAAAATAAAAATGCTCTCGCGGAAGTCGTCTGTGTAAAAATAGAGCGAGCTAGTGCTCGGTTGGACAGAACAACAGATTATCCGTACTAAGAATTTGATTTGTTTAGCGCCGCTCGGAAAAATAATTCCTCGCACCAGATTAGGAACAAAATGAATTGAGACCGATTGGTTTCGGATTTTTTTTAGTCGGAGAAGGCGAAGCGTGGCAATTTAAAATCGCTGTCGATACGGGGTTTTTTAATTCGGTCCGGACATGAGATATTTGGCCGAGTCGGATAAATTTGATTAGAGACGACATACTGAGTATTCTGTGTGAGAGTACGGACTCAGATTAAAATAGTCGGACATGGATCAAAGTTCGAGGAATTGGACTCGGGCACAAATCAACTAACCATAGTCGAGAGTCTTGATTAAATGAGCTTCAGATGAGATTTATAATTTGAGATAGATTATCGAGTTCACATTCGTTCCGAGAGATAAAAGTTTTAACAGGCTCCAAAATTTACTGTTTCTCGCGATCGATTAACTCTGAATTCGGTGAACTTCCAAGAGAAAGCCTGATAGACAGAGATAGACACGATCGAGAAATAGAAATTTTCACTGAGCATCCGAGATTAGGATAATTCTTCCGACATAACCCGAAATAGACACCTGGGGTGTCACAGCCTTCCCCCCTTAAAAAGAATCTCGTCTCGAGATTCGAATGAGGATATTTAAGGGTGGAGAAGCATGTAACTCCCAGACTAAAGATAGATGCAAATTCATGAGAGGGTATCTGACAAGATACTGAAGACAAATTTGGTTAGAATATCGCGACGTATCGAGACAAAATGCAGCGATCATTCTGAGAGTATCCACAAAAGATAGCACATCGGTGTAGTCTTATAATGGATCACAACTGTTAACCGCGATACCAGCGCGTACCGAGCAGCTCAACCATGTGTGCACCCATAGGAGGCTCTCGATTTCGTTGCGGCACCATCAGTCGTTAGTCATGACACCATTACCAAACGTAACCAATGAAAAATTCACTTGGCATAATTAGATGGAGCCCATGAGAGTATGGCTCAGAAAAGAAGAATGTGACCAGAGTTGAAGCAAAGATTGTTGGCAACAGAGCAGCACATAAGAATTTTCTTCAACTCAGAGAACCATTTTATGATCATCACGGGGATTATCAGCCAAAGATTGATACGATATTTAATATGAGGAGGAACCAACCATGATATCGAGACTGATAAGCTTTTAGAGACATGAGAGATCCAAAGGTAACAGCAACATCCATTAATCCACATGGATATGCCGTTTAAAGATAAAATTGATAAAACAACGTCATGATCCTCAGAGAAGGGGGTATGAGAACGACCAGAAATGAGAGATTTAGGCGAGATCAACATCTGATACTTGAGAACAGGTTATAGCAGATAACCAGATAACGGGGCAGAATCGATAAAGGATCCAGGGATTCGGATGCTAAGCCACAACATGATTCATAAAGGTAACGGTTTACTAGATCCAGGTGAAAAGAGTGGCAGTCGCATGAGATCGCTTAGGATGAGCAGCAGAAAGGTTATGAAGATTTGGGGCAGGATCTATGGAATGAAACATGGCCTTGATAGGGTTTGCGCAACTAGACACCAAACAACAAATTTTTTTTGACATAACCACGTGCACAAGGAAGTTTCGGTTTGGCTAGCGGTTAAGCAATGGGGGTCTACAAGTTGTGTAGGTGCAACTTCAGGGTAAAACACACAAGGGTTAGAAAACACTAACACAAGCATAAATATATATATTTTTTGAGGTTTCACTCGCTAAACTCAAGGTTGTTAAAGTGGGGGTGTCTTTTATGAGGAAACAAACAATATTTTTTTTGCAAAAAGGGTTGAACAATTTCAATACCACCTAGATAGCAAGGCAAGAGAAACACATAACACAACCTAACAAGACTTACCAATCTAACACGAGTTAAGGCATTTCTAACATAGCAGTACATCACATTATTCACAAGTTTTTATTATTAGAATAAAGGTGAGGGAAGCATGTTGGTGCACAAAAGACAATTATAATGCGACAATCATGATGCATGCTCATTCTAGTCGTCTTCTCAGACCTAACTAATTTTTCGGATGCTTCTACAGCATCCTGCTAGTAGCAATAGTAGGCTTTATGGCCTATATAAATAGCCACCTAGATACCCATCTATTTCCTAAGGCTTCACGTCCTAGGTCTATCCTTATCGTCCTGACATCTATCCAACTGGGTTTCTAAGCAAGTTTTACTTTTGAAAAGGTTGGTAATCATGACTTATTGACTTCTCTGTACTGGTATTCGCTCTGATACCAGCTGTGGCGGAACCGCCCGAATTATTCCAGCTTAAGTGCCCAAGTCGCACCCTTAAGGGCCGCAACACACTTAAACAGGAATAAAACGTCAGTCCCTCGGATCTAGTCCGATAAAGCCACTTATCCAGGATCGAATACCACTAGCTCACACGAAGGTGAGGCACAGAGAAATACAATAAAACATAATACCACAATTTAATAAGTATCATTAGTGATTACATTATCGGAGTTTTAGAAATAATAACCATAAATTTTAATGCAGCGGAAATAACTAACGGAGAAAACTGAGCAACATGGCGAAGCCTGGCCACGTTACTCCTCCTGGTCCTCTCCTGCGGAAGCAATAACCCACTCGACCGTCTATCCTGGTGGCAGGGATGAAGGCCAAGTCACACCATCAACCAATCATCCTAAGGAGTACCTGCAAAAATTATGCCACAAGCAAGGCTGAGTATACTAATACTCAGCTAGACTTACCCGGTGTGAGGAGTCTACTCCTCTACCTCTAGACATGCAACTGTTTGGCTGAGGGGTTTGGTTTGCCAAAAGCACTAGCTGAGTCTAAAAACAAGTTTTAGCTTTTCAAGTTTTAGTAGAATCCTTTAGACTAGATGTGTACCTAGCTAATCATACATGGTATCAAACATTTTTACCAATCAACATCTTTTGCCAGTCAACTCATTTCCACTTATTACTCAATGTAGCAGCATGGATCAAGCAGTCTCATTAGCTGCGAGAAGCAGACGATTCGAATCGAATTTTTATCCTTGCAAGGCAAACCTAAACACACGACATGGCGAGGCACTCCGTCCCCACACACATCAACCGTCCCCATCGATTCCCCGTCAGCAGATCAGGGCTCACCGCCTTGGCGTACAATGCCTCACTGACCCCGACTGCCGTCGTGCAGTGACCGCACTTGTACCCACCATAACCGGAATGGGAGACCTCGTCTCAGGTCGCGTGAGGGGATATGTCTACTGCTAGGTTCACTCAGGTACTAGGTTTACTGATTTACCATATTTCTCGGCATATGTTTAGTACGTTCAAACGCTTGACTCACGGTACCACACCTTAATCCTTATTCAACTTTTATCCCATAGACAACCAATCCCCATGGATTGTTGTCCACATACCAACATCATTATGATATAAAAATGGATACAACCAATTCCTGACCTCGCGCGAGTGCTAGAAAAATCACTCGACTTCTACCGAGATCCCTGATTAGCAAAGCAGCTACTCGACCTAGCATACTAGTATCCATCTCAATAGGATTCCTGAGATCATGCAACTAGGGTTTCAAACAACTCCTACACTTAAGTGCACAGTACAAGCCTACAAACATTAAGTGCTGTAAAATAGCATATATAACGGTTATGCATAAAACCGAGGCTTGCCTTTAGTTTAACACTTAGATAGTGTTTGCTGGGGTAGGTACTCGCTTGGCGAGCATCCACTGGTTATGTCCATCCTTCTTTGGGGTCGTCCACCAATTGCATCTTGTAGTTGGCACCACATCAGTTACTCGATCGGCATCTCTCGGTCCTAAATGAGATGCAAGATGCATATGGATGAATATGGTGAAAAATATCACAAGATATACAATACATGGTAGCGAACTAAACACCAATTAGTAAGACACTACAACGACTATACGCAAGCGCTAGCTATTCGTACGTTATCAACGTTCATCATTAACACCATTAACAAGACGACCTCATTTTGTATATTTACACAACGCAACTACGACATCACAAGTACACACATTTATTTAATTTGCTATGGCTTTTCCTTAGTTCTTCTATTTATCACACAAAAGCATCCAGCACAAGTTTAACCGATGACATAGGCATCAATGGCTACGAAAATTCTATATCACAATCAACTAAAGAAGAAACATATAAAACAAGACACACATATCATCTCTAGCTTAACCATGGCAAGTCTACATTACTTAAGAGCAAACCAAATATTTTTAGCGACAAGGGTGAACTAAACAATCAAAAGCGCACTAGCAGAATTTTTGGGCAGCAATACAGCAGTCACTTGTTTCAGTCATAACTCACAAGATATTTAACCAAAAATAGTAAACTAGGACTTTCTAGAAAGCTTGAAAAGTGCTTTACAACTTTGGTATTGTCATCACAGCATGATTAAACACTTAGCAAGGTCAAAAGGTGTTAACACAACAGCGCTGTCCAGATTTGGACAGATTCAGACTTATGACTTTAAAAATTCATAACTGAAGATTCAGGCATCCAAACAAGATGATCCTAGACTTTCTGGAAAGGTAATAAAATTGTCTACATGTCACTTATAAACATCTTAAGGTGATTGAATAGTTAACTAAGGATAAAATACACTAGAAGGCTTTGCTGTCCAGAATTGGACAGATTCAGTCTTCAGACTTCAAACATCCATAACTTAATCTTCAGACTACCAAAAAGAGTGATCCAAGACTTTTTGAAAAGCTCAGCAAAAGCACTACATAACTTTTATAATCACTAAGAAGTGATTCAATGTTTAACTAAATCAAACTGCACAGTTTTTGAAATCTGTTCTGACAGTGGACAGAACACAGCAAGCAGTTTGTAAAATTCATAACTCTTAGACAATCAGGCCTGTGGTTATGAAATTTTAACACAAGCAAGATGAGAAAAGCATCTACAACTTCCTTATAATAGACAAGGACTGATTCTAACATTACATTAGGCAAACAATGCAGTTTCTGAAATTTATACAGAATTTAGACAGATTCAGTTACTGAATTTGTAAAAAGCATAACTCCTAAACCGTCAGACCTATGGCTGTCAAATTTTAACACCAGCAAGATAATAAGGTTATCTACCATTTTTCTATAGCACATATCTACAGAAAACACAATTTAGTTCATCAAACATACAGCACAACTAAAACAGCGCGTGCAGTCCAAAACAGCAATCAACAAATTCCAGCTTCTATATAATTCAAGAATTGCCGCATTCTAGAGACTTGAATCATTCTAGCACTTTACCATTTCTTAGAGTTAAATTAATTAAATGAGGACTCACAAGTAGACTTACAAATTTTATCCAAATCATTTAGTGCACTAAAATTACCACATTCAGTTAACAAACGCATTCACCACAATCATCAAATCCGGCATATACTTATATCTAAGCGCTTTTCACCCACTAGTCCGCATTTTAGTTTAGACACCACATGAGCACTACAGATTTTTACCCGCGATCATCACCATGCGCATCTAGACTACAACAAGCAATTCATCGGGCTACGAGCTTAATTAAAGTCATCTAACCAGTCGGCTAGCTAGAACAACGACACAGCCCGCTAGATAGCATACACGTCGGCTTGCCTATTATTATCATAATTCGAGACACAACATATATAACAATCGCTTAACACAATCAACTCCTACCTAACATGAGTTGGCTAATGACGTGACTATTTCCCAATTACCATCACACACCACCTTTCGCCATTTTTAGATAACCGGCACGTCACACAGCTATTGTAATACATCTCAAGTTTATTCAACCCATCAGTGGAGCACTAGCGTATTTTAGAAAATTTCCTGAGACTACGACGACAAGGCATCGATTTTATCATGTTCATACAAGCATTACAAGCGTGTTTACGAAACCTATCGGTTAACTTGATCGACACACTACCCATGTTCTTTGCCTTTCAAATTTTATCGCACAACAAGAATCACCCCCATTTGCTAATGACACCAATAATACCTACTGACCTATGGTTTACCACCCGAGCACAGTTATACGTCGCACATTAGTTTTTAACATGATTCTCGCATAACTCGTAATTCAACTACTCGCTAGCTATAAATCACTCACGACAACTACACAACAACCGGTTAATTTATTTAGACACCGCCTGCCTAGCGTACCACTAGTACCCCACATTTTGATTCAAGCTCAATAATACATCCTTTATTCGATTATACAATAGCGACCTAAGCGTCGTGTTATCCAATGTGTACATCTTTTCTCGTTGCGAGTATAACCATATCACGGCATATACCCGCACACCTCAATCAATTATCTTACGCCACCACTACTACAATACACCACAGCACACACGTACATACGTGTCCCCACTGCCTTCTCATGCCCAATTTTAGCACAATTATTTATGACAATGTTTATCGACTAGACAAGTGAAACACTAACCGATCATTCGCACATCTCGCCTTTAAAACACGAATCACATGTCACAATTTATATTTTTAACCCACGCTATCCTATGCCACGATGAATACATAAGATATATTTGCATAGACTAACTCATTAGCCGACTGTGGAAACCACCACATGCTTTATGCTTTATTAGATTTACCACGACTAACACACTGCTTTATGACGAAGTATTTTAACAAACGATTAATACCATCCACGAACCATCCTCGTGACACATAAATGAATCATCGCAGCCACATATATTCAAACACCAATACACACCACATCGACCAAAACGTATTTAGACAAACTACAAATCGCACACATCAAACAACTTCTTGTTCTCCAACCGCAAATGCGAACCTACTAATGCGCATAACCAAAACATTTTACACACATCCATTCAAAGTAATTAATCGAGTCGATCAAGAGCGACATGCATCGGCTCACCATAAACAAACCCAAACGGTGTTTGCAAGAATGACGGTGATTCCGATTTGTGCATCGCTCCAAACATCCGACGAGCGTTGAATGATTGGCCTTCTTCTCGCAAAACACGGGGTTCTCTCCTCCACAAGAATAAAACAAAGCAGCACACATACATAATTAATCATAGGAAAATAATGTCGATGCGGAATCGAACAAGGAGCGTCGCGGTCTCACCGGGGTGAACGACGACGACGACGGGGCTGCGCAAAAACAGCAAACACCCGGCGAGCGTCGACGGCGTGCTGTTCACTGTGCAGCGCAAAGCAGCGAGCCGCGCGGAGACGTCGGAGCTGCTGCTCACTGCGAAAAAAGCTGGGTGCAGGGAACTTGGACGCCACGACTGCTGATCGAGCGGAGAGGGGCGCTGTGCAGGGCGTCGGCCAGAGGTGGAAGAAGGGGTTCGGCATCCAAGCTGTTGGAGCCCAAGGAGAGGGTGCTGGCCGCCGTGCGCAAGTGAAGTTTCACGCCAGCTGAAGCTCCTTGGTCACGGACAGTAAAGAGCAGGGGGCGCTTGCTGCAGGTAGGAGCTCGGCTCCTATGGAAAATGGCAGGGGCAGAGGGAGGCGGCCATGGGGAAGAAGGGGGCCGGCTGGGGGAAAAACGAGCAGGGCGCTGCAATGAGATGTGAGCGGCTGCTCGAGCTTCGCCAGCGCCATGGGAGGAGCACAGCGTCCATGCTTGCTGCCGTGAAGCAGGGAGGAAGAAGACCTGCTCACCGGCCTAGGGGAGAAGGGCATCGCCGAGCAGGACCAGGGGGACGACGACCGGATGTGGGGAAGAAGGACCCTGCTGCAGCGCCATGGAGCAAGGGAAAATGGAGAGGGGCGCCAGCTTGCTGCTCGCCATGGGGGGGGGGGGGAGCGCGCAGAGCTGCTTGCTGCAGCCTGTAGCCGTGGGAAGAAAGTCTCCCTGCTGCCGAACGCCATGAAGAAGGGGACTCGGCTGAAGCAGGCCTGTGCAAGGGAGGAGCAGGGAGGAAGGGCGCTGTCCCTGCTACATGGGTGCCTAGCGCCATGGCAAGAAGGAGCTGAGCTCCCTGCTGGTCGCCGTGCAGAACCAGAGGAAGGACGACATGGGCTGCTGCTGTGTGGGAGAAGAAGACAGGGAGAAAAAGAAAGTGACGGCTAGGGGTGGGAGTGCAAAAACAGCCAAGGGCAAGGGAGAGGATCCGTATTTATAGAGAAATCCTAGGGTTAGGGTTTCAATTGGGCCAAATGGGCTAGAATGGGCTTGGCCCAAAATATTTAATCGGGCTGCGCTAAAATATTTCTCGAAATAAAAATGCTCTCGCGGAAGTCGTCTGTGTAAAAACAGAGCGAGCTGGTGCTCGGTTGGACAGAACGACAGATTATCCGTACTAAGAATTTGATTTGTTTAGCGCCGCTCGGAAAAATAATTCCTCGCACCAGATTAGGAACAAAATGAATTGAGACCGATTGGTTTCGGATTTTTTTTAGTCGAAGAAGGCGAAGCGTGACAATTTAAAATCGCTGTCGATACGGGGTTTTTTAATTCGGTTCGGACATGAGATATTTGGCCGAGTCGGATAAATTTGATTAGAGACGACATACTGAGTATTCTGTGTGAGAGTACGGACTCAGATTAAAATAGTCGGACATGGATCAAAGTTCGAGGAATTGGACTCGGGCACAAATCAACTAACCATAGTCGAGAGTCTTGATTAAATGAGCTTCAGATGAGATTTATAATTCGAGATAGATTATCGAGTTCACATTCGTTCCGAGAGATAAAAGTTTTAACAGGCTCCAAAATTTGCTGTTTCTCGCGATCGATTAACTCTGAATTCGGTGAACTTCCAAGAGAAAGCCTGATAGACAGAGATAGACACGATCGAGAAACAGAAATTTTCACTGAGCATCCGAGATTAGGATAATTCTTCCGACATAACCCGAAATAGACACCTGGGGTGTCACAAATCCCACCGGAGGGAGGCATTGAGCCCTCGGACCCTGTCGAAGGGGTCTGGGTCCGGCGAATCACCCGCAGGTACTTTTGGAGCGCGCCTCTGGGCCACAAGCCGACACCTAACGAACGGGGCACAGGCGTCCACTCAGATCACCCGTTAGCAGCTCACTGGAAACACCATGTTCGGCGCCCTCCGAGGGCAACATGGTGCTTTCCCCCCCTCCTCCTTCCGGAAAGGCGACGCAGGGGCGTATGATTAAAGTCGGGAAAGTCCTTGATCGTCCTCTCGCTCCGTGCAGAGGCTCGGTGGCTGCTCTCGCACCCGGCTACGACCAAAACTGTTGACAGCGTCAACAAACCAACTTGATAACTTGGAACCCGACCACGCACCAGGGCTACGGCCAGGCCGCATGAGGGAACGATCAGACCGGCCGAAGCACCACGAAAAGCATTCAGACCTCAAAGGAGTCAAACCACTCCTCCGAGGCCTCGGGGGCTACACCCGGCGGGTGCGCTCGCGCGCACCCACCAGAACAAGGCAAAAACCGAGAAAGGTCGGTCCCCTCACCGAAAATGTGGCAAAAGCCTCCAAGCGAGTACCAACACTCCCTTCGAGGCTCGGGGGCAACTGTCGGGTACCATAATTAGGGGTACCCCCGACGCTCCTAATCATGGCTGGTAAACACCCTCAGACCAATTGACGGGTGCTGTTCAAGTCAAGGCTTTGTCTACCCAAAGGACGCGATCTCACTCGAGCCCAGCCTCAGGCTGGAGCAGTAGTCCTAGACGAGTTCACGCCTCGCCCGAGGGCCTCCTCAAGCAGCAGGCGCCCCCTCGGCTCTCCCGAAGCCCGGCTTGGGCAGGCTTCGTTGTGAAGCAACCTTGGCCAGACCGCCTCACCAACCGACCGCTTCGCAGGCGCATTCAATGCAGGGGATGCCTGACGCCGTATCCTGACACACGCGCCTCAGTCGGCCAGGCCGAAGTGACCACAGTCACTTCACCCCTCTTCTTTACTGTCTGATGTGACAGGAAAACAGCGCCGCTCGCTCCGCTCCGACTGCCGTGTCAACCCCCAGGCGACGACTGACAACAAGTCACGATCAACCACCGAGTTCGGCCTCGGGCGCAACAGGAAGCTCCGCCTCGCCCGACCTCAGGCTCCGGCCTCGGGAGGAGGTTTCCGCCTCACCCGACCCTAGGACTCGGCCTCGACCTCGGTCTTGGGAGGAATCGCGTCCTCACCCGACCCCGGCCTCGGCCTCAAGAGAAGTCTCCGCCTCGACCGACCTTGGGCTCGGATCGACCGCGCCAACAGGGGATACATCATTACCCTATTCCTAGCCTGCTCAGGCTACAAGGAACAAGACTGGCGTCCCATCTGGCTTACCCCGACGACAGGTAATGATGGTGCCCCGCGTGCACCATGATGCCGGTGGCTCTCAGCCCCTTACGGCAGCAAGGAGACGTCAGCAGGATCCTTGCCACACTGCCAGCTGTGCTTCTATAGGACTCAGGCGCTCCTCCGACGGCCACGCCATCACGTGTACAGGGCCCAAGCTCTCCCCCAACAGCCACATTGGCATGTACACAGGGCTTAGGCACTCCACTGCCGGACACGTTAGCGCATAGCTACGCCCTCCGTTGTACGTCTGGACCCTCTCCTTGCGTCTATAAAAGGGAGGTCCACGGCCACCCTGAGGGGGGTTCATGCAGGGGAAGGAGCAGACGAACGGGCTCCCGCTCTCTATCTCTCTCTCCCTCACGTGACGCGCTTGTAACCCCTACTACAAGCGGCACCCCTGGTGCAGGATAATACAAGGCTTGTCCCACCTCTTGTGTTCCATCCCGCGCCAACCCATCTGGGCAGGGGCACACAGCGATTTCACTCGTCGGTCCAGGGACCCCCCGGGTCCGAAACACCGACAGTAATACCCTCATTTGTTTATTTGAGGTGAGAAAAGAAGGATGGCATATATTGTAATTTCTATTTACATAACCATGGGTAGTGGGTCTTTTGCCAAAATAATCTCAAATAAGCTACTCTTGAGGAGATTATGAGATTATCATAATCTAGGCTTTAGATTATATAATCTGAACCCATAATATATGTGTTTGTTTACTTATTGGATTATTTGTGTTGGATTATATAATCTGGAGAGATTATAATCCGAAACAAACAGGGCCTTAATAACTTTATGTGGAAGTGGAATCCCTTAAAAGGAAAATCGGGAGGAATCCTGTTTGGTATTGTTGGGGACTTGTTCTCAAATGCTATGAATTAAGAACAAGGCAACACAGAAAATGTTAAATGTTAAAGTCCTTCGTCCTTCGAAGCATTATTTCCCTTGGGATATAATGATCTTCGGACGAAGGTTATGAAGGACATACCTTCAGCAGCATAACATATAATGATGAAGAAGGAATCATATGAAATATAAAATAACATAAACAATCATGTATTATTATCAACTCATTTCTATTTTTTTATTATTATGGAAAATAGAAATGATATCAAATTATAAATGTACCTTCGTCTTGAAAGAAGGTAAAAGTACGAGAGCGACGCAAAATCAAATGCCAAGTCAACGTGAATAGTACGGGAGCACTGTTCATCTATTTATAGGTACAGGGTGCATCCTGTGTAAAATTACATTTATGCCCTTTACAATCGTCTGCAATAATGACACAAAACATCATGGGTCTTTAAGTCATTTCATCTTTAAGTCGGTTCACCCCTTCGTCTTGAGATTTGTCATTATGCCGAAGCTTTATAGGTGATAGCTTCGGCGCTGCTTCTGAGAGGGTCTACCGAAGGTGTTCTCTTTCTTTAGGATCTTCGGCTACGAAGCATACCCCCAATAGTAGCCCCTTCGCGGTGCTAGATCGTTTTTCATAACGAGCTTGATCCGTGAAAAAGTCTTCTTGGCTTCGGGATGCCGAAGATCCGAAAAACACCTTCCCTGAGCTCGTTGGCGAGAAACGATTAAAATAATCCGCGCGCGAAGTGGCCTCATCTTGCAGCAGTTACGCGTGCCCTGGCGATTCACCTTCTTGGACCCTGTGGCCCACTGTTCAGTGAGTGCGGGTGGCTGTTTGTCCAGTACGGAAGACCTTGACGATTCACCTTCCCACCTGCGGCACTATATAAACAGACGGGTAGGTGTGAAGTTACCACAGCATTCATTGCTATTGCACTGTTTTGCTGCCAAAATATTGACCAAAACCGAAGCTTGTTTGCTACATCCTCAACCGAAGCTATTTACTTTACTCAAGCTTTGTAAGAAAGAGCTTCAACAAAATAAAGAAAAATTTTCAACTTCATTCAAAAAACAAGAAATTCAATCATTAGATGGCTAGAGTGCGTTCCACAGCTAGGGTTACGCGCGACAGAGAGGAAGCCGAAGGTGCTGAAACTGCCCCAATCTCCAAAGTGATGAAGCACTCAGGGCTGGTAGCATCGAAGGATGCACCTGCCGCTGAAACAGAACAGGCTAATGTTGAGGAGACTGAGTCTGAAGATGATAATAGCGCGGTGCCAAGTAAACCCAGCCACCTGGATTTTGGGAAATCCACCATCTCCGAAGATGATTTGCCTAAGCTGTTGAAATTGGGCTATTTCAGTGAAGCGAAGAAAGAGCTGGTTCATTTTGGTGGGGAAGAGACTACTCCGAAGCCAGGAAAGGATGAAGTGGTAGTCTTCAAAAGTTTCTTTAAGGCTAGCTTAAGATTTCCTTTGAATAAGATGATTGCTATTGTATTGAAGAAGTTTGGGATCTACCTTCATCAGCTAACTCCCAACGCTATTGTCCGGCTTAGCGTTTATATCTGGGCTCTCCGAAGCCAAGGGGTGGAGCCATTTGGCGAAGGTTTCTACCAAGTGCACGGGCTTCATTATCAGACGAAAGCTAGAGGAGATGGGCTACATGAAAATTTTGGCTGTTACAATTTTGCCTATCGCAAGAACACAAAATTTCCAGTGATTAGCTACCGAAGCAAGTGGCCAGCTGGCTGGAAGTCTGAGTGGTTTTACATCAAAGTTGACGAAGACAAGGAGGAGCTGGTCTAGAGTCCGCTAGAATTGATCTTTGGAGAGACCAGACCGCAGTGCAACATGACACCAGGGAGTCCAAGCCAAATTGCTCTGGCTGAATTTCGAGTTATTGCAGATCATATCGGCACTAGGGATTTAGTGCAAGAATTTTTGGCCTTCAGAGTGTTCCCAACTGTGAAAGAGTGGGACATGCCGAAGCTTAAAGGAGAAAAGAAAAAGGGGGAACTTATTCGGCTACCCTATCATTATAAATTCAAGAAATATTTCAAAGTGCCTTGCCAAGAGTGGCTAGACACGATTGAAGTGATGTGCAATGAAATTCTCGGCAATTACTCCAAAAAAGAAGATCAACTAATGACTGCAGCCTTCGGCACCCGCCCGAAGCGAAGGTTGAACCGAGTAATGGATGCTCTAGACTTTGAGTATCCCGACTACGAGCGGCTAGACAAGGATGCCAAAGGGCAAAAAAGAAAGAGAGTGGCTGACGTTCTGAATAAAGATGATGAAAAACAATTGGAAAAGAAAAAGCTGAAGCCTGAGCCGAAAACAGATGCTTCGAAGAAGAGAAAAGCTACAGCTTCGAAGCATAAGGCAATTGATGAAGAAGAAGAAACTGCTGCAACACCCTCTACCACCGACGTGGAGGAAATTTTAAAGGTAATGACTGAATCTTTGCCTATCAAGCTAAGTCCACTGGGGCCACATCTGACGAAGGTTTTTCAGAAGGAAAAGGAGCCCGCAAAAACGAAGAAGGCAGCTAGGCCAAAAAAGCAAAGAATCATTACAGTGACAGAAGTCATCGAAGGGACACCACCAGGAGCTTCAGCTCTAAAGGCGCCAGCTGTCGAGAGCACGACAGCCACCGAAGCTGCACCTTCAGAAGCCACAGCTACCGAAGCTGCCACAGCCGAAGATATTCATTTAGAGAGCACGATTGCCGATATTGATAAGATACTGCTAAACATGGCTGCAGAAGAAGCTACTGCAGCCACCGAAGAGACTATGACCCCAGAACCCGAGAAGGAGAAAGAAATAGCCGAAGACACTTCGGAAGATGAAAATTTTAACTTTCAAAACTTAGTTGGTCAAGAGCTGACAAAGGCTGAAAAAGAAGAGCTAAAAGAATATGCTATATCTTGCGGATATCAGCCGGGATCACTTCTCTTCGGTGGTATCAATGACAAAAATTGGGCTGCATCCGGGATCAGATCGGAGCGAAGGTTATCGGTACTCTATCAAAGAGTATTGGTTTCCCGAAGCTCGAAACAGATATTAGCCGCTACCGACGACAACACATCGTCGGTAGTTTATTCTATTCCAATTTCAAGGTAAACTTTTATTATTTCAAGAACGAAGATGTTTTCTAACGAAGGTTGTTTGTATGCAGAGTATGCTACTGAGTAAAGCTTTGAAAATGCAGCAAGATTTGGAAGATAAAAAACACGAAGTTATAATTGAAAACTTAGAAAGCAAGATAAAAGACCAATCAGCTGCTCTTGTAAAGAAAGACTTCGAGCTTCAGACAACCGAAGGCTTATTGGCAGAAGCTGAAGGTAAAATAGCAGATTTAAAGACGAAGCTCCTCTCCCATTCAGAAAGCTTCGAATAGGAAAAGCAGAAGCTTAATGCAAAATTTGAGGCCGAGGTCCAGAAAAGTTCAGATTTGAAAAAATCATTGACAAGCCTTCAAAACAAATGTCTAGAGTTCAGTAATCGATGTGTTCAACGGCTGAAGCAAGTCTTCTATTCGGTTGGAGCCAGCAGTGAAAAATTTAATCCTTCGTCTGAAGACCTGCCAGGGGCCTTCGAACATATCGAAGGTGAAATTGATGACCTTGAAGAAGTTATAGCTGGACATGGTGACTTTTGTGCCCTGGTAGCTTCTCGGGGCACAGTTGTCGCCTTCCTGAAATCTGGTTGCGAACATGGAAAGGTTATCGATAGACCCAATTTCAACTTATCACCAGCAGACCTGGATAATATTCCCAACCTTGCCCGAAGCATAGCAAATAGATTTATAAAACTGGTATGGACAAAGGGTGGACGAAGCAAAGCTAGTGATGAAGCTCAGAGTCATCTTAAGCCGGTAACAAAATCATACCTTGTGCTTACCTCTTCCTTCGAACTTGAATTTTGCTTACAATACTTGAATACGTACAGGATGACGAAGCCGAGGCTGAAGCTAAAGAGTAAGAAGACGAAGCCAAAGTTTAATGGATGACTAAGTCGAAGCCGAAGCCGAAGCCGAAGCTCAATGGATATTAATGAAGCTTGAATAGATAACTGTAGAAAAAACTCTAAAACCCTTGTAATAACCTTCGTAAAGAACAATGTAATTAATTTTTACTTTGTAAACTTTGTCCATACCTTGTAATATATTCTTACCTTTCCATCAATGTATAAAGTGCTTTGGTGTGAACGAAATTAGCATTTTTGAGCCGGGGGCGAAAAACACCTTACCTTCTTTTCGTACACAGCGAAGCATAAAGACTGCTTCTTTTTCTTTTTGCCGAAGCCTTCTCTTTAGAGCCGAAGCAACTGCCTGTGTTATGATGATGATGATCCTATGTATGTCTAAATGAATGTTTATGAATGCAAATGTATGATGTAATGTATGGTGCAAATGAATGTTCAAACACACACATACAAAGCCACAACCATATCCTTCATTCCCATAGGAATAAACAAAATCTCTTTGCTGTTTATTTTTTGGCTTCACCGCTTATTTTTCGGTGTATCAGCGCTGACTTTTCGCCGTAAGTTCTGCATTCCCTTAGGAACGTCTTTTGAACTTCTTCGCCTTCTATTTCGGCGGTATCGCGTTGACTTTTCACGCTTCGCCTTATATTTCGGCGGAATCAGCGTTGACTAAGCTCTGCATTCCCTTAGGAATGACTTTTGAGCAGAAAACTTACACTGCGCTCCCTTAGGAATGGCTTTTTGTAGCTTCGTCATGCTCTGCATCCCCTTAGGGACGTCTTTCGAGCTTCTCCCTGCTTTTTTTTTCTATTTGCACTTGATGGTGCATGCTCAGCTTTTACATTTACAACTTTGGGGGATATTGCTCTTGTAGAGCTGGAATAAGAAAAAGAGAAATTACATGCTATGGCCCCATTAAAAACCTTTCTCCCCCTTTGGAAAGGAAAAGGGTGCCATAGGAAAAAATAAAAAGATTACATCAAGCTACACATAATATCGCTGAAGCTCATCCGCATTTCAAGATCTAGGAATGTCGTTGCCATCCATATCCTTCAATCTGTAGGAACCGGGTCTTGATGAAGATACTACTAGAAAAGGTCCTTCCCACTTCAACTGTAGCTTGCCTACTGTATCTGGGTTGGCAACTCTCCGAAGTACCAAGTGCCCTGGCCTAATATTTTTTAACCGAACTTTTCTGTCACGCCATTTTATTATTTTGGCTTGGTATTTATTGATGTTCTCCACAGCCTGAAGCCTGATCCCTTCTATGGCATCTTTTGCCACAGAATAATCAGCTTCGTCCTCTTCCGAAGCCACTGTTCTTATTGATCCTGCTTTAGCTTCTTCCGGGGTTATTGCTTCGTCACCAAACAATAATTTGAATGGTGTAAAGCCTGTTGACCTTGACATTGTTGTGTTGTGGCTCCACACCACTTTGATCAATTCATCTGGCTACTTTCCCCTGGGCTGATTGAAGATTAACTTTATTATTCCCGTCATTATAATGCCATTAGCTCTTTCGACAACTCCATTTGACTCCTGATGTCTAACTGATGCAAAATGGATCTTCGTGCCAATTTGTTCACAGAACTCTTTGAAAGCTTCGGCATCAAACTGTGTTCCGTTGTCCACAATAATAGCCTTCGGCACTCCGAAGCGACAAACAATATTTTGCCAGAAAAATTTCTGAACAGTGACCGAAGTTATTGTGGCTAAAGGTTTTGCCTCAATCCATTTGGAAAAATATTCTACCGCCACCACAACATATTTTAAATTTCCTTGTGCTGGTGGAAGTGGGCCTAACAAATTAAGGCCCCACCTTTGCAATGACCAAGTGGGCTGTATTAGCTGAGTCAGAGATGAAGGCTGTTTTTGATCCCTTGCACATTTTTGACAACCTTCGCACTTTTGGACTAATTCTGCTGCATCCGAAGCTGCCTTCGGCCAATAAAATCCTTGACGAAAGACTTTTCCCAGCAAGGGCCTAGATCCGATGTGAGATCCACACAGACATGCATGTATTTCCTTCATCAATTCTATACCTTCAGCTCTGGATAAACATTTGAGCAATGGAGAGCAGACTCCATGTTAGTATAACTCCCTTTCTATTATTACATATGGTCGGACTCTTGCCTCTATTCTCTTATTATAAGCTTCGTCATCTGAAAGGCAATTGCCCTGGAGAAAGGATATAATCTCAGTTCTCCAATCTTCACTATGAACAGGAGATATATTGAGCACTGCTCTTTCAAGAAGTTCCACCGAAGGTGCTCTTATTGTCTCAAAGAATACTTCCGAAGGTAAAGGCAGCCCCTGTGCCGCTGATTTGGCTAACAGATCAACATGCTCATTTTCTCCTCGTGGAATATTCTTGACAGAAAACCCTTCGAAAGAAGCTTCAAGCCTTCAAACTGTATCCAAGTATTTCTCAAGCTTCGGGTCTCTTGCTCTACAACTCTTGTCAATATGCCCAGAAATAACTTGGGAATCGGTTTTAAGAACCGCCCTTCTTATCCCCATTGTCTTTAACTTCCAAAGCCCCAAAAGCAAAGCTTCGTATTCAGCAATGTTATTTGTGCAGCTAAAATCAAGTTTCATTGCATAGCATGTTCTGACTTTGGAAGGTGCAACTAAAACAACAGCTGCACCTGCCCCGAAGGTTCCCCAGGAACCGTCGCAGAACACTGTCCAAGCTTTAGCATCTTTACTTGCTTCTTCTTCCTGAGACCCTGGCGTCCAGTCAGCGATGAAGTCTGCTAACGCCTGGGACTGGATCGAGGATCTATGCACATAATCAATGGTGAATTCGTTGATTTCCGCAGCCCACTTTGCAATCCTTCTCGTAGCTTCTCTGTTCCTCATAATATCCTTCAAAGGCTGTGATGAAGGAACAATTATATGGAATGCTTGAAAGTAATGCCGAAGCTTCCTGGAGGCCATTAAGACAACATATAGCACTTTCTCCAATTCTGTATAGTTTTTCTTTGATAAGCTGAGGACTTCGGAGACGAAGTATACTGGGGCTTGCTTTTTGATTTGTCCTTCAAGCTTTTCCTGCACAAGCGCTACACTTACTGCAGAATGTGAAGCTGCCACATATAAAAACAGAGGAGCCCCTGGCGTGGGTAGAGTTAACGTTGTTAGGTCTATCAGGTACTGCTTCAACTCTTCGAAGGCTTTCTGCTGAGCTGATCCCCATTGAAAGACTTCGACCGACTTCAGCACTTCAAAGAATGGTAAATTTCTCTTTGCTGATCTAGATATGAATTGATTCAGAGATGTTAGTCTTCCTGTCAGCCGTTGAGCTCCCTTCTTTGTGCTTGGCGGTTCCATCCGATGAATAGCTTCGATTTTATTTGGATTAGCTTCGATCCCTTTTGTTGAAACTAAACAACCAAGGAATTTCCCCTTCTTTACTCCGAAGACACACTTTTCTGGATTCAATTTCAGGCCAGCTTGCCTAAAGTTAGCGAATGTCTCCTGCAGATCAGCAATGTGATTTCCTTGCTTCGTGCTTTTTACTATGATATCATCTACATAAGTTAGCACATTTCTGCCTATCTGAGAATGAAGGACTTTGGCTGTCATTCTGCTGAAGCTTCCTCCAGCATTCTTGAGCCCCTCAAGCATCCGAAGATAACAATATGTACCACTGGAGGTTATGAAGCTGGTTTTTGGCTCATCTTCCTTCTTCATCCAGATTTGATGGTAGCCTGAATAACAATCTAGTAGACTCATGAGCTCTGACGAAGCTGCTGCATCTACTAGAGAATCTATCCTTGGTAGTGGAAACTCATCCTTCGGACATGCCTTATTAAGATCAGTAAAATCGATGCACATTCTCCATTTACCATTTGCCTTCTTCACCATAACAGTGTTAGCTAGCCATTCTGGGTATTTTACTTCTCCGATGACTCCAGCACTAAGAAGTCTTTTCAGTTCATTCCGAGCACCTTCGGCTTTGTCATCAGACATTTTCCGAAGCCTCTGCTTTCTGGGTCTGAAGGATGGATCGACATTGAGCGAGTGTTCAATGATATCCCTGTTGACACCACAGAGATCGTTGGTAGACCATGCAAAGACATCTTTGTTGTTGAACAGAAACCTTGTTAGGTTTTTCTTTTTTTCCTCAGACAATTGAGATCCCAGCAACACCTTCTGCTCTGCTATATCTTCACATAAGAGCATGGGCTTCGACTGATCGGCTGAAGCAGCTTTCTCTCTTCTGTACTTGTATTGCTCACAAGCTTCGGCTCCATCTATATTATGGATTGCTTTTGAATCTGTCCAGTTTCCTTCAGCCTTTCTAGCAGCTTCCTGGCTTCCATGAATAGCAATAGGCCCTTGATCCGAAGGTATCTTCATGCAAAGATATGCTGAATGAAGAATTGATTCAAAGGCATTGAGTGTCCCACGACCAATGATTGCATTGTAGGGGTACTCCATGTCGACAATATCAAACACAATTTGCTCAGTTCTTGTATTGTTGACAAATCCAAAGGTCACTGGCATCGTGATCTTGTCGAGCGCTATAATCTGTCTTCCTCCGAAGCCACAAAGAGGGTGTGTAGCATCATGAATCTTATCCTCTGGCTCTTGCATCTGCCTGAAGGCCTTAGCAAATATAATATCCGCTGCACTGCCTGTGTCAACCAGAACATTGTGAGCCAGAAATCCTTTGATAACAAAAGAAATAACCATAGCATCATTGTGAGGGTAATCCTTGAGCTGAAGGTCCTCTTGGGAGAAGGTAATTGGGATGTGGGACCATCTTGACTTGATGAAGGGTCCCTGCACCCCGACATGCTGTACCCTTCTCTGTGCCTCCTTCTTCTGCCTCTTATTGGCCAGCTCTGAGCATGAACCGCCTGTTATCGGGAGTACTAGCTTTGAAGCCGAAGCAGCTCCAGCTTGGTTGTTGAACGAAGCCATCAGCTCAAAAAGTGGAAGTGAGTTCACCGGAGGTGGGCGCCAATGTTGGGGACTTGTTCTCAAATGCTATGAATTAAGAACAAGGCAACACAGAAATTGTTAAACGTTAAAGTCCTTCATCCTTCGAAGCATTATTTCCCTTGGGATATAATGATCTTCGGACGAAGGTTATGAAGGACATACCTTCAGCAGCATAACATATAATGATGAAGAAGGAATCATATGAAATATAAAATAACATAAACAATCATGTATTATTATCAACTCATTTCTATTTTTTATTATTATGGAAAATAGAAATGATATCAAATTACAAATGTACCTTCGGCTTGAAAGAAGGTAAAAGTACGAGCGTGACGCAAAAGCAAATGCCAAGTCAGCGTGAACAGTATGGGAGCACTGTTCATCTATTTATAGGCACAGGGCGCATCCTGTGTAAAATTACATTTATGCCATTTACAATCGTCTACAATAATGACACAAAACATCATGGGTCTTTAAGTCATTTCATCTTTAAGTCGGTTCACCCCTTCGTCTTGAGATTTGTCACTGTGCCGAAGCTTTATAGGTGATAGCTTCGGCGCTGCTTCTAAGAGGGTCTGCCGAAGGTGTTCTCTTTCTTTAGGATCTTCGGCTACGAAGCATACCCCCAACAGGTATTAATCAAGATTTTCTGGATATGGGTGCTTTTAAGCAAGGTGACTTTATGCTTCAGATGGACCTGTGGGATAAAACTGAGATGAAAAAATGGAACTTAGTACTAGTTTATGGTCCTACTCATGACAAGTCCAAAATGATCTTTCTCCAAGAATTTTTTGCTTTCTATAGGGAAACCAAGATCCCTTTATCATTGGTGGGGATTTTAATATCATCAGATTTTCCTACGAAAAAATGTCAATGGTCAAACTAGTAGATATTCTGATGTCCTCGATGATCTTATTCAGAAGTATGAGGTGATTGATATCTTTATGTGTGGCGGAACCACCCATATTATTCCAGCTTAAGTGCTTTGGTCTCACCTCAAGGGCAATAACCCACACTTAAGACGGAATAAACTGTCAATTCCTCGAATCTACTCCAATTGAAGCCACTTACCCAGGGATCGAGTACAATTTGCTCACACGAAGGTGAGACACAGAGAAATACAATAAAGCATAATACCACAAATTTAAATAAGTACTTAGAGTTATTACATCATCGGAGTTTGAAAACAGTAAACATTGTTCTTGTTGCAGTGGAAATTAACTAACAATAATTAAAGAGTGATGCGAAGCCTGGTCCGTCACTCCTCCTGGTCATCACCTACTGAGGCAGGGTTCCACTCGACTGTCCAACCCGGTGGCAAGGTGGACAGCCAAGTCAACCTAGAAACCATATCCTCCTCGAAGGTACCTGTAAAAATTATGCCACAAGCAACGTTGAGTATACTATACTCAACTAGACTTATCCGGTGTGAGGAGTCTACTTCTCTACCTCTAGACCATGAAGTTGTTCGGCTGAGAGGTTTGGTTTGCCAAAAGCACTAGCTGAGTCTAAAATCAAATTTTAGCTTTTGCAAGTTTAATAATATTCCTTAGGCTTGGTTTCATCCTTCTAAACATACATGGTAACAAACATTTAGTGCAAACAACACTTTATTTCATGAAAACTCATTTAACTTCTTGCTCGATGCAGCAGCACGTATCAAGCAGTCTCATTAGCTGCGAGAAGCAAACGATTCGAACCAAGTTTTAAACCTTGCAAGGTAAACCTAAACACACGACATGTAGGATCACTCCGTCCCCACACACGTTAATCGTCCTCATCGATTCCCCGACAGCAGATCAGGTCCCACTGTCTTTGGCATACAATGCTCCACTGACCCCGCCCACCGTCGTGCAGTGACTGCACTTGTACCCACCATAACCGGAATGGGAGACCCTATCTCATGAACACGTGGGGAGGTATGTCTGCTGGCAGGTTCACCCAGGTACTAGGCTTACCGATTTACCATATTTCTCGGCATGTGTTTAGTACTTTCAAACGCTTGACACATGATACCACACATTAATCCTTAATCTAGTTTCATCTCGTAGACAAGGCATCCCCATGGATCCTTGTCCACAGACCATCATAGTTCCAGTATCAAAGTGGATACAATCAATTCCTGACCTCACGTGAGTGCTAGAACAGTCACTCGACTTCTACCGAGATCCTGAATTAGCATAGCAACTACTCGACCTAGCATACTAGTATCCATCTCAAAAGGAAACCTGAGTTCATGCAACTAGGGTTTCAAACAACTCCTACACTTAAGTGCACAGTACAAACCTACAAACAATAACTATAGTAAAATAGCATATATAAACGGTTATGCATAAAACCGGGGCTTGCCTTTAATTGCTGGGGCAGAAGGGAGGTCCTCAGTAGCAGCCTCTATAGCTAGCTCCTGAGCTTCCTCTTGGTCAGCTCCTTGCTCGGGGATGAGCACATACTCTCCGTTAGTGAGGTTGCAATCTATTTAATATGATGCATAAGATGCATACATTTATAAAATACAGATAATAAATGTGATGCATGGTCGAGTACATTAGGTCATTTAGGGTTCCTCCTTTATTCTAATTTCACCTAGGCTTTTAATGGTGATTTGAACTATGAAGGTTACTTAGGATTCTCCAAAAATTCTGAAAAATTTACAGCAGCTTAACTCTGGTGAAATCAACATGTCCTAGGAATTTGAGGTCAAAACTAATTAGAATTGGTTTCTAATAAAAATAACAAAAACTAGGGTAGAGGGGTCACTTTACCCTAGACCTTCCATTTAGAAATGATCTATGCTCCAAAGGTTATTTTTACTGGCATCGAGGTGCAATATCATGGTTTTGTATAAAAATATACTTGATGGTACTTAGTGAATAATTGTTTATGATTTTCTAAAGTTGTGGGGCTAAAAGGTGCTTATAACTAACTTTTCTTTTGAAAAATGTCAAACAATAGATTTGGTATTTTTCCTAACCTTATCTTTGCGCAAGAGCAATCATTCCTAAGTTTAGTCATTTTTGTTTATAGCGGATGGGTTGTATGATTTTCTAAAGTTTCTTATAATTTCTCATGGGGCAGGGGGCAACATATTCCTTAGTCATACTTAGGTCATTTTTATATTTTTCCTTGAAACCTTGCTGCTAAATTAGTCTAGGAAAAATAAGTTGGTCTTGTGGTTCACACGTCTAGGTCCTAATTTTATTTTTTCAAGAAAATGGGTAGAAACCTAATTTATTTTATAATCTCTACTTAAATGAGAAGACTATGGTGTACAATAATTTTGTGGGACTTTACTGTTGATTAGTTATCTCCTAAAAATTTCTCAGCTTCAGTACTATAGTTCTACTAATTTTACTTCTATTTTTGCATATTACTTATTATCTTAATAAAAATCTAAACTTATAAAAACAATACTGGACTAGTGGGTTTTCTATTTTTATTCTAAAGTTCATCTTGTCCAGAACCTAGTAAAATTTGTTTGACTAGATTTGGTCAAATTTTACCCAAGTTATGAAATTTTAAAGCTTCCTGCTGATTATTTAAAATGGATTTTCGAAATGAAAAGAAAAACCTTCTTTCAGACGAGCCCCTATCATTTCCTTCCTTCTTTTCTTACGGATGGGTCCCTGGCACACTATTCATCTGAGTCTAGACCTTTGCGCATAACCCCATGGGTTTTCCTAACCTCTAACCCACGATCTCTAGCTAGGTTAAACAGTACCCATGGCGAAAGAGATGGCAAAGCGGCTTACCGACGTTGGTAGGGTTCCGACGAAGGGTCGGGTGAGGTTGGGGAGTCTGTGGCGGTCACGTCGAGGTACGGGCCGACATCTCTGGTGCCTGGAGCTGGTCTGGCCACGAATCCAGGCGGCGGAGCTCATCAGCGCTACCTGTATCAGCCATACCACGACGGTAGAGCTCAATCAGACCACACAGGGAGGTTCACTGAGTGGCAGGGAGTGTGTGTGTGCAAGGAATCGAAGAATGGATGATTAGATTACCTGGACCGAGGGAACCGGCAGACGGAACAAGTCTGGCGAGGTGTTCTGGCTTCTCCGGCGAGGTACCGTTCGGTCCGAGCGGTTGGGAAGCTTTGCTAGCCTCTAGGGAAGCTGGCCGGGGAGCTAGATTGGACGAGGTTGGGCTGGAGTGGCCGGTCTACGGTGGTCGACGCGTTGGCAAGCTTGCGGGCGACACCACGCTCGATGTTCTAGCGATTACCGACATTCAGTTGCTGGTAAAAGTGTATGGGGCATACGGGAGGGCAAGGCCGAGGGACGAGGCTTCTTATATGTGAGGGCTCGGGCACGGCTGCAGGGTTGAGCGCGCGGTCGAACCGACTGGAGCTCGTGGTGTGCGTGGCATGGTCAGAGCGCGCTCAGCTGAGGTCGAACACTTAGAGGATCGCTTCTGCCCATGTCCAAGCGTCTGTTTAGCTGCCCTAGCGTGCCTATCTCGGCAAAGGTCCCATGTAGGATCTCTTCCCTGCACCAAATCCTAGCTTTTTCATGTGAGTCCCGAGCTGTGATACGCTTAGGGCGAGGAGCTACGCCAGTGTCAAGTCGGGTCTGTCACTTTACCCAGGTTGCGACAAATACTTGTGCCAAAGCATGTCAAACGACCTTGGTTCGGTGTCACACTTTACCAGGGTGTGTCTAAGGTAATTAGGCGCCATTTTGTCCATTGGACCATTTGTTTTTGAGTTGAGAAGCTAGGTGAACATGACAGGTTTTTGAATTCGGGTTGGGGAGACTTAGAGAAAATCTTGTTTTCCCCTCTAGGGTCCTTTCAGATAGTGATCAATTTGGGGTTGTTTAAGACCTGTTTTGGGGAAACTTCCTTACTCTCTCCGATAGAGATGTTGATGATCTTCAACTTGTATAATTAGCCCAACTGATGATAAGGTTTGATTCATCGTTTGTTTTCACGTTTTCTGTTTTGGTTTACATAGCCTGAGTGGTTTAGACTTAGGATTTTATGAAATTTTTCTCTTGTCATGGGCACCATATGGTCGAGGTAAGCACCATATGATCTTAAACACTAGCTAACCCCTTTATTGTTAAATTATGTTCATCAAAGACTCCACTAATCCACATGTGCTAGCAGATTAGGGTGTGGCTCTAGGGTAGAAATCCTAAGTAACACCTGGGGTGTTACATTATGTCTAGAGGAAACTACACTTGGTCAAATAACGAGAGTAACACTACTCTTGTTAAGCTGGAGAAGGTTCTTATGAGCAAAAGCTGGAAAAATATCTTCCCTCAGGTCAATGGCGTAGCTAGGATTTTAGTGATGGGTGGTCTAGTTTATTTTTTTTCACAATATAAGTACACCAGTCAAAAAATTTACTAAATACAATATGGTCAAATTAAAAGGTCATACAATCATCTAACATTTTAGAAATAAGAAGTATAAAAGTCATTTAAGATCTCAAGATAAAAAGTATAAAAAATTAACAAAAAATGGTTATATATACTACGCACGTACGTATAATTGTATAAGAATTGATTGGTCGGGTGTTATCGATTAGATTTATGGTACCTTCATGGTGAGCATGATCTTCTCCTACCTAAGCGACTTGACATGGTATAACACTCAAAATCTTAACCTGAGATTTAAGGGAATCCTTTAGAGAAAAATAATAATAATTACTAATAAGAATTTTCTTTCTTTCAAAAACTACTCTTTGAAAATGATCAAACTTAGGTTTGATTATCTTACAAAAAGGGGGAAGAAAAATATAAAGAGATCCTTATATAAATTAAGAAATAATATATATTCTCTCGAATGTAATGGTTAGAGTATCCTTTAATAAATACTACACCTTATGAATTAAAGAAAATAATTTTTTGTTTAAAAGCATCCACACAAAGGGATTAATAATAATAATAATAATAATAATAATAATAATAATAATTGATAGAACAAATAAAAATATAAGAATCCCATGCTGGGACTTCTTAATTGGGAATTAAACTTAAACTTAAAATTAAAAACAGATTTGAATTCAAATTTGAAAGTGTGAAAGAAATTAAAATAGAAAAAAAGAGAAAAGGACAAACCTGCGCTTCCTGGGTCGAACGGCAAGCTAGCAGCCCATACCTCCCTTCTGCCTGTTCCTCACAGGCCCACCCACGCTATTCACCGCACGACCATTGACATGCGGGTCCCAACGAGTAAGCCACCCGCCCCATCAGCCGCTCCCTGTACCGCACTCGTGCTTTCTCTGTAGGGTGGCCCGGCGATGTCAGCGCCATCTTCTCCTTGTCGTCGCCATCACCGAATACACCGCAATAGAAATCCGAGCTTCCTAGCGGGATTAAGTCTTCGGAGTCCGATCCACGCCTTCATCCTCTCGATTGCCCCCTCTGTTAGCCTGGGGAATATAAAGCTGGACACCACGACTCTCATCGTGCTCACTGAGCACGTTTGGAGAGAATTAAGGGTCGTCGAAGCAGAGAAGGATCCGTGCCATCATACCCTGCCTCCATCGCCGATTTGGAGTCTACGGTCTGGTAGAAGGCACTCGTTCGATCGTGTAGAACGTGCAAAAAGGAGTGGGGCGTGGGATTATCGTTATCTCGAGAATTTCTCGCTGACGAAAACACATAACCGCGGCGCGCACGTCGTCGTGGCCAGGGGCATTTGTGCCGTCAACTAAGGTGAGAGATCGTTCGACCAAATCTATTGGTTTCCTAGTACGTGTGGTACCCCTCAGTACATCACTTAGATGACTAGCGTATCAGTAATTGTTCGCCAGAGATCGTGCAAGTGCCGCGGCACCACCGTGTGCGTGGACAACATGCCACTCCATCTTCACCGTAGGTTAATGACTCACCAGTGTATTCAAGTGGTTCCCCGTGTCATTTCAAGCCGCTCTGATTAGGGTTTGGGGCAGATGGGGATGAATCATGTGTGGCTAGCGTCGACACTGTCGTGCGGACTTGGCTGCGCCGCCGGTCCGACTGTCATGGGGTGGACGATGTACTCAAACTATCGGATGAATCACAGAAGGGTGAGATTAGATCCCTTATCCCCTTTCGCTTGATTCAATCTGAACCATTGACTGGTGATCTTGTGGCTACGGATTCATGCCGCTCCATCATTAGAACCATACCGTCAAGATCAAAATGGGTGGTTAGGATTAGGTTTGGCGATTTTAAAAGCCCGGCCGTCGAATCCCGATCGATGGCGTGGATCGAATCAATGTTACCCCTTCACCATATTAAATCTATATCGTGGATCGGTTATCCAGGGGCTGGGAAGAAAGGAAGAGATGGACATGTGATGGTCGTTGGATCATCATCTGATGGACGGCATCACGTACCAGTTCAATTATAAAGGGAATGGAATCCGGTCCGCCAAATCACAATCGGACAGCCATTACACACCCGTACCCCTTCGCTATGGTGAATTAGCATAAGAGCCCCTGGAAATCATACGAATTGACCCGAAGTACATATGCAGTTATGGGAGATTTAATCCAAGTCCCTAGAACTTATAGTTTGGCCCCTAAGCTTCTGGTAAATTGTGTCCACAAGTCCAGAGCCATTTGAGTTAATCGAAATTAATAGAGAAAAGGATTTCTTAATACAAAAATAATTCTAGAAACTTGTTTAATTAATATTTAATTCGTTTTAACTCCTTTTTGATCCATTCTAGTTGGATTATGTAAACCCTAGTATAGAGTACCCATGACTCTGGTCAGTTAAGAAATAACAAAGGAGCAATTTTGAGTATGTGACTTATTCATGAGGCATATTTCTTTTAACTAAATACCAAATAAACACATGAAGTTATGCATCATGCTGGAATTCCTTTGTTGTGCATTAAAACTCAAACTTATAATAAAACAAAAACAAATCTAGCTTTGAATTCAAATTCGAGCTCTAAAAAATATAGGAAGAAAAATAAATAAATAAATAAATAAGGCAAACAGATGGAGTTATATTCACATTTAGAATTCTAATAAATTTGGCAAGACTAAAAATTCAAAGCCAGAATTTGAATTTAGTTTGAATCTTTGATTGGGAGATAAAACATGAATTTTTAAAAGAAAAAGAGAAAAAAGTCAGCTGGGCCGCTACTCCCCATTTCGGCCCAGTGAACCCATTATTGTGGCCTTCAACTCACGCGCGACTAGTATTGCGGCGACGACAACTGGGACCATCCCATCAGCCACCATGTGTCGAGCGACTCACTCGTCGCTCGGGCACGCATGCTAGCCGTCTGCGCCACTGCCACGCGGGGCCCGTGGTACCTCGTTCGCTTATGCGTGTTGTGCCACCAGCGTATGGGGCTAGCTTGTCAGTCCCTGCGGCAATGGCATTGTAGATCTTCTCCCTCGCAACAGTCTCATTTCGGGATACTCAGCGCCACGAGGGAATCGGGGCGCCGTTGCGGGGTACCTCGGACCGACCTTCCGGGGTCCATATAGACGATCCTCGGGACCATAGCCCCTCCTATCACCCTTGCAAGCCACCACAGACTGAGTCACAAAAGCGAGTATACTCACATCTGTGTGTTCATGCAACGGCTCTTCAGAGTCTTTTAGTAGTTTAAAAAATCTGGAAACCTCTGGTGTGGTAGGATCCTCGGAGCTTAGGTTGAATTCTGGACGTAGCGAATCTAGCATCTCATGCATCGCATCATCGCTAGCCCAATCATTGTTCTCCTCCTCTTCTACATTCTGGTTGGGTACTACCTCACCATGATGTTCCCACACCTCATATCCGGGCATAAATCCAAACTGACAAAGATCTAGGCTAACTCTTTCCTTATTAAGAAATATAGTGTTTTCGTGCCGCCTACAAGGGCATCTGACAGTGCCGGTTAAGGACAAGGCGAATACGTGGTCCACAAAATCTTTGGTCTTGGCTACCTAATCATCAGAATGACGTCCATTCCTACTCCAACCATTGTACATCCATGCACGATCGGCAGCCATTCATGAGACTGTTAAACGGAACCATATCGTGAAAAATTATTCAACTTCGTCAAGTGTATCGGTCCTACATGTATAGACAGGGATAGGTTCTAAATCCACATGAACCTAGCAGGACCCAAAAAAAATTTGGCAGCATAAATTCGCTGCCACTAAATAATATTACTTATATACAAAACAAACAATGATATAATACTAATCAAATCAAACTAAGTACCACATACACTAATTATGCAACTATTATACGTACCAATATAATATACTATTAAAGCTAATAATATAATAGTAATCAAACAATAATACAAAAATAAGAAATCAAATACTTGCATACTAATAATATACTATTAAAGCTAATAATATAATAGTAATCAAAGTAAACAAATATAATATACTATAACAAACTTGCATACTAATAATATAATTGCATACTAATAATATAATAGTAATCAAACAATATAATCTACTATTAAAGCTAACAATATAATAGTAATTAAATTAAACAATAATACGAATCACGAACAGTAATTAAACAAACACAATTACAAATATATAATAATTTCGGCGGCATCTAAATAACAACCGTCGAAAATAAGAAATAAAATACTTAAAAAAATTACCTCTCTCGATGTGGCGGCTCGACAACGGCGGTGAAATGGCGGGCCGGCGGACGAGCAGCGCGGGGACGGACGGCGGTGGACGGCGGTGCGCGCAGGGGCCTTCGGCACCGGCGGCGGCGCGCAGGGGCAGAGCGCGGGCGCGCGGGCGCTGTCGCGACGGGGGCGCTGTGGCATGGCGCGGCGGCGGCGCAGGGGCAGGCCGCGGCGGCAGCGTGGGCGGCGGCGTGGCGGCAGCGTGGGCGGCGGCGCGGTGGGCAGAGCGCGTGGCAGCGTCGGCGTCGGGTGAGAGGGAGAGGAGAAAAAGAAGGTAGAAGAAGGGTCCGACAGTTTTAAATTCCATTATTTTCGGCGGCCGTCTCAGATGCCGCCGAAAGTAGCCTTATTTTTGGCGGCGAGCTCCCTGGCCACCGAAAATAGTACTACGATCGGCGGCCGTTTCAGACCGCCGAAAATAGTGGGTAATTTTCGGCGGCCCTCCCCTAGCCGCCGAAAATAATGGGGGCCGCTGAAAATGACTGTAGCTCTTGTTGTGGTACTGCTCCCATTTAAAAAAGGCCATATAGGATGTCAGTGGAAGAGTTAAAAGAACTTAAGAAACAATTAACCGAGCTGCAAGAGGCAGGGTACATTCATCCGAGTTCCTCACCTTGGGGAGCACCGGTACTGTTTGTACAGAAGAAGGATGGTTCACAACGGATGTGTGTGGACTATAGATCACATAATGATGTCACCATTAAGAACAAGTACCCATTACCTCGTATTGATGACTCATTTGATTAGATGAGAGGTGCTAGGGTGTTCTCTAAGATTGACCTCAGGTCGGGCTACCATCAAATGAAGATTAGGCCATTTGATATTCCCAAGATGGCTTTTTCTACCTGATATGGTCTATATGAATTCACAGTCATGTCGTTTGGCTTAACCAATGCACCAGCCTACTTCATGAATTTGATGAACAAGGTGTTCATGGAGTATCTCGACAAATTCGTCGTGGTATTCATCGACGACATCCTTATTTATTCCAAGAATGATAGTGATCATGAGGAACATTTGCAGATGGTGCTACAGAAGTTATGGGATAATCAGCTTTACGCCAAATTTACCAAGTGTGAGTTCTGACTTGATGAAGTACATTTCCTTGGGCATATCATCTCCAAAGGAGGAATTTCTATGGATCCGGCCAAAGTAATAGCGATAGTTGGTTGGAAGATACCAAGTACAGTCTCGGAGGTCCGGAGTTTCCTGGGACTCGCAGGCTATTACCGGCAATTCATTGAAGGATTTTCTAAGATAGCGAAGCCTATGACCTCATTGTTAGAGAAGGGCAAGGAGTTTAAATGGACCTGGGAATGCCAAGAGAGTTTCAATCAACTGAGGTTTAATTTGATGGCAGCCCCAGTGCTGATTATGCCAGATCTACAGAAGAGTTTTGATATATATTGTGATGCAAGTCGCCAAGGCCTGGGATGTGTGCTTATGCAAGAAGGACATGTCCTCGCCTACGCGTCTCGCCAGTTGTGGAAACATGAGTTGAACTACCCCACTCACGACTTAGAACTGGCAGCCGTAGTGCATGCACTCAAGATTTGGAGACACTATATTATGGGAACCAAGTGCCAAGTCTACACCGATCACTATAGCTTAAAATGCATCTTCACCCAGAAGGATCTCAACCTTAGGCAACGCCGTTGGTTGGAGCTCATCAAGGACTATGACTTGGAAATTCACTATCATTCGGGCAAGGCGAATCTGGTTGCGGAGGCCTTGAGTCGGAAGGAGCATGTCCATGTAGCTATTGTCACCCAGTTACTCAATGAGTTAGCAGAAGATTTTGAGAGGCTCAATCTGGGGATAGTTGCTCATACTGAAGGAATTACCATAGAAGTGGAACCTACCTTAGAGCAGGAAATACGAAAGGGTCAGATCGGTGATGCCAAAATTCAAGAGATCAAAGATCTGATAACTGAAGGTAGAGGCCCAGACTTCATTAAAGATGAGCAGGGCACGATATGGTTCAAGAACCGGATTTGTGTTCCTGATATCGATAGTCTTCGTGAAACCATATTGAAGGAGGCACATGACTCAGTTTACTCCATCCACCCTAGTAGTACTAAGATATACAAGGACTTGAAGCAGAAATATTGGTAGTATGGACTAAAGAAGGATGTTGCTTCACATGTAGCACTATGTGATGTTTGCTAGACTGTGAAAGCGGAACATCAAAGACATGCTGGTTTACTGCACCCGCTTAAGATACCTGAGTGGAAATGGGAAGAGATTGGCATGGACTTCATTGTTGGTCTACCCCGCACATCTACTTGGTATGACTCTATATGGGTGATTGTGGACATGCTAACTAAAGTAGCCCACTTTATTTCAGTAAAGTCCACATATTTAGGAGCCAGACTAGCAGAGTTGTACATGGAACGGTTAGTATGTCTACACGATGTGCCCAAGAATATTGTGTCAGACCGAGGATCTCAGTTTACTTCTCGATTTTTGCAGAAGTTGCACGAGTGCTTGGATACAAGATTTAATTTTAGTTCGGCCTACCATCCTCAAACTGATGGGCAGACCGAGAGGACCAACCAAGTACTAGAAGATATGCTAAGGGCTTGTGCTCTTAAACATGGTGGCGGTTGGGATAAGAGTTTACCGTATGCGGAGTTCTCTTACAATAATAGCTACCAGACCAGTTTGAAGATGTCCCCGTTTGAGGCTTTACATGGCAGAAAATGCAGGACTCCACTGTATTGGGATCAAACTGGTGAAAGGCGGTTCTTTGGGCCAGAAATTATACTAGAGGCAGAAGAACAAGTCCGACAAATAAGGGAGAATTTGAGAACTGCATAGTAAAGGCAGAAAAGCTATGTGGATACCTAGAGAAGACTGCTAGAGTTTAAGGAGGGTGATCATGTATATTTGAAGGTGTCACCAATTTGGGGTATGAGAAGATTTAAACTTAAAGGGAAGTTGTCCCCTCGCTTTATTGGACCTTTCTTGATATTAAAGCGAGTGGGAGAAGTTGCCTATCAACTGGAACTACCCGATCATCTTGTGGATGTACATGATGTCTTCCACATGTCTCAACTGAAGAAGTGTCTCAGAGTACCCGAAGAGCAGCTACCTATGGAGGATCTTAGTTTTCAAGATGATCTGACTTATACGGAATATCCTATCAAAATTCTTGATACTTTGACTCGTGTCACGAGGAGTAAAGTGATTAAAATGTGCAAAGTGCAATGGAGTCATCATGTAGAAGATGAAGCTACTTGGGAAAGAGAAGAAGAGCTACGAGTAGATTTTCCCCACCTCTTTCCTAGTTCATCTTAATCTCGAGGACGAGATTCTTTTTAAGGGGTGTAGGATTTGTAAACCCTAGTATAGACTACCATGACTCTAGTCAGTTGAGAAATAATAAAGGAGCCATTTTGAGTATGTGACTTATTCATGAGGCATATTTCTTTTAACTAAATACCAAATAAACACATGAAGTTATGCATCATGCTGGAATTCCTTTGTTGTGCATTAAAACTCAAACTTATAATTAAAACAAAAACAAATCTAGCTTTGAATTCAAATTCGATCTCTGAAAAATATAGGAAGAAAAATAAATAAATAAGGCAAACAAATTCTCATAAATTTGGCAAGACTGAAAATTCAAAGCCAGAATTTGAATTTAGTTTGAATCTTTGATTGGGAGATAAAACAAGAATTTTTAAAAGAAAAAGAGAAAAAAAGTTAGCTGGGCCGCTACTCCCCATTTCGGCCCAGTGAACCCATTATTGCGGCCTTCAGCTCGCATGCGTGACCAGTAATGCGGCGCCGACGACTGGGACCATCCCATCAGCCACCGCGTGTCGCGAGACTCACTCGTCGCCTGGCCCCGCATGCCAGCCGTCTATGCCACTGCCACGCGGGGCCCGTGGTACCTCGTTCGCTTATGCGCATTGTGCCACCAGCCTGTGGGGCTAGCTTGTCAGTCCCGACGGCAACGGCACTGTAGATCTTCTCCCTCGCAACAGACTGATTCCGAGATACTCAACACCGTGAGGGAATCGGGGCGCCGTTGTGGGGTACCTCGGACCGACCTTCTGGGGTCCATATAGACGATCCTCGGGACCATAGCCCTAGCTATCACCCTTGCAAGCCACCACAAACCGTGCGATTTGAGGGTGGGTGGAGCCACGACCGCTGCTGTGGACGAACCCCGGTCTCAACATCACCAAGTTCTTGGCAACCACCTGGGTGGATTCGTGGAGTCTGTGGGAGGGTAGTCGACACCTTCCTCGGGGCTCGTTGGGACCCAAAACGCCGGAATTTCTCACCGGAGATTGAAATCTACCGCGGGCCGCATCTCTCTGCAGTCAGAAGCGCTTCGCAGTAGATTGTAAGTAATGATCCCTCCCTTATGTTTGTTATATGGTTCTCTACGCGTTGAGCGCCTTGGATTGTAGTTTGGGGTACAGCAGCAAGGTGACGCAATCCTCTGGCGGGCCCTACGCCGTGTTTGGGGGTGGCGCCACCGTGCGGAGGGGCCGTGAGCTGGGTGATGGCTTGATGGTCGTCGATCTCAGATGAACGGTCCGGATCATATGGGCGTAATGTTTCGATCTAAGTAATCTAGACCGTTGATTGGTGATTCGAGGGGAAGGGGGTAAAAGAGAGGGTGCGCTCGCCTGGGCTGTGGATCCTGTATCTAACGGCTCGCATGACGTAATGGTTCGATCTCTGGTAGGTCTGATCGTAGCCGTAGATGTAGAATCCGATGGATGTTGTGCCATACCAGTTCGGCAAGGGGCCGATCTGTAACACCCGGTTTTAAAGAACAAAGCCGGGTGCATCTCATACATGCGCCAAGAAGACAACATATATAATAACAGAGTGTATAGAGATAAATGTCATAAAACATCAGAGTGATTATTACATAGCGGAAGACTTATTACAAAATAAAGGAATAACCATAAAACGAACTAAGGATCGTCGGCGCCAATGTCGACTGAGAAACGCCACCTAGATCAAGTCAAACTCCTCGCCTTGAGGCTCCTCCTGAACCACCTGCTCTTCTCCTGTGGGGGGGGGGGGGGTGTGAGACAGCAAGAGTGAGCTCACATACGTTCATAGCTCAACAAGTCGTGGGGAATAATGTGGCATGAACTCACCAAAGGTGGGAGTTCATGTAGTGTAAGGCTGATCAATGAAATAAAGGCTGAAGCTGAGCATTGCTTTTATAAGTTGGTCAAAATTTTATTAGCAATTACTAAGTGTAAGTAAATACCAAACCTTAATAATAATAAAGAACAGTAATAGTAAAATAATCCCAAATGCGATGCAAATGTCAAATTGAATTTAAGTTCCATAATTAATCATGTGAGTGTCCGAGCCGCTCATGACCGTGAGCACGGCTAGTATACCAGTTTTACACTCTGCAGAGGTTGCGCATCTTTACCCACAAGTCATGTTACCCATCTGCCAAGAGATGGCCAATCCCATACACCTCTACCGAGGAGGCGAGGCAGGGTAACACTACGAGGCCTTTACAAAGTTCCACTAGCTTCAGACTACCCGCTACAGTTTATAGGAAGATCCAGTGCAGGGTTCCTGGCTGACCGCCATCGCAGCAAAATCAACCAGGGACCTCCCTACACTGACCTCTCCCCTACTGCCCTTGCCCCTTTCGGGTAAGGTAGCCCTCCCCTAGCTTTCCTAGTTAATTAGCCAAGGGCGTCCCATTAAACCCTTGTGGTAGCACTGTTTTCCCGGGTGGTTCTCCATGTTCCCATTAACATAATGATCTTAACATGAACAAGGAAGAATAAAACAGATAACAATAAATAGTATAACAATGAGTGATAAATATCTCTATACCCAAATCCACATAAAGCAATAGCATGTACTACCCAAAACTTTAGTAGTGAAAACAGTGGTGAAGCAAGGTATAAAGATAGTCAAATCTAGGGTATCCTATTGGGTCCCAGCAAAATTATCCTATGCAGATCATTATGAATAATAAGAACATGAATGGGTAAAAGAAGTGATCAAGGGCACAACTTGCCTTCAATGAGCTCCTGCTCAGCTATCTCTACTTGTTGAACCTCAGTTTCCACAGTGGCTTGCTCGTCTATTCGCATCAACACAATACATACATAGTATAGCCAAAATCAACATCACACCAAACATGTGAATAAAATATACAGTTAAAATTTACACATTAAAATGAAATCATAGGAACTGGAACTATTAATTTTGGAGTTATATATTTTAAGTTATGGATTTCCTAAAATTTAATGTGCTTGGAAAATGATAAATTAATTTTCTAATTATTTTCATGCCCAAACAGAGACACTAAATGGTAGAGAATATTATTACAAAATTTTAGAAATTGGAATGGCTCAATTCGGACTAAAAATGGATTTTCTATGCAATAAACAAGTTTTAGAAATTCTTTTTATATTAAAAATCAATTTCTGTATTTATTTACCTATTTTATATGTTCTCTGGACTGGGCCTCAATTCCCAGAGAAGACAGGGGTTAATCTACAAATATTCCCGAGACTCAGGTTTCTGTATACTGGACGGCAGGTTTATTTCAAATAAGCGCAGGGACTCTTTAGCATAAATGCCAAGGCGAAGGGGTATCGTGAGCCAGCAGCCGTCAGATTAAAAGCCGACGGCCCAGATCATAACCCCATACATCCGAACAGGTACACGTTGACGCCCTTTGGATCAAAATCCAACGGCGCGGATTTTACAGACCCCGAACTCCACCCGATCGAAGATCTGCGGTCATGATTCAATGTCGCGAATGGTTATCCTCTCCTCTAATCGCATCCGTCTGCTAAGATCAGACGGCCGAACGACTCTCTACCCCGAGCTACCGGATCGCGGCGGCGCCGCCCACTCCCTACGGTGGAGGTGACGCCGGAGTAGCCCGTCCAGGCGCTCCGGTACGAGGATTCACGCGAAATAAAGTGCAATACGCAGAGGGCACCAAGGCGAAAACGATGGGGGGTACTCTCACCTCGAGCTACGCGGCGTAGGGGCCTGGCGCCGTTGAGGGGCAGCCCAGCGGTGAAGATGCTACTCCGGCGAGAAATTCCGATGTCTTCAACGCTCCTTGGTCATAGCCACCCCATCGTGTATGCTCCACGTGCAACCCCGAAGCCCCAGGTCCACACGCCGAGGGTGATTCGCCACCGTGGGCGGAGATCTCCGGCGGCGGCCCGAGCTTGAGGTCCCCAGGCGGCCACAGTTCTTCGATTTGGAGTTGCAGCCGAGGGGATAGGAAGGGGGCCCCGCGACCGATTATATAGAGGCGAGGGAAAAGGGTGTTCACGGCGGCGAACTTAGCTACCAGCCGCACGACACCGGCCATTACGGCGGATCCCGCGGCGTTTCTGTTGAGCCGAGGAGCAGGGAGATGACATCGTGGGCCCGCGCGACAGCGTAACAGGCGGGGTGCACGCGGATGGCAAGTGGGCCCCGAGCGTCGGCGAGTGCACAAGCTGGTTGGGCCGCGCAAGAGGCTGCCCAGCGGGCCCGCTGTTGGCGCGCGCGAGGGATGCCCAGATGGGTCGCGCGGTTGAGGATTTAAGTGGGCCAAATTGGGATCTGCGGCCCAAGTAGGTTCTTTCTCCCCTTTTCTTTTTATTTTCTATTTTCCTTTCTTGTTTTCTTTTATTCTTAATTATTTGAATTTAAATTTGAATTGTGAATACAATTTCACCATTGAGCCAAATATACAAATTCAAGCTTCTAGTGGAGGAATAATATATTTTTATTTACTTATTTTTATCCTCAAAATTCTTATTTCCTTCTCTTTTCTAAATTCTACAATTCCATTTGGATTTTAAATTCCTCTTTGGACTTTAATATATTTATTGTCTCATTATCTTTATACTGTCACAAAATGCACACAAAATAAAATCGAGCATGATGCATAATTTGGTAGTATATGTTTTTATTAATTGTTTTTGGGCATGATGTTCACATAAGATGATGCATAAAGATCAAACTCACATAAAGAGAAATTGCTCCTCTACTGGTATTATTCCTAGCAATTATAAAGCGGGTGTTACAAATCCTACCCCCCTTAAAAATAATCTCGTCCTCGAGATTTAGGAAGGACTAGGGAAAAGATGGGGAAAATCTATGCGAAGCTCTTCTTCTCTTTCCCGCGTTGCTTCATCTTCACCGTGGTGACTCCATTAAACTTTGCACATCTTTATAACCTTATTCCTCGTAACTCGAGTCAATGTATCAAGAATCTTGATAGGATACTCCGTGTAAGTTAAATCACTCCAAATACTGAGCTCTTTCATTGGTAACTGTTCCTCAGGGGCACGGAGACATTTCTTAAGTTGAGACACGTGGAACACATTATGCACATCCAATAGATTATTAGATAGCTCGAGTTGATAGGCCATCTCTCCAATTCGCCTAAAAACTCTAAAGGGTCCAAATAACGCGAGGGAACAATTTGCCCTTGACTTTGAATCCTCATTCCACGAAGTGGTGACATCTTGAGGTACACAAAATCTCCTTCCTCAAACTCAAGTGGTCTTCTTCTATTATCAGCATAGCTCTTTTTACCTGGTCTGAGCTACCCATAAATTCTCCCGAATTATATGGACTTGTTCTTCTGCCTCTTGAATAAGTTCAGGTCCAAAGAACTGTCTTCCCCTAGTCTGATCCAATATAGAGGAGTCCTGCATTTCCTACCATACAGAGTCTCGAACGGTGACATCTTCAGACTGGTCTGATAACTATTATTATATGAGAACTCAGCATAAGGTAGACTCTTGTTCCAACTACTACCATGCTGAAGGGTACAAGCTCTCAACATGTATTCCAATACTTGATTAGTCCTTTCAGTCTGTCCATCAGTCTGAGGATGGTAGGCCAAACTAAAATTCAACTTCATATCCATTTTCTCATGAAAACTTTTCCAAAACCTTGAGGTAATCTGTGAACCTCGATCAGACACGATCTTCTTTGGTACTCCATGTAAGCACACAATCCGGGTCATATATAACTCTGCTAGCTGAGAACCTTTATAAGTAGTCTTGACAGGAATAAAGTGAGCCACTTTAGTCAATCTATCCACAATCACCCATATAGCATCATATCCTTTCTGGGTGCGAGGCAATCCAGTAATGAAATCCATACCAATCTCTTCCCACTTCCACTCAGGTATCTTCAGTGGATGCAATAGTCCAGCTGGCCTCTGGTGTTCAGCCTTAACTCTTTGACATACGTCGCACATAGCCACATGTGCAGCTACATCTCTTTTCAATCCATACCACCAATACTTCCGCTTCAAATCCTGATACATCTTGGTACTACCAGGATGAATAGAATAATCCGAGTCATGGGCTTAGTAATCTTAGAAAATCCTTCAATAAATCTCCGATAATATCCTACAAGTCCCAAGAAACTACGAATCTCAGTAACTGTAGTGGGCACTCTCCACTCCATTATCTCCTTCACTTTAGCAGGATCCACTGCTATTCCTCCATTAGAAATAATATGACCAAGGAATGGCACCTTGTCAATCCAAAACTCGCACTTGCTAAACTTAGCGTAGAGTTGATTATCTCGTAACTTCTGTAGCACCAATCTCAGATGTTCCTCATGATCACTATCACTCTTGAAACAAAAAATATCGTCGATAAATACTACGACGAAACTGTCCAAATACTCCATAAACACCTTATTCTTCAAGTTCATAAAATAAGCTGGTGCATTGGTTAATCCAAACGACATAATAGTGAACTCATATAGTCCATATCGAGTCGAGAAAGCCGTCTTAGGAATATCCGATGGTCTAATTCTCATCTGATGGTATCCCGATCGGAGATCAATCTTCGAAAATACTCTAGCACCTCTCATCTGATCGAATAAATCCTCAATACGGGGTAATGGGTACTTGTTCTTCATAGTGACATCATTAAGGGTCCTATAATCCACACACATCCCTTGCGATCCATCTCTCTTCTATACAAATAGTACCGGTGCTCCACAAGGTGAAGAATTCGAACGAATGTACTCAGCTTCTTGTAACTCCGTTAACGGCTTCTTAAGTTCTTTTAATTCTTCTACAGACATCTTGTATGGTCCTTTAGAAATAGGGGCAGTTCCAGATAAGAGATCAATAACAAACTCAACTTCCCTATCTGGTGGCATTCCTGGTAACTCCTCTGGAAAGACTTCCGGAAAAATCTCTAACTGCGTGGATGTTGCCACCCACAAACTTCTCATCTACTAAAAATGCCACTAGTCTGATGGTGGTAGTTACTGCAACTTCAACTTCAAAACTTTGTCCTTTAGAACTGGTGAGTCCTACGGTTCCTTTAGCAGAGGGTATAAACTGTCTTTACCTTTCTTAACCGTGACATACCAAGGATCAGATCTATACTGCTTGGCTCCAATATTATAGCAGTAACTCCAAATTCTCTACCCATAATGGTCAATGTCAATCTACGTGTCATTTGATTTGCCACAACAGGCCCTTTAGGTGTAATTACTCTCATGGGTTTTCTCATATTGTCCAACACATATGCCCAACCAAAATCTCAGCATGACGCATAATTTTATTAGCAACACATGGGGTCAAATAGACCTTTTTATTCCTCCTAAAATAGTATCATACCGAATACTAACTAAAGGAACATGTAGATCTTACAAATAGTAGTAATTTATATATATGTTTATGTAGCTTGGTGGAGCTGGTGGTGGTGAAGATGGTGGTTGTTGCTGTTGTCTCTCCAACCGTGATTGCCTTATTTCTTGATGTATCTCCAGACGGGCCTGACGTATTTCCTCGCGTTCTTGTCTTATCTGGTTTTGCATTTCGGTCATCATGTCTGTCAATTGTTGTATTACCAGCCTTTGGGTTGCGATCACTTGCTCGGTTTCAACAGGTGGGGGATTTGGAGGATTCATTTCTGTTTGCTGTTGCGTGATAATCTTTCCTTTCCTGGTATTGACCATCTGAGTTAGATACATATGGTAAGAGAGAGCAGTAGACAAGGCAGTAATTACAATCATGTTACTTTGGGGGACTTATTAGCTAAGCAGTTTAATGTTTTACCTACCATAGCTAATTTATTACCTTATGCTGGCACATGCTAAGATGTCCATATAATATTTCAATCAATCAAAGAAGCAAATCAGACATTGATCATCAGAACAATCAACCAATATTTTTAATAGAGAAAATAGTTTTAATTTTTGTCTTAGGCTTCCTATCTCTTAAAAATGTCATAGGGGTAAGGATTCCAAGGTGTGAAATCCATCTTGTCTAAGAGTAGAAAAGATAGGAATGATCAGAGTAGAACAGTAGAAGGTGAGACATGATCAAGATAAGTATAGAAAGAATTAGAATAAGATAAGTAGGTAAGGGTTTGTCCATTTCTATCTAGGTTTCGTCCTACAGTCAACATTTCCTCTGATACCACTTCTGTAACACCCGGTTTTAAAGAACAAAGCCGGGTGCATCTCATACATGCGCCAAGAAGACAACATATATAATAACAGAGTGTATAGAGATAAATGTCATAAAACATCAGAGTGATTATTACATAGTGGAAGACTTATTACAAAATAAAGGAATAACCATAAAACGAACTAAGGATCGTCGGCGCCAATGTCGACTGAGAAACGCCACCTAGATCAAGTCAAACTCCTCGCCTTGAGGCTCCTCCTGAACCACCTGCTCTTCTCCTGTGGGGGGGGGGTGTGAGACAGCAAGAGTGAGCTCACATACGTTCATAGCTCAACAAGTCGTGGGGAATAATGTGGCATGAACTCACCAAAGGTGGGAGTTCATGTAGTGTAAGGCTGATCAATGAAATAAAGGCTGAAGCTGAGCATTGCTTTTATAAGTTGGTCAAAATTTTATTAGCAATTACTAAGTGTAAGTAAATACCAAACCTTAATAATAATAAAGAACAGTAATAGTAAAATAATCCCAAATGCGATGCAAATGTCAAATTGAATTTAAGTTCCATAATTAATCATGTGAGTGTCCGAGCCGCTCATGACCGTGAGCACGGCTAGTATACCAGTTTTACACTCTGCAGAGGTTGCGCATCTTTACCCACAAGTCATGTTACCCATCTGCCAAGAGATGGCCAATCCCATACACCTCTACCGAGGAGGCGAGGCAGGGTAACACTACGAGGCCTTTACAAAGTTCCACTAGCTTCAGACTACCCGCTACAGTTTATAGGAAGATCCAGTGCAGGTTTCCTGGCTGACCGCCATCGCAGCAAAATCAACCAGGGACCTCCCTACACTGACCTCTCCCCTACTGCCCTTGCCCCTTTCGGGTAAGGTAGCCCTCCCCTAGCTTTCCTAGTTAATTAGCCAAGGGCGTCCCATTAAACCCTTGTGGTAGCACTGTTTTCCCGGGTGGTTCTCCATGTTCCCATTAACATAATGATCTTAACATGAACAAGGAAGAATAAAACAGATAACAATAAATAGTATAACAATGAGTGATAAATATCTCTATACCCAAATCCACATAAAGCAATAGCATGTACTACCCAAAACTTTAGTAGTGAAAACAGTGGTGAAGCAAGGTATAAAGATAGTCAAATCTAGGGTATCCTATTGGGTCCCAGCAAAATTATCCTATGCAGATCATTATGAATAATAAGAACATGAATGGGTAAAAGAAGTGATCAAGGGCACAACTTGCCTTCAATGAGCTCCTGCTCAGCTATCTCTACTTGTTGAACCTCAGTTTCCACAGTGGCTTGCTCGTCTATTCGCATCAACACAATACATACATAGTATAGCCAAAATCAACATCACACCAAACATGTGAATAAAATATACAGTTAAAATTTACACATTAAAATGAAATCATAGGAACTGGAACTATTAATTTTGGAGTTATATATTTTAAGTTATGGATTTCCTAAAATTTAATGTGCTTGGAAAATGATAAATTAATTTTCTAATTATTTTCATGCCCAAACAGAGACACTAAATGGTAGAGAATATTATTACAAAATTTTAGAAATTGGAATGGCTCAATTCGGACTAAAAATGGATTTTCTATGCAATAAACAAGTTTTAGAAATTCTTTTTATATTAAAAATCAATTTCTGTATTTATTTACCTATTTTATATGTTCTCTGGACTGGGCCTCAATTCCCAGAGAAGACAGGGGTTAATCTACAAATATTCCCAAGACTCAGGTTTCTGTATACTGGACGGCGGGTTTATTTCAAATAAGCGCAGGGACTCTTTAGCATAAATGCCAAGGCGAAGGGGTATCGTGAGCCAGCAGCCGTCAGATTAAAAGCCGACGGCCCAGATCATAACCCCATACATCCGAACAGGTACACGTTGACGCCCTTTGGATCAAAATCCAACGGCGCGGATTTTACAGACCCCGAACTCCACCCGATCGAAGATCTGCGGTCATGATTCAATGTCGCGAATGGTTATCCTCTCCTCTAATCGCATCCGTCTGCTAAGATCAGACGGCCGAACGACTCTCTACCCCGAGCTACCGGATCGCGGCGGCGCCGCCCACTCCCTACGGCGGAGGTGACGCCGGAGTAGCCCGTCCAGGCGCTCCGGTACGAGGATTCACGCGAAATAAAGTGCAATACGCAGAGGGCACCAAGGCAAAAACGATGGGGGGTACTCTCACCTCGAGCTACGCGGCGTAGGGGCCTGACGCCGTTGAGGGGCAGCCCAGCGGTGAAGATGCTACTCCGGCGAGAAATTCCGATGTCTTCAACGCTCCTTGGTCATAGCCACCCCATCGTGTATGCTCCACGTGCAACCCCGAAGCCCCAGGTCCACACGCCGAGGGTGATTCGCCACCGTGGGCGGAGATCTCCGGCGGCGGCCCGAGCTTGAGGTCCCCAGGCGGCCACAGTTCTTCGATTTGGAGTTGCAGCCGAGGGGATAGGAAGGGGGCCCCGCGACCGATTATATAGAGGCGAGGGAAAAGGGTGTTCACGGCGGCGAACTTAGCTACCAGCCGCATGACACCGGCCATTACGGCGGATCCCGCGGCGTTTCTGTTGAGCCGAGGAGCAGGGAGATGACATCGTGGGCCCGCGCGACAGCGTAACAGGCGGGGTGCACGCGGATGGCAAGTGGGCCCCGAGCGTCGACGAGTGCACAAGCTGGTTGGGCCGCGCAAGAGGCTGCCCAGCAGGCCCGCTGTCGGCGCGCGCGAGGGATGCCCAGATGGGTCGCGCGGTTGAGGATTTAAGTGGGCCAAATTGGGATCTGCGGCCCAAGTAGGTTCTTTCTCCCCTTTTCTTTTTATTTTCTATTTTCCTTTCTTGTTTTCTTTTATTCTTAATTATTTGAATTTAAATTTGAATTGTGAATACAATTTCACCATTGAGCCAAATATACAAATTCAAGCTTCTAGTGGAGGAATAATATATTTTTATTTACTTATTTTTATCCTCAAAATTCTTATTTCCTTCTCTTTTCTAAATTCTACAATTCCATTTGGATTTTAAATTCCTCTTTGGACTTTAATATATTTATTGTCTCATTATCTTTATACTGTCACAAAATGCACACAAAATAAAATCGAGCATGATGCATAATTTGGTAGTATATGTTTTTATTAATTGTTTTTGGGCATGATGTTCACATAAGATGATGCATAAAGATCAAACTCACATAAAGAGAAATTGCTCCTCTACTGGTATTATTCCTAGCAATTATAAAGCGGGTGTTACACGATCTAATCGGTGTCACACGTCCTCAATCCAACGGCCAGAATTGATGCATACACCTTCGCGGATACATTTTGCTAAAGAGTCCCTGGCCAAAGTGAGAATCAACCCACCGTCCACCAGCGGGCTGGTCTGTGTCTGGGCGAGCTTTGCAAATTGACTCGAGTTTCTCTATAATTTGTGCTCGGACCAGGAAACCATGAAATTAGTAAAAACAATATAAGAAATACTTTTTAGTACATAAATAAATCCTGAAACTCATTTAAATTCATAGAAAATTAATATTAAATCCTTTTTGGTCCATTCTAGTGGCATTAATTTTGTTTTAATATTGTCTATCGCTTAGTACCTCTGTTTAGCCACGAAACTTGAATTAAAATTGTTCATTTGAATTAATCTCTTCTATGTGCTTAATAACTTCAGAAATTCATAACTTAATAACCGTAACTCCGAATTTAGCGATTCTTGTTCCTACAATCTCGTTACACAGCGTAGAATATTATCTTGCATTTTGTTCTGTTGTTTGGTGTAATGTTAATTTTGATATACCATGTGTGTTTGTATTGTTGCGAGTAGACGAGCAAGCCACAGAGGATCCAGGGGTTCAGCAGGTGGAGACTGCTGAGCAGGAGCTCGTTGAGGGAAAGTTGTGCCCTTGATCACTTCTTTTTACCTAGTCATGTTCTTATTAATCATAATGATCTACATAGGTTAATTTTGATGGGACCCAATAGGTTACCCCAGTTTGACTATCTTTATACCTTGATTACCACTGGACTTTTGGGTAGTACTTGCTATTGCTTTATGTGGTTTTGGGTATGGAGATACATTATTCATGATCACACTTTTTATTATCAGCTTATTATTTACTATTCATGATAAGATCATTATGTTAATTGGAACATGGAGCGACCACCCGGGAAAACAATGCTACCACAAGGGTGGTATGGGACGCCCTTGGCTAACTAACTAGTGGAGGACTACCTTACCCGAAAGGGGCAAGAGCATTAGGGGAGTGGTCAGTGTAGGGAGGTCCTTGGGTTGATTTTGCTGCGATGGCGGTCAGGCGAGGGATCCCTGCATTGGAGCTTCCTAGAAACTTTAGCGGGTTTTCTGAAGCTAGTGGAACTTTGTAAAGGCTTCGTAGCGTTACCCTGCCTCGCTTCCTTGGTAGAGGTGTATGGGATTCATGACCCCTTGGCAGATGGGTAACGTGACTTGTGGGTAAAGATGCGCAACCTCTGCAGAGTGTAAAACTGGTATACTAGTCGTGCTCACGGTCATGAGCAGATCGGACCCTCACATGATTAATTTATGGAATTAAATTCAATTTGTCATTTGCATCGCATTGGGATTATTTATTACTACTTTTATTTATTATTACTAAGGTTTGGTATTTACTTACACTTAGTAACTGCTAATAAAATTTTGACCAACTTATAAAAGCAATGCTCAGCTTCAACCTTTATTTTGTTGATTAGCCTTACACTTCACATGAACTCCCACCTTTGGTGAGTTCATGCACATTATTCCCCACAACTTGTTGAGCTATGATATTTTGTGAGCTCACTCTTGCGATATATAAACCCCCCCACAGGTGAAGAGCAGGTGGCCGAAGAGGAGCCGCACAACGAGGAGTTCGACTTGATTTAGGTGGTGTCTCCCAGTCAGCTTTGTGGCACCAGAGAAATAATATTTAGTTCGTTTTTATATTTATCATTTATTTTGTAAGACTTCCACTATGTAATAAGTACATTTATGATATTTATGACATTTATCTCTATGCACTCTATTATTATATGTGTTGTTCTTCCTTGGCGCACATATGAGACACACCCGGCTTTATCTTTTAAATCCGAGTGTGACACATTAAATTCATAATAATATTATTTATCATCCGGTAGCCTTATTTTATCATGAAACATAGATTGAAATTATGCACCTAGTTTATTCTATATTAAACTCCAGAATCTTTAGAAAATCATAACTTTATAACCGTAGCTCCGAATGTAGCGGTTCTCGAACCTACGATCTCGTTACGACGCGTAGAATATTATTATGCAGTTTGTGCTTATGTTTGGTGTGATGTTATTTTTTCCTATACCATATTTGTTTATATTGATACGAATAACAGTGAGGTCACGAGAATCTGAAGATCATCCTGGTACCTGGAATCTTGAGTCCCAGGCAAGTTGTGCCCTTGATCACTTTTCTTTACCTAATAATGTTCCTATTAATCACTGTGACATGCTTAGGTTAATTTAATGGGACCTAATAGGTTTCCCTAGTATTGTTTATCCCACACCTTGTTTACCACTGAACTATTGGGTAGTTTTACTATTGCTCTACCTGGTTTTGGGATTAATATTACATTATGATCATGTTCCAGTTATACTGTTGTTTTAATTGTTATTCATGACAAGATCATTGTGTTAATTGGAACATGGAGCTTAACTTGAGTAAACAGTGCTACCACAAGGGTGGAATGGGACGCCCTTGGCCAAGTAATTAGGAAAGCTAGGGAGAGATTACCTTACATGGTTAGGGGCAAGCGGGGAGGCGTCGCTGCTAGAGTATAGGGAGGTCCTTGGGTCGAACTGTCTGTAAAGCTTTTCGGACGAGGGATTCCTATGCTTCCTTCTTCGTGAATCTGTAGCGGGTTTTCTCGAAATAGTGGAACTTTGGAAAGGCCTCGTAGTGCTACCCTGCCTCGCTTCCTTGGTAGAGGTGTATGGGGTCCGTACAACCCCGTGGCAAATGGGTAACACGACTTGTTGGTAAAGATGCGCAACCTCTGCAGAGTGTAAAACTGGTATATTAACCGTGCTGATGGTCAAGAGCGACTCAGGACTCTCGCATGATTAATTTATGGAACTAAACTTAATCTGTCATATACATTGCATCGCGGGTGTTGTTATTATCAATTGTGATCTCTTACTAAATTGGGGTTGGTATCTACTTATACTTATAACTGCTAATAAAACTTTGACCAACTCTAAAAGCAATGCTCAGCTTTAACCATCTCCTTTGATAAGCCTTACACTTCATATGAGCTCCCACCTTTGGTGAGTTCATGCACCTTATTCCCCACACTTCTTGAGCGATGAACTTATGTGAGTTCATCCTTGCTGTACTCACATCCCCCAGGTCAAGAACAGGTACCATAGGATGAGGCGCATGGAGGATGCTATGATGAGTTCGTGAGTGGTCTAGGCCATCGTCTCCCAGTCAACTGTGGTTGCTGGATCATTGTCTTCTTATGATGTAATTATTTAACTATTTTGTATAGAACTCTGTTATATATTAATGGTGTGACATTCGTTTATGTACCATGGGTCATCATATGTGTGAGACTTGATCCTAGTAAACTTGGTGATTATTTCGTGCCTGGGTTTTGGACCCCCTAAAATCTGGGTGTGACACGCGGGCGACAAGCGTACAACGTATCGTAGTGAGCCTAGAACACGTGCTCGGCATAGTCGTGCTAGATTTGTTTGAACCGTCATTGTGCACGCTTGTTCCAGAACTAGATAGCCATCTAGTGCGATTGCAGACCTAGGAGCTCAATTTCACTGGTTTGTCTTGATGTGTTGTCTCGTCCTTATAAACACATCAAATAAGTAAAACAAAGTTGTTGTTTAAGAGTAATATTTTATACCTAATATTTTTATACCTAATACCTATAGTTTAATGGGTTTTGGGCTAGGGTGGTCCGTGGCCCACAGACCACCCTTTAGCTCTGCTACTACCCCTAGTCACTATTAGGAGAGAACTATCGGACCACATCCCTCTTCTTGTTATTACCAAACCTAAGTCCGTCCCTTCCCATCACATTTTTAGATTTTAAAATGGGTAGTTGGGAAAAGCCTTGCAGGGCCACTAGTCCTCTAGATAAAATTTAGTAAAATATGAAGCTATGTTTTACCAAGGACAGTCTTACCCTCGTAAGTACAATTATGCCCTTGGTTACCTACGTTATCCCTGGAATATTCCCCCTTAGGGGTTGTTATAGGTCATTACAATGTGGTTTAGTACAACTTGGACTAACACACCAATAATCCTACCCTGCCCTAGGGCTTACACGTGGGGCCAGACGATCTAGGACGGTGCCGCGTGGGCTCGCTTCAATAACATGCGTGGGTAGTGAATGCAGCCTTCGTCTTAGAGCGTCGGGTCTTCGGATGCTGGTAAGGCCTTTGCCTGTCCTAGTCGATCCTTCTATCCTAAGGCCTTCGCTTGGTTGAGGTAGACTTTGCTTTCCCTCAATTGCGACCCATCATGTTCACGTTATAAATGAACTGAGCGAGGGGGTGGATGGCCTTCGCTCCAACACTTGTCCCCAGAGGGGTCGGTTCAACTTAGTGAGCTGGTCTTGAAGTCTTTTTTGGGAGATGGCCAAGACGCTGCCCTCGCTCGGTTGAAATCATCCTGTGGGGGTTTTTCGAATGTGAATGTTGAAGGTTGACATTTTACTGTGGGACTATTGGTTTCCTGGGGCGTATTTTCGGGCCTATAAAAGACAGCACGCTCGCGGCCATGGGTTTTTACCCGTCTGATTATGGAAAAAACCTTAGCACTGTCATTTTCTGCGAGTCGACTTTTTTCGCTCTCGCCACCGGTGATCTGGCCTGCATCAAGCAGACAGTTTACCGTCATCGACGGTACGTGATGTTGTCGTCCTCTTCTTCGTCGTCGTCTACCGCAACCGCATCCTCAAACGCGCAGTCATCAGAGAAGACGATTAGTGATCTGGCAGCAACTATGGAGCTACGACCAGACCATACTGTTGAATTCGGGACTTCAAGATTTACTCGGGCCATGTGCATGAGATGCAACACTTGGGTTATTTTGGGAATGGACTTGGGCGAGCGCTGGTGTCGGTGTTTTGGGTCCGACCGTGCACCTATGGTTGCCCCTCAAGGTGCTTTTTGGAGTAGGACGCTGTTACCAACTGTAGCTTGATGGTTTGTGCCAGATGCACGAGAGATAGTAGACAATCTTGTTCAGGTTCGGGCCGCTTTGAGATGCGTAACACCCTACGTCCTGGTATGGGTCTTTTATGTGGCGGGTTACAGGGGAGTTCTTTAGTATGAGGGGTGCTAGAGAGCTGAGTAGAGGGCTAATGAGTGAGATCGATGTTTTTGATGGGGTGCCCCCTAGGCCTTATATACTCGACCGTGGGGCGATACATGCAGATATGATAACAACGTGCGCCTAACTAATAGTGAACCGACTGAGCTTGTCTTCCTACGATCCTGCCAACTTATCATCGTTCAGTTCCGATGCTTGAGGCTGCAGCGCGGGAGAATCGAATCACTCCTGTGGATAATGCTTGAATTCATTAGGCCGCCCAGGCTCGAGTTGATCCAATCTTGCGCCGATCCATTCTGCCAGACATTCCTCCCCTGGCCCACGAAGGGATGGCCTTGCGAAATAATGGTCCTAAGGCCTTTCGCAAGGCCTTCTTGCCTTCTAGTGGACCCGGGGGATATCTGTCCCCCACAAGCCCCCTATCTTTGGGTTGATTTTGAAATAATCGGCCCAAAGATTCTAGGTCTAGCTTGTAGCTTTTGATTTTGGCAAGGAATGCTTTGAAAATACGCCTATCGAGTTGTTGCTTCTAAACTCTGAGTAACTTGGTAAAAACAATCTTTTGTTATCCTCTGATGTCATTATTCATCGGTCTTCGCTTCATTCTCCAGAAATCGGTGCTTTATCTCGGGCTTATGCTTTGGAGATCAGCATTCTGCTCTCTGGGGTTCAGGATTCATTGGGTGCACTGGAGGTGCACCCAATGGGTGTAGCCCCCGAGCTTTGATTGGATTATTAAGAATAGTCCACTCAAAGGTCTTCATATCATGCTTTAGAAATCAACATTTTACCATCAAGTCATGCTTTAGAGACCAGCACTCTATTATCAGCTTCATGCTTTAGAGATCAACATTCTGTCTTCTGGGGTTAGTGATCCATTGGGTGCACCGGAGGTGTACCCAATGGGTGTAGCCCCCGAGCTTTGAGTGGATTATTCTGAATAATCCATTCGAAGGTCTTCATCTCATGCTTTAGAAATCAACATTATATCTTCGTTGAATGCCTTAGAATTCAGCATTATATCATCGGCTTTTATGCTTTAGAGATCAGCATATGGTTTTGTCTTTGAGATCTGTAATGTGATCTACCCATGTACTGTTAGGTTTGAGATTTATTTGATCGGTGACAGATTGGATGTCCAGTAGGTAGCTCTTTGGCTAGTCTTCATTTTGCTTCGTGCTTCAATGCTTCTGTTGATTAGACTTGTACTCCAGCAGCTATTTTTGGCTTTTCTCCGATCTCTATCGATATCTCCCTTCTGTCTTGATACATTCATTGCGTATACTGTATGGATGCGACTGCTTGGGAAAATCTATTGAAAATTCCTGGACGTCCCCCTCCCCAATGGGTGTAGCCAAGGGACGGCTTGGTGCACTGAGCATTTAGCGGACTGCCTCTGAGTAGTAACTTGATATGACCGCGGGGTGTAATCATATCGTCCAAGCGGTTGACTTCAGACCCAATGGGTGTCATATTACATGAAGCGGCGTCTGCTGCCTGACTTGTTTCCAGACGATTTGAATTGCATATTGAATATTTGTGACTGTTCAGTGACCATGGTAGAAGAAGAGCGGTTGCCTCCTGCCCCTATAAATAGAGCGCTTGCTTCACTGGTGTCTTCACACATCTCTCAGCCATTTGCTGCTTGTTCTCCTCTTTTCTCTTCTCTTCTACTCCACCATGGGCAAGAGCAAGAAAAATGGAAGTTCCTCGCACCACTCCGGCGACAAGAGGAAGCATGAGCCGAGCCCTCCCTCGGAGGACTTCGGCGATTCCGAGTACTCGGAGGAGGAGTTTTCCTCCGAGTCCGAGGGGTCGCCGGTCTACACCTCTCCCCCGGCATCATCCGATGACTCGGACGATTCCCAGGGGATCGCCACCGAGGTGTGGACGTACATCCGGGCCGTCGAGCGCTCCGGGCTTGAGGACTCGGATGAGTCAGGGGTCTCCTCGGATGAGGAGAACTCCTCTGACTCGTCCGAGGAGGAGAGCGGCGGTGACGGCGATGACGAGGGTGACGGCGATGGCGCCGAGGGCGACGGCAGCGGCGGCAAGGGTGATGGCGACGGCGGCAGCGGCAAGGGCAGCAGCGGCAGCGGCAGGGCCAGTGGCAAAGTGCCACTGGCTTAAATATTAGTATAGATAAATAGTAGTAGAAGCAGTATTAGTGGAATAATATAGGAGTAGTTAGTAGTATAGTGTAGTGTAGGTAGTAATGTAATGTAGTATTGTAATGTATCGAAAAAAATGGGAAGAAGACCGGCTCATAATGAGTCGGCCTTTAAGTTTGTGGAAGGACTTCCCTTATAATGAAGAAAACTTTGGCTTGTTCAGTGCATATCTGTTGCCTTTCCATCGTTCCTTTATAGTTGATCGATAGCTTATATTTGTGCCCAACGCAACCGTTGTTCTTAGAGATAACGCTCGAGTAATGACTTGTAATTGCTGCATCATATTTAACTCTGCTTGCATTTACATAGAGAAAGAACGGCCGGGTTACTGCTGGTGTCTTCAGAGGTGACAGCAGAATTATGCTAGATTGCGTCTGTGTTTTAGAGGTAACATCCGAGCTGTGCCGGGCTACGCCGGCGTTTTAGCAGTAACAGCCGGGTGGTACTTGATGATGTTAGCGTTTTAGAAGTAACAGCCGAGTCATGCAGGGCTACGTCGGTGTTTTGGAAGTAACAGCCGAGTGGTACTTGGCGACGTCAGCGTTTTAGAAGTAACAGCCGAGTCATGCCATGAAGTCTTGTTTTTTCCCGAGTGATGACTTGGCATTTTTTAGAAACGGTGTCTGACCCGGGAAAACCCCATTTATCTCACATCGCTGCACTCCTCTGTGCTCTGAGCACTAGCCTCACTTTTTGCCTCCAAACACCCTCTGTTTCCCTTTGATTTCGCCTTCGTTCATTTCACCGACGAGATTTTGATGGCGCCCAAGCGGAAGAACCGAAATTCTGCTGCTGTGGTCATCCCACCTATCGACCCCAACAGCCAGTTGCCTTTCGCAGGTAACCATATGTCTGTTGTTTCAGAGTCGAATCTCTTCCACCTTGTTGATGTTGGAATTCTTCCTCCAAAAGAACTTTGTTCTTGGCGGATTTGCCGTGGGGTTACTGTCCCAACAGAGGATACCCACGAGTCCATTGTTTACATCCCTTTTCTCATCCGCGGCCTTGCTCTTCCCATTTCTCCCTTCTTTCGTGGTCTCCTTGACTTTTATAGTCTGAATCTGACTCATCTAAACCCCAATTCTATTCTGCAAATTTCTATTTTTGTTAATTTGTGTGAGGCTTTCCTTGGAATTCTTCCTCACTTCGGTTTGTGGAAGTACTTGTATCACCGTCGTCCTAGGATGGCTGGGGGGCCGCACCAGCTTGTGGGCGACGCGAGTCTGGAGATGCGCCGTGGGAGAAAAACGGAGTACCTTGATATCCCACTTAAGGATAGCATTAAAGGATGGCGTTTAGAGTGGTTCATTGTGGAAAACCATGGCAAATCCCTCCCCCCTCGGTCAGGGAGATAGTCGGATGTTCGCACTCCAAGTTGGATTGAGTCTCCTACAGACTTGGAGATAACAGAAGCCAAGGTTCTGCTTGCAGAAATTTGCTTGCTGAAGGAGAAAGGTCTGACCGCTGAAGCTGTGGTAGCAGACTTTGTTTTTAAGAATATTCAACCACTGAAGGACAGAGCATACCTGGCTTATTTGTATAGTGGTGTCACCGACTCAACCCAGGTTACCAACAAGAGGATTCCTACTATGGATTTGGTGAGCCAACTGGAGATGATCTTGAGGGGCAAAGTATCAAATATTGGTGCTCCTATTGCATATTCTGCTTGGAATCTGCCAACTTCTGAGTCCTTTTTCGATTTTGTGTCCAATCCTCCGTCTGGTGATAGTGGTTTGGGTCTTAGAGTGTGACCCTCTCTCGAAGAAGTTGAGGTCCTGGTTGCTTCACTTGTTCATCTTCCCAATGATGAGAGGCAAGTTCACTTTGAGATGCCTACGAGTCCTGGTGGTGCAGAGATAAGTGCTATGTTGGACATGTTGGCTGAGGATTCTTCTGACTCGGTCCCTGCTGAAAGAATGGCTGTTGCAACTATCCTAGAGCTTGAAAAAACCGTGGACACCCGAAAGCCTGAGGGTGCTCGCCCGAAACGTCTCCGCCAGGTCAGCCATCCAACGGCACCTGCCAAGGGGAAGAAGAAGAAAAAGAGACGGCTTCAACGAGTGTCGTGTTTGGACCAGGATGCTGGCCCTTCTGCTCCTGTTGTTGAAGAAGTACCGGTGGAAATCTTTACTAGAGCTGAATCCAATGGGTGTGACCCTGCTGATGCTGAACCCAATGGGTGTGACCCTGCCAGAGCTGATCCCAATGGGTGTGACCCTGCCACAGCTGGTCCCAATGGGTGTGACCCTGCCAGAGCTGATCCCAATGGGTGTGACCCTGCCAGAGCTGATCCCAATGGGTGTGACCCTGCGCCATTTATGGTTCGTATTGTTGACAAGGACGAAGAAGAAGAAGAGGAAGTCCCATTGATTCAGAAAAACAGTCGGCGTTACAGAGTCAGTGGGGGGAGTAGCGATATTCCTTCTCCGGCTCTGTCTGCTCTTGTTAGCCTACAAGAATTATCCATAACAGATTTTGATCGGGCTCTCGAGGATGTTGTCCCTGAAGATATGCTGTCAGAGCCGACTGATGGTGATATGATGGATGTTTGCTCTGAAATTCCAGACACGGGATTAGAGGCCTCCCGAGCAGCATCTCACGCATCGTCGACTTTGGAGGGCAGTCTTCAATGCCAAGAGGTTGGTCATGATTGCCCGACTCCCATGGAGGTGGCTGAGGGTCCTTCGGTCACAGAGGCGGCTGTTGCGGAAAACCTAGCCCCCGAGGGTGTTGCCGGTAATGATTCTGCTCTGGTGGGTAGCGCGAGCTGCGACCTAGCCCCCGAGGGTGTTGCCGGTAATGATCTAGCTCTGGTGGGTAGCGCGAGCTTCGACCTAGCCCCCGAGGGTGTCCAAGCGAGCTCCCCTTCCCATACCTCCATGGATGTCCTCATAGGGTCGTCTCCACCACATTCTGGTGGAGTGATGGCAGTGCACGCTTCTTTAGCTTCAAGTGAAGGAGTCGCCTTAGAGGTCAGTGCACCAGACGCCAGAATTACAATATTTTCTAGTGGAGCAGAATCAATTCCTGATGATGTTCTATAGATTGTCCCGGCTGATATACCTTCATCGAGCTACGACCCAGCTTCTCATGACTTGGGATTTTCTTCGCTTTTTTCCAATCTTCAAGTAGCCTAGCTTTTCCTGTTCTGTCAGTACTTCTAGCAAATCTCTTTCTTTGTATTCATTTGTTTTTGATACCAGGCTTTGGTTGATGGGATGATCGGCCAATTGAGATCACATGGTATCTCTATCCTAGAAGGAGTTCTGATGCAGTGGAATCCGTTGCTGCTTCAGAAGCAAATATCTGATTTGAAAATGTCAAATGCTGGTTGGTGTCTTTGTCTCTTCCTTTGGCTGATTGATTAGTCTATTTTTAACTGTGTCCTTCTTCGATGGTTTTTTGTTAGATATGGCCCGGTGGTGTTCTAAACTCGAGGGGAGGTATTCCTAAGGTCAGATTGACCTGGCTCGGGTTTCTGCCTCTTTAGATGATGCCAATTCTTTGAATTCCTCTCTTAGTGCTCAGCTTGACTCTAAAAGGGCAGCTAATGAGGTAAACTTACTTGACTTTCTCTGATGTGTTTTTACTGCTTACTGGATACTTGAGAGCTGATTCTTGTCTGTAGGAGGAGAAACAGGTGCTTGTGGCCTCTCGCGATAACCTTGATAGGTTGTATCGTGACGCCAGCAATTCTCTGGCCATCTTGGAGAGGAGCCACCGCTTTACCATGGGGGACCTAGATCATCATCGTCACGAGCTGCAAGTATCCCAGGATGAGATCCTGCGTCTTAGGCAATTGGTGTCGAGCAAAGATTCCATCATCAAGGATTTGCGCGCCTCCAAGAGGTCAATCGCCCAGGAGCTAGAGACCGCTCGACTGGCTACCAAAGTTGCAGAAGACAATTCCACCATTCTGAAGGCTCAGCGCGACAAGGCTATGGACAAAGCCATTCGCGCAGGGCGGATCTTGATGAGAAGGCCGGGCGTAGTTGTTCTTGATGATATAGTTGCCGATGTTAAAGCTGCTCCTAACTCCTCGAGTCGCCCTTCTTCATCAGTTGCTCCTGAGAAAAATATTGCCAAGTAGAAATACTGAATACATTCATGAACTATATGTGTACGTGATCAATGTGCCCGAATACTCTGTTAGAGCGAGTTCTTGAATGCTATTTTTGTTTTTCTGTTGTTGGATTTCAACAGCTGTTATGATTACAGAAGTAAATGTAGTGTGCTGGTTTCGAAGTTTTTTCCTAATTGATTAGCTAGTGAGGCACAGAAATCGCCCTAAGATGAGTGATTGTAAGCATGTTATACTAGGTCGAGTAGGCGTGAGCATATTGCACCGTCTTAAGTCATTGCCGACTCAAGCCGATTGCTCCGTTAGTAGGGTATAGTGGTCACCCTAAGTCAAGTAAGCGTGAGCATGTTGCACCGTCTTAAGTCACTGCCGACTTAAGCCGATTGCTCCGTTAGTAGGGTATAGTGGTCACCCTAAGTCAAGTAAGCGTGAGCATGTTGCACCGTCTTAAGTCAATGCCGACTTAAGCCGATTGCTCCGATAGTAGGGTATAGTGGTCATCCTAAGTCAAGTAAGCGTGAGCATGTTGCACCATCTTAAGTCACTGCCGACTTAAGCCGATTGCTCCGTTAGTAGGGTATAGTGGTCACCCTAAGTCAAGTAAGCGTGAGCATGTTGCACCGTCTTAAGTCACTGCCGACTTAAGCCGATTGCTCCGTTAGTAGGGTATAGTGGTCACCCTAAGACAAGTAAGCGTGAGCATGTTGCACCGTCTTAAGCCACTGCCGACTTAAGCCGATTGCTCCGTTAGTAGGGTATAGTGGTCACCCTAAGTCAAGTAAGCGTGTTGATTGGTAATAAACAGTTCGAGTGCCCTTGAGAATGAAGCCTTTTTATTGATGATGTTTTTTCCGGTTACAGAATACAATGCTGCCCCGATAGCCTTTGAAATCTAGCTAGGGGTAAAACTTCATGAGATGCTCTATATTCCACGAATTCCCTATTTCCGTGCCATCCATTTGAGTAAGCCGGTATGATCCTAGTCGAGTGACTTCTGCTACCACAAATGGTCCTTCCCATAGTGGTGACAACTTGTGCCGTCCTTCCCCTGCTAGAATTCGGTGAAGGACCAAGTCTCCCACTATGAAAGATTGATGTCGTATAGTTTTATCATGATATCGCCTGAGGGTTTGCTGGTATCTAGCTGACTGAATTACTGTATTCAATCGCTCTTCTTCTAATAGGTTAATATCCTCTAGTCTGGTAGCTTCTGCTTCAGCTATGTTTTCGAAGACCAGCCTTGGTGCCCCAAACCTGAGATCGGCAGGTAGCACTGCCTCCGAACCATAGACCATGAAGAAAGGAGTATTTCCATGCAAAGCTCGACTAGGTTGAGTTCTTAAGCTCCAAACCACATACGGCAATTCTCTGATCCATTTTCCCGCGAACTTTTCATTTTTGTCGAAGCCTTTCTTCCTGAGTGCTTCCAGTATCATTCCATTAGCCCTTTCTACCTGTCCGTTGGCTCTTGGGTGTGCTACTGATGCATATTTGATCTGGATGCACCGTTGTTCACAGAAGTCAAAGAATTCAGAGCTAGTGAAATTGGATCCCAGGTCAGTTATGATGCTATTCGATATCCCAAACCTAAATATTATATCTTGTATGAATTCTACCACCTTGGCTGAAGTCAAAGAAGCGATAGGTTTATATTCTATCCATTTGGTAAATTTGTCAATAGCGACCAACACATGAGTATATCCTCCCTGAGCTTTCTTGAAGGGTCCAATCATGTCCAGTCCCTAGCACACAAATGGCCATGTAACTGGTATGGTCTGCAATTGCTGTGCCGGTAAATGCTGTTGCTTTGACAAGAATTGGCAAGCTTCACACCTCTGGACTAACTCGGCTGCCTCACTCTTTGCTATCGGCCAGTAGAAACCAGACCTGAAGACCTTCCCAACTAGAGTCCTGGATACTGCGTGTATCTCGCACTGTCCGGTGTGAATCTCATCTAGCAGTTGCTTCCCAGTAGCCAAAAGAATGCACTTCATGAGGACTCCTGTTGCGCCCCTTCTGTACAGTGCCTCCCCAATGAGGGTGTAGTGAGCTGACTGCCTTGCGATACGTTCTGCCGCAGCGTTGTCATCCGGTTCCTCTTCATTCTTTATGTATTTGATGATGGGCTCCCTCTAGTCATTAGAGTCTGACTCTGGCTGGCTCAAAACATTGCACTCTTCTGTCCGATCTAAGGAAATACTCGGGCGTGGTACTTCTTGGACGAAAACTCTAGGTGGGACCTGGGTCCGACTGGATCCTAGTTTCGACAATGCGTCTGCTGCCGCGTTGCGATCTCTTTCTACATGATGAAATTCCAGCCCTTCAAATTTATCTTCTAGCTTTCGGACGATTGTGCAGTACTTGCCCATGGAGTCATTCGAGCAATCCCATTCTTTGTTTATCTGACTTATGACCACCAGTGAATCTCCGTATACCATCAACCTCTTAATGCCCAGTGATATGGCAATGTTCAATCCATGGATCAGAGCTTCATATTCTGCTGCATTATTGGACGCCGAGAATAACAACTGAAGAGCATATTTGAGTTGCTCACCTCCAGGTGCAATGAAGAGGATCCCTACGCCTGCCCCCTACAGTTTTAGTGAGCCATCGAAATACATCCGCCATACCTCTGCAGTTTCCGGGTTGTTTGGTACTTGTTGCTCGGTCCATTCTGATACGAAGTCAACTAGTGCCTGAGTCTTTATTGCAGTACGAGGTCGAAACTCAATGTCGTGAGCTCCCAGCTCGCAAGCTCACTTGGCTATTCTTCCGATGGCTTCTTTGTTGTGGAGAATATCCCCTATTGGAAATCCAGTGACTACTATGACTTTGTGGTCGTCAAAGTAGTGATGGAGCTTGCGTGCAGTTAGAAGTACTGCATATAATAGTTTTTGAACTTGAGGATATTTCTTCTTTGAGGGTCCCAGAACTTCACTGATGAAATAGATGGGATGCTGTACTAGATATGCATGTCCTTCCTCCGCTCGCTCGACTACCAACACGGTGATCACTACGTGAGTCGTGCAAGAGATGTACAACAACAGATCTTCGACTGGTTGACTCGGCGTGGCTCGGCGTGGCGGCTTTAACACTGGCGGTGTCATCAGGAACTTCTTCAGTGCATCAAGGGCTTCCTGAGCTTCCGAAGTGTAACACCCTAGGTGTTTATATTCCGCTCGACAACTAGTACAGATTTAAGCACGTAATCAGTGGATAAAACAGATGCTAAATTTTAATCATTCTCGTCTATCGCGATTTTAATATCGCATCTGTGCCGTCTGTCGCGAGTGCGACATCGTTTTTATTTTCATCTATTCGGACTCATCCTAAATTTTTGTGCTGTTCGGAACATATTTGTTCTGAAAATCGGTGTGTCCGATGATTATTTAAAATTCGTCGCTCGCGCGAATACGAATTCGGAAGCCCGAACCACTTGGATGATTTTTATCCCGAACAAATTAGTTTGAACTCAATGACTAAAATTATTCGGGGCAAAATAATTTGTATTGCGTGTTGTCTGAGAAAAATCGTGCGCGAGGTTATAATCCAATTTATTCTTCAGCACGCTGTTTCGTAGATAAACTCGCATATACGTTCGCAGATATTGTTTCAGCTAATATTAGTCGAATAACGCAAAGCAAAATTAACAAAGCCGAAAAATGTTTCATTCGGTCCGTTGTTTTTTGCCTTGATTTAAAAAGGTGAATTAACGGTACGAATTCATCCGACTCCCGAGTATTCGTCAAATCAAAACTGTATTACAATTACTGTCTACATCGTAAACATCGCTAAGAAAATTGGAACAGATAAGTTTTTATCCGGGTTCAACCAAATTAGTAGCATCTCAAGTATCGTATGCTGATAATGTTTTGGTCTGATCCGTTTATGTCTCACCAAAACTCTAATCCTTATACTAGTATTCTTTGAGAAAGAGAGAAGGAAAGAAATTAAAAAAACTGCAGCCGCAGCCTTATCCCCAATGTGTCATCGTTCTTATCTCCCCTCCCCTGATTTTTTTCAAGCCACCGCTCTCTGCTCCTATTTATCAGTCGCGTGGTCTTCTTCTCTCTGCCGTGCGGCTCCACGCTCGCCTCCCTGCTCGGCGTCCGGCTGCAGCTCGCCGGATCCTGCGTGCAGCTGCTCCAGGGAGCTTCCTTCTTCTTCAACCCCATGGACCTGCACCAGCCGTCCTCCCTGGTGCCGAGCTCCCCTGCCATGGCGCTTGCTGCAGCAGCTTCTCTCTCTCCAGGAGTTTCTCTGCGTTCTGCCCAGCCCCAACGCCCTAGCTTGAGCCCTCCTGCGTCGCGTGCTCTATTCCCTACACGTGCCGCCGTTCTCCCTGCTGCTCGCCGGTGCTCGCCGTGGGAGACAGCGCTCGGTCACCTAGTCTCCGTCTCCTCTCTCTTGGCCGAGCTCGCCTGGCCGAGCTCTCTGCTCCCATGGTGGCGGCGGTTCCCTGGTAGCCGTGCTCCTGCGCAAGCCCTTATGCTTCTCCTCTACTTCAGCCGTGCGCACGCACTCTATTCGGATTCCTGTTGGCGCGCGCTGCTCCCACAGTGCGCCGGTTCCCTGCTTCGTGGTACTCGCCGGCGATTCCTCTTGTGCTCCTAGCGCCGTGGCCCTTCCCTAGTTACTCCCTGTGCGTCTGCTCCGCTCATCCATGGCCGACTATTCCTGCTCGTTGTTGACCATCGGGCCGAGCTTCATCCCTGCTCATCTCTCTGCGTCGCGCGCCGGGATCCTGGCTGCGCACCCTTCCTGTCAGCCACGACTCACATCTTAGTTCTTGATGTCGCCCAGCCCACATCTCCCTGCACACTGTGTCCTGCTCGATTTGCCATGCCGCGTCGGCCCTGCTCTTCTCAAGTTCAGCCATGCGTCTTCCCGGACGTTCAGGTCCTCACCAACCACGTGCTGTGTCGTCAGACCTCTGTGCGCAATCTCGTCGGTTGTCGTGTGCCCAGCTCCGTGTCCCTGCCCTGGGCTGCGCGCGCAAGTTCTCTGTTGGCCGCGCGCGAAGCTCTTTGTTCGCCGTCGAATCGCCTGCTCGCTGTCCGCGCCGACGAAATTCCCTCGCCGTGCACTCTGGCGTCGGCTGCCGCCGATTCCGCCATTGAACTTTCTGCTCGCCAACGCTCCAGCTTGTTGTTGTTGCCAAGTCCGAATATCACAGCTCGTTCTCGTAGCCGTGAGTTCTTCCCTGTGCGCGCGCGAGCTCCTCTGCTTGGCCCGTCGTCGTTCTCCAGCTCCTTACCGCACTCGACTGTTCGTCGTCATCGCTCGGTCGCACGACAGGCTGACTGCGTGTCGTGTGTCGCACATCCTAGGTCCTCGTCGTTGCGTCGTTCGTCGTCGTGTGTGCAGCAACGTCGCTGATTCCTCCATGGTGCCTATCGACGAACTTCGCTTCATCGGTTTCTCGCCTTCGGTTCGGCTCATGTATGCCCGCCGAACGCGTTCGCCGCTTAACCCTATGTCACTAGAGCTCGTAACCTCACTGTCGTCGGAGTCCCCACTAAATTTGTGTCCTCGCCGTGCTAAGCTACTCAACCACACCTCGCCAGATCGCTCCAGACTTCAATCAAACAAGTCGTCGTCGTTCCGTGCGTCAGCAAGAAATTCCAAGAATCGGGTGAAGACAAAGGCCAGCAGCGTGATATTCACCAAGTGCGCGACAAAAAGCTCGGACATGCTGCGCGACTCAAGTTCGATTCGTCAAAATTATTTAGTCAAGGAGAAGATCTTCAGCCAGCGATTACCGAAGAAAAGAAAGCCCCTGGATGACGTCAACCAAAAACCGTCGTCATGCTTGCGACTATCGCGTCGAATTAGTCAGGGTAAGTTGATTCGTATTCCCGTTAACTAGGTCTATAAATAGAGTAAATAGAATTATTGGTCTCAATAAACGTTATTAATTTAGCATGCGTATATTGTGATGATTGATTTAGATGAATCGGTAAATCAAGTAATTAAGATACACAATCTAAAGAGTTAATAAAAAGCTAGGAATAAAAATAGATTTTCTAGTGTCATTATGTCAATTTGGTTAATGGATGTAGTTGATGCCCTGCTGTGATATCCATGGTGCTTAATGCTTGGTTTTAAAGTGTTTCATCCTTTTTAGTGTAGATTATCTATAGTATACTCGTATACTTGTGCTCATACATGTGCATCGTGCATCTCATCAGGTACGATAATTAATCGCGTGATGCGGAAGACAAACCAAGTCGATCCCAAGCGCGGGCTAACCCGCAGGATGATGTTGATGGACGAAACTGAAGATGGATAATCTGGCGAATTTCAAGACAGAAGATGATCGCCAAGTGGACATCGTCTAACAACACTAATCTAGTGTTATTCAGGCAAGCCCCGGTGCATTTGCCACCTCCTTGATGTTTTAAAATCTTTATCACCTTGTTTGATGCATTAGGTGATAGGAGTTGTGTGCTAAACCGTTGATGCATTTCCTCCCTTGAAAATTGATTACCCTTCCTTGATAGCCTTTTTGAAAAGGATTTTATGATGCTTAGCCTTGCTTTAGCAAACAAAAATGTTTTGTTTCAAAACAAAGGTGATGCTTCAGTGCGTGGGAATGTTTTCAAAAATAAAACTTGATGGTGAATCCATCATGGCTGTGATGGGTTCAACATCGGAAAAGATGTACCTCTGCCAGGTACCAAACTTTGGGTTTGAAATAATAAAGCTGAGACCGGGCGGTTGACTTGCACGAGAAAGGAGTCTCGGTGTAGTGTCTCCATCTGAGTCGATTAAGGACCGTGCCGTTGTAGGCTTGCTGATCGAGGACCCTTTAACTGGTCACATGCCTCGTCATGGGTAAGCTTTGCCTCGGGCAGACTAATACCAGAATAAGATACCACGCAATGGGAGTGGAGAGATGGCGAGAGTAGCATGTACCCTCCGTGGCAAGAGGCTGGACGGTGGTGTATTTGTGCTCTCGGTTGGCGTGAACCTGATCTGGTCTTAAGAACCCCGGTGGCGAGTTGACATATGCAAGGGTTAAGTGCTACATATGTCGTGTGATTGGAGATCCTCAGCTGAGTATAATCGATTCGGATCGCCGTACCTTCTCAGTTATGAAGACTTGGTCACTGACTTACACGTAGAAATCTAGTGAACTAAAGGGATGATGAAAAGACGGCTAGTGCAGGTCAAGTGATTGAACTAGGGTAGAAAGAACTCTAGATGCAGGTAACTTTACTTAACCTGACAAGTAAAAATGGGTTTTAAGGATCCACTCATAGTAAGCTTTTCTGCAAAACAGAGTCTTTGAATCTTGATAAGCCATACCTTGACTCCCTCTAGCCAGCATACCCTTGAGAGTCTTTTCTTTAGTCGGGTAAGTCTTGCTGAGTAATTCCGTACTCAGGGTTTTATTCCCTGTTGTTTTTCAGGTCCTAACCTTGTGCTGCTGTTGATGGTGTTAAGTGCCGGTAGGCTCGGCCTTCTTATAAGTCTAAGTAACTCTTCAATACTTCTTATTGAGGATGGTCACTTGAGCTAGCATATATTTCAAACTTATACTTTTGTAATCACTCCGATAAAATGATGTAAAATTTTGTAACCTGTAAAATTTGGTAATAATATTTTCGCTGCAAAAATATTGGTGTGTGTGATTTGTGTTACTTAATCTTGCGGTCCTGGTTGTATGGGGTTTATCTGATGTCCTTGGGGCAATCGGACAGATCCTGTTAAGTTATCTGGTGCACATGCATAGCCGTCTGAGGTCTTTGGGACAAGGACAGGTGCATGTGGGTCCAATAACTTGGAGGTTCTACCACAGGCTGGTATCGGAGCAGGATTAAGTATATACGGTCACATACATATTTTCAAAACAAAAGTTTTGGTTTTGAAAAACCTATTTTCAACTAAACACATTGTTTAGCTTTGAAAAACAGCTTTGAAAAACTATAATGCTAGCGACATCCTCTGTTAAGCCCTAAACTAAGGACTATCAGGTGGCTTATTTGAAAACCACTAACCCACAATCGGGTGGGTATTGCATACATGTGTATTGTTATTTTTAAGGCCATTTAGTTTTGAATGGATCGACGCTCAAGGTAAGGTGAGTTGTGAGAGCATGACCGAACAAACGTCGGTCTAGGGGAGTGCTTAATTGTTGCGCTTGATTATATACATGTTCTACATATGTATATATGAAAGCTGCGATGTGGAGTATTTGTTTTTCTAGGAATTCAGTACCCTAGGGATGTGTATGAGTATACAGACATGTGAATACTGAGAAGTGTAATGTACTTGTAACGACGCACCTACATTCAGGTAAGAAGGTGAGTTACCATAATGAGTAGCCCTATGGTTAAAGTGTGGCAACGGCGCCTATGCGTGGCTCGGCACTTAATGAAGAGCTGGCCTCCATATAGCAATATATGGAGTATAAACTGTGATAAACTATCATGTGTGACTTGCATCATTGGGAATTGGGCTATAATGGATTTTTCTGCAGGTACACTAACCTCGAAAACGTATGTGTAGCTGACGACTAGCAAAATACCGTGAGAATCGTACGTATGCCACCGGTATAGAACGTTATTGCCATATTATGTTGGCAAAATCAGTGAGGACGCATAGGACGAGCATGCATCCTGATTGTTGCATCATGTTTGTCACCTATACACCCAAAATGCTTCTCTCATCTTTATTCTTGTAACCATTGATTGTAGATAATATGGTGTAATGCTGAATTATGAACTTTGAAGAAATAGGTGTCCTCCATTCTTTAGGTGACCTCTTAGGGTGCTTTATGTGCTTGCTCTTGTTCTTGATGTGTCGATAGAAGGTTAGTGACTTGTTTGCCTAAATCTAAAATTAGGCCATGTTCTTAGTTGGTGAACTGAGACCCAAATTTGAATTTTTCATTATCCCTCCATGACCAAACTCATACAAATTTAGGTTATGGCCATGCCTTGTTCATTTCATCGGCCCATGATCTATTTGGCTCTATACTGTAACCATCATTACAGGGGGAGTATCTCTTTGTACATTGTCACCCTTGCCCAATTCATTTGTGTCGTGTGAAATTTCTTATCGGTTATGTCTGATAATGGTGTTATGACTAAAACCAATGGTGCCGTGACGAAACCGAGGGCCTTCTGTGTGTGCGCACATGGTTGTGCTACTCGACACACGCTAGTATCGCAGTTAGTAGTCATAATCCATTATGAGATTATATCAATATGTGATCTTCCGTAGACCTCTTCCTTGAAACAATTTCTATATTGCTTGTGAAGTGATCAAGCAGCAGATATCATCACTGATGGATCAAAAGAGCATACCACTTTCATGTGTGGTCTTATTTCTTTTGATCTTGGTAGTGACTACTCATATACGTTCCCTTTACATCCTTTGTGTAAAGGTGAAGCCTTGGAGCTTTTTAGTGCCAAGAGACAACTGATTAGCTCTCAAAATGGAGATCTATTTCCCCTGCTGCTGAAATGTAGGAGTTTGTTCATTCGCTCTATTATTTAATCCATGTATTCCCTAACCAAGTCAGTTCATCTTGTATGAAGAAATGGATGAACAACATGACCAAATGGATTTCTACCCAAGTGCATAATCTCCTGTTAGCAAAAGTGAACTCTCAACCCTTGGCTTACCGATGGTACTGAGAGGACATGCCCAATGTCAAAAGTAGTTCAACAAGTTGGTTTTTACTAACTTGTAACTGCCCAATGAACAAAGGTTGAGTTTAGAGATCGTTTTATCGATTTGCCTGAACTCACTTTGGTTCAATCCATCCTAAGGAAGTACTTGCAAGAATCAAGTCAAGTCAACTATAACCACCTAATCATCGCTCTAGTCACGCCTCGACCGCCTCACGTGTGCTTTTCTAGCGTGTGTGATCGGGTCAAGCCATGATTAGTACTGGATAAAATGAACTGGTTGCAAAGTCCGCATCTACAGATCCCTCTGCGGGTGATTTTCTCGAATCTATACCATCTTTCGTGGACTTGAATTCTCGGGTTAGCCATATGTTAACTGCGACAGTATTCGACATCCACACCCGTCCCCTGTGCTATGAACTTATCGTGACCACTTGCTGGTAAACCTCCTCCTATGTGTTTTACCCAAGATGGTGCATCTGATTCTGTTTGGGTAAAGTCATGCATTTACCGCTCGCTCAACAGACTCAGATAGTACAATGTCATCAGAAAAGGCAAACTGCACACATGGAACCTTATATGTTCTCATGGCAGACATCGTCTCTACTGATGGACATCTCTAATTTAGCTTGTGGCAATACATGCTATGTCCACTAGAGAAACAACATCCTGAGACACACGCCTTTGCTTGAAACTGTCTTAGGGTTATCGCTGATATGGACATGGGTTACATGCTTCTCTACTCTTAAAGGTCTTTTGCTCCGAATCTCGGGACGAGATTCTTTTAAGGGGGGAGGGCTGTAACACCCTAGGTGTTTATATTCCTCTCGACAACGAGTACGGATTTAAGCACGTAATCAGTGGATAAAACAGATGCTAAATTTTAATCATCCTCGTCTATCGCGATTTTAATATCGCATCTGTGCCGTCTGTCGCGAGTGCGACATCGTTTTTATTTTCATCTATTCGGGCTTATCCTAAATTTTTGTGCTGTTTGGAACATATTTGTTCTGAAAATCGGTCCCTCCGATGATTATTTAAAATTCGTCGCTCGCGCGAATACGAATTCGGAAGCCCGAATCACTTAGACGATTTTTATCCCGAACAAATTAGTTTGAACTCAACGACTAAAATTATTCGGGGAAAAATAATTTGTATCGCGCTTTGTCTGAGAAAAATCGTGCGCGAGGTTATAATCTAATTTATTCTTCAGCACGCTGTTTCGAAGACAAACTCGCATATACGTTCGCAGATATTGTTTCGGCTAATATTAGTCGAATCACGCAGAGCAAAATTAACAAAGCCGAAAAATGTTTCATTCGGTCTGTTGTTTTTCGCCTTGATTTAAAAAGGTGAATTAACGGTACGAATTCATCCGACTCCGAGTATTCGTCAAATCAAAACCGTATTACAATTACTGTCTACATCGTAAACATCGCTATGAAAATCGGAACAGATAAGTTTTTATCCGGGTTCAACCAAATTAGTAGCATCTCGAGTATCGTATGCTGATAATGTTTTGGTCTGATCCGTTTATGTCTCACCAAAACTCTAATCCTTGTACCAGTATTCTTTGAGAAAGACAGAAGGAAAGAAATTAAAAAAACTGCAGCCGTAGCCTTATCCCCAATGTGTCATCGTTCTTATCTCCCCTCCCCTGATTTTTTTTCAAGCCACCGCTCTCTACTCCTATTTATCAGTCGCGTGGTCTTCTTCTCTCTGCCGTGCGGCTCCACGCTCGCCTCCCTGCTCGGCGTCCGGCTGCAGCTCACCGGATCCTGCGTGCAGCTCCTTTAGGGAGCTTCCTTCTTCTTCAACCCCATGGACCTGCACCAGCCGTCCTCCCTGGTGTCGAGCTCCCCTGCCATGGCGCTTGCTGCAGCAGCTTCTCTCTCTCCTAGAGTTTCTCTGCGTTCTACCCAGCCCCAATGCCCTGGCTTCTGCCCTCCTACGTCGCGTGCTCTGTTCCATGCACGCGCTGCCGTTCTCCCTGCTGCTCGCTGGTGCTCGCCGCGGGAGACGGCGCTCGGTCACCTAGTCTCCGTCTCCTCTCTCTTGGCCGAGCTTGCCTGGCCGAGCTCTCTGCTCCCATGGTGGCCATGGTTCCCTAGTAGCCGTGCCCCTGCGCAAGCCCTGATGCTTCTCCTCTACTTTAGTTGTGCACACACGCTCTGTTCGGATTCCTGTTGGCGCGCGCTACTCCCACAGCGCGCTGGTTCCCTGCTCCGTGGTACTCGCCGGTGATTCCTCTCGTGCTCCTAGCGCCGTGGCCCTTCCCCAGTTACACCCTACGCGTCTGCTCCACTCATCCATGGCCGACTGTTCCTGCTCGGTGCTGACCGTCATGCCGACCTTCATCCCTGCTCATCTCTCTGCGTCGCGCGCCAGGATCCTAGATACGTGCCCTTCTTGTCGGCCGTGACTCACATCTTAGTTCTTGATGTCGCCCAGTCCGCATCTCCCAGCACGCCGTGTCCTGCTTGATTTGCCATGCCGCGTTGGCCCTGCTCTTCTCAAGTTCAGCCATGCGTCTTCCCGGACGTTCAGGTTCTCACCAACCATGTGTTGTGTCGTCAGACCTCTGTGCACAATCTCGTCGGTTGTCGTGTGCCTCGCTCCGTGTCCCTGCCCTGGGTTGCACGAGCAAGTTCTCTGTTGACCGCGCGCGAAGCTCTCTGTTCGCCATTGAATCGCCTACTCGCTGTCCGCGCCGACGAAATTCCCTCGCCGTTCACTCTGGCGTCGGCTGCCGCCAATTCCGTCATTGAACTTTCTACTCTCCAACGCTCTAGCTCGTTGTTGTCGCCAAGTCCGAATATCACAGCTCATTCTCGTAGCCGTGAGTTCTTCCCTGTGCGCGTGCGAGCTCCTCTGCTTGGCCCGTCGTCGTTCTCCAGCTCCTTACCGCACTCAGCTGTTCGTCGTCATCGCTCGGTCGCGCGACAGGCTGACTGCGTGTCGTGTGTCGCACATCCTAGGTCCTCGTCGTTGTGTCGTTCGTCGTCGTGTGTGCAGCAACGTCACTGATTCCTCCACAGTGCCTATCGACAAACTTCGCTTCATCGGTTTCTCGCCTTCGGTTTCGCTCATGTATGCCCGCCGAACGCGTTCGCCGCTTAACCCTGTGTCACTAGAGCTCGTAACCTCACTGTCGTCGGAGTCCCCACTAAATTTGTGTCCTCGCCGCGCTAACCTGCTCAACCACACCTCACCAGCATGCTCCAGACTTCAATCGAACAAGTCATCGTCGTTCCGCGCGTCAGCAAGAAATTCCAAGAATCGGGTGAAGACGAAGGCTAGCAACGTGATATTCACCAAGTGCGCGACAAAAAGCTCGGACATCCTGGGCGACTCAAGTTTGATTCGTCAAAATTATTTAGTCATGGAGAAGAACTTCAGCCAGTGATTACCGAAGAAAAGAAAGCCCCTAGATGACGTCAACCAAAAATCTTCGTCGTGCTTGCGACTATCGCGTCGAATTAGTCAGGGTAAGTTGATTCGTATTCCCGTTAACTAGGTCTATAAATAGAGTAAATAGAATTATTGGTCTTAATAAATGTTATTAATTTAGCATCCGTATATTGTGATGATCGATTTAGATAAATCGGTAAATCAAGTAATTAAGATACACAGTTTAAAGAGTTAATAAAAAGCTAGGAATAAAAATAGATTTTCTAGTGTCATTATGTCAATTTGGTTAATGGATGTAGTCGATGCCCTGCTGTGATATCCATGGTGCTTAATGCTTGGTTTTAAAGTGTTTCATCCTTTTTAGTGTAGATTATCTATAGTATACTCGTATATTATGCTCATACATGTGCATCGTGCATCTCATGAGGTACGATAATTAATCGCGTGATGCGGAAGACAAGCCAAGTCGACCCTAAGCGCGGGCTAACCCGCAGGATGATGTTGATGGACGGAACCGAAGATGGATAATCTGGCGAATGTCAAGACAAAAGATGATCGCCAAGTGGACATCGTCTAACAACACTAACCTAGTGTTATTCAGGCAAGCCCCGGTGCATTTGCCCCCTCCTTGATGTTTTAAAATCTTTATCACCTTGTTTGATGCATTAGGTGATAGGAGTTGTGTGCTAAACCGTTGATGCATTTCCTCCCTTGAAAATTGATTTCCCTTCCTTGATAGCCTTTTTGAAAAGGATTTTATGATGCTTAGCCTTGCTTTAGCAAACAAAAATGTTTAGTTTTAAAACAAAGGTGATGCTTCAGTGGGTGGGAATGTTTTCAAAAATAAAACTTGATGGTGAATCCATCATGGCCGTGATGGGTTCAACATCGAAAAAGATGTACCTATGCCAGGTACCAAACTTTGGGTTTGAAATAATAAAGCTGAGACCGGGCGGTTGACTTGCACGAGAAAGGAGTCTCGGTGTAGTGTCTCCGTCTGAGTCGATTAAGGACCGTGCTGATGTAGGCCTGCTGATCGAGGATCCTTCAACTGGTCACATGCCTCGTCATGGGTAAGCTTTGCCTCGGGTAGACTAATACCAGAATAAGATACCACACAATGGGAGTGGAGAGATGGCGAGAGTAGCGTGTACCCTCCATGGCAAGAGGCTGGACGGTGGTGTATCTGTGCTCTCGGTTGGCGTGAACCTGATCTGGTCTTAAGAACCCTAGTGGCGAGTTGACATATGCAAGGGTTAAGTGCTATATATGTCGTGTGATTGGAGATCCTTAGCTGAGTATAATCAATTTGGATCGCCATACCTTCGCGGTTATGAAGACTTGGTCACTGACTTACACGTAGAAATCCAGTGAACTAAAGGGATGATGAAAAGACGGCTAGTGCAAGTCAAGTGATTGAACTAGGGTAGAAAGAACTCTAGATGCAGGTAACTTTACTTAACCTGACAAGTAAAAATGGGTTTTAAGGATCCACTCATAGTAAGCTTTTCTGCAAAACAGAGTCTTTGAATCTTGATAAGCCATACCTTGACTCCCTCTAGCCAGCATACCCTTGAGAGTCTTTTCTTTAGTCAGGTAAGTCTTGCTGAGTAATTCAATACTCAGGGTTTTATTCCATGTTGTTTTTCAGGTCCTAACCTTGTGCTGCTGTTGATGGTGTTAAGTGCCGGTGGGCTCGGCCTTCTTATAAGTCTAAGTAACTCTTCTATACTTTTTATTGAGGATGGTCACTTGAGCTAGCATATATTTCAAACTTATACTTTTGTAATCACTCCGATAAAATGATGTAAAATTTTTGTAACTTGTAAAATTTGGTAATAAGATTTCCTGTTGCAAAAATATTGGTGTGTGTGATTTGTGTTACTTAATCTTGTGGTCCTGGTTGTAAGTGGTTTATCCGATGTCCTTGGGGCAATCAGACAGATCCTCTTAAGTTATCTGGTGCACATGCATAGCCGTCTGAGGTCTTTGGGACAAGGACAGGTGCATGTGGGCCCAATAACTTGGAGGTTCTGCCACACGAAGTCCATTGAAACTTGTCTACCTTCTTGAGCAACTTGTAGAATGGTAGGCCTTTTTCCCCTAGCCTTGATATGAACCTGCTCAAAGCTGCCATGCATTCAGTAAGCCTCTGTACTTTCTTCTGCGATCGTGGTGCTTCTATTCTCATGATAGCTTCGATTTTCTTCGGGTTGGCTTCAATTCCTCGGTGGCTGACAAGGAATCCGAGTAATTTTCCTGTTGGTACTGCAAAGACACATTTTTCTGGATTAAGCTTCCACTGATATTATTGCAGACTGTTGAAGACCAGCTGCAAATCTTCAATGAAGTTTTCTGTCTTGATCACCATGTCATCCACATAAGCTTCCACACGCTTGCCCCAGTGATCGACTAAGCATGTCTGAATGGCTCTCTGGTAAGTCGCTCCAGCGTTTTTGAGGCCAAATGACATGGAGGTATAGCAGAAGGCTCCAAACGGGGTGATGAATGCAGTTTTTTCCTCATCTTCTTTGCCAGGCTGATCTGATGGTACCCAGAGTAGCAATCCAAGAAGGAGAACATAGAACACCCGGCGGTTGAGTCTACCACCTGGTCTATTCTAGGAAGTCCGAAGGGATCCTTCGGACAGTGTTTGTTGAGACCCGTATAGTCGACGCACATGCGCCAATCCACTTTATTCTTTTTGAGTACAAGAACAGAATTTGCTAACCACTCAAGATGCAGTACTTCTCTAATGAACCCTGCTGCGACTAAGCAAGTTAGCTCGACACGAATAGCTTCTCTTTTGTCGGGCGTGAAACGACACAACTTTTGTCGTATCGGCCTCGCCTGGGGATAGACCTTTAGTTTGTGCTCGGCCAGCTCTCTTGGGACTCCCGGCATATCCGCAGGTTACCATGCGAATACGTCTCGGTTTTCTTGTAGAAACTGGATGAGCGCGCTTTCCTATTTGTCATCCAGGCTGGAACTGATGATGGCAGTCTTGCGTTCATCAGCAAACCCGAGGTTGATTCTCTTTGTTTCCTCAATCGGCCGCATAGAGGTCATGGCTTGAGCTTCATTCACGGGTACTGTGAGGTCTTATGCAGGCTTTGAGTTCACCTGCGCAGAAGAAGTCGTCGATGGTTTAGTGGTGAGGGCCGCCTGAATGGCCACTCGGAAGCACTCTGCAACGCCTTGGAAGTCAGCGCGCACAGTGATGATTCCTTGTGGTCCAGGCATCTTCAATATCATGTACGTATAATGCGGGATGGCCATGAACTTCGCTAATCCAGGTCTGCCAATGATGGCGTTGTATCCACAGTCGAAGCTTGCTACCTTGAATCTCAGGAACTCGGTTCTGTAGTTATCTGGAGTCCCAAAGGTGACCGACATGTAGATGTGTCCGAGTGGATATTCTCCTTCAGTCGGTACGATTCCAAAGAAAGGAGTGTCTGACTCGTGGAGTTCTTTGAGTGCGACTCCCAAGCCTAGGAGTGTCCGGGGGAAGGTGATGTTGTTGCTGCTCCCCCCGTCCACTAACACCTTTTTTACCCTGCTCTCTCGGATCACCGGATCGACGAGAAGCGGGTATTTGCCCGGATGATCGAAGTTGAGCCACTGATCCGCCAAAGTGAAAGTGATTGGGTGCTCAGACCATCGGTACGGAGTGGGAGGACCGGTGGCCGCTACCAGTATCTGACGGTCGTTGAACTTCTGTTGCCTCTTGCTCTCTTGAGACCCGTGTCCGCCGAAGATGACATTGACTTCTCCATCGACGAGGGGGAATGCTCCACCTCCTCCCCCTTCCTGCTGCTGAGGTTGTCGAGGTTCTCTGGGTCCTCCTCATGGTGGGGGAGGTGGCAAAGGTTGGAAAGGTTGGCCGTTCCTGATGGAGTGCTTGAAATCTCTGCAGTTCCGAAGGGTGTGGCGCATGTCCTTATGGTACGGACATTGGGTATTGAGGATGTCGTCCAAAGTTCGTTCGCCTCCACGGGGCGCCCCTCGGGCATGAGAGACGGGTGGTCTGGCAGCGTGAACCTCGTCGCGAGGTCTCTTCTCCCAACGCTTGTCGGGTTGTTGGTTTGCGTCACGTCGTGGTGCCGGTGGTGTAGGCTTCATTCCTCCGATGAGGTCCTGAGCCCGTTCGTCGGTGGTGATGTAGAGGTCTGCCTCCCTGAACAACTGCTCGGAGGTAGTCGACGCCTTTTGAAGTATGGCTCGGACGAAGGCCGAGTCATTGGATCCCCGATAGAAGTCCTCGATCACGGCTGCCTTCGCAACCTTTGGGATACGATTTCTCATGGTCTGAAACCTTTTGAGGTATGACTGGAGAGTTTCATCCCCTTGGTGCCTGATGGATTTGAGGTCCCATGGCTGCACCGGCTTGTCGGAGAGAGATTGGAAGTTGGCGATGAAGCGCCGACTGAAATCGCTCCAGTCGTCGATGCAGTGTCGGGGCAGGTGTCGCAGCCATTGCAGTGCGTCTTGCCCGAGGAAAATGGGTAAGTATGCAGTCATCACATCTTCAGTTGCCCCAGCGGCCCGGGCGGCGGTGGTATAGACGCCTAACCAGCCTCCAGGGTCCTGCTTAGGCTTGTACTTGTCAACGTTGGAGACTTTGAAGTTAGGGGGCCACTGAATAGCCCTGAGACGTGGAGTGAGTGCCGACACTCCACACGTGTCCCGTGTCGACGGTGATGATGTCGGTCCCGGGGAGGGGAGTTGTCGATGTGCTGCCTCGATCGCCCCCAGGTCGTGCCGCTAGTTGAAGCTGTCGCCGACTCAACTCCGGTGGCTTGACTTCGCGCATGGACGCCGTGATCCTGATCATACTCTTCTCGGTGCTGAATCTCGTTCTCATATCGTCATTCGCGCGAGGCATTGATGGAGCTCCACACGTCTCGTCGACTATTGATGGCGTGTCGTAGATCGCTCGGAGGATGAGCGAGAGGCAAAAGATGGTTAGCTGCCCGAGTGAGCAGCCGCCGATAGCCCTCGGTGTCTGGAGTCTTGGGAGGCCATCGGCTATCCGAGCCAACACTCCACCGACCTTGCTCGGTGTGTTCATGGCTCGGGTGAAGTCGGGGTTCAGGTTCCGTCTGAGAAGAGGGTTCTCTCGACGTTGTCTTGCCTCCTGTTCGGCCTGCTCTTGAGCTTGCCGACGATCACGTCGTCGAGAATTACTTTTTCCCCTGAAGACCCGTTCTTCTAGAGTTTCTCCCATCTCCGAGATCTCATCTCGTGATACAGGTTGCGCCGGGTCCCGCTCTCCGGCTTCAAGATGTCGCCGAATATTTCTGTGTCGGTTCCTTTGTCGGCGAGATTCTCGCTGAAGAGGTTCCTCCCCCAGCGTGGTTGGTTCATCGTCGGAGATAGGGGACGATTCCACTCTCCCCCCGATGAAGAGGACGTCGGGGTAGAATGGAACTGTTGTAGCGATAAGCTTCTTTCTGTTCCCGCTTTGAGGGTGAAGGTACCATAGTAGCTTGACGGGCTTTCTCCTTGTTTGTTTCCCTTTTCCTTGTGACCCGCGTCCATTTTTCCATAGGGGAGGTGGACAACGGGGTTCTCCGGGTAGACGGATCTTCTGCTCTTGGCTCGCAGGAGGTAGTCTCCCCTTGGAGCGCTGGAGGTTGCGCTTTTTCCTGCTTCGCTCCGGCTTTCCCGGAGATCGCTAAGGAAGGTTTTCTCTCCGGTGGATTCGCGATGCGATGTAGAGTTCCTTCTTCATCTGCCACAGATGAGATGGTCCCGAAGCAAAACACGGATCTAGGGCGGAGGACGATCTTGTGCTAGAAAGTGATGGCCATTGAGCTAGCTTGGATCGGCGACACACCCCTACCTGTCACGCCAGCTGTCGGTGTTTTGGGTCCGACCATGCACCCAGGGTTGCCCCTCAAGGTGCTTTTTGGAGTAGGATGGTGTTACCGACTGTAGCTCAATGGTTCGTGCCAGATGCATGAGAGACAGTAGACAATCTTGTTTAGGTTTGGGCCGCTTTGAGATGCGTAACACCCTACGTCCTGGTATGGGTCTTTTATGTGGCGGGTTACAGGGGAGTTCTCTAGTATGAGGGGTGCTAGAGAGCTGAGTAGAGGGCTAATGAATGAGATCGATGTTTTTGATGGGGTGCCCCCTAGGCGTTATATACTCGATCGTGGGGCGATACATGCAGATATGATAACAACGTGTGCCTAAGTAATAGTGAACCGACTGATCTTATCTTCCTACGATCCTGCCGACTTCTCATCATTCAGTTCCGACGCCTGAGGCCGCAGCACGGGAGAATCGGATCACTCCTGTGGATAATGCTTGAATTCATTAGGCCGCCCAGGCTCGAGTTGATCCAATCTTGCGCCGATCCATTCTGCCAGACATTCCTCCCCTGGCCCACGAAGGGATGGCCTTGCGAAATAATGGTCCTAAGGCCTTTTGCAAGGCCTTCTTGCCTTCTAGTGGACCCAGGGCATATCTGTCCCCCACAGCTGGAGAATGAAGATGTCCCCGAGCCGGAGGGTGAGTTGGTTGTTTTTAGGCCTTTTTTTCTGCTGGACTTCGCTTGTCCACGCATCAGTTTGGAGTGGAAATGTTGTGGAAGTTTGAATTTTAAATCCATGAGTTGACACCGAACGCTATGGTAGCGTTGGTGAAGTTTGTCTGGGCGGTGACTTCGTATGGTGGGGAACCATCAATTGAGGTCTTCGCCAAGAATTACTGTCTTCATTTGCAGAAAAAGAAGATTGGTGGATTGATTGCCCAATTTAGGTCTTACACATTTACACCAAGGACTAGGAAGGCGTCGGCTGAAGTTGTTGAGATTGTGCCATGTGCCAAGAACAAGTGGGGTAATTGGTGGGATTTCTGGTTTTATGTGGCACCACAGGACATCAAAGGGGTGCCTGGGCTACCCCCGTCTATCCTGTGTTCGCACTGCTATGTAGTGTTTCCACAATATAATGTGAAGAAAGGAGATAAGAGCAAAGAGGCCCTTCGACATGTAGCTCGGTTGAGCAGGGGCCGAGATTTGGTTGGAGAATTCGTTGCCTTTGGTGTGTGGCCGCTGGCTCATGGGTGGGATCTAGGTGAAGTCAAGCTTCGCCCGATGCCCTTTTTAGGTGATCGGATGTTGTAGAGCCCTGCCTTTGCCATTGATCTGTGAGGGTGGGATGTGGCCACCTTCGTTAGGAAAGTTGAGTCGGAGGCTGCTAAAATTGTTGTTAAATATTCGCCGAAGATAGAGTTAATAAGGAGTTGGGATATACAAGGTTCCAACTTTAGGTTGAACAGAGTTTTTGAGATGAATGGTTTGAGGTATGGTCCATACCCGAAGGGGGATTCTACTGATGTTGGGGACGACCGAGGGAAAAAGGTGAAGACCTAGTCAGAAGAAGGCACCTCGAAGGAGAAGGCTGTGATTGCGGTGACTCGAAAGAGGAAGATGGAGGTGAAAGGTATGAAGAGGATAATGGCGAGGCCGAGGGCATCTAGGTGTTTTGTTGAGGAATTAGCATGGACATGTGCTAGGCCTAGGGAGGTTATGACTTCGCTCTATCTCCGGGAAACATCTTCGTGAATGTTGAAGGTGACCTAGGGTCAGTGGCATCGAAAGGACCCCATTCCATGGGCCACCGATGATGACTGCTTTATGTCTTGTATGGCTTGTGAGTTAAAAATCTTTCCTTATGGAAGAAACATTGGTGCTGTTGTGTCAACAGTGATGGATAATGAAAGGGAAATGGGGTTAACCTTTTCCCTCAATTAATTTTGGTGGTTGAATGACCAACACAAACACATGGACTAACTAGTTTGCCAAGTATTCATGTATTACAGGTGCATAAAGGTTCAACACAAACCAATAAATATTCAAGTTAGGGGTCCAATTCAAAGGAGCAAAAGGAACCAAGTGTGCTATGGTCTGGCGCACCGGGCTGTCTGGTGTGCCACCAGACAGTGTCCGGTGCACCAGGACTGTACAGGATCCAAGCAGCCACTCTCGGGTTTTCGTAGACGTGGTCCACTATAATTCACCGGACTTTTCGGTGTGCCACTGGATTGTCCAGTGTGCCATCAGATTGTCCGGTGAGCCAGGGGGCAACGCTATCTACTCGCAACGGTCGACTGCAAAAGAACTTGACACATGAACAGTGCAGCGGCAGAAGTCAGAGGGCACCGGACTGTCCGGTGTGGCACTGGACTGTCCGGTGCTGCAAGGAGACAAAGCTCCAACGGTCGACTTTGCTCCAAACTCTAACAGTTGGGTGATGTGGCGGCGCACCGGACAGCCTACAGTGCCTGTCCGGTGGCACATCAGACTATCCGGTGCGTCCATCGACAGTAGCCTCCCCAATGGCTACCTTGGTTGTTGGGGGCTATAAATACCCCCAACAACCATTACTCCAAGGACCCAAGCATTCCAAACATTGCATTCAATACAAGAGCAAAAGACTCCACTCCAAGACACATCAAATAGATTTGATCCTCTCCAAAGCCTCCGATTCAACTCAATTCCATTAGGGACTTGTGAGAAGGTGTTCTTGTGTTATTTTGTTGCTCTTGTTGCTTGGCTTGGCCTTTTTCTTTTCTTTCTCTTATTCTCAAGTGCTTTGTATGCGAGGCAAGAGACACCAATTGTGTGCTGGTCCTTGCGGGGTCTTAGTGACCCGTGAGATTAAGGAAGAAGGCTCACTCAGTCTAAATGACCGCATGAGAGGGAAAGGGTTGAAATAGACCCGGTCTTTGTGACCTCCTCAACGGGGACTAGGTTCTTTGGAACCAAACCATGGTAAAACAAATCACCGTGTTCATCTGCTTGATTCTCATTTGATTTGTTTTCGCCCTCTCTCTCAGACTTGATTTTAGTTCTAACGCTAACCCCAGCTTGTAGTGTGTGTTTAAAGTTGTAAATTTCAGATTACGCCTATTCACCCCCTCTAGGCGACTTTCAATTGGTATCGGAGCCCTGTGCTTTATTAGAGTCTAACAACTCGAAGTGATGTCGGGAGATCACGCCAAGAGGGAGATCGTGACCGGCGACAAACCCGCAAGCTCGAGGAGGACTCTCTCAAGAGACTCTGGCAACAAGCATAAGGAGGAATCCTCTTCCTCCATCAAGTCACATCGGAGAGGTGACAAGAAGAAGAATATGAAGAAAGTGGTCTACTACGAGACCGACTCTTCGTCACCCTCCACCTCTGGCTCCAAATCATTGTCCACTACTTCTAAGCGCCATGAGCGCAAGAAGTATAGTAAGATGCCCCTATGCTATCCTCGTATTTCAAAACGCGCCATATTTTGATGGTGAAGATTATTGTATGTGGAGTGATAAAATGAGGCATCACCTAACCTCACTCCACGAAAGCATATGGGACAAAGTTGAGTTTGGAGCGCAGGTACCACAGGTGGGGGACAAGGACTATGACTCGGACGAGGCCACCCAAATTAGACACTTTAACTCCCAAGCCACGTCTATACTCCTCGCCTCCTTGTGTCGAGAGGAGTATAACAAGGTGCAAGGGTTAAAGACCGCCAAAGAAATTTGGGACGTCCTCAAAACAACGCACGAAGGGGATGAGGTGACCAAGATCACCAAGCGGGAGATGATCGAGGGGGAGCTCGATCGATTCGTCCTCAACAAAGGAGAAGAGCCGCAAGCTATGTACAACCGGCTCAAGACGATGGTCAACCAAGTGCGCAACCTCGGGAGCACCAAATGGGATGACCATGAGATGGTCAAGATTATTCTTAGATCCCTCGTATTTCGTAATCCTACTCAAGTTCAATTAATACGTGGGGATCCTAGATATAAACTAATGTCTCCTGTCTCCCGAGGAAGTTATTGGCAAGTTTATGAGCATTGAACTTATGATCAAAGACTCCAAACACATTGTCAACTTGGAGCATGGTGCCACCTCCACACCCGAGGTGCAACCCGTCGCATTCAAAGCGATAGAAGAGAAGAAAGAGGAGTCTACATCAAGTAGGCTTCCCATCGACGCCTCCAAGCTCGACAACGAGGAAATGACACTCATCATCAAGGGCTTCCACCAAATCCTCAAGCATAGAAGGGGGAAGGACTACAAACCCTACTCTAAAAGGGTGTGCTACAAATGTGGTAAGCCCAGTCATTTCATTGCTAAATGTCCAATGTCTAGTGAAAGTGACAGGGACAATGACAAGAAGGGGAAGAAGAAGGAGAAGAAGAGGGTCTATAAGAAGAAGGGTGGTGATGCCCACGTGTGTCGGGAATGGGACTCCGACGAGAGCTCCACCGACTCCTCCTCCGACGAGGACGCCGCCAACATCGCCGTCAACAAGGGCCTCCTCTTCCCCAACGTCAGCCACAAATGTTTCATGGCTAAGGACAGCAAGAAAAAGAAGGTACATTCTAGGGCCAACCCCAAATATACAACATCTAGTGATGAGGGTAGCTCTAGTGAAGACGAAGATGATTTACTTACTCTTTTTGCCAACCTCAGCATGGAACAAAAGAAAAAAATTAAATGAATTAATAGAAGCTATTCATGAGAATGATGATCTCTTGGAAAGGCAAGAGGACTTCCTTATTAAAGAAAACAAAAAAACATGTTAAGTTGAAGAATGCTTATGCCCAGGAAGTAGAAAAATGTGAAAACTTGACTAAAGAGCTTAGCATTTGCCATGATTCAATTATCAGTCTGTTGGGGGCCTTCGGCTTCCGAAGGTCCTCAAAAATATGATTTGACAATGTTTTCCAAGTGAAATATGTGAACAGGTATCTTCGGAATTGGGCCACGAGTATACAGGAATATGGTCAAGACGAAGCTTGAATAGGACGGAAGGCGATCATAACGAAGGATAAGATGATCACGAAGCTATGCGCAGAAAAAGCTTCGGCATGACAGCAGAAAAGGGGAACCGACTTATATGGTGAAAAGACAAATTGAACCTCAAAGAATCACTATAGAATTATTGATAAATGTAAAGGGCATTAATGTAATTCTCCACGGGCTGCGCCCTGTGCCTATAAATAGATGAACAGTATTCCCATACTATTCACGCTGATCTGGCATCTGCTTTTCGCATCACGCCTGTATCTTTACTTTTCGACAACCCAAAGGTACATTTATAATTTGTTATTATGACTCTGATAATACAAAATAGAAATAAATTGATGATAATATTTGTGTTATTGTTCATATTCCATGTATGTATTCTCCTTCATCATATGTTGGACTTACGAAGGTCTTTTCCCTCATAACCTTCGTCTGAAATTCATTATATCCGAAGGGATATAATGTCTTGAAGGACGAAGGACTTTAACATTTAACACTTTTTATGTTGCCTTGTTCTTGACTCTTAGCATTTGAGAGCAAGTCACCAACATTGGCGGCCACCTCCGGTGAACTCACGTCCATTTTTTGAGTTTTGAACATCTTCGGCAAGCATCACCTTCGTCATGCCGCCGAGGAAAGCTTCAGCCGCAGGGGCTGCTACTCTGCAGCCGCTGGATCCCAATCAGGATGTCCTTTCTCTCAGGGAGGCCCGAAGCCAGAAGAGGAAGGCCACCAGTCCAACGCCTCCGGAGGACGACTTGGATCAAGAAATCCAAAATTTGAAGATGCTCCACCAACAGGTCCAACAGAAGAAGGAAAAGATGGCTCGTCTAGCTGATCTACAAAGGCAGATAGACGAAGGCTCTGAAGAACTTCGACATCTTGCTCAAGATGACCAGAATCAAAGGCCCCCGCGCAGAGAGCTTCATCAAGAGGGCTTCTACAACGAGGGCGACTGGTATGAAGATTTCCATCATGGAAATTTTGCTTTTGATGATACTTCTCCCCTGTCAACAGAACTGCAGGCTACACCTTGGCCACAGTCTTACAAGCCACCTCAGCTCCCCATGTACGACGGTCATTCAGACCCGAAACAATTCTTGATGAGCTATGAAGCAACCATATCTTCGTATGGTGGCAACACGGCGGTCATGGCAAAGTCTTTCGTCATGGCTGTCAGGAGTGTTGCACAAACCTGGTACTCCTCTCTTTGGCCAGGGACAATCACTTCATGGCAAAAGCTAAAGGACATGTTGATAACCAGCTTCCAAGGGTTTCAAACGAAGCCAGTTACTGCCCAAGCTTTATTCCAGTGCACCCAGGACCACGAAGAATATCTTCAGGTGTATGTCCGAAGGTTCCTGCGTCTGAGGGCATAGGCACCAACAGTGCCCAATGAAATTGTCATTGAGGCCATGATCAAGGGGCTTCGGCCGGGACCTTCAGCTCAGTACTTTGCCAGAAAGCCTCCTCAAACTTTGGAGAAGCTGCTCCAGAAGATGGACGAGTATATTCGAGCTGACAATAATTTTTGCCAAAGAAGGGAGGAAGCATTCAGGTTCTCTGAAATGACCAGGGGCTTCGGAGGAAGATTCCATCCGAGGCACGTCAGGTCAATTCACAATTCTACTCAAAGTGATGACAAAGGTAATCAACAGCAAAGGCCACAGTGCTCCTCGCAAGCTTCGGGGCAACAGCAAAGCTCTTTCCGGCCGCCAGCGCCAAGGGGCAGAGGCGCCAGGGGCTTCGGGGGAAGATTTGGAGATCAACCAAGAAAAATTTACTGCCTATTCTGTGGTGAAGGCAAGGGCCATACCACCAGGATGTGCCATGTTACCATCCAGAAGCAAAAGGAGCTAGCAGAAGCTGCAGCGCAACAGAGCCAGCCGAAGCAGGTCATGCATACTGCTTCGTACCATTCGCCTTACATTCCAGAATATGTAGGCAATCACCCTGCAGCTTCTGTTGCTTCGGCAAGTCAATCCCAAGCATCTTGGCAACAGCCTCCACCGCCACCACCAATGCAATGAGGTCAGCAGCCAGAAGGGAGTCAGCACACTCACCTTCAGCGGGACTTCAGAGAGGAGTCCGAAGCTCGCACAGTCAATAGCACTGTGCCGGAGTCGAAGCATATTTACTGACAAATATCCTACCTCGTCAGCAGATTTTCGCATTTTCGCATTTTAGTCTTACTTTCTTTTTAATAAGGAACAATTATGGGAAGTTTAAGTGCTTTTTATCGTATTTTAATCTCTTGTAACAGTTTCGTTCTTTGCCATATTAAAAAAAATATGTCTCCTCCATAGGCTTAAGTTGCCGAAACATAAGAATTTATGGGGGCAAGAAGGACCTTCAAATTATCAAAAATTTGTTCTAAAGAATAAAGTGCAATTTCTTCGAAGCAGCAAAAGTCGTTCCTAAGGGAGCGCAGTGTAAGTTTTCCGCTCAAAAGTCGTTCCTAAGGGAGCGCAGTGTAAGTTTTTTCTGCTCAAAAGTCGTTCCGAAGGGAATGCAGAGCTTACAGCGAAAAATAAACGCTGATTCCGCTGAAAGTAAAAGGTGAAGAAGCTCCTAAGGGAGGCTTACAGCGAAAAATAAACGCTGATTTCGCTGAAAGTAAAAGGCGAAGAAGCTCCTAAGGGAGGCTTACAACGAAAAATAAACGCTGATTCCGCTGAAAGTAAAAGGCGAAGAAGCTCCTAAGGGAGGCTTACAGCGAAAAATAAACGCTGATTCCGCTGAAGTAAAAGGCGAAGAAGCTCCTAAGGGAGGCTTACAGTGAAAAATAAATGTCGACCTTCGGCAAATATCATTTTGCATAACATCACATCATTACATCATTTGCATAGCATAACATCATACATCATAGTGCATCAACAACGCAAGAAGGGGTGCTTCAATATTGATATTCGAAGATCGTTTTGAAGAAATAGTGGCACGACACAAACAATGGCCATGGAAGGGTTATATCTTCGTCAAACTCTGAGATGGAAAGATCTATTGATCATTGATTTTACCAGGATTGGTTACTGATTTTATGAGACCACAGATATTATTTATGAAGTATGAAAAGAAGGGAAGGTGTTTTTTCGCCGAAGGCTCAAAAACGGTATGTGTATAATGTTTCATGCATCGCAAAGAATAGAACTATAAACATCTAATAAATTATACCCTAAGTTACACAATATTACACATGATTCTCAACAAACATTACATTCTGAATGTTTTTGCAACATCATCTAATCTTCCCTTAAGACTACTTCTGCAGCTTCGTTTAAAAGCTGATCAACAACTCTATCCATGATGGCTTCGGCCATTTGTCTAATTTCGTCATCCCCCTTCGTGTGGGGGCCCGCGGATGACTCAGCAGGTTCTGAGGGAAGAGTAGATACGGGTTTATTACTATTACAAACCCTGAACAAGTTCGAAGTCAAAAAATTACAACAAAGAGACAAAAACCACTAGTTAATACCTATTCGCCCTTCGGGCTCTGCGCTTTTCTTAGCAGCCTCTGCTACTTTTCTAGCATCATGGATGCCTTTTTCGCTTTTTTGAATAATCTCTTGGGCCATTTCTCGGCCACCATTATCCCAGATGTCGGTGAAAAATTTTCCACCAACCATGCTAGCTTCGGCCGAGGGGTCTTTTATGTCTTCGGAGGATAAGGCAGCTTCGGATTGTGCTAAAGTTTTCACATGTTCGCAGCCTTTCCTCTCCAAAATAGTAGCAATCCCCCTGGCACCCGAAAAAGCACATATGTCTCCGCGGCTATTCAAAATTTCCTCAAAAGCCTCAGCTTCATGATTGATCCATTCAATCGGGCCCTCGGGGTTCCCCCTTGTGAAGTTTTCCTCGCTCGAGAATGCGCCAACGCTGGCAAAGCTAGTTTTTATTTTCTTAACGCATTCTATAGATTTGTCATAGCACCTTTTCTTGGATGCACGAAGCTCTTCATCATTTCCTTCTAAATGATTTGCCCACTGGTTGCTAAGTTCTCGTTTCGTTTCTTCAAGTATGCGTTCTTCTTTAGCTCGGGCCAACTGTCTCCGAAGACCCTCGATTTCCTGCTTTTGAGCTTCAGCTTGAGCTTTAGAAGTAGCTTCGTCTTCCTTTATCTTATCCACCAATGTAAGCAGAATTTTGTCTTTTTCCAAGGCTTCGTTTCTTAGCTTGATAACCTCTGTTCGAAGGTTATTGAGAGCAATAGTGTAGCTTTCGTCTTCAGCATTCTTTTGTGCCCTTAAGGCATTGCTGAGTATTAAGCCCTATACAAAGGAATGAATGGATTAAAAAAAATTTACCTTCAGACTATTGTATGCAAGGCTATCTGCAAGATCGTCCTTCGTCATGGCGCAGAGGCCAGCTTCGAGCTTCGGGAACCCCATACATCTAGCCATCTCCCGGCAGACGGATAATTCCTTGTTATCTGGGAGGCAGTATAAGAAGTCGTCTTCATCTATGCCATTGAATACTAAGGCCCCTTTTGGATACCTCAGTTCTTGGGCATAGTGATTAGCTTCAAAAATCTCTTCTTCAGATAATCTTTTTCCCGAAGCATGTCGAACAATATAATCGAGGGCTTTGGAGGATGCTTCGGGGGCAGCAGTGCTAGTTTCTTCAACTAAAATCGGCTCTGTCATTTTTGTTTCTTTGGCTTCCAAGGATTTTACCTTGGTGGGCTCTGAAGGCTCAGCTTTAGTCTCAGATTGTTGCTTTGGAGCTTCAGCAACAAAGACTTCAGTATGCACTTCGGAAGTTTCAACAATTTTCTTCGGGGTTGTGCTTGAAGACTTAATTGTCTCCAAAACATCTAGCACATTAACCATCCTTTTTCTTTTCGGGGTCACCGCTGGACCCTTTTGGTTTTTTGCTGCGTCAATTTTTGCTGAAGGACTTAAAATTTCTGATGTTTTTGTTTCTTCAGTCCTTGGTTTTCTGTTTTTTCTACTGATGGTGCCTTGACCATTTCTTCGATTTTTGGCACTGGAGGTGGTTCTTTAGCTTCGGTGGCCGAAGAGGTCTCACCAATAAATTCAGGCACTGTGGCCGGTTCAATATAACGTGGCCGGTGTGTGAGAACCTTTACCTTTTTTCTCTTCGGCGCTGGCTCGCTAGGAGCAGCTGAGGCAATTTCCTTTGCAGGAGAAGTATTCTTTCTTTTTTGACCCCGTGCTGGGTAATGGTAGTCGGGGTAGACAAACCCAATTGCATCAAATACTCGGTTAAGTCTCTTCTTCTTTCGGCCTCCGAAGGCCGCTGATAATGCAGTATCTTCGGCCTTCGAGTATACCCCAAGCAATTCGTCACTTATGGCCTCAATACTTTTTAACCAGTCATCATCTGGCTCAACAAACTTATCTCCATATTTGAATGTGTATTTTAGCCTAACTAGTCCACCTTCGTCAGTCTCTTTAATGGTTTCCTCTGGCATTTCCCACTTTTCCACAAGTGGCCATACTCTGAAAGCAATGTGTTCTTGGACTAAATCCCTTGTTCCAATAAAAGAACAAACAACGCCGAAGGCTCTCTGGCATTCTTCGGCTGCTTCATTCATTTCCACCTTCGGCTTCCGGAGGCCGAAGCGTTGCCAGATAGGGCGCATAATGATACCCTTGATATCTTCACGTGATTTCAAGTCATTTTTCACATAAAACCATTCCGTCATCCAGTCGTCGGGCCACCTCTTTCGAAAAGTTGGCACAGGGTAGCTTGACCCAGACCGAGCGCTGAAGCTGTAGTAGCCAAAGTTGTTGTGATACTGCTCTTTGCCCCAGGGTTTTGTCTCATACAATAGCTCATGTACGTTACAGAAGCTTTTTGCGTTAGGTTCCAAACCTTGGCTCCTCACGGCCCACACAAAGATGTTCATCCTTATGATTGCTTCGAGGGTAAGTTGGTGAAGGTAGATTTCAAATATCTTCAGTACTTCCACGACAAAATTGCTCAAGGGAAATCGTAATCCAGCTTTTAAGAAGCTTCGGAATACCACGACCTCATTTTCCTCGGGAGTCGGACAAGTCTTCTCTCCTTCGTCAGCCCTCACAACAGACAAGTCCCAAAAATATCTGCCTCTCATATTGACAAGATGATTTTCCTTAATACTGGATTTACCAAAAACTGCATGGCTTGGTCGCCAGGGTCGATCTTCGGAATCTTCACCACCACTATCCACATCGTAACTTTCACTATCGCCAGTATCTTTAGATAAACCCTGCAAAATCTCCCTGGTAATCTTCTCTGTATTAGTCTTTGACATTGATTCAAGAAAACCCAGATGCATCTCCTCAGAAAGGCTTAGCTTTGAAGCACCAACAACTTTCTTATCTCCAGACATCTTCGCAAATGCTGACAAAGCGCACTCGAAACCGAAGCTTAAAAATTTAAAACCAAGCAAGTGCTGTTGCGCGCAGGCTAAAATTTGGGTGAGTAAAAGCAGCTGGCAAGGGAGCGTGCCAAATAACCTGGCAGTGAGCTCTTATTTATACACCTAGTGCGTTGAAAACTGGAGGGTCCCGCTTGTCAAAGACTGTTGCTATTTTAGCAAAGGGAAGGTGTTTTTTCGGACCTTCGGCTTAAAGCCTTCGTCCATATCGCAATATGAATTTATCATTCCAGTAAATTAATATTGCGAGGGGCTACTGTTGGGGGCCTTCGGCTTCCGAAGGTCCTCAAAAATATGATTTGACAATGTTTTCCAAGTGAAATATGTGAATAGGTATCTTCGGAATTGGGCCACGAGTATACAGGAATATGGTCAAGACGAAGCTTGAATAGGACGGAAGGCGATCATAACGAAGGATAAGATGATCACGAAGCTATGCGCAGAAAAAGCTTCGGCATGACAGCAGAAAAGGGGAACCGACTTATATGGTGAAAAGACAAATTGAACCTCAAAGAATCACTATAGAATTATTGATAAATGTAAAGGGCATTAATGTAATTCTCCACGGGCTGCGCCCTGTGCCTATAAATAGATGAACAGTATTCTCGTACTATTCACGCTGATCTGGCATCTGCTTTTTCGCATCACGCCTGTATCTTTACTTTTCGACAACCCAAAGGTACATTTATAATTTGTTATTATGACTCTGATAATACAAAATAGAAATAAATTGATGATAATATTTGTGTTATTGTTCGTATTCCATGTATGTATTCTCCTTCATCATATGTTGGACTTACGAAGGTCTTTTCCCTCATAACCTTCGTCTGAAATTCATTATATCCGAAGGGATATAATGTCTTGAAGGACGAAGGACTTTAACATTTAACACTTTTTTATGTTGCCTTGTTCTTGACTCTTAGCATTTGAGAACAAGTCACCAACACAGTCTTAGAAATGAAAATGCTAGTCTAAATGCTAAGATTAATGAATTGAATATTTGCAATGACACAATTTCTAGTCTTAGAACTGAAAATGATAATTTAGTTTCTAAGATTAAAGAATTAAATGTTTGCAATGATTCTATTTCCTATTTTAGAGATGAGAATGTTAAATTAAGTGCTAAGATAGAAGAATTAAATACATGCAAACCCTCTACATCTACCATCGATCATGTTTCTATTTGTACTAGATGTAGAGATGTTAATATAGAAGTTATGGATGATCACCTTGCCATGATTAAACAACAAAATGATCACATAGCTAAATTAACTGCTAAAATTAATGAGCATGAACTTGAAAATGAAAAGTTTAAATTTGCTAGAAGCATGCTCTATAATGGAGACGCCCTGGCATTAAGGATGGCATTGGTCTCCAACAGGGGAACAATGTCAAGCTTAATGCCCCTAAAAGATTGTCTAATTTTGTTAAGGGTAAGGCTCCCATGGTTCAGGATAATGAAGGCTACATTTTATATCCTCCTAATTATCCTGAGCACAAAATTAGGAAGATTCATGCTAGGAAACCTCACACTGTTTCTCATCATGCTTTTATGTATAAAAGTGAGGCTTCTAGCTCTAGGCATACCACACATGTTAAAATGCCTAGAAAGAAAATTCTTGCTGCATCAAATGAACATAACATTTCATTTAAAACTTTTGTTGCTTCTTATGTTTTAACTAACAAATCAGGCAAAATAGTTGCCAAATATGTAGGGGCAAACACAAGAGCTCCAAGACTTGTGTTTGGGTACCCAAGGTGCTTGTTTCTAATGTGAAAGGACTCAAGACCATTTGGGTACCCAAGAACAATAAAATTGTTTTGTAGGTTCATGCATCCGGTGGTTCAAGTTGGATAATCGATAGCGGGCGCACAAACCACATGACAGGGGAGAAAAGAATGTTCTCCTCCTATGAGAAAAACGAAGATCCCCAACGAGCTATCACATTCGGGGATGGAAATCAAGGTTTGGTCAAAGGTTTGGGAAAAATTGCTATATCACCTAACCATTCTATTTCCAATGTTTTTCTTGTAGATTCTTTAGATTACAATTTGCTTTCTTTTTCTCAATTATGCAAAATGGGCTACAACTGTTTTTTTACTGATATAGATGTTACTGTCTTTAGAAGAAGCGATGATTCAATAGCCTTTAAGGGAGTGCTAGAGGGTCAGCTATACTTAGTTGATTTTAATCAAGCTGAACTAGACACTTGCTTAATTGCTAAGACTAACATAGGTTGGCTCTGGCATCGCCGACTAGCCTATGTTGGAATGAAGAATCTTCACAAGCTTCTAAAGGGAGATCACATTTTAGGACTAACCAATGTTCATTTTGAGAAAGACAAGGTTTGTAGCGCATGCCAAGCAGGAAAGCAAGTTGGCGCCCACCATCCACACATGAACATCATGACTACTGACAGGCCGCTTGAGCTACTCCACTTGGATCTATTTGGCTCAATCGCTTACATAAGCATTGGCGGGAGTAAGTACTGTCTAGTTATTGTGGATGATTATTCTCGCTTCACTTGGGTGTTCTTTTTGTAGGAAAAATCACAAACACAAGAGACCTTTAAAGGATTCTTAAGACAGGCTCAAAACGAATTTAGATTAAGAATCAAAAAGATAAGAAGTGATAATGGGACGGAGTTCAAGAATTCACAAATTGAAGGCTTTCTTGAGGAAGAGGGCATCAAGCATGAGTTCTCTTCTCCCTACACAGCTCAACAAAATGGTGTAGTGGAGAGGAAGAATAGAACTCTATTGGACATAGCAAGAACCATGCTTGATGAATACAAGACACCGGACCGGTTTTGGGCAGAGGCGATTAACACCGCCTTCTACCGCATCAATCGGTTATATCTTCACCGAATCCTCAAGAAGACATCATACGATCTCCTCACCGGTAAAAAGCCCAATGTTTCATATTTTAGAGTCTTTGGAAGCAAATGTTTTATTCTTGTTAAAAGAGGTAGAAAATCTAAATTTGCTCCTAAGGCGGTAGAAGGTTTTTTACTTGGTTATGACTCAAACACAAGGGCATATAGAGTCTTCAACAAATCCACTGGATTAGTTGAAGTTTCTTGTGACATTGTGTTTGATGAAACTAACGGTTTGCAAGTGAAACAAGTTGATCTTAATGAATTAGATGATGAAGAGGCTCCGTGCGTCATGCTAAGGAACATGTCCATTGGGGATGTGTGTCCTAAGGAATCAGAAGAGCCTCCACAAGCACAAGATCAACTGTCATCTTCCATACAAACATCTCCACCAACTCAAGATGAGGATCAGGCTCAAGTTGATGAAAATGAAGATCAAGGGAATGAGCCACCTCAAGAGGAGGACAATGATCAAGGTGGAGATGAAGATAATGAAGACAAGGAAGATGATCAAGAAATCCAGGGTCAAAGACCGCCACACCCAAGAGTGCACTAAGCAATTCAAAGAGGCCACCTCATCAACTCCATACTTGGTGACATCCATAAGGGGGTAACTACTAGATCTCGAGTTACTCATTTCTGTGAGCATTACTCTTTTATCTCCTCTATTAAGCCATACAGGGTAGAGGATGCACTAAGAGATCTGGATTGGGTGTCGGCAATGCAAGAGGAACTCAACAACTTCACAAGGAATGTGGTATGGCATTTAGTTCCACGTCCTAATCAAAATGTTGTAGGTACCAAGTGGTATTCTTCAACAAGCAAGATGAGCATGGTGTGGTGACAAGGAACAAAGCCCGACTTGTGGCCAAAGGTTATTCACAAGTGGGCATCAAAACTCCACACGGGAGGTAAATCCGTAGATCAAAAGGTATACCAGTCGATGATAGGATCTTTACTCTATCTATGTGCATCTCGACCGGATATTATGCTTTCAGTATGCATGTGTGAAAGATTTCAGGCCGATCCTAAAGAAGTTCACCTTAGGGCCGTGAAGAGAATCATGAGATATTTAGTTTACACTCCTAAGTTTGAGCTTTGGTTTCCCAAGGGATCCACTTTTGATTTAATAGGAGATTTTGATGCCGATTGGGCAGGATGTAAAATTGATAGGAAGAGCACATCAGGGACTTGTCAGTTTCTGGGGAGATCCCTGGTGTCATGGGCTTCAAAGAAACAAAACTCCATAGTTCTTTCCACCGCCGAAGCCGAGTATATTGCCACAGGCCATTGTTGTGCGCAATTACTTTAGATGAGGCAAACCCTCAGGGACTATGGCTACAAGCCTACAAATTGAGCAAAGTCCCTCTCCTATGTGATAATGAGAGTGCAATCCGCATGGCGGATAATCCCGTTGAACAAAGCCGCACTAAGCACATAAACATTCGATATCACTTTCTGAGGGATCACCAACAAAGGGGGGATATCGAAATAGCTTATGTAAACACCAAGAACCAATTAGCCAATATCTTTACCAAGCTACTTGATGAGAAAACCTTTAACAAACTTAGGAATGAGCTAAATATACTTGATTCTCGGAATTTGGATTGAAACATTGCACACATAGCTCATTTATATACCTTTGATCATATCTCTTTCATTTGGTACACATACATGTTTCTTATTATTCTTGTACCAAGGCTATGACTAATGTGTTTTCAAGTATATTTCTATAATAAGTCATAGATTGAAAGGGAAATGGAGTATTTAGCGAAGACAAGGCTTCCACTCCACTCTAACGGTATCATTTACCCTTTGTCGTCACTCCACAAGTCTCTCAAATTGGTATAATCCTTCACTCATATTTCCTTTACCAATGGGGGAGAAAATATAAAGAGGGCTCTCAAAGTCTCCGTTTTTTGGCGATTAATGCCAAAGGGGGAGAAAATATTAAGCCCAAAGCAAATGGACCGCACCACCATAAGCAAAAGGACCGCACCACCATAATTTCAAAAATTTTCAAAATAAAGCTTTAATTGATATTTTTCATTGGTATCTATGTCATGACAATATCTCAATTGATATTCATGCTTCACTTATCTTGAGAAAGCAAAATTTCAATTGGTATTGTTTTAAATTTCAAATTGATATCACTTCAATTAGTATCTTTTTCAAAACCCTCTTGAAAGCTAGAGGAGAATTTCATTCAGGGGGAGTTTTATTTAGTCAAAGGAAAAGCATTTGAAACAGTGGGAGAAATTTCAAATCTTGAAAATGCTTCTTGCAATCATATTCATATACCTTGACTATTTGCAAAAGACTTTGAAAAGATTTTCTGAAAGGATTTGCAAAAACAAAACAAGTGGTGCAAATGTGGTCCAAAATGTTAAAGAAAAGAAAAGCAATGCATTCGTATCTAGTAAGAGTATCAATTGGTTTAGTTCCAAGTAACCTATGCACTTACCTTATGCAAACTAGTTCATTTCTTCACTTTATATATTTGCTTTGGTTTGTGTTGACATCAATCACCAAAAAGGGGGAGATTGAAAGGGAAATGGGGTTAACCTTTTCCCTCAATTAATTTTGGTGGTTGAATGACCAACGCAAACACATGGACTAACTAGTTTGCCAAGCATTCATGTATTACAGGTGCATAAAGGTTCAACACAAACCAATAAATATTCAAGTTAGGGGTCCAATTCAAAGGAGCAAAAGGAACCAAGTGTGCTATGGTCTGGCGCACCGGACTGACCGGTGTGCCACCGGACAGTGTCTGGTGCACCAGGACCGTACAGGATCCAAGCAGCCACTCTCGGGTTTTCGCAGACGCGCTCCGCTATAATTCACCGGACTGTCCGGTGAGCCAGCGGGCAACGACTATCTATGCGCAATAGTCGACTACAAAAGAACCTGACACATGAACAGTGTAGCAGCAGAAGTCAGAGTCGCGAAGTCAGACGACACCAGACTGTCCGGTGTGGCACCGGACTGCCCGGTGCCATAAGGAGACAAAGCTCCAATGGTCGACTTCGCTCCGAACCCTAATGGTTGGGTGACGTGGCGGTGCACCGGACAGCCTACAGTGCCTGTTCGGTGGCGCACTGGACTGTCCGGTGCGCCCATCGACAGTAGCCTCCCCAACGGCTACCTTGGTGGTTGGGGGCTATAAATACCCCCAACCACCACTACTCCAAGCACCCAAGCATTCCAAACATTGCATTCAATACAAGAGCAAAAGACTCCACTCCAAGACACATCAAATAGATTTGATCCTCTCTAAAGCCTCTAATTCAACTCAATTCCATTAGGGACTTGTGAGAAGGTGTTTTTGTGTTATTTTGTTGCTCTTGTTGCTTGGCTTGGCCTTTTTCTTTTCTTTCTCTTATTCTCAAGTGCTTTGTAAGCGAGGCAAGATACACCAATTGTGTGGTGGTCCTTGCGGGGTTTTAGTGACCCGTGAGATTAAGGAAGAAGGCTCACTCGGTCTAAGTGATCGTTTGAGAGAGGGAAAGGGTTGAAATAAACCCGGTCTTTGTGACCTCCTCAATAGGGACTAGGTTCTTTAGAACCGAACCTCGGTAAAACAAATCACCATGTTCATCCGCTTGATTCTCATTTGATTTGTTTTCGCCCTCTCTCTCAGACTTGATTTTAGTTCTAACGCTAAGCCCGGCTTGTAGTGTGTGTTTAAAGTTGTAAATTTTAGATTACGCCTATTCACCCCCCTCTAGGCGACTTTCAGATAAGGACCGCCAGGAGGCCCTTCGGAAGAAGTGGAAGGTCTCGCTTCGGCTGGTGGACGCGCACCGCGACGCCAAGGTGTCGCGCCCCAGCGCGAAGGGAGCTGCTCCGGCTACTGCGATGCCTCCTCTCACGGCGTCAGTGGCGCCCAAGAGGGTGTCTTTGCCACTGCACGCTGTTGAAGCAGCGGTTTTAGAGACTGGAGGGACCGGCTAGTAGTTATCCATTGACGACTACCTAGTAAGAGGCGTCACCATGTTTGACGCCTAGACAGGGTTGTCACCAGCTGGTAAGTAGGGCGTTGGTTTGTGGATTGTCTATGGTGATGCGTGTTTATGCTAATCTGTGTTTCTGGTGCAGGGATTGAAATTGGGCAGTTGGTGGTGGCACAGGCGAGGCCGCCCGCTAACATTGGGGCTTCAGCGAAGGGCGTTGCTGTGACCTCGTTGGACCTGTGGGCGCATTTTTGCGCCATTGCTCATAGCGACAGAGAAATTGCCGGTGCTTCCGCGACCGAAGGCGTGGCTGCGTTTATCACGCGATAGCTGTGTTATGTGAGATTTTTTTGACCCTGATTTTTTGTAACATCAGGCAGCTATCTTCGGGAGTAACGTGTGCCCACCTAGCAAGTGGGTGGATGGTGGGGTACTATGCTCTCGGGTCGCGTGAACCCGTTCTGGTCTTGAGAAACCCGGGTGTGAGTTGACATATGCAAGGGTTAAGTGCTACATATGTCGTGTGGTTGGAGATCCCCAACTGGGTATTAATAGATTCAGATCGTCGTTACTTCTCGGATATGAAGACTTGATCTTGGACCCTCATCGGAGATAACAAGTGAAACTAAAGTTGATAAAAGGAAGCTAGTGCCGGACAAGTGAATGCTCTAGATTAGGCAAATCTAGATTCAGGAAAAGTACTTAACTTGTGAAGTAAAATTTTGGCATAAGGATCCACTACTAGTAATGTCGGTGTTTCGTAACCCGGGGGGTCCCTGGACCGACGAGTGAATTGTCGCCGCGTGCCCCAGCCCAGATGGGTCGACGCGAGGCGGAGCGCGAAGGGGGGAAAGGAAGCAGCCGGAGGGAGGCAGGCGTGAGAGAGTGGATCCCGCGGCCTTCGTGTTAGCCCCGCGCCTGAGTCGGGTGCGCTTGCAGTAGGGTGATACAAGCGTCCACGCGGGAGTGGGAGCGAGCGGCCTTGCGCGAGCGCCGTCCCGTCCTTCTCCGCACGGGCCAACCCTCTGTAAGAGAGCCCTGGTCCTCCCTTTTATAGGCGTAAGGAGAGGATCCAGGTGTACAATGGGGAGTGTAGCAATGTGCTAACGTGTCTAGCGGTGGGGAGCTAGCGCCCTAAGTACATGCCATCGTGGCAGCCGGAGAGGTTGTAGCACCCGGTTCGTGTGGTGTGGTGGCCGTCGGAGGAGCGCTGGAGCCTGGCGGAAGGACAGCTGTCGGGGTTGTCGAGTCCTTGCTGACGTCCTCTTGCTTCCGTAAGGGGCCGAGAGCCGCCGTCGTCATAGAGTGTGCGGGGTGCCATCATTGCCTATCTGGCGGAGCGAGCCAGATGGGACGCCGGTCTTGTTCCCCATAGCCTGAGTCAGCTCGGGGTAGGGTAATGATGGCGCCTCCTGTCAACGTGGTTGGTCCGCGCCCTAGGTTGGGCGATGTGGAGGCTCCTCCGAGGTCGAGGTCGAGTCTGTCTTCCGTGGCCGTGGTCAAGTCCGAGCCCCTGGGTCGGGCGAGGCGGAGACCGTCGGCTAAGGCCAGGGCTGAGTCCGAGTCCTGGGGTCGGGCGAAGCGGAGTCTGTCGTCTTCCGGGGCTAAGCCCGAGTCCGAGCCCTGGGGTCAGGCGGAGTGGAGTTCGCCGTCTTCCGGGGCTGAGCCCGAGTCCGAGCCCTGGGTCGGGCGGAGCGGAGTTCGCCGTCTTCCGGGGCTGAGCCCGAGTCCGAGCCCTGGGTCGGGCGGAGCGGAGTTCGCCGTCTTCTAGGGCTGAGCCCGAGTCCGAGCCTTGGGTCAGGCGGAGCGGAGTTCGCCGTCTTCCGGGGCTGAGCCCGAGTCCGAGCCCTGGGTCAGGCGGAGCGGAGTTCGCCGTCTTCCGGGGCTAAGCCCGAGTCCGAGCCCTGGGTCGGGCGGAGCGGAGTTCGCCGTCTTCCGGGGCTGAGCCCGAGTCCGAGCCCTGGGTCGGGCGGAGCGGAGTTCGCCGTCTTCCGGGGCTGAGCCCGAGTCCGAGCCCTGGGGTCGAGCGAGGCGGAGTTTCCTATGACACTCGAGGCCGGCCTTGGCTGCTGTCAGCTTCACTCTGTCGGGTGGCTCAACAGTCGGAGCGGCGCAGGCGGCGCTGTCCTCTTGTTAGACCGGTCAGTAGAGCGGCGAAGTGACTGCGGTCACTTCGGCTCTGTCGACTGGAGGGCGTGCGTCAGGATAAAGGTGTCAGGCCACCTTTGCATTAAATGCCCCTGCGATTTGGTCGGTCGGCGTGGCGATGTGGCCAAGGTTGCTTCTCGGTGAAGGCTTGGCCTCGGGCGAGCCGATAGTGTGCCCGTTGCTGGAGGGGGGTCCTTGGGTGAGACATAGGTTCTCCGGGGTCGGCTTCCCTTGCCCGAGGCTAGGCTCGAGCGAGGCACGATCATGTCCCTTGAACGGACCGATCCTTGACTTAATCGCACCCATCAGGCCTTTGCAGCTTTGTGCTGATGGGGGTTACCAGCTGAGATTTAGGGGTCTTGAGGGTACCCCTAATTATGGTCCCCGACAGTAGCCCCCTAGCCTCCAAGGGAGTACTAATACTCGCTTGGAGGCTTTTGCCGCACTTTTTTGCAAGGGGACCAGCTTTTTCGGTTGCATTCTGTTCCGGTGGGTGCGCGCGAGCGCACCCGCCGGGTGTAGCCCCCGAGGCCTCGGAGGAGTAGTTTTACTGCTTCGAGGTCTTAGTGCGTTTCGCAACACTTCGGCTGGTCTAGTTGTTCCCTCATGCGAGCTGGCCGTAGCTCGAGTGCACGGTCGGGTCCCAAGTTCTCGGGCTGGTATGTTGACGCTGTCAACGGTTTGGCCGGAGCCGGGTTTGCGAGAGCAGCCCCCGAGCCTCTGCACAGGGCGAGAGGATGGTCAAGGATAGACTCATCTTTTTTACATGCGCCCCTGCGTCGCCTTTCCGCAAGGAGGAGGGGGGAAAGCGCCATGTTGTCCTCGGAGGGCGCCGAACATGGTGTTTCCGGTGAGCTGCTGGCGGGTAATCCGAGCGGACGTCCGTGCCCCATTTGTTAGGGGTCGGCTAGAGGCCCAGAGGCGCGCCCAAAAGTACCTGCAGGTGATCTGCCGGACCCGGTCCCCTGTCGACAGGGTCCGAGGGCTCGATGCCTCCCTCTGATGGGATTCCGTTACAAGATTGTTCCTGCTAGTCTCGGAAATGTCCTAGGGTACCTCGGGAGCGTAGCCCGAGACTTGGTTATGTATCGAACGTACCCAGGGTCATCCCTCGCTCTGTGTCTGAGGCGACTGTGAACCCTTCGAGGGCCAGCCTACGAACCCCTGATCAGTTGTGGACGCGGAGCCCGAGTGGCCTAAGGCGGCCGTTGAACCCTTCGAGGGGCCGGCCATCGAACCCCTGACCAGTAGTGGGCGCAGAACCCAATCGATCTGAGGCGGCCGTTGAACCCCTCCTAGGGGCCGGCCTTCGAACCTCTGATCAGTAGGGAGGCTCGAAGCCTGTTTCCTTCATGGAGAAGGGTCCTTTTCGGGGTGTCCCCCTTTCCCGGTCCCTGTTGTAAGAGAGAGAAAGAGGAAAAGGAAAAGGATATGAAGTCGAATGACGTGGTGTACCTTCTTCGACGCGGTTATTATGGTGAAGGCGAAGCGTCGCTTGCTTCTCCCGCCTGAGGCGCCGCCCGTCCTGCCGCGGAGTTAATGCGATAGGGCGAGTGGTTCGCGAGGCGGTCGTTGCGCGTGTGCGAGCCGTTCGAGGAACGGATCACGGGCACGCCATCTTCACACCGTGAGAGAGGGCTCCCCCGCTGCCCCTGGATGGGACGTGAGCTTGGCTGACGACGTGACCGCTGCTTCTGCCCGCCTGTCACCGCCATTACTGTCCGGCCCAATTTTGACCGCATTTGACCGTCGCACTTGGCTGGCACTGCAGGGTTGCCTCGAGTCACGGTATTGACTCCACAGTCGAGGAGGCGCGGTAGTGGCATGAGTGGCGGTGCAGTTGCTCACACGTAGCAACCGACGCGCCGGTTGCATGACGCGTGGGCCTGGACCTCCATGCTGGGCTCGTTGGAGTTGAAGGGGCGCACCCACTTGGCATGGTTGCATGCCGCCTGCATGGCTGTCCGCCCTTTCACCCGCTGGTCTGGGCGAAAACGGAGGAGTGCTTGTAACCGCCGGGTGGTTGCATGCACCGCGCGCGTGGCCGGTTGGCTTCTTCTCCCCTGGACCGGCTTGCAGGACGTGTGGGACCCAGCCCCCGCGCCATGGGGGGGAGAATCTTGGAGCGTGTTGGAGAAGACTCAACCCGCAACGGTTGAGGGCGCAAGTGGGGAGAGTCGCCTTTAAAAGGGGGGCGACTCCCTTGGAGGGCAACCATGTCTTCGCGCTCCCCTCATGCATCGTGTCTTTCCACCTTCCGAGCCCCCGGATGGGGGACGCCCGCAATCCTTCCGCCTTATCGTCGGAGGAACGCAACTTCGTGGAAGTTGGTACATTTCAGCCATCATTCGGCTTCAAGGATTTTCATCATGCAGCCCGGCTGCATCCCCTCGCCGGTGGTCACCCAAGACGGTGATCACCAGCTTGATGGCGGGGCTGCGATCTTGGTCCCGCCCTCAGTTTCAAGGATGTTCATCATCCTCGCTGGGGCGGAGGCCAGGCTGAGCCGGAGCTCTACCTCCCGCGCGGGCCGGCTGGTCACCTCCTCTTCCAGCTTCTGGTGGTGGAAACCATCCTCCAGCCTTGTGGAGGAGGCGTCCTCCAGCCATGCCGGGGAAGGCGAACTATTGCTGTCCAGCTAGGATGCAACATTCCGTCCTCCTCCTAGCTTTCGCGGCCAGGACGGGAGGGAGGACCTGCCGGCGCGCCTTGCCGACCGTCGGCGTTGGTGGAGAGGCGGACGCCGCCGTCCGTGCTGACGTGGTGGCAGCCGGAGGAAGCTCCCCCCTCATTGAGGCCGTCGGCGCCGCCCACGGGCCGGCCCCCGGCTCTTTGGCTTTGATGTCTGTTTCGCGTCCCTTGAGTAGGGACGCGAATGAAAGCCTTCCGGTGGCCGTGCCCGTACTGGGATCATGGCTACTGCTATGAGGTCGGAACCGGAGTTCCGTTTGTAATGGCACCTTGAGCGCCGGTGTTTTGTTCATTGCGGCTGTCGAGGCCTGAACGTGTATGTATTTTCGGCACGGAGCCATGTTTTTTCTTCATTTCGGGCACTAAGACTCGCCTTGTCGATTATCTTTACAGCTTCACCGAGCGTGAGTTGCCTCGTGCAAAGGTGACGAGTGAGGTATCCGTATCCCGGAGGAGTAGGAGTCCCTCGGCTCAGTCGGCCTTGCTGTCCGAGGCCCCTCTTGCTTAGTTAAAGGAACCCCTCGGCCGCCCTTCGATGAGCCGAAGCCGGAGGTAGCGGTGTCAGCATGGACGGAGGCAGAGTTGGCTTCGAAAAGGAGGTGTGGTTGGCCAGAGCCTGGCCGGGTCGTCCACTGGCGGAACCGACGCCGGGGTTGAGCTGCCGAGGCCACAAGCCGAGCTCATGTCTTTGGAGGTCAGCTGGCCGAGGCCTCGGGGTGGCCGGCCGAGCCGCCTGCTCGGGCCGGATTCTCGAAGAAGACCCTGGCGGCGATGGCCCGGGCGTGGTGCTGATGCCGTCCTTCAGAGTGGGGCCCTCCGACCGCGTCGCCGTCCGAGGCTAGGTCAGACCCCGCCAAAGGTGTAGTTGATGCCGAGGGTGATGCTGCCCCCTTCGGCTGTCGACGTCCGAGCCTGCAGGATCAGGTTGTCTTGTAGTGTGTGTATGTTTTCTGCGGCCGCCGAGGCCTAAACACACCGTCGTCGTGTTGTAAAGCTGCGTTCCTTTTCCTCTTGTTTCGAGTATCCGGACTCATTTGTCGGTAACAGAATTGTTTGTGCAGGCGAGAGTTGCTTTTCACGGAAGGCGATGAGTGAGGTATCCGTATCCCGGAGGCGTAGGAATCCCTCGGCTCGGTTGGCCCTGCCGCTTACGCGCGCTCTTACTCGTCCATAGGGTTCTATTACCGACACAGTCGAGAAGGCCCGAAAAATCATTTCGGCAGAGGAGCTCTCGAGCATGAAGACTTGTTCGGTCCGCGGAGTCACTTATCCGAACGCGAGTTACTTATCGCAGAAGGTGATGAGTGAGGTATCCGTATCCCGGAGGCATAGGAGTCCCTCGGCTCGGTCAGCCTTGGCTGCTTACGTGTACTCCGTCGTTTTCAGGATCCACTTTTGAAGTAGTCGAAGAGCACGAAAGGCATTCTGGCAGAAAAGATTTTTTTTCGAGGAAAATTTTGACGTAGAGGGGGTTGCCCCCTTCTAGCCCCCGAGGGAGGGTCGGGCTTTGCCGAGGCAAGGCTGACCCTTCCTTGACGACCAGACTTGGTGTGTGAACGAGGTATACGAGCAACTTGAAAGCATCTTAAGGGTAGAAGAGACGTAGCTGTTGGATGTTCCAAGCATTACTGTAGACCTCGCCTTGGTTGTTGGCCAGCTTGTACGTTCTAGGCTTCAGGACCTTGGCGATGACGAACGGCCCTTCCCAGGGAGGCGTGAGTTTGTGCCGCCCTCGGGCGTCTTGTCGCAGCCGAAGCACCAGGTCGCCCACCTGGAGGTCTCGGGACCGAACCCCTCGGGCGTGGTAGCGTCGCAGGGACTGCTGGTACCGCGCCGAGTGTAGTAAGGCCACGTCCCGAGCCTCCTCCAGCTGGTCCAGTGAGTCTTCTCGGTTGGCTCGGTTGCTTTGGTCGGTGTATGCCTTCGCCCTCGGGGAACCGTATTCTAGGTCTGTGGGCAAGATGGCCTCGGCCCCATAGACTAGAAAGAACGGTGTGAAGCCCGTGGCTCGGCTCGGCGTTGTCCTCAGGCTCCAGACCACCGAGGGGAGTTCCTTCATCCACCGCTTGCCGAACTTGTTGAGGTCGTTGTAGATCCGAGGCTTGAGTCCTTGCAGGATCATACCGTTAGCTCGCTCCACTTGCCCATTCGTCATGGGGTGAGCCACGGCAGCCCAGTCCACCCGGATGTGGTGATCCTCGCAGAAGTCCAGGAACTTTCTGCCGGTGAACTGGGTGCCGTTGTCGGTGATGATGGAGTTCGGGACCCCAAAGCGATGGATGATGTTGGTGAAGAACGCCACCGCCTGTTCGGACCTAATGCTGTTTAGGGGTCGGACCTCGATCCACTTGGAGAATTTGTCGATGGCGACCAACAGGTGCGTGTAGCCCCCGGGTGCCTTCTGCAAGGGGCCAACGAGGTCCAGACCCCACACAGCAAATGGCCAGGTGATGGGTATGGTCTACAGAGCCTGAGCGGGTAGGTGGGTCTGCCTCGCGTAGAACTGACACCCTTCGCAGGTGCGGACAATTCTAGTAGCGTCGGCCACCGCCGTCGGCCAGTAGAATCCTTGTCGGAAGGCGTTTCCAACGAGGGTTCGAGGTGCTGCGTGATGGCCGCAAGCCCCCGACTGTATCTCTTGCAAGAGCTGCTGGCCTTCGGCGATGGAAATGCATCGCTGGAGGATGCCTGAGGGGCTACGGTGATAGAGCTCCTTCCCATCTCCCAGCAAGACGAAAGACTTGGTGCGCCGCGCCAACCGCCGAGCTTTGGCTTGGTCGAGGGGCAGCTCTCCTCGGTGGAGATATTGCAGGTACGGGGTCTGCCAGCTTTGATTAGGCGTGACCTCGCTCTGTTCCCCCTCAACGCGCAGTGCCTCACCCTCGGGGGCCGAGGGTACCTCGGGCTGAGCCGAGGGTACCTCGGACCGTGTCGTGGGTACCTCGGACTGGGCCGAGGGTATCTCGGACTGAGCCGAGGATACCTCGGACTCAGCCGAAGGTGCCTCAAGCGGAGCCGAAGGTGCCTCGGGCTCGGGCGTGTCCTCGACCTTGACAGAGGGTTGATGCAGGTCTCGGGAGAATACGTCCGGGGGAACTGTTGTTCGTCCCGAGGCTATTTTAGCCAGCTCGTCCGCAGTCTCGTTGTAGCCTCGGGCGATGTGGTTGAGCTCGAGCCCGTAGAACTTGTCTTCCAGGCGCCGAACCTCATCGCAGTAGGCTTCCATCTTCGGGTCACGGCAGCGGGAGTTTTTCATGACTTGATCGATGACGAGCTGCGAGTCACTGCGAGCGTCAAGGCATCGGACCCCTAGCTCGATGGCGATTCGCAACCCGTTTACCAGAGCCTCGTACTCCGCCACATTGTTGGACGCCGGGAAGTGGAGGCGTAGCACGTAGCGTAGGTGCTTTCCGAGGGGCGAGACGAAGAGGAGGCCTGCGCCGGCCCCCGTCTTCATCAGCGACCCGTCGAAAAACATAGTCCAGAGCTCCGATTGGATCGGAGCCGTCGGGAGCTGGGTGTCGGCCCATTCAGCCACGAAGTCCGCCAAGACCTGGGACTTGATGGCCTTCCGAGGGGCGAACGAGATCGTCTCGCACATGATCTCCACCGCCCACTTCGCAATTCTACCCGAGGCCTCTCGGGACTGGATGATCTCTCCCAGGGGGAAGGATGACACCACAGTCACCAGATGAGACTCGAAGTAGTGTCGCAACTTTCGCCGTGTCAGGATCACCGCGTACAGCAGCTTCTGGATTTGTGGGTAGCGGATCTTGGTCTCGGACAGTACCTCACTGATGAAGTAGACTGGCCTCTGGACGGGCAATGCATGCCCTTCTTCTCGTCTCTCAACCACGATCGCGGCGCTAACCACCTGGGTGGTTGCGGCGACGTAGATCAAGAGGGCTTCTCCGGCAGCGGGGGGCACCAAGATGGGCTCGTTCATGAGGAGCGCTTTCAGGTTCCCGAGGGCTTCCTCGGCCTTGGGAGTCCAAGCGAAGCACTCAGCTTTCCTTAAGAGGCGGTACAGAGGCAGACCTCTTTCACCGAGGCAGGAGATGAAGCGGCTCAGAGCCGCAAGACATCTCATGACCCTCTGTACGCCTTTCAAGTCCTTGATTGGCCCCATGCTGGTGATGGCTGCAATCTTCTTCGGGTTGGCTTCGATGCCCCGCTCGGAGACGATGAACCCCAAGAGCATGCCTCGGGGGACCCCGAAGACACACTTTTCGGGATTAAGCTTCACGCCTTTCGCCTTGAGACATCAGAACGTCGCTTCAAGGTCGGAAAGGAGGTCGGAGGCCTTCCTCGTCTTGACTACGATGTCATCGACGTAGGCCTCGACCGTTCGGCCGATGTGTTTGCCAAACACATGGTTCATGCATCGCTGGTACGTTGCCCCCGCATTCCTCAAACCAAACGGCATTGTAACATAGCGGTACATGCCGAAGGGTGTGATGAATGAAGTCGCGAGCTGGTCGGACTCCTTCATCCTGATCTGGTGATACCCTGAGTAGGCATCGAGGAAAGACAGGGTTTCGCACCTAGCAGTGGAATCCACGATCTGATCGATGCGAGGCAGAGGGTAGGGAACCTTCGGACATGCTTTGTTTAGACCAGTATAGTCTACACACATCCGCCATTTCCCCCCTTTCTTTCTCACAAGCACAGGGTTAGCAAGCCATTCGGGATGGAATACCTCTTTGATGAACCCTGCCGCCAGTAGCTTGTTGATCTCCTCGCCTATGGCTCTGCACTTTTCTTCGTCGAATCGGCGCAGAGGTTGCTTCACGGGTCGGGCCCCAGCTCGGATATCCAGAGAGTGCTCGGCGACTTCCCTCGGTATGCCGGGCATGTCCGAGGGACTCCACGCGAAAACGTCGGCATTTGCGCGGAGAAAGTCGATGAGCACTGCTTCCTATTTGGGGTCGAGCTCGGAACCGATCTGGATCTGCTTGGAGGCGTCGTTGCAGGGGTCGAGAGGGACGGACTTGACCGTCTCCGCTGGTTCGAAGTTGCCGGCGTGGCGCTTCACGTCGGGCGCCTCCCTAGAGAGGCTCTCCAGGTCAGCGATGAGGGCCTCGGATTCGGCGAGGGCCTCGGCGTACTCCACGCACTCCACATCGCATTCGTACGCGTGTCGGTACGTGGGCCCGATGGTGATGACCCCGTTGGGGCCCGGCATCTTGAGCTTGAGGTAGGTGTAGTTGGGGACGGCCATGAACTTGGCGTAGCATGGCCTCCCCAGCACTGCGTGGTAGGTTCCTCGAAACCCGACCACTTCGAATGTGAGGGTCTCCTTTCGAAAGTTGGAGGGCGTCCCGAAGCAGATGGGTAGGTCGAGTTGTCCGAGGGGTTGAACGCGCTTCCCGGGGACGATCCCGTGGAAAGGCGCAGCGCCCATCCGGACCGAGGGCAGATCGATCCACAGAAGCCCGAGGGTCTCGGCATAGATGATGTTGAGGCTGCTGCCTTCGTCCATGAGGACCTTGGTGAGCCTGACGTTGCCGATGATGGGTTCGACAACGAGTGGGTATCTCCCCGAGCTCGGCACGTAGTCTGGATGGTCGGCCCGGTCGAAGGTGATGGGCTTGTCGGACCAGTCTAGATAGACTGGTGTCGCCACCTTTAGCGAGCAGACCTCCCGACGCTCTTGCTTGCGGTGCTGAGCCGAGGTGTTCGCCACTTGCCCGCCGTAGATCATGAAGCAGTGGCGGACCTCGGGGAAGCCTCCTGCCTTGTGATCTTCCTCCTTTGCGTCGTCGAGGGCCTTGCCACCCTCCGCGGGTGGCCCGGCCTTGTGGAAGTGTCATCGAAGCATGGCACACTCCTCAAGGGTGTGCTTGACGGGCCCCTGATGATAGGGGCACGGCTCCTTGAGCATCTTGTCGAAGAGGTTGGCACCTCCGGGAGGTTTCCGAGGGTTCTTGTACTCGGCGGCGGCGACAAGGTTCGCGTCGGCGGCGTCGCGTTTCGCTTGCGACTTCTTCTTGCCCTTCTTCTTGGCGCCGCGCTGAGTTGACGCCTCGGGAGCATCTTCCGGTGGGCGGCCCTGGGGCTGCTTGTCTTTCCGGAAAATGGCCTCAACCGCCTCCTGGCCAGAGGTGAACTTGGTGGCGATGTCCATCAGCTCGCTCGCCCTGGCGGGGGTCTTGTGACCCAGCTTGCTCACCAGGTCGCGGCAGGTGGTGCCGGCGAGGAACGCGCCGATGACATCTGAATCGGTGACGTTGGGCAGCTCTGTGCGCTGCTTCGAGAATCACCGAATGTAATCCCGGAGAGGCTCTCCCGGCTGCTGGCGACAGCTTCGAAGATCCCAGGAGTTCCCAGGGCGCACGTACGTGCCCTGGAAATTGTCGGTGTAGGCTTGGACCAGGTCGTCCCAGTTGGAGATCTGCCCATCTGGAGCTTGACGGGAAGCTGTTCATCAACACGCAGCAGGCCCCTACCTGGCGCGCCAACTGTCGGTGTTTCGTAACCCGGGGGGTCCCTGGACCGACGAGTGAATTGTCGCTGCGTGCCCCAGCCCAGATGGGTCGACGCGAGGCGGAGCGCAAAGGGGGGAAAGGAAGCAGCCGGAGGGAGGCAGGCGTGAGAGAGTGGATCCCGCGGCCTTCGTGTTAGCCCCGCGCCTGAGTCGGGTGCGCTTGCAGTAGGGGGATACAAGCGTCCACGCGGGAGTGGGAGCGAGCGGCCTTGCGCGAGCGCCGTCCCGTCCTTCTCCGCGCGGGCCAACCCTCTGTAAGAGGGCTCTGGTCCTCCCTTTTATAGGCGTAAGGAGAGGATCCAGGTGTACAATGGGGAGTGTAGCAATGTGCTAATGTGTTTAGCGGTGGGGAGCTAGCGCCCTAAGTACATGCCATCGTGGCAGCCGGAGAGGTTGTGGCACCCGGTTCCTGTGGTGTCGTGGCCGTCGGAGGAGCGCTGGAGCCTGGCGGAAGGACAGCTGTCGGGGCTGTCGAGTCCTTCCTGACGTCCTCTTGCTTCCGTAAGGGGGCCGAGAGCCGCCGTCGTTGTAACACCCAGGTGTTACCCTGGCTAGAGCCACTTTGGCACTAGAAGCTGTGATCACAGAAGATCAAGGCTTAGGGCAGCACATAAGAACTTGGGGCTCATGTGCTAATTAAGTTGCCCATGACATAAGAAACATTACCCTAAATCCTTGCACACTCACTATCTTGGACAATAGGGGGGAGAAGAACCCTAGATCTCTCCAAAGCCCTACCTTCCAAAACCCTAAGTAAAGGGGGGGAAGAAAGTGATTAAGTGGGTAAAGCATGTGTAATCTTTACCCAAACCCTAAGCAACATTATAACCATCCTTTTGGAGAGGGAAATTTTGCAAAAAGGCCCCTGGAGAAACCCCATTTCAATTCTCCAAGTGGAGAGAGAGCTAGAGCTCTCTATTTCTCTCTAAGTCACATTTTAGCCCTAATTCAAAGACCAGCCGTGTTCACTTTGAAAATGGCGCCAAAACCACTTGGGTTCTATACCAAAAATGTGCTATACCACTTAAGGCACCCCCTGGAAAAATTTGAAACCGAGACTTGGACGTTTGACAGCACTTGACATCAGTTTTGTCACTGAGTGGGCAGTGAGACAAACCAAACTTGGCACCGGTCTATCTCCTAACCTAGGGCGTATCCTCCCTTGGAACTCACATGAAATAGGTAGCTCTAGGTGCAGGGAAGAGATCTTTCACAGTCGACATGGCGAGATTCGTACGCTTGGCCGCTCAGCAGAGCGAAGAACACGGGCAGAAGCAAAGCGCCACGTGTTCGACGCGCTCTGAGCTCGCCAGAGCACGCCCGCGCGCGCCCCTCGCGCCCGTGTCGCGCCAAACGGGCAAGCCAGCGCCCTGGTCTGCGCCCGCGCCTATAAAACCCTCCCGAGCTTCGACCATACCCGTCCGCACCCACCCGACCCTCGCCGGAGCTTGGTTCGCCGTCGTTGGCCCGTGCGCAGCTGTCCGCAGCCACCCAGTCTCCCTGCCACCGTAGACCGGCCCGCCCAGCCATTTCCAGCCCCGTCCAGCCCCCAGAGAAGATTGTGCACCCCTCTGCGAGACTCCCCGAGCAAGGAATCGGAGTTTCCTTCGCCGGAGAAGCCAGTCCACCCTCGCCGGAGCTCTCGACCCCGCCGGAGTTCGTGGACCGGGTAATCCACTTAGCCATTCTTCGATTCCTTGTGCACGCAGTCGCTACATGACCCCGTGATGCTCACCGTGCCCTTGGATTGGACCAGCTCGCCGTAGTTTGGCCAGGTACACTCGCCGCCGACGAGCACATCCGCCTGCGCTCGTGGACCGGGCGACTCCGACCACCTCCGACGACGAGCCGTACCTCGACGTGACCGCCAGAGCCTCCCCGAGCCGACCCCACCCTTCGCCGGACCTCCCTCGCCGCCGGTAAGCCGCGCCGTCCTTTCTTTCCTGCGGCGACTGTTCTGTTTAGGGGAGGGACCGCGGGTGTGAGGAAGAAAACCCTGGGGGGTTAAGTGTAAGGCCCAAGACTCACATGAATAGTGGTCCGAGGGTAGATCTGCGAATGTTGAATCAGTTTAACCCCAGGGATCTCAGTGCAAACTGGTTTTTCCAGAAAACCTTAATTAAATATGTTTTAAATTGGGCAGCAACTTTGAAAATGCATAACTTCTGTTTAAATCATCCAAATTTGGTCAAACCAATTTTGCCAGACTCTAAATAATGTAACCTGTCTAAGAAAAATATAAAACCCCATATGAACTAGAGAAAAATATAAGGTTCAGATTTATTTTCAGTTTTAGCCAAAAGCTTAATAATAGCAAGAAAAATAGTTGCACTATTTAATTAGGGTTAGAAAAATTTGGAGAAGTTTATATTCACCCACTAACCTAGTTAAAAATGTTAAACCTCTCTGTCCATTACATTAAGATAGTTTTAACCCCTTATTCTATAATATGCTTAAGTTTAAGGAAAATAGAAAAAGTGCTATAAATGATGAACCAGAGAGCACACCTATTTTTGCTGAGATGCTTAGTCAATGTAGTTCACTGGAAAAATGTATTATGCCCTGTTGTAGTGTAAAATAAGCAAGATACCTTTTAAATGAAGAAAATAGGGATAACTTAGAGAAACCCTACAAAAATACCCCTAAGGTGAAACCTCCCCAAACCCTAGGATAACTAATGTGTTGATAATAAGAACTTAAGAAAAATCTGAAATCTGTTGTTTGATATTTTTCAAATAACAAGTTAGTTCTAATCACTCTTTTTGCACCAAAGTTTAGAAATTCACCATTAATTAACCACCATGTTGCTCTCTGTCATTTTTAGTACACAAGCTTTTTATCACTACTAGAGGCCAGCAAAATTAACCATTAGGTCAGAAACCACTTTAATAAGGGACTTGTAGTGTAAAGTGGCCCATTTTGTATAACTATTGTTATTTTTGTTTAAAGCCTAGCTTTTGTACCTTAAGCCTCAAATTATTAAAACAAGCTAAAATAGCCAGTGTCAACCCACTGTAATTTTTACAAAATTTTTGGAAATTTTTAAACTACCATCATAGTTCAAAACCCCTACTAGAAACCCTAGATAGGACTTAAGAAAGGAAAATGGATGGTGGAATTTAAGGTCCCCCTAAGACCTTTATAATTGTCCACTAAAATCTATAAAGGCAATACAAATCCAATATGCTATTTTAAAAGGAAAGCCTAAACCTAAAAGGGTGATAAGTCTATGTATACCACTAGAAGACCCTCGTAGCCAAGAAGCCCTAAGTTAATTCTTGACTTAAATTCTGTAGCTTAATGTTCTTAAACTTTGCATAATCATGACATACATGTTCATTGCATTTCGATAGACTGTAATCTTGCTGACGGAGAGTACGTCCTCGTGCCGGAGCAAGGAGCTACCCAGGAGGTTGCCCCCGACCCAGCACCAGAGCCTGCACCAGAGGACCTGCCTGCCACTGCTTTGGAAGGCAAGCCCCGGTTTTATGCATAACCTGTTAATTATGCTATTTTACTTCACTTAATGATTGTAGGATTGAATGTGCACTTAGGTGTAGGAATTGTTTGAAACCCTAGTTGCATGATCTCAGGAATCCTATTGAGATGAATACTAGTATGCTAAGTCGAGTAGCTGCTTTATTAAGTAGGATCTCGGTAGAAGTCGAGTGATTTTTCTAGCACTCGCGCGAGGTTAGGAATTGGTTGTATCCACTTTCCTATCATATTAATGTGGTTTGTGGGCAACAATCCATGGGGATTGGTTGTTCACGGGATGAAAAGTTGATTAAGGATTGAGGTGTGGTACCGTGAGTCAAGCGTTTGAACGTACTAAACACATACCGAGAAATATGGTAAATTGGTAAGCCTAGTACCTGAGTGAACCTGGCAGTGGACATACCTCCTCACGCGACCTGAGACGTAGTCTCCCATTCCGGTTATGGTGGGTACAAGTGCGGTCACTGCACGACGGCCAGTCGGGGTCAGTGAGGCATTGTACGCCAAGGCGGTGAGACCTGATCTGCTGACGGGGAATCGATGGGGACGGTTGATGTGTGTGGGGACGGAGTGCCCCTGCATGTCGTGTGTTTAGGTTTACCTTGCAAGGATAAAAACTCGATTCGAATCGTCTGTTTCTCGCAGCTAATGAGACTGCTTGATCCATGCTGCTACATTGAGTAACAAGTGGAACTGGTTGAGATGATACAAACTGTTGATTGCTAATAATGCTTGCTACGATGTATGAATAGATAGTACACTTTTAGCCTTAAGAGAGTCACACTAAATTTTGATTAAGTTAAAATCTTGATTTAGAAACTCAGCTAGTGCTTTTGGCAACCAGACCCCACAGCCAAACAGCTGCATGTCTAGAGGTAGAGGAGTATAGACTCCTCACACCGGGTAAGTCTAGCTGAGTATTAGTATACTCAGCCTTGCTTGTGGCATAATTTTACAGGTTCTCTCGAGGACATGGTTGCTGGAGTGACTTGGCCATCCACCCTGCCACCGGGTTGGACTGTCGAGTGGGACCCTGCCTCGGCTGAGGAGGAGCATGAGGAGTGATGGGACGGGCTTCCCCATCCCTCCATTTATTTACCGTTAGTTTAATTTCCGCTGCACTCCAAAAACAATGATGGTTACTTTTGCGAAAACTCCGATGGTGATAATGGTGATGTAATAACTTAATACTCTTTCATGCATGGTTTGATGCTTTATTGTATTTGCTCTGTGACTCACCATCGAGTGAGATTGTGGTACTTGATCCTGTCAGTGGCCGTGTCGGACTAGATCCGAGGGATTGACGGGTTATTCCCATTTAAGTGTGGTCTAGCCTCTAAGGCCGGACGTAGGCACTTAAGTTGGAATAATTCGGGCAGTTCCGCCACAGCTGGTATCGGAGCTTGTACCACCACAGAGGAATCAATAAAACATGGATACCATCCCTTTTCTAAAAGTAAAACTTGATAGAAACAATGTTGGATAGATAGTAGGGCGAGCAGGATAGACCTAGGACGTGAAGCCTTAGGATAATAGAAGGGTAGCTAGGTGGCTAAGTGGCTAGGCCCTACAGGCCACTTTTACAGGATGGGAGTTCTTCCCTATTCCTTTTATTTTCTTGTGAGGTCGTTCAGGACGTGCATGCATGCATTCTTAATTAAGTAAATAATTGACTAAGTAAAAAGGACTTAAAAGTGAAATAGCAGCCAACTAGGTCCCCAATACCTTTTTCTTTTAACTAGAGGCAGGTTGAGTTTTGTTTTCCTTGTTCTTTTTGTACTTCTTTTTCTTTACTTACGCTTAACCGTGCACAGATGACTTCCCACGGATCCTCCGAGGATGGAGATGCACTGACCCACACTGACGGACTTGCACGAGAGGGTTTTCCCCGCATCTTGTGGGAGGTGCTTCAGGGGGCGGGATATTTGACACCCCCTCAGTACACGGTGCAGCAGTTCGAGAAGCACCGGGTACCCCGCTGCCGGGTGAGGATGACTTTGGAGCCTCATCCCCTACAGCCAGGCTGGCGTTCACTGGACTCCGAGTCCTATGGATACCGGGCTGAGGACACTATTGAGGCTATTGCTCTACATGGACTGACCACCTTCTGTGGATTTCACCCCTTGGAGTTGGCTACTCACCCCATTGGGTTGTTCCCTGCGGAAAAGGAGGACGACCCGATGTGGAAGGACCGGGTGGAGCATGCCAAGGACATCTGGGCTCTCTACCCGGGCCACACCGCTCACTTGTCTGTGCGATGCATGAATGCTCTGTATCGTCTGCAAGTGATGCGTGGGGAGGCCATGTCCCACCTGATGGCATTGCTGGAGGACACCAAGATCACCCTGGATAACAGGGAGGAGCTCGTGGTGGACTTATCCCAGGAGCTGGTGGAGAAGGATCTACAGGTGGAGCAGCTGACTGACGAGATTCATGAGTTGGAAGAGCTGGTGGGCACCAGGGAGAATACCATTGAGGTCCTCGAGGATCAGCTCCTCAACACTCAGCAGCAGTTAGCAGAGGCTAATGCGCATCTGGACATGCATCATCAAGAGATCCATGATGCGGAGGCTGACGAGGACGTTGACATCGAGGGAGGAGACGAGTCTGCCTCCAGTGTGGACACCGCTGGCTCAGGGAGACCACCTTCCCCCGAGTCTAGCGTCGCCTCGTTCGCTCAATAGATGCCAGACTAGTACTAGAAGTTGGTGATAGTTGGACTCCTCGCCGCTAGCTTAGCTTTTGCACCCTTAGGGTACTAGGCTAGGTAGAGTTGAGTCTTTTGATCCTTGATGTAACCAGTAGTAAAACTCTTTTGGATGTTCAGGGATGACTTAAATTCGGATGGAAGGATTATGTTTTCGTTTGTTTTATTTGGAATCTATCAAATTACTTTGACTCCCCTACCATGTTCGAACCTTAAGCTTGGAGATGTGTTATTAAGCAACCATGTGACTTTTTCAGATGGCTGGGAGAGCACGCCGTGGTCAGAATGAGCACGTTCCTCCACCGCCACCGCCTCCCACTCTGCAGGAGCTCATGGCCCAGCAGAATGAGATTCTGAGGCAGCTAGCTCAACGTCAGCCACCACCTCAGCATTATGGTGGAGACCATCAGCGTCACCCCGTCGCTGCTACTTACCAGGAGTTTCTCAGCACCCAGCCACCATTGTTTACCAGGACGGAGGACCCACTAGATGCAGATGTGTGGTTGAGGGTGGTAGAATCCAAGTTTCCATTGCTCCATGGGGCTTGCTCGGAGGTCACCAAGGTCAGGTTCGCCACCCAGCAGCTTCGTGGACCCGCAAGGACTTGGTGGGACCATTTTCTGGCTATGCAGCCGGATGGTAGAGAGGTGGAGTGGAGGGAGTTCAAGGCCGCTTTCAGAGGGCATCATATTCCCGCTGGCATCATGGACCGGAAGCTCAATGAGTTTCTGGCACTCACTCAGGGCAGCAGGACAGTGTTACAATATGCCCAGGCCTTCAACGATTTATGTCAGTATGCCGGATACCATGCAGATACGGATGAAAAGAAGCGAGACAGGTTCAGGAGAGGGCTCAGCACCAAGCTCCGTGACCGTCTCAACACCGTCAGGGCCAACAGTTACAATGAGTTGGTCAACATGGCTATCTCCCAGGAGGACTGCATCTTAGCTCGGCAGGCGGAGAAGAAGAGGAAGACCCCTGTGGCCGGACCCTCGTCACAGCCACAGCGCTTCAGAATTGTGTCTGACTCCCAGAGCAGGGGACCCCAGCAGCAGCAGCAAGGAAGGTGGGTGATCAGGCCACCACAGCAGCAGCAGCAGCAGCAGGCACCCAACCGTGCCCAATTCCCAGTTCAGAGGAACAACCAGCAGCAGCAGTACCGCCAGGCTAATGATAACCGGTGTTTCACTTGTGGCAGTACTGGGCACTATGCCAAGAATTGCCCCAAGAACCAGCAGAGGCAGGGGCAGAATGTCAACCAGAACCAGGGAAAGAGGCAGAAAGTGCAAGTAAGGCAGGGCAAGCTGAACTTCACTACAATGGCTGACATTCCAGAAGGGGCACCCGTCATGACTGGTATCTTTACAGTTTTAAATTTTCCTGCTACTGTTCTTTTTGATTCTGGTGCATCGCATAGTTTTGTCAGTGCCAAATTTAGTGTCAAGTGCCAGTTGCCTTTTTGCCACACCCACGGGGCTATTACCATTTCCACCCCGGGAGGCAGGATTGCCACTAACCAAATCAGCATGAAGGTACCTCTAAAGTTTGGTAGTTTGATAATTAAAACTGACCTTCTTATTTTGGGACTGGATAGTGTGGATGTCATCTTGGGGACTGATTGGTTGACCAGACATCAGGCAATACTGGACATTGCGGCCAGAGCCATTGAAATTCATTCCCCTGTTTATGGCGAGACTGTTTTGTATTTACCCAACCAGGGTGGTACCCAGTCTTGTGCCTTTGTTATGGCAGAGTCTCCAGTAAGGCAGATCCCAGTAGTCTGCGACTACCCCGATGTCTTTCCGGAGGAATTGCCAGGAATGCCACCTGACAGAGATATTGAGTTCGCCATTGAATTGCAACCCGGGACTGCTCCTATCTCCAAGAGACCTTATAGGATGCCTCCCGCAGAGTTGGCGGAATTGAAGAAGCAACTGCAAGAATTGTTGGACAAGGGATTTATTCGACCAAGCACTTCACCATGGGGATGTCCCGCCTTGTTCGTGAAGAAGAAGGATGAGAGTTTGAGGATGTGTGTTGATTACCGCCCTCTCAATGCGGTGACTATCAAAAACAAGTACCCGTTACCCCGCATTGATGTTCTGTTTGATCAGTTGGTAGGAGCCAAGGTATTCTCCAAGATAGACCTTCGCTCGGGCTACCATCAGATCAAGATTCGAACCAGTGATATTCCCAAGACGGCTTTCTCTACCAGATATGGGCTCTATGAGTTTTTGGTGATGTCTTTTGGGCTAACCAATGCCCCGGCTTATTTCATGTACTTGATGAACTCAGTATTCATGCCAGAGCTGGACAAGTTTGTGGTTGTCTTCATTGATGACATTCTGGTTTATTCCAAGAATAAAGATGAGCACACGGAGCATCTGCATATTGTGCTTCAAAGGCTTCGTGACCATCAGTTGTATGCTAAGCTGTCCAAGTGTGAGTTCTGGCTGAAGGAAATAAAATTCTTGGGTCACACAATCTCTCAGGATGGGATATCAGTTGACCCTGAGAAGGTGCAAGAAGTGATGGACTGGAAACCCCCGACTACAGTGAAGCAGATTAGGAGTTTTCTGGGATTGGCAGGGTATTACCGACGATTTATTCCGGATTTCTCTAGAATTGCCAAGCCAATGACGGAACTGTTAAAGAAAGGAGTCAAATTTGAGTGGAGCCAAAAGTGTGAAGATGCTTTTCATACCCTGAGGCAACATTTGACAACAGCTCCAGTGCTAGCTCAACCCGACAACACCAAGCCATTTGAGGTTTATTGTGATGCTTCTGGTACCGGATTGGGTTGTGTGTTGATGCAAGAGAGCAGAGTGATTGCTTATGCTTCCCGAGCCCTCAGACCTCATGAGCAGAATTACCCGACACATGATTTGGAGTTGGCAGCAGTAGTTCATGCTCTCAAGATATGGAGACACTACTTGATGGGAGCTCACTGTAACATTTACACTGATCACAAGAGCCTCAAGTACATTTTCACTCAGGCAGATCTGAATATGAGGCAGAGGAGATGGCTGGAATTAATCAAGGACTATGATTTGGAGGTGCATTACCATCCTGGCAAGGCAAATGTTGTGGCAGATGCTTTGAGCCGAAAGGCCCAATGTAATTGCATGAATATGGATGCAAGAATCACCACCTTGTGTGATGAGTTGTGCAAACTGAACCTGGAAGTTGTTCCTTCCGGTGAATTGGGATATATAGCAGTGGAGCCCACATTGCAAGAGCAAATAGCTCAGGCACAGTTCGGGGATAAGGGTGTTCAGATCATCAAGGATATGATCAAGCAAAAGGCCGAGAAATACAAGTGTTTCCGTCAGGACAGTAAGGGAATTTTATGGTTTGAAGATCGATTGGTTGTTCCCAAAAATCCAGAGCTCAGAAGGAAGATATTGGATGAAGCTCACCTTTCTAAGTTCTCCATGCACCCGGGTAGCAACAAGATGTACCATGATCTCAGACCTCTTTATTGGTGGACCAGGATGAAGAGGGAAATTGCCAAGTACGTTTCGGAATGTGACACTTGTCAGAGGGTAAAAGCTAGTCATCTGAAAGCAGCAGGCCCTTTGCAACCCCTTCCCATACCATCTTGGAAATGGGAGGACATTTGCATGGATTTCATAGTGGGATTACCCAATACCTCCCGGCACCATGATTCCATATGGGTTATTGTGGACAGATTGACCAAGACGGCTCATTTCTTACCAGTGCACACTACCTACCGGACGGAGAAGTATGCAGAAATTTACATCGACCAGATAGTTCGTCTGCATGGGATACCAAGGACCATAGTTTCTGACCGAGGAGCACCTTTTGTGGCACGATTTTGGGAGCAATTACAGGAATCACTTGGGACCCATGTAATTCGAAGCTCAGCATATCACCCTCAAACAGATGGTCAAACCGAAAGGGTAAATCAGGTCTTGGAAGACATGTTGAGAGCTTGTGCACTACACTATGGAAAGGACTGGGACAAGTGTCTGTCCTTGGCAGAATTTTCTTACAATAACAGCTATCAGTCTAGTCTGAAAATGGCACCTTTCGAGGCTTTGTATGGGAGACGATGCAGGACCCCGCTAAATTGGTCTCAACCAGGAGAAAGGGAAATATTTGGGCCAGATTTGGTAATTGAAGCAGAGGAAAAGGTTAGAGTTATCAGGAAGAACTTGGAAGCTGCTCAGGCCAGGCAAAAGAGTTATCATGACCAGAGACGGAAGCCACTGCAGTTTGAGGTGGGAGATCATGTCTATCTTAAGGTATCACCAACCAAGGGTGTCCAGAGATTTGGGATCAAGGGCAAGTTGGCCCCTCGCTACATTGGACCTTATAAGATCAAGGAAAGTTGTGGACCCGTAGCCTACCAATTGGAATTACCACCCCATATGTCAGCAGTTCACAATGTGTTCCATGTATCTCAGCTGCGGAAATGTGTTCGTCTACCCACTGAAGTGCTACCAGAACCAGACATTGAGATAGAACCAGACTTGTCCTACCAAGAGTACCCCGTCAAGGTATTGGATCAGAAGGAAAGATCAACTCGGGCAAGGTCAATCAAGATGTATAAGGTTCAGTGGAGTCATCATTCAGCGGAAGAAGCTACATGGGAGACGGAGGATTTTCTACGCTCTCGCTTCCCCGACTTTCTACCCAAAGAAGCCGGTACGTAACCCCGAAACCCCACCCCCACCTGCCCTTTGAATACAATTATAAGAAAAACTTAGATAACAAGGATAGTCTAAGTTATGGATTTAACTTAAGAAGGGCTTCCTTCTGAAGTTGCAAAGAGGATGACATTCGAAGAACAGTTAACAAGAGAAACTTATGTAAAGGAGAAACACCACCATCACCCCTTCAAGCACCCCTCCAAGGAACTCTACCTAAATCTCGGGACGAGATTCCTTTAAGGGGGGAGGGCTGTAACACCCAGGTGTTACCCTGGCTAGAGCCACTTTGGCACTAGAAGCTGTGATCACAGAAGATCAAGGCTTAGGGCAGCACATAAGAACTTGGGGCTCATGTGCTAATTAAGTTGCCCATGACATAAGAAACATTACCCTAAATCCTTGCACACTCACTATCTTGGACAATAGGGGGGAGAAGAACCCTAGATCTCTCCAAAGCCCTACCTTCCAAAACCCTAAGTAAAGGGGGGGAAGAAAGTGATTAAGTGGGTAAAGCATGTGTAATCTTTACCCAAACCCTAAGCAACATTATAACCATCCTTTTGGAGAGGGAAATTTTGCAAAAAGGCCCCTGGAGAAACCCCATTTCAATTCTCCAAGTGGAGAGAGAGCTAGAGCTCTCTATTTCTCTCTAAGTCACATTTTAGCCCTAATTCAAAGACCAGCCGTGTTCACTTTGAAAATGGCGCCAAAACCACTTGGGTTCTATACCAAAAATGTGCTATACCACTTAAGGCACCCCCTGGAAAAATTTGAAACCGAGACTTGGACGTTTGACAGCACTTGACATCAGTTTTGTCACTGAGTGGGCAGTGAGACAAACCAAACTTGGCACCGGTCTATCTCCTAACCTAGGGCGTATCCTCCCTTGGAACTCACATGAAATAGGTAGCTCTAGGTGCAGGGAAGAGATCTTTCACAGTCGACATGGCGAGATTCGTACGCTTGGCCGCTCAGCAGAGCGAAGAACACGGGCAGAAGCAAAGCGCCACGTGTTCGACGCGCTCTGAGCTCGCCAGAGCACGCCCGCGCGCGCCCCTCGCGCCCGTGTCGCGCCAAACGGGCAAGCCAGCGCCCTGGTCTGCGCCCGCGCCTATAAAACCCTCCCGAGCTTCGACCATACCCGTCCGCACCCACCCGACCCTCGCCGGAGCTTGGTTCGCCGTCGTTGGCCCGTGCGCAGCTGTCCGCAGCCACCCAGTCTCCCTGCCACCGTAGACCGGCCCGCCCAGCCATTTCCAGCCCCGTCCAGCCCCCAGAGAAGATTGTGCACCCCTCTGCGAGACTCCCCGAGCAAGGAATCGGAGTTTCCTTCGCCGGAGAAGCCAGTCCACCCTCGCCGGAGCTCTCGACCCCGCCGGAGTTCGTGGACCGGGTAATCCACTTAGCCATTCTTCGATTCCTTGTGCACGCAGTCGCTACATGACCCCGTGATGCTCACCGTGCCCTTGGATTGGACCAGCTCGCCGTAGTTTGGCCGGTACACTCGCCTCCGACGAGCACATCCGCCTGCGCTCGTGGACCGGGCGACTCCGACCACCTCCGACGACGAGCCGTACCTCGACGTGACCGCCAGAGCCTCCCCGAGCCGACCCCACCCTTCGCGGACCTCCCTCGCCGCCGGTAAGCCGCGCCGTCCTTTCTTTCCTGCGGCGACTGTTCTGTTTAGGGGAGGGACCGCGGGTGTGAGGAAGAAAACCCTGGGGGGTTAAGTGTAAGGCCCAAGACTCACATGAATAGTGGTCCGAGGGTAGATCTGCGAATGTTGAATCAGTTTAACCCCAGGGGTCTCAGTGCAAACTGGTTTTTCCAGAAAACCTTAATTAAATCTGTTTTAAATTGGGCAGCAACTTTGAAAATGCATAACTTCTGTTTAAATCATCCAAATTTGGTCAAACCAATTTTGCCAGACTCTAAATAATGTAACCTGTCTAAGAAAAATATAAAACCTCATATGAACTAGAGAAAAATATAAGGTTCAGATTTATTTTCAGTTTTAGCCAAAAGCTTAATAATAGCAAGAAAAATAGTTGCACTATTTAACTAGGGTTAGAAAAATTTGGAGAAGTTTATATTCACCCACTAACCTAGTTAAAAATGTTAAACCTCTCTGTCCATTACATTAAGATAGTTTTAACCCCTTATTCTATAATATGCTTAAGTTTAAGGAAAATAGAAAAAGTGCTATAAATGATGAACCAGAGAGCACACCTATTTTTGCTGAGATGCTTAGTCAATGTAGTTCACTGGAAAAATGTATTATGCCCTGTTGTAGTGTAAAATAAGCAAGATACCTTTTAAATGAAGAAAATAGGGATAACTTAGAGAAACCCTACAAAAATACCCCTAAGGTGAAACCTCCCCAAACCCTAGGATAACTAATGTGTTGATAATAAGAACTTAAGAAAAATCTGAAATCTGTTGTTTGATATTTTTCAAATAACAAGTTAGTTCTAATCACTCTTTTTGCACCAAAGTTTAGAAATTCACCATTAATTGACCACCATGTTGCTCTCTGTCATTTTTAGTACACAAGCTTTTTATCACTACTAGAGGCCAGCAAAATTAACCATTAGGTCAGAAACCACTTTAATAAGGGACTTGTAGTGTAAAGTGGCCCATTTTGTATAACTATTGTTATTTTTGTTTAAAGCCTAGCTTTTGTACCTTAAGCCTCAAATTATTAAAACAAGCTAAAATAGCCAGTGTCAACCCACTGTAATTTTTACAAAATTTTTGGAAATTTTTAAACTACCATCATAGTTCAAAACCCCTACTAGAAACCCTAGATAGGACTTAAGAAAGGAAAATGGATGGTGGAATTTAAGGTCCCCCTAAGACCTTTATAATTGTCCACTAAAATCTATAAAGGCAATACAAATCCAATATGCTATTTTAAAAGGAAAGCCTAAACCTAAAAGGGTGATAAGTCTATGTATACCACTAGAAGACCCTCGTAGCCAAGAAGCCCTAAGTTAATTCTTGACTTAAATTCTGTAGCTTAATGTTCTTAAACTTTGCATAATCATGACATACATGTTCATTGCATTTCGATAGACTGTAATCTTGCTGACGGAGAGTACGTCCTCGTGCCGGAGCAAGGAGCTACCCAGGAGGTTGCCCCCGACCCAGCACCAGAGCCTGCACCAGAGGACCTGCCTGCCACTGCTTTGGAAGGCAAGCCCCGGTTTTATGCATAACCTGTTAATTATGCTATTTTACTTCACTTAATGATTGTAGGATTGAATGTGCACTTAGGTGTAGGAATTGTTTGAAACCCTAGTTGCATGATCTCAGGAATCCTATTGAGATGAATACTAGTATGCTAAGTCGAGTAGCTGCTTTATTAAGTAGGATCTCGGTAGAAGTCGAGTGATTTTTCTAGCACTCGCGCGAGGTTAGGAATTGGTTGTATCCACTTTCCTATCATATTAATGTGGTTTGTGGGCAACAATCCATGGGGATTGGTTGTTCACGGGATGAAAAGTTGATTAAGGATTGAGGTGTGGTACCGTGAGTCAAGCGTTTGAACGTACTAAACACATACCGAGAAATATGGTAAATTGGTAAGCCTAGTACCTGAGTGAACCTGGCAGTGGACATACCTCCTCACGCGACCTGAGACGTAGTCTCCCATTCCGGTTATGGTGGGTACAAGTGCGGTCACTGCACGACGGCCAGTCGGGGTCAGTGAGGCATTGTACGCCAAGGCGGTGAGACCTGATCTGCTGACGGGGAATCGATGGGGACGGTTGATGTGTGTGGGGACGGAGTGCCCCTGCATGTCGTGTGTTTAGGTTTACCTTGCAAGGATAAAAACTCGATTCGAATCGTCTGCTTCTCGCAGCTAATGAGACTGCTTGATCCATGCTGCTACATTGAGTAACAAGTGGAACTGGTTGAGATGATACAAACTGTTGATTGCTAATAATGCTTGCTACGATGTATGAATAGATAGTACACTTTTAGCCTTAAGAGAGTCACACTTAATTTTGATTAAGTTAAAATCTTGATTTAGAAACTCAGCTAGTGCTTTTGGCAACCAGACCCCACAGCCAAACAGCTGCATGTCTAGAGGTAGAGGAGTATAGACTCCTCACACCGGGTAAGTCTAGCTGAGTATTAGTATACTCAGCCTTGCTTGTGGCATAATTTTACAGGTTCTCTGGAGGACATGGTTGCTGGAGTGACTTGGCCATCCACCCTGCCACCGGGTTGGACTGTCGAGTGGGACCCTGCCTCGGCTGAGGAGGAGCATGAGGAGTGATGGGACGGGCTTCCCCATCCCTCCATTTATTTACCGTTAGTTTAATTTCCGCTGCACTCCAAAAACAATGATGGTTACTTTTGCGAAAACTCCGATGGTGATAATGGTGATGTAATAACTTAATACTCTTTCATGCATGGTTTGATGCTTTATTGTATTTGCTCTGTGACTCACCATCGAGTGAGATTGTGGTACTTGATCCTGTCAGTGGCCGTGTCGGACTAGATCCGAGGGATTGACGGGTTATTCCCATTTAAGTGTGGTCTAGCCTCTAAGGCCGGACGTAGGCACTTAAGTTGGAATAATTCGGGCAGTTCCGCCACAGTCGTCACAGAGCGTGCGGGGCGCCATCATTGCCTATTTGGCGGAGCGAGCCAGATGGGACGTCGGTCTTGTTCCCCGTAGCCTGAGTCAGCTCGGGGTAGGGTAATGATGGCGCCTCCTGTCGACGTGGTCGGTCTGCGCCCTAGGTTGGGCGATGTGGAGGCTCCTCCGAGGTCGAGGTCGAGTCTGTCTTCCGTGGCCGTGGTCGAGTCCGAGCCCCTGGGTCGGGCGAGGCGGAGACCGTCAGCTGAGGCCAGGGCTGAGTCCGAGCCCTGGGGTCGGGCGAAGCGGAGTCCGTCGTCTTCCGGGGCTGAGCCCGAGTCCGAGCCCTGGGGTCGGGCGGAGCGGAGTTCGCCGTCTTCCAGGGCTGAGCCCGAGTCCGAGCCCTGGGTCGGGCGGAGCGGAGTTCGCCGTCTTCCGGGGCTGAGCCCGAGTCCGAGCCCTGGGTCGGGCGGAGCGGAGTTCGCCGTCCTTCGGGGCTGAGCCCGAGTCCGAGCCCTGGGTCGGGCGGAGCGGAGTTCGCCTTCTTCCGGGGCTGAGCCCGAGTCCGAGCCCTGGGTTGGGCGGAGCGGAGTTCGCCGTCTTCCGGGGCTGAGCCCGAGTCCGAGCCCTTGGGTCGGGCGAGGCGGAGTTTCCTATGACGCCCGAGGCCGGCCTTGGCTGCTGTCAGCTTCACTCTGTCGGGTGGCTCAGCAGTCGGAGCGGCGCAGGCGGCGCTGTCCTCTTGTCAGACCGGTCAGTAGAGCGGCGAAGTGACTGCGGTCACTTCGGCTCTGTCGACTGGAGGGCGTGAGTCAGGATAAAGGTGTCAGGCCACCTTTGCATTAAATGCCCCTGCGATTTGGTTGGTCGGCGTGGCGATGTGGCCAAGGTTGCTTCTCGGTGAAGGCTAGGCCTCGGGCGAGCCGATAGTGTGCCCGTTGCTGGAGGGGGGTCCTCGGGCGAGACGTAGGTTCTCCGGGGTCGGCTTCCCTTGCCCGAGGCTAGGCTCGGGCGAGGCACGATCATGTCCCTTGAACAGACCGATCCTTGACTTAATCGCACCCATCAGGCCTTTGCAGGTTTGTGCTGATGGGGGTTACCAGCTGAGATTTAGGGGTCTTGAGGGTACCCCTAATTATGGTCCCCGACAAGTAAGCTCTTCTGCAAAAACGAATCTTTGAAATTTGATGAGCTTTACCTTGATTCCCAACAAATTAGAATACCCTTGAGAGTCTTTTATTTAGTTGGGTAAGTCTTTGTAATACCCAAAGTTGTAGACCATATAAATTAAGGATAACCCTCTTGTGTATTTTGCTTCTATATACTATCATATGAGAACACTCACTTTTAAAAGAAAATAATCGACAAAAGACACATGAACAACTTATGCATCATGTTGAGTTTTATTTGTTTGTGCATTTAATAATAAAATAATAATAATAATAATAAAATATAAATATTGAGTTGAGAATTTGAAGTTAACCCAAAAGGTGCACTTTAGGAAATAGGAAATGATATATATATATATATATATATATATATATATATCTCTACTACTTATTAAGTTAGCAATAGTAGCCTGCCTTTTTGTGTTCTGCCGTGTAGTCTCTGACAGGTAGGGCCCGCTTGCTCCACATTTTTTTACAAAAAATAGAACTACTGCACATATCACGTGCACAGGAAGACACATGCACTGTGTGATAATAATCGTACAACTACAATGCACAAGAAGACATATAAGCAGGTTTCAACACTAATCGGTAGGCAATGTGGTACTAATTTTACCTTGCAAAAAAATGAAGACAGCCACATACGCCCTGTGAGGCCCATCTGCCGATTTGTGTTCTGCGAGGCCCATCTCCATGAAACCCTAGCCCCGCCCGCGGCATCCAGCCCTGCGCGGCTGCGCCCCCGCCCGCTTGCTCGCCTTGCGCCGCCGCCCGCTTGCTCGCCTCCAGCCGCGGTCGCGGCGTCCAGTGCCCAGCGCCACCGCCGCTCCACCACCGCCGCTCCACCGCTCCACCGCTCCATCCCGCCGGTGGACAGCCTCCACCAACGACCGGTCTCTCCCGCTCCGTCCGATCCCGCGACCCACGCGCACGGCTGTATCCAATACCTAACCTCCCAATGCTCCCAACCGCTAGCACGCCGACGCCTCCTCTTTCTCCCTCGCAAGTCCCCAACCCTCCGCGACTCCGATCTGCTCCGCGCCGCCCTCGCTTCCCACCCGCGCTAAGCCCGATGACGAGGACATCGACGAGGCCCGCGTGACGATGGCCTTCGCGGCTCCAATCCACCTCCGTGCCGCCCTCGCTCCCTGCCCGTGTCGAGCCCGAGGAGGACAAGGACGAGGATGAGGAGGGCAGCGACGCCAAGGTGGAAGGGACAGGTAGCGCTCGCGGTTGCTGTGAAATCTCTAGCAGGGAGGCAATCACCGTGGTGGGTAGTCCGGCTTGGGTGCGGCGGTGTGGACTGTTGCAGGTCCATCGGTGTTGGTGCGGGAGCGTGTGCCAGGGTCGGAGGGCGTCCTGGATCGGCTCTTTCGTTGGAAGGTTGCAGGAGGTGATGCGCACATTCATGGAGTGGGTCTGCGTCAAGAACCAAAGGCCTTCGCCGAGGAGGGTGTGGTTGCTGGCAGCTACAAGGTGCGGTGTGTCAGAGGCGGCGCACGAGGACATCCATAGCCTGCGGCGTCATGGGCGTGTGCTCGTTGCTGTTTCCCCAGAAGCAGCCATGCATCTTTGAAAGGTTGAACAACTGAATCACATTTCTCTCCCCATGTCTAGACCTACGATTTTGCATTGGGAGGTTAGGGATTTGGTCAATTAATATCCATGGTTTCTAGAATTTTGTAATTTATGCATACATCAAGTGCATGGATATGGGTACAGTTATTGTTTTTCTCATGGGCAACTGGAGTCAGCATTTGCTAAATTTGTTGGTTATTTATACTTTGTTTCATAGTATATTTCAGAGTTGTAATGACTGTTGTACACAGAAGTTTGGCAGTCACACAAGGTCTTAGTTGTTCCCTAAGATGGAGTGCTTTTCAGATTTGGATGTTAAGTAAGTTGGGGTTTCAACGCATAGCTTTACTCTTTGTATGAAGATACAATTTGCAGTGTTTCATAGTTTGTATAAGCTTTGGCATTTATACTTGACTAACTACATTTCACAGTATACTTACTGCTTATTCAGTGTTCACTTAGTTGAAGTCTATGCTGGACTCCTGAGGTCAGTCCATGATACTTTGCAATGGTCATAAGTAGACTAACTTGTAATTACATAGACCCGAGCTCATATATGTCAACATTTTCAAATTTTGTTGCCACTCACTACAAAACTGTTTCATAATCCCCAAGTTCATTTTACATGTACCCTGGTAGCTGCTCCTATTGCATCTGTTTAATACTGCAGAGGTTCTGTTTAATTTGTATGAACTCGGTTTGAAACCTAATTATTTCTTCTCTCATAGTCATCTACACGTGATGGTTGCTTCGAGCCGAACATCACCCGACAACCAGGTGAAGAATATTAAGTATTATTGATTGTTTCTATAACAACTTTGATAGTAATGTGCAGATATTCAGGATATGCTGGCCTAATAATGTTGCTCTCCCTCGTGTATGCGAAAATCAGATATGAGAATTGAAGACAAGAAAGGTTAATCACTATTAGCTTCAGTGGGTGCAAAACAGTCTGCATTGCTTGCCACCCAAAAGCTTCCAATACTTGTGGTAATACTTATCTGCAGGTTTTTGCCTAAGGGCATGTGGATCTGTTAGTTCACCTGCTACAAGAAAGAATGGCTACAAGGTTCACCGATGTTATTAGTGGTCTGTCGGTCTCGTGGGCTCCAAAACCAGAGAGCTCAATAGTCAAATTACAAAATAGGCAACAATGTTTGCGCTACTGTTGGTACGCCCAGCCAAAGGTTAGCTGCCATGTCCTCCCCTGCAGGTGTAGGTGTGCAATTGCTATTAAAAAAAGAAGATTCAATTAGGATTTCCTTTTTTAATGTAATTCAATTGGGATTTCTGGACGCTTTCCTGGCTGGTAATCCTTAGTGCCCGACTACTATTGTGAATGCATGTTGCTGACTTGCTTCCTTGCTTGTCAAGTCATTGCTGGTTAGCCAACCATTTTATTGTGTTGTTTTGCAATGCATGGAGTACTTGATGTCATAACTAGAATTTGTTTGGTGTCAGCTAGATGGTTCTGACTTCCCTACTGCTCTTTTCCTTCTTTTTCAGTTCCCGTCTGGGGCTAAGTCATTCTGCATGGTAACAGGTGTATGCCTCACTTCAGGCATGACACTTTATGAAGCTTGAAGTAACACTACTTCCTCAATGCTCAAGCAAAAATTGTATGTGCCTTTGACTGAACTATTATCCTTTATCTCATCAAACTTTGGGCATTACCATCTTTCATATGTTCCATTTGCTTTGTAAAGTGAATACCCTGTTTATTTTCTTTCCTCTTGTGTACTTATTTGCTTACCTTGTCAACTTGGAAGTGCCTTGGTTCTAGGATCTTCTGTACATATCTCGCTAATATATTACAAGAATAATGTTTTGTTAGTGCCTACTGATATGCTCCTTTGAACTGAGACCACAACATGCCTGCACAAAATTCTGGAACTTTGTTTATACCAAATGCAGTGGAGCACAATATGTATTGAGTGAGTCCTCTTTCAGTTTAGATGACCAATTTATCGAGCTTCCCCTTCTTTTTGTTTAACAGTATATGACACGCTGGATTGAACTATTGGATCTTCCTTGTGCAACTCAACACGCATAAGAAATATATATATATATATACACTACTTATTAAGGCTACAAGAGTAGCCTGCCTTTTTGCGTTCTGCCTCCCATAGATCTGGATCGTCCGTTAGCCTGTGTGAATCTGCACCGTCCATTCGTGACTCCCTGTCCACCCACGCCGCCCCCAGGCTTCCGCGCCGCGCGAGCAACCCTCCCTCTCAGTTCTCCCACTGCTGCGCCGCCTCCCGCACCCCCACAGCCTGGAGCAGAGGTGGAGCACGTCGCGGTCGTGCGGCGCGAGGCGGGCCGGGTCTATGTCTCCCGCGACGCGCGCGGACATGCTGCAGAACTTGTTCTTGAGGCGGTGTAACACCCGGTTTTAAAGGACAAAGCCGGGTGCATCTCATACATGCGCCAAGAAGACAACATATATAATAACAGAGTGTATAGAGATAAATGTCATAAACATCAGAGTACATATTACATAGCGGAAGACTTACAAAAATAATAAAAGATAAATATAACACGAACTAAGGATCGTCGGCGCCAATGTCGACTGGGAAACGCCACCTAGAACAGATCAAACTCCTCGCCTTGAGACTCCTCCTGAAACACCTGCTCTTCTCCTGTGGGGGGGGGTGTGAGACAGCAAGAGTGAGCTCACATACGATCATAGCTCAACAAGTCGTGGGGAATAATGTGGCATGAACTCACCAAAGGTGGGAGTTCATGTAGTGTAAGGCTGATCAATGAAATAAAGGCTGAAGCTGAGCATTGCTTTTATAAGTTGGTCAAAATTTTATTAGCAGTTACTAAGTGTAAGTAAATACCAAACCATAGTAATAATAAGTAAAAGTAATAATAAAATAATCCCAAATGCAATGAAATGACAAATTGAATTTAAGTTCCATAATTAATCATGTGAGGGTCCGAGCCGCTCTTGACCGTGAGCACGGCTAGTATACTAGTTTTACACTCTGCAGAGGTTGCGCATCTTTACCCACAAGTCATGTTACCCATCTGCCAAGAGATGGCCAATCCCATACACCTCTACCGAGGAGGCGAGGCAGGGTAACACTACGAGGCCTTTACAAAGTTCCACTAGCTTCAGACTACCCGCTACAGTTTATGGGAAGATCCAGTAAAGGGTTCCTGGCTGATAGCCATCGCAGCAAAATCAACCAGGGACCTCCCCGCACTGACCTCTCCCCTACTGCCCTTGCCCCTTTCGGGTAAGGTAGCCCTCCCCTAGTTTTCCTAGTTAATCAGCCAAGGGCGTCCCATTCCACCCTTGTGGTAGCACTGTTTTCCCGGGTGGTTCTCCATGTTCCCATTAACATAATGATCTTAACATGAACAAGGAATCATAAAACAGATAACAATAAATAGTGTAACAATGAGTGATGAATATCTCTATACCCAAATCCACATAAAGCAATAGCATGTACTACCCAAAACTTTAGTAGTAAAACCAGTGGTGAAGCAAGGTATAAAGATAGTCAAAATCTAGGGTATCCTATTGGGTCCCAGCAAAATTATCCTATGCAGATCATTATGAATAATAAGAACATGAATGGGTAAAAGAAGTGATCAAGGGCACAACTTGCCTGGCACTTGAGATTCCAGGTACCAACTTGCTTTTCAGATGACACGTCCTCGCGCTAAACGTAGCAATACAAGCAAACATGGTATATACAAAATTAACATCACACCAAACATAAGATTATACTGCATAATAATGATCTACACGTTGCTACGAGACTAACGCAACTTGAATGGATCAAATCGGAGTTAAAACGGAGGAGTTATGAATTTCCTAAGGTTTTATGTATTTGATATGAGATTAATTAGGAGATCAATTTTTATTATTGTTTTTATGTCAAAACAGAGGTACTATGTAATAAACAACATTATTACAAAATTACAGGAACTGGAATCATTAAATTTGGAGTTATATATTTTAAGTTATGGATTTTCTAATGTTTTATGTGCTTAATACAAGATTAAGTGATAGATAAATTTTAAGTCATCTTTCATGTTAAAACAGAGGCACTAATGGTTAGACAATAATATTATAAGAATTTAGGAACTGGAATGGGTCAATTTGGAGTTCATATGCATTTTCTACAATTTAAACAAGTTCTAACATTTATTTATGCACTAAAAATTGATTTCTGATATTAATTTCTGATTTTCAATGCTCTCTGGATTGGGCGTCATTTCCTGGAAAACTCAGGGGGCTCAGTGTAAGAATTTCACAGACTCAGGGAGATACCCGAGCGGACTGCGGGATGATTCCCTAGTTTGTCGGGGGCTTTTATGCAAATGATGCAGACGAAGGGGTACGGGATGGATCTGGCCGTTGATCCCCATCCCGATGGCTCGGATTAGACCATCACTTGAGTGAAGCGGTACACAAACGTGGTCCGCCCGATCTAGGATCTACGGTCACGATTTAAATAACCGAGCGCAGATCACATCCGTTCTAAACAAAGTGGACGGCCCAGATGAAGCAATCTGGGCAGCTATAGGTTTGATATAATCACCACCGTTGCCTCAGGATCCTAGGGACACGGCTGTGTCTTCTTCCTTACGTAGCAGCCTACGTATCCCATACGTATTGAACGCCGCCGTAACAGTGGGAATCAGCGGTACCCGCGGCTTGGAGAAGGGAAGAAGTGCTCACCGCCGATGCAGGAGGCCGACCGACGTTGAAGCGCGGATCCACAGCGAGGCGCAGACCCAGAGCTCGCCTTCTCCCTGCGTTCGCCTGTACCACCGCCGAGCGCAGTCGCAGAGGAAACCCGACGGCAGCGTGGTGACCGGTCCGAGCTCCACTCTGGGTTCCCAACTCCTGCGGCGAATTCGGTATGGATGGGGGCGAGACGGCGAGCGTAGGGTCGCGACGGAGGGGTCCAGCCACCGGAGGAAGCTTGCCAGGGAGGGTTGCCGAGCCGACCAGTCAGGGAATCATCAGCCGAGGGGATGAACGGCGTCTGCAGTACGGGGAAATATGGCCGGGTAGGGAGCGGCCGAGAGTCCAGGCGGTCCTCGGTTTTATCCCCGATGGCGAGGCTGGCATACGGTTGACTCCGTGGTCCTTGATTTCCGGCGACCGGAGCGCGTGCGAGCGAGTCGCACGGAGCGGCTGTAGGGATCCGTTTTCGGTGAGGTGGAAGAGGAATAGTGGAGGCGCGGGTCTGACAGTAGGGTCCCGCAACCAATGCTCTAACCACGCTCGTGTGCCCGCGGCTTACTGGCCAGTGGGCCCCTATCGTCGGCACGCAGCTGAAGAAGGAATCGGGGCCGCGCTGAGGAGTTGGGCCGGTCGAAGTATGTCTGGCAAGTGGGGACGAGCGGTCAGGGTCACACGGACGAGCGCAGAGGGGAACTGGGCCGCGTAGTTCAGTTCTGAGAGTGGGCCGAATTAGGTGTTTTCAGCCCGGTTAGGTTCTTTTCCCCATTTTCTTTTGTTTTTATTTTTTTTCTGTTTTCTTTTATTTACAATTCTTTTGAATCCCAATTTTGAATGCAATCTCAAATGCAAATTTGAACTCCTTTGAATTAAGCATATTGTTCATACCAAATTATGAGGGTTTTATTTAATTATCATATTATTTTATATTGGATATTACTTCCTTCTTCCCTCTAATCCTCTTGTCGTTATTATTTTATTTTTGTTCATATTATTATGGTTTTAAATGCACAAACAAAGATCCAATGTGATGCAAAGGTTTATTTTAGGTGTTATTAATTATTCAATCCCCCCTTTTGATGGTGTTTATTCACATGTGATATTAACTAGAGATGGTACACACATATAGATAAAGGAAATATTCTCTCTTCATATGAGTTACAAATTTAGGTATTACAAATCCTACCCCCCTTAAAAATAATCTCGTCCTCGAGATTTAGGAGGAACGAGGGAAAAGATAAGGAGAATCTACGCGAAGCTCTTCTTCTCTTCCCCAAGTAGCTTGATCTTCACTGTGGTGGCTCCATTGAACTTTGCACATCTTTATGACCTTATTCCTTGTAACTCGAGTCAAGGTATCCAACATCTTGACCGGGTACTCCGTGTAAGTCAAATCACCTTGAACACTGAGCTCTTCCATTGGTAACTGTTCCTCGAGAACACGGAGACATTTCTTAAGTTGAGACACATGGATTACATTATGTACTTCAGATAGATTATCATGTAGCTCGAGCTGATAGGCCATCTCTCCAACTCGCTTTAAGATTAAGAAAGGTCCAATAAAGCGAGGGAACAATTTGATCTTAACTTTAAATCTCCTCATTCCACGAAGTGGTGACACCTTGAGGTACACATAATCTCCTTCTTCAAATTCCAGTGGTCTTCTTCTATTATCAGCATAACTCTTTTGCCTGGTTTGAGCCACTCTCAAATTCTCTCGAATTATACGGACTTGTTCTTCTGCTTCCTGAATCAATTCAGGCCCAAAGAACTGTCTTCCTCTAATCTGATCCAATATAGAGGAGTCCTGCATTTCTTGCCATACAAAGTCTCGAACAGTGACATCTTCAGACTGGCCCAGTAACTATTATTACATGAGAACTCAGCATAAGGTAGGCTCTTGTCCCAACTACTACCATGCTGAAGGGCACAAACTCTCAACATGTCCTCCGATACTTGATTAGCTCTTTCAGTCTGTCCATCAGTCTGAGGGTGGTAGGCCAACAAAAATTCAACTTTGTATCCATATCCTCATGAAAACTTTTCCAAAATCTAGGGGTAAACTGTGATCCTCTATCCAAAATGATCTTCCTTGGTACATTGCGTAGAGACTTAATCCGAGACATGTATAACTTAGCCAATTGCGATCCCTTATAAGTAGTCTTGACAAGAATGAAGTGAGCCACTTTGGTCAGTCTATCCACAATAACCAATATAGAATCATATCCTTTCGAGGTGCGAGGCAATCCAGTAATTAAGTCCATACCAATCTCTTCTCACTTCCACTCGGACATCTTTGGTGGGTGTAATAGTCCAGCTGGTCTTTGGTGTTTGGTCTTAACTCTTTGACACCCATCGCACATAGCCACATGTGTAGCCATATCTCTCTTCAATCCATACCACTAGTATTTCTGCTTCGAATCCTGATACATCTTGGTACTGCCAGGATGAATAGAACAATCCAAGTCATGGGCCTCCTTTTGATTAGTCTCACGAAGGCTTTCAATCTCAGGAACACATCTCTTGTCCTCGAACCATACGGTGCCCTGCTCATCTTTCGTAAATTCCGGAACTCGACCTTCAGTAATCAGATCTTTAATCTCTTATATCTTAGCATCACCAATTTGTCCTTTGCGGATCTCTTGCTCCCAGGTAGGTTCCACATCAATAGTAACTCCTTCAGTGTGAGTAACTATCCCCAGGTTAAGTCTCCTGAAACTCTCAACAATCTCATCGAGTAGCTGGGCAACAACAGCTAAATGAACATGCTCCTTTCGACTCACGGCATCTGCAACCAAATTTGCCTTGCCCGGGTGATAGTGAATTTCTAAATCGTAATCCTTAATAAGCTCCAACCAACGGCGTTGCCTAAGGTTGAGATCCTTCTGAGTGAATATATACTTCAAATTCGTATGATCCGTGTATACTTGGCACTTCTCATCCCACTTGAATTCTCTTTCCTTCACCAAAAGCGAGGTCATAAGCTTAGCAATCTTAGAAAATCCTTCAATAAATCTTCATTAATATCCTGCAAGTCCCAAGAAACTTCGGTCCTCCGTAACCGTAGTGGGTATGCTCCACACCACTATCTACTTGACTTTAGCAGGATCCACTGATATTCCTCCATTAGAAATGATATGTCCAAGAAATGGCACCTCGCCAATCCAAAACTCGCATTTACCGTACTTGGCGTAGAGTTGATTATCTTAAAGCTTCTGTAGCACTAACCTTAGATGTTCTTCATGGTCACTCTCATTCTTAGAATAGATAAGGATATCGTCGATGAACACCACGACGAATCTGTCCAAATACTCCAAAAACATCTTATTCATCAAATCCATAAAATAAGCTGGTGCATTAGTTAATCCAAACGACATAACGATGATCTCATATAATCCATATCGAGTCGAGAAAGCCGTCTTAGGAATATCTGATGGTCTAATCTTCATCTGATGGTATCCCGATCGGAGGTCAATCTTCGAGAATACCCTGGCTCCTCTCATCCGATTAAATAAATCCTTAACGCAGGGTAACAGAAACTTGTTCTTCGCAGTGACATCATTAAGGGACCTTTAATCCACGCACATCCCTTACAATCCATCGTTCTTCTTTACAAACAAAACCGGTGCTCTCCAAGGTGAAGACTCGGACGAATGTACTCAGCCTCTTGCAAATCCGTTAAGTGCTTCTTGAGTTCTTTTAACTCTTCTACAGACATTCTATACTGCTTGGCTCCAATATTATAGCAGTAACTCCAAATTCTCTACCCATAATGGTCAATGTCAATCTACGTGTCATTTGATTCGCCTCAACAGGTCCTTTAGGTGTAATTACTCCCATGGGTTTTTCTCATATTGTCCAACACATACGCCCAAACCAAAATCTCAGCATGACGCATAATTTTATTATCAACTCATGGGGTCAAATAGACCTTTTTATTCCTCCTAAAATGGTATCATACCGAATACTAATTAAAGGAACATGTAGATCTTACAAATAGTAGTAATTTACATATATGTTTATGTAGCTTGGTGGAGCCGGTGGTGGTGGAGATGATGGTTGCTCTTGTTGTTGTCTCTCCAACCGTGATTGCCTTATTTCTTGTTGTATCTCCAGACGAGCCTGACGTATTTCCTCGCGTTCTTGTCTTATCTGGCTTTGCATTTCGGTCATCATGTCTGTCAATTGCTGTATTACCAGCCTTTGGGTTGCGATCACTTGCTCGGTTTCAACAGGTGGGGGATTTGGAGGGTTCATTTCTGTTTGCTGCTGCGTGATAATCTTTCCTTTCCTGGTATTGACCATCTGAGTTAGATACATAAGGTAAGAAAGAGTAGTAGACAAGGCAGTAATTACAATCATGTTACTTTGGGGAACTTATTAGCTAAGTAGATTAGTGTGTCACCTACTAAAGCTAATACAGTACCTTATAGTGGTACATGCTAAAATGCCCAACTATAATGTTGCAATCAATCAAAGAAGCAAATCAAGCATTTATCATCAGAACAATCAGCCAACATTTTTTTTTTTAATAGAGAAAATAGTTTTGGTTTGGTCTTAGGCCTCCTATCTCTTAAAAATATCATAGGGGTAGGGATTCCAAGGTGTGAAATCCATCTTGTCTCAGAGTAGAAAAGGTAAGAATGATCAGAGTAGAACAGTAGAAGGTAAGATAGGATCAAGATGAGTGGAGAAAGAATCAGAATAAGGTGAGTGTAGAATGAATCAGAATGAGATAAGTAGGTAAGGGTTGTCCATTTCTATCTAGGTCTCGTCCTACAGTCAACATTTCCTCTGATACCACTTCTGTAACACCCGGTTTTAAAGGACAAAGCCGGGTGCATCTCATACATGCGCCAAGAAGACAACATATATAATAACAGAGTGTATAGAGATAAATGTCATAAACATCAGAGTACATATTACATAGCGGAAGACTTACAAAAATAATAAAAGATAAATATAACACGAACTAAGGATCGTCGGCGCCAATGTCGACTGGGAAACGCCACCTAGAACAGATCAAACTCCTCGCCTTGAGACTCCTCCTGAAACACCTGCTCTTCTCCTGTGGGGGGGGGTGTGAGACAGCAAGAGTGAGCTCACATACGATCATAGCTCAACAAGTCGTGGGGAATAATGTGGCATGAACTCACCAAAGGTGGGAGTTCATGTAGTGTAAGGCTGATCAATGAAATAAAGGCTGAAGCTGAGCATTGCTTTTATAAGTTGGTCAAAATTTTATTAGCAGTTACTAAGTGTAAGTAAATACCAAACCATAGTAATAATAAGTAAAAGTAATAATAAAATAATCCCAAATGCAATGAAATGACAAATTGAATTTAAGTTCCATAATTAATCATGTGAGGGTCCGAGCCGCTCTTGACCGTGAGCACGGCTAGTATACTAGTTTTACACTCTGCAGAGGTTGCGCATCTTTACCCACAAGTCATGTTACCCATCTGCCAAGAGATGGCCAATCCCATACACCTCTACCGAGGAGGCGAGGCAGGGTAACACTACGAGGCCTTTACAAAGTTCCACTAGCTTCAGACTACCCGCTACAGTTTATGGGAAGATCCAGTAAAGGGTTCCTGGCTGATAGCCATCGCAGCAAAATCAACCAGGGACCTCCCCGCACTGACCTCTCCCCTACTGCCCTTGCCCCTTTCGGGTAAGGTAGCCCTCCCCTAGTTTTCCTAGTTAATCAGCCAAGGGCGTCCCATTCCACCCTTGTGGTAGCACTGTTTTCCCGGGTGGTTCTCCATGTTCCCATTAACATAATGATCTTAACATGAACAAGGAATCATAAAACAGATAACAATAAATAGTGTAACAATGAGTGATGAATATCTCTATACCCAAATCCACATAAAGCAATAGCATGTACTACCCAAAACTTTAGTAGTAAAACCAGTGGTGAAGCAAGGTATAAAGATAGTCAAAATCTAGGGTATCCTATTGGGTCCCAGCAAAATTATCCTATGCAGATCATTATGAATAATAAGAACATGAATGGGTAAAAGAAGTGATCAAGGGCACAACTTGCCTGGCACTTGAGATTCCAGGTACCAACTTGCTTTTCAGATGACACGTCCTCGCGCTAAACGTAGCAATACAAGCAAACATGGTATATACAAAATTAACATCACACCAAACATAAGATTATACTGCATAATAATGATCTACACGTTGCTACGAGACTAACGCAACTTGAATGGATCAAATCGGAGTTAAAACGGAGGAGTTATGAATTTCCTAAGGTTTTATGTATTTGATATGAGATTAATTAGGAGATCAATTTTTATTATTGTTTTTATGTCAAAACAGAGGTACTATGTAATAAACAACATTATTACAAAATTACAGGAACTGGAATCATTAAATTTGGAGTTATATATTTTAAGTTATGGATTTTCTAATGTTTTATGTGCTTAATACAAGATTAAGTGATAGATAAATTTTAAGTCATCTTTCATGTTAAAACAGAGGCACTAATGGTTAGACAATAATATTATAAGAATTTAGGAACTGGAATGGGTCAATTTGGAGTTCATATGCATTTTCTACAATTTAAACAAGTTCTAACATTTATTTATGCACTAAAAATTGATTTCTGATATTAATTTCTGATTTTCAATGCTCTCTGGATTGGGCGTCATTTCCTGGAAAACTCAGGGGGCTCAGTGTAAGAATTTCACAGACTCAGGGAGATACCCGAGCGGACTGCGGGATGATTCCCTAGTTTGTCGGGGGCTTTTATGCAAATGATGCAGACGAAGGGGTACGGGATGGATCTGGCCGTTGATCCCCATCCCGATGGCTCGGATTAGACCATCACTTGAGTGAAGCGGTACACAAACGTGGTCCGCCCGATCTAGGATCTACGGTCACGATTTAAATAACCGAGCGCAGATCACATCCGTTCTAAACAAAGTGGACGGCCCAGATGAAGCAATCTGGGCAGCTATAGGTTTGATATAATCACCACCGTTGCCTCAGGATCCTAGGGACACGGCTGTGTCTTCTTCCTTACGTAGCAGCCTACGTATCCCATACGTATTGAACGCCGCCGTAACAGTGGGAATCAGCGGTACCCGCGGCTTGGAGAAGGGAAGAAGTGCTCACCGCCGATGCAGGAGGCCGACCGACGTTGAAGCGCGGATCCACAGCGAGGCGCAGACCCAGAGCTCGCCTTCTCCCTGCGTTCGCCTGTACCACCGCCGAGCGCAGTCGCAGAGGAAACCCGACGGCAGCGTGGTGACCGGTCCGAGCTCCACTCTGGGTTCCCAACTCCTGCGGCGAATTCGGTATGGATGGGGGCGAGACGGCGAGCGTAGGGTCGCGACGGAGGGGTCCAGCCACCGGAGGAAGCTTGCCAGGGAGGGTTGCCGAGCCGACCAGTCAGGGAATCATCAGCCGAGGGGATGAACGGCGTCTGCAGTACGGGGAAATATGGCCGGGTAGGGAGCGGCCGAGAGTCCAGGCGGTCCTCGGTTTTATCCCCGATGGCGAGGCTGGCATACGGTTGACTCCGTGGTCCTTGATTTCCGGCGACCGGAGCGCGTGCGAGCGAGTCGCACGGAGCGGCTGTAGGGATCCGTTTTCGGTGAGGTGGAAGAGGAATAGTGGAGGCGCGGGTCTGACAGTAGGGTCCCGCAACCAATGCTCTAACCACGCTCGTGTGCCCGCGGCTTACTGGCCAGTGGGCCCCTATCGTCGGCACGCAGCTGAAGAAGGAATCGGGGCCGCGCTGAGGAGTTGGGCCGGTCGAAGTATGTCTGGCAAGTGGGGACGAGCGGTCAGGGTCACACGGACGAGCGCAGAGGGGAACTGGGCCGCGTAGTTCAGTTCTGAGAGTGGGCCGAATTAGGTGTTTTCAGCCCGGTTAGGTTCTTTTCCCCATTTTCTTTTGTTTTTATTTTTTTTCTGTTTTCTTTTATTTACAATTCTTTTGAATCCCAATTTTGAATGCAATCTCAAATGCAAATTTGAACTCCTTTGAATTAAGCATATTGTTCATACCAAATTATGAGGGTTTTATTTAATTATCATATTATTTTATATTGGATATTACTTCCTTCTTCCCTCTAATCCTCTTGTCGTTATTATTTTATTTTTGTTCATATTATTATGGTTTTAAATGCACAAACAAAGATCCAATGTGATGCAAAGGTTTATTTTAGGTGTTATTAATTATTCAATCCCCCCTTTTGATGGTGTTTATTCACATGTGATATTAACTAGAGATGGTACACACATATAGATAAAGGAAATATTCTCTCTTCATATGAGTTACAAATTTAGGTATTACAGGCGGCGAAGCTTCTCCGAGAGCTGGGCGCGGGTGTAGGGCTGGGGCATGGACTCGGAGAAGCGGTCGTAGAAGACGTTGAGGTCGCGCGGGAAGACGCGGCCCTGCGTGCCGCAGCCGAGGAGGCCCTGCAGGATGCGGAGCTCGTCGGACTCGGACCAGATGCACTGGAACTTGAAGGGCGGCTGCTGCTGGTCGGATCCGCCGCCGCCGTCGGGCGCGGGCGCGCGGAGCGGGTCGGAGGAGGCCGGGGAGGAAGAGGACGGGGGCTAGGACGACGGCCGCGGGGAGCGGCGCTTGATGGGGAGCTTGCGCGCGGTGGACGCCGAGGGCGGGGTCAGGTCGGCTGGTGCGGTCGGGTTAGGGTTGGGCGGGACGGGGACCGGGACCGGGAGGGCCTGTTGGTCCGAGGCCATGGCGCTGGCTGGCGCGCACGGCACGGCTCGAGCGAGCGCCCCCCCTCTCTCTGCGGTCTTAGATGGCCGCCGACGAGCCATGGTGCTGGTGTGCACCGCCGAGCATGCCGCTCCACAGGCCCAGCGCGCCCAACGAGCTGATGGCGCTCTCTGGCGTGCAGCTTGTCTCGCTGTACCAGTCCAGTGAGAGCAGCCTGTCCGTCGCCGCAGGCTTCATCTCCATCGCGTCGTGCTCCGCGCGCCCCGAGCATGCCGCTCCATAGGCCCAGCGCGCCCAATGAGCTGATGGCGCTCTCTGGCACGCGGCTTGTCTCGCTATACCAGTCCAACGAGAGCAGCCTGTCCGTCGCCGCAGGCTTCATCTCCATCGCGTCGTGCTCCGCGCGCCCCCCAAACGGGAGACCCTGCACCTGCAGGTTCTCGCCCAGGCCGGCCGCGTACCGGAGCGCGCTCAGCACGTGGCACCTCGCCGCCCCCGCTGCCACCCCAGCGACAGCGGCGGGGCGCCCAGGTCCGCGGAGTCATACATCAGGAGTCCTTTACAACATCAACACCAAGGAGTCCAGAATCGGCCTGCACAATGGTTATAGCCTTCCCCTTCTCCAACGTGTTCGCTCCAAAGCGTCGTTTTCCTTAGATGCGAACCTTCTAGACCTATATTCGCTGTTGTCTGGTGCACCCAACCTGGTGCTGTCAACAGTGAGGAACCACCCCGCCTCGGATAGTGAGAGTGCAGGGGCGGACATCGCTCTGAGCAGGGTCAAGTCGCTACCTGCCGACTCTAGCGGGGAAGTGATCTCGTCGGGTGGGAGAACCGAGATGCCTGCGGTGGCTCATTTGTTGGTGACGAGCGCGAGCCGACCGCTGGAACGAACAGCGAGCAATGGAGAGTCAGGGGAGCTAAGTGTGGAGTCTGATCCATTTCATGTAATGGTGACTTGGTTCTTCACCGGAGCACAGGGCTGCGTGCATTTAAATTTGTCCGGGGACCATTGATGCAGGTTTCATTCTGTTGTCTATATAAATTGCAGAATGGCTGCTAGGTTCTCTGCTGGAGTTTTGCTCACAGTTTAAAGTTGAACCACAGATGAAATGCTATAAAGAAATCACCGACTATTTAGAAGTGGATAAGAATTCTTCTGATTCTGGATAAGAAATCATTGACTATTTAGTTCTGCTCACAGTTTAAAGATGTTTTTCCTTTTTTGTATGCACAAGTCAGTTCCATATTTCTTTATCCAGGGGCATCGGCTGAAAAATTCTAAGTGTCTATCATTGAGGGAGCTAAGCGCATACCAATGGATAATAAGTTTCTTTTCACTGGAACACCTTGCAAAATAATCTAGCAGAGCTTTGGTCACTATTGAACTTCATTTTGCTTGATATATTCTCATCGCATCAAGAATTTGAGTCATGGTATTATACTATTATTCACCCATTCACCCACGCTTTCCTATTTGCTTCTTTCAATATTTTATTCATGTTATTCAATTCATACTTGCAATCAGATGTAGAATATTCTACCTCATTCCTGTTATTACAACACAGATCTTGTCAGTTACAAAAGTACTGCTCGCACTTTGCTGTTGCCTTTTTCTTCCTGTTAACAATTTGCGTGCATTGACATTTTCATCCTTCATTTTCCAGGGGAGTCTGATTCTGATAGTGAAGCATCAGATGTTAGTGGCTCTGATGGAGAAGACACCTCGTGGATTTCATGGTATTGCAACTTAAGAGGGAATGAGTTCTTCTGTGAAGTCGATGATGACTACATTCAAGACGACTTCAACCTTTGTGGCCTCAGCAGCCAAGTTCCTTATTATGATTATGCTCTTGATCTCATTTTAGATATTGAATCATCTCATGGTAAGTGTTCTACATTATTACTTATGCACATTAAACCTCATGATGGATGGATGTGGGTCATGCATACGCTGATGCTATAATTGAGAATGTAAAAGTTTTGTTGGTAGGATTCAGAGACCCATACTGGGCTTCTGCATTTCCAGTTCCTAACATATATCACGCTTGGTCTTGAAAAGGTGAAAGAATAGCTGTATATTTGGATCTGACTCTACAACTGTTCTTGTCATGTCCAATCAGATGTCTTGTCTGGACAGTGGGCATACAAGATGTTGCAGAATGCCACGTACCCAACTCATTATTAATCTACTTTTTGGACATGCATCTTGAGAGCACTATTTTTGTCCTACATGAAATGTGTTACACCCAGCTCCATTCAGTCCATCATTGGGCTGACAGTAGTGGTTTGATCGCACATGTTCAGTTCTAGAGTTGTAGTCATCTTTTCTAGCCTTTAGATGTTTTGATCCAGTGAAGTCTTAGATACTATTTCATGTTTTACAACTAACAAATCAATATATTTTGTCAATGTGTCTTGAAAGCACTAGCCTTTCTATCCTGTGTAGAATATTTTACACCCAGCTCAGTTTGCTTCATTGTTAGGCTTGCAGTAGTGGGTTGATCCCACATGATTAGTTCTAGATTTATAGTCTTACTAGGGTTCCATGTGGATCTTAGGAAACCATCAATAGCAACTGGTTCAACCTTTTTAAGTGTATCTGTTTGCAACAAATAGTGTTATATTATGCAATAGTGAGGTCAGATACTGCTCCTGACCCACGGATAATCATATCCCTAGCATGAGGTGCACGGTTGCATTTTTTCTGCATTTCAATTTCATTTTGCTTTTGTGAATTGTGAAAATTGTTACTACTTTAGGGTATTCTACCTAGCAAGTTTACTAAAGACTCAACTAAATAACTTCCTCTGTTAACACCGAGAACAACATAAAATACATGACTTGAAGCAAAAAAAACTGATGACTGAACCGGTAAAGCAGGATATATAAATTTAATTTACATAGGGGTGGATTCATCTGACAATCCTGGAGAATAATATAACCCAACGTAGTTGTATGTGTGTGACTATTTGCCGTCTGTTTTTTGGTACATGTTCTTAAATTCACTAAGATTTTTATGGTTCATTCAGAGTCCTGGTTCACTAAAAAACCAAAAAGAGATCTGTGGATTTAGTTTCCTTTGCCTTCATCTTTGCACTAACTCTTACATCGCACGTGGTGTTGTGTATGTTGTAGGCAACATATCTCCAATTTTGTTTTAGTGGGCCTATGTGGTGGCAAAGTGCATATTAAGAGATATATGAGAGGCATAAACATGAGGAGCAGAACCATATAGACATTGAGGATTGAGAAGTTGCAGAGATGTACCTGGATGGGGATTGGCGTCGCAACTTACTGGATTGCAGAGATGTACCTGGATGGGATTGTTGGCAACGCCTATCTGTCTTGGGGGTGGCATGGTCCTTAAGTAACACCCCTTTCTCCATCGATGGGAAGTGGGCGAGGATTTGGGTGAGCTGTCTGCGTTGGAGGCGGAGAGGGGTTTGGGAAAGGGTGTCGTTGGTGGGGAGGAATTTGGGGAGCGGCTGCCGGCGTTGAAGGCGGGCAAGGATTTGGGGCGAGATCCGGCGTTGAAGGCGGGATGGGCTCAGGCTCCGGCTCTGTTGGTGTTTGCGTCGTAGAAGGCGGCATCTCGGCCAGAGCAGCGCGTGGGGAGGAAGACGCGCGTAGAAGGAGACATTGGGGAAGGGCGTTCACAGCCGTTGGGGAAGGGCGCCGTTAGTGGGGAGAAAGCAGCGCGTGGGGAGAAATATATGATTTTTCAAATATAGAATTACCACACCTGCGCCTATTGAATTCAGCCTGGAAGCTGCTCTGGGAGTTCTGCCAATCAGGCACATCATAGAATCAGCATAAATAAGGCACACCCTTTTTTTTGGGAGATTCTGCACTTGCCTAACTAAATGATCCTCACGATGGAATAAAATTCACAGTAAGTATGCTTATACCTTCTATCAATGATTTTACTAACCTTAAATTATTTTGATTAGATATCCATTTGGGGGCAGCAAAACTCGAGACAACAACTACGTAGCGCGTCAATGATGGCCATCGGGCAGCACGTAAGCGAGGATATCATATTGTGACTCTTTTGTCTAGGCTTCATTGGTCCCTCTTCCTCCAAGGCCCCGAAGATCTGCGCGACGATCACTATTCTCCGTGCTACTCGGGCGGCTATGAACATCGAGTTCAGCAAGGACATACTCCTTGACAAGCTCGCTAAGCTCAGCAACATGCAGATGTAGCAATGCATCGAGAGTATCCTTTTTCTACTTTTTCTTGTTCAAATATTTGGATTTTGGACTGCTTGAGGTACTTCTGTGATGTTTTGTGTGAATTTGCATCTTGTAGGGAGGCTCAACTTTTGAATCTATTGAAGCGCCATGATCAAGAATACAATGTTGATGAGATCAGCATGAATGACAAGCTCACCAACTGTGGCCATCAGATAACTATTATGGAATATGCCGGATTTCCTTTCCCCACTGTTGCCTTGAAGGTGTGTCCGTCCCTGCTCTAACAAATGAAGCCAGAATGCCTCCTTAATTTATAGATATATTTTTTCATTGAAGTTTATTAACTCTATTGAGTCTATTGCAAACTATGGTTTCAAATGCATCATGGCAGAGTCTATCAATAACACTTTTATTGTTGCTGCCACAACCATGATGGTACAAGCTTTACAAACCATGATATGTCCGTAAGTTGTAGTAGTAAGAAAGAACTAATGTTCACAGTTAAAAAGTGTGGAATGAGAACCGACATAATGTGGGTTTCATACATATGTTCTATGTTTCACATCTACCACCGAAGGCCAAGTACATTTTGATATACTAGCCTAAAATGTTCCGCTGATCTGATATACTAGCCTAAAATGTTCCGTTGATCTGAGTTTTTGCTACACCCTGCTGCCCTCTACATTTGGATTGTCTGTATCATCATTCTACCATTTAAAAGTAACCTACTGGCTAAGACCTTTCCATTCCCTCCCTTTCATGTGCAGCATTGCCAGTCACTAATAGATATGTTCTTTGGTTTTTGTCCTTTTATAGACTTGGGTTACATAAATGTGTTTCAGGTGTACACATCTGACTTAACATCACTTTTCTTATGGACCTGTCCAAGGTGCAAAGGCTACACAAAGGTTTGTTCTTCCCCTGCCTGTGGAAGTTGTTCTACATGTTCCTTGGTGGTTGATCAATTGTTTTTTTGCATAACTGGTGTAGGGATTTGAGGTGATATATAGAGATCATAGTACATGTGGAGAAGGTTGACTATCTTTGGTATTTCAGCAATGCTCTTTTGCTTCATTCAGTGTTCAATGCAAACTTATGTTTGATTATTTGTTAAAAATGTGTAGGCATTTGCTGGAGTTATGCTGAACCCTCGATCCATTTCTCCTTGTTTTGATAATGCTGTGATGACAAAATTTACACTGCATTACCAGGAGCTAGGCCAACATCTACCATCCTAATCAATTGTAGATTCTTAGAAATTCTTGACATCATTGTATTATGCTGTAAATTTTTAATTAAATAACATCACTGAAATGACATTTGCGTTGAGAATTGCATGTCAGCATGTGGGTAAATGGATCTTGTTCATTGGCGCATAATCCATGCATACTGAGTTTGTGAATCTACTCTTCTAACTTCTAAGGTGCTCACCATTTTAGAATTAAGGGGCAACTGTGTAGGTGTGGCACTGTGGCATGTCCTTGACCCCAGTGGCCCTCCTCTCAGATCCTTTGTCAGAGAACTGCATGTGCAGGCAAGGGCTGAAATACCTAATGAGTATCAGCCCTTGATGAGGGATTACATTGTTATTGCAAACTGAGGAAGCTCGGACATCTACATAACAACAATGTTATATTCTGTACGATTCTATTTCTACCCAGAAGTTCTTGTTTAGAGTACAAATTCTAATCAGAGATGTTGCTTTCTAGGCATGCTGTTATGGTGGGGGTTCTTAGGCGTGTGACATTGCTCAGTGAGCAGCTAGCAGATGCATAATTCGTATAATATAAGTAGCATAACCAGATCATAATCGACCCGAATTTAAAACTGTGTTGAAGATCTGGTTTAAGCATTCGATGAAAGGTGATCCCTAGATATCTTGTATTCCTTACCAGCGATTCCATTCAGTTCATCTCTCATGAGCTATGAATAAGTGGACTTCTACTTTTGCAGGACTAACGCATGGACCGAGGAAGCGCAATGACAAGCCTGATAGCCTAGAACTGATGAAAGGGATGTCTCTGCAACATGTATTATTATCCATCCCATCTTTGTTTAATGGCCGCAACTGTTTTATACAATTATTCCTACTTATGCTAGATTGTGAGACATTATACATCAATGTATTCATATTGATTCTGTTGCAATGCACGGACACTCACCTATAACAATATAACACACATATATACATAAGTTATTGTGTTATTATACAGTTCCGTTGCAACGCACGGGCACTCACCTAGTATATATATATATAGAAAGAGAGAAATACTATACAAAACAAAATAAAATTTATAAATAAATAAATAATTACCATACTATGTTCAAACTCAACATTTAATGTGAAGATGAATTTGCCACACACTTTGAATTTAAAGTGGAATTGAAGTTTGGATTTGGAAATAAAATTGAAGAGAAAAGGAAAAGAAAATAGAAAAAGAAAAGGAAATAGGAAAATCTACGCTTAGCCAATTCGGTCTCTTAGGCCCATTTAACACGAGCTTAGCCCAGTATCCCTTTCTCGCATCGCCTCGCTTGCATCACTGACTTGTGGACCTGTGTGGCGGCGTTCCATGGAGCCAAGCCATGCAACGGGCTCTCGCTGGTGCATGTGGCCGGGTGTCGTGCAGATCCGATTTCTGGCCTCGCTGACGGGTGGACCGCACCGGTTAGTCCATCTTCTTCAACCACCGAACGGGATCTCTGTGATAGCGCCGGAGGAAGTGGAACTGGAGGTTGCATTCGGCTTGGTGCGCAAGGGCTGTGTCTAGGGGTTTAAGTGTCGGGTTCTCGTGACCTATGGGGTTATTAGAGCGAATAGAGACAACGAGATTAGCCACCGGGCAGAGAGAGATTCAGAGATCAGAGGAGGCCATGCCGCCATCATCGAAACTATGGCTCGGGAGTGCCCGACGTCTATCGGAGGACCTAGGTGTCTCGCTGGGGCCAGGCGATTGAATTCGGGGGTCATTGGGCTGAGGCCACAGACGTGCGCTGTTGAATTCCTCGCCGGAGATGGCGTATCGCGGCCACGCTTGCCATTGCTGTCGCCGGGGGGTCTCTTCCCAAGAAAACCCCGGTAAGAACTTATTCCAGTGCTTCGTCACACTCCCCGTCGCAATTAGGCCCTAGCAGGATTGGGTTGGATGGACCTCGGTGTCTGGCGCGGTACTCCGGCGGGTCGCACCGTCGCAGGAGCTGGGCGCCACCACACCTCTGCGTGGGTGTGACGGTGGGAGGAATCGAGCGTTGGTCCATTAACCAACGCCTCGGATTAGATTTTAGATCTCGTGCACCGGTTCGGTAGACTCGATCATGGCCATTGGATTTGGATCGTGCAACAATTGAGTGACCAGGGAGTTGTAACCCAGGGGCCGTAGATTTTGGATCCAGCGACCAGGAACGTGAGCGGATTCATAACAGGCCCAGATCTAATCTAGCGCATCCATTTCTGATCGGACGACAAGAACTCTCTGATACCCTTTCGCCCTGGTAGTTTTCCATATGAATCCCTAGAGTTTCAGGCAATAATCCCGTAGTCCACTCGGATGTCTCCCTGAGTCTTAGTTACTTTTGTGCAATCCCCTACACTTCTTGGGAATTGACCCGCAATCCAGGAAATATAGAAAATAGATAAATAATATGGAAATTGGTTTTTAATACAAAAATAATTCCAGAAACTTGCATAATTCATATTAAATTCATTTTAGCTCCAAATTGATTCTTCCTAGAGACAATAATTTTGTTTTAATAGTGTTCGTCATCTAGTACCTCTGTTTATCCATGAAACTTGAAATAAAATTATTCACATGAATTATGTTATTCTAGGTCCTAAATAACTTCGAAAATTCATAACTTAATAATCGTATATCCGAATTTAGTGATTCTTGTTTCTACGATCTTGTTACGTAGCGTAGAATATTATCATGCAATCTGTTTTGTTGCTTGGTGTGATATTAATTTTTGCTATACTATGTATGTCTGTATTGATGCGAGTAGACGAGCAAGCCACAGAGGATCCAGGGGTTCAGCAGGTGGAGACTGCTGAGCAGGAGCTCGTTGAAGGCAAGTTGTGCCCTTGATCACTTCTTTTTACCTAGCCATGTTCTTATTAATCATAATGATCTGCATATGTGTAACACCCGGCTTTAAGGAACAAAGCCAGGTGCATCTCATACATGCGCCAAGAAGACAACATATATAATAACAGAGTGTATAGAGATAAATGTCATAAAACATCAGAGTACTTATTACATAGCGGAAGTCTTATTACAAAATAAAGATAAATATAAAGCGAACTAAGGATTGTCGGCGCCGATGTCGACTCAGAAACGCCACCTAGATCAGATCGAACTCCTCAGTGTTAGGCGGCTCCTCCTGAATCACCTGATCATCTCCTGTGGGGGAGTGTGAGACAGCAAGGGTGAGCTCACACATGATCATAGCTCAACAAGCTGTGGGGAACCAGTGGACATAAACTCACAAAGGTGTGAGTTCATGTGATGTGTAAGGCTAATCAATGATAGGGGTTAAAGCTGAGCATTGCTTTTAAGTAGTTGGTCAAAATTTTATTAGCAATTACTAAGTGTAAGTAAATACCAAACCATAAGTAAAGTAATAGAACAAAATTAATAACAAACCCATGCAATGTAAATGACAAAATTGAATTTAAGTTCCATAATTTAAACATCAGAGAGTCCTGAGCCGCTCATGACCGTGAGCTCGGCTAGTATACCAGTTTTACACTCTGCAGAGGTTGTACCCTTTACCCACAAGTCATGTTACCCATCTGCCAAGGGGTCGCGAGTCCCATACACCTCTACCTAGGAAGCGCGGCAGGGCAACACTACGAGGCCTTTACAAAGTTCCACTAGCTTCCGAAAACCCGCTACAGTTTATAGGAAGTTCCAATGCAGGGTTCCTGGCTGACCGCCATCGCAGCAAAATCAACCAGGGACCTCCCTACACTGACCACTCCCCTACTGCCCTTGTCCCTTTCGGGTAAGGTAGTCTTCCACTAGCTTTCCTAATTAGTCAGCCAAGGGGTCCCATTCCTCCCTTGTGGTGGCACGTGGTTCTCAAGTTAAGCTCTATGTTCCAATTAACATTAATGATCTCAACATGAACATAAACAGAATAACAAGAATAATTGGAACATAGATATAATAAATGATTATCCCAAAACCATGTAAAGCAATAGCAAACTACCCAAGTGACTCAGGGGTAAACAAGGTAATGAGATAAACAATCTAGGGTGACCTATTGGGTCCCATCAAAATTAACCTATGCATGAGTATGTGATATTAAAGAACATTATTGGGTAAAAAGTGGTCAAGGGCACAACTTGCCTTCAATGAGCTCCTGCTCAGCTACCTCAACCTGCTGCTCACCAGGATCCTCAGCAACGGGCTCTTCTACTCGCCACAATACAAACAAGCACAGTGCATATAGAGAAATTAACATTACACCAAACATATATACAAAATACACAGTAATAATCTACACATTAAAATAAAATTATAGGAACAGGAATCATAATTTTTGGAGTTATAGATTTTAAGTTATGGATTTTCAAAGGTTTCATGTGCTTTAAATAAGATTAAGTGATAAATAAATTTATTACTGTTTTCATGACATAAAAGAGGCTCTAGGTGATAGATAATAATATTACAAAATTTTAGGAACTGGAATGGAGTAATTTGGAGTTAGTATGAATTTTCTATGAATTATTGAAGTTCTAGCCATTATTTTCCTATTAAAAATCCATTTATAAATCATTTTCTCTGGTTTTATTATGTTCTGGACCGGGCCTCAAATTTGTAAAAGGGCAGGGGCTCTGGCGCAAGAAACCAGAGACACAGTGAACAGCGCTCACTGGACGGCGGGTTGATTCACTGAAACCCGAGGGGCTCTTATGCATAATAGGCGGCCGAAGGGGTATTGACGAACCAGATCCGTCCGATCAAGATCCGAAGGTGCTGACACATCTAAACGAAGGGGTATCCTCACATTTAATCGTGGCCGGTGATCTGCATATGCGCGGCAGAGAGCTAACTAGAGCGTGTGCTAATCTCGGCCCTCGCCCGCGGATCCAACGGTTACTACCCTTTCCCTATCCTAACCATCTGTGGCCGCTCAACCAGGCATCAACGGCCAGGGTGTTATCTTCCTTCTCTCGCTCACCTAGGCAAATCGCGCCTCCGCCTGAGGTTGCCCATGACGGTGCGCACACCACCGGCGATCTCATGGCCTAATCCTATAATCCGAACGGTCCTAGCCCTAATTAAGACCTAAGCGAACGCAGAGAACCCGCACATACCTGTGATCCGTAGCAATTGCGGCCAGTCCACGACGTTGCAGGGTTCGGCGGCGAGTTGTCCGGCCGACAAGCAATCACGCAGGCGTGGTGATGTCAACGGCGAAATCAACGGCGGTTGAAGCTTCTAGGGGGTCCCGACGCAGCACCGGAAGGTCCCACGGATGCCCAGGTGCCCGAGATTCGCGAGTTCGGCGGCGGCACTCCCTCTCTCTCGTTTTCCTCTCTCTAGATTGGTCTACGGCGATGGGGCTTCTAACACGAGACGCTCGGTCGCATGCGAGGGGAGGCATCCGCGCAAATCCTTATACCCCTGTCAAAGCCATGGACCCGGGTGAAGCCGTTGCCGAGGTTGTTGTGCCCACGAGCCAGCGATCCCGGCGGCCAGTGCGGGCGGGTTGTTAGGGGTGGACCTGACGCGGGGGTCCCACATGTCAAAGGCTTGAGCGAAGGAGGAGTACGCACACGCGGCTGACGGCGGCCCCGCGAGACAGCAAACATAGTGTGGCGCCCGTGAGTGCGGTGTGGAGGCAGACGAGTGGGCCCCGCCCGTCAGCGAGGGGAGGAACGAGCGCGCGCACTGGTGGAGGGAACTGGGCCGCGCGCATAAAAGCGGCTGTGGGCCGAAAGTGGGTATTCTAGCCCAACATTGGGATTTCTCCTTTTTCTTTTTACTTTTTTCACTTTCCCATCATGTATCTTTTTTTTATTATTTTTTTTTGAATCCCCATTTGAATTTGAGACCCATCTATGAGTTTCACCTTTAAGTTGGATATTCACATTCCAATATTATATTTTATATTATATTTATTTTCACTCATATAATATTTTTCTCCTTCTCTTCTTTTCTAAATTCTTGAATTTTCCTTTAGGTCTTAAATTCTATTTTTGGACTTTGATGTATTTCTTTTCACATGATGATTTTCTTTATATTATGTCACAAAATGCACACAAAAATAAAATTCCAGCATGATGCACAATTTAATAGTATATCCTTTTATTACTTATTTGTTTTTGAATATAGTGTTCACATATGATGCATAAAGGTCAAACTCATAAAGAGAAATTGTTTCTCTATTTATATTATTTCTAACAAATTACAAATTGAGTGTTACAAATCCTACCCCCCTTAAAAAATAATCTCGTCCTCGAGATTTAAGAAGATCTAGGGAAAAGGTGGGGAAAATCTATGCGAATCTCTTCTTCTCTTTCCCAAGTTGCTTCATCTTCACCGTGGTGACTCCATTGCACTTTGCACATCTTTATCACCTTATTTCTTGTAACTCGAGTCAATGTATCCAAAATCTTGATCGGGTACTCCGTGTAAGTCAAATCACCTTGAACACTGAGCTCTTCCATCGGTAACTGTTCCTCAGGAACATGGAGACACTTCTTAAGTTGAGACACATGGAACACATTATGCACATCCGATAGAGTAGCAGGTAACTCGAGTTGGTATGCCATCTCTCCAACTCGCCTAAAGATCAAGAATGGTCCAATATAACGAGGGGACAATTTGCCCTTGACTTTAAATCTCCTCATTCCACGTAGTGGTGACACCTTGAGGTACACATAATCTCCTTCTTCAAATTCCAGTGGCCTTCTTCTATTATCAGCGTAACTCTTTTGCCTGGTTTGAGCCACTCTCAAATTCTCTCGAATTACACGAACTTGCTCTTCTGCTTCTTGAATCAGTTCAGGCCCAAAGAACTGTCTCTCTCCAGTCTGATCCCAATACAAAGGAGTTCTGCACTTCCTCCCATACAAAGCCTCAAAAGGTGACATCTTCAGACTGGCCTGGTAACTATTATTATACGAGAACTCAACATACGGTAAACTTTTATCCCAACTTCCTCCATGCTGAAGGGCACACGCTCTCAACATATCTTCCAATACTTGAGTAGTCCTTTCAGTCTGTCCATCAGTCTGAGGGTGATAAGCTGTACTAAAATTCAACTTTGTACTCATGTTCTCATGAAAGCTTCTCCAAAATCTTGAGGTAAACTGCGAACCTCGATCAGACACGATCTTCTTTGGTACTCCATGTAAACACACAATCCGAGCCATATATAACTCTGCTAACTGAGAACCTTTATAAGTAGTCTTGACAGGAATAAAGTGAGCCACTTTAGTCAATCTATCCACAATCACCCATATAGCATCATATCCTTTCTGGGTACGAGGTAATCCAGTGATGAAATCCATACCAATCTCTTCCCACTTCCACTCGGGTATCTTCAGTGGGTGCAATAATCCAGCTGGCCTCTGGTGTTCAGCCTTAACTCTTTGACATACATCGCACATAGCCACATGTGCAGCTACATCTCTTTTCAATCCATACCACCAATATTTCCGTTTCAAATCCTGATACATCTTAGTACTGCCAGGATGAATAGAATAATCCGAGTCATGGGCCTCCTTTAAAATAGTCTCCTGAAGGCTTTTAATATCAGGGACACACATCCTGTCCTTGAACCATACAGTGCCCTGCTCATCTTCCGTGAATTCCGGAACTCGACCTTCAGTAATCAGATCCTTAATCTCTTTTATTTTGGCATCACCAATTTGACCTTTACGAATTTCTTGCTCCAAAGTGGGTTCCACATCAATAGTAACTCCTTCAGTATGAGCGACTATCCCCAGGTTAAGTCTCCTGAAATCCTCAACAATCTCATCGGGTAACTGGGCAACAATAGCTGAATGAACATGCTCCTTGCGACTCAAGGCATCTGCAACCAAATTTGCCTTGCCCGGGTGATAGTGAATCTCCAAATCATAATCCTTAATAAGCTCCAACCAACGGCGTTGCCTAAGGTTGAGATCCTTCTGAGTGAATATATACTTCAAACTCTTATGATCCGTATATACTTGACACTTGGTCCCCATGATATAATGTCTCCAAATCTTAAGCGCATGCACAACGGCTGCCAATTCCAAGTCATGCGTGGGGTAGTTCAATTCATGCTTGCGTAACTGACGAGAAGCATAAGCGATCACATGTCCTTCTTGCATGAGCACACACCCTAAGCCTTGGCCACATGCATCACAATAGATATCAAATCCTTTCTGTAGGTCTGGCATAACCAATACTGGTGGCGACATCAACCTCTTCTTCAATAGATCAAAGCTGTCTTGACACTTCTCGTCCCACTTAAATTCTCTTCCTTTCTCCAAAAGTGAAGTCATAGGCTTAGCAATCTTAGAAAATCCTTCAATAAATCTCCGATAATAGCCTGCTAATCCCAAGAAACTCCGAATCTCAGTAACTGTAGTGGGTACTCTCCAATCCATTATCTCCTTAACTTTAGCAGGATCCACTGCTATTCCTCCATTAGAAATAATATGACCAAGAAATGGCACCTCGCCAATCCAAAACTCGCACTTGCTGAACTTGGCATATAGCTGGTTATCTCGTAGCTTCTGTAGCACCATCCTCAGATGCTCCTCGTGATCACTATCACTCTTGGAATAGATAAGAATATCGTCGATGAATACCACGACGAATCTGTCCAAATACTCCATAAACACCTTGTTCATTAAGTTCATAAAATAGGCTGGTGCGTTGGTTAATCCAAATGACATAACAGTAAACTCATATAATCCATATCTAGTCGAGAAAGCCGTCTTGGGAATATCCGATGGTCTAATCCTCATCTGATGGTAACCGGATCGGAGATCAATCTTCGAAAATACTCTTGCACCTCTCATTTGATCAAATAAATCTTCAATACGGGGCAACGAATACTTGTTCTTCACTGTAACATCATTAAGAGATCTATAATCCACACACATCCGCTGCGATCCATCCTTCTTCTGTACAAACAGTACCGGTGCTCCCCATGGTGAGGAACTCGGACGAATGTACCCAGCCACTTGTAACTCAGTTAACTGCTTCTTAAGTTCCTTCAACTCCTCTACGGACATCCTATATGGCCGTTTAGAAATAGGGGCGGTTCCAGGTAAGAGGTCAATAACAAACTCAACTTCTCTATAAGGTGGCATTCCTGGTAACTCCTCTGGAAAGACATCCGGAAAATCTCTAACCACCCGGATGTTGTCACCAACAAACTCCTCAGGTATAAAGAACATTGCACGCATGGGTGAGGAGGTTACTGCAATATTAACTTGAAACCTTTCTCCTTTAGTGGTAGTGAGTTCTACGGTACCTCTACCACATGCTATAACGGCCTTTGCCTTTCTCAGCCATGACATACCAAGGATCAAATCTATACCGCTTGACTCCAATATTATAGCAGTAGCTCCAAATTCTCTACCCATAATGGTTAAAGTCAATCTATGTGTCATTTGATTCGCCTCCACAGGCCCTTTAGGTGTAATTACTATCATGGGTTTTCTCATATTTAGCAGTGGTATTTCATTTGTGTTGGCATATCTAGCAGACATGAATGAATGTGTAGCACCAGAATCAAATAATATGGTTGCAGGAATTGCATTAACATAAAACATACCAATTACGAGGTCCCCTCCATCCGGAGTAGCATCAACGCTGACTTGATTAACCTTGGCAATAGAATATCCCTTGCCAGAACTTGGAGTTTGCTGCCTGTTCTGAACTGGAGTAGTAGCAATCCTCTGTGGGCAGACATTTGCATAATGACCAATCTTCCCACACTTGAAACATTAAGTGCCCGGACTCTGTCCTGAAAACTTCGTCGGGGTGCCAGTGGGGGTAGCCTGTCGAGGAGGTGGAGTCCTCAGTGGTGATTGCTGAACTGGGCGTGGTCCTCCGGGTCGAGTCGGTGTACCCTGTGGTGAACTGTAGCGAGGACGAACACTGCTGCTACCCTGTCCTTGTGAGATAGCCTTTCTCTTCAAATCACCCAGTTGAACACGCTTGTGTTCAATAGCAAGAGCCTTATCCAACAGTCTCTGAAATGATGGAAATGTGTGTGCCACTAGAGCATACTGCAGTGGTCCATTAAGTCCTTCAATGAAATGCTCCTGCTTCCTCTCGTCTTCAGCAACTTCTTCAGGGGCATATCTGGATAACTGAATAAACTTGTCGCGGTACTCGCTGACTGACATACTTCCTTGCTTCAGCGACAGAAATTCCTTCTTCTTGATTTTTATCATGCCAGCTGGAATATGGTAGTTCCTGAACTGTGTACTGAATTCCGCCCAAGTAATAGTATCCGCAGCATCATGGGCAGCAGTATAAGAATCCCACCAGTCAGCAGCAGGACCAGTCAGACGTCCAGAAGCATATAAAACCTTCTCTCGGTCCGTGCACTGTGCAATACCCAGCATCTTCTCAACGGACTTCAGCCAATCATCCGCGTCCAGTGGATCAGGAGAGCTAGCGAATGTAGGTGGCTTATGACTCATAAACTCCCGGTGCTTATCACGAGGTGGAACTGGTGGTGGTGGAGGCAGTGGTACTTGTTGCTGTTGTTGTTGCATTTGCTGTTGCAACTGCTGCTGTTGCGCCCTCCTTTCCTGGCGTATCTCATCTCGCTCCTGGCGCAACTCCCGGCGTATGTCTTCTCTTTCCTGACGCATCTCCTGGCGTTCTTGCTGCATCTGAGCACGCATATCAGCCATAGTGTCTGCCATTTGCTGCATCACCGCCATCTGAGCAGCAACCAGTGGGTCAACTCCGCCTGGTGGAGGATTGGGAGGATTCATCTCTGCAGGTTGCGGCTGGGGTTGTCTGTATATTCTCCGAGTGTGTCGGTTGGGAGGCAAATCAATTCCACCACCCCTCCTGGTATTGACCATCTGAGTTAGATACATATGGTAAGAAAGAGCAGTAGACAAGGCAGTAATTACAATCATGTTACTTTGGGGGATTTATTAGCTAAGCAGATTAATATTTCACCTACTGTAGCTAATTCAATACCTTATGTTGGTACATGCTAAGATGTCCATCTATAATAATTCAATCAATCAAAGAAGCAAATCAGGCATTGATCATCAGAACAATCAACCAATATTTTTAATAGAGAAAATAGTTTTAATTTTGTCTTAGGCTTCCTATCTCTTAAAAATGTCATAGGGGTAGGGATTCCAAGGTGTGAAATCCATCTTGTCTAAGAGTAGAAAAGATAAGAATGATCAGAGTAGAACAGTAGAAGGTGAGACAAGATTAAGATAAGTATAGAGAGAATCAGAGTAAGGTAAGTGTAGAATGAATCAGAATAAGATAAGTAGGTAAGGGTTTTGTCCATTTCTATCTAGGTTTCGTCCTACAGTCAACATTTCCTCTGATACCACTTCTGTAACACCCGGCTTTAAGGAACAAAGCCAGGTGCATCTCATACATGCGCCAAGAAGACAACATATATAATAACAGAGTGTATAGAGATAAATGTCATAAAACATCAGAGTACTTATTACATAGCGGAAGTCTTATTACAAAATAAAGATAAATATAAAGCGAACTAAGGATCGTCGGCGCCGATGTCGACTGAGAAACGCCACCTAGATCAGATCGAACTCCTCAGTGTTAGGCGGCTCCTCCTGAATCACCTGATCATCTCCTGTGGGGGGGTGTGAGACAGCAAGGGTGAGCTCACACATGATCATAGCTCAACAAGCTGTGGGGAACCAGTGGACATAAACTCACAAAGGTGTGAGTTCATGTGATGTGTAAGGCTAATCAATGATAGGGGTTAAAGCTGAGCATTGCTTTTAAGTAGTTGGTCAAAATTTTATTAGCAATTACTAAGTGTAAGTAAATACCAAACCATAAGTAAAGTAATAGAACAAAATTAATAACAAACCCATGCAATGCAAATGACAAAATTGAATTTAAGTTCCATAATTTAAACATCAGAGAGTCCTGAGCCGCTCATGACCGTGAGCTCGGCTAGTATACTAGTTTTACACTCTGCAGAGGTTGTACCCTTTACCCACAAGTCATGTTACCCATCTGCCAAGGGGTCGCGAGTCCCATACACCTCTACCTAGGAAGCGCGGCAGGGCAACACTACGAGGCCTTTACAAAGTTCCACTAGCTTCCGAAAACCCGCTACAGTTTATAGGAAGTTCCAATGCAGGGTTCCTGGCTGACCGCCATCGCAGCAAAATCAACCAGGGACCTCCCTACACTGACCACTCCCCTACTGCCCTTGCCCCTTTCGGGTAAGGTAGTCTTCCACTAGCTTTCCTAATTAGTCAGCCAAGGGGTCCCATTCCTCCCTTGTGGTGGCACGTGGTTCTCAAGTTAAGCTCTATGTTCCAATTAACATTAATGATCTCAACATGAACATAAACAGAATAACAAGAATAATTGGAACATAGATATAATAAATGATTATCCCAAAACCATGTAAAGCAATAGCAAACTACCCAAGTGACTCAGGGGTAAACAAGGTAATGAGATAAACAATCTAGGGTGACCTATTGGGTCCCATCAAAATTAACCTATGCATGAGTATGTGATATTAAAGAACATTATTGGGTAAAAAGTGGTCAAGGGCACAACTTGCCTTCAATGAGCTCCTGCTCAGCTACCTCAACCTGCTGCTCACCAGGATCCTCAGCAACGGGCTCTTCTACTCGCCACAATACAAACAAGCATAGTGCATATAGAGAAATTAACATTACACCAAACATATATACAAAATACACAGTAATAATCTACACATTAAAATAAAATTCTAGGAACAGGAATCATAATTTTTGGAGTTATAGATTTTAAGTTATGGATTTTCAAAGGTTTCATGTGCTTTAAATAAGATTAAATGATAAATAAATTTATTACTGTTTTCATGACATAACAGAGGCTCTAGGTGATAGATAATAATATTACAAAATTTTAGGAACTGAAATGGAGTAATTTGGAGTTAGTATGAATTTTCTGTGAATTATTGAAGTTCTAGCCATTATTTTCCTATTAAAAATCCATTTATAAATCATTTTCTCTGGTTTTATTATGTTCTGGACCGGGCCTCAAATTTGTAAAAGGGCAGGGGCTCTGGCGCAAGAAACCAGAGACACAGTGAACAGCGCTCACTGGACGGCGGGTTGATTCACTGAAACCCGAGGGGCTCTTATGCATAATAGGCGGCCGAAGGGGTATTGACGAACCAGATCCGTCCGATCAAGATCCGAAGGTGCTGACACATCTAAACGAAGGGGTATCCTCACATTTAATCGTGGCCGGTGATCTGCATATGCGCGACAGAGAGCTAACTAGAGCGTGTGCTAATCTCGGCCCTCGCCCGCGGATCCAACGGTTACTACCCTTTCCCTATCCTAACCATCTGTGGCCGCTCAACCAGGCATCAACGGCCAGGGTGTTATCTTCCTTCTCTCGCTCACCTAGGCAAATCGCGCCTCCGCCTGAGGTTGCCCATGACGGTGCGCACACCACCGGCGATCTCACGGCCTAATCCTATAATCCGAACGGTCCTAGCCCTAATTAAGACCTAAGCGAACACAGAGAACCCGCACATACCTGTGATCCGTAGCAATTGCGGCCAGTCCACGACGTTGCAGGGTTCGGCGGCGAGTTGTCCGGCCGACAAGCAATCACGCAGGCGTGGTGATGTCAACGGCGAAATCAACGGCGGTTGAAGCTTCTAGGGGGTCCCGACGCAGCACCGGAAGGTCCCACGGATGCCCAGGTGCCCGAGATTCGCGAGTTCGGCGGCGGCACTCCCTCTCTCTCATTTTCCTCTCTCTAGATTGGTCTACGGCGATGGGGCTTCTAACACGAGACGCTCGGTCGCATGCGAGGGGAGGCATCCGCGCAAATCCTTATACCCCTGTCAAAGCCATGGACCCGGGTGAAGCCGTTGCCGAGGTTGTTGTGCCCACGAGCCAGCGATCCCGGCGGCCAGTGTGGGCGGGTTGTTAGGGGTGGACCTGACGCGGGGGTCCCACATGTCAAAGGCTTGAGCGAAGGAGGAGTACGCACACGCGGCTGACGGCGGCCCCGCGAGACAGCAAACATAGTGTGGCGCCCGTGAGTGCGGTGTGGAGGCAGACGAGTGGGCCCCGCCCGTCAGCGAGGGGAGGAACGAGCGCGCGCACTGGTGGAGGGAACTGGGCCGCGCGCATAAAAGCGGCTGTGGGCCGAAAGTGGGTATTCTAGCCCAACATTGGGATTTCTCCTTTTTCTTTTTACTTTTTTCACTTTCCCATCATGTATCTTTTTTTTTATTATTTTTTTTGAATCCCCATTTGAATTTGAGACCCATCTATGAGTTTCACCTTTAAGTTGGATATTCACATTCCAATATTATATTTTATATTATATTTATTTTCAATCATATAATATTTTTCTCCTTCTCTTCTTTTCTAAATTCTTGAATTTTCCTTTAGGTCTTAAATTCTATTTTTGGACTTTGATGTATTTCTTTTCACATGATGATTTTCTTTATATTATGTCACAAAATGCACACAAAAATAAAATTCCAGCATGATGCACAATTTAATAGTATATCCTTTTATTACTTATTTGTTTTTGAATATAGTGTTCACATATGATGCATAAAGGTCAAACTCATAAAGAGAAATTGTTTCTCTATTTATATTATTTCTAACAAATTACAAATTGAGTGTTACAATATGATAATTTTGATGGGACCCATTAGGTTACCCTAGTTTGGCTATCTTTATACCTTGTTTTATCACTGAACTCTTTGGGTAGTACTTGCTATTGCTCTATATGGTTTTGGGTATGGAGATACACATTATTCATGATCACCTTTTATTATCAATTTGTTATTTACTGTTCATGATAAGATCATTATGTTAATTGGAACATGGAGCAACCACCCGGGAAAACAGTGCTACCACAAGGGTGGTATGGGACACCCTTGGCTAACTAACTAGGAAAGCTAGTGGAGGACTACCTTACCCGATAGGGGCAATGATAGTAGGGGAGTGGTTAGTGTAGGGATGCCCTTGGGTTGATTTTGCTGCGATGACGGTCAGGTAAGGGGTCCTTGCATTGGAGCTTCCTAGACTGTAGCGGGTTTTCTGAAGCTAGTGGAACTTTGTAAAGGCCTCGTAGTGTTACCCTGCCTCGCTTCCTTGGTAGAGGTGTATGGGATTCATGACCCCTTGGCAGATGGATAACATGACTTATGGGTAAAGATGTGCAACCTCTGTAGAGTGTAAAACTAGTATACTAGCCGTGCTCAGGGTCATGAGCAGCTCGGACCCTCACATGATTAATTTATGGAATTAAATTCAATTTGTCATCTGCATTGCATTGGGATTATTTTATTATTACTTTTATTTATTATTATTATGGTTTGGTATTTACTTAACTTAGTTACTGCTAATAAAACTTTGACCAACTTAGAAAAGCAATGCTCAGCTTCAACCTTTATTTTGTTGATCAGCCTTACACTTCACATGAACTCCCACCTTTGGTGAGTTCATGCACATTATTCCCCATAACTTGTTGAGCTATGATCTTTTGTGAGCTCACTCTTTCGATATATAAACCCCCACAGGTGAAGAGCAGGTGGTCGAAGAGGAGCTGCACAACGAGGAGTTCGACTTGATCTAGGTGGTGTCTCCGAGTTAGCTTTGTGGCGCTAGGGAAATAATATTTAGTTCGCTTTATATTTATCATTTATTTTGTAAGACTTCCACTATGTAATCAGTACAGTTATGATATTTATGACATTTATCTCTATGCACTCTGTTATTATATGTGTTATTCTTCCTTGGTGCACATATGAGACGCACCCGGCTTTATCCTTTTAAATTCGGGTGTGACAGAAGTGGTATCAGAGCAAATGTTGACTGTAGGATGAAACCTAGATAGAAATGGACAAAATCCTTACCTACTTACCTTACTCTGATTCTTTCTATACTTTTCTTGATCCTGTCTCACCTTCTACTGTTCTACTCTGATCATTCTTACCTTTTCTATTCTAAGACAAGGAGGATTTTACACTTTGGAATCCTACATCCATGACCCTCTAAAGAGATAGGAGACCCAAGACAAAATTAAAACTATTTTCTCTATTTTAAAATGTTGGTTGATTGTTTTGATGATAAATGCCTGAGTTGCTTCTTTGATTGATTGAAATATTATAGTTGGGCATCTTAGCATGTACCAACATAAGGTAATGTATTAGCTTTAGTAAGTGACACACTTAGCTGATAAAACCCCCAAAGTAACATGTCTCGTAATTACTTGCCTTGTGTATAATTCTTTCTTTCTTACCATGTATTTCTAACCCAGATGGTCAATACCAGGAAGGGAGGAGGAATTGATCTACCCCCCAATCCATTCAACCGGAGGGTACTTAGACAACAACAACAACAAGCAGAGATGAATCCTCCAAATCCTCCACCAGCCAGAACTGATCCAACAGTTGTAGCCCAAATGCCGATAATGCAATAGATGGCTGATACTATGGCAGATATGCACGTGCAGATGTGGTAGGAACGCCAAGAGATGCGCCAAGAGAGAGGAGATGCATTAGGAGTGGAGGGGGCAACAGCAGCAAGTCCCATTGCCACCATCGCCACCACCACTTCCACCCCGGACAAGCACCGGGAATTTATGAGCCACAAGCTGCCTACCTTCGCTAGCTCTCCAGATCCTTTGCATGCCGATGACTGGTTGAAGTCAGTGGAGAAAATGCTAAACATTGCTCAATGCTCCGACCGGGAGAAGGTTCTCTACTCTTCTGGTCATCTGATTGGTCCTGCTGCTGATTGATGGGATTCCTATGTTGCTGCCCATGATGCTGCTGACACTACTACTTGGGCGGAATTCACCACACAGTTCAGAAACTACCGCATTCCTGCTAGGGCTGATGAAGATTAAAAAGAAGGAATTACTATCATTGAAGCAAGGCAACATGTCTGTCAGCGAGTATGGTGACAAATTCATTCAACTATCAAGATATGCTCCTGATGAGGTGGCTGATGATGAAAGAAAGCAAGAGCACTTCACAGAAGGACTCAATGGGCCACTATAGTATGCATTGGTCATTCATACCTTCCCATCATTTCAGAGACTGCTTGATAAAGCTCTAGCTATTGAACACAAGTGTGTTCAACTGGGAGACTTGAAGAGGAAGGCCATTGCCCAGGGGCAGGGTAGCAGCAGTATTTGCCCTTGCTACGTGCTGCCCCAGGGTACACCAGCTCGTCCAGGGGGAGGACCACGCCCAACTCAGTATGCTCCATAGGGGACTCCACAGACACCCCACACTCGTCAGGCAGCCTCCACCGGCACCCCGGTGAGGCCTACAGGACAGAAGACAGGCCCTAATGCTTCAAGTGAAGTCAGATTGGGCACTATGCTAATGCTTGTCCGGTGGGGATTTCATATGCACCAGCTTAGAACAAGCAACAGACTCCTGACAAGGGATTCAGCATTGCCAGGGTTAACCAAGTCAGTGCTGAGGCCACTGGTGATGGTGCGGACATCGCTATCGGTATGTTTAAAATTAATGCAATTCCAGCAGCATTATTATTTGATTCTAGAGCTACACATTCGTTTATGTTTGCTCGATTTGCAGCCACCAATGAATTACCACTGCAAAATATGAGAACACCTATGGTAGTAATTACACCTAACAGACTTGTTGAAGCAAACTATATGACACAAAGATTAACACTGACAATCATGGGAAGGGAATTCTGGTATACACCCATAGTATTAGAAGAAAGAAGTATAGATCTGATTCTCGGGATGTCCTGGTTGAGGAAAGCAAAGGCAGTTATATACTGTGAAAAGGGAACTGTAGAACTCACTAGTTCCAAGGGAGAAAGATTTGAAGTAGAAATTACCATAACCGCCTCTACCAGACCTGCCATATTTCTAGTAGATGGGAAATTCGTGGGTAGAAACATCCGAGTTGTTAGAGATTTTCTAGATGTTTTTCCTGAAGAGTTACCCAGAATGCCACCAGATAGGGAAGTCAAATTCGTCATTGATCTCTTTCCTGGTATTGCTCCCATTTCAAAAAGGCCATATAGGATGTCAGTGGAAGAGTTAAAAGAACTTAAGAAACAATTAACCAAGATGCAAGAGGCAGGGTACATTCGTCCGAGTTCCTCACCTTGGGGAGCACCAGTACTGTTTGTACAGAAGAAGGATGGTTCGCAACGAATGTGTGTGAACTATAGATCACTTAATGATGTCACCATTAAGAACAAGTACATGTTACCTCGTATTGATGACTTATTCGATCAAATGAGAGGTGCTAGGGTGTTTTCCAAGATTAACCTTAGGTCGGGCTACCACCAAATGAAGATTTGGCCATCTGATATTCCAAAGACGGCTTTCTCTACCCGATATGGTCTATTTGAATTCACAGTCATGTCGTTTGGCTTAACCAATGCACCAGCCTACTTCATGAATTTGATGAACAAGGTGTTCATGGAGTATCTCAATAAATTCGTCGAGGTGTTCATCGATGACATTCTTATTTATTACACGAATGATAGTGACCATGAGGAACATCTGCGGTTGGTGCTACAAAAGCTACGGGATAATCAACTTTATGCCAAATTTACCAAGTGTGAGTTCTAGCTTGATGAAGTACATTTCCTCGGGCATATCATCTCTAAAGGAGGAATTTTGTGGATCCATCTAAAGTAACAATGATAGTTGGTTGGAAGATACCAAGTACAGTCTCGGAGGTCTGGAGTTTCCTAGGACTTGTAGGCTATTACCATCGATTCATTGAAGGATTCTCCAAGATTGCTAAGCCTATGACCTCATTGTTAGAGAAGGGCAAGGAGTTTAAATGGACCTGGGAATGCCAAGAGAGTTTCAATCAATTGAGGTTTAAATTGATGGCAGCCCCAGTATTGATTATGCCAGATCTACAGAAGAGTTTTGATATATTGTGAAGCAAGTCGCCCGGGCTTGGGATGTGTGCTTATGCAAGAAGGACATGTCATCGCCTACGCGTCTCGCCAGTTGCGGAAACATGAGTTGAACTACCCCACTCATGACTTAGAACTGACAGCCGTGGTGCATGCACTCAAAATTTGGAGACACTATATTATGGGGACCAAGTGCCAAGTCTACATCGATCACAAAAGCTTAAAATACATCTTCACTCAGAAGGATCTCAACCTTAGGCAACGCCGTTGGTTGGAGCTCATCAAGGACTATGACTTGGAAATTCACTATCATCCGGGCAAGGCGAACCTAGTTGCGGATGCCTTGAGTCAGAAGGAGCATGTCCATGCAGCTATTGTAACCCAATTACTCGATGAATTAGCAGAAGATTTTGAGAAGCTCAATTTGGGGATAGTTGCTCATACCGAAGAGCTTACCATAGAAGTAGACCTACCTTGGAGCAAGAAATACGAAAGGGTCAGATCGGTGATGCCAAAATTCAAGAGATCAAAGATCTGATATAGAAGGAAGAGGCACAGACTTCACAGAGATGAACATGGCACAATATGGTTCAAGAACCGGATTTGTGTTCCTGAGATCGACAGTCTTCATGAAACCATATTGAAGGAGGCACATGACTCAGCTTACTCCATCCACCCTGGTAGTACCAAGATGTGCCAGGACTTGAAGCAGAAATATTGATGGTATGGACTAAAGAAGGATGTTGCCTCACATGTAGCACTATGTGATGTTTCCCAGATGGTGAAAGCGAAACATTAATGACCTACTAGTTTGCTGCACCCGCTTAAGATACCTGAGCGGAAATGGGAAGAGATTGACATGGACTTCATTATTGGTCTACCCTGCACATCTATTGGGTATGACTCTATATGGGTGATTATGGATAGGCTAACTAAAGTAGCCCACTTTATTCCAGTGAAGATCACATATTCAGGAGCCAGACTAGAAGAGTTGTACATGGCACGGATTGTATGTCTACACGGTGTGCCCAAGAAGATTGTGTCTAACCGAGGATCTCAGTTTACTTCTCGGTTTTGGTAGAAGTTGCACGAGTGCTTGGATACAAGATTGAATTTTAGTTTGGCTTACCATCCTCAAACTGATGGGCAGACCGAGAGGACCTACCAAGTACTAGAGGATATGTTATGAGCTTGCGCTCTTAAACTTGGTGGCAGACGGGATAAGAGTTTACCGTATGCGGAGTTCTCTTACAATAATAGCTACCAGGCCAGTTTGAAGATGTACCTGTTTGAGGCTCTATATGGTAGAAAATGCAGGACTCCACTATATTGGGATCAAATTGGTGAAAGACAGCTCTTTGGACCAGAAATTATACAAGTCCGTTTGATACGGGAAAACTTGAGAACTGCACAGTCAAGGCAGAAAAGTTATGCTGATACCCGGAGAAGATTTATAGAGTTCAAGGAGGGTGATCACGTATATTTGAAGGTGTCACCAATCCGGGGTATGAGAAGATTTAAAGTTAAAGGGAAGTTGTCCCCTCGCTTTATTGGACCCTTCTTGATCCTAAAGCGAGTGGGAGAAGTGGCCTATCAACTAGAACTACCCGATCATCTTGCGGATGTACATGATGTCTTCCATGTATCACAATTGAAGAAGTGCCTCAGGGTACCCGAAGAGCAGCTACCTATGGAGGATCTTAGTGTTCAAGATGATTTGACTTATACTGAATATCTTATCAAGATTCTCTTGATACCTTGACTCGTGTCACAAGGAGTATAGTAATAAAAATGTGCAAAGTGCAGTGGAGTCATCATGGAGAAGATGAAGCTACTTGGGAAAGGGAAGAAGAGCTATGAGTAGTTTTTCCCCACCTCTTTCCTAGTCCATCCTAATCTCGAGGACGAGATTCTTTGTAACGGGGGTAGGATTTGTAATACCCAAAGTTGTAGACCATAGAAATCAGGGATAACCCTCTTGTGTATTTTGCTTCTACATACTATCATATGAGAACACTCACTTTTAAAAGAAAATAATCGACAAAAGACACATGAACAACTTATGCATCATGTTGGGTTTTATTTGTTTGTGCATTTAATAATAATAATAATAATAATAATAATAATAATAATAATAATAATAAAATATAAATATTAAGTTGAGAATTTTAAGTTAACCCAAAAGGTGCACTTTAGGAAGTAGGAAATGATATATATATATAGAAAGAGAGATATACTATACAAAACAAAATAAAATTTATAAATAAATAAATAATTACCATACTATGTTCAAACTGAACATTTGATGTGAAGATGAATTTGCCACACACTTTGAATTTAAAGTGGAATTGAAGTTTGGATTTGGAAATAAAATGGAAGAGAAAAGGAAAAGGAAAAGAAAATAGAAAAAGAAAAAGGAAATAGGAAAATCTATGCTTAGCCAATTCGGCATGTTAGGCCCATTTAACACGAGCGCAGCTCAGTATCCCTTTCTCACATCGCCTCGCTTGCATCACTGACCTGTGGGCCCGTGTGGTCGGCGCTCCACAGAGCCGAGGCATGGAACGGGCTCTCGCTAGTGTGTGGGGCCAGGTGTCGTGCAGATCCAACTTCTGGCCTCGCTGACGGGTGGACTGCACCGGTCAGTCCGTCATCTTCAACCACCGAACGGGATCTCCACGATAGCGTCGAAGGATGCGGAGCTGGAGGTTGCAACCGACTTGGTGCGCAAGGGCTGTGTCCAGGGGTTTGAGTGCTGGGTTCTCGCAACCTATGGGGTTTTTAGAGCGAATAGAGACATTAGGATTAGCCACTAGGCGGAGAGAGATTCAGAGATCAGAGGAGGCCGTGCCGCCATCATCGAAACTGAAAGGGAAATGTGCCCTTGGGCCATTTCTATAACTGTTTTGGTGATTAAGTGTCCCACACAAATGTTTTAAACTCTTATGTGCTAAACAAGCAAAAGGTGCAAATTAAAGACAAGGTATGTTTCTAGACTTAGTGAATTGTTTTTGAGTACTAACATGGTTATCTAAGTGCTAGAAACAGTGCCAAAGAGAGAAGAAATAAAATGGAAAAGACTTGGCTATGTGTGGCCAAACTCCAGCTCGGCCTGGCACACCGGACTGTCCGGTGGTGCACCGGACAGTGTCCGGTGCGCCAGGCTGGTCAACGGTGAAGTAGCCGCTCTCGGGAATCGATGGAGTCGTACGGCTATAATTCACCAGACTGTCCGATGGTGCACCGGACTGTTCGGTGAGACATCCGCGGCGAACTCGTCGCTCTCGGGAAAAGGAACAGGGCGACGTGGTTATAATTCACCGGAGTGTCCGGTGGTGCACCGGACTGTCCGGTGAGCCAACGGTGCCCGCTCCAACGGTCGTCCGAGCGATCAACGCGCCACACGTGGCTGCTCCAACGGTCGGCTGGGTGCACCGGACTGTCCGGTGTGCACTGGACAGTGTCTGGTGCGCCATCTAACCCGCGGGGGCAACGATCGGCTATGCCTGATTTGGAAGGAAATCGCGCACCGGACATGCTACAATGGCTATCTGGTGGCGCACCGGACTGTCCGTTGCGCCACTCGACAGAAGACAAGGATAGCCTTCCATGTTGATCTCTAACAGCTCCTAGCTACCTTGGGGCTATAAAAGGGACCCCTAGGCGCATGGAGCAGGCACCCAAGCATTCTCTAAGCATACTAAGACATCCAGACTCCGCTCCCACGCATTTGACTCGTCGTGTTAGTGATTTGAGCTCCATTCGAGTTGTGAACTCCCCGTGTTGTCATTTGAGCTTAAGTCTTCACTTGTGTGCGTGTGTGTGCTGTGGATTGAATCTTGTGTGTGTTGCTTTTCCCTCATTTACTTCTGTGTTTCTTTTGTGATCATCACTGTAAGGGCGAGAGACTACAATTTGTGGAGATTCCTCGCAAACGGGAGAAAGACTATAAGGAAGAAAGCCGTGGTATTCAAGTTGATCATTGGATCACTTGAAAGGGGTTGAGTGCAACCCTCGTCCATTGGGACGCTACAACGTGGAAGTAGGCAAGTGTTACTTGGCCGAACCATGGGATAAAAATCGTGTGTCTCGTGTGTTGCTTCTTGTGATTGCTTTGTTCGCACGAGCGTGTTTCATAGCCACTTGATTACACTAACTCCTTAACAATCAAGTTTGTGGCTATTTAGTGTTTAATTTTATAGGATCACCTATTCACCCCCCTCTAGGTGCTCTCAATTAGTATCAGAGCCGTACTCTTCACTTAAGGGACTAAGCGCCCAAAGAGATGGATCCTAAGGGTAAGGGGATGGTGATTAACGACAAGGAGAAGGAGTCTCTCTTCAACGAGCCAAGAGACAACAAGCCTACCGACTCAAGCTCGAGTCACAAGAAGAGAGACGGGATGAAGAAGAGACGCATCAAGATGATCATCTACTACGACAGCGATGCATCTTCCTCTTCACCAAGGGACGACAGCGACGACTCGTCAAAGAAGAAAACGGTTAATCAAAACTATTCATTTGATTATTCCCGTATTCCATATAATTTGAATGCTCATTTGCTATCAATTTCTCTTGGGAAACCTCCACACTTTGATGGAGAAGACTACTCTTTCTGGAGTCATAAAATGCGTAGTCATTTATTTTCCCTCCATCCTAGTATCTGGGAGATTGTTGAAAATGGAATGCATTTTGATAGTACTGACAATCCCGTTTTCATAAATGAGCAAATTCATAAGAATGCCCAAGCTACTACTGTTTTGCTAGCATCTCTTTGCAGGGATGAGTACAATAAGGTGAGTGGCTTAGACAATGCCAAACAGATCTGGGACACCCTCAAGATATCACATGAGGGAAATAATGCCACCATGATCACCAAGATGGAACTGGTGGAGGGTGAGCTAGGGAGGTTCACGATGATCAGGGGAGAGGAGCCAACACAAACCTACAATAGGCTTAAGACCCTAGTCAACAATATACGAAGCTACGGAACCACAAGATGGACGGATCATGATGTCGTCTGACTTATGCTAAGGTCTTTTACTGTAATTGACCCTCATCTTGTCAATCTTATTCGTGAAAATCCCAGGTACACCAAAATGACGCCCGAGGAGATCCTCAGAAAATTCATGAGCGGGCGCATGATGGTGAAGGAGGCTCGATATGTGGACGATGCTCTAAACGGTCCACTACCTATCTACGAGCCACAGCCCGTTGCTCTCAAAGCAACTAGCAGCAAGGAGATGCTACCAAGCAAGGTAGCACAAGTGGAGGCTGCTAGGCTAAATGAAGATGAGATGGCGCTTATCATCAAGCGTTTCAAGACCGCACTCAAGGGACGCAAGGAGTACCCCAACAAGAATAAAACAAGGGGAAAATGCTCCTGCTTCAAATGCGGTAAGACTAGTCACTTCATTGCTCAATGTCCCGATAATGAAAACGACCAGGCACAAGAAAGACATGGGAAGAAGGAGAAGAAGAAGAATTACAGGAAGGCGAAGGGCGAGGCAATCTAGGAAAGGAATGGGATTCTGACTGCTCTTCATCAGACTCCGACGACGAAGGACTTGCTGCCTCGGCCTTCGACAAGTCCTCACTCTTCCCAACGAACGCCATACATGCCTTATGGCCAAGGAAAAGAAGGTACACATTCGAGACACGCCCAAGTACACTTCATCTAGTGATGAAGAATCTTCTAATGATGAAGTAGACTACACTGACCTATTTAAAGGACTAGATAGAGCTAAGGTAGACAAAATTAATGAATTAATTGATGCTCTAAATGAAAAGGATAGATTGTTAGAAAAGCAAGAGGATATTTTATATGAGGAACATGACAAGTTTGTTAATGTTCAAAAATCTCTTGCTTTAGAAGTTAAAAGGAATGAAATGCTATCCTCTGAGTTATCTGCTTGCCATGAATCTGTCTCTAGTTTAAGGAGTTTAAATGATGAATTAAATGCTAAGCTAGAGGAAGTCAACAAAATGAGTTCATGTATAGAGCATGTTGTTATTTGTAATAGATGTAAGGATTTTGATGTTGATGCTTGTGATGAACATCTTGCTTCTATTACTAAGTTGAACAATGAGGTGGCAAGTCTTAATTCTCAACCTAAGACTAGCAAAGTTGATTTTAATAAATTGAAATTTGCTAGGGATGCCTACACTGTTGGTAGACACCCCTTGTGGCAGAACCTCCCAAGTTATTGGGCCCACATGCACCTGTCCTTGTCTCAAAGACCTCAGATGGCTATGCATGTGCACCAGATAACTTAACAGGATCCGTCTGATTGCCCCAAGGACATCGGATAAACCACTTGCAACCAAGATCGCGAGATTAAGTAATACAAATCACACACCAACATTTTTGCAGCAGAAATCTTAGTACCAAATTTTACAAGTTACAAAATTTTTACATTATATTTATCTGAGTGATTACAAAAGTATAAGTTTGAAATATATGCTATCTCAAGTGACCATCCTCAATAAGAAGTATAAGGGAGTTACTTAGACTTATAAGAAGGATGAGCCCACCGGCACTTAACACCGTCAACAGCAGCACAAGGTTAGGACCTGAAAAACAACAGGGAATAAAACCCTGAGTACGGAATTACTCAACAAGACTTACCCGACTAAAGAAAAGACTCTCAAGGGCATGCTGGCTAGACGGAGTCAAGGAAAGGCTTATCAAGAATCAAGGACTCTGTTTTGCAGAAAAGCTTACTATGAGTGGATCCTTAAAAATCCATTTTTACTTGTTAGGTTAAGTAAAGTTACCTGCATCTAGAGTTCTTTCTACCCTAGTTCAATCACTTGACCTGCACTAGCCGTATTTTATCAACCCTTTAAGTTCACTGGAATGCTACGTGTAAGTCAGTGACCAAGTCTTCATGTCCGCGAAGTTACGGCGATCCGAATCGATTATACTCAGCTAAGGATCTCCAATCACACGACATATGTAGCACTTAACCCTTGCATATGTCAACTCGCCACCAGGATTCTTAAGACCAGATCAGGTTCACGCCAACCGAGAGCACAGATACACCACCGTCCAGCCTCTTGCCACGGAGGGTACACGCTACTCTCTCCATCTCTCCACTCCCATTGCGTGTTATCTTATTCTGGTATTAGCTTGCCCGAGGCAAAGCTTACCCATGACGAGGCATGTGACCAGTTAAAGGGTCCTTGTTCTGCAGGCCTACATCGACAAGGTCCTTAATCGACTCAGACGGAGACACTACACTGAGACTCCCTTCTCGTGCAAGTCAACCGCCCGGTCTCAGCTTTATCATTTCAAACCCAAAGTTTGGTACCTGGCAGAGGTACATCTTTTCCGATGTTGAACCCATCACGACCATGTTGGATTCACCATCAAGTTTTATTTTTGAAAACATTCCTACCCACTGAAGCATACCTTTGTTTCAAAACAAAACATTTTTGTTTGCTAAAGCAAGGCTAAGCATCATAAAAATCCTTTTTAAAAAGGGTATCAAGGAAGGGTAATCAATTTTTCAAGGAAGGAGATGCTTCAACGGTTTAGCACACAACTCGTATCACCTAATGCATCAAACAAGGTGATAAAGATTTTAAAACACAAGGAGGTGGCGAATGCACTGGGTCTTGCCTGAATAACACTAGGTAAGTGTTGTTAGGTGGCAACCACTTGGCGATCATCCTTTGGCTTGGCACTCTTTCAGATTATCCATCTTCCGGTTCATTCATCAGCATCATTCTGTGGATTTGCCCGCGCTTGGGGTCGACTTGGGTCGTCTTCCGCATCACGTGATTAATTAACGTATCTGAATGATATGCATAATGCATATGTATGCATATAAGGATGAATATCTCAAATCTAAATAATACTTATACGACAGCGAATTAAACACCAAACCTAGAATAAGCTGTCTAATTAAGCAGGGCATCAACTTCATCCATTAACTAAATTGACATAATAACCTAGAAAATCTATTTTTATTCCTAGCTTTTTATTAACTCTTTAAATTGTGTATCTTAATTTCTTGATTTACCGATTTATCTAAATCGATCATCACAATATACACATGCTAAATTAATAACATTTATTGTGACCAACAATTCTATTTAATCTATTTATAGACCTAGTTAACTAGAATACGAATTAACTTACCCTTATGACATCTGACTTGAAATCATGAAATCGACGACTGCCTTTTAGCTTAGCATTTCACCGAAAATAGGGTGAGTGCTACATCGAATCGCGCTTCTTCTTTGTCCGCATCGAGTATTCTCCAGCCGCATACTGATTTATTTTCTTCTGCGCCTAATCTTCTCAGAGCTTGGCGTAGATGAGGATGACGATCGATGACTTATTCGAGCTTTTGTCGAGCACTTGGTAGGTGCCACATGAACTTTATGCTGCTAGCTTCGTCTTCACCCAATTCTTGGGATTTCTTGATGACGCATGGAACGATGACGACCTTCAATTGAAGTCTGGAGCGAGCTGGTGAGGTGGGGATCGAGCAGGGGATGACGGGTTCGATGACTCGACTGTGAACGACGCAACGACGAGCTGGGGCAGGATCTGAGCTAATAGGCATAGTATGGGACAGCGACCAACACGACGGACGAACTAAGTCGCGGCGAGGTCGACGACGAGATAGGGATTAAGGCCGAGCGAGTCGAGAGGGCGTGCTGGCGAGCAGAAAGCCGCGCGTGCATTGGACAGGGAAAACGACAATATTGTCGCACACAATGCGAAGACGAACGACACTTCGACGAGGACCTAGGATGTGCGACACACGACACGCAGTCAGCCTGTCGTGCGATCGAGCGATGATGACGAATAGCCGAGTGCGGTAAGGAGCTAGAGAACGACGACGGGCCAAGCAGAGGAGCTCGCACGCGCACTGGGAAGAACTCACGACCACTAGAACGAGCTGTGATATTCGGACTTGGTGACAACAGCGAGCTGGAACGTTGGCGAGCTTGAGAGTTCAATGGCGGAATCGGCGGCAGCCGATGCCAGAGCGCACGACGAGGGAACTTCGACGGCGCGGACAGCGAGCAGGCGATTCGATGGCGAGCAGAGAGCTTCGTGCGCGTAGGAACTTGAGGCCGAGCACGCAGGGAGGTCATAGACGAGCTTTGGAACAGGGATGGAAGGGGCACACTCACGTACTGGGGAAGAAGACGCGAGGGACATAGGGCGTCGAAGTCCGACGACCTGAGAACGAAGCACAGGGCACGGTTGACAGACCTGGCCACGGTGAGGCCGGGTCGATGGTGGTTCCACGACTAATGGTGTTGGGCGCGCCGGTACAGGAGAGGCGCGTGCAGAAGACAGGGAGCAGTGACGACGAGGCACCATGGTGAGCAAAGAGCTAGACGCACGGCACAGAGAAGCACTGCCGCCATGGGAAGCAAGCGCAGCAGAGAGAAACACAGATGAAGAAGCGCGCGTCAGGGGGAAAAAGGTCCAGGTGCGGCAAACGAGCTGGGGACGCACGTGAACAGTGCGGAAGAGAGAGGAGTAGGAGCGCGCCAGCAGAGGGAGCTCAGCCGCCATGGAAGCAGTGCGCGAGCTAGGGGACGGACGCCGAGTAGGGAGCTTGGACGGGACACGATCCCATGGGTGAGCTGCAAGGAGGAGCGCGCGGGGAAGAAGCACTGGACGCCATGGGGACGAGCCTTGGCTGGAAGGAAGCCAAGCGGCTGCCAGGGAAGAAGCTCGGTCAGCGAGTAGAGAAGGAGGAGGAACGGTTGGGGCTGGGGCGAGCACTAGAGAGCCGCAAGGCACTAGGGAGCGAGCAGGGCGCCGGCGTGCACAGCAGGGAGAAGACGAGCAGAGAGATGGCCGGCAGCGCTGGGGAGGAGGCCGAGCGCCATTGGGCGAGCAGGAGCCTGGCTGCGGTCTGTTGAAGGAACAGAGGCGACTGAACGAGTACTAGCCACAGGGAGATGAAAATTGACGGGATAAGGCTAGGGCAGCTGGAGATTTTTCTCCCCTGAGCGGCGGCCGGATGAAGACGAGGGAACGGTGGTGGCTGACAGCTGAAAAATATCCCAGATGGATGAAGATTAGAGAGAGAGAGAGAGCGACTGGGATATTTTAAATTTCTTTCTCTTTTTTATCGAAAATCGCAGATATTTGGGTCTGAGAGATGTTTAAAAGGTCGAACCAAAATAAGTTCGATAGAATATTTGAGAAGGATTTGATTTGGTGCCTAATCTGGGGTCACATGAATTCGTATCCGTCATTTATATCCAAAGTTTTGGATCGGGACGAGAAACAACAGACCGAAATAAACTGGTTTCGGCGTCGATAATTTGCTTCGCGATTTGGCTGAAATTAGCTGGAACCATATCTGCGAACGCATACGCGATTTCATCGTCGAAATAGTGTGCTGAAGAATAAATTGGATTATAACCTCGCGCACGATTTTTCTCGGACAACATGCGATTCAAATTATTTTGCCTCGAATATTTTTGTCGTCGAGTTCTACTTAATTCGTTTGGGGATAAAAATTATCCGAGTGTGTCGAGCTTCAGAAATAGTATTCGCGCGAGTGATGTATTTTAAATAATCACAGGACGCACCGATTTTTGGAACAACTATGTTCCGAACATCACGAAAATTTAGGAAGAGCCCGGATAGATAAAAAACAAAGTCGAACTCGCGACAAACAAAACAGATGCGATATTAATATCGCGATAGGCGAAGATGATTAAAATTTAGCACCCGTTTTATCCACTGATATTACGTGTTAAAGTCCGCACTCGTTGTCGAGCAGAGTATAAACACCTGGGGTGTTACAGCCCTGCCCCCTTAAAAGAATCTCGTCCCGAGATTCAGAGCCAAAGACTTCTAAGAGTAGAGACGCATGTAACCCGTGTCCATATCAGCGGTAACCATAAAATAGCTCCAAGCAAAGATGAGTGTCTCAAGACATTGTTTCTCTAGTGGACATAACATGTATTGCCTTAGGCTAATTTAGAAATGTCCACCAATAGAGATGATGTCTACCAGAGGAACACATAAGGTTCCATGTGTGCAGTTTGCTTTTTCTGATGACACTGTACTATCTGAGTCTATTGAGCGAGCGATAGATACGTGATCTTACCCAAGCAGAATCAGATGCACCATCTTAGGTAAAACACACAGAAGGAGGTTTACCAACAAGTGGTCGCGATAAGTTCATAGCACACGAGACGGGTGTGAATGTCGAATAACATCACAGTTGACCCGTGTTAGGCTAGAAAATCTAAGTCCCAGAAGGTGATATAGATTCGAGAAAACCACCAGTGGAGGGATCTGTAGACGTGGACTTTGCAACTAGTCCATTTTACCCAGTACTAATCATGGCTCGACTTGATCACACATGCTGGAAAAGCACACGTAAGGCGATCAAGGCATGACTAGAGCGATGATTAGGTGATTTTCAGTCGACTTAATCTCGATTCTTGTAAGTACTTTCTTTAGGGTGGGTTGAACCAAAGTGAGTTTAGACAACTCGATAAAACGATCTCTAAACTCAACCTTTGTTCACAAAGCAGTTACAAGTTAGTAAAACCAACTTGTTGAACTATTTTTGACATTGAGCAAGTCCTCTCAGTACCATCGGTAAGCCAAGGGTTGAGAGTTCACTTTTGTATGCACCTGGGTAAAAATCCATTTGGTCAGGTTGTTCATCTGTTTCTTCATGCGAGATGAATCATCCACTTGGTTAGGGAATACATGGATTAAATAGGAGAGCGAATGAACAAACTCCTGCATCTCAGCAGCAGGGAAAATCAATCTCCATTTTTAAAGCTAATTAGCTGTTTTCCAACACTAAAAAGCTCCAAGGCTGCACCTTTACGCAAAGAATGTAAAGGGAACTTGTATGAGTAGTCACTACCAATATCAAAAGAAATAAGACCACACATGAAAGTGGTATGCCCTTTTGATCCAATAGAGATGATATGTGTTGCTTGATCACTTCACAAACAACATTGAAATTGTTTCAAGGAAGAGGTCTATGGAATATAACATATTGATATAATCTCATAATGGATTATGACTACTAACTGTGATACTAACGTGTGCCGAGTAGCGCAACCATGTGCGCACACATAGAAGGCCCTCGGTTTCGTCACAGCACCACTGGTTTTAGTCATAACACCATTATCAGACATAACCAATAAGAAACCTCACGCGACACAAATGATATGGGCACGGGTGACAATATGCAAAGAGATACTCCACCTGTAAGGATAGTTACATGTAGAGAGCCAAATAGATCATGGCCCGATGAAATGAATAAGACATGGCCATTACCTAAACTTGATGAAAGGAGTACGATGGGGGACTATTAATTCAGCTCCAAGCATATTTCTATGCCCATCGCAGAGCTTACAAGGTCAAGGATTAGTATCAGATTAGATATTAAGGGAAAATAATCATAAGATTAAGTGGGTATGCCTTCGAGATATAAAGAAACCAAAGGCATTAAACTCAAGAAAATGGGCGGACATGTCTTTCCTAGGTTAGGTTGATAAAACAATATGACGATCCTTCAGAAAAGGTAAACTGGATAAGGTACATCAGCTTGTGCCAATCGAACAAGGGCACGGTCTAAGATGGAAATATGACTCAAGATTCTTATTTAAGCCTGAGTACACTTTTATGTCCAACAAAGAAATTATCTAGGCATTTATTTGTATGTGTTTGGTCATGGAGGGATAATGGAGAATTCAAACTTTGGGTCATGGTTCACTAAATAAGAATATGGCCTAGTTTTCGGTTTAGGCAAACAAGTCACTAACCTTCTATTGACACATCAAGCACAAGAGCAAACACCATATAAGACCTTAACATGTTACCTAAGAATGGAGGACAACTATCTCATCGAAGTTCATAATACCACATTACACCACATTATTCACAATCACTGGTTATTGGAATAAAGATGAGAGAAGCATTTTGGATATAAAGGTGACAAACACAATGCAACAATCAATATGCATGCTCGTCCTATTTGTCCTCACTGATTTTGCCAACATACTGTGGCAATAACGTTCTATCTCGGTGGCATACGTTCTCTCTCGGTATTTTGCTAGTCGTTACACATACGTTTTCAAGGTTAGTGTACCAGTAGAAAATTCCATCACAGCCCAATTTCCCAATGATGCAGTTCACACATGATAGTTTATCACAGTTTATACTCCATATATTGCTATATGGAGGCCAGCTCATCATTAAGCGCTGAGCCACGCATAGGCACCGTTGCCACACTTTAACCATACGACAACTCATTATGGTAACTCACCTTCTTACCTAAGCGTAGGTGCGTCGTTACAAGTACATTACACTTCTCAATATTTCCATGTCTGTATACCCATATACATCCATGGGGTACTGAGTTCACAGAAAAGTAATTACTCCTCATCGCAGCCTTCATATATACATATGTGTAACATGTATATAATCAAGCGCTACAATTAAGCACTTCCCTAGACCGACGGTTGTTCGGTCATGCTCTCACATCTCACCATACCTTGAGCGTCAATCCATTCAAAACTGAATGGCCTCGAAAATAACATTACACATGTATGCAATACCCCTGGTTGTGGGTTAGTGTTTTAATCTAAGCCACCTAATAGTCATTACTTTAGGGCTTAACAGAGGATGTCGCTAGCATTATAGTTTTTCAAAGCTGTTTTTCAAAACCAAACAATGTGTTTAATTGAAAATAGTTTTTAAAACCAAAACTTTTGTTTTGAAAATACGTATGTGACCGTATATACTTAATCTTGCTTCGATACCAACCTGTGGTAGAACCTCCCAAGTTATTGGGCCCACATGCACCTGTCCTTGTCTCAAAGACCTCAGACGGCTATGCATGTGCACCAGATAACTTAACAAGATCCGTCTGATTGCCCCAAGGACATCGGATAAACCACTTACAACCAAGATCGCGAGATTAAGTAATACAAATCACACACCAACATTTTTGCAGCAGAAATCTTAGTACCAAATTTTACAAGTTACAAAATTTTTACATTATATTTATCAGAGTGATTACAAAAGTATAAGTTTGAAATATATGCTAGCTCAAGTGACCATCCTCAATAAGAAGTATAAGGGAGTTACTTAGACTTATAAGAAGGCCGAGCCCATCGGCACTTAACACCGTCAACAGCAGCACAAGGTTAGGACCTAAAAAACAACAGGGAATAAAACCCTGAGTACGGAATTACTCAGCAAGACTTACCCGACTAAAGAAAAGACTCTCAAGGGTATGCTGGCTAGAGGGAGTCAAGGAAAGGCTTATCAAGGGTCAAGGACTCTGTTTTGCAGAAAAAGCTTACTATGAGTGGATCCTTAAAAATCCATTTTTACTTGTCAGGTTAAGTAAAGTTACCTGCATCTAGAGTTCTTTCTACCCTAGTTCAATCACTTGACCTGCACTAGCCATCTTTCATCAACCCTTTAAGTTCACTGGAATGCTACGTGTAAGTTAGTGACCAAGTCTTCATGTCCGCGAAGTTACGACAATCTGAATCGATTATACTCAGCTGAGGATCTCCAATCACACGACATATGTAGCACTTAACCCTTGCATATGTCAACTCACCACCAGTGTTCTTAAGACCAGATCAGGTTCACGCCAACCAAGAGCACAGATACACCACCGTCAAGCCTCTTGCCACGGAGGGTACACACTACTCTCGCTGTTGGGGCTACTGCGAGGGGCTACTGTTGGGGGCCTTCATCCTCCGAAGTTCCTCAAAAACATAATTTAACAATGTCTTCCAAGTATGGTTTATGGATAGGTATCTTCGAATTTATGATAAAAGCATACACGATGAGGAGCTTGATCGTGATGAAGGTTGCCATCGCTCCGAAGTTGTGCGGAAGGGAGCTTCGGCTAAATCACAGAAAAGGGAACCGACTTAAAAGGGAAAATGCTGTTCAGTCCTCATAGATTTTTCTATAAGCCAATAGTAAATGTAAAGGGCATAATTGTAATTTTTCATAGGCTGTGTCCTGTGCCTATAAATAGATGAATAGTACTCCCGTACTGTTCACGCTGACTTGTATTTGCTCGCGTGTCACGCTTGGACTTTTGCCTTCTGTCGAGCCGAAGGTATAAATGTAATTCAATATTGTTCACGTTTGTTCATGATGATATAATTTAAAGATATCAATGACGCCATATGATTATTTATGTTATTTCTCATGTTTCATATGCTTCTTCCTTCCTTAATATGTTTTGAAATGTCGAAGGTATGTCCTTCATGCCCTTCGTCTGAAGATCATTATATCCTAAGGGATATAATGCTTCGAAGGACGAAGGGTACTAACCATTAACCCTTTTATGTTGCCTTGTTCTTAACTCATAGCATTTGAGAACAAGTCCCCAACGTTGGCGCCCACCTCCGGTGAACCCTTTTCGACCACCTTCGGCAAGCACTGACCTTCGTCATGCCGCCGAAGAAAGCTTCAGCGCCAGGGACTGTCGCACTAGAGCCACTGGACCCAAATCAGGAGACCCTTTCTCTTCAAGAGGCCCGAAGCTAGAAGAGGAAGGCCACTAGCCCAACGCTCCAGGAGAGTTGGACCAAGAAATCAGAAACATGGAGATAATCCATCAACAAGTACAAAGGAAGAAGGAGAAGATGGCCCAACTGGCTGATCTTCAATGGCAGATTGACGAAGCCACTGAAGAACGCCATTTTGCTCAAGACGAGCAAGATCGAAGGCCTCAACACAGGGAGCTTCATCAAGAAGGCCTATTCAATGAGGATGGATGGTATGATGATTTTAATCATGATACCTTTACCTTTGATGATGCTTCTCCCTTGGTAGCAGAACTGCAGGCTATCCCATGGCCCCCATCATACAAACCACCTCAACTCCCTATGTATGATGGGCATTCGGATCCAAAGCAGTTTTTGATGAGTTATGAGGCAACCATATCTTCATATGGAGGCAATGCAGCTGTCATGGCCAAATCCTTCGTCATGGCAGTTCGGAATGTGGCCCAAACATGGTATTCTTCTCTTCGGCCAGGGACTATTACTTCATGGTAGAAGCTCAAGGATATGCTACTGACAAGCTTTCATGGCTTTCAGATGAAGCCGGTCACAGCTTAGGCTCTGTTTCAATCTATGCAAGACCATGAGGAGTATCTTCAAGCATACTGTCGGGGACCATAATTAGGGGTACCCTCAAGGCTCCTAATTCTCAGCTGGTAACCCCCATCAGCATAAAGCTGCAAAGGCCTGATGGGTGCGATCAAGTCAGGGATCAGTCCATTTGAGGGACTCGATCACGCCTCGCCCGAGCCTTGCCTCATACAAAGGCAGCCGACCCTGGAGGATCTTCGCCTCGCCCGAGGCCCCCCCTCCAGCGGCGAACACGTTCCCAGCTCGCCCGAGGCCCTGTCTTCGCCAAGAAGCAACCCCGACCAAATCGCAGGAGCATTTAATGCAAAGGTGGCCTGACACCTTTATCTTGACGCGCGCCCCTCTACTGACAGAGCCGAAGTGACCGCCATCACTTCGCCGCTCCACTGACCGGTCTGACAGAAAGGCAGCGCCGCCTGCGCCGCTCCGATTGCGGTGCCACTTGATAAAGCGAGGCTGACAGGCAGTCAGGCTCGGCCGCACACCATAGGAAACTCCGCTCCGCCCGACCCAGGGCTTGGACTCGGGCTAAGCCCCGGAAGATGGCGAACTCCGCTCCGCCCGACCCAAGGCTCGGACTCGGGCAAAGCCCTGGAAGACGGCGAACTCCGCTCCGCCCGACCCAGGGCTCGGACTCAGGCTAAGCCCCGAAAGACGGCGAACTCCGCTCCGCCCGACCCAGGGCTCGGACTCGGGCAAAGCCCCAGAAAACGGCGAACTCCGCTCCGCCCGACCTAGGGCTCGGACTTGGGCGCAGCCCCAGAAGACGACGAACTCCGCTTCGCCCGACCCCAGGACTCAAATTCCGCCCTGGCCTCAGCCAACGTCCTCCGCCTCGCCCGACCTAGAGGCTCGGACTCGGCCTCGGCCACGGAAGACGGACTCGACCTCGACCTCGGAGGAGCCTCCACATCGCCCAACCTAGGGCACGGACCAGCCACGTCAACAGGAGGCGCCATCATTACCCTACTCCAAGCTGACTCAGGCTATGGGAAACAAGACCGGCGTCCCATCTGGCTCGCTCCCCCAGATAGGCAATGATGGCGCCCCGCACGCTCCCTGACGATGGTGGCTCTCGACCCCCTTACAGAAGCAAGAGGACGTCAGCAAGGACTCGACGGCCCCGACAGCTGTCCCTCCGCCAGGCTCCAACGCTCCTCCGACGGCCACGACATAACACAAACCGGGCGCCAAGATCTCTCCGGCCGCCACGATGGCGTGTACTTAGGGCGCTAGCTCTCCTCCGCTAGACACGTAGCACTCTGCTACACCCCCCATTGTACACCTGGACCCTCTCCTTATGCCTATAAAAGGAAGGACCAGGGCCCTCTTAGAGAGGGTTGGCCGCGCGGGGATAAGGACGAGACGGGCGCTCGCGTAAGGCCGCTCGCTCCTTCCCCCGTGTGGACGCTTGTAACCCCCTACTGCAAGCGCGCCCGACCTGGGCGCGGGACGAACACGAAGGCCGCGGGATTTCCACCTCTCTCTCGCCCATCTCCGGCCTCCTCGCTTTCCCCCCTTCGCGCTTGGCCTCGCGTCGACCCATCTGGGCTGGGGCACGCGGTGACACTTCACTCGTCGGCTCAGGGACCCCCCCGGTCTCGAAACGCTGACACATACGTCTGAAGGTTCTTGCGTCTCAAAGCACAGGCGCCTATAGTGCCTAATGAGATTGTCATTGAGGCCATGATCAAGGGGCTTCGTCTAGGACCTACTGCCTAGTACTTCGCTAGAAAACCTCCACAGACTCTGGAGAAGTTGCTTCAAAAGATGGATGAATATATCAGGGCTGATAATGACTTCCGCCAAAGAAGGGAGGAAGCTTACAGGTTCTCCGAGATGACCAGGGGCTTCGGAGGAAGAATACACCCGAGGCATGTCAGGTCAATTCACTACACTCAGAATGATGACAGAGGAAGTCAGCTGCAGAGGCCCCAATATTCTTCACAATCTTCGGGGTAGCAACAAAGCTCTTTTCGGCCGCCAGCTCCAAGAGGCAGAGGCGCCAAGGGCTTCGGAGGAAGATATGGGGACCCACCCAGGAAGATTTACTGTCTATTTTGTGGTGAAGACAAGGGCCATACTAAAAGAATGTGCCAAATCACCATCCAAAAGCAGAAGAAGATCGCAGAAGCCGAAGCCCGACAAAGTGAACCGAAGCAGGTCCTACATACTGCTTCGTGTCACTCACCTTACATACCAGAGTATGTGGGTAATCATCCTGCAGCTTCTGTTGATTTGGCTAGTCAGCCACAGGCTTCTTGGCCACAGCTTCCACCTCCGCCGCCACTACAACCTGCCTATTCACGAGGTCAGCAGCCAGAAGGGAGCCATCAGACTCATCAGCAGCGAGAGCTCAGGGAGGAATCCGAAGCTCGCACAGTCAATAGTACTGTGCCAGAGTCAAAACACATCTATAGAGAGATATCCTACCTCTGAAGCATTTTACATTCATTGTCATTTTCTTTTTAATAAGGAACAATTGGTGTAAATCTAGTCTTCTTGTCACTTTTAATTTCTTGTAATAGCTTCGTTCTTGTCATAATGAAATATATCTTTCCTACAGACTTACGAAGCTCAAAAACTGCCGAAGCTAAAAAGTCGTTCCTAGGGAGCACAGCGTAAGTTTGCCGAAGCTACAAAAAGTCGTTCCCAAGGGAGCGCAGTGTAAGTTTTCTGCTCAAAAGTCGTTCCAAAGGGAATACAGAACCAAATACCGCTGAAATATAAGGCGAAGCGCGAAAAGTCAACGCGAATACCGCCGAAATAGAAGGCGGAGAAGTTCAAAACACGTTCCTAAGGGGATGCAGAACTTACACCGAAAAATAAGCGGTGAAGCCGATAAATAAATGGCAAAGAGATTTTTGATGGTTCCTAAGGGAACGCAGATATTGTGTTTCAGTGTGGGTACGTGTCTTCGGCATTAGCATCATTCTTTGCATCATATCATCGCATCATATCGCATAGCATCACATCATACATCATATCACATCAATAACACCAATTGGAAGCGAGGCCGACACTACTACAGCATACCTCTGTACAGGCGGTTTGGTTCGCCTCTACACAGGCGGTTCCAGGAACCGCTTGTGGTGCACCGCCTGTGATGTAAAACAACATCACAGGCGGTCAATCAAAAACCGCCTATGAAAAACACAGATTACAGGCGGTCTAGTTCAAAGGAACCGCCTGTGATAGACACACATCACAGGCGGTTTTTTATATAAGTCCGACTGCATACAATATAAATCACAGACGGTTTTCATTATACAGATTCATATATACAAAATTTTCAAACACAGAATATACACAGATTTCATACACAGATTATACACAGATTCACACAGATTGCATACACAGATTTCATACACATATTACAAGTTCCATAACAGGTATAATACACAGATTCATCCACATATCAAGTTCCATCGTCATACACAGATTTATACACATATCAAGTTCCATATACAACTAAACATCTCAAAGTTCCATAGACATCTAAACATCTAAAGTTCCTAACTAAAGACCTAAACACTGTGTGATATTGTGTACAAACTTAGTTCTAGAAATTTTTGCAAATTTCCATTTGTATTGTAGAATAGCCCTTGTTGATGAAGAACTTCACGGCGCATAAAGTAAAGCAAGTCTCTTACAACCTTAGCAACGCCGACGGAAACCATATCTCTTTCTAACCATTCAGCATTGATCTTGGATTTAGGAACCTGCAATGAAAGCAAAAAGCAAGCGGTGCTAAGAGTAATGTGATGAGCAACAATATAACATAAAAATTGCAACATAGACAATGATAGTGAACTTACATCCTCACGATTGACCATGTAATGGAAGGTGACACGACACCATTCGCATACATAATAACCGCACAGGACAGTACCCGGAGGTTGTTTGTCACCATATGGAAATAATGATATTGACAAATTAGGCTTGTCCTCTGGATGTTCGCCGCCAAGATCTTTCCAATAAAAACTGTATGCACTGCATATAAGAATAGCATTGTGAGATTAAGAATACATTTGTTAAGTTGTAATAAGTACAAGTGTGCAATAATAATCATACTTCTCTAAAATCTTCAAGAAGTCATTATACGTAGCCTTTTCCATTCTCAGTGAGTCGAAGACCACGACTTTACCATCCTTTGGAAAGATCATGATACAAATGTAGTGGTCACTATATAGACATAGACGAAAACACATGTTAAGATCACGATTGCCATAATTTATAGTTCAAAATTAAACCATGTCGATAACTTACTTAAAGTGGTGCAGAGCTATTATTAAGTCCTTGCCATGTTGTACATGATTATACATGGCTCGTCCAATGTATGCCGCCATTACCTTCATTTTGTTTCTCTGCTTCTGTTTGACGGCTTTCTCAAATTCAGCATCGTCCAAGTCTTTGTATTCTTCTCCATGCCTCCGAGCAACTACTTTGTAGCGAGCTTGGGATATCATCAATGGGTCAAGAAACCCTGTCTTAAGTTGTTTCTTCTTATCATCCATGTATTGCATCCTACGTGTAATAGTGTTAATCGTTAGACTCTCGTTTATGTGTGCGTGTACAAAACTAACAAATATGAAAGTTTAGAGGTACTTACAAGCAAAAGAGGGTTAAGTAGTTGGTTTCCATCCTTTGTCAGTGGTACAACGACCAGAGATCGTCAAAGAATAAATGCCGCACAGGATATATATGATCATTGCTCCAAAATGCATCTTCTGGCACAACAAATGTGAAGTCCTCGAGTTTGTATTTGTTGCTAGCCACCATGTACCACTCATGCATTCTAATCTCCGGAGTCGACAACTTAGAAAGTTGCACCGTCGTTGAGAACGGCCTCCCATTCACAAATTTTGGAGGAACATCCTCCTTCTTGTATACCGAGATATTGGTTTTAAGACGTAATGATTCTCGAGTATGAATCATTCCATCTTCTTCCCATACTTCGAAATTGTCTATTTGGGACCGTGTGCCTACTCCATGAGATGCTGATTCCGCTTTTGATTGATTTGTCATAACTCTCTGCAATTTATGCAGGTAGCGTGCCACTGATTCTGACGGTTTCTTGACATTGTCAGTGGCGATTCGCTTATGAATTTTCTTTGAAATAGTTGGCCCTTCAACATTGGTGCCAACCTTTGGTTCCTTTTTGATGTTGACGTCGACATTCTGAGGAACAATTTTGTCTACGTCCCCCTCGTCGAGTTCCTTCGCAAGAGGCGATATGATTGTTTCAATGATTTTTTTGGAGGTCCGTATCATATTTTCCTGCACCATGGGGTGTGGAATGATCGAACTATCTTTTTGTTGCATTGGTGTTGAATTCGGCTCATCACCCAACTTGATGTCGCGTCGATGCCAAAGGACCAACTCGTTCATTGCCTCCTGCAAAGTTATGATCCCCTCAACTGGAAAATCTATCTCCCAATTTTCACAACCACTGTCTGTGATTTGTAGAACTTGGACCACAGCATAGTGTGGCGGGACAGGATTATCCTTGTAGTTAACAAGTCCTGGTTTTACCAAACCAGTAGCAGCTTGCTTTGTTTTTGTCCCAGATCGATTGATTGGAATATGAAGAAAGCAAGGCTTGTCCTCAACAATATCGTCTACAGGGTACTTGGTCAAGTGTTGCACAGATCCTACGCTGCTAGGGACTATAGGTGGACTCATGTGGCTTGGCTTGAGTTCAAACGATATGCATTCTATTTTCTTCATTTTGTTCATCACGTCATTAATAGCCTTTTGTACCCTTTCATCAATAGTCTCTTCAGGGGTCCTTTTCGACTTCTCGTGTTTCCTATATGACGACGCATACTCTGGAAACGCCTCTCTCCAGGAAATCTTAGAAGAGATTCCCCGAGCCCGTCCAGTGTGTTCAGGATTGCCTAGTGCTGCAGTTAGTATGTCATTCTCCCTCCGAGGCTTAAATTCTCCTTTTTTTCTCTTATCTGCATATTCTTGAATTTTTGTCGAAACTTCGCCTACCAATTCTGGATGCAAAAGTTTGCCGTCCTCACTCAAACCTGCCCGACCTAAGATCCAACGAATAGCTCACTCATCGATATCTTTTAATATTGGGTCCAAAGTGCCGTTAGCTATAGCTTCCTCGATTATCCTGTTCCACTTCACAACTTTATGGTGATATCCGGTTGACCCTAGGTGATGGGGGTGTTTGTTCATCTTCGCTCTCTGAGAATTAGTTTCGCCCAATTCTTTGGCCTTCAGTTCGGTCTTCTGACGAACAAATTCCTCCCACTGAGCTTGAGTGATTTTCCCCATTTTCTTGGGCGGAGGAACCTTATTCTTCTTAACAAATTCCCTATTCATCTCGGCCTTCCACCCACGAAACATCTTGGCCATAGCAGAGAGCATCGACTTCCTTACTGCATCCTCTGTGCTTTTTGGGAACTTGAATGACTCAGACAACTTAGCCCATAGCTTATTGCGGGTGTCTTCATCTAAATCCTTCCATTTTTGAAGTGTGATTGGCACTATATCTCTAACAGTAGACCCGCAGGAATTTCGAAACTTTGTAACCACGTCAAGTGGTTCTTCAGGAAACCCCTCTGCATTTAGTTTTGTTATGTACATAACTGCACCTTCTTTCATCTGATTCGGACCTCGTCGCCCTCGTTTTCGCTTATGTGAAACGGATGATTCAGGCATCAGAGCACCCTCCGTGTTTCGTGTAGAACATGCATCCTCTTTCTTCTCTTCATTTGAAATCTATATAGTGAAACAATTAATGGCCTTTCATATATGAACATTATTTTAGAATATAGTCGGCATATTTCTATTTACCTCTTCATCGTTGGGAATATAGTCGGCATCAAGCTCATCTGATGTTTTTTTCTTCCTTGGAGGTATAGGAGTACAAGGATTGTCGTCACTAGAACTATCCTCCACGCTCCCTTCACCGGAGCTGCTCGTTGTCTGCCATTCAAGTTTGGTCGCGTCTTCATCAACTTTGTTAGACGCACCGGTACAGACCACATCCATACTAGGCTGCTCGTTGTCTGCCATTCAAGCTAGTTCCATCGATAAAGGGATATACTGTTAGTATGATATACTAGTTCCATCAATAAGGGAACTTGGAGAAAAGGTGATTCAAAAGAAATCGAGCCCAAACCCGCCTCCGGGGCAGGATCGGGTCGGGAAGCAAGCTCGCAGATAGAAGTGCACTTTCCAATGCAGTTAGACAGAGAAGGCATGGCTGTGAAGTTATAATGCTGAAGGACCCCAAGAAGAGATTATGCCCTGTAGTCTACCACCTCCCGTTATTTGTGGGCTTCACCGAGGGCGGGAAACATTTGGTGACATCAAACGACCTTCGGGCTGGGGACGTCTGCGAGCTTGTTAAGGGGCCAGACGATGGTGAGCCGGTGTACTCTGTCCGGATGTGTGGTCACAAAATTTAAAGCCGCCCCGACTTCATCTGTGCGCTTCTCTTCTCTTATGTCGGCTACTAAGATCACTTAGCACCCCACCTAAGAGAAGAGAAGCACACACATGCAGCCGGGGCGGTTTTAAATTTTATGACCACACATCCGGACATAGTACACCGGCTCACCATCGTCTGGCCCCTTAACAAGCTCGCAGACGTCTTCAGCCCGAAGGTCGTTTGCTATCACCAAATGTTTCCAGCCATCGGTGAAGCCCACAAATAACGGGAGGTGGTAGACTACAGGGCTTAATCTCTTCTTGGGGTCCTTCAGCATTATAACATCACAGCCATGCCTTCTCTGTCTAACTGCATTGGAAAGTGCACTTCTATCTACGAGCTTGCTTCCCGACCCGATTCAGGCATTCCGCTGATGCCATTCTCCATATAAGTCCCAAACAGAGAATAGGGATGAGGTAGTCAAGATTGTAGGCGCTAGTGCTCAACTACTAGCATCTATAGATATGGACACAAGTCCAAATTTGGTGCTACTCGGCACCATCGATATCACTAGAAAAAAATACATCAAAGAGATCCACTTCCCAATAGTACTCGAAGATAGTTCATTGACTTGACACTCTCTAAGAGGTTCATACAAAATACATTATCTCTAAGAGTGAAACCTACGATACTCATATCGTGTTGTTTAGGACTAAACATCAACAACCCCTTGACTGGTCGCTATCATACTCAATTCCAAAATATTTTTCCAATATGTCGGCTTGAGTAAGGAGATCTGGGCTTGGGAGTTCCTCCAAATCACCTGCAACTTCATCATCTTCAGCATATTGCAGGGCTTCATCTTGAATAATTTTAGCCCTCTTGGAGTCAGCATACTTTTTGATGGACAGAGCACACTTCTCAAGCATGTCGCATACATCTCCAATTTGAAACAAAGTGGTCTTAAGTGTGTACATTGATTCCGGTTCACTAGTATCCACAACCCCATCAGTCACTAGACTGCGAATGATGTCAACATGTGTCTCGATGACTCGAACTGAGCTCTCAACCATGTCAAGTGGCTCTTTTTCCATCTCTAAAACTGAAAATGGCCAAGTCTCACAATCAAAATTGAGATCGCAACAAAGGCAGGGATCAGAGGGAAAACAAGGATGTGGCTTATAGGGCAAAAAGAGGGGTCCAAATAACATTGTCATGGCTATGAACAAGTCAAAGATGGGAGATAAGAACAAGTCTTATAACATAGGGTTGGGAAGCAAAGATAGGTAGTCAAAAAACTAAGAAGGGAGATAAGAACAAGTCTTATAACATAGGGAGATAATAACATTGCCATGGCTATGTACTTCCATGATGTATGTGGCCATAAGCACATTTGCCCTAATGATTATCAAACAAAGATAGGTAGTCAAAAAACACTAAAAATAGACTTGTTGCCCCAATCACTATGGAGATTTTCTTATAACTGAATATGTAAGTGAAAAAACATTTAATCAGAAGGGATAAAAATAGATCCCAATCGATGGAGGGACACAAAATTCTTCATTCGAAGGATACTAACACCTTAATGGTATACAAACATTTAATCAGAAGGGATAAAAGAAATAAAAAAATTGATACATGAGAAGTAATTGACAACCAAGCAATAAGCATATGATTCAGGGATAGCCAAACAAGTAATTGACAACCAAGCAATAAGCAATAAGCATATTGACAACCAAACAAAATATGTAAGTGAAAACACCAACAATAATTAATCTAAGAACTGATAATCAGGGATAGCCATTGATTAACACCTTAATGTGTTTAACCATTGATTAACCTAAGCATTTGATTAACCTAACCATTTAATTAACCTAAGCTATGATTCAAACACATATATATCCAGCTGTGTATTCAAACACATATATGATTCAAACACAAGTAATCTGCCATCAATTAACATATATGATTCAAACACATATATGATTCAAACACATATAGGAAATTCGAGCCATGAACTTAGAAGAAATGAACCTGAACTTTGACCTTACTACGAGAGGAAGAAGAAAGAGCTTGGGGACGGCGGCGCTTCGGGCTCGGGGACCCTGACGGCGGCCCTTGGGCTCGGGGACGAGGACGACAGGGCTCGAGCTCGGGCTCGGGGACGGCGGGCGCTCGGGCTCGGTGAAGGGGACGGCGGCGCTCGGGCTCGGTCTCGGGGATGGCGTTGCTCGGGCGCTCGGGGACGGTGGCGCTCGGGCTCGGGGACGAGGACGGCGGGGCTCGAGCTCGGTGAAGGGGACGGCGGCGCTCGGGCTCGGTGAAGGGGACGGCATTGCTCGGGCGCTCGGGGACGGCGGCGCTCGGGCTCGGGGACGGGGACGGCGGCGCTCGGGCTCGGGGACGGGGACGGCGACGCTCGAGCTCGGGGACGGGGACGGCGGCGCTCGGGTTCGTGCTCGGGGACGGGGACACGACGGCAGCCTGGCGGCGCTCGGGTTCATGCTCGGGCGGGATTAGAGTTAGGGTTCCTATCGCGAGCCTTTTATATTGTAAAGAATCCCAGGCGGATATTTAGCAAAACCGCCTGTGATAGACAACATCACAGGCGGTTGTTAATTCCGACCGCCTGTGATAAATTAACTTCACAGGCGGTCGACGTAAAAAACCGCCTGTGATATTATCTATCACAAGCGGTTTTGCTAAATATCCGCCTGTGATGTGTGTACACTATAAAAGGGCTAGCCCCCGACGGGTTCCAGAACCCTAACTCGCAGAACCCTAATTCACAGCACTAGCGGCGGCAGGTTTTTTTTTTGAGATCTACAGGGAGAAGGTTTTGTTTTTGAGTTTATTGATTGATTTCAATAGTTTATGCATATATATGATCTCCATTTGTTTTCTTTCTCATTTTGATGCGATTTTTTGCCTCAATTTTGTAATATAGAACGGATTTGAAGAAAAGCTTTGGAATTCAAGATTTGGACTTATAATAGTTGATCTAGTTTAAAGATTCTTTAAAAACACAATTGTCTCACCTCAAGGTATCTATTGTTGCAATGTTTGTTTTATTTTCATACATATCAATTCGTTTCATGTTTTATGGATGAATTCAATTAATTAATGATTTTATTGATGTTAATCAATATAAGGATAGGTAATGGACCGAGGTTGGATGTACAATGTGCCAAGACCACATCCGTTGTATATTCGAAATTTGAGAAGCTTTATTGAAGCGGCCAACAAGCACGCGAATTTGCGAAAGAGCAAGGAGATATTATGTCCGTGCATCGACTGTGATAATAAGATAGCTTGGAGAGATACAGGAGTAATCCAATCACATCTGCTAAAAAGAGGGTTTAAAGACAATTACACGATATGGTCAGAACATGGTGAGTTGGATCCATGTGAAGTGCCTGGTAATGACGAGAGAGTTGTCGGAATTTTAGATCTTAAAGTTGATGGTAAAGTGGATAATGTGGATGCTAATCAAGATTTTGAAGAATTTGATTGCGAAGAGATGTTGCGCCATATGGAACCAGAAATGTTGAGTTCTATGGGATCGCAGAAAGGGCTATCTAAAATGGAGGGACTAGAAAGTGCTTCAAAAGAACCTTTATATGATGAATCAAAGGGTTGTGACAAAGAGTTTACTACACTGCGTATAGTTCTAGAACTTCTGAAGTTGAAGGCTAGCGCCGGATGGTCTGATACTAGCTTCACAGATCTTTTGAATTTTCTGTCCCAATTACTACCAAAACCCAACAAACTACCAACAAGCACTTATAAAGCGAAGAAGCTTATATCTCCCATAGCTCTGGGTGTGCAAAAAATTCATGCATGTCCGAACCATTGTATTCTGTATCGTGGCGATTTTGAGAACGCATCAAGATGCCCAGTTTGCAATGTCAGTCGATACAAGAAGAGCTACAATCAAGACTGTGTAAAAAAATTCCTGAAGAAAAATAAAAACAAGAAATCCACTATTGGACCTGAAAGTGACGATGACACTTTGGATGACATGGATGGGAAAAAGAAGTCAAAGAACCCAGCTTTGGTGATGTGGTATCTTCCAGTAATTGATCGCTTAAAACGTTTGTTCTCAAATCCTAGGGAGGCTGAGCTTATGCGTTGGCATGCTGAAAATCGCAAGCAGAATAACAAACAGATTCGACACCCTACTGATGCATCACAATGGAAAAATTTCGATCTTATGTATCCTGAGTTTGCCAAAGAAACCAGAAATGTAAGATTTGCTTTGGGTACAGACGGAATGAATCCATTTGGTGAAAAAAGAAGTGTACATAGCACCTGGCCCGTGACTTTAACGATGTACAACCTTCCATCATGGCTGTGTCACAAAAGAAAGTACATTATGTTGACTATTCTTATTCAAGGTCCGAAATCAGCTGGTGTTGATATTGATGTGTTCCTAGAACCTCTTACGGAAGATATGACAAAGCTCTGGAATGAAGGAGTTAGAATATGGGATGAGTATTGCCATGAGTATTTCAACTTAAGAGCAATTATATTTGTTACCATCCATGATTCTCCCGGTGGCGCCACACTATCAGGGCAAAAGACTAAAGGAAAGAATGGTTGTGTAGTGTGCGTCGATGGAACTGCTTCCATGTACCTTAAATCATCCAAGAAGTTGGTGTTCATGGGACACAGACGGTTCTTGATGAAGCAGCATAAGTACCGAAAGATGAAAGCGGAATTTAACAATCAACTGGAAAGTGAAGGTGCACCAAAGCCTTATAGTGGGAAACTTGTTTTTGAAATTGTAAAGAACATTCATGTTGTATTCGGAAAGGGAAAAAACAAAGGAGAAAAGAGAAAGAGAACTGACCCTTCAACTTACACAACTTTCAAGAAGCAATCAATTTTTTTTCAAGTACCTCCCATATTGGAAGGATATGGAAATTTGCCACAGCATTGATTTGATGCATGTAACAAAAAATGTTTTTGACAGCATCATTGGAACCTTGCTGGGCATGCCGAGTAAGACAAAAGACGGACTCAAATCACGCAATGATCTAGTAGATCTTCAAATCAGACCGGAACTTCATCCAGTGGATAGTGGCAAAGGGAAGCCTTACCTCCCCCCAGCTAGCTACAACTTGTCAGTTGAGGAGAGAACAAAGATTTGCAAATGTTTGCGTGGGGTCAAAGTGCCCACAGGTTTCTCATCCAATATCAGCAGACTAGTCAGGATGAAGGACTTGTCTCTATTTGGCTACAACTCTCATGACTGCCATGTGATGATGACGGTGTTCCTCCCAATTGCGGTAAGAGCCCTCGAAACAGAGCATGTCAAAGTTGTCATCACACGCTTGTGTTACTTTTTCAATGCGGTTTCACAAAAAGTAATAGCTTTAGAAGACTTGGACTATCTAAAGGCATACATCATCGAGACTATGTGCAAGCTTGAAATGTGTTTTCCTCCATCATTTTTTGATATGCAAGTACACCTAATCATACATCTCGTGGATCAGATAAAAATATTAGGGCCACTATATTTACATCATATGTTTCAGTTGGAGCGATACCTGGGAGTATTAAAAGGTTATGTGCGAAATCGCGCTCACCCAGAGGGTTCAATCATGGAGGGATACACTACAGAAGAAGTGATTGAGAGCTGTATAGATTACATCAGTGACAGAACAATGATAGGTGTGCCTGTTCCTAAACATGAGGGTAAACTATGTGGGAGAGGGAGAATGGGCAAGAAAACTTTTCACGTTGAGGATTACAAGCTAGTACATTGTACTCATGGTAGTGTACTACAACATCTCACGATAGCCGAGCCTTACATAGAGGAACACCTGGATGAGCTTCGTAAAGAAAATCAGAACCGCACAGAGGACTGGATCATGAGGGAGCACAAACATCGTTTCAGCGAATGGTTAATGGACAAAAACATCCCATTCGCAGACTCTTTGGAAGAGAAAACAATGAAGAATTTGGCTTCTGGGCCATCGTGTTTTGTGACATCATGGCAAGCATATGACATCAATGGGTACACATTCTACACTAAATCAAAAGACATGAAAAGTGTTGCACAAAATAGCGGGGTTCGTATCGATGCTTTTGACCTACATGGACAGAAGACCACATATTTTGGATTCATAGAGGAAATATGGGAACTTGATTATGGCCCAAGCATGAAAATACCCTTATTTAAGTGCCAATGGGTACAACATCCCGTGGGGGTGATAGTGGATAACTACGGACTCACACTGGTAGACTTAAAGAAAGTAGGATATAAAGATGACCCGTGGGTTCTCACCGAATGTGTTGCACAAGTGTTCTATGTACTCGATCCAGCAGATGAGAAGATGCATGTAGTTATTTCTAGAAAGCAAAAAATTGTTGGAGTTGAGAATGTGGGAGACCAAGATGAGGAATACAATAAGTATGAAGAGATGTTCATCTTTAACGGTCCAGAGAGAATCAAGCGTGTGGAAAAGAAAATTGATAAGAACTTAAAGCCATACATGCGGAAAAATGGTAGTTCATGAAAAATTGTATGAATCAAATTGTATTTGTTATCATGTATGATCGACTATGAATTGTGGTTGCCAATTAATTTAAAATCTCTCTAGTTATCTATGTGTGCTATTATAATTCATTTAAATTGTATTTGCATATTATTGTTAAAAATTAAATATTAATTCATTTAAATTGTATTTGCATATTTCTGTTAAAAATTAAATATTAATTCATTTAAATTGTATTTGCATATTTCTGTTAAAAATTAAAATTATTTTCATATTTAAATTGTATTTTCATATTTTTACAATCACAGGCGGTTTTTTTCTTAGGGTCCGTTTGTGAAAAGGATAGAGCACCATAGGCGGTCCTAAACAAAAACCGCTTGTGATACTATTACATCACAGACGTACTGAACCGCCTGGGACATCACAGGCGGTTTTCTAACCGAACCGCCTGTGATGTAAAAAGCCTACCGCTTGTATAGAGCCAAATTGTACTAGTGCGACCTTCGGAGAATGCTTTATAAAAAATGAAAAGATGCCAAGGCACAAAGTAAGCTGAGAGTTACAGCTTCATCAGTTCTGATGTGGAAGGAGGGATCTATTCTTTACGAAGCATTGATGATTTTAAAAAGGGTGGATAATTCTTACGAGGCATAAAAACTCTTCTTTACGAAGCATGGAAAGAAGGGAAGGTGTTTTTTCGCCGAGGGCTCAAAAACGGTATGTACATAAAGTTTCATGCATCGCAAAGAACTGAATTACAAGCAATTCATATATTACATTCAAATCTTGTAAGCACCAAATATTACAAACATAGTTCAGCAAATGTTACATTAATATTCTAGAAAATGTTTTTACAATAGCTACTCTTCTTCCTTCAGAACTTTTTCTGTAGTTTTGGTTAGCAGTTTGGTAACTACTTCGTCTACAATAGCTTCGGCCATATTAATAATTTCTACTGCTTTCTTTGTCTCTGGGTTGGCCAGTGGGTCGAATGGCTCTAGGGGAGGAGATAGTTCAGCTACGGTAGAAGATATAAATTAGTTTGAAGTCACAAAAATAAACAACAAAGCTAAAAGCCATTAAGTGATACCTATCTATCTTTCGAGTTCCACAGCTTTTTCAGCTTCTTTCACAGCTTCTCGGGCGTCATGAATATCTTTTTCGCTCTTTTTCATTATTTCATGAGCCATCCCTCGACCGCCATTTTCCCAGATATCAGTGAAAAATTTTCCACCTATTGAACTCGCTTCGCCGAGGGGTCCTTCGTATCGTCAACGGAAAAGGTAGCTTCGGTCTGGGCCAAGGTTTTAACAAGTTCACAACCTGCCTTCTCCAAAATGGCTGCAACCCCCCTCGCACCAAAGAATGCACAGACGTCCCCGCGGTCACTCAAAATCTCCTCAAAAGCTTCGGCTTCATTACTGATCCACTCGATGACGCCCTCAGGGTCGCCCCGTATGAAGTTGTCTTCGTTTGAGTAGGCACCCACATTGGCGAAGCTAGTCTTTATCTTTTTTACGCATTCCACAGATTTTTCAAAACATCTTTCTTTTGATGCACGAAGCTCTGCAACTGTTTTTTCAAAATAATTTTTCCAGTACTCACTGGCATCTCGGTCAGCTTCGGCAACAGTGCATTTTAATTTGGCCTCAGCCAGTTGTTTTCAAAGGTCTTCTGTCTCATTCTTTTGAATTTCAGATTGAGCCTTGAAGTTAGCTTCATCCCCCTTTACTTTGTCCACCAATGTAAGTAGAATTTTTCTTTTTCCGTGGCTTCATTTCTCAGCTTGATAACCTCTGTTCGAAGATTGTTGAGAGCAATAGTGCAACTCTCGTCTTTAGCATTCTTTTGTGCCCTTAAGGCGTTGCTAAGTATTAAGCCCTACAAGAAAGAATGAATGGATTAACATGAGAATAAAAGACTCTATTAAAGAATCCATAAGCTTCAAAATTCACAACTTTTGTACCTTCAGACTGTTGTATGCAAGGCTATCCGCAAGATCATCCTTTGTCATGGCACAAAGGCCAGCTTCGAGCTTCGGAAAACCCATACTTCTGGCCATCTCCCGGCAGACGAATAATTCTTTGTTGTCTGGGAGACAATACAAGAAATCATCTTCATCCGTACCATTAAACACTAAGGCCCCTTTCGGGTACTTCAGTTCTCGGGCATAGTGTCTAGCTTCAAAAATTTCTTCCTCAGATAATCTTTTTCCCGAAGCATGTCGAATAACATAATCAAGGACTTCAGAAGATGCTTCGGGAGCAGGAGCGGCTGCTTTTTCTGGCAAAGTCTGTTCTATAGCCTCTTCCTCCGCTGCCTTCTCTTCAATTTCCGAGGGTTTTTTCTTAGCAGGCTCTGAAGGCCCGGCTTCGGCACTGGCCTGGCTCATTGTAGCTTCAGTTTCGATCAGTTTTGTTTTAGCTTCGATTTGCATTTTTGTAGCCTTGGCAATTTTCCCTGGAGTAGAGCTTGAAGCCTTTACCGTTTCTAGCACATCTAGTACACTTGCCATCCTTCTTCTTTTGGAGTGGCCGCAAGACCTTTTTGTATCTTCGGCATTGGCACTTCTGCCGAAGGGCTGAAAACTTCTAACATTTTTATTCCTCCAGTCTCTGGCTTTTTGGCCTTATCTTTACCAGTCTTTGCCTCAACCTGCTCGGCTGAGGGTGCCTTCGGCATGGTAGCCGGTTCTTCAGCCTTCTGCATAGAAGGAATTGGCTCTTTCGGATCAGCAGCTGAAGAAGTCTTCCCACCAAACTCGGGCACCGTGGCCGGCTCAATATAACGGGGCCAGTGGGTGAGGACTTTCAACTTTTTACTCTTCGGCGCAGGCTCGCTTGGAGCAGCCAAAGCAACAACCTTTCCAGAGGTTGCACCCTTTCTTTTCTGCCCCCGTGGCGGGTAGCGATAGTCAGGGTACACAAATCCAATAGCATCAAAAACCCTATTTAATCTTTTCTTTTTTTGGCTTCCGAAGGCCGCAGATAGGGTATTATCTTCGGACTTGGAATATGCTCCAAGTAACTCATCGCTAGTATTTTCAACACACTTCAGCCAGTCATCATCTCGTTCAACAAACTGGTCCCCAAACCTGAAGGTGTATTTCAATCAAACTAGGCCGCCTTTGCTAGGGTTAGTGATGGTTTCTTTCGGCATTTCCTAGCTGTCTATCAGTGGCCATATCCTGTAGGCTACATGTTCTTGAAGTAAGTCTCTTGTCCCAATAAAAGAGCAAACTGTGCTAAAGGACCTTTGGCATGCTTCGACTGCCTCATCAATTTCTACCTTCGGCTTTCGGAGGCCGAAGCGGGACCATATGGGGCGCATGATGATCTCTTTAATGTCTTCTCTCGCCTTCAAATCATTTTTCACATAGAACCACTCTTCCATCCAGGCCCTGGGCCATCTCTTCCGAAACGTTGGCACTGGGTAGCTTGCGCCAGAGCGAGCAACGAAGCTATAGCAACCGAAATTGTTATGATATTGTTCTTTACCCCAGGGCTTTGTCTCATATGAAAGTTCATGCATACTGCAAAAACATCTTGCACTTGGCTCTAGACCTTGACTTCTCACAGCCCAGATGAAGATCCCCATTCCAATAACTACTTCGGGAGTGATCTAGTGAAGGAAAATCTGGTATGTCTTTAAAACTTCAACCACAAATCTGCTCAATGGGAACCGAAGTCCAGCTTTGTAGAAGCTCAGGAAGATCACAACTTCGTTTTCTTCGGGAGCAGGAACAACTCTGTCTACGTTGGCCCTCACAATAGACATATCTCAAAAATACCTTCCTCTCATATTGTCAAGATGACTCTGTTTGATAGTTGATTTCCCGAAGACTGTATGACTTGGTCGCCAAGGCTGATCTTCAGAGTCTTCGCCTCCACTCTCCACATCATAGCTGTCGCTATCATCAGTATCTTTAGACAAGCCTTCTAATATCTCTTTAGTAATCTTCTCTGTATTTGTTTTTGCTATTGACTCAACAAATCCAGTAGTCTTCTCCTCAAGGAGCTTCTCCTCTTCGGTCAGCTTCGTCTCAGCGGCAACTTTTTTGTCCTGAGACATCTTCTCTTCGGAAATGGCGAAAATGTGTCCTTGAAACCGAAGCTTAGGAAGTCTGAGAAACTAAGCAAGCGTTGGTAAGCAAGAGCTAAAAAATTGAGCAAACAAAGCAAGCGACAAGTAGCATACCAAATGTGGTCAGGGTGAGTTCTTATTTATACGATCGACGCGCTCCAAATTGGAGGGTCCCGTCTGTCATTGACTGCTGCTATTCTATCAAAGGGAAGGTGTTTTTTCGGACCTTCGGCTTAAGGCCTTCATGCATGTCGCAGTCTGAATTCGTTTTCTTAAACAAATTAATACTGCGAGGGGCTACCTTTGGGGGCCTTCGTCCTCCAAAGGTCCTCAAAAACATAATTTAACAATGTCTTCCATGTATGGTTTATGGATAGGTATCTTCGGATTTATGATAAAAGCATACACGATAAGGAGCTTGATCGTGACGAAGGTTGCCATCGCTCCGAAGCTGTGCGGAAGGGAGCTTCGGCTAAATCGCAGAAAAGGGAACCGACTTAAAAGGGAAAAGGCTATTCAGTCCTCATAGATTTTTCTATAAGCCAATAGTAAATGTAAAGGGCATAATTGTAATTTCTCATAGGTTGTGTCCTGTGCCTATAAATAGATGAACAGTACCCCCGTACTGTTCACGCTGACTTGTATTTGCTCGCGTGTCACGCTTGGACTTTTGCCTTCTGTCGATCCGAAGGTATAAATGTAATTCAATATTGTTCACATTTGTTCATGATGATATAATTTAAAGATATCAATGACGCCATATGATTATTTATGTTATTTCTCATGTTTCATATGCTTCTTCCTTCATTAATATGTATTGAAATGTCAAAGGTATGTCCTTCATGCCCTTCATCTAAAGATCATTATATCCTAAGGGATATAATGCTTCGAAGGACGAAGGGTACTAACCATTAACCCTTTTATGTTGCCTTGTTCTTAACTCATAGCATTTGAGAACAAGTCCCCAACACTCGCCATCTCTCCACTTCCATTGCGTGTTATCTTATTCTAGTATTAGTCTGCCCGAGGCAAAGCTTACCCATGATGAGGCATGTGACCAGTTAAAGGGTCCTCGGTCAGCAGGCCTAAATCGACAAGGTCCTTAATCGACTCAGACGGAGACACTACACCGAGACTCCCTTCTCGTGCAAGTCAACCGCCCGGTTTCAACTTTACCATTTCAAACCCAAAGTTTGGTACCTGGCAGAGGTACATCTTTTCCGATGTTGAACCCATCACGGCCATGATGGATTCACCATCTAGTTTTATTTTTGAAAACATTCCCACCCACTGAAGCATACCTTTGTTTCAAAACAAAACATTTTTGTTTGCTAAAGCAAGGCTAAGCATCATAAAAATCCTTTTTAAAAAGGGTATCAAGGAAGGGTAATCAATTTTTCAAGGAAGGAGATGCATCAACGGTTTAGCACACAACTCGTATCACCTAATGCATCAAACAAGGTGATAAAGATTTTAAAACACAAGGAGGTGGCGAATGCACTGGGGCTTGCCTAAATAACACTGGGTTAGTGTTGTTAGGTGGCGACCACTTGGCGATCATCCTTTGGCTTGGCACTCGTTCAGATTATCCATCTTCCGGTTCATTCATCAGCATCATTCTGCGGATTAGCCCGCGCTTGGGTTCGACTTGGGTCGTCTTCCGCATCACGTGATTAATTAATGTACCTGAATGATATGCACAATGCATATGTATGCATATAAGGAGGAATATCGCAAACCTAAATAATACTTATACGACAGCAAATTAAGACATCGAGTATTCTCTGGCCGCATACTGATTTATTTTCTTCTGCGCCTAATCTTCTCAGAGCTTGGCGTAGACGAGGAAGACGATCGACGACTTGTTCGAGCTTTTGTCGAGCACTTGGTAGGTGACACACGAACTTTATGCTGTTAGCTTCGTCTTCACCCAATTCTTGGGATTTCTTGATGACGCATGGAACGACGACGACCTTCGATTGAAGTCTGGAGCGAGCTGGTGAGGTGGGGATCGAGCAGGGGATGACGGGTTCGATGACTCGACTGTGAATGACGCAACGACGAGCTATGGTAGGATCTGATCTAATAGGCACCGTATGGGACAGCGACCAGCACGACGGACAAACTAAGTCGCGGCGAGGTCAACGACGAGATAGGGATTAAGGCCGAGCGAGTCGAGAGGGCGCGCTGGCGAGCAGAAAGCCACGCGAGCACTGGACAGGGAAAACGACGATACCGTCGCACACAGTGCGAAGATGAATGACACGTCGACGAGGACCTAGGATGTGCGACACACGATACGCAGTCAGCCAGTCGTGCGACCGAGCGATGACGACGAACAGCCGAGTGCGGTAAGGAGCTGGAGAACGACGACAGGCCAAGCAGAGGAGCTCGCGCGTGCATTGGGAAAAACTCACGGCCACTAGAACAAGCTGTGATATTCGGACATGGCGACAACAGCGAGCTGGAGCGTTGGCGAGCATGAGAATTCAATAGCAGAATCGGCGGCAACCGACGCCAGAGCGCACGGCGAGGGAACTTTGACGGCGCAGACAGAGAGCAGGCGATTCAACGGCAAGCAGAGAGCTTCGCGCGCACAGGAACTTGAGGCCGAGCACGCAGGGAAGTCATAGACGAGCTTTGGAACATGGATGGAAGGGGCACACTCGCGTACTGGGGAAGAAGACGCGAGGGACATAGGGCGTCGGAGTCCGACGACCTGAGAACGAAGCACAGGGCACGGTTGACAGACCTAGCCACGGTGAGGCCGGGTCAATGGTGGTTCCACGACTAATGGTGTTGGGCGCGCCGGTACAAGAGAGGCGCGTGCAGAAGATAGGGAGTAGCGACGACGAGGCACCATGGCGAGCAAAGAGCTGGACGCATGGCATAGAGAAGCACTGCCGCCATGGGAAGCAAGCGCAGCAGAGGGAAACATAGATGAAGAAGCGCCCGTCAGGGAGAAAAAGGTCTGGGCGCCGCAAAGGAGCTGGGGACGCGCGTGAACAATGAGGAAGAGAGAGGAGCAGGAGCGCGCCAGCAGAGGGAGCTCAGCCGCCATGGAAGCAGGGCGTGAGCTAGGGGACGGACGCCGAGTAGGGAGCTTGGCCGGAACGCGACTCCCATGGGCGAGCTGCAGGGAGGAGCGCGCGGGGAAGAAGTGCTGGACGCCATGGGGATGAGCCTTGGCTAAAAGGAGGCCAAGCGGCTATCAGGGAAGAAGCTCGGTCAGCGAGTAGAGAAGGACGAGGAACGGTTGGGGCTGGGGCGAGCACTAGAGAGCTGCGCGGCACCAGGGAGCGAGCAGGGCGCCGGCGCGCACAGCAGGAGAAGACGAACAAAGAGATGGCCGACAGCACTAGGGAGGAGGCCGCGCGCCATTGGGCGAGCAGGAGCCTGGCTGCGGTCTGTTGAAGGAACAGAGGCGGCTGAACGAGTACTGGCCACGGGGAGATGAAGATTGATGGGATAAGGCTGGGGCGGCTGGAGATTTTTCTCCCCTGAGCGGCGGCTGGATGAAGACGAGGGAACGACAGTGGCTGACGGCTGGAAAATATCCTAGATGGATGAAGATTAGAGAGAGAGCAACTGGGATATTTTAAATTTCTTTCTCTTTTTTTATCGAAAATCGCAGATATTTGGGTCTGAGAGATGTTTAAAAGGTCGAACCAAAATAAGTTCGATAGAATATTTGAGAAGGATTTGATTTGGTGCCTAATCTGGGGTCACATGAATTCGTATCCGTCATTTATATCCAAAGTTTTGGATCGGGACGAGAAACGACAGACCGAAATAAACTGGTTTCGGTGTAGATAATTTGCTTCGCGATTTGGCTGAAATTAGCTGGAACCATATCTGCGAACGCATACGCGATTTCATCGTCGAAATAGTGTGCTGAAGAATAAATTGGATTATAACCTCGCACACGATTTTTCTCAGACAACGCGCGATTCAAATTATTTTGCCTCGAATATTTTTGTCGTCGAGTTCTACTTAATTCGTTTGGGGATAAAAATTATCCGAGTGTGTCGAGCTTCCGAAATAGTATTCGCGTGAGCGATGTATTTTAAATAATCACCGAACGCACCGATTTTCGGAACAACTATGTTCCGAACATCACGAAAATTTAGGAAGAGCCCGGATAGATAAAAACAAAGTCGAACTCGCGACAAACGAAACAGATGCGATATTAAAATCGCGATAGGCGAAGATGATTAAAATTTAGCACCCATTTTATCCACTGATATTACGTGTTAAAGTCCGCACTCGTTGTCGAGCAGAGTATAAACACCTAGGATGTTACACCCCTCAATTAAGGATAGACTTGGTTTTCAAAAGAAAACCAAGAACTTAACAAGCCAAAGGACTCCCATTCTCAACAAGGAGAAAGGGAAGGCTCCTATGGCTAGTAGTCCTCAAAGGAACCATGCCTTTATCTATGATAGGAAAATTGCTAGCAGTTCTCATTATAATAAGAGTTATGTTCATGTTGCTTATAATGATCCACATGCTATGCTTGCCTCTAGCTCTACTTTTGTTCATAGTAGAAGTAGGCCTAGGAGAAATCATGCTGTGTCTCATGTGCCTAGGAAAATGTGCAATGAACCCACTACTGTTTTTCATGGTTGCAACACTTCTTTTGTTCTTTCATGTAAGAATGCAAAAGTAGTTGCTAGGAAGTTGGGATCTAAATGCAAGGGAGACAAAACTTGTATTTGGGTTCCAAAAGTTATTTTGACTAACCTTGTAGGACCCAACAAGAGTTGGGTACCTAAAACCCAAGCTTAAATTCCTTGCAGGTTTATGCATCCAGGGGCTCTAGCTGGATAATCGACAATGGATGCACAAACCACATGACGGGGGAGAAGAAGATGTTTACCTCCTATGTCAAGAACAAGGATTCCTAGGATACAATCATATTTGGAGATGGGAATCAAGGCAAGGTCAAAGGTTTGGGAAAGATAGCCATCGCAAGCGAGCACTCCATTTCAAATGTATTTTTAGTAGAGTCGCTAAGATACAACCTTATGTCTGTAAGTCAATTGTGCCACATGGGTTACAATTGTTTGTTTACAAATATTGATGTATCTGTCTTTAGAAGGAGTGATGGTTCATTAGCTTTTAAGGGTGCATTAGATGGTAAGCTCTATTTAGTTGATTTTTCGAAAGAGAATGCCGATCTACATGCATGCTTAATGGATAAGACTAGCATGGGCTGGCTTTGGCATCGACGTCTAGCACATGTTGGGATGAAGAACCTTCATAAACTTCTAAAGGGAGAACATGTGTTAAGACTAACCAATGTCTGTTTTGAGAAAGACAGACCCTATGCAGCATGTCAGGCAGGGAAACTGGTGGGAAGCACTCATCACAACAAGAACGTGATGACAACATCGAGACCACTAGAGCTTCTTCACATGGACCTCTTTGGACCCGTTGCCTACCTCAGCATCGAGGGAAGTAAGTATGGTCTTGTAATTGTTGATGAGTTTTCCCGCTTCACTTGGGTGTTCTTTTTTGTAGGACAAATCAGAAACCCAAGGGACCCTAGAGCGCTTTCTAAGGAGGGCTCAAAATGAGTTTGAGCTAAAGGTGAAAAAGATAAGGAGTGACAATGGGTCCGAGTTCAAGAATCAGCAAGTTGAGGAGTACCTTGAGGAGGAAGGCATCAAACACGAGTTCTCTGCTCCCTACACACCACAGCAAAACAGTGTAGTAGAGAGGAAGAACAGGACGATAATCGACATGGCGAGAACGATGCTTGGAGAGTTCAAGACGCCCGAGCGGTTTTGGTCGGAAGCTGTGAACACAGCTTGTCACGCCATAAACCAGCTTTACCTGCATCGCCTTCTCAAGAAGACCTCCTACGAACTCCTTACGGGTAACAAACCCAATGTCTCTTACTTTCGTGTATTTGGGAGCAAATGCTACAATCTGGTGAAGAAAGGTAGACATTCTAAATTTGCTCCCAAGGCAGTAGAAGGGTTTTTACTAGGGTATGACTCAAATACAAAGGTGTATAGGATCTTCAACAAATCATCCGGATTTGTTGAAGTCTCTAGCGATGTTGTATTTGATGAGACTAATGGCTCTCCAAGAGAGCAAGTTGATCTTGATGACATAGATGAAGATGAAGTTCCAATGGCCGCAATGCGCATAATGGCGATAGGTGATGTGCGACCACAGGAACAACAGGAGCAAGATCAGCCATCTTCCTCCATGATGGTGCATCCCCCAACTCAAGACAATGAACAGGTACTGCAAGAAGAAGGGCATAATCAAGGGGGAGCACAAGAAGATCAAGCAATGGAGGAAGAAGCACCACGGGTCCCTCCAACTCAAGTTCGAGCAACGATCCAAAGACATCACCCTGTCGATCAGATTCTAGGTGATATCAGCAAGGGAGTAACTACTCGCTCACGCTTAGCTAATTTTTGTGAGCATTACTCGTTTGTCTCTTCTATTGAGCCTTTTAGGGTAGAAGAGGCCTTGCAGGATCCAGACTGGGTGTTGGCCATGCAGGAAGAGCTCAACAACTTCAAGGGAAATGAAGTCTGGAGCCTGGTGCCACGTCCAAAGCAAAACGTTGTGGGAACCAATTGGGTGTTCCGCAACAAGCAAGACGAGCACGGGGTGGTGACAAGAAACAAGGCTCGACTTGTGGCAAAATGTTATGCCCAAGTCGCAGGTTTAGATTTTGAGGAGACTTTTGCTCCTATGGCTAGGTTAGAGTCTATTCGAATTTTATTAGCTTATGTCGCTCACCATTCTTTTAGGCTATACCAAATGGACGTGAAGAGCGCTTTCCTCAACGAGCCAACCAAGGAGGAGGTATACGTGGAACAACCCCCTGGCTTTGAGGATGACAGGTATCCCAACCATGTGTACAAGCTCTCTAAGGCACTCTATGAACTTAAGCAAGCCCCAAGAGCATGGTATGAATGCCTTAGAGATTTCCTTATTTCTAATGCTTTCAAGGTTGGGAAAGCCAATCCCACTCTCTTTACAAAGACTTGCAATGGTGATATGTTTGTTTGCCAAATTTATGTCGATGACATAATATTTGGTTCTACTAATCAAAAGTCTTGTGAGGAGTTTAGCAGGGTGATGATGCAGAAATTCGAGATGTCAATGATGGGCGAGTTGACCTACTTCCTTGGGTTCCAAGTGAAGCAACTCAAGGACGGCACCTTCATCTCCCAAACGAAGTATACTCAGGATCTTCTCAAGAGGTTTGGGATGAAGGACGCCAAGCCCGCGTAGACACCGATGGGAACTGACGGGCATGTTGACATCAACAAAGGAGTCTCGAAGGTACATTGAAAAGGGAAAGTGGACTTGGACGATGCAGAAGACCATTTTTGCTCTTAATTCCACTGCACTCCGGTATTAGTGTATTTAATTCCAAGTTCATTCTTATGCTCTCGTTGCCTTTTTGCTCTTAATTGACAATTTTTGGTGAGGCAATGGGGTTAAAGGGCCAAGAATGATCCTGTTTTGGTGCTTAATGCCAAAGGGGGAGAAATTAAGGCCAAAGCAAATGGATCAGCCAACCACTTGTGAATTTTGAAAACCATAGAATTAGAATTTGTGTTTTGTCCAAAATACTCTTATTGCAAAATTCGATCTCTTATGGGGTAGATTTTTGATTCTGGGAAAAGGGGGAGTTTTTAGCACTTGATCAAATTTCACTCTTGGAATATCTCTCTTTGTGCCCAAACAAGCGCGTTTGACTTAGAGATAGGAAAATGAATTTGATTTGCAAAAACAAATCAAGTGGTGGCAAAGAGTGATCCAAATATGCCAAATCATAAGCAAAAATTAATTTGGTCTTCAATTGCATTGATGTTGCACTCTTTTTGTTGCTTTTTGATGTGTTGGCATAAATCACCAAAAAGGGGGAGATTGAAAGGGAAATGTGCCCTTGGGCCATTTCTATAATTGTTTTGGTGATTAAGTGTCCAACACAAAAGTTTTAAACTCTTATGTGCTAAACAAGCAAAAGGTGCAAATCAAAGACAAGGTATGTTTCTAGACTTAGTGAATTGTTTTTGAGTACTAACATGGTTATCTAAGTGCTAGAAACAGTGCCGAGGAGAGAAGAAATAAAATGGAAAAGACTTGGCTATGTGCGGTCAAACTCCAGCTCGGCCTGGCGCACCGGACTGTCCGGTGGTGCACCGGACAGTGTCCGGTGCGCCAGGCTGGTCAACAGTGAAGTAGCCGCTCTCGGGAATCGACAGAGTCGTATGGCTATAATTCACCAGACTGTCTGGTGGTGCACCGGACTGTCTGGTGAGACCGCGGCGAACTCGTCACTCTCGGGAAAAGGAACAGGGCGACATGGCTATAATTCACCGGACTGTCCGCTCCAACGGTCGTCCGCGCGATCAACGCGCGACACGTGGCTGCTTTAACGGTCGACTGGGTGCACCGGACTGTTTGGTGCGCCATCTGACCCATGGGAGCAACAGTCGGTTGTGCCCGATTTGGAAGGAAATCGCGCACCGGACATGCTACAATGCTGTCCGGTGGCACACCGGACTGTCCGGTGCGCCACTCGACAGAAGGCAACGATAGCCTTCCATGTTGATCTCCAACGGCTCCTAGCTGCCTTGGGGCTATAAAAGGGACCCCTAGGCGCATGGAGCAGGCACCCAAGCATTCTCTAAGCATACTAAGACATCCAGACTTTGCTCCCACGCATTTGACTCGTCGTGTTAGTGATTTGAGCTCCATTCGAGTTGTGAACTCCCCATGTTGTCATTTGAGCTCAAGTCTTCACTTGTGTGCGTGTGTGTGCTGCGGATTGAATCTTGTGTGTGTTGCTTTTCCCTCCCTTACTTCTGTGTTTCTTTTGTGATCATCACTGTAAGGGCGAGAGACTCCAATTTGTGGAGATTCCTCGCAAACGGGAGAAAGACTATAAGGAAGAAAGTCGTGGTATTCAAGTTGATCATTGGATCACTTGAAAGGGGTTGAGTGCAACCCTCGTCCATTGGGACGCCACAACGTGGAAGTAGGCAAGTGTTACTTGGCCGAGCCACGGGATAAAAATCACGTCTCGTGTGTTGCCTTTTATGATTGCTTTGTTCGCACGAGCGTGTTTCATAGCCACTTGATTATACTAACTCCTTAACAATCAAGTTTGTGGCTATTTAATGTTTAATTTTACAGGATCACCTATTCACCCGCCTCTAGGTGCTCTCAGAAACCACGGCTGGGGAGTGCCCGACGTCTATTAGAGGACCTAGGTGCCTCGCTGGAGTCAGGCGATCAAATTCGGGGGTCACGGGGCTGAGGTGGCAGTCGTGCGCCGTTGAATTCCTCGCCGGAGTTAGTGGATCACGGCCGCGCTGTAATACCCAAAAATCCTATTGTGGTGACCTAGAAATTTTTTTAGATTTACAATTGTAACTGACTTTGAAACTAAGTGACGAATTAAGACTATTTCCCTAAAAGTCAAATAATGAATGAATATACAAATTTGGCTACATAACTAAACTATATATATTTAAATAAAGGGTGGTGAATTGTTTTACCTAAATTATTCCCATTGGGTTATATGATTATATTAATTCCTTTCTTATTGAATTTTATACATGTAGATAATTATTTGAGCATGTAAATAAGAAATAAATAAATATAAAATAATTTCATTCATGTTGGATATTTGTGTGGCGGAACCACCCGAATTATACCAGCTTAAGTGCCTAAGTCACGTCTCAGGGGCTGCAACACACTTAAATCGGAATAACCCGTTAGTCCCTCAGACCTAGTCTGATAGAGCCACTTAACCAGGATCAAATTCCACAATCTCACTCGAAGGTGAGTCACAGAAGAAATACAATAAAACAGGAAACCTCAAATTAAGTACTGAATTATTACATAGATCGGAGTTTTTCAAGTAGCAAATAAGGGTTCACGAAGTAAAATGCAGCGGATAATCGATGTCGTCGGTATCGAGCAAATGGGCAAGGCCTAGCCCACTACTCCTCGTGCTCCTCTCCTGCCGGAGCAACATCCCACTCGACCGTCCAACCCGGTGGTAGGGTGGTAGGCCAAGTCACACCGTCAACCATCTCCGGGGGTCACATGAATTCGTATCCGTCATTTATATCCAAAGTTTTGGATCGGGACGAGAAACGACAGACCGAAATAAACTGGTTTCGGTGTAGATAATTTGCTTCGCGATTTGGCTGAAATTAGCTGGAACCATATCTGCGAACGCATACGCGATTTCATCGTCGAAATAGTGTGCTGAAGAATAAATTGGATTATAACCTCGCACACGATTTTTCTCAGACAACGCGCGATTCAAATTATTTTGCCTCGAATATTTTTGTCGTCGAGTTCTACTTAATTCGTTTGGGGATAAAAATTATCCGAGTGTGTCGAGCTTCCGAAATAGTATTCGCGTGAGCGATGTATTTTAAATAATCACCGAACGCACCGATTTTCAGAACAACTATGTTCCGAACATCACGAAAATTTAGGAAGAGCCCGGATAGATAAAAACAAAGTCGAACTCGCGACAAACGAAACAGATGCGATATTAAAATCGCGATAGGCGAAGATGATTAAAATTTAGCACCCATTTTATCCACTGATATTACGTGTTAAAGTCCGCACTCGTTGTCGAGCAGAGTATAAACACCTAGGATGTTACACCCCTCAATTAAGGATAGACTTGGTTTTCAAAAGAAAACCAAGAACTTAACAAGCCAAAGGACTCCCATTCTCAACAAGGAGAAAGGGAAGGCTCCTATGGCTAGTAGTCCTCAAAGGAACCATGCCTTTATCTATGATAGGAAAATTGCTAGCAGTTCTCATTATAATAAGAGTTATGTTCATGTTGCTTATAATGATCCACATGCTATGCTTGCCTCTAGCTCTACTTTTGTTCATAGTAGAAGTAGGCCTAGGAGAAATCATGCTGTGTCTCATGTGCCTAGGAAAATGTGCAATGAACCCACTACTGTTTTTCATGCTTGCAACACTTCTTTTGTTCTTTCATGTAAGAATGCAAAAGTAGTTGCTAGGAAGTTGGGATCTAAATGCAAGGGAGACAAAACTTGTATTTGGGTTCCAAAAGTTATTTTGACTAACCTTGTAGGACCCAACAAGAGTTGGGTACCTAAAACCCAAGCTTAAATTCCTTGCAGGTTTATGCATCCAGGGGCTCTAGCTGGATAATCGACAATGGATGCACAAACCACATGACGGGGGAGAAGAAGATGTTTACCTCCTATGTCAAGAACAAGGATTCCTAGGATACAATCATATTTGGAGATGGGAATCAAGGCAAGGTCAAAGGTTTGGGAAAGATAGCCATCGCAAGCGAGCACTCCATTTCAAATGTATTTTTAGTAGAGTCGCTAAGATACAACCTTATGTCTGTAAGTCAATTGTGCCACATGGGTTACAATTGTTTGTTTACAAATATTGATGTATCTGTCTTTAGAAGGAGTGATGGTTCATTAGCTTTTAAGGGTGCATTAGATGGTAAGCTCTATTTAGTTGATTTTTCGAAAGAGAATGCCGATCTACATGCATGCTTAATGGATAAGACTAGCATGGGCTGGCTTTGGCATCGACGTCTAGCACATGTTGGGATGAAGAACCTTCATAAACTTCTAAAGGGAGAACATGTGTTAAGACTAACCAATGTCTGTTTTGAGAAAGACAGACCCTGTGCAGCATGTCAGGCAGGGAAACTGGTGGGAAGCACTCATCACAACAAGAACGTGATGACAACATCGAGACCACTAGAGCTTCTTCACATGGACCTCTTTGGACCCGTTGCCTACCTCAGCATCGAGGGAAGTAAGTATGGTCTTGTAATTGTTGATGAGTTTTCCCGCTTCACTTGGGTGTTCTTTTTTGTAGGACAAATCAGAAACCCAAGGGACCCTAGAGCGCTTTCTAAGGAGGGCTCAAAATGAGTTTGAGCTAAAGGTGAAAAAGATAAGGAGTGACAATGGGTCCGAGTTCAAGAATCAGCAAGTTGAGGAGTACCTTGAGGAGGAAGGCATCAAACACGAGTTCTCTGCTCCCTACACACCACAGCAAAACGGTGTAGTAGAGAGGAAGAACAGGACGATAATCGACATGGCGAGAACGATGCTTGGAGAGTTCAAGACGCCCGAGCGGTTTTGGTCGGAAGCTGTGAACACAGCTTGTCACGCCATAAACCAGCTTTACCTGCATCGCCTTCTCAAGAAGACCTCCTACGAACTCCTTACGGGTAACAAACCCAATGTCTCTTACTTTCGTGTATTTGGGAGCAAATGCTACAATCTGGTGAAGAAAGGTAGACATTCTAAATTTGCTCCCAAGGCAGTAGAAGGGTTTTCACTAGGGTATGACTCAAATACAAAGGCGTATAGGATCTTCAACAAATCATCCGGATTTGTTGAAGTCTCTAGCGATGTTGTATTTGATGAGACTAATGGCTCTCCAAGAGAGCAAGTTGATCTTGATGACATAGATGAAGATGAAGTTCCAATGGCCGCAATGCGCATAATGGCGATAGGTGATGTGCGACCACAGGAACAACAGGAGCAAGATCAGCCATCTTCCTCCATGATGGTGCATCCCCCAACTCAAGACAATGAACAGGTACTGCAAGAAGAAGGGCATAATCAAGGGGGAGCACAAGAAGATCAAGCAATGGAGGAAGAAGCACCACGGGTCCCTCCAACTCAAGTTCGAGCAACGATCCAAAGACATCACCCTGTCAATCAGATTCTAGGTGATATCAGCAAGGGAGTAACTACTCGCTCACGCTTAGCTAATTTTTGTGAGCATTACTCGTTTGTCTCTTCTATTGAGCCTTTTAGGGTAGAAGAGGCCTTGCAGGATCCAGACTGGGTGTTGGCCATGCAGGAAGAGCTCAACAACTTCAAGGGAAATGAAGTCTGGAGCCTGGTGCCACGTCCAAAGCAAAACGTTGTGGGAACCAATTGGGTGTTCCGCAACAAGCAAGACGAGCACGGGGTGGTGACAAGAAACAAGGCTCGACTTGTGGCAAAATGTTATGCCCAAGTCGCAGGTTTAGATTTTGAGGAGACTTTTGCTCCTATGGCTAGGTTAGAGTCTATTCGAATTTTATTAGCTTATGTCGCTCACCATTCTTTTAGGCTATACCAAATGGACGTGAAGAGCGCTTTCCTCAACGAGCCAACCAAGGAGGAGGTATACGTGGAACAACCCCCTGGCTTTGAGGATGACAGGTATCCCAACCATGTGTACAAGCTCTCTAAGGCACTCTATGAACTTAAGCAAGCCCCAAGAGCATGGTATGAATGCCTTAGAGATTTCCTTATTTCTAATGCTTTCAAGGTTGGGAAAGCCAATCCCACTCTCTTTACAAAGACTTGCAATGGTGATATGTTTGTTTGCCAAATTTATGTCGATGACATAATATTTGGTTCTACTAATCAAAAGTCTTGTGAGGAGTTTAGCAGGGTGATGATGCAGAAATTCGAGATGTCAATGATGGGCGAGTTGACCTACTTCCTTGGGTTCCAAGTGAAGCAACTCAAGGACGGCACCTTCATCTCCCAAACGAAGTATACTCAGGATCTTCTCAAGAGGTTTGGGATGAAGGACGCCAAGCCCGCGTAGACACCGATGGGAACTGACGGGCATGTTGACATCAACAAAGGAGTCTCGAAGGTACATTGAAAAGGGAAAGTGGACTTGGACGATGCAGAAGACCATTTTTGCTCTTAATTCCACTGCACTCCGGTATTAGTGTATTTAATTCCAAGTTCATTCTTATGCTCTCGTTGCCTTTTTGCTCTTAATTGACAATTTTTGGTGAGGCAATGGGGTTAAAGGGCCAAGAATGATCCTGTTTTGGTGCTTAATGCCAAAGGGGGAGAAATTAAGGCCAAAGCAAATGGATCAGCCAACCACTTGTGAATTTTGAAAACCATAGAATTAGAATTTGTGTTTTGTCCAAAATACTCTTATTGCAAAATTCGATCTCTTATGGGGTAGATTTTTGATTCTGGGAAAAGGGGGAGTTTTTAGCACTTGATCAAATTTCACTCTTGGAATATCTCTCTTTGTGCCCAAACAAGCGCGTTTGACTTAGAGATAGGAAAATGAATTTGATTTGCAAAAACAAATCAAGTGGTGGCAAAGAGTGATCCAAATATGCCAAATCATAAGCAAAAATTAATTTGGTCTTCAATTGCATTGATGTTGCACTCTTTTTGTTGCTTTTTGATGTGTTGGCATAAATCACCAAAAAGGGGGAGATTGAAAGGGAAATGTGCCCTTGGGCCATTTCTATAATTGTTTTGGTGATTAAGTGTCCAACACAAAAGTTTTAAACTCTTATGTGCTAAACAAGCAAAAGGTGCAAATCAAAGACAAGGTATGTTTCTAGACTTAGTGAATTGTTTTTGAGTACTAACATGGTTATCTAAGTGCTAGAAACAGTGCCGAGGAGAGAAGAAATAAAATGGAAAAGACTTGGCTATGTGCGGTCAAACTCCAGCTCGGCCTGGCGCACCGGACTGTCCGGTGGTGCACCGGACAGTGTCCGGTGCGCCAGGCTGGTCAACAGTGAAGTAGCCGCTCTCGGGAATCGACAGAGTCGTATGGCTATAATTCACCAGACTGTCTGGTGGTGCACCGGACTATCTGGTGAGACCGCGGCGAACTCGTCACTCTCGGGAAAAGGAACAGGGCGACATGGCTATAATTCACCGGACTGTCCGCTCCAACGGTCGTCCGCGCGATCAACGCGCGATACGTGGCTGCTTTAACGGTCGACTGGGTGCACCGGACTGTTTGGTGCGCCATCTGACCCATGGGAGCAACGGTCGGTTGTGCCCGATTTGGAAGGAAATCGCGCACCGGACATGCTACAATGCTGTCCGGTGGCACACCGGACTGTCCGGTGCGCCACTCGACAGAAGGCAAGGATAGCCTTCCATGTTGATCTCCAACGGCTCCTAGCTGCCTTGGGGCTATAAAAGGGACCCCTAGGCGCATGGAGCAGGCACCCAAGCATTCTCTAAGCATACTAAGACATCCAGACTTTGCTCCCACGCATTTTACTCGTCGTGTTAGTGATTTGAGCTCCATTCGAGTTGTGAACTCCCCATGTTGTCATTTGAGCTCAAGTCTTCACTTGTGTGCGTGTGTGTGCTGCGGATTGAATCTTGTGTGTGTTGCTTTTCCCTCCCTTACTTCTGTGTTTCTTTTGTGATCATCACTGTAAGGGCGAGAGACTCCAATTTGTGGAGATTCCTCGCAAACGGGAGAAAGACTATAAGGAAGAAAGTCGTGGTATTCAAGTTGATCATTGGATCACTTGAAAGGGGTTGAGTGCAACCCTCGTCCATTGGGACGCCACAACGTGGAAGTAGGCAAGTGTTACTTGGCCGAGCCACGGGATAAAAATCGCGTCTCGTGTGTTGCTTTTTATGATTGCTTTGTTCGCACGAGCGTGTTTCATAGCCACTTGATTATACTAACTCCTTAACAATCAAGTTTGTGGCTATTTAATGTTTAATTTTACAGGATCACCTATTCACCCGCCTCTAGGTGCTCTCAGAAACCACGGCTGGGGAGTGCCCGACGTCTATTAGAGGACCTAGGTGCCTCGCTGGAGTCAGGCGATCAAATTCGGGGGTCATGGGGCTGAGGTGGCAGTCGTGCGCCGTTGAATTCCTCGCCGGAGTTAGTGGATCACGGCCGCGCTGTAATACCCAAAAATCCTATTGTGGTGACCTAGAAATTTTTTTAGATTTACAATTGTAACTGACTTTGAAACTAAGTGACGAATTAAGACTATTTCCCTAAAAGTCAAATAATGAATGAATATACAAATTTGGCTACATAACTAAACTATATATATTTAAATAAAGGGTGGTGAATTGTTTTACCTAAATTATTCCCATTGGGTTATATGATTATATTAATTCCTTTCTTATTGAATTTTATACATATAGATAATTATTTGAGCATGTAAATAAGAAATAAATAAATATAAAATAATTTCATTCATGTTGGATATTTGTGTGGCGGAACCACCCAAATTATACCAGCTTAAGTTCCTAAGTCACGTCTCAGGGGCTGCAACACACTTAAATCGGAATAACCCGTTAGTCCCTCAGATCTAGTCTGATAGAGCCACTTAACCAGGATCAAATTCCACAATCTCACTCGAAGGTGAGTCACAGAAGAAATACAATAAAACAGGAAACCTCAAATTAAGTACTGAATTATTACATAGATCGGAGTTTTTCAAGTAGCAAATAAGGGTTCACGAAGTAAAATGCAGCGGATAATCGATGTCGTCGGTATCGAGCAAATGGGCAAGGCCTAGCCCACTACTCCTCGTGCTCCTCTCCTACCGGAGCAACATCCCACTCGACCGTCCAACCCGGTGGCAGGGTGGTAGGCCAAGTCACACCGTCAACCATCTCCTGAATTGCACCTGCAAAATTTTTGCCACAAGCAAGGCTGAGTATACTAATACTCAGCTGGACTTACCCGGTGTGAGGAACCTACTCCTCTACCTCTAGACTATGCAGCTATTTAGCAGAGGGGTTTGGTTTGCCAAAAGCACTAGCTGTTTCTAAAATCCATTTTTAGCTTTTCATATTCTAGCATCATTATCTTAGCTACATTTGCTCCTTCTAAGCATACATGGTAACAAGCATTTTAGTTCAATCAACAAAATGTCTCATGTAACCTTATTTCATTTCTTACTCGATGTAGTACAAGGGGTCAAGCAGTCTCATTAGCTGCGAGAAGCAGACGATTCGAATCGAGTTTTAACCTTGCAAGGTAAACCTAAACACATGACATGTCAGGGCACTCCATCCCCACACATGTCAACCGTCCCCATCGATTCCCGGTTCGCGTCCAGGCCTCACCGCCTTGGCATACAATGCTCCACTGACCCCGGCTGTCGCCGTGCAGTGACCGCACTTGTACCCACCATAGCTAGCATGGGAGACCCAGTCTCAGGTCGCATGAGGGATAAAGTCCGCGCCCGGCTTCACTCAGGTACTAGGTTTATCGGTTACCATATTTCCCGATATGTGCTTAGTACGTTCAAAAGCTTGACTCAGGTATCCACACATTAATCCTTAATTCCTTTTTCCCGTCTCATGGACAAGACATCCTCCCTGGATCCAAGTCCATAGACTAACATAGATCCCGTTATCAAGATGAAAACAATCAATTCCTGACCTCGCGCGAGTGCTAGAAAAATCACTCGACTTCTACCGAGATCCTGATTAGCAAGCAGCTACTCAACCTAGCATACTAGTATTCATCTCAAAAAGGAATCCTAAGTTCATGCATCTAGAGGTTTCAAGCAACTCCTACACTTAAGTGCACATTACAAACCTACAAACATTAAGTGTAGTAAAATAGCATATATAAACAGTTATGCATAAAACCGGGGCTTGCCTTCAATAGCTGGGGCTGCGGGGAGATCCTCGATAGCAGCCTCGGGAGCTTGCTCCTGGTCTTCCTCTTGGACAGATCCTTGCTCAGGGATGAGCACGTACTCTCTGTCAACTAGATTACAATCTAATGAATGCAATGCGTAAGATATATGCAGGATATGGTATGTGCATTAGTAATTTAAACTCTTGATGGTGTATGATCTACTTGAGTTAGATAGAACTAAATCTTGCTTATACGAGATTTTTGGTGGTATACTTGGTAAATTAAGTGGTGGGTTTATTCTTGGGGTTCCACTGAATTCTTTTTAAGGTCTTTAGTGAGAATTGTCAAGGACTCAAGTTGGACTTATTGGAGTGAGGTTTATTTCTCCTTTCTTTTTCTTTATTCTCCTTAAGTTTTTGGAGTGGGTTTGAACTACAAATCACCTTAATAAATTTCCAAAACTTCTGAAAAAATTACAGTGGCTTGTTACTGGTGTGTAATTCTCTGTCTCAAAATTTGGGGTTCAAAAAGTGAATATTTTTATCTGGACAAAATTACCAAATTTTAGGGCAGAAGGGGTGATTTGAACTACAACTATCATTTAATAGTAGGTAATTCTTTAAGACTTATTTTTGCTGGCATTTAGAGGCTATAACATGACTTGGTACAAATTTCTAGCCATTAATACTTATTAGTTATTTTACTAGGATTTTCTAAAGTTTCTAGTCAAAGGGGTGCTTTCTACTACCACTATATTTGAAAATTATCAAACAACAGATTTCTGATTTTTCCTAGCTTCTTCTTTGCGCAAGAGCAATCATTCTGATGTTTGGCATCTTTTTGCTTAAGGGAAGGGGTGATGTGCATTATTTGGATTTAATGGCCCTTCTTACAAAATATTGACAATAGGTATTATTTTGCATCTTTCCAATGAGTTTGTATTTTTCTCTGGTGGCCTATCTCATTATTGGTCTAGCAAAATTTTATTTTACCTAATATTGCATTATTGTGGGGTTCTCATAATTTAATTGAACTATGGCTCATTATCATGTTCTATTTATTTACCCTACTTAAAATGATAGGCTGGGGTGTTTATTATTTTTTCAGTGGGGTTTTGGTGGTTACAAGTCCACTGGATTTTTATTATCAATTTTGGGTCTGGTTTTATAATTTTAATAATTGATTTCTAGTTGGAATAATGCTAAATAAAACATTTCTCTTTGAATCTGATCTAGACTAGAGGTTCCTTTATTTTTCCTAGGTTCTTTGTTACTTAAGCAAACTACGAAAATAATTTCATCTACTGGTCATTAATTTCTAAGGCCTTTCTGATTTTCCTAGGGTTTGGGCAGAAATGGCTTTTAATGGATATTTACACTACATTTTTCAATACTGCGGTTCTTACTATTTTTAAATAGTGTTTAAGTGGGGTTTGAACATCTACAAATTTTCTTAGGTTCAGCACAGGAATATAACTAATTTTCCTTAATTAAACAAGGTTTGGCCAGTTTCTGTATTTAATTTTTAACTCTAAAAATTAGAACAGAAAGCATAGGGTTTAGTATTTTTACTTGGTAGTTCATAATATTTAGAACTTAGCAAAATTGGTTTGACAATTTTTGGTTAAGTATTCATCAAGTTAAGAATTTTCTAAGTTCTCTGTTCATTAAAAAGATTAAACAGAAATGATTAAATGGAAAACTACTTTGCAACGGGGTCCTTGGCGGGTGTTTTAAGGTTTCCTTACAGACTAGTCCCTGGGCTACTATTCAATTGAGTCAGTGACATCTTAGAAAACCCCCTGGATTCTTCTAATCCTAACCCGAGGTCCTTTCCCCAACCTAAACAGTACCCACGGCGGAAGGAAGGGTGGAGGGGCTTACCGGTGGCGAGATTGCTCCGGTGAGGTGGCCGAGGGTGTAGGGGAGGTCGTGAGGGTCACGGCGATGTGTGGGTCGCCGTCGGGGATGGTCGGAGTCAGCCGGTCCACGTGTGCAGGCGGGGGAGCTCGTCGGCGGCGTGGAGTCCGGCCTATCAAGGGCACAATTGACCAATCAAACGGGTCAGGGAGCTTCACCAGGGGTCAAGGAAGGTGTGCGCGCGAGGAATTGAAGAATGGCTCACCGGAGAGCTTGGTCCACGCGTGCAGCGGGCGGCCGAAGTCCAGTGACGTCGATCTTCGCCCTCCGGTGAAGTTCTGCCAGGTCCGAGGGCTTGGAAAGCTTCACGGACCAATGGCAAGGCTAACCGAAGCGCTGGCGCGACTTGGGGGTTACTGGAGTGGGCTGGCCACGGTGGCCGAAGCTCTGGCGGCAATGGCGAGCGGAAAAGAGCTCGCCGGAGCTAAGGAGGGGCGTTGGGCCGGCGATGGTGAGCACGGGGTGAAGTGAGGCGCGCCTGGGAAGGCTTTATAGGCGCGGGCGAGCACGGCCGAGGGCGGGGCTCTGACAAGCGCTCGGGGCATGCGCGGTGAACGCCAGTGCGTGCTCTGGCGCCTGGCACAGTGTCGAGCACGAGGCAGCGCAGAGAGAGGTCGAGTTCAAGCGTGCATTGGCTCCAAATCTTTGAGATTTTGGCCATAATCCCGTTGAGAGATCTCTTCCTCTCAGGTCCCTTTGTCGTTATGTGTGGAGGCTAGCAGGTTTGGTTGACTAGATTAGGAGATAGAGAGGGGAGAAATCTGGTTTGTCTCACTGCCGCACACAGGGAGAAGATCTCTAGTTTGACGTGTCCGAGGCACGCGTCCCAATGCCATCTTCTGGCACAAGATAGAGAGGTTAGTTATGCACGTTTTTGCTAATGGGGCCATTAGGATTTGAGTTAGGGATCAAGGTGAACATGCCTGATCTTTGGCTCAAGGTCTGAAATTCAGAATTCTGAATTTTAGAATTTCCTAATGAACTCCCACTTGAGAGGCTTGTTTAGGGTTTTATTTAAATTGTTTTGGCCAAGCTTCCATAATCTTTGTTGTTGCTTATTTAGAATACTTTAATGTTTATAATTGGCCCAAGTCATGATTCTATATTCTTCATACCCTTTTCCCTTTCCTCTTGAAATTTGTTTATAGGGTTCAATTAGGGTTTTTATTGGGGTTGCACATTTTAGCCTTTTTGAAAAACCCATTTGTTTTGAACATGATACTTTTAGGTATAGGCTTAGTGGGTCTTTTATTCTTAAGTGAATTTGATGTTCATGCTCAAATTGGTTCACATAAAATGATGGTTCTTGGGCTAGCATTTTTGAGAAAAACCCCTAGGTGACACTGGGGTGTCACAGCCTTCCCCCCTTAAAGGAATCTCGTCCCGAGATTCGGGTCAGAGTCCTCCCGGGGTGAAGCGAAGGGTGGGACTTATAGGAAGTGGGTGCTCTTATTATTAGGGCAATTTGCTCTTCGAATGTCATTCTCTTTGCAACTTCAGAAGGAAGTCCTTTTTAAGTCTTGTTTTATGTTACTTCATTCTGATTAAGATCATATTTCTGAATTTTAGATTCGAAGGGCAAGGGGAGGGGTTGGGTGTGATTACGTACCAGATTCCTTAGGTAGGCAATTGGGGAAGTTGGATCTCAAGAATTCCTCAGTCTCCCAAGTAGCTTCTTCCTCTGAGTGATTACTCCACTGGACCTTGTACATTTTGATCGATTTAGCCCGAGTTGATCTTTCTTTGCAATCCAGAACCTTGGAAGGGTACTCTTGGTACGATAGATCTGGTTCTATCTCCAATTCTGTCTCTGCTATGATGTCGTTCGGAAATCGAACACACTTCTTCCGCTGAGATACATGGAACACACTGTGAATGGCAAACATTTTTGAAGGTAACTTCAGCTTATATGCCACGGGTCCACAGGTTTCTATGATCTCATAAGGTCCAATGTAACGAGGGGCTAGCTTGCCTTTAATTCCAAACCTCTGCACTCCCTTGGTGGGTGATACCTTGAGATACACGAAATCTCCCACCTTGAATTGGAGAGGTTTCCTTCTTTTATCATGGTAAATCTTCTACCTGGCCTGAGCAACTTCTAGATTTTTCCTGATTAGTTTGACCTTCCTTTCGGCTTCAGTCACTAAGTTAGGTCCAAAAACTTCTCTCTCTCCAGGCTGAGACCAATTGAGTGGTGTCCTGCACCTTCTTCCATAGAGAGCTTCGAAGGGTGCCATCTTTAGGCTGGATTGATAACTGTTGTTATAAGCAAACTCCGCCAAAGAGAGGTGCTTGTCCCAGTTCTTGCCACAATCGATTGCACAAGCTCTTAGCATATCTTCCAGATTTTGGTTCACCCTTTCTGTCTGACCATCAGTCTGTGGGTGGTAAGCTGAACTCCTGATTAGCTTGGTCCCCAAAGACTCCTGCAACTATTCCCAAAATCTGGCAACAAATTGGGCTCCTCGGTCAGAAACAATGGTCCGAGGTAATCCATGCAAACACACGATCCGGTCAATGTACAACTCTGCATACTTTTGAGCCTTATCAGTGGTGTGCACAGGGAGAAAATGTGCCACTTTCGTCAGTCGGTCCAGAATTACCCAAATCGAATCATGGTGACGAGAGGTGTTGGGTAGACCCACGATGAAAACCATGCTGATGTCGCCCCATTTCCATGAAGGTATGGATAGGGGTTGCAAAACTCCAGCTGATTTCAAGTGGCTTGCCTTTATTCTCTGACGGGTGTCACATTCCGATATATACTGGGCTATCTCCCTCTTCATTCTGGTCCACCAATACAAAGGCTTCAGATCATGGTACATTTTGGTGCTTCCCGGATGCATAGAGAATTTGGAGAGATGAGCATCGTCCAAAATTTTCTTCTTGAGGTCCTTGTTTTTAGGAATCACCAATCTGCCTTTGAACCATAATACACCCTGTTCATCTTGGCGGAAACATCTATACTTTTCAACCTTCTGATGGAGATTCTCCTTGATAATCTGCACTCCCTTGTCATTGAGCTGGGCCATGATGATCTGGTCTTGCAAGGCTGGCTTGACAGAAATGTGAGATAGAGCACCAGAAGGAATCACATCAATTTGCATTTTGCTCAACTCATCACACAAGGTGTTAATGCGAGAATCCATCAGAATACAATTGCATTGCAACTTCCGACACAAGGCATCTGCTACCACATTGGCTTTCCCTGGGTGATAATGTATCTCCAGGTCATAATCCTTGATCAACTCCAGCCATCTTCTCTGCCTCATGTTGCGATCAGCCTGAGTAAAGATGTACTTAAGGCTCTTATGATCAGTGAAGATGTTGCAGTGGGTTCCCATTAAATAGTGCCTCCACATTTTTAATGCATGAACTACTACTGCCAACTCGAGGTCATGAGTGGGGTAATTTTGATCATGAGGCCTGAGTGCTCTTGAGGCGTAAGCAATGACTCGGTTGTCTTGCATTAAGACACAACCTAGTCCAGTGCCTGTTGGGGGCCTTCGGCTTCCGAAGGTCCTCAAAAATATGATTCAACAGTGTTTCTGGAGTATAATGTGTGAATAGGTATCTTCGGACTCGAATCAGCATCGCAGTGGGAGAAGAATACGAAGGTTGATACAGTGCCGAAGCTGTGGGCAGGAAAGCTTCGGCATGATAGCAGAAAAGGAAACCGACTTAAAGATGAAAATGCTATTTAGGCCTCGGTGGATTACTATAGAATCACTACCAAATGTAAAGGGCATGGATGTAATTTTACATGGGCTGTGTCCCGTGCCTATAAATAGGTGAACAGTGCCCCCGTACTATTCACGCTGACTTGGCATTTTACTTTTGCGTCACACCTGTACTTACATCTTCCTTCAAGTCGAAGGTACATTTGTTATTGGATATCATTTCTATTTTTCCATAATAATAATATAAAAAATGAGTTGATGATTATATATAACTGTTTACGTTAATTCTTTATATTTTATATGATTCTTTCTTCATTATTATATGTTGTGTTAATGAAGGTATGTCCTTCATAACCTTCGTCCGAGAATCATTATATCCTAAGGGAAATAATGCTTCGAAGGACGAAGGATTTTATCACTTAGCATTTTTTGTGTTGCCTTGTTCTTAACTCATAGCATTTGAGAACAAGTCCCCAACATTGGCGCCCACCTCCGGTGAACTCACTTCCACTTTGAGTTTTGAACATCTTCGGCAACCATAAACCTTCGCTATGGCGCCGAAGAAAGCTTCAGCAACTGGGGCTGCAGTTCTGCAACCGCTGGACCCAAATCAGGAGACTCTCTCTCTTCGGGAGGCCCGAAGCCAGAAGAGGAAGGCTGTCAGCCCGACATCGCAAGAGGATGAGCTAGACCAAGAAATCAGAGACATGGAGGTGCTTCATCAGCAGGTGCAGAGGAAGAAGGAAAAGATGGCCAGGCTAGCAGAACTGCAAAGGCAGATAGACAAAGCCTCTGAAGAAGTTTGTCATCTTACTCAGGATGAGCAGAACCGAAGGTCTCAGCACAAGGATCTTCATCAGGAGGGTTTCTTCAATGAAGATGACTGGTATGAAAATTTCCACCATGGAAATTTTGCTTTTGATGATGCTTCTCCTCTGTCCGCTGAGCTGCAGGCTACACCTTGGCCTTCATCCTACAAGCCGCCCCAGCTTCCCATGTTCGACGGCCATTCAGACCCGAAGCAGTTTTTGATGAGCTACGAAGCAACAGTATCTTCGTATGGTGGCAATACTGCAGTCATGGCAAAATCTTTTGTTATGGCTGTCAGGAGTGTTGCTCAAACCTGGTATTCCTCCCTTCGACCAGGAACGATCACTTCATGGCAAAAGCTGAAGGACATGTTGTTAACCAGCTTCCAGGGGTTTCAGACAAAGCCGGTCACTGCTCAAGCTCTATTCCAGTGCACCCAGGATCACGAAGAATACCTTCAGGCGTATGTCCGGAGGTTCTTACGATTGAGGGCACAGGCGCCAACAGTGCCCAACGAAATTGTAATTGAGGCCATGATCAAGGGACTTCGGCTGGGACCTTCAGCTCAGTACTTTGCTAGGAAACCTCCTCAAACATTGGAGAAGCTGCTCCAGAAGATGGACGAGTATATTCGGGCTGACAATGATTTTCGTCAAAGAAGGGAGGAAGCTTTCAGGTTTTCCGAAATGACCAGGGGCTTCGGAGGAAGATTTTATCCGAGGCACATCAGGTCAATTCACAGCTCTACTCAAAATGATGATAAGGGGAGTCAGCAGCAAAGGCCACAATGCTCCTCACAAGCTTCGGGGCAACAACAAAGCTTCTTTCGGCCGCCAGCTCCAAGAGGCCGAGGCGCCAGGGGCTTCGGCGGAAGATTTGGAGATCAACCAAGGAGAACATTTTGCTTGTTCTGTGGTGAAAACAAGGGTCATACCACCAGGATGTGCCATGTTACCATCCAGAAGCAAAAGGAGATAGCCGAAGCTGCAGCACAACAGGGTCAGCCGAAGCAGATTATGCACACTGCTTCGTATCATTCGCCTTACATCCCAGAATATGTAGGCAATCACCCCGCAGTTTCTGTTGCTTCGGCGAGTCAACCTCAAGCTTCCTAGCAACAGCCTCCGCCTCCACCACCGCTGCAACAAGGCCAGCAGCCAGAAGGGGGCCAATATGTTCAACAGCAAAGGGACTTCAGAGAACAGTCTGAAGCTCGCACAGTCAATAGCACTGTGCCAGAGTCGAAGCACATTTATTGACAAATATCCTACTTTGATAGTAGTCTTTTCCATTCAATTTTATTTTCTGTGTAATAAAGGACAATTTTTAAATCTCATGTAATAGTTTCGTTGATTGCCACAAGGAAAGTATATTTTCTCCACAGGCTTAAGTTGTTCAAGCTTAAAGATTTGCGATAGCAAGGAGGATCTTCTAATTGTCAAAAACTTATTTTAAAAGGCACGGCATGAATTCTTCGAAGCATCAAAAAGTCGTTCTAAGGAACGCAGAGTAAGTTTGCTGAAGTTACAAAAAGCCGTTCCAAAGGGAGCGTAGTGTAAGTTTTCTGCTCAGAAGTCGTTCCAAAGGAAATGCAGAGCTTACAGCGAAAAATAAACGCTGATACCGCCTAAGTAAAAGGCGAAGCGCGAAAAGTCAACGCGAATACCGCCGAAAGTAAAAGGCGAAGAAGCTCCTAAGGGAGGCTTACAGCGAAAAATAAACGCTGATTCCGCTGAAGTAAAAGGCGAAGAAGCTCCTAAGGGAGGCTTACAGCGAAAAGTCAACGCTGATTTAAAAAGATTGTGTGTTTTATTGTAGGAATGTGAGTGTATCTTCGGAATAAATACCATTTTACATAACATAACATCATCACATCATTTCGCATAGCATAAGCATCATACATCATGCTGCATATGGCACAAGAAGGGGGCACAATATCGATCTTCGGAAAAATGCTTTGAAAAAGGGAAAATTATGCAAAGTCACAAGGAGATACAATATTGATCTTCGGAGTGTAGCTTCGGAAAATGTTTTCACGAAGCTTGGAAATTCTTCATCAGAGCACTATGAATATCGTTGTGATGAATGAAAATTCTTCTTCACGAAGCATGAAAAGAAGGGAAGGTGTTTTTTCGTCAGACACAAAAACGGTATGTATGTAAAATTTCATGCATCGTAAAGAATTGAACCATAAAAAACAAGTATATTACATTCAGGGTTACAAGATATTACACATATTACATTTCAGATGTTTTTACAATAGTACCTAGTCTTCCCTAAGTACTACTTCCGCAGCTTCGTTCAGGAGTTGATTGACAACTTGATCCATGATAGCTTCGGCCATCTTTTTGATTTCATCGTCGTCCTTCGGGTGAGGGCCCGGAGGCGTTTTAGCAGGATCTGAGGGAGGACAGGATATGGCTACATTGCTATTACAATTGGCGAACGAAGTTTGAAATCGAAAATTACAACACAATAAAAACCATTAGTTAATACCTATTTGCCCTTCGGGCTCTGCGCTTTTCTCAGCAGCCTCGGCCACTTTTCTAGCATCATGAATGCCTTTTTCGCTTTTTTGGATAATTTCTCGGGCCATTTCTCGGCCACCATTATCCCAGATATCGGTGAAAAATTTTCCACCAACTATGCTAGCTTCAGCCGAAGGGTCTTTAGCGTCTTTGAAGGACAAGGCAATTTCAGATTGTGCTAAAATTTTTACATGTTCGCAGCCTTTCCTTTCTAAAATGGTGGCAATCCCCTTGGCACCCGAAAAAGCGCATATGTCTCCGCGACTATTTAAAATTTCTTCAAAGGCCTCAGCTTCGTGATTAATCCATTCAATGGGATCTTCGGGGTTGCCTCTCGTGAAGTTTTCTTCACTCGAAAATGCGCCAACGCTGGCGAAGCTAGCTTTCATCTTCTTAACACAATCCATAGATTTGTCATAGCATCTTTTCTTGGACGAACGAAGCTCTTCGACAGTTCCTTCTAAATGATTTGCCCATTGGTCGCTAAGTTCTCGCTTCGTTTCTTCAAGTATGCGTTCTTCTTTAGCCCGGGCTAATTGCTTCCAAAGATCGTCAATCTCGTGCTTTTGAGCTGCAACTTGTGCTTTAGACGCAGCTTCGTTCTCCTTTATTTTATCCACCAATGTAACTAGAATTTTGTCCTTTTCCAAGGCTTCATTCCTTAGTTTGATAACCTCTGTTCGAAGGTTGTTGAAAGCAATTTCATAGCTCTCGTCTTCGGCATTCTTTTGCGCTCTCAGCGCGTTGCTAAGTATTAAACCCTATACGAAAAAGAGTTAGTATAAGAATAAAACAATAAATTTCAAATCATAAAGTTTCCAAATGCGCAGATCTCGTACCTTCAGGCTATTATACGCAAGGCTGTCCGCAAGATCGTCCTTCGTCATAGCACAGAGGCCAGCCTCCAGCTTAGGAAACCCCATGCTTCGGGCCATTTCCCGGCAGACAAGTAATTCTTTGTTATCCAGGAGGCAGTATAGGAAATCTTCTTCATCTGTACCATTGAACACTAGTGCCCCCTTCGGATATTTCAATTCTTTGGCATAGTGATTAGCTTCAAAAATTTCTTCTTCTGATAACTTTTTCCCCGAAGCGTGCCGAACAATATAATCAAGGACTTTGGAGGATGCTTCGGGGGCAACAACACTGACTTCTTCAACAAGAATTGGCTCCGTCATTTTTTCTTCCTCGGTTTCCAAGGATTTTACCTTTGTGGGCTCTGAAGGCCCAGCCTCAGTCTCAGTTTGTTGCTTTGGAACTTTACTATCAGAGATTTCAGTTTCCACTTCGGAAGTTTCAACAGTCTTCTTCGGAGTTGTGCTTGAAGACTTAATTGTCTCCAGTACATCTAGCACATTGACCATTCTTTTTCTTTTCGGGGTCACTGCTGGGCCTTTTTGGTCTTTTATTGTCTCAACACTTGCTGAAGGACTTAAAATTTCTAATTTTTTCGTTCCTTCAGTTCTCGGTTTTTCTGCTTTCTCTGCTGAGGGTGCTTCAGTTTTTTCTTCGACCTTCGACACTGAAGTTGGTTCTTTAGTTACGGTGGTCGAAGAGGTTTCACCGTGGAACTCAGGCACTGTAGCTGGTTCAATGTAGCGTGGCCGGTGTGTGAGAACCTTTACCCTTTGTCTCTTCGGCATTGGCTCGCTGGGAGCGGCTGAAGTAGTTTCTTGTGCAGAGGTTGGGCTTTTTCTTTTTTGGCCCCGCGCTGGATAGTGGTAGTCGGGGTACACGAACCCAATTGCGTCAAACACTCGATTCAGTCTTTTCTTTTTCTGGCCTCCGAAGGCTGCTGACAATGCAGTATCTTCGGCCTTTGAATAAACCCCAAGTAGTTCATCACTTAAATTTTCAATGCTTTTTAGCCAGTCATCATCTGGCTCAACGAATTTATCTCCAAACTTGAAAGTATACTTCAGCCTGATAAGTCCACCTTCGTCAGCCTCCTTTATGGTGTCCTGCGGCATTTCCCATTTTTCCGCGAGCGGCCATACTCTGAAGGCAATATGCTCTTGGACCAAATCCCTCGTACTAATAAAAGAGCAAACAACTCCGAAGGCTCTCTGGCATTCTTCGGCAGCTTCATTCATTTCAACCTTCGGCTTCCGCAGGCCGAAGCGTTGCCAAATAGGACGCATAATTATACCTTTAACATCTTCCTGTGTTTCCAGGTCATTCTTCACATAAAACCATTCTGTCATCCAGTCGCCGGGCCATTTCTTCCGAAAGGTTGGCACGGGGCAGCTTGACCCAGACCGAGCGACGAAGCTGTAGCAGCCGAAATTATTGTGATACTGTTCCTTACCCCAGGGCTTTGTCTCGTATAACAATTCGTGTATGTTGCAGAAACTTTTCGCATCCGGTTCCAGACCTTGGCTTCTCACCGCCCACACGAAGATATTCATCCTTATGATTGCTTTGGGGGTAAGTTGGTGAAGATAAATTTCAAATATTTTCAGTACCTCTACGACAAACCTGCTCAGGGGAAATCGTAGTCCAGCTTTCAAAAAGCTTCGGAACACTACGACTTCGTTTTCCTCAGGTGTCGGACAAGTCTTCTCTCCTTCGTCGGCCCTCACAACGGACAAGTCCCGGAAATATCTTCCCCTCATATTGACAAGATGATTTTCTTTGATACTCGACTTGCCAAAAACCACATGGCTTAGTCGCCAAGGGCGATCTTCGGAGTCTTCACCACCACTATCCACATCATAACTGTCGCTGTCATCAGTATCTTCAGATAAACCTTCTAAAATCTCTTTGGTGATTTTTTCTGTATTGGTCTTCGACATTGCTTCAAGAAACCCCAGGTTTTTCTCTTCAGAAAGGCTCAGCTTCATCTCGGCAGCAGCCTTTTCATCTTCAGACATCTTCAAAAATGCTAAAAACTGTTTTCAGAGCCGAAGCTTAAAAACTTAAAAAAACTAAGCAGTTGGTGCGCAAGAGCTAAAAAATTAAGCAAGAGCAGACGGCAAGTAGCGTACCAAATAAGTTCGTGGTATGCTCCTATTTATATGCCCATGACATTGAAAATTGGGAGACCCTACTTGTCAGTGAATGTTGCTATTCTAGTAAAGGGAAGGTGTTTTTTCGGACCTTCGGCTTAAGGCCTTCGTCCATGTCGCAATCTAAATTTATCATTCTAACAAATTAATATTGCGAGGGGCTACTGTTGGGGGCCTTCGGCTTCCGAAGGTCCTCAAAAATATGATTCAACAGTGTTTCTGGAGTATAATGTGTGAACAGGTATCTTCGGACTCGAATCAGCATCGCAGTGGGAGAAGAATACGAAGGTTGATACAGCGCCGAAGCTGTGGGCAGGAAAGCTTCGGCATGATAGCAGAAAAGGAAACCGACTTAAAGATGAAAATGCTATTTAGGCCTCGGTGGATTACTATAGAATCACTACTAAATGTAAAGGGCATGGATGTAATTTTACATGGGCTGTGTCCCGTGCCTATAAATAGGTGAACAGTGCCCCCGTACTGTTCATGCTGACTTGGCATTTTACTTTTGCGTCACGCCTGTACTTACATCTTCCTTCAAGTCGAAGGTACATTTGTTATTGGATATCATTTCTATTTTTCCATAATAATAATAATATAAAAAATGAGTTGATGATTATATATAACTGTTTACGTTAATTCTTTATATTTTATATGATTCTTTCTTCATTATTATATGTTGTGTTAATGAAGGTATGTCCTTCATAACCTTCGTCCGAGAATCATTATATCCTAAGGGAAATAATGCTTCAAAGGACGAAGGATTTTATCACTTAGCATTTTTTGTGTTGCCTTGTTCTTAACTCATAGCATTTGAGAACAAGTCCCCAACAGTGCCAGAGGAATCACAATACACATCAAAAGGCTTGCTGTTGTCGGGTTGCGCTAACACTAGTGTTGTGGTCAGATGCTTCCTTAATGCATGGAAGGCATCTTCGCACTTCTGACTCCAAACAAACTTGGCTTCTTTCTTCAGCAGCTCAGTTATAGGCTTCGCAATTCGAGAGAAATCCGGAATAAATCTTCGGTAATAACCAGCTAATCCCAGAAAACTGAATCTGACGGACAGTCGTTGGTGGCTTCCAGTTCATCACCTCTTGCACCTTATCAGGATCAACAGCTATTCCAGCCTGAGAGATAGTGTGACCCAAGAATTTGATTTCCTTTAGCCAAAAATCACACTTGGACAACTTGGCATAAAGGTGGTGCTCTCGCAGACATTGAAGCACTACATGCAAATGCCCAACATGTTCTTCTTCGTTTTTAGAGTACACCAGGATATTATCGATGAACACCACTACGAATTTGTCCAATTCAGGCATGAAAACAGAATTCATCAGATACATGAAATATGTTGGTGCATTAGTCAGCCCGAAAGACATCACCAAGAACTCATATAGCCCATATCTGGTTGAGAATGCCGTCTTCGGAATATCGCTTGCTCGTATCTTGATCTGATGGTAGCCGGAGCGAAGGTCTATTTTGGAAAACACCTTGGCCCTGACCAACTGGTCAAAAAGAACATCAATACGAGGCAAAGGATACTTGTTCTTGATAGTTACCGCATTAAGAGGGCGGTAATCTATACACAGCCTCAAGCTTTCATCCTTCTTCTTCACAAACAGTGCTGGACATCCCCAAGGCAAAGTACTTGGGTGAATAAATCCCTTATCCAGCAACTCCTGCAATTGCTTCTTCAATTCTGCCAACTCAGCGGGTGGCATTTGGTAAGGCCTCTTGGAAATTGGTGCCGTTCCCGGTTGCAACTCGATGGCAAATTCAATATCCTGGTCGGGTGGCATTCCTGGCAATTCATCAGGAAAGACATCTGCATACTCACAGACCACTGGGATCTTCTTCTGAGGTAACTCTGTCATAGAGAAAGCACATGACTGAGTAGAACCCTGACTAGGCAGAATTAAGGTGAAGTTCCCACAGAACGGAGAATTGATTACCACGGCACGGCTAGCTACATCAAGCACAACTTGGTGCAGGGTCATCCAATTAGCTCCCAAAATAATGTCCACATTTTCCAACCCCAGAACAAGAAGGGTGGTTTTGATAATGTGGCTTCCCAGTTGAATATGCACACTTTGGTTTAATTGATTAGTTGAAATTTTACCCCCAGGTGTGACTATCATAAATGACCCTTTTGAGTGAGAGAATGGCAGTTCACATTAAGCACTGAACTTCTGGCTAATGAAACTATGAGATGCACCAGAATCAAATAGAATTAAAGCAGGTTGATTATAAACTGAAAAGATACCGATCATGATGGGAGCTCCCTCAGGTACTTCCTCCAGGGTAGTGAAGTTGAGCTTCCCTTGCTTAACCTGTACCTTCTGCTTTCATCCCTTGTCTTGATTTGGTGCTGGCACCTGCCTTTGCTGGTTCCTGGGACAATTCTTGGCATAGTGGCCCACATTGCCACAAGTGAAACATTTGTTCCCATTGCCCTGTTGGAACTGCTGCTGCTGCGGAGGCTGATTGTTTCTTGGAGCGGGAGCTGGAAAGCGGTTGGGTGCCGGCTGCTGCTGCTGAGGTGGCCTGATCACCTATCTGCCTGCCTGCTACTGAAAACCCCTGCTTTGATTGTGAGAAACAATCCTGAACCTCTAGGCCCGGGTTGATGGTGCTGCCATTGGTGCCTTTCTCTTCTTCTCTGCCTGGTGAGCTACAATGCAATCCTCCTGGGAGATGGCCAGGTTGACCAACTGATTGAAGCTATCAGCCCAGACAGTGTTGAGTCGTTCTCGCAGCTTGGTGTTAAGACCCCTACGGAAGCGGTCTCTCTTGTTATCATCAGAATCAGCATGGTAACCTGCATACTGGCATAGGTCGTTGAAGGCCTGCGCATACTGCAGTACCGTGCGGGTTCCTTGATTAATTGCCAGAAACTCATTCAGCTTGCGATCAAGAATGCCAGCTGGGATGTGGTGCCCTCTGAAAGCAGTCTTGAATTCCTCCCAAGACACTTCACGATCAGCGGGGAGCATAGCACGGAAGTGGTCCCACCAAGTCCGAGCAGATCCGCGAAGCTGCTGCGCGGCGAAGCGAGTCTTGGTAGCATCTGGGCAGTCTCCCGTGAGTTGGGGAAACTTGGACTCAACGACGCGGAGCCACACGTCGGCGTCCAAAGGATCCTCTGCCTTGGTGAACAAGGGTGGCTGCGTGCTCAGGAACTCCTGGTAGGTTGCTGCTGCCGGAGGTCGCTGAGGCTGGCCTCCACCATGGTGCTGAGGGTGGGGCTGGCGCTGCAATAGCTGTCGCAGAATCTCATTCTGCTGGGCCATCAGCTCCTGCACTGTCGGAGCTGGAGGAGGTGGCGGGGGAACCTGCTCGTTATGCCCGCGATGCTGCCTAGCTGCCATCTGAAAACAGAGATTGTCGCCATTGTTATCCCAACTCACAACTTCGAACGACAAGATATTATCTCATATGGAAGGAAAAATGCCATAATCATAATATTAGGTTCGAAATGATGATAACATGGTTACAAACATCCCACAGATTTCAAAAGTTCATAGGGTTACATCAATTAGGGGAAAATACCCGTAAGCCTAGTCCAAAATTTGACATTAACTAAGCTCACATAGGTTTCTATCCGCCCGAAAGCGTCGAAGTGACTAATCAACCCTGCGTGGTGGAAGCGACACTAGATACGGGTGAAGGAGGCATCGCGGAGGTAGTCCCATTAGCACCAGGGGCTGGTCCTAGCTCCTCGGGAGCCTCTTCTCCCTCGCTTCTGGCTTCATTGGCCTCCATCTCCAAGTGGTGCATGTCCAGGTGGTCATTCGCTTCTTCGAGTTCCCTCTGCACAACGTGGAGCTGGTTCTCCAAGACATCAATAGTGTTGTCTCGGATCTCCATCTGCTGCTCCAAGGTGGTAATGCGCTGGCTCAGCCTTTCCACCTGCAGATCCTTCTCCACTAACTCGGAGGATAAATCGACCACAAAATCTTCTCGACTGTCGAGAGTGAGCTTGGTGGTTTGAGCGATGTTAGCAAGGTGTGCCATAGAGTCGCTCTAAAGTGCTTGAAGGCGGTACAACGCACTCATGCACTGAACGGTGACCCTCCCAACCAAGTCAGGATACATTGCCCACACATCCTTCACATGTCTCACGCGGTTACACCACATGGGGTCATCCTTCTTCTCAGCAGGGAAGAGTCCCAAGGGGTGCATCACCATCTCTAGGGGATGATAGCCATAGAAAGTTTTCAGAGTCTTCATGGCTGCCGCTTCAACGGTGTCGTCCGTCTTGAATCCAATTGTTTCAGAATCAAGAGAACGCCAACCCGGCTGAAGGGGATGAGCCTCCAAAGTCAGCCAGACCCGACAACGAGGTACCCGATGCTCCTCATACAACTGCACCGTGTACAAAGGGGGCGTAGGGTAACCGGCGGAGTTAAGCACTTCCCACAAGATGGAAGGAAAGCCATCGCGAGAAAGGAAGTCAGAACTGAAACGGGTGTCTCCTCCACTAGCGGGGGTGGGTGAATTCATCTGCGGAATGGTATCAAAGGTAAAGATGATGGTGGAAGGAATAAAATAAAAGAGCCTAAATGGGTTTAAAAGGAAGTGGGTTAGCTCAAGTTTTAATTCCCTTTTGTGTTTATAATGCATGCATGCTGGAAATAACGTCTCCTCTCCAAATAGTAGGGTGCTCTTAGGGCATCCCTAAAAAGTCTAAGTACTAGCCCATGGGGCCTACTTAACTAGCCACCTTTTTCTCCCTCTATGCCTAAGGCCTTTCGTCCTAGGTCTAGCGGTCTAGTCCTGACGATTCCTAGCAGTTTCTAGGCAAGTTTTAAATTTTGAAAATGGGATTCGTGGTTTATTGTCCTTCTCTGTGGTGAAATTTGCTCCGATACCAGCTGTGGCGGAACCACCCGAATTATTCCAGCTTAAGTGCCTAACTCATGCCTCAGGGGCCGCAACACACTTAAATCGGAATAACCTGTTAGTCCCTCAAATCTAGTCTGATAGAGCCACTTAACTAGGATCAAATTCCACAATCTCACTCGAAGGTGAGTCACAGAAGAAATACAATAAAACAGGAAACCTCAAATTAAGTACTGAATTATTACATAGATCGGAGTTTTTCAAGTAGCAAATAAGGGTTCACGAAGTAAAATGTAGTGGATAATCGATGTCGTCGGTATCGAGGAAATGGGCAAGGCCTAGCCCACTACTCCTCATGCTCCTCTCCTGCCGGAGCAACATCCCACTCGACCATCCAACCCAGTGGCAGGGTGGTAGGCCAAGTCACACCATCAACCATCTCCTAAATCGCACCTGCAAAAATTTTGCCACAAGCAAGGCTGAGTATACTAATACTCAGCTAGACTTACCCGGTGTGAGGAATCTACTCCTCTACCTCTAGACTATGCAGCTGTTTGGCTGAGGGGTTTGGTTTGCCAAAAGCACTAGCTGTTTCTAAAATCCATTATTAGCTTTTCATATTCTAGCATCATTATCTTAGCTACATTTGCTCCTTCTAAGCATACATGGTAACAAGCATTTTAGTTCAATCAACAAATTGTCTCATGTAACCTCATTTCATTTCTTACTCGATGTAGTACAAGGGGTCAAGCAGTCTCATTAGCTGCGAGAAGCAGACGATTCGAATCGAGTTTTAACCTTGCAAGGTAAACCTAAACACACGACATGTCAGGGCACTCCGTCCCCACACATGTCAACCATCCCCATCGATTCCCTGTTCGCGTCCAGGCCTCACTGCCTTGGCATACAAATGCTCCACTGACCCTGGCTGCCGCCGTGCAATGACCGCACTTGTACCCACCATAGCTAGCATGGGAGACCGAGTCTCAAGTCGCATGAGGGATAAAGTCCACGCCCGGCTTCACTCAGGTACTAGGTTTATCGGTTACCATATTTCTCGACATGTGCTTAGTACGTTCAAAAGCTTGACTCAGGTATCCACACATTAATCCTTAATTCCTTTTTCCCGTCTCATGGACAAGACATCCTCCCTGGATCCAAGTCCATAGACTAACATAGATCCCGTTATCAAGATGAATACAATCAATTCCTGACCTCGCACGAGTGCTAGAAAAATCACTCGACTTCTACCGAGATCCTGATTAGCAAGCAGCTACTCGACCTAGCATACTAGTATTCATCTCAAAAAGGAATCCTAAGTTCATGCATCTAGAGGTTTCTAGCAACTCCTACACTTAAGTGCACATTACAAACCTACAAACATTAAGTGTAGTAAAATAGCATATATAAACGGTTATGCATAAAATCGGGGCTTGCCTTCAAATAGCTGGGGCTATGGGGAGATCCTCGATAGTAGCCTCGGGAGCTTGCTCCTGGTCTTCCTCTTGGACAGATCCTTGCTCGGGGATGAGCACGTACTCTCCGTCAACTAGATTACAATCTAATGAATACAATGCGTAACATATATGCAGGATATGATATGTGCATTAGTAATTTAAACTCTTGATGGTGTATGATCTACTTGAGTTAGATAGAACTAAATCTTGCTTATACGAGATTTTTGGTGGTATACTTGGTAAATTAAGTGGTGGGTTTATTCTTGGGGTTCCACTGAATTCTTTTTAAGGTCTTTAGTGAGAATTGTCAAGTACTCAAGTTGGACTTATTGGAGTGAGGTTTATTTCTCCTTTCTTTTTCTTTATTCTCCATAAGTTTTTGGAGTGGGTTTGAACTACAAGTCACCTTAATAAATTTCCAAAAATTCTGCAAAAAATTACAGTGGCTTGTTACTGGTGTATAATTCTCTGTCTCAAAATATGCGGTTCAAAAAGTGAATATTTTTTTCTGGACAAAATTACCAAATGTTAGGGCAGAAGGGGTGATTTGAACTACAACTATCATCTAATAGTAGGTAACTCTTTAAGACTTATTTTTGCTAGCATTTAGAGGCTATAAGATGACTTGGTACAAATTTATAGCCATTAATACTTATTAGTTATTTTACTAGGATTTTCTAAAGTTTCTAGCCAAAGGGGTGCTTTCTACTACCACTATATTTGAAAAATATCAAACAACAGATTTCTGATTTTTCCTAGCTTCTTCTTTGCGCAAGAGCAATCATTTTGAAGTTTGGCATCTTTTTGCTTAAGAGAAGGGGTGGTGTGCATTATTTGGATTTAATGGCCCTTCTTACAAAATATTGACAATAGGTATTATTTTGCATCTTTCCAATGAGTTTGTATTTTTCTCTGGTGGCCTATGTCATTATTGGTCTAGCAAAATTTTATTTTACCCAATATTGCATTATTGTGGGGTTCTCATAATTTAATTGAACTATGGCTCATTATCATGTTCTATTTATTTACCCTACTTAAAATGATAGGCTGGGGTGTTTATTATTTTTGCAGTGGGGTTTTGGTGGTTACAAGTCCACTGGATTTTTATTATCAATTTTGGGTCTGGTTTTATAATTTTAATAATTGATTTCTAGTTGGAATAATGCTAAATAAAACATTTCTCTTTGAATCTCATCTAGACTAGAGGTTACTTTATTTTTCCTAGGTTCTTTGTTACTTAAGCAAACTAGGAAAAATAATTTCATCTACTGGTCATTAATTTCTAAGGTCTTTCTGATTTTCCTAGGGTTTGGGCAGAAACAGCTTTTAATGGATATTTACACTAAATTTTTCAATCTTGGGTTCTTACTATTTTTAAACAGTGTTTAAGTAGGGTTTGAACATCTAAAAATTTTCTTAGGTTCAGCACAGGAATATAACTAATTTTCCTTAATTAAACAAGGTTTGGCCTGTTTCTGTATTTAATTTTTAACTCTAAAAATTAGAACAGAAAGCATAGGGTTCAGTATTTTTACTTGGTAGTTCATAATATTTAGAACTTAGCAAAATTGGTTTGACAATTTTTGGTTAAGTATTCATCAAGTTATGAATTTTCTAAGTTCTCTGTTCATTAAAAAGATTAAACAGAAATGATTAAATGGAAAACTACTTTGCAACGGGGTCCCTGGCGAGTGTTTTAAGTTTTCCTTATAGACTAGTACCTAGGATACTATTCAATTGAGTCACTGACATCTCAGAAAACCCCCTGGATTCTTCTAATCCTAACCCGAGGTCCGTTCCCCAACCTAAACAATACCCACGACGGAAGAAAGGGCGGAGGGGCTTACCGGCGGCAAGATTGCTCCGGTGAGGTGGCCGAGGGTGTAGGGGAGGTCCTGAGGGTCACGGCGATGTGCGGGTCGCCGTCGGGGATGGTCGGAGTCGGCCGGTCCGTGTGCGCAGGCGGGGGAGCTCGTCGGCGGCAAGGAGTCCGGCCTATCCAGGGCACAATTGACCAATCAAACGGGTCAGGGAGCTTCACCAGGGGTCAAGGAAGGTGTGCATGCGAGGAATTGAAGAATGGCTCACCGGAGAGCTTGGTCCACGCGTGCAGGCGGGCGGCCGAAGTCCGGTGAGGTCGATCTTCGCCCTCCGACGAAGATCTGCCAGGTCCGAGGGCTTGGAAAGCTTCACGGGCCAATGGCGAGGCTAACCGAAGCGCTGGCGCGACTTGGGGGGTTACTGGAGTGGGCTAGCCACGGTGGCCGAAGCTCTGGCGGCAATGGCGAGCGGAAAAGAGCTCGCCGGAGCTAAGGAGGGGCATTGGGCCGGCGATGGTGAGCACGGGGTGAAGTGAGGCGCGCCTAGGGAAGGCTTTATAGGCGCGGGCGAGCACGGCCGAGGGCGGGGCTCCGACAAGCGCTCGGGGCATGCGCGGCGAACGACAGTGCGCGCTCTGGCGCCTGGCACAGCGTCGAGCACGAGGCAGCGCAGAGAGAGGTCGAGTTCAAGCGCGGATTGGCTTCAAATCTTTGAGATTTTGGCCATAATCCCGTTGAGAGATCTCTTCCTCTCAGGTCCCTTTGTCGTTTATGTGTGGAGGCTAGCAGGTTTGGTTGACTGGATTAGGAGATAGAGAGGGGAGAAATCTGGTTTGTCTCACTGCCGTACACAGGGAGAAGATCTCTAGTTTGACGTGTCTGAGGCACGCGTCCCAATGCCATCTTCTTGCACAAGACAGAGAGGTTTGTTATGCACGTTTTTCTAATGGGGCCATTAGGATTTGAGTTAGGGATCAAGGTGAACACGCCTGATCTTTGGCTCAAGGTCTGAAATTCAGAATTCTGAATTTTAGAATTTCCTAATGAACTCCCACTTGAGAGGCTTGTTTAGGGTTTTATTTAAATTTTTTTGGCCAAGCTTCCATAATATTTGTTGTTGCTTATTTAGTATACTTTAATGTTTATAATTGGCCCAAGTCATGATTCTATATTCTTCATACCCTTTTCCCTTTCCTCTTGAAATTTGTTTATAGGGTTCAATTAGTGTTTTTATTGGGGTTGCACATTTTAGCCTTTTTGAAAAACCCATTTGTTTTGAACATGATACTTTTAAGTATAGGCTTAGTGGGTATTTTATTCTTAAGTGAATTTGATGTTCATGCTTAAATTGGTTCACATAAAATGATGGTTCTTGGGCTAGCATTTTTGAGAAAACCCCCTAGGTGACACTGGGGTGTCACAGCCTTTCCCCCTTAAAGGAATCTCGTCCTGAGATTCGGGTCAGAGTCCTCCCGAGGTGAAGCGAAGGGTGGGACTTATAGGAAGTGGGTGCTCTTATTATTAGGGCAATTTGCTCTTCGAATGTCATTCTCTTTGCAACTTCAGAAGGAAGTCCTTTTTAAGTCTTGTTTTATGTTACTTCATTCTGATTAAGATCATATTTCTGAATTTTAGATTCGAAGGGCAGGGGGAGGGGTTGGGTGTGATTATGTACCAGATTTCTTAGGTAGGCAATCGGGGAAGTTGGATCTCAAGAATTCTTCGGTCTCCCAAGTAGCTTCTTCCTCTGAGTGATTACTCCACTGGACCTTGTACATTTTGATCGATTTAGCCCGAGTTGATCTTTCTTTGCAATCCAGAACCTTGGAAGGGTACTCTTGGTACGATAGATCTGGTTCTATCTCCAATTCTGCCTCTGCTATGATCTCGGTCGGCAATCGAACACACTTCTTCAGCTGAGATACATGGAACACACTGTGAATGGCAGACATTTTTGAAGGTAACTTCAGCTTATATGCCACGGGTCCACAGGTTTCTATGATCTCATAAGGTCCAATGTAACGAGGCGCTAGCTTGCCTTTAATTCCAAACCTCTGCACTCCCTTGGTGGGTGATACCTTGAGATACACGAAATCTCCCACCTTGAATTGGAGAGGTTTCCTTCTTTTATCATGGTAAATCTTCTGCCTGGCCTGAGCAACTTCTAGATTTTTCCTGATTAGTTTGATCTTCCTTTCGGCTTCAGTCACTAAGTCAGGTCCAAAAACTTCTCTCTCTCCAGGCTGAGACCAATTGAGTGGTGTCCTGCACCTTCTTCCATAGAGAGCTTCGAAGGGTGCCATCTTTAGGCTGGATTGATAACTGTTGTTATAAGCAAACTCTGCCAAAGAGAGGTGCTTGTCCCAGTTCTTGCCACAATCGATTGCACAAGCTCTCAGCATATCTTCCAGAATTTGGTTCACCCTTTCTGTCTGACCATCAGTCTATGGGTGGTAAGCTGAACTCCTGATTAGCTTGGTCCCCAAAGACTCCTGCAACTGTTCCCAAAATCTGGCAACAAATTGGGCTCCTCGGTCAGAAACAATGGTCCGAGGTAATCCGTGCAAACACACGATCCGGTCAATGTACAACTCTGCATACTTTTGAGCCTTATCAGTGGTGTGCACAGGGAGAAAATGTGCCACTTTCGTCAGTCGGTCCACAATTACCCAAATCGAATCATGGTGACGAGAGGTGTTGGGTAGACCCACGATGAAATCCATGCTGATGTCGTCCCATTTCCACGAAGGTATGGATAGGGGTTGCAAAACTCCAGCTGATTTCAAGTGGCTTGCCTTTATACTCTGACAGGTGTCACATTCCGATATATACTGGGCTATCTCCCTCTTCATTCTGGTCCACCAATACAAAGGTTTCAGATCATGGTACATTTTGGTGCTTCCCGGATGCATAGAGAATTTGGAGAGATGAGCATCGTCCAAAATTTTCTTCTTGAGGTCCTTGTTTTTAGGAATCACCAATCTGTCTTTGAACCATAATACACCCTTTTCATCTTGGCGGAAACATCTATACTTTTCAACCTTCTGATGGAGATTCTCTTTGATAATCTGCACTCGATTGTCATTGAGCTGGGCCATGATGATCTGGTCTTGCAAGGCTGGCTCGACAGAAATGTGAGATAGAGCACCAGAAGGAATCACTTCAATTTGCATTTTTCTCAACTCATCACACAAGGTGTTAATGCGAGAATCCATCAGAATACAATTGCATTGCAACTTCCGACACAAGGCATCTGCTACCACATTGGCTTTCCCTGGGTGATAATGTACCTCTAGGTCATAATCCTTGATCAGCTCCAGCCATCTTCTCTGCCTCATGTTGAGATCAGCCTGAGTAAAGATGTACTTAAGGCTCTTATGATCAGTGAAGATGTTGCAGTGGGTTCCCATTAAATAGTGCCTCCACATTTTTAATGCATGAACCACTGCTGCCAACTCGAGGTCGTGAGTGGGGTAATTTTGCTCATGAGGCCTGAGTGCTCTTGAGGCGTAAGCAATGACTCGGTTGTCTTGCATTAAGACACAACCTAGTCCAGTGCCAAAGGAATCACAATACATATCAAAAGGCTTGCTGTTGTCGGGTCGCGCCAACACTGGTGCTGTGGTCAGATGCTTCCTTAATGCATGGAAGGCATCTTCGCACTTCTGACTCCAAACAAACTTGGCTTCTTTCTTCAGCAGCTCAGTTATAGGCTTCGCAATTCGAGAGAAATCCGGAATAAATCTTCGGTAATAACCAGCTAATCCCAGAAAACTCCGAATCTGACGGACAGTCGTTGGTGGCTTCCAGTTCATCATCTCTTGCACCTTATCAGGATCAACAGCTATTCGAGCCTGAGAGATAGTGTGACCCAAGAATTTGATTTCCTTTAGCCAAAAATCACACTTGGACAACTTGGCATAAAGGTGGTGCTCTCGCAGACGTTGAAGCACTACATGCAAATGCCCAGCATGTTCTTCTTCGTTTTTAGAGTACACCAGGATATCATCGATGAACACCACTACGAATTTGTCCAATTCAGGCATGAAAACAGAATTCATCAGATACATGAAATATGGTGGTGCATTAGTCAGCCCGAAAGACATCACCAAGAACTCATATATCCCATATCTAGTTGAGAATGCCATCTTCGGAATATCGCTTGCTCGTATCTTGATCTGATGGTAGCCGGAGCGAAGGTCTATTTTGGAAAACACCTTGGCCCCGACCAACTGGTCAAAAAGAACATCAATACGAGGCAAAGGATACTTGTTCTTGATAGTTATCGCATTAAGAGGGCGGTAATCTATACACAACCTCAAGCTTTCATCCTTCTTCTTCACAAACAGTGCTGGACATCCCCAAGGCGAAGTACTTGGGCGAATAAATCCCTTATCCAGTAACTCCTGCAATTGCTTCTTCAATTCTGCCAACTCAGCGGGTGGCATTCGGTAAGGCCTCTTGGAAATTGGTGCCGTTCCCGGTTGCAACTCGATGGCAAATTCAATATCCCGGTCGGGTGGCATTCCTGGCAATTCATCAGGAAAGACATCTGCATACTCACAGACCACTGTGATCTTCTTCAGAGGTAACTCCGTCATAGAGAAAGCACATGACTGAGTAGAACCCTGACTGGGCAGAATTAAGGTGAAGTTCCCACAGAACGGAGAATTGATTTCCACGGCACGGCTGGCTACATCAAGCACAACTTGGTGCAGGGTCATCCAATTAGCTCCCAGAATAATGTCCACATTTTCCAACCCAGAACAAGAAGGGTGGTTTTGACAATGTGGCTTCCCAGTTGAATAGGCACACTTTGGTTTAATTGATTAGTTGAAATTTTACCCCCAGGTGTGACTATCATAAATGACCCTTTTGAGTGAGAGAATGGCAGTTCACATTTAGCACTGAACTTCTGGCTAATGAAACTATGAGATGCACCAGAATCAAATAGAATTAAAGTAGGTTGATTATAAACTGAAAAGATACCGGTCATGATGGGAGCTCCCTTAGGTACTTCCTCCAGGGTAGTGAAGTTGAGCTTCCCTTGCTTAACCTGTACCTTCTGCTTTCTTCCCTTGTCTTGATTTGGTGCTGGCACCTGCCTTTGCTGGTTCCTAGGACAATTCTTGGCATAGTGGCCCACATTGCCACAAGTGAAACATTTGTTCCCATTGCCCTGGCGGAACTGCTGCTGCTGTGGACGCTGATTGTTTCTTGGAGCGGGAGCTGGAAAGCGGTTGGGTGCCAGCTGCTGCTGCTGAGGTGGCCTGATCACCTATCTGCCTGCCTGCTACTGAAAACCCCTGCTTTGATTGTGAGAAACAATCCTGAACCTCTGGGCCCGGGTGGATGGTGCTGCCATTGGTGCCTTTCTCTTCTTCTCTGCCCGGTGAGCTACAATGCAATCCTCCTGGGAGATGGCCAGGTTGACCAACTCATTGAAGCTATCAGCCCGGACAGTGTTGAGTCGTTCCCGCAGCTTGGTGTTAAGACCCCTACGAAAGCGGTCTCTCTTCTTCTCATCAGAATCAGCATGGTAACCTGCATACTGGCTTAGGTCGTTGAAGGCCTGCACATACTGCAGTACCGTGCGGGTTCCTTGATTAAGTGTCAAAAACTCATTCAGCTTGCGATGAAGAATGCCAGCTGGGATGTGGTGCCCCCTGAAAGCAGTCTTGAATTCCTCCAAAGACACTTCACGATCAGCGGGGAGCATAGCACGGAAGTGGTCCCACCAAGTCCGAGCAGATCCGCGAAGCTGCTGCATGGCGAAGCGAGTCTTGGTAGCATCAGGGCAGTCTCCCGTGAGGAGGGGAAACTTGGACTCAACGACGCGGAGCCACACGTCGGCGTCCAATGGATCCTCTGCCTTGGTGAACAAGGGTGGCTGCATGCTCAGGAACTCCTGGTAGGTTGCTGCTGCCGGAGGTCACTGAGGCTGGCCTCCACCATGCTGCTGAGGGTGGGGCTAGCGCTGCAATAGCTATCGCAGAATCTCATTCTGCTGGGCCATCAGCTCCTGCACTGTGGGAGCTGGAGGAGGTGGCAGGGGAACCTGCTCGTTATGCCCGCGATGCTGCCTAGCTGCCATCTAAAAACAGAGATTGTCACCATTGTTATCCCAACTCACAACTTCGAACGACAAGATATTATCTCATATGGAAGGAAAAATGCCATAATCATAATATTAGGTTCGAAATGATGATAACATGGTTACAAACATCCCACAGATTTCAAAAGTTCACAGGGTTACATCAATTAGGGGAAAATACCTGTAAGCCCAATCCAAAATTTGACATTAACTAAGCTCACATAGGTTTCTATCCGCCCAAAAGCGTCGAAGTGACTAATCAACCCCGCCCGGTGGAAGCGACACTGGATACGGGTGAAGGAGGCATCGAGGAGATAGTCCCATTGGCACCAGGGGCTGGTCCTAGCTCCTCGGGAGCCTCTTCTCCCTCGCTTCCGGCTTCATTGGCCTCCATCTCCAAGTGGTGCATGTCTAGGTGGTCATTCGCTTCTTCGAGTTCCCTCTGCACATCGTGGAGCTGGTTCTCCAAGACATCAATAGTGTTGTCTCGGATGTCCACCTGCTGCTCCAAGGTCATAATGCGCTGGCTCAGCCTTTCCACCTGCAGATCCTTCTCCACTAACTCGGAGGATAAATCGACCACAAAATCTTCTCGACTGTCGAGAGTGAGCTTGGTGGTTTGAGCGATGTTAGCAAGGTGTGCCATAGCGTCGCTCTAAAGGGCCTGAAGGCGGTACAACGCACTCATGCACTGAACGGTGGCCCTCCCAACCAAGTCAGGATACATTGCCCACACATCCTTCACATGGCTCACGCGGTTACACCACATGGGGTCATCCTTCTTCTCAGCAAGGAAGAGTCCCAAGGGGTGCATCACCATCTCCAGGGGATGATAGCCATAGAAAGTTGTCAGAGTCTTCATGGCTGCCGCTTCAACAGTGTCGTCCGTCTTGAATCCAATTGTTTCAGAATCAAGAGAACGCCAACCCGGCTAAAGGGGATGAGCCTCTAAAGTCAACCAGACCCGACAACGAGGTACCCGATGCTCCTCATACAACTACACCGTGTACAAAGGGGGCGTAGGGTAACCGGCGGAGTTAAGCACTTCCCACAAGATGGAAGGAAAGCCATCGCGAGAAAGGAAGTAAGAACTGAAACAGGTGTCTCCTCCACTGGCGGGGTGGGTGAATTCATCTGCGGAATGGTATCAAAGGTAAAGATGATGGTGGAAGGAATAAAATAAAAGAGCTTGAATGGGTTTAAAAGGAAGTGGGTTAGCTCAAGTTTTAATTCCCTTTTGTGTTTATAATGCATGCATGCTGGAAATAACGTCTCCTCTCCAAATAATAGGGTGCTCTTAGGGCATCCCTAAAAAGTCTAAGTACTGGCCCACGGGGCCTACTTAACTAGCCACCTGTTTCTCCCTCTATGCCTAAGGCCTTTCGTCCTAGGTCTAGCGGTCTAGTCCTGACGATTCCTAGCAGTTTCTAGGCAAGTTTTAAATTTTGAAAATGGGATTCGTGGTTTATTGTCCTTCTCTATGGTGAAATTTGCTCCGATACCATCTGTGGCGGAACCACCCGAATTATTCCAGCTTAAGTGCCTAAGTCACGCCTCAGGGGCCGCAACACACTTAAATCGGAATTACCCGTTAGTCCCTGAGATCTAGTCTGATAGAGCCACTTAACCAGGATCAAATTCCACAATCTCACTCGAAGGTGAGTCACAGAAGAAATACAATAAAACAGGAAACCTCAAATTAAGTACTGTATTATTACATGGATCGAAGTTTTTCAAGTAGCAAATAAGGGTTCACGAAGTAAAATGCAGCGGATAATCGATGTCGTCGGTATCGAGGAAATGGGCAAGGCCGAGCCTACTACTCCTCGTGCTCCTCTCCTACCGGAGCAACATCCCACTCGACCGTCCAACCCAGTGGCAGGGTGGTAGGCCAAGTCACACCATCAACCATCTCCTGAATCGCACCTGCAAAAATTTTGCCACAAGCAAGGCTGAGTATACTAATACTCAGCTAGACTTACCCGGTGTGAGGAATCTACTCCTCTACCTCTAGACTATGCAGCTGTTTGGCTGAGGGGTTTGGTTTGCCAAAAGCACTAGCTGTTTCTAAAATCCATTTTTAGCTTTTCATATTCTAGCATCATTATCTTAGCTACATTTGCTCCTTCTAAGCATACATGGTAACAAGCATTTTAGTTCAATCAACAAATTGTCTCATGTAACCTCATTTCATTTCTTACTCGATGTAGTACAAGGGGTCAAGCAGTCTCATTAGCTGCGAGAAGCAGACGATTCGAATCGAGTTTTAACCTTGCAAGGTAAACCTAAACACACGACATGTCAAGGCACTCCGTCCCCACACATGTCAACCGTCCCCATCGATTCCCGGTTCGCGTCCAGGCCTCACCGCCTTGGCATACAATGCTCCACTGACCCCGGTTGCCGCTGTGCAGTGACCGCACTTGTACCCACCATAGCTAGCAAGGGAGACCCAGTCTCAGGTTGCATGAAGGATAAAGTCCGCGCCCGGCTTCACTCAGGTACTAGGTTTATCGGTTACCATATTTCCCGACATGTGCTTAGTACGTTCAAAAGCTTGACTCAGGTATCCACACATTAATCCTTAATTCCTTTTTCCCGCCTCATGGACAAGACATCCTCCCTGGATCCAAGTCCATAGACTAACATAGATCCCGTTATCAAGATGAATACAATCAATTCCTGACCTCGCGCGAGTGCTAGAAAAATCGCTCGACTTCTACCGAGATCCTGATTAGCAAGCAGCTACTCGACCTAGCATATTAGTATTCATCTCAAAAAGAAATCCTAAGTTCATGCATCTAGAGGTTTCAAGCAACTCCTACACTTAAGTGCACATTACAAACCTACAAACATTAAGTGTAGTAAAATAGCATATGTAAACGGTTATGCATAAAACCGGGGCTTGCCTTCAATAGCTGGGGCTGTGGGGAGATCCTCGATAGCAGCCTCGGGAGCTTGCTCCTTGTCTTCCTGTTGGATAGATCCTTGCTCGGGGATGAGCACGTACTCTCCGTCAACTAGATTACAATCTAATGAATGCAATGCGTAAGATATATGCAGGATATGATATGTGCATTAGTAATTTAAACTCTTGATGGTGTATGATCTACTTGAGTTAGATAGAACTAAATCTTGCTTATACGAGATTTTTGGTGGTATACTTGGTAAATTAAGTGGTGGGTTTATTCTTGGGGTTCCACTGAATTCTTTTTGAGGTCTTTAGTGAGAATTGTCAAGGACTCAAGTTGGACTTATTGGAGTGAGGTTTATTTCTCCTTTCTTTTTCTTTATTCTCCTTAAGTTTTTGGAGTGGGTTTGAACTACAAGTCACCTTAATAAATTTCCAAAACTTCTGAAAAAATTACACTGGCTTGTTACTGGTGTGTAATTCTCTGTCTCAAAATTTGGGGTTCAAAAAGTGAATATTTTTCTCTGGACAAAATTACCAAATTTTAGGGCAGAAGGGGTGATTTGAACTACAACTATCATTTAATAGTAGGTAATTCTTTAAGACTTATTTTTGCTGGCATTTAGAGGCTATAACATGACATGGTACAAATTTCTAGCCATTAATACTTATTAGTTATTTTACTAGTTCTAAAGTTTCTAGCCAAAGGGGTGCTTTCTACTACCATTATATTTGAAAAATATCAAACAACAGATTTCTGATTTTTCCTAGCTTCTTCTTTGCGCAAGAGCAATCATTCTGAAGTTTGTCATCTTTTTGCTTAAGGGAAGGGGTGGTGTGCATTATTTGGATTTAATGGCCCTTCTTACAAAATATTGACAATAGGTATTATTTTGCATCTTTCCAATGAGTTTGTATTTTTCTCTGGTGGCCTATGTCATTATTGGTCTAGCAAAATTTTATTTTACCCAATATTGAATTATTGTGGGGTTCTCATAATTTAATTGAACTATGGCTCATTATCATGTTCTATTTATTTACCCTACTTAAAATGATAGGCTGGGTTGTTTATTATTTTTGGAGTGGGGTTTTGGTGGTTGCAAGTCCACTGGATTTTTATTATCAATTTTGGGTCTGGTTTTATAATTTTAATAATTGATTTCTAGTTGGAATAATGCTAAATAAAACATTTCTCTTTGAATCTGATCTAGACTAGAGGTTCCTTTATTTTTCCTAGGTTCTTTGTTACTTAAGCAAACTAGGAAAAATAATTTCATCTACTGGTCATTAATTTCTAAGGCCTTTCTGATTTTCCTAGGATTTGGGTAGAAATAGCTTTTAATGGATATTTACACTAAATTTTTCAATACTGGGGTTCTTACTATTTTTAAACAGTGTTTAAGTGGGGTTTGAACATCTAAAAATTTTCTTAGGTTCAGGACAGGAATATAATTAATTTTCCTTAATTGAACAAGGTTTGGCCAATTTCTGTATTTAATTTTTAACTCTAAAAATTAGAACAGAAAGCATAGGGTTCAGTATTTTTACTTGGTAGTTCATAATATTTAGAACTTAGCAAAATTAGTTTGACAATTTTTGGTTAAGTATTCATCAAGTTATGAATTTTCTAAGTTCTCTGTTCATTAAAAAGATTAAACATAAATGATTAAATGGAAAACTACTTTGCAACGGGGTCCCTGGCGGGTGCTTTAAGTTTTCCTTACACACTAGTCCCTGGGCTACTTTTCAATTGAGTCACTGACATCTCAGAAAACCCCCTGGATTCTTCTAATCCTAACCCGAGGTCCTTTCCCCAACCTAAACAATACCCGAGGCGGAAGAAAGGGCAGAGGGGCTTACCGGCGGCAAGATTGCTCCGGTGAGGTGGCCGAGGGTGTAGGGGAGGTCCTGAGGGTCACGGCGATGTGCGGGTCACCGTCGGGGATGGTCGGAGTCGGCTGGTCTGCGTGCGCAGGCGGGGGAGCTCGTCGACGGCGAGGAGTCCGGCCTATCCAGGGCACAATTGACCAATCAAACAGGTCAGGGAGCTTCACCAGGGGTCAAGTAAGGTGTGCGCGCGAGGAATTGAAGAATGGCTCACCGGAGAGCTTGGTCCACGCGTGCAGGCGGGCGGCCGAAGTCCGGTGAGGTCGATCTTCGCCCTCCGGCAAAGTTCTGCCAGGTCCGAGGGCTTGGAAAGCTTCACGGGCCAATGGCGAGGCTAACCGAAGCGCTGGCGCGACTTGGGGGTTACTGGAGTGGGCTGGCCACGGTGGCCGAAGCTCTGGCGGCAATGGCGGGCGGAAAAGAGCTTGCCAGAGCTAAGGAGGGGCGTTGGGCCGGCGATGGTGAGCACGGGGTGAAGTGAGGCGCGCCTGGGAAGGCATTATAGGCGCGGGCGAGCACGACCGAGGGCGGGGCTCTGACAAGCGCTCGGGGCGTGCGAGGCGAACGCCAGTGCGCGCTCTAGCGCCTGGCACAGCGTCGAGCACGAGGCAGCGCAGAGAGAGGTCGAGTTCAAGCACGGATTGGCTCCAAATCTTTGAGATTTTGGCCATAATCCCGTTGAGAGATCTCTTCCTCTCAGGTCCCTTTGTCGTTTATGTGTCGAGGCTAGCAGGTTTGGTTGACTAGATTAGGAGATAGAGAGGGGCGAAATCTGGTTTGTCTCACTGTCGCACACAGGGAGAAGATCTCTAGTTTGACGTGTCTGAGGCACGCGTCCTAATGCCATCTTCTGGCACAAGACAGAGAGGTTAGTTATGCACGTTTTTGCTAATGGGGCCATTTGGATCTGAGTTAGGGATCAAGGTGAACACGCCTGATCTTTGGCTCAAGGTCTGAAATTCTGAATTCTGAATTTTAGAATTTCCTAATGAACTCCCACTTAAGAGGCTTGTTTAGGGTTTTATTTAAATTGTTTTGGCCAAGCTTCCATAATCTTTGTTGTTGCTTATTTAGTATACTTTAATGTTTATAATTGGCCCAAGTCATGATTCTATATTCTTCATACCCTTTTGCCTTTCCTCTTGAAATTTGTTTATAGGGTTCAATTAGGGTTTTTATTGGGGTTGCACATTTTAGCATTTTTGAAAAACCCATTTGTTTTGAACATGATACTTTTTAGTATAGGCTTAGTGGGTCTTTTGTTCTTAAGTGAATTTGATGTTCATGCTCAAACTGGTTCACATAAAATGATGGTTCTTGGGCTAGCATTTTTGAGAAAAACCCCTAGGTGACACTGGGGTGTCACAATTTGTTTCATTGTTGCATATAAATTGGATATGGAAATTCAAAACCAAGACTTGAATTGAATCCTAGGAGTGGAAAACTAAAATAAAAAAAGAAAGACACCACCTGGGCCGATTCCACTTCCCTGGGCCCAAGTCTCCTAATCCCTCCTCTGCTAGCTACTCCCGGCCCATTCCTTCTATTGGCCCAGCTCCACACAAACGCGTTGTATGTCGCTATCGCGTGGGCCCACCTTGGAAGCATGCCCGCCACTGGTTGCTCTGCCTCTGACAGACGAGGAATGCTTGTCAGCGCTTTCTTCCTCCCAGAGATCTTTTCGGGAACGTGAACAAACTCGCAACCAACGCGAGATACTAGCTGGGGTCGCGGACTCGGACATCTCCAGGGGTTTAAATAAGGATGCCCTCGACTCTTCCGCATCAAGAACCAAGGCCCCGGGCATCACCCTAGCCAAAGAATCCAGGCTGCATGTGTGTTGCGAGTGACTGTCGTAGAACGCGTGGCTGCCGTGGGTTCCTCTCGGCGAGTGGCTATTGCGGGTCGCCTGGGCACGCTAGGCGTGAGCGTGGTCTCACCATTGGAGATCGAAGTCATTGGTGCTGGGGAATTTGACCTGGGTGTCTTCGTGATGAGTTCTGCCGCGGGAGCCGCAAACACCGTTCCTCACGTGCGCCCTCGTTGATCCCTCTGGGACTGATCTGGGGGGTTCGTTGGGATCCATGGAGGATGCGCACAGGCTAACCAGTGCCAGGTGTCGAGCTCGGGGCGATCAATTTGACACCGGAGCCACGATGACCGTGGCGGACCGCGCATTGCCGTGGGCGGGGACCTCTACGTGACCCTCGACGGTAAGAACTCCCACCAAACGACTCGAATCTGTCCCCCCCATCGTGTTGCTGGGCCGAATTATGGTATGGTGCGCTGGGGGTTGAGTTGGTCGCGCGCTGGTAGCACTTCGCCGTGGGGTAATCGTGTGTGCCGCTGCGAGTTCGACCGGGGATTGAAGAAGATGAACCTAGGGCCATCGATCTCTTCCTGGATGGCTTAGATTAGAATGTGAATACCTCTTCGTGCAATCAAATCAGGAGCATAGATTCGGGATCGTGCGAACGAGGATGGAGCGCGGTTGTTTTTAATCTGGATCGTAGGTTGTTAATCCAACGAGCCACGGTGCGTTCCGGTTCATTTAAAATGTTAGAGTGATCCACGACGTTGATTTCTAATCGAGCGGCCTAGAATAGAAAATACCCCTTCGCGGTGTATCACTTGCTAAAGAGCCCTTGGAATTTTAAGCAATCAACCCGCCATCCACGCGGGGTGAATCTGAGTCTTAGGAAAATTTTGATTTAGGCCCCTGATCTTTTAATAAATATTGTGCCTAGTCCAGAACCTTAGGGAATTCAGAATTTAATAAAGAAAATAGGTTTTTAGTATAAAAATAAATCCATAAACTTGTTTAATTCATATTTAATTCATTTTTGCTCCAAATTGACCCATTCTAGTTGGAAAAATTTTGTATTAATATTTTCTATCAACTAGTAACACTGTTTAACCATGAATCTTGAATTAGAATTGTGCATTTGGATTACTCTATTCTAGATGCTTATTAACTTCAGAAATTCATAACTTAAAATCTATAACTCTAAAATTAATAATTCTTGTTCCTGTCGTCTTATTTTAATATGAAGATTATTAATATGTAGTTTATTCTCATGTTTGGTGTGATGTTAATTTTTCCTATACACTATTTGTCTGTATTGCTACGATTAGCGTGAGGTCACGAGAATCTGAAGATAATCCTGGTACCTGGAATCTCAAGTCCCAGGCAAGTTGTGCCCTTGATCACTTCTTTTTACCCACTCATGTTCTAATTAATCATAATGATCTGCATAGGTTAATTTTGATGGGACCCAATAGGTTACCCTAGTTTGTCTATCTTTATGCCTTGTTTACCACTGAACTTTTTGGGTAGTATTTGCTAGTGCTTTATGTGGTTTTGGGTATGAAGATACATTATACATGATCACACTTTTATTATCTGTTTATTATTACTGTTCATGATAAGATCATTATGTTAATTGGAACATGGAGCGACCACCCGGGAAAATAGTGCTACCACAAGGGGGGAATGGGACCCCTTGGCTGATTAATTAGGAAAGCTAGTGGATGACTACCTTACCCAAAGGGGGCAAGGGCAGTAGGGGAGTGGTCAGTGTAGGGAGGCCCTTGGGATGATTTTGCTGCGATGGCGGTCATGCGAGGGGTCCCTGCATTGGAGCTTCCTATAAACTGTAGTGGGTTTTCTGAAGCTAGTGGAACTTTGTAAAGGCCTCTTAGTCTTACCCTGCCTCGCCTCCTCGGTAGAGGTGTATGGGAAGTCGCGATCCCTTGGTAGATGGGTAACATGACTTGTGGGTAAATATGTGCAACCTCTGCAAAGTGTAAAACTGGTATACTAGCCGTGCTCACGGTCAAGAGCAACTCGAACCCTCACATGATTAATTTATGGAACTTAAACTCAATTTGTCATATGCATTGCATCGCAGGTGTTGTTAATACTTTTGTTATACTACTTAATTGGGTTGGTATTTACTTATACCTAGTAACTGCTAATAAAATTTTGACCAACTTTAAAAGCAATGCTCAGCTTCAACCATCCTCTTTGGTAAGCCTTACACTTCATGAGCTCCCACCTTTGGTGAGTGTATGCACATTATTCCCCACAACTTGTTGAGCTATGAACGTATGTGAGCTCACTCTTGCTGTCTCACACCCTACCACAGGTCAAGAACAGGTACCGAAGGATGAGGCGCTTGGAGGATGCTACGATGCGTTCGTGAGAGGTCTAGGCCGTCGTCTCCCAGTCAACTTTCGGTTGCTGAACCGTTGTCTCCTTATAATGTAATAATTTATTTATTTTGTATAGAACTCCTGTTATGTAGTAAAGATGTGAGATTTGATCCTGTGCCATGATTCATCATATGTGTGAGACTTGGTCCCAGCACACCAGGTGATTATGTTCGTGCCCGTGTCTTGGTGCCCCAAAACCCGGGTGTGACACGCGCCCACCACTGCTGTCGCCGAGGGGTCTCTTCCCAAGAAAACTCCGGTAAGAACTTATTCAGTGCTTTGTCACACTCCCCATCGCAATTAGGCCCTAGCAGGATTGGGTTGGATGGACCTCAGTGTCTGGCGTGGTACTCTGGTGGGTCACATCGTCGCGGGAGCTGGGCGCCGCCGCACCTTTGCGTGGGTGTGAAGGTGGGAGGAATCGGACCGTGGTCCATTAACCAATGCCTCAGATTAGATCTCGCGCACTGATTCGGTAGACTCGATCATGCCCATTGGATTTTGATCGTGCGACAATTGAGTGACTGGGGGAGTTGTAACCCAGGGGCTGTAGATTTTGGATCCAACAACCAGGAACGTGAGTCGATTCATAACAGGCCTAGATCTAATCTAGCACATCCATTTCTGATCGGACGACCAGAACTCTTCGATACCCTTTCGCCCTCATAGTTTTCCATATGAATCCCTAGAGTTTCGGGTAATAAACCCGTAGTCCACTCGGATGTCTCCCTAAATCTTAGTTACTTTTGCGCTAGGGCCCCTGCACTTCTTGGGAATTGACGTGCAATCCAGGAAATATAGAAAATAGAGAAATAATTATGGAAATTGGTTTTTAATACAAAAATAATTCTAGAAACTTGCATAATTCATATTAAATTCATTTTAGCTCCAAATTGATTTATCCTAGAGACAATAATTTTGTTTTAATTGTGTTCATCAACTAGTACCTCTATTTAGCCATGAAACTTGAAATAAAATTATTCACATGAATTATGTTATTTTAGGTCCTAAATAACTTCAGAAATTCATAACTTAATAACCGTAGATCCGAATTTAGTGATTCTTGTTTCTACGATCTTGTTACGCAGCGTAGAATCTTATCATGCAATCTGTTCTATTGCTTAGTGTGATGTTAATTTTTTCTATACTATGTATGTTTGTATTGATATGAGTAGACGAGCAAGCCATAGAGGAACTAGGGGTTCAGCAGGTGGAGACTGCTGAGCAGGAGCTCGTTGAAGGCAAGTTGTGCCCTTGATCACTTCTTTTTACCTGGTCATGTTCTTATTAATCATAATGATCTGCATAGGATAATTTTGATGGGACCCATTAGGTTACCCTAGTTTGGCTATCTTTATACCTTGTTTTACCACTGAACTTTTTGGGTAGTACATGCTATTGCTTTATATGGTTTTGGGTATGGAGATACACATTATTCACGGTCACCTTTTATTATCAGTTTGTTATTTACTGTTCATGATAAGATCATTATATTAATTGGAACATGGAGCGACCACCCGGGAAAATAGTGCTACCACAAGGGTGGTATGGGACGCCCTTGGCTGATTAACTTGGAAAGCTAGTGGAGGACTACCTTACCCAATAGGGGTAAGTGCAGTAGGGGAGTGGTCAGTGTAGGGAGGCCCTTGGGTTGATTTTGCTGCGATGGCGATCAGGCGAGGGGTCCCTGCATTGGAGCTTCCTAGAAACTATAACGGGTTTTCTGAAGCTAGTGGAACTTTGTAAAGGCCTCGTAGTGTTACCCTGCCTCGCTTCCTTGGTAGAGGTGTATGGGATTCATGACCCCTTGGCATATGGGTAACATGACTTGTGGGTAAAGATGCGTAACCTCTGCAGAGTGTAAAACTGGTATGCTAGCCGTGCTCACTGTCATGAGCAGCTCGAACCCTCACATGATTAATTTATGGAATTAAATTCAATTTGTCATCTGCATTACATTGGGATTATTTTATTATTACTTTTATTTATTATTACTATGGTTTGGTATTTACTTACACTTAGTAACTGCTAATAAAACTTTGACCAACTTATAAAAGCAATGCTCAGCTTCAACCTTTATTTTGTTGATCAGCCTTACACTTCACATGAACTCCCATCTTTGTTGAGTTCATGCACATTATTCCCCACAACTTGTTGAGCTATGATCTTTTGTGTGCTCACTCTTGCGATATATAAACCCCCACAGGTGAAGAGCAGGTGGTCGAAGAGGAGCCGCACAACGAGGAGTTCGACATGATCTAGGTGGCGTCTCCCAATCAACTTTATGGCGCCAGGGAAATAATATTTAGTTCTCTTTATATTTATCATTTATTTTATAAGACTTCCACTATGTAATAAGTACATTTATGATATTTATGACATTTATCTCTATGCACTCTGTTATTATATGTGTTGTTCTTCCTTGGCGCACATATGAGACACTCCCGGCTTTATCGTTTAAATCCGGGTGTGACAGTCTTGTTGAGCAATTGCGTACTCAGGGTTTTATTCCCTATGTTATTGCAGGTTACCAGTTGCTTTGATTGTGATTATGTTAAGTGTCGGTGAGCTCGACCTTCTTATATAAGTATATCCCATCTATAGTTTCTTTATTGAGGATTTGTCACTTAAGCTAGCATGTATTTCAAACTTATAAATATTTTATAACATTTCAAAGTGCAATTCTTTTTAATCACTTTTTTTAATCACTCCAATGATGTATAATGAAATCTTGATGTAACTTGTAATCATCTTGTGATAAACATTTATTTCCGCTGCAAGTGTTTGTATGTGAGTTGTGTTTACTTAATCCTGTGATCTTGGCAATAAGTAGTTTATCCGAGGTCTTTGAGACACTCAGACAAATCCTGTTGAGTTATTTGATACATATGCACAGCCATCTAAGGTCCTTGGGATGAGGACATGTGCATGTGGGCTCGATAACTTGGGAGCTTCTGCCACATCCAAGTTCCACAAATCTAAGACATTTACCTCACTATGTAGCTTACATAACCTTTTCTCATCTAAATGGTTGGTAAAGATATCGGCTAGCTAGTGATCGGTGCTAATATGGTAAACATCGATATCTCCGTTTTGGTGGTGATCTCTCAGAAAGTGATGTCGGATGTCTATGTGCTTAGTGTGCTTGTGTTCAATGGGATTATCCGCCAAGCGGATTGCACTCTCATTATCGCACAGGAGTGGGACTTTTGCTCAGATTATAACAAAAGTCCCGAAGGGTTTGCCTCATCCAAAGTAGTTGCATGCAACACTGGACTGCAACAACATACTTGGCCTCGGCAGTGGATAGGGCAATGAAAGTTTGTTTCTTTGAACTCCAAGACACGAGGGACCTTCATAGAAACTGACAAGTCCCTAATGTGCTCTTCTTATCAACCTTGCACCTAGCATAGTCGGAGTCTGAATATCCAATCAAGTCAAAGGTAGAACCCTTAGGATACTAGAGCCTGATGTAAGGCGTTTGAACTAAATATTGAAGAATGCGCTTCACAGCCACAATGTGACATTCCTTGGGATCAGATTGAAATCTAGCACATATGCAAACTAAAAACATAATGTCTAGTCTACTTGCATAAAGGTAAAAAGGATCCTATCATAGACCGGTATACCTTTTGATCTATAGACTTACCTCCCGCGTTGAGGTCCAAGTGTCCATCAGTTCCCATTGGCGTCTTAGCAGGCTTTGTGTCCTTCATCCCAAACTTCTTTAGTATATCTTGGATGTACTTTGTTTGAGAGAGGAATGTCCCTTCCTTGAGTTGCTTTACTTGAAATACGAGGAAGTAAGTCAACTCTCCCATCATGGACATCTTGAATTTCTGTGTCATCACCCTGCTAAACTCTTCACATGACTTTTGATTAGTAGAACCATATATTATGTTGTAACACCCCTGGTGTTACGAGAACTAAAACGTTGGCATGACATCATATGCATCATCATCATCCTGCTTGATACACCTAGAGTGCATCTACTAGGTCTAAAAATTTCGAAACAAGGATACTGTGTTGTCTTGTTGAGAGTTAGAGAAGCTTGGGAGTTAATGAGAGATCAAGCGCAAGTAAACCGCTCCTAAGCTAAAAATGCTTTGGCCATGGGAACTATGTATCAAAGTTGGGCCTTGAGTTAAAGGGTAACTTTACTTTTAAGTGATGGACAAAAGATGAGAGACTTGACTCGAGAAAAACAATCTAAAATGAAACACTAAAGTAGCCCAAAAGTGGAATTTTAAATCTAGAGAGAATTTGATAGGGGTCCATATATCAAAGTTGTAGAGTTTGGCGAGTTGAACAACTTTCATGTATGGCGAACTCCATGCTTTAAAAAAAAGTTGGAGTAAAATGCTTAATTCAATTTTGAATCAGATTTGAAGTTTGCTGAAAATAATATCAACTAGCTATTTTTGGGTCCTCATAACTTTTGATCTATAAACAGTTTGAAGGTGGACATTAAAATAAGGTTGTAGAGCTACACTAGGGATACAAATTTGCTTAGACAACTTGTCCCTAAAACCATGTGAAACTTGGTGTAAAACTAGTCCAAAATGGGGTTGTAATACTTGTGGAGTTTCAGACTTAGTGCAATCTCTGAAACTGAAGATTTTATATTCTGAAGCATCCTTGGAGGCCTGTTAGTGGCTGATACATACAACTATGGGTTAAAGTTTATGTACCAATGTGGAATACCACATGTTGGTGTATAAGTTTGGTTAAAGGTTATGCCCCTAAAGATGTATAGAATTGGGAGAAACAATGGCCCAAAGATGCAATGTGCCGTTCTGGATTTCAGACTTAGTGAAAAACCAGAACCTGAAACTGTGTGTTTTGGTGCAATTTGGAAACCCTTTTGAGTTTAATCCATAGAGTTGTGAGCCATACTCCTTGTGTCAAAGTTGAAGAGTGTATATCAGTCAACAAGTTCCTTTAGGGAAGGTTGGCTTGGTACAACATAAAAAGTGGAGTAATAGTTGCTTAAAATAGGAGCTGTCAGACTTCTAAATTTTTCAGATTTTGCATAGTGTCTGAATTCTAAATCAGTGTTGGGAGTGCTGTTTGGGGAGCTTGTTTTGCTCAATCAATAAGGTTTGGGCTGAACTTTTTGTAAAAAGTTTGAAGACCATATGTTAGTGAATAAGTGCCTTTAAGTATGTTGGGCGTGATCCCACACCAAAAGTGTAGTAATGGCTGTCCAAAGTTGGACTTTCAGTCTGCAGTGACTGAAGATTATTCAGCCAACTATAGCTTTGGTCCAGTGTGATTTTCCAAATTTTTGGAGCTATTTTGTGACTAATCCTTGGAGCATTAAGCCATATCTTTATAACCAGAGTTGAAGAACATATATTAGTGTGCAAGTTGATGTGGGGAGGTAGCTCTGTCCCTATGAAGAAATGGGAGCAAAAGAAGGATGAATGTGGCTCTACAGTCGAAGTGAAGAAGTTCAGAGCAGTTAGTGTAGTCTGAAATTTCAGACTAGAAATAGTAACTGGCAGAGACTGAATCTCGGTGTTTTTGCTCTACTCTTGTGTCCCATAATTTTGTTCTATGTGGTTTCAGCCTAGGGGTATTATACCAATGTGCAAGAGCAATGATTGGAGAGTATTTTTGATTAGGGGAGAAGGGGCTGTTGTTGAGGAAGTTTGTGAGATAAAGTAGACCAAACTGGGAGCTGTGTAATGGGACACTGATGTCAGGGAAGTTGATTCTGTGTTTGGGATAGGAAATTGAGGAAGATTTTTTCTCCCTTTCCTGTGCTCTACTAGTGTGCTTGAGTTGGGATATGGGTGGGGTGCAAAACCAAGGATCTAGTGACTTTAGCTCTGCTGCAAAATATCTAGTTTTGGACTATTTGGGAGATATGGACAGAAGAGATCATATCTGTTTTGTCTACTACCTGCATATGTCTACTACATATAGATTTGGACCAAGTGATATTTGTGTGTTGGGGGCATTAAAGTTTCTTTGCTGGTTATTTGAGGTAATAAAAGGGGAGCTGAACTTGATGTTTCAGTCGAGTAGAACAGCAGGAGCAGTTTTAGAATAATCTGATTGAAGTATCTCCATCCACAAATTGATATAGGGAATTCTAGGATATGCCAGCCCAAAAGAGACTTATGAGAAAGGAAAGTTTATTGTCAAAAATTCATCACCCCAAGGATAGATGCAGGAAGGGTCTAATGCCTATCTCTTGGATGATTCAGCTACTTCACTATTGATGAGGTGTCATACATGCAGTAAAGGTGTGCTGGACTTTTCCCTGTGCTTCCACCTTGCGTGGTAAACATGCAGGTGTGTTTTGGGGATTGTTAATTGTCATTTCCTCTCTGAAATAGCCCCAGCCCGACCTCCATTAAGCCACCTCTTGTTATGCTAGTTTGGAGCCCAAACTGAATTGCTTGTGCTCTCGATGATTTCCTGGTTTCCCCACTGTGCCTTGCTACTCATCTACACCCGCGTCACCTCCCCCTAACACCTCTCAGCCATCTGGTACCCTTGGTTTTGTTGGAAACATGCTTGCCACTGGTTGTGGTGACCATGCCTGGGGTTGTTCCTGCCCTCCCATAGTTGGGATAACTCGGTACGATTCCACGGTTTCTATGTAGTGTTCTAGTATCTATACTTACAGGTGAAGCTCATTGAACTGGTTGTTTGATCTCTACTGGTATGATTGCTTGCTTGAATGTATGCGTAGTTGTGAGGGAGTCTAGAGAGTTTACATTTCATATCATTGCATAAGCATCCATCTATTTGCAATTGACTTGTAGAACACTTAGAAGAAGTGGTGTCTGAAGAAGGAGTTCATTCCAGTGCCTATTGATCCAGTGTTGGAATCCCATCTAACTAATTATCGTGGTAGAAAGGTTTTGGATCTTCTCTGCAACAAGGCAAGCCCCTGTGCATTTGCCACCCTCCTTGTATTTACAAAATTTTATCACTTATATGATGCATTAGGTGATAGGAGTTGATTGATTAAACACTTGATGCATTACCATTCCTTGAAAGAATTGATTACCATACCTTGTCACCTAATTTATAAAAGCTAGAGATGCTTAATCATGCGGATAGATTAAAAAAATGTTTTTGATCTATGACTCATAATTTCCAAAAGAAAATTGGCTTGGGATAATGAAGGCATCATCTGTAGTGAGAAATTCATTATCCAGGCATGGCCCCTCTATTAGGCACCAAATGTTTTGAGAAATAGTATAAGTAAACTTGAGGCCGGGCGGTTGACTTGCACCAGAATGGAGTCTGGGTGTAGTGTCTCTGTCTGTGTCGATTAAGGATCGTACCGACTATAGGCCTGTTGATCAAGGACCTTTTAGCTGGCCACATACCTCATCATGGGTAAGCCTGAACCCGGCTATTCATACGTGAAAGGACAACCGCGCATTGGGCGTGGGAGATGGTGGGAGTAGCAGTTATCCTCCTGGCAAGAGGCTAGATGGTAGGGTAATGTGCTCCCAGGTAGCACGGACCAGTTCATGTAGTGGAGGATCCGAGGGAATGGTTGACATATGCAAGGGTTAAGTGCTACATATGTCGTGTGGTTGGAGATCCCCAGATGGGTATTAATCGATTCGGATCGCCGTTAGTTCTCGGTTATGAAGACTAAATCACTGCTCTACATTGTAGTTAACAAGTATAACAAAGATTTTTATTAAAAATAATCTAGTGTAGGACAAGTGTATGATCTAGATTAGGCAAATCTATATTTAGGTTAGTAGATTCAAGTAACAACCTAACCTGAGAAATAAAACTTGGCTTAAGGATCTACTTAGTAACTTGCTTTTCTGCAAAAAAGGAGTCTTTGATAATTGATGAGCTTTTCCCTTTTTCCCAAAAGCTAGCATGCCCTTAAGAGTCTTTTCCTTAGTCGGGTAAGTCTTGCTGAATAATTGCCTACTCAGGGTTTTATTCCCTATGTTGTTGTAGCAAAGGTTTTGATGTCTTTGTCTTCATTAGTTGCTTCATGTGGAGGTCTTCAAGCTTAGTTTGCCTATGTGTATTCCTTATGGAAAGGCTTCGCCTTTCCAAGTATTGTAATTAAGTTATGCACTTTAAAGACTACTAGGACTTGTAAATATTATAACTCTTTCTAGCATATCAAACTTGAGTTTTGAAAATGTAAAGAATGTTTTGTAAGTCTTCCGCCCTGTCTCCGAAGTGTGTGTGTATCAAATGTGATTACTGTAATATACATGTTTTGTGGGAGATCCATGGGATGATGAGTTCAAGTTAATGAACTCGATAGCCTTGTTAAGTTACTCGATACATATGCATAGCAATCTGAGGCCATTATGGAAAGGATTGGTGCATGTGGGCCTGATAACTTGGGAGGGCTGTCACAGCGTGGTATCGGAGCGATCCCCCATTAGCATGGATATTAAAGTAATCCTTTGATAAACTTCAAAATTATTTTGAGTCTAAATGATTTTTATAAACTTAAGTATCTATAATCAAAGCCTGATAGTTGAAGTGCAAATAGTATGTGGTTGAAATTAAGGACTATAAGGTGGCATAGCTTAAGATACTAACCACTAACCCACAACCTGGGAAGGGTAATGCATACATATGTAATATTATTTTTGGGGCCATTCAGTTTTGAATGGATCAACGCTAAGGTAAGGTGAGATGTGAGAGCATGACCGAACAAACGTCGATCTAGGGGAGTGCTTAAATGTGGCACTGGACTATATACATGTTCCACATATGTATATATGAAGGTTGCGAAATGGAGTATTTATTTATTTGGGATTCAGTACCCCATGGATGTATTTGGGTATATAGACATGGGAATACTAAAAGTGTAATGTACTTGTAACGATGCACCTACATTCATGTACGAAGGTAAGTTACCACAATGGGCTACCCTGTCGTTAAAAGTGTGGCAGTGGCGCCTATGCGTGGATCGATGCTTAATGAGGAGCTAGCCTCCATATAGCAATATATGGAGTATAAACTGTGACCAAATGAATGTTTGCATCATGGGGTTTGGGATGTAATGTAAATTTCTGCAGGTACACTAACTAAACACTAGGAAAGTGCGACTAGTAATTAATAACGGAGTGAGTAGGTATGCCACCGCCATAGAACGTGATAGCCACTATATGTTGGCAAGATGTGTGAGGACGAATAGGATGAGCATGCATCATGACATACAACTTTAAGTTAAACCCCCTAGGTAACCGTTTAGTGCGTGTTTCATCCACCCTGTTCATGCTACTTGCCTTTACTTTTCCATGCTACCTTTCCTATTCGGGAAGACTGGAAGCTAAGTTTCATTTTGTTGGCAGAATGAGGACTCGTTCTGGGAAGGATCATGGTGCTGGTGCTTCCTAGAGGAATATCGATGCACCCAATCCATCTCCAACATCAACTTTGGATAATATTGTGGCTCAGCTTGTGAATGTGAGCGCTATTCTTCAGCAAATAGCCCAGCCTACAACATCAACTCATTATGGTCATCATGATTCTAATGCTGCTATCCTCTATAAAGAGTTTCTCAGCATGCAACCACCAGTGTTCTCGAGAGCGAAAGATCCGTTGGAGGAAGAAGATTGGCTTTGTACCGTTGAGCAGAAGTTAGGACTCATCTGTTGTGATGACGTTCAGAAAACTTAGTGCATAGCACAACAACTCTAGGGTCAAGCTGGGGCCTGGTGGGCTGAATACCTTGCGCTGCGACCTAAGAGACATCAAGTTTCTTGGCTGAGTTCCGTGAGGTATTTTGGACGCATCATATTCCAAAAGCCCTGATGGAAATCAAATTCAAGGAGTTCTTAGATTTGAAGCAAGGCGAAGAAGAGAGTGTAATGGAATATTTTGATAGGTTCAGTCGCCTATCCCAGTACGTCTTGGATTTTGTAAATACCAATGAGAAGAAAAGTTCTACTTCCTACGTGGCCTCAACAAGAAACTTCAAGGCTTGATGGCAACCAGTTTGGCTGAAAGATATAATGAGGTGGTCAGTCAGGCTGTTTTGGGTGACAATAAGATTCGGCTTCATCAGGAGTCTAAAAGAAAGAAGTTTGCAGAGGAATCATCTGGTAAAATCAAACAGTGTTGGAGGGTTGTTTATCAACAAGTTTATTATCCTCGTTTTTCTCCACCCCATCTGCCTAGCTCACCACAGTCATGTGAAAAACAGGTTGTCGTTCCTTTCATTCCACATAAGCCAGATATCCCAGACATTCGTTCTAAAGATATTTCAGACAACACTAACTCATGTGAGAATTGTGGAAAGTCAGGACACTCTACTCAAGGCTGTTGTTTCCCTAAATCAGTGGCTAAGCCGCAGTTGCTGACCAAGTTACCTCGATGTTACCGACAAACTACTAGAGTGAAAAGCAGAGTTGTTCCTAGGTGGGGACATGTCAATCTTACTCATGCTCATGCTATTCCTGAGGGTGCTCTAGTTATGCTGAGTGTATTTCCTGTCGCCAACCATCCTGCGCTGACTCTATTCGATTCAGGCGCATCTCATACCTTTATCAACAGAGCTTTTGTTGCTAAACATCAGCTACCATTGGAAATTGGAAAAGATACTTTTTGTATACAATCCCCTGGAGGTCGTATCTATATTAAGGAAATGGTGGTGAGAATACCCATAAGTTTGGAGGGATGTATTTTCCCTACTAACTTAATCGTCCTTAAGAATCAGGACATTGATGTCATCCTTGGTATGAATTGGTTACGTCAACATAGAGCTGTTATTGATACGTTGCAACGAACCGTGCAATTGGATTCGCCTGATGGCAATTCTAAGTTGCTAATCCAGTTGCCAACTTTGAAAAGAGCAGTTGAACAAGTGTGTGCTATCACTGTTAATGAGGTGAAGGATATACCTATTGTTAGGGAGTTTCCAGATGTATTCCCCGAAGATTTGTCTAGTTTGCCTCCAGAAAGGGATGTGGAATTTGTGATCGAATTGCAGCCAGGTACTGCACCTATATCTAGAAGGTCATACAGAATGCCACCTAAGGAATTAGCAGAACTAAAGACTCGATTGCAGGACTTGCTCAACAAAGGGTTCATTCGCTCAAGTTCATCACCTTGGGGCTGTCCTGCTATTTTTGTGAAAAAGAAGGATCAAACACTCTGGTTATGTGTTGATTACCGACCACTTAACGAGGTGACCATTAAGAACAACTATCCTCTCCCTCGTATCGATTTATTGTTTGATCAACTTTCTGGAGCTAGAGTGTTCTCTAAGATTGATCTTAGATCAGGTTATCACCAGATAAGAATTCGACCTGAAGATATTCCTATGACTGCTTTCACTACTCGATATGGTCTCTATGAATATTTGGTGACGTCTTTTGGGTTGACCAACGCTCCAGCTCATTTCATGTACTTGATGAACTCAGTGTTCATGCCCGAACTTGACAAGTTCGTGGTGGTATTTATTGATGACATCTTGATATACTCCAATACCAAAGAAGAACATGCAGAGCACTTGCGTGTCGTTTTGACGCGGCTAAGGGAACACCAACTATATGCCAAGTTCAGTAAATGTGAATTTTGGTTGGACACAATTCCATTCTTGGGACATATATTGTCTGCCAAAGGTGTTGCAGTTGACCCAAGTAAAGTCAAGGACATTTTGGAATGGAAACCACCCACTACAGTACACCAAGTCCGAAGTTTTCTTGGACTAGCAGTGTATTACCATCGTTTTATTCCAAATTTCTCTAAGATAGCTAAGCCTATTAATGAGTTGCTCAAGCATCGTGTCAAATTTGTGTGGTCGTCCGAGTGCAACAAAGCTTTTGAAGAACTAAAGAAGTTATTAACTACATTACCAATATTGGCGCAGCCTGATATTGAGAAATCGTTTGACGTTTATAGTGATGCTTCAGGCATTGGCATCGGATGTGTACTTATGCAAGAAGGCCGAGTGATTGCTTATGCATCTCAGTAGCTAAAGCATCATGAAGAGCATTACCCAACCCGTGATCTCGAATTGGCTGTCGTTGTTCATGCACTTAAGATTTGGTGCCATTATCTGCTGGGTAATACATGTCACATATATACTGATCATAAAAGTCTGAAATACATCTTTACCCAGTCTGAGCTGAATATGAGGCAAAAGAGATGGCTTGAGTTGATCAAGGACTATGATTTAGAAGTCCATTACCATTCTAGCAAAGCTAATGTCGTGGCAGATGCTCTAAGCCGAAAGTCCCAGTGTAATTGTCTTTTGGTGAAGCCTTTAACTATGACCTTGTGTTAGGAAATGGAAAGGTTGAATTTTGGGATAATTCGGCATGGAACCTTAGCCAATCTTGTTCTTGAATCAACTATCCAAAGCCAAATTATTGATGCTCAAAAGGTGAATAAGGGAATAGCTCATATCAAGGAACGAGTTGAAGCAATAAAAGCTACATGTTTTAGAATTGATGAAGATGGTGTTCTTTGGTTCCAAAACCGTTTCCAAAGGTACCTGAATTGCGTCAACAAATACTGGACTAAGCTCATTTGTCTCGGTATTCCATTCACCCAGGAAGCAATAAGATGTATCAAGATCTGAAGCAAAGGTTTTGGTGGACTAAGATGAAAATAGAAATTGCTCGGTATGTGGCTAAGTGTGACATTTGTTAACGAGTGAAAGCTGTCCTTTTAAAATCTACCGGGCCATTACATCCTTTACCCATTCCGACCTGGAAGTGGGAATATATCAGTATGGACTTCATTGTTAGTTTACCCAAAACCTCACGAGGGTACGATTCTATCTGGGCGATTGTGGATCGTCTCACCAAGTTAGCTCATTTCCTGCCTGTGAACAAAAGCAACTCGATGCTTGCATATGCTAAGTTGTATATTGCTCGCATTCTATGTCTATATGGTGTACCTAAGACCATCGTGTCAGATCGGGGTCCACAGTTTGTTGCCAAGTTTTGGACAGAGTTGCACAAATCGTTGGGTACCAAGCTAATTCACAGTTCAGCTTATCATCCACAGACTAGTGGTCAAACTGAGAGGGTGAATCAAATCTTGGAAGATATGTTAAGAGCTTGTGTGCTTGCATATTCGGTTAAATGGGATGAATGTTTTCCTTTGGCTGAGTTTTCATATAATAATAGTTATTAGGAAAGCATAAAGATGGCACCTTTTGAGGCTCTTTATGGTTGAAGGTGTAGGACACCGTTAAATTGGTCAGAACCAGGAGAGAAATACTTTTTTGGGCCTGATCTTGTAAAAGAAGTGGAAGAAAAAGTTCAAGTGATCCAACGAAATTTGCAAGTGGCACAATCTCGTCAAAAGAGTTATGCTGATAGGAGACATCGATCCTTGATTTTCCACGTTGGTGATCATGTATATTTAAAAGTGTCAACGATGAAGGGCGTGACTCCGTTTGGTGTGAAAGGAAAGCTTGCACCTCACTATGTTGGTCCATTTCAAGTGCTTGAACGATGTGGACCTGTGTCTTATAAGGTGCAATTACCAGGGAATCATTCAGCAGTGCACAACGTGTTTCACGTATCTCAGTTGAAGAAATGTCTCCGAGTCCCTAAAAGAGTGGTTGAGGTTTCAGATGTCAACCTTGAACCTGATCTAACTTACTCTGAATACCCTATTCGGATTCTAGATCAAAAAGATCGGATCACACGAAGAAAGATTATCAAGTTCTACAAAGTACAATGGAACCAACAATCCGCGGATGAGGCTACATGGGAATCAGAAGACTATCTAATGGAGCATTTTCCTCAGTTTTTAGATTCCTATAAATCTTAGGCCCTGTGTATTTTGTCTTGATGTAGGCCAATAGGGGTACACCCCCTGTCTTGTATGAACAAATGTGGAATAAGATGGTGAGGCATTTCCTTTTCAATTGCTAAGCCCAGAATTTTAATCTCGGGACGAGATTCCTTTTTAGGGGGAAGGCTGTAACACCCCTGGTGTTACGAGAACTAAAACGTTGGCATGACATCATATGAATCATCATCATCTTGCTTGATACACCTAGAGTGCATCTACTAGGTCTAAAAATTTCGAAACAAGGATAGTGTGTTGTCTTATTGAGAGTTAGAGAAGCTTAAGAGTTAATGAGAGATCAAGCGCAAGTAAACCGCTCCTAAGCTAAAAATGCTCTGGCCATGGGAACTATGTATCAAAGTTGGGCCTTGAGTTAAAGGGTAACTTTACTTTTAAGTGATGGACAAAAGATGAGAGACTTGACTCGAGGAAAACAATCTCAAATGAAACACTAAAGTAGCCCAAAAGTGGAATTTTAAATCTAGAGAGAATTTGCTAGGGGTCCATATATCAAAGTTGTAGAGTTTGGAGAGTTGAACAACTTTCACGTATGGAGAACTCCATGTTTTAGAGGAAAAGTTGGAGTAAAATGCTTAATTCAATTTTGAATTAGATTTGAAGTTTGCTGAAAATAATATCAACTAGCTGTTTTTGGGTCCTCATAACTTTTGATCTATAAATAGTTTGAAGGTGGACATTATAATAGGGTTGTAGAGCTACACTAGGGATACAAATTTGCTCAGACAACTTGTCCCTAAAACCATGTGAAACTGGGTGTAAAATTAGTCCAAAATGGGGTTGTAATACTTGTGGAGTTTCAGACTTGGTGCAATCTCTGAAACTAAAGATTTTATATTCTGAAGCAACGTTGGAGGCCTGTTAGTGGCTCATACATATAGCTATGGGTTAAAGTTTATGTACCAAAGTGGAATACCACATGTTGGTGTATAAGTTTGGTTAAAGGTTATGCCCCTAAAGATGTATAGAACTAGGAGAAACAATGGCCCAAAGATGCAATGTGCTGTTCTAGATTTCAGATTTGTGAAAAACCAGAACCTGAAACTGTGTGTTTTAGTGCAATTTGGAAACCCTTTTGAGTTTAATCCATAGAGTTGTGAGCCATACTCCTTGTGTCAAAGTTGAAGAGTGTATATCAGTGAACAAGTTCCTTTAGGGAAGGTTGGCTTGGTACTGCATAAAAAGTGGAGTAATAGTTGCTTAAAATAGGGGCTGTCACACTTCTAGATTTTTCAGATTTTGCATAGTGTGTGAATTCTAAATCAGTGTTGGGAGTGCTATTTGGGGAGCTTGTTCTGCTCAATCAATAAGGTTTTGTACTAAAGTTTTTATAGAAAGTTTGAAGACCATATGTTAGTGAATAAGTGCCTTTAAGTATGTTGGGCATCATCCCACACCAAAGGTGAAGTAATGGATGTCCAAAGTTGGACTTTCAGTCTATAGTGACTGAAGATTATTCAGTCAACTATAGCTTTGGTCCAGTGTGATTTTCCAAATTTTTGGAGCTATTTTGTAACTAATCCTTGGAGTATTAAGCCATATCTTTATAAGAAGAGTTGAAGAACATATATTAGTGTGCAAGTTGATGTGGGGAGGTAGCTCTGTCCCTATGAAGAAATGGGAGCAAAAGAAGGATGAATCTAGCTCTGCAGTTGAAGTGAAGAAGTTCAGAGCAGTTAGTGTAGTCTGAAATTTCAGACTAGAAATAGTAACTGGCAGAGACTGAATCTCAGTGTTTTTGCTCTACTTCTGTGTCCCATAATTTTTGTTCTATGTGGTTTTAGCCTAGGGGTATTGTACCAAAGTGGAAGAGCAATGATTGGAGAGTATTTTTTATTATGGGAGAAGGGGCTGTTGTTGAGGAAGTTTGTGAGATAAATAGACCAAACTGGGAGCTGTGCAATGGGACACTGATGTCAGGGAAGTTGATTCAGTGTTTGGCATAAGAAATTGAGGAAGATTTTTTCTCCCTTTCCCATGCTCCACTGGTGTGCTGGAGTTGGGATATGGGTGGGGTGCAAAACCAAGGATCTAGTGACTTCAGCTCTGCTGCAAAATATCTAGTTTTGGACTGTTTGGGAGATGTGGACAGAAGAGATCATATCTGTTTTGTCTACTACCTGCAGATTTGGACCAAGTGATATTTGTGTGTTGGGAGCATTAAAGTTTCTTTGCTGGTTATTTGAGGTAAGAAAAGGGGATCTGACCTTGAGGTTTCAGTTGAGTAGAACAGCAGGAGCAGTTTCAGAATAATCTGATGGAAGTATCTCCATCCACCAAATTGATATAGGGAATTCTAGGATATGCCAGCCCAAAAGAGACTTATGAGAAAGGAAAGTTTATTGTCAAAAATTCATCACCCCGAGGATAGATGCAGGAAGGGTGTAAACTCTATCTCTTGGATGATTCAGCTACTACACTGTTGATGAGGTGTCATACATGCAGTAAAAGTGTGCTGGACTTTTCCCTGTGCTTCCACCTTGCGTGGTAAACATGCAGGTGTCTGTTGGGGGTTGTTAATTCTCATTTCCCCTCTGAAATAGCCCCAGCCCAACCTCCATTAAGCCACCTCCTGTTATGCTAGTGTGGAGCCCAAACTGAATTGCTTGTGCTCTCGACGACTTCCTGGTTTCCCCACTGTGCCTTGCTACTCATCTACACCCACGTCACCTCCCCTAACACCTCTCAGCCATTTGGTACCCTTGGTTTTGTTGGAAACATGCTTGCCACTGGCTGTGGTGACCATGCCCGGGGTTGTTCCTGCCCTCCCGTAGTTGGGATAACTCAGTACGATTCCACGATTTCTATGTAGTGTTATAGTATCTATACTTACAGGCAAAGCTGATTGAACTGGTTGTTTGATCTCTACTGGTATGATTGCTTTATTGAATGTATGCATAGTTGTGGGAGAGTCTAGAGAGTTTACATTTCATATCATTGCATAAGCATCCATGTATTTGCAATTGACTTGTAGAACACTTAGAAGAAGTGGTGTCTGAAGATAGAGTTCACTCCAGTGCCTATTGATCCAGTGGTGGAATCCCATTGTCGGCGTTTCGGACCCGGGGGGTCCCTGGACCGACGAGTGAAATCGCTGCGTGCCCCTGCCCAGATGGGTTGGCGCGGGATGGAACACAAGAGGTGGGACAAGCCTTGTATTATCCTGCTCCAGGGGTGCCGCTCGTAGTAGGGGTTACAAGCGCGTCGCGTGAGGGAGAGAGAGATATAGAGAGCGGGAGCCCGTTCGTCCGCTCCTTCCCCGCGCGAACACCTCTCCAGGATGGGCCTAGACCTCCCTTTTATAGATGTAAGGAGAGGGTCTAGACGTACAATGGGGGGTGTAGCTATGAGCTAACATGTCCGGCAGAGAGATGCCCTAGCCGCGTGTACATGCCATCGTGGCTGTCAGGGGAGAGCTTGAACCCTGTACATGTGGTAGCGTGGCCGTCGGAGAAGCATCTGAGTCCTGTAGGAGCACAGCTGGTAGTGCAGCAAGGATCCTGCTGACGTCTCCTTGCTGCCGTAAGGGGCTGAGAGCCACCGGCCTCATGGTGCACGCGGGGCACCATCATTACCCGTCGCCGGGGTAAGCCAGATGGGACTCCGGTCTTGTTCCTTGTAGCCTGAGCAGGCTAGGAATAGTGTAATGATGTATCCCCTGTTGGCGCGGTCGGTCCGAGCCCAAGGTCGGGCGAGGCGGAGACTTCTCTTGAGGCCGAGGCTGGGGTCTGGCGAGGACGCGATTCCTCCCGAGATCAAGGTCGAGGCCGAGTCCGGGGGTCAGGCGAGGCAGAGACCTCCTCCCGAGGCCGGAGCCTGAGGTCGAGGCCGAGTCCGGGGGTCAGAAGAGGCAGAGACCTCCTCCCGAGGCCGGAGCCTGAGGTCGGGCGAGGCGGAGCTTTTTGTTGCGCCTGGAGTCGAACTCGGTAGTTGATTGTGACTTGTTGTCAGTCTTCGCCTAGGTGGTTGGCATGGCAGTCGGAGCGGGGCGAGCGGCGTTGTTTTCCTGTCATATCGGACAGTAAAAGAGAGGGGCGAAGTGACTGCGATCACTTCGGCCTGGCCGACTGAGGCGCGTGTGTCAGGATACGGCGTTAGGCATCCCCTGCATTGAATGCACCTGCGAAGCCGTCGGTTGGTGAGGAGGTCTGGCCAAGGTTGCTTCACAACGAAGCCTGCCCGAGCCAGGCTTCGGGAGAGCCGAGGGGGTGCCCGTTGCCTGAGACGGCCCTCGGGCGAGGCGTGAACTCGTCTGGGACTACTGCTCCAGCCCGAGGCTGGGCTCGGGTGAGGTGGCGTCCCTTGGGTGGACGAAGCCTTGACTTGAACCGCGCCCGTCAGTTGGTCTGAGGGTGTTTACCAGCCGTGATTAGGAGTGTTGGGGGTACCCCTAATTATGGTACCCGACAGTAGCCCCCGAGCCTCAAAGGGAGTGTTGGTACTCGCTTGGAGGCTTTCGCCGCATTTTCGATGAGGGGACCGGCCTTTCTCGGTTTTGCTTTGTTCTGGTGGGTGCGCGCGAGCGCACCCGCCGGGTGTAGCCCCCGAGGCCTCGGAGGAGTGGTTTGACTCCTCTGAGGTCTGAATGCTTTTCGTGGTGCCTCGGCCGGTCTGATTGTTCCCTCATGCGGCCTAGCCGTAGCCCGGGTGCGTGGTCAGGTTCCAAGTTATCAAGCTAGTTTGTTGACGTTGTCAACAGTTTTGGCCGTAGCCGGGTGCGAGAGCAGCCCCCGAGCCTCTACACGGAGCGAGAGGACGATCAAGGACTTTCCCGACTTTTATCATACGCCCCTGCGTCGCCTTTCCGCAAGGAGGAGGGGGGAAAGCGCCATGCTGCCCTCGGAGGGTGCCGAACATGATGTTTCCATTGAGCTGCTAACGGGTGATCCGAGTGGACGTCCATGCCCTGTTCGTTAGGGGTCGGCTGGTGGCCCAGAGGCACGCTCCAAAAGTACCTGCGGGTGATTCGCCGGACCCAGACCCCTTCGACAGGGTTCGAGGGCTCGATGCCTCCCTCCGGTGGGATTCCGTTACAAATCGTTCCCGTCGGTCTCGGAAATGTCCTAGGGTACCTCGGAAGCGTAGCCCAAGCCTCGGCCATGTATCGGACGTACCCAGAGTCATCCCTCACTCTGTGTGCTCTGGGGCGACTGTCGAACCCTTCTGAGGGGCCAGCCTACGAACCCCTGATCAGTAATGGGCACGGAGCCCGAGCGCTCTGGGGCGGCTGTCGAACCCTTCCGAGGGGCCAGCCTTCGAACCCCTGATCAGTAATGGGCTTGAAGTCCGAGTGCTCTGGGGCGGCTATCGAAACCCTTCCGAGGGGCCAACCTTTGAACCCCTGATCAGTAGGAGGGCTCGGGGCCCGCTTCCTTCGCCGAGAAGGATCCTTTCCACAACATCCCCTTTCCCGGTCCCTGTAGCAAGAGAGAGAGAGAGGAGAAGGGGAAGGATATGAATTTAAATAAGGTGGCACACCTTTTTTGACGCGGTCATTATGGCGAAGGCGAAGCGACGCCCGCCTCGCCTGCCAGAGGTGTCGCCTGCTTCGCCGGGGAGTTAATGCGACGGGACGGGCGATTCGCGTGGCGCCCGTTGCGCGTGCGAGCCGTTCGAGGAACGGGAAGATCGCTTTACCTTCGAGTTTTGAATTTTGCGGCGAGTTCGGGCGAAATTTTGAACGGTTCTCGCCTGGGCCTTTATATACTCGGAAGGGGGCCGGCAGTGGTTCGTCACTCTGCCATTTGCGCCTGCCTTTTGCTCTGGTTTTCGCAACCTAAGAGAATAGCCAGGGAAAAGGAAACCGCGCATCTCATCTCCCCCGCCTCCACCACCTCCGTACGGTGATGGCTGACAGGGTGACCGTTGTCCCGCCGCGCGACCCGTGGCCCTCCTCCACCGTCGTCGCGAAGGATCTGGAGGCCCTCGTCGCTGATGGTCTGCTCCGTCCCCTCTCTGGTGGGGCGCAGCCGGAGTGGATGGCCCCGAGCGAGGCCGTCCCTTCCCCACCACCGGGGTACGTGGTTAGCTTCATCGCCTTCCATGAGCGGGGGTTTGGAGTGCCAGCGAGCCGCTTTATGCGGGCGCTCCTGCACCACTACGGGGTGGAGCTGCACAACCTCAACCCCAACTCTATTGCGCAAGCGTCCATCTTCGTGGCGGTTTGTGAGGGTTTTCTGGGGATCGAGGTTCACTGGGATCTGTGGACCCACCTCTTCTCCTCGGAGCTCTTCGCCTTAACAACGGATGCGAAGAAGGTCCGTATGGCGGTGTGGGCCGGTGGCTGCACCCTCCAGCTGAGGCAGGGGCGCGCGCAACAGTACATCCCTGCCATCCTTATGTCTTCGAACAAGGGGTGGCAGCGCCGATGGTTTTCGTTGGAACTTGCTCACTGGCGCATGTTGATCCAACAGGGGGGGTGTAATAGCGTAAACAGGGTTTCAGCACGTGATGGCAAAAGCTCTGTTCATCCAGCCTCTCACGGGCACTGTGCGGGGGTATTTATAGGTATCTGAGTGCCCAGCGTCCTGTGTTAAGGACGCATGTGCCCTCAGACACCTAGGTTATCCCTGGAATATTCCCATAAAGCGGGGTTATAGGCCATAGTTACAGGGATGCCTTTACAAATTAGGCCCGTAATGCGCAGCGGCCACGCAGGGCCTGTTACAATGGGCCGTGTGGCCGTGGGCCTACGTGCTGGACGAGGTCGCAAGATGGGACGACCTCGTCACAGGTCTTTGTCCGGTGACGTATGGAGCGAAGGGTGTGCCTGCCCGTTGTCTTGTCTCCGTTGGTCCAACGATTACGGCGAAGGCATCGAGCGAAGGGTGAGCCTGCCCGTTGTCTTGTCTCCGTTGGTCCAACGATTACGGCGAAGGCATCGAGCGAAGGGTGGCGTCTTTGCATTCGCCCCAACATTTGCCCTCCAAGGGACCAGTTCGACTAAGTCATCTGGTGCCGAAGACGTCGCTAGATGGCGGAGACACTGCCCTCGCTCGAAGTGGTTCCGCGGGGGTTTTTGACATGACCGTTGATTGACACCGTACTACTGGACTGCGGGTTTCCCGAAGCGCCGCGCCCTGTGTATAAAAGGGGGCGGGGGGCGGCGCGTTTTGAACTTTATCTTTCCGCGCTCCATGAAAACCCTAGCCGCTTTTTCCACCTTCTTGCTGCTCGTCTGCTTTCCTTGTTCTTGTTCACCGGAGATTTGGCCCGAGTGAAGCAGACCGCCCACCGCCGCCGACGGTACGTAGCGATGCTGACCTCTTCTTCTTCTGCTGCCGCTACGCCGCCGGCCGACGCGTCGTCTGAGGAGACGTTGAGCACTATGGCGGCGAAGGAGTTGCGGGCCGGCGATACGGTGGATTTCGGTGTGTCGCGGATGTCCTCGGTCCGCGTGCAAGATATGCAGCGGCTTGGTTACTTTGGCGGTGGAGTCGCTCGTGTCCCGGGGACGGAGGAGGTCCCCGAGCCAGAAGGCGAGTTGGTTGTGTTCGAGGCGTTCTTTGCCGCTGGTCTTCGCCTGCCAGCGCACAGATTTGTGGGAGAAGTCCTGCGCAGATTTAACGTCCAGATTCATCAGCTGACTCTGAATGCCGTGGTGGCTCTGTCGAAGTATGTCTGGGCGACGACTTCGTACGGCGGACAGCCATCGGTCGAAGTCTTCGCGAAGTATTATTGCCTGCATTGGCAGAAAAGGATGATCGGAAATGAGGTTGCCCAGTTTGGGTCCTGTACATTTACGCCGAAGACCGACAAGACCACGATGGAGGTAGTTGAGTTGGTTCCTTGCGCCCGCAACAAGTGGGGCAACTGGCATGAGTTTTGGTTCTACGTTGCGGAGGGCACAGTTGAAGACCATCCGGGGCTCCCCGTGGCCGAGATGTGCTCGCATTATTACTCGGCATACCCGCCTTTTGAAGTGGCGGAGGGGGATATGGACGAAGGGGCCCTTCGGTGCGCCGCCGGCCTGAGCAGCTGGCGCGATTTGGTTGAGGAGTTTGTGGCGTATGGGGTGTGGTCTTTGGCGCATGGCTGGGCATTGGGCGAAGTATGCCCTCGCCAGATGCCTTCCCATGGTGGGAAGCTGGTGCGAAGTCCCGCCTTCGCGCTGGATCTGCATAGCCGCGATCCAGCGGCCTTTGTGCGTGAGGCGGAGGATGGGGCGGTGAGGATCGTCGGTCGGTACGTGCCGAGGACAGAGGGCCAGCGTAGCTGGGATATTCGCGGGTCTAGTGACCGCTTGAACAGGGTTTTCGAGTTGAACCGTCTGCCGTATGGCGGTTATCCCGGCCAAGACGATGTGGATCATCGCGGGAAGAAGCCGGTGGTAGAGGCTGGAGACGACTCCGCGCCGGCGGCCGCCCCATCTTCTAAGAAGAGGAAACTAGGTATTGCTGTGGGAGGACTGGGTGTGACTGATGGTTTTGCTAGGGAATTGATGAGGACATGCGCGACCCCGGGGGGAAGGATGTCTTCGCCCGAGCTCCGGGAGTCTTCGGCGCGGATGCTGAGGGTTACCAGGGGTTGGTGGCCTAAGAATGTTCCTGTCCCCCGCGTGGCCGGCAAAGACTTTTTTACATCTCGCATGGTTCGTGACTGGAAAGTGTTTCCTTACGGGCGGAATATTGCTGCTGTTGTGTTGGCAGTGATGGACAAGGATCGTCAGGGAGCTGCACAGAAGCGCCAGACAGTCGTGAGGCTTCATGAGGCCAGGCCGAAGAGGCCACTGGGGGACTGCGAAAGCTGCTGCCCCCGGCGGAAGCCAGCCGCCGCTGGCGGCGAAGTCGGCCGTCCCTACATCCAGCAGGGCGCCTGCCGCCGGTGGTTCCAAGTCTGTGAAGGTTGCCCCCGTGCCCAGCGGGGTGCCGGAGGTTGCGAAGGCGGCCCGAGAGTTGCCGTCGCCAGGCAAGCGCGTCGCCGACTTCGCCACCGACATTAGTGTGGAAGATTATCTTGTTGGTAAGTCGCTGGCTCGAGTTTTTTTTATATATGTTGATATGTCGCAGGGTCGGACGAAGGCCAACTTGTTGTTGTTCCGCCTGCCGTGGTGACCGTGGCCGCTGCCGTGGTGCCCAGGGCGAAGGGCAGTGCTCTTAGTGCCGGTGGAGAGATTCCGGCACTCGCTGCCGTCAGGGACGAGGCGGGTGCTGTGTCCCGCCGGCTGAAGGAGCTGAAGGAGGCACTAAGTCAGGTACGTTGAGCTAGACTTCGGTTTTTTACCGGCTTTGCTGGGGCTGTGGTCTTCGGTGTGTCTTGTAGGCGGCTGACTTCGCTGACCGCACGGCGTCGGGGGCCCTGACGGCAGTTGTGTCTGCCGAAGTCGAGAGAGTTCGGACGCAACATGCTGACGCCATCCGCTGGAGGGTGAGAGGACTGACCTCCGGCGCCAACTGGCGGAGGAAAGGAAGGAAGCTAATGAGGCCCTCGCCAAGGCGCAGGCTGCGCAGGCAGAAGCCAACTTGGCGCGGGCGGAGGGCAGTCTTGCTAGGCAGCGCGCCGAGGAGTTGGAGGGCGGCTCAACGCTCTGCAGGCCCATGTGGAGAGGGCCGAGGCTTCGACGCGCTCGGAGGCTGAGCGGACACGCAAACAGCTTGTGGATTCATACCATGAGCTGGGCGCACGGACCGCTGACTTCGAGGTGCCGGACCGAGAGCCCGGACTTCGCTGCTTCAAGTGGATACAGGAGGAGTTGCTGGCGCTCCCCGCCATCGTAGAAGGGGTTTATGTCCTATGCCTCCCTGGTCACCTGCGAGGGGGCGATGAATGCGCTATCTCGCGAAGGGTGTCGGCACTATGAGGTCTTCGACCAAGTTGATGAGGATTTCGAGCGCGATATTTACAAGGTTGAGGACCCTGTGGTGAAGGAATCCGCGGGAGCCCTCCACGACCAGATGTGGGGCCCCCACAGTCGGGAGGTGGTCAGGGAGCGGGCTAAGACGACGAGGGGTCAGGTAATGTTTGGCTTTTGTTTGGTGTTTGTTGAACGTGGGTTAAATGTGGGTTTGCTGAATCTATGTGTTGTGTCTCAGGCGGCGCGTGGCGAGAGGGTGGATGACTTTGGGGCTTTGAACAGCGCGCAGCCTGACTCGGAGGCGAACCCGATGGTGGCTGCGTCCGAGACCGCCCCGGAGCTGCCCTCGAAAACCGTCGAAGGCGTTCCTGATGTTCTCGCAACCACTGCGGCCGGCGGAGGCCCGTCACCAACTGCCGCGCCGAGGGCTGAGGATCCTGTGGAGATGGCGGGGGAGCCGGCAGTGGAGGATCCCGCGACGGCTGGGTCTTCGCAGGTGGCTTAGTGGGTGTGGGTAGTTAGGGAATTTTGGATATGTTGCTGAACCTTGGTTGCTACGCAGGTTCAAGATTTTGGGCCTGCGCACGCAACCTCTACTACTAATTTTTTGGCGGCTTCGACCGTGGATGATGGGAATAAATCGGATGAGTCTGCATCTAAGTTTTCTGATTTTGGTGACTCTAGGGGCTCGGTTGAGTGGACCGAAGAGTCGTCGGATGAGGACTTGGACTATTTTGCAGCCTTGGATGTGGCAGCGGCGGAGGCTTCGCCGCATGCTGCGGATGCTGAAGTTGTGCCTTGTTCGAGTGCTGGGCGTAGGCGGCGAAGGCGGTCGCGAAGCGTAGGGTGAGTGAGGTGGACGGTGGTCGGCTTCGTGTGAGTAGGGCTGGCAGGCAGGAACTGTTGTCCTTGCCGGCCGCTGTGAGTGCAGGTGAGGGGGAGCTGCGAAGTCTTTTTGTGGGTGAGGAGCTGAGGATAATGCTATTTAACTATAGGGAGATGGGAATTATTCCGAAGGTTGAGCCGATGTAAAGTGTGATGCCCTCGCTTGTACGTATGTAATAGCTTGTATGATGAAGTTATGTGCCTTTGGCTATGCTCACGAAGGCGTTACGTACTTGGTCTGGTGTGTTTGTTTTGTTGCGCTGGTGCGCATGTAGTCGGTCTTTGCGCGGACGGTTTGGTGTAGTTGTTTTCGCACTTGTTAGGCTTCGTCCGGCTGCACCCTTAGGCGACTGTTGCACGGATAGTCTTCGCGGAAGACTTCGATTTTTCGCACTTGCTGTGCTAGCCCGGCTACACCCTTAGGCGACTTCTGCATGGATAGTTTTCGCGGAAGACTTCGATTTTTTGCACGTCCGGCTGCACCCTTAGGCGACTTCTACACGGATAGTTTTCGTGGAAGACTTCGATTTTTCGCACTTGTTGTGCTAGTCCGGCTGCACCCTTAGGCGACTTCTGCACGGATAGTCTTCGCGGAAGACTTCGATTTTTCGCACTTGTTGTGCTAGTCCGGCTGCACCCTTAGGCGACTTCTGCACGGATAGTCTTCGCGGAAGACTTCGATTTTTTGCACTTGTTGTGCTAGTCCGGCTGCACCCTTAGGTGACTTCTGCACAGATAGTCTTCGCGGAAGACTTTGAATTTTCGCACTTGTTGTGCTAGTCCGGCTGCACCCTTAGGCGACTTCTGCGCGGAGTTGTCGCACGCGAGGGTGGCTGATGCTGGGCCTCGCGGTGACTATGTATTGGTCGAATGTCGGAGACCGTCGGCGCGGTCTTTTTTCGACGTAGATTTTGCGAGGGATTTTGCACTTGTATATTACATGACTCCGCCTCGTTAAAAACCTCACCCCCTAGGAGGAAAAGAGTGCGGGCCAGAGTAAAAATTGTCTTTGCGAATTACAAGGGCGAGCTGGCCCTAATGAGTCAAACAAAAAATTTACGGAGATTGTCGATGTTCCAGGAATGCTCCAGGTCTTCGCCGTTTGGCATTGCGAGCCTGTATGCGCTGGGGGAGGCCTTCGTCTTGACAATGAAAGGGCCCTCCCACTTGGGCTCCAGCTTGCCCCTGGACTCTGTTCGAGCTGTACGGACGAGTACGAGGTCCCCTTCGCTGAATTCCCTTGGGATGACTGCCTGATCGCGCCATGCTTTTGTCTGGGCTTGGTATTTGTCCAGGGCTTGTAGGGCGAAGACGCGGTCTCCGCCGATGAGGTCCTTCGAAGTCGGCTCGTCTACGTCTGGGACGGCCGACGCGGCTGTCCGAGGCGACCCATGCTTTATTTCTTGCGGAGTCATGGCCTCCGATCCGTATAATAGGCGGAAGGGGGTGAACCCAGTCGCCCTGCACTCGGTTGTATTCAGTGCTCAGACCACTTCGGGTAACAGGTCGGGCCACTTGCCTTTTTTGTCGTCGAGGAGCATTTTCTTGACGGCTGTGAAAATTTTGCCGTTGGCGCGCTCCACGACTCCGTTGGACTGGGGGTGGTACACGGAGGCGAAGGCAAGCTTGGTGCCGATGGAGAAACAGAAGTCTTTGAAATCTTGATTGTCGAACTACTTGCCGTTGTCGACCGTGAGTTCGGACGGTACTCCGAAGCGGCAAACAATGTTTTGCCAGAAGAATTTCTGGGCTGTCTTCGATGTGATGGTGGATACTGCCCTCGCTTCAATCCATTTGGTGAAGTATTCAACGGCGACGAAGGTGAACTTGAGGTTCCCCTGAGCCGTGGGTAGGGGCCCGACAATGTCTAGGCCCCAGCGCTGAAGGGGCCACGTGTGGGCGATCAGCTTCGTGAACTGCGAGGGGCGCCCCGAGCGTGGGGAAAATTTCTGACAGGCTTCGCAGGATCTGACGACCCGATTTGCGGCGCAAATAATGGCGGGCCAGTAGAAACCTTGGCGAATCACCTTTGCCGCTAGGGCCCTAGGCCCCGCGTGGGAGCCGCAGGTCCCCTTGTGGACTTCACGCAGGATTTGGACGCCTTCGGTCTCGGTGACGCACTTAAGCATCGGTTGACTGACCCCCTTCTTGTAAAGTTGGCCCTCGATCAGTGCAAAGTCCCGGCTTCGGTGGTGGAGGTGCTTGGCCTCATTGCTGTCGATTGGGTGATAGTACCCATGTAGGTACAGGGTTATTGGCGCCCGCCAGTCTTCGGTCATGATGAGGTTGATTATGCGGTGGCCCTCGCTGTCGTTGGTTATTTGGAGCCCTTCGGGGCTGCGGACGGCTGGCGTGCCGATGACGTGGTAGAATACGTCGGAGGGTAGGGCTTCACCCCTGGCGGCTGCCTTGGCCAATGCGTCGACTTCTTCATTCTTGGCCCGGTCCACATGCTGCAATGTGAATCCCTTGAATTGTCTCTCGAGGCTTCGGATGGCCGCGAGGTATTGCATAAGAGCGGGGTCCTTTGCTGCATAATCTTTCTCGACCTGGCCGGCGACCACTTTGGAGTCTGTTCGGACTATGCAGGTGGTGACACCGAGGGCTCTTAGTTTGCGGAGGCCGAGGATGACAGCCTCGTATTCTGCTATGTTGTTTGTGCATCTGTCAGATTCCAGAGCGAAGCTTAAGTGTGCCGCGTATTTGTGCTTGACCCCGGCGGGTGAGGTGATGACTGCAGCAGCGCCTGCCCCCGCATGGCACCAAGCGCCGTCGCAGTGGATTGTCCAAACATTCTCTGCAGACGGGTCCGGCTGTGTTGTTGGCCCGGTCCAGTCGACGACGAAGTCTGCTAGAACTTGTGACTTGATCGCCGTCTTGGGCTCAAAAGTGATGTGGTAGCCGGAGAGTTCGGCCGCCCATTTGGCGATCCGTACCGATGCCTCCGGGTTTCTGAATAATTCGCCGAGTCCCCTATCTGAGGTGACGCGGACCTTGAATGCTTCAAAGTAGTGGCGTAGTTTGCGCGAAGACATAACAACTGCATATGCAATCTTTTCGAGTTCTGTCATGTTACACTTTGACGGTGTGAGCACTTCGGAGACGTAATAAACTGGGCACTGTCTGATCACGCCCTCTACTGTCTGCTCCTGAACTAGTGCCGCGCTGACTGCGTGCGGCGAGGCCGCCACGTAAAGCAATAGGGGTAGCGAAGAGTCGGGGCTTGTAAGAACTGCCAACTCCAACAGGTACTATTTTAGTGATGCGAAGGCCGCCGCCTGCTCTGATCCCCAAGCGAAGTCTTTTGCGCCGCGGAGTGTTTTGAGGAAGGGAAGACTTCGCTCAGCGGATTTGGAGATGAATCTGTTGAGGGCGGCCAATCTGCCCGTCAGATGCTGGACCTCTCTTGCCGACTGCGGGGGCATCATGTTGACAATGGCCTGAATTTTGGTTGGATTGGCCTCGATGCAGCGGTGTGATACCAGGTAGCCCAATATTTTTCCTTGGCGAACGTCAAAGATGCACTTTTCCGGGTTGAGGCGAAGTCGTGCGTCTCGCATGTTCGCGAATGTCTCGGCGAGGTTAGCGAGATGGTCCTCCTTGCTCCTGCTGGCGACGATGATGTCGTCCACATATGTGAATATGTTTCTGCCAACTTGCCCCTCGAGCACAGTTTTGGTAAGCCGGGAGAAGGTGGACCCGGCGTTCTTGAGTCCCTTCGGCATTCTGATGAAGCAATATGTGCCGAAGGGTGTTATAAAACTGGTGCTAGCCTTGTCTTCCTCCTTCATGTATATTTGGTGGTAATCGGAGAAGCAGTCGAGGAGTGACATGACTTCGCATCCGGCCGCACTATCGACTATTTTGTCGATCCGCGGCAAAGGGAAGTTGTCTTTTGGGCAGGCCTTGTTGAGGCTAGTGAAGTCGATGCACATTCACCACTTGCCGCTCTTTTTCTGCACCATCACAACGTTGGAGAGCCACGTGGGGTAAGCCACTGGCTCGATAAATTTGGCTTCTAGGAGGCGGTGTACCTCTGCCTTGGCGGCCTCTGTCTTCTCGTCGGACATTTTGCGAAGCCACTGCTTTTTCGGTCTCACCGAGGGGTCGATTCCCAAGCTGTGCTCAATTATGGATCGGCTGACCCCGACCAGGTCGAGGGCTGACCAAGCGAAGACATCTTTGTTCTTGGACAAGCAGCAGAGGAGTTTCTCCTCTTCCTGCGAAGTGAGGTCTTCGCTGATGGTGACTGTCTGCTTGGGCGTGGCCTGGTCGAGGGGAACAGTCTTGGTCTCGGCGTTGCTCTGCAGCTGTGCCTTGTGCTCTTTGTCGGTTGGGCTGACGGACGCAGGGACTTCGCACTGGGCCGTGAGGCAGTGCACATTTCTTTGTTCGGGGACGAAGTCCCGCTCTATGTTGCGCACAGTCTGTTGATTGCCGTAGACCGCAATGGCGCCTAACGGACATGGTATCTTCATGCACAGGTACAGTCCGTGAATGGCTGCCTCAAACTTGTTGATAGAGCCCCGACCCATGATGGCATTGTATGGATACACCATATCGACGATATCAAAGGTTATTTGCTCACTTCGGGCATTGGGTGCTACACCAAAGGAGAGAGGCAGTTCGATTTTGCCGACAGGAAAAGTGCCCTTGCCGCCGAAACCATACAATGGGTTGTCCGAAAGCTTGATGCCCATGCGGTCGAAGGCATGGAGGAAAATGATGTCTGCTTGACTGCCATTGTCGACTAGGACTTTGTGCAGGTCCCAGCCTGCCACGCTGCAATTGATAACCATGGCGTCGATGTGGGGGGCGCTGCGCAGGTCGACGTCTCGTGCGTTGAAGGTTAGCGGTACGTGGGACCACTTTGTCTGCACGACTGGGCCGGTGATGGCGACGTGGTTGATGCTGCGGTAGTGGTCCCGCTTCTGCCGCTTTGTGTCGAAGTCGGTGCTGGACCCCCCAGTGATCATATGAATGACTCCGCGATACGGCTGATCGGCGAAGTCTTCATGTTTTGGGGCGTGGGGGTGGGGGATGTTCTGATGTTGCTGGTGTGGAGGTGGGGGTGGGGGAGGTACGATTTGTACTTCCTGGTGGTGTTGGTATGCGTGGTGCGGTGGATGCGGGGCGGGGGCGTGGATGTATGGTGGAGGGGGTTGCTGATAAGTGTGCGCGACAACTCTGGGGTTGTCGGCTGGCTGTGCCCGTGCCATCCTGTCTTTGGTGGCCTTCATTTCTGGGCAGTCTTTGGTTTGGTGGGCGCAGTCTTCTCCATGAAAAAGACAGTAGAATCGGCACGGCGGCTGCGCACGCCCCCGACCCCTACCGCGAGTTCCGTTTCCGCGGCCCTGGGGGGATACTCCTGGCGGCGAGGGGCGTCAGCTGCGGGGTGCTGGTTGGCGATGTTGTACACTTGCTGCTGATTGCGGCTGTCTCGACCGGAGTCTGGCTGCGGAGTCCTCGTCCACGTGCGGCTGGACTGTGGAGCATCTTTGGGTTTCCTCTGAGACTCAACCTTGCGCTAGTGGAGCTCTTCGGATTTGGCGTATTTTTCAAATAGCTGATATAATTCCTGGAGGTTCTTGGGCGGGTCCCTGATGCAGTGGCTGTAAAGGACGTCGGCGCGAAGGCCACTGATGGCGTAGTGGATGGCGATCTGGTCATCAACTGAGGGCAGCTGTGACTTGAGTGTTAGAAACTTGCGGTAATACTCCCGCAGAGTCTCTTTTTCCAGCTACTTGCAGAGTGAGAGTTTGGCCAAGGCGTCGGTGTCTGGGCGGTACACTTGGAAGTTGAGCAGGAATTTGTCCCGGAGGCTTCTCCAGGAGTCAATGGACAGCGGGGGCAACCTGGTGAACCAGGTGAGAGCTGGGCCTTCGAGGGCGATGATGAAAGACTTGGCCATTGTGGCGTCGTCCCCTCTGGAAGATGCAACGGCGACCTGATAACTCATGATGTATTGTGCTGGGTCCGTGCTACCATTGTACTTGGGATAGGTCCCTGCCCGAAAGTTGGCAGGCCAGGGTGTCACTTGCAGATGTGGCGCCAGGGGACTTCGCTCGTCGAGGTAGTTGACCCCTTGAAATGGCGCGGCGTGCGGGAAGGCAAAGTGCGGGTCTTCCATTTGCGCGCGCTGTTGCAGGGGTGGCCCGTGCTGCAGGCCGAGGTGGCCTTCGCGTATGTCTTCCGGTTGTGCACGCTGTTGCAGGGGTGGCCCGTGCTGCAGGCCGAGGTGGCCTTCGCGCTGCATCAGCGCGATCTCTCGCTCGAGGTCCTGGGCCTTCTGCTCTTCGTCGCGTATCATTTGCCGCACCTTGGCTAGTGCGGACATGCGCTGGCGCTTGGCCTCCAGTATCTCTTTTTGCCTCTGGAGATTGCGGTTCTTGGGGCACAGGGCGCGCAGATGTAGCTGTTCTTCCGCTGAAACGCCGAGGACTTCACCGTCCTCGGTGAGGTCCACGCCCTCCGGTGGGGCGAAGCCTGGGGGAGGTTGCGGTTGTCCTTCAAGGCCGCAGGTGCAGAGAGCGTCGTCTTCGCAGGTGCGGAGAACGTCGTCTTCAGCAGCCTCTTGGTGGGTGGAGTGGGTGAGTGCGAGGGCCTTGCCCTTTTTTGCGGCCAGCAGTGCTGCCTTCGCAGCATCGTCAGCCTTCGAGCTAGCTTTCTTGGGTGCCATCGCGGGTGGTTTTTTCGTAGCACGAACGGTGGGCGCCAAATGTTGGAACTTGCTCACTGGCGCAAGTTGATCCAACAGGGGGGGTGTAATAGCGCAAACAGGGTTTCAGCACGTGATGGCAAAAGCTCTGTTCATCTAGCCTCTCACGGGCACTGTGCGGGGGTATTTATAGGTATCTGAGTGCCCAGCGTCCTGTGTTAAGGACGCATGTGCCCTCAGACACCTAGGTTATCCCTGGAATATTCCCATAAAGCGGGGTTACATGCCGTAATTACAGGGATGCCTTTACAAATTAGGCCCGTAATGCGCAGCAGCCACGCAGGGCCTGTTACAATGGGTCGTGTGGCCGTGGGCCTGCGTGCTGGACGAGGTCGCAAGATGGGACGACCTCGTCACAGGTCTTCGTCCAGTGACGTATGGAGCGAAGGGTGAGCCTGCCCGTTGTCTTGTCTCCGTTGGTCCAACGATTACGGCGAAGGCATCGAGCGAAGGGTGAGCCTACCCGTTGTCTTGTCTCCGTTGGTCCAACGATTACGGCGAAGGCATGGAGCGAAGGGTGGCGTCTTTGCCTTCGCCCCAACAGTTTTATCTCCGGAACGACGACGGGAGGCTTCCATCATTTTCTCAACGAGTGGTGATCGCCGCCGGCAGCAACCGGTGCTGGGGCACCACGCACGAGAGACAGGAGAAGCTCCAGCCTATTCTGCAGGCTTTGTAGAAGTTACGATATGGGGCCTTACCGCTGCGAGGGTTGTTGCCGCTATCCATCGTAGGAGGGTACTCCCTTTGGCATAGCGGCAGCTGCAGCTCTTGGAGATGAGACTGGGGGTCGATTTGGAGGGCTCGTGGATGTCCTCGGCCCCCCTCCCCGACGACGACCTCCGCAAGCGGGTCATGGGCACGGTAGGGAGGCTGGATGCCGGCGCCCTTATCCATCCTGCGATGCGTCCCGACCATGGGTATGTTTCCCTGGTAAGTATCCGATCCTTCTTGTGTACTGCGTCGTGTTGCCTTCGATTCCCACTGTTGGGATCTTTGCTCTTCTAGGGGTTAAGTTTTTATAAACCCTCCCTGCCGCGGGTCCCAAAGTACGCGGTGGACCGAGCCGCGTGGAGGGTCACCACGGAGGAGAAGAAGAAGAAGGACGCAGAGAAGGCTCGGGCTCGCGAGCGGATGCGAGCTCGGGACGCCTTAGAGAAGCGTCGTCGGAGACAAGAGAGGGACGGGCTCCCGAGGGAGCCGTCGTCGGAGACGCCCGACGACGATGATGACAATGATGATGATGAGGATGACGACATGGTGGCCCATCTTGGCCTCAGCCCGGACCTGGGGCCGGGCCAGGGGTTGCCGCGCCAGCCTCCAAGTGGTCTGGTACCATCAGTGCCCGAGGCCGGGACATCGGGGTCCCAGTCCGAGGAGCGGAGGCAGGCCGAGGGGGCACCTGACCCCTTGGCCAAGGTGGTTCCGTTGACTCCAGGGAGTCAGGCCGACCCCTCTGTCCCTCAGGGGCAAGCGCCCGTGTCGGCTGTGCAGGAGGTCGATCCTCCGGCCGCTGGGCGACGCCTGGGTAGGCCGCTCCTTCGGCGCCTCGGGCGCCCGAGGTGGGAGCGGTGTCGAAGTCGGTTGCAGGGCAACCCTTGGTGGCGCCTGTGGGGACCGAGGCCCGAGGGGTTAGGTGTCTGAGAATGCCTCTGTTTTGGCTTCTTTCGTCGCGTGACTTGAACTTGCTTTCTTTCTTCCTTTCAGCAAGCGGAGGTAGGGCCCAACCGGCCTGGCCCCCACGAAGGCCCTTAAGACGGTACCGGCTTCTGCCGCCGGTGCCGCGGCGCGCCATGCCGGTTGGCTGGTCTCCGCACAGGATGCTCTCGAGCGGGGGGTCCAGGCGGCACGAGCTACCATGGGGCAAGCCTCCCAGGCCGACCCCTCCGCCGGGGCGGTCGTCGTGCCAGGGGAGGCTGCTGACGCGGCCGTGGCCCTAAGCCTGCCTGACGTGTCGCCGGCACCGGCGTCGACTTCTGCCGCGGTCGTTGCTGATTCGCCCGCGGAGCCGTCCACCGCCCCCGACGTCGAGATGGTTGGGGCGTCGCCGCTCGCGGTCGTCCCCAACCCCCCCCCCCCGTTGCTGGCCCCGAGGAGGGGGCAGACGTTGTTGCTGAGGTCGGTGACCGAAAACATGCCACCTTAGCCGAGGGGGAACCCAGCGCGTCGATGGCGATGGTGCCGGACGTGTTGACTGCAGGGGAACCCGACGCCTTGGTGGAGGAGCGCGTAACACCGTGGCCCGTCTCGGGGGGCAGCGTCCTCATCCCCGCACAGCGCAACCCCAATGAGTGGTGCGGGCAGGCGTTCCGATTCTGGAGCCGCGGCGCCTCGAAACCCCTCCTCGTCCTCAACGATGAGTGGGAGGAGCAGTCTCGGGATGAGCTCTGCGAGTATGCCGAGGCGGCGATGGGGTCGCTTTGGTCGACCATGGAGATCCTTTCCAGGGACGTTCCCAGGGTCCTCCAGGTAAGGTTTTCAGGCGCATGCCCTGGGTGGCCAGGGCATTCTTTGTAATACCTTGTCTTCCTTGCTAAGGAACTGGCGGATGTAAGCACTGCCAAGTCGCTGTTCATCCGCCGCGAGAGCAGCGTCTGGGGTTCACTGCGGTCCCAGAGAGCCGCGCTTGCCAAGGCCAATGAGCGCCTCGCCCAACAGGGCACCGAGCTAGCGGACCTTCGGCTGCTCTATGATGATCTGAAGGCGGAGGCAGCGGCGGCGCGGGCAGAGGCGGCGTTGGCACGGACGGAGGCACAGCGGCGGTAGCTGGAGCTTGGTCGGGCCATCGACGAGCGAGACCAGTCTCGGAGCCAGGCTACCGATGCTGTGGGCTGGGCTGAGGCCCTTGAGGGTCAGCTGGCCGAGGTGTCCGCTCGGGCCTAAGCCCTTGCGGTGGACCTGGCTATGGCTGTTGGATCTGCCCAGTCTGCCCAAGTCGTGGCCTCGCAGGAGCGTGCCCGGGCTGAAGGTATGTTTCACCTGCCTTGCGACTTCAATTCCGCTTCATTCTTCAACTCGTGTCTGAAGAATTTGGATCGGCTATCTGCAAAGCTTGAGAGGGCTCTTAATGAGTCCGCCAAGGCGCACGCCCGAGCGGCTGAGCAGAATGAGGCCGACCGTGCGGCTATGTCCGAGGCTATCTCAGGCTTTTGCCGAGCCTTTGACCTCGACGATGTCCCCTCGGGTAGCTCCCCCCAGAGTCATGAGCGGGCCTTGGGCGGCCATGTGCGCAGCAGACTCCGCGGGGCGCTGCATCACGGCGTTAGGCAGGCCTTCGCCGTGCTCGCTTGCCACTATGATATGGACTTGGAGCGGGTCAGCGAGGGGTACTGTCTACCCGACAAAGACGAGGCTGCCTTAGTCGAGGCCCAGAGGCTTGACGCGGCCGCCGAGGGCCCGAGCGCAATGCTGGCCTCCTCCTTCGAGGTGGAGATCCTTCCACCTGCGTCGTCGTGTGAGGCTGGGCCAGACTTTGCCGAAGGCAAAAATGGCGCCGAGGGCATAGCTGCTTCCCCTGCTGATGCCTGATCCTGCTGGAGCAGTTTATTTGTAGCATGCGTGTGTTCATTGCGGCCGCCGAGGCCTAAACACTTTCATCGTCGTATCATAAAGCTGTGTTTTCTTTCCTCTTGTTTCGTGCGCCATGACTTGTTCGTTAGAAGCAGAACCACTTGTCCGAGCGAGAGTTACTTTTCGCGGAAGGTGACGAGTGGGGTATCCGTATCCCGGAGGCGTAGGAGTCCCTCGGCTCGGTCGGCCTTGCCGCTTACGTGTACTCTCGTCGTTTTTAGGATCCCACTATCAATACAGAAGTCGAAAGCACGAAAGGTTGTTTTGGTAGAAAATTTTTCTGAGGAAAATTTTGACGCAGAGGGGTTTCCCCCCTTCTAGCCCCCGAGGGAGGGTCGGGTTTTGCTGAGGTGAGGCCGACCCTTCCTTGACGGTTAGACTTTATGTATGTAAAGAAAATGGGGTACACGAACGACTTAAAACATCTTAAGGGTAGAAGCGATGTAGCTGTTGGATGTTCCAAGCGTTGCTGTAGACTTCACCTTGGTCGTTGGCCAACTTGTATGTTCTGGGCTTCAAGATCTGGGCGATGATGAAGGGCCCTTCCCAGGGAGGAGTGAGCTTGTGGCGCCTTCGAGCGTCCTGTCGCAGACAAAGCACCAAGTCTCCCACTTGGAAGCCTCGGGGCCGAACGCTTTGGACGTGGTAGCGTCGCAGCGACTGCTAGTACCGTGCCGAATGTAGTAAGGCGACATCCTGTGCCTCCTCGAGATGGTCCAGCGAGTCCTCTCGGCTGGTCTGGTTGCTTCGATTGTCGTACGCCCTGGTCCTCGGGGAGCCGTATTCTAAGTTCGTGGGGAGGATGGCCTCGGCCCTATAGACTAGAAAAAATGGCGAGAAACCCGTGGCATGGCTCGGCGTTGTCCTCAGACTCCAGACCACCGAGGGTAGCTCTTTCATCCACCGCATGACGAACTTGTTGAGGTCGTTGTAGATCCTCGGTTTGAGTCCCTGCAAAATCATACCGTTGGCACGCTCCACCTGCACAATCGTCATGGGGTGAGCTACGGCGGCCCAGTCCACACGGATGTGGTGGTCGTCGCAGAAGTCCAAGAATTTTCGGTGAACTGCGTGCCATTGTCGGTGATGATGGAGTTTGGGACCTCGAATCGATGGATGATGTTGGTGAAGAATGCCATCGCCTGCTCAGACCTGATGCTGGTCAAGGGTCGGACCTCGATCCACTTGGAGAATTTGTCGATGGCGACCAGTAGGTGCGAGAAGCCCCCGGGTGCCTTCTGCAAGGGACCGACGAGGTCTAGACCCCACACAGCAAACGGCCAGGTGATCGGTATCGTCTGTAGGGCCTGAGCGGGCAGGCGTGTCTGCTTCACATAGAATTGACACCCCCGGCAGGAGCGAACAATCCTAGTGGCGTCGGCCACCACGGTTGGCCAGTAGAAACCTTGTCGGAAGGCATTTCCCACGAGGGCTCGAGGTGCTGCATGGTGGCCGCAAGCCCCCGAGTGTATTTCTTGCAACAGCTCTTGTCCTTGGGCGATGGATATGCATCGTTGGAGGATGCCCGAGGGGCTGCGGTGATAGAGTTCCTTTTCATCACCCTGCAAGACGAATGATTTGGCGCGCCGAGCCAGCCGCCGAGCTTTGGCCTTGTCGAGGGGAAGCTCTCCTCGGAGGAGATATTCCAGGTACGGGGTCTGCCAGTTCGGATCTGGCGTGACCCCATTCTGTTCCCCCTCGACGCGCAAGGCCTCTTCCTCGATGGCCGAGGGTACCTCGGGCTGGGCCGAGGCTTCCTCAGGCTCGGGCGCGTCGTCGATCTTGACAGATGGTTGATGTAGGTCTCTAGAGAAGACGTCCGGGGGAACCGTCGTCTGCCCCGAGGCTATCTTCGCCAGCTCGTCCGTAGTCTCGTTGTACCGTCGGGTGATGTGGTTGAGCTCCAACCCGTAGAACTTATCTTCCAGGCGCTGGACTTTGTCGCAGTAGGCTTCCATCCTCCGGTCGTGGCAATGGGAGTTCTTCATGACTTGGTTGATGACAAGCTATGAGTCGCCACGAGCGTCGAGGCGCCAGACCCCTAGCTCGACGGTGATGCGCAGCCCTTTAACTAGAGCCTCGTACTCGGCCACGTTGTTTGACGCCGGAAAATGGAGGCGAATGACATAGTGAAGATGCTTTCCGAGGGGTGAAACGAAGAGCAAGCCAGCGCCTGCTCCTATTTTCATGAGTGACCCATCGAAGTACATGGTCTAGAGCTCGGGTTGGATTGGAGTTGTCGGCAACTGGGTGTCAGTCCACTCAGCCAGGAAGTCCGCCAAGACCTGGGATTTTATGGCCTTCCGAGGAGCGAATGATAGCGTCTCGCCTATGAGTTCCACCGCCCACTTTGCTATCCTACCCGAGGCCTCACGACACTGGATGATCTCCCCCAGGGGGAAGGATGACACCACAGTCACCGGATGAGACTCGAAGTAGTGTCGCAACTTTCGTCGTGTCAGAATCACTACGTAGAGCAGCTTCTGGATCTGTGGGTAGCGGACTTTGGTCTCAGGAAGCACTTCGCTGATGAAGTAGACTGGCCTCTGGACGAGCAGTGCATGCCCTTCTTCTCGTCTCTCGACTACGATCGCGACGTTGACCACCTGAGTGGTCACGGCTACGTAGATCAAGAGGGCTTCTCCTGCAGCGGGGGGCACCAGGATGGGTGTATTTGTAAGGAGCGCCTTAAGATTCCCGAGCGCTTCCTCAGCCTCGGGGGTCCAAGTGAAGCGCTCGGCCTTTCTTAAGGGGCAGTACAGAGGCAAGCCTTTCTCGCCAAGGCGTGAGATGAAGCGGCTCAGAGCAGCAAGGCATCCCATGACCCTCTGTACTCCTTTCAAATCTTTGATCGGTCCCATGTTGGTGATGGCCGCGATTTTCTCCGGATTGGCCTCGATGCCTCGCTCGGAGACGATGAATCCAAGGAGCATGCCTCGGGGGACTCCGAAGACACACTTCTCGGGATTGAGTTTCACGCCTTTCGCTCTCAGACACTTGAATGTCGTTTCAAGGTTAGAGAGGAGGTCGGAGGCTCTCTTCGTCTTGACAACGATGTCATCGACATAAGCCTTGACCGTTCCGCCGATGTGTTCTCCGAACACGTGGTTCATGCACCTCTGGTAGGTGGCGCCTGCATTCCTCAAACCAAATGGCATCGTAGTGTAACAGTACATGCCAAAAGGTGTGATGAAAGAAGTCGCGAGCTGGTCGGACTCTTTCATCTTGATTTGGTGATAGCCTGAGTAGGCATCGAGGAATGACAGGGTTTCACACCCAGCAGTGGAGTCCACGATTTGATCGATGCGAGGTAGAGGGTAGGGAACTTTCGAACATGCTTTGTTTAGACCAGTGTATTCTACACACATCCTCCATTTCCCATCCTTCTTCCTTACAAGAACAGGGTTAGCTAACCATTCGGGATGGAATACCTCTTTGATAAACCCTTCCGTGAGTAGCTTGTGGATCTCCTCGCCTATGGCCCTACGCTTTTCTTTGTCAAAACGGCGCAGGGTTTGCTTCACGGGTCGGGCTCCAGCTCTGATGTCCAGTGAGTGCTCGGCGACATCCCTCGGTATGCCGGGCATGTCCGAGGGACTCCAGGCAAAGACTTCGGCGTTTGCGCGGAGAAAGTCGACGAGCACTGCTTCCTATTTGGGCTCGAGCTCGGAGCCAATCCGAACTTTCTTGCTGGCGTCGTTGCTGGGGTCGAGAGAGACGGACTTGACCGCCTCGACTGGTTCGAAGTTGCCAGCGTGCCGCTTTGCGTCGGGCGCCTCCTTGGAGAGGCGTTCCAGGTCGACGATGAGGGCCTCGGACTCGGTGAGGGCCTCAGCGTACTCCATGCACTCCACGTCGCATTCGTACGCGTGGCGGTACGTGGATCCAACGGTGATGATCCCATTCGGGCCTGGCATCTTGAACTTGGCGCATCATGGTCTTCCCAACACCGCATGGTAGGTTCCTCGGAACCCGACGACCTCGAATGTGAGAGCTTCCTTTCGGAAGTTAGAGGGAGTCCCAAAGCAGACAGGTAAGTCGATCCGTCCGAGGGGGAGGATTTGCTTTCCTGGCACGATCCTGTACAAGGGTGCCGCACCGGCCCGGATCTCAGACCTATCAACCCCCAAGAGTTCTAGGGTCTCGGCGTAGATGATGTTAAGGCTGCTGCCTCCGTCCATGAGGACTTTGGAGAGCCTAACATTGCCGATGATCGGATCAACGACGAGCGGGTACCTTCCTGGGCTTGGCACGAAGTCGGGGTGGTCACCTCGGTCGAAGGTGATAGGCTTGTCGAACCAGTCTAGGTAGACTGGCGCTGCCACCTTCACCAAGCAGACCTCCCGATGCTCCTGCTTGCTGTGCCGAGCCGAGGCGTTCGTCGCCTGCCCACCGTAGATCATGAAGTAGTTGTGGACCTCCGGGAACTCCTCTTCCTTGCCGCCCTCCTTCTTGTCGTTGTCATGACCCTTGCCATCTTCCGCAGGGGGCCCGGTCCTATGGAAGTAGCGCCGGAGCATGACACATTCTTCGAGGGTGTGCTTGACGGGCCCCTGGTGATAGGGGCACATCTCCTTGAGCATCTTGTCGAACGTGTCGGCCCCTCCAGGAGGTTTCCGAAGGTTCCTGTGCTCGGCCGCAGCGACGAGATTCGTGTCAGCGGCATCATGCTTCGCTTGCGACTTGTTCTTGGCCTTCTTCTTCGTGCCCCGCTGGGCGGACACCTCGGGAGCATCTTTCTTCGGCTCTCCCTGAGGCTGCTTGTCCTTTCGGAAGATGGCTTTGACCGCCTCTTGACCTGAGGCAAACTTGGTGGCGACGTCCATCAGTTCGCTCGCACGGGTGGGAGTCTTGTGCCCCAGTTTGCTCACCAGGTCTCGGCAAGTGGTGCCGGCGAGGAAAGCCCCGATGACATCCGAGTCGGTAACGTTGGGCTGCTCGGTGCGCTGCTTTGAAAACCGCCGGATGTACTCTCGGAGGGACTCCCCTGGCTGCTAGCGGCAGCTTCGGAGATCCCACGAGTTCGCAGGGCGCACGTACGTGCATTGGAAGTTTCCCGCGAAAGCCTTGACCAGATCGTCCCAGTCGGAGATCTGCGCAGGAGGCAGATGCTCTAGCCAGGCTCGGGCAGCGTCGGAGAGGAAAAGGGGTAGATTACGGATGATGAGGTTGTCATCATCCGCCCTCCCAACTGGCATGTCAGTTGGTAGTCCACGAGCCACAGCTCCGGCCTCGTCTCCCCCGAGTACTTGGTGATGGTAGTCGGGGCTCGGAAACGGGCAGGGAACGACACTCGTCGTATGGCCCGACTGAAGACCCGCGGACCGGGTGGTTCGAGCGAAGGACTACGATCCTCCTCACTGTTGCAGCGTCCCCACGCCTGGGATGGTAGCCTTGGCGCACCTTCTCGTCGAGGTGGGCTCGATGGTCGAGATGGTGGTGCTCGTTGCCGAGGCGATCCCGGGCGGCAGGTGCCTCATCCCGCGTGCGCTCGGGATGGATCGAGGCTTCCCGAATGCGTCAGGAGGACACCGCGTGATGCTCCGAGGGGTCAGCTCGCCTGCGAGAGGCGGAGCTCTCGGCTCGTCGAACCGTGGCGCCTTCCAGGAGATCCTTGAGTTCGCCCTAGATACGCCGTCCCTCGGTGGTGGATGGCTCCGGCATGGCTCGAAGTAGCATCGCCGCTGCAGCTAGGTCCTGGCCGGACCCGCTGACGGTCGGGGGCAGCGCTGCCCTGGCATTGTCGACGATGCGGTGCTGGATGTCTTGGGTCCGACGACAGGCTCCTCCGGCGAGTGCTTGGCCTGCCCACTCCTGTTCGATGTTCTGTCGGAGCTGCACAAGCCGGCCTGCTTCCCCGTCGACCTAGGCCTGCATCTCGCGGATTTGCTCGAGCTGTATGTCCTGACCCCCCGCAAGGACTGGGACCACAGCTATCTCCCGCAGGATGTCAATGCGAGATGCGGGCCCAGGGGGATCGTCAACCTCCGGCATACCGAGGTGGTTCCCTTCGTTGTGATCTCCCTGATCGACGTAGAAATATTCGCGACTTGGGCCGTAACCTTCGTCTTCGAGGTCATGGCCAGTGTCAGAACAACCAGAGAGGCACTGGTCACATGCGAACATGAAGTCCCGCATGGCATCGGGGTCATTGAGGCTAGAGAAATCCCAACCGGAGTCGGGGTCGTCCTCTTTCTCAGAACTCGCCGGTCCGAAGGTTGAGACGGCTGTCAGTCGGTCCCAGGTCGACCACATGTGGTACCCCGAAAGGTTTGGATATGCCTTTATGAAGGCGCTCACCATAGCAGGGTCACTAGGTGGATCGAAGCTGAACCGAAAAGGTACGGGATGGAAAACGGATGGTACCTCTTGGTCGATGGACGGTGGTGAAGTTGTGTCCGGGGCGGAGCACACCGTCATCTCAGGTACAAGGGTAACGCCCAGCAGGTCCTTTGCGAGGGTGCTGGCGTCATCAGTCCGCTTGGGGCTGACACGTCGCGGGGAAGTGACACCCGCTGTCGTCTCAGGTGCGAGGACAATGCCCGACATGTCCCCCGGGGGAGTGCCGGCATCGTCGACTCGCTCTGGTGCGACAGCCGACAAGGTGCCGCCTCCTGCGTGGCCATGGTTGCCTCGTCTTCGCCTCCTCCGGTGAGGAGGGTGGCGGGGATGACTGGAGTGCTCCTCTTCTGCCGCGGGGAGATGCTGTCGCCGAGCTCGCCGCCGCCGGGCGAGTCGAAGACTGTCGTTGTCGTCGCGCCGTGGGGGAGGAGTACCATGTCGTAGCTGCCGTCGAGGGACATGAACTCGAGACTCCCGAAGCGGAGCACCGTCCCGGGCTGAAGAGGTTGCTGAAGACTCCCCATCTGGAACTCAATGGGAAGGTGTTCGTTAACACGCAGCAGGCCCCTACCTGGCGCGCCAACTGTCGGCATTTCGGACCCGGGGGGTCCCTGGACCGATGAGTGAAATCGCTGCGTGCCCCTACCCAGATGGGTTGGCGCGGGATGGAACACAAGAGGTGGGACAAGCCTTGTATTATCCTGCACCAGGGGTGCCGCTCGTAGTAGGGGTTTCAAGCGCGTCGCGTGAGGGAGAGAGATATAGAGAGCGGGAGCCCGTTCGTCCGCTCCTTCCCCCGTGCGAACCCCCCTCCAGGATGGGCGTGGACCTCCCTTTTATAGACCTAAGGAGAGGGTCCAGACGTACAATGGGGGGTGTAGCTATGCGCTAATGTGTCCGGCAGAGAGATGCCCTAGCCGCGTGTACATGCCATCGTGGCTGTCGGGGGAGAGCTTGAACCCTGTACACGTGGTAGCGTGGTCGTCGGAGAAGTGCCTGAGTCCTGTAGGAGCATAGCTGGCAGTGCGGCAAGGATCCCGCTGATGTCTCCTTGCTGCCGTAAGGGGCTGAGAGCCACCAGCGTCATGGTGCACGCGGGGCACCATCATTACTCGTCGCCGGGGTAAGCTAGATGGGACTACGGTCTTGTTCCTTGTAGCCTGAGCAGGCTAGGAATAGGGTAATGATGTATCCCCTGTTGGTGCGGTCGGTCCGAGCCCAAGGTCGAGCGAGGCGGAGAATTCTCTTGAGGCCGAGGCCGGGGTCGGGCGAGGACACGATTCCTCCCGAGACCGAGGTCGAGGCCGAGTCCGAGGGTCGAGCGAGGCGGAGACCTCCTCCCGAGGCCGAAGCCTGAGGTCGAGGCCGAGTCCGGGGGTCGGGCGAGGTGGAGACCTCCTCCCGAGGCCGGAGCCTGAGGTCAGGCGAGGCGGAGCTTCCTGTTGCGCCCGGGGCCGAACTCGGTGGTTGATCGTGACTTGTTGTCAGTCTTCGCCTGGGTGGTTGGCACGGCAGTCGGAGCGGGGCGAGCGGCACTGTTTTCCTGTCATATCGGACAGTAAAAGAGAGGGGCGAAGTGACTGCGGTCACTTCGGCCTGGCCGACTGAGGCGCGTGTGTCAGGAAACGGCGTCAGGCATCCCCTGCATTGAATGCGCCTGCGAAGCGGTCGGTTGGTGAGGCGGTCTGGCCAAGGTTGCTTCACAACGAAGCCTGCCCGAGCTGGGCTTCGGGAGAGCCGAGGGGGTGCCCGTTGCCTGAGACGACCCTCGGGCGAGGCGAGAACTCGTTTGGGACTACTGCTCCAGCCCGAGGCAGGGCTCGGGTGAGGTGGCGTCCCTTGGGTGGACGAAGCCTTGACTTGAACCGCGCCCGTCAGTTGGTCTGAGGGTGTTTACTAGCTGTGATTAGAAGTGTTGGGGGTACCCCTAATTATGGTACCCGACACCCATCTATCTAATTATCGTGGTAGAATGGTTTTGGATCTTCTCTGCAACAAGGCAAGCCCCGGTGCATTTTCCACCCTCCTTGTATTTACAAAATTTTATCACTTATATGATGCATTAGGTGATAGGAGTTGATTGATTAAACACTTGATGCATTACCATTCCTTGAAAGAATTGATTACCATACCTTGTCACCTGATTTATAAAAGCTAGAGATGCTTAATCATGCGGATAGATTAAAAAATGTTTTTGATCTATGACTCATAATTTCTAAAAGAAAATTGGCTTGGGATAATGAAGGCATCATCTGCAGTGAGAAGTTCATTATCCAGGCTTGGCCCCTCTATCAGGCGCCAAATGTTTTGAGAAATAGTATAAGTAAACTTGTGGCTGGGCGGTTGACTTGCACCAGAACGTAGTCTCGGTGTAGTGTCTCTGTTTGTGTCGATTAAGGACCGTACCGATTGTAGGCCTGTTGATCAAGGACCTTTTAGCTGGCCACATACCTCGTCATGGGTAAGCCTGAACCCGGCTATTCCATACGTGGAAGGACAACCGCGCACTGGGCGTGGGAGATGGTGGGAGTAGCAGTTATCCTCCTAGCAAGAGGCTAGATGGTAGGGTAATGTGCTCCCGGGTAGAGCGGACCAGTTCATGTAGTGGAGGATCCGAGGGAATGGTTGACATATGCAAGGGTTAAGTGCTACATATGTCGTGTGGTTGGAGATCCCCAAATGGGTATTAATCGATTCGGATCGCACTTCTTGGTAATGAAGACTAGATCACTGCTCTGCATCGTAGTTAATAAGTATAACAAAGATTTAATTAAAAAAAACTAGTGTAGGCCAAGTGTATGATCTAGATTAGGCAAATCTATATTTAGGTTAGTAGATTCAAGTAACAACCTAATCTGTGAAATAAAACTTAGCTTAAGGATCTACTTAGTAAGCTTGCTTTTCTACAAAAAGGAGTCTTTGATAATTGATGAGCTTTTCCCTTGATTCCCAAAAGCTAGCATGCCCTTGGGAGTCTTTTCCTTAGTCGGGTAAGTCTTGCTGAGTAATTGCCTACTCAGGGTTTTATTCCCTATGTTGTTGCAGCAAAGGTTTTGTTGTCTTTGGCTTCATTAGTTGCTTCATGTGGAGGTCTTCAAGCTTAGTTTGCCTATGTGTATTCCTTATGGAAAGGCTTCGCCTTTCCAAGTATTGTAATTAAGTTATGCACTTTAAAGACTAGCAGGACTTGTAAATATTATAACTCTTTCTAGCATATCAAACTTGAGTTTTGAAAATGTAAAGAATGTTTTTAAGTCTTTCGCTCTGTCTCCGAAGTGTGTGTGTATCAAATGTGATTACTGTAATATACATGTTTTGTGGGAGATCCTTGGGATGATGAGTTCAAGTTTATGAACTCGATAGCCTTGTTAAGTTACTCGATAAATATGCATAGCAATCTGAGGCCATTATGGCAAGGATTGGTGCATGTGGGCCTGATAACTTGGGAGGGCTGTCACAATGTCATCGACATATATTTGGCATATAAACAAATCATCATTGCAAGTTTTAGTGAAAAGAGTAGGATCAACTTTTCCGACCTTGAAAGCATTAGAAATAAGGAAATCTCTAAGGCATCGCCGACCCCTCCCTTCTCTTTCCCAGCGCCCTCTCTCCTACCTCTTTCTATAAATCACATGATAGACCTCCATAAGCTGATTCCCGGCCATCCTGACTGCTCCTCGTGCTTCCTCCTCCTTGCTCGTTCAACGCCACTGCCTCGTCATCCTCTGCTCACTACCGAAAGCCACTCGCCGCAACTGGAGAGTCGTCCTAAGCGCCACATCGACCCTGCCACCAGCATCCGGCATTCCGCTGTCTAGACCATCGCCTGGAGCCCCTGCCCCTCTCGCCGTCGTCCTCTACATGCAAGGATTCAAGGAGGAAAGGTGGAAGACGACAATTTCTTGTTTTGGTCCCTGGATGTTGTGTGATTCACGCTCAAAGATTTATGTAGTTCTAATAACTTTGAAATAGGACCCTGTTTATTATGTGCTAGCCCCCAAAGTCTATGTTTAAATGTGTATATACCCTTGCAACAATGTTACTTGTATAAAACATATATATTTCATGTATGAATAATTTGTTTTAAGTTTTATTAACCCTGTAGCTATGTAATGATCATATTTTTTAGCATTAGTTTCATGTTTTTGTTGTGTAATTTAATAATGTTTAATAAAGTTGTTGCAAATATAGTTCCTTTTGAGTAAGTCAAAGAAAATGTAACTCATATAACTTATACTTAGCGGTAATAAATTGGGATTCAGACTATTCATCTGAAAGTGTGTTGAAACAGTTGAACTAGTGATCATGGTGACCATAGTTTAAATAGTAGCTTAATATAACTGATCTAATGATCCTTAGGTTATGTGCCTCTTAAATATTATTGTTGGTCACTTGTTCTCAAATGCTATAAATCAAGAACTAGGCAACACAATTGTTAATGGTTAAAGACCTTCGTCCTTCGAAGCACTATTTCCTTTTGGATATAATGATCTTCAGACGAAGGTCATGAAGGACACACTTTCATCATTTTGGGATATAAATATGAATGCGACTAAGAAAGTAAAGGAGCACAAAGAAATAGAGATAACAATAATCATGTATCAATAATCTATTTATTTTTTGGTATTCTATAAACATGAATAAACATCAATAATATTCATATTACATTGGTACCTTTGGCTTGCCAGAAGGTGGGGGCACGAGAATGTCGTGGGAGTGATTAGAATCCAGCGTGAACAGTATGGTGTTACTGTTCATCTATTTATAGGCACGGGACGCAACCCGAGTAAAAGTACATTTATGTCCCTGGTAACTATCTATAATATTAACAAGAATTATTAAGGACTGTATGGTTTTTATCCTTTTTCAGTTGTTATTGTACTTGAGCTTCGTCAACATGTTTAGCCGAAGTTCTTTGGCTTCTAGCTTCGTCCCCACTCTTTATTTTCCTTCATTCTGTTATAAGAGAAGTTCTCCATCTCAAAGCCGAAGCTTCCTGTAACTATTCATAATCATGCTAAAAACATATGGTTAGTCATATTTTGAGGACCTTCGTAAGAGGAAGGCCCCCAATAGTAGCCCCTCGCAGTATCAATTTGTTTCTTTGTAACAAATTTAGACTGCGATGTGAACAAAGGCCTTTAACCGAAGGTCCGAAAAAACACCTTCCCTTCTCTAGAATAGCAAACGAAACTGACATGCCGGCCCCACCAAATCGTGGGGCGGTAGGCATATAAATAGGAGCTCGTATTGAAATCATTTGATCGGATTTTAAGCTTTAGCATTTAAACAAGGTTTGGTTTAATGGCTGACAAAAAGAAGACTGTCGACCCGGCAACGTTCGAGTTTTAAGAAGCTATGGAGAGAACAAATGCAGAAAAGATTGCGCATGAGACACTAGCTGGGATATCTGAGGGTTCCAGTGATAGTGAAGACTTTGATGCAGAAAGTGAGAATGAGGGTGCCGAAGATCAGCCCTAGAGACCAAGTCATGTTGTCTTCGGGAAGTCAACGATCAAGCAAGGACAAATTGATGCAATGAGGGGAAGGTACTTTCGTGACATTTCTATTATGAGGGCTGGAGGGGAGAATAATGTCCCTCTACCCGAAGCTAACGAGGTGGTTGTCAATAGAAGCTTCATGAAAGCAGGGTTTGGTTTCCTCTGGATAAGATGCTGGTCAAAGTCCTGAAAACTTTCGAAATTTACCTTCATCAGCTTAGCCCCGAAGCCATCATCAAGATGGGGATTTATATTTGGGCCATGAGGAGCCAAGGGCTAGAACCAAATGCAAAATGTTTCTGCAATATGCATGAATTGTCTTATGAGACGAAGGCCACCGGAAAAGAGCAATATCACAACAACTTTGGTTGCTACGGCTTCGTAACCCGCTCTGAGGTGAGCAACCTTGTTCCAACATTTCGCAAGAGATGGCCAGGAGCCTGGATGGAAGAATGGTTCTATATGAAGAATGATCTGGTTGAAAGGGAAGACATCAAGGGGATTATCCAACATCCTATATGGTCTCACTTCAGCATAAGGAGACCATCCCATTCCCTTGGGAATGACATACAAGCGTGCCAAGCTGCTTTTAACATAGTATGCACTTACATAGGCACCAGAGACTTAGTCTAGGAGCATATTGCTTACAAAGTGTGGCCACTCAGAAGCGGGTGGGAGATGCCGACAGAGGCTACTGCTTGGTCTAGCCAGGGTGGCTTAATTTATTTGAAGTATACATTCAAATACAGGAGCCAATTTGATGAGCCAAACGACGACTGGCTAGATGCCATTGAAGCAACCAGCGATGAACTGCTTGGTGCTTATTCAAGGGCCGAAGATGATGCTATGACGGTGGCCTTCAAAGGTCGAGGCAAGAAAAGGTTGAATAGGGTTTTTGATGTCATTGGTTTCATATACCCAGAATACTGCTATCCTTCACGAAAGCAAGGAAAGAAAAGAAGAGCTGCTGCTTCGGCGATTTCTACTACGCCAAAGCCGAAGAAAGTTAAAGTTTTGACACATCACCCCGAGCGCGCTGAGATGGCCGAAGAGGCGAGGCCTGCTGAAGGGTCTTCTTCTGCTTTTGAGTCAAGTCACCCCGCTCCTGCCAAAGCTAAGGCAGAATCGGTCGAAGAGCCAAAACCGAAGATAGCAGCGGAGCAGCTGAAAGCTTTGAGTCCATTGCAAGAAACGGAACTACCGAAGGTACCAAAGATCACTTCAGTAACTTCAAAGAGAAGAAGGATGGCCAGCGTATTAGACGCTGTTATAGAATCTGTAAAGGCGTCAACTCCTGCCTCAGCACATGCTGCAGAGGGCGAAGCCCTAAAGAAATCTAGCGAAGCTACCATAGCGCAGACCACTGCTGAAGCTGGACCATCAGTCCCCACCGAAGCAATATCTTTGGAGTGTAACACCGCTAGTGTTATTGTTACTAAAACTTGAGCACAACATCATGAGCATTAGCATATCATGTGTTTGTTACACTTAGAGTGCATTGACTAGGCAAATTTTTTTCAAACAAGTTGTATTGGTGTGACTTGGTATGTGTGTAACCCTAGGGTAGAGTACTTAACCCTAAACTAGGCTTATGAGTGAAAATGAAGCCCAAATAAGTTAAAGTATCAAAACTCATTAGAAATGATCATAAGATATCACATTTAATGGACTTGGGTAGCACCAAAACTCTAGAGTACTAAAAACCCTGAAAAGACCCCTGAAAAGCCCTAAATTGGAACCCTAGGGGGCTAAGTGTAAATTTTGTGCGCTTTTGGACCCAAGTGCAAAAACCAAAGTATTAGAGCACCATAAATCATATGATTCAAAATTGAGGATTTGTAAATCAAATTGTGAATTTGGACTTAATTGCAAAAAGCACCTCATATGCTCCATATGCCTAAGTCTAAATTCAGTTGCATAGGGCTGACTTTGTAGCTCTATATTTCTGAACTTACAAGGAATTTGCCCAGGGTCAATACATCAAGATTATAGAGCTATCATAGGAGTACAACTTTGCTTATGTGATTAAGCCTTGATCACATGCAAAATTTGGAGTAAAATGAGTGCAAAGTCGGGTTGTCAGTCAGCCCTAAGTCTGAATTCTGATTAACAGTGAAGTTGGGTGAACTTAGAGATCCATTTTGAGTAGGATTCTGTGACTATTTGATGGTAGACACTATAACAAAGTTAGAAAGGGATTATAGGGCAACAATTTCCCTGCTAGCCAAAGATCAAGTTGTTACATAAAAATTGAAGAACGAAGCACTACAAATCGCTCTTTCAGAACCACTGATGTCTAGCGCGATGGTACAGTGATTGGATCAGATCGCCAAGTTTAGGGTACCTCGTCATCGGTGACCTTCGCACTACGATTCACACTGATGTTATGATTCATGCCGATAAAGAGTAGATAACCATGAGGGTTAAAAAGATCTCGGGGAAGAAGGTCTTGGCCGGGGCTGAGTCACCGCCGTACCCACTTGCCCACGCGGTCGGTAAAATATCGCCACTTGTGTTCGCTGTGATCGCAGCAAGGGACACGTAGTCGCCTGATTCACCACATTGCCATGATCGTGGCATCCCCGAGATAGTGGCGGTCGCAAGGTGAACACATGCGCTCCACGGTGAGCCTCAGTGATTGCCTCACCAGGGAGATAAGCTCCACTCTCCTCCCGAATTTGGAGCCACCGCCTAAAGCTTATATAAATTGATGCCCCACTCTACTTCACCAAGTTATTACAAACCTAGGACACTAACTCTCATCTCTGATTAGCCACCATAGCCGTAGAATTTGCGTTTTCCCCCAAATTGATCATCTACGCCGCAGTGAATCACCCCGGGCAACCTTGCAGATGCACCTGATCACTCGACAAGTTCAGTATCTATATCCTTTACCTCTCCCAAGAGCGCTTACCGGTCACGCAGATATTACAACACAACGGAGGGGCGAATGAGCGGAAGCAATTACAGTAACTTAATATACATTATAATATAGAAAGAGTGATATTATTACAGACCAGCGGTATATGAGTGCAGAAGTATTATTATTACAAACTTGAGAGGCAAAAACCCCTCCCGCTTAAAAGTATAATGTTTTTAAGGAGGACACATCCTCCTAAGGCATCACTCTTGAGATTCTTCCTTCGGCACCACCTTAGAGCAAAAGCAACAAAAGTTTGCTGCTTCCTCACCTACAATAACATGGGTTTGAAAACCCTGAGTATAAAGTGTACTTTCGCAAGTCTTATTTGTCAAAATAATAGACTCTCAAAGATATGCTGGCTTGAGGGAATCAAGGTAAGGCTTAAACAAGAATTAAGACTCTGTTTGCAAAAATGCTTACTAATAGTGGATCCTTAAAATCCATTTTTATTAGCAAGTTAAGTCATTACCTAAATCTAGAGTTCGTTCTACCTTAGTTCAAGCACTTGGCCTATACTAGCCATCTTTTATCAACCCTTCTTGTTCACTGGAATGCTACGTGTAGGGCAGTGACTAATTCTTTATGTCCAAAAAGTAACGGCGATCCGAATCGATTAATACCCAGCTGGGGATCTCCAATCACACGACATATGTAGCACTTAACCCTTGCATATGTCAACTTGCCACCGGGGTTCTTAAGACCAGATCAGGTTCACGCCAACCAAGAGCACAGATACACCACCGTCCAGCCTCTTGCCACGGAGGGTACATGTTACTCTTGCCATCTCTCCACTCCTATTGCGTGTTGTCTTATTCAGGTATTAGTCTGCCCGAGGCAAAGCTTACCCATGATGAGGCATGTGACCAGTTAAAAGGTCCTCAATCATCAAACCTACATCGACACGGTCCTTAATCGACGCAGACGGAGACTCTACATCGAGACTCTCTTCTCGTGCAAGTCACCCGCCCGGTCTCAGCTTTATCATTTAAAAACCCAAAGTTTGGTACCTAGCAGAGGTACATCTTTTCCGATGTTGAACCCATCATGGCCATGATAGATCCACCATCAAGTTTTATTTTTGTAAACATCCCATCCCACTTGGGGCATCATCTTTTGTCAAAACAAAACATTTTGTTTTTCTAGAGCAAGACTAAGCATCAGAAAAACCTTTACATAAAACAGGTGATCAAGGAAAAGTAATCAACTTTCAAAGGAAGGAAATGCAGCAATCGTTTAGTATGCAACTTCTATTACCTAATGCATCAAGCAAGTGAGAAAGATTTTAAAATAGCAAGGAAGTGGCAAATGCACCGGGGCTTGCCTTGTGTTATAGGAGAGTTGGGCTCTGCTCCACAAATATCGAAATAAAAGCTACTCCCGGCAGGTTGGTCTTCAGGTGGTGGTGGTGCAACTCTTTCTTCAACCACTACTTCTTCCCCGTTCTCTATATATAATCATATATAACCATGAATGCTGATGTAATGCTTATGAAAATGCAGTAATAGAAAAGCTTTATCAAGTTGTATCTTGAATACAATTTTCCTTCATGGTACTCCAGGAAACTAGGGTTTTTGCAGTCAGTATTTTATTTCATAGGGCTGACACTACTAAGAAGATTAGGGTTTTGGGGTTTAGGTATCAAACGTTGTCCAAATCAAGTCAAATTTCACCCAAGGTTTCTAAATATCATTTTAGGCTTATCCAAAAAGTTTAGTGATTTTTGGAGTTATTAAATAATTTTTAAAATTCCAGAGGTATAGGTTTAAGTCCTTTTAAATACTATATAATTCCTTGTTTGGACTAAAAATCCTAAAACTATTTTTATTAAATACTATAGAAATTTATGAGTCCAACAAAATTTGTCTCATATTTTTGGCATTTTCTAGAATTTTCTATGATTTCTTTAATCCTGGCCGAAAAAAGAAAAAGAGAAAGGGTGAACAGTGGTGGGCTGAAACTGGCCTGAGTCGGCCCACGAACGGGGAAATACGCGCGCGCCTGCGCCCGCGTTGCCGGTCTTGCGAAAAGGCCCCTGGTTAATTAAATAACTGGTGAAGTGAAAGGGAAATGTGCCCTTGGGCCATTTCTAAGTATTTTGGTGATTGAGTGCCAACACAAGTGCTTTTGTGTAAATCTATGCAAACTGGTGGACAAAGTGTAAATCAAGTCAAAAGGTATGTTTCTAGACTTAGTACATTGTTTTATGGGCTAATGTATTGTGTCTAAGTGCTGGAAACAGGAGAAATCGAATTGGAAAAGAGATGGCTTTGTTCAGCCAAAGTCTGCGCAGTCTGGGTGCACCGGACTATCCGGTGGTGCACCGGACAGTGTCCGGTGCGCCAGGCTGGCTCTGGCGAACTTGCTGCTCTTGGGACTTCGATGGCGGTGTACGGCTATAAATCACCGGACTGTCCGGTGGTGCACCGGACTGTCCGGTGAGCCGTTCACAGGCGAAGTCGTCGGTCTCGGGAAGCCATCAACGGCGTACGGCTATAATTCACCGGACTGTCCGGTGAGGCACCGGACTGTCCGGTGAGCCAACGGTCAGCCGGGGCAACGGTCGGCCGAGGATTCCGCGCGTGATGCGTGGCCGAGCCAACGGTCACATTGGAGCACCGGACTGTCCGGTGTGCACCGGACAGTGTCCAGTGCGCCAACTGCTCTGAATCTCCAACGGTCAGCTTCGCTAAACAAGGAAAGAAATCCGCACCGGACAGTGTCCGGTGGTTGCACCGGACTGTCCGGTGCGCCATTCGACAGAAGGCAAGAATTGCCTTCCTACAATGCTCTCATCGGCTCCTAGCTGCCTTGGGGCTATAAAAGGGACCCCTTGGCACATGGAGAAGACATCCAAGCATTCTTTGAGCATAGTTGATCACTCACACTTCGTTCTTGCGCACTTGTTCGGCATTCTTAGTGATTTGAGCTCCGTTCTAGTGAGAAACTCGTGATAGTCTCTTGAGTTCAAGTCTGGGTTTTGTGTGTGCGTATTTGTTGTGATCTTTGTGTCGTGTGTGAGTTGCTCATCCCTCCCTTACTCCGTGCTTCTTTGTGAACTTCATGTGTAAGGGCGAGAGACTCCAAGTTGTGGAGATTCCTCGCGAACGGGATATAGAAAAGCAAAGCAAAACACCGTGGTATTCAAGTGGGTCTTTGGACCGCTTGAGAGGGGTTGATTGCAACCCTCGTCCATTGGGACGCCACAACGTGGAAGTAGGCAAGTTTTGTACTTGGCCGAACCATGGGATAAACCACTGTGTCTACCTGTGTTGATCTTCTTGTGGTTATTATGTTTTGTTGAGACTCCTCTCTAGCCACTTGGCATTATTGTGCTAACGCCTAACCAAGTTTTGTGGCATTAAGTTTTCAAGTTTCACAAGATCACCTATTCACCCCCCCTCTAGGTGCTCTCAATTGGTATCAAAGCCGTTCTCTTCACGAAGGGACTAATCGCCCGAAGAGATGGATCCTAAGGGGAAGGGAATTGTGATCAACGATAAGGAGGAGTCCTTCATCAACGAGCCAAAGGATGACAAGCCTACCGACTCAGGCTCGAGCCACAAACGCAAAGATGGGAAGAAGAAGACGAGACGCATCAAGGAGATCGTCTACTACGACGACAGCGATGAGTCCACTTCTTCCCAAAAGGACAACGACGACAACGACAACGACTACGACAAAAGAAAGACGGTTAACTCAAACTTCTCTTTCGATTATTCGCGTATTCTGCATAGCTCAAATACACATTTGCTTTCCATTCCTCTTGGCAAACCTCCACACTTTGATGGGGAGGACTACGGATTTTGGAGTCACAAAATGCGTAGTCACTTGTTCTCTCTCCATCCAAGCATATGGGAGATTGTAGAGAGTGGAATGAAATTTGACAGCTCAGATAGTCCCATGTTTATAAATGAACAAATCCATAAAAATGCACAAGCTACTACTGTCCTTTTAGCATCTTTGTGCAGGGAAGAGTATAATAAGGTGAGCAGCTTGGACAATGCTAAGCAGATCTAGGACACCCTCAGGATCTCACATGAGGGGAACGACGTCACCATGCTCACCAAAATGGAGTTGGTGGAAGGCGAACTCGGGAGATTCGCGATGATAAGGGGCGAGGAGCCAACCCAAACGTACAACCGGCTCAAGACCCTTGTCAACAAAATAAGGAGCTACGGAAGCACGCGATGGACAAACCACGACGTCGTTCGCCTAATGCTAAGGTCCTTTACTGTACTTGATCCACATCTGGTGAACAATATTCGTGAAAATCCTAGGTACACCAAGATGTCGCCCGAAGAAGTTCTTGGAAAGTTCGTAAGCGGGCGAATGATGATCAAGGAGGCGAGATACGTGGACGACGCGTTGAATGGTCCAATCAATGAGCCTCAACCCGTTGCTCTCAAGGCAACGAGGAGCAAGGAGGCGCTACCTAGCAAGGTGGAGCAAGTTGAGGCGGCAGGGCTCAATGATGAAGAGATGGCCCTCATCATCAAGCGCTTCAAGACAGCGCTAAAGGGTCGCAAGGGACAGCCAAGCAAGACCAAGACAAAGGGGAAGCGCTCATGCTTCAAATGTGGTAAGATTGGTCATTTTATTGCTAACTGTCCCGATAATGATAGTGACCAGGAAAAAGGGAACAAAAGGGAAAAGAAGAATAATTACAAGAAGGCCAAGGGCGAGGCACATCTCAGAAAGGAGTGGGATTCGGATTGCTCCTCTTCCGACTTCGATAATGAAGGACTCGCCGCCACCGCCTTCAACAAGTCATCCCTCTTCCCAAACGAGCATCACACATGCCTCCTAGGCGAAGGAGAAGAAGGTATGCACTCGGAATACCACTTATACTTCTTCAAGTGATGAGGAGTCAAGTGATGACGATGAAATAGACTATTCTAGTTTATTTAAAGGTTTAGATAGAAATAAAATTGACAAAATCAATGAATTGATTGATGCTTTAAATGATAAGAATAGGTTATTAGAAAAGTAAGAGGATCTTTTATATGAAGAACATGATAAGTTTGTAGAGGCTCAAAAATCCCTTGCTTTAGAAATCAAAAGGAATGAAACGCTTTCTTGTGAACTATCTACTTGTCATGAAACCATTTCTACTTTAAAAGGTGTTAATGATGATCTAAATGCTAAACTAGAAGTAGCAAGTAAATCTAACTCTTGTGTAGAACATGTTATGATTTGCAATAGGTGCAAAGATTTTAATGTTGATGCTTGTAGTGAACACCTAGCTTGCATTTCTAAATTAAATGATGAAGTGGCTAGTCTTAATGCCCAACTTAAGACTAGCAAGAATGAATTTGACAAGCTAAAATTTGCAAGGGATGCCTACACGATTGGTAGACACCCCTCAATTAAGGATGGACTTGGCTTCAAGAGGGAAGCCAAGAACTTAACGAGCCATAAGGCTCCCATCTCCGCCAAGGAGAAAGGGAAGGCCCCTATGGCTAGTAGTGCTAAAAAGAACTATGCCTTCATATATCATGATAGGAGACATTCTAGGAATGCCTATAGAAGTTATGATGCTTTTGATTCTCATGCCATGTTTGCTTCTAGTTCTTCCTATATGCATGGTAGAGATGTGTCTAGGAGAAATGTTGTTCATCATATGCCTAGGAGAAATGTTGTTAATATTCCTAGGAAAATTAATGAACCTTCTACAATTTATCATGCTTGCAATATTCCCTTTGCTATTTGTAGAAAGGATAAGAAGATAACTACTAGGAAGTTAGGGGCCAAATGTAAGGGAGACAAAACTTGCATTTGGGTCCCTAAGACTATTGTAACTAACCTTGTAGGACCCAACAAGAGTTGGGTACCTAAGACCCAAGCCTAAATTTGCCTTGCAGGTTTATGCATCCGGGGGCTCAAGCTGGATTATCGACAGCGGATGCACAAACCACATGACGGGGGAGAAGTGGATGTTCTCTTCCTACGTCAAGAACAAGGATCCCCAAGATTCAATAATATTCGGTGATGGGAACCAAGGCAAGGTGAAAGGGTTAGGTAAAATTGCTATTTCGTCCGAGCACTCTATTTCTAATGTGTTCTAAGTTGAGTCGCTTGGATATAACTTGCCGTATGTGAGTCAATTATGCAATATGGGATATAATTGTTTATTCACAAATGTAGACGTGTCTGTCTTTAGAAGGTGTGATGGTTCACTAGCTTTTAAGGGTGTACTAGATGGCAAACTTTATTTAGTTGATTTTGCAAAAGAGGAGGCCGGTCTAGATTCATGCTTAATTGCTAAGACTTGCATGGGCTGGCTGTGGCATCGCCGTCTAGCACATGTGGGGATGAAGAACCTCCATAAGCTTCTAAAGGGAGAACACGTGATAGGTCTAACTAATGTGCATTTCAAAAAAGATAGACCTTGTGCATCTTGTCAAACAGGCAAACAGGTGGGAAGCTCTCATCACACCAAAAATGTGATGACCACATCAAGACCTTTGGAGATGCTTCATATGGACCTCTTCGGACCCGTCGCCTATCTAAGTATAGGAGGAAGTAAGTATGGTCTTGTTATAATTGATGATTTTTCCCGCTTCACTTGGGTATTCTTTTTGCAGGATAAATCTGAAACCCAAGGGACCCTCAAGCACTTCCTAAGGAGAGCTCAAAATGAGTTTGAGCTCAAGGTGAAAAAGATAAGGAGCGACAACGGGTCCGAGTTCAAGAATCTTCAAGTGGAGGAGTACCTTGAGGAGGAAGGGATCAAGTACGAGTTCTCCGCTCCCTACACACCACAACAAAATGGTGTGGTAGAGAGGAAGAATAGGACGCTCATCGATATGGCGAGGATGATGCTTGGAGAGTTCAAGACCCCCGAGCGCTTTTGGTCGGAAGCCGTGAACACGGCTTGCCACGCCATCAACCGGGTCTACCTTCACCGCCTCCTCAAAAAGACTTCGTATGAGCTCCTAACCGGTAACAAACCCAATGTGTCTTACTTTCGTGTATTTGGGAGCAAGTGTTATATTCTTGTGAAGAAAGGTAGAACTTCTAAATTTGCTCCCAAAGCTGTAGAAGGGTTTTTGTTAGGTTATGACTCAAATACAAAGGCGTATAGAGTCTTCAACAAATCATCGGGTTTGGTTGAAGTCTCTAGCGACGTTGTATTTGATGAGACTAATGGCTCTCCAAGAGAGCAAGTTGTTGATCTTGATGATGTAGATGAAGAAGACGTTCCAACGGCCGCGATACACACCATGGCGATTGGCGATGTGAAACCACAGGAACAATTGGAGCAAGATCAACCTTCTTCCTCAACAATTATGCATCCCCCAACTCAAGATGATGAACAGGTTCATCAAAAGGAGGCGTGTGAACGAGGGGGAGCTCAAGATGATCATGTGATGGAGGAAGAAGCGCAACCAGCACCTCCAACCCAAGTTCGAGCAACGATTCAAAGGAATCATCCCGTCGACCAAATTTTGGGTGACATTAGCAAGGGAGTAACTACTCGTTCTAGATTAGTTAATTTTTGTGAGCATTACTCCTTTGTCTCTTCTATTGAGCCTTTCAGGGTAAAGAGGCCTTGCTAGATCCGGACTGGGTGTTGGCCATGTAGGAGGAGCTCAACAACTTCAAGCGCAATGAAGTTTGGACACTAGTGCCTCGTCCCAAGCAAAATGTTGTGGGAACCAAGTGGGTGTTCCGCAACAAACAGGACGAGCACAGGGTGGTGACAAGGAACAAGGCTCGACTTGTGGCAAAAGGTTATGCCCAAGCCGCAGGTTTGGACTTTGAGGAGACTTTTGCTCCTGTGGCTAGGCTAGAGTCCATTCGTATTTTGCTAGCATATGCCGCTCACCATTCTTTCAGGTTGTTCCAAATGGATGTGAAGAGCGTTTTCCTCAACGGGCCAATCAAGGAGGAGGTGTACGTGGAGCAACCCCCTGGCTTCGAGGATGAACGGTACCCCGACCACGTGTGTAAGCTCTCTAAGGCGCTCTATGGACTTAAGCAAGCCCCAAGAGCATGGTATGAATGCCTTAGAGACTTTTTAATTGCTAATGCTTTCAAGGTTGGGAAAGTCGATCCAACTCTTTTCACTAAGTCTTGCGATGGCGATCTTTTTGTGTGCCAAATTTATGTCGATGACATAATATTTGGTTCTACTAATCAAAAGTCTTGTGAAGAGTTTAGCAGGGTGATGACGCAAAAATTCGAGATGTCGATGATGGGCGAGTTGAACTACTTCCTTGGGTTCCAAGTGAAGCAACTCAAGAACGGCACCTTCATCTCCCAAACGAAGTACACGCAAGACTTGCTAAAGCGGTTTGGGATGAAGGACGCCAAGCTCGCAAAGACGCCGATGGGAACTGACGGACACACCGACCTCAACAAAGGAGGTAAGTCCGTTGATCAAAAAGCATACCGGTCCATGATAGGTTCTTTGCTTTACTTATGTGCTAGTAGACCGGATATTATGCTTAGCGTATGCATGTGTGCTAGATTTCAATCTGATCCAAGGGAGTGTCACCTTGTGGCTGTGAAGCGAATCCTTAGATATTTAGTAGCTACGCCTTGCTTCGGGATCTGGTATCCAAAGGGGTCTAACTTTGACTTGATTGGATATTCAGACTCCGACTATGCTGGATGTAAGGTCGATAGGAAGAGTACATCGGGGATGTGCCAATTCTTAGGAAGGTCCCTGGTGTCATGGAACTCTAAGAAACAAACTTCCGTTGCCCTATCCACCGCTGAGGCCGAGTATGTTGCCGCAGAAAATGAGAGTCCCACTCCTATGTGACAATGAGAGTGCTATCCGAATAGCGGAAAATCCTGTTGAGCACAGCCGCACAAAGCACATTGACATCCGGCATCACTTTTTGAGAGACCACCAGCAAAAGGGAGATATCGAAGTGTTTTATGTTAGCACCGAGAACCAGCTAGTCGATATCTTTACCAAGCCTTTAGATGAAAAGACCTTTTACAGGCTGCGTAGTGAGCTAAATGTCCTAGATTCGCGGAACTTGGATTGATTTATAGCATACATGTGTTTATGCCTTTGATCATGTTCCTTATGCATTTTGTTGTTTACTTGTGGTGCTCAAGTTGTATAAACACTCCCCGGACCTCACAAGTCCTTTTGCATGTGATGCACATATTTAGGGGGAGTTGTGCTACAACTTGACCCTTTGAGACTAACCTTGTGCTTGAGTTTGCTTGATTTAGTCTCAAAGGAAGTTTGAAAGGGAAAAGGTGGACTTGGACCATGAAAGACTTCCACTGCACTCCGATGAGAGGGTAACTTATTCCAAGTTCATCTCATGTACTCCTATTGCCTTTGTATTCTTATTTGAAGATTTTGGTGAGGCAATGGGGTTAAAGGGCCAAGATTTATCCCGTTTTGGTGCTTGATGCCAAAGGGGGAGAAAATAAGGCCAAAGCAATAAATGGATCAGCTACCACTTGAGAATTTTGAAAATAATAGAATAGAGGTTTTGTTTTGTCAAAATACTCTTATTGGCTCTTTTTGTCAAAAAGTTGGTCTCTTGTGGGGAGAATGGTTGATTATGGGAAATAGGGGGAGTTTTTGATACTGTGATCAATTTCTATTGGAACAACTCTCTTTATGTCTCTACAAGTGTGTTTGACTTAGAGATAGGAAATTGAGGTTGATTTGCAAAAACAAACCAAGTGGTGGCAAAGAATGATCCATATATGCCAAATTTGAATCAAAACAATTTTGAGTTTTCATTTGCATTGATATTGCACTTGTTCTAGTTGCTTTACGTTGTGCTGGCATAAATCACCAAAAAGGGGGAGATTGAAAGGGAAATGTGCCCTTGGGCCATTTCTAAGTATTTTGGTGATTGAGTGCCAACACAAGTGCTTTTGTGTTAATCTATGCAAAGTGGTGGACAAAGTGCAAATCAAGTCAAAAGGTATGTTTCTAGACTTAGTACGTTGTTTTATGGGCTAATGTATTGTGTCTAAGTGCTGGAAACAGGAGAAATCGAATTGGAAAAGAGATGGCTTTGTTCAGCCAAAGTCTGCGCAGTCTGGGTGCACCAGACAGTGTCCGGTGGTGCACCGGACAGTGTCCGGTGCGCCAGGCTGGCTATGGCAAACTTGCTGCTCTCGGGACTTCGACGGCGGTGTACGGCTATAAATCACCAGACTGTCCGGTGAGCCGTTCACAGGCGAAGTCGTCGGTCTCGGGAAGCCATCAACGGCGTACGGCTATAATTCACCGGACTGTCCGGTGAGGCACCGGACTGTCCTGTGAGCCAACGGTCAGCCGGGGCAACGGTCGGCCGAGGATTCCGCGCGTGACGCGTGGCCGAGCCAACTGTCACATTGGAGCACCGGACTGTCCGGTGTGCACCGGACAGTGTCCGGTGCGCCAACGGCTCTGAATCTCTAACGGTCGGCTTCACCAAACAAGGAAAGAAATCCGCACCGGACAGTGTCCGGTGGTGCACCGGACTGTCCGGTGCGCCAGTCGACAGAAGGCAAGAATAGCCTTCCTACAATGCTCTCAACGGCTCCTAGCTGCCTTGGGGCTATAAAAGGGACCCCTTGGCGCATGGAGAAGACATCCAAGCATTCTTTGAGCATAGTTGATCACTCACACTTCGTTCTTGTGCACTTGTTCGGCATTCTTAGTGATTTGAGCTCCGTTCTAGTGAGAAACTCGTGATAGTCTCTTGAGCTCAAGTCTGGGTTTTGTGTGTGCGTATTTGTTGTGATCTTTGTGTCGTGTGTGAGTTGCTCATCCCTCCCTTACTCCGTGCTTCTTTGTGAACTTCAAGTGTAAGGGCGAGAGACTCCAAGTTGTGGAGATTCCTCGCGAATGGGATATAGAAAAGCAAAGCAAAACACCGTGGTATTCAAGTGGGTCTTTGGACCGCTTGAGAGGGGTTGATTGCAACCCTCGTCCGTTGGGACGCCACAACGTGGAAGTAGGCAAGTTTTGTACTTGGCCGAACCACGGGATAAACCACTGTGTCTACCTGTGTTGATCTTCTTGTGGTTATTGTGTTTTGTTGAGACTCCTCTCTAGCCACTTGGCATTATTGTGCTAACGCCTAACCAAGTTTTGTGGCATTAAGTTTTCAAGTTTCACAGGATCACCTATTCACCCCCCCCTCTAGGTGCTCTCAAGAACCCCTAGCCACTATTCATTGTCTCTCTAACAAATACACAAAGGTCCTCCGACTTCTATTTCTTCTCCAACCTGACCCATGGCCACGACGCGCTCGCCGTCGACCACCTTGTTGTTCGGACTAGCCATGACCGGCGTTGGCTGCCCAAATTAACTAATGGGCAAGCATTACCGACCTGAGGCGAACCTAGAACAAGCCTTAATTGAGTTAATCTAGCCCTGGATTCACCTACCCACGATGACGGCGATCACCGAGGTCAAACCGAGGTGTTCCCGACGAGTAAGCGCAGTCTAGCTCATTTAGTTGAGCCGACAAGCATCACAAGCATGCGAGGGTGCTAAAACACGAATAAGGAGGGTGAGTGAGGACCTGAGAGCGGCTAGCCCCGACAGGGTGATCACGGCGGCACAGATGATCAATTTGGGGGAAAACCCAAATTCTACGGCTATGCTGGATAATCGGAGATGATAGTTAGTGTCCTGGGTTCGTAATAACTTGGCAAAGTAGAGTGGGGCATCAATTTATAGAAGCTTTAGGCGGCGGCTCCGAATTTGGGAGGAGAGTGGAGCTTATCTCCCTGGTGAGGCAATCACCGAGGCTCACCGTGGAGCGCATGCGTTCACCTCGCGACCGCCACTATCTCAGGGATGCCACGATCACAGCAATGTGGTGAATCAGGCAACTACGTGTCCCTTGCTGCAATCACAACGAGCACCAGTGGCGATATTGTACCGACAGCGCGGGCAAGTGGGTACGACGGTGACTCAGTCCCGGCCAAGACCTTCTTCCCCGAGATCTTTTTAACCCTCACGGTTATCTACTCTTTATCAGCACGAATCGTAGCATCAGCGTGAATCGCAGTGTGGAGGTCACCGACAATGAGGTACCCTAAACTTGGCGATCTGATCCAATCACTGTACCATCGCGCTAGTCATCAGTGGTTCTGACAGAGCGATTTGTAGTGCTTCGTTCTTCAATTTTTGTGTAACAACTTGATCTTCGGCCAGTAGGGAAATTGTTGTCCTATAATCCCTTTCTAACTTTGTTACAGTGTCTACCATCAAATAGTCATAGAATCCTACTCAAAATTAGTCTCTAAGTTCATCCAACTTCACTGTTAATCAGAATTCAGACTTAGGGCTGACTGACAGCCCGACTTTGCACTCATTTTACTCCAAATTTTGCATGTGATCAAGGCTTAATCACATAAGCAAAGTTGTACTCCTATGATAGCTCTATAATCTTGATGTATTGACCCTGGGCAAATTCCTTGTATGTTCAGAAATATAGAGCTACAAAGTCAGCCCTATGCAACTGAATTTAGACTTAGGCATATGGAGCATATGAGGTGCTTTTTGCAATTAAGTCCAAATTTCACAATTTTATTTGCAAATCCTCAATTGTGAATCATATGATTTATGGTGCTCTAATACTTTGGTTTTTGCACTTGGGCCCAAAAGTGCACAAAATTTACACTTAGCCCCCTAGGGTTCCAATTTAGGGTTTTCCAGGGGTCTTTTTACGGTTTTTAGTACTCTAGGGTTTTGGTGCTACCCAAGTCCATTAAATGTGATATCTTATGATCATTTCTAATGAGTTTTGAGACTTTAACTTATTTGGGCTTCATTTTCACTCATAAGCCTATTTTAGGGTTAAGTACTCTACCCTAGGGTTACACACATACCAAGTCACACCAATACAACTTTGGGTAGGTGAATCTAGGGCCGAATTAACTCAATTAAGGCTTGTTCTAGGTTCGCCTCGGGTCGGTAATGCTTGCCCATTAGTTAATTTGGGCAGCCAACGCCGGTCATGGCCAGTCCGAGCAACAAGGTGGTCGACGACGAGCGCGTCATGGCCATGGGTCAGGTTGGTGAAGAAACAGAAGTCGGAGGACCTCTGTGTATTTGTCAGAGAGACAATGAATAGTGGCTAGGGGTTCTTCACCAGTTATTTGATTAACCAGGGGCTTTTCGCAAGACCGACAACGCGGGCGCAGGCGCGCTCGTATTTCCCCGTTCGTGGGCCGACTCAGGCCAATTTCAGCCCACCACTGTTCACCCTTTCTCTTTTTCTTTTTTCTGCCAGGATTAAAGAAATCATAGAAAATTCTAGAAAATGCCAAAAAAATGATATTTAATAAAAATATTTTGTTGGACTCCTAAATTTCTATAGTATTTAATAAAAATGGTTTTAGGATTTTTAGTCCAAACAAGGAATTATATAGTATTTAAAAAGGACTTAAACCTATACCTCTGGAATTTTAGAAATTAATTAATAACTCCAAAAATCACTAAACTTTTTGGATAAGCCTAAAATGATATTTAGAAACCTTGGGTGAAATTTGTCTTGATTTGGACAATGTTTGATACCTAAACCCCAAAACCCTAATCTTCTTAGTAGTGTCTGCCCTATGAAATAAAATACTGACTCCAAAAACCCTAGTTTCCTGGAGTACCGTGAAGGAAAATTGTATTCAAGATACAACTTGATAAACCTTTTCTATTACTACATTTTCATAAGCATTACATGAGCATTCATGGTTATATATCATTATATATAGAGAACAAGGAAGAAGTATTGGTTGAAGAAGGAGTTGCACCACCACCACCTGAAGACCCACCTGCCCGAAACTGCTTTTATTTCGATATTTGAGCAGAGCCTGATTCTCCTATAACACAAGGCAAGCCCCGATGCATTTGCCACCTCCTTGCTATTTTAACATCTTTCTCACTTGCTTGATGCATTAGGTAATAGGAGTTGCGTGCTAAACGATTGCTGCATTTCCTTCCTTGGAAAGTTGATTACTTTTCCTTGATCACCTATTATATGAAAAGATTTTTCTGATGCTTAGTCTTGCTCTAGAAAAATAAAATGTTTTGTTTTGACAAAAGATGATGCTCCAAGTGGGATGGGATGTTTACAAAAATAAAACTTGATGGTGGATCCATCATGGCCATGATGGGTTCAACATCGGAAAAGATGTACCTCTGCCAGGTACCAAACTTTGGGTTTTTAAATGATAAAGCTAAGACCGGGCGGGTGACTTGCACGAAAAGAGAGTCTCGGTGTAGTGTCTCCGTCTGCGTCGATTGAGGACCGTGTCAATGTAGGCTTGATGATTGAGGACCTTTTAACTGGTCACATGCCTCATCATGGGTAAGCTTTGCCTTGGGCAGACTAATACCAGAATAAGACAACATGCAATGGGAGTGGAGAGATGGCGAGAGTAGCGTGTACCCTCCGTGGCAAGAGGCTGGACGGTGGTGTATCTGTGCTCTCAGTTGGTGTGAACCTGATCTGGTCCTAAGAACCCCGGTGGCGAGTTGACATATGCAAGGGTTAAGTGCTACATATGTCGTGTGATTGGAGATCCCCAACTGGGTATTAATCGATTCGGATCACCGTTACTTCTCGGACATGAAGACTTGGTCACTGCCCTACACGTAGCATTCTAGTGAACAAGAAGGGTTGATAAAAGATGGATAGTGTAGGCCAAGTGCTTGAACTAGGGTAGAAAGAACTCTAGATTCAGGTAATGACTTAACTTGCTAATAAAAATGGATTTTTAAGGATCCACTATTAGTAAGCATTTTTGCAAACAGAGTCTTGATTCTTGATTAAGCCTTACCTTGATTCCCTTCAAGCCAGCATATCTTTGAGAGTCTTTTATTTTGATGGGTAAGACTTGCGAAAGTACACTTCGTACTCAGGGTTTTCAAACCCATGTTGTTGTAGGTGAGGAAGCAGCAAACTTTTGTTGCTTTTGCTCTAAGGTGGTGTCGAAAGAAGAATCTCAAGAAGTGAAGCCACGGGAGGATGTGTCATCCTTAAAAACATTATACTTTTAAGAGGGAGGGGTTTTTGCCTCCCGAGTTTGTAATAATAATACTTCTGCATTCATATACCATTGGTCTATAATAATATCACTCTTTCTATATTTTAATGTATATTAAGTTACTATAATTGCTTCCGCTCATTCATCCCTCCGTTGTGTTGTAATATCTGTGTGACGGGTGAAGCGCTCTTGGGAGAGGTAAAGGATACAGATACCGAACTTGTTGAGTGATCAGGTGCATCTGCAGGGTTGCCTGAGGTCCGCTGGACAAGGACAACTGTAGGTGGGCCTAATGACTTAGGAGGTTCCGTCACATGGAGGTTGTTGAAGAAGGTACCAAAACAAGACTTTCGAAGGCTGTCGGAGCACCATTAATGTTGGAAAAAGAAGGCGGTGCTGAAGAATCTGAATCTGCTGCCCCCGGAGCGTCTATCGAAGAATTGGAATTCATAGTGCGACATGCTTCAAGGAAAAAATATCGAAGGAGCAAATTGCCGAAGTGCAACATTATGCCAGGGATCTGAAGTACCCTCGAGGGTCCTTGGTGTATAGTGGCGATGACGAAGATGACTTCCTTTATTGTCTGCCAAACAATAAGGAGATACATGTCTATCGGGAGATGGCAGACAATGTAGGATATCTGAAGCTTGAACTAGGCTTATCTGCAATGACGAAGGACCAGCTTGAAGATAGCCTTGCCTATGACATTCTGAAGGTGAGAATATTTTAACTTGTTGGAAGACAGATTATTTTTGTAGCTTATTTCTTTATCAGTAGGTGCTCATCCTTTGTTTTTGTAGGGCTTAATTCTGAGCAAGGCTTTAAAGGCCCAAAAGAAAGCAGAAGATGAAAGCTGCCAGCTGGCTCTTGGAAATCTTCGATCAGAGGTTATTACACTGAGGAATGAAGCTCTTGAAAAAGACAAAATACTGCACTCCTTAGTGGATAGGCTGAAAACCAGTGAAGCTAAGCTTAAGGATGTCTATGTGCTTAGTGCGTCTGTGTTCAACAGGATTATCCGCCAAGTGGATTGCACTCTCATTGTCAATAGGAATGGGACTTTGACCAGATTGTAGCCAAAGTCCCGGAGGGTTTGCCTCATCCAAAGTAGTCGCGCACAACACTGTCCTGCGGCAACATACTCAGCCTCAGCGTGGATAGGGCAATAGAAGTTTATTTCTTTGAGCTCCAGGACACCAGGGACCTCCCCAGAAACTGACAAGTCCCTGATGTGCTCTTCCTATCAACCTTGCACCCGACATAGTCGGAAATCCGAGTATTCCATTAAGTCAAAAGTAGACCCCTTTGGATAACAGATCCTGAAGCAAGGCGTAGAAACTAAATATCTAAGAATTCACTTAACGGCAACAAGGTGACACTCCTTGGGGTCGGATTGAAATCTAGCACACATGCATACACTTAGCATAATATCTGGTCTACAAGCACAAAGATAAAGCAAGGATCCTATCATAGGCCGGTATGCTTTTTGATCAACGGACTTACCTCCTTTATTGAGGTCAAGATGTCCGTTTGTTCCCATAGGTGTCTTTGCGGGCTTTACATCCTTCATCCCAAACCTCTTGAGCAAATCTTGAGTGTACTTCATTTGGGAGATGAATGTTCCTTCCTTGAGTTGCTTCAGTTGAAAACCAAGGAAGTAGTTCAACTCGCCCATCATTGACATCTCAAACTTTTACATCATCACCCTGCAAAACTCCTCACAAGACTTTTGATTAGTAGAACCAAATATAATGTCATCGACATATATTTGGCATACAAAAAGATCACCATTTCAAGTCTTAGTAAAGAGAGTAGGATCAGCTTTCCCAACCATGAAAGCATTAGTAATGAGAAAATCTCTAAGGGATTCATACCATGCTCTTGGGGCTTGCTTAAGTCCATAGAGCGCCTTAGAGAGCTTGTAGATGTGGTCGAGATACCTATCATCCTCAAAGCCAGGGGGTTGTTCCACATATACTTCCTCCTTGATTGGTCCATTGAGGAAGGCACTCTTCACGTCCATTTGAAAAAGCTTAAAAGAGTGGTGAGCAGCATGGGCCAATAAAATACGAACTGATTCTAGCCTAGCCACAGGAGCAAAAGTCTCCTCAAAATCCAAACCTGCGACTTGGGCATAACCTTTTGCCACAAGTCGAGCCTTGTTTCTTGTCACCACACCATGTTCATCTTGCTTGTTGCGGACCATCCACTTGGTTCCCACAACATTTTGCTTTGGACGTGGCACCAGGCTCCAAACTTCATTTCTCTTGAAATTGTTGAGCTCTTCCTGCATGGCCAACACCCAGTCCGGATCCTGGAAGGCTTCTTCTACCTTGAAAGGCTCAATAGAAGAAACAAATGAGTAATTCTCATAAAAGTTAGCTAAATGTGAGCGAGTGGTTACTCCCTTGCTGATGTCACCCAAAATATGATCTACTGGATGATTTCTTTGGATCATTGATCGGACTTGAGTTGGAGGAATTTGTGAAGCTTCTTCCTCCTTATCCTATTCTTCATGTGCTCCCCCTTGATCCAGCCCTTCATCTTGAGGTACCTATTCCTCATATTGAGTTGGGGGATGCATCAGTGTAGAGGAAGTAGGTTGATCTTGCTCTTGTGGTTCCAGTGGTCGCACATCACCTATCGCCATTGTTCGCATTGCGGCCGTTGGAACTCACCTATCCCATTGTTCGCATTGCGGCCGTTGGAACCTCATCCTCATCTATATCATCAAGATCAACTTGCTCTCTTGGAGAGCCATTAGTTTCATCAAATACAACATCTCTAGAGACTCCAACTAATCCTGATGATTTGTTGAAGACCCTATACGCTTTTGTATTTGAGTCTTACCCTAGTAAAAACCCTTCTACAGCTTTAGGAACAAACTTTGAATGTCTACCTTTCTTCACCAATATGTAACATTTGCTCCCAAATACATGAAAATATGAAACATTGGGTTTGTTACCGGTTAGGAGTTTGTAAGACGTTTTCTTGAGGAGGCGATGCAGATAGAGCCAATTTATGGCATGGTAGGCTGTATTCACAGCTTCCGACCAAAACCGCTCAGGCTTCTTGTATTCTCCAAGTATAGTCCTTGCCATGTCAATTAGCATCCTGTTCTTCCTCTCTACCACACTGTTTTGCTATGGTGTGTAGGGAGCAAAAAACTCATGCTTGATGCCTTCGTCCTCAAGATATTCTTCGACTTGAAGATTCTTGAACTCAGACTCATTGTCGCTTCTTATCTTTTTCACTTTTAGCTCAAATTCGTTTTGAGCTCTCCTTAAGAAGCGCTTTAGAGTTCCTTGGGTTTCAGTTTTATCCTGCAAAAAGAACACCCAAGTGAAGCGGAAAAAATCATCAACTAAGACAAGACCAAACTTACTTCCCCCGATGCTGAGATAGGCAACAGGCCCGAAAAGATCCATGTGTAGGAGTTGCAGTGGTCTTGATGTTGTCATCACATTCTTGCTTTGATGAGTACTTCCCACCTGCTTCACTGCTTGGCACGCTGCACAAGGTCTGTCTTTCTCAAAATAGACATCGGTTAGTCCTAACACATGTTCTCCCTTTAGAAGTTTATGAAGGTTCATCATTCCAACATGTGTTAGACGGCTTGCTAGAGCCAACCCATATTAGTCTTAGCGATTAAGCATGCATCTAGATTGGCATTCTCTTTTGAGAAATCAACTAACTATAGCTTGTTGTCTAATACACCCTTAAAGCCTAATGAACCATCACTCCTTCTAAAGACAAATACATCAATATTTGTAAATAAACAATTATAGCCCATATGACATAATTGGCTTACAGAAAATAAATTGTACCCGAGCGATTCTACTAAAAACACATTTGAGATCGAGTGCTCGGTTGTGATGGCAATTTTTCCTAAGCCTCTAACCTTACCTTGATTCCCATCTCCAAAGATAATAGTGTCTTGGGAATCCTTGTTTTTGACGTAGGAGGTGAACATTTTCTTCTCCCCCGTCATGTGGTTTGTGCATCCGCTATCAATGATCTAGCTTGAGCCTTCGGATGCATACACCTGCAAGGTAATTAAGCTTGGGTTTTAGGTACCCAACTCTTGTTGTGTCCTACAAGGTTAGTTACAACAAATTTTGGAACCCAAATGCAAGTTTTGTCTCTCTTGCATTTAGCTTCCAACTTTCTAGCAACTACTCTAGCATTTTTACATGTCAGTACAAATGAGGCATCACATGTTTTATAAATAGTAGTTGGACTAGTGGATACTTTCCTAGGCACATGAGAAACAACATGATTATGCCTAGGCCTATTTTTACCATGAGCATACGAGGAGCTAGTTGCAAACATGGCATGAGAACTAAATACATCATCATAACATACAGAATGATTATGACACTTATCATGATGAGTAACATTAGGAATTTTCTTATAAAGATAGGCATGGTTCTTTTGAGAACTACTAGCCTCAGGAGCCTTCAATTTCTCCTTGTTGAGATTGGAAGTCCTATGGCTTGTAAAGTTCTTGGTCTCCTTTTGGAAACCAAGTCCATCCTTAATTGAGGGGTGTCTACCAATGGTGTAGGCATCCCTAGCAAATTTTAGTTTCTCATAGTTATCCTTGCAAGTATTAAGTTGAGCATTAAGACTTGCAACATCATTGTTTAATTTAAGAATAGTAGAGGCATGTTTATTACTAGCATCAATATCAAAATATTTACACCTATTGCAAATAACAACAAGCTCTACACATGAACTAGCCACATTACCTTTTTCTAGCTTAGTATTTAAATCAGCATTCAAATTTTTTAGACTAGAAATAGAATCATGACAGGTAGACAATTCAGAAGACAACAGTTCATTTTTCTTAACTTCTAGTGCAAGAGATTTTTGTACACTAATAAACTTATCATGTTCCTCATAGAGAATATCTTCTTGTTTTTCTAGTAACTTATCTTTTTCATTAAGAGCATCGATCAATTCATTTATTTTTTCTACATTAGATCTATCTAATCCTTTAAAAAGATCACTATAATCTATTTCATCATCATCAGAGTATTCCTCATCGCTAGACAAAGTGTACTTGGGTGTATCTCGTATACATACCTTCTTCTCCTTAGCCATGAGGCATGTGTGTCGTTCGTTGGGGAAGAGAGAAGACTTGTTGAAGGCCGAGGCAGCTAGTCCTTCATCATCGGAGTCGGATGAAGAACGGTCGAGTCCCACTCTTTTCCAATGTGCGCCTCGCCCTTTACTTTCCTGTAGTTCTCCTTCCTTTCCTTCTTCCCATACTTTTCTTGTGCCTAGTCATTGTTATTATCGGGACATTGTGCTATGAAATGACCAGACTTACCACATTTGAAGCAGGAGCGCTTTCCCCTCGACTTGTTCTTGTTAGGGTACTCCTTGCATCCCTTCAAGGCAGTCTTGAAACGCTTGATGATGAGCGCCATTCGTCTTTATTGAGCTCAGCAGCCTCCACTTGTGCTACCTTGCTAGGTAGCGCCTCTTTGCTGCTAGTTTCCTTGAGAGCAACGGGCTACGGCTCGTAGAGAGGAAGCGGTCCGTTTAACGCATCGTCCATGTACTTGCTTCCTTCACCATCATGCGCCCGCTCACAAATTTTCCAAGAATTTCTTTGGGCGTCATCTTGATGTACCTGGGGTTCTCACGAATAAGATTTACAAGATGGGGATCAATAACAGTAAATGACCTTAGCATGAGTCGGACGACGTCATGATCCATCCATCTTGTGCTTCCATAGCTTTGAATTTTGTTGACAAGGGTCTTGAGCCTGTTGTACATTTGAGTTGGCTCCTCTCCCCTTATCATGGTGAATCTCCCCAGCTCGCCTTCCACCAGTTCTATCTTGGTAATCATGGAGGCGTCATTACCCTCGTGAGAGATCTTGAGGGTATCCCATATTTTCTTGGCATTGTCCAAGCCACTGACTTCGTTATATTCATATCTGCATGGAGACGCTAGAAAAACAGTGGTAGCTTGGACATTTTTATGTATTTGCTCATTGATAAATACAGGGTTATCAGTACTATCGAAATGCATTCCATTTTCGACAATTTCCAAAATACTAGGATGGATGGAAAATAAGTGACTACACATTTTATGACTCCAAATGAATAATCCTCTCCATCAAAGTGAGGGGTTTTCCAAGAGGAATAGATAGCAAATGGGCATTCGAATTGTAAGAGATGCGAGAATAATCAAAGGAATAGTTTTGATTAACCGTTTTCTTTTTCGACGAAGAGTCTTCATCATCGTCATCCCTTGGTGAAGAAGAGGATGCGTCGCTGTTGTAGTAGATGATCTTCTTAATGCGCCTCTTCTTCTTTCCTTCCCTCTTCTTGTGACTCGAGCCTGAGTCAGTGGGTTTGTCGTCTTTTGGCTCGTATAGGGTCTCCTCCTTGTCATTGATCACCATCCCCTTGCCTTTAGGATCCATCTCTTCGGGCAGTTAGTCCCTAAGTGAAGAGTACGACTCCGATACCAATTGAGAGCACCTAGAGGGGGGTGAATTGGTGATCCTATAAAAACAAACACTAAATAGCCCAAACTTGGTTATGAAATGTTAGTAAGATTAAAACCAAGTTGCTGTAGCGAGAACTCTTCTCTTGATTGTTCCTCTCGAATGAGTATTGAACTATGGAACAATAGCACAAGTGATTAAGCGAGAACTTTAGAAGGGAAACCAATCACAATGAAAAGTGACACAAGAGACACGGTGATTTTATCCCGTGGTTCGGCCAAGTAGAACACTTGCCTACTTCCACGTTGTGGTGTCCCAATGGACGAGGGTTGCACTCAACCCCTTTCAAGTGATCCAATGATCCACTTGAATACCACGGTTTTCTTCCTTATAGTCGTTTCCCATTTGTGAGGAATCTCCACAAGTTGATCACAACAAAAGCCACAAGAGTAATGGAGGGAAAGAAACACACACAAGAACTAGAATCGCAGCAATGACACGCACACAAGTCAAGAAAAGAGCACACAAACACAGCGTAGGGAGTTTACAACTCAAGAGGTGCTCAAATCTCAAACACAAAGATCCGGATGTGTGCTCGCGGAGTCTAGGCGTCTTAGGATGTTCAATGGAGGCTTAGTGTAGTGCTCCATGCACCTAGGGGTCCCTTTTATAGCTCCAAGGCAGCTAGGAGCCATTGGATCTTGTGGCAGAACCTCCCAAGTTATCGGGCCCACATGCACCAGTCCTTGTCTCAAAGACCTCAGACGGCTATGCATGTGCACCAAATAACTTAATAGGATCCATCAGAGTGTACCAAGGACCCCGGATAAACCACTCACAACCAGGATCACAAGATTAAGTAAATCACAAATCACACACCAACATTTTTGCAGTGCAAATCTTATTACCAAATTTTACAAGTTACATCAAGTTTTACAATATACATGATCGGAGTGATTACGAAAGTGATTCAAAGAAAAAACTTTGAACTATTATAAATTATTTATAGTTTTGAAATATATGCTAGCATAAGTGACCATCCTCAATAAGAAGTATAGAAGAAGTACTTAGACTTATAGAAGGCCATGCCCACTGGCGCTTAACACCAATCACAATCAAGTGACTCGTAACCTGCAGCAACAATGGGTAGAACCCTAAGTACGCAACTACTCAGCAAGACTTAACCGACTAAAGAAAAGACTCTCAAGGTTATGATGGCTAGAGGGATTCAAGGTAAAGCTCATAAAGTTTCAAAGACTCTTTTTGCAGAAAAGCTTACTAGAAGTGGGTCCTTAAGCCAAAATTTTACATCACAAGTTAAGTACTTTTCCTGAATCTAGATTTGCCTAATCTAGAGCATTCACTTGTCCTACACTAGCTTTCTTTTAAAATCCAACATTTGTTTCACTTGTTATCTACGATGAGGGTCGAAGATCCAGTCTTCATATCCGAGAAGTTCGGTGATCCGAATTGATTAATACCCAGCTGGGGATCTCCAACCACACGACATATGCTTCCCTTAACTCTTTTGCACATGTCTACCATTCCCACGGATCCTCCACCACATGAACAGGTCCGCGCCACCCGAGAGCACACCACCCCTTTTAGGCGGTCCGTTGCCAAGAGGGTACGTGCCACTCTCGCCATCTCTCCACTCCCAGTGCGCGATTGTCTTTTCATGTATGGAATAGCCGGGTTCAGGCTTACCCATGACGAGGTATGTGGCCAAATAAAAGGTCCTAGATCAGCAGGCTAACAATCGGTACGGTCCTTAATCGACTCAAACGGAGACACTACACTGAGACTCCTTTCTCGTGCAAGTCACCCGCCCGGTCTCAGATTTATTAATTAAACCCAAAGTTTGGTACCAGGCAGAGGTACATCTTTTCCGATGTTGAACCCATCAAGGCCCTGATGGATCCACCATCAAGTTTTTATTTTTAAAAACATTCCCATCCACTGTGAAGCATCACCTTTTGTTTTTAAAACAAAACATTTTGTTTTTCTGAAGCAAGACTAAGCATCATAAAAATCCTTTTCAAAAAGGGTATCAAGGAAGGGTAATCGATTTTTCAAGGAACGAAATGCATCAACGGTTTAGCACACAACTCCTATCACCTAATGCATCATATAAGGTGATAAAGATTTTAAAATAGCAAGGAGGTGGCAAATGCACCGGGGCTTGCCTGGGATAACACTAGGTTAGTGTTGTTAAATGACGACCACTTGACGATCATCTTCGTCATGGCACTGGATCAGGTCCTCCATCCTTAGGTTCATCCATCAGCACCTCGAGATCAACTCAACTCTTGTTCTCCACACTCCGTGATCAATTAACGTACCTAAATGATATGCAAAATGCATATGGATGAGCATACATAGGAATAGCATACTACAACATAATACTATATGGAAGAGGATTAAACACTTAAAGCATGCATTAAGACTCTTATATGGAAACACTAGATACTTATGACTTTCTAACATAACAATCATGATCTTCCAGTTTTAATCGGACCTCGTTCAAACATCAGAACAACAAACCATACATAATATCTATACTCTCTTTAGCTAGATCATAACATTGAAAGTCTAGCAAAATTTAGACTCATCAATACTAAAATATAGATAGAGACAATTTATTACTTTCTAAACCACCATCTCAAAGCTACCTCGTATAGCATACTAATTAAAGTAGCACACTAAATGTTCTAACAAGTAGAGAATTGAGAAAGAAAAGAAATAACCATATGCAACTACAAGACTTTATTAATCAAGACAAGAACTAACCAAATTTACTCAGTCAAACAAGAATGAGCTCAATCAATTAATTTCACACTTGCAGAATTTGTGGACAGCAGCACAACAGTCAACGGTTTTGCTCATAATTCACAAAACATTCCTCCAAAAATAGTGAACTAAGACTTTCTGGAAAGCCTAAGAAATTCTCTACAACTTTGGTATTATCATCACCATGAGATTAGACATTTATAAAGGTCAATCAGTATTAAACGATGATGCTGTCCAGATTTGGACAGAATTCGACTACTCTCTTCAAAAATCCATAACCAGAGATTTAGACCTTCAAATCAGATGATCCTTACTTTTTAGAAAGCTAGTAGAATTGTTTATAATTCATTTATAAAAATCACAGATTAATTCAATACATATCAAAGTCAAAAGACATGAGGAAGGCTCTGCTGTCCAAATTTAGACAGATTGAGAGATTACAATTCGAACAGCTGTAACTAGGTCTCTAGACCACCAAAACGGTTGCTCCAAATTTTGTTGGAAAGCTTAAGAAAATTACTATAACTTCTTTATAATTACTAAGGGCTGATTCTAATTTTAACTTAATCAAACAAGGCAGTTTTCAAAATCTGTACAAAATCTGGACAGATTCGTATACTGTACATGGAAAAATCGTAACTCCTAAACTACAAAACCTATGGTCATGAAATTTTTACACATCCAATATAAAGAAGTTATCTACAACTTTTGTATATAACGTTTTCACAGAAAACATGATTTACTTCCCTAAACTACCTGCATACTAAAACTGGACACAGTCCAAATAACAAGTCCAAACAGCAAACATTCTAATTTTTATCAGGGTTCATAACCAACATCTTACAAATGGGTTAAATTTACTACAACATATATTTGGTGAATATAGAACTTATTCAATTATACTTCTATGAGCATGACCATAATCCTCACATATATAGAAATTGCTTAACCCAATTAAAGGCTACATCTATTTTATTGTCTAGAACACAAATACTTCACCTAATCTTGCATTTTAAATCCGAATCCCACATCACACCACACTTGGTAATCACAAGAGCATCATCGACATATATATCTAACAATATCTTCAACTCAATAACTGAGCAAACTAACTAGAACACAAATTAGCTTACCAACATAAAATAGAACTCGGATTTCGGAAGAGCAACAACGATCACCGGTTCATCCTTTTCACCGAACACCAAGTGATCATCGCTCAAGGTCTTGGCTTCTCTTACCCTCAGATCCTAGAGATTTGTCTCCTCCACACATCACGATTAGCCAACCCGTTCATCGAGCCAACTAACATAACAATAAATCACCTCACTACATCACAATCTGACTCGAAACCTGCGTAAACGGCGACGATTTCTGATTTATACCTTTCGTTGAGCACATGCTCCTATCCACAAGCATCCGACCCGGCGGGATGGGGCTCCGAGGGGGCGCTGGTGGTGTATTCCTTGACGACGGCATGAGCAGAGGAGGCCAGAAGATGCGTCTGGGCGGACCTCTTCCCACCACCAAATCCGACATCAGATCCCCACATGAGAGCTAGCGAGCTAGAGGGCGAAGGAGGGGTCCAGCAGGGAGGGCGCGGCCAACAGAGCTAGGCGGGATCCGGTGGAGTCCGAGTATGGCCAGAGGTGTTTGGGAAAAAAACGACAGCGAGCCCACTGTGACGGCCGAGCAGATCCAGGGCGCTGGAGTGGAGGTCGGCAATGGGGAGCAGGGAGGTGCCGTGAGGGAGGCAAGCCACAGGAGAGGAGCTCGGCTAGTGCTGGACGCCGAACAGAGGACAACGGCGTGCGGTGCTGAGCGAACCACCATGGCGCAGTGGATCGGAGGCAGAGGAGGCAGCCATGCGTAGGGAGGAGCAGAGGATGGGTGAGCTCGAATCTTCCTGGTGGCCGGCAGCAGGGAGGTAGGGAGCGGCTGGGCGAGCGCTGTGTGGAGCCGACGTCCGAGCGCGAAGGGGAAGGGTGTACGTGGCCTAGAGAAGATAAGGCCAACGGCCTGGGCGTCGCACGTGGATAGGGTAAGGAGTAGAGTAAATAATGGAGATCGGGATAGAAGTTATGAGCCTGTGCGAAAGATGGGAGATGGGAGCTTCAGGAAAACACTAGAGCGGTGGAGATAATTGAGAAAAGATTTTTTTTATTTTTTTCTTCTCCCATTTCTTTACACAAAGTTAAATGCAATTATCAAGTTTTCGGAGTTTGTGAGAGTTTAAATAAGTCGGCCTAAAACACATTTATTTTTTGGACTACGAATTAGAGAACCAATTTAATTACCAATTACTCGCTTTTAGTTTTAATTACCCTGGTCCGGTTTCTTTCGGACTGAAAACCATTGTCGTCGAGTTCCAATTAATTTGTTCGGGATAAAAGTCGTAAGAGTGGGTCGAGGTTCCAAATTCATATTCGCTTAATCGACAAATTTTAAACAGACACAAGGCTCGACATTTCGCGAAATAAATACACGAGATCGATACAACATCGAAATTGTGATCCTTTCGGAATCGACGTCACGCAACATTCACGTGGGCAAGAGGTTATGCGCTGTCCAGGCACAGACTTTGCACCTACCACACGTGTCACAATGTCAGGCCACAGAGAGACACGTGCAACGCAAGCGTGAAAGAATTTCAAATGAAGTTGAAGAAACCCAATCCAATTTCAAGGATTAAAGTTTGGGCAAGACGTCGATGGCTTAACCCAAACGATACTAGATTCGATGTTCCAAAAATTACCTATGTCTAAATTTTGCAAAATACATTAGGACAATTTAGACAGATGGAGACAGACACGATATCAAAATCGTGATAGACAAAGATGATTAAAATTTAATGTCCATTTTATTCACCCCGATCACATGTTAAAGCCCGCAATCATGGTCGAGCAGATGATAAACACCTCGGGTGTTACAACCCTCCTCCCTTAAAAGAATCTCGTCTCGAGATTCGGAACAAGACTTCTAAGAGTAGAGAGGCGTGTAACCCCATCCATATCAGTGATAGCGTAAAGTAGTTCCAAGCGGAGAAGAGTGTCTTAGGATGTTGTTTCTTTAGTGGATATAGCATGTATCACTTTCCATCTAAGCAGAGAGGTCAACCATCAGAGTCGGTATCAGCCAGAAGAACACTTAAGGCTCCATGTGTGCAGTTGCCACTAAGATCAAGAGAAAGGAGTCCCCACATGAAAAGGGTGATTTTATCACACGATTAGACACAGATAGGTTTCGATTTTCGGTGAAAACTTCTGAACTGGTAAGAACTTTACTTAACGAATACATCAGAGTGATATACTCTTTTGATCTAACAGTGATGGCATATGTGGCTTGATCATTCTGACGAGCAACATAGAAACCATTTCAAGGAAGTAGTCTATGGAAGATAACATGTCAGTGTAGTTCCATAATGGATCATAGCCAGAGACTTCGATACCAGCGTACCGAACAACACTACCATGTGTCGGCCTCCACATGAGACTTTCGGCTTTACGCGGCACCGTAAGTCATTAACTAGGACATCATCATCGAACTAGCACCGATAATGAACCTCACGTGGTAAGAACAATTTGCGCAAAGATAATATATCGATATAATCTCATAATGGATTATGACTACTAACTGTGATACCAGCGCGTGCCAAGTAGCGCAACCATGTGTTGATCACCCATAGGAGGCCCTCGGTTTCATCGTGGCACCGTCAGTTTTAGTCATAACACCATTACCAGACGTAACCAATAAGAAATCTCATGCGGTAACAAATAGATTGAGCCAGGATAACAATATACAAAAGCGACTCCACCAATAAGAATGGTTACAGGTAGAGAGCCAAATAGGTCCTGGCCCGATGAAAGGAACACGAAATCGCCAAAACCTAAATTGGTTGATGAGGAAGTATGATGGGAGACTGTTATTTCAGTCCCAAGCATATTTCTATGCCCATCTCAGCAATTTCAAGGTCAAGGATGAGCGTCTGATTAGATACGTAGGAAAAACAATCAGAAGATTAAATTAATATGCCTTTGAGAGCTATGAGGAAACCATTGGCATTAAATTCGAGAAAACGACTAGGCATTCCTTTCCTAGGTTAGATTGAGAAACCGACATTGTGATCCTCAAGCAGAGGCAAACTGAAATAGGGATACCAGTTTGCACCAACCGAACAAGTAAGCTTAGGAGGACAACATGACCACTGAAGAGTCACATATTAAACGACGAAAACACGTACTCGAGATCCTTGTCTTAAGCTCAGGTGCATTTATTTTCTACGAGAAGATTACCTAAACACCTATTGAGATAAGCTTGGTCCTAAAGTAACGATGGAAATTCAGACTCGTCTACTTTTGGAATCTGGGGACAAATTTTGGGGAATTAACATCGATTTGGGTCATGGCTCCTAGGTCAAGGACATGGCCTAGCTTTGGGTTCATGCAAACAAACTACCCGCATTCTACCAGCACACAAGCACAAAAACAAACACAAGTTGCACTAGCGGTCAAACTAAGAAGAACCACAAACCACATAAACATATGTCTAAAGGACATAACAAACAAAACTAAAAATTGCTTATAGAACAGTAATGCTTCACACATTTTTCCAATTATTTATTATTGGAATAAAGATGAGAAAAGCATGTTTGTTCGTAATCATCAATTATTAGAATAAGGGTGAGAGAAGCATATTGTGCACAAACGACAAACACAATGCAACAATCAGGATGCATGCTCGTCCTATTCGTCCTCACAAATTTCGCCAACATAATGTGGCAATAGCGTTCTATATCGGTGGCATATCTACATCTCTCTCGGTATATTGCTAGTCGTCAGCTACACATACGATTTCGATGTTAGTGTACCTATAGAAAACTCCGTCACAGCCCAATTCCCAATGATGCAATTCACATATGACAGTTTATCACAGTTTATACTCCATATATTTCTATATGGAGGTCAGCTCCTCATTAAGCGTCGAGCCACGCATAGGCGCCGCTGCCACACTTTAACCATAGGGCAGCTCATTATGGTAACTCACCTTCTTACCTGAGCGTAGGTGCGTCGTTACAAGTACATTACACTTCTCAGTATTCCCATGTTTGTATACCCACACACATCCATGGGGTACTGAATTCCTAGAAAAGTAATTACTCCACATCGTAGCCTTCATATATACATATGTAGAACATGTATATAGTCGGACGCCACAATTAAGCACTCCCCTAGGCCGACGGTTGTTCGGTCATGCTCTCACATCTCACCTTACCTTGAGCGTCGATCCATTGAAAACTAAATGGCCTCAAAAACAACATTACACATGTATGCATTACCCCCGGTTGTGGGTTAGTGGTTTTCAAATAAGCCACCTAATAGTCCTTAATTGTAGGGCTTAATAGAGGATGTCGCTAGCATTATAGTTTTTCAAAGATGTTTTTCAAAGCCAAACAATGTGTTTAGTTGAAAATAGGTTTTCTAAAACCAAAACTTTTGTTTTGAAAATATGTATGTGACCGTATATACTTAATCTTGCTCCGATACTAGCTGTGGCAGAAACTCCCAAGTTATCGGGCCCACATACACCTATCCTTGTCTCAAAGACCTCAGACGGCTATGCATGTGCACCAAATAACTTAATAGGATCCGTCCGAGTGTCCCATGGACCCCAGATAAACCACTCACAACCAGGATCACAAGATTAAGTAATCACAAATCACACACCAACATTTTTGCAGTGGAAATCTTATTACCAAATTTTACAAGCTACATCAAGTTTTATAATATACATGATCGGAGTGATTACGAAAGTGATTCAAAGAAATAACCTTGAACTTTTATAAATTATTTATAGTTTTGAAATATATGCTAGCATAAGTGACCATCCTCAATAAGGAGTATAGAAGAAGTACTTAGACTTATAGAAGGTCATGCCCACTGGCGCTTAACACCAATCACAATCAAGTGACTCGTAACCTGCAGCAACAATGGGTAGAACCCTAAGTACGCAAGTACTCAGCAAGACTTACCCGACTAAAGAAAAGACTCTCAAGGATATGTTGGCTAGAGGGATTCAAGGTAAAGCTCATCAAGTTTCAAAGACTCTTTTTGCAGAAAAGCTTACTAGAAGTGGGTCCTTAAGCCAAAATTTTACATCACAAGTTAAGTACTTTTCCTGAATCTAGATTTGCCTAATCTAGAGCATTCACTTGTCCTACACTAGCTTTCTTTTAAAATCCAACTTTTGTTTCGCTTTTTATCTAGGATGAGGGTCAAAGATCCAGACTTCATATCCGATGAAGTTCGACGATCCGAATCGATTAATACCCAGCTGGGGATCTCCAACCACACGACATATGCTTCCCTTAACTCTTTTGCACATGTCTACCATTCCCACGGATCCTCCACCACATGAACAGGTCAGCGCCACCCGAGAGCACACCACCCCTTTTAGGCGGTCAGTTGCCAAGAGGGTACGTGCCACTCTCGCCATATCTCCACTCCCAGTGCACGATTGTCTTTTCATGTATAGAATAGCCGTGTTCAGGCTTACCCATGATGAGGTATGTGGCCAGATAAAAGGTCCTAGATCAGCAGGCCAACAATTGGTACGATCCTTAATCGACTCAGACGGAGACACTACACCGAGACTCCTTTCTCGTGCAAGTCACCCGCCCGGTCTCAGCTTTATTAATTAAACCCAAAGTTTGGTACCTGGCAGAGGTACATCTTTTCCGATGTTGAACCCATCAAGGCCCTGATGAATCCACCATCAAGTTTTATTTTTGAAAACATTCCCATCCACTGTGAAGCATCAACATATGTTTTTGTAACAAAACATTTTGTTTTTCTAAAGCAAGGCTAAGCATCATAAAAATCCTTTTCAAAAAGGGTATCAAGGAAGGGTAATCGATTTTTCAAGGAAGGAAATGCATCAACGGTTTAGCACACAACTCCTATCACCTAATGCATTATATAAGGTGATAAAGATTTTAAAACAGCAAGGAGGTGGCAAATGCACCGGGGCTTGCCTGGGATAACACTAGGTTAGTGTTGTTAAATGACGACCACTTGACGATCATCTTCATCATGGCACTGGATCTGGTCCTCCATCCTTACTTTCATCCATCAGCACCTCGAGATCAACTAAGCTCTTGTTCTCCACACTCCGTGATCAATTAATGTACCTAAATGATATGCAAAATGCATATAGATGAGCATACATAGGAATAGCATACTACAACATAATACTATATGGAAGAGGATTAAACACTTAAAGCATGCATTAAGACTCTTATATGGAAACACTAGATACTTATGACTTTCTAACATAACAATCATGATCTTCCAGTTTTAATTGGACCTCGTTCAAACATCAGAACAACAAACCATACATAATTTCTATACTCTCTTTAGCTAGGTCATAACATTGAAAGTCTAGCGAAATTTAGACTCATCAATACTAAAATATAGATAGAGACAATTTATTACTTTCTAAACCACCATCTCTAAACTACCTCGTATAGCATACTAATTAAAGTAGCACACTAAATGTTCTAACAAGTAGAGAATTGAGAAAGAAAATAAATAACCATATGCATCTACAAGACTTTGTTAATCAAGATAAGAACTAACCAAATTTACTGAGTCAAACAACAATGACCTCAATCAATTAATTTCACACTTGCAGAATTTCTGGACAGCAGCACAACAGTCAACGGTTTTGCTCATAATTCACAAAACATTCATCCAAAAATAGTGAACTAAGACTTTCTGGAAAGCCTAAGAAATCCTCTACAACTTTGGTATTATCATCACCATGAGATTAGACATTTATAAAGGTCAATCAGTATTAAACGATGATGCTGTCCAGATTTGGACAGAATTCGACTACTCTCTTAAAAAATCCATAACCAGAGATTTAGACCTCCAAATCAGATGATTCTAGACTTTTTAGAAAGCTAATAGAATTGTCTATAATTCATTTATAAACATCACAGATTAATTTGTAACACCCTAGGTGTTACTCAGGGTGTCCACCCCAGGGTTACCCCCTTTTTGCCCTTGATGACCTAAGGAATTGTGGATAGAGTACCTTAATCTTGAAATTCAAGGTCCTAATCAAGTGCAAACTCCCTTGGACATCATGCCCTAGTTTGTAATGCACACCTAAGTAGGGATCTCCCAAAACCCTAGAACAAAACCCCCATAGGCAATTATAACCCTAAGTAAAGCCATGATCAAAAGATCATGTAAACATCATGATCATGGTTTGGGCCAAATATAAAAGTTGTAATATACTTAATAACCTACAATTCATAGTAAGGAAGTACCCCCAAAAAGTTTGCAGAAAAGTCCTAAAAAGATCACCAAAGGTTGAACACAAGGGAAAAATGCAGATTTTGTCTAAGTCAAAAACCAACCCTTGAGCAAAGATCCCTCATGTTCACCTTGATCCCCTTTTCAAAACCCGTCGACCTAATTAACAAAGTGGCGCCAAATGAACCCTAGAATGCCCTGGAAAAGTTTGAACCCAAACCAAAACCGTTTGACATGCCTTGGCATTGGTTTTGTCTCGGTTTGCACAGGGCAGACAGACAAGACTTGGCGCTGCCGTATCTCTTCAACCAGACCACATCTCCCCTTGGAACTTACATGAACTAGGTAGCCCTAGGTACAGGGAAGAGATCTCCCACAGGCGGTAGGGCGAGATTCGTACGCCTGGCCGCTCAGCAGAGCGAAGAACACGGGCAGAAGCAACGCGCGCCACGTGTTCGACGCGCTCTGAGCTCGCCAGAGCACGCCCGCGCGCGCGCGCCCCGCGTGCCCGCGTCGCGCCAAACGGTCGAGCCGGCGCCTCGGCCGCGTCCGCACCTATAAAACCCGTCCCAGCGCTCGGTTGCCTTCCCCATTACCTCATCCGTACCTCGCCGGACTTGCCTGAGCCAGCCATCGCCTCCGGCGACCTCCCCGCGACCCGCCAGTGCCGGCCGAAAGCCACCACCGTGGCCAACCCCTCTCCAGCCCCCCTCCGTTCGATCCAAGCCCCCAGTTGGCTTCCTGGTGAAGCCGTAAGCCGTGCTCAAGCTTGAACCGAGGGCCTGCGTCACCGGAGTAGCCGAATCACGCTCACCGGACTTCACCCGACCGCCGGCAACCGTGGACCGAGGTGCACGGTGAGTCTCTCTTCGATTCCTTGCACGGTTAGACTCCTTAGACTTCCATGAAGCTCCCTATGCCCTTGGATTGAACTATACCGCCGTGGATAGGCCGGAGCGCACGCCGCCGACGAGCTCGCCCGCCTGCGCACGTGGACCGAGCAGCTCCGACCACCTCCGGCGACGACCCGCACATCGACGTGACCGTCGCGACCTCCTGAACATCCCTGACCACCTCGCCGGGCCTCCCTCGCCGCCGGTAAGCCGCGCCACCCTTTCTTTTCCCGCGGCTACTGTTTTAGTTGAAGTAGGGACCGCGGGTGAGAGGGAGAAAAACCCAGGGGGTTAAGTGAAAGGCCAGAGACTCAAATGAATAGTGGCCCGAGGGTAGATCTGCGAGATTTGAATCAGTTTAACCCCAGGGGTCTCGGCGCAAACTGTTTTTCCAGAAAAACTTAAATAAAACCTGTTTTAAATTCAAGCAGAAACTTTAAAAACCCATAACTTCTGTTTGATTCATCCAAATTTGGTCAAACTAATTTTTGCCAGACTCTAAATAATGTAACCTGTCTAAGAAAAATATAAAACCCCATAAGTACTAGAGAAAAATATAAGGGTCTGATTTATTTTCAGTTTTGGCCAAAAGCTTAATAATAGCAAGAAAAATGGTTGTACTATTTAACTAAGGTTAGAAAAATTTGGAGAAATTATTGTCTACCTACTGACCTAGTTAAAAATGTTAAACCTCTCTGTCCATTACATTAAGTTAGTTTTAACCCCTTATTCTATAATATGCTTAAGTTTAAGAAAAATAGAAAAGGTGATATAAATAATGAACCAGAGAGCACCCCTATTTTTGTTGAGATATTTAGTCAATATAGTTCACTGGAAAAATATACCCTACCCTGTTGTAGTGTAAAATAAGAAAGCTACCTTTTAAATGAAGAAAATAAGGATAACTTAGAAAAACCCTACAAAAATGACCCTAAGGTGAAACCTCCCCAAACCTTAGGATAACTAATGTTTTGATAATGAGAACTTAAGAAAAATCTGAAATCTGTTGTTTGATATTTTTCAAATGGCATGTTAGTTTTAAGCACCCCTTTGGCACCAAACTTTAAAAATCCATCATTAATTAACCATCATGTTGCTCTCTGCCATTTTTGGTACAAGAGCTTTTTATCACTACTAGAGGCCAACAAAAATAACCCTTAGGACAGAACCCACTTTAATAAGAGACTTGTAGTGTAAAGTGGCCCATGTTGCCTAACTATTGTTATTTTTGTTTAAAGACTAGCTTTTGTACTTTTAGCCTCAAATTCTTAAAGCAAGCTAGAATAGCCAGTGACAACCCACTGTAATTTTTGCAGAATTTTTGGAAATTTTTAAATACTGTTATAGTTCAAACTTGTACTAGAAACCCTAAACGGAAATTAAGGAGAGGAAAATGGATGATGGAATCTAATATCCTCCTAAGACCTTTGTAAATTGTCCACTAAAATCCATAAAGACAATACAAATCCAATATGTTATCCTAAAAGAAAACCTAAACCAAAAAGGTAATAAGTATATATATACCACTAGGAGACCCACGTAGCCAAGGAACCCTAAGTTAACTCTTGACTTAATTTTTGTAGCTTAATATTCTTAAATCTTGCATAATCATGACATACATGTTCATTGCATTTCGATAGACTGTAATCTTGCTGACGGAGAGTACATCCTCGTGCCGGAGCAAGGAGCTGCCCAGGAGGTTGCCCCAGACCCAGCACCAGAGCCTGCACCAGAGGACCTGCCTGCCACTGCTTTGGAAGGCAAGCCCCGGTTTTATGCATAACCTGTTCTATATGATATTTTACTACACTTAATGTTTGTAGGCTTGTACTGTGCACTTAAGTGTAGGAGTTGACTGAAACCCTAGTTGCATGATCTCAGGAATCCCATTGAGATGAATACTAGTATGCCAGGTCGAGTAGTTGCTTTATTTAATTAGGATCTCGGTAGAAGACGAGTGATTTTTCTAGCACTCGCGCGAGATCAGGAAATTGATTGTACCCACTTTCACACTGTCATGATACTAGTTGGTGGACAACAATCCATGGGGATTGGTTGCCCACGAGATGGAAAATGGAATAAGGATTAACGTGCGGATACCTGTGTCAAGCGTTTGAATGTACTAAACACATACCGAGAAATATGGTAAATCGGTAAGCCTAGTACCTGAGTGAACCTGGCAGTGGACATACCCCCTCACGCGACCTGAGACGTAGTCTCCCATTCCGGTTATGGTGGGTACAAGTGCGGTCACTGCACGACGGCCAGTCGGGGTCAGTGAGGCATTGTACGCCAAGGCGGTGAGACCTGATCTGCTGACGGGGAATCGATGGGGACGGTTGATGTGTGTGGGGACGGAGTGCCCCTACATGTCGTGTGTTTAGGTTTACCTTGCAAGGATAAAAACTCGATTCGAATCGTCTGCTTCTCGCAGCTAATGATACTGCTTGATCCATTGTACTGCATTGAGTAACAAATGAAACTGGTTGAGATGATACAAGCTGTTGATTGCTAAAAATGCTTGCTACTATGTATGAATAGATAGTACACTTTTAGCCTTAAGAGAGTCACACTTAAGTTTGACAAAGTTAAAATCTTGATTTAGAAACTCAGCTAGTGCTTTTGGCAACCCAACCCCACAGCCAAACAGCTGCATGTCTAGAGGTAGAGGAGTATAGACTCCTCACACCGGGTAAGTCTAGCTGAGTATTAGTATACTCAGCCTTGCTTGTGGCATAATTTTTACAGGTTCTCTGGAGGACATGGTTGCTGGAGTGACTTGGCCGTCCACCTTACCACCGGGATGGACCGTTGAGTGGGACCCCGCCTCGGCTGAGGAGGAGCATGAGGAGTGATGGGATAGGCTTCCCCATCTCTCCATTTATTTATCGTTAGTTTATTTCCGCTGCACTTCAAAAACAATGATGGTTACTTTTGCGAAAACTCCGATGGTGACAATGGTGATGTAATAATTTAATACTCTTCCATGCTTGGTTTTATGCTTTATTGTATTTGCTCTGTGACTCACCATCGAGTGAGACTGTGGTACCTGATCCTGTCAGTGGCCGTGTCGGACTAGATCTGAGGGATTGACGGGTTATTCCCATTTAAGTGTGGTCTAGCCTCTAAGGTCGGACTTAGGCACTTAAGTTGGAATAATTCGGGCAGTTCCGCCACAGCTGGTTTCGGAGCTTGTACCACCACAGAGGAATCAATAAAACATGAATACCATCCCTTTTCTAAAGTAAAACTTGATAGAAACAATGTTGGATAGATAGTAGGGTGAGCAGGATAGACCTAGGACGTGAAGCCTTAGGAAGGTAGAAGGGTAGCTAGGTGGCTAATTAACTAGGCCCTACAGGCCACTTTTACAGGATGGGAGTTCTTCCCTGTTCCTTTTATTTTTCTTGTGAGGTCGTTCAGGACGAGCATGCATGCATTCTTAATTAAGTAAATGAATAACTAAGTAAAAGGACTTAAAAATGAGATAGTAGCCAACTAGGTCCCCCATACCTTTTTCTTCTAACTAGAGGCAGGCTGAGTTTTGTTTTTCCTTGTTCTTTTTGTACTTTTTTTTCTTTACTTACGCTTAACCGTGCACAGATGACTTCCCACGGATCCTCCGAGGACGGAAATGCACTGACCCACACTGACGGACTTGCACGAGAGGGTTTTCCCCGCATCTTGTGGGAGGTACTTCAGGGGGCAGGATATTTGACACCCCCTCAGTACGCGGTGCAGCAGTTCGAGAAGCACCGGGTACCTCGCTGTAGGGTGAGGATGACTTTGGAGCCTCATCCCCTGCAGCCAGGCTGGCGTTCACTGGACTCCGAGTCCTATGGATACCGGGCTGAGGACACTATTGAGGCTATCGCTCTGCATGGACTGACCACCTTCTGTGGATTTCACCCCTTGGAGCTGGCTACTCACCCCATTGGGTTGTTCCCTGCGGAAAAGGAGGACGACCCGATGTGGAAGGATCGGGTGGAGCATGCCAAGGACATCTGGGCTCTCTACCCAGGCCACACCGCTCACTTATCGGTACGATGCATGAATGCTCTGTATCGTCTGCAAGTGATGCGTGGGGAGGCCATGTCCCACCTGATGGCGTTACTGGAGGCCACCAAGATCACCCTGGACAACAGGGAGGAGCTCGTGGTGGACTTGTCCCAGGAGCTCGTGGAAAAAGATTTGCAAGTGGAGCAGCTGTCTGATGAGATTCATGAGTTAGAGGAGCTAGTGGGCACTCGGGAGAACACCATCGAGGTTCTCGAGGATCAGCTCCTCAATACTCAGCAGCAGCTGGCAGAAGCAAATGAGCACCTGGACATGCATCACCAAGAGATTCATGGTGAGGAAGCTGACGAGGACGTTGACATCGAGGGAGGAGACGAGTCTGCCTCCAGTGTAGACACCGCTGGCTCAGGGAGACCACCTTCCCCCGAGTCCAGCGTTGCCTCGTTCGCTCACTAGATGCCAGACTAATACTAGAGGTTGATGATAGTTGGACTCCTCGTCGCTAGCTTAGCTTTTGCACCCTTAGGGTACTAGGTTGGGTAGAGTTGAGTCTTTTGATCCTTGATGTAACCAGTGTTAAAACTCTTTTGGAGGTTCAGGGATGATTAATGGTAGTTTAAATTTGGACGGAAGGATTATGTTTTTGTTTATTTTATTTGGAATCTATCAAATTGCTTTAACTCCCCTACCATGTTCGAACCTTAAGCTTGGAGATGTGTTATTGAGCAACCATGTGAATTTTTCAGATGGCTGGGAGAGCGCGCCGAGGTCAGAATGAGCACGTTCCCCCACCGCCACTGCCTCCCACTCTGCAGGAGCTCATGGCCCAGCAGAATGAGATCCTGAGACAGTTAGCTCAGCGTCAGCCACCACCTCAGCATTATGGTGGAGACCATCAGCGTCACCCCGTCGCTGCTACTTACCAGGAGTTTCTCAGCACCCAGCCACCATTGTTTACCAGGACGGAGGACCCACTTGATGCAGATGTGTGGTTGAGGGTGGTAGAATCCAAGTTCCCACTGCTCCATGGGGCTTGCTCAGAAGTCACCAAGGTCAGGTTCGCCACCCAGCAGCTTCGCGGACCCGCAAGGACTTGGTGGGACCATTTTCTTGCTATGCAGCCAAATGGTAGAGAGGTGGAGTGGAGGGAATTCAAGGCCGCTTTTAGAGGGCATCATATTCCCGCTGGCATCATGGACCGGAAGCTCAATGAGTTTCTGGCACTCACTCAGGGCAGCAGGACAGTGTTGCAATATGCCCAGGCCTTCAATGATTTGTGTCAGTATGCCGGATACCATGCAGATACGGATGAGAAGAAGCGAGACAGGTTCAGGAGGGGGCTCAGCACCAAGCTCCGTGACCGTCTCAACACCGTCAGGGCCAACAGTTACAATGAGTTGGTCAACATGGCTATCTCCCAGGAAGACTGCATCTTGGCTCGACAGGCGGAGAAGAAGAGGAAGACCCCTGTGGCAGGACCCTCGTCTCAGCCACAACGCTTCAGGATTGTGTCTGATTCACAGAGCAGGGGACCTCAGCAGCAGCAAGGGAGGTGGGTGATCAGGCCACCGCAGCAGCAGCAGCAGGCACCCAACCGCGCCCAGTTTCCAGCTCAGAGGAATAATCAGCAGCAGCAGTACCGCCAGGCCAATGATAACAGGTGTTTCACTTGTGGCAGCACTGGGCATTATGCCAAGAATTGCCCCAAGAATCAGCAGAGGCAGGGGCAGAATGTCAATCAGAACCAAGGAAAGAGGCAGAAAGTGCAAGTGAGGCAGGGCAAGCTGAACTTCACTACAATGGCTGATATTCCAGAGGGAGCACCCGTCATGACTGGTATCTTTACAGTTTTAAATTTTCCTGCTCTTGTTCTTTTTGATTCTGGTGCTTCACATAGTTTTGTCAGTGCCAAATTTAGTGTCAAGTGCTAGTTGCCTTTTCACCACACCCACGGGGCTATTACCATTTCAACCCCAGGAGGCAGGATTGCCACTAATCAAATCAGCATGAAGGTGCCTCTAAAGTTTGGTAGTTTGATAATTAAAACTGACCTTCTTATCTTGGGACTGGATAGTGTGGATATCATCTTGGGAACTGATTGGTTGACCAAACATCAGGCAATATTGGATGTTGCATCCAGAGCCATTGAAATTCATTCCCCTGCTTATGGCGAGACTGTTTTGTATTTACCCAACCAGAGTGGTACCCGGTCTTGTGCCTTTGTTATGGCAGAATCCCCAGTAAGGCAGATCCCAGTAGTCTGTGACTACCCCGATGTTTTTCCGGATGAATTGCCAGGAATGCCACCTGACAGAGATATTGAGTTTGCCATTGAATTGCAACCCGGGACTGCTCCTATCTCCAAGAGACCTTATAGGATGCCTCCCGCGGAATTGGCAGAAATGAAGAAACAATTGCAGGAATTGTTGGACAAGGGGTTTATTCGTCCAAGTACTTCACCATGGGGATGTCCAGCTTTGTTTGTGAAGAAAAAGGATGAGAGTTTGAGGATGTGTGTTGACTACCGCCCTCTCAATGCGGTGACTATCAAGAACAAGTACCCGTTACCCCGCATTGATGTTCTGTTTGATCAGTTGATAGGAGCCAAGGTATTCTCCAAGATAGACCTTCGCTCAGGCTACCATCAGATCAAGATCCGTGCCAGTGACATTCCCAAGACGGCTTTCTCTACCAGATATGGGCTGTATGAGTTTCTGGTGATGTCTTTTGGGTTGACCAATGCCCCGGCTTATTTCATGTACTTGATGAACTCAGTATTCATGCCAGAGCTAGACAAGTTCGTGGTCGTTTTCATCGATGACATTCTGGTGTACTCCAAGAATGAAGATGAACACACTGAGCACTTGCATGTCGTGCTTCAGCGACTGCGCGATCATCGTCTCTACGCTAAATTGTCTAAGTGTGAATTCTGGTTGAAGGAGATAAAATTCTTGGGTCATACGATCTCTCAGGAGGGGATATCAGTTGACCCTGAGAAGGTGCAAGAAGTGATGGACTGGAAACCCCCGACTACAGTGAAGCAGATTAGGAGTTTTCTGGGATTAGCAGGATACTACCGACGATTTATTCCAGATTTCTCCAGAATTGCCAAGCCAATGACTGAACTGTTAAAGAAGGGAGTCAAATTTGAGTGGAGCCAAAAATGTGAAGATGCTTTTCATACCTTGAGGCAACATTTGACAACAGCTCCAGTGCTAGCCCAACCCGACAATACCAAGCCATTTGAAGTTTATTGTGATGCTTCTGGTACCGGTTTGGGATGTGTTTTGATGCAAGAGAATAGAGTAATTGCTTATGCTTCCGGAGCACTCAGGTCCCATGAGCAGAATTACCCGACACATGATTTGGAGTTGGCAGCAGTAGTTCATGCCCTCAAGATATGGAGACACTACTTGATGGGAGCTCACTGTAACATTTACACTGATCACAAGAGCCTCAAGTACATTTTCACTCAGGCAGATCTGAACATGAGGCAGAGGAGATGGTTGGAATTAATCAAGGACTATGATTTGGAGGTGCATTACCATCCGGGCAAGGCCAATGTTGTGGCAGATGCCTTGAGAAGAAAGGCCCAATGTAATTGCATGAACATGGATGCAAGAGTCACCACCCTGTGCGATGAGTTGAGCAAGCTGAATCTGGAAATTGTTCCTTCCGGTGAATTGAGATATATCGGAGTGGAGCCCACATTGCCAGAACAAATAGCTCAGGCACAGTTTGGGGATAAGGGTGTTCAGGTCATCAAGGATATGATCAAGCAAAAGGCCGAGAAATACAAGTGTTTCCGTCAGGACAGCAAGGGAATTTTATGGTTTGAAGATCGATTGGTTGTTCCCAAGAATCCAGAGCTCAGAAGGAAGATATTGGATGAAGCTCACCTTTCCAAGTTCTCCCTGCACCCAGGTAGCAACAAGATGTACCATGATCTCAGACCTCTTTATTGGTGGACTAGGATGAAGAGGGAAATTGCCAAGTATGTATCAGAGTGTGACACTTGTCAGAGGGTAAAAGCCAGTCACTTGAAGGTAGCAGGCCCTTTGCAACCCCTTCCCATACCATCTTGGAAATGGCAGGACATTTGCATGGACTTCATAGTAGGATTACCCAATACCTCCAGGCACCATGATTCTATTTGGGTCATTGTGGACAGATTGACCAAGACTACTCATTTCTTGCCAGTGCACACCACCCACAAGACAGAGAAGTACGCAGAAATTTATGTTGATCAGATAGTAAGATTGCATGGTATCCCAAGGACCATTATATCTGATAGAGGAGCGCTGTTTGTGGCACGCTTTTGGGAAAAACTGCAAGAAGCCCTCGGAACCCATGTAATCCGAAGCTCAGCTTATCACCCTCAAACCGATGGTCAGACAGAAAGGGTAAATCAGATTTTGGAAGACATGTTGCGAGCATGTGCACTACACTATGGAAAGGACTGGGACAAATGTCTCTCCTTGGCAGAGTTCTCTTACAATAACAGCTATCAGTCTAGTCTGAAGATGGCGCCTTTTGAGGCCTTATATGGGAGAAGATGCAGAACCCCGCTAAATTGGTCTCAAGCAGGAGAAAGGGAAATTTTTGGGCCAGATTTGGTAATTGAAGCAGAGGAAAAGGTCAGAGTCATCAGGAAGAACTTAGAAGCTGCTCAGGCCAGGCAAAGGAGTTATCATGACCAGAGGCGGAAGCCTCTACAGTTTGAGGTGGGAGATCATGTCTACCTTAAGGTATCCCCAACCAAGGGTATCCAGAGATTCGGGATCAAGGGCAAGTTGGCCCCTCGCTACATTGGACCCTATAAAATCAAAGCAAGTTGTGGACCCATAGCTTACCAATTGGAATTGCCACCCTGCATGGCAGCAGTTCACAATGTGTTCCATGTATCTCAGCTGCGGAAATGTGTTCGTCTACCCACTGAAGTGCTACCAGAACCAGACATTGAGATAGAACCAGACTTGTCCTACCAAGAGTACCCCGTCAAGGTATTGGATCAGAAGGAAAGATCAACGCGGGCAAGGTCAATCAAAATGTATAAGGTTCAGTGGAGTCATCATTCAGCAGAAGAAGCTACATGGGAGACGGAGGAGTTTCTACGCTCTCGCTTCCCCGACTATCTGCCCAAAGGAGTCGGTATGTAACCCAAAAACCCCACCCCCGCCTGCCCTTTGAAGTCAATTATAAGAAAAACTTAGATAACAAGAATAGTCTAAGTTGTGAATTTAACTTAAGACGGGCTTCCTTCTGAAGTTGCAAAGAGGATGACATTCGAAGAGCAGTTAAGAAAGTGGAACTTGAGTCTAAGGGGAGAGTAGCACCAGCACACCTTTAAGCATCCCTCCAAGGGACTCCACCTGAAATCTCGGGACGAGATTCCCTTAAGGGGGGAGGGCTGTAACACCCTAGGTGTTACTCAGGGTGTCCACCCCAGGGTTACCCCCTTTTTGCCCTTGATGACCTAAGGAATTGTGGATAGAGTACCTTAATCTTGAAATTCAAGGTCCTAATCAAGTGCAAACTCCCTTGGACATCATGCCCTAGTTTGTAATGCACACCTAAGTAGGGATCTCCCAAAACCCTAGAACAAAACCCCCATAGGCAATTATAACCCTAAGTAAAGCCATGATCAAAAGATCATGTAAACATCATGATCATGGTTTGGGCCAAATATAAAAGTTGTAATATACTTAATAACCTACAATTCATAGTAAGGAAGTACCCCCAAAAAGTTTGCAGAAAAGTCCTAAAAAGATCACCAAAGGTTGAACACAAGGGAAAAATGCAGATTTTGTCTAAGTCAAAAACCAACCCTTGAGCAAAGATCCCTCATGTTCACCTTGATCCCCTTTTCAAAACCTGTCGACCTAATTAACAAAGTGGCGCCAAATGAACCCTAGAATGCCCTGGAAAAGTTTGAACCCAAACCAAAACCGTTTGACACGCCTTGGCATTGGTTTTGTCTCGGTTTGCACAGGGCAGACAGACAAGACTTGGCGCTGCCGTATCTCTTCAACCAGACCACATCTCCCCTTGGAACTTACATGAACTAGGTAGCCCTAGGTACAGGGAAGAGATCTCCCACAGGCGGTAGGGCGAGATTCGTACGCCTGGCCGCTCAGCAGAGCGAAGAACACGGGCAGAAGCAACGCGCCACGTGTTCGACGCGCTCTGAGCTCGCCAGAGCACGCCCGCGCGCGCGCCCCGCGTGCCCGCGTCGCTGCCAAACGGTCGAGCCGGCGCCTCGGCCGCGTCCGCACCTATAAAACCCGTCCCAGCGCTCGGTTGCCTTCCCCATTACCTCATCCGTACCTCGCCGGACTTGCCCGAGCCAGCCATCGCCTCCGGCGACCTCCCCGCGACCCGCCAGTGCCGGCCGAAAGCCACCACCGTGGCCAACCCCTCTCCAGCCCCCCTCCGTTCGATCCAAGCCCCCAGTTGGCTTCCTGGTGAAGCCGTAAGCCGTGCTCAAGCTTGAACCGAGGGCCTGCGTCACCGGAGTAGCCGAATCACGCTCACCGGACTTCACCCGACCGCCGGCAACCGTGGACCAAGGTGCACGGTGAGTCTCTCTTCGATTCCTTGCACGGTTAGACTCCTTAGACTTCCATGAAGCTCCCTATGCCCTTGGATTGAACTATACCGCCGTGGATAGGCCGGAGCGCACGCCGCCGACGAGCTCGCCCGCCTGCGCACGTGGACCGAGCAGCTCCGACCACCTCCGGCGACGACCCGCACATCGACGTGACCGTCGCGACCTCCTGAACATCCCTGATCACCTCGCCGGGCCTCCCTCGCCGCCGGTAAGCCGCGCCACCCTTTCTTTTCCCGCGGCTACTGTTTTAGTTGAAGTAGGGACCGCGGGTGAGAGGGAGAAAAACCCAGGGGGTTAAGTGAAAGGCCAGAGACTCAAATGAATAGTGGCCCGAGGGTAGATCTGCGAGATTTGAATCAGTTTAACCCCAGGGGTCTCGGCGCAAACTGTTTTTCCAGAAAAACTTAAATAAAACCTGTTTTAAATTCAAGCAGAAACTTTAAAAACCTATAACTTCTGTTTGATTCATCCAAATTTGGTCAAACTAATTTTTGCCAGACTCTAAATAATGTAACCTGTCTAAGAAAAATATAAAACCCCATAAGGACTAGAGAAAAATATAAGGGTCTGATTTATTTTCAGTTTTGGCCAAAAGCTTAATAATAGCAAGAAAAATGGTTGTACTATTTAACTAAGGTTAGAAAAATTTGGAGAAATTATTGTCTACCTACTGACCTAGTTAAAAATGTTAAACCTCTCTGTCCATTACATTAAGTTAGTTTTAACCCCTTATTCTATAATATGCTTAAGTTTAAGAAAAATAGAAAAGGTGATATAAATAATGAACCAGAGAGCACCCCTATTTTTGTTGAGATATTTAGTCAATATAGTTCACTGGAAAAATATACCCTACCCTGTTGTAGTGTAAAATAAGAAAGCTACCTTTTAAATGAAGAAAATAAGGATAACTTAGAAAAACCCTACAAAAATGACCCTAAGGTGAAACCTCCCCAAACCATAGGATAACTAATGTTTTGATAATGAGAACTTATGAAAAATCTGAAATTTGTTGTTTGATATTTTTCAAATGGCAAGTTAGTTTTAAGCACCCCTTTGGCACCAAACTTTAAAAATCCATCATTAATTAACCATCATGTTGCTCTCTGCCATTTTTGGTACAAGAGCTTTTTATCACTACTAGAGGCCAACAAAAATAACCCTTAGGACAGAACCCACTTTAATAAGAGACTTGTAGTGTAAAGTGGCCCATGTTGCCTAACTATTGTTATTTTTGTTTAAAGACTAGCTTTTGTACTTTCAGCCTCAAATTCTTAAAGCAAGCTAGAATAGCCAGTGACAACCCACTGTAATTTTTGCAGAATTTTTGGAAATTTTTAAATACTGTTATAGTTCAAACTTGTACTAGAAACCCTAAATGGAAATTAAGGAGAGGAAAATGGATGATGGAATCTAATATCCTCCTAAGACCTTTGTAAATTGTCCACTAAAATCCATAAAGACAATACAAATCCAATATGTTATCCTAAAAGAAAACCTAAACCAAAAAGGTAATAAGTATATATATACCACTAGGAGACCCACGTAGCCAAGGAACCCTAAGTTAACTCTTGACTTAATTTTTGTAGCTTAATATTCTTAAATCTTGCATAATCATGACATACATGTTCATTGCATTTCGATAGACTGTAATCTTGCTGACGGAGAGTACATCCTCGTGCCGGAGCAAGGAGCTGCCCAGGAGGTTGCCCCAGACCAAGCACCAGAGCCTGCACCAGAGGACCTGCCTGCCACTGCTTTGGAAGGCAAGCCCCGGTTTTATGCATAACCTGTTCTATATGATATTTTACTACACTTAATGTTTGTAGGCTTGTACTGTGCACTTAAGTGTAGGAGTTGACTGAAACCCTAGTTGCATGATCTCAGGAATCCCATTGAGATGAATACTAGTATGCCAGGTCGAGTAGTTGCTTTATTTAATTAGGATCTCGGTAGAAGACGAGTGATTTTTCTAGCACTCGCGCGAGATCAGGAAATTGATTGTACCCACTTTCACACTGTCATGATACTAGTTGGTGGACAACAATCCATGGGGATTGGTTGCCCACGAGATGGAAAATGGAATAAGGATTAACGTGCGGATACCTGTGTCAAGCGTTTGAATGTACTAAACACATACCGAGAAATATGGTAAATCGGTAAGCCTAGTACCTGAGTGAACCTGGCAGTGGACATACCCCCTCACGCGACCTGAGACGTAGTCTCCCATTTCGGTTATGGTGGGTACAAGTGCGGTCACTGCACGACGGCCAGTCGGGGTCAGTGAGGCATTGTACGCCAAGGCGGTGAGACCTGATCTGCTGACGGGGAATCGATGGGGACGGTTGATGTGTGTGGGGACGGAGTGCCCCTACATGTCGTGTGTTTAGGTTTACCTTGCAAGGATAAAAACTCGATTCGAATCGTCTGCTTCTCGCAGCTAATGAGACTGCTTGATCCATTGTACTGCATTGAGTAACAAATGAAACTGGTTGAGATGATACAAGCTGTTGATTGCTAAAAATGCTTGCTACTATGTATGAATAGATAGTACACTTTTAGCCTTAAGAGAGTCACACTTAAGTTTGACAAAGTTAAAATCTTGATTTAGAAACTCAGCTAGTGCTTTTGGCAACCCAACCCCACAGCCAAACAGCTGCATGTCTAGAGGTAGAGGAGTATAGACTCCTCACACCGGGTAAGTCTAGCTGAGTATTAGTATACTCAGCCTTGCTTGTGGCATAATTTTTACAGGTTCTCTGGAGGACATGGTTGCTGGAGTGACTTGGCCGTCCACCTTACCACCGGGATGGACCGTTGAGTGGGACCCCGCCTCGGCTGAGGAGGAGCATGAGGAGTGATGGGATAGGCTTCCCCCATCTCTCCATTTATTTATCGTTAGTTTATTTCCGCTGCACTTCAAAAACAATGATGGTTACTTTTGCGAAAACTCCGATGGTGACAATGGTGATGTAATAATTTAATACTCTTCCATGCTTGGTTTTATGCTTTATTGTATTTGCTCCGTGACTCACCATCGAGTGAGACTGTGGTACCTGATCCTGTCAGTGGCCGTGTCGGACTAGATCCGAGGGATTGACGGGTTATTCCCATTTAAGTGTGGTCTAGCCTCTAAGGTCGGACTTAGGCACTTAAGTTGGAATAATTCGGGCAGTTCCGCCACATAATTCAATACATATCAAAGTCAAAAGACATGAGGAAGGTTCTGCTGTCCAAATTTGGACAGATTGAGAGATTACAATTCGAACAGCTGTAACTTGGTCTCTAGACCACCAAAACGGTTGCTCCAAATTTTGTTGGAAAGCTTAAGAAAATTACTACAACTTCTTTATAATTACTAAGGGCTGATTCTAACTTTAACTTAATCAAACAAGGCAGTTTTCAAAATCTGTACAGAATCTGGACAGATTCGTATACTGTACTTGGAAAAATCATAACTCATAAACTACAAAACGTATGGTCATGAAATTTTTACACAACCAATATAGAGAAGTTATCTACAACTTTTGTATATAACGTTTTCACAGAAAACATGATTTACTTCCCTAAACTACCTGCATACTAAAACTGGACACAGTCCAAACAACAAGTCCAAACAGCAAACATTCCAATTTTTATCAGGGTTCATAACCAACATCTTACAAATGGGTTAAATTTACTACAACATATATTTGGTGAACATAGAACTTATTCAATTATACTTCTATGAGCATGACTATGATCCTCACATATATAGAAATTGCTTAACCCAATTAATGGCTACATCTATTTTATTGTCTAGAACACAAATACTTCACCTAATCTTGCATTTTAAATCCGAATCCCACATCACACCACACTTGGTAATAACAAGAGCATCATCGACATAACAATATCTTCAACTCAATAACTGAGCGAACTAACTAGAACACAAATTAGCTTACCAACATAAAATAGAACTCAGATTTCGGAAGAGCAACAACGATCACCGGTTCATCCTTTTCACCGAACACCAAGTGATCATCGCTCAAGGTCTTGGCTTCTCTTACCCTCAGATCCTAGAGATTTGTCTCCTCCACACATCGCGATTAGCCAACCTGTTCATCGAGCCAACTGACAAAACAATAAATCTGCTCACTACATCACAATCCGACTCGAAACCTGTGTAAACGGCGACGATTTCTGATTTATACCTTTCATCGAGCACATGCTCCTATCCACAAGCATCCAACCTGGTGGGATGGGGCTCCGAGGGGGCGCTGGTGGTGTATTCCTCGATGATGGCATGGGCAGAGGGGGCCAGAAGATGCGACTGGGTGGACCTCTTCCCACCACCAAATCGGACATCGGATCCCCACATGAGAGCCAGCGAGCTAGAGGGCGAAGGTGGGGTCCAGCAGGGAGGGCGCGGCCAACAGAGCTAGGCAGGATCCGATGGAGTCCGAGTACGGCCAGAGGTGTTTGGGAAAAAATGACAGCGAGCTCACTTTGACGGCCGAGCAGATCCAGGAAGCTGGAGTGGAGGTCGGCAATGGGGAGCAGGGAGGTGTCGTGAGGGAGGCAAGCCACAGGAGAGGAGCTCGGCTAGTGCTAGACGTCGAGCAGAGGACGACGGTGCGCGGTGCTGAGCGAACCACCATGGCGCAGTGGATCGGAGGCAGAGGAGGCAGCCATGCGTAGGGAGGAGCAGAGGATGGGCGAGCTCGAATCTTCCTGGTGGCCGGCAGCTGGGAGGGAGGGAGCGGCTGGGCGAGCGTTGTGTGGAGCTGACGTCCGAGCACGAAGGCGAAGGGAGTCCGTGGCCTAGAGAAGATAAGGCCAACGACCTAGGTGTCGCATGTGGACAAGGTAAGGAGCAGAGTAAATAATGGAGATGGGGATAGAAGTTATGAGCCTGTGCGAACGATGGGAGATGGGAGCTTCAGGAAAACACTAGAGCGGTGGAGATAATTGAGAAAAGATTTTTTTTATTTTTTTCATCTCCCATTTCTTTACACAAAGTTAAATGCAATTATCAAGTTTTCAGAGTTTGTGAGAGTTTAAATAAGTCGGCCTGAAACACATTTATTTTTTGGACTACGAATTAGAGAACCAATTTAATTACCAATTACTCGCTTTCAGTTTTAATTACCTTGGTCCGGTTTGTTTCGAACTAAAAACCATTGTCGTCGAGTTCCAATTAATTTGTTCGGGATAAAAGTCGTAAGAGTGGGTCGAGGTTCCAAATTCATATTCACTTAATCGACAAATTTTAAACGGACACAAGGCTCAACATTTCGTGAAATAAATACGCGAGATCGATACAGCATCGAAATTGTGATCCTTTCGGAATCGACGTCATTCAACATTCACGTGGGCGAGAGGTTGTGCGCTGTCCGGGCACAGATTTTGCACCCACCACACGTGTCACGATGTCAGGCCATAGAGAGACACATACAACGCAAGCGTGAAAGAATTTCAAATGAAGTTTAAGAAACCCGATCCAATTTCAAGGATTAAAGTTTGGGCAAGACGTCGATGGCTTAACCCAAACCATACTGGATTCGATATTCCGAAAATTACCTAAGTCTAAATTTTGCAAAATAAATTAGGACAATTTAGACAGATGGAGATAGATATGATATCAAAATCGTGATAGACAAAGATGATTAAAATTTAATGTCCATTTTATTCACCGCGATCGCATGTTAAAGCCCGCACTCGTGGTCGAGCAGATGATAAACACCTCGGTTGTTACAGATCTCCATTTGGTAGGCAATTCTTGCCTTCTGCCGGTTAGCGCACCGGACAGTCCGGTGTACCACCGGACATGAACAGTGCCTGATTCCTTTCCTTTTCCAGCGAAGCCGACCGTTGAGCCTTTGGTCCCCTTGGCACACCAGACACTGTCCGGTGCACACCGGACAGTCCGGTGCACACCGGACAGTCCGGTGCGGCCTGGTGACCGTTGGCTCGGGCCACGCGTCGCCCACTGCTTGCGCTGCCAACCATTGGCGCGGGCGCTGTTTGCTCACCGGATAGTCCGGTGCACCACCGTACAGTATGATGAATTTTTGCCGTGGTGCCCTTGCCGATTCCCGAGAGCAGCAAGTTTGATGCTGAACCAGCCTGTCCGGTGCACACTGGACAGTCCGGTGCACCAAAGGCTGGTGCAAGTTTGGCTGGACTCAGCCAAACTTCTCCACTCCATTCTCATTTGTTTTGATACTTTTCCTAGCACTTTGGGAAATATGTTAGTATCAAAAACAATTCACTAAGGCTAGAGTCATACCTTGATTCTTGATTTCACTTCTTTAGCACTTAGCACATATTAACCAAAACAATATGTGTTGGGCATCTAGTCACCAAAACATTTATAGAAATGGCCCAAGGGCACATTTCCCTTTCAGCTGCCAGCGGCGGTGCCGCCCGACTCTGTGGCAAAACCTCGCCCGAGGCACGAGCACGGCCACGCCGGGGGTCCTGGGGCGCTGGGAAGGGTACGGAAGGTTCGGGATGGCACAACGGACGCGGTCGTGAGACGACACCAACACAAAGGCACTGGAGGGCGGCAGTCTTCAGTGGAGTGGCATAGCAGCGGTGCAGCCTTGCTCCGGTGAGCAATTGCGCATGCACAGGGGTAGGGACTGGGAAATAAGAGGCATGGGGAGCTTGGTTACCTTGAGAGAGGGCTTTGGGGCTCTAGAACGGCGGCGGGGACACGACGAAGCCTCGGGTCGACGGCGGTGGCCTTCGGCGGCATGGTGGAGGTCCGGTGAACGCGAGTAGTGAAAGACTAAGGGGAAGGGGCGAACTGAGGGGTGTCTTGAGTTGCTGGCGTCGAGGCAAAACTCACCGGGGCAATGGACACGATGGGGACGCGATGGTGGCCGCGAAACAGGTCCGAAACCATGGCGGACGGTGATGAAGCTCCCTGGGTGCATGTGTCGTGCGAGGCGAGTGCGAGGGTGCTGCGAGTGCGCGAATGCGCGAGGAGGAGAGCAAGTGGGGTACTGGACAGCTAGAAAAGGTGGGTGCAGCCTCAGCGTGCGTCGTGGGCGTGGAGTCCACGGCAACGCGCGGGTCGTGCGCGTGGGCGGTTCAGAAGGGACGGATCCGACATGCAGGACCCATGGGCTAGTGAGAGTGGACGAGCGAACGGGCAGCCAACACTGACGCACGGGGCCCGCGAGACAGAGAGCAAGGTGCGTGCGTGAAGGAAACTGGTGCCTACAGGTCGGCCCCACATGGCAGAGGGAGAGGGGGAGCGGGGACGCGCAGGCACGAGCGCGGCGCCGACAGGCGGGGCCCAGCTGTCGGCGAGGGCGGGCGCATGCGCGGCTAGAATGGACCAAGATGGGCTGTTTGGGCTGAAATTTGTTTTTCCTTTTTCTAGAATTTCTAATGGCTTTTTTTATTTTCACTATGGATATCAAATCAAATTCAAACCAAATTCAAATTCAAACAATTTCAAACATGTGCATCAAACAAAAGAATAATTTAGGCTCTGCATGATGCAATATTTCATTACTCACATAGGTTTTGATATAATAAATAAACTAATTGACATAGCTCTAATAAAAAGAGAGAGAAAATAACTCTAGAGAGAGAAACAAGAGGTAACACCAGAATTTGGTAGGCATTAGAGAAGAAATTTTATACCCCCAAATATAGGGTGTTACACTAATGATATTTGGTTAAAATTGCATGAGCTCCATGATGGCACATCTAATGTCCGGGAGCAAAAACATTGTCTAGCCTTAAATGAGTATAATTATTTTGCTATGAAGGATAATGAGCTTGTTAGAGATATGTATTCTCGTTTGAATCTAATCATCAATTAGCACAATTCTATTGGCATTAATAAGCTAGGTGATGTGAACATTGTGAGGTAGATCATCTCCCTACTACCTCAATGAAGATATGGGAGCATCATCACTATTCTTTACAACATGGAGGACTTGAGTACAATGACCCCGACCATTGTGATTGGGAAAATTGTGGCATTTGAGATATCGCAAAAAATGGGTCGACAAGAGGAGCCAACTACTTCAAGACCATATGCTTTTGCATGTGATGAAAGAAAAGGCAAAAAGAAGGCTCCCACTCCAAGTTCCTCAAGTGAAGAAGAGGAAGAAGAAGAAAGTGATGATGATGAAGATAATCAACAATCAACATCATCCTCCGAGGACAAAGAAACAATCCAATGTGTCGAAAAGGTAATGGGATGATCTGCAAGATTAATCTAATGGATGCGCCCCTTTAGGTCGAGGATCTTCTCTTTAACATTGACAGGAAAAAGCAAAGAAAGAGAGGGTGCTTTGCATGCAGGGAGAAGGGCCACTTTAGGGACAGTTGTCCAACTATGCCCGAACCCACAAAAGGGAGGAGCAAAAGCAAGGCGCTTACAAGTGTCAAAACTTGGGATGACTCTTCAAGTGAAGATGAACCTCCAAGGATGCGCAGCCATCGATCCTCATCACGTTCATCACGGTCATCACGCAAGTGCCTTATGGCAAGAGGTAAAATGAGTATTCCATCCTCTAGTGATGATAGCAGTAGTGATGATGAAGGTGAGGGAAATCCCTCTGTAGATGAGCTTGCGGAAGCCGTTAAATTTTTTTAGGATGTTTGCACTAAGAAAAAAGCTCAACTTAAAACTTTGAAAAATAAGTTGATTAGCTCACAAAATGATTATAAAGGTTTGCTAGAAAAATTTGAAACATTTGCAAATTTAAATTGTGAGCTATCAACTAAAATCGAGCAATTAGAGTCTAGTGCTCCATCCACAGCTACCAATGACGACCTTATTAAAAAGAATGAAAAACTCAAGGCTAAGTTAGCTAGCTCCCAAGAAGCCATTGAAAATTTGCTAGGGAAAATGGAAATTCTTAGCATACACAATGATGAGCTAACTACTAAGCTAGAAAACATTGGTAGCACCCCAGAAGTATCTTTAGTCGAAATACCTGAAATTATTAAGAAAGATGCTTCTACTTCTTGCTTTGATTTAATTGATAATTCTAACCCCTGCAATCAAGTTCTCGTTAAGAACGTTGTTATAGAAACATGTCCGGACGAGATTGCATTGGAGAATGAGCAATTAAAGCAAGATGTGGTTCGCCTTGGGAGAATGAGCAATTAAAGCCAAACAAATCCAACCTCCTTAGGATAACTCCACTGCGGGAGTGAACTAGCCTATGGAGGGCAAAACTGTGATTTGTCGGCTATGTCACAAAGAAGGCCGTAAGTCTTTCCAATGCAAGGCGAAGACCGGGGATAAGCAAAAGCAAAAGCTCAAGCAAAAGCCAACAAGCAAAATCTCCAACACCTATATCAACAAAGTGGACAAAAAGTCTGCTACACCATATTTGATCAATAAGAAAAAGAATGGAAAGGTGATAGCAATCAAGGCCAACAAGCAAGCCAACAAAGGAAAGGGAGCCAAACGCATCTGGGTGCCAAAAGAGATTATTTCAACTATGAAAAGCACCAAGAAGGTTTGGATCCCAAGAGGGAAGTGAGATGTCCGAAGGACATCAGGGAATTTGGAGACTTGGCAAAATTGGGATGTATATCATGGGATGCATCACATTGGTTCAAGACTATTGCCAAGTGGGTTAGCAAATACTTTGGACCCAAATTTCCCCATCCATGACTAAGGTAACTAGATTTGTTGTATTTCTTATTTTTAGATATGCATATGTATTTTCTTGCATCTAGTTTTTACCTTTCATACCTAGTGCCACAATTAATATTTACTTTTGTTTAAAAATGCATGCATACTAGGTAAATCATATGGTAGGATTGCTTACTTTCAATTCATATTCTTAAGCAAACCTACATGGTTTAAAATGTCTAATTAAGCACAACACATAACTTATTTAATATTCCTAAGAAAATGATATATCAATTGATATTTCCATATGACATATACTGCTAGTGGTATAATGCTTTAATTATGTTTCAATTGGTATCATTTAACTTATATGTGCCAAAGCTCTGATTATAGATAATTTGCCCCTCTTGATATCAAAATCAAAGTGCATGTCTCCTACAAGTATTCAAAACTTGTATGCACACTTTCAGGTGGATGTTACTCTGTAATCTAAGTCTTTGAGACTAATACCTATTTTCAAACACCAAACACCACCAAATTAAAATTTTGATCTTGCAAGTGGTTTTGGTCTGGTCTAAATAGGAAGAAAGTGAATTATGGAGTTAGGGGAGGCTTAATTCTATAGTATCACTATATGGGGACACTCATGCATCCTAGCAGGTAAATTGCATATTTTCATTCAAATGTTTGTTGTATTTGCTTGCTTTGGTTGTGTTGTCATCAATCACCAAAAAGGGTAGATTGTAAGAAAAATGGACCCTGGGCCATTTGGCTCAATAGATTTTGGTGTTTGATGATCAACATAATCTATGGACTAATGTGTTTGCTAGTGTTTATGTTTGTAGTTCACAGGATGCTAAAGTGACTTGGACTAAGGCATTGAGGAAAGCAACACCTCAAAAGAAGACATTATGAAGATCACAAGTGAAGATCAACAAGTATCATGCAAAGTCCAAGAAATGAAGAAAAGTGTTGCCACGGGCGGACTGTCCGATTAAGGACACCAGACTGTCCAGTGCACCAGGGAACAGTACCCCAACGGCTAGTTCCCAGTGGCTTCACCGGACTGTCCAGTGTGACCCCCGGATTGTCTGATGTAAAAGCCTGCTGTGCTAACGGTCACCTGCGGCGTCAGATCCAATGGCTAGGCGCACCGGACTGTCTGGTGCCTCTACCGAACTATCCAGTGTGCCGCAGAGCAGCAGCTTTTCTCCAACGGCTAGAATTGAGTTGGGGCCTATATATACTCCACCTAACTGGGCATTTGAAGGTGTGGGAGCCCAAGCAACATATCAAGGCATAGTATAGAAATTCCCAAGTGCTCACACACCCAAGTGCTTAATAGAATCACTCGGTGATTACCGTAGGTGCTTTATGAAGTGCTTAGGTTAGTTAGACTGCTTTAGCTCTTTCTCTAGGTGAATCTTAGTTAGTTGAGTGAGTTTAGGAAAACCACACAACCCCTTGGCTCTTGTGTGAGCTGTTGTAATTGTACCGAGTGGGGCGAGAGTCTTGCGAGACTGTAACAACCGAGTTTGTGTCACGGCCGCCATCGTGTATAGAGGGAACGAGGCCCGCAACGTTTTTCGGCCGGAAGCTAGATAGTGGAGACGGCGGGGATCGTCCGAGAGGAGCCAGAAGTGGAGCACCACTTGCGTGTGGAGAAGGTCCGTGGTTCTCTATGGAGTTACTCGACCGTGGTGCTTGGTCCTCGCGTGGGCTACCCTTTGCGTAGGGGCACCAATGAGGATTAGTCGGGACCTTGCGTGGTTCCGGATACCTCGGTAAAAATACCGGCGTCATTAATGAGAGTTTGCATCTCTACATTGCTTTTTAGCTTCCGCATTTATATTAAGCATTTAAGTTTCAATCTTGTCTTTATAATTAAATTGTTTAGCATTGAAACTTAGACCGTGCGGTAGAGATAGCAACACTTAGACAAAACCTACTTCGCACATTTTAGATTGTTTATTTGCATAGGTTTTGCTCTAGGGATTTATTTGTGGCCTAGTTTAGAGAAAGTTTTAGAAGTCCTAATTCGCCCTCCCCTCTTAGGCGCACCTGTTTCCTTCAGTATTCATTGCGTATATCTTGCAGGTCACGCCACTTCAGAAAATCTCAAAAAATCTAGGTGGTACACCCAATGGGTGTATATCCATTGAAAATGTACATTGTCTTGTCTAGAAATAGTAACCTGACGCGACGGGGAGGTACAACGCTACGTCTGAGCGGTTGACTTTGCTTTCTTCTGGTGACGTGTTACATGAATCGGCGTCAGCAGTCTATCCTCTTTCTTGGAAACTTAAGTTGTCAATGAAGTCTTGCGATTGTTCACTGAACGGGAGGAAAACAAAGAGTCGCCCCTTACCCTCTTTAAATAGTCCGCTTGTCATCGGTCGTCTTCCTCACTTGCTCTTTTTCTTCTACGCTCCTCTCCTCCTTTTTCTACTCACCCGAGAGAACCATGGCCAGCAAGAAAGGAGGCAAGGGCAGGCGCCACTCAGCGGAGGGGAAGCGCAAGCGTCCTCTGAGTCCTCCATCGGAGGACTTTGGGGACTCGGAGTATTCTGAGGAGGAGTTCTCCTCCGAGTTTGACGGCTCTCCTCCACTAGCTTGTGGCGAAACCGCCCAGATTATTCCAACTTAAGTGTCTTGGTCTCACCTCATGGGCAATGACCCACACTTAAGACGGAATAAACTATCAATTCCTCGGATCTAGTCCGATCGAAGCCACTTTCACAGGGATCGAGTACGATTATCTCACACGAAGGTGAGACACAGAGAAATACAATAAAATATAATACCACAAATTTAAATAAGTATTTATAGTTATTACATCATCGGAGTTTGAAAATAGTAAACATTGTTCTTGTTGCAGCGAAATTTAACTAATGATAAATAAAGAGTGAGGCGAAGCCTGATCCGTCACTCCTCCTGGTCATCACCTATTGAGGCGGGGTTCCACTCGACTGTCCAACCCGGTGGCAAGGTGGATGGCCAAGTCAACCTAGAAACCATATCCTCATCGAAGGTACCTGTAAAAATTATGCCACAAGCATGGTTGAGTATACTAATACTTAGCTAGACTTACCTAGTGTGAGGAGCCTACTCTACCTCTATACCATGAAGTTGTTTGTCTAAGGGGTTTGGTTTGCCAAAAGCACTAGCTGAGTCTAAAATCAAAATTTGTCTTTTGCAAGTTTAATAATATTCCTTAAGCTAGGTTCCATCCTTCTAAACATACATGGTAACAAACATTTAGTGCAAGCAACACTTTATCTCATGAAAACTCATTTCACTTCTTACTCGATGTAGCAGCACATATCAAGCAGTCTCATTAGCTGCGAGAAGCAGACGATTCGAATCGAGCACTCGACTGTCCAACCCGGTGGCAAGCTGGATGGCCAAGTCAACCCAGAAACCATATCCTCCTCGAAGGTACCAGTAAAAATTATGCCACAAGCATGGTTGAATCTACTAATAATCAGCTAGACTTACCTAGTGTGAGGAGTCTACTCCTCTTCCTCTATACCACGAAGTTGTTTGTCTGAGGGGTTTGGTTTGCCAAAAGCACTAGCTGAGTCTAAAATCAAATTTTGTCTTTTGCAAGTTTAATAATATTCCTTAAGCTAGGTTTTATCCTTCTAAACATACATGGTAACAAACATTTAGTGCAAGGAACACTTTATCTCATGAAAACTCATTTCACTTCTTACTCGATGTAGCAGCACATATCAAGCAGTCTCATTAGCTGTGAGAAGCAGATGATTCGAATCAAGTTTTAAACCTTGCAAGGTAAACCTAAACACATGACATGTAGGAGCACTCCATCCCCACACACGTCAACCATCCCCATCGATTCCCCGGCAGCAGATCAGGGCCCACTATCATTGGCATATAATGCTCCACTGACCCCGGTCGCCGCCGTGTAGTGACCGCACTTGTACCCACCATAACCGGAATGGGAGACCCTGTCTCATGAACACGTGGGGAGGAATGTCCACTGGAAGGTTCACTCAGGTACTAGGCTTACCGATTTACCATGTTTCTCGGCATGTGTTTAGTACTTCAAACACTTGACACACGGTACCACACATTAATCCTAATTCCAGTTTCATCTCGTAGACAAGGCATCCCCATGGATCCTTGTCCACATGCCATCATAGTTCCAGTATCAAAGTGGATACAATCAATTCCTGACCTCACGCGAGTGCTAGAAAAATCACTCAACTTCTACCAAGATCCTGAATTAGCATAGCAGCTACTCGACCTAGCATACTAGTATCCATTTCAAAAGTAATCTTGAGTTCATGCAACTAGGGTTTCAAACAACTCCTACACTTAAGTGCACAGTACAAGCCTACAAACATTAAGTGTAGTAAAATTGCATATATAAACGGTTATGCATAAAACCAGGGCTTGCCTTGAATCCACACTATGTTAGTGTTGGCTTGAGGGTGCTCACTTAGTGAGCACCCACTGGCTACGTCCATCCTTCTTCAGGTCGTCCATCAACTGCATCTTGTGGTTGGCACCACATCAGTTGTACGATCATCATCTCTCGGTCCTAAATGAGATGTAGGATGCATATGTATGAACATGATGAAAGTAGCACAAGATACTCCAAGTACACGCTAGTGAACTAAACACTAAATAGTAATACACTGCAACAACTATACGCAAGCACTAGCTATCCGTACATTATCGGGCACACAAAGTCAACATCACTGGGAAAGACGATGAACACTTCCTATATTTAACCAACACAAACACGACATCACGACTACAAGCATTACCATGTTCATTTTAATCGTTCAATGGTTACTTATTATTAAACTAATTAAGTACACATAAATTTGCTATGGCTTCTATATAGGCAGACTTAGTTAAATGGAATGTTCACTTAATTGGGTTCTACAATCATTCACAATATTCCAATGTAAGCACACACCCAAGAGAACACACGGAATGAGGTAGTTTAATCACAATTACATAATATACTACTCTAGTGTGGTCCATTTCTTAGTAGCATACATGACTAGCAAAAAGCTAAGAGAGTACATTATTCATTTTGTTTCTCAGAACATATAACTACACTTGCTAAGTGTTGATTAAGCTAAGCTACTTATTAGACCTTAACCAAATTAGATTACTAACTTAGTCAGATGTGTACTAGTTAGTTATATATTTAGGCTCAATTATATTAATTACTATCATTATTACTTGTTCAGTCATGATCAAAACAAGCAAGCAGTTGACTCAAGACAACACAACAGAGTAGAGCAATCAATCACACTCAACATGTTTAGGACAGCAGCACAACAGTTGCTTGTTTCAGTTATAACTTACAAGATATTTATCTAAAAATAGTGAACAGATACTTTTTGGAGAGCGTAGGAAATTTTCTACAACTTTGGTATTGTCCTGCGAAGGTGATTAGACACTTAGCAAGGTTAAATTGTGATAAACGGCAGCTCTGTCCAGATTTGGACAGATTCAGACTTGTGTCTTCAAAAATTCATAACTAACGACTCAGACATCCAATTCAATTGATCCTAGACTTTCTAGAAATCTAATGAACTTGTCTACAAATCATTTATGAACATCTTAGGTTGATTTAAAATTTATCAAGGGTAAAAGACACTAGGAAGGCTTTGCTGTCTAGAACTAGACAGATTCACTCTTCACACTTTAAACACCTATAACTTGACCTTTGGACCACCAAAACGATGATCCAAGACTTTTTGCAAAGCTTAGTAAAAGTACTACATAACTTTTATAATCACCAAGAAGTGATTCTAATTTTAATCAACCCAAACATTACAGTTTTCGAAATCTGTCCAGACAGTGGACAAAACACAACAATAATTTTGTAAACTTCATAACTCTTAAACTATCGGGCCTATGGTTATGAAATTTTAACACCAACAAGATCCGAAAGTTATATACAACTTACTTATAATCTACAAGAACTGATTCTAAGCTCAACTTAAACAAACATTGCAATCTCTGAAATCTGTACAGAAATTGGACAGATTCAGGTACTGAACTTATGAAAAAGCATAACTTCTAAACCATTAATCCTTAGCTCATGCAATTTTAGGACAAGCTAGACATCTAAGTTAACTATAAATTTTATATACCACATGTCTATAGAGAGCACATTTTACTTTACTAGATTAATTGCACAACCAAAGTTGTACATGTAGTAAGTTTCATCTTGCTAGCACAAGAGCACTTAACTCAATCACCAATCAAAATCATGGAGAGACAATACCACCAATTTCTCACGTTTAAATCATTATGACTTATTTATCAAGTTTCAATTTATATCGAGACACTTAAGCATTTCAAGAAACGTGCACGCTTTTGTTTACTTATAATTTTCACTAACTCTTCTTATAATTATAAAATGGGTGTTATTTTAGCACCATATGAAACTATCTAATTTGGGGCTGGAATTTTTATGAGGCATAGGTAATAAAAAATTATGACTAATGTATAAATTTCACATGCTCAGGTTTTATATTTTATTTACTACAAAAATAAAAAATTGTTAATGCAATAAAGCAAGTTAAATCTAAAACTAATTATTTTCTGTGGATGCATGACCATATTAAGTTTTCTTAGGCTAATATAATATCATGCAAGGACAGTGGAACACCATTTTTCATTTTTACATCTATATATTATTTGTAAATCATTTAAAACTACTTAATGTGCATCAAACAAGTTAGATCACTAACTCAGTGATACATCTACCATAAATCATGAAATTTGTACCGTTACTAAGCATCACAAAGAGGATCTATTGTAAAAATTTCAATCTATTTGGAGCACTACAGCTACAAATCCAAAAATGACAAGCAAAACAATAATCTTTTCCTATTTAACAAGATTTAACTAATACACCAAGAAAACAGTAAACAACATATGGGTTTTATATTTTTCTTAGCTATAGTATGACACCATCTAACTAACAAAACAAGTCTCATCATTTTGGATTTTAAAATTAAAATCATGGAGAGAAGCAAGTTTATTTATTTTCTAAACCAGTTTTAAATATGAATTTCTACCACAGAAGTTTTCTACTAACATATGCTAAAATATAGATCCACTAGGTAGAGCATTTCATAAGAAAGCTAACAAAACAAGTTTCACGATTTTAGGAGCTTCGAAACTCAAGATATGGATTTTTGAATGAAGAGCAAAAATTTGTAATCTTGAGCACAAAATAGCATAGCCCCGTGGGACACACCTGTGATTGTCATAGGGAGGTTTTCTTCAACCTCCAACTATCTCCTCCACGCAAGGGACCAGAGAGGGGGGCGGTGGCACAGGGCCGAGTTTGCTAGGCGCCCATGGAGAGGAGATGGAGAGGTTAGGGCATGGAGGAGGCCATGGGAAGGGGCTCCTGCTCCCTGCGCCTGAACAGAGGGAGGAGAGGTGCGTGGGTGGGGGATAAGGGAGAGGGGTGTGCTACCATTTATAGAGCAGAAGCTCCAGAGCATAGCAGCCCGCTCTAACAGGTGGCAAGTGCTACAGCGCTGACTTTGGACGGATGTTTTTGGCATTTTCTGTTTAGATTCGGATCTCGGTCACTATACAAGATATTTTTCTTGGTCTACACTCTACAAACATTATACAGAACTTGAGGTCATTCGTGCAATGGTTAGAGAGTTATAGACCCACAAAAATTGGGTTGTTATTGCCTTGGAAATCAATGGAAACTGAGTGTCAAAACATGTCAAACGGAATCTGATGAATGCCATCTTTTAATATGTTGTGCCTCTATTAGTTATTAACAACTTTTATATTTGGAGAAACTCAATTTTTTCAACAAAAATTTGGGAATGTGAGACGTTTACCAGATCGACACTGATTCCGGACTTAGAAGGATTCGAATCCTGAAATCAGATTTTTATTCTGTCTTAAGGGCACTGTTTGAGATACTTAGAAATTGAATCAAGGCAATGTGTAATTGTAACATTTGTTGTATAACACATGTTCTACAACTTGTATTAAAGGTCAAACCTTGTATCCTGAATATAAATCGAAGTTTCACTTTGGCCAAAGTAGTATCGTTATAAAACTTCAAATTATATTTTTAAGGCAATCGGGGTATTTTCTCGACATTTTCATGGAATGAACCCTTAATAACTTTTGTTGTAGAGTTCATATAGAGTTGTTTGAGCAAGGTGCCAAGGCTTGGATGAATTTCAAAATTCACATTTGTTCAAACAAGCAGTTTTAAGCAAGTATAGATTTATCTTTTCATGTGAGCATTTGGTTCAACTTCGAGAAATCTTTAGAATACACTTGATAGATAGAGATGAATGATGATATAGAGATAACAAGTCGATTTGCATAATAATTAGTTAGAAGTTGACATAATAGAGATCCCTCTTGCGAATACGAATTTGGATAAAATATTCGGTAAGGATCAAATATCGAGGAGTCGGACTCGAACACAGATTGAATGACTTTTGACGAGAAGTTCTCAAACAAAGGAGTTTTAGACGAGATTTGCAAGACTAAATTGACCTTCGGATTTGCACTTGCTTCAAGAAGCAAAAGTTTTAACAGGCTCCAAATTTGGCATTTCTTGAGATCGAGTAACTCCGAATTTGGTTAAACATTCATGATTAAATTGATAAAAGGAGATAGACACGATCGAGAAATAGAAATTTCCACTAACAATCCGAGTTAGGGACAAATATCGCGACATAACATGAAATAGACAACCGGGGTGTCACATAGCTTCCCCCGCAGCGTCGTCCAATGACTCAGACGAATCCATGGGGCTATCGGTGGCCGAGCGGGCCTACATTCGGTCCATCGAGCGTGCAGGGTTCGAGGGATCGGATGACTCGGAAGAGGAGGACTCCTCGGTGGACTCCTAGGAGGACTCTGAGGAGGAGGAGGACTCCTTGGAGGAGGACACCGAGGAGGAGGGCGGCGGCGGCGGCGATGGGGGTAGCACCAGCGACGGCGCAGATGGTGGCGGTGACAACGACAAGAGCGACGGTGACGGTAGCGGCAGCGACGACGCCAGTGGCGATGTGCCACTGGCATAAATAGTAATTGTTGGGGGCCTTTGTCTTCCGAAGGTCCTCAAAAACATGACTAACATATTTTCCAAGTATAATACATTCACAGGGACCTTCAGCCTTGGGATGAAGCTGTACATGATATGAATAGTGTGGTCCGAAAGAAGGATGAACCAGTTCCGAAGCCACGCATGGAGAAGCTTCGGCTTAGCGGTGGAAAATGAAACCGACTTAAAGAGGAAAAGGCCATCTAATCCTCGATAGATTGTCCTTAAGTCAATGGTAAATATCAAGGGCATGGATGTAATTTTATACAGGCTGCGTCCTGTGCCTATAAATAGATGAACAGTTACACCGTACTGTTCACGCTGACTTGTATTCACTCGCACGTCACTCTTGAGCTCATATCTTCTGTCAAGTCAAAGGTACAAATGTAATTTACTATTATTAATATTTGTCCATGATGGGATAATGATGATATGAATAATCTAATGATTAAATATGATTGTTTATGCCATTCTCCATATCTCATATGCTTCTACTTTCATTATAATAAACTGAGGTGATGAAGGTAAGACCTTCATAACCTTTGTCTGAAGATCATTATGTCCTAAGGGAGATAATGCTTCGAAGGACGAAGGTCGTTAATCATTAACGTTTTGTGTTGCCTTGTTCTTAACCCATAGCATTTGAGAACAAGTCCCCAACATTGGCGCCCACCTCCGGTGAACTCATTCGACCACCTTCGGCAAACTGTGACCTTCGTCATGCCATCGAAGAAAGCTTCAGGGGTAGGGGCTGCACTGCAGCCACTAGACGTCAATCAGGAAACACTGCGCGAAGCCAGAAGTCAAAAAAGGAAGGCTACAATCCAATGCCTCAGGAAGAGGAGCTGGACCAAGAAATAAGGGACCTCGAAGCCATCCATCAGCAGGTCCAGAGGAAGAAGGAGAAGATGCTTCGTCTTTCCAATCTACAGAAGAAGATCGATGAAGCTGCTGAGGAAATGCGTCATCTCTCTCAAGACGACCAGGACCGAAGACCTCAACGCAGAGAGCTTTGTCAGGACAATTTATACGATGATGATGAATGGTATGATGATTTCCATCATGGCAATTTTGCTTTTGATGATGCTTCTCCTCTGTCAGCAGAATTGCAGGCTACCCCATGGCCCCCATCATACAAGCCACCCTAGATCCCCATGTATGATGGGCACTTAGATCCAAAGCAGTTTCTGATGAGCTACGAAGCAACCATATCTTCATATGGGGGCAATACTGCAGTCATGGCGAAATCCTTCGTCATGGCAGTCAAGAATGTTGCACAAACCTGGTACTCCTCTCTTCGGCCAGGAACAATCACATCATGGCAGAAGCTGAAGGTCATGCTGATCACCTGTTTCCAAGGGTTCCAGACGAAGCCGGTTACTGCTCAAGCTTTGTTCAAGTGCACGCAAGACCACGAAGAATACCTCCAGGCGTATATCCGAAGGTTCTTGCGTCTGAGAGCACAAGCGCCCATAGTGCCCAACGAAATATCATTGAGGCCATGATCAAAGGGCTTCGGCCAGGACCTACGGCTTAATACTTTGTAAGGAAACCCCCTCAAACTTTGGAGAAGCTGCTTCAGAAGATGGATGAGTACATCCGAGCCGATAATGATTTCCGCAAGAGAAGGGAAGAAGCTTATAGGTTTTCTGAGATGACTAGAGGCTTCGGAGGAAGAATCCACCCTAGGCATGTCAGATCAATACACAACTCCACTCAGAGTGATGATAGAGGAAGCCAGTTTCAGAGGCCACAACATAGCTCACAGTCTTCAGGGCAACAGTAGAGCTCTTTTAGGCCACCAGCTCTAAGGGGCAGAGGCGGCAGGGGCTTCGGAGGAAGATATGGGAATCAGCCCAGGAAACTCTATTGTTTATTCTGTGGTGAGGACAAGGGCCATACTATAAGAACATGTCAGGTCACCATTCAGAAGCAAAAAGAAATTGCCGAAGCAGAAGCGCGGCAGAATCAACTGAAGTAGGTTTTACATACTGCTTCGTGCTACTCTCCCTATATACGAGAATACGTGGGTAATCAACCTGCAACTTCTGTTGCTTCGGCAAGTCATTCACAAGCTTCTTGGCCTCAGCTCCCACTACCACCACCATCGCCACCTACTCATACCCGAAGCCAGCAGCCAGAAGGGTACCAGCACGCCCAACAACAGCGCGACTTCAGGGAGGAGTCCGAAGCTCGTACAGTCAATAGCACTGTACCAGAATCGAAGCATATATACTGACGAATATCCTACTTTTGATGTACTTTTATCCTTTATGCCATTTTATTTTTTGTGTGAGAAACAAGTAATGAAGAACTTAATTTCAATTTTTTGTAATAATTATGCTTGCACGAGACTAAAATATATCTTCCTCATGGATTTACGAAGCTTGAAAGACGTGTCTAAGAAAGCGGATTAAAATTCCGAAGCTCAAAAGTCGTTCTCAAGGGAGCGCAGTGTAAGTTTTCTGCTCAAAAGTCGTTCCTAAAAAGAATGCAGAGCCAAAAATTATGATCTGAAGCTGCAAAAAAGTCGTTCCCAAAGGAGCGCAGCGTAAGTTTTTTGCTCAAAAGTCGTTCCTAAGGGAATGCAGAGCCAAATACCACCGAAATAGAAGGTGAAGAAGCTCAAAAGTCGTTCCTAAGGGGATGCAAAGCTTAAATACCACCGAAATAGAAGGTGAAGAAGCTCAAAAGTCGTTCCTAAGGGGATGCAGAGCTTAAAGACTCAAAAGTCGTTCCTAAGGGGATGCAGAGTCTTGTGTGTTACAGTGTGGGCGCGTGCGTGTGTATGGTCGACATCACTATCATTTTGCAGCATATCATCATATCATTCCGCATAACATTACATCATACATCATATCGCATTAACAGCACAAAAATTGAATACAAAGCAAAACTTCGGCAAGTACTTTGTCAAAATGAAAATGTGCTTCAAAAAATACAGTTTTATCAGACTTGCCATAGAAGGGCTCTGTCTTTACGAAGCATGAAAAGAAGGAAGGTGTTTTTTCACCGAAGGCTCAAAACGGTATGTGTGCAAATTTCACGCATCATAAAGAAATATATTAAAGTAATTTACATGTCCCATCAATTGTTGCATATATCAAATGTTACAAAGTATTCTTACAATAATGTTACAAAGTATTATTACAGCAAAGTCTACTCCTCTCTAAGGATCTTTTCTGCAGCTTTGTTTAATAACTTGTCGACAACTTCGTCGATAATAGAGTTTGCAATGCTTATAATATTCAATGCTTCCTTCATCTCCGGATCAGCCAGGGGATTGTACGGCTCTGGCAGCAGTGATAGCTCAGCTGTAGAAGGTAATCAATTAGTTTGAAGTCACAAAGCAAGTACCAAAGTTAAAATTAAAAAACAATACCTATGCGCCTTTCTCGTTCAGCAGCCTCTTCAGCTCGCCTAGCTTCTTCTCGGGCGTCATGGGTGTCTTTTTCATTCTTTTTTATAATTTCATGGGCCAATTCTCGGCCACCGTTTACCCAGACATTAGAATAAAACTTTCCGCCCACTAAAGTTGCTTTGGTTGAAGGGTCCTTCATGTCGTCTATGGAGAAGGCGGCTTCGGCCTGAGCTATAGCTTTCACGTGATTGCATCTATCCTTCTCCAGAATAGGTGCAATCCTCGGGGCGCCGGAGAAAGCGCAAATATCTCCGCGATCGTTCAAAATTTCCTCAAAAGCTTCAGCTTCCCGGCTTATCCATTCAATGACGCCTTCGGGGTCGCCTCGAATGAAGTTCTCTTCAGAGGAATAGGCACCTACTTTTGCAAAGCTATTTTTTAAATTTTTCACGCAATCCAAGGATTTTTCGAAGCACCTTTCCTTGGATTCACGAAACTCCTCAATATTTTTCTCTAGCCTGACCTTCCACCATTCACTTATTTCTTGGCTGGCCTTTGCGACTTCAGAATTTTCTTTGGCTTCAGCAAGTTGTTTTCGAAGGCTTTCAACCTCAGCTTTTTGGGCTTCGGCCTGAGCATTGTACTTAGCTTCGTCTTCTTTCATTTTACTCACCAATGAAATTAAGACCTTGTCTTTCTCCAAACCTTCATTTCTCAGCTCAATTACCTCTGATCGAAGGTTGCTGAGAGCCATTGTGCAGCTTTCATCTTCGGCGCTCTTTTGTGCCCTCAAGGCATTGCTAAGAATTAAGCCCTACAAGAAAAAGAAATAATTAAGCACGACAATGAAATACTTCATTTCCATCTTTAAAGTTGACCTCTATACCTTTAAACTGTTGTACGCAAGGCTATCAGCAAGATCATCCTTCAACATAGCCGAAAAGCCTTCCTCAAGCTTCGGAAATCTGATACTTTTAGCTATCTCTCGGCAAACAGATATTTCTTTGTTGTCCGGGAGATAGTACAGGAAATCATCTTCGTTAGTGCCATTGAACACTAGGGCCCCCTTTGGATATTTTAGTTTCTAGGCGTAGTGTCTGGCTTCTAAGATTTCTTCTTTGGATAATTTTTTCTCGAAGCATGTCGAATAATGTAATCAACATCTTCGGCCAGAGCTTCGAGGGCAGGAGACTTCGCTTTTTCTATCATATCTTGCCCTGCTGCCATGCCGGTATCTGAAGTTCGTTGCTCAGCTTTATCTTTAGGTGTGGTAGCCTTCGTCTCAATGGGCACTCAAGGCCTAGCTTCGGCTTCGGCTTTGGCCTGGACGTTGATAGCTTCGGCAATTTTCTTAATAGGAGTAGGGCTCAAGGCCTTTGTTGTCTCCATCATAGCGTCTAGCACGCTGGCCATCCTCCTTCTCTTGGGAGATGCGGCAGGAGCCTTTTGCACTTTCGGCAATTCTGCCTCCGCTGGTGGGCTCATAATTTCTGGCATTGTCACTGCTTTTTCAAATTTAGGCTCTTCGGTCGCATCATCCTTGGCTTCAGCTGACCCAGCTGTAGGCACCTTTGGCACTACAATCGATCCTTCAGTGCTCTGTACGGTGGGAGCAGCTTGTTTTGCTTCAGCAGTTGAAGAAGTCCCTTCACCAAATTTAGGCACTACGATCAGTTCAATATATCGCGGCCTATGGGTCAGAACCTTCATCTTCTTGCCCTTCGGCATAGCAGTGGTGGACGAAGCGGTAGTTTTTCCCTTCTTTCCTTGCCTTCGTAATGGGTAGTGATAATCAGGGTATACGAACCCAATTGCATCAAACACCCTATTCAATCTTTTCTTGCCCTGACCCCCGAAGGCTGCAGACAATGCATCATCTTTGGCCTTCGAATATGTCCCAAGCAGCTCGTCGCTGGTAGCTTCAATGCATTTCAACCAATCATCATTTGGTTTGTCAAACTTCTCTCTAAATCGAAAGGTATATTTCAATCGAACTAAGCCACTTTCACTGGATTCAGTAGTAGTTTCCTTCGGCATTTCCCAGCTATCCACAAGTGGCCACACTCTATAGGCTATGTGCTCTTGGATTATATCTCTTGTGCCAATGAAGGCACAAACATTGCTAAAGGCCTTCTGGCATGCTTCGACGTCACCTTCAATAGCCACCTTCGGCCTTCAGAGGCCGAACCGAGACCAGATGGGGCGCTGGATGATTTCCTTGATATCCTTCCTTTCAATCAGATCATTTTTAACATAAAACCACTCCTCCATCCAGGCCCCAGGCCATCTTTTTCGGTATGTTGGCACCGGGTAGCTTGCATTAGAGCGGGCAATGAACCCGTAACAATCGAAGTTGTTGCGGTATTGTTCTTTGCTGGTAGCGTTCATCTCGTATAATAGCTCGTGCATATTGTAGAAGCACTTCACGCTTGGCTCCTGCCCCTGGTTTCTTACAGCCCAGACAAACATCCCCATCCTAATTATAGCTTCGGGGGTAATCTGATGAAGAAAGATCTGAAATATCTTTAACACTTCAACCACAAATTTGCTCAACGGGAACCTTAGTCCTACCTTCAAGAAGCTTCGGTAAATAACAACTTCATTTTCCTTAGGAGCAGGGGCAGTGCACGGATCTGAGAATGGCTAGCCACGGCGCAATGCCTCACAACGGCGATCCAGCTGAATTGGGGGAAATTTGGAATTCACGAGCTATGGTGGATGATTTGAGGCGAGGATTGGTGCTCTAGGCACGTAACAAGAAGGCGAAGCAGGGAGGGCACTCAATTTATAGACGCCAGCTACGGTTGCTCCAAAATTTGGATCGGGATGAACTCACGGTGATGTCGAGATGAGTCACCGGAGTTCGTCTAACATGGCATTCAATGGGGTAAAGTCTTAGGGCAGTAAATGGGTTGTCCACTACGACCTATGGTGACATGGTAACCTAGTCTACGGTGTGGTATGACCGAGATAATTGGTGGCCACCATGACGACGGCCACACGGCCACGTCGTTGGCAAGTGGGTATGACATGCTTGCTTTAGGGCCCAAGTTCACCCCCTCGGCGATCTTTTCACCCTCGCCGCCGATATTTTCATGTTATAGTGCGCACATATCTCAACCATCACACATATCACGGTGCATGATCATAGGCGGTGAAGTGCTCTGTATCCTTGATCTTTTCCAGTTACTGTACCATGCCACGGTCAATTCACGGTGCCTGACAAAGCGACTTGAGGGCCCTTTTTCTTCGATTTCTATGTGATGAGCTAATGATCTGACTACATCAAAGTTATTCTCCTATAAACTAGCTTCAACTTTTTCATAAGGGTCTTGAGCAGTTACTCACTAGATCAAGCGTAATTCGGCTCCAAAGTTGGTCAGAGACCACTGAAAGTCTGTGTTCAGTGTAAGGCCCGACTAACAACCCAACTTCTAGGGTATTTTACTCCAATTTCTATACCATTCTTGGGCTAGGTCACTTAATCAAACTTAAACTACTATAGTAGCTCTACAACTTTGTTGTGGTGACTCATGACAAAATCCTCATAGATCAAGAGATACAGAGGCTTGAAGTTGGCATGTTAACACTATTTTCAGAGTTAAACATATGGGTGCTCTTGGATCTTTTGCAATTTACCCCAATTTGCACCACAAAACATGGAAATCCCCAAACATGAAAGTTGCTTAACTTTTGTTACTCTATCATCTTGATGTATACACTTTTGGCTAAAAGTGCATAGAACTCAAAATCACCCAACAGGGCACTAAATAGGGTTTTATGGTTTCAAACTAAGGTTTTGAGCGTTTTAGGGTACATGTGGCACTTGAGCTCTCTAAGTCTAACTTTTCTTGAACATTTCTACTAACTTTTGAGATCATACTTTAGTGCTCATCTCACAAGTCCATATGCTTCAAATCCTTGGGGAGATACTGTTACCTAGGGTCAAGAATTCTTTTTACCAAGTCAGAGCATCACACATGTTTGTTTTGAAATTTTAGCCTTGTAGATGTATACTAGGTGTATCATACATAATGAAATGTCCATGTATATGATGTCATGCCAAAGTTTTAGTTCTTGTAACACCAAGGGTGTTACATCCTTCCCCCCATAAAAGAATCTCGTCCCGAGATTTAAGGCTTTAGGGTAAGTAATGGAAAAGGAAACACGTCACAACTTTATTTCCTATTTTCTCTTATAGAGTAGGGGGTGGGTGTGGGGGTTTGTTCTAACTTTACAACAAAGTACATAAACTTTTTAGGAAGCTAAAAACTTAGGAAAATGTTTTTCTAAGAAATCTTTAGTTTTCCATGTAGCTTCTTCTTCGGTGTGTTGGTTCCACTGTACTTTGTAAAACTTGAGAGTCCTTTTTTGAGTAACTCGGTCTTTCTGATCCAAAACTCGGATGGTATATTCCGAATAGGTTAAAAATTAACATCAGACACATCCATAGTTTGATCGAGGATCCGAAGACACTTATTCTATTGGGACACGTGGAACACATTATGTACAGCAGACAGTGATTCTGGCAGCCGAAGTCTGTACGCAACCTGCCCACATCGTTCAAGAATAGGGAACGAGCCAATGTATCGAGGTGCAAACTTTCCTTTAACCCCAAATCGACTAACACCCTTCATTATGATACTATCAAGTACACATGATCTCCGACTTGAAAAATTAATGGTCGACGTCGTTTATCCGCATAATTCTTTTGCCGTGCTTGAGCTTCTCTCAAGTTATGTCGTATGCGTTGGACCTTTTCTTCTATTTCTTTAACTAAATCAGGCCTGAAAAACCACCGTTATCCTGGTTCTAACCAATTCAAGGGTGTTCTACATCGCCATCCGTACAGAGCTTCAAATGGTACCATTTTAATACTCTCTTGGTAACTATTATTGTAAGAAAATTCTGCCAACGACAGACAATCATCCCACTTTTTTGGAAACTCCAAGACACAAGCTCATAGCATATCTTCTATTATTTGATTTAGTCTCTCTATTTGCCCGCTCGTCTAAGGATGATAGGCCGAACAATGGAGCAATTTAGTGCCCAAAGATTTGTGCAGCTCTTCCCAAAACTTGGATACAAATTGCGGTACTCGGTCCGACACTATCGTTTTTGGCACCCCGTGTAAACTCAGGATACACGCAATATAGAGTTCTGCATACGTAATCACTGGATACTTCACTTTGACGAGGAGAAAATGAGCAGTCATTGTAAGCCAGTCCACTATAACCCAAATAGTCATATCCCTTAGATGTCTTGGGTAACCCAACAACAAAATCCATACTTATGTCTTCCCATTTCCATGTTGGGATAGGCAATGATTGCATAGGTCCAGTAGTTTTCATATGCACCGCCTTGACTCATCTACAAGTGTCACATTTTGCCACATAGCGAGCGATTTTTATCTTCATCTTAGTCCACCAATATTGTTGTTTCAAATTTTAGTACATCTTAGTACTTCTAGGATGAATAGAATACGGACTAAGATTGGCTTTATCTAAGATTTGTTGATGGAGTTCAGCATCCTTAGGCCCCACTATGCGGTCTTTAAACCATAACACTCCTTGGTCGTCTTTCCTAAAACAAGTAGCTTTGCCGGCTTCCATTTTCTCGTGGATATGCTTCATACCCTTATCAACCCTTTGAGCATCAATAACCCTTTGTTGAATAACCGACTCAATGTAATAGACAAAAATAAAACTTATAAAAGAGTTGATCTCGTTACATGTTTTGCCATCCACTCATCATTTCATGGGGACAATCACATTTAAAGAGTTAAATAAGGCACAAAAATACTCTATGCACCATATTGGAGTTTTTGTTTGCTTGTGCATTTAGTAATAACAATAATATTATTATAGAAACGTTCATGATGAGAATTAGAGATTTAATCAAAAATTCAAATCATAGGATTTGGACATAAAATGGATGAGGAAAGAAAAATGAGAAAAGAAAGGGATAAAGAGTATAAAACTTACATAAAGTATATATAGAATTATATTTTCAAAATTAGTACCATAATGGTGCAATATAATCTGAAGACAAATTTGTCACAAGATTTGAATCTAATTTGGAATTGAAATTTGAAGTTGGAACAGAAGAAGGGAAATAGAAAATAAAAAAGGAAAAAGATAGGAAATAGGAAAAACCTGCTTGGGCCCCAAACCACTGCCGGCCCACTCTCCTTACCTCTCCCGCACGGCCCAACCGCTAATGTCTCACGCGCTGACTCACTGACTAGCAGCCCCCCTTGTCAGCGGTTTCCTCTCCACCGAACTCCCCGCGCTGACCACAACCGCGCCGTCAGCTGGGGTCGTGACCGAACGATCCGCGCGATTCTGCCGCGACCATTGTGGCTGTTGCGCCAACTAGGGATACTCGGGGATAAATCCTCGCACCACCTCCCCGTCTGCGTGTGCACTCTCGCCCGAGTTCCACTCTCCTTGTGAAAGTACCACCTGGAACGCCGCCGCGTGCCGCAATGTGAGAAGGGAGGGCCACCGTGGGTGTTATCTGTCACTGCCATCGTTCGGACCTCGGTGGTGGGTCAGGGGCAATCCTCTAGACATATTGGTGTGTCCGGCTGCTGGCATGGACTTGTGCTAATTGCAATCGGCGCCAATTGCTCGTCGGAGCCGCCCCTGCCTGCGTTTCCGCCATGCTGCGTGGGGAGAAACCTTCGCATTGTAACCCACTATGAGTTTCACTCCAACGAATTTGTGATACTTAGAGCATTACGATTTACCCTAGCGTGCGGTGGTTGGGTGAAGGGTGACCGGGCGCGTCGTCGTCATTGTTTGCGTCGTCGTGCTCTGAGCGGGCGACTTGCGCCTCCGCTACCGCGTGGAGAAGATGGGGCCTTTGTCGTTAGATCGTCAAGCAACGGGTAGGATTAGATGAACCATACCTCTTCGTTGAATCAATTCAAGACCGTTCAATCAGATCGGTGGGATGAAGTTCAATTTGTCTGGGGTCCGTTGGATCTAGATCCAAGGGACCACGTTGCGTACCAGTTTGTTTTAGAATGTATTTAATCCTGGCACTTGGATTTGATCGGATGGCTGAGGTCCGTGCTTCGTGCCGCTTTGCAGAACAAACCCTAGAGTATTCAGAGTTCAACCCGCAGTCCACGTTAGGGACGTATTGAGTCTTGGAAATTCTTACGCAGGGGTCCCTGCGCTTTACTGTATTTGGCACGGAGTCCAGAGAACTAAGGAAATAGATAATTAATATTAGAAATTGATTTTTAATACAAAAATAATTCTAGAAACTTGTATAATTCATATTTAATTCATTTCAACTCCAAATTGATCCATTCTAGTGGCATTAATTTTGTTTTAATATTGTTTATCACCTAGTAACTCTGTTTAGCCAAGAAACTTGAATTAAAATTATTCACTTGAACTATTCTATTTTAAGTACTAAATAACTTCAGAAATTCATAACTAAATAACCGTAAATCCAAATTTAGTGATTCTTGTTCCTACGATCTCATCACGCAGCGTAGAATATTATCATGCATTCTGTGATGATGTTTGGTGTGATGTTAATTCTTGCTATACCATGTTTGTTTGTATTGTTGCGAGTAGACGAGCAAGCTACTGAGGATCCAGGGGTTCAGCAGCTAGAGACTGCTAAGCAGGAGCTCGTTGAAGGCAAGTTGTGCCCTTGATCACCTCTTTTTACCGAGTCATGTTCTTATTAATCATAATGATCTGCATAGGTTAATTTTGATGGGACCCAATAGGTTACCCTAGTTTGGCTATCTTTATGCCTTGTTTTACCACTGAATTTTTGGGTAGTACCTGCTATTGCTTTATGTGATTTTGGGTATGGAGATATACATTATTCATGATCACACTTTTATTATCAGTTTATTATTTACTGTTCATGACAAGATCATTATGTTAATTGGAACATGTAGAACCACCCGGGAAAACAGTGCTACCACAAGGGTGGTATGGGATGCCCTTGGTTGACTAACTAGGAAAGCTAGTGGAGGACTACCTTACCCGATAGGGGCAAGGGCAGTAGGGGAGTGGTCAGTGTAGGGAGGTCCTTGGGTTGATTTTGCTGTGATGGCAGTCAGGCGAGGGATCCCTACATTGGAGCTTCCTAGAAACTGTAGCGGGTTTTCTGAAGCTAGTGGAACTTTGTAAAGGGCTCGTAGTGGTACCTTGCCTCGCTTCCTTGGTAGACGTGTATGGGGTCCGATCAACCCGTGGCAAATGGCTAACACGACTTGTGGGTAAAGATGTGCAACATCTGCACAGTGTAAAACTAGTATACTAGCCGTGCTCATGGTCATGAGCAGCTCAGACACTCACATGATTAATTTATAGAATTAAATTCAATTTGTCATTTGCACCGCATTGGGATTTATTATTATTTTACCTTACTATTACTACGGTTTGGTATTTACTTACATTTAGTAACTGGTAATAAAATTTTGACCAACTTATAAAAGCAATGCTCAGCTTTAACCTTTATTTATTGATCAGCCTTACACTTCGCATGAACTCCCACCTTTGGTGAGTTCATGCACATTATTCCCCACAACTTGTTGAGCTATGATCTTTTGTGAGTTCACTCTTGCGATATATAAACCCCCCAGGTGAAGAGCAGGTGGTCGAAGAGGAGCCGCACAACAAGGAGTTCGACTTGATCTAGGTGGCGTCTCCTAGTCAGCTTTGTGGCGCCAGGGAAATAATATTTAGTTTGCTTTATTTTTATCATTTTTTTAAGACTTCTGCTATTTAATAAGTACATTTATGATATTTATGACATTTATCTATTCTATCATTATATGTGAAGTTCTTCCTTGGAGCACATATGAGACGCACCCGGCTTTATCCTTTAAATCCGGGTGACACTCAAGCTTCAAATGCATTAAGGCTCCTTATTGCATTATTCCCAGATTTAGTCTTTCCATTTCCTGACATAAGGTGGTATCAGGCAATCCCACAGTGAGGCAATGACAAACGGCTTTAGGACTTAGAGCATCAGCCACCACATTAGCCTTTCCTAGATGGTAGTGAATTTCTAGGTCATAGTCCTTGATCAGCTCAAGCCATCTTCTTTATCTCATATTTAACTCTGACTGGGTGAAAATGTACTTTAAACTCTTATTATCAGTATACATATGACATACATTTCCTATTAGATAATGACGCTAAATTTTAAGGGCATGAACTACTGCAGCCAATTCCATATCGTGTATTGGGTAATGTACCTCATGCCGACGCAGCTTTCTTGAGGCATAAGCTTTTACTCGTCTTTCTTGCATCAGAACACATCCAAGACCAATGCCTAATGCGTCACAATACACATCAAACAGCTTCTCAATATCCGAGCTGAGCCAAAACAGGTGTAGTGGTCAATACTGTCTTCAACTGTTCAAAGGCCTCATTGCACTTAGGAGACTAATTAAATTTAACATCATTCTTCAGTAGCTCCATGATAGGTTTAACAATCTTGGAGAAATCCGGGATAAACCTGTGGTAATAACCAGCTAGTCCAAGGAAGCTTCTAACCTAATGCACGATGGTAGGAGATTTCCATTCTAGAATATCCTTAACCTTACTGGGATCAACTACAATCCCTTTAGCTGATAAAACATGCCCTAAAAATTGGATTTCCTCCAACCAAAACGCGCATTTGCTAAATTTAGCATAAAGGTGATGTTCTCTTAAGCGCGTTAAAACAATCTACAAATGTTCTGCATGCTCCTCCTTATTCTTAGAATAAATTAGAATATCATCAATAAAGACCACCACAAACTTGTCTAATTCGGGATGAATACCGAATTCATTAAGTATGTGAAATGGGTCGGAGCATTTGTCAATCCAAAGGACATAACCAGTTACTCGAATAAACCATATTGAGTTGTGAAAGCCGTCTTGGGTATATCCTCGGGTCGAATTCTTATCTGATGATAGCCTGATCTGGGATCAATTTTAGAAAATACCCGGGCTCTAATAAGTTGATCGAATAAAAGATCGATCCGGGGAAGGGGATAATTGTTTTTAATGGTGACTTCATTAAGGGGTCGGTAGTTGTCACACCCGGTTTTAAGGGCAAAACCGAATGCATAGCATATGTGGGCCAGGATCCATTTTCCACACATATGTTGATGTCACAAGTGTAATAAATCAAAGACAATGCAATAAAGGCGTAAAAAGGAGTACAGAAACTTTATTACATCATCCGGATCATAGTATCTTAAACAAGTATCATTATTAAAGTACGGCGGAATTAAACATGGACACTCTTCCACAGGAGGTGACTGGCGCATCGTTAGACTCAAAATTCATCAACCTCATTTGCAAAGTCTCGTCATCACCCTCTGATCAAAATATTAGCAAGGGTGAGCTCACTTATGGTCGGGGCTCATCAAGTGGGGGAAATAATGCAAAGTTAACAAGGTAGGCTATGGATAAGCAGTAAGCATTTTAGTTGGTTAATATTTTATTAGCAACACCTAACTTACTAATTGTAAGTGTATCCCAAAATTTCCCAGTTAAACATAAGTGCATGAGTATATCTCAAAACACTTAAGTGAAATCACTTAAGCAAACCATTTGTGGATCATTGGATCAGAGTTTACTTTCCATCTTTAAGTTCAATTATCATGTGAGGGTCCATGTTGCTCTTAACCGTGAGCACGGCTGACATATCAGTTTTACACTCTGCAAAGGTGGTACAACTTTACCCACAAGCCGTGTATCCCATCTAACCTAAGTTGATCAGACCCATAAACACTTCCTAGGTGAATGGCTAGGGATCCACTACGAGGCTTTCACAAAATATCATTAGTACAAAGCCACCCGTTAAGGTTTCCACGTCGGTATTGATGGCCCTCTGGGTGAGGTAACTTAGACAAGACTACAACCCCATGTTAACATGAGCTACCACCAAACCACTGCTGCCCCCTCTTGCCCATCTTTCAGGTAGGGTTTCCAAGCACTAAGTCTATAGAGCTAATTACCAAAGCTAGAGCCATTATAGCACTCATGGTTGCACTGTTATCCTAGGTGGTCACTCCATGTTCCATCTAATACAAAATGTTCTTGTTTAACCATCGGGTTAACATCATAATAAAAACTTCATTTCTAGAACATAGTATCATTAAATGAGTGACATCATATTTATCAAGTTGAGCAATAGCAAAAAGTGCTAAGCATAGCATTTATCCTAGTGTAGGTCAAGGAATAGGGTTGGTAATTCTAGGAAATCCTTATTTAGGCAAATCCCATCAAATTATGCAATATCGGCAAAGTAAACATAATTATATGCATTATTTGGGTACAAATAGAAATGCAGAGAGAGAATCCACTTGCCTTGATCGAACGTGTCCTGTGGGTCGTCCTCGAACGAGTTTGGTTCATCTACCTCACAGTCAACTTCTAACATCGTTTCGCATATTGTACATACAAAAAGAATACATACGCCGAATAAATAAACATACACCATTACATGGGTAACATTCACCATTACATAAACAATCACATATCATGCAACTATACTTATAAATAATGTCTAAATCATAACTATTTTGTCAATACACTAAATTTTCCACTTTGAGTTATCATTGGTGAAATATATATGAGCATGTAACTAAGAAGGCACTTTATCTAACATAGCTTAGATAAAATGACTTAACAAATTTTACGTGCCAACATAATATTGTTTTATGTGCTAAAATGAGAAGTTAGTTGCAATGTTTCTAACACTATATCACAAAATTAAAGAATCGTGACAACCTATGTATTTTTTCAAATTATAAAAATAATGTCCATATTCAAAATACTATTGTCGGGGTTGATTCAAAATTACACGTATACTTTGGGGAGTAGTACATAAGGTTTTTGGATCTCTTTTACAACATTTGTACTGCAGAAAATACAGAAATAAATTGCAGAAATTCAGAGGGCCAAAACGCAAAACAGCTTTCTTCTACCTTGCGCTAGTTCGTGCGCAGGGAGGGGGCTCGGTGAGGCTCGGCAGGGGCTAGGCACGGCGTGACGACGGACTCTGGCGTGGTGAGGCAGAGCACGACCGGGCGAGGGCGCGGCAAATGGCGGCTCGGCATGGCGAACGGCGTGCTCGGCGTGGCGGACGACATGCTCGGCATGGTGGACGACGTACTGCGTGGGTGAGGGAGAAGTGAGATGGGAGAGTTTGAACAGGGGAGAGAGAGCTGTGGCCGGTCCTATTTATAGAGAGAGGAGAGGGAGTGGGCGGGACGCCGGGGAGGGGAGAAGCTGACCGGTGTCAATGCCCCAATAATGGTGGTCGTTTCCTCCATTAATGGGGAGAGAAAGTAGGGGGGAGGAGAGGAGAAGGCGTCTGTTTCCAGTCCGAGGGAGGGAAGAGGGCGGCTCAGGTCAGGCTAGGCGCGTGCGGACAATCGACGTGGACAGTCTGGTGCTAGGGCGTGGCGACGGCGCGACTCCTCGCCTGCACAGGCACGCGGCCGAGAGGGGCAGGGAAGAAGGGCCGCGGGTGGGCCCCACGTGTAAGAGAGAGGGAGAGAGGGAGGAGATTGGGAAGATGGCGGCGGCTGGGCCTATTGGTCCAAATTGGCCACGCGGCTAGGTTAGGGTTTCGGTCCCTCTTTTTTTTATTTCCAAAAATATAAATAAATATATTTTTAAATATTTCTAAAAATTTACAATAATTATATCAACAATATTTACCATTAAAGTATTTATTTTTTTGGACCAAAATTCTCATATTAAATTAATTGGGTTTTCAATATAAAAGAAATTCCATGAAAACAACCATAAATCAAATATGAACAAACCAAAAATTTATTCTAAAGATAAATAAAATCAAACACTTGAAAGAAAATGGTTTTGAGGTGTTACAAACCTACCCCCTTAAAAACAATCTCGTCCTCGAGATTAAGGGATTTCTGAGAACAACTAGGGGAGTTCTGTTCTGAGTTCATCTTCACTTTTCCAAGTGGCCTCATCTTCGAATGATGACTCCACTAAACCTTGCACATGTTGATTACTTTGCTCTGAGTAATTCTGCGAGATGTTTCCAAAATTCTGATAGGGTACTCAGAATAAGTCAAATCATCATTAACTATGAGTTCTTCCATAGGTAATTGTTCCTCAGGTACTCTTAAGCATTTCTTAAGTTGTGACAAATGAAATACGTCATGCACATCCGATAAACTATCGGGTAGCTCTAACTGATATGCTACTTCACCTTTTCTTTCCAAAATTTTGAATGGACCAATGTAGCGAGGAGATAGTTTACCCTTAACCTTAAATCTTTTCATTCCTCTCATTGGTGAAACCTTAAGGTATACGAAGTCTCAAACTTCAAAGATCAACTCTCTTCTTCTATTGTCAGCATAGCTTTTCTGTCTCGATTGTGCTGTTTCAAATTCTCTCTTACAATCTGTACTTGCTTTCCTGCTTCTTGGAGAATTTCTGGACCAAATATTTGACTTTCTTCGGTCTGATTCCAATAAAGCGATGTTCTACACTTTCGTCCATAAAGTGCTTCAAACGATGCCATTTTTAGACTTGTTTGGTAACTATTGTTATACGAGAATTCTGCATAAGGCAAACTCTTATCCCAGCTTCTACCATGTTTTAGAGTACAAGCTCTTAACATATCTTCCAATACTTGGTTTGTTCTTTTCGTTTGCCCATCCGTTAGCGGATGATAAGCTGAGCTGAAGTTTAGCTTGGTATCCATGGACTCTGTAGTCTTTTCCAAACGCGCGAGGTAAACTATGTTCCTCGATCTGATACGATCTTCTTTGTTACTCCATGAAGACAAACAATCCTTGACATGTATAACTCTACTAATTGGGCTCCTGAGTAAGTTGTCTTCACAGGTATAAAGTGTGCCACTTTAGTCAACCTATCCACTATAACCCATATGGAATCATAGCCATCCCGAGTATGGGGTAGTCCAACTATGAAATCCATATAGATTTCTTCCCATTTCCATTCTGGTACCTTGAGAGGTTGTAACAATCCTGCTGGTCTTTGGTGTTTAGCTTTAACTTGTTGACACACATCACATAGTGCAACATGAGTAGCGACATCTCTTTTCAAACTGTACCACCAATACTTTTCTTTTAGGTCCTGGTACATCTCTGTACTTTCAGGGTGAATAGAATAAGCTGAATCATGAGCTTCTCTTAAAATAAGTTGGCGTAGGTGTTCGATTTCTGGTACACATATTCTCTTTTTAAACCATATTGTGCCTTGTTCATCTTCCGTGAAATTTGGGGCTTTACCCAAACTAATCAGAGTTTTAATTTCCTTAATTTTCTCATCAGATTCATGTCCTTTACGAATCTCTTGTTCTAAATTAGATTCCACTTCCATAACTGTTGCTTCCATATTTTTAAGCATACTAAGATTGAGTTGTTCCATTCCCAGCACAATTCCTATGACATCAAATGAGTAGTGATGTTGTTCACTTGACCTTTACGGCTCAAAGCATCTGCCACTACATTTGCTTTTCCTGGGTAATATTGTATTTCCAAATCATAGTCTTTGGTTAACTCAAGCCATCTTCTCTGTCTTAGGTTGAGTTCTTTCTGCGTGAAGATATATTTCAAGCTTTTGTGATCCGTGAAGATTTTACACTTGTTTCCAATCATGTAGTGCCTCCAAATCTTTAAAGCGTGCACTATGGCAGCTAATTCCAAATCATGCGTAGGATAATTGTTTTCATGCTTCTGTAACTGTCTTGAGGCATAGGCTATTACTTTTCCTTCTTGCATTAACACACATCGTAGACTTAGGTGTGATGCATCGAATACACATCAAATCCTTTATGAATATCAGGCATAATCAACACTAGTGCAGTGGTTAGCCTTTCCTTTAACTCTTCAAAACCTTTCTGACACGCTTCATGCCACTTAAACTCTTTACCTTTGTCCATCAGTGAAGTAAGGGGTTTCATAATTTGGATAAGCCTTCAATGAATCTTCTGTAGTACCCAGCTAATCCAAGAAAACTCCTGATCTTGGACGCACCTGTGGGTTGTTTCCAATTTAGTATTTCACTTATTTTACTGGGGTCTATCTTGATTCCTCCATTGGTGATAATATGACCTAGGAAAGTGGCTTAGCCAAAAATCACACTTTGAAAATTTTGCATACAACTAATTGTCATGAAGCTTCTATAGAACTAATCTCAGACGATCTTCATGTGCTTCTTCACTCTGAGAGTATACAAGTATGTCATCGATGAATACCACAACAAACGGGTTAAGATACTCCTTGAATACTTTATTCATCAGGTTCATAAAGTAAGTCGGTGCATTGGTTAATACAAATGACATAACCAAAAACTCATATAGTCCATATCTTGTAGTGAAGGCCATCTTAGGAATATCTTTAGTCCAAATCTTCAATTGATGATAGCCTGATCTTAGATCTATTTTGGAGAATAATTTAGCTCCTCTCATCTGATCTAATAGATCTTCAATCTAAGGTAACGGGTATTTGTTTCTTAATCATTACTTCATTCAAGCTTCTATAGTCAACACACATTCTCTTTGAACCATCTTTCTTGTTCACAAACAGAACTGGGGCTCCCCATGGAGACGAACTGGGGCGAATAAAACCTTTTTCTAGTAATTCTTCTATTTGCTTCTTCAATTCAATTAAATCTTTGACATGCATTCGGTAAGCTCTTTTTGAAATTGGTGCAGTTCCGGGTAATAGTTCAATAGAAAACTCTATATCACGATCAGGTGGCATACCTGGTAATTCTTCCAGAAATACGTCTGGCTATTCACACACTATTCTGATGTGCTCCAAAGATTTCTCCTCCAATTGATTTACCATTGGTTTTGCTATTGCTGGCATACTGACATTGACTTCAATTCTTTCTCCTTGTGGACTGGTTAATGTAACCATCCTCTTAGCACAAGATATTACTCCATCATACTTGGTTAAGTAGTCTATTTCAAGTATCATATCGATTACAATCGATTCCAAAATTATCAGCTCTACTATAAAGCTTAGGCCTCTAATTTCCATCTTAGTCTGAGGACATGAGTGAGTGGCTCTAAGTTCACCTCCCGGTGATCGAATTAATAGTTTCTCCTTCAAGGGATAGTTTAGTATTTTATGCTTTTCCACAAATGACTTTGTTACGAAGGAGTGAGATGTTCGAGAATAAAATAAAACTGATGCAGGTATGGAGTTAATAAGAAACATACCATACACCACGTCGGCATCCTCAGGAACTAATTCTGCTATTACTTGATTAACTCTTCCCTTACTCTGGTTCTGTGGAGTCTTGTTCTGTGCAGATCCACAAGCAGGTGTATTCTGATCAGCCCTCTAGTTGCTGTTCCTTTGGGGTGTTTGTTGATTGCGCCATGGGCAGTTGTTAGCATAGTGGCCAAGTTTGCCACACTTGAAACAGCCATTGGGTAGGACTGAGGTGTTTGTGTTGTTATTTTTAGCTGGCCGGTGTGTTCACGACGCTTCCTTGACGATTCTACTGTTGACCACTAGACCTTTGACCAGTCTGAGTGCTGTTCCTCTGCTGGTTCTGATATTAGTTGCTCTTCTGACCTTGTTTTCCAGAGCGTTGTGCTTGGTAGTTGTTCCCACTCTGATTTCCAGAGCGGAACTGAGAATCTTGGGAGTTGTTCTGATGGGTATTCCTGCTAGACTGCCCTTGGAACTTTCTCTTGTGATCAGACAACTCTTTTCTTTTGCTTTCAAGGCCAATTGCCTTGTTAAGCAAAGTCTGAAAGTTGGGAAAGCTGTGGCTCTATTCCTGATAGCTCAAAGGCCCAATCAAGCCTTCCAAGAAACGTTCTTGGCGCTTCTCATCAGTGTCTACTTATTCTGGGCATAGCGTGAAAGCTGGGTGAAGCAATCACGGTACTCACTAACAGACATGATCCCTTGTGTGAGGGATAGGAACTCCTTCTTCTTGAGCTTTATTATTCCCGAGGGAATATGGTGAGCATGGAAGTTCACCTGGAATTCCTGCCAGGTTATGGCGCCAGCATTAGCATGTGCCGCGGTGAAGGCATCCCACCAGTCGGACGCTGCACCTTCAAGTCTTCTTGAAGCGTACAAGACCTTCTCTCGGTCATTACACTGGGTGGTGTCCAATTTCTTCCTAATGACCTTAAGCCATTCATCAGCATCCAAGGGGTCAACTGCTTGAGAGAAAGCAGGTAGGTGATAGCTCATAAAATCCTGGTGCTTGTCTCTAGCCTGGGGCGTATTCTGCTGTTGATGCTGGTTCTGCTGATTTTGTTGTATCTGCTGCACAGAAGCAGTGAGTCCTTGCAAAAGCTGCATCTGCGCTGCAATGAATTGCTCCATGTTGGGATTTGGTGGCAGTGGTGGCAATTGCTGACCATGTTGGTTTATGTTGCTCCTGGGACCTGAGCGAGTGTTCACCATCTGGTTGGTTAGAAAGTGCAATCCTTAGGTAAGTGAGGAGTAGAGAAAGATTATAGGGGGAATAGCTTTTTATTAAAGTTAAGTTTTTATATATATTTTTTATGCTCTTATGGCCATTATTCCATAAGACCATTGCACTCAAGCAAAAATCCAAATCAAACATTGCAAACAACACCATCACATGGTTGTTATTATTATAAGTATAGTATTATAAAGGTGTTCATCATCTAACACGAAAACTAACTTATTACACTGTAAATGAAAATCTATAGCAACCTGGTGATGGATCCTTGTTCTCCATAGCGAATCCTCTTGTGGGGATGGGACAACGCCATGGCAGGGACTTGAGCTTCAGGGGGATCCCTTCCTTCTAGTTGAGCTTCTAGGGCTGCAATCCTTGCGTGTGCATCCTCCAACTCCAAATGTACCCTAGAGAGGTCCAAGGTAGCACTGTCCAGGTCGGTGTTAAGGCCTGCCACCACACCAACTTGGGTGTTGAGGCGATCTTCTCTAGCTCCACCTAGAATAATGCTGGTCTGGCATTCTACACGAAGACGGAGAGGAAGATGGCTGTACTTCATGTTGTGCAGCTGCTGCCGGTAAGTGTGGCTGAGGGACCATAGAGTTTGCCTAGTGTTGGGGGCCTTCGGCTCCCGAAGGTCCTCAAAAACATAGTTTGACAATGTTTTCCAAGTATAATATGTGAACAGGCACCTTCGGAACAGGCACCTTCGGAGTCAGGTCGCAAATATACAAGAGCATAGTTAAGACGAAGCTTGACTGGAATAAAAAACGATCATGATGAAGGATAAGACGATCACGAAGCTATGTGCAGAAAAGCTTCGGCATAATGACAGAAAAGAGGAACCGACTTAAAGATGAAAAGCCAAATTGGACCTCGAAGAATTACTATAGAATTATTGATAAATGTAGAGGGCATCAATGTAATTTTACACGGGCTGCGTCCCGTGCCTATAAATAGGTGAACAGTACTCCCGTACTGTTCACGCTGACTTGGCATACGTTTTTTCACATCACGTCTGTACCTTTACTTTACATCGATCTGAAGGTACATTTGTAATTCTATTTTATGAATTTAATGATGGAAACACATTAATAATAATACTGGTATTAGTACTCGCGTATTATATATGGATGCTATGTTTTACCATTCGTCAACCCTACGAAGGTCTTTTCTTTTGTAACCTTCGTCCGAGATTCATTATATCCGAAGGGATATACTGTTTTTAAGGACGAAGGAGTTTAACATTTAACACTTTTATGTTGTCTTGTTCTTAATTCATAGCATTTGAGAACAAGCCCCCAACATTGGCGCCCACCGCCGGTGAACTCACTTCCACTTTTTGAGTTTTGAAAACCTTCGGCAAGCATCACCTTCGTCATGCCGCCGAAAAAAGCTTCAGCGACAGGGGCTACCACTCTGCAGCCGTTGGACCCCAATCAGGATGTCGTTTCTCTTAGGGAGGCCCGAAGCCAGAAGAGGAAAGCCACCAGTCCAACGCCTCCGGAAGACGACTTGGACCAAGAAATCAAAAAAATGGAGGTGCTCCATCAACAGGTCCAACAGAAGAAGGAGAAGATGGCTCGTCTAGCTGATCTTCAAAGGCAGATAGATGAAGCCTCTGAAGAGCTTCGACACCTCGCTCAAGATGACCAGAATCAAAGGCCCCCGTGCAGAGAGCTTCATCAAGAGGGTTTCTACAACGAGGACGACTGGTATGAAGATTTCCATCATGGAAATTTTGCTTTTGATGATACTTCTCCTCTATCAACAGAACTGCAGGCTACACCTTGGCCACAGTCTTATAAGCCACCTCAGCTCCCCATGTACGACGGTCATTCAGACCCGAAGCAATTCTTGATGAGCTATGAGGCAACTATATCTTCGTATGGTGGCAACACAGCGGTCATGGCAAAGTCCTTTGTCATGGCTGTCAGGAGCGTGGCACAAACCTGGTACTCTTCCCTTAGGCCAGGAACAATCACTTCATGGCAAAAGCTGAAGGATATGTTGATAACCAGCTTCCAAGGCTTTCAGACGAAGCCAGTCACTGCTCAAGCTTTATTCCAGTGCACCCAGGATCACGAACAGTACCTTCAGGCATATGTCCGAAGGTTCCTACGTTTGAGGGCACAGGCACCAACAGTGCCCAATGAAATTGTCATTGAGGCCATGATCAAGGGGCTTCGGCCAGGACCTTCAGCTCAGTACTTCGCTAGGAAGCCTCCTCAAACTTTGGAGAAGCTGCTCCAGAAGATGGACGAGTATATTCGAGCTGACAATGATTTTCGCCAAAGAAGGGAGGAAGCTCTCAGGTTCTCTGAAATGACCAGGGGCTTCGGAGGAAGGTTTTATCCGAGGCATGTCAGGTCAATTCACAATTCTACTCAAAATGATGACAAAGGGAGTCACCAGCAAAGGCCACAGTGTTCCTCGCAAGCTTCGGGGCAACAGCAAAGCTCTTTTCGGCCGCCAGCGCCAAGAGGCAGAGGCGCCAGGGGCTTCGGAGGAAGATTTGGAGATCAACCAAGAAAAATTTACTGCTTATTCTGCGGTGAAGGCAAGGGCCATACCACCAGAATGTGCCATATTACCATTTAAAAGCAAAAGGAACTAGCAGAGGCTGCAGCGCAACAGAGTCAGCCGAAGCAGGTTATGCATACTGCTTCGTACCATTCGCCTTACATTCTAGAATATGTAGGCAATCACCCTGCAACCTCTGTTGCTTCGGCAAGCCAACCCCAAGCTTTCTGGCAACAGCTTCCACCGCCACCACCAATACAACGAGCTCCGCAGCCAGAAGGGAGCCAGCACTCTCACCCCTTGAGGGACTTCAGAGAAGAATCCGAAGCTCGCACAGTCAATAGCACTGTGCCAGAGTCGAAGCACATTTACTGACAAAATATCCTACCTCGACACCAGCTTTTTGCACTTTCGCGTTCAGTTTTACTTTCTTCGTAGTAAAGAACAATTATGGGAAGTTTAAGTGTTTTTTGTCGTTTTTCAAATTCTTGTAACAGTTTAGCTTATTATCATAATGAAAATATATCTTCTCCATCGGTTTGAGTTGCCGAAGCATAAGAATTTATGGTGGCACGGAGAACCTTCGAATTATCAAAAAATTGTTCTAAGGAACGCAGTGCAATTTCTTCAAAGTAGTAAAAAAGTCGTTCCTAAGGGAGCGCAATGTAAGTTTTCTGCTCAAAAGTCGTTCCGAAGGGAATGCAGAGCTTATAGCGAAAAATAAACGCTGATTCCGCTGAAAGTAAAAGGCGAAGAAGCTCCTAAGGGAGGCTTACAGCGAGAAATAAATGCTGATTCCGCTGAAAGTAAAAGGCGAAGAAGCTCCTAGGGAGGCTTACAGCGAAAAGTCAGCGCTGAGATAAAAAGATTATGTGCTCCATTGCAGAGATGTGTGTATTTTCAGCATAAATGTCATTTTGCATAGCATAACGTCATCCCACCATTTTGCATAACATAAGCATCATACATCATATTGCATGAAAAACGAGAAGGCGACAAAGTATTAATCTTCGAAGAATGTTTTGAAGAATGTATTAAGAAGAAGTATAGCTTCGTCAGAGAGGCAACATAAAACTTTTTTATAGCTTCGAAGAATGTTTGCGCGAAGCTTGGATATTCTTCATCAAGAGAAGTATGAAAATTATTATGATACATAAAAGATTTTTCTTCACGAAGCATGAAAAGAAGGGAAGGTGTTTTTTTTCGCCGAAGACTCAAAAGCGGTATGTATGTAAAATTTCATGCATCGTAAAGAATTGAACCATAAGTAGATTATATATTACATTCAAAGTTGCAAAGTTTTACACATGTCATGTTCCAAGTGTTTTTTACATTAACACTTAATCTTCCCTAAGAACTACTTCTGCAGCTTCGTTTAATAGCTGATTGACAACTTTATCCATAATGGCTTCGGCCATTTGTCTAATTTCGTCGTCCCCCTTCGGGGGGGGGGGGGGGTCCGGAGCTGCCCCAGCAGATTCTGAGGGAGGAGAGGATACGACTATATTACTATTACAAAATCGCGAACAAAGTTTAAAATAAAAAATCACAACAGAATAAAAACCACTAACTAATACCTATTTGCCCTTCGGGCCCTATGCCCTCTTCAGCAGCCTCCGCTACCTTTCTAGCATCATGGATGCCTTTTTCGCTTCTCTGAATAATTTCTTGAGCCATTTCTCGACCGCCATTGTCCCAAATGTCTGTGAAAAATTTTCCACCGACCTGGCTTGCTTCGGCTGAAGGGTCTTTGATATCTTTAGAGGATAAAGCAGTTCCAGACTGTGCTAAAGATTTCACATGTTCGCATCCTTTCTTTTCCAAAATAGTAACAATTCCTCTGGCGCCTGAAAAAGCACAAATGTCCCCGCGACTATTCAAGATTTCCTCGAAGGCCTCAGCTTCGCGACTGATCCATTCAATCGGGCCTTCTGGATTCCCTCTTGTGAAATTTTCTTTACTAGAAAATGCGCCGACGCTGGCGAAGCTGGATTTTATCTTTTTAACACACTCTATGGATTTATCATAATACCTTTTCTTCGAAGCACGAAGCTCTTCGACATTTATTTCCAAATGATTTGCCCATTGATCGCTTAGTTCTCTCTTTGTTTCTTCAAGAATGCGTTCTTCTTTAGCTCGGGCTAATTGTTTCCGAAGATCTTCGATTTCCCGCTTCTGAGCTTCGATTTGAGTTTTAGAGCTAGCTTCGTCTTCCTTCATTTTATCCACCAATGTAACTAGAATCATGTCCTTTTCCATGGCTTCGTTTCTTAGCCTGATAACCTCTGTTCGGAGATTGTTAAGAGCAATAGTGCAGCTCTCGTCTTCAGCATTCTTTTGTGCCCTTAAGGCATTGCTGAGTATTAAGCCCTATTCAAAAGAATGAATGGATTAACACAACAGTAAAGGACTCATTCAAAATTCACAAAATTCAAAATTTACAATCTTTGTACCTTCAGACTATTATATGCAAGACTATCCGCAAGATCCTCCTTCGTCATGGCACAAAGGCCAGCTTCAAGCTTCGGGAATCCCATGCTCCTAGCCATCTCCCGGCAGACAGATAATTCTTTATTGTCTGGGAGGCAATACAAGAAGTCATCTTCGTCTGTCCCATTGAACACTACGGCCCCCTTCGGATACTTTAGTTCTCGGGCATAGTGATTAGCTTCAAAGATCTCTTCTTCAGATAATTTCTTTCCCGAAGCATGTCGTATAATATAATCGCGTATTTTGGAAGATGCTTCGGGAACGGTAGTGTCAATTTCCTCGACCAAAATTGGCTCTGTCATTTTTGTTTTTTCGGTTTCCAAAGTTGCCTCTGTCAATTTTGCCTCTTCAGCTTTCAAATGTTTTACCTTGGTGGGCTTTGAAGGCCCAGCTTCAGTTACAAATTGTTGCTTCAAAGCTTCACTAACAAAGGCTTCAGTAGATACTTCAGAAGCTTTAGCAGTTTTCTTCGGAGTTATGCTCGAAGATTTAATTGTTTCCAAAACATCCAGCACATTAACCATCCTTTTTCTTTTCGGGGTTGCTGCTGGCCCCTTTTGGCCTTTAGCCGCCTCAACTTTTGATGAAGGACTCAAAATTTCTAATGTTTTTCCTTTTTCAGTTCTCGTTCTTCCGTTTTCTCTATCACTGTTGCTTCGGCCATTTCTTCGAGTTTTGGCATTAGAGGTGGCTCTTCGGCTTCGGTGGCCGAAGGAGCCTCACCAATAAATTCAGGCACTGTGGCTGGCTCAATATAGCGTGGAGGGTGTGTAAGCACCTTTACCTTCTTCCTCTTCGGCACTGGCTCTCTAGGAGCAGCTGAAGCAATTTCCTTTGCAAGAGAAGTATTTCTCCTTTTTTGGCTTCGCACTGGATAATAGTAGTCGGGGTAGACAAACCCAATTGCATCAAATACTCAGTTAAGTCTTTTCTTTTTTCGGCCTCCGAAGGCTGCAGATAATGCAGTATTTTCGGCTTTTGAGTATACCCCAAGCAATTCATCACTTACATTCTCAATGCTTTTTAGCCAATCATCATTTGGTTCAACGAATTTATCTCCATAATTGAATGTATATTTTAGCCTGATTAGTCCACCTTCGTCAGTTTCTTTAACGGTCTCCTTCGGCATTTCCCAGTTATCTGCAAGTGGCCACACTCTGAAGGCAATGTGCTCTTGCATTAAATCCCTGGTCCCAATAAAAGAGCAGATTACACCGAAGGCTCTCTGACATTCTTCAGCTGCTTCGTCCATTTCTACCTTTGGCTTCCGGAGTCCGAAGCGCTGCCAGATAGGGCGCATGATGATATCTTTAATATCTTCTCGAACCTTCAAATCATTTTTCACATAGAACCATTCCTTCATCCACTCCCCGGGCCATCTTTTCCGAAAAGTTGGCACGGGACAGCTAGACCTAGAGCGGGCACCGAAGCTATAGCAGCCAAAATTATTATGATATTGCTCCTTACCCCAGGGCTTCGTCTCATACACTAGCTCGTGTATATTGCAAAAGCTTCCTGCACTTGGCTCCAGGCCCTGGCTCTTCACGGCCCAGACGAAGACTCCCAGTCTTATCACTGCTTCAGGAGTAAGTTGATGAAGGTAAACTTGATATATTTTCAGAACTTCTACCACAAATCTGCTTAGAGGGAATCGTAGCCCAGCTTTTAAAAAACTTCGGAAGATCACAACTTCATTATCTTCAGGAGTCGGTGTAGTTTTCTCTCCGTCATCTGCCCTCACGATGGATATATCTCGGAAATATCTCCCCCTTATATTTTCAAGATGACTCTGCTTTATAGTTGATTTTCCGAAATTTGAGTGGCTGGGTCGCCACGGGCGATCTTCAGAATCTTCCCCACCACTATCCACATCATAACTATCACTGTCGCCAGTATCTTCAGATAGACCCTCCAAAGTCTCCTTGACAATCTTCTCTGTATTGGTCTTCGACATTGATTCAAGAAAACCCAGGTGCATTTCCTCAGAAAGGCTTAGCTTCGAAGCACCAGCAACTTTCTTGTCCTCAGACATCTTCGCGAATGCTGGCAAAACAGACTTGAAACTGAAGCTTAAAAATTTAAAAACGAGCAAATGCTGTCACGCGCAGGCTGAAAAGCTGGGTGAGTAAAAAGCAGATGGCAAAAGAGCGTGCCAAATAAACTCGTGGTGAGCTTGTATTTATACACCCAGTATGTCGAAAACTAGAGGGCCCCGCTTGTCAATGACTGTTGCTATTCTAGCAAAAGGAAGGTGTTTTTTCGGACCTTCGGCTTAAAGCCTTCGTCCATGTCGCAATATGAATTTATCTTTACAGTAAATTGATATTGCGAGGGGCTACTGTTGGGGGCCTTCGGCTCCCGAAGGTCCTCAAAAACATAGTTTGACAATGTTTTCCAAGTATAATATGTGAACAGGCACCTTCGGAACAGGCACCTTCGGAGTCAGGTCGCAAATATACAAGAGCATATTTAAGACGAAGCTTGACTGGAATGAAAAACGATCATGATGAAGGATAAGACGATCACGAAGCTATGTGCAGAAAAGCTTCGGCATAATGACAGAAAAGAGGAACCGACTTAAAGATGAAAAGCCAAATTGGACCTCGAAGAATTACTATAGAATTATTGATAAATGTAGAGGGCATCAATGTAATTTTACACGGGCTGCGTCCCGTGCCTATACCCGTACTGTTCACGCTGACTTGGCATACGTTTTTTCACATCACGTCTGTACCTTTACTTTACATCGATCTGAAGGTACATTTGTAATTCTATTTTATGAATTTAACGATGGAAACACATTAATAATAATACTAGTATTAGTACTCGCGTATTATATATGGATGCTATGTTTTACCATTCGTCAACCCTACGAAGGTCTTTTCTTTTGTAACCTTCATCCGAGATTCATTATATCCGAAGGGATATACTGTTTTTAAGGACGAAGGAGTTTAACATTTAACACTTTTATGTTGTCTTGTTCTTAATTCATAGCATTTGAGAACAAGCCCCCAACACCTAGCAGCATCGCTGACCGAAGCAGCGTAGGTGGATAGCGATGTCAGAGACTCATGAGCTGATAGAGTCATGAACCCTCTATCCCCCTACATCCATCACCCTGACATGAATGCGAGTGATGTAGTAGCAAGCCCGAGGGGGCTCGTACACTCTCCTTGTCTCATATAGGGGTCAGACGTAGGTTCCCAACGCATGCATAATATCATGCAACAGGTTAGGGAAGTGCTCCGTCTCAAACATTGATGTATAATGTTCGGTGATAGGACATGTCCCCATGAAGTGGTCCTGTTGTTCCCTATTGGCTTCCTCGTTGATGTTCTCCTTGTTGAGGGCATGCTTCGTCGCCGAAGGTCCTCTAAGCAAAAACACCTTCGGCAAGTTGACACGTAAGCAGATAGAGCACGAAGATACAAGCCGAAGCTATGATCCAGGGAGCTTCGGCATAGTGACAAGCCTTGAGACGAAGGGCTGCACCGACTTAAAGAGGAAAAGACCGATCAGTCCATGATAGTTTGTGTCATGTTTATAGTTATTATCGAGGGCATGAATGTAATTTCGACCGGGCTGCGTCCCGTGCCTATAAATTGATGAACAGTAACCCCGTACTCTTCACGCTGACTGGTATTCACTTGCACGTCGCATTCGGATTTTCGCCTTCTGTCAAGCCGAAGGTATAAATGTAATTCAATATTGTTTATATTCATTCATGATGCTAAATAAAAGATATATTTATGATATTATGTGACTATTCATGATATTTCTCACGTTTCATATGTTCCTACTTCTATTATGATACACTATGATGATGAAGGTACGTCCTTCATAACCTTCGTCTGAAGACCATTATGTCCTAAGGGAGATAATGGTTCGAAGGACGAAGGGCTTTAATCATTAATGTTTTGTGTTGCCTTGTTCTTGATTTTTAGCATTTGAGAACAAGTCCCCAACATTGGCGCCCACCTCCGGTGAACTCACTTCCACAATTGAGCTGATGGCTTCGTTCAACAATCAAGTTGTAGCATCTTCAGCTACGAAGCTAGTGCTCCCAATCACGGGAGGTTCAGGTTCAGAGCCAGCCAACAAGAAGCAAAAGAAGGAAGCGCAAAGAAGAGTGCAGCATGTTGGGGTGCAAGGACCCTTCATCAAGTCCAAGTGGTCCCACATCCCAATCACCTTCTCCTAGGAGGATCTTTAGCTAAAAGATTATCCTCACAATGATGCTATGGTTATATCTTGTGTCATCAAGGGTTTTCTAGTCCACAATGTTCTAGTCAACACAGGTAGTGCAGCGGACATTATATTTGCAAAGGCCTTCAAGTAGATGCAAGAGCCAGAGGACAAGATTCACGATGCTACACACCCTCTTTGTGGCTTCAGAGGACGGCAGATTGTGGCACTTGGCAAAATCACAATGCCAGTCACCTTCGGCTATGTCCACAACACAAGAACTGAGCAAGTTGTTTTTGACATTGTCGACATGGAATACCCATACAATGCAATCATTAGTCGAGGGACACTTAATGCCTTCGAAGCAATACTTCACCCAACATACTTATGCATGAAGATACCTTCGGAACAAGAGGCCATTACTGTCCATGGAAGTCAAGAAGCTGCCAGAAGGGCTGAAGGGAGTTGGACAGATTCAAAGGCAATCCACAACATAGATGAAGCCGAAGCTTGCCAGCAACATAAGCACAAAAGAGAGAAGGCTGCTTCGACAGAGCAGCCGAAGCCTATGCTTTTATGTGAAAACATAGCAGATCAAAGGGTACTGCTGGGATCTCAGCTATCTGACGAGCAGGAAAAAACTTTGATAAGATTTTTGTTCAACAATAAAGATGTCTTTGCTTGGTCAGCCAATGACCTCTGTGGTGTCAACAGAGATGTCATCGAGCATTCACTTCATGTGGATCCATCTTTCAGGCCAAGGAATGTCACACCCGGGTTTCGGAGCACCAAGACCCGGGCGCGAACATAAACACCAGGTATGATGGGACCAAGTCTCACACATATGATGTATAGTGGCACAGGATCGAATGTCACATATTTATATATAACAGGAGTTCTATACAAAATAAATAATTACATAATAAGGAGACAACGGTCCAACAACCTAAAGTTGACTGGGGGACGACGGCCTAGACCTCTCATGAACACATCACGGCATCCTCCATGCGCCTCATCCAGTGGTACCTGTTCTTGACCTGTGGGGGGTGTGAGACAGCAAGAGTGAGCTCACATACGTTCATAGCTCAACAAGTTGTGGGGAATAATGTGCATGAACTCGCCAAAGGTGAGAGCTCACGTGAAGTGTAAGGCTTACCAAAGAGGATGGTTAGAGCTGAGCATTGCTTTTAAAGTTGGTCAAAATTTTATTAGCAGTTACTAAGTATAAGTAAATACCAAACCCAATTAAGTAGTAGAACAAAAGTAACAACTTCACCCGCGATGCAATGCATATGACAAATTGAATTTAGTTCCATAATTTAATCATGTGAGTGTCCGAGCTGCTCATGACCGTGAGCACGGCTAGTATACCAGTTTTACACTCTGCAGAGGTTGCGCATCTTTACCCACAAGTCGTGTTACCCATCTGCCAAGAGACGGCCAATCCCATACACCTCTACCGAGGAGGCGAGGCAGGGTAACACTACGAGGCCTTTACAAAGTTCCACTAGCTTCAGAAAACCCGCTACAGTTTATAGGAAGCTCCAATGCAGGAATCCCTTGCAGGACCGCCATCGCAGCAAAATCCTCCCGAGGGCCTCCCTACACTGACCACTCCCCTACTGCCCTTGCCCCTTTCGGGTAAGGTAGTCTTCCACTAGCTTTCCTAATTAATCAGCCAAGGGCGTCCCATTAAACCCTTGTGGTAGCACTGTTTTCCCGGGTGGTTCTCCATGTTCCAATTAACATAATGATCTTATCATGAACAGTAAATAACAAATGATAACAAAAGTGTAATCATGAATATTGTATCTCCATACCCAAAACCACATATAGCACTAGCAAGTACTACCCAGAAAGTTCAGTGGTAAACAAGGTATAGAGATAGACAAACTAGGGTATCCTATTGGGTCCCATCAAAATTAACCTATGCAGATCATTATGATTAATTAGAACATGAGTGGGTAAAAAGAAGTGATCAACGGCACAACTTGCCTGGGACTTGAGATTACAGGTACCAGGATGATCTTCAGGTGACTCGTGTCCTCACTGCTAAACGTAGCAATACAGACAAACATGTATATGCAAAATTAACATTACACCAAACATATAAACAAATACACAATAATAATCTACACATTCAAATAAAATTCTAGGAACAGGAATCATTAATTTTGGAGTTATAGATTTTAAGTTATGGATTTCCAAAGATTCTATGTGCTTAGTACAAGATTAATTAAGATAACAATTTTAATGTGACTTTTATGTAAAACCAGTGGCACTAAATGGTAAACAATAATATTACAAAATTATAGGAACTAGAATGGGCTAATTTGGACTTAATATGAATTTTCTATGGATTATACAAGTTTTACAATTATTTCTATACTCAAAATCAATTTCTAAGTCTCTTTTTTCCTATTTTCTTTAATTACTGGACTGGGCGCACTATTATCAGAAACTGCAGGGGTTAACACGCAAAATCGCCCAAGACTCAGGATTCCCACAGACAGGACTGCGGGTTATTTTCTAGAAAACGCAGGGGCTCTTATAAAAATATGCATTCGCGAAAGGGTATGAAGCATCACGGACCGTCCGATCACAACGCACGGCCCAGATTAAATCGCCGCTAAGTGAACCGAGATGCGATCCTGTCCGCTGGATCTGAGATCCATGGCCAGCCATCGCCCAAGCCACCCGCCATCCGATCCCATTTTGACGCTCTAGATTTATTGGCTTGAAACGTTATTCTCCAGCTCTCATCGATACCGTTGATTAGGATCCAACGGTGCACGCGCTCTCCTTCTCCCCTAACCTTTCTCTCTTCGTAGCTCACACGGCGGCGCTAGACTTCTTCGCGGCGGAACGCCATGCCAGGGAAGACCCGATCAGTGCTTCGGCAACCCAACATTTGTACGAACACATGTGGAGCAGAGAGGGGAGTAAGGCAAGCTGTATAGGATGTTCCTCATCGAGGATCGATGCGACGTTGGTGTTGCCCACGCGACGCAGCGGCATTGCGGCGGTGAACAGTCAACAGCGACGGATTCCGGATTAACGAGCCCCCCGATTCCATTGTGACAACCCACAGAGATTCACTCTACACTCAGCCGAGCACTGAAGTCAACCAGCGAGGAGGAATTCAAGGAGGTCGAAGTCAGGATGTTGCACGCCGGGCGAGGTGGGGAAGGTGTCGGTGTTCCCGGCGGTGATGCACGCACAGGAGAGGATGAGGGCCCGAGGTGGGCGATGGAGGCCGCGAGGCGCGCCTGGAGTGCGGTGTCGTAGGTGCTGGAGATCTTACACGCCTCGTCGGCGGTGCGACGGAAGGCGGAGGTAGGCGAAGGGAGGTCAGGGACGCAGAGTGCCGATGGGGAATCGGGAGGATCGACCGAGCGGCCCAGGCAGGGAGCGGCTGGGTTTTATAGGGGCTAGCAACGGACTCGATGGAATCCCAGCCGCATATGGCGGAGCTTGTTACAGAGAGCGGCGACGGAATCCGCCCACGCATGGGAAGATCCACAGTGGTTGGGGTCCACATGTCTGCGACCCACACTGGTGCACGCGACGCAGCGCTTGGACGCGAGGGTGCCACTGCCCGGTGGGGCCATGATGTCGGCGCCGAGTTGCGGAATGGCCGGGCAGGGATGTTATGTATATGGGCCGGTCGCATCGAATTCGGCCCACACGGCCATTTTCACTTCTATTTTATTTTTCCTTTTTCTTTTCTGGTTCCTTTTTCTCACATTTTTGGAATTCAGGTTCAAACCCAAATTTGGTTGGGAATTCATTCCTAAATTTAAGTTTAAATTCCAAGACCCTAGTAAGGATAGAGATATCTACATATAAAATTTTTCTTGCACATTATAATTAAGATTTTCCTTTCCTCTTCTTTACTTTAGAGTTTTGTTTTCAAATGTAGAAGTTAAATTCTATGTATCCATTAATATCTTATTAATGACACATTTATTTTTATTGTCCACATGAAATGATAAATAGGGATAACACACATACATATAAAGGAATATAATATCTCCCTTTAGTTTTTTTTTTACAAAGTGAGTATTACAAATCCTACCCCCTTAAAAATAATCTCGACCTCGAGATTAGTAAGAAAGGGGATATACAAAGATTGTTTTGTAATTGAGATTCTAGTTTTAAATAGGAAAGAAGATTAAGAGTTTTTTTAGTCTTTAATACTAATTAGCAGATGATTAGTAAAGCACGGGTATCTTTTATGTTTAACCACACCGCTAGGTAGGATTAGAGATAGTTAGAGTAGGGATAGGTTGAGTCTAGAAGAATTATGGGAAGGAAAAGACTTCGTTCGAAATGTTTAAGTCTTGATTTATCTCGAGATTCGCTTTGACTGTTATATGCTTCCTTGTCGATGTTGATCTTTTCTTCTCCGGTCTTGGTCTCATTGATTCGAGGTTAGTGTATATCATCGGTGTTTGGTAATATTGTTAAGATAGATTTGGATGAGATAGGCTTCATGATGTAGGTCAAAATCTTATTTGATGTTAGGTGGGAATAGACATATTATGCAACTCATCGTGACTTTATTAGCTAGGTTAGATCTTATGCCCATGGTTGAGTTGGTCTATTGTGCGAAGTTAAGTCAATACCTGGCTAGTAGTGTCTAATCTCTTCTACCAGTATTACTAATCTTTTTTTTAAATAGACCACATTAGATTAGATCATATTAGATTAAATATAATCTAGATTAGGTTGGATATAACTAGATTAGACTAGTTTAAGTCAGATAGGTCTACCAAGCTAGGGTATATATTATTAAGATATGTTAGAATCTTTTGAGATGGGATGAATTATATGGTGAAGGTAGATCAGAATCTCTATTTTTGTTGTTAGGTTAAAACAAAGGGGTTATGCAACTATCTGATGGGTAAGGTAGTTGCATAAGGTCAAGTTGGTATAGAGCACCAATTTAGGTTAACACCTATTTATAGGAGTAGAGTCTCATTTGTTTCATTAGTATTATCCTTCTTATTAAGCAACTTACATTAAATTAGCTTTATCACATTAGATCAGATCTAGGTTAGGTGAGTATTACTAATTGAGCCTAGATTCGATGTACTTAATTTGGTTTAGATCATGACCATGGTGTAATAAGTCAGGTGGTTTGGATAATATGAGTCCTTCAAGATAAGATGAATCTATTAAGATAAGAGAGAATCTTTTAAGATAAGATAGAGCTATTAAGCTTGATACATTTTTAATGAGGGACAATCTAAGTTTGATTAGTTATATATATGCCTAAGTATATGTAGATGCAATTGTGGACACTACTCCACAACTCATCCCACTCAATCAAAGATCCAAATCAGACAGATATCATAAGAACAAACATTCAAATACATAGACACTTATAAAAATAGTTTTGTTTTTGTTCCTAGGATTAGGTCTCCTATTCCTAAAAGTCATTTCAGGCACAGGATTTCAAAGTGTAAAATCCACATTTGTCTTTTAGAAAGAAAAGATAAGAATAATCAGAGTAAGCGGAAATAGATGAGAAAAAGATTAAGATAAGTTTAGAAAAGAATCAGAGTAACAAAGGTAAGTAGACAATGGTTGTCCAGTTCTATCTAGGTTTCGTCCTACAGTCAACATTCCTCTGATACCACTTCTGTCACACCCGGGTTTCGGAGCACCAAGACCCGGGCGCGAACATAAACACCAGGTATGCTGGGACCAAGTCTCACACATATGATGTATAGTGGCACAGGATCGAATGTCACATATTTATATATAACAGGAGTTCTATACAAAATAAATAATTACATAATAAGGAGACAACGGTCCAGCAATCTAAAGTTGACTGGGGGACGACGGCCTAGACCTCTCACGAACACATCACGGCATCCTCCATGCGCCTCATCCAGTGGTACCTGTTCTTGACCTGTGGGGGGTGTGAGACAGCAAGAGTGAGCTCACATACGTTCATAGCTCAACAAGTTGTGGGGAATAATGTGCATGAACTCGCCAAAGGTGAGAGCTCACGTGAAGTGTAAGGCTTACCAAAGAGGATGGTTAGAGCTGAGCATTGCTTTTAAAGTTGGTCAAAATTTTATTAGCAGTTACTAAGTATAAGTAAATACCAAACCCAATTAAGTAGTAGAACAAAAGTAACAACTTCACCCGCGATGCAATGCATATGACAAATTGAATTTAGTTCCATAATTTAATCATGTGAGTGTTCGAGCTGCTCATGACCGTGAGCACGGCTAGTATACCAGTTTTACACTCTGCAGAGGTTGTGCATCTTTACCCACAAGTCATGTTACCCATTTGCCAAGAGACGGCCAATCCCATACACCTCTACCGAGGAGGCGAGGCAGGGTAACACTACGAGGCCTTTACAAAGTTCCACTAGCTTCAGAAAACCCGCTACAGTTTATAGGAAGCTCCAATGCAGGAATCCCTTGCAGGACCGCCATCGCAGCAAAATCCTCCCGAGGGCCTCCCTACACTGACCACTCCCCTACTGCCCTTGCCCCTTTCAGGTAAGGTAGTCTTCCACTAGCTTTCCTAATTAATCAGCCAAGGGCGTCCCATTAAACCCTTGTGGTAGCACTGTTTTCCCGGGTGGTTCTCCATGTTCCAATTAACATAATGATCTTATCATGAACAGTAAATAACAAATGATAACAAAAGTGTAATCATGAATATTGTATCTCCATACCCAAAACCACATATAGCACTAGCAAGTACTACCCAGAAAGTTCAGTGGTAAACAAGGTATAGAGATAGACAAACTAGGGTATCCTATTGGGTCCCATCAAAATTAACCTATGCAGATCATTATGATTAATTAGAACATGAGTGGGTAAAAAGAAGTGATCAAGGGCACAACTTGCCTGGGACTTGAGATTACAGGTACCAGGATGATCTTCAGGTGACTCGTGTCCTCACTGCTAAACGTAGCAATACAGACAAACATGTATATGCAAAATTAACATTACACCAAACATATAAACAAATACACAATAATAATCTACACATTAAAATAAAATTCTAGGAACAGGAATCATTAATTTTGGAGTTATAGATTTTAAGTTATGGATTTCCAAAGATTCTATGTGCTTAGTACAAGATTAATTAAGATAACAATTTTAATGTGACTTTTATGTAAAACCAGTGGCACTAAATGGTAAACAATAATATTACAAAATTATAGGAACTGGAATGGGCTAATTTGGACTTAATATGAATTTTCTATGGATTATACAAGTTTTACAATTATTTCTATACTCAAAATCAATTTCTAAGTCTCTTTTTCCTATTTTCTTTAATTACTGGACTGGGCGCACTATTATCAGAAACTGCAGGGGTTAACACGCAAAATCGCCCAAGACTCAGGATTCCCACAGACAGGACTGCGGGTTATTTTCTAGAAAACGCAGGGGCTCTTATAAAAATATGCATTCGCGAAAGGGTATGAAGCATCACGGACCGTCCGATCACAACGCACGGCCCAGATTAAATCGCCGCTAAGTGAACCGGGATGCGATCCTGTCCGCTGGATCTGAGATCCATGGCCAGCCATCGCCCAAGCCACCCGCCATCCGATCCCATTTTGACGCTCTAGATTTATTGGCTTGAAACGTTATTCTCCAGCTCTCATCGATACCGTTGATTAGGATCCAACGGTGCACGCGCTCTCCTTCTCCCCTAACCTTTCTCTCTTCGTAGCTCACACGGCGGCGCTAGACTTCTTCGCGGCGGAACGCCATGCCAGGGAAGACCCGATCAGTGCTTCGGCAACCCAACATTTGTACGAACACACGTGGAGCAGAGAGGGGAGTAAGGCAAGCTGTATAGGATGTTCCTCACCAAGGATCGATGCGACGTTGGTGTTGCCCACGCGACGCAGCGGCATTGCGGCGGTGAACAGTCAACAGCGACGGATTCCGGATTAACGAGCCCCCCGATTCCATTGTGACAACCCACAGAGATTCACTCTACACTCAGCCGAGCACTGAAGTCAACCGGCAAGGAGGAATTCAAGGAGGTCGGAGTCAGGATGTTGCACGCCGGGCGAGGTGGGGAAGGTGTCGTTGTTCCCGACGGTGATGCGCGCACAGGAGAGGATGAGGGCCCGAGGTGGGCGATGGAGGCCGCGAGGCGCGCCTGGAGTGCGGTGTCGTAGGTGCTGGAGATCTTACACGCCTCGTCGGCGGTGCGACGGAAGGCGGAGGTAGGCGAAGGGAGGTCAGGGACGCAGAGTGCCGATGGGGAATCGGGAGGATCGACCGAGCGGCTCAGGCAGGGAGCGGCTGGGTTTTATAGGGGCTAGCAACGGACTCGATGGAATCCCAGCCACATACGGCGGAGCTTGTTACAGAGAGCGGCGACGGAATCCGCCCACGCATGGGAGGATCCACAGTGGTTGGGGGTCCACATGTCTGCGACCCACACTGGTGCACGCGACGCAGCGCTTGGACGCGAGGGTGCCACTGCCCGGTGGGGCCATGATGTCGGCGCCGAGTTGCGGAATGGCCGGGCGGGGATGTTATGTATATGGGCCGGCCGCATCGAATTCGGCCCACACGGCCATTTTCACTTCTATTTTATTTTTCCTTTTTCTTTTCTGGTTCCTTTTTCTCACATTTTTGGAATTCAGGTTCAAACCCAAATTTGGTTGGGAATTCATTCCTAAATTTAAGTTTAAATTCCAAGACCCTAGTAAGGATAGAGATATCTACATATAAAATTTTTCTTGCACATTATAATTAAGATTTTCCTTTCCTCTTCTTTACTTTAGAGTTTTGTTTTCAAATGTAGAAGTTAAATTCTATGTATCCATTAATATCTTATTAATGACACATTTATTTTTATTGTCCACATGAAATGATAAATAGGGATAACACACATACATATAAAGGAATATAATATCTCCCTTTAGTTTTTTTTGCAAAGTGAGTATTACAAGGAAGCAAAGACTTCAGAAGATGTCTGATGATAAAGCTGAAGGTGTTCGGAATGAAGTTAAGAGACTTCTCAGTGCCAGCATCATCAGAGAAGTAACATATCCAGAATGGTTAGCCAACACAGTTATGGTGAATAAGGCTAATGGTAAATGGAGAATGTATATTGATTTCACAGACCTCAACAAGGCATGCCCAAAAGACGAGTTCCCATTGCCAAGAATAGACTCCCTTGTAGATGCAGCAGCTTCTTCAGAGCTCATGAGTCTACTGGACTGTTACTCAGGCTATCATCAAATTTGGATGAAGAAGGAAGATGAGCCAAAGACCAGCTTCATAACTCCTAGTGACACTTATTGCTACCTTCGAATGCCTGAGGGGCTTAAGAATGCTGGAGGAAGCTTCAGCAGAATGACAGCCAAGGTTCTTCATCCTCAAATAGGCAGGAATGTGTTGACTTATGTTGATGATATCATAGTAAAAATCACAAAGCAAGAAAATCACATTGCTGACCTACAAGAAACATTTGCCAACTTCAGGCAAGCTGGTTTGAAATTAAATCTAGAAAAGTGTGTTTTTGGAGTGAAGAAGGGAAAGTTTCTTGGCTGTCTGGTGTCAATGAAGGGCATCAAAGCTAACCCCAATAAGATCGAAGCTATCCTTCGGATAGAGCCACCAAATACAAAAGGGGGCCCAACGGCTGGCAGGAAGACTAGCATTATTAAATAGATTCATATCCAGATCAGCAGAAAGAAATCTGCCATTCTTTGAAATACTAAAGTCAGCCGAAGTGTTTAAGTGATGTCCGGCTTAGCAAAAAGCTTTCGAAGAGTTAAAGCAATATTTAATAGACTTGACAACTCTAACTCCACCTTCGCTAGGGGCTCTATTGCTCCTATATGTAGCAGCTTCTCACTCTGCAGTCAGTGCAGCACTTATACAGGAGAAGCAAGATGGCCAAATCAAAAAGCAGGCCCCAGTATACTTCGTCTCTGAAGTTCTAAGTTTATCAAAGAAAAATTATACAGAACTGTAGAAGGTGTTGTATGCTATTTTAATGGCCTTTAGGAAGCTTCGACATTATTTTCAAGCATATCACATAATTGTTCCTTCATCACAACCTTCGAAGGATATAATGAGGAACAGAGAAGCTACTGGAAGGATTGGAAAATGGGCTGCGGAGCTCAATGAATTCACTATTGACTATGTTCATAGATCTTAAATTCAATCCCAAGCATTAGAAGATTTCATTGCTATTTGGACGCCAGAGGCTCAGGAAGAAGAAACAAGTAAAGACGCTGAAGCCTGGACAGTCTACTGTGACAGTTCTTAGGGAACCTTCGGCGCTGGAGCCGCTGCTGTCCTAGTAGCGCCATCCAAAGTCATAACATGTTATGCAGCAAGACTGGACTTTAGTTGCACAAATAACATTGCTGAATACAAAGCCCTTCTGTTGGGGCTTCGAAAGCTAAAGGCTATGGGAATAAGAAGGGCGATCCTTAAAACTGACTCCCAAGTTATCTCTGGCCATGTGGATAAAAGCAGCAGGGCAAGGGACCCGAAGCTTGAAAAATATTTGGACACAGTCCGAAGGCTGGAGGCTTCTTTCGAAGGTTTGTCTGTAAAAAATATTCCAAGAGGGGAAAATGAGCATGCAGACTTACTGGCCAAGTCAGCAGCACAAGAGCTCCCACTACCTTCGGAAGTATTCTTCGAGACAATAAAAGCACCTTCGGTTGAACTTATGGAGAGAGTAGTACTCACAATATCACCTGTACATAGTGAAGATTGGAGGACTAAAACCATATCCTTCATCCAAGGCAATTGTCTTTCGGATGATGAAGTCTATAATAAAAGGATGGAAGCAAGGACAAGACCATACGTCATAATATAAGGGGAGCTATACAAACATGGAGTTTGCTCCCCACTTCTCAAGTGTTTATCCAGAACCGAAGGTATAGAGTTAATGAAAGAGATACATGCAGGTTTGTGTGGATCTCATATTGGGTCCAGGCCTTTGTTGGGATAAGCTTTTAGACAAGGGTTTTATTGGTCGAAGGCAGCTTCGGATGCAGCATATCTAGTTCAGAAGTGCGAAAACTGTCAAAAATGTGCAAGAGATCAGAAACAACCCTCGTCACTAACTCAGCTAATACAGCCAACCTGGCCATTGCAATGATGGGGCCTAAATTTGTTGGGTCCACTCCCACCAGCACAAGACAATTTGAAGTATGTTGTAGTGGCAGTGGAATATTTTTCCAAGTGGATTGAGGTGAAGCCTTTGGCCACAATAACTTCGGCTACCATCCAAAAATTCTTCTGGCAGAATATTGTTTGTCGCTTTGGCATCCCAAAGGCAATAACCATGGACAATGGTACACAATTTGAGGCCGAAGCATTCCAAGATTTTTGTGATCAAATTGGTATGATGATCCACTTTTCATTTGTTAGGCATCCAGAATCAAATGGGCTGGTAGAAAGAGTGAATGGCATTATAATGACAGGAATAATGAAGCTAATCTTCAACTAGCCCAGAGGAAAATGGCCAGATGAGCTGATTAAAGTGGTGTGGAGCCACAACACAACTATGTCAAGGTCAACAGGATTTACACCCTTCAAGCTCCTATTTGGTGACGAAGCAATAACTCTAGAAGAAGCAAAAACAGGGTCAATAAGAACAATAGCTTCGGCAGAAGACAAAGCTGATTATCAAGTAACAAAAGACATAATAGAAGGGACCAGACTTCAGGCAATAGAGCACATCAATAAATATCAGGCCGAAACAATAAAATGGCGTGAACCCAGGGCATCTGGTGCTTCGGAGAGTAGCTAACCCAGACACAGTTGGCAAGTTGCAACAGAATGGGAAGGTCTTTTTCTAGTAGTATCTTCGTCGAGGCCCGGTTCTTATAGATTGAAGGATATGGACAGCAACGACATACCTAGATCTTGGAATGCGGATGAGCTTCGGCGATACTATGTGTAATATGTTGTAATCTTTTTTCATTTTTCCTATGGCACCCTTTTCCTTTTCAAGAGGGGAGAAAGGTTTTTAATGGGGTCATAGTTTGTAATTTTTCATTCTTATTTATCCCTACGAGGGCCAAATCCTCCAAAAGATGTAATATGTAAAATCTAAGCATGCACCATAGAGTGCAAAAAGAAAGACAGGGAGAAGCTCAAAAGACGTCCCCAAGGGGATGCAGAGCATGACGAAGTTACAAAAGTCGTTCCTTAGGAGCGTAGTGTAAGTTTTCTGCTCAAAAGTTGTTCCAAAGGGAATGCAGAGCCAAATACCGCCGAAATATAAGGCGAAGAAGTTCAAAAGTCATTCCTAGGGGGATGCAGAACTTATACCGCCGAAATAGAAGGCGAAGAAGTTCAAAAGTCGTTCCTAAGGGGATGCAAAACTTATACCACCAAAATAGAAGGTGAAGAAGCTCAAAAGTCGTTCCTAAGGGGATGCAGAGCTTAAGACTCAAAAGACGTTCCTTAGGGGATGCAGAGTCTGGGTGTGGCTTCGTGTGTGTATTCGGACATTCATTTGCACATTACATTACATCATTCATTGCATTCATACACATTCATGTAGACATTCATAGGTTCATCATCAGCATAACATAAAGCACAAACAGATGCTTCAGCTTTAATAACAATGCTTCGATGAACATAAAGAAGTAAGAATACGCTTCGTTGTGTACGAAAAGAAGGGAAGGTGTTTTTCGCCTTCGGCTCATAAGATACAAGTTTCGTCCACAGCAAACCAATGCATACACGGATGGAAAGGTAAAAATATATTACAAGGTATGGACAAATTTACAAAGTAATGTTCGATTCCTAAATTACAATATCTTTTACAAAGATACTTCAAATGTTTCTAAGCTTTGTTCAGTAGCTTCAGCAATCTTCGAAATGAGCTTCGGACTATTGACCTTCGGCATCGTCATCCTATACACAACAGAACAGTATAAGGTAAAAAGTAATTACAAGAGAGCAAGCAATAGGTATAACTATCGTACCGGCTTTGGCAGGCTTCGGGCCTCGTCGCTAGCCAACTCTCGACCACCCTTCGCCCAAATTTGCGTTATAAATCTGCTCCCTATGCTTCGGGCTATATTGGGGATGTCAACCAAATCCAATGCAGATAGACTGAAGTTTGGTCTATTTAAAATTTTTGTGTGTGTGCAGCTAGCCTTCAAAAATGCTGCGGCTGTACCACGAGAAGCTAGCAGGGCACAAAAGTCACCGTGCTCGGCTATTACTTCGTCGAGTACCTCTACTTTGCCTTCAATATGTTCGAAGGTGCTGGATATGTTCTCGGCCAAAGGTGTAAACTTTTTAGCACTGGCCCCAACCGAGTTAAAAACCTTTTTTAGTTGTTGTACGTAGCGGATGCCGAAATCTAGACACATGTTCCGAAGCTCTTCCAAGGATTGCTTCAGCTCCGTATTTTCAGCAGCTTCAGCTTCGTATTTTGTTTGCAAATCTTCTCTTTCTTGTTTGAAGCTCTCTGATTTTTGGAGAAGCTCCCTGCTTAATCTAGCATACTCGGTTTGTGCTTCTGCAAGGGAACCTTCCGCTGCTTGGAGTAGGAAATTTTTCCTTTCAAGAGAAGCTTCGTATTCTTTGATTTAACTCTCTAGACCCTCGATTATAATTTCATTCTTTTTATCCTCGAGGTCCTGTTGCATTTGCAACGCTTTGCTCCGCAGCACACTCTGTACAAAATAGACATTCATCAGCAAACTTCGTCGTAAAAACAAAACAAATAATAAAATTTTGTTTTATTATAAGAATCTTACCTTAAAATTAGAATAAAACAAACTACCAACGATATGTTGTCGTCGGTAGCTGCTAATATCGACTTCAAGCTTCGGAAAACCGACACTCTTCGATAGAGTGCCGATTACCTTCGCCCCAATACGGTCATGAACACGTCCCAAGGCCTCCTCATTGATTCCACCAAAGAGCATGGCTCCTAGCTGGTAGCCACAGGAAATGCCATACTCCTGTAGCTCCTTCTTTTCAGCCTTAGATAGTTCCTGTCCGATCAGGTTTCGAAGCTCAAAATCTTCTTCAGCCAAAGTAGCATTGGCAATTTTCTTTCCTTTGTTCGGCATTGGGGCCATGACTTGTTCTACAGTGGCAACTATTTCTTCTGTGGCCATATCCAACAACAATTTATCAATCCCAGATAAGGTAGCCTCTAGGTTGGCAGTTTCGGTGGCAGCTGCAGCTTCGGCAGTAGCCTCGGTACTTGCAATAGGTGTTATCTTAGATACAGAGGCCGAAGGTGACGTCTTTTCAATAGCTTGCATCATGCTACCAATCCTTCGCTTCTTCAGCCCATCTGCCATCTTTGTAGCCAGACGTTCTTGTTTCATCTGAAAAAGCTTCTTCAGATGTGGTCCCAGAGGACTTAGCATCTTGACAGGTAAAGATTCGGTCATTACTTTTAAAATCTCTTCTACTTCGGCAGCAGGAGGAGTTGAGGGAGTTTCCTCTTCCATCTCAGTTACCTTCGGCTCTGGAGTTGAGGCTTTCCTCTTCTTCAAGGCCGCCACCTTCGGCTCGGTACTGGACTTTCTCTTCTTCAAAGCTTTTTCATCTTCTTTTACCATCCTGGCAGCTTGCCTGCTCATAATGCTAACAACCCTTTTCCTTTTTGGCCCTTCGGCACCTTTGTTGAGTCGCTCATAATCAGGGTATTCAAAATTTAGAGCGTCCATTACCCGGTTCAACCTTCGTTTTGGTCGGGTGCCGAAGGCTGCAGTCATTAATTGATATTCGTTTTTGGTATAATTTCCCAAAATCTCATTGCACATTGTCTCAATCATCTCCAGCCACTCTTGGCAGGGCTCCTTGAACTTTTTCTCAAACATAAAGCGATAAGGCAATCGGACTAGCTCGAGCTTTTTATTTGACCCCTTTAGCTTCGGCATGCTCCATTCACTTAATGTTGGAGATGTCCTATTAGCCAAGTATTCTTCAACCAGATCTCTAGTGCTGATTTGTTCAGCCACCACCCTGAATTCTGATACAGACAGTTGGCATGCTGACCCTATCTTCATGTTGCACAAAGGTCTGGTCATTCCGAAGCTTAAGGCCAATGGGGACATAACCATCGTCATCAGTTTCCCCCTTTTCTTTTCATTGGCCTTAATATAAAACCATTCACTCTTCCAGCCGTTTGGCCATTTGGTGCGATAGCTGAGGACCGGAGCCTTCGTATCTTTGTGATACGCGAAGTTATAACAACCAAAATTCTCATGTAAACCATCTGCCCTGGCCATCGTTTGGTAGTGCAGCTCGTGCACTCAGCAGAATGCTTCGGCATCTCGGTCCATCCCTTGGCTTCGAAGGGCTCAAATTTAGATATTGAGCCTAACGATAGCGTTAGGGGTCAGCTGATGAAGATAAATTTCAAAATTCTTCAAAACTTCTCCTATCATCTCATTTAGAGGAAACCGTAATCCTACTCTGAAAAAACTTTTGAAAACCACTACTTCATCATCCTTTGGCGCAGGAGTGGTTTCATCTCCGGCAAAACGAACAAGCTTCCTCTCAGTTTCATCATCATGAGTATGTCGGCTTCAGAAAAGTAGATTTCCCAAAATCTAAGTGGCTGGGTTTTGAAGGGATCAAAATACCATAATCCTCCTCTTCTTCATCAGAATTTTCTTCTTCAATATCACCTTGTTCAACTTCGGTAGCAGATGTACCTTCGTCAATGGTTCCCTTTGTCACAACTAAGCCCGACCGTCTCATGACTTCAGAAATCGGAGCTGTCTCAGTGGCCTCGGTCTCCTCTCCTTCGTGAATCACCCTTGCAGTCGAGCGTACTCTGGCCATCCGATGGATATTTTGCGGTTTTTACGAAATTGATGTCGTTTATAGTTTTGACGAAGCTCTCTTTTTTGATGAAGCTAACTCAAAATGTTGGTCTGCTCGAGAGTGCAGTGGAAAAGCTTCGGCTATGGTTAAATTTTTTAACAGCACAAAAGTGCAATGGCAATGAATGCTGTGATAACTCCACACCTACCCATCTGTTTATATAGTGCTACAGGTGGAAAGGTGAATCGTCAAGTCACCCGCACCCGCTGAACGGTGGACCACTCAGCGCCTGGAAGGAGAATCGCCAAATCGCTGGTACCCACTGAGTGGTGGGCCCCCCAGCGCTTGAAATATTTTAATCGTTTCTCAGCAACGAGCTCAAGGAAGGTGTTTTTCGGACCTTCGGCATTCCAAAGCCTTTGAGATTTTTTCGCAGATCGAGATCGTTACGAAAAACGATTTAGCACCGTGAAGGGGCTACTATTGGGGGCATGCTTCGTCGCTGAAGGTCCTCTAAGCAAAAACACCTTTGACAAGTTGACACATAAGCAGACAGAGCATGAAGATACAAGCCGAAGCTATGATCCAGGGAGTTTCGGCATAGTGACATGCCTTGAGATGAAGGGCTGCACTGACTTAAAGAGGAAAAGACTGATCAGTCCATGATAGTTTGTGTCATGTTTATAGTTATTTATCGAGGGCATGAATGTAATTTCGACTGGGCTGCGTCCCATGCCTATAAATAGATGAACAGTAATCCTGTACTGTTCACGCTGACTGGTATTCACTTGCACGTCGCATTCGGATTTTCGCCTTCTGTCAAGCCAAAGGTATAAATGTAATTCAATATTGTTTATATTCATTCATGATGCTAAATAAAAGAGATATTTATGATATTATGTGACTATTCATGATATTTCTCACGTTTCATATGTTTCTACTTCTATTATGATACACTGTGATGATGAAGGTACGTCCTTCATAACCTTCGTCTGAAGACCATTATGTCCTAAGGGAGATAATGGTTTGAAGAATGAAGGGCTTTAATCATTAATGTTTTGTGTTGCCTTGTTCTTGATTCATAGCATTTGAGAACAAGTCCCCAACACTCCTCCTCTTCTTTTTCCTCTTCATCTTCATCATCATCACTAGAGTCGTCCAAGTCGTCGCCTCCGGGAGCAGGGTCTTGGACTGCTGGTGCTGGCGGTGCCGAAGATGATGATCCAGCTGTGAAGGCTAGTGATTCTGCCAACAGGGTGGGTGTAGGCAGAAACTCCTCCGAGCTGTCCGCCAGAATAACTCCGTTCTCCACACGAATGCGAGGGAGATCCACAGGGATGTAATACCCACTTTGTAAGAAAAATCTAAAAGGAGGAATTATATTCCTTTATATATATATAAGTGTGTTATCTATATCTATCATTTCATGTGAGCACATTACTTACACAAATAAATAATGAACAAGAGATACTCAAATAAATTATGCATCATGCTGAGGTTTTATGTGGTGTGCATTTTGTGACATAATATAAAAATCATGTGAAAAGAAATATATCAAAGTTCAAAAATAGAATTTAAGACATAAAGGAAAATTCAAGAATTTAGAAAAGAAGAGAAGAAGAAAAATATTATATGAGTGAAAATGAGTATAAAATAAAATATAATATTGGAATGTGTACATCTAACTTAAAGGTGAAACTCATAAATGGGTCCCAAATTCAAATTTGGGATTCAAAATAAAAAGGATACATAATAGGAAAGTGAAAATATAAAAAGAAAAAGGAGAAATCCCATTACTGGGCTGGAATAACCACTTTCGGCCCACTAGGGGATACCCTCTGCGCGGCCCAAACCATTGATGCCACACTGACTAGTGGGTCCGCCTGGTCAGCTGGACTTTTCTTTCCTCCTGCGCGCGCGACGTGGATGACTGGTGGGTCCAGTTTACCAGAGGCAGTGAAGGGGATCGTCTTCTTCCCATAGCTAGCGGCGGACATCACGGACCCCGTACGCGTTGGGATTCAAACTAGGTTGTCGGCGGAAGTAGTGGTAGTGGCAAGGTATCCATGGTTTTCGGTGGAAGTAGAGTATCCACTTAATCGTCTCCTGTATCATTCCTTTAGCTTGCGGAGGCCAGGTTGTAAAAACCAATTAATTGCTTTAGCAAAGAGTCTGGCTCGACTTCTTACCTTTAAATCTAGAAACTTCTAGCAATTGTGGAATCCTCGGCGTTCGACTCGGGCGTCCATGGCTCTGTAGTTAAAAGCGGCGCGCTGTGCTCCTTTTCTCCGCTTGCGACTAATCTCGGGCTGCAGCAACAAACGCCATCGCCAGACGAGAGAGAACGAGCGCCGAAATCACCGTATTCACCAAACCCACACTCGAGTCGGGAGGCCATTAAGGAATCTGGGCACGACAAGACCTTCTGGTGCAGCGACGGGAGCACCTTGGAGTCTCGACGTCGAACCTTCGTGGAGGTCCATCGCATGGCGAACCTCCAGACCGTGCACGTCGGCCTCATCCTCGCCTCTGTAGTGGTATGTTGCGTCCCTTTTGTAACGGTTGCGAGCTCTGCGGACGGCAGTGTTGGTATCAATTGGTATTGGGCGCGGGGCGAAGCTCACGACGGGCAGTAATGGCGCCGCCGCCGGCATTCAGGCGCCGCCGTGCGTGTAGGCGTTGGGGGTGGTGCGGTCGCATGCTGTCGAGGGGAGGAAGAATGGTTTGCATCGTTAGATGGGTTGTGGACGGTTAGGATTAGATCCTAGTACCGATTCGGCCGCGTTCAATCCGGATCATCGATTAGACTTTCTGGGCGTAGGATTCAAGCTCAGGCTCGTGGGCTCGCGGCCTTAGATGGGCGATCGGACGACCACTGCTTGGTACCGGTTCACCATGGTAGTAATCTAATCTGCACAGTTGGACCGAGATCAGACGGTCGAGATCAAACCATACCTCTTCGCCTCGGCGTATTTACTAAAGAGACCCTGGGAAATAAGGAAATCAACCTGTGGTACTGCGACTGTGTAGTCTAAGTCTGGGTTATTTTGCGCGAGAACCCCTACACTCTCTGGAAAATGTGGCCAAGTCCAGAATAGTATTAAATCAGAGAAAATAAATTATAAATGGATTTTTAATATGAAAATAATTAGTAGAACTTGATAAATTCATAGAAAATCCATACTTGGTCCAAATTAATCCATTCCAGTTTCTAAAATTTTGTAATATTATTCTCTATCACTTAGAGTCTCTGTTTTATCATGAAAACAGTAAGAAAAATAATTTCTCATTTAATTCTATTTCAAGCACATAAAACCTTTCGAAATTCATATCTCAAAATATATAACTCCAAAAAATATGATTCCTGTTCCTAGAATTTTACTTTAATGTAGATTATTATTATGTATTTTGTTTACATGTTTGGTGTGATGTTAATTTTCTCTATATATTGTGCTTGTTTGTATTGTGGCGAGTAGAAGAGCCTGTGATCGAGGATCCTGGTGACCAGCAGATAGAAGCAGCTAAGCAGGAGCTCATTGAAGGCAAGTTGTGCCCTTGACCACTTTTATACCCAATAATGTTCTTTAATATCACTTATTCATGCATAGGTTAATTTTGATGGGACCCAATAGGTCACCCTAGACTTTTTATCTCTTTACCTTGTTATCCCTGAATCACATGGGTAGTTTTTGCTATTGCTTTACCTGGTTTTGGGATAATCTATCATTATATCCATGTTCCAATTCTTTTGTTATTCTATTTATGCTCATGTCAAGATCATTAATGGTAATCGGAACATGGAGCTTAACTTGAGAAACACATGCCACCACAAGGGAGGAACGGGACCCCTTGGCTAACTAATTAGGAAAGCTAGTGCAAGACTACCTTACCCGAAATGGGCAAGGCAGTAGGGGAGTTGCATGCAAGGAGGTTCTCGGATTGATTTTGTTGCGATGGCGGTCAGACGGGGATTCCTGCAAGTGCTCTTCCCATAAACTGTAGCGGGTTTTCGGAAGCTAGTGGAGGCCTCGTAGTGTTGCCCTGCCTCGCTTCCTAGGTAGAGGTGTATGGGAGTCGCGATCCCTTGGCAGATGGGTAACATGACTTGTGGGTAAAGGGTACAACCTCTACAGAGTGTAAAACTGGTATACTAGCCGAGCTCACGGTCATGAGCAGCTCAGGACTCTCGCATGATTAATTTATGGAACTTAAATTCAATTTTGTCATTTGCATATGCATGGGATTATTATTAATTTTGTTCTATTACTTTATTTAAGGTTTGGTATTTACTTACATTTAGTAACTGCTAATAAAAATTTGACCAACTAAATAAAAGCAATGCTCAGCTTTAACCACTGTTGTTGATTAACCTTACACATCACATGAACCCCACCTTTGGTGAGTTCATGTCCACTGGATTCCCCACAACTTGTTGAGCTATGATCATGTGTGAGCTCACCCTTGCTGTATCACACCCCCCCCCCCCACAGGAGAAGAACAGGTGGTTCAGGAGGAGCCACAAGGCGAGGAGTTTGATCTGATCTAGGTGGCGTTTCCTAGTTGACTTCTGCACCAAGGATGATCCTTAGTTCATTTTATATTTATCTTTTATTTTGTAATAAGACATCCGCTATGTAATAAATATTCTGATGTTATTGTGACATTTATCTCTATACACTCTGTTGTTATATATGTTGTCTTCTTGGCGCATATATGAGATGCACCTGGCTTTGTTCCTTAAAGCCGGGTGTGACAAAAGTGGTATCATTGTAAATATTGACTGTAGAACGAAACCTAGATAGAAATGGACAAAACCCTTCCCAAGTTACCTTATTCCGATTCATTCTATACTTATCTCATCTTGATCCTATCTCACCTTTTGCTGTTCCACTCTGATTACTCTTATCTTTTCTACTCCAAGGCATGATGGATTTCACACCTTGGAATCCTACACTTATGAACTTTTAAGAGATAGGGAACCTAAGACAAAATTAAAACTATTTTCTCTATTTTAAAATGTTGGTTGATTGTTCTGATGATAAATGTCTGATTTGCTTCTTTGATTGATTGAATTATTATAAATGGACATCTTAGCATGTACCACCATAAGGTATTGAATTAGCTTTAGTAGGTAAAATATTAATCTGCTTAGCTAATAAATCCCCCAAAGTAACCTAATTTGTAACTACTTGCCTTGTCTACTACTCTCTCTTACTATATGTATCTAACTCAGATGGTTAAAATCAGTCAGGGTGGTGGAATTGATTTACCTCCCAATCGACACACTCGGAGGATATTCAGACAACCCCAGCAACAACCAGCAGAGATGGATCCTCTACCACCGCCTCCACCAGCAGGAGTTGACCCACTGGTTGCAGCTCATATGAGGATGATGCAACAAATGGTAGACACTGTGGCAGATATGCGTGCTCAGATGCAGCAGGAATGCTAGGAGATGCACCATGAACGGGAGGAGATACGTCGGGAGTTGCGCCAAGAGCGAGAAGAGATACGCCAGGAAAGGAGGGCGCAGCAACAACAGCAGCAACAGCAACAACAACAGCAACATCAGCAAGCACCACTGCCTCCACCACCACCACCAGTTCCACCCCAAGATAAGCATCGAGAGTTCATGAGCCATAAGCCATCAACATTCGCCAACTCTTCCGATCCACTGGATGCAGATGATTGGTTGAAGTCTGTTGAGAAGATGTTGAATATTGCACAATGCTCTGATCGGGAGAAGGTTCTATATGCTTCTGGTCGTCTGACAGGTCCTGCTGCTGATTGGTGGGATTCATATACTGCTGCCCATGATGCTGCTGATAATATTACTTGGGCAGAGTTCAGTATGCAGTTTCAGAATTATCATATACCAGCTGGATTGATGAAGATTAAGAAGAAGGAATTTCTATCGCTGAAGCAAGGGAGCATGTCAGTCAGCGAGTACCGCGACAAGTCCATTCAGCTATCTAGATATGCACCTGATGAAGTTGCTGAAGATGAGAGGAAACAGGAACATTTTATTGAAGGACTTAATGGACCTCTACAGTATGCTCTGGTGGCACATACATTTCCATCATTTTAAAGGCTGCTCGATAAGGCCCTAGCTATTGAACACAAGCATGTTTAGCTAGGAGATTTGAAGAGGAAAGCTATATCTCAAGGATAAAGAAGCAGCAATGTTCATCCTCGCTACAGTTCACCCTAGGGTACACCAGTTCGTACTGGCGGAGGCCAGTGCCCAGTTCAGCAATCACCTTAGAGGACTCCACCGACTCGTCAGGCTACCCCCACTGGCACCCCGATGAAGTTTTCAGGACAGAGTGCAGGCACTACTTGCTTCAAGTGTGGGAAGATTGGACATTATGCAAATGTTTGCCCACAAAGGATTGCTACTACCCAATTCAGAATAAACAGCAGACTCCAGGATCTGGCAAGGGATACTCTATTGCCAGGGTTAATCAAGTCAGCGTTGATGCTACTCCTAATGGTGCTGACATCGTACTTGGTATGTTTTATGTTAATGCCATTCCTGCAACCATATTATTTGTTTCTGGTGCTACACATTCATTTATGTCTGCTCGATATGCCAACACAAATGAGATACCACTGCTAAATATGAGAAAACCAGTGATAGTAATTACACCTAAAGGGCCTATTTAGGCAAATCAAATGACACGTAGATTGACATTAACAATTATGGGAAGAGAATTTGGAGCTACTGCTATAATATGAGAGGCAAGCGGTATAGATCTGATCCTTGGTATGTCATGGTTAAGAAAGGCAAAGGCCATTATAGCATGTGGTAGGGGTATCGTAGAACTCACCAGCCCTAAAGGAGAAAAATTTCAAGTTCAAAATGCAGTAACCACCTCTTCTAGGCGTGCGATGTACTTTATAACTGAGGAGTTTGTTGGTGACAACATCCATGTGGTTAGAGATTTTCCAGATATATTCCTAGAGGAGTTGCCAGGGATGCCACCAGATAGGGAAGTTGAGTTTGTAATTGATCTTCTACCTGGAACTGCCGCTATTTCTAAACGACCATATATGATGTCTGTAGAAGAGTTAAAGGAGCTTAAGAAACAGTTAACAGAGTTACAAGAGGCTGGGTATATTCGTCTGAGTTCCTCACCTTGGGGAGCGCCGGTTCTGTTTGTACAGAAGAAGGATGGATCACAAAGAATGTGTGTGGATTATAGATCTCTTAATGATGTTACTGTGAAGAACAAGTATCTGTTACCCCGTATTGAGGACCTATTTGATCAGATGAGAGGTGCTAGAGTATTCTCGAAGATTGATATCCGATCAGGATACCATCAGATGAGGATTAGACCATCGGATATTCCCAAGATAGCATTCTCGACCCGATATGGATTATACGAGTTCACTGCTATGTCGTTTGTATTAACCAATGCACCAGCTTATTTTATGAATTTGATGAATAAGGTGTTTATGGAGTATTTGGATAGATTCATCGTGGGTATTCATCGACGATATTCTTATCTGTTCCAAGAGTGATAGTGATCATGAGGAACATCTGAGATTGGTGCTACAGAAGCTACGAGATAATCAACTCTACGCCAAGTATAGTAAATGCAAGTTCTGGATTGATGAGGTGCCCTTTCTTGGACATATCATTTCTAATAGAGAAATATCAGTGGATCCTGCTAAAGTCAAGGAGATAATGGAGTGGAGCATACCCACTACAGTTACGGAGATTCGGAGTTTCTTGGGACTTGCAGGATATTATCGGAGATTTATTGAAGGATTTTCCAAGATTGCTAAGCCCATGACCTCGCTTCTGGAGAAGGGAAGAGAGTTCAAGTGGGATGAGAAGTGCCAAGATAGTTTCGATCAATTAAAGAAGAGATTGATGTCGCCACTAGTGTTGGTATGCCAGATCTGCAGAAGGGATTTGACATTTATTGTGATGCATGTGGCCAAGGCTTGGGATGTGTGCTCATGCAAGAAGGACATGAGATCGCCTACGCGTCTCGTCAGTTGCGAAAACATGAGTTAAACTACCCCACTCATGACTTAGAACTGGCAGCCGTTGTGCATGCGCTTAAGATTTGGAGACATTATATTATGGGAACCAAGTGTCAAGTATACACGGATCATAAGAGTTTGAAGTATATATTCACTCAGAAGGATCTCAACCTTAGGCAACACCGTTCGTTGGAGCTTATTAAGGATTATGATTTGGAGATTCACTATCACCCAGGCAAGGCAAATTTGGTTGCAGATGCCTTCAGTCGAAAGGAACACGTTCATTCAGCTATTGTGGCCCAGCTACCTGATGAGAATGTTGAGGATTTCAGGAGACTTAACCTAGGGATAGTTGCTCACACTGAAGGAGTTACTATTGATGTGGAACCTACTTTGGAGCAAGAAATCCACAAAGGACAAATTGGTGATGCTAAAATACAAGAGATTAAGGATCTGATTACTGAAGGTCAAGGTCCGAAATTCACGGAAGATGAGCAAGGCACTGTGTGGTTCAAGGACAGGATATGTGTTCCTAATATTGAAAGCCTTCGTGAGACTATATTGAAGGAGGCCCATGACTCAGATTATTCTATTCACCCTGGTAGTACCAAGATGTATCAGGATTTGAAGCAGAAATACTGGTGGTATGGATTGAAAAGAGATGTGGCTGCACATGTGGCTATGTGCGATGTATGTCAAAAAGTTAAGGCTGAACACTAGAGGCCAGCTAGACTTTTGCACCCACTGAAGATACCCGAGTGGAAGTGGGAAGATATTGGTATGGATTTCATTACTGGATTGCCTCGCACCCAGAAAGGATATGATGCTATATGGGTGATTGTGGATAGATTGACTAAAGTGGCTCACTTCATTCCTGTCAAGACTACATATAAAGGTTCTCAGCTGGCAGAATTATATATGGCTCGGATTGTGTTTTTACATGGAGTACCAAAGAAGATCGTGTCTGATCGAGGTTCATAGTTTACCTCAAGATTTTGCAGAAGCTTTCATGAGAATATGAATACAAAGTTGAATTTTATTACGGCTTATCACCCTCAGACTGATGGACAGACTGAAAGGACTAATCAAGTATTGGAAGATATGTTGAGAGCTTGTGCCCTCCAGCATGGAGGAAGTTGGGATAAAAGTCTACCATATGCTGAATTTTCATATAATAATAGCTATTAGGCCAGTCTGAAGATGTCACCTTTTGAAGGTCTATATGGGAGGAAGTGCAGGACTCCTCTATATTGGGACCAGACTGGAGAAAGACAATTCTTTGGGCCTAAACTGATTCAAGAAGTAGAAGAACAAGTTCATCTAATTCGGGAGAATTTGAGGGTAGCTCTAACCAGGCAAAAGAGCTATGTGGATAATAGAAGGAGACCACTGGAATTTGAGGAAGGAGATTATGTGTACCTCAAGGTGTCACCAGTTCATGGAATGAGGAGATTCAAAGTTAAGGGCAAGTTGTCCCCTCGCTTCATTGGACCATTCATGATCTTTAGGCGAGTTGGGGAGATGGCATACCAACTCGAGCAACCTGATAGTCTATCTGATGTGCATAATGTATTCCATGTGTCTCAACTTAAGAAGTGTCTCCGTGTCTCTGAGGAACAGTTACCAATGGAAGAGCTCAGTGTTCAGGGTGACTTGACTTACATGGAGTATCCTATCAGGATTCTTGATACATTGACTTGAGTTACAAGAAATAAAGTGATAAAGATGTGCAAAGTGCAATGGAGTCACCATGGAGAAGATGAAGCTACTTGGGAGAGAGAATGATATGACCATGCCATTAAGCAATACGTTACAACCCCCAAGGCATACTACATCAACTCAAGTACAACCAACATCATCACCAACCCAAGCATTTGATGGACCAATTACACGTAGCCGAGCTAAGAAGCTACATCAAGAGGTGCACGCGCTACTTTATGAATTTCAATTAAACACTAATGAGAACTTTATGCTACCTAAGTCGTGTATGTTGATATTACTTAGGTTCACCAAAGAGGAAGGACAAAACATATCAAGGACGAGTCAACAAGAAGAGCTATGTCCGAGTCAGTCCAGCGCAACAGAACTGTCCAGAAGAAACAATCATATCTTTTGATTCCCAAAAGCTATGAAGGCCCATAAGTACTTTTTGGAAAGCTCTTGAAGTCTAGTTTCCAATGCTTCTAAAGCCGACTTAATCAAATCTACCAGAAAGGCAGCCGACCTACTTTAGTGCTGACTGGTCAGAAGGTCAACAGTCTGCTTGATGACCAAGTTTTTGTATTAAACTGCATCATTCTACGAAGTTTCATTAAGCATGTTATATATGGTGAGAAAGCTTATCAAGTTAGCTTTCCAATGCAACCAGTCCCATGTCATTTGAAGATTCCTAGAAGAAGTTATTGTCAAAATACTGAAGGCTGCGCAGAAGTCAAACAGCCACACGGAAATCAGCTCTGCAGATCTCCCGAAGAGGCTCCTTTACATTAGCACGTGAAAATAGTTTTGTTTCGTGTTTATGCCTCGCTAAGGCTGGTTGTTACTAGTATAAATACCCCCCTATGTCTATGATGTAAGGCAGCTTATGATAATCTAAAACAGAACCCCTTTTGTTCAGCTGTGTGCTAACAAATATTGAGAGTGATCTCTACCCCTTTGCTCTTGTGAATTCCTTCGAGGGATTGCAGAAGCGGCGGCTTTATCCGCTCCCAATTGGTGCTCCTACTCCCTTCGAGGTCTCCTCGATTGATTGTAGGCTGTGTTGGTTGGTTCTTTGAGAGTGTGGTTGGGCGAATCCTCGATTCAGGCTGTCGGTTAAAGACGGTGGTTGGCTTCGAGTTTTATTTGTCAGGTTGCACTAGTTATCGCTGCTTGTAGCAAGTTATATTGGCTTCTTTGAAGCTAGTTATCTGAAGATTGATCCTACGTCGTGAAGATCGGGCATCGTGACGCATCATCTGGTATCAAAGCCTCAGTTGCCACGGTAGGATTCTTTACCCTTAGCTACATATATTCTGTGTTCGTCCTATCCACCAAAAAGCCATAAAATATTTTGTCATAGCCCTTTGTTTCAATCTGTTGTCCTAGTGAGTTTTGTTAAGCTTCAGTCCTTAGAGTCTTTGTTTAGTTGCTGGTCACTCTATCCTTTGTGTTCCCTTTGAGCCTCTTATATATATCTGAAAGTATCCACAAAAAAGAAAAATCTGAAAACCCTCATCATTTCCTTCGCATTAACTTTGATCCTATTTAAGTTATAGCTGCTGGTTGAGTTCTTTGTTAATTATTATAAAGTGTGCAATATCATATCAGATCTCTGTGTTTAGTTCTATAAAAAAGAGTATCAAAAAAAGAGAAGAAAGAAAAGTACCAAAAAAGTGTTGAGCAATATTGTGAATGAAAAGAAGAACGATCGGTTTGTTTATGTGCACAAGGGCTGAAAGTTCATCAAGTTGTTCAACCAGTTTGCTATTGTCTTTTGGTGCAAAATTTTGGTTGGGTCTGATTGCAACACTTGCATTGCAATCATACTCCTTGATTTGCATCAAATCTGAAATTTCTTTGCGCGTGTGTTTGATCTACTTCCATCACTCGAATCTTGTGGTCAGCACTAGGCAGTGAACTTCTAGTTGGATTGTTATTTAACTTTACAACAACTTGGATTTAGATTGCATTCCTTGTTTACTATTCCCCCACCAAGCTCCACATATAAGCCATCGTAATCGGTACTCTGATCTTGTATTCGCTTAACCATCACTTTCTTGTTACCACCACACATTTTTCTTGCAACCCGCAGGGACCTCATAAGAGCTTTGGTTGGTAAGAGTGGTGAGGTTGTGAGATTCTATATAGCTTCATATTCCACCTATATTTGTTGCCTTGTCGCCACTAATTTCGCAGGAAGATGGATCCCAACGCTGAGATTGAAGATTGTGTCACCATGATACAATTCAATGAGCTCAAACAAAGCATAGAAGCCAAGCAAGATCTGTTGGCACAACATCTTCAGACACTTATGGCTGAAATCAGAGGTTGTCGTCGACTCCCTGACGGTGCAAGAAACCATGATGAAGATGAGGAAGAAGGTGAAGGAAATTATTCTAGAAGAGCAAGTGAACATGGGAGGAGAAATCAAGGTGCTGCACATGGTAGAGGAAGAGGCCAGAATCGAAGAAATAATGACAATGAAGAATCTGAATTTAGGGATGATGATCAGTCCCAACGTCGCTATTGTCGTCATCTTAGAGGCGTCAACCAAGAAGAGAGATTTGGGAAACTTAAGTTTACCATGCCAAAATTTGATGGTAGATTTGATCCTGAAGATTATTTCACATGGGAATTGAAGGTGGAGAAAATCTTCCGCCTACATAATTATTCAGAGGAGAAGAAACTTGCAATGGCATCTCTTGAGTTTGAAGGATATGCTCTGATTTGGTGGGAGCAACTTCTTCGTGATCGTGAAGAAGATGGAGAGGACCCTATTGTTACATGGCAAGAGATGAAGCGAGAAATGAGAATTCGTTTTGTGCCGAAGCATTATCGACGTGATCTTTTTGATAAATTGCAGAATTTGAGGCAAGGAAGTTTCTCTATTGAGGAGTATTATAAGGAGATGGAGAAGGCCATGATTAGAGCCAATGTGTATGAAGACGAAGAGCAAACATTGCACGTTTCATGGCTGGGTTACACCGCAACATTCAGCGTATTGTTGAGTTTCAGCCATACTAAAGTCTTATTGATTTGGTACATCAAGCCACCAAAGCTGAACGCCAGCTGCAACAAGATGCTAAGAGCAGCAAGCCCTTGCCATATGGTGCACGAACCATGACTGGAGGAAGCAAATCAATCTCAAGGTTTACTGCTGCATCCTCAGCAACAAAAGGTTCAACTGGGGGCCTGCGATCCAATATTCAAGGCAATTCTAGTGCAAAGAACGGTGCTGCTCCAAACCCGAGTTATAAACCAGCAGCATCCACTTCAATATCAGTGGGTTCAACAGCCAAGAGTAGTGGTATTCAGTGCTTCAAGTGTGGAGGTCGTGGTCATGTCATAAAGGAGTGTCCAAATAATCGTGTGATCCTTGTGACTGATGATGGAGAATATACATCAGCTAGTGAAGAGGAAGTTGAAGCAGGAAATGAAGATAACATTGATAAATCTGAAGAACATACGGGATGTGAATTTGAGCATGGTACTACTCTTGTGGTTACACAAATCTTGAGTGTTCAAATGAAAGAAGCTAAAATTGGACATCAACATAATCTTTTTCAAACGCGAGCCAAAGTGCAAGACAAAGTAGTAAAGGTGATCATTGATGGAGGGAGCTGCCATAATCTTGCAAGTCGTGAGATGGTTGACAAGCTTGGTTTGAAGTTGCAGCGACACCCTCATCCATATCATGTCCAATGGTTGAATGAATCGGGAGATATCAAGATTGGTTATAAGGTGAAAGTTCCGTTCAAGATTGGAGAGTATGTTGACACGGTGGAGTGCGATGTTGCACCCATGTCTGTTTGTCACATGCTACTAGGAAGACCTTGTCAATATGACCGATATTCTCAGCATTATGGAAGAACAAATCAGTACATGCTAGATCTGAAAGGGAGAAAGTTTGTACTCAAGCCTATGACCCCTCAACAAATCATGGCTGAACATTTACAAAAGAAAACTGAAATTAGTACAGCAAGTAGAGGAGGAGAAGAGCAAAAGAAATTGAGTGCCATCCACAATTCGGTGAGCGAGTGCTACAAGCCAAATTCAAGAGATAAAAAGAAGGAAGAGGGAGAACATCTAGTTATGCTAGCCACAAAATCTGAGCTGAGAGAAGTGAGGAACAACCCATATCAAGTGCTCTTTGTACTTGTGAACAAAGATGTTTTGATTTCTCCTAACGACATAACATCTCTTCCTAGTGTTGTGGCTGATCTTTTGCAGGACTTTGAAGACGTGTTTCCACAAGAAACACCAGCTGGACTACCTCCAATTCGAGGGATTGAGCATCAAATCGATCTTATTCCAGGGGCTGCACTTCCTAACTGTCCACCATATCGAACCAATCCTGAAGAAACTAAGGAAATACAAAGGCAAGTGCAAGAACTTCTTGATAAAGGTTTTGTTCGTGAAAGCTTAAGCCCTTGTGTTGTTCCTGTGATTTTAGTACCTAAGAAAGATGGATCTTGGAGGATGTGTGTTGATTGTAGAGCTATAAATAATATTATGATTCGCTATCGCCATCCTATTCCACGGTTAGATGATATGCTTGATGAATTAAGTGGTTCCACAATTTTTACTAAAATTGATTTGATAAGTGGATACCATCAAATAAGAATGAAAACTGGAGATGAATGGAAGACTGCATTTAAAACAAAATTTGGGTTGTATGAATGGTTAGTGATGCCCTTTGGGTTAACTAATGCTCCTAGTACCTTTATGAGATTAATGAACCATGTCTTAAGAACTTTCATTGGAAAATTTGTTGTTGTCTACTTCGATGATATTCTAATTTGCAGCAAGACTTTTGATGAACATGTGAAACACATTCGACAAGTTTTAGATGAGCTAAGAAAGGAGAAATTATTTGCTAATCTTGAGAAGTGCAGTTTTTGCACAGACCATGTTGTGTTTCTTGGCTTTGTTGTTTCAGCAAAAGGAATAGAGGTGGATGAATCCAAGGTGAAAGCCATCAAGGATTGGCCAGCTCCAACGAATGTAAGTCAAGTAAGAAGTTTTCATGGTCTTGCTGGGTTTTATAGAAGATTTGTGCGAGATTTCAGTACTATCGCTTCCCCTTTAAATGAATTGACAAAGAAAGGTGTTGAATTTAAATGGGGAAACTCACAAGAAGATGCTTTTCAAGAATTGAAGAAACGTTTGACTGAAGCACCTGTACTTATTCTTCCTGATTTCACTAAAACTTTTGAAGTAGAATGTGATGCTAGTGGGATTGGGATAGGAGGAGTTTTAATGCAACAAGGAAAACCTATAGCATATTTTAGTGAAAAATTGGGAGGTGCTCAATTAAATTATTCTATGTATGACAAAGAATTGTATGCTTTGGTCCGAGCGCTTGAAACATGGCAGCACTACTTATGGCCAAAAGAGTTTGTTATTCATTCCGATCATGAAGCTTTGAAGTATTTGAAAGGGCAAGCCAAACTGAACCGTCGCCATGCCAAATGGATTGAGTTTATCAAAACATTTCCATACATTGTGAAATATAAGAAAGGTAAGGACAATGTGGTCACTGATGCCTTGTATCGAAGGAATGTGTTATTGAATCAACTAGAGGTAAAAGTTTTGGGTCTTGAAAATTTGAAAGAAATGTATAATGATGATCCTGAACTTTCAGAACCATACAATCATTGTAAAGATGGAAAAGGTTGGGAAAAATATCATATACATGATGGATTTTTGTTTAGAGCTAACAAACTTTGTGTACCAAATTCTTCGGTTAGATTGCTTTTATTGCAGGAGTCACATGGAGGCGGTCTAACAGGTCATTTTGGACAAAAGAAGACTTATGAAATGCTCAGTGATCATTTCTATTGGCCCAAGATGAGGAGAGACGTCATCAGATTTGTAGAGCGTTGTGTCACCTTTCACAAAGCTAAGTCAAAATTGAACCCTCATGGTTTATATACTCCTTTACCCACTCCTAAAATTCCTTGAGAAGACATAAGCATGGATTTTATTTTAGGGCTGCCGATGACTCGAAAAAAGAGAGATTCTATTTTTGTTGTGGTTGATAGATTTTCAAAAATGGCTCATTTTATCCCATGCAACAAGAGTGACGATGCTTCACATGTTGCCAATTTATTTTTCAGAGAAATGTTGAGGCTACATGGAGTGCCCAAGACCATCGTATCTGACCGTGATGTGAAGTTTGTGAGCTATTTTTGGAAAACATTGTGGGCAAAGCTTGGGACTAAACTTTTGTTCTCCACCACATGCCACCCCCAAACTGATGGCCAAACTGAAGTAGTGAATCGTACATTGTCAATGCTGCTGCGAACAATGGTAAAGAAGAACTTGAAGGATTGGGAGGAATGTTTGCCACACGTGGAGTTTGCTTATAACAGGGCAGTATATTCTACAACTAATTTATGCCCCTTCGAAATTGTATATGGGTAAAAACCTATTGCTCCGATGGATTTGTTGCCCCTTCCATTGCAGGAAAGAACTAATATGGAAGCTTCCAAGCGTGCTGCATACATAAAAAAGATACATGAGAAGACCAAGGAAGCAATTGAGCTCAAAGCAGTGCGCAAGGCAGCAAGCATGAACAAACATAGGAAGAAAGTGTTATTTGAACCGGGTGACTTGGATTGGATTCACATGTGGCGGAACCACCCGAATTATTCCATCTTATGTGCCCTAGTCACGCCTCAGGGGCCGTAACACACTTAAATCGGAATAACCCGTCAGTCCCACAGATCTAGCCTGATGGAGCCACTTAACCAGGATCAAATTCCACAATCTCACTCGAAGGCGAGTCACAGAAGAAATACAATAAAACAGGAAACCTCAAATTAAGTACGGAGTTATTACATGAATCGGAGTTTTTGAGTAGCAATAAAGTTCACATAATAAAGTGCAACGGATAATCAATGTCGTCGGTATCGAGGAATTGGGCAAGGCCTAGCCCACTACTCCTCGTGCTCCTCTCCTGTCGGAGCAGCGTCCCACTCGACCGTCCAACCCGGTGGCAGGGTGGTAGGCCAAGTCACACCATCAACCATTTCCTGAATGGTACCTGCAAAATTGTGCCACAAGCAAGGCTGAGTATACTAATACTCAGCTAGACTTACCCGGTGTGAGGAATCTACTCCTCTACCTCTAGACTATGCAGCTGTTTGGCTGAGGGGTTTGGTTTGCCAAAAGCACTAGCTGTTTCTAAAATCCATTTTTTTAGCTTTTCAACTTTTATCATCATTAACTTAGCTAGGTTTGCTCCTTCTAAGCATACATGGTGACAAGCATTTAGTTCAATCAACAAGTTATCTCATGTAACCTCATTTCACTTTTTACTCGATGCAGTACAAGGAATCAAGCAGTCTCATTAGCTGCGAGAAGCAGACGATTCGAATCGAGTTTTAACCTTGCAAGGTAAACCTAAACACACGGCATGTCAGGGTACTCCGACCCTGCACATGACAACCGTCCCCATTGATTCCCCGTTCGCGTCCAGGCCTCATCGCCTTGGCATACAATGCTCCACTGACCCCGACTGCCGCCGTGCAGTGACCGCACTTGTACCCACCATAGCTAGCATGGGAGACCCAGTGTCAGGTCGCATGAGGGATAAAGTCCGCGCCCGGCTTCACTCAGGTACTAGGTTTACCGGTTACCATATTTCCCGGCATGTGCTTAGTACGTTCAAAAGCTTGACTCAGGTATCCACACATTAATCCTTAATTCTTTTTCCCGTCTCATAGACAAGGCATCCTCCCTGGATCCAAGTCCATAGACCAACATATATATCCCGTTATCAAGATGAATACAATCAATTCCTGACCTCGCGCGAGTGCTAGAAAAATCACTCGACTTCTACCGAGATCCTGATTAGCAAGCAGCTACTCGACCTAGCATACTAGTATTCATCTCAAAAAGGAATCCTAAGTTCATGCAACTAGAGGTTTCAAGCAACTCCTACACTTAAGTGCACATTACAAACCTACAAACATTAAGTGTAGTAAAATAGCATATATAAACGGTTATGCATAAAACCGGGGCTTGCCTTCAATTGTTGGGGCTGCGGGGAGATCCTCGATAGCAGCCTCTGAAGCCTGCTCCTGGTCCTCCTCTTGGACAGGTCCTTGCTCTGGGATGAGCACGTACTCTCCGTCGGCAAGATTACAATCTAATGAATGCAATGCGTAAGATATATGCATGATATGATATGTGCTTTTAGAAATTACAACTTTTGACGGTGTATGATCCACTTGATTTAAACAAGGTTATCTTTACTTATGCAAGACGCTTGGGTGGTATACTTGGTAAATTAAGTTAAACTTTAGCTAAGGCAAGTGGTAGGTTTTACTTTTAGGGGTTCCACTGAATTCTTTTTAAGTCTTGGGGAGAATTGATATGTATTCAGGATAGGCTTATTGGGGTGAGGTTTATTTCTTCTTTCCCTTTCTTTTATTCCCTTAAAATTTTGGAGTAGGTTTAAACTACAAGTTGCTTCTATAAAATTCTAAAAATTCTGCAAAAATTACAGTGGCTTGGCACTGGGGTATGTTTCTTTGTTTCAAAATTTGGGGATCAGGAAGTGAATAGTTTCCCCTGGACAAAATTATTAAATTCTAGGGCAGAAGGGGTGCTTTGAACTACAACTATTATTTAACAGTGGGTAATTCTCTAAAACTTATTTTTGCTGGCTTGTAGGTGTTATAACATGACTTGATACAATTTTCTAGCCATTAATACCTTTTAGTTATTTTACTATGGTTTTCTCAAGTTTCTAGCCAAATAGGTGCTTTCTACTACCACTATATTTGAAAAATATCAAACAATAGAGTTTTTATTTTTCTTAGCTATTGTTTTGTGCAAGAGCAATCATTTTGAAGTTTGGCATCTTTTTGCTTAAGGAGAGGGGTGGTATGCATTATTTGAATTTAGTGGCCTTTCTCATAAAACAGTAGCAATAGATAAGAATTTGCTTTCTCTTCATGGGTTTGCATTTTTCTCTGATGGTTTATCTCATTATGGACTTAGCTATTTTTTGGTTGCCCATTATCATATTATTAGGGGTTGTTTATGATTTATTTGGAGAATGCCTCATTATCATTTTATATTTATTCTCCTCACTTAAAAAGTTGAACTGAGGTGTTCTTTATTTTTGTAGTGGGGCTCTGGTGGTTGTAAGTCCACTGGATTTTTATCAATCATTTTGGTTATAGTTTTGCCACTCTAATAATTGATTTTTAGTATATATAAGGCTTAATAAATCATTTTAATTTAAAACTGGTCCAAAATTAATGGTCTCTGCATTTTTCCTAGGTTCTCTGTTACATAAGTAAACTAGGAAAAATAATCCTAATCACTGTTCATTAATTTCTAATGCCTTTCTGATTTTTCCTAAGTTTTGGGCAAAATAGTTTTAAATGAATATCTACATCACATTTTTCAATACTGGGGTTCCTACTATTTTTAAACAATGTCTAAATGAGGTTTGAGTACCTACAAATTTTCTTAAGTTCAGCGCAGGGGAAAAACTAATTTTCCTTAATTAAACATGTTTTGGTGGGTTTCTGTTTTTAATTTTAAACTCTAAAATTTTGAACAGAAAGCATAGGGTTTATCATTTTTAAATGATAGTTCATAATATTCAGGAGCTAGCAAAATTAGTTTGACAACTTTTTATGAAAAATTCATCAAGTTATGGATTTTCTAAGTTCTCTGGTGAATTAAAAAGAATAACAGAATTGGTTTAATGGAAATCCACTTTGCACTAGGGGTCCCTGGCGGGTTTTTAAGTTTTCCTCGCGAATCAGTCCTTAAGCTACTATTCACATGAGTCGCTGACGTTACAGAAAACCCCTCGGGTTCTACAGATCCTAACCCGAGGTCCTTCTTCTACCTCAAACAGTAATCGCGGCGAAGGAAAGGGCGGAGGGGCTTACCGGCGGCAAGATTGCTCCGGTGAAGTGGTCGAGGACGTAGGGGAGGTCTCGGGGATCACAACGAGGTGCGGGTCGCCCTCGGAGATGGCCGGAATCGGTTGGTCCACGCGCGCAGGCGGGGATGCTCGTCGGCGGCGAGGGGTCCGGCTTGATCACGGCGAGATAGATCAATTGGATGGGTCAGAGAGGTTCACGGGATGCAAGAGAAGATATGGGTGCAAGGAATTGGTCGGAGACTCACTGGATAGCTCGGTCCACGCGCGGCGGCGGAAGACCGAAGTCCGGTGAGGTCGATCTCGGGCCTCCGGTGAAGTCCGGCCGGGTCCGAGGGCTTGGCAAGCTTCACGGGCTACTGGCGGAGCTAGCCGAAGCACTGGCTTGCCCAGAGGATGGCTGGGGGGGCTGGCCATGGTGGCCGAAGCTCTGGCGGCGATGGCGGGCGGAATTGAGCTCGCCGGAGCTAAGGGAAAGTGGCTAGCCGGTGAGGGTGAGTGCGGGGCGAAGTGAGGTGCGCCCGGGGAGGCTTTATAGGCACGGGCGGGCACGGCCGAGGGCCTAGGCGCGCGGTGGACTTGACCGGACGTCGGGGCGAGCGTGCGCGCGGGTTGGGCGAGCTCTGGCGTGCCGACCAGGGTCGAACACGTGTGCCCGTGCGTTCTGCCCAAGTTCTGGTGCGTGTGGTCGCTCATCCGAGCCTGCTCTCGCCTTGGTCAGTGCACAAAACCTCTTCTCCTCCCTACAAGCTACCATTCTTGTGTGGAGGTCATAGGATTTTGCCTACTGGTTGTAGAGATATGGAGCCAGGAAATCCGGTCTGTCTCCCTGCCCAACCCCGAGGCAAATCCAAGGTTTTGTCGTGTCTAGGGCTCGCGTCCCAATGCCATCTTCTGGCACACGACAGAGGGGTTAGTTAGACACAATTTTGTCAATGGGGCCATTAGGATTCGAGTTGGGGATCAAGGTGAACATCCCTGATCTTTAGCTCAAAGTCTGAATTTCAGAATTCTAAAATTCAGAATTCCCATTAAGTCCCCACATGAGAAGCTTGATTTGGGGTTTTAATTGAGTTATTTTGGCTAAGCTTTCTCAACCTTTCTTGTTGTTTATTAAATATATTTTAATTTTTATAATTGGCTCAAGTCAAAATTTTAAACTTTTCATCCCCTTTTTCTTATTTTCTTGCATTTTGCTTAAAGGGCTCACTTAGGGTTTTCCTTAGGGTTGTACACTCTTATCTCTTTTTTTTAAAAGACTCAATTGTTTTAATCATGATACTTTTAAGTATATACTTGGTGAATCCTTTATTACTTGAATTATTTTGATGCTCATGCTTATTTTGGTTCACATAAAATGATGGTTCTTGGGTTGGTATTTGAGAGAAACCCTAGGTGACACTAGGGTGTCACAGCCTTCCCCCCTTAAAGGAATCTCGTCCCGAGATTCGGGCCAGAGTCCTCCCGGGGTGAAGCGAAGGGTGAGACTTATAGGAAATGGGTGAGTGTTGTTATTATTAGGGTAAAACTGTTCTTCGAATGTCATTCTCTTTGCAACTTCAGAAGGAAGTCCTTTTAAGTTTTACTTCATAGTTACTTCATTCTGAATTAAGATCATATTTTTGGAAATTGGATTCGAAGGGCAGGAGGAGGGGTTGATTACGTACCATCTTCCTTAGGTAGGCAATCGGGAAAGTTGGATCTCAGGAATTCCTCGGTTTCCCAAGTAGCTTCCTCCTCTGAGTGATTACTCCACTGGACCTTGTACATCTTGATCGATTTAGCCCGAGTTGATCTTTCCTTGCAATCCAGAATCTTAGAGGGGTACTCTTGGTACGATAGATCTGACTCTATCTCTAATTCTAGCTCTGCTATAATCTCGGTCGGCAATCGAACACACTTCTTCAGCTGAGATACATGAAATACATCGTGAATGGCAGACATTTTTGAAGGTAACTTCAGCTTGTATGCCACGGGTCCACATGCCTCTATGATCTCATAAGGTCCAATGTAGCGAGGGGCTAGCTTGCCTTTGATCCCAAACCTCTGCATCCCCTTGGTGGGTGATACCTTGAGGTATACAAAACTTCCCACCTCGAACTGGAGAGGTTTCCTTCTTCTATCATGATAACTCTTCTGCCTGGCCTGAGCAGCTTCTAGATTCTTTCTGATTAGTTTGACATTCCTTTCGGCTTCAGTCACTAAATCAGGTCCAAAAACTTCTCTTTCACCAGGTTGAGACCAATTGAGTGGTGTCCTGCACCTTCTTCCATAGAGAGCTTCAAAAGGTGCCATCTTTAGGCTGGATTGATAACTATTGTTATAAGCAAACTCTGCCAGGGAGAGGTGCTTATCCCAGTTCTTACCACTATCGATCGCACAAGCTCTCAGCATATCCTCCAGAATTTGGTTTACCCTTTCCGTCTGACCATCAGTCTGTGGGTGGTAAGCTGAACTCCTGATTAGCTTGGTCCCCAAAGACTCTTGCAATTGTTCCCAAAATCTGGCAACAAGTTGGGCTCCTCGGTCAGAAACAATGGTCCGAGGTAATCCGTGCAAACACACGATCCGGTCAATATACAATTCTGCATATTTCTGAGCCTTATCAGTGGTGTGCACAGGAAGAAAATGTGCCACTTTCGTCAATCGGTCCACAATAACCCAAATCGAATAATGATGACGAGAGGTGTTGGGCAGACCCACAATGAAATCCATGCTGATGTCATCCCACTTCCATGAAGGTATGGACAGGGGTTGCAAAGCTCCAGCTGACTTCAAGTGGCTTGCCTTTATCCTCTGACAGGTGTCACATTCTAATACATACTGGGCTATCTCCCTCTTCATTCTGGTCCACCAGTACAAAGGCTTCAGATCATGATACATCTTGGTGCTTCCCGGATGCATAGAGAATTTGGAGAGATGAGCCTCGTCCAAGATTTTCCTCTTGAGATCCTGGTCCTTAGGAATCACCAATCTGCTTTTAAACCATAACACACCCTTTTCATCCTGGCGGAAACAATTATACTTCTCAACCTTCTGATGGAGATTCTTCTTGATAATTTGCACTCCCTTGTCACTGAGCTGGGCCATGACAATCTGGTCTTGCAAAGCTGGCTCAACAGAAATGTGAGACAAAGAACCAGAAGGAATCACTTCAATTTGTAACTTGCTCAACTCATCACACAAGGTGTTAATGCGAGAATCCATCAGAATACAATTGCACTGCATCTTCTGGCTCAAGGCATCTGCTACCACATTAGCTTTTCCTGGGTGGTAATGTACCTCCAGGTCATAATCCTTGATCAGCTCTAGCCATCTTCTCTGCCTCATGTTGAGATCAGCCTGAGTGAAAATGTACTTAAGGCTCTTATGATCAGTGAAGATGTTGCAGTGGGTCCCCATTAGGTAATGCCTCCACATCTTTAATGCATGAACCACTGCTGCTAGCTCAAGGTCATGAGTGGGATAGTTTTGCTCATGAGGCCTGAGTGCTCTTGAGGCATAAGCAATGACTCGGTTGTCTTGCATCAATACACAACCTAGCCCTGTGCCAGAGGCATCGCAATATACATCAAAAGGCTTGCTGTTGTCAGGCTGCGCCAATACTGGTGCTGTGGTCAGATGCTGCCTTAATGCATGGAAGGCATCTTCGCACTTCTGACTCCAGACAAATTTGACTTCTTTCTTCAGCAACTCAGTAATAGGCTTCGCAATTCGAGAGAAATCCGGAATAAATCTTCGGTAATAACCAGCTAATCCCAGAAAACTCCGAATCTGACGAACAGTTGTTGGTGGCTTCCAGTTCATCACCTCTTGCACTTTATCAGGATCAACAGCTATTCCAGCCTGAGAGATAGTGTGACCCAAGAATTTGATTTTCTTTAGCCAAAAATCACACTTGGATAACTTGGCATAAAGGTGGTGCTCTCGCAGGCGTTGAGGCACTACATGCAAATGCCTGGCATGTTCTTCTTCGCTCTTTGAGTACACCAAGATGTCATCAATGAAAACCACCACGAACTTGTCCAATTCAGGCATGAAAACAGAATTCATCAGATACATGAAATATGCTGGTGCATTTGTCAGCCCGAATGACATCACCAAAAATTCATATAGCCCATATCTGGTTGAGAATGTCGTCTTCGGAATATCGCTTGCTCGTATCTTGATTTGATGGTAGCCAGAGCGAAGGTCTATCTTGGAAAATACCTTGGCCCTGACCAATTGGTCAAAAAGAACATCAATACGAGGCAAAGGATACTTGTTCTTGATAGTTACCGCATTAAGAGGGCGGTAAACTATACACAGCCTCAAGCTTTCATCCTTCTTCTTCATAAATAGTGCTGGACATCCCCAAGGCGAAGTGCTTGGGCGAATAAATCCTTTATCCAGCAACTCTTGCAATTGCTTCTTCAACTCTGCCAACTCAGCGGGTGGCATTCGGTAGGGCCTCTTTGAAATTGGGGCCATTCCCGGTTGCAACTCGATGGCGAATTCAATATCCCGGTCCGGTGGCATTCCTGGCAGTTCATCAGGGAAGACATCTGCATACTCACAGACCACTGGGATCTTCTTCAGAGGTAACTCCGTCATAGAGAAAGCACATGACTGAGTAGGACCTTGACTAGGCAGAATTAAGGTGAAGTTCCCACAGAACGGAGAATTAACTTCCACGGTACGACTGGCTATATCAAGCACAACTTGGTGCAAGGTCATCCAATTAGCTCCTAGAATAATGTCCACATTTTCCAATCCCAACACAAGAAGAGTGGTTTTGACAATGTGGCTTCCCAGTTGAATAGGCACACTTTGGTTTAATTGATTAGTTGCAATTTTACCCCCAGGTGTGACTATCATGAATGACCCTCTAGAGTGAGAGAATGGCAGTTTGCATCTAGCACTGAACTTTTGGCTAATGAAACTATGAGATGCACCAGAATCAAACAGAATTAAAGCAGGTTGATTATAAACTGAAAAGATACCAGTCATGATAGGAGCTCCTTCAGGTATTTCCTCCAGAGTGGTGAAGTTGAGCTTCCCTTGCCTGACTTGCACCTTCTGCTTTCTTCCCTTGTCTTGATTTGGTGCTGGCATCTGCCTCTGCTGGTTCCTGGGACAATTTTTGGCATAGTGGCCCACATTGCCACAAGTGAAACACTTGTTCCCATTGCCCTGGCGGAACTGCTGCTGCTGAGGCTGGTTGTTTCTTGGAGCGGGAGCTGGAAAGTGGTTGGGTGCCGGCTGCTGCTGCTGAGGTGGCCTGATCACCCATCTGCCTGCCTGCTGCTTAAAACCCCTGCTTTGATTGTGAGAAACAATCCGGAACCTCTGAGCCTGAGCGGATGGTGCTGCAATTGGTGCCTTTCTCTTCTTCTCTGCCCGATGAGCAACAATGCAATCCTCCTGGGAGATGGCCATATTGACCAACTCATTGAAGCCATCAGCCCGGACAGTGTTGAGTCGTTCCCGCAGCTTGGTATTGAGACCCCTGTGGAAGCGATCCCTCTTCTTCTCATCAGAATCAGCATGGTACCCTGCATACTGGCATAAGTCGTTGAAGGCTTGTGCATACTGCAGTACCGTGCGGGTTCCTTGATTAAGGGCCAGGAATTCATTCAACTTCCGATCAAGAATGCTAGCTGGGATGTGATGTCCTCTGAAGGAAGTCTTGAATTCCTCCCAATATACCTCATGATCAGCGGGGAGCATAGCACGGAAGTGATCCCACCAAGTCCGAGCAGATCCGCGAAGCTGCTGCGCGGCGAAGCGGGTCTTGGTAGCATTAGGGCAGTCTCCTGTGAGGAGGGGAAACTTGGACTCAATGACGCGAAGCCATACGTCGGCGTCCAACATATCCTCTTCCTTGGTGAACAAGGGCGACTGCGTGCTCAGAAACTCCTGGTAAGTTGCCATTGCCGGAGGTCGCTGAGGCTGGCCTCCACCATGCTGCTGAGGGTGGGGCTGACGCTGCAAGAGCTGCCACAGAATCTCATTCTGCTGGGCCATCAGCTCCTGCACTGTGGGAGCTGGAGGAGGTGGCGGGGGAACCTGCTCGTTATGCCCGCGACGCTGCCTAGCTGCCATCTGAAAACAGAGATTGCCGCCATTGTTATCCCAACTCACAGTTTCGAACGACAAGATATCATCTCATATGGAAGGAAAAATGTCATAATCATAATATTAGGTTCGAAATGAAGATAACACGGTGACAAACATCCCACAGATTTCAAAAGTTCACAGGGTTACATCAATCAGGGGAAAGTACCCATAAGCCTAGTCCAAAATGTGATATTACTAAGCTCGCATAGGTTTCTATCCGCCTAAAAGTGTCGAAGCGACTGCTTAACCCTGAGCGGTGGAAGCAACACTGGATGCGGGCGAAGGGGGCATCGCGGAGGTAGTCCCATTGGCACCAGGGGCTGGTCCTAGCTCCTCGGGGTCCTCTTCTCCCTCGCTTCCTGCCTCATTGGCCTCCATCTCTAAGTGGTGCATGTCCAGGTGGTCATTCGCTTCTTCGAGTTCTCTCTGCACATCGTGAAGCTGGTTCTCCAAGACATCAATAGTGTTGTCTCGGATCTCCACCTGCTGCCCCAAGGTGGTAATGCGCTGGCTTAACCTCTCCACCTGCAGATCCTTCTCCACTAACTCGGAGGATAAATCGACCACAAAATCTTCTCGACTATCGATAGTGAGCTTGGTGGTCTGAGCGATGTTGGCAAGGTGTGCCATAGCGTCGCTCTGAAGGGCCTGAAGGCGGTACAGCGCACTCATGCACTGGACAGTGACCCTCCCAACCAAGTCAGGATACATTGCCCACACATCCTTCACATGGCTCATGCGGTTACACCACATGGGATCATCTCTCTTCTCAGCAGGGAAGAGTCCCAAGGGGTGCATCACCATCTCCAGGGGATGATAGCCACAGAAAGTCGTCAGGGTCTTCATGGCTGCTGCTTCGACGGTGTCGTCCGTCCTGAGTCCAATCGTCTCAGAATCAAGAGAACGCCAACCCGGCTGAAGGGGATGAGCCTCCAAAGTTAGCCAGACCCGACAACGAGGTACCCGATGCTCCTCATACAACTGCACCGTGTACAAAGGGGACGTAGGGTAACCGGCAGAGCTAAGCACTTCCCACAAGATGGAAGGAAAGCCATCGCGAGAAAGGAAGTCAGAGCTGAAACGAGAGTCTCCTCCACTGGCAGGGGTGGGTGAAATCATCTGCGGAAGGGAATCAAAGATAAAGATTATGGTGGAAGGAAAAAGAACAAGAGAGCCCGGATGATTTTAAGAAAAGGGGTTAGCTCAAAGTTTAATTCCTCTTTGTGTTTTATAATGCATGCATGCTGGAAGTAATGTTGCCTCTCAAAGAAAATAGGGTGCTTTTTAGGGCATCCTTAAAAATATAAGTACTGGCCCACGGGGCCTAATCAATTAGCCACCTATTTCTCCCTCTATGCCTAAGGCCTTTCGTCCTAGGTCTAGCGGTCTAGTCCTGACGATCCTTAGCAGTTTCTCGGCAAGTTTTAGATTTTGAAAATTGGTATTCATGGTTTATTGCCCTCCTCTATGGTGGAATTTGCTCCGATACCAGCTGTGGCGGAACCACCCGAATTATTCCAGCTTAAGTGCCCTAGTCACGCCTCAGGGGCCGTAACACACTTAAATCAGAATAACCCGTCAGTCCCTCAGATCTAGTCTGATGGAGCCACTTAACCAGGATCAAATTCCACAATCTCACTCGAAGGCGAGTCACAGAAGAAATACAATAAAATAGGAAACCTCAAATTAAGTACGGAGTTATTACATGAATCGGAGTTTTTGAGTAGCAATAAAGTTCACATAATAAAGTGCAGCGGATAATCGATGTCGTCGGTATCGAGGAATTGGGCAAGGCCTAGCCCACTACTCCTTGTGCTCCTCTCCTGTCGGAGCAGCGTCCCACTCGACCGTCCAACCCGGTGGCAGGGTGGTAGGCCAAGTCACACCATCAACCATTTCCTGAATGGTACCTGCAAAATTGTGCCACAAGCAAGGTTGAGTATACTAATACTCAGCTAGACTTACCCGGTGTGAGGAATCTACTCCTCTACCTCTAGACTATGCAGCTGTTTGGCTGAGGGGTTTGGTTTGCCAAAAGCACTAGCTAGTTTCTAAAATCCATTTTTTTAGCTTTTCAACTTCTATCATCATTAACTTAGCTAGGTTTGCTCCTTCTAAGCATACATGGTGACAAGCATTTAGTTCAATCAACAAGTTATCTCATGTAACCTCATTTCACTTTTTACTCGATGCAGTACAAGGAATCAAGCAGTCTCATTAGCTGCGAGAAGCAGACGATTCGAATCGAGTTTTAACCTTGCAAGGTAAACCTAAACACATGGCATGTCAGGGTACTCCGACCCTGCACATGACAACCGTCCCCATTGATTCCCCGTTCGCGTCCAGGCCTCACCGTCTTGGCATACAATGCTCCACTGACCCCGGCTGCCGCCGTGCAGTGACCGCACTTGTACCCACCATAGCTAGCATGGGAGACCCAGTCTCAGGTTGCATGAGGGATAAAGTCCGCGCCCGGCTTCACTCAGGTACTAGGTTTACCGGTTACCATATTTCCTGGCATGTGCTTAGTACGTTCAAAAGCTTGACTCAGGTATCCACACATTAATCCTTAATTCTTTTTCCCGTCTCATAGACAAGGCATCCTCCCTGGATCCAAGTCCATAGACCAACATATATATCCCATTATCAAGATGAATACAATCAATTCCTGACCTCGCGTGAGTGCTAGAAAAATCACTCGACTTCTACCGAGATCCTGATTAGCAAGCAGCTACTCGACCTAGCATACTAGTATTCATCTCAAAAAGGAATCCTAAGTTCATGCAACTAGAGGTTTCAAGCAACTCCTACACTTAAGTGCACATTACAAACCTACAAACATTAAGTGTAGTAAAATAGCATATATAAACGGTTATGCATAAAACCGGGGCTTGCCTTCAATTGCTGGGGCTGCGGGGAGATCCTCGATAGCAGCCTCTGAAGCCTACTCCTGGTCCTCCTCTTGGACAGGTCCTTGCTCGGGGATGAGCACGTACTCTCCGTCGGCAAGATTACAATCTAATGAATGCAATGCGTAAGATATATGCATGATATGATATGTGCTTTTAGAAATTACAACTTTTGACGGTGTATGATCCACTTGATTTAAACAAGGTTATCTTTACCTATGCAAGACCCTTGGGTGGTATACTTGGTAAATTAAGTTAAACTTTAGCTAAGGCAAGTGGTAGGTTTTACTTTTAGGGGTTCCACTGAATTCTTTTTAAGTCTTGGGGAGAATTGATAAGTATTCAGGATAGGCTTATTGGGGTGAGGTTTATTTCTTCTTTCCCTTTCTTTTATTCCCTTAAAAGTTTTGGAGTAGGTTTAAACTACAAGTTGCTTCTATAAAATTCTAAAAATTCTGCAAAAATTACAGTGGCTTGGCACTGGGGTATGTTTCTTTGTTTCAAAATTTGGGGATCAGAAAGTGAATAGTTTCCCCTGGACAAAATTATTAAATTCTAGGGCAGAAGGGGTGCTTTGAACTACAACTATTATTTAACAGTGGGTAATTCTCTAAAACTTATTTTTGCTGGCTTTTAGGTGTTATAACATGACTTGATACAATTTTCTAGCCATTAGTACCTTTTAGTTATTTTACTATGGTTTTCTCAAGTTTCTAGCCAAATAGGTGCTTTCTACTACCACTATATTTGAAAAATATCAAACAACAGAGTTTTTATTTTTCTTAGCTATTGTTTTGTGCAAGAGCAATCATTCTAAAGTTTGGCATCTTTTTCCTTAAGGAGAGGCGTGGTATGCATTATTTGAATTTAGTGGCCTTTCTCATAAAACAGTAGCAATAGATAAGAATTTGCTTCCTCTTCATGGGTTTGCATTTTTCTCTGATGGTTTATCTCATTATGGACTTAGCTAATTTTTGGTTGCCCATTATCATATTATTAGGGGTTGTTTATGATTTATTTGGAGAATGTCTCATTATCATTTTATATTTATTCTCCTTACTTAAAAAGTTGAACTGAGGTGTTCTTTATTTTTGTAGTGGGGCTCTGGTGGTTGTAAGTTCACTGGATTTTTATCAATCATTTTGGTTATAGTTTTGCCACTCTAATAATTGATTTTTAGTCTATATAAGGCTAAATAAATCATTTTAATTTAAAACTGGTCCAAAATTAATGGTATCTGCATTTTTCCTAGGTTCTCTGTTACATAAGTAAACTAGGAAAAATAATCCTAATCACTGTTCATTAATTTCTAATGCCTTTCTGATTTTTCCTATGTTTTGGGCAAAATAGTTTTAAATGAATATCTACATCACATTTTTTAATACTGGGGTTCCTACTATTTTTAAACAATGTCTAAATGAGGTTTGAGTACCTACAAATTTTCTTAAGTTCAGCACAGGAGAAAAACTAATTTTCCTTAATTAAACATGTTTTGGTGGGTTTCTGTTTTTAATTTTAAACTCTAAAATTTTGAACAGAAAGCATAGGGTTTATCATTTTTAAATGATAGTTCATAATATTTAGGAGCTAGCAAAATTAGTTTGACAACTTTTTATGAAAAATTCATCAAGTTATGGATTTTCTAAGTTCTCTGGTCAATTAAAAAGAATAACAGAATTGGTTTAATGGAAATCCACTTTGCACTGGGGTCCCTGGCGGGTTTTTAAGTTTTCCTCACGAATCAGTCCTTAAGCTACTATTCACATGAGTCGCTGACGTTACAGAAAACCCCTCGGGTTCTACAGATCCTAACCCGAGGTCCTTCTTCTACCTCAAACAGTAACCGCGGCGAAGGAAAGGGCGGAGGGGCTTACCGGCGGCGAGATTGCTCTGGTGAAGTGGTCGAGGACGTAGGGGAGGTCTCGGGGATCACAACGAGGTGCGGGTCACCGTCGGAGATGGCCGGAATCGGTCGATCCACGCGCGCAGGCGGGGATGCTCGTCGGCGGCGAGGTGTCCGGCCTGATCACGGCGAGATAGATCAATTGGATGGGTCAGAGAGGTTCACGGGATGCCAGAGAAGATATGGGTGCAAGGAATTGGTCGGAGACTCACTGGAGAGCTCGGTCCACGCGCGGCGGCGGAAGACCGAAGTCCGGTGAGGTCGATCTCGGGCCTCCGGTGAAGTCCGGCCAGGTCCGAGGGCTTGGCAAGCTTCACGGGCTACTGGCGGAGCTAGCCGAAGCACTGGCTTGCCCAGAGGTTGGCTGGGGGGGCTGGCCACGGTGGCCGAAGCTCTGGCGGCGATGGCGGGCGGAATTGAGCTCGCCGGAGCTAAGGGAAAGTGGCTAGCCGGTGAGGGTGAGTGCGGGGCGAATTGAGGTGCGCCCGGGGAGGCTTTATAGGTGCGGGCGAGCACGGCCGAGGGCGTGGGCGCGCGGCGGACTTGACCGGACGCTGGGGCGAGCGTGCGCGCAGGTTGGGCGAGCTCTGGCGTGCCGACCAGGGTTGAACACGTGTGCCCGTGCGTTCTGCCCAAGTTCTGGCGCGTGTGGTCGCTCATCCGAGCCTGCTCTCGCCTTGGTCAGTGCACAAAACCTCTTCTCCTCCCTACAAGCTACCATTCTTGTGTGGAGGTCATAGGATTTTGCCTACTGGTTGCAAAGATATGGAGCCAGGAAATCCGGTCTGTCTCCCTGCCCAACCCCGAGGCAAATCCAAGGTTTTGTCGTGTCTAGGGCTCGCGTCCCAATGCCATCTTCTGGCACACGACAGAGGGGTTAGTTAGACACAATTTTGTCAATGGGGCCATTAGGATTCGAGTTGGGGATCAAGTTGAACATCCTTGATCTTTAGCTCAAGGTCTGAATTTCAGAATTCTAAAATTCAGAATTCCCATTAAGTCCCCACATGAGAAGCTTGATTTGGGGTTTTAATTGAGTTATTTTGGCTAAGCTTTCTCAACCTTTCTTGTTGTTTATTAAATATATTTTAATTTTTATAATTGGCTCAAGTCAAAATTTTAAACTTTTCATCCCCTTTTTCTTATTTTCTTGCATTTTGCTTAAAGGGCTCACTTAGGGTTTTCCTTAGGGTTGTACACTCTTATCTCTTTTTTTAAAAAAAGACTCAATTGTTTTAATCATGATACTTTTAAGTATATACTTGGTGAATCCTTTATTACTTGAGTTATTTTGATGCTCATGCTTATTTTGGTTCACATAAAATGATGGTTCTTGGGTTGGTATTTGAGAGAAACCCTAGGTGACACTGGGGTGTCACAGCACTTGCGCAAGGAGCGTTTTCCAGATCAGCGCACATCGAAATTGATGCCACGAGGGGATGGTCCATTTCGTGTTCTTGCTAAGATCAATGATAATACATACAAGATAGATCTTCCACCAAGCTATAGCGTGAGCAACACGTTCAATGTTGCTGACCTCTTACCATATACAAGTGAAGACACTTCAGAGTCAAGGATGACTCCTTTTCAAAGGGAGGAGGATGATATGACCATGCCATTAAGCAATACGTTACAACCCCCAAGGCATACTACATCAACTCAAGTACAACCAACATCATCACCAACCCAAGCATTTGATGGACCAATTACACGTAGCCGAGCTAAGAAGCTACATCAAGAGGTGCACACGCTACTTTATGAATTTCAATTAAACACTAATGAGAACTTTATGCTACCTAAGTCGTGTATGTTGATATTACTTAGGTTCACCAAAGAGGAAGGACAAAACATATCAAGGACGAGTCAACAAGAAGAGCTATGTCCGAGTCAGTCCAGCGCAACAGAACCATCCAGAAGAAACAGTCATATCTTTTGATTCCCAAACGATATGAAGGCCCATAAGTACTTTTTGGAAAGCTCTTGAAGTCTAGTTTCCAATGCTTCTAAAGCCGACTTAATCAAATCTACCAGAAAGGCAGCCGGCCTACTTTAGTGCTGACTGGTCAGAAGGTCAACAGTCTTCTTGATAACCAAGTTTTCGTATTAAACTGCATCATTCTACGAAGTTTCATTAAGCATGCTATATATGGTGAGAAAACTTATCAAGTTAGCTTTCCAATGCAACCAGTCCCACGTCATTTGAAGATTCCTAGAAGAAGTTATTGTCAAAATACTGAAGGTTGCGTAGAAGTCAAACAGCCACACGGAAATCAGCTCTGAAGATCTCTCGAAGAGGTTCCTTTACATTAGCACGTGAAAATAGTTCTGTTTCGTGTTTATACCTCGCTAAGGCTGGTTGTTACTAGTATAAATACCCCCCTATGTCTATGATGTAAGGCAGCTTATGATAATCTAAAACAGAACCCCTTTTGTTCAGCTGTGTGCTAACAAATATTGAGAGTGATCTCTACCACTTTGCTCTTGTGATTTCCTTCGCGGGATTACAGAAGCGGCGGCTTCATCCGCTCCCAATTGGTGCTCCTACTCCCTTCGAGGTCTCCTCGATTGATTGTAGGCTGTGTTGGTTGGTTCTTTGAGAGTGTGGTTGGGCGAATCCTCGATTCAGGCTGCCGGTTAAAGACGGTGGTTGGCTTCGAGTTTTATTTGTCAGGTTGCCCTAGTTATCGCTGCTTGCAGCAAGTTATCATGGCTTCTTTGAAGCTAGTTATCTGAAGATTGATCCTACGTCGTGAAGATCGGGCATCGTGACGCATTAGAGAAGAAGAGCTTCGCATAGATTTTCCCCATTTTTCCCTCGTTCCTCCTAAATCTCGAGGACGAGATTCTTGTTAAGGGGGTAGGATTTGTAATACCCACTTTGTAAAAAATCTAAAAGGAAGAATTATATTCCTTTATATATATATATATGAGTGTGCTATCTTTATCTATCATTTCATGTGAGCACATTACTTACACAAATAAATAATGAACAAGAGACACTCAAATAAATTATGCATCATGCTGAGGTTTTATGTGGTGTGCATTTTGTGACATAATATAAAAATCATGTGAAAAGAAATATATCAAAGTTCAAAAAATGAATTTAAGACCTAAAGGAAAATTCAACAATTTAGAAAAGAAGAAAGAAGAAAAATATTATATGAGTGAAAATGAGTATAAAATAAAATATAATACTGGAATGTGTACATCTAACTTAAAGGTGAAACTCATAAATGGGTCCTAAATTCAAATTTGGGATTCAAAATAAAAAGGATACATAATAGGAAAGTGAAAATATAAAAAGAAAAAGGAGAAATCCCATTACTGGGCTGGAATAACCACTTTCGGCCCACTAGGGGATACCCTCTGCGTGGCCCAAACCGTGGATGTCGCACTGACTAGTGGGTCCGCCCGGTCAGCTGGACTTTTCTTTCCTCCTGCGCGCGCGACGTGGATGACTGGTGGGTCTGGTTTACCAGAGGCAGTGAAGGGGATCGTCTTCTTCCCGTAGCTAGCAGCGGACATCACGGACCCCATACGCGCTGAAATTCAACCGCAATCGCGGAATCCTCGGCGTTCGACTCGGGCGTCCACGGCTCCGTAGTTAAAAGCGGCACGCCGTGCTCCTTTTCTCTGCTCGTGACTAATCCCGGGCTACAGCAACAAACGCCGCCACCAGACGAGAGAGAACGACCGCCGAAATCGCCGTATTCACTAGACCCACACTCGGGTCGGGAGGCCATTAAGGAATCTGGGCGCGGCAAGACCTTCTGGTGCGGCGACGGGAGCACCTTGGAGTCTCGACGTCGAACCTTCACGGAGATCCATCGCATGGCGAACCTCTAGACCATGCGCGCTGGCCTCGTCCTCACCTCTGCAGTGGTATGTTGCGTCCCTTTTGTAACGGTTGCGAGCTCCGCGGATGGCAGCGTCGGCATCAATTGGTACTGGTCACGAGGCGAGCTCACGACGGGCAGTAATGGTGCCGCCGCAGGCATTCAGGCGCCACCGTGCGCATAGGCGTTGGGGGCGGCGCGGTCGCATGCTATCGAGGGGAGGAAGAATGGTTTGCGCCGTCAGATGGGTTGTGAACGGTTAGGATTAGATCCTGGTATCGATTCGGCCGCGTTCAATCCGGACCGTCGATTAGACTTTCTGGGCTAGGATTCAAGCTCGGGCTAGTGGGCTCGCGGCCGTAGATGGGCGATCGGACGACCACTACTTGGTACCGGTTCGCGAGGGTAGTAATCTAATCTGCACGGTTGGACCGAGATCAGACGACCGAGATCAAACCATACATCTTCGCCTCGGCGTATTTACTAAAGAGACCCTGGGAAATAAGGAAATCAACCCGCGGTACTACGACTATGTTGTCTGAGTCTGGGTTTTTTGCCGCCAGAACTCCTGCACTCTCTAGAAAATGAGGCCCAGTCCAGAATAGTATTAAATCAGAGAAAATAAATTATAAATGGATTTTTAATATGAAAATAATTACTAAAACTTGATAAATTCATAGAAAATCCATACTTGGTCCAAATTTATCCATTCTAGTTTCTAAAATTTTGTAATATTATTCTCTATCATTAAGAGTCTCTGTTTTGTCATGAAAACAATAAGAAAAATAATTTCTCATTTAATTCTATTTCAAGCACATAAAACTTTGGAAATTCATATCTCAAAATATATAACTCCAAAAATTATGATTCCTGTTCCTAGAATTTTATTTTAATGTGTAGATTATTATTATGTATTTTGTTTACATGTTTAGTGTGATGTTAATTTTCTCTATATACTGCTTGTTTGTATTGTGGCGAGTAGAAGTGCTTGTGACCGAGGATCCTGGTGACCAGCAGATAGAAGTAGCTGAGCAGGAGCTCATTGAAGGCAAGTTGTGCCCTTGACCACTTTTATACCCAATAATGTTCTTTAATATCACTTATTCATGCATAGGTTAATTTTGATGGGACCCAATAGGTCACCCTAGATTGTACCTTGTTATCCCTGAATCACATGGGTAGTTTTTGCTATTGCTTTACCTGGTTTTGGGATAATTTATCATTATATCCATGTTCCAATTCTTTTGTTATTCTATTTATGTTCATGTCAAGATCATTAATGTTAATCAGAACATGGAGCTTAACTTGAGAAACACGTGCCACCACAAGGGAGGAATGTGACCCCTTGGCTAACTAATTAGGAAAGCTAGTGGAAGACTACCTTACCCGAAAGGGGCAAGGGCAGTAGGGGAGTTGCATGCAAGGAGGTTCTCGGGTTGATTTTGCTGTGATGGCGGTCAGACGGGGGATTCTTGCAAGTGCTCTTTCCATAAATTGTAGCGGGTTTTTGGAAGCTAGTGGAACTTTGTAAAGGCCTCGTAGTGTTGCCCTGCCTCGCTTCCTAGGTAGAGGTGTATGGAAGTCACGATCCCTTAGCAGATGGGTAACATGACTTGTGGGTAAAGGGTACAACCTCTGCAGAGTGTAAAACTGGTATACTAGCCGAGCTCACGGTCATGAGTAGCTCAGGACTCTCGCATGATTAATTTATGTAACTTAAATTCAATTTTGTCATTTGCATATGCATGGGATTATTATTAATTTTGTTCTCTTACTTTATTTAAGGTTTGGTATTTACTTACATTTAGTAACTGCTAATAAAAATTTGACCAACTAAATAAAAGCAATGCTCAACTTTAACCCCTATTGTTGATTAGCCTTACACATCACATGAACTCCCACCTTTGGTGAGTTCATGTCCACTGGATTCCCCACAACTTGTTGAGCTATGATCATGTGTGAGCTCACCCTTGCTGTCTCACACCCCCACAGGAGAAGAACAGGTGGTTCAGGAGGAGCCACAATGCGAGGAGTTTGATCTGATCTAGGTGGTGTTTCCCAGTTGACTTCTGCACCAAGGATGATCCTTAGTTCATTTTATATTTATCTTTTATTTTGTAATAAGACTTCCGCTATGTAATAAATACTCTGATGTTATTGTGACATTTATCTCTATACACTATATTATTATATATGTTGTCTTCTTGGCACATGTATGAGATGCACCTGGCGGAGGGATGTAGTTGGTGTGACAAGGGATTTCCTCGACTACCACTGGGTAGACGGGAACTTGCCATGGCGGAGGGATGTAGTTGGTGTTGGTCTAGGTGGTTTGGATTGTATGCACCATCTACAAGAGAAAATGTTAACTTAGTTGAATTTTAAAGAGGTAAGATAAATAAAATAATTTTGTAAGAACAAAATTAGCATGTTTTGAACATACTAGGCTTTCCATTTCTAACTAGTCTAATGACCTAGAGTCAGCATAGTTCTGATACCACTTCTGTCACACCCGGTTTTAGGGGCAAAACTGAATGCATAGCATATGTGGGCCAGGATCCATTTTCCACACATATGTTGACGTCGCAAGTGTAATATATTAAAAGACAATGCAATAAAGGCGTAAAAAGGAGTAGAGTAACTTTATTACATCATTCAGATCATAGTATCTTAAACAAGTATCATTATCAAAGTATGGAAGAATTAAACATGGACACTCTTCTGCGGGAAGGTGACTGGCGCATCGTTAGACTCAAAATTCATTAACGTCATCTGTGAAGTCTTTGTCATCACCCTCTGATCAAAATATTAGCAAGGGTGAGCTCACTTATGGTCGGGCCTCAGCAAGTTGGGGAAATAATGCAAAGTTAACAAGGTATGCTATGGATAAGCGGTAAGCATTTTAGTTGGTCAATATTTTATTAGCAACACCTAACTTACTAATTGTAAGTGTATCCCAAAATTTCCTAGTTAAACATAAGTACATGAGTATATCTCAAAACACTTAAGCGAATTCACTTAAGCAAACCATTTGTGGATCATCGGATCACAGTTTATTTTCCATCTTTAAGTTCAATTATCATGTGAGGGTCCATGTTGCTCTTAACCGTGAGCACGACTGACATATCAGTTTTACACTCTACAGAGGTGGTACAACTTTACCCACAAGCCGTGTATTCCATCTAGCCTGGGTTGATCGGACCCATAAACACTTCCTAGGTGAATGGCTAGAGATCCACTACGAGGCTTTCATAAAATATCCTTAGCACAAAGCCACCTGCTAAGGTTTCCACGTCAGTATTGATGGCCCTCTGGTTGAGGTAACTTAGCCAAGACTACCACCCCATATTAACATGAGCTGCCACCAAACCACTGCCACCCCCTCTTGCCCATCTTTCAGGTATGGTTGCTAAGCACTAAGTCTACAGAGCTAATTACCAAAGCCAGAGCCATTATAGCACTCGTGGTTGCACTATTATCCTGGGTGGTCACTCCATGTTCCATTTAATATAAAATGTTCTTATTTAACCATCGGGTTAACATCATAATAAAAACTTCATTTCCAGAACATAGTATCATTAAATGAGTGACATCATATTTATCAGGTTGAGCAATAGGAAAATTTGCTAAGCATAGCATTTATCCCAAGGTAAGTCAAGGGATAGGGTTGGTAATTCTAGGAAATCCTTATTTAGGCAAATCCCATCAAATTATGCAATATTCGAAAAGTAAACATTATTATATGCATTACTTGGGTACAAATAGAAATGTAGAGGGAGAATCCACTTGCCTTGCTCGAACGTGTCCTATGGGTCGTCCTCGAACGAGTTTGGTTCGTCTACCTCACAGTCAACTTCTAACATAGATTCGCATATCGTACATACAAAAGAATGCATACGTCAAATAAATAAACATACACCATTACAGGGGTAACATTCACCATTACGTAAACAATCACATATCACGCAACTATACTTATAAATAATGTCTAAATCATAACTATTTTGTCAATACACTAAATTTTCCACTTTGAGTTATCATTGGTGAAAATTATATGAGCATGTGACTAAGAAGGTATTTTATCTAACATAGCTTAGATAAAATGACTTAACAAATTTTATGGAAATAATGACTAATTAGTTTCTTTATGACTAATAATAATATTCTGGTTTTATCCTTTCTTTTCTAAATAGAATTTATACGTATCACTAAAATGTTTATTTATAAATCACATAACATTAAAATTCTAAGAATTAATGTAAATTACTAATTTTGAACTTTAGTAACATAATCATGGTTATTTCGACATAAAAGGTATTTTACTAATTCTTAGTGAATAAGTGATGTGTGTATGACACAAATATCATGATTATTAAAAACCTATATTTTAACCTGATCGACAAGATGTGGCATAGTACCTCTTTCATTTTCTTATATTACTAAAATTATACTTAAACCACTACTAACATAATATTGTTTTATGTGCTAAAATGAGAAGTTAGTCACAATGTTTCTAATACTATATCACAAAATTAAAGAATCGTGACAACCTATGTATTTTTTTCAAATTATAAAAATAATGTCCATATTCAAAATACTATTGCCGGGGTTGATTCAAAATTAAACGTATACTTCGGGGAGTAGCACATAAGGTTTTTGGATCTCTTTTACATACATTTGTACTACACAAAATATAGAAATAATTTTTAGAAATTCAGAGGGCCAAAACGTAAAACGACTTTCTTCTAACTTGAGCTAGTTCGTGCGTAGGGAGGGGCTCGGTGAGGCTCGGCACGGGCTAGGCATGGCGCGACGGTGGACTTTGGCGTGGCAAGGCAGAGCGCGACCGGGCAAGGGTGCGGCGAATGGCGGCTCGGCGCGACGGACAGCGGACGGCGTACGGCGTGGGTGAGGGAGAGGTGAGATGGGAGAGTTTGAGCTGGGGAGAGAGAGCTCCGGCCGGTCCTATTTATAGAGAGAGTAGAGGGAGTGGGAGGGACGCTGGGGAGGGGGAAGTCAGTCGGCGTTAATGCTCCAATAATGGTGGATGTTTCCTCCATTGATCGGGAGGGAGAGAAGGCGCCCGTTTCCGATCAAAGGAAGGGAAGAGGGCGGCTTAGGTCGGGCTCGGCGCGTGCGGACGGTCGGCGCGGACAGTCCGACGCCGGGGCGTGGCGGTGGCGTGGCTCCTCGCCTGCACAGGCGCGCGGCCGAGAGGGGCAGGGAAGAAGGGCCGCGGGTGGCCCCACGTGTAAGAGAGAGGGACAGAGGGAGGAGATGGGGAAGATAGCGACGGCTGGGCCTATTGGGCCAAATTGGCCACGCGGCTAGTTTAGGGTTTCAGTCCCTCTTTTTTATTTCCAAAAATATAAATTAAAATATTTCTAAAATTTCACAATAATTATATCAACAATATTTACCATTAAAGTATTTTTTGGACTAAAATTCTCATATTAAATTAATTGGGTTTTCAATATGAAAGAAATTCCATGAAAACAACCATAAATCAAATATGAGCAAAACAAAAATTTATTCTATAGATAAATAAAATCAAACACTTGAAATAAAATTCTTTACTATAATTACCACTAAAATCTAAATGCATTATTTTTAGTTGATGGTTTTGAGGTGTTACAGTTGTGCACACACATTCATAGGGTTTTATCCTTCTTAACGAAGATGGCTGGACATCCCCATGGCGATGAACTCGGTCTAATAAATCCCTTCTCCAACAAGTCTTGTAATTGTGTCTTTAGTTCTACCAACTCATTGGGGGGCATACGGTATGATCTTATAGAAATAGGAGTCGTACCAGGTTTCAACTCAATCACAAACTCTATATCCCTCTCTAGAGGTAATCCGGGTAAGTCTTCAGGGAATACATTCGGAAATTCACACACAACCGGGATGTCTTGTATCTCTTGCACTACTACTTCAAAAACTTGTCCAAATACTTTGATTGGGACAGATACAAGGATAGACAACTTGACTTCTTCTTGTCCATGAATTAGCTGAATAGTCCTTTGATCAGCATTGATAATAGCCTTATTCTGGGCTAACCAATTCATACCTAGAATCACATCTACATCTTTCCCTTTTATAACTATCATATTGGTGGGGAAATCATATCCGGCTAAATTCACGGGTACATGGAAGACTACTTCCTTAGTAAAAATTTGACCCCCTATGTGATTGAATAACAAGACCCTTGTTTGATCCAACACTAGGTATGCAATGCTTCTCAACAAAAGCCTTGCTCATGAAAGTATGTGATGCCCCAGAATCAAAAAGAATGATGGTGGGATGATTGGCAACGAAAAACATACCCATCATCATAGGCTCTCCTTCTAGGGTGGTAGCCACTTGAGTAAAGTCATCCAGTTTTCCTTTGATCTTTGCCTCCCTAAGTGCTTACCACATTTCCCTTGCCTTGAGATGTGCTTCTAGAATCCTTTTGGAAATTGGATTTATTTTGTTTTGGATAGGGACAGTCCTTGATGAAATGTTCGTACTTCCCATAGTTGAAACAGCTGTTAGATGAACTAGGTAAGGCGGGGAAACGAGTACCAGGGGCACTTGGCTGATTGTTTTGAGCAGGGGCAGGAGTGGGACGGATGAAAATTGGTTGATTGAAAGGATAGGCGGGTGAACGAGGAAAAGAGCGATTTGGGTTAAAAGGACGAATTACCAACCTCGACCGCTTCTTAGATCCTCAAGAGGATCCTTCACCCCCTTCACGCCCAAACCTTTTTGTCTTTCTTGATGAAAGTGCTATGCTCACGGCCTTGCTGTATGTGAGAGCTAGGCAAGTGGACATCTTTCGTTGTAGTCGATCATTCAGACCTCTCATGGAACAATTCTTCTTTTTCAGGTCCATGTCAACTTGCTCTATAGCATACTGGGAGAGATGGTTGAATTTTGCGAGGTATTGCATCACCGAGTCTCCTCCTTGCTTTAAGAGAACAAACTCTTCCAATTTCATCTGTAAAACACCATCTGGAATGTAGTGTTCCCTAAATGCTTGCTTGAACTCTGCCCACGTGACAAGATGTCCTTCAGGTTGAACAGCTACAAAATTTGCCCACCAGGTACTAGCGGGACCTCTCAGTTGCTGGGTAGCAAACAGGGGCTTCTGGGTCTCTGTGCACCGAATCAATCCAAATTTTTGCTCCATGACCCGAATCCATTCGTCCACCTCCAAAGGTTCTTCTGCTTTAACGAAAAGAGGTGGACGAGTTTATGAATATTCCAGGTACGTGGTGTCTCTGGGGACTTGGTGTTGACCTCTCCCTCCTTGCTGATGAATTTGATTCCCAGCCATTTCTCGAAGAAACAAGTGTTATCAGCAGTGGCATTGATTAAGGCAGTGAAAGGCTCTGCAAGCGTGGGAGGTACTGGCGCCGGGTTTGGAGTTTCCTCCCCACCACGACAAGTTCTAGCCCCATCCTGAGCATGGGTTTTGGATGGCATCTGAAGAAGAAAACAACTTGATTATTACAAGCCACGATTACACAACCTCTGTTACATTATCCCAAACTTGTTCTAATTATACATACTCAACTTATACAACTCACTTTTCCTAATTTAGATTACATAAGGAAACCACATACTACTGCACTAATCTAGTTATCTGTGTCGTTGGCTGCTCCCGCTCCACTACTATCTTCAGGAGAACGATCATTCACGATGTTCATGGAAGGAGGGGCTCCAAAGAGATCCAACTCCCCATAAGGTCCTCCGCTAGCTGCTCCTGATGCACCAGCTCCGATTGCCGCAACCTCCGGTGGCACGTTCGGATGCAACTGGTCATACAACATGTGCACTTCCTCGTGCAGAGTATTATTATACGCTTGTAGATTTTTCCAGAGCTATGCTTAGCTCTTCCACCTAGGCTCAGGCAGTCGCCTCGCAATCCCAAACTATAGATCGTGAATTTACAGCCCAGTCAATAGCCCTATCTCGCTCCACAATCTCCCGCTGCAAACAGTCAACCTCTACTGACAACTCAGGGATGCGACGGCTATCACGTGCGTGCTCCCTGCTTCCATGGCACAGTTCCATCGTTAGTCATTCAACTCTGGCCTCCAGATCCCCTATGGGATCATTACTACCACTACTGCTCCCCTCATGTCGAGGAGCCAACTGGTGCCAAGGTACACCGTGAGGTCCGGTCGCCTTCTGTTGGGTGGTCTTTGTGCGTGTCATGTCTCTATAAGAGGGGAAGATTACTTAGTATTGTTTAAATATGATGCATGCATGACCTATGATTATGGAATCAACCTCTTATTGATCCCATACCTCCTACGCATAACCTATTATTTGGCACTCTTTTACCCGACTTCAAAAGATAAGTTACTATAAGAAAGGATCAAGGTAAGAATGAAAGAATGTTCAAAGGTAAGTATTTTAAAACCTTTAGAAACACTAAGTAATGTCTGAAGAAATGGGCTTCGCTCCGATACCAGCTGCCACAGAAACTCCCAAGGTATTAGGCTCACCCACAGATATCCTTTCCTAAGGACCTCAGACAGTCATGTAGGTGCGCTCAATGGCTCGGCAGGTCCGATTACCTATATCTCCATCATATCGCACAAGAGCGCTTAACCCATAATGCAGACATTACACATCATCAGAGTAACCAGAAAGGGATTACAATAACATAATTCACATTCATAAGTAAAATATGAAAGAGTTGATTATTACTGTTGGAACCATGCTTCGTCGCCGAAGGTCCTGCAGGAAGAAACACCTTCGACAAATCTGTTTATACGCGATACCGAAGCTACTGCTCATAAAGCTTCGACACTATAGCGTATCCAAAGACGAAGGATCGAACCGACTTAAAGGTGGAATGACTTTTTAGTCCATAAGAGTCTGAGTTATAATTGTGATCTTCTGTAAGGGGCATGATTGTAATTTCTTACAGGCTGCGTCCTGTGCCTATAAATAGGTGAATAGTACTCCTTCACTGTTCACGCAATCTTGTAATTGCCAACGTAGTACTCTGGTATTATTGTTTTCTGCCAAGGCGAAGGTACAAATGTACCTAAATATTATGTTTTGATATTTAAGTTCACATTATAAAATAACTGAATAATGTTATTTATTCTTGGTATTCTGTAATGTTTTATACTTCATTTCACATTGTTTTATCTTTATTCATGAAGATGCAACCTTCGTGATATATTATTCATAACCTTCGTCCGAAGTTCATTAAATCCTTGGGGAAATAATGTTTCAGCGGACGAAGGGCTTTAATATCTAACATTCTATGTTGCCTTGTTCCTAATTCATAGCATTTGAGAACAAGTCCCCAACATTGGCGCCCACCTCCGGTGAACTCACTTCCACTTTTTGAGCTGATGGCTTCGTTCAAGAACCAAGCTGGAACTGCTTCGGCTCCGAAGCTGATTCTCCCGATAACAGGCGGTTCATGCTCAGAGCCGGCTAACAAGAAGCAGAAGAAGGAGGCGCAAAGAAGAGTACAACATGTAGGGGTACAAGGACCCTTCATCAAGTCAAGATGGTCTCACATCCCAATTACCTTCTCTCAAGAGGATCTTCAGCTCAAGGATTACCCACATAATGATGCTATGGTTATCTCTTGTGTGATCAAAGGATTTCTGGTCCACAATGTTTTGGTTGATACAGGCAGTGCAGCGGATATCATATTTGCTAAGGCCTTCAGACAAATGCAAGAGCCCGAAGACAAGATTCATGATGCTACGCACCCTCTTTGTGGCTTCGAAGGAAGACAGATTGTAGCGCTTGGTAAGATTACCATGCTAGTGACCTTCAGATTTGTCAACAACACAAGGACTGAGCAAGTTGTGTTTGACATTGTTGACATGGAGTATCCTTACAATGCTATCATTGGTCGCGGAACACTCAATGCTTTTGAAGCAATTCTTCATCCAGCATATCTTTGCATGAAGATACCTTCGGATCAGGAACCTATTGCTATTCATGGGAGTCAGGAAGCTGCCAGAAAGGCCGAGGGGAATTGGACTGATTCAAAGGCAATCCACAACATAGATGAAGCCGAAGCTTGTGAGCAGTACAAGTATAGAAGGGAGAAGGTTGCTTCGTCCGATCAGCCGAAACCCATGCTTTTATGCGAAGATATCGCAGAGCAGAAGGTGCTGCTGGGATCTCAATTGTCTGAGGAACAAGAGAAAACCCTAATAAGGTTCTTGTTCAACAACAAAGATGTCTTTGCATGGTCGGCTAACGATCTCTGTGGCATCAACAGGGATGTTATTGAACACTCGCTCAATGTTGATCCATCCTTCAGGCCCAGAAAGCAGAGGCTTCGGAAGATGTCTGATGACAAGGCCGAAGGTGCTCGAAATGAAGTAAAAAGACTCCTCAGTGCCGGAGTCATCAGAGAAGTGAAGTATCCAGAATGGCTGGCTAACACTGTTATGGTAAAAAAGGCCAATGGCAAATGGAGGATGTGTATTGATTTCACTGATCTCAACAAGGCTTGTCCGAAAGATGAGTTCCCATTGCCAAGGATAGACTCCCTAGTTGATGCAGCAGCTTCATTAGAACTTATGAGTCTCTTGGACTATTATTCAGGCTATCATCAGATTTGGATGACGAAGGAGGATGAGCCAAAAACCAGCTTCATAACCCCTAGCGGAACATATTGTTACCTTCGGATGCCTGAGGGGCTCAAAAATGCTGGAGGAAGCTTCAGCAGAATGACAGCAAAGGTTCTTCATTCTCAGATAGGCAGAAATGTGCTAACTTATGTCGATGATATCATTGTAAAAAGCACGAAGCAAGAAAATCACATTGCTGATCTGCAGGAGACTTTCGCTAATTTTAGACAGGCCGGTCTAAAACTGAAACCAGAAAAGTGTGTTTTCGGAGTAAAGAAGGGGAAATTCCTTGGTTGCCTAGTTTCAACAAAAGGGATTGAGGCTAATCCAAATAAAATCGAAGCTATTCTTCGAATGTAACCACCAAGCACAAAGAAGGGGCTCAACGATTGACAGGAAGATTGGCATCTCTCAACAGATTCATATCTAGATCAGCAGAGAGAAATTTAACATTCTTCGAAGTACTAAAATCAGCCGAAGTTTTTCAATGGGGACCAGTTCAGTAGAGAGCCTTCGAAGAGCTGAAGCAATATTTGATAGACTTAACGACGTTAACTCCACCAACGCTAGGGGCTCCTCTGTTGTTATATGTGGCAGCCTCGCACTCAGCGGTAAGTGCGGCACTTGTCCAAGAGAAGCTTGAAGGGCAAGTCAAAAAGCAAGCTCCAATATACTTTGTATCTGAAGTTCTTAGTTTATCAAAGAAAAATTATACAGAATTGGAGAAGGTGCTGTATGCTGTTTTGATGGCTTCCAGGAAGCTTCGGCACTATTTTCAAGCATACAATATAATTGTCCCTTCTTCACAACCATTGAAGGACATTATGAGAAATAGAGAAGCTACTGGAAGGGTTGGAAAGTGGGCTGCAGAACTCAATGAATTCTGCATTGATTATGTGCACAGATCTTCGATTCAGTCCCAGGCGTTAGCTGACTTCATTGCTGACTGGACGCCAGGGGCTCAGGAAGAAGAAGCGAGTAAAGATGCCAAAGCATGGACAGTATTCTGCGATGGTTCTTGGGGAACCTTCGGGGCAGGAGCAGCCGCTGTGTTGGTCGCACCCTCCAAAGTTAAAACTTGCTACGCAGCAAGACTCGATTTCAGCTGCACAAATAACATTGCTGAGTACGAAGCTTTACTTTTGGGTCTTCGGAAGTTAAAGGCAATGGGAATCAGAAGGGTGGTTCTTAAAACTGATTCCCAGGTTATTTCTGGTCATATTGACAAGAGTTGTAAGGCAAGAGACCCGAAGCTTGAGAAATATTTAGATACGGTCCGAAGGATTGAAGCTTCCTTTGAAGGGTTTTCTGTAAAAAATATTCCTCAAGGAGAAAATGAACATGCTGATTTGCTAGCCAAGTCAGCAACACAGGGGCTGCCCTTACCTTCGGAAGTATTTTTTGAAACAATAAAAGCACCCTCGGTTGAACTCTTTGAAAGAGCAGTCCTCAATATATCTCCTGTTTATAGTGAAGACTGGAGAGCTGAGATCATCTCTTACCTTCAGGGTAACTTCCTTTCAGATGACGAAGCTTATAACAAGAGAATAGAGGCAAGAGCTCGTCCATATGTAATAATAGAAGGGGCTGTACAAGCATGGGGTCTGTTCTCTGTTACTCAAATGTTTATCCAGAGCCGAAGGTATAGAATTGATGAAGGAAATACATGCAGGCCTGTGTGGATCTCACATTGGATTTAGGCCTTTGCTGGGAAAAGTTTTCCGTCAAGGATTTTATTGGCCAAAGGTAGCTTCGGATGCAGCGGAGTTAGTCGAAAAGTGCGAAGGCTGTCAGAAATGTGCAAGAGATCAAAAACAACCTTCGTCTCTAACCCAGTTAATACAACCTACTTGGCCATTGCAAAGATGGGGCCTTGATTTGTTAGATCCGTTACCACCAGCACAAGGGAACTTAAGATATGTTGTAGTGGCAGTGGAATATTTTTCTAAATGGACTGAGGCAAAGCCTTTAGCCACAATAACTTTGGTTACTATTCAGAAGTTTTTTTTTGGCAAAACATTGTCTGTCGCTTCGGAGTGCCGAAGGCCATCACTGAGGACAATGGAACGCAGTTTGATTCCGAAGCTTTCAGAGAATTTTGTGAACAAATTGGCACAAAGATCCATTTTGCATCAGTTCGACATCCGGAATCAAATGGACTAGTTGAAAGGGCTAATGGCATCATAATGACAGGAATAATGAAGTTAATATTCAATCAGCCAAGGGGAAAGTGGCCAGATGAATTAATCAAAGTGGTGTGGAGCCACAACACCACAATATCAAGGTCAACAGGTTTTACACCACTCAAATTGCTGTTTGGTGATGAAGCAATAACCCCAGAAGAAGCTAAGGCAGGATCAATAAGAACAGTGGCTTCGGCAAAAGACGAAGCTGATTGCTCTGTGGACAAAGATGCTATAGAAGGGATCAGGCTTCAGGCTGTGGAAAACATCAATAAATACCAAGCCGAAATAATAAAATGGCGTGATAGAAAGGTTCGGTTGAAGAACATTAAGCTAGGACATTTGGTGCTTCGAAGAGTGGCCAACCCCGACACAGTGGGCAAACTACAGCTGAAGTGGGAAGGCCCCTTTTTGGTAGTATCTTCGTCAAGACCCGGATCCTACAGATTAAAGGATATGGACGGCAACGACATTCCTAGATCTTGGTATGCGGATGAGCTTCGGCGGTATTATGTGTAACCTGATGTAATCTTTTTTATTTTTTATTTTTTATTTTTTATTTTTTCTTATGGCACCCTTTTCCTTTCCAAAGGGGGAGAAAGGTTTTTAATGGGGCCATAGCATGTAATTTCTCTTTTTCCTTATTTCAGCTCTATAAGAGCAATATCCCCCAAAGATGTAAATGTAAAAGCTGAGAATGCACCATCGAGTGCAAACAAAAAAGAAAAGAAAACAGGGAGAAGCTCAAAAGTCGTTCCTAAGGGAATGCAGAGCTTACAGCGAAAAATAAACGCTGATTCCGCTGAAGTAAAAGGCGAAGAAGCTCCTAAGGGAGGCTTACAGCGAAAAATAAACGCTGATTCCGCTGAAGTAAAAGGCGAAGAAGCTCCTAAGGGAGGCTTACAGCGATAAGTCAACGCTGATACATCGAAAAATAAACGGTGAAGCCGAAAAATAAGTGGCAAAAAGATTTGAGTCATTCCTAAGAGAATGAAGGCTATGATTATGGCTTCGAATATATATTCGGACATTCATTTGCACGATACATCACATCATGACATTTGCATTCATAAACATTCATTTAGACATACATAGGATCATTATCATCATATCATACAGAAAAGACAGATGCTTCGGCTATGAGGATAAAGCTTCGGAGAAAAACAGAAAGAAGAAATTTTCATGCTTTGTTGTGTACGAAAAGAAGGGAAGGTGTTTTTCGCCTTCGGCTCAAAAAGAAAATTTCATCCACAGCAAAGCAGATTGTACATGGACAAAGGGGAAAAGATATATTACAAGGTACGCACAAATTTACATAAGTTTCTTTACAATCATATTACAAAATTTTCTCTAAAATCTTGTGTAGCAAAGTCTTTCGGAACATCTGTTAAGGCTTCAGCTTCTCATTCTTTAGCTTCATCATCCTGTACATATTAAAACGAAATGAGAAAAGCGCAGAGTTCAAGGAGAAGGTAAAAGTAACAAGTATAAGTTTCTCACTAGCTTAAGATAGCTCCGAGCTTCGTCACCAGCCATTTTTCGCCCGCCGTTTATCCAAATCTGGGTCATAAACCTGTTTCCTATGCTTCGAGCTAGGCTAGGGATGTCAATTAAATCTGCTAGTGACAAACTGAAGTTTGGCCTATTGACAATTTTCCTGTGCGTGCAGCCAGCCTTCAGGAAAGCAGTAGCCGTGCCTCGAGAAGCTAACAGGGCGCAGAAATCGACATGCCCAGCGATAAATTCATCAAGTGCATCAACTTCGCCCTCAATGTATTCGAAGGTGCTTGGCAGGTTTTCAGCTGAAGGTGTAAACTTATCAGAGCTGGCTCCAATTGAGTAAAACACATCCTTCAGCCGCTACACACATCGGTTGCCGAAATCTAAACATTTTTCCTGAAGCTCTTTCAGTAATTTTTGCAAATTTGAATTCTTCTCAATTTCGGTCTTGAGACTTGTTTCAAGATTCTTCTTTTCCTGCTCAGATTTTTCTAATTTTATGAGTAATTCGCTGTTTAATTTGTCAATTTCAGCTTGAGCTTCAGCTAGCGAGCCTTCCATAGAGTAAATGACGAAGTCCTTCTTCTCCAAGGCAGCCTCGTGATCTTTAGCTTTATGTTCAAGTTCTTGAATGTCGAAGTCCTTTTTCTTCAAAGCAGCTTCGTAACTTTCGACTTTATTTTCTAGATCTCTGATGGTAGCTTCATTTTTCTCGTCTTCAAGATCTTGTTGCATCCTCAGCACTTTACTTAGTAATATACTCTGGCAAAACAACCTTCGTCAGAAAACATCTTAATTCAAAAAAAATTTGAGAAGTTTTTACCTTGAAATTAGCGTAGAACAGGCTACCGACGATATGCTGTCACTGGTACCTACACAAGTCCGCTTCAATCTTCGGCAGCCCAACATTCTTTGAGAAAGTCCTAACAACTTTAGCCTCGGTTCGATTCCGAAGGCATCTTAGTTTCCCTTCATTGACTCCGCCAAATAGCAGAGCCCCTGGTTTATATCCACAGGATATAGCATATTTCTTTAGCTCTTCTTTTTCAGTTTCTGATAACTCTTGTCCAAGTATATCTTGAAAATTAAAGTTTTCTTCTTCCAAAGTGTCTTCAATTTGCTCTTTTCCTTTCTCAATCGTCGTGTCCACCCCGACCGCAGCAGCTTCTTCTTCAGCCATTTTCAGAAGTATGTTATCAATATCACCAAGTGTGGTTTCTAGATTAGGATCTTCGGTGGTCTCAGTTTCGGCTCCGGTGGCTTCAGCTTCGGTGGCTGCTCCGGTGGCTTCGGCTCCGGTAGTTTCGGCTCTAGTGGCTGTGGTTTCAGCAGTAACAGCGCTTTCAATTATTTTTGACGCCGATGTTGGTGGTGGTGTCTGATGAATGACATCGGCCACTTGCATAATTCTTCTTTTCTTCTTCGGCTTGGCAGGACTTTCTGTTGCCGAAGGTTCTTTTTCCTTTTGAAAAACTTCGTCAGTTCTGGCGCCAACGGACTTAGCTTGATAGGCAAAGGTTCAGTCATTACCTTTAGAATCTCTTCCACTTTGGCAGCAGAAGGTGTTGCAGGAGCTTCCTCCTCTCGGGCTCGCGTCTTCGGTTTTGGGGATGCAGCTTTTCTTCTCTTTGGAGCAGCTATCTTCGGCTCAGGGCTCAATTTTCTTTTCTCAAAATTTTCTTTGTCCTTTTTAGCCGATTTGGTGCCTTCTTTATCAAGGACGCTGGCAATCCTTTTTCTTTTCTGGCCTTCGGCATCTCCGCTCAGTTGCTCATAGTCAGGATAATCAAAATTCAAGGCATCCAGCACCCGTTTCAATCTTCGTTTCGGACGAGTGCCGAAGGCCGCAGTCATTAAATGATCTTCTTTCTTAGAGTAGCAGCCGAGAATCTCGTTGCACATAACCTCAATTGTGTCCAACCATTCTTGGCATGGTGCTTTAAAATGTTTCTTAAATTTGTAGTGATAAGGCAATCGAACAAGTTCTCCCTTCTTCTTTTCTCCCTCTAGCTTCGGCATCTCCCACTCCCTCAGTGTTGGGAACACTTTAAAAGCCTAGAATTCCTGCACTAAGTCTCTAGTGCCAATATGATCTGAAATCACTCGAAATTCAGCCAAAGCAATCTGACTCGGGCTCCCCATTATCATGTTGCATCGGGGCCTCGTCTCTCCGAAGGTCAGTTCTAGCGGACTCTAGACCAATTTATCCTCATCTTCGTCAACTTTAACATAAAACCATTCAGACTTCCATCTGGCTGGCCATTTGCTTTGATAGCTTATCACTGGAAACTTCGTAGTCTTGCGATAAGCAAAGTTGTAGCAGCCAAAATTCTCGTGCAGACCATCTCCTCTAGCTTTAGTCTGGTAGTGTAATTCATGAACTCGGCAGAAACCCTCACCAAACGGTTCCACTCCCTGGCTATGAAGGGCCCAAATATAAACACTCAACCTAACGATAGCATTAGGGGTCAGCTGATGAAGGTAAATCCCAAACTTCTTCAGTACAATAGCAATCATCTTGTTAAGGGGGAACCTTAAACCTGCTTTCAGAAAACTTTTGAAGACTACTACCTCATTCTTTCCTGGTTTTGGGATAGTTTCTTCTCCACCAAAACGAATTAATTCCTTCTTGGCCTCACTAAAATAACCCAGCTTCACCATCTTAGGAAGATCAGCTTCAGAGATGGTGGACCTTCCAAAGTCCAGATGACTAGGTTTACTTGGCATCCCGAAGTTGTACTCATCTTCGGAACCAATTTCTTCAACATCAGCTTTTGTTGCTTCGGTAGCAGGTGTGTCCTCTGATGAAACCAGCCCAAAACGCCTCATTGCTTCGGAAATCGGAACAGTTTCAGTGGCTTCGGCCTCGCCTCCCTCACGCTCAATCCTGGCAATGGACCGCAATCTAGCCATTTGATTATGAATTCCTAAAGTTTTTTGAAATTAATAACCTTTTTTCTGAAGCTCTTCTTGTGACAAAGCAGAATCCGGAGTGGTGCTTCGTTTGAATGCAAAGGGTTAAGCTTCGGCTATGGTGAAATTTTTGGCAGCAAAACAGTGCAATTGCAATGAATGTTGTGGTAACTTTGCACCTATTTGTCTGTTTATATAGTGCTGCAGGTAAAAAGGTGAATCGTCAAGTCTCCTACACCGGACGAACAGTCGCCCGCATCCACTGAACAGTGGGCCGCAAAACCCGAGAAGGTAGATATGCATGGTGGGACTACTCCGCGCTCGGAAATTGTATCGTTTCTCGGCAACGAGCTCAGGGAAGGTGTTTTTTGGACCTTCGGCTACCCGAAGCTTAAGAGACTTTTTCACGGGTCAAGCTCGTTACGAAAAACGATCTAACGCCGCGAAGGGGCTACTGTTGGAACCATGCTTCGTCGCTGAAGGTCCTGCAGGAAGAAACACCTTCGGCAAATCTGTTTATACGCGATACCGAAGCTACTGCTCATAAAGCTTCGACACTATAGCGTATCCAAAGACGAAGGATCGAACCGACTTAAAGGTGGAATGACTTTTTAGTCCATAAGAGTCTGAGTTATAATTGTGATCTTCTGTAAGGGGCATGATTGTAATTTCTTACAGGCTGCGTCCTGTGCCTATAAATAGGTGAACAGTACTCCTTCACTGTTCATGCAATCTTGTAATTGCCAACGTAGTACTCTGGAATTATTGTTTTCTGCCAAGGCGAAGGTACAAATGTACCTAAATATTATGTTTTGATATTTAAGTTCACATTATAAAATAACTGAATAATGTTATTTATTCTTGGTATTCTGTAACGTTTTATACATCATTTCACATTGTTTTATCTTTATTCACGAAGATGCAACCTTCGTGATATATTATTCATAACCTTCGTCCGAAGTTCATTAAATCCTTGGGGAAATAATGTTTCAGCGGACGAAGGGCTTTAACATCTAACATTCTATGTTGCCTTGTTCCTAATTCATAGCATTTGAGAACAAGTCCCCAACAATTACATAACTAGGTACTGAGTGCTTAAACTTATTATTACATCATAGGAAGGCCAAACACGTTCCCCAGGTAGGTCTTAGTTTTCTTCCTCCTGCTTTGGAACCACCTTGGAACAGAAACAGCAGAACTCAACAGTTTCATCACCTACAACAACATGGGTTTGAAAACCCTTAGTGTGGAGTGTACTTTCGCAAGTCTTACGTGTCAAAGGAAAAAGACTCTCAAGGATATGCTGGCCTTTGGGAATCAAGATAAAGCTTATAATAATTCAAAGACTCTTTTTGCAGAAAAACTTACTATGAGTGGATCCTTAAAAATTCATTTTACTTATCAGGTTAAGTAATATCCTGCATCTAGATTCCTTTCTATTCTTAGATTCAGCATTGGCCTATACTAGCCATCTTTTCATCACCCCTTCAGTTCACTTGTAGCTACGTGTAGGGCAGCGATGGAGTCTTCATGTCCGAGAAGTAACGGTGATCCGAATCGATTAATACCTCGCTGGGGATCTCAAACCACATGACATATGTAGCACTTAACCCTTGCATATGTCAACTCGCACCCGGGTTTCTCAAGACCAGAATGGGTTCACGCCAACCAGGAGTACAGATACTACACCGTCCAGCCTCTTGCCACGGAGGGTACACGCCACTCTCGCCATCTCTCCATTGTCATTGTGTGGTGGCCTTTCTCGTATTGGTCCGACCGAGGCAAAGCTTACCCATGATGAGGCATGTGGCCAGTTAAAAGGTCCTCAATCATCAAGCCTACATCGGCTCGGTCCTTAACCGACTCAGACAGAGCATTACACTGAGACTCACCTCTCGTGCAAGTCACCCGCCGGGTCTCGTCTTTATCCTTTAAAACCCAAAGTTTGGTAACTGGTAGAGGTACTTCTTTTCAGATGTTGAACCCATCACGGCCGTGATGGATCCACCATCATTAGTCTTTTCTTTGTAAAAATTCTCATCCCATGTGAAGCATCACCTTTTTCAAAACAAAACCTTTTGTTTTCTATAGCAAGACTAACATTAGAAAACTTGTTTAAATAAAATAGGAAAACAAGGAATGGTAACCAATTTTCCAAGGAAGGAAATGCATCAATCACACAATTCCTATCACCTAATGCATCATGTAAGGTGATAAAGATTTTAAAACAACAAGGAAAAAGAATAATGCACCGGGGCTTGCCTTGTGTTGTAGGAGGTTCTGTTTCCACACTGCAGATGTCTAAGTAAAAGTTGTTGTCCACTTGAGGATTGTTGGTCTGGGAGACAACTTCTTCCTCTACTATGGTTTCTTCCTCGTGTTCTATACATGATAACACATGTACATGAATGCTTATGCTAAGCCATGAATATGAAGTTACACAATAGAAATATAGTAAGTTGTGTCTTGAATACAACTTTCTGTCATGGTACTAGCCAATCAATAAGATTTCCTAGTTAGGTATTCCATCAGTATTAGTGGTAAAGGATTAACCTTATGAAGCTAGTTATTGGGTTTTCTAGTCCAACGGTGTCCAAATCATTTCAAACTTCACTCAGGGTTTCTGACCACCATATTAAGTATACCCAAAAAATTGTATGATTTTAGGAATTACTGAATTATTTCTAAAATTCTAAAGGTCTTTATTTAAGGACCTTTAAATGCTACATAATTCTAGGTTTGAACTAAAAATCTTGGGATGATTTTTATTAAACACTACTTGATTTTAGAAGTCTAGTAAAATTGGTCTCATAATTTTACCATTTTTCTACTATTTTCTACAGATTTCCCAAGTTGACAGTAAAAAGAAAAGAATACAAGCATGAATAGTATCAGGCCGTATTCAGCCCGATCGGCCTAAACCCCCCGCGGATACCAGTGTGCTCACGCCCGCTCTAGCAAATTCGCATCGGGACCCCTAGGCATTTTAATAACCAGTAAAGAATCCCTGAACACTATTTCTATGTCTCACTAACAATTACACAAACGTCCTCCCATTTCTTTTCCTTCATGGTTTTGGCCCTTGACTTCGTACCGATCGAATACCTGGCCAGAGACGTGAATACTTGCCGGCGGTGACCTGTTTCGGTGGTGCCGAGTACACGGACACCATCACGGATGCTACCCGAACACACCCACAGGCTTAATTCGACAAGTTCGTCATTAAATCGTAGTTTTCCACGACAACGGTGGAGCACGATCACCGGCGTGCTCGTTCCGGTTTACCCAAGCCAGTCGCATTCAATTCAAAGACTCAGAACAAATCAGTGACCGACTAGGACTATGGTGCTCACGCAAACATGGACCGAGACAACCAGGAACGGCCGGTCGACATGAGCCATATTCATGGCGGCGTTCTCGGGCGACGACACGACGTTCCCTAGGCTACGGCATGGTAGGGTTTAACTGGCCAAGACCAGGAGTTTCACTAGCACCAGAGGATGTAGAAACATGGATCAGAGGGACGTGAACAAACCTGAGAACGACTGGCCATGGCGCAATGCCTCACTACGGCGTTTCGGCCGATTTGGGGGAAATCCAGAATTCACGAGCTATGGTGGATGATTTGAGGCGAGGAGTGGTGCTCTGGGCACGTAACAAGAAGGCAGAGCAGGGAGGGCACTCAATTTATAGAGGCCGGCTGCGGTTGCTCTGAATTTTGGACGGGATGAACTCATGGTGATGTCGAGATGAGTCACCGGAGTTCGACTAACGTGGCATTCAATGGGGTAAAGTCTCGGGGCAGTAAATGGGTTGTCCTCTATGACCTATGGCAACGTGGTAAACTGGTCTATGGCGTGGCATGAATGAGATAATTGGTGGCCACCACGGCGACGGCCTCATGACCACGTCGCTGGCAAGTGGGTACGACACGCTTGCTTCAAGGCCCAAGTTCACCCCCTCAGTAATCTTTTCACCCTCCCTGCCGATATTTTCACGTTACAGCGTGCACACATCTCAACCATCACGTGGATCACGATGCACGATCATCGGTGGAGAAGTTCTCTGAATCCTTGATCTTTTCCAGTTACTGTACCATGTCATGGTCGATTCAGGGTGCCTGACAAAGCGACTTGAGGGCCCTTTTTCTTCGATTTCTATGTGATGGCCACTAATCCGACTACATCAAAGTTATTCTCCTATAAACCAGCTTCAACTTTGTCATAAGTGTCTTGAGCAGTTACTCACTACATCAAGCGTAATTCGGCTCCAAAGTTGGTCAGTGACCACTGACTTTCTGGCTGGTACCCCGAATACACACTTTTCTAGATTTAGCTTCCAGCGGTAGCGCCTCAAGCTATTGAAGACTTGTTGTAGATCTTCAATGAAGTTGTCTAGGTTTTCTGTTTTGATTACCACATCATCAACATAAACCTCCACACGCTTGCCCCAATGATCGGCTAAGCATGTCTTGATAGCCCTGTGGTAAGTGGCTCCAGCGTTTTTGAGGCCAAACAGTATGGAGGTGTAGCAGAAGGCCCTAGAGGGCATGATGAATGCGGTTTTTTCTTCTTCTTCCTTCGCTAGACTGATCTTGTGATATCCCAAGTAAATCTAGGAAGGAGAGCATAGAGCATCCAACAGTTGAATTGACTACTTGATCTATCTACGTAGTCCAAAGGGATCCTTTGGGCAGTGTTTGTTGAGATCGGTATAGTTGACGCACATGTGCTAATCCACTTTATTCTTTTTTAGTATAAGAACAGGGTTTACCAGCCACTCAGGATGCAATACTTCTCTAATAAGACATGCTAACACCAAGCGAGCTAATCCTACTTGTATGGCCTCTCTTTTGTCGAGCGTGAAATGGCGTAGCTTCTGCTAGATCGGCCTCGCTTGAGGATACACCTTGAGTTGGTGCTCGACCAGCTCTCTCGGGACACCACGCATGTTCGTAGGTCGTCACGCGAACACAGCTCGGTTGTCTTGCAGAAACTGGACAAGCACGCTTTCCTATTTGTCAGTAAGGCTAGAGCTAGTGACCGTAGTATTGCGCTCATCGGAGAATCCGAGGTTGATCCTCTTCGCTTCTTCAATCAATCGCATAGAGGTAGCGGCGGATGCTTCGTTCGAGGGAATTGTGAGGCCATCCTTTGTTGGTTTGTTGTTGTTTTGTGCCAGGAGTGCCACCAAAGGTCTGGCCATGAGAGATGTTTAGATGGGCCCCTGAAAGCCCTCTATGGCTCCCTAGAAGTCGGAGCGGACGGTGATGATGCCATGGGGACCCGGCCTCTTGATGATCATGTACGGGTAGTGTAGTATGGCCATGAATTTTGCTAGTCCTGGTCTCCCGATGATGGCGCAGTATCCATAATTGAATTGAGTTACCTCGAAGCATAGTAACTCGGTTCGATAGTTGTTTGGGGTGCTGGAGGTGACAGACATGTATAGGTGTCCTAGCGGGTACTCTCCCTCATTCGGCCCGATGCCGAAGAAGGGGGTGTCCGACTGGGTGAGGTTGATGATCGAAACTCCCTGGGCATGAACTGTCCGAGGGAAGGTGACATTGATGCTACTGCCACCATCCACCAACACCTTCTTGACTCGGCTTTCCCAAATCACTGGACCGACAAGCAGGGGGTATTTGAAAGGGTGATCAAAGTTGAGCCACTAGTCGGCTCGACTGAAGGAGATGGTGTGTTCTAACCACCGATACGGGGCTAGGGCATTGTTGGTGGCCGCCAGGACCTGCCGATCGGTGAGCTTCTATTGCCTCCTGTTTTCCTACGCCCATGTCCTCTGAAGATGATGTTGACTTGCCTGTCTATGCGCCAAAAAGCCCCACCACCATCACCTCCACCCTGCTGCTGAGGTTGGCCCGGCTTAGGGGGCTCTCCTCGTGGTGGGGGAGGCGGTAGTGGTTGGAATGGTCGGCCATGCCCGATGGAGTTCTTGATGTCCTAGCAATTTCGTAGAGTGTGGCGCATCTCCTTATGGTACGGACACAACATTTGTAATGCATCACAAGACCGCGTAGCTGGTGACCCAGCGGTGTGCATTTCTTCCCAAGGTCTCTTCTCCCAATATTTGTCTGGTTGCTGGTTCATGTCCTTTTGGGCCCCTGGAGGTGCGGGCTTCGTGTCTCTGATGAGGTCTTGGGCCCGTTCATCAACGGTGATTTAGATTTTTGCCTCTCAAAACAGTTGTTCCGAGGTGATGGGTGCATTTTGGAGGATGGCCTGGACGAAGGCCAAGTCATTGGATCCTTGGTAGAAATCCTCGATCACAGCTGCTTTCACAACCTCGGGGATGCAGTTCCTCATTGTTAGGAATCGCTTGAGGAACGAGCGGAGGGTCTCGCCGCTCTGGCGCTTGATGAATTTGAGGTCCCACGGTTGCACCAGTTTGTTGGAGAGGGATTGGAAATTCACGCAAACCGACGGTTGCAGTCTTCCTAGTCGTCGATGCAATGCCGTGGTAGATGCCGAACCACTGTAATGCATCCTACCCCAGGATGATGGGTAGGTACGCTGTCATGACATATTCTGTTGCCCAGCAGCCCGGGCGGTGCTCATGTAGACTACCAACCAACCTCCCGGGTCCTGCTTGAGTTTGTACTTGTCGAAGTTGGAGACTTTGAAGTTTGGAGGCCACTGGATTGCTCGGAGTCGGGGGGTAAGGGCGCAGACTCCACATGCCCCCCTATCCTCCCGTCGGTGATCATGTCGATGGTCCTAGGGAGGCAAACGAGCGTCATGTCGCCTCGATCGTCCCGAGGCCAGGTTGCAGGTGGAAGCCATTGTCGATTTGGTTCTAGTCGCACGGCTACACGCCGGTGCGCCATGATCCTGATCATACTCATCTCATCGCCTCATCTCATCCTCGTGCCAGCGATCGCGCGAAGCGTTGATGTTGCTTCGCACGTTTCGCCGAATGTTGATGACGTGGCGCAGGTCGTTCAGCGGGTGAGCGAGGGGTAGCAAATGATTTGCCGCCTGGGTGAGCACCTGCTAATAGCCCTTCGTGTCTGGGTTGTGTGGTTGGCAATAGGCAATCTGAGCCAGGACCCCTCCGACCTCGCTCGTCGTATTCAGTGCCCGAGCAAAGTCAGAGAATAGGTTCCGGGCGAGGAGCAGATTTTCGCGTTAGAGCCGGGCGTCCTATTCGGCTTGTTCCCTGTAACACCCTGAATTTGGGGGTATAAAATTTCTTCTCTAAATACCTACCAAATTTAGGTGTTACCATTTGTCTCTCTCTCTAGTCTCTCTCTTTTCCTTTTGAGTAGAATTAGGTTAATTAAGTGAGGAATTAATTATTTTATTTTGTCAAAACTATGTGAGTCATGATTTGTTGCATCATGCTGAGCCTAAATTACTCTTTGAATTGATGCACATGTTTGAATTGGTTTGAATTTGAAACTTGGTTTGAATTTGATTTGAAATCCATAGAGAAAATAAAAAAGAAAAGCATTTAGAAAATCCCTGGAAAAAGAAAAAAACCATTTCGGCCCAACCAGCCCAATCCAGCCTAGCCGGGCCGTGCACGCGCCCGTGTCGCCTGACAGGAGGACCCCACCTGTCAGCGACGACCGCACACGCACTCTCTCTCTCCCTCCCGCTGCCCGATGGGGCCGGCCTGTCGGTGCCGACCCATCGCGCATGCACCCGCTCTCGCTCGCTACTCAGTGGGACCTCCCTGTCAGCGCTGACCGTCCGTTCACCCGTTCACCGTCGCTAGTCTACGTTCCCCACCTATCAGCCTCTCCCCTCTTCCCTAACCTCTAGCTCGTACTCTCCATCGTGGACGTGCCCACGACCGCTCGTTTCCTGGCCACGACCCTCGTGCCCGAGCCCTTTTTTGCAGCCTGCGCCCACTCACTTGCTCCCCTCGCCGAGTTGCGCCCTCAGCCGAACTCCCTCGCTCTCTCTCTCTCTCGCTCTGCGCGCGTGCCCGTGGAGCTCCGCCGAAGATCCACTGACGTTCCATGGCTGAGGTCGAGAGTCTATCGCGTCCGTTGCCTCGGTGAGCTCCACCTCCTCGTTAGCAACGCGGGACACCTTCCGGTCTGCCCCCAGCCTCTCTGTTTCACCCGGTCCACGCTCACTGGAGCTTTCCCCTCACAGCCAAAGCCCCACCGTCGTCGACCCGAGGCATCCCTGTGTCCTTGCCGTTGCTCTAGAGCTCTAGAGTTTCCTCTCAAGGTGAGCAATCCCCCCATGCCCTTATTTCCCCGTTTGTTGCCCTGTCCTTCGCGCGATTGCTCACCAGAGCAAGTCTGCGCCACCGTTGGGCCACTCCGCCGTGGTTCACACCCTCTGGTGCCCTCGCTTCGGCGTTGTACCAACGGTTGAGTCCGCCGTGTCGCCCTGAGTGTGCCCAAGACCTTCCCCAGTACCCTAGGCCTTCGTCGTGGTCGTGCCCTCGCCTCCGGCAAGACCTCGTCGTGGACACGTGCGGTGCCACCACGATTAGATCAGTCACCCAGCATGTGCTTGCCGTTAGATCTCAAGCGTTCATTCGAGATATGGCGGCTAGAGTTTAATTAGATCTGAGCTAATCCCAACCGTCTAATGTAGATCTAGCCGCTTAGATGTAACACCCTAAATCTATCAATTAAAGATAACTTAGTTTATATTTTTCTTTTTCAATAGAAAGAAAAATAAATACTTATGATTTCTAATAATAAAATGGTAATATAAATAAATTGAACAATTCTGGAATAGATAAAATTTTACCAAGTGTTTGTAGTATGCATTATCGGTGCATGATTTCTTTGTTTGCTAGTGAATTTCAAGTTCAATTATTAGAATTCAAAATGATATGAAAAACCACATTTTTATAAAATAATAATGAATTAATGGACAGTAAAGTATTTTGAGGTGTTGATAACATTTTTGAAATTATTCCGTTTCTATGTGAATTCATTTCATAAAATATAATAAGTTGTTAAATAATCAAGTTTCTTAAGCAAAAGTAAAGATAATTAATTGTTTCTTTATCTCTCATAAAAATCTATTAGACCATGTATTTTCTTAATGAAAATAAATATAACTATTTGTTTAATGATCTTTTCACATAAAACCTATTTAGGCTTGTATCTTAAGGTCTTTTCAAATAAAAGTTTTATTATATGTTCCATAATGCTTCATAAATTAATAATGTATTTCATAATGTATTAATCTTTGATATATAACACATATCTTCTCTAAAAGGTTAAAAAGGTTTAATATTGTTATAATGTGTTCTATCATCCTATAAACCCTTAATCTTAGACATATCACATATGATGATTTATAAAAGATTAAATTGGTGAACTTAATGTTTGTAGATTTTAATTAAGATACTTTTAAGCTCATGTCTTGTTTAATAAAGTATAGATCACACATTTTTGAAAAGAATACCTTTTTATTATAACCCTTGCGTGTGATGTTTTTGAAAAGCGAACACTCTTTTTGTTAGGCTTTCTTTTAGCTTTACGTATGGTGAGTGGTGTTTGTTCTTCTTGTTTGTTTGTGTGATATTCAGTGGTTGATCTAGTAGTTAAGAATCAAGATCTATTCCTATCCATGGAAGAACCTCAAGTTTTCAATAAGCAAGGCAAGTGGACTTCTCCCTTTGCATACTCTGTTTGATCCCAAACAATATATTTAATAAAGTTTATTCTTGGATATATATATATGCATAATTTGATGGGTTACCTATTCAGATACACCTAACCTCTCCAACCTTATTCCTTGTTAACCTAGGTTTTGATCTAATCAAGTAGCTATGCTATTGCTACAACTTTAACTTTATGCTGGTACTCCTACTGATGATATTAATGTTCCAAATGTTAAGTTTATGAGAGTTGCCTAGAGGGGGGTGAATAGGCAAACAGAAACTTTTTCAACAAAAACTAGAAACAAACTGGGCAAAACCGGTTCAATAGGTGTCAAAACCAGTTCAACCGGTTTGCACGAGCTCAACTAAAGAATGAGATATAAAACTGAATTTATCTCAAAATCCACCCAGTTAACTTTGGAAATGAGATGTTCTAGTTGATCCACAGGGTTCAAAGTAGTAGATCTGAGAAGGACACTTCTAAAAATCCACACACCAAAAAGATATAAACAATTCTTCCGTGGAATGGTGAGAGAACGAAGAACACAAACAAACACAATGAGCAAGAACACAAGAGACACAAGATTTATCCCGAGATTCGGTCACACCACCAAGGTGCCCTACTTCCTCGTTGAGGTGCCCACAAAGAGTCGGGTCTCTTTCAACCGTAATCCTCCCTTTGCCGACCACAAAGGTCAAGCACACACACTAAGCTTTGCTCAAACGAGCGGGTAATACAAACTTTCTTGTGGTCTTCCACAAGATTTGGAGACTCACAAGAGACACCTAGTCGTCTAGGAGCTAGAAGCTCCAAGAATAATGAATCCATAAAGAACTCGATGTAGTACCAAAGCTCGAATCAAGAAGAGAAAGAAGGATTTAGAGATGAAGCACCAAAATCGCAGCTCTTCAATCTCACTCAAAGATTTCTCTCCAAAAATTTCAAATGGGAGAGGCAAGAGGTGTGTGAGAGAGAGTGGGAGGTGTTTCTTAGGTTAGAAATGGAGTCCAAGTCGTGCTCTTCTGTATGAGGAAGAGAGTGGGAGGGGTATATATAGGTGGGGCCTCAAAACTAGCCGTTGGGCAGATTTTGCTGCCTGAGAGGCTGAGACCGATTGAAGCGCCCCTGGCAGGCCTGGTAGCCTGACTGCCAGTCAGACTGGCAGACTGACGTGCAGACTGGTCAAGTTGACCAAGACTGGTTGAACCACCCCCTAAGGAAGTTGAACTGCCCCTGGCAGGCCTGGTAGACTGACTGCCAGTATGACTGGCAGACTGACGCGCAGACTGGTCAAGTTGACCAAGACCGGTTGAACCGCCCCTAACAGCTCAAACGACCTGTTTGCCAGTCTAACTAGCAGACTATAGGTCAGAGGTCAGAGGGGTCAGAGACCAGCTGAACTGCCCCTCAGGACCAGTTCAACCGGTCTTGACCAGAGAGTTTAGGAGAGAAAACCCCAGCTCAACTGCCCAAAGGCAAGTTCAGCTGGTGTATGGTCAAAGAGGTTCACAGCTGAAGTTGAGTTCAGCTAGAGTTGAGAAAGCTCAACTCAGCTGAAGTTCAGCTCAGCTGTAGCTGAAGAAGCTCAACTCAGCTGAAGTTCTACTCAGCTGAAAAGCTCATCTGCAGTTGAAGAAGTTCAGCTACTTTTCAACAAGAACACTCTAGGTTTCTCAAACCTAACCTTGGTCAACCAGAGAATGTTCAAGAGAATTTTGGTTTTCAAAAATAGCTTTTGAATATAGAGGCTTGAGCTTTGGCAAACACCTACCTTCCTTTTGGATCCCCCTTGATAGTACGACGATTCCTATACTCAAGTTAAATAAAATATAATTAATTAAACTCCTTGAGTAATTGGTGTCTCATGTGGGATTTGTCCATGGCGTTGCTTCATAAGGATCACAAACATCTTTGTCTCACCTTTTGAAGCAAACACAAATCAAACCCTATGACTTGTACCATATCACCATATATGAGTTCAAATCATGGCTTCAAGTCACCTTACTAATGCATCAACATGTTATAACTCTTCATAGATGATTAGTTCATCGACTTAGTGCAAGTACTCTCTTCTTCACCTTAGCCATGGTACCTCGGTCCACAAGTCGTCGCTTGGCCTTCACCTTCGCTTAGTTCCTCGAAGCCGTTTCCTTGCTATCTTCACCCTATCAAGCCATTCTTGAGTCACATCATATTGAGCATCCATTGAGAGAATCATTTCTTCAATATTGTGAACCTGCTTGAATGTCTTCTAGATATAACCGTTAAGATCAATCAAGCTCTAGTTTGAGTCTCATAGAAGCATATATGGACTGATAGTAATATGGTCAAGCCAATTCATGATTCCTCATATCTTATTCACTTTGGCTTGACTTATCCTCTTAATCACTTCATCCTCTATTCTGATCATATGTATGTAGTGATTTCTTAGGTCTTGTCCATATATTCAAACCAATATAGAGATCATATTATATCCATTTGCATTGTCTCACTGGTTATTTAACCTTGTGTTGAACCTTTGTTCTCTGTCATTATACACTATTCAAGTATGTTCATCATACTAAATTTCCTGTTCAACACTTAGCAAACTTGTTAGTCTTTTAAATGTGTTGTCATCCAAATCATCAAAACTCACAAAAGGGATGAATGCACTTTCAATCTCCCCCTTTTTGGTGATTGATGACAACACATTTAAAGCTTACATAAGATTTGATAAATAAGATTTTGAATCTTATGATATAGTTTCCTCCCCCTAAATATGTGCATTTTAGAAAATAACACTTTTGTACTCAAATGCCAAAAGCACATATTTGGGTCAAAGTATGGAGACAACTTATATCATACTATTCATGGGGTGCAGTGTGTCATAAAATAAACGTGATGCTCATGACATATTATGCACTCATCAACTTTCTACATCTTATGTTTTTTTATGATTCCCCCTTTTTGTTAATTATTTCTCCACTTTTCAAAGTCTTCTAACACTTAGTTACATAAGACTAAAGGTAAGCTTTAATGCAAAATTTCTCCCCTTTGTCATAAATCTCCAAAAAGGATACAAAGAATACAAAGGGTAGAAATTATGATTAAGCAAGATGGGAACACACTATTATGAAAAGGGTCCTTAGATGGTACAAAGGTAATGGAGAAGTGAAATGAAGTGATGTAGGCATTTTACCTTTTCAAGGGGAGTTCCAAACTTGTGTTGGATTTACAATTCAATTGCAAGCTCTTGTTGGTATAGTTGTGACATAGGTCCAAGATATTAAATGAAGATTGTCATACTAAATCGAAGGTCAAACTTGATACCTAGAGTCTAGATGCCACCTAGCATTTTCTTATCACAACAAGAGGCAACATGAAAATTGCACAAGTATGGATTATGCAACTAGTGATCATGTATGAAAAATACCAATTGAAAAACACCAATTGATACAATTTGTAAGATAAGCAGATCACTAATAGCATATTACACTAAGTTCTCCACAAGTTTTAGTGCACACATATATATGAATTCAATTCATATCTATTGAGGGTACTTATTTACAACTTAAAGTACCATTGGCATAAAAGGAGTATCAATTGTGAGATAGAACCTCCCAAGTCATTAGGCCCACCTACAGTTTTCCTTGTCCAACGGACCTTGGACAACCCTGTAGATGCACATAATCACTTGACAAGTTCGGTATCTGTATCCTTTTCCTTGCGCAAGAGCATTTCACCCGTCACACAGATATTACAACACATTGGAGGAACGAATAAGTAGAAGCAAATTACAATAACTTAATTTACATCCATTAACATATAGAGAAAGAGTATTAAGGTTATTACAAAACTAGGGTATATGAGTGCATAAGTATTATTATTACAGAACTAGAAGGCAAAAACCCCTCCCGCACAAAAAGTATATTGTTTTTCAAAGGGAGACCAACATCCTCCTGCGACTTCACTGATGTGGTTCTTCTTTGGGCACCACCTTCGAACCAAAATAGCAAAAGTCTGTTGTTTCCGCACCTACAACAACATGGGTTCAAAAACCTTGAGTACGGAGTGTACTTTCGCAAGTCTTACCCATCAAAAGAAAAGACTCTCAAGGATATGCTAGCTTGATGGAGTCAAGGTAAGGTTATTCAAGAATCAAAGACTCAGTTTTGCAAAAATGCTTACTAATAGTGGATCCTTAAAAATCCAGTTTTATTAGCAAGTTAAGTCATTACCTGTAGCTAGAGTTCTTTCTATCCTAGTTCAAGCACTTGGCCTATACTAGCCATCTTATATCACCCTTTTACTTTACTGGATTGCTACGTGTAGGTTAGTGACCAAGTCTTCATATCCGAGAAGTAACGGCGATCCGAATCGATTAATACCCAGCTGGGGATCTCCAATCACACGACATATGTAGCACTTAACCCTTGCATATGTCAACTCGCCACCGGATTTCTTAAGACCAGACTAGGTTCACGCCAACCGAGAGCACAGATACATCACCGTCCAGCCTCTTGCCACGGAGGGTACACGCCACTCTTGCCATCTCTCCACTCCCATTGCGTGTTGGCCTTTCTGGTATTAGTCTGCCTAAGGCAAAGCTTACCCATGATGAGGCATGTGACCAGTTAAAATGTCATCAATCATCAAGCCTACATCGAGACGGTCCTTAATCGACTCAGACGGAGACACTACATAAAGACTTCCTTCTCGTGCAAGTCACCTGCCCGGTCTTAGTTTTATCATTTCAACCCAAAGTTTGGTACCTGACAGAGGTACATCTTTTTCGATGTTGAACCCATCATGGCCATGATGGATCCACCATCCAGTTTTAATTTTTGAAAACATCCCATCCACTATGAAGCACCATCTTTTGTTAAAACAAAACATTTGTTTTTCTAAAGTAGGACTAAGCATCAGAAAAACCTTTTGAATAAAATAGGTAATCAAGGAATGATAAATAGTTCCAAGGAAGGAAATGCAGCAATTGGTTTTAACACCCAACTCCTATCACCTAATGCATTATTCAAGTGATAAAGAGTTTAAAACAGCAAGGAGGTGGCAAATGCACCGGGGCTTGCCTTGTTTTGTAGGAGAGTCGGGCTCCGTTCCACAAATATCAAAGTAAAAAACAGTTCCCGGAAGGTGGATTCTCAGGTGGTGGTGTAGCTTCTTCTTCTTCGACCACTACTTCCTCTTCGTTTTCTATACGTAACTAGATATATCCATGAATGCTCGTGATGCTTATGAAAATGCAATGATAATAAGGGTATAACAAGTTATGTCTTGAATATAATTTTCCTTCACGATGCACCAGGGAAACTAGGGTTTTCTTGAATCAGCCTCTTATTTCCCTAAGGCAATTAGTACCAAAAAGGCTGGGGTTTTGGGTTTGGGATCAAACAATGTTCAAAGCAAGTCAAACTTCACTCATAGGATCTAAATATCATTTTAAGTTTTTCCAAAAAGTTTGGTGATTTTTGGAGTCATTAAATAATTTCTAAAATTCCAAGAGACTAGGTTTTAGCCATTTTAAATACCAAATAATTCCTAGTTTGGACTAAAAACCTTAGAACCATTTTTATTAAATACTAGGGAAATTTAGGAGTCCAATAAAATTGGTCTCATATTTTTATCATTTTCTATAATTTTTTATGGATTTGCTAAATCTGGTAGAAAAAGAAAAAGAGAAAGCATAAATAGTGATGGGCTGAAACTAGCCCAAGTCGGCCCACGCACAGGCGAAAGCGCGCCCGCACGCGCCCGCGGCGTTAGTTTTGCGTAAAGGTCCCTGCCGATTTGAAGAACCCATAAAGAGTCTGCAGTACTATTTCTCTGTGCCAATGACAATCGCAAACAGACCCTCCCCTTTTCTATTTCTTCACAAGTTGAGACATCCGACCAAGGACGGCGGAGCAGCCGCTCCGACGAGCCCATACCGGCCGGATAACTCAACTATCGGTCCTCCGGTGCGGTGTACACCTAATTCAACCCCTAATGATCATTACCCCTCAACTAATTTCAAGGTTCTAGCCCCTAATCTATTTGTCCATGGTGATGGCGTAATTCAGGGACAATTCAGAGTGTTCCCGGTGATCCACTCAGGTTCAGTGCAATTGGGTGCGCCAATGAGCATCAAGAGCACATAGGAATGCTAGAACAAGAGCGAGGAGGACATGATCAGACCTATGGAGAGCTGGCCACGGCGAGCTCACACACGGCGGGGTTTTGACTGAATTGGGGGAACTTTGAAATTGGAGCGGTCTGGTGGACGATCGGAGGCATGGGTTGGTGCATTGGGTGCGTGACTACCTAGAGGAGCTCACACCATGCTCAATTTATAGGGCCCAAGGGCGGTGGCTCGTGAATTCGGAATCGCGCGCTGGCGGTCGGAGAGAGGGGAGAGCACTGGTGGCTTCATCATGGCATTCACCGATGCAACAGCTCAAAGATTGTAATCTTAAGTGTGCCACGGTTACTACCGCATAGTAACAAGCCACGACGTGGCATAACCGAGGTCACCGGAGTTTCCATGGCAACACCGATGGTCCTGCCACGTCGCACGGCTACAGACGCGGTGATAAGCTTCCTCCGCGACCCAATCCACTCCCCCGCGAGATCTTTTCACCTTCCCATGGATATCCACTATGTGCCAGGCACGAATCATGGCGACCGGCACGAATCTGGGCGTGCGGTTCACCGGCGTTGAGGGGGACTGAATCCTGATATCTTTCTATGGCACTGTACCATGGAAAACCCCATTCAGAGCCTCTGTCCGAGTACTTTGGAGAGCTTTGATCTCTAATTTCTATATGGTAACTAGCTAATCCTTCTGTAACAAAGTTGTTAATCTACAATCCAGCTACAATTCGACTATAGTAACCATCCTCAATCGAGCACTTGATCCCACTCCAATTCGACCCCCAAAGTCCTGCCAATGTCACTGGTGACCCTAATTCAGTTATCAGTGCGACTGACAGCTCAACTTTGAGCTCATTTTGCTCAAAATTTTATATGTGATCAAGGCTTAATCACTTAAGCAAAGTTGTACTCCTATTATAGCTCTACAAATTTGATGTGTTGACCTAGGACAAATTCCTTAAGAATTGGGAGATATACAACTCCCAAGTTGACCCCATACACTGATTTCCAGACTTAAGCATATGAATGTATGGGGTGTCCTTTTTGCATATAAGCCCAAATCCCATAATTTTACTTGCAAGTCCTCAAATGTGAGAAACACATAGTTTGTGGTGTTATATTACTTTGGCATTTGCACTTTGGTCCAAAAGTGCACCAATTTTACACTTATCCCCCTAGGGTTCTAATTTAAGGTTTTCTAGGGGTCTTTTCAGGGTTTTTAACACTTTAGGGTTTTGGTGTCATTAAAGTCCTTTAAATGTGATATTTTATGATCATGTCTCATGTCTTTTGAGGTTTTCACCTATTTGGGCTTCATTTTCACTCATAAGCCCAATTTAGGGTTAGGTACTCTACCTTAGGGTTAATCACACATCAACTCATAACATCACAACTTGTTTGAGATTTGACCTAGTGAATGCATTTAGGTGTAACAAACACATGATATGCCAATGCTCATGATGTTATGCTCAAGTTTTAGTAATAGTAACACTAGAGGTGTTACAAATTGAACATAATCATGCAACATAAGAAACATGTGCACTATTTAATCAATTAAGTTCTAGACAGGAGAATTTATAAGCTACGCTACTTTATACATTTGCAATCCAAAAGGATGTGATACATGTTTACTAATTTTATATGATGTTGGAGTAGCATATAAAAGAGAAACTCATTCCCTTATGAAATGTATAAAAGATACATTTATTGGAGCAAAGAATCTTTGATACCCATCAAATTTGCAGTGGAAGCGATTGTGTTTGCCCGAAAATTCCTTTCTAATTTGAGACTACACACATAATAGACTTGGAAATGAAGTTAGTCTCAAAGATTAAAATTATAGACCATTATCCCCCTAAATGTGTGCATACAAGTGATGAATACTTGTTTAGCTTATGTACTTGGACTTGTGAGGCCAGGGGATTAAGTTCTACAATTTGAACCTTGGTACAAATAAAGTATGAAAATGTGAAATTGTACCAATAGAAGGAATTACTCATAAGCAAAAGGTATAGTAATAGACATGATATGCAATATTTTAAGCCAAGATTCATGAGAAATTAGCATGTTTGACTCATACCTCACTAAGACGACTTAAGACAAACTTATGACATCACCACAAGAGGTATTAATCAAATATCTAGAGATTCTTTAATCGTCACCACAAGTGCAACCTTATGGCGTGACTTAAGATATTGCATATACATGCACACACTAGCATGTAAGAGCCTGGATACACAAATGTAATACAATAGTTCATGGAGTGACACACCTTTGTTCCATGCCACATGGTCTCCATTATAATCATGAATTTCCATCTTAGCTTTTGATAGGCTTGACATTTCAAAGAGAAAATTATCCTCTTCAAACGATCAAGAGAAACTCATTTTCTTGATAGGTTCAAGAGAAACTCATTTTCATTTCTATGGAACCATTCATCCTCATTTGATGTTCTCCAAGGTGTGAGACTACACAACATGAACTTGAAAGAAATCATTAGTTTCACAGGATATAGGCTAAACTCTCCCTCAATTTGTGCATGTAAGAGTACACAAAGTACACTTATGCACATCAACAATACGAGGTTAAAGGAGAAGTTTGCACTATATCTTGGTTTAACATAACATGCTTTAAATAGATGATGAAAATTATACCAATTAAAAGTTTAGGAACTAAAAGTATATCAATTGAAATCTTGAAGGGTAAAGCATGCTAATATGAACCTCATACCTCATAATGAAGGATATCATATAAATATGTCACCACATCTTCATTATTTGGTTGACAAAAAATATAACTCCCTTCTTGAATTATTGTGATCTCTTTTCTCTTTACGATTTCATCCAACCAAGTGATCATGAACTTCTTTCATCTTTTCTTGATTCAATCATACTTGATATAAGATCAATTGAAACTCAATGATTGAAACAACCAAGACTCTTATATTTGTAGATTTTGAATTCATCTTCAAAGAACTTGGAAAGACCTTATTGAAACACTTAGAAAAGAGAGCATTAGAAACACAAGGGAGGGTTTCACAAATGATAATCCTTATATGTGGATGGAAAATGAATCATCATTATTGAAACCCAAAAGGATAGACTAAATTCCTTTAAATTAGTGCACACATATAGTTGATGTCAAAGTTATATGCACTATTGAACATTTTATATTGCAAGGAATTTAACCTATACTATGGTACATCCCACTGAGGATAGAATACTAAAACAACTGAAGGAGAGGAAGTTTTCCTACTTTGGCCTCTGATCAACTTCTTCTTACTTTAGTTGAATAGTATCCTTTAAGCTTGTGATTTATCCAATTTAAAACAAGTACCATCTCTTAACATAGATTTTCTATGGATAAACTCAACACAAGAGATGACATTAGTAGCACAAGCACTAGTTTCTTATTTAGCAACCCTTTATATGTGGAAGGCAAGTGAGTTGCTAAAATAGAGAAACCTCATAATATGGACTAAATTTCCCTTGAGCCCACATGCACAATATATTTTGAATGACATGGATAATATGCATGGTTGTTCAATGAAGTCTAAAGGGCTGACTTAATCCATATTATGGTGAGTGTCTAATAAAGAAGAACCAAATCCAAATTAACTAGATAGAGAATACGTCACATAATTTTGGATTGTTCACCATATGATAATATTCATTCATCTTCCAATTAGACCTTTATTTCATAATCAACAACTGATGTATATCCTCAAGTGCTTCTTTTTCCTTAGTGGCTACACAAGTCACAAAAGAGATAAGATTTGAAAATAATATGCACTTGAGATTCAGTTGTTACCACCCTTGCTACTATCTCCAAATATGATTTATACATTCATTATCGAGCAACCAACTTGATCCATTGAAGGCGTGATCTTGCAAAACAAGTTTAAGCTTCATATCTTGGTACCCAATTTGAATTGGGTCCTTTGAGATTAGTAGGAAGAGCCTTGAGTACCCACACTATCCTTATTGTGACCTTTCTCTTTGTGTAGGCACCCACATATACTTGACAACCATCTTACATGGTTTCAAGTCAATATTTAATCACACAGATAAAAGCTAGAGTTAAGAATAGGAGCCTTTTCTCCTTTTCTTGATACATCATTGTGTTGCCTTCTTGATGATGAACCTAGCTTGACCTTGGGTGCACCTAGCTTATTAAGTTTAATCGCACAAGCATTCATATCATAAAGACAAGTTATGCATGTAATTTACAACTTAGTGATCCAATTCAATGTGAAGCATATGGATACCGATTGAAGTAGATTTCTAAGATATCAAAATATGGATTTCCAAAATTTAGAGAGTATGGATCACTAATTGTACCTTTTACAGTTTAAAAATCATATCCATGTTAGTGCATATGTATGATATATCAACAAAAAATTCTTATGCACTTTTAGATTTAACGATAAGGGAATTTTTAACTGCATCAAGAGTAGCTATTTAAAAAACAAAGATTACAATCCATAAGAATGAGATACAAATATACCATTTTGGATTGTCTTAGTATAGCTTACTCAAGGGAAACTTATTCTCTACGACACAAGATATATAATGTTCTCCCACTAGATATGTGCATCAAGTATTTGAATGACTTACCACATGCACTTTCAATTCAGTTAAGAGTCTCATAAGGAGTACATTACATATCATGGTCAAGGCATGACAAATTTGCAATGAATTAACTTATGCCTAAGAATACTTACCACCATATAGAACGTACCATTTGTTATACCAATTTGACAGATCTTACTACCTGTGGTGGTGTCACCTTAGTATTTTTCTTTTCATTATTTGTGGAGACTTCCTTCTTTAGCTTGTTATCTCTTTTCCTTTTAAAAATAGTCGAAAAAGCACTTCGAAAAGAGATATTAGTGGTACAAGGAAGTATTTAATGAATGATGATATTTATATATGAATGGCAGACAAATCATCATTTATGAGGCATAAAGGCATAAATTAAATTCCTTTTAATTTAATGCACATGGAGGAGTGAATTAACAATATGCACCAATTTACAAATTTAAGCCAAAGGAATTTAACCTTCATATTGACATTACTTTCCATATAATAGATTATTACCAATTGAAAGAATGTCACTTGAAAGGAACTATTATTGGTCACATACCAAATGAAACAACTAGTTCCATACCTTTGTCTTGAGCATTCCTAATCTTTCTTTTAGGTGAAGATTAACCTTTAATGCTTGTGATTTTACCAAATGAAAGAGCACAATCTCTACTTATGAATTTCCATGAAATAGCTTAAAATAGATTGCATTATAAACACAAGCAATAGTTTCCTATTTAGCAACCTCTAGTATATGAATGACAAGAAGGTTACTAAAATAAGGAAACCTCATGATATGAACTAAATTACCCTTACAAGCATCATGCATAACATCAATTGAACAAAGATGAAAGTAGCATGATTATTTAATTAAGTTTATAGAGCAAGTTTAATTCATAACATGGTGAGTGATTAATGTAGAAGACTCAAAACCAATTTAAACAAGAAGGAATACATCACATAGTATTGGATTGATCTTCTTTGAATGTTGAATGGCACATTCCATGTGAGAAACACATTCTCATGTTGTGAGACTACATAAACACTTAGATAGAAACATTAGTCTCACAACTCTAATCATATAGAGATTTCCCTTTTTGGTAAGTGCTTTAAGAATTTGAATTTCTTACTTAGCACTCTATTCATTTAAGAACATGGGATAATCCTCTTTATGTCTAGGTCATGGCAATAATACAATTAATCATTTGAAATATGCCACGAATTAATTATCATCAATTAAAGTATGTAGATTGCCACATATAACAATAACAAATATGCAATCTACCATATAATTGGATCTTTTCCAAGGCAAGGTAAAATCTTTTAAGTTCATTCTCAAGTGCTTCATTTTTCCTATGTGGCTACAAAAGACACAAAGGAATATACTAATTAAAAGCAATGTGCACTTAAGAATTAATTGTTACCATCCTTTGGATATCACTTGGTTGTAGGCCTTTTGCTTGATTCCCACAAAGGTTAATCCTTATTCCCTACAACACAAGTTCTTGCTAGAGATGAATATGAAGTTAGTGATATAACAACTCAATTCATCTTTGGGTCGATCTTAAAGGATAGTGAATGTAAGATTGATAGCTTGAGATGAGAATTGAGTTAAACCGCTCAAGCACCCCAAAGCTTCATATCATCTTTGGGTACCTGCAAAACTTATTAAGTATATTTTGGTACCCATTTTTGGATGGGTCCACCAAGGTTAGCTAATAAGTACTTAGGCACCCAAATGGCCTTTGTGCTAGTTTTAGGTGAACTAATTACCTTTCTAGCACAAATGTCATTTTTGGGTCTCCTAAGCGAATATGAATGAATTGACATGGTAGGCTTAGGATACTTACTCATGGGACAATCCTTGCATAGGTGTCCCTTTCTTTGGCAAGTGTAGCAAATCTGATTTTTAATTTTGCAAGACTCCTTCTTTCCTTGCTTCTTGTTTCCTACATGGTTAGTGAGCCTCTTTCTTTCTAAAGTTAAGCCACCATATTTTATGTAGGGACATGACTTAATCTCATGTCCCTTCTCATGACATTGATAACACTTTCTAGTGCATCTTCTCTTATTTGGAAGAGTGGCTTGTTTGTTACCTTGTGTGGAGCATGTGGAGGCATGGTTGAGGCACTTGTCATGAGCTTTGGCTTTCTTCTCTTGATGTTTGCTCATGCCTTTCTTAGGGAACTTAGCATTCTTTTGAAGGGGGTTTGTACATGCTACGGTTGTCCCCTTCTCAAGCTTCTTCACCATGTTATCATGGTTATCGTGAGAAGGTTGAGCATAACACTTTCCCACAAAAAAGTTAAGCTCCTTCTTAGCCTTCCAACTTCTTCCTTTAGCTCTTTATTTTCTTGTGTGATAGAAATATCACTAATTCCTGAAATTTCTAGCTCAATGGAAGATTGGCTTGCTTGAAAACAACAATTGTTAGCACATGGTAATATAGTTTCTATTTGAGTACATGTGCATATGTGAGGTTGGTGAAAGGGAAATGTGCCCTTGGGCCATTTCTATAATTGTTTTGGTGATTAAATGTCCAACACAAATGTTTTGAGTCCTTATGTGCTAAATGAGCAAGAAGTGCAAATTAAAATAAAAGGTATGTTTGTAGACTTAGTACATTGTTTTTGAATACTAATGTGTTTGTCTAAGTGCTAGAAACAGTGACAAAAGAAGAAGAAAAGAATTGGAAAAGAGTTGGTTGTGTACAGCCAACTCCAGCTCGGCCTAGCATACCGGACTGTCCGGTGGCGCACCGGACTGTCCGGTGGCGCACCTGACAGTGTCCGGTGCCCCAGGCTGGTCAACGGTGAACTAGCCGCTCTCGGGAAACGATGGAGTTGTACGGCTATAATTCACCGGACTGTCCGGTGGTGCACCGGACTGTCCGGTGAGTCATCCGCGACGAACTCGTCGCTCTCGGGAAAAGAAAAAGGCAACGTGGCTAAAATTCACCGGACTGTCCGGTGAGCCAACGGCGCCAGCACCAACGGTTGTCCGCGCGATTAACGCGCGACACAAGGCCCGTTCCAACGGTCGGCTGGTGCACCGTACTGTCCGGTGTGCACCGGACAGTGTCTGGTGCGCCAAACAACCCAGAGGAGCAACTGGTCGGCTGCGCTCGATTTGGAAGGAGATCATGCACCGGACAAGCTACTAGGGCCTGTCCGGTGGCGCACTAGACTGTCCGGTGCGCCACTCGACAGAAGGCTAGGATAGCCTTCCATGTTGATCTTCAACGGCTCCTAGCTGCCTTGGGGCTATAAAAGGGACCCTTAGGCGCATGGAGCAGACACCCAAGCATTCTCTAAGCATACCAAGACATCCAAACTCTGCCTCCACGCATTTGATTTATAGTATTAGTGATTTGAGCTCCCTTCGAGTTGTGAATTCCCTGTGCTGTGATTTGAGCTCAAGTCTTGGCTTGTGTGCGTGTGTGTGCTGCGGATTCAATCTTGTGTGTGTTGCTTTTCCCTCCGTTACTTCTGTGTTTCTTTTGTGATCATCACTGTAAGGGTGAGAGGCTCCAACTTGTGGAGATTCCTGGCAAACGGGAGAAAAACTACAAGGAAGAAAGTCGTGGTATTCAAGTTGATCATTGGATCACTTGAAAGGGGTTGAGTGCAACCCTCGTCCATTAGGACGCCACAAGGTGGAAGTAGGCAAGTGTTACTTGGCCGAACCACGGGATAAAAATCGTGTGTCTCGTGTGTTGCTTCTTGTGATTGCTTTGTTCGCACGAGCGTGTTCCATAGCCACTTGATTTCACTAACTCTTTAACAATCAAGTTTGTGGCTATTTAGTGTTTAATTTTACAGGATCACCTATTCACCCCCCCCCCCTCTAGGTGCTCTTAATTGGTATCAGAGCCATACTCTTCATTTAAGGGACTAACCGCCAGAAGAGATGGATCCTAAGGGTAAGGGGATGGTGATTAACGACAAGGAGAAGGAGTCCCTCCTCAACGAGCCAAGAGACGACAAGCCTACCGACTCTAGCTCAAGTCACAAGAAGAGGGACGGGAAGAAGAAGAGACGCATCAAGAAGATCATCTACTACGACAGCGATGCATCTTCTTCTTCACCAAGGGACGACGACGACGACTCCTCGTCAAAGAAGAAAACGGTCAATCAAAACTATTCTTTTGATTACTCTCGCATTCCCTACAATTCAAATGCGCATTTATTATCAATTCCCCTCGGAAAACGTCCACACTTTGATGGAGAGGACTATTCGTTTTGGAGTCATAAAATGCGTAGTCATCTATTTTCTCTCCATCCTAGTATATGGGAAATTGTAGAAAACGGGATGCATTTTGATAGTACCAATAATCCTGTGTTCATTAATGAGCAAATTCATAAAAATGCCCAAGCCACTACTATTTTGCTAGCATCTCTATGCAGGGATGAGTACAACAAGGTTAGCGGCTTAGACAATGCTAAGCAGATCTGGGACACCCTCAAGATATCTCATGAGGGAAACGACGCCACTATGATCACCAAGATGGAGCTAGTGGAAGGCGAGCTTGGGAGATTCGTGATGATCAGGGGGGAGGAGCCAACACAAACCTACAACAGGCTCAAGACCCTAGTCAACAAGATCCAAAGCTACAGAAGCACAAGATGGACGGATCATGATGTCGTCCGACTCATGCTAAGGTCATTTACTGTAATTGACCCCCATCTTGTCAACCTCATCTGTGAAAATCCCAAGTACACCAAGATGACGCCCGAGGAAATCCTTGGAAAATTCGTGAGCGGGCGCATGATGGTAAAGGAGGCACGATACGTGGACGATGCGCTAAATGGTCCACTACCCATCTACGAGCCGCAGCCCGTTGCCCTCAAAGCAACAAGCAGCAAGGAGGCGCTACCAAGAAAGGTAGCTCAAGTGGAGGCTGCCAGACTCAATGAGGACGAAATGGCGCTTATCATCAAGCGCTTCAAGACCGCGCTTAAAGGACGCAAGGAGTACCCCAACAAAAAAACAAAGGGAAAGCGCTCCTGCTTCAAATGTGGTAAGACTGGTCATTTCATTGCACAATACCCTGATAATGATAATGACTAGGGACAAGAAAAGAGCAGGAAGAAGGAAAAGAAGAAGAATTATAGGAAGGCGAAGGGCAAGGTGCATCTAGGAAAGGAATGGGATTCTGACTGCTCGTCATCAGACTCTGACGATGAAGGACTTGCTGCCTCGGCCTTCGACAAGTCTTCACTCTTCCCCAATGAACGCCATACATGTCTTATGGCCAAGGAAAGGAAGGTACATGTTCGAGATACCCCTAAGTACACTTCATCTAGCGATGAGGAATCATCTGATGATGAAGTAGATTACTCTGATTTATTTAAGGGGTTAGATAGAGCTAAAGTAGAGAAAATTAATGAATTAATCGATGCTCTCAATGAAAAAGATAGATTGCTAGAAAAGCAAGAGGATATAGTATATGAGGAATATGACAAATTTGTTAGTGTGCAAAAATCTCTTGCTTTAGAAATTAAGAGAAATGAAATGTTATCTTCTGAGTTATCTGCTTGCCATGAATCTGTCTCTAGTTTAAAGAACTTAAATGATGAATTAAAAGCTAAGCTAGAGGAAGTTAGTAAAACTAGTTCATGTGTAGAGCACGTTATTATTTGTAATAGATGTAAGGATTTTGATGTTGATGCCTGTGATAAACATCTTGCCTCTATTACTAAATTGAACAATGAAGTGGCAAGTCTTAATGCTCAACTTAAGACTTGCAAAGTTGATTTTGATAAATTGAAATTTGCTAGGGATGCCTACACCATTGGTAGACACCCCTCAATTAAAGATGGACTTGGCTTTCAAAAGAAAACCAAGAACTTAACAAGCCAAAGGACTCCCATTCTCAACAAGGAGAAAGGGAAGGCCCCTATGGCTAGTAGTCCTCAAAGGAACCATGCCTTTATTTATGATAGGAAAATTGCTAGTCATTCTCATAGAAGTTATGATCATGCTGCTTATTATGATTCAAATGCTACGGTTGCTTCTAGCTCCACTCATGATTATGGTAGAAATAGGCCTAGGAGAATGTGCAATAAACCTTCTACTATTTATCATGCTTGCAATACTTCTTTTGTACTTACATGCAAAAATACAAAAGTAGTGGCTAGAAAATTGGGATCCAAATGCAAGGGAGACAAGACTTGTATTTGGGTTCCAAAAGTTATTGTGACTAACCTTGTAGGACCCAACAAGAGTTGGGTACCTAAAACCGAAGCTTAAATTGCCTTGCAGGTTTATGCATCCGGGGGCTCAAGCTAGATTATCGACAGTGGATGCACAAACCACATGACGGGGGAGAAGAAGATGCTCACCTCCTACGTCAAGAACAAGGATTCCCAGGACACAATCATATTTGGAGATGGGAATCAAGGCAAGGTCAAAGGTTTGGGAAAGATAGCCATCACAAGCGAGCACTCCATTTCAAATGTATTTTTAGTAGAGTCACTAGGATACAATCTTCTGTCTGTAAGTCAGTTATGCCACATGGGTTACAGTTATTTGTTTACAAATGTTGATGTATCTGTCTTTAGAAGGAGTGATGGTTCATTAGAGTTTAAGGGTGTATTAGACGACAAGCTCTATTTAGTTGACTTTTCTAAAGATAATGCTAGTCTAGATGCATGCTTAGTCGCTAAGACTAATATGGGTTGGATGTGGCATCGCCCTCTAGCACATGTTGGGATGAAGAACCTTCATAAACTTCTAAAGGGAGATCATGTGTTAGGACTAACCGATGTCTGTTTTGAGAAAGACAGACCTTGTGCAGCATGTCAGGCAGGAAAACAGGTGGGAAGCACACATCACAGCAAGAATGTGATGACAACATCAAGACCATTGGAGCTTCTTCACATGGACCTCTTTGGACCCGTTGCCTACCTTAGCATCGGGGGAAGTAAGTATGGTCTTGTAATTGTTGATGATTTTTTCCGCTTCACTTGGGTGTTCTTTTTGCAGGATAAGTCATAAACCCAAGGGACCCTAAAGTGTTTCTTAAGGAGAGCTCAAAACGAATTTGAGCTAAAGGTGAACTAGATAAGGAGTGACAATGGGTCTGAGTTCAAGAATCAACAAGTTGAAGAGTTTCTTGAGGAGGAAGGCATCAAGCACGTGTTCTCTGCTCCCTATACACCACAGCAAAATGGTGTGGTAGAGAGGAAGAATAGGACGCTAATCGACATGGCGAGAACGATGCTTGGAGAGTTCAAGACGCCCAAGCGGTTTTGGTCAGAAGCTGTGAACACAGCCTGCCAGGCCATAAACCGGCTCTATCTGTATCGTCTCCTCAAGAAGACCTCCTACGAACTCCTTACCGGTAATAAACCCAATGTTTCTTACTTTCGCGTATTTGGGAGCAAATGCTACATTCTAGTGAAGAAAGGTAGACATTCTAAATTTGCTCCCAAGGCAGTAGAAGGGTTTTTACTAGAGTATGACTCAAATACAAAGGCGTATAGAGTCTTCAACAGATCATCGGGATTGGTTGAAGTCTCTAGCGATGTTGTATTTGATGAGACTAATGGCTCTCTAAGAGAGCAAGTTGATCTTGATGACATAGATGAAGAAGAAGTTCCGACGGCCACAATGCACACAATGGCGATAGGCGATGTGCGACCACAGGAACCACATGAAGAAGATCAATCATCTTCCTCAATAATGGTGCATTCCCCAACTCAAGACGGTGAACAAGTACCCCAAGAAGAGGGGAAGGATCAAGGGGGAGCATAGGAAGATCAAGTGATGGAGGAAGAAGCACCACGGGTCCCTCCAACTCAAGTCCGAGCAATGATCCAAAGACATCACCCTGTCGATCAAATTCTGGGTGACATCAGCAAGGGAATAACTACTCGCTCATGATTAGCTAATTTTCGTGAGCACTACTCGTTTGTCTCTTCTATTGAGCCTTTCAGGGTAGAAGAGGCCTTGCAGGATCCGGACTGGGTGTTGGCCATGCAGGAAGAGCTCAACAACTTCAAGAGAAATGAAGTCTGGAGCCTGGTGCCACGTCCAAAGCAAAACGTTGTGGGAACCAAGTGGGTGTTCCACAACAAGCAAGACGAGCACGGGGTGGTGACAAGAAACAAGGCTCGACTTGTGGCAAAAGGTTATGCCCAAGTCGTAGGTTTAGATTTCGAGGAGACTTTTGCTCCTGTGGCTAGGTTAGAGTCTATTCGAATATTATTAGCCTATGCCGCTCACCATTCCTTTAGGCTATTCCAAATGGACGTGAAGAGCGCTTTCCTCAACGGGCCAATCAAGGAGGAGGTATACGTGGAATAACCCCCTGGCTTTGAGGATGACAGGTATCCCGACCACGTGTATAAGCTCTCTAAGGTGCTCTATGGACTTAAGCAAGCCCTAAGAGCATGGTATGAATGCCTTAGAGATTTCTTAATTGCTAATGCTTTCAAGGTTGGGAAAGCTGATCCCACTCTTTTTACCAAGACTTGTGATGGTGATCTTTTTGTGTGCCAAATTTATGTCGATGACATAATATTTGGTTCTACTAACCAAAAGTCTTGTGAGAAGTTTAGCAGGGTAATGATGCAAAAGTTCGAGATGTCGATGATGGGCGAGTTGACCTACTTCCTTGGATTCCAAGTAAGGCAACTCAAGGACGGCACTTTCATCTCCCAAACGAAGTACACTCAGGATCTTCTCAAGAGGTTTGGGATGAAGGATGCCAAGCCCGCGAAGACACCGATGAGAACTGACAGGCACATTGACCTCAACAAAGGAGGTAAGTTCGTTGATCAAAAGGCATACTGGTCAATGATAGGTTCTGTTGGGGGCTTGTTCTCAAATGCTAAGAGTTAAGAACAAGGCAACACAGAAAATGTTAAATATTAAAGTCCTTCGTCCTCCACTTCATTATATCCCTTCGGGATATAAAGAATTTTCGGACGAAGGTTACGAAGGACATACCTTCGTAAACATAAGAACGAGGGATGAATTATTTATATAAATCATGAGGTATAAAATGAACATTCAAATGTTAGCATAGAATCATTTCCATTTTTATTAACACGAATGAATATAAATGACTTCAGATTACAAATGTACCTTCGGTCTTGAGGAAAGCAAGGGTACAAGTGCGATGCGAAGGCAAATGACAGGTTCGCGTGAACAGTACAGTGGTACTGTTCATCTATTTATAGGCGCAGGTCGCAGCCTGTGACAAATTACAATTATGCCCCTTACAAATGTTTACAACATTGACTCTGACCTATATGAATAAAAAGGTCATTCTATCTCTATGTCGGTTTAAAACGCCGAAGCTCCATAAAAAGGGACCTTCGGCCATCTCTTGGAGACGACTCCAGCCGAAGCTGCTTCTTCGTGTGAGACCTTCGGCGTACCGAAGCACGACCCCAACAGTAGCCCCTTTCGCGGTGCTAGATCGTTTTTCGTAACGAGCTTGACCCGTGAAAAAAAAAAACTTCTTCAGCTTCGGGAAGCCGAAGGTCCAAAAAACACCTTCCCTGAGCTCGTTGCGGAGAAACGATCCGGCTTCCGAGTACGTGCCAGGCCCACCTTGCAGAGTTACTGTTTGATCTTTGCGGTCCACTGCTCAGCGAGTACAAGTGACCGCCCGTCTGGTGTAAAAATCTTGCCGCTTCGCCTTCTTACCTGCAGTACTATATAAACAAGCGGGTAGGTGTGAAGTTACCACAGCATTCATTGCTATTTGCACTGTTTTGCTGCCAAAATTTTCACCATAGCCGAAGCTTGACTCTCAAAATCGAACGAAGGTCCTTCTCGACGCTTGCTTCGTCAGAAAGGAGAGCTTCGGAGAATAGAAAAAAGAAAAAAGAAAAAAAACTTTTGACTTCCCCAAACTTAGAATCTCATGGCACGAGTGCGATCTACTGCCAAAGTTGTACGTGAGGGAGACGAAGCCGAAGGTTCGGACACTGTGCCCATCTCCGAAGCAATGCAGCGCTCCGGTCTAGTGACTGCGGAAGAAAGGCCTGCTGCCGAAGCCAACCCGACAACAGCTGAAGAGGAAGAAAACATTGGCGGGACTGACTCCGAAGATGACTACCACATTGCTACGCCCAGCAAGCCCAGTCACCTGGATTTTGGGAAATCAACTGTTTCAAAAGCTGATCTTTCGAAGATGGTGAAAGCAGGTTATTTCAATGAAGATCAGAAGAAGCTACTCCGCTTCGGGGGAGAAGAAACCACCCCGAAGCCAGGGAAGGATGAGATTGTTATCTTCAAAAGCTTTTTAAAGGCTGAGCTGAGATTTCCTCTGCACAATATTATTGCAGAGATATTGAGGAGGTTTGGTATCTTTTTTCATCAATTGACTCCTAACGCCATCGTTAGACTCAATGTTTATATCTGGGCCCTCCGAAGCCAAGCTGTGGAACCTTTTGCCGACAGCTTCTGCCGGGTTCACGAATTGCACTACCAAACAAAGGCCAGAAAAGATGGACTACATGATAATTTTGGCTGCTATAATTTTGCCTACCGAAAGACAACAAAGTGCCCTGTCATCAGCTACCGAAGCAAATGGCCAGCAGGCTGGAAGTCTGAATGGTTCTACGTAAAAGTTGACGAAGACAGAGAAAAATTGGTACAAAGCCCTCTGGAATTAATCTTCGGAGAGACGAGGCCACGCTGCCGCATCGGCGATTTAAAGGGTCCTACCTGGGCCGCTCTGGGTGAATTTGAAATCATTTCAAAACATATTGGCACCAGGGATCTAGTTCAGGAATTTTTGGCATTCAGAGTTTTCCCTACTTTAAAAGAGTGGGAAATGCCGAAGCTGAAGGGAGAAAAGAAGAAGGGGGAGCTGGTCCGTCTGCCCTATCACTTTAAATTCAAGAAGTACTTTAAGAAACCCTGCAAAGAGTGGTTAGACACAGTTGAGTTAATGTGCAATGAAATCTTGGGGAATTACTCCAAAAAGGAGGATCAATTAATGACAGCGGCCTTCGGCACCCGACCGAAGCGAAGGCTGAACCGAGTATTTGATGCCCTGGGCTTCGAGTACCCAGACTATGAGCAGTTGAACAAGGGTGCCGAGGGCCTCAAAAGAAAAAGAGTAACTGAAATTCTGACAAAGGATGAAGAGCAACCAGCAGCAGAGAAGAAAATCCCGAAGAAAAGGAAAATATCAAGTCCGAAACGGAAAATATCCGAAGAAGAGAGGACCCCCACACCGCCTTCTACCAGCGACGTGGAAGAAATTTTAAAGGTAATGACTGAACCTATGCCCGCGAAGCTAAGTCCATTAGGGCTCCAACTGACGAAGCTTTTTCAAAAGGTGGACGAGCCGGATCAGGCGAAGATGAGCAAACCCAAACGGCAAAGAATCATTGCGGTAACTGAAGTTATCGATAAGACACCGCCAAGAGGGTCAGCTCAGAAAACAGCAGCTGCCGAAAGCACCAAGAACGTCGAAGTCGCCCCTTCGGAGGTCGCGGCTACCGAAGCCGCTACAGCCGAAGATGTTAATTTAGAAACAACCATTGAGGATATTAACAAAATTTTGGAAGACATAGATGCAGAAGAAGCCGATGTTGCTACTGAAAAATCCATGGCCACAGTGCCTGAAAAAGGAAAAGAAATAGCCGAAGATACTTCGGATGACGAAGCCTACTCCTTTCAGAATTTAATTGGGCAAAAACTGACAAAGGACGAAATGGAAGAACTTAAAGAGTATGCGAAATCTTGCGGCTACAAACCAGGTGCTCTCCTATTTGGAGGTGTGGATGATGAAAAGCTAGGCTGCATTCGAGACCAGACTGGGGCTAGGGTAATCGGTACTCTATCAAAGAGTATCGGTTTTCCGAAGCTAGAGTCAGACATCAGCCGCTACCGACGACAACATGTCGTTGGTAGTTTATTTTACTCCAACTTCAAGGTGAACAACTTGCCACCTAACTTTTGTTGCTTCTAATAAAAACATGTCTGACGAAGGTTGTGTTCGTACAGAGTATGCTGCTGAGCAAAGCCTTACAAATGCAACAAGATCTTGAAGATAAAAAGCATGAAGTTATAATTGGAAATTTGGAAAACAAAATAAAGGAGCAATCAGATGCTTTCGAGAAAAAGAACTTTGAGCTCCAGGCAACCGAAGGTTTGTTGGCGGAAGCTGAAGCAAAAATATCAGAACTGAATACGAAGCTTCTCCGCCAGTCTGAGCAATTCGAACGAGAAAAACACGATCTTAATGCAAAACTTGAAGCCGAAGCTCAGCAAAATTCAGATTTGAGAAAACTACTGACAAATCTTCAAGAAAACTGCTTGAAATTTAGCAACAAGTGCATTCAACGACTAAGAAAGATTTTTTACTCAGTTGGAGCCAGTAGTGAAAAATTCACCCCCTCAGCTGAAGATCTGCCGAAGACCTTCGAACATATTGAGGGGGAGATTGACGAGCTCGACGAAGTCATAGCTGGGCATGGTGACTTCTGTGCCTGGGTGGCTTCTCGGGGTACCGCTGCTGCATTTCTGAAGGCCGGCTGCGAACACGGAAAAATTGTCAACAGGCCCAACTTCACCTTATCTCCATCAATCCTGGATGATATGCCTGACCTCGCCCGAAGTATCTCCAATAGATTTATAAAAATGATATGGACAAAAGGCGGGCGGGAGAAAGCTGGAGACGAAGCACGAAGTCATCTTGAAGCAGTAAGAAATGATACTTCGGAGTTACCTTTTCCTTTGCTCTTGATTTTTACTTATAATTCCTTGAATTATGTAGGATGACGAAGGTGAAGATGACGCCTAAGTTATGTCGCCGAAGCTGATGCCGAAGCTGAAACTTAATGAAGATCAGTAGAAATATGCTATAGAAAAACTCAGGATATTTTTGTAACAATTCTTGTAAATACAATTAGACTGTCTTCAAGGAACCTTGTACATACCTTGTAATATATTCTTACCCTTTGCTTGAGGCGCTTTGGTGTGGACGAAATCAGTATTTTGAGCCGAAGGCGAAAAAACACCTTCCCTTCTTTTCGTACACAACGAAGTATAAAAGACCAATTCTCTTTTGTATACAACGAAGCTGAGCAGCGAAGCTTTTCTCTTTCGTACATAACATAGCATAACGAATCATAAAAACCTCTTCTCCAAAACTTTTCTTTTACACAACGATTCATAAAAAGCCAACTCTCCCTTTTGCCGAAGCAACCACTTTGGTACACAGATGCTATGAATGAATGCTTATGCATGCAAATGTTATGATGTAATGCAATGCGCGAATGAATGTCCGAAGCATGTGTCCGAAGCCACATTGTCAGCCATTACTTAGAAACAACCACACACTAGCTCTGCATTCCCTTAGGAACGACTTTGGAGCTTCTTCGCCTTTCACTTAGGCAATATCAGCGTTGACTTTTCGCTGTAAGCTCTGCATCCCCTTAGGGACGTCTTTGGAGCTTCTTCGTCTTTTACTTAGACGGTATAAGCTCTGCATTCCCTTGGGAACGTCTTTGGAGCTTCTTCGCCTTTTACTTTCGGCGGAATCAGCGTTGACTTTTCGCTGTAGGCTCTGCATCCCCTTAGGGACGTCTTCGGAGCTTTTTTCTCTTTTTCAGTTTCGGCACTCGATGGTGCGCTCTCAGCTTTTACATTTACATCTTTTGGGGGATTTTGCTCTTATAAAACTAAAAAGGAAAATTACATATGATGGCCCCATTAAAAACCTTTCTCCCCCTTTAGAAAGGAAAAGGGTGCCATAAAAAAGAAAAGAAAAGATAAAATTACATCAAGTTATACATAGAACCGCCGAAGCTCGTCCGCATTCCAAGATCTTGGAATTTCATTGCCATCCATGTCCTTTAGTCTGTACGAACCAGGCCTTGACGAAGATGCTACTAAGAAAGGCCCTTCCCATTTCAGTTGCAACTTGCCCACTGTATCTGGGTTAGCCACTCTCCGAAGCACCAAATGTCCTGGCTCAATATTTTTTAGCCGGACTTTTCTATCTCGCCACTTGATTGTTTCAGCCTGGTATTTGTTGATATTTTCCACGGCCTGAAGCCTGATCCCTTCTAAGGCATCTTTTTCCACAAGACAAGTATCTTCGGCACCTGATTCTGCCGAAGCTACCACTCTTATTGATCCAGCTTTAGCTTCTTCTGGAGTTATTGCTTCGTCACCAAATAATAACTTGAATGGTGTAAAGCCTGTAGACCTTGATGTTGTTGTATTGTGGCTCCACACCACTTTGGTCAACTGATCTGGCCATTTTCCCCTTGGTTGATTAAAAATTAGCTTCATTATGCCTGTCATTATGATGCCGTTAGCCCTTTCAACAAGCCCATTCGACTCCGGATGCCTGACTGATGCAAAGTGGATCTTCGTGCCAATTTGATCACAGAAATTTCTGAAATCTTCGGAGTCGAACTGTGTTCCATTATCTACAGTGATAGCCTTCGGCACTCTGAAGCGACAGACAATACTCTGCCAGAAAAATTTTTGGACAGTGGCTGAAGTTATTGTGGCTAATGGCTTCGCCTCAATCCACTTGGAAAAATACTCCACAGCTACTATAACATATTTTAGGTTCCCTTGGGCCGGTGGCAATGGACCCAACAAGTCAAGGCCCCACCTTTGCAATGGCCAAATGGGTTGTATCAGCTGTGTTAATGACGAAGGTTGTTTTTGATCTCTTGCACATTTTTGACAACCTTCGCACTTTTGGACTAACTCCGCTGCATCCGAAGCTGCCTTCGGCCAATAAAATCCTTGGCGGAACACTTTTCCAAGTAACGGCCTGGATCCAATGTGGGATCCGCACAGGCCTGCATGTATCTCCTTCATCAACTCTATACCTTCGGCCCTAGACAAACACTTGAGCAGCGGGGCACAAACTCCATGTTTGTATAACTCCCCTTCTATCATGACGTAGGGACGAGCTCTTGCCTCTATCCTCTTATTATAAGCTTCGTCATCTGATAGAAAATTTCCCTGAAGGTAAGAGATTATTTCTGTTCTCCAATCTTCGCTGTAGACAGGAGAAATGTTAAGGACTGCTCTTTCAAGTAGCTCCACTGAAGGTGCCTTTATTGTTTCGAAGAACACGTCCGAAGGTAGCGGCAGCCCCTGTGCTGCAGACTTGGCTAATAAATCAGCATGCTCATTTTGTCCCCGAGGGATATTCTTAACAGAAAATCCTTCGAAGGAAGCTTCGATCCTTCGGACCGTGTCTAGGTATTTTTCAAGCTTCGGGTCCTTAACCTTGCAACTTTTATCAACATGACCCGAAACAACCTGGGAATCAGTTTTAAGAACTGCCCTTCTGATCCCCATTGCCTTTAGTTTCCGAAGACCCAGGAGCAAAGCTTCGTACTCAGCGATATTATTTGTGCAGCTGAAGTCAAGTCTTGCTGCATAGCAAGTTTTAACCTTGGACGGAGAGACCAACACAGCAGCTGCACCTGCTCCGAAGGTTCCCCAAGAGCCATCACAAAACACTGTCCATGCTTCGGCATCTTTATTTGCTTCTTCGTCCTGAGCCCCTGTCGTCCAGTCGGCAATGAAATCTGCCAATGCTTGAGACTGAATTGAGGATCTATGCACATAATCAATGTAAAATTCGTTGAGTTCCGCAGCCCATTTTCCAATACGCCCAGTAGCTTCTCTATTCCTCATGATGTCCTTCAACGGTTGCGAAGAAGGAACAATAATGTTGAATGCCTGAAAGTAATGCCGAAGCTTCCTGGATGCCATTAAAACGGCATACAACACCTTCTCCAGCTCTGTATAATTTTTCTTTGAGACACTGAGGACCTCAGACACAAAATATACTGGGACCTGCTTCTTGACTTGTCCATCAAACTTCTCCTGAACAAGTGCCGCACTTACCGCTGAGTGCGAAGCTGCCACATACAACAACAGAGGAGCCCCTGGCGTTGGTGGAGTTAATGTTGTGAGATCTATTAAATATTGCTTCAGCTCTTCGAAGGCTTTTTGTTGACTTGGGCCCCATTGAAAGACTTCAGCTGACTTCAGCACCTCGAAGAATGGTAAGTTTCTTTCTGCTGATCTGGATATAAATCTGTTGAGAGATGCCAGCCTTCCTGTCAATCTTTGGGCCCCCTTTCTTGTGGTTGGTGGCTCCATTCGAAGTATAGCTTCGATTTTATTTGGGTTAGCTTCGATTCCCTTCGTTGAAACCAGACATCCAAGAAATTTGCCCTTCTTCACTCCGAAGACACATTTTTCTGGATTCAGCTTCAGACCAGCCTGTCTGAAGCTGGCGAAGGTCTCCTGCAGATCAGCAATATGATTTTCTTGCTTCGTGCTCTTTACAATAATGTCATCAACATAGGTCAACACATTTCTGCCTATCTGAGATTGGAGAACCTTCGCAGTCATTCTGCTGAAACTCCCTCCAGCATTCTTGAGCCCCTCAGGCATCCGAAGATAGCAATATGTACCGCTTGGGGTTATGAAGCTAGTCTTCGGCTCATCTTCCTTCTTCATCCAGATTTGATGATAGCCTGAGTAGCAGTCCAGGAGACTCATGAGCTCCGAAGAAGCTGCTGCGTCAACTAAAGAATCTATCCTTGGCAGCGGGAATTCATCCTTCGGACAAGCCTTGTTGAGATCTGTGAAATCAATACACATTCTCCACTTGCCATTGGCCTTCTTCACCATAACGGTGTTAGCTAACCACTCTGGATACTTCACTTCTCTGATAACTCCTGCACTGAGGAGTCTTTTTACTTCATTGCGAGCCCCTTCGGCCTTGTCATCAGACATTTTCCGAAGCCTCTGCTTTCGGGGTCTGAAGGATGGGTCAACATTGAGTGAATGTTCAATGACATCCCGATTCACTCCACAAAGATCGTTGGCTGACCATGCAAAAACATCTTTGTTGTTGAATAAAAACCTTATCAAGGTTTTCTCCTGATCTTCAGATAATTGGGAGCCCAACAACACCTTCTGCTCTGCTATATCTTCGCACAATAACATGGGCTTCGGCTGATCTGCTGAAGCTGCCTTCTCCCTCCTGAATTTATACTGTTCACAAGCTTCAGCCCCATCTATGTTATGGATTGCCTTGGAGTCAGTCCAGCTTCCTTCGGCCCTTCTAGCCGCTTCCTGACTTCCATGAATAGCAATAGGTCCTTGATCCGAAGGTATCTTCATGCAAAGATAAGCTGGGTGAAGAATTGCTTCGAAGGCATTAAGAGTTCCACGACCAATGATAGCATTGTAAGGATACTCCATGTCAACAATATCAAACACAATTTGCTCAGTCCTTGTGTTGTTGACAAATCCGAAGGTTACCGGCATGGTAATCTTCCCAAGTGCCACAATCTGCCGCCCTCCGAAGCCACAAAGAGGGTGCGTAGCATCATGAATCTTGTCTTCGGGCTCCTGCATTTGTCTGAAGGCTTTAGCAAATATAATGTCAGCTGCACTGCCTGTATCAACTAGGACATTGTGGACCAGAAATCCTTTGATCACGCAAGAGATAACCATAGCATCATTGTGAGGATAATCCTTAAGCTGAAGGTCTTCCTGAGAGAAGGTAATTGGAATATGAGACCATTTTGACTTGATGAAGGGTCCCTGTACTCCAACATGCTGCACCCTTCTCTGAGCCTCTTTCTTCTGCTTCTTGTTAGCCGGCTCTGAGCAAGAACCGCCTGTTATCGGGAGCACCAGCTTCGAAGCCGAAGCAGCTCCAGCTTGATTGTTGAACGAAGCCATCAGCTCAGAAGAGTGGAAGTGAGTTCACCGGAGGTGGGCGCCAATGTTGGGGGCTTGTTCTCAAATGCTAAGAGTTAAGAACAAGGCAACACAGAAAATGTTAAATATTAAAGTCCTTCGTCCTCCACTTCATTATATCCCTTCGGGATATAAAGAATTTTCGGACGAAGGTTACGAAGGACATACCTTCGTAAACATAAGAACGAGGGATGAATTATTTATATAAATCATGAGGTATAAAATGAACATTCAAATGTTAGCATAGAATCATTTCCATTTTTATTAACACGAATGAATATAAATGACTTCAGATTACAAATGTACCTTCGGTCTTGAGGAAAGCAAGGGTACAAGTGCGATGCGAAGGCAAATGACAGGTTCGCGTGAACAGTACAGTGGTACTGTTCATCTATTTATAGGCGCAGGTCGCAGCCTGTGACAAATTACAATTATGCCCCTTACAAATGTTTACAACATTGACTCTGACCTATATGAATAAAAAGGTCATTCTATCTCTATGTCGGTTTAAAACGCCGAAGCTCCATAAAAAGGGACCTTCGGCCATCTCTTGGAGACGACTCCAGCCGAAGCTGCTTCTTCGTGTGAGACCTTCGGCGTACCGAAGCACGACCCCAACAGGTTCATTACTTCATCTTTGTGCTAGTAGACCGGACATTATGCTTAGTGTATGCATGTGTGCTAGATATCAATCTGACCCCAAGGAATGTCACCTTGTGGCCGTTAAACGAATTCTAAGGTATTTAGTTTCTACGCCTTTCTTCAGGATCTAGTATCCAAAGGGGTCTACCTTTGACTTGATTGGATACTCAGATTCTGATTATGCCGGGTGCAAGGTTGATAGGAAGAGTACATCAGGGACGTGCCAATTTCTAGGAAGGTCCCTGGTGTCCTAGAGTTCCAAGAAACAAACATCTGTTGCCCTATCCACCACTGAGGCCGAGTACGTTGCCGCAGGACAGTATTGCGTGCAACTACTTTAGATGAGGCAAACCCTCCTGGACTTTGGCTACAATCTGAGCAAAGTCCCACTGCTATGTGACAATGAGAGTGCAATCTGCTTGGCGGATAATCCTATTGAATATAGCCGCACTAAGCACATAGACATCCGGCATCACTTCCTGAGAGACCACCAACAAAAGGGGATATCAATGTGTATCACATTAGCACCGAGAACCAGCTAGCCGATATCTTCACCAAGCCTTTGGATGAGAAAAGGTTTTGCAGGTTGCGAAGTGAGCTAAATGTCTTAGATTCGTGTAACTTGGATTGATCTATAGCATACATGTGTTCTATGCCTTTTATCATGTTAATTTGAGCATTTATATCAATTGTTGTTTATTTATGGTGCTCAAGTTGTACAAGTCACCCCTGGACCTCACAAGTCCATAGGCAAATGATGCACATGTTTAGGGGGAGTGTGCTACAACTTGATCCTTTTGAGACTAATTTGTTTGTTCAAGTACACTTGATGTAGTCTCAAAGGTACATTGAAAGGGAAGTGAACTTGGACGACGCAAAGACTTCCACTGCACTCCGGTATTAGTGTATTTAATTCCAAGTTCATATTTGTGCTCTCATTGCCTTTCTGCTCTTAATTGACATTTTTGGTGAGGCAATGGGGTTAAAGGGCCAAGGAAGATCCTATTTTGATGCTTAATGCCAAAGGGGGAGAAAATTAAGGCCAAAGCTAATGGATCAGCCAACCACTTGTGAATTTTGAAAACCATAGAGTTAGAATTTGTGTTTGTCTAAAATACTCTTATTGCAAAATTTGGACTCTTATGGGGGAGAATTTTGATTATGGGAAAAAGGGGGAGTTTTTGGCACTTGATCAATTTTACTCTTGGAATATCTCTCTATTTGCCCAAACAAATGTGTTTGACTTAGAGATAGGAAAAAGAATTTGATTTACAAAAACAAACCAAGTGGTGGCAAAGAGTGATCCAAATATGCCAAATTATAAGCAAAAAAAATTGGTCTTCAATTGCACTGATGTTGCACTTCTTTTTGTTGTTTTTTGATGTGTTGGCATAAATCACCAAAAAGGGGGAGATTGAAAGGGAAATGTGCTCTTGGGCCATTTCTATAATTGTTTTGGTGATTAAATGTCCAACACAAATGTTTTGAGTCCTTATGTGCTAAATGAGCAAGAAGTACAAATCAAAATAAAAGGTATGTTTCTAGACTTAGTACATTGTTTTTGAATACTAATATGTTTGTCTAAGTGCTAGAAACAGTGACAAAATAAGAAGAAAAGAATTGGAAAAGAGTTGGCAACTCCATCTCGGCCTGGCACACCGGACTATCCGGTGGTGCACCGGACAGTGTCCGGTGCTCCAGGCTGGTCAACGGTGAACTAGCCGCTCTCGGGAAACGATGGAGTTGTACGGCTATAATTCACCGGACTGTCTGGTGAGTCATCCGCGACGAACTCGTTGCTCTCGAGAAAAGAAAAAGGCGACGTGGCTAAAATTCACCAGACTGTCCGGTGGTGCACCGGACTGTCTGGTGAGCCAACGGCACCAGCACCAATGGTCGTCCGCGCGATCAACGCGCGACACGTGGCCCGCTGCAACGGTCGGCTGGTGCACCGGACTGTCCAGTGTGCACCGGACAGTGTCCGGTGCGCCAAACGACCCGAAGGAGCAACGGTCGGCTGCGCTCGATTTGGAAGGAGATCGTGCACCAGACAAGCTATAGGGCCTATCGGGTGGCGCACAGGACTGTCTAGTGCGCCACTCGACAGAAGGCAAGGATAGCTTTCCATGTTGATCTTCAACGGTTCCTAGCTGCCTTAGGGCTATAAAAGGGACCCCTAGGCGCATGGAGCAGACACCCAAGACTTCTCTAAGCATACTAAGACATCCAGACTCTACCTCCACGCATTTGATTTATAGTGTTAGTGATTTGAGCTCCCTTCGAGTTGTGAACTCCCTGTGCTGTGATTTGAGCTCAAGTCTTGGCTTGTGTGCGTGTGTGTGCTGTGGATTGAATCTTGTGTGTGTTGCTTTTCCCTCCCTTACTTCTGTGTTTCTTTTGTGATCATCACTGTAAGGGTGGGAGGCTCCAACTTGTGGAGATTCCTCGCAAACGGGAGAAAAACTACAAGGAAGAAAGTCGTGGTATTCAAGTTGATCATTGGATCACTTGAAAGGGGTTGAGTGCAACCCTCGTCCATTAGGAGCCACAACGTGGAAGTAGGCAAGTGTTACTTGGCCGAACCACGGGATAAAAATCGTGTGTCTCGTGTGTTTCTTCTTGTGATTGCTTTGTTCGCACGAGCGTGTTCCATAGCCACTTGATTTCACTAACTCCTTAACAATCAAGTTTGTGGCTATTTAGTGTTTAATTTTATAGGATCACTTATTCACCCCCCCCTCTAGGTGCTCTCAGTTGGTATGATTTCAAATTAGTTAACACAACCTCATGAGTCATTTCTAACATGATATGTGAATCCATCAATTTATTATGAGAACACACAAGCATATCATGTTTTTCTTACAAAGATAGATTTTCAATATTTAGCTTTTCTATTGTGTTATTTAGCATAGCATTTTTACTTTCTAATTGAGCAATATATGATGAATGATTAACAACTTTAATTTGCTCAATTGAAATGTCTTCATACCTTTGGACCAAATCATCATGAGAGCACTTTAGCTTCTCATGCTCTTTGGTCAACTTCTCTAAATCTTCAATTTTTCTGATGAGGAAATCTTCTTGCTTATGAAGCTTTTCTTTTTGTTCTTTTGCTCTTTTCATGAGTTTGAGCAAGCTCATCCGATTTTTCTTGCTTAGTTGAGCGAAGAATTGTTGAAGATCATCCTTATCTTCACAATCACTTTCATGCTCCTCCTCATCATCACTTTCGCTTTCACTGTCACTCTCATTAGCGACAAAGCACATATGAGAAGTGGATTTGAAAGACGAACCTTGTGAAGAGGTGGATTCGTTGTTTGGTCTCCATCGATCATTTTCTTCTTCTTTAATCTTGTTCTTCGCCTCATCTTCCTTCGTTTTGAGGAACATCCTTTCAGCGATTCTCATGGCAAGATCTATTGCCCTAGGATCAACATCTGCACCAAAAGATGAAGTCGAGACAACCTCAACTTTTTCAAGCTTAGAAGCACTTTCGTTTCTTAGTCCCCTCGATATGATCTTTTCCTCACGCGGTTAAGCGTTAGAATGAGGATTAGGCTTTGATACCAATTGAAAGTTGCCTAGAGGGGGGGTGAATAGGCAAACGAAAACTTTTTCAACAAAAACTAGAAATGAACTAGGCAAAACCGGTTCAACCGGTGTCAAAACAGGTTCAACCGGTTTGCACGAGCTCAACTAAAGAATGAGATATAAAACTGAATTGATCTAGAAATCCACCCAGTTAACTTTGGAAATGAGATGTTCTAGTTGATCCATAGGGTTCAAAGTAGTAGATCTGAGAAGGGCACTTCTCAAAATCCACACACCAAAAAGATATAAACAATTCTTCCGCGGAATGGTGAGAGAACGAAGAACACAAACAAACACAATGAGCAAGAACACAAGAGACACAAGATTTATCCCAAGGTTCGGTCACACCACCAAGGTGCCCTACTTCCTCATTGAGGCGCCCACAAAGAGTCGTGTCTCTATCAACCCTAATCCTCCCTTTGTCGACCACAAAGGTCAAGCATACACACTAAGCTTTGCTCAAACGAGCGGGTAATACAAACTTTCTTGTGGTATTCCACAATATTTGGAGACTCACAAGAGACACCTAGTCGTCTAGGAGCTAGAAGCTCCAAGAGTAATGAATCCACAAAGAACTCGATGTAGTACCAAAGCTCGAATCAAGAAGAGCAAGAAGGATTTAGAGATGAAGCACCAAAATCGCAGCTCTTCAATCTCACTCAAAGATTTCTCTCCAACGATTTGAAATGGGAGAGGCAAGAGGTGTGTGAGAGAGAGTGGGAGGTGTTTCTTAGGTTAGAAATGGAGTCCAAGTCGTGCTCTTCTATATGGGGAAGAGAGTGGGAGGGGTATATATAGGTGGGGCTTCAAAACTAGCCATTGGGCTGATTTTGCTGCTTGAGACCGGTTGAACCACCCCCTAGGGCGGTTGAGCCGCCCCTGGTAGGCCTGGCAGCCTGACTGCCAGTCTGACTGGCAGACTGACGCGTAGACTGGTCAAGTTGACCAAGACCGGTTGAATCGCCCCTAGGACGGTTGAACCGCCCCTAGCAGGCCTGGCAGCCTGACTACCAGTCTGACTGGCAGACTGACGAGCATACTGGTCAAGTTGACCAACACCGGTTGAACCACTCTAGGGGGCGGTTGAACTGCCCCTGATAGCTCAGACGACCTGTTTGCCAGTCTGACTGGTAGACTGCAGGTCAGAGGTCAGAGGGGTCAGAGACGAGCTGAACTGCCCCTTAGGACCAGTTCAACCGGTCTTGACCAGAGAGTTTAGGAGAATCATTTCTTCAATGTTATGAACCTTGCTTGAATGTCTTCTAGATATAATAGTTAAGATCAATCAAGCTCTAGTTTGATTCTCATAGAAGCATATATGGACTGATAGTAATATGGTCAAGCCGATTCATGATTCTTCATATCTTATTCACTTTGGCTTGACCTATCCTCTTAATCACTTCTTCCTCTATTCTGATCATATGTATGTAGTGATTTCTTAGGTCTTGTCCATTTATTCAAACCAATATAGAGATCATATTGTATCCATTTGCATTGTCTCACTGGTTATTTAACCTTGTGTTGAACCTTTGTTCACTGTCATTATACACTATTCAAGTGTGTTCATCATACTAAATTTCCTATTCAACACTTAGCAAACTTGTTAGTATTTTAAATGTGTTGTCATCCAAATCACCAAAACTCACAAAAGGGGTGAATGCACTTTCAGTTTACATTATTGTTGTTAATCCGATGATTAAGCAAGATCATATTGTGATAATTGGAACATGGAGTGACCACCCAGGAAAACAGTGCAACCACGAGTGTAATCATGGCTCTGGCTTTGGTAATTAGCTTTATATCCTTAGTGCCTAGCAACCTTACCTGAAATATGGGCAGGAGGGGGAGCAGCAGTGGTGGCAGCTCACGTTAACATGGGGACGTATTCTTGGCTAAGGTACCTCACCCAGGGGGCCACCACACCGACTTGGAAACCTTAGCGGGTTGCTTAGTATTAAGAGTATTCTGTGAAAACCTCATAGTGGATCCCTAGCCATTCACCTCGAAAGTGTTGACAGGTTTGGCCGACCCAGGCTAGATGGAATACGCGGCTTGTGGGTAAAGTTGTACCACCTCTACAAAGTTTAAAACTGATATATCAGCCGTGCTCACTATTAAGAGCAGCCTAGACCCTCACATGATAATTGAACTTGAAGATGAAAATAAATCATGGTCCTTTATGGTTCAAGTGGTTCTAAGCTTATGTTGGTGATTATTTATGTTGATGATATATATATGCTGAAGATTATCGCTTATGCTTAAATGGGTTTGGTATATACTTACACTTAGTAATCAGGTGTTGATAATAAAATGTTGACCAACTAAAATGCTAACTGCATTAAACTTTAGCTTTACCTTGTTACCTTGCATTTTCACCCCACTTGCTGAGCCCCGACCATAAGTGAGCTCACCCTTGCTTAAATTTTGATCAGAAGTTTGCAGATAAAGATATGATGCTGAACTCCATGGATGCTAGTCTAGTGATACCCCCGGTCATCTTCCTGTGGAAGGATGTCCATGTTTCACTGTACTTTGATGAATAAAGGTTAAAACATTACGTCTACTCGAAGTGTAATATGTTAATATAATCTTTATTTACGCTTTTATGCATTGTTCTTTTGATATATTACACTTGTGATGTCAACATATGTGTGGATATAGATCTTAGCACACATATGCTATGCATTCGGTTTTGCCCCTTAAAACCAGGTGTGACAGAAGTGGTATCAAAGCAATGTGACTGTAGGTCGCTAGAATAGTTAGAAATGGAAAGCCCAGTCAGTCCTTCAAAACATGGTCTATTTTTCTCCACAAAAACTTGCTTTATATCAAAACTCGTCTCTTTTATCTTCAACTCTTCTAGTCTAATTTTTGGTCTAGCAGAAAACTCTGCTCAGAAGCACTACAAGATGATCAATTTAGGTTACAGAATTTGAAGAGAAGTTTGCCTGAAGGAACCTTTTTGAAGCTATTGAAGATGCCCCGTTCTGTGTCTTATCCCCACCCTACAAGAAGCTTCGTTATGGATCCCTTGGATCTATTACCAGACATCTTGGTTAGGTCGTTAGGATAGCTCTATAGTAGTAGGTTTTTCGACTAGATCGGCAAGGACGATGTTATATTATTTTATAGTGGTTTTCTAATCCATAATACTTGCTATATAACCCTTGATTTCTTCTACTCTTGTTTTCTTGCCATTGTATTGTCATCCTTGGACAATATCTACCTCGATATATTGAACCCTTTGTCTCTCTACTTCTCTCCTTGAAAATGCCTTTGTGTTTTGTATCCTTAAAAAAACTTTCTCATATCCTTGGTTGTGTAATATATCCTCGCTTCATCAGTTAGTGGTTATCTTATTTTACTCTTGGCCATTAACAATAATGTGTTGAATCTTATCTAACTCCTAGTTATTTCTTATTTGATTCCTTGATTTTATAATCTCTTTCTTATTCCCAGCCTTGTCTCTCCTTAAAAAACTATGTTAGACTGTTCTCTTTTTGGTTGATCATATAGCATCGAGTTGAGTTATGCTAGTGTGCTTGAGTTCCTGTTAGCTGTCTTTGTGACCGTGTTTGATTTGCTTCTTTGTAATGATTGTTGGTGTATTGTGTGACTTCTGTCCACATTGACGTTAGTTACTAGGTAAAACCTTAGATAGTTGGGTTCTCTCTACTCTTTATAGTCTGTCCTAGCTCAATCTTTTCGTCCCTTCTTTACTATATCCATACAGATGTCAGACCGTGGAATGTCAACTACAAGTGATGTCACTAAGTGCAAAGAATGCATTGTATTGGCAACTCCTCCAGCTAAGTCTCAGATGGAACAGTTCAAGAAGGCGCATGCACAGTTTCTGCAAGCAACATCTCAAGTGGTAGCTAGACTCCAACAAGTTGATTTAGCAGAATTTATAGCACCTGAGCAGACTACCGATAACCATATGACATTAACCACAACATCACCCTCGATAGTTGACTTAGAGAAGCTATTATATGCACAAGCTCTGATAATACAAAAAGCATCTCAACTCACCTCCTCATACCAGCAAGTGTTGGCAAGTCGAAACGTCACTAGAAATGAAACAACTAATGAACAGACACAAAAGGATGCACACCAATAGACAAATGATCTTGGAACATGTTGTTGCGAGTACTATGGAATTCCTTGTCGCCAGATCAGTACAAACGAAAGTGAAACTACAAAATAGAAGAACCGGATTTTATTTTCTGGCATAAAAAGTCAATGGTCTCCCCAAGAACAACTAATAGCAGATGCACTGTCAGACAATGGATTGTCAGGTATTCCAAAAAGGAAACATCACAAGGATGCCCAGCTACAAAAAGAAGCACATGAGTGTTACATTGATGGATGGACTATCACCTACACACAGTTTCAGCCCCGTCGTCGCATCAGGTCCAAGAAACAAAAATGGAAACATGGAAAAAGTCAAGAAATAACTTCAAGAAAAGCTTGTTATCTATGTGGACGTGAAGATCATTACCTTCGTAACTGTCCTGAGAAGAGTTCACTATCGAACACCTCCGAGATTAAGCTATCTCAGTCTCAAGACATGGGATATGAACCAAAATGCATAGAAACTTCCATCAACATCGTGAAGAACAACAAAAGGAATAGAATAATGTTTGGATACATGAGTAGTCCACCTCAACCACAAGAAAAACCCCCAAAACACATGGATACCCAAATAGAAGAGTCAAGCCAGACTCAGCTATATGAGATACAGACCTCCAATCATCCCTCATTCCCGGTTGGTCAAGCAAAGTTGACTCACAAAGAACTCAAAGCAAGAGGTGCTTGCTACTACTGCAAAAATGAAGAACATATTATTCGTGAATGCCCCAAGAAGCGTCTAGACCAACTAAAGAAGAAGACGGTGAAGCAAGACCCAAACAATAATCTAGAAGATCAACCAGTTATAAATATGATGATGAAGATCGCTTGATTTGTAGTCATTGCAGAGCGAAGAAACAATAAGTTCCTTAAGTTTAGAAGAGTTCAATGTGAACCAAGAACCTACAAGTAACCATATATCACCATTGTTTTCTTGCTAGCCTTCCCTAATCTCGAGGACGAGATTCTTTTTAAGGGGGGTAGATTTTGTAACACCCTAAATCCATTAATTAAAGATAACTTAGTTTATATTATTATTTTTCAATAGAAACAAAAATAAATACTTATGATTTCGAATAATAAAATGGTAATATAAATAAATTGAACAATTCTAGAATAGATAAAATTTTACCAAGTGTTTGTAGTATTCATTATCAGTGCATGATTTCTTTGTTTGCTAGTGAATTTCAAATTCAATTATTAGAATTCAAAATGATATGAAAAACCACATTTTTATAAAATAATAATGAATTAATGGACAATAAAGTATTTTGAGGTGTTGATAAAATTCTTGAAATTATTCCGTTTCTATGTGAATTCATTTCATAAAATATAATAAGTTGTTAAATAATCAAGTTTCGAATAAATATAAAATTTATTTTTTTTATAAATTTATCATACTTTTTTATTTATACTCATATATATATATATATATATTTAAATATATTTTAAATTTTTTTAGAAAGGAACTTGTATTTGAAAAAAGAAAAAAGAAAAAAAATAAAAGAAACCAAACCCTAACCTAGCCGGCCATATGGCCCATTTGGCCCAGCCGACCGCCCCCTCCCTTTCCTTTCTCACACGCGTGCGGGCCCCATCAGCAGACGCCTCCCTCCTCTTCCTCTGGTCGCCGCCAGGTGCTCGTGCCGCGCCCCGCGCGCGCCCACGCGTAGAGCACGCCGTCGCACCACGCCGGGCTGACCCCGCCGCGCCGCTCGTCCTGCCACGCTCGGTCGGCCCCGCACCGCGCGAGCACTGCCCCGTGCCCGAGCCGATCCGACGACCGGGCCCCGCACCGGAAACCGCCGCCTCTTCCTCCCACGTTTCCCCTTCTCTCTCCCTCCATGAAGACCTCCATTGATGGCCATCAATGGAGTTTAAGGCCGGTCGTCGACCGCGACTATCTGACTCCTAGCGCCCATCTGCTTTCCTCTCCTCACTCTATAAAATCTCGATCGAGCCAGAGCTTCCTCCTCTACCGAGCAGCCCAAGCCTCTTCCCTCCTTCTCTCTCTCGCAACGCCGCCTCGCCGGAACAGTCCGTCGTCGACCGTGCAGCTCGCCCAAGCCACCGGACGTTCGCTCTCGTGCCGCGTGGCTAAGCCAGCGTGGACAAGTTCTATCGCCGGAGCTCGCCCAGAGAACACACCACACCACATCTTGCTCGCTGAACACCGTACCGTCGATCGCTGTTCGTTGTCGTCTAACACCGCTCGTGCAGCGACCCAGCCATGATCCGCTCTCAGCCTCCCTACCACCAAAGAACGAAGTCCCTGGTGCTTCATCCCGTCTGTATACCCACGCTCGCATCGTGCTGCTGCGCTCGTCTGCGTTGCTCGTCGTCGACGCAGTTGCTCGCCAATGCCTCGCCAAAGCTCGCACCATCGTCATGCCCCGTGACACCGAGAGTCTCTGCGTTGCACCAGTCTCCCTCGCTGGCGCCGTCGAAACCGCTTTCGTCGACGCCTTTTTCGCTCAGTTCGCTCTACTCGTACTAAACCAAGGTAGAAGATAATAATACCCCTACGATCTATGTTTAATAGTGTAGTTATCCTTGTGTCATTTTTCAATTTATAAAACGATTATTTGGAGCGCAAATAAATCGATTAATGTAATGTTAGTTTCATATGTTTATGCGAAATAATTTATTCAGCATTCACAATAATTTACATATTTCATTAATTTATGATCGTTAGATTCGATTCAGATGTAGTCATCAAATTAAGAAATTAAAAATAATTATAGCCTTTATGTTTTAGAATAAAGAGATAGTTGTTTACAATGCTATATGTGTACAAAAAATATATAAATTTATCGGTTACCCCTCATAGTCTATTTTTAATTATGTTTTGGTCCTTGATATAGTTTCTATTATAAAATGTATATTTTGGAACCCAAATAAAATAGAAATGTTTTGCTAGTTCTATAATTATGTGACAAGCATTTTTTGTGTTTCGCGCGATTCACATATTTTTGTAGTTTAATTTATATTACGGTCGTTATACAAGAAATATTAAAATGACCCTTTCCAATAGATATCATGTTTTCAATGTTCATTATAGATGTTTAAGTATAACCTTCTTAAATAGAACTTAAAAGAAACTGTAGACCATATGTTTTATAATAAAATAAAAGATGAGTAATTATAAAGTATAATTTAGTTTTGTATTCAAGTTTTGTGCGTATATAAATTGCTTATTCATAGAAAGAATAGAATTTTCTAAAGATACTAAAATAATAGAATTGGTGTTCATATCTTTAAAATGATGACCTATTGGTTTGAATGTATTTTTCTCAACAAATATAGATTTAGTGCTTTCCTAATGGAATGATAATTATTTATTATCTCTTCACATAAAACTCATTTAGTCTCATATTTAAGTATCCGTAATTATATGCTTTACAATAGAAATATGTCATATAACTTTTCTAATAATAATATAATGGCTTAATTAAGTGCTCACATCGTCATAACTAAAATGATAGTTAATAATATATCCATAAATATAGTATTCATTTTAAATATCTAGGTCATATGTTCCTAAACTAAAGGTAAAGATAAGTAATAGATTAATTATGTTTTCTCATAATCTAGTTAATTAGATTTATATTTCAATTTGTTCACAACTGGTTATACAGGCTTAATAAAAATAGAGGCTAGTGTTTTCTTAAGCAAAAGTAAAGATAATTAATTGTTTCATTATCTCTCATAAAAATCTATTAGACCATGTATTTTCTTAATGAAAATAAATATAACTATTTGTTTAATGATCTTTTCACATAAAATCTGTTTAGGCTTGTACCTTAAGGTCTTTTCAAATAAAAGTTTTATTATATGTTCCATAATGCTTCATAAATTAATAATGTATTTCATAACGCATTAATCTTAGATATATAACACATATCTTCTCTAAAAGGTTAAAAAGGTTTAATATTGTTATAATGTGTTCTATCATCCTATAAACCCTTAATCTTAGACATATCACATATGACGATTTATAAAATATTAAATTGGTGAACTTAATATTTGTAGATTTGAATTAAGATACTTTTAAGCTCGTGTCTTGTTTTATAAAGTATAGATCACACATTTTTGAAAAGAATACCTTTTTATTATAACCCTTGCAGTGTAATATTTTTTGAAAACCGAACGCTCTTTTCGTTAGGCTTTCTTTTAGATTTACGTATGGTGAATGTTGTATGTTATTGAGTGGTGTTTGTTCTTCTTGTTTGTTTGTGTGATATTCAGTGGTTGATCTAGTAGTTAAGAATCAAGATCTATTCCTATCCATGGAAGAACCTCAAGTTTTCAATAAGCAAGGCAAGTGGACTTCTCCCTCTGCATACTCTGTTTGATCCCAAACAATACATTTAATAATGTTTATTCTTGGATATATATATGCATAATTTGATGGGTTACCTATTCAGATACACCTAACCTCTCCAACCTTATTCCTTGTTAACCTGGGTTTTGATCTAATCAAGTAGCTATGCTATTGCTACAACTTTAACTTTATGCTGGTACTCCTACTGAGGATATTAATGTTCCAAATGGTAAGTTTACATTATTGTTGTTAATCCGATGATTAAGCAAGATCATATTGTGATAATTGGAACATGCAGTGACCACCCAGGAAAACAGTGCAACCACGAGTGCTATCATGGCTCTGGCTTTGGTAATTAGCTTTATATGCTTAGTGCCTAACAACCTTACCTGAAATATGGGAAAGAGGGGGAGCGGCAGTGGTGGCAGCTCACGTTAACATGGGGACATATTCTTGGCTAAGGTACCTCACCCAGGGGGCCACCACACCGATATGGAAACCTTAGCGGGTTGCTTGGTATTAAGAGTATTTTGTGAAAACCTCATAGTGGATCCCTAGCCATTCACCTCGGAAGTGTTGACAGGTTTGGCCGACCCAGGCTAGATGGGATACGTGGCTTGTGGGTAAAGTTGTACCACCTTTGCAGAGTGTAAAACTGATATATCAGCCGTGCTCACGGTTAAGAGCAGCCTGGACCCTCACTTGATAATTGAACTTGAAGATGAAAATAAATCATGGTCCTTTATGGTTCAAGTGGTTTTGAGCTTATGCTGGTGATTATTTATGTTGATGATATATATATGCTGAAGATTATCGCTTATGCTTAAATGGATTTGGTATATACTTACACTTAGTAATCAGGTGTTGATAATAAAATGTTGACCAACTAAAATGCTAGCCGCATTAAACTTTAGCTTTACCTTGTTACCTTGCATTTTCACCCCACTTGTTGAGCCCCGACCATAAGTGAGCTCACCCTTGCTAAAATTTTGATCAGAAGTTTGCAGATGAAGATATGATGTTGAACTCCATGGATGCTAGTCTAGTGATACCCCGATCATCTTCCTACGGAAGGATGTCCATGTTTCGCTGTACTTTGATGAATAAAGGTTAAGACATTACATCTACTCGAAGTGTAATATGTTAATATAATCTTTATTTACGATTTTATGCATTGTTCTTTTGATATATTACACTTGTGATGTCAACATATGTGTGGGAATAGATCCTGGCACACATATGCTATGCATTCGGTTTTGCCCCTTAAAACCGAGTGTGACATCAGATCTCCCCCTCACCTGCGCACCCTGCAGCTGGGCCCAACCTATCAACCTCGTTAACCCTCAATCGTTGATCGCCCTGGCACACTGGTCAGTGCGGGCCCGCGCCCGCGTCCGCGTGCTTGCCCGTGGAATCTGATCTCGACTGTTCATTCGCGATCGTGTGGCTAAGAAAGCCCGATACCACTTCGTGTGGTCTTTTTGCTTAAGAGACCCTCGATTTCCTAGAAAACAACCCGCTATCCCTTACTTTCGCGCGCAGGCCCCTCTAATCTTGCAGATTGAACCCTGGACTTTTATTTAATCACAGAATTGGACCTAATTTTGTATTTTAAACTTCAAAACTTGTTTATTTCACATCTTTTGCATATGAACTCGAAATTGAGTGATTCAATTGCAAAATGTTCATAGGATTATTCTCTATCCAAATAAATTATGATCATCCACTGTCTGCACATTCAAATTTTATGCCTAGACTATAGGTTAGTTTATATAATGGTTTATTTATTTAATAAGATAAATAAAAAGGAAACCCTAGTGGTAATTAGATGTTTAATCTTGTGAGATTAATAATATGGATTTATCGGTGTAATTTTGTGTCTTATTAAATTAAGTGAAATCCAATTATGTAGTCCATGGAGATAAACAACACTTAGAGAATAAAAAACTACTAAATGTGTTAGTTCATCCTATAACCTAAACTACCTCTTGAGTTTATGCTATTCTTTTGAGATGTGTTCACTTGTTTGTACATGATTGGTGTGTTGTTCATTTATCTTTATCCAAATGTATTGAATGCACGATTGCTTTATTTAGACGACGAGCAGCCCGTGGTTCCTGAGTGTGTTGCCGAAGACCTTCCTGAGCAACAACTTGGTGAAGGCAAGTGTCATCTGACCTACTATGTCCTACTTACTTTATAATTCACCTTCCCGCATTACATTATTTGAAACCTAAGGATTGACTAGTCTGTATTTATCTTGTCTTTGCTTAACTTTTGGGCTATTGTGGTTAGCTTCATGCTATTGCTTTAATTTAATCAACGAACATGATGTGAATCTTTATGATATGATGATGTTATCCCGATGATGATCTTGTGATACTTTAGGGGACTCAGGTTGTTTCCTGAGTACCTCTCCATAAGGACCTGTTCATTGAGTGACCACCCAGGATAATAGTGTAACCATGAGGGTGGAATGGGATGCCCTTAACTGAATAATTAGAATATTAGATGAACCTAGGGGTGTAGTTGGCTTTGCCGGAGAGCCGTCAATGGGGGCTAGGGCATAGTGCTCGCTCTGCTAAGGGTGGGTGCCGATGTTCATTCGATTTGGTTTTGTTAGTCACCCACCTTAGGGAGGGGTACTGTGTTTGTATGACTGGCGAAACCTAATGAGCAGCTATGCACCAGGGGAGTCTTTGTAAAGGCTACATAGTGAGACCCTACCAGGTCACATTGGTAGTTATCAATGGGGGGTCATGATCTCCAGGCAGAATGGGAATCACGACTCATGGGTAAAGTGTGCAACCTCTGCAGAGTGTTAGAAACTACTATATCAGTCGTGCTCACGGTTAAGAGCAGCCTTGGGATCCTCTTTGATTAGAAGAACTTTGGATACTCTTTTATGATGATGGTTAATGATGGTTATAATTATGATCTCTGGTATTTCCTCTTGGAGGGAGTACATTTGGGTAATAACTAGGTTTATTACTAAAATTTGGCTCTACTATTAGTAATAAATATTTGATCAACTAAAAGCAACTGCTTAACCTTAACTCCACATACAGTCAGTCCACTTTAGCCAAACGGGAAATTTGCTGAGTACATTGATGTGTACTCACCCTTGCTTCAAAAACACCCCCACCCTAGGTTGTCCCCACTGTATTCAGTGCTCAGGAGGAGATGCAGGCAACATGGAGGACTTTGAGGAGTTTCAGGACTATGACAAGTTTTAGTTTTGTTAGTGGCAAACCCCCAGTTAGCTGCCTGTGAAGGCCTTATCTGCTACGTTCGCTTTTCCACACTTTGATGATATTAATAACAATGTTATGTTAATGACTCTGTGGGTGTCTTGGATATCTTGATGTAATAAAGTACCATTTCCGCTATTTATTTTGAGCAATGTGTGATGATGTCCAATTATGTAATCGTTGTGTACATGAGATTCTGATCCTAGCACGTACATGGCTCGCATTCGGTTTGCCTTCCAAAATCGGGTGTGACATAAGTAGTATCAAAGCCCTTGCTGACTGTAGGACTGCTAACCAATACTTGAATGGTCGCCCTAAGGACTATAGACCCTTACCCTTACCTTGACCTTTGGTGTCACTTCAAAAATTGGTCATCTTGACCAATGCTATGTTATATTACTATTTATATACTTATCTTACAAAATTTTTGTCTCACTCTGCTTTTTGTTTACTTGCTGGTCATATAGTTCTACTCTCACTCTTGTGCTTACGATGTCTTTTGTAGATTGCACGCATTAGATGCACTGCATGTAAGTCAGTGATCCCCTTTTTGCCCTCTCGCCTTGCGGAGCGCCCACTGCACCACACGGTGATGGGTCTATCTAGCCACCTGGAGAGACTGCATCGTCGCCTGCATGAGGAGCAGGAGCGCTGACGCCAGGAGTAGGAGCAGCAGGACTCTTCCCCTCGCCTCAGCAGGAGGTGGAGTCTGGGAGGTAGCCTTCCCCTGCACCTCAGCGAGAGATGCCCCCTATACCACCACAGGACATCCTGGCTGTTGGAGGAGACCCTGATGGAGACAGAGACGACGACGTCGGTGGCAGTTCGAGCAACAGCACGGAGCTCTTAGAGGAGCAGGAGCTGGAGGGATGGATCGCTAGACCCATCACTTGTGACGCCGCTCGTGGGTGTCACTTCCACGATGCCCTCGACAACATGTTGCGTCGGGCCTTTGACGGACACACTTGGTCTATTGAGTACCGTTGTGTAGTCTACCAGCATTGTCATGGGTTATACCCGGACCAGTGGGAGGCTACTTGCTTGGTGCGCCGTCCGGACGATGATCTCCAGGATGCAGAGGCCTTCTTAGAGCATTATTCTATCACTGAGAGGGATATTGCCAAGGCAGCCATGCCAGATGCTGCACGGCGTGCGCTTTCGCAGTACTGCTTATTTAGTAGGGTAGCTGACGGCCTCAACCCTAAGTACTACCCTCGTCGTTCTACCAGCGGAGCTGGAGGTATGATTGTCTCACCTATTGGTGAAGGCAATCCCAGGCTGAATAGCATGGTCAACCTGGTCGTTGTCCTCAACACCGAGCTGGACGACGCCCTTGAAGAGTTGGACAAGGTTCGGGCGGAGGTTGTGGAACTACGTGCTGAGCGCGCAGTGTACCACTATCAGGATGGTTGTTCCCTCGCTCCTGTCGAGATTCAGCACTCTTACCACTCACCGCCTTGTGGTCGCTTTGATTACGGCACACCTGACTGCACGACCCAGATAGATTTGGAGCCATAGATCGATAGTATCAGAGTCTATAATAATGCTTAATTCAGTGTCTTAGTCTTAGTCAGTCTTAGTTAGTGTTAGTTTGCTTTTCATGTTTCTCTATGTCTGTCGTCATCAACTTTTAATGAAGTTGGATCTTTGTAATGATTATCACAAAAGTGTGGGTATTCCCTGCCACTTGGTGTAGTTATTAATAAAGTCAGTTATTTAGTTGGGTAACCCATTTGTTTCCACTTTACTCTTTATCTGAGAAGTTGTGTTGGCTGTGTTGAGAGTCAGTGAAGATGATCGATTGTTTAGTGTTTGAAGGTGTCCATATACCTTTTCTTATGCTGAAAGACTGCAGAGTCAGATCTGATGTGTGTGTGCTTTCTACATATGTCTAAGAACAGGCACTGAGGTGGAAGGCGTGTTCAGCAGGAGCAGCAGGCACCCCAGGAGGAGGCAGCTCAGCAGCAGTTGCCACCACCACCCCTGATGACCATTGAGCAGATGTTCCTGATGCAAACCCAGACAGTCAGCAATGAAGCAGGTGTAGCAGCAGCAACCCCCACCTCAACCTTAGATACAAGTTCAGATGCCGCAGATGCCCAGGGACAAGCGGGTGGAGTTCATGAGGGGCCATACCCTATCTTTGCCCATTCTGCAGACCTCATGGACACTGAAGATTGGTTGCACACTGTGGAGCGTGAGTTGCACACTGCTCAGTGGAACGATCGTGAGAACGTCCTGTATGGTCCCTGACTGCTAAGGGGAGCAGCACAGTCCTGGTGGGAGTCTTACCTCACCACCCATGCCGACCCTAAAGCCATCACGTGGGAGGAGTTCAGGGAAAACTTCTATCATTACCATGTGCCTGAAGGACTGATGATAGTAAGGAAGGAGAAATTTCTAGCATTGAAGCAAGGTCCACTATCTGTCAGTGAGTACAGGGACAAATTTCTACAGTTATCACGTTATGCACCTGAAGATGTCAATACAGATGCTAAGAGGCAGTACCGCTTTATGAGAGGTTTGGTTGATCCCCTTCACTACCAGCTGATGGACCACACTTTCCCCACCTTCCATCATTTGATCGATAGAGCCATAATGACCGAAAGGAAGCGCCGAGAGATGGAAGACAGGAAACGCAAGATTGGTGGATCTCAGGCCAGGAGTAGCAGTCGTCCCCGCTACTCAGGCAACCCACCTCAGCAGTTCAAACAAGGTCACCAGCATCAACGTCAGCACCAGCAGCAGTACCAGAGACAGTTCCCATAGCAGCAGCAGTACCGTCAGAACAACCAGCAAGGAGGGAATCCATACCAGCGCCAGATCAACCAGGCACCTCGCCTTCCTGCCCCAGCAACCAATCAGAACAACTAAGTAGCTACAGCGCAAGGAGGAGGCTGCGGATGTTTCCATTGTGGGGAACAAGGCCACTAGCGAATCATTGCCTAAAGAGAGCAGCTCAGCAGCAGCCAGCTTCCAATGCCCCTGCCAGGCAGAATGCATCGCAACAAGGAGACAATAACTGTGGGCAGCCTCGTGCCCAGTATGGAAAGGTGAACCACCTGGAGGCCGACATAGTCCAAGAGACCCTAGGAGTGGCACTAGGTACGTTCTCAATCGAATAAAATTCTGTAAATGTGTTATTTGATACTAGAGCAATGCATTCTTTTGTGATTGCATCATGGGTAGAAACACACAATATACCAATAGCACCCATGTATCCACCTATGAGGGTTAGTTTAATTGGTGGGAGGACCCAAACAGATAGATTTTGCCCCAGTGCAAGAGTTCAAATAAGGGGGATAGAGTTCCCCGCTGATCTGATAGTAATGGGTACCCAGGATGTAACCATAGATGTCATCCTAGGGATGAAGTGGCTTACCAAATATCAAGCAAGCCTTAGCTGTGAAGTTAGTGTCCTTATCGGGAGAGGAAGTGTTAGTGGAGTTGGTCTTGTCTAGACCAAGGAAAGGAAGTTGTCACCAAGTCACCACCCATATTAAGGAAATTGAGCCATCATAAGCTATCAAAGTAGTATCAGAGTTCCCAGATGTGTTTTCTGACCAGGCATGCCACCCGAAAGGAAAGTTGAATTTGCCATAGAGCTTATACCTGGCACCGCCCCTATTTCCAAGAGAGCATATCGAGTGTCCGGACCAAAATTGGTGGAACTCAAGAAGCAGATTGATGAGTTGTTGGAGAAAGGCTACATCAGACCAAATACTTCGCCTTGGGCCGCCCTAGTGTTATTTGTGGAGAAGAAAGATGGTACAAAGAGAATGTGCATCGATTATAGATCCTTGAATGAAGTCACTATCCAAAACAAGTACCCCTGCCCAGAATTGAAGATCCATTCGACCAGTTGAGAGGAGCTAGTGTGCTCTCGAAGATAGATCTGAGGTCAGGCTACCATCTGCTCAGGATCCAGCCTTCGGACATACCGAAGACCGCATTTATCACCAAGTATGGATTATATGAGGTCACGGTTATGTCATTTGGGTTGACAAATGCGCCAGCTTATTTCATGTACTTTATGAACAGTGTGTTCATGGACTATCTCGACAAGTTCGTAGTGGTGTTCTTTGATGATATCCTTATATATTCCTAGAATGAGCAAGAGCATGAAGAGCATTTGAGGAAAGTATTGCAAAGGCTATAGGATTGTCAGCTATATGCCAAGCTGAGCAAGTGCGAATTCTAGATCAGCGAAGTCCTGTTCTTGGGTCATATTATAAACCAAGATGGATTAGCTGTCGATCCAAAGAAGGTAGCAGCTATTCTGGACTGGAAAGCACCGAAAGACGTCCAGGGAATCAAGAGTTTCATTGGAATGGCCGGCTACTATCAGCGTTTCATTGAAGGTTTTCCAAGATTGCCAGGCCAATGATAGCCTTGCTGGCAAAGAAGGTTGAGTTCAAGTGGACCCCAGCGTGCAAGAGTCCTTTGAGACATTGAAGAAGTTGACGACAACACCGATATTGATTCTGCCAGATGTTCACAAGCCATTCTTAGTGTATTGTGATGCTTCGTACACCGGACTGGGATGCATATTAATGCAGGAACAGAGAGTAGTGGCGTACTCGTCCTGACAATTGAAGATTCATCAGAAGAATTATCCCACTCATGATCTGGAGCTAGTAGCAGTGGTTCATGCACTGAAGACCTAGGGGCACTATTTGTATGGGCAAAAGTGTGATATCTACATAGATCACAAGAGTCTCAAGTACATATTCACTCAGTCAGAGCTAAACATTAGGCAGCAAAGATGGCTGGAATTGATCAAGGACTATGAGCTGGAGATACATTATCACCTTGGCAAAGCTAATGTGGTTGCAGATGATTTGAGCAGAAAGAGCCAAGTCAACATGATGGCCGCTCACCCGATGTTGTACGAGCTAGCAAAGGAATTCGACAGGCTGAGTCTCGGATTTCTAAACAACATTCAAGGAGTGACCGTTGAGCTAGAACCCACTCTAGAGCAAGATATTAGGAAGGCTCAGAAACACGATGAGAAGATCAACGAGTAGGGATGGCTGTTGGACCCATGGGTATGGATACCCATGGGTTTCGTACCCGATGGATATGGATACGGGTAGAAAAACTTACCCGCGGGTCCTATCGGGTCAGATACCTGAAATATATCGGGTCGGGTATGGGTAAAATACTTTACCCGCGGGTATCCAGTAGATATCTGAGATATCAATATACCTCTTTAAATGTGCTACATCCACTAAAAATTAAGGACCCTAATAGAATGGAGCCAAAAAATACACAACAATCCTGGTTTTGTTGCATGCTGGTTGCTGCTACTTCACCATGGACACAGGCATGACCATGGGCTGCTCTTGCTGGCGGCAGGCTGCTACTACTATACACCATGTCACAGGCTGCTAGAGCTGGTTGCTGCATGCTATTTTTATTTATCAATTTATCATGGCGCATGTGTTGTTGATTAATGAATATTAATTTGTGCTAACAGTCAACTGTAATGTACTAGAGACCAATGAGACATTGACAATGTTATGACTGTCAACTGTCATGAACTCATTAAGCTTTTATTCTCTATACATTTAAATCTATTGGATGCGATAATTATGAGTTGAGATATTGTATCGATGTGTAGCCAAATATAGTCATTCTCGTGTTGTACTGGTGCTTAGATGGAAACTAAAATATTTTATGTATTTATTATAACACTAATTGAATGTTATATATCCACTGGATACCCAATACCCGGTGGATACCCGATGGGCACGGGTACGGGTACAGTTTCTTGCCCGATTGGCTTGGTGGATATGGATATTTGTAGAAGTCTTGGGTACAATTTTGGGTTGGGTATTATTATACTCGAACAAAATCCGACCCGCTGTCATCCCTATCAACGAGATTCGACAGCTGATCATAGATGGGAAAGGGAAAGACTTCCGTGATGACGCAGAAGGAGTGGTATGGTTCAAGGATAGACTGTGTGTTCCCGACATCAAATTGATCCAGGAACTGATTCTACAGGAGGCTCATGAGACAGCGTATTCCATACACCCTGGTAGCGAAACGATGTACCAAGACTTGAAGAAAAGATTCTGGTGGTACGAAATGAAAAGGGAGATAGCAGAGTAAGTGGCTATATGCGACATTTGTTAGAGAATCAAGGCAGATCATCAGAGACCCGCAGGTTTGTTGCAGCCGTTGCAGATTCCTCAGTGGAAATGGGATGAGATTGGGAAAAACTTTATAGTTGGTCTGCCCCGCACTCGTGCTGGTTATGACTCCATCTGGGTAGCAGTGGATCGTTTGACAAAGGTGGCCCATTTCATACCAGTCAAGACTACCTATAACAGTGCAGTGTTGGCACAACTATATATGTCTCAGATTGTATGCTTCTAGGGTGTTCCAAAGAAGATAGTATCAGACAGGGGTACCCAATTCACTTCTCATTTTTAGCAATAGTTACATGAAGCTTTGGCACACATTTGAAGTTCAGTTTAGCTTATCACCCGCGGACAGATGGTCAGACTGAGAGAACCAACCAGATTCTCGAAAATATGTTGAGAGCTTGTGCATTGCAAGACAAGTTAGGTTGGGACAAGTGTCTACCGTATGTAGAATTCTCTTACAACAACAGCTACCAGACCAGTCTGAAGATGTCACCATTCCAAGCACTTTATGAGAGGAACTGTAGAACTTCGTTGCATTGGGACCAACCCGGCGAAAGGCAGGTGTTCGGTCCAGATATTCTGCTTGAGGTCGAAGAGAACATCAGGATGGTTCGAGGGAATCAGAAGACAGTGCAGTCTAGGCAACAAAGCTATGCTGATACCAGAAGAAGAGAATTGAGTTTTGATGTGGGAGATTATGTCTACTTGAAGGTGTCACCTATCAGAGGAATCAAAAGGTTCGGAGTTAAGGGCAAGCTAGCACCTCGATACATTAGACTGTACCAGATCTGAGCAAGACGTGGAGAAGTGGCATACCAACTCAGCTTACTAGAAAGTCTGTCAGTCGTGCATGATGTGTTTCATGTGTCTCAGTTGAAGAAATGCTTGCGAGTGCCAAAGGAGCAACTGCCAACCGAGGATCTTAAGGTTCAAGAAAATTTGACATATATTGAGAAGCCCACTTAGATTCTAGAGACAGCAGATAGAATAACTCGAAGAAGTACCATCCTGATGTGCAAAGTCAAGTGGGGCCATTACTCAGAGGAAGAAGCAACCTAGGAAAGAGAAGATGATTTGAAAGCCAAGTACCCTGAACTCATTGCTAGCCAACCCTAAATCTCGAGGGCGAGATTCTTTTTAATGGGGGATAGGTTTGTAACACCCTGAATTTGGGGGTATAAAATTTCTTCTCTAAATACCTACCAAATTCAGGTGTTACCCTTTGTCTCTTGCTCTCTAGTCTCTCTCTCTCTTTTCCTTCTGAGTAGAATTAGGTTAATTAAGTGAGGGATTTATTATTTTATGTTGTCAAAACTATGTGAGTCATGATTTGTTGCATCATGCTGAGCCTAAATTACTCTTTGAATTGATGCACATGTTTGAATCGGTTTGAATTTGAAACTTGGTTTGAATTTAATTTGAAATCCATAGAGAAAATAAAAAATAAAAGCATTTAGAAAATCCCTGGAAAAAGAAAAAAACCATTTCGGCCCAACCGGCCCAATCTAGCCCAGCCAGGCTGCACGCGCGTCCGCATCTACCCCACCTGTCAGCGACGACCATGCACGTGCTCTCTCTCTCCCTCCCTCCCGCTGCCCGATGGGGCTGTCCTGTCGGCGCCGACCCGTCCGCGCACGCACCCGCTCTCGCTCGCTGCTTCGTGGGAGCTCCTGTTAGCGTTGACCGCCCGTTCGCCCGCTCACCCTCGCTGGTCTGTGGACCCCGCCTATCAGCCACTCCCCTCTTCCCTAACCTCTCGCCCGTGCTCTCTGTCGTGGACGTGCCCACGACCGCGCATTTCCTGGCCACGACCCTCGCGACCGAGCCCTTTTCTATAGCCCATGCCCACTCACTCGCTCCCCTCGCCCAGTTGTGCCCTCAGCCAAACTCTGTCTCTCTCTCTCTCTCGCTTTGTGCGCATGCCCATGGAGCTCCACCGAATATCCACTATCGTTCCATGGCCGACGTCGAGCGTCTGACGTGTTCGTTGCCTCAGTGAGCTCCACCTCTTTGTCAGCAACACGGGACACCTTCCGGTTTGTCCCCAGCCTCTCTATTTTGCCCAGTACGTGCTCACTTGAGCTTTCCCCGCGCAGTCGAAGCCCCACTACTGTCGACCCAAGGCATCCCTATGTCCCTGTCGTTGCTCCGGTGCTCCTAGAGTTTCCCCTCGAGGTGAGCAATCCCCCCATGTCCTTATTTCCCCGTTTGTTGCCCTGTCCTTCGCGCGATTGCTCGCCAGAGCAAGTCCGCTCCACCGTTGGGCCGCTCTGTCGTGGTTCACGCCCTCTGGTGCCCCCACGTCGGCGTTGTGCCCATGGTTGAGTCCGCCGTGTCGCCCTGAGTGCGCCCGAGTCCTTCCCTAGTACCCTAGGCCTTCGCCGTGGTCGTGCCCTCGCCTCCGGTGAGACCTCGCCACTGGAGACGGGCGGTGCCGCCGCGATTAGATCAACCACCCTGCCTGCGCTTGCCGTTAGATCTCGAGCGTTCATTCGAGATCGGGTGGCTAGGGTTTAATTAGATTCAAGCTAATCCCAATCGTCCGATGTAGATCTGGCCGCTCAGATCTCCCCCTCACCCACGCACCTACCAATGGGCCCGACCTATCAACCTGGTTAACCCTCGGTCCCTGACCGCCCTGACCCATTGGTCAGTGCGCTCCCGCGCCTGCATCCGCACGCTCGCCCGCGGAATCTGATCTCAACCATTCGTTCACGATTGTGCGGCTGAGAAAGCCTGATACCCCTCCGCGTGGTCTTTTTGCTTAAGAAACCCTCGATTTCCCAGAAAACAACCCACCGCCCCTCAGTTCCACGTGCAGGCCCCTGTAATCTTGCAAATTGAACCCTGGACTTTTATTTAATTATAGAATTGGACCTAATTTTGTATTTTAAACTTCAAAGATTGTTTATTTCATATCTTTTGCATATGAACTCCAAATTGAGTGATTCAAATTGCAAAATGTTCATAGGATTATTCTTTGTCCAAATAAATTATGATCATCTACTGTCTCGATGTTCTAATTTTTTGCCTAGACTATAGGTTAGTTTATGTAATGGTTTATTTATTTAATAAGATAAATAAAAAGGAAACCCTAGTGGTAATTAGATGTTTAATCTTGTGAGATTAATAATATGGATTTATCCTTGGTGTAATTTTGTGTCTTATTAAATTAAGTGAAATCCAATTATGTAGTCCATGGAGTTAGACAACACTTAGAGAATAACAAACTACTAAATATGTTAGTTCACCCTATAACCTAAACTACCTCTTGAGTTTATGCTATTCTTTTGAGATGTGTTCACTTGTTTGTACATGATTGGTGTGTTGTTAATTTATCTTTATCGAAATGTATTGAATGCACGATCACTTTATTTAGACAATGAGCAGCCCATGGTTCCTGAGTGTGTTGCCGAAGACCTTCCTGAGCAACAACTTGGTGAAGGCAAGTGTCCTCTGACCTACTATGTCCTACTTACTTTATAATTCATAGTCCCGCATTACATTATTTGAAACCTAAGGATTGACTAGTCTATATTTATCTTGTCCTTGCTTACCTTTTGGGTTATTGTGGTTAGCTTCATGCTATTGCTTTAATTTAATCAACGAACATGATGTGAATCTTTATGATAAGATTATGTTATCCCGATGATGATCTTGTGATACTTTGAGGAGTTCTAGGACTATGACGAGTTTTAGTTTTATTAGTGGCAAAACCCTAGTCAGCTGCTTGTGAAGGCCTTATCTACTACGTTTGCTTTTCCGTACTTTGATGATATTAATGACAATGTTATGTTAATGAATTTGTGGATGTCTTGGACATCTTGATGTAAAGGTACCATTTCTGCTATTTATGTTGAGCAATGTGTGATGATGTCCAATTATGTAATCGTTGTGTACGTGAGATTCTGATCCTGGCACGTACATGCTTCGCATTCGGTTTGCCTTCTAAAACCAGGTGTGACATTCCCGCTCACGCTCCTGAGCATTGCGGTGATCACGATGGCGAGAGTTGCGGCGCTCTCGATGTGTTCTTTCATCGAGGGTTTCCCCAGCTTCAGAGGCTTCATCTCGAGAGACAAGTTGAGCTCGATCACATTCTCTAGCTTCATGGTGACGATGTACGTTACAGCGCCTGTTCTGATGTCATCGTGCATCGCGCTAGAGGGGCTCCTCTCCCAGCACGGTGGGCTCGTCGTCAGAAATGGGCGCTGCCTCCACTCTTCCCTGGATGAAGAGGGCATCCGGGAAGAAGGAGCTTGGAGCATTGGTGTGTACCCCCCTCGATCTCCCTTGAGGACGGAGCGGTCGGGGTGATTACTGGTGATGCTCTCTAGGTCTTGTTAGGCCCTGGAGCATTCGCCTCTCTCTGCCAAGTGATCCATGTCCACGCCCGAGTGGGCGAGGTGAAAAACGAAGTTCGTCGTGCTGGAGAAGTCTTAGCTGACCGAGCCACAGCCGTTAGGGCGTTTCTGGGCATGGTCTTGTGCAGGACCACGCCCCTTTGCTCCACCGGAAGGATTCTTGCTGGTGCATTTAACGATTTCCCTGCAGCCATCTTTGGCGATCCCAGGGAAGATTTTTTCTCGGGTGGGACCACTATGCGGTGCAGGGTTCCCTCCTGTCTGCAATGCAGGAGATGCTTTCGAAGCAGAAGATCGCTTCTGGATTGAAGGTGATCATGCTCTTGAAGGTGACTTCCATGGAGTCAGTGTTTATCGACGTCGCACCCCCTACCTGGCGTGCCAGCTATCGGTGTTTGAGATCCGACCTCGCGCTACGTGGATACCCACGAGGTGCTTTTGGGTAGGACGGCATCGTTGATTGCGACTCGATGGTTCATGCGGTAACACAACGGAAAGACATGTAAAATTATACAGGTTTGGGCCACGGGAGCTGTGTAATACCCTACTTCGTGTGGTGATCCTTGTATTGAGATGAGGTTACAAGTTGTCAATTGTGAGTGCAGTGGGCTGGATGAGATGAAAATGGTAGGGGTACTTCCTAGCCTTATATACACGACGAATGGGAGCTATCCCCGCACAAGTGATAAATATAATCCATTCGCCTATCTCCCTGTTTGTAGCAAATCGTCTCCCTACATATCTAGAATCTTCCTCAATCGTCCGTTCGAGTTACCACCGGGAGTTTAGCCTGTCAGGTGATCGCAACCGCTCTGCCCGATATGCTCGTGCTCCCGTAGCACTTAACCGGGTGTTGGTCTTCGTCGGCTTAGATTGGGCTTGCTTGGCCTGGTTGCACTCGGCTGACCCATCCGTAGGATGACCTAGGAGGAGACCTGCTAGGGCCCAGGGCGTGTTTTAGTGTGCGAGAGGACCCGGGGATATCCATCCCCCACAGATCATAATTGCATGCGTCCTTGAAAATTGATCAAATGTTAATAAGTCAAATGTGGATATGATATGTTGGGGGCTTGTTCTCAAATGCTTCGAGTTAAGAACAAGGCAACACAGAAAATGTTAAATATTAAAGTCCTTCGTCCTCCACTTCATTATATCCCTTCGGGATATAAAGAATCTTCGGACGAAGGTTACGAAGGACATACCTTCGTAAACATAAGAACGAGAGATGAATTATTTATATAAATCATGAGGTATAAAATGAACATTCAAATGTTAGCATAGAATCATTTCCATTTTTATTAACATGAATGAATATAAATGACTTCAGATTACAAATGTACCTTCGGTCTTGAGGAAAGCAAGGGTACAAGTGCGATGCGAAGGCAAAAATGACAGGTTCCCCGTGAACAGTACAGAGGTACTGTTCATCTATTTATAGGCATAGGTCGCAGCCTGTGACAAATTACAATTATGCCCCCTTATAAATGTCTACAACAGTATCTCAGACCTATATGAATAAAAAGGTCATTCTATCTCTATGTCGGTTTAAGACGCCGAAGCTCCATAAAAAAGAAGCTTCGGCCATTTCTTCGAGACGACTTCAGCCGAAGCTATTTCTTCGCGTGAGACCTTCGGCGCACCGAAGCACGACCCCAACAGTAGCCCCTTTCGCGGTACTAGATCGTTTTTCGTAACGAGCTTGAGCCGTGAAAAAAGAGCCTCTTCAGCTTCGGGAAGCCGAAGGTCCAAAAAACACCTTCCCTGAGCTCGTTGCGGAGAAACGATCCGGCTTCCGAGCACATGCCAGGCCCACCTTGCAGAGTTACTGTTTGATCTTTGCGGTCCACTGCTCAGCGAGTACAAGTGACCGCCCGTCTGGTGTAAAAATCTTGCCGCTTCGCCTTCTTACCTGCAGTACTATATAAACAAGCAGGTAGGTGTGAAGTTACCACAGCATTCATTGCTATTTGCACTGTTTTGCTGCCAAAATTTTCCACCATAGCCGAAGCTTGACTCTCAGAATCGAACGAAGGTCCGTCTCGACGCTTGCTTCGTCAGAACGGAGAGCTTCGGAGAAAAGAAAAAAGAAAAAAGTTTCTGACTTCCCCAAACTCAGAATCACATGGCACGAGTGCGATCTACTGCCAAAGTTGCACGTGAGGGAGACGAAGCCGAAGGTTCGGACACTATGCCCATCTCCGAAGCGATGCAGCGCTCCGGTCTAGTGACTGCGGAAGAAAAACCTGCTGCCGAAGCAAACCCGACAACAGCCGAAGAAGAAGAAAACATTGATGGGACTGACTCCGAAGATGACTACCACATTGCTACGCCCAGCAAGCCCAGTCACCTGGATTTTGGAAAATCAACTGTTTCAAAAGCTGATCTTTCGAAGATGGTGAAAGCGGGTTATTTCAATGAAGATCAGAAGAAGCTACTCCGCTTCGGGGGAGAAGAAACCACCCCGAAGCCAGGGAAGGATGAGATTGTTATTTTCAAAAGCTTTTTAAAGGCTGGGCTGAGATTTCCTCTGCACAATATTATTGCAGAGATATTGAGGAGGTTTGGTATCTATTTTCATCAATTGACTCCTAACGCCATCGTTAGGCTCAATGTTTATATCTGGGCCCTCCGAAGCCAAGCTGTGGAACCGTTTGCCGACAGCTTCTGCCGAGTTCACGAATTACACTACCAAACAAAGGCCAGAAAAGATGGGCTACATGATAATTTCGGTTGCTATAATTTTGCCTACCGGAAGACAACAAAATGCCCTGTCATTAGCTACCGAAGCAAATGGCCAGCAGGCTGGAAATCTGAATGGTTTTATGTGAAAGTTGACGAAGACAGGGAAAAATTGGTACAAAGCCCTCTGGAGTTAATCTTCGGAGAGACGAGGCCACGCTGCCGCATCGGCGATTTAAAGGGTCCTACCTGGGCTGCTCTGGGTGAATTTGAAATCATTTCAAAACATATTGGCACCAGGGATCTAGTTCAGGAATTTTTGGCATTCAGAGTTTTCCCTACTTTAAAAGAGTGGGAAATGCCGAAGCTGAAGGGAGAAAAGAAGAAGGGGGAGCTGGTCCGTCTGCCCTATCACTTTAAATTCAAGAAGTACTTTAAGAAACCCTGCAAAGAGTGGTTAGACACAGTTGAGACAATGTGCAATGAAATCTTGGGGAATTACTCCAAAAAGGAGGATCAATTAATGACAGCGGCCTTCGGCACCCGACCGAAGCGAAGGCTGAACCGAGTATTTGATGCCCTGGGCTTCGAGTACCCAGACTACGAGCAGCTGAACAAGGGTGCCGAAGGTCTCAAAAGGAAAAGAGTAACTGAAATTCTGACAAAGGATGAAGAGCAACCAGCAGCAGAGAAGAAAATCCCGAAGAAAAGGAAAATATCAAGTCCGAAACGGAAAATATCCGAAGAAGAGAGGACCCCCACACCGCCTTCTACCAGCGACGTGGAAGAAATTTTAAAGGTAATGACTGAACCCATGCCCACGAAGCTAAGTCCATTAGGGCTCCAACTGACGAAGCTTTTTCAAAAGGTGGACGAGCCGGATCAGGCGAAGATAAGCAAACCCAAACGGCAAAGAATCATTACGGTAACTGAAGTTATCGATAAGACGCCGCCAAGGGCGTCAGTTCAGAAAACAGCAGCTGCCGAAAGCACCAAAAACGTCGAAGTCACACCTTCGGAAGTCGCGGCTACCGAAGCCACTACAGCCGAAGATGTTAATTTAGAAACGACCATTGCGGATATTAACAAAATTTTGGAAGACATAGATGCAGAAGAAGCTGGTGTTGCTACTGAAAAATCCATGGCCACAGTGCCTGAAAAAGGAAAAGAAATAGCCGAAGATACTTCGGATGAAGAAGCCTACTCCTTTCAGAATTTAATTGGGCAAAAACTTACAAAAGACGAAATGGAAGAACTTAAAGAGTATGCGAAATCTTGCGGCTACAAACCAGGTGCTCTTCTATTTGGAGGTGTGGATGATGAAAAGCTAGGCTGCATTCGAGACCAGACTGGAGCTAGGATAATCGGTACTCTATCAAAGAGTATCGGTTTTCCGAAGCTAGAGTCAGACATCAGCCGCTACCGACGACAACATGTCGTTGGTAGTTTATTTTACTCCAACTTCAAGGTGAACAACTTGCCACCTAACTTTTGTCACTTCTAATAAAAACATGTCTGACGAAGGTTGTGTTCGTACAGAGTATGCTGCTGAGCAAAGCCTTGCAAATGCAACAAGATCTTGAAGATAAAAAGCATGAAGTTATAATTGGAAATTTGGAAAACAAAATAAAGGAGCAATCAGATGCTTTCGAGAAAAAGAACTTTGAGCTCCAGGCAACCGAAGGTTTATTGGCGGAAGCTGAAGCAAAAATATCAGAACTGAATACGAAGCTACTCCGCCAGTCTGAGCAATTCGAACGAGAAAAACAAGATCTTACTGCGAAACTTGAAGTCGAAGCTCAGCAAAATTCAGATTTGAGAAAACTACTGACAAATCTTCAAGAAAACTGCTTGAAATTTAGCAACAAGTGCATTGAACGACTAAGAAAGATTTTTTACTCAGTTGGAGCCAGTAGTGAAAAATTCACCCCCTCAGCTGAAGATCTGCCGAAGACCTTCGAACATATTGAGGGGGAGATTGACGAGCTCGACGAAGTCATAGCTGGGCATGGTGACTTCTGTGCCTGGGTGGCTTCTCGGGGTACCGCTGCTGCATTTCTGAAGGCCGGCTGCGAACACGGAAAAATTGTCAACAGGCCCAACTTCACCTTATCTCCATCAATCCTGGATGATATGCCTGACCTCGCCCGAAGTATCTCCAATAGATTTATAAAAATGATATGGACAAAAGGCGGGCGGGAGAAAGCTGGAGACGAAGCACGAAGTCATCTTGAACCAGTAAGAAATGATACTTCGGAGTTACCTTTTCCTTTGCTCTTGATTTTTACTTATAATTCCTTGATTTATGTAGGATGACGAAGGTGAAGATGACGCCTAAGTTATGTCGCCGAAGCTGTTGCCGAAGCTGAAACTTAATGAGGATCAGTAGAAATATGCTATAGAAAAACTCAGGATATTTTTGTAACAATTCTTGTAAATACAATTAGACTGTCTTCAAGGAACCTTGTACATACCTTGTAATATATTCTTACCCTTTGCTTGAGGCGCTTTGGTGTGGACGAAATCAGTATTTTGAGCCGAAGGCGAAAAAACACCTTCCCTTCTTTTCGTACACAACGAAGCATAAAAGACCAATTCTCTTTTGTATACAACGAAGCTGATCAACGATCTCTTCTCTTTCGTACATAACATAGCATAACGAATCATAAAAACCTCTTCTCCAAAACTTTTCTTTTACACAACGATTCATAAAAAGCCAATTCTCCCTTCTGCCGAAGCAACCACTTTGGTACACAGATGCTATGAATGAATGCTTATGCATGCAAATGTTATGATGTAATGCAATGCGCGAATGAATGTCCGAAAGCATATGTCCGAAGCCACATTGTCAGCCATTACTTAGAAACAACCACACACTAGCTCTGCATTCCCTTAGGAACGACTTTGGAGCTTCTTCGCCTTTCACTTAGGCAATATCAGCGTTGACTTTTCGCTGTAAGCTCTGCATCCCCTTAGGGACGTCTTTGGAGCTTCTTCGTCTTTTACTTAGACGGTATAAGCTCTGCATTCCCTTGGGAACGTCTTTGGAGCTTCTTCGCCTTTTACTTTCGGCGGAATCAGCGTTGACTTTTCGCTGTAAGCTCTGCATCCCCTTAGGGACGTCTTCGGAGCTTTTTTCTCTTTTTCAGTTTCGGCACTCGATGGTGCGCTCTCAGCTTTTACATTTACATCTTTTGGGGGATTTTGCTCTTATAAAACTAAAAAGGAAAATTACATATGATGGCCCCATTAAAAACCTTTCTCCCCCTTTAGAAAGGAAAAGGGTGCCATAAAAAAGAAAAGAAAAGATAAAATTACATCAAGTTATACATAGAAACGCCGAAGCTCATCGGCATTCCAAGATCTTGGAATTTCATTGCCATCCATGTCTTTCAGTCTGTACGAACCAGGCCTTGACGAAGATGCTACTAAGAAAGGCCCTTCCCATTTCAGTTGCAACTTGCCCACTGCATCCGGGTTGGCCACTCTCCGAAGCACCAAGTGTCCTGGCTCAATATTTTTTAGCCGGACCTTTCTATCTCGCCATTTGATTGTTTCAGCCTGGTATTTGTTGATGTTTTCCACGGCCTGAAGCCTGATCCCTTCTAAGGCATCTTTTTCCACAAGAGAAGTATCTTCGGCACCTGATTCTGCCGAAGCTACCACTCTTATTGATCCAGCTTTAGCTTCTTCTGGAGTTATTGCTTCGTCACCAAATAATAACTTGAATGGGGTAAAGCCTGTAGACCTTGATGTTGTTGTATTGTGGCTCCACACCACTTTGGTCAACTGATCTGGCCATTTTCCCCTTGGTTGGTTAAAAATTAGCTTCATTATTCCTGTCATTATGATGCCGTTGGCCCTTTCAACAAGTCCATTCGACTCCGGATGCCTTACTGATGCAAAGTGGATCTTCGTGCCAATTTGATCACAGAAATTTCTGAAATCTTCGGAGTCGAACTGTGTTCCATTATCTACAGTGATAGCCTTCGGCACTCCGAAGCGACAGACAATACTCTGCCAGAAAAATTTTTGGACGGTGGCCGAAGTTATTGTGGCTAATGGCTTCGCCTCAATCCACTTGGAAAAATACTCCACAGCTACTATAACATATTTTAGGTTCCCTTGGGCCGGTGGCAATGGACCCAACAAGTCAAGGCCCCACCTTTGCAATGGCCAGATGGGTTGTATCAGCTGTGTTAATGACGAAGGTTGTTTTTGATCTCTTGCACATTTTTGACAACCTTCGCACTTTTGGACTAACTCCGCTGCATCCGAAGCTGCCTTCGGCCAATAAAATCCTTGGCGGAACACTTTTCCAAGTAACGGCCTGGATCCAATGTGAGATCCGCACAGGCCTGCATGTATCTCCTTCATCAACTCTATACCTTCGGCCCTAGACAAGCACTTGAGCAGCGGGGCACAAACTCCATGCTTGTATAACTCCCCTTCTATCATAACATAGGGACGAGCTCTTGCCTCTATCCTCTTATTATAAGCTTCGTCATCTGATAGAAAGTTTCCCTGAAGGTAAGAGATTATTTCTGTTCTCCAATCTTCACTGTAGACAGGAGAAATGTTAAGGACTGCTTTTTCAAGTAGCTCTACTGAAGGTGCCTTTATTGTTTCAAAGAACACGTCCGAAGGTAGCGGCAGCCTCTGTGCTGCAGACTTGGCCAACAAATCAGCATGCTCATTCTGCCCTCGAGGGATATTCTTAACAGAAAATCCTTCGAAGGAAGCTTCGATCCTTCGGACCGTGTCTAGGTACTTTTCAAGCTTCGGGTCTTTAGCCTTGCAACTTTTGTCAATATGACCCGAAACAACCTGAGAATCAGTTTTAAGGATCGCCCTTCTGACCCCCATTGCCTTTAGTTTCCGAAGACCCAGGAGCAAGGCTTCGTACTCAGCGATATTATTTGTGCAGCTGAAGTCAAGTCTTGCTGCATAGCAAGTTTTAACCTTGGACGGAGAGACCAACACAGCAGCTGCGCCTGCTCCGAAGGTTCCCCAAGAGCCATCACAAAACACTGTCCATGCTTCGGCATCTTTATTCGCTTCCTCGTCCTGAGCCCCTGGCGTCCAGTCGGCAATGAAATCTGCCAATGCTTGAGACTGAATTGAGGATCTATGCACATAATCAATGTAAAATTCATTGAGTTCCGCAACCCATTTTCCAATACGCCCAGTAGCTTCTCTGTTCCTCATGATGTCCTTCAACGGCTGCGAAGAGGGAACAATAATGTTGAATGCCTGAAAGTAATGCCGAAGCTTCCTGGATGCCATTAAAACGGCATACAATATCTTCTCCAGCTCTGTATAATTTTTCTTTGAGACACTGAGGACCTCAGACACAAAATATACTGGGACCTGCTTCTTAGCTTGTCCATCAAACTTCTCCTGGACAAGCGCCGCACTTACTGCTGAGTGCGAAGCTGCCACATACAACAACAGAGGAGCCCCTGGCGTTGGTGGAGTTAATGTTGTGAGATCTATTAAGTATTGCTTCAGCTCTTCGAAGGCTTTTTGCTGACTTGGGCCCCATTGAAATACTTCAGCTGACTTCAGCACCTCGAAGAATGGTAAGTTTCTTTCTGCTGATCTAGATATAAATCTGTTGAGGGATGCCAGCCTTCCTGTCAATCTTTGGGCCCCCTTTCTTGTGGTTGGTGGCTCCATTCGAAGTATAGCTTCGATTTTATTTGGGTTAGCTTCGATTCCCTTCGTTGAAACCAAACATCCAAGAAATTTGCCCTTCTTCACTCCGAAGACACATTTCTCTGGATTCAGCTTCAGACCAGCCTGTCTGAAACTGGCGAAGGTTTCTTGCAGATCAGCAATATGATTTTCTTGCTTCGTGCTTTTTACAATGATGTCATCGACATAAGTCAGCACATTTCTGCCTATCTGAGATTGGAGAACCTTCGCAGTCATTCTGCTGAAACTCCCTCCAGCATTCTTGAGCCCCTCAGGCATCCGAAGATAGCAATATGTACCACTTGGAGTTATGAAGCTAGTCTTCGGCTCATCTTCCTTCTTCATCCAGATTTGATGATAGCCTGAGTAGCAGTCCAGGAGACTCATAAGTTCCGAAGAAGCTGCTGCATCAACTAAAGAATCTATCCTTGGCAGCGGAAATTCATCCTTCGGACAAGCCTTGTTGAGATCTGTGAAATCAATACACATTCTCCACTTGCCATTGGCCTTCTTCACCATAACAGTGTTAGCTAGCCACTCTGGGTACTTCACTTCTCTGATAACTCCTGCACTGAGGAGTCTTTTTACTTCATTGCGAGCCCCTTCGGCCTTGTCATCAGACATTTTCCGAAGCCTCTGCTTTCGGGGTCTGAAGGATGGGTCAACATTGAGCGAATGTTCAATGACATCCCGATTCACTCCACAAAGATCGTTGGCTGACCATGCAAAAACATCTTTGTTGTTGAATAAAAACCTTATCAAGGTTTTCTCTTGGTCTTCAGATAATTGCGAGCCCAACAGCACCTTCTGCTCTGCTATGTCTTCACACAATAACATGGGCTTCGGTTGATCTGCTGAAGCTGCCTTCTCCCTCCTGAATTTGTACTGTTCACAAGCTTCAGCCCCATCTATGTTATGGATTGCCTTAGAATCAGTCCAGCTTCCTTCGGCCCTTCTAGCAGCTTCCTGACTTCCATGAATAGCAATAGGTCCTTGGTCCGAAGGTATCTTCATGCAGAGATAAGCTGGGTGAAGAATTGCTTCGAAGGCATTAAGAGTGCCACGGCCGATGATAGCATTGTAAGGATACTCCATGTCAACAATGTCAAACACAATTTGCTCAGTCCTTGTGTTGTTAACAAACCCGAAGGTTACCGGCATGGTAATCTTCCCAAGTGCCACAATCTGCCGCCCCCCGAAACCACAAAGGGGGTGCGTAGCATCATGAATCTTGTCTTCGGGCTCTTGCATTTGTCTGAAGGCTTTAGCGAATATAATGTCAGCTGCACTGCCTGTATCAACTAGGACATTGTGGACCAGAAATCCTTTGATCACGCAAGAGATAACCATAGCATCATTGTGAGGATAATCCTTAAGCTGAAGGTCTTCCTGAGAGAAGGTAATTGGAATATGAGACCATTTTGACTTGATGAAGGGTCCCTGTACTCCAACATGCTGCACCCTTCTCTGAGCCTCTTTCTTCTGCTTCTTGTTAGCCGGCTCTGAGCAAGAACCGCCTGTTATCGGGAGCACCAGCTTCGAAGCCGAAGCAGCTCCAGCTTGATTGTTGAACGAAGCCATCAGCTCAGAAGAGTGGAAGTGAGTTCACCGGAGGTGGGCGCCAATGTTGGGGGCTTGTTCTCAAATGCTTCGAGTTAAGAACAAGGCAACACAGAAAATGTTAAATATTAAAGTCCTTCGTCCTCCACTTCATTATATCCCTTCGGGATATAAAGAATCTTCGGACGAAGGTTACGAAGGACATACCTTCGTAAACATAAGAACGAGAGATGAATTATTTATATAAATCATGAGGTATAAAATGAACATTCAAATGTTAGCATAGAATCATTTCCATTTTTATTAACATGAATGAATATAAATGACTTCAGATTACAAATGTACCTTCGGTCTTGAGGAAAGCAAGGGTACAAGTGCGATGCGAAGGCAAAAATGACAGGTTCCCCGTGAACAGTACAGAGGTACTGTTCATCTATTTATAGGCATAGGTCGCAGCCTGTGACAAATTACAATTATGCCCCCTTATAAATGTCTACAACAGTATCTCAGACCTATATGAATAAAAAGGTCATTCTATCTCTATGTCGGTTTAAGACGCCGAAGCTCCATAAAAAAGAAGCTTCGGCCATTTCTTCGAGACGACTTCAGCCGAAGCTATTTCTTCGCGTGAGACCTTCGGCGCACCGAAGCACGACCCCAACATGATATTAATTCTGGGTATATCCACATTTACATCAGGTATAAGCATTCAAACCAATATGGTTACTCCTCAATGATTTCTGGCAAACTCCATACACGCAGGAGTGAATGACAGATTTAGTTCGTCTTTTGTGTGTTTTATAGAATATTGAGGCATTACACAAGATGGGTATTTATCTCCCCTAATGTCGAGATGTTATAAAAACATACCAATAAAATCTCCAACCGCAATCATCCAATTGTCGTAAATGTATGATATCGTGGTGATTTATTTGGGAAACATTATGGACACTGTAGACCGGGTTTTTATGCAGTGGGAGCTTTGGAATTAGAATAATGTAGTGGCAAGAATATTGCATCTTTTTCTTTCAACATGAAGGATTAGTCTCAACATACAACGAGACATGCAACGATTTGTTTAATGGTGGTTACAATTCTTCAAACTTATTGTTATTATTACCAAATACACGGTTGTGTTAGCCATAAATTATTATAGGGGCTCATATATAACATTTGTCGTTTATAGCAAGTAGTTGACTTCAGATCAGCCAAGTAGCTTGACCATCAAGGTTCAGTGCTCATAATGACATTCACTAGTTGCATTGTGCTTTCAAACACATAGGAAAAAATATGTGAGCATATAATGGTAGTAAACCGCACAAAATCAGGCCAATGATGCCAAGAAGGATATTTTAATATACAGAGATGTATAGTCTAGCTCATTTTATCATTGCTCATGGTTTATCCAATTACTCATATCGCTTTGAAATTGGGTATCGATTTATATAAATCAACATTTTTAGGTATAATAATTTTGAGAGAGAAATTATAATAGTAGTCAATTATTTGTAGTATAAGCTGCGAAGAGGGAAACTTTTCTCCTCATATTATATAAATTTATTTTATAAATTATTATTTTGATCTCTTTATTGTTCAAGAAAAATAGAAGCTTTAGAATACAAAACACAAACCAAAAAAATCATTTTATCTATGAAATGACACTAGATTGCTAAGCTTTTGACTAAGCAGTGATAACTATTTGACAACAGCGAAACAAAGTGGACCGTCCCTAGGCCCCTCAAAACTATTGGGCCCCACCCCAAGTATGTGCAGGGTATATCGTATACGATACGCGTGACGAGAGAAATGAATCGCCACTGCCGCGTGCGACGGCATCGTCTTCACTTTCGCCAATCTTGTGTGCGTGGCGCCGCCGCCGCTGTGCGGGCGGTCGTGGGCATCGAACACGTTCGCCACTCCGCCAATTACTAACGCCAAGACGTGAGGATGGAAAAAGGCCAAGACGCAGGCTTGCATTGCAGTACGCCAGACGTAGTTCTCTGAATGCCTGAATCGCTGCTGCTAGACATGCTGTATTCTAGGTGAATGTGAGTTACGACTTTAGTCTTTACATTCCTGATCTTATTGATGTTTGTATTATTATTAGTTTATAACACAAGTCCAGTGTATTATTTGTTAGTTTACTATACTTAATCTTGAATGCATTGATGTTTATATATTTTTCAATCTTGCATACTGACGATTGTTCTTGATATATTTTATAAAGGGTTGAAGTCTGGATTTTTCTCAAACTATCTTACTCTAGCACTAAGTGATTATAAAGGCCAAGGTAAGTCACAAAGACATATGCTCAAATATCTAATTCCATCAGTGATTTAGTAATTACGTGAATGGTGCATAATTCGTATTTTTATTTGTTGAGTTTTTAGTGTTTTGTGATATCATGTCATCAAGAAAGTATTCATCTGGTGGAGAAAAAAGAAAGAGGAAAAAACAGGCAGATGACTTCATAGAAACACAAAGAGTATCTATGAATAAATTTCTGGAGAGTAATTCCTATACTTCGACTAATCCAAATATGAGCTTTTCAACATGATATCAAGTACAGGTGTTTATGACTACAATTTACAATCACCACTTTATAATCATTAAAGAATTTTATTACATTTAATATTTTTTATCAAATGCTAATTTCTCTAATTTTGTGTTCATAAGACTAAGGGGGTGCTTGTTTGGAATTATAATCTGTCCAGATTATATAATCCAATAAATTTTGAACTAGCACTTAGTTCAAAATTTGTTTGACTATATAATCTAGGAAGATTATAATCTCAAAGAAACACCCCCTAAATATAAAAATATACTACCTCTATGCCAAAGTAGAATTTGTTTTAGCCTTTTAATAGGTTCATACAATAATTGATGTATGTATTTTGTATGCGTGTCTCGATTCATCTTCATCTCTATGAATATGGACATAAAAATCAAGGGCTAAAACGAATACTAATTTGGAACGGAGGGAGTATATTATATATATGAGAGGGGTCTCTACGGTAGCTTTCTCCCAAGACCACTAAAATGCTAGGACCAGTTGTCAACAATAGATAGTACTGCTCTCATATGAATGAGCCATTAGGACTAGAGAAATATAACAGGTCTCTACAATATCTTCATATTTCTATCATAAATTACCATCACTAGTGTCGGGTACCATAATTAGGGGTACCCCCAACGCTCCTAATCATGGCTGGTAAATACCCTCAGACCAACTGACGGGTGCGGTTCAAGTCAAGACTTCGTCTACCCGAGGGACGCGATCTCACCCGAGCCCAGCCTCGGGTTGGAACAGTAGTCCCAGACGAGTTCACGCCTCGCCTGAGGGCCTCCTCAAGCAGCGGGCGCCCCCTCGGCTTTCCCGAGGCCCGGCTCGGGCAGGCTTCGTTGTGAAGCGACCTTGGCCAGACCGCCTCACCAACCGACCGCTTCGCAGGCGCATTGAATGCAGGGGATGCCTGACGCCGTATCCTGACACATGCGCCTCAGTCGGGCAGGCCGAAGTGACCGCAGTCACTTCGCCCCTCTTCTGTACTGTCTGATATGACAGGAAAACAGCATAGCTCGCTCCGCTCCGACTGCCGTGCCAGCCACCCAGGCGACGACTGACAACAAGTCACGATCAACCACCGAGTTCAGCCTCGGGCGCAACACGAAGCTCCGCCTCGCCCGACCTCATGCTCCGGCCTCGGGAGGAGGTTTCCGCCTCGCCTGACCTCAGGCTCCGGCCTTGGGAGGAGGTCTCCACCTCGCCCGACCCCCGGACTCGGCCTCGACCCCGGTCTTGGGAGAAATCGCGTCCTCGCCCGACCCCGGCCTCGGCCTCAAGAGAAGTCTCCGCCTCGACCGACCCTGGGCTCAGACCGACCGCGCTAACAGGGGATACATCATTTCCCTATTCCTAGCCTGCTCAGGCTACAAGGAACAAGACCGGCGTCCCATCTGGCCTACCCCGGCGACGGGTAATGATGGTGCCCCACGTGCACCATGACGTCGGTGGCTCTCAGCCCCTTACGGCAGCAAGGAGACGTCAGCAGGATCCTTGCCACACTGCCAGCTGTGCTCCTACAGGACTCAGACGCTCCTCCGACGGCCACGCCATCACATGTACAGGGCCCGAGCTCTCCCCCAACGGCCACGTTGGCATGTACACAGGGCTTAGGCACTCCACTGCCGGACACGTTAGCGCATAGCTACGCCCCCCGTTGTATGTCTGGACCCTCTCCTTGCCTCTATAAAAGGGAGGTCCAGGGCCACCCTGAGGGGGGTTCGCGCGGGGGAAGCGGCGGACGAACTCTGTGTCTCTGTCCCCCACGCGACGCGCTTGTAGCCCCTACTACGAGCGGCACCCCTGGTGCAGGATAATACATGGCTTGTCCCACCTCTTGTGTTCCATCTCGCACCAACCCATCTGGGCAGGGGCACGTAGCGATTTCACTGGTCGGTCCAAGGGACCCCCCCCCCGGGTCCGAGACACCGACAGTTGGCACGCTAGGTAGGGGCATGCTGCGTGTTAACGAACACCTTCCCGTTGAGATCTAGATGGGGAGTCTTCAACAACCTCTTCAGCCCGGGACGGTGCTCCGCTTCGGGAGTCTCAAGTTCATGTCCCTCGACGGCAGCTACGACATGTTACTCCTCCCCCCGCGGCGTGACGACAACGACGGTCTCCGACTCGCCCGACGGCGGCGAGCTCTACGACAGCATCTTCCCGTGGCAGAAGAGGAGCACTCCGGTCGTCCCCGCCACCCTCCTCATCGGAGGAGGCAGAGACGAGGCAACCATGGCCATGCAGGAGGCGGCACCTTGTCGGCTATCGCACCAGAGCGAGTCGACGACGCCGGCACTCCCCCAGGGGACATGTCGGGCATTGCCCTCGCACCTGAGACGACGGCGGGTGTCACTTCCCCGCGACGTGTCAGCCCCAAGCGGACTGATGACGCCAGCACCCTCGCAAAGGACCTGCTGGGTGTTACCCTTGTACCTGAGATGACGGTGTGCTCCGCCCCCGACATGACTTCACCACCGTCCAACGACCAAGAGGTACCATCCGTTTTCCATCCCGTACCTTTTTGGTTCAGCTTCGATCCACCTAGCGACCCCGCTATGGTGAGCGCCTTCGTAAAGGCGTATCCAAACCTTCCGAGGTACCACATGTGGTCGACCTGGGACCGACTGACAGCCGTGTCAACCTTCAGACCGGCGGGTTCTAAGGATGGCCATGACCTTGACGATGAGGGTTGGGATTTCTTTGCCCTCAATGACCCCGGTGCCATGCGGGGCTTCATGTCCGCATGTGACCACTGCCTCTCCGGTTGTTCTGACGATGGCCGTGACCTTGACGACGAGGGTTACGGCCCAAGTCACGAATGTTTTCACGTCGATCTGGGAGATCACAACGAAGGCAACCACCTCGGTATGCCAGAGGTTGACGATCCCCCTGGGCCCGCATCTCGCGTTGACATCCCGCGGGAGCTAGCTGTGGTCCTAGTCCCTGCGGGGGTCAGGACATACAGCTCGAGCAAATCCGTGAGATGCAGGCCTGGGTCGATGGGGAAGCAGGCCGGCTTGTACAGCTCCGACAGAACATCGAACAGGAGTGGGCAGGCCGAACACTCGCCGGAGAAGCCTGTCATCGGGCCCAAGACATCCGGCGCCGCATCATCGACAATGCCAGGGCAGTGCTGCCCCCGGCCGTCAGCGGGTCCGGCTAGGACCTAGCTGCAGCGGCGATGCTGCTTCGGGCCATGCCGGAGCCATCCACCATCGAGGGACGGCGTATCTAGGGCGAACTCAAGAATCTCCTAGAAGGCGCCGCGGTTCGACGAGCCGAGAGCTCCGCCTCCCGCAGGCGAGCTGGCCCCTCGGAGCATCACGCGATGTCCTCCCGACGCATTCGGGAAGCCTCGGTCCATCCCGAGCGCACGTGGGACGAGGTGCCCGCCGCCCGGGAACGCCTCGGCAACGAGCACCACCATCTCGACCATCGAGCCCGCCTCGACGAGAAGGTGCGCCGAGGCTACCATCCCAGGCGTGGGGGACGCTGCAATAGTGAGGAGGATCGCAGTCCTTCGCCCGAACCACTCGGTCCGCGAGTCTTCAGCCGGGCCATATGACGAGCGTCGTTCCTTGCCCATTTCCGAGCCCCGACTACCATCACCAAGTACTCGGGGGAGACGAGGCCAGAGCTGTGGCTCGCGGACTACCGACTGGCATGCCAGTTGGGAGGGTGGATGATGACAACCTCATCTTCCGTAATCTACCCCTTTTCCTCTCCGACGTCGCCCGAGCCTGACTGGAGCATCTGCCTCCTGCGCAGATCTCCGACTGGGACGATCTGGTCAAAGCTTTCGCGGGAAACTTCCAAGGCACGTACGTGCGCCCTGGGAACTCGTGGGACCTCCGAAGTTGCCGCCAGCAGCCAGGGGAGTCCCTCTGAGAGTACATCCGGCGGTTTTCAAAGCAGCGCACCGAGCTGCCCAACGTTACCGACTCGGATGTCATTGGGGCTTTCCTTGCCGACACCACTTGCTGAGACCTAGTGAGCAAACTGGGGCGCAAGACTCCCACCCGTGCGAGCGAACTGATGGACGTCGCCACCAAGTTCGCCTCGGGTCAAGAGGCGGTCGAAGCCATCTTCCGAAAGGACAAGCAGCCTCACGGAGAGCCGAAGATAGATGCCCCTGAGGCGTCCGCCCAGCGGGGCACGAAGAAGAAGGCTAAAAACAAGTCGCAGGTGAAGCGCGATGCCGCAGACACGAATCTCGTCGTTGCGGTCGAGCACAGGAACCCTCGGAAACCTCCTGGAGGGGCCGGCGCGTTCGACAAGATGCTCAAAGAGCCGTGCCCCGATCGCCAGGGGCCCGTCAAGCACACCCTCGAAGAATGTGTCATGCTCCGGCGCTACTTCCATAAGACCGGGCCCCCGGCGGAGGATGGCAAGGGCCATGACAATGACAAGAAGGGGGCAGCAAGGAAGAGGGATTCCCGGAAGTCCATAACTGCTTCATGATCTACGGCGGGTAGGCGGCGAACGCCTCGGCTCGGCACCGCAAGCAGGAGCGCCGAAAAGTTTGCTTGGTGAAGGTGGCAGTGCCAGTCTACCTAGACTGGTCCGACAAGCCCATCACCTTCGACCAAGGCGACCACCCCGACTTCGTGCCAAGCCCAGGAAGGTACCCGCTCGTCGTCGATCCGATCATCGGCAACGTTAGGCTCTCCAAGGTCCTCATGGACGGAGGCAGCAGCCTTAACATCATCTACGCCGAGACCCTGGAACTCTTAGGGGTTGATCGGTCCGAAGTCCGGGCCGGTGCGGCACCCTTCCACGGGATCGCGCCTAGGAAGTGAATCCTACCCCTCGGACGGATCGACTTACCCGTCTGCTTCGGAACTCCCTCTAACTTCCAAAAGGAAGCTCTCACCTTTGAGGTTGTCAGATTCCGAGGAACCTACCATGCGGTATTGGGAAGACCATGCTACGCCAAGTTCATGGCCATCCCCAACTACACCTACCTCAAGCTCAATATGTCGGGCCCGAGTGGGATCATCACCGTCGGATCCACGTACCGCCACGCGTATGAATGCGACGTGGAGTGCGTGGAGTACGCCGAGGCTCTCGCCAAGTCCGAGGCCCTCATCGCCGACCTCGAATGCCTCTCCAAGGAGGCGCCCGATGCGAAGCGGCACGCCGGCAACTTCGAACCAGTTGAGGCGGTCAAGTCCGTCTCTCTCGACCCCAGCAATGACGCCAGCAAGAAATTTCGGATCGGCTCCAAGCTCGACCCCAAATAGGAAGTAGTGCTCGTCGACTTTCTCCGCGCAAACACCGAAGTCTTTGCGTGGAGTCCCTCGGACATGTCCGACATACCGAGGGATGTCGCCGAGCACTCACTGGACATCAGAGCTGGAGCCCGACCCGTGAAGCAAACCCTGTGCCGTTTTGACGAAGAAAAGCACAGGGTCATAGGCGAGGAGATCCACAAGCTACTCGCGGCAGGGTTTATCAAAGAGGTATTCCATCCCGAATGGTTAGCTAACCCTGTTCTTGTAAGGAAGAAGGATGGGGAATGGAGGATGTGTGTAGACTACACTGGTCTAAACAAAGCATGTCTGAAAGTTCCCTATCCTCTACCTCGCATCGATCAAATCGTGGACTCCACTGCTGGGTGCGAAACCCTGTCATTCCTCGATGCCTACTCAGGCTATCACCAAATCAAGATGAAAGAGTCCGACGAGCTCGCGACTTCTTTCATCACACCTTTTGGCATGTACTGTTACACTACAATGCCATTTGGGTTGAGGAATGCAGGCCCCACTTACCAGAGGTGCATGAACCACGTGTTCGGACAACACATCGGCAGAACGGTCGAGGCTTACGTCGACGACATCGTTGTCAAGACAAAGAGAGCCCCCGACCTCCTCTCTGACCTTGAAACGACATTCAAGTGTCTGAGAGTGAAAGGCGTGAAACTCAATCCCAAGAAGTGTGTCTTCGGAGTCCCCCGAGGCATGCTCCTTGGATTCATCGTCTCCGAGCGGGGCATCGAGGCCAATCCGGAGAAAATCGCGGCCATCACCAACATGGGACCGATCAAAGATTTGAAAGGAGTACAAAGGGTCATGGGATGCCTTGAGGCTCTGAGCCGCTTCATCTCACGCCTTGGCGAGAAAGGCTTGCCTCTGTACTGCCTCTTAAGGAAGGCCGAGTACTTCACTTGGACCCCCGAGGCTGAGGAAGCCCTCGGAAACCTTAAGGCGCTCCTTACGAACACGCCCATCCTGGTGCCCCCCGCTGCAGGAGAAGCCCTCTTGATCTATGTAGTCGCGACTACTCAGGTGGTCAGCGCCGCGATCGTAGTCGAGAGACGAGAAGAAGCGCATGCACTGCCCGTCCAGAGGCCAGTCTACTTCATCAGCGAAGTGCTTTCCGAGACCAAAGTCCGCTACCCACAGATCTAGAAGCTGCTCTACACAGTGATTCTGACACGGCGAAAGTTGCGACACTACTTCGAGTCTCATCCGGTGACTGTGGTGTCATCCTTCCCCTGGGGGAGATCATCCAGTGCCGCGAGGCCTCAGGTAGGATAGCAAAGTGGGCGGTGGAACTCATGGGTGAAACCCTATCATTCGCTCATCGGAAGGCCATAAAATCCCAGGTCTTGGCAGACTTCCTGGCTAAGTGGACTGACACCCAGTTACAGACAACTCCAATCCAGCCCGAGCTCTAGACCATGTACTTCGATGGGTCACTCATGAAAACAGGAGCAGGCGCTGGCTTGTTCTTCGTTTCACCCCTCGGAAAGCATCTCCGCTACGTCATTCGCCTCCATTTTCTGGCATCAAACAACGTGGCCGAGTACGAGGCTCTAGTTAACGGGCTACGCATCGCCATCGAGCTAGGGGTCCGACGCCTCGACGCTTGAGGCGACTCACAGCTTATCATCGACCAAGTCATGAAGAACTCCCACTGCCGTGACCGGAGGATGGAAGCCTACTGCGACGAAGTCCGGCACCTGGAAAACAAGTTCTACAGGCTGGAGCTCAACCACATCGCCCGACGGTACAACGAGACTACGGACGAGCTGGCAAAAATAGCCTCGGGGCGAACGACGGTTCCCCCGGACGTCTTCTTCAGAGACCTACATCAACCATTCGTCAAGATCGACGACACGCCCGAGCCTGAGGAAGCCTCAGCCCAGCCCGAGGTACCCTCGGCCGAACCCAAGGCACCCTCGGCCATCGAGGAAGAGGCCTTGCCCGTCGAGGAGGAACAGAATGGGGTCATGCCAGATCCGAACTGGCAGACCCCGTACCTGGAATATCTCCTCCGAGGAGAGCTTCCCGTCGACAAGACCAAAGCTCGGCGGCTGGCTCGGTGCGCCAAGTCATTCGTCTTGCTGGGTGATGAAAAAGAGCTCTATCACCGCAGCCCCTCGGGCATCCTCCAACGATGCATATCTATCGCCCAAGGACAAGAACTGTTGCAAGAAATACACTCGGGTGCTTGCGGCCACCATACAACACCTCGAGCCCTCGTGGGGAATGCCTTCCGATAAGGTTTCTACTGGCCAACCGCGGTGGCCGACGCCACTAGGATTGTGCGCTCCTGCCGGGGGTGTCAATTCTACGCAAAGCAGACGCATCTGCCCGCTCAGGCCTTGCAGACGATACCCATCACCTGGCCATTTGCTATGTGGGGTCTAGACCTCGTCGGTCCCTTGCAGAAGGCACCCGGGGGCTTCTCGCACCTTCTGGTCGCCATCGACAAATTCTCCAAGTGGATCGAGGTCCGACCCTTGACCAGCATCAGGTCCGAGCAGGCGGTGGCATTTTTCACCAACATCATCCATCGATTCGGGGTCCCAAACTCCATCATCACCGACAATGGCACGCAGTTTACCGGAAAAAAGTTCCTGGACTCATGCGACGACCACCACATCCGTGTGGACTGGGCCGCCGTAGCTCATCCCATGACGAATGGGCAGGTGGAGCATGCCAACAGTATGATTTTGTAGGGGCTCAAACCGAGGATCTACAACGACCTCAACAAGTTCGGCAAGCGGTGGATGAAAGAGCTACCCTTGGTAGTCTGGAGTCTGAGGACGACACCGAGCCGCGCCACAGGTTTTACGCCATTATTTTTAGTCTATGGGGCCGAGGCCGTCCTCCCCATAGACTTAGAATACGGCTCCCCGAGGACCAAGGCGTACGACGACTGAAGCAACCAGACCAGCCGAGAAGACTCGCTGGACCAACTCGAGGAGGCTCGGGACGTTGCCTTACTACATTCGGCACGGTACTAGCAGTCGCTGCGGCGCTACCACGCCCGAGGCGTTTGGTCCCGAGGCTTCCAAGTGGGAGACTTGGTGCTTCACCTTCGACAGGACGCCCGAGGGCGCCACAAGCTCACTCCTCCCTAGGAAGGGCCCTTCATCATCGCCAAGATCTTGAAGCCCGGAACATACAAGCTGGCCAACGACCAAGGCGAGGTCTACAACAACGCTTGGAACATCCAACAACAACGTCGCTTCTACCCTTAAGATGTTTTAAGTCGTTCATGTACCTAGTTTACATACACAAAGTCTAACCGTCAAGGAAGGGTCGGCCTTGCCTCAGCAAAGCCTGACCCTCCCTCGGGGGCTAAAAGGGGGGAACCCCATCTGCGTCAAAATTTTCCTCAGAAAAATTTTCTACCAAAACAACCTTTGTGCTTTCGACTTCTGTATCGATAGCGGGATCCTGAGAACGACGAGAGTACACGTAAGCGGCAAGGCCGACCGAGCCGGGGAACTCCTACGCCTCCGAGATACGGATACCTCACTCATCACCTTCCGCGAGAAGTAACTCACGCTCGGATAAGCGATCCTGCTACCGAACAAGTCCTAACACTCGGGTAGAAAACAACTTTCACGCCTTCTCGACTGTACCAATAATGGAATCCTTCGACCAAATGAGAGTGCACGTAAGCGGCAAGGCCGACCGAGTCGAGGGACTCCTACGCCTCTGGGATACGGATACCTCACTCATCACCTTCCGCGAAAAGTAACCCTCGCTCGGATAAACGATTCTGCTATTGACAGACAAGTCGTGATGCTCGAAACAAGAGGAGAGAAGACGCAGCTTTTTAAACACGACGATAAAGTGTTTAGGCCTCAGCGGCCGCGAAAAAGCATGCGCATGCTACAGACAAACTGTTCCTGCAGGTTCAGGCATCGGCAGGGGGAGCAGCAGCACCCTCGGCGTTGTTTCCACCCTCGACGGAACCTGGCCCGACCTTGGACGGCGACTCGGGCAAAAGGACCTCCACCTAAGGGAGGACGCCAGCACCGCGCCAGCAGATGTCTTGGCCAAGCTCCAGCGGCTGCTACCACATCTTCCTCGGCCTGGGAAGCCGCCATCTCCCGGGCCGACGAAGTCTCTTTCCGAGCCGACTCCGCTTCTGTCTGCACTAACACAGCTGCCTCCGGCTCCGGCTCATCGCAGAGCAGCCGAGGGTTCCAAACATGGAGCAAGAGAAGCCTAGAGTGGCAAGGCCGATAGAGCCGAGGGACTCCTACGCCTCTAGGATACGGACACCTCACTCGTCACCTTCCACGAAAGGCAACCGACGCTCCGTTAAGTGGTTCGACTAGCCAACAGGCAAGTCTCAGCGCTCGGAATGAGGAAGACACACAGCTTCATTCTCGAATACCCAAATGTTCAGGCCTCGACAGCCACAAAGGACAAACACATATACTTAGGGTAACTATGCTACACAGACTTAGACGTCGGCAGAACCCTCGGCGGTTCTCCCGACCTACGACAAGTGTCTAAGAACTTGAAGCGGTTACATTTTGCTCCGGCAAAAACCCGGTATATCTCCTTACAAACGGGACTCTGGTTCCGTTCCCGCAGGCACGAACAACCTCCACACCAGAAGGCTTGCGGGATAACAAACTCCGGGTGGCCCGCCGGCAGCCGCTCCAGCAGCAGCGACAACAACCTCCGTCTCGGGCGGCTAGACAGCTACAGCAACGGCTTCAGGGCAAACGTTGCAGCGGAGAGGCCCTCGCCCTCGAGAGACAAGAACCAGCCATTAAAGCCAAAGAGACGGAGCCACACCGACATGCGTCGTCCGCCCCAAAGCGCATCGGTAGGTCCTCACTCCCGTCCTCGCCACGAGAACGAGAACGAGAACGGGGCCGTCCCAGAACACGGATGCCGCCCTAGCGGCGTACGACGTGTTATGCGACCCCCCAACAGCCAGTGGCGCAGCAAGGACCAGCGGTGGGGGTGGCACCGGAAGCAGCGCCAGAGACGCTCGTGCCGGGGAGCCAGTCGCGTGGAGGCTACCAGCGCCACAGGCGGCGAACGCCCTTCCCCCCAGATCACTGAAGGAAGGAGCGGGCCGCTGCCTATGCAGAGGCGAACCCCGGCTCAGCTCTCCCTCCGCCTTAGCAAGGATGACGAAGATCCTTGAAGCTGAGGGCATGGCGGAGGCCGCAGCCCGGCTTGCTTTTCCCCACCAAACTGCCCATTGGTGAGGGAATGCAGCCGGGTGTTGGAACTTGCTCTCAACTGCAAGGGGGATCCAACACAGGTGAACGGTGATGACAACAGGGCACTCGCGTGTGATGGCAAAAGCTCTGTTAATCTGGCCTCTCACGGGCACTGTACAGGGGTATTTATAGGTACCTGAGCGCACAGCACCTCGAGCTAAGGACGCATGTGCCCTCAGGCACCTAGGTTATCCCAAGAATATTCCCATAAAGCGGGGTTACAGAGCGTAATTACAGGAATGCTTTTACAACATAGGCTCGTAACACAGGGCGGCCAAGCGGGGCCCGTTATGACGGGCCGGATTGCACGTGGGCCTCCGAGCTGGACGAGGCCGCGCCGTGGGATGCCCTTCGTCGCCAGTCTTCGCCTGGAACGGAAGGAGCGAAGGGTGTCCCCGCCTGTTTTGTTTCTGTCAGTTCGGCTGCTGCAGCGAAGACTTCGAGCGAAGGGTGGCGCCTTTGCCTTCGCCCCAACATTTGCCCTCCGAGGGACCAGTTCGACAAAGTCACCTGGTGCCGAAGACGTGGTTAGATGGCGGAGACGCTACCCTCGCTCGAAGTGGTTCCTCGGGGGTTTTTGATGTGACCGTTGATTGACGGCGTACTGTTGGATTGCGGGTTTCCCGAAGCGTCGCGTCCTGTCTATAAAAGGGGGCGAGGGCGGCGCTTTTTGAAATTCACTTTCCGCGCTCCGCGAAAAAACCCTAGCCGCCCTTTCCGCCGACTTGCTGCTCGTCTTCCCGCCGCGGTCTTGTTCGCCGGAGATCTGGCTCGAGTGAAGCAGACCGCCCGCCGCCGCCGACGGTACGTTGCGATGCCGTCCTCGTCTTCTTCCGCTGCCGCTACGCCGCCGGCCGCCGCCTCGTCTGAGGATACGCCGAGTAGCTTAATGGTGGAGGAGTTGCACGCCGGCGACTCTGTTGATTTCGGCGTGTCGCGGATCTCGTCGGCCCGCGTGCAAGATATGCAGCGGTTGGGTTACTTCGGCAGCGGAGTTGGTCGGGTCCCGGGGGCGGAGGAAGTCCCCGAGCCAGAGGGCGAGTTGGTCGTTTTCGAGGCATTCTTCGCCGCCGGGCTCCGCCTGCCTGCGCACCGGTTTGTTGGCGAAGTCCTGCGCAAGTTCAACGTTCAAATACATCAGCTGACACCGAATGCCATAGTGGCACTGTCGAAGTATGTCTGGGCGACGACTTCGTACGGTGGACAGCCGTCGGTGGAAGTTTTTGCGAAGTATTATTGTTTGCATTGGCAGAAGAGGGTGATTGAAGGCGAAGTCGCTCAGTTTGGATCCTGCACATTCACGCCGAAGGCCGGCAAAACCACGATGCAGGTGGTCGAGTTGGTTCCTTGTGCCCGCAACAAGTGGGGCAACTGGAACGAATTTTGGTTTTACGTCACTGAGGGTACTGTCGAAGGCCATGAGGGACTCCCCGTGTCCGCGATGTGTTCTCATTTTTACTCAGCGTATCCGCCCTTTGAAGTGGCGGAGGAGGATGAGGACGAAGGGGCTCTTCGGTGCGCCGCCGGTTTGAGCAGTGGGCGCGACTTGGTTGAAGAGTTTGTGGCGTATGGGGTGTGGCCATTGGCGCGTGGCTGGGCGTTGGGCGAAGTATGCCCTCGCCAGATGCCTTTTCATGGTGGAAGGGTGGTGCGGAGTCCCGCCTTCGCCCTGAATCTGCGAAGTCGCGATCCGGCCGCCGTTGTGCGTGAGGCGGAGGATGGGGCGGTGCGGCTTGTTGGACGCTACGTGCCGAGGACAGAGGGTCAGCGCAGCTGGGACATCCGCGGGTCGAATGACCGCTTGAACAGGGTGTTTGAATTAAATCAATTGCCGTATGACGGCTACCCTGGTCAAGACGATGTGGACCGCCGTGGAAAGAGACCGGTGGTGGAGACCGGAGACGACCCCGCGCCGGCGGCCGCCCCGTCCTCTAAAAAGAGAAAATTAGGTACTGCTATGGGAGGACTTGGGGTTTCTGATCGTTTTGCTAGAGAGTTGACGAAGACGTGCGCGGCCCTTGGGAAAGGATATCTTCGCCCGAGCTCCGGGAGTCTTCGGCTCGGATGCTGAGGGTTACCGGGGGTTGTTGGCCTAGGAATGTTCCTGTCCCCCGCGCGGCCGGCGAGGACTTTTTTACATCTCGTATGGTTCGTGAATGGAGGGTTTTTCCTTACGGGCGGAATATTGCTGCTGTTGTGTCAGCAGTGATGGACAAGGATCGCCAGGGAGCTGCGCAAAAGCGCCCGGCGGCGATCAGGCTCGTTGAAGCCAGGCCGAAAAGGCAGCGGGGGACGACGAAGGCTGCGGCGTCCGGCGGAGGCCGGCCGCCGCAGGCGGCGAAGTCAAGCGTCCCTGCATCTAGCAAGGCGCAGGAGGCAACAGCGGGCGGCGAAGGCTCGAAGTCGGTGAAGGCGGCGCCGCCGACTGGCGGAATGGCGGAGGTCGCGAGGGCGGCTCGAGCGTTGCCGTTGGCGGGGAAACGCGTCGCCGACTTCGCCACCGATATTAGCGTGGACGACTATCTCGGTGGTAAGTCTCTCTCTCTTTTTTTTTAATCGGTTCATCGGTACGCTGCAGGGTTGGGCGAAGGCCAACATGCTGTGGTTGCGCCTGGCGCGGCGGCCACGACGGCCGCCGCAGCGCCGAAGGCAAAGTGCAGGGTTCTGAGCGCCGGTGGCGAGGCGTCGGCCCTCACGGTTGTCATGGATGAGGCTGGCGCTGCGTCCCGCCGGCTGGCGGAGGCGACGGAGGCGCTACGTCAGGTCTGCTGAGTTGGATCTCGTCCCCCTCCCTCTTTTTTTTACACCGCCGTCTTGTGATTGTTCTGCAGGTGGCTGACTTCGCTAGCCGCACTGCGTCGGGGGCCCTCACGGCAGCCGTGGCTGCCGAAGTCGAAAGGCTTCGGACGCAACACGCTGACGCCGTCCGCGAAAAATCGGCCGCCAACAGCAAGTGTCGCAAGCTGGCGGAGAAGGTGGCCACACTGGAGGACGAGAAGGCCGCCCTCCGTCGCCAGCTGGCGGGGGAAAGGAGGGGGGCCAATGAAGCCCTTGTCAAGGCGCAGGCTGCGCAGGCGGAGGCCAACCTGGCACGGGCGGAGGGCAACCTTGCCAGGGAGCGCGCCGAGCAGCTGCAAGAGCGGCTCACCGCCGTGGAGAGCCGCGTGACGGGGGCCGAGGCCGCGGCACGAGCGGAGGCAGAGCGGACACGCCAGCTGCTCGTGGATACATACCGTGGCCTGGGCGCAGGTACCGGTGAATTCGAAGTACCGGACCGAGAGCCCGGACTTCGGTGCCTGGAGTGGGTGCAGGAGGAGATGCAGGCGCTCCCCACCGTCGTGGAGGGTTTTATGGCGTATGCCTCCCTGGTCACCTGCGAGGGGGCGATGAACGCGCTCTCCCGCGAAGGGTGCCGGCACTTCGAGGTCTTCGACCAAATCGAAGAGGACTTTGAGCGAGATATCTTCAAGGTCGAGGACCCCGTAGTGAAGGATTCTGCCGGGGCTATCTTCGACCGGCTGTGGGGTTCATACGGGAGCGATGTGGTCAGGGAGCGCGCCGCGACGGCGAGGGCTCAGGTAACGTTTACGCTTGTTTGGTATTTGTTGGACGTGGGCTGTGTGCGTGTTTGATGAATTTTGTGTGTTTTGGCTTAGGCGGTGCGTGGCGAGAGGGTCGACGACTTCGGGGCGCTGAACAGCATGTTGGCTGACCCGGAGTCGGCCCCGGCGGAGGCTGTGTCCGAGGTCGCCCTGGCGCCGACCCCGGCCGCATCCGCCGCGGCCGGCGAAGGCCTGCCCCCAGAAGCCGCCGAAGGCGCGCCTGATGCGTCTGCAGCTGCCGCGCCGAGTGCTGAGGATCTCGCAGCAGTAGCGGTGGAGACAACAACGGAGGCAGCGGCAGAGCCAACAGCGGAGGCGCCCGCAACGTCAGGGCCGACGCAGGTGGCGTAGCAGGTGTAGGGGGTTGAGGAAGTTTGTACATGTTACTGAATTTTGGTTGCTGCGCAGGTTCAAGATTTTGGGCCTGCGCACGCAACCGCTACTACTAAATTTTTGGCGGCTACGACCGCGGAAGATGGTAATGACTGTGGTGGTTCCTCATCTGGGTTTTTTGACTGTGCTGACTCTGAGAGCTCGATTGAGTGGACGGAGTCGTCGGAGGACTTGGACTACTTCGCGGCCTTGGATGTGGCTGTGACGGAGGCCTCGCCGCACGCCACGGATGCAGGAGATGTGCGAGGTCCTTGCACCGGGCGACGGCGGCGAAGGGCAGTTGCGAAGCGTATGGTTAGTGGGGTGGAGGGGGCCCGGCTTGGCGTAAGTGGGGCTGGTCGGCAGGAACTGTTATCTTTGCCGACCGCCGAGGGTGTAGGTGAAGGGGAACTGCGAAGTCTTTTTCCGGGTGAGGAGCTTAGGATAATGTTATTTAATTATAGGGAGATGGGAATTATTGCTAAGGTTGAGCCGATGTAGAGTGTGGTGCCCTCGCTTGTATATGTAGAGGCTTGTATGATGAAGTTGTGTGCCCTCGCGTGCGTGTGTGTGTGCGAAGGCGTTGTGTACTTTGTCTGGTTTGTTTTGTTGTGCTGTGTTGGCGTGATTATAGTTGGTCTTGGCGTGGGCGGCTTGATGCTGTCGTTTCAGCCTTTTGTTGAGCTAGTCCGGTCTTCTGCACAGATAGTCTTCGGTTTTTTCGCGCTTGTTGTGCTAATCCAGCTGCGCCCTTAGGCGACTTCTGCGCGGATAGTCTTCGCGACAGACTTAGATTTTTTTCCCGCACTTGTTGTGCTGATCCGGCTGCACCCTTAGGCGACTTCTGCGCGGATAGTCTTCGCGACAGACTTAGATTTTTTTCCGCACTTGTTGTGCTGATCCGGCTGCACCCTTAGGCGACTTTTGCGCGGATAGTCTTCGCGATAGACTTATATTTTTTTCGCACTTGTTGTGCTAATCCGGCTGCACCCTTAGGCGACTTTTGCGCGGATAGTCTTCGTGATAGACTTAGATTTTTTTCCGCACTTGTTGTGCTGATCCGGCTGCACCCTTAGGCGACTTTTGCGCGGATAGTCTTCGCGATAGACTTATATTTTTTTTGCACTTGTTGTGCTAATCCGGCTGCACCCTTAGGCGACTTTTGCGCGGATTGGTCGCACGCGAGGGTAGCTAGCGCTTAGCCTCGCGGTGACCTCGTGGTGGTCGAATGTCGAAGACCGTCATCGCGGTCTTTTTCGACGCATGTCTTTGCGGGGGATTTTTCACGCATATATTACATGGCTACGCCTCGTTAAAAACCTCACCCCCCGGGAGGAAAAGAGTGCGGGCCGCTGCAAGATTGTTTTTGCGAATTACAAGGGCGAAGACAGCCCTGAGGAGTCAAACAAAAAATTTGCGGAGGTTGTCGATGTTCCAGGAGTGCTCCAGGTCCTCGCCGGTTGGCGTTGTGAGCCTGTAAGCGCTGGGGGAAGCTTTTGTCTTGACGATGAAAGGGCCCTCCCACCTGGGCTCCAGCTTGCCCTTGGACTCCGTCCGAGCTGTTCGAATGAGTACGAGGTCCCCCTCGCTGAACTCCCTCGGGGTGACTGAATGGTCGCGCCATGCTTTGGTCTGGGCTTGATACTTGTTCAGGGCCTGTAGGGCGAAGACACGGTCTCCGTCGATGAGATCCTTTGAAGTTGGCTCGTCCACATCTGGGACGGCTGACGGAACTGTTCGCGGGGACCCGTGCTTTATTTCTTGCGGGGACATGGCCTCCGATCCGTATAGAAGACGGAAGGGAGTGAACCCAGTCGCCCTGCACTCAGTCGTGTTTAGTGCCCAGACTGCCTCAGGTAAGAAATCGGTCCATCTGCCCTTTTTTTCATCAAGGAGCATTTTTTTGATAGCTGTGAAGATTTTCCCGTTGGCGCGCTCCACGACCCCGTTGGACTGCGGATGATAGACTAAGGCGAAGGCAAGCTTGGTACCAATGGAGAAACAAAAATCCTTGAAGTCTTGGTTATCGAACTGCTTGCCGTTGTCGACTGTTAATTCGGACGGTACTCCGAAGCGGCAAACGATGTTCTGCCAGAAGAATTTTTGGGCAGTCTTTGATGTTATTGTAGAGACAGCCCGTGCCTCGATCCATTTGGTGAAGTACTCGACCATGACGAAGGCGAACTTAAGGTTCCCCTGAGCGATGGGCAGGGGTCCGACGATGTCGAGGCCCCAGCGCTGGAGAGGCCATGTATGGGCGATCAGCTTTGTATACTGCGAAGGGCCGCCTGACCGAGGGGAAAACTTCTGGCAGGCTTCGCAGGATCGAGTGAACCGATTTGCGGCGCAGATCATTGCGGGCCAGTAAAAACCCTGGCGGATTACTTTAGCAGCTAGGGCCCTCGGCCCCGCGTGTGAGCCGCACGTGCCACTGTGGACCTCACGTAGAATCTGCATGCCTTCGGCCTCGATGACGCACTTAAGCATTGGCTGACTGACCCCTTTTTTGTAGAGTTGGCCTTCAATCAGAGGGAAGTCTCGGCTTCGATGTCTGAGACGCTTGGCCTCACTGATGTCGGCTGGATGATAATACCCCTGCAGGAACAGGGTTATGGGTGCTCGCCAATCTTCGGTCATGATGAGGTTGACTGTACGGTGGCCCTCGCTGTCATTGGTTATTTGGAGCCCTTCGGGGCTCCGGACTGCTGGCGTGCCGATGACATGGAAGAACACGTCGGAGGGCAGAGTTTCGCCCCTGGCCGCAGCCTTGGCCAATGCGTCGGCCTCCTCATTCTTGGCCCGGTCCACATGCTGCACGGTGAACCCCTTGAACTGCCTTTCGAGACTTCGGATGGCCGCGAGGTACTGCATGAGTGCGGGGTCCTTGGCTGCATAGTCTTTCTCGACCTGGCCGGCAACTACCTTGGAGTCTGTTTTGATGATGCAAGTGGTGACTCCGAGGGCCCTTAGCTTGCGGAGGCCGAGGATGACTGCTTCGTATTCTGCTATATTATTTGTGCATCTGTCAGATTCCAGATTGAAGCTGAGTCGTGCTGCATATCTGTGCTTGACCCCGACTGGTGAGGTTATGATTGCAGCGACGCCTGCCCCCGCATGGCACCATGCGCCGTCGCAATGGATCGTCCAAGTCTTCTCTGCGAACGGATCCGGCTGTGTAGTTGGCCCAGTCCAGTCGACGACGAAGTCTGCCAGGACTTGAGACTTAATGGCTGTCCTGGGCTCGAAGCAGATGTGGTAGCCGGAGAGTTCGGCCGCCCACTTGGCAATCCTTACCGATGCCTCCGGGTTTCTGAATAATTCGCCGAGCCCCCTGTTTGAGGTGACTTGGACCTTGAATGCTTCGAAGTAATGGCGCAGTTTGCGCGACGACATGACGACTGCGTAGGCAATCTTCTCCAGCTCTGTCATGTTACACTTGGACGGTGTCAGCACTTCAGAGACATAATACACGGGGCACTACCGAACCACGCCCTCGACAGTCTGCTCCTGCACTAGGGCCGCGCTGACCGCATGTGGCGAGGCCGCGACGTAGAGCAGCAAGGGGAGCGAGGGGTCGGGGCTGGTAAGGACGGCCAGCTCTGTCAGGTACTGCTTTAATGAGGCGAAGGCCGCCGCCTGCTCTGGTCCCCAAGCGAAGTCTTTTGCGCCGCGGAGTGTTTTGAGGAAGGGGAGACTTCGCTCGGCGGACCTGGATATGAATCTGTTGAGAGCGGCCAATCTGCCTGTCAGGCGCTGGACGTCCCTGACGGACTGCGGAGGCATCATGTCCAAGATAGCCTGAATCTTGGTTGGGTTGGCCTCGATGCCGCGGTGTGATACCAGATAGCCCAATATTTTGCCCTGGCGAACGCCGAAGACACACTTTTCCGGGTTTAGGCGGAGTTGTGCGTCCCGCATATTCGCGAATGTTTCGGCGAGGTCGGCGAGGTGGTCCTCCTTGCTCTTGCTGGCGACGACAATGTCGTCTACATATGTGAATATATTCCTGCCAACCTGCCCCTCGAGCACTGTTTTAGTGAGCCTGGAGAAGGTGGACCCGGCATTCTTGAGTCCCTCCGGCATTCTGATGAAGCAATATGTGCCGAAGGGTGTTATGAAGCTGGTGCTAGCCTTGTCCTCTTCCTTCATGTATATCTGGTGGTAACCGGAGAAGCAATCGAGGAGGGACATGACCTCGCATCCGGCCGCGCTATCGACTATTTTGTCGATCCGTGGCAACGGGAAATTGTCCTTTGGGCAGGCTTTATTGAGACTGGTGAAGTCGATGCACATTCGCCACTTCCCGCTCTTCTTCTGCACCATTACGACATTGGAGAGCCATGTGGAGTAAGCCACCGGCTCGATGAATTTGGCCTCCAGGAGGCGGTGCACCTCTGCCTTGGCGGCCTCCGTCTTTTCGTCAGACATCTTGCGAAGCCGCTGCTTTTTTGGTCGTACCGAAGGGTCGATTCCCAGACTATGCTCAATTATTGAACGGTTGACCCCGACCAGATCGAGGGCCGACCAGGCGAAGACATCTTTGTTCTTGGACAGGCAGCAGAGGAGCTTTTCTTCTTCATGCGAAGTAAGGTCTTCGCTGATAGTGACTGTCTGCCTGGGCGTGGCCTGGTCGAGGGGGACAGTCTTGGTGCCGTCGTGGCTCTGCAGCTGCGCCTTGTCATGTTGCTTATTGGTTGGGTTGGCAGGCGCGGGGGCTTCGCGTTGGGCCGTGAGGCAGTGCACGTTTCTTTGACCGGGCACGAAGTCCCGTTCTATGTTACGCGCAGTCTGCTGATTGCCGAAGACTGTGATAACGCCTAACGGACCTGGTATCTTCATACATAGATACAGTCCGTGGATGGCTGCTTCGAACTTGTTAATGGAGCCCCGGCCCATGATGGCATTGTAAGGGTACACCATATCCACAATGTAAAAGGTTATTTGCTCGCTTCGGGCATTGGGTGCTACACCGAAGGAGAGAGGCAGCTCTATTTTGCCGACGGGGAAGGTGCCTTTGCCGCCGAAGCCATACAACGGGTTGTCCGAAGGCTTAAGCAGGCTGTGGCTTATGCCCATGCGATCGAAGGCGTGGAGGAAGATGATGTCCGCCTGGCTGCCGTTGTCAACGAGGACCTTGTGCAGGTCCCAGCCTGCCACGCTGCAATTGATGACCATGGCATCGCAATGGGGGGCGCTGCGCAAGTCGACGTCCCGTGCGTCGAAGGTTAGCGGTATATGGGACCACTTTGTCTGCACAACTGGGCCCGTGACGGCGACATGGTTGATGCTGCGGTAGTGGTCCCGCTTCTGCCGCTTGGTGTCGAAATCGGTGCTGGACCCCCCAGTTATCATGTGGATGACTCCGCGATAAGGTTGATCGGCGAAGTCTTCCTGCTTTGGGGCATGAGGGATGTTTTGGTGGTGTTGGTGTGGTGGTGGGGGTGGAGGAGGTACGATTTGTACTTCCTGATGGTGTTGGTAAGCGTGGTGCGGTGGATGCGGGGCGGGAGCGTGGATATATGGCGGAGGGGGCTGCTGGTAATTGTGCGCGACAATTCTGGGATTGTCGGCTGGCTGCGCTCGTGCCATTCTGTCTCTGGTAGCCTTTGTTTCGAGGCAGTCTTTGGTTGGGTGGGCGCAGTCTTCGCCATGGAAAAGGCAGTAGAATCGGCGCGGCTGCTGCGCACGCCCTCGGCCCCTGCCACGAGTGCCATTTCCGCGGCCCTGGGGGGGATAGTCCTGGCGACGAGGGGGTCGGCAGCGGGATGCTGGTTGGTGATGTTGTGCACCTGCTGCTGACCGCGGCCTCCATCTCGACCGGAGTCTGGCTGCGGAGTCCTTGTCCACGTGCGGCTGGACTGTGGAGCATCTTTTGGCTTCCGCTGGGACTCAATCTTGCGCTGGTGGAGGTCTTCGGATCTGGCGTACTTTTCAAACAGCTGATATAGCTCTTGGAGGTTCTTTGGCGGATCCCTGATGCAGTGGCTGTAAAGTACGCCGGCGCGAAGACCACTGATAGCATAGTGGATGGCAACCTGGTCGTCGACTGAGGGTAGCTGTGACTTGAGTGTCAGGAATTTGCGGTAATATTCCCTCAGGGTCTCCTTCTCTAGCTGCTTGCAGAGCGAGAGCTCGGCCAGGGCGTCGGTGTCTGGGCGGTACCCTTGGAAGTTGAGCAGGAACTTGTCCCGGAGACTTCTCCAGGAATCGATGGACAGCGAAGGCAACCTGGTGAACCAGGTGAGCGCGGGGCCCTCGAGGGCGATGATGAAAGACTTCACCATTGTGGCGTCGTCCCCCCCGGACGATGCAACGGCGACCTGGTAGCTCATTATGTATTGAGCCGGGTCAGTGCTGCCGTTGTACTTGGGATAGGTCCCTGCCCGGAAGTTGGCTGGCCACGGCGTCACTTGCAGGTGAGGCGCCAGGGGACTTCGCTCATCGAGATAGTTGACCCCTTGGAATGGCGCGGCGTGCGGGAAAGTGTAGTCGCGCTGAGGGAGACGCGGGTCCTCCGGTTGCGCGCGGTGTTGCAGGGGTGGCCCATGCTGCAGGCCGGGGTGGCCTTCGCGCGTGTCTTCGTCTTGTGCGCGCTGCTGGAGGGGTGACTCGTGCTGCAGGCCGAGGTGGCCTTCGCGCTGCATCAGCGCAATCTCCCGCTCGAGTTCCTGGGCCTTGAGCTCCTCGTCGCGTATCATCTGCCGCACTTTGGCGAGTGCGGACACACGTTGGCGCTTGGCCTCCAGTATCTCCTTCTGCCTCTGGAGGTTGCGGTTCTTGAGGCGCAGGGCGCGCAGCTGTAGCTGTTCTTCTGGTGAGACGCCGAGGACCTCACCGTCCTCGGCGAGGTCCGCGTCCTCCGGTGGCGCGAAGTCTGAGGGTGGTGCGAAGCCTGAGGGTTGTCCCTCGGGGTCGCAGGTGCGGAGGGTGTCGTCTTCGGTGGCCTCTTGGTGGGTGGATTGGGTGAGGGCGAGGGCCTTGCCCTTTTTTGCGGCGAGCAGTGCTGCCTTCGCAGCCTCGTCAGCCTTCGGGTTAGCTCTCTTTGGTGCCATCGCGGGTGGTTTTCTCGTAGCACGAACGGTGGGCGCCAAATGTTGGAACTTGCTCTCAACTGCAAGGGGGATCCAACACAGGTGAACGGTGATGACAACAGGGCACTCGCGTGTGATGGCAAAAGCTCTGTTAATCTGGCCTCTCACGGGCACTGTACAGGGGTATTTATAGGTACCTGAGCGCACAGCACCTCGAGCTAAGGACGCATGTGCCCTCAGGCACCTAGGTTATCCCAAGAATATTCCCATAAAGCGGGGTTACAGAGCGTAATTACAGGAATGCTTTTACAACATAGGCCCGTAACACAGGGCGGCCAAGCGGGGCCCGTTATGACGGGCCGGATTGCACATGGGCCTCCGAGCTGGACGAGGCCGCGCCGTGGGATGCCCTTCGTCGCCAGTCTTCGCCTGGAACGGAAGGAGCGAAGGGTGTCCCCGCCTGTTTTGTTTCTGTCAGTTCGGCTGCTGCAGCGAAGACTTCGAGCGAAGGGTGGCGCCTTTGCCTTCGCCCCAACACCGGGCTGCACGACGAAAATCCTTGAAGCCGAGCGATGGCTGAAAGGTGCCGATCTCCACGAGGCCGCGCTCCTCCAACGACAGCAAGAGCAAGGCGACGCTGGTGCACCCCATCCGGGGGCTCAAAAGGTGGAAGGGCGCAATGCATGAGGGGAGAACAAAGGCATGGCCACTACCCAGGGGATCGATCCCCCTTTTATAGGCAGACCTCCTCACTTGCACCCCTTAGCGTCACGGGCGAAATCCCCACTGACATACTCCAGGGTTCTCCCCCTATGACACGGGAGTTGGGACCCACACGTCATACGAGCTGATCCAAAGCACGAAGAAGGCGAACCACCGCACGCGAGGCATGTAACCGTCCCGCGGTTACAAGCGCTCTCCCGTCTTCGCAGAAACCGGTGGTCGAAAGGGTGGACTGCCACGCGACAGGCATCCAACTGCACTGCAACCGTGCGCCCCTTCGGCTTCGACCACATCCGACGGACCAGCGCAAGGGAAGCGGGCCCGCATGTCATGTAACCGGCGCGCCGGTTACGACGTGCGAGAAGTTACACCGCCACTCGCACCAATGTTGTGCCTCCTCGACTTTGGAACCAGTACCGCGACTTGAGGTAGCCCTGCGCATGACCCAACAGTGCCAGTTAAAGGTGACGGCCACGGGTCAGTTAGCCACGAGGTAGGCACGACGGTTGGCATGGTCAAAAGCAGGCCGGCAGTAACTGCAGCGGCAGACGAGCGGAGGCAGCGGTCAAGTCGTCTGCAGGCTCGCGTCCCCTCCTGAAGCAACGGGAGAGCCCTCTCCCACGGCGTGAAGACGACGCGCCCGTGCCCCGTTCCTCGAACGGCTCGCGCGCGCAACGGGCGCCGCGTGAATCGCCCGTCCCGTCGCATTAACTCCCTGACGGAGCAGGCGACACCTCTGGCAGGCGAGGCGGGCGTCGCTTCGCCTTCGCCATAATGACCGCGTCAAAAAAGGTGCGCCACCTTATTTAAATTCATATCCTTCCCCTCCTCCTCTCTCTCTCTATTGCTACAGGGATCGGGAAAGGGGATGTTGTGGAAAGGATCCTTCTCGGCGAAGGAAGCGGGCCCCGAGCCCTCCTACTGATCAGGGGTACGAAGGCTGGCCCCTCGGAAGGGTTTCGACAACAACCCCAGAGCACTCGGACTTCAAGCCCATTACTGATCAGAGGATCGAAGGCTGGCCCCTCGGAAGGGTTCAACAACCGCCCCAGAGCGCTCGGGCTCCGTGCCCACTACTGATCAGGGGTTCGTAGGCTGGCCCCTCGGAAGGGTTCGACAGTCGCCCTAGAGCACGCAAAGTGAGGGATGACTCTGGGTACGTCCGATACATGGTCGAGGCTCGGGCTACGCTCCCAAGGTACCCTAGGACATTTCCGAGACCGACGAGAATGATTTGTAACGGAGTCCCACCGGAGGGAGGCATCAAGCCCTTGGACCCTGTCGAAGGGGTCTGGGTCCAGCAAATCACCCGCAGGTACTTTTGGAGCGTGCCTCTGGGCCACCAGCCGACCCCTAACGAATGGGGCATGGGCGTCCACTCGGATCACCCGTTAGCAGCTCACTGGAAACACCATGTTCGATGCCCTCTGAGGGCAACATGGCGCTTTCCCCCCTCCTCCTTGTGGAAAGGCGACGCAGGGGCGTATGATAAAAGTCAGGAAAGTCCTTGATTGTCCTCTCGCTTCGTGCAGAGGCTCAGGGGCTGCTCTCGCACCCGGCTACGGCCAAAACTGTTGACAGCGTCAACAAACCAGCTTGATAACTTGGAACCCGACCACGCACCTGGGCTACGATCAGGCCGCATGAGGGAACAATCAGACCGGCTGAAGCGCCACGAAAAGCATTCAGACCTCAGAGGAGTCAAACCACTCCTCCGAGGCCTCGGGGGCTACACCCGGCGGGTGCGCTCGCGCGCACCCACCAGAACAAGGCAAAAACCGAGAAAGGTCGGTCCCCTCACCGAAAACGCGGCGAAAGCCTCCAAGCGAGTACCAACACTCCCTTCGAGGCTCGGGGGCTACTGTCGGGTACCATAATTAGGGGTACCCCCAACGCTCCTAATCATGGCTGGTAAATACCCTCAGACCAACTGACAGGTGCGGTTCAAGTCAAGACTTCGTCTACCCCAGGGATGCGATCTCACCCGAGCCCAGCCTTGGGTTGGAACAGTAGTCCCAGACGAGTTCACGCCTCGCCCGAGGGCCTCCTCAGGCAGTGGGCGCCCCCTCAGCTCTCCCGAGGCCCGGCTCAGGCAGGCTTCATTGTGAAGCGACCTTGGCCAGACCGCCTCACCAACCGACCGCTTCGCAGGCGCATTGAATGCAAGGGATGCCTGACGCCATATCCTGACACACGCGCCTTAGTCGGGTAGGCCGAAGTGACCGCAGTCACTTCGCCCCTCTTTTGTACTGTCTGATATGACAGGAAAACAGCGCCTCTCGCTCCGCTCCGACTGTCGTGCCAGCCACCCAGGCGACGACTGACAACAAGTCACGATCAACCACCGAGTTCAGCCTCGGGCGCAATAGGAAGCTCCGCCTCGCCCGACCTCATGCTCCAGCCTCGGGAGGAGGTTTCCGCCTCGCCCGACCTCAGGCTCCGGCCTCGGGAGGAGGTCTCCGCCTCGCCCAACCCCCGGACTCGGCCTCGACCCCGGTCTTGGGAGGAATCGCGTCCTCGCCCGACCCCGGCCTCGGCCTCAAGAGAAGTCTCCGTCTCGATCGACCCTGGGCTCGGACCGACCGTGCTAATATGGGATACATCATTTACCTATTCCTAGCCTGCTTAGGCTACAAGGAACAAGACCGGCGTCCCATCTGGCTTACCCCGGCGACGGGTAATGATGGTGCCCTACGTGCACCATGACGTCGGTGGCTCTCAGCCCCTTACGGCAGCAAGGAGACGTCAGCAGGATTCTTGCCGCACTGCCAGTTTTGCTCCTACAGGACTCAGACGCTCCTCCGACGTCCACGCCATCACATGTACAGGGCCCGAGCTCTCCCCCAACGGCCACGTTGGCATGTACACAGGGCTTAGGCACTCCACTGCCGGACACGTTAGCGCATAGCTATGCCCCCCGTTATACGTCTGGACCCTCTCCTTGCCTCTATAAAAGGGAGGTCCAGGGCCACCCTGAGGGGGGTTCGCGTGGGGGAAGCGGCGGACGAACTCTGTGTCTCTCTCTCCCCCACACGACGCGCTTGTAACCCCTACTACGAGCGGCACCCCTGGTGCAGGATAATACAAGGCTTGTCCCACCTCTTGTGTTCCATCCCGCGCCAACCCATCTGGGCAGGGGCACGCAGCGATTTCACTGGTCGGTCCAAGGGACCCCCCTGGGTCCGAGACGCCGACAACTAGCAGCCTAGTGGTCAAGACTTATGGCTCTTACGACTCCAAGGACCAAGGACATATCAATGCCTAATTTAGCTTCAAGCTCTCCGGTGATGTGGGATTTCATGGCTATATTTCTACTCTTCTTATTTCTGGTAGGTCAGATGCAGATTATGTCAATCATACTAAGAGGTGGAATCTAATGTAGTTCTGCTACATAAACCTCTGTTATATGACTTTTTTATCTCGGAGTTTGCTTTATGTTGTTCAACGATAAAGAGAGCAATATGCTAACATCTAGTTGAGCAATGTATGACTGAGATTTCTAGCATTTATTCAATTTGGCAAGGTTAGTCTTTTTATAATAGAATCCCAAGTTGTGATGTCTCATATCTCCAAAAGGCTTTCATGCATTATATTATTTTTTTGGGGTTACTTTGGGTTTGACTTTATGCATGAGGATAGAGCAAAAAAATATCTTACCTGTGTTTCGTATTATTTCATTTAATTCTCTAGATTTTTCAAGCATTATATAGCTTGTTATAGTTGTTATGACCACTTGGCGATATATATTAACCCACACAACATAGATCAAGCAAAATGTAGAGCCAAACAATAATGTTCACGAAGGTTGTTCAATGATGTGACTTCAGGGACTCGAATAGCCTGTCACATTCTACATGAGTACAAGTTCCAGTGTATCTGGTGTCAACGTGTGTGTGGCCATCAAGAATATGGTAAGATAGCAAGCCTTTGTACAAGCATAACATGCGTAGTTGTGGCTCGATAGTTGGGGTACACGAAAAGTCCATGCAACGTACATAACATGCGCAATTGTGGCTCGGTGGTTGCGATAGACGGACAGTTCTTGCAGGTTCTGCAAAGATTTTGCGACTCGGCGATAGTGGTCCGACTCAATGAGAGTGGTCCAATTAAACAAGAGTGTGGCATAGCAATAACATAACTTGGTTAATTAATAACGCAGCCTAGTCGACGCGTTGAGTACCCACTATACATTTTAATTGCTTGCGCCAGTCCAAAAGCTTAACGCAACACAAATATTCTGAGCGATATGAAAATGTGTGGCATAGCCTTCACATATATTTTTAATTTTCTGCTAAGTATTTACTATGAGAAGAAATTATTAATACAGAAAATTAAATACTGGAACTAATGCATGAGCGTGAGCACATCAGTTGTTAAGCATGCATTTTTCTACTAATTATTTACTATAGAAAATAATTCATCAAGATAGGAACTGTAATAGGAAACATGTTTTATTCTATTTATTATTTATAACAAAAAATAAATAGAATAAATAATATAGAGCATATGTATAAATTAAAATTATACCTAAGTTAATTAATTTAACAAAAATGTATAGGCTGTAGAGCCATATTCCTTGTCTTTTCTTTTTATTTATTATTATTGTTCTGTTTTGTCTTTAACGGCCACAACCCACGTGCTCTGTACAATGGTTGATCTGGGCATTTTTAAAAAAAAATATATTTCAGTAGCCGCCCGTTTCCTCTCACGCGGAATGCATCCACGCGCCTGATCCGGTCCACTCGTGCGTTCGGTGGGTCTTCTTTGTTTTATCTCAATCTATAAGGATTGAAGGAGTGTTGTTGGGTTTAAATTTACAGTAAGTTAAAAGCTCTACTAAAATTTTATTATCTCATGCAATCTATGTGGCGTAGGAATAACCTAACAAAGCTTTACATGATAGAGTTTAAAATAGAAAATAAAATAAAAGGTAAGATTAAGAGTCCGTTTGGAAGGGCTTCGACTCTAGTTTTTCTAGGGGGAAAAGTCAAACTCTTGCCAAACACTTTTTTCTAAAACGAATTATTGCGAAAAGCACTTAAAAATCAGAGCTATTTTTGTACTACGAAGAAGTCACAAATAGTAGTTTCATCTGATTTCGCTCTGGCTCTATCACTTTAATACATGAAAATGGCTCTGGCTTTAGGAGTCGTTTGGCAGCCAAACGATTTTTGAAGTGGCTTCAACTCTACAAGAAAAGTTGCTTTTTAAGGAAAAGCCAGAGCTGTTTTTGGCAAGCCATCATAAGAGGTGTTTGTTTAGGATTATAATCTGTCTAGATTATATAATTCAACACAATTTGAACTAAGCCTAAGAGACTGGTAGAGATAACCTCACTCGAGTTTTTTTCTTGTTTTGTCTTTATCCCCTGTCCGGGTTAATTCTTGCTACTGATACATGGATCTTGCTTATTTGTTGTGGCTTTAATTTGGCTGTGGCTATGACTACGGTTTTCTATAGTATTTTGCAGCAGTCCGAATAGCTACGGCTACCAACCAGCTGAATAAGTCTGTTAGGTCAATGTAAGAGCTGAGTCTAGGTACCGGTCGAATATACAACTGTGTGGATCTAGATATAAGATCTGAATTAACTTTACAAAGTCACAAATGCATTTTGAAGCTTTAAAGACGGTATAACACTGTTGACGCCTTTTTGGAGGCGCCAATCACTCAACAAGAACCGGCGGCGGTGCTCTCTGGTCAGACGCGGACGGTCCGCGGCGCAGGGCCGGACGGTCCGCGACCTGGCGCGAGGCGGCGGTGCTCTCTGGTCAGGCGCGGACAGTCCGCGGCCTTGGGCCGGACGGTCTGCGACATGGGCGCAGGAGCTCGGGTTCCCTGCCTGACGGCCGGACGGTCCGCGCCCTAGGGCCGGACGGTCCGTGACCTGGCGACAGGGTCGTCTTCCTCCTCCTTGCTGGAATCTAGATCTCGTCCCCTGGGGGGAAGGGATCTTAATGGTGCTCCGGGTCGACAGGTCACCCGGGGCGTCCCCAGACGACGTGGAGTCGCCTAGGAATTAAGAGATCAATTCGAGGAAGAGGTCTTGGATAGACAACTAGATCTTGCCCCCCGGGAGGGGTGAGATCCTAGGGTCGTCTTGGGATCGGCAGGCCACCCAAGACGGATCTAGACGACGTAGAGTCGAATAGGGATGGAGGTGGATATGCGGAAGGCTACAACTAGAACTATGCTACATCTACTCCTAGGGTAGAAAAGGTAAATAAGGTAATTGGTTCGATTGGAATGTGTTCGGGGGTTCTCAATCGGCCGTACCCCTTTATATTTATAGGGGAGGAGGTCTGGACCTTTTCCTAAGAGATAGCAACAAACTCCCACGTGATTAGATGGATAACCACGCACGAGATAAGGATAAATATCCGAGTTAATCTTATCTCGGGACACGCGGACCGTCCGGGCCTAAGGGCCGGACCGTCCGCTCATTTTGGTGTCCAACATATGCCCCCCTGCCTTTTGGTGGAGCTTGGCGAACCAAAAGCATCAGTGAAAACTTCGGAAACAATTGACCTCATGAGCTTTTGTTCCCGAAGTAAGGACTCAGCTCGATGCAAGTCATCGGCTCTTGCGATCAGATAATATAAATATTTGATGGAACTTTAATGCATAGAGGCCGTTTCGGATCGCATCCTCTTCGGCCATGTCTACCTGATCAACCTGTCAATAGGCAAAAACTTGTGGTGCCCCCCAGCCCAAATAAGCAAACAGATTGGGCCAGTAATATGAATTCATCGCCGTACCACCCCACACATGAGCAGGACAACACATCGGCGATGGATAGAACGGGACGCACCATGCTATCCCCGGAGGAAGATGACAAGGCGATCTTGGCTGTGCTACCTTTTGGGTCCGTTTAGTTGGCTTTTGCTTTCGCACAGATCGCCCTTTTGACTTAGTCTGCTTTATTGGCCGGTTGTGTGGAACGGCCTTCTTCGTATATTTGGCGAGCAACTGACCAAAAGTAGGGCCGACTCTACTGAGTCGTCCAAACGTCTTAGTAGTATTTTGTTTCCTAACACTTGTTTTGGAACCTTGTGGTCCGGTGGTCTGAGGTTGCTGCTTCTGACTGTCTGCGGACCGTCCGACCATTATAGCCGGACCATCCGCTCCTGTCTCGGACTGTTCAGCCTTAGTACCCGGATCGTCCGGCGTACGTAGGACAGGTGACCGTGATCGGGTGTCCGATCGTGCTTGCCCCCCGGTGCCTCCGGTCTTTCTTTTGTCCGGAGTCTTCCGAGTAACCATTCTGCATGACATATTTGGTGTGCGGGGATCACTAATGACGATATTTTTATCTTTGCTTTTATCGGCCGCACAGGGCCGAACTATGACTTTTTTGCTTGTCGGCTCTAATGTGGTGGTAGGGACAGGTGGCCTGTCAATCCTTACCTCCTTTTGAAACCTCAACCGGCCTTCGTTTATAGCCGATTGTATTTGCCGACGAAAGACAGCACAATCATTGGTGTTATGAAGAAAGGAGCCATGCCATTTACAATATATACGTCCTTTTAATTCTTCAACCGGAGGAATTATATGTGATAATTTAATATTACCATGTTTAAGCAACTCATCAAATATTTTATCACACTTAGTAATATTAAATGTGAACTTAACCTTTTCCTTTTGTGTCGAGTGCGGGTGAGAGCGAACAGAAGGTTTGGCCTTAGTGGGCCAAACAAACTCATGTGACCTTTTTGGTTCTTGGGGCTTGGGTGGCCGGTTATATTTATGTCGGCCTTCCGCACTAGGCGGATCACAGGTGACTTCTGGTTCTCCGGACGGTCCGACCTGCACAGTCGGACGGTCTGCGGGTGGATCGGATGGTCCGGTAATATCCTCGGACTGTCCGGTCACGTCAGGCAACACCTGTGACCCTTGTGGTGGGCTCTGTGTAACTCCGGACTGTCCGGCATAGGGTGCCGGACGGTCTGACGGAGGGCCGGACGGTCCGCAATTGTGTGCGGACGGTCCGGCCGTGCCCAGGGTTGACTCACCATTTAGCGAAGATGGTGATGATGGTCGTCCTAGATATGAGTCCATCGGCATACCAGAATATGGCTGGGGAAACCCATTTGCCGCCGATGTGTTTGGCGCAATTGTTTCATCGCCTAATTTATGTGATAAAAAATTAGGCATGTGAGTTTTTCCTAATGCATGTGCCATCCCCTCTATATCCTCCGTGATACTTTTAATCCGATTATCAAAAGAAATTTTAATAGATGGAATATCATCGGCTGACCTGGCATCACCTATTGTGGGGAGCTGTTGCAGCACGGCTAACATATACTCGGCATTTATCTCCCTCTCTTGGATGGTCTTCTGGTGGCAGTCTACCTTGAAGTGCGAGAGGTACCACTTATCCGCCACCTTGAGCACCTGATCCTTTTGTCGGTGGGCCTCCTCGTCTATTTTCTTCATGTCATCTTCTAATCTTTTATGCTCAGCGGCCGATAAATTAGTCAGCCTTGTGTTGCTGTTTGAAGAAGCACCGTTGAGATCTTTAGAATCGGCCATGTAAGTCTGATTTTGTAGATCTGCAACTTCGTCCCCAGCGGAGTCGCCAAAAAGTATGTTGACGCCTTTTTGGAGGCGCCAATCACTCAACAAGAACCGGCGGCGGTGCTCTCTGGTCAGACGCGGACGGTCCGCGGCGCAGGGCCGGACGGTCCGCGACCTGGCGCGAGGCGGTGGTGCTCTCTGGTCAGGCGCGGACGGTCCGCGGCCTTGGGCCGGACGGTCCGCGACCTGGGCGTAGGAGCTCGGGTTCCCTGCCTGACGGCCGGACGGTCCGCGCCCTAGGGCCGGACGGTCCGTGACCTGGCGACAGGGTCGTCTTCCTCCTCCTTGCTGGAATCTAGATCTCGTCCCCTGGGGGGAAGGGATCTTAATGGTGCTCCGGGTCGACAGGTCACCCGGGGCGTCCCCAGACGACGTGGAGTCGCCTAGGAATTAAGAGATCAATTCGAGGAAGAGGTCTTGGATGGACAACTAGATCTTGCCCCCCGGGAGGGGTGAGATCCTAGGGTCGTCTTGGGATCGGCAGGCCACCCAAGACGGATCTAGACGACGTAGAGTCGAATAGGGATGGAGGTGGATATGTGGAAGGCTACAACTAGAACTATGCTACATCTACTCCTAGGGTAGAAAAGGTAAATAAGGTAATTGGTTCGATTGGAATGTGTTCGGGGGTTCTCAATCGGCCGTACCCCTTTATATTTATAGGGGAGGAGGTCTGGACCTTTTCCTAAGAGATAGCAACAAACTCCCACGTGATTAGATGGATAACCACGCACGAGATAAGGATAAATATCCGAGTTAATCTTATCTCGGGACACGCGGACCGTCCGGGCCTAAGGGCCGGACCGTCCGCTCATTTTGATGTCCAACAAACACCTTCATCTAACTTTAGGAACGTACGGTGAATTTTACTCTCTTAGAAAAGTAGTGTGTGTATATATTGTGGGCTCTGACAATTCAAATATTGCATGTCAAGGATAATTTGTTTTGGAGTTATTTTAATACGTTAGGGGCGGGTGGTCGTCGCTACAAGAAAACGTTGAAGGAGTGTCAGTTAATTAAAGAGTGTCGGGGCCGACACTCTTAATCGAAGTAAAAGTGTGGGTTTTGCTGCACCGACACTCTTAATTTAAGAGTGTCGGGGTCCCGATGAAACCGACGCTTTTAATTTAAAAGTGTGGGGTTTTTCCACACCGACACTCTTATGGATGTTACCCTAAATTCCCCAATCCTATTCTACAGCCGTCGTGCGTCTTGCTTTTTACTCACCGCCGCCGTGTCTTGCTTTTTACTCACTACCGCCCTCTCTCCCTAGTATCCCTCTATCGAGCCAGCGGCCCTGCCGAGCCAGGGCGGGCGGCCTCGCAGCCGAGCCAGACGCCGGGCGGCGGGCGGCCTCGGGCGGGCGGCCTCGCAGCCGAGGCAGACGCCGGGCGGGTGGCCTCACCTAGCGTCGGTCGGGCGGGCAGCCTCACCTAGCGTCGGTCGGGCGGGTGGCCTCACTGAGGCAGCCAGCGGGCAGCGTCGGTCAGGCGGCCGAGCCAGCGGCCTCGCAGCCGGGCGGCCGAGCCAAGCCAAGCGCCGGGCGGCCTCACCTAGCCAGACGCCGGGCAGCCTCGCCGAGCTCCAAGCTCCAGGCGCGGCGCAGTGCCTCGCCGAGCCAAGCATTCTTCTAATCCGCGTGCAGTTTTTTTAAGGTATTTAGTTCACACTGATTTTTAATATTTAGTTCAAATCCGCGCGCAGTTCTTGTTAAGGTATTTAGTTCAAATCCGCCGAGCCAATCATTCTTCAAATTCGCGTGCAGTACTTGTTAACGTTTTGTCCTGTTGCGTTCAACGAATCCTGCATACCCAAAAGCATTATTGTTCAAGTTTCAAGAAAACAAAATATGGGAACTAGGCTGCATACCCAAAAGCATTATTGTTTGGTTGCTTTGCATAAAAACTTCCTGCATGAGCTCAAAAATTATTAAATAAATAAATAATGTATCAATAGACACTAATTATATGTCAAAATTATTTAATAGACACTAATTATATGTTAATAGTCTTAATCTTAAGTACATTATTTTTTTGTTTGAAAAATATATAGCATGAGTGGCTTTTTCGTACCTAAGTGTATATATTTTGTTTCTTTAGCTTTGAATATGAGTGACGATCGAAGAAGGGCGATGTACGATGGATTCGACAGTGTCACTCATGGTCACTCTGATGCATGGTTGAGAGTTGCAGATGAATTCGTGGCACTCGCATTTGTTGGTGATGCTCGTTTAGCGAGGTGCCCGTGTATAAAATGTTGGAACTTGGTTCGGTTGAAAAAAGTGAAGCTCTCGTATCATGTTTTCAAACATGGCTTTATGCCGAACTATCTGGTATGGCATGAGCATGGAGAGGTGGACCATACTATTGAGTCGGATGGGGACCAGGATGTAGACCGAATGGAAGAGATGTTGGATGATATTAGGAATGAGTACCCAGAACTACAGAATAATCAAGCTTTTCTAGAGGATGTGAGAGAGTTCTACAAGATTCTTGAAGCCTCAGAGGCTAAAGTGCATGAAGGAACCAATGTGAGCGTACTGCAGGTGGTAACACGTCTCATGGCGATGAAGTCAAAGTACACCTTCTCCAACAAATGTTACAACGATATTGTGAAACTGATTATTGATATCAGCCCACCGAATCATAACATGCCGAAAGACTTGTACCATTGCAAGAAGCTCGTAGCTGGTCTCGGCATGAACTACCAAAAGATTGATGCTTGCAAGGACAATTGCATGTTGTTCTGGAAGGAGCATGAAAATACCACACATTGCATCCACTGCAGTAAGTCAAGATATGCAGTGGTGGTAGATGAGGATGGAAAAGAGGTTACGACAAAGATGCTGATCAAGCAACTCCGGTACATGCCTATCAATCCACGGCTTAAGCGTCTCTTTCTAAATCAATAGACAGCAAAGCAAATGAGGTGGCATAAAGAAGGGGATCGTCAGGGTCAAGATCCGGATGTCATGGTGCATCCCTCAGATGGCGAGGCCTGGCAGGCTCTCGACCGTTTTGATCCAGAATTTGCAAGAGACCCTAGGAGTGTTCGTCTTGGTTTGTCGACGGATGGATTCACTCCTTACTCCAATAATTCCACTTACTCATGTTGGCCAGTTTTTATGATGCCCTACAATCTCCCTCCTAACAAATGCATGAAAGAAGAGGTCATGTTTCTTGCCCTTATTGTTCCAGGTCCGAAGGATCCTGTAACGAAAATCAATGTATTTATGGAACCGTTGATCGAAGAACTAAAAATGTTGTGGCAGGGGGTTGAGGCATATGATAGTCACCTGAAATGTTGTTTTACTCTACGCGCAGCATATCTATGGTCAATTCATGATCTGCAAGCATATGGCATTTTTTCTGGTTGGTGTGTCCACGGCATACTGCGTTGTCCGATATGTATGGGTGACTCACAAGCATATAGGTTAGAACATGGTAAGAAGGAAACATTTTTTGATGTTCACCGACGCCTCCTTCCCTATAATCATCCTTTTAGAAAGGATACAAAGTCATTTCGAAAAGGCAAGAGGGTTAGAGATGGGCCACCGAAGCGACAAATTGGTGAAAATATCATGAGACAACATCGTGACCTAAAACCGGGCGTAGGAGGTCGGTTTCAAGGGTATGGTAAAGAACACAATTGGACGCACATCTTGTTTATCTGGGAGCTACCTTACACGAAGGCATTGCTGTTACCACATAATATAGATTTGATGCACCAAGAACGTAATGTTGCGGAAAGCATCATAAGCATGTGCTTCGACTTCACCGGTCAAACCAAAGATAACATGAATGCAAGAAGAGACTTAGCTAAACTTTGTGATCGTTCGCACCTTGAGCTTAGAAAAAATCCAAGTGGATCTGAGAGTCGGCCACAAGCTCCTTATTGTCTGAAACGACAAGAGCGAGAAGAGATATTTCAATGGTTGAAAAAGCTGAGGTTCCCAGATCGCTATGTGGCTAATATAAAATGGGCAGTTAACCTCGACACTGGTAAACTCGTTGGGTTGAAGAGTCATGACTATCACATTTTGATTGAAAGACTAGTGTCGGTAATGTTCCGTGGATACTTCAGTCCCGATGTGTGGAAGATATTTGCAGAACTCAGTTATTTTTATAAGCAGATATGTGCTAAGGAAATCTCAAAGAAATTGATGTTGAGGTTTGAGAAGGAAATTGTTGTCCTTGTATGTAAGATGGAAAAAGTATTGCCACCTAGATTTTTTAATTGTATGCAACATTTGCTTGTGCATCTACCTTGGGAAGCGTTGGTAGGAGGACCTGCACAGTTCAGGTGGATGTATAGTCAAGAAAGAGAATTGAAAAAACTCAGAGGAATGGTGTGGAATAAGGCAAGGGTTGAGGGGTGTATTGCAGAGGCGTTCGCAGCCAGAGAGATCACATTATTTTCAAGCAAGTATTTTTCAGACACAAACAACGTGAATGCGCAAACGACACGGTACCATGTTGCCGAGCAAGCTCCAATCACTGATCTAAGTGCTTTTAATTGGGACGGTAAAGGTGTCGGAGCTTACACATCACATCTTGTGGGAACGATAGAGTGTAACAAGACCCTGCTTTTTTTGTATGTCAATATGCCAGAACTTCATCCTTATTTCCAAATCTTTGATAGCATATATAAACCCAACAAACAACTTACTCAAAAGCAGTTGGATGACCTACGCTTGAAAGGGTTACACGGTGGCCCGTCCTTCGTGCAGTGGTTCCACGAGCATGTAATTTCCTCCATGCCTATCTTTTTTCTAACTTAAGTTCAGATGTTACATAGTATTTATTTTTATCCGTTCCTCATTTTTGTAGTGTAAGAAACCTGAAGCCAGTGTCTCCAAAGACTTGCTACAAATATCACATGGTCAATTGACCGCAAGAAAATTTGATCGCTATGATATTAATGGATACCGTTTTCGAAAAGCAAAACTAGAAGCGAGTCGTCCACTTGCAGCTACAACAAATAGCGGAGTTGTAGCAAGTTCGTATAGCGACGATGGACAATTGGAGGACTATTATGGTATTGTTCAAGACATAACCGAGTATACATTTGGAGGTCACAAACCTTTGAGACTTGTGACGTTTGATTGTATATGGTTTGATCCACATGTTGGCACGCGAGTTGACGAATTCAGGATGGTGGAGGTAAAGCACGCATCAAGGTATAAAGGCAATGAGTACAACAATATCATCCTGGCACATCAAGCGCATCAGGTGTACTATTTGAGTTATCCTCATAAAAGTTTTAAAACCTGGTGGGTTGCATATAAAGTTAATCCAGAGGTTCACCCTTACCGATATCAAAACTACAATTTAAGCACCAACGATGATGATGATGATGTTGTCTTCCAAGAAGTCGATGATCAAGCAGACGATAGCGATAATGATAGTATTGTATCCGAAGGGGCAGGACTAAATGAGTTAGCTTCTCTTACCGTATAGTTAATGGAGGAACCAATTTCATCAAATTCAAAACGTCAAAGGTTTGAAGAAACAGTTCTTGAAACACAACAATGGGTTGAACAACTTAATACACGTGTCGCCGAAGAGGACTCTGATGCCGACGATTTTTGATACATAATTCGTAGATGTAATGGCACACTCTTGTTTTTGTTTATTTAATATGCATTACTTTGTGAAAATTTTATACATACTTACTATTTTGTGAATTATTGCAGATGTTCAGGATGGATTCGTCTGGTAGGAGATCCAGATCACGAAGGTCGAGGGGTTCCAGTGGTGCTCCTAACATGTTTGAGGTACTTGTTTTTTCTTAGTTTAGTTACTGGGGCCAGCTAGCAATCTAAAATTGTTTACATTTCAGGGCACCACTACAAGCAGGAGCAGGCAAGAGCAGTTGCTTGCCTCCCTAGAGCAGATGCGGGGTAGCAGCGGACCCTCCAATACAGAAGGGACTACTTCGCGTGCAGCTGATTTAGTGGCACCTACTATAGCACCTACTGCGGAGGCGGCTGTGGACGCGGAGGCTGAGGAAGCTACCGCAGAACTGGACGATGGAGAGGAGACTTCGGGAGCAGACGCTTCTACAGAGGAGGCTGCCACACAGGTTGCGCCACGGCGTGCCATCAGGTATTCTTATTGTTGAGTTGAAGTTTTATTGTCAAGTTGAAGTTTTAAGTAAATGATTTTCATTGTTAAATAACAAACTTTCATTTGTAGGTTTCGTCGGTCCCTCACATTGAAGCCTTCTAAACCCTTCGATCAGCGGAGGGTTATTGAACTGAAAGGCACTAGGGCGTGGAAGGAGGTTAGTTGGGACGGGACAGGGCATCACACACCAATCCTCACAGAGTTGGGGATTTGTTTGCGATTCGCCTACCCGGCGATGGTGACAGAGGGCGGTCAAGAGATAGCTGCTCATTACTGGGCTCATTGGGATCTCAAGCCGTACGGGAACGACGGGACACACACAAGCAAAGTGTGGGATTTGTTTTGGGTAAGTCCCTTGTGATATTCAAATTGAATTTAGATTTTGCATTTGTAAGTCTCTGGTGATCTTCAAATTTGCAGGGCCAATTTCGCGTGTGCGACCCCTATACCTTGGATGATTCATATGTGCGTGAGGTATTCAATGGCTCAGCAGCCATTGCTGTAAAGGGTATGATGTATAAAGCACGATTGAGGGTCGTCACGGTGTACCAAAAGCGTCAGGGGAACTATTGTGACGCGAATATGGCAAAGGAAATTCACCTGACGGCTCAGCAGTACAAAGAGAGTGAGGTGGATTGGTTGAGCCACCATTCGGATGCTTGGGCGTGGATGTGCGAGTATTGGGCTTCTGAGGAGTTCTTGGCCATATCTAATAGAAATCGTATGAATCGGTTGAGCAAGCCAGGGGTCCACTTCTTTGGGGCAGATGGACACGTTGGCAAGGCCGCACGTATGGTATGTGTCAAATTGCCTGGTCAATTGTTAATTGCATAGACTTGTCTAGACTTTCTAATCATGTGTTGCAGGTGGCTCGAAATGGAGTGGAGCCTACTTTGCTTCAAGTCTTCGTCGAGGGACACAAGGGTCCCGATCCGAATCATCCAGAAATACTGAATGACAGTAATGCGACAGAGAAACTGGTAAGTATGAAAATCGACTCTAAGATGAACATGATATGCCTTTGTTGTGACTTGGATGATTTTTTCACAGGCTCGCTACATTGACAACGTGAGAGAGAAAAATGGTCCAGACGCGGACTGGCTCACTGGTGAGTTCGATACGGAGGCGGCTTATAAGGCTGGTGGAGGCGTGCCACATGGGAGGTATATGCGCTTGTCACATTGTTACTGTTTAGTGATGTCTTGTCATTTACTACATATATATATATATATATATATGATACTCTTACAGGTTAGCAATCGGTGACGGTGTTGTCCCCCGTCGGAGTTACACTAGACGGTCCAATTTCTCAGCTGGGTCGAATCGACCCCGACGACCATCTGCACGTGAAGGAGAGCTGCTTGAGAAGATGACTCAGATGGAGAGTATGGCGCAATATAAGCAACAAGTGCAGCAATAGATGCAACAAATGCAAAATTGGATGCTACATCAGGTATCAATTTTTTGTTATTTCGTTGTTTCTCAAGTCCGATTAACTGAAAAACTGATGAATAATCTATTTGCAGATGTACGGAGGTGACGGAACTCAGTTCGGCATGCCGCCTTTTCAACAACCCCCTATCATCACACATCCGGTGTCTGGACAATCATCGGACCGCTCCACTACAGCGGCGAATGGATCACAGGTACAATCGTCTACTAAACATCATTTGTCTGATAATCATTGGTTGCTTGCTCTCTGCCTTTCTACATGTTTGCTTGTACATGATCTATTTTAAACTTTTGTCATTCGCATGATCTATAGTTACTTTTATTGTTGATCACCAGTAACTTCTTAATCATAAACAAGAGTGTGTCTTCTATTTCAGGGTTCTGCAACTTCTGTCCAAGACCAATTGATGCCATCGGGTGTGATAGGAGGGCAAATGATGTCGTGGGCACCTCGCCAGCCAGGCATTTGGCCACTGATGCAAACACAGATGCCACCACTGATGCCGTGGGGATTTCCTCCTCGCGGGCTGTCACACTCACCAGGATTGCCCTCACACTCACCAGGATCAGTACGTTAAGTTGATATCCTTTGCATCTCTATTTGCTTCATTGTTTAAGGAGTTACTAGAAAACATGCATGTATATGTTGCAGTCTATGTATATGTTTAATTAGTTACTCGGTAAACTAACAAATGTTTGTTTCTTTTAAAGGGTTCGGGCTCACATCATGCTAGTCCGCCTCCGGATCAGAGCACGTTTATGGACTTATTGATGAACACAAGTGGCGGCGGCTCCAATGACCCACCAACGGAATGAATTAATATGGAGGCTTGTGTGGAACTTACTATCATTGTGTTTTGTATGAACTTTAACTTGTTTCAGATGGATTTGAACTTCTTTCTTATGGACTTGAACTTGTATGAATATTGAATATGGTGCTTGTGTTATGTTATGTTGAATATGGTGCTTGTGTTGTGATATATTGAATGTTGTGCTTATATGGTGCTGTTATGGAGGCTTCCCATCCAGGGAGGGAGAAAAATAAAATTGGGTATTAAAAAAAATTTATTCACTAAGAGTGTCGGCCCCCACATTCTTATATACGCCCAGGTAGGTTTCTGACCGAGCGCGCAGTAAAAGTGTCCGCCACGTCACTGGCCGACACTCTTAACATAAGAGTGTCGGTTGCGTGTTGAACCGACACTCTTTAAGAGTGTCGGTCCCCACACTTCTATACGAATAAGAGCGTACATTTTAGAGTCACGGCTAAGAGTGTCGGTTACTAAGAGTGTTGGCTTATTTCAGTAAGAGTGTGGGGTTTTGGCCGACACTCCTTGCCTTTTTTCTTGTAGTGCGTGTATTCCAAACTCCAATCTTGACTTATGGCGACTAGGGAATTAAATTCGACTGTTTTAAAGTTTCGTCTAATTTGATTTTGCAGGCTCAACATGCATGTGACAGACTCCAGGCAACAATCTGGCAATTTGAATGTAGCTTCCTGAAACCGAATTGGCAATGAAAAGTAGTTTTTTTGGAGTATTTGTTTAGTGTCATGTCACTTTCGAAGAAACTAGTCGCGTATCTTGTCGATGATAAGCATCGTGTGTTTCAGATATCGTTTGTGCAAATGCTGGTTCTGCTATAAGGACAGCGCGTGTAAATTAGACCACAGGTTTGCACCTGTAATACTGAATCCGTTTCTGCAGATGTCAATGCACATCAGACAACGTTATGGTCAACACGTACGGCAGAGTAGCTTGTTATCACGCATGTTCACAAGTCTTGTCACATGTTTTCTGCCGAAGACATGATGAATACACGTGATCTGACTAGCTTACCGAGACTTTGACATCATTAAAGAATTCAAGCACATACATCCTGATGCTGAGTGGCAAATCGATCCTTGTCATTTGCATTTGCTCTATAAAAAACCTATAGCATTTGTGTCTTCCACAAATTAAACAGAGCCTCCTCCCAGGAGCAGGAGAAGCTATGACGCCGTTGAGGTACGCCGCCTCACCTCACCTGCAGCCGCCCTTCCTGGGCTACAAATCCTCCAACGTTGATGGCCGATCAAGAACGCGGCAGCAGGCCATGATCGCCGAGCGCAGCAGCAGCAGCAGCACAAGTGGGCGAGGACGAGGAGAGCTGGAGGACAGGATCAGGGAGCAGCTCCTCAACGCCGAGCTCTCGCCGTCGTCGTACGACACGGCCTGGGCCGCCATGGTTCCGGCGCCGGGGTCCCTTGCGGCGTCGCGGTACCCGCAGTGCGTGGATTGGATCTTGCGGAACCAGCGCAGCGACGGGTCGTGGGGGTTGGACCCTTCGCTGCGCAAGGACGCGCTCTCGTCCACGTTGGCGTGCGTCCTCGCGCTCAGGACCTGGGGCGTCGGGGAGGAGCACGTCGGGAAAGGTTCGTTCGTTTCAATTATTATTCGCGGCGCTGGGTTGCATTGCATTATTGCCGTGAATGATTCTGAGCTAGCCTCATCGTGCTCACCTCAGGGCTCCGCTTCATCGGACACAACTCCACCTCTGTGACGGACGGCGACAAGTGCGACACGCCGGCAGGGTTCAACGTCATCTTCCCCGGCATGCTCGAGCGCGGCATTGGCATGGGGCTGGAGATCCCTCTGGCCCATGCGGACCTTGACGCCATCCTCCGGCTGCGTGACACGGAGCTAAAAAGGTTAATTTGTCTCATCTCTCATCGTTTGTTGGATTTATTTTTTTTTTTGTTTTGAAATGCTCATTTAATTCTTGTGGACATGAACAGCATAGCTGCTTCCGGAAGAAGTAAAGCTTACATGTCCTACGTAGCAGAAGGTCTGGGGGACCTACTGGACTGGGATCAGGCCGCCATGGCTTACCAGAGGAAGAACGGGTCCTTCTTCAACTCGCCGGCCACAACGGCCGCAGCTGCCATCCACAACGGCTACAACAAGAGAGCCATCGGTTACTTGGATGCTCTCATCAGCAAGACTGGCAGCAGCTCGTCAGGTGTGCAGTGCAGAACGTCCGTCACTATATATGATGGAAGTGCGCCAAGCAGCTGACAGAGATTTCGTTTTGATGGTCATTGTTTGCAGTGCCGGCTGTGTATCCGCGGAAGCTGCACAGCCAGCTCCGCATGGTGGACACCTTGGAGAGGATGGGAATCTCTCCCAGCTTTTCCTATGAAATAAACGCCATACTTGACATGACATACAGGTAGATATTAGGCCTCCTTTGGAGCTAAAAATTTTTGTGTTCTGAAGGGGCCCTTAATTAATTAGTGGTAAAACTTGCAGCTGATAGTTAATTTTGCAGTTCGTGGCTGCGCAAGGACGACGAGGTAATGCTGGACATGGCGACCTGTGCGATGGCGTTCCGGCTCCTTCGTATGCACGGATACGACGTCTCATCCGGTAAGTGAGGAGCCCTCTTTGGCTTGAACCTGCTTGAACATGCATGCATATGTGTAAATCTCAAGCCTGAAAGTGTGCTGTGCAGATGCGCTAGCTCAATTCAGCGAAGAATCCAGTTTCCACGATTCCATCGAAGCGCATCTGAACGGCACCGAGGCGTTGCTAGAACTGTACAAGGCGTCGCAGGTTCAGATCTTGGAGGAGGAGCCGGTCCTAGAGAGCATCTTTTCATGGTCAGGAAAACTGCTGAGGCGAAAACAGTGTTCCGATTCCGACGATCCGGCAGAGGTAGAACATGTGCTCAAGTTCCCCTCCTACGCGACCCTGGACCGGCTGGAGCACAGGAGGAACATAGAGCGTTTCAAGACAGGCGGCTTCCAGATGCTGAAATCAGCATTCCGGTGAGGTCCTAGCTATGGATGGATGTAATAGTACATTGGTTACCGATGGATTTTAACCCGGCTCCGTCGGATCGACCAGCGTTTCTCACGCAGATGAGGAAATTCTGACGCTGGCAACCGACGGATTCCACTCCTCCCAGGCTGTGTACCAACAAGAGATTGAGCAGCTCAACAGGTCCGATCCGTACCTGTATCTCTGCTAACGTACCCAAACTTGATAGCGAATCTCTTGAATGTTTTGTTTGATCATGCGTGTGTGTAGGTGGGTGAAAGAGGTGAGGCTGCCGGAGCTGGAGTTCGCGAGAGTACTGCCTCTGCCCATCCTTTTCTCGGCAGCCGCCACCATGTTCCCCGCCGAACTGTCGGAGGCTCGCATCGCGTGGAGCAAGAGCTCCGTGCTCACCACCATCGTGGACGACCTGTTCGACACCGGGGACTCCATGGAGGAGCTGGAGAATCTCGTCACGCTGTTCGACCTGTATATATGCATACAACTTATTTGACCAACAACAAAGCGTAGCTGCACTGCACTGCCTTCTGCTTGCTGATCGATCCTGTGGCGTGGCTGACGGCGACAGGTGGGACGCGCACCAGGAGGCTGGCTTCTACTCGGAGCGGGTGGAGATCGTCTTCCGCGCCGTCTACGACACGTGCAAGCATCTGGTGGGCAAGGCCGCGGCGGTGCAGAACCGCGGCGTCATGGACCACATCGCGGACCTTGTAAGTGACTCCCATTTGCCTCAGCTACAACCAGTGCGCGCGGGCCGATAGATTACAGATGGATGCTCGCACGCGCAGTGGGTGGACGTCGTGAGGGCCATGATGCCCGAGGCGGAGTGGAGGATGAGCGGCCGGGTGCCGTCCATGGAGGAGTACCTGCCGATCGGGGAGGTGTCGTTCGCGATCGGCCCCATCGTCCCCATGGCCGCCTACCTGGTTGGGCCAGAGCTCCCGGAGGACGTGGTGGGGAGCGCCGAGTACGAGGAGATGCTCAGCCTCGTCAACCTCTCGGGGCGCCTCCTCAACGACCTCCAGACGTACGAGAGGGAGAGGAAGCAAGGGAAGATCAACAGCGTCCTGCTGCTCGCCGATCCGTCCTACTGCGGCTCCGTCGAGGCGGCAACCCGGGAGGTGAGGAGCGTCATCGAGGCCTCCAGGAGGAAGCTGCTGAAGCTGGTGCTCAGAGACGGGGCCGCGGTGCCCCGCCCTGCGAGGCAGCTGTTCTGGAACATGTCCAAGGTGCTCCACCTGTTCTACATGGACAGGGACGGCTACTCATCTCCGCTCACGAACGCCATCGACGAGGTGTTGATCAAGCCGCTCCATATGGGAAAGAGACGAGAAGAAGATCAACTTCCCGGTCGCGTCCGGTCATACCAAAACTAGACGCGTCTTCCGCGACGTACGGCATACAAATGCTGACCGGAGGTGTTCAGGTTAATTTGTAGTCCCAAAATAAATATTTTTTTTAAAAAAAAAACCTTTCTAGAGGCGCTAGCAAAAAAGTATGTAGCGTAATCTACATTTCTTTCTCCAAGGATCTGTTAAATTCGGCAGTTGGCGTAATTATTTTTTTTAATAACAGGAGGGGGAGGCTCCCTTACTGCATTTATTTGCAAAAAGGAAATTATGTACGAACAAAGAAGAAGACAATTACACGTTTCACCTATGTATCCACTCTAGTATTACAGCTTGAAAGTTAGTCTTTGTTCCATTCATAAGCATCAACGTTACTTTCCTGAAAATGGTCTTGCCTCTCAACATAGCTTGGCAAAGTTGCATCTAAGAAAGAGATACCCTATGGCCTCCTCATGTTGTAGAATACAATTCTAACAAGAGTCTAGGAACATATTCCTAGCATACTGTTGACGCCTTTTCGGAGCGCCAAACACTCAACAAGAACCGTGGCGGTGCCTTCTGCACAGGGGCGGACGGTCCGCGCGCAGGGGCCGGACGGTCCGCGGCCTGGTGCGAGGCGCGGGGGTGCTCTCTGCGCAAGGGCGGACTGTCCGCGGCCTGGGGCCGGACGGTCCGCGGCCTGATGCGCGGCTAGGGCTCCTGCCTGACGGCCGGACGGTCCGCGCCCTGGGGCCGGACGGTCCGCGCGTACGCAGGGACGGCGGAAGATCGCCGACGGCGCCTGGATCTCGCTCCCGGGAGGGACCCCGTCGGGGAGTAGAGATCCTAGGTGGTGTCTAGGCTCGGGTAGACCGACCTAGACTCCTCTAATCGACGTAGAGTCGAGGAGAGGCGGAGAATTTGGGGATTGGAAGACTAAACCTAAACTAGACTAGAACTACTCCTAAGATAAAATGCGAAATAGAAGTTGTATTGATTCGATTGTTGATGATTACAAATCGGCCGTAGACCTCTCTATTTATAGAGGAGGGGGGCTGGACCCTTTACACAACTGATTCCGAGCTAATCCCGCGAATATAGCTAACAACCGTAGCATAAAACTCGGAACCCTAAACTGCTCTGCGCATGTGCGGACCGTCCGGCCCACAGGCGCGGACTGTCCGGACCGCGGACCGTCCGGCCTCAGGGCCGGACCGTCCGCCAGCTCAAAAGTGGGCTCAACATATGCCCCCCTGCCTTTTGGTGGAGCTGAGCAAACCAAAAGCAACTAACTCGATGTGATTACATCGGTTCTCTTAGGCATCTTGCCACATACTAGGATGGTACTGTTTAAGAAAACGCCCATTCAAAGCCTTAGGTAAATCCTTGCCTTGTAATGTTTGTAGCAAATAGGCGTTGCCAAACATCACTTGTTTTACTTTATAAGGACCCTCCCAGCTTGGCGACCATTTCCCAAACTTCCGGTCTTTATTCCTTAGAGGCAGAATGGTCTTCCACACCAGGTCCCCTACTTGAAATGATTTTGTTTTGACCTTCTTGTTGTAGGCCCTGGCTACCATGATCTTGTCCTTTTCTATTGCTTCCAAAGCTATCATCCTCTTGTCGGTCACCTCATCAATATTATCCATCATTGAATTATAATAATCAGTAACAGTTAGATCATTTTGTTTGGCAAACCTGACAGCATTCAAACTTATTTCCACAGGCAACACTGCTTCCTGCCCATAGACAAGCTCAAAAGGAGATACTTTAGTAGCCCTATGTTTAGATATTCTATGAGCCCATAAAGCTTCAGACAAAATCTTATGCCAATGTTTAGGATTATCAGATATCTTCTTTTTTATCAAATTAATCAATGTCCTATTACTAGACTCGGCCTATCCATTGGCCTGAGCATAATATGGAGATGAATTAAGTAGCTTAATCCTGTATGATTCGGCAAATTCATGTACCTCCTTTGACATAAAAGAAGTACCTTGATCTGTAGTCAAGGTCTGGGGAATGCCGAATCTATGAATAATATGCTCAGTTATGAACTCAATTACCTCCTTGTGCGTCATGTTCTTCAGAGCAACGGCTTCAGTCCATTTGGTAAAGTAGTCAGTGGCAACTAACACGAACCGATGCCCCTTTGATGATGAAGGATGAATTTCTCCAATAAAATCCAATCCCCATCCTCTAAACGGCCAAGGCTTGATGATAGGATGTAATTCGGCTGCAGGGACCAACTGTAGGTCGCCGAATTTTTGACACACTTGGCAACCCTTGTAGTACTTGAAACAATCAGCTATCATATTAGGCCAATAAAAACCAGACCTTCGCAACAACCACTTCATCTTTGGAGCTGATTGATGGGTACCACAAATTCCTTCATGTACTTCGGCCATGGCTAATATAGCATCATCTGGGCCCAAGCACTTAAGCAGGACGTCATTGACTGTTCGGCGATAAAGTTCATCACATACCAAAACATACTTGAAAGCTGTTCACCGAATGTTCTTATCTGTCCTGATATTGGGATTTTGCAAATAATTAAGTATAGGTGTCCTCCAATCACTTGTATCGGCTTCATTGTCAGCCGAATTGATTAAGAGAACCTTTCTGGCAACCTCGGACAGTCCGGCGTCAACACGCGGACGGTCCGCGACCTGGGAATTTGGCTCTGCACTGGTTATCAGATTTTCAGTTTTGTGAAACTTCCCTCTCTTTATCCGATAACCTGATGCATCTTGTGCCAAATCGTTAGCTCTATGATTCTCAACTCTAGAGATATGCCGAATACTGAATTCGTCAAAAGAATGAATCATGCTCCAACATTTCTCAAGGTAACTGTTTAAAGTACTATCAAAACATTGATATTCTTCTAACACTTGTTGGACAACCAGCTGAGAATCACCAAATACCTTCACATGCTTTACTCCCATACCATTTAAAAGTTCTAAACCGAATAGGAGGGCCTCATATTCAGCTTGATTATTAGTGCAATAAGTTTTCAATCGGCTAGAGAAGTCAAAGGAGACATTACTTGGTGAAACAAGCACAATGCCAATTCCTTGCCCTTCATTGCAAACCGATCCATCAAAATATAAAGTCCAAGGAGTAATAGTGAGGTATGATGTGTCTAGTTCATGAATATCATTAACCCGATGTTCCACAATGAAATCTGCTATGACTTGGCCTTTCATAGATTTCAATGGTTCATAGGCCAAGTCATATTCTATGAGTGCATAAGCCCATTTACCAACTCTACCACTCATAATTGGGTTATGCAACATGTATTTGATCACATCGGCTTGACCAGAAACAGTGCAATGACTAGACAGTAAATAACATCTACATTTGGTGCATGCAAAAAACAAGCATAAACATAACTTTTCAATAAAAGTGTACCTTGTTTCAGCATCCACCAACCTTCGGCTTAAATATGTCACCACATGCTCCTTCCCCTCAGTTTCTTGTGTCAGAACAGCCCCAATGACCTTATCCTCAGCGGCAATGTATAATCGGAATGGTACTCCTGCTCGTGGTGCTTTTAATACGGGAGCCGAAGATAAGTATTTTTTGATGAGATCAAATGCTTCTTGCTGTTCTGCCCCCCAAGCGAATTCGGCATCATTCTTAAGCCGAAGAATAGGGGTGAACGCATCAATCTTCCCGGCTAGGTTAGAAATAAACCTTCGTAAATAATTCACCTTGCCGAGAAACCTCTGTACCTCGACCTTACAGGTCGGAGGTCCCACATTCCGAATAGACTTGATTCGGTCAGGGTCTATCTCTATACCATGTTCATGTATGACAAATCCCAAAAACTTACCAGCCGACACTCCAAAAGCACATTTACGTGGATTCATTTTCAAACCATACTGACGCATTTTATCAAAGGCTTTGCGCAAATCAGCTATATGAGAACTAAACTCAGCCGATTTGACTACAATATCATCAATGTAAACTTCCACAGTGTTTCCTAACAATTCATGGAAGATCAAATTCATAGCCCTCTGATAAGTAGCACCAGCATTTTTCAAACCAAATGTCATGACAACCCACTCAAATAAACCAATGAAGCCTGGACATATAAAGGTCGTTTTAGACGCATCTTCTTCGGCCATGAAAATCTGATTATATCCGGCATTACCATCAAGGAAGCTAATAATTCTATTTCCTGATGCATTATTGATTAATGTGTCGGCTATGGGCATGGGATATTCGTCTTTAGGAGTTGCTCTATTTAAATTGCGAAAATCAATGCATACTCTAAGTTTACCTGACTCCTTCTTCTCCACCGGCACAATATTGGAGACCCACTCTGCGTATCTGCAAGGTCTGATAAAATCAGCTTCTAGTAGCCGGTGGATTTCGTCCTTGATGCGTGGGAGAAGATCTGGACGAAATGTTCTAGCCTTTTGCTTAAAAGGTCTGAAACCAGATTTAATAGGCAGCCGATGCTCTACGATCTCTCGGCTTAATCCAGGCATCTCAGTATAATTCCAAGCAAAGCAATCTGAATGTTCCTTTAATAGACCGATCATCTCATCTCTAGGATCGGTCTCCAGGGTCTTGTTTACAAAAGTCGGCCTTGGAGTTTTACCATCTCCTATGTCAATCTCCTCCAAAGGATCGGCCGATGTAAACCCCTGTCCTAGTTTATCAAGATCTCTGAATTCCTCTATCATGTTCCCCACAGAGGAATTAGAAGATCGTTGTGCGATGGTGGACTCTCCGGTCTCGAGGACCGGATCATCCGTAATACTGTCCTTTTGCTGTGATATATGTTCGGTCTTAAAGTCCGAACCCTTTTGTGAAAGACCAGACCATCCGGCCTTGGAAGCTGAACTGTCCGTGGCCAGAGACTCATGAATTTTGTGTGTATTCATCATTTAAACTTTATTTAGGATTTAGCCGATTCTCCATCGGCTCTAGCATGACAGGAATGAAGCCTTTCTTATCTATACTTATGAATTGATAATCAGAAAAATCTACTCCTGTGAGACATGTAGCAGTCTCATAAGTCCAGAGTACAGGGGCATCGGCCACAGCGATGCAGGCCGATACATCAGCATGTACTTGTTCTATGTCATCGCCTACCCATTGTATTAGCATTTGATGTAATGTGGAAGGTACACATTGATTGGCGTGAATCCAATCTCTGCCTAGAATTAAACTGTAATTTCCTTCTACATCAGCGACGAAGAATGCAGCAGCAAGGGTCTTAGTCCCGATGGTTAATTCAACGGACGTGACTCCCCTGGCTTTGATCGAACTATCAGTTCCAACACCGCTGAGGGTCATGTTGGTCTTGACAAGTTCGTCATCTTGTTTACCTAATTTTCTGTATAATGAATAAGGCATTAGATTTACAGCCGCCCCTCCATCTACTAACATCTTAGCAATCGGTATCCCATCAATGTGGCCGCGCACGAAGAGCGGCTTTAAATGATTTACCGATTCTTTTGGTTTAGTAAAGGCGGCTTCTTTAGGACCAAAATCAAACTGGGCAACAACAGGTTCATCGTCGCCGATAATAGTACAATCGGCAGAAAATGTAATAATATTCACATCCATACCTGGGCGTCCTGGAGAAGCCTCGTAGTCGACCAGATCTTCTCCCAGCAGGTCGTCCTCCTCCATTGATGTTGTTGTGTCGTTGGAGGTCTCCTGGTGAACGGCGGACGGTCCGCGCGCGGAGGCCGGACGGTCCGCGCCTGATGCAGGTTGACTAGAGACCTCCTGGTGAACGGCGGACGGTCCGCGCGCAGGGGCCGGACGATCCACGTCTGGTGCAGATTGACTTTCTATTTCTGTGGCCGTTTGTTTTTTCTCAACGGCCTTCGGTCTCCATTTCTTTTGTGGTGGCGGGTATAGTGGATGTGTGTCATTAAATGTCTTTTCCGCCTCCTTCTCCTGGCTCTCTTTTGCTCTTAAGCGCTATAATTTTCTCTTTTGGGATCGTGTCAATCCCGCTGGGCACCATCGAGGCATGGAGTATTTTGGATCGGCTGTTTTGATGGTAGCCGTATCTTTTTCGGTTGTGTTGGCCGATTCGCCGAAAATCATCGGCCCTTTATTGTCTCCCTGTATGACAACATCCGCAGTGCCTATTCTGATGATATCCTTTTTTGTTGTTTTTTGAGTTGCTGCAGGCATATGCCCCCCTGCCGGATTGGTCGGCCTGGAAGGCCGAGTAGTCCGGCAATCCTGTTGGGTTTGTGCCTGGTGACCGGATTGAGCAGTGCTCAATCGGTCTTGTACTGGTGGCGTCAACCTGTCAAAAATAGATGTTTGGGGTGCCCCCCAGGCGGGGTACTGAGGCATCCCAAATGGATATGGTGGCATGCCCCACATTTGATTTGGGACATATGGCGGAGGTAAATATGTGTATGGATATGGCATAGGTGGATATGGAGGTGGAGGTGTCCATGCAGGTACGTTAGGTCTCACTTGTACAGTATGACCTTTTATTTCTTCCGATTGGTGGGGTGGTCCAATCGGCCTGACCTGACGCTGCTCATTAATGGGTGAGCGGGGTCGCTTTGCTGGCCGGTCACTGGGGCCGGCCTTCTTTTTTACGTATTTAGACAATAATTGATCAAAAGTTGGGCCGGCTTTAACCAACCGACCAGCTGCTTTGAATGTATTTGTTTTCCACGTACCTATCTCTGGTCGTCGTGGTTTGAAAGTACGTGGACGTTGTGAATCTTGAGTATGGCCGGACCGTCCGCCGGAGCTCTCCGGACCGTCTGGTGGAGTCCCGGACCGTCCGCGCCTACGTGCCGGACCGTCCGGGATACGCATCACGGGCTCCTGCATTTGTCTCCCTGTCTGCGCTTGCCCCCCAGTACTGGAGGCTGTGATGGTCACCTTTAGGGTCTCCCCTCCATCGGGAGTCTTCTCGGCCACCACTTTCCTGCAAGACACTTTACGATCTCCATCGGCCTCTTTAGCATTGCCGATGATTGTCTCTTTGCCTTTGTCTTTATCGGCTGTGTTTGGCCGAACTAGGACCTTCTTGCCCTCGAAGTCAATCATGTTCATCGGAAAAGGCTCTGTATCCACCTGCATTTCCTGAAATTTCAATCGTCCTTCGTTAATGGCCGATTGAATCTGTCGACGGAATACATTACAATCATTAGTGGCATGAGAAAATGAGTTATGCCACTTGCAATATGCACGACGCTTTAGCTCGTCGGCGGATGGAACAGTGTGATTTATTTTAATGTTGCCATTTTTAAGTAATTCATCAAATATTCTATCACACTTACCAACATTAAATGTAAACCTAACCTCCTCTTGCCGTTTCTTTTGAACCGGCTGTAAGGAGGCACAAGCCGAAGATTTGGCCTGCTTTGGCCAAACCATTTCAGCAGCATACACCTCTGCTGATTCGTCTTCTGAGCTACTTTGGTCGCATTCTACTACATGTACGTTGTGACGAGTTGTTTTAGCAGTTTCTTTGCTTCGGCTTTCACAAGCCAAAGCTCTCTGGTGTAATTGTGCTAGTGTAAAGAATTGGATGCCTTCTAACCTTTCTTTTAAATAATATCGCAGACCATTAAAAGCTAATCCTACTAGCTGTTTCTCTGCTAAATGAATTTGAAAGCATCGGTTTCTTGTATCTCGGAATCTCCGGATGTAATCATTAACCGATTCATCTTTTGTCTGTCGCAACGACACTAAATCTACTAAATCCAACTCATAGTCACCGGAAAAAAAATGATCATGAAATTTTTGTTCTAAATCCCCCCATGATGAAATGGAATTAGGAGGTAAAGTGGCATACCATGCAAACGCGGTTCCTGTTAGCGATAATGAAAATAAACGCACGCGAAATGCCTCTGTGTCGGCCAATTCTCCCAATTGTGCTAAGAACTGGCCTATATGTTCGCGTGTGTTTTTCCCTTGATCACCCGAAAACTTTGCGAATTCGGGTATCCTGGTTCCCTGTGGGTATGGGTGGTGATCAAATCGGCTGTCATAAGGTTTCCGATATGATTGCCCCCCAGGGACCATGCTTACTCCGAGCTTATCTCGGAACGCCCCGGCTATTTCTTCCCTTACTATATCAATGGCAGCCGGTGCGAGACCACCGGCTCTCTGGTCAAACATAGATGGGGTTGGCTGGATATTAGTATGCTGTCTTTCCCCCCATTGGTTTGAGTTACGTGGTGCATTTTCATTTGCCCTATATGGGTCATAGGTTTGATCGTTTCTTTCCGGCCTCCTGGGTGGGGCCGGAAAGCTTTCCTGGGCTCTGGATCTTGAATTAATGGGTTGATGCATTGTATAGTGCGATGGGAAGTGTTGCTGGGACGGGCGAGGATTCATGTAATAATCCTCCTCAAAAGACTCATGCGCGGACTGTCCGGATACGTACCCGAACCGTCCGGCTGGGTAGTTTGGGTTCTGTGTCGTGTGTGGTGGCTCGGGCGCATATCTAGGTAACTCATTAAAAATAGGCCCGACTGTTGCTGGCCCGGACGGTCCGCGCTCACGTGCGGACGGTCCGGGCATGTGCAGATCGGTTGGTTTGCTGCCGATTTGCGGTTGCTTAGGGTACGTGTCCATCGGCATCCCATAAAGGGGTTGTGACTGGTCGTGACAACCTGTAGCCGATGTGTTACGCGCGTTATCTCCTAACTCAACCTCGTGCGAAGGAAAATTTGCGGTATTAGATTTATCAAATGCACGTACTAGGTCTCTTAAGATCGCTTTGCATACCCCCTATGATGTTCTGCATTTGTTCACGCTGATCTTCTACATAATTTCTAAGAGATTGCAGATCGTTGGTTTTACTTACATTGGGGATATCTGGCGTGGGTTGGAGCGAAGCCGGATCCGTCGCCCGATGTCGGACGACCTTGTTGTTCCTGTCCACTTTGAAGTTGGCCAAGAACTTTGCTTTCGCCTCCTGGATCATCCGCTCCTTGTGCTCCTCAAACTGGAGCTGCTCGTCAGCCGGCAAGGTTTCCCAAGTCGGCTCTATGATGTTGCTTAGAGAAATATCAGAGCTATCCTTTGAACCGGCCATTGAGGGCCGATCTGATGAGCTTAGATGTGTTTTCCCCAGCGGAGTCGCCAAAAAGTATGTTGACGCCTTTTCGGAGCGCCAAACACTCAACAAGAACCATGGCGGTGCCTTCTGCACAGGGGCGGACGGTCCGCGCGCAGGGGCCGGACGGTCCGCGGCCTGGTGCGAGGCGCGGGGGTGCTCTCTGCGCAAGGGCGGACTGTCCGCGGCCTGGGGCCGGACGGTCCGCGGCCTGATGCGCGGCTAGGGCTCCTGCCTGACGGCCGGACGGTCCGCGCCCTGGGGCCGGACGGTCCGCGCGTACGCAGGGACGGCGGAAGATCGCTGACGGCGCCTGGATCTCGCTCCCGGGAGGGACCCCGTCGGGGAGTAGAGATCCTAGGTGGTGTCTAGGCTCGGGTAGACCGACCTAGACTCCTCTAATCGACGTAGAGTCGAGGAGAGGCGGAGAATTTGGGGATTGGAAGACTAAACCTAAACTAGACTAGAACTACTCCTAAGATAAAATGCGAAATAGAAGTTGTATTGATTCGATTGTTGATGATTACAAATCGGCCGTAGACCTCTCTATTTATAGAGGAGGGGGGCTGGACCCTTTACACAACTGATTCCGAGCTAATCCCGCGAATATAGCTAACAACCGTAGCATAAAACTCGGAACCCTAAACTGCTCTGCGCATGTGCGGACCGTCCGGCCCACAGGCGCGGACTGTCCGGACCGCGGACCGTCCGGCCTCAGGGCCGGACCGTCCGCCAGCTCAAAAGTGGGCTCAACACATACCTCTTGCATTTAACCTATTTTGTTTTTTTAGATAAAGGAAGCTTATATTGAAGATACCAAGTCATTACATCAAGAGGATACAAATCCTTGGTGCAGAACTTCCGGCCCCTGTCTAATGCACATAGCTAACTAAAAAAACCAAAATAACACAGATCTAATGATAATCAATCTAAAGTCTAGATTATCACTCGTACGTCCGGGAGAAAAATGTCACGCCGGTGCAGCAAAGGGGGCCGAGGAGGCATGCCCGCACATGTCGCTGGTAGATGTGGGTAGGATCAACATAGCATGTCATAAGGGTTGCAGGCGACAGGGTCGCGTTTGGCGCAGACAAGAGCAGCGGGGTCGACGAGGCCACGTGTGGTGAGGGCGGGGTTGACGGGGTCGCGTGTGGCGCAGGCGATGACACAGGTAAGGGTAGAGACTAGGGGCCACGTGTGGGGAGGGGGGTGGTGATAGGGCCACGTGTGGCACAGGCAAACGTGGTGTGGTCACATAGGGCGCAGGCGATAGGCAAACGTGGTGTGGTCACATAGGGCGCAGGCGATGTGGCTGCGTGAGGCAACAAAGAGGGTAGCGAAAGAGAAACATCGACGCAATCGGCATCGAGGAGGGAATCAAGGTCAGGAGGTGGGGAGGAATCAGCAAGGGGGGAAACATCTTCATCAGAGACAACATGACGAGATATGATGATGCAGTGAGTGAGAATATCAAGGCACTGATACCCCTTGTGATCAGGGGAGTGCCCGAGGAAAAGACATCAAGAAGAGTGAGGGGAAAGTTTCTGAGCGGTGGCAGAGGTGTCAAGATAACAGGCACACCCGAAGACTTGAAGGTGCTCATAGGAGGGGGTGGTGCCGAAGAGGGAGAAGAATGGAGTGGGGTGGGAAACAGTGAGAGAAGTCATCTAGAATGATGAGATAGTACAACATACCAGAGATGATGGGGATGGGGGATGTATAGACGTCACAGTAGATGTGGTCGAAGGGGCGAGTAGCGCGGGACGTGAAAGAGGAAAAATGTAAGTGAGTGTGACACCTAAGTTGATAGGCATCACAAAGCGATGTGGCGTCACCACGAGGACAAGGAATGGCTGAGGAGGTCAAGAGTCGATAGAGGACATCATGGCCAGGGTGTCCATGATGACTGTGTCAAGTGGAGGCAAGGGCGTAGGGTGTGGCAACATGGGCGGAGAAAAGTGGTGCAGGTAACCGAATGGAATATAAGGGGCCAGAGCTGTCACATCGAGCAATCACAGCATGAGTGGTATGATCCTGGATGCTGAGCCCCGAGGGATCGAACTCCATAGAACATTGGTTACCAGTGGTGACGCGACGAATTGAGAGAAGGTTCTAGATGATGTTGGGGGCAACAAGAATGTTGTTTAGGTACAAAGGACCAGGAAGGACTGTGTCACATACTGATGTGATAGGTAGAGTCGACCCATTACCGACAATGATGGAGGAAGGGAAGGTGGACCTGGGAGGGTGAGGTAAAGAGACAAGTCTAGGGTCAGGAGTGGTATGGAATGAAGTGTTGGAGTTAGAAACCCAGTCGGTGGGAGGTGGTGGGGCAATGATAAGGAGAATGATGTGTGGAGTGAAAGCTCCCTTGTGGGTTTTGGTGGTTTGGATGGCAACCCAATTAAAGGAGTGACATGTTGTTAAGTGTTGAACATGTGCTTAGGATAAAGCTTACAGGGTTCAACACAAGTGTTCAAGTGTGATGGTCCAAAATCTGAAATGATTATGGATAATGGACATCACACGTGAAGGATGAACATTACTGTGTGAGACTCAGTGTGCATAACATGGAGAAAACTAGTCAAGCCAAGGATGGAGGTAAGAATAACTTCGAGGTACCGAGTGCACGAGAGAAGGTCAAGAAGGCTGAGGTACCCAAAGCTAGGGGTGAAAAGGAAGACTAGCAAAGTCAAGGTTGATCGAGTTGAGAAGAGCTATGGTGCATCGAGGATCACTACCTAAGGACATGACTTACAACCAATGAGATAATACCTTGGTTATATGGTGTAAGTCATAAGGCTCAAGATCAAGCCCAAGGAGTGAACAAGGTCACTAAAAGGAGGAGTGTCAAAGCTAGAACCTGGAAGCAACCCAAATGAGCTTAGTTCACTATGATCTTTAGTTTGGGTTGTTCCTGTGTTTGGATATGTTCTATATGACCTTTGTAGGATGTTAGAGCTCATGGATAGCTTTAGAGATCAAGGTGTGTCAACTTGGCGCTTTGGAGTCCAACACCAACCTCAAACATGCCAAAAGGAGCAAAATCAGGGAAAAAGGTTAAGTAGGCAAGGTTTGAGTGCTTAGATAAGTTGCATACACCTTTTACTATGTGTTTGGTACTTCGGTTTGCTCTCTAACTCAATTTGTAGAGAAGTGCCATTTTGGGCTCTGTTTGATGAGAAACAGGAAAGCTAGAGAAAGATTAAGAAAAAGTTAAGTTCCTGAGACTTAGTCAATTGGATTACTCTCTAATTATGTGTGTCTAAGCCACAGCAAAAAGTCCTCCAAATAAAATGGAAGAAAAATGACTTAGAACCTGCTGTCTAGGTGCACTGGACCTTCTAAAAAATTGGTCCTGTGGTGCACCGGACCTGCTATAGGACTGGTCCTGTGGTGCACATGAATTTCTATAGGAGTGGTTTGGTGCAACAATAGCTAGCCCTTTCAGAGAAGGAAACACCCAATCAGATCGCGCGAAGGCAGGTGACCGTTGGAACCAACACACAAGTGATACCCCAAGGCAGCAAACAATTGTAGAATCATTCTTTGTCCCTCTCTATTGTATTCTATGATAGATTTAGTGTTTAATGCAGTTATAAATCAAAAGAGAGAGAAGAAGTGCTATTGGGAGATAGAGCTAGCAAGATCTTGTGCAAGTGAGTAGTGTTACTCTACCGGAGTGCTGTCGAGAAGATTGTAAACAGTCACGACTCTGTTGTAACCGACATCGACATAGTGGAAGCCTCCGTATGTCACCTTGACAGATCTGAGCAACCAGAGCACGAAGTGAGATACTCCAAGCCAAGGTTTGGCTAACTCTAATGTGGATGTAGGCAAGCATTTCAGAGTTGGCCGAACCACGTGATAAATCTCTGTGTCTCCTGTGTGCTCTACTTTGTGTTGTTCTATGTCTCTTTGTTTTGATCGATTTGTTATTTGCACTTTACTACTCCTCTTGGTATAAGTTGTTCTTGAAGTGCAGGCTATATTGAGATAGAGACTTTGATTCCGTTGCGACCTACTCGACGTGATCTTCATTCCGCTGCGATCCAAACTTCGAGTAGAGTAAGAAGTTCTAAGTTTTTTGTGCTAATTTTTTCGCCTATTCACCCTCGTCTAGGCGACATCCAAATCCTATTCTCGGGCAAAGGGAACTTTCATGGGGCCGGCGTTGGCCAGAGCAGGGGCAGTCGGGCTACCTATTGGTCACTTATTCTCAACTGCTGAGAATCAAGAACAAGAAAACACAATTATTAATTGTTAAGGACCTCTGTCCTCTGAAGCATTATCTCCTTTAGGATATAATGGTCTTCAGACGAAGGTCGTGAAGAACATGTTTCCATCATTCATAAAAATAAGCGTTTATATATACGAGATGTGTTGTCCATTTACATATTTATTCCATAATAACCATATAAACATTATCAGAATTTATATTACATTGATACCTTCGGTTTGTTTGAAGGTGATGACGCGAGAGCAATTACAATCCATCGTGAACGGTATGGGGATATTGTTCACCTATTTATAGGCACGGGACGCACCCAGAGTAAAAATACATTTATGACCCTAACATGTACATATGATCCTAATATAAAACAACACGGATTAACTAGTCTTTTCCTCTTTGACTAAACATTATGCTTGACCTTCGTTGTCACCTTAAGCCAAAGTTGTTCACCTTCGGCTTCTCATCAAGTGAATGAATGTTGTAACCGGTAGATAGAGTCTCAAATTGACTAGATAGAGCACCCATATTTTCTTGAAAGCTCTGTTGCATGTTGTTCATTCTTCTCATGATGGGATCATGCACAGTATCCTGAATATGAGTGCGGAGATCAGCAAACTGAGAATGTACCCCATCAAGCTGAGTATCAACAGCCGTGAATCTATTGTTCAGAGCAGAATATTGGCCATCAAAATGAGATTGCATAGCATCAAAGCGGCCATCCACATGCGTCATCATGCCCTGAAACCGTCCATCCATATGAGTCTAGAGCCCACGCTACATCTGCTGAAAATAAGGATAAACGTAACCAGGGGCGAGCTGCTAGTACTGTCCTTACTGATGAGGAGGTGGAGGAGGTGGCATCTGCTGAGCTAGATGTGCCTCAGGTTGAGCGGCATAGTCATCTATAGGAACTCCCTCATCATCAGGAAAGGAGGTGAGAGGCCTGGTGAGAAAATCAATCTCATTCATGAAAGGCCTAAAAGGAGTGTGAGTTGTATCACACCGCCCCTCAAGTCTGGTTTTGGCCTTGTTTAGAGCCATAATATAGGGAGCATAGCCTAAATTCCAATTCTTATCTATTTGAAGGTCATTGAGCTGCCTCATCATGAATAGAACCACATTCATAACCTCCCCCTTCATCACATGATCAATAATGTTCCAAAATTTATCTCTGATCTTGCTTTTGTCCCCACTCTTGGGAAGAATAGTGACCCTGACAATCTTGTTTATAACAACAAGATGATGCCTTAGTCCTAGAGTCTCTTCAAATTGCCTAGGGATACCTAGCCTGGCAGGTTCATAATACTAAGCATAGTCCTCAAACTGATCCTCAGTATAAAGATCTACCCCATGTGAGATCATACCATAGTCTAGATTGTTTGTAGTGGCAAACTCAGCAAAAGTAGCCACATATCTCTTAAATTCGGTCATCTACACAATCAGTTGATCTTCAATATTAATTTTAGCAATGGAAAGAAACTGCTTAACTGCCAGTGTCCTCTGCCTCATGAATTGTCACACCTGGATTTAAGGGATAAAGCCGGGTGCGTCTCATATGTGCGCCAAAGAAGATCAACACATATATTGACCAAGTGTATAGAGATAAATGTCACAAATATTATTGCATAGCGGAAGTGTCTTACAAAAATAAATGATAACAATAAAGCAAACTAATAATTATTCCTTGGTGCCATCAAGCTGACTGGGAGACACCACCTAGATGGGCTCGTACTCCTCATTGTAGACCTCCCCCTGGACTACCTGCTCTTCACCTGTGGAGGGATTTATATATCCCAAGGGTGAGCTCACAAAAGATCATAGCTCAACAAGTTAGGGGGAATAATGTGCATGAACTCAGCAAAGGTGGGAGTTCATGTGTAGTGTAAGGCTGATCTACAAATAATGGTTCAAGCTGAGCATTGCTTTTAATAAGTTGGTCAAGTTTTATTAGCAGTTACTAAATGTAAGTGTATACCAACCCAAAGTAATAGTAGATCAAAATTAATAATAAACCACAATGCGATGCAAATGACAAATTAAGTTTACTAAATGTGAGTGTCCGAGCTGCTCATGACTATGAGCACGACTAATATACCAGTTTTACACTCTTCAGAGGTTGCACATCTTTACCCACAAGCCATGCTACCCATTTGCCGAGGGGTCTAAAGTCCCATTCATCTCTACCGAGGAGACAAGCTAGGGTAGCACTACGAGGACTTTCCAAAGTTCCACTAGTTTGAGAAAACCCACTATGGATTCAGGAAGAAGGAAGCATAGTGAAAGGGAAATAGGGTCAAACCTTTTCCTAGATGATTTTGGTGGTTGAATTGCCCAACACAAATATTTAGACTAACTAGTTTGCTCTAGATTATATGTTCTACAGGTGCCAAAGGTTCAACACAAACCAATGAAAAGATCAAGTTAGGGTTCAAAAAGAAAGGAACAAAAGAAACTGAAGGCTCCCCTGGTCTGGCGCACCGGACTGTTCTGTGTGCCACCGGACAGTGTCTGGTGCACCAGTGACCGTACACTCCGAACTCCTCAGCTTCGGGTTTCTCAGAGGCCGCTCCGCTATAATTCACCAGACTGTCCGGTGTAGCACCGGACTGTCTGGTGCGCCAAGCAGAGCAACGACTACTGCGCTAACGGTCGTCTGCAAAAGTGAACAGTTCGTGTGAACAGTGTGCGGACAGTTCGCGTAGAGTCAGAACAGCGCCAGAAGGCGCACCGGACAGTGAACAGTACCTATCTGGTGCGGCACCGGACTGTCCGGTGCCCTAAGAAATCAGAGCTCCAATGGTCGAAACCGTCAGAACCCTAACGGTTGGGTGACGTGGCTGCCTCACTGGACTGTGCGGTACGCCCATCGACAGACAGCCTCCCCAACAGTTGGTTTGGTGGTTGGGGCTATAAATACCCCCAGCCACCACCACTTCAAGGCATCCAAGTTTTCAGACATCTCATTCAATACAAGAGCTAGTGCAATCAATACAAGACACAATTCAAAAGAATCAAAGCCTCTCCAAGTCCCAAATCCACTCCAAACAAATAGTGACAAGAGAGAGAGTTTTGCTCGTGTTCTTTGAGCTCTTGTTCTTGGATCGCTTTCTTCTTCCTCATTCTTGTTCTCAAGACACTTGTAATCAAAGCAAGAGACACCAATTGTGTGGTGGTCCTTGTAGGGGTCTAAGTGACCCATTTGATTAAGGAGAAAGCTCACTCGGTCTAGGTGACCATTTGAGAGAGGGAAAGGGTTCAAAGAGACCGGGTCTTTGTGACCACCTCAATGGGGACTAGGTTTGCAAGAACCGAACCTCAGTAAAACAAATCACCGTGTCACTCTCTTCATTTGCTTGTGATTTGTTTTTGCCCTCTCTTTCGGACTCGCATTTATTTCTAACGCTAACCCCGGCTTGTAGTTGTGCTTTAAGTTTATAATTTTCAGATTCCGCCCATTCACCCCCCCCCCCCTCTAGGCGACTTTCAATTGGTATCAAAGCCCGGTACTTCATTAGAGCCTAACTGCTCGAAGTGATGTCGGGAGATCACGCCAAGGAGATCGTGACCGGCGGTGACAAGTCTACAAGCCACATGAAGGCTCCATCGGGAGAGTCCGGCAACAAGGTGAAGGGATCCCCTTCACACGTCAAGTCGCATCGGAGCGGCAAAAAGAAAAAGAAAATGAAGAAGGTGGACTACTACGAGACCGATTCTTCATCGCCTTCTACATCCGGCCCCGACACGCCGTCCGTCACTTCTAAGCGCCATGAGCGCAAGAAGTTTAGTAAGATCCCCTTATGCTATCCTTGCATTTCCAAACACACTCCTTTACTTTCTGTCCCATTAGGCAAACCACCGGTTTTTCATGGTGAAGACTATTGTATGTGGAGTGATAAAATGAGGCATCACCTAACCTCACTCCACGCTAGCATATGGGACATTGTTGAGTTTAGAGCGCAGGTACCATCCGTGGGGGATGAAGGCTACGATTCGGACGAAGTCGCCCAAATCAAGCACTTTGATTCCCAAGAAACTACTATACTCCTCGCATCTCTATGTCGAGAGGAGTATAATAAGATGCAAGGGTTGAAAAGTGCCAAGGAGATTTGGGACGTACTAAAGACCGTGCACGAAGGAGACGAGGTGACCATGATCACCAAGAGGGAAACGATCGAGGGTGAGCTCGGTCGGTTCGTCCTCAACCAAGGAGAGGAGCCTCAAGCCATGTACAACTAGCTCAAGACCTTGGTGAACCAAGTGCGCAACCTCGGGAGCACCAAATGGGATGACCATGAAATGGTCAAGGTTATTCTAAGCTCACTTGTTTTTCGTAATCCTACGCAAGTTCAATTAATTCGTGGTGATCCTAGATATAAGCTAATGTCTCCCGAGGAGGTTATAGGAAAGTTTGTGAGCTTTGAATTGATTATCAAAGGCTCCAAACAAATCATCAACTTAGAGCAAGGCGGCACCTCCACACCTGAGGTGCAACCCATCGCATTCAAGGCGACGGAAGAAGAAAAGAAGGATTCTACACCAAGTAGAATCCCCATCGACGCCTCCAAGCTTGACAATGAGGAGATGGCGCTCATCATCAAGAGCTTCCGTCAAATCCTCAAACAAAGGAAGGGGAAGGACTACAAGCCCCGTTCCAAAAGGGTGTGCTACAAATCTGGTAATCCCGGTCATTTTATCGCTAAATGCCCTATGTCTAGTGATAGTGACAGGGACAACAACAAGAAGGGAAAGAGGAAGGAAAAGAAAAGATACTACAAGAAGAAGGGTGGCGATGCCCATGTGTGTCGGGAATGGGACTCTGATGAGAGCTCCACCGACTCCTCCTCCGAGGAGGACGCCGCCAACATCGTCATCAACAAGGGCCTCCTCTTCCCTAACGTCGGCCACAAATGCTTCATGGCAAAGGACGGCAAAAAGAAGAAGGTAAAATCTAGAGCCTCCACTAAATATACAACATCTAGTGATGAGTGTAGCTCTAGTGATAATGAAGATGATTTGCTTAGTCTTTTTGCCAACCTTAATATGCAACAAAAGGAAAAATTAAATGAATTGATAGGAGCCATTCATGAGAAGGATGAACTTTTGGATAGCCAAGAGGAATTCCTTATTAAGGAAAATAAGAAGCATGTTAAAGTTAAAAATGCTTATGCTCAGGAGATAGAAAATGTGAAAAATTAACTAGTGAGCTTAGCATTTGCCATGACACCATTTCTAACCTTAGAACCGAGAATGCTAATTTTATTGCTAAGGTTGAGAAGTTAAATATCTGTGATAATTTAATTGTCAATCTTAAGAATGAAAATGCTAGTTTAATTGCTAAGATTGATAAATTAAATGCATCTATTTCTAGCCTTAAAATTGAGAATGAAAAATTAATTGCTAAGGCTAAAGATATGAATGTTTGCAATGATGCCATTTCCAGTCTTAGAAATTAAAATGCTATTTTACATGCTAAGATTGATGAATTAAATGCTTGCAAACCCTCTATATCTACTGTCGATCATGTTTCTATTTGCACTAGATGTAGAGATATTATTGTTGATGCTATCCATGATCACCTAGCTTTAATTAAACAACAAAATGATCACATAGCTCAACTTAGTGCTAAAATTAATTAGCATGAAACTGAAAATGAAAAGTTTAAATTTGCTAGAAGCATGCTCTATAATGGGAGACGCCCTGGCATTAAGGATGGCATTGGCTTTCAACAGGGAGACAATGTCAAGCTTAATGCCCCTAAGAAATTGTCTAACTTTGTTAATGGCAAAGCTCCCATGGTTCAGGATAACGACGGTTACATTTTATATCCTGCTGGTTATCCTGAGCACAAAATTAGGAGAATTCATGCTAGGAAACCTCATAATGTTTCTCATCATGCTTTTATGTATAAAAATGAGGCTTCTAGCTCTAGGCAATCAACCCATGTTAAATTGTCTAAAAAGAAATCTCCTATTGCATCAAATGAGCCTATTATTTCATTCAAGACTTTTGATGCTTCTTATGTGCTGACTAACAAATCAGGCAAAGTAGTTGCCAAATATGTTGGGGCCAAACACAAGGGATCAAAGACTTGTGTTTGGGTACCCAAGGTGCTTATCTCTAATGTGAAAGGACCCAAGACCGTTTGGGTACCTAAGAACAAGGCCTAAATTGTTTTGCAGGTTTATGCATCCGGGGCTCAAGTTAGATTATTGATAGCGGGTGCACAAACCATATGACTGGGGAGAAAAGGATGTTCTCCTCCTATGAGAAAAACCAAGATCCCCAAAGAGCTATCACATTCGGGGATGGAAATCAAGGTTTGGTCAAAGGACTTGGTAAAATTGCAATATCACTTGACCATTCTATTTTCAATATTTTTCTTGTAGATTCTTTAGATTGCAATTTGCTTTCTGTTTCTCAATTATGCAAAATGGGCTATAACTATCTTTTTAGTGATACTGGTGTTACTGTCTTTAGAAGAAGTGATGATTCAGTAGCATTCAAGGGAGTATTAGAGGGTCAGCTATACTTAGTTGATTTTAATATAGCTGAACTCGATACTTGCTTAATTGCTAAGACTAATATGGGTTGGCTCTGGCATCGCCGACTAGCCCATGTTGGGATGAAGAATCTTCACAAGCTTCTAAAGGGAGAGCACATTTTGGGACTAACAAATGTTCATTTTGAGAAAGACGGGGTTTGTAGCGCATGCCAAGCAGGAAAGCAAGTTGGCGCCCACCATCCACACAAGAACATCATGACAACGGACAGGCCACTTGAACTACTCCACATGGACCTATTCGGCTCGATAGCTTACATAAGCATCGGCGGGAGTAAGTACTATCTTGTAATTGTGGATGATTATTCTTGCTTTACTTGGGTATTCTTTTTGCAGGATAAATCACAAACCCAAGAGACATTAAAGGGATTCTTGAGACAGGCTCAAAATGAGTTCGGATTAAGGATCAAAAAGATTAGAAGCAACAATGGGACGGAGTTCAAGAATTCACAAATTGAAGGCTTTCTTGAGGAGGAGGGAATCAAGCATGAGTTATCTTCTCCCTACACACCTCAACAAAATGGTGTAGTGGAGAGGAAGAATAGAACTCTACTAGATATGGCAAGGACCATGCTTGATGAGTACAAGACTCTGGACCAGTTTTGAGCTGAGGCGATTAACATCGCCTGCTACTCCATCAACCGGCTCTACCTTAACCGAATCCTCAAGAAGACATCCTACGAACTACTCACCGGCAAAAAGCCCAATGTTTCATATTTTAGAGTCTTTGGTAGCAAATGTTTTATCCTTGTTAAAAGAGGTAGAAAATCCAAATTTGCTCCTAAGGCTGTAGAAGGTTTTTTACTTGGTTATGACTCAAACACAAGGGCATATAGAGTCTTCAACAAATCCACTGGATTAGTTGAGGTTTCTTGTGACATTATGTTTGATGAGACTAATGGCTCCCAAGTGGAGCAAGTTGATCTTGATGAGCTAGATGATGAAGAGGCTCCGTGCGTCGCGCTAAGGAACATGTCCATTGGGGATGTGTGTCCTAAGGAATCCGAAGAGCCAACTCAAGCACAAGATCAACCATCATCTTCAAATCAAGCATCTCCACCAACTTAAGATGAGGAACAGGCTCAAGATAATGAAGAAGAAGATCAAGAAGATGAGCCACCTCAAGAGGAGGACAAAGTTCAAGGGGGAAATGAAGTTGATCAAGACAAGGAAGATGATCAAGAAATATAGGGCCAAAGACCGCCACACCCAAGAGTCCACCAAGCGATTCAAAGAGATCACCCCGTGAACACCATCCTCGGTGATATTCATAAGGGGGTAACCACTCGATCTCGAGTCGCTCATTTTTGTGAACATTACTCTTTTGTGTCTTCTATTAAACCATATAGGGTGGAAGATGCATTAAGAGATTCGGATTGGGTGTTGGCAATGCAAGAGGAGCTCAACAACTTTACGAGGAATGAGGTATGGCATTTGGTTCCACGTCCTAATCAAAATGTTGTAGGTACCAAATGAGTATTCCGCAACAAGCAAGACGAGCATGGTGTGGTGACAAGGAACAAAGCCCGACTTGTGGCCAAGGGCTATTCACAAGTTGAAGGATTGGATTTCGGTGAAACCTATGCACCCGTAGCTAGGCTTGAGTCAATTCATATATTACTTGCCTATGCTACTTACCATGGCTTTAAGCTTTATCAAATGGACGTGAAAAGTGTCTTCCTCAATGGACCAATCAAGGAAGAGGTCTATGTTGAGCAACCTCCCGGCTTTGAAGATAGTGAGTACCCTAACCATGTCTACAAACTCTCAAAGGCACTTTATGGGCTCAAGCAAGCCCCAAGAGCATGGTATGAATGCCTGCGAGATTTTCTTATCACTAATGGCTTCAAAGTTGGCAAAGCCGATCCTACACTCTTTACTAAGACTATTGCAAAAGATTTGTTTGTATGCCAAATTTATGTTGATGATATCATATTTGGGTCTACTAACAAATCTACTTGTGAAGAGTTTAGTAGGATCATGATTCAAAAATTCGAGATGTCTATGATGGGAGAGTTGAAGTATTTCCTAGGATTTAAAGTCAAGCAACTCCAAGAGGGCACCTTCATCAGCCAAACAAAATATACTCAAGATATTCTTACAAAGTTTGGAATGAAGGATGCCAAACCCATCAAGACACCCATGGGAACTAACGGGCATCTCGACCTCGACACGGGAGGTAAATCCGTAGATCAAAAGGTATACCAGTCGATGATAGGATCTTTACTCTATTTATGTGCATCTTGACCGGATATTATACTTTCTGTATGCATGTGTGCAAGGTTCCAAGCCGATCCTAAGGAAGTTCACCTTAGGGCCGTGAAAAGAATCATGAGATATTTAGTTTACACTCCTAAGTTTGGGCTTTGGTACCCCAGGGGATCAACCTTTGATTTGATAGGATATTCCGATGCCGATTGGGCAGGGTGCAAGATTGATAGGAAGAGCACATCAGGGACTTGCCAGTTTCTGGGAAGATCCCTGGTGTCTTGGGCTTCAAAGAAACAAAACTCAGTAGCTCTTTCCACCGCCGAAGCTGAGTATATTGTCGTAGGCCATTGTCGCACGCAATTGCTTTGGATGAGGCAAACCCTCAGGGACTATGGCTACAAATTGAGCAAAGTCCCTCTCCTATGTGACAATGAGAGTGCAATCCGCATAGCGGATAATCCCGTTGACCACAGCCGCACTAAGCACATAGACATTCGGCATCACTTTCTGAGAGATCACCAACAAAGGGGGGATATCAAGATAGCCTATATTAACACTAAAGAACAATTAGCCAATATCTTTACCACCATTAGATGAGAAAACCTTTACCAAACTTAGGAATGAGCTAAATATTCTTGATTCTAGGAATTTTGATTGAAACAATGCACACATAGCTCATTTATATACCTTTGATCATATCTCTTTCATTTGCCACGACTAATGCGTTTCCAAGTATATTCTTATGCTAAGTTGTAGATTGAAAGGGAAATGGAGTACTCGACGAAAACAAGGCTTTCACTCCACTCTATCGGTATCATTTACTCTTCGTTGTTACTTCACATCACTCTCCAAATTAGTATAATCTTTCACTCATATATTGTTAACCAAATAATCTTTTTCATATTGATAAAACCCTCTTGAAAGATAAGAGGAGAATTTCATTCAGGGGGAGTTTTGTTTAAGTCAAAGGAAAAGCATTTGAAACAGGGGGAGAAAATTTCAAATCTTGAAAATGCTTCTCGAAATCTTATTCATGTACCTTTGACTATTTGCAAAAAGACTTTGAAAAGTTTTTCCAAAAGAATTTACAAAAACAAAACAAGTGGTGCAAATGTGGTCCAAAATACTAATAGAAAGAAAGCAATCCATGCATATCTAGTGAAAGTGTAAATTGGTTTAATTCCAAGCAACCTTTGCACTTGCCTTATACAAACTAGTTCAACTCTGCACTTATATATTTGCTTTGGTTTGTGTTGTCATCAATCACCGAAAAGGGGGAGATTGAAAGGGAAATAGGGTCAAACCTTTTCCTAGATGATTTTGGTGGTTGAATTGCCCAACACAAATATTTGGACTAACAAGTTTTCTCTAGATTATATGTTCTACAGGTGCCAAAGATTCAACACAAACCAATGAAAAGATCAAGTTAGGGTTCAAAAAGAAAGGAGCAAAAGAAATCGAAGGCTCCCCTGGTCTGGCGCATCGGATTGTCCGCTGCACCAGGGACCGTACACTCCGAACTCCTCAACTTCGGGTTTCTCAGAGGCCGCTCCACTATAATTCACCGGACTGTCCGATGTAGCACCGGACTGTCCGGTGCGCCAAACGAAGCAACGGCTACTGTGCCAACGGTCATCTGCAAAAGTGAACAGTGCGCGTGAACAGTGCGCGGACAGTTTGCGCAGATTCAGAGCAGCACCAGAAGGCGCACCAGACAGTGAACAGTACCTGTCCGGTGCGGCACCAGACTGTCTGGTGTCCTAAGAAGTCAGAGCTCCAACGGTCGAAACCGTCAAAACCCTAATGGTTGGGTGACGTGGCTGGCGCATCGGACTGTCCGGTGTGCCCATCGACAGATAGCCTCCCCAATGGTTGGTTTGGTGGTTGGGGCTATAAATACCCCCAACCACCACCACTTCGAGGCATCCAAGTTTTCAGACATCTCATTCAATAAAGAGCTAGTGCAATCAATACAAGACACAATTCAAAAGAATCAAAGCCTCTCCAAGTCTCAAATCCACTCCAAAAAATAGTGACTAAAGAGAGTGTTTTGCTCGTGTTCTTTGAGCTCTTGTTCTTGGATCGCTTTCTTCTTCCTCATTCTTGTTCTCAAGACACCTGTAATCAAAGCAAGAGACACCAATTGTGTGGTGGTCCTTGTAGGGGTCTATGTGACCCATTTGATTAAGGAGAAAGCTCACTCGGTCTTGGTGACCGTTTGAGAGAGGGAAAGGGTTCAAAGAGACCGGGTCTTTGTGACCACCTCAACGGGGACTAGGTTTGCAAGAACTGAACCTCGGTAAAACAAATCACTGTGTCACTCTCTTTATTTGCTTGTGATTTGTTTTTGCCCTCTCTTTGGACTCGCATTTATTTCTAACGCTAACCCCGTCTTGTATTTGTGCTTTAAGTTTATAATTTTCAGATTCCGCCTATTCACCCCCCCCCTCTTGGCGACTTTCACATAGGAATCCCCTGTCTAGAAAGCTAGGCAATCCGACCAGAGAGCCTCCCTATACTCTGCAGCAACACCTCCTCGCTTACCCCTTTCAGGTAAGGTAATCTCTCCCTAGCTTTTCTAATTACTTGGCCAAGGGTGTCCCATTCCACCCTTGTGATAGCACTGTTTTCCCTGGTGGTTCTCCATGTTCCAATTAACATAGTAATCTTATCATGAACAACAAATAGTCAACAATAATAAAGAATGATCATGTGTCAAATTTATCTCAACACCCAAAAGCATATATAGCAATAGCATGCCTACCCAAAAGTTCAGTGGTGATCAAGGCATAAGGTGAAGCAGACTAGGGTGACCTATTGGGTCCCATCAAAATTAAGCCTAAACATGCCATAGTTATTAAAGAGAACATTATTGGGTAAATAGAAGTGGTCAAGAGAACAACTTGCCTTCAACGAGCTCCTGCTCTGTATTTTCCACCTGCTGGGTACCGAGGTCCTCTGTCACTTGCTCGTCTACTCGCAACAACACAACCAAACAAAGTACAGGAGAAATTAACATCACACCAAACATGAGAACATACTGCATAATAATATTCTACGCATCGTAACGAGGTCATAGGTTCGAGAATCACTAAATTCAGAGTTACGGTTAATGAGTTATGATTTTCCGAAGTTTTAAGTGGTTGATATAGAATATACCAAATGAATAATTTTAATCTATGTTTCATGATAAAACAGAGTTACCGGGTGATGAACAACATTGAAACAAAATTATTGCAACTGGAATGTATCAAAAAGGAATCAAAATGAATTAGTTATGCATTTTCTAAGGTTTTAGAATTATTTTGGCAATAAAATCAATTTTCAAATAGTTTTAATAATACACAACAATTCCTGGTCTGGGGACATTATCTTAGAGTTTTCCAGTGGGCCCGTGTAAATTTCGGGACCCATATGTATTATTCTATGTCTCTGGGTGGATGGCAGGTTGATTTACCGAAAACAGAGGGCTCATATGTAAAAGCGGCCATCCGACGAGGTATGAATGTATATCGGCCGACCGATCCAACGTGGACGGGCCAGATTAAATCAGACCACGCCCGAACCGGTACGCACTGCTAGCCCTTGGTTCACACATCAGTGGTTAGGATTCAAAATGGCCGAGGCCTATGTGCACGCGTCCGATCTCCATCTAACGGCGCGGATCAAACCGCCCCCAATCGGTACGCCTGATCTAATCTCCGACGCGCACACCGAGATCTACGATCTACACGACTCCGCTCCATAGTCTAATCCTGACCGTCCTAAATAGATCCAACGGCGCACTCCTTGCCCTATCCCCCCCCCCCCCCCCCCCGCGCGCACTCCGGCCATCGGGGCGGCGCCACCCTAATTCCACGGCGGCGCACAACGCTGCAGACCCAATTGCAACACGTCCACGCTCCAAACTCAAATTCACGAACACGTACGGGGTGCATAGGTAGAGAGGAGTCGACCGAGGAGATTCTCACCGTGGATTACAAAGTATCGAGTCCCCAACGGCAACACGAGGCGGATCCGCGGTGCCGTACTGACGCCGGTGAGAAATTGCCCATAGCTAGAGCTCCAAGTTCGCCCGATGATGTCACGGACGCCACCCACACGCTCCCACGACACTACCTGAGCACCTCCCCGAACTAGGCGTGGGAAAACCGGAGCTCTAGGATGGCACCCACTACCAACACTAGTCCTCGGCAATGGCGGCCCCAAAACCCAAAGCGCTTGCGAGTCTACACGAAAATTAGGTGGCGACACAGCTCGCGGAACGAGGGGGCCACGGACCGTTTATAGGCAAACGGGATTGGTCGATCGCCGATGGAATCGGATCTGCCGAGATTCTCGGTCTTATGGTTGTACGAGCGAGTTCTTCGGAGGGGAAGACTCTGATCCCCCGGGCCCACCCGTCATACTGACCAAGCGCGCACGCTCGGGGAGGAGAGCAGTGGCCCACCCGTCAACGATGTATAGGAGATTGGGTTGGCGCTATTGGGCCGCCCGGCGCAATTTGGCCCAGCGCCGAAGTTTTGTGTTTTCTTTTTCTTTTTCTTTTTCTTTTCTATTTTCTATTCTTCCTTTCTACTTCTATTTTCAAAATTCTAATTTTTCAAATTTAAACTTGTCTCACTAATTTGAATACAAATGCAAAAATACAAAAATCTCAGCATGAGATGCATATTTCATTATTTATTTGTTTGTTATTTGCCTAATTGATTCCCCTCAATTGTATATGCAAACAAAAGAAAAGTAACCAATAATCTCCAAGGGCTCCATAATCCCCAAATTACCAACATATAAATATATTTATTTATTTACTTTATTATGTTTCTCTTATATAGATTTTGGGCTTTACATGAATTCATACAAGCCACATGCCTGAAATTTAGCAATCAAGCCCTCCATGACTGTTCGACCCTGCATATAATCCCAGTCAATCACATGATCACTATACCATGACATAAAATTAGCGGCAAACATTTGTCGGTAAAAATAGGCTTTTGGCGACAGCCAGTCTGTCGCAACATAATACCATCACAGCATCCGTCGGTATTTAGTATTTTGGTGTCAAACAAACTGTCAGCAAAAATGTCGAGCTATTGTGATAGACTATCTGTCGGTATAAATGATTATTCGTGACACAACATCTATCGGAAACAAACTGGTAGGATTAATTAAAAAAGACCAACATGTCATCCTCCTGCGCTAGCCGGCCGGGTACCCGTACGCAAAAAATACCATCGCGCGTGCTGTAGTCCGGCCTGCGCAGGAGCCACCGCCGCCTTACCCTAGACTCCGCCGCCGCCGCCTTACCCTAGACTCCGCCGCCGCCAACGTCCGGCCTGCGCAACCGTCGTCCTGCGCCCCGGCCCTATGCCTCTGTCGATCGGTCGGCGCTCCCTCACCCGCGCGCGGTCGCGCCCGGCCTCTGTTTCCCTCCGTCGATCAGCAGCCGCCAGTACACCACTGCCTCACGCCCTTCGTCGAGCACGGCCAGTCCACTTCGTCCCCTCCTGCTGCTGATCCCCTTCGTCGAGCACAGCCAAGGTTGGTTCCTGTCATGTTTATGGTTCTTCTCTCACTGCCCAATAGTCTAATATGCATTTGCCTATTTTGTGAATGAAAATTGCAGTACGAACTGTTTGTTTCATCCCTGAAATTTGTAGAATGAAAATTGTAGTACCATCCCTGAAACACAGCGTGGGTGATTCCAAACTCTCGGTCTGGGTAGTTAATCGCTATACCAATCATCCGTGAGTACAATACCTACTTGCAAGACATGTATAATTCTGAAATCACTTAGTTCAGACTTAAAGTCGCTTTGCAGTAATCAATATAGAGTTGGGATGACTCATTTCATCTCAACATCATTGTAATTCCAATAGTGGCGATTTTTCATAATCAGGCTGTTGAGTGATGACTTTACAATCTACAACGGGCATTAGACTGTGTTGAAACAAAAGTTGTTATTATTGTCTGCATTCACATGTCTTTAGGATACACATTAGGCTCATGATTGTTTCTGAAGAAATGGGTAAACAAGACAAAAAAAAGCTGTCAGCCACATTGTCTAGAATGGTATACGAACTAAAAAATAATATATTTATAGCTGAAAATGTCTCTATAAAGGTTGCCTCCATGAGTATTGTAGGCATCACAATATGGAAGGACATATAAAAGTATCGAGGCAAACGACTGACCATCTATTCTTGAGAGATTTGGAAAGTAGTACGTAGTTGTGGGTGAAAGGGAATTAGGCTTACACCTATTTCCTAAACTAATTTTGGTGGTTGAATTGCCCAACACAAATAATTGGACTAACTAGTTTGCTCTAGTTTATAAGTCATACAGGTGCCAAAGGTTCACAAAAGGCCAATAAAAAGACCAAGAAAAGGGTTCAACAAAAAGAGCAAGGGACAACCGAAGGCACCCTGGTCTGGCGCACCGGACTGTCCGGTGCACCACCGGACATGTCCGGTGCACCAGGGTTCTCCACGCGCTGAACTCCTCACCTTCGGGAAAACGCAGAGTCGCTCCGCAATAATTCACCGGACTGTCCGGTGTACACCGGACAGTGTCCGGTGCTTAGGAATGAAGCGACTCTGAACTCGCCAGCTTCAGGAATTGGCTCCGCTATAATTCACCGGACATGTCCGGTGTACACCGGACTGTCCGATGTAACTACGGAGCAACGGCTACTTCGGCGCCAACGGTCACCTGCCGTCACATTAAATGCGCGCCAGAGCGCGCAGAAGTCAGGCACGCGCGAAGAGGCGCATAGGACACTCTACAGTACATGTCCGGTGCGCCACCGGACATCCAGGCGGGCCCAGCAGTCAGAGCTCCAACGGTCGGAACCCTAACGTTCGGGTGACGTGGCTGGCGCACCGGACATGTCCGGTGTGCACCGGACTGTCCAGTGCACCATGCGACAGACAGCCTCCACCCAAACGGCTAGTTTGGTGGTTGGGGCTATAAATATCCCCAACCACCCCACATTCAAGTCATCCAAGTTTTCAACCTTCCAACCACTTACAAGAGCTAGGCATTCAATTCTAGACACACTCAAGTGATCAAATCCTCTCCAATTCCACACAAGGCTTTAGCGATTAGCGAGAGAGATTTGTCGTGTTCTTTTGAGCTCTTGCGCTTGGATTGCTTCTTTCTTTCTCACTTGTTCTTGTGATCAAAACTCCATTGTAACTGAGGCAAGAGACACCAATTGTGTGGTGGTCCTTGCGGGGAACTTTTGTTCCCGGTTTGATTTGAGAAGAGAAGCTCACTCGGTCCGAGGGACCGTTTGAGAGAGGGAAAGGGTTGAAAGAGACCCGGTCTTTGTGACCACCTCAACGGGGAGTAGGTTTGCAAGAACTGAACCTCGGTAAAACAAATCCGTGTGTCACACTCTTCATTCGCTTGCGATTTGTTTTGCGCCCTCTCTCAGACTCTTTATTATTTCTAACGCTAACCCGGCTTATAGTTGTGATTATATTTGTAAATTTCAGTTTCGCCCTATTCACCCCCCCTCTAGGTGACTTTCAATTGGTATCAAAGCCCGGTGCTTCATTAGAGCCTAACCGCTCGAAATGATGTCGGGAGATCACGCCAAGAAGGAGATGGAGACCAGCGACAAGCCCACTACAAGCCACGGGTCGACTTCATCGGAAGAGTCCCGCAACAAGAGGAAGGAGAAGAAGAACTCCTCCAACAAAGGGAAGGGGAAGGAGAAGAAATCCTCTTCCCACAAGTCGCATCGGAGAGGCGACAAGCACAAGAGGATGAGGAAAGTGGTCTACTACGAGACCGACACTTCATCAACGTCGACCTCCGGCTCCGACGCGCCGTCCGTCACTTCTAAGCGCCAAGAGCGCAAGAAGTATAGTAAGATCCCCCCTACGCTACCCTCGCACTCCTAAACATACACCTTTACTTTCCGTCCCATTAGGCAAACCACCAACATTTGATGGTGAAGATTATGCTAGGTGGAGTGATATGATGCGATATCACCTAACCTCACTCCACAAAAGTATATGGGATGTTGTTAAGTTTGGTGTACAGGTACCATCCATAGGGGATGAAGATTATGATGAAGACGAAGTGGCCCAAATCGAGCACTTCAACTCCCAAGCCACCACTATACTCCTCACCTCTCTAAGTCGAGAGGAGTATAACAAGGTGCAAGGATTGAAGAGCGCCAAGGAGATTTGGGACGTGCTAAAGACCGCGCACGAAGGAGATGAGGTGACCAAGATCACCAAACGGGAAACGATCGAGGGGGAGCTCGGTCGCTTCCGTCTTCGCCAAGGGGAGGAGCCACAAGATATGTACAACCGGCTCAAAACCTTGGTGAATCAAGTGCGCAACCTCAGGAGCAAAAAATGGGATGACCACGAAGTGGTTAAGGTTATTCTAAGATCACTTGTTTTCCTTAACCCTACTCAAGTTCAATTGATTCGTGGTAATCCTAGATATACACAAATGACCCCCGAGGAAGTTATAGGTAATTTTGTGAGCTTTGAGTTGATGATCAAAGGCTCAAAGAAGATCAACGAGCTTGACGGCCCCTCCACGTCCGAAGCTCAACCGGTCGCATTCAAGGCGACGGAAGAAAAGAAGGAGGAATCTACTCCAAGTCGAACACCCATCGACGCCTCCAAGCTCGGCAACGAGGAGATGGCGCTCATCATCAAGAGCTTCCGTCAAATCCTCAAGCAAAGGAGGGGGAAAGATTACAAACCCCGCTCCAAGAGAGTTTGCTACGAGTGTGGTAAGCCCGGTCATTTCATTGCTAAATGTCCATTGTCTAGTGATAGTGACAGGGGCGACGACAAGAAGGGGAGAAGAAAGGAGAAGAAGAAGCACTACAAGAAGAAGGGCGGCGATGCCCATGTGTGCCGGGAGTGGGACTCCGACGAGAGCTCCACCGACTCCTCCTCCGACGAGGACGCCGCAAACATCGCCATCACCAAGGGTCTTCTCTTCCCCAACGTCGGTCACAAATGCCTCATGGCCAAGGACGGCAAAAGGAATAAGGTAAAATCAAGATCCTCCACCAAATATGAAACATCTAGCGATGAGGATAATGCTAGTAATGAGGAGGATAACTTGCATATTCTTTTTGCCGACCTAAACGTGCAACAAAAGGAAAAATTGAATGAATTAATTAGTTCTATTCATGAGAAGGATGATCTCTTGGACTCCCAAGAGGACTTCCTTATTAAAGAAAATAAGAAGCATGTTAAGGTTAAAAATGCTTACGCTCTAGAAGTTGAAAATGTGAAAAATTGTCTAGTAAGCTAAGCACTTGCCATGAGACCATTGACAACCTTAGAAATGAGAATGCTAATTTGTGAGCTAAGGTTGATTCTCATGTTTGTGATGTTTCAATTCCCAATCTTAGAAATGATAATGATGATTTGCTTGCTAAGATTGAAGAATTAAACACCTCTCTTGCTAGCCTTAGGATTGAAAATGAAAAATTAATTGCTAAGGCTAAAGAATTAGATGTTTGCAATGTTACAATTTCCAATCTTAGAGATAACAATGATATTTTGCGTGCTAAGATTGTTGAACTTAATTCTTGCAAACCCTCTACATCTACCATTGAGCATGTTTCCATTTGCACTAGATGTAGAGATATTGATGTTGATGCTATTCATGATCACATGGCCTTAATTAAACAACAAAATGATCATATAGCAATTATTAGATGCTAAAATTGCCGAGCATAACTTAGAGAATGAAAATTTTAAATTTGCTAGAAGTATGCTCTATAGTAGGAGACGCCCTGGCATCAAGGACATGTCCGGTGCACCAGGGTTCTCCACGCGCTGAACTCCTCACCTTCGGGAAAACGCAGAGTCGCTCCGCTATAATTCACCGGACAGTGTCCGGTGCTCAGGAATGAAGCGACTCTGAACTCGCCAGCTTCGGGAATTGGCTCCGCTATAATTCACCGGACATGTCCGGTGTACACCGGACTGTCCGGTGTAACTGCGGGGCAACGGCTACTTCGGCGCCAACGGTCACCTGCCGTCGCATTAAATGCGTGCCAGAGCGCGCAGAAGTCAGGCACGCGTGAAGAGGCGCACCGGACACTCTACAGTACATGTCCGGTGCGCCACCGGACATCCAAGCGGGCCCAGCAGTCAGAGCTCCAACGGTCAGAACCCTAACGTTCGGGTGACGTGGCTGGCGCACCGGACATGTCCGGTGTGCACCGGACTGTCCTGTGCACCATGCAACAGACAGCCTCCACCCAAACGGCTAGTTTGGTGGTTGGGGCTATAAATACCCCCAACCACCCCACATTCAAGTCATCCAAGTTTTCAACCTTCCAACCACTTACAAGAGCTAGGCATTCAATTCTAGACACACTCAAGTGATCAAATCCTCTCCAATTCCACACAAGGCTTTAGCGATTAGCGAGAGAGATTTGTCGTGTTCTTTTGAGCTCTTGCGCTTGGATTGCTTCTTTCTTTCTCACTTGTTCTTGTGATCAAAACTCCATTGTAACTGAGGCAAGAGACACCAATTGTGTGGTGGTCCTTGCGGGGAACTTTTGTTCCCGGTTTGATTTGAGAAGAGAAGCTCACTCGGTCCGAGGGACCGTTTGAGAGAGGGAAAGGGTTGAAAGAGACCCGGTCTTTGTGACCACCTCAACGGGGAGTAGGTTTGCAAGAACCGAACCTCGGTAAAACAAATCCGCGTGTCACACTCTTCATTCGCTTGCGATTTGTTTTGCGCCCTCTCTCTCGGACTCTTTATTATTTCTAACGCTAACCTGGCTTATAGTTGTGATTATATTTGTAAATTTCAGTTTCGCCCTATTCACCCCCCTCTAGGCGACTTTCAGTGGGGATCCATCATACATGACAGGGATGGTTCATTGCAAAATTGGTTGCCCGTAGACAATGCAACTGTCGAAGGATTTAGCAAATTCAGATAAAAAAGAACTACTGAACCAAGATATCCACACCTTAGTGTTATTATTATTGTGTGTTCTATTGTTTTAGCCATCCACTTGTGTCTTACCATCATTATTTTATTTAAAATTTTGTATACATTTTATTTTTAAAACAAAATTAAATCGATATGCTTTTAATCACAGGAGAAGGGGACGGTGGCGAGTCGCAAGCGGTCGACCGCCACCATCGAGGAGTAGTGTGGGTAGGCTGCCGGCGAGGGCAAGTGTGTGCGACTACCGCGATGACGAGTGTGAGCGGGCTGCTAGCGAGGAGTGTGTGTCGATAGCTGGCGACGACAGATTCTTGGATCACATCCATTGGTAAGTGGTAATCTCCAGCCTTAACTTTTCCATATTCTATTGATTAGAACTATCTTCACTAGGAAATCTACTTAATTCGGTTTTTATCTTTGATACTTGTAATGATTCCCCCTTTTCCACCATTTTTTCACCTATATTATGAAGCTGGGAAGGGTACAATCCATCTTATTATTTATTAAGGTACAACATGGATAAAAGGTGGATGAATGAACCTAGGTATATTTCTAACAATCCACTATAAACCATTATTTTTTGGTAATCACCTTGTACCAACATATCGTATTTGTACCTAATCTTCATAGGCACACGAAGGTCTACATAGATGGGATGGCTGGATTTATTGAGTTTGCGTTTAGCAATTCTATAGGTGGAAACAAAATTCTATGTCCTTGTAGAAAATGTGTTAATTCTCTATGGAAAGATGAAAATGAAGTTCGTGCACACTTGATATGTGATGGCTTTCAAGAGGGATACAAAAGGTGGACTTATCATGGAGAAAGAGACTCTATGCCTATTAATAGTCATGACTACACTGATACAGAGGCTGTAAACAATTCAGATGAAGATGACATAGCCAATTTGGTTCAAGACTTAGCTGGTGGTCTAGATGATAAAGGGGATTTTGAAGTATCTGATGGTTTAGATGAAACTGGTGTAGATTTAGAAGCCATCAATCAGTTAGCGATAGATAATACCCAAGAGCTATACCCAGGGTGTAAGAAGTTCTCCAAGTTGCATTTCTTAATAAGAATTCTTCACTTGAAATTGCTTGGAGGGTGGACAGATAAAAGTTTTGATATGCTACTAGATCTACTAATGGAGGCTTTCCCTGATGGCTTGGCATTGCCAAAAAATTTCAATGAAGCAAAGAAAGTAATTAAGTGTCTAGGACTCGGGTATATAAAAATTGATGCATGTGAAAATGATTGTATTTTGTTTAGGAAGGAGTATGCTAAGTATGATACATGTCCCACATGTGAAAGGTCACACTAGAAATCAAAAAGGATAAGTTTAAATGGAAAACGTGTACACAAGGTTCCATGCAAAGTTCTTCGTTATTTTCCAATAAAAAGAAGGCTTCAGAGGTTATTTCTATCATCTAAGATAGCAAGTGACATGAGGTGGCATGATGAGGAGCGTATACAAGATGGATTACTAAGGCATCCTGCAGATTCACCTCTCTGGAAGGATTTTGACCAAAAGCACCTAGTGTTTGCTTCTGATAGTCGCAACATTAGACTTGCTTTAGCTACAGATGGTTTTAATCCGTTTAGGTCCATGAATGTTAGCTATAGCATTTGGCCTGTTATTCTCATCCCATATAACTTTGCACCATGGTTGTGTATGAAGCAAACAAATTTCATTATCTCATTGCTGATTCCAGGCCGTAGATCTCCATATAGTGATATAGATATTTATTTTTAGCCACTAATTGATGATCTGCTAGATATGTTTGTTGAAGGGGTAAGAACTTATGATTCTTCAAAGCATGAGTATTTTCAATTGCGTGCTGCAATAATATGGACCATATCTGATTATCCAGGCCTAGGGTACATTGCAGCATGTAGTACATCAGGTGAAGTAGCATGTATTGAATGCCACTCATATACATGTTCTCTATGATTGAAACAAGGTACAAAAAATTGTTATATGGGACATCGTAGATTCTTGGGCCCAAACCATCCATATAGATTGTCCCTAGATGATGATTGGGCCTCTGAATCAGTGGCCGGGATATAATCTATGTCATCCCCACGATGACGCTTGGACAAAAAACGCCCTGCTAACTTCTTCTTAAGACCGCCAAAACCACTGTAATAATATATAAAAGAATCCCAACAATCAGAAGGCAATAACTGAAAACATGTGTAAGATGAATTAGTTGTTCTGCCAGAAGGCGGATGGTCCGCGCTAGGGGGGCGGATGGTCCGCGTAACCATAACCGGACGGTCCGCGCCACCCTGGCGGACAGTCCGCGATTGTACAAGGACAATTTTCAAACCCCAATTCGCCCCAAATGTTCAATCACAAAATTTAAATAGAATAGCCATGGAATTGAAACCAAATTTTTGCAATGAGTTCATAACGATGGGCATAACCAATTCTACCAATCAATTTTTTGAAATTTCTTTCCAAAATCATATCATAGATTAATTTCTAGAAACCCTAAAACCCATAATATTTGTACAAATTTCTTGATAAAGTTGAATACCGAGAGGAAGACATTGTTGATGATCTTCAAGAACTCTCCCGGACAGTCCACGCTCGAATCTGAATCTCCAAAGGCGCAAACGACAAAATTTTCTCAAAGGTGTGGAGAGAGAGACGGTCCATGGGCAAGAGCAATTGTGACGGCTGCGGTCTGCCTCTAGCCAAGAAAATCTCCACTCGTGGATGGTCTGCGAGGGGGCGCCGGACGGTTCGCGTCCTAGAAATCGCAAACGGTCCGCGATCATAGGGCGGACGGTCCGCGGCCTAACACTCAGATTTCCAATCTTTAACATTTTCTGAATTCAAATTTCAAACAGAGTTCATTGCTCAAATATGGATATTTTGACCAATCCAAGGGTTAGTTTATATGCATATATACATAATATACTTGAGTGACCAACCTTTGCACATAAAATAATTTCGATCACGCAAATATAAAAAATACATCAAAATAGGCAATAAATAGCTTACAGAGCACACTCTAGAGCTCAAGTACCATGCTTTATATGTGTATTCAATTTCAAGCCACGTTTGAGAGATCTATGTGATGCCTAATATCAATATGCTTCGTTCTTGAGTGTTGGACCGGATTTGTAGCTAATTTTATGGCACTCTCATTATCACACATAAGAGGCACATTCTTGAATAAAATCCCATAATCCAATAGAGTTTGTTTCATCCACAACAATTGAGCACAACAATTATCGGCCGATATATATTCTACCTCGGCGGTAGAGAGAGCAACCGATTTTTGTTTCTTAGAAGACCATGAAATAAGAGACCTTCTAATAAATTGACAACATTCGGAGGTGCTCTTCCTATAAACCTTGCAACCGATATAGTCCGAATCCAAGAAACCAATTAATTCAAATTGAGCACCTTTGGGATACCATAGACCAATATTGGGGGTATGCTTCAAATATCTTAGAATTCTTTTAGCGGCTTTAAAATGAACCTCTCTAGGTGATGCTTGAAACCGAGCACACATGCAAACACTAAACATAACATTGGGCCTAGATGCGGTAATATAAAGCAAACTACCAATTATTGAACAAAAAAGTTTTTGATCAACAATTGTACCTCCCTCGTCTAAGTCAAGATGACCATTTGTTGCCATAGAAGTCTTGATAGGCTTTGCATTTTCTAAGCCAAACTTTTTGAGCATGTCCTTCAAATATTTAGATTGACTTACAAAGATTCCATCTTTCAATTGCTTAATTTGAAGACCTAGGAAGAACCTCAATTCTCCAATCATAGACATTTTGAATTCCATTGACATCATTTTGCCAAACTCCTCACAAAATGACTCATTAGTTGAACCAAAAATAATATCATCAACATAAATTTGACAAACAAATAAATATTTACCAATTCTTTTAGTGAATAGAGTAGTGTCAACTTTCTCAATTTTGAAGTCTTTGGAAAGCAAGAAATCCCTAAGCCGTTCATACCAAGCGCGTGGAGCTTGCTTAAGCTTAGAGAGAGCTTTAGAAAGCTTGTACACGTGGTTATGTCTTTTGTGGTCCTCAAAACCGGGAGGTTGTTCCACATACACTAGTTCACTAATCTAACATTTAAAAAGGCACTCTTTACATCCATTTGGTAGAGCTTGATATTATGAGCACAAGCATAAGCAAGAAGAATTCGAATAGATTTCAATCTTGCTACGGGAGCAAATGTCTCACCGAAATCCAATCCTTCTACTTGAGTATAACCATGTGCCACTAGTCTTGCTTTGTTTCTTACTACCAAACCATCTTCATTATGCTTGCTTTGAAAAAACCCATTTGGTACCAATAACATTATGGTTTTTTGGTCTCTCAACAAGCTCCCAAACTTCATTATAGGTAAAGTTATTTGATTCGTCATGCATTGCATTTACCCAATCAACATCAAGTAGAGCTTCATCTATATGGTTAGGTTCAATACAAGATACAAAAGAGAAATGTTCACGAAATGAAGCACTATGGGAGCGAGTTTGAACACCCCTACTTATATCACCCACAATTTGATTTGTCGGATGATCCTTTACAATTGAATGATGAATTCTTGAAGTAATTTGAGAATCACTAGTTGAAGCTTGAGAAGGGATCGATTGACTTGAGATATTTTGAACATGATCATTCTCAACTTCATTTTGTTGGCTTTGGTGGGTTTCCTCATTTAGATTTGAAGAGGATGGAATGACCACAACACTATCATCATCTTCTTCCTTTGGCTTTATTTCACCAATAGCCATAGTTTTCATAGCATTTCTCAATTGAATTCCACCAATGTCATCAAGGTTCTCATTTTCACCTTGAGATCCATTTGTTTCATCAAACTCAACATCATATGCTTCTTCAATAATGACATGAGTTTTATGAAAACTCTATATGCCTTGCTATTTGATGAATATCCAAGGAGAAAACCTTCATCACATTTCTTCTCAAATTTATAGAGTCGACTACCTTCCCTCAAAATATAGCACTTGCAACCGAACACCCTAAAATAAGAAATGTTTGGCTTTCTACCAATAAGAAATTCATAGGGAGTCTTCTTTAAGAGCTTGTGACGATATAGTCTATTTGATGCATGACAAGCGGTGTTTATGGCTTTGGCCCTATAAGAATCTGACACATTATATTCTGCTAGCAAAGACCTAGCCATATCAATGAGAGTCCTATTCTTCCTTTCAACAATTCCATTTTGTTCCAGTGTATACTTGGAAGAAAATTCATGTATTATACCCTAGTCATTACAATACTCATCAATTCTAGCATTTTTGAATTCCGACCCATTATCACTTCTAACTTTCTTGATGTCAAATTCAAATTGATTTTGAGCCAATATAGCAAATGACTTAAATGTTTCAAACACATTTGATTTATCCCGAAGAAAATAGACCCAAGTGAATCTAGAATAATCATCCATAATTACAAGGCAATAAGAATTAGCAGCAATACTCATAAAAGATGTTGGTCCAAAGAGATCCATGTGAAGTAATTCCAATGGCCTATGAGCTAACATTTGACTCTTGTAAGGATGAGTATTTGCCACTTGCTTCCAGGCTTGACATGAACTACACAATTTGTTCTTTTCAAATTTCACATCCTTCAAACCTCGAACTAACTCATGCTTGGATAATTGATTTAATTGCCTCATACCAACATGACCAAGTCTTCTATGCCATAACCAACCTAGTGAAGCTTTGGAGAATAGACAAGTTGTAAGATTTGCCTCATTAGAAAAAATCAACAAGATAAAGATTTTCATGTCTAAACCCTTTAAACAATAGATTGCTGCCATCAACACTTGAGATGAGAACGTCATCAACAGTGAAATTGCAACTAAAACCTGAATCACATAGTTGAGCTACGGATAGCAAATTGAAGTTTAGAGATTCAACTAAAAGTACATTTGATATGGAATGGTCATTTGAAATAGCAATTTTACCCAAACCTTTAACCTTTCCTTTGTGGTTATCTCCAAAAGTGATGCTATCATAATTTGAACAACCTTACTCACTCATTTGGGTGAACATCCTCATGTCCCCGGTCATATGTTGAGTACAACCACTATCCAACACCCAATGATTTCCTCCTGCCTTGTAATTTACCTACAAAAGGAAATCAATCTCTTTTAGGTACCCAAATTTGTTTGAGTCCTTGGATGTTAGTGACCAAGGTCTTTGGCACCCAAATGGTTTTCTTTTTTGTACCAACAATTGGAGTGCCAACAAACTTAGCATGAACACCTTTTGCATTATGTGAAAGAACATAGCAATGCTCAAAATATGATGAGGATACATTATTGAATTTGAAACAATTCTTCTTGACATGTCCCTTCTTGTGGCATTTGTGACACACCTTGTCACATTCTTTCACAAACATGGTATTTTGCTTCACAAAAGCATTCTTTTCCTTTTTAGGAACATACCCAAGACTCTCACAATTAAGTGAGCACCATTGGCTTCCTAATATAAAATCCAATTTACCCTTTCCACCATAGGCCTTCTCTAAGTCATGAATTAGAGCATTTACTTTTCCTATCAAGGCTCCATTCTCAACAATGATTTATGATTCATCACAACCAATATTATCATTCATAAGAGAAATTTTGCATTTATCACAAATAAAACTAGTAGGTTGTGGTTCACTTGTAGAACTATCAAGTAAGTCACAAGTGATCCAACATCCTCGGTGACCACCACAACTTCATGCACAAGAGATGACTTTTGAGCTTCCACAAGCTTTTCACAACTCTCTATCGGATTGTTGTGGGAGGTCATGAGCTCCTCAAAGACACTTGAAGGTTTTTGTATAATTCCTTCAAGGTCCTAAACTTTTCTTTTTCTTTGTGCATGTAGTTATCAGCCTAACCCAACATTCTAACAAGATCATCACATGAATATCCATCATCATCAATATCATCATCATCTACATCATTTAAATTGGTTATGATTTTTACCTTAGCATCACCTTTTGACATGAGACAATGGGGAGATGAGAAAAGTGAAGGAGCCTCCTTGATAGTGATTCTGACATTTAGTTTGGATGAGGAATCATCATCGTCATCTGAGCTAGCATCCGAATCCCATTCAACTAGATAGGCTTTGCCATCCTTCTTGTGATAGAACTTCTTTTTATCATCTCCATCCTTGCCCTTGTTCTTCTTGTTTGGATAATTCATGGCAATGTGATCGGGTTCCCCACACTCAAAGAGATCTGAGAAACTTGTGAGTGAAATCCACATCTGGTACATTAAAACCAAGTCCCTTGAGCTCATTTACTATCTCATTAAAACGGTTAAACATGTTGGACACACTTTCATCTTCCTTCATGAAAAATTGCTCAAATTTTCCCTTGCATACATACAACTTTGCACTCTTCACAATTTTAGTTCCTTCATGAATTTCCATTAGCTTGGTCTAAATCTCATGAGTGGTTGTGAGATTTTTTATGCGGTTGAACTCATTTATGTCTAGAGCATCATAGAACACATTCATGGCTTGATCATTGGTTAAAACATTCTCATTGTCAATAGGTGATGGTTCATCTTGCTTCAATACAACAAACCCATCTCTAACAATAGGCCAAATCTTTCCTCTCATACTTTAAGATGCATTGACATTCTTATTTTCCAATAGTCATAATTGTTCCCATCAAAATGCGGTGGCTTCCCAATGTGCACATTGTTATTACTAGCCATTTTGTCCAACTCCGAGATGGTTAAATCCACAAACAATGGAGTCCAAAGCTCTGATACCACTTGTAGGATCTAGGACACCGGCTAGAGGGGGCTGAATAGACGGTTTTAGCTAAAATCAAAGACACTAGAGAAATTTAATCAAAACAACAAGAGATATAAACTTTCTAGCTTTGATAGGCTAACAAACTATGATGAGCAGTTTATATAAATGTTACAAATGATAGACAATACACAAATTATTAGCTACTTGCAAGTAATAAGTAAAGAGTGAGAGAATGACACCGAAAATTATCTCGTGGTATCGGAGATTCGCCGATCACCCCTAATCCACGTTGAGGACGAATTCAAGCTCTCACTTGCCCCTCTATCAAGACACGACTTGATCTTTGAGCCAAGTGGACAAGAACTCACTCAATACCTCGATTCCACTAGCTCCGGTGAGGTGGGCGCGAACCCCTCAATCAACATCACGGCTCCTCCACAATCTTCATGGAGAGATTGATGGAGACAACACCCGAGCCATCTAGGAGGCGACAACCTCCAAGAGTAACAAGTCAAAGATGCTTGCCTGGTGTATCACCTAGTGCCTCAAAAGATCACAATGGATGCAAATGCACTAGAAGCTCTCAATCACTCACTAGAATGCAATCTCAAGCAATGAGTGTGAGAGTTTGAGTTAGAGGATCACAAATGAGCTCAATGTGTGCTAGGAATGTCCAAGAGAGCCCTCACACACGAGCTCCACTTCTATTATAGCCCACAACACAAAGCTAGCTGTTATGTGCAACTGGCACAAGTTATGCGCACATGCAGATGGACCGCGCCCCCGATGGTCTGCTGTAAGTAACTGCTATGATTCCCATTTGAAACCTGTTAGTGCTATTAGAAAAAGTCAAACCAAGGCAGTCTGCCATCCTAGGTCGGACAGTCCGAGACCTGTCAATATAAAATGCTAGAGCACTGACCAAATTGAACAAAACAGGCGGACTGTCTGCCCTTGGACCACGTACTGTCTGGGCAAAACCCCCGGACAGTCCATAGTACAAAGTCATAAAAACACATCGTCCCTGCCCAATCCATTTTGACACATGTGGACTGTCCGCCAACCATGGCCAGACGGTCCACCTAAGAACACAGGGACAGGTGCACCAGCAGACCCCTCTGGCAGAGTCGCGGACGGTCCGGCCTCCTGGCCCAGACGGTCCACCGACCACAGAATTCAGTAATTTTAGATTGCACTTTAACAAAAGACTTTGAATTTTGGAAACCGAAGCGTTGTTAGTCCTCATGCAAATGCAACATTTTATGCTCTATGAGGCACTAAGTTTTACGCCAATCAAGTTCAATGACCCCTCTTAATGCTATGACTATCTAGCATACTAATCCGGTCAATTGCTTCTCTAAACTCCTGATGACTAGAAAAAAACAAACCTACGTTATACATTTGCCTTCACTCGATCCACAACCAATGGTTATAAGTCTCCAAGACTTTCCTGTTTTCTGTGGTCCAATCCTGCATTCTTATTTCTCCAAGAATCGTTAGGGCACAAGCAGTTGTCATTAATTACCAAAACACCACTAAGGGGCCTAGATGATTCATAGTGGCACACGGGGTCAACGATGCGAGGCATCAGTAGGTGCTGGCGAGGGGAAGCACCAGGGCGTGGCTTGAGGACGACGCACGGTGCTGGAAGTGGAGGCAAGAGCGACACTGGTAGGGTCACGCGAGCTGCGTTTGGCGTACAACCAGGTAGCACGTATTGGAGGTTAGGTGAGCGCCTCCTGGACGCTAGCGTGCTTGAGGGAGGTGTACCGACGAGGAAGGGCAGGGAGGCCGAACGGTGGAGGACGGTCCTGGCAGTGCGGTTGGGGCGAGCTCGACGAGGAGGCAGGGGCGCGGAGCTCCGAAGGCGGAGTGGGGAGGACGCCTAGGTGGTGGTGGTCGATCGACAAGGTGGAGAGGTGCCTAATCAGCGCTAGCCAGTGTGGGGTTCGTGTCCACGCTGGGGAAGGGGGCAAGCCGAGCTGGCAGCGACGGCGCCAGCCTAAGGAAGAAGGGACGAGGGAGGAGGGTCGACAGGGGGAGTGGCCTAGCACGGCCACGAGGGGAGAGCAGCGCTGGCGAGGCTACTGTAGCTGGCGGCTATAGTGGCGACTGGGGTTAAGGGGAGAAGAGGGAAGTCTAAACCTAACATGATACCTTGTTAGAAGTGAAACTCTAACCCTAAACCAAGGTTGGTGATGTATTATAATAGAGGCAAGTGGACCTAGACCCAATACAAGGACAATACACACACAATACATGTAACATTAAAGTCTATTTGTTTAAATCTCAATTCTCAATCCATGGGGTTTAAATCCCTAGAAGTCAAAATCTCTCATGCTCTCTCTTAATCCCCTCCAACCCTAATAAAATAGAAATACCAAATAAGACCTTAGGAGCTTGTTTAGGAGCAAGGGTAATGAAGGGGATTAAGGAGGGTCAAATCCCTTACTATTTAAAATTAAATAGTAAAGGATTCTAGTTCCCACAATTCTCTTCATTACTTTTGGTCATAAACAAGCCCTAGATAACCAAATTAGCCTCCATATCCCACGAACGAGTATTTCATGGATCGTTTTTCACTTCTGGTATAATATATTGAACTAATAGTTTATCTCAAACGGTCTAGCAACAGTAATCAATTATCCATGCAAATTGTTTCTTGAACCTTAACTTTTTTTAAAGATTATACAGCTCTATGATGTATCATCCCTATAGGGAGAAAAGTCACATGCTGAAGTATCCTTCCTATCTATAGAACATAGCTTTTAACTACTTATCTTTAAACGATATCAAATTACTACCTCCTTTCGCAAGTATTTGTCACCCATTAGTTCATTTTTAAACTAAAACGTGATAAATAAAAAAGGACGTAAGGAGTACATTGCAGTGAATTTATATAGGGGTAATTGTGTGATCAAAGAACCAAAGGTAAACACATAAGAACACAATAATTGAGATTGGTTTGGACTTTCCATGCAAGGTAATACCATACATCCAGCCGTGTCCCCTGTTTTAGGAGAGGGACAGTTACAAAGAAGGTTTTACAAAGAAAGTAATACCATATGTCCAGCCTTATAATTTGAAGAGAACATATCTGGTGCACATGGAAGATTGGTACACATAGTACATATATTAAATCATCACCACTCATTTTAGATCTAACGTCTCTAGTTGTTTAGTATTAAAGACACCCTCCAACGTGGTGGTGTGTAGTGGTAGAAGGTGTTATTTATAAATTAAATGATCAACTAGAGACGTTAAATCTAAAATGAGTGATGGTGATTTAATATGTACATCATTTGCATCAGTCTTCTATGTGCACCAGATATACCCTCTAATTTAAAACATGCTGCTATTACAAAGACGAACCCCCAGAGCACCTCGCCTTAGTTATCTATTTCGAACCCCCCGAGCATAAGAAGGTTATCTCCAATAGATCCTTTATCCAATCTCCTATCTCATCTCATATTTCAAACCTCACTCTACAATGTCAAACAATATCATCTACAATTCCACATTATATATTTTACACTATCCACCGGTGACAAACTAGGTCTAATTTGGACCCACAAATCTGCTTCTTTGTTGTCAATGTTGTACCCCGATACCCTTTACTATTGCTTTTTTTAGATAAATTATTTTTTTATTTATCTAAAAAACAGTATGCGGAAAAGCTAAAACGTTTTATAATTTGGAACGGAGTATTTGACTTCCACGCTACAGTCATATGTCAAGCAAAACCAAGACAAACAAATTTACAGAAAAGTGAAGATTCAAAAACATTTGAAACTATTTGATATGTAGGCTCCTGGATATTACTCTCCAAATACAGTTCAAATTTTGATGCTTCAAAAGATTGTTAAACTGTAGAACTACAGTTCAGCGAGCTGTGTTATGGATGTCATATTCCGGCTAAAACCATTGAGCTCCTTTTTCTATAGTGATGACTTGATTTTATTCGTTGATGCCCCCCGACAGACTAGACCGATAGGCTCCCAAACTGCCTGTTCCATTCTTCATAAGTCCCCAGCTCGCTTGAGGAAACAGAAGGTCTTACCTCCCGCATAGCATTCTCGAAATCCTGCACATTTCAATAAGCATAACAATCTTCATAAAAAATACTCAACATCAGAAGTGATCCCTTGAGCCAATAAAACTTCTTTTTTCTTTTTTATTAGATTTAGATGACCAGAAATCGCTGATTTCATGGACTAATACCTTCAGCATCACTGGCCGCATATCCTCCTTGCTGAGCTTTGCGATTTCAACGCCCGTCTGAAGAGCCTCTCTTAGTGGTCCCATTGAGGCATCTTTCACCAAGTTTTTCATGTCAGATCCTGAGTAGCCTGGAAATAGCAAGCATTGTTTAAAGCAGCTAAATTCAGTATGATCACGTCAAAGCTAATAAGATAGTAGCAATATTAAGAAGCTTGGATGGAAACCTTCAGTTAATTTACAGATGGCACTTGTTTCTTCTTCCGAGAGCATGAAAAGTCCATCTTTCTCCAATAGATTGCGAATTATCCAAGCCCGTGCTTCTTCACAACCATGGTACACTAAGGTTTCTGAAATGCTAAGTATAGAAGAAAAGAAAAGAAAATAAATAGTGTTACCTAATGAAGGAAGGGGGATGTATAGACGTTTTGTGAGTCGCCTGCGCGCTGCTTCATCCAGTTCCTGGGGTCTGTTTGTTGCTCCTGCCATCATTTGCTCCATCAGTATGCTACTAGTTTACTCGCCATCCTCTATTAGATGCCCCATGTTTTAAAAAAAATCATAGCTTTCACAAAACATGCAACAAATTTACATAATGAATACAAGGGTAACATGCATTAGTTGTAGTCACAGCGAGTGGAGGAAAATGTTATGAGATCGTATGATTGAGGCTAGTCCTAAGACCACTGATCATCAATTAGGGTATGCTGCAGCTTCAGGAGGACAGGTGCTTGACTCCTCCAGGTCTAGACTACAGGGCCCGATCTAGCAGAGACGGGCAAAGGCACCGGCAGGGGAGACAGGGAGAGGCAGGCGGAGGATGGAGAAGTGCTGGCGGAGGTTCAGACACTAACAGGAAGAAGCAGAGGAAAAAATGGTTTGCGGCTGGGGGGGAGGAGAAAGCAGCGGTTGTCCCTGCAGCTGAAGCTACTCGTCATCTTCACAGCATACTAGTAATTACGAAAACATTGTGTTCGAGAAACTATATACTAAAACCTAATGGCTAAGGGTGTTGAGATATGCGCAAGAAAACAGGCCACGCAGGTGTTGAGTCCAAATTGAACACGGTGTGAACGGTGTCTGTGCGACTGTAGCACTTGAATCCAGTTCAAGAAGTTAGAATAGAGATTGCTATGACTAAGTTGGTTTAAGAAAAACGATTGGTTTATTAGGAAAGGAGAGTTCAAATCAATAAGGATTCCAGTATTCCACCTCTAATTTGATTGGGAACTAAGTCCTCTAGGGATCATAAATATAGGGGCAATGTAACCATTTTAAGGCAAGCAAAGCAAACATCTTGACTGACCTCAAGTGCTTTCTCTACATGATCTCTCTCGCCCTTGCTTGTTGCAGCAGCGAAAAATTTCAACTCCAACCCCTAATCTCACTTTTTTGCGCAATTCGCAACTGCGATAGGATCAATGATCCTACCAATCTTGTATCAGAAATGCCAGGTTCCAACGCTACTGCTGCGATTGACGCCAAGACTTCATCTCCGCCGGCACCATAGGGAGTGCAACCATCTGCCCTCGAAGCCATGACATAGGCCCTCTCCGAGGTCGCCTAGCAGATGGGCAACCTCAACGTGCAGTAGGTCCCCGTCCTCTCGCGGTTGACCACCATAGAGAGGGATCAGACGTCATCATCAGCAGGCGACATGCCCTAGGGCTTTCCCCAGTGGATGTCGGGGTACACCACGACAGCGTTTTCGACTTACTCAGCCACCACTGCAATACCGCCCGCCACCACTGCTCCACAGATCGCGTCGCCCGCCACCCCACCCACCGCTACCTCATCCATTCCATCCACCTCATCAATTTCCACCATCACTGTCACCGCTACCCAACTTATCGGCAACACTAGCCCTAGTGTTCAAGTAGTCCCCCACTCTGTCGCCGCCACCGGCACCAGCCCTCAGCGTGGCCACCGGGTTCGGCATCCCTCAGATCAGCAAGCTCGATTTCACCTCCCATGATCGCTTGGAGAATCCTCTAAACTGGCTCACCAATTGCGAGCAATTTTTTTTTGAGGGCAACACACGCTCGCATTGTACAATCTACACGGCACGACACAGACGTGGTTTTACGCCCTCGAGCCAGACAAGGGCTTCAAAGAGCTTTGTAACCTGCACTTCAGACCGGCCATCTCTACTAACCACCTCTCCAAATTGGCGCGACTCCCTTTTACCTTCATGGTATATGACGGCCAGGAGCGTTTCAACGCCCTGATTTATCACACACCTTGACTAGATGCCGCTCAGAAGGCCAGCTTGTTCATATGGGGCCTTTCGAAACACATCAACATGGACGTCCAGCTACATGCCCCCCCACCTATGGACGTCCATGCATTTGGCATTGGCATACGAGCATCGCACAGAGGCAACCTTACCGGCCCTAACCCCACGTACTGCATACCCTCCACAATGCCAAGTAGGGATGCTGCCTGCACCTCCTAGGCCGCCCCGTGCCCCGGTCGCAGGAACCGCCATGCCAGAAGCGATGGCGCCTGCACTCCACGCCTCGCCCCACAGCAGGTCCTGTTGCAACGACCATTTCGCCACCTATCGTCAGCTGAGATGCTAGGACACCGACGGCAAGGGCTATGCTTCAGCTGTGATGAGCCCTATGTGCAGGGGCCATCAATGCCAACAATTGTTCTACCTCAAGACAACCGACTTCTTGGCTGACAACGTCACCGACGATGTGGCTTTTACGGTAGAGCAGCCTGGCTCCCAGGTCATCTCCCTCCACACCATCGTCAACATTCTAATTGAGGAGACTATGCACCTCAGTGTCTACATCCATGGCCACAAACTCCTCGCCCTCTTCGAGGGCAGCTTGACCCACAATTTCATCGGCGATGGCGGTGCAGTTATGCGCTACATCGGGCTAGTGATAAGTGACAACAACATGAGGGTCATGGTAGCCTACACCGGAGTGGCTCGCAACATGGCCATGTGCATCGACATGGAGGACTTTTCCATTGTTTCAGTATCAACCTAGGTGGTTTTGGACTTGTCTTAGGCGTCGTCTACCTTCCAATGTGGTGATCCACGCGTAGTCTGGAAGGGTGTGGGCTCCCCTCGCGATGACATCCTAGAGCCGACTCTCCGAGCCTTATACGTTCACCACCAACGGCCTCTGCTGGACCACCTCCTCCAACAATACAGAGCAATTTTCAACGAGCCTCGTGGACTTCCCAACGCGCTCCTACAACCACCGGATACACTTGTTGCTAGGCAAAGCACCAATAGTTGTCTGCCTGTACCGCTACCCATAGCTTCAGAAGGATGAGCTCGAGCAGAAGTGTGCCACCGAGCTAGAACATGGTATTTTTTTCTTGAAAGGCACAAGAGAACAGCACCCCCATATATTAAGAATGAAAGGTCTAAAATAGACTAGGTACATGGACTTCCTTACAGAGGTCGAAAACACAAGAACCTAAGGAGGTCCATCTAATAGATAGAACACAACAACAGCTATGCTATAGGGAGAAGGGCAGCAAGGTATGAAAAACCCTTAGCCCCATCCATCTCCCACATCAATCTCTCTTCCCCAGGCCATCTTGAGAGCTAGAGAAACATTAGGGCTCCAGCCATCAAAAATACATTTATTTCGATGATTCCAAACGATCCAAGCTCCCAAAGCAATGATAGAATTGATACCCTTCTTAGCTTGACTAGTAACTGAATCTAAAGCATTTTCCCACCAGTTCATAAATGAGGATAGACCAAGCTGCGGGGTTATATTTTGCAGACCAAAAGGTTTCAGCAACTAGAAACCAGAATACCCTCGAGAAAACGCAAAAAACTAGAAGATGATCCAGGGTTTCAACTTCTTGGTCACAGAGGGGGCAATTGGTTGGATGGTCCAGCCCTCTTTTAGCTAGTCTGTCAGCCGTCCAGCATCTCTTATTGTTGGATAGATTGGACTAATGGGCCAACCCTAGAAAGGGTGGCTATATAGAGTTCATACACGGGCCTCATGGGCCTAGCCACATGGGCCTAATCCATATACTCTAACCCCCCCCCCCCCCCCGCAGTCTGAACTTCGTCGCAGCGGAGTTCACAGACTGGACTCGAGAAGAAGTACATCACACCATAGGATCCCCCCACGGACCCAACTAGCCACTACCGATGTTGAGGCTGGAGCGAAACTCGACGAAGGTCAAGGACGGAAGACCCTTGGTGAAGATGTCGGCAAACTGGGAGGTGGTCGGCACGTGGAGTACCCGAACATCGCCGACGGCGACGCAATCTCGGACTAAGTGTAGATCGATCTCCACATGCTTGGTCCGCTGGTGCTACATCGGGTTGGTGGAGAGACAGACAGCGCTGACGTTGTCGCAGTAGACCAACGTGCTCCTGGAGAGGGGACTGTGGAGCTCGGCGAGGAGCTGGCGGAGCCACGCAGCCTCTGCCACGCCGTTGGCCACGGCACGGTACTCCGCCTCGGCGCTCGAGCGGGAGACGACCAGGACACCAGGTTGCCGCCTAAGAAGACGGCATAGCCGGAGGTGGAGCACCGAGTGTCCGGGCACCCGGCCCAGTCAGCGTCGGTGTAGACGACCAGCTCGGAGGAGGTAGACCGATGAAGAAGTAGCCCGTAGTCGACGGTGCCCCGGAGGTAGCGGAGGAGGCGCTTGAGAGCCGCGAGGTGGGGCTCCCGAGGGTCATGCATATGGAGACAGACCTGCTGCACAGCGTAGGAGATGTCTGGCCTGGTGAAGGTGAGGTACTGAAGGGCACCGGCAAGACTCCTATACCCGGTAGGGTCCTCGACTGGGTCACCCTTGGCCTCAGAGAGCTTCACCTGCGTGTCGACTGGGGTGGAACAGGGCTTGCAGTCAATCATCTTGGCTCACTCCAGAATATCAAGAGTGTACTGCCGCTGGTGAAGTAGGAGTCTTGAGGGGCGAAGCTCAGCAGTGACTCCCAGGAAATGGTGAAGCACGCCCAGGTCCTTGACCGGAAACTCCCGCTGAAGCGCGTCGATGGGGCGGCGAAGAAGTGACTGACTGGAAGCGGTGAGGACGATGCCATCCACGTAGAGAAGCAAGTAGGCAGTCTCTGCTCCATGATGGTGGACGAACAGAGACGTGTCTAACTTGACCTCCACGAAGCCTAGTGTCACCACGAACGTAGCCAGTCTGGAGTGCCACGCCCGGGGGGGCCTGCTTGAGGCCGTAGAGGGACCTGTTGAGCCGGCAGACCATGTCAGGGCGAGAGGAGTCCACGAACCCCGCCGGCTGACAGCAGTAGACGGTCTCGGTGAGGGCGCCGTGCAGGAAGGCGTTCTTGACGTCGACCTGGTGAACTGGCCAGGAGCGAGCAAGGGCCAGCGAGGGCACCGTGCGGACGATGGCCGGCTTCACAACTAGGCTGAAGGTCTCATCGTAGTCGACTCCGGGGCGCTGAGTGAAGCCCTGAACTAGGCTGAAGGTCTCATCGTAGTCGACTCCGGGGCGCTGAGTGAAGCCCTGAAGAACCCAGCGAGCCTTGTACCGCTCCAGGGTACCATCGACCCGCCGCTTGTGCGTCCAGATCCACTTGCCGATGACGACGTTGGCGCCGGGCGGACGGGGCACCAGATCCCACGTCTGGTTGGCGACGAGCGCCGCGTACTCCTCCATTGCCCGACGCCAGTGGGGGTCCAGCAGGGCGGTGCGGACGGAGGAGGGTACCGGAGAAACCTGCGAGTCCCCGGGCGTGGGCACCAGGACCCGGGGCGGCAGGGTACCAGCCGCGTGCCGCGTCACCATCGGGTGGACATGCCGCGGGTCGCGGTGGGTGGTACACCGGCGTCTCGACACGTGCCGCGGGTGGCCGCGACGGAGGTGTAGGTGTCCCTGCGGGGACTGGGCCACCGGCTGTGCCGCCGGAGGAGAGGTCACCGGTGGTGGCGACGGCGGCGGTGGTGCGAACCCCGGCGGCGGTAGCCGACGCTGGTAGACGCGCACCGGCTGGGCGAAGCATGCCGGAGGGACCGGCGGCGGCGGTCCCACGACCGGCGATGTGGGCGCCGGGGGTTGGCGCTGGTAGACCCGTATCGGCTGTGCGAAGCGGGCTGGAGGGGTCGATACCGACAGCCCCGCAGGCGGTGCAGTCCCACCACCCCCGCTCGGCCTGGGGGCGTGAGAGCACCTAGAGGGGGGGGGTGAATAGGTGATCCTGTAAAAACTTCAAACTTAAGCCACAAAAAAACTTGTTAAGCGTTAGCACAGTTAATGCCAAGTGGCTAAGGTGAAGTCTTCAACAAAACACAATACCACAAGAATCAAGCACAGAGGGACACGGTGGTTTATCCTGTGGTTCGGCCAAGCCAATGCTTGCCTACTTCCACGTTGTGGCGTCCCAACGGACGAGGGTTGCAATCAACCCCTCTCAAGCGGTCCAAAGACCCACTTGAATACCACGGTGTTTTGTTGTTCCTTTCACTATCCCGTTTGCAAGGAATCTCCTACAAATTGGAGTCTCTTGCCCTTACAAGTATGATCACAAAGAAAGCACAGAGTAAGGGAGGGAAGCAACACACACAAATCCACAACAAAAGCGCACACACACAGCCAAGACTCGAGCTCGAATGACTATCTCAGAGTTCACACTAGAACAGAGCTCGAATCGCTTAGAATCACAAACGAATGCGCAAAGAACTTGTGTGGATGATCAAGAATGCTTAGGAGTTGCTTGTGTTTCTCCTCCATGCGCCTAGGGGCTCCTTTTATAGCCCCAAGGCAGCTAGGAGCCGTTGAGAGCAATTCTGGAAGGCTATCCTGGCCTTCTGTCGTCGGGGGCACCGGACAGTCCGGTGCACACCGGACATGTCCGGTGACCGATTTCTTTCCTTATCCAGCGCTTCCCGACCGTTGGAAACTGCCGTGGATCTGCGAGCCGTTGGCGCACCGGACAGTCCGGTGCACACCGGACAGTCCGGTGCCGTCTTCCGACCGTTGGCTCGGCCACGTGTCCCGCGCCGATTGCGCGGCCGACCGTTGGCCCTGGCCGACCGTTGGCTCACCGGACAGTCCGGTGCACACCGGACAGTCCGGTGAATTTTAGCCGTACGCCGTCGGCGAATTCCCGAGAGCGGCCAGTTCGCGCCGAGTTGGCCTGGCGCACCGGACACTGTCCGGTGCACACCGGACAGTCCGGTGCTCCAGACCGAGCTGGGACTTGGCTGCACACAGCCAAGTCATTCTCTCCCCTTTTCTCTTTTTCTTCTTTCTGTTTCTAACACTTAGACAAATATGTTAGTCCACAAAACCAATGTACTAAGGCTTAGAAACATACCTTTATCTCATGATTTGCACCTTGTTCATCCATGTACACAAATTCACAATTAAACACATGTGTTGGCACTCAATCACCAAAATACTTAGAAATGGCCCAAGGGCACATTTCCCTTTCAATCTCCCCCTTTTTGGTGATTTATGCCAACACAACATAAAGCCACTAGAACAAGTGCAAACTCAATTCAAATAAAATAAATTTAAGTGTTATTCAATTTTGGCATATATGGATCATCCTTTGCCACCACTTGGTTTGTTTTTGCAAATCAAACACAAATCTCTATCTCTAAGTTAAACACACATGTTTAAGCATAAAGAGATTCATTCAAAAAGAGATTGATCAAGGATTTCAAAAACTCCCCCTTTTTCCCATAATCAATACTTCTCCCCACAAGAAGCCAACTTTTGACAAGAGAGACAACTTAAGAATTTGACAAATCAAAAACTCTAATCTACTATTTTCAAAATCTCTCAAGTGGTAGCTGATCCATTTATTGCTTTGGCCTTTATTTTCTTTTCTCCCCCTTTGGCATCAAGCACCAAAACGGGATCAATCGTGGCCCTTTAACCCCATTGCCTCACCAAAATCTTCAATTAAGAGCAAATGGCAATAAGAGTTCATGAGATGGACTTGGAATAAGTTACCCCTCATCGGAGTGCAGTGGAAGTCTTTCATGGTCCGAGTCCACCTTTTCCCTTTCAATTCTCCTTTGTGACTAACGCAAGCAAACTTAAACATATGGTTAGTCTCAAAGGGTCAAGTTGTAACACATCTCCCCCTAAACAGGTGCATCACTTTGCAACGGACTTGTGAGGTCCAGGGAGTGTTTGTACAACTTGAGCACCATAATAAGCAACAATATGCAGAAGGGAACATGATCAAAAGCATGAATACATGTATGCTATAATTCAATCCAAGTTCCGCGAATCTAAGACATTTAGCTCACTACGCAGCCTGCAAAAGGTCTTCTCATCTAAAGGCTTGGTAAAGATATCGGCTAGCTGGTTTTCGGTGCTAACATAAAACACTTCGATATCTCCCTTTTGCTGGTGGTCTCTCAAAAAGTGATGCCGGATGTCTATGTGCTTTGTGCGGCTGTGCTCAACAGGATTTTCCGCTATTCGGATAGCACTCTCATTATCACATAGGAGTGGGACTTTGCTCAGATTGTAGCCAAAGTCCCTGAGGGTTTGCCTCATCCAAAGTAGTTGCGCGCAACACTGACCTGCGGCAACGTACTCGGCCTCAGCGGTGGATAGGGCAACGGAGGTTTGTTTCTTAGAGTTCCATGACACCAGGGACCTTCCTAAGAATTGGCACGTCCCCGATGTACTCTTCCTATCGACCTTACATCCAGCATAGTCGGAATCTGAGTACCCAATTAAGTCAAAGTTAGACCCCTTTGGATACCAGATCCCGAAGCAAGGCGTAGCGACTAAATATCTAAGAATTCGCTTCACCGCCACCAAGTGACACTCCTTAGGATCGGATTGAAATCTGGCACACATGCATACGCTAAGCATAATATCCGGTCTACTAGCACATAAATAAAGTAGAGATCCTATCATTGACCGGTATGCTTTTTGATCAACGGACTTACCTCCTTTGTTGAGGTCGGTGTGTCCGTCGGTTCCCATCGGAGTCTTTGCGGGCTTGGCGTCCTTCATCCCAAACCGCTTCAGCAGATCTTGCGTGTACTTCGTTTGGGAGATGAAGGTGCCGTCCTTGAGTTGCTTCACTTGGAACCCAAGGAAGTAGTTCAACTCACCCATCATCGACATCTCGAATTTCTGCGTCATCACCCTGCTAAACTCTTCACAAGACTTTTGATTAGTAGAACCAAATATTATGTCATCGACATAAATTTGGCATACAAACAAATCACCATCACATGTCTTTGTAAAAAGAGTTGGATCGGCTTTCCCAACCTTGAAAGCATTAGCAAGTAAGAAATCTCTAAGGCATTCATACCATGCTCTTGGGGCTTGTTTAAGTCCATAGAGCGCCTTAGAGAGCTTACACACGTGGTCGGGGTACCGCTCATCCTCGAAGCCAGGGGGTTGCTCCACGTACACCTCCTCCTTTATTGGCCCGTTGAGGAACGCGCTCTTCACATCCATTTGGTACAACCTGAAAGAATGGTGAGCGGCATATGCTAGCAAGATACGAATGGACTCTAGCCTAGCCACAGGAGCAAAAGTCTCCTCAAAGTCCAAACCTGCGACTTGGGCATAACCTTTTGCCACAAGTCGAGCCTTGTTCCTCGTCACCACCCCGTGCTCGTCCTGTTTGTTGCGGAACACCCACTTGGTTCCCACAACATTTTGCTTGGGACGAGGCACCAGTGTCCAAACTTCGTTGCGCTTGAAGTTGTTGAGTTCCTCCTGCATGGCCAACACCCAATCCGGATCTAGCAAGGCCTCCTCTACCCTGAAAGGCTCAATAGAGGAGACAAAAGAGTAATGCTCACAAAAATTAACTAATCGAGATCGAGTAGTTACTCCCTTGCTAATGTCACCCAAAATTTGGTCGACGGGATGATCCCTTTGAATCATCGCTCGAACTTGGGTTGGAGGTGCCGGTTGCGCTTCTTCCTCCATCACTTGATCGTCTTGTGCTCCCCCTTGATCACACGCCTCCTTTTGATGAACCTGTTCATCGTCTTGAGTTGGGGGATGCACCGTCGATGAGGAAGAAGGTTGATCACGTTCATCCTGTTCCTGTGGCCGAACGTCTCCAATCGCCATGGTTCGTATAGCGGCCGTCGGAACATCTTCTTCATCTACATCATCACAATCAACAACTTGCTCTCGTGGAGAGCCATTAGTCTCATCAAATACAACGTCGCTAGAGACTTCAACCAAACCCGATGATTTGTTGAAGACCCTATACGCCTTTGTATTTGAATCATAACCTAATAAAAACCCTTCTACAGCTTTGGGAGCAAACTTAGAATTTCTACCCTTCTTCACTAGAATGTAGCACTTGCTCCCAAATACACGAAAGTACGATACATTGGGTTTGTTACCAGTTAGTAGCTCATACGAAGTCTTCTTGAGGAGGCGGTGAAGGTAGACCCTGTTGATGGCGTGGCAAGCCGTGTTCACGGCTTCCGACCAAAAGCACTCGGGGGTCTTGAACTCTCCAAGCATAGTCCTCGCCATATCGATTAGCGTCCTGTTCTTCCTCTCTACCACACCATTTTGCTGTGGTGTGTAGGGAGCGGAGAACTCGTGCTTGATCCCTTCCTCCTCAAGAAACTCCTCCACTTGAAGGTTCTTGAACTCGGACCCGTTGTCGCTCCTTATCTTCTTCACCTTGAGCTCAAACTCATTTTGAGCTCTCCTGAGGAAGCGCTTGAGGGTCCCTTGGGTTTCAGACTTATCCTGCAAAAAGAACACCCAAGTGAAGCGGGAAAAGTCATCAACAATAACTAAACCATACTTACTTCCTCCTATGCTCAGATAGGCGATGGGTCCGAAGAGGTCCATATGCAGCAGCTCCAGAGGTCTTGACGTGGTCATCACATTCTTGCTGTGATGTGCTCCTCCCACTTGTTTACCTGCCTGACAAGCTGCACAAGGTCTATCTTTTTCGAAATAAACATTTGTTAGACCTATCACGTGTTCTCCCTTTAGAAGCTTGTGGAGGTTCTTCATCCCCACATGTGCTAAGCGGCGATGCCACAGCCAGCCCATGCAAGTCTTAGCCATTAAGCATGCATCTAGACCGGCCTCTTCTTTTGCAAAATCAACTAAATAAAGCTTGCCGTCTAGTACACCCTTAAAAGCTAGTGAACCATCACATCTTCTAAAGACAGACACATCTACATTTGTAAAAAGGCAATTGTATCCCATTTGACATAATTGACTAACAGATAGCAAATTATATCCAAGACTCTCTACTAAGAATACATTTGAGATAGAATGCTCATTAGAAATTGCAATTTTACCTAGCCCTTTTACCTTGCCTTGATTCCCATCACCGAATATAATTGAATCTTGGGAATCCTTATTCTTGACGTAGGAGGTGAACATCTTCTTCTCCCCCGTCATATGGTTTGTGCATCCGCTGTCGATAATCCAGCTTGAACCCCCGGATGCATAAACCTGCAAGGCAAATTTAGGCTTGGGTCTTAGGTACCCAACTCATGTTGGGTCCTGCAAGGTTAGCACAAATATCTTTAGGGACCCAAATGCAAGATTTATCTCCCTTGCATCTAGCCCCTAATTTCCTAGCAACTACCTTCTTACCCTTTCTACAAATAGCAAATGGAGCATTATAAGCATAATAAATGGTAGAAGGTTCATTCACTACTTTCCTAGGAGCATGAATAACATTTCTCCTACACATATCTCTACCATGATTGTAAGAAGAACTAGAAGCAACCATTGCATGAGAATCATAAACATGTGAATCAAAATGATTATAAGCACTTCTAGCATGTCTCCTATCATAATACATAAAAGCATGGTTCTTTTTAGCACTATTAGCCATAGGGGCCTTCCCTTTCTCCTTGACGAAGACGGGAGCCTTATGGCTTGTTAAGTTCTTGGCTTCCCTCTTGAAGCCAAGCCCATCCTTAATTGAGGGGTGTCTACCAACCGTGTAGGCATCCCTTGCAAATTTTATTTTATTAACTTCATTCTTGCTAGTCTTAAGTTGGGCATTAAGACTAGCCACTTCATCATTTAATTTGGAAATTAGAACTAGGTGTTCACTACAAGCATTAACATCAAAATCCTTACACCTAGTACAAATTTCAACATGTTCAACAAAAGAATTTGATTTACTAGCTACTTCTAGTTTAGCACTTAAATCAATATTAACACTTCTTAAGGTAGAAATGGTTTCATGACAGGAAGATATTTCACTAGAAAGCATTTCATTTCTTTTCACTTCTAAAGCATATGATTTTTGTGCCTCTACAAATTTATCATGTTCATCATACAATAAATCTTCTTGCTTTTCTAAAAGCCTATCCTTTTCATTCAATGCATTAATCAATTCATTGATTTTCTCTATCTTAGATCTATCTAAGCCCTTGAACAAGCAAGAATAATCTATGTCATCATCACTAGACTCACTATCACTAGATGAAGCATAAGTGGAGTCTTGAATACTCACCTTCTTCTCCCTTGCCATAAGGCAAGTGAGACGCTCGTTGGGGAAGAGAGCCGATTTGTTGAAGGCAGAGGCGGCGAGTCCTTCGTTGTCGGAGTCGGAGGAGGAGCAATCCGAGTCCCACTCCTTTCCTAGATGCGCCTCGCCTTTTGCCTTCTTGTATTGCTTCTTCTTCTCTCTTTTGTTCCCCTTTTCCTGGTCACTTTCATTATCGGGACAATTAGCAATGAAATGACCAAGCTTACCGCATTTGAAGCATGAGCGCTTCCCCTTGGCTTTGGTCTTGCTTGGTTGTCCCTTGTGACCTTTAAGTACCGTCTTGAATCTCTTAATGATGAGAGCCATCTCTTCATCATTAAGGCCAGCCGCCTCAACTTGCGCCACCTTGCTAGGTAGCGACTCCTTGCTCCTCGTTGCCTTTAGAGCAATAGGTTGAGGCTCGTGGAGTGGTCCGTTCAACGCGTCGTCGACGTATCTTGCCTCCTTGATCATCATCCGCCCGCTCACGAATTTTCCAAGCACTTCCTCGGGCGTCATCATCGTGTACCTGGGATTCTCACGAATATTGTTCACGAGATGAGGATCAAGTACGGTAAAGGACCTGAGCATTAGGCGGACGACGTCGTGGTCCGTCCATCGCGTGCTCCCGTAGCTTCTTATCTTGTTGATAAGGGTCTTGAGCCGGTTGTACGTTTGCGTTGGCTCCTCGCCCCTTATCATCGCGAACCGTCCAAGCTCGCCCTCCACCAACTCCATCTTGGTGAGTAAGGTGACGTCGTTCCCCTCATGAGAAATCTTGAGGGTGTCCCAGATTTGCTTGGCGTTGTCCAAGCCGCTCACCTTATGGTATTCATCCCTGCACAAGGAAGCTAGAAGAACAGTAGTAGCTTGTGCATTTTTATGAATTTGTTCATTAATGAACATGGGACTATCCGAACTATCAAAGTGCATTCCACTCTCTACAATCTCCCATATACTAGGATGGAGAGAGAATAGGTGACTACGCATTTTGTGACTCCAAAATCCGTAGTCCTCTCCATCAAAGTGTGGAGGCTTGCCAAGTGGAATGGAGAGCAAATGAGAATTTGAACTTTGCGGAATACGAGAGTAATCAAAGGAAAAGTTCGAATTAACCGGTTTTCTCCTCTCGTAGTCGTTGTGGTCCTCATCCTTTTGGGAAGAAGTAGACTCGTCGCTGTCGTAGTAGATGATCTCCTTGATGCGCCTGGTCTTCTTCTTCTTCCCATCCTTTCGTCTTTGACCCGAGCCGGAGTCGGTAGGCTTGTCGTCCTTCGGCTCGTTGACGAAGGTCTCCTTTTCTTTGTCGTTGATCACTATACCCTTCCCCTTAGGATCCATCTATTCGGGCGGTTAGTCCCTTTGTGAATAGAACGGCTCCGATACCAATTGAGAGCACCTAGAGGGGGGGGGTGAATAGGTGATCCTGTAAAAACTTCAAACTTAAGCCACAAAAAAACTTGTTAAGCGTTAGCACAGTTAATGCCAAGTGGCTAAGGTGAAGTCTTCAACAAAACACAATACCACAAGAATCAAGCACAGAGGGACACGGTGGTTTATCCCGTGGTTCGGCCAAGCCAATGCTTGCCTACTTCCACGTTGTGGCGTCCCAACGGACGAGGGTTGCAATCAACCCCTCTCAAGCGGTCCAAAGACCCACTTGAATACCACGGTGTTTTGTTGTTCCTTTCACTATCCCGTTTGCAAGGAATCTCCACAAATTGGAGTCTCTTGCCCTTACAAGTATGATCACAAAGAAAGCACAGAGTAAGGGAGGGAAGCAACACACACAAATCCACAACAAAAGCGCACACACACAGCCAAGACTCGAGCTCGAATGACTATCTCAGAGTTCACACTAGAACAGAGCTCGAATCGCTTAGAATCACAAACGAATGCGCAAAGAACTTGTGTGGATGATCAAGAATGCTTAGGAGTTGCTTGTGTTTCTCCTCCATGCGCCTAGGGGCTCCTTTTATAGCCCCAAGGCAGCTAGGAGCCGTTGAGAGCAATTCTGGAAGGCTATCCTGGCCTTCTGTCGTCGGGGGCACCGGACAGTCCGGTGCACACCGGACATGTCCGGTGACCGATTTCTTTCCTTATCCAGCGCTTCCCGACCGTTGGAAACTGCCGTGGATCTGCGAGCCGTTGGCGCACCGGACAGTCCGGTGCACACCGGACAGTCCGGTGCCGTCTTCCGACCGTTGGCTCGGCCACGTGTCCCGCGCCGATTGCGCGGCCGACCGTTGGCCCTGGTCGACCGTTGGCTCACCGGACAGTCCGGTGCACACCGGACAGTCCGGTGAATTTTAGCCGTACGCCGTCGGCGAATTCCCGAGAGCGGCCAGTTCGCGCCGAGTTGGCCTGGCGCACCGGACACTGTCCGGTGCACACCGGACAGTCCGGTGCTCCAGACCGAGCTGGGACTTGGCTGCACACAGCCAAGTCATTCTCTCCCCTTTTCTCTTTTTCTTCTTTCTGTTTCTAACACTTAGACAAATATGTTAGTCCACAAAACCAATGTACTAAGGCTTAGAAACATACCTTTATCTCATGATTTGCACCTTGTTCATCCATGTACACAAATTCACAATTAAACACATGTGTTGGCACTCAATCACCAAAATACTTAGAAATGGCCCAAGGGCACATTTCCCTTTCAGGGCGGTCGAAGACGGGGCCCCGCGGAGAGGCGACACCACCGTAAGCGACACCACCGGACCCGGGCAAGGCACCGGGCCAGGAGTAGGACCGACAGGCGGCGAGCGAGTACCTGTAGAGAGAGGAAGGATAGGTGGCTCGACCACCGCGTCAGTCGGAAAGAGAGTGAAGAGGTCAAGGTCAAGGTCAGGGTCGGAGGAGGGTGGTGGGGTGGTGGTGGAGTAGGGAAACACGGACTCATCAAACACCACATGGCGAGAGATGAGGACCCGGCGAGAGGAGAGGTCAAAGCAGCGGTAGCCCTTGTGGTCTAGGGAGTACCCGAGAAACACAGAGGGTGGAATGGGGTGCTAGCTTGTGAGGAGCAGTGGCAGCGGTGTTCGGGTAGCAAGCACACCCGAAGACACGAAGGTGGTCATAGCGCGGAGGGGTACCGAAGAGTGCCTGGTGAGGAGTGGGGGCTGGGCACGCAGTGGAGAGGAGACGGTTGAGGAGGTAGGTAGAGGTGTGGAGGCCCTCGGCCCAAAAGCGTGCCGGTAGGTGCGCCTGGAGAAGAGTGCGGATGGTGTCGTTGGTCGTGCGGATCATGCGCTCAGCCTTGCCGTTCTGGGAGGAGGTATACGGGCAAGACATCCGCAACTGCATCCCGTGGGAGAGAAAGAAGTCACGGGAGGTGGAGTTATCGAACTCCCGACCATTGTCACACTGAACAGCCTTAATGGTGAGGCCGAACTGAGTGGACACCCAAGCGAAGAAGTGGCGAAGGGCGGGGAAAGCCTCAGACTTGGCACAAAAAGGAAAAGTCCACACATAATGAGAAAAATCATCAAGCACCACAAGATAGTATTTGTAGCCTGACATACTGGTAATAGGTGAAGTCCACAAATCGCAGTGTAGAAGATCAAATGCATGAGTAGCATGCGAGGAAGAAGAAAAAGGAAGACGAACATGGCGGCCTAACTGGCACGCATGACAAAGATGCTCATCATGTGATCTAGTACATGGGATAGTGGCACGACGAGTAAGCTGCATTAGGGCATCGCGTCCAGGGTGACCAAGGCGACAATGCCAGGTAGTAGAAGACGTGGTGGCAACAAAAATAGCAGTTGTGTTAGACGACGAAGACGAAGAAGAGGTGGCGTGCGGAAGCCGAAGGGTGTAGAGGGGGTCGGTGTTGTCACATCTGAGGAGGGGGCGCCGAGTTGCCGAGTCCTTCACAGTAAGACCAGAAGAGTCAAACTCAACAGAACAAGAATTATCAGCGGTAAAACGGCGAATAGAAAGAAGATGGTGGACCAAATAAGGAGCGACAAGAACATCGGGAATACGAAAAGAGCCAGGAGTGCCGACGGCACCCACAGATGTGACAGGAAGACACGAGCCATTCGCCACCATGATGGACGAAGGAAGAGAGGAAGAAGGGGGCGAACAGAGGTGAGTATACCAGGGTCGGGAGTGATGTGGTAGGTAGCACCGGTGTCCGCGATCCACTCGGGACCCATCGGCGGAGTCAGAGTGGGAGTCTGGAAGGCAGCCAGGGCAACCGCGTCCCAACCAACCAGCCCGGACGGTGGAGCAGCCGGCGGCGTGGGCCACGACAAAGCGGCAGGCGTCGAGGTCCAGGGCGACGGAGAGGCGAAGGCGAACCCCGGCTGCGCACCGGCGAACATGGCCGCCGGGGGACGAGCCTCAGAACCTAGCCCCTGGAACGGCCACATGGAGATGCGCCCTGACCACGCGTGGTGGAAAGTGGGCCAAGGCGCACCCTGCTGGGGTCCCGACGTCGGTGCGTTGCCACGGGCACCACCACCAGCACCGCTCCCGTCGAATCCGCCACCACCACCGCCACCGTGTCCACCACGGCGGCGACGGCCCCCACCTCTACCACCTCGGCCCCCGCCGCCCCCGCTCGGCCCGGGTGGACGGGTCGGGGTGGTAGCCGCTAGCGCAGTCGAGGAAGACGAGGACCCCGGGCCAGAGATCGATGCAGCCTGAGCACCCAGAGTGATCTCCTCCAGGGCAAGGTCGTCGCGGACCTGGAGGAAGGTGGGGAAGGGGCGCTGACGCATGATCAACGACCGGAGGTGGGTGTAGCGATCGCTGAGGCCGCGGAGGACGTTGAGGACAAGGGCGCGGTCCTCCACGGGGCAGCCCAGATCGCCAAGTGAGTCTACCAGGGTCTTCATCGTGCGGCAGTACTCACTGACGCTGAGGTCCCCCTGGACGAAGGTGCGGAAGGTCGCGTCGAGGCGGAGAGCCCAGGCCTCCACATGGGCCTAATCCATATACTCTAACACTTATGAGTTGTGAGCTAAAGGAAGAACATACACTTTGGAGGAGCTCAGGGTATCATATGCCCTAATACCTTCCCGTTCTTGACGCCAATGCTGCTAACAAAAAAAGGCAGACGGGTCCTAGCGCTTCTACATCGAATATAGGACGCTCAATGGCAAGACATTCAAGGACAAGTTCACGACTCCGATGGTGGACGAGCTCTTGAATGAACTTGATGGCACCAGGTTCTTCACCTGGATTTGCAGTCTAGCTACCACCAGGTCCAGATGCATCTAGAGGATGTTGGAAAGACAGCGTTCCACACACATCACGATCATTTTGAGTCCTCATCATGCCTTCTGGCCTCTCCAGCCTGCCAGCTACGTTCCAGGCACTCTTGAACGACATCCTCTGGCTCTTCCACCGTAGGTTTGTGCTTGTCTTCTTCGACAACATTTTGACCTACAGCTCGTCATGGTCCTAGAACTTGTAGCACATGTGCCTCTGTAAGCAACGGGACTCTTATTCGCATCGAGAGGATGACACTATGAGTTGGAGCAATTTTCTTGTTTATTCCTCACACACTAAACAATGGCATACTCATCTAAGGGTTAGGGATACATATTAATACCCAAAGGGCTGTCCGAGCATATGCTAAGATGCTCCTAAGGTGCTCCTAAGATGCTGTCATATCTCTGCCCTCTACTGTCCATAAAGCAGTCAAGAACTGCAGCATGGTACTGCTGTCCTCTACCCAAACTGCAGCAAGACCTAAAGCCTAAAGTGTTGTCGTCTACTCAAACTGCAGCGAGGACTAAAGCCTGCAGCAAGGACTAAAGCCTAAGATGCCTAAAGTGCTGTCCTCTACTCAAACTGCAGCAAAGACCAAAAGGACTGCTGCTGTCCAATGCCTCCACAACCTAAAGATGCTGCCCTCCACTTCAACAAAGACCAACAAGGACTGTTGATGTCCTTCCCAAAGACAGGACTCTTGTTGTCCTTCCCACAGACCACAAGACTTATTCCAACAGCCTCGTCTTTGACTTGACTTGTGGTTGTCTGCACCGACCACTACAACCTGAATTTCCTCCTTGACCAGCTGTTAGCGTGTTGTAACAGGCCCATGGGCCTAGGGAGTGTTACATAGGCCCATGGAGGTGTGCGGCTGGCACTATAGGGTTTGTGGCGGCTGCAGCCTCTCTCCATATTGGCGGCTGCAGTCTCTCTCTCTCTGGTTTGGTAGTGATTAGATCTGATTGGCAAGGAGTCCATAGATTAGTCCTTTCCTGATTAGCTCTTTCCTATTTCCTGGACATCCTTGCCTATATGTACTGAGCCTTGGGCTCTTTCATTAATCAATCCAATAATCATTCCCAGCCATCCTCTTTCATGGTATCACGAGACCGGGACTAAACTTTCCCCTCTCACTCTTCCGCTGCCCCTGCGCATCCTTCCTGTGCGCCGGGTATGGTTGGGACTCCTCCCCCCTCCCTCGTCGACCCTGCGGACCTTCACCGCCAAGACGGCAACCCACCCCCGCAGCAAGACGACGAAGCTCGCCGCGCCCTACGCGCGGCTGCCATGGCCGCTGCCCAGGCCGCCGAGCAGGAAGCCACCAACGCCTCCAACAAGCGCGACGCCGCTGCTGAGCGCGTCCGCGCTGCCCTCGCTCGGGCGGCCAAGACCCGGGCTACCGCCGCCGCCGCAGATCCCGCCGACCAGCCCCAGGCGGACGGTGAGATGAGCGTCCCCCACGCCATGGTACTCCACGAGGCTGCTGCTGTCCTCAATCTCCACGCTCAGGCAGTCTCCGTGCAGAACGCAGGCAGCCTGGTGCCGACGATCCTCGACACCGCCAGCAACTACCCCCGTTGGCGCGAGCAGTTCCTCCTCGCTGTCACCAAATACTCACTTCTGGACCACGTCCGCAGCGACTCCGTCTCAGCCCTTGCTGACTGGACTCGGATGGCCGCCGTCGTCAAGTCATGGCTCTACAGCACAGTCTCCACTGACCTCGCCGACGCCGTGATCGACCATCGCGCATCCGCCCGTGAGGCCTGGTTCGCCATCGAGAACCATTTCCTCGGCAACCAGGAGACCCGCGCCCTCCACCTCGACGCCCAATTTCGCGCTTTTGCTCAAGGAGACCTCACCATCACCGAGTATTGCAAGCGCTTCAAGAAGATGGCCGACGACCTCGCTGACCTCAACGAGCACGTCACTGACCACACCTTGGTCCTCAACGTGCTACGTGGTCTTAACGAGCACTACAAGGACATCGGCGTCCATCTCCGGCGCGGGCGCCCGTTCCCCTCCTTCGCCGCCGTCGGCAACGAACTCCTCGAGGAAATCAACATGGTACACCACCCTGTTGCCCCCTCCACTGCTCTTATCGCCACTGGTTCTTCTCGCCCACCTGCAGCGACCAGCACTGGCCCTCCGCGGATCGGCGGTGGCGGCCCCAAGCCAAAACACAAGAAGGACCGCAGGACTGGCAGCACCTCTACTCTAGGCCCCAGCGCTCCCTCTGCCCCTTCCTCCGCACCTGGGGCTCCTGCTGGGTCCGGCGCGACCTGGCCCTCCGTCTACAATCCGTGGACCGGGTCCATTCAAATGTGGCCCGGTACCCAGACCCCTCCACTGTCCCCGCTTCCCCAGGGACGCGCCGGCCCTCAGCAGCAGGCACTGCAGCAAGCTCTGCTGGCCCAGCAGATACATCTTCCCAAGCAGACTTACCTGCCCTCCGTCCAGCAAACCTTCCAGCCGCAGCAACTGGCGCCGGCCCAATACCAGCCCATGGTAGGCTCTCCGGTTTGGGACCAAAACTCACTGGCCTCTACATTCAGCACCATGACGCTCACTCCACCGGTGAACAACGACTGGTACCTTGACACCAGTGCTTCCTCTCACATGACCTCTCATGATGGTACTCTCTCTCACTCCTCAACACCTCGATTTCCCTCTCCCACATCAATTGTTGTCGGCAATGGTTCGCTCTTGCCCGTCACTGCCACCGGCAAGGCGCACCTTGGCCCCCTTACTTTAAATAATGTTCTTGTTTCACCTCAACTTATCAAGAATCTCATTTCTGTTCGCCAATTCACTATCGATAACCATTGCTCTGTGGAATTTGACCCATATGGTTGTTCTGTGAAGGATCTTCTCTCGGGGAACGTGATCATCAGGTGCAATAGCTCCGGTCCGCTCTACCCCTTGCAGCTGCCCGTCGCTCACTCCCTTGTCGCCAGTTCTGCACCATCCCACTTATGGCACCGTCGCCTCGGCCATCCAGGTCGCGAGGCCCTCTCCAAACTAGCCTCTGCCATTCCGTCATGTAATAAAAGTTTGGATCCTATATGTCATGCGTGTCAGTTAGGACGACATGTTCGTCTTCCTTTTGGTACTTCAGTATCTCGGGCGTCAAATAACTTTGATCTTATTCATTGTGACCTATGGACATCGCCCATTCCTAGTATCTCCGGTTACAAATATTATCTTGTTCTTGACGATTGTTCACATTATTTATGGACATTCCCTTTACGCCTGAAATCTGACACTTTTACCACTCTGTCTAACTTCTTTGCCTATGTGTCTACTCAGTTCGGCAAACGCGTTAAGGCCGTCCAAAGTGACAACGGCAAGGAGTTCGACAACTCTAGCACCCGCACCTTTTTACTCACTCATGGCGTCTTGTTTCGCATGTCGTGTCCCTACACATCCCCGCAGAATGGTAAAGTTGAGCGGATTATTCGAACCACTAACGATGTCATCCGCTCTCTTCTGTTTCAGGCGAGCATGCCCCCTCCATATTGGGTTGAGGCGTTGCACACTGTGACCCTCCTCCTCAACATCTGACCAACCAAGACGCTCGATTTCTCGACCCCGCACTCTGCCCTCCTTGGTAGTGCGTCGTCCTACGATCATCTCCGCGTCTTTGGTTGTAAGTGTTACCCCAATCTCTCGGCCACCGCTCCCCACAAACTTGCACCTCGTTTTGCTCTTTGCATCTTCATCGGCTACTCTGCTCACCATAAGGGATACCGATGTCTTGACCCTACCACCAATAGAATCATCATCTCTCGTCACGTTATCTTCGACGAGTCCATCTTCCCTTTCGCCGAGCAGCCCTCACCGCCCGCGGCTGCGGACTTCACCTTTTTAGATGAAATTCCTAACCCGACAGTCCCTCCTATAGGACTGCCAACCATGTCTTCTGCAGGATCTCCAGGCTCCCATGCTGCTGTTCTTCCTGCGCCACCTGTCCCCCCGGGGTTCCACGCACTTCCACGTGCGGGTGCTGCGCCACGCGCGGACTCGTCTCCCTCTTCGCCGACCGGGGTGCTGCTGCACTCACCACAACCTGCCGCGACCCCGACCACTTCCGCGCCATGCGCGGCCACGACGCCCCCTTCTACCCTCCAGCATGTGGGCCAACAGGACGTCACTGCGTTGCCACACGTGGCACCGTCTCCACAAGGCGCGCAGCCTCCAGCTCTGCGCGTCTACTCCAAGCGCCCCAAGCCGGCCGCCGCCGCATCAACTGAGCCAGTTCCTGCCGGACCAGCTGCTCCACCACCCGGCCCTCTACCACGGGGTGCTGTCGCTGTGCCCCCCACGGTTAACCATCATCGCATGGTGACTCGGGCTAAGGACGGCTTCCGCGTGCCGGTCCTTTACCATGCTGTGCCCCTGTCTCCGGTTTCGAAGACCTTCCGCAGCGCCCTTGCCGATCCAAATTGGCGGGCCGCTATGGAGGAAGAACATACGGCGCTTCTTCAGAACAAGACTTGGGACTTGGTTCCTCGCCCTCGACACGCCAATACTATAACTGGGAAGTGGATCTTCAAGCACAAGTTTCACGCCGATGGTACCCTAGAACGCTACAAGGCACGCTGGGTACTTCGTGGCTTCACCCAGCGTCCTGGCATTGACTTTGCCGAAACCTTCAGTCCCGTCGTCAAGCCTGCAACAGTTCGCACAGTGCTCTCTCTGGCTCTCTCCCGCCACTGGCCTGTTCACCAGCTCGACGTCAAGAATGCTTTCCTCCACGGCACCCTGACAGAGACAGTGTTCGCTGCTCAACCCTCCGGATTCGAGGACCCTGCTCACCCTGACTTTGTTTGTCGTCTGAACAAATCACTGTATGGATTAAAACAGGCTCCTCGTGCTTGGTACAGCCGCTTCGCCACGTACTTGGTCTCCCTGAACTTCATAGAAGCCAAGTCAGACACTTAATTGTTCGTCTTCCACCAAGGTTCAGACACTGCCTACCTGCTACTCTACGTCGACGATATTGTTCTCACTGCCTCTTCGACACATCTGCTGCGGAAGGTCATCCTGGCTCTCCAGCGGGAATTTGCTATGAAGGATTTGGGAGAACTTCATCACTTCTTGGGGATGCAGGTCCAGCGCACTACTGATGGTATGGTTCTCTCTCAGCGGTAGTATATGTTGGACATCTTGGATCGTGCTGGCATGGTGGAATGCAAACCTTGCACCACGCCCGTTGACACCAGTCCCAAGATCTCCGCCGACTCTGGCGCTCCAGTCGCTGACCGGTCAGATTACCGCAGTCTTGCCGGCGCCCTACAGTATTTGACCTTCACACGGCCCGACATTGCCTACGCCGTGCAGCAGGTCTGCCTTCATATGCATGATCCGCGAGAGTCTCACCTGGCTGCCCTCAAGCGCATTCTTCGGTACGTTCGGGGTACTCTTCACCTGGGTCTTCATCTACGACCGTCGACTCAAGATGACTTGGTAGTTTACTCTAATGCTGACTGGGCTGGCTGTCCTGATACGCGCAAGTCCACGTCAGGCTACACTGTGTTCCTCGGCGACAACTTGGTCTCCTGGTCCTCCAAACGTCAGAATATTGTCTCTCGCTCAAGTGCAGAAGGTGAGTATCGCGCTGTCGCCAATGGCGATGCTGAGGCTTCTTGGCTACGTCAGCTCCTCCACGAGCTCCACATTCCGCTTCGCAGCGCCACTATTGTCTACTGTGACAATGTCAGTGTAGTCTACATGTCCTCCAACCCGGTTCAACATCAACGGACGAAGCACATCGAGATTGATCTTCACTTCGTCCGTGAGAAGGTCGCCATGGGTGCCGTGCGGGTTCTTCATGTACCCACGACATCTCAGTTCGCCTACGTCTTCACAAAGGGGCTGCCTTCTTCAGTGTTCAACGAATTTCGGTCCAGTCTGAATGTCTGTGGCTAAGCACCGACGTTCACACTGCGGGGGCGTGTTAGCGTGTTGTAACAGGCCCATGGGCCTAGGGAGTGTTACATAGGCCCATGGAGGTGTGCGGCTGGCACTCTAGGGTTTGTGGCGGCTACAGCCTCTCTCCATATTGGCGGCTGCAGTCTCTCTCTCTCTCTCTGATTTGGTAGTGATTAGATCTGATTGGCAAGGAGTCCATAGATTAGTCCTTTCCTGATTAGCTCTTTCCTATTTCCTGGACATCCTTGCCTATATGTACTGAGCCTTGGGCTCTTTCATTAATCAATCCAATAATCATTCCTAGCCATCCTCTTTCACCAGCGATTGTCCAGTGTGCACCACACCAGTGGATCAACAAGTTGTTCCGGTTTGACATCACGGTGGAGTACCATCCGCCTGGGGCACCTCAACTCAGTGGCTGACGCCCTATCCCGTCGTGACTCTGACTCAGCAGTCGTGGTCACCAACACCGACTCGGTACAGCCGGTACTTGCAACGCCGAGATCTACCCACCTGTCGGCCCCTTCTTTTCGTCTCCTCGAGGAAATCCACACCACCATGGGGCTGACGTAGAAGTTGATCGCATCCAACAACAATTGTTGGATGCCTCTATTGCCTCAGCCCTCGAGGCACCTACACGTCGGGCTCCAGGGCACCTCTTGTCCTAGCCCCTAAGGCACCACAGGCATTGGCCACAAGGGCACCCCACACATCGTCCCCACAAGGCACCTCAGGCATCAACCCTCAAGACACCTTGAGCATCGGCTCCCAGGGCACCTCTAGCCCTAGCCCTCATGGCACCTGGTGCACCGACCTCAAAGGACCTCTTGCCCTGGCCCTCGAGGCACCTTGTGTGTCGTCTGGCCCTCAGGGCACCTCAGGCATCGGCGAACCTCTTGCCCTGGCCCTCGGGGCACCTTGTGTGTTGTCCCTTAGGGTACCTCTTGTCCTAGCCCTCCAAGCACCTCAGGCATCGGCCCCTAGGGTACAAGTTGCCTCAATCCTCAGGGCACATTGCGCGCTAGCCCTCAAGCCTCAGGGCAACTCGTGCATCGACCCTCAGAGCACCTCGCATGTTAGTCCCTGAGGCACCTTTTGCCTCGGCCTGGTCCACCACCGACGACTTCCTCCACGGCAAGCACATCTTCGTGTCGACGCAGCATGATTTGTGCCACCAGATGGTCACATTAGTCCATTCGACTGGTCACAAAGGGATCCAAAAGACCCTTAAGCGCATGTGCGAGGACTTCTATATCCCAGGTGAATGAGTTCTCGTCCGCAACTTTGTTCGTGCGTGTCACGTGTCAGCACAACAGGACACCGACCTACAGCCAGTCGATCTCCCTCAACCACTTAATGTGTCATCCTAGGTTTAGGGTATCAGCCCGGGTGGTCGAAGCGAGGTTGTCCCTTCACCAGGTCGAGGGTTCGACCCCCGGTTCCTCACCTAACAAATCCCCTCATTGCACCCCACCCTCTTCTGGGTTACGTCCTGCGCGCCACCCTCCGGTTGGGGGCCGTTGCAGAGTGGGCGGTAACGGCTCGACTGACGACCTGTTAGTGATGGGGGGCAGGGTTCATGGGTTTTCTCGGCCGATATCATGTTTTGATCTTCTTCTTAATTCAATACTACGAGGGTGGTCTTTCCCTCCTCGGCCAAGTTTTTTGTGTCATCCTAGGTGTGAGCGGACATCTCGATGGACTTCATCGAGGGCTTTCCCAAGGTCCACAAGAAGTCAATCATCCTCACTGTCGTCGACCGCTTCTCCAAATACGTGCATTTCATTTCCCTCGATCACTCGTACTTGTTCGTCTGCACGACTTCCCCACCTCCACCATCGGCAACCACAATTCGGTCTTCACCAGTCACATGTGGTGTGCCTCTTCTAGATGGTCGGCGTCAAGCTCCACCTGAGCACAACATTCCAAACCAGACGAATGGCCAGCCGGAGGTCGTCAACAAGGTGATAGCCATGTACCTCTGTTGCGCCATTGGGGACCAACCGCGTGCTTGGGTCAACTGGCTTTCGTGGGAAGAATATTGCTATAATACCTGATTCCACACAGTGCTCCACACCACTCCCTTCCAAATGGTGTACGGCCAGCCCCGCCGCCTCTATTCCCACACACAGCAAGGGCTGCTCAGACAGAGGTGGTGCACTCCCTCCTGCGTGACTGTGACGCCTTCATCATGAAGGTACGTCAGTGTCTTCTCTAGGCTCAACAGTACGCCAAGCATTACTACGAGTCTAAGACGACCAAAATCACGAGCTCGAGTTCAAGGTCCGCAATTGGGTGTGACCCTCCCTTCTCCATCACCCGACACAAACTTGGGCCTCGCTATGCTAGCCCCTTTCAGGTGTTGGAGCGTGTTGGGCAGGTGGCCTGCCCCTTCAACGTCTAGAAGCCACTCATCTCCATGACGTGTTCCACATGGGGTCTGAAGCCATTCTACATGAACCCTCGGACGACTCTGCCTAGTGTTGCCCGTTTAGGATGGCCGGTTGTTGCTTGCTCTAGAGCGAGTGTTGCGTTATACCATGGCACCTGACATGTGCTCGTACACGGGCAAGGCCTAACCACCGATGACGCTACTTGGGACCTGCTAAACGACTTCAAGAACCTCTACCTAGACGTTTAGCTCAAGGACGATTTGTTTGAAGAGGCGACGGGAGATGTTATGACCGGCATCTCCTATGCGCGCCGAAAAACAGGCCACGCAGATGTTGGGCCCAAACTAGACCAAGCATGAACAATACTCATGGTACTGTAGCGCATAACGTACCAACAAGTGTTGCAGTGTGGTACTGTAGCGCATGAGCCCTATTTAGGGCAGGGTTAAAATAGAGATTGCTAAGATTGAGTTGGTTTAGAAAATAAGTTTGGTTTGTTAAAAAAAGGAGTGCAAATCTATAAGGACTCCTCTAGTTTGCTTTGGAACCAAGTCCTCTAGGGACTATAAATATAGGGGCAATGTAACAGTTTTAAGGCAAGCAAAGCAAACATTAAGGGCTTTCCCTACATGTTTTGTCTCGCCGTCACTCGCTACCACACCGCCGCTCTACACCCACGCCACCCAATCTCACATTCCTACCACTTCGCAACCGCGATAGAATCAAGGATCCTACCAGGGTCAAATTCTTCCCACCAGAAAATTTTCTTAGGTTGGTCCAACTAGTCATCTAGATGGCCTGATCTGACGACTAATTGTGATTGGTTGTTCATTAGTGGGACATCTAGTTTTCCGATCGTGCTAATTGTATCGAGGGCCCTTGCCGAGTCCCAACTTGATCGCAGTTAGTCGTCCAATCTGATAACATTACTTGAGGATCTTAAGCATGCCTGGAGGGGTTTAAGATCGAGCACACATTCACAAGGTTCAAGATTTATTTTTTCTGAGCCAATTTTTTATATGGCACAATGTTTACTTCAGCCCTTCCATGTCTCTCACTAACATATGGGTACAAACCGACCTCACAGACACATGTTTTTCTAAAAAAATCAACGCTACTCTCTTCGTTCCAAATTGTAAGTTGTTCTGACTTTTCTAGATACATAGCTTTTGTCACATGCCTAGATATACATTGTGTCTACATAGTTATCTAGAAAAGCCAAAACGACCTACAATTTCGAATGGAGGAAGTGTAAGAGAAGTTTATACATTTCTCATTGAGTGGGGCAGGGAGGCGGGACAGCTGAAGGATCAATCAATATAGAAAAAATGGATCTGCTTATGTCAAAATTGAACTCTCGCACTAATCTACCCAAGGTTCAATGTCAACTCTCTATTTTTATTGTATTTCTCTCTTATGTTTCCTTTTGCTTGGTGTTTTTGTCAGAAGTTAAATATCAACTCCATTGGACATGCATATAACTTCAAACTGTAGTTGTCTATACAATATGCCTATGCCATGATGCATTAAAAAAGAAACACAAAGTTAAAGATGGTTATGATACTTAAAATGAGAATTTATCATGTTTGATGCATGAGGTACCTATAAGTAAGATCTGCTCATTTCCGGTGTCAAAACCTTCCATCTCAATTAGAAACTGTGTTTTCAGTCTCCTGCTTGATTCATGTTCACCATCTGATTTGCGCTGCAATCATGTTAAAGGTTATCAAGAGTCCACAAAACAGGATGTATATGGGCATAATAAAAACAAGACATCACAACCAAACAAACCTGAGATAATAATGAGTCTATCTCATCCACAAATATGACAGCAGGTTGACGACAACTGGCCACACCAAAAAGTGCCCGAACAAGTTTTTCACCCTCACCAATCTGCACAAGAAAAAGAATAAGAATCACTATCTCAAAACAGGAATTTCATTCATTTTTTCTTGAACGCACACAAGAGTTGTGTATCATTATATATTAAGAAGAAAAGGGGGTGTAAAGCCCCAAAACCCAAACAACAACACACATGCCAAACCTTACTCGCCTATTACAGTAAAAAGACAACTTGACCTCGACTGAGGAGCCCTAGTTTGCACTTGGCACTAGAGTTAGAGTGACATGAGAAATTCCTCTATAGCCCCAGCCAGACTCCAAAAAAGTAGCTCCTCTCTAGCAAGAAACAGCAGAAATGATACCAAATGCAGCAACCACAAAATGTTTCAGGCATGAAACTGTATGGAGCTATCCGTGTGTTCTCGTTGGAGCTCAAAAAGCTGCAAGCCTGGTTTTTCATTGATTCTAGTTTCCCTACTGTGTACCGATAATTATAGTTCTTCCGGTTATAATCCTTTTTGAGTGCAACAAATTAAAATGGGCTGTAATGAACTTGTTCTTCACCCACAAAAAAGTTTCAGAATTTTTTAAGCGTATTTCATTTATATTATTCTACATGTTCTCAAAGGCAGAAAATGATGGTTTGCTTCAGCAGCTTTCTAGTACGAAAAAGCTCCATCGAGTTTCCATGTATGCTGATGATGTGGTCCTTTTCTTATGCCCAACACCTACAGATATAGACCTTACTCTTAACATTCTTCAATTGTTTGGAGATGCCTCTGGGTTACACAATAATGTGCAAAAGTCAAATGTGTATCCTATCAGATGCTCTGATGAGGTTCTGCTCGAAGTCCAAACCTTGATGCCATGTGAAATTTCAACCTTTCCTTGTCGTTAGTTGGGGCTCCCTTTATCCTTACATAAGTTGACTAGGCAACAGTTCCAACCTTTTGTGGATAAGATAGATGATTAGCTACCTAATTGGAAGGCTGACTTAATGACAAGGGCTGGAAGAAGAGTGCAAGTTCAACATGTTCTTACAAGCATGACTGTATATTTAGCGATGGCAGTGGATATTCCACAGTGGGGTTTGGATGCTATTGATAAAATTAGAAGAGGTTTTCTATGGAGAGGCCGCAAAGAAGCTAGAGGTGGCCATTGTCTTGTTGCCTGGGGAAAAGTCTGCTGCCCCCTAAAGCTTGGAGGGCTTGGTATTTCTAGTTTTCAGAATTATGTTGGGCACTTCGACTTAGATGGTTTTGGCTACAAAAGACTGATCACTCCCGACCCTGGTCTGGTCTTCAAATACAAGTTCAAAAAAAGGCTAGAGCTTTCTTTTCTGAAGTAGTGACCACTGAAGTGGGGAACGGAACCAATACCAAATCCTGGAAGGATAAATGGCTGAATGGAAAAAGAATTGCAGATTTGTTGCCAAGGCTGCTCAGCGCAATTCCGAAGCGGGTAATCAATTGTAGGACAGTTCAGGAAGCAATTGTTAGCGCCAAATGGATTTCTGATACCAGAGGAGCTTTGTCAGTGGGGGTATTGACAGATTACCTTCAGCTTTGGGATTTGATATCTGGCATCGAGCTGCAGCCTGAGGTTGAGGACAAGCATATCTTTAGTATTACCCCGAATGGTGTGTACTCAGCCAAATCAGCATATGAAGGTCTGTTCCTGGGATCCATGACATTTGGACACTATAAAAGAATCTAGAAGTCTTGGGCCTTGCCAAAATGTCGGTTTTTCCTATGGTTGGTTGCCCATAAGAGGTGTTGGACAGCTGATAGATTGGCAAAGCGAGGCCTAAATCATCCGGAGAAGTGGCTTCTATGTGATCAAGAGGAAGAAACTATGGACCACCTCCTTGTGCAATGTTCCTTCTCACGAGAATTCTGGTACCTTTTACTCAGGAAATTCGGTCTTCATTCACTTGCACCACAGCCGACTGCAGACTACTTCCTTGGATGGTGGGAAGTGGCAGGGGGAGCAGTCCTTGGTCTCACAAAAAAGGGCCTAACTCTCTCATCATTTTGGGAGCTTGGACTTTATGGAATCATCGGAATAAATGCATTTTGATGGCTGCAATCCAAGTATGTCTTTAAGTCTCAGAGCTGCTGATGAGGAAAGAAGATGGGAAGTAGCTGGTGCAAAAGGCCTCGCTCATTTGGCTGCACCCTTGGTAGAGCCTTAGGAAGATTTGAGTAGTTTGTTTTTTGATCCCCTTATGGATCTATATTTGTATGTCTGTTTCTGGCCTCCGTAAGGAGGCTCTTTTGTAGACCTTTGCTTTTTTTCTTTCTTCTGCTTAATATATAATAGGGCGCAGTTCTCCTGCACGTTCGAGAAAAAATTCATTTATATTATTCTTTTTATAAAAAAATTGTGCGGAATCCAGGCTAACATCTAAACAGTTTCATAAAACAATTCTGATTCATCACCCAAAACACTCCCCGAGAGAATCTAGATCCAAAACATATCTACAAGAATCTGGATCTCTACCGAAGTAACCAAACGCATCCTTAAAGTTCAAGTTGTAGTCAAGGGACCAGATGGTTGTTGCCCATGACCTCACCAGTAACAAGTCAGCTAAGTAGTAGTGGATGTGCGATGGGGACTTAGTGCACATGGCTCCCTATTTATATAAGATAATAACAAACCACCAAATTCAATCTTGGCTATCTCCTGGCTCCTGATTTCCTGAAGCATGGATCTAGGCCTTAGCAAATAAGTTGACAGGTTGATGGGATGGAGGAATGGGAACACAGAAAACAAGATGAGGGACACAAAAACCATAGTATGAAAGTGCCTCTCTTCTGATTTGTTTGACAGGTTCAACATGAAGCAGGTCTTTTTGGAACAATAGTTAGAACAAAGTTCTTGGGCTGGGGAACATATCGTTGCTCCAGGCAGCTAAGGTTTGGGCTTATCTCCTAGGTACTAGGTGTGTTCAACAACGATTTTGTGACCCTTTAGATAGTTTTTGAAACCAACCTGTACATCCGCCAGGTTAGACGGATTGGTTTCCATGGTTTATTAGTTTAACCACGCGTTCCTTGTTGTGCAGCGCTGCCACCGCTACTGGCTCCAGCATGACGTTCAGCCACGGCTCTGCATCGCTTCCGCTAGCCTGACCTCACAGTCAGTGCCGCTGGTCCAGCTGACACGTCCAGGGCGACAACAACACAGCTATGTGTCCAGGTCCATATCGCACTTTGAATCGCAGCTCCACGTCAAGGATGCAGTTTGGCGCCACGCCACAACTCCGACGAGACTTGCCCTGTTGCAGCACTCACGGCTGCGGATGGCCTTGGTGGAGCTCACCAGTGTGGCCTGGGAAGACCTTACCGGCGTGGAGCTTGCCGGTGCTGCTGGCTCTAGCTCCTGAGTCCTAACATCAAGTACCAGGGACAATGGATCTTACAGCTCAGATTTGGTGTATGAGGAAGACAATAGGTCCAACAGTTTTTTGTACAGGCGACCCAAACCGTCTTCCTTTGCAGTTTGGTGTGGCTAGCTTGCTGGTTTGAGTGGTTTGCAACCAAACCCTGAACAGCCTACTAGGTTCTAAATCTGACGATAACATACACCCACCATACACATTAGAAAACAACTTCCTGTATCCCATGGCTACAAGCATCAATTTAATTCCCACCAAATAGTGTTATATACATACATATATATATAGATACATATATATATACATAGAATGATCTATCAGTCTCCAATACATGTGAGCCACATCTGGAGGCGGACTTCCCGGCCAGCTGCTCGGGGCGTCGCCGGCGTTGGCGAGCAGTGCTCGTAGTCGGGTGGTCAAGGTGACCAGGTAAGAGTTCTTCTCTCACTCTCGTCGGAGTGAGTTCCCTGCGGTGGGAGGCGACCATCTCGGTCGAATTCTCGCCAGTGGTTAGTCGATTTTTGTGGCATGCAACGGCGATGCTTGGCTACGTACGTGGGGAAGGGTCGTCATTGAAAGACCCTTGCGCCTACCGAGGTGGTGGTCGTTCGTACACTGGCGGAGGAGGCTGAAAACCTGTTTCAGCTGGATCAGGAGGTAGGCGATCAGCTCGGTTCGGCAACCAGTGCATGCCCAACGCCGACACCCACAGGGGCTCGGTCATCTGTTCCTGAGACTTGGACTCAGTGCAGCGTCAGCGGTAAGTAGCTTGGTTGCATATCCGCTCCTCCAAAATCTCAATGGAGGGAAGTTCTGGAACTTGTAGGTGAGGGAGTCTGTGGCGTTTGCAGGTCGGGACCAGGGCCGACGCCGGGTCCATGCTTGCATTCTCCCATGCCGTGCACTTCATCTAGGAATAAGGTGAAGCCATGGCAGGGCAAATTGCCGTCGCCACGACGTTTGCCAAAGCTCACAATTGGACATGCACTGGCAAAAGCGCAAAGGTGCTGCTCTCCTGGACAGTGACGCGTTCAAGGGTTGAAGATGACAACACATGTGGGGGCTGAGTCAATGGAGTGGTTGGCTGCTGATTCGAATTCAGACGATTATGGTAAGGCTAGTTATCGGGCGATTCTCAGGGATTCTCATGCAGATCCTTCGCTGGAATCAAGGCGTGATGGCCTAATTAGTGCTTGTCCACGTTGGAATGGGAGGGCCCAACAAATGAAACTCAGTGCTAGGATTCCTTATAAGCCTACGGCTGGGTTGGCGTCCTGTTTTCCCGATTGGGTACCGGATCATCAACTGCCGGTGCGGTTCACACATCTCTCAGGGTTTTGGCTCCCAGCACCTACGTCGCGATGGCTAGGAACGCAATGGCTCCAGGTCAAGAACATGGAGGCCGTGGAGGTAGTAGAGGCCAGCATCAGTCCAGAAGCACTGGAGGTCATGCCACCGGTCATCAACACCATGGTGGCGCGGGCGATCATGTCACTGATCATTTTTTTTCGAAAGCGCAGGAGAACTGCGCATCATTTAATTAGAGAAGAAAAGGTCCAAAATGGACCAAGGTACAAAGCCCTGAACAGGCCCAACAAAACACCCACTCACACGCTACATCCTCCCCCAACAAACTAGGCCCTGTGTAAGTTACGTGTGATCTCAATGCCGAAACTCTGAAGATGTTTAGCTCCAGCCGTAATCCAACACCCCATCTCATCAAGAAAGACGCATCTGATAGAGCTCAGCGAAGGGGTCTCCCCATTGAAGATTGCCTTGTTGCAGTGGATCCATATGTCGCTGATCATGGACTGGGCACCGGCCAAGGTCGGGAAGGAATCCAACCGGTGTTCCATCCCGGCTATGGGGGAGGTGGCCATCCCTTTGGGCGTCGGGGAGGAGTCCATGGCCGACCCAGTGCATGGCCTGGAGGAAGAGGAGGATCTGTCGGGGGCCGGTCCTTCGGTGATCGTGCAATGCCACTCCAGTCTAGGGGTGGTGTTCACGGCAGGTTCACAAATGGAGGGGCGTCTTCTGTTCTGGTTGCTGGACAGGGTCAGGGGGTTACAGAGACTCCTTCGGTGACACCTGATGTTTCAAAAGCAGTGGACTTGGTTCACCAGGCACTCGCAGCAGCAAATGGTAACGGGAGCGCTGCTAAGCATGTCCCAGATAACACCTTGGAACAGATTGTTTCCTTGCTGCAACATTCCGTGGGGAAGCACCACTCCATTCCTAATTCGATGGGGAATTCAGTGGGCATGGATCTTGGGTCTCAACTCAGTTCAAAGCTTGAGACAATCAAAGAACTGTCTAAGTCGACTCACTTGGATGACAAGGTGGGATCATCTATGATATCAGTGTCAAAAGAGAAGGTGTCGTTTTGTTTCAGGTGCAAGACAAAAGGACATCAGTGTTAGGAAATAGAATATGCCGCAGCTCCTTACCATATGTTGCGGCATATCATAGCTATAATCAGCAGATGTAAATCAAGGATTAGTTGCTATAGTTAGCAGATGTAAATCAAGCAAATTATCCTTGCCTTGTAAAGCAAGGCCAGCCAGCCCTATATAATAGAAGGCGCCCCCTCCCATTGAGATGTGGCCAATTGCCCCAAATTCTAATCTTCTACATGGTACCACGAGCTCAGGTCCCGATCCCGATCTAATCTCGCGATCTCTCCCCTCAGCCCCCCTCCCCTCCCCATGGCAACCAAATCAGCCCCTGCCCCGTGATCTGCCCCTTCGCCACCATCAACATCAAGCTCCACGTCCCCATGACCCTTGAGTTGAAGCCCTCTAACTTCATCAAGTGGTCGACGGCGTTCTAGGCCACCTATGGGAAATTCGGGCTGCTACATCATCTCGCCACCACCTCCACCTCAAACTCTGACGAGACCTGGCTGCAGGCTGACTTCTGCGTCCACGGATGGATGTACAGCACCGTCTCCGACGTCGTCCTCAACCTTGCCATGACCGACGACAAGCAGACGGCGAGTGCCCTTTGGGCGGCCATCGGCAAGGTGTTCCAGGCGAACAAAGCTCCTCGCGCCATCTTCTTGAATCACGAGTTCCACTCGATGACTCAAGGGGATTTGTCCATTGACGCCTACTGCATTCGCATGAAGGAGAAGGTCGACGAACTGGGCGACGTTGGGCAGCCCATCTCTGAACCCAACCTCGTCCTCAACCTACTGCGAGGGCTCAATGAGGTCTACTCCAACGTCGCCGACAACATCGTCAGGACGCAGCCCCTCACCCTCGCTGTCGCTCGGCACCAGCTCCTCTTCAAAGAACTACGCCTGAAAAACGAGGAAAAATTGCGCGCCACCACCGCCCTCCTGGGCCCTAGCTGCTGCCTCCTCTCTTGGTGGTCACCAACAGCAGCAGCTGCAGGGCGGTCGGCGTCCTAACACCAAGAAGAGTGGCCAGCAGCCCTTCCCCAACTCCTTTGGCGGCACCTCCAGCAGCACCAGCACCTACAAACGCGTTCCCTAGGGCTTCAATCCCTGGACTGACAAACGTGTGGCCCTTGGAGAGCGCGTCACCCCTCCTGGTCAGCGCCGTCGGGGCAGTTCTGGTGCCCCTGGAGGTCCTGGTGCCCAGGCTGGACGCAACCTAGGTATACTAGGGCCTTCCCCGCAGGCCAATACCGCCTTCGCTCCGCTCCAGACCTCCTCCAGCGGCTCCAACAACTCCACCAGCACCTGGGATGCCGCCGGCCTCATCGCTGCCCTGCAGAACATGGAACTGCAGGGAGACTGGATTGTTGACTCCGACGCCTCCACGCACATGACATCCCCGGCTGGTATGCTTACCCAACGCCTTCCCCCCTCTATCTCTTCAATAACAGTAGGTAATGGAACCAGCATTCCTGTTACGTCTAGAGGTCACTCCGTCCTTCCTACACTTACCACAAATTTCGCTCTTAATAATATTCTTGTCGCACCATCCATAGTCCGCAACCTGCTATCCGTCCGTCAATTCACTCGCGACAATAGTTGTTCCTTTGAATTTGACGCACATGGTTTTTCTGTCAAGGATCTCAAGACGGGACGCGTGATTCTCTGCTGTAACTGCGATGGGGACCTATACACCATGCCTGCCTCCACAGCCGTCGCTCCACCTCATGCTCTCCTGGATGCTTCCTCCTCTCTGGCATCAACGTCTCGGCCACCCTGCACCCGCCACTCTAGAACGCCTTAATAAACTGCATGATGTTTCCTGTAATAAAGTAGACCGCTCCCTATGTCACTCGTGTCATATAGGCAAGCATACGCTGTCTACCTTTCAGCGCTTCGCAGTCCATAACTCATGTCCCTTTCGAACTAGTTCACTGCGATGTTTGGACTTCACCCATCAACAGTCTGTCTGGTTTTTCATATTACTTGGTATGTTTGGATGATTATAGCCACTACTGTTGGGTTTTTCCGCTTCAAAAAAAAATCAGAAGTCCACCAACACTTAGTTGAGCTTGTTGTGCTCGCCAAAACACAATTCAGCTCTCCCATAAAATATTTTCAGGCTGACAACGGGGCTGAATTCATTAACACTGCCACCACCAAATTCTTCGCTGCTCAAGGCACTCACCTCCGCTCCTCCTGTCCCTACACATCACCCCAAAATGCCAAAGCCGAACGCATTGTCCGCACACTCAACAATTCCATTCACACCATGCTTCTCCATGCCTCCCTACCCCCCAGCATATTGGGTCGAAGGACTCCTGACGGCCTTCTACCTCCATAATAGGCGCCCATCCTCCTCCATTCAGCATGACATTCCATACACTCGTCTGCATAATCAGCCGCCAACCTACAACCATCTACGCGTTTTTGGGTGCCTCTGTTACCCCAACATGCAAGCAACCTCCAAACATAAGCTCGCCCCTCGCTCCACGGCATGCGTCTTCCTCGGATATCACCCCTCGCACAAAGGTTACCGCTGCCTCGACCTATCGACACGTCGCATCATCATCTCTCGCCAAGTCATATTCGACGAGACCGCTTTCCCCTTTGCAGCCACCTCAGACGCCCCCTCCCACGCCTCCCATGACTTTCTCCTCGACGACGATATGGTTTCGGTGCCTTGCTCTACTGTTGTTGCATGTGGGACTTCCTCCTCACCACCCGTGGTCACTCCATCCCACTCGGGTGATGACCAGCCACCCCCCGACGTTGCAACATCACACGGATCGCCTCCTTCGACACCAGGCGAGCATGGACACGTGCCCCCGCCTGGACCCAGCGTGGTCCATTTACCATGGGTCTACGTCCGCCGCCCCCGGCCCAAGCCGTCCGGAGCGACGGCTGTACCGGCAACCCCTCCTGACGCCCCGACACCACCGATGGCGCCCTCATTGGCACCGGCGGCATCGCCTGCTCCGCCACCACCGCCACGTACCCCACCCGCACCATGACGGGTGTCATCCCTCGCGTTCGCTATGAAGGGCTGGCGGCCACTACATCATCCTCACCATCACCGATTCCGACGAACTACCGCAGCGCGCTTGAAAGGGAAATAGGCTTACACCTTTTCCTAATTGTTTTTGGTGGTTGAATTGCCCAACACAAATAATTGGACTAACTAGTTTGCTCTAGATTATAAGTTTTACAGGTGCCAAAGGTTCACAATCGACCAATAAAATGACCAAGAAAGGGTTCAAACAAAGAGAGCAAAAGACAACCGAAGTGTGCCCTGGTCTGGCGCACCAGACTGTCCGGTGTGCCACCGGACAGTGTCCGGTGTACCAGGGAACTCAGCTCCAAACTCGTCACCTTCGGGAAAATCAGAGGGTGCTCCGCTATAATTCACCGGACTGTTCGGTGAGACACCGGACAGTGTCCGGTGGCGCACCGGACTGTCCGGTGTGCCAGCGGAGCAACGGCTACTTCCGCGCCAATGATCGACTGCAACCACATTCAATGCGCCACAGTGCGCACCAGAGTCAGAGCAGCGTCAGAAGGCGCACCGGACAGTCTACAGTACTTGTCCGGTGCACCACCGGACAGCCAGAAGACCCCACCTGTCAGAGCTCCAACGGTCGAACCCTAACGGCCGGGTGACGTGGCTGGCGCACCGGACAGTGTCCGGTGGCGCACCGGACTGTCCGGTGCGCCATGCGACAGCAGCCTCCACCAAACGGCTAGTTTGGTGGTTGGAGCTATAAATACCCCAACCACCCCACATTCAATTGCATCCAAGTTTTCAGACTTCTCACACCTTACAAGAGCTATAGCATTCAATTCTAGACACAACCAAAGAGATCAAATCCTCTCCCAAGTCTCTAGTTCAATTCCAATCATAGTGACTAGTGAGGGAGTGACTTGTGTTCAGTTGAGCTCTTGCGCTTGGATTGCTTCTTTTCTTTCTCATTCTTCTTGTGATCAACTCAATTGTAACCGAGGCAAGAGACACCAATTGTGTGGTGGTCCTTGCGGGGACTTTGTGTCCGTGTGATTGAGAAGAGAAGCTCACTCGGTCTAAGTGACCGTTTGAGAGAGGGAAAGGGTTGAAAGAGACCCGGTCTTTGTGACCACCTCAACGGGAAGTAGGTTTGCAAGAACCGAACCTCGGTAAAACAAATCCTTGTGTCTCACTCCTTATTTACTTGCGATTTGTTTTTCACCCTCTCTCTTGGACTCGATTATATTTCTAACGCTAACCCGGCTTGTAGTTGTGCTTAAGTTTATAAATTTCAGATTCGCCCTATTCACCCCCCCCCCCTCTAGGCGACTTTCAGCGCTGGCCGACGCCAACTGGCGTACCGCAACGATGGATGAGTACCAGGCCCTCGTTGACAACAACACTTGGCAGCTCGTCCCCCCCCCCCCGGCGCCAACATCGTGACGGGGAAGTGGATCTTCCGGCACAAGTTCCATGTCGATGGGTCCCTCGCTCGCCACAAGGCTCGCTGGGTTGTCCGAGGCTTCTCCCAGCGCGAGGGCGTCGACTACGACGAGACCTTCAGCCCAGTCGTCAAACCGGCCACCATACGGTCTATACTCAGCATCGCCACGTCCTGCACCTGGCCGATTCACCAGCTGGACGTGAAGAACGCCTTTCTTCACGGCCACCTCGAGGAGACGGTCTACTGTCAGCAGCCGCCAGGATTCGTCGACCCTGGTGCCCCAGACCACGTCTGTCGTCTGCAGAAGTCCTTGTATGGACTGAAGCAAGCTCCGCGGGCCTGGTACCAGCGCTTCGCCACCTTCATCCGACAGCTCGGCTTCGTCGCTTCCACCTCCGACACGTCCCTTTTCATTTTCCGAGAGGGGACAAGCTTCGCCTACCTAGTGTTGTACGTCGACGACATCGTTCTCACCACCTCGTCCTCGGCCCTCCTTCAGCGCATTATGGCTCGGCTGAGCTCCGAGTTCGCCATGACGGATCTTGGCGCCCTCCACCACTTCCTCGGCATCGCTGTCACACGCTCCTCAGATGGCCTCTTCCTCTCACATTGACAGTACGCTGTCGAGCTTCTTCAGCGTGCGGGCATGGTTGTGTGTCATCCGACACTAACACCTGTTGACACTCACGCCAAGCTATCCGCGACCGACGGGGTTCTTCTGTCAGAGAAGAACGCATCTGAGTACTGGAGCCTGGCGGGGGCTCTTCAGTACCTAACGCTGACTCGTCATGATCTGGCCTATGCTGTTCAGCAGGTGTGCCTCTTCATGCACGCCCCGCACGAGCCTCACCGTGGCTTATCAAGCGCATCCTACGCTTCGTCCAGGGGACTCTCTCCTCGGGTCTTCACATTGGCACCGGATCTGTCGACACGCTAACTGCCTACTCTGACACTGACTGGGCAGGTTGTCCAGACTCTCGACCGTCCACCTCCGGCTTCTGCGTCTATCTCGGCGACAATCTGGTTTCCTGGTACTCCAAGCGCCAGACCACGGTGTCCCGCTCCAGCGCCGAGGCAGAATATCGGGTCGTGGCTCACGTTGTGGTAGAGTGCTACTGGCTTCGTCAGTTACTCCAGGAGCTCCACATCCAGCTACCCTCCGCCACTGTTGTCTTCTGCGACAACCGACAACGTCAGTGCAGTCTACATGACAGCCAACCCCGTCCACCACAAGCGAATGAAGCACATCGAGATCGACATTCACTTCGTCCGCAAAAAGGTGGCCCTTGGTGAGATTCGGGTTCTCCATGTGCCCTCCTCTCACCAATTCGCCGGCACCATGACTAAAGGGCTTCCGACAACACTCTTTCGAGAATTTCGATCCAGCCTTTGCGTCCGGGAGCCTCCCGCTTCGACTGCGGGCGGGTGTTAGGAAATAGAATATGTCACAGGTCCTTACCATATGCTGCGGCATATCATAGCTGTAATCAACAGATGTAAATCAGGGATTCGTGGCTATAGTTAGCAAATGTAAATCAGGGATTAGTTGCTATAGTTAGCAGATGTAAATCAAGGAAATTATCCTTACCTTGTAAAGCAAGGCCAGCCGGCCCTATATAATAGAAGGCGCCCCCTCCCATTGAGGTGTGGCCAATTGCCCCAAATTATAATCTTCTACAATCAGTTGAGCGACTGCAATATTGAGTTGTTTTGTGAAATTTGTGATGTCAAAACACACTTAACTTCGAAATGTCTGGTGGTTCGTGCCTGCAAAACTTTTGCAGTACTTTGTGGGTATGCGGTGGAGGGATTGGGGTTCTACTTTATACCCCAACTCAATCCAATCAAGTCGAGGCAAGGTGGTTGTAATGGTACAGTGACTGTTGTGGAGGGTTCCCTGACTGAAGAGCAGATTATGAATGAGCTCAAAAGGTTGGTGGAGTGTGAAGTGTGTGGGGAACAATGTGTTCTCAATGTGTTTCCCTTCAATGAGTGAACTCCACCGAATGATTGAATGGGGAACAGTTCATACAAAATTTGGAGCACGGATGCTTGTCAAGGAAGATGGATATGGAGAGGAAATAAAATTCGAGATGCCTAAGGTATGGGTGCAGTTCACTGGTTTACCTAAGGAACTTAGAGAGTACTCAGTAATCTGGGCGGTTGGTTCTATGCTAGGCATTTCAAAAGAGGTGGATATGTTGTTTACTCGGAAGTTTGACAAGGCAAGGTTGCAGGTGGCAGTGCTTGACCCGAATTTGATTTCGCAAGTTGTTGATGTGGTAATTGGAGACTACTTATATGAGCTGAAATTCAAGGTGGAGGTAGATGTTGATGGTGACCAGCCTTTGCCGATGGATATAGATCACTTCGGGGAAAATGATGACGATGAATTCCAGGATCAAAACAAGGATGACAACTTGGGTGAAAAGGGGAATAATGGGTCGAGCTTGATGGAAACATCAAAGGATTCAGTAGGGGCGGTTAACAAGGTGTCGGATTCTAAGCATAACAGCAACAAGACCAGTGGGAAATCGGTGAGAGGAGTCCCAGATGTTGTTCCTAGCCTTACGCAGTTGGATCTGGAACAGTTTTCGGACACCAGGTCCTTGGTCAGTGTTGCTAGTATTGAAGCTTTGGGCGGTATCACGGAAGCGGCGGGAAGAGTGCAAGAGCAGCGTCGTAGCAAGCGTTGCTCCGATTCGGTGAGTGAAGACTCGCTTGTTCGAGCGGAAAGGCTAAAAGCGGGATATAACTTGGATGACCTGTCGCCTAAAGGTAACAATGAATCCTTTGTTGGTTTACCTGATAATTATATTTTTTATTCCTTTAAAAATATTGGTAGTTTAGTGGGTACTAATCCTAGTTTAGTTGCTTCATCTATTAGTCGGTTGAAAAATTTAGAGATTAATAGAGTTCAGGAACAGCTAGAGTGTAAGCCCAAGAATGCTTTGTCTGATTTTTTGGGAAAGGGAGTAGAAGAGGAGGAAGAGTTTGATCATTTCATTTTAAATCATCTGTGCGGGGATATTATGCATGAAGTGATGGATGGCAATGATGAGCTGATTAATTCAGTCTGTACAAAACCATCTAGTCACGGTTCTCTGCTTTCTAAAAAGAGGTCGAGCTTGATTATTAATTAATTGTTTCCCAATGAAAGAAATCTTTTGGAACAACAATGGGTTTAAGGATTTTAAAAAACATAGATTTGTTTCAGATCTGACCAAAGAACACAGTCTCAGTTTTATTGCCATCTCTGAAACAGGGTGCAAATCCTTCCCAGATCATTTACTAAGGAATTTGTGCTGGGAAAAATTTTATCTGGCACTGCAAAGAACCTCATGGTAGATCTGGGGGATGTTGTTAGGAGTTGACATTGATGTCTTTGATGTAGGTGCCATCATGGAAGGTGATTTCTTCATTAAGTTCAATTTACATGATAAGGCCGATGGTTTTAAATGGGCTCTTGTCTCTGTTTATGGACCTGCTCAGGATTGTTTCAAACAAGACTTCCTTTCAAAGTTAGTTCGTTTGAGCAATACTGAAACATTACCTATTCTCATTAGGGGAGACTTTAATATTTTAAGATCTCCATCTGAGAAAAATAATGATAGATTTGATCATTGATGGTCGTTTCTATTTCAATGCGGTAATTGATGATCTTGATCTGAGAGAATTGTATGTCTAGGCGGAGGTACACTTGGGCTAATTCTAGGGATAATCCGACTTATGAGAAGTTGGATCGGATTTTGGTAGCTATAGAATGGGAGGGAAAATACCCTAGAGCTTCAGTGCATGCCTTGTCGAGAAATATATCCGATCATACTCCTCTGCTTCTTAGCACAGGAGATGTAATTGTTCAAACAATGCCTCCTTTCAAGTTTGAGTTAGGATGGTTTATGCGGGACGGTTTTGTGGATATGGTAAAAGATATATGGGTAAATGAGACAAGAGGTTCTACTCCGCTGGAGAAATGGCAAGCTAGGATTAGGAAAGTGCGCCAGCACGTAAGGGGATGGGCAAAGCCTACTTCTGGTTTTTTGAAAAAGGAAAAAAGGAGATCATCTCTAAGCTCGATGATATCGATTAGAGAGTTGAAGTAGTACTGTTGAGTACTACGGAGTTAGATCTGCGCAATTACTTACGGAACAGGCTTGCGCAGCTACTCCGTGAGGAGGAAATAAAGTGGTATCAAAGAGCGAAGGTCAAGGAGCTCCTGGAGGGGGATATCTAAATATTTTCAGATGATAGCCAATGGAAAACATAGGAAGAATCGAATCTTCCATATGCATAATGGAGATTGTATGTTATATGACGATGGAGAATTAAAAAGTCATATAACTGGTTATTATAAAAATCTCTTTGGCCCTCCAGAAAGTATGTATTTTACTCTGGATGAGGATCTCAGAGATGATACAATACAAGTTACTCAGACCGAGAATGAGAAGCTCATTCAGTCATTTTCAGAAGAAGTCAAAGCGGTGGTATTCAGTATGGAACATAACAAGGCTCCAGGTCCTGATAGATTCTCGGTGGAATTTTATCAAGTCTGTTGAGATGTTATTAAAAATGATCTTATGGCTATGTTTCTTGAGTTCCATGCTGGGAATCTCCTTTTGTTTAGTCTTAACTTTGGGACTATTATTTTGCTCCCTAAGAGTCAGGAGGCGATTACGATTCAACAATACCGACCGATATGTCTCCTAAATGTCAGCTTCAAGATCTTCACAAAGGTAGCGACTAAGAGGATCAAGGAGGTTGCGCAGAATGTAATTAGTCCATTGCAGACTGCTTTCCTTGCAGGAAGAAATATCATGGAGGGGGTGGTGGTCTTACATGAGACTATACATGAGCTCCACACCAAGAAAAGAGATGGGGTCATTTTCAAAATTGACTTCGAGAAAGCTTATGATAAGGTAAAGTGGAGCTTTGTTCAACAAACCCTACGTATGAAAGGTTTTTCAAGCGAAAGGGCCTCTAACTAAGTTGGTTAGTTGGTCCGAGTAGCACTCCTCAGGTCCTGGGTTCGACTCCCCGTGGGAGCGAATTTCAGGCTGTGGTTAAAAAAAATCCCCTCGTCTGTCCCACGCCAAAGCACAGGCCTAAGGCTCAGCCCCGGTCGTGGTCGTTCTCACATGGGCTTCGATGCTTGCTGTGTATGGGTGGGGCAGGGGTTCGGGGGTTTTCTCAACCCCTCACAGGACGAGTTTATGAAAGGTTTTTCAAGTACTTGGTCTAGTTGGATCGAGTCTTTCATGAAAGGGGGCCATGTTGTTGTTAGAGTTAATGATCATATGGGTACATTTTTCCAGACTCAAAGAGGGGTGAGACAGGGTGATCCGCTGCCACCTATTCTCGTTAACTTGGTAGTCGATATGCTTGCTACCTTGATTAATAGAGCAAAGGAAAATGGCCAGGTCAAGGGCTTGGTGCCGCATTTGGTAGATGGAGGGCTTTCCATTCTGCAATACGCAGATGATACAATTTTGTTTATGGATCACGACCTGGAAAAGGCAACGAATATGAAGCTCATTATGTGCCTTTGAGCAGTTGTCTGGTCTTAAAATAAACTTTAACAAGAGTGAGGTCTTCTGTTATGGGAAGGCAAAAGAGGATGAAGGGAGGTACACAAGGTTGTTTGGGTGTAAATGTGGAGGTCTGCCCTTCAGATATCTTGGGATTCCTATGCATCACCGTAGGCTGACGAATAGTGATTGGAAAACAGTGGAAGCCAAATTCGAGAAAAAGCTAAGCAGTTGGAAAGGAAAACTCATGTCAGTGGGAGGGCGCCTTGTGTTAATTAACTCTGTACTGACTAGTCTAGCGATGTTTATGATGTCTTTCTTTGAGGTACCAAAAGGAGTGCTTGAGAAGATAGATTATTCAGATCACGTTTTTTCTGGCAAGGTGAAGGTCATAAGAAAAAATATAGGTTGGCTAGATGGGATGTAATTTGTCAAGCTAAGCAGCTAGGTGGGATAGGCATTTTGAATTTAGAGGTTCATAATAAATGTCTCTTAAGCAAATGGTTGTATAAACTTCTCAATGAAGAAGGAATGTGGCAATCTTTATTGAGACGTAAATATCTGGCCAATCGAACCTTATCCCAGGCTCAGCGCAGGGCCACCATGGTTTTTAAAGCGGTAAGGCGGTTCAAGGCGTTGGAGCACCGCCTGGACGCCTAGGCGAGGTAGGCGGGCAAGGCGCCTAGGCGTTACACCACCGCCCGGACGCCTAAGCGACGTCTTAAGAACAGAGAGGGCCACAGATTCACACTTCTCGAGTGGCCTTATAAAAGTTAAGGATACATTCATTAGTAAAGGAACCTTTGAGGTTCATGATGGGTCCCAGGTGCGTTTCTGGGAGGATGATTGGCTTGGGTCGGGAGCGTTAAAACTTTGTTTCCCGTCTCTATATAACCTAGCAAGGAGGAAGAACACAACTGTTGCCTATGTTTTCTCCACGGTGCCCTTAAATATATCCTTTCGTAGGGGTTTGGCTCAACAGCTGAGGGTCCAATGGTTTCATCTGGTATCGCATACTAATTTGAATTCAAATAGGGATTCGTTCAGATGGAACTTGACTTCCAATGGGATGTTTACTGTTCAGTCCTTGTATCAGGCATCTCTCAACAATGGGGTGGGGTGCATAATAAGGACCTTTGGAAACTTAAGCTTCCTTTGAAAATAAAAATTTTTATGTGGTGCCTTAAAAAAGGTGTAACTTTAACAAAGGATAACTTGGCTAGGAGGCATTGGAAAGGTAATAAGATATGTTGCTTTTGTAGCAGACCGGAGACAATAAAACACCAATTTTTCAGATGTTTGTATGCGTCATTCATTTGGCGTTTGCTACAGATAAGTACGGGGTTGAGACCTCCTAGGGATGCTAATGATTTGTTTGGGGTTTGGGCAAGTGGGCTGCTGCCTAGATCACGCAACTTACTATTAATCGTTGCACCGGCAATTTATTGGGCTATTTGGTTAAGTAGGAATGATGTGGTTTTCAATAAATCTTCTCCTAAATCATGTGTGCAGATAACCTTCAGGGCAACATATTGGCGCCGCTTCTGGTCACAGCTTCAGCCTAGAAGGGAGGACCAAGAGTTAATTAAGTCTTCATGTCGTGATGTGGAGAGGATGCTACTACAGTTCTTCAACAACTTCGGATGGGGGTCTTCGTTGCGTTTAACTTTGTAGTAGCTTTGGTTCGGTAGTTGGTGTTCTTTGGTGTGGTATGTGATGGGTCTTGGCACTATTATGCCGCCAGATGTAATAATTGGTCCTAACCTCATTTGAGGCCAAGGTCAGATGATATTTCCATTATCTAATATATATATATATATATATATATATATATATCAAGCAGGAATGAGCTCCCGAACCTCAATCATCCCCCCCTTGTAGTACTCTAATCCACTTAAATCTGGCCACCTCCTGTTGATATTTACCCAGTAATGGTGTAGAGACTGTTACAGTTCTGAAGGTACAATAATTTGAGTATGTATATAAAGATGATGCAGCTTTGATAGTAAATTGATGAAATTATCAGTGTTAAAAATCAAAACAAGTGACATGCATACCCATTTGCTTGTTAGTGAACTAGCAGATATGTAGAAAAATGTTGCCTTGGCTTCACCAGCTATTGCCTTTCCAATCATGGTTTTGCCTGTTCCCTGTGGAAAATAGTTCATATATTTAGTATTCATGAAAGAGAGGTGTGCCACAAGAAGATGAGATAAATACCCACAGGAGGTCCAAACAACAGTAGACCTCTTCCAGGAGACCGACAACCACGGAATATATCAGGACGTAGCAGTGGCCATATCACCATCTCTGTCACACACTTCTTTGCATGTTCCAAACCAGCTATTGCAGTGAGGCATGAATTAACAACAGGGGCAACAGAAATACTGAAGACCAACAAGGAAACTACAAACCTATGTCATTCCAGCGAACATTAGGATCCCTATCCATTATTTCATTACTGACATGTTCAATAAGGCGAGGTTCTAGATTCCTCAGCTTCTCAGGAAGCTCACCATCAGGAGCACAAAGCATTTCAATACTGATGATTATCAAAAAAAATATTAGTAAGATTGAATATGCACATCCGGAGTTTGTAGGTGTGACTACTAATCATTCACATTAGACATATAGAATATGTGATGCACAATCTTTAGAGACAAAACCATCACAAGAAGCAAAACATAAAATAATCCAAATGGTATTTGATACTTAAGTTGAAAATACAAACCATTTCCTTGTTGAATCTTCCATGGACTCATCATTTTTACCAGTGACCCGTGAGATCGTTGTACCTGATCCTCCATTGTTTCTGATAGGGGGTATAAAACTACCACGTGGTCCACGACGAGAATTCCAACTTGGTCTCATGCCATAATTCCGTGTACTATAGTTGTTATCACATTGTGGTGATAAAGAAGCACCTTGTGGACCATTTTGTGCTGGCTTTTGCACAACATCCAACCCCTAGAAAAGGAAAAAACACAGCAGAGGCACAAATTACTGTCGGTGTGATGTATATTGCAATGGGGCTTGGTCCACATTCCTGGATATATAAAAATATAAAATATATCTCCTACCCAATTAGGATCAGGGTTTCAATTTATCCAACATGGTATCCAGCTAGGTCACATGGGCCTGCCAACGGCCTCCGTCGCAGCGGCGGCCAACCACTCATCGGCGCCTCCCTCTCCCCCGCGGGTGCCAACCCCTCCCCTGTCCTCCTTGTTGCCATGTCCGACGCCACCGTGTCCACGGATGGGCTCCTCGCGTTGGCCGACGAGGCTGAGCGCCGGTGTGACTTCTCCGCCGCGGCCACTAGCCTCGAGTCCACGCTGTGTCCGCCCCACGCCGTCGCTCTCCTCCCACTCACCGAGGCTCGTGCGTGAATCTGCCTCGCCTCGCGCCCTGCGCCCCTCGGCTCCTCCTGCGTCCCATGCTCCCGCCGCCTCTCCCCTGGTCGTGGGCGTCGCCAAATCCCCCGCTGACGCCCCCCCTCCGACCCTTCCCCAGCAGCAACCAATGTTGCGCCGCCACACGGCCATCTTCTCAAAACTGCGCCTCGCACGAGCATGCCCCCAACCCCCTGGCCGCTCCACGTGCCCAGTTCCACTGCTCCTGGCCACGACGTGCCTTCCTCCCCACGCGGCGGCCTTGCATCGACCGACTCCTCCAGCGTCGGCATCCACTCCAATGTGGGTGAGTGCGGCTTCCACTTCCCCAGCAGCGCGCGCAGCATCGTCTCTCTCAGAGCCGACAAGCGCGCGCCAGGGACCACGCCCACACCGCTAACATCCTGTTTGCCTCCCCTGCATGGGGCTTGGGCCAATCTCCCATCAGCAGCCCCACTCCTCCCCACGCCCATTGACAACAATCCCTACAGCTATGTGCCTACGCCACACTTTTCCGTGCCAAGCGTTCTTCCTCACCCTCGCCCGTGGTCTGCCCCGCTGTGGTCTCCACCGACGAGCACGTACTTCTCCCCCCGCTCCGTCACGACCCACTATACCGCTTTCGACCTCTCCCTACACCTGCTCCTGCTCTTTCGACACCCATCCTTCGCTCCACCGCGGTTCATGTGCCTCCCTACCACGTGTGTGTCTCTCTTCACGATGGCCAGCTTCTCCGGAGCACATTCGTGGCCTTTGATCGGGTCATGAACCCGGTTCTCGGTGTCTACGTCGAGCTCTTCCACCCTCCAGCCTCCATACAACCTCAGGAGGACCACCACGCTACTGGACCATTTGTGTTCCACGATGTCGCGATTGTCTCCATGACAAACGAGGTCTTGTCATCTCCTCCACCCATGATCGTCGTCATCATGCTCGCCACTCAAGACCCCAGCCCCCCTCCCGGTGGCTCTGTGGGGGTGCCTCCCCTGGCTCAATCGTACCCCATGTCTTCGCAGCCCCCTCCTCCCACGACTGGGTTGTCGACTCCGAAGCCTCGTACCGCACTAGTTACCACAGTATTGTCTCTTTACCCCATCCTCATTGCCTCACCTTCCCTTCCTACATCATTGTCAGCAACGGCACCTCAATAGGTGACACGGTCCTTCCCTGTCTTTTGTACCTCAACAACATCCTTGTTGCCCCCAACATCATCCAGAACCTTCTCTCGGTCTGTCGCTTCACCACTGACAACCACTGTTCTAGGGAGTTCGGTCCCTAGAGACTCACCATACGAGATCTTACCACTTGTGTTATGGTTGCTCGATGCGACACCTCTGGCTAAGGGTGAAAACGGTCGGAAACGATCGGTAAACGCTAAAACCATTTTCGTTTTCATATTTTTTCTCGAAAACGAGATTGAAAACGGTAACTTCGAAAACGAAAACGACATCGGAAACGAAAGTTCGGTACAAAAATTACACCGGTTACAATCGGAATCTAAATTCAATCGGTAAAAACTGTAACATGTACCCTCAATTGACTTCAAAAATTCACACAAGTCATACATTCATATAAAATTAGTAATAATACATAAGGTAGGAGGTCACATTAAATATATAAGTTAAGAAGTATACAATAATAAAATCATTATTATGTATTTAAGTAAAGTAGAATCAAGATGTATATAATGATATGACACTTACATTCTATTTGTACTCCTACTACTTGGCATAGTCAATATAATTAGTGTCCTCTTGGTCCTTCTTAAGTTCTCGTGTGAATTATGAATATATGTATCAACAATAATAACAAGAAAGAAAACATAAATAAGATTTATAAAAGTTTCAAACGATTCTAAACTATATACCATTAGATAGATCTTGATTTTAGAAAAATAATAAAATTAGTTTCATATTTTTCTAAGCTAAGATGAATTAGTTTCCTAGCTCGGCATTGGTTTGGCTAGACGCGCCGACTAACAGTGCTTGTGCTGACCTTGTCCTAATCCCCGGTTGTCTCACTTTGGCGCGAACTGAGAATCTCTGAGTTTGGATCGTGTTTGAAGAACTATCTCATTTAACCAAGATCTACCAATATAATATATAGAATGCACGGCCAATTAACTAGTGTCACAATGAAAGTTCAAAAGTGTGTAACATATGTGGCTAATGGTGCCATGCCATGCAATAAATCCCTTGGTTAAAGGGTTTATAGCTTTGCATAGAAGCTAAAAAGAACTTACATAGCTTGATGGAGACAATTGCTAATCAAGAGACAATTATCATGATTTATAGAGCAACATTTTAATAAATAAACATTTGACACAAATATTTCCCAACAAATAGTATTGTCTGTTGATATTGGTGATTCACTGATTCAGGATTGCATTCAGTGACAGCAGCTACAAAAGCGAGAAACTGAAAAACCATGTACCTAGCTAGGGCACTAGTCAATGTAGTTCTTTAGAAAAACAAAATGATATGATTTAAGCTAGCAACTTAATAACAATCAACAAATGCAAACAAGACCTACAACCTATAAAGTATAAACAGAATCAGATTGACAGTCAATGTCTACAAGCCTATAATTGAACAAAACAAAAGTTGTAATTTATCTATTTAAAACCATTGGTGGTTTATGAAATTTACATACAAGCCCTTGTCCTAAATATTTGCCAAACAGGACATAAAATGATACAACAAATAAGAGCCGATCAGCAGCACAGGTAAAAGTATATATTCTTACAATTGTGCATACCATCATTCTCTTGGCAGTCGTAAACTCATTGGCAGGAGCATCAGCTTCATCATTACTTGATGGAGAATTTGCAGCCTCAAATATAGGACTTCTGAACCCTGTATGTTTCCACTTTGCATTCTGCAATTGCCCATGGGATTTCTCATCCTCCTCAACGTCCAGGTAAGCATGCCGCCTGTTACTATTTTGACTTGTTCTATTTTCAACACCGGCACACACTTTAGATGAGTTCTCTGATTTGAACATATTTTTGTTGGGTACGCCATTTGCCTTCAAGGACTTACTGCTATACAATGATGTCAACTTCGTTTGCATCATTAACTTTGAAGCCCTGATGCTTAGCTTCTCATTTTCCATGTCAGCTTGGCTTTCATCGACGCATGGAGCCCATTGAACTGAGAACTCTTGACATGTTGCATTCTTTCAAATTTCAATGCATATCATATGCAAATAAAAGGTGTTTAAAGTTAATGCGGAAATAATTTTAAAATCTATGTAACTCTTCAAATAGTGCTTAATAATAAGCAGTAAGGACAACACCACCCTTCATAGATAATTTAATAAACAGAAAAGTTAAGGAAGAATGGTATGAAAAAGTATAGACTATAGAATACCACAAAAGAGAAGTAAAATAAGTTGAAAATCATACCCGTTGTTCAGAAGCATTTGCTTTAGACTTCTGAAGAAGAGCTTGGAAATACTTCGAACGCTGGATTCTTTCAACATTATTGTCACCCTGCTTTGCAAAAACACAGCCAACATCCGTTCTTGCAAGCTCAAAAGCTGCACTGAACTCAAGAACATCATTGGCAAGTATTAACACGCAAAGAGGAATGTATTTAAGACCGTACACGCTATAGTGTAATCTCCAAGAATCCAAGCCCATACAAGCAAACAGTGAGTTTTATAAATGATATATTACCACAGGCAGAAAATGCATAACAGTTTTCTTCAGCTATTGTAACTAAACTAAAAGAGATAGAAAAAAAACAAAAGCCAACTTTTACTACTTCTGGGACTGATAAGGGAACATTCAACAATTTTTTAAGTTGCTGCAGATATTCCTGTTTATGAAACTCCAGATATTGGTTTAAATCTGCACAAACATTTCCTAATTGACACTTTTCAAACCTCGAATGCTTAAACATGCCTTATGATACATATACCCTTTTTGATCTCACACTAGCACACTATAATACAGGTGCTGGTCTCAAAAAAATTATATCTGTGATATTGTACACAATTGGGGCATGTTTCACATGAGAAAGAGAAAAAATTGTCCGAGGAACCAAGGTTATTTGCTTCTTAAATATTAAAGTAGTATGCTACAGGTCTTTGCCAATCATAATTGGTGCTTCAAATAAAACATAAACATTAAACAATGTGAAAGAAATAAGAAAAACGAAATATTATTACTCTAGTGAACCCTATATAAGATGAGGCTGCTTCTTCAATTACAGAACTTAGATAGCAATAAATCATTTGTAGAACATGGTGACACTCCAAACATTTGCACAACCTTAATATTGGTGGAATAGAACCATCCACTTTCAATATGCCTTTGCTATAAACATCCCATTTAACAGCTACTAACATGTTTGCCCATGTTAGATTCAACTTTAGCACATGTACCAGCTGACTAGTATTCTGCTACTTACAGCAACTGAGCAAGTAGTTTCAATGAGAATTCCTTAGCATCGCAATCAGCAGCAACATCAAAGAGCATGTGCATGCAAAGAAATAGCAGGATATCTTTCCATCTACACATGCACTTTCTAAAATGTTATTTCTGGTTGGAAACATAAATACATGCTCTACCAACCACTGCTTATATATAGACATATAGTGCAGAAACATTGCTGCAACACCTGTGCTGCTGTGCATCCACATCTCATATGGATGAGAATAGAAGACATCGAGAACGCAAATTCCAAAGATCGGTGAGAACCAAACCACACATACACTAAATCTAAAAAAATTTGTAGCAACGTCTGAGCAACTGAAGTATAATATTTTAGATCTGGACAGTCACCATAGTTACCGACGCGTTCCACGAGTTCGGACGCGAAATAGGGAGAGTGTGCATTGCACGGGGTCCGGGGACGAGGGCAGTGTTCCGTACCGATCGGAGTCAGAGGCGCGGGCGCGTGAGGCGGCGGCTAGCCGAGCGGAAGCCGCGGTGCGAATGGGCGCGACGAAGGCGGCGTCCTCGGGGCCCGCGCCTGCGGCTAGGGCCTGAGAGTCGAGGAAGCCGAGGAGGCGGAGCGCGAGCGCCTGCGCCACCGTGGCGTCCCCGTGCTCGAGTGCGGCGTCGGCGCCGAAGAGGAGGGAGTGGAGGCGCCGCAGCCGCTCATCCGCCTCCCTCCTCCAGTTTGCCGTGCAGCCGGCGGCCAAAGGCGGTTCCGCCATTTCAGGGCGCGCTCGCGTCTCGCCGCCCCAACTTCGCTTTGTTTCCCGCTTTTTTGCCCCGGGACTTCTCTCTATCTAAGTATCTATGGACCGTGAAACAGCTTCAAGTCTTCAACAAATTGTTAAGTGGACTCAACTTTTTTGCGCCTAGGACTTCTCTCTATCTATGGACCTTAAAACAAGATTCAATAAAGGTTTGACTTGTATATAAACTTGAGCAGCTTCTGCAATACAATTGATTTATATAACAAAGTGTTTGATTTAAAGAATATGCTAGTCCATCATTTTTCAACTCCTCTTTTTTTATTTGGTTTGTGAAATAGAATGAGTTGATTCATCACCACCTCATTACTCATAGTTAGTTAGTACTAACATAACGAATGGGATCATCCCCAAATTTAAGAAATTAACTTATGATGCACCACATCATCTTTGATAGAGTGATTCCTCAAACCAAACACTCCCTGAGTTTTCTTGATTACTCTTGATAATTAGTGGCTGTCACGAGAGAACCAAAGTGTATGTTGTTTAAAACTTTAATAGGGTGTTTTATTTGAGGAATCACTCCATCCAAAATGAGATAGCGCATCATGAGTCTATTCCTCAAATTTAGTGGGATGACTACATTACTAATATTAGTACTAACTAACTATGAGAAATGAGGTGGTCATGGATCAATTCATTTCATTCCACAAGTTTTGCGAAGCACCTCTTAAGGAACTTCGTGAGTTTCATAAATTCGAACTCTAGTTTCAGTTTTTCCAAAGTTAGAGCTCATGAAGATAGACCGGTTTGTATGAAAGAAGCTGGAATGAACCTGAAATTCTTAAAGTGAAGCCCTCCCAAAGAGGTCATATATCTCTATTTCTTCCAAGCACTTCCATGCTCGCCCACATCTTGCACGTGATAATATACTAACTAAGTGCTTGTGCTTTGCTACAGTATCTATCGTGGTTTCGAAAACCAGGGGTCAATATAATCTGTGTTCAAGAGGGGATGCTAGCGCGGACTCACTTCGAATGGTGAATCATTGGGATTCGAGCAGAGGGTTGAGATAGCGAGTTATACTGGTTCAGACTTTCGCCCTAGTCTAGTGTAATGTTGATTGTAATATTTGTTGGAGGTCTCCTTCTCCCGAAGGTCTTAAAACACACTAAATATTCTGTTTCAGCTAACAATGTATTGCAGGACTAAATGTTGAAGGTAAATGCCGAAGTGAGGGACGCGCAAGGCTTCAACAATCATTATGAGCATACTTCGGCTTAAGCTAACTTCGAAGGTCCCTCGCAACGAACCAATTCAAGAGAAGTAGAAGGACAACTTTACGCTCGATGTTTACATTGGAGTGAATGTATAGGAATCAAGGATACAATTGTAAATTCACTTGAGTTGTGTTCCAAGCCTATAAATAGAGGAACAGTGCCCGTACTATTCATCGGAGGGCCATTAGAGAGAATAGAGAGCACACTCTCAATTTGTTTGCTTCTCGAAGCTATCTTTGTGTCCCCCTTCGCGCAAAACCAAAGGTATAAATGTAATTATTTATTGTATTATCTGAAGTGAAATTTTGAATATGTGCATAAATGAGATAAAAGGCTTGTCCTTTATTGTTTGTTTCTCACATTCACAAATATGAATGTATTTACTCAGTTATAAACCATATTCTTCATATAACCTTCAGAGAATGGTTATACGAAGGTGAAAACAAGATACATTAACTGTATTGCCTTGTCGACTTAGAGAAACTTAAAAACAAACAATCATCATTACCTTCGTCCATGGATCATTATCTTAAAAAGATAATGTCTCCAAGGACGAAGGCCTTTAATATTTAACATTGTGTTGGCTTATTTTTGATTTCATACAACAATTGAAAACAAGTGACTAACATTGACACCCACCTCCGGTGAACTTACTTCCACAACAATGACTGTGACGAGCCATCAAGCTTTGTTAATAGGGTTGACGAAGCTCGTACTCCCAATCACATGTGGTTCATGATTCAAACCAGACTACAAGAAGCAAAAGAAAGAAGCCCAGCGAAGAGTACAACATGTTGGAGTATAGGGGCCCTATGTTAAATCTAAATGGTCTCATGTTCCGATCACCTTCTCCTAAGAAGACCTTCAACTCAAGGACTACCCACATAATGATGTCATGGTCATATCTTGTGTCATAAAGGGTTTCTTGGTTCATAATGTTCTAGTAGACATAGGTAGCGCAGTAGATATTATTTTTGCTAAAGCCTTCAGATAGATGCAACAGTTAGAAGACAAGATACAAGATGCAATGCATCCACTATGTGGCTTCGGAGGGAAACAAATAACAGCACTCGGCAAAATAGCAATGTCAGTTACCTTCAGCTACATACACAACACAAGAACTAAGGAAAGTTGTATTCAACATAGTGGATATGGAATACCCCTACAACGTAATCACTGGGAGGGGAACATTGACCAGTTACCTTCGGCTACAAACACAACACAAGAACTGAGGAAGTTGTATTCGACATAGTGGATATGGAATACCCCTACAATGCAATCACTGGGAGGGGAACATTGAATGCCTTCGAAGTTGTGCTGCATCCAACATACTTGTGTATGAAAATACCATAAAACCATGGCCCAATCTCTATACATGGAAGTCAAGAGGCTGCAAGGAGAGCCGAAGGAAACTGGACAGACTCCAAAGCCATTCACAACATAGATAAAGCCGAAGTTCACCAACAACAGAAGCATATAAGGGATAAAGCAGCTTTGGCGAGATCAGCCAAAAGCCATACTCCTCTGTGAAGACATAGTTGATCAAAAAGTGCTTTTTGGATCTCAGTTGATCGAAGAGCAAGAAAGGAATCTAAAAAAGTTCTTGATCAACAATAAAGATGTCTTTGCTTGGTCAACCAATGATCTATGTGGAGTCAACAGAAGTATCATTGAACACTCTCTCAATGTAGATCCCACCATCAGACCAAGGAAACAGAAGCTTCGGAAAATATCAGAAGATAAAGCCAAAGGTGCAAGAAATGAAGTAAAAAGACTCCTTAGTGCTGGAGTAATCAGAGAAGTTACTTACCCAGAATGGCTTGCCAACATTGTGATGGTGAAGAAGGTAAATGGAGAATGTGCATTGACTTCACATATCTCAACAAGACATGTCCGAAGGATGAATTTCCATTGCCAAGGATAGATTCCCTCGTAGATGCGGTTGCTACTTCGGAACTCATGAGTCTACTAGATTGCTATTCAGGATATCACCAAATATGGATGAGAAAAGAAGATGAGCATAAAACAAGCTTCATTACGCCAAGTGGTACCTACTGTTATCTTTGGATGCCTGAGGGGCTCAAAAATGCTGGAGGAAACTGCAGTAGAATGACATCAAAAGTGCCGAGTACTCAAATTGGCAGGAATGTTCTGACCTATGTTGATGACATAATGGTCAGAAGTTCGAAGCTAAAAGACCACATCGCAGACTTGCAAGAAACACTTGCTAATTTCAGAAAAGTAGGCCTTAAATTAAACCCAGAAAAATGCATCTTCGGAGTGAAGAAGGGAATTTTTTAGTTGCCTTGTATCAACTAAGGGAATCGAAGCTAACCTAAACAAGATAGAAGCAATACTTCAGATGGAGCCACCGAAGTCTAGAAAGGGTGCCTAGAGGTTGGCAGGCAGACTTGCATCACTAAATAGATTCATCTCAAGGTACGCATTGAGAAATTTGCCATTCTTCGAAGTATTAAAGTCAGTCGAAGTATTTCAATGGGGACCAACTCCGCAAAAGGCTTTCGAGATTATTAATAAGTATCTCATACATTTGACAACTCTATGTCCACTTTTGCCAGGGGCCACACTTCTATACATATTTGCCTCTCATTCTGTTGTCAGCGCAACATTGGTCCAAGAAAAGCTAGAAGGCCAAATGAAGAAGCAAGTACCAGTTTACTTTGTCTCAGAAATCCTAAGCTCATCCAAGAAAAATTACACATAGATAGAAAAAGTATTGTATGCAGTACTCATGGTTTCCAGAAAGCTCCGGCATCACTTTCAATCACACTACATAATTGTTCCTTCGTCTCAACCTTTGAAAGACAACATAATGAATAGAGAAGCAACAGGAAGAATCGGAAACTGGGCCATGGAGCTCAATGAATTCATCATTGACTTCATGCATCGATCATCAATACAATCCCAAGCATTAGCAGACTTCATGTAACACCCTAAATTTAGGGGTATAAATTTTCTTCTCTAGTACCTACCAAATTCAGGTGTTACTCCTTTTCTCACCTCTATGGTTTTTCTTTTCTATTCTCTTTAATAGGATTTTGGGTTAATTATGTGGGAGATGTATTATTTTCTTTGGAATATTAAAACCTAGAGGAGATATGAATGTTTGCATCATGCTGAGCTTAAACTTTATTTTTGGTTGATGCACATGTTTGAAATATTTGAGTTTGAATTGTGGTTTGATTTGAATTGAATCCCCTAGTGAAAATAAAAAGAAAATAAATTAGAAATTCAGAAGAAAATGGAAAAGTCATTTCAGGCCAGTCGGCCTAGCTAAGCCCAGCCCTGCACTCACGTGCCCGCCCTCCCTCATAGTCGGGCCCCACCTGTCGGCGCCACACTCGCACCCGTGTGTCCCCGCTCCCGCTCTCCCTCTACCCGATGGGGCTGACCTATCGGCGCCAGTTTCCTTCGCGCACGCACCCCGCTCTCTCTGTCCGTGGGCCCGGTTTGTCAGCGTCGGTTTCCCTTAATTCAGCCCTGCCTTAGCTAATTCGGCCTCGCTGGAGCTCGGCCGCGCTAGCTCGCCACGCTCGTACGACGTCCGGCCAAATTGGCCCCGTTTTGAGCCCCGATTGTGGTCCATAGCATTCCCCTTCCCTCGTTAGAGCTAGTTCGAGCCTTAGCACACCTGATTCCCCCTCCCCGTGGCCCGGATTCCTCGACAAAGTCCACCGTTCTCTCGCCTCCAGTCCCGTTCTCACGGCCGGAGTCGTGCCAGTGAGTTCGTTAGGCCCTCCTTGCCGGTCCTGGCCAACTCCGACGACCTCAAACCCTCTAGAGCCTGCACCTGCCCTGTCTCCGGTGACTTCGCCGCCGTGGAAGAAGCAGCGCCGCCCGAAAGTCGTCGACCCCTGGTGTTTGATCTCAACCGTCCGATCTCGATCCAGTGCTCCAGATCTCTAGATACCGCTCTAGCGCGCTCTACGGTCGCACGCATTCCCTAGTGCTGGGCCCGACTGGTCAGCCGACCTTCCCTCCCCAGTCGCTAACCCCTTTGGCCCGCCTATCACCGCTCGCCCACGCGCCCGCTCACGCGCTCGCGCTCAGATCTAATCTTAGTCGTTGATCTGTGATTGAGCGGCCGAGATCACCCGATACGTTCGCTTGGAAAACTTGTTAAAAACCCTCAGGTTTTTAGAAAATAACTTGCAGTCCTATGTTCTTGCGCGTAGACCCCTGGTTTCTTGCAGAGAAGCCCCTGGACTTTATTTTTATCACAGAAATAGGTATAATTTAGTATTTTTAAATCCCAAAACTTGTTTATTTCATATCTTTTGCATATGAACTCCAAATTGGGTGGTTCAAATTGCAAAATGTTCATAAAATTATTCTTTATATGTTTAAACTATTATCTTTCATTGTCTGCATGTCTGAATTTTATGACTAGACAATAGGTTCATTTGAAGTAATGGATTATTTATTAAAAGGAAAATAAAAAGGAAAACCATAATGAATAATTAAATGGTTAACTTTGTGAAATTAATCTCATGTAATGTATGATCCTGTTGGTCACTTGTTCACAAATATTGTGAATCAAGAACAAGGCAGCATAATTGTTAAAAAATAAGGACCTTCGTCCTTCGGAACACTATTTTCTTTCGGATATAATGATCTTCTGACGAAGGTCATGAATGACATACCTTCATCATTTATTATAATAATAATTCATAGAGGCGACATGTTATGTAATTAGTTCATCTATTTATTTATTTAATTTATAACAGTGTATTCATGAATATTACAAGATTTATATTACATTGATACCTTCAGCTTGATTGAAGGTGCTGATGCGAGAGCAAGTACAATTTAGGGTGAACAGTACGGGTACTGTTCACCTATTTATAGGTACGGGACGTAACCCGGGTAAAAATACATTTATGATCTTAACATGTATTCATAATTATAACATAAATCAATAGGGACTAGCTAGTCTTTTTCTCTTGGGCTCAGCATCATGTTTGATTTTCGACACCACTTTAGGCTAAAGTCGTTGCTCTTTGGCTATAGCTTCGGCATTCATCGTTGTCATTTTCGGGCTATATCTTCATCTTAAAGACCTTTGGCAGCGAAGAAGACTCCTATCATGAACCTTTGTTTATGACGAAGCTCCTGTAATACTCGACATTATGCTAGAAACAAATGGTTAGTCGTGTTTTTGATGACCTTCGGAGGAGGAAGGTCCCCAACAATAGTCCCTCGCGGTATTAGTTTGTTTCTTTGTAACAAATTCAAACTGTGACATGAATGAAGACCTTTAGCCGAAGGTCCAAAAAAACATCTTCCCTTCGCTAGAATAGCGAGTCGTTCTGAATCATGGGCCTCACCACTCAGTGGTGCTTTGTGTATATATACACGGGCTTGTGTTGAGAATATTTTTCGTGTTATCTAGCTTTTGCGCTGTGATTGTCGGTTTAGCTTTCCTTTTCTTGTGAGCGCAATTGTTTTTTGAGCTTCGGCTTTGTGTTGCGATTATTGCCGAAATGGCTGAAGATAAGAAAAGCATGGACCCCGCACTCGCTGGTTTCTATGAAGCCATGGAGAGAACCAATATCTAGAGATTCCAGCGACATCGAGAGCTTTGATGTTGAAAGTGAGAATGAAGATGCCGAAGATCGACCGTGGAGGCCAAGCCATGTTGTTTTCAGGAAATCCACTATCAAACGAGGGCAAATTTAAGCGATGAAGGGTAAATATTTCCATGATATATCTATAGTAAGGGTTGGGGGAGAAAGCACTGTTCCTCTTCCTAAGGAGGATGAGGTGGTAGTGTTTAAAAGTTTTATGAAGGCTGGACTTCGTTTTCCATTGCACAAGATGCTGGTCGAAGTGCTAAAAACGTTTGAGATATACCTTCACTAGCTTACTCCTGAAGCCTTGATTAAAGTTGGAGTTTTTATCTGGGCTATGAGAAGCCAAGGGCTAGAGCTAGATGCCAAGTGTTTTTTTGCAACATTCATGAATTATCCTACCAAACAAAGGCGATTGGGAAGAAGTAGTATCATAACAATTTCGGTTGTTATAACTTTGTGCACCGTTCTGATGTGAGGTATCCTATGCCGACATTCCGAAAGAAATGGTCGGGCTCTTAGATGAAGCAATGGTTCTATGTCAAGAATAATCTAGGTGAGAGGGAAGATGTGAAAGGTATTATCCAGCGTCCCATATGGTCACGCTTCGACATCAGGAGGCCATCAATCACTAGTGGGAATGAAGTGCAAGCATGCTTGATAGCCTTTAACACGGTATGCACATACATTGGCACCAGGGATTTAGTTCAAGAGCATGTTGCCTATAAGGTGTGGCCTCTTGTTAATGATTGGGAAATGCCAAAGGAGAGCGCTGCTGGGTCTAGCGAAGGTGGTCTGGTCTATCTAAGAAACACCTACCGTTGTAGGAGTCAATTTGACGAGCCGAATGATGATTGGCTTGAGGCTATTGAAGCTACCAGCGACGAACTGTTAGGAGCTTACATGAAGGCAGAAAACGAAGCTATGACCACTGTCTTCGGCGCTCGCGAGAAGAGGAGGCTGAACAGGGTGTTTGATGTGATTGGATTTTTTTTATCCTGATTACCGCTTTCCTGCCCCAAAACAAGGGTTGAAAAGAGAAATGGCAACTTCATTTTCTTCCACCGCGCCTAAGCTAAAGAAGGTTAAGGTTTTAACTCGCAGGCCTGAAAGGGAAATGTGCCCTTGGGCCATTTCTAAGTATTTTGGTGATTGAGTGCCAACACAAGTGCTTTTGTGTTAATCTATGCAAAGTAGTGGACAAAGTGCAAATCAAGTCAAAAGGTATGTTTCTAGACTTAGTACATTGTTTTATGGACTAATGTATTGTGTCTAAGTGCTGGAAACAGGAGAAATGGAATTGGAAAAGAGATGGCTTTGTTCAGCTAAAGTCTGCGCAGTCTGGCTGCACCGGACTGTCCGGTGGTGCACCGGACAGTGTCCGGTGCGCCAGGCTGGCTCTGGCGAACTTGTTGCTCTCGGGACTTCGACGGTGGTGTACGGTATAAATCACCGGACTGTCCGGTGGTGCACCGGACTGTCCGGTGAGCCGTTCACAAGCGAAGTCGTCGGTCTCGGGAAGCCATCAACGGTGTACGGCTATAATTCACGGGACTATCCGGTGAGCCAACGGTCAGCCGGGGCAACGGTCGACCGAGGATTCCGCGCGTGACGCGTGGCCAAGCCAACGGTCACATTGGTGCACCGGACTGTCCGGTGTGCACCGGACAGTGTTCGGTGCGCCAACGGCTCTGAATCTCCAACGGTCGGCTTCGCCAAATAAGGAAAGAAATCCGCACCGGACAATGTCCGGTGGTGCATCGGACTGTCCGGTGTGCCAGTCGACAGAAGGCAAGAATTGCCTTCCTACAATGCTCTCAACGGCTCCTAGCTGCCTTGGGGCTATAAAAGGGACCCCTTGGCACGTGGAGAAGACATCCAAGCATTCTTTGAGCATAGTTGATCACTCACACTTCGTTCTTGCGCACTTGCTCGACATTCTTAGTGATTTGAGCTCCGTTCTAGTGAGAAACTCGTGATAGTCTCTTGAGCTCAAGTCTGGGTCTTGTGTGTGCGTATTTGCTGTGATCTTTGTGTCTTGTGTGAGTTGCTTATCCCTCCCTTACTCCGCGCTTCTTTGTGAACATCTTTGTAAGGGCAAGAGGCTCCAAGTTGTGGAGATTCCTCGCGATCGGGATATAGTAAAGCAAAGCAAAACACCGTGGTATTCAAGTGGGTCTTTGGACCGCTTGAGAGGGGTTGATTGCAACCCTCGTTCGTTGGGACGCCACAACGTGGAGTAGGCAAGTTTTGTACTTGGCCGAACCACGGGATAAACCACTGTGCCATCTCTGTGTTGATCTCTTGTGGTTATTGTGTTTTGTTAAGACTCCTCTCTAGCCACTTGGCATTATTGTGCTAACACTTAACAACAAGTTTTTGTGGCTTTAAGTTTAAGTTTTTACAGGATCACCTATTCACCCCCCCTCTAGGTGCTCTCAATTGGTATCAGAGCCGTTCTCTTCACGAAGGGACTAATCGCCCGAAGAGATGGATCCTAAGGGAAAGGGGATCGTGATCAATGATAAGGAGAAGGAGTCCTTCGTCAACGAGCCGAAAGATGACAAGCCTGCCGACTCGGGCTCGGGCTACAAACGAAAAGATGGGAAGAAGAAGAAGATGAGGCGCATCAAGGAGATCGTCTACTACGACGACAGCGACGAGTCCTCTTCTTCCCAAAAGGACGACTACGACTACGAGAAACGGAAAACGGTCAATTCGAACTTTTCTTCCGATTACTCTCGTATTCCGCAAAGTACAAATGCTCATTTGCTCTCCATTCCACTTGGCAAACCCCCTCACTTTGATGGAGAGGACTACGGATTTTGGAGTCACAAAATGCGTAGTCACTTGTTCTCTCTCCATCCGAGCATATGGGAGATAGTAGAGAGTGGAATGAAATTTGATAGTACTGATAGTCCCATGTTCATTAACGAGCAAATCCACAAAAATGCACAAGCGACTACTGAGGGACGAATACCATAAGGTGAGCGGCTTGGACAATGCCAAGCAGATCTGGGACACCCTCAAGATCTCTCATGAGGGGAACGACGTCACCATGCTCACCAAAATGGAGTTGGTGGAAGGCGAACTTGGGAGATTCGTGATGATAAGGGGTGAGGAGCCAACCCAAACGTACAACCGGCTCAAGACCCTCATCAATAAAATAAGGAGCTACGGAAGCACGCGTTGGACAGACCACGACGTCGTTCGCCTAATGCTAAGGTCCTTTACTGTACTTGATCCACATCTGGTGAACAATATTCGTGAAAATCCTAGGTACACCAAGATGTCGCCCGAAGAAGTTCTTGGGAAGTTCGTGAGTGGGCGAATGATGATCAAGGAGGCGAGGTACGTGGATGATGCGCTAAATGGCCCAATCCATGAGCCTCAAACCATCGCCCTCAAAGCAACGAGAAGCAAGGAGACGCTACCTAACAAGGTGGCGCAAGTAGAGGCGGCCGGGCTTAATGATGAAGAGATGGCCCTCATCATTAAGCGCTTCAAAACAACGCTAAAGGGACGCAAGGAGCATCCCAAAAAGACCAAGACGAAGGGGAAGCGCTCATGCTTCAAATGTGGTAAGATTGGTCATTTTATCGCTAACTGTCCCGATAATGATAGTGACCAGGAACAAGGGAACAAAAGGAAAAAGAAGAAGAATTACAAGAAGGCCAAGGGCGAGGCACATCTTAGAAAGGAGTGGGATTCGGATTGCTCCTCTTCCGACTCCGACAATGAAGGACTCGCCGCCACCGCCTTCAACAAGTCATCCCTCTTCCCCAACGAGCATCACACATGCCTCATGGCAAAGGAGAAGAAGGTATGTACTCGAAACAATGCCACTTATGCTTCTTCTAGTGATGATGAGTCTAGTGATGATGAAATAGATTACTCTAGTTTGTTCAAGGGATTGGATAGAACTAAAATAGATAAGATTAATGAATTGATCGATGCCTTGAATGAAAAGGATAGACTTTTAGAAAAACAAGAGGATCTTTTGTATGAAGAACACGATAAATTTATAGAGGCACAAAAATCTCATGCTTTAGAAGTTAAAAGGAATGAAATGCTTTCTTGTGAACTATCTACCTGCCATGAGACAATTTCTAGTTTAAAGGATGTTAACAATGATTTAAATGCTAAACTAGAAGTAGCAAATAAATCTAACTCTTGTGTAGAACATGTTATGATTTGCACTAGGTGTAAAGAATTTAATGTGGATGCTTGTAGTGAACACCTAGTGTCTATTGCAAAGTTAAATGATGAAGTGGCTAGTCTTAATGCCCAACTTAAGACTAGCAAAAGTGAATTTGATAAGTTAAAATTTGCAAGGGATGCCTACACGATTGGTAGACACCCCTCAATTAAGGATGAACTTGGCTTCAAGGGGGAAGCCAAGAACTTAACAAGCCATAAGGCTCCCATCTCCGCCAAGGAGAAAGGGAAGGCCCCTATGGCTAGTAGTGCTAAAAAGAACCATGCTTTCATGTATCATGATAGGAGACATTCTAGGAATGCCTATAGAAGTTATGATTCTCATGCCATGTTTGCTTCTAGTTCTTCCTATATGCATGGTAGAGATATGTCTAGGAGAAATGTTGTTCATCATATGCCTAGGAGAAATGTTGTTAATGTTCCTAGGAAAATTAATGAACCTTCTACAATATATCATGCTTGCAATGCTTTATTTGCCATTTGTAGAAAGGATAAGAAGGTAATTGCTAGAAAATTAGGGGCAAGATGCAAGGGAGATAAAACTTGCATTTGGGTCCCTAAGACCATTGTGACTAACCTTGTAGGACCCAACAAGAGTTGGGTACCTAAGACCCAAGCCTAAATTTGCCTTGCAGGTTTATGCATCCGGGGGTTCAAGCTGGATTATCGACAGCGGATGCACAAACCATATGACAGGGGAGAAGAAGATGTTCACCTCCTACGTCAAGAACAAGGATTCCCAAGATTCAATCATATTCGGTGATGGGAACCAAGGCAAGGTAAAAGGGTTAGGGAAGATTGCTATTTCATCCGAGCACTCTATTTCTAATGTGTTTTTAGTTGAGTCACTTGGATATAATCTGTTATCCGTTAGTCAACTTTGTAAAATGGGATATAATTGCTTATTCACAAATGTAGATGTGTCTGTCTTTAGAAGGTGTGATGGTTCACTAGCTTTTAAGGGTGTACTAGATGACAAACTTTATCTAGTTGATTTTGCAAAAGAGGAGGCCGGTCTAGATGCATGCTTAATTGCTAAGACTTGCATGGGCTGGCTGTGGCATCGCCGTTTAGCACATGTGGGGATGAAGAACCTTCACAAGCTTCTAAAGGGAGAACACGTGATAGGTCTAACTAACGTGCATTTCGAAAAAGATAGACCTTGTGCAGCTTGTCAAGCAGGTAAACAAGTGGGAAGTGCTCATCACATCAAGAACGTGATGACTACATCAAGACCCCTGGAGCTGCTGCATATGGACCTCTTCGGATCCGTCGCCTATCTAAGCATAGGAGGAAGTAAGTATGGTCTTGTTATAGTTGATGATTTTTCCCGCTTCACTTGGGTATTCTTTTTGCAGGATAAATCTGAAACCCAAGGGACCCTCAAGCGCTTCCTCAGGAGAGCTCAAAATGAGTTTGAGCTCAAGGTGAAGAAGATAAGGAGCGACAACGGGTTCGAGTTCAAGAACCTTCAAGTGGAGGAGTTCCTTGAGGAGGAGGGGATCAAGCACGAGTTCTCCGCTCCCTACACACCACAACAAAATGGTGTGGTAGAGAGGAAGAACAGGACACTCATAAACATGGCGAGGACGATGCTTGGAGAGTTCAAGACCCCCGAGCGCTTTTGGTCGGAAGCCGTGAACACGGCTTGCCACGCCATCAACCGGGTCTACCTTCACCGCCTCCTCAAGAAGACTTCGTATGAGCTTCTAACCGGTAACAAACCCAATGTGTCTTACTTTCGTGTATTTGGGAGCAAGTGTTATATTCTTGTGAAGAAAGGTAGAACTTCTAAATTTGCTCCCAAAGCTGTAGAAGGGTTTTTATTAGGTTATGACTCAAATACAAAGGCGTATAGGGTCTTTAACAAATCATCGGGTTTGGTTGAAGTCTCTAGCGACGTTGTATTTGATGAGACTAATGGCTCTCCAAGAGAGCAAGTTGTTGATCTTGATGATGTAGATGAAGAAGACGTTCCAACGGCCGCAATACGCACCATGGCAATTGGCGATGTGCGACCATAGGAACAATTGGAGCAAGATCAACCTTCTTCCTCAACAATGGTGCATCCCCCAACTCAAGACGATGAATAGGTTCATCAGGAGGAGGCGTGTGATCAAGGGGGAGCACAAGATGATCATGTGAGGGAGGAAGAAGCACAACCGGCACCTCCAACCCAAGTTCGAGCGACGATTCAAAGGAATCATCCCGCCGACCAAATTTTGGGTGACATTAGCAAGGGAGTAACTACTCGCTCTAGATTGGTGAATTTTTGTGAGCATTACTCCTTTGTCTCTTCTATTGAGCCTTTCAGGGTAGAAGAGGCCTTGCTAGATCCGGACTGGGTGTTGGCCATGCAGGAAGAGCTCAACAACTTCAAGAGGAATGAAGTTTGGACACTAGTGCCTCGTCCCAAGCAAAATGTTGTGGGAACCAAGTGGGTGTTCCGCAACAAACAGGACGAGCACGGGGTGGTGACAAGGAACAAGGCTCGACTTGTGGCAAAAGGTTATGCCCAAGTCGCAGGTTTGGACTTTGAGGAGACTTTCGCTCCTGTGGCTAGGCTAGAATCAATTCGTATTTTGCTAGCATATGCCGCTCACCATTCTTTCAGGTTGTTCCAAATGGATGTGAAGAGCACTTTCCTCAACATGCCAATCAAGGAGGAGGTGTACGTAGAGCAACCCCCTGGCTTCGAGGATGAACGGTACCCCGACCACGTGTGTAAGCTCTCTAAGGCGCTCTATGGACTTAAGCAAGCCCCAAGAGCATGGTATGAATGCCTTAGAGACCTTTTAATTGCTAATGCTTTCAAGGTTGGGAAAGCCGATCCAACTCTTTTCACTAAGACTTGCGATGGTGATCTTTTTGTGTGCCAAATTTATGTCGATGACATAATATTTGGTTCTACTAACCAAAAGTCTTGTGAAGAGTTTAGCAGGGTGATGACTCAGAAGTTCGAGATGTCAATGATGGGCGAGTTGAACTACTTCCTTGGGTTCCAAGTGAAGCAACTCAAGGACGGCACCTTCATCTCCCAAACGAAGTACACGCAAGACTTGCTAAAGCGGTTTGGGATGAAGGACGCCAAGCCCGCAAAGACTCCGATGGGAACCGACGGACACAACGACCTCAACAAAGGAGGTAAGTCCGTTGATCAAAAAGCATACCGGTCCATGATAGGTTCTTTGCTTTACTTATGTGCTAGTAGACCGGATATTATGCTTAGCGTATGCATGTGTGCTAGATTTCAATCTGATCCAAGGGAGTGTCACCTTGTGGCTGTGAAGCGAATCCTTAGATATTTAGTAGCTATGCCTTGCTTCGGGATCTAGTATCCAAAGGGGTCTAACTTTGACTTGATTGGATATTCAGACTCCGACTATGCTGGATGTAAGGTCGATAGGAAGAGTACATCGGGGACGTGCCAATTCTTAGAAAGGTCCCTAGTGTCATGGAACTCTAAGAAACAAACTTCCGTTGCCCTATCCACCGCTGAGGCCGAGTACGTTGCTGCAGGACAGTGTTGCGCGCAACTACTTTGGATGAGGCAAACCCTCCGGGACTTTGGCTACAATCTGAGCAAAGTCCCACTCCTATGTGACAATGAGAGTGCTATCCGCATAGCGGAAAATCCTGTTGAGCACAGCCGCACAAAGCACATTGATATCCGACATCACTTTTTGAGAGACCACCAACAAAAGGGAGATATCGAAGTGTTTTATGTTAGCACCGAGAACCAGCTAGCCGATATCTTCACTAAGCCTTTAGATGAGAAGACCTTTTGCAGGCTGCGTAGTGAGCTAAATGTCCTAGATTCGCGGAACTTGGATTGATTTATAGCATACATGTGTTTATGCCTTTGATCATGTTCCTTATGCAATTTGTTGTTTATTTGTGGTGCTCAAGTTGTACAATCACTCCCCGGACCTCACAAGTCCTTTTGCAAGTGATGCACATATTTAGGGGGAGTTGTGCTACAACTTGACCCTTTGAGACTAACCATGTGTTTGAGTTTTCTTAATTTAGTCTCAAAGGAGGTTTGAAAGGGAAAAGGTGGACTTGGACCATGAAATACTTCCACTGCACTCCGATGAGAGGGTAACTTATTCCAAGTTCATCTCATGTACCCTTATTGCCTTTGAACTCTTATTTGAAGATTTTGGTGAGGCAATGGGGTTCTAGGGCCAAGATTGATCCTGTTTTGGTGCTTGATGCCAAACGGGGAGAAAATAAGGCCAAAGCAATAAATGGATCAGCTACCACTTGAGAAATTTTGAAAATAGTAGAATAGAGCTTTTTGGTTTGTCAAAACTCTCTTATTGTCTCTCTTGTCAAAAGTTGGTCTCTTGGTTGATTATGGGAAATAGGGGGAGTTTTTGATACTGTGATCAATTTCTATTGGAACAACTCTCCTTATGTCTCTACAAGTGTGTTTGACTTAGAGATAGGAAATTGAGGTTGATTTGCAAAAACAAACTAAGTGGTGGCAAAGTATGATCCATATATGCCAAATTTGAATCAAAACAATTTTGAGTTTTCATTTGCATTGATATTGCACTTGTTCTAGTTGCTTTATGTTGTGTTTGCATAAATCACCAAAAAGGGGGAGATTGAAAGGGAAATGTGCCCTTGGGCCGTTTCTAAGTATTTTGGTGATTGAGTGCCAACACAAGTGCTTTTGTGTTAATCTATGCAAAGTAGTGGACAAAGTGCAAATCAAGTCAAAAGGTATGTTTCTAGACTTAGTACATTGTTTTATGGACTAATGTATTGTGTCTAAGTGCTGGAAACAGGAGAAATGAAATTGGAAAAGAGATGGCTTTGTTTAGCCAAAGTCTGCGCAGTCTGGCTGCACCGGACTGTCCGGTGGTGCACCGGACAGTGTCCGGTGCGCCAGGCTGGCTCTGGCGAACTTGCTGCTCTCGGGACTTCGACGGCGGTGTACGGTACAAATCACCGGACTGTCCGGTGGTGCACCGGACTGTCCGGTGAGCCGTTCACAGGCGAAGTCGTCGGTCTCGGGAAGCCATCAACGGCGTATGGCTATAATTCACCGGACTGTCCGGTGAGGCACCGGACTGTCCGGTGAGCCAACGGTCAGCCGGGGCAACGGTCGGCCGAGGATTCCGCGCGTGACGCGTGGCCAAGCCAACGGTCACATTGGTGCACCGGACTGTCCGGTGTGCACCGGACAGTGTCCGGTGCGCCAACGGCTCTGAATCTCCAACGGTCGGCTTCGCCAAACAAGGAAAGAAATCTGCACCGGACAGTGTCCGGTGGTGCGCCGGACTGTCTGGTGCGCCAGTCGACAGAAGGCAAGAATTGCCTTCCTACAATGCTCTCAACGACTCCTAGCTGCCTTGGGGCTATAAAAGGGACCCCTTGGCGCATGGAGAAGACATCCAAGCATTCTTTGAGCATAGTTGATCACTCACACTTCGTTCTTGCGCACTTGCTCGACATTCTTAGTGATTTGAGCTCCGTTCTAGTGAGAAACTCGTGATAGTCTCTTGAGCTCAAGTCTGGGTCTTGTGTGTGCGTATTTGCTGTGATCTTTGTATCTTGTGTGAGTTGCTTATCCCTCCCTTACTCTGCGCTTCTTTGTGAACATCTTTGTAAGGGCGAGAGGCTCCAAGTTGTGGAGATTCCTCGCGATCGGGATATAGTAAAGCAAAGCAAAACACCGTGGTATTCAAGTGGGTCTTTGGACCGCTTGAGAGGGGTTGATTGCAACCCTCGTCCGTTGGGACGCCACAACGTGGAGTAGGCAAGTTTTGTACTTGGCTGAACCATGGGATAAACCACTGTGCCATGTCTGTGTTGATCTCTTGTGGTTATTGTGTTTTGTTAAGACTCCTCTCTAGACACTTGGCATTATTGTGCTAACACTTAAACAAGTTTTGTGGCTTTAAGTTTAAGTTTTTACAGGATCACCCCCTCTAGGTGCTCTCAAGGCCGAGGACATATTCTTTAGAGAGACGGCTGCAGTGCTTGGTACAAAAAAGGTAGAAATTGCTGAACAGGCCGAAGCTACCCCTTTGGCTTTGAAGACAATTCTTTTTGTGGCAGTGTAAGCTAATGTCGATCCAAAAGAAGAGACAAAATCAAAGAGTTCAACGGCAGAAGCGCATCCAAATCTGCTGAGCCCCCAACCACGGCGGTGTTGCCGAAGCTAGCAACAGTTGCAACAACGACTCCTAAAAAGGAGGATGGCTAGTGTTTTGGATGCCGTTTTAAGATCTTCGAAGATACCGACTCCTGCTTCTACTGAAGCTCCCAAGGACAATGTTGAAGATTTGAGAGAAGTACCCACTACAAGCGCTTCTCCAACTCACACTGAAGCTGAAACTTTGGGGGCTAAGCCAGCAGAACTAGCGAAGGAAAGTCTTCATGGAAAGCTAGCATTGCCTGCTCCCGAAGCACCTTCTCAAATTAATTTAGAATATATTATTCGTCATGCTTCGAGGAAACAACTATCTAAAGAACAAGTTGCTGAGGTGCAACATTATGCAAGGGACCTGAAATACCACCGAGGATCCTTAGTTTATGGAGGGTGCGACGAAGATGACTTCCTTTACTGTCTACCAGACAGCAATGAGATTAATGTTTGCCAGAAAATGATGGACAACATGGGATACCCGAAGCCTGAGCTTGGTCTGTCTGTAATGACGAAGGACCAACTTGCAGATAGCCTCACTTATAACAGTCTAAAGGTTTGTATATTTTGTCTTCGCATTTGGTAATTTTTGTTAGGATGAACTATTTTGCGGTAATTCTTCTTATTATTATTTGTATGTTTTTTGTTTGTCAGGGTCTAATTCTTAGCAAAGCTTTAAAGGCTTAGAAGGATACAGAAGATGAGAGCAATCGGATAGCAATTGGAAATCTTCGTTCGGAAGTCATAACGCTGAGAAACGAAGCTCTCGAGAAAGGTAAAATCCTGCTCTCCTTGGTAGAGAGATTGAAATCTAGCGAAGCTAGGCTATTTAGCCTTTCTGAGGCAGAGCAGAAGATGAAGGAGTTTGAAGAAAAACAACAAAAAGATGCAAAGTGTATTGCTGACCTAGAGTATGCACTATCTATTCAAGTGGGATTGCACAGATCCGAAGTGCAGGGATTGGAGAAGAAACTCGATGAAGTGACTGAAAATTTTAATGTCGAGCAAACAAAACGCGAAATATCTGATACTGAATGGCTAAGAGTTCAGAAAATATCGAGGAGCTCCGTCGAGCAAAAGAGGAATGCTACAATGTTGCCATGGAATGTTGTAATACATTCAAAAATAGCTTTGCCAAAGTTGGCGCATTCTCTACAGAGCAAAATTTTATTCGTGGCGATCCTAATTGAGTTGTTCGGTGGATCGGCGGTGAGGCCGAAGCTTTTGACAAAATTCTCAGTGATAGGGGAGACTTCTACACCTTCGCCGGCGCCTGTGGAGCTGTGTCACTTCTTGAGAAGGTTGGCTGCGAGCTTGCAAAGGCTGGAGTTCAGCCATAATTCTCGGTTTCAGCCAATGACATTAAGAACCCTTCAGCCGAAGCCGCTGCGCTGAATGGAAAATTTTATTCCGAAGTCTGGTTGAGAGGTGGCCGAGAGATAGCTGACGAAGCTATCAGAAAAAATGAGAAGGAGTCTCATGCTGCCTTGGAAGAGGCAAGAAAGACTGAAGTAGCTGCAGAGCGTGAAAGACTTATAGGTATGCTTGTCATGATTTTAGCTTCGTAAATTGTTTTAGCTTTGGTACTAAAGAACACTTATACTATGGTGTAGCTGAACTCTCTCCCCCTCCGGAGCCATATGACCCTGAAGCCGATCCACCTCTAAAGGGGGCTCTTGAAGTAATCAGAATAGCTAACGAAGCTGTCGACTAGGGCTGAAAACGAGCCGAGCTGAGCTCGGTTCGGCTCGACTCGACGTGGCTCGGTGTAGCTGTGAGCCGAGCTAGGCTCGACTCGGTCATGTTGCGAGCCTAACCGAGAGGCTCGACTCGATAACGGCTCGCGAGCCGGCTCGAGCCAGCTCGTGAGCCTCACATTAAATCACGTTTAGAGTATAAATTATATTTTTTATTATATAAGATAAAAAAGTTATGTATAATATATTTTTAGACTACAATATAAGTGTATCACGCATCAAGTTCAAGAAATTCAATAAAATAGTTCAAAACATAATAATAATATGGTATAATAGTATACTTGACGTTGTTAGCTCGGCTCGCGAGCTGGACCGAGCCAGCTCGGCTCGGCTCGGAGGTGAGCTGCAAAACCAGGCTTTGCTCGGGTTCGTTTTGGCTCGTGAGCCGGCTCGAGCCGAGCCTCACCGAGCCCAAGCCAAATTTCCACTCCTATTGTCGACGAAGCTGTAGATAGGCTTCTAAACGAAGCCACTGAAAAAGTCCTAAAGGAGGATAGTTAGGCCTTGTTTACTTGAACTGTAGAATTTTTGTATACAGTTTCCCTTTGTAAGAAACAATTATCAACTATATGTATATTTAATGATGTAATATATTTCTTTGTGGAGCATGAAACCTTCATACGTACCATTTTTGAGCCGTAGGCGAAAAAACACCTTACCTTCTTTTCACGCTTCATAAAGATGCAAATTCCCTTTTTTGCCGAAGCAGATTATCAAACTCGAATGTCTTGTCGTAGATATTGCATGAGTATTGTTGTGGGAGGTATCAATCTTGTATTGTTGATACACCCTTTCATAATTCTTTGTTGAAGATAGTCTTAACAACCTCATGAGTTAGACAATATGTTTGAAGGAACAATTTCTCTTCTTTTCCATTGTTTTGGGTGATGCAAGATGATGAATGATGCGATGCTATGTAGTATGGTATGATGATATGATGCAACTGATATCAATGCACGAATGCTTCACAAAAATTAAGACTCTGCATTTCCTTAGGAGTGACTTTGGAGTCTCTTCACCTTTTACTTATGTGGTATTTTAGCTCTGCATCCCCATAGGAATGACTTTGGAGCTAAGCTCTGCATCCCCTTAGGAACGACTTTGGAGCTTCTTCACCTTTTACTTATGTGGCATTTTAGCTCATCCCCGTAGGAATGACTTTGGAGCTTCGTGACTTTTCCTATTACACTTGATGGTGTAACCCCAAATTTATTACAACATCCCGAAGGTTATGTCTTCTTATGTTGTCTTTGGGTAATATCATAAAAGCAAGAGAAACAAAAATTACATTGAGTTTGTATGAAAAATTTCTTGATTAAGCCCCTATACTGCTTCAGTAAATGTGTCTCGACTCTGGTACATTGTTGTTGATTGTCCGAGCTTCAGATTCTTCGTGTGCATCGCGTTGTTGTTGTACTTGGTGGTGAACTTCTGGCTGTTTGTTGTGAGACGAGGTTGAAGCCATGAGTGGTGATGGTGGTAGTGGGGCCCACGCAACTTGTGAGTGTGGCAGAACCGCCCAGATTATTCCAGCTTAAGTGCCTTGGTCTCGCCTCAAGGGCAATGACCCTCACTTAAGACATAATAAACTATCAATTCCTCAGATCTATTCCGATTGAAGCCACTTACCAAGGATCGGGTACCATTTGCTCACACGAAGGTGAGACACAGAGAAATACAATAAAGCATAATACCACAAATTTAAATAAATACTTAGAGTTATTATATCATCATCGGAGTTTTAAAAGTAGTAAACATTGTTCATTGATGCAACGAAAATTAACTAACGAAAAATAAAGAGTGAGGCGAAGCCTAGACCATCACTCCTGATCATCACCTGCTGAGGTGGGGTTCCACTCGACTGTCCAGCCTGGTGGCAAGGTGGACGGCCAAGTCAACGCAGAAAACATATCCTCCTGTAAGGTACCTGTAAAAATTATGCCACAAGCAAGACTAAGTATACTAATACTCAGCTAGACTTACCCGGTGTGAGGAGTTTACTCCTCTACCTCTAGACCATGAAGCTGTTTGGCTGAGAGGTTTGGTTTGCCAAAAGCACTAGCTGAGTCTAAAATCAAATTTTTGCTTTTGCAAATTTAATAATATTCTTTAAGCTAGGTTTCATCCTTCTAAACATACATGGTAACAAACATTTAGGGCAAGCACCACTTTATCTCATGAAATTTCATTTCACTTCTTACTTGATGTAGCAGCACGTATCAACCAGTCTCATTAGCTGCGTGAAGCAGACGATTCGAATTGAGTTTTTAACCTTGCAAGGGAAACCTAAACACACGACATGTAGGAGCACTCCGTCCCCACACACGTCAACCATCCCCATTGATTCCGCGTCAGTAGAACAGAGCCCACTATCATTAGCATACAATGCTCCACTGACCCTGGCTGCTGCCGTGCAGTGACCTCACTTGTACCCACCATAACCTAAATGGGAGACCCTGTCTCATGAACACGTGGGGAGGTATGTCTGCTGGCAGGTTCACTTAGGTACTAGGCTTACCGATTTATCATATTTCACGGCATGTGCTTAGTACTTTCCAACGCTTGAAACATGGTACCACACATTAATCCTTATTCTCGTTTCATCTCGTAGACAAGGCATCACCATGGACCCTTGTCCATAGACCATCGTAGTTCCAATATCAAAGTGGATACAATCAATTCCTGACCTCGCGCGAGTGCTAGAAAAATCACTTGACTTCTACCGAGATCTTAAATTAGCATAGCAGCTACTCGACTTAGCATACTAGTATCCATCTCAAAAGGAATCCTGAGTTCATGCAACTAGGGTTTCAAACAACTCCTACACTTAAGTGCACAATATAAGCCTACAAACATTAAGTGCAGTAAAATAGCATATATATAAACGGTTATGTATAAAACCGGGGCTTGCGTGGAATCCAACACTAGATAGTATTTGCTGGATGACACTCATTTGGCGAGCATCCACTGGTTAATTCCATCCTTCTTCGGGTCATCCATCAACTGCATCTTGTGGTTGGCACCACATCACTTGCACGATCATCATCTCTCGGTCCTAAATGAGATGCAAGATGCATATGTATGAATATGATGAAAGTAGTACAAGATACTCCAAGTACACGATAGCGAACTAACATTAACTAGTAAGACACATAAACAACCATACGTGAACGCTAGCTATCTATATGTTATCGGGCACAACAAGTCAACATTACTGGAAAGACGACGGACATTTCCTATATTTAACCAACACAAACACGACATCACGAGTACAAGCATTTACCATGTTCACTTTAATCGTTCATTGGCTACTTATTATTAGACTAGTTAAGTACACATAATTTTACTATGGCGACTATATAGGAAAACTTAGTTAAAAAGGAATGATCACTTAATTGGGTTCTACAATCATTCACAATATTCCAATGTAAGCACACACCCAAGAGAACACACGGAATGAGGTAGTTTAATCACAATTACATATTATACTACTTTAGTGATGTTGGTTATTTAGTAGTATCTAGGACAAGCAGAAAGCTAAAGAGAGTACATTATTCATTTTGTTTCTCCGAATATATAACTGCACTTGCTAAGTGTTGATTTATGCTAAGCTACTTATTAGACCTTAATAATTTTATTAGTTCACTAACTTAGTAAGGCATGTACTAGTTGATTATATATACACTGTCAATTATATTAGTTACTATCATTATTACTCATGTTCAATCGGAACCCAAAACAAGCAAGCAGTCGACTCAAGGCAAACACAATAGAATGGAGCAATCAACCACAATCAATTATGATTAGGATAACAGCACAACAGTTACTTGTTTCAGTTATAACTTACACGATATTTATCTAAAAATAGTGAACAAATACTTTTTTTGGAAAGCTTATGAAACGCTCTACAACTTTGGTATTTTCATCTCAAGGTGATTAGACGCTTAGTAAGGTTAAATAGTGATAAATGACAGCTTTGTCCAGATTTGGACAGATTCAGACTTGTGACTTGAAAAATTCATAACTAGAGACCCAGGCATCCAAATCAATTGATTCTATACTTTCTGGAAAGCTAGTGAAATCTTCTATAAATTATTTATGAACATCTCAGGTTGATTTTAAATGTATCAAGGGTAAAATACACTATGAAGGCCTTGCTGTCCAGATTTGGACAGGTTCAGTCTTCATACTTCAAACATCTATAACTTGAGCTTTAAACCACCAAAAAGGATGATTCAAAACTTTTTGGAAATCTTAGTAAAATCACTACTCTTACAATCGTCAAGAAGTGGTTCCAATTTTATTCAATCCAAACAGTACAGTTCTAAATCTGTCCCGAAAGTGGACAGAACACAACAATCAGTTTGTAAAATTCATAACTCTTAAACTATCTGTCCTATGGTTATGAAATTTTAACACAAGCAATATAAGGAAATTATCTAAAATTTTCTTATAATTGACAAGGACTTATTCTAAACTTAACTTAAGCAAACAACACAATCTCTAAAATCTGTACAGAAATTGGACAGATTCAGGTACTTAACTTGTGAAAAGCATAACTTCTAAACGACCAGACTTATGGCTGTCAATTTTTAACACAAGAAAGATAATAATGTTATCTACAACTTTTCTATATCACGTTTCTACAGAAAATATAATTTAATTTATTAAACAGACAACACGGTGAAAACATTGCGTGCAGCCCAAAACAACAACTAATAAATTTAGCTCTTATTTACTTCAAGAATGGCCATGTTCTAGAGACTTGAATTACTCTAACACTTTACCATTTATTAGAGTTAAAACAATAAAATGAGGACCAACAAGTCGACTTACAAATTTTATCCAAGTCATTTCGTGCGCTAGGATTACCACACACAATTAACAAACGCATTCACCACAATAATCATACCCGGTATATATATGTATATCGATGTGCTCTTCACACAATATTTTGTATGTTAACTTAGACATCACATGAAAACTACTACTTTTCATCCGTGACCATAACCATGCGCATTTAGACCACAACAAGCAAATCATCGTGTCCACGAGCTTAACCAAATCCATCTAACAAGTCAGCTAACCAGAGCAACGACATAGCCCGCTATACAACATACACGTCGGCTTGCCTATTATTATCGCAATCCAAGACACCACATACACTACAACTTTTTTATAAACATACATATTCACACGTATATTCGCACATCGACCAAATCATACGAATCGTAAACCATCAATCTCCAACTCGCAACCACCATGCACTTACTTCCCAAATCGTGAACACATACATGTTTATCATATGAACATAGCATTTCAATAATTATCCTAAAACAAACTAACTCCATTACACAACTTGTATCACGGACCTACTTGATTACTTGAAGCGTCTACTCGGCATCTTGAACACAACCCTACACTATGTGCGAAGTGTATCTCGATGAACACATAATGCGCATTGACCCAACTCAAAGATATAGAGGAAGCGATGACTACTTACGACATGTCATCACCTCACCTCACACGCAAAATCCTTCTTAATCGTACTGACCAATTTGACCGGCTGTCGCCCAATTATTAACATATACCACCTTTCTAGGTTATTTGTATGACCACACATCATATGTTAAATCTACTTATCTCGGAAGGGTGCTAACACAGTTCACACATAACTCACCATTTTGACCCTACTGATAATTTATTGCGAACGACACATATTAAATCTACGAGCTAGCTCAATCGAAACGCTACATAGGTCATTTACATTTTTAGTTTTATCGTATAAACAAAGCTTAATCTAATATGTCATGGACACTAATGATGCCTACCCTAATTCTTCATTGCGAACACAACCAAACTACAAGCTACCACCGAACATTTCAACCATAGAGGTAAAAACATCTCCACAACGTTCTACACAATATCATCCCTACCATTTATTATGCACATAGCATCTAGTTAACCGTACTCGACACATACAATTTTCAAGCACCCTTTATATAATTTACAGCTGCCGAATACTAAACGATACTATTAAATCATCACCTATTGCTCGAGAATCATCACGATTACCATACATCTATTTATTTATCAAACTTTATCCGAAACAACAAATCAACTTATCAAAACTAACCTAATCATTGTTGTTGTCCGTATGGCGCGAACATAAACACGCCATCGAGCGTTGGAGACCGAAGCGGAGTCGGAGGAGCACGACGGACACCATGGGCGTGGCAAGGTGGAGCACACATCATGGAGGGCTGTTGTGGCTACCGGTTGGCGTGGCAGAGCGCACAAGTGGCTGACGACACACGGCGACCCGACTCGGCATTGCGTCGAACAGGTGGCGCACGTGGTCGGTGTGCTGCTTCGCACAACAAGGGAGTGAGCGAGCAGCAATGAAGCCAACCACGATGCAAGGGAGGGGCTTGTCCAGAGCAGGGGAAAAGGGAGCTCGTCCATGGCTGCACTTGGGGAGGCGGCGTCGAGCCCCTATGCAATATCTTCCACAAGCAAATAAATCAGAGGAGGGTAGGCGCTGCTCGACGAGGAAGCTCAGGAAGGAGGACGCCATGGCTGCTGGAGGTGCTTGGCCACCAAGGGATCATGGAGAGGGAGCCGGCGTCCAAGGCACCACTTGCACAGAGGTGGCCGAGTGCCATGGATGAGCTCGGTGCTCAACCTGCTACCCCCGGCGAGGTCCAAAAAGACAGGGCGTTGGAGGTGGAGAACGCAGTGAGGGAGAGCACGAGCGCCATGGGGGTGAGCTAGTTTCAGCCATGGGGAAAGTAGCGATGGCGTGAGGAGCAGTGAAGGGGGAGCTCGGATCTGAGCTAGAGCATGACACCTCCAAAGGGAAAGAGTAGAGGGAGGTAGATGAAGTGGACAAAGGGTGTCCATGGGAGGGGGGCGAGGTTCCTTGTGCTTGAGGGGTTTCCTGCACACGAGCAGAGAGGGAGGGAGGTGCCATGGCTGGATGGGGGTTGGAGCACTAGGTGCGCCAGGGCAGGAGACAGGACTGCTGGTGGCCATGGGAGGAGGCGGACGATAGTCAGGCTTAGGGCAGAGGCGGCGAGCGCCATGGAGGCCAAAGGGAGGAAGGACGCTGTCCCTGGGCAGAGAAGAGGGAGCCAGATGAAGGAGGAAGAAGGCCGGCTAGAGCAGGCATGTGTGTCTGAGAGGTAGGGAGAGAGAGTGAAAGTGGTGGCTGCTTGGGGGCTAGGGTCGGAGTGCAAAAATGCCTCCAATTGCAAGGAGAGGGCTCCTATTTATAGAAGAAATCCTAGGGTTAGGGTTTTCCCTTGAGCTTGCTTAGGGGAGAAGCAAGGATTGCTTCTAGGCTAAGCAACCCAAAAATATCCCTGGATTTGAGCGATGATTCATCTGTGAGAAAACTCAAACCGGTGTGACGAACGAAAAAACAAACCGGTGTCAAGATGACAGACGACCGAGCACTTAATGTGGACCGAGAATTTGTTTTTGGCATCACTTTAGAATTCTCTCATGCACTATTTTAGAAACAAATTTTTATCTCCAGATGTCGATCGACTTTGGATTTTTAGATGGAGAAGGCGAATTGTGACATTTTAAAAATCATCGCTGATGTTGATTCTTTTGAATTTGAGTTGGAAATAGAGATATTGAGCTGAGTCCGATAGAATTAATTAGAGGACGACATACTAAGTATTCCATTTGATAGTACGGATTCAGATAAAATAGTCGGACATCGATCGAAGTCTAGGAACTGGACTCGGGTACAGATAAAATAACAACAATCGAGAGTTTGAATAAATGGGCTTTAAACGAGATTTGTAAATCGATATTGATTATCGAGTTTGCATTCATGTCGAGAAATAAAAGTTTTAACACGCTCCAAATTCGGCATTTGTTGAGATCGAATAGCTCCGAATTTGGTGAAACATTCATGATTAACTTGATAGAAGGAGATAGACGCAATCGAGAAATAGAAATTTCCACTAACGATCCGAGTTAGGGACAAATCTCCCGACATGACATGAAACAGACACCAGGGGTGTCGCAGTGAGTGGCTTGCCAAAGCAACTAATGCTGTGGGTTGTTGGTTGCCACATACTTAAGGATGTATGGGGAATAGCATGAAGCGGTATGCAGGTGTCACACCCAGTTTTTGGAAGGTAAATCGAATGCGAACCATGTACGTGCCAGGATCAGAACTCACGTACATAGCGATTACAAAATTGGGCATCATCACACAATGCTTGAATTAAATAGCGGAAAGGTACTTAGTTGCATCAAGATGTCTGAGACATCCACAGAATCTAATACATAACCATAGTATTTAACATTAACATCAAAGTGCGGAGTAACGAAACATAGAAGATAAGCCTATATAGGCAGCCGACTGGGGGTTTGCCACTAAAGTAAACTAGAACTCGTCGTAGTCCTGGAACTCCTCAAAGTCCTCCATGTTACCAGCTTCACCTCCTGAGCACTGAGTATAGTGGGGACAACCTGGGGTGGGGTGGTTTGTAAAGCAAGGGTGAGTGCACATCAACGTACTCAACAAATGTCCCGTTTGGCTAAGGTGGACTAGCTGTATGTGGAGTTAAGGTTAAGCAGTTGCTTTTAGTTGGTCAAGTTTTATTACTATAAGTAGAGCCAAATTTTAGTAATAACCCAGTTATTACTCAGAAGCACTCCCTCCAAGAGGAAATACCATAGATTAGAATTATAATCACCATAGCTAGTCGTCATCATAAAAGTACTCAAAGTTCTTCTAATCGAAGAGGATCCCAAGGCTGCTCATAACCGTGAGCACAGCTGACATACCAGTTTCTAACACTCTACAGAGGTTGCACACTTTACCTATAAGCTGTGATTCCCATTCTGCCCGGGGTTCTAGCCTCCCCATTGATCACTACCAAGGTGACCTAGCAGGATCTCACTACGTAGCCTTTATAAAGATTTCCCAGAGGTCATAGCCGCCCGTTAGGTTTCTCCAGTTTGATAAACACAGTACATCTCCCCAAAGGAAGGGTGACTAACAAAACCAAATCAAAGAACCTCTGCAACCAACCTCGGCAGAGCAAGTACTATGCCCGGATCCCATTGAAGACCCTATGGCGAAGCCAACTACTCCTCTGGTTCCTCTAATTAATCAGCTAAGGGCGTCCCATTCCACCCTCATGGTTGCACTGTTATCCCGGGTTGTCACTCCCCAAACAGGTCCTTACGGAGAGGTACTCAGGAAACAGCCTGAGCCCCCTATAGAATCATAAGAACCCCATCAGGATAACATCATCGTATCATAAAAGATCACATCATGTTCATTGATTAAGTTAAAGCAATAGCATAAGCTAACCATGATTAACCCAAAAAGGTAAGCAAGGGTAAGGTAAATACAGACTAGTCAATCCTTAGGTTTCAATAAAGTAATGCGGGACAATGAATTATAAAGTAAATTAGGACATGATAGGTCTGAGGACACTTGCCTTCACCAGGTTGTTGCTCAGAGTGATCTTCGGCAACACACTCAGGAACCACGAGCTGCTCGTTGTCTAAATGAAGCGAGCATACATTCAATACATTTGGAAAGTAAAAATGAACATCACATCAAACATGTACAAACATTGGAATCACAACTCAAAAGAGGTAATACTAAATAAAGGATAATAAGATCAAGTTATAAAATGGACTAATCTCAATTGGGGATTAATTACTCTCTAAGTGTTGGAACATAGCTCAAAAGGGTTAAGTAATAATTATACCAAGAAAAGATTAAAATATAAGATGAACTACTCTCATTTAGGAATTTGATTATCCTTTAAGTGTTATCCATAATTACATACCTAATTCTATATATTTTATTAAGACCTAGAGGTTAAACCAATAATGAATTCATGAAATGCATAACACTAATATCACAAGATTAAATATACTTTACCCCTAGGATTCTCCTTTTATTTATTTCATTAAATAAATAAATCAACATATACTTTAATTCTATATTCTAAGTGTAAAAATTAAAGTATACAGATTATAGTTGGTCATATTTTATTTGAACAGAGAATAATCTTGTGAACATTTTGCAATTTGAACCACTAAATTTGGAGTTCATATGAAAAAGATATGAAATAAACAAGTTTTGAAGTTTGAAATATGAAATTAGGGCTAAATCTATGATTAAATAAAAGTCCAGGGGGCTATTCTAAAGAAACCAGGGACCTATGCACTAAAAACGAGGACGGTGGGTTGATTTCCTAAAACGAAGGGGTCTCTTAAGCAAAACAACCACGCGAAGGGGTACGGGGTAACCTCAGCCGTCGGATCTGACATCAACGGCCTAGATTAGATCACGCAGGCGTGCGCGCGGGCGCGGGCACGCGGGCACGGCTGACAAGTGGGGCCAGGGTGCCAGCGAGCCAGGGCGAGCTGACTGGCCGGGCCCAGGGGCAGAGACGTGGGTGAGGGAGAGAGAGGAGAGACGGTTGGATCTGGATCAGAGGGCTACGATCAGATCCGCTCGGGTTGAGTCTAAACCGCCCGATCTCGGGTGGACGACCGAGATCTAACGGTAGGGGAGGCGGACTTGGGCGTGGTGGCGTCGCTCGGTCCTGCGGCGGGAGTTCGCCGGAGACGAGCAGACCAACCACGATAGGGCTCTGGTGGCTTAGGGAAAGGGCCAAACACATTCAACATGTCATGGCAAACACGACCGTGGGCGCAGAACCGGCATGGGGGCGCCAGAGAATGTAGACCACGGTGGAAAAGGTTCCGCGGCGGTGCAGCTAACTCCGGCGAGCAATTGTGCAGGCTCTGGTGCAGTACTTGGCGAATTAAGGGCATGGGAAGGTTGCTCACCTTGAGTGTGAACTCCGGGATGCTTGGAGAACGACAAGGCGGTGGAGCCTCGGGTCGACGGCGGCGGGGCTCCGACTGCGCAAAACTGCTCTGGTGATTGCGAACCGGACGAGACAGAGAGGGAGAGGGCACACCGAAGGGTGTCCCGAGTAGCTGACGGCAAGGCGAAGCTCATCGTGGCACTGGACGGGGCACGGGCGCAACGGTGGCCACGGAACATGCAAGGGTCGTCGGCAGGTGGTGGCGGGGCTCTCGGTTCGCACGAGCAGAGCGAGCGAGAGGGCGAGGGAGCTGGGCAGAGGGCGCAAATGAGTGAGGGGAGGTGGGCGAGCAGGGCGCGGGGCTCAAAAGGGGCGTGGGGGCTCGGACGTGGCCGGAGAACGCGTGGACGTGGGTGCGTCCAAGGTGGGGAGATCGTGGGCGGGAGGTTGAGGATGAGCTGATAAGTGGGGACGGCGGGACAGAGAGAGGGGAGCGGGTGCACGCGAGAGAACTAGCGCCGACAGGTCTGGCCCACGCGATAGAGAGAGAGGGAGGCGCGCTCGTGTTGGCGCCGACAGGCGGGACCCGCCTATCAGGCAGAGGGGGCGTGCGGGTGCGGGCGCGCGTGTGCGGGCTAGGCTAAGTGGGCTGCCTTGGGCGGAATTAGCTTTTCCGTTTTCCTGGAATTTCTAATTGCTTTTCTATTTATTTTCTCTAGGGTTTTCAATTCAAATTCAAATCAAGTTTCAAATTCAAACCAAATCAAATGTGTGCATCATTTCGAAGAATATTTAGGCTCAATATGATGCAACATTCCATGACTCATATGTTTTGGGCAAAATAAAATAAATAATCCCTCACTAATACAACTTACTCTAATTAAAAGAGAAAGAGAGAGAAAACTAGAGAGAGAGAGAAACTAGAGTGAGATGGAGAAGAGTAACACCTGAATTTGGATGGTCATAAGAAAGAAATTTTATACCCCCAAATTCAGGGTGTTACAGACCTATCCCCCTTAAAAGAATCTTGCCCTTGAGATTCAGGGCTGGCTAGCAAAGAGTTCAGGGTACTTGGCTCTTAGATCATCTTCTCTTTCCCAGGTTGCTTCTTCTCTTGAGTGATGGCCCCACTTGACTTTGCACATCCAGATGGTGTTCCTCCGAGTGACCCGATCTGCTGTCTCTAGAATCTGCGTTGGCTTCTCAATGTATGTCAGATCCTCTTGAACTTCAAGGTCTTCCGTTGGCAACTGCTCTTCTGGTATTCATAAGCATTTCTTCAATTGAGACACGTGAAACACATCATGCACTGCGGACAAGTTCTCTAGTAAGCTGAGTTGATAAGCCACTTCTCCACGTCTTGCCTGAATCTAGTACGGACCGATATAGCGAGGGGCTAGCTTGCCTTTGACTCCAAACCTTTTGGTTCCTCTGATGGGTGACACTTTCAAGTAGACATAGTCTCCCACTTCAAAACTGAGTTCCCTTCTTCTGGTGTCAGCATAGCTTCGCTGTCTAGACTGCGCTGCTTTCAGATTTTCCCAGACCATCCTGATATTCTCTTCAGCTTCAAGCAAAATCTTCAGACCGAATACCTGCCTTTCGTCAGGTTGGTCCCAATGCAATGGAGTTCTGCAATTCCTCCCATAGAGTGCTTCGAATGGTGACATCTTTAGGCTGGCTTGATAGCTGTTTGTTGTAGGAGAATTCTATATACGGTAGCCTCTTGTCCCAACCTAACTGGTCTTGCAAAGCACAAGCTCTCAACATATCCTCAAGAATATGGTTGGTTCTCTCAGTCTGGCCATCTGTCTGCGGGTGGTAGGCTGAGCTAAACTTCAAGTGAGTACCCAAAGCTTCATGTAGCTGCTACCAAAAATAAGAGGTAAACTGGGTGCCTCTATCCGATATTATCTTCTTTGGAATACCATGCAAGCACACAATCTGAGACATGTATAACTAGGTCAACACTGCACTGTTATAGGTGGTCTTGACTGGTATAAAATGGTTTTTCTTTGTTAAACAGTCCACTACTACCCAGATGGAGTCATACCCAGCTCGAGTGCGGGGCAGACCAACTATAAAGTCCATCCCAATCTCATCCCATTTCCACTATGGAATCTGCAACTGCTGCAATAATCCTGCGGGTCACTGATGTTCTGCCTTGATCCTCTGACAACTGTCACATTTGGCCACATACTCTGCTATCTCTCTTTTCATACCATACCACCAGAATCTCTTCTTTAGGTCTTGGTACATTTTCTCGCTACCAGGGTGTATAGAATACGCTGTCTCATGAGCTTCCTTGAGGATCAGTTCCCGAATCGAGGTGATGTCGGGAACACATAGCCTATCCTTGAACCATACCACTCCTTCTGCATCTTCATGGAAATCTGGAACTTTCCCGTCTATGATTAGTTGCCGGATCTCGTTGATCTTCTCATCATCCTTCTGACCTTTTCTGATGTCTTGCTCCAGGGTGGGTTCAAGATCAATTGTCACTCCTTGAGTGTTGTTCAGAAATCTGAGACTCAGCCTGTCGAATTCCTTTGCTAGCTCAAACGACGTCGGATGAGCGGCCAACATGTTGATTTGACTCTTCCTGCTAAGAGCATCTGCAACCACATTTGCTTTGCTTGGGTGATAATGAATCTCCAACTCATAATCTTTGATCAATTCTAGCCATATTCGCTGCCTCATGTTTAACTCTAACTGAGTGAATATGTACTTGAGGCTCTTGTGGTTCGTGTAAATATCACACTTCTACCCATAAAGATAATGTCTCTAGGTCTTCAGTGCATGAACCACTGCTGCTAGCTCCAAGTCATGAGTGGGGTAATTCTTCTCATGAACTTTCAACTATCGGGACAACTATGCCACTACTTTCCCTTCCTGCATTAACACACATCCTAGTACGGTGTACGAAGCATCACAGTATACTAATAATGGCTTGTGAACATCTGGCAGAACTAACATCGGTGCTGTTGTCAACTTCTGCTTCAACATCTCAAATGATTCTTGGCACGCTGGGGTCCACTTGAAATCAACCTTCTTTGCTAGCAGGGCTGTCATTGGCCTGACAATCTTAGAGAAACCCTCAATGAAACGCCAATAATATCCGGCCATTCCAATAAAACTCTTGATTCCTCGGACATCTTTTGGTGCTTTCGAGTCCAGAATCGCTACTAACTTCTTTGGATCCATAGCTAGTCCATCTCGGTTTATAATATGACCCAAGAATAGAACTTCGCTGATCCAGAACTCACACTTGCTAAGCTTGGCATACAACTGGCAATCTCGTAGCCTCTGAAGTACTTTCCTCAAATGTTCCTCATGCTCTTGCTCATTCTGGGAATATACGAGAATATCATCAATTAACACCACTACGAACTTGTCGAGATAGTCCATGAACACACTATTCATCAGATACATGAAGTAAGCTGGCGTATTCGTTAATCCGAATGACATAACCATGAACTCATATAGTCCATACTTGGTGATGAATGTTGTCTTCGGTATATTTGCAGGTCGGATTCTGAGCTGATGGTAACCTGACCTCAGATCTATCTTTGAGAACACACTGACTCCTCTCAACTGATCAAATAAATCTTCTATTCTAGGCAGGGGGTACTTGTTCTTGATAGTGACTTCATTCAAAGCTCTGTAATCGATGCACATCCTCTTCGTACCATCTTTCTTCTCCACGAATAATACTGGGGCTGCCCATGGTGAGGTACTTGGTCTGATGTAGCCCTTCTCTAACAACTCATCAATTTGCTTCTTGAGTTCCACCAACTCTAGTCCGAACACTCGATAAACTCTCTTGGAAATAGGGGCGGTGCCTGGGATAAGCTCTATGGCAAATTCAACTTTCCTTTCAGGTGGCATGCCTGGTAACTCTTCAGGAAATACATTAGGGAATTCTGACACAATCCTAATTGCCTCAATCGGATTGGACTCCTTGTCATCTACTGATAAATGGTGATAGGCTCCTTCTAGTTTAGGTAAGTACAGTTTAGTTACTACTTCCTTTCCTGGTGGGGACACCAACTTGACTGTCCTCTTTTCACAACTGATAGTGGCTTGATTTCTGTGTAGCCAATTCATCCCTAGGATGACATCTAACCCTTGAGTTCCCATGACTACTAGGCTACCGGGGAAGGCTATCCCCCTTATTTCAATCCTTAGATTCAGACAAATCCTATCGGGCTGAACTTTTCCTCCAACTGAATTAACTCTTAAAGGTGGGATCATTGGTTCTATGGGGATGCTATTGATTCTACCTAAGATGCAGAAACAAAAGAATGTGTGGCACCAATATCAAATAGTACTTTTGCTGGGTAGGATTCGACTGGAAACATACCTACTGCCACGTCCTAAGCATCCTGGATTGCTTCAGCCTCCAGGTAGTTCACCTTTCCATGGTTGTAGGCCTGACCACGGACTCCTGGTGCTTGCTGTGGCGCTCCTTGTCTTACTGGGACATTGACTGCTGGCGGTTGCTGAGCTGCTTTCTTAGGACAGTTCTTCGCCCAGTGATTTTGTTCTCCATAGTAGAAGCATGCATGACCTCCTAGTTGTGCTGGGGCTACTTGGCCATTCTAGTTGGTTGCTGGGGCAGGAAGGCGAGCTACCTAGTTGTTCTGACGCTGGTATGGATTTCCTCCCGGCTGAGTGTTCTGACGGCACTGCTGCTGCTGAGGAAACTGCCTCTGGTACTGGTGCTGGTGCTGACGTTGATGTTGGTGCTAGTGACCTTGCTTGAATTGCTGGGGCGAGTTGCCTGAGTAGCGGGGACGACTGCTACTCTCGGCCTGAGGTCCACCAATCTTGCGTTTCCTATCCTCCATCTCCCAACGCTTCCTTTCAGTCATGATTGCTCTGTCTATCAAATGCTGGAAGGTGGGGAAAGTGTGGTTCATGAGCTGGTAATGGAGGGGATCAACCAATCCTCTCAAAAAGTGGTACTGCCGCTTGGCATCTGTGTTGACGTCTTCTGGGGCATAACGTGACAGCTGCAAAAACTTATTCCTGTACTCACTGACGGACAGAGGACCTTGCTTCAGGGTGAGAAACTCCTCCTTCCTCACTATCATCAGTCCCTCGGGCACATGGTAGCGACGGAAGTTGTCCATAAACTCCTCCCAAGTAATGGCTTCAGGGTTGGCATGGGTGGTGAGGTAAGACTCCCACCAAGACTGTGCTGCTCCCCTCAGCTGTCGGGGACCATACAACACCTTCTCACGGTCGTTGCACTAGGCAGTGTGCTACTCACGCTCCACGGTACGCAGCCAATCTTTCGCGTCCATGGGATCAGCAGAGTGGACAAAGATAGGGGGATGGCCCCTCATGAACTCTGCCCGCTTGTCTCTAGGCACTTGTGGCATCGGGACTTGCACTTGAGGCTGAGGTGGGGGTGGCTGCTGTTGCACCTGCTGCATTGCTGCTAAGGTATGTCCGATTGCCTGAACTGCCTGAGTTTGCATCATGAACATCTACTCGACTATCATCGGGGGTGGCGGTGGCAACTGCTGCTGCTGGGCTGCATCCTCCTGAGGTGCCTGCTATTCTGGCTGAGCACGCCTCGCATCTCTGCGCCTGTTCTCAGACATCTGTAGAAATCACCCACATATCAGACCCGACTCTGCAGTCTTTCAGCATAAGAAAAGATATACAGAAATCTTTATAGCACTAAACAATTGATCATCTTCACTGACAACTTCTCAGATAACGAGGAAAGTGGAAATAAATGGATTACCCAACTAAATAATTGACTTTATTAATAACTACACCAAGTTGTAGGGGATACCCACACCTTGGTGACAATCATTACAAAGATCCAACTTCATTACATGTCCATCATAGCAAGCATTCCAACATATGATAAGCAAACTAACTATAACTAAGACTGACTAGACTAAGACACTAGATTAAGCATTATTACAGACTCTGACTCCATCGATCTATGGATCTAAATCTATGCGGGTCCTGCAGTCTGGGGTACCATAGTCGAAGCGACCACGGGGCGGTGAACGGTAAGGGTGCTGAATCCCTATAGGGGTGGGAGAACCACCATCCAGATATTGGCATGCCGCGCACTCAGCACGCAATTCCGCAACCTTCGCCCGAACCTTGTCCAACTCGTTAAGGGCATGGTCCAACTCTGTGTTGAGCATGACAGCTAGGTTGACCATGCTGCTCAGCCTAGGATTGCCCTCACCTACTGGCGAGACAATCACACCTCCGACACTACCGGTCGATCGGCGAGGGTAGTACTTCAGGTCAAGGCCGTCAGCTACCCCGCTGAACAAAGAGCAATACTGAGAGAGTGCCCGTCGTGCTGCATCCTGCATGGCTACCTTGGCAGTGTCCCTCTCAGTGATAGAATAGTGCTCTGAGAAGGCCTCTGCACCTTGGAGATCATCGTTCGGACAGCGCACCAAGCAAGTAGCCTCCCACTGGTCCGGGTATAACCCACGACGATGCTGGTAGACTACACAACGATACTTGATAGACCAAGTGTGTCGGTCGAAGGCCTGATGCAACAGGATATCGAGAGCGTCGTGGAAGTGACACCTACGAGCAACGTCACGAGTGATGGGTCTAGCGATCCGCCCTTCCGGCTCCGGCTCCTTCGAGCGCTCCGTGTTGTGGCTCGAACTGCCACCGCGTCGTCGTCGTCTACATCTCCATCAGGGTCTCCTCCAGTAGCCGGGATGCCCAGTGGTGGTGCAGGGGGGCATCTCTGGCTGAGGTGCTGGGGAAGGAGGCCTCTCAGACTCCACCTCTAGCTAAGGTGAGGGGGAAGAGTCCTGCTGCTCCTGGCATCGGCGCTCCTGCTCCTCGTGCAGGAGACGATGCAGTCTCTCCAGGTGACTGACTGACCTGACACCGTGCGACGCAGGGGACACTCCGCCAGTCAAGAAGGCAAAAAGGGGATCACAGACTTATGTGCAGTGCACCTGATGCGAGCCATCTACAAAAGACATCGTAAGCACAAGAGTAGGAGTAGAACTATGAGACCAGAAAGTAAACAGAAAGAAAAGTGAGACAAAACTTTTGAGATAAGTAAATAATATAGAGTTGGTCAAGATGACCAACTTTTGAGAAGACACTAAGGTCAAGGTAAGAGTAAGGGTCTATAGTCCATAGGTCAACCATTCTAGTCTAGGTTAGCGGTCCTATAGTCAGCAAGGGCTCTGATACCACTCATGTCACACCTGGTTTTGGAAGGTAAACCGAATGCAAACCATGTACGTGCTAGGATCAGAACTCACGTACACAGCGATTACATAATTGGGCATCATCACACAATGCTTGAATTAAATAGCGGAAAGGTACTTAGTTACATCAAGATGTCTGAGACATCCATAGAGTCTAATACATAACCATAGTATTTAACATTAACATCAAAGTGCGGAGTAACGAAACGTAGAAGATAAGCCTACACATGCAGCCGACTGGGGGTTTGCCACTAAAGTAAACTAGAACTCGTCGTAGTCCTGGAACTCCTTAAAGTCCTCCATGTTACCAGCTTCACCTCCTGAGCACTGAGTACAGTGGGGACAACCTGGGGTGGGGTGGTTTGTAAAGCAAGGGTGAGTGCACATCAACGTACTCAGCAAGTGTCCTGTTTGGCTAAGGTGGACTAGCTGTATGTGGAGTTAAGGTTAAGCAGTTGCTTTTAGTTGGTCAAGTTTTATTACTATAAGTAGAGCCAAATTTTAGTAATAACCCAGTTATTACTTAGAAGCACTCCTTCCAAGAGGAAATACCATAGATCAGAATTATAATCACCATAGCTAGTCGTCATCATAAAAGTACTCAAAGTTCTTCTAATCGAAGAGGATCCCAAGGCTGCTCATAACTGTGAGCACGACTGATATACCAGTTTCTAACACTCTATAGAGGTTGCACACTTTACCTACAAGCTGTGATTCCCATTCTGCCTGGGGTTCTAGCCTCCCCATTGATCACTACCAAGGTGACCTAGCAGGGTCTCACTACGTAGCCTTTACAAAGATTTCCCAGAGGTCATAGCCGCCCGTTAGGTTTCTCCAGTTTGATAAACATAGTACATCTCCCCAAAAGAAGGGTGACTAACAAAACCAAATCAAAGAACCTCTGCAACCAACTTCGGCAGAGCAAGTACTGTGCCCGGACCCCATTGACAGCCCTACGGTGAAGCCAACTACTCCACTGGTTCCTCTAATTAATCAGCTAAGGGCATCCCATTCCACCCTCATGGTTGCACTGTTATCCTAGGTTGTCACTCCCCAAATAGGTCCTTATGGAGAGGTACTCAAGAAATAGCCTGAGCCCCCTATAGAATCATAAGAACCCCATCAGGATAATATCATCGTATCCTAAAAGATCACATCATGTTCATTGATTAAGTTAAAGCAATAGCATAAGCTAACCATGATTAACCCAAAAAGGTAAGCAAGGGTAAGGTAAATACAGACTAGTCAATCCTTAGGTTTCAATAAAGTAATGCGGGACAGTGAATTATAAAGTAAAGTAGGACATGATAGGTCTAAGGACACTTGCCTTCACCAGGTTGTTGCTCAGAGGGATCTTCAGCAAAACACTCAGGAACGACGAGCTGCTCGTTGTCTAAATGAAGCGAGCATACATTCAATACATTTGGAAAGTAAAAATGAACATCACATCAAACATGTACAAACATTTGAATCACAACTCAGAAGAGGTAATACTAAATAAAGGAGAATAAGATCAAGTTATAAAATGGACTAATCTCAATTGGGGATTAATTACTCTCTAAGTGTTGGAACATAGATCAAAAGGGTTAAGTAATAATTATACCAAGAAAAGATTAAATTATAAGATGAACTACTCTCATTTAGGAATTTGATTATCCTTTAAGTGTTATCCATAATTACATACCTAATTCTATTTATTTCATTAAGACCTAGAGGTTAAACCAATAATGGATTCATGAAATGCATAACACTAATCTCACAAGATTAAATATACTTTACCCCTAGGATTCTCCTTTTTATTTATTTCATTAAATAAATAAATCAACATATACTTTAATTCTATATTCTAAGTGTAAAAATTAAAGTATACAAATTATAGTTGGTCATATTTTATTTGAACAGAGAATAATCTTGTGAACATTTTGCAATTTGAACCACTAAATTTGGAGTTCATATGAAAAAGATATGAAATAAACAAGTTTTGAAGTTTGAAATATGAAATTAGGGCTAAATCTGTGATTAAATAAAAGTCCAGGGGGCTATTCTAAAGAAACCAGGGACCTATGCGCTAAAACCGAGGACAGCGGGTTGATTTCCTAAAACCAGGGGTCTCTTAAGCAAAACAACCACGCAAAGGGGTATGGGGTAACCTCAGCCGTCGGATCCGACATCAACGGCCCAGATTAGATCACGCGGTCGCACGCGCGGGCGCACGTGCGCGGCTGACAAGCGGGGCCAGGGTGCCAGCGAGCCAGGGCGGGCTGACCGGCCAGGCCTAGGGGCAGAGATGCGAGTGAGGGGGAGAGAGGAGAGACGGTTGGATCTGGATCGGAGGGCTACGATCAAATTCGCTCTGGTTGAGTCTAAACCGCCCAATCTCAGGTGGACGACCGAGATCTAACGGTAGGGGGCGAACTTGGGCGCGGTGGCGCTGCTCGGTCCCGCGGCGGGAGTTCACCGGAGACGAGCAGACCGGCCACGACGGGGCTCTGGTGGCTTAGGAAAAGGGCCAGACATGTTCAGCATGTCACGGTGAACACGACTGTGGGCGCAGAACCGGCATGGGGGCGCCAGAGAACGCAGACCGCGGTGGAAAAGGTTCCGCGGCGGCGCAGCTAACTCTGGCGAGCAATTGCGCGGGCTCTGGTGCGGTACTTGGCAAATTAAGGGCATGGAAAGGTTTCTCACCTCGAGTGCGAACTCCGGGACGCTTGGAGAACGGTGGGGGTGCGGTGGAGCCTTAGGTCGACGGCAGCAGGGCTCCGACTGCGCAAAACTGCTCCGGTGAGCGCGGACCGGACGAGACAGTGAGGGAGAGGGCACATCGAAGGGTTTCCCGAGTAGCTGACGGCAAGGCGAAGCTCACCGTGGCACTGGATGGGGCACAAGCGCAACGGTGGCCACAGAATAGGAAAGAGTCGTCGGCAGGCGGTGGTGGGGCTCTCGGTTTGCGCGGGCAGAGCGAGCGAGAGGGCGAGGGAGCTAGGCAGAGGGCACAAATGAGAGAGGGGAGGTGGGCGTCCATGGCGGGGAGATCGTGGGCGGGAGGTTGAGGACGAGCTGACAGGTGGGGACGGCGGGACAGAGAGAGGGGAGCGGATGCACGCGAGAGAACTAGCGCTGACAGGTCTGGCCCACATGACAGAGAGAGAGGGAGGCGCCCTCGGGTTGGCGCCGACAGGAAGTACCCGCCTGTCAGGCAGAGGGGGCGCGCGGGCGCGCGCGGGGGCTAGGCTAAGTGGGCTGCCTTGGGCGGAATTAGCTTTTCCATTTTCCTGGAATTTCTAATTGCTTTTCTATTTATTTTCTCTAGGGTTTTCAATTCAAATTCAAATCAAGTTTCAAATTCAAACCAAATCAATTATGTGCAACATTTCAAAGAATATTTAGGCTCAATATGATGCAACATTCCATGACTCATATGTTTTGGGCAAAATAAAATAAATAATCCCTCACTAATACAACTAACTCTAATTAAAAGAGAAAGAGAGAGAGAGAGAAAACTAGAGAGAGAGAAACTAGAGTGAGATGGAGAAGAGTAACACCTGAATTTGGATGGTCATAAGAAAGAAATTTTATACCCCCAAATTCAGGGTGTTACAGCAGGACCTGCTTCGGCTGATTCTGCCGTTCTTCGGCTTCAGCTATTTCTTTCTGCTTCCGAATAGTGACTTGGCATGTCCTTGTTGTATGCCCCTTATCTTCTCCACAGAATAGACAAAACAACCTTCTTGATTGGGAGCTGAATCTTCCGCCGAAGCTTCTACCTCCTCTGCCTCTTGGAGCTGGTGGCCTGTAGTAACTTTGTTGCGTCCCTGATGATTGGGAGATTTGTTGATGGCCTTGAGTTTGATTTCTCCTATCGTCGCTTGAGTTGAGATTGTGGATTGTCCTGACATGCTTGGGGTGGAGTCTTCCTCCGAAGCCCCTAGTCATCTCAGAGTATCTATAGGCCTCTTCCCTTCTCTGCCGAAAGTCATTGTCGGCCCTGATGTACTTGTCCATCTTCTGTAGAAGCTTCTCCAAAGTTTGTGGTGGCTTTCTCATGAAATACTGCGCTGTCGGTCTTGGTCAGAGCCCTTCAATCATAGCCTCAATAACAGTCTCATTTGGCACCATTGGCGCCTGGGCCCTGAGCAGCGGTGGACCGGAGGTTTTAGGGGCCCGAGGCAAATTTAAAATAGAGGCCCATCAAACTATTGTTTTATAAAAATGGTACCAATATATAAACTCAAGACACATCTAAAAATATTCATACCAAGCAACAAATAAATAAAAAGAAACATATTATAGTATTATCTAAAAAGTTCTTTTAACATGTTTAAATACGACCGGGTTGTGAACGCTTCGTGGCTGCTAATTATTTGACATTTCACTATTAAGCTATTGTGTCTAATAGTCTAATTACTAAATGTATAACTAGGTTCAGGGCCCTATATAATTGGGGGCCCGGGGCAGCGGCCCCTCTGCCCCACCCTTAGGGCCGTCACTAGCCCTAAGACGCAGAAACCTTCGGACATACGCCTGCAGGTATTCCACATGGTCATATGTGCATTGGAACAGAGCTTGAGCAGTCACTAGCTTCATCTAGAAACCCTAGAAACTAGTTACTAGCATGTCCTTCAGCTTCTATCAAGACGTGATTGTTCTCGGTCAAAGGAAGGAATACCATGTTTGGGCCACGCTCCTGACTGCCATGACGAAGGACTTTGCCATAACAGCAATGTTGCCACCATATGATGATATGGTCGCCTTGTAGCTCAGGAACTGCTTCGGATTAGAATGCCCATCATACATGGGAAGTTGTGGTGGTTTGTAGGATGGTGGCCATGGGGTAGCCTGCAACTCTGCTGCTAGAGGAGAAGCATCATCAAAAGCAAAGTTACCATGATGGAAATCATCATACCATACATCATCATAGCTTGGGCTTTCTTGACAAAGCTCTCTCTGCTGTGGCCTTTGTCCTTGCTTGTCTTGCGTAATATGGCGAATTTCTTTGGTAGCTTCATCAATTTTCTTTTGAAGTTCAGCTAGCCGAAGCATTTTCTCTCTCTTTCTCTCCACTTGTTGGTGGATGGCCTCTAGGTCTCTGATCTCTTGGTCTAGCTCCTCCTCTTGCGGTGTTGGGCTTATGACCTTCCTTTTCTAGTTTTAGGCTTCTCTCAGAGGGAGCCCTTCTTGGTTGATGTCCAGCGGTGCAAGAGTAGCCCCTAACGCTATTGCTTTCTTCAGAGGCATGATGAAGGTGAGTGCTTGAGATGTTGTCGAAGGTGGTCGTTTGAGTTCACCGGAGGTGGGCACTAATGTTGGTCGTTTATTCTCAAATGCTGTGAATCAAGAACAAGGCAACACAATTATTAAAGAACAAGGACCTTTGTCCTTCGAAACATTATTTCCTTTAGAATATAATGATCTTCTGACGAAGGTCATGAAAGACATGCTTCATCATTTACTATAATAATAATTCATAGAGGCGACATGTTATGTAATCCGTTCATCTATTTATGTATTTAATTTTTAATAAGTGTATTCATGACTATTACAAGATTTATATTACATTGATACCTTCGGCTTGATCGAAGGTGCTGATGCGAGAGCAAGTCCAATTCAACGTGAACAGTACGGGGTACTGTTCACCTATTTATGGCACGGGACACAGCCCGGGTAAAAATACATTTATGACATGTATTCATAATTGTAACATAAATCATTAGGGACTAGCTAGTCTTTTCCTCTTCGGATCAGCATCATGCTTGATCTTTGACACCACTTTAGGCCGAAGCTGTTGCTCTTTGGCTATAGCTTCGGCATTCATCATTGTCATTTTCGAGCTATATCTTTGTCTTAAAGACCTTTGGCAGAGAAGAAGACTCCCATCATGAACCTTTGTTTATGATGAAGATCCTGTAATACTCGACATTATGCTAGAAACAAATGGTTAGTCATGTTTTTGAGGACCTTCAGAGGAGGAAGGCCCCCAACAGATCCCATCTCTAGAATAACTTTAATTAGGTAATGAATTCATCAAGATAAATGAAGTTAAGTAATTTAATCCACTGAGATAGACAGTACTTAGAAAACCACCAACCTCTAAGTGTATTAACCTACCCTAGAACCTAGATTTCACTCTGGTGTTTGTTATTTTCTATTAAACTTGTGTTCACTTGGTTGTACATGTTTGGTGTACTGTTTCTTTATCATTTCCCAAATGTGTTGAATGAATGATTGCTTGCATAGACAACGAGCAGTCCAAGGTTTCCAAGTGTGTTGCAGGAGACTTCCCTGAGCAGCAACTTGGTGAAGGCAAGTGTCCTCTGACCCATTATGTGCTATTTACTTTATAATTCACTCTCCTGCATTACATAATTAAAACCTAAGGATTGACTAGCTTTGTATTTACCTCGTTATGGTTAGCTTCATGCTATTGCTTTACTTTAATCAACAAACATGATGAGAACATTTATGATACGATGATGTTATCTTGATTATTATGATGAACTTGTGATACTTTAGGGGACTCAAACTGTTTCTTGAGTACCTCTCCGTAAGGACCTGTTCGTTGAGAGACCACTCAGGATAATAGTACAACCATGAGGGTGGAATGGGATGCCCTTAGCTGATTATTTAGATGAACTTGGGGGTGTAGTTGGCTTTGCCGTAGGGTCATCAATGGGGCCGGGGCATATTGCTTGCTCTGCTAAGGGTGGGTGCCGAGGTTCATTCGATTTGGTTTGTTAGTCATCCACTTTAGGGAGGAGTATTGTTTTTGTACGACTAGCGAAACCTAACGAGCAACCACACACCAGGGGAATCTTTGTAAAGGCTACGTAGTGAATCTCTGGCCATTCACCTCGGAAGTGAAGATCGGGTCTGTACAACCTAGGTTGGGAAGGGACCACAACTCGTGGGTAAAGTATGCAACCTCTATAGAGTGTTAGAAACTAGTATATCGGTCATGCTCATGGTTAAGAGCAGCCTTGGGATCCTCTTTGATTAGAATAACTTTGGATACTTTTCGATGATGGTAACTGGTGATGAGTATAAGTGTGGTTTCTGGTATTTCCTCTTGGAGAGAGTACTTCTGGGTAATAACTTGGGTTTATTACTAAAATTTGGCTTTCTACTAGTAATAAATACCTGACCAACTAAAAGCAATTGCTTTAAGCTTAACTCCACATACAACTAGTCTACTTTAGCCAAACGGGACATTTGTTGAATACATTGATGTGTACTCACCCTTGCTTTAAAAACCACCCAACCCTAGGTTGTCCCCATTGCAACCAGTGCTCAGGAGAACATGAAGGCAACATGGAGGACTTTCAGGAGTTTTGGGACTTCGACGAGTTCTAGTCGTGTTTAGTGTCAAACCACCATTCAGCTGCCCGTGAAGGCCTTATCTTTGTACGTTTCGAATCCGCACTTTGATTATGATAATCACTATGTTAAGTTAATGAATTTGTGGATGTATTGGACATCTTGATGAAATAAAGTACTATTTCCACCATTTATTTTGAGCAATGTGTGATAATATCCAACTATGTAATCACTGTGTGAGTTTCTAATCCTGGCACATACATGGTTCGCATTCGGTTTGCCTTCCGAAACCGGGTGTGACGTAAGTGGTATCAATACCTTGCTGACTGTAGGACCGCTAACCTAGACTAGAATGGTCGTCTTAAGGACTATAGACCCTTACCCTCACCTTGACCCTTGGTGTTACTTCAAAAGTTGGTCATCTTGACCAATTCTATGTTATACTACTATATACACTCATCTTACAAAATTTTTATCTTACTTTACTTGTGATTTTTTGCTGGTCATATAGTTCTGTTCTCACTCTTGTGCTTACGACATCTTTTGTAGATGGCCCGTCTTAGATGCACTGCACGTAAGTCGGTGATCCCTTTCTTGCCCTCTCGCCTTGTGGAGCGTCCACTGCGCCGCACGGTGACTGGACAGTCGAGTCACCTAGAGATACTGCACCACCGCCTGCACGAGGAGCAAGAGCACCGACGCCAGGAGCGGGAGCAGCAGGACTCTTCCCCCTCACCTCAGCAGGAGGTGGAGTCTAGGAGGCAGCCCTCCCCTGTGCCTCAGCTAGAGGTGTCCCCTGCACCACCACAGGGCACCCCAGCTACTGTAGGAGACCCTGATGGAGACAATGACGACGGTGGTAGTTCGAGCCACAGCATGGAGCTTTCGGAGAAGCAGGAGCCGGAAGGTTGGATTGCCCGACCCATCACTCGTGACACTGCTTGTGGTTGTCATTTCCACAACGCTCTTGACACCTCACTGTGTCGGGCCGTCGACTGACACACTTGGTCCATCAAGTACCACTGTGTAGTCAACCAGCATAGTCGTGGGTCATACCCGGACCAATGGGAGGCTACCTGCTTGGTGTGCCATCTGGACGATGATCTTCGGGGTGCAGAGGCCTACTCAGAGCATTATTCTATCATTGAGCGGGACACTACAGAGTAGAGATGGCAACGGGTACAAACCCGCTGGGTTTTACCGTCCCAAACCCGTACCCGTGAAAAATATCTATGCCCATTAAAAAACCCGTACCCATGACGGGTTTGAGATTTTGCCCAAACCCGTACCCATCGGGTTAACGGGTACCCATGGGTTACCCACGGGTTTCATCTCCAATATACTTGTTCTTCTCATAATCAATAAGTATCGTAATGATTAATGATATCATGATCCAAAATCTATGTAATGAACAACGAGTTCATGATTTGGTATAAAAATTATTAGTAGAGAGAATGAAATACAAATAATAAGTTGTATAATTAAGTGACCTTGCACTAAGTTATACATCCACCACATATATAACGCTAGTAAAAACTATAATATCAAGCAAGCAACACTCTCACCGACTACTGATACATTCACCAATTGATAAAAAAAATATGAAGTAAATAAGGAATAACAAGTTTGTTGTTCGTTTATAAAATAAAATGACAATATGCACTAGGTTTGGTCGGGTTTAAAAAACCCACGGGTTCACGGGTTTGGGTACTATAGGAACAAACCCGTACCCATAAACCCGCTGGGTACAGATTTATGCCCGTTAACAAACCCATGGGTATGAAAATTGACCCAAACCCGTACCCTAATGGGGTAAAAACCCATCGGGTTTCGGGTTTCGGGTACCCATTGCCATCTCTACTACAGAGGCAGCCATGCAGGATGATGCACGACATGCACTTTCGCAGTACTGTTCGTTGTTCAGTGGGGTTGCTAACGGCCTCGACCTGAACTATTACCCCCGTCGTTCAATAGGTAGTACCGGAGGTGTGATTGTCTCACCCGTTGGTGAGGGCAATCCTAGATTGAGCAGCATGGTCAAACTAGTCACCATGCTCAACACCGAGCTGGACCACACACTTGACTAGTTGGGCAAGGCTCGGGCGGAGATTGCAGAATTGCGTGCTAAGCGCGCGGAGCGCCACCATCAAGAGGATGGTTCTCCCGCCCCTGTTGGGACTCAGCACCCTTACCTCTCGTCGCCCTGGTCATCATGCTTATGGCACCCCTGACTGCAGGACCAAGATAGACTTAGAGCCCTAGATCGCTAGAGTTGGAGTTTGTAATAAATGTTTAAATCAGTGTCTCAGTCTTAGCTAGTTTTAGTTTGCTTATCATGTGCTGCCATGTTTGTTGTGATGAACTTATGATGGATTTGGCTCTTTGTAATGATTGTCATCGAGGTGTGAGTACCCCCTGCAACTTGGTGTAATTATTAATAAAGTTAGTCATTTAGTTGGGCAACCTTTTATTTCCACTTTCCTCTTAATTTGAGAAGCTGTGTTGGCTGTGTTGAGAGTCAATGAAGATGCTCATTTGTTCAGTGTCATGAAGACTTCTATATATCTTTTCTTATATGGAAAGACTACAGGGTTAGGTCTGATGTGTGTATGCTTTCTACAGATGTCTAACAATAGGCATCGAGGTGGAAGGTGTGCCCAGCAAGAGTAGCAAGCACCACAGGATGAGGCACCTCAGCAGCAGTTGCCACCAACACCCCCAATGACAGTCGAACAGATGTTTTTGATGTAGACTTAGGCCGTTCAAGCGATTGGTCAGACTCTGGCAGCCATGCAACAGGTGCAACAACAACAACGTCAGCCTTGTAACACCTCTGGTGTTACCAGAACTAAAATTTGAGCATGACATCATATGCATTGACATTTCATTATGTTTGTTACACCTAGAATGCATCCACTAGGCTAAAACTTCAAAACAAGTGTGATGTGGTGACTTGAAGTGTTCTTAACCCTAGAGTAGGGTACTTAACCATGGGATTGGGGTATATGGGTGAATGTGAGGCCAAATTGAGTATTACCTCAAAAGTTATTGAAAACGTTCACAGGAGCCAAAGTTTGATGAATTTGAGTGGCACACAAACCCTAGAGTACTCAAAACCCTAAAGAGAACCCTGGAAACCCTAATTTGTGCCCTATATGGTGATTTCAATTTCTATACACTTTTGGACCAAAATGCATATATCAAAGTGGTAAAGTATCAAAAACCAAACAACTTTTATATTTGAAGATTTCCAAGTTATGTGGAACAATTTGGACTTAATTGCAAAAAGCCTCAAGAGTATCCATGTGGCTTAACTCTGAAATAGCAGTGTGATTAGGCCAAGTTTGGGGCCTTGTATTTCTTAATCCATGAAGGTTTTGCCATAGGTCAATACAACAAACTTGTAGAGCTATATTAGGGGTATAAGTTTGATTAAGAGACTAAGCGTTGGTGCTGTATGAAAATGGGAGATAAATGGACTTAAAGTCAGGCTGTCAGTCAATCCTCAAGCTGAATTTCGACTGACAGTGAACTGGGACAAACTTTGAGAGCAATTTTGAGCAGGATCCAGTGGATGTTTGATTAATATTTCTATAACAAAATCAAAGCTGGTTTGTAGGAGATCAACTTTGCTACAGACAGATTAGTAGGATGTCACATGAAAAATTGAGAACAAAGCTCTCCAATTCGCTCTGTTAGAACGTCAGATGGAGAACGTGATGGTACAGTAACTGAACCAGATCGTGGATTCAGTGAACCTGTCACCGCCAGTGGGCGTGCGCTGCGATCCTCGCCGGTGTTGTGATTCGTGTGCTCTGGTGTGCGGATAACGGCTGACGGTGAAAAGATCTTGACCGCGGATGAGGCCGTGAGCTGGCCGCCGTACCCATTTGCCCTGCGGCCGGTCGAGATGACCCTCGCCGGAGTTTTCCACTTGCCTCCTATACGCCACATATTCTAAAGTATTACCACGTCGCAGTAGACCGCCGTAGGTAGCCTGTCCATCGCCTGAGACCTTGCCCCGGTGAACGCCACGGTAATTCGCACCGGTGACTCACCCCCTCTCCGGCCACCAGCTTTCCTTTTCTAAATTTGGAGCCACCGCTCATGGACACTATAAATTGAGTGCACAACAAGCTCCGTTAGTTTATTACGAACCCCGAGCACCAACCCTCGCCTCTGATTAACCACTGTAGACTGTGAATTTTGGTTTTGCCCCAAATCAGCCAAACTCGCCGCCGAGAAGAGCTCTTCCGTGGCCAGCGTCGCCTAAGGTAGTTCTAGGCCAATTACGATCTGTTCTAGCTTCCTTTCAGTGTGACGATGCTTCCCATACTTAGAATTCGAACGTTACCATGCCTCATCATCGGGAACGGCTCGGCCCGCCCTCGGTTTTTGCCATCGTCGTAGATAGAAGAATCCAGTGCCGGCTTAGCTCGAATTGAGCATGGCCTAGGCTAGCCTGGGTTTGGGGATTCCGATCAGGTGCTTGGTTTCATCAGGCATCGCCATTTGGGGCGAGTTCCCATGAGAGATGGCCGGCGGGTGAGCTCACCGTCGCTAGGGGTTGAATTGGAGAAGGAATAGAAGTGCAGGGGTGTATGCGCAAATGTCATCGAGACAAATAAACAATATCGCGGGCTCTTTACCGGTTTTTCAAATCACCGAGGGTCCCTGCGCAAAATCGCCAGCACGGGCGCGCGCGGATGCGTTTTGCCTGGTCGTGGGCCGGATCGGGCTAGAATCAGCCCAGTACTATTCATCATTTTCCTTTTTCCTTTTTCTACTAGACTTAGAAAATAGTAGGAAATTCTAGAAAAATGGTAAAATTATGAGACCAATTTTTTCTAAACTCCTAAATTTATCTAGTATTTAATAAAAATAGTTCCAAGATTTTTAGTTCAAACCTGGAATTATTTAGCATTTAAAGATGCCTAAACCTAGCTTTTTAGAATTTTAGAATTAATTTGGTAGCTCCAAAAATAATAAAACTTTTTGGGTAACCTTAGTTTGATGATTAAAGCCCTTGGGTAGAGTTCGAATTGATTTGGACATTGTTTGGTCCCAAACCCAATACACTAGCTTCCTAGGGTATAATTGCCTAACCCTAAAAGAATACTAACTCAGGAAACCCTAGTAACTAGTGTGTACCGTGAAGGAAAGTTGTATTCAAAATACAACTTGGAATGTTTCCATTATATACCTGCATATTCATAGCATCACATGAGCATTCATGTTTATGTACTGTTATGTATAGAAAACGAAGAAGAAGTTGTAGTTGAAGAAGTTGTCCCACAAGCTGAGAATCCACCGGTTGAGAACAACTTCTATTTTGACATCTGTGGGACAGACCTAGAGCCTCTCGCAACACAAGGCAATCCCCAGTGCATTTACCCCTTTTCCTTGTTGTTTTAAACTCTTTATCACTTGAGATGATGCATTAGGTGATAGGAGTTGTGTGCTAAACAATTGCTGCATTTCCTTGGAACTGATTACCATTCCTTGATACCCGTTTTACTTAAAGTTTTCTGATGCTTGGCTGTGCTTTAGAAAACAAAATGTTTTGCTTTAACAAAAGATGATGCTTCATTTGGGATGGGAAGTTTTCAAAGAAAAGACTTGATGGTGAATCCATCATGGCCATGATGGGTTCAACATCTGAAAAGATGTACCTCTGTCAGGTACCAAACTTTGGGTGGTAAATGATAAAGACGAGACCGGGCGGGTGACTTGCACGAGAAGGAAGTTTCGGTGTAGTGTCTCCGTCTGAGTCGCTTAAGGACCGAGCTGATGTGGGCCTGTTGGCCAAGGACCCTTTAATTGGCCACATGCCTCATCATGGGTAAGCTTTGCCTCGATCGGACCAATACCAAAAAGGCCACCACGCAATGGGAGTGGAGAGATGGCGAGAGTAGCGTGTACCCTCCGTGGCAAGAGGCTGGACGGTGGTGTATCTATGCTCTCGGTTAGCGTGAACCCTTTTGGTCTTGAGAAACCTGGTGGCGAGTTGACACATGCAAGGGTTAAGTGCTACATATGTCATGTGGTTGGAGATCCCCAACTGGGTATTAATCGATTCGGATCGCCGTTACTTCTCGGACATGAAGACTTGGTCACTGACTTACACGTAGCATTCTAGTGAACTGAAGGGATGATAAAAGATGGCTAGTGTAGGCCAAGTGCTTGAACTAGGATAGAAAGAACTCTAGATACAGGTAATGATTTAACCTGATAATAAAACTGGATTTTTAAGGATCCACTACTAGTAAGCATTTCTGCAAACATAGTCTTTGATTCTTGATCAACTTTACCTTGAATCCCACAAGCCAGCATATCCTTGAGAGTCTTTTCCTTTGTCGGGTAAGACTTGCAAAAGTACACTCCGTACTCAGGGTTTTCGAACCCATGTTGTTGTAGGTGATGAAATAGCCGAGTTTTGCTATTTCTGCTAGAAGGTGGTGCCAAAGCAGGAGGAGAACCAGTAAACTTGTTGGCAGGAGGATGTTTTACCTCCCTGTCATGTAATAATAATTTATGCACTCATACACCCGGTGTTCTAATAAATACTATCTCTATATTTTATATAAATGTAAATTATGTTATTGTAATCCTTCCGCTTTTTCCTTACTAAGATTGTGTGTGTAATGTCTGCGTGATGGGTGAAGCGCTCTTGGGCGATATTGTCACACCCGGTTTTAGAAGGCAAACCGAATGCGAACCATGTACGTGCCAGGATCATCAATTCACGTACACAGCAGTTACATAACTGGACATCATCACACAGTGCTCAAATAATAACAAAAAGGGTAATAATAGTCGATTATATCATGATGTCCAAGACATCCACATAGTCTTTAACAATAATCAAAGTGCGGAAAAGAAACGTAGATACACACGACCTACACAGGCAGCCGACTAGGGGTTTGCCGCTAACCCACACCTAGAACTCATCGTACTCTTGGAACTCCTAGAAGTCCTCCTCCATGACTTCATCTTCACCTGAGCAGTGGTTGCAACGCAGACAACTTGGGGGGGGGTTGGTGTGTGAAGCAAGGGTGAGTACATATCAACATACTCAGCAATATGTTCCGTTTGGCTGTAGTGGACTAGCTTTATGTGGGGTTAAGTCAAGCAGTTGCTTTTAGTTGGTCAGGTTATTATTACTAGTAGAAAGCCATGTTTTAGCATTAACCCAAGTTATTAACCCAATGTATCCTTTCCAAACGGAAAGAATACCACTTACCATCACCATAGTCATAACCAAAATCATCATCCTCATCACCACCTATGAACCATACATCTCTGATCAAGTATCTCTAATCAATGGAGCTCCCTTGGCCGCTCATAACCGCGAGCACGGCTGATATATCAGTTTCATAACACTCTGCAGAGGTTGCGCACTTTACCCACAAGCCATGATTCCCTCTTGCCTCGGGCCGATCAAATCCTTAAAAACTACCAAGGTGAAGGCAGGGTCTCACTACGTAGCCTTTACAAAGATTTCCTGGGGCTGTAGCCGCCCGTTAGGTTTCCTAAATGCACCACACTCCTCCCCAAGGGGCGAACCAACCTTGTCAGAGCGAGCCGTATACACCGAGCCCCATTAACGGCACGACGGCGAAGCGAACTACACCCCAGTTCCTCTAATTACTCAGCTAAGGGCGTCCCACTCCACCCTCATGGTTGCACTGTTTTCCCGGGCGGTCATCCAACGAACCAGTCCTTACGGAGAGGCACTCGAGAAACAGCTCAAGTCCCCTTAAGGGCCACAAGTATATCATCATAATCAAAAGGGAAAACAGCGTATCATAGATAATCTCATCATGTTCATTGATTAATGTGAAGCACTAGCATATAGCTAAACTGAAATAACCCAACCAAAATAGGTAAACAAGGACAAGATAAACCAAAAGCTAGTCAATCCTTAAGTATAAATTGTATAAATGCGGGGAGTGAATTATAAGAATGAGTAGGACATATATGGGTCTAGGGACACTTGCCTTCACCAACCGACTGCTGCTCAGGGTCTTCACCTATAATTCCTTCGGACTCCACCAACTGACCGTTATCTATACGAGTTCAAACATACATTCCACACATTTAATACAAAAGAGCAGTACGCCATACAATAGAATGTAATAAATAAACAGACGTTCGACACAGGGTTCACATCTATGACTAAGCGAGAACGGGAAAGTAACGGTCGAGGCTACGGTCGAAGAGCGATCACGTCACACGATTGTAAATTAAAATACTCGTCTAAACAGAATGGTATTATTTTAGCCATCACATTAAGCATAGGGCAAAGTCATGTTCCATGTTTAATCATTATGAATAGATCAAGGTAATTTAAAAGGATTGTCGCGCGGCGAAACGAGTGACACAACACTTAAATTGAATTAAGAAATAAACTGACTCGTCGCGCGACGGAGCGCGCAACGAGACACTTGCATTAATTATAATGAGACGTTAAGCGTCGCGCGACGAAACGCACAAAGACATACGCCATCTAAACTGAATTTAAAACGAAACATTGCACGACTAGACGCGTGACGCCACACATTAAATAATATGAAATTAAGATGAATCGTCGCGTGACGAAGTGCTCGACGCAACACACTAATAAATTCTTGAAATTAAACTCATTCATCGCGCGACGAAGAACGCGACGCAGCATGTTCATTAAACTGAATTTAAAACTAATCAAACTAAAATTCAAATGTTGTTTTTACTAGTGCTGCCTGCGTGGCAGGGCGCACGCGGTTGAGGGCACGCACGCGGCCGAGGGCGCGGCGGCCAGGGCACGGCGGCCATGGCGCGCGGCTAGGGGCACGGCGGCCGGGGACGGCGGCGTGGGTGCTGCCGGAGATGGCACGGGGGTGCGACCGAAGAGGCGCACGGGTTGCACGGCCAGGAGGGCGCGGGGGCGCGGCTAAGGGAGGGCGCGAGGCACGCGGCTGGGAGGGCGCACGGGGCGCGGCTGAGGAGGCGCGCAGGGGCGCGGCCGAGGGGCGCGGGGGGCACGACCAGGGAGGCACGCGGGGGCGGCAGCCAGGGAGGCGTGGGGGGCACGGCCGGGAGGGCGCGGCCGAGGGGGCACGGCCAAGGGGCACGGTCAGGGAGGCGCGAGGGGTAGGGGAGAGGAGGAAGAAGAGGAAGGGGAGAGAGAGAGAGAGGGGGGAGGGGAGCTCACCACGGGGATCCAAATTCGACGATCAGCGTCTCCAAAACCTAGGGCACCACGGGGAAGAGAGAGAGGTGGGAGAGAGAGGGAGTTGTGCGTGGGAGAATTGAATGAGGGGAAAGAGACCAGGGTAGGGGGGCGTGACATGGGGGAGGCTCAAGGCGCCAGTGGCGTGCGGGCCAAGGCCGGGCCGAGCTATACTGCTTTGAAATTGGGAAGAAGAAGCGAAACAGAAGAGAAAAGAGAGTAACACCTGAATTTGGTGAGTAAAAAGAAGAAAAAATTCTACCCCCAAATTCAGGGCGTTACAAACCTACCCCCCTTAAAAGAATCTCGCCCTCGAGATTCAAGGTTGGCCAGTAAAGAGTTCAGGGTATTTGGCCATCAGATCATCTTCACACTCCGAGGTTGCTTCTTCCTCAGAGTGGTGACTCCATCTGACTTTGCACATTCTGATAGTTTTCCTCCAGGTGACTCTGTCTGCAGTCTCAAGAATCTGCGCTGGCTTCTCTATATAGGTCAAGTCCTCTTGGACCTCCAGACCTTCCCCTGGCAACTGCTCTTCTGGCACACACAGACACTTCTTCAACTGAGACACATGGAAGACATCATGCACTGTGGACAAACCTTCTAGCAGACTGAGCTGATAGGCCACTTCTCCGCCTTGCGAGAATCTGATACGGACCAACGTAGCGGGGTGCTAGCTTGCCTTTGACTCCGAATCTTCTGACTCCTCTGATCGGTGATACTTTCAAATAGACAAAATCTCTGACTTCGAAACTCAACTCTTTCCTTCTTGTGTCTACATGGCTTCGCTACCTTGATTGCGCTATCTTTAGATTCTCTCAAACCATCTTGATGTTCTCTTCAGCTTTGAGTAGAATGTCTGGCCCGAACACTTGCTTTTCTCTAGGCTGATCCCATTGCAACGGAGTTCTACAACTCCTTCCATAAAGCGTCTGAAATGGTGACATCTTCAAGCTGGCCTAGTAACTATTGTTATAGGAGAACTCTGCATAAGGTAACCTCTTGTCCCATCCAGACTGATCTTGCAATGCACAGGCTCTCAACATATCTTCAAGGATTTGATTAGTTCTTTCAGTCTGACCGTCTGTCTGCGGATGGTAGGCTGAACTGAAATTTAAATGTGTACCCAAAGCTTCATGCAACTGCTGCCAGAAATGAGAGGTGAACTGCGTTCCTCTATCTGACACTATCTTCTTTGGTACACCATGAAGAAAAACGATCCGGGACATGTACAATTCTGCCAATACTGCACTGCTGTAGTTGGTCTTGATAGGTATGAAGTGGGCTGACTTGGTTAAGCGGTCCACCACTACCCAAATGGAATCATAGCCGGCTCGAGTGCAAGGCAATCCGACTATGAAGTCCATCCCGATTTCATCCCATTTCCACTGAGGAATTTGCAACGGCTGCAACAATCCAGTTGGCCTCTGATGCTTTTGACAACTGTCACATATAGCCACATGCTCTGTGATCTCCCTTTTCATTCCGTACCACCAGAATTTCTTCTTTAGATCTTGATACATCTTCTCACTTCCAGGGTGTATAGAATAAGCTGACTCATGAGCTTCCTTGAGGATCAACTCCCGAATGGACTGGACATTGGGAACACACAAGCGGTCCTTGAACCATACCACACCTTCTACATCTTCTCAAAAATCCTTGCCTCTTCCTTCTAGAATTAGTTGCCAGATTTCATTGATCTTCTCATCATTCTTCTGTGCTTCTTTGATTTCCCGCTCTAGGGTGGGCTCTAACTCAACTGTCACTCCTCACATATTGTTCAGAAATCCGAGGCTCAACCTGTCAAACTCCTTAGTCAACTCATAAGGTATCGGCTGAGCGACCATCATATTGACTAGACTTTTCCTGCTCAAAGCATCTGCTACTACATTCGCTTTGCCTGGATGGTAATGAATTTCTAATTCGTAGTCTTTGATCAACTCTAACTATCTTCGTTGCCTCATATTAAGCTCTGACTGAGTGAATATGTACTTCAGACTCTTGTGGTCTGTGTAAACATCGCATTTCTGCCCATACAGATAGTGCCTCCATGCCTTCAGTGCATGAACCACGGCTGCCAACTCTAAGTCATGGATTGGATAATTCTTCTCATGAACCTTCAGCTGTCGGGACGAGTAAGCCACAACTCTTCCCTCTTGCATCAACACGCATCCCAAACCAGTGTAACAAGCATTGCAATACACTGAGAAGGGCTTGTGCACATCAGGTAAGACTAAGACAGGCGCTGTAGTCAACTTCTCTTTCAGTGCTTCAAAGGCATCTTGGCATTTCTAGGTCCACTTGAACTCAACTTTATTGCCTAACAAAGCTGTCATCGGTTTTGCAATCTTCAAAAATCCTTCAATGAATCGCCGATAATATCCGGCCATTCTGATGAAGCTCTTGATTCCTCAGGCATCTGTTAGCGCTTTCCAGTTCAGAATGTTTGCCACTTTCTTTGGGTCCACAGCTAATCCATCTTTGTTGATTATGTGACCCAAGAACAGGACTTCATTGATCCAGAACTCGCACTTACTCAACTTGGCATACAACTGGTGCTCTCGCAATCTCTGCAATACCATCTTCAAATGATCCACATGCTCCTCCTCACTTTGAGAATATATAAGAATGTCATCAATAAATACCACCATAAACTTGTCAAGATAATCCATGAATACACTGTTCATTAGATTCATGAAGAAGGCCGGTGCATTCGTTAGACCAAAGGACATAACAGTGAACTCATACAACCCATACTTGGTAATGAATGTCGTCTTCGGAATGTCTGAGGGTTGGATCCTGAGCTAGTGATAACTTGACCTCAGATCTATCTTTGAAAACACGCTGGCTCCTCTCAACTGGTCGAACAGATTAATCGTGACCTCATTTAGAGCTCGATAATCGATGCACATCCTTCTAGTGCCATCTTTCTTCTCCACGAACAGGATAGGGGTGGCCCAAGGCGAGGTGCTTGGCCTTATATAACCTTTCTCTGACAGCTCATCGATCTGCTTCTTAAGCTCAACCAACTCTAGTCCAGACACTCTGTAGGCTCTTTTAGAAATGGGGGTGGTGCCAAGATGAAGCTCTATGGCAAACTCAACTTTCCGCTTAGGTGGCATACCTAGTAAGTCTTCCGGGAACACATCTAGGAATTTTGACATAACCTTGATAATCTCGAGTGAATCTGGCTCCTTGCTATCAATAGCCATCTGATGACAACTTCCTTTCCTTGGTTCAGGTGAGACTAGCTCGGCTATCACTTCTTCTCCTAGTGGGGACACCAACTTAACTGTCCTTTTATCATAGCTGATAATTGCTTGGTACTTATCTAGTCAATTCATCCCTAGGATGACATCTATTCCCTGAGTACCCATTACTATGAGATTAGTGAGAAACGCTACCCCCCTTATTTCCACACTTACATTCAAGCAAATGCTATTGGCTTGAATTCTACCACCGACTGAGTCAATTTGGATGGGGGTTGACATGGTAGTTATTGGAAGATTATGTGCTTCTACCCATGATGTAGTAATAAATGAATGTGTTGCTCCAGTATCAAATAACACTTCTGCAATATGGGAGCCGACTAGAAACATACCTACTGTAATGCTGGGTGTTTCCTGAACTGCTTCAGCCTCCAAGTGGTTCAGTCTCCCATGGTTGTAGCGTGGCTGAGAGCGGTTGCCTGCTCCAGGCTGAGACACATTCTGCTTTGCTGGGGCACTAGGGCCTGACTGCTGCTGGGCTGTCTTCTTCGGACATTGCATTACCCAATGGCCTTGCTCTCCACAATGGAAGCATGCTCTGCTTCCACCTTGGACTGGTGCTGCCTGACTGTTCTGGTTGGTTGCTAGGGCGGGGAGGCGAGGTGCCTGCTGATTCTGCCTCTGAAACTGACCTCCTCCTGACTGATTGTTCTGGCGGTTCTGCTGCTGGTGCTGAGGGTACTACCTTTGAAACTGCTGCTGCTGAGGTGGGCGTTGGTTCTGTCTAAAATGCTAAGGTGGATTGCCTGAGAAATGAGGGCGATTGCTGCTCCTAGGCTGAGGCCCACTGATCTTGCGCTTGCGATCTTCCATCTCCTTGCGCTTCTTCTCGGTCATGATCGCTCTGTCGATCAGATGCTAGAATGTGGGGAAGGTATGATTCATCAGCTGATAATGCAAGGGATCGACTAGGCCTCTCAAGAAACGGTACTGCCTCTTAGCATCGGTGTTGACATCTTCGGGAGCATAGCGGGATAGCTACAGAAACTTGTCTCGGTACTCACTGACAGACATAGGCCCTTGCTTGAGCGCCAGGAACTCCTCCTTCTTCACTATCATCAGACCTGCGAGAACATGGTACTGGCGGAAATTGTCTCTGAATTCCTCCTAGGTGATAGTGTCGGGGTTGGCATGGGTGGCGAGATAGGACTCCCACCAAGACTGAGCTGCTCCTCTCAATAGACGGGGACCATACAAAACTTTCTCCCTATCGTCGCACTAAGCGGTGTGCAACTCCCGCTCTATGGTACGCAGCCAATCTTTAGCATCCATGGGGTCAGAAGAGTGAGCGAACACTGGGGGATGACCTCTCATAAATTCAGCACGCTTGTCTCTGGGCATCTGAGGCTGAGGTGGTGGCTGCTGCTGCTACTACTGGATGGCGGCCAGAGTCTGACCAATGGCTTGAACTGCCTGTGTCTGCATCAAGAACATCTGCTCGATGGTCATCGGGGGTGGGGGTGGCAGCTGCTACTGGGGTGCCTCTTCCTGCGGGGCTGCCTGCTCCTGCTGAGTACACCTTCCTCCTCTGCGCCTGTTGTCTGACATCTGTAGAATGCAATCACACATTAGAACTGATCTTGCAACTTGCAGCATAAGAAAAGAGTATAGAATCCTTCCACAGCACTGAACAGATGAACATCTTCACTGACTTCCAACACAGGCAGACACAGCTTCTCAGATAAAGAGGAAAGTAGAACAAAAGGGCTTCCCAAATAGATAACTAATTTTATTAACATTTAACAGGTAAACCAAAGTGCAGGGGATACCCACACCCTGGCGATAGTCATTACAAAGATCCAAATCCAACATAGTTCATCATGACAAACATAAAGGCACAGGATAAGCAAACTACCCTGTCTAACTAAGACTAACTAAGAGTAAGACTGATGCTAAGACTATAGCTTCTATATATATATATATTTGCATTAATTACAAGATCTGACGCTGACAATCTATGGTTCTAAATTTATCTTGGTCCTGCAGTCGAGGTTACCATAAGCATGGTGTCCACGCTGAGGTGAGCGGTACGGGTGCTAAGTCCCGACGGGAGCGGTGGAGCCATCCTCCAGGTGACGATGCTCCGCACGCTCAGCCCGCAACTAGGCGATCTCAGCACGAGCCCTACTCAGCTCATCCAATGCATGGTCCAGCTCCGTGTTTAGCACAGCGGCTAGGTTGACTGTGCTGCTCAACCTAGGATTGTCCTCACCGACAGGTGAGACAACCACACCTCTTGTGCTGCCAGATGGACGGCGGGGGTAATACTTCAGGTTAAGACCATCAGCTACCCCACCAAACACTGAGCAGTAGTGCGAAAGCACACGCCGTGCGGCATCTTGCATGGTCGCCTCAGCTGAGTCCCGCTCAGAGATAGAATAGTGCTCTGAGCAGACCTCCGCATCCCGGAGACTGTTCTCCGGACGGCGCACCAAGCAGGTTGCCTCCCAGCGGTCCGGGTAAACCTCGTGACTGTGCTGGAAGACAACACAGTGATACTCGATAAACCAAGTGAGCCGGTCAAGTGCCTGGCGTAGCAAGGTGTCGAGCGCATCGTGAAAGTGACACCTGCGAGCGGCGTCACGAGTGATGGGTCGAGCAACCCATCCTTCCAACTCCTGCTCCTCTGAAAGGTCGATGCTGAAGCTCGAGCTGCTATCGCCACCTCCGTCGCCTGGGTGGGGGTTTGCCGCTAACCCACGCCTAGAACTCATCGTACTCTTGGAACTCCTAGAAGTCCTCCTCCATTACTTTATCTTCACCTGAGCAGTGGTTGCAACGCCGACAACCTGGGGGGGGGGGGGGTTTGGTGTGTAAAGCAAGGGTGAGTACACATCAACATACTCAGCAATATGTCCCGTTTGGCTGTAGTGGACTAGCTTTATGTGGGGTTAAGTCAAGCAGTTGCTTTTAGTTGGTTAGGTTATTATTACTAGTAGAAAGCCAGGTTTTAGCATTAACCCAAGTTATTAACCCAATGTATCCTTTCCAAACGGAAAGAATACCACTTACCATTACCATAGTCATAACCAAAATCATCATCCTCATCACCACCTGTGAACCATACATCTCTGATCAAGTATCTCTAATCAATGGAGCTCCCTTGGCCGCTCAAAACCGTGAGCACGGCTGATATATCAGTTTCATAACACTCTGTAGAGGTTGCGCACTTTACCCACAAGCCGTGATTCCCTCTTGCCTCGGGCCGATCAAACCCTTAAACACTACCAAGGTGAATAGGCAGGGTCTCACTACGTAGCCTTTACAAAGATTTCCTGGGGCTGTAGCCACCCATTAGGTTTCCTAAATGCACCGCACTCCTCCCTAAGGGGCGAACCAACCTTGGCAGAGCGAGCCACATACACCGAGCCCCATTAACGGCACGACGGCAAAGTGAACTACACCCCAGTTCCTCTAATTACTTAGCTAAGGGCGTCCCACTCCACCCTCATGGTTGCACTGTTTTCTCGGGCGGTCATCCAATGAACCAGTCCTTACGGAGAGGCACTCAAGAAATAGCTCAAGTCCCCTTAAGGGCCACAAGTATATCATCATAATCAAAAGGGAAAACAACGTATTATAGATAATCTCATCATGTTCATTGATTAATGTGAAGCACTAGCATATAGCTAAACTGAAATAACCCAACCAAAATAGGTAAACAAGGACAAGATAAACCAAAAGCTACTCAATCCTTAAGTATAAATTGTATAAATTCAGGGAGTGAATTATAAGAATGAGTAGGACATAGATGGGTCAAGGGACACTTGCCTTCACCAACCGACTATTGCTCAGGGTCTTCACCTGCAATTCCTTCGGACTCCACCAACTGACCGTTATCTATACGAGTTCAAATATACATTCCACACATTTAATACAAAAGAGCAGTACACCATACAATAGAATGTAATAAATAAACAGACGTTCGATGCAGGGTTCACATCTACGACTAAGCGAGAAAGGGAAAGTAACGGTCGAGGCTACGGTCGAAGATCGATCACGTCACACGATTGTAAATTAAAATACTCGTCTAAACAGAATAGTATTAATTTAGCCATCACATTAAGCATAGGGCAAAGTCATGTTCTACGTTTAATCATTATGAACAGATCAAGGTAATTTAAAAGGATTGTCGCGCAGAATAGTATTAATTTAGCCATCACATTAAGCATAGGGCAAAGTCATGTTCTACGTTTAATCATTATGAACAGATCAAGGTAATTTAAAAGGATTGTCGCGCGGTGAAACGCGCGACACAACACTTAAATAGAATTAAGAAATAAACGACTCGTCGCATGATGGAGCGCGCAACGAGACACTTGCATTAATTATAAAGAGACGTTAAGCGTCACGCGACGAAACGCACAACGACATACGCCATCTAAACTGAATTTAAAACGAAACGTCGCGTGACTAGACGCTGCGACGCCACACATTAAATAATCTAAAATTAAGATGAATCGTCGTGCGACGAAGCGCGCTGACGCAACACATCAATAGAATATGAAATCAAGCTAATTCGCTGCGCGACGAAGCGCGCGACAACATATTAACAAGATACGAAATCAAATAAATCACCGCATGACGAAGCGCGCGACGCACCACACTAATAAATTCTTGAAATTAAACTCATTCGTTGCTCGACGAAGCACACAACGCAGCACGTTCATTAAACTGAATTTAAAACTAATCAAACTAAAATTCAAACATTGTTTTTGCTAGAGCTGCCCACGCGACAGGGCGCATGCGGCCTTGGCGCGCGGCCAGGGGACACGGCGGCCGGGGACGGCGGCACGGGGGCGCGTGGCCGGGAGGGCACGGGGGCGCGGCCAGGGGAGGGCAGTGGGGCGCGGCCGAGGAGGCACGCGGGGGCGCGGCCAGGAGGGCGCGGACAAGGAGGGTGTGGGGCGCGCGGCCAAGGAGGCACGCAGAGGCGTGGCCGAGGGGCGTGGGGGGCACGACCAGGGAGGCGCGCGGGGGCGGCGGTCAGGGAGGCATGGGGGGCACGGCCGGGAGGGCGTGATCGGGAGGGCGCGCGAGGGCTCGGTCGAGGGGGCGCGACTGAGGGGCGCGGCTAGGGAGGCGCGGGGGGTAGGGGAGAGGAGGAAGAAGAGGAAGGGGAGAGAGAGAGAGGGGAGGGGAGCTCACCACGGGGATCCAAATCCGGCGATCAGCGTCTCCAAAACCTAGGGCACCACGGGGAAGAGAGAGAGGTGGGAGAGAGAGGGAGTTGTGTGCGGGAGAATTGAATGAGGGGAAAGAGACCAGGGGAGGGGGCACTACAACACAACCCCCTCTATAGCAACACATCCGTAGCAACACATGGTTTTATGTGTTGTAAGAAATTAGGGGGCAACACTTAATATGCGTTGCAAGCATCATCCGTTAAGTTATTAGAGTGGTGGCAACATTTAATATGTGTTGCTAGCACCATTTGTTGTTTAAATAGGATACGACAACACTTAATATGCGTTGCTAGTGGAATGTATTGATGAACTAGGATGTAACAACAGTTAATATGTGTTGCTAGTAACATTTAATATTCACTACAACACTTATGGTCTTCTTCGACGAATAGTCAATGACAATAGAGTAATTCATCATTAGATTACTTTGTTTATGACAATTTTCAGAAGATTGGTGATAAAATTTTAATCTTCGTCAATAAAATCATCATAACATACTCTAGCGTTATTAAACATCAAGCCCTAATTGGCCTGACGTCGATACTCCTATGAGTACCTCCCTCTAGTTCTAGGGGGAACGCTACTTTTGTTCCCATCGTTCGTGAATCCCTCGTAGGGCCATGTTCGTTGTCTACCTCGGACATCTTCCGCTGGTTCTCGGTGCCGAGTGCTCTCATGCCTTTCTCCAACCGCATCCCGATTCCCATGGTGCTTGTAGATCTAGGACACCACGCCGCCCCTGATGAGCCACCGCCGGTGTAGACCTCCGCGTGGGGCCCCAGCTTCCTGGCTTCGCCTCGTTTTCCGTTCGAGACGATGGGGACGCCACCGCAGCCATCGCCAGGGCGATGGAGGAGGCTGTTGTTATCCGGTCTGACAAGGTGAAGAAGCTGTAGGCGGCGGTGGTCAGGTAGGAGAGGATGAAGACGAAATCCACAGAGCGTAGGTTGCCCCTCGCGGTGCAGCAATATGTGGTGCATCTCTTCGCTTACTTTCACTCTAATGTTGTGGGTTTACTTTCTTGCATCGATGTTAGGGATTCAATTTAATCTTTTATGTTATCTAATGAAATAATAATGTATAAATCAATGAAACAATAATATCTTAGCGGATTTAAAATTTAATTTTATGTTTATCAAATGAAATAATAATGTCTAAATCTGATCAAGCTCTAGATCACCCCTCTTCATGTTTGTCAAATTTATGTGAAGGATCATGTTTAAACAAGGTTGCGTCAAAGTGAGCCTGGCAGTGTGTGCCGCTGCTCGTGCTATTAGCAGGTTAGTGGCCTTACTAGCAACCACCTCAATTCAGCCTCGAATCAGTTTGAACATAGGTATAGTTCTGTCTATAGGTGTTAACGCATTATCTGTCTCTCTATAGTTCTCTAATCCATCTTGTTCGGATTGTATAGCTTTATGCTTATGATTGCTATGTTGTCCTAACTGTATCTAGAATAGAGTCCATTTGATTATTTATCTGTGTTATCTGCATCGGCCTTTTTGTCACCTATTGAGTTAAGATTTTTATTGATGTTTGAAGCATCTTGTATCCATGATGTTTACTGTATTTTGGCAGCTAAGCAGAGAGAATACGCTTACCAAGTAATCAATCATGGTAATTGCTGGTGCACAGCAGGTAAAAACTTACTTTTCATCCAGTTTGCTATCGGTATATGTTCTGTCTGCATTTACTACCTATTTTGCCTTCTAATGTTTTCCACATGGACCTTATGTTCCCAATTTACTTATGTTAGTTACTTCTTTAGGGACACACTCTTCTTTCCTGTTTCACTGCTAGAACTTGATCATGTCTTACAATTTGGTCTTTTCCTACCAGTAACTGTTTTTCTATACTTATTCATGAATGCAATAAATGAGTTGGCATTTCTTAATTCCATACTACCTCATGGTTTTAGGGTAAGTCTCATGTTAATGGCAAGAACGGGAAGGAGCTTCTATCTATGGCTAAACTGTAGGGTGAGATTAGAAAAAGTGAGTCATGATTGTTTGTTTTTAGGAAAACATCTTCTGTTAATCTCATATCCACAAATAGTTCTTGTATTTTGAGTTTTGGGTTTAGCATCTAAGAGAACTATTTGTTATTCAGGTTTCTTCCGAGTGCTCTAATCACGATGTTTCAGCTGGCAGCATTCGAACTCAGAAGCATCATATGAGAAAGGTACCGGTGATAGTGAAGTAGTGAATCTATAACTCTTTTTGTATGGTGGTGGTGTTGTACTTCATGTAAAGTAAATATGGTCCTCAATTTGCTTCAGATTAATGATGTTATGGGGCATGGAATGAGAATTCACCTTCTTGTTTCAGTGGCTGAGGGTGAGATAAAATAAGCGTTAAGAGACTATTCTGACTGTCACAGAAGGCGATTAACAAAATAGGACAGAAGTTTCTCTCGCAGGTAAACTATATCCAACTTCCTCTATGCACACTATGGCACTAAGACATTGCATCTCTGACACACACGATCGACGCCACAGAAACGGAATTGTCACTTCGACAATCATTTTGTGCACTAAAACTGAATTTTTTAGTTCGACACACCACAAACTGATTATAGAACAAAACATAGTCTGTTTGTGCACTCAATCAAGAACACAGTCTGTTTGTGCACTGAAACTTCCCTGATCGCCGCCCCATTCCTCGTGCAACTTCTCCCACCTCCAGCTTCATTTTTCCTTTCCTAAATTAGGGGTGCGGCAACAGATCGGAGGAACTAGGTTCGTGATTCCCTCTACCCTGCGTGATATTGTGCTCTTCACGATTGAAATTTTGGCTGATTCGTGATTCCCACTACCCTGTGTTTTTCTATTCATTACAAATCTTTTTTTAATCTCTCATTGGATGCCAGGTTTCCATATGTAGCCTGATCTGTGCACGTTAGGTGCTTGTGAAAATGCCAATATAATTGTCAATTTGTTTATGTAAGAATCACACAACCGCTAGTGTATTTGTGGATCTATTAACTGCTAGTGTATGTGGCCTTTCTACAAAATAGTAGCCTCTGTACATCCATTACTGAAGTAAGCACAATACTACTAAAAAGATGTTTCATGAGCTGTTGATAATTTTTTCCCTATGTTGGCTAATCTATGTCGCTTTCTATGTTGATAAATTTTTGGTCTGTCCAGCAGATATGGCAAGGGGTACGAGAAGGCGCATCATTAAAAGCCAGGAAGAGTATTTGGTAGAGGAGCCTATTGGGGAAACAAGTCATCAGCCACGAGATGTTGTTCGTTTCATACTGTCATAAAAAATGACAATTCACACATTGTGTAATGAATTAAGTTGTGGATGATATTTTGTAATGGTACTAGTATTTTTAATACAGAATGATTTCAGATTATTTGGCATGTGTCAGCCTATAACAGTTTGAAAATTGATCATGTGCAATGCACATGCTCTGCATATTTGTTTTGATCCAAATAAAAAAATAATTATAAATATTTGATTATGGTTCATTACTTGCAATATATATAACCTACAATAAAATAAATAAATCAATAAAAAATAAAAATCAGAAGTTCCTTACAATGTATATAAGCGTTGGCATAATACATTCTAAACGTTGTGATACCTCTAGAGGAGAAGTGGACTAGTTGTGACAGAAACACATATAACTGTTGCAGTAGCCATAAGTATCTGTTGCTGTTTAGCAACGGTTATTAATAGTAGTTACCATCGCATATGTATGTGTTGTAATACACCCTAGCAACGACAACATAAGCAACACATAATTATGCGTTGGTATAGGCCCTAGCAACGCTTATAATGACATTTAGCAACGCATATATGTGTTGCTATAGGGGGTGTTATTTTGTAGCGGGGGCACGACATGGGGGAGGGGCAGGGTGCCAGGGGCGCGCGGGCCAAGGCCAGGCCGCACCGCGGGACAACAACCCACAACACGCACAACCAAAGATCGGAATCCAATCGTGAAACGAAATCAGATTCGAGACTAAGCAACACACGCGATTAAACATGACATCAGACAAAGAAATATGCCTCGACATGATGCAACACTCATGTCAACATAGTTTTTGTTCACACGCAATACAGACACCGGTCGCTATACTGCTTTAAAATTGGGAAGAAGAAGTGAAACGGAAGAGAAAAGAGAGTAACGCCTGAATTTGGTGAGTAAAAAGAAGAAAAAATTCTACCCCCAAATTTAGGGCGTTACAGATATGAAGATGATACAGATAATCAAACTTGCCGAGTGATTGCGCGCACCTACATGACTGTCTGAGGTCCTCGGGACAAGGACATCTGTAGGTGGGCCTAGTACCTTGGGAGGTTCCGTGATAGCTGGTATCAGAGCGAAGCCCGTCTCTTGGGACATTACGTAGTACTTCAAAAGAATTTTAAAATCCTCACCTTGAAAATTCTTTCATTCTTATCTTACCCCTTTCTGGTAGTTACTTACCTTTTAAAGTCGGGTAACAAAGTGCTAAATAATAATATGTGTAAGAATTAAGGGATCAATGAAAAGTTGATTCCATGGTTATTAGGTTATGCATGCATCATGTTTAAACTGCACTAAATAAAATTTCCCCTCTTATGGAGATATGGCGCGAACCAAGACCACTCAGCGCAAAGCAACAGGACCTCAGGGTGTACCCCGACATCAGCTGGCCTCTAGGCATGAAGGCAGCAGTAGTGGAAGTAACGACCCAATAGGGGAATTGGAGGCTAGAGTGGAGCGACTTAGGTCTGAACTACGCCACGGGAGTCGGGAACGTGCACGGGACAGCCGCCGTATAGCTGAGCTGTCGGCGGAAGTTTATCACTTGCAGCATGAGATTGCGGAACGAGACACAGCCATTGACTAGGCCGTCAATTCGCGCTCTTTCGCCTGGGATTGTGAAGCCAAAGCTCTAGCCCGAGTAGCAGAACTTAGTGCATCCCTAGAGAACCTACAAGCATATTGCAACACTCTGCATGAAGAGGTGCATGTATTGTATGACCGGCTGCATCCGAACGTGCCACCAGAAGTTGCAGCAATGGGAGCTGGACCATCTGGAATAGAAAATGGAGGACGTGATGGGGAGTTGGACCTTTTTGGAGCTCCTCCTTCCATGAACCTTGCAGATGAATAGTCTCCTGAAGCAGGCAGTGGAGCAGCTAAGGACGAAGAGGATTAGAGTAGTATAGTTTAAGTAAGGTCCTTATGTAAAATAAATAAGGAAGTTGAGCTGTATACTGAGTATGTATAATTATTACAGTTCAGCAATGTAATAAATATGATGTGTGTTTGGCCTGTAATAATTCAGGATGTTTTTTCTTCTTCAGATGCCATCGCGAACTCGTGCTCATGATGGGGCGGGAACTTCTCGCGGCGGGGTGGACACTCCCAACCCGCCACCTGTACCTCCTACACTGGCCGAGGCTATCGCTGCCTTAGTCAATGCTACCGCCAACAACATGCGCACTTGCGCGAAATGGTGGGAAATCAATTTCAGCAACACGGAGGAAGAGGTCCACCTCAAGGACCACGAGACACCACCTATCTAGAGTTCTCTAAGACCCGTCCACCACTCTTTGTCAAGGCGGAGGAACCCTTGGAAGCTAATGAATGGGTGCGGGTGATGGAACAAAAGTTCGGGCTAATTCGATGCACCGAGACACAGAATCCCCTATTTGCCGCCCAACAGTTAAGAGGCCCCGCCAGCACCTGGTGGGCAAACTTTTCAGCCATCCAGCCTGCAGGACAACAGGTCACGTGGGAAGAGTTCAAACTAGCATTTAGGGAACATTATGTTCTGGAAGGAGTGCTACAGATGAAGCTGGAAGAGTTCATACGTCTGAAGTAGGGGGGACATTCTGTGATGCAGTATCTCAACAAATTTAATCACCTCTCCCAATATGCCATCGATCAAGTGGACATAGACTTGAAAAAGAAGAATTGTTTCATGAGGGGACTAAATGACAGACTCCAATGCAAAATGGCTACATGTCTGGATCTCACATATAGCAGGGCTGTCAGCACCACACTGTAACACCCTAGGTGTTACTCAGGGTGTCCACCCCAGGGTTACCCCTTTTAACCCATTGTTACATAAAGATTTATGGGAAAAGTACTTCAATCTTGGAATTCAAGGTCCTAATCAAGTGCAAACTACCTTGGATGTCCTGCCCTAGCTTATAATGCACATCTAAGTGGGGATCTCCCAAAACCCTAGAGCAAAACCCCCATAGGCAATGGGAACCCTAATTGAAGCCATGATCAAAAGATTATGTAAACCTTATGATCATGGTTGGGGCCAAATATAAAAGTTGTAATATGCTTAATAACCTACAATTAATAGTAAGGAAGTACCCCCAAAAAGTTTTCAGAAAGGCCCTAAAAAGATCACCAAAGGTTGAACACAAGGGAGAAATTCAGGATTTGCCTAAGTCAAAAACCAACCCTTGAGCAAAGATCCCACATGTTCACCTTGATCCCCTTTTCAAAACCTGTCGACCCAATTGACAAAATGGCGCCAAATTAACCCTAGAATGCCCTGGAAAAGTTTGAACCCAAGCCAAAACCGTTTGACACGAGTTGGCACTGGTTTTGTCTCGGATTGAACAGTGCAGACAGACAAGACTTGGCGCCACCATATCTCCTCAACCAGACCACATCTACTCTTGGAACTCACATGAACTAGGTAGCTCTAGGTGCAGGGAAGAGATCTCCCACAGGAGGTAGGGCAAGATTCGTACGCCTGGCCGCTCAACAGAGCGAAGAACACGGGCAGAAGCAACACGCCACGTGTTCGACGTGCTCTGAGCTCGCCAGAGCACGCCCGCGCGCGCCCCCGGGTGCCCGCGTCGCGCCAAACAGTCGAGCCAGCGCCCTGGCCGCGCCCGCGCCTATAAAACTCGCTCCAGTGCTCGGCTGCCTTCCCCATCGCCTCCTCCGTACCTCGCCTGACTTGCCCGAGCCAGCCATTAACTCCGGCGACCTCCCCGTGACCCGCCAGTGCCGCCCGAGAGCAACCACCGTGGCCAGCCCCTCTCCCGTCCTCCCCCGTTCGATCCAAGCCCCCAGATAGCTTCCTGGTGAGGCCGTGAGACTTGCTCAAGCTTGACCCGAGGACCCGCGTCACCGGAGTAGCCAAATCGTGCTCACCGGAGTTCAAGAACCCGCCGGCGCACGTGGACCGGGTAAGCCCCTGCACCGTTTTCCAATTCGATGCGCGCATGGCCTCTGTGTCACCCCGTGAAGCTCCTCGTGCACCCTAATTAAACTATACCGCCGTGGTTTGGCCGGAGTAGGCGCCGCCGACGATCCCCGCCGCCTGTGTTCGTGGCCAGGGTAACTCCGACCACCTCCGGCGACGACCCGCACATCGACGTGACCGTCGCAACCTCCCGGACGTCACTGACCACCCCGCCGGAGCTCTACCGCCGCCGGTAAGCCCCACCGCCGTAATCTACGCCGCGGGTACTGTTTAAGCCGGTCAGGGAGCGCGGGTTAGATTTCCGATAAGTCCAGGGGGCTTTGCGCAATGTCAGTGACCCAAGCCAATAGTGCACCAAGGGCTGTTCTGTGAGAAAAGAAAAGGAGAAACCCCAGGGGCCTCAGCGTAAACCGGTTTTCTTTTCCTTTTTCAAGTTTATTTTTCTTTTTATATGACAGATAACTTAATAAATGCATAACTTGAAGAATAATCATCCAAATTTGGTCAAACCAATTTTGCCAGACTCTAAATAATGTAACCTTTCTAAGAAAAATATAAAACCCCATAGGTACTATAGAAAAATATAAGGTTCTGATTTAATTATAGTTTGGACCAAAAGCTTAATAATAGCAAGAAAAATGGTTGTACTATTTAACTAGGGTTAGAAAAATTTGGAGAAGTTTATATCTACCTACTGACCTAGTTAAAAATGTTAAACCCCTCTGTCCACTACATTAAATTAGTTTTTACCCCTTATTCCATAATATGCTTAAGGTTAAGAAAAATAGAAAAGGTGACATAAATAATGAACCAGAGGGCACCCCTATTTTTGTTAAGATACTTATTCAATGTAGTTCACTGGAAAAAATATATCATACCCTGTTGTAGTGTAAAATAAGGAGGATACCTTTTAAATTAATAAAATAAGGATAACTTAGAAAAACCCTACAAAAATAACCCTAAGGTGAAAACTCCTCAAACCTTAGGATAACTAGTGTTTTGATAATAAGAACTTAGGAAAAATCTGAAATCTGTTGTTTGATATTTTTCAAATGACAAGTTAGTTCTAAACACCCTTTTTGCACCAAACTTTAGAAATCCACCATTAAATAACCATCATGTGGCTCTCTGTCATTTTTGGTACAAGAGCTTATTATCACTGTTAGAGGCCAACAAAAATAACCCTTAGGTCAGGATCCACTTTAATAAAGGACTTGTAGTGCAAAGTGGCTTAATTGCCCCACTTTTTGTTATTTTTGTATACAGCCTAGCCTTTTTATTTTGAATCCCATATTCTTGAGACAGGCCCTATTGACCAAGGGCAAGCCACTGTAATTTTTGTGGAATTATTGAAAATAGTTAATTCACCTTGGTAGTTCAAACCCCACTAGAATTCATAAATGAACACTAAAGAGAGGAAAATGAACAATGGAAATTAGTATCCACCTAAGACCCTGGTAAATTGTTCCCTGAAATAGAAATATACAAATGCAATACCAATTCTCCTTGTTTACCCCCAAATAAAGACTTAAATATAAAAGTGCTAAACATAAACCACTAGAAGACCCACATAGCCAGGGAACCCTAAGTTAATTCTTAACTTAGTTTCTGTAGCTTCATGTTCTTAAATCTTGCATAATCATGACATACATGTTCATTGCATTTCGATAGACTGTAATCTTGCTGACGGAGAGTACATCCTCGTGCCGGAGCAAGGAGCTGCCCAGGAGGTTGCCCCAGACCTAGCACCAGAGCCTGCACCAGAGGACCTGCCCGCCACTGCTTTGGAAGGCAAGCCCCGGTTTTATGCATAACCTGTTATTTATGCTATTTTACTTCACTTAATGATTGTAGGATTGATTGTGCACTTAGGTGTAGGAATTGTTTGAAACCCTAGTTGCATGATCTCAGGAATCCTTTTGAGATGAATACTAGAGTAACAGGTCGAGTAGTTGCTTTATTTAATTAGGCTCTCGGTAGAAGACGAGTGATTTTTCTAGCACTCGCGCGAGATCAGGAAATTGATTGTACCCACTTTCACACTGTCATGATACTAGTTGGTGGACAACAATCCATGGGGATTGGTTGGCCACGAGATGGAAAATGGAATAAGGATTAACGTGCGGATACCTGTGTCAAGCGTTTGAATGTACTAAACACATACCGAGAAATATGGTAAATCGGTAAGCCTAGTACCTGAGTGAACCTGCCCGCAGACATATCCCCTCACGCGACCTGAGACGAGGTCTCCCATTCCGGTTATGGTGGGTACAAGTGCGGTCACTGCACGACGGCCAGTCGGGGTCAGTGAGGCATTGTACGCCAAGGCGGTGAGCCCTGATCTGTTGCCAGGGAATCGATGGGGACGGTTGATATGTGTGGGGACGGAGTGCCCCTGCATGTCGTGTGGTTAGGTTTACCTTGCAAGGATAAAAACTCGATTCGAATCGTCTGCTTCTCGCAGCTAATGAGACTGCTTGATCCATTGTACTGCATTGAGTAATAAGTGAAACTGTGATGAGATGATACAAGATATTGATTGCTAAAAATGCTTGCTACTATGTATGAGTAGATAGTACACTTTTAGCCTTAAGAGAGTCACACTTAATTTTGACAAAGTTAAAATCTTGATTTAGAAACTCAGCTAGTGCTTTTGGCAACCAAACCCCACAGCCAAACAGCTGCATGTCTAGAGGTAGAGGAGTATAGACTCCTCACACCGGGTAAGTCTAGCTGAGTATTAGTATACTCAGCCTTGCTTGTGGCATAATTTTACAGGTTCTCTGGAGGAAATGGCTGCTGGAGTGACTTGGCCATCCACCCTGCCACCGGGTTGGACTGTCGAGTGGGACCCTGCCTCGGCTGAGGAGGAGCATGAGGAGTGATGGGACAGGCTTCCCCATCTCTCTATTTATTTACCGTTAGTTTATTTCCGCTGCACTTCAAAACAATGATGGTCACTTTTGCAAAACTCCGATGATGATGATGATGATGTAATAATTTAATACTCTGACATGTATGGTTTTATGCTTTATTGTATTTGCTCTGTGACTCACCATCGAGTGAGATTGTGGTACTTGATCCTGTCAGTGGCCGTGTCGGACTAGATCCGAGGGATTGACGGGTTATTCCCATTTAAGTGTGGTCTAGCCTCTAAGGCAGGGCTTGGGCACTTAAGTTGGAATAATTCGGGCAGTTCCGCCACAGCTGGTATCGGAGCTTGTACCACCACAGAGGAATCAATAAACCATAAATGCCATCCCTTTTCTAAAGTAAAATTTGATAGAAACAACGTTGGATAGATCGTAGGACGAGCAGGATAGACCTAGGACGTGAAGCCTTAGGATAATAGAAGGATAGCTAGGTGGCTAAGTGACTAGGCCCTACAGGCCACTTTTTAAAGGATGGGAGTTCTTCCCTAGTCCTTTTTATTTTCTGGAGAGGTCGTTCAGGGCGCGCATGCATGCATTCTTAATTAAGCAAATGGATAACTAAGTGAAAGGACTTAAAAATGAGATAACAGCCAACTGGGTCCCCAATGCCTTTTTCTTTTAACTAGAGACAGGCTGAGTTTTATTTTCCTTGTTCTTTTTGTAATTCTTTTTCTTTTACTTACGCTTAACCGTACACAGATGACTTCCCATGGATCCTCCGATGACGGAAATGCACTGACCCACACTGACGGACTTGCACGGGAGGGTTTTCCCGCATCTTGTGGGAGGTACTTCAGGGGGCAGGATACTTGACACCCCCTCAGTATGCGGTGCAGCAGTTCGAGAAGCACCGGGTGCCTCGCTGTAGAGTGAGGATGACTTTGGAGCCTCATCCCCTGCAGCCAGGCTAGCGCTCCTTGGACTCCGAGTCTTTCGGATACCGAGCGGAGGATACGATCGAGGCAATCGCTCTGCATGGGTTGACTACTTTCTGCGGATTTCATCCCTTGGAGCTGGCTACCCACCCCATTGGGTTGTTCCCCGCGGAAAAGGAGGACGACCCGATGTGGAAGGATCGGGTGGAGCATGCCAAGGACATCTGGGCTCTCTACCCAGGCCACACCGCTCACTTGTCGGTACGATGCATGAACGCTCTGTATCGTCTGCAAGTGATGCGTGGGGAGGCCATGTCTCATTTAATGGCACTACTAGAGGCAACCAAGATTACCTTGGACAACAGGGAGGAGCTCGTGGTGGACTTGTCCCAGGAGCTGGTGGAAAAAGATTTGCATGTGGAGCAGTTGTCGGATGAGATTCATGAGTTGGAGGAGCTAGTGGGCACCAGGGAGAACACCATCGAGGTTCTCGAAGATCAGCTCCTCAACACTCAGCAGCAGCTAGCAGAGGCAAATGAGCACCTAGACATGCATCACCAAGAGATCCATGATGAGGAGGCTGACGAGGACGTTGACATCGAGGGAGGGGAGGAGCCTGCTTCCAGTGTAGACACCGCTGGCTCAGGGAGACCACCTTCCCCCGAGTCAAGCGTTGCCTCGTTCGCTCATTAGGTGCCAGGGATAATACTAGAGGTTGGTGATAGTTGGACTCCTCGCCACTAGCTTAGCTTTTGCACCCTTAGGGTACTAGGCTAGGTAGAGTTGAGTCTTTTGGATCATTGATGTAACCGTGTTAAACTCTTTTGGAGGTTTGGGGATGATTAATGGCAGTTTAAATTTGGACGAAAGGTTTATGTTTCTTTTTGTTTTATGTGGAATCTATCAAATTGCTTTAACTCCCCTACCGTGTTTGAACCTTAAGCTTGGAGATGTGTTATTAAGCAACCATGTGATTTTTCAGATGGCTGGGAGAGCGCGCCGTGGTCAGAATGAGCACGTTCCTCCACCGCCACCGCCTCCCACTCTGCAGGAGCTCATGGCTCAGCAAAATGAGATCTTGAGGCAGCTGGCTCAGCGCCAGCCACCACCACAGCACTATGGTGGTGGAGACCATCAGCGTCACCCCGTCACTGCTACCTACCAGGAGTTCCTCAGTACTCAGCCACCATTGTTTACCAGGGCGGAGGACCCGCTTGATGCAGATGTGTGGTTGAGGGTGGTGGAATCCAAATTCCCACTGCTCCATGGAGCTTGCTCAGAGGTCACCAAGGTCAGGTTCGCCACCCAGCAGCTTCGCGGACCCGCAAGGACTTGGTGGGACCATTTTCTTGCCATGCAGCCAGAAGGTAGAGAGGTGGAATGGAGGGAGTTCAAGGCAGCTTTCAAAGGACACCATATCCCCGCTGGCATCATGGACCGGAAGCTCAATGAGTTTCTGGCACTCACTCAGGGCAACAGGACAGTGTTGCAGTATGCCCAGGCCTTTAATGATTTGTGCCAGTATGCTGGATACCATGCAGACATGGATGAGAAGAAGCGAGACAGGTTCAGGCGGGGGCTCAGCACTAAGCTCCGTGATCGTCTCAACACCGTCAGGGCCAACAGCTACAATGAGTTGGTCAACATGGCTATCTCCCAGGAGGACTGCATTTTAGCTCGACAGGCAGAGAAGAAGAGGAAGACCCCTGTGGCAGGACCCTCAGCTCAGCCACAGCGCTTCAGGATTGTGTCTGACACACAGAACAAGGGACCTCAGCAGCAGCAAGGGAGATGGGTGATCAGACCACCGCAACAGCAGCAGCAGGCACCCAACCGCACCCAATTTCCCACTCAGAGAAGCAACCCGCAGCAGCAGCAGTACCGTCAGGCCAATGACAACAGGTGCTTCACTTGTGGCAGCACTGGGCATTATGCCAAGAATTGCCCTAGAAACCAGCAGAGGCAGGGGCAGAATGTAAATCAGAACCAAGGCAAGAGACAGAAGGTGCAAGTGAGGCAGGGCAAGCTGAACTTCACTACCATGGCTGACATTCCAGAGGGAGCACCCGTCATGACTGGTATTTTTACAGTTTTGAATTTTCCCGCTATTGTTCTTTTTGATTCCGGTGCTTCACATAGTTTTATCAGTGCCAAGTTTAGTGCCAAATGCCAGTTGCCCTTTCACCATACCGATGGGGGCATTACAATTTCAACACCCGGAGGCAGAGTTGCCACTTATCAAATCAACAAGAATGTGCCTCTAAAGTTTGGTAGTTTGATAATTAAAACCAACCTTCTTATCTTGGGACTGGATAGTGTGGATATCATATTGGGGACTGATTGGTTGACCAAACATCAGGTAGTGATTGACATTGCAGCTAGGGCCATCGAAGTGCACTCACCAACCTGTGGTGAAACCACATTATATTTGCCCGATCAAGGTTGTACCCGATCTTGTGCCTTTGTTATGATGGAATCCCCAGTGGAAAAGATCCCAGTGGTCTGTGACTATCCGGATGTTTTTCCGGATGAATTGCCAGGGATGCCACCTGATAGAGACATTGAGTTTGCAATCGAATTGCAACCCGGGACTGCTCCTATCTCCAAGAGACCCTATAGGATGCCTCCCGCGGAATTGGCAGAATTGAAGAAACAATTGCAAGAATTGTTGGACAAGGGGTTTATTCGTCCAAGTACTTCACCATGGGGATGTCCCGCCTTATTCGTGAAGAAAAAGGATGAGAGTTTGAGGATGTGTGTTGACTACCGCCCTCTCAATGCGGTGACTATCAAGAACAAATACCCGTTACCCCGCATTGATGTTCTGTTTGATCAGTTGGTGGGAGCCAAGGTATTCTCTAAGATAGACCTTCGCTCAGGCTACCATCAGATTAAGATCCATGCCAGTGACATTCCCAAGACGACTTTCTCTACCAGATATGGGCTCTATGAGTTTTTGGTGATGTCTTTTGGGCTGACCAATGCCCCGGCTTACTTTATGTACTTGATGAACTCAGTATTCATGCCAGAGTTAGACAAGTTCGTGGTCGTTTTCATCGATGACATTCTGGTTTATTCCAAGAATGAAGCTGAGCACACTAAACATCTGCATACTGTACTTCAGAGACTCCGTGACCATCAGCTGTATGCTAAGTTGTCTAAGTGTGAGTTCTGGCTAAAGGAGATTAAATTCTTGGGTCACAAAATTTCTCAGAATGGGATATCAGTTGACCCTGAGAAAGTGCAAGAAGTGATGGACTGGAAACCTCCGACTACAGTGAGACAGATTCGGAGTTTTCTGGGATTGGCAGGGTATTACCGACGATTTATTCCGGATTTCTCCAGAATTGCCAAGCCAATGACTGAATTGTTGAAGAAGGGAGTCAGATTTGAGTGGAGCCAAAAGTGTGAAGATGCTTTTCATACCTTGAGGCAACATTTGACAACAGCCCCAGTGCTAGCCCAACCAGATAATACCAAGCCATTTGAAGTTTATTGTGATGCTTCTAGTACCGGATTGGGATGTGTCTTAATGCAAGATAGTCGGGTGATTGCTTATGCTTCTCGAGCTCTCAGACCCCATGAGCAGAACTACCCGACACATGATCTTGAGTTGGCAGCAGTAGTTCATGCCCTCAAGTTATGGAGACACTACTTGATGGGAGCTCACTGTAACATTTACACTGATCACAAGAGTCTCAAATACATCTTCACTCAGGCAGATCTGAACATGAGGCAAAGGATATGGTTAGAGTTGATCAAGGACTATGATTTGGAGGTGCATTACCATCCAGGGAAGGCCAATGTTGTGGCAGATGCCTTGAGCAGAAAGGCCCAATGTAATTGTATGAGCATGGATGTGGGAGTGACCACCCTGTGTGATGAGTTGTGCAAGCTGAACCTGGAAGTTGTTTCTTCGGGCAACCTAAGCTATATCTCGGTGGAGCCCACATTGCAAGAACAGATAGTCAGGGCACAGGTTGGGGATAAGGGTGTTCAGGTTATCAAAGATATGCTCAAGCAAAAGGCAGAAAAATACAAGTGTTTCCGTCAGGACAGCAAGGGAATTTTATGGTTTGGAGATCGATTGGTTGTTCCCAAGGACCTTGAGCTCAGAAAGAAGGTATTGGATGAAGCTCACCTTTCCAAGTTCTCCATGCACCCGGGTAGCAACAAGATGTACCATGATCTCAGATCCTTGTATTGGTGGACCAGGATGAAGCGGGAAATTGCCAAGTACGTATCAGAGTGTGACACTTGCCAGAGAATCAAGGCCAGTCACTTGAAGACAGCAGGTCCCTTGCAACCCCTTCCCATACCATCTTGGAAATGGGAGGACATTTGCATGGACTTCATAGTAGGAATACCCAATACCTCCAGGCACCATGATTCTATTTGGGTCATTATGGATAGATTGACCAAGACTGCTCATTTCTTGCCAGTGCACACCACCCACAAGACAGAGAAGTACGCAGAAATTTATGTTGATCAGATAGTAAGATTGCATGGTATCCCAAAGACCATTATATCTGACAGAGGAGCACTGTTTGTGGCACGCTTTTGGGAGAAACTGCAAGAAGCCCTCGGGACCCACGTAATCCGAAGCTCAGCATATCACCCTCAAACAGATGGTCAGATAGAAAGGGTGAACCAGATTTTAGAAGATATGTTAAGGGCATGTGCACTACATTATGGGAAGGATTGGGACAAGTGTCTTTCCTTGGCAGAGTTTTCTTACAATAACAGCTATCAATCCAGTCTAAAGATGGCACCTTTTGAGGCCTTGTATGGGAGAAGATGTAGAACCCCGCTAAATTGGTCTCAAGCGGGAGAAAGGGAAGTTTTTGGGCCAGATTTGGTGCTTGAAGCAGAGGCAAAGGTTAGAATTATCAAAAAGAACTTAGAAGCTGCCCAGGCCAGGCAAAAGAGTTATCATGACAAGAGGCGGAAGCCTCTACAGTTTGAGGTGGGAGATCATGTCTATCTTAAGATATCACCAACCAAGGGTGTCCAGAGATTCGGGATCAAGGGCAAATTAGCCCCTCGTTACATTGGACCCTATAAGATCAAGGCAAGTTGTGGACCCGTAGCTTACCAAGTGGAATTGCCACCCTGTATGTCAGCAGTTCACAATGTGTTCCATGTATCTCAGCTACGGAAATGTGTTCATCTACCCACTGAAGTGTTACCAGAACCAGGCATTGAAATAGAACCAGACTTGTCCTACCAAGAGTACCCCGTCAAGGTATTGGATCAAAAGGAGAGAACAACTCGGGCAAGATCAATCAAAATGTATAAGGTTCAGTGGAGTCATCATTCAGCAGAAGAAGCTACATGGGAGACGGAGGATTTTCTACGCTCTCGCTTCCCCGACTTTCTGCCCAAAGGAGTCGGTATGTAACCCCAAAAACCCCACCCCCACCTGCCCTTTGAAGTCAATTATAAGAAAAACTTAGATAACAAGGATAGTCTAAGTTGCGGATTTAACTTAAGAAGGGCTTCCTTCTGAAGTTGCAAAGAGGATGACATTCGAAGAACAGTTAAAAAGGTGAAACTTGAGTATAAGGGGAAAGTAGCACCAACACACCTTCAAGCATCCCTCCAAGGGACTCTACCTGAAATCTCGGGACGAGATTCCTTTAAGGGGGGAGGGCTGTAACACCCTAGGTGTTACTCAGGGTGTCCACCCCAGGGTTACCCCTTTTAACCCATTGTTACATAAAGATTTATGGGCAAAGTACTTCAATCTTGGAATTCAAGGTCCTAATCAAGTGCAAACTACCTTGGATGTCCTGCCCTAGCTTATAATGCACATCTAAGTGGGGATCTCCCAAAACCCTAGAGCAAAACCCCCATAGGCAATGGGAACCCTAATTGAAGCCATGATCAAAAGATTATGTAAACCTTATGATCATGGTTGGGGCCAAATATAAAAGCTGTAATATGCTTAATAACCTACAATTAATAGTAAGGAAGTACCCCCAAAAAGTTTTCAGAAAGGCCCTAAAAAGATCACCAAAGGTTGAACACAAGAGAGAAATTCAGGATTTGCCTAAGTCAAAAACCAACCCTTGAGCAAAGATCCCACATGTTCACCTTGATCCCCTTTTCAAAACCTGTCGACCCAATTGACAAAATGGCGCCAAATTAACCCTAGAATGCCTTGGAAAGGTTTGAACCCAAGCCAAAACCGTTTGACACGAGTTGGCACTGGTTTTGTCTCGGATTGAACAGTGCAGACAGACAAGACTTGGCGCCACCATATCTCCTCAACCAGACCACATCTACTCTTGGAACTCACATGAACTAGGTAGCTCTAGGTGAAGGGAAGAGATCTCCCACAGGCGGTAGGGCAAGATTCGTACGCCTGGCCGCTCAGCAGAGTGAAGAACACGGGCAGAAGCAACACGCCACGTGTTCGACGCGCTCTGAGCTCGCCAGAGCACGCCCGCGCGCGCCCCCGCGTGCCCGCGTCGCGCCAAACGGTCGAGCCGGCGCCCTGGCCGCGCCCGCGCCTATAAAACCCGCTCCAGTGCTAAGCTGCCTTCCCCATCACCTCCTCCGTACCTCGCCTGACTTGCCCGAGCCAGCCATTAACTCCGGCGACCTCCCCGTGACCCGCCAGTGCCGCCCGAGAGCAACCACCGTGGCCAGCCCCTCTCCCGTCCTCCCCCGTTCGATCCAAGCCCCCAGATAGCTTCCTGGTGAGGCCGTGAGACTTGCTCAAGCTTGACCCGAGGACCCGCGTCACCGGAGTAGCCAAATCATGCTCACCGGAGTTCAAGAACCCGCCGGCGCACGTGGACCGGGTAAGCCCCTGCACCGTTTTCCAATTCGATGCGCGCATGGCCTCTGTGTCACCCCGTGAAGCTCCTCGTGCACCCTAATTAAACTATACCGCCGTGGTTTGGCCGGAGCAGGCGCCGCCGACGATCCCCGCCGCCTGTGTTCGTGGCCAGGGTAACTCCGACCACCTCCGGCGACGACCCGCACATCGACGTGACCGTCGCAACCTCCCGGACGTCACTGACCACCCCGCCGGAGCTCTACCGCCGCCGGTAAGCCCCACCGCCGTAATCTACGCCGCGGGTACTGTTTAAGCCGGTCAGGGAGCGCGGGTTAGATTTCCGATAAGTCCAGGGGGCTTTGCGCAATGTCAGTGACCCAAGCCAATAGTGGACCAAGGGCTGTTCTGTGAGAAAAGAAAAGGAGAAACCCCAGGGGCCTCAGCGTAAACCAGTTTTCTTTTCCTTTTTCAAGTTTATTTTTCTTTTTATATGACAGATAACTTAATAAATGCATAACTTGAAGAATAATCATCCAAATTTGGTCAAACCAATTTTGCCAGACTCTAAATAATGTAACCTATCTAAGAAAAATATAAAACCCCATAGGTACTATAGAAAAATATAAGGTTCTGATTTAATTATAGTTTGGACCAAAAGCTTAATAATAGCAAGAAAAATGGTTGTACTATTTAACTAGGGTTAGAAAAATTTGGAGAAGTTTATATCTACCTACTGACCTAGTTAAAAATGTTAAACCCCTCTGTCCACTACATTAAATTAGTTTTTACCCCTTATTCCATAATATGCTTAAGGTTAAGAAAAATAGAAAAGGTGACATAAATAATGAACCAGAGGGCACCCCTATTTTTGTTAAGATACTTATTCAATGTAGTTCACTGGAAAAAATATATCATACCCTGTTGTAGTGTAAAATAAGGAGGATACCTTTTAAATTAATAAAATAAGGATAACTTAGAAAAACCCTACAAAAATAACCCTAAGGTGAAAACTCCTCAAACCTTAGGATAACTAGTGTTTTGATAATAAAAACTTAGGAAAAATCTGAAATCTGTTGTTTGATATTTTTCAAATGACAAGTTAGTTCTAAACACCCTTTTTGCACCAAACTTTAGAAATCCACCATTAAATAACCATCATGTGGCTCTCTGTCATTTTTGGTACAAGAGCTTATTATCACTGTTAGAGGCCAACAAAAATAACCCTTAGGTCAGGATCCACTTTAATAAAGGACTTGTAGTGCAAAGTGGCTTAATTGCCCCACTTTTTGTTATTTTTGTATACAGCCTAGCCTTTTTATTTTGAATCCCATATTCTTGAGACAGGCCCTATTGACCAAGGGCAAGCCACTGTAATTTTTGTGGAATTATTGAAAATAGTTAATTCACCTTGGTAGTTCAAACCCCACTAGAATTCATAAATGAACACTAAAGAGAGGAAAATGAACAATGGAAATTAGTATCCACCTAAGACCCTGGTAAATTGTTCCCTGAAATAGAAATATACAAATGCAATACCAATTCTCCTTGTTTACCCCAAATAAAGACTTAAATATAAAAGTGCTAAACATAAACCACTAGAAGACCCACATAGCCAGGGAACCCTAAGTTAATTCTTAACTTAGTTTCTGTAGCTTCATGTTCTTAAATCTTGCATAATCATGACATACATGTTCATTGCATTTCGATAGACTGTAATCTTGCTGACGGAGAGTACATCCTCGTGCCGGAGCAAGGAGCTGCCCAGGAGGTTGCCCCAGACCTAGCACCAGAGCCTGCACCAGAGGACCTGCCCGCCACTGCTTTGGAAGGCAAGCCCCGGTTTTATGCATAACCTGTTATTTATGCTATTTTACTTCACTTAATGATTGTAGGATTGATTGTGCACTTAGGTGTAGGAATTGTTTGAAACCCTAGTTGCATGATCTCAGGAATCCTTTTGAGATGAATACTAGAGTAACAGGTCGAGTAGTTGCTTTATTTAATTAGGCTCTCGGTAGAAGACGAGTGATTTTTCTAGCACTCGCGCGAGATCAGGAAATTGATTGTACCCACTTTCACACTGTCATGATACTAGTTGGTGGACAACAATCCATGGGGATTGGTTGCCCACGAGATGGAAAATGGAATAAGGATTAACGTGCGGATACCTGTGTCAAGCGTTTGAATGTACTAAACACATACCGAGAAATATGGTAAATCGGTAAGCCTAGTACCTGAGTGAACCTGCCCGCAGACATATCCCCTCACGCGACCTGAGACGAGGTCTCCCATTCCGGTTATGGTGGGTACAAGTGCGGTCACTGCACGACGGCCAGTCGGGGTCAGTGAGGCATTGTACGCCAAGGCGGTGAGCCCTGATCTGTTGCCAGGGAATCGATGGGGACGGTTGATATGTGTGGGGACGGAGTGCCCCTGCATGTCGTGTGGTTAGGTTTACCTTGCAAGGATAAAAACTCGATTCGAATCGTCTGCTTCTCGCAGCTAATGAGACTGCTTGATCCATTGTACTGCATTGAGTAATAAGTGAAACTGTGATGAGATGATACAAGATATTGATTGCTAAAAATGCTTGCTACTATGTATGAGTAGATAGTACACTTTTAGCCTTAAGAGAGTCACACTTAATTTTGACAAAGTTAAAATCTTGATTTAGAAACTCAGCTAGTGCTTTTGGCAACCAAACCCCACAGCCAAACAACTGCATGTCTAGAGGTAGAGGAGTATAGACTCCTCACACCGGGTAAGTCTAGCTGAGTATTAGTATACTCAGCCTTGCTTGTGGCATAATTTTACAGGTTCTCTGGAGGAAATGGCTGCTGGAGTGACTTGGCCATCCACCCTGCCACCGGGTTGGACTGTCGAGTGGGACCCTGCCTCGGCTGAGGAGGAGCATGAGGAGTGATGGGACAGGCTTCCCCATCTCTCTATTTATTTACCGTTAGTTTATTTCCGCTGCACTTCAAAACAATGATGGTCACTTTTGCAAAACTTCGATGATGATGATGATGATGATGTAATAATTTAATACTCTGACATGTATGGTTTTATGCTTTATTGTATTTGCTCTGTGACTCACCATCGAGTGAGATTGTGGTACTTGATCCTGTCAGTGGCCGTGTCGGACTAGATCCGAGGGATTGACGGGTTATTCCCATTTAAGTGTGGTCTAGCCTCTAAGGCAGGGCTTGGGCACTTAAGTTGGAATAATTCGGGCAGTTCCGCCACAAACACTGTCAGTTGAAGCCAAAAATGCGGGACAAGGAAAGTCAAAAGGATATGCGGGTGCAAGATCAACTCAGGGACCTGAAAAGAGGACAAGGTTGGTAATCCGACCTTTCAATTCAAATCATTCTTCTCCTCGTCCGCCCACTTATCCCTTCAGACAACCCGTGTTTATTCGTCCCACTCCTGCCCCCGCCCAGACCAATCAGCCGAGTGCCCCTAGTGCTCGTTTCCCTGCCCTTCCTAGTTCCTCGATGTGGTTGCTTCAATTGTGGCAACACTACACCAAAATCATACACTTCCTACGGTTTTTAACTTCCTATAGCTTTTATAACAAACCATAGGAAATAAATAACTTTCGAGAGGCAACTGGACATTTCATCAAATATTGCCCATATCCGAAGCAGAACAAATCAAACTTTCAACAGACTTCTGGGAACACAAATCAAGGAAAGGGAAACAAGGCCAATCCTCCAGTGGGCAAAAATCTGAAGAAAACTGGACGAGTGTATTATACCCAGGTGGCTACTACACTAGAAGGCGAACCAGTGATGATGGGTACGTTCCTCGTTGCCAACCACCCAACAGTTATCCTTTTTGATTATGGTGCATCACATACCTTTATGAGCAAGACTTTTGTGGATAAGCATTGCATACATAGCACTGAATCAAGGGAGGGATTTGTTATTCACTCACCTGGGGGTCAGATATTTACTAAGGAAGTAGTCTTCCAAGTACCCAAAACCTTGGCCGGACATGAGTTCCCTACAAACATGATCATTATAAAGGGACACGATATAGATGTGATTCTGGGCATGAACTGGTTAGCCCAGAATAAAGCCATCATCAATGCGGACCAAAGGACCATTAAATTGAGTTATGGTCATGAAGAAGTCCAATTGTCCATCCAGTAAAAGCATCTGGACAAGTTTTTGAAGCCATAATACAAGAAATCCAGGATATTCTGGTGGTGTGTGAATTTCCGAATGTATTTTCCGAAGACTTGCCCGGGTTGCCTTCGGAAAGGGACGTGGAATTTGTAATCGAATTGAAATTCGGTATGGCTCCTATTTCTAGAAGGTCGTACCGTATGCCACCTAATGAACTGGCGGAACTCAAGACACAACTACAAGACTTGTTGGAGAAAGGGTTCATTAGACCAAGTTCATCACTATGGGGGTGTCCAACAATCTTCGTCAAGAAGAAGGATCAGACTCTTCGAATGTGCGTGGACTATAGACCCCTCAATGAAGTTACTATCAAGAACAAGTATCCTCTCCCTCGGATCGATATTTTATTTGATCAACTCAGTGGAGCCTGAGTGTTTTCTAAAATTGATCTCAGATCAGGCTATCATCAGAACCGAATTCGACCCGAGGATATACCCAAGACCGCATTCACTACTTGGTATGGGTTATTTGGATACTTGGTTATGTCGTTTGGATTAACAAATGCTCCAGCCCACTTCACATACTTGATGAATTCAGTCTTCATGCCCAAGTTAGACAAGTTTGTGGTGGTCTTCATTGACGATATTCTGATCTATTCTAAAAATGAGGAGGAGCATGCAAAACACCTGTAGATCATGTTAACACGTTTAAGGGAACATCAGCTATATTCCAAATTCAGTAAATGCGCATTCTGGTTGGAAGAAATCCAATTTCTTGGACATGTTTTGTCCGCAAAAGGAATTGCGGTTGATCCTAGCAAAATCAAGGATATTCTAGAAAGGAACTCACCTACTACAGCGCATCAAGTTCGGAGTTTCCTTGGATTGGCTGGATATTACCACAGATTTATTCCAGATTTCTCCAAAATTGTTAAAACCATTACCGAGTTATTGAAGAATGATACTAAGTTTGATTGGTCCTCTAAATGCAACGAGGACTTTGAGCAGCTGAAAGTGTTGTTGACCACTGCACCGGTTTTGGCCCAATCGGATATTGAAAAGCCTTTTGATGTGTATTGTGACGCGTCAGGCAGTGGACTTGGATGTGTCTTGATGCAAGAGGGGCGAGTAATAGCCTATGCGTCAAGACAGCTACGCCAACATGAAGAACATTATCCAACTCATGATCTGGAATTGGCTGTAGTAGTTCATGCCCTTAAGATTTGGCGTCATTATTTGTTGGGGAATATATGTCATTTGTATATGGATCACACAAGTTTGAAGTATATTTTCACCTAGTCCGAGCTAAATGTGAGACAAAGAAGGTGGCTCGAGCTAATCAAAGATTATGACTTGGAAATTCAATATCACCTAGGAAAAGCTAAGGTGGTGGCCGATGCTTTAAGTTGCAAGGCTTCTTGTCATTGTCTTACAATAAGAAGACCTGACACCGCTTTATGCCAAGAAATGGAAAAGTTGAATCTAGGGATAATACAACAAGGAACTTTGGCGTAATTGAAGCTTGAGTTAGTTCTTCTACAAAGAATTATTGATGTTCAAAGAACAAATAAGGGTATGAAGTATATTAATGAGAAAATGGAGGCCAACAAAGCAAATTGTTTCAGGAAAGGTGATCAAGGACTAATATGGTTTAAAGATCGCATAGTAGTGCCAAAAGATGTTGAATTCCGCCAACAAATCTTGGACAAAGCTCATCTTAGTCGATATTCCATTCATCCAGGAAGTACTAAGATGTATCAAGACTTAAAGCAACATTATTGGTGGACTAAAATGAAGATTGAAATCGCACGCTATGTGGCAAAGTGTGACACCTGCAGACGGGTCAAAGCGATACATATGAAGGCCGCTGGACCATTACAATCCTTGCCCATCCCAACCTGGAAATGGGAAGATATTAGCATGGATTTCATTGTGGGATCACCCAGGACAACTAAAGGATTTGACTCTATCTGGGTCATAATTGACCAGCTCATAAAGATAGCACATTTTTTCCCTGTTAAAACAGAGCACCCAGTTGCTGTCTATGCTCAGTTGTACATTGCTTGTATTCTCAGTTTGCATGGAGTTCCGAAGATGATAGTGTCGGACCAGGGACCACAATTTGTATCCAAATTTTGGAGTGAGTTGCACAAATCCTTGGGGTACTAAATTACTCCACAGTTCAGCTTATCATCCTCAGACCAGTGGTCAAACTGAGAGGGTAAATCAGATACTTGAAGATATGCTATGAGCACGTGTCCTGGAATTTCCACAGGAATGGGATGATTGTCTGCCATTGGCAGAATTTTCTTATAATAATAGTTACCAAGAAAGTATTAAGGTGGCACCGTTTGAAGCACTGTACGGGCGACAATGCCGAACACCCATAAATTGGTCTGAACTAGAAGAAAGATGGTTTTTCAGACCTGACTTGGTGAAAGACACAGAGGAAAAAGTTCAACGGATAAGACACCACTTGAAAGAAGCTCAAGCTTGGCAGAAAAACTATGCGGATAAACGGCGCCGACCTTTGATCTTTCAAGTTGAGGATCATGTATACCTGAATGTATCGCCGATGAAGGGTGTTAGCCGGTTCGGGGTAAAAGGAAAGTTAGCACCCCGGTATATTGGCCCGTTTCCCGTTCTTGAACGATGCGAGCCAGTGGCGTATAGACTTCAAATGCCCGAATCATTGTCTACGGTACATAATGTGTTCCATGTATCCCAGTTGATGAAATGCCTTCGAATTCCTGATCGAACCATAGATGTGGTGGATGTTACTTTGGAACCAAACTTAACTTATTCAGAACATCACATTCGAGTTCTGGATCAAAAGGACAAAATCACTCGAAGGAGGACTCTTAAGTTCTATAAGGTACAATGGAACCAATACACTGAAGACAAAGCTACCTGGGAGACTCAAGATTTCTTGGAGAAAAATTTTCCTGAGTTTTTAGCTTCATGTAACCTGTAAGACCGGACTTAACTTATTTGGAACATCACATTCAAGTTCTGGATCAAAAGGACAGAATCACTCGAAGGAGGACTCTTAAGTTCTATAAGGTACAATGGAACCAATACACTGAAGACAAAGCTACCTGGGAGACTCAAGATTTCTTGGAGAAAAATTTTCCTGAGTTTTTAGCTTCATGTAACCTGTAAGACCAGACTTAACTTATTCGGAACATCACATTCGAGTTCTGGATCAAAAGGACAGAATCACTCGAAGGAGGACTCTTAAGTTCTATAAGGTACAATGGAACCAATACACTGAAGACGAAGCTACCTGGGAGACTCAAGATTTCTTGGAGAAAAATTTTCCTGAGTTTTTAGCTTCATGTAACCTGTAAGATTTGTATACCTTATTGTAAAGTTGGAACAAGCCCCATACCACCCCCTGCTTTGTAAGATAAATAAGGAAATAAAGTTGTGACATGTTTCCTTTTCCATTACTTACCCTAGGACCTTAAATCTCGGGATGAGATTCTTTTATGGGGGGAAGGATGTAACACCTCTAGTGTTACCAGAACTAAAATTTGAGCATGACATCATATGCATTGACATTTCATTATGTTTGTTACACCTAGAATGCATACACTAGGCTAAAACTTCAAAACAAGGGTGATGTGGTGACTTGAAGTGTTCTTAACCCTAGAGTAGGGTACTTAACCATGGGATTGGGGTGTATGGGTGAATGTGAGGCCAAATTGAGTATTACCTCAAAAGTTATTGAAAATGTTCACAAGAGCCTAAGTTTGATGAATTTGAGTGGCACACAAACCCTAGAGTACTCAAAACCCTAAAGAGAACCCTGGAAACCCTAATTTGTGCCCTATATCACGATTTCAATTTCTATACACTTTTGGACCAAAATGCATATATCAAAGTGGTGAAGTATCAAAAACCAAACAACTTTTATATTTGAAGATTTCCAAGTTATCTGGAACAATTTGGACTTAATTGAAAAAGCCTCAAGAGTATCTATGTGGCTTATCTCTGAAATAGCAGTGTGATTAGGCCAAGTTTGGGGCCTTGTATTTCTTAATCCATGAAGGTTTTGCCCTAGGTCAATACAACAAACTTGTAGAGCTATGTTAGGGGTACAAGTTTGATTAAGAGACTAAGCGTTGGTGCTGTATGAAAATGGGAGATAAATGGACTTAAAGTCAGGCTATCAGTCAATCCTAAAGCTGAATTTCGACTAATAGTGAACTGGGACAAACTTTGAGAGCAATTTTGAGCAGGATCTAGTGGATGTTTGATTAAGATTGCTATAACAAAATCAAAGCTGGTTTGTAGGAGATCAACTTTGCTACAGACAGATTAGTAGGATGTCACCTGAAAAATTGAGAACAAAGCTCTCTAATTCGCTCTGTCAGAACGTCTAATGGAGAACGTTATGGTACAGTAACTGAACCAGATCGTGGATTCAGTGAACCTATCACCGCCAGTGCGTGTGTGTCGTGATCCTCATCGGCATTGCGATTCGTGCGCTCTGGTGTGCGGATAACGGCCGATGGTGAAAAGATGTTGACCGTGGATGAGGCCGTGAGCTGGCCACCATACCCACTTGCCTTGCGGCCAGTCGAGATGACCCTCGTCGGAGTTTGCCGCTTGTCGCCTGGACGCCACGTATTCTGAAGTATTACCACATCGTAGTAGACCGCCGTAAGTAGCCTGTCCATCGCCTGAGACCTTGCCCCGGTGAACGCCACTGTAGTTAGCGCCGGTGACTCACCCCCTCTCCGACCGCCAGCTTCCCTTTTCCAAATTCGGAGCCATCGCTCACGAATACTATAAATTGAGTGCACAACCAGCTCCGTTAGTTTGTTACGAACCCGAGCACCAACCCTCGCCTCCGATTAACTACTGTAGACTACGAATTTTGGTTTTGCCCCAAATTAGCCAAACTTGCCGCCGAGAAGAGCTCTTCCGTGGCCAGCGTCGCCTAAGGTAGTTCTAGCCCAATTACGATCTGTTCTAGCTTCCTTTCAGTGTGATGATGCTCCCCATACTTAGAATTCGAATGTTACCATGCCTCATCGCCAGGAACGGCTCGGCCCGCCCTCGGTTTTTGTCGTCATCGTAGATAGAAGAATCCAGGGCCGAATTAGCTCGAATTGAGCATGGCTTATGCTAGCCTGGGTTTGGGGATTCTGATCAGGTGCTCGGTTTCATCAAACATCTCCATTTGGGGTGAGTTCCCATGAGAGATGGCCGGCGGGTAAGCTCGCCATCGCCAGGGTTGAATTGGAGAAGGGAATAGAAGTGCATGGGTGTATGCGCAAATGTCAGCGAGACAAAGAAACAGTGTTGCAGACTCTTTACCGATTTTTCGAATCACCAAGGGTCCCTGCACAAAATTGCCAGCGTGGGCGCGCGCATGCGGACGCGTTTTGCCTGGTCGTGGGCCGGATCAGGCTAGAATCAACCCGGTACTATTCATCATTTTCCTTTTTCCTTTTTCTGCCAGACTTGGAAAATTGTAGGAAATTCTAGAAAAATGGTAAAATTATGAGACCAATTTTGCTAAACTCCTAAATTTATCTAGTATTTAATAAAAATAGTTCCAAGATTTTTAGTTCAAACCTAGAATTATTTAGCATTTAAAGATGCCTAAACCTAGCTTTTTAGAATTTTAGAATTAATTTGGTAGCTCCAAAAATAATAAAACTTTTTGGGTAAGCTTAGTTTGATGATTAAAGCCCTTCGGTAGAGTTTGAAATGCTTTGGACACTGTTTGGTCCCAAACCTAATACACTAGCTTCCTAGGGTATAATTGCCTAACCCTAATAGAATACTAACTCAGGAAACCCTAGTAACTAGTGTGTACCGTGAAGGAAAGTTGTATTCAAAATACAACTTGGAATGTTTCCATTATATACCTGCATATTCATAGCATCACATGAGCATTCATGTTTATGTACTGTTATGTATAGAAAACAAAGAAGAAGTTGTAGTTGAAGAAGAAGTTGTCCCACAAGCTGAGAATCCACCGGTTGAGAACAACTTCTATTTTGACATCCGTGGGACAGACCCAGAGCCTCCTGCAACACAAGGAAAGCCTCGGTGCATTTACCCCATTTCCTTGTTGTTTTAAACTCTTTATCACTTGAGATGATGCATTAGGTGATAGGAGTTGTGTGCTAAATAATTGCTGCATTTCCTTCCTTGGAACTAGTTACCATTCCTTGGTAACTATTTTACTTAAAGTTTTCTGATGCTTAGTTGTGCTTTAGAAAACAAAATGTTTTGCTTTTACAAAAGATGATGTTTCATTTGGGATGGGAAGTTTTCAAAGAAAAGACTTGATGGTGAATCCATCATGACCATGATGGGTTCAACATATGAAAAGATGTACCTCTGTCAGGTACCAAACTTTGGGTGGTAAATGATAAAGATGAGACCGGGCGGGTGACTTGCACGAGAAGGAAGTTTCGGTGTAGTGTCTCCGTCTGAGTCGCTTAAGGACTGAGCCGATGTGGGCCTACTGACTGAGGACCCTTTAACTGGCGACATGCCTCATCATGGGTAAGCTTTGCCTCGGTCGGACCAATATCAGAAAGTCCACCACACAATGGGAGTGGAGAGATGGTGAGAGTAGCGTGTACCCTCCATGGCAAGAGACTGGACGGTGGTGTATCTGTGCTCTCGGTTGGCGTGAACTCGTTCTGGTCTTGAGAAACCCAGTGGTGAGTTGACATATGCAAGGGTTAAGTGCTACATATGTCGTGTGGTTGGAGATCCCCAGCTGGGTATTAATCGATTCGAATCGCCGTTACTTCTCGGACATGAAGACTTGGTCACTGACTTACACGTAGCAATCCAGTGAACTGAAGGGATGATAAGAGACGGCTAGTGTAGGCCAAGTGCTTGAACTAGGATAGAAAGAACTCTAGATACAGGTAATGATTTAACCTGGTAATAAAATTGGATTTTTAAGGATCCACTGCTAGTAAGCTTTTCTGCAAACAGAGTCTTTGATTCTTGATCAACTTTACCTTGAATCCCACAAGCCGGCATATCCTTGAGAGTCTTTTCCTTTGTTGGGTAAGACTTGCGAAAGTACACTCCATACTCAGGGTTTTCGAACCCATGTTGTTGTAGGTGATGAAACAATCAAGTTTTGCTGTTTCTGCTCGAAGGTGGTGCCAAAGCAGGAGGAGAACCAGTAAACTTGTTGGCGGGAGGATGTTTTACCTCCCTGTTATGTAATAATAAGTTATGCACTCATACACCCGGTGTTCTAATAAATACTATCTCTATATTTTATATAAATGTAAATTATGTTATTGTAATCCTTCCGCTTATTCTTTACTCTGATTGTGTGTGTAATGTCTGCGTGATGGGTGAAGCGCTCTTGGGCGATATGAAGATGATACAGATAACCAAACTTGCCAAGTGATTGCGCACACCTACATGACTATCTGAGGTCCTCGGGACAAGGATATCTGCAGGTGGGCCTAATACCTTGGGAGGTTCCGTGACAAGCCTCAACCTCAATCGCAAGTGTAGATGCCGCAGATGCCAAGAGACAAGCATGTGGAGTTCATGAGGGGTCATCCCCCTGTGTTTGCCCACTTTGCAGACCCCATGGACGTTGAAGACTGGTTGCACACAATGGAGTGAGAGCTAAATACCGCCTAGTGCAATGATAGATAGAAAGTTTTGTATGGTCCCCGTCTGCTATGGGGAGCAACCCAGTCCTAGTGGGAGTCCAACCTCGCCACCCACGCCGACCCTGAAGCTATCAGCTGGGAGGAGTTCAGAGACAATTTCTGCTGGTACCATGCGCCTGAAGGTTTGATGATAGTGAGGAAAGAAGAATTCCTAGTATTGAAGCAAGGGCCCCTGTCTGTCAGTGAGTACTAGGACAAATTTCTGCAACTATCTTGTTATGCACTTGAGGATGTCAATACTGATGCCAAGATTTAGTATAGGTTTCTGAGAGGTTTGGTTGACCCCCTTCACTACAAGTTGATGAACCATACCTTCCCTACCTTTCAGCATCTGATTGATAGAGCCATAATGACTGAGAGGAAGTGTTAGGAGGTGGAAGACCGAAAGCGCAAGATTGATGGACCTCAGGTCAGGAGCAGCAGCTGTCCCTGGTTCTCAGACAATCCACCTCAGCAGTTCAAGTAGAGTCACCCTCAAGGATACTAGCACCAGCACCAACATCAACGTCAGCACCAACCGTAGTTTCAGATGCAGTTCCCTTAGCAGCAGTAGTAGTACCGCCAAAACAACCAACAGGGAGGAAACCAGTACCAGCGGCAGAACAACTAGGCACCTCGCCTTCCTGCCCAGCAACCAATCAGAGCAATCAAACAGCCCCAGCGCAAGGAGGAGGCCGAGGATGTTTCCACTATGGGGAACAAGGCCACTGGGCGCTGCTTTGCCTAAACAAAGCAACTCAGCATCAGTCAGTGCCCAATGCCCCAGCGAGACAGAATGCACCTCAACAAGGAGCGAACAACTGTAGATAGCCCCGTGCCTAGTATGGAAAGGTGAACCACCTGGAGGCCGACACAGTTTAGGAGACCCCAGGAGTGGCACTAGGTACATTCTCAGTCAAATCTCATTCTGCAAATGTGTTATTTGATACTAGAGCCACACATTCTTTTATGACTGCATCATGGGTAGAAACACACAACATACCAGTAGCACCCATGTACCCGCCTATGAGAGTTAGTTCAATTGGTGGGAGGACCCAAACAGATAAATTTTGCCCAAGTGCAAGAGTTCAAATAAGGGGCATAGAGTTCCCCACTGATCTGATAGTGATGGGTACCCGAGATGTAGACATAGATGTCATTCTTGGGATGAATTGGTTGACCAAATACCAAGAAATCCTTAGCTGTGATAAGAGGACAGTGAAGTTAGTATCCTTGTCGGGAGAGGAAGTGTTGGTGGAGTTGGTCTTGTCTAGACCAAGGAAAGGAAGCTGTCACCAGATAGCTGCCCAATATGAGACAGTCAATCCACTTGAAGCCATCAAAGTAGTATTAGAATTTCTAGATGTGTTTCCTGAGGATTTACCAGGCATGCCACATGAGAGAAAGGTTGAATTTGCCAAAGAGCTTATCCCTAGCACCGCCCCTATTTCTAAGAGAGCTTATAGATTGTTCGAACCAGAGTTAGTAGAACTCAAGAAGCAGATAGACGAGTTGTTGGAGAAGGGTTACATCAGACCTAGCACCTCACCTTGGGCCACCCAGTATTGTTTGTAGAGAAGAAGGATGGTACAAAGAGGATGTGCATAGATTATAGAGCTCTGAATGAAGTCATCAAGAACAAGTACCCCTGCCCAGAATAGAAGATCTGTTTGATCAGTTGAGAGGAGCCAGTGTGTTCTCGAAGATAGATCTGAGGTAGGTTATCATCAGCTCAAGATCCAGCCTTCGGACATACCGAAGACAACATTCATCACCAAGTATGGGCTTTATGAGTATACAGTCATGTCCTTCGGTCTGACGAATGCACCAGCTTTCTTCATGTGCTTGATGAATAGTGTGTTCATGGACTACCTCGACAAATTCGTAGTGGTGTTCATCGATGACATTCTCATATATTCTCAGAATGAGGAAGAGCATGAAGAGCATTTGAGGAAGGTGTTGCAGAGGCTACGGGATTGTCAGTTGTATGCCAAGCTTAGCAAATGTGAGTTCTAGATTAGCGAAGTCTTGTTCTTGGGTCATATCATAAAACTGAGACGAATTAGCTGTGGATCCGAAGAAGGTAGTAGATATTCTAGATTAGAAAGCACCAAGAGATGTCTGGGGAATTAAGAGTTTCATTGGAATGGCTGGATACTATCGGCATTTCATTGAAGGTTTTTCCAAGATTGCTAGACCAATGATAGCCCTGCTAGCGAAGAAAGTTGAATTCAAGTGGACCAAGAGTGCTAAGAGACTTTTGAAACATTGAAGAAGAAGTTGACAACAACACTGGTGTTGATTCAACTATATGTTCATAAGCCATTTTCAGTGTATTGTGATGCTTTGTACACTGGTGTGGGATGTGTGCTAATGCAAGAAGGGATAGTAGTGGTGTACTTGTCCCGACAGTTGAAGATTAATGAGAGGAATTACCCCACACATGACCTGGAGTTGGCAGTAGTGGTTCATACACTGAAGACCTGGAGGCACTATATATATGGACAAAAGTGTGATGTTTACACGGACCATAAGAGTCAAGTATATATTCACCCAGTCAGAGCTAAACATGAGGCAATGACGATGGCTGGAATTAATCGAAGACTATGAGCTGGAGATACATTATAACCTAGGCAAAGCTAACGTGGTTGCTGATGCCTTGAGCAGGAAAAGTCAAGTCAACATGATGGCCGCTCATCCGATGCCATATGAGCTAGCGAAGGAATTTGACAGGCTGAGCCTCAATTTTCTAAATAGCACCCAAGGAGTGACAGTTGAGCTGGAACCCACTCTAGAGCGAGAGATCAAGGATGGCCAGAAAGATGATGAGAAGATTAATGAAATTCGGCAGCTGATCTTAGATGGGAAAGGCAAAGACTTCTAGGAAGACGCGGAAGGCATAATATGGTTTAAAGATAGGTTGTGTGTTCCTAACATCAAATTGATTCGGGAACTGATTCTCAAAGAAGCTTATGAGACATAATGAAAAGATTCTGGTGGTACATAATGAAAAGGGAGATCGCAGAGTATGTTGCCATATATGATAGTTGTCAGAGGATTAAGGCAGAGCATCAAAGGCCTATAGGTTTGTTGCAGCCGTTGCAGATTCCTCAATGGAAGTGGGATGAGATTGGGATGGACTTTATAGTCGGATTGCCTCACATTCGAGCCGGTTATGACTCCTTCTAGGTAGTAGTGGACTGCTTAACAAAGGCGTCTCATTTCATACCAGTCAGGACCACCTATAATAGTGCAGTATTAGGAGAGTTATACATGTCCTAGATGTATGCTTGCATGGAGTACCAAAGAAGATAGTATCAGATCGGGGAAGCCAGTTTACTTCTCACTTTTGGCAGCAGTTGCATGAAGCTTTGGGCACGCACTTGAAGTTCAGTTCAGCTTTTCACCCGCAGACAGATGGTCAGACTAAGAGAACCAACTAGATCCTTGAATATGTTGAGAGCCTGTGCTTTGTAGGACAAGTTAGGTTGGGATAAGAGGCTACCTTATGCAAAATTCTCCTACAACAACAACTACCAAGCCAGTTTGAAGATGTCACCGTTCCTAGCACTCCATGGGAAGAATTGTCGAACTCCATTGCACTAGGACCAACCAGGCAAAAGGCAGGTGTTCGGTCCAGACATTTTGCTTGAAGCCGAGGGGAATATCAGAATGGTTCGAGAGAATATGAAGACAACACAGTCCAGACAACGAATTTATGCTAACACCAGAAGAAGAAAGTTGAGCTTTAAAGTGGGAGATTATGTTTACTTGAAGGTGTCACCTATCAGAGGAATCAAAAGGTTCAGAGTCAAGGGCAAGCTAGCACCTCGATACATCAGACCGTACCCGATTCAAGCAAGACATGGAGAAGTGGCATATCAGCTCAGTCTACCAAAGAGGTTGTCAGCGATGCATGATGTGTTCCATGTGTCTCAGCTGAAGAAATGTTTGCGATTGCTAGAAGAGCAATTGCCAACCGAGGATCTCGAAGTCCAAGAAGATTTAACATATATCAAGAAGCCAACTCAGATTCCGGAGACAACAGATAGGGTCACTCGAAGACGCACCATCAGAATGTGTAAAGTCAAGTGGGGCCATCATTTAGAGGAAGAAGCAACTTGGGAAAGAGAAGATGATCTGAAAGCCAAATATCCTAAACTCTTTGCTAGCCAACCTTGAATCTCGAGGGCAAGATTCTTTTACGGGGATAGGTTTATAACACCCTGAATTTGGGGGTATAAAATTTCTTCTCTAGTACCTACCAAATTCAGGTGTTACTCCTTTTCTCACCTCTATAGTTTTTCTTTTCTATTCTCTTTAATAGGATTTTGGGTTAATTATGTGGGAGATGTATTATTTTCTTTAGAATATTAAAACCTAGGGGAGATATGAATGTTTGCATCATGTTGAGCTTAAACTTTATTTTTGGTTGATGCACATGTTTGAAATATTTGAATTGAATTATGGTTTTATTTGAATTGAATCCCCTAGTGAAAATAAAAATAAAAGAACTAGAAATTCAGAAGAAAATGGAAAAAGCCATTTTAGCCCAGTCGGCCTAGCTAAGCCCAGCCCCCCGCGTGCGCGCCCGCCCTCTCTGTCAGCCGGGCTGTCACACCCGGGTTTTAGGGACCTAGGCGTGAAAATAATCACCAGGTGTGCTAGGACCAAGTCTTACACATATGATGACTCTTGATATAGAAATAAATGTCACAACATTAATATATAACGGAGTTTTGTACAAAATAGTTAAATAATTACATCATATGAAGACAATGATCCAGCAACCCAAGTTGAATGGGAGACGACAGCCTAGACCACTCACAAACTCATCACAACATCCTCCATGCGCCTCATCCGACGATACTTGTTCTTGACCTGTGGGGGGGTATGAGACAGCAAGGGTGAGGTAACATATGTTCATCGCTCAACAAGTTGTGGGAATAATGTGCATGAACTCGTCAAAGGTGGGAGCTCATGTGAAGTGTAAGGCTTACCAAAGAGGATGGCTAAAGCTGACCATTACTTTTAAAGTTGGTCAAAATTTTATTAGCAGCTACTAAGTGTAAGAGATACCAACCCAATTAAATAAGAGATCAAGATTAGTAACAACATCCACGATGCAATGCATATGACAAATTAAGTTTAGTTCCATACATTAATCATGTGAGGGTCCGAGCTACTCATGACCATGAGCACGACTGATATACCAGTTTTACACTCTGCAGAGGTTGCACATCTTTACCCACAAGTCGTGTTACCATTTGCCACGGAGTTGATCAGACCCCGTACACCTCTACCAAGGAAGCGAGGCAGGGTACCACTATGAGGCCTTTACAAAGTTCCACTAGCTTCAGAAAACCCGCTACAGTTTCTAGGAAGGGCAATATAGGAACCCCTCGTCCAAAATGCCATCGCAGCATGATCCACCAGAGAACCTCCCTATACATAACTCCCCTACTGCCCTTGCCCCTTTCAGCTAAGGTTGTCCTCCACTAGCTTTCCTAATTAGTCAGCCAAGGGCGTCCCATACCACCCTTGTGGTAGCACTGTTTTCTTGGGTGGTCGGTCCATGTTCCAATTAACAATATGATCATATCATGAACAATAATTAAATAACAACATAATTGGAACATGATCATAATAAACATTATTTTCCCCAAAACCATGTAGAGCAATAACAAATCTACCCAATAATTCATCCGTTTGCAAGGTGAGGGATAAACAATGCTCGGGAAACCTATTAGATCCCATCAAATTAACATGAGCATGTCACAGTGATTAACAACGAACATTATTAGGTAGAAAGGAGGGATCAAGGGCACAACTTGCCTTAGACTCGAGATTCCCAGGTACCAAGTTGGTCTTTAGATTCTCGTGACCTCACCGTTAGTTGTAGCAATACATACACATAGACAAGGATCACATAAAAATAATAGTACACCAAACATATGAACAAACAACGTAAGAATATTCTATGTGATGCTACGAGATCGTAGGTTCGAGAACCACTAAATTCGGAGCTACGCTTAAAAAGATATGGTTTTCTGAAGTCTCAAGTGATTAAATTGTAGAAATACATTCTATGTTAATCATGTCAGAAATTTTATGAAGAAATAACTAATTCAACTTTAATCCTAAGTTATAAATTGCTTAGAGGTTATATTCTAGTCAAACTATAACTGTAGACAGATTAACTTTGTTTACCAAGACTAATCTACTAATTATAGGTTAAACAAATATATATTTTGGAAAATATGTTACCTGATAAAACAAGGTTACTAAAGTGTAGACATTATTAATACAAGTCTAACGCAATTTGAATGGATCAAATCGGAGCTAGAATGGATGAGTTATAGAATAAACAAGTTTCTATGTACTTTTAATATTTATTTTATGAATTCCTGAGATTTATGGACTGCAAGCACTAATTTCTAAAAACTCGGGGTCAAACTACAAATTCTAGGGCCATTAGATATATCTTTCTTCACTTAACTGGGATGGTAGGTTGATTTTGTCTTACCCTGGGGTCTCTTATGTAAAAATCGCTCGGCGAAGGGGTATCAACACGTGTGAGCCACACGATCTAATCTGGGTGGTCGAGATTAGATCCTGGTCACCCCGAATCGGTATGCGACGTGCACCGTTGGATCATAGATCAACAACATAGATTTAAAGTAACTAAACTGTTTTCCATGCATGTCGGTGTTTTGGACCCGACCGCGCACCCGGGGTTGCCCCTCAAGGTGCTTTTTGGAGTAGGACGGTGTTACCGACTGTAGCTCGATGGTTCGTGCTAGATGCACGAGAGACAGTGGACAGTTGTGTACAGGTTTGGGCCGCTTTGAGATGTGTAACACCCTACGTCCTGGCGTGAGTACTTTATGTGGTGGGTTACAAGGAGGTTCTCTAGTGTTGGAAACGTAGAGAGCCGGGTAGGTGGCTAAGTAGTGAGGTAGATGTCTTTGAAGGGGTGCCCCCTAGGCCTTATATACTCGACCGTGGGGCATTACATGTGGATATGATAACAACATGTGCCTAAGTAATAGTGAACTGACTGAGTCTATCTTCCTATAATTCAGCCGACCCATCCTCGCTTGGTTCCGATGTACGAGGCTCCTTCGCGGGGAGGTCGGGTCACTGTTGTGATCACTGCTCGAATTCGTCGGGCCGTCTGGGCTTGCGTCGATTTGATCTTGTGTCGACCCGCTTCACTAGGCGTTCTTTCCCAAGCCCACGAAGGGATGACCTCACGAATTATTGGGCCCACGGGTCTTTCGTGAGGTCTTTTATCCTTCTGGTGGACCCGGGGGATATCCGTCCCCCACAAGCCCCCGATCTTTGGGTTGATTTTGAAATAACTAGCCCAAAGATCTAAGGTCCAGCTTGCAGTTTTTTAATTTTGATAAGGGGTAATTCGAAAGTAAGTCTGCCGGGCCGTTGCTCCTGAACTCTGAGTGACCCAGTAAAAGCGATCTTTTACTGTCTTCTTCCATTATTGCTCTTCAAGACTCGGTGTTCTGTCTCGAGTTTATGCTTTGGAGGTCAGCATTTTGATTTTTTAGGACCCGAATTTCATTGGGTGCACCGAAGGTGCACCCAATGGGTGTAGCCCCCGAGCTTCGAGTAGATTTTTGTAAATAATCCACTCGAAGGTCTTCATTTTAAGTCTTCAAAAATCACTTTTATCTTCCCTTTGTGCTTTTTCAGAAGTCAGTCTTGTCTTAGTTTCACCCTATGCTTTAGAGGTTAGCATTCTGCCTCTCGAGGTAGATGATTCATTGGGTGCGCCGAAGGTGCACCCAATGGGTGTAGCTCTCGAGATTTGAGTGGATTTTTGAAAATAATCCGCTCAAAGGTCTTCATCTCATGCTGTCTTCTTTTTTTTCTTTAGAAATCATCCTTTCCTTTTGTCGAATGCTTTAGAGATCAGCATTATATCATCAACATTATGCTTTAGAGATCAGCATTCATTTTTGTCTTCGAAATCGAGCACGAGATCTGTCCATATCTTGCTAGGTCTTGCAATTTATTTGATCTGCGACTGATTGGACGTTCGATAGATGGCCTTTGGCTAGTCTTCATATCACTTCGTGCTTCAATGCTTCTGTCGATTAGACTTGTACCTCATCAGCTATATTTGGCTTTCCTTTGATCCCTGTTGATATCTTCCTTTTGTCTTGAGGTATTCATTGCGTATGCTGTATGGATGTGACTGCTTGGGAAAACCTATTGAAAATTCCTGGACGGCCCCCCAAATGGGTGTAGGCAAGGGACGGCTTGGTGCGCTGAGCGTTTAGCAAACTGCTTTCGAGTAGTAACTTGACATGACCGCGGGTGTAATAATATCGCCCAAGCAGTTGACTGGATTACCAATGGGTGTCATGTTACGTGGAACGGCGTCAGCCGCCTGATGTGTCTCTAGACGGTTTGAATTGCATATTGAATTTTTGCGACTATTCGGTGGCCGTGGTAGGAGGTGAGCGGTTGCCTTCTTCTTCTTCTATAAATAGTGTTCTTGCTTCTCCGGCGTCTTCACATCTCTTACTGCTGCTTGTTGCTTACTCTCTTCACTTTCCTTCTACTCCGCCATGGGCAAGAGCAAGAAGGGTCGTAGTTCATCGCATCACTCCGACGATAAGCAGAAGCGTGAGCCGACTCCTCCCTCGGAGGACTTCGGCGACTCAGAGTACTCGGAGAAGGAGTTCTCCTCCGAGTCAGAGGGCTCACTGGTTCATGCCTCTCCCCCGGCGTCGTTTGATGACTCAGACGACTCCCAGGGGATTGCCGTAGAGGTGTGGACCTACATCCGGGCCATCAAGCGCGCCAGGCTCGAGGGCTCGGATGAGTTGGAGTACTCCTCGAACGAGGAGAACTCCTCGGACTCGTCTGAGGAGGACGGCGACGACGGCGATGGCGGTGACGACAACGACGACGGAGGCGATGGTGACGGCGGCGGTGATGGCGGCAAAGGCGATGGCAAGGGCGGTGACGGCGGCGACAAGGGTGGCAGCGGCGATGGCAGCAGCAGGGGCAGCAACAAGGTCAGTGGCTAGGCGCCACTGGTTTTAAATGTTAATATAGATTAGTAGTAGAAGTAGTATTAGTGAAATAATGTAGTATTAGTTAGTAGTATAGTGTAGCGATATGTAATGTAGTAGTGTAGGGTATTGAACAATGGGGAGAAAATCAGCTCATAATGAGTTGATTTTTAAGTTTGGTAATGCTTCCCTTTTATAATGAAGAAGAATTTCACCCCATTCTGTGTGCATCCTTCTGCTTTTCCGTCGATTGTCGATCATATTTATGCTTACTGCAGATGTTGTTCTTGGATGTAACACTTGAGTAACGACTTAGAATCGTTAAGTCGCATTTCAGATTGCCTTCTTCGCTATGCCGGCGCTTTCAGGAATAACGGCCGAGTGATTACCGGCGATGTCGGTGTTTTTAGAAGTAAGAGCCGAGTGATAACGAGCCACGTTGGTGGTTTAGAAATAACAACCGAGCGGTTACCGGCGATGTCGGCGTTTTAGAAGTAACAACCAAGCCTTTTGGAGCCACGTCGCTGCTTTTAGAAATAACAGCCGAGTGACTACTAGCAATGTCGGCATTTTAGAAGTAACAGCCGAGTTACAACGAACCACGTCGGCCGCCTTGGAGACGGCGACCAAGTGAAGTTTGATAACGTCAGCGTTTTTAGAAATAGTAGCTGAGTTATATTGGGCCACGTCGGCCGTTTTGGAAATAACGGGCGAGTAATGACATGGCACGCCAGCGTTTTAGAAATAACAGCTGGGTGATGACTGGGCACTTTTTAGGAATGGCGCCTGGCCCGGGAAAACCCCATATATACTGCACTGTCGCATGCCTCTGCATTCTGAGCCCTAGTCCTGCTTTTTAGCACCCATACCTTTCCTGCTCTCTTGCGATATTGCTCCCGCTCCGCTCACCGCAAGATTGAGATGGCGCCTAAGAGGAAAACTCAAAGTTCGTCTGTCGCAATCATTCCTCCAATCGATCCCAACAGCCAGTTGCCTTTCGTAGGTAACCACATGTCTGTTGTTTCTGAATCCGATCTTCTCCATCTCGTGTCTATCGGAGTCCTCCCTCCGAAGGAACTCTGTTCTTGGCGGATCTGTCGTGGGGTCACTGTTCCGACAGAAGACACTCACGAATCCGTCATTTATATTCCTTCTCTCATCCATGGCCTTGCTCTTCCCATTTCTCCTTTCTTCCGCGGTCTCCTTGATTTCTATCACTTGAATCTAACCCATCTGAATCCCAATTCCATTCTTCAAGTTTCCGTTTTTGTTCATTTGTGCGAAGCCTTCCTTGGTATTCTGCCACACTTTGGCTTATGGAAGTATTTGTATCACTGTCGGCCTGGGATGGCCAGGGGGCAGTACCATCTCATGGGGGGTGCGAGTTTGGAGATGCGCCATGGGAGGAAAACCGAGTATCTCAACATCCCACTCAAGGACAGCATCAAAGGATGGCGCCTGGAATGGTTTATCGTGGAGAATCACGGGAACTCCCTCCCCCCTCGGTCAGGGAGACAGCCAGATGTCCGCACTCCAAGTTGGACTGAATCCCCCATAGACCTGGAGGTAGCTGAGGCCGGGGCTCTACTTGCTGAGGTTGGATTGTTGAAGGAGAAGGGTCTGACTGCCGAGGCTGTGGTTGCCAATTTTGTTTTCAAGAACATTCAGCCACTAAAAGACAGAGCGTATCCAGCTTATCTGTATCGAGGCCTTGCTGATTCAACCCGTGTTACCAACAGAAGGATTCCTGCTGTGGATTTGGTGAGCCGGCTTGAGATTATACTCAGAGGCAAGGTGTCTAATATCGGTGCTCCTGTTGCATACTCAGCCTGGAATCTGCCTCCTTCCAAGGCCTTCATCAGTTTTGTGTCAAATCCTCCTACTGGTGATAGCGGTTTGGGCCTTAGAGTGCGACCTTCTCCCGAAGAGGTTGAGGCTTTGGTTGCTTCACTTGGCGAAATCCTCGACGACGAGAGGCAGGTTCATTTCGAGGTGCCTTTGAATCCGAGTGATGCAGAAATAAGTGCCATGCTCGACATGTTGGCTGAAGATTCCTCTGATGCAGCCCCTGCTGAAACACTGGCTGTAGCACCCATCCCCGAGTCTGGCAAAGCTGTGGATACTCAGAGGTCTGATAGTATTCGTCCGAAGCGTCCTCGCCGAACCAATCATCCAACCTCTCCTGTTGAGGGGAAGAAAAAGAAAAAGAGACGTCTTCGCCAAGTGTCATGCTTGAATCAGGATGCCGGCCCTTCTGCTCCTGCTGCTGAGGAAGTGCCAGTGCCGGTTTTTGCTTAAGCTGATCCTAATGTGTGTGATCCGACTGATGCTGAACCCAATGGGTGTGACCTTGATGATGTTGAGCCCAATGGGTGTGACCTTGATAACGTTGAGCCCAATGGGTGTAATCCGGCCAAAGCTGATCCCAATGGGTGTACCGTTCATGTTATTGTTGAAGATGAGGAAGAAGAGGAGGAAATTTCCTTGATTCGGAAGAACAGCAGGCGCTACATAGCCAGCAGGGAGAGTAGTGGTGTTCCTTCTCTAGCTTTGTCCGCTCTCGTTGGTCTGCAAGAATAGTCTCTGGCAAACTTTGATCAGACTCTCAAAGACATGGTCCTAGAAGATCTGTTGTCAGAGCTGGCAGATGGTGGAATGATGGAAGTTTGCGCTGATGTGCCTGATGCTGGGTTAGAGTTATCCCAAGCAGCATCTCGTGCCTCGTCGACCTTGGAGCGCGGTCTTAAGAGATGAGAGGCTGATCTAGATTGCTCCGTTCCCATGGAAGTTGTTGAAGGTCCTTCAGCCTTAGAGGTGGCTGCTACAGAGAGCTTGGTCATTGTTGGGGTGAAGGCAAAGGCGCCACCCTTCGCTCGAAGCCTTCGCTGCAGCAGCTGAGCTAACAGAAACAAAACAGGCAGGGACACCCTTCGCTTCTTCCGCACCAGACGAAGACTGGAGACGAAGGGCATCCCACAGTGCGGCCTCGTCCAGCTCAGAGGCCCACGTGCAATCCGGCCCATTGTAACGGGCCCCGCGTGGCCGCCGTGCGTTACGGGCCTAATTTGTAAAAGCATTCCTGTAATTACGGTCTGTAACCCCGCTTTATGGGAATATTCTAGGGATAACCTAGGTAGCTGAGGGCACATGCGTCCTTAGCTCAAGGCGCTGCGCACTCAGGTACCTATAAATACCCCTGCACAGTGCCCGTGAGAGGCCAGATTAACAGAGCTTTTGCCATCCAACGCGAGTGCCCTGTTGACGTCACTGTTCACCCTTGTTGGATCCCCTTGCAACTGAGAGCAAGTTCCAACATTTGGCGCCCACCGTTCGTGCTACGAGAAAACCACCCGCGATGGCACCCAAGAGAGCTAACCCGAAGGCTGACGAGGCTGCGAAGGCAGCACTGCTCGCCGCAAGAAAGGGCAAGGCCCTCTCCCTCACCTAATCCACCCACCAAGAGGCCACTGAAGACGATGTCCCTCGCGCATGCGAAGACGACACCCTCCGCACCTGCGACCCTGAGGGACAACCGCAGCCACCCTCAGGCTTCGCACCACCGGAGGGCGCGGACCTCGCCGAGGATGGTGAAGTCCTCGGCGTCTCAGCAGAAGAACAGCTACAGCTGCGCGCCTTGCGCCTCAAGAACCGCAATCTCCAGAGGCAGAAGGAGATACTGGAGGCCAAGCGCCAGCGTGTGTCCGCACTAGCCAAAGTGCGGCAAATGATACGCGACGAAGAGCAGAAGGCCCAGGAACTCGAGCGGGAGATTGCGCTGATGCAGCGCGAAGGCCACCTCGGCCTGCAGCACGAGTCACCCCTCCAGCAGCGCGCACAACTCGAAGACACGCGAGAAGGCCACCCCGGCCTGCAGCATGGGCCACCCCTGCAACACCGCGCGCAACCGGAGGACCCGCGTTTCCCCCAACGCGACCACACCTTCCCGCACGCCGTGCCATTCCAAGGGGTCAACTATCTCGATGAGCGAAGTCCCCTGGCGCCACACCTGCAAGTGACGCCGTGGCCAGCTAACTTCCGGGCAGGGACCTATCCCAAGTACAACGGCAGCACCGACCCGGCTCAATACATAATGAGTTATCAGGTTGCCGTTGCATCGTCCGGAGGGGACGACGCCACAATGGCGAAGTCTTTCATCATCGCCCTCGAGGGCCCAGCACTCACCTGGTTCACCAGGTTGCCTCCGCTGTCCATTGATTCCTGGAGAAGTCTCCGGGACAAGTTCCTGCTCAACTTCCAAGGGTACCGCCCAGACACCGACGCCCTGGCCGAACTTTCGCTCTGCAAGCAGCTGGAAAAGGAGACTCTGAGGGAGTATTACCGCAAATTTTTAACACTCAAGTCACAGCTGCCCTCAGTCGATGACCAGATTGCCATCCACTATGCTATCAGTGGCCTTCACGCCGGCGTCCTTTACAGCCACTGCATCAGAGATCCGCCAAAGAACCTCCAAGAGTTATATCAGCTGTTTGAAAAGTACGCCAGATCCGAAGAGCTCCACCAGCGCAAGATTGAGTCCCAAAGGAAGCCAAAAGATGCTCCACAGTCCAGCCGCACGTGGACAAGGACTCCGCAGCCAGACTCCGGTCGAGACGGCCGCAATCTGCAGCAAGTGCACAACATCGCCAACCAGCATCCCGCTGCTGACCCCCTCGTCGCCAGGAATATCCCCCAGGGCCGAGGAAATGGCACTCGTGGCAGGGGCCGAGGGCGTGCGCAGCCGCCGCACCGATTCTACTGCCTCTTCCATGGCGAAGACTGCGCCCACCAAACCAAAGACTGCCCCGAAACGAAGGCTACCAGAGACAGAATGGCACGGGCGCAGCCAGCCGACAACCCCAGAATTGTTGCGCACAATTACCAGCAACCCCCTCCACCATATATCCACGCTCCCGCCCCGCATCCACCGCACCACGCTTACCAACACCATCAGGAAGTACAAATCGTACCTCCTCCACCCCCACCACCACACCAGCAACATCAAAACATCCCCCATGCCCCAAAGCAGGAAGACTTCGCCGATCAACCTTATCGCGGAGTCATCCACATGATAACTGGGGGGTCCAGCACTGACTTCGACACCAAGCGGCAGAAGCGGGACCACTACCGCAGCATCAACCATGTCGCCGTCACGGGCCCAGTCGTGCAGACAAAGTGGTCCCACATACCGCTAACCTTCGATGCACGGGACGTCGACTTGCGCAGCGCCCCCCACTGCGACGCCATGGTTATCAATTGCAGCGTGGCAGGCTGGGACCTGCACAAAGTCCTCGTTGACAACGGCAGTCAGGCGGACATCATCTTCCTCCACGCCTTCGATCGCATGGGCATAAGCCACAGCCTGCTTAAGCCTTCGGACAACCCGTTGTATGGCTTCGGCGGCAAGGGCACCTTCCCCGTCGGCAAAATAGAGCTGCCTCTCTCCTTCGGTGTAGCACCCAATGCCCGAAGCGAGCAAATAACTTTTGACATTGTGGACATGGTATATCCTTACAATGCCATCATGGGTCGGGGCTCCATCAATAAGTTCGAAGCAGCCATTCACGGACTGTACCTATGTATGAAGATACCAGGTCCGTTAGGCGTCATCACAGTCTTCGGCAATCAACAGACTGCGCGTAACATAGAGCGGGACTTCGTGCCCGGTCAAAGAAACGTGCACTGCCTCATGGCCCAACGCGAGGTCCCCGCGCCTGCCAGCCCAACCAATAAGCAACACGACAAGGCACAGCTGCAGAGCAACGACGGGACCAAGACTGTCCCCCTCGACCAGGCCACGCCCAGGCAGACAATCATTATCAGCGAAGACCTTACTTCGCATGAAGAAGAAAAGCTCCTCTGCTGCCTGTCCAAGAACAAAGATGTCTTCGCCTGGTCGGCCCTCGATCTGGTCGGGGTCAGCCGTTCAATAATTGAGCACAGTCTGGGAATCGACCCTTCGGTACGGCCGAAAAAGCAGCGGCTTCGCAAGATGTCCGACGAAAAGACGGAGGCCGCCAAGGCAGAGGTGCACCGCCTCCTGGAGGCCAAATTCATCGAGCCGGTGGCTTACCCCACATGGCTCTCCAATGTCGTGATGGTGCAGAAAAAGAGCGGGAAGTGGCGAATGTGCATCGACTTCACCAGTCTCAATAAAGCCTGCCCAAAGGACAATTTCCCGTTGCCGCGGATCGACAAAATAGTCGATAGCGCGGCCGGATGCGAGGTCATGTCCCTCCTCGATTGCTTCTCCGGTTACCACCAGATATACATGAAGGAAGAAGACAAGGCTAGCACCAGCTTTATAACACCCTTCGGCACATATTGCTTCATCAGAATGCCGGAGGGACTCAAGAACGCCGGGTCCACCTTCTCCAGGCTTACCAAAACAGTGCTCGAAGGGCAGGTTGGCAGAAACATATTCACATATGTAGACGACATTGTCGTCGCCAGCAAGAGCAAGGAGGACCACCTCGCCGACCTCGCCGAAACATTCGCGAACATGCGAGACGCACAACTCCGCCTAAACCCGGAAAAGTGCGTCTTCGGCGTTCGCCAAGGCAAAATATTGGGCTACCTGGTATCACACCGCGGCATCGAGGCCAACCCAACCAAGATTCAGGCCATCTTGGACATGACGCCTCCGCAGTCCGTCAGGGACGTCCAGCGCCTGACAGGCAGATTGGCCGCTCTCAACAGATTCATCTCCAGGTCCGCCGAGCGAAGTCTCCCCTTCCTCAAGACACTCCATGGTGCAAAAGACTTCGCCTGGGGACCAGAGCAGGCGGCGGCCTTCGCCTCATTAAAACAGTACCTGACAGAGTTGGCCGTCCTTACCAGCCCCAACCCCTCGCTCCCCCTGCTGCTCTACGTCGCGGCTTCGCCACATGCGGTCAGCGTGACACTAGTGCAGGAGCAGACTGTCGAGGGCGTGGTCCGGTAGTGCCCCGTGTACTATGTCTCCAAAGTGCTGACACCGTCCAAGTGCAACATGACAGAGCTGGAGAAGATTGCCTACGCAGTCGTCATGTCGTCGCGCAAACTGCGCCATTACTTCGAAGCATTCAAGGTCCAAGTCACCTCAAACAGGGGACTCGGCGAATTATTCAGAAACCCGGAGGCATCGGTGAGGATTGCCAAGTGGGCGGCCGAACTCTCCGGCTACCACATCTGCTTCGAGCCCAGGACAGCTATCAAGTCTCAAGTCCTGGCAGACTTCGTCGTCGACTGGACTGGGCCAACAACACAGCCAGATCCGTCCGCAGAGAAGACTTGGACGATCCATTGCGACGGCGCATGGTGCCATGCGGGGGCAGGCGTCGCTGCGGTCATCACCTCACCAGTCGGGGTCAAGCACAGATATGCAGCACGACTCAGCTTCAATCTGGAATCCGACAGATGCACAAATAATATAGCAGAATACGAAGCAGTCATCCTCGGCCTCCGCAAGCTAAGGGCCCTCGGAGTCACCACCTGCATCATCAAAACAGACTCCAAGGTAGTTGCCGGCCAAGTCGAGAAAGACTATGCAGCCAAGGACCCCGCGCTCATGCAGTACCTCGCGGCCATCCGAAGTCTCGAGAGGCAGTTCAAGGGGTTCACCTTGCAGCATGTGGATCGGGCCAAGAATGAAGAGGCCGACGCATTGGCCAAGGCTGCCGCCAGGGGCGAAACTCTGCCCTCCGACGTGTTCTTTCATGTCATCGGCACGCCAGCAGTCCGGAGCCCTGAAGGGCTCCAAATAACCAATGACAGCGAGGGCCACCGCACAGTCAACCTTATCATGACCGAAGACTGGCGGGCACCCATAACCCTGTTCCTGCAGGGGTATTATCATCCAGCCGACATCAGTGAGGCCAAGCATCTCAGACATCGAAGCCGAGACTTCACACTGATTGAAGGCCAACTCTAGAAAAAAGGGGTCAGTCAGCCAATGCTTAAGTGCGTCACCGAAGCCGAAGGCATGCAGATTCTACGTGAAGTCCACAGTGGCACGTGCGGCTCACACGCAGGGCCGAGGGCCCTAGCTGCTAAGGTGATCCGCCAGGGCTTTTACTGGCCCGCAATGATCTGCACCGCAAATCGGGTCACACGGTCCTGCGAAGCCTGCCAGAAGTTTTCTCCTCGGTTAGGCGGCCCCTCGAAGTATACTAAGCTGATCGCCCATACATGGCCTCTCCAGCGCTGGGGCCTCGACATTGTCGGGCCCCTGCCCACCGCTCAGGGGAACCTTAAGTTCGCCTTCGTCGCGGTCGAGTACTTCACCAAATGGATCGAGGCGCGGGCTGTTTCTACAATAACATCAAAGACTGCCCAAAAATTCTTCTGGCAGAACATCGTTTGCCGCTTCGGAGTACCGTCCGAACTAACAGTTGACAACGACAAGCAGTTTGACAACCAAGACTTCAAGGATTTTTGTTTCTCCATTGGCACCAAGCTTGCCTTCGCCTCAGTCTATCATCCGCAGTCCAACGGGGTCGTGGAGCGCACCAACGGGAAAATCTTCACAGCTATCAAGAAAATGCTCCTTGATGAAAAAAGGGCAGATGGACCGATTTGTTACCTGAGGCAGTCTGGGCACTAAACACGACTTAGTGCAGGGCAACCAGGTTTACTCCCTTCCGCCTTCTATACGGATCGGAGGCCATGACCCCGCAAGAAATAAAGCACGGGTCCCTGCGAACAGTTCCGTCAACCGCCCCCGATGTGGACGAGCCAACTTCAAAGGATCTCATCGACGGAGACCGAGTCTTCGCCCTACAGGTCCCTGAACAAATACCAAGCCCAGACCAAAGCATGGCACGACCACTCAGTCATCCCGAGGGAGTTCAGCGAGGGGGACCTCGTACTCGTTCGAACAGCTCGGACGGAGTCCAAGGGCAAGCTGGAGCCTAGGTGGGAGGGCCCCTTCATAGTCAAGACAAAAGCTTCCCCCAGCGCTTACAGGCTCACAACGCCAAACGGCGAGGACCTGGAGCACTCCTGGAACATCGACAACCTCCGCAAATTTTTTGTTTGATTCCTCAGGGCTGTCTTCGCCCTTGTAATTCGCAAAAACAATCTTGTACCGGCCCGCACTCTTTTCCTCCCGGGGGGTGAGGTTTTTAACGAGGCGGAGCCATGTAATATATGTGTGAAAAATCCCCCGCAAAGACATGCGTCGAAAAAAGACCGCGACGATGGTCTTCGACATTCGACCAACACGAGGTCACCGCGAGGCTAAGCGCTAGCCACCCTCGCGTGCGACAAATCCGCGCAGAAGTCGCCTAAGGGTGCAGCCGGACTAGCACAACAAGTGCGAAAAAATCAAAGTCTATCGCGAAGACTATCCGCGCAGAAGTCGCCTAAGGGTGCAGCCGGACTAGCACAACAAGTGCGAAAAAACCAAAGTCTACCGCGAAGACTATCCGTGCAGAAGTCGCCCAAGGGTGCAGCCGGACTAGCACAACAAGTGCGAAAAAACCAAAGTCTACCGCGAAGATTATCTGCGCAGAAGTCGCCTAAGGGTGCAGCCGGACTAGCACAACAAGTGCGAAAAAACCGAAGCCTACCGCACAGACTGTCCGTGCAGAAGACACCTAAGGGTGCAACCGGACTAGCACAACAAAGGCAGAAACGACAACATCAAACCGTCCACGCCAAGACCAACTATAATCACACCAACACAGCACAACAAAACAAACCAGACAAAGTACACAACGCCTTCGCACACATATACAAGCGAGGGCACACAACTTCATCATACAAGCCTCTACATATACAAGCGAGGGCACCACACTCTACATCGGCTCAACCTTAGGAATAATTCCCATCTCCCTATAATTAAATAACATTATCCTAAGCTCCTCACCCGCAAAAAGACTTCGCAGTTCCCCTTCACCTGTATTCTCGGCGGCCGGCAAAGACAACAGTTCCTGCCGGCCAGCCCCACTCACACGAAGCCGAGCCCCCTCCGCCCCACTAACTCTACGTTTCGCAACTGCCCTTCGTCGTCGTCGCCCGGTGCTAGGACCTGGCACATCTCCTGCATTCGCGGCGTGCGGCGAAGCCTCCGTCGCAGCCACATCCAAAGCCGCGAAGTAGTCCAAGTCCTCCGACGACTCCTCAGTCCACTCAACCGAGCTCCCAGAGTCAGCACAATCAAAAAACTCAGATGCAGACCCACCACATTCATTACCATCTTCCGCGGTCGAAGCCGCCAAAAATTTAGTAGTAGCGGTTGTGTGCGCAGACCCAAAATCTTGAACCTGCACAGCAACCAGAATTCAGTAACATGTACAAATTTCCCCAACCCTCTACACCCACTACGCCACCTGCGACGGCCCTGACGTTGCGGGAGCCTCCGCCGTTGGCTCCGCCGTTGCTTCCGCTGTTATCTCCGCCGCCACCGCTGCGGGATCTTCAGCACTCGGCGCAGCAGCTGCGGAAGCATCGGGCACGCCTTCGGCGACCTCTGGGGGCAGGTCTTCGCCGGCCGCAGTGGATGCGGGGGCACCCGACGCGTCCCCCGCAGTCTCCGGGGTCGGCTCCAGGGCGACCCCAGACACGGCCTCCGCCGGGGTCGGCTCTGGGTCAGTCAGCATGCTGTTCAACGCCCCGAAGTCGTCGACCCTCTCGCCACGTGCCGCCTAAGCCAAAACACACAAAATTCATCAAACACACACACAGCCTACGTCCAACAAATACCAAACAAGCGAAAACGTTACCTGAGCCCTCGCCGTCTCGGCGCGCTCCCTGACCACCTCGCGACCGTGTGGGCCCCACAGCCGGTCGAAGATAGCTCCGGCGGATTCCTTCACTACGGGGTCCTCAACCTTGAAGATATCTTGCTCAAAATCTTCTTCGACTTGGTCGAAGACCTCGAAGTGCTGGCACCCTTCGCGGGAGAGCGCGTTCATCGCCCCCTCGCAGGTGACCAGGGAGGCATACGCCATAAACCCCTCCACGACAGTGGGGAGTGCCTGCAACTCCTCCTGCACCCACTCCAGGCACTGAAGTCCGGGCTCTCGGTCTGGCACTTCGAATTCACCGGTCCCCGCGCCCAGGCCACGGTATGTATCTACAAGCAGTTGGCGCGTCCGCTCTGCCTCCGCGCGTGACGCGGCCTCGGCCCCCTTCACGCGGCTCTCCAGGGCGGTGAGCCTCTCCTGCAGCTGCTCGGCGCGCTCCCTGGTAAGATTGCCCTCCGCCCGTGCCAGGTTGGCCTCCGCCTGCGCAGCCTGCGCCTTGACAAGGGCCTCGTTGGTCTCTCTCCTTTCCCCCGCCAGCTGGCGCCGGAGGGCGGCCTTCTCGTCCTCCAGTGTGGCCACCTTCTCCGCCAGCTTGCGACACTTGCTGTCGGCGGCCGATTTTTCACGGACAGCGTCAGCATGTTGTGTCCGAAGTCTTTCGACTTCGGCAGCCACAGCTGCCGTGAGGGCCCCCGACGCAGTGCGGCTGGCGAAGTCAGCCACCTGCAGAGCAATCGTAAGACCGCGGCCCCAGCAAGCCGAAAAGAAAAAAAGGGACAAAGTCCAACTCAGCGGACCTGACGTAGCGCCTCCGTCACCTCCGTCAGCCGGCGGGACGCAGCGCCCGCCTCATCCATGACAACCGCGAGGGCCGACGCCTCGCCTCCGGCGCTAAGAGCCCCGCCCTTCGCCTTCGGCACTGCGGCAGCCGTCGTGGTCGCCGCGGCAGGTGCAACCATAGCAAGTTGGCCTTCGCCCGACCCTGCAACGTACCAACGAACCAATCAAAAAAAAAACAATAAAGCCAACGACTTACCACCGAGATAGTCGTCCACACTAATATCGGTGACGAAGTCGGCGACACGTTTGCCCGCCAACGGCAACGCTCAGGCCGCCTTCGCGACCTCCGCCACTCCGCTGGACGGCGGCACCGCCTTCGCCGATTTCGAGCCTCCGGCGCCTGCCGTTGCCTCCGGCGCCTTGCTAGATGCAGGGACACCCGACTTCGCCGCCAGCGGCGGCCGGCCTCCGCCGGGGGCCGCAGCCTTCGCAGCCCCCCGTTGCCTCTTTGGCCTGGCTTCAACGAGCCTGACAGCCGCCTGGCGCTTCTGTGCAGCTCCCTGGCGATCCTTGTCCATCACTGCTGACACAACAGCAGCAATATTCCGCCCGTAAGGAAAAACCCTCCATTCACGAACCATGCGAGATGTAAAAAAGTCCTCGCCAGCCGTGCGGGGGACAGGAACATTCCTAGGCCAACAACCCCCGGTAACCCTCAGCATCCGAGCCGAAGACTCCCGGAGCTCGGGCGAAGACATCCTTTCCCCCGGGGCCGCGCACGTCCTCATCAACTCTCTTGCAAAACCATCAGAAACCCCAAGTCCTCCCATAGCAGTACCTAATTTTCTCTTTTTAGAGGATGGGGCGGCCGCCGGCGCAGGGTCGTCTCCGGTCTCCACCGCCGGTTTCTTCCCACGGCGGTCCACATCGTCTTGACCAGGGTAGCCGTCATATGGCAATTGATTTAATTCAAAAACCCTGTTCAAACGGTCATTCGACCCGCGGATATCCCAGCTGCGCTGGCCCTCTGTCCTCGGCACGTAGCGTCCAACAAGCCGCACCGCCCCATCCTCCGCCTCACGCACAAAGGCGGCCGGATCGCGGTTTTGCAGATTCAGGGCGAAGGCGAGACTCCGCACCACCCTTCCGCCATGAAAAGGCATCTGGCGAGGGCATACTTCGCCCAACACCCAGCCATGCGCCAAGGGCCACACCCCGTACGCCACAAATTCTTCAACCAAGTCGCGCCCACTGCTCAGGCCGGCGGCGCACCGAAGAGCCCCTTCGTCCACATCCTCCTCCGCCACTTCAAAGGGCGGGTACGCTGAGTAAAAATGAGAACACATCGCGGACACGGGGAGTCCCTCATGGCCTTCGACGGTACCCTCAGCAACGTAAAACCAAAATTCATTCCAGTTGCCCCACTTGTTGCGGGCGCAAGGAACCAACTCGACTACCTGCATCGTGGTTTTGCCGGTCTTCGGCGTGAATGTGCAGGATCCAAACTGAGCAACTTCGCCTCCAATCATCCTCTTCTGCCAGTGCAGACAATAACACTTCGCAAAAACTTCCACCGATGGCTGTCCGCCATACGAAGTCGTCGCCCAGACATACTTCGACAGAGCCACTATGGCATTCGGTGTCAGCTGATGTATTTGAACGTTGAACCTGCGCAGGACTTCGCCAACAAATCGGTGCGCAGGCAAGCGGAGTCCGACGGTGAAGAACGCCTCGAAAACGACCAACTCGCCCTCTGGCTCGGGGACTTCCTCCGTCCCCGGGACTCGAGCAACTCCGCCGCCGAAGTAACCCAACCGCTGCATATCTTGCACGCGGGCCGACGACATCCGCGATATGCCAAAATCAACAGAATCGCCGGCGCGCAACTCCTCCGCCATTAAACTACTCAGCGTCTCCTCAGATGAGGCGGCGGCCAGCGGCGAGGGAACGACCGACGGTGTAGCGGCAGCGGAAGAAGACGAGGACGGCATCGCTACGTACCGTCGGCGGCGGCGGGTGGTTTGCTTCACTCGAGCCAGACCTCCGGCGAGGGCAGCGTCTCCGCCATCTAACGACGTCTTCGGCACCAGGTGACTTTGTCGAACTGGTCCCTCGGAGGGCAAATGTTGGGGCGAAGGCAAATGCGCCACCCTTCGCTCGAAGCCTTCGCTGCAGCAGCTGAGCTAACAAAAAAAAACAGGCAGGGACACCCTTCGCTTCTTCCGCACCAGACGAAGACTGGCGACGAAGGGCATCCCACAGTGCGGCCTCGTCCAGCTCAGAGGCCCACGTGCAATCCGTCCCATTGTAACGGGCCCCGCGTGGCCGCCGTGCGTTACGAGCCTAATTTGTAAAAGAATTCCTGTAATTACGGTCTGTAACCCCGCTTTATGGGAATATTCTAGGGATAACCTAGGTAGCTGAGGGCACATGCGTCCTTAGCTCAAGGCGCTGCGCACTCAGGTACCTATAAATACCCCTGCACAGTGCCCGTGAGAGGCCAGATTAACAGAGCTTTTGCCATCCAACGCGAGTGCCCTGTTGACGTCACTGTTCACCCTTGTTGGATCCCCTTGCAACTGAGAGCAAGTTCCAACAGTCATCAAGGATGGTGCTAGCGTTTGCGCAGCCCCCGAGGGTGTTGCCAGAGATGATCCAGCTCGGATGGGTAGCGCAAGCTATGACCCAGCCCCTGAGGGTGTCCGCGTGGGTTCTCCCTCTCATACTTCCATGGATGTTCATGTAGGATCTTCTCTTCCGCATTCTGGTTGCATGGCAGCAGCACGAGCTTTAGGTCAGGAAGTCGCCTTAGAGGCTGGCGCTCCTGATGACAGAGTTTTGATTTCTGCTGATGACGCTGAATTGGTCCCCACTAATGCATTGCGGATTGCTCCGGTTGGTGATCCTTCATCGAGCTACCAACTGACTTCCCATGATTTGGGGGTTCCTTCATTTTTCTCCAACCTTCAAGTAATTTGGTTTCTTCGGGTCTGACTATACTCCAGGTAGACTTCTGTTCTTGTACTCATCTGTTTTTAATGTCAGGCATTGGTTGACGAGATGGCTGGTCAGCTGAGATTGCAGGGTGCCTCTGTCCCAGGAGGAACTTTGTCTCTGACACATTGGAATCCAGTGCTGCTTCGGCAGCGGGTATCTGATTTGGAGATGGCGAATGCTGGTTAGTGCCCTTTGTCTCTTCTTTGGCTGCTTGACTGATCTGCTCTTTAGCTGAACACCCTTGTGTGACCATTTTCTTGATAGATATGGCCCGGCGGTACTCTGATCTTGAGGAGAAATATTCTCAAGGTCAGACGGACTTGGCCCGGGTTTCTGCTTCTCTGAATGATGCCAACACGCTAAATTCCACTCTCCATGCTCAGCTCGACTCTGAAAAGGTGACCAATGAATTAAGCTTTACTTGGCTTTATCTGCTGTGTTCTTAGTGTCTGCTTGGTGTTGGAGAAACCGATTCTTGTCTGCAGGAAGAAAAACGTGCTCTTGCAACTTCCCGTGATAACCTTGACAAGTTATATCGCGATGCCAGCAATTCGTTGACTATATTGGAGAGGAGCCATCGTTTCACCATGGAAGACTTGGACAATCATCGTTATAAGTTGCAAGAGTCCCTGGATGATATGATTCGCCTTAGGCAATTGGTGTCGAGCAAGGATACTATCATCAAGGATTTGCGCGCTTCCAAGAGATTAGTCGTCCAGGAGCTAGAAGCTGCTCGGTTGGCTGTCAGGGCTGCTGAAGACACTTCTGCTACTCTGAGGGCCTAGCGCGACAGAGCTATGGACAAAGCCATTCGTGCGGGGCGAATTCTGTAACACCCCTGGTGTTACTGCAACTAAAACTTGAGCATGGCATCATAAACATTGGCATTGCATATGTTTGACACACCTAGAATGCATTCACTAGGTAAAAATTTCAAACAAGTTGTATTGTTATAGCATTTTGCAAATAGAACCCTGGATAGGGAACTTAACCCTAAATAGGGACTAAAGGGGTAAAACCTAGCCCAAGTTGAGAAAACCTAAAAGCTTTAGGGAAATAGTCATGAAATATTCCCAAAAATAAACTTGAATCACATTTATACCCCTGGGATATCCAAAAACCCCATTTGAACCCTAGAAAACCCTAAGTCCAAACCCTAGGGGCCTATGTGCAAAAATTGTGCACATTTGGGCTAAAGTGTAAAAACTACTATGTTAAATCATATATAGTCACATGGTTCACATTTGGAAAGATTTACAAGCCAAACCCAAGTTTTGGACTAATTTGCAAAAAGTACCACTTGACCTCTATTTCAACCTAAGTCTGAAATTCAGAGTTTTGGGCTCAACTTTGGAGCCTTGCAACTTTCAAAATATAGGGTTTTTGCCCTAGGGCACCACATCAAAGTTGTAGACCAATCATAGGAGAACAACTTTGCTAAAGAATGTGAGCTCAGTTGTTAAGAATAAATTGAAGATAATTAAGCCTAAAGTCTGGCTGTCAGGCTAGTTCCACTCTGAAATTCAGATTTTCAATGTGACACAGCAATCTTTGGGTTTAAATTCAACCTTGATCTAGTGCTCAAATGAGTTCAATCCCTATAGTCGAATTATTGCTGGTTTGTAGCTCTCCAACTTTGCTGCAGAGCATAGAGTATGTTACCATAGGGATTTGTGAGCAAATCAAGCCTAAACATTGACTGTCAGGCCAACTGAATCCCACTTCGATGGTACAGTAGCCCGATAAAGATCAAACTGCCAGCATCGGATCCTCACCACCGGCGACCTCTCTTTGCAAAGATTCACGCCGCCGCCGTTGCGATTCACGTCGTCAGTAACTAGATAAGTCTGCCAGGTTGTAGCTCGACGGCTAGGGATAGCTCCGGTGACTCACCGTCGTAGCTCCCTTGTTTTGCGGCTGGTGCAGATTGGCTCGCCGGTGAACCGCCGCCTCTCGGCCTTGTGCTGCGTGGCTCTAACTTTCCACTGCATCACCGTGACTCTCTACGGCCATCCCATCGTCGCCGGTGAGGTCGCCACGACGATAGACACGGGTTCGTGCGCACCAGTACCTCCCTATCCTTCCGACCGCCGCGCAATCCCCGTTAAAATTCTCGGCCACCGTCGAAGCCTCCTATAAATTGAGCCCTCCACTAGCTCCGCAACATCATCACCCACCCCGCCACCAAGAATCGCTAGCAACCGTGCATCCGGGAGCTTGAATTTTGGTTTCTCCCCAATTCGGGTTTCCGCCACCGCGAAACTAACCTCACCGCGGCTAGCTCCATCCCAGTCATTTCATCCTCCTCTCTCCCTCGTTTGAGCCTTCTCATAGCTCTATGATGCTTGCCAAACCACTAATTTGCACGGGGTAGCTTTAGATCACCGGGAACACCTTCTTCCGTCCGCAATGCTCACGGCCACCGTGGCCAGAGCAAACCGATTGGCCACTAATGAAATTATGTTGGGGGAAACGGTCGGGGTAGATCCAGGTTTGTGTCTGCCGCTCGGGAGCGCCGGTCTTGGCCCCCTCCGGCTGGTCTAGCTCGCCGAAGTTAAGCTTCCCATGCGGAGCGCCGTCGAGGACTTCCCTCTGCGAAGGCATCGAAACCGGAGGACTTTTCTGCAATCTGTCAGCGACACAAGAAATAGTGAAAGAACTCGTTCATAGTTAGCCAGAAACCCGAGGGCCGCTGTGCAAAGTCGCCAGAGCGCGCGGGCGCGCGCGCGTTTCCCTCTGGTGTTGGGCCGATTGGGCTAGAACCGGCCCAGTACTATTTGATCTTTTTCTTTTTCTTTTTCAGTAGAACTTTGGAAATCTGTTATAAATTGTAGAAAAATCCTAAAATTGTGAAACCAATTTTCCTAGACTTCTTATTTTCCATAGTATTTAATAAAAATAGTTTCATGATTTTTAGATTAAATAAGGAATTTTAAGGCATTTAAACTAATTTAAACCATTAGTTTTGGATTTTTAGAAGATAAATGGTAATTCCAAAAATGATCAAACTTTTTATATGAGTTCTATACGTAGAATTTGGGTTGATTTGGACCTTGTTTGATAACTAGAACCCAAAACCCCACCCCCTGCCCTGTGAACTCCTTTACTGACTCCGGAAACCCTAAGTTCTCGGAGTTCCGTGAAGGAAAATTGTATTCAAGACCTTAGATAATAAATTCTTATTATCTTTGCACTCTCATGAGCATTGCATGGCATTCATTCTTATATACATGATTATGTTTAGAAAACGAAGAAGAGATCGAAGTGACCGAAGAGAAGACATCACCACCTTTGGAATCTCAGGCAGGGACTTGTCTCTACTTTGACATCTGCGGGCCTGAGCCTGACTCACCTACTAACGAAGGCAAGCCCCGGTGCATTTGCCACCTTCCTTGATGTTTTTAAAATCTTTTTCACATGCTTGTTGCATTAAGTAATAGAAGTTGGTTGTTAAACAATTCCTGCATTATCTTCCTTGATCTTGATTACCTTCCTTGATACCCTGTTTTACAAAAGGTTTGTACTATGCTTAGTATTGCTTTAGCAAAACAAAAGGTTTTGTTTCACAAAAGATGTTTGGCAAAAGGGGTGGGATGTTTTTGAAAATAAAACTTGATGGTGAATCCATCGCGGCCGTGATGGATTCAACATCGAAAAGATGTACCTCTATCAGGTACCAAGTTTTTGGGTTTAAATGATTAAGCTGAGACCGGGCAGGTGACTTGCACGAGAAGAGAGTCTCGGTGTAGTGTCTCCGTCTGAGTCGATTAAGGACCGTCTCGATGTAGGCTTGCTGACCGAGGACCCTTTAACTGGTCACATGCCTCGTCATGGTTAAGCCTTGCCTTGGGCAGACTAAGGCCAGAATAAGGATAACACGAAATGGGCGTGGAGCGGTGGCGAGAGTAGCGTGTACCCTCCGTAGCAAGAGGCTGGACGGTGGTGTATCTGTGCTCTCGATTTGCGTGAACCTGATCTGGTCTTAAGAACCCCGGTGGCGGGTTGACATATGCAAGGGTTAAGTGCTACATATGTCATGTGATTGGAGACCCTCAGCTGAGTATAATCGATTCGGATCGCCGTACCTTCGCGATTATGAAGACTTGGTCACTGCCCTATACGTAGAATTCCACTAAAGATGAAGGGATTGATGAGAAACTGGCTAGTGCAGGACAAGTGTTTGAACTAGGTTAGAAAGAACTCTAGATGCAGGTAAGTTTACCTAATCTGAAAATAAAATTGGATTTTTAAGGATCCACTCTTAGTAAGCATTTATGCAAAAACAGAGTCTTTGATCTTGAGATACCTTACCTTGACTCCCTTATAACAAGCATACCCTTAAGAGTCTTTTCTTTAGTCGGGTAAGACTTGCTGAGTAATTCTATACTCAAGGTTTATTCCCTCGTTGTTTTTAGGTGAGGAAGCATCAAATTTTTGTTGCTTTTGTACCAAGGTGGTTCCAAATGAAGAAAAACAAGAGTGAAGCTGCAGGAGGACATGGTCCTCCATAAGAAACTTTTATGTAAGAACTTATCTGGAGGAGTTTTTGCCTCCCTGGGTATTGTAATAATACTACTCAGCACTCGTTTTATAACTCTGGTCTGTAATAAGTAACTTGATCTTACTTTCTAAATAAATGTAAGTTTATGTAATCGCTTCCGCATTTCTATATCTCTGATGCTCTGTAATGTCTGCAAGACGAGTGAAACGTTCCTGGAAAGGTAAGAAAGAAGATACCGAACTTGTCAAGTGATTCAGGAACATCTACAGGGTTGTCTGATGTCTGTTGGACAAGGACAACTGTAGGTGGGCTTAATGACTTGGGAGGTTCCGTCATAGCTGGTATCGGAGCGAAGCCCTTCTTTGCAGATATTATGAGGCATCTTCAAAAGGATTTTCTAAAAACTTACCTAGAAAGATTTCTTCCCTTCTTATCCCTTTTATCTGAAGAGTCTATATGAAAGACCAGATAGGAGGAGTGCAATGTATAGAAGGTATGAATCAACTAAGGTTGGTTCTATAATTATACATGCATCATGCTATGAACCAAACTAATAAAATTTCCCCCTTAGACAAATGCGCCGCGCACGAGGAAGACCGCGCGTAAGTCAACTGGCCCATTTGGAGTACCTCGTCATCAACTTGCCCCATGGGATGAGGATAGTAGTAGCGGAAGCAACGATCCGATTGGGGATCTTGAAGCCCGAGTAAATCAGCTTCAAACGGAACTACAACGCAGGACCAGCTTATGGGTCGCGGATGGCGATAGAATAAATGAATTAAGAAGTTACATCCGCCTCCTGCAAGATCAGCTTGCTGATTGGGATTTAGCGCTCGATTGGGCAGTACAGTCTCGTTCAGTGGCTTGGGCTAAGGAAGCAAAGGCTCGAGCTCGAGTCGAAGAACTTAGCGCTGCCATTGACAATCTGCAGGCGTATTGCAATACCCTACATGAGGAAGTCCATGTACTGTATTCGCAACTACACCCTAGTGCACCTACGGATCCTGTCGGGTCGGAAGCCGGACCCTCGCACGTTGCGGGAGAAGCGCTTGGTGGTGAGCTAGACCTTTTTAAGCCCCCTCCTTCTATGAGGCTGGTCGATGAATGGTCTCCCACACCTGACGACGAGGCTGCCAAGAGCAACCAAAAGCAGGAGTAGTGGTGCAGTAGTAGGAATAGAAGTAGTGTATTGTAGGTTGTACTATTGTATAATAGGTAGTGCTATTGTATACTGGGTAATGTATCCTATTGTAAAAAAAATCAAGTCTGTAACATTACTCTTTTTAGTAATGTAAATTGGATGGTTTTGTCTTTGACATATTATATTTGCTTTCAAATGTTGCCACAGATGCCGTCCAAGACCCGATCATAGGATGCAGCGGGAACCTCCAGTGGGAGGGAGTCTACCCCAAATCCACCTCCTGTCCCTCCCACACTTGCCGAGGCGATTGCCGCCTTAATAAATGTGACTGCGGATAATACCCGTTTTCTGAGAGAGATGGCGGGTCAGCAGTTTCAGCAACAAGGCGGGCGGTGTTATCAATAGGCCCCCCGCGAAACTTCTTACTTGGACTTCTCAGAGACACGTCCACCCCTGTTTGTTAAAGCCGAAGACCCGTTAGAAGCCGACGAATGGATTCAGGTTATCGAGCAAAAATTCGGACTTCTGCGCTGTTCTGAAACCCATAAGCCTTTATTCGTAGCCTAGCAACTGCGTGGCCCTGCCAGCACCTGGTGGGGAAATTTCGTGGCCGTTCAACCGACCAATCATCAGATAACATGGGAAGAATTCAAGGTGGCCTTCCGCGAACATTATATACCAGAAGGTGTTCTTCACATGAAGCAAGAAGAATTTATGAAGCTGAAGCAAGGAGGGGATACTGTTAATCAGTATCTCAATAAGTTCAATCACCTGTCGCAGTATGCAATTGATCAAGTGAACACCGATTTGAAGAAGAAGAATTGTTTTATGAGAGGTTTAAATGATCGACTGCAAAGAAAAATGGCAACCTGCATAGATCTTACTTATGGAAGAGCTGTCAGTACAGCATTGGCAGTAGAAGCGAAGTATGCAGGTGTCGGAAAATCCAAGGGATTTGGAGGTGATAGGCCTAGTCAGGGCCCGGTGAAAAGGCAACGGTTTGTTCTCCGGCCTTCCAACCAGAATCGCTCTCGTCCACCCTCCTTCCCTTTTAAGCAACCAATATTTATTCGTCCCAATAATGCCCCCACTGCATCAAGTCAGCCAGGTGCCCCAGGCACTCGATTCCCTGTTCTGCCCAGTTCATCGACTGGATGTTTCAATTGTGGCAAATCTGGGCATTTCATCAAGGATTGCCCTTATCCAAAGTAAAACCAGTCAAATAATCAGCAAGGATCTGGGAATTCATCTCAAGTCAAGGGAAATACTTCGGGCAAAAACACCAAGAAGACGGGATGCATATATTATACACAAGTGGCCACTACACCGGACGGAGAGCCGGTAATGATGGGTACGTTCCTTGTGGCCAATCATCCCGCAGTTATTCTCTTTGATTCTGGTGCTTCGCATACATTCATCAGCAAGAAATTTGTGGAGCAACATTGCATTTCATGCCATGAATCAAAAGAAGGGTTTAAAATTCACTCACCTGGGGGACAAATCTTTACTAGAGAAGTGGCCTATCAAGTGCCCGTAACCTTGGCCGGACGGGACTTTCCTACTGATATGATCGTTCTGAAAGGCCAAGACATAGATGTCATTTTGGGTATGAATTGGTTGGCCAAGCATAAAGCAACCCTCAACATTGAACGAAGAACTATCAGGTTGAGTCATAATCAAGACGAAATTCTCTTGTCTATCCCCATTCCAACCAAAGCTACTGGTAGAGTTTATGAAGCAATTATACCAGAAATCAAGGATATTCCGGTAGTATGCGAGTTTCCCGATGTCTTTCTAGAGGTTTGCCTGGATTGCCACCTGAAAGGGATGTAGAATTTGTAATTGAGTTGAAGCCCGGTATGGCTCCCATTTCTTGAAGATCGTACCGTATGCCTCCAAATGAGTTGGCAGAATTGAAGATTCAATTACAAGATCTACTTGAGAAAGGATTCATCCGGCCAAGCTCGTCGCCATGGGGTTGTCTAGCCATATTCGTCAAGAAGAAGGATCAAACTTTACGGATGTGTGTGGATTATTGACCCCTGAATGAGGTCACTATCAAGAACAAGTACCCTCTTCCGAGGATTGACATTTTATTTGATCAACTGACCGGGGCGAGGGTATTCTCCAAGATTGATCTCAGATCGGGCTATCATCAGATCCGTATTCGGCCCGAGGATATACCAAAGACCGTATTCACTACGCGGTATGGATTATTTGAATACCTGGTAATGTCTTTCGGATTGACAAATGCTCCTGCCCACTTCATGTATTTGATGAACTCGGTATTCATGCCCGAGTTGGACAAGTTTGTGGTGGTCTTCATTGACGATATTCTAATATATTCCAAAAATGAAGAGGAGCATGCTCAACATTTACGGATCGTGTTAACGCGCCTGAGAGAACATCAGTTGTATGCCAAGTTCAGCAAATGCGTGTTTTGGCTAGAGGAAATTCAGTTTTTGGGACACATTCTATCTGCCAGGGGGATTGCGGTAGATCCCAGCAAAGTCAAGGACATTTTGGAGTGGAAACCCCCAACCACTGTTCATCAAGTTCGAAGTTTCCTTGGACTGGCTGGATATTACCGCCGATTTATACTAGATTTTTCTAAGCTTGTGAAGCCAATCACAAGTTTATTGAAGAATGATATTGAATTCAATTGGTCTTCCAAGTGCAATGAAGCTTTTGAACAATTAAAGATATTATTAACCACTGCTCCGATATTGGCTCAACCGGATATCACTAAGCCCTTTGATGTATATTGTGATGCATCAGGCAGTGGTCTCGGCTGTGTATTAATGCAAGAAGGCCGAGTAATTGCGTATGCTTCAAGGCAGTTGCGCCGACATGAGGAGCATTACCCAACTCATGATCTGGAGCTAGCTGCTGTGGTTCATGCCCTGAAGATTTGGCGTCATTATCTGCTGGGTAATATCTGTCACATTTATACAGATCATAAAAGCTTGAAGTATATCTTCACCCAGTCAGAATTGAATATGAGACAAAGGCGATGGCTTGAGCTTATTAAGGATTATGAACTGGAAATTCATTACCGCCCAGGCAAAGCCAATGTAGTGGCAGATGCACTTAGCCGCAAGGTTTCCTGTCACTGTCTTACGGTGAAGGCCTCTGACAATACATTATGTCAGGAGATGGAGAAGCTAAACCTGGGAATGGTCCAACAAGGAACCCTAAGTCAGCTAAAGCTTGAGTCAGTCCTCTTGCAAAGGATAATTGATGCTCAAAGGGATAATGAAGGTATGAAACACATTCGTGAGAAGATAAAGGCTAGAAAAGCCAAATGTTTCAAAGAAGATGATCAAGGCATTGTATGGTTTAATAACCGCATAGTGGTGCCAAAGAATGAAGAGGTCCGCCAGCAAATTCTTGATGAAGCACATCTTAGTCGCTATTCTATTCATCCCGGAAGCACTAAGATGTACCAAGATCTGAAGCAACATTATTGGTGGACAAAAATGAAGATCGAGATTGCACGCTATGTGGCTAGATGTGACACCTGCAGACGTGTCAAGGCCATACACTTGAAAGCTGCCGGTCCATTACAGTCTCTACCAATACCGACATGGAAATGGGAAGACATAAGTATGGACTTTATTGTGGGATTACCCAGGACTGCAAAAGGGTATGACTCTATCTGGGTTATCATTGATCAACTCACAAAGATTGCCCACTTCTTACCTGTTAAGGCAAAGTATTCCGTGGCCACTTATGCAGCATTATACATTGCCCATATTCTCAGTTTGCATGGGGTTCCGAAGACTATAGTGTCAGATCGTGGACCTCAATTTGTATCCAAATTCTGGGAAGAACTTCATAAATCCCTAGGTACTAAACTGCTCCACAGTTCGGCCTATCATCCTCAAACAAGTGGACAGACTGAGAGGGTTAATCAAATACTTGAAGATATGCTGCGGGCATGTGTTCTGGACTTCTCACAAAAATGGGATGAATGCTTGCCTTTAGCGGAGTTTTCATACAATAATAGCTATCAAGAAAGTATCAAGATGGCACCTTTCGAAGCTTTGTATGGACGACGATGTCGTACTCCGCTAAATTGGCCTGAACCTGGTGAAAGGTACTTCTTCAGGCCTGATATGGTGAAAGAGACCGAAGAAAAGGTTCAGAAAATAATTCATAATATGAAGAAAGCCCAAGCTCGTCAAAAGAGTTATGCAGACAAACGGCGAATGCCATTGTATTTTCTTGAAGGGGACTATGTCTACCTGAAGGTTTCACCAATGAAGGGTGTATCGCGTTTCGGGATAAAAGGAAAGCTTGCACCCAGGTACATTGGTCCATTCCCTACACTTGAAAGATATGGGCCAGTGGCGTATCGACTTCAACTACCCGAAACCTTGTCTGCTGTACACAATGTGTTCCATGTGTCACAATTGAAGAAATGTCTTCGGGTACCAGATCGAACCGTTGAAATGACAGATGTTGTCCTTTAACCAGACTTGACATATTCCGAACATCCCATTCGGGTCTTGGATCAAAAGGACAGGGTTACTTGGAGAAAAACTCTCAAGTTCTATAAGATAAAGTGGAACCAACATTCTGAAGATGAGGCTATATGGGAAACTCAAGACTTTAGATAAGAATTTCCCGGGCTTTTTAACCTCATGTAATTTGTAAAGTGTGTATAGTTGTTATAATAAAGGAGTGAACCCCACACCACCCCTGCCTTGTACTAGAAATAAGGAAATAAAAATATGACACATTTCCTTTTCCATTACTTACCCTAGGACTTTTAATCTCGGTTGTTATAATAAAGGAGTGAACCCCACACCACCCCTGCCTTGTACTAGAAATAAGGAAATAAAAATATGACACATTTCCTTTTCCATTACTTACCCTAGGACTTTTAATCTCGGGACGAGATTCTTTTATGGGGAGAAGGATGTAACACCCTTGGTGTTACTGCAACTAAAATTTGAGCATGGCATCATAAACATTGGCATTGCATATGTTTGACACACCTAGAATGCATTCACTAGGTAAAAATTTCGAACAAGTTGTATTGTTATAGCATTTTGCAAATAGAACCCTAGATAGGGAACTTAACCCTAAATAGGATTAATGGGGTAAAACCTAGCCCAAGTTGAGAAAACCTAAAAGCTTTAGGGAAATAGTCATGAAATATTCCCAAAAATAAACTTGAATCACATTTATACCCCTGGGATATCCAAAAACCCCATTTGAACCCTAGAAAACCCTAAGTCCAAACCCTAGGGGCCTATGTGCAAAAATTGTGCACATTTGGGTTAAAGTGTAAAAACTACTATGTTAAATCATATAAAGTCACATGGTTCACATTTGGAAAGATTTACAAGCCAAACCCAAGTTTTGGACTAATTTGCAAAAAGTACCACTTGACCTCTATTTCAACCTAAGTCTGAAATTTAGAGTTTTGGGCTCAACTTTGGAGCCTTGCAACTTTCAAAATATAGGGTTTTTGCCCTAGGGCACCACATCAAAGTTGTAGACCAATCATAGGAGAACAACTTTGCTAAAGAATGTGAGCTCAGTTGTTAAGAATAAATTGAAGATAATTAAGCCTAAAGTCTGGCTGTTAGGCTGGTTCCACTCTGAAATTCAGATTTTCAGTGTGACAGAGCCATCTTTGGGTTTAAATTCAACCTTGATCGAGTGCTCAAATGAGTTCAATCCCTATAGTCGAATTATTGCTGGTTTGTAGCTCTCCAACTTTGCTGTAGAGCATAGAGTATGTTACCATAGGGATTTGTGAGCAAATCAAGCCTAAACATTGACTGTCAGGCCAACTGAATCCCACTTCGATGGTACAGTAGCCCGATAAAGATCAAACTGCCAGCGTCGGATCCTCACCGCTGGCGACCTCTCTGCGCAAAGATTCGCGCCGCCGCCGTTGCGATTCACGTCGTTAGTAACTAGATAAGTCTGCTAGGTTGTAGCTCGACGACTGGGGATAGCTCTAGTGACTCACCGTCGTAGCTCCCTTGTTTTGCGGCTGGTGCAGATTGGCTCGCCGGTGAACCACCGCCTCTCGGCCTTGTGCCACGTGGCTCTGCCTTTCCACTGCGTTGCCGTGACTCTATGGCCATCCCATCGTCGCCGGTGAGGTCGCCACGACGATAGACACGGGTTCGTGCGCACCAGTACCTCCCTATCCTTCCGACCGCCGTGCAATCCCCGTTAAAATTCTCGGCCACCGTCGAAGCCTCCTATAAATTGAGCCCTCCACTAGCTCCGCAACATCATCACCCACCCCGCCACCAAGAATCGCTAGCAACCGTGCATCCGGGAGCTTGAATTTTGGTTTCTCCCCAATTCGGGTTTCCACCACCGCGAAACTAACCTCACCGCGACCAGCTCCATCCCGGTCAGTTCATCCTCCTCTCTCCCTCGTTTGAGCCTTCTCATAGCTCTGTGATGCTTGCTGAACCACTAATTTGCACGAAGTAGCTTTAGATCACCGGGAACACCTTCTTCCGTCCGCAATGCTCACGGCCACCGTGGCCAGAGCAAACCGATTGGCCACTAATGAAATTATGTTGGGGGAAACGGTCGGGGTAGATCCAGGTTTGTGTCTGCCGCTCGGGAGCGCCGGTCTTGGCCCCCTCCGGCCGGTCTAGCTCGCCGAAGTTAAGCTTCCCGTGCGGAGCGCCGTCGAGGACTTCCCTCTGCGAAGGCATCGAAACCGGAGGTCTTTTCTGCAATCTGTCATCGACACAAGAAACAGTGAAAGAACTCGTTCACAGTTAGCCAGAAACCCGAGGGCCGCTGTGCAAAGTCACCAGAGCGCGCGGGCGCGCACGCGTTTCCCTCTGGTGTTGGGCCGACTGGCTAGAACCAGCCCAGTACTATTTGATCTCTTTCTTTTTCTTTTCAGTAGAGCTTTGGAAATCTGTTATAAATTGTAGAAAAATCCTAAAATTGTGAAACCAATTTTCCTAGACTTCTTATTTTCCATAGTATTTAATAAAAATAGTTTCATGATTTTTAGATTAAATAAGGAATTTTAAGGCATTTAAACTAATTTAAACCATTAGTTTTGGATTTTTAGAAGATAAATGGTAATTCCAAAAATGATCAAACTTTTTATATGAGTTCTATACATTATTTAGAAGCCTTGGGTAGAATTTGGGTTGATTTGGACCTTGTTTGATAACTAGAACCCAAAACCCCACCCCCTGCCCTGTGAACTCCTTTACTGACTCCGGAAAGCCTAAGTTCTCGGAGTTCCGTGAAGGAAAATTGTATTCAAGACCTTAGATAATAAATTCTTATTATCTTTGCACTCTCATGAGCATTACATGGCATTCATTCTTATATACATGATTATGTTTAGAAAACGAAGAAGAGATCGAAGTGACCGAAGAGAAGACATCACCACCTTTGGAATCTCAGGCAGGGACTTGTCTCTACTTTGACATCTGCGGGCCGAGCCTGACTCATCTACTAACGAAGGCAAGCCCCGGTGCATTTGCCACCTTCCTTGATGTTTTTAAAATCTTTTTCACTTGCTTGTTGCATTAAGTAATAGGAGTTGGTTGTTAAACAATTCCTGCATTATCTTCCTTGATCTTGATTACCTTCCTTGATACCCTGTTTTACAAAAGGTTTGTACTATGCTTAGTATTGCTTTAGCAAAACAAAAGGTTTTGTTTCACAAAAGATGTTTGGCAAAAGGGGTGGGATGTTTTTGAAAATAAAACTTGATGGTGAATCCATCGCGACCGTGATGGATTCAACATCGGAAAAGATGTACCTCTGTCAGGTACCAAGTTTTTGGGTTTAAATGATTAAGCTGAGACCGGGCGGGTGACTTGCACGAGAAGAGAGTCTCCGTGTAGTGTCTCCATCTGAGTCGATTAAGGACCGTCTCGATGTAGGCTTGTTGACCGAGGACCCTTTAATTGGTCACATGCCTCGTCATGGGTAAGCCTTGCCTCGGGCAGACTAAGGCCAGAATAAGATAACACGAAATGGGCATGGAGCGGTGGCGAGAGTAGCGTGTACCCTCCGTAGCAAGAGGCTGGACGGTGGTGTATCTGTGCTCTCGGTTTGCGTGAACCTGATCTGGTCTTAAGAACCCCGGTGGTGGGTTGACATATGCAAGGGTTAAGTGCTACATATGTCGTGTGATTGGAGATCCTCAGCTGAGTATAATCGATTCGGATCGCTGTACCTTCGCGGTTATGAAGACTTGGTCACTGCCCTATACGTAGAATTCCACTAAAGATGAAGGGATTGATGAGAAACTGGCTAGTGCAGGACAAGTGTTTGAACTAGGTTAGAAAGAACTCTAGATGCATGTAAGTTTACCTAATCTGAAAATAAAATTGGATTTTTAAGGATCCACTCTTAGTAAGCATTTATGCAAAAACAGAGTCTTTGATCTTGAGATACCTTACCTTGACTCCCTTATAACAAGCATACCCTTGAGAGTCTTTTCTTTAGTCGGGTAAGACTTGCTGAGTAATTCCATACTTAGGGTTTATTCCCTCGTTGTTTTTAGGTGAGGAAGCAGCAAATTTTTGTTGCTTTTGTACCAAGGTGGTTCCAAATGAAGAAAAACAAGAGTGAAGCTGCGGGAGGACATGGTCCTCCATAAGAAACTTTTATGTAAGAACTTATCGGGAGGAGTTTTTGCCTCCCTGGGTATTGTAATAATACTACTCAGCACTCGTTTTATAACTCTGGTCTGTAATAAGTAACTTGATCTTACTTTCTAAATAAATGTAAGTTTATGTAATCGCTTCCGCATTTCTATATCTCCGATGTTCTGTAATGTCTGCAAGACGGGTGAAATGTTCCTGGAAAGGTAAGAAAGAAGATACCGAACTTGTCAAGTGATTCAGGAACATCTACAGGGTTGTCTGATGTATGTTGGACAAGGACAACTGTAGGTGGGCCTAATGACTTGGGAGGTTCCGTCACAAATTCTGATGAGGAGACCCGGCGTGGTTGTTCCTGACGACATAGTGGCAGACGTGAATGCCGCTCCTGATTCCTTGAGTCGTCCCTCTTCGTCGGTTGCTCCTGAGAAGAACATTACTAAATAGAAACACTGAATGCTTTGAATATGTGGTTAGTGTGCTCGGATATTTTGTTAGAAAACCCTTTTTAGTACTGATTGCTGTTATTGTTTTCCCGTTGTTAGAATACAACAGTATCTACAATCGTAGAAGTAAATGTAGTATGAGGGTTTTGAAATTTCTTTGTATTTCGCGGGGCATAGAGGTCGCCCTAAGATGAGTAATTGCAAGCGTGCTTGTGTTGGACTAAGTAGGCGCGAGTGTGCCATGCCGATTTAAGTCATTACTGACTTAAACCGACTGCTTCGTTATTAGGGTATAGTGGTCACCCCGAGTTAAGTGAGCCTGTCGCACCGCCTTAAGCCATTGTCGACTTAAGCCGATTGCTCCGTTAGTAGGGTATAGTGGTCACCTCGAGTTAGGTAAGCGTGAGCATGTCGCACCGCCTTAAGCCATTGCCAACTTAAGCCAATTGCTTCGTTAGTAGGGTATAGTGGTCACCCCAAGTTAAGTAAGCGTGAGCATGTCGCACCGCCTTAAGCCATTGCCGACTTAAGCCGATTGCTCCATTAGTAGGGTATAGTGGTCACCCCAAGTTAAGTAAGCGTGAGCATGTCGCACCGCCTTAAGCCGTTGCCAACTTAAGCTGATTGCTCCATTAGTAGGGTATAGTGGTCACCCCAAGTTAAGTAAGCGTGAGCATGTCGCACCGCCTTAAGCCGTTGCCGACTTAAGTCGATTGCTCTGTTAGTAGGGTATAGTGGTCACCCTGAGTTAAGTAAGCATGCAGGTTGATAGTGAACAATTTGAGTGCCTTTGAAGTCTTTTTATCGATGATATATTTCCCAGTTTATAGAATACATTGTCGTCCCAATAGCTTTTTGAGATATAGCTAGGGGTAAAACTTCCTGAGATGTTCTATGTTCTATGAGTTCCCAATTTCCGTGCCGTCCATTTGAGTGAGACGATATGATCTAGGCCGAGTGACTTCTGCTACTATGAATGGTCCTTCCCATAGTGGTGACAGTTTGTGTCGTCCCTCCCCCGTAAGGATTCGCCGGAGGACGAGGTCTCCCACTGCGAAGGATCGATGCCGTATGGCCTTGTCGTGATAGCGCCTCAGAGTTTGCTGATACCGTGCTGACTGAATCACCGTGTTCAATCATTCTTCTTCTAGTATATCAACATCCTCTAGTCTGGTAGCCTCAGCTTCTGCTATGTTTTCAAAGATCAGCCTCGGTGCCCCAAACTTGAGATCAGCAGGTAGCACTGCCTCCGAACCGTAGACCATGAAGAAAGGAGTATTTCTGTGCAGATCTCGGCTAGGTTGAGTTCTCAGGCTTAAACAACATATGGCAACTCTCTAATCCACTTTCCTGCGAACTTCTCATTCTTGTCGAAAACTTTCTTTCTGAGCGCTTCCAATATCATCCCATTGGCTCTTTCTACCTGCCCGTTGGCTCTTGGGTGCACCACCGAGGCATATTTGATCTGAATGCTTTTTTGTTCGCAGAAATAAAAAAACTCTAAGCTTGTGAAATTGGATCCCAGGTCGGTTATGATGCTATTCGGTATTCCGAACCTGAATATTATGTCTTGTATGAATTCCACCGCCTTAGCTGAGGTTAGAGAAGAAATGGGTTTGAACTCTATCCATTTAGTGAATTTGTCAATAGCAACCAGTACATGAGTGTATCCTCTTTGAGCTTTCTTGAAGGGTCAAATCATATCCAGTCCCCAGCATGCGAATGACCAGGTTACAGGTATGGTTTGCAGTTGCTGCGCTGATAGATGCTGTTGTTTTGACAAGTACTGGCAGGCTTCGCACCTCTAGGCTAACTCGGCTGCATCACTCTTTGCTGTTGGCCAGTAGAAACCCGACCTGAAGACCTTCCCAACCAGGGTCCTGGATGCTACGTGTATCCCGCATTGCCCAGCATGGACCTCGTCCAGAAGTTGTTTTCCAGTAGTCGAGAGAATGCATTTCATGAGGACTCCTGATGCGCCCCTTCTGTATAGCGTTTTCCCAATGAGAGTATAATGAGCTGATTGCCTCGTAATGTGTTCGGCTGCATTTTTGTCATCTGGTTCCTCCTCATTCTTTATATACCTGATGATCGGCTCTCTCCAGTCATCTGGCTCTGGTTGGCTCAGAATATTGCATTCTTCTACCCGATCTAGTGAAATGCTCGGGTGCAGTACTTCTTGGACAAAAACTCCAGGTGGGACCTGAGTTCGACTGGATCCTAGCTTGGATAATGCATTAGCTGCCGTGTTGCGGTCTCTCTCCACATGATGAAATTCCAGACCCTCAAATTTGTCTTCTAGTTTTCGGACAGCGGTGCAGTATTTTCCCATGGAATCATTTGAGCAATCCCATTCTTTATTTATCTGACTTATGACCACCAGAGAATCTCCATATACCATCAGTCTCTTGATGCTCAGTGATATGGCAATGTTCAGTCCATGAATCAGAGCTTCGTATTCTGCTGCATTGTTGGATGCTGGAAATAACAATTGAAGAGCATATTTGAGTTGTTCACCTCCGGGTGCAATGAAGAGGATCCTTGTGCCTGCCCCTGCAGTTTTAACGAGCCATCAAAATACATTCGCCATGCTTCTACAGTTTCCGGGTTATCCGGCACCTGTTGCTCGGTCCACTCTAATACGAAGTCAACCAGTGCTTGAGTTTTGATGGCGGTGCGAGGTCGAAATTCAATGTCATGAGATCCCAGTTCACAGTCCCACTTGGCTATTCTTCCGATGGCTTCTTTATTGTGAAGAATATCCCCTATCGAAAATCCAGTGACTACTATGACTTTGTGGTCGTCAAAGTAGTGACGAAGCTTGCGTGCAGTTAGAAGTACTGCATATAATAATTTCTGAACTTGAGGGTATTTCTTCTTCGAGGGACCCAAGACTTCACTGATGAAATAGACAGGATGTTGTACTGGGTATGCATGTCCTTCTTCTGCTCGCTCGACTACCAACGCGGTGCTCACCACGTGAGTCGTGCAAGAGATGTATAATAGCAGATCTTCAGCCGGTTGAATCGGCGTGGCTCGGCGAGGTGGTTTTAACACTGGTGGTGTTGTCAAGAATTTCTTCAGTGCATCTAGAGCTTCCTGTGCTTCTGAAGTCCACTGGAATTTGTCTACCTTCTTGAGCAACCTATAGAACGGTAAGCCTTTTTCTCCCAGCCTTGATATGAATCTGCTTAGAGCTGCCATGCATCCGGTAAGTCTTTGTACTTTCTTCTGTGATCGTGGTGCTTCCATTCTCATGATAGCCTCGATCTTTTCCGGATTGGCCTCAATTCCCCGGTGGCTGACAATAAACCCGAGCAACTTTCCTGCTGGTACTCCAAAGACACATTTTTCGGGATTAAGCTTCCATCGATATCGCCGTAGACTGTTGAAGACCAGCTGTAAATCTTCAATGAAATTTTCTGAATTCTCTGTCTTAATCACCACATCATCCACAAAAGCTTCCACACGCTTGCCCCAGTGGTCGGCTAAGCATGTCTGAATAGCCCTCTGATAAGTCGCTCCCGCGTTTTTGAGGCCGAACGACATGGAGGTATAGCAAAAGGCTCCGAACGGGGTGATAAATGCTGTTTTTTCCTCGTCTTCTTTTGCCAAGCTAATATGATGATACCCAGAGTAGCAATCCAAGAAAGACAACACAGAACATCCGGCGGTTGAGTCCACCACCTAGTCTATTCTAGGAAGTCCGAAGGGATCCTTCGGGCAATGTTTGTTGAGATCTGTATAGTCGACGCATATGCGCCAATCCACTTTATTCTTTTTGAGTACAAGAACATGGTTGGCTAACCACTCAGGATGTAACACTTCTTTAATGAATCCGGCCGCGACCAAGTGAGCTAGCTTAGCACGGATGGCTTCTCTCTTGTTGGTCGTGAAGCGTCGTAATTTTTGTCGGATTGGCCTTGCCTGGGGGTAGACCTTCAATTTGTGCTCGGCCAGTTCTCTCGGGACTCCCGGCATATCCGCAGGTTGCCATGCGAATATGTCTCGGTTATCTTGCAAAAACCTGACGAGCGCACCTTCCTATTTGTCATCCAGGCTGGAACTGATGATAGCAGTTTTGCGCTCGTTGGCGAACCCAAGATTGATTCTCTTGGTTTCTTCAGTCAGCCGTATAGAGGTCACGGCTTGAGCTTCATTCGCGGGTACCGCGAGGTCTTCCTCAGGCTTTGAGTTTGCCTACGCAGAAGAAGTCGCCGATGGTTTGGTGGTGAGGGCCGCCTGAATGGCCACTCGGAAACATTCTGCGGCGCCTTGGAAGTCAGCGCGCACAGTTATGATTCCTTGCGGTCCTGGCATCTTCAATATCATGTATGTATAATGTGGAATGGCCATGAACTTCGCCAATCCAGGCCTCCCGACGATGGCGTTCTATCCGCAGTCAAAGTTTGCCACCTCGAACCTTAGGAACTCGGTTCTGTAGTTTTCCGGAGTTCCGAAGGTGACCGACATGTAGATGTGGCCTAGCAGATATTCTCCTTCAGTCGGCATGATGCCGAAGAAGGGGGTGTCCGACTCGTGGAGCTCTTTGAGGGGAACTCCCAAGCCCTGGAGCGTCCGGGGGAAGGTGACGTTGATGCTGCTTCCCCCGTCCACTAATACCTTCTTTACCCTGCTCTCTCGGATCACCGGATCGACGAGGAGCGGGTACTTGCCTGGGTGGTCGAAGTTGAGCCACTGATTTGCCCGGGTGAAGGTGATCGGGTGCTCAGACCATCGGTACGGGGCGGGAGGACCGGTAGCCGCCACCAGTATCTGACGATCGTTGAGCTTTTGTTGTCTCTTGCTTTCTTGCGACCCGTGTACACTGAAGATGACGTTGACTTCTCTATCGACGTGCAGGAAGGCTCCACCTCCTCCCTCCTCTTGCTGCTGGGGTTGTCGCGGTTCTCCTCGCGGCGGGGGAGGAGGTAGAGGTTGGAAGGGTCGGCCGTTCCCCACGGAATGCTTGAAGTCTCTGCAGTTCCGGAGGGTGTGGCGCATGTCTTTGTGGTATGGGCACTGGGCATCGAGGATGTCGTCCAATGTGCGCTCGCCTCCACGAGGTCCTCCTCGGGCGCGAGAGGCGGGTGGTTCGGCGGCGTGGACCTCTTCGCGAGGCCTCTTCTCCCAGCGTTTGTCGGGTTGCTGGTTCGCATCATGTCGCGGTGCTACCGGTGCGGGCTTTGCTCCTCCGATGAGGTCTTGAGCTCGTTCATCGGTGGTGATGTAGAGGTCAGCTTCCCGGAATAGCTGCTCAGAAGTGGTCGGCGCCTTCTGTAGTATGGCTCGAACGAAGGCCGAGTCAGTGGATCCCCGGTAGAAGTCCTCGATCACTGCTGCTTCCATGACCTCGGGGATACGATTTCTCATGGTCTGAAATCTCTTGAGGTACGACCGGAGAGTTTCGTCCCCCTGGCGCTTGATGGATTTGAGGTCCCATGGTTACGTCGGTTTGTCGGAGAGAGATTGGAAGTTGGCGGTGAAGCACCGACTGAAGTCGCTCCAGTCGTCGATGCAATGTCGAGGTAGGTGTCGCAGCCATTGTAGCGCGTCTTGTCCAAGGACAATAGGCAAGTACGTGGTCATCACATCTTCGGTTGCCCCAGTGGCTCGGGCGGCAGTGGTGTAGATGGCCAGCCAGCCTTCTAGATCCTGCTTGGGTTCATATTTGTCAACGTTGGAGACCTTGAAGTTAGGGGGCCACTGAATGGCCCTGAGGCGTCGAGTAAGTGCCGATACTCAACATGTGTCCTCTTGTCGTCAATGATGATGTCTGTCCCGGGGAGGGGAGTGGTTGTCATGGTGCCTCGACTGTCCCTGGGTGGTGCCACCAGTCGAAGCCGTTGCCGACTCAGTCCTGGTGGCCTGACTCCGTGCCGAGATGTCGTGATCCCGGTCATACTCTTCTCGGCGACGGATCTCGTTCTCGTGTCGTCGTTCGCGCGAAGCATTGATGGAGCTTCGCGTGTCCCGCCGACTGTTGATGGCATGTTGTAGATCGCTCGACAGATGAGCAAGTGGCAGAAGGTGGTTGGCCGCCCGAGTGAACAGCCGCTGATAGCCCTCGGCGTCTGGAGTCCGGGGGAGGCCATCAGCTATCCGAGCCAGTACTCCGCTGACTTCACTCGACGTGTTCATGGCTCGAGTGAAGTTGGGGTTCAGGTTGCGTCCAAAGAGTGGATTCTCTCGACGTTGCCTTATTTCCTGCTTAGCCTGTTCTTGAGCCTGCCGACGATCACGTCGTCGAGAGTTCCTTCTTTCTCTGAGGACCCATTCTTTTGAAGTTTCTCCCACTTCTGAGACCTTGTCTCGCGATACGGGTTGCGCCGGATCTCGTTCTTCGGCCTCGTGATGTCGCCGAATATTTCGGCGTCGGTTCCTCCGCCGGCGAGATTCCCGATGAAGAGGTTCTTCTCCTGGTGTAGTCGGTTCATCGTCGGAGATAGGATTCGATTCTGCTCTTCCTCCGATGAAGAGGATGTCGGGGTAGAATGGAACAGCTGTCGCAACGATTCTCTTTCTGCCCTTCTTTGAGGACGGAGGCACAGAAAGAGCAGCTTGATGATCCTTTGCCTCATTCACTTCCTTTTTCCTTGTGATCCGCGTCCATTTTTCCGTCGGAGAGGTGGACAGCGGAGTTCTCCGGGTAGACGGACCCTCGGCACCTAGCTTGCTGAAGGTGAAATTTTCTCGGAGCGCTGGAGGTTGCGGTTTTTCCTGCTTTGCTCCGATTTTCTTGGAGATCTTTGAGGAAGACTTTCTCTCCGGTGGATCCGCGATGCGATGCAGAGTTCCCTCCTCATCCGCTACAGATGAGATAGTTCCAAAGCAGAACACAGACCCGGGACGGAGGATGATCTTGTGCTGGAAGGTGACGGCCGTTGAGCTAGCTTGGATCGGTGACACACCCCCTACCTGGCGCGCCAGCTGTCGGTGTTTTGGACCCGACCACGCACCTAGGGTTGCCCCTCAAGGTGCTTTTTGGAGTAGGACGGTGTTACCGACTGTAGCTCGATGGTTCGTGCTAGATGCACGAGAGATAGTGGACAATTGTGTACAGGTTCGGGCCGCTTTGAGATGCGTAACACCCTACGTCCTGGCGTGAGTACATTATGTGGTGGGTTACAAGGAGGTTCTCTAGTGTTGGAAGCGTAGAGAGCCGGGTAGGTGGCTAAGTAGTGAGGTAGATGTCTTTGAAGGGGTGCCCCTAGGCCTTATATACTCGACCGTGGGGCATTACATGTGGATATGATAACAACATGTGCCTAAGTAATAGTGAACTGACTGAGTCTATCTTCCTATAATTCAGCCGACCCATCCTCGCTTGGTTCCGATGTACGAGGCTCCTTCGCAGGGAGGTCGGGTCACTGTTGTGATCACTGCTCGAATTCGTCGGGCCGTCTGGGCTTGCGTCGATTTGATCTTGTGTCGACCCGCTTCACTAGGCGTTCTTTGCCAGGCCCACGAAGGAATGACCTCACGAACTATTGGGCCCACGGGTCTTTCATGAGGTCTTTTATCCTTCTGGTGGACCCGAGGGATATCCGTCCCCCACAATGCGTCCGATCCAGAACGAACGGCCACGGTTGCATCATCCCGAACCGGTACATGGATTAGATCTCTATCGTTAATCCCAATATCAACGGTCACACCCTTTCTTCCCCACCTAACCAGCCCGACGGCGGCGCCACCAGCCCTTGACCGGCGGATTCACACCGACGATAAGCAAACTGGCGCCCAAGTGCCCCAATCCACAAAATGATATAAGAAATAGGGAGAGGAGACCGATACGAACATGATGGGGGTATCTCACACCATGATTGGCGCGGGCAGGAGCTTCGCCCACGGCGGAGCGCTGATTTAGTGACGGCGACGCATTCCGGCAAGAAATTGCTGAACTCCCAAGCCACCACCCCGTTTGACCCTGCAGTGAGCACACTCGGCTTGTCCCCGCAATGCCCCTAGACCACTAGTTGGGGTAGGATCAACGGTGTAGCCTTGAATCCCCCATGGTGGTCGCGCGACGCAGACTACCCAATTTCTCTCTCTCGCACTCACACCTGGCGGCGAGGCTGGGGACTTGGTTGAGGACATAGGTCGACAAGGTGAGATCCGGTGGCACTATACCACAACACCAAATTAGTGTCTAACGACCGTCGCTATAAATAGAGAATTAGCATCAAATTGTTAGTCGGTATACATTGCCACAGATGGTGAGTCGGCATATGTCTATATTCCAACTGAGTGTTAGTCGTTATATTTATATGTGAATAGTGTCCCTTTGTCAGTCGGCAATTGATACCTATAGCATCTCACTGTCAGTCGCCAAAAAAACATGTGTGGCGCACAAATTAGTTGCTGGCCCAAATACCAGCCGCGCCGCCACAACACAAAACCCTATCTCCCTTCCCGTAATTCCAGCCGCCTCGCACCACCCAAAAATTGATGCCGCCGCCGCCAATCGCCGTCAACAACCGCGCGCCCTAGCCGGCAGGCCGCAACCGCCGTCCTAGCCGCGCGCCCAAGCAGGCCGGCCCCCAACTCCATCCTAGCCGCGCGGACAAGCAGGCCAGCCGCCAATCCGTCGTCCCCAGTCGCGCTCCCAAGTCGGCCGGCCCCCAACGCCGTCCTCAGCTGCGCGCCCAAGCAGGCCGGCCACCAAACCGCCGTCCCCAGGTGCGTGTGTTGCCTCCAAGCTGTGCCTCTCTGCCTCTCTGTCCTTGATTGGTGTTCTTCTGGCGAGACCACGACGAGGACCAACGCCGAGGGCGGCGGGCCATGGGCGGATTGGGGGTTCTCTGACGCCGAGATGATAGCGCCATCTCCATCGCCGCATTCATGGCGTTTCTTCATTGGATTAGGTCCGCAGCTAGTGCAGGGGAGAGCAGCCTTCGCTTTCTCTCCGTTCTGGCATTTTTTGGTCTTGTGACCACGAACACGATGGGAAATCCTTTCTTGCCAGGGAGACGCGGTTACGGAACGTCGGTGCTGCTGCGTAGCAGCACCACTAGGGGACTGCACCAGAGATGGCTGACGGCTTATTAGGATTCAAATTCTGGCTTAATTTTTCTAATACATTTTTATATTGTACATCTATATATATATTATTGCTAAGCTGTTTTTTTCTAAGCAGTGGGCCATGGGAAATCTCCTGACAGTTCTCTCGTCTTGAGCAAAGCTGTTTTTTTTCTAAGCCGCCGCCGTCCCACTGCTACTGGAGCAAGACCGACCGCACTGGAATGAGTCAGGCGGAGAAGCGCCAGCGCGGCTACGGTACTGCCATCCGATCCCAGGCAAGTTTTATGTTTCCTAACCTTTTAGTTTAGTAATGCTACTTTGCTACTCGTGGAGTTTGCCAGAATCAGCCTCAGCTTCATGAAAATCACTACTCGTGGAGTTTAACTGGTGATCCTTCTCATTATTGCTAATGGCAATTCTTAGCCTCCTTTTAAGCTCTCTAAGCGAGAAATGACAATCATGTTTATCACTGCCTTCCTGAACTTGCCAGTCAATTCTTAGCCTCTTGCAGGACTAGGCTTCAAGATTACTATTCTGCTAAGGCCACGAGAACCATCATTTAACTTTGGTGGCTTCCTCGTGACCAACATATCCTCCTTCAAGAAAGAATTATGCCTTCTATTCAGAGCAACATATCCTTGCGACCTGACTCAATCGACCTCCTGGTTTCTTGGCCTTCAGTATGAGATCTGTAGATATCCATGAGACTTCCAGCCAAGTTTAGATCAATATCTTCAGAGCATATCCTAGCGACATTGCTTTGTGCTTGCTTCAAGGGATGTGTGCTGCTGGCTATCTCTTCTTCCATCAAAGTTCTAATACTTGACCTACCAGCATAAATCAATTCAACCCTGTGGTCCATTCCATTCTGAGAAAAAGAAACAATAAATTCAGTTTATATTGCTGCACTCATCAGCTCTAACAAAGGTTTGAAAAACTTACGTTATCTTGCATGCCATACTCAAATATTGTGTAGCATCATGATTTTATTACTTTATATTTGGCATTTAAAACTTTCCGATTCTACTTTTTTCATGGAGAGGTTTCTTCAAATTGAAAAGCCTATTAAAAACCTAAACTTCCATATCTCGTAGTACTATTTTTTTCTCAAACGTGCAGGAGAGTTGAGAATCATTGCATGAAGTAGGAGGTTTGTAGTACTATATACTGTTGTTTACTAGGAATATTTGTGGTTTAGGAAAAGACATATCAAAAGTTTTATGAACCAAAGTTCAAAACTAACAGAACAATTAGTGTTGGTCAACATTATCTAAAATGTTAGCCTATGGCAAAATCATGCTGACAGTAGTACAAGCATCATCATGGCCAGCTTTATAAATGGAAAAATGGTTTTCAGCTCAATAAACGCCCTAGAAGGTTAGTGTTGCAGCTGTTTTTTCATTACCAGTTGTTAGTTACAGTGAGTAGAAAAAAATTGCAGGTACTATAAGAAATACTAGATACAACAGTTTTGGTTCTGAAAACTTACATTAGCAGATATGTTTCCATGGATATCGTCAAGACCTTTTTGATCTCTTTTGACTGCATGACCATAGAAATCAGGAACCTCATATTATTTCAATTAAAATTAGCTTATATTGCTATATTGCAACTAACATTTCCATCTTATCCACATAAAAACTGAAAACTTAAGCTAGCAAATGATCTCCATGGTATGCTGGTTTGTTCCGTAAAAACTCAAGGGTTGTTTGCATGGATCATTGATAGAAGTTGATGCTCTCTAGTTTGATATTTTGAGTAGCAGCAAGGTGTCCTTGAGTAGCAGCAAGGACACTTGTTTGATCAACATAGCACGGACCCTAGCAAGGACACTTGAGTAGCTGCTCTCTAAAATTCATGCAGCTCAATAAGCAGCAGCAAGGTGTTGTGATTATTCAGTTCTGTTGTGTTCAACTATTGTATATTTAGCTTAATCATGGAGCAATGGTGGTATCTATTCTATAGTTTATTTTGGAATGGATTTCTAAGTAGTCTACTAATGATTTGGGTTCTAATTTTGTCAGGAGGGAGGTCCTAGAGGTAGTAAGTCACTTGTTTACTCGATGATGACAATAGCAAGCAGATCGCGGTGGTGCCTATGGATGCTACAACAAGAAAGATCAAAAGTTCTTTTGGATGGATGCAGCTAGATATTTTGTTTTGTATTTTCTCCAAAAGAGAAATTTGCAAGTGAACTTAAAATTGTGAAACCAACATGTGGTTGTACTAGCTAGTATCTCTGAGTTTTCACAAGCCAAACTTAGTGTCGTTGCTGCTTATTTTGATCTTTATTACAACAAAATCAAACTTGTGAACTTTATGTATGAATGCAGTACAATTGTTATTGTCATGAATGAAAACATGAGCTATGTCAACATGAGCTAAGTATGAATGCAGTACAATTGCTATGTATGAATGCAGTACAATTGTTATCTGATGTTGATGATAATTAGAAACTGCTAGTAATATATTTTTTAGGCTCATATAGCCGTAGCGTTTGATTGTTAGTCGGTAAAAATACATATATCGCATCAGACAGTGTGTCGGTATAAGTTCTAACAGACTGTCCATCGGGATAAATATGTTAGTCGGTATATCTTTTTAACGTCTAACCGTCCGTCGGTATAAACATGTCTGTCGCTATACGTTTATGCCGACGCCACTTATAGCGTCAGAAAGTGTTAGTCGGTATAACTCTATAGCGACTGATAGTACGTTGCTATAACGGTTTATACCAACTGTAAGTAAGTCGTTATAGCTAGGTTGTGTTATAGTGTGGTTGCACGTTGGATTTATACACAGGCACGAGAGGAGTCCGAGCTGGGTCGGGCGAAGTCCCAGCCGAGCTCTGCGCTCGGGCAGTTATAATGCTAGGGAGGGGATAGACCTGACGACACAGACCCACACGTCGTGACCCCAAGCGAGGAAGTGCATGTGGCGGAACTGCCCGAATTATTCCGACTTAAGTGCCTAAGTCCCGCCTTAGAGGCTAGACCACACTTAAATGGGAATAACCCGTCAATCCCTCGGATCTAGTCCGACGAGGCCACTGACAGGATCAAGTACCACAATCTCACTCGAAGGTGAGTCACAGAGCAAATACAATAAAGCATAAAACCATACATTAAGGAGTATCAAATTATTACATCACCATCGGAGTTTTGCAAAAGTAGCCATCATTGTTCGAAGTGCAGCGGAATAAAACTAACGATAGATAAATGGAGGGATGGGGAAGCCTGTCCCATCACTCCTCATGCTCCTCCTCGGCCGAGGCGGGGTCCCACTCGACAGTCCAACCCGGTGGCAAGGCGGACGGCCACGACACTCCAGCAACCATGTCCTCCAGAGAACCTGTAAAATTATGCCACAAGCAAGGCTGAGTATACTAATACTCAGCTAGGCTTACCCGGTGTGAGGAGTCTACTCCTCTACCTCTAGACATGCAGCTGTCTGGCTGTGGGGTTTGGTTGCCAAAAGCACTAGCTGAGTTTCTAAGTCAGGTTTTAACTTTGCAAAATTAAGTGTGACTCTCTTAAGGCTAAATATGTACTATCTACTCATACATGGTAGCAAACATTTTTAGCAATCAACATCTTGTATCAACTCATCATATTTCCACTTGTTACTCAATGTAGCAGCATGGATCAAGCAGTCTCATTAGCTGCGAGAAGCAGACGATTCGAATCGAGTTTTTATCCTTGCAAGGTAAACCTAAACACACGACATGGCGAGGCACTCTGTCCCCACACATGTCAACCGTCCCCATCGATTCCCCGTCAGCAGATCAGGGCTCACCGCCCTGGCGTACAATGCCTCACTGACCTCGACTGCCGTCGTGCAGTGACCGCACTTGTACCCACCATAACCGGAATGGGAGACCTCGTCTCAGGTCGCGTGAGGGGATTTGTCCACTGCCAGGTTCACTCAGGTACTAGGCTTACCGATTTACCATATTTCTCGGCATGTGCTTAGTACGTTCAAACGCTTGACACACGGTACCACACCTTAATCCTTATTCCAATTTTTTTTATCCCGTGGACAACCAATCCCCATGGATTGTTGTCCACCAACCAACATCATTATGATAAGAAGGTGGATACAACCAATTCCTGACCTCGCGCGAGTGCTAGAAAAATCACTCGACTTCTACCGAGATCCTAATTAGTAAAGCAGCTACTCGACCTAGCATACTAGTATCCATCTCAAAAGGATTCCTGAGATCATGCAACTAGGGTTTCAAACAACTCCTACACTTACGTGCACAATCAATCCTACAATCATTAAATATAGTAAAATAGCATAAATAATAGGTTACGCATAAAACCGGGGCTTGCCTTCCAAAGCTGGGGCATGCAGATCCTCTAGTGCAGGCTCCGGTGCTGGATCCAGGGCTACCTCCTGAGCAGCTCCTTGCTCCGGCACGAGGACGTACTCTCCGTCAGCGAGGTTGCAATCTATCGAATGCAATGAATATGTGTGTCATGATTATGCAGGATTTAACAACTTTATGCTAAAGGAAGGAAAACTAAGTTAGTTCGTAACTTAGGGTTTCTTGGTCATACGTGGCTTTTAGTAGTTTACGCTTATCATTCTAAGTTTTAGGTTTTGTTAAGATAAGCATAGTGGATTGTAATTCCCCTTATATACTTCAGTGGACAATTTACAAAGGGTTTTAGGGTCACACTAATTTCCATCATTTCCTTTTCCCCTTTATTTTCTATTTATGAATTTTAGTGTGGGTTTGAACTACAACAGTGATTTCAAAATTTTCAAAAATCTGGTAAAAATTACAGTGGCTTGTCATTGGTCAATATAGTCTGTTCTAGGAGTTTGAGGTCCAAAATAAAAAGGTTATGCTTTAGACAAAAATAACAAAAGTTATGGTAATGGGCCACTTTACACTACAACTCTTAACTAGGGGTAGGTTCTACCCTAAGGGTTATTTTTGTTGGCATCTAACAGTAATGATAAGCCTTGGTGCCAAAAATCACAGAAAGTTAATTGCTGGTTATTTAGTTGTGATTTTCTAAAGTTTTATGCCAAAAAGGTGCTTATAACTAACTTGTTATTTGAAAATATCAAACAACAGATTTTGTATTTTTCCTATGTGCATAATAAGAAAACATTTGATATCCCAAGGTTTGGGGTGTTTTTACCTTGGGGTTATTTTTCTAGGGTTTTTCTAAGTTTCCCTTGTTTTCTTAAAATAAAAGGTATCCCATTTATTTTATACTAAACCAGGGTATAATAAATTTTTCTAGTGAACTATACTGAATAAATAGACTAACAAAAATATGGGTGCTCCCTGGTTCCTTATTTAAATTACCTTTCCTATTTTCTTTAACTTTAAGCATAATGTGAATTAAATGACAAACTCTACCTTAATGGGGTGTACAGAAAGGTTTAGCATTTTTAAATAGGTCAGTAGGTGGTCATGTACTTCTCCAATTTTTCTTACCCTCAGTTAAATAGTGCAACTATTTTTCTTCCTATTATTTAGCTTTTGGCCAAATCAGTATTTAATTTAGAACCCCAAAGTTTTCTGTAGCACATAGAGGTTTTATATTTTTCTTCAGTAGTTTATATTATTTAAGATCTGACAAAATTGGTTTGACTCAATTTGAGTGAATAAAACAGAAGATATGAATTATTCAAGTGCTGTTTCAATTTTAAATAAGATTTAATTAAAGGTTTCCTGGAAAACCATTTTGCACCGAAGTCCTCAGGTTATTTCCAATCCAACTCTCTCAGTTATACCCCCGCGCTACTATTTCTCTGAGTCACTGACAGTTCAAAAATCCCCCCGACCTTTCTTTCTTCTTCCCCGAGGTCCCTCCCCCAATGCAAACAGTACCCGTGGGAAAGAAAAGGGCGGCACGGCTTACCGGCGGCGAGAGAGGTCCAGCGAGGGGCGGGGTTAGCTTCGGGAGGCTCTGGCGGTCACAACGGTGTACGGCTCGACGGCGGGGATGGCCGGAATCGCTCGGTCCACGTACGCAGGCGGGTGTTCTCGGCGGCGGCGGGTGTGCCGGCCAAACCACGGCAGCCCGGTTCAATCCAATGGCACGGTGAGCTTCACGGGGTGACGTAGAGGCCGTGTGCACAAGGAATCGAAGAATCGCGCAGAGGATTACCCGGTCTACGCTCGCCGGTGGTCGGGTGGAGTCCGGCGACCGTGGACTGGCCTCTCCGGCGAAGCAAACTCCGATTCCTCGCTCGGGGAGCTTCACCGAGGCGTGCTCAGTCTTCTCCGAGGGTCAGACGGGGTTGGGAAAGGCTTGGCTGGCCGGTCTACGGTGGCAGGGAGATCGGGCGGCCGCGAACACGCCGTGCACGGGCAAACACCGGTGGGTTTGGGCTCCGGTGAGGTCGAGTGTGCGCGGATGAGTACGGTCGATGCCTGAGGGGGCTTTATAGGCGCGGGCGTGAGCAGGGGACACAGGCGCGGCGCAGTGCGGCGCGGGGCACGCGGGGTCGGGCGCGGGCGTGCTCTGGCGCGCGCAGAGCGCGTCGAACACGTGGAGGTGTTCTTCTGCCCATGTTCAAAAGCTTGCTGAGATCGCATACGTGCGAATCTTGGCATAAATCCGGCGCAGACCTCTTCCTGGCACCTATGGCTATCTCTTATATGTGAGTTCCAAGGGAAGATAAGCCCTAGGTCAGAAGATATGCGGACGCCAAATCTGGCTTGTCTCCCTGTCCGCTGCGCGACAAAAGTGATGCCAAGACATGTCAAACGTCAAGGGCTCGATCTCAACTTTTTCCAGGGGGTGCCTTAGGTGGTATGCCACATTTTTGGTATAGAACTTAGGTGGTTTTGGTGCCATCTTCAAGGTGAACACGGTGGATCTTTAGATTAGGTGTAGTTTTTGACTTAGAGAGAATTAGAGAGCTCTAGCTCTTTCTCTACTTAGGGAAGGGATTTGGGGTTTCTTAAGGGTTTCTTTTGCAATGTTTCCTCTCTATATTTGTTGATTAATATGTTACTTAACTTTTGCCAAAGGTTAGGTCATGGTTTGCACATTGCTTAATCTCTCCCCCCCTTCAACCCTGGTTTTAGGAGATAGGGGTTCAAGAGAGGTCCAGGGTTTACTCCCTTCTTGCCCAAGGTGGTAAGTGCACAAAAGCTTGAGTAATGCTTTTAGGTCATGAACATTCTTGGTTAATACATGGTCTCCATGATTTTTATGCTCTTCTCCTTAAGTCCCTTCCACATGTGATGACAGTCATTAGTGCAGAGAGGTGCCATAGCCATGGTAACACTTGGGGTGTTACAGCCCTCCCCCCTTAAAGGAATCTCGTCCCGAGATTTTAGGTAGGGTCCTCAGGAGGGTGCCATGAAGGTGTGTTGGTGTGTGGTTTCTGCTCTCTTTTAAGTTTTCTTTAGTTAACTGTTCTTCGAATGTCATCCCCTTTGCAACTTCAGAAGGAAGTCCTTTCTAAGTTAAAACCACAACTTATACTACCCTTATCATCTAGATCTTTCTTATATTTGGATTCAAAGGGCAGGTGGGGGTGGGGTTTTGGGTTACGTACCGGCTCCTTTGGGCAGAAAGTCGGGGAAATGAGAGCGTAGGAAATCCTCAGTCTCCCATGTAGCTTCTTCCACGGAATGGTGACTCCACTGAACTTTATACATTCTGATCAATCTTGCCCGCGTCGATCTCTCTTTCTGATCCAATACCTTGACAGGGTACTCTTGATAGGACAAGTCTGGTTCTATCTCAATTTCTGGTTCAGGTAGCACTTCAGTGGGTAAGCGGACACATTTCCGCAGCTGAGATACATGGAACACATCATGAATAGCTGACATGCGGGGTGGCAACTTTAATTGATATGCTACAGGTCCACAAGTCTCCTTGATCTCGTAGGGTCCAATGTAGCGAGGAGCTAACTTGCTCTTGATCCCAAATCTCTGGACACCTTTAGTGGGTGACACCTTAAGATAAACATGGTCTCCCACTTCAAACTGTAGAGGCTTCCTTCTCTTGTCATGATAGCTCTTTTGCCTGGCCTGAGCAGCTTCTAAGTTCTTCTTGATGACTCTGACCTTTTCCTCTGCTTCCAGTACCAAATCTGGCCCAAATATTTCCCTCTCTCCTGCTTGAGACCATTTCAACGGGGTTCTACACCTTCTCTCGTATAAGGCTTCAAAAGGTGCCATCTTCAGGCTAGACTGGTAACTGTTATTATAAGAAAACTCTGCCAACGAAAGACACTTGTCCCAATCCTTTCCATAATGTAGCACACATGCCCTCAACATATCTTCCAAAATCTGATTTACCCTTTCCGTCTGGCCATCCGTTTGAGGATGGTATGCTGAGCTTCGTATTACATGGGTCCCAAGTGATTCCTGCAATTGTTCCCAAAATCGTGCCACAAATGGTGCTCCTCTGTCTGAGACTATAGTCCTTGGTACACCATGCAAACGAACTATCTGGTCGATGTAGATTTCCGCATACTTTTCCGTCCTATGGGTGGTGTGCACTGGTAAGAAATGAGCTGACTTGGTCAATCTGTCCACAATGACCTAAATGGAATCATGGTGCCGGGAGGTATTGGGCAATCCCACGATAAAATCCATGCAGATGTCCTCCCATTTCCAAGATGGTATGTGAAGGGGTTGTAAGGGGCCTGCGGCCTTCAAATGACTGGCTTTGATTCTCTGGCAGGTGTCACATTCTGATATATACTTAGCAATCTCCCTCTTCATCCTGGTCCACCAGTATAAGGATCTGAGATCATGATACATTTTGTTACTACCGGGGTGCATGGAGAATTTAGAAAGGTGAGCTTCATCCAATATCTTCTTTCTGAGCTCCGGGTCCCTGGGAACAACCAATCGATCTCCAAACCATAGAATTCCCTTGCTATCCTGACGGAAGCACTTGTATTTCTCTGCCTTCTGCTTGATCATATCTTTGATAACCTAAACACCCTTATCTCCAATCTGTGCCTGGACTATTTGCACTTGCAGGTGGGCTCCACCGAGATATAAGTTAAATCACCTGAAGAAACAACTTCCAGGTTCAGCTTGCACAATTCATCACACAGGGTGGTAACTCTTGCATCCATGCTCATACAATTGCATTGGGCCTTTCTGCTCAGGGCATCTGCCACAACATTGGCCTTGCCGGGATGGTAATGCACCTCCAAATCATAGTCCTTGATTAATTCTAACCATCTCCTCTGCCTCATATTCAGATCTGCCTGGGTGAAAATGTATTTGAGGCTCTTGTGATCAGTGTAAATGTTACAGTGAGCTCCCATCAAGTAGTGTCTCCATATTTTGAGAGCATGAACCACGGCTGCTAACTCCAGATCATGTGTAGGGTAGTTCTGCTCATGGGGTCTGAGTGCTCGGGAGGCATAAGCAATTACTCTGTTGTCTTGCATTAATACACATCCCAATCCTGTACCAGAAGCATCACAATAGACTTCGAAGGGCTTGGTGCTATCAAGTTGAGCCAACACTGCGGCTGTTGTCAAATGCTGCCTCAGTGTATGAAAAGCATCTTCGCACTTCTGACTCCAATCATATTTGGCTCCCTTCTTCAATAACTCAGTCATTGGCTTGGCAATTGTGGAGAAATCTAGAATAAATCGTCGATAATACCCTGCTAATCCCAGAAAGCTCCGGATCTGCCGTACTGTAGTAGGAGGTTTCCAATCCATTACTTCTTGTACCTTCTCAGGATCAACTGAGATCCCATCCTGAGAAATTGTGTGTCCCAAGAATTTAATTTCCTTTAGCCAGAACTCACATTTAGACAACTTAGCATAAAGACGGTGATCGCGCAGTCGCTGGAGCACGATGTGCAGATGCTCAATATGTTCGTCTTCATTCTTGGAATAGACCAGAATATCATCAATGAAAATGACCACGAACTTGTCCAGCTCTGGCATGAATACTGAGTTCATCAGGTACATGAAATAAGCCGGGGCATTGGTCAACCCAAAAGACATTACCAAAAACTCGTAAAGCCCATATCTAGTTGAGAAGGCCGTCTTGGGAATATCACTGGCACGGATCTTGATCTGATGATAACCTGAGCGAAGATCTATCTTTGAAAACACTTTGGCTCCCACCAATTGATCAAACAAGACATCAATACGGGGTAGTGGGTATTTGTTCTTAATGGTCACCGCATTAAGAGGGCGGTAATCGACACACATTCTCAAACTCTCATCCTTTTTCTTCACAAATAAAGCAGGACATCCCCAAGGTGAAGTACTTGGGCGAATGAACCCCTTGTCCAACAACTCCTGCAGTTGCTTTTTCAATTCTGTCAATTCCGCGGGAGGCATCCTATAGGGTCTCTTGGAAATAGGAGCAGTCCCGGGTTGCAATTCAATTGCAAACTCAATGTCTCTGTCAGGTGGCATTCCTGGCAATTCATCCAAAAAAACATCTGGGTAGTCACAGACTACTGGGATCTTTTCCACTGGGGATTCTATCATAATGAAGGCACAAGAACGGGTACAACCCTGGTCAGGCAAATATAATGTGGTTTCACCACAGGTCGGTGAGTGCACTTCAATGGCCCTACCTGCAATGTCAATCACTGCCTGATGTTTGGTCAACCAGTCAGTTCCCAATATGATATCCACACTATCCGATCCCAAAATAAGAAGGTTGGTTTTAATTATCAGACTACCAAACTTTATAGGCACATTCTTGCTGATTTGATTGGTGGCAATCCTGCCTCCTGGTGTTGAAATTGTGATACCCCCATGGGTGTGATGAAAGGGCAATTGACACTTGACACTAAATTTGGCACTAACAAAGCTATGTGATGCACCAGAATCAAAAAGAATAATAGCAGGACAATTCAAAACTGTAAAGATACCAGTCATGACGGGTGCTCCCTCTAGAATATCGACCATGGTGGTAAAGTTCAGCTTGCCCTGCCTCACTTGCACCTTCTGTCTCTTGCCTTGATTCTGATTAACATTCTACCCCTGCCTCTGCTGGTTTCTGGGGCAATTCTTGGCATAATGCCCGGTGTTGCCACATGTGAAACACCTGTTGTCATTTGCCTGGCGATACTGCTGCTGCTGATGATTGTTCCTCTGAGCTGGAAACTGGGTACGGTTGGGTGCCTGCTGCTGCTGCTGTGGTCGGATCACCCAACGCCCTTGCTGCTGCTGAGGTCCCCTGTTCTGAGTGTCAGACACAATCCTAAAACGTTGTGGCTGAGCTGAAGGTCCTGCCACAGGGGTCTTCCTCTTCTTCTCTGCTTGACGAGCTGTGATACAGTCCTCCTGGGAGATGGCCATGTTGACCAACTCATTGTAGCTGTTGGCCCTAACGGTGTTGAGACGGTCACGGAGCTTAGTGCTGAGCCCCCTTCTGAACCTGTCTCTCTTCTTCTCATCCGTATCTGCATGATACCCGCATACTGGCACAGATCATTAAAGACCTGAGCATACTGCAACACTGTCCTGTTGCCCTGAGTAAGTGCCAGAAACTCATTGAGCTTACGGTCCATAATGCTAGCTGGGATATGGTGTCCCCTGAAAGCTGCCTTGAACTCCCTCCAATCCACTTCATGGTCAACTGGTTGCATAGCAAGATAGTGGTCCCACCATGTCCGCGCGGGTCCGTGAAGCTGCTGGGTGGCGAACCTGACCTTAGTCACTTCGGAACAAACTCCATTGAGTAGTGGGAATTTAGATTCCACTACCCTCAGTCATACATCAGCATCAAGTGGGTCCTCTGCCCTGGTGAACAACGGCGGCTGAGTACTGAGGAACTCCTGGTAAGTGGCTACTGCGGGGTGACACTGATGATCTCCACCACCATAGTGCTGAGGTGGTGGCTGGCGCTGAGCTAGCTGCCTCAAGATCTCATTCTGCTGAGCCATTAGCTCCTGCAGAGTGGGAGGCGGTGGTGGTGGTGGAGGAATGCGCTCATTCTATCCACGACGCGCTCTCCCGGCCATCTGAAAAATCACATATATCTCAATAACACATCTTAAGGTTTAATCGCGGCGAAAGAGTCAAAAGGCGAATTGATAGATTCCGACATAGACATAAAAGATTTAAAAAGGCATAAACTTTTCTTCCCAATTTAAAACTGAGAGCATCCATCAACCATGCTTCCAAAAGAGTTTATCATGATTACATCAATGGCCCAAAAGACTCAACTCTATATAGCCTAGTACCCCAACGGTGCAAAAGCTAAGCTAGCCTCGAGGAGTCCCACCATTACCGACTTCTAGCTCTACCCCTGATACCTAATGAGCGAACGAGGCAACACTCGACTCGGGGGAAGGTGGCCTCCCTGAGCCAGCAGTGTCCACACTGGAAGCAGGCTCCTCCCCTCCCTCAATGTCGACGTCCTCGTTAGCCTCCACATCCTGGATCTCCTAGTGATGCATATCCAGGTGCTCATTAGCCTCAGCAAGCTGCTGCTGGGTGTTGATGAGCTGATCCTCAAGAACCTCGATGGTGTTCTCCCTTGTACCCACTAATTCCTCCAGCTCTTGGATCTCATCTAACAACTGCTCCACTTGTAAGTCCTTTTCCACCATCTCCTGGGACAAGTCAAGCACAAGCTCCTCTCTGTTGTCCAGGGTGATCTTAGTTGCCTCCAACAATGCCATCAGATGGGACATTGCCTCACCACGCATCACTTGCAGACGATACAGGGCATTCATGCATCGTACCGTCAAGTGAGCAGTCTGGCCTGGGTAGAGAGCCCAGATGTCCTTGGCATGCTCCACCCGATCCTTCCACATTGGGTCATCCTCCTTCTCAGCGGGGAACAAGCCAATGGGGTGGGTGGACAGCTCCAAGGGATGGAATCCGCAGAAAGTGGTTAACCCATGCAGAGCAATCGCCTCGATCGTGTCCTCAGCCCGGTATCCAAAGGACTCAGAGTCCAGCGAATGCTAGCCTGGCTGTAGGGGATGAGGCTCCAAGGTCATCCTCACCCTACAGCAGGGCACTCAGGTGCTTCTCGAACTGCTGCACCGCGTACTGAGGAGGTGTCGTGTATCCGGCCCCCTGAAGTACCTCCCACAAAATGCGGGGAAAGCCCTCTCGTGCAAGCCCCTCAGTGTGGGACAGTGCATTCCCGTCGTTTGAGGATCCGTGGGAAGTCATCTGTGTACGATTAAGCGTAAGTAAAAGAAAAAGAATTATAAAAAGAAAAAGGAAACACAACTCAGCCTCTCTCTAATCATGACAATGGTACTGGGGTACTTAGTTGGTCATCATTTTGTATTTAGGTCTTTACTCAATTATCTATTTGTTTAATTAAGAATGCATGCATGCTCGTCCTGAACGACCTCACATCAAGGTAAAGGGAATAGGGAACGACTCCCACCCCTTATAGTAGCCTATAGGGCTTAATCACTTAGCCACCTAACTACCCCTCTACCATCCTAAGGCTTCACGTCCTAGGTCTATCCTGATCGTCCTACGATCTATCCAACATGGTTTCTATCTAGTTTTACTTTGGAAAAGGATGGTATTTATATTTTAATGATTCCTCTGTGGTGGTACAAGCTCCGATACCAGCTGTGGCGGAACTGCCCGAATTATTCCGACTTAAGTGCCTAAGTCCCGCCTTAGAGGCTAGACCACACTTAAATGGGAATAACCCGTCAATCCCTCGAATCTAGTCCGACGAGGCCACTGACAGGATCAAGTACCACAATCTCACTCAAAGGTGAGTCACAGAGCAAATACAATAAAGCATAAAACCATACATTAAGGAGTATCAAATTATTACATCACCATCGAAGTTTTGCAAAAGTAGCCATCATTGTTCGAAGTGCAGCGGAATAAAACTAACGATAGATAAATGGAGGGATGGGGAAGCCTGTCCCATCACTCCTCATGCTCCTCCTTGGCCGAGGTGGGGTCCCACTCGACAGTCCAACCCGGTGGCAAGGCGGACGGCCAAGACATTCCAGCAACCATGTCCTCCAGAGAACCTGTAAAATTATGCCACAAGCAAGGCTGAGTATGCTAATACTCAGCTAGGCTTACCCGGTGTGAGGAGTCTACTCCTCTACCTCTAGACATGCAGCTGTCTGGCTGTGGGGTTTGGTTGCCAAAAGCACTAGCTGAGTTTCTAAATCAGGTTTTAACTTTGCAAAATTAAGTGTGACTCTCTTAAGGCTAAATATGTACTATCTACTCATACATGGTAGCAAACATTTTTAGCAATCAACATCTTGTATCAACTCATCATATTTCCACTTGTTACTCAATGCAGCAGCATGGATCAAGCAGTCTCATTAGCTGCGAGAAGCAGACGATTCGAACCGAGTTTTTATCCTTGCAAGGTAAACCTAAACACACGACATGGCGAGGCACTCCGTCCCCACACATGCCAACCGTCCCCATTGATTCCCCATCAACAGATCAGGCTCACCGCCTTGGCGTACAATGCCTTACTGACCCCAACTGCCGTCGTGCAGTGACCGCACTTGTACCCACCATAACCGGAATGGGAGACCTCGTCTCAGGTCGCGTGAGGGGATATGTCCACTGTCAGGTTCACTCAGGTACTAGGCTTACCGATTTACCATATTTCTCGGCATGTGCTTAGTACGTTCAAACGCTTGACACACGGTACCACACCTTAATCCTTATTCCAATTTTTTTATCCCGTGGACAACCAATCCCCATGGATTGTTGTCCACCAACCAACATCATTATGATAAGAAGGTGGATACAACCAATTCCTGACCTCACGCGAGTGCTAGCAAAATCACTCGACTTCTACCGAGATCCTAATCAGTAAAGCATCTACTCGACCTAGCATACTAGTATCCATCTCAAAAGGATTCCTGAGATCATGCAACTAGGGTTTCAAACAACTCCTACACTTATGTGCACAATCAATCCTACAATCATTAAATATAGTAAAATAGCATAAATAACAGGTTTTGCATAAAACCGAGGCTTGCCTTCCAAAGATGGGGCAGGCAGATCCTCTGGTGCAGGCTCCGGTGCTGGATCCGGGGCTACCTCCTGAGCAGCTCCTTGCTCCGGCACGAGGACGTACTCTCCGTCAGCGAGGTTGCAATCTATCGAATGCAATGAATATGTGTGTCATGATTATGCAGGATTTAACAACTTTATGCTAAAGGAAGGAAAACTAAGTTAGTTCGTAACTTAGGGTTTCTTGGTCATACGTGGCTTTTAGTAGTTTACGCTTATCATTCTAAGTTTTAAGTTTTGTTAAGGATAAGCATAGTGGATTGTAATTCCCCTTATATACTTCAATGGACAATTTACAAAGGGTTTTAGGGTCACACTAATTTCCATCATTTCCTTTTCCCCTTTATTTTCTATTTATGAATTTTAGTGTGGGTTTGAACTACAACAGTGATTTTAAAATTTTCAAAAATCTGGTAAAAATTACAGTGGCTTGTCATTGGTCAATATAGTCTGTTCTAGGAGTTTGAGGTCCAAAATAAAAAGGTTATGCTTTAGACAAAAATAACAAAAGTTGTGTGAATGGGCCACTTTACACTACAACTCTAAACTAGGGGTAGGTTCTACCCTAAGGGTTATTTTTGTTGGCATCTAACAGTAATGATAAGCCTCGCTGCCAAAAATCACAGAAAGTTAATTGGTGGTTCTTTAGTTGTGATTTTCTAAAGTTTTATGCCAAAAAGGTGCTTATAACTAACTTGTTATTTGAAAAATATCAAACAACATATTTTGTATTTTTCCTATGTTCATAATAAGAAAACATTTGTTATCCCAAGGTTTGGGGTGTTTTTACCTTGGGGTTATTTTTCTAGGGTTTTTCTAAGTTTCCCTTGTTTTCTTAAAATAAAAGGTATCCCATTTATTTTATACTAAACCAGGGTATAATAAATTTTTCTAGTGAACTATACTGAATAAATAGACTAACAAAAATATGGGTGCTCACTGATTCTTTATTTAAATCACCTTTCCTATTTTCTTTAACTTTAAGCATATTGTGAATTAAATGGCAAACTCTACCTTAATGGGGTGTACAGAGGGGTTTAGCATTTTTAAATAGGTCAGTAGGTGGTCATATACTTTTCCAATTTTTCTTACCCTCAGTTAAATAGTGCAACTATTTTTCTCCCTATTATTTAGCTTTTGGCCAAATCAGTATTTAATTTAGAACCGCAAAGTTTTCTGTAGCACATAGGGGTTTTATATTTTTCTTCAGTAGTTTATATTATTTAAGATCTGACAAAATTGGTTTGACTCAATTTGGGTAAATAAAACAGAAGATATGAATATTCAAGTGCTGTTTCAATTTTAAATCAGATTTAATTAAAGGTTTCCTGGAAAACCATTTTGCACCGAAGTCCTCAGGTTATTTCCAAACCAACTCTCTCAGTTATACCCCCGCGCTACTATTTCTCTGAGTCACTGACAGTTCAAAAATCCCCCCGACCTTTCTTTCTTCTTCCCCGAGGTCCCTCCCCCAATGCAAACAGTACCCGCGAGAAAGAAAAGGGCGGCACGGCTTACCGGTGGCGAGAGAGGTCCGGCGAGGGGCGGGGTTAGCTCCGGGAGGCTCTGGCGGTCACAACAGTATACGGCTCGATGGCGGGGATGGCCGGAATCGCTCGGTCCACGTACGCAGGCGGGTGTTCTTGTCGGCGGCGGGTGTGCCGGCCAAACCACGGCGGCTTGGTTCAATCCAATGGCACGGTGAGCTTCACGGGGTGACGTAGAGGCCGTGTGCACAAGGAATCGAAGAATGGCGCAGAGGATTACCCGGTCTACGCTCGTCGGCGGTCGGGTGGAGTCCGGCGACCGTGGACTGGCCTCTCCGACGAAGCAAACTCCGATTCCTCGCTCGGGGAGCTTCACCGAGGTGTGCTCAGTCTTCTCCGAGGGTCGGACGGGGTTGGGAAAGGCTTGGCTGGCCGGTCTACGGTGGCAGGGAGATCGGGCGGCTGCAGACACGCCGTGCACAGGCAAACGCCGGTGGGTTTGGGCTCCGGTGAGGTCGAGTGTGCGCGGATGAGTACGGTCGATGCCTGAGGGGGCTTTATAGGCGCGGGCGTGAGCAGGGGACACAGGCGCGGCGCAGCGCGGCGCGGGGCACAAGGGGTCGGGCGCGGGCGTGCTCTGGCGCGCGCAGAGCGCGTCGAACACGTGGAGGTGTTCTTCTGCCCATGTTCAAAAGCTTGCTGAGATCGCATACGTGCGAATCTTGGCAAAAATCCGGCGCAGACCTCTTCCTAGCACCTATGGCTATCTCTTGTATGTGAGTTCCAAGGGAAGATAAGCCCTAGGTCAGAAGATATGTGGACGCCAAATCTGGCTTGTCTCCTTGTCCGCTGCGTGACAAAAGTGATGCCAAGACATGTCAAACGTCAAGGGCTCGGTCTCAACTTTTTCCAGGGGGTGCCTTAGGTGGTATGCCACATTTTTGGTATAGAACTTAGGTGGTTTTGGTGCCATCTTCAAGGTGAACACGGTGGATCTTTAGATTAGGTGTAGTTTTTGACTTAGAGAGAATTAGAGAGCTCTAGCTCTTTCTCTACATAGGGAAGGGATTTGGGGTTTCATAAGGGTTTCTTTTGTAATGTTTCCTCTCTATATTTGTTGATTAATATGTTACTTAACTTTTGCCAAAGGTTAGGTCATGGTTTGCACATTGCTTAATCTCTCCCCCCCCTTCAACCCTGGTTTTAGGAGATAGGGGTTCAAGAGAGGTCCAGGGTTTACTCCCTTCTTGCCCAAGGTGGTAAGTGCACAAAAGCTTGAGTAATGCTTTTAGGTCATGAACATTCTTGGTTAATACATGGTCTCCAAGATTTTTATGCTCTTCTCCTTAAGTCCCTTCCACATGTGATGACAGTCATTAGTGCAGAGAGGTGCCATAGCCATGGTAACACTTGGGGTGTTACAGCGCTGTCATGTGGGCACCTCGCGTCAGTGGGCGCTAGGCACGAGTGCGAGGGAGCACTCATGGGCCGGCATGTGAATAGGCTGGGCCAATAGAGGGGGGGGAGTCAGCCCAGTACTGGTTTTTTCCTTTTTCTTTTTTTCTTTATATTCCATTTCAATTATTCAAATTAAATTCAAATTCTTGTTTTGAACTCCAGATTTCAAATATCAAACAAAAGTCTACATGAATTATACTTCTACTGTCTGCAATAATATTATTTATTAATTATTATTATCTTATAATTATAATGTGTATTCTTTTCTCTTTCTCTTTTATTTTCAAATTCTAATTTTCAAACTTAAACTTGTCTCGTGAATTTAAACCCAAATTCAAGAATATAAGAACCTCAGCATGAGATGCATATTTTTGTATTTACTTATTTGCTATTTGACTACTTTATTCCCTTAATTGAGTATGCACAAAGAAAGAAAAGAAAAATCAAATAATTCCCAAAACACTATATAAGTATACTTATTTATTTATCTTATTATTTTTCTCTTACACAGATTTTGGGCTTTACAAATCCTACCCTCCTTAAAAGAAATCTCGTCCTCGAGATTAATTGGAAAAGGGATATAGAAGGATTGGTTTGTAAGCTTTTATTTTCTAATTGTTTCAAAAATCAAGGGATTTTTTGAGTCTTGGATACAAATGAGTATGTGATTAGGAAGGCATGTGTATATGTATAGCCACCTAATGTGTAGGATAAAAGATGTATTTAAAGCATGGATAGACTTGGGTAGGAAAGAGTAGGGTAAGGAAAAGACTCCATCCCGGATTGTGGATCTTGATTCCTTTGGGGGTATGATTTGACTCTTATTATTCCTCAACAAGTTTGATTTCCTTCTTCTCAAGTCTTGGTGTCTTCATCCAGGTTAGGGACAAGAGGTTAAGACAGATTTGTAGGTAACATCTCAGTAGGTAGAGTAGCTGGTTTAGTAGGTGGCTATAAGTTGAACGAGATTAGTCAGAATCTAGTTTGGTTGGATAAGTTATGTAACCTATTATGTAGGTCAAGTTGTTTGTTCATGGCCAAGTTGGTTTAAGGCACCAATTTAGGTTACAACATGTTTGTAGGAGTAGGGTCTACTCTATTTCAGCAGTATTAACTAACATATTTAGTAACTCACTTTAGATTAGATTAGATTAACCATATTAGTTTAGAACACATTAGATTACATTAATTTAGATGGGATCTAGATTAGTTTGGCGTGTCTAGATTTGACTAGATAAGATCTAATTAATTTATTTCGGACTAGATCATGATTGTTACTTTAGAATGAGATAAGCAAAGTGGTTAGAACAGGTTGGAAGGGTAAGATAGAATCCTTTTAAGGTAAGATGGGTCTATAAGATAGATCTACTTATTTTTTTGTATGGGTGATAATCTATCTTTCTAAATATATTCTTATGCTTATATGTATTTAGATGCAATTATGGATATACCCCCCACAACCCATCACACTCAATCAAAGATCCAAATCAGACAAGTATCATAAGAGCAAACATTCAAGCACATAGATACCTATAAAAATAGTTTTGTTTTTGTTCCTAAGATTAGGTCTCCTATTCCTAAAAGTCACTTTAGGTATAGGATTTCAAAGTGTGAAATCCACTTTTGTCTTTAGAAGTGAAAAAGTAAGAATAATCAGAGTAAAGCAGTAGTAGATGAGAAAAGATTAAGAAAAGTTTAGAAAGAATCAGAGTAGTAAAGGTAAGTAGGTAAGGGTTATCAAGTTCTATATAGGTTTCGTCCTACAGTCAACATCGCATTTGATACCACTTCTGTCACACCCGGGTTTTAGGGACTCGGGCGTGAAAATAATCACCAAGTGTGCAAGGACCAAGTCTTACACATATGATGACTCATGGTACATAAACAAATGTCACAACATTAATATATAACGGAGTTCTATAAAAAATAGTTAAATAATTACGTCATATGAAGACAATGATCTAGCAACCCAAGTTGACTGGGAGACGACGTCCTAGACCACTCACGAACTCATCATAACATCCTCCATGCGCCTCATCCGGCGGTACATGTTCTTGACCTGTGGGGGAGGGAGTGAGACAGCAAGGGTGAGCTCTCATATGTTCATCGCCCAACAAGTTGTGGGGAATAATGTGCATGAATTCGCCAAAGGTGGGAGCTCATGTGAAGTGTAAGGCTTACCAAAGAGGATGGCTAAAGCTAAGCATTGCTTTTAAAGTTGGTCAAAATTTTATTAGTTGTTACAAAGTGTAAGTAGATACTAACCCAATTAAATAAGAGATCAAGATTAGTAACAACACCCTCGATGCAATGCATATGACAAATTAAGTTTAGTTCCTTACATTAATCATGTGAGGGTCCAAGCTGCTCATGACCGTGAGCACGACTGATATACCAGTTTTACACTCTACAGAGGTTGCGCATCTTTACCCACAAGTCGTGTTACCCATTTGCCACGGAGTTGATCAGACCCCATACACCTCTACCAAGGAAGCAAGGCAGGGTACCACTACGAGGCCTTTACAAGGTTCCACTAGCTTCAAAAAACCCGCTACAGTTTCTAGGAAGGGCAATATGGGAATCCCTTGTCCGTAAAGCCATCGTAGCATGATCGACCCGAGAACCTCCCTATACGCAACTCCCCTACTGCCCTTGCCCCTTTTGGGTAATCCTCCACTAGATTTCCTAATTAGTCAGCCAAAGGAGTCCCATACCACCCTTGTAGTAGCACTATTTTTCTGGGTGGTCGCTCCCTGTTCCAATTAACAATATGATTGTAAGGGAAATGTGCCCTTGGGCAAATTTCTATAATGTTTTGGTGATTAAGTGCCCAACACGTTTAACTAAGTACCCGTGTGCTAACAAAGTGAGAAGTGCAAATCAAGGCAAAAGGTGCGTTTCTAGACTTAGTACATTGTTTTGAGTACTAACATATTTTGTCTAAGTGCTAGAAACAGGGAAGAAAGAATTGGAAAAAGATTTGACTCTGTGCAGCCAACTTCAGCTCGGCTTGGCACACCGGACTGTCCAGTGGTGCACCGGACAGTGTCCGGTGCGCTAGGCTGGTCCGCGTGAAAAGGCCGCTCTCGCGACTCGACGGCGACGTACGACTATAATTCACAGGACCGTCCGGTGGTTCACCGGACTGTCCGGTGAGTCGTCCGCGGTGAACTCGTCGCTCTTGGGAAACGGAAAAGGCGACATGGCTATAATTCACCGGACTGTTCGGTGGTGCACCGGACTGTCCGGTGAGCCAACGGTCGCCAGCGCAACGGTCGGCCGCGCAATCCGCGGGCGATGCGTGGCCCGCAGCAACAGTCGGTTGGGCACACCAGACTATCCGGTGTGCACCGGACAGTGTCCGGTGCGCCAACCGATCCCGAGGACCAACGGTCGGATGCGCTAGAAAAGGAAGGAGATCGCGCACCGGACAGCTACAGGGACTGTCCGGTGGTACACCACCCGACAGAAGGCAAGTTTGGCCTTCGAAGTTTGCCTCCAATGGATCCTAGCTGCCTTGGGGCTATAAAAGGGACCCCTAGGCGCATGGAGGAGTCACCTAAGCATTCTTTGAGTATTGTAAAGCATCCAGACTCCGGTCCCACGCATTGGATTCTTTGTGTTAGCGATTTGAGCTCCATTTGAGTTGTGAACTCCGTGTGTTGTACTTTGAGCTCAAGTTGTGACTTGTGTGCGTGGTTGTGCTGTGGATTTGAGTCTTGTGTGTGTTGCTCTCCCCTCCCTTACTCTTGTGCGTTCTTTGTGATCAATCTTGTAAGGGCGAGAGGCTCCAACTTGTGGAGATTCCTTGCAAATGGGAAGAAGACTATAAGCAAGAAAGTCGTGGTATTCAAGTTGATCATTTGATCACTTAAAAGGGGTTGAGTGCAACCCTCGTCCATTGGGACGCCACAACATGGAAGTAGGCAAGTGTTACTTGGCCGAACCATGGGATAAAATTGTGTGTCTCTTGTGTTGCTCCTCTCTGTGATTATTTGTGTTCGCAAGAACTCGCTTCAAGCTACTTAGCCGTACTAATACTTATAACTAAGTTTTGTGGCTATTTGTATTTGATTTTTACAGGATCACCTATTCACCCCCTATAGGTGCTCTCAATTGGTATCAGAGCTATTCTCTTCACGTAAGGGACTAATCGCCCGAAGAGATGGATCCTAAGGGAAAGGGGATGGTGGTCAACGTCAAGGAGAAGGAGTCCATCTTCAACGAGCCAAGAGATGACAAGCCCACTGACTCTGGCTCGAGTCACAAGAAGAAGGACAGGAAGAAGAAGAGGCGCATCAAGAAGATCGTCTACTACGACAGCGATGCATCTTCTTCTTCACCAAGAGACGACGACGATGACGATTCATCATCAAAGAAAAAGGCGGTTAATCAAAATTACTCTTTTGACTATTCTCGCATGCCGTACAATTCGAATGCACATTTACTTTCTATTCCACTAGGAAAACCTCCACACTTTGATGGAGAGGACTACTCATTTTGGAGTCATAAAATGCATAGTCATCTATTTTCTCTCCATCCTAGCATTTGGGAAATAGTGGAAAATGGGATGCATTTTGATAGCACTGATAACCCTGTATTCATTAATGAACAAATTCATAAGAATGCCCAAGCTACTATTGTCTTGTTAGCTTCGCTTTGTAGGGATGAATACAATAAAGTAAGTGGCTTGGACAACGCCAAGCAAATTTGGGACACCCTTAAGATCTCACATGAGGGAAACGATGCTACAATGATCACCAAAATGGAGTTGGTGGAAGGCGAGTTGGGAAGATTTGCCATGATCAGGGGAGAAGAGCCAACACAAACCTACAACAGGCTCAAGACCCTGGTCAACAAGATTAGAAGCTATGGAAGCACAAGATGGACAGACCATGATGTCGTCCGACTCATGCTTAGGTCCTTTACCATTATTGACCCCCATCTTGTGAATCTTATCCGTGAAAATCCCAAGTACACAAAGATGACGCCCGAGGAGATACTCGGAAAATTTGTGAGCGAGCGCATGATGGTAAAGGAGGCACGATATGTGGATGACGCCTTGAACGGTCCACTACCCATCTACGAGCCGCAGCCCGTTGCGCTCAAGGCGACAAGTAGCAAGGAAGCGCTACCAAGCAAGGTAGCACAAATAGAGGCTGCCGGGCTCAACGATAATGAAATGGCGCTTATCATCAAGCGCTTCAAGACCACGCTCAAAGGACAGCAAAGAATACCCCTCCAAGAACAAAACAAAGGGAAATCGCTCCTGCTTTAAATGTGGTAAGACTGGTCACTTTATTGCTCAATGTCCCGATAATGAGAATGACCAGGCACAAGAAAGACATGGGAAGAAGGAGAAGAAGAAAAGCTACAGGAAGGCGAAAGGCGAGGCTCATCTTGGAAAAGAATGGGACTCTGACTGCTCCTCATCCGACTCCGACGATGAAGGATTGGCCACCTCAGCCTTCGACAAGTCTTCGCTCTTCCCCAACGAATGCCATACGTGTCTCATGGCCAAGGAGAAGAAAGTAAGTATTCGAGATACTCCTAAGTACACTACTTCTAGCGATGATGATTCTTCCGATGATGAAGTAGATTACTCTTGCTTATTCAAAGGTTTAGATAGAGCTAAAGTAGAGAAAATTAATGAATTAATTGATGCTCTAAATGAAAAAGATAGATTGCTAGATAAGCAAGAAGATATTTTGTATGAAGAGCATGACAAATTTATTAGTGTTCAAAAATCTCTTGCTTTAGAAACTAAGAGGAATGAAATGCTATCTTCTGAGTTATCTGCTTGCCATGAAACTATATCTAGATTAAAGAGTTTAAATGATGAATTAACTACTAAGCTAGAGGAAGTTAGTAAAATAAATTCATGTGTAGAGCATGTTTGTAATAGATGTAAGGACTTTGATGTTGATGCATGTAATGAACATCTTATTGCTATTACTAAATTGAATGATGAAGTGAGAAGTCTTAATGCTCAACTTAAGACTTGCAAAAATGAGTTTGATAAATTAAAGTTTGCTAGGGATGCCTACACTGTTGGTAGACACCCCTTAATTAAGGATGGACTTGGTTTTCAAAGGGAAACCAAGAACTTAACAAGCCAAAAGGCTTCCATTCTCACCAAGGAGAAAGGGAAGGGCCCTATGGCTAGTAGTACTCAAAGGAATCATGCTTTCATTTATAATAGGAAAGTTGCTAGTCATTCCAATTATAATAGGAGTTATGATCATGATGCTTTTGATTCACATGCTATGTTTGCCTCTAGTTTTACTTTTGTCCATAGTAGAAGTAGGCCTAGGAGAAATCATGTTGTGCATCATATGCCTAGGAAAGTGTGTAATGAATCTACTACTATTTTCCATGCTTGCAACACTTCTTTTGCGCTTTTATGTAAGAATGAAAATGTTGTTGCTAGAGAGTTGGGAACCAAATGCAAGGGAGACAAGACTTGTATTTGGGTTCCAAAGGCTATTGTGGCTAACCTTGTAGGACCCAACAAGAGTTGGGTACCTAAAACCCAAGCTTAAATTGCCTTGCAGGTTTATGCATCCGGGGGATCTAGCTAGATAATCGACAGCGGATGCACAAACCACATGACGGGGAGAAGAAGATGTTCACCTCCTACATCAAGAATAAGGATTCCCATGATACGATTATTTTTGGAGATGGGAACCAAGGCAAGGTCAAAGGTTTGGGAAAAATAGCCATCACAAGCGAGCACTCTATTTCAAATGTATTTTTAGTAGAGTCATTACGATACTATCTCCTGTCTGTAAGTCAATTGTGCCACATGGGCTACAATTGTTTGTTCACAAATGTTGATGTATCTGTCTTTAGAAGGAGTGATGGTTCATTAGCATTTAAGGGTGTATTAGACGACAAGCTCTATCTAGTTGATTTTTCGAAAGAGAATGCTGATCTAGATGCATGCTTAATAGCTAAGACTAGTATGGGCTGGCTGTGGCATCGCCGTCTAGTACATGTTGGGATGAAGAACCACATAAACTTCTAAAGGGAGAACATGTGATAGGACTAACCAATGTTTGTTTTGAGAAAGATAGACCTTGTGCAGCTTGCTAGGCAGGAAAACAGGTGGGAAGCACTCATCACAGCAAGAATGTGATGACAACATCAAGACCACTGGAGCTTCTTCACATGGACCTCTTCGGACCCGTTGCCTACCTTAGCATCGGGGGAAGTAAGTATGGTCTTGTAATTATTGATGATTTTTCCCGCTTCACTTGGGTGTTCTTTTTGCAAGATTAATCAGAAACCCAAGGGACCCTAAAGCGCTTTCTAAGGAGGGCTCAAAACGAATTTGAGCTCAAGGTGAAAATGATAAGAAGCAACAACGGGTCCGAGTTCAAGAATCTGCAAGTAGAGGAGTATCTTGAGGAAGAAGGCGTCAAGCATGAGTTCTCTGCTCCCTACACACCACAACAAAACGGTGTGGTAGAGAGGAAGAACATGACGCTTATCAACATGGCGAGAACGATGCTTGGAGAATTCAAGACACTCGAGCGGTTTTGGTCGGAAGCTGTGAACACAGCTTGCCATGCCATAAACCGGCTCTACCTACATCGCCTTCTCAAGAAGACCTCGTATGAACTTCTCACCGGTAACAAACCCAACGTTTCTTACTTTCGTGTATTTGGGAGCAAATGTTACATTCTGGTGAAGAAAGGTAGACATTCTAAATTTGCTCCCAAGGCAGTAGAAGGGTTTTTACTAGGGTATGACTCAAATACAAAGGCGTATAGAGTCTTCAACAAATCATCGGGTTTGGTTGAAGTCTCTAGCGACGTTGTATTTGATGAGACTAATTGCTCTCAAAGAGAGCAAGCTGATCTTGATGACATAGATGAAGATGATGTTCCGACGGCCGCAATGCGCACGATGGCGATAGGTGATGTGCGACCATAGGAACAACAAGAGCAAGATCAGCCATCTTCCTCTACAACGGTGCATCCCCCAACTCAAGATGATGGACAGGTTCCACAAGAAGAGGCGTGTGATCAAGGAGGAGCACAAGAAGAACAAGTTATGAAGGAAGAAGCACCATGGGTCCCTCCAACTCAAGTCCGAGCGACAATCCAAAGAAATCACCCCGTCGATCAGATTCTGAGTGATATCAGCAAGGGAGTAACGACTCGCTCAAGTTTAGCTAATTTTTGTGAGCATTACTCATTTGTCTATTCTATTGAGCCTTTTAGGGTAGAAGAGGCCTTGCAGGATCCGGACTAGGTGTTGGCCATGCAGGAAGAACTCAACAACTTCAAGAGGAATGAAGTTTGGAGCCTAGTGCCATGTCCAAAGCAAAATGTTGTGGGAACCAAGTGGGTGTTCCACAACAAGCAAGACGAGCACGGGGTGGTGACAAGAAACAAGGCTCGGCTTGTGGCAAAAGGTTATGCCCAAGTCGCAGGTTTGGATTTCGAGGAGACTTTTGCTCCTGTGGCTAGGCTAGAGTCTATTCGAATATTGTTAGCCTATGCCGCTCACCACTCTTTCAAGTTGTTTCAAATAGATGTAAAGAGCGCTTTCCTCAACGGGCCAATCAAGGAGGAGGTATACGTGGAACAACCCCCTGGCTTTGAGGATGACAGGTACCCCGACCATGTATTTAAGCTCTCTAAGGCACTCTATGGACTTAAACAAGCCCCAAGAGCATGGTATGAATGCCTTAGAGATTTCTTAATTGCTAATGCTTTCAAGGTTGGGAAAGTCGATCCCACTCTTTTCACTAAGACTTGTGATGGTGATCTTTTTGTCTGCCAAATTTATGTCGATGACATAATATTTGGTTCCACTAATCAAAAGTCTTGTGAGGAGTTTAGAAGGGTGATGACACAAAAGTTCGAGATGTTGATGATGGGCGAGTTGACCTACTTCCTTGGGTTCCAAGTGAACCAACTCAAGGACGCCACCTTCCTCTCCCAAACGAAGTACACTCAAGATCTTCTCAAGAGGTTTGGGATGAAGGCCGCCAAGCCCACGAAGACACCGATGGGAACCGATGGACATGTTGACCTCAACAAAGGAGGTAAGTCTATTGATCAAAAGGCATACCGGTCTATGATAGGGTCATTACTTTATTTATGTGCTAGACATTATGCTTAGTGTATGCTTGTGTGCTAGATATCAATCCGACCCCAAGGAATGTCACCTTGTGGCCGTTAAGCGAATTCTTAGGTATTTAGTTGCTACGCCTTGCTTCGGGATCTGGTATCCAAAGGGGTCTACCTTTGACTTGATTGGATATTCTGACTCTGATTATGCCAGGTGCAAGGTTGATAGGAAGAGCACATCGGGGACGTGCCAATTTCTAGGAAGGTCCCTGGTGTCGTGGAGTTCAAAGAAACAAACATCCATTGCCCTATCCACCGCTGAGGCCGAGTATGGTGCCACAGGACAGTGTTGCGCGCAACTACTTTGGATGAGGCAAACCCTCTGGGACTTTGGCTACAATCTGAGCAAAGTCCCACTCCTATGTAACAATGAGAGTGCAATCCGTATGGTGGATAATCCTGTTGAACACAGTCGCACTAAGCACATAGACATCCGGCATCACTTTCTGAGAGACCACCAGCAAAAGGGAGATATCGAGGTGTACCATATTAGCACCGAGATCTAGCTAGCCAATATCTTTACCAAGCCGTTGGATGATAAAACCTTTTGCAGGTTGCTTAGTGAGCTAAATGTCTTAGATTCACGTAACTTGGATTGATCTATAGCATACATGTGTTCTATGCCTTTGATCATGTTACTTTATGCATTTACATCCATTATTGTTTATTTGTGGTGCTCAAGTTGTACACACGATCCTCGGACCTCACAAGTCCATTTGCAAGTGATGCATATATCAAGGGGGAGATGTGCTACCACTTGACCCTTTGAGACTAACCTATGTGTTTGAGTACTCTTGATGTAGTCTCAAAGGTGCATTGAAAGGGAAAATGGACTTGGACGTTGCAAAGACTTCCACTGCACTCCGGTATTGGTGTATTTACTTCCAAGTTCATACCTATGCTCTTATTGCCTTTTTGCTCTTAATTGACATTTTTGGTGAGGCAATGGGGTTAAAGGGCCAAGAATGATCCTGTTTTGGTGCTTAATGCCAAAGGGGGAGAAATTATGGCCAAAAGCAAATGGATCAGCTACCACTTGTGAATTTGGAAAACAATAGAGTTAGAATTTTAATTTGTCCAAAATACACTTATTGCAAAATTTAGTCTCTTGTGGGGAGAATTTTTGATTATGGGAAAAAGGGGGAGTTTTTGGTACTTGATCAATTCTTCCATTGAAATATCTCTCTTTGTGCCTAAACAAGTGTGTTTGACTTAGAGATAGGAAAATGAATTTGATTTGCAAAAACAAACCAAGTGGTGGTAAAGAGCGATCCAAATATGCTAAATTATAGTCAAAAACAATTTGGTCTTTAATTGCATTGATGTTGCACTTCTTTTGGTTGCTTTTGGTTGTGTTGGCATAAATCACCAAAAAGGGGGAGATTGAAAGGGAAATGTGCCCTTGGGAAAATTTCTATAATGTTTTGGTGATTAAGTGCCCAACACATTTAACTAAGAACCCGTGTGCTAACAAAGTGAGAAGTGCAAATCAAGGCAAAATGTACGTTTCTAGACTTAGTACATTGTTTTGAGTACTAACATATTTTGTCTAAGTGCTAGAAACAGGGAAGAAAGAATTGGAAAAAGACTTGGCTCTGTGCAGCCAACTTCAGCTCGGCTTGGCACACCGGACTGTCCGGTGGGGCACTAGACAGTGTCCGGTGCGCCAGGCTGGTCCGTGTGAAAAGGCTGCTCTCGGGACTCGACGGCGGCGTACGACTATAATTCACCGGACCATCCGGTGGTTCACCGGACTGTCCGGTGAGTCATCCGTGGCGAACTCGTCGCTCTCGGGAAACGGAAAAGGCGACGTGACTATAATTCACCGGACTGTCCGGTGGTGCACCAGACTGTCCGGTGAGCCAACGGTTGCCAGCGCAACGGTCGGTCGCGCAATCCGCGGGCGACGCGTGGCCCGCAGCAACAGTCGGTTGGGCACACCGGGACTGTCCGGTGGGCACCACCCGACAGAAGGCAAGTTTGGCCTTCCAAGTTGGCCTCCAACGGCTCCTAGCTGCCTTGGGGCTATAAAAGGGACCCCTAGGCGCATGGAGGAGTCACCTAAGCATTCTTTGAGTATTCTAAAGCATCCAGACTCCGCTCCCACGCATTTGATTCTCTGTGTTAGCGATTTGAGCTCCATTTGAGTTGCGAACTCCGTGTGTTGTACTTTGAGCTCAAGTTGTGACTTGTGTGTGTGGTTGTGCTGTGGATTTGAGTCTTGTGTGTGTTGCTCTCCCCTCCCTTACTCTTGTGCGTTCTTTGTGATCAATCTTGTAAGGGCGAGAGGCTCCAACTTGTGGAGATTCCTCGCAAACGGGAAGAAGACTATAAGCAAGAAAGTCGTGGTATTCAAGTTGATCATTGGATCACTTGAAAGGGGTTGAGTGCAACCCTCGTCCATTGGACGCCACAACATGGAAGTAGGCAAGTGTTACTTGGCCAAACCACGGGATAAAATCGTGTGTCTCTTGTGTTGCTCCTCTCTGTGATTATTTGTGTTCTCAAGAGCTCGCTTCAAGCTACTTAGCCGTACTAATACTTATAACTAAGTTTTGTGGCTATTAGTATTTGATTTTTACAGGATCACCTATTCACCCCCCCTCTAGATGCTCTCAATGATCTTATCATGAACAATAATTAAATAACAACATAATTGATACATGATCATAATAAAACATTACTTTCCCAAAACCAGGTAGAGCAATAGCAAATCTACCCAATAATTCATCTGTTTGCAAGGTGAGGGATAAACAATGCTAGGGAAATCTATTAGGTTCCATCAAATTAACCTGAGCATGTCATAGTGATTAACAACGAACATTATTAGGTAAAAAGGAGTGATCAAGGGCACAACTTGCCTTAGACTCGAGATTCCCAGGTACCAAGTCGGTCTTTAGATTCTTGTGACCTCATTGCTAGTCGTAGCAATACATACACATAGACAAGGATCACATAAAAATAACAGTACACCAAACATAAGAACAAATAGTGTAACGATATTCTATGCGATGCTACGAGATCGTAGGTTCGAGAACCACTAAATTCGCAGCTATGCTTAAAAAGATATGGTTTTCTAAAGTCTCAGGTGATTAAATAGTAGAAATACATTCTATGTTAATCATGTCAGAAATTTTATGAAGAAATAACTAATTCAACTTTAATCCTAAGTTATAAATTGCTTAGAGGTTATATTCTAGTCAAACTATAACTGTAGACAGATTAACTTTGTTTACCAAGACTAATCTACTAATTATAGGTTAAACAAATATATATTTTGGAAAATATGTTATCTGATAAGACAAGGTTACTAAAGTGTAGACATTATTAATACGAGTCTAACACAATTTGAATGGATCAAATCGGAGCTAGAATGGATGAGTTATAGAATAAACAAGTTTCTATGTATTTTTAATATTTATTTTATGAATTTCTGGGATTTATGGACTACGAGCACTAATTTCTAAAAACTCGGGGTCAAACTACAAATTCTAGGGGCTTTAGTTAAATCTTTCTTCACTTAACTGGGATGGTGGGTTGATTTTGTCTTTCCCCGGGGTCTCTTATGTAAAAATCGCTCGGTGAAGGGGTATCAACACGTGTGAGCCACACAATCTAATCTGGGCGGTCCAAATTAGATCCCGGTCACCCCAAACCGGTATGTGACGTGCACCGCTGGATTAGAGATCAACAACACAGATTTAAAATAACCAAACTGTTTTCCATGCACCCGATCTGGATCGAACGACCATGGTTGCATCATCTCGAACCGGTACATGGCTTAGATCTCGAACGTTAATCCCAATATCAACGGTCACACCCTTTCTCCCCCCTAACCAGCCCGACGGCGGTGCCGCCAGCCCTTGCACGGCGGATTCACACTGGTGGCAAGCGAACTAGCGCCCAAGTGCCCCAATCCGCAAAAGGATATAAGAAATAGGGAGAGGAGACCGATACGAACATGATGGGGTATCTCACACCATGATTCGTGGGCAGGAGCTTCGCCCACGGCAGAGCGCAGATTCAGTGACGGCAACGCATTCCGGCAAGAAATTGTCGGACTCCCAAGCCACCACCCCGTTTGACCCTATAGTGAGCACACTCGGCTTGTCCCCACAATGCCCCTAGGCCATTAGTTGGGGTAGGATCGATGGCGTAGCCTTGAATCCTCCATGGCGGTCGCCCGACGCACACTGCCCAATTTCCCTCTCTCGCACTCACATCTGATAGCAAGGCTGGGGACTTGGTTGAGGGCATAGGTCGAAAAGGCGAGATCCGGTGGTTGCGCATTGGATTTATACACGGGCACGAGAGGAGTCCCAGCTAGGTCGGCCGAAGTGCCAGCCGAGCTCTGTGCTCGGGCAGTTACGATGCCAGGGAGAGGATAGACCTGATGGCACAGACCAACGTGTCAGCGGCCCCAAGCGAGGAGGTGCGGGCTGTCACGCGGGCACCACCCGTCAGTGGGCGCCAGGCACGAGTGCGGGGGAGCACTCATGGGCTGGCATGTGAACAGGCTGGGCCAATAGAGGGGGGAGTCATCCCAGTACTGTTTTTTGCTTTTTATTTTTTTCTTTATATTCCATTTTAATTATTCAAATTAAATTCAAATTCTTGTTTTGAACTCCAGATTTCAAATATCAAACAAAAGTCTACATGAATTATACTTCTACTGTCTGCAATAATATTATTTATTAATTATTATTATCTTATAATTATAATGTGTATTCTTTTCTCTTTCTCTTTTATTTTCAAATCCTAATTTTCAAACTTAAACTTGTCTTGTGAATTTAAACCCAAATTCAAGAATACAAGAACTTCAACATGAGATGCATATTTTTGTATTTACTTATTTTCTATTTGACTACTTTAATTCCCTTAATTAAGTATGCACAAAGAAAGAAAAGAAAAATCAAATAATTCCCAAAACACTTGTCACACCCGATTTTTAGAAGGCAAACTGAATGTGAACCATGTACGTGCCAGGATCAGCAATTCACGTACACAACAGTTACATAACTGGACATCATCACACAGTGCTCAAATAGTAATATAAAAGAGGGTAATAGTCGGTTACATCATGATGTCCGAGACATCCACATAGTCTTTAACAATAGTCAAAGTGTGAAAACAAAACGTAGATACACACGGCCCTCACAGGCAGCCAACTGGGGGTTTGCCGCTAACCCACGCTTAGAACTTGTCGTACTCTTGGAATTCCTGGAAGTCTCCTTCCACGGCTTCATCTTCTCATGAGTAGTGGTTGCAACGTGGACAACCTGGGGGGGGGGTTTGGTGTGTAAATCAAGGGTGAGTACACATCAACATACTCAGCAATTGTCCCATTTTGGCTGTAGTGGACTAGCTTTATGTGGGTTTAAGTCAAGCAATTGCTTTTAGTTGGTCGGGTTATTATTACTAGTAGAAAGCCAATTTTTAGAATTAACCCAAGTTGTTAACCCAAAAGTACCCTTTCCAAACAGAACGAATACCACTTACATTATCATAGTTATAATCAAAACCATCATCCTCGTCACCACCTTTAAACCAAACATCCCTGATCAAGTATCAAGTATCTCTAATCAATGGAGCTCCCTTGGCCGTTCATAACTACGAGCACGACTGATATATCAGTTTCATAACACTCTGCAGAGGTTGCGCACTTTACCCACAAGTCGTGATTCCCTTTCTGCCCGGGGAGAGCTACTCCCCATTGACCACTACCTAGGTGGTCTGGCAAGGTATCACTATGAAGCCTTTACAAAGATTCCCCGAGGCTGTAGCCGCCCGTTAGGTTTCCTAAATGTACCGCACTCCTCCCCAAGGGGCAATCCACCCTCGGCAGAGCGAGCCACATACACCGAGCCCCATTGACGGCACGACGGCGAAGCGAACTACACCCCAGTTCCTCTAATTAATCAGCTAAGGGCGTCCCATACCACCCCCATGGTTGCACTATTTTCCCAGGCAGTCATCCAATGAATAGGTCCTTATGGAGAGGCACTCGAGAAACTGCTCAAGTCCCCTTAAATGTCACAATATCATCATCACACTAGTACAATTTGGCTCTATACAAGCGGTAGGCTTTTTACATCACAGGCGGTTCGGATAGAAAACCGCCTAGGATGTCCCAGGCTTTTGGACTGCCTGTGATGTATTAGTATCACAAGCGGTCCGAAATACAAACCGCTTGTGGTGCTCGATTTGTTTCACAAACAGTCCATAATGAGAAAACCGCCTGTGATGCACGATTTGTATCACAAGCGGTTCTCAATTAGAACCGATTGTGATTTGCCATATTAATATTTTGATTTTTAACAAAAAATGCAAATACAATTTAAATGAATTTTAATAGCACACATAGATAACTAGACAGATTTTAAATTAATTGGCAACCACAATGCATAGTCGATCATACATGCTAACAAATACAATTTGATAAATACAAATTTTCATGAACTACCATTTTTCCGCATGTATGGCTTTAAGTTCTTATCAATTTTCTTTTCCACACGCTTGATTCTCTCTGGACCGTTAAAGACGAACATCTCATCATACTTATTGTATTCCTCATCTCCGTCTCCCACATTCTCAACTCCAACAATTTTTTGCTTTCCAGAAATAACTACATGCATCTTCTCATCTGCTGGATCGAGTATATAGAACACTTGTGCAACACATTCGGCGAGAACCCATGGGTCATCTTTATATCCTACTTTCTTTAAGTCTATCAGTTTGAGTCCGTAGTTATCCACTATCACCCCCACAGGATGTTGTACCCATTGGCACTTAAATAAGGGTATTTTCATGCTTGGGCCATAATCAAGTTCCCATATTTCCTCTATGAATCCAAAATATGTGGTCTTCTGTCCCTGTAGGTCAAAAGCATTGATACGAACACCGCTATTTTGTGCAACACTTTTCATGTCTTTTGATTTAGTGTAGAATGTGTACCCATTGATGTCATATGCTTGCCATGATGTCACAAAACACGATGGCCCAGAAGCCAAATTCTTCATTGTTTTCTCTTCCAAAGAGTCTCCGAATGGGATGTTTTTGTCCATTAACCATTCGCTGAAATGATGTTTGTGCTCCCTCATGATCCAGTCCTCTGTGCGCATCTGATTTTCTTTACGAAGCTGATCCAGGTGTTCCTCTATGTAAGGCTCTGCTATCGCGAGATGTTGTAGTACACTACCATGAGCACAATGTACTAGCTTGTAATCATCAACGTGAAAAGTTTTCCTGCCCATTCTCCCTCTCCCACATAGTTTACCCTCATGTTTAGGTACAGGCACACCTATCATTGTTCCGTCTCTGATGTAATCTATACAACTCTCAATCACTTCTTCTATAGTGTATCCCTCCATGATTGAACCCTCTGGGTGAGCGTGATTTCGCACATAACCTTTTAATACTCCCAGGTATCGCTCCAACTAAAACATATGATGTAAATATAGTGGCCCTAATATTTTTATCTGATCCACGAGATGTATGATTAGGTGTACTTGCATATCAAAAAATGATGGAGGAAAACACATTTCAAGCTTACACATAGTCTCGATGATGTATGCCTTCAGATAGTCCAAGTCTTCTAAAGCTATTACTTTTTGTGACACTGCATTGAAAAAGTAACACAAACGTGTGATGACTACTTTGACATGCTCTGTTTCAAGGGCTCTTATCGCAATTGGGAGGAACATCGTCATCATCACATGGCAGTCATGAGAGTTATAGCCAAATAGAGACAAGTCCTTCATCCTGACTAGTTTGCTGATATTGGATGAGAAACCTGTGGGCACTTTGACCCCACACAAACATTTGCAAATTTTTGTTCTCTCCTCAACTGACAAGTTGTAGCTAGCTGGGGGGAGGTAAGGCTTCCCTTTGCCACTATCCACTGGATGAAGTTCTGATCTGATTTGAAGATCTACTAGGTCATTGCGTGATTTAAGTCAGTCCTTTGTCTTACTCGGCATGCCCACCAAGGTTCCAATGATGCTGTCAAAAACATTCTTTGTTACATGCATCAAATCAATGTTGTGGCAAATTTCCATATCCTTCCAGTATGGGAGGTACTTGAAAAAAATTGATTGCTTCTTGAAAGTTGTGTAAGTTGAAGGGCCAGTTCTCTTTCTCTTTTCTCCTTTGTTTTTTCCCTTTCCGAATACAACATGAATGTTCTTTACAATTTCAAAAACAAGTTTCCCACTGTAAGGCTTTGATGCACCTTCACTTTCTAATTCATTGTTAAATTCCTCTTTCATCTTTCGGTACTTATGCTGCTTCATCAAGAACCGTCTGTGTCCCATGAACACCAACTTCTTGGATGATTTAAGGTACAAGGAAGCAGTTTCATCGACGCACACTACACAACCATTCTTTCCTTTAGTCTTTTGCCCTGATAGTGTGGCATCACCGGGAGAATCATGGATGGTAACAAATATAATTGCTCTTAAGTTGAAATACTCATGGCAATACTCATCCCATATTCGAACTCCTTCATTCCAGAGCTTTGTCATATCTTCCATAAGAGGTTCTAGGAACACATCAATATCAACACCAGCTGATTTCGGACCTTGAATAAGAATAGTCAACATAATATATTTTCTTTTGTGACATAGCCATGACGGAAGGTTGTACATCGTTAAAGTCACGAGCCAGGTGCTATGTACACTTCTTTTTTGACTAAATGGATTCATTCCGTCTGTACCCAAAGCAAATCTTACATTTCTGGTTTCTTTGGCAAACTTAGGATACATAAGATCGAAATTTTTCCATAGTGATGCATTAGCAGGGTGTCGAATCTGTTTGTTATTCTGCTTGCGATTTTTATCATGCCAACTCATAAGCTCAGCCTCCCTAGGATTTGAGAACAAACGTTTCAAGCGATTAATTACTGGAAGATACCATATCACCAAAGCTGGGATCTTTGACTTCTTTTTCCCATCCATGTCATCAAAAGTGTCATCGTCACTTTCAGGTCCAATAGTGGATTTCTTGTTTTTATTTTCTTCGGGAATTTTTTTACACAGTCTTGATTGTAGCTCTTCTTGTATCGACTGACATTGCAAACTGGGCATCTTGCTGCATTCTCAAAATCACCACGATACAGAATACAATGGTTCGGACATGCATGAATTTTTTGCACACCTAGAGCTATGGGAGATATAAGCTTCTTCGCTTTATAAGTGCTTGTTGGTAGTTTGTTGGGTTTTGGTAGTAATTGGGACAGAAAATTCAAAAGATCTGTGAAGCTAGTATCAAACCATCCGACGCTAGCCTTCAACTTAAGAAGTTCTAGAACTATACGCAGTGTAGTAAACTCTTTGTCACAATCCTTTGATTCATCATATAAAGGTTCTTTTGAGGCACTTTCCAGTCCCTCCATTTTAGATAGCCCTTTCTGCGATCCCACAGAACTCAACATTTTTGCTTCCATATGGCGCAACATCTCTTCGCAATCAAATTCTTCAAAATCTTGATTGGCATCCACATAATCCACTTTACCATCAACTTTATCTAAAATTCTGACAACTCTCTCGTCATTACCAGGCACTTCACACGGATCCAACTCACCATGTTCTGACCATATCATGTAATTGTATTTAAACCCCCTTTTTAGCAGATGTGATTGGATTACTCCTGTATCTCTCCAAGCTATCTTATTATCACAATCGATGCACGGACATAATATCTCCTTACTCTTTCGCAAATTCGCGTGCTTGTTGGCCGCTTCAATAAAGCTTCTCAAATTTCGAATGTACGACGGATGTGGTCTTGGCACATTGTACATCCAACCTCGGTCCATTACCTATCCCTATATTGATTAACATCATTAAAATCATTAATTAATTGAATTCATCCCTAAAACATGAAAAAAATAAATGTACATGAAAGTGAAACAAGATCATATCGAGAGGTACCTAGCACATGAACTACAAAAAATATTTAAAATATCCCTAATTACTTGAATTTAATCCCTAAATCATGAATGAATTAATGTGCATGAAAATGAAACAAGATTGTAGCAATATAGGTACCTTGAGGTGAGACAACTCTTTATGAAGAATCTTTAAATTAGATCAACTACAAGTCCAAATCTTGGAATTCCTGAGTTTTTCTTCAATTCCGGTCTATATTAAAAAATTGAGGCAAAAAATCGTATCAAAATGAGAAAGAAAACAAACGGAGATCATATATATGCATAAACTCTTGAAATTAATCAATAAACTCAAAAACAAAACCTTCTCCTCGTAGATTTCAAAAAATCCGCCGCCGCTACAATGCTGTGACTGTTTCTGGGAGATAGGGTTCTGGAACCCGTGGGCTAGTCCATTTATACTGTATACACATCACAGGCGGATTTTAGAAAACTGCTTGTGATATATAACATCACAAGCGCTTTTTTATTTTACAAGCGGTTTTTCTAAACTATCAGAGGCGGTCACTGGTTCCAGCAGGAACCCTAACTCTCCCGGAGTTACAATATAAAAGGGCTCGCTGGTGATGTGTATACAATATAAAAGGGCTCGCTGGTGATGTGTATACAATATCCCTAATTTAGAAAAACCGCTTGTGATATATAACATCACTGCCTGTGATGTGTATACAATATAAAAGGGCTTGCTGGTTCTAGCAGGAACCCTAACTCTCCCGGAGCCCGACACGCCGCCAGGCTGATACTGCGCCGCCGTCCCGTCCCCGTCTCCGAGCTAAGCGCCCACCACGCCGTCCCCGAGCCCAAGCGCCACCGTCCCATCCCCGTCTCCGAGATGAGCGCCGGTCACGCCGTCCCCCGAGCCCAACGCCTCCGTCCCCAACACGCCGCCAGGATCGTTCTTAGACCCAACGCCGCCGTCCCCGACACGCTGCCAGGTTCGTGCTCGAAAACTAACCAACGCCGCCAGGTTCGCGGCAAGTAGTGTTGTTTCTCTTGAATTTTTGTGATTTCATTGAACAGAGGGGACAATGAACTGATGTCTGCTTTTTAAATTCAAGAGAAACAGCTTTGTGTTTGAATCATAGCTTTTCAAATTTCAGAAGTTAATTGATGGCAGATTACTTGTTACAGACTTTGTGTTGTTACTATGTCCGGATGTGTGGTCACAAAATTTAGCAGATGAAGCCGGGGCGGCTTTAAATTTTGTGACCACACATCCGGACAGAGTACACCGGCTCACCATCATCTGGCCCCTTAACAAGCTCGCAGACGTCCCCAGTCCGAAGGTCGTTTGCTACCACCAAATGTTTCCAACCCTCGATGAAGCCCACAAATAACAGGCGGTGGTGGTAAACGACAGGCCATAATCTCTTCTTGGGGTCCTTCAGCATTATAACATCACAGCCATGCCTTCTCTGTCTAACTGCATTGGAAAGTGCACTTCTGTCTGCTCCGTGCTTCCTGGCCCGATCCTGCTCCGAAATTTCGTCCTTCGTAGGCAGTAAAGACTCTGGGACCTCACAGTTACTAGACATTCCGCCTTCCTGTTTGGGGAGGAAAGGAGGGACACGAAGGCGGGCCTTGAGGCGCCGCCATCGCCTTTACCGCCGCCGACAGATGGGGAGGTCGTCGGCGGCGGCGGCCGGGTACAGCTAGGGTTTGGGCTCGATTTCTTTTGAATCACCTTTTATCCAAGTTCCCTTATTGATGGAACCAGTATATCAGACTAACAGTATATCCTCGGTCGACCCCCTTATTGATGGAACCAGCTATGCACTAGGTACCTACTAGGATGGATGTGTTCGGCACCGGTGCGTCTAACAGAGTTGATGAAAACACGACCAAACTTGAATGGCAGACAACGAGTAGCTCCGATGAAGGGAGCGGGGAGGATAGTTCTAGTGACGACAATCCTTTTCCTCCTATACCTCCAAGGAAGAAAAAACATCAGATGAGCTTGATGCCGACTATATTCCCAACGATGAAGAGGTAAATAGAAATATGCTAACTATATTCTAAAATAATGTTCATATATGAAAGGCCATTAATTGTTTCAATATATAGATTTCAAATGAAGAGAAGAAAGAGGATGCATGTTCTACACGAAACACGGAGGTTGCTCCGATGCCTGAATCATCCGTTTCACATAAGCGGAAATGAGGGCGACGAGGTCCCAATCAGATGAAAGAAGGTGCAGTTATGTACATAACAAAACTCAATGCAGAGGGGTTTCCTGAAGAACCACTTGACGTGGTTACAAAGTTTCGAAATTCCTGTGGGTCTACTGTTAGAGATATAGTGCCAATCACACTTCAGAAATGGAAGGATTTAGATGAAGACACCCACAATAAGCTATGGACTAAGTTGTCTGAGTCATTCAAGGTCCCAAAAGGCACAGAGGATGCAGTAATGAAGTCGATGCTCTCTGCTATGGCCAAGATGTTTCGTGGGTGGAAGACCGAGATGAATAGGGATTTTGTTAAGAAGAATAAGGTTCCTTCACCCAAGAAAATGGGGAAATCACTCATGCTCAGTGGGAGGAATTTGTTCGTCAGAAGACCGAACTGAAGGCCATAGAACTGGGCGAAACTAATTCTCAAAGAGCGAAGATGACCAAACACCCCCATCGCCTGGGGTCAATCGGATATCACCATAAAGTTGTGCAGTGGAACAGGATAATCAAGGAAGCTATAGCTAACGGCACTTTGGACCCAATATTAAAAGATATCGATGAGCGAGCTATTCATTGGATCTTAGGTCAGGCAAGTTTGACCAAGGACGACAAACTTTTGCATCGAGAATTTGTAGGCGAAGTTTCGGCAAAAATTCAAGAATATACAGAAAAGAGAAAGAAGGGCGAATTTAAGCCTCGGAGGGAGAATGGCATACTAACCGCAGCACTAGGCAATCCTGAACACACTGGACGGGCTTAGGGAATCTCTTCTAAGATTTCCTGGAGAGGGGCATTTCCAGAGTATGCGGCGTCATATAGGAAACACGAGAAGTCGAAAAGGACCCTTGAAGAGACTATTGATGCAAGGGTACAAAAGGCTATTAATGACATGATGAAGAAAATGAAGAAAATAGAATGCATATCATGTGAACTCAAGGCAGGCCACATGAGTCCACCTGTAGTCCCTAGCAGCGTAGGATCTGTGCAAGACTTCGTATCGGGCACCAAGTACCCTGTAGACGATATTGTTGAGGACAAGCCTTGCCTTCTTCATATTCCAATCAATCGATCTGGGACAAAAACAAAACAAACTGCTACTGGTTTGGTAAAACTAGGACTTGTTAACTACAAGGATAATCCTATCCCGCCACACTATGTTGTGGTCCAAGTTCTAGAGATCACAGACAGTGGTTGTGAAGATTGGGAGATAGACTTTCTAGTTGAGGGGATCATAACTTTGCAGGAGGCAATGAACGAGTTGGTCCTTTGGCATCGACGTGACATCAAGTTGGGTGATGAGCCGATCTTAAGCCGTCTATCGCGTCATAAGTCACCAACGCCGAATTCAACACCAATGCAACAGAAAGATAGTTCGATCATTCCATACCCCATGGTGCAGGAAAATATAGCACCGACCTCCACAAAAACCGTTGAAACAATCAGCATATCACCTCTTACGAAGGAACTCGACGAGGGGGACGTAGACAAAATTGTTCCTCAGAATGTCGACGCAAAAATCAAAAAGGAAGCGAAGGTTGACACCAATATTGAAGGGCCAACTACTTCAAAGAAAATTCATCAGCGAATCGCCACTGACAATGTCAAGAAATCGGCAGAAGTAGTGACACGCTACATGCAAAAATTGAAGAGAGTTATGACAGATCAATCAAAAGCGGCATCAGCATCTCGTGGAGTACGCACACGGTCCCAAATAGACAATTTTGAAGTATGGGAAGAAGATGGAATGATTCATACTCGAGAATCATTATGTCTTAAATGGGAGGCCGTTCTTGACGACGGTGCAACTTTCTAAGTTGTCGACTCCGGAGATTAGAATGCATGAGTGGTATATGGTGGCTAGCAACAAATACAAACTCGAGGACTTCACATTTGTTGTGCTAGAAGATGCATTTTGGAGCAAAGATAATATAGATCCTGTGCGGCATTTATTCTTTGACGATCTGTGGTCGTTGTACCACCGACAAAGGATGGAAACCAACTACTTAACCCTCTTTTGCTTGTAAGTACCTCTGAACTTTCATATTTGTTAGTTTTGTACACGCACACATAAACGAGAGTCTAACGATTAACACTTTTTACACGTAGGATGCAATACATGGATGATAAGAAGAAACAACTCAAGACAGGGTTTCTTGACCCATTGATGATATCCCAAGCTTGCTACAAAGAAGTTGTTCGGAGACATGGAGAAGAATACAAAGACTTGGATGATGATGAATTTGAGAAAGCCATCAAACGGAATCAGTGAAAGAAAATGAAGGTAATGGCGGCATACATTGGACGAGCCATGTATAATCATGTACAACATGGCAAGGACTTAATAATAGCTTCGCACCACTTTAAGTAAGTTCTCGACATGGTTTTGAACTACAAATTATGGAAATCGTGATCTTAACATGTGTTTTCGTCTATGTCTATATAGTGACCACTACATTTGTATCATGATCTTTCCAAAGCATGGTAAAGTCGTGGTCTTTGACTCACTGAGAATGGAGAAGGACACGTATAATGACTTCTTGAAGATTTTAGAGAAGTATGATTATTATTGCACACTTGTACTTATTACAACTTAACAAATGTATTCTTAATCTCACAATGCTATTCTTATATGCAGTGCATACCGTTTTTATTGGAAAGATCTTGGCGGCTGTTGGGGACTTGTTCTCAAATGCTAGGAATCAAGAACAAGGCAACACAAAGATGTTAAATATTAAATACCCTTCGTCCGCTGAAGCATTATCTCCTCGAGGGATTAATGAACTTCGGACGAATGTCGCAAACATAACATTACGAAGGTAACAATAATAATATAAAACGATGTGAGATGTAGAATATCAGAGATAAGTATGTTGGAAATAAATGGCACCATTCTCATATTTATTATCTGAATCTAAAATGTTTGAATACAATGTTTAAGGTATGCTTATACCTTCGCCTTGACAAGCAATAATTCCCGAGTGATACTCTTGCAATTACAGGAATGCGTGAACAGTAAAGGAGTACTGTTCACTATTTATAGGCACAGGACACAGCCTGTGAAGAATTACAATCATGCCCTTCATAAAAGTTTACAACAATGACTCAGACTCCTACAGGCTAAAAGGTCATTCTATCTTTAAGTCGGTTCAACCCTTCATCTTCGGATATATTATAACCCCGAAGCTTCATGAATGACACCTTTGTCGTCACGTATGAGCGGCTTCAGCCACAGATGTTTCTTTCTGCAGGACCTTCGGCGACGAAGCATGGTCCCAACAGCGGCGAACATCCAGAAGGACAAGCCTAATTTGTCAATATCATTATTTCCATATGGTGACAAACAACCTCTGGGTACTGTCCTGTGCGGTTATTATGTATGCGAATGGTGTCGTGTCACCTTCCATTACATGGTCAATCGTGAGGATGTAAGTTCGCTATCATTGTCTATGTTGCAATTTTTATGTTATATTGTTGCTCATCACATTACTCTTAGCACTGCTTGCTTTTTGCTTTCATTGCAGGTTCCTAAATCCAAGATCAATGCTGAATGGTTAGAAAGAGATATGGTTTCCGTCGGCGTGGCTAAGGTTGTAAAAGACTTGCTTTACTTTATGTGCCGTGAAGTTCTTCATCAACAAGGGCTATTCTACAATACAAATGAAAATTTGCAACACTTCCCAGAACTAAGTTTGTACACGATATCACACAATGTTTAGATCTTTAGTTTGGAACTTGAGATGTTCAGTTGTATATGGAACTTGAGATGTTGAGTTGTTGAGTTGTATATGGAACTTGATATGTGTATGAATCTGTGTATGGAACTTGATATGTGTATGAATCTGTGTATGAATCTGTGTATGGAACTTGATATGTGTATGAATATGTGTATGAATATGTGTATGAATCTGTGTATGAATCTGTTATTAATTCTGTATATGAATTTGGAATCTGCATATGAATCTGGAATCTGTATATTGAAATACAGTCGGACCTATATTTAAAACCGCCTGTGGTATGTGTCTAACACAAGCGGCTAGGATTAGAAACCGCCTGTGATGTGTGTCTAACACAAGTGGCTAGGATTAGAAACCGCCTGTGATGTGTGTCTATCACAGACGGTTCCTTTATATAGAATCGCCTGTGATGTGTGTCTATCACAAGCGATTTTTGATTGACCGCTTGTGATGTTGTTTTACATCACAGGCGGTGCACCACAAGCGGTTCCTGGAACCGCCTATGTAGAGGCTAACTGGACCGCCTGTATAGAGGTTTACTGTAGTAGTGTCATAATCAAAAGGGAAAACAACATATCATAAATAATCTCATCATGTTCATTCATTAGGGTGAAGCACTAACATAAAGCAAAACTAAAATAATCCAACCCACATAGGTAAACAAGGACATGATAAACAAAGCTAGTCAATCCTTAGGTATAATTTGTGTAAATGCGGGGAGTGAATTATAAAATGAATAGGACATAGATGGGTCAAGGGACACTTGCCTTCACCAACCAGCTACTGCTCAGGATCTTCTCCCGCGATCTCTTCGGACTTCGCAACCAGACCGTTATCTATGCGGGTGCAAACATACATTCACATCTCAAATCAGAAAGGAACAATACACCATATAAGAAAACAAACAAAGCTCGTGCTTACGATCACGTGAGGCTAGCGTCAACGGAACGGCACACGACGACGCGTGAAACCGCACGTGCTACTTGAAAGAATTTCTAGCTTGACGACACATTTATATCTAACAAGTATACAACATTCGAGGTGGCCTAACTACACTCATGTATGTTCACAAAGCGTAGCTCTAGATCATAAGCTAGTCCTCATTAGATCACTATTGAGTTAACAAGTAATTACATAACTTGTGAAAGCATGCGTTGTGACAGGTTAATGGTGTTAACATACAAAAAGTATTATTACTATGAAACTATCGTGACTGGAACAGACCGAACCAAATTAATATCATGAAATACGTATGTAAATTTAGTGGACCAGTGCACACCCACCTTTAACCGTATCCCCGGGGCGAGCAGATGGGATTGCCGACTCCAAAAAAAACTAAATTATTTACGTGGTCTATCGGTGTTCTATTCGCAAAACGAAAATAAAATAAAGTAGATAATAATAATAAGAACAATGGGCTCCTCCGTTCACTGGCCGAGTTAGCCAAGGAAGGCATCGGTCGCGGGTTGAGCTAGCCGCGCGCGCCGCGGGCGCCATGGCTGGACCGTGCCACGGGCGAGTAGGCTACACGCGCGCCGGGGCCAGGCCGCGCCATGCCGGGGCGCTACGCGCAGGGCGGACCACGCTGGGCGTCATGGCCAGACCACACCGTGGGCACGGCGTGCCGCGCTGAGGGCACCGCGCGCAGGGTGGGCCACGGGCGAGCAAGCCACGTGAGCACAAGCCGTCGTGGGCAAGCAAGCCACGTGGGCGTTGGCCGGGCGACCGCAGGCCACCGCGCGCCAAGAGCTAGGCCGCGCCAGGCCGGGTGCCATGGCTGAACCGTGCGATGCCGGGGGCCAGGCCGCACGCGCGCCGAGGCATGCGCCAGGCCGCCGCGAGCTAGGCGCGCTGGGCCGCCATGAGCCGCACCACGCACCACACGCAAGTGCTAAGCCGGGAAAGAGAGGTAGAAGGGGAGGAAGGAGAGGGGGCTCACCTCGGCGAGCCACGGACGTGTGGCGGGGCGTCAGGTGCGCGACGGAACTTAGCGGGGGCGTTGGACGAGCGAACTGCGCGGGGGAGAGAGAGAAACGTGCGTCGTGGGCGTTAAGGGAGATGAACAGGGGGCGGTTTTGGGGGCTTACAGGTGGGCCCCACCAGACGACGGCTATGGCTAGGCAATGGCCCATGCGCGCACGCGCGCGGTGGGCGCGGGTGAGCTGTTGGTGGGGGGGGGGGGCGGCTGGGCCGCGTAGGGGAGGTGGCTGGGCCGCGCGGGGAAGGGGGAGGCTGGGCCGTGGGGCATCAGCCAGGTGGGCTAAAAAAGGGGACGTGGCTAGATGGGCTGCAGGGTTTTTCCTTTTTAATCTATTTTTCTAATTTCTATTTTTAGCTCTAGTTCTTCACCGAAATGCGTGTTTCACAAATTCACTCAACAAATAGAATAGATGCATGATCCGGCATGATGCAACAACCAAAAGGCTCAATTCCAGGATTTACTTACACAAGATATCGAGCTAACCCTCGCTAGAACTTTGAGAAAGAATAATGCATAGCGAGAAGGAAATGGAAGAGGAAAGGTAACGCCCGAATTTGGCGAGTATCAGAGAGAGAAAGAATTTTTACCTCTCAAATTTAGGGTGTTACAAACCTATCCCTAAAAGGGAATTAGGCTTTCACCTAGTCCCTAATTAATTTTGGTGGTTGAATTGCCCAACACAAATAAATGGACTAACTAGTTTGCTCTAGTGTATAAGTTATACAGGTGCCAAAGGTTCACACCTAGCCAATAAAAAGACCAAGTATTGGGTTCGACAAAAGAGCAAAGGGACAACCGAAGGCACCTCTGGTCTGGCGCACCGGACTGTCCGGTGTGCCACCGGACATGTCCGGTGCACCAGAGGACTCCAACTCAAACTCGTCACCTTCGGGAATTTCCAGAGGCGACTCCGCTATAATTCACCGGACTGTCCGGTGTACACCGGATAGTGTCCGGTGCTCCAAGGAAGAGCGGCCTCCGGAACTCGCCAGCGTCGGGAATCAGCAACGGCTGCTCCGCTATAATTCACCGGACATGTCCGGTGTACACCAGACTGTCCGATGTAACTGCGGGGCAACGACTACTTCGCGCCAACGGTCACCTGCAACAGCAATCAATGCGTGCCAGAGAGCACAGAAGTTAGGCACGCGCGTAGTGGCGCACCGGACACTCTACAGTACATGTCCGATGTGCCACCGGACATCCAGGCGGGCCCAGCGTCAGAGCTCCAACGGTCGAAACCCTGACGGCCGGGTGACGTGGCTGTCGCACCGGACATGTCCGGTGTGCACTGGACTGTCCGGTGCACCATACGACAGACAGCTTTCACCAACAGCTAGATTTTGGTTGGTGGCTATAAATACCACCCCAACCGGCCACTTCAAGGTGTGGGAGCCCAAGCAACATTCCAAGTCATCTAGTTGACATACTCAAGCCCTCCCAACCACATATATTCATTGATCCATCCTATACACAAGATTTAGTCCACTACAACCAACACAAGTGCCACAAAAGAGAGAGCAAGCAATTCAGAGCTACTCAATTGAGTTTAGCCATAGCGCCTTGTGAGATTCATTGAGAGATAGTGTGTGCTACATCCTTGTGTTCATTTGTGCGTGGAGTATTGACTCCCATCGAACTTCCTCCAAAGTTTTGGAGGCTTGTAAAAGCTAGCAAGAGACACCAAAGAGTGTGGTGGTCCTTGTGGGATCGAGAGTGATCCTTGAGAAGAAGAAGAGCTCACCGATCCTTGTGTGATCGGGGGAGAGAGGGAAAGGGTTGAAAAAGACCCGTCCTTAAGTGGACTCCTCAACGGGGACTAGGCCTTCGAGGGCCGAACCTCGGTAAAACAAATCACCCGTGTCCATTGTGTTTATTGCTTGTGATTTGTTTGTTTTCCCTTGCTCTAAGTTTTCTTGCACCATTATTTGCTAATATCATTTGGTGTTGCTTCAAGTTAAATTCCCATTTAGTGAAGCAACACGTTGCAAGAAAGAACTTGTCCTAGTGCTCTTCTCATCTAAGGCTTCTTGCTTTGTTATTCTATAACTTATTAGTTGTATTGATTTATCACTCACGCATTATTTAGCAATACTCTTTTTAAGCAAGAACTTAGTTTGTATACTCCTATATTTGTATATCTTGTTCTAACCTCTAATCAAGGGATCTAGTTGGGGGATTAAGTTTTAATTTTCAGGTTTCGCCTATTCACCCCCCCTCTAGGCGACTTTCAATTGGTATCAGAGCTAGGCACTTCATCTTGAGTCTAACAACTCGAAGTGATGGCTCGTAGAAGATCCCAAAAGAACAAGAAGACCCAGGAGAACAAGGAGGTAACTCTTGAGATATTACTTCCCGATTGTTCTAATTATGATTAATGGTCTACTAGAGTGATAAATGCTTTTAGAGCAGTAGACCCTCAATTAGAACAAATTTTAGACAAGAGTATTATTCCTCCTAACTATGCTAGGGAAAATGCCTCCGAAGAAGATTTAAGATGTATACACTTAAACTATCTAGCTTATGACATATTAAGTAAATCCCTTAGCAAAGAAGATTATCATGCCTTCATAATAAAATATGACAAACCCATTTGTGATATGCATGACATTTGGACTAGAATTAAAAGCAAATTTAATAAGTCCAAACATGATAGTTCATTTTGTGCTTCTACTTCCTTTGGTATTTGTGATACTAACCCTTGCAAGGAAGAAGAAGAAAATGAACTGGTGGAGACCAAACGATGAATCCACCTCTCCAAAAGGTTTGTCTTCCCATTTCGATTCCCACATGTGTTGTGTGGCTAATGCAAATGATAGCAGAAGCACAAATGAGGATGAGGAGGAAGAAAGAAGCTTTGTGCAACTCTACGCTCGCCTAAGCCAAGAAGATAAGGCGGTCATGCTCAAGCTTCTAGAAAGAGCAAGAGAGCAAGGCGAAGCTCGTCAAAGGCTAGAAAGTATTCTCTCAATGAAGATGCAATGCTTTGACGAGTTGACTAAAGAACATGAGGAGCTAAAATGCTCTCATGTTGATTTGGTCCAAAGGTATGAAACTATTTCAATTGAGCAAGATAACGCTTTACATTGTATCGCTCAATTAGTAAATAGAAATACCTTGCTTAAGGACCAAGTAGAAAAGCTAAAGGTTGAAAATCTAGCTTTTCAAGAAAAATATGATATGCTCCTATACTCTCATGAAAATCTTAGAGATGATCATATCATATTAGACATTGCTCATGAGGTTGTGATCGAAAACTTAAAATCCCAACAACCTCACTCATGCACATGTATTCAAATTGATACTATATCACCATGTGCTAATGCTTGTTGTCCGTCAACAAGCATATCTTCTTTTGAGCTAGAACTTGCAGGAACAAAAGATGATACATATCAAAAGCTCAAAGAAGAGAATGAGAGGCTAAAGATGAGCTTGACACAACTAAAAGGGAAATGCATTGCCCAACCTTCTCAAGATAACCGTGATCACATGGTGAAGAAGCTTGAGATGGGAACAACCATGGCATGCACTAAATCCCTTGAGGAAAATGTCAAGGATTTGAGGATTGCCAAGAGGAAGAAGCAAAAGATGAAATTCAATACCTCCTCCAAAAGCCTCAACCACGCCTCTTCAAAAGGTAACACCCAAGGTAATAATCAAGCCACACTTCACATTAAGAGGTGTAGTGAATGCTTCGAAAAGGGGCATTTGATTAGGTCATGTCCCTACATTAAAAATGGCTTGATTATTAACAAGGATGATAGACTTTGTTTTGAATGCTCAAAGAAGGGACACTTACTTAGATCTTGTCCCCATTTAAAACAAAGAGGCATAGGGTTAGAAAAGAAAGTTTTTACTAACCATGTAGCAAGCAACAAACAAGGAAAGAAGAAAGCTTCAAAACTTGAAAAACGACTATGCTACACATGCCGAAAGAAGGGACATCAATGCAAGGATTGTCCCACTAGTAACAATTCTACTCCTAACTTGTCAATTGATTTTCATGTAACTAGGCAACCCAAAATTGCAACTTGTGCTAGAAAGGTAATGAGCTTACCTAGTGCTAACACAAAGGACTTTTGGGTTCCTAGATCTTTGTTGACTAACCGTGATAGACCCATCAAGCGGTGGGTACCAAAATATGATTGACAAGCTTTGCAGGAGAAGGAGATGATATGAAGCCTTGGGGTGCTTGAGAGAGTCCATTCAATTCTTATCAACTCAAACTATCAATCTGCAATGATCTATATACATGATTGACCCAAGATTATTTTTCAAATTGCTATGTCTTAAACTCATATCATCTCGAGAAAGATATTATATGTTGTAGGAAGTGAAGAGATATCATATGCGAAAAATCAAGGCCTACAACATGGAGGAAAGCCAAAGGATGGTAACACTTATTTTTTTAAGTGCAAGTTTTTTTTGAATATCATTTCTTATGTGTCTTGTGTAGTCACATAGGAAAATTGAAGCACTTCAAATGCCTTTAAATTTATGTTACCATTCTTTGAAGAATTTCCTATCATATGGTAGATTGCATACTCATCATTTCCATCCTATAGCAATCTACATGTTTTAAATTGTTGGAAGTTCCACATGGCATGTTTTTCGCTAAGTTATTCTATTATTGCCATGTTTCTAGATATAGAGAGATATTTCAAGTTCCTAAAAGAACAAGGTGTTGTGTAAGGAATTCAAATCCTTAGGACACTTATAAAAGGAAAACTCTCTCTATAACTAGAATAGTGAGACTATTGATTTTATTTAAGTAACCCAAGAAGTCTCACTTGTAGAAAATAAATTTCTCTTTGGAAGCATGTAATCTAACATGAAAAAAAATCAATCCAATGTGTTATGATGTTTTTCTACTTGCTCAAATTGGATATGATTCCTTCACATTTATCGCTTTCCAAATCATGAATTAGATTTATTCCTATAATCTCAAAGGATTATTTATGCTTGTTTTATGAGTTAAAATTGAGCATAACATCATCTATGGATAATCTAGTTCATGCTATGAAGTTTCCATGTTTTAGTAATCTAGCTTTTCATTCCTTATCAAAAATGGTTACAAAAATGGAAACTAGTGCTTGTGTTACTAACAACGTATCTCTTGAGCTTACTTATGAATATCTACAAAAGAGAAAGTACATAAGCCTCATGGGTTGTTCTTCACCCAAAAGAAGAAAGGTAAAAGCAAAGGTATGGGAACTCATCTTCTTAATCAGATATAGTTCCCATCAATGATTATTTACTCTAATTGTATCTCTGTGAAGAAATAGATTCTTTATCGAATTTAAATTGGCTAAGATGTGCATTCAATCTCATTCTCATCAATGCACTTATCCATTAGAATCCATTTCATGCCTTTGCTATATTTGTTATCATATTGATTTGCTTCCAAGTATTGATTAACTAAATTTAATATGATAAAGTAAAATCTCCAATGATTATTAAAATGCTTAAAAGGTGCTCACTCATATTTCTCAAATGAAATGCACTAATGTTAAGGATTTTACTTCATGTCTGTGTGATCTATGGATGATGAATTGTGCTTATTTTCTATCTAAAAGAAATCATCCTTCATTATATACTCCCTTGTGCTATTAACATCTTTCTTGAGTATTTTCAATAAGTTTGAAAGGAAAAAGGAAGCAACTACAAAGGGAGGACTCTCAAATGAAAGAGGAAAACATCAAGAACAACACCACCTACTTCTACGAAACAATCAATGGTGTGGTTGTGAGTATTCCAAATTCTTTCATAATGAGAATACTAGGCTTAAGTTGTTCATTGCAAAATTTATGAGCCTTGATCAAGATGTATAATGCTTCTCCCTATTTGTCTTTAAAGTAAATATATCCATTCAATTCAAATACTCGATGCATATGTTTAGGGGGAGTCTATTCTTATATCTTGATTTTGTTGAGACTATTGCTTTATCTCAGTATTTTCATATAGTCTCTTGCATGAGAATAAGTTTCTCATGAAGTATGCTACTATTTTTATTCTTGTCTTTCACTCTAAAGTAGCATATTTGTTGGCTTCTCCTACTCTAAGCTTAATTGATAATCTAATGCATATGTTGTTCTTTTGATCACATCTGTTATTTGTTTGATCTTTGAATGACTTCAATCAACAATCATGCTTCTTAGTGCCGTATATACTATCAATCGATATCTCTCTTGATATGCACTAAGTTAAAAGGAGAATTCATGATACATTTATGCAACTCGTGATCCATTTGATATATGCTAACAATAACTTGAAAAATCACTAGTTGTAGAACTCTCTCTTGTGCAAAATACTTCCATATTTTGTCATTAGGAATAGGTCTTAAGCATCTAAGACTAAGGACAAAGCACAATAAAGAGAGCGTCCCTATGTAAAGGTACAAAATGGTAAAACTATCTCCTTTCATTTTAAACTTGTACCTAAATCTTCCTTTTTCTATACTCTCTTTACATATCTTGTATAAAAGGAAGAGAAAGCATGTCCATGTATTATCCCTGCTTCATACCTAGTTTAATTTCCCAAGATTCATTCCTGCTTTAGTGCATCTCTGGTAAAACTAGATGAAATACTTTTATTGTCAAAGAGCTTAAAGCTTAACCTTGTAACGAGGATAAGCTGCCTTTGTTTCAAAGGTGGATGGTCCTTAAGTCTCTTTGAAATCCTTAAGGGAAAATGCTTAAATTGTTTACAACATGCTTTCATAAGTGCATAAATTGTCATGAGCATCACACTTATACTATGACACAATGCACTTCACATTCTGTATGATATAGATATGTTCTCATTTACCCAATTATGTGCAATTGGCATTTGAGGCCAAAAATATGTTTTCCTCTCGCACATATTTAGGAGGAGCAATCTATGTTATATAGAACTATGATCATGCTTAATTTGATATATCCTCTTGATCATATCTCTTTTATATGCTATGACTAATGTGTTTTCAAGTGAATTTCAAACCAAGTCATAGGTACATTGAAAGGGAATTGGAGTCTTCGGCGAAGACAAAGCTTCCACTCTACTCTATCGATATTATCTACCCTTCGCCATCACTCCACAATGTCTCTCCATCTTTGGTATAATCTTCACTCATATGTTTTATTTGCCAAAGGGGAGAAAATAGTTAGGAAAAGGGCCTATATTTCATTCCAAGTATCCGTTTTTTTGGCGATTCATGCCAAAGGGGGAGAAAGTATTGGCCCAAAGCAAAAGGACCGCACCACCACCCTAATTTTAAAAATTGATGATTTTCAATTGGTAAATTTCAAATTGGTATCTCTTTGTGTTCTAAAGGGGGAGAAAGCCGTGTTTTCAAAATTGATATCTTAAAACCCCCTTGAACACTAAGAGGAGAATTTATTGAGGGGGAGTTTTGTTTAGTCAAAAGAAAAGCATTTGAAACAAGGGGAGAAAAATTTCAAACTTGAAAATGCTTTGCAAAATCTTGTTCATTTACCTTTGACTATCTTGCAAAAAAAACTTTGAAAAGAATTTACAAAAAGAATTTGCAAAAACAAAACTTGTGGTGCAAGCGTGGTCCAAAATATTAAAAATGAAAGAAACAATCCATGAATATCTTGTAAGTATTTATATTGGCTCAATTCTAAGTAACCTTTGCACTTACATTTTGCAAACTAGTTCAATTATGCACTTTTATATTTGCTTTGGTTTGTGTTGGCATCAATCACCAAAAAGGGGGAGATTGAAAGGGAATTAGGCTTTCACCTAGTCCCTAATTAATTTTGGTGGTTGAATTGCCCAACACAAATAAATGGACTAACTAGTTTGCTCTAGTGTATAAGTTATACAGGTGCCAAAGGTTCACACCTAGCCAATAAAAAGAACAAGTATTGGGTTCGACAAAAGAGCAAAGGGACAACCGAAGGCACCTCTGGTCTGGCGCACCGGACTGTCCGGTGTGCCACCGGACATGTCCGGTGCACCAGAGGACTCCAACTCAAACTCGTCACCTTCGGGAATTTCCAGAGGCGACTTCGCTATAATTCACCGGACTGTCCGGTGTACACCGGACAGTGTCCGGTGCTCCAAGGAAGAGCGGCCTCCGGAACTCGCCAGCGTCGGGAATCAGCAACGGCTGCTCCACCATAATTCACCGGACATGTCCGGTGTACACCGGACTATCTGGTGTAACTGCGGGGCAACGGCTACTTCGCGCCAATGGTCACCTGCAACAGCAATCAATGCGCGCCAGAGAGCGCAGAAGTCAGGCACGCGCGTAGTGGCGCACCGGACACTCTACAGTACATGTCCGGTGTGCCACCGGACATCCAGGCGGGCCCAGCGTCAGAGCTCCAACGGTCGAAACCCTGACGGCCGGGTGACGTGCCTGTCGCACCGGACATGTCCGGTGTGCACCGGACTGTCCGGTGCACCATACGACAGACAGCTTTCACCAACGGCTAGATTTTGGTTGGTGGCTATAAATACCACCCCAACCGGCCACTTCAAGGTGTGGGAGCCCAAGCAACATTCCAAGTCATCTAGTTGACATACTCAAGCCCTCCCAACCACATATATTCATTGATCCATCCTATACACAAGATTTAGTCCACTACAACCAACACAAGTGCCACAAAAGAGAGAGCAAGCAATTGAAAGCTACTCAATTGAGTTTAGCCCTAGCGCCTTGTGAGATTCATTGAGAGATAATGTGTGCTACATCCTTGTGTTCATTTGTGCGTGGAGTATTGACTCCCATCGAACTTCCTCCAAAGTTTTGGAGGCTTGTAAAAGCTAGCAAGAGACACCAAAGAGTGTGGTGGTCCTTGTGGGATCGAGAGTGATCCTTGAGAAGAAGAAGAGCTCACCGATCCTTGTGTGATCGGGGGAGAGAGGGAAAGGGTTGAAAAAGACCCGTCCTTAAGTGGACTCCTCAACGGGGACTAGGCCTTCGAGGGCTGAACCTCGATAAAACAAATCACCCGTGTCCATTGTGTTTATTGCTTGTGATTTGTTTGTTTTCCCTTGCTCTAAGTTTTCTTGCACCATTATTTGCTAATATCATTTGGTGTTGCTTCAAGTTAAATTCCCATTTAGTGAAGCAACACGTTGCAAGAAAGAACTTGTCCTAGTGCTCTTCTCATCTAAGGCTTCTTTCTTTGTTATTCTATAACTTATTAGTTGTATTGATTTATCACTCACGCATTATTTAGCAATACTCTTTTTAAGCAAGAACTTAGTTTGTATACTCCTATATTTGTATATCTTGTTCTAACCTCTAATCAAGGGATCTAGTTGGGGGATTAAGTTTTAATTTTCAGGTTTCGCCTATTCACCCCCCTCTAGGCGACTTTCAATCCCCCTTAAAAGAATCTTGCCCTTGAGATTCAAGGTTGGCTAGCAAAGAGTTCAGGATATTTAGTCATCAGATCATCTTCACGCTCCCAAGTTGCTTCTTCCCCAAAGTGATGACCCAATCTGACTTTGCACATTCTGATAGTTTTCTTTCGAGTGACTCTGTCTGCAGTCTCAAGAATCTACGTTGGCTTCTCGATATAGGTCAAGTCTTCTTGGACTTTGAGACCCACCAATGGCAACTGCTCTTCTAGCACACGTAGACATTTCTTTAACTGAGACACATGAAAGACATCATGCACGGCGGACAAATTTTCTGGTAGACTAAGCTGATAGGCCACTTCTCCATGCTTCGCGAGATCCGATACGGACCAACATATCGGGGTGCTAGCTTGCCATTGACTCTGAATCTTCTGACTCCTCTGATAGGCAATACTTTTAGGTAGACGAAATCTCCGACTTCAAAACTCAGCTCCCTCCTTCTTGTGTCTGCATAACTTTGCTGCCTTGATTGCGCTATCCTTAGATTCTCCCGAACCATCTTGATGTTCTTTTCAGCTTCGAGCAAAATGTCTGGCCCAAACACTTGCTTTTCCCCAGGCTGATCCCATTGCAACAGAGTTCTACAACTCCTCCCATGAAGTGCCTGAAATGGTGATATCTTTAAGCTGGCCTGGTAACTGTTGTTATAGGAGAACTCTGCATAAGGCAACCTCTTGTCCCATCCGGACTGATCTTGCAGCGCATAGGCTCTCAACATATCTTCAAGGATTTGATTAGTTCTTTCAGTCTGACTGTCGGTCTGCGGATGATATGCTGAACTGAAATTCAGATGTATACCCAAGGCTTCATGCAATTGCTGCCAGAAATGAGAGGTGAACTGCGTTCCTCTGTCTGACACTATCTACTTTGGCACACCATGAAGACAAACGATCCGGGACATGTACAGCTCCGCCAATACTGCACTGCTGTAGCTAGTCTTGACAGGTATGAAGTGGGCTGACTTGGTTAAGCAGTCCACCACTACCCAAATGGAATCATAGCTAGCTCGAGTGTGAGGCAATCCGACTATGAAGTCCATCCCATTTCCACTGAGGAATTCGCAACGGCTGCAACAGCCCAGTGGCTTCTAATGCTCCGCATTGAGACGTCGACAACTATCACACATAGCCACGTGCTCTACAATTTCCCTCTTCATTCCGTACCACAAGAACTTCTTCTTTAGATCCTGATACATCTTCTCACTCCCAGGGTGTATGGAATAAGCTGTCTCATGAGCTTCCTTGAGGATCAACTCCCAAATGGACTAGACATTGCGAACACACAAACGGTCCTTGAACCATACCACACCTTCTACATCCTCCCAAAAATCTTTGCCTCTTCCTTCTAGAATCAGTTGCCGAATTTCACTGATCTTCTCATCATTCTTCTGTGCCTCTTTGATTTCCCGCTCTAAGGTGGGTTCTAACTCAACTGTTACTCCTCGCATGTTATTTAGAAATCCGAGACTCAACCTATCAAACTCTTTGGCCAACTCATAAGGCATCGGATGAGCGACCATCATATTGACTTGACTCTTCTTGCTTAAAGCGTCTGCCACCACGTTCGCTTTGCTTGGATGGTAATGAATTTCCAATTCATAGTCTTTGATCAACTCTAACCACCTTTGTTGTCTCATATTCAGTTCTAACTGGGTGAATATGTACTTCAGACTCTTGTGGTCTGTGTAGACATCACACTTCTGTCCGTACAGATAATGCCTCCATGTCTTCAGCGCATGAACCACTGCTGCCAATTCCAGGTCATGGATTGGGTAATTCATCTCATGAACCTTCAGCTGTCAGGACGAGTAAGCCACAGCTCTTCCCTCTTGCATCAATACGCATCCCAAGCTAGTGTAACAAGCGTCGCAATACACTAAGAAGGGCTTGTGCACATCAGTCAAGACTAAGACAGGCGTTGTAGTCAACTTCTCTTTCAGCGCTTCAAAGGCTTCTTGGCATTTCTGGGTCCACTTGAACTCAACTTTGTTGCCTAGCAAATCTGTCATTGGTTTCACAATTTTCAAAAACCCTTCAATGAATCACCGATAATATCCGGCCATTCCAATGAAGCTCTTGATTCCTTGAGCATCCGTTGGTGCTTTCCAGTTTAAAATATCTGCCACTTTCTTCAGATCCACAGCCAATCCATCTTTGTTTATTATGTGACCCAAGAACAGGACTTCATCAATCCAGAACTCACACTTGCTCAACTTTGCATACAGCTGGTGCTCTCGCAAACTCTGCAATACCATCTTCAAATGATCTACATGCTCCTCCTCACTTTGGGAATATATAAGAATGTCGTCAATGAATACCACCACAAACTTGTCAAGATAATCCATGAATACACTGTTCATTAGATTCATGAAGAAGGCTGGTGCATTCGTCAGACCAAAAGACATAACAGCGAACTCATATAGCCCATACTTGGTAATGAATGCTGTCTTCGGGATGTCTGAGGGTCAGATCCTGAGCGGGTGATAACCTGACCTCAAATCTATCTTGGAGAACACGCTGGCTCCTCTCAGCTGGTTGAACAGATCCTCTATTCTAGGCAAGGGGTACTTGTTCTTGATTGTGACCTCATTCAGAGCTCGATAATCGATGCACATCCTCCTAGTGACATCTTTCTTCTCCATGAACAGGACAGGGGCGGCCCAAGGTGAGGTGCTTGGTCTGATGTAACCTTTCTCTGACAGCTCATCGATTTGCTTTTTGGGTTCAACCAACTCTGGTCCAGATACTCGGTAGGCTCTTTTAAAGATGGAGGCGGTTCCAGGAAGAAGCTCTATGGCAAACTCAACTTTCCGCTTGAGTGGCATACCTGGTAAGTCCTTTGGGAACACGTCCGGAAATTCTGACACCACCTTGATAGTCTCAAGTGGATCTGCCTCGCTGCTATCAATAGCCATCTGATGACAACACCCTTTCCTTGGCTCGGGTGAGACTAACTCAGTCTCCACTTCTTCTCCTAGTGGGGACACCAACTTAATTGTCCTCTTATCACAGCTGATAACTGCTTAGTACTTATCTAGCCAATTTATCCCTAGGATAACATCTATTCCCTGAGTACCCATTACTATGAGGTTAGCGGGAAACTCTATCCCCCTTATTTCCACACTTACATTCAAGCAAACACTATCGGCTTGAACTTTACCACCAGCTGAATCAATTTGAATAGGTGTTGACATGGTAGTTATTGGAAGATTATGCGCTTCTACCCATGATGTAGTAATAAATGAATGCATTGCTCCAGTATCAAATAATACTTCTGCAATATGGGAATCGACTGGAAACATACCTACTATCATGCCTGGTGTTTCCTGGACTGCTTCAGCCTCCAAATGGTTCAGTCTCCCATGGTTGTAGCGTGACTGGACGCGGTTACCTGCTCCTGGCTGAGACACATTCTGCTTCGCTGGGGCACTAGGGCCTGAATGTTGCTGAGCTGCCTTATTTGGACAATGCATCACCCAATGGCCTTGCTCTCCACAATGGAAACATGCTCTGCCTCTGCTTGAACTGGGGCTGCTTGACTGTTCTGTTTGGTTGCTAGGGCAGGAAGACGAGGTGCCTGCTGACTCTACCTCTAGAACTGACTATTCTGGCGATTCTGCTGATGATACTGAGGGTATTGTTTCTGAAATTGCTGCTGAGGTGGGCTCTGATTCTGTCTGAACTACTGAGGTGGGTTGCTTGAGAAATGAGGGCGATTGCTGCTCCAAGGCTGGGCCCACCGATCTTGCGCTTGCGATCCTCCATCTCCTTGCGCTTTATCTCTATCATGATTGCTCTGTTAATCAGGTGCTAAAATGTGGGGAAGGTATGATTCATCAGCTGCTAATGTAGAGGACCAACCAAGCCTCTTAAGAAACAATAATGCCTCTTGGCATCCGTGTTGACATCATTAGGAGCATAGCGGGACAACTGCAGAAACCTGTCTCGGTACTCACTGACTGACATGGGCCCTTGCTTGAGCGCCAGGAATTCCTATTTCTTCACTGTCATCAGACCTACTAGAACATGATACTGACGGAAATTATCTCTGAATTCCTCCCAAGTGACGGTGTCGGGGTTGGTGTGGGTGGCGAGATAGGACTCCCACCAAGACTGAGCTGCTCCCCTCAATAGATGGGGACCGTACAACACTTTCTCTCTGTCGTCACCCTGAGCAGTGTGCAACTCCTGCTCCACGGTACGCAGCCAATCTTCAGCATCCATGGGGTCAGCAGAGTGAGCGAACACTAGGGGATGACCTCTCATGAATTTAGCATGCTTGTCTCTAGGCATCTGAGGCATCTGAGGTGGGGGCTGTTGCTGCTGCACTTGTTGCATGGAGGCCAGGGTCTGACCAATGGCTTGGACTGCCTGAGTGTGCATTAGGAACATCTGCTCTATCGTCATCGGGGGTGGCGATGGCAGCTACTGCTGTTGTGCCTCATCTTGCGGTGCTTGCTGCTCCTACTGAGAACGCCTTCCTCCTCTGCACCTGTTGTCTGACATCTGCAGAACGCAATCACACATCAGAACTGATCTTGCAAAACTCGCAGCATAAGAAAAGAGTATAGAATTCTGTCACAATACTGAACGGATAAGCATCTTCATTGACTCCCAACACAGGCAAACACAACTTTTCAGATAAAGAGGAAAGTGGAATAAAAAGGCTTCCCAACCAGATAACTAATTTTATTAACATTTAATAGGTAAACCAAAGTGTAGGGGGTACCTACGCTCTGGAGACAGTCATTACAAAGATCCAAATCCATCATAGTTCATCATGACAAACATAAAAACATAGGATAAGCAAACTACCCTATCTCCATGGAGAGCATGAAGCGTTCCCGGTGATTCAGTGGGTCCTAGCTCAATTGGCCGGGTCGGGAAGCATCAAGAGCATATCAGAACATTGAAACGAGGTAACAGGGGGTGCGAACGGACCTGTAACACGCTGGCCACGGCGAGGTTACTTAGTACGATGCTCTGAACCGAATTGGGGGAAGTTTCAAATTGGGGAGCTGTAGGGGATGGTTGGAGGTGAGAGCTGGTTCACTGGATGCACAACTACCTAGCGGAGCTGAGGGTACACTCAATTTATAGGATTCATGAGCGATGGCGGCTAATTTGAAGGAGACGCATGACGACCGGAGAGGGGGAAAAGCACTGGCGCAAAGAATTCGTGGCATTCACCGGCGCAATGGCTTCACGATTGTTCTCTTAAGTGCGTCACGGTCACTACCGCATAGTAACAAGCCACGGCGTGGCACAACCGAGGTCACTGGAGTTTCCACGGCGACATCGGTGGTCCGGCCACGACGTATTTGCTACAGGTGCAGTGATAAGCCTCTGCCGTGACCAAATCCACGCCCCCACGCGATCTTTTTACCTCCCCGTGAATATCCACTGCGTGCCAAACACGAATCACGGCGACCGACGCGAATCTAGGCGAGCAGATCACCGGCGGCGAGGGGGACTGAACCCTGGGATATTCTCGCTACTGTACCATAAGAGGTTGCTTCAGTTGTTCTGACAGAGCATTTTGCAGCGTGATTTGCTTCAGTTTTTATGTAATGACCTGACCAACTCTCTGCATCAAAGTTGTAGTCCTATAATCCAGCTACAAATCGACTATAGAGACCTGGCTCATTTTCCCACTCCTTTGAGCTTGAATCGAGTCCAAAGTTGATCAGATCTCACTGTCAGTAAAAAGTCAGGCTATAGGGGTGACTGACAGCAGTTCTTGGAGTCCATTTAATTCCATCTTTTGTACAACACTTATACCTGATGACTTAACCAAAGTTATACTCCTTTAGTAGCTCTATAAATTTGATATATTAACCCTAGACAAATTCTTTGTAGATTTAGAAATATAGAGCTCAAAAGTGAGCCCTATTCAATTGAATTCAGACTTAGCCACATGATAGATATAGGGTATCTTTTTGCAAATAGGCCCAAATCTCATAATTTGATTTGCAAATCCTCAATTGTGTGACACATATGATTTGAGGTGCCCTAATACCTTGGTTTTTGCACTTTGGTCTAAAAGTATACAAATTTTACACTTAGCCCCCTAGGGTTCCAATTTAGGGTTTTCCAGGGGTCTTTTTAGAGTTTTTAACACTTTAGGGTTTTGGTGCTACCCAAGTCCATTAAATGTGATATCTTATGATCATTTCTAATGTGTTTTGAGATTTTAATTTATTTGGGCTTCATTTTCACTCATAAGCCTAGTTTAGGGTTAAGTACTTTACACTAGAGTTAACCACACATCAAGTCATATCAATCCAACATTTTTGAACTTTTTCCTAGTGAATGCATTCTAGGTGTGACAAACACATGATATGCTAATGCTCAAGTTTTAGTGATAGTAACACCAGGGGTGTTACATCCTCCCCCCCATAAAAGAATCTCGTCCCGAGATTTAAAATTCTAGGGCAAGTAGTGGAAAAGGAAACGCGTCATATTTTTATTTCCTTATTTCTTGCACAAGGCAGGGGGTGGTATGGGGGTTTACTCCTCTATTACAACAATTGTACATATCTCACAAATTACATGAAGCTAAAAATCCTAGGAAATTCTTTTCTAAAAAGTCTTGGGTTTCCCATGTAGCTTCATCTTCAGTGTGTTGGTTCCATTGTATCTTATAGAATTGAGAACTCTTCTTCGGTAATCCTGTCCTTTTGATCCAGGACTCGAATAGGATGTTCTAAATATGTTAAGTATGGTTCCAAGGTAACATCCATCACTTCTATGGTTCGATTTGGAACGCGAAGACATTTCTTTAGTTGGGATACATGGAACACATTGTGCACTGCAGACAATGTTTTGGGTAGTTGGAGTCGGTATGCCACTAGCCCACATTGTTCAAGAATGGGGAACAGACCAATGTACCGAGGTGCAAGCTTTCCTTTTACACAGAAACGAGTTACGCCCTTCATTGGTGATACTTTCAGATATACATGATCTCGGACTTGAAAGTACAAGGGTTAGCGTCGTTTGTCTGCATAACTCTTTTGTTGAGCTTGTGCTTCTTTCAAATTATGTATAATTCGTTGAACTTTTTCTTCCATCTCCTTTACCATATCAGGCCTGAAAAACCACCTTTCTCCTGGTTCAGACCAATTTAAGGGGGTACGGCACCGTCGTCCATACAATGCTTCAAATGGTGCCATCTTGATACTTTCTTGATAACTATTGTTATATGAAAACTCTGCCAATGGTAAACATTCATCCCATTTCTGTGGGAATTTCAGAACACATGCTCATAACATATCTTCAAGTATTTGATTCACTCTCTCAGTCTGCCCACTGGTTTGAGGATGATAGGCCAAACTGTGGTGCAACTTAGTACCCAGGGACTTATGCAGTGCTTCCCAAAACTTGGGTACAACTTGCGATCTGCGATCCGACACTATGGTTTTGGGAACTCCGTGCAGACTAAGAATACGAGCAATATATAGTTCCGCATATGTGGCCACTGTATACTTTACCTCGACTGGAAGAAAGTGGGCGATCTTTATAAGTCGATCAATGATAACCCAGATGGAATCAAACACTTTTGTTGTTCTAGGTAATCCCACAATGAAGTCCATGCTAATGTCCCCCCATTTCCAAGTTGGGATAGGCAAAGATTGCAGTGGACCAGCAGTCTTCATGTGTATGGCCTTGACACGTCTACATGTGTCACATTTTGCCACATAGCGTGCAATTTCAATCTTCATCTTTGTCCACCAATAATGTTGCTTTAAATCATGATACATCTTAGTGCTTCCGGGATGAATGGAATATCGACTAAGATGTGCTTCATCTAAAATCTACTGGCGGACATCATCATCTTTGGGCACAACTATGCGGTTATTAAACCATACTATGCCTTGATTATCCTTTCTGAAACAGTTTGCTTTACCGGCTTTTATTTTCTCATGAATATGTCTCATACCCTTATCACTTCTTTGTGCATCAATAATCTTTTGCAGAAGAACCGACTCAAGCTTCAATTGGTTTAAGGTTCCATGCTGAATCATTCCCAGGTTTAATTTCTCCATTTCTTGGCATAATGTGATGTCAGAAGTCTTTACTGTAAGACGTGGCAGAAAGCCTTGTGACTTAGTGCATCTGCCACTATGTTGGCCTTGCCTGGGTGATAGTGAATTTTAATTCATAATCCTTAATCATCTCAAGCCATCTCCTCTGCCTCATATTTAATTCTGACTGGGTAAAAATGTACTTCAAACTTTTATGATCTGTATATATATGGCTGATATTTCCCAGCACATAATGACGCCATATTTTAAGGGCATGAACCATAGCAGCTAATTCTAAGTCATGAGTTGGATAATGCTCCTCATGCCGGCGCAACTGTCTTGAAGCATATGCTATAACTCGGCCCTCTTGCATTAAGACACATCCAATACCACTGCCTGATGCGTCACAATACACATCAAAAGACTTTTCAATGTCCGGTTGAGCTAATACTGGAGCAGTGGTCAATAACACCTTCAGTTGCTCGAAGGCTTCATTACATCTTGAGGGCCAGTTAAATTTTGTATCATTCTTTAATAAGATTGTGATTGGCTTCACAAGCTTGGAGGAATTCGAGATAAACCTGCGGTAATAGCTAGCCAGTCCAAGGAAACTTCGAACCTGATGCACAGTGGTTGGCGGTTTCCACTCTAAAATATCCTTGACCTTGCTGGGATCAACCGCAATCCCATTTGCAGATAGTACATGTCCCAGAAATTGGATTTCCTCCAGCCAAAACGCGCACTTGCTGAATTTAGCATATAGTTGATGTTCCCTTAAGCGCGTTAATACGATCCGTAGATGTTGAGCATGCTCCTCTTTATTCTTGGAATATATCAAGATATCATCAATGAAGACCACCACGAATTTGTCCAACTCGGGCATAAATATCGAGTTCATTAGATATGTGAAGTGGGCAGGAGCATTTGTTAATCCGAAAGACATAACCAAATATTCGAATAATCTGTACCGCGTGGTAAATGCGGTCTTGGGTATATCTTCGGGTCGCATACGGATCTGATGATAGCCCGACCTGAGGTCAATTTTGGAAAATACCCGAGCTCCGGTAAGCTGATCAAATAAAATATCAATCCGGGGAAGAGGGTACTTGTTCTTGATTATGACCTCATTAAGGGGTCTATAGTCCACGCACATCCGAAGCATTTGATCCTTCTTCTTGACAAAGATTGCGGGACATCCCCATGGTGACGAACTGGGCCGAATGAATCCCTTCTCCAGTAGATCTTGTAATTGAGTCTTGAGCTCTGCCAACTCATTTGGAGGCATTCGGTACGACCTTCTAGAAATAGGAGCCGTACCGGGCTTCAGTTCAATCACAAACTCTACATCTCTTTCTGGAGGTAATCCAGGCAAATCTTCAGGAAAGACGTCCGGAAACTCACACACTACCGGAATATCTTTGATTTCTGGTATGATAGCTTCATAGACTCTGCTAAATGGTTTAGCTGGAATAGCTACATGGATGCACAAGAGAACCTCTTCATGGCCATAGCTCAACTTGATGGTTCTCAAATCAGTGTTCAGGATAGCTTTGTGCTGGGCTAACCAATTCATGCCTAGAATTACATCTATATCTTAGCCTTTTAGGACAATCATGTTGGTGGGAAAGTCTCGTTTAGCCAATGTTACTGGCACTTTGAAGGCCACTTCTTTAGTGAATATTTTTCCCCCAGGCGAATGAATAATAAACCCTTCCCTTGATTCAATGCAAGGAATGCAATATTTCTCCACAAATTTCTTACTTATGAATGTATGTGAAGCACCAGAATCAAAGAGAATGACTATTGGGTGATTGGCCACAAGAAACGTACCCATCATAACTGGCTCTCCCTCCAGTGTAGAGGCCACTTGAGTGTAATATATTCGCCCAGTCTTCTTAATATTCTTGCCCGTGGAATTATTTGCCATGTTTCCCTTGCCTTGATTTGAGCTCACTGAGTTCTGCTGATTGTGGATTTGTTCTGCCTCGGATATGGGCAGTCTTTGATAAAATGTCCAGACTTCCCACAATTGAAGCAGCTAGTTGAGGAACTAGGGAGGGCGGGGAAACGAGCACCAGGGGCACTTGGCTGATTTGTTGAAGTGGGGATAGTGGCAGGGCGAATGAAGACATGCTGTTTAAATGGGTAGGAGGGTGGACGAGGTGAAGAACGGTTTTGATTGAATGGTTGGATTACCAACCTTGGTCGCTTTTTAGGCCCCTGATTGGACCTGTCACCTCCGAATCCCTTCGACTTTCCTTGGCCTGTATTCTTAGCTTCTACTACCAGCGCTGTGCTGATAGCCCTGCTCTATGTGAGATCTAGGCAGGTGGTAATTTTTCTTTGAAGTCGGTCGTTGAGGCCTCTCATGAAGCAATTCTTCTTTTTCAGGTCAGTGTTCACTTGGTCAATTGCGTATTGGAATAAATGATTAAATTTGTTGAGATACTGCATGAGAGTATCTCCCCCTTGCTTGAGTCGCATAAATTCCTCCTGTTTCATGTGTAGCACTCCTTCTAGAATATAGTGCTCACGAAACGCTAACTTAAATTCATCCCATGTGACCTGATGTTCGGAAGGTTGAATGGCCACAAAATTTCCCCACCAAGTACTGGCAGGGCCTCTTAATTGTTGAGCAGTGAACAACGGCTTCTGGGTTTCAGTGCAGCGGATTAGTCCAAATTTCTGCTCGATAACCCGTACCCATTCGTCGGCTTCCAAAGGGTCTTCAGCTTTAACGAAGAGTGGGGGATGGGTTTCCGAGAAGTCCAGATATGAAGTCTCACGTGGTCCCTGTGGATAAGCCCTTCCACCATGTTGCTGGAATTGATTTCTCGCCATTTCATGTAAAAAGCGGGTATTGTCGGCGGTCACATGGACCAAGGCAGCGATAGCCTCGGCCAACGTTGGCGGTACCGGCGGTGGATTGGGCGTGTCTTCCCGACCACAGGAAGCACCCACACTGTCATGCGCACGAGTCCTGGATGGCTTCTGAGGCAAAGAAACATTTGGGAAAAATATAACATGTCGATATACACCATCATTTTACATTACCAAAATGTAATGATATGGACTCAATTGTACAACATGACTTTATTACCTATTTTACATTAGTGTATCTAAACTATACTACTCTAGTATTTATCGTCTTTGGTTGCTTCACTGTCTGTTGTAGGGGACCGCTCATCAGCCAGGTTCATAGAAGGAGGAGGCTTAAAAAGGTCCAATTCTCCACCAAGTCCTTCACCTACTGTTCCTGAGGGTCCAGTTCCCATTGCAACAGGGACGGCAGGTACGTTTGGGTGCAGTTGCGAATACAATACATGGACTTCCTCATGTAAAGTATTGCAATACACCTACAAGTTGTCAAGGGCCGTGCTGAGCTCATCCACACAGACACGAGCTTTGGCTTCCCAGTCCCAAGCAATCGAACGTGAATTGACAGCCCAATCGATTGCCAAATCCCGTTCAGCAAGCTCATCTTGCACGCTGACCATCTTCTATCCACACCCTGTTCCAGTGACGTAGCTCCGTCCAAAGCTGCTCCACTTGGGCTTCTATGTCTCCGATGGGGTCGTTACTGCCGCTGCTGCTCCCTTCATGTCTTGGAGCCAACTGATGCCGAGGTACGCCAATAGGCCCAGTGGACTTACGTGTAGTTTTCCTCGTGCACGGCAGCATATCTCCATAAGGGGAAAACTTTATTAGTATAGTTTTTAAACATGATGCATGTATAATTACGGAATCAACCTTCATTGATTCCCAACCTCCTATACATTGCACTCTGTTACCTGGTCTTATGAGATGAGTACTTCAGAAAATGGCAAGGTGAGAACAAAAGAAATTTTCTTGGATAAGTATTTGAAAATTCTTTTTGAAATGCCTCATAATATTTGAAGAGATGGGCTTCGCTCCGATACCAGCTATGGCGGAACCTCCCAAGTCATTAGGCCCACCTACAGTTGTCCTTGTCCAGCGGACCTCAGACAACCCTGTAGATGCACCTGATCACTTGACAAGTTCAATATCTGTATCCTTCACCTTTCCCAAGAGCGTTTCACCCATCACGCAGATATTACAACACATCGGAGGAACGAATAAGCGGAAGCAATTATAGTAACTTATTAAAATATAGAAAGAGTGATATTATTACAGACCAGTAGTATATGAGTGCAGAAGTATTATTATTACAAACTCGGGAGGCAAAAACCCCTCCCGCACAGAAGTATAAGGTTTTTCAAAAGGAGGACAACATCCTCCCGAGGCTTCACTCTTGAGATTCTTCCTTTGGCACCACCTTAGAGTAAAAGCAACAAAAGTTTGCTGCTTCCTCACCTACAACAACATGGGTTTGAAAACCCTGAGTATGAAGTGTTCTTTCGCAAGTCTTACCCATCAAAATAAAAGACTCTCAAGGATATGCTGGCTTGAGGGAGTCAAGGTAAGGCTGAATAAAGAATCAAGACTCGGTTTGCAAAAATGCTTACTAATAGTGGATCCTTAAAAAATCCAGTTTTATTAGCAAGATAAGTCATTACCTGAATCTAGAGTTCTTTCTACCCTAGTTCAAGCACCTGGCCTATACTAGCCATATTTTATCAACCCTTCTTGTTCACTGGAATGCTACGTGTAGGGCAGTGACCAAGTCTTCATGTCCGAGAAGTAACGGCAATCCGAATCGATTAATACCCAGCTAGGGATCTCCAATCACACTACATATGTAGCACTTAACCCTTGCATATGTCAACTCGCCACCGGGGTTCTTAAGACCAGATCAGGTTCACGCGAACTGAGAGCACAGATACACCACCGTCCAGCCTCTTGCCACTGAGGGTACACGCTACTCTCGCCATCTCTCCACTCCCATTGCGTGTTGTCTTATTCTGGTATTAGTCTGCCCGAGGCAAAACTTACCCATGATGAGGCATGCGACCAGTTAAAAGGTCCTCGATCAGCAAGCCAACATCGACACGGTCCTTAATCGACACAGACGGAGACACTACACCGAGACTCTCTTCTCGTGCAAGTCACCCGCCCGGTCTCATCTTTATCATTTCAACCCAAAGTTTGGTACCTGACAGAGGTACATCTTTTTCGATGTTGAACCCATCATGGCCATGATGGATCCACCATCAAGTTTTATTTTTGAAAACATTCCATTCCACTTGGAGCATCATCTTTTCTCAAACAAAACATTTTGTTTTTCTAGAGCAAGACTAAGCATCAGAAAAACCTTTTCATAAAATAGGTGATCAAAGAAAGGTAATCAATCTTCCAAGGAAGGAAATGCAACAATTGTTTAGCACACAACTCCTATCACCTAATGCATCAAGCAAGTGAGAAAGATTTTAAAATAGCAAGGAGGTGGCAAATGCACCGGGGCTTGCCTTGTGTTATAGGAGAGTCGGGCTCTGCTCCACAAATATCAAAATAAAAGCAGTTCCTGGCAGGTGGGTCTTCAGGTGGTGGTGGTGCAACTCCTTCTTCTTCAACTATTACCTCTTCCTCGTTCTCTATATATAATCATATATAACCATGAATGCTTATGTAATGCTTATGAAAATGCAGTAATGGAAAAGGTTTATCAAGTTGTATCTTGAATACAATTTTCCTTCACGGTACTCAAGGAAACTAGGGTTTTGGAGTCAATATTTTATTTCATAGGGCAGACACTACTTAGAATATTAGGGTTTTGGGGGTTTAGGTATCAAACATTGTCCAAATCAAGTCAAACTTCACCCAAGGTTTCTAACTATCATTTTAGGCTTACCCAAAAAGTTTGGTGATTTTTGGAGTCTTCAAATAATTCCTAAATTCCAAGAGACTAGATTTTGGCTATTTTAAATACTTCATAATTCCTGGATTGGACTAAAAATCTTGAAACCATTTTTATTAAATACTATAGAAATTTAGGAGTCCAACAAAATTGGTCTCACATTTTTAGCATTTTTCTAGAATTTTCTATGGATTTCCAAAGCTTGGTAGAAAAAGAAAAAGGAAAAAGGCCACTAGTACTAGGCTCAATCTGGCCCGAGCCAGCCCAGTACAGGCAGGACGCGCCCGCGTGCGAGTGCCCGCATGGCGGATTTGTACAAAGGCCCTCAGCGGTTTGAATAACTAGTGAAGAACCCTGCGCACTATTTGGTTGTGTAACTGACATTTTTGAACAGACCCCTCCCCTTTCTATTCTTTACAACTCGCGATCCCCGACGGCGAACGGCGATAGGCCAAGCTCTGGCAAGCTCGTACTGGCCAGAATAGGCAACGGCTAGCCCTTCCCTTTGCTTGACACCAAATTCAACCCTAAACGACCATTTCCCCTCACTTAATTGCAAGGTTTGAGCTCTTAATCACACTGCCCACGGTGACAGCACGATCCATGGATAGCATGAAGCGTTCTCGGTGATTCAATGGGTCCAAGCTCAATTGGCCGGGTCGGGAAGCATCAAGGGCATATCATAACACTGAAACGAGGTAACAGGGGGTGTGAACGGACCTGTAACACGCGGGCCACGACGAGGTTACTTAGTACGGTGCTCTAAACCGATTTGGGGGAAGTTTCAAATTGGGGAGCTATAGGGGATGATTGGAGGTGAGAGCTGGTTCACTGGATGCACAACTACCTAGCGGAGCTGAGGGTACGCTCAATTTATAGGATTCATGAGCGGTGGCGGCTAATTTGAAGGAGACGCGCGGTGGTCGGAGAGGGGGAAAGCACTGGCGCAAAGAATTCGTGGCGTTCACTGGCGCAATGGCTTCACGATTGTTCTGTTAAGTGTGCCACGGTCACTACCGCACAGTAACAAGCCACGACATGGCACAATCGAGGTCACCGGAGTTTCCACGGCGACATCGGCGGTCCGGCCACGTTGTAATGGCTACAGGTGCGGTGATAAGCCTCTGCCGTGACCAAATCCATGCCCCCACGCGATCTTTTTACCTCCCCGTGAATATCCACTGCGTGCCAAATATGAATCACTGCGACCGGCGCAAATCTGGGCGAGCGGATCACCGGCAGCGAGGGGGGGACTGAACCCTGGGATATTTTCGCTACTCTACCATCAGAGGTTGCTTCAGTTGTTCTGACAGAGCATTTTGCAACGCGATTTGCTTTAGTTTTTATGTAATGACCTGACCAACTCTTTGCATCAAAGTTGTAGTCCTTTGAGCTGGCTACAAATCGACTATAAATCGACTATAGAGACCTAACTCATTTGCCCACTCCTTTGAGCTTGAATCGAGTCCAAATTTGATCAGATCTCACTGTGAGTAAAAAGTCAGGCTATAGGGGTGACTAACAGCAGTTCTTGGAGTCCATTTAATTCCATCTTTTGTACAACACTTATACCTGATGAGTTAACCAAAGTTATACTCCTTTAGTAGCTCTATAATTTTGATGTATTGACCCTGGACAAATTCTTTGTAGATTTAGAAATATAGAGCTCAAAAGTCAGCCCTATTAAACTGAATTCAGACTTAACCACATGAGAGGTATAGGGTATCTTTTTGCAAATAGTCCCAAATCTCATAATTTGATTTGCAAATCCTCAATTGTGTGACACATATGATTTGAGGTGCCCTAATACCTTGGTTTTTGCACTTTGGTCCAAAAGTGTACAAATTTTACACTTAGCCCCCTAGGGTTCCAATTTATGGTTTTCCAGTGGTCTTTTCAGAGTTTTTAATACTTTAGGGTTTTGGTGCTACCCAAGTCCATTAAATGTGATATCTTATGATCATTTCTAATGAGTTTTGAGATTTTAACTTATTTGGGCTTCATTTTCACTCATAAGCCTAGTTTAGGGTTAAGTACTTTACACTAGAGTTAACCACACGTCAAGTCATATTAGTCCAACATTTTTGAACTTTTTACCTAGTGAATGCATTCTAGGTGTGACAAACACATGATATGCTAATGCTCATGATGTTATGCTCAAGTTTTAGTGATAGTAACATTGGGGGTGTTACAGCGCGCTCAGCCCGCAACTAGGCGATCTCAGCACGAGCCCTACTCAGCTCGTCTAAGGTATGGTCCAGCTTCATGTTTAGCACGGTGGCTAGGTTGACTGTGCTGCTCAACCTATGATTGTCCTCACCAACAGGTGAGACAACCACACATCCTATGCTGCTAGATGGACGGCGGGGGTAATACCTCAAGTTGAGGTCATCGGCTACCCCGCCGAGCACTGAGCAGTAGTGCGAAAGTGCACGTCGTGCGATATCTTGCATGGCCGCCTCGGCTGAGTCCCGCACAGAGATAGAGTAGTGCTCTAAGCAAACCTCCACACCCCGGAGACTGTTCTCCGGGTGACGCACCAAGCATGTCGCCTCCTAGCGGTCCGGGTAAACCCCGCGACTATGCTGGAAGACAACACAGTGATACTCGATGGACCAAGTACGCCGGTCGAGTGCCTGACGCAGCAAGGTGTCGAGCGCATCGTGGAAATGACACCCGCGAGCGGCGTCACGTGTGATGGGTCGAGCAACCCATCCCTCCGGCTCCTGCAAGGCTGAAAGGTCTGTGCTGTAGCTCGAGCTGCTATTGCCACCTCCGTCGTTGGGGTCTCCTCCGACAGCTACTCCAACGGCTGGGGCGCTCAATGGTGGTGCAGGGGGTGCCTCCAGTGGGGGCATAGGGAGCAGCTCCTCACAGAATCCACCTCCTGCTGAGGCGAGGAAGAAGAGCCCTGCTGCTCTAGCTCCTGTTGCCGATGCTCCTGCTCCTCGTGCAGGCGGTGGTGCAGCCTCTCCAATTGGCTAGACTGACCAGTCACCGGACGGCGAAGCGGACGCTCAGCGAGACGAGAAGGCAAGAAGGGGATGATGGACTTCTGTGCGGTGTGTCTAAGACGAGCCACCTACAGAAGACATCGTAAGCATAAGAGTGAGAACAGAGCTAATATGACCAGCAAGTAGACCATAAAAAATTAGGAATTAGAAATAAACAGAATTTTGTCGATGTGACCAACATTTGAAGAGATGCCAAAGTCAAGGTAATAATAGAGGTCTATAGTCCTTAGAACGACCACCTACTCTAGGTTAGCGGTCCTACAGTCTTCACGGCTTGATACCACCTATGTCACACCCGGTTTTTAGAAGGCAAACCGAATGCGAACCATGTACGTGGTAGGATCAGCAATTCACGTACACAGCAGTTACATAATTGGACATCATCACACATTGCTCAAATAATAATATAAAAGGGTAATAGTCGGTTACATCATGATGTCCGAGACATCCACATAGTCTTTAACAATAGTCAAAGTGCAAAACAAAACGTAGATACACACGGCCCTCACAGGCAGCCAACTGGGGGTTTGCCACTAACCCACGCCTAGAACTCGTCATACTCTTGGAACTCCTGAAAGTCTCCCTCCACAGCTTCATCTTCTCCTGAGGAATGGTTGAAATGTGGACAACCTGTGGGGGGGGGGGGTTTGGTGTGTAAAGCAAGGGTGAGTACAAATCAACATACTCAGCAATTGTCCCGTTTTGGCTGTTGTGGACTAGCTTTATGTGGGGTTAAGTCAATCTGTTGCTTTTAGTTGGTCGGGTTATTATTACTAGTAGAAAGTCAAGTTTTAGCATTAACCCAAGTTGTTAACCCAAAAGTACCATTTCTAAACGGAAAGAATACCACTTACCATTACCATAGTCATAATCAAAATCATCATCCTCGTCACCACCTGTAAATTAAACATCCCTGATCAAGTATCAAGTATCTCTAATCAATGGAGCTCTCTTAGCCGCTTATAACCGCGAGCACGACTGATATATCAGTTTCATAACACTTTGCAGAGGTTGCGCACTTTACCCAGAAGCCGTGATTACCTTTTTGCCCGGGGAGAGCTACTCTCCATTGACCACTACCTAGGTGGCCTGGCAAGGTATCACTACGAAGCCTTTACAAAGATTCCCCGAGGCTGTAGCCGCCCGTTAGGTTTCCTAAATGTACCGCACTCCTCCCCAAGGGGCAATCCACCCTCGGCAGAGCAAGCTGCATACACTGAGCCCCATTGACGGCACGACGGCGAAGCGAACTACACCCTAGTTCCTCTAATTAATCAGCTAAGGGCGTCCCATACCACCCCCATGGTTGCACTGTTTTCCTGAGCGGTCATCCAACGAACAGGTCCTTATGGAGAGGCACTCGAGAAACCACTCTAGTCCCCTTAAATGTCACAATATCATCATCATAATCAAAAGGGAAAACAACGTATCATAAATAATCTCATCATGTTCATTGATTAGGGTGAAGCACTAGCATAAAGCTAAACTAAAATAATCCAACCCACATAGGTAAACAAGGACATGATAAACAAAGCTAGTTAATCCTTAGGTATAATTTGTGTAAATGCGGGGAGTGAATTATAAAATGAATAGGACATAGATGGGTCAAGGGACACTTGCCTTCACCAACCAGCTGCTGGTCAGGATCTTCTCCCACGATCTCTTCGGACTCCGCAACCAGACCGTTATCTATGCGAGTGCAAACATACATTCACATCTCAAATCAGAAAGGAACAGTACACCATATAAGAAAACAAACAAAGCTCGCGCTTACGATCACGTGAGGCTAGCGTCAGCGGAACGGCACACGACGACGCGTGAAATCGAACATGCTACTTGAAAGAATTTCTAGCTTGACGACACATTTATATCTAACAAGTATACAACATTCGAGGTGGCCTAACTACACTCATGTATGTTCACAAAGAGTAGCTCCAGGTCATAAGCTAGTCTTCGTTAGATCACTATTGGGTTAACAAGTAATTACATAACTTGTGAAAGCATGCGTTGTGACAGGTTAATGTTGTTAACATACAAACGGTATTATTACTGTGAAACTATCGTGACCGGAATAGACCGAACCAAATTAATATCATGAAATACGTATGTAAATTTAGTGGACCAGTGCACACCCACCATTAACCATATCCCCGGGGCTAGCAGATGGGATTGCCGACTCCAAAAAAAACTAAATTATTTACGTGGTTCATCAGTGTTCTATTCACAAAACAAAAATAAAATAAAGTAGAAAATAATAATAAGAACAATGGGCTCCTCCCTTCACTGGCCGAGTTAGCCAGGGATGGCATAGGTTGTGAGTTGAGCTAGCCGCGCGCGCCGCGAGCGCCATGGACGGACCGCGCCGTGGGCGAGCAGGCTGTACGCGTGCCGGGGCCAGGCCGCACCACGCCGTGGCGCTGCGCGCAGGGTAGACCACGCCGGGTGCCATGGCCGGACCGTGCCGTGGGTACGGTGTGCTGTGCCACGCCGCGGGCGAGCAAGCCGCGCGAGCACAAGCTACCGCGGGCAAGCAAGCCACGTGGGCGTTGGCCGAGCGAGCGCATGCCACGCCAGGCCAGGCGCCAAGGCCGAACGGACGGGCAGTGGGGCGTTAGGCGCGTGACGGAACTCGATGATCGTTGCGACGACGCTTAGTGGGGGGCATAGGGCGAGCGAACTGCGGGGGGAGAGAGAGAAACGTGCATCATGGGCGTTAAGGGAGATGAATAGGGGGCGGTTTTGGGGGCTTACAGGTGGGCCCCACCAGACGACGGCGGCGGCTCGGCAACTGCCCACGCGCGCACACGTGTGGTGGGCGCGGGCGAGCCATTGGTGGGGAGGGGGCGGCTGGGCCGCGCGGGGGAGGTGGCTGGGCCGTGCGGGGAAGGGGGCGGCTGGGCCGCGGGGCATCGGCCAGGTGTGCCAAAAAAGGGGCGCGACCAGATGGGCTGCGGGGGTTTTCCTTTTTAATCTATTTTTCTAATTTCTATTTTTAGCTGTAGTTCTTCACCGAAATGCGTGTTTCACAAATTCACTCAACAAACAGAATAGATGCATGATCCGGCATGATGCAACAACCAAAAGGCTCAATTCTAGGATTTACTTACACAAGATATCGAGCTAACCCTCGCTAGACCTTTGAGAAAGAACAAGGCATATCGAGAAGGAAATGGAAGAGGAAAGGTAACGCCAGAATTTGGCGAGTATCAGAGAGAGAAAGATTTTTTTTCCTCTCAAATTCAGGGCGTTACAACACTATATAAGTATACTTATTTACTTATCTTATTATTTTTCTCTTACACAGATTTTGGGCTTTACACGGGCCCGCCTATCGGCGCCGCGCTCGCGCTCGCGTGTAATACCCACTTTGTAATAAGGGTATAAAAAGAGAATTTGTATTCCTATATGTGTGTCACCTATATTCGTCATTTCATATGAAAATCACATTTAAACAAATAAATAGTTAACAAAAGACACTCAAATAATACATGCATCATGCCGGTATTTTATTTTGTGTGCTATTTTGTGACAACATAGAATAATGTGAAAAAGAAATATATTAATACCTAAATGGGAATTTAAGATTTGAAAGAAATTCTAGAATTTAGAAGGGAACAGAAAATAAGTATTATGTGGATAAAATAAGTAATTAAAAATATATTATTCCAAGACTAGATTTTGAATTTGTAAAATTAACCCAAAGCTGAAATTTATGATCAAATTCAAATTTGGATTCAAAATAATTATGAATGAAAAAAAGAAAACAGAAAATAAAAGAGAAAAGAATAAAACCTTACATGGGCCGCAGACGTTCATTTCAGCCCACCTAGCCAATATACCCCACGCAGCCCACCCGCGCGCGCTCGCTTACCGGCCACTACGCTACCGTGGTGCTTCCGCGCCGACACCTAGGTCCCGGTCGTCAGTCTCCCATTCGTGCCTCAGTTTCTCCACGCGCCGACGAGTGGGTCCCTGCGGGCAGCGACTCCACTTCTCTGCGCGTGATTTTTGGTGTCGCTTGCAAGTGGGCCACCCCGAGACCGTGTCTTCCTCAACCATCTACGGGCCTTGCGGGACAACTGGTGCTCGCCGCGCCGCTGGATTGTACGCCGCCGAGATCTTCGCGCGGGTCAGCTGACCGCGAATTCCGTGGAACTCACCTGCCCGAACTTGGGGGAAGATAAATAGGGACACCCGTCCCCGCCTCTCTATTCCTATCCGCCGTCATTCCATAACCAGAACGGAGGGAGAGAGAGAAGCCGCCGGTGACACCCTCTCGCGCCAGTTTTCCACCCTGGGTGACCGGACTAGCTACCGCATCGACGTGCAGGGCGTCATTGGACCAGAGGGCCGACCTGACGCGGTTAATTGCTCGCCGACGCTACCCCTCCACCGCGGGCGCGCACCTCACCGCGGTTGGATCATCTGCGCACTTGATTCACGGTAAGAGTCACGCACCCGAGTTCCTTACGTCCTTTGCATCGTGTGGGTTCACGTGGGATCGGATCAGGGCACCGCTGGGGTGTTCCTGCTGCGCGCCGGCGATAGTCCGCCATGGGCGCGGGGCGGCGCTGCCTCGGGTTGACCTTGGGACGGTCAGGGATTCGCGTGCCGTCGATTCCTCACTGTATGGCTCAGATTAGAAGACGCATAACACTTCGGTCGGATTCGCGATAGTTGTTGATATCCGATCGGATGGATCGGGTGGCCCTGAGTAAAATTAAAAATGCGCCGTTGGATCGTGATCCTGTGGACGGCAATGCGTATCGCTTCGTTTATGCTGCGATTTAATCTGGAATGTAGGTGGCCGATCGGACGGCCCACAACATCGGGTACCCCTTCGCGGGTACATTTTGCTAAAGAAACCCTAGGCTTCTGAGAAACCAACCCGCCGTCCTACACGACTGTTCTCTGTGTCTAGAAATATTTACCCCGAGACCCCTGTGCTTCACAGAAATTGAGGCCCAGTCCAGTACTGGTTTAAATCGATTTAATGAATTAGAAATTATATTTATAATATGAAAATAAACCCTAGAACTTGTAAAACTCATAGAAATTCCATTTTTAGTCCAAATTAATCCATCCCACTTTCTAATTTTTTGTAATTTAATTCCCTATCACTTAGAGCCTCTGTTTTATCATGAAAACAATAAGAAATTTAATCTCTCACTTAATCCATTTTAAACATATAAAACCTTTGAAAATTTATATCTTAAAATCTATAACTCCAAAAATTACGATTCCTGTTGCTAGGATTTTATTTTAATATGTAGAATATTGTTGTGTATTTTGTTCACATGCTTTGTGTGATGTTAATTTTCCCCTGTATATTGTGCTTGTTTGTATTGTGGCGAGTAGAAGAGCCCGTTGTTGAGGATCCTGGTGAGCAGCAAATAGAAGTAGCTGAGCAGGAGCTCATTGAAGGCAAGTTGTGCCCTTGACCACTTTTTACCCAATAATGTTCTTTAATATCATTTACTCATGCATAGGCTAATTTTGATGGGACCCAATAGGTCACCCTAGATTGTTTATCTCATTACCTTGTTTACCCCTGATTCACTTGGGTAGTTTACTATTGCTTTACATGGTTTTAGGATAATCATTCATTTTATCTATGTTCCAATTCTTTTGTTATTCTATTTATGTTCATGTCGAAATCATTAATGTTAATTGGAACATAGAGCTTAACTTGAGAAACACGTGCCACCACAAGGGTTTAATGGGACGCCCTTGGCTGACTAATTAGGAAAGCTAGTGGAAGACTACCTTACCCGAAAGGGGCAAGGGCAGTAGGGGAGTTGCATGCAAGGAGGTTCTCGGGTTGATTTAGCTGCGATGGCGGTCAGACGGGGGATTCTTGCAAGTGCTCTTCCTATAAACTGTAGCGGGTTTTCGGAAGCTAGTGGAACTTTGTAAAGGCCTCGTAGTGTTGCCCTGCCGCGCTTCCTAGGTAGAGGTGTATGGGAGTCGCGACCCCTTGGCAGATGGGTAACATGACTTGTGGGTAAAGGGTACAACCTCTGCAGAGTGTAAAACTGGTATACTAGCCGAGCTCACGGTCATGAGCGGCTCAGGACTCTCTAATGTTTAAATTATGGAACTTAAATTCAATTTGGTCATTTACATTGCATGGGTTTATTATTAATTTTGTTCAATTATTTTATTTAAGGTTTGGTATTTACTTACACTTAGTAACTGCTAATAAAATTTTGACCAACTACTTAAAAGCAATGCTCAGCTTTAACCCCTATCATTGATTAGCCTTACACTTCACATGAACTCACACCTTTATGAGTTTATGTCCACTGGTTCCCCACAACTTGTTGAGCTATGATCATGTGTGAGCTCACCCTTGCTGTCTCACACCCCCCACAGGAGAAGAACAGGTGGTTCAGGAGGAGCCACAAGGCGAGGAGTATGATCTGATCTAGGTGGCGTTTCTCAGTTGACATTGGCGCCGACGATCCTTAGTTCGTTTTATATTTATCTATTATTTTGTAATAAGTCTTTCGCTATGTAATAAATACTCTTATGTTTTGTGACATTTATCTCTATACACTCTGTTATTATATATGTTGTCTTCTTGGCGCATGTATGAGATGCACCTGGCTTTGTTCCTTAAAGCCGGGTGTGACATAAGTGGTATCAGAGGAAATGTTGACTGTAGGACAAAACCTAGATAGAAATGGATAAAACCCTTCACTACTTACCTTACTCTGATTCATTCTATACTTATCTCATCTTGATCCTGTCTCACCTTCTACTGTTCTACTCTGATCATTCTTACCTCCTCTATTCTAAGACAAGATGGATTTCACACCTTGGAATCCTACCACTATGATTTTTTTAAGAGATAGAGAACCTAAGACAAAATTTAAAACTATTTTCTTTATTTAAAAATGATTGGTTGATTGTGCTGATGAATAATGCCTGATTTGCTTCTTTGATTGATTGAATTATTATAGATGGACATCTTAGCATGTACCACCATAAGGTATTGAATTAGCTATGGTAGGTAAAATATTAATCTGCTTAGCTAATAAATTCCCCAAAGTAACACGATTTGTAACTACCTGCCTTGTCTACTATTCTCTTACCATATGTATCTGACTCAGATGGTCAATACCAGGCGGGGTGGTGGAATTGATTTGCCTCCTAATCGACACACTCGGTGGATATATAGACAACCCCAGCCACAGGCAACAGAGATGAATCCTCCTAATCCTCCACCAGGCGGAGTTGACCCACTGATTGCTGCTCAGACGAGGATGATGCAACAAATGGCGGACACTATGGCGGATATGTGTGCTCAGATGTAGTAAGAACGCCAGGAGATGCGCCAGGAAAGAGAAGAGATACGACAGGAATTGCGCCAGGAACGAGAGGAGATACGCCAGGAAAGGAGGGCGCAACAGCAGCTGCAACAACAAATGCAACAACAACAACAACAAGTACCACTTCCTCCACCACCACCACCAGTTCCACCCTGAGATAAGCATAGGGAGTTCATGAGTCATAAGCCACCTACATTTGCAAGCTCTCCTGATCCACTGGACACAGATGATTGGCTGAAGTCCGTTGAGAAGATGCTGAATATTGCACAATGCACTGACCGGGAGAAGGTTTTATATGCTTCTGGACATCTGACAGGTCCTGCTGCTGACTGGTGGGATTCATATACTACTGCCCATGATGCTGCGGATACTATTACTTGGGCAGAGTTCAGTACACAGTTCAGGAATTATCATATACCAGCGGGATTGATGAAGATTAAGAAGAAGGAATTTCTATCGCTGAAGCAAGGAAGTATGTCAGTCAGCGTGTACCGCGACAAGTTTATTCAGTTATCCAGATATGCCCCTGATGAAGTTGTTGAAGATGAGAGGAAGCAGGAGCATTTTATTGAAGGACTCAATGGACCTCTACAGTATGCTCTGGTGGCAAATACATTTCCGTCATTTCAGAGGCTACTCGATAAGGCCCTGCCTATTGAACACAAGCGTGTTCAGCTGGGAGATTTGAAGAGAAAAGCTATATCTCAAGGACAAGGAAGCAGCAGTGTACGTCCTCGCTATAGTTCACCCTAGGGTACACCAGTTCGCACTGGTGGAGGCCAGCGCCCAGTTCAGCAATCACCACTGAGGACTCCACCTCCTCGACAGGCTACCCTACTTGCACCCCGACGAAGTTTTCAGGACAGAGTCCAGGCACTACGTGTTTCAAGTGTGGGAAGACTGGACACTATGCAAATGTCTGCCCACAGAGGATGGCTACTACTCCAGTTCAGAATAGGTAGCAAACTCCAGGATCTGGCAAGGGATATTCTATTGCCAAGGTTAATCAAGTCAGTGTTGATGCTACTCCGGATGGTGCTGACATCGTACTTGGTATGTTTTATGTTAATGCAATTCCTGCAACCATCTTATTTGACTCTGGTGCTACACATTCATTTATGTCTGCTAGATATGCCAATACAAATGAAATACCACTGCTAAAAATGAGAAAACCCATGATAGTAATTACACCTAAAGGGCCTGTTGAGGCGAATCAAATGACACGTAGATTGACATTAACAATTATGGGTAGAGAATTTGGAGCTACTGCTATAATATTAAAGGCAAGCAGTATAGATCTGATCCTTGGTATGTCATGGTTGAGAAAGGCAAAGGCCATTATAGCATGTGGTAGAGGTACCGTAGAACTCACTACCACTAAAGGAGAAAGATTTCAAGTTAATATTGCAGTAACCACCTCATCCAAATGTGCAATGTTCTTTATACCTGAGGAGTTTGTTGGTGACAACATCTGTGTGGTTAGAGATTTTCCGGATGTCTTTCCAGAGGATTTACCAGGGATGCCACCTGATAGAGAAGTTGAGTTTGTTATTGATCTCTTACCTGGGACTGCCCCTATTTCTAAATGGCCATATAGGATGTCTGTAGAAGAGTTAAAGGAGCTGAAGAAGCAGTTAACTGAGTTACAAGAGGCTGGGTACATTTGTCCGAGTTCCTCACCTTGGGGAGCGTCGGTTCTGTTTGTACAGAAGAAGGATGGATCACAGCGGATGTGTGTGGATTATAGATCTCTTAATGATGTTACGGTGAAGAACAAGTATCCATTACCCCGTATTGAGGATTTATTTGATCAAATGAGGGGTGCAAGGGTATTCTCGAAGATTGATCTCCGATCGGGTTACCATCAGATGAGGATTAGACCATCGGATATTCCCAAGACGGCTTTCTCGACTCGATATGGATTATATGAGTTTACTGTTATGTCGTTTGGATTAACCAATGCACCAGCTTATTTTATGAATTTGATGAACAAGGTGTTTATGGAGTACTTGGACAGATTCGTCGTGGTGTTCATCGACGATATTCTTATCTATTCCAAGAGTGATATTGATCACGAGGAACATCTAAGATTGGTGCTACAGAAGCTACGAGATAACCAGCTATATGCCAAGTTTCGCAAGTGCGAGTTTTGGATTGGCGAGGTGCCATTTCTTGGTCATATTATTTCTAATGGAGGAATATTAGTGGATCCTGCTAAGGTTAAGCAGATAATGGAGTGGAGAGTATCCACTATAGTTACAGAGATTCGGAGTTTCTTGGGATTAGCAGGATATTATCGAAGATTTGTTGAAGGATTTTCTAAGATTGCTAAACCTATGACTTCGCTTTTGGAGAAAGGAAGAGAATTTAAGTGGGACGAGAAGTGCCAAGACAGCTTTGATCAATTAAAGAAGAAATTGATGTCGCCACTAGTGTTGGTTATGCCAGACCTACAGAAAGGATTTGATATCTATTGCAATGCATGTGGGGAAGGCTTAGGATGTGTGCTCATGCAGGAAGGACATGTGATTGCTTATGCTTCTCGTCAGTTACGGAAACATGAATTGAACTACCCCACTCATGACTTGGAATTGGCAGCCGTTGTGCATGCACTTAAGATTTGGAGACATTACATTATGGGAACCAAGTGCCAAGTATACACGGATCATAAGAGTCTGAAGTATATATTCACTCAGAAGGATCTCAACCTTAGGCAACGCCGTTGGTTGGAGCTTATTAAGGATTATGATTTGGAGATTCACTATCACCCGGGCAAGGCAAATTTGGTTGCAGATGCCTTGAGTCGAAAGGAGCATGTTCATTCAGCTATTGTTGCCCAGCTACCCGATGAGATTGTTGAGGATTTTAGGAGACTTAACCTGGGGATAGTTGCTCACACTGAAGGAGTTACTATTGATGTGGAACCTACTTTGGAGCAAGAAATCCACAAAGGTCAACTTGATGATGCTAAAATAAAAGAGATTAAGGATCTGATTACTGAAGGTCGAGTTCCAGAATTTACGGAAGATGAGCAAGGCACTGTGTGGTTCAAGGACAGGATGTGTGTTCCTGATATTGAAATCCTTCGAGAGACTATTTTAAAAGAGGCCCATGATTCGGATTATTCTATTCATCCTGGCAGTACCAAGATGTATCAGGATTTGAAGCGAAAATATTGGTGGTATGGATTGAAGAGAGATGTAGCTGCACATGTGGCTATGTGCGATGTATGTCAAAGAGTTAAGGCTGAACACCAGAGGCCAGCTGGACTATTGCACCCACTGAAGATACCTGAGTGGAAGTGGGAAGAGATTGGTATGGATTTCATTACTGGATTGCCTCGCACCCAGAAAGGATATGATGCTATATGGGTGATTGTGGATAGATTGACTAAAGTGGCTCACTTCATTCCTGTAAAGAGTACATATAAAGGTTCTCAGCTAGCAGAGTTATATATGGCTCGGATTGTGTGTTTACATGGAGTACCAAAGAAGATCGTGTCTGATCGAGGTTCGCAGTTTACCTCAAAATTTTGGAGAAGCTTTCATGAGAACATGAGCACGAAGTTGAATTTTAGTACGGCTTATCACCCTCAAACCGATGGACAGACCGAAAGAACTAATCAAGTATTAGAAGATATGTTGAGAGCTTGTGCCCTCCAACATGGAGGAAGTTGGGATAAAAGCTTACCTTATGCTGAGTTCTCATATAATAATAGTTATCAGGCCAGTCTGAAGATGTCACCTTCTTGAAGCTTTGTATGGGAGAAAGTGCAGGACTCCTCTATATTGGGATCAGACTGGAGAAAGACAGTTCTTTGGGCCTGAATTGATTCAAGAAGCAGAAGAACAAGTTCATATAATTTGAGAGAATTTGAGGGTGGCTCAAACCAGGCAAAAGAGTTATGCTGATAATAGAAGGAGACCACTGGAATTTGAAGAAGGAGATTATGTGTACCTCAAGGTGTCACCACTTCGTGGAATGAGGAGATTCAAAGTTAAGGGCAAATTGTCCCCTCGCTATATTGGACCATTCTTGATCTTTAGGCGAGTTGGGGAGATGGCATACCAACTCGAGTTACCTGATAGTCTATCGGATGTGCATAATGTGTTCCACGTATCTCAGCTGAAGAAGTGTCTCCGTGTTCCCGATGAACAGTTACCAATGGAAGAGCTCAGTGTTCAGGGTGATTTGACTTACACGGAGTATCCGATCAAGATTCTTGATACTTTGACTCGAGTTACAAGAAATAAGGTAATAAAGATGTGCAAAGTACAATGGAGTCACCATGGCGAAGATGAAGCAACATGGGAAAGAGAAGAAGAGCTTCGTATAGATTTTCCCCATCTTTTCCCTCGTTCCTCCTAAATCTCGAGGACGAGATTATTTTTAAGGGGGGTAGGACTTGTAATACCCACTTTGTAATAAGGGTATAAAAAGAGAAATTGTATTCCTCTGCATATATGTGTGTCACCTATATTCATCATTTCATGTGAAAATCACATTTAAACAAATAAATAGTTAACAAAAGACACTCAAATAATACATGCATCATGCCGATATTTTATTTTGTGTGCATTTTGTGACAACATAGAATAATGTGAAAAAGAAATATATTAATGCCCAAATGGGAATTTAAGATTTGAAAGAAATTCTAGAATTTAGAAGGGAAAAGAAAATAAGTATTTTGTGGATAAATAAGTAATTAAAAAAATATTATTCCAAGACTAGATTTTGAATTTGTATAATTAACCTAAAGCTGAAATTTATGTTCAAATTTAAATTTGGATTCAAAATAATTATGAATGAAAAAAAGAAAACAGAAAATAAAAGAGAAAAGAATAAAACCTTACATGGGCCGCAGACGTTCATTTTAGCCCACCTAGCCAATATACCCCGCGCAGCCCACCCGCGCGTGCTCGCTTACCGGCCACTGCGCTGCAGTGGTGCTTCTGCGCCGACACCTGGGTCCCGGTCGTCAGTCTCCCATTCGCGTCTCAGTTTCTCCACGCGCCGACGAGTGGGTCCCTGCGGGCAGCGACTCCACTTCTCTGCGCGCGGTCTCTGGTGTCGCTTGCAAGTGGGCCACCTCGAGACCGTGTCTTCCTCAACCATCTGCGGGCCTTGCGGGACAACTGGTGCTCGCCGCGCCGCTGGATTGTACGCCACCGAGATCTTCACGCGGGTCAGCTGACCGCGAATTCCGTGGAACTCACCTGCCCGAACTTGGTGGAAGATAAATAGGGACACCCGTCCCCGCCTCTCTATTCCTATCCACCGTCGTTCCATAACCAGAACGGAGGGAGAGAGAGAAGCCGCCGGTGACACCCTCTCGAGCCAGTTTTCCACCCTGGGTGACCGGACTAGCTGCCGCATCGACGTGCGGGACGTCATTGGACCAGAGGGCCGGCCTGACGCGGTTAATTGCTCGCCGACGCTACCCCTCCGCCGCGGGCGCGCACCTGACCGCGGTTGGATCATCTGTGCACTCGATTCACGGTAAGAGTCACGCACCCGAGTTACTTACGTCCTCTGCATCGTGTGGGTTCACGCGGGATCAGATCAGGGCACCGCTGGGGTGTTCCTGCTGCGCGCCGGCGATAGTCCGCCGCGGGCGCGGGGCGGCACTGCCTTGGGCTGACCTTGGGACGGTCAGGGATTCGCGTGCCGTCGATTCCTCACTGTATGGCTCAGATTAGAAGATGCATAATGCTTCGGTCGGATTCGCGATAGTCGTTGATATCCGATCAGATGGATCGGGTGGCCCAGAGTAAAATTAAATATGCGCCGTTGGATCGTGATCCTGTGGACGGCAATGCGTATCGCTTCGTTTATGCTGCGATTTAATCTGGAACGTAAGTGGCCGATCGGACGGCCCACAACATCGGGTACCCCTTCGCGGGTACATTTTGCTAAAGAAACCCTAGGCTTCTGAGAAACCAACCCGCCATCCTGCACGACTGTTCTCTGTGTCTAGAAATATTTACCCCGAGACCCCTGCGCTTCACAGAAATTGAGGCCCAGTCCAGTACTAGTTTAAATCGATTAAATGAATTAGAAATTGGATTTATAATATGAAAATAAACCCTAGAACTTGTAAAACTCATAGAATGTACTGTGTTCCCCGCTCCCCCTCTCCCTCTACCCGGTGGGGCCGACCTGTAGGCACCAGTTTACTTCGCGAATGCGCCCCGCTCTCTCTGTCGCATGGGCCCTGTCCATCAGCGTCGTTGCCTGTTCCCTCATGCACGCGCCCATGTCTCTGTGCAGCGGGCTAGCCCTGTCAGCTCCGCCTTCCCGCGAATCGCCGTGGACCCGCGCGTGCACTCATGCCGAGAAGACTGGCCACGTCGCCTGCCCATGCGCCCCTGCTCCCTTTTGAGCACCGCCCGCGCCCGCTCTCTCCCCTCTGCCTCATTTCGTCCATGCCCAATCTCTCTCGCGCTCTGCCGCCACCGCCAGTGCCCGCCAGACTAAAGCGCCCGCCGTGCCGCCCGTCCAGCATGCTAGGGGCCACGCCAAGCCTTCATGAGCGTCGTCCCGAGGTGAGGAACTCATTCATGTGCTCGGTTTCCCTTAATTCCACCCTGCCTTAGCTAATTCGGCCTCGCCGGAGCTTGGTCGTGCTAGCTCGCCGCGCCCGTGCGGCGTTCGGCCAAATCAGCCCTGTCCCGAGCCCTGGTTGTGATCCATAGCATTCCCCTTACCTCGCCGGAGCTAGTCCAAGCCTTAGCACACCCGATTCCCCCTCTTCACAGCCGGGATTCCTCGCTAGATACATCTCGACCCGCCCGGAGCACCCCCTCCACCGTTCTCTCGCTTCCGGTCCCATTCTCACGGCCAGAGTCTCGCCAGTGAGTTCGTCGGGCCCTCCTCGCCGGTCCTGGCCAACTCCAGCGACCGGAAACCCCCCGGACCCTACACCTGCCCGTCTCCAGCGACTTTGCCGCCGTGGGCAGAAGCAGCGCCTCCCGAAGCAGTCGACCCTTGGTGCTTGATCTCAACCGTTCGATGTCGATCCAATGTTCTAGATCTCTGGATACCGCTAGAGCGCGCGCTCTGCCCCTGGGCCGCATCTGTCGGTTGCCTGCGTCCCTTGGCGCTAGGCCCGACTAGTCAACACACCTTCCCTCCCCAGTCGCTGACCCCCTGGCCCGCATCCGCATGTTAGTGCTCGCCCCCGCGCGCTAAGATCTATTCTTAGTTGTTGATTTGTGATCGAGCGGCTGAGATCACTCGAAACCCGTTTGTTTGGAAAACTTGTTAAAAGAACCCTCGGCTTTTTAGAAAATAACCCACAGTCCTATGTTCTTGCGCGGAGACCCCTGGTTTCTTGCATAGAAGCCCCTGGACTTTATTTTTATCACAGAAATAGGTCTAATTTAGTATTTTAAATCACAAAACTTATTTATTTCATATCTTTTGCATATGAACTCTAAATTGGGTGGTTCAAATTGCAAAATGTTCATAAAATTATTCTTTATCTATTTAAATTATTATCTTTCACTGTCTGCATATCTAAATTATATGACTAGACAATAGGTTCGTTTGAAGTAATGGATTATTATTAAAAGGAAAATAAAAAGGAAACCCCTAATGAATAGTTAAATGGTTAACTTTATAAAATTAATCTCATGTAATGTTTGATCCCATCTCTAGAATAACGTTAATTAGGTAATGAATTCATTAAGATAAATGAAGTTAAGTAATTTAATCCACTGAGATAGACAATACTTAGAGAACCACCAACCTCTAAGTGTATTAACCAACCCTAGAACCTAGATTTCACTCTGGTGTTTGTAGTTTTCTATTGAACTTGTGTTCACTTGGTTGCACATGTTTGGTGTACTGTTTCTTTATCATTTCCCAAATGTGTTGAATGAATGATTGCTTTACATAGACAACGAGTCAGAGGTTTTCGAGTGTGTTGCAGGAGACTTCCCTAAGCAGCAACTTGGTGAAGGCAAGTGTCCTCTAACCCATTATGCCCTATTTACTTTATAATTCACTGTCCCACATTACATAATTAAAACCTAAGGATTGACTAGCTTCGTATTTACCTTGTCCTTCATTACCTTTTGGGTTATTATGGTTAGCTTCATGCTATTGCTTTACTTTAATCAATAAACATGATGAGAACATTTATGATACGATGATGTTATCTTGATTATGATGACGAACTTGTGATACTTTAGGGGACTTAGCTGTTTCCTGAGTACCTCTCTGTAAGAACCTATTCGTTGAGAGACCACCCGAGATAACGGTACAACCATGAGGGTGGAATGGGACGCCCTTAGCTAATTAATTAGATGAACTTGGGGTGCAGTTGGCTTTGCCGTAGGGCCATCAATGGGGGCCGAGGCATAGTGCTTGCTCTGCTAAGGGTGGGTGCTGAGGTTCATTCAATTTGGTTTGTAGTCACCCGCCTTAGGGAGGAGTACTATGTTTGTATGACTGGCGAAACCTAATGAGCCACCACACACCAAGGGAATCTTTGTAAAGGCTACGTAGTGAATCCTTGGCCATTCATCTCGGAAGTGAAGATCGAATCTGTAGAACCTAGGCTGGGAAGGGATCACGACTCATGAGTAAAGTGTGCAACCTCTGTACAGTGCTAGAAACTAGTATATCAGTCGTGCTCACGTTTAAGAGCAACCATGGGATCCTCTTTGATTAGAATAACTTTGGATACTTTTTAATGATGGTAACTGGTGACGAGTATAACTGTGGTTTATGGTATTTCCTCTTGGAGGGAGTACTTCTAGGTAATAACTTGGGTTTATTACTAAAACTTGGCTTTGTACTAGTAATAAATACCTGACCAACTAAAAGCAACTGCTTTAAGCTTAACTCCACATACAACTAGTCCACTTTTCCAAACAGGACATTTGTTGAATATGTTGATGTGTACTCACCCTTGCTTTCAAAACCATCCAACCTTAGGTTGTCCCCATTGCAATTAGTGCTCAGGAGAAGATGAAGGCAACATGGAGTACTTTCAGGAGTTTCAGGACATCGACGAGTCCTTGTTGTGTTTAGTGGCAAACCCCCAAATCGCCTATGAAGGCCTTATCTTTCTACGTTTCGAATCCACACTTTGATTATGATAATGACTATGTTAAGTTAATGAATCTGTGGATGTATTGGACATCTTGATGTAATAAAGTACTATTTCCGCTATTTATTTTGAGCAATGTGTGATGATGTCCAACTATGTAATCGTTGTGTACGTGAGTTTCTGATCCTGGCACGTACATGGTTCACATTTGGTTTGCCTTCCAAAACTGGGTATGACATTTCATTGCCGATTGGATGTTAGGGGCTCAGGATGAAGCATAAGTACCAGAAGAAGTTTGGATAGTCTTCTATGACAGATCATGGGGTACCTTCGGCGTAGGTGCCGCTGTAGTTTGGATCTCATCGTCGAAGATGAAAACTTCTTATGCAGCTAAATTAGAGTTCCAATGTACAAATAACATCGCAGTGTATGAAGCAGTGTTGTTGGGACTTTGAAAGCTTAAGGCTATGGGAATAAGATGAGCAATTTTAAAGTCTGATTCCCATGTAATCATAGGGCATGTTGACAAAAGCAGTAGAGCAAGAGATCCGAAGCTAGAAAAATATCTTGATACAGTTCGAAGGATGGAAGCTTCTTTTGATGGTTTTTGGTAAAGAGTATTCCAACAGGGGATAATGAACAAGCAGACCTACTTGCTAAATAGGCAGCACATGGGTTGCCTCTTCCACCATAGGTGTTTTTTGAAATCCTTAGAGCACCTTCAGTAGACCTCATAGAAAGAGTTGTGCTCACAATATCACCAACACACAGTGAAGATTGGAGAACAAAAATCATATCTTTCCTCCAAGGCAACCACCCTTCGGATGACGAAGCTTATATCAGAAGGATGCAAGCTAGAACAAGACCATATGTGATGATAGAAAGAGCTATTCAAGCAAGGAGTCTGTTCACCTCTACTAAAGTGTTTATCTAGAACCAAAGGTCAGGAGTTCATGAAGGAAATCCACTCAGGCATATGTGGTGCCTACATTGGCTCCAGACCATTGTTGGGGAATGTTTTTAGACAATGATTGTATTGACCAAAAGCTACTTCAGATGCAGCAGAATTGGTGCAAAAATGTGACAATTGCTAGAGATGTGCCAAGGATCAAAGACAACCTTCATCTCTAACCCAGTTAATTCAGCCTACTTGGCCACTACAAAGGTGGGGAATGGATCTGTTGGGACCCTTACCACCAGCTTAGGAGAACCTAAGATATGTTGTAGTAGCAATCGAATACTTCTCTAAATGGATCGAAGCTAAACCATTATCCAGAACAACTTCGGCTACAGTTCAGAAATTTTATTGGCAAAACATCATCTATCGCTTCGGAGTGCTAGAAGCCATCATAGTGGACAATGGAGCGCAATTTGATTCTGAAGCCTCCAAAACCTTCTATGATCAAATCGGTACAAGCACACACTTCACATCAATAATACATCCAGAATCTAATGGCCTAGTCGAGCGAGCAAATGGTGTTATTCTCATAGGAATAATGAGATCAAATTTCTATCTGCTGAAGGGTAGGTGGCCAGATGAATTAGTAAAAGTAGTGTGGAATCACCACACATCAATATCAAGGTCAACAAGTTTTACCCCATTCAAACTTTTGTATGAAGATGAAGCTGTAACTCTAGAGGAAGCAAAGATAGGTTTAATACGAACCATGACTTTGGCAGATGACGAAGATACTTACAAAACATCGAAAGACGCAATAGAAGGGACCAGGCTTCAGGAGATTGACCATATCAATAAATATCAAGCAGAAACAGTAAAGTGGCGAGACAGGAAAGTCAGGATAAAAAATATCAAGCTGTAACACCTCAAATCCATCAGTGAAAACAATCTAGTTTAATTCATTATCATTAGGGAAGAAAAGGCTTTCAAATAATTAATATGGTATTATAACCTTGTTTAAACAAATTTTATGACGATTAAAATCTACCAAGTGATTGATGCAATCATTATCAGTGCATGATTTCTTTGTTTGTAAATGAATTGGAACAACTTTATTTTGGTTTATCTTTTTTGCGAAGCCCAAATTATTTAAATAATAGAAATTTTCCTAAAAATTATTTATAATCGTATATTATTTTATTAAAATATTATTAGAGAATTTATTATAGTTTTTGGGATATTTAAAAATATATTTATTTATGCATTTAAATAAATAACGTAAGTTTCTTTTTTTAAAAAATTAAAAATCGAATCACATGGTGTAACACCCTGAATTTGGGGTATAAAATTTCTTTTTAAGTACCTACCAAATTTAGGCGTTACTCTTGTAACCTCTCTCTAGCTTCTCTCTCTCTCTTTTCCTTTGGAGTAGATTTAGCTTAATTAGGAAGGGATTAACTATTTATTTTTGCCAAAATATTATGACTCATGAAATGTTGCATCATGCTGAGCTTAAATATCCTTTAAATTGTTGCACATGGTTGAATTAGTGTGAATTTAAAACTTGGTTTGAATTTGAATTGAAAACCTTAGAGAAAAAGAAATAGACAAGCAATTAGAAATTCTAGGAAAATAGAAAATCCCAAACCAGCCCAAACCGGCCCAGTCTAGCCCAGCGGGGTCATGCGCGCCCGCGCCGCGCTGACAGGTTGGCTCCACCTGTCAGCGGCAGTTTCCCTCCACGCGCACTCCCTCCCCCTCTCCCTCTGCCCGGTGGGGCTGCTCTATCGGTGCCAGTTTCCCTCGCCCGCGCACCCCTTTCCCTCTCTGCCTCGCTGGCCCGTCTCATCAGCACACTGAACCATTTTCCCCGTGCCCACTCCCTCTCGCTGCGCCATGGGACCCCCCTGTTAGCTCCGCCTTCCCCGCGCCCCACCGTGGACCAGCACTCGCGCACTCGCGCACGCACGCTGAGATCCCTGACCACGTCGCCCGCCCATGCACCCCAGGTCCCTTTTGAGCACCGCCCGCACCCGCACTCGCTCCCCCGCCCCATTTTGCGCAAGCTCACCCTCTCTCGCGCTCTGCCCTCGCCGCTCGACCTCGCTAGAGACCCACGCCCTCCGTGCCGGTCACTTAGCTCGCCAGAAGCCACGCCAAGCAACCCCGAGCTTCGCCCCGAGGTGAGACACCCGTTCCCATGCTCAGTTTCCTCAATTATGCTTTGTCGTCGGCCAATTTCGGCTTCGCCGGAGTTCGGCCATGGTGGTCCGCCGTGCCCGCTCGGTGACCAGCTGAATTAGCCTGGTCCAGCGCCCCCGCGTCGGTCCCTGATGTTCCCCTCGCTCTACTAAAGATAGTCCATGCCCTAGTGCGCCTCAGACCCCCCTCTCCATGGCCACGATTTCTCACCAGAGTTGCCCCGACCCGCCCGGAGCCTTTCCTCCGCCGTTCTCCCCTCTCTATCCCTGGGGACATGGTCAAAGCCCCACCAGTGAGTTCGCCGAGTCTTCCTCTTCTTTTCTAGCCAGTCTCGGCGACCCTACAACCACCATAGCCCGCACCCGCCCCAACTCCGGCGACTTCATCGCCGTGAGCAGGAGCGGTGTAACACCCGGGCTTTAAAGAACAAAGCCGGGTGCATCTCATACATGTGCCAAAGAAGACAACATATATAATAACAGAGTGTATAGAGATAAATGTCATAAAACATCAGAGTATTTATTACATAGCGGAAGTCTTATTACAAAATAAAGATAAATATAAAACGAACTAAGGATCGATGGCGCCAATGTCGACTGAGAAACGCCACCTAGATCAGATCGAACTCCTCAGTGTTAGGCAGCTCCTCTTCAACCACCTGTTCTTCTCCTGTGGGGGGGGGGGTGTGAGACAGCAAGAGTGAGCTCACATACGATCATAGCTCAACAAGTCGTGGGGAATAATGTGGCATGAACTCACCAAAGGTGGGAGTTCATGTAGTGTAAGGCTGATCAATGAAATAAAGGCTAAGGCTGAGCATTGCTTTTATAAGTTGGTCAAAATTTTATTAGCAATTACTAAGTGTAAGTAAATACCAAACCTTAGTAATAATAAAGAACAGTAATAATAAAATAATCCCAAATGCGATGCAAATGACAAATTAAACTTAAGTTCCATAGTTAATCATGTGAGGGTCCGAGCCGCTCTTGACCGTGAGCACGACTAGTATACTAGTTTTACACTTTGCAGAGGTTGCGCATCTTTACCCACAAGTCGTGTATCCCATGTCGCCAGGGTTTGCAAGGCCCTTAGACACTACCGAGGTGAATGGCTAGGGATCCACTACGAGGCCTTTACAAAGTTCCACTAGCTTCCGAAAACCCGCTACAGTTTATGGGAAGATCCAGTACAGGGTTCCTGGCTGATAGCCATCGCAGCAAAATCAACCAGGGACCTCCCCGCACTGACCTCTCCCCTACTGCCCTTGCCCCTTTCGGGTAAGGTAGTCTTCCACTAGCTTTCCTAATTAGTCAGCCAAGGGCGTCCCATTAAACCCTTGTGGTAGCACTGTTTTCCCGGGTGGTCGCTCCATGTTCCCATTAATTTAATGATCTTAACATGAACAATAATAATAACAAGATAATAACAGAATAATCATGAATAATGAATCTCCATACCCAATCCACATAAAGCAATAGCAAGTACTACCCAAAAATATTTCAGGGGTGAACAAGGTATAGAGGTAATCAAAACTGGGGTAACATAAAGGCTCCCATCAAAATTAACCTATGCAGATCATTAAAATTAATAAGAACATGGCTGGGAAAAGTAAGTGATCAAGGGCACAACTTGCCTGTAATGAGCTCCTGCTCAGCTACTTCTACTTGTTGAACCTCAGTTTTCACAGTGGCTTGCTCGTCTACTCGCATCAACACAATACATACATAGCATAGCCAAAATCAACATCACACCAAACAGATGAATGAAATATACAGTAAAAATCTACACATTAAAATGAAATCATAGGAACTGGAATCACTGAATTTGGAGTTATAAAATTTAAGTTATGAATTTCCTAAGATTTAAGGTGATTATAATAGGATTAAATGATAAATTTATTTTCTAACAGAGTTCATGTCAAAACAGTGATTCTAAATGATAGAGAATAATATTACAAAATTTTAGAAATTGGAATGACTCAATTTGGACTAAAAATGGATTTTCTATGATTTATACAAGTTCTAGCATTTAATTAATACTAAAAATTCATTTTTAAATGTATTTCTCTGGTTTTATTTATCCACTGGACTGGGCGTTATTTTCTGGAAAATGCAGGGGTTGCAGTGTAAAATCTCTAAGACCCAGTCAACAGTCACCGAGGATGGCGGGTTCTATTTTTGAAATTACCGAGGGCTCATATGCTATTGTGCCAGAACGACTAGGTGCGGTTTGATCTCGGCCGTCTGATCCTAACGAAGCGTCCAGATTAGACCTAGTCGGCCACGAACCGGTACGCTATGGGAACCACAGGATGCAAGATCTACGGCACAGGTTTTAAACAACTGGAATCAGCCAGGGCGCGTAGGATCGAAATCGAACGGACCAGATTTACCCGGCCGAATCCATACGCACGATCTAATTCGCGCCGTCCCTTTTCGATCCAACGGTGAACGACCCATCTTCTCTCCCTCACCAAACGCAGCAGCGCCGCCCGCGCTCGCGGCGGCCATCACCGGCGCTCAGCCACAACGGCGACTGCGCACCTTAAACCCTAATCTAAACCTCGCTACGCCTACTAGGAACGAAGGAGAATACGCGCAAGTAGTTTGTACCGAAAATCGTCGCGCAGAGGTCTCTGACACCGAGGACGCGCGGACGACGATGGCGGTGAATCGACGGCGACGAAATCCGGTGAAGAAGGCAGCTAATTCCGGGCAGAGCGGCCACCAGTATCTTTCCCCCAATCTTGGGGAAGGTCCCCGACCACACCGACGACGCGGATAATACCCAGACCGGAGTTTCCCCTCCCCGCGGCGAAGCTTCTTCCCCTCGGCGGCGGTGACGGCGCTCCTCTCACTCTGGGTTATCGCAACGGTGGTCTGGGCGAAGAAAGGGCAGAGGGAACGGGGCTTATTATCGGTTGGGGATGGAACGGCTGGAGCGATTCGGCCGGAAAGACCCGATTTCCCCGGCGGCGAAGTCGGCCCGCATCAGCGTCGCGGCGAGGTGGAGCGGTTCTGGCAACCCGGGTCCACGCGCCAGCGGCACCCGGGGCGAGCACGAGCGCAAGGAGCTGACCAATGGGGCCAGAATGTCGGCCCACGCGCGCTGTGAGGGGGTGATAGCCAGAGGGGCCCATGTGTCGATACCGGCGAGTGGAGTGGATGACAACGTGGGCCCACTCGACAGTGTGCCATGCGCAGTAGAAGCAGATCGGGCCGCGCAGGAGGGAATTGGGCCGGCTAGGAATTGGGCCCAAAGTGAGGTCTGCTTTCATTTTTTTCTTTTTACAATTTCTGATGTCCTTTCTCTCCATTTTCAAACCCAAATTTGAATTCAAACTTAAGCTCATCACTATAAAATTCATGCTTGTGGAATTAGGGGTTTTAGTTCTGGATATATTTATTTATATATATTATTTATATTTTTCATATCATTTTTTTTCTCCTTCTCATTTCCAAAAACCCTAGGTTCAATTTAGGATTTAATCCAATTTCTAGTCATTTTATATTATTGTTATTTTTATTTAATGCACAACATAAAAACTCCAACAAATGCACTCTTTCTTTATTTCAAAATAATTGTTTTATTTAGTCACGCTCAATTACATAGGTGCTCTTTTTATGATGCAAATGAAACACACAAAATGAGGAGCTCTCTTTATTACTCTTGGTATACAACTTGAGTATTACAAATCCTACCCCCCTTAAAAATAATCTCGTCCTCGAGATTTAAGAAGATCTAGGGAAAAGGTGGGGAAAATCTATACGAAGCTCTTCTTCTCTTTCCCAAGTTGCTTCATCTTCACCGTGGTGGCTCCATTGAACTTTGCACATCTTTATAACTTTACTCCTCGTAACTCGAGTCAAAGTATCCAGAATCTTGATGGGGTACTCAGCATAAGTCAAATCTTCCTGAACACTAAGGTCTTCCATTGGTAACTGTTCTTCAGGTACCCTGAGACATTTCTTCAGCTGAGATACATGAAATACATCATGAACATCCGCGAGATGATCCGGTAACTCCAATTGATATGCAACTTCTCCCACTCGCTTTAAGATTAAGAAGGGTCCAATAAAGCGAGGGGACAACTTTCCTTTGACTTTAAATCTTCTCATGCCCCAGAGTGGTGACACCTTCAAATAGACATAATCACCCTCCTTAAACTCAAGTAGTCTTCTCCGGGTGTCAGCATAGCTTTTCTGCCTGGATTGTGCAGTTCTCAAATTCTCCCTGATCTGTTGGACTTGTTCCTCTGCTTCCTGTATAATCTCAGGTCCAAACAACTGCCTTTCACCAGTTTGATTCCAATACAAGGGAGTCCTGCACTTTCTGCCATATAAAGCCTCAAACGGTGACATCTTCAAGCTGGCCTGATAGCTATTATTATATGAGAACTCCGCATACGGTAGACTCTTATCCCAACTACCACCATGCTTAAGAGCACAAGCTCTTAACATATCTTCAAGCACTTGGTTAGTCCTCTCAGTCTGTCCATCAGTCTGGGGATGGTAAGCCGAACTAAAATTCAATCTTGTATCCAATGACTCGTGCAACTTCTTCCAATATCGAGAGGTAAACTGTGATCCTCGATCTGACACAATCTTCTTTGGCACACCATGCAGGCATACAATCCGTGCCATGTACAACTCTGCCAACTTAGCACCTGAATACGTGGTCTTCACTGGAATAAAGTGGGCTACTTTAGTTAGCCTGTCCACAATCACCCATATAGAATCATATCCAGCAGACGTGCGGGGTAATCCAACAATGAAGTCCATGCCAATCTCTTCCCATTTCCACTCAGGTATCTTCAGTGGGTGCAATAGTCCGGCTGGCCTCTGGTGTTCGGCCTTAACTCTTTGGCATACATCGCACATAGCCACATGTGCAGCCACATCTCTCTTCAATCCATACCACCAATACTTTTGCTTCAAATCCTGATACATCTTAGTGCTCCCAGGGTGGATAGAATAAACTGAATCATGTGCTTCCTTCAATATGGTTTCCCGAAGACTATCAATATCGGGAACACAGATCCGATTCTTGAACCATATCGTGCCTTGCTCATCCTCCGTGAACTCTGGGCCTCTTCCTTCAGTAATAAGATCCTTAATCTCCTGAATCTTAGCATCGCCAATCTGACCTTTCCGAATTTCTTGCTCCAAGGTAGGTTCCAATTCAATAGTCACTCCTTCCGTATGTGTAACAATTCCCAGGTTGAGCCTCTCAAAGTCTTTTGCTAATTCATCAGGTAGCTGGACAACGAAAGCGGAGTGAACATGCTCCTTCCGACTCAAGGCATCTGCAACCAAATTCGCCTTGCCTGGGTGATAGTGAATCTCCAAGTCATAATCCTTAATGAGCTCCAACCAACGACGCTGTCTAAGGTTGAGATCCTTCTGAGTGAATATATACTTCAAACTCTTATGATCCGTGTATACTTGGCACTTAGTTCCCATAATGTAGTGTCTCCAAATCTTAAGTGCATGCACAACGGCAGCCAGCTCTAAGTCATGGGTGGGGTAGTTCAATTCATGCTTCCTCAACTGACGAGATGCATAGGCAATCACATGACCATCTTGCATAAGCACACATCCAAGTCCTTGGCCACATGCATCACAATAAATGTCAAATCCCTTCTGCAGATCTGGCATAATCAGTACTGGAGGTGACATCAATCTCTCCTTCAATTGATCAAAACTCTCTTGGCATTTCTCATCCCACTTAAATTCTCTTCCTTTCTCCAAAAGCGATGTCATGGGCTTAGCAATCTTAGAAAATCCTTCAATAAATCTCCGATAATATCCTGCGAGTCCCAAGAAACTCCGAATCTCCGTAACTGTAGTGGGCACTCTCCACTCCATTATCTCCTTTACTTTAGCAGGATCCACGGCTATTCCTCCATTAGAAATAATATGACCAAGAAATGGCACTTCGCCAATCCAAAACTCGCACTTGCTGAACTTAGCATAGAGTTGATTATCTCGTAACTTCTGTAGCACCAACCTTAGATGTTGTTCATGATCACTTTCATTCTTGGAATAGATAAGAATATCGTCGATGAATACCACGACGAATCTGTCCAAATACTCCATAAACACTTTGTTCATCAAATTCATGAAATAAGCCGGTGCATTGGTCAATCCAAATGACATAACAGTAAACTCATATAATCCATATCGAGTCGAGAAAGCCGTCTTGGGAATATCTGATGGTCTAATCCTCATCTGATGGTAACCGGATCGGAGATCAATCTTCGAAAATACTCTTGCTCCTCGCATCTGATCAAATAAATCCTCAATACGGGGCAACGGATACTTGTTCTTCACCGTAACATCATTAAGAGATCTATAATCCACACACATCCGTTGCGATCCATCCTTCTTCTGTACAAATAACACCGGTGCTCCCCAAGGTGAGGAACTTGGACGAATGTAACCAGCCTCTTGTAACTCCGTCAACTGCTTCTTAAGTTCCTTCAGCTCTTCTACGGACATTCTATATGGCCGTTTAGAAATAGGGGCGGTTCCAGGTAGGAGATCAATAACAAACTCAACTTCTCTATCAGGTGGCATCCCTGGTAACTCCTCTGGAAAGACATCCGGAAAATCTCTAACCACCCGGATGTTGTCACCAACAAACTCCTCAGGCATAAAGAACATTGCACGCATGGATGAGGAGGTTACTGCAATATTAACTTGAAATCTTTCTCCCTTAGTAGTAGTGAGTTCTATGGTACCTCTACCACAAGCTATAACGGCCTTTGCCTTTCTCAGCCATGACATACCAAGGATCAGATCTATACTGCTTGACTCTAATATTATAGCAGTAGCTCCAAATTCTCTACCCATAATGGTTAATGTCAATCTACGTGTCATTTGATTTGCCTCAACAGGCCCTTTAGGTGTAATTACTATCAGGGGTTTTCTCATATTTAGCAGTGGTATTTCATTTGTGTTGGCATATCTAGCAGACATGAATGAATGTGTGGCACCAGAATCAAATAATATGGTTGCAGGAATTGCATTAACATAAAACATACCAATTACGAGGTCCCCTCCATCCGGAGTATCATCAACACTGACTTGATTCACCCTGGCTATAGAATATCCCTTGCCAGGGGTCTGTTGCTTGTTCTGAGCTGGAGTAGTGGCAATCCTCTGTGGGCAGACATTTGCATAATGACCAATCTTCCCACACTTGAAACACTGAGTGCCCGGACTCTGTCCTGCAAACTTCGTCGGGGTGCCAGTAGGAGTAGCCTGTCGAGGAGGTGGAGTCCTCAGTGGTGATTGCGGAACTGGGCGTGGTCCTCCTGGTCGAGTCGGTGTACCCTGTGGTGAACTGTAGCGAGGACGAACGCTGCTGCTACCCTGTCCCTGTGAGATAGCCTTCCTCTTCAAATCTCCCAACTGAACACGCTTGTGTTCAATAGCCAGGGCCTTATCCAACAGTCTCTGAAATGATGGAAATGTGTGTGCCACTAGAGCATACTGCAGTGGTCCATTAAGTCCTTCAATGAAATGCTCCTGCTTCCTCTCATCTTCAGCAACTTCTTCAGGGGCATATCTGGATAGTTGAATAAACTTGTCTCTGTACTCGCTGACTGACATACTTCCTTGCTTCAGCGACAGAAACTCCTTCTTCTTAATCTTTATCATACCAGCTGGAATATGGTAGTTCCTGAACTGCGTACTGAACTCTGCCTAGGTAATAGTATCAGCAGCATCGTGGGCAGCAGTATAAGAATCCCACCAGTCCGCAGCAGGACCAGTCAGACGTCCAGAAGCATATAAAACCTTCTCCCGGTCGGTGCATTGTGCAATATTCAGCATCTTCTCAATTGACTTCAGCCAATCATCCGCGTCCAGTGGATCAGGTGAGCTAGCGAATGTAGGCGGCTTATGACTCATGAACTCCCGGTGCTTATCCCGAGGTGGAACTGGTGGTGGTGGAGGCAGTGGCACTTGTTGCTGTTGTTGTTGCATTTGCTGTTGCAGCTGCTGTTGTTGCGCCCTCCTTTCCTGGCGTATCTCATCTCGCTCCTGGCGCAACTCCTGGCGTATGTCTTCTCTTTCCTGTCGCATCTCTTGGCGTTCTTGCTGCATCTGGGCACGCATATCAGCCATGGTGTCTGCCATTTGCTGCATCACCGCCATCTGAGCAGCAACCAGTGGGTCAACTCCGCCTGGTGGAGGATTGGGAGGATTCATCCCTGCAGGTTGTGGCTGAGGTTGTCTTCGAGTGTGTTGGTTAGGAGGCAAATCAATTCCACCACCCCTCCTGGTATTGACCATCTGAGTTAGATACATATGGTAAGAAAGAGCAGTAGACAAGGCAGTAATTACAATCATGTTACTTTGGGGGATTTATTAGCTAAGCAGATTAATATTTCACCTACTATAGCTAACTCAATACCTTATGTTGGTACATGCTAAGATGTCCATCTATACTATTCCAAACAATCAAAGAAGCAAATCAGGCATTGATCATCAGAACAATCAACCAATATTTTTAATAGAGAAAATAGTTTTAACTTTTGTTTTGGGTTCCCTAACTCTTAAGAATGTCATAGGGGTAGGGATTCCAAGGTGTGAAATCCATCTTGTCTCAGAGTAGAAAAGGCAAGAATGATCAGAGTAGAACAGTAGAAGGTGAGACAGGATCAAGATAAGTGTAGAAAGAATCAGAGTAAGGTGAGTGTAGAATGAATCAGAATGAGATAAGTAGGTAAGGGTTTGTCCAGTCTATCTAGGTTTCGTCCTACAGTCAACATTTCCTCTGATACCACTTCTGTAACACCCGGGCTTTAAAGAACAAAGCCGGGTGCATCTCATACATGCGCTAAAGAAGACAACATATATAATAACAGAGTGTATAGAGATAAATGTCATAAAACATCAGAGTATTTATTACATAGCGGAAGTCTTATTACAAAATAAAGATAAATATAAAACGAACTAAGGATCGATGGCGCCAATGTCGACTGAGAAACGCCACCTAGATCAGATCGAACTCCTCAGTGTTAGGCAGCTCCTCTTCAACCACCTGTTCTTCTCCTGTGGGGGGGGTGTGAGACAGCAAGAGTGAGCTCACATACGATCATAGCTCAACAAGTCGTGGGGAATAATGTGGCATGAACTCACCAAAGGTGGGAGTTCATGTAGTGTAAGGCTGATCAATGAAATAAAGGCTAAGGCTGAGCATTGCTTTTATAAGTTGGTCAAAATTTTATTAGCAATTACTAAGTGTAAGTAAATACCAAACCTTAGTAATAATAAAGAACAGTAATAATAAAATAATCCCAAATGCGATGCAAATGACAAATTAAACTTAAGTTCCATAGTTAATCATGTGAGGGTCCGAGCCGCTCTTGACCGTGAGCACGGCTAGTATACTAGTTTTACACTCTGCAGAGGTTGCGCATCTTTACCCACAAGTCGTGTATCCCATGTCGCCAGGGTTTGCAAGGCCCTTAGACACTACCGAGGTGAATGGCTAGGGATCCACTACGAGGCCTTTACAAAGTTCCACTAGCTTCCGAAAACCCGCTACAGTTTATGGGAAGATCCAGTACAGGGTTCCTGGCTGATAGCCATCGCAACAAAATCAACCAGGGACCTCCCCGCACTGACCTCTCCCCTACTGCCCTTGCCCCTTTCGGGTAAGGTAGTCTTCCACTAGCTTTCCTAATTAGTCAGCCAAGGGCGTCCCATTAAACCCTTGTGGTAGCACTGTTTTCCCGGGTGGTCGCTCCATGTTCCCATTAATTTAATGATCTTAACATGAACAATAATAATAACAAGATAATAACAGAATAATCATGAATAATGAATCTCCATACCCAATCCACATAAAGCAATAGCAAGTACTACCCAAAAATATTTCAGGGGTGAACAAGGTATAGAGGTAATCAAAACTGGGGTAACATAAAGGCTCCCATCAAAATTAACCTATGCAGATCATTAAAATTAATAAGAACATGGCTGGGAAAAGTAAGTGATCAAGGGCACAACTTGCCTGTAATGAGCTCCTGCTCAGCTACTTCTACTTGTTGAACCTCAGTTTCCACAGTGGCTTGCTCGTCTACTCGCATCAACACAATACATACATAGCATAGCCAAAATCAACATCACACCAAACAGATGAATGAAATATACAGTAAAAATCTACACATTAAAATGAAACCATAGGAACTGGAATCACTGAATTTGGAGTTATAAAATTTAAGTTATGAATTTCCTAAGATTTAAGGTGATTATAATAGGATTAAATGATAAATTTATTTTCTAACAGAGTTCATGTCAAAACAGTGATTCTAAATGATAGAGAATAATATTACAAAATTTTAGAAATTGGAATGACTCAATTTGGACTAAAAATGGATTTTCTATGATTTATACAAGTTCTAGCATTTAATTAATACTAAAAATTCATTTTTAAATGTATTTCTCTGGTTTTATTTATCCACTGGACTGGGCGTCATTTTCTGGAAAATGCAGGGGTTGCAGTGTAAAATCTCTAAGACCCAGTCAACAGTCACCGAGGATGGCGGGTTCTATTTTTGAAATTACCGAGGGCTCATATGCTATTGTGCCAGAACGACTAGGTGCGGTTTGATCTCGGTCGTCTGATCCTAACGAAGCGTCCAGATTAGACCTAGTCGGCCACGAACTGGTACGCTATGGGAACCACAGGATGCAAGATCTACGGCACAGGTTTTAAACAACTGGAATCAGCCAGGGCGCGTAGGATCGAAATCGAACGGACCAGATTTACCCGGCCGAATCCATACGCACGATCTAATTCGCGCCGTCCCTTTTCGATCCAACGGTGAACGACCCATCTTCTCTCCCTCACCAAACGCAGCAGCGCCGCCCGCGCTCGCGGCGGCCATCACCGGCGCTCAGCCACAACGGCGACTGCGCACCTTAAACCCTAATCTAAACCTCGCTACGCCTACTAGGAACGAAGGAGAATACGCGCAAGTAGTTTGTACCGAAAATCGTCGCGCAGAGGTCTCTGACACCGAGGACGCGCGGACGACGATGGCGGTGAATCGACGGCGACGAAATCCGGTGAAGAAGGCATCTAATTCCGGGCAGAGCGGCCACCAGTATCTTTCCCCCAATCTTGGGGAAGGTCCCTGACCACACCGACGACGCGGATAATACCCAGACCGGAGTTTCCCCTCCCCGCGGCGAAGCTTCTTCCCCTCGGCGGCGGTGACGGCGCTCCTCTCACTCTGGGTTATCGCAACGGTGGTCTGGGCGAAGAAAGGGCAGAGGGAACGGGGCTTATTATCGGTTGGGGATGGAACGGCCGGAGCGATTCGGCCGGAAAGACCCGATTTCCCCGGCGGCGAAGTCGGCCCGCATCAGCGTCGCGGCGAGGTGGAGCGGTTCTGGCAACCCGGGTCCACGCGCCAGCGGCACCCGGGGCGAGCACGAGCGCAAGGAGCTGACCAATGGGGCCAGAATGTCGGCCCACGTGCGCTGTGAGGGGGTGATAGCCAGAGGGGCCCATGTGTCGGTACCGGCGAGTGGAGTGGATGACAACGTGGGCCCACTCGACAGTGTGCCATGCGCAGTAGAAGCAGATCGGGCCGCGCAGGAGGGAATTGGGCCGGCTAGGAATTGGGCCCAAAGTGAGGTCTGCTTTCATTTTTTTCTTTTTACAATTTCTGATGTCCTTTCTCTCCATTTTCAAACCCAAATTTGAATTCAAACTTAAGCTCATCACTATAAAATTCATGCTTGTGGAATTAGGGGTTTTAGTTCTGGATATATTTATTTATATATATTATTTATATTTTTCATATCATTTTTTTTCTCCTTCTCATTTCCAAAAACCCTAGGTTCAATTTAGGATTTAATCCAATTTCTAGTCATTTTATATTATTGTTATTTTTATTTAATGCACAACATAAAAACTCCAACAAATGCACTCTTTCTTTATTTCAAAATAATTGTTTTATTTAGTCACGCTCAATTACATAGGTGCTCTTTTTATGATGCAAATGAAACACACAAAATGAGGAGCTCTCTTTATTACTCTTGGTATACAACTTGAGTATTACAAGCGGCACCGCCCGCAGCCATCAGCCCTTCCGGCATTGATCTCCACCATCCGATTCGGATCGCACGGCCCAAATCACGGGATACCGCTTCGCGCACGCGCGCCGTACATCCGGACCCACTTGTCGGTCGTTTGTGCCCTTGGCACCGGGCCCGATCGGTCAGTCCGCCTCCCCACCTCGGTCGCTGACCGCCCTGTCCCACTGGTCAGTGCGGCCCGCGCCCGCGCCCGCGTCCGCGCGCTTGCCCGCGGATCTAATCTCGGCCGTTGATTTTAGATCTAACGGTTGAGCAGACCCAGCACCCCTTCGCGTGGCAGTTTTGCGTAAGAAACCCTCGATTTGTTGGGAATCAACCCGCCGTCCCTAGTTTTCGTGCGCAGGCCCCTGTAATCTTGCAGATTGAACCCTAGGCTTTTAAATAATTACAGAATTAGATCTATTTTCATATTTTAAACTCCCAAACTTGTTTATTTCATATCTTTTGCATATGAACTCCACATTTAGTGATTCAAACTGCAAAATGTTCATAGGAATATTCTTGTTTAAATAAATTAGGTTCATTCAATGTCTGTACACTCTAATTTTTGTGTCTAACTATAGATTAGTGTATGCATTGTTTTATTCACTTAATAAAATAAATACAAGGAAAACCCTAATGGTTAAAGAATATTTAATCTTGTGAGATTAAAAATGTGTACTACATGAATTTATCTCTGGTTTAACTTTTATGTCTCATTAAAAGGAATAGAATCAGATTATGTAATCATGGAGAACACTTAAAGAATAATCAACTACTAAATGAAATTAGTTTACCCTATAATTTAAACTCCCTTTTGAGTTTATACTTTTCTTTTTGAGATGTGTTCCCATGTTTGTACATGATTGATGTGCTATTTATTGGTCATTTACCAAATGTATTGAATGCATGATCGCTTTATTTAGACAACGAGCAGTCCGTGGTTCCTGAGTGTGTTGCTGAAGATCTTCCTGGGCAACAACCTGGTGAAGGCAAGTGTCCTCTGACCTATTATGTCCTACTTACTCTATAATTCACTGTCCCACATTACCTTATTTGAAACCTAAGGATTGACTAGTTTGTATTTACTTATTCTTGTTTACCTTTTTGGGTTAATCATGGTTAGCTTATGCTATTGCTCCAACTTAATCAATGAACATGATGTGAACATTTATGATACGATGATATTATCCTGATGATGATATTGTGATAATTTAGGGGGCCCAGGCCATTTTCCTGAGTACCTCTCTATAAGGACCTTTTCATGGAGTGACCACCAGGGATAACAGTGCAACCATGAGGGTGGAATGGGACGCCCTTAGCTGATTAATTAGATGAACCTGGGGTGTAGTTGGCTTTGCCTAAGGGCCATCAATGGGTGTTGGAGCGTAGTGCTCACTCTGCCAAGGGGGCGCAGAGGTTCATTCGATTTGGTTTTGTTAGTCACCCACCTTGGGGAGGTGTACTGTGTTTGTACGACTGGCGAAACCTAACGAGCAGCTATGCACCAGGGGAGTCCTTGTAAAGGCTACGTAGTGTATCCCTAGCCATTCACCTTGGTAGTGAAGATCGGGTATATACAACCTAGGCTGGAAAGGGATCACGACTCGTGGGTAAAGTGTGCAACCTCTGCAGAGTGTTAGAAACTGGTATATCATCCGAGCTCATGGTTAAGAGCAGCCTTGGGATCCTCTTTAATTAGAAGACTTTGATTACTTTTATGATGATGGTTAATAATGTTGGTTATAATTTTGATGTCTGGTGTTTCCTCTTGGAGGGAGTACTTTTGGGTAATAACCGGGTTTATTACTAAAGCTTGGCTCTACTAATAGTAATAAATACTTGACCAACTAAAAGCAACTACTTAACCTTAACTCCACATACAGCTAGTCCACTTTAGCCAAACAGGACATTTGCTGAGTACGTTGATGTGTACTCACCCTTGCTTTACAAACCAGCCCACCCCAGGTTGTCCCCACTGTACTCAGTGCTCAGGAGGAGATGTTGGCAACATGGAGGACTTTGAGGAGTTCTAGGACTACAACGAGTTCTAGTTTTCTTAGTGGCAAACCCCTATTCAGCTGCCTGTGTAGGCCTTATCTACTACGAACGTGTTTCCGCACTTTGATATTAATGTTAATGACTATGACCATGTATTAGACTCTATGGATGTCTTGGACATCTTATTGTAATAAAAGTACCTTTCCGCTATTTACTTTGAGCAATGTGTGATGATGTCCAATTATGTAATCGCTATGTACGTGAGTTTCTGATCCTGGCACGTACATGGTTCGCATTCGGTTTACCTTCCAAAACCGGGTGTGTCATAAGTGGTATCAAAGTCTTACTGACTCTAGGACCGCTAACCTAGACTAGAATGGTCGCTCTAAGGACTATAGACTCCTACTCTTACCATGACCTTTAGTGTCATTTCAAAAGGTGGTCATTTTTTGACCAATTCTATGTTATTACTCATCTTACAAAAATTTTGTCTCACTTTTCTTTCTGGTTACTTGCTGGTCATATAGTTCTACTCTCACTCTTGTGCTTATGATGTCTTTTGTAGATGGCTCGTCTTAGATGCACTACACGTAAGTCATTGATCCCCTTTTTGCCTTCTCGCCTAGCGGAGCGTCCACTGCATCACACAGTGACAGGTCAGTCCAGTCACCTAGAGAAACTGCATCGTCGCCTACACAAGGAGCAGGAGCGCCGATGCCAGGAGTAGGACTAGGAGCAGCAGGACTCTTCCCCCTCGCCTCAGCAGGAGGTGGAGTCTGGGAGGCAGTCTTCCCCTGCACTTCAGCTAGAGATGCCGCCTGCACCACCACAAGGCATCCCAGCTACTGGAGGAGACCCTAACGGAGACGGAGACGACAACGACACCGGTGGCAGTTTGAACCACAGCACGGAGCTCTCGGAGGAGCAAGAGCCTGAGGGGTGGATCGCTAGACCCATCACTCGCGATGCCACTCGCGGGTGTCACTTCCACGACGCTCTCGACACCTTGCTGCAGGCCTTCGACCGACACACTTGGTCCATTGAGTATCGTTGTGTAGTCTACCAACATCGTCGCAGGTTATACCCGGACCAGTGGGAGGCTACTTGCTTGGTGCGCCGTCCGGACAATGATATCCGAGGTGCAGAGGACTTCTCAGAGCACTATTCTATCACTGAGAGGGATACTATCGAGGCAGCCATGCAAGATGCAGCACGACGTGCACTTTCTTAGTATTGCTTGTTGTTCAGCGGGGTAGCCGATGGCCTCGACCTGAAGTACTACCCTCGCCGTTCGACAGGCAGTGCTGGAGGTGTGATTATCTCGCCTATTGGTGAGGGCAATCCTAGGCTACACTGAGATGGACCACGCCCTTGACAAGTTGGGCAAGGTTCGGGCGGAGGTTGCGGAATTGCGTGCTGAGTGTGCAGCACGCCACTATTTGGATGGTGGTTCTCCCGCCCTATTGGGATTCAACACCCTTACCGTTCACCGCCCCATGGTCGCTTCGAGTATGGTACCCTAGACTGTAGGACCCAGATAGATTTGGATCCATAGATCAATAGAGTCAAAGTCTGTAATAATGCTTAATTCAGTGTCTTAGTCTTAGTTAGTCTTAGTTAGAGTTAGTTTGCTTATCATATGTTGGAATGCTTGTCATGATGAACATGTAATGAAGTTGGACCTTTGTAATGATTGTCATCAAGGTGTGGCATCCCCTCCAACTTGGTGTAGTTATTAATAAAGTCAGTTATCTAGTTGGGAAACCTATTTACTTCCACTTTCCTCTTTATCTGAGAAGCTGTGTTGAGAGTCAGTGAAGCTGATCAATTGTTAGTGCTATGAAGATCTTCCATATATCTTTTCTTATGCTAAAAGACTGTAGAGCCAGATCTGATATGTGTGCGCTTCCTACAGATGTCTGAGAACAGGCGCAGAGGTGCAAGGCGTGCTCAGCAGGAGCAGCAGGCACCCTAGGAAGATGCAGCTCAGCAACAGTTGCCACTGCCACCCCTAATGACCATTGAACAGATGTTCCTGATACAGACCCAAGCAGTCCAAGTGATTGGTCAGACCTTAGCAGCGATGCAGCATGTGCAGCAGCAGCCACCCCCACCTCAACCCTAAGTGCAAGTTCAGATGCCACAGGTGCCTAGAGACAAGCGAGCAGAATTCATGAGGGGTCATCCCCCTGTCTTTGCCCATTCTGCTGATCCCATGGACACCGAAGATTGGCTGCGTACCATGGAACATGAGTTGCACACTGCTCAGTGCAACGATCATGAACAGTCAGCTAAGGGGAGCAGCACAGTCTTGGTGGGAGTCTTACCTCGCCACCCATGCCGACCCTGAAGCCATCACCTGGGAGGAATTTAGGGACAACTTCTGTCGCTACCATGTGCCTGAGGGACTGATGATAGTAAGGAAGGAGGAGTTTCTAGCCTTGAAGCAAGGTCCCATGTCTGTCAGTGAGTACAGGGACAAGTTTCTGCAGCTGTCCCGTTATGCACCAGAAGATGTCAATATGGATGCCAAGATGCAGTACCGTTTCCTGAGAGGATTGATTGATATCCTTCACTACCAGTTGATGAACCACACTTTCCCTACCTCTCAGCATTTGATCGATAGAGCAATAATGACCGAAAGGAAGCATCGGTAGATGGATGACAGGAAACGTAAGCTTGGTGGATCTCAGGCCGGGAGTAGCAGCCATCCTCGCTACTCAAGCAACCCACCTCAGCAATTCAAGCAAGGTCACCAGCACTAGCATCAGCATCAGAACTAGTAGCAGCAGTACCAGAGGCAGTTTCCTCAGCAGCAGCAGCAGTATCGTCAGAACAACCAGTAGGGAGGAAATCAGTATCAGCACCAGAGCCACCAGGCACCTCGCCTTCCTTCCCCAGCAACCAACCAAAACAACCAAGCAACTCCAGCGCAAGGAGGAGGTTGTGCATGTTTTCACTGTGGGGAACAAGGCCATTAGGCGAATTATTGCCCAAAGAAAGTAGCTCAGCAGCAACCAACTCCCAATACCCCGGTCAAGTAGAATGCAATGCAACAAGGAGGCAACAACTGTGGGCAGCCTCGTGCCTAGTATGGAAAGGTGAACCACTTGGAGGCAGACACAGTGCAGGAGACTCCAGGAGTGGCACTAGGTATGTTCTTAGTCGAGTACCATTCTGCAAATGTGTTATTTGATACTAGAGCAACACATTCTTTTATGACTGCATCATGGGTAGAATTACACAATATACCAGCAGCACCCATGTATCCACCTATGATGGTTAGTTCAATTGGTGGGAGGACTCAAACGGATAGATTTTGCCCTAGAGCAAGAGTTCAAATAGGGGGTATAGAGTTCCCCGCTGATCTAATAGTTTTGGGTAACCAGGATGCAACTATAGATGTCATCCTAGGGATGAATTGGCTAACCAAGTATCAAGCCAGTCTTAGCTGTGACAAGAGAACGGTGAAGTTAGTATCCTTATCAAGAGATGAAGTGTTAGTGCATGGAGTTGGTCTTGTCTAGACCAAGAAAAGGAAGCTATCACCAAGTCACCGCCCATATTGAGGAAATTGAACCATCAGAAGCTATCAACATAGTGTCAGAATTCCCAGATGTGTTTCCTAAGGGGTTACCAGGTATGCCACCTGAAAGGAAAGTTGAATTTGCCATAGAGCTTATACCTAGAACCGCCCCTATTTCCAAGAGAGCCAATCGAGTGTCTGGGCCAGAATTGGTGGAACTCAAGAATCAGATTGATGAGTTGTTAGAGAAAGGCTACATCCGACCAAGTACCTCGCCTTGGGCAGCCCCGATGCTATTTGTGGAGAAGAAGGATGGAACAAATAGGATGTGCATTGACTACAGATCCTTGAATAAAGTCACTGTCAAGAATAAGTACCCCCTGCCTAGATTTGAAGACTTATTCGATCAGTTGATAGGAGCCAGTGTGTTCTCCAAGATAGATTTGAGGTCGGGTTACCATCAGCTCAGAATCCGGCCTTCGGACATACCAAAGATAGCCTTTATCACCAAGTATGGGCTATATGAGTTCATGGTCATGTCATTCGGTTTGACAAATGTGCCAGCTTATTTCATGTACTTGATGAACAGTGTGTTCATGGACTACCTTGACAAGTTCGTAGTGGTGTTCATTGATGATATCCTTGTATATTCCCAGAATGAACAAGCCCATGAAGAGCACTTAAGGAAAGTAGTGCAGAGGCTATGAGATTGCCAGTTGTATGCCAAGCTTAGCAAGTGCGAGTTCTGGATCAGCGAAGTCCTGTTCTTGGGTCATATTATAAATCGAGAGGGATTAGCTATGGATCCAAAGAAGATAGCAGCTATTCTGGACTGGAAAGCACCGAAAGATGCCCAAGGAATCAAGAGTTTCATTGGAATGGTCGGATACTATCGACATTTCATTAAAGGTTTCTCCAAGATTGCCAGGCCAATGACAGCTTTGTTGGCAAAGAAGGTTGAGTTCAAGTGGAACCTAGCATGCCAAAAGTCCTTTGAGACATTGAAGGAGAAGTTGACAACAACACTAGTATTGCTTCTGCCAGATGTCCACAAGTCATTCTCAGTATACTGTGATGCTTCATTCACCAGACTAGGATGTGTGTTAATGCAGCAAGGGAGAGTAGTGGTGTACTTGTCCCCCAGCTGAAGATTCATGAGAAAAATTATCCTACTCATGACCTAGAGTTAGCAGCAGTGGTTCATGCATTGAAGACCTGGAGGCACTATTTGTATGGGCGGAAGTGTGATATCTACATGGATCACAAGAGTCTCAAGTACATATTCACTCAGTCAGAGCTGAACATGAGGCAGCGAAGATGGCTCGAGTTAATCAAAGACTATGATCAAGAAATACATTACCACCCAGGCAAAGCAAATGTGGTTGTAGATGCTCTGAGTAGAAAGAGTCAAGTCAATATGTTGGCCACTCACCCGATGTCGTATGAGCTAGAGAAGGAATTCGACAGATTGAGTCTCGGATTACTGAACAACACTCAAGGGGTGACAATTGAACTAGAGCCCACTCTAGAGCAAGATATCAGGAAGAGCTAGAAGGATGATGAGAAGATCAACGAGATATGGCAGCTGATCATAGATGGAAAAGGCAAGGATTTCCATGAGGATGCAGAAGGAGTGGTATGTTTCAAGGATAGACTGTGTGTTCCCGACATCAAATCGATCCGGGAACTGATTCTCAAGGAAGCTCATGAGACAACATACTCTATACACCCTGGTAGCGAGAAGATGTACCAAGACCTGAAGAAAAGATTCTGGTAGTACGGTCTGAAAAGGGAGATAGCAGAGTATGTGGCTGTATGCGACAGTTGTCAGAGGATCAAGGCAAACATCAGAGGCCCACAGGTTTGTTGCAGCCGTCGCAGATTCCTCAGTGGAAATGGGATGAGATCGGAATGGACTTTATAGTTGGTTTGCCTCGCACTCGTACTGGTTATGACTCCATCTGGGTAGTAGTGGACCGTTTGACAAAGGCGACTCATTTCATACCACTAAAGACAACCTACAACAGTGCAGTGTTGGCCAAACTATACATGTCTCGGATTGTTTGCTTGCATGTCGTTCTTAAGAAGATAGTATCAGATAGAGGCACTCAGTTCACTTCTCATTTTTGGCAGCAATTGCATGAAGCTTTGGGTACACATTTGAAATTCAGTTCAGCTTACCACCCGCAAACGGATGGTCAAACAGAAAGAACCAACCAGATTCTTGAAGATATGTTAAGAGCTTGTGCTTTGCATGACAAGATATGTTGAAACAAGAGGCTACCATATGCAGAATTCTCCTACAACACCAGCTACCAAGCCAGTCTGAAGATGTCACCATTCGAAGCACTCTATGGGAGGAATTGCAGAACTCCGTTGCATTGGGACCAACCCGGCGAAAGGCAGGTGTTTGGTCCAAATATTATGCTTAAAGCTGAAGAGAATCTGAAGACAGCGCAGTCCAAACAGTGAAGCTATGCTGACACCCAAAGGAGAGAACTGAGTTTTGAAGTGGGAGATTATGTCTACCTGAAGGTGTCACCGATCAGAGGAACCAAAAGGTTTGGAGTCAAAGGCAAGCTAGCACCTCGATACATCAGACCTACCAGATTCAAGCAAGACGTGGAGAAGTGGCATATCAACTCAGTTTACTAGAGAATCTGTCAGCTGTGCATGATGTGTTTCACGTGTCTCAGTTGAAGAAATGCTTGCGAGTACCGGAAGAGCAGTTGCCAACAGAGGACCTTGAAGTTCAAGAGGATCTGACATATATTGAGAAGCCAACTCAGATTTTGGAGACAGCAGATCGGGTCACTCGGAGGAGCACTATCAGGATGTGTAAAGTCAAATGGGGCCATCACTTAGAAGAATAAGCAACCTGGGAAAGAGAAGATGATTTGAAAGCCAAGTACCCTGAGCTCTTTTCTAGCCAACCCTGAACCTTGAGGGCGAGATTCTTTTTAAGGGGGATAGGTTTGTAACACCCTAAATTTTGGGGTACAAAATTTCTTTCTAAGTACCTACCAAATTCAGGTGTTACTCTTGTAACCTCTCTCTAGCTTCTCTCTCTCTCTTTTCCTTTTGAGTAGATTTAGCTAAATTAGGGAGGGATTAATTATTTATTTTTGCCAAAACATTATGAGTCATGAAATGTTGCATCATGCTGAGCTTAAATATCCTTTGAATTGTTGCACATGGTTGAATTAGTGTGAATTTGAAACTTGGTTTAAATTTGAACTGAAAACCTTGGAGAAAAAGAAATAGAAAAGCAATTAGAAACACTAGGAAAATAGAAAATCCCAAAGCAGCCCAAACTGCGCCGCCTGACAGGTGGGCTCCACCTGTTAGCGGTAGTTTCCCTTCGCGCGCGCTCCCTCCCCCTCTCCCTCTGCCCGATGGGTTCGCTCTGTCGGTGCCAGTTTCCCTCGCCCGCGCGCCCCTTTCCCTCTCTGCCTCGTGGGCCCATCTCGTCAGCACGCCGAACCGTTTTCCCCCGCGCCCACTACCTCTCGCTGTGATGTGGGACCCCTTGTCAGCTCCGCCTTCCCCATGCCCCCTGTGGACCAACACGTGCGCACTCGCGCACGCATGCCGAGATCCCAGCAACGTTGCCCGCCCAAGCACTCTAGCTCCCTTTTGAGCACCGCCTGCACCCGCACTCGCTCCCCCGTCCCATTTTGTGCAAGCTCGCCCTCTCTCGCGATCTGCCCTCGCCTCTCAACCTCGCTAGAGACCCACGCCGGCCGTGCTGGTCACCTAGCTCGCCAGAAGCCGCGCCAAGCGACCCCGAGCTTCGTCCCGAGGTGAGACACCCGTTCCCATGCTCAGTTTCCACAATTATTCTTTGTCATCGGCCAATTTCGGCTTCATCGGAGTTCTACCGTGGCGGTCCGCCGTGCCCGCACGGTGACCGTCCGAATCAGCCTGGTCCAGCGCCCCCGCGTTGGTCCCTAATGTTCCCCTCGCTCTACTAAAGATAGTCTAGGCCCTAGCGTGCCTTAGACCCCCTCTCCATGGCTGTGATTCCTCACCAGAGTTGCCCTGACCTGCCCGGAGCCTTTCCTCCGCCGTTCTCCCCTCTCTGACCCCGGTCCCATGGTCAAAGCCCCACCAGTGAGTTCACCGAGTCTTCCTCTTCTTTTCTGGCCAGTCCCGGTGACCTTGCAACCGCCATAGCCCGCACCCACCCCAACTCTAGCGACTTCATCACCATGAGCAGGAGCGGCACCGCCCGCAACCATCAGCCCTCCCGGCATTCATCTCCACCATCTGATTCGGATCGCACCACCCAAATCATGGGATACCGCTTCACGCACGTGCGCCGTACGTCCGGACCGACTTGTCGGTCGTTTGTGCCCTTGGCATCGGGCCCGACCGGTTAGTCCGCCTCCCCGCCTTGGTCATGACCGCCTTGTCCCACTGGTCAGTGCGCGCCCGCGCCCGCGTCCGCACGCTCGCCCGTGGATCTGATCTCGGCTGTTGATTTTAGATCTAACGGTTGAGCAGACCCCGCACCTCTTCGCGTGGCAGTTTTGCGTAAGAAACCCTCGATTTGTTGGGAATCAACCCGTCGTCCCTAGTTTTCGCGCGCAGGCACCTGTAATCTTGCAGATTGAACCCTGGGCTTTTAGATAATTACAGAATTAGACCTATTTTCATATTTTAAACTCCCAAACTTATTTATTTCATATCTTTTGCATATTAACTCCAAATTTAGTGATTCAAATTGCAAAATGTTCATAGGAATATTGTCTATTTAAATAAATTAGGTTCATTCACAGTCTGCACACTCTAATTTTTGTGTCTAACTACAGATTAGTATATGCATTGATTTATTCACTTCATAAAATAAATACAAGGAAACCCTAATGGTTAAAGAATATTTAATCTTGTGAGATTAATAATGTGTATTACATGAATTTATCTCTGGTTTAACTTTTATGTCTCATTAAAAGGAATAGAATCAGATTATGTAATCATGGACTACACTTAAAGAATAATCAACTACTAAATGAGATTAGTTTACCCTATAATTTAAACTCCCTTTTGAGTTTATACTTTTCTTTTTAATATGTGTTCCCATGTTTGTACATGATTGATGTGCTATTTATTGGTCATTTACCAAATGTATTGAATGCATGATCGCTTTATTTAGACAACGAGCAGTCCGTGGTTCCTGAGTGTGTTACTGAAGATGTTCCTGGGCAACAACCTGGTGAAGGCAAGTGTCCTCTGACCTATTATGTCCTACTTACTCTATAATTCACTATCCCACATTACCTTATTTGAAACCTAAGGATTGACTAGTTTGTATTTACTTATCCTTGTTTACCTTTTTGGGTTAATCATGGTTAGCTTATGCTATTGCTCCAACTTAATCAATGAACATGATGTGAACATTTATGATACGATGATGTTATCCTGATGATGATATTGTGATACTATAGGGGGCCCAAGCCATTTTCCTGAGTACCTCTCCGTAAGGACCTGTTCATGGAGTGACCACCTAGGATAACAGTGCAACCATGAGGGTGGAATGGGACGCCCTTAGCTGATTAATTAGATGAACCTGAGGGTGTAGTTTGCTTTGCTTGAGGGCCACTAATGGGGGTCGGGGCATAGTGCTTGCTCTGCCAAGGGGGCGTAGTCACCCACCTTGGGGAGGTGTACTGTGTTTGTATGACTGGCGAAACCTAATGAGTAGCTATGAACCAGGGGAGTCTTTGTAAAGGCTACGTAGTGTATCTCTGGCCATTCAGCTTGGTAGTGAAGATCGGGTATATACAACCCAGGCTGGAAAGGGATCATGACTCGTGGGTAAAGTGTTTAACCTCTGCAGAGTGTTAGAAACTGGTATATCAGCCAAGCTCACGGTTAAGAGCAGCCTTGGGATCCTCTTTGATTAGAAGACTTTGATTACTTTTATGATGATGGTTAATAATGTTGGTTATAATTTTGTCTTTGGTATTTCCTCTTGGAGGGAGTACTTTTGGGTAATAACTGGGTTTATTACTAAAACTTAGCTCTACTAATAGAAATAAATACTTGACCAACCAAAAGCAACAGCTTAACCTTAACCCCAGATACGGCTAGTCCACTTTAGCCAAACGGGAGATTTGCTGAGTATGTTGATGTGTACTCACCCTTGCTTTACAAACCACCCCCACCCCAGGTTGTCCCCACTGTACTCAGTGCTTAGGAGGAGATGCTGGCAACGTGGAGGACTTTGAGGAGTTCTAGGACTACGACGAGTCCTAGTTTTTCTTAGTGGCAAACCCCTATTCAGCTGCCTGTGTAGGCCTTATCTACTACGTCTTGTATTTCCACACTTTGATATTAATGTTAATGACTATGACCATGTATTAGACTCTATGGATGTCTTGGACATCTTATTGTAATAAAAGTACCTTTCTGCTATTTACTTTGAGCAATGTGTGATGATGTCCAATTATGTAATCGCTGTGTACGTGAGTTTCTGATCATAGCACGTATATGGTTCGCATTCGGTTTACCTTCCAAAACCGGGTGTGACACATGGCCTCAGGCCCACGTCGAACATCTCCTCTGGGACCCACTAGCCAATTGAGCTCGTTCTTCTATCTCTTGCCTAGTTGCTCAGGACGAGCTGCTCGCACGCTCGCGCCGCCGCATGTGTGCACTGTCGACCTAGCTCCCACACTGCCATTCACTGCCCGCATCGTCTAGTCCCAGTGCCAGCCGTACCAGACTCCACACTATTCCTTCTCCCCTCCTCTCGTGGCTGTTCTGATTCTTGTGTCTGACGCTTGCTTCAAATCTCCATCAATGGAGTGGTTACAACTTTCGTTTCTTTGTGAATCAATATGGCACAACCACTACTGGAATCCGGCTCTTTACAGAGTGCTCGGCGTTTTGCCGAGTGCTTTTTGTCGGGCACTCGGCAAAGTCCTGCTCTTGGTAACGATCGCGTTTATAGAGAGAAGGATACCCGGCAAAGAAATACACTCGACAAAAAGAAATCTTTGTCGAGTGCCAAACACTCGGAGAATGGCGGCCCTCGGCAAAGGGCCATCAACGACCATCTACAAACGATGGCCGTTATCTTTGCTAAGCGCCGACCTTTGGCACTCAGCAAAGAAGCTTCTTTGCCGAGTGTTTGACGCCTAACACTCGGCAGAACATGCTTTGCCGAGTGCCATCCTTCGACACTCGACAAAGTGTATTTTATTTTTTCCTTTTCCCAACCAAACTTTTTGTGGTATGTTCCTACACTATGTAGACTTAAATGTTCAATTTTGGCACAATTATAAAAGTGTTTGCTATAGCTATTCGATTTAGTTCGTTTAATTGAATTTCTTCGGATAATTCAGATTTGAACTGCAAGTCACTCGAAAAATGGAAAACCGTGAATGCAAAAATGATATCCGTGTTAGTTAACACAAGTTACGACTGATTTCAGGAGCAGACCAGAATTTTCGAGCACCATGCTCACTAAATATGACCGTGAACTTGCTATCAAGTTGTTTAAAAATTGTATAAAACACAAACAAAGTCAAAAAATCATGAAACTTGTCCACATATCATAATATCATATGTAGATGCTGTGATAAGAATTTGAGAATGTTTCGAAAAAGTTGTGACGCACTATGTGTAGAAACCTAAGTGACCTACAAATGAAATTATAGAGTTTCAATGTAGACCGACTAGGTTTCTACATGTAGTGCATCACAACTTTCTCCAATCATTCTAAAATTTTTATCACAACCTCTACATATGATATCATGACATGTGGACAAGTTTCATAATTTTCTGACTTTTTTTGTGTTTTATAAAATTTTTAAACAACTTGATGGCAAGTTCACAGTCATGTTTAGTGAGCATGGTGCTCGAAGATTCCGGTCTGCTTCTAAAATCGGTCGTAACTTGTGCTAAATAACATGGATATCATTTTTGCATGCATGGTTTTCCATGTTTCGAGTGACTTGCAGTTCAATTGTGAATTATCCAAGAAAAATCAATTAAACGAACTAAATCTAGTAGTTATAGGAAACACTTTTTTAATTGTACCAAAATGGTACATGTAGGTCTACAAAGTATAGGCACAAATCACAAAAAAGTTTGGCTGGAAAAAGAAAAAAGATAAAAATATACTTTGCCGAGTGTCAAGCCAGGTAACACTCGGCAAAGTGTTTTTTAAAATTATACTAGTAGGTTACCCGTGCGTTGGAACGACTCACAACAATACCCACGTAAATTATCCACAAAAAGATTTCAAGATTTTTTATTGATTGTCTCTGCTTTTCACATAATAATTTTTTATGAACGCACGGGTACCATAGGCAGCAAATCAGAGACCCCCATCCCTCGCCTCCCCCACTTCCAAGGTTTCGTAGAGCAGGAGGGGAAGGAAGAGGCGAACATACCTATTCGTTGTCGGAGAAGGACACGACGAAGATCTGGGCATCTAGAGACGACATAGGTAGTATACCGCTAGATATATAGGGAGAGAGCATCTGGAGAAGCCCAGCCAGAGCAGCTCCATACCGAGAGGCACACACACCAGGCATCAGTCCGAGAAGGGCGAGAGAATGCGAGTGTCTTCCCAGTCCTGGACCCGCCGAACCGACACAACACCATCACCAACTCCGTAGCATATGCTGACTGCTGCCACGCTATGGGCCATGGTTGTCCAATATCTTAGACCTGGACTCCTCGTCGCCATGATAACCTAAGAGTGGCAGGCGCCACCATGTCCTCCTCGATGGCACGCACAGAGAAAGGCCAGGAGCATGACTAGCTCGCCCCGTACCCGCATCGACGAGCATTGGTTGGCTCGCGGCTGCGACCATGGGCGGGGGCAGCAGGTTGGGGAGGAAGAACAGTGCGAAGGCCAGGAAGACGAATGGGGCGTCCAACAATAGCGAAAACGATGATGTGTGCATGATGTGAAACCTCCTCGTGGACTTGCAATAGCCACTACGCGAGTCAGTGTCAGGGCTGGTGTCGGACAAATACGGGGAGGAGGCGCCTGCTCCTACGCCATCTGCCGAGAATGGGGTGGCGCGAAGGTGGAGGCATGAGGGGAGAGAAAAAAGAAGTAGAATGGCGAACGAGGTGGTGGCAACTGAGGCGAGGACCATCATTACTGTGCAGAGGTATGGATGGCCAAATGGGCCATGTCTAGCGAGTCGGCCCGAGGCACGACCCATTCAATAGTGCCTGGGCCAACCCTACACGAGCGTCGTGCAGTGCTTGGGCCATAGCCTCGGCCCGTAGTGCTGGCCCGGCCTAGCACAACTATTTTTTATTTTGCAAAAAATCATATATACATATGTACAGTTTATATTCAATATTATAAACATATGAGCATGTTGTTCTACTGGTTAGACAGCTTCGCTCAGTGTCTCCCACCCTTCTTCCATCATGGTGTGGGTTCAAACCCCACCACCTGCACCGCTTTTTAACATTTTACACTGAGTTGATTTGGAAGAAATGTAGGGACTTTTTTTGTAAAAAGATGACACAGGACGACCATTGAAACTAGTGCTTTAAGTATAGTAGAGAAAAAGAACTTTGCTAAGAGCTTGTCATCGGGCTCTTGACAAAGAATATTTTAAAATTTTAAAAAAATCTTTGTAGAGTGCCAGATCACAAGCACTCAGCAAAGATGGTACATTAACAGCCGCCCAGCCCTCTCCTTCTCCTTTCACCGCGCGCCTACACCGCCTCCTCTCAGTCTACAACGTTGCCGCCTCACCGTCTACACCGCCTCCGCCGCCTACACCGCGCACTAGAGCGCCGCCGCCTCACCGTCTACACTGCCTCCGCTGCCTACACCGTCGCCTCGCCGCCTACACCGCGCGAGAAGTAGGCGTCGCGCAACATCGTCGCCACGTGCCACCATTTGGCCATCCCCGGCCATGAGCTCTCCCCTAATCCGTGCTTCGTTCCCGGTGAGAACCTCTCTTGTCATCTAGACTTGTGATGTAGTGATATTGATGGTAGAACATTAGTAGAATAATTCGACTACTTGTATATATGATGTGCAATGCATTGCATATATGAGTTACTGTTCTTGATTCATGGCCATTGTGTCATTTGTGTATACGTGTGTCGACCATCGTGCTGATACTTTTATTTGCAAGTTTTAGAAACCTCCCCGTGCAGGGGAGGTGCTGCCAAAATTTTCTATTGCTAGGCTTCTGTTAGAGGATGGAGGACCATGGGTGGATGTACACGGGCCATGTAGGAAGGAATGATGTCACCCCTGAATGGATTAGAAATACCGATGATTTCGTAGAATGGGCATATGGCGAAGGTGCTAAAGGAGCGATGTTGGGGGCCTGATTCGTTGCCGAAGGTCCTTTAAAGAAGAAGCACCTTTGAAAGATCAGCGTATAATCAAACACAGCGCGAAGGTACACGTTGAAGCTATGATCCAAGGAGCTTTGGCATAGCGACATGCCTTGAGACGAAGGGCTGCACCGACTTAAAGAGGAAAAGACCATTCAGTCCATGATGATCTGTCTCATGATTGTGGCTAGTCATCAGGGGCATAAATGTAATTCTGACTTGGCTGCGTCCCGTGCCTATAAATAGGTGAACAGTACCCCTTACTTTTCACGCTGACTTGTATTCGTTCGTGCGTCACGCTTGGACTTTCACCTTCTATCAAGCCGAAGGTATAAATGTAATTCAATATTGTTCCTGTTTATCCATGATAATTGAAAGAATATATATATTAGTAATGTTATTGAAAGGGAAATGTGCCCTTGGGCCATTTCTAAAGTGTTTTGGTGATTAAGTGCCCAACACAATTGCTATAAGTGTTAATTTGTGCTAAAGATTCAAGAAGTGCAAATCGAGTTACAAGGTACATTTCTAGACTTAGTACATTGTTTTGAGTACTAACATATTTTGTCTAAGTGCTAGAAATAGAAAGAAAATGGATTAGAAAGGAGTTGGCTGTGAACAGCCAACTGCTGCTCGGTCTGGGTGCACCGGAGTGTCCGGTAGTGCACCAGACAGTGTCCGGTGCACTAGGACCAGTCTCGGTGAACAGTCCGCTCTCGGGACTCGACGGCGGCGTACGGCTATAAATCACCGGACTGTCCGGTGGTGCACCGGACTATCCGGTGAGTCGTCCGCAGCGAAGTCGTCGCTCTCGGGAAACGTTCAACGGCGTATGGCTAAAATTCACCAGACTGTCCGGTGAGGCACCGGACTGTCCGGTGAGCCAACGGTCGACTGCGCCAACGGTCGGCCGCGCAATCCGCGTGCGACGCATGGGCGCGCCAACGGTCGGCAGGGGGCATCGGACTGTCCGGTGCGCACCGAACAGTGTCCGGTGTGCCAACTGCCGCAAAACTGCAACGGGCGGATGCGCTAGAAAAGGAAGGAGATCACGCACCGGACAGCTACAGGGACTGTCCAGTGGCGCACCGAACTGTCCAGTGCGCCACCCGACAGAAGGCAAGATTTGCCTTCCAAAGTTGCCTCCAACGGCTCCTAGCTGCCTTGGGGCTATAAAAGGGACCCCCAGGCGCATGGAGGACATACCCAAGCATACTTTGAGCATTTTAAGTCTTCCACACTCCGTCTCCGCGCACTTGATTGACTTTGTTAGTGATTTGAGCTCTGTTCTAGTGGTGAACTTGTTGCGATTCATTTGAGCTCAAGTCTTGGTTGTGTGTGTGCGTATTGCTGCGGATTTGTGTGTGTTGCTTCCCACCCTTACTCTAGTGTTTTCACTTTGATCTTTGTTGTAAGGGAGAAAGACTCCAACTTGTGGAGATTCCTCACAAACGCGAAAAGAGATAAGCAAGAAGAACACCGTGGTATTCATGTTGATCATTGGATCACTTGAAAGGGGTTGAGTGCAACCCTCGTCCATTGGGACGCCACAACGTGGAGGTAGGCAAGTGTTATACTTGCCGAACCACGGGATAAACTTGCGTGTCTTGTGTGATTGTTTCTCTGTGATACTTGTGTGTTCGCAAGAGCTCGCTACTTAGCCATTCTAACACTTAACCAAGTTTTGTGGCTATTAGTTGTTGAATTTTATAGGATCACCTATTCACCCCCCCCCCTCTAGGTGCTCTCAGTTATATAATTATTCATGTTGTTTTTCATATTTCATATGCTTCTTCCTTCATTGATATACACTGCGATGATGAATGTCCGTACTTCATGACCTTTGTCTGAAGATCATTATGTCCTAAGGGAAATAATGCTTCGAAGGACGAAGGGAATTAACCCTTAACATTTTTGTGTTGCCTTGTTCTTAACTCATAGCATTTGAGAACAAGTCCCCAACAATGGCGCCCACCTCCGGTGAACTCACTTCCACTTTTGAGCTGATGGCTTCGTTCAGTAACCAAGTCGTAGCACCTTCGGCTACAAAGTTGGTGCTCCCTATAACAGGCGGTTCAAGCTCAGAGCCAGCTAAAAAGAAGCAGAAGAAGGAAGCATAGAGAAGGGTACAACATGTTGGGGTGCATGGACCCTTCATCAAGTCCAAATGGTCCCACATCCCAATCACCTTCTCCCAGGAGGACCTTCAGCTCAAGGATTACCCTCACAATGATGTTATGGTCATATCTTGTGTCATAAAGGGGTTTCTGGTCCATAATGTTCTGGTTGACACAGGTAGTGCAGCGGATATCATATTTGCTATGGCTTTCAGATAGATGAAAGAGCCAGAAGACAAGATTCATGATGCTACACACCCTCTTTGTGGCTTCAGAGGAAGGCAGATTGTGGCACTTGGCAAAATCACAATGCCAGTTACCTTAGGTTATATCCACAATACAAGAACTGAGCAAGTTGTTTTTGACATTGTTGACATGGAGTACCCATACAATGCAATCATTGGTCGAGGGACACTCAATGCTTTTGAAGCTATACTCCATCCAGCATACTTATGCATGAAGATACCTTCGGAGCAAGGGCCCATCACTATCCATGGAAGTCAAGAAGCTGCCAGAAAGGCTGAAGGAAATTGGACAGATTCAAAAGCAATCCATAACATAGATGAAGCCGAAGCTTGTCAACAGTTTAAGCACAAAAGACAGAAGGCTGCTTCGGCAGATCAGCCGAAGCCTATGCTACTATGCGAAGACATAGCAGAACAAAGGGTGCTGCTAAGATCTTAGCTATCTGATGAGCAAGAGAAGACTTTGATAAGATTTTTATTCAACAACAAAGATGTCTTTGCTTGGTCAGCCAATGATCTCTATGGTGTCAACAGAGATGTTATCGAGCATTCACTCGATGTGGATCCATCCTTCAGGCCAAGAAAACAAAGGCTTCTGAAAATGTCTGAAGACAAAGCTGAAGGTGCTCGGAACAAAGTAAAGAGACTTCTTAGTGCTGGTGTCATCAGAGAGGTGAAATATCCAGAATGGCTAGCCAACACTGTTATGGTGAAGAAGGCCAATGGTAAATGGAGAATGTGCATCAATTTCACAGACCTTAATAAGGCCTGTCCAAAGGACGAGTTCCCATTACCAAGAATAGACTCTCTTGTAGATGCAGAGCTTCTTCAGAGCTCATGAGTCTATTGGATTGTTACTCAGGCTATCATCAAATTTGGATGAAGAAGGAAGATGAGCCAAAGACTAGCTTCATAACTCCTAGTGGCACATATTGCTACCTTTGAATGCCTGAGGGGCTCAAGAATGCTGGAGGAAGCTTCAGCAGAATGACAGCCAAGGTCCTTCATTCTCAAATAGGCAGGAATGTACTGACCTATGTTGATGATATTATAGTGAAAAGCACGAAGCAAGAAAATCACATTACTGATTTGCAAGAGACATTTGCTAATTTCAGGCAAGCTGGCCTGAAGTTAAATCCAGAAAAGTGTGTTTTTGGGGTGAAGAAGAGCAAATTCCTCAGCTGTTTGGTATCAACAAAGGGAATCGAAGCCAACCCGAGCAAGATTGAAGCTATCCTTCGGATGGAGCCACCAAGCACAAAGAAGGGGGCCCAACGGCTGGCAGGAAGATTAGCATCATTAAACAGATTCATATCTAGATCAGCAGAAAGAAATCTACCATTCTTTGGAATACTAAAGTCAGCCGAAGTTTTTCAATGGGGTACGGTGTTGGGGACTTGTTCTCAAATGCTATGAATCAAGAACAAGGCAACACAAAAGATATTAAATATCAAATGCCCTTCGTCCGCTGAAGCATCATCTCCTCAAGGGTTTAATGAACTTCGGACGAAGGCCTCAAACATGATATTACGAAGGTGACAAAGATAATGTAAAGCGATGTAAAATGTAGAACATTAAAGATAAATATGTTAGAGATAAATGGCATCATTCATATATTTATTATATGAATCTAAAATGTTTGAATACAATGTTTAAGGTATATTTATACCTTCGCCTTGACAAGCAATAATTCCCGAGTGATGCGCTTGCAATTACAGGAATCCGTGAACAGTAAAGGAATACTGTTCACTATTTATAGGCACAGGACACAGCCTGTGAGGAATTACAATCATGCCCTTCATAAAAGTTTACAACAATGACTCGGACCCCTACAGGCTAAAAGGTCATTCTATCTTTAAGTCGGTTCGACCCTTCATCTTCGGATATGTTATAATCCCGAAGCTTCATGAATGATACCTTCGTCGTCACGTACGAGCAGCTTCAGCCGCAGCTGTTTCTTTTTGCAGGACCTTCGGCGACGAAGCATGGTCCCAACATACGGTCCAGCAAAAAGCCTTTGAAGAGCTGAAGCAATACTTGATCGATCTAACAACATAACTCCATCTTCACCAGGGGCTCTGTTACTCTTATATGTGGCAGCTTCGCACTCTGCAGTTAGTGCGGCTCTTGTATAGGAGAAGCTAGACGGCCAAGTCAAAAAGCAGGCTCCAATGTACTTCATCATTGAAGTCTTAAGTTTATCAAAGAAAAATTATACAGAATTGGAGAAGGTGTTGTATGCTGTGTTAATGGCTTCCAGGAAGCTTCGGCATTATTTTCAAGCATATCACATAATTGTTCCTTCGTCACAACCTCTGAAGGACATAATGAGGAACAGATAAGCTACTAGAAGGATTGGAAAATGGGTTGCGGAGCTTAACGAGTTCAGTATTGATTATGTACATAGATCCTCGATTCAGTCCCAGGCGTTAGCAGACTTCATTGCTGACTGGACGGCAGGGGCTCAGGAAGAGGAAATAAATAAAAACACTGAAGCTTGGACAGTATTCTGCGATGATTCTTGGGGAACCTTCGGCGCAGGAGCAGCTATGGTCCTAGTTGCGCCTTCCAAAATCAAAACATGTTATGCAGCAAAGCTTGACTTCAATTGTACAAATAACATTACTGAATACGAAGCACTTCTATTGGGTCTTCGGAAGTTAAAAGCAATGGGTATAAGAAGGGCTATCCTTAAAACTAACTCTGAAGTCATCTCTGGTCATATAGACAAAAGTTGTAAGGCGAGAGATCCGAAGCTCGAAAAATATCTGGATACAATTCGAAGGTTGGAGGCTTCTTTCGAAGGATTTTCTATCAAGAATATTCCAAGAGGAGAAAATGAACATGCAGATCTGTTAGCCAAATCAGCGGCATAGGGGCTCCCTCTACCTTCTAAAGTATTCTTCGAAACAATAAAAGCATCTTCAGTTGAACTTATGGAGAGAGCAGTGCTTACAATTTTTCCTGTACATAGTGAAGATTGGAGAACTGAAATTATATCTTTTCTCCAAGGTAATTGTCTTTTGGATGACGAAGCTTATAATAAGAGAATGGAGGCAAGGACAAGACCGTATGTGATGATAGAAGGGGAATTTTATAAGCATGGAGTTTGCTTTCCACTCCTCAAGTGTCTATCCAGAACCGAAGGTATAGAATTAATGAAGGAGATACATGCAGGTCTGTGTGGATCTCACATTGGGTCCAGGCCCTTGTTGGGAAAGTGTTTAGACAAGGATTTTATTGGCCGAAGGCAGCTTCGGATGCAACAGAGTTAGTTCAAAAGTGCGAGAATTGCCAAAAATGTGCAAGAGATCAGAAGCAACCTTCGTCTCTCACACAGCTGATACAACCTACTTGGCCATTGCAAAGATGGGGCCTGGATTTATTTGGCCCACTTCCACCAGTGCAAGGTAATTTGAAATATGTTGTGGTGGTTGTAGAATATTTTTCTAAGTGGATTGAAGCAAAGCCTTTGGCTACAATAACTTCGGTTACAGTCAAAAAATTCTTCTAGCAAAATATTGTTTGTCGCTTCGATGTGCCGAAGGCTATAACTATGGACAATGGAACACAGTTTGATGCTGAAACATTCAAGGATTTTTGTGATCAAATTGGCATGAAGATTCATTTTGCATAAGTTAGGCATCCGGAGTCAAACGGGCTGGTAGAAAGAGCAAATGGCATTATAATGACGGGAATAATGAAGCTAATCTTCAATCAGCCCAGAGGAAAGTGGCCAGATGAGTTGATTAAAGTAGTCTGGAGCCACAATACAACCACATCAAGATCAACAGGTTTTACACCTTTGAAACTATTGTTTGGTGATGAAGCTATAACTCCAGAAGAAGCTAAAGCAGGATCAATAAGAACAGCAGCTTCGACAGAAGACGAAGCTGATTACCATGTAGCAAAAGATACTATAGAAGGGACCAGACTTCAGGCTATGGAAAACATCAACAAATATCAAGCCGAAACAATAAAATGGCTTGACAGAAAAGTTCGGTTTAAAAATATAAAGCCATGCCATTTGGTGCTTCGGAGAGTGGCCAATTCGGACACAGTAGGCAAATTACAGCTAAAGTGGGAGGGACCTTTTCTGGTGGTATCTTCGTCGAGGCCCGGTTCTTATAGGTTAAAGGATATGGACGGCAACGACATACCTAGATCTTGGAATGCGGATGAGCTTCGGCGATATTATGTGTAATCTGATGTAATCTTTTTTCATTTTTTATATGGCACCCTTTTCCTTTCCAAAGGGGGGAAGGTTTTTAATGGGGCCATAGCTTGTAATTTTTCCTTTCTTATTTAGCTCCATGAGAGCCAAATCCCCCAAAAAAGATGTAAAATGTAAAATCTCAGCATGCACCATCGAGTGCAGAGAGAGAAAAACAAGAGAAGAAAAGTAGGGAGAAGCTCAAAAGTCATCCCTAAGGGGATGCAGAGCATGACGAAGTTACAAAAAGTCGTTCCTAAGGGAGCACAACATAAGTTTTCTGCTCAAAAGTCGTTCCTAAAGGAATGCAGAGCCAAATACCGCTGAAATAGAAGGCGAAGAAGTTCAAAAGTCGTTCCTAAGGGGATGCAGAACTTATACCGCCGAAATAGAAGGCGAAGAAGTTCAAAAGACGTTCCTAAGGGGATGCAGAACTTATACCACCGAAATAGAAGGTGAAGAAGCTCAAAAGACGTTCCTAAGGGGATGCAGAGCTCAAGACTCAAAAGTCGTTCCTAAGGGGATGCAGAGTCTGGGTGTGACTTCGTGTGTGTGTTTGGACATTCATTTGCACATTACATCACATCATTCATTGCATTCATATACATTCATGTAGACATCCGTACGATCATCATCATCATAACATAGAGTACAAACAGATGCTTTGGCTTTGATGACAAAGCTTCGATGAGTATAAAGAAGCAAAGATATGCTTCGTTGTGTACGAAAAGAAGGGAAGGTGTTTTTCGCCTTCGGCTCAAAAGATACAAGTTTCGTCCACATCAAAGCAATTCACACATGGATAAAAAGGTAAAAACATATTACAAGGTATAGACAAATTTATAGAGTAATGTTTCATTCCTAAATTACAAAATCTTTTACAAGGATAACTCGAATGTTTCTAAGGATTTGTGCAGCAGCTTCATCAGTCTCCGTCAAGCTTCGGTTTATTGACCTTCGGCATCGTCATCCTATACACAACAAAGCGATATAAAGTAAAAAAGGTAATCTCAGGGGAAGGTAAGAAATAAGTACAAGCTTAATACCGGCTTAAGATGACTTCGAGCTTCGTCACCAGCCAAGTCTCGCCCACCCTTCGTCCAAATTTGTGTTATAAATATATTTCCAATGCTTCGGGCTAGGCTGGGGATATCAGTCATGTCCGCTGGTGATAAGCTAAAGTTTGGTCTGTTGACAATCTTTCCGTGCATGCAACCAGTCTTCATAAATGCTACAGCTGTGCCGCGAGAAGCAAGCAGGGCACAGAAGTCACTGTGCCCAGCTATTACTTCGTCAAGCGCCTCAACTTCGCTCTCAATATGTTCGAAGGTGCTTGGTAGGTCTTCAACCAGAGGTTCAAATTTGTCAGAGCTAGCTCCCACTGAGTTGAAGACCTGTTTCAACCGTTGCACGCATCGGATGCCGAAGCTCAAGCATCTGTCCTGAAGCTCTTTTAATGATTTTTGCATATTCGAACTTTTTTCGATTTTGGCTTCAAGCTTCGCATCAAAATTCTTCTTTTCTCGCTCAAAGCTTTTTGATTTTTGGAGGAGTTCATCATTTAATTTAGCAACTTCGGCTTGGGCTTCCGCCAATGAACCTTCCATTGTCTGAAGGTGAAAGTCTTTCTTCTCTAGAGAAGCTTCTTGATCTTTGATTTTTCTTCTCCAAGCCCTCAATTATAATCTCATTCTTTTTATCTTCCATATCTTGCTGCATTCTCAGCGCTTTGCTTAATAACATACTCTGTACAAAATAACCTTTATCAGAAATCTTTGCTTCATCGCAAAACAATAAAAAGTTGAGGAAAAAACTTTACCTTAAAATTAGAATAGAATAAGCTGCCGACGATATGCTGTCGTCGGTAGCTGCTGATGTCAGCTTCAAGCTTTGGAAAACCAACACTCCTCGACAGAGTGCTGATAATCTTCGCCCCAATTCAATCTTGAATACATCCTAAGGCTTCTTCGTTAATTCTGCCGAAGGGCATGGCTCCTAGCTGGTAGCCATAGGATATAGCATACTCCTGCAGCTCCTCCTTTTCAACCTTGGATAATTCTTGACCAATTAAATTTTGAAAGCAAAAGCCCTGATCTTCAAAAGTATCTTCGGCAATTTCTTTTCCTTTTCTAGGCACTGCGGCCATGGCTTCTTCTATAACTGCAGCAGTCTCCTCTACATCTAGGACTCCCTCTATAGCCGCGGCAGCCTCCTCCACAGCCAAATCCAAGAGCACTTTATCGATATCAGATAATGTACTCTCCAGATTGGTAGCTTCGGCTGTCGCAGCTTCGGCAGTGGGTGTCATTTTTTATGATGAGGTCGGCGGTGGTGTTTCCTCAATGGCTTGCATGACAGTAACAATTCTTTGCTTTTTTGGTCCAACCACCTTTTTCGCTGCCGAAGGCTCGTCCTTCTTCTGCAAAAGCTTCGTCAGATCTAGCCCCAGAGGACTTAGCAGCTTGATAGGTAAGGATTCGGTCATTACCTTTAAAATTTCTTCTACTTTGGCAGCATAAGGCGTCGACGGAGCTTCCTCTTCTATTTCAGCCACCTTCGGCTCTAGAGTTGCACTTTTTCTTTTCTTCGAGGTCGTCACCTTCAGCTCAGGACTAGATTTCCTCTTTTTCAAGGCTTTTTCGTCCTCTTTTATCATCCTGGCAGCCTGTCTGCTCATAATACTGACAACCCTTTTTCTCTTTGACCCTCTGGCACCCTTGTTTAATTGTTCATAGTCAGGGTATTCAAAGTTTAAAGCGTCCATTACTCGATTCAACCTTCTTTTTGGTCGGGTGCCGAAGGCTGCAGTCATTAGTTGATCTTCCTTTTTGGTGTAATTGCCCAAAATCTCGTTGCACATAGTCTCAATCATCTCTAGCCATTCTTGGCAGGGCTCTTTGAATTGTTTCTCAAACTTGAAGCGATAGGGCAATCGAACAAGTTCACCCTTCTTCTTTGTTTCTTTCAGCTTCAGCATACTCCATTCACTCAATGTTGGAGATACCCTGTTCGCCAAGTATTCTTGCACTAGATTCCTGCTGCTGACATGTTCAGCCACCACTCTGAATTCTGCTACAGCTAGCTGCCATGGTAACCCTGGCTTCATGTTGCACAAGGGTCTGGTCATCCCGAAGCATAAGCTCAGTGGGCTCATGACCAGCGTCTTCAGCTTCTCCCTCTTCTTCTCGTCAGCCTTGATATAAAACCACTCACTTTTCCAGCCAGTTGGCCATTTGGTCCGATAGCTGAGGACCAGGGCCTTCGTATCTTTGCGATACTCGAAGTTATAACAGCCAAAATTTTCATGAAGCCCGTCTTCTCTAGCCTTTGTTTGGTAGTGTAGCTCATGCACTCGGCAAAAATCTTCAGCATTTGGGTCCATTCCTTGGCTTCGAAGGGCCTAGATAAAGATGCTGAGCCTAACGATAGCGTTAGGGGTTAGTTGATGAAGATAGATTTCATAATTATCCAAAACTTCTCCAATCATATTGTTCACCAGAAACCGTAATCCTGCTTTGAAAAAGCTTTTGAAAACTACTACTTTGTCATCCTTCGGTGTTGGAGTGGTTTCTTCCCCGGCAAAGCGAATAAGCTTCTTCTCAGCCTCTCTAAAGCAGCCCAGTTTTATCATCATGGGCATATCAGCTTTAGTCACAGTAGATTTTTCAAAATCCAAGTGGCTAGGTTTTGATGGGATCAGAATGCTATAATCTTCTTCTTATTCATCAGCATTTTCTTCCTCAACATCAGCTTGTTCAGCTTCGGCAGCAGGTGCACCTTGTTCAACGGCCCCCTCTATCACAACTAACCCCGATTGCCTCATGACTTTGGAGATTGGAGCTGTCTCGGTGGCTTCAGTCTCCTCTCCTTCATGGGTTACCCTTGCAGTCGAGCGTACTCTAGCCATCTGAATAGAACTTTTTGTGGTTTTACGAAGCTAATGTTTTTTACAGTTTTGACAAAGCTCCCTCTTTTGACGAAGCTAATTCAAAGTGAAGGTTCGCTCGAGAATGCGGTGAAAAAGCTTTGGCTATGGTCAAATTTTTCAACAGCACAACAGTGCAATGGCAATGAATGCTATGGTAACTTCACACCTACTCGTCTAGTTTATATAGTGCTGCAGGTGGGAAGGTGAATCGCCAAGTCGCCCGCACCCGCCGAACAGTCACCCGCACCTGCTGAACGGTGGACCACTACCCGCTGTGTAGTGGGCCACCTCGCGCCTGGAGTACTTTAATCGTTTCTCGGCAACGAGCTCAGGGAAGGTGTTTTTCGAACCTTCGGCATTCCGAAGCCTTGAGGATTTTTCATGGATCAAGCTCGTTACAAAAAATGATCTAGCACCGTGAAGGGCTACTATTGGGGGCCTGCTTCATCGTCGAAGGTCCTTTAAAGAAGAAGCACCTTTGAAAGATCAGCATATAATCAAACACAACGCGAAGGTACACGCCGAAGCTATGATCCAGGAGCTTTGGCATATCGACATGCCTTGAGACAAAGGGCTGCACCAACTTAAAGAGGAAAAGACCATTCAGTCCATGATGATCTATGTCATGATTGTGGCTAGTCATCAAGGGCATAAATGTAATTCTGACCGGGCTACGTCTTGTGCCTATAAATAGGTGAACAGTACCCCCTTACTGTTCATGCTGACTTGTATTCGTTCGTGCGTCACGCTTGGACTTTCACCTTCTGTCAAGCTGAAGGTATAAATGTAATTCAATATTGTTCCTGTTTATCCATGATAATTGAAAGAATATATATATTAGTAACGTTATATAATTGTTCATGTTGTTTTTCATATTTCATATGCTTCTTCCTTCATTGATATACACTACGATGATGAATGTCCGTACTTCGTGACCTTCGTCTAAAGATCGTAATGTCCTAAGGGAAATAATGCTTCGAAGGACGAAGGGAATTAACCCTTAACATTTTTGTGTTGCCTTGTTCTTAACTCATAGCATTTGAGAACAAGTCCCCAAAAAGCGAGTCTAGTCCCATGCCTGTGCAGCAAATGTGCCAACTGGAAAAGAAAATCAAAGAAGTCCATGGTAGAACATATTTGGAAGAATCGATTTACACCGGGCTATACTCAGTGGATCTTTCATGGTGAAGCACATCGTATGAGAGAGGAGGTGCTGAGACAACACGTCGAGCATTATGATGCTGATGCGGGGGTAGCGGATATGTTGAACGACTATCACGAGGCACAATATGCCGGAGGATGTACAGATGACGAGCCAGAGCTGACTGCAAAGGCGTTCTACGACATGTTTGATGCGGCACAGAAGCCCCTTCATGGCCACACAAAGGTTTCTCAACTGGATGCCATTGGGCGTGTAATGGCGTTCAAGTCGCAGTATAGCATGAGTCGAGACGCATTTGATGGCTTGTTGACAATTATTGGCAGCCTGCTTTCGGAGGATCACGTTCTGTCAAAGAGCATGTATGAGGCACAGAAACTCCTTCATGCACTCAAGATGACGTATGAGCAGATACATGCTTGTCCGAAGAGCTACGTGCTATTTAGGAAAGAATACACGGAGGCAAAGTACTGTCTGAAGTGTAAATCATCTAGGTTCATGGAGGTAGACTCTGGTGATGGACAGAAGAGGCAGCTTGACATCCCCTTGACAATCCTATGGCACCTTGCATTCATACCGAGGATCTAGCGTTTATACATGACCAAGGAATCCGCGAAACAGATGACATGGCACAAAAATGGAAAACGATACAATCCTGACAAGATGGTGCACGCATCCGATGGTGAAGCATGGAGACACTTTGATGCCATTCACCATGAGAAAGCCAAAGAAGCTCGTAACGTACGTGTTGTGCTGGCCATAGATGGGTTCAATACCTATGGAATGAGTGCTGCCCCATACATATGTTGGCCCGTGTTTGTTATCCCAATCAATCTCCCCCCGGTGTGTGCTTTCAAAGGAAGAATATATTCATGTCGTTGATAATTCCCGGACACCCGGGGAATAAAATGGGCGTGTACATGGAACCTTTGATCGATGAATTGGTACGTGCTTGGGAGGAAGGGATATGGACGTATGACCAAGCTACGAAGACAAACTTCAAAATGCATGTTTGGTACCAGTACTCCATGCATGACTTACCGGCGTATGGACTATTCTACGCCTGGTGTGTTCACGGTAAGTTCCCATGCCTAGTTTGCAAGGAAGCTCTTAGGTTCATTTGGTTGAAAAAGGGTGGCAAATATTCATCCTTCGATAAACATCGACAATTCCTCCCTCCTAACCATCCATTCCACCTAGACATCAAGAACTTTACGAAAGGTGTCGTAGTGACAGACCACCCACCTGCAACGATGACTGGTGCCGAAATTCGTCAACAGATAGATGAGCTCGTGGCCAATACAGAAGGTGGTTTTGTGGGATATGGTGAGCAGCATATGTGGACACATAAGTCGGGCTTGACTTGGCTCCCCTATTATGACGACCTGCTCCTTCCACACAACATTGACGTGATGCACACTGAAAAGAATGTTGTCGAGGCACTTTGGGCAACAATTATGGACATTCCTAATAAAGGATAACGTAAAGGCAAGAGTGGATCTGGTAGCGTTATGTGATAGACCAAACCAAGAGATGAAGTCGCCTAGTGGTGGAAAGACATGGAGAAGGCCTAAGGCCAATTTCGTCCTAAGCAGGGCCTAGAGGAAGGAAGTACTTCAGTGGATCAAGATGTTGATTTTCCCTGATGGGTATGCAGCTAACCTGAGTAGGGGGTGAACTTATCTACTCTGTGAGTCTTAGGATGAAGAGTAATGACTTCCACATATGGATTGAATGGATTCTTCCTGCGATGGTTCGAGGCTATGTCCCTGAGCATGTTTGGCTAGTGCTTTTAGAGTTGAGCTATTTCTTCCGCCAGCTTTGTGCAAAAGAGTTATCTCGGATGACTTGGAAAGATTGGCACCCGTGTTACTGTGTAAGCTTGAGAAGATATTTCCACCCGGCTTCTTCAATCTAATGCAGCATTTGATTCTTCATCTCCCCTATGAGGCACGAATGGGGGGGTGTGCAGGGACGTTGGTGCTATCCAATCGAGAGATGTCTAAAGACTATTCGAAAGAAATGTATAAATAAATGCAAAATCGAGGCTTCCATTGCAGAGGCATACATTCTAGAGGAGGTGTCAAACTTCACAACAACTTACTATGGTGACAAACTGCTGAGCGTGCATAATCCACCCCCTCGTTACAATGATGGCAACAATGAATCGAACCTCAGCATATTTCGGGGCCAACTCGGAAGCGCAAGTGGCTCAACCAACAAGACCCTGACACATGAAGAGTGGCGGCATATCATGCTATATGTATTAACAAACCTTGAAGAGGTGACGCCATACATAGAACAATTTCTTCATGAATTCTAGCGTCGATCAAGGGACCCAACTCCACAGGAATATGAGACTCTTCTTAGAAAGGGTGCGAGAAATGGGCCCGATTTCATTCTTTCGAGAAATGGATGATGAGGTGCAAAATGAGAATGACTTAGTAATCCTTGAAGGCAATGACATTAATGACAAACTTGCACCTTCAGATGGTGGTGACTATGAAATGGTTGATAGTGATGATGAGAGTTATGATCCGGCTAACCTCGACACATATGAAGATTATTTTTAATCGATGTAATGCTATAGTTTTTTTATTTCGCACCTGTTTCTAAATACATCTTTTTTATATGTGCTTATTTGTTTACTCTTAATTGTAGGCTGTTAGACAAAGATGGTGGGCGGTTGGCTCAGGAGGAGGAGGAGGAGGGGGAGGAGGAGCAGGACGGTGGAGGAGGCATAGTAGGACGACGACGTCCAGCAGCAGGTACGCAGCAGGACAACGACATCCAGCAGGATGACGACGATGCTCAGTAGGACGCCTTAGGTTCTAGTGCCTCAGGTTCGAGGAACGTCTAACTGAGAGGTCCCCTGAGTCTCCCTCAGCGTCCCATACTTCGGGACAGGCGACCACTGATTCGGCCGGATGGGGAGAGGCATGTAACTTTATGTTCTTCATTCTTGTTCATATTATGTGTTCAAAATCATAATATAAACTAATATTTTTTATTTATCACTTGGAGAGGTCTTGGATGGTTGTGGAGAATGCTGGGGGTCATCGTCGCAACCCCAATGGCATCCTCGGCCCACTGTGCAGGGAACACTTCTCTGGACTAGTTGAGTACGCCAGAGTGACGGGCCCAGCCTACACCTTTGACCACTATGCCATCGCCCTCGATGCAGTAGATCGGGACAATAGAGAATTCAATAATTAGGCGGAGCAGGTGAAGCAAGAGCTATGAGTAAGTCTTACTATAATTTAAAATATGTCGCATTCGTTGCACATTCTTGAAATAATGTATGGATACATCATTTTGTATGCAGGATATCTTCAGATGCGAGGCTGGATACAAGGCTAGGGTGGATGTGGTGGCCACCACGAGCTGTAAGAAGCTCGTCGTGGACATGCACTATGAGGCACGAATCCAGGCCATCATCAACTACCATGGTTCCATCCTTGGGGAGAAGGTGACCAAGCAGCAAGCCTGAACCATGTCATTGACCAGTGACCAATTCCTGTAGGTAAATACAACACTTTAATTTTTCCTTAATTTTATCTTATGATATGCAGTATACGTGTTTACTTTGTAGATGATTCCATATTGGTGCATCGCACATCCTCTGTGCCAAGAGCAGATGGTGGATAGGTGGTGGTCGCCTGAGTGGGACGAGGCGCACAACGCTAGCCAGGAACGGCGTCTGATGATGCAAGGTCCCTCCCACCACCATGGCAGCAGTAGCCTAGGCCAATATGCAGAAGCATGGGTACGCCCTCTTTTTTATTTAGGTATATAACAATGGATTAGATATTATTTCTAACTATCTCATTGGTTTTCTTGTAGTCGGCGTCACATGGTGGCCAGCCTTGCTCCATCTTCTCGGCCTATGCTATGGCCCACAAGGCGACGCCCGACGTCACCTACAACCCAGATGACGGGCTTGAGGCATATAGCAAAGGCATACAACAACCCCGCCATCTACAACCGTCTTCATGACTACACCGCCATGGCACAGGAGGTCCATAGCACAGAATACGATCCAAGGACCGAGCAGATCGACCCCGATGTCCTCATGAGGGTCGGAGGAGGCAAGAGACATGGGCGGTACTGGATTGCCAACGGGGCAATCGACTCATCGTCCACTCCCACTCTGTCTCAGGTGCGAGCAAGGAGCACGGGCTCGAGTCCAGCCATACGACCTCGGTAGGACAGCTCACATCATCGCATACAACAACTCAAGGTTAGTGCTGCTGTAACTCATCATTCCTTTAGTTATATACCTTCTCTTTGAGTTACTATAACATTGGCTTGGAATACTACAGACCCAGCTAGAAATAGAGAGGAGGGAACATCAGGAGATGGAGGTGAGGATGGCGGAGATGTTCCAGTACATGCAGAACCTTGGCGCCGCACAGGGTTTCGCTCCACCACCTCCATTGTTCCCTACAGTTGACCCTGCTCTGTTCCATACTCCTGTGAGTATCAAAATTGTAGTTAGATGTTGGTAATGCATCTGGTGTAACATATGCAATCTCTTCTTTGTGCAGGGACAATCTGGAGCGGCATCCAACAACCCTCATGGATCGCCTAACCCATCGCCGCACCAGTCCAGCCGCCCACCTCGATGAGACTTATGTTCTTAGTGTTGAGACTTATAAGATACTTGAGACTTCAGAAGTTGTTAGTAATGCTGTGTTGGATACTTATGTTTGTGTTGGATACTTATGTGAGAACTTGAGACTTATGAGACTTATGTTCTTGAGTGTTGGATACTTATGTTTGATTTATGGTCTTTTGTGAGATATGTGATGTATATGTGATATCTATGATGATTATGTGATATCTGTGATGTATATGTGATATCTTTTTTTGTTTGGATGGAATAGGAAAAACAAATAAAAAAGGTGTATATTGGTCACTTTGCCGAGTGTTACACTCGGCAAAAGACCCCTTTGCCGAGTGTTAGGGCCATAGCACTCGGCAGAGAAGCAACACCTGGGCACCGGTAAAGCTTCTTTGCCTAGTGTTGTGGCTCCGACACTCGGCAAAGAAGAAAGCTTTGCCAAGTGTCTCCTAGAGCACTCGACAAAGAACCTGACAAAGGGCCCCGCTGGTGGACCCTTTGCTGAGTGCAGGCTGGTAGACACTTGTAACACCCTAATTTTGGGGGTATAAAATTTCTTTCTAATTATCACCCAAAATCAGGTGTTACTCTTCTTTTTCTCACTCTAGGTTTTCTCCCTCTCTAGATTCTCTTCCTTTCTCCCTTTTAAGTAGAATTAGCTTAAGTTAGAGAGATTTAATTATTTATTTTGCTAAAACATTTTTGGTCATGACATGTTGCATCATGTTGAATATAAAATATTCTTTGAAGTGTTGCACATGTTTGAATTTATTTGAATTTAAAACATAATTTGAATTTGGAATTAAAAACCCTATAGAAAAAGAAATAGAAAAGGAATGAGAAAATCCATAGAAAAAAGAAAAGGGAAAGCAGCCCATCCTGGCCCAGTTAAGCCCAGCAAGGCCGCGCGCCCGCGCGCCTGCCGCCCCTGACAGGCGGACCCTGCCTGTCGGCGCCAGTCTTCCACGCACGCTCATTCTCTCGCTCGCTGCCTAGTGGGGCCTATCTATCGACGCCAGTTTCCTTCGCCCGCACACTCCCTCTCTCTGTCTCGCGGGCCCGGATCACCAGTCGTCGATCCGTTGCCCTGAGCATCCCTCTTTTCTCTCTCTACACCATGGGCCAGCCCTATCAGCTTCGCCCTCTCCGCGCATCGCCGTGGACCGGCGCATGCGCACTCGCGCACGTCGTCGGGTTTCTCGGCCACGACACTCGCCCACGCGCCCAACTCTCTTCTTATAGCCCCGTCGGTGCCCCGCGCACACCCCTCACCTCATCTCGCATACCCTCACCCTCTCTCGCGCTCTGCCCTTGCTGCCAGCCATTGCTGAAGACTCGCGCCCACGTCCCTGGCCGTCTAGCTCATTAGAGTCCGCGCCAAGCCTCCCCAAGCTCCGCCTCGAGGTGAGACACCCGTCCCCATGCCCAATTTCCCTTATTGTGCCCTGTGTTCGGCCAATTTCACCCTCGCCGGTGTTCGGCCGCGGCGGTCCGCCGTGCTCGCGTGGTGGTCGGCCAATTTGGCCCGGTTTAGTTCACCGGAGTAGGTCTCTGTGTCACCCCTTTCTCTGCAGAAGCAAGCCCAAGGCTTAGCGCACATTAAGTCCCTTCCCCGTGGTCGAAATGGCTTACCGAAGTTTCTGCAGCCCACCCGAGGCCACATCACTGCCGCTCTCCCCTCTTTGCCCGTGGATTCATGGCCTCTTCCCTACCATCGAGTTCGCCGTGGCGCCCTCTTCCCTTCTGCCCAACTCCAGCGACCCCGGAGCCACCCTAGCCCACGCCTGCCTCAACTCCTGGCGACCTCACCGCCGCGGAGAGGAGCGACGCCGTCCGCAGCCATCTGTTTTCCCTTGGTCTGATCCCCACCGTCTGATTTAGATCGAACGACCCAGACCGCGGGATACCGCTTTGCGCACGTGCGCCTATCACGCCCTGGCCCGCCTGTCAGTGCCATTCGCAGCCGCTCATCATTCCCGGTCTAATTTCCCCCGTCCGATTCAGATCAAACGGCTCGGACCCGCTCGGACCCCCTCGGACCCCTCGGACCCCCTTCAGACCCCCTCAGACCCCCTCTGTCCGATCTTGATCGAACGGTTCGGACCCCCTCGGACCCCTGCAGCCATCCGTTTCCCCCTGACACTCCCCAGCCCGCTCAGTCAGCGCGCTTCCCCCCTATCGCTAACACTCCATGGCCCGCTTGTCAGTGCTAGCTCGCCCACGCGCGCCCTTGGCCGCAGATCTAATCTCGGCCGTCGGTTTCTAAACTAACGGTTAGATTCACCCAATGCCCCTTCGCGTGGCTGTTTTGCTTAAGAGACCCTTGGTTTACTGGAAATAAACCCGCCGTCCCTGGTTTTCACGCGCAGACCCCTGTATTCTTGCAGATTTAGCCCTGGACTTTTAAATATTCACAGAATTAGACCTAATTTCATATTTTGAATTCCCAAACTTGTTTATTTCATATCTTTTGCATGTGAACTTCAAATTTGGTGACTCAAATTGCAAAAGGTTCATAGAATTATTCGTTGTTAAAATAAGATGGTTTCATTTACTGTCTACACATTCTAATGTTTATGATTGAATATGAACTAATATAGATGTAGTTTAATTTAATGAAATAAATAAAAGGAGAACCTTAGAGATTTAATCATGTTTACACTTGTGAGATTAATGATAGGTATTGCATGAGTTCATCTCTGTTCTAAATTATAGGTCACAATAAAATAAATTGATCTATGCTTATGTACCTGTAAATAACACTTAGGGAAATAATAATCTATTTTCAAATAAAGTTAATTTATGCCATAGTTTATGTTATACTTTGAATTCATTATCCCCTATGTAGTATTATGTACTTTTAAGATGTGTTCCAATGTTTGTACATGTTTGGTGTGATGTTCATATGTGCTTTCCAAATGTATTGAATGCATGCTCGCTTTACTTAGACAACGAGCAGTCCGAAGTTCCTGAGTGTGTTGTTGGAGACCTCCCTAAGCAGCAACCTGGTGAAGGCAAGTGTCCTCTGACCAATTATGTCCTACATACTTTATGATTCACTATCCCACATTACTTTATGAAACCTAAGGATTGACTAGTCCGTATTCACATGTCCTTGTTTACCTTTTGGGTTACCATGGTTAGCATGTTGCTATTGCCTTAACTTAATCAATGAACATGATGTGAACCTTTATGATACAATACTATTATCCTGTTTATGTGGATGATCTTGTGATATCTTAGGGGCTCAGCCCTTTTCCCTGAGGACCTCTCTGTAAGGACCTATTCATGGAGTGACCACTCGGGATAACAGTACAACCATGAGGGTGGAATAGGACGCCCTTAGCTGATTAATTAGATGAACCTGGGGGTATAGTTGGCTTTGCTAGAGGGCCGTCAATGGGAGCCGGGGCATAGTGCTCGCTCTGCCAAGGTTGGGGTGCAGAGGTTCATTTGATTTGGTTTTTGTTAGTCACCCACCTTGGGGAGGTGTACTGCGTTTGTACAACTGGTGAAACCTTACGAGCAGTTATGCACTAGGGGAGTCTTTGTAAAGGCTACGTAGTGAGACCCTGCTAGGTCACCGTGGAAGTGATCAATGGAGAGTCATGATCTCCGGGCAGAATGGGAATCACGACTTGTGGGTGAAGTGTACAACCTCTACAGAGTGTTAAAAACTGGTGTATCAGCCGAGCTCATGGTTAAGAGCAGCCTTGGGATCCTCTTTGATTAGAAGAACTTTGGATACTTTTATGTTGATGATTAACTATGATGTTATAAAATCTATTCTTTGGTATTTCCTCTTTTGAGGAGGTACTTTTGGGTAATAACTGGGTTTATTACTAAAACTTGGCTCTACTAATAATAATAATAAATACTTGACTAACCTAAAAGCAACTGCTTGACCTCAAACTCCATATACAACTAGTCCACTTTAGCCAAACGGGACATTTGCTGAGTACGTTGATGTGTACTCACCCTTGCTTTACACACAACCCCCACCCAGATTGTCCCCACTGTTCTCAGTGCTTAGGAGGTGAAGCTGGCAACATGGATGACTTCGAGGAGTTTCAGGACTACGACGAGTTCTAGTACTTTCTTAGTGGCAAACCCCCAGTCAGCTGCCTGTGTAGGCTTAGCATCTACGCTTCGTAATTCTGCACTTTGATAATTATGTTGAACAATGGTTATGTATTAGACTCTGTGGATGTCTTGGACATCTTGATGTAATAAAATATCTTTTCGCTATTTATTTTAAGCATTGTGTGATGATGTCCAATTATGTAATCGCTGTGTACGTGAGTTTCTGATCCTAGCACGTACATGGTTTGCATTCGGTTTGCCTTCCAAAACCGGGTGTGACAAAAGTGGTATCAAAGCCATTGCTGACTGTAGGACTGCTAACCTAGACTAGAATGGTCACCCTAAGGACTATAGACCCCTACTCTTACCTTGATCTCGGTGTCTTCTCAAAAGTTGGTCATCTTGACCAACCCTATGTTACTTACTTATCTCAAAAAGTTTTATCTCACTTTTCTATCTGTTTACTTTCTGGTCTCATAGTTCTACTCTTACTCTTGTGCTTACGATGTCTTTTGTGGATGACTCGTCTTAGGTGCACTGCATGTAAGTCTGTGATCCCCTTTTTGCCTTCTCGCCTGGCGGAGCGTCCCCTGCGTCGCACAGTGCTAGGTCAGTCCAGTCACCTAGAGAGACTGCATTGTCGCCTGCACGAGGAGCAGGAGCGCCAACGCTAGGAGCAGGAGCAGAAGCAGTAGGACTCTTCCCCTTGCCTCAGTAGGAGGTGGAGTCAGAGAGGCCACCTTCCCCTGCAATTCAGCCAGAGATGCCCCCTGCACCACCATAGGGCATCCCGGCTGCTGGAGGAGACCCTGACGGAGATGGAGATGACGACAACGCCGGTGGCAGTTTGAGCCACGGCACAGAGCACTCGGAGGAGCCGGAGCTGGATGGATGTATCACTAGACCCATCACTCGTGACGCTGCTCACGGGTGTCACTTCCACGACGCTCTCGATACCGTGTTGCCTCGGGCCTTCGACCTACAGACTTGGTCCATCGAGTACCGTTGTGTAGTCTACCAGCATCGTCGCGGGCTATACCTGGACCAGTGGGAGGCTACTTGCTTGGTGCGCCATCCGGATGATGATCTCTAGGGTGCAGAGGCCTTCTTAGAGCACTATTCTATTACTGAGAGGGACACTGCCGAGGCAGCCATGCAAGATGCAGCATGATGAGCACTTTCTTAGTATTGCTTGTTGTTCAGCGGGGTAGCTGATGGCCTTGACCTAAAGTACTACCCTCGCTGTTCAACCGGCAGTGCTGGAGGTGTGATTGTCTCACCAGTTGGTGAAGGCAATCCTAGGCTGAACAGCATGGTCAATCTGGTTGTCGTGCTCAACACAGAGTTGGACCACGCCCTTGACGAGTTGGGCAAGGTTCGGGTGGAGGTTGCGGAATTGCGTGCTGAGTGCGCTGCACGCCACTATCTGGATGGTGGTTCTCCCACCCCTGTCAGGATTCAGCACCCTTACCGTTCACCGCACCGTGGTCGCTTCGACTATGGTACCCCAAACTGCAAGACCCGCATAGATTTAGACCCCTAGATCGACAGAGTCGGAGTCTGTAATAATTATTAGTTCAGTGTCTTAGTCTAGCCAGTCTTAGTTAGACTTAGTTTGTTTATCTTTTGTTGGATGCTTGTTATGATGGACATGTACTGAAGTTGGATCTTTGTAATGATTGTCACCAAGGTGTGGGTATTCCCTACAACTTGGTGTAGTTATTAATAAAGTTAGTTATTTAGTTGGGTAACCCATTTGTCTCCACTTTCCTCTTTATCTGAGAAGCTGTCAGCGAAGTTGGTCAATTGTTCAGTTCTAAGAAGATCTTCTATACATCTTTTCTTATGCTGAAAGACTACAGAGTCAGATCTGATATGTGTGATTCCTACAAATGTCTGAGAACAGGCGCAGAGGTGCGAGGCGTGCTCAGCCAGAACAGCAGGCACCCTAGGAGGATGCAGCTCAGCTGCAGCAACAGTTGCCACCGCCACCACCGATGACCATTGAGCAGATGTTCTTGATGCAGACTCAAGTAGTCTAGGCAATTGGTCAGACTTTAGCAGCAATGCAGCAAGCACAGCAGCAGCCACCACCACCTCAGCCTCCAGTGCAAGTCCAGATGCCTCAAGTGCCAAAAGACAAGCGGGCAGAGTTCATGAGGGGCCATCCCCTAGTCTTTGCCTACTCTACTGATCCCATGGACGCTGAAGATTGGCTGTGTACTGTGGAGCGTGAGTTGCACACTGCCCAGTGCAACGATCGAGAGAAGGTGTTGTATGGTCCCCGACAGCTGAGGGGAGCAGCACAGTCTTGGTGGGAGTCCTACCTCGCCACCCATGTCAACCCTGAAGCCATCACTTGGGAGGAGTTTAGGGATAACTTCCGTCGCTACCCTATGCCCGAGGAACTGATGATAGTGAAGAAGGAAGAGTTTCTCGCCCTGAAGCAAGGTCCACTGTCCGTCAGTGAGTACAGGGACAAGTTTTTGCAGCTGTCCCGTTATGACCCAGAAGATGTCAACATGGATGCCAAGAGACAGTATCACTTCTTGAGAGGATTGGTTGATCCCCTCCATTATCAGGTGATGAACCACACCTTCCCTACCTTCCAGCATCTGATCGACAGAGCAATCATGACAGAATGGAAGCGTCGAGAGATGGAGGACAGGAAACGCAAGATTGGTGGACCTCAGGTTGGGAGTAGCAGTCGTCCTCGCTACTCACCTCAGCCATTCAAGCAAGGTCACTAGCACCAGCATCAGCGTCAGAACTAGCCACAGTAGTACCAGAGGCAGTTTCCTCAGCAGCAGCAGAAGTACCGTCAGAATAACCAGCAGGGAGGAAATCAATACCAGCGTCCGAGCAACCAGGCAGCCCGTCTTCCTGCCCCTAACAACCAATCAGAACAATCAAGCAGCACCAGCTCAAGGAGGAAGTCGTGCATGTTTCCACTGTGGGGAACAAGGCCATTGGGCAAACCATTGCCCGAAGAAAGCAGCTCAGCAGCAGCCAGATCCCAATGCCCCAGTTAGGCAGAATGCAATGCAGCAAGGAAGCAACAACCATGGGCAACCTCGTACCCAGTATGGAAAGGTGAACCACTTGGAGGACCGACACAGTCCAGCAGACTCCAGGAGTGGCACTAGGTACGTTTTTAGTCGAGTATCATTCTGCAAATGTCTTATTTGATACTGGAGCAACGCATTCTTTTGTGACTGCATCATGGGTAGAATCACATAATATACCAGTAGCACCCATGTATCCACCTATGAGAGTTAGTTCAGTTGGTGGAAGAACCCAAGTAGATAGATTTTGCCCTAGTGCAAAGGTTCAAATAAGGGGGATAGAGTTCCCTGCTGATTTAATAGTTTTGGGTAACCAGGATACAACTATAGATGTCATCCTAGGGATGAATTGGCTAACCAAGTATCAGGCCAGTCTTAGTTGTGATAAGAGAACAGTGAAGTTAGTGTCCCTATCAGGAGAAGAAGTGTTAGTGGAATTGGTCTTGTCAGGACCAAGGAAAGGGAGTTGTCACCAAGTCACCGCCCACAATGAGGAAATTTAACCATCAGAGGCTATCAGTGTAGTATCAGATTTCCTAGATGTGTTTCCCGAGGAATTACTAGGTATGCCACCTAAAAGGAAGGTTGAATTCGCCATAGAGCTTATTCTAGGCACCGCCCCTATATCCAAGAGAGCCTATCGAGTGTCTAGACCAGAGTTGGTGGAACTCAAGAAGCAGATTGATGAGTTGTTAGAGAAAGGGTACATCAGACCAAGTACCTCGCCTTGGGCAGCCCCAGTGTTGTTTGTGGAGAAGAAGGATGGCACGAAGAGGATGTGCATCGATTACAGATCCTTGAATGAAGTTACTATCAAGAACAAGTACCCCCTGCCCAGAATTGAAGACCTATTCGATCAGTTGAGAGGAGCCAGTGTGTTCTCGAAGATAGATCTGAGGTCAGGTTACCATCAGCTCAGAATCCGACCTTCAGATATACCGAAGACAGCATTTATCACCAAGTAGGACTGTATGAGTTCACAGTTATGTCATTTGGTTTGACAAATGCGCCAGCTTACTTCATGTACTTGATGAACAGTGTGTTCATGGACTACCTTGACAAGTTTGTAGTGGTGTTCATTGATGATATTCTTGTATATTCCCAGAATGAGCAAGAGCATGAGGAGCATTTAAGGAAAGTACTTTAGAGGCTACGAGATTGTTAGCTGTATGCCAAGCTTAGCAAGTGCGGGTTCTGGATCAGTGAAGTCCTATTCTTGGGTCATATTATAAACCGAGAAGGATTGGTTGTAGATCCAAAGAAGGTAGCAGCTATCTTGGACTGGAAAGCACCAAAAGATGTTCGAGGAATCAAGAGCTTCATTGGAATGGCCGGCTATTATCAGCGTTTCATTGAAGGTTTCTCCAAGATTGCTAGGCCAATGATAGCCTTGCTAGCAAAGAAGGTTGAGTTCAAGTGGACCCCAGCGTGCCAAGAATCATTTGAAACATTGAAGGAGAAGTTGACAACAGCACCAGTACTAATTTTGCCAGATGTTCACAAGCCATTCTCAGTATATTGCAATGCCTCGTACACCGGACTGGGATGTGTGTTGATGCAGGAAGGGAGAGTAGTGGCATACTCATCCCAACAGTTAAAAGTTCATGACAAGAATTATCCTACTCATGATTTGGAGCTAGCAGTAGTGGTTCATGCATTGAAGACCTGGAGACATTATCTGTATGGGCAGAAGTGTGATATATACACGGATCACAAGAGCCTCAAGTACATATTCACTCAGTTAGAACTGAACATGAGACAGCGAAGATGGCTAGAATTGATCAAAGACTATGAACTAGAGATTCATTATCACCCAGGCAAAGCAAATGTAGTTGCAGATGCTCTTAGCAAAAAGAGTCAAGTCAATATGTTGGCCGCTCACCCGATGCTGTTTGAGTTAGCGAAGGAGTTCGACAAATTGAATCTCGGATTTTTGAACAACACTCAAGGAGTGACAATTGAGTTGGAACCCACTCTAGAGCAAGACATCAGGAAAGATCAGAAGGATGATGAGAAAGTCAACGAGATCCGGCAGCTGATCAGAGATGGAAAAGGCAAGAATTTCTGTGAAGATGCAGAAGGAGTGGTATGGTTCAAGGACAGACTGTGTGTTCCCGACATCAAATCGATTCGAGAATTGATTCTCAATGAAGCTCATGAGACAGCATACTCTATACACCCTGGTAGTGAGAAGATGTACCAAGACCTGAAGAAAAGATTTTGGTGGTACGGTATGAAAAGAGAGATAGCAGAGTATGTGGCCAGATGCGACAGTTGTCAGAGGATCAAGGTCGAGCATCAGAGACCTGCAGGTTTGTCGCAACCGTTGAAGATTCCTCAGTGGAAAATGGGATGAGATCGAAATGGATTTTATAGTCGGTTTGCCCCACACTCGTACTGGTTATGACTCTATCTGGGTAGTAGTGGACCGTTTGACAAAGGCGGGCCATTTCATACCAGTCAAGACCACCTACAACAGTGCAGTGTTGGCCGAACTATACATGTCTCGGATTGTGTGCTTGCATGGTATTCCGAAGAAGATAGTATCGGATAGAGGCACCCAATTCACCTCTCATTTTTGGCAGCAGTTGCATGAAGCTTTGGGCACATACTTGAAGTTTAGCTCAGCTTACCACCCACAGACAGATGGTCAAACAGAGAGAACCAATCAGATTCTGGAGGATATGTTGAGGGCTTGTGCCCTACAAGACAAGATGGGTTGGGACAAGAGATTACCATATGCAGAATTCTCTTACAACAACAGTTACCAAGCTAGTCTGAAGATATCACCATTTGAAGTGCTCTATGGGAGGAATTGCAGAACTCCATTACATTGGGATCAACCTGGTGAAAGACAGGTGTTCGGTCTAGATATTTTGCTTGAAGACAAAGAGAACATCCGAATGGTCCAAGAGAATTTAAAGGCAGCACAGTCCAGACAGCGAAGCTATGCTGACACCAGAAGAAGAGAACTCAGTTTTGAAGGTGTCTACTTAAAGGTGTCACCCATCAAAGGAACCAAAAGGTTTGGAGTCAAAGGCAAGCTAGCACCTCGATATATTGGGCCGTATCAGATCCAAGCAAGACATGGAGAAGTGGCTTATCAACACAGCTTACCAGAGAATCTGTCAGCTGTGCATGATGTGTTCCATGTGTCTCAGTTGAAGAAATGCTTGAGAGTGCCAGAAGAGCAGTTGCCAGCAGAGGATCTGGAAGTTCAAGAAGATCTGACTTATATTGAGAAGCCAACTCAAATTCTGGAGATAGCAGATCGGGTCACTCCGAGAAGTACCATCAGGATGTGCAAAGTCAAATCGGGTCATCACTCAGAAGAAGAAGCAACCTGGGAACGAGAAGACGATTTAAAAGCCAAGTACCCTGAGCTCTTTTCTAGCCAGCCATGAATCTCGAGGGCGAGATTATTTTAAGGGGGATAGGTCTGTAACACCCTGATTTTGGGGGTATAAAATTTCTTTCTAATTATCACCCAAAATCAGGTGTTACTCTTCCTTTTTCTCACTCTAGCTTTTCTCCCTCTCTAGATTCTCTCTCCCTTTCTCCCTTTTAAGTAGAATTAGCTTAAGTTAGAGAGATTTAATTATTTATTTTGCTAAAACATTTTGGGTCAGGACATGTTGCATCATGCTGAGTATAAAATATTCTTTGAAGTGCTGCACATGTTTAAATTTATTTGAATTTGAAACCTAATTTGAATTTGGAATTGAAAACCCTATAGAAAAAGAAATAGAAAAGGAATTAGAAAATCCATAGAAAAAAGAAAAGGGAAAGCAGCCCATCCGGCCCAGTTAAGCCTAGCCAGGCCGCGCGCCCGCGCGCCTGCCGCCCCTGACATGCGGACCCCGCCTGTCGGCGCCAGTCTTCCGCACGCGCTCATTCTCTCGCTCGCTGCCCAGTGGGGCCGATCTATCGGCGCTAGTTTCCTTCGCCCGCGCGCTCCCTCTCGCTCTCTCTGCCTCGCGGGCCCGGATCGCCAGTCGTCGAGCCGTTGCCCCGAGCGTCCCTCTTTTCTCTCTCTGCGCCGTGGGCCAGCCCTGTCAGCTCCGCCCTCTCCACGCGTCGCCGTGGACCGACGCATGCGCACTCGCGCACGTCGCCGGGTTTATCGGCCACGACACCCGCCCACGCGCCCAACTCTCTTCTTATAGCCCCGCCGGTGCCCCACAGACACCCCTCACCTCATTTCGCATACCCTCACCCTCTCTCGCGCTCTGCCATCGCTGCCAGTAGCCGCTGGAGACCCGCGCCCGCGTCCCCGGCTATCCAGCTCGTCGGAGTCCGCGCCAAGCCTCCCCGAGCTCTGCCCCGAGGTGAGACACCCGTCCCCGTGCCCAATTTCCCTTATTATGCCCTGTGTTCGGCCAATTTCACCCTCACCGGTGTTCGGTCGCGGCGGTCCGCCGTGCTCGCGCGGTGGTCGGCCGATTTGGCCCAGTTTAGTTCACCGGAGTAGGTATCTGTGTCACCCCTGTCTCTGCTGAAGCTAGCCCAAGCCTTAGCGCGCCTTAAGTCCCTTCCCCGTGGTCGGAATGGCTTACCGGAGTTTCTCCGGCCCGCCCGAGGCCACCTCACCGCCGCTCTCCCCTCTCTGCCCGTGGATTCATGGCCTCTTCCCCGCCATCGAGTTCGCCGTGGCGCCCTCTTCCCTTCTGCCCAACTCCGGCGACCCCGGAGCCACCCTAGCCCGCGCCTGCCTCAACTCCGGTGACCTCACCGCCACGGAGAGGAGCGAAGCCGCCCGTAGCCATCTGTTTTCCCTTGGTCTAATCCCCACCGTCTGATTTAGATCGAACGGCCCGGACCGTGGGATACCGCTTTGCGCACATGCGCCTGTCACGCCCTGGCCCGCCTGTCAGTGCCATTCGCAGCCGCTCATCATTCTTGGTCTGATTTCCTCCGTCCGATTAAGATCGAATGGCTCGGACCAGCTCGGACCCCCTCGGACCCCTTCGGACCCCCTTCAGACCCCCCTCGGACCCCCTCCGTCCGATCTTGATCGAACGGTTTGGACCCCTGCAGCCGTCTGTTTCCCCCTGACACTCCCCGGCCCGCTCGGTCAGCGTGCTCCCCCCCCCTCTGTCGCTGACACTCCCTGGCCCGCTTGTCAGTGCTCGCCCACCCGCGCACGCGCGCCCTCGGCCGCAGATCTAATCTCAGCCGTCGGTTTCTGAACCAACGGTTAGATTCACCCAATGCCCTTCGCGTGGTTGTTTTGCTTAAGAGACCCTTGGTTTACTGGAAATAAACCCGCCGTCCCTGGTTTTCGCGTGCAGACCCCTGTATTCTTGCAGATTTAGCCCTGTACTTTTAAATATTCACAGAATTAGACCTAATTTCATATTTTGAATTCCCAAACTTGTTTATTTCATATCTTTTGCATATGAACTCCAAATTTGGTGATTCCAATTGCAAAAGGTTCATAGAATTATTCTCTGTTAAAATAAAATGGTTTCATTTACTATCTGCACATTCTAATTTTTATGATTGAATATGAATTAATATAGATGTAGTTTTATTTAATGAAATAAATAAAAGGAGAACCTTAGAGATTTAATCATGTTTAAACTTGTGAGATTAATGATAGGTATTGCACGAGTTCATCTCTGTTCTAAATTATAGGTCACAATAAAATAAATTGATCTATGCTTATGTACCTGTAAATAACACTTAGGGAAATAATAATCTATTTTCAAATAAAGTTAATGTATGCCATAGTTTATGTTATACTTTGAATTCATTATCCCCTATGTAGTATTATGTACTTTTAAGATGTGTTCCAATGTTTGTACATGTTTGGTGTGATGTTCATCTGTGCTTTCCAAATGTATTGAATGCATGCTCGCTTTACTTAGACAACGAGTAGTCCGAAGTTCCTGAGTGTGTTGTTGGAGACCTCCCTGAGCAGCAACCTGGTGAAGGCAAGTGTCCTCTGACCTATTATGTCCTACATACTTTATGATTCACTGTCCCGCATTACTTTATGAAACCTAAGGATTGACTAGTCTGTATTCACTTGTCCTTGTTTACCTTTTGGGTTACCATGGTTAGCATGTTGCTATTGCCTTAACTTAATCAATGAACATGATGTGAACCTTTATGATACGATACTGTTATCTTGTTTATGTGGATGATCTTGTGATATCTTACGGGGCTCAGGCCTTTTTCCTGAGTACCTCTCCGTAAGGACCTGTTCGTGGAGTGACCACCCGGGATAACAGTACAACCATGAGGGTGGAATGGGACGCCCTTAGCTGATTAATTAGATGAACCTGGGGGTGTAGTTGGCTTTGCCGAATTGCCGTCAATGGGGGCCGGGGCGTAGTGCTCACTCTGCCAAGGTTGGGGTGCAGAGGTTCATTCGATTTGGTTTTTTGTTAGTCACCCACCTTGGGGAGGTGTACTGCGTTTGTACGACTGGCGAAACCTAACGAGCAGCTATGCACCAGGGGAGTCTTTGTAAAGGCTACGTAGTGAGACCCTACTAGGTCACCGTGGAAGTGATCAATGGAGAGTCATGATCTCCGGGCAGAATGGGAATCACGACTTGTGGGTAAAGTGTACAACCTCTGCAGAGTGTTAAAAACTAGTATATCAACCAAGCTCACGGTTAAGAGCAACCTTGGGATCCTCTTTGATTAGAAGAACTTTGGATACTTTTATGTTGATGATTAACTATGATTTTATAAAATCTAATCTTTGGTATTTCCTCTTTTGAGGAGGTACTTTTGGATAATAACTGGGTTTATTACTAAAACTTGGCTCTACTAATAATAATAAATACTTGACTAACCTAAAAGCAACTGCTTGACCTCAAACTCCATATACAGCTAGTCCACTTTTGCCAAACAGGACATTTGCTGAGTACGTTGATGTGTACTCACCCTTGCTTTACACACCACCCCCACCCCAGGTTGTCCCCACTGTTCTCAGTGCTCAGGAGGTGAAGCTGGCAACATGGATGACTTCGAGGAGTTTCAGGACTATGACGAGTTCTAGTACTTTCTTAGTGGCAAACCCCCAGTCAGCTGCCTGTGTAGGCTTAGCATCTACGCTTCGTAATTCCGCACTTTGATAATTATGTTGAACAATGGTTATCTATTAGACTCTATGGATGTCTTGGACATCCTGATGTAATAAAATATCTTTCCGCTATTTATTTTAAGCATTGTGTGATGATGTCCAATTATGTAATCGTTGTGTACGTGAGTTTCTGATCCTGGCACGTACATGGTTCGCATTCGGTTTGCTTACCAAAACCGGGTGTGTCAACACTCGACAAAGAGGTAACTTCTTTGTCAAGTGTATTAGGTGACAGTCGGCAAAGGCGTCGTCTCCGTTACTCGGCACCGTGACGACCACTTTTCTTTGCCGAGTACTGACTGGCACTCAGCAAAGACTTTGCCGAGTGCCCAATAAAAAGTACTCGGCAAAGAAGCCGTTGCCGATGTACTGTTCGCCGAGCTCTCTTTGCCGAGTGTCACACTCGACAAAGACTTTACCTAGTGTTTTTCAGGCTTTGCCGAGTGCTTCAGGCACTCGGTAAAGCGCTCGATTCCGGAAGTGAACAATTGGCATCAAGGAGCATTGATTCCTGCTTTAATCCCACCTCTCTCCCTCGCCTATAAAGGTCACAGCCTCCCGCTCTCCTCTCTAGTGCACAACACCATTTCCTGTCTGCCTCTGCTTTCGTCGTCGTCATTCTTGAGCCCGTGAAGCCGATGCGCTGAAGTTTACCGAGCGCCCTGCAGTCATACGTTGTCGTTTGCTGGAGCCCTTTCCTCCTCACCAACAAGTTCCCCTTCACGCGTGTTCTGCACTTCTGCTCGACTATAACAAGGTAGAAGATGAACCTGTTTTATTTTTAGCTCCTGATTTTGTGTAAAATTCATCTAGAAATTTTTCAGTTCAAAAGAAATAAAAAATAGGCCTTATAATTTTATGTGCTACCCTAGTAGTCTATAAGTTCATCGCGATCTAATTTATGTAATGATATGTAATTTTTGTTTGTATATTTTTGAGTCTGAAATCCTGTGTATACTGAACGATTAATTTCATGTGTATGTGATAAGCTGTTTTTATTAGTGTCCCCACTGTCTTTCACATTTGTGTATTTTAATTTGATTATGTCTATTAAAATTAAATTAAATATAGTTTGTTAGAGTAAAGGATTAAGAGATAGGGTAGACTTGAAAGTGCATTCATCTCTTTTGTGAGTTTTGGTGATTTGGATAAAAACACATTTAAAGGTCTAACAAGTTTGCTAAGTATTGAACAGGAAATTCAGTATGATGAACATACTTAAATTGTGTGAATGATCAGTGAACAAAGATTCAATGCAAATGGATATAATATGATCTTTATATTGGTTTGAATATATGGACAAGACCTAAGAAATCACTACATACATATGATCAGAATAGAGGATGAAGTGATTAAGAGGATTGGTCAAGCCAAAGTGAATAAGATATGAGGAATCGTGAATTGGCTTGACCATATTACTATCAGTCCATATATGCTTCTATGATAATCAAACTAGAGCTTGATTGATCTTAAACAGTTATATCTAGAAGACATTCAAGCAAGGTTCACAATATTGAAGAAATGGTTCTCTCAATGGATGCTCAATATTGATGTGACTCAAGAATGGCTTGATAGGGTGAAGATAGCAAGGAAAGGGCTTTGAGGAACTAAGCAAAGGTGAAGGCCAAGCGACGGTTTGTGGACCGAGGTACCATGGCTAAGGTGAAGAAGAGAGTACTTGCACTAAGTCGATGAACTAATCAGCTATGAAGAGTTATAATATGTTGATACATTAGTAAGGTGACTTGAAGCTATGATTTGAACTCATATATGGTGAAATGGTATAAGTCATAGGGTTTGATTTGTGTTTGCTTCAAAAGGTGAGACAAAGATGTTTGTGATCCTTATGAAGCAACGCCATGGAGAAATCACACATGAGACACCAATTATTCAAGGAGTTTACTTAATTATATTTTATTTAACTTGAGTATAGAAATCGTCGTACTATCAAGTGGGATCCAAAAAGAAGGTTGGTGTTTGCCAAAGCTCAAACCTCTATGTCAAAAGCTATTTCGAAAAACCAAAATCCCTTGGACACTCTATGTCTGACTGTTGTTAGGATTGAGAAACTGAGAGTATTCCTGTTGAAAAGAAGTTGAGCTTCTTCAGTTGTAGTTGAACTTTTTTAGCTGAGGTGAACTTCAGCTGAGTTGAGCTTCTTCAGCTGCAGTTGAGCTTTTTTAGCTGAGTTGAACTTTAGCTGAGTTAAACTTCTTCAACTATAGTTGAGCTTTTTTCAGCTGTAGTTGAGCTTTCTCAATTGCAGTTGAACTTCAACTTCAACTTTGTACCATAGTAACTAATATTGTTGGTTTCTCTGATTCAATTAAGTGCGAACCCTTTGTAGTGATTCAATTAAGTGAGAACCCTTGTTGTGCTATTTTTTATGTTTCAGGTGATCATCCCTTTCATAGAGTATCCTTACACATCTTAGTTATCACCTCTGTAAGTTGAGGTTTTTAGGATGGCGTTGTGTTCCTGAAATTGTCTAAATCCTTTATGGGATTTCTTCATCCTTAACCACTTGCAAATATTTTTTTGTGATAAAACCATTGGCTCGGAGTATCCAACAGGTTTTCTGACGGATAGTCTTCGCTGTTATGATGCGTACTCTATGTGTTGCCATTCTCCTTCCATTCTTTGGTACATAACTAACACATTATGCTTAAACGTGGAGTCATTATCTTATAAATTTTTTTCTGTCACTACTCATTGTTTGGTTCCTATTTTCACATAAATTGTCTGAATACCTTATAAATGCATTGTCCTATCTTTTTTGTCCTACTCATTGTTTGGTTCCCCTGCTTCCAGAATTTATATGACCTGTGGATTTTAAATGAAGAAAATGAAGGAAAATTACGAATCATGGATTACTGACTCATACCATAACATTGACTTTTGTGAAGGGTTGTTATCTGTCTTTGTAGTCGAAGAAACAATCCTGAGAAGGAATGGAGAGCTCCTTGTCTAGGAGTAATGTTTCTGAGGGGAATCACCTGTGTTATGGGAGAAGCACATCAATGAATTCCACTGGTCCTCTAGCTGGTAGGCCTAGCTCAATTAGCTCAATGTTAAGTAGGATAAGTAGCAGACATGGCTCAAGTGAGATGGGAGACTGCATATTGAGCTCAAGGAGACATTGTCTTCAGTTAACGGATCAATTACTAGAAGAATTTGTCAGGTATTAAGATCGATAGTAATATGTATTATTTTCGTTTATGTAATTATTGTGCACTAACATTTTACCGAATAATTTATACGCTGTCACAATGTACGTGCACTTAACTAGTAAGTTATGTTGTCCTCAATCATCTCAGTAAATATAAACTTAAATTTCAACTTATACATGCACAAACAAAAAAGACAAATCTTGTTAAAGGGTAAATTGAACCAACTCAAAGGAGTGGAGGGGTAAAATAATTCAAAAATACTTTAAAGGGTCATGTGGATATTTGTCCATAGGTGAGGAGAGTAATTTAGACTTTTTTTTCAATTTTTTTTACTTCTCTTAGCCGCCGGCCATATATTCTTTTTCCAGCATCGATCGTCGTCCAAACACATAGACCAAAGCACCTTTTGTGATAGTAATGAAAAGAATAAATGCATCTGATTGGCTGCGCGATACTTACAATGAAGGATCCTTTGTATATATACCTGTCTTACTGTCCCCGTAGCATCCCAAGTCTGCCAGCCTGAGCAAAGAAGCTAATTAAGCAGAGTGGTGCTAGAGGTGGTGATGGCCAGTGAGAGCAGAATATCACAGGTGGCTACAACGATCCCCGTCAGGAACGTGCAGGATCTTGCGGCTTGCGTCGCCGGCGACCTACCGGCAGATGCACTGGAGCGGTACATTAGGCCGGACATCGACAAGGACGCAGTCCTTTACGAGCACTCCGGTGAGCTTCCGGTGGTTGACCTTGGAAGACTCAACCCACAGCACTGGGAAGAGGAGGCGGCGGCCAAGCTCAGATATGCTTGCGAGGAGTGGGGTTTCTTTCAAGTAGGTGCCTGCATTCAATATAAATTAGAAACGTAGTTTGAACTAATCCTATTATGCAGAAAAGTATGTATATCCCGTATCTTGAAGAGCCAATCAATTTTAAATATAACTAGATTTATAAAAACGTATTACTTTTTTTTATCTCTAACTAGATTTTTTTAAAAAAATATTCATTATAGTTAATATATATAGAGGAATTTCCCATCTCTTTGCCCTACCGCCAGCTAGTATTTAGCTCAAATTTGGTCTAGGGTGTTTTTTTGTGGTTTCTAAAAAGCCGGTATAGTTGTAGTTTCTATGTTTAGTCCTAGATGGGAGAATCTACGAAGCAGCATTGGTTTGAAACGGTGTTCAGTAAATAACATATATTTTTAAGCAATTTATTGAATAACATATGTTTCACCAAATTAATTAAGTAACAACACTCCATCTATATTTTGTATTATTTTATTGCTTACATCACATGAAATGGACCAAATTACCCATATTCATTTTATAGCCTTCTTTTTATCTCTTCTGTCCATAAGAAAAGCATATATAGATAAAATTATATGAGCTCTATTTTTATAGTGTTAATATACAAATATGCACAAATCTTTTATAAAGGAAGAAGTCTTAATCTAACTATTGAACTTAAAACCTAGTTATCTTCGGCATCGAACTAATAAATTAGACATATTTAGTTCGACGAAATGTGTTCGATTGTACTTCCTCCGTTCTTTTTTATTTTGGCGTAGTTGTTTTTTTTTCTAAAACTTCAATCACTCGTCTTATTCAAAAAATGTATGTTCTTTGAAAACTACTCCCTCCGTTCCAAAATATAGATTTGAAGTTCAATGGTTAATTCTATACCTCTTTCTTTATAGAATATCTGTGTTTATTTGTATTTGTATTTGTATTTGTATGTTTAATACTATGCTTAACAATATAAAAATATATCTTATATATTTATATGCATTTATGTTGTGCTTTGGATAGAATAGATAAAAAATAAGGCTATGAAATGAAAGGGGCGATTTGGTCAATTACTTGTGAGGTGAGAAATAAAAGAACGGAAAAAATAAATGGAGTATTGTTTTATAAATTCATTTAATAAAACTGGTGTTGTTCTTTGAATTGCTTAAAAACAAGTGTTGTTTTCTGAATACTGCCTCAAACTAGTGTTGTTTCGTGGATTTCTCCGTCATAGATGTGTTCATGTATGCTTGTTGGTGCGCGTCATAAGGAGGTCCTATGATGTACTAGTCTTCTAGGACCTAAAACTACTTTCCTTAAATTAATGACGCTTTCGAGAATAAAAGTAGTGTTGTGTGAATGATAACTGATTTTGCTTCTTTCCGAAAAATAATTTCGTGTAAGATTTATGCTTATCATGCTGGTTGTCAAAAATAGCAATTCACTTCATTTGCCGTAACTCACTCACAGGTATCGAGTCATGGAGTTCCAGAAGAGGTTATGGTGAACATAAAGCGCGATATTCAGGAGTTCTTTGAGCTGCCGCTGGATGTGAAGAATGCTTACGCGCAAACCCCAGGAGACCTTCAAGGATATGGTCAAGCATATGTTGTTTCCAACGATCAAAAGCTTGACTGGGCAGACATGTTTTGCATCATCAGTCAGCCTCCTCTGGCCCGTGACATGAAACATTGGCCGACTCAACCTCTTACTTTCAGGTTACCATCAGGATATGGATGTTTGTTAATTAATTTTAACTACCTTATATGACTATGAGTCTATTACTATTATATAACTCGTGTTAACACGTTATGATCCTAGGGAGAGTAGAGTAGGGTCGACGACGGTAACGGGGCGCGTTGGAAGGGGTTAACGGTGGCAATGACGAGAGTGAGGAGAGGGGGCGGCACGGATGCGGAGGGATGCGGAGGGAGGGGCGGCTGCGGGCGGTGGGTGAGGGAAAGCGGTGAGGGATATTGAATTTGAGTAAGAGAGGTTATTCGGCGATCTGAACTTTAGTTTTGATGATGTGTTAAGTTAAAGTGTAGTTTTTTGGTGGATTTAGTAGAGATTATAGGTGTAGTGGTAATTTGGTTGGATGGATTTTGGAAAGTTTAAACTGGTGGATTAAATAGTGATATATATATATAGATGAGATTATAGAAAAGTTCTACATAGTTACATACATATAATTCTTTATTTGTGATGTCAGGAAATCCCTTGAAGATTATTCTGCTGAATTGGAGAAAGTTGCTCACTCCATTGTAACAGCCATAGGAAAAATTCTGAATATTGATCCAGAACTGATGAGTGATAAATATGCCGTGCAAGTTCTAAGGATGAATTACTACCCTCCGTGCACGTCGATGCCCGAAAAGGTTTTGGGGTTTTCGCCTCATTCAGATGCATCTTTTCTTACCATCCTTTCGCAAGTTAATTCAGTGGAAGGCCTCCAAATAAAAAGGCATGGTGCATGGGTCCCAGTGAAACCACACCCTGAAGCATTATTGGTGAATGTTGGAGATCTCCTTGAGGTAAACCAACTTTTAGCTGTCAAGTAATAACACATGCAATTCAAAACTTTTACTTGTCAACAAATAAAATGCCATCACTAGATTTATGTGGCATTGAGGTAAACATAATAAGTATATAAGTCGTAATGAATCTAATAATTTTAATTTTATGCCATAAAATTTTATGAAACATCTACTGTAATAGGGTCAAAATTGATAATGATTAACTTAGAACAAACCCAAAAAAATAAATTCATGTGGATAGAGTAAGTAGCTTACAAACGACTCATGCTTCGTGTGAATCTGCCAATGAACACAAGTGTGATTTGGTCAAAAACCAAAAGATAAAACCATTAAACAACCATACTGGAATTAGCTTCAGATAAGCAAAATCTAACTGTATTTGTATTAAAAGAAAAAAAACTATGGATGTATGATCTTACTAACATCTATTGACTTCTATATTTTGAGGATTAGCATTGGTGTCTTTCTAGACCAAATACTAACGGTCCCTAGGGTCTGCACGTGACGTGTAGGACTTCGAGGCCTCTCTGCTGGTTCACGGACCATCCACGTGAAGGTGGCAGACTATACCATGATGGTGCAGAGTGCTCTAGGAAAAACCTAGATCCCGTCTCACAGGAAGGACCTTGTAGGGGAGGAGAAATTCTAGTGTTGCTTTGGACTCGATAGGCCACCTCAAGCACCCCAAGTCGATGTAGAGCTGAAGAGGTGAAGATTAAGGGTCAGGAAACTACAACTAGAGCTAAAACTAAATCTAAGGATAAAGAAGAGCATAAAGTATAACTAATTTTTTGGTTCGATTGATGGTCTTCCAATGGGTTTTATCCCTTTGTATTTATAGGAGAGCTTTAGACCTTTTTCCTAGACGAAGTCCAATAAAATCCTACAAGAAACCTAGATAATCTCCCGAGAAATCAAGACACTAGCCCAAATAGATTTTTTTCCTCACATCTTGGCCAGTAGTCAGATTAAATCTAAGCTGATGCAGCTAGACCCCTAATATTTCTTCATTAATTCCAGTTTAATTATCATCACTTGCAGATTATGACGAACGGAAAATTCAAGAGTATTGAGCACAGGGTCATGATTAATGCTCGCAAGCAACGATTGTCGGTGTCTGCATTCCACAATCCAAAGTTTGATGGGGTGGTTGCCCCGGTTACGGTGACTCCAACAGAAAAGCTTTTGTACAGGACTGTGAAAGTGGAAGATTATATTAAGCATCACTTGTCAAACAAACTAGATGGAAAACGAGCATTGGATCATGTGAAGACGTTCTAGTACGAACCTATATGAGAAACACAGACATGCATGTACTCTCCTTTTTCCTATTCAATAAACATCGTGTTTACACCCCTATGTCTCAAAATACATGATGTTTTTAGCTCTTAGACATCTTGTTTGATTGCTTGTCGCATTTATTTTTTTATAGTTATAGTTATTTTATTATTAGTGATACTTTAATAAGATTTTATTTGGCTTACTATTTAAATAAAAGATTGAATGACATAAACGGTCAAGCATGATATATAAAAGTTAGAACTGTTATTAATTTGGGACCGAGTGAGTAGTAAACAGTCAAAGAATTAGTTAATTTTGAATATCGAACTGATATAGACAAGGAAGTTTTAGACGGTTGGAGTTCGAGAGCATGTCCATAGTTACGAATTCGCCCATGTCACCATGTGGCAACCTGTAAGACCTAGTACGATGGTTCGCATGCACATCAGTTTAAGGATTAAAAAAGACAAAAGTAGGCGGCAAAATTCTTTCCCATTTTTATTTCTACAGTCTATTTTATCACCGTAAATGAAACTAAGAGCTTATTATTTAGATACTAGAGTTAATTACTAGGTAGCTAACAAATTAGCTAGTTCTATTGCATCCAATGAGCAAAGCTAATAGGTGGAACTAATTGTTTAACTATATTTTAAACTACTTGTTAGCCAACTATATCTAATTAACTATAACTAATTTGAATTAATTTTTAGATCTCAAACACACCCTATATATGTTTGGAATAACCAGAATTAAATGCTGCAAGAAATTCAATGGAGACGAGTAGGAACCCGGATCTTATTAACTGGGATTGCAAATGCAAAACGACATAGTTAATTCTCATCGTTTGCAAAAACATAAAAAAATATCAAGCTAATAAGGGAAAGTGGACAACCGAATTGTTAGAACAATTTTAATATTATAATATATATATATATAAAATTTGATGCTGATCTTTTCTTATATTGTCCAGCATATTATTACAAATAAGAATATTTTTGTATAAATTGTTGTATGCATTATTTGCTTCCTAGGACAAAAAATGTAAAAAGACATCTAAATTTATATCCAAACTTTATATCTATCATTTAAAAAGATATATAATAAATTTGAGGTAATTTTTGTAAGGTCAATGCTAATGTATTTGCATTACATATTTTATATCCTATTTATTTACAATTAGGTCTCATTTGTTTTCTTTCATTTGAGGAATTAAAATTTACTAATGGAATATGCTATTTTTTTAGAATGTGATATTCCACCACTTTCCAAATTTATCATATAAGCTTATCTCAAATTCATCAGGTGATAGATGAAAATTAATTCTATAGATTTACATGCTATGTTTCCAATGTACAACTTGTAGCACACTCTTCTACTTGCTTCGCTATAACATAAATGTATATATAACTATTTCTCTCATATGATTCAAAATAATATACAAATATATTACATATATAAATATATGAACTTAATTAGTTTTGTCTAAATTATAATTATTAAAATGAAATTCAATTCCAACGAAAAAATGGGCCCTTAAAGAAAAAAGGCAAACCGAATAAGTATCCAGTTTTAACTGTTTTCATCTCTAGAACTAAGCACCGGCTCAGTGTCGTTGCACGCCTATTCTGCTAACTTGCTCAATATCCTCACAATTGAAGTCAACGTATTGCAGATTAAATAACCCATAAATTCTATTTATTCAATTGAAAATTTTAAATAGAGAGGTTTTGATCCCGGAATCCGGGCCTTTGCCGAGTGCCGGCGGCTTTGCCGAGTGCCTTTTATCGGGCACTCGGCAAAGAAGACTTTGCCGAGCGCCGCACTCGACAAAGTCCTGCGCTCGGTAAAGAGCTAATTTACCGAGCGCAGGACACTCGGCACAGCCAAGCACTCGGCAAAGACTGCTTTGCCGAGAGTCAAACTGTAACACCCACTTTGTAATTTGCTAGAAATAATACCAATAGAGAAACAATTTCTCTTTATGTGAGTTTGATCTTTATGCACCATCATATGAGAACACCATGTCCAAGAACAATTAATAAAAGATATGCTACTAAATTGTTGCATCATGCTGGATATTTTATTTGTGTGTGCATTTGGTGACAACATAGAAATAAAATGACAATGAGAAGAGGATTTGAGGAAAAAGGAGAAAGAAAGAAAGAAATAATATAAAATATAATACAAAATTTATAAATACCCAAACTCAACCATACTGGTATGATTAAAATTTATCTATAATTTGAGTACAAATTCAAAGTCATACTTGGAATTCAAATTGGGAATTGAAAAATAAAAAGAAAAGAAAACAGAAAACAGAAAATATAAAAAGAAAAGGATAAGGGGAGCTTACCTGGGCCTCAGTCGCGCGTTTCGGCCCACCTAAGGAATCATCGCCGCGCAGCCCTGTTAGCCAACCGGCGCCGACACAATGGGCCCGCACGTCAGCCGCTCCTCGCGCGCGCGTCCGCAACCGTGTCGCTGCGCCGCGGGCCCCGCTGTCCAGTCTCACGCCCTCCCCTCGCTGTTCCGCGGGTCCCACCCCGTCAGCCCCTCGGTTACTCGGCGTCTCCACGGAATCCGTCTTCCTCGCGCGGACTGGGCGCAACAGCCGCCGAGCACGGTGGATCGTGCCCGCCAAAATCGGTCCGATTTGACCACGCGGGGGGGGGGGGGGGGGGATAAAACGGAGCCGCGATCGTCTTCGCCGAACACTTCCCTCTCGCCTTTCGCCGAAAACTACCTTGCGAGCCACAGATTTGCCAGCGGGGAGGTTTGAGCCGCCGTGCGTGAACCGCCGATTGCCGTCGACCGCGCCCTCGAAGTGTTGCCCAGAGGCTCCCTTGGAGTGGGGGAAAGCTTCCTTGGGTGGCGCTGCTCGGGTTTGCTCGCCTGGGCCCTGGCAATTCCTCGCCGCGGACCTCCTTCCGCCGCGGACTGCCTGCTTCCGTGGTCAGGGAGTTCTTCAGCGCCGCTGCGTGCAGGTAATCTCCCATCGTCTTCTTCTACCGATTCTCGTCATGTAGAGCTTCGCAGGGGAGGTAGTTACCCATCCGGGGACCATGAATTTGTCACCGGCGCCGCGACACCGCGCTATACCGTGGGTAGGGCATTCCGTCGCATGTTTTCCAGAGAACATAAGTTCAGTAGGTTCGCCGCTATCTGAATTTCGATTAGCACCAGTTAATTTGGGGATTTGGGGCCTGTCTTTGTCGATCGGGGTGCGCCGGCGAGTTGCTCCGCCGCGGGGTACTGTTCACCCCGTTTAGCCGCGTCGGGTTTGAGAAGATGACTCCGGGGCCATGGATCCATGAATGAACGGCTCTGATTAGAAGCAGGCGATACCCCTTCGCGACATTAAATCGGGGCTGTTGATCTTTGATCGGACGACGTAGGATTGATCTGTGGGCTCGGTTGACGCGGGCCGTGGATCGCTGATCCAACCGCCCAGAATGCGTACCGCTTCGTGGTAAGTTAGATTTAATCTGCGCCCTAGAATTCTAATCGGACGGCCCAGATTGCACCGTACCCCTTCGCGGGTCATTTTTGTTAAAGAGTCCTCGGGCTTCCGGGAAATCAACCCGCGGTCCATTGTAACTGTTGACTGTGTCTCGGGTTTCTTATCCCGAGGCCCCTGTGTTTTCTAGGAATTGAGGCCCAGTCCAGTGCGGTTTGAAATTGATTAAAGGAATTGGAAAATAGATTTTTAATAGGAAAATAATTGCTAGAACTTTATAAATTCATAGAAAATTCATACTAACTCCAAATTCATCCATTCCAGTTCCTAAAATTTTGTAATTTTGTTCTCTAGCACTTAGTGTCTCTGTTTTATCATGAAAACAGTAAGGAAATTTATTTATCACTTAATCCTATTTAAAGCACATAAAACCTTTGAAAATGCATAACTTAAAATCTATAACTCAGAAAATTATGATTCCAGTTCCTAAGTTTTTATTTTAATATGTAGAATATCTCTGTGTATTTTGTTTACATGCTTGGTGTAATGTTAATTTTCCATATATCCTGTGCTTGTTTGTATTGTGGCGAGTAGAAGAGCCCGTTGCTGAGGATCCTGGTGAGCAGCAGGTTGAAGTAGCTGAGCAGGAGCTCATTGAAGGCAAGTTGTGCCCTTGACCACTTTTTACCCAATAATGTTCTTTAATATCACATGCTCGTGCATAGGTTAATTTTGATGGGACCCAATAGGTCACCCTAGATTGTTTATCTCATTACCTTGTTTACCCCTGAATCACTTGGGTAGTTTGCTATTGCTTTATATGGTTTTGGGATAATCATTTATTACCTCTATGTTCCAATTCTTGTTGTTATTCTGTTTATGTTCATGTTGTTATCATTAATGTTAAATGGAACATAGAGCTTAACTTGAGAACCACGTGCCACCACAAGGGAGGAATGGGACCCCTTGGCTGAATAATTAGGAAAGCTAGTGGAAGACTACCTTACCCGAAAGGGGCAAGGGCAGTAGGGGAGTGGTCAGTGTAGGGAGGTCCCTGGTTGGTTTTGCTGGGATGGCAGTCAGCCAGGAACCCTGCATTGGAACTTCCTATAAACTGTAGCGGGTTTTCGGAAGCTAGTGGAACTTTGTAAAGGCCTCGTAGTGTTGCCCTGCCGCGCTTCCTAGGTAGAGGTGTATGGGATTCATGACCCCTTGGCAGATGGGTAACATGACTTGTGGGTAAAGGGTACAACCTCTGCAGAGTGTAAAACTGGTATACTAGCCGAGCTCACGGTCATGAGCAGCTCAGGACTCTCTGATGTTTAAATTATGGAACTTAAATTCAATTTTGTCATTTGCATTGCATGGGTTTGTTATTAATTTTGTTCTATTACTTTACTTATGGTTTGGTATTTACTTACACTTAGTAACTGCTAATAAAAATTGGACCAACTACTTAAAAGCAATGCTCAGCTTTAACCCCTATCTTTGATTAAGCCTTACACATCACATGAACTCACACCTTTGTGAGTTTATGTCCACTGGTTCCCCACAACTTGTTGAGCTATGATCATGTGTGAGCTCACCCTTGCTGTCTCACACCCCCCCCACAGGAGAAGATCAGGTGGTTCAGGAGGAGCCGCCTAACACTGAGGAGTTCGATCTGATCTAGGTGGCGTTTCCCAGTCGACATTGGCGCCGACGATCCTTAGTTTGTTTTATCTTTATTACTTCATTTTGTAATAAGTCTTCCGCTATGTAATAAATACTCTGATGTTAATGACATTTATCTCTATACACTCTGTTATTATATATGTTGTCTTCTTGGCGCATGTATGAGATGCACTTGGCTTTGTTCCTTAAAGCTGGGTGTTACAGAAGTGGTATCAGAGGAATGTTGACTATAGGACGAGACCTAGATAGAAATGGACAAACCCTTTCCTACTTACCTTACTCTGACTCATTCTATACTCATCTCATCTTGATCTTGTCTCACCTTCTACTGTTCTACTCTGATCATTCTTACCTTTTCTACTCTAAGACAAGATGGATTTCACACCTTGGAATCCCTACCCTTATGACATTTTTAAGAGATAGGGAACCTAAGACAAAATTAAAAACTACTTTCTTTAAAAATGTTGTTTGATTGTGCTGATGCTAAATGCCTGATTTGCTTCTTTGATTGATTGAATTATTATAGATGGACATCTTAGTATGTACCACCATAAGGTATTGAATTAGCTAGGATAGGTGAAATATTAATCTGCTTAGCTAATAAATCCCCCAAAGTAACCTGAGTTGTAAATACCTGCCTTGTCTACTATTTTCTTACCATATGTATCTAACTCAGATGGTCAATACCAGGCGGGGTGGTGGAATTGATTTGCCTCCCAATCGACACACTCGGAGAATATACAGACAACCCCAGCCACAGCCTGCAGGGATGAATCCTCCCAATCCTCCACCAGGCGGAGTTGACCCACTGGTTGCTGCTCAGATGGCGGTGATGCAGCAAATGGCAGACACTATGGCTGATATGCGTGCTCAGATGCAACAAGAACGCCAGGAGATGCGTCAGGAAAGAGAAGATATACGACAGGAGCTGCGCCAGGAGCGAGATGAGATACGCCAGGAAAGGAGGGCACAACAACAGCAGCTGCAACAGCAAATGCAACAACAACAGCAACAAGTACCACTGCCTCCACCTCCACCACCACCAGTTCCACCTCGTGATAAGCACCGGGAGTTTATGAGTCATAAGCCACCGACCTTCGCCAGTTCGCCAGATCCACTTGATGCAGATGATTGGCTGAAAGCAATTGAGAAGATGCTGAATATTGCACAATGCACTGACCGGGAGAAGGTTTTATATGCTTCTGGACGTCTGATTGGTCCTGCTGCTGACTGGTGGGATTCTTATACTGCTGCCCACGATGCTGCTGATACTATTACCTGGGCAGAGTTCAGTACGCAGTTCAGGAACTACCATATTCCAGCTGGGATGATAAAGATCAAGAAGAAGGAATTTCTGTCGCTGAAGCAAGGAAGTATGTCAGTCAGCGAGTACCGTGACAAGTTTATTCAGTTATCCAGATATGCTCCAGAGGAAGTTGCTGAGGATGAGAGAAAGCAAGAGCATTTCGTTGAAGGACTTAATGGACCACTGCAGTATGCTCTTGTGGCACACACATTTCCATCATTTTAGAGGCTGCTTGATAAGGCCCTGGCTATTGAACACAAGCGTGTTCAGCTGGGAGATTTGAAGAGAAAGGCCATATCTCAAGGACAAGGAAGCAGCAGTGTTCGTCCTCGCTACAGTTCACCGCAGGGCACACCGACTCGACCAGGAGGACCACGCCCAGTTCAGCAGTCACCACTGAGGACTCCACCTCCTCGGCAGGCTACCCCTACTGGCACCCCGACAAAGTTTTCAGGACAGAGTCCGGGCACTCAATGTTTCAAGTGTGGGAAGATTGGTCATTATGCAAATGTCTGCCCACAGAGGATTGCTGCTACTCCAGTTCAGAACAAGCAACAAACCCCTGGCAAGGGATATTCTATTGCCAAGGTTAATCAAGTCAGCGTTGATGCTACTCCGGATGGAGGGGACCTCGTAATTGGTATGTTTTATGTTAATGCAATTCCTGCAACCATATTATTTGATTCTGGTGCTACACATTCATTCATGTCTGCTAGATATGCCAACACAAATGAAATACCACTGCTAAATATGAGAAAACCCCTGATAGTAATTACACCTAAAGGGCCTGTTGAGGCGAATCAAATGACACGTAGATTGACATTAACCATTATGGGTAGAGAATTTGGAGCTACTAGCTATAATATTGGAGTCAAGCAGTATAGATTTGATCCTTGGTATGTCATGGCTAAGAAAGGCAAAGGCCGTTATAGCATGTGGTAGGGGTACCGTAGAACTCACTACCACTAAAGGAGAAAGATTTCAAGTTAATATTGCAGTAACCTCCTCATCCATGCGTGCAATGTTCTTTATGCCTGAGGAGTTTGTTGGTGACAACATCCGGGTGGTTAGAGATTTTCCGGATGTCTTTCCAGAGGAGTTACCAGGGATGCCACCTGATAGAGAAGTTGAGTTTGTTATTGACCTCTTACCTGGAACCGCCCCTATTTCTAAACGGCCATATAGGATGTCCGTAGAGGAATTGAAGGAGCTTAAGAAGCAGTTAACTGAGTTACAAGAGGCTGGGTACATTCGTCCGAGTTCCTCACCTTGGGGAGCACCGGTCTTGTTTGTACAGAAGAAGGATGGATCGCAACGGATGTGTGTGGATTATAGATCTCTTAATGATGTTACAGTGAAGAACAAGTATCCGTTGCCCCGTATTGAGGATTTGTTTGATCAAATGAGAGGTGCTAGAGTATTCTCGAAGATTGATCTCCGATCCGGTTACCATCAGATGAGGATTAGACCATCGGATATTCCCAAGACGGCTTTCTCGACTAGATATGGATTATATGAGTTTACTGTTATGTCGTTTGGATTAACCAACGCACCAGCCTATTTTATGAACTTAATGAACAAGGTGTTTATGGAGTATTTGGACAGATTCGTCGTGGTATTCATCGACGATATTCTTATCTATTCCAAGAGTGATAGTGATCACGAGGAGCATCTGAGGTTGGTGCTACAGAAGCTACGAGATAATCAACTCTATGCTAAGTTCAGCAAGTGCGAGTTTTGGATTGGCGAAGTGCCATTTCTTGGTCATATTATTTCTAATGGAGGAATAGCAGTGGATCCTGCTAAAGTTAAGGAGATAATGGAGTGGAGAGTACCCACTACAGTTACTGAGATTCGGAGTTTCTTGGGACTTGCTGGATATTATCGGAGGTTTATCGAAGGGTTCTCTAAGATTGCCAAGCCTATGACTTCGCTTTTGGAGAAAGGAAAAGAATTTAAGTGGGACGAGAAGTGTCAAGACAACTTTGATCTATTGAAGAAGAGGTTGATGTCGCCACCAGTATTGGTTATGCCAGACCAACAGAAAGGATTTGATATCTATTGTGATGCATGTGGCCAAGGCTTAGGATGTGTGCTCATGCAAGAAGGACATGTGATCGCTTATGCTTCTCGTCAGTTACGCAAGCATGAATTGAACTACCCTACTCATGACTTGGAATTGGCAGCCGTTGTGCATGCACTTAAGATTTGGAGACATTATATCATGGGGACCAAGTGCCAAGTGTACACGGATCATAAGAGTTTGAAGTATATATTCACTCAGAAGGATCTCAACCTTAGGCAACGCCGTTGGTTGGAGCTTATCAAGGATTATGATTTGGAGATTCACTATCACCCGGGCAAGGCAAATTTGGTCGCAGATGCCTTGAGTCGCAAGGAGCATGTTCATTCACCTATTGTTGCCCAGCTACCCGATTAGATTGTTGAGGATTTCAGGAGACTTAACCTGGGGATAGTTGCTCATACTGAAGGAGTTACTATTGATGTGGAACCTACTTTGGAGCAAGAGATCCGCAAAGGACAAATTGGTGATGCTAAAATAAAAGAGATTAAGGATCTGATTACTGAGGGTCGAGTTCCGGAATTCACGGAAGATGAGCAGGGCACTATATGGTTCAAGGATAGGATGTGTGTCCCTGATATTAAAAGCCTTCGAGAGACTATTTTAAAGGAGGCCCATGATTCGGATTATTCTATTCATCCTGGTAGTACCAAGATGTATCAGGATTTGAAACGGAAATATTGGTGGTATGGATTGAAAAGAGATGTGGCTGCACATGTGGCTATGTGCGATGTATGTCAAAGAGTTAAGGCTGAACACCAGAGGCCAGCTGGACTATTGTATCCACTAAACATACCCGAGTGGAAATGGGAAGAGATTGGTATGGATTTCATTACTGGATTGCCTCGCACCCAGAAAGGATATGATGCTATATGAGTGATTGTGGATAGATTGACTAAAGTGGCTCACTTTATTCCTGTCAAGACTACTTATAAAGGTTCTCAGCTAGCAGAGTTATATATGGCTCGGATTGTGTGTTTGCATGGGGTACCAAAGAAGATCGTGTCTGATCGAGGTTCACAGTTTACCTCAAGATTTTGGAGAAGCTTTCATGAGAACATGAGTACAAAGTTGAACTTTAGTACAGCTTATCACCCCCAGACTGATGGACAGACTGAAAGGACTAATCAAGTTTTGGAAGATATGTTGAGAGCATGTGCCCTTCAGCATGGAGGAAGTTGGGATAAGAGTCTGCCTTATGCTGAGTTCTCATATAATAATAGTTATCAGGCCAGTCTGAAGATGTCACCTTTTGAGGCTTTGTATGGGAGGAAGTGCAGAACTCCTTTGTATTGGGATCAAACTGGAGAGAGACAGTTCTTTGGGCCTGAACTGATTCAAGAAGCAGAGGAGCAAGTTCGTATAATTCGAGAGAATTTGAGAGTGGCTCAAACCAGGCAAAAGAGCTATGCTGATAATAGAAGGAGGCCACTGGAATTCGAAGAAGGAGATTATGTGTACCTCAAGGTGTCACCACTGCGTGGAATGAGGAGATTCAAAGTTAAGGGCAAATTGTCCCCTCGCTATATTGGACCATTCTTGATCTTTAGAAGAGTTGGGGAGATGGCATACCAACTCGAGTTACCTGCTAGTCTATCGGATGTGCATAATGTGTTCCATGTGTCTCAACTTAAGAAGTGTCTCCGTGTTCCTGAGGAACAGCTACCAATGGAAGAGCTCAGTGTTCAGGGTGATTTGACTTACACGGAGTACCCGATCAAGATTTTGGATACATTGACTCGAGTTACAAGGAATAAGGTGATAAAGACGTGTAAAGTGCAATGGAGTCACCACAGTGAAGATGAAGCAACTTGGGAAAGAGAAGAAGAGCTTCGCATAGATTTTCCCCACCTTTTCCCTCATTCTTCTTAAATCTCGAGGACGAGATTATTTTTAAGGGGGGTAGGATTTGTAACACCCACTTTGTAATTTGCTAGAAATAATACCAATAGAGAAACAATTTCTCTTTATGTGAGTTTGATCTTTATGCACCATCATATGAGAACACCATGTCCAAGAACAATTAATAAAAGATATGCTACTAAATTGTTGCATCATGCTGGATATTTTATTTGTGTGTGCATTTGGTGACAACATAGAAATAAAATGACAATGAGAAGAGGATTTGAGGAAAAAGGAGAAAGAAAGAAAGAAATAATATAAAATATAATACAAAATTTATAAATACCCAAACTCAACCATACTGGTATGATTAAAATTTATCTATAATTTGAGTACAAATTCAAAGTCATACTTGGAATTCAAATTGGGAATTGAAAAATAAAAAGAAAAGAAAACAGAAAATATAAAAAGAAAAGGATAAGAGGAGCTTACCTGGGCCTCAGTCGCGCGTTTCGGCCCACCTAAGGAATCATCGCCGCGCAGCCCTGTTAGCCAACCGGCGCCGACACAATGGGCCCGCACGTCAGCCGCTCCTCGCGCGCGCGTCCGCAACCGTGTCGCTGCGCCGCGGGCCCCGCTGTCCAGTCTCACGCCCTCCCCTCGCTGTTCCGCGGGTCCCATCCCGTCAGCCCCTCGGTTACTCGGCGTATCCACGGAATCCGTCTTCCTCGCGCGGACTGGGCGCAACAGCCGCCGAGCTCGGTGGATCGTGCCCGCCAAAATCGGTCCGATTTGACCACGCGGGGGGGGGGGGGGATAAAACGGAGCCGCGATCGTCTTCGCCGAACACTTCCCTCTCGCCTTTCGCCGAAAACTACCTTGCGAGCCACAGATTTGCCAGCGGGGAGGTTTGAGCCGCCGTGCGTGAACCGCCGATTGCCGTCGACCGCGCCCTCGAAGTGTTGCCCAGAGGCTCCCTTGGAGTGGGGGAAAGCTTCCTTGGGTGGCGCTGCTCGGGTTTGCTCGCCTGGGCCCCGGCAATTCCTCGCCGCGGACCTCCTTCCGCCGCGGACTGCCTGCTTCCGTGGTCAGGGAGTTCTTCAGCGCCGCTGCGTGAAGGTAATCTCCCATCGTCTTCTTCTACCGATTCTCGTCATGTAGAGCTTCGCAGGGGAGGTAGTTACCCATCCGGGGACCATGAATTTGTCACCGGCGCCGCGACACCGCGCTATACCGTGGGTAGGGCATTCCGTCGCATGTTTTCCAGAGAACATAGGTTCAGTAGGTTCGCCGCTATCTGAATTTCGATTAGCACCAGTTAATTTGGGGATTTGGGGCCTGTCTTTGTCGATCGGGGTGCGCCGGCGAGTTGCTCCGCCGCGGGGTACTGTTCACCCCGTTTAGCCGCGTCGGGTTTGAGAAGATGACTCCGGGGCCATGGATCCGTGAATGAACGGCTCTGATTAGAAGCAGGCGATACCCCTTCACGACATTAAATCGGGGCCGTTGATCTTTGATCGGACGACGTAGGATTGATCTGTGGGCTCGGTTGACGCGAGCCGTGGATCGCTGATCCAACCGCCCAGAATGCGTACCGCTTCGTGGTAAGTTAGATTTAATCTGCGTCCTAGAATTCTAATCGGACGGCCCAGATTGCACCGTACCCCTTCGCGGGTCATTTTTGTTAAAGAGTCCTCGGGCTTCCGGGAAATCAACCCGCGGTCCATTGTAACTGTTGACTGTGTCTCGGGTTTCTTATCCCGAGGCCCCTGTGTTTTCTAGGAATTGAGGCCCAGTCCAGTGCGGTTTGAAATTGATTAAAGGAATTGGAAAATAGATTTTTAATAGGAAAATAATTGCTAGAACTTTATAAATTCATAGAAAATTCATACTAACTCCAAATTCATCCATTCCAGTTCCTAAAATTTTGTAATTTTATTCTCTAGCACTTAGTGTCTCTGTTTTATCATGAAAACAGTAAGGAAATTTATTTATCACTTAATCCTATTTAAAGCACATAAAACCTTTGAAAATGCATAACTTAAAATCTATAACTCAGAAAATTATGATTCCAGTTCCTAAGTTTTTATTTTAATATGTAGAATATCTCTGTGTATTTTGTTTACATGCTTGGTGTAATGTTAATTTTCCATATATCATGTGCTTGTTTGTATTGTGGCGAGTAGAAGAGCCCGTTGCTGAGGATCCTGGTGAGCAGCAGGTTGAAGTAGCTGAGCAGGAGCTCATTGAAGGCAAGTTGTGCCCTTGACCACTTTTTACCCAATAATGTTCTTTAATATCACATGCTCGTGCATAGGTTAATTTTGATGGGACCCAATAGGTCACCCTAGATTGTTTATCTCATTACCTTGTTTACCACTGAATCACTTGGATAGTTTGCTATTGCTTTATATGGTTTTGGGATAATCATTTATTACCTCTATGTTCCAATTCTTGTTGTTATTCTGTTTATGTTTATGTTGTTATCATTAATGTTAAATGGAACATAGAGCTTAACTTGAGAACCACGTGCCACCACAAGGGAGGAATGGGACCCCTTGGCTGAATAATTAGGAAAGCTAGTGGAAGACTACCTTACCCAAAAGGGGCAAGGGCAGTAGGGGAGTGGTCAGTGTAGGGAGGTCCCTGGTTGGTTTTGCTGGGATGGCAGTCAGCCAGGAACCCTGCATTGGAACTTCCTATAAACTGTAGCGGGTTTTCGGAAGCTAGTGGAACTTTGTAAAGGCCTCGTAGTGTTGCCCTGCCGCGCTTCCTAGGTAGAGGTGTATGGGATTCATGACCCCTTGGCAGATGGGTAACATGACTTGTGGGTAAAGGGTACAACCTCTGCAGAGTGTAAAACTGGTATACTAGCCGAGCTCACGGTCATGAGCAGCTCAGGACTCTCTGATGTTTAAATTATGGAACTTAAATTCAATTTTGTCATTTGCATTGCATGGGTTTGTTATTAATTTTGTTCTATTACTTTACTTATGGTTTGGTATTTACTTACACTTAGTAACTGCTAATAAAAATTGGACCAACTACTTAAAAGCAATGCTCAGCTTTAACCCCTATCTTTGATTAAGCCTTACACATCACATGAACTCACACCTTTGTGAGTTTATGTCCACTGGTTCCCCACAACTTGTTGAGCTATGATCATGTGTGAGCTCACCCTTGCTGTCTCACACCCCCCCCACAGGAGAAGATCAGGTGGTTCAGGAGGAGCCGCCTAACACTGAGGAGTTCGATCTGATCTAGGTGGCGTTTCCCAGTCGACATTGGCGCCGACGATCCTTAGTTTGTTTTATCTTTATTACTTCATTTTGTAATAAGTCTTCCGCTATGTAATAAATACTCTGATGTTAATGACATTTATCTCTATACACTCTGTTATTATATATGTTGTCTTCTTGGCGCATGTATGAGATGCACTTGGCTTTGTTCCTTAAAGCTGGGTGTTACACAAACACTCGGCAAAGATGGCTCTCGGCAAAGGGCCAGTTAGCGGCCGTCTACAGCTGACGACCGTTAGTCTTTGCCAAGTGTCAAATATATCTGGCACTCGGCAAAAAGAGTCTTTGCCGAGTGTCTTCTGTAGACACTCGGCAAAGCATATTTTTATTTTTTTTATTTTGGTCACCAAACTTTTTGTGGTATGTTCCTACACTATATAGACCTACATGTACCATTTTGCGACAATTATAACAGCGTTTTATATAGCTAGTAGATTTAGTTTGTTTATTTGAATTTTTCGGAAAATTCAGATTTGAACTGCAGGTCACTCGAAACTTAGAAAATCGTGCATTCAAAAATGATATCCATGCTACTTAGCACAAGTTACGACCGATTTCAGGAGCGGACTGGAAACTTCGAGCACCATGCTCACTCAACATGACCGTGAACTTGCCATCCAGGTGTTTAAAAATTGTATAAAACACAAACAAAGTCAGAAAATCATAAAACTTGTCCACGTGTCATGATATCATATGTAGAGGTTGTGATAAAAATTTGAAAAAGTTTCGAGAAAGCTGTAACGCACTATGTGTACAAACCTAAGAGATCCACATTGAAACTCTATGATTTCATGTGTAGTTCTCTTAGGTTTCTACACATATTGTCTCACAACTTTTTCCAAACATTCTAAATTTTTTATCACAGACTCTACATATGATATCATGACACGTGGACAAGTTTCATGATTTTCTAAGTTTGTTTGTGTTTTATAAAATTTTTAAACAGCTGGATGGCAAGTTCACGACCATGTTGAGTGAGCATGGTGCTCGAAGTTTCTGGTCCGCTCCTGAAATCGGTCGTAACTTGTGCTAAGTAGCATGGATACCATTTTTGCATGCACGGTTTTCCAAGTTTCAAGTGACTTGCAGTTCAAATGTGTTTTTTTCGAAGAAATTCAAATAAACGAACTAAATCTACTAGCTATAGAAAACAATTTTCTAATTGTCTCAAAATGGTACATGTAGGTCTATATAGTGTAGGAACACACCACAAAAAATTTGGTATGGAAAATAAAAAAATAAAAATGTACTTTGCCGAGTGTCCAGAGATGACACTCGGCAAAGAAGCCTTTGCCGAGGGTCAAATGGTTGACACTCGGCAAAGAAGACTTTGCCCAGTGCCGGATCGAGGACACTCCGCAAAGTATATTTTAAAATTAAAAAAAATCTTTGCCGAGTGCCAGATCACGGGCACTCGGCAAAGAGGGTTTACTTACCGACAGTTAGCCCTTTCTTCCTCACTCTCTCACTCACGCACTCTCACCGCACCGCCGCCCCATCGCCGTCCGGCCTCGCCCCTCGCCGTCCAGTCGCGCCGCTACCGCACGCCGCCCTCGACGCGCCCCGCCGCCGCCCGCGCCCCCCGCCTGACCGCGCTCGACGCGCCCTGCCTGACCGCCCCTCGCCGTGTCGCCACCCCTCGCCGTGCCGCTGCCCCCCGCCGCGCCCGCGCCCCTCGCCCCTCACCCCTCGCCGCGCACGCGCCCCTTGCCCCTCGACATGCCCCTCGCCGCGCCCGTGCCCCCCGCCACACCTGCCCGCCCGCCGTCTGCCACACCCGCGCCCCCCGCTAAGCCCTCGCCCGCTCGCCGTTGCACCCTCCATGCCCACCGTGCCCCATGTCGCGCCGCCGTGCCACTCGTCGTGCCCCTCGCCTGCCCCCACCTTGCCCGCCCCGCCGTGCCCCTCGCCCACCCCCGCTGTGCCCCTCGCCCTCGCCCGCGCCCCTCGCCGTGCCCCCGCCACCAACGTCGCGCGCCACCACTGCTGCCGGAGGCCGCCTCCTCGCGCGCCACCACCGTCGCCCGGCCACGCCACGCGTACCATCGTCACCCCCACGCGAGGTATAAACTTTTTATGCGTCAATTTTTATTTATTACTGATTAGATGATAGAATGTATAAATCATGTAAGCCGAGGTCACCCAACCATTTATATAGCCGCGCCCGAGGTCACCATGTAGTTGTGGATCTACCAAGTTATTCGCATCTCCATCATGAAGCATTGTGATGGCTTGCAATGGGAAATAAGAAATGTGACAACTGCTAGTAGTGTATACTTTAGGTGAATTGCTTCTTACTGTGTGCATGTCAGCCATCGTGCTGTTAATTTTATTTGCAGGTTTTAAAAACCTCAACGTACAGGGGAGGTGCTGTCGATTTTTTTTTTTTGTATTAACAGACTTGTGTTTCTTTTTTACAGAGAAGATAATTGTCTTCCTAGCCGCTGCGGGTCTGCCTGCACCGCGTCGCGTCGCCACTGCACCGACCCGCCACAGCCCCACTAGCCTGACTCCACCGCCACCCTAGGTATAACCTCTATTTCAGCATCATGGTCGTAGATCACGTAACCCAGTTAGGCGTCTCCCGTTCAAAAGAGATACGGTGTAGATATGCAGATCTTTGCATATCTACAAATGTATCAGTTTCGAATTGTCCACGTTTTTTGGACAGCCCGCGGTTGCGTAGATGGTGTTAGTTTCCATGCTCTACTCCGGTCCGAGACAGAGTTTCGGCGTCACCTCCCTAAGGGTTGGGATGTTGTTTATAAGGTATCACCGCACAGTAAATTACCTGTTCCAAACGATGAAGATTATAACTTAGACTCGGACACATATGACGGAGAGTTCTTCCAAGAAGATGGGCTAGAAGGGCGATTTGAGATAGACTTAACCGAAGCGATCGGAATGGAAGTAGATATTGAAATGGTTGTTGATGAGGAGGATGATGAGGTGCAAAATGAGAATGACTTAGAAATGCTTGAAGGCAATGCCAATGACGAAATTGCGCCTTCAGATGGTGTTGACTATGAAATGGTTGATAGTGATGATGACACTTATGATCCGGCTAACCCGGACACATATGAAGATTATTTTTAATCGATGTAATGCTATATTTCATTTATTTTGCATATGTTTCTAAATACATATTTTTTTATCTGTGCTTAATTGCTTACTCTTAATTGCAGGTTGTTGGACAAAGATGGTGGGCGGTGGGACGAGGACGAGGAGGGGGAGAGGGAGGGGGAGGAGGAGCACCCGTAGGACGGAGGAGGAGGCGCAGCAGGACGACGCCGTACAACAGAAGGTGGAGCAGCAAGCCGCTGTCGATGCGGCGCAGCAGGATGACGACGATGCGGCGCAGCAGGACGACGACGACGACGCCACTCAGCAGGACGTCTCAGGTTCTGGCTCCTCAGGTTCGAGGAGCATCTACCTGCGAGGTCCCGCGAGTCTCCCTCGGCGACCCATACTTCGTGACAGACGTCCGCTGATACGACCCGATGGAGAGAGGTAGGTAACTTTAGATGTTGTTGCTGCTTTTTCATATTATATGTTCAAATTAATAATAGAAACTAATACTTTATCTTAATCACTTGGACAGGTCTTGGATGGTTTTGGAGAGTGCAGGGGGTCACAGCCGCAACCCTAATGGCATTCTCGGCCTTCTATGCAGGGAACACTTCCCTGGACTTGTCGAGTACGCCGGAGTGACAAGCCCAGCCTACACCTTCGACCACTATGCCGTCGCCCCCGATGCAGTAGATCGGGACGGCAGACAATTCAACAACAAGGCGGAGCGGGTGAAGCAAGAGCTGTGGGTAAGTCTTCCTCGCACTATATTGTTTAATAAGTCGCATTTGTCGCATATTCTTGAAATAATGTATGGATACATCGTCTTTGTATGTAGGATTTCTTCAGATGCGAGGCTGGATACGAGGCCAGGGCGGATGTGGTGGCTACCACGATCTGTAAGAAGCTCGTCGTGGACATGCACTACGAGGCGTGCATCCAGGCCATCGTCACTTACCACGGCTCCATCCTTGGGGAGAAGGTGAGCAAGAAGGACGCCCGAACCATGTCGTTGACTCCGGACCAGTACTTGCAGGTAAATACGAAACTTTATTATTGGTACTAAATATGCTTAATTTTATCTTCTGATATGCCGTGTACTTGTATTTTTTTAGATGATTCCTCATTGGTGCGCCGCGCATCCTGAGTGCTGGGAGCAGATGGTGCAGAGGTGGTGCTCGGCTGAGTGGGACGAGGCGCACAACGCTAGCCGGGAACGACGTTTGATGATGCAAGGTCCCTCCCACCATCAAGGCAGCCGCAGCCTGGGCAAATACGCGGAAGCATGGGTACGCGCTCTTTTTTATTTAGGTATATAACTTTCGATTAGACATGATTTCTAACCATCTCGTTGGTTTTCTCGCAGTCGGCGGCACATGGTGGCGCGCCTTGCTCCACGTTCTCGGCATATGCTATGGCCCACAAGGGGAAGGCGACGTCCGACGTCACCTACAACCCGGATGATGGGCCCGAGGCGTACACCAACCCCGCCGTCCACAGCCGCCTCAGTGAGTACACCGCCATGGCCGAGGAGGTCCATGGGCCAGATTACGATCCGAGGACCGAGGACATCGATGAAGATGTCCTCATGAGGGTCGGAGGAGGCAAGAGGCATGGGCGGTACTGGATTGCCGACGGGGCAATCGTCTCGTCCTCCACTCCCACTCTATCTCAATTGCGAGCAAGGAGCACGAGCGCGAGCCCAGCCATACGACCTCGGCAGGACAACTCACAGCATCGTATCCAGCAACTCCAGGTTATTCCTTATCTATTCATCGTTCATTGATTATTATTGTTGGGGGCCTTCGTCCTCCGAAGGTCCTCAAAAACATGATTTGACAATGTTTTCCAAGTGGATTATGTGAACAGGTATCTTCGGACTCAGAATTATGAACATGAGGTACGTTCAGGACGAAGCCTGAACCAGACGAAGGGGGATTAAAATGGAGGACGGGCTGATCACCATGAAGGATGGTGCACAGCCGAAGCTGTGCGCAGGGAGGCTTCGTCGCGATAGCAGAGGAAGCTTCGTCGCGATAACAGAGAGGGGAACCGACTTAAAGATGAAAAGACTACTCGGGCCTTGACAGATTTCCATAAGTCATCGGAAAATGTAATGGACATGAATGTAATTTTACGTGGGCTGCGTCCTGCGTCTATAAATAGATGAACAGTACTCCCGTACTGTTCACGCTGACTTGGCATTCGCTTTTGCGTCACGCTTGTACTTTTTACCTTCTCTCAGGACCGAAGGTACATTTGTAATTTGAAATCATTTCTATTTATCCATGTTAATAAAATAGAAATGATTCTATGATGATATCTATATTATATTTCATGCTTTATATAAATCCTTCGTCATTACTTGCTATATTTACGAAGGTATGTCTCTTATGACCTTCGTCCGAAACTCATTATTTCCCGAAGGGGCATAATGTTTCGAAGGGTGAAGGATTTTAACACTTAACACTCTTTATGTTGCCTTGTTCTTAACTCTTAGCATTTGAGAACAAGTCCCCAACATTGGCGCCCACCTCCGGTGAACTCACTTCCACTTCGAGTTTTTTGAACACCTTCGGAAGCTATAGACCTTCGCTATGGCGCCGAAGAAAGCTTCAGTGACTGGGGCTGCAGCACTGCAACCGCTGGACCCCAACCAGGAGACCATCTCTCTTCGGGAGGCCCGAAGCCAGAAGAGGAAGGCCGTCAGCCCGACGCTTCAGGAGGATGAACTAGACCAAGAAATCAGGGATATGGAGATGCTTCATCAGCAGGTGCAGAGGAAAAAGGAAAAGATGGCCAGGCTAGCTGAGCTGCAAAGGCAGATAGACGAAGCTTCTGAAGAAGTCCGTCATCTTACCCACGATGAGCAAAACCGAAGGCCTCAGCAAAAAGACCTTCATCAGGAGGGCTTCTTCAACAAAGATGACTGGTATGACAATTTCCATCATGGAAATTTTGTTTTCGATGATGCTTCTCCTCTGTCCGCTGAGCTGCAGGCTACACCCTGGCCTCCGTCCTATAAGCCACCCCAGCTTCCCATGTTCGATGGTCATTCAGACCCGAAGCAGTTCTTGATGAGTTACGAAGCAACAGTGTCTTCGTATGGGGGCAATGCTGCAGTCATGGCGAAGTCTTTCGTTATGGCCGTCAGGAGTGTTGCTCAGACCTGGTATTCCTCCCTTCGACCAGGAACGATCACTTCATGGCAGAAGCTGAAGGATATGTTATTGACTAGCTTTCAAGGATTTCAGACGAAGCCGGTCACTGCTCAAGCCTTGTTCCAGTGCATTCAGGATCATGAGGAATACCTTCAGGCGTATGTCAGAAGGTTCTTGCGTTTGAGGGCGCAGGCACCAACGGTGCCCAATGAAATTGTCATCGAAGCCATGATCAAGGGGCTTCGTCCTGGACCTGCAGCTCAATACTTTGCTAGGAAGCCTCCTCAGACTCTGGAGAAGCTGCTCCAAAAGATGGATGAGTACATTCGTGCCGATAATGACTTTCGCCAAAGAAGGGAGGAGGCTTTCAGATTTTCTGAAATGACCAGGGGCTTCGGAGGAAGATTTCATCCGAGGCATGTCAGGTCCATCCACAACTCCACTCAAAATGATGATAAGGGGAGTCAGCAGAACAGACCGCAGAGCTCCTCACAGGCTTCAGGGCAGCAGCAAACTTTCTTCCGGCCACCAGCTCCAAGAGGCAGAGGCGCCAGGGGCTTCGGCGGAAGATTTGGAGATCAACCAAGGAGGATATTTTGCTTATTCTGTGGTGAAAACAAGGGCCATACCACCAGGATGTGCCATGTTACCATCCAGAAACAAAAGGAGCTAGCAGAAGCTGCAGCGCAACAGGGCCAGCCGAAGCAGGTCATGCATACTGCTTCGTACCATCAGCCTTACATCCCGGAATACGTGGGCAACCACCCTGCAGTTTCCGTAGCTTCGGCGAGTCAACCTCAAGCTTCATGGCAACAGCCCCCGCCCCCACCTCCGCTGCAACAAGGCCAACAGCCAGAAGGGAGCCAATATGTTCCGCACCAAAGGGATCTCAGAGAGCAATCTGAAGCTCGCACAGTCAATAGTACTGTGCCAGAGTCGAAGCACATTTATTGACAAGTATCCTACTTTGATAACAGTCTTGTCCGTTTAGTTCTATTTTCTGTGTAATAAAGAACATTTCAGTTTTCATGTAATAGTTTCGTGGTTGATTATGAGGAAAACCTATCTTCTCCACAGGCTTAAGTTGCTGAAGTTTAAGAATTTGCGGCAACAAGGAGGACCTTCGAATTATTAAAAATCCTTCGAAGCAACAAAAAGTCGTTCTAAGGAACGCAGAGTAAGTTGCTGATGTTACAAAAAGCCGTTCCAAAGGGAGCGCAGTGTAAGTTTTTTGCTCCAAAGACGTTCCTAAGGGAATGCAGAGCATACAGCGAAAAGTCAACGCTGATATCGCCTAAAGTAAAAGGCGAAGAAGCTCCAAAGACGTTCCTAAGGGAATGCAGAGCTTACAGCGAAAAGTCAACGCTGATACCGCCTAAGTAAAAGGCGAAGAAGCTCCAAAGACGTTCCTAAGGGAATGCAGAGCTTACAAAGATATTTTGTGTGTATCTTCGGAACAAACGTCATTTGCATAACATAACATCATCACATCATTTTGCATAGCATAAGCATCATACATCATGTTGCATATGGCAAAAGAAGGGGACACAGTATCAACCTTCGAAAGGACGCTTCGAGAAAGTGAAAATTGTGTAAAGTCACGAGGGAATACAATGATAATCTTTGGAATACAGCTTCGGAGAATGTTTTCACGAAGCATGGACGTGCTTCATCAAAGTAATATCGAAATTGCACAGCTTCGGAGAATGTTTTTACGAAGCGTGGATGTGATTCATCAGAATAGTTTTAACGAAGAATGTCTTCTTCACGAAGCATGAAAAGAAGGGAAGGTGTTTTTTCGCCGAAGGCTCAAAAATGGTATGTATGTAGAATTTCATGCATCGTAAAGAATTGAATAATGAAAAGAGACTTGTATATTACATTCAAATGTACGAAATATTACATAGATCACACTTCAAATGTTTTTTCTAATAACACCTAGTCTTCTCTTAATACTACTTCGGCAGCCTCATTTAGAAGTTGTTCAACAACTTTATCCATGATAGCTTCGGCCATTTGTTTGATTTCGTCATCCTCTTTTGTGTGAGGGTCAATAGATGATCCAGCAGGTTCTGAGGAAAGAGAATATTTTTGCATTACTGTTATAAACCGCGAGCAAAGTTTGAAATAAAAATTACAACACAATAAGAGCAACTAATTAATACCTATTTGCCCTTCGGAAACTTCTGTTACTTTCCTAGCATCATGGATGCCTTTTTCACTCCTTTGAATAATTTCTTGCGCCATTTCTCGGCCGCCGTTGTCCCAGACATCAGTAAAGAATTTGCCACCAACCATGCTTGCTTCGGCCGAGGGGTCTTTGATGTCTTCGGAGGATAAGGCAGCTTCGGACTGAGCTAAAGATTTTATATGCTCACAACCTTTCTTCTCCAAAACAGCAGCAACTCCTCTGGCGCCTGAAAAAGCGCAGATGTCGCCGCGGCTGCTCAGGATTTCCTCGAAGGCTTCTGCTTCGTGACTGATCCAGTCCAGTGGACCTTCGGGATTGCCTCTTGAAAAATTCTCTTCACTGGAAAATGCGCCCACGCTGGCGAAGCTGGTTTTAATTTTCTTTACGCATTCCATGGATTTTTCGTAACATTTTTTCTTAGAAGACCGAAGCTCTTCCACGGTTGCTTCCAGATGATCAGCCCATTGGTCGCTGCATTCCCGTCTTGTTTCTTCAAGTATGCGTTCTTCTTTCGCCCGGGCCAATTGCTTCTGAAGATCTTTCATTTCGCGTCTGTGAGCTTCGGCCTGAACTTTTGCAGCAGCTTCGTCCTTTTTTATCTTGTCTACTAATGTAAGCAGAAGTTTATCTTTTTCTAGAGCTTCGTTTCTCAGTTTAATAACCTCTGAGCGTAAATTGTTGAATGCAATTTCGTAGCTTTCATCTTCGGCACTCTTTTGTGCTCTTAATGCGTTGCTTAGGATTAAACCCTATACGAAAAAGAATCCATATAAGAATAAAAGAATGAATTACATATTAAAGAAAATTTTTCAAGTGTCTAATTCCCATACCTTCAGGCTATTGTACGCAAGACTGCCCGCGAGATCCTCCTTCGTCATAGCACATAATCCAGCTTCGAGCTTCGGGAAACCCATACTTCTAGCCATCTCCCGGCAGACAGATAATTCTTTGTTATCAGGGAGGCAGTATAGGAAGTCATCTTCATTTGTTCCATTGAACACTACTGCCCCCTTCGGGTATTTTAACTCTCTGGCATAATGATTGGCTTCATAAATCTCTTCTTCAGATAATTTCTTCCCCGAAGCATGTCGCACGATGTAATCATGTATGTTGGAAGGAGCTTCGGGGGCGGCAGTGTCAGTTTTTTCAACCAAATTTGGTTCTGATATTTTTGTCTCCAAAGATTGTTCCTTGATGGGCTCTGAAGGCCCAGCTTCAGCTTCAGGTTGTTGCTTCGAAGCTTCAGCAATTACAGCTTCGGAAGACACTTCAGCAACTTCAATAGTCTTCTTTGGAGTTGTGCTTGAAGACTTAATTGTCTCCAAAACATCTAACACGTTCACCATTCTTTTTCTTTTCGGGGTCACCGACGGCCCCTTTTGATTTTTTATTGTTTCAACATTTGTTGAAGGACTTAAGATTTCCGATATTTTTGGCTCTTCAATCTTCGGTTTTTCTGTTTTTTTCGGCCGAAGGCGCTTCAGTTTTCTCTTCTATCTTCGGCACTGGAGCTGGTTCTGTAGCTTCAGAGGCCAAAGAGACTTCACCAATAAATTTTGGCACTGTGGCCGGCTCAATAAAACGCGCTCGATGGGTGAGCACCTTCATCTTTTTCCTTTGCGGCGCTGGCTCGCTAGTGGCACTAGTGGTAGCTTCTGTCGCAGGAGAAGTATTTTTTCTTTTGCGACCCAATACCGGATAGTGATAGTCAGGATAGACAAACCCGACTGCGTCAAATACCCGGTTGAGCCTTTTCTTCTTTCGGCCTCCGAAGGCTGCTGATAACGCAGTGTTCTCGGCCTTCGAATATGCCCCAAGCAGCTCGTCACTTAACGTTTCAATGCTTTTCAACCAGTCGTCATCAGGTTCAATAAACTTATCCCCGTATTTGAATGTGTATTTCAGTCTGACTAGTCCGCCTTCGTCGGACTCTTTGATGGTCTCCTTCGGCATTTCCCACTTTCCTGCAAGTGGCCACACCCTGAAGGCAATATGTTCTTGAATCAAGTCCCTTGTCCCAATAAAAGAGCAGACTACGCCGAAGGCTCTTTGGCACTCTTCGGCTGCTTCATCCATTTCAACCTTCGGCCTTCGAAGTCCGAAGCGTTGCCAGATGGGGCGCATAATGATACTCTTGACTTCTTCTTGCGCTGTTAAGTCATTCTTTACATAGAACCATTCAGTCATCCAGGCTCCGGGCCACCTCTTCCGAAAGGTCGGCACAGGGCGGCTTGACCCGGAGCGGGCACCGAAGCTGTAACACCCAAAGTTGTTGTGATATTGTTCCTTCCCCCAAGGCTTCGTCTCATATAACAACTCATGAATGTTGCAAAAGCTTTTAGCATTCGGTTCTAAACCTTGGCTTCTCGCAGCCCAGACAAACATCCCCATTCTTATGATAGCTTCGGGAGTGATTTGATGAAGGTAGACTTGAAATGTCTTCAGGACTTCAACAACAAAGTTGCTTAAAGGAAATCGAAGCCCAGCCTTGAGAAAGCTTCGGAAGACTACGACTTCATCTTCTTCGGGGGTGGGAGAAGTCTTTTCTCCAGCATCAACCCTCACAACAGATATATCTCGAAAATACCTCCCCCTCATATTATCAATATGATTCTGCTTAATGGTGGTTTTCCCGAAAACTGTGTGACTTGGCCGCCATGGTCGATCTTCGGACTCTTCCCCACCACTTTCTACATCATAGCTGTCGCTGTCACCAGTATCTTCGGACAGACCTTCAAGAATCTCCTTGGTGATTTTCTCCGTATTGGTCTCCGCCATTGCTATAAGGAACCCCAAGTTCTTCTCTTCGTCGAGACTCAGCTTCGTCTCAGCAGGGATCTTCTTACCTTCAGACATCTTGGGAAACGCTTTTCAAGGCCGAAGCTTCAAAATCAAAAAGATCAACAAATCTTAATGCAAGAGCTAAAAATTTAGTGGGCCGAAGCAGATGGCAAGTGTGCGTACCAAATAAGTTTGCGGTATGATCTTATTTATACCCCCAGGGCGTTGAAAATTGAAAGACCCCGCTTGTCAGTGAATGTTGCTATTCTAGCAAAGGGAAGGTGTTTTTTCGGACCTTCGGCTCAAGGCCTTCGTTCATATCGCAATCTGAATTTATCATTAACAAATTAATATTGCGAGGGGCTACTGTTGGGGGCCTTCGTCCTCCGAAGGTCCTCAAAAACATGATTTGACAATGTTTTCCAAGTGGATTATGTGAACAGGTATCTTCGGACTCAGAATTATGAACATGAGGTACGTTCAGGACGAAGCCTGAACCAGACGAAGGGGGATTAAAATGGAGGACAGGCTGATCACCACGAAGGATGGTGCACAGCCGAAGCTGTGCGCAGGGAGGCTTCGTCGCGATAGCAGAGGAAGCTTCGTCGCGATAACAGAGAGGGGAACCGACTTAAAGATGAAAAGACTACTCGGGCCTTGACAGATTTCCATAAGTCATCGGAAAATGTAATGGACATGAATGTAATTTTACGTGGGCTGCGTCCTGCGTCTATAAATAGATGAACAGTACTCCCGTACTGTTCACGCTGACTTGGCATTCGCTTTTGCGTCACGCTTGTACTTTTTACCTTCTCTCAGGACCGAAGGTACATTTGTAATTTGAAATCATTTCTATTTATCCATGTTAATAAAATAGAAATGATTCTATGATGATATCTATATTATATTTCATGCTTTATATAAATCCTTCGTCATTACTTGCTATATTTACGAAGGTATGTCTCTTATGACCTTCGTCCGAAACTCATTATTTCCCGAAGGGGCATAATGTTTCGAAGGGTGAAGGATTTTAACACTTAACACTCTTTATGTTGCCTTGTTCTTAACTCTTAGCATTTGAGAACAAGTCCCCAACAATTATATATCTTTTCTTTGCATTATCGTAACATTAGGGCGAAATATTACAGACTCAGCTAGATGATGAGAGGAGGCAACATGAGGAGCTGGAAAAGAGGATGGCAGAGATGTTCGCGTACATGCAGAGCCTTGGCGGCGCACAGGGTCATGCTCCACCACCTCCGTTGTTCCCTGCAGCTGACCCTGCTGAGTTCACTACTCCTGTGAGTATCAAAATTTTAGTACTGCATGATATATATTCATATGTTCTCACACATGCAATCTCTTCTCTGTGCAGGGTCAATCGGCAGCGTCGAACAACCCTCACGCTTCGTCCAGCCCTTCGCCGAACCAGTCCAGATGCCTACCTCGTTGATGACCTGTTTTGTGATGATCCAGACTTATATTTGTGAGTGTTGGTGATTGTTGGGGCGAAGGCAAAGGCGCCACCCTTCGCTCGAAGCCTTCGCTGCAGCAGCTGAACTAACAGAGACAAAACAGGCAGGGACACCCTTCGCTTCTTCCGCACCAGACGAAGACTGGCGGCGAAGGGCATCCCACGGTGCAGCCTCGTCCAGCTCGGAGGCCCACGTGCAATCCGGCCCATTGTAACGGGCCCCGCTTGGCACCGTGCGTTACGGGCCTAATTTGTAAAAGCATTCCTGTAATTACGGTCTGTAACCCCGCTTTATGGGAATATTCTAGGGATAATCTAGGTAGCTGAGGGCACATGCGTCCTTAGCTCGAGGTGCTGCGCAATCAGGTACCTATAAATACCCCTGCACAGTGCCCGTGAGAGGCCAGATTAACAGAGCTTTTGCCATCTAGCGCGAGTGCCCTGTTGACGTCACTGTTCACCCTTGTTGGATCCCCTTGCAACTGAGAGCAAGTTCCAACATTTGCGGGGGCAGCGTCTCCGCCATCTAACGACGTCTTCGGCACCAGGTGACTTTGTCGAACTGGTCCCTCGGAGGGCAAATGTTGGGGCGAAGGCAAAGGCGCCACCCTTCGCTCGAAGCCTTCAGCTGCAGCAGCTGAACTAACAGAGACAAAACAGGCAGGGACACCCTTCGCTTCTTCCGCACCAGACGAAGACTGGCGGCGAAGGGCATCCCACGGTGCGGCCTCGTCCAGCTCGGAGGCCCACGTGCAATCCGGCCCATTGTAACGGGCCCCGCTTAGCACCGTGCGTTACGGGCCTAATTTGTAAAAGCATTCCTGTAATTATGGTCTGTAACCCCGCTTTATGGGAATATTCTAGGGATAATCTAGGTAGCTGAGGGCACATGCGTCCTTAGCTCGAGGTGCTGCGCACTCAGGTACCTATAAATAGCCCTGCACAGTGCCCGTGAGAGGCCATATTAACAGAGCTTTTGCCATCTAGCGCGAGTGCCCTGTTGACGTCACTGTTCACCCTTGTTGGATCCCCTTGCAACTGAGAGCAAGTTCCAACATTTGGCGCCCACCGTTCGTGCTACGAGAAAACCACCCGCGATGGCACCCAAGAGAGCTAACCCGAAGGCTGACGAGGCTGCGAAGGTAGCACTGCTCGCCGCAAGAAAGGGCAAGGCCCTCGCCCTCACCCAATCCACCCACCAAGAGGCCACTGAAGACGATGTCCCTCGCGCATGCGAAGACGACACCCTCCGCACCTGCGACCCTGAGGGACAACCGCAGCCACCCTCAGGCTTCGCACCACCGGAGGGCGCGGACCTCGCCGAGGACGGTGAAGTCCTCGGCGTCTCAGCAGAAGAACAGCTACAGCTGCGCGCCCTGCGCCTCAAGAACCACAATCTCCAGAGGCAGAAGGAGATACTGGAGGCCAAGCGCCAACGTGTGTCCGCACTAGCCAAAGTGCGGCAAATGATACGCGACGAAGAGCACAAGGCCCAGGAACTCGAGCGGGAGATTGCGCTGATGCAGCGCGAAGGCCACCTCGGCCTGCAGCACGAGTCACCCCTCCAGCAGTGCGCACAACTCGAAGACACGCGCGAAGGCCACCCCGGCCTGCAGCATGGGCCACCACTGCAACACCGCGCGCAACCGGAGGACCCGCGTTTCCCTCAACGCGACCACACCTTCCCGCACGCCGCGCCATTCCAAGGGGTCAACTATCTCGATGAGCGAAGTCCCCTGGCGCCTCACCTGCAAGTGACGCCGTGGCCGGCTAACTTCCGGGCAGGGACCTATCCCAAGTACAACGGCAGCACCGACCCGGCTCAATACATAATGAGTTATCAGGTCGCCGTTGCATCGTCCGGAGGGGACGACGCCACAATGGCGAAGTCTTTCATCATCACCCTCGAGGGCCCCGCACTCACCTGGTTCACCAGGTTGCCTCCGCTGTCCATTGATTCCTGGAGAAGTCTCCGGGACAAGTTCCTACTCAATTTCCAAGGGTACCGCCCAGACACCGACGCCCTGGCCGAACTTTCGCTCTGCAAGTAGCTAGAAAAGGAGACTCTGAGGGAGTATTACCGCAAATTTTTAACACTCAAGTCACAGCTGCCCTCAGTCGATGACCAGATTGCCATCCACTATGCTATCAGTGGCCTTCGCGCCGGCGTCCTTTACAGCCACTGCATCAGAGATCCACCAAAGAACCTCCAAGAGTTATATCAGCTGTTTGAAAAGTACGCCAGATCCGAAGAGCTCCACCAGCGCAAGATTGAGTCCCAAAGGAAGCCAAAAGATGCTCCACAGTCCAGCCGCACGTGGACAAGGACTCCGTAGCCAGACTCCGGTCGAGACGGCCGCAATCAGCAGCAAGTGCACAACATCGCCAACCAGCATCCCGCTGCTGACCCCCCTCGTCGCCAGGAATATCCCCCCCAGGGCCGCGGAAACGACACTCGTGGCAGGGGCCGAGGGCGTGCGCAGCCGCCGCGCCGATTCTACTGCCTCTTCCATGGCGAAGACTGCGCCCACCAAACCAAAGACTTGCCCCGAAACGAAGGCTACCAGAGACAGAATGGCACGGGCGCAGCCAGCCGACAACCCCAGAATTGTCGCGCACAATTACCAGCAACCCCCTCCACCATATATCCACGCTCCCGCCCCGCATCCACCGCACCATGCTTACCAACACCATCAGGAAGTACAAATCGTACCTCCTCCACCCCCACCACCACACCAGCAACATCAAAACATCCCCCATGCCCCAAAGCAGGAAGACTTCGCCGATCAACCATATCGCGGAGTCATCCACATGATAACTGGGGGGTCCAGCACTGACTTCGACACCAAGCGGCAGAAGCGGGACCACTACCGCAGCATCAACCATGTCGCCGTCACGGGCCCAGTCGTGCAGACAAAGTGGTCCCACATACCGCTAACCTTCGACGCACGGGACGTCGACTTGCGCAGCGCCCCCCACTGCGACGTCATGGTTATCAATTGCAGCGTGGCAGGCTGGGACCTGCACAAGGTCCTCGTTGACAACGGCAGTCAGGTGGACATCATCTTCCTCCACGCCTTCGATCGCATAGGCATAAGCCACAGCCTGCTTAAGCCTTCGGACAACCCGTTGTATGGCTTCGGCGGCAAGGGCACCTTCCCCGTCGGCAAAATAGAGCTGCCTCTCTCCTTCGGTGTAGCACCCAATGCCCGAAGCGAGCAAATAACTTTTGACATAGTGGACATGGTATATCCTTACAATGCCATCATGGGCCGGGGCTCCATCAATAAGTTCGAAGCAGCCATTCATGAACTGTACCTATGTATGAAGATACCAGGTCCGTTAGGCGTCATCACAGTCTTCGGCAATCAACAGACTGCGCGTAACATAGAGCGGGACTTCGTGCCCGGTCAAAGAAACGTGCACTGCCTCACGGCCCAACGCGAGGTCCCCGCGCCTGCCAGCCCAACCAATAAGCAACACGACAAGGCGCAGCTGCAGAGCAACGACGGGACCAAGACTGTCCCCCTCGACCAGGCCACGCCCAGGCAGACAGTCATTATCAGCGAAGACCTTACTTCGCATGAAGAAGAAAAGCTCCTCTGCTGCCTGTCCAAGAACAAAGATGTCTTCACCTGGTCGGCCCTCGATCTGGTCGGGGTCAGCCATTCAATAATTGAGCACAGTCTGGGAATCGACCCTTCGGTACGGCCGAAAAAGCAGCGGCTTCGCAAGATGTCCGACGAAAAGACGGAGGCCGCCAAGGCAGAGGTGCACCGCCTCCTGGAGGCCAAATTCATCGAGCCGATGGCTTACCCCACATGGCTCTCCAATGTCGTGATGGTGCAGAAAAAGAGCGGGAAGTGGCGAATGTGCATCGACTTCACTAGTCTCAATAAAGCCTGCCCAAAGGACAATTTCCCGTTGCCGTAGATCGACAAAATAGTCGATAGCGCGGCCGGATGCGAGGTCATGTCCCTCCTCGATTGCTTCTCCGGTTACCACCAGATATACATGAAGGAAGAAGACAAGGCCAGCACCAGCTTTATAACACCCTTCGGCACATATTGCTTCATCAGAATGCCGGAGGGACTCAAGAACGCCGGGTCCACCTTCTCCAGGCTTACCAAAACAGTGCTCGAAGGGCAGGTCGGCAGAAACATATTCACATATGTAGACGACATTGTCGTCGCCAGCAAAAGCAAGGAGGACCACCTCGCCGACCTCGCCGAAACATTCGCGAACATGCGAGACGCACAACTCCGCCTAAACCCGGAAAAGTGCGTCTTCGGCGTTCGCCAAGGCAAAATATTGGGCTACTTGGTATCACACCGCGGCATCGAGGCCAACCCGACCAAGATTCAGGCCATCTTGGACATGACGCCTCCGCAGTCCATCAGGGACGTCCAGCGCCTGACAGGCAGATTGGCCGCTCTCAACAGATTCATCTCCAGGTCCGCCGAGCGAAGTCTCCCCTTCCTCAAGACACTCTGTGGTGCAAAAGACTTCGCCTGGGGACCAGAGCAGGCGACGGCCTTCGCCTCATTAAAACAATACCTGACAGAGTTGGCCGTCCTTACCAGCCCCGACCCCTCGCTCCCCCTGCTGCTCTACGTCGCGGCTTCGCCACATGCGGTCAGCGCGACACTAGTGCAGGAGCAGACTGTCGAGGGCGTGGTCCGGCAGTGTCCCGTGTATTATGTCTCCGAAGTGCTGACACCGTCCAAGTGCAACATGACAGAGCTGGAGAAGATTGCCTACGCAGTCGTCATGTCGTTGCGCAAACTGCGCCATTACTTCGAAGCATTCAAGGTCCGAGTCACCTCAAACAGGGGACTCGGCGAATTATTCAGAAACCCGGAGGCGTCGGTGAGGATTGCCAAGTGGGCGGCCGAACTCTCCGGCTACCACATCTGCTTCGAGCCCAGGACAGCTATCAAGTCTCAAGTCCTGGCAGACTTCATCGTCGACTGGACTGGGCCAACAACACAGCCAGATCCGTCCGCAGCGAAGACTTGGACGATCCATTGTGACGGCGCATGGTGCCATGCGGGGGCAGGCGTCGCTGCAGTCATCACCTCACCAGTTGGGGTCAAGCACAGATATGCAGCACGACTCAGCTTCAATCTGGAATCCGACAGATGCACAAATAACATAGCAGAATACGAAGCAGTCATCCTCGGCCTCCGCAAGCTAAGGGCCCTCGGAGTCACCACCTGCATCATCAAAACAGACTCCAAGGTAGTTGCCGGCCAAGTCGAGAAAGACTATGCAGCCAAGGACCCCGCGCTCATGCAGTACCTCGCGGCCATCCGAAGTCTCGAGAGGCAGTTCAAGGGGTTCACCTTGCAACATGTGGATCGGGCCAAGAATGAGGAGGCCGACGCATTGGCCAAGGCCGCCGCCAGGGGCGAAACTCTGCCCTCCAACGTGTTCTTTCATGTCATCGGCACGCCAGCAGTCCGGAGCCCTGAAGGGCTCCAAATAACCAATGACAGCGAGGGCCACCGCACAGTCAACCTTATCATGACCGAAGACTGGCGGGCACCCATAACCCTGTTCCTGCAGGGGTATTATCATCCAGCCGACATCAGTGAGGCCAAGCGTCTCAGACATCGAAGCCGAGACTTCGCACTGATTGAAGGCCAACTCTACAAAAAAGGGGTCAGTCAGCCAATGCTTAAGTGTGTCACCGAAGCCGAAGGCATGCAGATTCTACGTGAAGTCCACAGTGGCACGTGCGGCTCACACGCAGGGCCGAGGGCCCTCGCTGCTAAGGTGATCCGCCAGGGCTTTTACTGGCCCGCAATGATTTGCGCCGCAAATCGGGTCACACGGTCCTGCGAAGCCTGCAAGAAGTTTTCTCCTCGGTCAGGCGGCCCCTCGCAGTATACAAAGCTGATCGCCCATACATGGCCTCTCCAGCGCTGGGGCCTCGACATTGTCGGGCCCCTGCCCACCGCTCAGGGGAACCTTAAGTTCGCCTTCGTCGCGGTCGAGTACTTCACCAAATGGATCGAGGCGCGGGCTGTTTCTACAATAACATCAAAGACTGCCCAAAAATTCTTCTGGCAGAACATCGTTTGCCGCTTCGGAGTACTGTCCGAACTAACAGTTGACAACGGCAAGCAGTTTGACAACCAAGACTTCAAGGATTTTTGTTTCTCCATTGGCACCAAGCTTGCCTTTGCCTCAGTCTATCACCCGCAGTCCAACGTGGTCGTGGAGCGCGCCAACAGGAAAATCTTCACAGCTATCAAGAAAATGCTCCTTGATGAAAAAAAGGGCAGATGGACCGATTTGTTACCTGAGGCAGTCTGGGCACTAAACACGACTGAGTGCAGGGCGACCGGGTTTACTCCCTTCCGCCTTCTATACGGATCGGAGGCCATGACCCCGCAAGAAATAAAGCACGGGTCCCCGCGAACAGTTCCGTCAGCCGTCCCCGATGTGGACGAGCCAACTTCAAAGGATCTCATCGACGGAGACTGAGTCTTCGCCCTACAGGCCCTGAACAAATACCAAGCCCAGACCAAAGCATGGCGCGACCACTCAGTCATCCCGAGGGAGTTCAGCGAGGGGGACCTCGTACTCGTTCGTACAGCTCGGACGGAGTCCAAGGGCAAGCTGGAGCCCAGGTGGGAGGGCCCCTTCATAGTCAAGACAAAAGCTTCCCCCAACGCTTACAGGCTCACAACGCCAAACGGCGAGGACCTGGAGCACTCCTGGAACATCGACAACCTCCGCAAATTTTTTGTTTGATTCCTCAGGGCCGTCTTCGCCCTTGTAATTCGAAAAAACAATCTTGTACCGGCCCGCACTCTTTTCCTCCCGGGGGGTGAGGTTTTTAACGAGGCGGAGCCATGTAATATATGTGTGAAAAATCCCCCGCAAAGACATGCGTCGAAAAAGACCGCGACGACGGTCTTCGACATTCGACCAACACGAGGTCACCGCGAGGCTAAGCGCTAGCCACCCTCGCATGCGACAAATCCGTGCAGAAGTCACCTAAGGGTGCAGCCGGATTAGCACAACAAGTGCGAAAAAATCGAAGTCTATCGCGAAGACTATCCGCACAGAAGTCGCCTAAGGGTGCAGCCGGATTAGCACAACAAGTGCGAAAAAATCGAAGTCTATCACGAAGACTATCCGCGCAGAAGTCGCCTAAGGGTGCAGCCGGATTAGCACAACAAGTGCGAGAAAATCGAAGTCTATCGCGAAGACTATCCGCGCAGAAGTCGCCTAAGGGTGCAGCCGGATTAGCACAACAAGTGCGAAAAAATCGAAGTCTATCGCGAAGACTATCCGCGCAGAAGTCGCCTAAGGGTGCAGCCGGATTAGCACAACAAGTGCGAAAAAATCGAAGTCTATCGCGAAGACTATCCGCGCAGAAGTCGCCTAAGGGTGCAGCCGGATTAGCACAACAAGTGCGAGAAAATCGAAGTCTATCGCGAAGACTATCCGCGCAGAAGTCGCCTAAGGGTGCAGCCGGATTAGCACAACAAGTGCGGAAAAATCGAAGTCTATCGCAAAGACCATCCCCGCAGAAGTCGCCTTAGGGTGCAGCCGGATTAGCACAACAAGCGCGAAAAAATCGAAGTCTATCGCGAAGGCTATCCGCGCAGGAGACACCTAAGGGTGCAACCGGACTAGCACAACAAAGGCAGAAACGACAACATCAAACCGTCCACGCCAAGACCAACTTTAATCACACCAACACAGCACAACAAAACAAACCAGACAAAGTACACAACGCCTTCGCACACATATGCAAGCGAGGGCACACAATTTCATCATACAAGCCTCTACATATACAAGCGAGGGCACCACACTCTACATCGGCTCAACCTTAGGAATAATTCCCATCTCCCTATAATTAAATAACATTATCCTAAGCTCCTCACCCGCAAAAAGACTTCACAGTTCCCTTTCACCTGTATTCTCGGCAGGCCGGCAAAGACAACAGTTCCTGCCGGCCAGCCCCACTCACACGAAGCCGAGCCCCCTCCGCCCCACTAACTCTACGTTTCGCAACTGCCCTTCGTCGCCGTCGCCCGGTGCTAGGACCTGGCACATCCCCTGCGTCCGTGGCGTGCGGCGAAGCCTCCGCCGCAGCCACATCCAAGGCCGCGAAGTAGTCCAAGTCCTCCGACGACTCCTCAGTCCACTCAATCGAGCTCCCAGAGTCAGCACAATCAAAAAACTCAGATGCAGACCCACCACATTCATTACCATCTTCCGCGGTCGAAGCCGCCAAAAATTTAGTAGTAGCGGTTGTGTGCGCAGGCCCAAAATCTTGAACCTGCGCAGCAACCAAAATTCAGTAACATGTACAAATTCCCCCAACCCTCTACACCCACTACGCCACCTGCGACGGCCCTGACGTTGCGGGAGCCTCCGCCGTTGGCTCCGCCGTTGCTTCCGCCGTTATCTCCGCCGCTACCGCTGCGGGATCTTCAGCACTCGGCGCGGCAGCTGCGGAAGCATCAGGCGCGCCTTCGGCGACCTCTGGGGGCAGGTCTTCGCCGGCCGCAGCGGATGCGGGGGCACCCGGCGCGTCCCCCGCAGCGTCCGGGGTCGGCTCCAGGGCGACCCCAGACACGGCCTCCGCTGGGGTCGACTCCGGGTCAGTCAGCATGCTGTTCAGCGCCCCGAAGTCGTCGACCCTCTCGCCACGCGCCGCCTAAGCCAAAACACACAAAATTCATCAAACACACACACAGCCCACGTCCAACAAATACCAAACAAGCGAAAACGTTACCTGAGCCCTCGCCGTCTCGGCGCACTCCCTGACCACCTCGCGACCGTGTGGACCCCACAGCCGGTCGAAGATAGCTCCGGCGGATTCCTTCACTACGGGGTCCTCAACCTTGAAGATATCTTGCTCAAAATCTTCTTCGACTTGGTCGAAGACCTCGAAGTGCCGGCACCCTTCGCGGGAGAGCGCGTTCATCGCTCCCTTGCAGGTGACCAGGGAGGCATACGCCATAAACCCCTCCACGACAGTGGGGAGCGCCTGCAACTCCTCCTGCACCCACTCCAGGCATCGAAGTCCGGGCTCTCGGTCCGGCACTTCGAATTCACCGGTCCTCGCGCCCAGGCCACGGTATGTATCCACAAGCAGTTGGCGCGTCCGCTCTGCCTCCGCTCGTGACGCGGCCTCGGCCCCCTTCACGCGGCTCTCCAGGGCGGTGAGCCGCTCCTGCAGCTGCTCGGCGCGCTCCCTAGCAAGATTGCCCTCCGCCCGTGCCAGGTTGGCCTCCGCCTGCGCAGCCTGCGCCTTGACAAGGGCCTCGTTGGTCTCCCTCCTTTCCCCCGCCAGCTGGCGCCGGAGGGCGGCCTTCTCGTCCTCCAGTGTGGCCACCTTGTCCGCCAGCTTGCGACACTTGCTGTCGGCGGCCGATTTTTCACGGACGGCGTCAGCATGTTGTGTCCGAAGTCTTTCGACTTCGGCAGCCACAACTGCCGTGAGGGCCCCCGACGCAGTGCGGCTGGCGAAGTCAGCCACCTGCAGAGCAATTGTAAGACCGCGGCCCCAGCAAGCCGAAAAAATAAAAAAAAGGACGAAGTCCAACTCAGCGGACCTGACGTAGCGCCTCCGTCACCTCCGTCAGCCGGCGGGACGCAGCGCCCGCCTCATCCAGGACAATCGCGAGGGCCGACGCCTCGCCTCCGGCGCTAAGAGCCCCGCCTTTCGCCTTCGGCACTGCGGCAGCCGTCGTGGTCACCGCGGCAGGCGCAACCATAGCAAGTTGGCCTTCGCCCAACCCTGCAACGTACCAACGAACCAATCAAAAAAAAATAAAATAAAAGCCAAGTCAACAACTTACCACCGAGATAGTCGTCCACACTAATATCGGTGACGAAGTCGGCGACACGTTTGCCCGCCAACGGCAATGCTCGGGCCGCCTTCGCGACCTCCGCCACTCCGCTGGACGGCGGCACCGCCTTCGCCGATTTCGAGCTTTCGGCGCCTGCCGTTGCCTCCGGCGCCTTGCTAGATGCAGGGACGCCCGACTTCGCCGCCAGCGGCGGCCGGCCTCCGCCGGGGGCCGCAGCCTTCGCAGCCCCCTGCTGCCTCTTCGGCCTGGCTTCAACGAGCCTGATAGCCGCCTGGCGCTTCTGTGCAGCTCCCTGGCGATCCTTGTCCATCACTGCTGACACAACAGCAGCAATATTCCGCCCGTAAGGAAATACCCTCCATTCACGAACCATGCGAGATGTAAAAAAGTCCTTGCCAGCCGCGTGGGGGACAGGAACGTTCCTAGGCCAGCAACCCCCGGTAACCCTCAGCATCCGAGCCGAAGACTCCCGGAGCTCGGGCGAAGACATCCTTTCCCCCGGGGCCGCGCACGTCCTCATCAACTCTCTAGCAAAACGATCAGAAACCCCAAATCCTCCAATAGCAGTACCTAATTTTCTCTTTTTAGAGGATGGGGCGGCCGCCGGTGCAGGGTCGTCTCCGGTCTCCACCGCCGGTTTCTTCCCACGGCGGTCCGCATCGTCTTGACCAGGGTAGCCGTCATATGGCAATTGATTTAATTCAAAAACCCTGTTCAAGCGGTCATTCGACCCGCGGATATCCCAGCTGCGCTGGCCCTCTGTCCTCGGCACGTAGCGTCCAACAAGCCGCACCGCCCCATCCTCCACCTCACGCACAACGGCGGCCGGATCGCGGTTTTGTAGATTCAGGGCGAAGGCGGGACTCCGCACCACCCTTCCACCATGAAAAGGCATCTGGCGAGGGCATACTTTGCCCAACGCCCAGCCATGTGCCAATGGCCACACACCGTACGCCACAAATTCTTCAACCAAGTCGCACCCACTGCCCAGGCCGGCGGCGCACCGAAGAGCCCCTTCGTCCTCATCCCCCTCCGCCACTTCAAAGGGCGGGTACGCTGAGTAAAAATGAGAACACATTGCGGACACGGGGAGTCCCTCATGGCCTTCGACGGTACCCTCAGCGACGTAAAACCAAAATTCATTCCAGTTGCCCCACTTGTTGCGGGCGCAAGGAACCAACTCGACTACCTGCATCGTGGTTTTGCCGGTCTTCGGCGTGAATGTGCAGGATCCAAACTGAGCAACTTCGCCTCCAATCATCCTCTTCTGCCAATGCAAACAATAATACTTCGCAAAAACTTCCACCGATGGCTGTCCGCCGTACGAAGTCGTCGCCCAGACATACTTCGACAGAGCCACTATGGCATTCGGTGTCAGCTGATGTATTTGAACGTTGAACCTGCGCAGGACTTCGCCAACAAATCGGTGCGCAGGCAAGCGGAGTCCGGTGGCGAAGAACGCCTCGAAAACGACCAACTCGCCCTCTGGCTCGGGGACTTCCTCCGTCCCCGGGACTCGACCAACTCCGCCGCCAAAGTAACCCAACCGCAGCATATCTTGCACGCGGGCCGACGACATCCACGATACGCCAAAATCAACAGAATCGCCGGCGCGCAACTCCTCCGCCATTAAACTACTCAGCGTATCCTCAGACGAGGCGGCGGCCGGCGGTGTAGCGGCAGCGGAAGAAGACGAGGACGGCATCGCTACGTACCGTCGGCGACGGCGGGCGGTCTGCTTCACTCGAGCCAGATCTCCGGCGAACAAGCGCACGGCGGGCAGACGAGCAGCAAGACGGCGAAAAGGGCGGCTAGGGTTTTCGCGGAGCGCGGAAGGTGAAGTTCAAAAAGCGCCGACCCCGCCCCCTTTTATAGACAGGGCGCGGCTCTTCGGGAAACCCGCAATCCAACAGGGCACGGCGCTTCGGGAAACCCGCAATCCAACAGTACGCCGTCAATCAACGGTCATATCAAAAACCCCCGCAGAACCACTTCGAGCGAGGGCAGCGTCTCCGCCATCTAACGACGTCTTCGGCACCAGGTGACTTTGTCGAACTGGTCCCTCGGAGGGCAAATGTTGGGGCGAAGGCAAAGGCGCCACCCTTCGCTCGAAGCCTTCGCTGCAGCAGCTGAACTAACAGAGACAAAACAGGCAGGGACACCCTTCGCTTCTTCCGCACCAGACGAAGACTGGCGGCGAAGGGCATCCCACGGTGCGGCCTCGTCTAGCTCGGAGGCCCACGTGCAATCCGGCCCATTGTAACGGGCCCCGCTTGGCACCGTGCGTTACGGGCCTAATTTGTAAAAGCATTCCTGTAATTACGGTCTGTAACCCCGCTTTATGGGAATATTCTAGGGATAATCTAGGTAGCTGAGGGCACATGCGTCCTTAGCTCGAGGTGCTGCGCACTCAGGTACCTATAAATACCCCTGCACAGTGCCCGTGAGAGGCCAGATTAACAAAGCTTTTGCCATCTAGCGCGAGTGCCCTGTTGACGTCACTGTTCACCCTTGTTGGATCCCCTTGCAACTGAGAGCAAGTTCCAACAGTGATGTTAGTTATACTTGGTCTTGTGAGATACTTAGTAAGACTTATGTGCTGTGAAACCTGATTTATGTGGTGATATTTGTGATATATATGGTGTTGATGATAAATGTGTTGGTTCTGTGATGCGATTGATATATAATGTGATGTGAATGATATATATCTTTTGTTTGTTTGGATGGAACAGCAAAAACAAATAAAAAGGGACATCCTGGTCACTTTGCCGAGTGCTATGACCATGGCACTCGGCAAAGAAGGAAACCTGGGAACCGGTAAAGCCTTCTTAGCCGAGTGCTGTGGTCAAGGCACTCGGCAACGAAGCTACCTTTGCTGAGTGCCGCCCAGCGCACTCGGCAAAGGGACTGGGAAAGGGATCTACTGGAGGACTCTTTGCCGAGTGCCAGTCCACTAGACACTCGGCAAAGAAGCCTCCTTTGCCGAGTGCCTACGAGAGCTCTCGGCACAGGGACTGGCGGTGGGGCCCACTGGAGCCGTCTTTGCCGAGGACCATGGCAGAAGACACTCGGCAAAATTGGCCTCTTTGCCGAGTGCCAAGGAAGACACTCGGCAAAGGATCCGTCACCGTCACTTGGCGCCGTGACGGCGACTTTTCTTTGCCAAGTACCAAATGGTGCCCAACAAAAAGTACTCGGCAAAGAGGCCATTGCCGATTTACAGTTCGACGAGCGTTCTTTGCCGAGTGTTACACTCGGCAAAGACTTTGTCGAGTGTTTTTCGGGCTTTGCCGAGTGCTTCAAGCACTCGGCAAAGCGGTCGACTCCGGTAGTGTTTACACCCCTATGTCTCAAAATACATGATGTTTTTAGCTCTTAGACATCTTGTTTGATTGCTTGTCGCATTTATTTTTTTATAGTTATAGTTATAGTTATTTTATTATTAGTGATACTTTAATAAGATTTTATTTGGCTTACTATTTAAATAAAAGATTGAATGAGATAAACGGTCAAGCATGATATATAAAAGTTAGAACTGTTATTAATTTGGGATCGAGTGAGTAGTAAACAGTCAAAGAATTAGTTAATTTTGAATATCGAACTGATATAGACAAGGAAGTTTTAGACGGTTGGAGTTCAAGAGCATGTCCATAGTTACGAATTCGCCCATGTCACCATGTGGCAACCTGTAAGACCTAGTACGATGGTTCGCATGCACATCAGTTTAAGGATTAAAAAAGACAAAAGTAGGCGGCAAAATTCTTTCCCATTTTTATTTCTACAGTCTATTTTATCACGGTAAATGAAACTAAGAGCTTATTTAGATACTAGAGTTAATTACTAGGTAGCTAACAAATTAGCTAGTTCTATTGCATCCAAAGAGCAAAGCTAATAGGTGGAACTAATTGTTTAACTATATTTTAAACTACTTGTTAGCCAACTATATCTAATTAACTATAACTAATTTGAATTAATTTTTAGATCTCAAACACACCCTATATATGTTTGGAATAACCAGAATTAAATGCTGCAAGAAATTCAATGGAGACGAGTAGGAACCCGGATCTTATTAACTGGGATTGCAAATGCAAAACGACATAGTTAATTCTCATCGTTTGCAAAACATAAAAAAATATCAAGCTAATAAGGATGAAAGTGGACAACCGAATTGTTAGAACAATTTTAATATTATAAAATAGATATATATAAAATTTGATGCTGATCTTTTCTTATATTATCGAGCATATTATTACAAATAAGAATATTTTTGTATAAATTGTTGTATGCATTATTTGCTTCCTAGAACAAAAAATGTAAAAAGACATCTAAATTTGTATCCAAACTTTATATCTATCATTTAAAAGATATATAATAAATTTGAGGTAATTTTTGTAAGGTCAATGCTAATGTATTTGCATTACATATTTTATATCCTATTTATTTACAATTAGGTCTCATTTGTTTTCTTTCATTTGAGGAATTAAAATTTACTAATGGAATAGGCTATTTTTTAGAATGTGATATTCCACCACTTTCCAAAGTTATCATATAAGACTATCTCAAATTCATCAGGTGATAGATGAAAATTAATTCTATAGATTTACATGCTATGTTTCCGATGTACAACTTATAGCACACTCTTCTACTTGCTTCGCTATAACATAAATGTAGTATATAACTATTTCTCTCATATGATTCAAAATAATATACAAATATATTACATATATAAATATATGAACTTAATTAGTTTTGTCTAAATTATAATTATTAAAATGGAATTCAATTCCAACGAAAAAATGGGCCCTTAAAGAAAAAAGGCAAACCGAATAAGTATCCAGTTTTAACTGTTTTCATCTCTAGAACTAAGCACCGGCTCACTATCGTTGCACGCCTATTCTGCTAACTTGCTCAATATCCTCACAATTGAAGTCAACGTATTGCAGATTAAATAACACATAAATTCTATTTATTCAATTGAAAATTTTAAATAGAGAGGTTTGGATCTCGGCATAGGAAGTGACTAATTAGGGGAATTAGAGAAATTGTTAGAAAAAATATATGATTGTACGTTTGTTCTTTGATGATGGTGTAGAGAAGACGTCGACGTTCAACACCGTCTTGTTCTTAACGACGACGTGAAACACCCACGTGATGAGTAGGCGGATGAGCCGTGGCAACGAGGTTGAAAATGACGAGGTAGCGATCTAGCAGTTATAGAGCACTTCCTAAAAATCTTATTGGTCCTCTCCCGGTGTACTATCGTTGAGGACGACGACTCTAGAAACAAGCTCTCCTATTTACTGGTACACACCAGCGATGGAGATGGAGTAGAGTACACGACGACGCAATAGGAAGGAAGAGGCGAGACTAGATGTGTTGGTTGTATTTGATGGCAGTGTTGGAACTTGCTCTCAGTTGCAAGGGGATCCAACAAGGGTGAACAGTGATGTCAACAGGGCACTCGCGCTAGATGGCAAAAGCTCTGTTAATCTGGCCTCTCACGGGCACTGTGCAGGGGTATTTATAGGTACCTGATTGCGCAGCACCTCGAGCTAAGGACGCATGTGCCCTCAGCTACCTAGATTATCCCTAGAATATTCCCATAAAGCGGGGTTACAGACCGTAATTACAGGAATGCTTTTACAAATTAGGCCCGTAACGCACGGCAGCCAAGCGGGGCCCGTTACAATGGGCCGGATTGCACGTGGGCCTCCGAGCTGGACGAGGCCGCACCGTGGGATGCCCTTCGCCGCCAGTCTTCGTCTGGTGCGGAAGAAGCGAAGGGTGTCCCTGCCTGTTTTGTTTCTGTTAGTTCAGCTGCTGCAGCGAAGGCTTCGAGCGAAGGGTGGCGCCTTTGCCTTCGCCCCAACATTTGCCCTCCGAGGGACCAGTTCGACAAAGTCACCTGGTGCCGAAGACGTCGTTAGATGGCGGAGACGCTGCCCTCGCTCGAAGTGGTTCCGCGGGGGTTTTTGATATGACCGTTGATTGACGACGTACTGTTGGATTGCGGGTTTCCCGAAGCGCCGCGCCCTGTTGGATTGCGGGTTTCCCGAAGAGCCGCGCCCTGTCTATAAAAGGGGGCGGGGGTCGGCGCTTTTTGAACTTCACCTTCCGCGCTCCGCGAAAACCCTAGCCCCCCTTTCCGCCGTCTTGCTGCTCGTCTGCCCGCCGTGCGCTTGTTCGCCGGAGATCTGGCTCGAGTGAAGCAGACCGCCCGCCGCCGCCGACGGTACGTAGCGATGCCGTCCTCGTCTTCTTCCGCTGCCGCTACACCGCCGGCCGTTCCCTCGCCGCCGGCCGCCGCCTCGTCTGAGGAGACGCTGAGTAGTTTAATGGCGGAGGAGTTGCGCGCCGGCGATTCTGTTGATTTTGGCGTATCGCGGATGTCGTCGGCCCGCGTGCAAGATATGCAGCGGTTGGGTTACTTCGGCGGCGGAGTTGGTCGAGTCCCGGGGACGGAGGAAGTCCCCGAGCCAGAGGGCGAGTTGGTCGTTTTCGAGGCGTTCTTCGCCGCCGGACTCCGCTTGCCTGCGCACCGATTTGTTGGCGAAGTCCTGCGGGTTCAACGTTCAAATACATCAGCTGACACCGAATGCCATAGTGGCTCTGTCGAAGTATATCTGGGCGACGACTTCATACGGCGGACAGCCATCGGTGGAAGTTTTTGCGAAGTATTATTGTTTGCATTGGCAGAAGAGGATGATTGGAGGCGAAGTTGCTCAGTTTGGATCCTGCACATTCACGCCGAAGACCGGCAAAACCACGATGCAGGTAGTCGAGTTGGTTCCTTGCGCCCGCAACAAGTGGGGCAACTAGAATGAATTTTGGTTTTACGTCGCTGAGGGTACCGTCGAAGGCCATGAGGGACTCCCCGTGTCCGCGATGTGCTCTCATTTTTACTCAGCGTACCCGCCCTTTGAAGTGGCGGAGGGGGATGAGGACGAAGGGGCTCTTCGGTGCGCCGCCGGCCTGAGCAGTGGGCGCGACTTGGTTGAAGAATTTGTGGCGTACGGGGTGTGGCCATTGGCGCATGGCTGGGCGTTGGGCGAAGTATGCCCTCGCCAGATGCCTTTTCATGGTGGAAGGGTGGTGCGGAGTCCCGCCTTCGCCCTGAATCTGCAACACCGCGATCCGGCCGCCGTTGTGCATGAGGCGGAGGATGGGGCGGTGCGGCTTGTTGGACGCTACGTGCCGAGGACAGAGGGCCAGCGCAGCTGGGATATCTGCGGGTCGAATGACCGCTTGAACAGGGTTTTTGAATTAAATCAATTGCCATATGATGGCTACCCTGGTCAAGACGATGTGGACCGCCGTGGGAAGAAACCGGCGGTGGAGACCGGAGACGACCCTGCGCCGCCGGCCGCCCCATCCTCTAAAAAGAGAAAATTAGGTACTGCTATGGGAGGACTTGGGGTTTCTGATCGTTTTGCTAGAGAGTTGATGAGGACGTGCGCGGCCCCGGGGGAAAGGATGTCTTCGCCCGAGCTCCGGGAGTCTTCAGCTCGGATGATGAGGGTTACCGGGGGTTGCTGGCCTAGGAATGTTCCTGTCCCCCGCGCGGCTGGCGAGGACTTTTTTACATCTCGCATGGTTCGTGAATGGAGGGTATTTCCTTACGGGCGGAATATTGCTGCTGTTGTGTCAGCAGTGATGGACAAGGATTGCTAGGGAGCTGCACAGAAGCGCCAGGCGGCTGTCAGGCTCGTTGAAGCCAGGCCGAAGAGGCAGCGGGGGGCTGCGAAGGCTGCGGCCCCCGGCGGAGGCCAGCCGCCGCTGGCGGCGAAGTCGGGCGTCCCTGCATCTAGCAAGGCGCCGGAGGCAACGGCAGGCGCCGGAGGCTCGAAATCAGCGAAGGCGGTGCCGCCGTCCAGCGGAGTGGCGGAGGTCGCGAAGGCGGCCCGAGCGTTGCCGTTGGCGGGCAAACGTGTCGCCGACTTCGTCACCGATATTAGTGTGGACGACTATCTCGGTGGTAAGTTGTTTGCTTGGCTTTCTTTTTTTTTCTTTTTTTTTGATTGGTTCGTTGGTACGTTGCAGGGTTGGGTGAAGGCCAACTTGCTATGGTTGCGCCTGCCGCGGCGACCACGACGGCTGCCGCAGTGCCGAAGGCGAAGGGCGGGGCTCTTAGCGCCGGAAGGCGAGGTGTCGGCCCTCGCGGTTGTCATGGATGAGGCGGGCGCTGCGTTCCGCCGGCTGACGTAGGTGACGGAGGCGCTACGTCAGGTCCGCTGAGTTGGACTTCGTCACTTTTTTTTCTTTTTTTTTCTCGGCTTGCTGGGGCCGCGGTCTTACGATTGCTCTGCAGGTGGCTGACTTCGCCAGCCGCACTGTGTCGGGGGCCCTCACGGCAGTTGTGGCTGCCGAAGTCAAAAGACTTCGGACACAACATGCTGACGCCGTCCGTGAAAAATCGGCCGCCGACAGCAAGTGTCGCAAGCTGGCGGACAAGGTGGCCACACTGGAGGACGAGAAGGCCGCCCTCCGGCGCCAGCTGGCGGGGGAAAGGAGGGAGACCAACGAGGCCCTTGTCAAGGCGCAGGCTGCGCAGGCGGAGGCCAACCTGGCACGGGCGGAGGGCAATCTTGCTAGGGAGCGTGCCGAGCAGCTGCAGGAGCGGCTCACCGCCCTGGAGAGCCGCGTGAAGGGGGCCGAGGCCGCGTCACGAGCAGAGGTAGAGCGGACGCGCCAACTGCTTGTAGATACATACCGTGGCCTGGGCGCGGGGACCGGTGAATTCGAAGTGCCGGACCGAGATCCCGGACTTCAGTGCCTAGAGTGGGTGCAGGAGGAGTTGCAGGCGCTCCCCACTGTCGTGGAGGGGTTTATGGCGTATGCCTCCCTGGTCACCTGCGAGGGGGCGATGAACGCGCTCTCCCGCGAAGGGTGCCGGCACTTCGAGGTCTTCGACCAAGTCGAAGAAGATTTTGAGCAAGATATCTTCAAGGTTGAGGACCCCGTAGTGAAGGAATCCGCCGGAGCTATCTTCGACCGGCTGTGGGGTCCACACGGTCGCGAGGTGGTCAGGGAGCGCGCCGAGACGGCGAGGGCTCAGGTAACGTTTTCGCTTGTTTGGTATTTGTTGGACGTGGGCTGTGTGTGTGTTTGATGAATTTTGTGTGTTTTGGCTTAGGCGGCGCGTGGCGAGAGGGTCGACGACTTCGGGGCGCTGAACAGCATGCTGACTGACCCGGAGTCGACCCCGGCGGAGGCCGTGTCTGGGGTCGCCCTGGAGCCGACCCCGGACACTGCGGGGGACGCGTCGGGTGCCCCCGCATCCGCTGCGGCCGGCGAAGACCTGCCCCCAGAGGTCGCCGAAGGCGCGCCTGATGCTTTCGCAGCTGCCGCGCCGAGTGCTGAAGATCCCGCAGCGGTAGCGGCGGAGATAACAGCGGAAGCAACGGTGGAGCCAACGGCGGAGGCTCCCGCAACGTCAGGGCCGTCGCAGGTGGCGTAGTGGGTGTAGAGGGTTGGGGGAATTTGTACATGTTACTGAATTTTGGTTGCTGCGCAGGTTTAAGATTTTGGGCCTGCGCACACAACCGCTACTACTAAATTTTTGGCGGCTTCGACCGCGAAAGATGGTAATGAACGTGGTGGGTCTGCATCTGAGTTTTTTGATTGTGCTGACTCCGGGAGCTCGATTGAGTGGACTGAGGAGTCGTCGGAGGACTTGGACTACTTCGCGGCCTTGGATGTGGCTGCGGCTGAGGCTCCGCCGCACGCCGCGGACGCAGGGGATGTGCCAGGTCCTAGCACCGGGCGACGGCGACGAAGGGCAGTTGCGAAACGTAGAGTTAGTGGGGCGGAGGGGGCTCGGCTTCGTGTGAGTGGGGCTGGCCGGCAGGAACTGTTGTCTTTGCCGGCCGCCGAGAATACAGGTGAAGGGGAACTGCGAAGTCTTTTTGCGGGTGAGGAGCTTAGGATAATGTTATTTAATTATAGGGAGATGGGAATTATTCCTAAGGTTGAGCCGATGTAGAGTGTGGTGCCCTCGCTTGTATATGTAGAGGCTTGTATGATGAAATTGTGTGCCCTCGCTTGCATATGTGTGCGAAGGCGTTGTGTACTTGGTCTGGTTTGTTTTGTTGTGCTGTGTTGGTGTGATTAAAGTTGGTCTTGGCGTGGACGGTTTGATGTTGTCATTTCTGCCTTTGTTGTGCTAGTCTGGTTGCACCCTTAGGTGTCTTCTGCGCGGATAGTCTTCGCGATAGACTTCGATTTTTTCGCACTTGTTGTGCTAATCCGGCTGCACCCTTAGGCGACTTCTGCGCGGATAGTCTTCGCGATAGACTTCGATTTTTTCGCACTTGTTGTGCTAATCCGGCTGCACCCTTAGGCGACTTCTGCACGGGTAGTCTTCGCGATAGACTTCGATTTTTCCGCACTTGTTATGCTAATCCGGCTGCACCCTTAGGCGACTTCTGCACGGATAGTCTTCGCGGTAGACTTTGATTTTTTCGCACTTGTTGTGCTAATCCGGATGCACCCTTAGGCGACTTCTGCGCGGATAGTCTTTGCGATAGACTTTGATTTTTTCGCACTTGTTGTGCTAATCCGGCTGCACCCTTAGGCGACTTCTGCACGGATAGTCTTCGCGATAGACTTCAATTTTTTCGCACTTGTTGTGCTAATCCGGCTGCACCCTTAGGTGACTTCTGCACGGATAGTCTTCGCGATAGACTTCGATTTTTCCGCACTTGTTGTGCTAATCCGGCTGCACCCTTAGGCGACTTCTGCACGGATTTGTCGCACGCGAGGGTGGCTAGCGCTTAGCCTCGCGGTGACCTCGTGTTGGTCGAATGTCGAAGACCGTCGTCGCGGTCTTTTTCGACGCATGTTTTTGCGGGGGATTTTTCACACATATATTACATGGCTCCGCCTCGTTAAAAACCTCACCCCCCGGGAGGAAAAGAGTGCGGGCCGGTACAAGATTGTTTTTGCGAATTACATGGGCGAAGACAGCCCTGAGGAATCAAACAAAAAATTTGCGGAGGTTGTCGATGTTCCAGGAGTGCTCCAGGTCCTCGCCGTTTGGCGTTGTGAGCCTATAAGCGTTGGGGGAAGCTTTTGTCTTGACTATGAAGGGGCCCTCCCACCTGGGCTCTAGCTTGCCCTTGGACTCCGTCCGAGCTGTTCGAACGAGTACGAGGTCCCCCTCGCTGAACTCCCTCGGGATGACTGAGTGGTCGCGCCATGCTTTGGTCTGGGCTTGGTATTTGTTCAGGGCCTGTAGGGCGAAGACTCGGTCTCCGTCGATGAGATCCTTTGAAGTTGGCTCGTCCACATCGGGGACGGCTGACGGAACTGTTCGCGGGGACCCGTGCTTTATTTCTTGCGGGGTCATGGCCTCCGATCCGTATAGAAGGCGGAAGGGAGTAAACCCGGTCGCCCTGCACTAAGTCGTGTTTAGTGCCCAGACTGCCTCAGGTAACAAATCGGTCCATCTGCCCTTTTTTCATCAAGGAGCATTTTCTTGATAGCTGTGAAGATTTTCCCGTTGGCGCGCTCCACGACCCCATTGGATTGCGGATGATGGACTGAGGCGAAGGCGAGCTTGGTGCCAATGGAGAAACAAAAATCCTTGAAGTCTTGGTTGTCAAACTGCTTGCCGTTGTCGACTGTTAGTTCGGACGGTACTCCGAAGCGGCAAACGATGTTCTGCTAGAAGAATTTTTGGGCAGTCTTTGATGTTATTGTAGAAACAGCCCGCGCCTCGATCCATTTGGTGAAGTACTCGACCGCGACGAAGGCGAACTTAAGGTTCCCCTGAGCGGTGGGCAGGGGTCCGACAATGTCGAGGCCCCAGCGCTGGAGAGGCCATGTATGGGCGATCAGCTTTGTATACTGCGAGGGGCCGCCTGACCGAGGAGAAAACTTCTGGCAGGCTTCGCAGGACCGTGTGACCCGATTTGCGGCGCAGATCATTGCGGGCCAGTAAAAGCCCTGGCGGATCACCTTAGCAGCTAGGGCCCTCGGCCCTGCGTGTGAGCCGCACGTGCCACTGTGGACTTCACGTAGAATCTGCATGCCTTCGGCTTCGGTGACGCACTTAAGCATTGGCTGACTGACTCCTTTTTTGTAGAGTTGGCCTTCAATCAGTGCGAAGTCTCGGCTTCGATGTCTGAGACGCTTGGCCTCACTGATGTCGGCTGGATGATAATACCCCTGCAGGAACAGGGTTATGGGTGCCCGCCAGTCTTCGGTCATGATAAGGTTGACTGTGCGGTGGCCCTCGCTGTCATTGGTTATTTGGAGCCCTTCAGGGCTCCGGACTGCTGGCGTGCCGATGACATGAAAGAACACATCGGAGGGCAGAGTTTCGCCCCTGGCGGCGGCCTTGGCCAATGCGTCGGCCTCCTCATTCTTGGCCCGATCCACATGCTGCAAGGTGAACCCCTTGAACTGCCTCTCGAGGCTTCGGATGGCCGCGAGGTACTGCATGAGCGCGGGGTCCTTGGCTGCATAGTCTTTCTCGACTTGGCCGGCAACTACCTTGGAGTCTGTTTTGATGATGCAGGTGGTGACTCCGAGGGCCCTTAGCTTGCGGAGGCCGAGGATGGCTGCTTCGTATTCTGCTATATTATTTGTGCATCTGTCGGATTCCAGATTGAAGCTGAGTCGTGCTGCATATCTGTGCTTGACCCCGACTGGTGAGGTGATGACTGCAGCGACGCCTGCCCCCGCATGGCACCATGCGCCGTCGCAATGGATCGTCCAAGTCTTCTCTGCGGACGGATCTGGCTGTGTTGTTGGCCCAGTCCAGTCGACGACGAAGTCTGCCAGGACTTGAGACTTGATAGCTGTCCTGGGCTCGAAGCAGATGTGGTAGCCGGAGAGTTCGGCCGCCCACTTGGCAATCCTCACCGACGCCTCCGGGTTTCTGAATAATTCGCCGAGCCCCCTGTTTGAGGTGACTCGGACCTTGAATGCTTCGAAGTAATGGCGCAGTTTGCGCGACGACATGACGACTGCGTAGGCAATCTTCTCCAACTCTGTCATGTTGCACTTGGACGGTGTCAGTACTTCGGAGTCATAATACACGGGGCACTGCCGGACCACGCCCTCGACAGTCTGCTCCTGCACTAGTGCTGCGCTGACCGCATGTGGCGAAGCCGCGACGTAGAGCAGTAGGGGGAGCGAGGGGTCGGGGCTGGTAAGGACGGCCAACTCTGTTAGGTACTATTTTAATGAGGCGAAGGCCGCCGCCTGCTCTGGTCCCCAGGCGAAGTCTTTTGCACCACGGAGTGTCTTGAGGAAGGGGAGACTTCGCTCGGTGGACCTGGAGATGAATCTGTTGAGAGCGGCCAACCTGCCTGTCAGGCGTTGGACGTCCCTGACGGACTGCGGAGGCATCATGTCCAAGATGGCCTGAATCTTGGTTGGGTTGGCCTCGATGCCGCGGTGTGATACCAGGTAGCCCAATATTTTGCCTTGGCGAACGCCGAAGATGCACTTTTCCGGGTTTAGGCGGAGTTGTGCGTCTCGCATGTTCGCGAATGTTTCGGCGAGGTCGGCGAGGTGGTCTTCCTTGCTCTTGCTGGCGACGACAATGTCGTCTACATATGTGAATATGTTTCTGCCAACTTGCCCTTCGAGCACTGTTTTGGTAAGCCTGGAGAAGGTGGACCCGGCGTTCTTGAGTCCCTCCGGCATTCTGATGAAGCAATATGTGCCGAAGGGTGTTATAAAGCTGGTGCTAGCCTTGTCTTCTTCCTTCATGTATATCTGGTGGTAACCGGAGAAGCAATCGAGGAGGGACATGACCTCGCATCCGGCCACGCTATCGACTATTTTGTCGATCCGCGGCAACAGGAAATTGTCCTTTGGGCAGGCTTTATTGAGACTGGTGAAGTCGATGCACATTCGCCACTTCCCGCTCTTTTTCTGCACCATCACGACATTGGAGAGCCATGTGGGGTAAGCCACCGGCTCGATGAATTTGGCCTCTAGGAGGCGGTGCACCTCTGCCTTGGCGGCCTCCATCTTTTCGTCGCACATCTTGCGAAGCCGCTGCTTTTTCGGCCGTACCGAAGGGTCGATTCCCAGACTGTGCTCAATTATTGAACGGCTGACCCCGACCAGATCGAGGGCCGACCAGGCGAAGACATCTTTGTTCTTGGACAGGCAGCAGAGGAGCTTTTCTTCTTCATGCGAAGTAAGGTCTTCGCTGATAATGACTGTCTGCCTGGGCGTGGCCTGGTCGAGGGGGACAGTCTTGGTCCCGTCGTGGCTCTGCAGCTGCGCCTTGTCATGTTGCTTATTGGTTGGGCTGGCAGGCGCGGGGACCTCGCGTTGGGCCGTGAAGCAGTGCACGTTTCTTTGACCGGGCACGAAGTCCCGCTCTATGTTACGCGCAGTCTGTTGATTGCCGAAGACTGTGATGACGCCTAACGGACCTGGTATCTTCATACATAGGTACAGTCCGTGAATGGCTGCTTCAAACTTATTGATGGAGCCCCGGCCCATGATGGCATTGTAAGGATATACCATGTCCACAATGTCAAAGGTTATATGCTCGCTTCGGGCATTGGGTGCTACACCGAAGGAGAGAGGCAGCTCTATTTTGCCGACGGGGAAGGTGCCTTTGCCGCCGAAGCCATACAACGGGTTGTCCGAAGGCTTAAGCAGGCTGTGGCTTATGCCCATGCGATCGAAGGCGTGGAGGAAGATGATGTCCGCCTGACTGCCGTTGTCGACGAGGACCTTGTGCAGGTCCCAGCCTGCCACGCTGCAATTGATAACCATGGCGTCGCAGTGGGGGGCGCTGCGCAAGTCGACGTACCGTGCGTCGAAGGTAAGCGGTATGTGGGACCACTTTGTCTGCACGACTGGGCCCGTGACGGCGACATGGTTGATGCTGCGGTAGTGGTCCCGCTTCTGCCGCTTGGTGTCGAAGTCGGTGCCGGACCCCCCAGTTATCATGTTTTGATGTTATATGGTTGATCGGCGAAGTCTTCCTGCTTTGGGGCATGGGGGATGTTTTGATGTTGCTGGTGTGGTGGTGGGGGTGGAGGAGGTACGATTTGTACTTCCTGATGGTGTTGGTAAACGTGGTGTGGTGGATGCGGGGCGGGAGCGTGGATATATAGTGGAGGGGGTTGCTGGTAATTGTGCGCGACAATTCTGGGGTTGTCGGCTGGCTGCGCCCGTGCCATTCTGTCTCTGGTAGCCTTCGTTTCGGGGCAGTCTTTGGTTTGGTGGGCGCAGTCTTCGCCATGGAAGAGGCAGTAGAATCGGCGCGGCGGCTGCGCACGCCCTCGGCCCCTGCCACGAGTGTCGTTTCCGCGGCCCTGGGGGGATATTCCTGGCGACGAGGGGGGTCAGCAGCGGGATGCTGGTTGGCGATGTTGTGCACTTGCTGCTGATTGCGGCCGTCTCGACCGGAGTCTGGCTGCGGAGTCCTTGTCCACGTGCGGCTGTGTCGGTGTTTAGGGTCCGACCGCACACCCGGGGTTGCCCCTCAAGGTGTTTTAGGAGTAGGAAGGTGTCGACAACTGTAGCAGAATGGTTCGTGCCGATCGCACGAGGGACGGTGGACAAGATTTACAGGTTCGGGCCGCTTAGTGATGCGTAACACCCTACGTCCTGATGAGTATGCTTGGTGGATATGATTACAAGAGAGCTCTCTGGATCAAGGATACAGAGAGTTGATGTGGGTGGCTAAGTAATGGGTCGATCGTTCTGAAGGGGTGCCCCCTAGGCCTTATATACTCGACCGTGGGGCAGTACACATGGATAAGATAATAACAAGTAGCTAAAAGATAGTGAACTTCTCGAGATTATCCTTTACGTAACCCTCGCCGACTTATCCTCACGTGGCTTCGTTGCATGGCGGCCCCGACGCGGGAAAGTCGGATCTCTGTTGCGGCTAATGGCTCGACGCTATGGGCCGTCTGGGTTTGCACCAATCCGGCCTTACGTCGCCCTGCGTTGCTGGTTGTCTTTCCCCAGGCCCACGAAAGAATAACCTTACGATTTATTGGGCCCTTGGGCCTTTCGTGAGGTCCTTTACTCTTTTAGTGGACCCGGGGGATATCTATCCCCCACAAGCCCCCGATCTTTGGGTTAATTTAGAGGTAATCAGCCCGAAGATCCCAGGTCCAGCTTGTAGGTGATTTGAAGAAAGATGACTCCTTGCTGTTCTCTCTTGCTTCGATCACTTGTTGACCAGAGCCTAGCTCGGTGCCTGTGCCTTAGAGATCGGCATTCCTGTTTGTTGAATTCTGAACTTTATTGGGTGCACCGGAGGTGCACCCAATGGGTGTAGCCCCCGAGCTTCGAGTAGATTTTAGAAAATAATCTACTCGAAGGTCTTCATCAGAGATTACTTCCATTTGTGTTCCTTTATTCCAGTTGAGGATTGGCTTCTTAATCTTGTCCCATGCCCTTAGAAATTGGTGCTGTCCTGGCTTAGAATGACAATCCATGGGGTGCACCGAAGGTGCACCCAATGGGTGTAGCCCCCGACCTTCAAGTGGATTTTTTGAGGATAATTCGCTTGAAGGTCTTCTTTTGGTGTCTTTTTGCTGAAGAGTACTCTTTCTGCTTATAAAAAAGTTGGCATGATGTCATCCGTGCTATGTCATCAATATTATGCTTCGGAGGTCAGCATATGTTTTGTCTTTTGCAGCTGAATTTGCAATCCTTCCGTATCTTGCTGGGTAGCATAGTGTATTTGCTCTGCACTCGATTGGACATTTGATGGACGTTCTCTGTCCAGTCTTCAAGTCATGTCTGTCGACCATATTTTGCACTCTGCTGGCTATACTTGGCTTCTCTTTAACTCTTGTTGATATCTCATTTTTGTCTTGAGGCATTCACTGCATGCTCTGCGCAGATGTGACCATTTTGAAAAATATACTGACAACTCCTGGGCGTCCCCCCCCCCAATGGGTGTGGGCAAGGGACGGCTTGGTACGCTGAGTGTTTTAACCGGCTGCTTCTGAGTTGTAATGTGATGGGACGGCGAGTGTAATCATATCCTTTGCGCTGTTGACTGGAGTCCTAATGGGTGTAGTGCTGCATGAAACGGCGCCCGCCGCATGACGTGTCTTTGGACGGGTGGAGTTGCGTATTGAATGCTTAGTGACTGTTCAGTGACCGCGGTTGAAGGTGAGCGGTTGCCTTTCTCTTCTATAAATAACGCTGTTGTTCCTCTGGTTTCTTCACACCCCTTCGCTATTCCTTACTGCTTCCTTCTCTTCTTTTCTGCTTGCCTCCATGGGAAAGAAACGCAAGCGTGAGCCGACTCCTCCATCGGAGGACTTCGGCGACTCGGAGTACTCGGAGGAGGAGTTCTCCTCCGAGTCCGAAAGGTCCCCGGCCCCCGTCTCTCCCCTGGCGTCGTCCGATGACTCGGACGACTCCCAGGGGTTAGCCGCGGAGGTCTGGTCCTACATCCGGGCCGTCGAGCGCGCCGGGCTCGAGGGCTCGGATGAGTCCGAGTACTCCTCGGAGGAGGAGGACTCGGACGACGGCGGCGAGGGCGGAGACGACGACGACGACGACGACGATGACGACGACGACGACGACGACGACGACGACGACGACGGCGGTGGCGGGGGCTGCACCAGGGGCGGCGGCGACAGGGGCGGCACCAAGAGCGGCGGCGGCGGGGGCGGCACCAAGAGCGGCGGCGGCGGCAGGGGCAGGGCCAGTGGCTAGATGCCGCTGGTCGTTTTAAATATTAGTATAGATTAGAAATAGTATAGTTAGATAATGTAGTAGTATTAGTAATGTAGAATAGTATAGTGTAGTGTAGTAGTAGTAGTAGCAGTAGAGTGTAGTTTAGTAGTAGAAATAGGGAAGTATCAACTCATAATGAGTTGGTTTGTAAATGTTGCCACTTCCCTTGAATGAAGAACAAGTTCGGTTTCCTTTTGATGAATCGTTCCGTTTGACTGTGAATCTGAGTCTTTTGAAGCCATAGACGAACAGCTTGATCTTTATGCTGATGCTTCCGAGCAATATTGCAGTCTGTATCAATGTTTTTAGAAGTAATGCCGAGTGATCGGAAATCGCCGTCGACATTTTAGAAGTAATGCCGAGTGATTGGAAGTCGCCGTCGACATTTTAGAAGTAATGCCAAGTAGTTGGAAGTCGCCGTCGACATTTTAGAAGTAATGCCGAGTAGTTGAACTCCAGATCATCGTTTTAGAGGCAACGCCGAGTGACTAAGTAGTGACCTCGGCATTTTAGAGGCAATGCCGAGCGATTAGACTCGAGGTAAGCGTTTTAGAGGCAACGCCGAGTGATTAAGTAGTGACTTCGGCATTTTAGAGGCAATGCCGAACAATTTAACTCAAGATCAGCGTTTTAGAGGTAACGCCGAGTGATTGAGGGTCAACGTTGGCATTTTAGAAGTAATGCCGAACGACTGAGCTCAAGATCAGCGTTTTAGAGGCAACGCCGAGTGACTGAATAGTGACGTCGGCGTTTTAGAGGCAGCGCCGAGTTATTGAACTCGAGATCAGCGTTTTAGAGGCAACGCCGGGTGATTGAGGGTCGACGTTGGCATTTTAGAAGTAATGCCAAACGATTGAACTCAAAATCAGCTTTTTAGAGGCAACGCCGAGTGATTGAGGGTCAACGTTGGCATTTTAGAAGTAATGCCGAACGATTGAACTCAAAATCAGCGTTTTAGAGGCAACGCCGAGTGACTGAATAGTGACGTCGGCATTTTAGAGGCAACACCGAGTTATTTCGAGGATTAGCACCCGAGTAAGGAGAGGGCCCACTAGTTTTTTGGGAAATAACTGCCGAATGACCACGTGGCATGCCGGGATTTCGGAAATAACTGCCGAGTGATGACTGGGCACTTTTTGAAACGGTATCTGGTCCGAGAATATCCCATAAGAGTTGCACTTTTAGCCGCCTTTGCTTTCCGCGCCCTAGTTCTTGCGTTCCTGCTTCCAAATCCTCTCTGCGCTTGCTTCCAATTCGCTCGCTGGTGAAATTGAGATGGCTCCCAAGAGGAAAATCGCGAGTTCTTCCGCTGTGGTGATTCCCCCAATTGATCCCAACAGCCAGTTGCCTTTCGCAGGTAACCACACGTCCATCATCTCTGAAACCGAACTCCTCCACCTCGTGTCCATTGGGGTTCTCCCTCCACGGGAACTCTGTTCTTGGCGGATTTGCCACGGAACTACGGTCCCGACGGAGGATACCCACGAGTCTGTGGTTTACGCTCCCTTTCTTCTCCGCGGCCTTGGCCTTCCTATTTCTCCCTTTTTCCGTGGTCTTCTTGATTTCTACCACATCAACTTAACCCATCTGAACCCTAATTCAATTCTGCAAATTTCTATCTTCGTCCACCTATGTGAGGCCTTTCTTGGCGTGCTGCCGCATTTTGGCTTGTGGAAACATCTGTATCATTGTCGCCCTGGGATGGCCGGGGGACAGCATCAGTTGGTTGGAGGTGCCAGCTTGGAGATGCGCCGGGGACGGAAAACCGAGTATCTTGAGATCCCCCTTAAAGATAGCATTAAGGGATGGCGCCTGGAATGGTTTATAGTTGATAACTATGGAAATTCTCTCCCCCCCCCGGTCAGGAAGACAGCCAGATGTTCGCACCCCGAGCTGGACCGAGTCTCCTACAGACGAAGAGGTGGCTGAGGCCAGTGTGCTGCTAGCTGAAGTTGGGCTATTGAAAGAGAGGGGTTTAACTGCTGAAGCTATAGTTGCTGACTTCGTTTTCAAAAACATTCAGCCACTGAAAGACAGAGTCCACCCGGCTTATCTGTATCAAGGGCTAGCCGACCCAACTCGAGTTACCAATAGAAGAATCCCTTCTGCAGATTTGGTGAGCCGACTGGAGATGATTCTCAGAGGCAAAGTATCCAATGTTGGTGCTCCGGTGGCGTATTCGGCCTGGAATCTGCCTCCTGCTAAGGCCTTCACTCATTTCGTGTCAAACCCACCTTCAACTGATGGCAATTTGGGCCTTAGAACGCGGCCTTCTGACGAGGAGGTTAGTGCTTTGGTTGCCTCACTTGGGAAAATCCCTGATGATGAACGACAAATCCATTTCGAGGTGCCGTTGGATCCTACTGATGCTGAAATAAATGCCGTGCTTGACATGTTGGCTGAAGATTCTTCTGACGCTATTCCTGCTGACTCATTGGCGGTGGCACCTCTCCCAGAGGTCGGTATAATCTTGGATGTTCAGAGACCCGTCCGTGCTCGCTCGAGGCGTCCCCGCCGAACCAATCAGACTGATCTTCCTGTTGATGAGCAGAAAAAGAAGAAGAGACGTATTCGGCGAGTATCTAGTTTGGATCAGGGTGCTGGTCCCTCGGTTCCTGCTGATGAGGAGGTTCCTGCGCCTGAATTTGCTGATGTTGAACCCAATGGGTGTGGTCCGTCTGTTGCTGATCCCAATGGGTGTGGTCCATCTGTTGCTGATCCCAATGGGTGTGGTCCATCTGTTGCTGATGAAGACGACGAAGAGGAAGAGGATGAGGTTCCTCTGACTCGGAAAAACAGTCGGCAATTCCTTGCCAGTGGGGAAAGTAGTGGGGTTCCTTCTCCGGCTTTGTCTGCTCTTGTTGGTCTGCAAAACATATCCCTGGCCGACTTTGATCAAACTCTGGAGGATATGGTCCCAGAGGACTTGCTATCAGGGCCAGTGGATGATGATGTGACAGAAGCTTGTGATGCCGTGCCGGACGCTGGGTTGAGGTCATCCCGTGCCTCATCAACCTTAGAGCGCGATCTTGAGGGACGGGATGTTAACTTGGATTGTCCTGACTCCATGGAAGTAGCCGAGGGCCCATCAACCTTGGAGATGGTTACTGCTGAAAATTTGGACCCCAAGGATGTTGTCGACACATGTCCAGCCCCCGAGGGTGTCGTCGGGGACGACTTAACCCGGGCGAAGAGTGCAAGCTACTGCCCAGCCCCCGAGGGTGTTGCCGGGGGTAACCCGGCTCAAGTGGGCAGTGCCGACTATGGCCCAGTCCCCAAGGGTGCCCAAACAGGGTCTCCTTCCGGCACTTCCATGGACGTTCACGCTGGGTCACCTCCACGCTCTGGCTGCATGGTAGTGGCTCAAACTTCAGATCGAGGCGTCGCTTTGGAGGGCAGCGTCCCCGTTGATCGAGTATCCGGCTCTGTTGAAAGAGATGAACTGATTCCCACTGTTCCATTGCATGCTGCTTCGGGTGATGACCTTGCGCCGGGTTATCATCTGATTTCTCCTGACTTGGGGATCCCTTCGTTCTTCTCCAATCTCCAGGTACTGTGCTGTTTCTTAGTTTGACTTTTACATGAACTCTTGCCATTATGCTCACCTGCTCTTCTCATCAGGTTTTGATGGACGGGATGACCAGCCAGCTGAAATTGCATGGCGCTCCTATCCCGGAAGTAGCTTCATCCTTTTCGTGTTGGAATCCGGTGTCTCTTCATCGCCGTGTATCCGAGTTGGAGGCGACTAACGCTGGTTAGTGCCCCTTTTTCTTTTCTTCGTGCTTGTTGTGGAATGTTTCACCTTCTGACCTTGCTTTGTTTGGTTATCCTTCGCTAGGAATGACTCGACAGATTACACTGCTTGAGGAGAAACATTCTCAAGAACGGGCTGAATTGTCTCAGCGGTGCACTGATCTTGAGGAAAAGTATTCTCAAGGTCAGATTGAGCTGAGTCAAGTCTCTGCCGCCCTAGATGATGCCAACGCATTGAGTTCTTCCCTGCATGCTCAGCTCGACTCTGAAAAGGTGAAATACGAAACTGTGCTTTTGTCTTGCTGTGCTCCTGTTATCTGCCTGGTTTTCTGAAGTAACCGATTTGCGCTTGCAGGAAGAAAAACGCATCCTTGCCGCTTCTCGTGACAATCTTGATAGGTTGTATCGAGATTCTAGCAACTCGTTGACTATTCTGGAGAGGAGTCATCGCTTTTCCATGGAGGAGTTGAACAATCTTCGCTATAAGCTGCAGGAGTCCTTGGATGATGTGATTCGCCTTCGGGAGTTGATATCGGCTAAAGACGTTGTCATCAAGAATCTGCGTGCTTCCAAGAAATCCGTTACCCAGGAGCTAGAAGCTGCCCAGTTGGCTGTCAAGGTTGCTGAAGAGACTTCCAATACTCTGAGAGCCCAACGCGATAGGGCCATAGATAAGGCCATTCGGGCGGGACGAATTCTGATGAGGAGGCCCGGCGTCGTCGTTCCTGAAGATATAAGGGCTAACGTGAACGCTGCCCCTGACTCCTCGAGTCGTCCTTCTTCGTCGACTGCTCCTGGAAAAGACATTGCAAAATAGAGAAAACATTTCGCGTGCTCCGAGCGCGCAGCTTGCATGATTAAACATTTGTTAGAGGACACCAGTTTATTTGAATAACATAGTTATTCACTTATTGTATCAGAATTTTTTAGTTAATGAGTTCGGCAGTTATGACGCATGATGACTATGAATTTTGTCTGTGGGATATGGAAATCATCCCCTGAATTAAATAGGCGAGAGCATGTTGCATTGGTCTTAAGTAGACGCCAACTGGAGTTGATTGCTTCGTTAGCTGGGCATAGTGGTCGCCCTGGGTTAAGTAAAGCGTGAGCATGTCACACCGCCTTGAGTCGTTGCCGACTTAAGTCGATTGCTCCATTAGCAGGGCATAGTGGTCACCCCGAGTTAAGTGAGCATGAGCATGTCGCACCACCTTAAGTCGTTGCCGACTTAAGTCGATTGCTCCGTTAGCAGGGCATAGTGGTCACCCCGAGTTAAGTAGGCGTGAGCATGTCGCACCGCCTTAAGTCGTTGCCGACTTAAGTCGATTGCTCCGTTAGCAGGGCATAGTGGTCACCCCGAGTTAAGTAAGCGTGAGCATGTCGCACCGCCTTAAGTCGTTGCCGACTTAAGTCGATTGCTCCGTTAGCAGGGCATAGTGGTCACCCCGAGTTAAGTAAGCGTGAGCATGTCACACCGCCTTAAGTCGTTGCCGACTTAAGTCGATTGCTCCGTTAGCAGGGCATAGTGGTCACCCCGAGTTAAGCAAGAATGCGAGTCAATCGTAAATAAATTGAGTATCCTTGAAACCTTTTCTTTATTGATGACATATTTCCACTTTACAGAGTACATCATTGTTATCCCAGCAGTTTTGAGGTACGGCTAAGGATAAAACTTTCTCAGATGTTCTATGTTCCAAGAGTTCCCGACTTCCGTGCCATCCATTTGAGTGAGGCGATATGATCCAGGCCGAGTGACTTCTGCTACTATGAAGGGTCCTTCCCATAAGGGTGATAACTTGTGTCGTCCTTCTCCTGTTAGAATTCGGCGAAGGACGAGCTCCCCTACTGAAAAGGATCGTTGCCGCACAGCCTTGTCGTGATAGCGCCTTAGAGTCTGCTGGTATCTTGCTGACTGGATTACTGCGCTTAGCCGTTCTTCTTCGAGTACGTCTATGTCCTCCAGCCTGGTGGTCTCAGCTTCTGCTATGCTTTCAAAAATCAGCCTTGGCGCCCCAAATTTGAGATCAGCAGGCAGCACTGCCTCCGACCCATAGACCATGAAGAAAGGAGTGTTTCCATGCAAAGCTCGGCTAGGTTGGGTTCTTAGGCTCCAAACAACATAGGGCAATTCCCTTATCCACTTTCCTGCGAATTTTTCGTTCTTATCGAAAATCTTTTTCCTGAGTGCATCCAATATCATCCCGTTGGCTCGCTCAACTTGCCCGTTGGCTCTTGGATGGGCTACAGACGCATACTTGATCTGAATGCTTTTTTGCTCGCAGAAGTCAAAGAATTCTGAACTCGTGAAATTGGATCCTAGATCAGTTATGATGCTGTTTGGTATCCCGAATCTGAATATTATGTCTTGTATGAATTCCACGGCCTTAGCAGAAGTTAAGGAAGCAATGGGCTTGAACTCTATCCATTTAGTGAACTTGTCAATTGCTACCAACACATGAGTATATCCCCCTTGAGCTTTCTTGAAAGGTCCAATCATGTCCAGCCCCCAGCATGCGAAAGGCCAGGTTACTGGTATGGTCTGCAGCTGCTGTGCTGGCAGATGTTGTTGCTTTGACAAGTATTGGCAGGCTTCGCATCTCTGAACTAACTCGGCTGCATCATTCTTTGCTGTTGGCCAATAGAATCCTGACCTGAAGACCTTCCCAACTAGTGTTCTGGAGGCTGCATGTATCCCACATTGTCCAGCGTGGACCTCTTCTAAGAGTTGCTTTCCAGTGGATGGGAGAATGCACTTCATGAAGACACCTGATGCGCCCCTTCTGTATAATGTTTCCCCAATAAGTGTATAGTGAGCTGATTGTCTTGCAATGCGCTCTGCCGAGTTCTTATCATCTGGTTCTTCTTCATTCCTTATGTACTTAATGATTGGCTTTCTCCAGTCATCGGGATCTGACTCGGGTTAATCTATGATGTTGCATTCTTCCATTTGACCCAATGAGATACTTGGTTGCAGAATTTCTTGCACAAAAACCCGGGTGGAACCTGAGCTCGACTGGATCCTAGCTTTGACAGTACATCGGCTGCTGCATTCCGATCTCTCTCCACATGATGAAATTCCAGACCCTCGAACTTATCCTCCAGTTTTCGGACGGCAGTGCAGTATCTTCCCATCGAATCGTTCGAGCAATCCCACTCCTTATTTATCTGGCTGATGACTACCAGAGAATCCCCATATACCATTAATCTTTTGACGCCCAGTGATACGGCAATGTTCAATCCATGGATCAAAGCTTCATACTCGGCTGCATTGTTGGAGGCCGGGAATAGCAGCTGGAGGGCGTACTTGAGGTGTTCGCCTCCTGGTGCAGTGAAAAGAATCCCCGCTCCTGCTCCCTGCAGTTTGAGTGAGCCATCAAAATACATTCGCCATACTTCTGCAGTCTCCGGGTTGTCTGGTACTTGTTGCTCAGTCCACTCTGATACGAAATCAACCAGTGCTTGGGTTTTGATTGCAGTGCGAGGCCGAAACTCGATGTCATGAGAACCCAGCTCACAGGCCCACTTGGCTATTCGACCGATGGCTTCCTTGTTGTGAAGAATATCCCCTATTGGAAAACTTGTGACTACTATGACTTTGTGGTCGTCAAAGTAGTGACGCAGCTTGCGGGCAGTTAGAAGTACTGCATACAATAGTTTCTGAACTTGAGGATACTTTTTCTTTGAGGGGCCGAGAACTTCACTGATGAAGTAGACAGGATGTTGTACTGGGTAGGCATGCCCTTCTTCTACTCGCTCGACTACCAACGCGGTGCTCACCACGTGAGTCGTGCAAGAGATGTACAATAGCAAATCTTCAGCTGGTTGAGTTGATGTAGCTCGCCGAGGTGGTTTCAGCACTGGTGGTGTTGTCAAGAATTTTTTCAGAGCATCCAGAGCTTCTTGTGCTTCTGAAGTCCACTGGAATTTATCCACCTTCTTGAGTAACTTGTAAAACGGCAAACCTTTTTCTCCCAGTCTGGATATAAATCTGCTTAAAGCTGCCATGCATCCAGTAAGTCGCTGAACCTTCTTCTGCGACCGAGGTGCTTCCATCTTCATGATAGCCTCAATTTTATCCGGATTAGCTTCAATTCCCCGGTTGCTGACAATAAATCCGAGCAACTTTCCGGCTGGTACCCCAAAAACACATTTCTCGGGATTAAGCTTCCATCTATACCGCCTCAGGCTGTTGAAAACCAGTTGCAAATCTTCAATGAAGTCTTTTGAGTCCTGTGTTTTGATCACCACGTCATCCACATAAGCCTCCACACGCTTGCCCCAGTGATCGGCTAAGCATGTCTGAATAGCTCTCTGGTAAGTTGCTCCAGCGTTCTTGAGGCCGAACGGCATGGAGGTATAACAGAAAGCGCCAAACGGAGTAATGAATGCCGTTTTTTCTTCATCTTCCTTCGCCAGACTGATCTGATGATACCCGGAATAGCAATCCAAGAAAGACAGCATAGAACACCCAGCGGTGGAGTCCACCACTTGATCTATCCTCGGGAGCCCGAAGGGATCCTTCGGACAGTGTTTGTTGAGATCGGTATAATCAACACACATGCGCCAGTCCACTTTATTCTTTTTGAGTACAAGAACAGGATTGGCTAACCACTCAGGATGTAATACTTCTCTAATGAATCCAGCCGCGACCAAGCGAGCTAACTCGGCGCGAATGGCTTCCCTCTTATCAGGCGTGAAGCGGCGTAACTTCTGCCGAATCGGCCTCGCCTGGGGAAAAACTTTCAGTTTGTGCTCGGCCAGTTCTCTCGGGACTCCCGGCATATCCGCAGGTTGCCATGCGAATACATCTCGGTTATCTTGCAGAAACCGGACGAGCGCGCTTTCCTATTTGTCATCCAAACTGGAGCTGATGATGGCCGTCTTGCGCTCATCAGCAAACCCCAGGTTGATTCTCTTGGTTTCTTCAGTCGGCCGCATAGAGGTCGCGGTCTGAGCTTCATTTGCTGGTATTGCGAGGTCCTCCTCAGGCTTAGAGTTCGCCACTGCGGAGGGAGCTGTCGATGGCTTGGCGGTGAGGGATGCTTGGATAGCCACTCGGAAACATTCTGCGGCGCCTTGGAGGTCGGCGCGCACAGTTATGATCCCCTGTGGCCCTGGCATCTTCAGTATCATGTATGTGTAATGCGGAATGGCCATGAACTTGGCCAATCCTGGTCTCCCGATGATGGCGTTGTACCCGCAGTCGAAGTTCGCCACTTCAAACCTCAGGAACTCGGTTCTGTAGTTCTCCGGAGTTCCAAAGGTGACCGGCATGTAGATGTGACCTAGCGGGTATTCCCCTTCCGTCGGCACGATGCCGAAGAAAGGAGTGTCTGACTCGTGGAGCTCTTTGAGATGAACTCCCAAGCTCTGGAGTGTCCGGGGGAAGGTGATGTTGATGCTGCTCCCCCCGTCCACTAACACCTTTTTCACCCGGCTCTCTCGGATCACCGGATCGACGAGAAGCGGGTACTTGCCCGGGTGGTCGAAGTTGAGCCATTGATCCGCCCGAGTGAAGGTGATCGGGTGTTCCGACCATCGGTATGGGGCAGGAGGTCCGATGGTCGCCACCAGTATCTGGCGATCATTGAGCTTTTGCTGTCTTCTGCTCTCCTGCGATCCGTGTCCGCCGAAGATGACGTTGACCTCCCTGTCAACGCGCGGGAAAGCTCCTCCTCCTCCTCCCTCCTCCTGCCGATGGGGTTGTCGTGGTTCATCTGGTCCTCCCCTCGGCGGAGGAGGAGGTAGAGGTTGGAAGGGTCGGCCGTGTCCGACGGAGTGCTTGAAGTCTCGGCAGTTACGAAGAGTGTGGCGCATGTCCTTGTGGTACGGGCACTGGGCGTCGAGGATGTCGTCCAGCGTACGCTCGCCTCCACGAGGTCCTCCTCGAGCGCGAGAAGCAGGTGGTCCGCCGGCGGCGTGCACTTCTTCGCGTGGCCTCTTCTCCCATCGCTTGTCGGGTTGCTGGTTCGTGTCGCGTCGTGGTGCTGCCGGTGCGGGCTTTGTTCCCCCGATGAGATCCTGGGCTCGCTCGTCGGCGGTGATGTAGAGGTCGGCTTCCCGGAACAGCTCCTCCGAGGTGGTCGGCGCCCTTTGCAGTATGGCTCGGACGAAAACCGAGTCATTAGATCCTCGGTAGAAGTCCTCGATCACGGCCGCCTCGTGACATCGGGGATTCGATTCCTCATGGTTTGAAACCTCTTGAGGTACGATCGGAGAGTTTCGTCCCCCCGGCGCTTGATGGATTTGAGGTCCCACGGCTGCGCCGGCTTATCGGAGAGGGACTGGAAGTTGGTGGTGAAACGTCGACTGAAGTCTCCCCAGGCGTCGATGCAGTGTCGAGGTAGATGTCGCAGCCATTGCAGCGCGTCTTGTCCAAGGACAATGGGCAAGTACGCGGTCATCACGTCTTCGGATGCTCCGGCGGCTCGAGCGGCGGTGGTGTAGACGGCTAGCCAACCCCATGGATCCTGCTTAGGTTCATATTTGTCAACATTGGATACCTTGAAGTTGGGAGGCCATTGGATGGCCCTGAGGCGCGGAGTAAGGGCGGACACTCCGCACGTGTCCTCCTGTCGTCGGGGTCGATGCCTGTCCCGGGGAGGGGAGTTGTGGTTGTGATTCCTCGACCGTCCCCGGGAGGTTCCGCCAGTTGAAGCCGTCGCCGACTCAGTCCTGGTAGCTTGGCTCTGAGTCGGGGCACCATGATCCCTGTCGTACTCCTCTCGACGACGAAGTTCGTTCTCATGCCGCCGTTCCCGCGAAGCGTTGATGGAGCTCCGCGCGTCCCGGCGACTGTTGATGGCGTGTCGTAGATCGTTCGGTGGGTGAGCAAGCGGTAGAAGATGGTTGGCCGCCTGGGTGAACAGTCGTCGGTAGCCGTCGGCGTCAGGAGTCCGAGGAAGTCCTTCTGCTATCCGAGCCAGCACCCCTCCGACTTCGCTCGGCGTGTTCATGGCTCGGGCGAAGTCGGGGTTCAGATTGCGCCCGAAGAGTGGATTCTCTCGACGTTGCCTTGCATCATGCTCAGCCTGTTCCTGAGCTCGTCGGCGATCACGTCGTCGGGAGTTCCTTCGCTCTCTGAAGACGCGTTCTTCCGGGGTTTCTCCTACCTCCGAGACCTCGTCTCGCGAGACAGGTTGTTCCGGATTCTGCTCCCCGGCCGCGTGATGTCGTCGAACATTCCTGCGCCGGTTCCTTCGTCGACGGGACTCTCGCTGAGGCGGTTCCTCCCCGGGTACAGTCGGCTCGTCGTCGGAGATGGTGGGCGATTCCGCCCTTCCGACGAAGAGGACGTCGGGGTAGAACGGTGTTGCCATCGTGGTGATCTTCTTCCGGGGGGTCGGAGGTCGCGCCTCTCCGGTATTGTCGGAGTTTGTTGAGGAAGACTCCTTTTTCGGCGGATCCGCGATACAGTGCAGAGTTCCTTCTTCGTCTGCTACGAATGAGATTGTCCCGAAGCAGAACATAGATCCGGGGCGTAGGGCGATCTTGCTGTAGAAGGAGATGGCCATTGAGCTAGCTTGGATTGTCGACACACCCCCTACCTGGCGCGCCAGCTGTCGGTGTTTAGGGTCCGACCGCACACCCGGGGTTGCCCCTCAAGGTGTTTTAGGAGTAGGAAGGTGTCGACAACTGTAGCAGAATGGTTCGTGCCGATCGCACGAGGGACGGTGGACAAGATTTACAGGTTCGGGCCGCTTAGTGATGCGTAACACCCTACGTCCTGATGAGTATGCTTGGTGGATATGATTACAAGAGAGCTCTCTGGATCAAGGATACAGAGAGTTGATGTGGGTGGCTAAGTAATGGGTCGATCGTTCTGAAGGGGTGCCCCCTAGGCCTTATATACTCGACCGTGGGGCAGTACACATGGATAAGATAATAACAAGTAGCTAAAAGATAGTGAACTTCTCGAGATTATCCTTTACGTAACCCTCGCCGACTTATCCTCACGTGGCTTCGTTGCATGGCGGCCCCGACGCGGGAAAGTCGGATCTCTGTTGCGGCTAATGGCTCGACGCTATGGGCCGTCTGGGTTTGCACCAATCCGGCCTTACGTCGCCCTGCGTTGCTGGTTGTCTTTCCCCAGGCCCATGAAAGAATAACCTTACGATTTATTGGGCCCTTGGGCCTTTCGTGAGGTCCTTTACTCTTTTAGTGGACCCGGGGGATATCTATCCCCCACAGGCTGGACTATGGAGCATCTTTTGGCTTCCTTTGGGACTCAATCTTGCGCTGGCTGAGCTCTTCGGATCTGGCGTACTTTTCAAACAGCTGATATAACTCTTGGAGGTTCTTTGGCGGATCTCTGATGCAGTGGCTGTAAAGGACGCCGGCGCGAAGGCCACTGATAGCATAGTGGATGGCAATCTGGTCATCGACTGAGGGCTTTTGTGACTTGAGTGTTAGAAATTTGCGGTAATACTCCCTCAGGGTCTCCTTTTCTAGCTGCTTGCAGAGCGAAAGTTCGGCCAGGGCGTCGGTATCTGGGCGGTACCCTTGGAAGTTGAGCAGGAACTTGTCCCGGAGACTTCTCCAGGAATCAATGGACAGCGGAGGCAACCTGGTGAACCAGGTGAGTGCGGGGCCCTCGAGGGCGATGATGAAAGACTTCACCATTGTGGCGTCGTCCCCCCCGGACGATGCAACGGCGACCTGATAACTCATTATGTATTGAGCCGGGTCGGTGCTACTGTTGTACTTGGGATAGGTCCCTGCCCGGAAGTTAGCCGGCCACGACGTCACTTGCAGGTGTGGCGCCAGGGGACTTCGCTCATCGAGATAGTTGACCCCTTGGAATGGCGTGGCGTGCGGGAAGGTGTGGTCGCGTTGGGGGAAACGCGGGTCCTCCGGTTGCGCGCGGTGTTGCGGGGGTGGCCCATGGTGCAGGCCGGGGTGGCTTTCGCGCGTGTCTTCGAGTTGTGCGCGCTGCTGGAGGGGTGACTCGTGCTGTAGGCCGAGGTGGCCTTCGCGCTGCATCAGCGCAATCTCCCGCTCGAGTTCCTGGGCCTTGTGCTCTTCGTCGCGTATCATTTGCCGCACTTTGGCTAGTGCGGACACACGCTGGCGCTTGGCCTCCAGTATCTCCTTCTGCCTCTGGAGATTGCGGTTCTTGAGGCGCAGGGCGCGCAGCTGTAGCTGTTCTTCTGCTGAGACGCCGAGGATTTCACCGTCCTCGGCGAGGTCCGCGCCCTCTGGTGGTGCGAAGCCTGAGGGTGGCTGCGGTTGTCCCTCAGGGTAGCAAGTGCGGAGGGTGTCGTCTTCGCATGCACGAGGGACATCGTCTTCAGTGGCCTCTTGGTGGGTGGATTGGGTGAGGGCGAGGGCCTTGCCCTTTCTTGCGGCGAGCAGTGCTGCCTTCGCAGCCTCGTCAGCCTTCGAGTTAGCTCTCTTGGGTGCCATCGTGGGTGGTTTTCTCGTAGCACGAACGGTGGGCGCCAAATGTTGGAACTTGCTCTCAGTTGCAAGGGGATCCAACAAGGGTGAACAGTGATGTCAATAGGGCACTCGCGCTAGATGGCAAAAGCTCTGTTAATCTGGCCTCTCACGGGCACTGTGCAGGGGTATTTATAGGTACCTGAGTGCGCAGCACCTCGAGCTAAGGACGCATGTGCCCTCAGCTACCTAGATTATCCCTAGAATATTCCTATAAAGCGGGGTTACAGACCGTAATTACAGGAATGCTTTTACAAATTAGGCCCGTAACGCACGGCAGTCAAGCGGGGCCCGTTACAATGGGCCGGATTGCACGTGGGCCTCCGAGCTGGACGAGGCCGCACCATGGGATGCCCTTCGCCGCCAGTCTTCGTCTGGTGCGGAAGAAGCGAAGGGTGTCCCTGCCTGTTTTGTTTCTGTTAGTTCAGCTGCTGCAGCGAAGGCTTCGAGCGAAGGGTGGCGCCTTTGCCTTCGCCCCAACAGGCAGCACCCATAGGTAAGTATTTATAGGAGAAAAATTCACGTTCGGTTCCAAAAAAATCTATAACAGCTAAGAATATGTTAATCTACATCAAATAATGATCATACCAGATAAGCATCTGTTGTTCCGATCTGCACATGATAATCCTGATCAGATAAGGATTTCGAAATAATCTTATCAAATAACGATTCTAGAATAAGCGGCAAAACTAAACTATAAAAGGAAGCCACAATCTAGGCTTGGACCCTAAACTCGATAGACCATTGACACACATGTTGTGCACCAACGCCCTGCCCTGCCCGGCCTAGCCAAGTGAGGCGAGGAGAGGCGAGCACACACGTTTGTTCTTCCTTCTATCTTTCACCCAACACATGCAAGAACATGGAGATGACTCAACTATTTAAGTTGGGTTCCCTCCACCTCAACTAACAATGTGGGACTAATGTTGCCACACTCCTATAATTGTTGCCATGCAACTCTTCATTAACAGGCCTTTAAGATTTTTCGTAAGAATTATTCAGAAATTACAATGGGCTTGGCCTAATAATTCTAATGATACCCCACTACATCTCAAAGTCCCATCATGACTTTGCTCCAACCCACTAATGTTTAATATACTAGTGTTTCGATGGAGACATTTAAGTTGAACTTCCACCTAGAATAGAAAGCTACGCTCCTTCACAACTTGACTAAACCTTGAATTACAAATTTTGTGCAAACAAGTTTCACTTACGGTCAACTAATACTTGACCTCAAGTAGGCTACTTTGTTGTTTGGAGTATATAGGTTTGAAAGGGAAATGGGCTTAATCATTTCCTATAATCGATTTTGGTGTTTAACGTCCATCACAAACCACGTGGACTAACAAGTTTGCCTAGTTTTCATCTATCTCAGGTGCATAAAGTTTAATATAAACTAAGAAAGAAATTAAGTTGGGGACTCAATCAAGTTTGGAGCAAAGACTAGCAATGGTGCTGCTAGTGGCGCACCGGACAATGTCCGGTGCCTAGGCCGAGCACCCCATCATCTGGCCGCTCTCGGGTTTTCCTAAAGTCGCTCCCCTATAATTCATTGGACTATTCGGTGTGCACCGGACATGTCTGGTGAGCCAACAGAGCAACGGTCAACTGAGCTCAACGGTCGACTGCGGTGAACAGTAAAAGTGAACAGTGCGCAGTCAGAAGTCAGAGCAGCGAAGTTAGAACGCACTGGACATGTCTGGTGTGCCACCGGATTGTTCGGTGAAGCAAGAAGACAAAAGACTTCAATGGTCAACCGCTCCAAACGCCAATAGTCTGCTAACGTGGCAGGCACCGGACAGCAAACAGTTCCATGTCCGGTGTGCCCATCGACAACAAAAACAGCCAACGACTAGGAAGTGGTTGGAGGCTATAAATACCCCCAACCACCTTCATTCAAGCCATCCAAGTTTTTTGGACTTTACATTCATTGCAAGAGCAAAGGCAAACACTCCAAAGACACAATCAAAGCATTCAATCCACTCCAAGCTCCAAAATCAACTCTATTGCTTAGAGACTTGTTAGAGGATCATTTATGTTTCTATTGTTGCTCTTGTCGCTTGGATTGCTTTCTCCTTCTCATTCTTACTCTTCTAAGTGCTTTGTAAAGCTAGCTAGAGACACCTAAGTGTGTGGGGATCCTTGCGGGGTCTCAGTGACCCAAGTGATTAAGGAGAAGCACTCGACTGGTCTAAGTGACCGATTGAGAGAAGGAAAGGGTTGGAATAGACCAGACCTTTGTGGCCTCCTCAATGGGGACTAGGTTCTTTGGAACCGAACCTCGGTAAACAAATCGTCGTGTTCATTTGTGTTGATCCCCACTTGATTTGTTTCCTCTCCCTTCCTCTCTCTCTAAAAGTTCCCTTGCTCATAATGATTTGAGTTGGCTCCCAAAGTTATCCGCATTGTTTGAGCAACTTATAGCAAGGAGAACTATCTTCCGCACTTTGAACTAATTCTAACGCTAACTCTGAGCATAGTGCGTGTTTAAAGTTTGTAAATTTCAGGATTCGCCTATTCACCCCCCTCTAGGCGACTTTCAAGGTTGTACTCCCTGGCCTCCTCATGAGGTTAATAGAGATCACTCAAATCTCATAAACTGTGACTGTCTAACAGTTGGGCTCAGATATGTGTATTCTTGCAAGAACATTCAGGACAATAGAATACTTTAAGACTATTGCTAGCCTGCTGTCATGGAACCTCACAAGATATTAGGCCCACCTATAGAGTCCTTGTCCCGAGGACCCCAGATAGTCATGCAGGTGCGCTCAATGGCTCCGCAGGTCTGGTTATCTGTACCTCCATCACATCACCCAAGAGCGCTTATCCCATAATGTGGACATTACAGACCATCGGAGTAAAGCAGAAAGGATTACAATAACATAATTTACATTCATAAGTATAATATAGAAAGAGTTGATTATTACATAACCGGGTACTGAGTGCTTAAACTTATTACATCATAGGAAGGCAAAACACCTTCGCCAGGTAGTTCTTAGTTCTCCTCCTCCTGTTTCGGGACAACCTTGGAGCAGAAACAACAAAACTTAGCAGTTTCATTACCTACAACAACATGGGTTTGAAAACCCTGAGTACGGAGTGTACTTTCGCAAGTCTTACCCGTCTAAGGAAAAAGACTCTCAAGTATATGCTGGCTTTTGGGAATCAAGGTAAAGCTTATCAAGATTCAAAGACTCTTTTTGCAGAAAAGCTTACTATGAGTGGATCCTTAAAAATTCATTTTACTTGTCAAGTTAAGTAGTTACCTGCATCTAGATTTCTTTCTATTCTAGATCAAGCACTTGGCCTATACTAGCCGTCTTTTATCATCCCTTGAGTTCACTTGTCACTACGTGTAGGTCAGTGACCAAGTCTTCATGTTCGAGAAGTAACGGCGATCCGAATCGATTAATACCGAGCTGGGGATCTCCAACCACACGACATATGTAGCACTTAACCCTTGCATATGTCAACTCGCACCCGGGTTTCTCAAGACCAGAATGGGTTCACGCCAACCGAGAGCACAGATACTCCACCGTCTAGCCTCTTGCCATGGAGGGTACACGCTACTCTCGCCATCTCTCCACTCCCATTATGTGGTAGCCTTTCTGGTATTGGTCCGACCAAGGCAAAGCTTACCCATGATGATGCATATGGCTAGTTAAAAGGTCCTCGATCAGTAGGCCTACAACGGCTCGGTCCTTAAACGACTCGGACAGAGACACTACACTTAGACTTCCTTCTCTTGCAAGTCACCGTCCCGGTCTCGTCTTTATCATTTACACCCAAAGTTTGGTACATGACAGAGGTACTCTTTTTAGATGTTGAACCCATCATGGCCGTGATGGATTCACCATCATAAGTCTTTTCTTTGAAAACATCCCCATCCAGTGTGAAGCAGCACTTTTTGTTTTAAAACAAAACATTTTGTTTCTCTAAAGCAAGGCTAAGCATCATAAAAATCCTCTTCATAAAAGAGGTATCAAAGAATGGTAATCAATTTCCCAAGGAAAGAAATACATCAATTATTTAGCATAGAACTCCTATCACCTAATGCATCATATAAGGTGATAAAGATTTTAAAACATTAAGGAAAGGGTAAAATGCACTGGGACTTGCTTTGTGTTGCAGGAGTTTATGTTTCCACACCGCAGATATCGAAATAAAAGTTGTTCTCCACTGGAGGATTCTCAGTCTGTGAGATAACTTCTTCCTCTACAACGGATTCTTCTCCTGTTCTATACATGAGAATACATGTACATGAATGCTCATGCTATGTTATGAATATGCAATCATGCAATAGAAATATAGTAAGTTGCGTCTTGAATACAACTTTCCTTCACGGTACGAATCAATTACTAAGATTTCCTAGTTAGGTGTTCCTTTAGGATTAATATTAAATAATTAATCCTATGAAGCCAGTTATTGGGTTTTCTGGTCAAACATTGTTCAAACCATTTCAAATTTCACTCAGGGTCTCTGACCATCATATTAAGCCTACCCAAAAAGTTTTATGATTTTTAGATTTACTAAACTATTTCTAAAATTCTAAAAGAATTTATTTAAGCACCTTTAAATGCTACATAATTCCAGGTTTGAAATAAAAATCTTGGAATTATTTTTTATTAAATACTACTTGATTTTAGGAATCTAACAAAATTGATCTCATAATTTTATCAGTTTACTACAGTAAAAAGAAAAGAATAAAACATGAATAGTAATGGGTTGAATTCAGCCCGACAGGCCCAATCCCACGCATAATCCGAGCGCGTCCGCGCCCGCGTTGGTCAGTTTGCGCGGGGGTCCCTAGGGTTTCAAATAACCAGTAAATAGTCCCTGAGCACTATTCATGTGTTTCACTGACAATTGCACATAAGCCCTCCTATTTCTATTTCTTCACGACTCTAGTCCTCGACCGCGCATCGGTCGAACACTTGGTCGGAATTGCATGTACTCGCCGACGGTGACCTATTCCGGTGGTGTCGAGTACACGAGCTCCATCACTGATGCTATCCGAACACATCCATAGGCTTAACTCGACCAGATCACCACTAAATCGTATCTGTCCGTGACAATAGTGGAGCAAGACCACCGGCGTGCTCAACCTAGGTTATACAAGCTAGTAGCGTTCAATCCAACGACTCGGAAAGAATTAGTGACCAATCAGGGCTATGGTGCTTGCGCTAATTTGGACAGAGGCACCCCAGAACGGCCGGTCGACATGAACAATGTCCAAGGAGGCATTCCTGTAACACCCCATGTGTTACCTAGGATTCTTTTTCCCTCCACACCCACTTTTATAAACATTATCACAGGTAAATGTATTTGAGCAAAAGGCACCAAATTGAAAAGCAAAAGACTTAAACATGTATTTTTCATCTCAAGAAACATACCATAAACACATCATGCACCTCAAGGGAGAAAAATATCCAAAACCCTATTACTACCCTAATGAAGTCATTTGAACGCAAAAAGGGAATTTAGTGAAAAGACTATGAAAAACATAAAATCATAATTTGGACCAATTAACAAAGTTGTAGTACACTAAATAAGCTACAAAATATAGTAAGGGAGTTTAATCAAAAGGCTTTTGCGAAATTCCCAAAACAGCCCCTTAAGTGAAGACTCAATAGGAAATTTAGAAAATTCAGAAATCTGAAATTTGACCTCTTCACAAAGATCGACCGTGTTCTCTAAATTCCAAAACTCAAATCCACATGATCCAAATATAAAAGTGGCATCAAATTACCATGAACACTCCCTGGCAAAGTTTGAAAGCAAATCTCAGCCATTGACACGATCTTGGCATGGATTTATCTCGGGACACGGCAGCCAGACACTCAAGACATGGCGACGCGACAACTCACTGTACACGGCCGAGAACCTCTCGACTTCCACATAAAACGACAAAGCAACGTCGGGAGAACATATCTTGTATAGTGATCTTGCCCAAATATGTGAAGATATGCAGCCTATGAACGCTTGCACGCGGGCAGAAGCAAAGAGCCACGTGCTCGGTGCCTTGTCAGGCCGGCCGAGCACGGACTAGCCGTGGTAGCACGCGCCCCCACGCATGGTCGCCTTGCCCCATGTGCCTATGTCTCGTTCCCACTTATAAGTGCCCCAAGACCTTAGCCGTCTTCACTCGTGCACCCTAAACCCTGCCCAAGCCAGTGGTCACCAGAGTTTGCCACGAAAGGCAAGCGCCACCGCCCACCACCACTGCCCGAGCACGGCCGTTGTAGCCAGCCCCTTCCGTTGACCCTAGCCTCGCCCAAGCCTTTGGACAGCTTGCCTGAGAGGTCGTGAAGCTTTTCCAAGCTTGAGCCGAGACCCTGCCCCACCGGAGCAGCGAGCGCAACCTCATCGGACTTCGGCCGCCCGCCACCACACATAGACTGGGCTACCAGGTGAGCCATTTACAAATTCCTTGTGCCTACAACCTCCCTGACTTTCCGTGAAGCTCCCCAACTCACTGGATTGAGCTATACCACCATGGTTAGGCCGAATCACTCACCGCCGATGACCTCCCCCTCCTGCGCATGAGGACCGACCAACTCCGGCCATCTTCGACAGACACGCACACTGACGTGACCGCTGTGACCTCCCCGACGTCGTCGACCACTTCATCGGAGCTAAATCGCCGCCGGTAAGTCTTGCCGACATGATCTTTGCCCCGGTCACTGTTCCGACCAACCAGGGACTACGAGGTAGATTTAGGTTAACCCTAGGGGCTTTTCTGCATTGTCAGTGGCTCAGTTGAATAGTAAATCAAGGACTAGTCTGTAAGGAAAAAAGGAAAAATACACCAGGGACTCGTGTGCAAGATGCTTTTTCTTTTCCCTTTTCGAATATGAAGTTATTTAAATCTGCAATAAACTTGATAAATGTATAACTTGAGTATTATTCATCCAAAATTTGTCAAACCAATTTTGCTAGGCTCTGCATAATGTAATCTGTCAATTAAAAATAGTAAACCCCATGTTTCCTGTACTAATTTTTAGAGTTTTGAATTAAATTAGAAAACTTCCCAAACCTTAATAATACAGAGAAAAATAGAAATACTTCTATACTGGACTTGAGAAAAATTGTGGAGACACTCACCTAGTAGATACAGTGTTTAAAAATAATAAACACCACAATATATAAGACTAAGTCAGATACATCCATTAAAAACTATTTCTGCCCAAACTTTAGGAAAATGAAAAAGGGGATAGAAAATGGAAACTAGAGGGTGACCATATTTTTCCTAGTATGCCTAAGTGATATAAATCATAGGAAAAATATATGGAACCCTGGTCTAGTGCTAATCTAAGGTGATAATTTTATTTAGGTATTAAGAAGTCAATAAAGGCCATAATTAAAAATATAAGGGCACATGCAATAATGACAATAAAAATTCAGTAGACCCCTGACCACTATTATACCACTGCAAAAATGGTAAACACCCCAAACCATCACAGTAAGTGATTTAAACAAATAGAACTTGGATTTGGCCAATACTTCAAATAAATCAAAAGAAAGACTAAAAATGGGAAATAGTGAGCAACCCAATTTTTACCTAAGTACTTATGATGTAAACTACCAGAGAAAAATATAAGACTAAGATAAAAATATGATGTAATATACCCCACCCCCTGCCCTGTGAAAAAGACCATATAATCCAAGAAGTTTTACAACCCCTTCCCCATGAGCAAAGTTAACCAACTTAAAGAATGATTGCTCTTGCGCAAAAAAGAAGATAGAAAAATTGAGAAATCCGTTGTTGGACATTTTTCAAATATAGTAGTAGTAGTAGAAAGCACCACTAAGCCCTAAAGCTTTGGAAAAATCCCCATAAAATAACCAGTAGGTATCTTTGGCTAAAGTTTGGCATAAGGTTATAATATTATACCTAGATACCAGCAAAAATAACCCTTAAGATAAAACCCACTCCTAGAAGAGAGATGTAATTCAAAGCACCCCCTCTGCCCTAAATTTTAATATTTTTGTGTAGAGAAAACCATTCTCATTCTAGGCCTCAAATTTTTGAGACTGAAATATATACACCAGTGAGAAGCCACTGTAATGTTTACAAATTTTTTGGAAATTTTTGAAGCTATGTTGTAGTTCAAACCTACTCTAAAAAGCATAAGTAGGAAAGGGAAAAGGAGAGAATTAACAGAAATGATAAATCTTAACCATAACAACTTCAACAAAGACTTCGTTAAAATTTTCACTAAGGCATTAAAGATTAGTGGAGTACTAAATTAATCCAACCTCCAGACCTTGGCCACACCCAATTCTAAATGGCAAAGTATACCACTAAAACCTCCAGTAGTAAGATTAAGCTTTATCTTATTGACTTAATCATTTCACCATGAATCATAATTACTAAATTACATATCATGGCATACATGTATCTTATCCATTGCATTTATTAGAGTGCAACATCGCTGACGGAAAGTACGTGCTCATTCCTGAGCAAGGAGTTGCTCAAGAGGAAGTCTAAGAGCCAGCTCCAGAGCCTGCCACCGAGGATCTTCCCACTACCCTAGCTTTTGAAGGCAAGCCCCGGTTTTATGCATAACCGTTTATATATGCTACTTTACTACACTTAATGTTTGTAGGGTTGTAATGTGCACTTAAGTGTAGGAGTTGCTTGAAACCCTTAGTTGCATGAACTCAGGATTCCTTTTTGAGATGGATACTAGTATGCTAGGTCGAGTAGCTGCTTTGCTAATTAGGGATCTCGATAGAAGTCGAGTGATTTTTCTAGCACTCGCGCGAGGTAAGGAATTGATTGTATTCATCTTGATAACATGATCTATGATGGTCTATGGACTTGGATCCAAGGTGGATGCCTTGTCTATGAGAAGGAAATGGAATTAAGGATTGATGTGTGGATACCTGAGTCAAGCGTTTGAACGTACTAGACACATGTCGGGAAATATGGTAACCGATAAACCTAGTACCTGAGTGAACTTGCCTGCAGACTTTACTCCTCACTGGACCTGACACGGGTTCTCCCATGCTAGCTATGGTGGGTACAAGTGCGGCCGCTGCACCGTGGCAGCCGGGGACAATTGGAGCATTGTACGCCAAGGCCGTGAAGCATCCCGATCCTTTGGGACTCAAATGTGATACAATTACTAGTCCCAGGAGGCTAGTAAACACATTCATTTCTTCAAATAGTATAGAGTCTCGAATAATTGTTATTACAATACCAAAATACAAGCTCTAGCGAGCCTGGAAACATAGCACAGTGGAAGATCATCTAGCCCAAGCCACAAGCAGACTGGGTGCAGACACAACCCCCTTCTAGTCGAACATAGAGCAGAAAAGAAGTCTTCAGCTGCTGAAAAACATAAATAAATCTGGGTGAATAGACTAGGTATTCCGCAAGCTCATCCTGCCCGTAAAGAGAGACAGGCCTATATGGTACATGCTTGGTATGGTGGAGTTGAAGTCACTCATTTCTTTTTTTAGAGAAAGGCGATACTTGATGTTTTACCCAAAAGAGAGGAGTAGCACATTTTCACACACTTGACCACCACTGAGCTTCCCGCTCCTGTGGCTTATTTTTTTCTAAAAACACCCACACACTTTTCCTTTTATGAAGATCAAAACACTAATTGCCATACCACACCAGACTTGTCCATACCAGTGGACACGGACTATTCGAATGGGTTTCAAACTCTACGCAGAGGTGTACACTTTACCCACTAGTCCGGCTCTGTGGTCTCATGGCCAATGAGACCCGAATCCGAAACTCTTTCCTTCCTTGCACGTCCTTACCTTAACGATTATACCGAAAGGAGTCAGGCCACCACCATGCCCAAACTGGACAAAACATTCCCCTTCCTTATCCCCTGGTGCTCCCTAGCCATCATAACCCTGGGGTTTGGACTATACAAGTTCAGATTGAGTGACTACCCATACAGTCTCGAGTGGTTGTACTTGTCATGAGTACAGGTAGTGAAGGATGACAAACCAGTCCTTATATGAGGGGATGATCCTTCATGCTCACACCTAACCCGGCTGAGACAACACCTGAGGCCCTCCCTTAAACCAGGGAGTCCCTGATCATCTCACTCAGTTGGTGATAAGGGTGAATACCCTTCATCATACACTTCTTTGAAAACATTTCTCTTTTTGGAAAAAACCACTATTACGTCGACCCATGTTTTCGTACCCAAAAGATATTCTTTAATGTAGGCTATCACTCGTCTCACAATGCATATATTCCAACCCATATTCCCGGCTTAGGCAGTGGTAGAAAGATTAGGTAATTTATGCATCAAGGGGAGAATGGACTTGCCTTCGTCGAAGTTCTCTTGGCACGAAAGATCTATTTCTGGGAGGTCGGGCTCCTGCCCTTCTTCCGGAGCTACGATTTCCGGAGGGTCGGATCCCTCTTCGCCTTGCAAAAATAGGCAATAAACAATACATGAAACATTGTTGGCTAATATAGTGTGTCAAGTTATAGGTGTTATTAATTTGTGACTTGGAGAATATTTGGACTATTTTTGGTGCATAAAATATCAACATGAGTATTTATATATATGAAAATGGGAAAAAGGGAGAAAAGAAAAAGGAAAAACAATTCCTGGCTAAGCGGACCAGGGGGTTTTCGGCCCAGCCGAGCGCGTGGGCACGTGAGCAAGCCGGCCCAGGAGGCCCACGATCGATGGAATGGCATAGGCAAATGCGGGTACGGTGCCACGGGCGCGGGCCCACCTGCCAGCGAGGGCGAGTGAAACAGCGTCAGAGGGGGGGACGACGGTCTGCTCGTGGGGAGGAACCGGCCACCAGTGATCTCGGTGGCGGTTCACCACCGGTGGTCCGGTTCTGGGTGGTCGGGGAGGTGGCATAGCACGGGCAGGGGTAGGGGGTCACGGTGGTGGGGTTAATTTGGCCGGTGGGCACTCGGGATGGCCGGTCCATGGTGAGGTGGCGGGCTCCCACGGCGGCGAGGTTGCTGGTGAGGCTTACAGGGCAGGATAGGTGAGGGAGGAGGGCGCGCTGTGCTCATGGAGAGGTGGGGAAGTTCGTGAATGACTCTAAGCCACCGGAGAGGGGAGGAAGGAACTCACCGGAGAGAAGGGAGGCGACGATGCCGAGCTCGATTGGGTCCAGGGGTGGGGAGAGGGAGTGGCTGAGGCCGGTGCAGGGAGATGAGGGGCTTGGGGTGGCCCTTTTATAGGCGTCCCAGGAGGGGAAGGTGGAGGCCGTCGGGCACCGGCGAGGCGGCGCTGAGGCGACGATAATGGCGGTACAGTGGTGGCGACGGGACAGCAAGGTGCAGGCGGTGGTGAGTGGTCACCCGGTCACAGTGGGCGGGGACGCAAGGCGCCAAGTCTTACTGGTGAGCGAGTAATGGCGAGGAGATGGGGCGGACGGTGGCCGGCGACGATCGCATTGATGACCGATCACGGGTGAGGGAGAAGGGACTAACGAGCGGGGCCCGTCTGCCAGCGAAAGAGCGGGCGCGAGAAAGAGAGGGCGGGTGTGGCTGACGGGTGGGGCCAAGCGGTCAGCGGGAGAGGGGAGAGCACAGCGCGAGCACGAGCGCGCGGGCGGATGGGCCGCGTGGGCTGCAAGCGGAGGGAGAAGTGTGGCCGCGCGGGAGAGAGGGGGGAAGCTTGGGACGGATTCGGCCCAGCCGAGAGGGCAGGGGTTTTCTTTTTCTTTTTTTTCTTTTCTCTTTTCTTTTCCTTAATCCCTTTTCTCCTTTAAACAAATATTAATCTATATTTCTTAGGTGCCAAAATGAAATATTCTATGTGAAGTGCCACTAGCAATCATGGTGTATGCATATGATGAATAAAATGCTTCATGAGATGGGGTCTTTGGAGAAAATAATGGGGGCATTAGGAGTTTAGGGTTTCTAACCTTGGGATCAAAACTGGGATGTTACATACCTACCCCACTTAAAGGATTCTCGCCCTCGAGATTAAGGCTGGGTTTGAGAAAAGGTAAGGGTATTCCCTTCTCAATGAGTCCTCACTCTCCCAGGTAGCCTCCTCTTCTCCTTCTCTGCTCCACTGGACTTTACAGAGCCTTACTTCTGAGTTTCGGGTCTTTCGAATGGCTGAATCGAGAATCTTCACTGGCTTTTCTTGGTACTGCAGATCTTTCTGAATCTGAACGGACTTTTCTGCGATGTGACTCTCTGGTACTTTTATGCATTTTCGGAGCTGAGATACATGAAATACATTGTGGATATCTAACATGGACTCTGGTGACTGAAGGCGGTAAGTGTAACACCCAAAATCTTATTTTGAGATTTATAAAAGTTTCTCAAAAAGATTAAGAATTAAAATGCCTTTTAATATGGGTTTCTCACTTTTTAAGTTATATTCTCCTAAAGTAAATGGATGGCAATACTATAATGTTTTTCCTTAAAAATGAATAGTGGGCGTTACATATTGGACACATTTTGCCTAAACAAGTAATTAATATATAAACACACATATGTATATGTGTATATTGTATGACATGCTAAAGTTTTGTTTGCGTATTTGTTTTTGAGGATGAAACTCAAACCTGAATTATACCTAGAATTTGGATATTTGAGATAGAAAACAAAATAGAAAAAATAGAAAATGGAAAAAAAGAAATGAGAAGTCGTCACATGAGATCACCAGCAGCCCACCTCCATTTTAACCCCTAGCCACGTTCCATGTATACATATTTTTTTCTATTTATTTATTCACATGGCCGGAGTATGCATCAGCGTGACATTCGTTATGATGTCATCTCCATGCAATTCTAGTGTTCCTTTTCCACCGCCATGTGGGACCCTTGATTCAGAATCGTTCCTCAACCATGTATTTGAGTCGCACCACTGTCTCGCTGGTTTGTGGGACCAGTCGACTAGTGCCCGTGCTCGCTCACGTATACACCAAGACAACACCGTCTGGGCCCTCTGCATCAGCTAACTGGCTGCGTGACCGTATCACTGCTGTGCGGGCCGGGGTCGTCAGCACTCGTCTTCTTCGGCCGAAACAAACTCACCCAGGAAATCACGAAATGACCGTGATTCTTATCCATCGTCGTTTCCTAATCTTTCGGGCGTAACAAACCTCACCCAAATCTTTTTGAATCCAGCCGGTCAGGCTCCTATAAATGCTTGGGCATCTGTCCCCTCCGGATATCCCAACCATAGGGAAGCTTCGTCGAGCACGAGAAAACAGATAGGGGAGAGATGAGAGGGTAGCTGCCGTCGACGACAGCAGCACTATGCCGCAGACTTGTCCCTGGGTGCAGTTGGGTGTGGTTGCCGGGGCACGTCGTGCATCCTTAGCGCTGTGATGAGCTACGCGGGTGGCCAGAGTATGGCCGAGTTCTCGCTGGATTCATGGGTGGCCACGGCTCCGCCTTGCATCGTGGGGACGTGTTCCTGCAGCTCCATCATCAGTAAGATATTATGTATTGTTTTTGCCATCGCGTTCTCTCTGTTTTGCACCAAGAAACGATTTGTGAGTCGCTCGGGGGCGTCTTGGCTTGGGCGCCGGCGAGCCCTCCGCCGGGCGGGTCCTTGCGTCGCCGCTCTGCTTGGTCAAAGGGTAGAAGGCGAGCTCGTGGGCATCGGATCCTTGATCGATGGCTAAGATTGTGGTGCGTACCGGTTCAGATGGATGCCATCTGGGTCGTCGGATTCTGATCGGGCGCATGTGACCGGGTCGCGATTATTTAATTCGTAGCCATTGTTTACAGATCTAACGGTCGACATCGCACACTGTATCGTTTTAGTTGGATTGTTCAGATTAGATCGGACGGTTATAAATCAAACATACCCCTTCGCCCTGGAAAATTCACTTATGAGCCCCTGGAGTTTTAGGAAATTAACCTGCCATTTTTTCCAGTTCGAAGACAACTGAAACCGAGTACAAATTTTAGCGCATTAACCCCTGAGTTATGGATAATTGGTACACGTGGTCCAAAAGTCGTATAAATGTAAAAATAAATACAGAAAACTATTTTTAGTATAAAAAACAAATCTAAGGAGTTTAGATAATTCATAACTTCGTCGTTTTAACTCCGATTTTATCCGTTCCAGTTGCGTTAGCGTCGTATAAATATTTACTACGCAGTAACAACATTAATTATACCATGTCTCATACTTTTATAGTTAGATATTTATTTGTCCTATGTCTACTAGATTAACTCTTCTAAATCAAAGCTAACCTGTCCATAATTATAATTTGATTAAAATATGATCTCTAGTCAAGTTATAAATAAGATTAAAGTTGAGTTAATTATTTATAGAATAATCTCTCATATGATTTACACTAACCAATTTATAATATAGTTTAATATTTTAATCACATAGATCTTCTATAAATCACAACTCCTTAACCATAACTTCAATTTTAGTGGTTCTCGATCCCACGACCTTGTAGCATAGCGTAGAATATTCTTACGCTATTTATTCTCATATTTGGTGTACTGTTATTTTTATATGATCCTTGCCTGTTTGTATGTATTGCTACGAATAGCTGTGAGGTCACGAGAATCTGAAGAGCAAGTTGGTACCTGGAATCTCAAGTCCCAGGCAAGTTGTGCCCTTGATCACTTCTTTTTTCCCAGTCATATTCTGATTAATCATAATGATCTGCATAGGTTAATTTTGATGGGACCCAATAGGTTACCCTAGTTTGATTATCTTTATACCTTGTTCACCACTGAATTTCTGGGTAGTACATGCTATTGCTTTATGTGGTTTTGGGTATAGAGATATACATTATTCATGATCATATTTTTATTATCAGTTGTTATTTATTGTTCATTATAAGATCATTATGTTAATTGGAACATGGAGCGACCACCCTGGAAAACAGTGCTACCACAAGGGAGGAATGGGACCCCTTGGCTGATTAATTAGGAAAGCTAGTGGATGACTACTTTAGCCGAAAGGGGCAAGGGCAGTAGGGGAGTGGTTAGTGTAGGGAGGTCCTTGGGTTGATTTTGCTGCGATGGCGGTCAGGCGAGGGATCCCTGCATTGGAGCTTCCTATAAACTGTAGCGGGTTTTCTGAAGCTAGTGAAACTTTGTAAAGGTGTATGGGAAGTCGCGATCCCTTGGCAGATGGGTAACATGACTTGTGGGTAAAGATGCGTAACCTCTGCAGAGTGTAAAACTGGTATATCAGCCGTGCTCACGGTCATGAGCAGCTCGGACCCTCACATGATTAATTTATGGAACTAAATTCAATCTGTCATATGCATTGCATCGTAGGTGTTGTTATTACTTTTGTTCTACTACTTAATTGGGTTGGTATTTACTTATACTTAGTAATTGCTAATAAAATTTTGACCAACTTTAAAAGCAATGCTCAGCTCTAACCATCCTCTTTGATAAGCCCTACACTTCACATGAGCTCCCACCTTTGGCGAGTTCATGCACATTATTCCCCACAACTTGTTGAGCTTTGAACGTATGTGAGCTCACTCTTGCTGTCTCACACCCCCCATAGGTCAAGAACAGGTATCACAGGATGAGGTGCATGGAGGATGCTGCGATGTGTTCGTGAGAGGTCTAGGCCGTCGTCTCCCAGTCAACTTTGGGTTGCTGGACCGTTGTCTCCTTATAATGTAATTATTTATTTATTTTGTACAGAACTCCTATTATGTAGTAAAGATGTGACATTCGATCCTGTGCCATGAATCATCATATGTGTGAGACTTGGTCCCAGCACACCTGGTGGTTATGTTCATGCCTGGGTCTTGGTGCCCCGAAACCCGGGTGTGACAGTAAGCTACTGGTCCTATTTTGCCGCACCCGCTGAACGGTGGACCACTAGGCACTTGGGAAGTGAATCACCAAATCATTCTTACCTGCTGCGTGGTGGGTCACCTCGTGCTCGAAATATTTCAATCGTTTCTCGGCAACGAGCTCAGGGAAGGTGTTTTTCGGACCTTTGGCATTCCGAAGCCTTGGAGATTTTTCATGGATCAAGCTCGTTATGAAAAATGATCTAGCACCGCGAAGGGGCTACTGTTGGGGGCTTGCTTCTTTGCCGAAGGTCCTCTAAGCAGAAACACCTTCGAAAGATCAGCATATAAGCAAACACAGCATGAAGGTACACGCCGAAGCTACGATCCAGGGAGCTTCGGCATAGTGACATGCCTTGGGACGAAGGGCTGCACCGACTTAAAGAGGAAAAGACCGACCAGTCCATGATAATTTGTGTCATGATTGTAACTAGTCATTAAGGACATAAATGTAATTTTGACCGGGCTGCATCCCGTGCCTATAAATAGGTGAACAGTACCCCCGTACTGTTCACGCTGACTTGTATTCACTCGCACGTCGCTCTCAAGCTTTCACCTTCTGTTAAGCCGAAGGTATAAAATGTAACTTAATATTGTTCATATTCATTCATGATAATAGAAATGTTTTGATAATGCTATATGATTATTTATGTTATTTTCCATGTTTTGTATCTTTCCGTTTCAATCATTATATACTGAGATGATGAAGGTATGTCCTTCACAACCTTCGTCTGAAGATCATTATATCCTAAGGGAGATAATGCTTCGAAAGACGAAGGTCTTTAATTATTAACATTTTATGTTGCCTTGTTCTTGATTCATAGTATTTGAGAACAAGTGACCAACATTGGCGCCCACCTCCGGTGAACTCACTTCCACTGTTGAGACGATGGCTTCGTTCAACAATCAAGCTGCAGCACCTTCGGTTGCGAAGCTGGTGCTTCCAATCACATGCGGTTCAAGTTCATAGCCGGCTAACAAGAAGTAGAAGAAGGAAGCGTAGAGAAGGGTGCAACATGTTGGGGTGCAAGGACCCTTCATGAAGTCCAAGTGGTCTCACATCCCAATCACCTTCTCCCAGGAGGACCTTCAGCTCAGATTACCCTCACAACGATGCTATGGTCATATCTTGTGTCATCAAGAGATTTCTGGTCCACAATGTTCTAGTTGACACAGGTAGTGCAGCGAACATCATATTTGCAAAAGCCTTCAGACAGATGCAAGAACCAGAGGACAAGATTCATGATGCTACACACCCTCTTTGTGGCTTTGGAGGAAGGCAGATTGTCGCACTTGGAAAAATAACAATGTCAGTTACCTTCGGCTATGTTCACAACACAAGAACTGAGCAAGTTGTTTTTGACATTGTTGACATGGAGTACCCATACAATGCAATCATTGGTCGAGGGACACTCAATGCCTTCGAAGCTATACTCCATCCAGCATACCTATGCATGAAGATACCTTCGGAACAAGGGCCCATTGCTATCCATGGAAGTCAAGAAGCTACCAGAAAGGCTGAAGGGAACTGGACAGATTCAAAGGCAATTCATAATATAGATGAAGCTGAAGCTTGTCAACAGTATAAGCACAAAAGAGAGAAGGCCGCTTCGGCAGATCAGCCGAAGCCTATGCTACTATGCGAAGATATAGCAGAACAAAGGGTACTGCTGGGATCTCAGCTATCTGATGAGTAAGAGAAGACTTTGATAAGATTTCTATTTAACAACAAAGATGTCTTTGCTTGGTCAACCAATGATCTCTGTGGTGTCAACAGAGATGTTATTGAACATTCACTCATTGTAGATCCATCCTTCAGGCCAAGAAAACAAAGGCTTCGGAAAATGTCTGAAGACAAAGCTGAAGGTGCTCGGAATGAAGTGAAGAGACTTCTTAGTGCTGGTGTTAACAGAGAGGTGAAATACCCAGAATGGCTAGCCAACACTGTTATGGTGAAGAAGGCTAATGGTAAATGGAGAATGTGTATTGATTTCATAGATCTCAACAAGGCATATCCAAAGGACGAGTTCCCATTACCAAGAATAGACTCTCTTGTAGATGCAGTAGCTTCTTCAGAACTCATGAGTCTATTGGATTGCTATTCAGGCTATCATCAAATTTGGATGAAGAAGGGAGATGAACCGAAGACTAGCTTCATAACCCCAGTGGCACTTATTGCTACCTTCGGAGGCCTGAGGGGCTCAAGAATGCTGGAGGAAGCTTCAGCAGAATGATAGTCAAGGTCCTTCACTCCCAAATAGGCACGAATGTGCTCACTTATGTTGACGACATCATAGTGAAAAGCACGAAGCAAGAAAATCATATTGCTGATTTGCAAGAAACATTTGCCAACTTCAGGCAAGCTAGCTTGAAATTAAATCCAGAAAAGTGTGTCTTTGGAGTGAAGAAGGACAAGTTTCTTGTCTGTTTAGTCTCAACGAAGGGAATTGAAGCCAACCCGAGCAAGATCGAAGCTATCCTTCAAATGGAGCCGCCAAACTCGAAGAAAGGGGCTCAACGATTGGCAGGAAGGCTGGCATCGCTGAACAGATTTATATCAAGATCAGCAGAGAGGAACCTACCATTCTTTGAAATTTCAATGTCAGCCGAAGTTTTTCATGGGGTTCGGCTCAGCAAAAGGCTTTTAAAGAGTTAAAGCAATATTTGATAGATTTAACAACTCTAACTCCACCTTCGTCAGGGGCTCCATTGCTCCTGTATGTAGCAGCTTCTCATTCTGCAGTCAGCGTAGCGCTTGTACAGGAGAAGCAAGATGGTCAATTCAAAAGACAAGCCCCGGTATACTTTGTCTCTGAAGTTCTAAGTTTATCAAAGAAAAACTATACAGAACTGGAGAAGGTGTTGTATGCTGTGTTAATGGCCTCCAGGAAGCTTCGGCATTATTTCCAAGCATATCACATAATTATTCCTTCATCACAGCCTTTAAAGGATATAATGAGGAACAGAGAAGTTACTGGAAGGATTGGAAAATGGGCTGCGGAGCTCAATGAATTCACCATTGACTATGTACATAGATCCTCAATCCAATCCTAGGCATTAGCAGACTTCATTGCTGATTGGACGCCAGGGGCTCAAGAAGAAGAAACAAGTAAAGACGCCGAAGCTTGGACAGTTTTCTGTGATGGTTCTTGGGGAACCTTCGGCGTAGGAGCCGCTGCTGTCCTAGTAGCGCCCTCTAAAGTTAAAACATGTTATGCAGGAAGATTGGACTTTAGATGTACAAAGAACATTGCTGAATACGAAGCCCTCCTGTTGGGGCTTCAGAAGCTAAAGGCTATGGGAATAAGAAGGGCGATCCTCAAAACTGACTCCCGAGTCATCTCTGGTCATGTGGATAAAAGCAACAGGGCAAGGGACCCGAAGCTTGAAAAATATTTGGACACAGTCTGAAGGTTGGAGGCCTCTTTCGAAGGTTTCTCTGTAAAAACTATTCCAAGAGGGGAAATGAACATGCAGACCTACTGGCCAAATCAGCAGCACAGGGGCTCCCTCTGCCTTCGGAAGTGTTCTTTGAGACAATAAAGGCACCTTCGGTTGAACTTATGGAAAGAGCAGTCCTGGCAATATCACCTGTGCAAGTGAAGACTGGAGGACTAAAATCATATCCTTCCTCCAAGGCAATTGTCTTTCAGATGACGAAGTTTACAATATAAGAATGGAAGTAAGAACAAGACCATACATCATAATAGAAGGGGAGCTATACAAAAACGGAGTTTGCTCCCCACTTCTCAAGTGTTTATCCAGAACCGAAGGTATAGAGTTAATGAAAGAGATACATGCAGGTTTGTGTGGATTTCATATTGGGTCCAGACCTTTGTTGGGAAAAGTTTTTAGGCAATGGTTTTATTGGCCGAAGGCAGCTTCGGATGCAGGAGATCTGGTTCAGAAGTGAGAAAATGTAAACCCAAAAAAAATGAGTTAGGAGTTCATGTATCCCTTCTATGTCTTTTATAGGAAATGATACTAAGAAATGGAGAAAACATAATATAAAATAGAAAGACTCTCAATTTATTAGAGTGAATTAATCCCCTTAATAGAGATTATACGTTAGAAAATAATTTCACAAAAAAATTGAATATGAATCTTCAAAACTTATGATTTGACCACACACTCAAAACATTATTTTCTTAAAACATATTGTTTTGTGTGTACGAGTTGTATATTTAAAAGCATTATCTAAATAAATAATTAATAGCAATAAAATAAAAACTCAATAAAATAAAAACTTTTGCATTGGCATGCTGAATTTTGGTTGTGCACTTAATTTAAAATATAAAGTCATGCTGGAAATTGTAATTGAAATTTAAAAATAGAAAGAAAAAAAAAACAGAAGAAATACTCACCTGTGCTTACCGCTCGTCCTAGGATCAGGCCTCCAATACAGCCCATTTCCATACCGTGAGTAGCCCGGTTGGTTTTTGATTTTTTTTATTATTTCTGGCTGCACTGATGTAAACGTCATGCAGGCATAAAGTCAACAAATAAATTAACAGCATTCACATGTAGGAAACCAGAGTCGCTGCATGTGGGCCCTCTTGTTCAGCCACGTCTCCCCGCTGGGTTCGGTTCCGGCCGCTGAACAAACCTGCCGATCTCACCGTGGAATCCGCGGCCCCCTGGACTCGATCCTCGCAGGACTGCCTATAAAACCCGGCAACCACCCCTTCCCATCACCAGAAAGCCACCAGGCGCCTATCAGAGAGAGAGATAGAGCTTAGAGCCGTCATGTGCTGCCGTGCTGGTGGTCCACCGTCGCTACCGGTTCGACCTCGGAAAGCAGTGTAGGGTCGTGGTTGGAAACTATTGCCGGACCTCAATGAACAAGCCGTGACGCACCATGGACTGGGTCCCCCTGCTGTAATACCACTGGTAAAAGTCCTTCAATGACGTTCTCTATCATCCAGATTTTAGCAGCGTCGGTCTGTTTTAATTTTGATGCACTAGAGCGCCTGCATACGCTACGCCGTTGAGGTCTCCACCGGTGTGCGTCTTCGCTCCTGTTGCCGAGTCGTACGCGATTCTACCGTAGTGCATAAGGCCGGTGGAATCTACCCTTGTGATGCCTCATTAGCCGTTCGTGACTAGTATAGAAGAAAGAGATAAGGCACATTTGATCCAAGCTCTTGATCCTCTACGGCTGTAATGTGTGTGACCATCCATATATCCAGTCCGCAACCAATCAAACACACCACATATACAGTTTAATAATTATGTGATATATTTTGCGTTAGATGTTCGATTTATTTCATTCAAACTGTGTTATGTTTATATTAATTTTATGTATGTAGTAATAACATTATTTTAATCATACCACATGTTTTTAATTAATTAAATAATTGTTTGTTTAATTAATGTTAATTAGCTAGGCAATGGAGTTATTCTAATTTATAGTTCTAACCTACGTATTTTATAAATAAATGTTAAAGTGATTAATACTAACTTAAATATTTTAATTTAATACCTGATTAGTTTAAATGCAATATCTGTCAGATCTCATCTATTAGATTTATTGCACCTAAAATATCGTTTTAGCTCTGATTTTAGTGATTCTCATTCCCGCGCTCTTGTAGCATCGCGTAGAATATTCTTACGTTTTTTTTGTTCTCATGGTTGGTGTATTGTTATTTTTATGCACTTATATGTATTGCCACGATTAGCAGTGAGGTCACAAGAATCTGAAGATCATCCTGGTACCTGGAATCTCGAGTCCCAGGCAAGTTGTGCCCTTGATCACTTCTTTTTACCCACTCATGTTCTGATTAATCATAATGATCTGCATAGGTTAATTTTGATGGGACCCAATAGGTTACCCCAGTTTTACTATCTTTATACCTTGTTCACCACTGAATCTTTGGGTAGTACCTGCTATTGCTTTATGTGGTTATGGGTATGGAGATACACTTTATTCATGATTATACTTTTATTATCAGTTGTTATTTACTGTTCATGATAAGATCATTATGTTAATTGGAACATGGAGCGACCACCCGGGAAAACAGTGCTACCACAAGGGTTTAATGGGACGCCCTTGGCCGATTAATTAGGAAAGCTAGTGGAAGACTACCTTACCCGAAAGGGGCAAGGGCAGTAGGGGAGTGGTCAGTGTAGGGAGGCCCTCGGGAGGATTTTGCTGCGATGGCGGTCCTGCAAGGGATTCCTGCATTGGAGCTTCCTATAAACTGTAGCGGGTTTTCTGAAGCTAGTGGAACTTTGTAAAGGCCTCGTAGTGTTACCCTGCCTCGCCTCCTCGGTAGAGGTGTATGGGATTGGCCGTCTCTTGGCAGATGGGTAACACGACTTGTGGGTAAAGATGCGCAACCTCTGCAGAGTGTAAAACTGGTATACTAGCCGTGCTCACGGTCATGAGCAGCTCGGACCCTCACATGATTAATTTATGGAACTAAATTCAATTTGTCATATGCATTGCATCGCAGGTGATGTTGTTACTTTTGTTCTATTACTTAATTGAGTTGGTTTTTACTTATACTTAGTAATTGCTAATAAAATTTTGACCAACTTTAAAAGCAATGCTCAGCTTCAACCATCCTCTTTGGTAAGCCTTACACTTCACGTGAGCTCCCACCTTTGGCGAGTTCATGCACATTATTCCCCACAACTTGTTGAGCGATGAACGTATGTGAGCTCACTCTTGCTGTCTCACACCCCCCCACAGGTCAAGAACAGGTACCACGGGATGATGCGCATGGAGGATGCTGTGAAGTGTTCGTGAGAGATCTAGGCCGTCGTCTCCCAGTCAACTTTGGGTTGCTGGACCGTTGTCTCCTTATAATGTAATTATTTATTTTGTATAGAACTCCTGTTATATATAAAGATGTGACATTCGATCCTGTGCCACTATACATCATATGTGTGAGACTTGGTCCCAGCATACCTGGTGTTTATGTTCGCGCCCGGGTCTTGGTGCCCCTAAAATCCGGGTGTGACAGAAAACTGTCAAAATGTGCAAGAAATCAGAAGCAACCCTCGTCGTTAACTCAGCTAATACAACCAACCTGGCCATTGCAAAGATGGGGCCTAGATTTGTTGGGCCCACTCCCACCAGCACAAGGCAATTTGAAGTATGTTATAGTGGTAGTGGAATATTTTTCCAAGTGGATTAAGGTGAAGCCTTTGGCCATAATAACTTCAGCTACTGTCCAAAAATTCTTCTGGCAGAATATTGTTTGTCACTTCGGTGTCCCAAAGGCAATAACCGTAGACAATGGTACACAATTTGAGGTCGAAGCATTCTAAGATAGAACTGGACAGAAGTGGTATCAGAGGAATGTTGACTGTAGGATGAAACCTAGATAGAACTGGACAACCATTCTCTACTTACCTTTGCTACTCTGATTCTTTTCTAAACTTTTCTTAATCTATTCTCATCTATTTCCGCTTTACTCTTATTAATCTTATCTTTTCTTTCTAAAAGACAAAAGTGGATTTCACACTTTGAAATCCTGTGCCTAAAGTGACCTTTAGGAATAGGAGACCTACTCGTAGGGAAAAAAATCAAAACTATTTAAGTAAATATTGATATGCTTGAGCTTGTTGTTATGATACTTGTCTGATTTGGATCTCTGATTGAGTGTGATGGGTTGTGGAGTAATGTCCACAATTACATCTGCATATACATATATGCATAAATATAAGTAAATAAAATTCATAAAATAACTACGCAACCTAGATTATCTTCCATAAAAATATCTAGCTTAATAGATCCATCTTATCTTAAAAGATTCTATCTTATCTTTATGGATTCATCTTATCCTAATAAGCATACTTATCCATCCTAGTTTAACAACTAGGATCTAATCCAAATTAATTAGATCTTATCTAGTCTAATCTAGTATACCGATCTAATCTAGATCCCATTATGATCCAATCTAAAGTGGGTTATTAACAGGTTAGTTAATTTGGTGATATAGATTAGACACTGTCTCTACAAACATATCTTAACCTAAATTAATGTCTTCCACCAACTCGTCTGTGAACAATGACATCACAGGTTGCCTAGTTCATCTATTCCAAAAGCAAAGTAAAACTTTGTTTAACCTATCTACTCCATGTACCCGCAATTGTTATCCCGGCTCAGATAATGGCATCTAACACCACGACCGATGGCCCCAAAATCAGACCCAAGAAGAAGGAGATCAACCTCGACATGGAAGAATACGAGTCAAATCAGATCTCGAGATAATTCAATATTCACCACCCAAGATGAAGTCTTTCATTATTATACTCATCCTTGCCCCGACCTATACTTGCCATAACCGTACCTCATCTAACCTAATAGGATGGCTAGGCATACTCTGTCCATATTTCCCTAATCATCTACTAACTAGTATTTAAGGACTTGGAACAAAACTTGTGGTCCCTAAACCATATGGGAAACTAAATTTTAGATCAAACTTGTTGCATTCCTTTCCTTTCTAAATCTCGAGGGCGAGATTTCTGTTAAGGGGGGTAGGATTTGTAAACCCAAAAAAAATGAGTTAGGAGTTCATGTATCCCTTCTATGTCTTTTATAGGAAATGATACTAAGAAATGGAGAAAACATAATATAAAATAGAAAGACTCTCAATTTATTAGAGTGAATTAATCCCCTTAATAGAGATTATACGTTAGAAAATAATTTCACAAAAAAATTGAATATGAATCTTCAAAACATATGATTTGACCACACACTCAAAACATTATTTTCTTAAAACATATTGTTTTGTGTGTACGAGTTGTATATTTAAAAGCATTGTCTAAATAAATAATTAATAGCAATAAAATAAAAACTCAATAAAATAAAAACTTTTGCATTGGCATGCTGAATTTTGGTTGTGCACTTAATTTAAAATATAAAGTCATGCTGGAAATTGTAATTGAAATTTAAAAATAGAAAGAAAAAAAAACAGAAGAAATACTCACCTGTGCTTACCGCTCGGCCTAGGATCAGGCCTCCAATACAGCCCATTTCCATACCGTGAGTAGCCCGGTTGGTTTTTGATTTTTTTTTTATTTCTGGCTGCACTGATGTAAACGTCATGCAGGCATAACGTCAACAAATAAATTAACAGCATTCACACGTAGGAAACCAGAGTCGCTGCATGTGGGCCCTCTTGTTCAGCCACGTCTCCCCGCTGGGTTCGGTTCCGGCCGCTGAACAAACCTGCCGATCTCACCGTGGAATCCGCGGCCCCCTGGACTCGATCCTCGCAGGACTGCCTATAAAACCCGGCAACCACCCCTTCCCATCACCAGAAAGCCACCAGGCGCCTATCAGAGAGAGAGATAGAGCTTAGAGCCGTCATGTGCTGCCGTGCTGGTGGTCCACCGTCGCTACCGGTTCGACCTCGGAAAGCAGTGTAGGGTCGTGGTTGGAAACTATTGCCGGACCTCAATGAACAAGCCGTGACGCACCATGGACTGGGTCCCCCTGCTGTAATACCACTGGTAAAAGTCCTTCAATGACGTTCTCTATCATCCAGATTTTAGCAGCGTCGGTCTGTTTTAATTTTGATGCACTAGAGCGCCTGCATACGCTACGCCGTTGAGGTCTCCACCGGTGTGCGTCTTCGCTCCTGTTGCCGAGTCGTACGCGATTCTACCGTAGTGCATAAGGCCGGTGGAATCTACCCTTGTGATGCCTCATTAGCCGTTCGTGACTAGTATAGAAGAAAGAGATAAGGCACATTTGATCCAAGCTCTTGATCCTCTACGGCTGTAATGTGTGTGACCATCCATATATCCAGTCCGCAACCAATCAAACACGACACATATACAGTTTAATAATTATGTGATATATTTTGCGTTAGATGTTCGATTTATTTCATTCAAACTGTGTTATGTTTATATTAATTTTATGTATGTAGTAATAACATTATTTTAATCATACCACATGTTTTTAATTAATTAAATAATTGTTTGTTTAATTAATGTTAATTAGCTAGGCAATGGAGTTATTCTAATTTATAGTTCTAACCTACGTATTTTATAAATAAATGTTAAAGTGATTAATACTAACTTAAATATTTTAATTTAATACCTGATTAGTTTAAATGCAATATCTGTCAGATCTCATCTATTAGATTTATTGCACCTAAAATATCGTTTTAGCTCTGATTTTAGTGATTCTCATTCCCGCGCTCTCGTAGCATCGCGTAGAATATTCTTACGTTTTTTTTTGTTCTCATGGTTGGTGTATTGTTATTTTTATGCACTTATATGTATTGCCACGATTAGCAGTGAGGTCACAAGAATCTGAAGATCATCCTGGTACCTGGAATCTCGAGTCCCAGGCAAGTTGTGCCCTTGATCACTTCTTTTTACCCACTCATGTTCTGATTAATCATAATGATCTACATAGGTTAATTTTGATGGGACCCAATAGGTTACCCCAGTTTGACTATCTTTATACCTTGTTCACCACTGAATCTTTGGGTAGTACCTGCTATTGCTTTATGTGGTTATGGGTATGGAGATACACTTTATTCATGATTATACTTTTATTATCAGTTGTTATTTACTGTTCATGATAAGATCATTATGTTAATTGGAACATGGAGCGACCACCCGGGAAAACAGTGCTACCACAAGGGTTTAATGGGATGCCCTTGGCCGATTAATTAGGAAAGCTAGTGGAAGACTACCTTACCCGAAAGGGGCAAGGGCAGTAGGGGAGTGGTCAGTGTAGGGAGGCCCTCGGGAGGATTTTGCTGCGATGGCGGTCCTGCAAGGGATTCCTGCATTGGAGCTTCCTATAAACTGTAGCGGGTTTTCTGAAGCTAGTGGAACTTTGTAAAGGCCTCGTAGTGTTACCCTGCCTCGCCTCCTCGGTAGAGGTGTATGGGATTGGCCGTCTCTTGGCAGATGGGTAACACGACTTGTGGGTAAAGATGCGCAACCTCTGCAGAGTGTAAAACTGGTATACTAGCCGTGCTCACGGTCATGAGCAGCTCGGACCCTCACATGATTAATTTATGGAACTAAATTCAATTTGTCATATGCATTGTATCGCAGGTGATGTTGTTACTTTTGTTCTATTACTTAATTGAGTTGGTTTTTACTTATACTTAGTAATTGCTAATAAAATTTTGACCAACTTTAAAAGCAATGCTCAGCTTCAACCATCCTATTTGGTAAGCCTTACACTTCACGTGAGCTCCCACCTTTGGCGAGTTCATGCACATTATTCCCCACAACTTGTTGAGCGATGAACGTATGTGAGCTCACTCTTGCTGTCTCACACCCCCCACAGGTCAAGAACAGGTACCACGGGATGATGCGCATGGAGGATGCTGTGAAGTGTTCGTGAGAGATCTAGGCCGTCGTCTCCCAGTCAACTTTGGGTTGCTGGACCGTTGTCTCCTTATAATGTAATTATTTATTTTGTATAGAACTCCTGTTATATATAAAGATGTGACATTCGATCATGTGCCACTATACATCATATGTGTGAGACTTGGTCCCAGCATACCTGGTGTTTATGTTCGCGCCCGGGTCTTGGTGCCCCTAAAATCCGGGTGTGACAGAAAACTGTCAAAATGTGCAAGAAATCAGAAGCAACCCTCGTCGTTAACTCAGCTAATACAACCAACCTGGCCATTGCAAAGATGGGGCCTAGATTTGTTGGGCCCACTCCCACCAGCACAAGGCAATTTGAAGTATGTTATAGTGGTAGTGGAATATTTTTCCAAGTGGATTAAGGTGAAGCCTTTGGCCATAATAACTTCAGCTACTGTCCAAAAATTCTTCTGGCAGAATATTGTTTGTCACTTCGGTGTCCCAAAGGCAATAACCGTAGACAATGGTACACAATTTGAGGTCGAAGCATTCTAAGATTTTTGTGGTCAAATTGGTACGAAGGTCCACTTAGCATCTATTAGACATCCAGAATCAAATGGGCTGGTAGAAAGAGCAAATGGCATTATAATGACAGGAATAATGAAGCTAATCTTCAACCAGCCCAGATGAAAATGGCCAGATGAGCTGATTAAAGTGGTGTGGAGCCACAACACAACTACGTCAAGGTCAACATGATTTACACCCTTCAAGCTTCTATTTGGTGATGAAGCAATAACTCCAGAAGAATCAAAAACAGGGTCAATAAGAACAATAGCTTCAGCAGAAGATGAAGCTGATTATCAAGTAACAAAAGACACTATAGAAGGGACCATACTTCAGGCAATAGAGCACATCAACAAATATGAGGCCGAAACAATAAAATGGCATGACAGAAAAGTTCGGTTGAAGAATATTAAGCGAGGGTATCTGGTGCTTTGGAGAGTCGCTAACCCAGAAACAGTGGGTAAGTTGCAACTGAAGTGGAAAGGTCCTTTTCTAGTAGTATCTTTGTCAAGACCTGGTTCCTACAGACTGAAGGATATGGACGGCAACGACATACCCAGATCTTGGAATGCGATGTGCTTCAGCGATATTATGTGTAATTTGATGTAATTTTTCTTTTATTTTCTTTGTGGCACCCTTTTCCATTCAAGAGGGGAGAAAGGTTTTTAATGGGGCCATAGCCTATAATTTTTCATTCTTATTTAGCCCCATGAGGGCCAAATTCCCCCAAAAGATGTAATATGTAAATCTAAGCACACACCATCGATTTCAAAAAGAAAAATAGGAAGAAGCTCAAAAGACGTCCCCAAGGGGATGCAGAGCATGACGAAGCTACAAAAAGTCGTTCCTAAGGGAGCGTAGCATAAGTTTTCTGCTCAAAAGTCGTTCCTAAGGGAATGCAGAGCCAAATACCGCCGAAATATAAGGCGAAGAAGTTGAAAAGTCGTTCCTAAGGGGATGCAGAACTTATACCACCAAAATAGAAGGAGAAGAAGTTCAAAAGACGTTCCTAAGGGGATGCAGAACTTATACCACCGAAATAGAAGGTGAAGAAGCTCAAAAGTCGTTCCTAAGGGGATGCAGAGCTTGAGACTCAAAAGACGTTCCTAAGGGGATGCAGAGTCTAGGTGTGGCTTCGTGTGCGTGTGTTTGGACATTCATTTGTACATTACATTACATCATTTATTGCATTCATACACATTCATGTAGACATCCATAGGATCATCATCATCATAACATAAAGTACAAACAGATACTTCGTGTCACACCCGGGCTTTAAAGAGCAAGGCCGGGTGCATCTCATACATGCGCCAAGAAGACAACATATATAATAACAGAGTGTATAGAGATAAATGTCATAAAACATCAGAGTATTTATTACATAGCGGAAGACTTAATACAAAATAAAAGAATAAACATAAAACGAACTAAGGATCGTCGGCGCCAATGTCAACTGAGAAACGCCACCTAGATCAGATCAAACTCCTCGCCTTGTGGCTCCTCCTGAACCACCTGTTCTTCTCCTGTGGGGGGGTGAGACAGCAAGAGTGAGCTCACATACGTTCATAGCTCAACAAGTCGTGGGGAATAATGTGGCATGAACTCACCAAAGGTGGGAGTTCATGAAGTGTAAGGCTGATCAATGAAATAAAGGCTGAAGCTGAGCATTGCTTTTTTAAGTTGGTAAAAATTTTATTAGCCATTACTAAGTGTAAGTAAACACCAAACCTTAGAAATAATAAGTAAAAGTAATAATAAAATAATCCCAAATGTAATGAAATGACAGGTTAAGTTTAAGTTCCATAAGTTAATCATGTGAGTGTCCGAGCCGCTCATGACCGTGAGCACGGCTAGTATACCAGTTTTACACTCTGCAGAGGTTGCGCATCTTTACCCACAAGTCGTGTTACCCATTTGCCACGGAGTTGATCAGACTCCATACACCTCTACCAAGGAAGCGAGGCAGGGTACCACTACGAGGCCTTTATAAAGTTCCACTAGCTTCAGACTACCCGCTACAGTTTATAGGAAGCTCCAGTGCAGGGTTCTTGTCTGACCGCCATCGCAGCAAAATCAACTCAAGGACCTCCCTACACTGACCACTCCCCTACTGCCCTTGCCCCTTTTGGGTAAGGTAGCCCTCCACTAGCTTTCCTAGTTAATCAGCCAAGGGCGTCCCATTAAACCCTTGTGGTAGCACTGTTTTCCCGGGTGGTTCTCCATGTTCCCATTATCATAATGATCTTAACATGAACAGTAGAGAATAAAACAGATAATAAAAGTATAACAATGAGTGATGAATATCTCTATACCCAAATCCACATAAAGCAATAGCATGAACTACCCAAAACTTTAGTAGTAAAACCAGTGGTGAAACAAGGTATAAAGATAGTCAAATCTAGGGTATCCTATTGGGTCCCAGCAAAATTATCCTATGCAGATCATTATGAATAATAAGAACATGAATAGGTAAAAGAAGTGATCAAGGGCACAACTTGCCTTCAATGAGCTCCTGCTCAGCTACTTCTACTTGTTGAGCCTCAGATTCCACAGTGGCTTGCTCGTCTATTCGCATCAACACAATACATACATAGTATAGCACAAATTAACATCACATCAAACATGCAAATAAAATATACAGTAATAAACTAGACATTAAAATAAGATCATAGGAACTGGAATCATTAAATTTGGAATTATAGGTTTTAAGTTATGAATTTCTGGAAGTTTTATGCATTTAATATAGGGTTAAGTGAGAAATAAATTTTAATGTGCACTTCACGTAAAAACAGTGGTACTATTTGATAGATAATAATATTACAAAATTATAGGAACTGGAATGGTCCAATTTGGAGTTCACATGAATTTTCTACAAATTAAATAAGTTTTAACATTTATTTATGCATTAAAAATCCATTTCTGTGATTATTTCCCATTTTCCTTAGACTCTGGGTCGGGCAGCAAATACTGAGAAGTGCGGGGACTATTCTGCAAGAATTCCCCAGACTCAGGCTAAACCAGGGAAGGACTGCGGGTTAATTCGTATTTTTCCCGAGGGCTCTTTAGCAAATAGAACCCACGAAGGGGTATGGATCAATACTGGCCGTCCGATTAGAAATCACGCGTCCAGATTAAATTAACAGATGTGCGAACCAGTACGCCACTCTAGCCGAAGGATCCAGGATCGACGGTTCAGATTTAATGAGGGTTTCCTATACTCCGAGCCGTCCAATCTTTCCTACGGCCCAGATCTAAAGCGCGAAGGGGTATTCGTTGTTCTAATCTTGATCGTCCATCGGAGATCCGACGGCCGAGGTGTGCAGGGAGCGAATCGGTACGCATTATCTGATCCTAGCCCCATATCACGTGATCAATGGTTAGGGCGCTTCCCCCTTCCCAGCTCAATGAGACGGCGGCGCCGCCCCAACCCACGCCGCGCCATCGCCGGCGAACACTGGATTCATGCCCCCGGTACACGCTTCCTCACCGCGATAGCTACTATGCAGCGAGCAACAGATAACGAGCATGGCGCGAGGTTACTTACGTATTATTCGGGCGCCAGAGTAGATCGACCACACGACGCGGCGGACGGCGAATCCCGGCGAGAAATTGCCCCGCACTGGACGGGCCTCTTGGCTTCCCCAGTGCACGAATGCGTTCCCCGAGCAAAGGCGATACCCGTCGAGCCGACTCCGAGAGCGGAGACTCCCCCAGCGGCGGCAATCCCGGCGGCGGATCACGGTCCTCACGGTTCACACGGCAGCAATGGGGGTTTGCTTGGTTGCGGGTGTTCGCGCTAGGTCGAAGTGGAGGGGAGAGTAAGGGCCTGGCCACGCCCATCTTATGGCCGCTCGCGATAGGTCCGCGCTCCTACAACGGAATCCGCAGCGCCCGCCATGACCGAGCACGCGCGATTCGCGCGGCGAAGGAAGAGGAAGATAGTTCAGCGGCTGACCAACGGGGCCCACGCTTCAGCGAGCTTACACGCGCGCGTGGATGACGGGCCGGCCCCACATTCCAGTGAGATCCATAGGAATCGAGCGGATGGCGTCTGACGCGTGGGGTCATCCCGTCGGCGCACCCCTTTGGTTGATGGGCCACGCAGAACAGATTTGAGAGTGGGCCGGATTGGGTGCTTTCAACCCAGTTAGGGTCTTTTCCCATTTTCTTTTTATTTTTCTTTTATATTTCTACTTTCCCTTTTCTTTTCTCTTTTAAATTCAACTTTAAATCCCAAATTTTGAATTTGTAGGTGTGAAGTTCATACTTAATCCACTCTATAATTCCAAATACCAATATGAACCTGGTTTGGTTAAGTTATATATTTATTTGATCTTATATGAAGGTATTTTCTCTTGTTTCAACATTAGAATCTTCTTTAGGATTTAAATCCTAATTTGGGCATTAACATATATTTTTTTTACATTATTGTTATATTGTCACAAAATGCACACAAAATGAAAACCAGCATGATGCATTTTTTTTCTCATTTGTTTGAATAAATCTCTAAGTTGTGTGTGTGCTCTTTTCCTAGGATGCAAATATGGCACATGAAATTGAGGAATTTACTCTGTATTCTTGTGTATACAAATTTGAGCATTACAAATCCTACCCCCCTTAAAAATAATCTCGTCCTCGAGATTTAAGATGAACTAGGGAAAAGATGGGGGAAGTCTATGCGAAGCTCTTCTTCTCTCTCCCACGTTGCTTCATCTTCACCGTGGTGACTCCATTGTACTTTGCACATCTTTATCACCTTATTTCTCGTGACTCGAGTCAAAGTGTCCAGAATCTTGATGGGGTACTCAGCATAAGTCAAATCCTCTTGAACACTAAGGTCCTCCATTGGTAGCTGCTCCTCAGGTACCCTGAGGCACTTCTTTAGCTGAGACACATGAAACACATCATGTACATCTGACAGATGATCGGGTAACTCTAGTTGATATGCAACTTCTCCCACTCGCTTTAAGATCAAGAAAGGTCCAATGAAGCGAGGGGACAACTTTCCTTTAACTTTAAATCTCCTCATACCCCGGAGTGGTGACACCTTCAAATAGACATGATCACCCTCCTTAAACTCCAGTAGTCTTCTCCTATTATCAGCATAGCTCTTTTGCCTGGATTGTGCAACTCTCAAATTTTCTCTTATCATTCGAACTTGTTCTTTCGCCTCTTGAATAAGCTCAGGCCCAAAGAACTGTCTTTCTCCAGTCTGATCCCAGTACAGTGGAGTCCTGCACTTTCTGCCATATAGAGCCTCAAATGGTGACATCTTCAAACTGGCCTAGTAGCTATTATTATAAGAAAACTCAGCATAGGGTAAGCTCTTCTCCCAACTGCCTCCATGCTTAAGAGCACAAGCCCTTAACATATCTTCCAGCACTTGGTTAGTCCTCTCTGTCTGTCCATCAGTCTGGGGATGGTAGGCTGAGCTAAAATTCAACTTTGTATCCAAGCTCTCATGCAACTTCTTCCAAAATCGAGAAGTAAACTGCGATCCTCGATCAGACACGATCTTCTTAGGCACTCCATGTAGACAAACTATCCGAGTCATATACAACTCTGCTAATTTGGCTCCCGTGTAATTAGTCCTCACTGGTATGAAATGAGCCACTTTTGTTAATCTGTTCACAATTACCCAGACAGAGTCATACCCAGCAGGGGTGCGGGGTAGTCCAACAATAAAATCCATACCAATTTCTTCCCATTTCCACTCAGGTATCTTCAATGGGTGCAGTAGTCCAGCTGGTCTTTGGTGTTCGGCCTTAACTCTTTGACACACATCACACTTAGCCACATGAGCAGCAACATCCCTTTTCAGTCCATACCACCAATACTTTTGCTTCAAATCTTGATACATCTTAGTTCTACCAGGGTGGATAGAGTAATCAGAATCATGAGCTTCTTTCAATATAGCCTCACGAAGGCTATCAATCTCCAGAACACATATCCGATCCTTGAACCATATAGTACCTTGCTCATCCTCCGTGAATTCCGGAACTCGACCTTCTGTAATCAGATCCTTAATCTCTTGAATTTTAGCATCACCAACCTGACCTTTACGAATCTCTTGCTCCAGGGTAGGTTCCAACTCAATGGTAACTCCTTCAATATGAGTAACAATTCCCATATTGAGTCTCTCAAAGTCTTTTGCTAATTCATCGGGCAGTTGGACAACGAAAGCGGAGTGAACATGCTCCTTCCGACTCAAGGCATCTGCAACCAAATTTGCCTTGCCTGGATGATAGTGAATCTCCAAATCATAATCCTTAATGAGCTCCAACCAACGGCGTTGCCTAGGGTTGAGATCCTTCTGAGTGAATATATACTTCAAACTCTTATGATCCGTGTACACTTGACACTTAGTTCCCATAATGTAGTGTCTCCAAATCTTAAGTGCATGCACCACTGCTGCCAGCTCTAAATCATGAGTGGGGTAGTTCAATTCATGTTTCCGCAACTGATGAGATGCATAGGCAATCACATGACCTTCTTGCATGAGCACACATCCCAATCCTTGGCCACATGCATCACAATAGATATCAAATCCTTTCTGTAAGTCTGGCATTACCAACACCGGAGGTGACATCAATCTTTCCTTCAATTGATCAAAGCTCTCTTGACATTTCTCATCCCACTTAAATTCTTTTCCCTTCTCCAAAAGCGATGTCATAGGCTTGGCAATCTTAGAGAAACCTTCAATAAATCTCCGATAATATCCTGCGAGTCCCAAGAAACTCCGAATCTCAGTAACTGTAGTGGGCACTCTCCACTCCATAATCTCCTTGACCTTAGCAGGATCCACTGCTATTCCTCCATTAGAAATAATATGACCAAGGAATGGCACCTTGTCAATCCAAAACTCGCACTTACTGAACTTAGCGTAGAGTTGATTATCTCGTAGCTTCTGTAGCACCAACCTTAGATGTTGTTCATGATCACTTTCACTCCCAGAATAGATAAGAATATCGTCAATGAACACCACGACGAATCTATCCAAATACTCCATAAACACCTTATTCATCAAATTCATGAAATAAGCTGGTGCATTGGTCAATCCAAATGACATAACAGTGAACTCATATAATCCATATCGAGTCGAGAAAGCCGTCTTGGGAATATCCGATGGTCTAATCCTCATCTGATGGTAACCCGATCGGAGATCAATCTTCGAGAATACTCTAGCACCTCTCATCTGATCAAATAAATCCTCAATACGGGGCAACGGATACTTGTTCTTCACAGTAACATCATTAAGTGATCTATAGTCCACACACATCCGTTGTGATCCATCCTTCTTCTGTACAAATAGAACCGGTGCTCCCCAAGGTGAGGAACTCGGACGAATGTAACCAGCCTCTTGTAACTCCGTCAACTGCTTCTTCAGTTCCTTCAACTCCTCTACGGACATTCTATATGGCCGTTTAGAAATAGGGGCGGTTCCAGGTAAGAGATCAATAACAAACTCAACTTCTCTATCAGGTGGCATCCCTGGTAACTCCTCTGGAAAGACATCCGGAAAATCTCTAACCACCCGGATGTTGTTACCAACAAACTCCTCAGGCATAAAGAACATTGCACGCATGGATGAGGAGGTTACTTCAATATTAACTTGAAATCTTTCTCCTTTAGTGGTAGTGAGTTCTACGGTACCTCTACCACATGCTATAACGGCCTTTGCCTTTCTTAGCCATGACATACCAAGGATCAGATCTATACTGCTTGACTCTAATATTATAGCAGTAGCTCCAAATTATCTACCCATAATGGTTAATGTCAATCTACGTGTCATTTGATTCGCCTCAACAGGCCCTTTAGGTGTAATTACTATCATGGGTTTTCTCTTATTTAGCAGTGGTATTTCATTTGTGTTGGCATAACGAGCAGACATGAATGAATGTGTAGCACCAGAATCAAATAATATGGTTGCAGGAATTGCATTAACATAAAACATACCAATTACGAGGTCACCACCATCAGGAGTATCATCAACGCTGACTTGATTCACCCTGGCTATATAATATCCCTTGCCAGGAGTCTGTTGCTTGTTCTGAACTGGAGTAGTAGCAATCCTCTGCGGGCAGACATTTGCATAATGACCAGTCTTCCCACACTTGAAACACGTAGTGCCTGGACTCTGTCTTGCAAACTTCGTCGGGGTGCCAGTGGGAGTAGACTGTCGAGGAGGTGGAGTCCTCAGTGGTGATTGCTGAACTGGGCGTGGTCCTCCTAGTCGAGTCGGTGTACCCTGTGGTGAAACATAGCGGGGACGAACACTGCTGCTATCCTGTCCCTGTGAGATAGCCTTCCTCTTCAAATCGCCATTATCCAGTAGCCTCTGAAATGATGGAAAGGTGTATGCAACCAGTGCATACTGCAAGGGTCCATTAAGTCCTTCAATAAAGTGCTCCTGCTTTCTTTCATCCTCAGCAACTTCCTCTGGAGCATATCTCGACAGCTGAATAAATTTGTCTCTGTACTCGCTGACTGACATGTTACCTTGCTTCAATGACAGAAACTCCTTCTTCTTGATCTTTATCATACCAGCTGGAATATGGTAGTTCCTGAATTGTGTACTGAACTCTGCCCAAGTAATAGTATCAGCAGCATCGTGGGCAGCAGTATATGAATCCCACCAGTCAGCAGCAGGACCAGTCAGACGTCCAGAAGCATATAAAACCTTCTCCCGGTCAGTGCATTGTGCAATATTCAGCATCTTCTCGATTGACTTCAACCAATCGTCTGCATCAAGTGGATCTGGCGAACTGGCGAAGGTCGGTGGCTTATGACTCATAAACTCCCGGTGCTTATCACGAGGTGGAACTGGTGGTGGTGGTGGAGGCAGTGGTACTTGTTGCTGCTGTTGCTGCTGTTGTTGCTGTTGCATTTGTTGTTGCAGCTGCTGTTGTTGTGCCCTCCTTTCCTGGCGTATCTCATCTCGCTCCTGGCGCAACTCCTGGCGTATATCTTCTCTTTCCTGACACATCTCCTGGCGTTCATGCTGCATCTGGGCACGCATATCAGCCATAGTGTCCGCCATTTGCTGCATCACCGCCATCTGAGCAGCAACCAGTGGGTCAACTCCGCCTGGTGGAGGATTAGGAGGATTCATCTCTGCTGGCTGTGGCTGAGGTTGTCTGTATATTCTCCGTGTGTCGATTAGGAGGCAAATCAATTCCACCACCCCGCCTGGTATTGACCATCTGAGTTAGATACATATGGTAAGAAAATAGTAGCCAAGGCAGTAATTACAATCATGTTTCTTTGGGGGATTTATTAGCTAAGTAGATTAGTGTGTCACCTACGAAAGCTAATACAATACCTTATAGTGGTACATGCTAAGATGTCCATATTTAATAGTTCAATCAATCAAAGAAGCAAATCGGGCATTTATCATCAGCACAATCAAACAACATTTTTAAAGAAAATAGTTTTAAATTTTGTCTTAGGCCCCCTATCTCCTAAGAAAGTCATAATTGTAGGATTCCAAAGTGTGAAATCCATCTTGTCTTAGAGTAGAAAAAGGTAAGAATGATCAGAGTAGAACAGTAGAAGGTGAGACAGGATCAAGATAAGTATAGAGAGAATCAGAGTAAGATAAGTATAGAATGAATCAGAATGAGACAAGTAGGTAAGGGTTGTCCATTTCTATCTAGGTTTCGTCCTACAGTCAACATTTCCTCTGATACCACTTTTGTCACACCCGGGCTTTAAAGAGCAAGGCCGGGTGCATCTCATACATGCGCCAAGAAGACAACATATATAATAACAGAGTGTATAGAGATAAATGTCATAAAACATCAGAGTATTTATTACATAGCGGAAGACTTAATACAAAATAAAAGAATAAACATAAAACGAACTAAGGATCGTCGGCGCCAATGTCAACTGAGAAACGCCACCTAGATCAGATCAAACTCCTCGCCTTGTGGCTCCTCCTGAACCACCTGTTCTTCTCTTGTGGGGAGGGTGAGACAGCAAGAGTGAGCTCACATACGTTCATAGCTCAACAAGTCGTGGGGAATAATGTGGCATGAACTCACCAAAGGTGGGAGTTCATGAAGTGTAAGGCTGATCAATGAAATAAAGGCTGAAGCTGAGCATTGCTTTTATAAGTTGGTCAAAATTTTATTAGCCATTACTAAGTGTAAGTAAACACCAAACCTTAGAAATAATAAGTAAAAGTAATAATAAAATAATCCCAAATGTAATGAAATGACAGGTTAAGTTTAAGTTCCATAAGTTAATCATGTGAGTGTCCGAGCCGCTCATGACCGTGAGCACGGCTAGTATACCAGTTTTACACTCTGCAGAGGTTGCGCATCTTTACCCACAAGTTGTGTTACCCATTTTCCACGGAGTTGATCAGACTCCATACACCTCTACCAAGGAAGCGAGGCAGGGTACCACTACGAGGCCTTTACAAAGTTCCACTAGCTTCAGACTACCCGCTACAGTTTATAGGAAGCTCCAGTGCAGGGTTCTTGTCTGACCGCCATCGCAGCAAAATCAACTCAAGGACCTCCCTACACTGACCACTCCCCTACTGCCCTTGCCCCTTTCGGGTAAGGTAGCCCTCCACTAGCTTTTCTAGTTAATCAGCCAAGGGCGTCCCATTAAACCCTTGTGGTAGCACTGTTTTCCCGGGTGGTTCTCCATGTTCCCATTATCATAATGATCTTAACATGAACAGTAGAGAATAAAACAGATAATAAAAGTATAACAATGAGTGATGAATATCTCTATACCCAAATCCACATAAAGCAATAGCATGAACTACCCAAAACTTTAGTAGTAAAACCAGTGGTGAAACAAGGTATAAAGATAGTCAAATCTAGGGTATCCTATTGGGTCCCAGCAAAATTATCCTATGCAGATCATTATGAATAATAAGAACATGAATGGGTAAAAGAAGTGATCAAGGGCACAACTTGCCTTCAATGAGCTCCTGCTCAGCTACTTCTACTTGTTGAGCCTCAGTTTCCACAGTGGCTTGCTCGTCTATTCGCATCAACACAATACATACATAGTATAGCACAAATTAACATCACATCAAACATGCAAATAAAATATACAGTAATAAACTAGACATTAAAATAAGATCATAGGAACTGGAATCATTAAATTTGGAATTATAGGTTTTAAGTTATGAATTTTTGGAGATTTTATGCATTTAATATAGGGTTAAGTGAGAAATAAATTTTAATGTGCACTTCATGTAAAAACAGTGGTACTATTTGATAGATAATAATATTACAAAATTATAGGAACTGGAATGGTCCAATTTGGAGTTCATATGAATTTTCTACAAATTAAATAAGTTTTAACATTTATTTATGCATTAAAAATCCATTTCTGTGATTATTTCCCATTTTCCTTAGACTCTGGGTCGGGCAGCAAATACTGAGAAGTGCGGGGACTATTCTGCAAGAATTCCCCAGACTCAGGCTAAACCAGGGAAGGACTGCGGGTTGATTCGTATTTTTCCCGAGGGCTCTTTAGCAAATAGAACCCACGAAGGGGTATGGATCAATACTGGCCGTCCGATTAGAAATCACGCGTCCAGATTAAATTAACAGACGTGCGAACCGATACGCCACTCTAGCCGAAGGATCTAGGATCGACGGCTCAGATTTAATGAGGGTTTCCTATACTCCGAGCCATCCGATCTTTCCTACGGCCCAGATCTAAAGCGCGAAGGGGTATTCGTTGTTCTAATCTTGATCGTCCATCGGAGATCCGATGGCTGAGGTGTGCAGGGAGCGAATCGATACGCATTATCTAATCCTAGCCCCATATCACGCGATCAACGGTTAGGGCGCTTCCCCCTTCCCAGCTCAATGAGACGGCGGCGCCGCCCCAACCCGCGCCGCGCCATCGCCGACGAACACTGGATTCGTGCCCCCGGTACACGCTTCCTCACCGCGATAGCTACTATGCAGCGAGCAACAGATAACGAGCATGGCGCGAGGTTACTTACGTATTATTCGGGCGCCAGAGTAGATCGACCACACGACGCGGCGGACGGCGAATCCCGGCGAGAAATTGCCCCGCACTGGACGGGCCTCTTGGCTTCCCCAGTGCACGAATGCGTTCCCCGGGCAAAGGCGATACCCGTCGAGCCGACTCCAAGAGCGGAGACTCCCCCAGAGGCGGCAATCCCGGCGGCGGATCACGGTCCTCACGCTTCACACGGCAGCAATGGGGGTTTGCTTGGTTGCGGGTGTTCGCGCGAGGTCGAAGTGGAGGGGAGAGTAAGGGCCTGGCCACGCCCATCTTATGGCCGCTCGCGATAGGTCCGCGTGCCTACAACGGAATCCGCAGCGCCCGCCATGACCGAGCACGCGCGATTCGCGCGGCGAAGGAAGAGGAAGATAGTTCAGCGGCTGACCAACGGGGCCCACGCTTCAGCGAGCTTACACGCGCGCGTGGATGACGGGCCGGCCCCACATTCCAGTGAGATCCATAGGAATCGAGCGGATGGCGTCTGACGCGTGGGGTCATCCCGTCGGCGCACCCCTTTGGTTGATGGGCCACGCAGAACAGATTTGAGAGTGGGCCGGATTGGGTGCTTTCAGCCCAGTTAGGGTCTTTTCCCATTTTCTTTTTATTTTTCTTTTATATTTCTACTTTCCCTTTTCTTTTCTCTTTTAAATTCAACTTTAAATCCCAAATTTTGAATTTGTAGGTGTGAAGTTCATACTTAATCCACTCTATAATTCCAAATACCAATATGAACCTGGTTTGGTTAAGTTATATATTTATTTGATCTTATATGAAGGTATTTTCTCTTGTTTCAACATTAGAATCTTCTTTAGGATTTAAATCCTAATTTGGGCATTAACATATATTTTTTTTACATTATTGTTATATTGTCACAAAATGCACACAAAATGAAAACCAGCATGATGCATTTTTTTTCTCATTTGTTTGAATAAATCTCTAAGTTGTGTGTGTGCTCTTTTCCTAGGATGCAAATATGGCACATGAAATTGAGGAATTTACTCTGTATTCTTGTGTATACAAATTTGAGCATTACACTTCGGCTTTGATGACAATGCTTCGATGAGCATAAAGAAGCAAAGATAAGCTTCTTTGTGTACGAAAAGAAGGGAAGGTATTTTTCGCCTTCGGCTCAAAAGATACAAGTTTCGTCCACATCAAAGCAATTCACACACGGTTGGAAAGGTAAAAATATATTACAAGGTATGGACAAATTTACAGAGTAATGTTTGATTCCTATATTACAATATCTTTTACAAAGATACTTCAAATATTTCTAAGCCTTGTTCAGTAGCTTCAGTAATCTTCGAGAAGAGCTTCGGACTATTGACCTTCGGCATCGTCATCCTGTACACGGCAACACAGTATAAGGTAAAAAGTACTTACAAGAGAGCAAGCAACAGGTATAAGTATCATACCGGCTTAAGATGACTTCGTGCCTCGTCACCAGCTAAGTTCCGCCCACCCTTCATCCAAATTTGTGTTATAAATCTATTCCCAATACTTCGGGCTAAGCTAGGGATAATAACTAGGTCCGCTGGAGATAGACTAAAGTTCGGTCTGTTTACTATCTTTCCGTGCGGGCAACCAGCCTTCATAAAAGCTATAGCTATGCCACGAGAAGCCAGCAGGGCACAGAAGTCACCATGCCCAGCTATTACTTCGTCAAGCGCCTCAACTTCGCTGTCAATATGCTCGAAGGTGCTTGGCAAGTCTTCAACCGAAGGTTCAAATTTTTCAAAGCTGGCTCCCACTGAGTTGAAGACCTGTCTTAGCCGTTGCATGCAATGGTTGCCGAAGTTGAAGCAAATATTCTGAAGTTCTTTTAAGTATTTTTGTAGATTTGAGCTTTTCTCGGCTTTGGCTTCAAGTCTTGCATCAAAATTTTTCCTTTCTTCTTCGAAGCTTTCTGATTTATGAAGGAGTTCATCATTTAATCTAGCAACTTCGGTTTGGGCTTCTGCCAATGAACCCTCCATGTCTGAAGAAGGAAGTCCTTTTTCTCTAGAGAAGCTTCATGATCTTTGATTTTCTTTTCTAGGCCCTCGATTATAATCTCATTCTTTTTATCCTCAAGATCTTGCTGCATCCTTAGTGCTTTGCTTAGTAGCATACTCTATACAAAATAGCCTTCATCGGAAATCCTTGCTTCATCACAAAAAAACTAAAAAGTTGAGGAAAAAGCTTTACCTTAAAATTGGAATAGAATAAGCTGCCAATGATATGCTGTCGCCAGTAACTGCTAATGTCAGCTTCAAGCTTCGGAAAACCAACACTCTTCGACAGAGTGCTGATAATCTTCACCCCAGTGCGGTCTCGAATGCATCCTAAGGCTTCTTCATTGATTCCACCAAAGAGCATAGCTCCTGGTTGGTAGCCACAGGATATAGCATACTCCTGCAGCTCCTTCTTCTCAGCCTCGAATAATTCTTGACCAACTAGATTCTGAAGGCTGAAGCTCTTTTCTTCCGAAGTATCTTTGGCAATTCCCTTCCCTTTCTCAGGCACTGCGGCCATGACTTCTTCTGTAGCTGCAGCAGTCTCCTCTGCGGCCATATCCAAGAGCACTTTATCAATAGCAGGTAACGTACTCTCCAGATTGGTAGCTTTGGCGGGCGTAGCTTCGGCAGCTGGTGTCATCTTTGATGCTGAGGCCGGTGGTGGCGTTTCCTCAATAGCTAGCATAACAGTAATAATTCTTCGCTTTTTAGGCCCAACCACCTTTTTGTTGCCGAAGGCTCGTCCTTCTTCTGTAAAAGCTTTGTCAGATGTGGTCCTAGAGGACATAGCAGCTTGATAGGTAAGGATTCAGTCATTACCTTTAAAATTTCTTCTACTTCGGCAGCAGAAGGTGTTGAAGGAGTTTCCTCTTCCATCTCAGCCACCTTCGGCTCTGGAGTCACAGCTCTTCTCTTCTTCGAAGTCGCCGCTTTTGGCTCGGGACTGGATTTTCTCTTCTTCAGAGTTTTTTCGTCCTCTTTCACCATTCTAGCAACCTGCCTGCTCAGAACGCTGACAACCCTTTTTCTCTTTGTCCCTTTGGCACCCTTGCTGAGTCGCTCATAATCAGGGTATTCAAAATTTGAAGCGTCCATGACTCAGTTCAACCTTCATTTTGGTCGGGTGCCGAAGGCTGCAGTCATTAATAGATCTTTTTTGGTGTAGTTTCCCAAAATTTCATTGCACATTGTCTCAATCATTTCTAGCCACTCTTGGCAGGGCTCCTTGAACAGCTTCTCAAACTTAAAACGATAAGGTAATCGCACAAGCTCAAGTGCCTTCTTTGTTCCCTTTGGCTTTGGCATGCTAAATTCACTTAACGTCGGAGATGTCTTGTGAGCCAAGTATTCTTGAACTAGATCTCTAGTACTGATTTGTTCAGCTATCACCCTGAATTCTGATACAGACAGTTGGCATGCTGACCCTATCTTCATGTTGCACAAGGGCCTGGTCATTCCGAAGCTTAAGGCCAATGGGGACATAATCATCGTCATCAGTTTCCCCCTTTTCTTTTTGTCGGCCTTAATATAAAACCATTCGCTCTTCCTGCTGGTAGGCCACTTGGTGCGATAGCTAAGGACCGGAGCCTTCGTATCTTTGCGATAAGTGAAGTTATAACAACCAAAATTCTCATGCAAACCATCTGCCCTAGCCTTCTCTTGGTAGTGCAGTTCATGCACTCGGTAGAATGCTTTGGGATCTGGGTCCATCCCTTGGCTTCGGAGGGCCCAAATGAAGATACTGAGCCTAACGATAGAGTTAGGGGTCAGCTGATGAAGATAAATTTCAAAATTCTTCAAAACTTCTCCTATCATCTCATTCAGAGGAAACCGTAATCCTGCTCTGAAAAAACTTTTGAAAACCACTACCTCATCATCCTTTGGCATAGGAGTGGTTTCATCTCCGGCAAAACAAACAAGCTTCTTCTCAGCCTCTCCAAAGTAGCCTAGTTTTATCATCATGGGCATGTCGGCATTAGAAATAGTAGATTTCCCAAAATCTAAGTGGCTAGGTTTTGAAGGGATCAAAATACCATAATCCTCCTCTTCTTCATCAGAATTTTCTTCTTCAATATCAGCTTGTTCAACTTCGGCAGCAGATGTACCTTCGTCAACGGTTCCCTCTGTCGCAACTAAGCCCGATTGTCTCATGACTTCAGAAATTAGAGCTGTTTCGGTGGCCTCAGTCTCCTCTCCTTCACGAGTCACCCTCGCAGTCGAGCGTACTCTGGCCATCTGATGGATCCTTTGCGGTTTTTACGAAGCTGATGTTTTTTACAGTTTTGACGAAGCTCTCTCTTTTGACGCAGCTGATTCAAAATGATGGTTCGCTCGAGAACACAGTGAAAAAAGCTTCGGCTATGGTTAAAATTTTCAATAGCACAACAGTGCAATAGCAATGAATGTTGTGGTAACTACACACCTACCCGTCTGTTTATATAGTGCTACAAGTGGGAAGGTGAATTGCCAAGTCGCCCGCACCCGCTGAACAGTCGCCCGCACCCGCGGAATGGTGGACCACTAGGCGCTTGGGAAGAGAATCACCAAATCGTTCGTACCCGCTGCGTGGTGGGCCACCTCGCGCTCAAAATATTTCAATCGTTTCTCGACAACGAGCTCAGGGAAGGTGTTTTTTGGACCTTCGGCTTTCCGAAACCTTGTAGATTTTTCACGGATCAAGCTCGTTACGAAAAACGATCTAGCACCGCGAAGGGGCTAATGTTGGGGGCTTGCTTCTTCGCTGAAGGTCCTCTAAGTCGAAACACCTTTGAAAGATCGGCATATAAGCAAACACAGTGCGAATGTACACGCCGAAGCTACGATCCAGGGAGCTTTGGCATAGTGACATGCCTTGGGACGAAGGGCTGCACCGACTTAAAGAGGAAAAGACCGATCAGTCCATGATAATTTGTGTCATGATTGTAACTAGTCATCAAGGACATAAATGTAATTTTGATCGGGCTGCGTCCCGTGCCTATAAATAGGTGAACAGTACCCCCGTACTGTTCACGCTGACTTGTATTCACTCGCACGTCGCTCTCAAGCTTTCACCTTCTGTTAAGCCGAAGGTACAAAATGTAACTTAATATTGTTCATATTCATTCATGATAATAGAAATGTTTTGATAACGCTATATGATTACTTATGTTATTTTCCATGTTTTGTATCTTTCCATTTCAATCATTATATACTGAGATGATGAAGGTATGTCCTTCACAACCATCGTCTGAAGATCATTATATCCTAAGGGAGATAATGCTTCGAAAGACGAAGGTATTTAATTATTAACATTTTGTGTTGCCTTGTTCTTGATTCATAGTATTTGAGAACAAGTGACCAACATCGACCATCTGAGCATCAATAATTCTCTGTTGAATAATCGACTCAAGCTTCAAGTGCATCAAGGCTCCTTGTTGCACTATTCCTAGATTTAGTCTTTCCATTTCCTGACATAAGGTAGTGTCAGGCAGTCCCACAGTGAGGCAATGACAAAATGCTTTACGACTTAAAGCATCAACCACCACTTTAGCCTTTCCTGGATGATAATGAATCTCTATGTCATAGTCCTTGATTAGCTCGAGCCATCTTCTCTATCTCATATTTAACTCTGACTGGTTGAAAATGTACTTTAAACTCTTATGATCAGTATACATATTGTAGGAAATGGGTGACACCTAAGAGGGGGTGAATTAGGACTTCTAAAACTTTTACTAAACTAGGCCATAAATAAATCTCTAGAGCAAAACCTATGCAAATAATCAAATTAGAATGTGTAAACTAGGTTTTGTCTAAGTGTTGCTATCTCTACCGCAATGGCTAATTTTCAATCTACACTATAGAAGCATAAAGACAAGATTGAAACTTAAATGCTTACTATAAATGTGGAAGTTAAAGAGCAAGGTAGAGATGCAAACTCTTGTGGATGACGCCGGTATTTTTATCGAGGTATCCAAAACCGCGCAAGGTTCCGACTAATCCTCGTTGGTGCCCCTACGCAAAGGAAAGCCCACACGAGGGCCAAGCACCTCGGTCGAGTAACTCCGTAGAGAGCCGTGGGCCTTCTCCACGCTCAAGTGGTGCTCCGCTTCTGGCTCCTCTCGGACGCTCCCCGTCGTGCCCACTATCGAGCTTCCAGCCGAAACACCGCGGGCCTTGTTCCCTTCGGTACATGGTGGCGGCCGTGACACAAACGAGGTTGGCACGGTCTCGCAAGACTCTGGCCCCACTCGGTACAATTACAACGGCTCACACAAGAGCCGAGGGGTTGTGTGGTTTTACAAAACTCACTCAACTAACTAGGGTTCACCTAGAGCAAGCGCTAAAGTGGTCTAACTAACCTAAGCACTTCACAAAGCACCTAAGCTAATCACCGAGTGATTCTATTAAGCACTTGGGTGTTTGAGCTCTTGGAAATGTGCATTATATGCCTTGGTATGTTGCTTGGGCTCTCACACTTAGAAATGGCCGGTTGGGGTGTATTTATAGCCCCCAACACAAAACTAGCCGTTGGAGGAAAGCTGCTGCTTTCTGTGGCACACCAGACAGTCTGGTGGTGGGCACCGAGCGGTCCGGTGCCCACTAGCCATTGGATCTGTCAGTCAACCGTTGGGCTGTCAGCCTCTGCACCGGATGGTCCGGTGTCACACAGTACAGTTCGCGCCTCCTCTATAGTGCCACCTGGAACTAGCCGTTGGGCTACGGTTCCCTAGTGCACCAGACAGTCTGACGTGTGGCACCGGACAGTCCGGTGCCCTCGACCGGATAGTCCGCCTGTGGCAACACAGTTCTTCGTTTCTTGGACTTTGCTTGATACTTTTTGATCTTCTCTTGTGATCTTCATAATGTCTTCTTTTGAGGTGTTGCTTTCGTCAATGCCTTAGTCCAAGTAACTTTAGCATCCTGTGAACTACAAACACAAACACTCGCAAACACATTAGTCCACAGGTTGCATTGATCATCAAACACCAAAACTCATTAAGCCAAATGGCCCGGGGTACATTTTCCTCACACATATGACATACATTTCCCAGCAGATAATGACGCCAGATTTTAAGGGCATGAACTACTGCTGCCAATTCCAAATCATGTGTCGTGTAATGTTCCTCATGCCGACACAACTATCTTGAGGCATAAGCTATTACTCAGCCTTCTTGCATCAAAACACATCCAAGTCTAACGCCTGATGCATCACAATATACATCAAACAACTTCTCAATATCCGGTTGAGCCAAAACCGGTGCAGTGGTTAGTAATGTTTTCAACTGTTCAAAGCCTCATTACACTTGGGAGACCAATTAAACTTAACATCATTCTTCAATAGCTCCGTGATAGGTTTAACAATCTTGGAGAAATTCGGGATAAACCTACGGTAGTACCCAGCTAGTCCAAGGAAGCTTGTAACCTGATGCACTGTGGAAGGAGATTTCTATTCCAGAATATCCTTTACTTTGCTGGGATCAACCGCAATTCCCTTAGTTGATAAAATATGCCCTAAAAATGGATTTCCTCCAACCAAAACACGCACTTGCTAAATTTAGCATAAAGTTGATGTTCTCTTAAGCGTGTTAAAACAATCCACAAATGCTCTGCATGCTCCTCCTTATTCTTGGAATAGATCTGAATATCATCGATAAAGACCACCACAAATTTGTCTAATTCGGGCATGAACACCGAATTCATCAAGTATGTCAAATGGGCTGGAGCATTTGTTAATCCAAAGGACATAACCAAATACTCGAATAATCCATATCGAGTTGTGAAAGCCATCTTAGGTATATCCTCGGGTCGAATTCTTATCTGATGATAGACCGATCTGAAGTCAATTTTAGAAAAAACCCGAGCTCCAGTAAGCTGATCAAATAAAAGATCGATCCTAGGAAGGGGGTACTTGTTCTTACAGGTAACTTCATTAAGGGGTCATTAGTCCACACACATTCGTAGGGTTTGATCCTTCTTCTTGATGAAAATGGTTGGACATCCCCATGGCGATGAACTCGGCCTGATAAATCCTTTCCCCAACAAGTCTTGTAATTGTGTCTTTAGTTCTACCAATTCATTGGGAGGCATACAGTACGATCTTCTAGAAATAGGAGTCGTACCAGGTTTCAACTCAATCACAAACTCTACGTCCCTCTCAGGAGGTCATCCAGGTAAATTTTTAGGGAATACATCCGAAATTCACACACAACCGGGATGTCTTGCACTATGGCTTCAAAAGCTCGTTCGGATGCCTTGACTGGGATAGATACAGGGACAAATAACCTGATTTCCTCTTGTCCATGACTTCGTTGAACAGTCCTTTGGGTGGCATTGATAACAGCCTTATTTTGGGCTAACCAATTCATGCCTAGAATCACATCTATTTCTTGCCCTTTTATAACTATCATATTGGTGGGGAAGTCATATCCGGCTAAATTCACGGGTACGTGGAAGACTACATCCTTAGTAAAAACTTGACCCCCAGGTGATTGAATAACAAGACCCTTCTTTGATTCAACACTACGTATGCAATGATTCTCAACAAAAGCCTTGCTCATGAAAGTATGTGATGCACCAGAATCAAAAAAGAATGACGCCGGGATGATTGGCAACGGAAAACGTACCCATCATCATAGGCTCTCCTTCCGATATGGTAGCCACTTGAGTATAGTAGACCTGCATAGTTTTCCTTTCACCTTTCCCAGCCTAAGTGCTTGCTACATTTCCCTTGCCTTGAGATGTGCTTCCAGAAGCCTTTTGGAATTTTGATTTATTTTGCTTCGGATAGGGACAATCCTTGATGAAATGCCCAGACTTCCCACAGTTGAAACAACTGTTAGATGAACTGGGTAAGGCTTGGAAATGAGTACCAGGGGCACTCGGCTGAATATTTTGAGTAGGGGCAGCAGTTGGATGGATGAAGACTAGTTGTTTGAAGGGATAGGAGGATGGGCGAGGAAAAGAGTGATTTGGGTTAAAGGGACCGATCACTAGCCTTGACCCCTTCTCAGATCCTTGAGAGGATCCCTCACCCTCTTCACGTCCAAACCATTTTGTCTTTCCCTGCCCCGAATTCTTTGCCTCCACCGAGAGTGCTGTGCTCACGGCCCTGCTGAAAGTGAGATCTAGATAGGTGGCCATCTTCCGCTGTAGCCGATCATTTAGACCTCTCATGAAACAACTCTTCCTTTTCAGGTTCGTGTCAACGTCCTCTATGGCATACTGGGAGAGATGGTTGAACTTGGCATGGTACAGAGTCTCCTCCTTGCTTCAAGCGAACAAACTCTTCCAGTTTCATTTGCAGAACACCATCTGGAATGTAATGCTCCCAAAATGCTTGCTTGAACTCTGCCCAAGTAACAAGATGACCTTAAGGTTGAATAGCTACAAAGTTTGCCCACCAGGTACTGGTGGGACCTATCAGTTGCTAAGCAGCAAATAGAGGCTTCTGGGTCTCTATGCATCGAATCAGTCCAAATTTATGCTCCATAACATGAATCCATTCGTCCGCCTCCAAGGGTTCTGCTTTAATATAAATAGGTGGACGAGTTTCTAAAAAATCCATGTACATAGTGTCTCTAGGGGCTTGGTGTTGGCCTCTGCCTCCCTGCTGATGAATTTGATTTCCAGCCATTTCTCGAAGAAACGAGTATTATCACCAGTGGCATTTATCAAAGCAGCAATAGCCTCTACTAGCATGGGAGGTACAGGCGGTGGGATCTGAGTTTCCTCCCCCACCATGAGAAGTTCTAGCCCCATCATGAGCATGAGTTCTGGACGTCATCTGAAGAAGAAAAATGTTGGTTACTTGTTCTCAAATGCTGTATATCAAGAACAAGGCAACACAATTGTTAGCTATTACGAACCTTCGTCTATCCGAAGCATTATCTCCACATGGGCATAATGTTTCATCAGACGAAGGTCAAGAAGGACATACCTTCATCATTTAATATGTGAGTAGGAACACGAAAAGATAAATATGATAACTGCATCTCATTAATTAATTTATTCTCACATTCCATAAAACAGAAATGAATATCAACAATGTTAATATTACATTGATACCATCAGCTTGCTCAAAGGTGTGCATGCGAGAAAGTGAATACAATCCAGCGTGAACAGTACAGGGTTACTGTTCATCTATTTATAGGCACAAGATGCAGCCTAGGTGAAATTACATCCATACCCTTGAACGTTTATTTATAAGCAACTCAAGCTAATAAGGTCTATTTAGTCTTTTACTTCTTTGCTTGGTCCGAGCCGAAGCTATCGAGCTTCAGTATTCTGCAACGTTGCTTGTATACAAGGTCTTCGTCTTGAGAAGCAAAGCCGAGGTTGATGATAGCTTCGGTGAGCCTTTGTATTATCTTGCCGAAGGTGTTTTTGTCTTGAGGACCTTCGGTGGAGAAGAAGACCCCCAACAGTAGCCCTTCGCGGTGCTAGATCGTGTTTTTGTAACGAGCTCGATCCACGAAAAACATAAAGGTTTCGGAATGCCGAAGGTCCGAAAACACCTTCCCTGAGCTTGTTATCGAAAAACGATTAAAATATTTCGAGCATCGGCCGATCCACCGCTCAGTCACTACAGACGGTCTGGCGGTTCGCCTTCTTCCCCTGCAACACTATATAAGCAGACAGGTTGGTGAGGAGTTACCACAACATTCAATGCCATCACACTGTTGTGCTGTTAAAATTTTAACTAAAGCCGAAGCTTTCTGCATTGCGCTTTTCAAACAAGCTCTTCGTCATTCAAAGTTAGCTTCGTCTTAAGGAACCAAAACGCTTGAAATGGCCTGAGTAAGATCCACTGCTAGGGTGTCCCACGAGGGAGATGAGGCTTAAGTGACAGAAACAGTGCCAATATCAGAAGTGATGAGACAATCAGGTCTACTTGTGCCAGAAGAAACTATTGCCGAAGGTGGAACTGCCGAAGCTGAGCAGGTTGTGGTTGAAGACAGGAGTGATGATGAAATCGAAGAAGACAACAGTATTCTAAGCCCATCAAAACCTAGTCATATTGAATTTCGAAAAATCAACCATAACAGAAGAGGATCTGGTTATGATGAAAAAACTAGGCTATTCTGGGGAGGAAGAAAGTAAACTTATCCGCTTTGCTGGCGAAGAAGTAATTCCGGAGCCGAGGGAAGATGAAGTTGTTGTGTTTAGAAGCTTCTTCAGTGCAGGGATGCAATTCCCTCTATATGATATAATAGGAGATGTTTTGAAAAGATTTGAAATATATCTTCATCAGCTAACACCGAATGCCATTGTCAGGCTCAGTTTCTACATATGGGCTCTTCGAAGCTAGGGCAAAAGTGCCAATGCCAAAGTTTTCTGCCAAGTGCATGAGTTGCACTATCAGATGAAGGCCAGAGCCAATGGTCTTCACAAAAACTTTGGATGTTATGATTTTGCATACTGGAAAGACACCAAGGCTCCGGTGATCGGCTATCGCACTAATTGCGAACTTGTTCTCAAATGCTATGAATTAAGAACAAGGCAACATAAAAATGTTAAATGTTAATGCCCTTCATCTGCTGAAGCATTATCTCCTCAAGGATTTAATGAGCTTCAGACGAAGAGCGCGAGCAAAACTTCACGAAGGTCATACCTTCGTGATTAAACTTATACAACAATGTAGAATGGAATATAACATGTAAGACATATGTCAAAAACGGATAACATTATTTATATATTTCATTATGTGGATCTGAATATTAAAACATGATATTTGGGAATGTTTATACCTTCTTCTTGACGGAAAACAATAATTCCAGTGTGATGCGTCCGCAATTACAAGATTGCATGAACAGTATAGGGGTACTGTTCATCTATTTATAGGCACAGGACACAGCCTATGTGAAATTACATTTATGCCCTTTATAATCAATTACAATACTGACACAAAACATCATGGGTCTTTGAGTCATTTCATCTTTAAGTCGGTTCGCCCCCTTCGTCTTGAGATCTGTCACTATGCCGAAGCTCTATCGGTGATAACTTCGGCGCTGCTTCTGAAAGGATCTGCCGAAGGTGTTTTTCTCTTTTAGGATCTTCGGCTACGAAGCATACCCCCAACAGTAGCCCCTTCGTGGTGCTAGATCGTTTTTCGTAACGAGCTTGATCCGTGAAAAAGTCTTCTAGGTTTCGGGATGCTGAAGATCCGAAAAAACACCTTCCTTGAGCTCGTTGGCGAGAAACGATTAAAATAATCCACGCGTGAGGTGGCCCCATCTTCCAGCAGTTGCACGCGCCCTAGCGATTCACCTTCCCGGACCCTGTGGCCCACCGTCCAGTGAGTATGGGTGGCTGTTTTTCCGGTGCAGAAGACCTTGACGATTCACCTTCCCGCCTCCGGCACTATATAAACAGACGAGTAGGTGTGAAGTTACCACAGCATTCATTGCTATTACACTTTTGTGCTGCCAAAAATTTAACCACAGCCGAAGCTTGATCATCGTGCTCAAACGAAACACCGCTTTCGATTCTGCTTCGTCACAAAAGAAAAAGCTTCGGAAAAATCGAGAAAGTCAACAACTTCAATAATTTCAAAAAATTCATAATCAGATGGAAAGAGTTCGATCTACTGCTAGGGTCGACCATGAGGGAGATGAAACCAAAGCTACTGAAACTGTTCCTATTTCCGAAGCAATGAGGCGGTCTGGGCTGGCAACATCGGTGGATATACCTGCCGCCGAAGCAGGACGGGCTGATGCTGAAGAAACTGATTCTGAAGATGATTATAGCAATGCAGTGCCGAGCAAACCTAGCCACCTAGACTTTGGAAAGTCCACCATCTCCGAAGCTAATTTTCCTAAGATGGTGAAGTTGGGCTATTTTAGTGAAACGAAGAAGGAGTTAATTCGTTTTGGTGGAAAAGAAACTATCCCGAAGCCGGGAAATAATGAAGTAGTGGTTTTCAAAAGTCTTTTTAAAGCTGGTTTAAGATTCCCTTTGAACAAGATGATCGCTGAGGTGCTGAAGAAATTTGGGATCTACCTTCATCAGCTAACCCCTAACGCTATCGTTAGGCTAAATGTTTATATCTGGGCTCTCCGAAGCCAGGGGGTGGAACCATTCGCTGAAGGTTTTTGCCGAGTGCACGAACTGCACTATCAGACCAAGGCTAGAAGGGATGGTCTTCATGAAAATTTTGGCTGCTACAACTTTGCTTATCGCAAGACTACAAAGTTTCCAGTCATCAGTTACCGAAGAAAATGGCCAGCTGGATGGAAATATGAGTGGTTTTACGTTAGAGTAGACGAAGATGAAGATAAGTTGGTCCAAAGTCCATTAGAATTGATCTTCGAAGAGACCCGACCCCCGTGCAACATGTTACCAGGGAGTCCAAGTCAAATTTCTCTAGCTGAATTTAGAGTGATTGCAGATCATATTGGCACTAGGGACTTGGTGCAGGAATTTCTGGCCTTCAGAGTATTCCTGACTTTGAAGGAGTGGGAAATGCCGAAGCTAGAGGGGAAGAAGGAGAAAGGGGAACTTGTTCGGTTGCCCTACCATTTCAAATTCAAGAAACTTTTCAAGGTACCTTGCCAAGAGTGGCTGGACACAATCGAAGTAATGTGTAATGAGATACTTGGAAATTATTCTAAGAAAGAAGACCAATTGATGACTGCGGCCTTCGGCACCCGTCCGAAGCGAAGGCTAAACCACGTAATGGATGCCCTGGGTTTTGAATATCCTGACTACGAGCGGCTAGATAAGGGTACTGAAGGCCAAAAGAGAAAAAGAGTAGCTGATGTTCTGAACAAAGACGATGAAGAACAATCGAAAAAGAAAAAAACCAGAGTCTGAGCCGAAAATAGGTGTTTCGAAGAAGAGAAAAGCTTCGTCTCCGAAGCAAAAAGCAATTGACGAAGAAGGAACTCCTGCAACACCCTCTACTACCGAAGTAGAGGAAATTTTAAAGGTAATGACTGAATCTTTGCCTATCAAGCTAAGTCCACTGGGGCCACAACTGACGAAGCTTTTTTAGAAGGAAAAGGAGCCCGTGAAATCGAGGGAAGTAGTTAAAGCAAAGAAGCAAAGAATCATCACGGTGACAGAGGTCATTGAAAAGACACCACCAGGAGCTTCAGCTCCGAAGGCGCCAGCTGCTAAAAGTTCGACAGCTACTGAAGTTGCACCTTCGGAGGCCATAGATGCCGAAGCTACTGGAGCCAAAGATATTAATTTAGAAAGCATGGTTGCTGATATAGATAAAATTCTGGTAGACTTGGCCGCAGAGGAAGCTGCTAGGGCCACCGAAGAAGCTTCGGCCCCAGAACCCGAGAAAAAGAAAGAAATTGCCGAAGAAACATCGGAAGATGAAATTTTCAATTTTCAAAACTTGATTGGGCAAGAACTGACGAAAGCCGAAAAAGAAGAACTAAAAGAGTATGCCATATCTTGCGGCTATCGGCTAGGGGCAATTCTCTTCGGGGGTGTTGATGATGAGAAGTTAGGCTGCATTCGGGATCAGGCCGGAGCGAAGGTTATTGGTACTCTATCAAAGAGTATCGGTTTCCCGAAGCTCGAAGCCAATAATAGCCGCTACCGACGACAGCACATCATCGGTAGTTTGTTTTATTCCAATTTCAAGGTAAACAATTTCTCTCTAACTTTTTATTTTTCATAACAAAAATGTTTCCTAACGAAGATTGTTCGTGTACAGAGTATGCTACTAAGCAAAGCTTTGAAGATGCAACAGAATATAGAAGATAAAAAACACGAGGTTATAAATGAAAACTTGGAGAATAAAATAAAAGAACAATCAGCTGCTTTTGAGGAGAAAGAGTTCGAACTCCAGACAACTAAAGGTTTATTAGCGGAAGCCGAAGCAAAAATAACAGAACTGAATACGAAGCTTCTCTGCCAATCAGAAAGTTTCGAACACGAAAAGCTGAAGCTTAATGAAAAACTTGAGGTCGAAGTCCAGAAGGGTTTAGATTTGAAAAAATCATTGACAAGCCTTCAAAACAAATGTTTAGAATTCAGCAATCAATGTGTTCAACGGCTAAAGAAGGTATTTCATTCAGTAGGGGCCAGTAGCGAAAAATTTTCTCCATCAGCTGAAGATCTATCAGGAGCCTTCGAACACATCGAAGGTGAGATTGATGACCTCGATGATGTTATTGCTGGACACGGTGACTTCTGTGCCCTGGTAGCTTTTCGGGGCACCGCTGCTGCGTTCCTGAAATCTGGCTGTGAACACGGAAAAATTATCAACAGACCCAATTTCAGTCTATCACCAACAGTTCTGGATGATATTCCCAGCCTCTCCCGAAGCATTGGGAACAAATTTATAAAGGTGGTGTGGACAAAGGGTGGGCGAGAAAAAGCTGGTGACGAAGCTCAGAGTCATCTTAAGCCGGTAGTGAAATCATACCTTCGTGATTACCTCTTCCTTCGAAATTGAATTTTGTTTATAATACTTTAATTCGTGTAGGATGATGAAGCGAAAACCAAAGCTTGAAGAGTAAAAAGATGACGCCTAAGCTTTTACTGGATAACAATGCTGAAGCTGAAGCTCAACGAATATTGATGAAGCTTAGATAAATGACTGTAGAAGAGATTCTAAAAACTTTCTGTAATGACTTTTACAAATGTAATCAAATTGTATTCTATGAACTGTGTCCATACCTTGTAATATATTCTTACCTTTCCGTCAATGTATGAAGTGCTTTGGTGTGGACGAAATTATCATTTTTGAGCCGAAGGCAAAAAAACACCTTCCCTTCTTTTCGTACACAGCAAAGCAAAGGAAACTGCTTCTTTTTCCTCTTTTGCCGAAGCATGATCTTTAGAGCCGAAGCGATTACTTGTGTTATGATGATAATGATCCTACGTATGTCTAAATGAATGTTTATGAATGCAAATGCTATGATGTGATGTATCGTGCAAATGAGTGTCCAAACACATATCCGAAGCCATAACCATAGTCTTTGTTCCCTTAGGAATAGACACAGTCTCTTTGCCGTTTATTTTTCGGCTTCACCGTTTACTTTTCGGTGTATCAGCGCTGACTTTTCGCTGTAAGCCTCCCTTAGGAGCTTCTTTGCCTTTTACTTCGGCGGAATCAGCGTTTATTTTTCGCTGTAAGCCTCACTTAGGAGCTTCTTCGCCTTTTACTTCGGTAGAATTAGCGTTTATTTTTCGCTATAAGCTCTGCATTCCCTTAGGAACGACTTTTGAGCAGAAAACTTACGCTGCGCTCCCTTAGGAACGGCTTTTTGTAGCTTTGTCGTGCTCTGCATCCCCTTAGGGACGTCTTTTGAGCTTCTCCCTGTTTTCTTTTCTTTTTTCTTTGCACTCGATGGTGCGTGCTCAGCTTTTACATTTACATCTTTAGGGGATATTGCTCTTATAGAGCTGAAATAAGAAAAGGAGAAATTACATGTTATGGCCCCATTAAAAACCTTTCTCCCCCTTTGGAAAGGAAAAGGGTGCCATAAGAAAGAACAGAAAAAATTACATCAAGCTAGACATAATATCTCCGAAGCTCATCCGCATTCCATGATCTAGGAATGTCGTTGCCGTCCATATCCTTCAATCTATAAGAACCGGGTCTTGATGAAGATACTACTAGAAAAGGTCCCTCCTATTTCAGCTGTAGCTTGCCTACTGTGTCTGGGTTGGCCACTCTCCGAAGCACCAAATGTCCTGGCTTAATGTTCTTTAGCCGAACTTTTCTATCATGCCATTTTATTGTTTCGGCTTGATATTTATTGATGTTTTCCACAGCCTGAAGCCTGATTCCTTCTATAGCTTCTTTCTCCACAGAGTAATCAGCTTCGTCCTCTGCCGAAGCCACTGCTCTTATTGATCCCGCTTTTGCTTCTTCTACAGTTATTGCTTCGTCACCAAATAATAACTTTAATGGTGTAAAGCCTATTGACCTTGATGTTGTTGTATTGTGGCTCCACACCACTTTAATTAATTCATCTGGCCATTTTCCTCTGGGCTGATTGAAGATTAATTTCATTATTCCCATCATTATGATGTCGTTAGCTCTTTCGACAAGTCCATTTGACTCTGGATGCCTAACCGATGCAAAATGAATCTTCGTGCCAATTTGTCCACAGAACTCTTTAAAAGCTTCGGCATCAAATTGTGTTCTGTTATCCACAGTAATGGCCTTCGGCACTCCGAAGCGACAAACAATATTCTACCAGAAAAATTTCTGAATGGTAACCGAAGTTATTGTGGCTAAAGGCTTCGCCTCAATCCACTTAGAAAAAAATTCTACTGCCACCACAACATATTTTAAATTTCCTTGTGCTGGTGGTAGCGGGCCTAACAAATCAAGGCCCCACCTTTGCAATGGCCAAGTTGGTTGTATTAACTGAGTCATAGACGAAGGTTGTTTTTGATCTCTTGCGCATTTCTGACAGCCTTCGCATTTTTGAACTAATTCTGCTGCATCCGAAGCTGCCTTCGGCCAATAAAATCCTTGACGAAAAACTTTTCCCAGCAAGGGCCTAGATCCAATGTGAGATCCACACAGGCCTGCGTGTATTTCCTTCATCAATTCTATACCTTCAGCTTTGGATAAACATTTGAGCAATGGAGAACAGACTCCATGCTTGTATAGCTCCCCTTCTATTATGACATATGATCGGGCTCTTGCCTTTATTCTCTTATTATAAACTTCGTCATCTGAATGGAAATTGCCTTGGAGGAAAGACATAATCTTAGTTCTCTAATCTTCACTATGAATAGGAGATATATTGAGCACTGCTCTTTCAAGAAGTTCTACCGAAGGTGCTTTTATTGTTTCAAAAAAAATACTTCCGAAGGTAAGGGCAGCCCATGTGCTGCTGACTTGGCTAGCAAATCAGCATGTTCATTTTCTCCTCGAGGAATATTCTTGACAGAAAACCCTTCGAAGGAAGCTTCAATGCTTCGGACCATGTCCAAGTATTTCTCAAGCTTCGGGTCTCTTGCTTTACAACTCTTGTCAACATGACCAGAAATAACTTGGGAATCGGTTTTGAGAACCGCCCTTCTAATCCCCATTTCCATTAACTTTCGAAGCCCCAAAAGCAAAGCTTCATACTCAACAATATTATTTGTGCAGCTAAAATCAAGTTTTACTGCGTAGCAAGTTCTAACTTTGGAAGGTGCAACTAACTCAGCAGCTGCTCCTGTCCCGAAGGTTCCCCAAGAACCGTCGCAGAATACTATCCAAGCTTCGGCATCTTTAGTTGTTTCTTCTCCCTGAGCCCTTGGCATCCAATCAGCGATGAAGTCTACTAATGCCTGGGACTGTATTGAGGATCTATGCACATAATCAATGCTGAACTCGTTGAGTTCCGCAGCCCACTTTCCAATTCTTCCAGTAGCTTCTCTGTTCCTCATGATATCCTTCAAAGGTTGTGACGAAGGAACAATTATATGATATCCTTGAAAGTAATGTCGCAACTTCCTGGAGGCCATTAAGACAGCATATAACACCTTTTCCAATTCTGTATAGTTCTTTTTTGATAGATTGAGGACTTCGGAGACGAAGTATATTGGGGCTTGCTTTTTGGTTTGTCCTTCAAGCTTTTCTTGGACAAGTGCCGCACTCACTGCCGAGTGCGAAGCTGCCACATACAACAACAGAGGAGCCCCTGGCGTTGGTGGAGTTAGGGTCGTTAGATCTATCAGATACTGCTTCAGCTCTTCGAAGGCCTTCTGCTGAGCTGATCCCCATTGAAAGACTTCGGCTGACTTCAGCACTTCAAAGAATGGTAGATTTCTCTCTGCTGATCTAGATATGAATCGATTCAGAGATGCCAGTCTTCCTGTCAGCCGTTGAGCCCCCTTCTTTGTGCTTGGCGGCTCCATCCGAAGAATAGCTTCGATTTTATTTGGATTAGCTTCGATTCCTTTTGTTGAAACCAGACAACCAAGGAATTTCCCCTTCTTCACTTTGAAGACGCACTTCTCTAGATTCAGCTTTAGACCAGCTTTTCTAAAATTAGCGAATGTCTCCTGCAAATCAGCGATGTGATTTTCTTGCTTCGTGCTTTTTACTACAATATCATCAACATAGGTTAGCACATTTCTGCATATCTGAGAATGGAGAACCTTCGCTATCATTCTACTGAAGCTTTCTCCAGCGTTCTTGAGCCCCTCAGGCATCCGAAGGTAACAATATGTTCCACTAGGGGTTATGAAGCTGGTTTTCGGCTCATCCTCTTTCTTCATCCAAATTTGATGATAGCCTGAATAACAATCTAGCAGACTCATAAGCTCTGATGAAGCTGCTGCGTCTACTAGAGAATCGATCCTTGGTAATGGAAACTCATCCTTCGGACAAGCCTTGTTGAGATCAGTAAAATCAATACACATCCTCCATTTACCATTGGCCTTCTTTACCATAACAGTGTTGGCTAGCCATTCTGGGTATTTCACTTCTCTGATGACTCCAGCGCTAAGAAGTCTTTTCACTTCATTCTGAGCACCTTCGGCTTTGTCATCAGACATTTTCCGAAGCCTCTGCTTTCTGGGTCTAAAGGATGGATCAACATTGAGCGAGTGTTCAATGACATCCCTGTTAACACCACAGAGATCATTGGCTGACCATGCAAAGACATATTTGTTGTTGAACAAAAACCTTATCAGGGCTTTCTCCTGTTCTTCAGACAATTGAGATCCCAGCAGCACCTTCTGCTCTACAATATCTTCACATAAAAGCATGGGCTTCGGCTGATCGGCCGAAGCAGCCTTCTCCCTTCTGTACTTGTACTACTCACAAGCTTCGGCTCCATCTATACTATGGATTGCCTTTGAATCTGTCCAGTTCCCTTCAGCCTTTCTGGCAGCTTCCTGACTCCCATGAATAGCAATAGGTCCTTGATCCGAAGGTATCTTCATGCAAAGATATGCTGGATGAAGAATTGCTTCGAAAGCATTGAGTGTTCCATGACCAATGATTGCATTGTAGGGATACTCCATGTCAACAATATCAAACACAACTTGCTCAGTTCTGGTGTTGTTAACAAATCCGAAGGTCACTGGCATCGTGATCTTGCCTAGTGCTACAATCTGTCTTCCTCCGAAGCCACAGAGAGGGTGTGTAGCATCATGAATTTTATCTTCTGGCTCTTGCATTTGTCTAAAGGCCTTAGCAAATATAATATCCGCTACACTGCCTATATCAACCAGAACATTGTGGACCAGAAAACCTTTGATAACACAAGAAATAACCATAGCATCATTGTGAGGATAATCCTTGAGCTGAAGGTCCTCTTGAGAGAAGGTAATTGGGATGTGAGACCATCTTGACTTGATGAAGGGTCCCTGCACCCCGACATGCTGTACCCTTCTGTGTGCCTCCTTCTTCTGCTTCTTGTTGGCCAGTTCTGAACACGATCTGCCTATTATCGGGAGCACCAGCTTCATAGAAAAAGCAGCTCCAGCTTGGTTGTTGAACGAAGCCATTAGCTCAGAAAATGGAAGTGAGTTCACCGGAGGTGGGCGCCAATGTTGGGAACTTGTTCTCAAATGCTATGAATTAAGAACAAGGCAACATAGAAATGTTAAATGTTAATGCCCTTCGTCTGCTGAAGCATTATCTCCTCAAGGATTTAATGAGCTTCAGACGAAGAGCGTGGGCAAAACATCACGAAGGTCATACCTTCATGATTAAACTTATACAACAATGTAGAATGGAATATAACATGTAAGACATATGTCAAAAATGGATAACATTATTTATATATTTCATTATGTGGATCTGAATATTAAAACATGATATTTGGGAACGTTTATACCTTCTTGACGGAAAACAATAATTCCAGTGTGATGCGTCAGCAATTACAAGATTTCATGAACAGTACAGGGGTACTGTTCATCTATTTATAGGCACAGGACACAGCCTATGTGAAATTACATTTATGCCCTTTATAATCAATTACAATACTGACACAAAACATCATGGGTCTTTGAGTCATTTCCTCTTTAAGTCGGTTCGCCCCCTTCGTCTTGAGATCTGTCACTATGCCGAAGCTCTATCGGTGATAACTTCGGCGCTGCTTCTGAAAGGATATGCCGAAGGTGTTTTTCTCTTTTAGGATCTTCGGCAACAAAGCATACCCCCAAAAGTGGCCAACCGGGTGGACATGCGAATGGTTCTACATGAAGGCTGATGAGAAGAAGAGGGAAAAACTCATGACTATGGTTATGAGTCCTCTGAGATTGAGCTTCGAGATGACGAGGCCATTGTGCAATATGCAACTCGGCTCCCCATGCCAGTTGGCCGAAGTTGAATTCAGAGTGGTGGCTGCTGAAATTAGCACTAGGGACTTAGTGTAGGAATACCTGGCGAACAAAACTTTTCCAACCTCTAGCGGCTGGGGGATGCCGAAGAAGAAGGAAGGAGGAAATAAATATGAACTTGTTCGACTCCCCTTCCTCTTCATGTTTGAAAATCAATTCAAAAAACCATGTACTGAATGGTTAGAAATGATAGAAACTATGTGTAATGAAATTCTTAGAAATTACACAAAGAAAGAAGATCAGTTAATGACTGCTGCCTTCGGTACCCAGCCAAAACGAAGGTTAAATCGAGCAATGGATGCCCTGAACTTCGAGTACCCGGATTATGACAGACTTGACAAAGGGGCCGGGGGAGCAAAAAAAGAGTTGTCAGCATTTTGAGCAGGCAAGTTGCCCGGTCTATGAAGGAAGACGAAGAGGCTTTAAAGAAGATGAAAACAGCGTCGGAGCCAAAGGCGCTGACTCCTAAGAAACGGAAATTTGCTATGGAGTCCTTAGAGGAGATGAAGACACAAGATGTGCTGAAGCCAATTGCAAGCCCTTCGTCTTTTGCTACTGAGGTCTTAGAAATATTGAAGGTAATGACTGAGTCCTTCCCATTCACACCACTAAGTCCTCTGGGATTGGAACTGACTAGCCTCTTACAGAAAAAGGAGGCTTCTTCGGCTGCAGAAGGGAGAGACGGGGGCCAGAAGAAACAACTCATTGTGAACATATTGCAAGCGATTGAACACACCCCCCTTTAGCTTCGGCAAGCAAAGCTGCCAAAACCAACTGATGTCGAAGCCACTACCACAGCCGAAGGTGAAAAACTTGCAACCACACTGTCTGAGATCGACAAGCTGATATCAGATGTGGCTATGGAGAAGGAGGTGGTTACGGACATTTCAGACAAGGGAAAAGAGATTGATGAAACCTCTTTAGAGGGAATGAATTTCAACCTACAGCACCTGGACAGCCAGCAACTCTTTGACGAGGACAAATCAGAGTTAAGGGAATTTGCGATCTCGTGTGGTTACCAGCCTGGGTCGATACTCTTTGGCGGGGTTGATGAAGAAATCCTAGGATGCATCCGCGATCATGCTGGTGCTAAAATTATAGGCACCTTGTCGAAGAGTGTCGGATTCCCGAAGCTTGAGAAGGATATCAGCTGCTACAGGTGACAACACATCATAGGCAGCTTATTTTATTCTAACTTCAAAGTAAGAACCCTTCTACAAGTTACCATTGATGTGTTCGTATTAGCTTAAATATTCTAATTTCGAGTTTGTTTTTGTAGAGCATGTTGCTGAGCAAAGCTTTAAAAATGCAACAAGATGATGAGGATAGGAAAAATGAATCTATTATCAAAGGTTTAGAGGATAAAATCATGGAACTTGAGGATTCTCTAACACAAAAGGATGGGTTGTTGTGTTCAGCCGAAGGCTCCCTTGGCGTAGCGCAAGCTCAAAACAAGAAGTTGGGTAAAGAACTGGCAGATGCTCAGGCACTTTTGAAGGAAAACTCTAATCAATTCAATCAGGAAAACGAAGCTTCGAAAGCAAAACTTAAGGTTGAGACTAAGAAAAATACGAAGCTTAGTGAGGTGCTGAGGGCTCTAAAAGAGAGATGCTTCAAGTTTGCAAGCCAATGCACCGCTCGGTTGAGAAGCATTTTCAATTCAGTTGGAGCTGCATCTGTGGAAACCAGCCTCTCGGCCAAAGATATACCTGGGGCACTCGAATGTATTGAAAAGGAGGTTGATGTCCTTGACGAAGTCATAACCGGCCATGGAGACTTCTATGAGCTAGTAGCTTCTCGTGGTACAGCTGCCGCCTTCATGAAAGCCGGATGCAATCACGCAAGAGTTGTCAACAGGCCAAATTTCAATCTTTCATCATCAGATCTGGTTGACGTTCTAACCCAAGCCCGAAGCATAGGGAACAGGTTTATTACCCAAATTTGGGCTTAGGGTGGGCGTGAACTAGCTGGAGACGAAGCTCGGAAGCTACTTAACATAGTATGGAACTTTACCTTTGTTCTTTTACCTTGATTCTTTTTTTTCTTATCAGATTTATGAATACCTTGTACTTTGTTATTCTGCAGAATGATTGCACCGAAGGAAGCTAGCTCTGAAATGTTGGAGAAGACCTTAGTAACTCCTTTTGTTGTCATCTGTAGAAACACTTGGAAACCCTTTGTACCATATGACAGAAAGGTTCAATTGAAAGTGAACAAATTATTGCAAATATTTGTAAATATCTTGTAATACCATTTTACCTTTTGTTCATGTGTGAACTACTTTGTTGTGGACGAAACCAATGCTGGTAGCCTTTTGAGCCGAAGGCAAAAAACACCTTCCCTTCTTTTCGTTCACATCGAATCAATTTCATATGCAACCCAGTTTCATTTGAAACGAAGCATCTTTGTATACAACAAAGTTTCATTTGATACGAAGCATCTTCTTATGCAACGAAACATTTTCTCATCGAAGATAGGCATCTCCTGTTTTTCTTGTTAATGTGTATGCTTTATGTCATGATGATGAGCCTATGAATGTCTAATGTATGCTTGTATGAATGCAAAAGATGATGTGATGAAATATGCAAATGTATGCCAAAAACACACCCAGACTCTGCATCCCCTTAGGAACAACTTTGGAGTCTCTTCACCTTTTACTTAGGTGGCATTTAAGATCTGCATTTCCTTGGGAACAGATTTGGAGCTTCTTCACCTTTTACTTAGGTGGCATTTTAGCTTTGCATTCCCTTAGGAATGACTTCGGATCTTTGTATCTTACTCTACGTCCCTTTAGGAATGGCTTTGGAGTTTCTTCACCTCTTAGGTGACATCTTAGCTCTGCATCCCCTTAGGGATGACTTTTGAGCTTCTTCATGGCTTTTTACACTCGATGGTGTAGTCCCAGATTTTACATTTTACATGTGGGGGAATTTGGCCCTTGTATTGCAAAGGGCTACATAAAAAATAAAAATTACAACCTATGGCCCCATTAAAAACCTTTCTCCCCTCTTGAAAGGAAAAGGGTGCCATAGGGAAAAATAAGAAAATTACATAGTTTACACATAATATCTTCAAAGCTCATCTGCATTCCAAGACCTTGGTATGTCATTGCCATCAATGTCTTTCAACCTATAAGATCCAGGTCTCGACGAAGATACCACTAAAAAGGGACCTTCCCACTTGAGCTGAAGCTTCCCCACTGTATCTGGGTTGGCCACTCTATGAAACACCAAATGTCCTGGCTTGATATTCTTAAATTTTACCTTTTGATCACGCCATTTGATTGTTTCGGCCAGGTATTTATTGATGTGCTCTATTGCTTGCAGTCTAGTCCCTTCTATGGTGTCTTTTGTTATTTTGCAATCACCTTCATCCTCTGTCGAAGATAAGGTTCTTATTGAACCCGTTCTTGCTTCTTCCGGTGTTATTGCTTCATCACCAAACAGAAGCTTGAACGGGGTAAATTCTATTGACCTTGAGACAGTAGTGTTGTGGTTCCACACCACCTTTATTAATTCATCTGGCCACTTTCCTTTGGGATGGTTGAAGATTGACTTCATTATTCCTATTGTTATAATTTCGTTTGCTCTTTCTACCAGTCCATTTGACTCCGGATATCTCACTGATACAAAGTGTATTTTTGTACCAATCTAATCACAAAGGTTTTGAATGTTTCATCATCGAATTGAATTCCGTTATCAACCGTGATAGCCTTCAGCACATCGAAGCGACAAACAATATTTTGTCAAAAGAATTTTTGTACTATGGCCAAAGTTATTGTAGCTAAGGGCTTTTCTTCAATCCACTTGGAGAAGTACTCCACTGCCACCACAACATATTTCAAGTTGCCTTGTGCTGGTGGAAGTGGACCTAACAAATCTAGGCCCCACCTTTGCAATGGCCAAGTAAGTTGTATTAGCTGGGTTAAAGACAAAGGTTATTTCTGGTCTCTGGCGCATCTTTGGCAATTTTCACATTTGAACCAAATCTGCTGCTTCCGAAGCTACCTTTGGCCAGTAAAATCCTTGTATGAAAACCTTCCCCAACAGAGGCCTAGACCCAATATGAGCTCCACACAATCCTGCATGTATCTCCATCAATTCTTGACCTTCAGCTCTGGACAAGCATTTAAGTAATGGAGAGCAAACTCCTTATTTGTATAACTCCCCCTCTATAATTACATAGGATCGTGCTCTTTCTTACATTCTTTTATTGTAAACATCATCATCTGAAAGACAACTGCCCTAGAGGAAATATACGATCTCAGTCCTCCAATCTTCACTATGCACTGGTGAGATTGTGAGCACTGCTCTTTCCATAAGCTCGACTGAAGGTGCTTTTATTGTTTCAAAGAACACCTTTGAAGGTAACAGAAGCCCCTGTGCCGCTGATTTGGCTAACAAATTTGTGTGCTCGTTTTCTCCTCTCGGGATGTTTTTACAGAGAAGCCTTCAAAAGAGGCTTCCATCCTTCGAACTGCGTCTAGATATTTTTCTAGCTTTGGGTCCCTTGCTTTGCTACTTTTGTCAATGTGACCTGAAATGACTTGTGTGTCGGATTTGAGTATTGCCTTTTTTATTCCCATTGCCTTAAGCTTTCGAAGCCCCAAGAGAAGGGCTTCATACTCTACAATGTTATTTGTGCAGTTGAAGTCCAATCTTGCTGCATAGTAGGTTTGGATTTTTGATGGTGAAATTAAAACAGCAGCTGCTCCTGTGCCGAAGATTCCCCAGGACCCATCACAAAATACTGTCCAGGCTTCGGCATCATTTGTTTTCTCTTCGTACTAAGCCCCTGGCATCCAATCAGCAATGAAGTTTGCTAACGCCTGGGATTGGATCGAAGATCTATGGACGAAATCGATAGTGAATTCATTCAATTCTGCAGCCCATTTTCCAACTCTTCATGTGGCTTCTCTGTTTCTCATTATGTCCTTGAGGGGTTGTGAAGAAGGTACTGTGATATGGTATGCTTGGAAGTAATGTCGAAGCTTCCTAGAAGCCATTAATACATCATATAGTACCTTCTCTAACTCTGTATAATTTTCCTTTGATGCACTAAGTACTTCGGAGACGAAGTACACTAGCACTTGTTTTCTTGCCTGGTCATCCTGCTTCTCTTGCACCAGCGCTGCACTAACCGCAGCGTGGGAAGCAGCTACATACAGTAGCAATGGAGTTCCTGACGAAGGTGGGGTTAAGGTTCTCAGTTCGATCAAATATTGCTTCAATTCTTCGAAGGCTTTTTGTTGATTTGGTCCCCATTGAAAGACTTCAGCTGACTTTAGCACTTCAAAGAATAGCAAGTTCCTCTCAGCTGATCTTGAAATAAATCTATTCAATGATGACAGCCTTCATGTTAACCTCTAGGCACCCTTTCTTGACTTTGGTGGCTCCATTCGAAGTATAGCTTATATCTTACTTAGATTAACTTCAATACCCTTTGTTGATACCAAGCAACCAAGAATTTTTCCCTTCTTCACTCCGAAGACACATTTTTCTGGATTTAGTTTAAGACCAGCTCTTCTGAAGTTAGCAAATGTTTCTTGCAAATCAGCAACGTGATTTTCTTGCTTCGTGCTCTTTACTATGATATCATCAACATATGTCAGCACATTTTTGCTAATTTGGGAGTGAAGGAATTTGGCAGTCATCCTGCTGAAACTTCCTCCAGCATTCTTGAGCCACTCGGGCATCTGAAGGTAGCAATAGGTTCCACTAGGGGTTATGAAGCTTGTCTTAGGCTCATCCTCCTTCATCCAGATTTGATGATAACCTGAGTAGCAGTCCAATAGGCTCATGAGCTCTAAAGTAGCCGCTGCATCCACAAGAGAATCTATTCTTGGCAGTGGGAATTCATCCTTCGGGCATGCCTTATTGAGATAAGTGAAGTCGATGCACATTCTCCATTTTCCATTAGCTTTCTTTACCATCACAGTATTGACCAGCCAGTCTAGGTATGTTACTTCTCTGATAACACCGGCACTCAGAAGCCTTTTTACTTCGTTTCACGCGCCCTCGACTTTATCATCGGACATTTTCCGAAGCCTCTACTTTCTTGTCCTGAAGGTCGGGTCTACATTGAGTGAGTGTTCAATGACATCTCTATTGACACCACAGAGATCATTGGCTGACCAAGCAAAAACATCCTTGTTGTTGAACAGGAATCTCAATAAAGTCTTCTCTTATTCATCAGATAATTGGGATCCCAACAGCACCTTCTGCTCGGCTATGTCTTTGCACAAAAGCATGGGCTTTGGTTGATCTGCTAAAGTAGCCTTTTCTCTTTTATGCATATATTGTTGATGAGCTTCGGCTTCATCTATGTTATGGATGGCCTTTGAATCCATCCAGTTCCCTTCGGCTCTCCTGGCAGCCTCTTGGCTTCCATGTACAGCGATAGGCCTTTGGTCAAAAGGTATCTTCATGCAAAGATATGCTAGGTGGAGTATTGCTTCGAAGGCATTTAGCGTCCCTCGACCAATGATTGCATTGTAGGGATACTCCATATCGACAATGTTGAAGACAACCTGTTCTGTCCTTGTATTGTGAACATAGCCAAAGGTGATCGGCATAGTTATCTTGCCGAGCGCCACAATCTGCCTTCCTCCAAAACCACAGAGGGGGTGCTTTGCATCATGTATCTTGTCATCCTGCTCTTGCATTTGCCTGAAAGCCTTCGCAAAGATGATGTTAGCCGCACTATCTATGTCCACTAGGACATTGTGGACCAGGAACCCCTTGATGACACAAGATATGATCATTACATCATTGTGGGGATAATCCTTGAGCTGAAGATCTTCCTAGGGGAAGGTGATTGGTATATGAGACCACTTGGACTTGATGAAGGGTCCTTGCACTCCAACATGTTGTACCCTTCTCTGTGCTTCCTTCTTCTGCTTCTTATTGGCTGGTTCAAAACTCGAGCCGCATGTGATTGGGAGCACTAGCTTCGTAGCCAAAAGTGCCATAGCTTGGTTGTCTTGCGAAGCCATTGTCGCAATCGTGGAAGTGAGTTCACCGGAGGTGGGCGCCAATGTTGGTTACTTATTCTCAAATGCTATATATCAAGAACAAGGCAACACAATTGTTAGCTATTACGAACCTTCGTCTATCCGAAGCATTATCTCCACATAGGCATAATGCTTCATCAGATGAAGGTCAAGAAGGACATACCTTCATCATTTAATATGTGAGTAGGAACACGAAAAGATAAATATGATAACTACATCTCATTAATTAATTTATTCTCACATTCCATAAAACAGAAATGAATATCAACAATGTTAATATTACATTGATACCTTCGGCTAGCTCGAAGGTGTGGATGCGAAAAAGTGAATACAATCCAGCGTGAACAGTATGAGGTTACTGTTCATCTATTTATAGGCACGGAACACAGCCTAGGTGAAATTACATCCATACCCTTGAACGTTTATTTACAAGAAACTAAAGCTAATAAGGTCTATTTAGTCTTTTACTTCTTTGCATGGTTCGAGCCGAAGCTATCGAGCTTTGGCATTCTGCAACGTTGCTTGTATACAAGGTCTTCGTCTTGAGAAGCAAAGCCGAGGTTGATGATAGCTTTGGCGAGCCTTTGTATTATCTTGTCGAAGGTGTTTTTGTTTTAAGGACCTTTGGTGGAGAAGACCCCCAACATAAACATACTTGATTATTACACATCACAATTACACAACCTCTGTTACATTATTCCAAGCTTGTTCTAATTATACATACTCAACTTATACAACTCACTTTTCCTTATTTAGATTACATAAGGAAACAACCTACTACTACACTAATCTAGTCATCTGCGTCCTTGGCTGTTCTCGCTCCACTGCTAGCTTCAGGAGGGTGATCATCCGTGATGTTCATGGAAGGAGGGGCTCCAAAGAGATCCAACTCCCCATAAGGTCCTCCGCCAGCTGCTCCTGCTGCACCATCTCCCATTGCTGCAACCTTCGGTGGCACGTTCGGATGTAGCTGGTCATACAGCACGTGCACTTCCTCGTGCAGAGCATTATTATACACTTGCAGCTTTTCCAGGGCTACGCTTAGCTCTTCCACCCAGGATCGGACAGTCGCCTCACAATCCCAGGCTATAGATCGTGAATTTATAGCCCAGTCAATAGCCCTATCCCGCTCCACAATCTCTCACTATAAACATTCAACCTCTGCTGATAACTCAGCGATGCGGCGACTATCACGCGCACGCTCCCTGCCTCCATGGCACAGTTCCATCATTAGACGTTCAACTCTAGCCTCTATATCCCCTATGAGATCATTACTCCTACTACTACTCCCCTCATGTCAAGGAGCCAACTGGTCCCGAGGTACAACCTGAGATCCGGCCGCCTTCCAAAGGGTAGTATTTGTGTGTGCCATGTCTCTATAAGAGGGGAAGATTACTTAGTATTGTCTAAATATGATGCATACCTTCTATTATTTGGCACTCTGTTACCCGACTTCTCAAAAGGTAAGTTGCTATAAGAAAGGATCAAGGTAAGAATGAAAGAATATTCAAAGGTAAGTAATTTAAAATCTTTTGAAGCACTAAGTAATGTCCAAAGAAATGGGATTCGCTCTGATACCAGCTGTCACGGAACCTCCCAAGATATTAGGCCCACTTATAGATGTCCTTGTCCTGAGGACCTCAGACAGTCATGCAGGTGCGCTCAATGGCTCGGCAGGTCCGGTTATCTGTATCTCCATCACATCGCCCAAGAGCGCTTATCCCATAACGCAGACAATACAGACCATCGGAGTAAAGCGAAAAGGATTACAATAACATAATTTACATTCATAAGTATAATATAGAAAGAGTTGATTATTACATAACCGGGTACTGATTGCTTAAACTTATTACATCATAGGAAGGCGAAACACCTTCCCAGGTAGTTCTTAGTTCTCCTCCTCCTGTTTCGGGACAACCTTGGAGCAGAAACAGCAAAACTCAGTAGTTTCATTACCTACAACAACATGGGTTTGAAAACCCTGAGTACGAAGTGTACTATCGCAAGTCTTACCCGACTAAGGAAAAACACTCTCAAGGATATGTTGGCTTTTGGGAATCAAGGTAAAGCTTATCAAGATTCAAAACTCTTTTTGCAGAAAAGCTTACTATGAGTGGATCCTTAAAATTCATTTTACTTGTCAGGTTAAGTAGTTACCTGCATCTAGATTTCTTTCTATTCTAGATCAAGCACTTGGCCTATACTAGTCGTCTTTTGTCATCCCTTGAGTTCACTTGTCACTACGTGTAGGTCAGTGACCAAGTCTTCATGTCCGAGAAGTAACGGCAATCCGAATCGATTAATACCCAGCTGGGGATCTCCAACCACATGACATATGTAGCACTTAACCCTTGCATATGTCAACTCGCACCCGGGTTTCTCAAGACTAGAATGGGTTCACGCTAACTGAGAGCACAGATACTCCACCATCCAGCCTCTTGCCATGGAGGGTACACGCTACTCTCGCCATCTCTCCACTCCCATTGCGTGGTAGCCTTTCTGGTATTGGTCTGATTGAGGCAAAGCTTACCCATGACGAGGCATATGGCCAGTTAAAAGGTCCTCGATCAGTAGGCTTAGATCGGCTCGATCCTTAAATGACTCGGACGGAGACACTACACACAGACTTCCTTCTCGTGCAAGTCACCGGCCTGGTCTCGTCTTTATCATTTACACCCAAAGTTTGGTACCTAAAAGAGTCACTCTTTTCAGATGTTGAACCCATCACGGCCGTGATGGATTCACCATCATAAGTCTTTTCTTTGAAAACATCCCCATCCAGTGTGAAGCAGCACCTTTTATTTTAAAACAAAACATTTTGTTTCTCTAAAGCAAGACTAAGCATCATAAAAATCCTCTTCATAAAAGAGGTATCAAAGAATGGTAATCAATTTCCCAAGGAAGGAAATGCATCAATTGTTTAGCACACAACTCCTAACACTTAATGCATCATATAAGGTGATAAAGATTTTAAAACATCAAGGAAAGGGTAAAATGCATCGAGGCTTGCCTTGTGTTGCAGGAGTTTCTGTTTCCACACCTGTAAAGCCCTAAAATTGGTAGAAGAAAAATATAATAATAAAATAAAGAAATAAGTATATTGGTGATAGTGTTTCTAGAACTTTTGAAACCTTTGAAACCCCTTAGGATCCTCTGTCTTCATTTAAAGAAAGTATTGATCTCTTGATGATAATTTTGGTAATACATTATATGGAAGACATAAAATAGACCTCCAATTTTAAATGAAAACATAAAATAGGAATGAGAAAGGAAATTTCAATGAAACCCTTTATTCCTACCCTAAATAAATGACAAGAAAAATAATATAAATAGTAGATGTTATATTTTCATTAGGGGGATGATTAATATTTGGAATTTGGAAATTTAAATCTGGAATAAATTGGAAATTTGGAAAGGAAAATAGGGAAATAAAACAGCAAGTAAATAAGAAAAAAAGGGAAAAGGTATAAAATATAAAGAAAAATATATATATCTCCAAAATGGTTACTTTTAATTGTGCAATATAATTAATGAACAATCTGCAAATCAAGTTTGAAATTCGAATACTAGAATTTGAATAAATAGAAAAAGGATCTAAAATAGAATAAAAAATAGAACTGCGCAACTGGGCCAAATCCCGCTCGGTTGGCCCACAATCACCTCAAAGGCAATCCCGCGTGGCCCATTTGCCCCGTGCGCTTGTGCCACTGACGGCTTGGGCCCGCATGTATGTGACTCCTGAACCGCTGACGACCGGGACCAATCCCCAATGTACCTCTCAGCTGAAACGCGCGTCCCCTTTGACTGCCTGTGGGACCCAGGGCACAGTATCCTTTCCCCTTTCTTCTCTCCGGGCCACAACTGAACCATGACAATGTCGTCGCCGGGAATTCCGCGCTCACCCACACCACAACTTCGTTGTCCCTCTCAGACGTGTGGACCATTCGCGCTTGGTCACCGGATGGTGTACCCAAAACCACTATGGCGTCTCTATCTTCTTCGTTGCAACGACCGACGCCGGATTCCGCGCACGGGATTCTCGCCATGAGCCACTTGGGCCACTACCACGGTTGGTCCATCCTGCAACCCATCCTTGGGCTACAAATACTTACGACCCCGCACCCTCTAGCCCCTGATGCGTAGAGCCAAGCCACCGCCACCATTGCAGAGGGAGAGAAGTGAGTATCGCCGCGGGAAGGGGGAAAACCTTGATTCACCGTCCACCGTGCCTTAGGTGTAGTGCCGGGGGCTTCTTTAGGTCGGGGAAAAGCATGTTGTGCCCTCGCCACGTGGCATTTCCAACCTGGGTCCAGTGAATCGCCCACTGGAGAATGGGGTCCACCGCGAACAACCTCTTCTTGTGGTCTGAGCTCTGGGTCGTGCAATCCTTGGTGAGTACCGCCCCCATCGTTCCGCTTTCATCCCTGTTGTGTATAGCACCTCTTATCTCGAAGCTCGAACTAGGGAATCGCCCGCCTGGTGGGCGCCGGCCATGGCGCCACCGTGTCGGCATCCCGCGCCGTCATACCGATTGGGCGCGCGGGGGAAGATTTGCGGCCCACCATCCGATCTTGGTCGGACGACCGGGATATGATGCCATACTCTCTTGTTCACCTGAACCATGGAATTAGTGATGGACGATCTAGATTGCGCCGTAGCTACTTTAAATCTGACCCGTGGGATTCGGATCGAGCGGACATTGTGTGATGCCATGTTGGGTCGGATGCGATCTAATCCTCGCCGTTGGCCGTTGATCGAACGGCTCAAGGCAGTCGGTACCCCTTCCTCCAGACACATTAGCATAGGAGCCCTTATGATTTACTAAAATCAACCCGCAGTCCCATTCCGGGAGTAGCTGAGTCTTAGGATTAAATGCGCAAAGGCCACTGCACTCTCTGGTTTTCATGCGCCCAGTCCAGAGAATCAGAAAAATCAGAAAACAAATATAGAATTGGATTTTTAATGTAGAAATAAATGCTAGAATTGGTTTAATTCATAGAAAATTCATATGAAGGCCAAATTAATCCTTCCAATTCCTATAATTTTGTAATATTATTTTTTATCATTTAGTACCACTGTTTTGTCATGAATGTCACCATAAAATTTATATCCTATTTAATCTTGTACAAAACACATAAAACCTTCAGAAATTCATAACTTAAAATCCATAACTCCAAATTGATTCATTCCAGTGGCATTTATTTTGTTTAAATATTGTTTATTACCTAATACCTTTGTCTAACCATGAAACTTGATTTAAAATTATTCACATGAATTACTCTATTCTAGGTACTAAATACCTCCAGAAATTCATAACTTGATAACCGTAACTCTGAATTTAGTAATTCTTGTTCCTACGATCTCGTTACGCAGCGTAGAATATTATTATGCAGTTTGTTCTTATGTTTGTGTGATGTTAGTTTTGCCTATACCATGTTTGTTTGTATTACTATGACTAGCGCGAGGTTACGAGTCATCTGAAGAGCAAGTTGGTACCTGGATTCTCAAGTCCTAGGCAAGTTGTGCCCTTGACCACTTTTATTACCCAATAATGTTCTTTAATATCACTTATTCTTGCATAGGTTTAATTTTGATGGGACCCAATAGGTCACCCTTGTCTAATTATCTTTTACCTTGTCTACCCCTGAATCACTTGGGTAGTTTGCTATTGCTTTATATGGTTTTGGGTTAATATTTCATTATATCCATATTCCAAAAATTATTCTGTTATTTTATTTATGTTCATATCAAGATCATTATATTATGTTAATTAGAACATGGAGCTTAACTTGAGAAACATGTGCCACCACAATGGTGGAATGGGACCCTTGGCTGACTAATTAGGAAAGCCAGTGGAAGACTACCTTACCCGAAAGGGGCAAGGGCAGTAGGGGAGTTGCATGCAGGGAGGTTCTCGGGTTGATTTTGCTGCGATGGCGGTCAGACGAGGGATTCTTGCAAGTGCTCTTCCCATAACTGTAGCGGGTTTTCGGAAACTAGTGGAACTTTGTTGTAATACCCAAAATTCTAGAACTTATAAAAAAGTTGATCTCCCTATGTGATTTGCCATTTACTTTTGAGACATATGCTTAATCATGGTAATGAGGGAATAAACCCTTATTAAAAAAATTCAAATAAGCCATCATCATGTTGGAGTTTATGTGTTGTTGCATCTATAAACAAAAAAAATACTAATGAAGATAAGTAGTGCTAAACTTGGAAATTTATACCCAACTCACCACTTAGAAAAACAAAAGAAAATAAATGGCATGAATAAATAAGAGAGAGCTAAATAAATACAAATAAAATATATATAAATAAAAATACTATTTCATACTGATGAACTGTATATTTTATGCACTTAACCTTTATAAATGGATCACAACTCAAGTTGAAGTTCAAATGTTAGAATTTGAAAATATATATAAAAAGGAAATTCAGAATAGAATAAAAGAAAAACGAAACTGTGCCATCATGGGCCGACTAAACCCTTTTGGGCCCAACTCCGATTTACCACCGCGCAGCCTATCAGCCCTTCTTCCACGTCGCTTCACTGGGGTCTCTGCCGTGTGGGTCCTCCCAGCCATCCATTCGCGGGCGCAGTCATCTTCCTACCGCGCGGCGCCGACACCCCGTCCCCACACTATCAGCCTGACGTGCGCATTTCGCTTGGAGTTGGCTCCCTGCCAGTGGGTCCCACGTCACCGGTCGTCTCCGCGAAGCCGGGGTTGTTGAGAACAACCCGCTCCCTGCCACTAATTGTAATACCCAAAATCTGTATAGAAAAAAAAATTAATAATAAAAACAAATATATAAAGAAATAAAATAGTAATTTCAGATATCTCAAATTATACTTGATTGAGAACTAAATTTTGAAAACCAAGGAATTATATTAGAAAAGAAGTAATAGAAAGGTATTCTATTCAACTGAAGGATTACACACCATAAGCATTTGTTTATATGAATATTTTATTATTGGGTAGCTTTTACCTCTTATCCCATATTTAAACACTCTTATTTGTGCACTTAATTTGTGTGTGAAACTTATCAACGGATTTGAATTTCAAAACCAAAGTTTAGAATTTGGAAGGAATTGCAAAACTAAAACAGAAAAAGATAACAAAAAAAAACGTTTATATTGGGCCGACTTCTTTCCCCCGTCCTCGGCCCAGCAAACATTTCACCATCCGCGCGGCCCACTTCTTTCTCCTCCCCTTTTCTTTGGTTCTGGTCGCACCTACATGTGGGCCCCACCTACCAGACGGATTCCGCGCGATGGATTCCGCGCGCTCGCGCTCGTGGCCGAGTCGACCGGCGTCTCATGCGCTAACTCGGTGGCCCCACCCGTCTGTCCGCTGCGCGCGATTGTGCCTGGGCTCACCGCAGCGGCTGACCGTGGGTCCCCCGGCGCAGCTTCTTCTTCACCATAACAAACGACCGCCTGGGAACTCGCCTGGTTCGTCCGATGGTTGGGGATATCCTAGCTACATTCGCTGGCCGCGCACGATAATGGCCGTTCCTCCTGCCGAATTTCTCGCCTTGAAGCCCGTGCGCTCTCAGGCAGCTCGTTCCCCTACCGCTAACAGAAACGTGATTCCTTCTCCACGGCGCCGCACTTCTGCTGCGCGATGATGGCGGAATCTCCTCGCCCGCGTAACGAACCTTCCGCTTCTCCCTGCGTAGCTCCGATTCTCCTACGCAAATATGTGAACGTCCGTGAAGACCGCGTTGTCCGCGCAACAAAATCCCCCACGCTCGGAGTTCTCTGGCACCATAAAGCGCGGTGTGGCCCTTCTCCCTCCTCTATTCCACGCCCAGAACTAATTGCGGGGTCTTGTGCGCGCTGAATCGGAGGTCCCCGAAGCCAGTGCACCACCGTCGGCCATCTCATCTGCGGCATCTTTCCTCACCATAGCTAGGCGGGTTGAAGGTTCTGCCGCCGGGGAGGTCGGCGATGGGGGGGGGGGGCCTGACGCGAGCGCTTCAGTTCCTGGGGCTGTGGGCGACGGGAGGAGCAGCAATTACTCGTCGTAGCTTCATCGCCGTCGCTGATCCATGGGTCACCGCGGACGGGAATTCTAGCGCATCATTAGCGGGTAAGCAATTGTGCCTAGCGTTTGCACGCACCTTCTCCTTGCGTAACACCTATTTGATTCGTGTATTATGCGTCCGGGCGTCGATTCGGAAGTCACCGGCGATGGCGCCGCTGTAGGGAGGCTGCGCCGTCGTGCAGGTGAACAGGGAAGCTATTGTGCCACTGTTCTGCTCGGGAGCGTGGGGAATAGAAGGGCGTGGCCGTTTGATCCATAATTAACGATCACGATTGGTTAGGATGGGAAACGTAGGCAGGGCCATAGGATGCGATCCGAACGGCCACGATCAAATCACAGATCCCCTTTTGGGCGATGGAAGCTAAACCGTAGATCCGTGATCCAAGGGCCTTGAGTGCATACCGGTTTGTTAAGTTGTATGAATTAATCGGGGCCGTCCACTTCATATCCTGCGGTCCAAGCGCAACGATACCCCTTCAGCCAGCCTGTTTTGCATAAGAGCCCTCCTGGAATTTGAAAATCAACCCGCAGTCCACGGACCCTATTCTCTGGGTCTTAGGAATTTTACCCCGAGCCCCCTGCGCTTCTGTTTAATTGAGGCGCAGTCCAGAGGGTTATAAAATCATAGAAAATGATTTAGAAAATGATTTTTAGTGTTAAAATAAATCCAGAAACTTATTTAATTCATAACTAATTCATTCTAGCTCCAAATTGAACCATTCCACTTTCTAAAATTTTGTAATTTTATTATCTACCACCTAGAGCCTCTGTTTTGTCATGAAAACAATTAGAAATTTAATCTCTCACTTAATCCATTTTAAACACATAAAACCTTTGAAAATTCATAACTTAAAATCTATAACTCCAAAATTAATGAATCTTGTTCCTATGATCTTATTTTAATATGTATATTATTTTGCACACATGTTTGATGTAATGTTAATTTTTCCTATACCATGGTTGTTGTATTGCTACGACTAGCAGTGAGGTCACGAGTCACCTGAAGATCATCCTGGTACCTGGAATCTCAAGGCCTAGGCAAGTTGTGCCCTTGATCACTTCTTTTTACCCACTCATGTTCTGATTAATCATAATGATCTGCATAGGTTAATTTTGATGGGACCCAATAGGTTACCCTAGATTGTCTATCTTTATACCTTGTTTACCACTGAACTTTCTGGGTAGTACTTGCTAGTGCTATATGTGGTTTTGGGTATGGAGATACACCATTCATGATTATACTTTTGTTATCAGTTGTTATTTATGGTTCATGTTAAGATCATTATGTTAATTGGAACATGGAGAACCACCCGGGAAAACAGTGCTACCACGAGGGTGGAATGGGACGCCCTTGGCTGATTAATTAGGAAAGCTAGTGGAAGACTACCTTACCCGAAAGGGGCAAGGGCAGTAGGGGAGAGGTCAGTGTAGGGAGGCCCTCGGGAGGATTTTGCTGCGATGGCGGTCCTGCAAGGGATTCCTGCACTGGATCTTCCTATAAACTGTAGCGGGTTTTCGGAAGCTAGTGGAACTTTGTAAAGGCCTCGTAGTGGATCCCTAGCCATTCACCTCGGAAGTGTCTAAGGGCCTTGCAAACCCTGGCGACATGGGATACACGACTTGTGGGTAAAGATGCGCAACCTCTGCAGAGTGTAAAACTAGTATACTAGCCGTGCTCACGGTCATGAGCAGCTCGGACCCTCACATGATTAATTTATGGAACTAAATTCAATTTGTCATACGCATTGCATTGCAGGTGATGTTGTTATTACTTCTGTTCTACTACTTAATTGGGTTGGTATTTACTTATACTTAGTAATTGCTAATAAAATTTTGACCAACTTTAAAAGCAATGCTCAGCTCTAACCATCCTCTTTGGTAAGCCTTACACTTCACGTGAGCTCCCACCTTTGGCGAGTTCATGCACATTATTCCCCACAACTTGTTGAGCGATGAACGTATGTGAGCTCACTCTTGCTGTCTCACACACACCACAGGTCAAGAACAGGTACCACTGGATGATGCTCATGGAGGATGCTGCGATGAGTTCGTGAGTGGTCTAGGCCGTCGTCTCCCAGTCAACTTTGGGTTGCTGGACCGTTGTCTCCTTATAATGTAATTATTTATTTTGTATAGAACTCCTGTTATATGTAAAGATGTGACATTCGATCCTGTGCCACTATACATCATATGTATGAGACTTGGTCCCAGCATACCTGGTGTTTATGTTAACCCCGGGTTTTGGACCCCTAAAATCCGGGTGTTACAGAAGTGGTATCAGAGGAATGTTGACTGTAGGACGAAACCTAGATAGAACTGGACAACCAATACTTACTTACCTTTGCTATTCTAAACTTATCTCAATCTTTTCCTCATCTATTTCCGCTTTACTCTGATTACTCTTACCTCTTCTTTCTAAAGACAAATGGGGATTTCACACTTTGAAATCCTGTGCCTAAAGTGACCTTCAGGAATAGGAGACCTACTCTTAGGAACAAAGACAAAATTATTTTTATCTATGTGCTTGAATGTTTGTTCTTATGATACTTGTCTGATTTGGATCTTTGATTGAGTGTAATGGGTTGTGGAATAATGTCCACAATTGCATCTGCATATACACATAGGTATAAGAATATATATATAAAATAACTAGACAAACTAAATTATCGTTCAATAAAGTAACTAGCCTAACAATACCCATCTTATCTAAAAAAAAAAAAAATTCTCCCTTATCTTAATAGATTCATCTCATCTCAAGAAATTCTATCCTACACTCATAGATCTATCTTATCTCAAAAAAAAAGGGTCTTAACTTATCTTAATAGATCCATCTCATCTTAAAAGATACTCTATTACTTTAATAGATTCATCTTGTCTTGAAAAGATTTTATCTTATCCTAATAGATCTAACTGACCTCAAAAGATTCTACCTTATCCTTATGGATTCATCGTGCCTTAATTAGCATATTAACAACCATGATCTAATGCAAATTAATTAGATCTTATCTGGTCAAACTAATCACACCAATCTAACATAGATCTGATCTAATCTAAAGTGACTTACTAAACATGTTAGATAATACTTGTGAAATAGATTAGACCCTCTCCACATGTGTTAACTTAGTTCACCCTACACTAAATAAAGAATGAGAAACCAACCCAACCAATAGAGTCTTGATGGATTGCATGACCTGCCTATCCCCACCTAACATCAAACAAACTTTTGACCTACATCATGTAGTCTATCTCATCCATATCTATCTTAACCATATTTCCCCAACACCGATGATATACACTAACCTCGAATCAATGAAACCAATACCGGAGAATAAAAGATCAACATCGTCAAGGAAGGAAAAGCATCAACTCAAGTCTTCAAAGATCAAGTTGGATCGCTAGATGAAACAAGATCCACTGTACATGGAGTCTCTTATTACCATAATCCTGGTTATCTCAACCTATCCATTCATCAACCTACATAATAAGCATCTAGATATCTATACTCTCCTAATCACCCATTAAGGATTTTTATACAAAGTGGACATACATATATTACCCATGCTCTCCTAATCACTTACTAATAATAAAAAGAGAGACTCTTGATTTTGAACTAATTAGAAATTAAAAGCTAAATTTCAAATCACTCTTCCTATATCCTCTTTCTTACAAATCTCGAGGACGAGATTATTTTTAAGGGGGGTAGGATTTGTAATACCCAAAATCTGTATAGAAAAAAAAATTAATAATAAAAACAAATATATAAAGAAATAAAATAGTAATTTCAGATATCTCAAATTATACTTGATTGAGAACTAAATTTTGAAAACCAAGGAATTATATTAGAAAAGAAGTAATAGAAAGGTATTCTATTCAACTGAAGGATTACACACCATAAGCATTTGTTTATATGAATATTTTATTATTGGGTAGCTTTTACCTCTTATCCCATATTTAAACACTCTTATTTGTGCACTTAATTTGTGTGTGAAACTTATCAACGGATTTGAATTTCAAAACCAAAGTTTGGAATTTGGAAGGAATTGCAAAACTAAAACAGAAAAAGATAACAAAAAAAAAACGTTTATATTGGGCCGACTTCTTTCCCCCGTCCTCGGCCCAGCAAACATTTCACCATCCGCGCGGCCCACTTCTTTCTCCTCCCCTTTTCTTTGGTTCTGGTCGCACCTACATGTGGGCCCCACCTACCAGACGGATTCCGCGCGATGGATTCCGCGCGCTCGCGCTCGTGGCCGAGTCGACCGGCGTCTCATGCGCTAACTCGGTGGCCCCACCCGTCTGTCCGCTGCGCGCGATTGTGCCTGGGCTCACCGCAGCGGCTGACCGTGGGTCCCCCGGCGCAGCTTCTTCTTCACCATAACAAACGACCGCCTGGGAACTCGCCTGGTTCGTCCGATGGTTGGGGATATCCTAGCTACATTCGCTGGCCGCGCACGATAATGGCCGTTCCTCCTGCCGAATTTCTCGCCTTGAAGCCCGTGCGCTCTCAGGCAGCTCGTTCCCCTACCGCTAACAGAAACGTGATTCCTTCTCCACGGCGCCGCACTTCTGCTGCGCGATGATGGCGGAATCTCCTCGCCTGCGTAACGAACCTTCCGCTTCTCCCTGCGTAGCTCCGATTCTCCTACGCAAATATGTGAACGTCCGTGAAGACCGCGTTGTCCGCGCAACAAAATCCCCCACGCTCGGAGTTCTCTGGCACCATAAAGCGCGGTGTGGCCCTTCTCCCTCCTCTATTCCACGCCCAGAACTAATTGCGGGGTCTTGTGCGCGCTGAATCGGAGGTCCCCGAAGCCAGTGCACCACCGTCGGCCATCTCATCTGCGGCATCTTTCCTCACCATAGCTAGGCGGGTTGAAGGTTCTGCCGCCGGGGAGGTCGGCGATGGGGGGGGGGGCCTGACGCGAGCGCTTCAGTTCCTGGGGCTGTGGGCGACAGGAGGAGCAGCAATTACTCGTCGTAGCTTCATCGCCGTCGCTGATCCATGGGTCACCGCGGACGGGAATTCTAGCGCATCATTAGCGGGTAAGCAATTGTGCCTAGCGTTTGCACGCACCTTCTCCTTGCGTAACACCTATTTGATTCGTGTATTATGCGTCCGGGCGTCGATTCGGAAGTCACCGGCGATGGCGCCGCTGTAGGGAGGCTGCGCCGTCGTGCGGGTGAACAGGGAAGCTATTGTGCCACTGTTCTGCTCGGGAGCGTGGGGAATAGAAGGGCGTGGCCGTTTGATCCATAATTAACGATCACGATTGGTTAGGATGGGAAACGTAGGCAGGGCCATAGGATGCGATCCGAACGGCCACGATCAAATCGCAGATCCCCTTTTGGGCGATGGAAGCTAAACCGTAGATCCGTGATCCAAGGGCCTTGAGTGCATACCGGTTTGTTAAGTTGTATGAATTAATCGGGGCCGTCCACTTCATATCCTGCGGTCCAAGCGCAACGATACCCCTTCAGCCAGCCTGTTTTGCATAAGAGCCCTCCTGGAATTTGAAAATCAACCCGCAGTCCACGGACCCTATTCTCTGGGTCTTAGGAATTTTACCCCGAGCCCCCTGCGCTTCTATTTAATTGAGGCGCAGTCCAGAGGGTTATAAAATCATAGAAAATGATTTAGAAAATGATTTTTAGTGTTAAAATAAATCCAGAAACTTATTTAATTCATAACTAATTCATTCTAGCTCCAAATTGAACCATTCCACTTTCTAAAATTTTGTAATTTTATTATCTACCACCTAGAGCCTCTGTTTTGTCATGAAAACAATTAGAAATTTAATCTCTCACTTAATCCATTTTAAACACATAAAACCTTTGAAAATTCATAACTTAAAATCTATAACTCCAAAATTAATGAATCTTGTTCCTATGATCTTATTTTAATATGTATATTATTTTGCACACATGTTTGATGTAATGTTAATTTTTCCTATACCATGGTTGTTGTATTGCTACGACTAGCAGTGAGGTCACGAGTCACCTGAAGATCATCCTGGTACCTGGAATCTCAAGGCCCAGGCAAGTTGTGCCCTTGATCACTTCTTTTTACCCACTCATGTTCTGATTAATCATAATGATCTGCATAGGTTAATTTTGATGGGACCCAATAGGTTACCCTAGATTGTCTATCTTTATACCTTGTTTACCACTGAACTTTCTGGGTAGTACTTGCTAGTGCTATATGTGGTTTTGGGTATGGAGATACACCATTCATGATTATACTTTTGTTATCAGTTGTTATTTATGGTTCATGTTAAGATCATTATGTTAATTGGAACATGGAGAACCACCCGGGAAAACAGTGCTACCACGAGGGTGGAATGGGACGCCCTTGGCTGATTAATTAGGAAAGCTAGTGGAAGACTACCTTACCCGAAAGGGGCAAGGGCAGTAGGGGAGAGGTCAGTGTAGGGAGGCCCTCGGGAGGATTTTGCTGCGATGGCGGTCCTGCAAGGGATTCCTGCACTGGATCTTCCTATAAACTGTAGCGGGTTTTCGGAAGCTAGTGGAACTTTGTAAAGGCCTCGTAGTGGATCCCTAGCCATTCACCTCGGAAGTGTCTAAGGGCCTTGCAAACCCTGGCGACATGGGATACACGACTTGTGGGTAAAGATGCGCAACCTCTGCAGAGTGTAAAACTAGTATACTAGCCGTGCTCACGGTCATGAGCAGCTCGGACCCTCACATGATTAATTTATGGAACTAAATTCAATTTGTCATACGCATTGCATTGCAGGTGATGTTGTTATTACTTCTGTTCTACTACTTAATTGGGTTGGTATTTACTTATACTTAGTAATTGCTAATAAAATTTTGACCAACTTTAAAAGCAATGCTCAGCTCTAACCATCCTCTTTGGTAAGCCTTACACTTCACGTGAGCTCCCACCTTTGGCGAGTTCATGCACATTATTCCCCACAACTTGTTGAGCGATGAACGTATGTGAGCTCACTCTTGCTGTCTCACACACACCACAGGTCAAGAACAGGTACCACTGGATGATGCTCATGGAGGATGCTGCGATGAGTTCGTGAGTGGTCTAGGCCGTCGTCTCCCAGTCAACTTTGGGTTGCTGGACCGTTGTCTCCTTATAATGTAATTATTTATTTTGTATAGAACTCCTGTTATATGTAAAGATGTGACATTCGATCCTGTGCCACTATACATCATATGTATGAGACTTGGTCCCAGCATACCTGGTGTTTATGTTAACCCCGGGTTTTGGACCCCTAAAATCCGGGTGTTACACTAATTTCGCCAGCCGAACGTCCAGCATAAAGTCTTCAGGCATTCGCGGGATTCCCCACTCGTCCTACCTCCTTCTCCCATCGTGGCCGCAACAACCACCGAACCACCGTGCTCTATACCCATCGTAGATCCACCGCCGTCGTTCTACCAATTAACCGCCATCGGGTCGTTGGCGTGTGATCAGGATCGATCGTAGTCAGCTACCGAAGATAACCGTGGCATCTCTTGGCGAAGAAATCCATCGGTATGCTACTAATCGCTCGCCGTCGTCTATGCGCCGCCGTGGGGACGGACTGCACCGTGGCCAGCCTTCCCGTCATTATCATTCTTGGTGAGACACCCCCTCCAAGTTCGCCTAGCCATCAATTTCGTTTTCCGCACGTTATTACTCGAACTCGGTCACCGGGGTGGGAGAATTCGGCGGAGCGCCGGTGAGGACTTCGCCGTGGGCGTTGCCGCGCCCCGGATCAGCTCTATTGGGGGAGAGAAGATTGGTGTGCGCCATTAGGATTGGGTGTTTGATCGGACGGTTCGGAGCGAGTCGCGTCTCATAAAATCGGGGACGTTGATCCCGGATCCAACCACCGTGATTGCGTACTGGTTCGTTTAGTACAGATCTGATTTGGGCGGTTGGAACAAGATCCTGCGACTCGGATTAAATACCGGTTCAGCCTATGCCACTTCTAATTTGGGCCGTCCGTTGTGGATCGGGTGGCTGAGCATTAACTACACCCCCTTCGGTCGATGACTTTGCAAAAGGAACCCTGAGCTTTACAGAAATGAACCTGCGGTCTAGTAGCACTGTCGACTGAGTCTAGGATAATTTACCCGCTCGCCCCTGCACTTCTCTGTATTTGAGGCCCAGTCCAGATAATTGATAAAACCAGGAAATTATTTAGAAAATAGTTTTTAATACATATTTTATTGCAGAAACTTGTTTAATTTATAGAAAATTCATATGAACTCCAAATTGATCCATTACAGTTCCTATAATTGTGTAATATTATTCCCTATCAAATAGTGCCACTGTTTTGGCATGAAAGACACATTAAAATTTATCTAGTACTTAATCTTGTATTAAATACATAAAACCATTGGAAATTCATAACTTAAAATCTATAACTCCAAATTTAATGATTCTAGTTCCTATGATCTTATTTTAATGTCTAGATTATTATTATGTATTTTATTTACATGTTTGGTGTGATGTTAAGTTTTGCTATACTATGTATGTATTGTGTTGATGCGAGTAGACGAGCAAGTCACCTAGGATCCTGGTGCCCAGCAGATAGAAGTTGCTGAGCAGGAGCTCATTGAAGGCAAGTTGTGCCCTTGATCACTTCATTTTTACCCAGTCATGTTCTTATTAATCATAATGATCTGCATAGGTTAATTTTGATGGGATCCAATAGGTTGCCCTAGTTTTGGCTATCTTTATACCTTGTTTTACCACTGAATATTTTTGGGTAGTATATGCTATTGCTTTATGTGGTTTTGGGTATGGAGATATACATCACGCATTGTTACACTTTTGTTATCAGTTATTATTTACTGTTCATGATAAGATCATTATGTTAATGGGAACATGGAGAACCACCCGGGAAAACAGTGCTACCACAAGGGATTAATGGGACGCCCTTGGCTGATTAACTAGGAAAGCTAGTGGATGACTACCTTACCCGAAAGGGGCAAGGGTAGTAGGGGAGTGGTCAGTGTAGGGAGGTCCTTAGGTTGATTTTGCTACGATAGCGGTCAGGCGAGGGATTCCTGCACTGGAGCTTCCTATAAACTGTAGCGGGTTTTCTGAAACTAGTGGAACTTTGTAAAGGCCTTGTAGTGGTACCCTGCCTCGCTTCCTTGGTAGAGGTGTATGGGGTCTGATCAACTCCATGGCAAATGGGTAACACGACTTGTGGGTAAAGATGCGCAACCTCTGTAGAGTGTAAAACTGGTATACTAGCCGTGCTCACGGTCATGAGCAGCTCACACACTCATATGATTAATTTATGGAACTTAAACTCAATTTGTCATTTCATTGCATCTGGGATTATTTTATTATTACTTTTACTTATTATTACTATGGTTTGGTATTTACTTGCACATAGTATTTGCTAATAAAATTTTGACCAACTTATAAAAGCAATGCTCAGCTTTAGCCTTTATTACATTGATTTGCCTTACACTTCACATGAACTCCCACCTTTGGTGAGTTCATGCACATTATTCCCCACAACTTGTTGAGCGATGATCATGTGTGAGCTCACTCTTGCTATCTCACACCCCCCATAGGAGAAGAGCAGATGGTCGAAGAGGAGCCGCCTAACACTGAGGCTTTCGACTTGATCTAGGTGGCGTCTCCTAGTCAGCTTTGTGGCGCTAGGGAATAATATTTAGTTCGCTTATTTTATTATTTATTTATGTAAGACTTCTGCTATGTAATAAGTACATTTATGATATTTATGACATTTATCTCTATGCACTCTGTAATTATATGTGTTGTCTTCTCTAGCGCATATATGAGATGCACCCGACTTTGTTCCTTAAATTTGGGTGTGACAGAAGTGGTATCAGAGGAAATGTTGACTATAGGACGAAACCTAGATAGAAATGGACAAAACCCTTACCTACTTACCTTACTCTGATTCTTTCTATACTTATCTTGATCCTGTCTCACCTTCTACTATTCTACTCTGATCATTCTTACCTTTTCTACTCTGAGACAATATGGATTTCACACCTTAGAATCCTACATTTATAACCTTCTTAAGAGATAGGAGGCGTAAGACAAAATCAAAACTATTTTCTCTATTAAAAAACATTGGTTGATTGTCCTGATGATAAATGTCTGATTTTCTTCTTTGATTGATTGAAATATTATAAATGGACATCTTAGCATGTACCACCATAAGGTATTGAGTTAGCTTTAGTAAGTAAAACACCAAATTGCTTAGCTAATAAATCCCCCAAAGTAACTTGATTCATAATTACCTGCCTTGTCTACTATTCTCTCTTACCATATGTTTCTAACTTAGATGGTCAATACCAGGAAGGGTGGTGGAATTGATCTACCTCCCAATCTACACACTCGGAGGATATTTAGACAACCCCTGCCAGAACCAGCAGAGATGGACCCTCCACCACCGCCTCCATCAGTCGCAGTTGACCCAATGGTTGCAGCTCAGATGAGGATGATGCAACAAATGGCAGACACTATGGCAGATATGCATGCGCAGATGCAGCAAGAACATTAGGAGATGTGCCAGGAGAGAGAGGAGATAAGCTGGGAGCTGCGCCAAGAGCGAGAAGAGATACGCCAGGAGAGAAGGGCGCAACAGCAACAACAACAGCAATAGCAGCAAGCACCACTGCCTCCTCCACCACCACCAGTTCCACCCTGGGACAAGCACCGTGAATTTATGAGTCATAAGCCGCCTACCTTCGCCAGTTCGCCAAACCCACTAGATGATGATGATTGGCTGAAATCAATTGAGAAGATGCCCAACATCGCCCAATGTTCTGACCGGGAGAAAGTTCTTTATGCTTCTGGACGTCTGACAGGTCCTGCTGCTGATTGGTGGGATTCATATACTGCTACCCACGATGCTGCTGACACTATCACATGGGCGGAGTTTGCTACTCAGTTCAGGAACTACCACATACCGGCTAAACTAATGAAGATTAAGAAGAAAGAATTTCTGTCGCTGAAGCAAGGAAGCATGTTGGTCAGCAAGTATCGTGACAAGTTCATTCAGCTCTCCAGATATGCTCTAGAGAAGGTTACCGAAGATGAGAGGAAGCAGGAGCACTTTATTAGAGGACTCAATGGGCCCCTACAGTATGCACTGGATGCACACACATTTCCATCATTTCAGAGGCTGCTGGATAAGGCTCTTGCTATTGAACACAAGCGTGTTCAATTGGGAGACTTGAAGAGGAAGGCTATTTCACAGGGGCAGGGTAGCAGCAGTGTTCGTCCTCGCAACGTTTCGCCATAGGGTACACCAACTCATCCAGGAGGAGGACCACGCCCAGCTCAGTACGCTCCACAGGGGTCTCCATGGACACCTCCCACTCGTTAGGCTGCTCCCACTGGCACCCCAACGAGGTCTACAGGACAGAAGACAGGCCCTACATGCTTCAAGTGCAGTCAGATTAGACACTATTCTAATGCTTGTCCGGTGGGGATTCTGGTACACCAGCTAAGAACAAGCAACAGACTCCTGGCAAGGGATACTCTATAGCCAGGTTTAATCAAGTCAGCGCAGATGCTACTCCTGATGGTGCTGACATTGCACTAGGTATGTTTGATTCTGGTGCTACACATTCATTTATGTCTGCTTGTTATGCCAACACAAATGATATACCACTACAAAGTATGAGAAAACCAATGATAGTAATTACACCTAAAGGGCCTGTTGAGGCAAATCATATGACACGTAGATTGACATTAACAATTATGGGAAGAGAATTTGGAGCTACTGCTATAATATTAGAGGCAAGCAGTATAGATCTGATCCTTGGTATGTCATGGTTAAGAAAGGCAAAGGCCATTATAGCATGTGGTAGGGGTACTGTAGAACTCAGCAGCCCTAAAGGAGAAAGATTTCAAGTTCAAATTGCAGTAACCACCTCTTCTAGACGTGCGATGTTCTTTGTAGCAGAGGAGTTTGTTGGTGACAACATCCATGTGGTTAGGGATTTTCCGGATGTCTTTCCAGAGGAGTTGCCAGGGATGCCACCAGATAGGGAAGTTGACTTTGTCATTGATCTCTTACCTGAGACTGCTCCTATTTCTAAACGACCATATAAAATGTCTATAGAAGAGTTAAAGGAATTGAAGAAGCAGTTAACAGAGTTACAAGAGGCTGGGTACATTCGTCAGAGTTCCTCACCATGGGGAGCGCCGGTTCTGTTTGTACAGAAGAAGGATGGATCACAACGGATGTGTGTGGATTATAGATCCCTTAATGATGTTACTATGAAGAACAAATACCTGTTACCCCGTATTGAGGATTTGTTTGATCAGATGAGAGGTGCCAGGGTGTTCTCTAAGATTGACCTCCGATCGGGTTACCATCAAATGAAGATTAGACCATTGGATATCCCCAAGACGGCTTTCTCGACCCGATATGGATTATATGAGTTCACTGTTATGTCATTTGGATTAACTAATGCACCAGCTTATTTTATGAATTTGATGAATAAGGTGTTTATGGAGTATTTGGACAGATTCATCGTAGTATTCATCGACGATATTCTTATTTATTCCAAGAGTGACAGTGATCATGAGGAACATCTGAGATTGGTGCTACAGAAGCTACGAGATAATCAACTTTACACCAAGTTTAGCAAATGCGAGTTCTGGATTAACAAGGTGCCATTCCTTGGACTTATCATTTCCAATGGAGGAATATCGATGGATCCTGCTAAAGTCAAGGAGATTATGGCATGGAGCATGCCCACTACAGTTACGAAGATCCGGAGTTTCTTGGGACTTGTAGGATATTATTGGAGATTTATTGAAGGATTCTCTAAGATTGCCAAGCCTATGACCTTGCTTCTGGAGAAGGGAAGAGAATTTAAGTGGGACGAGAAGTGCCAAGAAAGTTTTGATCAATTAAAGAAGAGATTGATGTCACCACCAGTGTTGGTTATGCCAGATCTACAGAAGGGATTTGACATTTATTGTGATGCATGTGGCCAAGGATTAGGATGTGTGCTCATGCAAGAAGGACATGTGATCACCTACGCGTCTCGTCAGTTGCAGAAACATGAGTTGAACTACCCCACTCATGACTTAGAACTGGCAGCCGTTGTGCACGCACTTAAGATATGGAGACATTATATTATGGTAACCAAGTGCCAAGTGTACACGGATCATAAGAGTTTGAAGTATATATTCACTCAGAAGGATCTCAACCTTAGGCAATGCTGTTGGTTGGAGCTTATTAAGGATTATGATTTGGAGATTCACTATCACCCGGGCAAGGCGAATTTGGTTGCAGATGCCTTGAGTCGAAAGGAACACGTTCATTCAGCTATTGTTGCCCAGCTACCCGATGAGATCGTTGAGGATTTCAGGAGACTCAACCTAGGAATTGTTACACACACTGAAGGAGTCACCATTGAACTGGAACCTACCTTGGAGCAAGAAATTTGTAAGGGTCAGGTTGGTGATGCTAAAATTCAAGAGATTAAGGATCTGATTACTGAAGGTAGAGGTCCAGAATTCACGAAGGATGAGCAAGGCATTGTATGGTTCAAGGATTGGATATGTGTTCCGGAGATTGATAGCCTTCGTGAGACTATATTGAAAGAAGCTCATGATTTTGATTACTCTATCCACCCTGGTAGCACTAAGATGTATCAGGATTTGAAGCAAAAGTACTAGTGGTATGGGCTAAAGAGAGATGTTGCTACACATGTGGCTAAGTGTGATGTGTGTCAAAGAGTCAAGGCCAAACATCAAAGACCAGCTGGACTATTGCACCCATTGAAGATACCCGAGTGGAAATGGGAAGAAATTGGTATGGACTTCATTGTTGGACTACCCCGCACTTCTGCAGGGTATGACTATATTTGGGTGATTGTGGATAGATTGATGAAAGTGGCTCATTTCATACCGGTGAGGACTAATTACATGGGAGCCAAGCTAGCAGAATTGTATATGACTCAGATAGTTTGTCTACATGGGGTGCCTAAGAAGATTGTGTCTGACCGAGGATCATAGTTTACCTCTTAGTTTTGGAAGAATCTGCATGAGAGCTTGGATACACAGTTGAATTTTAGTTCAGCCTACCATCCTCAGACTGATGGCTAGACAGAGAGGACTAACCAAGTACTGGAGGATATGTTAAGAGCTTGTGCTCTTAAGCATGGAAGAAGTTGGGACAAGAGTCTACCTTATGCTGAGTTCTCTTATAATAATAGCTACCAGGCGAGTTTGAAGAAGTCACCGTTTGAGGCTCTATATGGCAGAAAATGCAGGACTCCTCTATATTGGGATCAGATTGGAGAAAGACAGTTCTTTGGGCCTGAACTTATTCAAGAGGCAGAAGAACAAGTGCGAATGATAAGAGAGAATTTGAGAATTGCACAATCAAGACAGAATAGTTATGCTGATACCCGGAGAAGACTACTGGAGTTTAAGGAGGGTGATCACGTGTATCTGAAGGTGTCACCGATCTAGGGTATGAGGAGATTTAAAGTTAAAGGAAAGTTGTCCCCTCGCTTCATCGGGCCTTTCTTGATCTTAAAGCGAGTGGGAGAAGTTGCATATCAACTAGAACTACCCGATCACCTGGCAGATGTACATGATGTATTCCATGTATCTCAGCTGAAGAAGTGCCTCAGGGTACCTGAGGAGCGACTACCAATGGAGGCTCTTAGTGTTCAAGATGATCTGATGTATACGAAATATCCTATCAAGATTCTTGATACATTGACTCGTGTTACAAGAAATAAAGTTATAAAGATGTGCAAAGTGCAATGGAGTCACCATGGAGAAGATGAAGCTACCTGGGAGAGAGAAGAAGAGCTTCGCATAGATTTTCCCCATCTTTTCCTTAGTCCTTCCTAAATCTCGAGGACGAGATTCTTGTTAAGGAGGGTAGGATTTGTAATACCCAAAATTCTAGAACTTATAAAAAAGTTGATCTCCCTATGTGATTTGCCATTTACTTTTGAGACATATGCTTAATCATGGTAATGAGGGAATAAACCTTTATTAAAAAATTCAAATAAGCCATCATCATGTTGGAGTTTATGTGTTGTTGCATCTATAAACAAAAAAATACTAATGAAGATAAGTAGTGCTAAACTTGGAAATTTAGATCCAACTCACCACTTAGAAAAACAAAAGAAAATAAATGGCATGAAGAAATAAGAGAGAGCTAAATAAATACAAATAAAATATATATAAATAAAATACTATTTCATACTGATGAACTGTATATTTTGTGCACTTAACCTTTATGAAGGGATCACAACTCAAGTTGAAGTTCAAATGTTAGAATTTGAAAATATATAAAAAGGAAAGTTGGAACAGAATAAAAGAAAAATGAAATTGTGCCATCATGGGCCAACTAAACCCTTTTTTGCCCAACTCCAATTTACCACCGCGCAGCCCATCAGCCCTTCTTCCGCGTCGCTTCATTGGGGTCTCTACCGTGTGTGTCCTCCCAGTCATCCATTTGCGGGCGCGGTCATCTTCCTACCGCGCGGCGCCGACACCCCGTCCTCACACTGTCAGCCTGACGTGCTCGTTTCACTTGGAATCGGCTCCCTGCCAGTGGGTCCCACATCACCGGTCGTCTCCGCGAAGCCAGGGTTGTTGAGAACAACCCTCTCTCTGCCGCGAATTTCATCGGCCGAACCTTCGGGGGCGGAGTGGGCGTCCAGGGCATAAAGTTTTCAGGCCTTCGCGGGATTCCCCACTCCTCCTACCTCCTTCTCCCATCGTGGCCGCAACAACCACCGAACCACCGTGCGCTATACCCACCATAGATCCGCCTCCGTCGTTCTACCAATTAACCACCGTCGGGTCATTGGCGTATGATCAGGATTGATCGCGGTCAGCTACCGAAGCTAACCGTGGCATCTCTTGGCGAAGAAATCCATCGGTACGCTACCAATCGCTCGCCGTTGTCCATGCGCCGCCGTGGGGACGGACCGCACCGTGGCCAGCCTTCTCGTCGTGATCATTCTCGGTGAGACACCCCCTCCGTGTTCGCCTAGCCATCAATTTCGTTTTCTGCACGTTATTGCTCAAACTCGGTCACCGGGGTGGGAGAATTCGGCGGAGCGCCGGTGAGGAACCCGCTGTGGGTGTTGCTGCGCCCCGGCTTAGCTCTATTGGGGGGAGAGAAGATTGGTGCATGCCGTAGGATTGGGTGTTTGATCGGACGGTTCAGAGCGAGTCGCGTCTCATAAAATCGGGACCGTTGATCCCGAATCCAACCACCATGATTGCGTACCGGTTCATTTTAGTACAGATCTGATCTGGGCGGTTGGAACAAGATCCTGTGGCTCGAATTACATACTGGTTCAGCGTATGCCACTTCTAATCTGGGTCGTCCGTTGTGGATCGGGTGGCCGAGCGTTAACTACACCCCCTTCGGTCAACGACTTTGCAAAAGGAACCCTTAGCTTTACAGAAATGAACTCGCGGTCTAGTGGCACTGTCGACTGAGTCTAGGATAATTTACCCGCTAGCCCCTGCACTTCTCTGTATTTGAGGCCTAGTCCAGATAATTGATAAAACCAGGAAATTATTTAGAAAATAGTTTTTAGTACATATTTTGTTATAGAAACTTGTTTAATTTGTAGAAAATTCATATGAACTCCAAATTGATCCATTCCAGTTTCTATAATTTTGTAATATTATCCCCTATCAAGTAGTGCCACTGTTTTGGCATGAATGACATATTAAAATTTATCTAGTACTTAATCTTGTATTAAATACATAAAACCTTTAGAAATTCATAACTTAAAATCTATAACTCCAAATTTAATGATTCCAGTTTTAATGATTCCAGTTTCTATCTTCTTATTTTAATGTCTAGATTATTATTATGTATTTTATTTACATGTTTGGTGTGATGTTAATTTTTGCTATACTATGTATGTATTGTGTTGATGCGAGTAGACGAGCAAGTCACCGAGGATCCTGGTGCCCAGCAGATAGAAGTTGCTGAGCAGGAGCTCATTGAAGGCAAGTTGTGCCCTTGATCCCTTCATTTTTACCCAGTCATGTTCTTATTAATCATAATGATCTGCATAGGTTAATTTTGATGGATCCAATAGGTTACCCCAGTTTTGGCTATCTTTATACCTTGTTTTACCACTGAATATTTTTGGGGGTATGGAGATATACATCACACATTCTTAAACTTTTGTTATCAGTTATTATTTACTGTTCATGATAAGATCATTATGTTAACGGGAACATGGAGAACCACCCGGGAAAACAGTGCTACCACAAGGGTTTAAAGGGACGCCCTTGGCTGATTAACTAGGAAAGCTAGTGGATGACTACCTTACCCAAAAGGGGCAAGGGCAGTAGGGGAGTGGTCAGTGTAGGGAGGTCCTTGGGTTGATTTTGCTATGATGGCGGTCAGGCGAGGGATTCCTGCACTGGAATTTCCTATAAACTGTAGCGGGTTTTCTGAAACTAGTGGAACTTTGTAGAGGCCTCGTAGTGGTACCCTGCCTCGCTTCCTTGGTAGAGGTGTATGGGGTCTGATCAACTCCGTGGCAAATGGGTAACACGACTTGTGGGTAAAGATGCGCAACCTCTATAGAGTGTAAAACTGGTATACTAGCCATGCTCACGATCATGAGCAGCTCGGACACTCACATGATTAATTTATGGAACTTAAACTCAATTTATCATTTCATTGCATCTAGGATTATTTTATTATTACTTTTACTTATTATTACTATGGTTTGGTATTTACTTGCACATGGTATCTGCTAATAAAATTTTGACCAACTTATAAAAGCAATGCTCAGCTTCAGCCTTTATTACTTTGATTTGCCTTACACTTCACATGAACTCCCACCTTTGGTGAGTTCACGCACATTATTCCCCACAACTTGTTGAGCGATGAACATGTGTGAGCTCACTCTTGCTGTCTCACACCCCCCATAGGAGAAGAGCAGGTGGTCGAAGACGATCCGCCTAACACTGAGGCTTTCGACTTGATCTAGGTGGCGTCTCCCAGTCTGCTTTGTGGCGCCAGGGAATAATATTTAGTTCGCTTATTTTATTATTTATTTTTGTAAGACTTCTGCTATATAATAAGTACATTTATGATATTTATGACATTTATCTCTATGCACTCTGTAATTATATGTGTTGTCTTCTCTGGCGCATATATGAGATGCACCCGGCTTTGTTCCTTAAATCCGGGTGTGACATTTGTAAAGGCCTCATAGTGTTACCCTGCCTCGCTTCCTTGGTAGAGGTGTATGGGATTCATGACCCCTTGGCAGATGGGTAACATGACTTGTGGGTAAAGGGTACAACCTCTACAGAGTGTAAAACTGGTATACTAGCCGAGCTCACAGTCAAGAGCAACTCAGGACTCTCGCATGATTAAATTATGAAACTAATTTCAATTTGTTATTTGCATTTGCATGGGATTATTTATTAATTTTGTTCTAGTATTATTCTGGTATGGTATCTACTTACACTTAGTAATTGCTAATAAAATTTTGACCATCCTTAAAAATAATGCTCAGCTTTAACCCTTATTGTTGATCAGCCTTACACATCACATGAACTCCCACCTTTGGTGAATTCATGCACATTATTCCCCACAACTTGTTGAGTGATGAACATGTGTGAGCTCACCCTTGCTGTCTCACACACCCCACAGGAGAAGAACAGGTGGTTCAAGGGGAGCCACACAGCGAGGTGTTTGACTTGATCTAGGTGGCGTCTCCCAGTTGACTTTATGGTGCCAAGGATGGACTTTAGTTTGTTTTATATTTATCTTTTATTTTGTAAGACTTCCGCTATGTAATAAGTACTCTGATGATATTGTGACATTTATCTCTATACATTCTGTTATTATATGTGTCGTCTTCTTTGGCGCATATATGAGATGCACCCGGCTTTGTCCCTTAAATCCGGGTGTGACAACACTGCAGATATCGAAATAAAAGTTGTTCTCCACTGGAGGATTCTCAGTCTACGAGACAACTTCTTCCTCTACTACGAATTCTTCATCGTGTTCTATACATGAGAATACATGTACATGAATGCTCATGCTATGTTATGAATATGCAATCATGCAATAGAAATATAGTAAGTTACATCTTGAATACAACTTTCCTTCACAGTACGAATCAATTACTAAGATTTCCTAGTTAGGTGTTCCTTTAGGATTAATATTAAATAATTAATCCTATGAAGCCAGTTATTGGGTTTTCTGGCCAAACAGTGTTCAAACCATTTCAAATTTCACTCAGGGTCTTTGACCATCATATTAAGCCTACCCAAAAAGTTTTATGATTTTTAGATTTACTAAACTATTTCTAAAATTCTAAAAGACTTTATTGAAGCACCTTTAAATGCTACATAATTCCAGGTTTAAAATAAGAATCTTGGAATTATTTTTATTAAATACTACTTGATTTTAGGAATCTAACAAAATTGGTCTCATAATTTTATCAGTTTCCTGCTGTTTTTATGGATTTCCCAAGCTAACAGTAAAAAGAAAAGAATAAAACCTAAATAGTAACGAGCTGAATTCAGCCCGACAGGCCCAAACCCACGTAGAAACCGAGCGCGTCCGCGCCCGCGTTGGTCAGTTTTTGTCGGGGTCCCTAGGGTTTCAAATAACCAGTAAAGAGTCCCTGAGCACTATTCATGTGTTTCACTGACAATTGCGCATAAGCCCTCCTATTTCTATTTCTTCACGACTCCAGTCCCCGACCACACGCCGGTCGAACACTTGGCCAGAATCGTGTGTACTGTAACACCCCAGGTGTTACCCAAGGCCCTGGCCAAAGGGACACACTTATGTCCTATTTATCCTATATGCTAAATTGGAAAGTGAAGGCACTAAAAGCTTTAGAATCATGGCTAAGCTAAGTATTGATCATAATAAGAGAGATACCCTAGCCTTCATACATTCTCACTCATGAAAAGATTCTAAAACCCTAATTTCCCCCTTAAGCCATCAAACCCTAAACATGGGATAAAAGGGAAAAGATTATGCAAATGGCCAAATCATGAAAGGAAACCTTTACCAAAGATGAAGTATATTAGTAAATCTACAAAAAGTATTAAGGAAGATATTACAAAAAGGCCCAACAAAAACCCCAAATCAGTTCACTAAGTGGAAAGCACACTAGAGCCATCAAAATTTCTCTAAGTCCCAAATCAACCCTAGCTTAAAGATCAGATGTGTTCACCCTTGTGCTGGCACCAAAACCACTTGGTCCAAATAACAAAAAGTGGCCAAACTACTCAATGCACACCCCTGAAAAATTTGAACCCAAACCAGGGTCGTTTGACACGGTTGGCATCCTTTTTGTCGCTGGTGAACAATGTAGACAAACAAGACATGGCGCCACCATATCTTCTCAACTAGGTCAGATCTTCCCTTGGAACTTACATGAACTAGCTAGCCCTAGGTGCCAGGAAGAAATCTTGCACAAGGCATTTGGCGAGATTCACACGTTTGTGAGCTCTGCAGGCGCAAGAACTTGGGCAGATGAACACGACCATGTGTTCGACGTGCCCTAGCAACGCCAGAGCACGCCCTCGGCGCTCGGCCCGTGCTCGCAGCCCCGCGCCATGTCACCCCGCGCCCACGCCCATGCCCGTGGATATAAAACCCACACCGATCTCGACCGTACACCCCCGCATGCTCCTAACCCTACCTGAGCCCAAGTTCACCGGCGTTTGCCCAGAGAACGGCGTGCCAGTGGCCTCGCAAGCCACGACCACCGTAGACCGGCCAAGCTAGCCATCCCCCCACCCCATCCGACCCTTGGGTTAGCTTCTCCGGGACTCAGTGAAGCTCCCCAAGCCGCGGATTGGACACCACCTCACCGGAGACACCGGATCGACATTGCCAGACTTCAACCGGCCGTCGTCGCACGTAGACCGAGCCCCAAGGTAAGCCATTCGGTGATTCCTTGTACCTATAGCATCTGTAGCATCCAGTGAAGCTCCCCATGCCTTTTGATTGAACCCTACCGCCGTGAGCAGGCCGGAGCACACACCACCAACGAGACCGACCGCCTACGCACGCGGTCAGCCCTATTCCGGCCATCACCAACGACGATCCGCACCTTGACGTGACCGCTAGGACCTCCCGGACCTCACCCAGCCCTTCATCGGACCTCCCTCGCCGCCGGTAAGCCGCGCCACCCTTTTTCCTCTCCATGGTCACTGTTGTAATGGGGAGGAGCCCGGGTTGAAAGAAAGAAAAGCCAGGGGGGTTTTGCGAGGTCAGTGACTCAGGGAAATAGTTTCGCAGGGGCACCGTTGAAAGGAATAGTTAGCGGAAACCCCAGGGGCCTCGGTGCAAACCGGTTTTCTTTAAACCTTTTTAAGTTTTATTCCTTTAAATGAATATAGAACTTGCAAAATTCATAACTCGAATTTTGTCCAACCAAATTTGGTCAAACCAATTTTGCTAGGTCCTAAATATTATGAACTACTTAGGAAAAATAACAAACACCCTGAGTACTACAAGACTTTTAGAGTTTTAAATTAATTAAGTGTACTGCCCAAAACTAAATAAATAGAGGAAAAATAGAAATACTTTTGGACTGAGGTTAAGAAAAATTGGAGATACACTTAACTACTAACTACCCTGTTTAAAAATGTTAAACTCCTCAGTACACCAGATTAAGGAGGGATTACCCAAACATTGAGAAAATGAAAAAGGGAATTTAAAATAAGAAACAGAGGGCAACCACATTTTTCCTAGCTTGCTTAAGCAACATAGTTCATAAGAAAATTTTGTTGATCCCTCTGTTAGTGCAAAAGAAATGCATCACATTTTATTTCATAAAAATAGTAAGAACTTAGAAAAATCCTAGAAAAATAACCCTAAGGAGAAACCACCCCAATCCTTGGGATAACTGATAATATGCTAGTATGAATCTAGGAGAAATATAAGTTCTATTGTTTGATATTTTTCAAATGACAAGTTAGTTATAAGTGCCCTTTTGACATTAAACTTTAGAAAATCACAACAAAATAACCATTAGGTCACTTTCTATGATTTTTGGCGTAGAGACCTATTATCACCCATAAATCTTGGCAAAAATAAATTTTAGCACAGGACCCTCACCTAAATCAGAGCTGTAGTACAAAGTGACCATCTACCCTCACTTTTGTCATTTTTTCCCAAGGTTTATCTAATTTAATTCTAACCTCAAATTTGTAGAATAAACTACAAAGACCAATGTTTAACTACTGTAATTTTTGCAACATTTTTGGAAAAAGCTAAATTACCATGGTAGTTCAAGAGCACTCAAAAAAATAAGCATAAATAGAAAGTAAAAGGGACATTGTGGAAGAAATTAATATTATACAACTAAACCTCTCTAGGAGTCCAATAAAACATAAAGGAGATAATTGACATCCTTAAGTTCACTACAGACCCAAAAATAGTTGTGTACAAAACATTAGGAGCACCATCCGATAAAGAATCCCAAGTTTATCCACTGTTTTACTATTGTTTCACCATACATAGTATTTACCAAATTGACATGTCATTAATATGCATGTATCTTATTCATTGCATTCGATACATTGTAATCTCGCTGACAGAGAGTACGTCCTCATTCCGGAGCAAGGAGTTGCTCAGGAGGTAGTCCAGGAGCCAGCACCAGAGCCTGCTACTGAGGACCTGCCTGCCCTAGCTTTTGAAGGCAAGCCCCGGTTTTATGCATAACCATTATATATATGCTACTTTACTGCACTTAATGATTGTAGGTTTGTACTGTGCACTTAAGTGTAGAAGTTGACTGAAACCCTAGTTGCATGAACTCAGGATTCCTTTTGAGATGGATACTAGTATGCTAGGTCGAGTTGCTGCTTTGCTAATCAGGGATCTCGGTAGAAGTCGAATGATTTTTCTAGCACTCGCGCGATGTCAGGAATTGGTTGTACCATTTTTATATCGTAATGATGATGGTCTGTGGACAACGATCCATGGGGATGTGTTGTCTACAAGACGGAAATTGGAATAAGGATTAAGGTGTGGTACCTTGTGTCAAGCGTTTGAACGTACTAAACACATGCCGATAAATATGGTAAATCAGTAAGCCTAGTGCCTGAGTGAACCTGCCCGCAGACTTTATCCCTCACGCGACCTGAGACGTGGTCTCCCATTCCGGTTATGGTGGGTACAAGTGCGGTTACTGCACGACGACAGTCGGGGTAAGTGAGGCATTGTACGCCAAGGCAGTGAGCCCTGTTCTGTTGACGGGGAATCGAATCGATGGGGACGGTTGATATGTGTGGGGACGGAGTGCCTCGCCACGTCGTGTGTTTAGGTTTACCTTGCAAGGTTTAAAACTCGATTCGAATCGTCTGCTTCTCGCAGCTAATTAGACTGCTTGATCCATGCTGCTACATTGAGTAATAAGTGGAAATGAGATGATTGGCAAAGGATGTTGATTGATAAAATGTTTGATACCATGTATGGTTAGCTAGGTACACATCTAGTCTAAAAGGATCATACTAAAACTGGAAAAGCTAAAACTTGATTTTAGACTCAGCTAGTGCCTTTGGCAAACCAAACCCCTCAGCCAAATAGCTGCATGTCTAGAGGTAGAGGAGTAGACTCCTCACACCGGGTAAGTCTAGCTGTCGGTGTTTTGGGTCCGACCGCACACCCGGGGTTACCCCTCAAGGTGCTTTTAGAAGTAGGACGGTGTTATCGACTATAGCTCAATGGTTCGTGCCGGTTGCACGAGAAACAGTAGACAATGGTTTACAGGTTTGTGCCGCTTTGAAATGCATAACACCCTACGTCCTGGCGAGAGTGCTTTATGTGGTGGGTTACAAGGTAGTTCTCTGGTGCGAGGAACGTGGAGAGTTGGGGTGGATGGCTGAGTAGTGAGTTCGATCATTTCTGAAGGGGTGCCCCCTAGGCCTTATATATTCGACCGTGGGGCAATACATGCTGATATGATAACCACGTGCACCTAAGAAATAGTGAACCGATTGGGCCTATCTTCCTATAATTCCGCCGACCCATCCTCGCTCGGTTCCGTCGTACGGGGCTCCAGCGCGGGAAGGTCGGGTCTCTGTTGTGATTACTTGCTCGAAGTCGTTGGGCCGTCTGGGCTTGCACCGGTCCGGCCTTGTGCCGATCCGCTTCACTGGCCGTCTCTCCCAGGCCCACCAGGAGATGACCTCATGAATTATGGAGCCCTTGGACCCTTCGTGAGGTCTTTTATCCTTCTGGTGGACCCGGGGGATATCTGTCCCCCACAAGCCCCCGATCTTTGGGTCGATTTTGAAAAAAATGGCCTAATGATCCTAGGTCTAGCTTCCAGTCTTTTGATTTTAACAAGAAAACGCCTTAGGGATAAGCTTGCCGGGCCAACGCTTCTGAGTTCTGAGTGGTCCGATAAAAACAATTTTTCACTGCCTTCTGCTTTTATTGCTCGAAATTTAGTGTTCTGTCTCAGACTCTTGCTTCGAAGGTCAGCATTTCGTACTATAGGACTTCGAACTTCATTGGGCGGTGTAGCCCCCGAGCTTCGAGTGGATTTTTGAAAATAATCCACTCGAAGGTCTTCACTTCGAGTATTATCAGAAATCACTTTCATCTTCCACTTGTACTTTGTCGAAGGTCAGCCTTGTATTGATCTTACCCTATGCTTTAGAGGTCAGCATTGTCTTGATCTAAGGTGATGATTCATTGGGTGCACCGAAGGTGCTCCCAATGGGTGTAGCCCCCGAGCTTCAAGTGGATTTTTTGAAAATAATCTACTCGAAGATCTTCATTTTATGCCTTTTTCCAGTAATCTTCATCCCTCCTTGCCGAATGCCTTGGAGGTCAGCACAATGTTATTGATATTACGCTTTAGAGGTCAGCGTATATTTTGTCTTTGAGGCCGAGTTCGTGATCTGCCCATATCTTGCTAGGCAGTGCAATTTATTTGATCTGTGACTGATTGGACGTTCGACAGGTGACCCTTGGCTAGTCTTCGTTATCACTTCTTGCTTCAATGCTTCTGTCGATTAGACTTGTACCTTGTTGGCTATATTTGGCTTTCCTTTGATCCTAATTGATATCTCACTTTTGTCTTGAAGTATTCATTGCACGTACTGCAAGGATGTGACAGTTTTGAAAAATATACCGATAATTCCTGGGCGTCCCCCCCAATGGGTGTAGGCAGGGGACGGCTTGGTACGCTGAGTGTTTTAGCAAACTGCTTCTAAGTGGTAACTTGATGTGAGCGCGGGTGTAATCATATCGCCCGCGCAGTTGACTGGAGTCCCAATGGGTGTTGTGTTGCGTGAAACGGCGTCAGCCGCCTGACGTGTCTTCAGACGGTTTGAATTGCATATTGAATTTTTGCGACTGTTCAGTGGCCGTGGTAGGAGGAGAGCGGTTGCCTTCTTCTTCTATAAATAGTGTTCTTGCTTCCCCGGCATTTTCACATCCCTTACTGCTCTCTGCTGCTTGCTCTCTTCTTCTTCCTTATTCTCCACCATGGGCAAGAGTAAGAAAGGTAGCGGTTCTTCGCCTCGCTCTGATGACAAGCGCAAACGTGAACCGACTCCTCCTTCGGAGGACTTCGGCAACTCGGAGTACTCGGAGGAGGAGTTCTCCTCCGAGTCCGAGGGATCTCCGGCCCCCATCTCTCCCCCGACGTCGTCTGATGATTCAGACGACTCCCAGGGGATTGCCGCGGAGGTCTGGACCTACATCCGGGCCGTCAAGCGCGCCGGGCTCGAGGGCTCGGATGAGTCGGAGTACTCCTCGGACTCGTCCGAGGAGGGCAGCGGCGGCGATGGCGGAGAAGGCGACGATGACGGAGGCGACGGTGACGGCGGCGACGGCAGCGACAAGGGCGGTGACGGCAGCGGCAAGGGTGGCGGCGGCAAGGGCAGCAGCAGTAAGGGCGGCAGCAGGGGCAGCAACCAGGCCAGTGGCTAGATGCCACTGGTTTTAGATGTTAGTGTAGATTAGTAGTAGAAATAGTATTAGTGAAATAATGTAGTGCTAGTAGTAGTATAGAGTAGTGGAATGTAATGTAGTAGTAGTAGTGGGGAAGTATCAACTCATAACGAGTTGATTCGTAAGTTCTGTAACTTCCCTTTATGAAGAACGATTTCTTCTCCTCCTGTGTTAATTACTTTGCATCCTAGTCAGTTGATGATCGTCGCCATATTCATTGTCCATGATGTTCTCTGTCTGCTATGCTTGAGTAGTAACTCGGAGTTCTCGAATCATTCTTCCGTTCGTTTTCTCTGCGTCGTCGGTGCCTCAGAAGCAATGGCCGAGTCACTCGGTGTCACATTGTCGCTTTTAGGGGTGACGGCCGAGTTATTATTGACAACATTAGCGCTTCTGAAGTAGCGTCCGAATGATGGCGGGGCCACATCGGTGTTTTTAGAATTAACTACCGAGTGGTTACTGGTGATGTCAGCGTTATAGAGGCAACGACCGAGTGACTGATGGCAACGTCGGCGTTTTTAGAGGTAACAGCCGAGTGACTGATGGCGACGTCGGTGTTTTAGAGGTAACAGCCGAGTCAATTTGGGTCGCGTCGGCCGTTTTGGAAATAACGACCGAGTGATGACATGGCACGCCAGCTTTTTTTAGAAATAGCAGCTGAGTGATGACATGGCACTGCCAGCATTTTAGAAATAACCGCTGAGTGATGACATGGCACGCCAGCATTTTAGAAATAACCGCTGGGTGATGACTGGGCACTTTTTGGAAACGGCATCTGGCCTGGGAAAACCCCATATGTACTATACTGTTGTGTGTCTCCACATTCCGTGCCCTAGTTCTTGCTTTCCTACATCTAGGCTCTCTCTGCTGTTTTGCGAGTCTGCTTCCGCTCCGCTCGCCGGCGAGATTGAGATGGCGCCCAAGCGGAAAGCCTCGAGTTCGTACGTTGCGTTCATTCCCCCCATCAATCCCAACAGCCAGTTGCCTTTCGCAGGTAACCATATGTCTGTTGTTTCTGAGTCTGACCTTCTCCATCTTGTGTCCATCGGAGTTCTTCCTTCGAAAGAGCTCTGTTCCTGGCGGATCTGCTGTGGGGTCACTGTTCCAACAGAAGACACCCATGAGTCTGTTGTTTACGTTCCATTCCTCCTCCGCGGCCTTGCTCTTCCTATTTCTCCCTTTTTCCGCGGTCTCCTTGATATCTATCACTTGAATCTGACCCATCTGAACCCCAATTCCATTCTGCAAATCTCCATCTTTGTTCATTTATGTGAGGCTTTTCTTGGTGTTCTGCCGCACTTTGGCCTGTGGAAGTTCTTGTACCATTGTCGGCCTGGGATGGCCGGAGGGCAGCACCAACTGGTAGGGGGCGCGAGCTTGGAGATGCGCCGTGGGAGGAAGACTGATTACCTTGACATCCCACTCAAGGACAGCATCATAGGATGGCACTTAGAGTGGTTTATCGTGGAGAATCATGGGAGTTCCCTTCCACCACAGTCAGGGAGACAGCCGGATGTTCGCACTCCGAGCTGGACCGAATCCCCCACAGACTAGGAGGTGGCTGAGGCAGGGGCTCTGTTGGCTGAAGTTGGGTTGTTGAAGGAGAGAGGTCTGACTGCAGAGGTTGTGGTTGCTGACTTTGTCTTCAAGAATCTTCAGCCCTTGAAGGACAGGGCATACCCGGCCTATCTATACCGAGGCCTGGCTGACTCAACCTGGGTCACCAACAGAAGAATTCCTGCTGTGGACTTGGTAAGCCGGCTCGAAATGATACTCAGAGGCAATGTATCAAACGTTGGCGCCCCTGTTGCATATTCGGCTTGGAACCTGCCTCCTTCCAAGGCCTTCACTCATTTTGTGTCAAATCCTCCTGCTGGTGATGGCGGTTTGGGCCTTAGAGTGCGACCCTCTGCCGAAGAAGTTAGCGCTTTGGTTGCTTCGCTTGAAGAAATTCCTGATGATGAACGACAGGTTTATTTTGAGGTGCCTTTGGATCCCAGTGATGCAGAAATAGGTGCTATGCTGGATATGTTGGCTGGGGATTCTTCCGATGCCACCCCTGCTGAAACATTGGTGGTGGTGCCCATCCCTGGGGTTGACAAAGCTTTGGACGCTCAGAAGTCTGCCAATGTTCGTCCAAAACGTTCTCGCCGAGCCGTTCAAGCCTCTCTTCCTGTTGAGGGGGAGAAAAAGAAGAAGAGATGTCTTCATCGGGTGTCTAGCTTGGATCAGGGTGCCGGTCCTTCTGCTCCTGTTGCTGAGGAAGTGCCAGTGCCTGAATTCACTGAAGCTGACCCTAATGGGTGTGACCCGTCTGACGCTGATCCCAATGGGTGTGTTGTCCGTGTTGTTGATGAAGATGATGAAGAAGAGGACGAAATCCCTCTGATTTGGAAGAACAGCCGCCGTTACATAGCCAGTGGGGAAAGTAGCGGTGTTCCTTCTCCAGCCTTGTCTGCCCTCATTGGTCTGCAAGAATTATCTCTGGCGAACTTTGATCAGACTCTCGAGGACATGATTCCAGAAGATCTGTTATCAGAACCGGCAGATGGTGGCGCGATGGATGTTTGTGTTGATGTGCTCGACGCCGGGTTGGGGTCCTCTCGGGCAGCGTCCCGCGCCTCATCAATCTTGGAGCTCGGTCTTGAGGGTCAGGAGGCTGGTCTGGATTGCCCTGCTCCCATGGAAGTGACTGAGGGACCTTTAGCCTTAGAAGTTGCTGCTGCAGAGAACTCGGCTCTCAATGATGGTGTTGGCGCTTACCCAGCCCCCGAGGGTGTTGCCGGAGATGATCCGGCTCGGATGGGTAGCGCAAACTACTACCCAGCCCCCGAGGGTGTTGCCGGAGATGATCCGGCTCGGATGGGTAGCGCAAGCTATGATCCAGCCCCCGAGGGTGTCCGAGAGGGTTCTCCCTCTTGCACTTCCATGGATGTTCATGTAGGGTCTTCTCCTCCAAACTCTGGTTGCATGGTGACAGCCCAAGCCTTTGGTCAAGGGGTTGCTTTAGAGGCCAGCGTAACTGATGATAGAGTTTTGGGTTCCGCTGATGACACTGAATTGGTCCCTGCTGAATCGTTGCTAGTTGCTCCAGGTGGTGATCCTTTGCCAAGCCATCAGTTGATCTCTCACGATTTGGGAGTCGCCTCCTTCTTCTCCAACTTCCAAGTATTTTGGTTTCTTCTGGTCTGACTTTTACCCAAGAAGATAATTATTCTCATGCTTGTCTGGTTTTTAATGCCAGGCATTGGTCGATGAGATGTCCAGTCGGCTGAGGTTGCAGGGTGTTCCTGTCCTAGAAGGAGCTTTGTCTCTGGCACGTTGGAATCCGGTGCTGCTTCAGCGGCGTGTTTCTGACTTAGAGGCGGCGAATGCTAGTCAGTGCTCTTTTGCTTCCTATTGGCTACCTTATTAAACTACTTCTTATTTTAGCCCCTTTGCTTGACTATTTCTCGCCAGATATGACTCGGCAGTATTCTGATCTTAAAGAAAAACATTCTCAAGGTCAAGCTGCACTAGTCCAGCAGTGCTCTGATCTTGAGGAAAAGTATTCCCAAAGTCAGACTGAGCTGGCCCAAGTTTCTTCTTCTCTGAATGATGCTAACATGTTGAACTCTACTCTTCGCGCTCAGCTCGACTCTGAAAAGGTGACCTGTGAATCCGGGTTTTGTTTTGCTGTGCTCTTATTGCTTGCTTGATGTTTGAAGAAGTTGATTCTTGCTTGCAGGAAGAAAAACGTGCCCTTGTTACTTCTCGTGACAATCTTGACAGGCTATACCGTGACTCTAGCAACTCGCTGACCATCTTGGAGAGGAGTCATCGCTTCACCAAGGAGGAGTTAGACAATCTTCATTATAAGCTGCAGGAATCCTTGGATGACGTGATTCGCCTCAGGCAGTTGATATCGGCCAAAGATGCTGTCATCAAGAATCTGCGTGCTTCCAAGAAATCCGTCGCCCAGGATCTAGAGACCGCTCAGTTGACTATCAAGGTTGCTGAAGAGACTTCCGCTACTCTAAGGGCCCAGCGCGATAAAACTATGGATAAAGCTATTCGCGCGGGGCGGATTCTGATGAGGAGACCTGGTGTGGTTGTCCCTGACGACATAGTGGCAGATGTGAACGCTGTTCCTGATTCCTCCAGTCGTCCTTCTTCGTTGGTTGCTCCTGAGAAGAACGTTGCAAAATAGAAAAACACTGTATGCTTTGAGCACGTGGTTAACTTGCTTGGATGTTTCGTTAGAGGACACGTTTTAGTACTGAATGCTACTATTGTTCTCCTATTGTTTAGAATTCAACGGTGTCTATATTTGTAGAAGTAAAATGCAGCGTAATGGTTTCGAGACTTCTTCGTGGGACATAGAGGCCGTCCCTGGATGAGTAACCGTATACGCGTTGAGTATGTAGCGCCAGTTTGAGTTAGTTTCAACTCCAACTGATCGCTTCGTTGGTGCGGTATAGTGGCCACCCTGAGTTAAGTAAGCGCGAGCATGTTGCACCGTCTTAAGTCGTTGCCGACTTAAGCCGATTGCTCCGTTAGCTTGGCGTAGTGGTCACCCCGAGTTAAGTCAGCGTGAGCATGTTGCACTGTCTTAAGTCGTTACCGACTTAAGCCGATTGCTCTGTTAGCATGGCATAGTGGTCACCCCGAGTTAAGTAAGCGTGAGCATGTTGCACCGTCTTAAGTCGTTGCCGACTTAAGCTGATTGCTCCGTTAGCAGGGCATAGTGGTCACCCTGAGTTAAGTAAGCGTGAGCAAGTTGCACCGTCTTAAGTCGTTGCCGACTTAAGCCGATTGCTCCGTTAGCAGGGCATAGTGGTCACCCCGAGTTAAGTAAGCGTGAGCATGTTGCACCGTCTTAAGTCGTTGCCGACTTAAGCCGATTGCTCCGTTAGCAGGGCATAGTGGTCACCCCGAGTTAAGTAAGCGTGAGCATGTTGCACCGTCTTAAGTCGTTGCCGACTTAAGTCGATTGCTCCGTTAGTTGGGCACAGTGGTCACCCCGAGTTAAGTCAGCGTGAGCATGTTGCACCGTCTTAAGTCATTGCCGACTTAAGCCGATTGCTCCGTTAGCAGGGCATAGTGGTCACCCCGAGTTAAATAAGAATGCAGGTCGGCAATGAATAATTTGAGCGCTCTTGAAGTCTTCTCATCGATGATATATTTCTCAGTTTACAGAGTACATTGTCGTCCCAATAGCTTTCAAAATACAGCTAGGGGTAAAATTTCCTGAGGTGTTCTATGTTCCATGAGTTCCCAATTTCTGTTCCGTCCATCTGAGTAAGGCGATATGATCCCGGCCGAGTGACTTCTGCTACTATGAATGGTCCTTCCCATAGAGGTGACAATTTGTGCCGTCCCTCCCCCGCTAGAATTCGGCGGAGGACGAGATCTCCCACTACGAAGGATCGACGTCGTATGGCCTTATCATGATAGCGCCTCAGAGTTTGCTGGTATCGCGCTGATTGAATCACCATGTTCAGCCGTTCTTCTTCGAGTACATCAACATCCTCTAGCCTAGTAGCCTTAGCTTCTGCTATGTTTTCAAAGATCAACCTTGGCGCCCCAAACTTGAGATCCGCGGGTAGTACTGCCTCTGATCCGTAGACCATGAAGAAAGGAGTATTTCCATGCAGAGCTCGACTAGGTTGAGTTCTAAGGCTCCAAACAACGTAGGGCATCTCCCTTATCCATTTTCCCGTGAACTTTTCATTTTTATCGAAGACTTTTTTCCAGAGGGCCTCCAATATCATCCCGTTAGCTCTTTCAACCTGCCCGTTGGCTCTTGGGTGTGCCACCGAAGCATATTTGATCTGAATGCTCTTCAGCTCACAGAAATCAAAGAACTCTGGACTTGTGAAGTTGGATCCCAGGTCAGTTATGATGCTATTCAGTATTTCGAATCTGAATATTATGTCTTGTATGAATTCCACTGCCTTAGCTGCAGTTAAGGAAGCAATGGGTTTGAACTCTATCCATTTAGTTAATTTGTCAATAGCCACCAGTACATGAGTGTATCCTCCTTGAGCTTTCTTGAAAGGCCCAATCATATCCAATCCCCAGCACGCGAATGACCAAGTTATGGGTATAGTCTGCAGTTGCTGTGCTGGTAGATGCTGCTGTTTTAACAGGTACTAGCAGGCTTCGCACCTCTGGACTAACTCGGCTGCATCACTCTTCGCTGTTGGCCAATAGAAACCTAACCTGAAGACCTTCCCAACCAGGGTCCTAGATGCTGCGTGTAATCCACATTGCCCAGCATGGACCTCGTCCAGAAGTTGCTATCTAGTAGCTGAGAGAATGCATTTCATGAGGACTCCTGATGCACCCCTTCTGTATAGTGTTTCCCCAATGAGTGTATAGTGAGCTGATTGTCTTGCGATGCGCTCGGCTGTATTCTTGTCATCTGCCTCCTCCTCATTTTTTATATATTTGATGATCGGCCTCCTCCAGTCATCAGAATCTGACTCTGGTTGGTTCAAAGTATTACATTCTTCTGCCTGATCCAGTGAGATGCTTGGGTGTGATATTTCTTGAACAAAGACTCCAGGTGGGACCTGAGTTTGTCTGGATCCTAGCTTGGACAACGCATCAGCTGCCGTGTTTCGATCTCTCTCTACGTGGTGAAATTCCAGACCTTCAAATTCATCTTCTAATTTCCGGACGGCAGTGCAGTATTTTCCCATGGAATCGCTTGAACAATCCCATTCTTTGTTTATCTGACTTATGACTACCATAGAATCTCCATATACCATCAGTCTCTTGATGCCCAGTGATATAGCAATGTTCAGCCCGTGAATCAGAGCTTCATATTCTGCTGCATTGTTAGAGGCTGGAAATAACAATTGTAAGGCATATCTGAGGTGTTTGCCTCCAGGTGTAGTAAAGAGGATTCCTGCGCCTGCTCCCTGCAGCTTTAACGAGCCATCAAAATACATTCGCCATATTTCTGTAGTTTCTGGGTTATCTGGTACTTGTTGTTCAGTCCACTCCGATACAAAGTCAACCAGTGCTTGAGTTTTAATGACAGTACGAGGTCGAAATTCAATGTCGTGAGATCCTAGCTCGCAGGCCCACTTGGCTATTCTCCCAATGGCTTCTTTGTTGTGAAGAATATCTCCTATCGGAAATCCCGTGACTACTATGACTTTGTGGTCGTCAAAGTAGTGACGGAGCTTGCGTGCAGTTAGAAGTACATGCATATAATAGCTTCTGAACTTGAGGGTATTTTTTCTTCGAGGGACCCAGAACTTCACTGATGAAATAAACAGGATGTTGCACTGGATAGGCATGTCCTTCTTCTGCTCGCTCGACTACCAACGCGGTGCTCACCATGTGAGTCGTGCAAGAGATATATAGCAGCAAATCTTCAGCTGGTTGAGTCGACATGGCTCGTCGTGGCGGTTTCAGCACCGGTGGCATCGTCAAGAACTTTTTCAATGCGTCTAGGGCTTCCAGTGCTTCTGAAGTCCACTGAAACTTGTCCACCTTCTTGAGTAACTTATAAAATGGTAAACCTTTTTCTCCTGGCCTGGATATGAATCTGCTCAGGGCTGCCATACATCCGGTAAGTCTTTGAACTTTCTTCTGTGATCGCGGTGCCTCCATCCTCATGATAGCTTCGATCTTTTCTAGATTAGCTTCAATTCCCTGGTGGCTGACAATAAACCCGAGTAATTTTCCTGCTGGTACCCCGAAAACACATTTTTCGGGATTAAGCTTCCTTCTATATCGTCGTAGACTGTTGAAAACCAGCTGTAAATCTTCAATGAAATTTTCCAAATTTTCTGTTTTGATTACCACGTCGTCCACATAAGCTTCCACACGCTTGCCCCAGTGATCGGCTAAGCATGTTTGAATAGCTCTCTGATAAGTCGCTCCAGCGTTTTTGAGGCCGAACGGCATGGAGGTATAGCAGAAAGCACCGAATGGAGTGATGAACGCTGTTTTTTCCTCGTCTTCTTTCGCCAGGCTAAACTGATGATACCTAGAGTAGTAATCCAAGAAGGACAGCATAGAACATCCAGCGGTGGAATCTACCACCTGATCTATCCTAGGGAGCCCGAAGGGATCCTTTGGACAGTGTTTGTTGAGATCCGTATAGTCGACGCACATGCGCCAATCCACCTTATTCTTTTTGAGTACAAGAACAGGGTTAGCTAGCCACTCGGGATGTAACACCTCTCTAATAAATCCAGCCGCGACCAAGCGAGCCAGCTCAGCGCGAATGGCCTCTCTCTTGTCGGGCGTGAAACGATGTAGATTTTGCCGAATCGGCCTCGCCTGGGGGTAGACCTTCAATTTGTGCTCGGCCAGTTCTCTCGAGACTCCCGGCATATCCGCAGGTTGCCATGCGAATACGTCTCGGTTTTCTTGCAGGAACTGGACGAGCGCGTTCATCAACGAACCCGAGGTTGATGATGGCAGTCTTGCGTTCATCAGCGAACCCGAGGTTGATCCTTTTAGTTTCTTCAATCGGCCGCATAGAGGTCACAGCTTGAGCCTCGTTCGCGGGTACCGCGAGGTCTTCTTCAGGCTTTGAGTTTGCCTGCATAGAAGAAGTCGCTGATGGTTTGGTGGTGAGGGCCGCCTGGATGGCCACTCGGAAACATTCTGCGGCGCCTTGGAAGTCAGCGCGCACAGTTATGTTCCCTTGTGGTCCTGGCATCTTCAGTATCATGTATGTGTAATGTGGAATGGCCATGAATTTCGCCAAGTCCAGGCCTCCCGATGATGGCATTGTACCCACAATCGAAGTTTGCCACCTCGAACCTCAGGTACTCGGTTCTGTAGTTTTCCGGAGTCCCGAAGGTGACCGGCATGTACATGTGGCCCAGCGGATATTCTCCTTCAGTCGGCATGATGCCGAAGAAGGGTGTGTCCAACTCATGGAGCTCTTTGAGGTGAACTCCCAATCCTTGGAGCGTTCGGGGGAAGGTGACGTTGATGCTGCTCCCCCCGTCCACTAATACCTTCTTCACCCTGCTCTCTCGGATCACCGGATCGACGAGGAGCGGGTATTTGCCTGGGTGATCGAAGTTAAGCCACTGATCTGCCCGAGTGAAGGTGATCGGGTGCTCTGACCATCGGTACAGAGCGGGAGGACCAGTGGTCGCCACCAGTATTTGGCGATCGTTGAGCTTTTGTTGTCTCTTGTTTTCCTGCGATCCGTGTTCGCCGAAGATGACGTTGACCTCTCTGTCGACACGTGGGAAGGCTCCTCCTCCTCCCTCCTCTTGTTGTTGGGGTTGTCGCGGTTCTCCTGGTCCTCCCCGCGGCGGAGGAGGGGGTAGAGGTTGGAAGGGTCGGCCGTGTCCGACGGAGTGCTTGAAGTCTCTGCAGTTCTGAAGGGTGTGGCGCATGTCTTTGTGGTATGGGCACTGGGCATCAAGGATGTCGTCCAGCGTGCGTTCGCCTCCCCAAGGTCCTCCTCGGGCGCGAGAGGCGGGCGGTCCAGCGGCGTGGACCTCTTCGCGAGGCCTCTTCTCCCAACGCTTGTCGGGCTGTTGGTTCGTGTCGCGTCATGGCGCTGCCGGTGCTAGCTTCGTTCCTCCGATGAGGTCCCGAGCTCGCTCGTCGGCGGTGATATAGAGGTCGGCTTCCCGGAACAGCTGTTCGGAGGTAGTCGACGCCTTCTGCAGTATGGTTCGGACGAAGGCTGAGTCATCAGATCCCTGGTAGAAGTCTTCGATCACCGCCGCTTCCGCGACTTCGGGGATACGATTTCTCATGGTCTGGAATCTTTTGAGGTACGACTGGAGAGTTTCATCCCCTCGGCGCTTGATGGATTTGAGGTCCCATGGCTGTGCCGGCTTGTCGGAGAGGGACTGGAAGTTGGCGATGAAACGTCGACTGAAATCACTCTAGTCGTCGATGCAGTGTCGTGGTAGGTGTCGTAGCCATTGCAGTGCATCTTGCCCAAGGACGATGGGCAAGTACGCGGTCATCATGTCCTCGGTTGCCCCGGCAGCTCGGGCAGCGGTGGTGTAGATGGCTAGCCAGCCCCTAGATCCTGCTTAGGTTCATATTTGTCAACGTTGGATACCTTGAAGTTAGTGGGCCATTGAATGGCTCTGAGGCACGGAGTAAGTGCCGACACTCCACACGTGTCCTCCTGTCGTCGGGGATGATGTCTGTCCCGGGGAGGGGAGGGGTTGTCGTGGTGCCTTGACCGTCCCCAGGTGGTGCCGCCAGTCGAAGCCGTTGCTGACTCGGTCCTGGTGGCCTGACTCCGGGATGGGATGTCGTGGTCCCTGTCGTATTCTTCCCGGCGACGTATCTCGCTCTCATGTCGTCGCTCGCATGAAGTGTTGATGGAGCTCCGTGCGTCCCGCCGACTGTTGATGGCATGTCGTAGATCATTCGGCGGATGCGTGAGGGTTAGAAGATGGTTGGCTGCTCGAGTGAACAGTCGCCGGTAGCCCTCGTCATCGGGAGTCCGAGGGAGACCATCTGCTATCTGAGCCAGTACTCCGCTGACTTCACTCGACGTGTTCAAGGCTCGGGCAAAGTCGGGGTTCAGGTTGCGCCCGAAAAATGGATTTTCCCGATGTTGCTTTGTTTCCTGTTTGGTCTGTTCTTGAGCTCGTCGGCGATCGTGTCGTCGGGAATTCCTCCTTTCCCGGAAGACACGCTCTTCCGAGGTTTCTCCCATCTCCGAGACCTCGTCTCGTGACACAGGCTGCGCCGGGTCCCGCTCTCCGGCTTTGTGATGTCGCCGGATATTTCGGCGTCGGTTCCTTCGTCGGCGGGATTCCCGCTGAGGAGGTTCCTCCCCAGGTGCAGTCGGCTCGTCATCGGAGATGGGGGGCGACTCCACTCTCCCGATGAAGAGGACGTCGGGGTAGAATGGTGCAGCTGTCGTGACGATCTTCTCTCTGTTCTCCTTTGAGGGCAGAGGCACAGAAAGAACAACTTGCTTCCTCCTGATTTTATTTGTTTCTTTCTTTCTTGTGATTTGTGTCCATTCTTTCGTCGGAGAGGTAGACAGTGGAGTTTTCCGAGTTGATGGACCCTGGGCTTCTGGCTTGCCAGAGGCGATCTTTTTTCGAAGCATTGGAGGTTGCGCCTTTTCCTGCCTTGCCCCGATTTTCCTGGAGATTTTTGAGGAAGATCTTCTCTCCGTCGGATCCGCAATGCGATGCAGAGTTCCCTCCTCATCCGCTACAGATGAGATGGTTCCGAAGCAGAATGTGGACCCAGGGCGGAAGACGATCTTGTGCAGGAAGGTGACGGCCATTGAGCTAGCTTGGATCGACGACACACCCCCTACCTGGCGCGCCAGCTATCGGTGTTTTGGGTCTGACCGCACACCCGGGGTTACCCCTCAAGGTGCTTTTAGAAGTAGGACGGTGTTATCGATTGTAGCTCAATGGTTCATGCCGGTTGCATGAGAAACAGTAGACAATGGTTTACAGGTTCGGGCTGCTTTGAAATGCGTAACACCCTACGTCCTGGCGAGAGTGCTTTATGTGGTGGGTTACAAGGTAGTTCTCTGGTGCGAGGAACGTGGAGAGTTGGGGTGGATGGCTGAGTAGTGAGTTCGATCCGTTCTGAAGGGGTGCCCCCTAGGCCTTATATATTCGACCGTGGGGCAATACATGCTGATATGATAACCACGTGCACCTAAGAAATAGTGAACCGATTGGGTCTATCTTCCTATAGTTTCGCCGACCCATCCTCGCTCGGTTCCGTCGTACGGGGCTCCAGCGCGGGAAGGTCGGGTATCTGTTGTGATTACTTGCTCGAAGTCGTTGGGCCGTCTGGGCTTGCACCGGTCCGGCCTTGTGTCGATCCGCTTCACTGACCGTCTCTCCCAGGCCCACTAGGAGATGACCTCATGAATTATGGAGCCCTTGGACCCTTCGTGAGGTCTTTTATCCTTCTAGTGGACTTGGGGGATATCTGTCCCCCACACTAGCTGAGTGTTAGTATACTCAGCCTTGCTTGTGGCATAATTTTTATAGGTTCTCTGGAGGATATGGTTGCTGGAGTGACTTGGCCGTCTACCTTGCCACCGGGTTGGGCAGTCGAGTGGGACCCTACCTCAGCTGGAGAGGAGCTCAAGGAGTGATGGGCCAGGCTTCCCCATCCTCCCTTTAATTACCGTTAGTTAAATTTTCGTTGCATCCCGAGCAATGATTACTACTTTTGCAAAACTCCGATGATGTTGTAATAACCTTAAGTACTTCTTTAAATTATGGTTTTATGCTTTATTGTATTTGCTCTGTGCCTCACCTTCAAGCGAGTATGTGGTACTTGATCCTGTTAGTGGCCTCGTTGGACCAGATCCGAGGGATTGACGTTTTATTCCTATTTAAGTGTGGTCTAGCCTCTAAGGCGGGACATAGGCACTTAAGTTGGAATAATTCGGGTGGTTTCACCACATGTACTCGTCGACGGCAACATGTTCCGGTGGTGTCAAGTACACAGGCTCCATCGATGATGCTATTCGAACACATCCGTGGGCTTAACTCGACCAATTCGCCATTAAATCGTATTTGTCCACGACAACAGCAAAGCAAGACTGCTGACGTGCTCAACCCTGGTTATACAAGCTGGTAGCGTTCAATCCAATGACTCAAAAAGAATCAATGACCTACCAGGGCTATGGTGCTTGCGCCAATTGGATAGAGGTACCCCGGAATGACCGGTCGACATGAACAATGTCCATGGCGGTGTTCCCAGGCGGCAACACGACATTCCCTAAGCTGTGACGCGATAGCGTTAAATTGGCCGAGACCGAGAGCTTCAATAGCACTAGAGGATGCAAAAACATGGATTAGAGGGACATGAACCGACCTGAGAATGGCTGGCCACGGCGCGATGCCTCAAGGCGTCGACGGCGACCAATTTGGGGGAAAGCCCGAATTCTTGGGCTACGTTGGATGGATTGAGGTGAGGAGTGGTGCACTGGGCGCGTAACAAGGGGCAGAACAGGGAGGGCACTCAATTTATAGAGGCCAGCTATAGTTGCTCCAAATTTTGGACGGAGATGAGCTCACGACGGTGAAGAGGTGAGTCATCAGAGCTCGTCTACCGTGGTGCTCAATGGGTAAGGGCTTGGGACAGTAATTGGCCATCCACTACGACTTACTGCGATGTGGTACGATGGCGGATGGCATGGCACAATCGGGTAAACGGCGGTCATGACGGCGGCAGTCACGTGGCCACGTCGTCGGGCAAGTGGGTACATCGAAACCGGCTCGATCCACTCCCCCTCAGATCTTTTCATCTTCGCGGTAACATGTCACCCGAATTGAGCACGAATCACTGCGGCCAACCCGAATCACCGTGCGGAGATCACCGGCGGCCAGGTTCCCTACACTTGCGATCTTCTTTAGTCTACTGTACCATGCTGACTCTATTAGATGCACCTGATAGAGCAACTTCAGGGGCATTTTTCTTTGATTTCCATGTAATGAGCTACTAATCCGATTACATCAAAGTTATTCTCCTATAGACCAGCTTCAACTTTGTCACAGAGACCTTGGTGATTAACTTACTAAATCAAGCACCACTTGGCTCCAAAGTCGATCCAATACAACTGACAGTGTGATTTCAGATTACTGCTTGACTTACAGCCCAACTTCTAGGGCATTTTACTCCAATTTCTGCACCACTCTTAGGCTAAGTCACTTAATCGAACATAGACTACTATAGTAGCTCTACAGCTTTGCTATAATGACTTATAGAAAACCCTTTATAGATAAAAAGATACATAAGTATAAAGTTGGCTCGTTGACACTGTTTTCAAAGGTAAGAACAAAAGTACTCATGAATCCTTTTTGCATTTTACTCCAAGTTTCACCACAAAACTTGGAAATCCTCAAACATGAAAGTTGCTCAACTTTTGTTACTCTATCACTTTGATGTATACACTTTTGATTAAAAGTGCATAGAAATTGAAATCACCCTATAGGGCACTATTTAGGGTTTTAGAGTTCCAAATTAGGGTTTTAAGTGTTCTAGGGTTCATGTAGCACTTAAGCTCTCTAAGCTTAACATTTCTTGAGCATTTCTACCAACTTGTCAAGATCATCCTTTAGTGCTCATCTAACAAGGCCACATGCTTCTAATGCTTGGACAGAGACATTCCCACCTAGGGTCAAGAATCTCTTTTACCAGGTCAGATCATCACACATGTTTGTTTTGAAATTTTAGCCTAGTGGATGCATCCTAGGTGTATCATACATAATTTAATGCCAATGCATATGATGTCATGCCAAATTTTAGTTCTCGTAACACCAGAGGTGTTACACCTACATACAAGAATTGAGAGTATTGCATTCATCTTGAGTTAGTTAAATAGGTTACTCTCATGCTAACATCTAGTTTGTTCTTCCCAGATCCTAATTTCTATGATCTTGGATCGCATAGGTTGGGTAACCACTAGGGAATAGCTTATACTAGTCTTAAACCCATCTCCTTGGATGTTGCACCTATCACATTATGTGTTAGCCTCTTAGTGAACAGATCAACCAATTTTTCTCAGTGTGTATATAATCCATGATAATAGCTCTAGAGTTTCTCAATTTTTCTAACTGATTTTAATCGTCTCTTGATGTGTCTTTATGACTCCATATTGTCCTTAGAACTGTCAACCTTAGCAATCACCATTTGATTATCATAGTTCATAAGAATTATCAACAATGGTTTCTCGACAATATGTAAGTCCATCAAAAGCCCACAAAGCTATTTAACCTCCAGTATAAATGTGTCTAGTGCTACAAGTCCTACTTCCATAGTAGAGCATGTCAATATGGTTTATTTGTTTGATCTGCATCAAATAGCAACCCCTCCAAGCGTGAAAACATACCCGCTTGTGGTATACAACTCATGCACATTGGTTATCCAATTGGCATCACTATATTGTTCTAGTACTCTAGGATAGACATAATAATGAATTCTGTAATCTATAGTACCCACCAAGTAGTTCATTAGACGCCCTAGCGCAAGCCAATGATCACCTCTCGAATTACTAGTAAACTGACTCAATTTGCTAACAGCAAAGGAGATGTTAGACCTCATAGCACCAGCGAGATACATGAGTGACCTAATGATTTGTGAATATCTTAATTAGTCTCTATTAATTCTCTTGTTCTTACGAAGGACCAAACTAGTATCATAGGGTGTTAGAGATGATTTGCTATATTTATAGCCAAAAGGATTCAATATTTTCTCCACATAATGAGATTGTGTCAGAGTAATCCCATTCTCTCCCTTGACCAACTTGACATTCAGAATACTATTAGCCTCACCTAGATCCTTCATTTCAAAACTTAGACACAAGAAAGGCTTGACACCATTGATCATGTCAAGACTTGTTCTAAAGATGAATATGTCATCAACATATAAGCACAATATATCTTGTTGACCCCCACCATAACGGTAGTAGACACATCGATCAGCCTCGTTGACCCAAAAGCCTATTAATATAAGTGTTAAGTCAAATTTCTCATTCCATTGCTTAGGTGCCTGTTTCAAGTCATACAAAAATTTAAGTATATCACAAACCTTTTCCTCATGACCATTTACTACAAACCCATTAGGTTGTGCCTTGTAGATTTCCTCTTCTATCTCTCCATTAAGCAAAGTTGTCTTAACATCCATCTAATGAACGAGAAGACAATGTGAGGCAGCCCGGGAGAGTAGAACATGAATAGTTGTCAATCTTGTAACAAGTGAGTAAGTATCAAGAGAATCTTTGCCTTCTTTATGGGTATATGTCACACCCGTATTTAAGGGCAAATCCAGACACGAATCAAATGTGTGCTAGCATCAAGTCTGACACATATGATGACTCATCGTATAGAAACTAATGTCACATCTTTAATATATAATAGGAGTTCTATACAAAATAGCTAAATTATTACTTCATACAAGGACAACGATCCTCTGCAACCATAGTTGACTGGGAATGACAGCCTAGACCACTCACGAACTCATCGCGACATCCTTCATGCTCCTCATCTTGTGGTACCTGTCCTTGACCTGGGGGATGTGAGTACAACAAAGGTGAGCTCACATACATTCATCGCTCAATAGGTTGTGGGGAATAATGTGCATGAGCTCACTTACGGTGGGGGCTCATGTGAAGTGTAAGGCTTACCAAAGCAGATGGTTAAGGTTGAGCATTGCTTTTAAAGTTGGTCAAAGTTTTATTAGCAGTTACTAAGTATAAATGAATACCAACCCAAATAAATAAGAGATCACAATTAATAATAAACCCACAATGCAATGCAAATGACAGATTAAATTTAATTCCATAAATTAATCATGTGATTGTCCAAGCCACTCATGAATGTGAGCATGGCTGATATACCAGTTTTACACTCTGCAGAGTTTGCACATCTTTACCCACAAGTCGTGTTACCCATTTGCCAAGGGATCACGACCTCCCATTCATCTCTACCGAAGAGACGAGGTAGGGTAGCACTACGAGGCCTTTACAAAGTTCCACTAGCTTCAGAAAACCCGCAACGGTTTCTGAGAAGAGTGATATAGGAATCCCCCATCTGAAACACCATCACACCATGATCAACCCAAGAGCCTCCCTATACTGACAACTCCTCTACCGCCCTTGCCCCTTTTGGGTACGGTAGCCTCCACTAGCTTTCCTAATTAGTTAGCCAAGGACGTCATATACCACCCTTGTGGTAGGACTATTTTCTCGAGTGGTTCTCCATGTTCCAGTTAACACAATAGTCTTATCATGAACAATAAATAATTCAATAGTAGTAAATAGCATGATCATGAATAATGTGTATCTTAACACCCAAAACCACATAGAGCAATAGCAAGTGGGTCCTTGGGTTTCTCGTGACCTCGCTGCTACTAGTAGCAATACATATAAATCAAGCAAATAACAGAACATTACACCAAAGAATAAGATCAAACTACGTAAGAACATTTTACACGCTGCTACGAGATTGTAGGTTTGAGAATCACTAAAATCCAAGTTACGGTTACAAAGATATAGTATTCTAAAGTTTTAGGTGATTAAACAGTAAAACTTGTATTCTTTATTGATTAATATAAGTCAGAAAGGTTATGACAAATAAATAACTAATTTATCTTTAATCTAGGTTATAACTTGACAAGAGGTTATATTTTAGTCAAATTATAGTTATGGATATATTAACTTTGTTTAGAAGGATTAATCTACTAAGCATAGGTTAAATGAATATTTATTTTTGAAAACATTTTATTTGATAAAATAATGTTACGGAGGCGTAGGCAACTTTATTACGAAGCTAACTGTTGGGGGCCTTCCTCTTCCGAAGGTCCTCAAAAATATGTCTAACCATATGTTTTCAGCATGATTATGAATAGTTACAGGAAGCTTCGGAGCATGGGGTGAAAAACTTCTCTTATGGCGGAATAAAGGGAGATAAAGAGTGGGCAATGAAGCTAAAAGCCAAGGACCTTTGGCTAACATATTGACGAAGCTCAGAAGCATGATGATGACTGAAAGGGGCTAAAGACCTTATAGTCCTCAACAATCCATGTTAGGATTATAGGCAGTTAACAGGGATATAAATGTACTTTTATCCAGGCTGTGTCATGTGCCTTTAAATAGATGAACACTAACACCGTACTATTCACGCTGAGTTGTAATTGCTCTCGCACCATTCTCGTTCTTTCACCTTCCGGCAAGCCGAAGGTAGAAATGTAATATGTATATTGTTAATGTTTACCCATGTTTAATAAAGATAATAATAATTGAATCATTTATATATAGTCATTATTATTTTCATTTATCTATATTCCTCTATCTTCTTGTTCATGCTCATGTTTATAAGACAAAATGATGAAGGTGTTCCTTCATGACCTTCATCTGAAGATCATTATGTCCGAAAGGAATTAATGTTTCAAAGGATGAAGGTCTTTAACCCTTAACAATTGTGTTGCCTTGTTCTTGACTTATAGCATTTGAGAACAAGTGACCAACATTGGCGCCCACCTCCAGTGAACTCACTTCCACAACCTTCGGAAGAGCATCCATCTTTGACATGCCGCTGAAGAAGGCAGCAGCGCTAGGGGCTGCTCTCCAACCACTAGACACAAATCAAGATGCTCTCTCTCTCTGCGAGAGGCCAGGAACCAAAAGAGGAAGCCACCAGCCCAACTCTTCAGGAGGAGCAAATCGACCAGGAAATCAGGGATTTAGAGGTCATTCATCAGCAAGTCCAAAGGAAAAAGGAGAAGATGGCCCGGCTGGCCGACCTTCAGAAGAAGATTGACGAACCCGCTGAAGAAATGTGCCATCTTACTCAAGATGACCAGGACCGAAGGCCCCAGCATAGGGAGCTTCATCAGGAGAGCTCATTCAACGAAGATGAATGGTACGATGACTTTCATCATGGTAAATTTACTTTTGATGATGCTTTGTCCCCTAGCAGCAGAACTGCAGGCCATCCCATGGCCACAATCCTACAAGCCACCCTAGTTGCCCATGTATGATGGGCATTTAGACCCAAAACAATTCTTGATGAGTTACGAGGCAACAATATCCTCATATGGAGGCAACGCCTCTGTCATGGCAAAGTCCTTCGTCATGGCAGTCCGAAGTGTGGCCCAGACATGGAACTCCTCTCTTCGGCCATGAATAATTACATCATGGCAGAAGCTTAAGGATATGCTGATCACTAGTTTCCATGGTTTTTAGACAAAGCCAGTCACTGCTCAGACATTGTTTCAATGCACACAAGATCAGGAGGAATACCTTCAGGCGTATGTCCGAAGGTTCTTGCGTCTAAGAGCACAAGCACCCACAGTGCCCAATGAAATCGTCATTGAGGCCATGATCAAGGGACTTGGGCCAGGACCTAAAGTTCAATATTTTGCTAGGAAACCTTCACAAACCCTTGAGAAGCTTCTTTAGAAGATGGATGAGTACATCCGGGCCGATAATGATTTTCGCCAAAGAAGGGAGGAAGCCTACAGGTTTTCCGAGATGACTAGGGGCTTCAAAGGAAGACTTCATCCCAAGCATGTCCGATCAATTCACAACTCCAATGCCAATGATGAAAGGGCCAGCAATGCTTAGCATAGCCATCGCAGTTCTAAGTCTTCAAGCATGCAACACACTTCTTTCAGACCACCGGCTCCGAGGGTTAATTGTTTTTGTTACAGAAAAATGGATTAATTCATTAAATTAATTCCACTTTTTTTGAGGTTGATAGTTTATTTGTTGGGAAAGAGTGGATCCTTCTCATTTCAGGATTAATCATCTTGAGTTCTCTGTTGAAAATGGAAATTCAATAATAATAATAAATAAGTCTTAAGTAAACTATTTTATTCCTCTTGTTCGAATCTATGTTTCATTCATATGATAGAATATGGGTTTAAATAAATTGTATCTTTGCAGAGTGTTCCCCGATAAATGAAATTTGTTTTTTCTTTTCTTTAAGGAAATTAATGCAAGTCATAATCGAATTTCTATCTATTTGCATTATAGACAGATTGCATTATAGACAGAAATTCGAATCATTTTCTCGAGCCGTATGAGGAGAAAACCTCCTATACGTTTCTAGGGGGGTTGTTTATCTACATCTATCCCAATAAGCTATCTATCGAATCGTTGCAATTGTTGTTCGATCTCGAAGAGAAGGAAGAGATCTTTGAAAAGTAGGTTTTTATGATCCGATAAAGTTTAAAATTAATTAAAACCAAAAATCAATCACCGCGCGTGTGGGGCTGAGGGCACGCAGGCCGCGCCAGGGCCACGCGAGCCTGCGCCGGGGGACCGCGTTGCCGAGGGCAGGGGCCGCGCGCCGAGGGGCCGAGGGCAGCTACGCCGAGGGGCTAGGGGGCCGCGTCGGGGGCCAGGAACGGCCGCGCGCAGGGGCAATGAGGGGCCGTGCGCAGGGGCACCGAGGGGGGGAGCCGTGCCCGAGGGGCTAGGGAGCCGCGACACCGGGGCCAGGGGACCACGCTGCGGGGGCCAGGGGGCCGCGTGCCGGGGGGCCAGGGGGCCGCGCCCGAGGGGGCCAGGGAGCCGCGCGCCGGGGGGCCAGGGGGCCGTGCCGCGGGGGTCAGGGAAGCTGCGCCCGAAGGCCGGGACGGCCACGTCGCCGGTGGCCGGGGGAGCCATGCGCCGGGGGCCAGGGGACCGCGCCGCTAGGGGTGCGCGCGCAGGGGAGAGGAGGGCGGGACGCGCGCAGGGAAGAGGGGAAAGGAGAGGAAGGGGAAGAGAGAGAGAGAGGAAGAAGGGAGGGGGGAGAGCTCACCTCAGGGATCCAAATCCGGCGATAACCATCACTGGAGCACCTAGGGCACAAGGGAGAAGAGAGAGAGAGGTGGGAGAGAGGGAGTTGTGCGCGGGAAAATTGAATAAGGGAAAGAGAGAGAAAGAGGGGCGCACATAGGGGAGGCAGGGGCGCCAGGGGCGCGTGGGCCAAGGCTAGGCCGAGCTGGGCTAGGCTAGGCCGGGCTGGGTCACGTCGCGGGTCAAAATTCCATGACACGCACAACCACTGATCGGAATCCAATCGTAAAACGAAATCGGAAACGAGGCGAGACGGACACACGATAAAACACAATCGTCTGACAAGGAAATATGCTTCAGCATGATGCAACACTCATGTCAACTTTAGGTTTTTGTTCACACGCAATACTGGAAACCAGTCACTATACTGCTTTGAAACTGGGAAGAAGGAGCAAAACGAGAAGAGAAAAGAGAGTAATGCCTGAATTTGGTGAGTATTAAAGAAGAAAAAAATTCTATCCCCAAATTCAGGGTGTTACAATCATGGCCTCAATGACGATCTCATTGGGCACTGTAGGTGCTTGGGCTCTCAGCCTCAAGAACCTTTGGACATACGCCTGCAAGTACTCCTCCTTGTCCTGCGTACACTGAAAGAGAGCTTGGGCAGTGACCGGCTTCGTTTGAAAACCTTGAAAGCTGATCACTAACATGTCCTTTAGCTTCTGCCATGACGTAATTGTCCCTCGTCGAAGAGAAGAGTACCAAGTTTGAGCTACGCTTTTGACTGCCATGACGAAGGACTTTGCCATGACTGCAGTATTGCCCCCATATGAGGATATGGTTGCTTCGTAGCTCATCAGGAATTGCTTCGGGTCTAAGTGCCCGTCATACATGGGGAGTTGAGGTGGCTTGTATGACAGCGACCACGGAGTAGCCTATAATTCTGCTGCCAAGGGAGAAACATCATCAAAAGCAAAATTGCCTGATGAAAGTCACTGTACCATTCATCATCATTGAATAGGCTTTCTTGGTGAAGCTCCCTGTGTTGGGGCCTTCGGTCTTGGTCATCCTGAGTGAGGTGACGTATTTCTTCAGCGGCTTCGTCGATCTTTTTCTAAAGGTCGGTGAGTTGAAGCATCTTTTCCCTCTTCCTTTGCACCTGTTGGTGGATAGCCTCCAAATCCCTGATCTCTTGATCTAGCTCCTCCTCCTAAGGTGTTGGGCTAGTAGCCTTCCTCTTCTGGCTCCTAGCTTCTCGCAGCGTCTCCTGATTAGTGTCCACTGGCTGCAGGGCAGCCCTTGGCACCGTTGTCTTCTTCGGCGGCATTGCGAAAGTCGATGCTTGCCGAAGGTGGTCGAATGAGTTCACCGGAGGTGGGCGCCAATGTTGGTCCTTATTCTCGAATGATATACATCAAGAACAAAGCAACACATTTGTTAACGATTAGAGACCTTCGTCCTTCAAAGCATTATCTCCTTTGGGATATAATGATCTTCAGACGAAGGTCGTGAAGGGCATACCTTCATCATTTCAGTGAATGAATATAAATAGAGACACATGAAACAGATAAGAATGCGAATAATCATTACAAATCACTAGATTATTTATATTTTCATTTTATAAACGTGGATAAATATCAATGATATTTATATTACATCAATACCTTCGGCTTAGCAAAAGGTGAAAATGCGAGAGCGACGCGAGGGTGATTACAATTCAGCGTGTACAGTACGGTGTTACTGTTCATCTATTTATAGGCACGGGACGCAGACCAGATAAGATTACATTCATGCCCCTGACACCTACTTCTAATCATAATGCAAACTATCAAGGACTAAGTAGTCTTTTCCCCTTAGGTCGGTTTCGTCCTTCATCTTCACTATCATACCAAGCCGAAGCTCTTTCAGTCGTAGCTTCGGCTTTTGTTCGCATCATCTTCGACTTATATCTTCATGTCACACCTGCCTTTGTATTGTTCCACCTTCGTTATTATACTAAGCCGAAGCTTCTTCAGCCACAGCTTCAGCGTCTGTTCATCCTGCCCTCGGGCTGTATATCCATATCACACATCCCAAAGTCGAAACCTCCTGTAGCAGTCTATGTTACACTGAAAAACATATTAGTCACGTTTTTGAGGACCTTCAGAAGAGAAAGGCCCCCCAACACTTGAGTAGACTCAAACTCATCAACATGCCCTAGATTTTAGAATGCTAAATGTTGCAGTCATCTTATCACTACAGGCTTCCCACAAAGAAGAAGCATAGAAAAAATCACATGAACAAACCTCATGTTCTATACCCCAGATGCTTAAACGAACTTTTTTTCATGTGAGAACGTTAGGATAGATTAATCTATTTGTCGGCGTTCCGAGACCGGGGGGTCCCCGAGCCGACGAGTGAAAGTGCCGCGTGCCCCAGCCCAGATGGGTCGAGCGCGTGGAGCGAGCGCGAAGGGGGGAACGGAGAGAGAGAGAGGCCGGTGGCCGGAGCCGGGTCGTGAGGGAGTCGGAGAAATTCCCACGGCCTTCGTGTTCGTCCCGCGCCCAGGTCGGGTGCGCTTGCAGTAGGGGGTTACAAGCGTCCGCACGAGGTGAGGGGAGAGAGCGGCCCCGAGAGAGCGCCTGCCCCTGCCCTTCGTCCCCGCGAGGCCAACCTTCCTATAAGAAGGCCCTGGCCCTTCCTTTTATAGTCGTAAGGAGAGGGTCCAAGTGTACAAGATGGGGGTGTAGCAAGGTGCTACGTGTCTAGCGAGGGAGAGCTAGCGCCCTATGTACACGCCCAGGTGGCAGCCGGAGAGATCTTGGCACCCTGTTGGTGTGGCGTCGTGGCTGTTGGAGGAGTAACGGAGCCGGACGGGGGGACAGCTGTCGAGGTGGCTGGGTCCTTGCTGACGTTCTCCTGCTTTCGTAAGGGAGCTGGGAGCCGCCGTCGTCATGATCTAGTGGGGCGCCATCATTGCCCATCTGGCATAACTGGCCAGATGGGACGCCGGTCTTGTTCTCTGCGACCCAAGTCGGCTCAGGGCAGGGTGATGATGACGCTTCCTGTTGACGTGGCGGTCTCGCGTCCTAGGTCGGGCGTCGTGGAGGCTCCTCCGAGGCCGAGGTCGAGTCCGCCCTGCAAGACAGAGACAGAGTCCGAGCCCTGGGTCGGGCGAGGCGGAGATCATTTGGCAGAGATCGAGGCGGAGTCCGAGCCCTGGGTCGGGCGAGGCGGAGGTCGCCGTCTTCTGGGGCCTTAGCCCAAGTCCGAGCCCTGGGGTCGGGCGGAACGGAGTTCGCCGTCTTCCGGGGCCTTAGCCCGAGTCCGAGCCCTGGGTCGGGCGGAGCGGAGTTCGCCGTCTTCCGGGGCCTTAGCCCGAGTCCGAGCCCTGGGTCGGGCGGAGCGGTGTTCGCCGTCTTCCGGGGCCTTAGCCCGAGTCCGAGCCCTGGGTCGGGCGGAGCGGAGTTCGCCGTCTTCCGGGGCCTTAGCCCGAGTCCGAGCCCTTGGTCGGGCGGAAGTCTCCTATGGCGCCTCTGGCGAAGTCTGGTCGCCCGTTGGTCTTACCTTTTGCGTTAAACGCCCCGGTGACTCGGTCGGTTGGTGCGGTGATTTAGTCAGGGTTTCTTCTTATCGAAGGCGGGGCCTAGGGGGAGCCGGAGATGCGTCTGCCATGAAAGAGGAGGCCTCAGGCGAGACGGAGTCATCTTAGGGTCGGCTGCCCTCGCCCGAGGCTAGGCTCGGGCGTGGCGTGGTCAAGTCACTCGTATGGACTGATCCCTGACTTAATCAAACCCATCAGGCCTTTGCAGCTTTATGCTGATGGGGGTTACCAGCTGAGAATTAGGCGTCTTGAGGGTACCCCTAATTATGGTCCCCGACAGTAGCCCCCGAGCCTCGAAGAGAGTGTTAACACTCGCTTGGAGGCTTGCATCGCACTTTTTTGCAAGGGGACCAGCCTTTCTCGGAGGTACTTTGTTCCGGTGGGTGCGCGCGAGCGCACCCGCCGGGTGTAGCCCCCGAGGCCTCGGAGGAGTGGTTTCACTCCTTCGAGGTCTTAATGCCTTGCGTAATGCTTCGGCTGGTCTGGTGGTTCCCTCATGCGAGCAGGGCGTAACCCAGGTGCACTGCTGGGGCCCAAGTTCTCGGGCTGGTATGTTGACGCTGTCAACGGTTCGGCCGGAGCCAGGTTTGCGAGAGCAGCCCCCGAGCCTTCGCACGGAGCGAGAGGACGATCAGGGACAGACTCGACTTTTTATATACGCCCCTACGTCGCCTTTCCGCAAGGAGGAGGGGGGGAGTGCGCCATGTTACCCTCGATGGGTACCGAACATGGTGTCTCCGGTGAGCTGCAATCGGGTAATCCGAGTGGACGTCCGTGCCCCGTTCGTTGGGGGTCGGCTAGGGGCCCGGAGGCACGCCCAAAAGTACCTGCGGGTGATCTGCCGGACCCGGTCCCCTAGCGACGGGGTCCGAGGGCTCGTTGCCTCCCTCCGATGGGATTCCGTTACAGAGTCGTTCCCGCTGGTCTCGGAAATGTCCTAGGGTACCTCGGGAGCAGCCCGAGCCTTGGTTATGTATCGAACGTACCCCTGGTCATCCCTCGCTCGGCGTCTGAGGCGGCTGTGAACCCTTCGACAGGCCAGCCTTCGAACCCCTGATCAGTAGGGGGCACGGAGCCCGAGTAGCCTGAGGCGGTCATGGAACCTTTCGGGAGGCCGACCTTCGAACCCCTGACCAGTAGTGGGTGTCGGGCCCACGCGATCTGAGGCGGCTGTTGAACCCCTCGGGGGGCCAGCCTTCGAACCCCTGATCAGTAGGGAGGCTCGGAGCCTAGTTCCTTCACGGGGAAGGATCCCTTTGGGGTTATCCCCCTTCTCGGTCCCTGTTGCAAGAGATAGAGAAAGAAGGAAAAGGGAAAAAGGATTCGAAATTGAACGTCGTGGCGTACCTTTTTCGGCGTGGTCGTTTTGGCGGAGGCGAAGCGTCGCCAGCTGCCCCTGCCAGAAACGTTACCTGTTTTGCCGTGGAGTTAATGCGCCGGGGTAAGCGGTCGGCGAGGCTGCCGTTGCGCGTGCGCGAGCCGTTCGAGGTACGGGTCACGGGCGCGTCGTCTTCACGCCGTGAGAGAGGGTTCTCTTGCTGTCTCCGGATGGGACGTGAGCCTGGCCGATGGCGTGACCGCTGCCCTTGCGCGCCTGCCACCGTCATTACTGCCGGCCCATTCTTGACCGCGTTTGACCGCTGCGCTAGGCTGGCGCCGCTGGATCGCAGGCTGGGCGGCCTCGAGTCGCGGTATCGGTTCCGCAATCGAGGAGGTGCGGTGGTGGAGCGAGAGGCGCAGCGGTTCGCATGCAGCGCCCGGCGCGCCAGTTGAACGACGCGTGGGCTTGAGCCGTCGCGCTGGCCTGTCAGAAGTCGGAGAGGCGCGTCCACTTGGCGCGGTTGCATGCCACCCGCATGGCCGCTTCCCCCCTTTGCCCGCTGGTCTGGGCAAAAGTGGAGGGTTACTTGTAACCGCTGAGCGGTTGCGTGCGTCGTGCGTGGCGGTTCGGCTTCTTCTGCCTAGAGCCGGTCTGCATGACAGGCGGGCCCCAGCCCCCGTGCCGCAGGGAAGGGCTTTGGAGGCGTGTTGGAGAAGACTCGGCCCGTGACGGTTGAGGGCGCGAGCAGGGGGAGCTGCCTTTAAAAGGAGGGCGACCCCCTTCGTGAGGTAACCATGTCTCCTTCCTCTTCAATGCATTGTGTCCCTCCATCTTCCGAGCCCCCGGATGGGGGGAAACCGCCGTCTTTTCGCTCCATCGCCGGAGGAACACAACCCCGTGGGAGTTGGTACCTTTCAGCCATCGTTCGGCTTCAAGGATTTTCATCAGGCAGCCCGTTGCCCCCCTCGGCTGGGGGCCACCTGAGACGGTGACCACCAGCTCCTGGGTGGGGAGGAGCAAACCGGACTGCGATCTTGGTCCCACCCTCAGCTTCAAGGATGTTCATCATCCTCGCTGGGGTGGGTGCCGGACTGAGCCGGCGCTCCACCTCCCGCACGGGTCCGTGGGTCATCCTTTCCCACGATATTCGAGGGAGAAGGCGCTCACTGGCCCTGCGGGCGGCGCGGACTCCGACAACGCGGGATGGATCGGCGGCGAACGCCGTCACCTCCAGCGTGTCGGGTCCGCTGTCTCGGCTCCGGCGGGCCCTTTTGTCGGGGGGCGGCTGCCGCGCCGTGTACACGGGAGGTCCACCCTAGACACCGCACGCCGCCAGGGCGGCGCTCGTGTTCTGGGGTGGCCCTGCTTTTGCACCAGGGCGGTGGCTTTGCGCAGAGGCCGGTGCCCCACTCATCGGGGAGGATTTGAGTGGGGATCTGGCGGTAGGCTCCTGGCGCCAGTGCCGAGGTGGAGGCGGCTCGAGAAGTCCCCGTCAGCGACGGGATCACCGCCACCATCGGCGCTTTGGGCCTTCGGCTCTTTGTACTTGTCCTCGCCCCTCGGGTGGCGTTATGGGCGAGGGCAAGACAGCAGCTGTGCCTTCCCCTGAGGCCTGCGCTGCTGCAGGGGGAGGAACCGGAGTTCCGCTTGTAGTGGCACTTCGGGTGCCGGGTTTTTTGTTCATTTCTGAGCACTAAGATTCGCCTGTTGTTTGCCTGAACCGCTTCACCAAGCATGAGTCGCCCCGTGACAAGGTGACGAGTGAGGTATCCGTATCCCGGAGGCGTAGGAATCCCTCGGCTCGGTCGGACCTGTTGTCCGAGGCTCCTCTAGCTTAGTTAAAGAGACCCCTCGGCCGCTCTTCGACGAGTCGAGGCCAGGGGTAGCGATATCAGCATGAGCAGAGGCGTCGTCGGCTCGGAAATGAAACCTGGTTGGCCGGAGCCTAGCCGGGTTGTCTGTTGGCAGGATCGGCGTCGGAGCTGATCAGCCGAGGCTTCGGACCGAGCTGGCGCCCTCGGAAGGTGGTCGGCCGAGGCCTCGGAGGCGGCCGGCCGAGCCGTCCAGCTCGGGCCGGGTTGGAGAAGTCCCTGGCAGAGATTGCTCGAGCGCGGTGATGACGTCGCCCTTCGGAGCGGAGGCCCTCGGACCGCGTCGCCGTCCGAGGCTAGGTCGGGCCTTGCCGAAGGTGCTGTCGATGCCGAGGGTGTCTTCGCCCTCTTCCAGCGTCAAGATCCGAGCCTGCAGGGTCAAATCGTCTTGTAGCGTGGGCCTTGCGCGGCCGTTGAGGCCGGAACACATACCCTTGTTGCGTTGTAAAGCTGCGTCTCTTTTCCTCTTGTTTCGAGTATCTGGACTTTTTGTCGATAGCAGGGATGTTAGTGCGAGCAAGAGTTGCTTCTCGCGGGAGGCGATGAGTGAGGTATCCGTATCCCGGAGGCGTGGGAGTCCCTCGGCTCGGTCGGACCTGCCGCTTACGCGTACTTTTACCCGCCCATGAAGCCCTGTCACCGACTCGGCCGAGAAGGCTCGAAGAATCGCTTTGACAGAAAAGCTCCCGTACGTAAAGACTCGTTCGATCCGCGGAGTCACTTTATCCGAGCGCGAGTTACTTATCGCAGAAGGTGATGAGTGAGGTATCCGTATCCTGGAGGCGTAGGAGTCCCTCGGCTCGGTCAGCCTTGACTGCTTACGTGTACCCCGTCGTTTCCAGGACCCGCTTTTCGAAGTAGTCAAAAAGCACGAAAGATGTTCTGGTAAAAGGGATTTTTTGTTCGAGGAAAATTTTGACGCAGAGGGGGTTTCCCCCCTTTTAGCCCCCGAGGGAGGGTCGGGCTTTGCCGAGGCGAGGCCGACCCTTCCTTGTTGACTAAACTTTGCGTGGGTGCGGGGTATATGAACAACTTGGAAACATCTTAAGGGTAGAAGCGACGTAGCTGTTGGATGTTCCAAGCGTTGCCGTAGACCTCGCCTTGGCTGTTGGCCAGCTTGTACGTTCCGGGCTTCAGAACTTTGGCGATGATGAACGACCCCTCCCAGGGGGGCGTGAGCTTGTGCCTCCCTCGAGCGTCTTGCCGAAGCCGAAGCACCAGATCGCCCACCTGGAGATCTCGGGGTCGGACCCCTCGGGCGTGGTAGCGTCGCAGGGACTGCTGATACCGCGCTGAGTGTAGTAAGGCCCTGTCCCGAGCCTCGTCCAGCTGGTCCAGCGAGTCTTCTCGGCTAGCTTGGTTGCTTTCTTCGTTGTAGGCCCTCGTCCTCGGGGAGCCGTATTCCAGGTCTGTGGGCAGGATGGCCTCGGCCCCGTAGACCAGGAAGAACGGCGTGAAACCCGTGGCCCGGCTTGGCGTCGTCCTCAGGCTCCAGACCACCGAGGGGAGTTCCTTCATCCATCGCTTGCCGAACTTGTTGAGACCGTTGTAAATCCGAGGCTTGAGCCCTTGCAGAATCATGCCATTGGCACGTTCCACTTGCCCATTCGACATGGGGTGAGCTACGGCGGCCCAGTCTACCCGGATGTTGTGATCCTCGCAAAAATCCAAGAATTTTTTGCCGGTGAACTGGGTGCCATTGTCGGTGATGATGGAGTTCGGGACCCCGAAGCGATGGATGATGTTGGTGAAGAACGCCACCGCCTGCTCGGACCTGATGCTGTTTAGGGGTCGGACCTCGATCAACTTGGAGAATTTGTCGATGGCGACCAGCAGTTGCGCGTAGCCCCCGGGCGCCTTCTGCAGCGGGCCGACGAGGTCCAGACCCCACACAGCGAAGGGCCAGGTGATGGGTATCGTCTGCAGAGCCTGAGCGGGCAGGTGGGTCTGCTTCGCATAGAATTGGCACCCTTCGCAGGCGCGGACAATTCTAGTGGCGTCAGCCACCGCCGTTGGCCAGTAGAAGCCTTGGCGGAAAGCGTTCCCAACGAGGGTTCGAGGTGCTGCATGATGACCGCAAGCCCCCGAGTGTATTTCCTGCAGGAGGTCCTGACCCTCGGCGATGGAGATACATCGCTGGAGGATGCCCGAGGGGCTGCGGTGGTAGAGCTCCTTCTCATCGCCCAGCAGGATGAACGATTTGGCACGTCGCGCTACCCGCCGAGCCTCGGTGCGGTCGAGTGGCAGTTCTCCTTGGCGGAGATATTGCAGGTACGGGGTTTGCCAATCTTGATCTGGCTCGACCCCGTTCTGCTCCTCCTCGATGCGCAGTGCTTCGCCCTCGGGCTTCGAGGGTTCCTCGGGATGAGCCGAGGATGGCTCGGGCTGGGCCGAGGTCACCTCGGACGAGGCCGAGGGTGCCTCGGGCTCGGGTGCGTCATCTATCCTGACGGAGGGTTGGTGCAGATCTCGGGAGAAGACGTCCGGGGGAATCGTCGTTCGGCCCGAGGCTATCTTCGCCAGCTCGTCCGCAGTCTCGTTGTAGCGCCGGGCGATGTGGTTAAGCTCGAGCCCGTAGAACTTGTCTTCCAGGCGTCGAACCTCCTCACAGTAGGCCTCCATCTTCGGGTCGCGGCAGAGGGAGTTCTTCATAACTTGGTCGATGACGAGCTGCGAGTCGCCACGTGCATCGAGGCGTCGGACCCCTAGCTCGATGGCGATTCGCAATCCGTTGATCAGAGCCTCGTACTCAGCCACATTGTTGGACGCCGGGAAATGGAGGCGAAGCACGTAGCGCAGGTGTTTCCCGAGGGGCGAGACGAAAAGCAGGCCCGCGCCAGCTCCCGTCTTCATCAGTGACCCGTCGAAAAACATGGTCCAGAGTTCTGGTTGGATCGGAGCCGTTGGTAACTGGGTATCGACCCATTCGGCTACGAAATCCGCCAGTATCTGGGACTTGATGGCCTTCCGAGGGGCAAACGAGATTTCCTCGCCCATGATTTCCACCGCCCACTTCGCGATCCGTCCTGAGGCTTCTCGGCACTGGATGATCTCCCCCAGGGGGAAGGATGACACCACAGTCACCGGATGGGACTCGAAGTAATGTCGTAGCTTTCGCCTTGTCAGGATCACTACATATAGCAGCTTCTGGACTTGTGGGTAGCGGGTCTTGGTTTCGGACAGCACTTCGCTGATGAAGTAGACTGGCCTCTGAATGGGCAAAGCATGCCCCTCTTCCTGCCTTTCGACTACGATCGCGGCGCTGACCACCTGAGTGGTTGCGGCGACGTAGACCAGGAGGGTTTCTCCATCAGCTGGGGGTACCAAGATGGGCGCCTGGGTGAGGAGCGCCTTCAGGTTCCCGAGGGCTTCCTCGGCCTCGGAAGTCCAAGTGAAGCACTCGGCCTTCCTTAAGAGGCGGTACAGGGGCAGGCCTCTTTCGCCGAGGCGCGAGATGAAACGGCTCAAGGCCGCGAGGCATCCCATGACCCTCTGTACGCCTTTTAAGTCCTTGATGGGCCCCATGTTTGTGATCGCTGCGATCTTCTCCGGGTTGGCTTCGATGCCTCGCTCGGAGACGATGAACCCCAAGAGCATGCCTCGGGGCACCCCGAAGACGCACTTCTCGGGATTGAGCTTGACGCCCTTCGCCTTGAGACACCGGAATGTCAGTTCGAGGTCGGAGAGAAGGTCAGAGGCTTTCCTCGTCTTGACTACGATGTCATCGACGTAGGCCTCGACCGTGCGACCAATGTGTTCGCCGAACACATGGTTCATGCACCGCTGGTAAGTTGCACCCGCGTTCCTCAAACCGAACGGCATTGTGACATAACAGTACATGCCGAAGGGCGTGATGAAAGAAGTCGCGAGCTGGTCGGACTCTTTCATCTTGATTTGATGATACCCTGAGTAGGCATCGAGGAAAGACAGGGTTTCGCACCCTGCAGTGGAGTCCACAATTTGGTCGATGCGAGGCAGAGGGTAGGGGACCTTCGGACATGCCTTGTTGAGACCGGTGTAGTCTACGCACATCCGCCACTTCCCCCCTTTTTTCCTCACAAGCACAGGGTTGGCAAGCCATTCGGGATGGAATACCTCTTTAATGAACCCTGCTGCCATCAGCTTGTGGACCTCCTCGCCTATCACCCTGCGCCTTTCCTCGTCGAATCGGCGCAGAGGTTGTCTGACCGGTCGGGCCCCGGCCCGAATATCCAGCGAGTGCTCGGCGACTTCCCTCGGTATGCCGGGCATGTCCGAGGGACTCCACTGCGAAAACGTCGGCGTTTGCGCGGAGAAAGTCGACGAGCACTGCTTCCTATTTGGGGTCGAGCCCGGAACCGATCCGGATCTGCTTGGAGGTGTCGCCACTGGGGTCGAGAGGGACTGGCCTTAACCGTCTCCGCTGGCTCGAAGTTGCCGGCATGCCGCTTCACGTCCGGCACCTCTCGGGAGAGGCTTTCTAGGTCGGCTATGAGGGCCTCGGACTCGGCGAGGGCCTCGGCGTACTCCACGCACTCCACATCGCATTCGAATGCGTGTTTGTACGTGGGGCCGACGGTGATGACCCCATTGGGGCCCGGCATCTTGAGCTTTAGGTAAGTGTAGTTGGGGATGGCCATGAACTTCGCGTAGCATGGCCTTCCCAACACTGCGTGGTAGGTTCCTCGGAACCCGACCACCTCGAACGTCAAGGTCTCTCTTCGGAAGTTGGAGGGTGTTCCGAAGCAGACAGGGAGGTCGAGCTGCCCGAGGGGCTGAACGCGCTTCCCGGGAATGATCCCGTGGAAGGGCGCAGCGCCTGCCCGGACGGACGACGGGTCGACGCGCAGGAGCCTGAGGGTCTCGGTGTAGATGATGTTGAGGCAGCTGCCTCCATCCATCAGGACCTTGGTGAACCTGACGTCGCCGATGACGGGATCGACGACGAGCGGGTACTTCCCCGGGCTCGGCACGTGGTCGGGGTGGTCGCCCCGGTCGAAGGTGATGGGCTTGTCGGACCAGTCTAGGTAGACTGGCGCCGCCACCTTGACCGAGCAGACCTCCCGACGCTCTTGCTTACGATGCCGAGCCGAGGCGTTCGCCGCATGCCCTCCGTAGATCATGAAGCAATCGCGGACCTCCGGGAACTCTCCTGCTTGGCGATCCTCCCTTTTATCGTCAGTCGTGAGCCCTGCCACCCTCTGCGGGTGGCCCGGCCCGATGGAAGTGACGCCGAAGCATGACGCACTCTTCGAGGGTGTGCTTGACGGGCCCCTGATGGTAGGGGCACGTCTCCTCGAGTGCCTTGTCGAAGAGGTTTGCACCTCCGGGGGGCTTCCGAGGGTTCTTGCGCTCGGCGGCGGCGACAAGATCTGCCTCGGGAACGTCGCGTTTCGCTTGCGACTTCCTCCTGCCTTTCTTCTTGGCGCCGCGCGGAGTAGACGCCTCGGGAGCATCTTCCGTCGGGCGGCCCTGGGGCTGCTTGTCCTTTCGGAAGATGGCCTCAACCGCCTCCTGGCCGGAGGCGAACTTGGTGGCGATGTCCATCAGCTCGCTCGCCCTGGTGGGGGTCTTGCGACCCAACTTACTCACCAGGTCGCGGCAGGTGGTGCCGGCGAGGAACGCGCCGATGACATCGGAGTCGGTGATGTTAGGCAGCTCGGTGCGCTGCTTCGAGAACCGCCGGATGTAGTCTCGGAGAGACTCTCCCGGCAGTTGCCGACAGCTTCGGAGGTCCCAGGAATTTCCGGGGCGCATGTACGTGCCCTGGAAGTTCCCGGCGAAAGCCTGGACCAAATCTTCCCAGTTGGAAATCTGCCCCGGAGGCAGGTGCTCCAACCAGGCACGGGCGGTGTCGGAGAGAAACAGGGGGAGGTTTCGGATGATGAGGTTGTCATCGTCCGTCCCACCCAGTTGACAGGCCAGGCGGTAGTCCGCAAGCCACAATTCCGGTCTCGTCTCCCCCGAGTACTTTGTGATAGTAGTCGGGGGTCGGAATCGGGGCGGAAACGGCGCCCGCCGAATGGCTCGGCTAAAGACCTGTGGACCGGGTGGTTCGGGCGAGGGACTCCGATCCTCCCCGCTGTCGTAACGTCCCCCACGCCTGGGGTGGTAGCCTCGGCGCACTCTTTCGTCGAGGCGTGCCCGACGGTCACGATGAGGGTGCTCGTCGCCGAGGTGGCCCGGGGCCGCAGGCGCGGTGTTGCGCGTGCGCCCGGTGAAGACCGAGACTTCCCGCTTGAGTCGGGAAGTCGCGGCACGAGGTTCCGAGGGGTATCCCTGCCTTCGGGAGGCAGAGCTCTCGGCCCGCCGGGCCGCAGCGCCTTCCAGGAGATGCTTAAGTTCTCCCTGGATTCGCCGACCCTCGGTGGTTGATGACTCCTGCATCGCGCGGAGGAGCATCGCTGCAGCGGCCAGGTCCTGACCGGTTCCGCCGGATGCGGGAGGCGGCCTGTCCCTGGCATCGTTGGCGATGCGGTGCTGGAGACCTTGGGGCAGGTGACGTATTCCTCCGGCCGGGGGCTGGCTTGCCCATACCTGCCCGATGTTCTGGCGGATTGCCTCGAGCGCTCCTGCTCCCTCATCGAGCCCGGCCTGCGCCCCGCGGACTTGCTCGAGCTGTGGGTCGTGACCCCCCGCCGGAACGGGGACCACAGCTAGCTCCCGCGGGATGTCGGAGCGAGGCGCTGGCCTAGGAGGATCACCATCCTCCGGCATGCCGAGACAGCCGCCTCCGGAGGGATCCCCTAGCTCGATGTGGAAACATTCGCGACTCGGGCCGCAGTCCTTGTCGCCAAGGCTGCGGCTGCCGTCGGAACAGTCGGAGAGGCAGTAGTCACATGCGGTCATGAAATCCCGCATGGCACTAGGGTTGCCAGATCCGGAGAAATCCCAGCAGATGCTGGGGTCGTCGTCTTCCTCGAACCCAGAGGGTCCGTAGGTCGAGACACCCGTCAATCGGTCCCAAGGCGACCGCACACGAAACCCCAGAGAGGTTGCACTCGCCTCAATGTGAGCGTCCGCCAAAGCGAGGTCGCCAGGCGGGCTGAGGCCGAGTCGAAATGACGAAAGATGGGTAGCAGTCGGTACCTTTTTGTCGACGAGGAGCGATGAAGTCACGTCGGGGGCTGACCGTGCCGTCGTCTTGGGTACGAGGGCGACGTCCCGCAGGCCTTCCGTGAGCGTGCTGGCGTCGTCCACTTGCTCGGAGTCGACGTGTTGCGGGGGGATGGCGCTCGCGTTTGCCTTGAACGCGAGGGCGACGCTTGGCGTGTCCTCCGTCGAGGCGCTGGGGATGTCGATTTGCTCGACAGCCGTCGGAGCGCGATCTCCCGCTCGGCTCCGGCTGCCCCGCCTCCTCCTCCTCCGATGGCGAGGGAGAGGATGGGGCGAGCTCGAAAGTTGTCCTTCCCCCACGCGGGAAAGACGTCGTCGATTCCGCCGCCGGCGGGCGGGCTGTCCGCCACCATTGTCGCTGTCGCGCGGCGGTGGAAGGAGTATCATGTCGTAGTTGCCGTCGAGAGACATGAACTCGAGGTTCCCGAAACGGAGCACCGTCCCGGGTTGAAGAGGTTGTTGGAGACTGCCCATCTGGAGCTTGACGGGAAATCGAACGTCAACACGCAGCGTGCCCCTACCTGGCGCGCCAACTGTCGGCGTTCCGAGACCGGGGGGTCCCCGAGCCGACGAGTGAAAGTGCCGCGTGCCCCAGCCCAGATGGGTCGAGCGCGTGGAGCGAGCGCGAAGGGGGGAACGGAGAGAGAGAGAGGCCGGTGGCCGGAGCCGGGTCGTGAGGGAGTCAGGAGAAATTCCCACGGCCTTCGTGTTCGTCCCGCGCCCAGGTCGGGTGCGCTTGCAGTAGGGGGTTACAAGCGTCCGCACGAGGTGAGGGGAGAGAGCGGCCCCGAGAGAGCGCCTGCCCCTGCCCTTCGTCCCCGCGAGGCCAACCTTCCTCTAAGAAGGCCCTGGCCCTTCCTTTTATAGTCGTAAGGAGAGGGTCCAGGTGTACAAGATGGGGGTGTAGCAAGGTGCTACGTGTCTAGCGAGGGAGAGCTAGCGCCCTATGTACACGCCCAGGTGGCAGCCGGAGAGATCTTGGCACCCTGTTGGTGTGGCGTCGTGGCTGTTGGAGGAGTAACGGAGCCGGACGGGGGGACAGCTGTCGAGGTGGCTGGGTCCTTGCTGACGTTCTCCTACTTTCGTAAGGGAGCTGGGAGCCGCCGTCGTCATGATCTAGTGGGGCGCCATCATTGCCCATCTGGCATAGCTGGCCAGATGGGACGCCGGTCTTGTTCTCTGCGACCCAAGTCGGCTCAGGGCAGGGTGATGATGACGCTTCCTGTTGACGTGGCGGTCTCGCGTCCTAGGTCGGGCGTCGTGGAGGCTCCTCCGAGGCCGAGGTCGAGTCCGCCCTGCAAGACAGAGACAGAGTCCGAGCCCTGGGTCGGGCGAGGCGGAGATCATTTGGCAGAGATCGAGGCGGAGTCCGAGCCCTGGGTCGGGCGAGGCGGAGGTCGCCGTCTTCTGGGGCCTTAGCCCAAGTCCGAGCCCTGGGGTCGGGCGAAACGGAGTTCGCCGTCTTCCGGGGCCTTAGCCCGAGTCCGAGCCCTGGGTCGGGCGGAGCGGAGTTCGCCGTCTTCCGGGGCCTTAGCCCGAGTCCGAGCCCTGGGTCGGGCGGAGCGGTGTTCGCCGTCTTCCGGGGCCTTAGCCCGAGTCCGAGCCCTGGGTCGGGCGGAGCGGAGTTCGCCGTCTTCCGGGGCCTTAGCCCGAGTCCGAGCCCTTGGTCGGGCGGAGTCTCCTATGGCGCCTCTGGCGAAGTCTGGTCGCCCGTTGGTCTTACCTTTTGCGTTAAACGCCCCGGTGACTCGGTCGGTTGGTGCGGTGATTTAGTCAGGGTTTCTTCTTATCGAAGGCGGGGCCTAGGGCGAGCCGGAGATGCGTCTGCCGTGAAAGTGGAGGCCTCAGGCGAGACGGAGTCATCTTAGGGTCGGCTGCCCTCGCCCGAGGCTAGGCTCGGGCGTGGCGTGGTCAAGTCACTCGTATGGACTGATCCCTGACTTAATCAAACCCATCAGGCCTTTGCAGCTTTATGCTGATGGGGGTTACCAGCTGAGAATTAGGCGTCTTGAGGGTACCCCTAATTATGGTCCCCGACACTATTACTGATTCAAAACGGACTATACACCATCTTTAAATAATTCGAAACAAGTGATCCTTCTATTACTTTGAGCACAAGTTGCGAAAGGGACTCTAGTCGAGTTGTTAGGTGGTCTGATTAGCACTTATCACGTCCTGGGTTTGACTTCCTGTGGGAGCGAATTTCAGGCTGTAGTTAAAAAATTCTCCTCTTCTGCCCCACGTCAAAGCACAGGTCTAAGGCCCGGTCCAGTCGCGGTCATTTCTCACATGGGCTACAGTGTCGCCGTGTGTGGGTGAGACAGGGGGTTCGGAGATTTTCTCGACCTACGTGAGAAGGTCTTCTTCTTAATATAATGTCCGGGACTGTCCTACCCCGTGTAGGTTGAGTTTTTTTTTTACTTTGAACACAAGTTAATAATACAATTTATTACAATACCTTCAACTACTACTATCGAAAATACTTGCAAACAAGCTCAAACGCGCCCGGGGTTTTCTGGACCTGTGAGAAGATCGGTCTTTTTTTTAATATAATGACTGACGACTATCTTAACCCCCATAGATCGAGTTCTTTACTTTGAGCATAAGTTTATAATACAATTTATTACAATATCTACATGCATACAGCTACTACCATGGAAAACGCTTACAAACACATACCAGAGCACCTTTGCGATAGTAATGAAAAGAATAAATGCATCTGATTGGCTGCGCGATACTTACAATGGAGGAATCCTTTGTATATATACCCAAGTCTTACCGTCCTGGTAGTATCGTCCTGAGCAAACAAGCTAAGCAGAGTGGTGGTAGGGTTGGTGATGGCCAGTGAGAGCAGAATAGCACAGGTGGCTACAACGATCCCCGTCAGGAACGTGCAGGATCTTGCTGCTTGCGACGCCGGCGAGCTAACGGCAGATGCCCTGGAGCGGTACATTAGGCCGGACATCGACAAGGACGCAGTCCTTTACGAGCACTCCGATGAGCTTCCGGTGGTTGACCTTGGAAGACTCAACCCACAGCACTGGGAAGAGGAGGCGGCGGCCAAGCTCAGATATGCTTGCGAGGAATGGGGATTCTTTCAAGTAGGTGCGTCCATTTTTTATAAATTGGAACCGTAGTTTGACTTTCTAGACGTATCTAAAAATTGATTTATTTATATACATGGGTTGGCTTAGAAATTATTTTTGGAGGCGGTTCTTGATAAACCTGGCACTGTCGAAAAAATAGGGGCATTTGTAAAATTGTTTCTGTAATATTGATGTGGCCACTTTTCTGAATAATGTGGGGTTAACTTCTTTCTGAACATAGTAGATGATATAAATCATAATTTCGTGTAAGATTTATGTTTTTTATCTGTCAAAAATTACGAATAGCATTTCACTCCTATACCGTGCCATATCACCAGCTCATCTCAAGAACTTAGAACAATTCAATTGCCATAACTCACAGGTTTTGAATCATGGCGTTCCAGAAGAGGTTATGGTGAACATAAAGCGCGATATTCAGGAGTTCTTTGAGCTGCCGCTGGATGTGAAGAATGCTTACGCACAAACCCCGGGAGACCTCCAAGGATATGGTCAAGCATATGTTTTTTCCAACGATCAAAAGCTTGACTGGTCAGACATGCTTGACATTATTAGTCAGCCTCCTCCGGCCCGTGACATGAAACATTGGCCGACTCAACCTCTTACTTTCAAGTTACCATCGGATATGGATGTTTGTTAATTAATTCTAACTACCATATATATATATATATATATTATATTTTTATTTATTTATTTGTGATGTCAGGAAATCCCTTGAAGATTATTCTGCTGAAGTGGAGAAAGTTGCTCACTCCATTGTAACAGCCATAGGAAAAATTCTGAATATTGATCCAGAACTGATGAGTGATAAATATGCCGTGCAAGTTCTGAGGATGAATTACTACCCTCCATGCACGTCGATGCCCGAAAAGGTTTTGGGGTTCTCGCCTCATTCAGATGGATCTTTTCTTACCATCCTTTCACAAGTTAATTCAGTGGAAGGCCTCCAAATAAAAAGGCATGATGCATGGGTCCCAGTGAAACCACACCCTGAAGCATTATTGGTAAATGTTGGAGATTTCCTTGAGGTAATTAAACCAACTTTTACTTATCAAGTAATAACACGTGCAGTTGAAATCTTTTACTTGTCAACAAATTTGCGTTAGGTTGCGGGACAACTGGGACAGACAGGATAGGGACGTTCTCCTAGCGTTCTCTTTCATCCTCTAATTTTGATGGACAACTGGGTAGTACATTGAGATAGTCTCTAACCCTGAACCAAACAATTTTATTTAAAGGATCGTCCTATCTCATCACGAAATATCATTACAACCAAACACACCCAATCAACACACCAAGTATATTAGTATTTGGCTTACAAACAACTCATACTTTGTGTGCATCTGCCAATGGACACTAGTGTGATTGATTTGGTCAAAAGCCAAAAGATAAAACAGTTAAACAACCATACGGGAATTAGAGGATCCAAATTACGGGTACGGCTAGATGAACCCAAAGAGAAACTTTTTTCCTCAAATCTGGGTCAATACTCAGATAGAATCTAAGCTCATGCAGACCCTTCATATTTCCTCATTCCATTTTAATTATCATCACTTGCAGATTATGACGAACGGAAAATTGAAGAGTATTGAGCATAGGGTCATTATTAATGCTCATAAGGAACGATTGTCGGTGTCTGCATTCCACAATCCAAAGTTTGACGGGGTGGTTTCACCGGCTACGGCGACTCCGACAGAAAAGCTTTTGTACAGGACTGTGAAAGTGGAAGATTATATTAAGCACTCCATGTCCAACAAGCTAGATGGAAAACGAGCCTTGGATCATGCGAAGGCGTTCTAGTTTTAATATCCACGGAGAAAACAGACAGGTAATCGTGACTCTGATTTTTCCCATTCAATAAACAGTGAAGCTCTAGCTTCCCATGTCCGCCTCCCTTTAGATTAAAGTCAACTTAAATTCAACTGTTTGGACTGCTGCAGTTGAAATACAGAAACTGGTCCAGATAAAATCCAAGCGAACAAGCTGATCCTGTTTTAACTCTTAGATATTTTGTTTGATTGTTTGTCGCATTTAAATTTCTTTTATATAATAGTCAGTTGTTCATGCTTTGCTACGGTTGTTATATATCATATAAATAAATTTTGATATATTTATTTGAATATAATTATTGTTTATTTTTAAACACTAAGTTATATATGGTCTGGTGGTTAGCCCCAAATTTCTGGAATAGGGAGCATGGGTTCAAGTGCTCTCTTTACACTATTTTTTGCACTGTGTCGTAGCTGCATGGGCGAAGTTAGGTGCTGGTCAGGCGCAATAGCTAGTTGCACGCTGTGAGGTCCACAGGGCAGTAGCTGAGGGAGCGCGCGAGCGCTGGGCATAGAGCCCACGTGGCACGGCGCCGAGGTGGGGCAGGAGAACCAGTCGCGTGGGGCGGGCCTAGAGTGTCAACGCGGAGGGTGTATATATATATAGAGAGAGAGGGTGGATATATTGTGACTACACCCATGCCCAGGTTGTCTGGTGCGCCCCCTATCATGCATCAGGTCAAACCTCCCCACATGCGTCAGTCAAACTCCCGGCCCAACACCCAAACCGTGTGGGACGCATGCCATAAATTTCGGTTCTGAGCGCGCGAGCGCTGGCATAGAGCCAACGTGACACGGCGCCGAGGTGGGGCGGGAGAACCAATCGCGTGGGACGAGCCTAGAGTGTCAACGTGGAGGGTGTATATATAGAGAGAGAGGGTGGACATATTGTGACCACACCCACACCCAAGTTGTCTGGTGCGCCCCTGTCATGCATCAGGTCAAACCTCCCCACGTGCGTCAGTCAAACTCCCGGTCCAACACCCAACCCACGTGGGATGCATGCCATAAATTTTGGTTCTATTTTTTTTGCATAAATAGCGTAAATAGTTCTAAAAAATAGCGTAAATAGTTCATATAGATAGCATAAATCCCCGCTCGGGCTACTAGACCACGTCCACATGCACAGACACATGCATGCAGATCCTAATTTTATGGTACATCCAATAAGTATAACAGATCGTATGAGTTTTCAATGCATGTGCACAAATTTTGGATGACATTTTCGTTTCCACTGCATGCGCACAAAAATTGGCTGGCTCCATAAATATAGGATCGCTTCAATAGTCATACAGCTAGGCTCGCTAGAACTAGTTTATGATATATACTGATACTAATTATGCTACATGGTATAGATAAATATGCAATTCAGTACGCTGCATAAAAAATTATTTCCTACTGCATGCACACAAATTTAGAATGACAGGTATGTGCGACGAAAGAAAATGAATTGGCATGCATGAAAACAAAAGATGTCATTTAAATACTTTATTTCATCTATAAATATAGGATCGCTCCAAAAGCCGTGCAGTTAGGCTCGTAAGAACCAGTATATGATATATACTGTACTAATTATGCTACATGGTGTAGGTATTTATGCAATGCGGTACATTGGGTAAAAATTTGGAATGCGGTTCACTGGTGGATGCATCTCCATGTTCGAGCGGTAAAACCTTCAGTTTTGAGCGTAAAAACCTGAAGTTATGAGTGTAAAATATTGATCCAAAAGTTGTTGTAAACCTCTTGATATATATATATATATAATGATATAAAAATATGTGCGCGATTGTATGTCATCCCTCCATTAGTAACATGCATTCAGGTACGTCTCCCGCCAGCCGCATGCATGTGGTCCTATTTTTTGGCAGTATGGCATCCACTAAGCACATGCATATGGTTCTTATTTTTATGCAGATATGAAAGTTGTGGCAGCTCGTAGGAGTTTCTATTGATGCCCACAAATTTTGAATGGCATTTTCGTTCCCACAGCATATACGCAAAATTTGGATGGCTGATATCTCGCAAAGCATAAATCATTATAGAAAGTTGCATAAATACCTACACCGTACATCATAATTAATGAATAAATTAGTATGGACTTAACCAACAGCCGCATGCATAAACAAAGGATTAGAGGAGGTAGCCGCCTAGGCCACCGGATCGGAGGAGTTGGTCATTGAAGGACGATGGAGCCACCCATGCCTCGCGTGGCTGCCATCACCGAAGACGACCGTGTCTCCCGTGATCGCCACCGCCGTTGCTGAAGCCTACCACGCCTAGTGCAACCGTCGTCGCCACGGGGCCTAGGGTGCGTCGCCACCGCTCGTCCGCCTCGAGAGCACTGTTGCCATTTGCTCGCCTGCCTTGGGAACGTTGTCGTCGCTCGGTCCTGGGGAAGTGCCGCCACCGGTTACCTGCCTCGGGGCGCCATCGCTCGCCCGCCTCGCGGGAGCCCCGTCATCGCTCGTCTCCGAGATCGTTGCCACCGCTTGCATACCCTAGGGAACCACCGCTTTCATTAAAACCTAATGTCTAGTAGCCTAAGCGTACTTTAAAGCCGCCCGAACTTGGTGTGGCTGAACGGATGGCACCATTGGGTCATGGCTTACTCTAATTATTGGAAGTACAGGGCTCTAGAGCTCAATATATATATATACTATAGTAAAGCACCAGTTTCAATGGTCATTCCATGTCATCTTTTTACAAATTTCCCCTCATCTATTTCAAATTAACCCACTGCGCGTCCGTTCCCTCCACGCAACCAACCTCCACGTCTCAAACCACACCTCCGCATATAGATGGTCAAACGGCGGCCCGGCACGGGCCCGCTACGTCCGAAGAACGTGGGCCACAGCTCCAGCCTAGGCACGACACGCTGGCCTGCTGCCTGTGCCGGGTCGGCCCGTTAACCCGTCGGACCATTTGGTTAAATCAATGTAAAATGTTAAAAAAGTGGTGCAGGAGGTGAGGTTCGAACCCACGCCCCTGATGGAAGAAGGGCGAGAGACACTGGGTGAAGATGTCTGACTAGTAGAATATCATGCTCAGGTGTTTTTAATATTGAATATAAATTGTACATATGTATATACAATTTTTAAAATAAAAAATATAATCATGTTGGGTCGGGCCAGCACTACGGGCTGGCCCAGGAACTATTAAATGGGTCGTGCCTCGGGCCGACTCGCTAGACACGACCCATTTTGCCATCTATACCTCCACACGATAATGATGGTACTCGCCTCAGTTGCCTTCACCTCGTTCGCCATCCTGCTTATTTTCTCTCTCCCATCATGCCTCCGCCTCTATGCCACCCCATTCTCGGCAGAGGGCTTGGGAGCAGATGCTTCCTCCTGTATTCGTCTGACACTAGCCCAGACACCGACCCACACAGTGACTATTGCACGTCCACGACGACGTTTCATAGCATGTGCGCACCATCGTTTTCGCCATCGTCGGACGTCCCATTCATCTTCATAGACTTCGCCCTGTTCTTCTCCCCCATCCTACTGCCCCCGCCCATGGTCGTAGCCATGAGCCAACCGACGCTCGTCGACGTGGGTACGGGGCGAGTCAGTCTTGCTCCTGGCCTTTTTCCATGCGTGCTGCCGAGGAGGACACGGCGGCGCCTGCCACACTTAGGTTATCTTGGCGATGAGGAGTCCAGGTCTGAGATATTGGACAAGAAAGGGCTGTAGAATGATAGCAGTCGACGTATGCTATGGAGTTGGTGGAGGTGTTGTGTCGCCTTGGTGGGTCCATGGCTGGGAAGGTACTCACATTCTCTCGCTCTTCTTGGATTGGCGCCTGGTGCGGGGTGCTTCTCGGTTTGGAGCTGCTCCGGCTGGGCTTCTTTCTCCACTTGAGTGCTCTCTCCCTATATGTATCTAGTGGTATACTACCTATGTCACCGGTAGATACCCAGGTATTCGTCGTGTCCTTCTCTAGTAACGAAAAGGTATGCCTGCCTCTTCCCTTCCCTTCCTGATCTACAAAACCTTGGAAGTGGAGGAGGCGAGGGATGGGGGTCCCTGATTTGCTGTCTATAGTACCTGTTCGATGGCTCGACATCGCCTGTCTAGATGGCCTTTCCCTTACCACGGTGTCGACTTGGTATGCTTCTACCACTTCTATGTACCTGTCACCCATCCTTCTGTCATTGCAAAAATTATTGGGTTGTTCCTCTATTGTTTTGGGTGTTAGTTTTTTGTTGTGCTAAGGACTGAACATAATTTGGGTGTGTTAATACTTATTCTCTGCACATGGTTTGTGTTCTTCTGATGATGGCTCATGGATCTTGCAAAATATGTGTTAGCATTTGGAGATCCATGCGGACACTACCATAGGGTGTTCGTCCCTTGTATTCTTAGCTCCTGGATGCATTAGGTCGTTTTTGAGACCACATTGGCGCAATGGACTCCATGGTGTTTGAGGTTGCTGAATTGGATGGAAAAGCAATGGTTTGTCATGATAACAGTAAAAGGAAAGGTTATTTGTTCGTTTTAAATGTTAGTAATTGCTATGAAATACCATAATTTGTATGGAGCGCATCTAGGTTTTATTGATGCCTGACTTTAGCAGCCACTCCATATTTTGATCTCTCTTTTTTATAAGTTTGAGTTTATGTGACTTATTTTAGAAACTTGAGCTCACAAAAGTCCTCTTATTTTGTCTCTATATGGTGGAATTATGTCATTGAAATATTCTTTGTTCATTTAGTCAGTCATTGTAAACTCTCTTCTAATCGCTCCCTTCATTGGCCATGTTGTACCAAGACATATTGGATGGAGTAAACAACAACATTAGTTAGTCAAATCAAAAAAATTATATGGAGAGCGGAGACAATCAATAAAAAAATCTTGAGATCTTTTTGGTGGATAGTTTACGTGGGTATTGTTGTAAGCCGTCGCAATGCACGGGCAACCAACTAGTGTATATATATATATATATATATATATAATATATATATATTTGGAGCCCTAGGCTTCCAATAACTAGAGGAAACCCTGGTCCAACGGTGCCATCCGGTTCAGCCACACCAGGTGCAGACGACTATAAAAAGACCCCTAGGCCGCTAGGGATTAGGTTTTAGTGGGGTGACAGTTCCCTCGGTCGAGCAAGCGGCGGCAGCGGCGGTTTCCTCGGGCGTGCGAGTGGCGGCGATCCTGGGGGCTAGCGGCTGTGGCGCACCGAGGCAGGCGACCGGCGACCACGCTCCTACGGCTGACGAGCAAGCACCGATGGTGCTCCCGAACCGAACGAGCGGCGGCAGTAGTAGTTTCCTCGGGCATGCGAGCGGCGGCGATCCCGGGGGCTAGCAGCTATGGTGCGCCGAGGCGGGCGACCAGCGGCGACACTCGTATGGCGAGCGGGCAAGCAGCGACGGCGCTCCGAACCTGGACGAGCGGTGATGACGCACCCTAGGCCCGGCGGTGACAGTGATTACGTGAGGCGCGGTAGGCTTCGGCAGCAGCAGCGGCGGATCTTGGAGGAGCACACACGACAGCGAATCCCGGATGCGCGCACCGTGGAGTGGCGTCTGCTTGCATCCCTAGGCACGAATCCGCGACGACGTCGGCCTTCCCTAGGAGCAAGCGACGATGATGGACTTCCCTAGGCGGCGAGCGGTGGCGGATCGACCTCCCTGTTTTTATACTATTTTATATACATATTTATGCCAACATCAATAGTTTTTATTATATTTCTATTCACATTTTATGTAAATGTTTGTTGATTTTTGCGTAGTGTACCGTAATGCATAAATATCTTCGACATGTTGCATAATTAGTATCAATATATATCATAAACTGGTTCTAATGAGCCTAATTGCATGCCTGTTGGAGAGATTCTATATTTGTGGATGAAATAAAACATTGAAAATCAGATTTTTTGTTTCCATGCATCTCAATCCATTTCCTTTCAACTCACATTCTTGTCATCTTAAATTTGTGCGCATGCAATAGTAAACAGATTTTGTACACAGTGTATTGCATTACATAAATACCTTCGACGTGTAGAATAATTAGTCTCAGTGTATATCATAAACTGGTTCTAACGAGCCTATATGTATGGTTGTTGGAGAGATCCTATATTTATGGAGGAAATTAAGCATTTAAATCAGATTTTTTGTTTCCATGCATGTTAATCTATTTCGTTTCAACGCACATTCTTTCCATCCTAAATTTGTGCACATGCAGTAGGAAATATATTTTTTGCGATGTACCACAGTGCATAAATATCTATACCATGTAACATAATTAGTGTCAGTATATATCATAAAATGGTTCCAATGATCCTACCTGCATGGCTGTTGTAACACTATAAAAATCATCAAATAAAAATAATATAGTTAGCTTATTAATAGTAATTATGGTAATAAATTTTTCATTGAAGTGTTTGTTATTTATTGCATTTGGAATAATTTTTGATTTTGCATGATTGATTTATGGATATTTAATAGTGTCGGGGACCGTAATTAGGGGTACCTCCAAGGCTCCTAATCTCAGCTGGTAACCCCCATCAGTACAAAGCTGCAAAGGCCTGATGGGCGCAATTCCGGTCAAGGCCCCGTCCACTCAAAGGACATGATCTCGCCTCACCCGAGCCCAGCCTCGGGCAGGAACGGTAGACCAAGGCAGATTCGCGCCTCGCCTGAGGGTCTCCTCAAGCAACGGACACACCTTCGACTCGCCCGGGGCCCAGTTTGGGCTGGCTTCGCGAAGAAGCAACCTTGGCCACATCGCCTCGCCAGCCGACCGGATCGCAGGAGCATTTAATGCAAGGATCGCATGACACTTTATCCTGACGCGTGCTGTCCAGTCGACAAGGCCGAAATGACCGAAGTCACTTTGCCCCTCCACTGACTGACCTGACAGGAAAACAGCGCCGCCTGCGCTACTCCGACTGCTGAGCCACCCGCCAGGGTGAGGCTGACAGCAGCCAAGTCCGGCCTCGGGCGCCATAGGAATCTCCGCCTCGCCCGACCCCAAAGCTCGGGCTCCACCACGACCCCGGACGACGGTCTTCGCCTCGCCCGACCCTAGGGCTCGGACTCGACCTCGCCTCGGACGACGGTCTCCACCTCGCCCGACCCCAGGGCTCGGACTCGACCTCGACTCCGGACGACGGTCTCCTCCTCGCCCGACCCTAGGGCTCGGGCTCAACCTCGCCTCGGACGACGATCTCCGCCTCGCCCGACCCTAGGGCTCGGACTGGACCTCGACTCCGGAAGACGGTCTCCGCCTCGCCCGACCCCCGGGCTCGGACTCAGCCTCGACCTCGGAGGAGTCACCACCTCGCTCGGGCCGACCATGCCACAAGGGGAGGCAATCATTACCCTACCCCTAGCTAGCCCAGGCTACAGGGAATAAGACCGGCGTCCCATCTGGCTCGCCCCGGTAAAACAAGTAATGATGGCACCCCGCGTGCTCCATGACAACGGTGGTTCTCAGTCCCCTACGGAAGCAAGGATACGTCGGCAAGGATCCGACAGCCCCGACAGCTGTGCTTCTATAGGGCTCAAGAACTCCTCCGACGGTCACGACGCCACATGAACAGGGCTCCAACACCTCTCCGACAGCCACGTCAGCACGTACATAGGGCTCTAGCTCCTCTCTGCTAGACACGTTAGGACACTGCTACACCCCCCCCCCCCGTTGTACACCTGGACCCTCTCCTTACGTCTATAAAAGGAAGGTCCAGGGCTCTCATACAAAAAAGGTGGCCGCGCGGGAGAACGGGCGGCCTCACGCCCCCTCTCTATCTCTCTCCCTCGCGAGCGCTTGTAACCCCCTACTGCAAGCGCATCCGCCCTGGGCGCAGGACAACACGAGGCCGCGGGTTCCCCTCGCTGGTTTCCCCCTTGTGTCTCCGTCTCGCGTCGACCCATCTGGGCTGGGACACACAGCGACAATTTACTCGTCGGTCCAGGGACCCCCGGGGTCGAAACGCCAACAGTTGGCGCGCCAGGAGGGGCCTGCTGCGTGTTGATGAACAGCTTCCCGTCAAGCTCCAGATGGGGAGTCTCCAGCAACCTCTCCAACCCGGGACAAAGCTCCGTTTCAGGAGTCTCGAGTTCATGTCCCTCGACGGCAGCTACGACATGATACTCCTTCCTCCGCCGCGCAACAACGACAATGGCGGCCGTCAGCCCGCCCGCCGGCGGCGGAATCGACGATGTCTTCCCCGCGTGGCGAAAGAACAGCATCCGAGTCTGTCCCGTCACCTTCCTCGTCGACGGGGAAGGAGGCGAGGCAATCATGGCCAAGCAGGAGGCGGCGCCTCGTCGGCTGTCGAGCGAATCGACGACACCGGCGCCCCAGCGGGGGACACGTCGGGTGTTGACCTCGCGTTTGAGACGAAGACGAGCGTCGTTTCCCCGCAACACGCCAACCCCAAGCATACGACGGGCGACACCAGCACGCTCGCGAAGGACTTGTTGAGCGTTAGCCTTGTACCTGAGATAACGGTGCAGTCCGTCCCCGACGTGACTTCGTCACCATCCGTCGATTAAGAGGTACCGACCGTTTCACATCCAGTGCCTTTTAGATTCAGCTTCGACCCACCAAGCGATCCCGCTTCGGTGGACGCCTTCGTAAAGGCATATCCAAACCTTCCGGGGTACCATATGTGGTCAACCTGGGACAGATTGACGGCCGTCTCGACCTACGGGCCCTCGGGTTCCGAGGAAGACAACGAGCTCGACTCTGGTTGGGATTTCTCCGGGCTCGATAACCCCAGTGCCATGCGGGACATCATGACCGCATGTGACTACTGCCTCTCCGATTGCTCCGATGATAGCCACAGCCTCGGCGACGAGGACTGTGGCCCAAGTCGCGAATGTTTCCACGTCGATCTAGAGGGTCTCGACGAAGGCAACCACCTTGGTATGCCGGAGGACGGCGATCCCTCTAGGCCTGCGCCTCGCGTTGACATCCTTCGGGAGCTAGCTGTGGTCCCAGTCCCTGCGGGGGGTCAGGACACACAGCTCGAGCAAATCCGCGAGATGCAGGCCAGGCTCGACGAGGAAGCAGGACAACTTGTGCAGCTCCGGCAGAACATCGGGCAGGAGCGGGCAGGCCAAGCACCGACCGGAGAAGTGTGTCATCTGGCCCAGGACGTCCCGCGCCGCATCGCTGATGATGCCAGGGCAAGGCTGCCCTCAGCTTCCAGTGGGGTCGGCCAGAACCTGGCTGCAGCAGCAATACTGCTCCGAGCGATGCCGGAACCATCCACCACCGAGGGGCGGCGTATCCAGGGAGAACTCAAGAATCTCCTAGAGGATGCCACGGTCCGACGGGCCAAGAGCTCTGCCTCCCGAAGGCAGGGATACCCCCCGGAGCATCGTGCCGCGACTTCCCGATTCATGCGATAAGCCTCGGTCCACACCGGGCGCACACGGGACACAGCGCCTGCGACCCTGGGCTGCCTCGGCAACGAGCACCATCGCCGCGACCATCGAGCCCACCTCGACGAGAGGGTGCGCCGAGGCTACCACCCCAGGCGTGGGGGACGCTACGACAGCGGGGAGGATCGGAGCCCTTCGCCCGAACCACCCGGTCCGCAAGCTTTCGGCCGGGCCATACGACAGGCACTGTTCCCGACCCGGTTCCGGGCCCCGACTACCATCACTAAGTACTCGGGGGAGACGAGGCCAGAACTGTGGCTCGCGGACTACCAACTGGCCTGCTAGCTGGGTAGAAAGGACGATGACAACCTCATCATCCGCAACCTTCCCCTGTTCCTCTCCGACGCCACCCGAGCCTGGCTGGAGCATCTGCCTCCTGCGCAGATCTCCAACTGGGACGACCTAGTCAAAGCCTTCGCCGGCAACTTCTAGGGCACATACATGCACCCTGGGAACTCCTGGGATCTCCGAAGCTGCCACCAGCAGCCGGGAGAATCCCTGCGGGACTACATCCGGTGATTCTCGAAGCAGCGCAGCGAGCTGCCCAACATCACCAACTCCGATGTCATCAGCGCGTTCCTCGCCGGCACCACTTGCCGCGACCTGGTGAGCAAGCTGGGTCGCAAGACTCCCACCAGGGTGAGCGAGCTGGTGGACATCGCCACCAAGTTTGCCTCTGGCCAGGACGCGGTCGAGGCCATCTTCCAGAAGGACAAGCAGCCTCAGGGGCGCCAGCCGGACGACGTCCCCAAGGCGTCCGCTCAGTGCGGCGCGAGGAAGAAGGGCAAGAAGAAGTCGCAGGTGAAACGTGACGCCGCCGACGCAGACCTTGTCGCCGCCGCCGAGCACAAGAACCCTCGGAAGCCTCCGGAGGCGCCAACTTGTTCGACAAGATGCTCAAGAAGTCGTGCCCCTATCATCAGGGTCCTGTAAAGCACACCCTTGAGGATTGCGTCATGCTTCGACGCTACTTCCACAAGGCCGGGCCACCGGTGGAAGGTGGCAGAGCCCCCGACAACAACAAGAAGGAAGCCCACAAGGCAGAGGAGTCCCCGAGGTTCATGACTGCTTCATGATCTACGGTGGGCGGGTGGCGAACGGCTCGGCACCGCAAGCAAGAGCGCTGGGAGGTCTGCTCGGTAAAGGTGGCGGCGCCAGTCTATCTAGACTAGTCCGACAGGCCCATCACCTTCGACCAAGACGACCACCCCGACCGCGTGCCAAGCCCGGGGAAGTACCCGCTCGTTGTTGATCCCGTCATCGGCAACGTCAGGCTCACCAAGGTCCTCATGGACGGAGGCAGTAGCCTCAACATCATCTACGCCGCTACCCTCGGGCTCTTGCAGATCGATCTATCCTCGATCCGGGCCGATGCGGCGCCCTTTCACGGGATCATTCCTGGGAAGCGTGTCCAGCCCCTTGGACAACTCGATCTGCCTATCTGCTTCGGGACTCCCTCCAACTTCCGAAAGGAAACCCTCACGTTCGAAGTGGTCGGGTTCCGAGGAACCTACCACGCAGTGCTGGGGAGACCATGCTACGCCAAGTTCATGGTCGTCCCCAACTACACCTACCTCAAGCTCAAGATGCCGGGCCCCAACGGGGTCATCACCGTCGGCTCCATGTACCGACACGCGTACAAATGCGACATGGAGTGTGTGGAGTACGCCGAGGCCCTCGTCGAATCCGAGGCCCTCATCGCTGACATAGAGAGCCTCCCCAAGGAGGTTCCAGATGCGAAGCGCCATGCCGGCAACTTCGAACCACCAGAGGCGGTTAAGTCCGTCCCTCTCGACCCCAGCAGTGATGCCTCCAAGCAGATCCGGATCGGCTCCGAGCTCGACCCCAAATAGGAAGCAGTGCTCGTCGACTTTCTCTGCGCAAACGTCGAGGTTTTTTCTTGGAGTCCCTCGGACATGCCTGGCATACCGAGGGATGTCGCCGAGCACTCACTGGATATCCGAGCAGGAGCCCGACCCGTGAAGCAGCCTCTGCGCCGATTCGACGAAGAAAAGCGCAGAGCCATAGGCGAGGAGATCCACAAGCTGATGGCTGCAGGGTTCATCAAAGAGGTATTCCATCCCGAATGGCTAGCCAACCCTGTGCTTGTGAGAAAGAAAGGTGGGAAATGGCGGATGTGTGTAGACTACACTGGTCTAAACAAAGCATGTCCGAAGGTTCCCTACCCTCTGCCTCGTATCGATCAAATCATGGATTCCACTGCTGGGTGCGAAACCTTGTCGTTCCTTGATGCCTACTCAGGGTATCACCAAATCAGCATGAAAGAGTCCGACCAGCTCGCGACTTCTTTCATCACACCTTTTGGCATGTACTGCTACATTACTATGCCATTTGGTTTGAGGAATGCGGGTGCGACATACCAAAGGTGCATGAACCACGTGTTCGGGGAGCACATTGGTCGAACGGTTGAGGCCTACATCGATGACATCGTAGTCAAGACGAGGAAAGCCTCCGACCTCCTCTCTGACCTTGAAATGACATTCAAGTGTCTCAAAGCGAAAGGTGTAAAACTCAATCCCGAGAAGTGTGTCTTTGGAGTCCCCCGAGGCATGCTCCTGGGGTTCATCGTCTCCGAGCGAGGCATCGAGGCCAACCCGGAGAAAATCGTGGTCATCACCAACATGGGGCCTATCAAGGACTTGAAAGGAGTACAGAGGGTCATGGGATGCTTTGCGGCTCTGAGCCGCTTCATCTCGCGCCTCAGCGAAAGAGGCCTGCCCTGTATCGCCTCTTAAGGAATACCGAGCGCTTCACTTGGACCCCCGAGGCTGAGGAAGCCCTCGGGAACTTGAAGGCGCTCCTTACAAGCGCCCCCATCCAGGTGCCCCCCGCTGCCGGAGAAGCCCTCTTGATCTACGTCGCCGCTTCCACTCAGGTGGTTAGCACCGCGATCATGGTCGAGAGACGAGAAGAAGGGCATGCATTGCCCGTCCAGAGGCCGGTTTACTTCATCAGTGAGGTATTGTCCGAGACCAAGATCCACTACCCACAAATTCAGAAGCTGCTATACGCGGTAATTCTGACACGTCGAAAGTTGTGACACTACTTCGAGTCTCATCCAGTGACTGTGGTGTCATCCTTCCCCCTGGGGGAGATCATCCAGTGCCGAGAGGCCTCGGGTAGGATTGCAAAGTGGGCGGTGGAGATCATGGGCGAGACAATCTCGTTTGCCCCTCGGAAGGCCATCAAGTCCCAAGTCTTGGCGGACTTTGCGGCTGAATGGGTCGACACCTAGCTTCCAACAGCTCCGATCCAACCGAAACTCTAGACCATGTTTTTCGATGGGTCGCTCATGAAAACAGGGGCGGGCGCGGGCCTGCTCTTCATCTCACCCCTCGAGAAGCACCTCCGCTACATGCTGCGCCTCCATTTTCTAGCGTCCAACAACATGGCCGAGTATGAGGCTCTGGTTAATTGGTTGTGCATCACCATCGAGCTAGGGGTCCGACGCCTCGACGCTCGTGGCGACTCGCAGCTTGTCATCGACCAAGTCATGAAGAACTCCCACTGCCGCGACCCGAAGATGGAAGCCTACTGCGACGAGGTTCGGCGCCTGGAGGACAAGTTCTACAGGCTCGAGCTCAACCACGTCGCTCGATGATGCAACGAGACTGCGGACGAGCTGGCTAAGATAGCCTCGGGGCGGACAACGGTTCCTCCGGACGTCTTCTCCTGAGACCTACATCAACCCTCCGTCAAGACCGACGACACGCCCGAGCCCGAGAAGGCCTCGGCTCTGCCCGAGGCACCCTCGGCCTAGCCCGAGGCGCCCTCAGCTCAGCCCGAGGCGCCCTCAGCTCAGCCCGAGGTAGCCTCGACCTCGCCCGAGGCACCCTCGGCCCCCGAGGGTGAGGCACTGCGCATCGAGGAAGAGCGGAATGGGGTCACGCCTAATCGAAACTGGCAGACCCCATACCTGCAATATCTCCATCGAGGAGAGCTACCCCTCGACAGAGCCGAAGCTCGGTGACTGGCGCGGCGCGCCAAGTCATTCGTCTTGCTGGGTGACGGGAAGGAGCTCTACCACCACAGCCCCTCAGGCATCCTCCAACGATGCATATCCATCGTCGAAGGTCAGGAGTTATTGCAAGAAATACACTCGGGGGCTTGCGGTCACCACGTAGCACCTCGGGCCCTCGTGGGAAACGCCTTTCGACAGGGTTTCTACTGGCCAACTGCGGTGGCCGACGCCACTAGGATTGTACGCACCTGCCAAGGGTGTCAATTCTACGCAAGGCAGACCCACCTGCCCGCTCAGGCTCTACAAACAATACCCATCACCTGGACGTTTGCTGTGTGGGGTCTGGACCTCGTCGGTCCCTTGCAGAAGGCACCCGGGGGCTTCACGCACCTGCTGGTCGCCATCGACAAATTCTCCAAGTGGATCGAGGTCTGACCCCTAAACAACATCAGGTCCGAACAGGCGGTGGTGTTCTTCACCAACATCATCCATTGCTTCGGGGTCCCGAACTCCATCATCACCAACAACGTCACCCAGTTCACTGACAGAAAGTTCCTGGACTTCTGTGAGGACCACCACATCCAGGTGGACTAGGCCGCCGTAGCTCACCCCATGACGAATGGGCAGGTAGAGCGTGCCAATGGCATGATTCTACAAGGACTCAAGCCGAGAATCTACAACGACCTCAACAAGTTCGGCAGGCGATGGATGAAGGAACTCCCCTCGGTGGTCTGGAGTCTGAGGACGACGCCAAGCCGAGCCACGGGCTTCATGCCGTTTTTTCTAGTCTATGGGGACGAGGCTATCTTGCCCATAGACTTAGAATACGGCTCCCCGAGGATGAGGGCATACGACGCCCGAAGCAACCAGACGAACCGAGAAGACTCACTAGACCAGCTGGAAGAGGCTCAGGACATGTCCTTACTACACTCGGCGCGGTATCAGCAGTCCCTGCGACGCTACCACGCCCGAGGGGTTCGGTCCCGAGACCTCCAGGTGGGCGACTTGGTGCTTCGGCTACGACAAGACGCCCGAGGGCGCCACAAGCTCATGCCTCCCTGGAAAGGGCCGTTCATCATCGCCAAGATTCTGATGCCCGAAACATATAAGCTGGCCAACAGTCAAGGCGAGGTCTACAGCAACGCTTTGAACATCCGACAGCTACGTCGCTTCTACCCTTAAGATGTTTTCAAGTCGTTCATGTACCTCGTTCACTTACGCAAGCAAAGTCTAACCTTCAAGGAAGGGTCAGCCTTGCCTCGGCAAATCCCGACCCTCCCTCGGGGGCTAGAAGGGGGGAACCCCCTCTGCGTCAAAATTTTCCTTGAAAAAGTCTTTCTGCCAGAACATCTTTTGTGTTTTTCGACTACTTCGATAGTGGAGTCCTGAAAACGACAGAGTACACGTAAGCAGGCAAGGCCGACCGAGCCGAAGGACTCCTACGCCTCCGGGATACGGATACCTCACTCATCACCTTCTGTGATAAGTAACTCACGCTCGGATAAGGGATTCCGCTGACCGAACAAGTCTTAACACTCGAAAACTTTTTCTGCGGAAACGATTTTTCGTGCCATCTCGACTATATCGATAACAGAATCCTGCGGACGAGTAAGAGTACACGTAAGCAGGCAAGGCCGACCGAGCCGAGGGACTCCTACGCCTCCGGGATACGGATACCTCACTCATCACCTTCTGCGATAAGTAACTCACGCTTGGATGAACAATTCTGTTACCGACGAACAAGTCCTGATACTCGAAACAAGGGGAAAAGAAACGCAGCTTTAAAACATGACAACGGTATGTTTTGGCCTCGACGGCCGCAAAAAACATACGCACGCTACAGACAAACTGTTCCTGCAGGTTCAGACGTCATCAGAGGGAGCAGCAGCACCTTCGGCATCGACTCCACCTTCAGCGGAATCCGACCCGGCCTCGGATAGCAACATGGTCGGAGGATCTCCAACTCGAAGAAGATGTCAGCACCGCGCCTGGGCCATCATCGCCAGGGTCTCCTCCAGGAACCCGGCCCAAGCAGACGGCTGGACCGGCCGCTCCGTAGCCTCATCCAGCTGTCCCCTGAGGACACTAGCCCGGCTCATGGCCTTGGCAGCCCGACTCCAGGGTTGGTCCCGCCAGTGGACGACTTGGCCAGGTCCCAGCCGCCACTGCGACGCCTCGTCGGCCTGGGAAGTCCCCTACTCCCGAGCTGACTAAGTTTCTTCTCCAGCCAACTCCGCCTCTGTCCATGCTGGCACCGCTGCCTCCAGCTTTGGCTCATCGCAGAGCAGCCGAGGTTTCCTTCACTGAGCAAGAGGAGCCTTGAGCGGCAAGGCCGACCGAGCCAAGGGACTCCTACGCCTCTGGGATGCGGATACCTGACTCGTCACCTTCCGCACACGGCAACTCACACTTGGTTAAGCGGTCCAGCTAGCCGACAGGCGAGTCCTCGTGCACGAAATGGAGAAGAAACACGGCTTTACGCCCAAATACACAAATGTTTAGGCCCCGACAGCCGCAATGAACATACGCCAGCACTGAAGGTGCCATTACAAACGGGACCCTGGTTCCGTTCCCGCGGGTATGAACAACCTCCATACCAGGAGGCCCGCGGGACGATGAACTCCAAGTGGCTCACCGCCGCCCGCTCTAACAGCAGCGGCAACGACCTCCGTCCCGGGCGGCAAGACAGCTGCAGCAATGGCTTCCGGGCAAACGCAGCGGCGGAAAGGCTCTCGCCCACGAAGAACGAGAACCAGCCATTCAAGCTAGGGGGACGGAGGTCCAGGGGTGTAGGCGGAGTTGGCGATCTCGTCGGCAGAGAAACATTCTCCGGCTGCTACCACCTCAGCACCGACGACGGCGTCCACCTGCCCGCCAACACCGCACCAGCGGGCGCCGGCCGCCCCAAAGCGCACCGGCAGGTCCTCGCTCCCGCCCTCGCCGAGGCCGCCCAGAACATGAGCACCGCCCTCGCGGCGCACGACGTGCTGGGCAACCCTCTGGCGCGGCTGTCGGCGCGAGGAAGACCTGGACGTGGCCGGCCCGTACGCGGCGCGACCATCGCCCAGACAGAGGACGGAATGCTGCACCCCGGCTGGGCAGCAGTAGTTCGCCTTCCCTGGCATGGCTGAAGGAAGCCTCTGCAGGGCTGGAGGATGCCTTTCTCCCCCAAACGCCGGGGGAAGAAAAGGGTTACCGACCCACGCGGAGGCAACCCCCCACTCGGTGCGCTCCTCCGCCTCAGCTTGGATGACGAAAATCCTTGAAGCTGAGGGCGGGGCGAGGGCCGCAGCCCGGCTCGCTTCTCTTCACCAAATTGCCCATTGGTGGGGGAAGGCGGCCGGGCTGCCTGACGAAAATCCTTGAAGCCGAGCGATGGCTGAAAGGTACCAACCTCCACGAGGTTGTGCTCCTTCCACAACAAGAGCAAGACAACACGGGCGTTCCCCATCCGGGGGCTCGGAAGGCGGAAGGACGCGACACATGAGGAAAGCGCGAAGGCATGGCTACCACCCAGGAGGTCGGTACCTTTTTAAAGGCGACTCTCCCCGCTCGCGTCCTTAAGCCGTCGCGGACTAAGTCTTCACCAACACGCTTCAAAGTCCTCCCCCTATGACACGGGGGCTGGGCCCCATGCGACATGCAAGCTACCCCCAGACAGAAGGAGCCAAACCGCCGCGCGCGGAGCGTGTAACCGCCCAGCGGTTACGAGCATTCCTCCGTCTTCGCCCAAACCAGCGGGTGAAAGGGCGGACCGCCATGCAGGCGGCATGCAACTGCACCAAGGGGGCGCACCTTTTCGACTTCGACGCATCCAGCATGGAGGCCGAAGCCCACACGTCATGTAACCGGCGCGCCGGTTACTACGTGCAAAAAACTGCAGCGCCACTTGCGCCAGCGCCGCGCCTTCTTGACTACGGAATCGGTGCCGCGACTAGAGGCAACCCTGCGCATGGCCCAGCAGTGCCAACCAGGCACGCCAGTCATGGGTCAGTCAGCCGCGGGAGAAGGCGTGACGGTCAATATGGCCAGAAGTGGGCCGGCAGTAATGGCGGCGGCAGGCGGGCGGAAGCAGCAGTCAAATCATCTGTAGGCTCACGTCCCCTCCTGGAGCAGCGAGAGAGCTCTCTCCCACGGCGTGAAGACGACGCGCCCGTGTTTCGTTCCTCGAACGGCTCACGCACGCGCAACGGCTACCCCGCGAACCACTCGTCCCATTGCATTAACTCTGCGGCAGGACATGCGACACCTTTGGTAGGCGAAGCGGGCGACGCTTCACCTCCGCCATAATGACCGCGTCAAAAAAGGTGTGTCACGTCGTTCGATTTCGTATCCTTTTCCTCTTCCCCTTTCTCTCTCTTGCCGCAGAGACCGGGAAAGGGGATACTCCGAAAGGGATCCTTCTCCGCGAAGGAAGCAGGCCCCAAGCCCCCCTACTGATCAGAGGTTTGAAGGCTGGCCCCTCGGAAGGGTTCGACAGCCGCCTCAGAGCACTCGGGCTCCGTGCCCACTACTGGTCAGAGGTTCGAAGGCTGGCCCCTCGGAAGGGTTCGACAGCCGCCTCAGGCCACTCGGGCTCCGCGCCCACTACTGATTAGGGGTTCGTAGGCTGGCCCCCCGACGGGTTCGATAGTCGCTCCAGAGCATGCAGAGTGAGGGATGACTCTGGGTACGTTCGATACATAACCAAGGCTCGGGCTACGCTCCCGAGGTACCCTAGGACATTTCTGAGACCAGCAGGAACGATTCTGTAATGGAATCCCATCAGAGGGAGGCATCGAGCCCTCGGACCCTATCAAATAGGACCGGGTCCAGCAAATCACCTGCAGGTACTTTTGGAGCGCGCCTCTGGGCCACTAGCCGACCCTTATCGAATGGGGCACGGGCGTCCACTCGGATCACCCGTTAGCAACTCACTGGAGACACCATGTTCGGCGCCCTCCAAGGGCAACATGGCGCTTTCCCCCTCCTTGCGGAAAGGCGACGCAGGGGCGTATGAAAAAAGCCAAGTCTGCCCTTGACCGTCCTCTCGCCCTGTGCAGAGGCTCGGGGGCTGCTCTCGCAAACCCGGCTCCGGCCAAACCGTTGATAGCGTCAACATACCAGCCCGAGAACTCGGAACCTGACTATGCACCCAGGCAACGACTAGTTCGCATGAGGGAACAACCAGACCGACCGAGCCATCACGAAAGGCATTAAGACCTCGAAGGAGTCAAACCACTCCTCCGAGGCCTCAGGGGCTACACCCGGCGGGTGCGCTCGCGCGCACCCACCGGAACAAAATGCAACCGAGAAAGGCTGTCCCCTTGCAAAAAAGTGCGACAAAGCCTCCAAGCGAGTACCCACACTCCCTTTGAGGCTCGGGGGCTACTGTCGGGGACCGTAATTAGAGGTACCCCCAAGGCTCCTAATCTCAGCTGGTAACCCCCATTAGCACAAAGCTGCAAAGGCCTGATGGGCGCAATTCCGGTTAAGGCCCCGTCCACTCAAAGGACACGATCTCGCCTCACCTGAGCCTAGCCTCGGGCAGGAATGGTAGACCAAGGCAGATTCGCGCATCGCCCGAGGGTCTCCTCAAGAAACGGACACACCTTCGACTCACCCGAGGCCTAGTTCGGGCAGGCTTCATGGAGAAGCAACCTTGGCCAGATCGCCTCGCCAGCCGACCGGATCGCAGGAGCTTTTAATGCAAGGATCGCCTGACACCTTATCCTGACACGTGCTCTCCAGTCGACAAGGCCGAAATGACCGAAGTAACTTTGCCCCTCCACTGACTGACCTGATAGGAAAACAGCGCCGCCTACGCTGCTCCGACTGCTGTGCCACCCGCCAGGATGAGGCTGACAGCAGCCAACTCCGGCCTCGGGCGCCATAGGAATCTCCGCCTCGCCCGACCCTAGAGCTCGGGCTCCACGACGACCCCGGACGACGGTCTCCGCCTCGCTCAACCCCAGGGCTCGAACTCGACCTCGCCTCGGACGACGGTCTCCGCCTCGCCCGACCCCAGGGCTCGGACTCGACCTCGACTCCAGACGACGGTCTCCGCCTCGCCCGACCCCAGGGCTCGGGCTCAACCTCGTCTCGGACGACGATCTCCGCCTCGCCCAACCCCAGGGCTCGGACTCGACCTCGACTCCGGAAGACGGTCTCCGCCTCGCCCGACCCCCGGGCTCGGACTCAGCCTCGACCTCGGAGGAGTCACCACCTCGCTCGGGCCGACCACGCCACAAGGGGAGGCCATCATTACCCTACCCCTAGCTAGCCCAGGCTACGGGGAACAAGACCGGCGTCCCATCTGGCTCGCCCCAGTAAAACAAGTAATGATGGCACCCCGCATGCTCCATGACAACGGTGGTTCTCAGTCCCCTACGGAAGCAAGGATACGTCAGCAAGGATCCGACAGCCCCGACAGCTGTGCTTCTACAGGGCTCAAGCACTCCTCCGACGGCCACGACGCCACATGAACAGGGCTCCAACACCTCTCCGACAACCACGTTGGCACGTACATAGGGCCCTAGCTCCTCTCTGCTAGACACGTTAGCACACTGCTACACCCCCTGTTGTACACCTGGACCCTCTCCTTATGTCTATAAAAGGAAGGTCCAGGGCTCTCATACAAAAAAGTTGGCCGCGCGGGAGAACGGGTGGCCTCACGCCCCCTCTCTCTCTCTCCCTCGCGAGCGCTTGTAACCCCCTACTGCAAGCGCATCCGCCCTGGGCGCAGGACAACACGAGGCCGCGGGTTCCCCTCGCTGGTTTCCCCCCTTGTGTCTCCGTCTCGCGCCGACCCATCTGGGCTGGGACACGCAGTGACAATTTACTCATCGGTCCAGGGACCCCCCGGGTCGAAACGCCGACAAATAACATTTCTTCTTATAGGAAAATCCTAGTAAATAATATATTAATTATTAGTCCAAGAATAAATATTTTATTTATAAATAATTTTGGTATAAATATTATGAATTTTAGGGTTATTTAAAAATATATTTTGAATTTAGAAAAGAAATAGAAAAAATAAAAAAACCTAACTAAACCCTAACCCTAACCCTAAAAGCCCACTAGGGGCCCATCAAGAAGCAGCCGCCGCCCCCTGGCTCCTCCCCAGCCGCCAGCCACCATTCTTCCTTCTCCCTCCCTCTTCTCTCTTGCGCATCGCCCCCGACGCCCAGGACCCCGCTGCACCTCCCTGCCTTCTCCCACCGCCCCGTGACCCGCGCGCCGCCAGGAGCCCAGGCGCCGCACCCGCCCCGCGACCCGGCCACCCGCCAGGAGCCTGAAGGGCCGAAGCCCCGCGGCCGAGCCACGCACCCAGGCGCCGACCCTGACGCCCCGCGCCAGGAGACCGACCCCGGCCTAGCGCCCTGTAGCCAAGCCCCGCGCGACCTCGATGCTCCTTCCCCGCGCCCGACCGCAGGACTCGACGTGCTGCGCAGCCGCGCCAGGAACTGCGCCACCCCACACCGTCCATTCGCCATCCTGGCATTAATGGAGTTTCAATGGAGCCGTTACTCCCTCCCCACGTCTTCCCCATTGATGAACACCATCAACGGCCCCTTGAAGCCATGGTCGGCCGTTTCTCCCTTCCCCCGGCTCTCTCTCTCCCTCTCCCTTCCTATAAAGCCAAGGCCGTGCCCATGGAGCTCTCCCTCCCACAGCCGAGCTCACTCCCTCTTCTCGTGTTCTCCCTCCCTCGCCGTTCGTCGCCGGAGCTCACCCCGTCGGAGCCGCCCGACGTTGAGGACCTCTGCCCCGCTTCCCTGCTCGATGCCAAACCAATTGTCCCTCCCCTGCCTGGTCGAAACCCACCCCCCCCCATCGAGGCCCCCCTGCACACGAGGAAGTCCAAGGTAGAAGAAGACGATTTTTTCAGTTTAGTCCCTATTTTGTAAATTGAATTAATTTCGGGATTTTTAGTTTTTAGATTGTGAAAAGAAATTCTGATGTATACGTGTAGCCAAAATCGAACCCCGCGGCATTGCTTTGAATATGTGTATGATTTTATAATTTTAAAATGAATGCGGTCACTATTCACTACCGCAACATTTTCATACTAGAAAACGTTTACAGATTTAATTACACTTTAGTGTGTGTGGAACGATAATTATTAGTAGTATTTTAAGTGTAAACTTATTTGCATGAAGAAATAGAAGAAATACTAAGCCACGTATTTCCGGTCAGATGAAAACATATATTTTACTATTCATGATAAATGTGTTCATAAGTATAGCACTTAATTATTTAGAATTAGTAAGATATTTATCTATATCATAACAACCATGAATATGTTATTAAAAGTCCCATTTAGTAATTTACATTAATTCTTAGAATTTTAATGAAAGGTGATTTATAAATAAACATTGTAGTTATACGTATAAATTCTATTTAGAAAAGAAAGGAGAAAACCGAAAGAGTAGAATTTATGCTAATGTTAAAATGACTTAACTAAGCACTCATACTTTTCTAATAAAGAAATTGATAGTTATGTTGGTAAACATAGGTTTCTTACTAAAGAATTAGATAACTTGTTTCTAGTTTAAAATGACCTTTTAATAGATATCATATTTAACATGGTTCGTTATAGATGTTTAAGTATAGCCGTATTAAATAGAAACTTAAAAGAATATGTAGACCATATGTTTCTTAATAAAATAGAAGATAAATATATGTCCAATTAATAGATTATTTATATTTTCTTAATTAAAAGATAACAAGGACCATTGCTTTTATAAACTAAAATGATAGTTTATACATAATTTCCTTTCTAATGAATTAGATCATTTGTTCCTACAATAGAATTAAAGATAATTAATAGATTAATTATCCTTTATCATTTATTAATCAAACCTATAGTCAATTTGTTCTTAACTAAATTTATGGCATGATTAATGATTTCATAGAATTTAGTTCACATTATATACGAATCACTTAGCTTTTCCTAAAGGAATAAAATAAAGCAATAAGAGTTTAAGTTCTTTTATAACTTAAAATGTTACTTTATATATATTGACTTCGAATATAATAATATATGCTATGTGTTTTCTAATGAAATTAAAAGATAGTTATTTGTTCATTATCTTTTGCATGAAAATCCACTTAAGGGCCTATATCCTAGTTTTTCATAAAATAGGTGTTTAATAATAATGATCTTTTCACATAAAACCTATTTAGACTTATATCTTAGTTTATCATAAGTGAATGATAAATAATGATTTATAAGATGTTCCATAATGCTTCTAAAATTAAAAACGTATTTCGTAGCCCATTAACCTTAGATGTATAACATATATCTTTTCTAAAAAGTTTAAAAAGGTTTAATATTGTTGTAACGTGTTTTATCATCTTAATCTTAGACATATCACATATGACATTTTATAAAAGATTAAATTGCTGAACCTTATATTTGCATATTTTAATTAAGATATTTTTAAGCTCATGTCTGGTTTTATAAAATATAGATCACACATTTTTTAAAAGAATACCTTTTATTATAACCATTACTTGCGATGTTTTTGAAAAGCGAACGCTCTTTTCATTAGACTTTCTTTTAGCTTTACGTATGGTGAATGTGGTATGTTATTGAGTGGCCTTTGTTCTTCTTGTTTATTTGTGGTGATATTCAGTGGTTGATCTAGTAGTTAAGAATCAAGATCTATTCTTATCCGTGGAAGAACCTCAAGTTTTCTATAAGCAAGGCAAGTGGACTTCTCCCTCTGCATACTCTGTTTGATCCCAAACAATACATTTAATAAAGTTTATTCTTGGATATATACGAATAATTTGACGAGTTACCTATTTAGATACCCCATAACCTTTCCAACCTTACTCCTTGTTTAACCTGGGATTATGATCTAATCAAGTACCTACGCTATTGCTACAACTTTAAATTTATGCAGTCACTCCTGTTTATGATATTAATGTTCCAAATGGTAAGTTTACATCATTGTTGCTAATCCGACGATTAAGCAAGATCATATGATTTAATTGGAACATGGAGTGACCACCCGGGAAAACAGTGCTACCATGAGAACTATCATGGTTCTGGTCTTGGCTAAATAACTGGGGAAGTCTTATGTTGGGTGCTGGTCATGGTGGACCGGAACGGGGGCATCCGGCAAGCGCTTATATTCCGGCTCAAGCAGATTGGATACGAGCATAGTTCCCAAAGCTTTACCCTGCAGACTGGTTTATAAGTTGATTATGTTAGGTGTGCTATATGCAGTTTGACCATTTCCAGCATTTGCATAATGAGGACTCTAGGGAGAAGCCTCGTAGTGAGACCCTAGCCATTCACCTCGGAAGTGAATACGGGTCTAGCTAACCCGGGCTAGAAGGGAATCGTGACTCATGGGTAAAGATGCGCCATGTCTGCAGAGTGTAAAACTGATATATCAGCCGTGCTCACGGTTATGAGCAGCCTGGACTCCTCACATGATAATGGAACTTGAAGATGGAAATAAATCGAGATCCGATAATCTACCAATGGTTTGCTTAAGTGGTTTCACTTAAGTGTTTTTGATATACTCTTATACCTTTGTTTAATGGGAATACTTGGGATTCACACTTATTAGTAAGACAGGTGTTGTTAATAAAATGTTGACCAACTAAAATGCTTACTGCTCAACCTTAGCCTCACCTTGTTAAACTTGCATTTATTTTTCCCCCACTTTGTCACACCCGGTTTTAGAAGGCAAACCGAATGCGAACCATGTACGTGCCAGGATCAGCAATTCACGTACACAGCAGTTACATAACTGGACATCATCACACAGTGCTCAAATAATAGTATAAAAGAAGGTATAATATTCGATTACATCAGGATGTCCGAGACATCCACATAGTCTTTAAGAATTATCAAAGTGCGGAAAAGAAACATAGATACACACGGCCTACACAGACAGCCGACTGGGGGTTTGCCGCTAACCCACGCCTAGAACTCATCGTAATCTTGGAACTCCTGTAAGTCCACCTCCACGACTTCATCTTCACCTAAGCAGTGGTTGCAATGCAGACAACCTGGGGGGGTTTGGTGTGTAAAGCAAGGGTGAGTACACATCAACATACTCAGCAATATGTCATGTTTGGCTGTAGTGGACTAGCTTTATGTGGAGTTTAGTCAAGCAGTTGCTTTTAGTTGGTCAGGTTATTATTACTAGTAGAAAGCCAAGTTTTAGCATTGACCCAAGTTATTAACCCAATGTACCCTTTCCAAATGGAAAGAATACCACTTACCATTACCATAGTCATAACCAAAACCTTCATCCTCATCACCACCTGTAAACCATACATCTCTGATCAAGTATCTCTAATCAATGGAGCTCCCTTGGCCGCTCATAACCGTGAGCACGGCTGATATATCAGTTTTCATAACACTCTGCAGAGGTTGCGCACTTTACCCACAAGCCGTGATTCCCTCTTGCCTTGGGCCAATCAAACCCTTAAACACTACCAAGGTGAATAGGCAGGGTCTCACTACGTAGCCTTTACAAAGATTCCCTGGGGCTGTAGCCACCCATTAGGTTTCCTAAATGCACCGCACTCCTCCCCAAGGGGCGAACCAACCTTGGCAGAGCGAGCCGCATACACCGAGCCCCATTAACGGCACAACGGTGAAGCGAACTACACCCTAGTTCCTCTAATTACGCAGCTAAGGGCATCCCACTCCACCCTCATGGTTGCACTGTTTTCCCGAGCGGTCATCCAACGAACCAGTCCTTATGGAGAGGCACTCAAGAAACAGCTCGAGCCCCCTTAAATGTCATAGTACCATCATCATAATCAAAAGGGAAAACAACATATCATAGATAATCTCATCATGTTCATTAATTAATGTGAAGCACTAGCATATAGCTAAACTAGAATAACCCAACCAAATTAGGTAAACAAGGACAAGATAAACAAAAGCTAGTCAATCCTTAGGTATAAATTGTATAAATGCGGGGAGTGAATTATAAGAATGAGTAGGACATAGATGGGTCAAGGGACACTTGCCTTCACCAATCAGCCTCTAGACCTTCCACTGGCAACTGCTCTTATAGCACACACAGACACTTGTTCAACTGAGACACATGAAAGACGTTATGCACCGTTGACAAACCCTCTGGCAGACTGAGCTGATAGGCCACTTCTCCATGCTTTGCGAGAATCTGATACGGACCAACATAGCGGGGTGCTAGCTTGCCTTTGACTCCAAATCTTCTGACTCCTCTGATAGGCTGATACCTTTAGATAGACGAAATCTCCAACTTCAAAACTCAGCTCTCTCCTTCTTGTGTCTGCATAACTTTGCTGCCTTGACTGTGCTATCTTCAGGTTCTCCCGAACCATCTTGATGTTCTCTTCAGCTTCGAGTAAAATGTCTGGCCCAAACACTTGCTTTTCTCTAGGCTGATCCCATTGCAACGGAGTTCTACAACTCCTTCCATAAAGCACCTGAAATGGTGACATGTTCAAGCTGGCTTGGTAGCTGTTGTTAAAGGAGAATTCTGCATAAGGCAATCTCTTGTCCCATCCAGACTGATCTTGCAATGCGCAGGCTCTCAACATGTCTTCGAGGATTTGATTAGTTCTTTCAGTCTGACTGTTTGTCTGCAGATAGTAAGCTGAACTGAAACTCAGATGTGTACCCAAGGCTTCATGCAACTGCTGCCAGAAATGAGAGGTGAATTGCATTTCTCTGTCTAACACTATCTTCTTTGGCACACCATGAAGACAAATGATCCGGGACATATACAACTCTGCCAATACTGCACTGCTGTAGTTGGTCTTCACAAGTATGAAGTGGGCTACCTTGGTTAAGCGGTCCATCACTACCCAAATGGAATCGTAGTCGGTTCGAGTGCGAGGCAATCCGACTATGAAGTCCATCCCAATTTCATCTCATTTCCACTAAGGAATTCCCAATGGTTGCAACAATTCAGCTAGCCTCTGATGCTCTGCCTTGATCCTTTGACAACTGTCACATATAGCCACATGCTCTGCGATCTCCCTTTTCATTCCGTGCCACCAGAATTTCTTCTTCAGGTCCTAATACATCTTCTCACTTCCAGGGTGAATAGAATAAGCTGACTCATGAGCTTCCTTGAGGATCAGCTCCCGAATGGACTGGACATTGGGAACACACAAGCGATCCTTGAACCATACTACACCTTTTGCATCTTCCCAAAAGTCTTTGTCTCTTCCTTCTAGAATTAATTGCTGGATTTCACTGATCTTCTCATCATTCTTCTATGCTTCTTTGATCTCCCGCTCTAAGGTGGGCTCTAACTCAACTGTCACTCCTCGCATGCTATTCAGGAATCCGAGGCTCAACCTGTCAAACTCTTTGGCCAACTCATAAGGCATCGGATGAGCGACCATCATGTTGACTTGACTTTTCCTGCTCAAAGCATCTGCTACTACGTTCTCTTTGCCTGGATGGTAATGAATCTCCAATTCATAATCTTTGATCAATTCTAACCATCTTCTTTGCCTCATATTCAGCTCCGACTGAGTGAATATGTACTTCAAACTCTTGTGGTCTGTGTAAACATCGCATTTCTGCCCATACAGATAGTGCCTCCATGTCTTTAGTGCATGAACCACTACTGCCAACTCTAGGTCATGGATTGGATAATTCTTCTCATGAACCTTCAGCTGTTGAGACGAGTAGGCCACAACTCTTCCCTCGTGCATCAACACACATCCCAAACCAGTGTAACAAGCATCGCAATACATTGAGAAGGGCTTGTGCACATCAGGCAAGACTAAGACAGGAGCTGTTGTCAACTTCTCTTTCAGCGCTTCAATGGCTTCTTGACATTTCTGGGTCCACTTGAACTCAACTTTGTTGCCTAGCAAAGCTGTCATTGGTTTTGCAATCTTCGAAAACCCTTCAATGAATCGCCGAATATCTGGCCATTCCAATGAAGCTCTTGATTCCTCAGGCATCTGTTGGCGCTTTCCAGTTCAGGATATCTGCCACTTTCTTCAGATCCACAGCCAATCCTTCTTTGTTTATTATGTGACCCAAGAACATGACTTCATTGATCCAGAACTCGCACTTACTCAACTTTGCATACAACTGGTGCTCTCGCAATCTCTGCAATACCATCTTCAAATGATCCACATGCTCCTCCTCATTTCGAGAATATATAATAATGTCATTAATAAATACCACCACAAACTTGTTGAGGTAATCCATAAATACACTGTTCATCAGATTCATGAAGAAGGTTGATGCATTCGTTAGGCCAAAAGACATAACAGTGAACTCATACAACCCATACTTGGTAATGAATGCCGTCTTTGGAATGTCTGAAGGTTGAATCCTAAGCTGGTGATAACCTGACCTCAGATCTATCTTCGAGAACACGCTGGCTCCTCTCAACTGGTTGAACAGATCTTCTATTCTGGGCAAGGGGTACTTGTTCTTGATGGTGACCTCATTCAGAGCTCGATAATCGATGCACATCCTTCTGGTGCCATCTTTCTTCTCCACGAGTAGGATAGGGGCGGCCCAAGGCAAAGTGCTTGGCCTTATATAACCTTTCTCTGACAGCTCATCGATCTGCTTCTTAAGTTCAACCAACTCTGGTCCGCATACTCTGTAAGCTCTTTTAGAAATGGGGGCGGTGCCAGGAAGAAGCTCTATAGCAAACTCAGCTTTCCGCTCAGGTGGCCTACCTAGTAAATCTTCCAGGAACACATCTGGGAATTCTGACACAACCTTGATAATCTCGAGTGAATCTGGCTCCTTGATATTGATAGCCATCTGATGAAAACTCCTTTTCCTTGGCTCAGGTGAGATTAACTCGGCTACCACTTCTTCTCCTAGTGGGGACATCAACTTAATTATCCTCTTATCACAACTGATAACTGTCTGATACTTATCTAGCCAATTCATCCCTAGGATGACATCTATTCCCTGGGTACCCATTACTATGAGGTTAGCGGGAAACGCTATCCCCCTTATTTCCACACTTACATTCAAGCAAATGCTATCGACTCCAATTCTACCACCGGCTGAGTCAATTTGAATGGGTGTTGACATGGTTGTTATTGGAAGATTATGTGCTTCTACCCATGATGCAGTAATGAATGAATGCATTGCTCCGATATCAAGTAACACTTCTGCAATATGGGAGTCGACTAGAAACATACCTACTATCATGCCGGGTGTTTCTTGAACTGCTTCAGCCTCCAAGTGGTTCAGTCTCCCATGTTTGTAGCGTGGCTAGGAGCGGTTGCCTGCTCGAGGATGAGGCACATTCTGCTTTGCTAGGGCACTGGGACCTGACTGCTGCTGGGCTGCCTTCTTCGGACATTGCATCACCGAATGGCCTTGCTCTCCACAATGGAAACATGCTCTGCTTCTGCCTTGAACTGATGCTGCTTGACTGTTCTGGTTGGTTGCTAGAGCGGGGAGGCGAGGTGCCTACTGATTCTTCCTCTGGAATGACCTCCTCTTGACTAATTGTTCTGGCGATTCGGTTGCTGGTGCTGAGGGTACTGCCTCTAAAACTGCTGCTGCTGAGGTGGACGCTGGTTCTGCTTGAACTGCTGAGGTGGGTTGCCTGAGCAACTGCTGCTCCCAGGCTGAGGTCCACTGATCTTGCGCTTGCGATCCTCCATCTCTTTGCGCTTCCTCTCTGTCATGATTGCCCTATCAATCAGGTGCTGAAACGTGGGGAAGGTATGATTCATCAGATGATACTACAGAGGGTCGACCAAGCCTCTCAGGAAATGATACTGCCTCTTGGCGTCAGTGTTGACATCTTCAGGAGCATAGCGGACAGCTGCAGAAACCTGTCTCGGTACTCACTGATAGACATAGGCCCTTGCTTGAGTGCCAGGAACTCCTCCTTCTTCACTGTCATCAGGCCTGCTGGAACATGGTACTGAAGGAAATTGTCTCTAAATTCTTCCCAAGTGATGGTGTCAGGGTTGGCATGGGTGGCGAGATAGGACTCCCACCAAGACTGAGCTGCTCCTCTCAACAGACAGGGACCATACAGATTTTCTCCCTGTCGTCACACTAAGCGGTGTGCAACTCCCGCTCCACGGTACGTAGCCAATCTTCAGCATCCATGGGGTCAGAAGAGTGAGCGAACACTAGGGGATGTCCTCCATGAATTCAGCACGCTTATCCCTGGGCATCTGAGGCATCTGAGGCTGAGGTGGGGCCTAATGTTGCTGCTGCTGCATAGCAGCCAGAGTCTGACCGATGGCTTGAACTGCCTGAGTCTGCATGAGGAACATCTACTCAATAGTCATTGGGAGCGGTGGTGGCAGCTGCTGCTAGGGTGCCTCATCCTGTGGGGCTGCCTGCTCCTACTGAGCACGCCTTCCTCCTCTGCGCGTGTTGTCTAACATCTACATAATGCAATCACACATCAGAACTGATCTTGCAACTTGTAGCATAAGAATAGAGTATAGAATTCTTCCATAATTCTAAACAAATGAACATCTTCATTGACTTCCAACACAAGCAAACACAACTTCTCAGATAAAGAGGAAAGTAGAACAAAAGGGCTTCCCAACTAGATAACTGTTGGGACCATGCTTCGTCGCCGAAGGTCTTGTAGAAAGAAACAGCTGCGGCTGAAGATGCTCGTACATGACGACGAAGGTATTATTCATGAAGCTTCGGGGTTATAACATATCCGAAGGTGAAGGGTCAAACCGACTTAAAGATGGAATGACCTTTTAGCCTGTAGGGGTCTGAGTCATTGTTGTAAACTTTTATGAAGGGCATGATTGTAATTCCTCACAGGCTGTGTCCTATGCCTATAAATAGTGAACAGTATTCCTTTACTGTTCACGCATTCAACTGTAATTGCGAAAGCATCACTCGGGAATTATTGCTTGTCAAGGCGAAGGTACAAGCATACCTTGATCATCGTATCCAAACATTTCAAATTCAAATAATAAATATGTGAATGATGACATTTATCTCCAACGTATTTATCTTTAATAATCTACATTCCGTATCATTCTGTATTATTTTTATTACCTTCATAATGTTATGTTTGTGACCTTCGTCCGGAGTTCATTAAACCCTCGAGGAGATAATGATTCAATGGACGAAGGGTATGTAATATTTAACATCTTTGTGTTGCCTTGTTCTTGATTCGAAGCATTTGAGAACAAGTCCCCAACATTGGCGCCCACCTCCGGTCAACTCACTTCCACCTTTTTTGAGCTAATGGCTTCGTTCAACGATCAAGCTGGAGCTGCTTCGGCTCCGAAGCTGGTATTCCCCATAACAGGCGGATCATGCTCAGAGCCAGCTAACAAGAAGCGGAAGAAGGAGGCACAAAGAAGGGTACAGCATGTCGGGGTGCAAGGACCCTTCATCAAGTCAAGAAGGTCTCACATTCCAATTACCTTCTCTCAAGAAGATCTTCAACTCAAGGATTACCCACACAATGATGCTATGGTTATCTCTTGTGTGATCAAAGGATTTCTGGTCCATAATGTTTTGGTTGATACAGGCAGTGCTGCAGATGTCATATTTGCTAAGGCTTTTAGACAAATGCAAGAGCCCGAAGACAAGATCCATGATGCTACGCACCCTCTTTGTGGCTTCGGACGGTGGCAAATTGTAGCACTTGGGAAGATTACCATGCCAGTAACCTTCGGATTTGTTAACAACACAAGGACTGAGCAAATTGTGTTCGACATTGTTGACATGGAGTATCCTTACAATGCTATCATTGGTCGTGGTACTCTCAATGCCTTTGAAGAAATTCTTCATCCAGCTTACCTTTGCATGAAGATACCTTCGGACCAAGGTCCCATTGCTATTCATGGAAGTCAGGAAGCTGCCAGAAGGGCCGAAAGAAATTGGACAGATTCAAAAGCAATCCATAACATAGATGGAGTTGAAGCTTGTGAGCAGTACAAGTTCAGAAGGGAAAAGGCTGCTTCGGCTGATCAGCCGAAGCCCATGCTCTTATGTGAGGATGTAGCAGAGCAGAAGGTACTACTGGGATCTCAATTGTCCGAAGAACAGGAGAAAACTTTGATAAGGTTTTTGTTCAACAATAAAGATGTCTTTGCTTGGTCAGCTAATGATCTTTGCGGAGTTAACAGGGATGTTATTGAGCAATCCCTTAATGTTGATCCATCATTCAGACCCAGGAAGCAAAGGCTTCGGAAGATGTCTGATGATAAGGCTGAAGGTGCTCGGAATGAAGTAAAAAGACTCCTCAGTGCCGGAGTTATCAGAGAGGTAAAATACCCAGAATGGCTGGCTAACACTGTCATGGTAAAGAAGGCCAATGGTAAATGGAGGATGTGTATCGACTTTACTGATCTTAATAAGGCTTGTCCGAAGGATGAGTTTCCATTGCCAAGGATAGATTCCTTAGTTGATGCAGCAGCTTCATCAGAACTCATGAGTCTGTTGGATTGTTATTCAGGCTATCATCAAATCTGGATGAAGAAGGAGGATGAGCCGAAGACAAGCTTCATAACCCCTAGTGGAACATATTGTTATCTTCGGATGCCTGAAGGGCTTAAAAATGCTGGAGGAAGCTTCAGCAGAATGACAGCAAAGGTTCTCCATTCTCAGATAGGCAGGAATGTGCTAACTTATGTTGATGATATCATTGTGAAAAGCACGAAGCAAGATAATCACATTGCCGATCTGCTAGAGACTTTCGCTAATTTTAGACAGGCTGGTTTAAAGCTAAATCCAGAAAAATGTGTCTTCGGAGTGAAGAAGGGGAAATTTCTTGGTTGTTTAGTTTCAACAAAAGGAATTGAGGCTAATCCAAGCAAAATCGAAGCTATCCTTCGAATGGAACCACCAAGTACAAAGAAGGGGGCTCAAAGATTGACAGGAAGACTGGCATCTCTCAACAGATTCATATCTAGATCAGCAGAGAGAAATTTGCCATTTTTCGAAGTGCTGAAGTCAGCCGAAGTTTTTCAATGGGGACCAGTCCAGCAAAAAGCCTTCGAAGAGCTGAAGCAATATTTAATAGATTTAACAACACTAACTCCACCAACGCTAGGGGCTTCTCTGTTATTATATGTGGCAGCTTCGCACTCAGCGGTAAGTGCAGCACTTGTTCAGGAGAAGCTGGAAGGCCAAGTCAAAAAGCAGGCCCCAATATACTTTGTATCCGAAGTTCTTAGTTTATCAAAGAAAAATTACACAGAATTGGAGAAGGTACTGTATGCTGTTCTAATGGCCTCCAGGAAGCTTCGGCATTATTTTCAAGCATATAATATAATTGTTCCTTCTTCACAACCGTTGAAGGATATTATGAGAAATCGAGAAGCTACTGGAAGGATCGGAAAATGGGCTGCAGAGCTCAATGAATTTTGTATTGACTATGTGCATAGATCTTCGATTCAGTCCCAAGCGTTGGAAGACTTCATTGCTGACTGGACGCCAGGGGCTCAGGAGGAAGAAACGAATAAGGATATTGAAGCATGGATAGTGTTTTGCGATGGGTCTTGGGGAACCTTCGGAGCAGGAGCGGCTGCTGTGTTGGTTTCACCTTCCAAAGTTAAAACTTGTTATGCGGCAAGACTTGATTTCAGTTGCACAAACAATATTGCTGAGTACAAAGCTCGCTTTTAGGTCTTTGAAAGTTAAAGGCAATGGGAATCAGAAGGGCCATTCTTAAAACTGATTCCCAAGTTATTTCTGGTCATATTGACAAAAGCTATAAAGCAAGAGATTTGAAACTTGAAAAATATTTAGATACAGTCCGAAGGATTGAGGCTTCCTTTGAAGGATTCTCTGTTAAAAACATTCCTCGTGGAGAAAATGAACATGCTGATCTATTGGCCAAGTCAGCAGCACAGGGGCTGCCTTTACCTTCGGAAGTATTCTTCGAAACAATAAAAGCACCTTCGGTCGAGCTTCTTGAAAGAGCGGTCCTCAACATATCCCCTGTCTATAGTGAAGATTGGAGAACTGAAATCATTTCTTTTCTTCAGGGTAATTTTCTTTCAGATGACGAAGCTTATAACAGGAGGATAGAAGCAAGAGCCTGACCATATGTCATTATAGAAGGGGAATTATACAAGCGTGGGGTCTGTTCCCCGTTGCTCAAGTGTTTATCCAGAGCCGAAGGTATAGAATTGATGAAAGAAATACATGCAGGCTTGTGTGGATCTCATATTGGATCTAGGCCTTTGTTGGGAAAAGTTTTTCGACAAGGATTTTATTGGCCAAAAGCAGCTTCGGATGCAGCGGAACTAGTGCAAAAGTGCGAAGGTTGTCAGAAATGTGCAAGAGATCAAAAACAACCTTCGTCTTTAACTCTGTTAATACAACCCACTTGGCCGTTATAAAGGTGGGGCCTTGATTTGTTAGGACCGCTACCACCAGCACAAGGAAATTTAAGATATGTTTTTGTGGCAGTGGAATATTTTTCTAAGTGGATTGAGGCAAAGCCTTTAGCCATAATAACTTCGGTCACTGTCCAAAAGTTTTTCTGGCAAAATATTGTTTTTCGCTTCGGAGTGCCGAAGGCCATTACTGTGGACAATGGAACACAGTTTGACTCCGAAGTTTTTAAACAGTTTTGTGACCAAATTGGCACGAAGATCCATTTCGCGTCAGTTCGACATCCAGAATCAAATGGGTTAGTCGAAAGAGCTAATGGGATCATAATGACAGGAATAATGAAGTCAATCTTCAATCAGCCCAGGGGAAAGTGGCCAGAAGAATTAATCAAAGTGGTGTGGAGCCATAACACAACAGCGTCAAGATCAACAGGCTTTACGCCTTTCAAACTATTGTTTGGTGATGAAGCAATAACCCCAGAAGAAGCCAAAGCAGGATCAATAAGAACAATAGCTTCGACAAAAGGCGAAGATGAAGCTGACTGCTCTGTGGAAAAGGATGCTATAGAAGGGATCATGCTTCAGGCTGTGGAAAACATCAATAAATACCAAGCCGAAACAATAAAATGGCGTGATAGAAAGGTCCGGTTGAAGAACATTAAGCCAGTGCATTTGGTGCTTCGAAGAGTGGCCAACCCAGACATAGTAGGCAAACTTCAGCTGAAGTGGGAAGGCCCTTTTTTGGTAGTATCTTCGTCAAGACCCAGTTCCTACAGATTGAAGGATATGGACGGCAACGACATCCCTAGATCGTGGAATGCGGATGAGCTTCGGCGATATTATGTTTAGCTTGATGTAATTTTTTCTATTCTTTTTTGTGGCACCCTTTTCCTTTCCAAAGGGGGAGAAAGGTTTTTAATGGGGCCACATCTTGTAATTTCCCTTGTTTCAATTCTATAAGAATGATATCCCCAAAAAATGTAAATGTAAATGCAAAGGAAAAAGAAAAGAATTCAGAGAGAAGCTCAAAAGTCATTCCTAAGGGAATGCAGAGCTTACAGCGAAAAGTCAACGCTGATTCCGCTGAAAGTAAAAGGCGAAGAAGCTCCTAAGGGAGGCTTATAGCGAAAAGTCAACGCTGATTCCGCTGAAAGTAAAAGACGAAGAAGCTCCTAAGGGAGGCTTACAGTGAAAAGTCAACGCTGATACACCGAAAAGTAAAAGGTGAAGCCGAAAAGTAAACGGCAAAAAGATTTGAATCATTCCCAAGGGGATGAAAGGCTATAATTATGGTGTTCGAATATGTGTTCCGCCATTCATTTGCATGATACATTACATCATGTCATTTGCATTCATAAACATTCATTTAGACATATAGAATCATCATCATACTACACATAAAAACAGATACTTCGGCAATCAGGAAAAGCTGTGTAGAAAAGAGGAAATTTTCATGCTTCGTTGTGAACGAAAAGAAGGGAAGGTGTTTTTTGCCTTCGGCTCAAAAGGAGAAGTTTCGTCCACAGCAAAGCAGAATGTACAAGGTATAAAAGAGACAGAATATATTACAAGGTATGTACAAATTTACATAAGTTTTTTCCATAATGATATTACAAAGACCCCTCCAGAATTTTTTATAGGAAAGACTATTCTAGCAACTATCAAGCTTCAGCTTCGTCATACTTCAGCTTCGTCGTCCTGCACATATTAAGGAGCAGAATAAGTAAGCTGCAGATTTCAAGGAGAAGGTAAAAGTAACAAATATAAGTTTCTTACCGGCTTAAGGTGACTTCGAGCTTCGTCACCAGCCATCCTTCGCCCACCATTTACCCAAATCTGGGTCATAAATCTATTCCCGATACTTTGGGCTAGGCTTGGGATATCAATCAAGTCTGCTGCTGACAAGCTAAAGTTTAGTTTATTCACGATTTTTCCATGAGTGCAACCGGCCTTCAGAAAAGCGGCAGCTGTGCCTCGAGAAGCTACCAGGGCGCAGAAATCAGCATGCCCCCCAATAACTTCGTCAAGAGCATCAACCTCGCCTTCAATATGGTCCAAGGTGCTGGGCAGGTTTTCAGCTGAAGGTGAAAACTTTTCAGAGCTGGCTCCGATAGAGTGAAATACCTCCTTCAACCGCTGCACGCATCGGCTGCCGAAACTTAAACATTTCTCTTGAAGATCTTTCAATGATTCTTGCAAATTTGAATTTTTCTCGAGCGCAGTCTTAAGACTTGCTTCAAGTTTCTTTTTTTCTTGCTCATATTTTTTCGACTTTTTGAGTAATTCATTCTTCAAACTGTCATTTTCGGCTTAGACTTCGGTCAAGGAGCCTTCCATAGACTGAATAATAAAATCTTTCTTTTCTAAGGCACCTTCGTGTTCTTTGGCCATAATTTCAAGATCTTGAATGGCGAAGTCTTTCTTTTTCAGAACAGCTTCGTAATTTTCAACTTTTTCTTCTAAATCTTTGATGTTAGCTTTGCTCTTCTCCTCTTCAAGATCTTGTTGCATTTTCAGCACTTTACTTAATAATATACTCTGTCAAAACAACTTTCGTCAGAGAAAGACATAAAAATAACAATAATAAAATAATAATAATATTTTTACCTTAAAATTCGTGTAAAGTAGGCTGCCAGCGATATGATGACGCTGGTATCTGCAGAGGTCTGCTTCTATCTTCGGCAAGCCAATGCTTTTTGAGAGGGTCCTAACAATTTTGGCCTTGGTACGGTTCCAAAGGCACCTTAACTTCCCTTTGTTGACCCCACCAAATAGCATAGCTCCCGATTTATATCCGCAAGATATGGCATGTTTTTTCAATTCTTCTTTTTCGGTGTCTGTTAACTCTTGTCCAAGCAAATCTTGAAAGTTAAAATCTACTTCCTCCGAAATTTCACCAATTTGCTCTTTCCCCTTTTCAGTTGCCGTGTTCACCGCAGCCATAACAGCTTCTTCTTCAGCCATTTTCAGGAGTATATTGTCAATAACCTCAAGTGTGGTTTCCAGGTTTGACTCTTCAGTGGTCCTGGCTGTGGCCCCGGTAGCTTCGGCTTCGGCCTCGGTAGCTTCGGCTTCGCCGGCTTCAGCTTCAGTGGTTTTCATTCCGGTAGCTTCGGCTGTGGTGTCTTCGGCTTCGGCAGTCTCTGCGAGGGCAATTTTTGACATCGTCGCCGGTGGCGGCGTCTGATGAATCACATCTGTCACTTGAATGATTCTCCGTTTTTTCGGCTTCGCAGAACTTTCTGCTGCCGAAGGCTTTTTGTCCTTCTGAAAAAACTTTGTCAGTTCCGGTGCCAGCGGACATAGCTTGACAGGCAAAGATTCAGTCATTACCTTCAAAATTTCTTCTACTTCGGCAGCAGAAGGTGTCACAGACGTTTCTTCATCTCGGATCAATGTCTCTGCTTCTGGAGACGCGGGCTTTGCAGATGCAGCTTTTCTCTTTCTTGGAGCAACTGCTTTCGGTTCAAGCTTTTCTTTCTTCTTTTTTGGCTGATCTTCGTCGTCTTTAGTTAAAGTGCTAGCCATTCATTTTCTTTTCTGCCCTTCGGCACCCTTGTCTAATCGCTCGTAGTCAGGGTATTCAAAGCCTATAGCATCAAGCACTCTGTTCAGCCTTCGCTTTGGTCGGGTGCCGAAGGATGCTGTCATCAATTGATCTTCTTTTTTGGAATAATTCCCAAGAATTTCAGTACTCATTACTTCGATTGTTTCGAGCCACTCTTGGCAGGGTTCCTTAAAATATTTCTTGAACTTGTAGTGGTAGGGCAGGCGGACAAGTTCCCCCTCTTTCTTCTCTTTTTCGAGCTTCGGCATAGCCCATTCTTTCATAGTTGGAAATATTTTGAACAACAGAAACTCCTGTACAAGATCTCTAGTGCCAATGTGCTCAGCAATAGTCCTGAATTCAGCAAGCGCGATTTGAGTTGGACCTTCTGGTGACATATTGCAATGGGGTCTGGTCTCTCCAAAGATCAACTCAAGTGGGCTCTGAACTAGCTTCTCTTTGTCATCGTCAACTTTGACGTAGAACCATTCTGATTTCCAGCCTGCCGGCCACTTGCTTCGGTAGCTGATCACAGGAAATTTTGTAGTTTTTCGATAGGCAAAATTATAACAACCAAAATTTTCATGTAACCCATCTTTTCTAGCCTTAGTTTGATAATGTAGCTCGTGTACTCGGCAGAAACCTTCGGCAAATGGCTCCACCCCCTGGCTTCGGAGAGCCCAAATATAAACACTAAGTCTCATAATAGCATTAGGGGTTAGTTGATGAAAATAGATACCAAACTTCTTCAGCACATCGGCAATCATCCTATTCAAAGGAAATCTCAAACTGGCTTTGAGGAAACTCTTGAAAATAACTATTTCATCTTTCTGTGGCTTCGGGGTAGTTTCTTCTCCATCGAGGCGAACCACCTTCTTCTCATCTTCGCTAAAGTAGCCTCATTTTACCATCTTCGGGAAATCAGCCTTGGAGATGGTTGACTTTCCGAAGTCCAGGTGGCTAGGCTTGCTTGGTATTGCGATATTGTGGTCATCTTCAGAATCAGTCTCTTCAATATCTGCTTGTTCTGCTTCGGCAGCAGGGGTGTTCTCCGATGTCACCAACCCACTTCGTCTCATCGCTTCCGAAATAGGGACAGTTTCCGCAGCTTCGGCTTCGTCTCCTTCACGCTCCGCCCTAGCAGTAGAGCGCACCCTGGCCATTTGATTTTGAATATCTTGAAAATTACTCAGAAATTAATAACCTTTTTCCCGAAGCTCTTCTTCTGACGAAGCAGATGCTAAACTAGAGCTTCGTTCGAATGCGAAAGTCAAGCTTCGGTTATGGTTAAAAATTTTGGCAGCAAAATAGTGCAATAGCAATGAATGCTGTGGTAACTTCACACCTACCCGTCTGTTTATATAGTGTTGCAGGCAAGAAGGTGAATCGTCAGGATTTTTACACCAAGCAAACGGTTACTTGCACCCGCTGAACGGTGGACCGCAAAAACCAGAATAGTGAACTCGCATGGTGAAATCGCTATGCATTCAGGGAAGGTGTTTTTCGGACCTTCGGCTTCCCAAAGCCTGAGAGACTTTTGTCACAGATCAAGCTCGTTACGAAAAACGATCTAGCACCGTGAAGGGGCTACTGTTGGGACCATGCTTCGTCGCCGAAGGTCTTGTAGAAAGAAACAGCTGCGGCTGAAGATGCTCGTACATGACGACGAAGGTATTATTCATGAAGCTTCGGGGTTATAACATATCCGAAGGTGAAGGGTCGAACCGACTTAAAGATGGAATGACCTTTTAGCCTGTAGGGGTCTGAGTCATTGTTGTAAACTTTTATGAAGGGCATGATTGTAATTTCTCACAGGCTGTGTCCTGTGCCTATAAATAGTGAACAGTATTCCTTTACTGTTCACGCATTCTCCTGTAATTGCGAAAGCATCACTCGAGAATTATTGCTTGTCAAGGCGAAGGTACAAGCATACATTGATCATCGTATCCAAACATTTCAAATTCAAATAATAAATATGTGAATGATGACATTTATCTCCAACGTATTTATCTTTAATAATCTACATTCTGTATCATTCTGTATTATTTTTATTACCTTCATAATGTTATGTTTGTGACCTTCGTCCGGAGTACATTAAACCCTCGAGGAGATAATGATTCAATGGACGAAGGGTATGTAATATTTAACATCTTTGTGTTGCCTTGTTCTTGATTCAAAGCATTTGAGAACAAGTCCCCAACAATAACTAATTTTATTAACATTTAACAGGTAAACCAAAGTGTAGGGGAATACCCACACTCTGGTGACAGTCATTACAAAGATCCAAATCCAACATAGTTCATCATGACAAATATAAAAGGCACAGGATAAGCAAACTACCCTGTCTAACTAAGACTAACTAAGAGTAAGACTATAACTTCTATATATATTTTTGCATTAATTACAAGGTCTGACGCCGGCGATCTATGGTTCTAAATTTATCTTGGTCCTGCAGTCGGGGTCGCCATAAGCATGGTGTCCATGCCGAGGTGAGCGGTATGGGTGCCGAGTCCCGACGTGAGCGGGGGAGCCATCCTCCAGGTGACGACACTCCGCTCGCTCAGCCTGCAGCTGGGCGATCTCAGCACGAGCCCTACTCAATTCGTCCAATGCATGGTCCAGCTCCGTGTTTAGCACGACGGCTAGTTTGACTGTGCTGCTCAACCTAGGATTCTCCTCACCGACAGGTGAGACAACCACGCCTCCTGTGCTGCCAGATGGACGGCGGGGGTAATACCTCAGGTTGAGACCATCTTCTACCCTACTAAGCACTGAGCAGTAGTGCAAAAGCACACGCCGTGTGGCATCTTGCATGGCCACCTCAGCTGAGTCCCGCTCAGAGATAGAATAGTGCTCTGAGCAGATCTCCGCACCCCAGAGACTGTTCTCCGGACAGCACACCAACAGGTCGCCTCCCAGCGGTCCAGGTAAACCCAGCAACTATGCTAGAAGACAACACAACGATACTCGATAGACCAGGTACGCCGGTCAAGTGCCTGGCGTAGCAAGGTGTCGAGCGCATCGTGGAAGTGACACCCGCGAGCGGCATCACGAGTGATGAGTCGAGCAACCCATCCTTCCGACTCCTGGTCGGCTAAAAGGTCGGTGCTGAAGCTCGAACTGTTGTCGCCGCCTCCGTCGTCTGGGTCTCCTCCAGCAGCTACTCCAGCGGCTAGGGCGCTTAGTGGTGGTGCAGGGGGCGCCTCTAGAGAGAGCACAGGGGAGCAGCTCCTCACAGACTCTATCTCCTGCTGAAGTGAGAAAGAAGAGCCCTACTACTCCAGCTCCTTTCGTCGACGCTCCTGCTCCTCGTGCAGGCGGTGGTGCAGCCTATCCAAATGGCTAGACTGACCAGTCACCGAACGGCGAAGCAGGCGCTCCACGAGACGAGAAGGCGAGAAAGGAATGACTGACTTCCGTGCAGTGTGTCTAAGACGAGCCATCTACAAAAGACACCGTAAGCATAAGAGTGAGAACAGAACTAATATGACCAGCAAGTAAACCATAAATAAATAAGGGATTAGAATAAAACAAGATTTTTAGCAAGGTATAATATATATAGTAGAACAATTAGTTTGGTCGATATGACCAACTTTTGAAGGGATACGAAAGTCAAGGTGAGAATAGGGGTCTATAATCCTTAAAACGACCAATCTACTATAGGTTAGCAGTCCTACAACCAACCTGGCTTTGATACCACCTATGTCACACCCGATTTTAGAAGGCAAACCGAATGCGAACCATGTACGTGCCAGGATCAGCAATTCACGTACACAACAGTTACATAACTGGACATCATCAAACAGTGCTCAAATAATAGTATAAAAGAAGGTATAATATTCGATTACATCATGATGTCCGAGACATCCACATAGTCTTTAACAATTATCAAAGTGCGGAAAAGAAACGTAGATACACATGGCATACACAGGCAGCCGACTGGGGGTTTGCCACTAACCCACGCCTAGAACTCATCGTAATCTTGGAACTCCTGGAAGTCCTCCTCCACGACTTCATCTTCACCTAAGCAGTGGTTGCAATGCGGACAACCTGGGGGGGTTTGGTGTGTAAAGCAAGGGTGAGTACACATCAACATACTCAGCAATATGTCCTGTTTGGCTGTAGTGGACTAGCTTTATGTGGAGTTTAGTCAAGCAGTTGCTTTTAGTTGGTCAGGTTATTATTACTAGTAGAAAGCCAAGTTTTAGCATTGACCCAAGTTATTAACCCAATGTACCCTTTCCAAATGGAAAGAATACCACTTACCATTACCATAGTTCTAACCAAAACGTTCATCCTCATCACCACCTATAAACCATACATCTCTGATCAAGTATCTCTAATCAATGGAGCTCCCTTGGCCGCTCATAACCGTGAGCACGGCTGATATACCAGTTTTCATAACACTCTGCAGAGGTTGTGCACTTTACCCACAAGCCGTGATTCCCTCTTGCCTCGGGCCGATCAAACCCTTAAACACTACCAAGGTGAATAGGCAGGGTCTCACTACGTAGCCTTTACAAAGATTCCCTGGGGCTGTAGCCGTCCGTTAGTGTCGGGGACCATAATTAGGGGTACCCTCAAGACGCCTAATTCTCAGCTGGTAACCCCCATCAGCATAAAGCTGCAGAGGCCTGATGGGTGCGATTAAGTCAGGGATCAGTCCATACGAGCGACTCGATCACGCCTCGCCCGAGCCTAGCCTCGGGCAAGGGCAGCCGACCCTGAGGTGTTTCCGTCTCGCCCGAGGCCCCCTTTTTTACGGCAGACGCATCTCCGGCTCGCCCGAGGCCTTGCCTTCGTTAAGAAGCAACCCTGACTAAATCGCCGCGCCGACCGACCAAGTCACAGGGGCATTTAACGCAAAGGTAGCCTAGCACCTTTATCCTGACGCGCGCCCCCTGGCAGAGCCGAAGTGACCGCCGTCACTTCGCCGCTCCACTGACCGGTCTGACAAAAGGATAGCGCCGCCTGCGCCGTCCCGACTGCGGTGCCACTTGACAGAGTGAGACTGACAGGCAGCCAGGCCTTGCCAAAGGCGCCATAGGAAGCTCTGCCCGACCCAGGGCTCGGACTCGGGCTAAGGCCCCGGAAGACGGCGAACTCCGCTCCGCCCGACCCAGGGCTCGGACTCGGGCTAAGGCCCCGGAAGACGGCGAACTCCGCTCCGCCCGACCCAGGGCTCGGACTCGGGCTAAGGCCCCGGAAGACGGCGAACTCCGCTCCGCCCGACCCAGGGCTCGGACTCGGGCTAAGGCCCCGGAAGACGGCGAACTCCGCTCCGCCTGACCCAGGGCTCGGACTCGGGCTAAGGCCCCGGAAGACGACGAACTTCGCTTCGCCCGACCCCGGGGTCGGACTCCGCCCTGGCCTCCGCCGAACGACCTCCGCCTCGCTCGACCCAGGAGCTCGGGCTCGGCCTCGGCCATGGAAGACAGACTCGACCTCGGCCTCGGAGGAGCCTCCACGTCGCCCGACCTAGGGCACAAGTCCGCCACGTCAACAGGAAGCGCCATCATCACCCTACCCCGAGCCGACTTGGGCCGCAGAGAACAAGACCGACGTCCCATCTGGCTAGCTCCGCCAGATAGGCAATGATGGCGCCCCACTAGACCCATGACGACGGCGGCTCTCAGTCCCTTACGGAAGTAGGGGGACGTCAGCAAGAGCCCAACTGTTCCGACAGCTATCCCTCCACCAGGCTCCGTTACTCCTCCGACAGCCACGACACCACACCAGCTGGGTGCCAAGTTCTCTCCGGCTGCCACATTGGCATGTACCTAGGGCGCTAGCTCTCCCCTGCTAGACACGTAGCACTCTGCTGCACCCCCGTTGTACACCTAGATCCTCTCCTTACGCCTATAAAAGGAAGGACCAGGGCCTTCTTAGAGAAGGTTGGCCCCGCGGGAACGAGGGTAGGGGCAGGCGCTCTCTTGGGGCCGCTCGCTTCCCTCACCCGCGTGGACGCTTGTAACCCCCTACTGCAAGCGCACCCGACCTGGGCGCGGGACGAACACGAAGGCCGCGGGATCTCCACCTCCCTCACGACTCGGCTCCGGCCACCTCGCTTTCCCCCCTTCGCGCTCGCCCACGCGCTCGACCCATCTGGGCTGGGGCACGCGGCACACTCACTCGTCGGCTTAGGGACCCCCCGGTCTCGAAACGCCGACAGTTGGCGCGCCAGGTAGGGGCCTGCTGCGTGTTGACGAGCAGTTTCCCATCAAGCTCCAGATGGGCAGTCTCCAACGACCTCTCCAACCCGAGACGGTGCTCCGTTTCGGGAGCCTCGAGTTCGTGTCTTTCGACGGCAGCTACGACATGATACTCCTTCCACCGCCGCGCGACGGCGGCAATGGTGGCCGACAGCCCGCCCGCCGGCGGCGGAATCGACGACGTCTTCCCCGCGTGGGGGAAGAACAACATTCGAGCTCGCCCCATCCTCTCCCTCGCCATCGGAGGAGGAGGCGGGGCAACCAGGGCCGAGCGGGAGGCTGCGCTCCGTCGGCTGTCGAGTGAATCGACATCCCCAGCGCCCCAACGGAGGACGCGTCGGGCGTCACCCTCGCGTTTGAGGCAAAGGCGAGCGCCGTCCCCCCGCAACACGCCAACCCCGAGCAAGTGGACGACGCCAGCACGCTCACGGAGGGCCTGCAGGACGTCGCCCTCGTACCCAAGACGACGGTGCAATCAGTCCCCGATGAGACTTCGTCGCTTCTCGTCGACCAAAAGGTACCAACTGATTCCCATCCTTCGTCATTTCGACTCGACCTCAACCCGCCTAGCGACCTCGCTCTGGCGGGCGCTCACGTTGAGGCGAGTGCAACCTCTCTTGGGTTTCGTGTGCGGTCGCCTTGGGACCGATTGATGGGCGTCTCGACCTACGGGCCCTCTGGGTCCGAGGAAGATGACGACCCCAGCATCTGCTGGGATTTCTCTGGATCTGGCAACCCCAGTGCCATGCGGGACTTCATGACCGCATGCAACTACTGCCTCTCCGACTGTTCCGACGATAGCCGCAGCCTTGACGACAAGGACTGCGGCCCGAGCCGCGAATGTTTCCACGGCGAGCTAGGGGATCCCTCCGGAGGCAACCGTCTCGGCATGCCGGAGGATGGTGATCTCCCTAGGCCAGTGCCTCGCGCCGACATCCCGCGGGAGCTAGCTGTGGTCCCCGTTCCGGTGGGGGGTCGCGACCCATAGCTCGAGCAAGTCCGCGGGGCGTAGGCCGGGCTCGACGAGGGGGCAGGAGCGCTCGAGTCGATCCGCCGGGATGTCGGGCAGGTATGGGCGGGCCAGCCCCCGGCCGGAGAAATACGTCACCTGCCCCAGGGTCTCCAGCACCGCATCGCCAACGATGCCAGGGACAGGCCGCCACCCGCATCCAGCGGGACCGGTCAGGACCTAGCAGCCGCAGCGATGCTCCTCCGCGCGATGCCGGAGTCATCAACCACCGAGGGTCGGCGAATCCAGGGAGAGCTCAAGTATCTCCTGGAAGGCGCTGCGGCCCGGCGGGCCGAGAGCTCTGCCCCTCGAAGGCAGGGGTACCCCTCGGAACCTCGTGCCGCGACTTCCCGACTCATGCGGGAAGCCTCGGTCTACACCGGGCGCACGCGCAACACCGCGCCTGCGGCCCCGGGCCACCTCGGCGACGAGCACCCTCATCGCGACCGTCGGGCCCGCCTCGACGAAAGGGTGCGCCGAGGCTATCACCCCAGGCGTGGGGGACGCTACGACAGCGGGGAGGATCGGAGTCCCTCGCCCGAACCACCCGGTCCGTAGGTCTTCAGCCGGGCCATTCGGCGGGCGCCGTTTCCGGCCCGATTCCGACCCCCGACTACTATCACAAAGTACTCGGGGGAAACAAGACTGGAATTGTGGCTCGCGGACTACCGCCTGGCCTGTCAACTGGGTGGAACGGACGACGACAACCTCATCATCCGCAACCTCCCCCTGTTCCTCTCCGACACTGCTCGCGCTTGGTTGGAGCACCTGCCTCCGGGGCAGATTTCCAACTGGGAGGATTTGGTCCAAGCTTTCGCCGGCAACTTCCAGGGCACGTACGTGCGCCCCGGGAATTCCTGGGACCTCCGAAGCTGCCAGCAACAGCCGGGAGAGTCTCTTCGGGACTACATCCGGCGGTTCTCGAAGCAGCGCACCGAGCTGCCCAACATCACCGACTCAGATGTCATCGGCGCGTTCCTTGCCGGCACCACTTGCCGTGACCTGGTGAGCAAGTTGGGTCGCAAGACCCCCACCAGGGCGAGCGAGCTGATGGACATCGCCACCAAGTTCGCCTCTGGCCAGGAGGCGGTCGAGGCCATCTTCCGAAAGGACAAGCAGCCCCAGGGCCGCCCGTCGGAGGATGCTCCTGAGGCGTCTACTCCGCTCGGCGCCAAGAAGAAAGGCAGGAGGAAGTCGCAAGCGAAACGCGACGCCGCCAACACGGACCTTGTCGCCGCCACCGAGTACAAGAACCCTCGGAAGCCCCCCGGAGGGGATAACCTCTTCGACAAAATGCTCAAGGAGACGTGCCCTTACCATCAGGGGCTCGTCAAGCACACCCTTGAGGAGTGCGTCATGCTTCGGCGCCACTTCCACAAGGTCGGGCCACCCACAGAGGGTGGCAGGGCCCGCGACGACGACAAAAAGGAAGATCACCAAGCAGGAGAGTTCCCCGAGGTCCGCGACTGCTTCATGATCTGCGGAGGGCATGCGGCGAATGCCTCGGCTCGGTATCGTAAGCGAGAGCGTCGGGAGGTCTGCTCGGTGAAGGTGGCGGCGCCAGTCTACCTAGACTGGTCCGACAAGCCCATCACCTTCGACCAAGATGACCACCCCGACCACGTGCCGAGCCCGGGGAAATACCCGCTCGTCGTCGATCCCATCATCGGCGACGTCAGGCTCACCAAGGTCCTGATGGATGGGGGCAGCTGCCTCAATATCATCTACGCCGAGACCCTTAGGCTCCTGCGCGTCGATCTGTCCTCCGTCCGAGCAGGCGCTGCGCCCTTCCATGGGATCATTCCTGGGAAGCGCGTCCAGCCCCTCGGACGGCTCGACCTTCCTGTCTGCTTCGGAACACCCTCCAACTTCTGAAGGGAGACTTTGACGTTCGAGGTGGTCAGGTTCCGAGGAACCTACCATGCAGTATTGGGGAGGCCATGCTACGCGAAGTTCATGGCCATCCCCAACTACACCTACCTGAAGCTCAAGATGCCGGGCCCCAACGGGGTCATCACCGTCGGCCCCATGTACAAACACGCGTTCGAATGCGATGTGGAGTGCGTGGAGTACGCCGAGGCCCTCGCCGAGTCCGAGGCCCTCATCGCCGACCTGGAAAACCTCTCCCGAGAGGTGCCGGACGTGAAGCGACACGCCGGCAACTTCGAGCCAGCGGAGACGGTTAAGGCCGTCCCTCTCGACCCCAGTGGCGACACCTCCAAGCAGATCCGGATCAGTTCCGGGCTCGACCCCAAATAGGAAGCAGTGCTCGTCGACTTTCTCCGCGCAAACGCCGACATTTTTGCGTGGGGTCCCTCGGACATGCCCGGCATACCGAGGGATGTCACCGAGCACTCGCCGGATATTCGGGCAGGAGCCCGACTCGTCAAATGGCCTCTGCACGGATGACGCCCGGGGGCTGCGCCCTTCCCCCGCTCACACATGAGTATCAGTCATCAAGGAAGGGTCGGCCTCGCCTTGGCGGAGCCCGACCCTCCCTCGGGGGCTAAAAAGGGGGAACCCCTCCGCGTCGAGATTGGATGCACTTTTTCGCGTCAAAAAATTTTCGATCAAGAAGGGGCTTTTGCGTTCTCCCGGATGTGTCAGAAGCAGGGTCCCGAGGAGCGAACGTGGGTACAAATAAGTGGCGAGACCGACTGAGCCGAGGAACACCTATGCCTCCAGGTTAGGGACACCTCACTCATCGCCTGCCACGAAAAAGGACCCAACTCGGGAAATCACCCTATTGTTGACAAGTCAGGCCAGGCGCGCAAATTGAAAGAGAAGAGAGTACGACTTCACGCAAGAAAAGTAAAGTGTCCAGGCCTCGGCGGCCGCAGTAAAGCGCACATCCAACAGAAACTGCCCCAACAAAAGTCAGGCGCCGCCTTGGGAAGGCGCCGCGCCCTCAGTTCCGCCCCCGCCGTCGGTAAGGTCCACCTCCGCTTCCAGCGGCGGCGCAGAAGGAAGGATCTCCGCCTCAAAGGTGGTCGCCAGCGCCGCGCTCGGACCCGTGGCGGCCGCGTCGAGCCGCTGAACTTCTGCCAGGGCGGCTTCATCTTCATCAGGAAGACAATACCCCTCACTGACCCGCTCCAGGTCCACAACGTAATGGGAAGCGAGCACGGCGAAGGCCCGCCTGACGCCGTGGTGTAGCGCCCCGCGGACTTTACCGCGCGCATAATCACCTAAGGCTTGAAGACGGCTTTGAGGGGAGCTTCCTGAAGGGACGTCGCCGGGGCCAAGGATCCGATAAACATCCGAGACGGCCTTGGACATGGCCGCGAGGTCGGCCTCCCTCTGCTCGGCAGCTCCAGCAAGCGCCTCGGCGAGCGCTTTGGCAGACTCGTCAAGGGCAGACTCGAGCTCTGCGAACAACCAGAAGAAAGACCTCAAGCACAAGCAGAAGAAACAGACAAGAACAAGAACCGAGGATGGTCGAGGCATACCTCCGGCTCGGACGCACTGCTCCGAGGCCGCGGCTTGGGCTGCGGCTAGATCGGCCGCGAGGGTCTTAGCCCGGCTTTCGGCCTCGGCAGCCTGGCCCCGAGATTGGTCCTGCTCCTCGGCAACCTGGACGAACTCTGACCACTGCCGTAGCGCCTCCGCGCGCGCCGCCGCCGCCTCGGCCCTCAGGTCAGCGCAGAGCAACTGGAGGTCCGCTATCTTAGCGTCCTGCTGAGAAAGGCGCGCGGTAGCCCCGGCGAGCGAGGTCCTCAGGGATCGCAGCGAGCCCCAGACGTCGGCCTCGCGGCGGATGAACGACGACTTGGCGGCGCTCCGATCCGTTAGATCCTGGGAAAGGAAAACAAGGCGCCACGACGAACGCCTCACTCACAGAAAGGGAAAGGTACGCCTGAAACCGTTACCTGGAGGATTTTGGGGACGTCCCTGCAGAGAACCTCCAGCGACGATCGGAGCGACCCCACCGTTGCTTCCGCACGCTTGCGGAGCTCGTCCCAGGACTGGTCCTCCTGTTCATCGTCAAGAACGAAGATAGGGTCCGAGGCCTCGCGGGTCCGGAATCGGAGCAACTGGCGCCGGGCCTCGGGGCTCCGCCGCACAGCAACGAGGCTGCCGCCCGCCTGGATGAACTGCGCGTCCACGCCCACCTCTTCCGAGGCCCTGGGCACCGACGCTGCAGCCATCTCGACGCTGGCAGCAACCAGCTGCTCTCCAACTGGGACGGCGGCGACTGCGGTGGCGGCAGGCGCCGGCATTGCCGGCACGGCAGGCGGGCTCGGGACCGTGTCGGCGCCGGCCGCCTCCCCGATCACGATGGCCGCCTCGGCAGAAGAGCCCACCTCGGGAACCTGCTCCCCCGAGACATGCGACGCCCGAGCCCCATGCGGCGAAACACCCTGCGAAAGGGTCGGCTGAGCGGCAGGGCCCGGGGTGGCGCCAGCCGCCCGGACCGACGCCGTCTTAAGGGCTTTCCGGGGCGCCAGTTCGGTATGACCATGGCTTCGCTTGCTGGAAAAAAGAAGAAAGGGAAAATCACGGCTGGGACGTATGAACGAAGCGCCGGGGCGAAGACATTCCAAGATACTTACCCGCTCCGGGCCATGATCAACCGTGCCTGGGGGGAGGTCTTTGGCTCCCGCTCCCTGGAACCGCCGCCGAGGTCCGCTTCGCCGACACCCTCGGCACCACCCTCGCTTTGGGCGCCCCTGACGCCCGGGAGGCGGACTGCCCAGGCGCCGCCATGGCGACCTGAGGACCGCTCCCCCGCGCTGCCGGCGCGGGTGGCGGCTCTTGAGGGACGGGTACCTCGGCCCGGCTCTCGGGAGTCGCGTCAGCTCCTCCAGCCGAGGGGTCAAGTACCCTCTCGGGTTGCCCCCGCCCCTCGGGTCGGGGATCCGGCGTCCCGGCTCTAGGAACCGACGGCATCGGCCCGCTCGGGGGCTGACTCGACGGCTCCTGGCCACACCCCAAGCTGGGGCTGAGGCCGAGACGGGCGGCCATGTCGTCCTCCTCCTCCTCACCATCGTCATCATCGTCATCGGATGTCTCCGGCGACGGCTCCCTTGGGAGTCCTTCCCTCTCCTGCTGGCGACGGCGTTTCTCCAAGGCGTCCCGAGCCCGCCTCCGCTTGCGGGCCCGGGCCTTCTCCGCATCCTTCTTCTTCTTCTTCTCCTCCTCCGCGGCGACCCGCCGCGCTGCCCGATCCACCGCGTCCTCCGGGACCCGCGGCAGGGAGGGTTTGTGCCACCCCACCTCCTAAAGAGGGGGGGAAAGAAACCCAGTCGTGAGAACCAGGAGCAACCCGGCGTATGAAGAAGGAAGGAGCGAACACTCACCAGAGTCACGCACCCCTGGTCGGGGCGCATCCGAGGCTGGGAGAAGGCGTGGGGGTCCGGCTTCCCCATCGCGGCCGACACCCGCCATTGGAGGGCGTCGAGGGGAAGAGAATCAGGGGACATTCGCGACCCCTCCCAGTCGGCCTCCAGGGTCATCTCCCAAAGCGGCAGCCGCCGCTCCGCCAAGGGGAGCACTCTCCGACGGTGGATGGCGGCAACCACTCCCGCGGCGGTGAGTCCTCCCTCCCGCAACGCCTTCAGGGCCTGGAGAAGAGGTTCGAGGTTCTTCTGCCTCTCGTGTGGAGTCCCGTGGCACCAGGCGTCGGTGGCGGCGGTGACGACCCACTGAGAGAACGGTGGGAGCAACTCTTCGTCATTCCGGAGGTAGAACCACCGGCGCTGCCACCCCTTGTTCGAGGATGCGAGGACGGCAGGGATGTACTGCGACGACCGCGACTGCCTCAACAAAAGGGTGCAGCCGCCGGCCCGCACCGCTGCGCGGACCTTCCTCTCCCCCGTCGGCAAGGCAAAAAGCTCGGCGAAGAAGAGATGGGTCCACAAATCCCAATGGGGGGCGATCCCCAAATACCCTTCGCACACCGCTACGAAGATAGAGGCCTGCGAGATGGAGTTGGGGGTGAGGTTGTGCAACTCCACCCCATAATGGAACAAGATAGCCCGCATAAAGCGGCTCGTCGGCACACCAAATCCCCGCTCATGGAAGGAGACGAAGCTCACGACGTACCCCGGCGGTGGGGATGGAGTGACTCCGCCCGTGGGGGGAATCCATTCCGGCCGCTGCTCATCGGTGAGAGGGCGGAGCAAACCCTCACCGACGAGATCCTCCAGATCACTCGCCGTCACCGTGGAGAAGGGCCATGGGTCGCGCGGCAAGATGATGGTCACCCGGTCAGCCATCGCCGAGCGGGAAGGGTGGCGGCGCGAAGGACAGGGAGGGCGGTTTTCTTTTCCCTGGCTAGATCTCTCAGGCTGCAAAAAACCTAAGAGGGAGACAAGAAGCGGAGTCAAGAACCATCACTGGACCCTCTCCGGGGTATGTAAAGACCAAGGCGAAGACGGTTCCAACGTTCCGCCCGGACCGGACGCGGGGTTCAAAAAACGCGAAGCAAAACAGCCGTTCCTCGAACGGCTCGCGCACGAAACGGTGGCCCCGCCAACTACTCGCCCCGTCGCATTAACTCCGCGGCTGGACAGGCGGCGCTTCTGGCAGGAGCAGCTGGCGACGCTTCGCCTTCGCCAAAACAACCGCGCCAAAAAAGGTACGCCATGTCGTTCAATTTCGTATCCTTTTTCCTTTTTCCTCTTTCTCTATCTCTTGCAACAGGGACCGGGAAAGGGGATACCCCTAAAGGGATCCTTCCCCGTAAAGGAACTAGGCTCCGAGCCTCCTTACTGATCAGGGGTTCGAAGGTTGGCCCCCGAAGGGTTCAACAGCCGCCTCAGATCGCGTGGGCCCGACACCCACTACTGGTCAGAGGTTCGAAGGTCGGCCTCCCGAAAGGTTCCACGGCCGCCTCAGGCTACTCGGGCTCCGCGCCCATTACTGATAAGGGGTTCGAAGGCTGGCCCCCCGAAGGGTTCACAGTCGCCTCAGACACCGAGCGAGGGATGACCAGGGGTACGTTCGATACATAACCGAGGCTTGGGCTGCGCTCCCGAGGTACCCTAGGACATTTCCGAGACCAGCGGGAACGATCCTGTAACGGAATCCCATCGGAGGGAGGCATCGAGCCCTCGGACCCCGTCGCCAGGGGACCGGGTCCGGCAGATCACCCGCAGGTACTTTTGGGCGTGCCTCCGGGCCCCTAGCCGACCCCCAACGAACGGGGCAAGGACGTCCACTCGGATTACCCGCTTGCAGCTCACCGGAGACACCATGTTCGGTGCCCATCGAGGGTAACATGGCGCTCTCCCCCCCTCCTCCTTACGGAAAGGCGACGTAGGGGCGTATGTAAAAAAGCCGAGTCTGTCCCTGATCGCCCTCTCGCCCTGTGCGGAGGCTCGGGGGCTACTCTCGCAAACCCGGCTCCGGCCTAACCGTTGACAGCGTCAACATACCAGCCTGAGAACTTGGGCCCCGACAGTGCACCCGGGCTACGGCCAGTTCGCATGAGGGAACCACCAGACTAGCCAAAGCATTACGCAAGGCATTAAGACCTCGAAGGAGTGAAACCACTCCTCCGAGGCCTCGGGGGCTACACCCGGCGGGTGCGCTCGCGCGCACCCACCGGAACAAAATGCAACCGAGAAAGGCTGGTCCCCTTGCAAAAAAGTGCGACGAAAGCCTCCAAGCGAGTGCTAACACTCCCTTCGAGGCTCGGGGGCTACTGTCGGGGACCATAATTAGGGGTACCCTCAAGACGCCTAATTCTCAGCTGGTAACCCCCATCAGCATAAAGCTGCAGAGGCCTGATGGGTGCGATTAAGTCAGGGATCAGTCCATACGAGCGACTCGATCACGCCTCGCCCGAGCCTAGCCTCGGGCAAGGGCAGCCGACCCTGAGGTGTTTCCGTCTCGCCCGAGGCCCCCTTTTTTACGGCAGACGCATCTCCGGCTCGCCCGAGGCCTTGCCTTCGTTAAGAAGCAACCCTGACTAAATCGCCGCGCCGACCGACCAAGTCATAGGGGCATTTAACGCAAAGGTAGCCTGGCACCTTTATCCTGACGCGCGCCCCCTGGCAGAGCCAAAGTGACCGCCGTCACTTCGCCGCTCCACTGACCGGTCTGACAAAAGGACAGCGCCGCCTGCGCCGTCCCGACTGCGGTGCCACTTGACAGAGTGAGACTGACAGGCAGCTAGGCCTTGCCAAAGGCGCCATAGGAAGCTCCGCCCGACCCAGGGCTCGGACTCGGGCTAAGGCCCCGGAAGACGGCGAACTCCGCTCCGCCCGACCCAGGGCTCGGACTCGGGCTAAGGCCCCGGAAGACGGCGAACTCCGCTCCGCCCGACCCAGGGCTCGGACTCGGGCTAAGGCCCCGGAAGACGGCGAACTCCTGCTCCGCCCGACCCAGGGCTCGGACTCGGGCTAAGGCCCCGGAAGACGACGAACTCCGCTCCGCCCGACCCAGCGCTCGGACTCGGGCTAAGGCCCCGGAAGACGACGAACTCCGCTTCGCCCGACCCCTGGGGTCGGACTACGCCCTGGCCTCCGCCGAACGACCTCTGCCTCGCCCGACCCAGGAGCTCGGGCTCGGCCTCGGCCATGGAAGACAGACTCGACCTCGGCCTCGGAGGAGCCTCCACGTCGCCCGACCTAGGGCACAAGTCCGCCACGTCAACAGGAAGCGCCATCATCACCCTACCCCGAGCCGACTTGGGCCGCAGAGAACAAGACCGACGTCCCATCTGGCTAGCTCCGCCAGATAGGCAATGATGGCGCCCCGCTAGACCCATGACGACGGCGGCTCTCAGTCCCTTACGGAAGCAGGGGGGACGTCAGAAAGAGCCCAACTATTCCGACAGCTGTCCCTCCACCAGGCTCCGTTACTCCTCCGACAGCCACGACACCACACCAGCTGGGTGCCAAGTTCTCTCCGGCTGCCACATTGGCATGTACCTAGGGCGCTAGCTCTCCCCTGCTAGACACGTAGCACTCTGCTGCACCCCCGTTGTACACCTGGATCCTCTCCTTACGCCTATAAAAGGAAGGACCAGGGCCTTCTTAGAGAAGGTTGGCCCCGCGGGAACGAGGGCAGGGGCAGGCGCTCTCTTGGGGCCGCTCGCTTCCCTCACCCACGTGGACGCTTGTAACCCCCTACTGCAAGCGCACCCGACCTGGGCGCGGGACAAACACGAAGGCCGCGGGATCTCCACCTCCCTCACGACTCGGCTCCGGCCACCTCGCTTTCCCCCCTTCGCGCTCGCCCACGCGCTCGACCCATCTAGGCTGGGGCACGCGGCACACTCACTCGTCGGCTTAGGGACCCCCCGGTCTCGAAACGCCGACAGTTAGGTTTCCTAAATTCACCGCACTCCTCCCCAAGGGGCGGACCAAACTTGGCAGAGCGAGCCGCATACACCGAGCCCCATTAATGGCACGATGGTGAAGCGAACTACACCCTAGTTCCTCTAATTACTCAGCTACGGGCGTCCCACTCCACCCTCATGGTTGCACTGTTTTCCCAGGCGGTCATCCAACGAACCAGTCCTTACGGAGAGGCACTCGAGAAATAGCTCGAGCCCCCTTAAATGTCACAGTATCATCATCATAATCAAAAGGGAAAACAGCGTATCATAGATAATCTCATCATGTTCATTGATTAATGTGAAGCACTAGCATATAACTAAACTAGAATAACCCAACCAAATTAGGTAAACAAGGACAAGATAAACAAAAGCTAGTCAATCCTTAGGTATAAATTGTATAAATGCGAGGAGTGAATTATAAGAATGAGTAGGACATAGATGGGTCAAGGGACACTTACCTTCACCAACCAGCTGCTGCTCAGGGTCTTCACCTGCAATTCCTTCGGACTCCACCAACTGACTGTTATCTATACGAGTTCAAATATACATTCCACACATTTAATACAAAAGAACAGTACACCATACAATAGAATGTAATAAATAAATAGACGTTTGATGTAGGGCTCACACCTACGACTAAGCGAGAAAGAGAAAGTAACGGTCGAGGCTATGACCGACGAGCGATCACATCACACAGTTGTAAATTAAAATACTTGTCTAAACAGAATGGTATTAATTTAGCCATCGCGTTTAGCATAAGGTAGAGTCATGTTCCATGTTTAATTATTATGAACAGATAAAGGTAAATTAAAAGAAATGTCATGCGGCGAAACACGCGACACACACTTAAATTTAATTAAGAAATGAATGACTCGTCGCACGACGGAGCATGCAACGAGACATTCGCATTAATTATAAAGAAATGTTAAGCATCATACGACGAAACGCACGATGGCATACGTCATCTAAACTGAATTTAAAACGAAATGTCGCGCGACGAAGCGCGCGACACAGCTCATTAATAAAGATAAATTTAAAATGAATCGTCGCGAGGCGAAGCTCGCGACGCAGCTCATTAATAAGGGTAAATTTAAAATGAATCATCGCGCGGCGAAGCGCGCGATGCAGCGCATCGACTAAACTAAAATTAGAAATTGATTAAACTGAAAGTTGAACGTCGCGCAACTACGGTCGCGTGCGCGGGAACGTGTTGCACGCGCCGGGGGCACGCGAGGCCACGCCAGGGCACGCGTAGGGGCTGCCGGGGCCCGGGCGCGCAGGGACGCGAGAGCGCGGGGCCGCCGGGGCACGCTGGCGCGCAGGGCTCGGGCGCGCAGGGCACGGGCGTGGGGTCGCAGGGGTGCAAGGCCGCCGGGCACGGGCGCGCAGGGGCGCGAGGCCGCCAGGGCGCGGGCGCGGGGTCGCGGGGCGAGGCCACCGGACGCGGGGCCACGGGGGCACCAGGGCACAGACGCGGGACCGCGGGGTGAGCCGCCGCCGGCGCAGGGGCGCGAGGCGCGGGGGCGGGGCCACCGGGGGCGCAACGCTGCTAGGGCGCGGAGGCGAGGCCGCCAGGACGCACGTGCAGGAAAGAAAAAAAGGGGCGCGCAGGGGGGAGAAGGAAGGGGAGGGGAGGGGAAGAGAGAGAGGGAGAGGGGAGGGGAGCTCACCTCGGGGTCCAAATCCGGCGATCACCGTCTCCAAAACCTAGGGCACCATGGGGAGAGAGAGAGAAAGGTGGAGGAGAGGAGGTTGCTACGCGGGAAAATCAGAAGAGAGAAAGGGAGAGAAGGGAGGGGGCACGCGCATGGGGAAGGGGCAGGGCGCAGGGGGCGCACGGGCCAGAGCGGGCTGGGCCGAGCTGGGCTGGGAAGTTATGCAGACAGAAGAAGGAGAGAGCTAAGTTTCGAAGTTGGAGATTTTGTCTATATGAAGGTATCGCCTATCAAAGGAGTCAGAAGATTCAGAGTCAAAGGCAAGCTAGCACCCCGCTATGTTGGTCCGTATCAGATTCTCGTAAAGCATGGAGAAGTGGTCTATCAGCTCAGTCTGCTAAAGGGTTTATCAGCGGTGTATAATGTCTTTCATGTGTCTCAGTTGAAGAAGTGTCTGCGTGTGCCAGAAGAGCAGTTGCCGGTGGAAGGTCTGGAGGTCTAGAAGGACTTGACCTACATAGAGAAGCCAGTGCAGATGCTCGAGACTATAGACAGAGTCACCTAGAGGAAAACTATCAGAATGTGCAAAGTCAGATGGGATCACCACTCTAAGGAAGAAGCAACCTGGGAGCGTGAAGATGATCTGATGGCCAAGTACACTGAACTCTTTGCTGGCCAACCTTGAATCTCGAGGGCATGATTCTTTTAAGGGGGATACATTTGTATTGCCCTAAATTTGGGGGTAGAATTTTTTCTTCCTTTTACTCACCAAATTCAAGCGTTACTCTCTTTTATCTTCCCGTTTTGCTCCTTCTTCCCAATTTCAAAGCGATGTAGCGACTGGTGTCCGTATTATGTGTAAACAAAACCTAAGTTGTCATGAGTGTTGCATCATGCCGAATCATATTTCTTTGTCTGATGTCGTGCTCAATCGCGTGTTTGCCTAGTTCTGTTTTGGTTTTCATCTCATGAATTGGTTTCTGATCTATGGTTGTGCGTGTCGTGCCCCTGCGCGCCCTTGCTCGGTGGCCCTGTGCCCCCGCGGCCCCGCACCCACGCCATAGTGGCCTCGCGCCCCTGCGCACTCGGGCCCGGCGGCCCTGCACCCCTGCGCGCCCTCGCCTTGGCAGCCCCTACGCGTGCCCTGGCGTGGCCTCGTGTGCCCCCGGCGCACGCAACGCGTTCCCACGCACACGACCGTAGTTGTGCGACGTTCAACTTTCAGTTTAATCCATCTCTAATTTTAGTTTATTCGATGCGCTGCATCGCGCACTTCGCCTCGCGGCGATTCATTTTAAATTTACCCTTATTAATGAGTTGTGTCGCGCGCTTCGCCGCGCGACGATTTATTTTAAATTTATCTTTATTAATGAGCTCTGTCGCGCGCTTTGTCGCGCGACGTTTCGTTTTAAATTGAGTTTAGATGACGTATGCCGTCGTGTGTTTCGTTGTGCGACGCTTAACGTTTCTTTATAATTAATGCGAATGTCTCGTTGCACGCTCCGTCGTGCGATGAGTCGTTCATTTCTTAATTCAATTTAAGTGTGTGTCGCGTGTTTTGCCGCGCGACATTCCTTTTAATTTACCTTTATCTGTTCATAATAATTAAACATGGAACATGACTCTACCTTATGCTAAACGCGATGGCTAAATTAATACCATTCTATTTAGATGAGTATTTTAATTTACAACCATGTGACGTGATCGCTCGTCGGTCGTAGCCTCGACCGTTACTTTCTCTTTCTCGCTTAGTCATAGGTGTGAGCCCTGCGTCAAACATCTATTTATTTATTACATTCTATTGTATGGTGTACTATTCTTTTGTATTAAATGTGTGGAATGTATGTTTTAACTCGTATAGATAACGGTCAGTTGGTGGAGTCCGAAGGAATTGCAAGTGAAGACCCTGAGCAGCAGCTAGTTGGTGAAGGCAAGTGTCCCTTGACCCATCTATGTCCTAGTCATTCTTATAATTCACTCCCCGCATTTATACAATTTATACCTAAGGATTGACTAGCTTTTGTTTTATCTTGTCCTTGTTTATCTAATTTGGTTGGGTTATTCTAGTTTAGCTATATGCTAGTGCATCACATTAATCAATAAACATGATGAGAGAGAGAGAGAGGTGGAGGAGAGGAGGTTGCTGCGCGGGAAAATCAAAAGAGAGAAAGGAGAGAAGGGAGGGGGGCATGCACATGGGGAAGGGGCAGGGTGTCGGGGGCGTGCGGGCCGGAGCGGGCTGGGTTGGGTCGGGCTGGGCTGCACCACAGGTCAGAATCCCGCAGCATGCACAACCGCAGATCGGAAACCAATTCGCGAGATGAAAACCAAAACGGGACTAGGCAAACACACGATTGAGCACGACATCAGACAAAGAAATATGATTCGGCATGATGCAACACTCATGACAACTTAGGTTTTGTTTACACGTAATACGGACACCAGTCGCTACACTGCTTGGAAATTGGGAAGAAGGAGCGAAACGAGAAGAGAAAAGAGAGTAACGCTTGAATTTGGTGAGTAAAAGGAAGAAAAAATTCTACCCCCAAATTCGGGGCGTTACACACTTGCTTAAATTTTGATTAGAAGTTTGCAGATGAAGTTATGATGCTAAGCTCCATGGATACTAGTCTAGTGATACCCCTGGCCATCTTCCTGTGGATGGATGTCCTTGTTTCGCTGTACTTTGATGAATAAAGGTTGAGACATTATGTTTGTTCGAAGTGTAATATGTTAATATAATCTTTATTTACGCTTTTATGCATTGTTCTTTTGATATATTACACTTGTGACGTCAACATATGTGTGGAAATAGATCCTGGCACATATATGCTATGCACTCGGTTCTGCCCCCTTGGAAACGGGTGTGACAGAAGTGGTATCAAGGCAATGTGACCGTAGGTCGCTAGATTAGTTAGAAATGAAAAGCCCAGTCAGTCTTTCAAAGCCTGATATATTTTCCTCCATAAAAACTTACTTTATATCAAAACTCGTCTCTTTTATTTTCAACTCTTCTTGTCTGATTCTTCGTCTATTAGAAGATTCTAATGAGAAGCATTGCAAGATGATCAAGCTAGGATTGCGGAACTTAAAGCGAAGTTTTCCAGAAGAAACCTTTTTGAAGCTATCGACGATGCCCTATTCTCTGTCTTATCCTAACTCCGCAAGAAGTTTTGCTATGGATCCTTTGGATCTATTACCAGACTTCTTGGTTAGGTTGATAGGATTGTTCTTTAGTATTAAGATTTTCGACTAGATCGGTAAGGGCGATATTATATTATAGTGGTTTTCTAATCCCTAATATTGCTATATAACCCTTGACTTCTTATACTTTTGTTTTCTTGCCATTGTAATGCCACCCTTGCATAATATCTACCTTAATATATTAAACCTTTGCCTCTCTACTTGTCTCCTTGATAATGCTTTCTCCCTAACTCACTTCATATCCTTGGTTGTATCATTTATCCTCACTTTAATAGTTCATGGTTAGCTTATTTCACTCTTGGCCACCGACAAATATGTCTTGTCTAACTCCTCACTATTTCTTACCTGACTCCTTGACTTTATAATATCTTTCTTATTCCAAACCTTGTCTCACCTTTTGTTTGGTTGAATGAGTAGAATTGGATTGTGTTGTGCTGGTATGCTTGAGTTCATTGTCCTTTGTGTTCATGTTTGATTTGCTTCTTTGAAATGATTGTTGGTGTATTGTGTGACTTTTGTCCATAATGGCATCAGTTAGCTAGGTAAAACCTTAGATAGATGGGTTTTCTCTGCTCTCTATAATCTGTCTTTGCTAAACCATTTTGTCCCTTCCATTCTTCCATACCCATACAGATGTCAGACCTTGGAATGTCAACTATAAGTAATGTCACTAAATGCATAGAATGCGGTGTGTTGGAAAGTCAAAGTAACACTATAAATAAAACAGCTGATGAACAGACATTCAAGACACAAATGGACGCACAACCAAACCAACAAACAAGTGACCTTGGAATATGTTGTTGTTGTGAGTACTAAGGAATTCCTTGTCACCAAATCAATGCAAATGAAAGTGAAACTACAAAACAAAAGAACCAGATTTTATTTTCTGGCATAAAAAGACAGATGTCTCCTCAAGAACAACTAATAGCAGATTCTCTCATACCTAATGCACTGTCAGTTGATGAATTGCAAAGTATTCCAAAAAGGAAACATCACAAGGATGCCCATCAGTGCACCCAAAAGAAAAATGTTAGTAAACTACATATGTCCAAAAGTAAGTGTTAAAATCAATGGGATAGATTTTCTAGCTGATCTTATAGTGATGGAATCAATGGGAAAGGATGTGATTCTTGGAAATAATTGGTTACAAAGAACTAAGGCAGTAATCCAACATACTGAGAGAACCATGTGTTTGGAAACTCCATCTGGAGAAAGAATGGTAGTTGAAGACAATCGACCTCCAGCTCTAAATATTGGTGCATCTGACAAGGAAGAATAATATATCATCTAGCTAGAAGGAGTATGTCTCATGGGAAAAAATGTGTCAAGGTATTGCGCCTTTAAGGATTTGTAATTGTGCTAAGTAATATATGAATAAATTTGGAGAATCTTTTACACTTATTGTGTTTTGCCTCTTTATAAAGAGAATAAAATATGGTGTCATCTGCTATATGCAAACAATGTGATGCTCCACTCTAGTTGCCCTAAGGTCCCGTTCAAGTCTTTCTCTCAATTTGTGCTCAAGAAATACTATTGGATCAGAAAGATGATTTGGATATCATGCTCCAAAGTCTATAGAGTAAAAAGATCTTTGTTGAGGAATATAAGACCTGTAAACTCTCGAAGTATGATGAAGCTAGTAGAAATCTGAAACCATCCTTGCTCCTTGACTAATCTTATCTTGGAAATCAAAAAGTTGTGTTCGCTCTTTATCTTAATGTCATACAAGCCTCTTATGCAGTCTGTCTCACTAACTCTTTTACCCTCTAACTAGATGATGAACCCCAATGGAAATGAAGTAAATGATGCCAACGACAATATTCCTACCTTAACAACTATAAACGAGAAAAATGAATCACAGAGATATTTGATGAATGGAATGAAGAACAACAAAAGGAATAGAAAAAAAATGTTTGGATACATGATTAGTCCACCTCAATCACAAGCAAAAGCCACGAAACACATGGATACCCAAACAGAAGAATCAAGTCAGGCTCAGCTATATGAGATACAAACACCCAATCAACCCTCACCCCCTATTGGTCAAGAAAAGTTGACTCACAAAGAACTCAAAGCAAGAAGTGCTTGCTACTACTGCAAAAACGAAGGACATATTATTCGCGAATTCCCAAAGAAGCGTCTAGACCGACTAGAGAAGAAAGCTGCCAAGCATGACCTAAGCAATAATTTAGAAGACCCACCATTTTATAAGTACGATGATAAAGGTCGCTTGATTAGTATACATTGCGGAGCAAAGAAGAAAGGAAGTTCCTTAATATTAGAAGAGTTCGATGTGAACTAAGAACCTACAAATAACCATGTATCTCCTTTGCTTTCATGCTAGCCTTCCTTAATCTCGAGGACGAGATTCTTTTAAGAGGGGTAGGTTTGTAACACTATAAAATCAACAAATAAAAATAATATAGTTAGCTTATTAATGGTAATTATGGTAATAATTTTTTCATTTAAGTGTTTGTTATTTATTGCATTTGGAATAATTTTTGATTTCGCATGATTGATTTATGGATATTTAATACATTTCTTCTTATAGAAAAATCCTAATAAATAATATAATAATTAGTAGTCTAAAAATAAATATTTTATTTATAAATAATTTTGGTATAATTATTATGAATATTAGGGTTATTTAAAAATATATTTTGAATTTAGAAAAGAAATAGAAAAAAAAGAAAAAAAACCTAACTAAACCCTAACCCTAAAAGCCCACTAGGGGCCCATCAAGAAGCAGCCGCCACCCCATGGCTCCTCCCCAGCCGCCATTCTTCATTCTCCCTCCCTCTTCTCTCTTGCGCATCGCCCCTGACGCCGAGGACCCCGCCACACCTCCATGCCTTCTCCCACCGCCCTGCGACCCACGCGCCGCTAGGAGCCCAGGCGCCGCACCCGCCCCGCGACCCGGCCACCCGCCAGGAGCCCGACCGGCCGAAGCCCCACGGCCGAGCCACGCACCCAGGCGCCGACCCCGACGCCCTACACTAGGAGACCGACCCCGGCCTAGCGCCCTGCAGCCAAGCCCCGCGTGACCTCGATGCTCCTTCCCTGCGCCCGACCGCAGGACCCGACGCGCTACGCAGCCGCGCCAGGAACCGCGCCACTCCGCGCCGTCCATTCGCCATCCCGGCATTAATGGAGTTTCAATGGAGCCGTTACTCCCTCCCCACGTCTTCCCCATTAGTGGCGCCTTGAAGCCATGGCCGGCTGTTTCTCCCTTCCCCCCAGGCTCTCTCTCTCCCTCTCCCCTCCTATAAAGCCGAGGCCACGCCCACAAAGCTCTCCCTCCCATAACCGAGCTCGCTCCCTCTTCTTATGTTCTCCCTCCCTCGTCGTTTGTCGCCGGAGCTCGCCGTTCGTCGCTGGAACTCGCCCCGCCAGAGCCGACCGACGTTGAGGACCCTTGCCCCGCTTCCCTGCTCGACGCCAAACCCACTGTCCCTCCCCTGCCTGATCGAACCCCCCCTGTCGAGCTCCCCCTACACACGAGCAAGTCCAAGGTAGAAGAAGACAATTTTTCAGTTTAGTCCATATTTTGTAAATTGAATTAATTTTGGGATTTTCAGTTTTTAGATTGTGAAAAGAAATTCCGATGTATACATGTAGCCAAAATCGAACCCCTCGGCAATGCTTTGAATATGTGTATGATTTTATAATTTTAAAATGAATACGGTCACTATTCACTACCGTGGTGATTTTCATATTAGAAAACGTTTACATATTTAATTACACTTTAGTGTGTGTGGAACGATAATTGTTAGTAGTATTTTAAGTGTAAACTTATTTGCATGAAGAAATAGAAGAAATACTAAGCCACGTATTTTCGGTCAGATGGAAACATATATTTTACTATTCATGATAAATGTATTCATAAGTATAGCACTTAATTACTTAGAATTAGTAAGATATTTATCTATGTCATAACAACCATGAATATGTTATTAAAAGTCCCATTTAGTAATTTACATTAATTCTTGTAATATTAATGAAAGGTGATTTAGAAATAAACATTGTAGTTATACGTATAAATTCTATTTAGAAAAGAAAGGAGAAAACCGAAAGAGTAGAATTTATAATAATGTTAAAATGACTTAACTAAGCACTCATACTTTTCTAATAAAGAAATTGATAGTTATGTTGGTAAACATAGGTTTCTTACTAAAAATTAGATAGCTTGTTTCTAGTTTAAAATGACCTTTTAATAGATATCATATTTAACAAGGTTCGTTATAGATGTTTAAGTATAGTCGTATTAAATAGAAATTTAAAAGAATATGTAGACCATATGTTTCTTAATAAAAATAGAAGATAAATATATGTCCAATTAATAGATTATTTATATTTTCTTAAGTAAAAGATAACAAGGGTCGTTGCTTTTATAAACTAAAATGATAGTTTATAAATAATTTCCTTTTTAATGAATTAGATCATTTGTTCCTACAATAGAATTCAAGATAATTAATAGATTAATTATCCTTTATCATTTATTAATCAAACCTATAGTCAATTTATTCTTAACTAAATTTATGGCATGATTAATGATTTCATAGAATTTAGTTCACATTATATACGAATCACTTAGCTTTTCCTAAAGGAATAAAATAAAGTAATGAGAGTTTAAGTTCTTTTATAACTTAAAATGTTACTTTACATATATTGACTTCGAATATAATAATATAGGCTATGTGTAATAAAATTAAAAGATAGTTATTTGTTCATTATCTTTTGCATGAAAATCCACTTAAGGGCCGATAACCTAGTTTTTCATAAAATAGGTGTTTAATAATAATGATCTTTTCACATAAAACCTATTTAGACTTATATTTTAGTTTATCATAAGTGAATGTTTAATAATGATTTATAAGATGTTCCATAATGCTTCTAAAATTAATAATGTATTTTGTAGCCCGTTAACCTTAGATGTATAACATATATCTTTTCTAAAAGGTTAAAAAGGGTTTAATATTGTTATAACGTGTTTTATCATCTTAATCTTAGACATATCACATATGACGTTTTATAAAAGATTAAATTGGTGAACCTAATATTTGCATATTTTAATTAAGATATTTTTAAGCTCATGTCTGGTTTTATAAAATATAGGTCACACATTTTTGAAAAGAATACCTTCTTATTATAACCATTACTTGAGACGTTTTTGAAAAGCGAACGCTCTTTTCGTTAGGCTTTCTTTTAGCTTTACATATGGTGAATGTGGTATGTTATTGAGTGGTGTTTGTTCTTCTTGTTTGTTTGTGTGATATTCAGTGGTTGATCTAGTAGTTAAGAATCAAGATCTATTCCTATCCGTGGAAGAACCTCAAGTTTTCTATAAGCAAGACTAGTGGACTTCTCCCTCTGTATACTCTGTTTGATCCCAAACAATACATTTAATAAAGTTTATTCTTGGATATATATGCATAATTTGACGGGTTACCTATTTAGATACCCCTAACCTTTCCAACCTTACTCCTTGTTTAACCTGGGATTATGATCTAATCAAGTAGCTATGCCATTGCTACAACTTTAAATTTATACAGTCACTCTTGTTTATGATATTAATGTTCCAAATGGTAAGTTTACATTAATGTTGTTAATCCGACGATTAAGCAAGATCATATGATTTAATTGGAACATGGAGTGACCACCTGGGAAAACAGTGCTACTATGAGAACTATCATGGCTCTGGTCTTGGCTAAATAACTAGGGAAGTCTTATGTTGGGTGCTGGTCGTGGTCGGCCGAATTGGGACCATCTAGCAAGCGCTTATATTCCGGCTCAGGCAGATTGGATACGAGCATAGTTCCCAAAGCTTTGCCCTGCAGACTGGTCTATAAGTTGGTTACGTTAGGTGTGCTTTATGCAGTTTGACCATTTCCAGCATTTGTGTAATGAGGACTCTAGGGAGAAGCCTCATAGTGAGACCCTAGCCATTCACCTCGGAAGTGAATACGGGTCTAGATAACCTAGGCTAGAAGGGAATCGCGAGTCATGGGTATAGATGCGCTACCTCTGCAGAGTGTAAAACTGATATATCAGACGTACCCATAGTTATGAGCAGCCTCTCCTCACATGATAATTAAACTTGAAGATGGAAATAAATCGAGATCCGATGATCTGCCAATGATTTGCTTAAGTGGTTTCACTTAAGTGTTTTTGATATACTCTTATATCTTAGTTTAATATGAATACTTGGGATTCACACTTATTAGTAAGATAGGTGTTGTTAATAAAATGTTGACCAACTAAAATGCTTACTGCTCAACCTTAGCCTCACCTTGTTAAACTTGCATTAATTTTTCCCCCACTTGCTGAGCCCCGACCATAAGTGAGCTCACCCTTGCTTAAATTTTGGTCAGAAATTTGCAGATGAAGTTATGATGCTGAGCTCCATGGATGCTAGTCTAGTGATACCCCTGGCCATCTTCTCGTGGATGGATGTTCTTGTTTCACTGTACTTTGATATATATTAAGGCATTATGTCTGTTCGAAGTGTAATATATTAATATAATCTTTAAATATACTTTTATGCATTGTTCTTTTGATGTATTACACTTGTGACGTCAACATATACGTGGAAATAGATCCTGGCACACATATGCTATGCACCCGGCTCTGCTCCCTTGGAAACGGGTGTGACAGCTGTTGTCAAGTTCCTACTTTTATGGACGAAATAAGGCATTTAAATCAGATTATTTGTTTCCATGTACGCCAATCTATTTCCTTTCAACCCGCATTCTTATCATCCTAAATTTGGGCGCATGCAGCACGAAATATATTTTTACGCGGTGTACCATAATGCATAAATATCTACACATTGTAGCATAATTAGTATCAATATACGTCATAAACTGTTTCCAACGAGCCTAACTGCATTGCTGTCTTAGAGATCCTATTTTTATGGATAAAATAAAGCATTAAAATCAGATTTTTTTCATGCATGTCAATTCATTTTCCTCTCAATGCACATTATTGCCATCCTCAATTTGTGTACATGCAGCAGGAAACTAATTTTTTATGCAGCGTACCGTATTACATAAATACCTAAACTGTGTAGCATAGTTAGTAGCAGTATATTTTATAAAATGTTTCCAACAGGTCTAGCTGCATGGTTGTTATTGAGATCCTATATTTATGGAACAAATAAAGAATTCAAATCAGTTTTTTTGTTTCCATACATGCAGCAGTTAACGAATACACTTCCTAATTTCTCGCGTATTCAATTGGAAACAAACTGCGCGCATGCAAGGAATGTAGGGCTGGAAATAGATGTATGGAGATCCAAATTATCCGTATTCGTATTCGCTAAAACTGTTAATATTGATATCCGTATCCGTATTCGATTTCAATATGGATATCAAATGGATGTATCTGAATTCGTTATAGTATTTTTCTCTATCCGATTTCGTATTCGTATTTGAAAAAACCATGAAACATCCGATAATATACGTATCCGTGAAAAAAATATGTTCCATGAAACCATTTAAAACTTAACTTTATCACTAATTACTAATTAAAAATGGTTTTAAGTTTAATAATATACTAGAAAAACGATATATATCATTTAAAACATTAAAAATATTTATATGATAAATAAATAAATATATATATATATCAACCTTATATTTCTAGTGATATTTAATAATAAAATTCAATAAGTTTCATAAACATTCAATTATAGCTCTCCACTTTATCTATATAGTGAACACATATCAACGAAGTTTCATAAACATTTAACTATAACTCTCCACTTTACAATATATAGATAAATTTCTTCATGTTTTCATTTAAGTTTTGGTACACACATTTATATAGGACATTCATTCATTTTAGAATGGAAAATTTGTTTTTTTTGGTACATTTACTATTTTATATCAATTTTAATTTACTTGTATTTGTACAAATGTCACTTATTAAATATCATATGTTGTTGTTTACCTTTTGTTACATGATTCGATAGTTTAAAAATATTATTTATATAGTTTGGTTGACTTGGATAAGGAGGATCACGAGAAATCTATTTTAATTTAAGTTTGTTCTGACTATCTATTATCTATAAACTTGTACTTAAATTCCACATATACATATGTTAAATTTTAGGGTATGTTGTTTGAGTTGAATTGAGTAATCCGAATAAAAATTCGGATTCGACTATCCGTTTTGTATTCGTATCCGAATTTAGACTAAAATATAGTAAACTGTGACATTTAAATTCGTATCCATGCGTATTCGATCCGTTTTTACCCTAAAGAAATAGACACATGCGGGAGGTGGGCTAACGGGCACGCTGCCATGGTGCATGGGTCCGGCGTGGCGTGTTAAAAGAAAAAATGAAGACGCGCCCGGTCCCGCGATGACGTCGAGCACAACGTGTTAAAAAAACAAAAAAAAGCACGCAAGGTTAGGCATGGGGTTTGAACTTAGGTGAGGTAAAACAAAGCCACTTAACTAATGAAGCTAATATCCGTTACTATTATATAATAGAGGGATATTTTGATATCGATTTATTCCATCTCAGTAATTCTCATAAATTATTGAGTCTATAAGATAGAATGACTGACTCGTTCAAATACTTTTCTGTAATGACTGTTTTTCTGAAGACTGATAGACTCAATAGATGACTTCTATCTTAATAATTCTCATAAATGAATGTTGCTAAATATAGAATGTGTTGAGCACCAATTTGAGAGGGCCGGACGGTCCGCGGTCTGGACAGTTCGCGCCTGTAGGCCGGACGGTCCGCGTCTGTAGGCCGAACGGTCCGCGCAGGCGCAGAACAGATTAGGGTTCCGAGTTTCTTGCTATGTTTGTTGGCGAGAATTTCGGGTTAAACTCGGAAATTTGTTTGTAACGGGTCTAGCCTCCCTCCTCTATAAATAGAGAGGTATACGACCGATTTGAAACAACGAATCGAACCTTCAATCAATACAATTTACATTTTATCCTAGGAATAGTTCTAGTCTAGTTTAGGTTTAGTCTTCTAATCCCCAAATTCTCCGCCTCTCCTCGACTCTACGTCGATTAGAGGAGTCTAGGTCGGTCTACCTGAGCCTATACACCACCTAGGATCTCTACTCCCTGACAGGGTCTCTCGGGAGCGAGATCTAGGCGCCGCCGGCGATCTTCCGCCGCCCCTGCACACGCGCGGACCGTCTGGCCCTAAGGCGTGGACCGTCCGGCTGTTAGGCAGGGAACCCTAGCTCTTGCGCCAGGTCGCGGACCGTCCGGCCCTGTGCCGCGGACCGTCCGCGCCTGACCAGAGAGCACCGCCACGGTTCTTGTTGAGTGTTTGGCGCTCCGAAAAGGCGTCAACATACTTTTTGGCGACTCCGCAGGGGAAAACACATATAGACCTATCAAATCGGCCCTCAATGACCGGTTCAAAGGATAGCTCTGAAGTTTCCACCAGCAACATCATAGAGCCGACTTGGGAGACCTTGTCGGCTGACGAACAGCTCCAGTTTGAGGAGCACAAGGAGCAGATGATCCAAGAGACAAAAGCAAAGTTTTTGGCCAACTTCAAAGTGGACATGAACAACAAGGTCGTCCGACATCGGGCAACGGATCCGGCTTCGCTCCGACCCACACCAGATATCCCCAATGTAAGTAATACAAACGAGCTACAATCTCTTAGGAATTATATAGATGAACAGCGTGAACAAATGCAAAATATCATAGGGGGTATGCAAAACGATTATAGGAGACTAGTACGTGCATTTGATAAATCTAATATCGCAAATTTTCCTTCGCACGAGGTTGAGTTAGGGGGTAACACGCGTAATACATCGGCTACAGGTTGTCACGACCAGTCGCAACCCCTTTATGGGATGCCGATGGACACATACCCTAAACAACCGCAAATCGGCAGCAAATTAGTCGATCTGCACATGCCCGGATCGTCCGCACGTGAGCGCGGACCGTCCGAGCTAGCAACAGTCGAGCCCATTTTTAATGAATTACCAACACATGTGCCCGAGCCACATCGCTTTGCGCAAAATTCAAACTACCCAGTCGGACCGTCCGCATATAATCACGGACGGTCCGGGCCAATGTCCAGACAGTCCGCGCATGACCTTTTTGAGGGGGATTGTTACCCGAATCCTCACCCGTCCCAGCAACACTTCCCATCACACTATGCGATGCATCAGCCTAATAATACAAAATTCAGAGCCCAGGAGAGCTTTCCGGCCCCGCCTAGAAGGCCGGAAAGGAACGATCAATCCTATGGGTCATATAGGGCAAACGGCAGTGCACCACATAGCTCAAACCAATGGGGGGAAGACAACATGCCAATATCCAGACAACCCCACCCATGTTTGACCAGAGAGCCGGTGGTCTCGCACCGGCTTCCATTGATATATTGAGGGAGGAAATAGCTGGGGCGTTCCGAGATAAGCTCGGAGTAAGCATGATCCCTGGAGGGCAGTCATATCGGAAACCATATGACAGCCGATTTGATCACCACCCATACCCACAGGGAACCAGGATACCCGAATTCTCAAAATTTTCGGGTGACCAGGGAAAGAGCACGCACGAACACATAGGCCAGTTCCTAGCACAATTAGGAGAATTGGCCAACACAGAAGCATTTCGCGTGCGTTTATTTTCATTATCTTTAACGGGAAACGCGTTCGCATGGTACGCCACTTTACCTCCTAATTCTATTTTGTCATGGGGGATTTAGAACAAAAATTCCATGATCATTTTTTCTCCGGTGACTATGAATTAGATCTAGTAGACCTAGTGGCCCTGCGACAGGGGAAGGATGAGTCGGTTAATGAATACATCCGGAGATTTTGGGATACAAGAAACCGATGCTTCCAAATTCATTTAGCAGAAAAACAGCTAGCAGGATTAGCCTTTAATGGTCTGTGATATTATTTAAAAGAAAGATTAGAAGGCATCCAATTTTTTACACTAGCACAATTACACCAAAGAGCTTTGGCCTGTGAAAGCCGAAGCAAAGAGACTGCCAAAACCATTCGTCAAAATGTCCATATAGTAGAGTGCGACCAAAGTAGCTCAGACGACGAATCAGCAGAAGTGTATGCTGCTGAAATGGTTTGGCCAAAGCAGGCCAAATCTTTGGCTTGTTCCTCCTTGCAGCCGGTTCAGAAGAAACGGCAAGAGAAAGTTAAGTTTACATTTAATGTTGGTAAATGTGATAAAATATTTGATGAATTACTCAAAAATGGCAACATTAAAATAAATCACACTGTCCCATCCGTCGACGAGCTAAAACGTCGGGCATACTGCAAGTGGCATAACACATTTTCTCATGCCACTAATGATTGTAATGTATTCCGTCGACAGATTCAATCGGCCATTAACGAGGGACGATTGAAATTTCAGGAAATGCAGGTGGTTACAGAGCCCTTTCCGATGAACATGATCGACTTCGAGGGCAAGAAAGTCCTGGTTCGGCCAAACACAGTCGATAAAGGCAAAGGCAAGGAGATAGTCATCGACAATACACGAGAGGCCGATGAGAATCATAAAATTTCTTGCAGGAAAGTGGTGGCAGAAAAGACTCCTGATGGAGGGGAAACTCTTATGGTGACTATCACGACCTCCAGCACTGGGGGGCAAGCACGGACCAAGGAGTAGGAACCCGTGTTGCGCACCCCAGACGGTCCGACACACAGGCACGGACAGTCCGGGACCCCGCCGGACGGTCCGGAGAACTACAACGGATGGTCCGACCATGCTCAAGACTCACAACGGCCACATACTTTCAAACCACGACGACTAGAGATAGGTACGGGGAAAACAAATACATTCAAGGCAACTGGTCGGTTGGTCAAAACCGGCCCAACTTTCGATCAATTATTGTCTAAATATATAAAAAAGAAGGCCGGCCCCAGTGACCGGCCAGCAAAGCGATCCCGCTCACCCATTCATGAGCAATGTCAGGTAAGGCCGATTGGACCACCTCACCAATCGGAAGAAATGAAAGGTCATACTGTGCAATTGAGACCTAACATACCTGCGTGGACACCGCCACCTTATCTGCCTATGCCATATCCATACACATATTTACCTCCACCATACGTCCCAAGCCAAATGTGGGGCATGCCACCATATCCATTTGGGATGCCACAATACCCTGCTTGGGGGGCACCCCAAACATCTGTATTTGATAGGTTGGCACCTCCAGTACAAGACCGATTGAGCACCGCTCAATCCGGTCATCAGGCACAGGCCCAACAAGAGTGCCGGAGTACTCGGCCTCAAAGGCCGACCAATCCGGCAGGGGGGCATATACCTACAGCAACCAAAAGGACAACAAAAAAAGGACGTCATCAAAATAGGTACTGCAGATGTTGTCATACAGGAAGATAATAAAGGGTCGATGATTTTTGGTGAATCGGCCAACACAACCAAAAAAGAAGATACGTCTACCATCAAAACAGCTGATCCGAAATACTCCATGCCTCGATGGTGCCCAACGGGATTGACACGGTCCCAAAAGCGGAAATTATAGCGCCTAAGAGCAAAGGAGAGCCAGGAGAAGGATGCGGAAAAGATATTCAATGAAACACATCCATAGTACCCGCCACCGCAAAATAAATGGAGACCAAAGGCCGTTGAAGAAAAACAAACGGCCACAAAAATAGAAAATAAAACAACACTTGTGCAGCACCCTGCAGGTATGGCAGATAGCCTGGCCAGCAAGGCCGGACAATCTGCACCAGGCGTGGACTGTCCGCTCCCGGAGTCCGGGCCGTCCACACCACACCAGGACGCCTCCGACGACATACTGACATCAATGGAGGAGGACGACCTACTAGGAGAAGACCTGGTCGACTACGAAGCCCAGGTATGGATGTGAATGTTATTACATTTTCTGTCGATTGTACTATTGTCGGCGACGATGAACCTGTTGTTGCCCAGTTTGATTTTGGTCCTAAAGAAGTCGCCTTTACTAAACCAAAGGAATTGGTAAATCAATTAAAGCCGCTCTTTGTGCGTGGTCACATTGATGGGATACTGATTGCTAAAATGCTGGTAGATGGAGGGGCGGCTGTAAATCTAATGCCTTATTCATTATACAGAAAATTAGGTAAGCAAGACGATGAACTTGTCAAGACCAACATGACCCTCAACGGTGTTGGACCTGATAGTTCGATCAAAGCCAGGGGAGTCACGTCCGTAGAATTAACCATCGGGACTAAGACCCTTGCTGCTGCATTCTTCGTCGCTGATGTAGAAGGAAATTACAGTTTAATCCTAGGCAGAGATTGGATTCATGCCAATCAATGTATACCTTCTACATTACATCAAATGTTAATACAATGGGTAGGCGATGATGTAGAACAAGTACATGCTGATGTATCGGCCTGTATCGCTGTGGCCAATGCCCCTGTACTCTGGACTTATGAGACTGCTACATGTCTCACAGGAGTAGATTTTTCTAATTATCAGCTCATAAGTATAGATAAGAGAGGTTTCCTTCCTGTAATGCTAGAGCCGATGGAGAATCGGCTAAATCCTAAATAAAGTTTAAATGATGAGTACACACAAAGTTCATGAGTCTTTGGTCATAGACAATTTGGCTTCTAAAGCTGGATGGTCTGGTCTTTCACAAAACAGTTCGGACTTTAAGACCGAGCATCTACCGCAGCATAAAGACAGTATTACGGATGATCTGGTACCCGAGACCAGAAAATCCGCCATCACACAAAGATCATCTGATTCCTCTGTGGGGGACATGATAGAGGAATTCAGAGATCTTGATAAACTAGGACAGGGGTTTACATCGGCCGATCCTTTGTGAAAGGGTTGGTGATTTAGGGCTTCACACAAAAATGCTTTGAGTTATATTTGTGCCAAAGATTCAAGAAGTGAAAATCAAGATTAAAGGTATGTTTCTAGTCTTAGTCCATTGTTTTGAAGACTAATGTGCTGTGTCTAAGTGCTAGAAACAAGAGAAATCACTTTGGAGATTAGTTGGCTATGTACATCAAAAGGGCTGTTCAGTCTGGGTGCACCGGACAGTGTCCGGTGGTGCACCAGGCAGTGTCCGGTGTGCCAGGACCAGTCTCGGTGAACTGCCTGCTCTCGGGTCTCGACGACAGCGTACGGCTATAATTCACCGGACTGTCCGGTGAGGCACCGGACTGTCCGGTGAGCCAACGGTCAGGCGCGCCAACGGTCGGCCGCGCAATCCGCGCATGACGCGTGGCCGAGCCAACGGTCGGATGGGGGAACCACGCCAACGACTCCAAATCTTCAACGGTCGGCTACGCCAAATTAGGAAAGCAATCCGCACCGAACAGTGTCCGGTGGTGCACCGGACTGTCCGGTGCGCCACCCGACAAAAGGCAAGATTTGCCTTCCTGGATTGCTTCCAACGGCTCCTAGCTGCCTTGGGGCTATAAAAGGGACCCCTAGGCGCATGGAGGAGTATAACAAGCACTCTTTGATCAACTCTAAGCACTAAGACTCCATTTCCGCGCTTTTGATTCTTTATGATAGCAACTAGAGCTCCATTTGAGTAGAGAACTCTTCGAGTTGTGTTGCGAGCTCAAGTTGTGACTTGTGTGCGTGTTTGTGCTCTGATTTTGTGTCTTGTGTGTGTTGCTCATCCCATCCTTACTTCCTGCTTATTTGTGATAATCAAATTGTAAGGGCGAGAGGCTCCAAGTTGTGGAGATTCCTCGCAAGCGGGATATAGTGAAACCAAGAGAAACACTGTGGTATTCAAGTGGGTCTTTGGACCGCTTGAAAGGGGTTGAGTGCAACCCTCATCCGTTGGGACGCCACAACGTGGAGTAGCCAAGTGTTGGACTTGGCCGAACCACGGGATAAACCACTGTGCCTCTCTGTGTTGATTTCTTTGTGGTTATCGTGTTTAGCAAGAACTCCTCTCTAGCCACTTGGCTTTATTGTTCTAACACTTAATCAAGTTTGTGGCCTTGAGTTTTTAAGTTTTTACAGGATCACCTATTCACCCCCCTCTAGGTGCTCTCAGTTGGTATCGGAGCCGTTCTCTTCAAGAAAGGGACTAATCGCCCGAAGGGATGGATCCTAAGGGAAAGAGGATGGTGATCAACGACAAGGAGAAGGAGTCCTTCATCAATGAGCCAAAAGACGACAAGCCCACTGACTCGGGCTCAAGTCATAAGAAGAAGGACGGGAAGAAGAAGAGGCGTATCAAGAAGATCGTCTACTACGACGACAGCGACGAGTCTTCTTCTTCCCAAAAGTACGACGACGACGACTACGAGAAAAAGAAAACGGTCAACTCAAACTTTTCTTTTGATTACTCTCGTATTCCGCATAATTCAAATGCACATTTGCTTTCCATTCCTCTTGGTAAACCTCCACACTTTGATGGAGAGGACTATGGATTTTGGAGTCACAAAATGTGTAGTCACTTGTTCTCTCTTCATCCAAGTATATGGGAGATAGTAGAGAATGGAATGCATTTTGATAGTTCTGATAATCCCATGTTTATTAATGAACAATTTCACAAAAATGCACAAGCTACCACTGTTCTTTTAGCATCCTTGTGCAGGGAAGAGTACCATAAGGTGAGCGGCTTGGATAACGCCAAGTAGATTTGGGACACCCTCAGGATCTCGCATGAGGGAAATGATGTCACCATGCTCACCAAGATGGAGTTGGTGGAGGGCGAACTAGGAAGGTTCGCAATGATCAGGGGGGAGGAGCCAACCCAAACATATAACAGGCTCAAGACCCTGGTCAATAAAATAAGGAGCTATGGAAGCACGAGATGGATGGACCACGACGTCGTCCGACTTATGCTAAGGTCCTTCACTGTCCTTGATCCTCATCTTGTTAACTCTATTCGTGAAAATCCTAGGTATACCAAGATGACGCCCGAGGAAATACTTGGGAAGTTTGTAAGCGGGCGAATGATGATCAAGGAGGCGAGATACGTTGATGAGGCATTGAATGGCCCAATCCACGAGCCTCAAACTGTTGCTCTCAAAGCAACAAGTAGCAGGGAGGCGCTACCTAGCAAGGTGGCGCAAGTTGAGGCGGCGGGGCTCAACGAGGAAGAAATGGCCCTCATCATCAAGCGCTTCAAGACGGCGCTAAAGGGTCGCAAGGAGCATCCCAAAAAGAACAAGACGAAGGGAAAGCGCTCCTGCTTCAAGTGTGGTAAGACTGGTCACTTTATTGCTAACTGTCCCGATAATGATAGTGACCAGGGACAAGAGAAAAGCGGGAAGAAGGAAAAGAAGAAGGCGTACAAGAAGGCTAAGGGCGAGGCACACCTTGGCAAAGAGTGGGACTCAGATTGTTCTTCGTTCGACTCTGACGACGAGGGACTCACCGCCACCGCCTTCGACAAATCATCGCTCTTCCCCAACAAGCGCCACACTTGCCTAATGGCAAAGGAAAAGAAGGTAATCACTAGAGAAACTCCTAAGTACTCTACTTCTAGTGATGAGGACTCTAGTGATGATGAAATTGATTACACTAGCTTGTTTAACGGATTAGATAGAGCAAAGGTAGAAAAGATCAATGAATTGATTTATGCTCTAAACGAAACGGATAGACTTTTAGAAAAGCAAGAGGATCTTTTATATGAAGAACATGATAAATTTGTAAATGTGCAAAAGTCTCTTGCTTTAGAAGTTAAAAGAAATGAAATGCTTTCATGTGAAATTTCTGCTTGTCATGAGACTATTTCTAGTTTAAAGAAGCATTAATGATGATTTAAATGCTAAGCTAGAAGTTGCAAATAAATCTAGTTCTTGTATTGAGCATGTAGTAATTTGCAATAGGTGTAAGGATTTTAATGTTGATGCTTGCAATGAACATTTGATTTCCATTTCTAAATTAAATGATGAAGTAGCTAGTCTTAATGCCCAACTTAAGACTAGCAAAAATGATTTTGATAAACTAAAATTTGCAAGGGATGCCTACACTAGTGGTAGACACCCCTCTATTAAGGATGGGCTTGGCTTTCGAAGGGAAGCTAAGAACTTAACAAGTCATAAGGCTCCCATCTCCGCCAAGGAGAAAGGGAAGGCCCCTATGGCAAATAGTGTTCATAAAAATCATGCTTTCTTGTATCATGATAGGAAATATTCTAGAAATGTTCATTATGATAGGAGTTGTAATGCGTTTGACTCTCATGCCATGATTGCTTCAAGTTCAAGCTTTAATGGTAGATCTAGGAGGAATTTTGTGTCTCATGCTCCTAGGAAAGTGTTTAATGGATCTACCACTATCTTTCATGCTTGCAATGCTAAATTTATTCTTTCATGTAAAAATAAAAAGGTGATTGCTAAAAAGGTGGGAGCCAAATGCAAGGGAGACAAGACTTGCATTTGGGTCCCTAAGGCTATTGTAACTAACCTTGTAGGACCCAACAAGAGTTGGGTACCTAAAGCCCAAGCCTAATTTGCCTTGCAGGTTTATGCATCCGGGGGCTCAAGTTGGATTATCGACAGCGGATGCACAAACCACATGACGGGGGAGAAGAAGATGTTCACCTCCTACGTCAAGAACAAAGATTCCCAAGACTCAATCATATTCGGTGACGGGAATCAAGGCAAGGTTAAAGGACTTGGAAAAATAGCTATTTCTTCCGAGCATTCCATTTCTAATGTGTTTTTAGTAGAATCGCTCGGATATAACTTGTTGTCCGTTAGTCAATTATGTAATATGGGTTACAATTGCTTATTTACAAACGTAGATGTGTCTGTCTTTAGAAGAAGTGATGGTTCATTAGCTTTTAAGGGTGTACTAGACGGCAAACTATATTTAGTTGATTTTTCGAAGGAGGAGGCCGGTCTAGATGCATGCTTAATCGCTAAGACTAGCATGGGCTGGCTGTGGCATCACCGTCTAGCACATGTGGGGATGAAGAACCTTCACAAGCTTCTAAAGGGAGAACATGTGTTAGGTCTAACAAATGTAACTTTCGAAAAAGATAGACCTTGTGCAGCTTGTCAAACACGTAAACAAGTGGGAAGTGCTCATCACATCAAGAATGTGATGACTACATCAAGACCTCTGGAGTTATTGCATATGGACCTCTTCGGACCCGTCGCCTACCTCAGCATCGGGGAAGTAAGTATGGTCTTGTTATTGTTGATGATTTTTCCCGCTTCACTTGGGTATTCTTTTTGCAGGATAAATCTGATACCCAAGGGACCCTCAAGAGCTTCCTAAGGAGAGCTCAAAATGAATATGAGCTCAAGGTGAAGAAGATAAGGAGCGACAACGGGTCCGAGTTCAAGAACCTGCAGGTGGAGGAGTTTCTTGAGGAGGAAGGAATCAAGCACGAGTTCTCCGCTCCCTACACACCATAGAAAAACGGTGTGGTAGCGAGGAAGAATAGGACACTTATAGACATGGCGAGGACAATGCTTGGAGAATTCAAGACGCCCGAGCGGTTTTGGTCGGAAGCTGTGAACACGGCTTGCCACGCCATAAACCGGGTCTACCTTCATTGCCTCCTCAAGAAGACGTCATACGAGCTACTAACCGGTAACAAACCCAACGTTTCGTATTTTCGAGTTTTTGGGAGTAAATGCTACATTCTGGTGAAGAAAGGTAGAAATTCAAAATTTGCTCCCAAAGCTGTAGAAGGATTTTTGTTAGGTTATGACTCAAATATAAAGGCGTATAGAGTCTTCAACAAATCATCAGGTTTGGTTGAAGTCTCTAGCGACGTTGTATTTGATGAGACTAATGACTCTCCAAGAGAGCAAGTTGAGCTTGATGATGTAGATGAGGATGATATTCCAACGGACGCAATTCGTACCATGGCAATTGGAGATGTGCGACCACAGGAACACAAGGAGCAAGATCAACCTTCTTCCTCAACGACGGTGCACCCCCCAACTCAAGATGATGAACAGGTACCTCAAGAGGAGGCGAGTGATCAAGGGGGAACACAGGATGTCCAAGATGAGGAGGAAGAAGTACCACAGGCCCCTCCAACTCAAGTTCGAACGATAATTCAAAGGAATCATCCCGTCGACCAAACTTTGGGTGACATTAGCAAGGGAGTAACCACTCGCTCTAGATTAGCTAATTTTTGTGAGCATTACTCTTTTGTCTCTTCTATTGAGCCTTTCAGGGTAGAAGAGGCCTTGCTAGATCCGGACTGGGTGTTGGCCATGCAGGAAGAGCTCAACAACTTCATGCGAAATGAAGTTTGGACACTGGTGCCGTGTCCCAAGAAAAATGTTGTGGGAACCAAGTGAGTGTTCCGCAACAAACAGGACAAGCACGGGGTGGTGACAAGGAACAAGGCTTGACTTGTGGCAAAAGGTTATGCCCAAGTCGCAGGTTTGGACTTTGAGGAGACTTTCGCTCCTGTGGCTAGGCTAGAGTCGATTCGTATTTTGTTAGCCTATGCCGCTCACCATTCTTTCAGGTTGTTCCAAATGGACGTGAAGAGCACTTTCCTCAACGGGCCAATCAAGGAGGAGGTGTACGTGGAGCAACCCCCTAGCTTTGAGGATGAACGGTACCCCGACCACGTGTGTAAGCTCTCTAAGGCGCTCTATGAACTTAAGCAAGCCCCAAGAGCATGGTATGAATGCCTTAGAGACTTTTTAATTGCTAATGCTTTCAAGGTTGGGAAATCTGATCCAATTCTTTTCACTAAGACTTGTGACGATGATCTATTTGTGTGCCAAATTTATGTCGATGACATAATATTTGGTTCTACTAACCAAAAGTCTTGTGAAGAGTTTAGCAGGGTGATGACTCAAAAATTCGAGATGTCGATGATGGGCGAGTTGAACTACTTCCTGGGGTTCCAAGTGAAGCAACTCAAGGACGGCACCTTCATCTCTCAAACGAAGTATACGCAAGACTTGCTCAAGCGGTTTGGGATGAAGGACGCCAAGCCCGCAAAGACTCCAATGGGAACTGACGGACATGTCGACCTCAACAAAGGAGGTAAGTCCGTTGATCAAAAGGCATACCGGTCTATGATAGGGTCTTTACTTTATCTATGTGTGAGTAGACCAGATATTATGCTTAGCGTATGCATGTGTGCTAGGTTTCAATCCGACCCAAGGGAGTGTCACCTTGTGGCCGTTAAGCGAATTCTTAGATATTTAGTCGCTACGCCTTGCTTTGGGATCTGGTATCCAAAGGGGTCTACCTTTGAATTGATTGGATATTCAGACTCCGATTATGTTGGATGTAAGGTCGATAGGAAGAGTACATCAGGGACGTGCCAATTTCTAGGAAGGTCCCTTGTGTCGTGGAGTTCTAAGAAACAAACTTCCGTTGCCCTATCCACCGCTGAGGCCGAGTACATTGCCACAGGACAGTGTTGCGCGCAACTACTTTGGATGACGCAAACCCTCAGGGACTTTGGCTACAATCTGAGCAAAGTCCCACTCCTATGTGACAATGAGAGTGCAATCCGCATGGCGGACAATCCTGTTGAACACAGCCGCACAAAGCACATAGACATCCGGCATCACTTTTTGAGAGACCACTAGCAAAAGGGAGATATCGAAGTGTTTTATGTTAGCACCGAGAACCAGCTAGTCGATATCTTTACCAAGCCTTTAGATGAGAAGACCTTTTGCAGGCTGCATAATGAGCTAAATGTCTTAGATTCGTGTAACTTGGATTGATATAGAGCATACATGTGTTTTATGCCTTTGATCATGTTCCTTTATGCATTTTATTGCTTATTGGTGGTGCTCAAGTTGTACTCATGATCCTCCAGACCTCACAAGTCCATGTGTGAATGATGCACATATTTAGGGGGAGAAATGCTACAACTTGACCCTTTGAGACTAACCGTGTGCTTGAGTTTTCTTAATTTAGTCTCAAAGGAGGATTGAAAGGGAAAAGGTGAACTTGGACCATGCAAGACTTCCACTACACTCCGATGAGAGGGTAACTTACTCCAAGTTCATCTCCGTGTTCTTATTGCCTCTTTACTCTTAATTGAAGATTTCGGTGAGGCAATGAGGTTTAAGGGCCAAAAATGATCCCATTTTGGTGCTTGATGCCAAAGGGGGAGAAATTAAGGCCAAAGCAAGAAATGGATCAGCTACCACTTGAGAATTTTGAAAATAGTAGAGTAGAGCTTTTGTTTTGTCAAAATACTCTTATTGTCTCTTATTGTCAAAAGTTTGTCTCTTGTGGGGAGAATGTTTGATTATGGGAAAAAGGGGGAGTTTTTGAATCTTTGATCAATTTCTCTTGGAATACCTCTCTCTATGCCTCAACAAGTAACTTTGACTTAGAGATAGGAAATTGAGTTTGATTTCTAAAAACAAACCAAGTGGTGGCAAAGAATGATCCAAATATGTCAAATTTGAATCAAATACAAATTTTTGTTCTCATTTGCATTGATGTTGCACTTCTTTAGTTGCTTTTTATTGTGTTGGCATAAATCACCAAAAAGGGGGAGATTGAAAGAGAAATGTGCCCTTGGGCCATTTCTATAAGATTTTGGTGATTTAGGGTTTCACACAAAAATGCTTTGAGTTATATTTGTGCCAAAGATTCAAGAAGTGAAAATCAAGATTAAAGGTATGTTTCTAGTCTTAGTCCATTGTTTTGAAGACTAATGTGCTGTGTCTAAGTGCTAGAAACAGGAGAAATCACTTTCGAGATTAGTTGGCTATGTTCAGCCAAAGGGCTGTTCGGTCTGGGTGCACCGGACAATGTCCAGTGTGCCAGGACCAGTCCTGGTGAACTGCCTGCTCTCGGATCTCGACGGCGGCGTACGACTATAATTCATCGGACTGTCCGGTGAGGCACCGGACTGTCCGGTGAGCCAACGGTCGGGCGTGCCAACGGTCGGTCGTGCAATCCGCGCGTGACGCATGGCCGAGCCAACGGTCGGATGGGGGCACCGGACTGTCCGATGTGCACCGGACAGTGTCCGGTGCGCCAACGGCTCCAAATCTTCAACGGTCGGTTACGCCAGATTAGGAAAGCAATCCGCACCAGGACAGTGTCTGGTGGTGCACCGGACTGTCCGGTGCGCCACCCGACACAAGGCAAGATTTGCCTTCCTGGATTGCTTCCAACGACTCCTAGCTCTTGGGGCTATAAAAGGGACCCCTAGGCGCATGGAGGAGTATAACAAGCACTCTTTGATCAACTCTGAGCACCAAGACTCCATTTCCACGCTTTTGATTCTTTATGATAGCAACTAGAGCTCCATTTGAGTAGAGAACTCTTCGAGTTGTGTTGCGAGCTCAAGTTGTGACTTGTGTGCGTGTTTGTGCTCTGATTTTGTGTCTTGTGTGTGTTGCTCATCCCATCCTTACTGCGAGCACCTAGAGGGGGGGGGGTGAATAGGTGATCCTGTAAAAACTTCAAACTTAAGCCACAAAAACTTGTTAAGCGTTAGCACGATTAATGCCAAGTGGCTAAGGTGAAGTCTCAACAAAACACAATACCACAAGAATCAAGCACAGAGGGACACAGTGGTTTATCCCGTGGTTCGGCCAAGCCAATGCTTGCCTACTTCCACATTGTGGCGTCCCAACGGACGAGGGTTGCAATCAACCCCTCTCAAGCGGTCCAAAGACCCACTTGAATACCACGTTGTTTTGTTGTTCCTTTCACTATCCCGTTCGCAAGGAATCTCCACAAATTGGAGTCTCTTGCCCTTACAAGTATATGATCACAAAGAAAGCACAGAGTAAGGGAGGGAAGCAACACACACAAATCCACAACAAAAGCGCACACACACGGCCAAGACTCGAGCTCGAATGACTATCTCAGAGTTCACTCTAGAACAGAGCTCGAATCACTTAGAATCACAAACGAATGCGCAAAGAACTTGTGTGGATGATCAAGAATGCTCAAGAGTTGCTTGTATGTCTCCTCCATGCGCCTAGGGGCTCCTTTTATAGCCCCAAGGCAGCTAGGAGCCGTTGAGAGCAAATCCGGAAGGCCATCCTTGCCTTCTGTCGTCGGGGGCACCGGACAGTCCGGTGCACACCGGACACTGTCCGGTGCCCGATTTGTTTCCTTATCTGGCGCTGCCGACCGTTGCAGCCCGTTGGAGATTTGCGAGCCGTTGGCGCACCGGACAGTCCGGTGCACACCGGACAGTCCGGTGCCGTCTTCCGACCGTTGGCTCGGCCATGTGTCTCGCGCGGATTGCGCGGCCGACCGTTGGCCCTGGCCGACCGTTGGCTCACCGGACAGTCCGGTGCACACCGGACAGTCCGGTGAATTTTAGTCGTACGCCGTCGGCGAATTCCCGAGAGCGGCCAGTTCGCGCCGAGTTGGCCTGGCGCACCGGACACTGTCCGGTGCACACCGGACAGTCCGGTGCTCCAGACCGAGCTGGGACTTGGCTGCACACAGCCAAGTCATTCTCTCCCCTTTTCTCTTTTTCTTCTTTCTGTTTCTAACACTTAGACAAATATGTTAGTCCACAAAACCAATGTACTAAGGCTTAGAAACATACCTTTACTTCATGATTTGCACCTTGTTCATCCATGTACACAAATTCACAATTAAACACATGTGTTGGCACTCAATCACCAAAATACTTAGAAATGGCCCAAGGGCACATTTCCCTTTCAATCTCCCCCTTTTTGGTGATTTATGCCAACACTACATAAAGCCACTAGAACAAGTGCAAACTCAATTCAAATAACACTTAAATTTATTTTGAATCAATTTTGGCATATATGGATCATCCTTTGCCACCACTTGGTTTGTTTTTGCAAATCAAACACAAATCTCTATCTCTAAGTTAAACACACATGTTTAAGCATAAAGAGAGTCATTCAAAAAGAGATTGATCAAGGATTTCAAAAACTCCCCCTTTTTCCCATAATTACTACTTCTCCCCACAAGAAGCCAACTTTTGACAAGAGAGACAACAAAAGAGTTTTGACAAACCAAAAGCTCTATTCTACTAATTTCAAAATCTCTCAAGTGGTAGCTGATCCATTTATTGCTTTGGCCTTTATTTTCTCCCCCTTTGGCATCAAACACCAAAACGGGATCAATTTTGGCCCTTTAACCCCATTGCCTCACCAAAATCTTCAATTAAGAGCAAATGGCAATAAGAGGTCATGAGATGAACTTGGAATAAGTTACCCCTCATCGGAGTGCAGTGGAAGTCTTGCATGATCCAAGTCCACCTTTTCCCTTTCAATTCTCCTTTGTGACTAACACAAGCAAACTCAAACATATGGTTAGTCTCAAAGGGTCAAGTTGTAACACATCTCCCCCTAAACATGTGCATCACATTGCAACGGACTTGTGAGGTCCAGGGAGTTTTGTACAACTTGAGCACCATAAAAATGCAGAAAGGAACATGATCAAAATCATGAATACATGTATGCTACAATTCAATCCAAGTTCCGCGAATCTAAGACATTTAGCTCACTACGCAGCCTGCAAAAGGTCTTCTCATCTAAAGGCTTGGTAAAGATATCGGCTAGCTGGTTCTCGGTGCTAACATAAAACACTTCGATATCTCCCTTTTGCTGGTGGTCTCTCAAAAAGTGATGCCGGATGTCAATGTGCTTTGTGCGGCTGTGCTCAACAGGATTTTCCGCTATTCGGATAGCACTCTCATTGTCACATAGGAGTGGGACTTTGCTCAGATTGTAGCCAAAGTCCCGGAGGGTTTGCCTCATCCAAAGTAGTTGCGCACAACACTGTCCTGCGGCAACGTACTCGGCCTCAGCGGTGGATAGGGCAACGGATGTTTGTTTCTTAGAGTTCCATGACACCAGGGACCTTCCTAAGAATTGGCACGTCCCCGATGTACTCTTCCTATCGACCTTACATCCAGCATAGTCGAAATCTGAGTACCCAATCAAGTCAAAGTTAGACCCCTTTGGATACCAGATCCCGAAGCAAGGCGTAGCGACTAAATATCTAAGAATTCGCTTCACCGCCACCAAGTGACACTCCTTAGGATCGGATTGAAATCTAGCACACATGCATACGCTAAGCATAATATCCGGTCTACTAGCACATAAATAAAGTAGAGATCCTATCATTGACCGGTATGCCTTTTGATCAACGGACTTACCTCCTTTGTTGAGGTCGATGTGTCCGTCGGTTTCCATCGGCGTCTTTGCGGGCTTGGCGTCCTTCATCCCAAACCTCTTTAGCAGATCTTGCGTGTACTTCGTTTGGGAGATGAAGGTGCCGTCCTTGAGTTGCTTCACTTGGAACCCAAGGAAATAGTTTAACTCGCCCATCATCGACATCTCGAATTTCTGCGTCATCACCCTGCTAAACTCTTCACAAGACTTTTGATTAGTAGAACCAAATATTATGTCATCGACATAAATTTGGCACACAAACAAATCACCATTACAAGTCTTAGTGAAAAGAGTTGGATCGGCTTTCCCAACCTTGAAAGCATTAGCAAGTAAGAAATCTCTAAGGCATTCATACCATGCTCTTGGGGCTTGTTTAAGTCCATAGAGCGCCTTAGAGAGCTTACACACGTGGTCGGGGTACCGCTCATCCTCGAAGCCAGGGGGTTGCTCCACGTACACTTCCTCCTTTATTGGCCCGTTGAGAAACGCGCTCTTCACATCCATTTGGTACAACCTGAAAGAATGGTGAGCGGCATATGCTAGCAAGATGCGAATGGATTCTAGCCTAGCCACAGGAGCAAAAGTCTCCTCAAAGTCCAAACCTGCGACTTGGGCATAACCTTTTGCCACAAGTCGAGCCTTGTTCCTTGTCACAACTCCGTGCTCGTCCTGTTTATTGCGGAACACCCACTTGGTTCCCACAACATTTTGCTTGGGACGAGGCACCAGCGTCCAAACTTCGTTGCGCTTGAAGTTATTGAGTTCCTCCTGCATGGCCAACACCCAATCCGGATCTAGCATGGCCTCCTCTACCCTGAAAGGCTCAATAGAGGAGACAAAGGAGTAATGTTCACAAAAATTAACTAATCGAGACCGAGTAGTTACTCCCTTGCTAATGTCACCCAGAATTTGGTCGACGGGATGATCCCTTTGAATCATCGCTCGAACTTGGGTTGGAGGTGCCGGTTGCGCTTCTTTCTCCATCACATGATCGTCTTGTGCTCCCCCTTGATCACACGCCTCCTTTTGATGAACCTGTTCATCGTCTTGAGTTGGGGGTTGCACCGTCGTTGAGGAAGAAGGTTGATCTCGTTCATCCTGTTCCTGTGGCCGAATGTCTCCAATCGCCATGGTTCGTATAGCGGCCGTCGGAACATCTTCTTCATCTGCATCATCACAATCAACAACTTGCTCTCTTGGAGAGCCATTAGTCTCATCAAATACAACGTCGCTAGAGACTTCAACCAAACCCGATGATTTGTTGAAAACTCTATACGCCTTTGTATTTGAATCATAACCTAATAAAAACCCTTCTACAGCTTTGGGAGCAAACTTAGAATTTCTACCCTTCTTCACTAGAATGTAGCACTTGCTCCCAAAAACACGAAAGTAAGATACATTGGGTTTGTTACCGGTTAGTAGCTCATATGACGTCTTCTTGAGGAGGCAGTGAAGGTAGACCCTGTTGATGGCGTGGCAAGCCGTGTTCACGGCTTCCGACCAAAAGCACTCGGGGGTCTTGAACTCTCCAAGCATCGTCCTCGCCATATCGATTAGCGTCCTGTTCTTCCTCTCTACCACACCATTTTGCTGTGGTGTGTAGGGAGCGGAGAACTCGTGCTTGATCCCTTCCTCCTCAAGAAACTCCTCCACTTGAAGGTTCTTGAACTCGGACCCGTTGTCGCTCCTAATCTTCTTCACCTTGAGCTCAAACTCATTTTGAGCTCTCCTGAGGAAGCGCTTGAGGGTTCCTTGGGTTTCAGACTTATCCTGCAAAAAGAACACCCAAGTGAAGCGGGAAAAGTCATCAACAATAACTAAACCATACTTACTTCCTCCTATGCTTAGATAGGCGACGGGTCCGAAGAGGTCCATATGCAGCAGCTCCAGAGGTCTTGACGTGGTCATCACATTCTTGCTGTGATGTGCTCCTCCAACTTGTTTACCTGCCTGACAAGCTGCACAAGGTCTATCTTTTTCGAAATAAACATTGGTTAGACCTATCACGTGTTCTCCCTTTAGAAGCTTGTGGAGGTTCTTCATCCCCACATGTGCTAAGCGGCGATGCCACAGCCAGCCCATGCAAGTCTTAGCCATTAAGCATGCATCTAGACCGGCCTCTTCTTTTGCAAAATCAACTAAATAAAGCTTGCCGTCTAGTACACCCTTAAAAGCTAGTGAACCATCACATCTTCTAAAGACAGACACATCTACATTTGTAAATAAACAATTATATCCCATTTGACATAATTGACTAACAGATAGCAAATTATATCCAAGACTCTCCACTAAGAATACATTTGAGATAGAATGCTCATTAGAAATTGCAATTTTACCTAACCCTTTTACCTTGCCTTGATTCCCATCACCGAATATAATTGAATCTTGGGAATCCTTATTCTTGACGTAGGAGGTGAACATCTTCTTCTCCCCCGTCATATGGTTTGTGCATCCGCTGTCGATAATCCAGCTTGAACCCCCGGATGCATAAACCTGCAAGGCAAATTTAGGCTTGGGTCTTAGGTACCCAACTCATGTTGGGTCCTGCAAGGTTAGCACAAATATCTTTAGGGACCCAAATGCAAGATTTATCTCCCTTGCATCTAGCCCCTAATTTCCTAGCAACAACCTTCTTACCCTTTCTACAAATAGCAAAAGGAGCATTACAAGCATAATAAATGGTAGAAGGTTCATTCACTACTTTCCTAGGAGCATGAATAACATTCTTTCTAGGCATATGAGCAATATTTCTCCTAGGCATATGCGCAACATTTCTCCTACTCATATTTCTATCATGCTTATGAGAGGAACTAGAGGCAAACATGGCATGAGAATCATAAACATGTGAATCAAAATCATTATAAATATTTCTAGCATGTCTCCTATCATGGTATAAGAAAGCATGGTTCTTTTTAGCACTATTAGCCATAGGGGCCTTCCCTTTCTCCTTGACGAAGACGGGAGCCTTATGGCTTGTTAAGTTCTTGGCTTCCCTCTTGAAGCCAAGCCCATCCTTAATTGAGGGGTGTCTACCAACTGTGTAGGCATCCCTTGCAAATTTTATTTTATCAACTTCATTTTTGCTAGTCTTAAGTTGGGCATTAAGACTAGCCACTTCATCATTTAATTTGGAAATTAGAACTAGGTGTTCACTACAAGCATTAACATCAAAATCCTTACACCTAGTACAAATTTCAACATGTTCAACACAAGAATTTGATTTACTAGCTACTTCTAGTTTAGCACTTAAATCAATATTAACACTTCTTAAGGTAGAAATGGTTTCATGACAGGAAGATATTTCACTAGAAAGCATTTCATTTCTTTTCACTTCTAAAGCATATGATTTTTGTGCCTCTACAAACTTATCATGTTCATCATACAATAAATCTTCTTGCTTTTCTAAAAGCCTATCCTTTTCATTCAATGCATCAATCAATTCATTGATTTTATCTATCTTAGATCTATCTAAGCCCTTGAACAAGCAAGAATAATCTATATCATCATCACTAGACTCACTATCACTAGAAGAAGCATAAGTGGAGTCTTTAGTACTTACCTTCTTCTCTCTTGCCATAAGACAAGTGAGACGCTCGTTGGGGAAGAGAGCCGATTTGTTGAAGGCAGTGGCGGCGAGTCCTTCATTGTCGGAGTCGGAGGAGGAGCAATCCGAGTCCCACTCCTTTCCTAGATGCGCCTCGCCCTTTGCCTTCTTGTATGCCTTCTTCTTCTCTCTCTTGTTCCCCTTTTCCTGGTCACTTTCATTATCGGGACAGTTAGCAATAAAATGACCAAGCTTACCGCATTTGAAGCACGAGCGCTTTCCCTTGGTCTTGGTCTTGCTTGGCTGCCCCTTGCGACCATTTAGCGCCGTCTTGAATCTCTTGATGATGAGAGCCATCTCTTCATCATTGAGTCCGGCCGCCTCAATCTGTGCCACCTTGCTAGGTAGCGCCTCCTTGCTTCGTGTTGCCTTGAGAGCAAGGGGTTGCGGCTCGTTGATCGGACCGTTCAACGCTTCGTCGACGTATCTTGCCTCCTTGATCATCATCCGCCCGCTCACGAATTTTCCAAGTACTTCCTCGGGCGTCATCATCGTGTACCTGGGATTCTCACGAATATTGTTCACGAGATGAGGATCAAGTACGGTAAAGGACCTGAGCATTAGGCGGACGACGTCGTGATCCGTCCATCGCGTGCTCCCGTAGCTCCTTATCTTGTTGATGAGGGTCTTGAGCCGGTTGTATGTTTGCGTCGGCTCCTCGCCCCTTATCATGGCAAACCGTCCAAGCTCTCCCTCCACCAACTCCATTTTGGTGAGCAAGGTGACGTCGTTCCCCTCATGAGAGATTTTGAGGGTGTCCCAGATCTGCTTGGCATTGTCCAAGCCGCTCACCTTGTGATACTCGTCCCTGCACAAAGAGGCTAGCAACACAGTAGTAGCTTGTGCATTTTTATGAATCTGTTCATTAATAAACATAGGGCTATCCGAGCTATCAAATTTCATTCCACTTTCCACAATCTCCCAAATGCTTGGATGGAGAGAAAACAGGTGAGTACGCATTTTGTGGCTCCAAAATCCGTAATCCTCTCCATCAAAGTGAGGAGGTTTGCCAAGTGGAATGGGAAGCAAATGAGTATTTGAGCTATGTTAAATACGGGAATAATCAAATGAAAAGTTCGAATTGACCGTCTTCCTGTAGTCGTTGTCGTCGTCCTTTTGGGAAGAAGTGGATTCATCACTATCGTCGTAGTAGATGATCTCCTTGATATGCCTCGTCTTCTTCTTCTTCCCTTCCTTTCGTCTATGGCCCGAGCCGGAGTCGGTAGGCTTGTCGTCCTTCGGCTCGTTGACGAAGGTCTCCTTTTCTTTGTCGTTGATCACAATACCCTTCCCCTTAGGATCCATCTATTCGGGCGGTTAGTCCCTTTTGTGAATAGAACGGCTCTGATACCAATTGCGAGCACCTAGAGGGGGGGGGTGAATAGGTGATCCTGTAAAAACTTCAAACTTAAGCCACAAAAACTTGTTAAGCGTTAGCACGATTAATGCCAAGTGGCTAAGGTGAAGTCTCAACAAAACACAATACCACAAGAATCAAGCACAGAGGGACACAGTGGTTTATCCCGTGGTTCGGCCAAGCCAATGCTTGCCTACTTCCACGTTGTGGCGTCCCAACGGACGAGGGTTGCAATCAACCCCTCTCAAGCGGTCCAAAGACCCACTTGAATACCACGTTGTTTTGTTGTTCCTTTCACTATCCCGTTCGCAAGGAATCTCCACAAATTGGAGTCTCTTGCCCTTACAAGTATATGATCACAAAGAAAGCACAGAGTAAGGGAGGGAAGCAACACACACAAATCCACAACAAAAGCGCACACACACGGCCAAGACTCGAGCTCGAATGACTATCTCAGAGTTCACGCTAGAACAGAGCTCGAATCACTTAGAATCACAAACGAATGCGCAAAGAACTTGTGTGGATGATCAAGAATGCTCAAGAGTTGCTTGTATGTCTCCTCCATGCGCCTAGGGGCTCCTTTTATAGCCCCAAGGCAGCTAGGAGCCGTTGAGAGCAAATCCGGAAGGCCATCCTTGCCTTCTGTCGTCGGGGGCACCGGACAGTCCGGTGCACACCGGACACTGTCCGGTGCCCGATTTGTTTCCTTATCTGGCGCTGCCGACCGTTGCAGCCCGTTGGAGATTTGCGAGCCGTTGGCGCACCGGACAGTCCGGTGCACACCGGACAGTCCGGTGCCGTCTTCCGACCGTTGGCTCGGCCACGTGTCTCGCGCGGATTGCGCGGCCGACCGTTGGCCCTGGCCGACCGTTGGCTCACCGGACAGTCCGGTGCACACCGGACAGTCCGGTGAATTTTAGTCGTACGCCGTCGGCGAATTCCCGAGAGCGGCCAGTTCGCGCCGAGTTGGCCTGGCGCACCGGACACTGTCCGGTGCACACCGGACAGTCCGGTGCTCCAGACCGAGCTGGGACTTGGCTGCACACAGCCAAGTCATTCTCTCCCCTTTTCTCTTTTTCTTCTTTCTGTTTCTAACACTTAGACAAATATGTTAGTCCACAAAACCAATGTACTAAGGCTTAGAAACATACCTTTACTTCATGATTTGCACCTTGTTCATCCATGTACACAAATTCACAATTAAACACATGTGTTGGCACTCAATCACCAAAATACTTAGAAATGGCCCAAGGGCACATTTCCCTTTCACTTACTTCCGTGCTTATTTGTGATAATCAAATTGTAAGGGCGAGAGGCTCCAAGTTGTGGAGATTCCTCGCAAGCGGGATATAGTGAAACCAAGAGAAACACCATGGTATTCAAGTGGGTCTTTGGACCGCTTGAAAGGGGTTGAGTGCAACCCTCATCCATTGGGACGCCACAACGTGGAGTAGGCAAGTGTTGGACTTGGCCGAACCACGGGATAAACCATTGTGCCTCTCTGTGTTGATTTCTTTGTGGTTATCGTGTTTAGCAAGAACTCCTCTCTAGCCACTTGGCTTTATTGTTCTAACACTTAATCAAGTTTGTGGCCTTGAGTTTTTAAGTTTTTACAGGATCACCTATTCACCCCCCTCTAGGTGCTCTCACTTTGGAGGAGATTGACATAGGAGATGGTAAAACTCCAAGGCTGACATTTGTAAACAAGACCCTAGAGATTGATTCTAGAAATGAAATGATCGGTCTATTGAAGGAATATTCAGATTGTTTTGCTTGGAATTACACTGAGATGCCTGGATTAAGCCGAGAGATCGTAGAACATCGGCTGCGTATTAAGTCCGGTTTCAGACCTTTCAAGCAGAAAGCGAGAACATTTTGTCCAGATCTTCTCCCACGAATCAAGGACGAAATTGTAACACCCGGGCTTTAAGGAACCAAGCCGGGTGCATCTCATACATGCGCCAAAGAAGACAACATATATAATAACAGAGTGTATAGAGATAAATGTCACAATAATCAGATTACTTATTACATAGTGAAAGTCTTACAAAATAAAAGATAAATATAACAGGATCTAAAATCCATCCTTGGCGCTAGAAAGTCGACTAAGAGACGACGACCTAGACCTCTCACGAACACATCGCAACATCCACCATGCGCCTCATCCAATGGTACCTATTCTTGACCTGTGGGGGGTGTGAGATAGCAAGGGTGAGCTCACACATGTTCATCGCTCAACAAGTTGTGGGGAATAATGTGTCATGAACTCACCAAAGGCGGGAGATCATGTAAAGTGTAAGGCTGATCAACAATAGGGGTTAAAGCTGAGCATTGCTTTTATAAGTTGGTCAAAATTTTATTAGCAGTTACTAAGTGTAAGTGAATACCAAAGCATAATAAAATAATAGAACAAAATTAATAACAAATCCCATGCAAATGCAAATGACAAATTGAGTTTAGGTTCCATAATTTAATCATCAGAGAGTCCTAAGCAGCTCATGACCGTGAGCTCGGCTAGTATACCAGTTTTACACTCTGCAGAGGTTGTACCCTTTACCCACAAGTCATGTTTCCCATGTCGCCAGGGTTAGCTAGGCCCTTAGACACTACCGAGGTGAATGGCTAGGGATCCACTTTGAGGCCTTTACAAAGTTCTACTAGCTTCCGAAAACCCGCTACAGTTTATGGGAAGAGCACTTGCAAGAATCCCTCGTCTGACCGCCATCGCAACAAAATCAACCCGAAAACCTCCTTGCATGCAACTCCCCTACTACCTTTGCTCCTTTCGGGTAAGGTAGTCTTCCACTAGCTTTCCTAATTAGTTAGCCAAGGGGTCCCATTCCTCCCTTGTGGGGGCACGTGTTTCTCAAGTTAAGCTCCATGTTCCAATTAACAATAATCAAATGATCTTGTCATGAACATAAATAGAATAACAAAATAACTGGAACATGGATATAATGAAATATTAACCCAAAACCATATAAAGCAATAGCATAACTACCCATATGATTCAGGGGTAAATAAGGTAAAATGGTTAAACAGACTAGGGTGACCTATTGGGTCCCATCAAAATTAAACCTATGCATGGTAAATGATTATAAAGAACATTATTGGGTAACAAAAGTGAATCAAGGGCACAACTTGCCTGGCACTTGAGATTCCAATTACCAGGGTGATTCTTCAAATCCTCGTGACCTCACTGCTAGTCGTAGCAATACAAACAAACATGGTATAGATAAAATTAACATCACACCAAACATAGGTACAAACCGAATAATAATGATCTACGCGAAGCTACGAGATCGCGGGATTCGCTAATTACTAAGATCGGAGTTACGATTAAGGAGTTATGATTTTACAGAAGATCTGTGTGATTAAAATATTAAACTATATTATAAATTGGTTAATATAAATCACATAAGAGTTTATTCTATAAATAATTATATCAACTTTAATCTAAGTTATAAACTGACCATAGATCATATTCTAGTAATCTATAATGATAAGCCGTTTAACTAGACTAACCGACATCAGTTAAATAGAAATCTAATTATAAAATAATGAGACATGGTATAATAAATGTTGTTATTGCATAGTAAATATTCATACGAGACTAACGCAACTGGAACGAGTCAATTCAGATTCATCGATTTTAAGTTATGAATTTCTAATGATTTTATGTGTTTTGTACAAGATTAAATAGGATATAAATTTTAATGTGACATTCATGTCAAAACAGAGGTACTATGTGATAAACAATAATATTATAAAATTATAGAAACTAGAATGAATAAATTTGGACTCCATATGCATTTTCTATTAATTATATAATTTTTATAATTATTTTTTTATATTAAAAATGAATTTAGAATGAATTTCTCTGCCCTCTGGACTGTGCCTCAATTAAATAGAAACGCAGGAGCCTCTACATATATTTTCCTAAGACACAGAGCGCTATATGCAGGACAGCGGGTCGATTAAATGGAAGGTCAGGGGCTCTTTTGTGAAAATCCCAGGCCGGTTCGGATTAGATGTGTGCGAATCCCAAAGCCCCCATTCACTCCGATCGTCTGATCATAGGTTAACGTCAGGGATTTAATGCATCAAATGGGGTATGCACTAACTAATCCCAGCCGTTGGACTTATGATCCACGGCCGCATCATCTTCTTCCCACACGGCCAACAGGCACGGCGGCGCACGGCCCAGCCGCGGTGGAGCCATGGCCGGTATTCCCCCAAATTCGGTCCCTATGATCAAACTCCGATTCGAAGGCAATATCACGTAAAGGGTAACGATGCGATACGGTGGGAAGATTGCTCACCGTGATTCCAAGAGTGCCCCGAGCCATCCACGGGTAGAGGCGGATTCCAGTGTTCGACAACGAAGTTCCGGCCGTCACAGGGTCGATCCTTCCTTGTCTAGCCACGGGCGTTCCACCGGCAAGCGCATGAAGCTTCTGGACTCGTCGTAGACCTCCAAACCTCAGTCGTGGACGGGGATGACGCTGATGGCGCTCCCAGCTCTCAACTCTCTCTCTCTTCCCCACAGGCGTTGGTGCTCAGCCGATCTGGAAAGACGATTTCTGCCCAATGAGGCCATGCACAGCCGCGGGACGGGCAAGAGAAGCTCCCTGACCACTGATTATGGTCAATTTGTCGACGAGTGTGAAGATCCTCGATAGCGACATCCCTCAAATTTCTCTGCTTCGTTAATGGCGGACGCGACGAGAACGAAAGGGACGACCCGAGCTTTATGCGTTAAACTGATGGAAGAAGGGGCCTAGGAGAGGAGATCGCGCACATTGGAATTTTATGGCCCCGAGTCCCAGGATCCACAATCATCGGGGAGTAAGGTTGGCTGCTGCAACGTCCCGACGGTCATGGCGCGATTTGTTGAGATCGGGCTGAGTTAAGCGAATGGGGGAAGAGGAAAGCATCTGACAGATGGTCCCACGCGCAGCTCACCCGGCAGCGAGGAATACACCAGATAGGTGGGCCATGCTACAGCAACCCAAGAGCACGATCGCGCGGACACTCAATTGATTTGCATGTTGACATCACTAGGCCAAAGGAATAAAGAAATAGAAAAGAAGGAATTAAAGAAAAACAACCGTGTAGGCACATGGTATGGGCCACGTTGAAGGGAGGTGGACGTGGTTACTGGTTAGGACTGTTGGCCACAGTGGAGAGAAAAAAGAAAAGAAAAAAAAAATAGGAGATGGGCCGCAGTGGTGAGGAAATCGGCCCAGCGCGAGTGGAAGTGGTTTCTTTTCCTTTTTCTTTTATGTTTTATTTTCTGTTTTCTTTTATACTTAATTCTTTTGAACATAAATTTGAATTTGAATATGAGTTTAACCTTTGGGTCAATTATACAAATTCAAACCCTAGTATAGGAATGACATATCTTTATTTACTTATTTTTCTCCACATTATTTATTTCCCTCTCTTTTTCTAATTTCTAGAATTTCTTTTAGATGTTAAATTCCACTTTGGACTTTAATATATTTCTTTTCACATAATTTTATGTTGTCACAAAATGCACACCAAATAAAATCCAGCATGATGCCATGATTTAGTGATATATTTTTATTAATTGTTTTTTAAGGTGGTGTTCACATGTGATGACAAATGGATGCGATACACACATATAAATGAAGGAAAACACTTTTCTCCTTTTAATATGATCTCTTACAAATTAGATATTACAAATCCTACCCCCCTTCACAAGAATCTCGTCCTCGAGATTTAAGAAGATCTAGGAAAAAGATGTGGAAAAATCTATGCGAAGCACTTCTTCTCTTTCCCATGTAGCTTCGTCTTCTCCATGGTGACTCCATTGCACTTTGCACATCTTTATCACCTTATTTCTTGTTACTCGAGTCAATGTGTCAAGAAACTTGACATGATACTCCGTGTAAGTCAAATCACCATGAACACTGAGCTCTTCCATTGGTAACTGTTCCTCAGGGACACGGAGACACTTCCTCAGTTGAGATACGTGGAACACATTATGCACATCAGATAGACTATTAGGTAGCTCGAGTTGCTAGGCCATCTCTTTGACTCGCCAAAATACTCTGAATGGTCCAATAAAACGAGGGGACAATTTGTCCTTGACTTTAAATCTCTTCATTGCACGAAGTGGTGACACCTTGAGGTACACATGATCACCTTCCACAAACTCCGGTGGTCTTCTTCTATTATCAGCGTAGCTCTTTTGCCTGGGCTGAGCTACCCTCGAATTCTCCTGAATTATACGGACTTGTTCTTCTGCCTCTTGAATAAGTTTAGGTCCAGAGATCTATCTTCCTCTAGCCTAATCCCAATATAGAGGAATCCTGCATTTCCCGCCATATAGGGTCTCGAACAGTGACATCTTCAGACTGGCCTCGTAACTATTATTATATGAGAACTCAGCATAAGGTAGACTCTTGTCCCAACTACTACCATGCTGAAGGGTACAAGCTCTCAACATATCTTCCAATGGTTAGTCCTTTCGATTAGTCCATCAGTCTGAGGTAGGCCGAACTAAAATTCAACTTCATATCCATATTCTCATGAAAACTTTTCCAAAATCTAGAGGTAAACTGTGATCCTCTATCCAAAATGATCTTCTTCGGTACACCGTGTTGAGACACAATCCGAGCCATACATAACTCAGCCAATTGAGATCACTTATAAGTAGTCTTGACCGGAATGAAATGAGCCACTTTGGCCAGTCTATCCATAATAACCCATATAGAATCATATCCTTTCGAGGTGTGAGGCTATCTAGTAATGAAGTCCATACCAATCTCTTCCCACTTCTACTCGGGTATCTTAAGCGGGTGCAATAATCTAATTAGCCTCTAGTGTTTAGCCTTAACTCTTTGACACACATCGCAAATAGCCACATGTGCAGCCACATCTCTCTTCAATCCATACCACCAGTATCTTTTACTTCAAATCCTGATACATCTTCGTACTCCCAGTATGAATAGAATAATCCGAGTCATGGGCTTCCTTCAGTATAGTTTCATGAAGGCTTTCAATATCAGGAACACATATCCTGTTCTTGAACCATATGGTGCCTTGCTCATCTTTCGTGAATTTCGGACCTCATCCTTCAGTAATCAGATCCTTAATCTCTTGTATTTTAGCATCACCAATTTGTCCTTTGCGGATTTCTTGTTCCAAGGTAGGTTCCACATCAATAATAACTCCTTTAGTGTGAGCAACTATCCCCAGGTTAAGTCTCCTGAAATCCTCAACAATCTCATTGGGTACCTGAGCAACAACAGCTGAATGAACATGCTCCTTTCGACTCAAGGCATCTGCAACCAAATTTGCCTTGCCTGGGTGATAGTGAATCTCCAAATCATAATCCTTAATAAGCTCCAACCAGCGGCATTGCCTAAGGTTGAGATCCTTCTGAGTGAATATTTACTTCAAACTCTTACGATCTGTGTACACTTGGCACTTGGTTCCCATGATATAATGTCTCCATATCTTAAGTGCGTGCACAACAACTGCCAATTCTAAGTCATGAGTAGGGTAGTCCAACTCTTGTTTCCGCAACTGACAAGACGCGTAAGCAATCACATGTCCTTCTTGCATAAGCACACATCCCAAGCCTTGGCCACATGCATCACAATAAATGTCAAATCCTTTCTATAGATCTGGCATAACCAACACTGTGGTAGACATCAATCTCAACTTCAGTTGGTTAAATCTATCTTGGTACTTCTCGTCCCACTTAAAATATCTTCCCTTCTCTAGAAGTGAGATCATAAGCTTAGCAATCTTAGAAAATCCTTCAATAAATTTCCGATAATATCCTGCAAGTCCCAAGAAACTCCGGACCTTAGTAACTGTAGTGGGTATGCTCCACACCACTATCTCCTTGACTTTAGCAGCATCCACTGATATTCCTCCATTAGAAATGATATGTCCAAGAAAGGGCACCACGCCAATCCAAAACTTGCATTTGCTAAACTTGGCGTAGAGTTGATTATCTCATCGCTTCTATAGCACTAATCTCAGATATTTCTCATGATCACTATCACTCTTGGAACAAATAAGAGTATCGTCGATGAAAACCACAACGAATCTGTCTAAATCATGAACACCTTATTCTTCAGTTCCATAAAATAGGCTGGTGTATTGGTTAGTCCAAATGACATAATGGTGAACTCATATAAACCATATCGGGTCGATAAAATCGTCTTGGGAATATCTGATGGCCTAATCTTCATTTGGTGATAACCCGGTCGGAGATCAATCTTCGAGAATACCCTAGCATCTCTCATCTGATCAAATAAATCCTCAATGCGGGGTAACGGGTACTTGTTCTTCATGCTAACATCATTAAGGGACCTATAATCCACACACATCCCTTGCGATCCATCTTTCTTCTGCACAAATAGAACTAGCGCTCCCCCCAAGGTGAAGAACTCGAACGAATGTACCCAGCCTCTTGTAATTCCATTAACTGCTTCTTAAGTCCTTTTAACTCTTCCATAGACATCCTGTATGACCGTTTAGGAGTAGGAGTAGTCTCAGGTAAGAGATCAATAGCGAACTCAACTTCCCTATTTGGTGGCATCCCTGGTAACTCCTCTGGAAAGACATCTGCAAAATCTCTAACCACACAGATATTGACACCAACAAACTTCCCATCTACTAAGAATGCCGCTAGTCTGGTGGTAGTTACTGCAACTTCAACTTCAAATCTTTGTCCTTTGGAACTGGTGAGTTCTACGGTTCCCTTAACACAGTGTATATATTGCCTTTGCCTTTCTTAACCATGACATACCAAGGATCACGTCTATAGTGCTCTCTTCTAACTATAGGGGTAGTCCATCTGGGTTAGAAATACAAGGTAAGAAAGGAAGAATTGTAGACAAGGCGAGTAATTATGAGAAATGTTACTGTGGGGCATTTATTAGCTAAGTAGATTAGTGTGTTATCCACTAAAGCTAATACATTACCTTATGGTGGTACATGCTAAGATGCCCAACTATAATGTTACAATCAATCAAAAAAACAAATCAAGCATTTATCATCAGAACAATCAATCAACATTTTTTAATAGAGAAAATAGTTTTAGTTTTGTCTTAGGTCTCCTATCTCTTAAAAAGTTCATAAATGTAGGATTCCAAGGTGTGAAATCCATCTTGTCTTAGAGTAGAAAAAATAAGAGTAATCAGAATATGATAGCAAAAGGTGAGACAGGATCAAGGTAAGATAAGTATAGAATGAATTAGAGTAAGGTAGGTAGGTAAGAGTCTATCCATTTCTATCTAGGTCTCGTCCTACAGTCAACATTTCCTCTGATACCACTTCTGTAACACCCGGGCTTTAAGCAACCAAGCCGGGTGCATCTCATACATGCGCCAAAGAAGACAACATATATAATAACAAAGTGTATAGAGATAAATGTCACAATAATCAGAGTACTTATTACATAGCGGAAGTCTTACAAAATAAAAGATAAATATAACAGGATCTAAAATCCATCCTTGGCGCTAGAAAGTCGACTGAGAGACGACGACCTAGACCTCTCACGAACACAGCGCAACATCCACCATGCGCCTCATCCAGTGGTACCTGTTCTTGACCTATGGGGGGTGTGAGACAGCAAGGGTGAGCTCACACATGTTCATCGCTCAACAAGTTGTGGGGAATAATGTGGCATGAACTCACCAAAGGCGGGAGATCAAGTAAAGTGTAAGGCTGATCAACAATAGGGGTTAAAGCTGAGCATTGCTTTTATAAGTTGGTCAAAATTTTATTAGCAGTTACTAAGTGTAAGTGAATACCAAACCATAATAAAATAATAGAACAAAATTAATAACAAATCCCATGCAAATGCAAATGACAAATTGAGTTTAGGTTCCATAATTTAATCATCAGAGAGTCTTGAGCTGCTCATGACCGTGAGCTCGGCTAGTATACCAGTTTTACACTCTACAGAGTTTGTACCCTTTACCCACAAGTTGTGTTTCCCATGTCGCCAGGGTTAGCTAGGCCCTTAGACACTACCGAGGTGAATGGCTAGGGATCCACTACGAGACCTTTACAAAGTTCCACTATGTGATACCCAATTTTCTGAAAAGAAGTTAAATTTATTTTCCCTTTTCTTTCGTGATCTGTGTATTGGGGTTGGAGTTTTTTAGGAAGCATTCACCAGTAAAATAGTAGAATACTTGTTGGATTTGTGCGCTGGGGTCGGGAGCTGACGTGAGAGCGAGTTTGGGCCATGGATCTCGATCCGGCGGTGGGGAGCCCATTAGTTTCCTCCTCTTAACCCTAGCCGCCCCATCCCTCTAACTCCCCCACCCCTTTGGCCGCCCCCTCCCCTCTCTCCTCCTCTCTTCCACTCTTGCAGCCGCCCCAATCCCTCTCCTTCTTCCCCAAGTGATTGCAGCGCCACCCCTCAACCCTAGCTGCCACCCCACCTCTTCCTCTCCAAGGTGGAGCCTCCCCGCTTGGTGTCCGTCGTGTGGGTGCGAGTCTTCCATGGGAGTTTGGAGGGAGAAAGAAGGAAGAAAAGAAGGAGGAAAGGAGGAACCTAAGGTGATTTTCGTGACCATTTTGTTGTATTTGTGCTGCAATCCAATTGGTTACATGTTTACCTATGCGATTTGGTAGAGGTGCTGTCCAGAAATTTAGTGGGTAGACGAACAGCAGTAGTTCTAGGGATTTCTGGGAATTTTTCGTGGGCAATTAGTGGGGATCAGTGGGAGAATCATGTAGATCTTTGTCATACCTTTCCAACGAGTACTTATGCGCTCGATTCGGAGTTATAATTTAGGAGATATCGTTGTTTGAATCCGGTTATGTTGTTGTCCAAAAAAACAGATTTTTCAGGTGGGTGAACAGCAGTAGTATTAGCAGTTTATAGGAATTTTTCGTGGTTAATTAGTGTTAACCAGTATGATAATCATGTAGGGCTTTGTATTATCTTTCCAATGAGTACTTATGCGCTTGATTTGGATTTATATTTTAAAAGATATCGCTGTTTGAATCCGGGTATGTCGCTATCCAAAAGACAAAAAAACAGATTACAGGGTTTACCTTGTGGACTGTTTTGGGCTAATTAGATGTTGGAATTTAATTATAAATTATATACAAAACTTGTGGAGAATTTTATGTAGATGCGTCTGGAGTTTTTGTTTGTTACCACTGCTGTCATAATTTTAAAGTTATGAAATTATTAAGCAGCGCCGCTGCAGTTTGGTGGGTGTGGGGAGAGGTGTAACCCGCGGCGGGGTTTGAGTTTGTGCGTAGGTGCGGCGTCGTTTATGAGCCTGATTATGTGAAATTGGTGCACTAAGTTGTGTGTAAAAAACAGGTGGTGGACTTCCGGATCGTACTTAGGGATTTGCCCGAACTTCAGGTAAAGGCAAGTAAATACAGTGGTGGTTGCTACCGTTTGGGTTGCATCCTATTCCCTGTCATTGAGTATGCATAAGTTTTAATTATGTTAATCATTGAATTCTATGATGAAGTTTATTTGTTTGAAAGTATTAATTCTCAATTGTCTAATATTGTGGATGATCATAATTTGGTAATGATATATGTGGTTGATTCCCATCTTGGATGAAGTTGAAGCATCTTTTTGGAATCACGTTATATGAAGTGTTGTAGGCATGACATGCACATCGCATCATCCATCTTGCATTTTGAAGTTATGTCGTGATCTTATGGTCCGACGGTATCGGTACATTTTTAGCATCATACGTTGCCCGAGGAGGGGTACGATGCGGCTTCATATCCTTAGAGGTATGGAGGCAGAAGTCATCCTTGCATTTGCAGATATTTGCACTCATGAGGTTTATATGAAGTGTGACATTACTATGTTAATATTGTGATTTCTACCTGCGAGGTGTGGTGACTAGGTGTGTTGTACGTTGTATACGTGCTGCACCTTAGTAATAAGAAAGTTGTGGAATCAAGTAGTGGTAAAACAATGTTCTTATGTGGTTAAACAGTTTGATATTATTTTACTTGCTGAGATGTGTCATCTCACTCTTGCATTACTCAATGCAGGTACTTGATACATGTTGGGAATGAGGGGAGTAGCAGCACGTCCACTTTCACTCTCACAATAACGCTGCCCAAGCGCAGCCATGATTTAATTAGAAACTTATTGTCAAAGGAAGTTTGTTTTTTTAACTAGTCATGCGCACTAGTTAATTCAGTTCATGTCGTATGTTTAACTTCTCTTTGCTAGCGGATTAATAATACTTAGTATGTTTTTGTCATGATATATGTTTATACACTGTTGCCCCCCTCATTTATGCAACTTTGCAAAGGGGATGCTGCCGAAATTTTTATATATAGATGTCAGAAGTGTTGTTTAGTACCATTCCGGGGTGTTTGTGGACCCCGGGGTGTTACAGTTGGTATCAGAGGATAGGCTTTAGATTCTACGCAATTTGAAGATAAATTTGACACACTTGCACATATAGGAAGGGTATGGGTTCGTATATCTTTCATATTAGTATTTTATTGTATAGATGACTAGAACTTTCTTACTCCAAATCCCTTTATGGTTTGATGGGGTATGTCGTTAACGACGTAATGCTTGATATGATATGTTACTTCTATTTAATATTGGTTTCTTGATGTGGTTGTTATTGAAGATATTATGCAAGTGAAGTTACTAATGTACTTGTTTTATATACATATCGTCATGATGTTTTTTTGGGATGCAATGTTTTCAAATCTCTGAGCTATTACCATCATATATTTCTATATGCTTGACTATGGATGTTTTTTTCCCAAAAGGATTCTTGGGTTCTTGTACTTATAGGACCGATTGTTTATTGAGCTTGTGTATAGTGGGTCTAATCCGACTTGGTGTAGTGTGAAAACACTATATGATGTAGTTTTATGGTGTTGTTGAGTTTGATTGACTGTTGGGTTACAACCCAACTTATCAATGTAATATTTCCATGGGTGCAATGCTTTGCGCCTCACTTTTTTTAGGCTAGTGTGGCTACTTGCTAACTTGATCTTAGTCTAAAATTGGTTTGTCTCTATAGAGCAGAGGCAACGTTGTAACGTCTATGAAATCTTTAGACTGGTAGAACTCGAGTGAATTTGTGAGATGACGTAGATTGATAAGTCCAACCATGTCTACCTGATAGGTTTTCTTATTATGTGCAACCTTATTTTTAACAATAAATAGGGTGGTTTCAAGTGGATTTTATGTCGTGCATGTTTTCCTTCTATGGCTTGTTTCAATAGCCATAAAGGCTATGCATAATTTTTAGTTGTTGCAGGCTAGTCATGTGGGCGATATTGACAACCCGTTTTATATTTTTTTATTTATTTGCCAACATTGTATGGCAGTTCGATTTTTTTATGAGCAGTTTCTCTATGCATGCTTGTTGAATCATTTTTTGGACCGCTTTATCTTAAACGAAGTCAATGCTTAACTGGGAGTTGCTTATGTTTGTTAGTCATCTATCTCTTTAATGATGGGGTTGTTGCATCGGATTGAGATTTTTCTTATATGAATGATGGTTGATAGATCAAGTATGTCTACTACTTTGAATGCATCCTGTGATATCACGAGGTACAAATTGTTCAAGTGCAGTAATAGTAGGTTTTGTTGTATGTGAGGTTAATCAAGGTAGTTTGGTTATGTGGATTGTCTTATTGACGTCCAATTACTCCTGTTGAGCATAGTATCATGTTATTATTTTAGTATTGAAAGTAATATTTATGAAGCTTTTGCATGAGTCTGTGTCAAGAAGTACATTAGTTTTTCTTGTTGTTATCCCTCCATTGCTTTATGAGTATTGCAAATTTTATCTCTTTTGAGAGGAGGAAAAGACGTTACATGACATGAGCACCATTTGCTTCACGTCAACCGAATAGTTGTGGAGAGCTCTAATAGTTGGATTCAAGTGTAATAACAACCATGTTTTATAGTGCTAGAGGCGGGTATGTCAGGTGTTTCATACATTATCGATACACGGATGTTTGACCTTAGTGGCATTAACAAACGAGGTTGTTGAATTTGTTGATTGTTGTGCTTAGTGTTCTAACCTATTAGGTAAAGTGTTGCTTAAAGGCTTTGGGGAGTTGCATCCCCATTTGGTAGTGGAAAATCCTAGTGTTGATCGCACCTGCCAATGCCTTGGGTTTTGTTTTATATTGTTTTTTATTATGGGTAAGGTGTTGTTTTGTTTTGGGAGTCATTTTAAATTAGTTGGAGCCTGAATCGGGCTTCACTTATCTAGAATGTTTTGTAGTAGGTTTCTTCATCTTTGCATAGGATGCTCAATCACCCAGTTTGGTCTAAACATTTGAGAGTTATGGGTTTCCTATAGCAGCCTTAATTTTGTACGGAAGTATAGACATTGAATACGGTAAATTTTGGGTTTTGTTGGATTATGAAAGTTTTAGTAATTTCATGACCTTCCCATTGGTTTGTAATTTTCATTGCATATAATTGGAGTTAGGCTACTCTGAAATTGTTGCACCGTTGTGTCTGAACTTTAGGTGTCGTTAAAACCACTAATAAATCGACCGCGTTTTGATAGTTTCAGAGCCCAAATTTGGGAATTCTCTTTAAGAAAAACTTTTAGTTTTTCTTAGTACCTTTTAATGGGTATTTACTTGTAATTGTCTGTTAAATAGATTGGGAGAGGTGGTTGTCCGGATATAAGTCGAATCTCTGATGTGCAGTATCTCAAGCTGAGTTTAGCTGTAGGTCATGTAGGGTTGAGGGCTATAAAAATAAATTTGGGTGCAACTTTATTGCAAAAGTCGTGGTCAATTTCCAAACTTTTCCAACGCGTGTTCGTTGTAGTTTTAAGTTGCGTATAGCAGGAGTTATAGTATTTTGAATTTTAGTTGTCCATTGTTTCTAACCTATCAGTTTTGCAACAAAGCAGTTGCATTGTTTTATCGGTTTGGAAACCAATCTGAGACACTCATTATAATAAAAGTTTTAGGGAATGTTATAATCTTTTCAATGAGTTTATATTTGTAAAATTTTGTTAGATGCAGAGAGTTATGAGGTTTTGAATTTATGGGTCATGTTCCGTCAGGTTCTGGTGGCAGATCATGTATGTCGCCTTACAAGTCAAATTAAAAAATAGAGATAAAATAAAACTTTGTTTATCCTTTGAATACAAAAGTTGTAGGTCATGAAGTTTAGATGATTTTACAATATTTCTTTGTTATCATTGCTTTTATAGTGAAAGAGGTAGAGACAGAATGAGCATTTGTGCTAGTTGATTGTCAATTTTCAATTTAGGGATATTTCTTTGGGAGTTTGGTTTAGTTATGGTGAGCTCTTTCGCAATCCATGTTAATTATGTTGTATGGCAGGAGGGAATAGATGTAGTGGTTGTGATAGTTATCTTGTTATTGTATATGCGGAGCGTGGGCTGAAACAGAGAGATATCAAGGGATATTTGAATAGGCCAGTACGTATTGTTGTGAAGCCATGTTTTTTGGTCTTGGCGTGTTTGCGTAAGTATGAAATAGTTACGCCGTGTGAAGTCTAGGTGGAGATGCAGATTGTGTGAGTTATTGGATGGATATATATATATATATATATATATGCATAGTATAATTAAAAAAAGAGAGAGTTCTTCGATGGGATGATATAAAGTATATAATGTGCTTGGATGGATATATGGGCAGGCATAGTATGCTTAAATCGATTCTTGCTTGCATGATGTGAGATCAGGCTTAAAATGATTTAAAAAGTAAGCATATTGCTTCTACCCTTATGTTGGCTCTATGTGTCTCGTAATGAAGAACCTAAAGTTATTATTCCTTCGATGAACGCTTAATCTTAGAAGAGTATAGAACCTGAATAAATCTATTGCTTGCTGTTTGGGACTACATGACCAGTTTTGGTTATGCCGCTAGTTCAATGAATTACACCATGTTTTCGGTAGAGGTGTTGTATATAAAAGTTGTAGCCAACTTCTTCACCTTACTTGTGTAAAATTTCATGACCATAGGTCTAGTAGTTTGGGAGTTATGATTTTTCTCAAGTCTAGTCTTGGAATCTGTCCGAATTCTGTACAGATTTCGAAACTGACCTTGTTTGCCCAAGTTAAGCTTCGAATCAGTTCTTATAAATTATAAAGAAGTGGTAGTACTTTCCTCAAGCTTTCCAACAAATTTTGGATCACCCTTTTTGGTGACCTATAAGTTAAGCTACAGCTGTTTTAATTGGAATCTTTGAATTTGTCCAAATTTGGACAGCAAAGCCTTTCTTATGTCTTTTGATCTTGATATGCATTTAATTAACCTGATAGGTTTATAAATGAAATATAGACAATTTTACTGGCTTTCTAAAAAGTCTAGGAGCGCCTGAATTGGATGACTGAGACTCCAATTACGGATTTTTTTGAAGTGAGTAGTTGAATTCTGTCCAAGTCTAGACAAAATTTACGTTTCGCATTGTTTGGCCTTTCTAAGTGTCAAATCTTGTGGTGATGATAATACCAAGGGTATAGTGGACTTTGTAAGCTTTCCATAAAGTCCTAGTTTACTTCTATTGGATGCATATTTTGTGAGTTATGAGGAAAACAAATAACCGTTGTGCTGCTGTCTAGAAATATGCAAGCATTAAATTGATCTTTTGAAGTTACTCTTGTTTGGAAAGGTTTGGTTTAGGCTATTTGAGCACAGTATGTATTGCATTCATATATATATTCATTGAAGTACTTGCATGTGTCAATTTGATTTGGTGTCAGGAAAGCTTTGTCCGAGTTATATAGGACCGTCTACTATCTTAGCCCGAGTTGGTAGCTTGGCTTAGCACCTACAATTGTCGGAGTCTATGATCAGAGTACACCATGTACTCCATGTCTTTATGTTGAGGAAGTATTTGCGGAATCCAGACCATCAAATCGAGCTAGAGCCGATTCCTCTGTAGCAAGACCAGACTCTAGAGTGTCGTCTGCTGCGTATCTTAGAATCCTAGGAGCTTGAGGAGCTGATGCGGTAGAAGTACCCGAACCTTTCTTTATGTGTGAGTTTTGTTGATTCATTGATCTTTCCTTGTCGTTCCGATAGAAGCATCAGAATTCAAGGCCGAATTCTTTTTAAGGGGGGTAGAGTGTGATACCCAATTTTCTGAAAAGAAGTTAAATTTATTTTTCCCTTTTCTTTCGTGATCTATGTAGTTGGGGTTGGAGTTTTTTAGGAAGCATTCACCAGTAAAATAGTAGAATACTTGTTGGATTTGTGCGCTGTGGTCGGGAGCTGACGTGAGAGCGAGTTTGGGTCGTGGATCTCAATCCGGCGGTGGGGAGCCCATTAGTTTCCCCCCTTAACCCTAGCCGCCCCCTCCCTCTCACTCCCCCACCCCTTTGCCTGTCCCCTCCCCTCTCTCCTCCTCTCTTCCACTCTTGCAGCCGCCCCAATCCCTCTCCTTCTTCCCCAAGTGATTGCAGCGCCACCCCTCAACCCTAGCCGCCCCCACCTCTTCCTCTCCAAGGTGGAGCCTCCCCGCTTGGTGTCCGTCGTGTGGGTGCGAGTCTTCCATGGGAGTTTGGAGAGAGGAAGAAGGAAGAAAAGAAGGAGGAAAGGAGGAACCCAAGGTGATTTTCGTGATCATTTTGTTGTATTTATGCTGCAATCCAATTGGTTACATGTTTATCTATGCGATTTGGTAGAGGTGCTGTCCAGAAATTTAGTGGGTGGACGAACAGCAGTAGTTCTAGGGATTTCTGGGAATTTTTCATGGGCAATTAGTGGGGATCAGTGGGAGAATCATGTGGAGCTTTGTCATACCTTTCCAACGAGTACTTATGCGCTCGATTCGGAGTTATAATTTAGGAGATATCGTTGTTTGAATTCAGTTATGTTGTTGTCCAAAAAAACAGATTTTTCAGGTGGGTGAACAGCAGTAGTATTAGCAGTTTCTCGGAATTTTTCGTGAGTAATTAGTGTTAACCAGTATGATAATCATGTAGGGCTTTGTCTTATATTTCCAATGAGTACTTATGCGCTTGATTTGGATTTATATTTTAAAAGATATCGCTGTTTGAATCCGGGTATGTCGCTGTCCAAAAGACAAAAAAACAGATTACAGGGTTCATCTTGTGGACTGTTTTGGACTAATTAGATGTTGGAATTTAATTATAAATTGTATACAAAACTTGTGGGGAATTTTATGTAGATGCCTCTGGAATTTTGTTTTGTTACCACTGCTGTCATAATTTTAAAGTTATGAAATTATTAAGCAGCGCCGCTGCAGCTTGGTGGGTGTGGGGAGAGGTGTAACCCGCGGCGGGGTTTGAGTTTGTGCGTAGGTGCGGCGTCGTTTATGAGCCTGATTATGTGAAATTGGTGCACTAAGTTGTGTGTAAATAACAGGTGGTGGACTTCCGGATCGTACTTAGGGATTTGCCCGAACTTCCGGTAAAGGCAAGTAAATACAGTGGTGGTTGCTACCGTTTGGGTTGCATCCTATTCCCTGTCATTGAGTATGCACAAGTTTTAATTATGTTAATCATTGAATTCTATGATGAAGTTTATTTGTTTGGAAGTATTAATTCTCAATTGTCTAATATTGTGGATGATCATAATTTGGTAATGATATATGTGGTTGATTCCCATCTTGGATGAAGTTGAAGCATCTTTTTGGAATCACGTTATATGAAGTGTTGTAGGCATGACATGCACATCGCATCATCCATCTTGCATTTTGATGTTATGTCATGATCTTATGGTCCGACTATACTGGTATATTTTTAGCATCGTACGTTGCCCGAGGAGGGGTACGATGCGGCTTCATATCCTTAGAGGTATGGAGGCAGAAGTCATGCATCCTTGCATTTGCAGACATTTGCACTCATGAGGTATATATGAAGTGTGACATTACTATGTTACTATTGTGGTTTCTACCTGCGAGGTGTGGTGACTAGGTGTGTTGTATGTTGTATACGTGCTGTACCTTAGTAATAAGAAAGTTGTGGAATCAAGTGGTGGTAAAACAATGTTCTTATGTGGTTAAACAGTTTGATATTATTTTACTTGCTGAGATGTGTCATCTCACTCTTGCATTACTCAATGCAGGTACTTGATACATGTTGGAAATGAGGGGAGTAGCAGCACGTTCACTTTCACTCTCACAATAACGCTGCCCAGGCGCAGCCATGATTTAATTAGAAACTTATTGTCAAAGGAAGTTTGTTTTTTAACTAGTCGTGCGCACTAGTTAATTCAGTTCATGTCGTATGTTTAACTTCTCTTTGCTAGCCGATTAATAATACTTAGTATGTTTTTGTCATGATATATGTTTATACACTGTTGCCCCCCTCATTTATGCAATTTTTGCAAAGGGAATGATGCCGAAATTTTTATATATAGATGTCAGAAGTGTTGTTTAGTACCATTCCGGGGTGTTTGTGGACCCCGGGGTGTTACACACTAGCTTCCGAAAACTCGCTACAGTTTATGGGTAGAGCACTTGCAAGAATCCCTCGTCTGACCGCCATCGCAACAAAATCAACCTGAGAACCTCCTTGCATGCAACTCCCCTACTGCCCTTGCCCCTTTCGGGTAAGGTAGTCTTCCACTAGCTTTCCTAATTAGTTAGCCAAGGGGTCCCATTTCTCCCTTGTGGTGGCACGTGTTTCTCAAGGTAAGCTCCATGTTCCAATTAACAATAATACAATGATCTTGTCATGAACATAAATAGAATAACAAAATAACTGGAACATGGATATAATGAAAATTTAACCCAAAACCATATAAAGAAATAGCATAACTACCCATATGATTCAGGGGTAAACAAGGTAAAATGGATAAACAGACTAGGGTGACCTATTGGGTCCCATCAAAATTAAACCTATGCATGATAAATGATTATAAAGAACATTATTGGGTAACAAAAGTGAATCAAGGGCACAACTTGCCTGGCACTTGAGATTCCAGTTACCAGGGTGATTCTTCAAATCCTCGTGACCTCACTTCTAGTCGTAGCAATACAAACAAACATGGTATAGATAAAATTAACATCACACCAAACATAGGTACAAACTGAATAATAATGATCTACGCGAAGCTACGAGATCGCGGGATTCGCTAATTACTAAGATCGGAGTTACGATTAAGGAGTTATGATTTTACAGAAGATCTGTGTGATTAAAATATTAAACTATATTATAAATTGGTTAATATAAATCACATAAGAGTTTATTCTATAAATAATTATATCAACTTTAATCTAAGTTATAAACTGACCATAGATCATATTCTAGTAATCTATAATGATAAGCCGTTTAACTAGACTAACCGACATCAGCTAAATAGAAATCTAATTATAAAATAATGAGACATGGTATAATAAATGTTGTTATTGCATAGTAAATATTCATACGAGACTAACGCAGCTGGAACGAGTCAATTTAGAATCATCGATTTTAAGTTATGAATTTCTAATAATTTTATGTGTTTTGTACAAGATTAAATAGGATATAAATTTTAATGTGACATTCATATCAAAACAGAGGTACTATGTGATAAACAATAACATTATAAAATTATAGAAACTAGAATGAATAAATTTGGACTCCATATGCATTTTCTATGAATTATATAATTTTACAATTATTTTTTATATTAAAAATGAATTTAGAATGAATTTCTCTGCCCTCTGGACTGTGCCTCAATTAAATAGAAACGCAGGGGCCTCTACATATATTTTCCTAAGACACAGAGCGCTATATGCAGGATAGCGGGTCGATTAAATGGAAGGTCAGGGGCTCTTTTGTGAAAATCCCATGCCGAAAGGGTATCGGCAATCCACAACCGTCCAATCTGAAATGGCCGGTTCGGATTAGATGTGTGCGCATCCCAAACCCCCCATTCACTCCGATCGTCTGATCAAAGGTTAACGTCAGGGATTTAATACATCAAATGGGGTATGCACTAACTAATCCCAGCCGTTGGACTTATGATCCACATCCGCGGCATCTTCTTCCCACACGGCCAACAGGCACGGCGGCGCACGGCCCAGCCGCGGCGGAGCCATGGGCGGTATTCCCCCAAATTCGGTCCCTGTGATCAAACTCTGATTCGAAGGCAATATCACATAAAGGGTAACGATGCGATACGGTGGGAAGGTTGCTCACCGTGATTCCAAGAGTGCCCCGAGCCATCCACAGGTAGCGGCGGATTCCAGTGTTCGACAACGAAGTTCCGGCCGTCACAGGGTCGATCCTTCCTTGTCTAGCCACGGGCGTTCCACCGGCAAGCGCATGAAGCTTCTGGACTCGCCGTAGACCTCCAAACCTCAGTCGTGGACGGGGATGACGCTGATGGCGCTCCCAGCTCTCAACTCTGTCTCTCTCTTCCCCACAGGCGTTGGTGCTCGGCCGAGCTAGAAAGATGATTTCCGCCCAATGAGGCCACACACAGGCACGGGACGGGCAAGAGAAGCTCCCTAACCACCGATTATGGTCAATCTGTCGACGAGTGTGAAGATCCTCGACATCGACATCCCTCAAATTTCTCTGCTTTGTTAATGGCGGACGCGACGAGAACGAAAGGGACGGCCCGAGCTTTATGCGTTAAACTAATGGAAGAAGGGGCCTAGGAGAGGAGATCGCGCACATTGGAATTTTATGGCCCCGAGTCCCAGGATCCACAATCATCGGGGAGTAAGGTTGGCTACTGCAACGTCCCAACGGTCATGGCGCGATTTGTTGAGATCGGGCTGAGTCAAGCGAACGGGGGAAGAGGAAAGCATCTGACAGATGGTCCCACGCGCAGCTCACCCGGCAACGAGGAATACGCCAGCTAGGTGGGCCAAGCTACAACGACCCAAGAGCACGATCGCGCGGACACTCAATTGATTTGCATGTTGACATCACTGGGCCAAAGGAATAAAGAAATAGAAAAGAAGGAATTAAAGAAAAACAACCGTGTAGGCACATGGTATGGGCCACGTTGAAGGGAGGTGGACGTGGTTTGGCGCTCCGAAAATGCGTCAACATACTTTTTGGCGACTCCACTGGGGAAAACACATATAGACCTATCAAATCGGCCCTCGATGGCCGGTTCAAAGGATAGCTCTGAAATTTTTACCAGCAACATCATAGAGCCGACTTTGGAGACCTTGTCGGCTGACGAACAACTCCAGTTTGAGGAGCACAAGGAGCAGATGATCCAAGAGGCAAAAGCAAAGTTCTTGGCCAACTTCAAAGTGGACAGGAACAACAAGGTCGTCCGACATCGGGCAACGGATCCGGCTTCGCTCCGACCCACACCAGATATCCCCAATGTAAGTAATACAAACGAGCTACAATCTCTTAGGAATTATGTAGATGAACAGCGTGAACAAATGCAAAATATCATAGGGGGTATGCAAAACGATTATAGGAGACTAGTACATGCATTTGATAAATCTAATATCGCAAATTTTCCTTCGCACGAGGTTGAGTTAGGGGGTAACACGTGTAATACATCGGCTACAGGTTGTCACGACCAGTCACAACCCCTTAATGGGATGCCGATGGACACATACCCTAAACAACCGCAAATCGGCAGCAAATCAGCCGATCTGCATATGCCCGGACCGTCCGCACGTGAGCGCGGACCGTCTGAGCTAGCAACAGTCGAGCCCATTTTTAATGAATTACCAACACATGTGCCCGAGCCACATCGCTTTGCGCAAAATTCAAACTACCCAGTCGGACCGTCCGCATACCACGACAGACGATCCGCATATAATCACGGACGGTCCGGGCCAATGTCCGGACAGTCTGCGCACGACCTTTTTGAGGGGGATTGTTACCCGAATCCTCACCCGTCCCAGCAACACTTCCCATCACACTATGCGATGCATCAGCCTAATAATACAAAATTCAGAGCCCAGGAGAGCTTTCCGGCCCCGCCTAGAAGGCCAGAAAGGAATGATCAATCCTATGGGTCATATAGGGCAAACGACAGTGCACCACATAGCTCAAACCAATGGGGGGGGAAGACAACATGCCAATATCTAGACAACCCCACCCATGTTTGACCAGAGAGCCGGTGGTCTCGCACCGGCTTCCATTGATATAGTGAGGGAGGAAATAGCTGGGGCGTTCCGAGATAAGCTCGGAGTAAGCATGATCCCTGGAGGGCAGTCATATCGGAAACCATATGACAAGCCGATTTGATCACCACCCATATCCACAGGGAACCAGGATACCCGAATTCTCAAAATTTTTGGGTGACCAGGGAAAGAGCATGCACGAACACATAGGCCAGTTCCTAGCACAATTAGGAGAATTGGCCGACACAGAAGCATTTCGCGTGCGTTTATTTTCATTATCTTTAACGGGAAACGCGTTCGCATGGTACGCCACTTTACCTCCTAATTCTATTTTGTCATGGGGGGATTTAGAACAAAAATTTCATGATCATTTTTTCTCCGGTGACTATGAATTAGATCTAGTAGACCTAGTGGCCCTGCGACAGGGGAAGGATGAGTCGGTTAATGAATACATCCGGAGATTCTGGGATACAAGAAACCGATGCTTCTAAATTCATTTAGCAGAAAAACAGCTAGCAGGATTAGCCTTTAATGGTCTGCGATATTATTTAAAAGAAAGATTAGAAGGCATCCAATTTTTTACACTAGCACAATTACACCAAAGAGCTTAGGCCTATGAAAGCCGAAGCAAAGAGACTGCCAAAACCATTCGTCACAATGTCCATATAGTAGAGTGCGACCAAAGTAGCTCAGATGACGAATCAGCAGAAGTGTATGCTGCTGAAATGGTTTGGCCAAAGCAGGCCAAATCTTCGGCTTGTTCCTCCTTGCAGCCGGTTCAGAAGAAACGGCAAGAGGAAGTTAAGTTTACATTTAATGTTGGTAAATGTGATAAAATATTTGATGAATTACTCAAAAATGGCAACATTAAAATAAATCACACTGTCCCATCCGTCGACGAGCTAAAACGTCGGGCATACTGCAAGTGGCATAACTCATTTTCTCATGCCACTAATGATTGTAATGTATTTCGTCGACAGATTCAATCGGCCATTAACGAGGGACGATTAAAATTTCAGGAAATGTAGGTGGATACAGAGCCCTTTCCGATGAACATGATCGACTTCAAGGGCAAGAAAGTCCTGGTTCGGCCAAACACAGCCGATAAAGGCAAAGGCAAGGAGATAGTCATCGGCAATACACGAGAGGCCGATGAGAATCATAAAATTTCTTGCAGGAAAGTGGTGGCAGAAAAGACTCCTGATGGAGGGGAACTCTTATGGTGACCATCATGACCTCCAGCACTGGGGGGCAAGCACGGACCAAGGAGTAGGAACCCGTGCTGCGCACCCCGGACGGTCCGACACACAGGCATGGACAGTCCGAGACCCCGCCAGACGGTCCGGAGAACTCCAGCGGACGGTCCGACCATGCTCAAGGCTCACAATGGCCACGTACTTTCAAACTACGACGACCAAAGATAGGTACGTGGAAAACAAATACATTCAAGGCAGCTGGTCGGTTGGTCAAAACTGGCCCGACTTTCAATCTATTATTGTCTAAATACATAAAAAAGAAGGCCAGCCCCAGTGACCGGCCAGCAAAGCGACCCCGCTCACCCATTCATGAGCAACGTCAGGTAAGGCCGATTGGACCACCTCACCAATCGGAAGAAATGAAAGGTCATACTGTGCAATTGAGACCTAACATACCTGCGTGGACACCGCCACCTTATCCGCCTATGCCATATCCATACACATATTTACCTCCACCATATGTCCCAAGCCAAATGTGGGGCATGCCACCATATCCATTTGGGATGCCATAGTACCCTGCTTGGGGGGCACCCCAAACATCTGTATTTGATAGGTTGGCACCTCCAGTACAAGACCGATTGAGCGCCGCTCAATCCGGTCATCAGGCACAGGCCCAACAAGAGTGCCGGAGTACTCGGCCTCAAAGGCCAACCAATCCGGCAAGGGGCATATACCTATAGCAACCAAAAGGACAACAAAAAAGGACGTCATCAAAATAGGTACTGCAGATGTTGTCATACAGGAAGATAATAAAGGGCCGATGATTTTTGGTGAATCAGCCAACACAACCAAAAAAGAAGATACATCTACCATCAAAACAGCTGATCCGAAATACTCCATGCCTCGATGGTGCCCAGCGGGATTGACATGGTCCCAAAAGTGGAAATTACAGCGCCTAAGAGCAAAGGAGAGCCAGGAGAAGGATGCGGAAAAGATATTAAATGACACACATCCATAGTACCTGCCACCGCAAAAGAAATGGAGACCAAAGGCCGTTGAAGAAAAACAAACGACCACAAAAATAGAAAATAAAACAACACTTGTGTAGCACCCTGCAGGTATGGCAGATAGCCTGGCCAGCAAGGCCGGACAATCTGCACCAGGCGCAGACTGTCCGCTCCCGAAGTCCGGACCGTCCGCACCACACCAGGACACCTCCGACGACGTACCAACATCAATGGAGGAGGACGACCTACTGGGAGAAGACCTGGTCGACTACGAAGCCCAGGTATGGATGTGAATGTTATTACATTTTCTGCCGATTGTACTATTGTCGGCGACGATGAACCTGTTGTTGCCCTGTTTGATTTTGGTCCTAAAGAAGCCGCCTTTACTAAACCAAAGGAATCGGTAAATCATTTAAAGCCGCTCTTCGTGCGTGGTCACATTGATGGGATACCGATTGCTAAAATGTTGGTAGATGGAGGGGCGGCTGTAAATATAATGCCTTATTCATTATACAGAAAATTAGGTAAGCAAGACGATGAACTTGTCAAGACCAACATGACCCTCAGCGGTGTTGGACCTGATAGTTCGATCAAAGCCAGGGGAGTCATGTCCGTTGAATTAACCATCGGGACTAAGACCCTTACTGCTGCATTCTTCGTCGCTGATGTAGAAGGAAATTACAGTTTAATCCTAGGCAGAGATTGGATTCATGCCAATCAATGTATACCTTCTACATTACATCAAATGTTAATACAATGGGTAGGCGATGATGTAGAACAAGTACATACTGATGTATCGGCCTGTATCGCTGTGGCTGATGCCCCTGTACTCTAGACTTATGAGACTGCTACATGTCTCACAGGAGTAGATTTTTCTGATTATCAGTTCATAAGTATAGATAAGAGAGGTTTCATTCCTGTAATGCTAGAGCCGATGGAGAATTGGCTAAATCCTAAATAAAGTTTAAATGATGAGTACACACAAAGTTCATGAGTCTTTGGTCACAGACAATTCGGCTTCTAAAGCCGGATGGTCTGGTCTTTCTCAAAACTAGTTCGGACTTTAAGACCGAGCATCTACTGCAGCATAAAGACAGTATTACGGATGATCTAGTACCCGAGACCGGAAAATCTGCCATCACACAAAGATCATCTGATTCCTCTGTGGGGGACATGATAGAGGAATTCAGAGATCTTGATAAACTAGGACAGGGGTTTACATCGGCCGATCCTTTGGAGGAGATTGACATAGGAGATGGTAAAACTCCAAGGCCGACTTTTGTAAACAAGACCCTAGAGACTGATTCTAGAAATGAAATGATCGGTCTATTGAAGGAATATTCAGATTATTTTGCTTGGAATTACACTGAGATGCCTGGATTAAGCTGAGAGATCGTAGAACATCGGCTGCGTATTAAGTCCGGTTTTAGACCTTTCAAGCAGAAAGCTAGAACATTTTGTCCAGATCTTCTCCCACGAATCAAGGACGAAATCCACTGGCTGCTAGAAGCTGATTTTATTAGACCTTGTAGATACGTAGAATGGGTCTCCAATATTGTGTCGGTGGAGAAGAAGGAGTCAGGTAAACTTAGAGTATGCATTGATTTTCGCAATTTAAATAGAGAAACTCCGAAAGATGAGTATCCCATGCCCATAGCCGACACGTTAATCAATAATGCATCAGGAAATAGAATTATTAGCTTCCTTGATGGTAATGCCGGATATAATCAGATTTTCATGGCCGAAGAAGACGCGTCTAAAACGGCCTTTATATGTCCAGGCTTCATTGGTTTATTTGATTGGGTTGTCATGACATTTGGGCTGAAAAATGCTGGTGCTACTTATCAGAGGGCTATGAATTTGATCTTCCATGAGCTGTTAGGAAACACTGTGGAAGTCTACATTGATGATATTGTGGTCAAATCGGCTGAGTTTAGTTCTCTTATAGCTGATTTGTGCAAAGCCTTTGATAAAATGCGTCGGTATGATTTGAAAATGAACCCACGTAAGTACGCTTTTGGAGTGTCGGCTGGTAAGTTTTTAGGATTTGTCATCCATGAACATGGTATAGAGATAGACCCTGACCGAATCAAGTCTATTCGGAATTTGGTACCTCCGACCTGTAAGGTCGAAGTACAGAAGTTTCTCGGCAAGGTGAATTATTTACGAAGGTTTATTTCTAACCTAGCCGAGAAGATTAATGCGTTCACCCCTATTCTTCGGCTCAAGAATGATGCCGAATTTGCTTGGGGGCAGAACAACAAGAAGCATTTGATCTCATTAAAAAATACTTGTCTTCGGCTCCCGTATTAAAAGCACCACGAGCAGGAGTACCATTCTGATTATACATTGCGGCTGAAGATAAGGTCATTGGGGCTGTTCTGACACAAGAGGCTGAAGGAAAGGAGCATGTGGTGACATATCTAAGTCGGAGGTTGGTGGATGCTGAAATGAGGTACACTTTTATTGAGAAGTTATGCTTATGCTTGTTTTATGCATGCACCAAATGTAGATGTTATTTACTGTCTAGTCATTGCACTGTTTCTGGTCAAGCCGATGTGATCAAGTATATGTTGCATAACCCAATTATGAGTGGTAGAATTGGTAAGTGGGCTTATGCACTCATAGAATATGACTTGGCCTATGAACCATTGAAATCTATGAAAGGCCAGGTCGTAGCAGATTTTATTGTAGAACATCGGATTAATAATACTCATGAACTAGACATGTCATACCTCACTATTACTCCTTGGACTTTATATTTTGACGGATCGGTTTGCAATGAAGGGCAAGGAATTGGCATAGTACTTGTTTCACCAAGTGATGTCTCCTTCGACTTCTCTAGCCGATTGAAAACTTATTGCACTAACAATCAAGCCGAATATGAAGCCCTTTTGTTCGGCTTGGAACTTTTAAATGGTATGGGAGTAAAACATGTAAAGGCATTTGGTGATTCTCAGTTGGTCGTCCAACAGGTGTTAGAAGAATATCAATGTTTTGATGGTACTCTAAATAGCTACCTTGAAAAATGTTGGAGCATAATCCATTCTTTTGACGAATTCAGTATTCGGCATATCTCTAGAGTTGAGAATCATAGAGCTAACAATCTGGCACAAGATGCATCAGGTTATCGGATAAAGTGAGAGAAATTTCACAATACTGAAAATCTGATAACCAGTGCAGGGCCAAATCCCCAGGTCGCGGACCGTCCGTGTGAAGACACCGGACCGTCCGGGGTTACCCGGAAAGTTCTCCTAATCGATTCGACTAATAATGAAACCGATGCAAGTGATTAGAGGACACCCATAACTAATTATTTACGAAATTCCAATGTCAGGACAGATAAGAACATTCATTGTACTGCTTTCAAGTATGTTTTGATGAATGGTGAACTCTACCACCGAACAGTCAACGATGTGCTGCTTAAGTGCTTGGGCCCAGATGATGCTATATTAGCCATGGCCGAAGTACATGAAGGAATTTGTGATACCCATCAATCGGCTCCAAAGATGAAGTGGTTGTTGCGAAGGTCTGGTTTTTATTGGCCTAACATGATAGCTGATTGTTTCAAGTACTACAAGGGTTGCCAAGTGTGTCAAAAATTCGGGGACCTACAGTTGGTCCCTGCAGCGGAATTACATCCTATCATCAAGCCTTGGCCTTTCAGAGGATGGGGATTAGACTTTATTAGATAAATTCATCTTTCATCATCAAAGGGGCATCAGTTCGTGTTAGTTGTCGCTGACTACTTTACCAAATGGACTGAAGCCATTGCTCTGAAGAACATGACACACAAGGAGGTAATTGAGTTCATAACTGAGCATATTATTCATAGATTCGGCATTCCCCAGACCTTGACTATAGATCAAGGGACTTATTTTATGTCAAAGGAGGTACATGAATTTGCTGAATTATATAGAATTAAGTTGCTTAATTCATCTCCATATTATGCTCAGGCCAATGGACAGGCCGAGTCTAGTAATAGGACATTGATTAACTTGATAAAAAAGAAGATATCCGATAATCCTAAGCATTGGCACAAGATTTTGTCCGAAGCTTTATGGGCTTATAGAATATCTAGACATAGTGCTACTAAAGTATCTCCTTTTGATCTTGTCTATGGGCAGGAAGAAGTGTTGCCTGTGGAAATAAGTTTGAATGCTATCAGGTTCGCCAGGCAAAATGATCTAACCGTCACTGACTATTATAATTCAATGATGGATAATATTGATGAGGTGACCGACAAGAGGGTGATAGCTTTGGGAGCAATAGAAAAGGACAAGATCATGGTAGCCAGGGCCTACAAAAAGAAGGTAAAAGCAAAATTATTTCAAGTAGGGGACCTGGTGTGGAAGACCATCCTGCCTCTAAGGAATAAAGGCCGGAAGTTTGGGAAATGGTCGCCAAGCTGGGAGGGTCCTTACAGAATAAAATAGGTAATGTCTGGTAACGCTTATTTGTTACAAACATTACAAGGTAAGGATTTACCCAAGGCTTTGAATGGACGTTTCCTCAAACAGTACCATCCTAATATGTGGCAAAATGCCTAAGAGAACCGATGTAATCATATCGAATTAGTTGCTTTTGGTTTGCTCAGCTCCACCAAAAGGCAGGGGGCATATGTTGAGCACCAATATGAGAGGGCCGAACGGTCCGGCCCTGGGGCCGGACGGTCCGCGGTCCGGACAGTCCGCGCCTGTGTGCCGGACGGTCCGCGCAGGCGCAGAACAGATTAGGGTGTCGAGTTTCTTGCTATGTTTGTTGGCGAGAATCTTGAGTTAAACTCGGAAATTTGTTTGTAACGGGTCTAGCCCCCCTCCTCTATAAATAGAGAGGTATACGACCGATTTGAAACAACGAATCAAACCTTCAATCAATACAATTTACATTTTATCCTAGGAGTAATTCTAGTCTAGTTTAGGTTTAGTCTTCTAATCACCAAATTCTCCGCCTCTCCTCGACTCTACGTCGATTAGAGGAGTCTAGGTCAGTCTACCTGAGCCTAGACACCACCTAGGATCTCTACTCCCCGACGGGGTCCCTCCCGGGAGCGAGATCCAGGCGCCGCCGGCGATCTTCCGCCGCTCCTACACACGCGCGGATCGTCCAGCCCTAGGGCGCGGACCGTCCGGCCGTCAGGTAGGGAACCCTAGCTCCTGCGCCAGGTCGCGGACCGTCCGGCCCTGTGCCGCGAACCATCCGCGCCTGACCAGAGAGCAGCGCCATAGTTCTTGTTGAGTGTTTGGCGCTCCAAAAAGGCGTCAACAGAATTAAGTATTTATAGATAGACTGAGTTTGTTCAACTTCATTTCGTGCAATTCATTTTTTCTAGAATGACTAACTCATTAAATAGATTTTATCTTAGTTATTTTCATAAATGACTTACGCTAAAAATATATGATGACTGAGTATTCATAGAATAATCGAGTTTGTTCACTTCCTTTCATGTATTGTCCGTTTTTATAGGATGATTGACTCACTAAATGTCTTCTATCTCAGTTATTCTCATGAATGACTAAAGCTAAAAATGAAATGATTGAGTATTCATAGAATGACTGAGTTTATTCACTTTTTCTGTACTGACTGTTTTTTTAGAATGACTGACTCACTAAATGACTATTATCTCACTTATTCTTATGAATGACTTAGGCTAAAAAATGAAATGACTGAGTATTTATAGAATGACTAAGTTTGTTCAGTTTCTTTCTTGTAACATCCGTTTTTTAGAATGACTGGCTCACTAAATAATTGTTATCTCGGTAGTTCCATGAATGATTGACCCGAATAAATTCCTAAGATAAATATGTCAAGTGAGATCTAGTTTTGAAGCTTTTATCGTGATGAATACAATTATAAAATTATGACATTGGTTTTTTAATTTGAAACTCGGTTTAGTAGATATTAATCTTTTAAGTGTAACACAAAATCACGCATGCATGCTTCTTTTTTTTGTAAGAAAGTGGTTGGCTGGCTACTGCGTTGGCATGCGTGGGAGGCTTGTTGGGGAGGCAGAACCACTGCATGAAGGCTTGTTGGGGAGGCAGCACCACTGCATGCGCGGGCTTCATGCTGTAGGTGTGTATGCGCTGGAGAGGGTGGTCCAAAAATATATATAGAGAGAGTTAGTATATTGGGAGCCCAGTGCTTTTAAAAGTTATAGGAACCCACATTTTGTCCCCTAATCCGCACCTAACAACTAGGCACCAGGTCAAACCTTCCCCACGCGTCTTAGTCAAACCTCAAGTCTAGCACCCATCCTCCCACATGGGACGCACACCACAAATTATGGTTCTATTTTTACGCAAATAACGTAAATAGTTCACAGAAATGGCATAAATATTTCGTTGAGATAGCATAAACCCCTGCCCAGCCACTAGACCACGTCCACACGCGCAGGTGCATACATGCAGATCCTATTTTTATGGTAGATCCAACCGATGATTATGACAGATCATGTGAGTTTCCATTACATGTGCGTAAATTTTGGATGACATTTTGATTTCCACTGCATGCGAACAAAAATTGGATAGCTCCATAACTATAGGATCACTCCAACAACGTGCAACTAGTTTCGTTAGAACAATTTTATGATATACACTGATACTAATTACGCTACACGGTATAGTTATGGAAAAATTCCTGGTATGCCATTAGATTTTATACTCATTTCTTGTGTGCCACTGAGTGGCATATAGGTATATCTGTACTAACTATTAAGACATTATTGTAGACTGCCCCCGCCAAACAACCGCCTGCCCGATCAATCCGCCCGGCGCGAACCCCACCGCGAACCGTTCGCTGCGAACCCTGCCCCCCGCCAAACAACCGCCCGCCCGATCAATCCGCCCACCGCGAACCCCGCCCGCCGCGAACTTTCTCCAGTGATGCCTCTGCAACCCACACCGCTATATTACGCAGCTTCCTAGATAGAGACTGATACATAGCTTAGTGGCTCAGTGGCTCACCCAAGACCAAGAACCCCGGGCGGACGAAAAGATGGCCGCCGATACCGCACGCACGTTGGCGCCGCACGCGCTGCTGCTCCCTTACCCAGCGCAGGGATGATCCCGCTCATGGAGCTGGCCGACTGCATCCTTGACCGCGGCTTCGCCGTCACCTTCGTCAACACTAAGTTCAACCACCGCCGCATCGTCATGGCTGCCGCCGGCGGCCGGGCGCCCGATGGTCGGCTGCGGCTCGTGGGTGTGGCTGACGGGATGGGCGACCGCAAGGACCGCAACAACTTCGTCCGCCTCAACGGCTACATGAAGGAGGCCATGCTGCTGCGGCTCGACGCGCTCCTCGACACCGACGACGAGCGCCTCGGCAGGGTCACGTGCTACATCACCCACCTGGACTGGTCTGCTGCCTTCCATGTCAACCTCGCCGGCCGCGCACTCGCCAAGGAGCTCGACGTCGTATAGGTACTCGTAGGTGGTCGGCACCGACACAGACGGCTTCGCGGGCGCGGCGACCACGGACCGCTGCCTTGTTGGCTTCGATGTCATTAGGGACCTCATGGCATTCGTCGACAACTAACTCGAGTAAGAAAAGTTAAATTTGAACTTTAGCTAGAGATTTTAGGAATCTGCTATGGGCTTTCTGGAGGCTGGGTACTTGGGGCGAGGGCATCTGGTAGATGCCTTAGGTTGATTGGCAGATGCGATGGTTTTTTGGCCTGTGGTTTGGTATAACTTTGCATTTCTAGGATTTGTTGTCATGATTTACCACATAATGTAGGCAAAATGAGGCATTTCATGATTTGCCTAAATGGTCAATTTAGTGACGAAATTTAATATATTTGTTAAAAATTTAAATGTTATGTGTTTTAAAAGAGGGAGTATATGAGGAGGAATCTTGTGCTTGGAATAGGTAATTGTGGTACTAGAGTAACTAACTGGTAGGCTTACCTTAAATAATATCTATTGTATTGCTGGAAATGAACTTAAAATCTACTATGTTTTATTGAAAGCAACCAAACTTTAGTTCTTGGTCATGCATCTAGATTTGCTAACTTTTTGTGTTCCCGCGGTAATATACTTAATCCATCTTCAGATTTGCTAGAAGTGACTTGCATGACTCTCTGCACGTAGGGGCAGATGCCTGAGATCACTTAAGTGGATCTGCTGCCTTGATGCAAATTTTTGCTAAGTTACACATTGTTATGAACCTAAAGTTGGTGTATGTTTTCTAAATCGGGAATTTGGACTTGCACAATTTGCAGCAAGGGTCACTTTTGGATTTTTAGTTGGTCGCAATGAGTAATGCAATATATATATCTAACACAAACCATTCTATATCTGCTGACTGTTAGCATTGAAATATTTTATTTCCATATTTAGTCCTTTTCTTTTTTTTTCCTTTTTCCCTGATTGCAGTGATTATGATTACTGAAGGATGGATGAGCACGATCAATATGAGTCAGTTGGTTTAGATGATTCACTCGAGGATGAGAGGAATCTTGATGAAACCGTGGCTGATCAAAGGGTCATAGAAGTAGACCCTAATGTAAGGGATGTGAGGACTGGTGCAGCAGATGACAAGAAGTATGGCTTCAAGACAAGTTTTAGTTACTGTATGATATTAGAGAAATTATCATATTTATATTCTAGATTAATGATCTTGATTGAACTACCGAATGAGTATTTGGTATGTGAACATATGTTGCATCTTTTGGCTCTCCTGAATTATTGCTTAGGGCATTATGCTGGTTCTTGGATTACTGACAGGTTAGCTTCTGATTCCACGTACACCAGCCAAGAAGATCACTAAGGAATATATAATTGGTTATTTTTGTTGTTCTACATAAAGCTTATCAATTTCTTTGTTGTAGATACCTTAAGCAGAGCTGAATCTGGAGAAGACATCCTTATCAGCAACTCAAGAAACATCAACAACGGCTCAAGCAAGCTCAGTAGTTGAGGACGAGGAGAGGTCTGAACCCTCAGACGATATTGATGGTGCGGGCATGAAAGCTATAGCACCACTCGTGGAGGACAAACCATGAGTAATCCCACCACCAGGAGATGGCTAGCGAATATATGAGATTTACCCAATGTTGGGAGGGTTTCGAGGTCACCTTAACTACCGATGAGCTATTATTTTTGTTTAACGTTGAGCCAAACTGCTAAAATTACGGTATGGTCTTAATGGGACTATTCATCATGGTTTTGTGGATGTATTATAAATCACCTTGGAGTTAATGACTAAAAGTATTAGTTTCAAGGTTTGAAACTAAAAAGGCGATATAAATTAGTTTAATTGTTGTTTATCATTTCAAACAGAGTGACTAAACTGATAAGAACATCTAACTGGTACATATGTTGTGTAATCTACTCTGTCAGTTCGCCAATAATTCGACAATTTAAGCTCCAATATTTGTTGCTTTTGTTAGAAAAGTGCAACTTTTACATTTTTCTTGGTTTGCCTCTGGGTTCAACAGATACAGTGAATATAGGTGCATTCTTGCGGCTGTTGATCAACATAAAGGTGGTTTGGATGCTTCCATGCCCCTTTAAATGATATTAGGGAATGTCTCTCAACCTAAACATATTTTTATGTTTCTCTCAACCTAAGCATGATATAGGTGCATTCATGCGACGCATATGGCAGAGCGCAGTTGGAGTGGGCAATGTTGTGGTGTGATGGAGGCGGCCAGGCGCAGATGGCGGGCATAGCATGCACACATGCGTGGAGGCCTGGATGGCGGGCGCAGCATGCGTGCATGCATGGAGTGCAGGTGGGTACACTCAGGCGGGTGCAACTCAAAGAGTGTGCAACCTTAATTCCTCTGCAGCTGTCTGGCATAAGGCATGCTATTCTCATCGACAATGAGTACCAATTTGTGGGGGACAGATATCCCCCGGGTCCACTAGAAGGAAAAAAGACCTCACGAAAGGCCCAGAGGCCCCATAATTCATAAGGTCATCCTCCTCGTGGGCCTGGAGGAGTGACCAGTGAGACAGATCAATACAAGGCCGGGTCGGTGCAAGCCCAGTCGGCCCAACAGCATCCAAACAGTAATCGCAGCAGTGACCCGACCTTCCCACGCAGGAGCCCCGTATATCGGAACTGGTTGAAGATGAGTCGGCTGAATTATAGGGAGACAGATTCGGTTAGTTCACTATTATTCTGGCTCACGTTGTTATCATATCCATATGTAGTGCCCCACGGTCGAATATATAAGGCCTAGGGGGCACCCCTTCAAGAAGATAGATCAACGTTATTCATCACTTAGCCTCCCATCCCGCTCTTCACATCCTCCAGTGCTAGAGAGCCCCCTTGTAACTCATCGCATAAAGCATTCCAGCCAGGACGTAGGGTGTTACGCATCTCAAAGCGGCCCGAACCTGTACATCATTGTCTACTATTTCTCGTGCGCCCAGCACGAACCATCGAGCTACAGTCGATAACACCGTCCTATTTCTAAAAAGCACCTTGGGGGTAACCCTGGGTGCGCGGTCGGACCCGAAACACCGACAGCTGGCGCGCCAGGTAGGGGGTGTGTCATCGATCCAAGCTAGCTCAATGGCCGTCACCTTCCAGCACAAGATCATCCTCTGCCCCGGATCCATATTCTGCTTCGGTACTATCTCATCTGTAGCAGATGAGGAGGGAACTCTGCATCGCCTCGCAGATCCGCCAGAGAAAAAGCTTTCCTCAGGAATCTCCGAGAAAATCGGGGCGAGGCAGGAAAAAGCGCAACCTCCAGCGCTCCTGAAAAGGATCACCTCCAGCAAGATAGGAGCTGAGAGTCCCTTAGCCCGGAGAACTCCGCTGTCCACCTCTCCGACGAGAGAATGGACGCGAATCATGAGGAGAAAGGAAGCAAAGGATCATCAAGCTGATCTTTCGGCACCTCCGCCCTCAAAGGAGAACAGAAAGAAGATTGCCATAACAGCTACCCCATTCTACCCCGACGTCCTCTTCATCGGGAAAGTGGAGTCGCCTCCCATCTCCGACGACGAGCCGACCGCGCCCGGAGAAGAACCCCCTCAGCGGGAATCCCGCAGACGGAGAAACCGACGCCGAAATATCCGACGACATCATGAGGCCGGAGAGCGGGACCCGGCGCAACCCGTATCGTGAGACGAGGTCTAGGAGGTGGGAGAAACTCCAGAGGAACGTGTCTTCAGGGAACGAAGGAATTCCCGACGACGCGATCGTCGACGGGCTCAAGAACAGGCCGAGCAGGAGATAAGGCAACGTCGGGAAAATCCACTCTTCGGGCGCAACTTGAACCCCGACTTCGCCCGAGCCATGAACACGCCGAATGAAGTCGGAGGGGTGTTGGCTCGGATAGCCGATGGCCTCCCTCGGACTCCCGACGCCGAGGGCTATCGGAGGCTGTTCACTCAAGCAGCAAATCACCTTCTACCCCTCGCTCACCCGCCGAACGATCTGCAACACGCCATCAACAGTCGCCGAGACGCGCGGAGCTCCATCAACGCCTCGCGTGAACGACGTCACGAAAGCTAGTGGAAGACTACCTTACCCGAAAGGGGCAAGGGCAGTAGGGGAGTTGTATGCAGGGAGGTCCTCGGGTTGATTTTGCTGCGATGGCGGTCAGACAAGGGATTCTTGCAAGTGCTCTTCCCATAAACTCTAGCGGTTTTCCGGAAGCTAGTGGAACTTTGTAAAGGCCTCGTAGTGTTACCCTGCCTCGCTTCCTTGGTAGAGGTGTATGAGATTCATGACCCCTTGGCAGATGGGTAACATGACTTGTGGGTACAGGGTACAACCTCTGCAGAGTGTAAAACTGGTATACTAGCCGAGCTCACAGTCGTGAGCAGCTCAGGACTTTCACATGATTAAATTATGGAACTTAAATTCAATTTGTCATTTGCATGGGATTATTTATTAATTTTGTTCTACTCTTATTATGGTTTGGTATTCACTTACATTTAGTATCTGCTAATAAAAATTTGACCAACTTATTAAAAGCAATGCTCAGCTTTAACCCCTATTGTTGATCAGCCTTACACGTCACATGAACTCCCATATTTGGTGAGTTCATGCCACATTATTCCCTACAACTTGTTGAGCGATGAACATGTGTGAGCTTACTCTTGCTGTCTCACACCCCCCCCACAGGAGAAGAACAGGTGGTTTAAGAGGAGCCACACAGCGAGGAGTTTCACTTGATCTAGGTGGCGTCTCCCAGTTGACTTTATGGCGCCAAGGATGGACTTTAGTTCATTTTATATTTATCTTTTATTTTGTAAGACTTCCGCTATGTAATAAGTACTCTGATTATTGTGACATTTATCTCTATACACTCTGTTATTATATGTGTTATCTTCTTTGGCGCATATATGAGATGCACCCGGCTTTGTTTCTTAAATCCGGGTGTGACCGAAGTGGTATTAGAGGAATGTTGACTGTAGGACGAAACCTAGATAGAACTGGACAATCAATACTTACTTACCTTTGCTACTCTAATCCGTTCTAAACTTTTCTTAATCTTTTCTCATCTATTTCCGCTTTACTCTGATTATTCTTACCTTATCTCATATAAAGACAAAAGTGGATTTCACACCTTGAAATCCTATGCCTAAAGTGACCTTTAGGAACAGGAGACCTATTCTTAGGAACAAAATCAAACTATTTTTGTAAATATTTGTATGCTTGAATGTTTGTTCTTATGATACTTGTCTGATTTGGATCTTTGATTGAGTGTGATGGGTTGTGGAGTAATGTCCACAATTGCATCTACATATACACCTAGACATAAGGGAAAAATATTTATAAAATAGACAACACAGAATATTCCCTATTAAAAATGGATCTATTAAACTAGATATATTTATAAGATAAACTAGATCAACTAAGAATATTCCCCACTAGAATATATTTAATAGATCCATCTTATCTTAAAAGATTCTATCTTATCTTAATAGATCCATTTTATCTTAAAAGATTCTCTCTTATCTTAATAGATCCATCTTAGCTTAGAAGATTCTCTCCTATCTTAATAGATCCATCTTATCTCGAAAAGATTCTATCATATCCTAATAGATCTAACTAATCTCAAAAGATTCTACCTTATTCTTAGAGAATCATCTTGTCCTAATAAGCATGCTTATCCCCACCACTTTGCTTATCTCATAATAGTGTAACAAACATGATCTAGTTCAAAATAAATTAAGTAGACCTTATCTAGTCTAATTTGGTTTACCAATTTAATCCTGATCAGAGCTAATCTAATTGACAAACATGTTAGATAATACTGGTAAAATAAATTGACCCTACTCCTATAAATATGATTAACCAAAACCGGTTCTCTATACCAGCTCAAGCATATACAAGTACTTGACTTATGTGTTGGATTCCAAAAGATGTATAGACCGACATAAAATTTTAAGCACCCAAGATTTTCAACTATCATAACTGATCCTACCCACATCTACCTACTTGTCCTTAAATAAATTAATCAGATCTTAACTAGTTTAATCTAGTAATTCCAACCTAATCTGGATTATATCTAATCTATTGTGATCTAATCTAGAGTAAGTTACTTAATGCTGGTACTAAAGATAAGGCCATGCTCCTATTCACTTAAGACTAAATTGGTGACTTAAATCAACTGGGCCATACCCAACAACTTGACCTACATAACAGGTTACATAACTAATCCCATTTAGCATATAGCTACCTACTAAACCCTCTACCCATCTGTTATCTATAGATCTATCTTAACCTCCTACCCCAAACTCGGATGGATACACCAAAGCTCAAGAAGGAAGAGACCAATCTCATTAAAGAAGAATATGAATCAAGCTAGACCCCCAAAGGAAGCTCGATTATGCCATAGTACACTCGTTCTATGTCTACACTCACGAAATAGCTAAAACATGATGTGCCCTTGTTTTCTATGCCATACCTGCTAATGGCATGAAAAATTTAAGATGTATAAAAAAATACTAATTGGAAGTTCCACTTAGGAAAAAATACTAGAATTTCATAAAGACAAAGATAGCTTGATATGCTTAACTAAATGATATTCCTAAATAGGATTATAGAATCTAAGATGATCTAATCTAATGTGGTCTACTTAAACAAATTGTTGATACTGGTGGATGAGATTAGACCCTACTAGCTAGGCGTTAACTTAACTTAGCACATTAAACCAACTCAACCGTGAGTAGAAGAGCTAACCCAACCGATAGAGTCATGATGAATTGTATAATCTATCTATCCTCACCTAACATCAAACAAGATTTTGACCTACATCATGCAGTCTATCTCACCCATATCTATCTCATCTTGATAGATTCTATCTTACCTTTGGATATTCACCTTATACGACTAGTTACCCCAATCTGGACATAAAACAAAGATTAAGCCCTGCTAAAGAATCTTCAGATCATAAACAGCTACTAGCCTATTCATTCTGCTTACCAAATACTTTCCATTGCAAAACTATCCTACCATATGCTTCTAACTCTCATGGTCAATACCAAGAAGGGAAGATTATCAGGCAACATCAAACAGAAATGAATCCTCCAGATCCACCACCGGTTGGGATCGATCAAGTGGTTGCCGCCCAAATGATGGTAATACAACAAATGGCAAACATGGTTACTGAAATGCAAAATCAGATAAGGCAAGAATGCTAGGAAATACATCAGGACGGCTGGAGATGCGTCAAGAAATGAGGCAAGCACGGGTGGAAAGACAACAACAACAACACCCACTACCTCCACCACCACCAATATACATGAAATGTAGTGGTTTTCCGGAAGCTAGTGGAACTTTGTAAAGGCCTCGTAGTGTTACCCTGCCTTGCTTCCTTGGTAGAGGTGTATGGGATTCATGACCCCTTGGCAGATGGGTAACATGACTTGTGGGTACCCGGTACAACCTCTGCAGAGTGTAAAACTGGTATACTAGCCGAGCTCACGGTCATGAACAGCTCAGGACTCTCGCATGATTAAATTATGGAACTTAAATTCAATTTATCATTTGCATTTGCATGGGATTATTTATTAATTTTGTTCTGTTCTTATTATGGTTTGGTATTCACTTACATTTAATAACTGCTAATAAAAATTTGACCAACTTATTAAAAGCAATGCTCAGCTTTAACCCCTATTATTGATCAGCCTTACACGTCACATGAACTCCCACCTTTGGTGAGTTCATGCCACATTATTCCCCACAACTTGTTGAGCGATGAACATGTGTGAGCTCACCCTTGCTGTCTCACCTCCCCCCCATAGGAGAAGAACAGGTGGTTCAAGAGGAGCCACACAGCGAGGAGTTTGACTTGATCTAGGTGGCGTCTCCCAGTTGACTTTATGGTACCAAGGATGGACTTTAGTTCGTTTTATATTTATCTTTTATTTTGTAAGACTTCCACTAGGTAATACACTCTGATTATTGTGGCATTTATCTCTATACACTCTGTTATTATATGTGATGTCTTCTTTGGCGCATATATGAGATGCACCCGACTTTGTTCCTTAAATCCGGGTGTGACACTGCTCCTGCTTCCTTTCGTCATCAGCAACCTCCTTTGGAGCATACCTTAACAGCTAAATGAATTTATCACGATATTCACTCACTGTCATATTTTGCCTTGCTTGAGTGATAAGAATTCTTTCTTCTTTATTTTCATCAGGCCAGCAAGAATATGGTAGTTTCTGAATTATGCAGAAAATTCTTCCCAAGTAATAGTGTTGGTAGTAGCATGGGTAGCACAGTAAGAGTCCCACCAATTCGCAGCGGGGCCAGTGAGACGACCCGACGCATGAAGCACCTTCTCCCAATCAGTACATTGAGCAATATTGAGCATCTTCTGTACTGACTTCAGCCAATCATCAGCATGTAGAGGATCTAGAGAGCTGGAGAATGTGGGTGGCTTGTGACTCATGAATTCTCGGTGCTTGTCCAGGGGAGGAGCTAGTGGTGGTGGTGGAGGTAGTGGTGGTTGTTACTGCCGTTCCAGTAGTTCTTGTCTCATCTCCTATCGCATTTCCTGCCGCTCTTGGCACATCTCCTGACGTTCCTGCAGCATCAGAGCTTGCATGTCCTTCATAGTATTTTCCATCTGCTGCAGCAGCTGCATCTAAGCGGTAGCTACTGGATCTGTCCCAGTCGGTGGAGGGTTCAGTGGAGGATTCATCTCTGGTTGCGGTTGGTTAACAATCCTCCTGCGATGGTTGTTGGCAGGTAGATCGATACCGCCCCTTCCTGGTATTGACCATCTGGGTTAGAAACACATGGCCAGATAGAAGTGCATTTAAGACGAGTAATTATGAGACATGACCTTTTGGGGTTTTAATAGCCTAGTAGATTAGTGTGTCACCTACCAATACTAATACATTACATTATGGTGGTACATGCTAGAATGCCCTGCTATACTATTTCAGTCAATCATAGAAGCAAATCAAACATTTATCATCAGAACAAACATCCAAACACTTTAGATAGAGAAAATATATATATTTGTCTTAGGTCTCCTATCTCTTTAGGGAGTCTATAGAAGTAGGATTCCAAGGTGTGAAATCCTTCTTGTCTTTCTAGAGTAGAAAAGGTAAGAGTAGTAAGAGTAGAAGAGCCAATGGTGAGACAAGATCAAAAAAGTATAGAAAGAATCAAAGTAAAGGTAAGTAGGTAAGGGTGTTGTCCAGTTCTATCTAAGTTTCGTCCTACAGTCAACATTTGCTCTGATATCACTTCTGTCACACCCGGATTTAAGGGGTAAAGTCGGATGTGTCTCTTATGTGCGCCAAAGAAGAACAACACATATAATGACCAAGTGTATAGAGATAAATGTCACAAATATTATAATTACATAGCAGACGAGTCGTACAAAAATAAATGATAACAATAAAGCGAACTAATAATTATTTCTTAGCGCCATAAAGCTGACTGGGAGACGCCACCTAGATTAGCCCATACTCCTCGTTGAAGGCCTCCTTCTAGACCACCTATTCTTCTCCTGTGGGGGGTTTATATATCGCAAGGGTGAGCTCACAAAAGATCATAGCTCAACAAGTTGTCGGGAATAATGTGCATGAACTCACCAAAGGTGGGAGCTCATGTGAAGTGTAAGGCTGATCAACAAATAAGGGTTAAAGCTGAGCATTGCTTTTAATAGGTTGGTCAAATTTTATTAGCAGTTACTAAATGTAAGTATATACCAAACCAGAGTAATAATAGATCAAAATTAATAATAAACCACAATGCATTGCAAATGACCAGTTAAATTTAATTCCATAAGTTACTCATGTGAGGGTTCGAGCCGCTCATGACCGTGAGCACGGCTGATATACCAGTTTTACACTCTGCAGAGGTTGCACATCTTTACCCATAAGTCATGTTACCCATCTTCCACGAGGTCATGAATCTCATACACCTCTACTAAGGAAGAGAGGTAGGGTAACACTACAAGGCCTTTACAAAGTTCCACTAGCTTCTGAAAACCCGCTATAGTTTCTAGGGAGCGTAGCATAGGAATCCCCCGTCTGAAAAGCCATCGCAGCAAAATCAACTTGAGAACCTCCCTATACTGACCACTCCTTTACTGCCATTGCCCCTATCAGGTAAGGTAGTCCTCCACTAGCTTTCCTATTTTTTTAGCCAAGGGCGTCCCATACCACCCTTATGGTAGCACTGTTTTCCTGGGTGGTCGCTCCATGTTCCAATTAACATAATGATCTTGTCATGAACAGTAAATAACAAATTGATAATAAAAGCATGATCATGAATAATGTGTATCTTAACACCCAAAACCACATAAAGCAATAGTAGGTACTACCCAAAAGTTCGGTGGTAAACAAGGTATAAAGATAGCAAAATTGGGGTGACCTATTAGGTCCCATGAAAATTAACCTATGCAGATCATAATGATTAATAGGAATATTATTGGGTAAATAGAAGTGATCAAGCGCACAACTTGCCTTCAACGAGCTCCTGCTCAGTATTTTCCACCTACTGAGCCTCTGGGTCCTCAGTCACTTGCCCGTCTACTCGCAACAATACAAACAAACATGGTATAGGAGAAATTAACATCACACCAATCATGAGAACATAATGCATAATAATATTCTATGCATCATAACGAGATCATAGGTTCGAGAATCATTAAATTCGGAGTTACGGTTAAAGAGTTATGATTTTCCGGAGTTTCTACGTGTTTGATATAGAATAAACTAAGTGAATAATTCTTATCTATGTTTCATGATAAAACAGAGTTACCAAGTGATAAATAATATTAATACACAATTAATGCAATTGGAATGGATCAAAAAGGAATTAAAATGGATTTTCTATGAATTAAACAAGTTCTGGAATTATTTGTATACCAGAAAATCATTTTCTATTTTAATTCACCTAATTTTATTAGGTGTCTGGACTGCGTGCATCATTTCTGAGAAATTAAGGGTTTATTCTGTAAAATCTAGGACCTGACTGTTACACTTTTTCTACTGCAGAGCGCGGCAGGTTGATTCATGTATTTGCCAGGGGCTCATTTACAAAACGTCTCTACCAAAGGGGTACGGGGCTTGCTGAGCCGTTGGATCAACAATGTGCGGCCAAGATTAGATTGGCGTAGTTAAAGAACCGGTATGCTATACAAGTCCTCAGATCGGAGATCTACGGTCCAAGACCCACGTGACATTCTAACTGCCAGGTAACCTATCGACGGCCCAAAACGCTTCCACCCAGACCAACGCCCAGATCAAATCTCGATCGTTCGTCGAGATCCGACGGCCACGCGGTGCCTCCCATCACCTCAGCCAGAGATGGCGGCGCCACGCTCACCACGGCGATTTGTCGGCGAACATGCCCACCACATCCAATCAGCCCCCAAACTCGAAATTGACTGGTGCTAAACCCTTAAGGCTTAGTTTGGGTACTCTAGTAATGAAAGGGATTAGAGTGGATTGAGATGTATTGTGGGAGTTTTTGATCTATTGGGGATTTATACACTCTCCAAACCACTTCAATACTAGAGTATCCAAACTAGCCCTTAGGGAACCTGGCGAAGGCACGGAAGGCAATTTTACCTTGGTTCACGGCGGTGCCTTAATGCAATGTCGACCTCGCGATGTCGACCTCGGCGTTGATGGTGGCGGTGAGGTTATGTTTTCCTTCTCCTGATGGCTGCGGCGACTATTTTAGCTCTCATGCGAGGGAAGGCACGGAAGAGGAGAAGACCACAGAGGCACCAGAGCTTTATCCCCAAGCTCCCGCAACGCCCAATCCCGATTCCCCCGACCACGCGAGGCCGTTGCAATGTCATGGCCGCACGAGAGGGATGACCCTGACAAGAGGGGGTCCACACGTCGGTGGTAGCCTCAGTAGTACTGCACGCGTGTCTAGTAGCTGGCAAGTGGGCCCGACTTGTTACGCCCGAACGGTGCGCGCGATGTTGAGGTGGGCCTGGCGCGCGCACAAAGGACGCAAGGGATGGGTCAAATGGTGCTTGCAGGCCCAATCCTAGTTCTTTCCCTTTTTCCTTTTCTTTTACAATTTCTATTTTGGATTTCCTTTTTAAATTCAAAAATCTAGTGTTTGAATTCAAATGTGTTGGTGAGTTTCACACCCAAATTAGTGGTCAAATAAAAGTACCCTCATGAAAAGTATATTTACTCGTCTATATTTGTCTCTTTATAGTGTATATTGTTTTATTTTTCTTCTCCTTCCTTTTCTATTCATTTTCAAATTTTAGATTTCAAATTAGGTTTAATCCCCAATTTCAATCATTAATATATTTTTATTACCATTATTATTATTAAATGCACAAACAAATAAACTCCAACATGATGCACTATTTCCTTTATTTAATATAATTGTTAGTAGTCAAGGTGACCCCGTGATTTGAATATAAGGAAAACAAAACAATTAGTCAAATAAACCTCTTATAATTCCAAATTCTTATACATTTTATAAATCCAATTATTTGGGTATTACAAGGGGTCACGACTCGGCAATTTGTCTTGAGGCAGAATTTTCTGAACCTTCAGGTAATCTAGTGAGAAAACTCATTATATTCATTAGACTGGTTCTTGGCAGATAATTGTCCAATTTAAGGGCTATGCACATTTTTGATCCAACAGTGATGGCATATCACTTGTTGTAATATATTGACATTGATGTCCAAAATCGGTTGTGTAACGTCATTTTCCTACCACTTGTTGTAATATATTAACATTGATGTCCAAAATTATTCTGCTCTTTGTAGGTTATCTTCTTTGCAACTTCGGAAGGGAGTCCTAAATTATTGAGAAAGATATATTCATACCTTCAGGCAGAACATAGATCAATTCGGCAAAACAGCGCGATATGTCGAGATAGAATATCAGGATCGATTCAAGATGTGTCCACAAAAGATAACGCATTGAGATACACTGAGACAATTACATAGAGCGATTCAAAAGAAGTGTGCACGAAAATATGACACATCGATGTAGTTCCATAATGGATTACAACTACAAACTTTGATACCAGCGCGTGCCGAGCAGCACAACCTAGTGTGTGCACCCATCGGAGGCTCTCAGTTTTGTCGCGACACCATCAGTCGTTAGTCATAACACCATTACCAAACGTAGCCGACGAGGAATCCTACGTCGCACAGATAAACTGTACACGGATAATAGTATACAAAGGGGGTTCAACAAGTAAGGGTGATTACACGAAAATGAGCCCATGAGGGTATGGCTAGAGGGTAAGGACAGGAAAGGGTCCAAAACATAAACTTGTTGAGAATAGAGTACCACAAGTTACTAAGTCAATGATCAATATGCGATTTGATTGGTGGAGAGGGGCAACCGTGAGATAACGGTTGATAAACCTTTACAGACATCAGGGAATCAAAGATCATCACAAGATTTGATGGAATCAAACATATACGTTTTTCATAGATAACTAGATGAAACATCGTCATGATTCCTAATAAAGAATATAAGAACGAGGCGACATGAGAGATTACTTGCATCAGATAGCTCCTTAGAGTGAGTAAATGATGATTTGGCTCGTGATAGAGGCACAACGTACGAGGGATATAGATTAATTGTCGAGAATACGGCCATGAGGTTCTCATGTTTAATTTCATACGCAACTTGGGTCTAACAACGAGATCTTCATGCTATCCTGACACAAGAGCATGGGTATCGCAGGACATCATGGAAGGATTTTAAAGTGATCTAGATTTGGTATTTTGGAAGGTGTTGTAGCAACAACAAGACGATGGGGTAGAATTAATAAAGGATTTAGAGACTTGGCAGATAAAGTCGCAACATGATTCATAAGGAACAAGATTTCTAGATCCAAGTGAGAAGAGAGGTCGTTAAACACGATTTTTCCCTTTTGAATGAGTAGTTGAGAGACCACAAGGATTTGGCCAAAGATTCTCGAGAAGAAAGTCCAAATGTGGTTTGTGCAAACAAGCATCAAACACTTTTGTTTTTGGCATACACAAGCATACCGTTAAAGTTAGGTGGAACTAGGTGTCAAGCTAATTAGCTCTAGAAGTTGGGTAGGAGCATGTTTTTATGGAACAACATACAAAAGTTGCATATATCAACATCAGATTTTTTTACTAAGGGTTTCACTCAAAACATTTGGATTTGTTGAATTCGGGTCCTTCTACGAAGACAACGGGCAACAACTCTTGTGAGCTTAGGCTAAAAGGGTCAAAAAGCTATTGTACCTCTAGATAGCACAACAAGAGAAACACCTAACACAATACTAACAAGGCGACCTAAAGGACACAGGATAAAAATTTTGCATTTCACAGACTAACAATTTATCACACTATTCACAAGTACTCATTATCGGAATAAGATAAGGAAGCATGAATAAGATGATGGAAGCATGTTCAATACACAAGGGACAAACAGGATGCAACAAACATGATGAATGCTCGTCCAATTCGTTCTCACAGTCATGCCAACCTAAGGTGGCAATCACATTCTATAGCGGTGGCATAATTACATATTCTCGGCATTTTCTAGTTGTCAACTACACATACGTATTCGAGGTTAGTGTACCTGTAGAAAAAATTCATCACAACCCATCCCAATGATGCAACATTTATATGGAAAAGTAAGAACAACCTATTAACTATACTCCATATATTGCTATATTGAAGTAACTTTACCGGCTTACGTGGATGTAGGTGCTGTGGCTATACCACCCAAATTATTCTAGCTTAAGTGCCCAAGTCACGCCTTAAAGGCCGCCATGCACTTCAATCGGAATAACCCGTCAGACCATCAGATCTAGTATGATAAAGCCACTTATCCAGGATCAAATACCACAAGCTCACTCGAAGGTGAGTCACAGAGGAATTACAATAAAATAGGAAGCCACAAATTAAAATACTGGAGTTATTACATAAATCTGAGTTTTTCAAGTAACTAAAATAAGCTCAAAAGATAGATTGCAGCGGATAATTGATATCGTCGAGAAATGAGGAATAGGGTAAGGCCTAGCCCACTACTCCTCCTGCTCCTCTCCTGCTGGAGCAGTATCCCACTCGACCGTCCAACCCGGTGGCAGGGTGGTAGGCCAAGTCACACCATCAACCATATCCTGAAGCGTACCTGCAAAAAATATGCCACAAGCAAGGCTAAGTATACTAATATTTAGCTAGACTTACCCGGTGTGAGGAATCTACTCCTCTACCTCTAGACCATGGAGCTGTTTGGCTGAGGGGTTTGGTTTGCCAAAAGCACTAGCTTAGTGTAAAATCCAATTTAGCTTTTCCAATTCTAGCATTATTAATTTAGCTAAGTTTGCTCCTTCTAAGCATACATGGTAGCAGCCATTTAGTACAATCAACACGTTATCTCAAGTAAAACCTCATTTCACTTCTTACTCAATGTAGTACAAGGGGTCAAGCAGTCTCATTAGCTGCGAGAAGCAGACGATTCGAATCGAGTTTTAACCTTGCAAGGTAAACCTAAACACATGACATGTAGGGGCACTCCGTACCCACACATATCAACCATCCCCATCGATTCCCCGTTCGCGGCCAGGACTCACCGCCTTGGCATACAATGCTCCACTGACCCCGGCTGCCGCCGTGCAGTTACCGCACTTGTACCCACCATAGCTAGCATGGGAAACCCAGTCTCAGGATGCGTGAGGGGTAAAGTCCGCGCCCGGCTTCACTCAGGTACTAAGTTTACCGGTTACCATATTTCCCGACATATGTTTAGTACATTCAAACGCTTGACTCAAGTATCCACACATTAATCCTTAATTCCTTTTCCCGTCTCATGGACAAGGCATGCACCCTGGATCCAAGTCCATAGACCATCATAGTTCACGTTATCAAGATGAATACAATCAATTTCCTAACCTCGCGCGAGTGCTAGAAAAATCACTTGACTTCTAATGAGATCTTGATTAGCAAAGCAGCTATTCGACCTAGCATACTAGTATTCATCTCAAAAGGAATCCTAAGTTCATGCAACTAAGGGTTTCAAGCAACTCCTACACTTAAGTGCATGGTACAAGCCTACAAACATTAAGTGTAGTAAAATAGCATATATATATATATATAAATGGTTATGCATAAAACTGGGGCTTGCCTTCAATTGCTGGGGCTGCGGGGAGATCCTCGATGGCAGGCTCGGGAGCTGGCTCCTGATCTTCCTCGTGGACAGCTCCTTGCTCAGTGATGAGCACGTACTCTCCGTCAGCGAGGTTGCAATCTAATGAATGAAATGGATAAGATATATGTATGGTATGATATACAATTTAGCAACTAAAATTGTATGGTGAATATTAATTAAAAGGAAATAGAGTTAAGTCTTGCTATTGGAGATTTCTGGGGTATACTTAGTAAATTAGGGTCAAGTTTGATTACTGGATGGTTAGATTATATTTTTTTGTTCCACTGATTTTCCTCTTCTTGTCTTAGTGATATTTTATCAAGATTCTTAGCTGCATTTATTGGGGTGAGAATTATTATTCTTCCCAATGTATCTTTCCTTTTCCTTTTCTTTTATGCATTTAAGGTGGGTTTGAACTACAAGCCAGTGTTATAAATTTTCAAACATTCTATAAAAATTACAGTGGCTTCTCACTGGTGTATAACTCTCTGTCTTAAAATTTGGGGCTTAAAAAGTGAGGGGTTCTTTCTGTACAAAATTATCAAATGTTAGGGTAGAGGGGGTGCTTTGAACTACAACTCCCTTTAACAGTGGGTTATTCTCTAAGGCTTATTTTTGCTGGCATTTAGGTGTAGTAACATAGCTTTGCACAAATTTTTAGCCACTAATACTTATTAGTTATTTTACTGTGATTTTCTAAAGTTTCTAGCCAATGGGGTGCTTTCTACTACCACTATACTTGAAAAATATCAAACAACAGATTTCTAAATTTTCCTATTTTCTTCTTTGCGCAAGAGCAATCATTCTAGAATTTGGCAACTTTTTGCTTAAGGGAAAGGGGGTAGGAATTTCTTGAATTAAATGGCCTTTTTCATGAGGTAGGGGCAATGGGTGTGATTTTGTAGTTTTGAGTAGGTTTTGCATTTTTCTCTGGTGGTCTACTTCATCAACAAATTGGTAAAATTTTATTTGCCCAGTGTTGCACACTTTTTGGACTCCTTATGATTTAATTGGAACAAGGCTGAAAATCAAGTTTTAATTGTTCACCCCACTTAAGGTGATGGGCTGGGGTGTTTATTATTTTTGTAGGGGTGTTCTAGTAGTTAGGAGTCCACTGAATTTTTCTTACCAATTTTGAAATGGTCCTTATATTTTTAATGATGGCCTTTCTGGCTTCATTTGTGCCTAATAAATCATTTCACCTTGGGTTTGTTCTGAACTAAGGTTCTTTTTATTTTTCCTAGGTTCTTCATTACTTAATTGGACTAGGAAAAATATGTTCATCCACTGTTCATTAATTCCTATTGTCTTTCTTATTTTCCTAAGTTTTGGGCAGATATAGTTTTTAATAGATAACCCTGTGTTAATCTTGTATATTGGGGTGCTTAATATTTTTAAACAGTGCCTAAGTTGGGTTTGGACTTCTACAAATTTTCTTAAGTCCAGCACAAAAGCATACCTATTTTTTCTTAATTTAGTAAGGTTTGGGCAATTTCCTTATTTAATTCCAAACTCTAAAAATTATTATAGAAATCATAGGGTTTAGTATTTCTATTTAATAGCTCATAATATTCTGAATCCAGTAAAATTGGTTTGACTAAATTTGGTTAAACATTTCTCAAGATATGAATTTCTTAAGTTCTCTGCCTATTTAAAAAGAATAAACAGAAATGGTTAAAGGAAAAAGGTTTTGCACTGGGGTCCCTAGCGAAAGTTTCTAGGTTTCATTGCACACAGGTCCTCGGGTCACTATTCATATGGGTCTCTGACTACGCAGAAAACCCCCTAGGGTTCTACTAAATCAAAGCCACAGTCCTTCCCCTAATGAAATAGTAACCGCGGTGGAGGAAAGGGTGAAGGGGCTTACGGTGGCGAGATTTCTCTGGCGAAGTGGTCGAGGGTGTAGGGGAGGTCTTGACGGTCACGTTGATGTGCGGATCGTCTCCAGTGATGGTCGGAGTGGGCCGGTCCACATGCGCAGGCGGGGCAGATCGTCGGCGGCGAGGGCTTCGGCCTAACCACGGCGGTACAGTTCAATTGAATTGGTCAGCGAGCTTCACTAAGTGCTAGGGGAGGTGTAGGCGCGAGGAATTGGACTATGGCTTACCGGTTAGTCGTGGCCACGCGCACCGGAGGTGAGGACAACTCCGACAAGGGTGGAACGGCGTCTCCAGTGAAGCAGCGTCCAATTCCCGCTTCGAGGAGCTCTACGATGTTCTGGGGAAGCTAATCGAGGCACGGGATTGAGTGGGCATGGCCGGGAGTGGCCTGGTCACGGTGGCCGAGCGCTCAGGTTGCTTGGCGGGCGGCGCAGAGCTCACCGGAGCTAAGTGCTGGGCTTGAGAAGTCAAGTGAAGCGTGGAGGGAGCACAACCGAGGCTTCCTTGCTCTTATAGGCGCAGCGCGGTGCACGAGCGGGCGTGGACCAGTGCGGGCGCGCGGGCGTGCACGGCTCGGCGTGGGTGCACGAACTAGCGTGAATCGGGAGTGTCAACCGCGATCGAACACGTGGCTCCATAGTTTCTGCCCGAGTTCTAACGCCGATAGCGCGCAGATCATTACGAATTTGGGCAAGATCGCTGTGTAAGATTTGTTCTCCTGACTACATTCTGTCATTTGCGCATGGAGCCGAGCGATTTTGGGTCAAGGGCAGAGAGTTGTCGCCTCGGCAATGTGGCAATGTCATAGGGTTGAGTCCCGAGGCAAATCCCTGCCAAGATCATGTCAAACGGCCGAGTCTTGCCCCCAATTTTTTCTAGGGTGTGTTCAAGGTATTTTGGCGCCACTTTCATATTTGGGTTTTGTAGATTTGAGTTTTGGAAAATAGAGAACACGGCTGAACTTTATAAAGGGGTAAAAATTTAGTTCTGGATTTTCTGAATTTCCTTTTTGAAGTTTAGTTTGAAGGGACTTTTTGAGAATTTTGCAAAGCTCCACTCATCAAACTTTCTTACTATATTTTGTAGTTTATTTAGTGCACTTTAACTTTGTTATTTGGCTCTCATCATGATTTGTTGTTTTTCAAAATCTTTTCAAAAATTTTCCCCTTTTGCACTTAAATGGCCTACTTAGGGTTAATTAGGGTTTGTGAATTCTTCTCACCTTTAGGTGCAAGACATGATTAAGGCACAATCCTTAAGATGAAAAAGACTTAATTAAGCCTTTGTTCCTAATTTTTAAAGTTCTTTACTCAATTTGGTTCACACGTGATAATGGTTTTGAGTTAGCTCTGAGAAGAAACCCTAAGTGACACTGGGGTGTCACAGCCTTCCCCCCTTAAAGGAATCTCGTCCCGAGATTCGGGTCGGAGCCCTCCGAGGCGAAGTGAATGTTGTAAGGCCTACTTGCATTGGGTGGTTTGTTCATTAAGGTTCTTCTTGGCAAACTGCTCTTCGAATGTCATCTTCTTTGCAACTTCAGAAGGAAGTCCCTCTTGGTTTAGTTTTCCAATTAACTTCTTTTATGGTAAGATCATTTTCCTTATATTTAGATTCAAAGGGCAGGGGGAGGGGTTGGGCTTGGTTACATACCGATTTCCTTAGGTAGACAATCGGGGAAGTTCGAACGTAGAAATTCCTCAGTCTCCCAAGTAGCCTCTTCCTCTGAGTGATTACTCCATTTGATCTTATACATTTTGATCGATTTAGCCTGAGTTGATCTTTCCTTGAAATCCAGAACCTTGGAAGGGTACTCTTGGTACGATAGATCTAGCTCTATCTCCAATTCTGGTTCTGCTATAATCTCGATTGGCAATCGAACACATTTCTTCAGTTGGCATACATGGAATACATTGTGGATGGCAGACATTTTTGGAGGTAACTTCAATTTGTATGCCACGGGTCCACATGCTTCTATGATCTCATAAGGTCCAATGTAACGAGGGGCTAACTTGCCTTTGATCCCAAACCTCTGCACTCCTTTGGTGGGTGATACCTTCAAATATACAAAATCTCCCACTTCAAACTAGAGAGGTTTCCTTCTTTTGTCATGGTAACTCTTCTGCCTAGCCTGAGTAGTTTCTAGATTCTTCCTGATTAGCTTGACTTTCCTTTCGGCTTCAGTCACTAAGTCAGGTCCAAAAATTTCTCTTTCTCCAGGCTGAGACCAATTAAGGGGTGTTCGACACCTTCTTCCATATAGGGCTTCGAAAGGTGCCATCTTTAGGCTGGATTAGTAACTGTTGTTATAAGCAAACTCTACCAAGGAGAGGTACTTATCCCAGTTCTTGCCACAATCGATTGCACAAGCCCTTAACATGTCTTCAAGAATTTGATTTACCCTTTCGGTCTGACCATCAGTCTGCGGGTGGTAAGCTGAACATCTTATTAGCTTGGTTCCCAAAGACTATTGCAGTTGTTCCCAAAATCTGGCAACAAAATGGGCTCCTTGGTCAGAGACAATGGTCCAGGGTAATCCGTGCAAACACACGATTCGGTCAATGTACAGCTCTGCATACTTTAGAGCCTTATTAGTGGTGTGTACTGGAAGAAAATGTGCCACTTTTGTCAGCCGGTCCACAATGACCCAAATTGAATCATGATGACGAGAGGTGTTGGGCAGACCCACAATAAAATCCATGATGATGTTATCCCATTTCCATGAAGGTATTGATAGGGGTTGCAAGGCACCAGCTGATTTCAAGTGGCTTGCCTTTACCCTCTGACATGTGTCACATTCTGATACATATTGGGCTATCTCCCTCTTCATTCTGGTCCACCAATACAAGGGCTTCAGATCATGGTACATTTTGGTGCTTCCTAGATGCATGGAGAATTTGGAGAGATGAGCTTCATCCAAGATTTTCTTCTTGATATCATTACTTTTAGGAACTACCAATCTGCTTTCAAACCACAATATACCATTCCCATCTTGGCGAAAACACTTGTACTTCTCTGTCTTCTGATGGAGGTTCTCCTTAATGATTTGCACTCCCTTGTCACTAAGTTGGGCCATGATTATCTGGTCTTGCAAAGTTGGCTCAACGGAAATGTGAGACAAAGCACCAGAAGGAATCACTTCAATCTTCATTTTGTTCAACTCATCACATAGGGTGTTGATGCGAGTATCCATCATAACACAGTTGCATTGCGATTTCCGACTCAAGGCATCAGCTACTACATTGGCTTTCCCTGGGTGGTAGTGTACCTCCAGGTCATAGTCTTTGATCAGCTCTAGCCATCTTCTTTGCCTCATATTGAGATCAGCCTGAGTAAAGATATACTTGATGTTCTTATGATCTATGATGATATTGCAATGGGTTCCCATCAAATAGTGTCTCCACATCTTTAATGCATGAACCACGGCTGCTAACTGCAAGTCATGAGTAAGATAATTTTTCTCATGAGTCTTGAGTGCTCTTGACGCGTAGGCAATGACTCGGTTGTCTTGCATCAAAACACAACCCAGTCCAGTGCCAGAGGCATCACAATACACATCAAATGGCTTGTCGCTGTCGGGTTGCACTAACACCGGCGCTGTGGTCAGATGTTGCCTCAATGTGTGGAAGGCATCTTCTCACTTCTGACCCCAAACAAACTTAGCTCCTTTCTTCAATAATTCAATCATGGGCTTCGCAATTCAAGAGAAATCCGAGATGAATCTTCGATAATAACCAGCCAAACCCAGAAAACTTTGAATCTAACGGACAGTCGTTGGTGGCTTCCAGTTCATCACCTCTTGCACCTTATCAGGATCAACAGCTATGCCTGCCTCAGAGATAGTGTGACCCAAGAATTTGATTTCCTTTAGCCAAAAATCACATTTTGACAACTTGGCATAAAGACGGTGCTCTCGCAGAAGTTGAAGCACTACATGCAAATGACTAGCATGCTCTTCTTCGTTCTTTGAGTACACCAAGATATCATCGATGAAAACCACCACGAACTTGTCCAGTTCAGGCATGAAGACATAATTTATCAGATACATGAAGTATGCTGGCGCATTATTCAGCCCAAATGACATCACCAAATATTCATACAGCCCATATCTGGTTAAGAAAGCAGTCTTCGGAATATCACTTGCTCGTATCTTGATCTGATGATAGCTGAAGCGAAGGTCTATCTTGAAAACACTTTGGCTCCGACCAATTGATCGAAAAGAACATCAATACGAGGCAAATGATACTTGTTCTTGATAGTCACCGCATTAAGTGGGCGGTAATCTATACATAGCCTCAAGCTTTCATCCTTCTTTACAAACAAGGCTGGACATCCCCAAGGCGAAGTACTTGGGTGGATGAAACCCTTGTCTAATAATTCTTGTAGTTGCCTCTTCAATTCTGCCAATTTAGCGGGTGGCATCCGGTAAGGCCTCTTGGAAATAGGTGTCGTTCCCGGTTGCAATTCGATGGCGAATTCAATATCCCGGTCTGGCGGCATTCCTGGTAATTCATCAAGAAAAACATCTGCATACTCACAGACCACTGGAATCTTCTTCAAGGGTAACTCTATCATAGCAAAAGCACATGATCGAGTAGAATCTTGGTGGGGCAGAAATAAGGTGAAACTCCCACAGATTGGGGATTTAATTTCAACGACGCGGCTGGCTATATCTAGCACCACTTGGTGCCGTGTCATCCAATTAGCTCCCAAGATAATGTCCACATTTTCCAATCCTAGAATAAGGAGGGTGGTTTTGACAATGTGGCTTCCTAGCTGAATAGGCATGCTTTGATTTAATTGATTTATTGCAACCTTGCCTCCCGGCGTTGCGATCATAAAAGACCCTCGGGTATGACAGAAAGGCAATTGACACTTAGCACTGAACTTCTGGCTAATGAAGCTATGGGATACACCAGAATCAAACAGAATTAATGCAGGTTGTTTAAAAACTAAAAAGATACCAGTCATGATGTGGGCTCCCTCAGGTAACTCCTCCAGAGTAGTGAAGTTGAGCTTCCCTTGCCTGACTTGCACCTTCTGCTTTCTTCCCTTGTCTTGATTTGGTGCTGGCATCTGCCTCTGATGATTCCTTGGGCAATTCTTGGCATAATAGCCCATATTGCCACAAGTGAAGCACTTGTTCCCATTTCCCTGGCGGAATTGCTGCTGAGGTTGATTGTTCCTTGGAGCGGGAGCTAGAAAACGATTGGGTGCTGGCTGCTACTGCTGAGGTGGCCTGATCACCCATCTGCCTGCCTGATGCTGAAATCCTCTGCTCTGATTGTTGGAAACAATCCGGAACCTCTGGGTTTTAGCGGAGGGTGCTGACATTAGTGCCTTCCTCTTCTCTGCCTGGTGAGCTACAATGCAATCCTCCTAGGAGATGGCCAAGTTGACCAACTCATTGAAGCTATCAGCCCTGACAGTGTTGAGACGCTCACGCAACTTGGTATTGAGACCCCTACGAAAACGATCTCTCTTCTTCTCATCAGGGTCAGCATGATACCCGGCATACTGGCACAGGTCGTTGAAGGCCTGGGCATACTGCAATACAGTGCGAGATCCTTGATTGAGTGTCAGGAATTCATTCAGCTTGCGGTCAAGAATTCCAGCTGGGATGTGGTGTCCTCTGAAGGCAGTCTTGAATTCCTCCCAAGAAACTTCATGACCAGCAGGTAGAATGGCGCGGAAATGGTCCCACCAAGTCCGAGCATGTCCGCGAAGCTGCTGCGCGACAAAGCGAGCCTTGGTGTCATCAGGGCAGTCTCCCGTGAGGAGGGGAAATCTGGACTCCATGACGCGTAACCACACGTCAGCATCCAATGGATCCTCTGCCTTGGTGAATAAGGGCGGCTGCGTGCTCAGGAACTCCTGGTAGGTCGCCGCGATTGGAGGTCGCTACGGCTGGCCTCCACCGTGCTGCTGAGTGTGGGGCTGGCGCTGCAAGAGCTGTCGCAGAATTTCATTCTGCTGAGCCATCAAATCCTACACCATGGGAGCTAGAGGAGGTGGCGGGGGAACTTGCTCGTTCTGCCCGCAACGCTGCCTAGCTGCCATCTGAAAACATAGATTGCCGCCACTGTTATCCTGATTCATAATTCCGAATAATGCGCTTTATATCATACGAAAAGAAAATGTCATAACATAACATTAATTCGAACGAGGATAACATGGTTACAAACATTCCACTGATCCCAAAAGCTCTCATGGGCTACATCAATTAGGGGAAAGTACCCGTAAGCCTAGTCCAAAATCTGTCGTTAACTAAGCTCGTGTGGGTTTCTATCCTCCTAAAGCGTCAAAATGACTCATCAACCCTGAGTAGTGGAAGCGACACTGGATACGGGTGAAGGGGGCATCTCAGAGGCAATCGCATTGGTACCAGGGGCTGGTCCTAACTCCTCAAGAGCCTCCTCTCCCTCGCTTCCGGCCTTGTTGGCCTCCATCTCCAGGTGGTGCATGTCTAGGTGGTCATTAGCTTCCTCAAGCTCCTCCTACACATCATGGAGCTGGTTTTCCAGGACATCAATGGTGTTGTCCCGAATCTCCACCTGCTGCTCCAGGGTGGCGATGCACTGGCTCAATCGCTCCACCTGTAGGTCCCTTTCCACCAATTTGGAGGACAGGTCGACCATGAAGTCCTCTCGGCTGTCGAGGGTGAGCTTGGTGGTCTAAGCGAGGTTAGCAAGATGTGCCATAGCGTCGCTCTGTAGGGCCTGAAGGTGGTACAGTGTGCTCATGTACTGAACAGTGACCCTCCCAACCAAGTCAGGATACATAGCCCATACGCCCTTCACATGGCTCACACGGTTGCACCGCATGGGGTCATCCCTCTTCTCGGCGAGGAAGAGTCCAGTGGGTTCATTACCATCTCCAGGGGATGGTAGCCATAGAAAGTCATCAGGGTCTTCAAAGCTGCTGCCTCGGTGGTGTCGTCTATCCTGAATCCAACGATCTCGAAGTCAAGGGAACACCAACTCGACTAAAGGGGATGAATCTCTAGAGTCAGCCAGACTCGGCAACGTGGCACCCGATGCTCCTCGTACAGCTGCACTGTGCACAAATGGGGCGTAGGGTAACCGGCTGAGTTGAGCACTTCCCACAAGATGGAAGGAAAACCATCGTGAGAAAGGAAATCAGAAATGAAACGAGTGTCTCCTCCATTGGCGGGAGTGGGTGAAGTCATATGTGGAAGAGGGTCAGATGTAAAGATTATGGTGTAAGAAGATAAATAAAAGAGCCTGGGTGGTTTAAAAAGAAGTGGGTTAGATCCAATTTTTACTCCTTTAATTTCTAATCCTTTTAGTTTTTATAATGCATGCATGTTGAAAATAACGTCTCCTCACTGAATCAGAAGGGTGCTTTTTAGGGCGTCCTTAACAATTCTAAGACTGGCCCATAGGGCCTACTTAATTAGCCACCTATTTTCCCACTATTCCTAAGGCCTTTCGTCCTAGGTCTAACGTTCTAGTCCTAACGATTCCAATCCTGATTTCTAAGCATGTTTTATATTAGAAAAGTGGGTATTCATGGTTTATTGCTTTCTCTGTGGTGGTATTTGCTCCGATACCATCTGTGGCGGAACCGCCCAAATTATTCTAGCTTAAGTGCCCAAGTCACGCCTTAAAGGCCGTCACACACTTAAATCGGAATAACCCGTCAGTCCCTCAGATCTAGTCTGATAAAGCCACTTATCCAAGATCAAATACCACAAGCTCACTCGAAGGTGAGTCACAGAGGAATTACAATAAAACAGGAAGCCACAAATTAAAATACTAGAGTTATTACATAAATCGGAGTTTTTCAAATAACTAAAATAAGCTCATAAGATAGATTGCAGCGGATAATCGATATCGTCGAGAAATGAGGAATAGGACAAGGCCTAGCCCACTAATCCTCCTGCTCCTCTCCTGCTGGAGCAGCATCCCACTCGACCGTCCAACTCGGTGGCAGGGTGGTAGGCCAAGTCACACCATCAACCATATCCTGAAGCGTACCTGTAAAAATTATGCCACAAGCAAGGCTAAGTATACTAATACTTAGCTAGACTTACCCGGTGTGAGGAATCTACTCCTCTACCTCTAGACCATGCAGCTGTTTGGCTGAGGGGTTTGGTTTGCCAAAAGCACTAGCTTAGTCTAAAATCCAATTTAGCTTCTCCAATTCTAGAATTATTAATTTAGCTAAGTTTGCTCCTTCTAAGCATACATGGTAGCAACCATTTAGTACAATCAACACGTTATCTCAAGTAAAACCTCATTTCACTTCTTACTCAATGTAGTACAAGGGGTCAAGCAGTCTCATTAGCTGCGAGAAGCAGACGATTCGAATCGAGTTTTAACCTTGCAAGGTAAACCTAAACACACGACATGTAGGGGCACTCCGTCCCCACACATATCAATCGTCCCCATCGATTCCCCATTCGTGGCCAGGACTCACCGCCTTGGCATACAATGCTCCACTGACCCCGGCTGCCACCATGCAGTGACCGCACTTGTACCCACCATAGCTAGCATGGGAGACGCAGTCTCAGGACACGTGAGGGGTAAAGTCCGCGCCCGGCTTCACTCAGGTACTAGGTTTACCGGTTACCATATTCCTCGACATGTGTTTAGTACATTCAAACGCTTGACTCAGGTATCCACACATTAATCCTTAATTCCTTTTCCCGTCTCATGGACAAGGCATCCACCCTGGATCCAAGTCCATAGACCATCATAGTTCCCGTTATCAAGATGAATACAATCAATTTCCTGACCTCGCGCGAGTGCTAGAAAAATCACTCGACTTCTATCAAGATCCTGATTAGCAAAGCAGCTATTCGACCTAGCATACTAGTATTCATCTCAAAAGGAATCCTACGTTCATGCAACTAAGGGTTTCAAGCAACTCCTACACTTAAGTGCCCGGTACAAGCCTACAAACATTAAGTGTAGTAAAATAGCATATATTTAAATGGTTATGTATAAAACCGGGGCTTTCCTTCAATTGTTAAGGCTGTGGGAGATCCTCGATGGCAGACTCGGGAGCTAGCTCCTGATCTTCCTCGTGGATAGCTCCTTGCTCAGGGATGAGCACGCACTCTCCATCAGCGAGGTTGCAATCTAATGGATGTAATGGATAAGATATATGTATGGTATGCTATGCAATTTAGCAACTAAAATTGTATGGTGAAGATTAATTAAAAGGAAATAGAGTTAAGTCTTGCTATTGGAGATTTTTGGGGTATACTTAGTAAATTAGGGTCAAGTTTGATTATTGGATGGTTAGATTATATTTTTTTGTTCCACTGATATTCCTCTTCCTGTCTTAGTGATATTTTATCAAGATTCTTAGCTGCATTTATTGGGGTGAGACTTATTATTTTTCCCAATGTATCTTTCCTTTTTCCTTTTCTTTTATGCATTTAAGGTGAATTTGAACTACATGCCAGTGTTATAAAGTTCCAAAAATTCTGTAAAAATTACAGTGGCTTCTCACTGGTGTATAACTCTCTGTCTCAAAATTTGGGGCTTAAAAAGTGAGGGGTTCTTTCTGTACAAAATTATCAAATGTTTGGGCAGAGGGGGTGCTTTGAACTACAACTCTCTTTTAACAGTGGGTTATTCTCTAAGGCTTATTTTTTCTGGCATTTAGGTGTAATAACATGGCTTTGCACAAATTTTTAGCCACTAATAATTATTAGTTATTTTACTATGATTTTCTAAATTTTCTAGCCAATTGGGTGCTTTCTACTACCACTATACATGAAAAATATCAAACAACAAATTTCTAAATTTTCCTATTTTCTTTTTTGCGCAAGAGCAATCATTCTAGAATTTGGCAACTTTTTGCTTAAGGGAAAGGGGGTAGGAATTTCTTGAATTAAATGGCCTTTTTCATGAGGTAGGGGCAATGAGTGTGATTTTATAGTTTTGAGTAAATTTTCATTTTTCTCTGGTGGTCTACTTCATCAACAAATTAGTAAAAATTTATTTACCCAGTGTTTCAAATTTTTGGCCTCCTTATGATTTAATTGGAACATGACTGAAAATCAAGTTTTAATTGTTCACCCCACTTAAGGTGATGGGCTAGGGTGTTTATTATTTTTGTAGGGGTGTTCTAGTAGTTAGGAGTCCACTAAATTTGTTGCAGCCCTCCCAAGTTATTGGACCCACGTGCACCAATCTTTGCCATAATGGCCTCAGATGGCTATGCACATGTACCGTGTAACTTAACAAGGCTATCACGAGTTCAACAACCTGAACTCATCATCCCAAGGATCTCCCACCATACATGCATATTACAGTACTCACATTCGATACACACACTTTGGAGATAAGAGCGGAAGACTTTACAAAACATTCTTTTTATTTCTAAAACTGAAGGTTATTACATATGAAGAGTTATATTTATTACAAGTCCTGATATACTCAAAGTGCATAACTTATTACAATAGCAGGAAGGTAGGAACCCTCCAAAGCTTATACATAAGCCTAACTAATCCTCCTCAAGAACTGGAAACGCCCTTCAGCCTCAAGAACACCTAGAGTACTCCTCATCACCTACAACAATATGGGTTCAAAAACCCTGAGTACGGAGTGTACTTTCGCAAGTATTACCCAACTTTACCAGAGAGCTCTTGATTTTAGACATCCAACAAAATTTGTCCCATGATGTTTGGAATTTTCTACTATTTTTGGCACTATTCTCAAGTTCTCTAGAAAAGGAAAAGGCCAAACTGTGAACAGTATCGGGCCCAATATCGCCACTCGGCCCACGCAAGAGGACAAAGCCGGCCCATGGCTAGCAGCCCGCGTTCCTGCATTGGCGTTTTTGCCAGAAGGACCCTCGCGCACAGATAAATCTAGTACGGGCTCGATCTACTGTTGGTATGTCTTGCTGACAAAATCACTTAAGCCCCTCGACTTCGTTTCTTTCGCAAGGTCCCGTCCACGACACCGCCACACCCAACTCCGGCGATCTAGTGCCGGACTGGCCACCATGGCGCAACATAGACGACGGCGATGGTACCCATGTGATCCCTGAACCACGGTGGTCCAGAGTATGGGCTTAAGCGATCCACGGCGGTGCTCTAGATCTAGCGAACCCACAACCGAGACAGCGTGATGGTAGCGTTCTAACGAAGGACTTGGAAAGCACCGGTGGAGCACTAAGGACATAGTGCTCACATAAATTTGATCAGAGAAGTCATGAATCGAGCGATCGATGATTAGGTGGTTACCTGCGGCGTTCTGCGACGTTGAGGCCATGTTCTGCACAAACCAGAACAGTAGAAAATAAACCATTGACACGGTGAGCTTCACCATTAGGGGAAGACACCAGAACACAAAGCTAGAGGTGCGGGGTCATACCGAGTATGCTTGACCACGAGGAGACAGAGAGAAACATGAGCGTGATCACCATTTGCAGGAGGTTGGCGCTCAGCTTTGGAGTACAACAAACTTGGTGGCTGGGAAAGGTTTACACCGACTGAACACCCGAGCTACCTCTCCCACGTAATGGACACTATCTAGAGGTCGAGGGCAGGAGAACAGGTCCACTAAACCTAGCACTTGAGGCACTGCATACATAGGTAACTATCCTTGATCTTTGTCTGATATTTGTCCAAAACTCAGTGGAGATGAAACCCCAGGGCGCCAGCACTGCAGAAGCTAATACATGTGGTTCCCATGCACAAACACCTCACCATTCCATGACCAGCTCAAATATCAGTTTGTCCATTTCTGCAGCTAGTAGACATAATGGATATGTCCTCCACTTGTGGATAGGTTCAATGGTTTAGAGTGGATATTTTCCACAGGGAGGTGAGGCTTCTAGACATTGGTCCAACACTTCACCCATGGCTCCAGCTGTTCAGTCGAGGGAAGCATTAAAGATCACTGAACTTGAGTTGGTTTATAGGCTCAGCACAAATATCTACTCTGCCCAGAAATTTAGACATAGAGGAGAGCAGATAAGGATCTACTGCTCCCAATCAGTCCAAAACTTAGATATTTCAGAGGGAAGAGGCATCTCCCTTGGCCACGCATTTTACTCTTATCTCCATCCACATATTCAAGTAACACCAGCAGGGAAAAGGATCTTCTTCATTTACCAACTGAAACTCTGAATTCAACTAAATTAGGTCTGCTGCTTCCATTCCCCTCCTCACTGTTTAAGCCCTTGGATTTTACAATTCCCCTTAACAATAGACTAGACTTACTTAACCAAAATTACTCTCCAAACCAAGCTCTATCACTTTGGTATGACACCCCAGACTGAAACCATACTAATTAGAAGTTATGGTACTCCAAAGTACAGCTAGAGTCACTGAAAATTCAGTTTTAGAAAATCTGAAACAGCACCACAGAGTCTAACAGAGGAAGTTTAGAGGTGTTTTACTCCCATTTTTTTGTAGAACCAAGTCCAGCCCTCTTGATAAAACTTATTCTCTGTACTATGGACTCCAACTTTGCCACATAGTTCATAGTCCAAAACCACAAGAGTTGGTCGCAATAGGGCTCTAAACATTGCATCGCGCACTGATTTCAGACATTCAGTTCTGAATAGACTAAGTCACCAACCACCTGAGAGTCAAACTTTGAGCAGCTGTTACACCGCTTTTTATGTGGGATCATGCCCATCATCCTTTAATAAAGTTGTTCACCATTAGGTGATCTTCACTTCGTCTACAAGAACCTTAGTCCAAAACCTTATAGAACAACCACAAAAGGGCTCCAAACTTGGCACCATACAACAAATTTCAAATTTCAGAACTGAACCAAATTCAGTTACAGGAATGCCTAGCAGCTGGTCTTTGGGGGCATTTTTATCCACTTTTTATGTGGGAACAAGCCAAAGTCACTTAAAGAAACTTGTACACCATCATATGGGCTTCAACTTCTCTATAAATACCATAGCACAAAACATTATAGAACAGCCACAAACCAGCTCCAAAACTGCACTAAAAATGCTAATTTCAGACTTTCAGTTCTGAATAAACTAAGTCAACAACAATCTGATAATCCAACTTTGTCAAAGTTTTTATCCACTTTTTTATAGGATCATTCCAAACACACTTAAATAAATTTGTCCCACATTATATGGTCTTCACTTATTCTACAAACACCACATCACAAAACCTTATAGAATAGCCACAAATAGGCTTCAAAACTGCTATCAAAACACTGAAATTCAGTTTCAGTTACTGATTCCAATCTGAAAATTCAGAAATACAGCAGCACCACTTGGAACCACTCTTCTTCCTAGGTTCCAAATGCTTCTAGGGAAAGTTTCTTAATAAAGTTTATACTCCTATAGTTCCTCTAGAAGTTTTACATAGTGACCATTAACCAAAGCCTCTTGAATTCGAAACTACAATAGCTCAAAGTTTGCTCCAATTGCTGAAATTCAGACTCTGAATTCTACTAAGTCTGAAATCCAGAAACTCTGTTAGCTCTACTTTGGATTAGTTTTTCTCCATGTTACAAATAGATTTAGGGCTAGGTGACTCAACCAAACCTATACTCCTCATATAGCTCTATAACTATGTTATAATGACCATCTTTAAAATGGTTCTAGATTGGAAGTTACAAGGGTTCAAAGTTGACTAGTTTATATTATTTTCAGCAATTCCAAAATGAACCCAAAACTAAATTTTTGTACGTAACTCCCAATTCTTCCACACAACTTGGGAACCTCCAAATAAGAAAGTTATTCACTTTTCCAAGCTCTACAACTTTGGTATATGAACTTTTAACCAGTCCTTTCTAGATTTTAAATTTATTTTTTGGGCTAGTTTAGAGTTTCAAATGTGACTCCTTCTCATCTAGTGATTTACCAGCTCAATTCATACTCCTAAAAGACAAGTGACTCCTTAATCTCAATCCAACTCTAGTACATGAAACTCATGTCCAAAGTGTCCTTGGTTTAGGAGTTGTTTTTTTTTTCATCGACAATTCCAAGCAAGGTTTTCAAATCTCACTTAAGGTTCTTAAGGTTAATCTAGTTCCTCAATTAATTCTTCCACTTAACCCACCTTTGAAAGCAAAGTTGCTCTAGGTCCTAACTCTTACCATTAATACTTTAAATTCCAAGCCAACTTATTACTTGCTCAAGAGATGACTTCACTTTCCATCTCTTAAGCAAAGTTCTTAATCTGAGCCCTATACTCTTATACACAACACCATATTCATTGAAAATTTTTGACCTAGTGAATGCATTCTAGGTGTATCAAGCAGTTAATGCAAGTGCAGATGATGACATGACAAGGTTTTAGTTATCGTAACAACAGGGGTGTTATAGTCTTCCCCCCTAAAAAGAAATCTCGTCCCGAGATTTAAAACTCTAGTCTAGGTAATGTAAAAGGAAATGTGTCACCAGTTTCTTTACCCATTACACCTATAAGACAGGGGTGTGCCCCTATTGGTTCATACCAAAGACAAACTACACAAAACCTAGGACTTACAAGAACCTAGGAACTCAAGCACATGTTCTTCCAAATACTCCTTCGATTCCCATGTGGCTTCATCTTTCGTGTATTGGTTCCACTTTATCTCGTAAAACTCGATAACTCACGTTCGAGTGACCCGATCCTCATGATCTAACACCTTTATGGGATATTGCGAGGAGGTTAAACCTGGTTTATGGTTAACATCTGAAATCTCAATAACATGCTTGAGGACTCAAAAACATTTCTTTAACTGGGACACGTGGAACATGTTGTGCACTGTTGACAAATTCTTTGGCAACTGTACCTTATAAACTACTGGTCCACCAAATGAACTGAGTTCCAAGGCTTCACGAATAGGAAAAGGTAGTATATAAAAGAAAAGATAGGTAGCATGAATAGGATGGATGAAACATGTACTAAGCTACTATTTAGGGGGTTTAACTTAAAATTGTATGTCATGACGCATGTTCGTCCTATTCGTCCTCACAATTCTTGCCAACACATAATGGCTATCACGTTCCATGCTGGTGGCAATCCTACTTACTCCGTCATTTATCACTAGTCGCACTTTCATAGGGTTTAGTTAGTGTACCTACAGAAAATTGCATTATAGTTGTGGGTTAGTGGTTAGCATCCTAAACTAAGCCACCTTATAGTCCTGAACTTAACCATATACTATTTGCACTTCGACTATCAGGATTTGCTTATTCATTCTTAAGTTTTCCAAAATAATTTGGACTCAAAATCCTTTTGAAGTCTATCAAAGGATTACTTTAATATCCTTGTTAATGGGGGATCGCTCCGATACCAATCTGTGGCAGCCCTCCCAAGTTATCGAGCCCACGTGCACCAATCTTTGCCATAATGGTTTTAGATGGCTATGCACATGTAGCGTGTAACTTAACAAGGCTATCACGAGTTCAACAACCTGAACTCGTCATCCCAAGGATCTCCCACCATACAGGCATATTAGAGTAATCACATTCGATACACACACTTTAGAGATAAGAGCGAAAGACTTTACAAAACATTCTTTTTATTTCTAAAGCTGAAGGTTATTACATAGGAAGAGTTACATTTATTACAAGTCCTGATATACTCAAAGTGCATAACTTATTACAATAGCAGGAAGGTAGGAACCGTCCAAAGCTTATACATAAGCCTAACTAATCCTCCTCAAGAACTGGAAACGCCCTCCAGCCTCAGGAACACCTACAGTACTCCTCATCACCTACAACAACATGGGTTCGAAAACCCTGAGTACAGATTGTATTTTCGCAAGTCTTACCCGACTAAGGAAAAATGACTCTCAAGGATATGTTGGTTAAATAGGAATCAAGGAAAAGGCTTTAGCTAGAATCAACTTAGATACTTTTGCGGAAATAGCTTATTAAAGTGAGTCCTTACTTTCAATATTTTAACGCTAGATTAAATATTAATAGACTCTGGTTGCATCTAGTCTAATTTCACCATCTCATCAATACAACATCATTTTTATTCGTAATGTTTACATCCTGACTTAGGTTGCAGGTCAGAGAACAAGTCTCCACTCTCTGGGGATATAACAGCTATCCGAATCGATTTACTCAGCTGAGGATCTCTAACCACACGACATATGTTTCTCGTAACTCTTGCATATGTCTACCATTCCCACGGATCCTCCACTGCATGAACAGGTCCGCGCCACCCGAGCACACCACCCCTTTTAGGCGGTACTTTGCCAGGAGGGTACGTGCCACTCTCGCCATCTCTCCACTCCTAGTGCGCGATTGTCTTTTCATGTATGGAATAGTTGGGTTCAAGCTTACCCTGTCCCATATCCAGGGCATGTGGCCAGTTAAGATAGTCCTTGATCATACAGGCCTACATACGCATCTAATCCTTAATTAACCTAGGTGGAGCATCACCTGTTCCTAGACCAAGTCTCGATTTAAGTACTTCCATCCTTAGGATTGTTTTGTGTTCCTTAGGATGAAAAGAGCATTATAGGGAACTTTGCAGTAAGATCTCACCATGCTCCCAATGAAAATATTCTTGCAGGTAGAAGCCATCCTTCCTTAGGACAACCCCTGAGCTAGGCATTATTGCAAAAGGCAACCTCTATCCACAAGATCTAAGCAGGGCTAAGCATTTTTGTAAACAATATTTGATACTTCCAAAGAAGTATCTATAACAGGAATGGATATCAAGGTAGTCAATGCATCAAATAGTTTCCAAGCAATTTCTATAAACATAATGCACGTTTCACTAGACTTAAGTGTATAAAAGTCTTTTTAAAAATATAAGGAAGGGGTAAATGCACCGGGGCTTGCCTTTATTGTAGTGAAGAGGTTCCAGATCCCTCTATCCAATACCCAGTTAGATGGCTCCATCCACTTGAGGAGCAGGCACTGGAGTAGACTTCATCAAATACCACCTTGTCTAGGTGTTCTACAAGTCAATTACAAATACATGAATGCTTATGTAATGACATGTAATGCAAACTGTCACAAGGAGAGGTGGGGAACATAAACACCACAAACTAAAACACATGACAAATATACACATGGTTCTACACCACCAACACTTGCTAAAAGTGGCCAAATCGGATTCACTTAGGCAAACTAGAGAACTAATCCATCTTAGATGTCATCCAAAAGCTTAAAACTTCTTAAGCAACTGCATCTCTTCCGTAGGTAAACTTATCTCCTTTCCAAAGCACTAGATCCACTTGATTAGGGACTAACCAATTTATTTTGGGGCTTATAAAGTTTCTAGAGCAAATGGATTCCAAACAGCCTCAAACCTTTACCACACCCTCCACTATCCAAAACAAGGTTACTCAAAAATTTCCATAATTTTTGGCATTTTACTTTTATTTCTAAAATCCAAACAGTCCTTCCAAAAGCACCTTTAAGTCACTTAATATTTTTTAATTGCTCTAAAAATCCTAAAACCAACTTTACCAGAGAGATCTTGATTTTAGACATCCAACAAAATTTGTCCCATGATTTTTGGAATTTTCTACTATTTTTGGCACTATTCTCAAGTTCTCTAGAAAAGGAAAAGGCCAAACTCTGAACAGTATCGGGCCCAATATCACCACTCGGCCGACGCAAGAGGACAAAGTCGGCCCATGGCTGGCAGCCCACGTTCCTGCACTGGCGTTTTTGCCAGAAGGACCCTCACGCACAGATAAATCTAGTACGGGCCTGATCTACTGTTGGTCTGTCTTGCTTACAAAATCACTTAAGCCCCTTGACTTCGTTTCTTTCGCAAGGTCCCGTCCATGACACCACCACGCCCAACTCCAGCGATCTAGCGCCGGACTGGCCACCATGGCGCAACATAGATGACGGTGATGGTACCCATGTGAACCCTGAACCACGATGGTCCAGAGTATGGGCTTAAGCGATCCACGGCGGCGCTCTAGATCTAGCGAACCCACAACCGAGACACCATGATGGTAGCGTTCTAATGAAGGACTTGGAAAGCACCGGTGGAGCACTAAGGACATGGTGCTCACATAAATTTGATCAGAGAAGTCGTGAATCGAGCGATCGATGATTAGGTGGTTACCGGCGGCGTTCTGCGACGTTGAGGCCATGTTCTGCACAAACCAGAACAGTAGAGAATAAACCATTGACACTGTGAGCTTCACCATTAGTGGAAGACATCAGAACACAAAGCTAGAGGTGCGGGGTCATACCGAGTTTGCTTGACCACGAGGAGACAGAGAGAAACACGAGCGTGATCACCATATGCAGGAGGTTGGCGCTCAGCTTTGGAGTATAACAAACTTGGTGGCTGGGAAAGGTTTACACTGACTGAACACCAGAGCTACCTCTCCAACATAATGGACACTATCTAGAGGTCGAGGGCAGGAGAACAGGTCCACTGAACCTAGCACTTGAGGCACTGCATACGTAGGTAACTATCCTTGATCTTTGTCTGATATTTGTCCAAAACTCACTGGAGATGAAACCCCAGGGTGCCAGCACTACAGAAGCTAATACACGTGGTTCCCATGCACAAAAATCTCACCATTCCATGACCAGCTCAAATATCAGTTTGTCCATTTCTGCAGCTAGTAAACATAATGGATATGTCCTCCACTTGTGGATAGGTTCAATGGTTTAGAGTGGATATTTTTCACAGGGAGGTGAGGCTTCTAGACCTTGGTCCAACACTTCACCCATGGCTCCAGCTGTTTAGTCGTGGGAAGCACTAAAGATCACTGAACTTGAGCTGGTTTACAGGCTCAGCACAAATATCTACTATGCCTAGAAATTCAGACATAGAGGAGAGCAGATAAGATCCACTGCTCCCAATCAGTCCAAAGCTTAGATATTTCAGTGGGAAGAGGCATCTCCCTTGGCCACGCATTTTACTCTTATCTCCATCCACATATTCAAGTAACACCAGCAGGGAAAAGGATCTTCTTCATTTACCAACTGAAACTCTGAATTCAAGTAAATTAGGTCTGCTGCCTCCATTCCCCTCCTCACTGTTTAAGCCCTTGGATTTTACAAATCCCCTTAACAATAGACCAGACTTACTTAACCAAAATTACTCTCCAAACCAAGACCTATCACTTTGGTATAACACCACAGACTGAAACCATACTAATCAAAAGTTATGGTACCCCAAAGTACAGCCAGAGTCACCAAAAATTCAGTTTCAGAAAATCTGAAACAGCACCACTGAGTCTGACAGAGGATGTTTAGAGGTGTTTTACTCCCATTTTTTGTAGAACCAAGTCCAACCCTCTTGATAAAACTTATTCTCTGTACTATGGACTCCAACTTTGCCACATAGTTCATAGTCCAAAACCACAAGAGTTGGTCACAATAGGGCTCTAAACGTTGCATCACGCACTAATTTCAGACATTCAGTTCTGAATAGACTAAGTCACCAACCACCTGACAGTCAAACTTTGAGCAGCTGTTACACTGCTTTTTATGTGGGATCATGCCGATCATCCTTTAATAAAGTTGTTCACCATTAGGTGATCTTCACTTCCTCTACAAAAACCCCAGTCCAAAACCTTATAGAACAACCACAAAAGGCTCCAAACTTGGCACCATACAACAAATTTCAGATTTCAGAACTGAACCAAATTCAGTTACAGGAATGCCTAGCAGCTGATCTTTGGGGGCATTTTTATCCACTTTTTATGTGGGAACAAGCCAAAGTCACTTAAAGAAACTTGTTCACCATCATATGGGCTTCAACTTCTCTATAAATACCATAGGACAAAACATTATAGAACAGCCACAAACCAGCTCCAAAACTGCACTAAAAATGCTAATTTTAGACCTTCAGTTCTTAATAAACTAAGTCAACAACAATCTGATAATCCAACTTTGGCAAAGTTTTTCTCCACTTTTTGTATAGGATCATTCCAAACACACTTAAAGAAAGTTGTTCCACATTATATGGTCTTAACTTATTCTACAAACACCACAACACAAAACCTTATAGAGTAGCCACAAATAGGCTTCAAAAATGCAACCAAAACACTGAAATTCAGTTTCAGTTACTGTTTCCAATTTGAAAATTCAGAAATACAGCAGCACCACTTGGAACCACTCTTCTTCCTCGGTTCTGAATGCTTCTAGGGAAAGTTTCTTAATAAAGTTTATACTCCTATAGGTCCTCTAAAAGTTTTATATAGTGACCATTAACCAAAGCCTCTTGAATTCCAAACTACAATAGCTCAATGTTTGCTCCAATTGCTGAAATTCAGACTCTGAATTCTACTAAGTCTGAAATCCAGAAACTCTGTTAGCTCTAATTTGGATTAGTTTTTCTCCATGTTCCAAATAGATTTTGGGCTAGGTGACTCAACCAAACTTATACTCCTCATATAGCTCTATAACTATGTTATAATGATCATCTTTAAAATGGTTCTAGATTAGAAGTTACAAGGGTTCAAAGTTGACTAGTTTATATTATTTTCAGCAATTCCAAAATGAACCCAAAATTGAATTTATGTACTTAACTCCCAATTCTTCCACACAACTTGGGAACCTCCAAATAAGAAAGTTATTCACTTTTCCAAGCTCTACAACTTTGGTATATGAACTTTTAACCAGTCCTTTCTAGATTTTAAATTTCTTTCTTGGGCTAGTTTAGGTTTTCAAATGTGACTCCTCATCTAGTGATTTACTAGCTCAATTCATACTCCTAAAAGACAAGTGACTCCTTAATCTCAATCCAACTCTAGTACATGAAACTCATGTCCAAAGTGTCCTTGGTTTAGGAGTTGTTTTTTTTCATCCACAATTCTAGACAAGGTTTTCAAATCTCACTTAAGGTTCTTAAGGTTAATCCAGTTCCTCAAATAATTCTTCCACTTAACCCACCTTTGAAAGCAAAGTTGCTCTAGGTCCTAAGTCTTACCTTTAACACTTTAAATTCCAAGCCAACTTATTACTTGCTCAAGAGATGACTTCACATTCCATCTCTTAAACAAAGTTCTTAATCTGTGCCCTATACTCTTATACACAACACCACATTCATTGAAAATTTTTGGCCTAGTAAATGCATTCTAGGTGTATCAAGCAGTTAATGCAAGTGCAGATGATGACATGACAAGGTTTTAGTTATCGTAACACCAGGGGTGTTATAGTCTTCCCCTCTAAAAAGAAATCTCGTCCTGAGATTTAAAACTCTAGTCTAGGTAATGTAAAAGGAAATGTGTCACCAGTTTCTATCCCCATTACACCTATAAGACAGGGGTGTGCCCCTATTGGTTCATACCAAAGACAAACTACACAAAACCTAGGACTTACAAGAACCTAGGAACTCAAGCACATGTTCTTCCAAATACTCCTTCGATTCCCATGTGGCTTCATCTTTCGTGTATTGGTTCCACTTTATCTCGTAAAACTCGATAACTCACCTTCGAGTGACCCGATCCTTATGATCTAACACCTTTATGGGATATTGCGAGGAGGTTAAACCTAGTTTATGGTTAACATCTGAAATCTCAATAACATGCTTGAGGACTCAAAAACATTTCTTTAACTGGGACACGTGGAATATGTTGTGCATTTTTGACAAATTCTTTGGCAACTGTACCTTATAAACTACTGGTCCACCAAATGAACTGAGTTCCAAGGCTTCACGAATAGGAAAAGGTAGTATAGAAAAGCAAAGATAGGTAGCATGAATAGGATGCATGAAACATGTACTAAGCTACTATTTAGGGGTTTAACTTAAAATTGTATGTCATGATGCATGCTCGTCCTATTCGTCCTCACAATTCTTGCCAACACATAATGGCTATCACTTCCATGGCGGTGGCAATCCTACTTACTCCGTCATTTATCACTAGTCGCACTTTCCTAGGGTTTAGTTAGTGTACCTACAGAAAATTGCATTATAGTTGTGGGTTAGTGGTTAGCATCCTAAACTAAGCCACCTTATAGTCCTTAACCATATACTATTTGCACTTCGACTATCAGGATTTGCTTATTCATTCTTAAGTTTTCCAAAATAATTTGGACTCAAAATCCTTTTGAAGTCTATCAAAGGATTACTTTAATATCCATGTTAATGGGGGATCGCTCCGATACCAATATGTGGCAGCCCTCCCAAGTTATCGGGCCCACGTGCACCAATCTTTGCCATAATGGCCTCAGATGGCTATTGAAAGTCGCCTAGAGGGGGGTGAATAAGCGGAATCTGAAATTTACAAACTTTAAGCACAACTACAAGCCGGGATTAGCGTTAGAAATAAAACCGAGTCCGAGAGAGAGGGTGAAAACAAATCAAAGGCAAATGAAGCGGATGACACGGTGATTTGTTTTACCGAGGTTCGGTTCTTGCAAACCTACTCCCCGTTGAGGTGGTCACAAAGACCGGGTCTCTTTGAACCCTTTCCCTCTCTCAAACGGTCACCTAGACCGAGTGAGCTTTTCTCCTTAATCAAACGGGTCACTTAGACCCCTACAAGGACCACCACACAATTGGTGTCTCTTGCTTTGATTATAAGTTGCTTGAGAACAAGAAAGAGGAAGAAGAAAAGCGATCCAAGCGACAAGAACTCAATGAACACAAAAGTCTCTCTGTCACAAGCCACTAAGTCTTTGGAATGAGTTTTGGGACTTGGAGAGGATTTGATCTTTTGTTTTGTGTCCTGGAGTGAAGTCTAGAGCTCTTGTATTAAATGCAAATTGCTGGAAACTTGGATATCTTCAAGTGTGGTGGTTGGGGGTATTTATAGCCCCAACCACCAAAACAACCGTTGGGGAGGCTGTCTGTCGATAGGCGCACCGGACAGTCCAGTGCGCCAGCAATGTCACCCAACCATTGTGGTTCTGACGGTTTCGACCGGTGGAGCTCTGACATGTTGGGGCACCGAACAGTCCTGTGCCGCACCGGACAGGCACTGTTCACTGTCCGGTACGCCTTCTGGCGCTGCTCTGACTCTGCGCGCGCTGTCCGCGCACTGTTCACTGTTGCTTTTGCAGACGACCGTTGGCGCAGTAGTCGTTGCTCCGCTTGGCACACCGGACAGTCCGGTGCTACACAGGACAGTCCAGTGAATTATAGCGGAGTGACTTTCCAAAAACCCGAAGCTAAGGAGTTCAGAGTGGATCTCCCTGGTGCACCGGACACTGTCTGGTGCGCAAGACTAGGCAACCTTCGGTTGCTTTTATCCTTTCTTTTTGAACCCTAACTTAGATCTTTTTATTGGTTTGTGTTGAACCTTTGGCACCTGTGGAACATACAATCTAGAGCAAACTAGTTAGTCCAAGTGTTTGTGTTGGGCAATTCAGCCACCAAAATTATTTAGGAAAAGGTTTGACCCTATTTCCCTTTCAATCTCCCCCATTTTGGTGATTGATGCTAACACAAACCAAAGCAATGTATAAGTGCAGAATTGAACTAGTTTGCATAAGGTAAGTGCAAAGGTTGCTTGGAACTAAACCAATATTATATTTCTACTAGATATGCATGGATTTCTTTCTTCTATTTTAACATTTTGGACCACGCTTGCACCACTAGTTTTGTTTTTGCAAATTCTTTGGAAAAATTCTTTTCAAAAACCTTTTGCAAGAAGTTAAGGGTATATGAATAAGATTGAAAGAAGCATTTTCAAGATTTGAAATTTTCTTCCCCTGTTTTAAATGCTTTTCCTTTGACTCAAACAAAACTCCCCCTTAATGAAATTCTCCTCTTAGAGTTCAAGAGGGTTTTAGATATCAATTTTTGAAGGTGGTTATACCAATTTGAAATATGTCAAAAAATAAGATACCAATTGAAAACTTCTTTAAAAACTTTTGAAATTGGTGGTGGTGCGGTCCTTTTGCTTTGGGCTTATACTCTCTCCCCCTTTGGCATTAATCGCCAAAAACGGAGACTTTGTGAGCCCTTTGGAAATTTTCTCCCCCTTTGGCAAACAATATATGAGTGAAAGATTATACCAATCTAGAGAGATGATGGAATACCGGCAAAGAGGAAATAATATCGATGGAGTTGAGTGGAAGCGTCGTCTTTGCCGAGTACTCCATTTTCCTTTCAATTCTATGACTAAGCATAAGAGTATACTTGAAAACATATTAGTCATAGTCATAAAAGAGATATGATCAAAGGTATATAAATGAGCTATGTGTGCAACGTATCAATCAAAATTTCGAGAATCAAGGATGTTTAGTTCATTCCTAAGTTTGGTAAAGGTTTTCTCATCTAATGGTTTGGTAAAGATATCGACTAATTGTTCTTTGGTGCTAACATAAGCAATCTCGATATCCCCCCTTTGTTGGTGATCTCTCAAAAAATGATACCGAATGGCTATGTGCTTAGTGCGGCTGTGTTCAACGGGATTATCCGCCATGCGGATTGCACTCTCATTATCACATAGGAGAGGGACTTTGCTAAATTTGTAGCCATAGTTCCTGAGGGTTTGCCTCATCCAAAGTAATTACGCGCAACAATGACCTGCGGCAATATACTCGGCTTCAGCGGTAGAAAGAGCTACTGAGTTTTGTTTCTTTGAAGCCCAAGACACCAGGGATCTCCCCAGAAACTGACAAGTCCCTGATGTGCTCTTCCTATCAATTTTACACCCTGCCCAATCAGCATCTGAATATCCTAATAAATCAAAAGAGGATCCCCTGGGGTACCAAAGACCAAACTTAGGAGTATGAACTAAATATCTCAAGATTCTTTTCACGGCCCTAAGGTGAAGTTCCTTATGATCGTCTTGGAACCTTGCACACATACATACGGAAAGCATAATATCCGGTCGAGATGCACATAAATAGAGTAGAGATCCTATCATCGACCAGTATACCTTTTGATCAACGGATTTACCTCCCGTGTCAAGGTCGAGATGCCCATTGGTTCCCATGGGTGTCTTGATGGGCTTGGCATCCTTCATTCCAAACTTGGTGCGTATGTCTTGAATGTACTTTGTTTGGCTAATGAAGGTGTCCTCTTGGAATTGCTTGACTTAAAATCCTAGAAAATACTTCAACTCCCCCATCATCGACATCTCGAATTTTTGAACCATGATCCTACTAAACTCTTCACAAGTAGATTTGTTAGTAGACCCAAATATGATATCATCAACATAAATTTGGCATACAAACAAATCTTTTGCAATAGTTTTAGTAAAGAGAGTAGGATCGGCTTTACCGACTTTGAGCCATTAGTGATAAGAAAATATCTTAGGCATTCATACCATGCTCTTGGGGCTTGCTTGAGCCCATAAAGCGCCTTTGAGAGTTTGTAAACATGATTAGGGTACTCACTATCTTCAAAGCCAGGAGGTTGCTCAATGTAGACCTCTTCCTTGATTGGTCCATTGAGGAAGGCACTTTTCATGTCCATTTGATAGAGCTTAAAGCCATGGTAAGTAGCATAGGCAAGTAATATGCGAATTGACTCAAGCCTGGCTACGGGTGCATAGGTTTCACCAAAATCCAAACCATCGACTTGTGAATAACCCTTGGCCACAAGTCGTGCTTTGTTCCTTATCACCACACCATGCTCATCTTGCTTGTTGCGAAATACCCACTTGGTACCTACAACATTTTGGTTAGGACGTGGAACTAAATGCCAAACTCATTCCTCGTGAAGTTGTTGAGTTCCTCTTGCATTGCCAACACCCAATCCGAGTCTCTTAGTGCATCCTCTACCCTGTATGGCTCAATAGAGAAAACAAAAGAGTAATGCTCACAAAAATGTGCGACTCGAGATCGAGTGGTTACCCCTTATGAATATCGCCGAGGATGGTGTTCACGGGGTGATCTCTTTGAATCGCCTGGTGGACTCTTGGGTGTGGCAGTCTTTGACACTGTCCTTCTTGGTCATCTTCCTTGTCATTATCTTCTTCATCTCCCCCTTGATTATTGACCTCATCTTGAGGTGGCTCATCTTCTTCTTCTTCATTATCTTGAGCCGATTCCACATCTTGGGTTGGTGGAGATGCTTGTGTGGAAGATGACGGTTGATCTTGTGCTTGTGCAGGCTCTTCGGATTACTTAGGACACACATCCCCAATGGACATGTTCCTTAGTGCGACGCATGGAGCCTCTTCATCATCTAGCTCATCAAGATCAACTTGCTCCACTTAGGAGCCATTAGTCTCATCAAACACAATGTCACAAGAAACCTCAACTAATCCAGTGGATTTGTTGAAGACTCTATATGCCCTTGTGTTTGAGTCATAACCAAGTAAAAAGCCTTCTACAGCCTTAGGAGCAAATTTAGATTTTCTACCTCTTTTAACAAGAATAAAGCATTTGCTACCAAAGACTCTGAAATATGAAACATTGGGCTTTTTACCGGTGAGGAATTCATATGATGTTTTCTTGAGGATTCAGTGAAGGTAGAGCTGGTTGATGGAGTAGCAGGCGATGTTAATCGCCTTGGCCCAAAACAGGTTCGATGTCTTGTATTCATCAAGCATGGTCCTCGCCATGTCAAGTAGAGTTCTATTATTCCTATCCACTACACCATTTTGTTGTGGCATGTAGGGAGAAGAGAACTCATGCTTGATGCCCTCCTCCTCAAAGAAACCTTCAATTTGAGAATTCTTGAACTCCGTCCCATTGTCGCTTCTTATTTTCTTGATCCTTAATCCAAACTCATTTTGAGCCCGTCTCAAGAATCCCTTTAAGGTTTCTTGGGTTTGAGATTTTTCCTGCAAAAAGAATACCCAAGTGAAGCGAGAATAATCATCCACAATAACAATACAGTATTTACTCCCGCCAATGCTTATGTAAGCGATCAGGCCGAATAGATCCATGTGGAGTAGCTCCAGTGGCCTGTCAGTCGTCATGATGTTCTTGTGTGGATGATGAACACCAACTTGCTTCCCTGCTTGACATGCGCTACAAATCCTGTCTTTCTCAAAATTAACATTTGTCAGTCCCAAAATGTGCTCTCCCTTTAGAAGCTTATGAAGATTCTTCATCCCAACATGGGGCTAGTCGGTGATGCCAGAGCCAACCCATATTAGTCTTAGCAATTAAGCAAGTATTGAGTTCAGCTCTATTGAAATCAACTAAGTACAACTGACCCTCTAATACTCCCTTAAATGCTATTGAATCATCACTTCTTCTAAAGACAGTAACATTCTTTTCTCCCCTGTCATGTGGTTTGTGCACCAGCTATCAATGATCCAACTTGAGCCCCCGGATGCATAAACCTACAAAAAAAGTTTAGGCCTTGTTCTTAGGTACCCAAACGGTCTTGGGTCCTTTCACATGAGAAACAAGCACATTGGGTACCCAAACACAAGTCTTTGACCCCTTGTGTTTGCCCCCAACATATTTGGCAAATACTTTGCCTGATTTGTTAGTGAGCACATATGAAGCATCAAATGTTTTAAATGAAACATTAGGTTCATTTGATGCAATAGGAGTTTTCTTTTTAGGCATTTTAACATGTGTAGAATGCCTAGAGCTAGAAGCCTCATTCTTATAAATAAAAGCATGGTGAGAAACAGAATGAGTCTTCTTGGCATGAATTCTTCTAATCTTATCCTCGGGATAACTAACAAGATATAAAATATAGCCCTCGTTATCCTGAGGCATGGGAGCTTAGCCCTTAACAAAATTAGACAATCTTTTAGGGGCATTAAGCTTGACATTGCCTTCCTGTTGGAAGTCAATGCCATCCTTAATGCCAGGGCGTCTCCCACTATAGAGCATGATCCTAGCAAATTTAAATTTTTCATTTTATAACTCATGCTCATTGATTTTAGCAGTTAGTTGAGCTATGTGATCATTTTGTTGTTTAGTTAAAGCTAGGTGATCATGAATAGCATCAACATTAATGTCTCTACATCTAGTGCAAATAGAAACATGACTGACAGTAGATGTAGAGGGTTTGCAAGTATTTAATTCATCAATCTTAGCATTTAACATGGCATTCTCATTTCTAAGATTGGAAATAGAAACATTGCAAACATTTAAATCCTTAGCCTTAGTAATTAATTTATCATTCTCAATCTTAAGGCTAGAAAGTGATTCATTCAATTTATCAATCTTAGCAATAAAATTGGCATTTTCATTTCTAAGACTAACAATTGAATCATCACAAACATTTGAATTCTCAACCTTAGCAATCAATTTAGCATTTTCATTTCTAAGGTTAGAGATAGTGTCATGGCAAGTGCTAAGCTCACTAGTCAAATTTTCACATTTTTCTATCTCCTGAGCATAAGCATTTTTAACCTTAACATGCTTTTTGTTTTCCTTAATAAGGAATTCCTCTTGGCTATCCAAAAGTTCATCCTTCTCATGAGTAGCACTAATCAATTCATTCAATTTTTCCTTTTGTTGCATGTTTAGGTTGGCAAAAAGAGTGAACAAATCATCCTCATCATCACTAGAGTTATCCTCCTCACTAGATGTTGCATATTTAGTGGAGGCTCTAGATTTTACCTTCTTCTTTTTGCCGTCCTTTGCCATGAGGCACTTGTGGCCGACGTTGGGGAAGAGGAGACCCTTGCTGACGGCGATGTTGGCGGCATCCTCGTCAGAGGAGGAGTCGGTGGAGCTCTCGTCAGAGTCCCATTCCCGACATACGTGGGCATCACCGCCCTTCTTCTTGTAGTACCTTTTCTTTTCATTCCTCTTTCCCTTCTTGTCGTTGTCCCTGTCACTATCACTAGACATAGGGCATTAAGCGATAAAATGACCAGGCTTACCACACTTGTAGCATACTTTCTTGGAGCGGGGTTTGTAATCCTTTCCCCTCCTTTGCTGGAGAATTTGGTGGAAGCTCTTGATGATGAGCGCCATTTCCTCGTTGTCGAGCTTAGAGGCGTCGATGGGGAGTCTACTTGATGTAGACTCTTCTTTCTTCTCCTCCATCGCCTTGAACGCGACGGGTTGCACCTTGGGTGTGGAGGTGCCGTCTTGCTCGATGAACCTTGGGTGTGGAGGTGCCGTCTTGCTCGATGATTTGTTTGGAGCCTTTGATCATCAACTCAAAGCTCACAAACTTTCCTATCACTTCCTCGGGAGACATTAGCTTATATCAAGGATCACCACGAATTAATTGAACTTGAGTGGGATTACGAAAAACAAGTGATCTAAGAATAATCTTGACCATTTCATGGTCATCCCACTTGGTGCTCCCGAGGTTGCGCACTTGGTTGACCAAGGCCTTGAGCCGGTTGTACATGGCTTGTGGCTCCTCCCCTTGGTTGAGCATGAATCGACCGAGCTCCCCCTCGATCGTCTCCTGCTTGGTGATCTTGGACACCTCATCTCCTTCGTGCATGGTCCTTAGTACATCCCAAATCTCTTTGGCACTCTTCAACCCTTGCATCTTATTATACTCCTCTCGACATAGAGAGGCGAGGAGTATAGTAGTGGCTTGGGAATTGAAGTGCCGAATTTGGGCAACCTCGTCCGAGTCATAATCTTCATCCCATACAGATGGTACCTGTGCTCCAAACTCAACAATATCCCAAATACTAGAGTGGAGTGAGGTTAGATGGTGCCTCATTTTATCACTCCACATTCTATAATCTTCACCGTCAAAAACCGGTGGTTTGCCTAGTGGGATGGAAAGTAATGGAGTACGTTTAGAAATGCGAGGGTAGCGTAGGAGGATCTTACTAAACTTCTTACATTCATGGAGCTTAGAAGTGACGGACGGTATGTCGGAGCCGGATGTAGAAGGCAATGAGGAATCGGTCTTGTAGTAGACCACCTTTTTCATCTTCTTTTTCTTTTCGTCGCTCCGATGCGACTTGACGTGAGAAGGCGATCCCTTCTTCTTGTTGCCGGACTCCCCCGAGGGAGCCTTCCCGTGGCTTGTAGGTTTGTCACCGCCGGTCACGATCTCCATCTTGCTTTGTCTCCCGACATCACTTCGAGTTGTTAGACTCTAATGAAGTACCGGGCTCTGATACCAATTGAAAGTCGCCTAGAGGGGGGTGAATAGGCGGAATCTAAAATTTACAAACTTTAAGCACAACTACAAGCCGGGATTAGCGTTAGAAATAAAACTGAGTTCGAGAGAGAGAGGGTGAAAAACAAATCAAAGGCAAATGAAGCGGATGACACGGTGATTTGTTTTATCGAGGTTCGGTTCTTGCAAACCTACTCCCCGTTGAGGTGGTCACAAAGACCGGGTCTCTTTCAACCCTTTCCCTCCCTCAAACGGTCACCTAGACCGAGCGAGCTTTTCTCCATAATCAAACGGGTCACTTAGACCCCTACAAGGACCACCACACAATTGGTGTCTCTTGCTTTGATTACAAGTTGCTTGAGAACAATAAAGAGGAAGAAGAAAAGTGATCCAAGCGACAAGAACTCAATGAACACAAATGTCTCTCTCTCACAAGCCACTAAGTCTTTGGAATGAGTTTTGGGACTTGGAGAGGATTTGATCTTTTGTTTTGTGTCTTGGAGTGAAGTCTAGAGCTCTTGTATTGAATGCAAATTGCTGGAAACGTGGATACCTTGAAGTGTGGTGGTTGGGGTATTTATAGCCCCAACCACCAAAGCAATCGTTGGGGAGGTTGTCTGTCGATGGGCGCACCGAACAGTCTGATGCGCCAGCCATGTCACCCAACCGTTAGGGTTCTGACGGTTTCGACCATTGGATCTCTGATGTCTTGGGGCACCGGACAGTCCGGTGCCGCACTGGACAGGCACTATTCACTATCCGGTGCGCCTTCTAGCGCTGCTATGACTCTGCGTGCACTGTCCGCGCACTGTTCACTGTTCACTATTGCTTTTGCAGACGACCGTTGGTGCAGTAGCGTTGCTCCGCTTGGCACACCGAACAGTCCGGTGCTACACTGGACAGTCTAGTGAATTATAGCGGAGTGGCTTTCCAAAAACCCTAAGCTGAGGAGTTCAGAGTCGATCTCCCTGGTGCACCGGACACTGTCCGGTGGTGCACCGGACACTGTTTGGTGGCACATAGGACAGTCCGGTGTGCCAGACTAGGGCAACCTTCGGTTGCTTTTGCTCCTTTCTTTTTGAACCCTAACTTAGATCTTTTTATTGGTTTGTGTTCAACCTTTGGCACCTGTGGAACATACAATCTAGAGCAAACTAGTTAGTCCAAGTGTTTGTGTTAGGCAATTCAACCACCAAAATTATTTAAGAAAAGGTTTGACCCTATTTCCCTTTCAGCTATGTACATGTACCGTGTAACTTAACAAGGCTATCATGAGTTCAATAACCTGAACTCGTCATCCCAAGGATCTCCCACCATACAGGCATATTACAGTAATCACATTCGATACACACTTCGGAGATAAGAGCGGAAGACTTTACAAAACATTCTTTTTATTTCTAAAACTGAAGGTTATTACATAGGAAGAGTTACATTTATTACAAGTCCTGATATACTCAAAGTGCATAACTTATTACAATGGAAGGAAGGTAGGAACCCTCCAAAGCTTATACATAAGCCTAACTAATCCTCCTCAAGAACCAAAAACGCCCTCCAGCCTCAGGAACACCTAGAGTACTCCTCATCACCTACAACAACATGGGTTCGAAAACCCTGAGTACGGAGTGTACTTTCACAATTCTTACCCGACTAAGGAAAATGACTCTCAAGGATATGCTGGTTAAATAAGAATCAAGGAAAAGGCTTTAGCAAGAATCAACTTAGATACTTTTGCGGAAATAGCTTATTGAAGTGAGTCCTTACTTTCAATATTTTAATGCCAGATTAAATATTAATAGACTCTGGTTGCATCTAGTCTAATTTCACCATCTCATCAATACAACATCATTTTTATTCATAATGTTTACATCCTGACTTAGGTTGCAGGTTAGAGATCAAGTCTCCACTCTCCGGGGATATTACGGTGATCCAAATCGATTTACTCAGCTGAGGATCTCTAACCACACGACATATGTTTCTCGTAACTCTTGCATATGTCTACCATTCCCACGGATCCTCCACTACATGAATAGGTCCGCACCACCCGAGAGCACACCACCCCTTTTAGGAGGTACTTTGCCAGGAGGGTACGTGCCACTCTTGCCATCTGTAGGATATAAGACACTGCCTAGAGGGGGGTGAATAGACGGTTTTGACTAAAATCACAAACACTAGAGAAATTTAATCAATATGACAAGAGGTATAAATTCTCTAGTGATAACAAGTAAGCAATCTATGAGAATCAACTATGGTAATTTTATGCAAGAGGAACAATATGAGGAATACTAATTACTTGCACGGTAATAAATAATGCAAGAGAAGAAAGACACCGGAATTTATCCTGTGGTATCGGTGATTTGCCGATCACCCCTAATCCACGTTGAGGTGGACTTCAAGCTCTCACTTGCTGCTCTATCAAGACACGACTTGATCTTTAAGCCAAGTGGACAAGAAATCACTCAATACCTTGTTTCCACTAATGTCACCTTTTTGACAGCCCTCCCAAGTTATCAGGCCCACATGCACCAATCCTTGCCTTATTGGCCTCAGATGGCTGTGCACGTGTACCGGGTAACTTAACAAGGCTATCGAGTTCGCCAACTGGAACTCATCATCCCAAGGATCTCCCACATAACAGGCATATTACAGTAATCACATTTGATACACACACATTGGAGATAGAGCGGAAGCCCTTTTACAAAGTACACTTTACATTCCAGAACTCAAGTTTTACATGGTAGAAAGAGATGTATTTATTACAAGTCCTGATAGTACTCGAAGTGCATAACTTACGACAATAATTGGAAGGGTGAAGCCTTTCCAAAAGAGATATATATAAAAACACTCTAAGCTTCAAGTCCTCCATATGAAGTAACTAACACAAAGATAAGGGAATAGAACTTCTCCTACAAAAACAACAAGGGATAAAACCCTGAGTATGCAATTACTCAGCAAGACTTACCCGACTAAGGAAAAGACTCTCAAGTGTATGCTGGCTTTTGGGAATCAAGGTAAAGCTCATCAAAGTTCAAGGACTCATTTTGCAGAAAAGCTTACTAGAAGTGGATCCTTAAGCTAAAATTTTACATCACAAGTTAAGTACTTTTCCTGAATCTAGATTTGCCTAATCTAGAGCATTCACTTGTCCTACACTAGCTTTCTTTTAAAATTCAACTTTTGTTTCGCTTGTTATCTACGATGAAGGTCGAAGATCCAGTCTTCATATCCGAGAAGTTCGGCGATCCGAATCGATTAATACCCAGCTGGGGATCTCCAACCACACGACATATGCTTCTCTTAACACTTTTGCACATGTCTACCATTCCCACGGATCCTCCACCACATGAACAGGTCCGCGCCACCCGAGAGCAGACCACCCCTTTTAGGCGGTCCTTTGCCAGGGGGTACGTGCTACTCTCGCCATCTCTCCACTCCCATTGCGCGATTGTCTTTTCATGTATGGAATAGCCGGGTTCAAGCTTACCCATGACGAGGTATGTGGCCAGATAAAAGGTCCTAGATCAGCAGGCCAACAATCGGTATGGTCCTTAAATGACTCAGACGGAGACACTACACCGAGACTCCTTTCTCGTGCAAGTCATCCGCCCAGTCTCAACTTTATAATTTAAACCCAGAGTTTGGTACCTGGCAGAGGTACATCTTTTCCGATGTTGAATCCATCATGGCCATGATGGATTCACCATCAAGTTTTATTTTTGAAAACTTCCCATCCATTCTGTAGCATCACTTTTGTTTTAAAACAAAATATTTTGTTTTTCTAAAGCAAGGCTAAGCATCATAAAATTCTTTTCAAAACGGGTATCAAGGAAGGGTAACCAATTTTTAAGGAAGGAAATGCATCAATTGTTTAGCACACAACTCCTATCACCTAATGCATCAAACAAGGTGATAAAGATTTTAAAACAGCAAGGAGGTGGCAAATGCACCGGGGTTTGCCTTGTTACTGGAGAAGATTCGAAGTCCTTCTTTATTACAATAACCAGTTAGATGGAACCAACCACTGGATCTACAGCACTGGAACAGACTCCTCTTCAGGAACCACTTCTTCTTGAATTTCAACTTCCTTTTCTAGGAGCTCTACATGAATGATATGAATATGAATGCTTATGCTTTTGTAATTTGCAAAGAAGATAGCAAAACGACTCTCTAGGCTATACCAAAATCCATGGTCTTTTATGTAAACTTGTTTCTTCACCAACTAATTCCTTTCATCCACTAATCGCACCACTACGATTCACACACACATCACAAAGCCCAAGCTGATGGTGTGAACCACAAGCCAGCTATAAACAGTCACGAACAATCTTTCCCGGGACATAAAACTATGCTACCGGTTAATCCAAACACACACGCAACCATGCCAATTACCAAGGTGCAATTACCCAACGACGCCAGCAAGTTCCACAGATGCAAAGACGTCGAGTTGGAGGATGGTGCTGCGCTAAGAAGCTAGAGAACGTACGACGGCACGACGGCGCGACGACGATGTCTTGATGGTGAGGCGAGGACTCTAACGTGGAGAGGAGGACTGGGTGCCGGCAAGCTCGCACACCAGGGAGCGCGGCCAGCATCTGCGTATGTCCAGATGCAGCGATGAGGGAGGTCGAGTAGAGAGAGACGCTGGCGTGCCGGAGCTGCAGGGGTTAATGACGACAATAATACTAAGTACATGGTCTGCAGTTGCAAAAAAAAATCTACGGCGAACCCGTGAGGCAGGCGCTAGGGAAAACCGGTGCTGACCACTACTGTAGCCCCGGCGAGATGCTCACCAGCCTCGTACGTTGGGAAAAGCCAAGCAGGGTGGAGGCACGATGAAGTGGGGCTTTGTGTTATGAAGGAAGGGAGCTGAGCTGAGTGCTTCTGCCGCTGCACGAGGGAGGCACTATGGCCAAACTTGTTGAGCGAGAGTTCCTACGGTGCACAAGATAAGGACCTGTGTTCAGATGCAGCGGCAAGGAGCAGGACCGGAGGACACGTGTGGAATGTGCAAGCACAGGATAGGCAACAACAGGAGACACGTAGAGATGAGGATAAGGTCACTAGTTAAGTGACGACAAGGATAGAAATTGGATTTCTTTTATTAACGATTGATTGTTGAGGATTGCTCTCCACTTTACTTCAAAGGATACCAGCTAAAACACGATAGACTTCAGATTATGGAACTCCAAAATTGGAGCAACACCACCGAACTGCTACAATTCAGCTAACTGAATTTCATACAGCACACACCTATTTGACATAGCAGATTTGAGCTCAATTTACACACAAATTTTTGTGGTAACATGGAGATCTCCGTTAACCAAACTTGTTAAAAACACATAGCTCTACAAATTTGCTGCAGACACCTGTGGTCGAAAGCTCACAAATTGAGAGCTATACTGCTCCAAAGTTGGGTGAAAATACTGTAACTCGGCTTAGCTAACCAAACCTGAAACTGCACACCACACGCCTGACAGCATGTTTTTAGACACTATTTTCTCCCATTTCTAGCTTAGTTCAGGGGGATTCACTTTAATGGAAATTACTCACCACACTACGCTCTAATAGTTTTATAGAGAGAGTGCAGGCTATAACTTCATGGATCAAAAGTTATAGTGCTCCAAAAATGGGTTGACAACACTTAAAATTCAGTTTCAGCTGACTGAAACCCTATACCTATCAGTGAAAGCTTTGAGACATTTTACCCAATTTTTACACAGCAGCAATCCAAATTTTCTCAAGGAACTTGTTCCCCTTTATATGATCTTTCACTTTTCTAAAGGTATTTTAGTCCAAGACCCCACGAATTGGTCACAAAAGAGCTTCAAAGTGGCACCAAAAGCAATGAAATTCAGATCCAGTTAGCTGCATCAAATCTGAAATCTAAATCTGTCAGCTCCTCTTTGGACCACTTTTTCTCCTAGTTCCAAGCAGTTTCAAAGGCATGTCCCTTACTAAGGATTACTCCCCCAACATTGGTCTCCAAGTTTTCTATAGATACTATAGTTTGAAAGCACATGTATTGACCACCAAGGAGCTCCAAACTTAACACTTTTCACTGAAATTCAGGTCTCAACCAACTACACTGTCTGAAATTCAGAACTGAATATTACATCTTTGAGCCACTGTTTCTCCCAATTCCATATAAATTTAGGGGCATAACCTTTAACCAAACTTATACACCAACATGTGGAATTCCACTTTTGTACATAAACTTTAACCCATAGCTGTATGTATCAGCCACTAACAGGCCTCCAAAGTTGCTTTGGAATATAAAATCATCAGTTTCAGAGATTGCACTAAGTCTGAAACTCCACAAGTATTACAACCCCATTTTGGACCAGTTTTACACCCAGCTGCATATGGTTTTAGGGACAGGTTGCCTAAGAAAATTTGTAACCCTACTGTAGCTCTAGAACTTTGTTACAATGTCCACCTTCAAACTGATTATAGATCAAAAGTTGTAAAGGCCCAAAAACCACTAGTTGATATTATTTTCAGCAAATTCCAAATTGCACCAAAACTGAATTTTTGCAGTTTACTCCAAGTTTTCCTATAAAACTTGGACATCTCCACACATGGAAGTTGTTCAACTTTCCAAGCTTTACCACCTTGGTATATGGACTTTTGGCAACTTCTCACTAGATTTTAAATTCCACTTTTCGAGCTAGTTTAGAGTTTCAATTGAAATTTTGGACCTAGTAAAATGTATTCTAGGTGTATCATGCAAGATGATGCTAATGAATATGATGACATGCCAAAGTTTTAGTTCTCGTAACACCCTGGGTGTTACATCCTTCCCCCTAAAAAGGAATCTCGTCCCGAGTTTAAAATTCCAGGCTAAGTGATGGAAAAGGAAATGCGTCACGCTCTTATTCCACATTTGTTCTTACAAGGCAGGGGTGTGCCCCTGTCGGTTCACATGATGACAATTTACATAAGGCTTAGGATTTACAAGAATCTAAAAACTGAGGAAATTGCTCCATTAGGTAGTCTTCTGATTCCCAAGTAGCCTCATCTTCGGAATGTTGGTTCCATTGTACTTTATAAAACTTGATGATTTTTCTTCGTGTGACTCTGTCTTTCTGGTCCAGCACCCGAATTGGATACTCAGAGTAAGTCAGATCAGGCTCAAGGTTGACATCTGAAACATCCACTACTTGTTCGGGGACTCGGAGACATTTCTTCAGCTGAGATACGTGAAACACATTGTGCACAGCTGAAAGACTTTCTAGCAATTGCACCTTGTAAGCCACAAGTCCACACTGCTCAAGCACTGGAAATGGACCAACATAGCGGGGTGCTAGTTTTCCCTTGACACCAAATCGAGTTACGCCTTTCATGGGTGACACCTTTAGATACACATGATCACCAACATGGAAAACCAAAAGACCGACGTCTTTTATCGACATAACTCTTTTGACGAGATTGTGCCATTTGCAAATTCCGTTGGATCACTTGAACTTTTTCTTCAGCTTCCTTTACAAGATCAGGCCCAAAGAAATATTTCTCTCCTGGTTCTGACCAATTCAACGGTGTCCTACATCTTCGACCATAAATAGCTTCAAAGGGTGACATTTTTATGCTTTCTTGGTAACTATTGTTATATGAAAACTCGGCCAACGGCAGACATTCATCCCACTTAACTGAATAAGCAAGCACACAAGATCTTAACATATCCTCCAAAATCTGATTTACCCGTTCTGTTTGTCCACTTGTTTGCGGATGATAGGCTAAACTATGAATTAGCTTAGTACCCAGAGATTTATGCAATTCTTCCCAAAACCTGGAGACAAACTGTGGTCCCCTGTCGGATACAATTGTTTTAGGCACTCCATGTAGACTCAGGATACGAGCAATATACAGATCAGCATAAGTCCTTGCCGGGTATAAAGTCTTCACTGGCAAAAAGTGTGGTAGCTTGGTGAGACGATCAACAATCACCCAGATAGAATCATACCCTTTTGAGGTTTTGGGTAAACCAACAATGAAGTCCATACTAATATCTTCCCACTTCCAGGCCGGAATGGGTAGAGGTTGCAAGGGCCCGGCAGATTTCAAATGGACGGCTTTCACTCGTTGACAAATGTCACACTTAGCCACATACCGAGCAATTTCTATTTTCATCTTAGTCCACCAAAACCTTTGCTTCAGATCTTGATACATCTTATTGCTTCCTGGGTGAATAGAATACCGAGACAAATGAGCTTCGTCCAGTATTTGTTGACGTAATTGAGGTACCTTTGGAATTACCAATCGATGTTTGAACCAAAGGACACCATTTTCATCGATTCTGAAACATGTTGCCTTTCATGCTTCAACTCGTTCTTTAATATGGGCTATACCCTTATTCACTTTTTGAGCATCAATAATTTGGCTCTGGATAGCTGATTCAAGAACAAGATTGGCTATGGTTCCATGCTGAATTATTCCCAAATTCATCCTTTCCATTTCCTGACACAAGGTGACAGTTAAAGCTTCTGCCAAAAGACAATTACATTGAGATTTCCGGCTTAGAGCATCTGCCACCACATTAGCTTTGCCAGGATGGTAATGAACCTCAAGATCATAGTCTTTGATCAACTCTAACCATCTTCGTTGCCTCATATTCAGCTCGGATTGAGTAAAAATATACTTTAAGCTTTTATGGTCCGTGTATATATGACATGTATTACCCAGCAGATAATGGCGCCAGATCTTGAGTGCATGAACAACAGCAGCCAGTTCAAGATCATGGGTTGGGTAATGCTCTTCATGACGTTTGAGTTGTCGTGATGCATAAGCAATCACACGGCCCTCTTGCATAAGTACACACCCTATGCCAATGCCCGAAGCATCACAATAAACATCAAAGGATTTCTCAATATCAGGCTGCGCTAATACTAGTGCGGTAGTCAACAACCTTTTTAGTTCTTCAAAAGCTTTGTTGCACTCGGATGACCACACAAATTTGACATGATTCTTGAGCAACTCAGTAATAGGCTTAGCTATCTTGAAGAAATCTGGAATAAAACAACGGTAATATCCCGCCATTCCAAGAAAACTTCGGACCTGATGCACTGTAGTAGGAGGTTTCCATTCCAAAATGTCCTTGACTTTACTTGGGTCGACCGCAACACCTTCGGCAGACAAGATATGACTCAAGAACGGAATTGTGTCCAGCCAAAATTCACATTTACTGAACTTGGCATATAGTTGATGTTCTCTTAACCTTGTCAGAACAATACGCAAGTGCTCTGCGTGATCTTCTTTGGTCTTGGAATATATCAAGATGTCATCAATAAAGACCACCACAAACTTGTCAAGCTCTGGCATGAACACCGAGTTCATTAAGTACATGAAATGTGCTGGAGCATTGGTCAGACCAAAAGACATAACCAAATATTCATATAGACCATATCGGGTAGTAAAAGCAGTCTTAGGAACATCTTCAGGACGGATTCTTATCTGGTGATAACCCGATCTAAGGTCAATCTTAGAAAATACTTTAGCTCCAGAAAGTTGATCAAACAACAAATCAATACGAGGGAGAGGATATTTGTTCTTAATGGTCACCTCATTAAGTGGCCGGTAATCAACACATAACCGGAGTGTTTGATCTTTCTTCTTCACAAAAATGGCAGGACAGCCCCAAGGTGATGAACTTGGGCGAATGAACCCTTTGTTGAGTAAGTCCTGCAATTGAGTCTTTAGTTCTGCTAACTCCTTAGGTGCCATTCTATATGACCTTCTAGATATGGGTGCAGTACCTTGCTGCAATTCGATCACGAATTCAACATCCCTTTCTGGAGGCAAACCAGGTAAATCTTCAGGAAATACATCAGGAAATTCTCTGACAACAGGTATATCTTTCACCTCTTTAACGATAGCAGCACATACTCTTTCTACTGCTCTCCTTGGTGTCGATAACTGGATCAACAACTTATACTTACCATTAGGTGAGTCCAACTGTATTGTCCGTTGCAACGCGTCGATCACCGCCCCATGCTGACGAAGCCAATTCATATCAAGAATCACATCTATATCTTGATTTTGAAGAACTAGCATGTTGGTAGGGAACATGTGACCAACCAACTTTATGGGTATCTGATATACCATCTCCTTAGTATGCAAGATTCCTCCAAGAGATTGTATACAATACCCAGTATCCACCACTTCCATAGGCAACTGGTGCTTCAACACAAATGCCTGATTTATAAAGGTGTGTTAGGCACCAGAATCAAATAAAATACTTGCCAAATGATTGGCAACCGGAAAAGCACCCATCATAACTGGTTCACCCTCAGGAATAGCTTTGATTTTCGTATAATGGACCTGACCCAGTTTAAGAACAATCTTATTCTTCCTTGCTTTTTGCTGGCTACTTCGAGGGAGATTCACAAGTGATTGCCGCGCATCCACTAGCTTAGAGAAGCGACAATCCTGAGTAGAGTGTCCTGACTTACCACACTTCTCACATGGTTTGGCATTGGATGGAATATTTTTAGAACGGATGTCTAGGACATCCGGCTTAGGTGGAATGAAAGGGATTACAGCCTGTCTTTCGCATGACTGTGGTGAGCTAGGTAGCTGGAGTGGAGAAGAAAGAGGATAATAAACAGATTGATAAACAACCCTCCGACACTGTTTGATTTTACCAGATGATTCCTCTGCAAACTTCTTTCTTTTAGACTCCTGATGAAGACGAATCTTGCTATCACCCAAAACAGCCTGACTGACCACCTCATTATATCTTTCAGCCGAACTGGTTGCCATCAAGCATTGGAGCTTCTCATTAAGGCCACGCAGGAAATAGAACTTTTTCTTCTCATTGGTATTCACAAAATCCAGAACATATTGGGATAAGCGGGTAAACCTCTCAAAATATTCCATTACACTCTCTTCTTCCCCTTGCTTCAAATCTAAGAACTCATTGAATTTGATTTCCATCAGGGCTTTTGGAATATAATGTGTTCGGAATACTTCCCGGAATACGGCCCAAGAAATTTGATGCCCGTCTGGCTGTAGCGCAAGGTATTCTGCCCACCAGGCTCCAGCTTGACCCTGAAGTTGTTGTGCTACGCACTGAGTTTTCCGAACATCATCACAATGGATGAGTCCCAATTTCTGTTCAATGGTTCGAAGCCAATCTTCTGCCTCCAACGAATCTTCTGCTTTGGAGAATACCGGTGGTTGCGTGCTGAGAAACTCTTTATAGAGGATAGCAGCATCAGAATCATGATGACCATATGGAGTTGATGTTGTAGGCTGAGCTATTTGATGTAGAACAGCGCTCACATTCGCAAGTTGAGCCACAACATCATCCAAAGTTGATGCCGGAGGTGGATTGGGTGCATTGGCATTCCTCTAGGAAGCACCATGATCCTTTCCAGAACGAGTCCTCATTCTGCCAATTAAAAAGGCAACTTAGCTTCCAATCTTCACGAATAGGAAAGGTAGCATAGAAAAGTAAAGATAAGTAGCATGAATAGGGTGGACGAAACATGTACTAAGCAACTACATAGGGGGTTTAACTTAAAATTGTATGTCATGATGCATGCTCGGCCTATTCGTCCTCACAATTCTTGCCAACTCAGTGGCTACCACGTTCTATGGCGGTGGCGATCCTACTTACTCCGTCATTTATCACTAGTCGCACTTTCCTAGGGTTTAGTTAGTGTACCTGCAGAAAATTGCATTATAGTTGTGGGTTAGTGGTTAGCATCCTAAACTAAGCCACCTTATAGTCCTTAGTTTTAACCACATACTATTTGCACTTCTACTATTAGGCTTTGCTTATCCATTATTAAGTTTTTCCAAAGTAATTTCGACTCAAAATCATTTTGAAGTTTATCAAAGGATTACTTTAATATCCTTGCTAATGGGGGATCGCTCCGATACCACGCTGTGACAGCCCTCCCAAGTTATCAGGCCCACATGCACCAATCCTTGCCTTATTGGCCTCAAATGGTTGTGCACGTGTACCGGGTAACTTAACAAGGCTATCGAGTTCGCCAACTGGAACTCATCATCCCAAGGATCTCCCACATAACAGGCATATTACAGTAATCACATTTGATACACACACTGGAGATAGAGCGGAAGCCCTTTTACAAAGTACACTTTACATTCCAGAACTCAAGTTTTACATGGTAGAAAGAGATGTATTTATTACAAGTCCTGATAGTACTCGAAGTGCATAACTTATGACAATAATTGGAAGGGTGAAGCCTTTCCAAAAGAGATATATATAAAAACACTCTAAGCTTCAAGTCCTCCATATGAAGTAACTAACCCAAAGATAAGGGAATAGAACTTCTCCTACAAAAACAACAAGGGATAAAACCCTGAGTATGCAATTACTCAGCAAGACTTACCCGACTAAGGAAAAGCCTCTCAAGGGTATGCTGGCTTTTGGGAATCAAGGTAAAGCTCATCAAAGTTCAGGGACTCATTTTGCAGAAAAGCTTACTAGAAGTGGATCCTTAAGCTAAAATTTTACATCACAAGTTAAGTACTTTTCCTGAATCTAGATTTGCCTAATCTAGAGCATTCACTTGTCCTACACTAGCTTTCTTTTAAAATCCAACTTTTGTTTCGCTTGTTATCTACGATGATGGTCGAAGATCCAGTCTTCATATCCGAGAAGTTCGGCGATCCGAATCGATTAATACCCAGCTGGGGATCTCCAACAACACGACATATGCTTCTCTTAACTCTTTTGCACATGTCTACCATTCCCACGGATCCTCCACCACATGAACAGGTCCACGCCACCCGAGAGCACACCACCCCTTTTAGGCGATCCTTTGCCAGGGGGTACGTGCCACTCTCGCCATCTCTCCACTCCCAGTGCGCGATTGTCTTTTCATGTATGGAATAGCCGGGTTCATGGTTACCCATGACGAGGTATGTGGCCAGATAAAAGGTCCTAGATCAGCAGGCCAACAATCGGTACGGTCCTTAAATGACTCAGACGGAAACACTACACCGAGACTCCTTTCTCGTGCAAGTCATCCGCCCGGTCTCAGCTTTATAATTTAAACCCAAAGTTTGGTACCTGGCAGAGGTACATCTTTTCCGATGTTGAATCCATCATGGCCATGATGGATTCACCATCAAGTTTTATTTTTGAAAACTTCCCATCCAATCTGTAGCATCACTTTTGTTTTAAAACAAAATATTTTGTTTTTCTAAAGCAAGGCTAAGCATCATAAAATTCTTTTCAAAACGGGTATCAAGCAAGGGTAACCAATTTTCAAGGAAGGAAATGCATCAATTGTTTAGCACACAACTCCTATCACCTAATGCATCAAACAAGGTGATAAAGATTTTAAAACAGCAAGGAGGTGGCAAATGCACCGGGGCTTGCCTTGTTACCGGAGAAGATTCAAAGTCCTTCTTTATTACAATAACCAGTTAGAAGGAACCAACCACTGGATCTACAGCACTGGAACAGACTCCTCTTCAGGAACCACTTCTTCTTGAATTTCAACTTCCTTTTCTAGGAGCTCTACATGAATGATATGAATATGAATGCTTATGCTTTTGTAATTTGGAAAGAAGATAGCAAAACAACTCTCTAGGCTATACCAAAATCCATGGTCTTTTATGTAAACTTGTTTCTTCACCAACTAATTCCTTTCATCCACTAATCGCACCACTACGATTCACACGCACATCACAAAGCCCAAGCTGATGGTGTGAACCACAAGCCAGCTATAAACAGTCACGAACAATCTTTCCCGGGACATAAAACTATGCTACCGGTTAATCCAAACACACACGCAACCATGCCAATTACCAAGGTGCAATTACCCAACGACGCGAGCAAGTTCCACGGATGCAAAGACGTCGAGTTGGAGGATGGTGCTGCGCTAAGAAGCTAGAGAACGTACGACGGCACGACGGCGCGACGACGATGTCTTGATGGTGAGGCGAGGACTCTGACGTGGAGAGGAGGACTGGGTGCAGGCAAGCTCGCACACCAGGGAGCGCGGCCAGCAGCTGCGTATGTCCAGATGCAGCGATGAGGGAGGTCGAGTAGAGAGAGACGCTGGCGTGCCGGAGCTGTAGGGGTTAATGACGACAATAATACTAAGTACATGGTCTGCAGTTGCAAAAAAAAAATCTACGGCGAACCCGTGAGGCAGGCGCTAGGGAAAACCGGTGCTGACCACTGCTGTAGCCCCGGTGAGATGCTCAGCAGCCTCGTACGATGGGAAAAGCCAAGCAGGGTGGAGGCACGACGAAGTGGGGCTTTGTGTGATGAAGGAAGGGAGCTGAGCTAAGTGCTTCTGCCGCTGCACGAGGGAGGCACTATGGCCAAACTTGTTGAGCGAGAGTTCCTACGGTGCACAAGATAAGGACCTGTGTTCAGATGCAGCGGCAAGGAGCAGGACCGGAGGACACGTGTGGAATGTGCAAGCATATGATAGGCAACAACAGGAGACACGTAGAGATGAGGATAAGGTCACTAGTTAAGTGACGACAAGGATAGAAATTGGATTTCTTTTATTAACGATTGATTGTTGGGGATTGCTCTCCACTTTACTTCAAAGGATACCAGCTAAAACACGATAGACTTCAGATTATGGAACTCCAAATTGGAGCAACACCACCGAACTGCAGCAATTCAGCTAACTGAATTTCATACAGCACACACCTATTTGACATAGCAGATTTGAGCTCAATTTACACATAAATTTTTGTGGTAACATGGAGATCTCCGTTAACCAAACTTGTTAAAAACACATAGCTCTACAAATTTGCTGCAGACACCTGTGGTCGAAAGCTCACAAATTGAGAGCTATACTGCTCCAAAGTTGGGTGAAAATACTGTAACTCGGCTTAGCTAACCAAACCTGAAACTGCACACCACACGCCTGACAGCATGTTTTTAGACACTATTTTCTCCCATTTCTAGCTTAGTTCAGGGGGATTCACTTTAATGGAAATTACTCACCACACTACGCTCTAATAGTTTTATAGAGAGAGTGCAGGCTATAACTTCATGGATCAAAAGTTATAGTGCTCCAAAAATGGGTTGACAACACTTAAAATTCAGTTTCAGCTGACTGAAACCCTATACCTATCAGTGAAAGCTTTGAGACATTTTACCCAATTTTTACACAGCAGCAATCCAAATTTTCTCAAGGAACTTGTTCCCCTTTATATGATCTTTCACTTTTCTAAAGGTATTTTAGTCCAAGACCCCACGAATTGGTCACAAAAGAGCTTCAAAGTGGCACCAAAAGCAATGAAATTCAGATCCAGTTAGCTGCATCAAATCTGAAATCTAAATCTGTCAGCTCCTCTTTGGACCACTTTTTCTCCTAGTTCCAAGCAGTTTCAAAGGCATGTCCCTTACTAAGGATTACTCCCCCAACATTGGTCTCCAAGTTTTCTATAGATACTATAGTTTGAAAGCAAATGTATTGACCACCAAGGAGCTCCAAACTTAACACTTTTCACTGAAATTCAGGTCTCAACCAACTACACTGTCTGAAATTCAGAACTGAATATTACATCTTTGAGCCACTGTTTCTCCCAATTCCATATAAATTTAGGGGCATAACCTTTAACCAAACTTATATACCAACATGTGGAATTCCACTTTTGTACATAAACTTTAACCCATAGCTGTATGTATCAGCCACTAACAGGCCTCCAAAGTTGCTTTGGGATATAAAATCATCAGTTTCAGAGATTGCACTAAGTCTGAAACTCCACAAGTATTACAACCCCATTTTGGACCAGTTTTACATCCAGTTGCATATGGTTTTAGGGACAGGTTGCCTAAGAAAATTTGTACCCCTAGTGTAGCTCTAGAACTTTGTTACAATGTCCACCTTCAAACTGATTATAGATCAAAAGTTGTAAAGGCCCAAAAACCACTAGTTGATATTATTTTCAGCAAATTCCAAATTGCACCAAAACTGAATTTTTGCAGTTTACTCCAAGTTTTCCTATAAAACTTGGACATCTCTACACATGGAAGTTGTTCAACTTTCCAAGCTTTACCACCTTGGTACATGGACTTTTGGCAACTTCTCACTAGATTTTAAATTCCACTTTTCGAGCTAGTTTAGAGTTTCAATTGAAATTTTGGACCTAGTAAAATGTATTCTAGGTGTATCAAGCAAGATGATGCTAATGAATATGATGACATGCCAAAGTTTTAGTTCTCATAACACCCTGGGTGTTACAACCTTTGCTGCTCCGGCGAGGTAGGTGCGAACCCCTCACAATTCACACCGCGGCCTCTCCACAATCTTCTTGGAGAGCTCGACGGAGACTACACCCGAGCCGTCTAGGAGGCGGCAACCTCCAAGAGTAACAAGCCGAAGACGCTTGCCTGGTGCACCACCTAGTGCCTCAAGAATCATTAATGGATGCAAATGCACTTGGAACCCTCAATCTCTCACTAGAATGCAATCTCAAGCAAGAAGTGTGAGAGAATGAGTGGGAAGATCACAATTGAGCTCAATGTGTGCAAGGAATGGCCAAGAGAGCCCTCACACACCAGCTCCCCTTCTATTTATAGCTCATCTCTCAAATCCAACCGTTATGTGCAAACAACACACTTTCTGCGCACACGCGGACGGTCTGCGCCCTGAGGCTGGACGGTCCGCCGTACATATAACGGCTATTTTTCCCATTTGAAATCTGTCAGAGCTATCAGAAAAGCGAGGTCCGGATAGTCCGCCAACCATGCCCGGACCGTCCAAGACCTGGCAACATGGAGCACCAGAACTCTGAACAAGAAAGATTAACACGCTCGGACAGTCCGCCTTACAAGGCTGGACGGTCCGCGACCTGGGAGTCAGTACTGTCCGGGCTTAGGCCCCGGACAGTCCGTAGTACAAATGCCCAAAAACACACAGTCCCTGCCCAAACCAATTTTGCACCTGCGGACGGTCCACCGACCCTGGCCGGACGGTCCGCACAATAATACAGGGATTGTGCAGAGAGCAGCCTTCTCTAGTCAGGACTGTGGATGGTCTGACCCCAAGGCTCGGACGGTCTGTAGTACAAATGAACAACACCAGTCCAAAGTGAGCATACTTCGGACCACACTGGATGGATCGCGGACGGTCCGCCCACTTGGCCCGGACGGTGTGCGCTCCCCAAGACTAAACAACTTTTCAAACTCTCTTTCGAAAAGATTTTTACCTCTTGAAACAGGAAGCGTTGTTAACCCTCATGCAAATGCAACCACTAGATGCTCTATGAGGCACTAAGTTTTACACAGTTAAACGTCATTGACCCCTCTTAATAGTACGACCATCTAGCCTACTAATCCGGTCAAATATCTTCTCTAAACTCCTGGAGACCGGCAAAAACAAAAACCTATGTTATACCTTTGCCTTGACTTGATCCACAACCAATTCTTATAAATCTCCAAGATTTTCTGTTCTATGTGGTCCAACCTTGCATTCTTATTTCTCCAAGAACCGTTAGTCCACAAACAGTTGTCATTGATTACCAAAACAACACTAAGGGGCCTAGATGATTCACAATCTCCCCCTTTTTGGTAATTGATGACAACACTACACATTATATCCAAGAGAAGTTTTGTTTTTCAAATCTCCCTCATACCTTAGGTATAAGAAGAATTTTAGAGGAGAGTTTCATAGGACTTATCTTGATTTGAAGTTCTATCTTAGAGATTGATAAATCCCAATAAAACTCAGAGTGTAGGAATAGGTCCCCCTATGTGTGTGCATGATAATCCTAGTTGAAGATACGACACAAATAATCGATCGGAGTTTTGATGGAGATCTTCCTACAGTCATGGTTATCGAAGCATACATGAAGTAATATGTAAAATAAGCGCAGCAAATTTAATCACCCCTCAATGAACCATTCATAGAAAAATTCAAACTAATTGAAACATGAGATTTAATACACATAGTTCAACCCACAGAATATTACAAATATTTGTCCACAGACATAAGACATAGTTCACCAAATGCATAAGACATAAAGTTCAAATAGCAAGTTCAAATAGTAAGCATGCACATGCAAAGTTTCAATGTCCACATGAGCGAGCCCCCCCTGAATATGACATTTCCAACTTATATCAATTGCCACAAAGGAGAGGCCTCACTGACCACCAGGTGGAGGATACATGCTGTAGTAATGGGTTATGAAGGTGTCGAAGAGAGAGGAGAATTGCCCAAAGTCTTGCTAGAGCTGCTGCTGCCTCTGACTTATATCTTGAATGCTTTCATTTGTAGACAAATTATCAAACTGACTAGACAAAGCCCCCATATTGTCTTGAAAACTCTGTTGCATGTTGTTCAGTCTGGTCATAATAGGATCAGTAATAGTGTCTTGGATGTGACTGTGAAACTCAAAAAGCTCAGAGTTCAGCGCATCCAAGTTATCATCAAAGCGAGCTTGCATCCTATCCATGCGCTGGTCCATATGAGTCATCATGCCCTGGAAGCGGCCATCCATGTAGGTCTGGAGCCCTTGCTGCATGTTCTGAAAGTAAGGATCAAAATGGCCTAGACCAGGCTGCCAGAATTGTTGAGGCTGAGGAGGAGGTGGAGGAGGTGGCATCTGCTCGGCTGCATCAGCTTCAGGAGCAATTCCTTCATCATCACCAGCTTCTTTCTCATCATCTAGGAAGGGAGTAAGAGGCCTGGTGAGGAATCCAATCTCATTCTTGAAGGGCCTAAAAGGAGTGTGAACTATCTCACAGTGCCCCTCAAATCTGGTCTTGGCTTTGATGAGGGCCATAATGTATGGAGCATATGCTAAGTTCTGGTGCTTGTCCATCTTGAGGTCATTTAATTGTCTCATCATAAATAGTACAACATTCATTACCTCACCATTTATGATATGGTGGATAATGTTCCAGAACTTGTCTCTGATTTTGCTCTTATCTCCACTCCTGGGAAGAATTGTCACTTTGGCAATCTTGTTAATCACAGCAGGATGATGCCTCAGTCCTGCAGTCTCACCAAATCTCCTAGGAATGCCCATCCTCGCAGGCTCATAAAATTGCACAAATTCTTCAAAATTATCCTCAGTATATAGATCAATCCCAGCTGAAATTGTTTCATAGTTTAGACTGTTTGTAGTAGCAAACTCAGCAAAGGTTGCAGAATATCTCTTGAAGCCAGTCATCCAAGTGATTGACTATTCATCAATGTCAATCTCAGCAGTGGCTAGGAATTGCTTTACAGCCATCTCACTGAAGTCTATCCTCTGGCCCATAAAGTGATAAAGACCACATGCTTCAAATTTTGGAATCAAGTCCTCCATGACTGATTGACCCACATAAAAGTCCAATCTATAACCTGATGCTTGTGAAAGTTGGTATCCATCAGTGTGCCCCAAAAGACATCAAACTGAAGCTGAGTGTGAAAGAACTGAATATTGGTGTATGAGGGCATAGCATATTGATTGACTGTCCTCCTGGAGTAATATTCTACCATAGAGAATCTCCTCTTTGGATAAGTCCATCCTGTGATGTCAATGGGATAGTCAGGATGAGCATGTGGAACATCTTCTGTGTCCATAGAAACGCTACCCCCAGCTGAAGATTGGGTCTCTGAGTCTGTGGTTGGATTATAGTCTGCATCATCTGCACGAGGGAGCTTTGATTTGAAACGACCGGCAAGCTTCTTCCTAATACCACCCATGCCACTGCAATATATGTCAGAAATAGCCACAGGTGAATAGTTGATAACGCCACAATCATAGAAAGAGATAGTGGAACTTTCTGTCAGGGCCCGGACTATCCGCGTCAGAGGGCTAGACTATCCGCGCCAACCTGGCGGACGGTCCGCGACCGTCCAGGGGCAATTTTAGAACCCTAGCCGCCCCATCCATTCAATCAACGATTCGACAGAAAATAACCATCCAAATTGGTTCAAATTTTTGCACGATATTCACAATGAGTAATACTAACAATTCCACCAATCAATTTTGTAAATCCACTGCCCAAATCTAGATTAGAGAGAAAAACCTGAAGAATTCCCAAAGTTGAATAAATCAAACGATTGCCAGGAGATTTTGAAAAACCGAGATGAAGACATGATTGTTGAACTTCCAACAAGCTCCCGGATAGTCCGTGCACAAATTTGCTTCACCGTCCGCTCACAATTGACACGAGTCACCTTTTGGCGTGTGGAGAGTGAGAGAGGAGAAAACAACTGATGAAAATGACACTTCGACTGCCTCTAGCCGACTTATCTGCCTGTCGCGGACGGTCCGCGCGGGGACGGCGGACGGTCCGCGTCCTGTCAACTCAGACGGTCTGCTCTACTGACTCGGACTGTCCAGATCCTGATATGACGGACGGTCCGCGGTCCTTACCCGGATGGTCCGCGGCCTGATACTCAGATATTCAAACTTTGTTCACTTTCTAATTGTGGATTTCAAATTTGATTTGTAGCTCATATATGGACATTTTGACCAATCCAAGGGTTAGTATGCATGCATATACACATGATGTATTTGAGGAATACAAATTTTCATATAAAACTATTTAGATCAAACAAGAATAAAAAAACTCATCAAAAATATCCAATAAATAGCCTAGAGAGCATATTTAGAAGTGAAATGCAATACTACACATGTGTATTCAACCTCAAGCCACGTTTGAGAGATCAATCACATTCATTTCACTTCTCAATGTGCAAAACCTTGTTTCATCTAGAGGCTTTGTGAATATATCGGCCAATTGATCATCCGTACCAATCGAATATATAGTGATATCTCCCTTTCCAACATGATCTCTCAAAAAGTGATGTCATATATCAATATGCTTCGTTCTTGAGTGTTGGACCGGATTTGTAGCCAATTTTACTGCACTCTCATTATCACACATGAGAGGCACATTTTTAAAAATGATCTTATAATCCAATAGAGTTTGTTTCATCCATAGTAATTGAGCACAACAATTACCGGCCGATATATATTCCACCTCGGCGGTAGAGAGAGCAACGGAATTTTGCTTTTTAGAAGACCATGAAACGAGAGATCTCCCAAGAAATTGACAACACCCAGAAGTGCTCTTCCTATCAACTTTGCAACCCGCATAATCCGAATCCGAGTATCCGATTAATTCAAATTGAGCACCTTTGGGATACCATAAACCAATATTAGGGGTATACTTCAAATATCTTAGAATTCTCTTTGTGGCCTTCAAGTGAATCTCTCTAGGTGAAGCGTGAAATCAAGCACACATGCAAACACTAAACATAACATTGGGCCTAGATGCGGTAATGTAAAGCAAACTACCAATTATTGAGCGAAAAAGTTTTTGATCAATCATAGTGCCTCCCTCATCTAAGTCTAGATGACCATTTGTTGCCATAGGAGTCTTGATAGGCTTTGCAATCTCTAAGCCAAACTTTTTGAGCATATCCTTCAAATATTTTGATTCACTTATGAAGATTCCATCTTTCAATTGTTTGATTTGAAGACCGAGAAAGAAACTCAATTCTCCTATCATAGACATTTCAAATTCTTTCGACATCATTTTTCCAAACTCCTCACAAAACGATTCATTAGTAGATCCAAAAATAATATCGTCAACATAAATTTGACAAATAAACAAATCTTTGCCAATTCTTTTAGTGAATAGAGTAGTGTCAACCTTCCCAATTTTAAAGTCTTTGGAAAGCAAGAAATCCCTAAGCCTTTCATACCAAGCGCGTGGGGCTTGCGTAAGCCCATAAAGAGCTTTAGAAAGCTTGTACACGTGGTTAGGTCTTTTGGGGTCCTCAAAACCGGGAGGTTGTTCAACATACACTAGTTCACTAATCTTACAATTTAGAAAGGCACTCTTTACATCCATTTGGTAGAGCTTGATACTATGAGCACAAGCATAAGCAAGAAGGATCTGGATTGCTTCTAATCTTGCCACGGGAGCAAATGTCTCACCGAAATCCAATCCCTCTATTTGAGTGTATCCTTGTGCAACTAGTCTTGCTTTGTTTCTTACTACCAATCCATATTCATTGTGTTTGTTACGAAACACCCATTTGGTACCAATAACATTGTGGTTCTTTGGTCTCTCAACAAGCTCCCAAACTTCATTCCGAGTGAAGTTATTTAATTCTTCATGCATTGCATTCACCCAATCAACATCAAGTAGAGCTTCATCTACACGGTTAGGTTCCATACAAGATACAAAAGAGAAATGTTCACAAAATGAAGCTATGCGAGAGCGAGTTGAACACCCTTTCTAATATCACCCACAATTTGATCAACTGGGTGATCCTTCACAATAGAATGATGGATTCTTGATACCATTTGAGAATTGCTAGTTGAAGCATGAGGAGGAACCGAATGACTTGAAGTATCTTGATCATGAGCATCCATGATTTCATCATTTTGTTGGCTTTGGTGTTTTTCTTCATTTAGGGTTGAAGAGGATGGAATGACAACCACACTATTTTCATCATCATCTTCCTTTGGCTTTATTTCACCAATAGCCATTGTTTTCATAGCATTTCTCAATTGAGTTCCGCCAACATCATCAATATTATCGCTTTCATCTTGAGACTCATTTGTTTCATCAAACTCAACATCATATGCTTCTTCAATAATACCATGAGTCTTGTTGAAAACTCTATAAGCTTTGCTATTTGATGAGTATCCAAGTAGAAAACCTTCATCACATTTCTTCTCAAATTTAGAGAGCCGACTTCCCTTTCTCAAAATATAGCATTTGCAACCGAACACTCTAAAATATGAGATATTTGGCTTTCTACCAATGAGCAATTCATAGGGAGTTTTCTTCAAGAGTTTGTGACAATATAGCCTATTTGATGAGTGACAAGCGGTGTTTATGGCCTCGGCCCAATAAGAATCTGACACATTATATTCCGCTAGCATAGACCTAGTCATATCAATGAGAGTCCTATTCTTTCTTTCAACAATACCATTTTGTTCCAGAGTATATTTGGAAGAAAATTCATGTTTAATGCCCTTGTCATCACAATATTTGTCAATTCTAGCATTTTTGAACTCCGACCCATTATCACTTCTAACTTTCTTGATATCAAAATCAAATTTGTTTTGAGCCAATATAGCAAATGACTTGAATGTTTCAAACACATTAGATTTATCCTGAAGAAAGCAAACCCAAGTGAATCTAGAATAATCATCCACAATCACAAGGCAATAGGAATTTCCGCCAATACTCACAAAAGATGTTGGCCCAAATAAATCCATGTGAAGTAATTCCAAAGGCCAATGAGTAGACATTTGACTTTTGTTTGGATGAGTATTTGCCACTTGCTTCCCGGCTTGACAAGAGCTACACAATTTGTTCTTCTCAAACTTCACATCTTTCAAGCCACGAACTAAGTCATGTTTGGTTAAATGGTTGAGTTGCTTCATTCCAACATGACCAAGTCTTCTATGCCATAGCCAACCTACTGAAGCCTTTGAGAATAAACAAGTTGTGAGCTTTGCCTCACTTGATGAGAAATCAACAAGATAAAGATTTTCATGTCTAAAACCTTTAAACTTAAGATTGCTACCATCAACACTAGAGATAATAACATCATCAACAGTGAAATTGCAACTAAATCCTAAATCACATAATTGAGCTACAGATAATAAATTAAAATTCAAAGACTCAACCAAGAGCACATTTGATATGGAATGATCATTTGAAATAGCAATTTTACCCAAGCCTTTAACCTTTCCTTTGCGATTATCTCCAAACGTGATACTATCATAACTTGAGCAATCTTCCTCACTCATTTGGGTGAACATTTTCATATCCCCGGTCATGTGTTGAGTGCATCCACTATCCAACACCCAATGATTCCCTCCCGCGTTGTAGTTCACCTACAAAAGGAAATCAATCTCTTTTAGGTACCCAAATTTGCTTGGGTCCTTGGATGTTAGTGACCAAGGTCTTTGGCACCCAAAAGCTTTCTTCTTGTTGCCAACAATTGAAGTACCAACAAATTTAACATGAACACCTTCTGCATTATGAGAAAGAACATAACAATGCTCAAAACAAGTGGAGGATACATTCTTGAGCTTAGGACAATTATTCTTGATATGTCCTTTCTTGTGACACTTGTGACACACTTTGTCACATTCTTTCACAAACAATGTCTTTTGCTTTACAAAAACATTCTTTCCTTTCTTGGGAACATATCCAAGACCCTCGCGATTAAGTGAGCACCGTTGACTTCCCAATATGAAATCCAATTTAGCCTTTCCGCCATATGCCTTTTCTAGATCATGGGTTAGAACATTCACTCTATCTACTAGCACTTCATTCTCAACAATGATTTGTGATTCATCATGAACAATATTATCATTTATAAGAGAAATTTTGCATTTATCACAAATAGAGTTAGTAGGTTGTGGTTCACTTGTAGGACTATCAAGTAAGTCACAAGTGACCCCAACATCCTTGGTGACCACCACAACTTCATGCACAATAGATGAGTTTTGAGCTTCCACAAGCTTCTCACAATTCTCTTTTAGATCGTTGTGAGAGGTCTTGAGCTCCTCAAAAGACACTTGAAGGTTTTTATACAATTCCTTCAAGGTCTTAAATTTTTATTTTTCTTTGTGCATGTAGTCGTCGGCCTCACCTAACATTCTAACAAGATCATCATATGAATAGCCATCATCCTCAACATCATCAACATCATCATCATCATCAATATCATTTAAATCGGTGATGATTTTTACCTTAGCATCTCCCTTTGCCATGAGATAATGAGGGGATGAGAAAAGTGAAGGGGCTTCCTTGATAGTGATTCCGACATTAAGCTTGGATGAGGTGTCATCATCATCATCATCCGTGCTATCATCCGAATCCCATTCAACTAGGTAGGCTTTGCCATCTTTCTTCTTGTTGTAGAATTTCTTCTTCTTCTTATCATCTCCATCTTTGCCTTTTCTCTTCTTGTTAGGGCAATTCATGGCAATGTGACCGGGTTCCCCACACTCAAAACACTTTCTATCATTGAAGGCATTTCTTCTTGATGTTTGGCCTCTTCTAGGTTGACCCCTCTTCATCTTCATGAATTTGTTGAATTTCCTTACAAATAGAGCCATATCTCCATCACTTTCTATCATTGAAGGCATTTCTTCTTGATGTTTGGCCTCTTCTAGGTTGACCCCTCTTCATCTTCATGAATTTGTTGAATTTCCTTACAAATAGAGCCATATCTCCATCACTCTCACTTTCATTTTCTTCATCATCACTATCTTCTTTTTCAATTGGCTTAGAAGCTTTAGCTTTGAGAGCAATTGATTCATTCTTCACTTTCTTTGCCAAACTTATAGCATCGGCTTGAGATTTCTTGAATATATCTTGAGTAAGAATTTCCCCCAATACTTCGGTTGGAGAAGTTGTAGATAGATCACTTCTTACTAACATGGTCACAATAGTCTCATACTTCTCCGGAAGAGATCTAAGGAACTTGTGAGTGAAATCTACATCCGGTACATTAAAACCAAGTCCTTTGAGCTCATTCACTATCTCATTTAACCAGTTGAACATATCGGATACACTTCCATCCTATTTCATAATGAATTGCTCAAATTTTTCTTTGCACACATATAGCTTTGCACTCTTCACACTTGTAGTTCCTTCATTAATTTCCATTAGCTTAATCCAAATCTCATGAGCAGTTGTGAGATTCTTGATACGATTGAACTCATTTATGTAAAGAGCATCATAAAATACATTCATGGCTTGATCATTTGTAAGAATGTTTTCATTGTCACTAGCTGATGGTTCATCTTGTTTCAACACAACAAATCCATCCTTAACTATTGGCCAAAATTTTCCACCCATTGCTCTAAGATGCATTGACATTCTTATTTTCCAATAGTCATAGTTATTCCCATCAAAATGTGGTGGCTTCCCAATGTGCACATTGTTGTTACTAGCCATTTTGTCCCACTCCGGGATGATTAGATCCACAAACAATGGAGTCCTCGGCTCTGATACCACTTGTACGATCTAGGACACCGGCTAGAGGGCGGTGAATAGATGGTTTTGACTAAAATCTCAAACACTAGAGAAATTTAATCAATATGACAAGAGGTATAAATTCTCTAGTGACAACAAGTAAGCAATCTATGAGAATTAACTATGGTAATTTTATGCAAGAGGAACAATATGAGGAATACTAATTACTTGCACGGTAATAAGTAATGCAAGAAAAGAAAGACACCGGAATTTATCCCGTGGTATCAGTGATTTGCCGATCACCCCTAATCCACGTTGAGGTGGACTTCAAGCTCTCAGTTGCTCCTCTATCAAGACACGGCTTGATCTTTAAGCCAAGTGGACAAGAAATCACTTAATACCTCGTTTCCACAAATGTCACCTTTGCCGCTCTGGCGAGGTAGGTGCGAACCCCTCACAATTGACACCGCGACCTCTCCACAATCTTCTTAGAGAGCTCGACGGAGACTACACCCGAGCCATCTAAGAGGCGGCAACCTCCAAGAGTAATAAGCCAAAGACGCTTGCCCGGTGTACCACTTAGTGCCTCAAGAATCACCAATGGATGCAAATGCACTAGGAACCCTCAATCTCTCACTAGAATGCAATCTCAAGCAAGAAGTGTGAGAGAATGAGTGGGAGGATCACAATTGAGCTCAATTTGTGCAAGGAATGGCCAAGATAGCCCTCAAACACCAGCTCCCCTTCTATTTATAGCCCACCTCTCAAATCCAACCGTTATGTGCAAACAACACACTTTCTGCGCACACGCGGATGGTCCGCACCCTGAGGCCGGACGGTCCGCCGTACATATAACGGCTATTTTTCCCGTTTGAAATCTGTCAGAGCTGTCAGAAAAGCAAGGTCCGGACAGTCCGCCAACCATGGTTGGACCATCCGAGACGAGCACCAGAACTCTGAACAAGAAAGATTAACACGCTCGGACAGTCCTCCTTACAAGGCCAGACGGTCCACGATCTGGGAGTCAGTACTGTCCGGGCTTAGGCCCCGGATAGTCCGTAGTACAAATGCCCAAAAACACACAGTCCCTGCCCAAACAAATTTGGCACCTGCGGACGGTCTGCTGACCCTGGCCAGATGGTCCACAAAATAATACAAGGACTGTGTAGAGAGCAGCCTTCTCTGGTCAGGACTGCGGACAGTCCGGCCCCAAGGCCCGGACGGTCCGCAGTACAAATGAACAGCACCAATCTGAAGTGAGCATACTTCGGACCACGCTGGATGGATCACGGACGGTCCGCCCACTTGGCCCAAACGGTCCGCGCTCCCCAAGACTTAACAACTTTTCAAACTCGCTTTCGAAAAGATTTTTACCTCTTGAAACAGGAAGCGTTGTTAACCTTCATGCAAATGCAACCACTAGATGCTCTATGAGGCACTAAGTTTTACACAGATAAACGTCATTGACCCCTCTTAATAGTATGGCCATCTAGCCTACTAATCCGGTCAAATATCTTCTCTAAACTCCTGGAGACCGGCAAAAACAAAAACCTATGTTATACCTTTGCTTTGACTTGATCCACAACCAATGCTTATAAATCTCCAAGATTTTCTGTTCTATGTGGTCCAACCCTACATTCTTATTTCTCCAAGAACCGTTAGTCCACAAACAGTTGTCATTGATTACCAAAACAACACTAAGGGGCCTAGATGATTCACACCATCTCTGTGACACTATAAAAATCATTAAATAAAAATAATACATTTAGTTATTAATGATATTTATGGTAACTAATTTTCTCTTAAGTGTTCGTTATTTATTTGCCTTTGGAATGATTTTTTTAATGCTCGTGATTGATTTTGAAAATTGAATAAAATTTCTTCTTAAATGAAAATTCACAAAAATAATATAATTATTAGTCAAAAATAAATATTATATTTATAAACAATTTTAGTTTAATTATTATAAATTTTAGAGTTATTTAAATATGTATTTCGAAATTAGAAAAAGTAAAAAAAGAAAAAAAAACCTAAACCCTAGTCACCGGCCCACTTGGCCCAACACCTAAGCGTTGTCTCCCTCCCCTTGACCTGCCGCCGCCTCCCTGCTAGCAGCCGCCGTCGCCCTCTGTTTCTCCCTCCCCCAACCTCTCTCTCCCACTCGGCTCTCTCTCTCTCTTCTCTCCCCGGCGCTCTCTCTCTCCCCTGCGCCAAACGCACAGGATCGGCAGAGCCGCTCGTGTCCCCGCTGCTCAGCCGTCGCACACCCGAGCCGACCCGGCCGACCGCGCGCAAGACCACGCCCTGCCCCTGTTCAAGACCCGGCCGGACCCCAACGTCGCTAGAGCCCGAGCGCGCCCCTGCCCCAAGTCGTCCGCGCCGAGGACAGCACCCCATGTCGAGCCCCATCCATTTCTTCTTCTCGAGTAATGGAGTTTACTGCCGTCCGTTTTCTCTCCCTCCCCCATTACTCCCTCTCCCCATTGATGGACGCCATTCATGGTGCTTGAAGACGCCGACCCTTCCTCTCCTGCCCTCTCTCTATAAAATCCGACGAGCCCTTGCTCCTCCCTACACGAGTTTTCTCCTCCCCGAGCTCCCTATCTCTTTCTCACATTTCTTACTCGCCCACGCTGTCGCCGGAGTTCAACCACGCCATCGCAGTCCACCCCGCCGTCTGTGGAGACTCACCGGAGCTCGCTGTTCCTCGTGGAGCTCGTGCTCACCGTCTGTGTTTTCCCGCCGGAGTTCCATCCACACAGCACGACGATCGAGCCCGTTCGCCGTCGTCTGTTCACCCAAGGTTGATAACAACCGTTAATGTATTTTCTAAATCATGTTTGAATTACTTTATTGATCTTATGAATTATTATTGTAATATTAATGCGATTTGGCGATTCACGCGTATGATTTTTAGAGATTCGATATATACGTGTAACCAAAATCGAATCCCGCGACAATATTTTAATATGTGTAATTTTAAAAATGAGCACGGTCACTATTCACTAACTCAGTGATTTTCATATCAGAAATGTTTATAATTAAATTCGCTTTAGTATGTAGAGCGATAATTGATTAGTATTAGTATAAGTATAATTTTAGTGGTATAGGAAATTGAAATAGATATTAAGCCACGTATTTCCTGTTAAAAGAGGATATAGATTTTACTATTCATAATAAATGAATTCATAAGTATGGCACTTAAGTACTTAGAATTAGTAAGGTATTTATTTATGTCATAATAACCATGAGTATGTTATTAAAAGTCTCATTTAGTAATTTATATTAATTCTTAGAATATTAATGTTAGAAAAATTATAAATAAACAATTTTTAGTTATATGTATAAATTCTATTTAGAAAAGAAGTATAAATTCTATTTAGAAAAGAAAGGAAAGAGTAGAATTTATAATAATGTTAAAATGACTTAACTAGGCGCTTATGATTTTCTAATAAAGAAATTGATAGTTATGTTGTTAAACATAGGTTTCTTACTAATAAGAGATAATTTGTTCTAATTTAAAAATGACCTTTTTAGTAGATATCATATTTAACAAGGTTCGTTATAGATATTTAAGAATAGTCGTATTAAATAGAAACTTAAAAGTAATATGTCATATAACTTTTCTAATTATTATATAATGGCTTAATTAAGTGCTCACGTCGTTATAACTAAAACAATAGTTAATAACATAACAATGAATATAATATTCATTTTAAATATCTAGGTCATATGTTTCTAAACTAAATGTAAAGATAAATAATAGAGTAATTATGTCCTCTCATAACTTAGTTAATTAGATTTATATTTGTTTACAACTGGTTATATAGGCTTAATTATTTAATCAAAATTAGTTCATATTATTTATATATGTGTCACTTAGTTTTTCCTAAAGAATAAACTAAGGAAATTAGTGTTTATGTTCTTTAATAATAATGTTAGTTTGTATATTGTTTTGTATATAGCTTTCTTAATAAAATATAGGACATGTACTTTCTAATAAAAATAAAATATAATTGTTGTTCATTGTCTTTTACGTAAAAGTTCATTAAATCATATATCATAACTTTCCATAAATAGGTGTTTAATAATAATTATCTTTTCACGTAAATCCTATTTAGATCTATATCTTAATTTATCATAAGTGATGGGTTTAACAATGAATTATATGTTCCATAACGCTTCAAAAGTTAACAATGTATTTCATAACGCATTAATCCTAGATATATAACTTATATCTTTTCTAAAAAGGTTAAAAAGGTTTAATATCGTTATAACGTGTTTTATCGTCTTATAAACACTTTATCTTAGATATATCGCGTTGTCGTTTTATAAAAGATTAATTTGGTGAACTTAATATTTGTATATTTTAATTACGATATTTTTAAACTTATGTCTTGTTTTATAATTGTAGATCACACATTTTTAAAAAGAATACCTTCTTAATTATAACCATTACTTACAACGTTTTTGAAAAGCGAATGCTCTTTTCGTTAAGCTTTCTTTTAGCTTTACGCATGGTGAATGTGGTATGTTATTGAGTGGTGTTTGTTCTTCTTGTTTGTTTGTGTGATATTCAGTAATTGATCTAATAGTTGAGAATCAAGTGCTATTCCGTGGAAGAACCTCAAGTTTTCAATAAGCAAGGCAAGTGGACTTCTCCCTCTACATACTCTGTTTGATCCCAAACAATACATTTAATAAAGTTTATTCTTCGATATATATATATATGCATAATTTGATGGGTTACCTATTTAGATACCCCTAACCTTTCCAACCTTATTCCTTGATCAAACCTGGGAATTATACTTTACATTCGTAGCTATGCTATTGCTACAACTTAACTTTATGCAGTCACTCCCGCTTATGATATTAATGTTCCAAAATGGTAAATTTACATTATTGTTGTTAACCTGATGGTTAGACAAGATTATTGCATATTAATTGGAACATGGAGTGACCACCCGGGAAAACAGTGCTACCATGAGAACTATCATGGCTCTGGTCTTGGCTAAATAACTAGGGAAATCTTATGTTGGGTGTTGGTCGTGGTCGACCGGAACGGGGGCATCTGGCAAGCTCTAACAGTTCCGGCTCAGGCAGATTGGACATGGGCATAGTTCCCAAAGCTTTACCCTGTAGTCTAGACTATAAGTTGGTTACGGTAGGTGTGCCTTATGCAGTTTGACCATTTCCAGCACTTGCGTAATGAGGACTCTAGGGAGAAGCCTCGTAGTGAAACCCTGGCCATTCACCTCGGAAGTGAATACGGGTCTAGCTAACTCGGGCTAGAAGGGAATCGCGACTCATGGGTAAAGATGCGCCACCTCTGCAGAGTGTAAAACTGATATATCAGCTGTGCTCACGGTTATGAGCAGCCTGGACTCCTCACATGATAATTGAACTTGAAGATGGAAATAAATCAAGATCCGATGATCTGCCAATGGTCTGCTTAAGTGGTTTCACTTAAGTGCTTTTGATATACTCTTATACCTCTGTTTAATGGGAATACTTGGGATTCACACTTATTAATAAGACAGGTGTTGTTAATAAAATATTGACCAACTAAAATGCTTACTGCTCAACCTTAGCCTCACCTTGTTAAACCTGCATTAGTTTTTCCCCCACTTGCTGAGCCCCGACCATAAGTGAGCTCACCCTTGCTTAATTTTGATGAGAAGTTTGTAGATGAAGTTATGATGCTGAGCTCCATGGATGCTAGTCTAGTGATACCCCCGGTCATCTTCCTGTGGATGGATGTCCATGTTTCGCTGTACTTTGATGAATAAAGGTTAAGACATTATGTCTATTCAAAGTGTAATATGTTAATATAATCGTTATTTACGCTTTTATGCATTGTTTTTTTGATATATTACACTTGTGACGTCAACATATGTGTGGAAATAGATCCTGGCACACATATGCTATGCACCCGGCTCTGCCCTTAGGAAATGGGTGTGACATAAGTGGTATCAAAGCAATGTGACCGTAGGTCGCTAGATTAGTTAGAAATGGAAAGCCCAGTCAGTCTTTCAAAGCTTGAAATATTTTCCTCCATAAAAACTTACTTTATATCAAAACTCATCTCTTTTATTTGCAACTCTTCTAGTCTGATTTTGGTCTATCAGAAGACTCTACTCAGAAGCACTACAAGATGATCAAGCTAGGATTGCGGAACTTGAAGCGAAGTTTGCCAGAAGATTGCCAGAAGAAATCCTTTCGAAGCTATCGACGATGCCCTATTCTCTGTCTTATCCCCACTTCGCAAGAAGTTTATTATGGATCCCCTGGATCTATTATTTGACTTCTTGGTTAGGTTGATAGGATTGTTCTTTAGTATTAAGATTTTTGACTAGATCGGTAAGGGCGATATTATATTATACTATAGTGGTTTTCTAATCCCTAATATTGTTATATAACCCTTGACTTCTTATACTTTTGTTTTCTTGCCATTGTATTGTCATCCTTGGACAATATCTACCTTGATATATTAAACTTTTGCCTCTCTACTTTTCTCCTCGATAATGCTTTCTCCCTATTGAATTCTTATACTTTTGCTTTCGTGCCATTGTATTGCCACCCTTGCGCAATATCTACCTTGATATACTGAATTCTTTGTCTCCTTACTCGTACTTGATAATGCCTCTCTATTTTGTCTCCTTGATAATACTTTCTCTCTAACTTTATATCCTTGGTTGTATTATTTATCCTCACTTTATTAGTTCATGATTATCTTATTGGCCACCAACAAATATGTCTTGTCTAACTCCTTGATAATTTTTTTTACCCAACTCCTTGATGTCATAATATCTTTCTTATTCCAAACCTCGTCTCACCTTTTTGTTTTGGTTGAATGAGTATAATTGGATTGTGTTTTGCTGGTATGCTTGAGTTCATTGTCCTTTGTGTTCATGTTTGATTTGCTTCTTTGAAATGATTGTTGGTGTATTGTGTGACTTTTGTCCACAATGACATCAGTTAGCTAGGTAAAACCTTAGATAGTGGGTTTTCTCTGCTCTCTATAATCTGTCTTTGCTCAACCCTTTCATTCCTTCCATTCTTTCATAGCCATACAGATGTCATACCTTGGAATGTCAACTACAAGTGATGTCACTAAATGCAAAGAATGTGGTGTGTTGGCAAGTCAAAACAACACTATAAATAAAACAGCTGATGAACAGACAATCAAGACACATAAGGATGCACAACCAAACCAACAGACAAGTGAACTAGGAACATGTTGTTGTTGTGAGTACTATGGAATTCCTTGTCGCCAGATCAGTACAAACGAAAGTGAAACTACAAAACAGAAGAACCGGATTTTGTTTTCTAGCATAAAAAGTCAATGGTCTCCCCAAGAACGACTAATAGCAGATGCACTGTCAGACGATGAATTGCCAGGTTTTCCAGAAAGGAAACATCACAAGGATGCCAGCTCCAAAAAGAAACACATGAGTGTTACATTGATGGATGGACTATTACTTGCACACAGTTTCAGCCTCGTCGTCGCGTCAAGTCCAAGAAATGAAAAGGGAAACATGGAAAAAGTCAAGAAATAACTTCAAGAAAAACTTGCTATCAATGTGGACGGGAAGGTCATTACTTCCGTAACTGTCCTGAGAAGAATTCACCACAGGTCACCTCCGAGATGAAGCTATCTCAATCTTCAGACATGGAATATGAACAAAAATACACAGAAACTACTACCAACACCGTAAAGACAACTCCACCATCAAGTCGTGCTTGCTTTGGCTGTGGTAATACCGGCCATCTTGTTAATGGTTGTCCTAAGAAAGATGTGGAGATCAATAAGGTCCAAAAGAAAAGACAACACCCTCAAACCCATGCATCAACAAAGAATAAACAACGGAAAGAGACCACAGGAAGGATAAGTTATGCAGTGACAAGAACTATTCCATATGATAATGCAGTGATTTTTGGAACACTAGTCATTCACAAAACCATCGCCATCGTATTGTATGATCCTCGTACAACACATTCTTTTATCAGTGCCCAGTTTGCAACAAAGTATGGTATCTTTAAGTGTCCCTTATGATCAAGAAAGACCATCAGTACATCTGAAGGAAAAATGTTAGTAAACTACATATGTCCGAAAGTAAGCGTTAAAATCAACGGGATAGATTTTCCAGCTGATCTCCTAGTGATAGAATCAATGGGAAAGGATGTGATTCTTGGAAAGAATTGGTTACAAAGAACTAAGGCAGTAATCCAACATAGAACCATATGTTTGGAAACCCCATATGGAGAAAGAATAATAGTTGAAGACAATCAACCTCCAGCTCTGAAGATTGGTACATCTGACAAGGAAGAATAATATATCAATTAGCTAGAAGGAGTATGTCTCACGAAGAAAAAAAAATGTGCCAAGGTGTTGTCCCTTTAAGGATTTGTAATAGTGCTAAGCAATATATGAATAAATTTGGAGAATCTCTCGCACCTATTGTATTTTGCCTCTTTATAAAGAGAATAAAGTGTGGTATCATCTGCTATATGCAAACAATATGATGCTCTATTCTAGTTGCCCTAAAATTCCACTCAAGTCTTTCTCTCAATTTGTGCTCAAAGAAATATTCTTGGATTAGAAAAGATTATTTGGATATCATGCTCTGAAATCTATAAGGTTCAAAAGATCTTTGTTAAGTAATATAACACCTGTAAACTCTCAAAGTATGATGAAGCTAGTAGAAATCTAAAACCATCCTTGTTCCTTAACTAATCTTATCTTGGAAATCAAAAAGTTGTGTTCGCCCTTTATCTTCATATCGTACAAGCCTCTTATGTAATCTTGTCTCACTATCTCTTTTACTCTCTAACCAGATGATGAACCCCAATGGAAATGAAGTAAATGATGCCAACGACAATATTCCTACCTTAACAACTATGAACGAGAAAAATGAGTCACCGAGATATTTGATGAATGGAATGAAGAACAACAAAAGGAATAGAAAAATGTTTGGATACAAGATTAGTTCACCTCAACCACAAGCAAAAGCCCCGAAACACATGGATACCCAAACAGAAGAATCAAGTCAGACTCAGCTATATGAGATACAGACACCCGGTCAACCCTCACCCCCTGTTGGTCAAGCAAAGTTGACTCGTAAAGAACGCAAAGCAAGAGGTGCTTTCTACTACTGCAAAAACGAAGGACATCTTGTTCGCGAATGTCCCAAAAAGCGTCTAGACCGAATAGAGAAGAAAGCTGCCAAGCATGACCTAAGCAATAGTTCAGAAGACCCACCATTTTATAAGTATGATGATGAAGGTCGCTTGATTAGTATACATTTTGGAGCAAAGAAGTAAGGAAGTTCCTTAAGTTTAGAAGAGTTCAATGAGAACTAAGAACCTACCAATAACCATGTAACACCGTTGTTTTCTTGCTAGCCTTTCTTAATCTCGAGGACGAGATTCTTTTTAAGAGGGGTAGATTTGTGACACTATAAAAATAATTAAATAAAAATAATACATTTAGTTATTAATGATATTTATGGTAACTAATTTTCTCTTAAGTGTTCGTTATTTATTTGCCTTTGGAATGATTTTTTTTAATGCTCGTGATTGATTTTGAATATTGAATAACATTTCTTCTTGAATGAAAATTCACAAAAATAATATAATTATTAGTCAAGAATAAATATTATATTTATAAATAATTTTAGTTTAATTATTATAAATTTTAGAGTTATTTAAATATGTATTTCGAAATTAGAAAAATTAAAAAAAAGAAAAAAAACCTAAACCCTAGTCACCGGCCCACTTGGCCCAACACCTAAGCGCCGTCTCCCTCCCCTTGACCTACCGCCACCTCCCTGCTAGCAGCCGCCGTCGCCCTCTGTTTCTCCCTCCCCCAACCTCTCTCTCCCACTCGGCTCTCTCTCTCTTCTCTCCCCGGCGCTCTCTCTCTCCCCTGCGCCGAACGCCCAGAATCGGCAGACTCGCTCGCGTCCCCGCTGCTCAGCCGTCGCGCACCCGAGCCGACCCGGCCGACCGCGCGCAAGACCGCGCCCTGCCCCTGTTCAAGACCCGGCCGGACCCCAACGTCGCCAGAGCCCGAGCGCGCCCCTGCCCCAAGTCGTCCGCGCTGAGGACAGCACCCCGTGTCGAGCCCCATCCGTTTCTTCTTCTCAAGTAATGGAGTTTACTGCCGTCCGTTTTCTCTCCCTCCCCCATTACACCCTCTCCACATTGATGGACGCCATTAATGGTGCTTGAAGACGCCGACCCTTCCTCTCTTGCCCTCTCTCTATAAAATCCGACGAGCCCTTGCTCCTCCCTACACGAGTTTTCTCCTCCCCGAGCTCCCTATCTCTTTCTCACATTTCTTACTCGCCCACGCCGTCGCCGGAGTTCAACCACGCCATCGCAGTCTGCCCCGCCGTCTGTGGAGACTCACCGGAGCTCGCTGTTCCTCGCGGAGCTCGTGCTCACCGTCCGCGTTTCCCCGCTGGAGTTCCATCCACATAGCACGACGATCGAGCTCGTTCGCCGTCGTCCGTTCACCCAAGGTTGATAACAACCGTTAATGTATTTTCTAAATCATGTTTGAATTACTTTATTGATCTTATGAATTATTGTTGTAATATTAATGCGATTTGGCGATTCATGCGTATGATTTTTAGAGATTCAATATATACGTGTAACCAAAATCGAATCCCGCGACAATATTTTAATATGTGTAATTTTAAAAATGAGCACGGTCACTATTCACTAACTCAGTGATTTTCATATCAGAAATGTTTATAATTAAATTCGCTTTAGCATGTAGAGCGATAATTGGTTAGTATTGGTATAAGTATAATTTTAGTGGTATAAGAAATTGAAATAGATATTAAGCCACGTATTACCTGTTAAAAGAGGATATAGATTTTACTATTCATAATAAATAAATTCATAAGTTTGGCACTTAAGTACTTAGAATTAGTAAGGCATTTATTTATGTCATAATAACCATAAGTATGTTATTAAAAGTCTCATTTAGTAATTTACATTAATTCTTAGAATATTAATGTTAGAAAAATTATAAATAAACAATTTTTAGTTATATGTATAAATTCTATTTAGAAAAGAAGTATAAATTCTATTTAGAAAAGAAAGGAAAGAGTAGAATTTATAATAATGTTAAAATGACTTAACTAGGCGCTTATGCTTTTCTAATAAAGAAATTGATAGGTATGTTGTTAAACATAGGTTTCTTACTAATAAGAGATAATTTGTTCTAATTTAAAAATGACCTTTTTAGTAGATATCATATTTAACAAGGTTCATTATAAATATTTAAGAATAGTCGTATTAAATAGAAACTTAAAAGTAATATGTCATATGACTTTTCTAATTATTATATAATGGCTTAATTAAGTGCTCACATCGTTATAACTAAAACAATAGTTAATAACATACCAATGAATATAATATTCATTTTAAATATCTAGGTCATATGTTTCTAAACTAAATGTAAAGATAAATAATAGAGTAATTATGTCCTCTCATAACCTAGTTAATTAGATTTATATTTGTTTACAACTGGTTATATAGGCTTAATTATTTAATCAAAATTAGTTCATATTATTTATATATGTGTCACTTAGTTTTTCCTAAAGAATAAACTAAGGAAATTAGTGTTTATGTTCTTTAATAATAATGTTAGTTTGTATATTGTTTTGTATATAGCTTTCTTAATAAAATATAGGACATGTACTTTCTAATAAAAATAAAATATAATTGTTGTTCATTGTCTTTTACATAAAAGTTCATTAAAGCATATATCATAACTTTTCATAAATAGGTGTTTAATAATAATGATCTTTTCACGTAAAACCTATTTAGACCTATATCTTAATTTATCATAAGTGATGGGTTTAACAATGAATTATATGTTCCATAATGCTTCATAAATTAACAATGTATTTCATAACGCATTAATCCTAGATATATAACTTATATCTTTTCTAAAAAGGTTAAAAAGGTTTAATATCGTTATAACGTGTTTTATCGTCTAATAAACCCTTTATCTTAGATATATCACGTATGTCGTTTTATAAAAGATTAATTTGGTGAACCTAATATTTGTATATTTTAATTAAGATATTTTAAACTTATGTCTTGTTTTATAAATTATAGATCACACATTTTTAAAAAGGATACCTTCTTAATTATAACCATTACTTACAACATTTTTGAAAAGCGAACGCTCTTTTCGTTAAGCTTTCTTTTAGCTTTACGCATGGTGAATGTGGTATGTTATTGATCTAATAGTTGAGAATCAAGTGCTATTCCGTGGAAGAACCTCAAGTTTTCAATAAGCAAGGCAAGTGGACTTCTCCCTCTGCATACTCTGTTTGATCCCAAACAATACATTTAATAAAGTTTATTCTTCGATATATATATATATATATATATATATATATATATATATATATATATATATATATATATATATATATATATGCATAATTTGATGGGTTACCTATTTAGATACCCCTAACCTTTCCAACCTTATTCCTTGATCAAACCTAGGAATTATACTTTACATTCGTAGCTATGCTATTGCTACAACTTAACTTTATGTAGTCACTCCCGCTTATGATATTAATGTTCCAAAATGGTAAGTTTACATTATTGTTGTTAATCCGATGGTTAGACAAGATTATTGCATATTAATTGGAACATGGAGTGACCACCCGGGAAAACAGTGCTACCATGAGAACTATCATGGCTCTGGTCTTGGCTAAATAACTAGGGAAATCTTATGTTGGGTGTTGGTCGTGGTCGACCGGAACAGGGGCATCTGGCAAGCCCTTATAGTTCCGGCTCAGGCAGATTGGACATGGGCATAGTTCCCAAAGCTTTACCCTGTAGTCTAGACTATAAGTTTGTTACGGTAGGTGTGCCTTATGCAGTTTGACCATTTCCAGCATTTGCGTAATGAGGACTCTAGGGAGAAGCCTCATAGTGAAACCCTGGCCATTCACCTCGGAAGTGAATACGGGTCTAGCTAACCCGGGCTAGAAGGGAATCGCGACTCATGGGTAAAGATGCGCCACCTCTGCAGAGTGTAAAACTGATATATCAGCCGTGCTCACGGTTATGAGCAGCGTGGACTCCTCACATAATAATTGAACTTGAAGATGGAAATAAATCAAGATCCGATGATCTGCCAATGGTCTGCTTAAGTGGTTTCACTTAAGTGCTTTTGATATACTCTTATACCTCTGTTTAATGGGAATACATGGGATTCACACTTATTAGTAAGACATGTGTAGTTAATAAAATATTGACCAACTAAAATGCTTACTCCTCAACCTTAGCCTCACCTTGTTAAACCTGCATTAGTTTTTCCCCCACTTGCTGAGCCCCGACCATAAGTGAGCTCCCCCTTGCTTAATTTTGATCAGAAGTTTGCAGATGAAGTTATGATGCTGAGCTCCATGGATGCTAGTCTAGTGATACCCCCGGTCATATTCCTGTGGATGGATGTCCATGTTTCGCTGTACTTTGATGAATAAAGGTTAAGACATTATGTCTTTTCGAAGTGTAATATGTTAATATAATCGTTATTTATGCTTTTATGCATTGTTCTTTTGATATATTACACTTGTGACGTCAACATATGTGTGGAAATAGATCCTGGCACATGTAGGCTATGCACCCAGCTCTGCCCTTAGGAAACAGGTGTGACAGAAGTGGTATCAAAGCAATGTGACCGTAGGTCGCTAGATTAGTTAGAAATGGAAAGCCCAGTCAGTCTTTCAAAGCTTGAAATATTTTCCTCCATAAAAACTTACTTTATATCAAAACTCGTCTCTTTTATTTGCAACTCTTCTAGTCTGATTTTGGTCTATCAGAAGACTCTACTCAGAAGCACTACAAGATAATCAAGCTAGGATTGCGGAACTTGAAGCGAAGTTTGCCAGAAGATTGCCAGAAGAAATCCTTTCGAAGCTATCAACGATGCCCTATTCTCTGTCTTATCCCCACTCCGCAAGAAGTTTTATTATGGATCCCCTGGATCTATTATTTGACTTCTTGGTTAGGTTGATAGGATTGTTCTTTAGTATTAAGATTTTCGACTAGATCGGTAAGGGCGATATTATATTATACTATAGTGGTTTTCTAATCCCTAATATTGTTATATAACCCTTGACTTCTTATACTTTTGTTTTCTTGCCATTGTATTGTCATCCTTGGACAATATCTACCTTGATATATTAAACTTTTGCCTCTCTACTTTTCTCCTTGATAATGCTTTCTCCCTATCGAATTCTTATACTTTTGCTTTCATGCCATTGTATTGCCACCATTGCGCAATATCTACCTTGATATACTGAATTCTTTGTCTCCTTACTCGTACTTGATAATGCCTCTCTATTTTGTCTCCTTGATAATACTTTCTCTCTAACTTTATAGCCTTGGCTATATTATTTATCCTCACTTTATTAGTTCATGATTATCTTATTGGCCACCAACAAATATGTCTTGTCTAACTCCTTGATAATTTTTTTTACCCAACTCCTTGATGTCATAATATCTTTCTTATTCCAAACCTCGTCTCACCTTTTTGTTTTGGTTGAATGAGTATAATTGGATTGTGTTGTGCTGGTATGCTTGAGTTCATTGTCCTTTTTGTTCATGTTTGATTTGCTTCTTTGTAATGATTGTTAATGTATTGTGTGACTTTTGTCCACAATGACATCAGTTAGCTAGGTAAAACCTTAGATAGTGGGTTTTCTCTGCTCTCTATAATCTGTCTTTGCTCAACCCTTTCATTCCTTCCATTCTTTCATACCCATATAGATGTCAGACCTTGGAATGTCAACTACAAGTGATGTCACTAAATGCAAAGAATGTGGTGTGTTGGCAAGTCAAAACAACACTATAAATAAAACAGCTGATGAACAGACAATCAAGACACAACCGAAATCAACAGACAAGTGAACTTGGAACATGTTGTTGTTATGAGTACTATGGAATTCCTTGTCGCCAGATCAGTACAAAAGAAAGTGAAACTACAAGACAGAAGATCCAGATTTTGTTTTCTGGCATAAAAAGTCAATGGTCTCCCCAAGAACGACTAATAGCAGATGCACTGTCAGACGATGAATTGCCAGGTTTTCCAGAAAGGAAACATCACAAGGATGCCCAGCTCCAAAAAGAAACACATGAGTGTTACATTGATGGATGGACTATTACTTGCACACAGTTTTAGCCTCGTCGTCGCATCAAGTCCAAGAAACGAAAAGGGAAACATGGAAAAAGTCAAGAAATAACTTCAAGAAAAACTTGCTATCAATGTGGACGGGAAGGTCATTACTTCCGTAACTGTCCAGAGAAGAATTCACCACAGATCACCTCTGAGATGAAGCTATCTCAATCTTCAGACATGGAATATGAACAAAAATACACAGAAACTGCTACCAACACCGTAAAGACAACTCCACCATCAAGTCGTGCTTGCTTTGGCTGTGGTAATACCGGCCATCTTGTTAATGGTTGTCCTAAGAAAGATGTGGAGATCAATAAGGTCCAAAAGAAAAGACAACACCCTCAAACCCATGCATCAAAAAAGAATAAACAACGGAAAGAGACCACAGGAAGGATAAGTTATGCAGTGACAAGAACTATTCCATATGATAATGCAGTGATTTTTGGAACACTAGTCATTCACAAAACCATCGCCAATGTATTGTATGATCCTCGTACAACACATTCTTTTATCAGTGCCCAGTTTGCAACAAAGTATGGTATCTTTAAGTGTCCCTTAAGATCAAGAAAGACCATTAGTACACCTGAAGGAAAAATGTTAGTAAACTACATATGTCCAAAAGTAAGCGTTAAAATCAACGAGATAGATTTTCCAGCTGATCTCCTAGTGATAGAATCAATGGGAAAGGATGTGATTCTTGGAAAGAATTGGTTACAAAGAACTAAGGCAGTAATCCAACATAGAACCATATGTTTGGAAACCCCATATGGAGAAAGAATAATAGTTGAAGACAATCAACCTCCAGCTCTGAAGATTGGTACATCTGACAAGGAAGAATAATATATCAATTAGCTAGAAGGAGTATGTCTTACGAAGAAAAAAAATGTGTCAAGGTGTTGCCCCTTTAAGGATTTGTAATAGTGCTAAGCAATATATGAATAAATTTGGAGAATCTCTCGCACCTATTGTATTTTGCCTCTTTATAAAGAGAATAAAATGTGGTATCATCTGCTATATGCAAACAATATGATGCTCTATTCTAGTTGCCCTAAAATTCCACTCAAGTCTTTCTCTCAATTTGTGCTCAAAGAAATATTCTTGGATCAGAAAAGATTATTTGGATATCATGCTCTGAAATCTATAAGGTTCAAAAGATCTTTGTTAAGTAATATAACACCTGTAAACTCTCAAAATATGATGAAGCTAGTAGAAATCTGAAACCATCCTTGTTCCTTAACTAATCTTATAAATGTTTGTGGGTAAAATTAAGAACGTGGGTACCGACGTTCTTACTTGAGTTAAGTTCATGGGTTATGTTAAGAACATGGGTACCCACGTTCTTAATTTAAATTCGTGCGCCCTGGCCAAAACCGTTGAACTTAACGAGTTAGGAACGTGGGTACCCACGTTCTTAAGTTAAGTTCGTGGGCTATATGGACACCGTCGAACTTAATAAAAAAACTTAAATCCCCTAACCCACCCACGCGTGACTCTCTCTCACCTGCTGCCTCATTCCCGCCCACCGTGCCACCGCAACAAAAAGCGTCGCCGCGCCACCGCCAGCAGGACGCGGTGCCGCGCCACCGCTAGCCGGCCGCGCCGCCGCGCCACCGCCAACAGGCCGCGCCACCGCCCTGGCTCGCCGCCCCGTCGCCCTTTCTCCTCTTTTCGCCAGCTCCGCTGCGTCGCTGCCCTGCCCAATCTCGTCAGCCTCGGTACCGCCACCACCCAGCTCGCCGTCGCGCCGCCGCCAGAACGTCGCGCCGCCGCACCACAGCCCAAGCTCGGCCTCGGCGTCTCCTCGACCATCACCACCTCGACGGTCTCCTTGAAGGTATTTTCCAAGTTCTTTTGATTTACTTTAGTGTCTTCAGCAGTTTCAATAACAGGGTCTGGGGTATGCTGTTTTGGTACCTCAGGAGATGCAATGCTTATAATATTATCAACTTCCTCATCATCCGAAAAATCAGATACTGCTCTTCGCTTTCTGTTATTTGCATTGGTGGATTCCCCCTTGTACTTTATTCCCTGTTCATCATCGCTGCTATCTCCATCTGCTTCTTCCTTTGCACATATTTGTGCATCAAGAGTAGCTGAACATATTAACAGCATGAGATCTACAGTAGCATGCTTAGAAGGGTTTATATACAGGACTAGATGTGTGCTGAGAGTTATACACAAGAAAAGCACGGAGAATTAAATATGACCATTAGTGAGATACCTGCAACACTTTCTACAGCTGTAGAATTAGTGGTACTTGGAGGCTTAGGTTTAGCTGATGCACGACCCCACATGTTAGCCAGAGATCCACCATTATTAGGCATGGTCTTTCCATTTTGAGCTCTACTTTTGCTTGCATGGGCATCAATTGATTGTTCTTTGACAACAGGAGCATTGCCAGCTTTATCTAATAATGTGGAATTATCCTTCTCAGACTTATTGCCTGCTCCATGCTTTGAACTTACAAGCAAATCTAGCTGCGGAGCAGTAACAAGTCTTGCTGCGGAGCAGTAACAAACTGCTCCTTTGTAACAAACTTTGGAATTTCCCAGAATGGGAGCTTCTACGATTGTCAAGTAGAATAAATCATTCCCTTCTTCATAAGCCAAGAGCATTATTTTGTAAGAGACTAAATTTAGATAACCTGTCATTGAATTGAAAAGAGTGTTGCATGAAAAAAGTAACATCAGGTTACAATTACATGCATGATTTTTAGGTAGTTGTTACAATTGATGCATCCGTGAAGGTATTTTTCTTCTTTCTTTGATGCATATTATTACAATTAGTTTGTTAGTTAAAATTTGATGCATGATTTTTGGGTATTTGTTACAATTGATGCATAATTTCTTGTTCATTGTAAATTAATCGATGTTAGGTTCAATGTTTGGTTAAATGTTTTTTATGTCTAGTGATCCTTCCTAATAGAAGAAGGGCATAATGACGCTTATTTACACTTTTTTATTTATGTTTGTATGCTTAATGATGTTTGTTTACACATTTTTTATTTATGTTTATATGCTTAATGATGTGTATTTACACTTTTTTATACATTGGGTTATTTAGTTTTGCAAATGGATGACAATAGAAGAAGGGCGATGTATGATGGATTCAATAGCGTGACTCTAGGTCACTCAAAGGAATGGGTTAGGGTTGCAAAACAATTCGTGGATCTCGCATTTTCCGGTGGACCTCGTGTGGTGAAGTGTCCGTGTACCAAGTGTCGGAATTTTAAGTATGTGAGAAAGATCGAAGAACTGGAGCATCACCTTTGCAAGAATGGGTTTATGCCTAACTATCTTGTGTGGCGCTCACATGGAGAAGTAGAGCAGAATATCACAGAGTCAGAAAGAATTAATGATGATGATGAGGATCGGATGGATGACTTGGTGGCTGATATTAGTAGAGAGTATCCAACATTGGCCTCGGAACAGGAAACACCAGAGGAAGTGCATGAGTTTTATAAGCTTCTTAACGCGTCAGAGGAAAAAGTGCCTGACGACACCACTGTGACCGTGTTGCAGGTGGTTACACGTCTTATGGAAATGAAGGCAAAGTATAACTTCTCGAATAACTGCTATAACGATATAATCAATCTGATTATTGATCTCATCCCATCGAACCATAAGATGCCAAAAGACTTATACCAGTCTAAAAAGATCGTGTCCGGTCTTGGGATGAAGTATAAGAAGATTGATGTGTGCGAAGACAATTGCATGTTGTTCTGGAAGGAATATGAAGCGGCCACCCATTGTCAGATATGCGGTAAATCAAGATATGCGGAGGTACTAAAAGAGGATGGAGCTACTTTTGCTACAAAAGTGGCAGTTAAACAGCTTCGATATATGCCCATCACCCCAAGGCTTAAACGTCTGTTTTTAACCCCAGAAACTGCGAAGCTAATGTTGTGGCATAAGGAAGGAGACCGTGAGAGCCAAGATCCAGACATTATGATGCATCCATCAGATGGCGATGCTTGGAAGGCTCTGGATCGTTTTGACCCAGAATTTGCAAGAGACACTAGGAGTGTTCGTCTAGGCTTGTCCACTGATGGTTTCACTCCTTACGACAACAGTTCAACTTCATACTCTTGTTGGCCGATTTTCATCATGCCCTACAACCCCCCTCCCAACAAATGCATGAAAGAAGGGTTCATATTTCTTGCCCTTATTATTCCAGGGCCTAAACATCCTGGAAAGAAGATCAATGTATTCATGCAACCGTTGATTGAAGAGTTCAAAGAGCTATGGGTAGGGGTAAAGGCTTATGATGGTCATCTGAAACGTGAATTTACCTTACGTGTTGTATATTTGTGGTCAATTCATGATTTGCCTGCATATGGTATTTGGTCTGGCTGGTGTGTCCACGGTCGGCTGTGTTGTCCCATATGCATGGGGGACACACAAGCATATCGATTGGAGCATGGTAAAAAGGTCTCATTCTTTGATTGTCATCGACGGTTTCTTCCATCCAATCACCCGTTTCGAAATGATACGAAGTCATTTAGAAGAGGCATAAAAGTTAAAGATGGTCCACCAAAACGTTTAATGGGTGAAGATATTCTGATACAACATTGTGCCCTTCAAAGGGCTGCAGAAGGTCATGAGTTTGAAGGGTATGGTCAAGATCACAACTGGACTCATATTTCTTTTCTCTGGGAACTTCCGTATGCGAAGGTATTGATTTACCACACAACATAGATTTGATGCACCAAGAGCGCAATGTTGCTGAAAGCATCATAAGCATGTGTCTAAACATTAAGGGTAAAACAAAAGACAACATCAATGCCAGGAAAGATTTAGCTAATCTTTGCGATCGCCCTAGCCTTGAGGTCAAATTAAATCCTAATGGAAAGGAGAGGACACCACGAGCTCCATACTGTCTAAAGCCGGAAGAGCGAAAAGAAGTATTTCGATGGTTGAAAATGTTGAAGTTTCCAGACCGCTATGCAGCTAACATAAAACGTATTGTTAACCTCGACACTAATAAATTAAATGGTTTGAAGGCTCACGATTATCATATTTTGATGGAAAGACTTATGCCGGTAATGTTCCGTGGCTATTTGAAGCCTCCTCTGTGGAAGATGATTGCTGAACTTAGTTACATATATAGACATATATGTGCTAAGCATATCTCAAAGAAATTGATGATTCAATTTGAGAAACAAATCGTGGTGCTTGTATGCAAGATGGAAAAAGTATTTCCGCCTGGATTTATGAATGTGATGCAACATTTGCTAGTGCACTTACCTTATGAAGCATTGGTAGGAGGACCAGTGCAGTTCCGATGGATGTATAGTCAAGAAAGAGAATTGAAAAAACTTAGAGCTACTGTGTGGAACAAAGCAAGGGTTGAGGGGTGTATCGCAGAGGCCTTTGCAGCTAAAGAGATCACAATCTTCTCAAGTCAGTATTTATCACACACTAACAACGTGAATGCTCAGTCAACACGGTATCATACTGAAGAAGAAGGTCCTTCGACCGACCTTAGTGTTTTTCTCTGGAAGGGGAAAGGAGTCGGGGCTTCTACTGCACATTATGTTAACATAAGAGAGCGTAATTTCACCATGCTCTACTTGTACACCAACATGGAGGAACTTGATCCATACATTGAAATGTTTGATTCCATATATTTAGCTGGCCACAAACCTACACCAAAGGAACTGGATAATCTACGTATGAAAGGGATGAACGGAGGTCCATGTTTCGTTGAATGGTTCCACGAGCATGTAATTATCTCTTTATAATTTTCCTTTGTGTACTTAGTTTGCACATACGACTTGCTATTTACCTATATCTTTTTTCTGCTCTATGTAGTGTAAGAAACTTGACTCTCTAGTCTCAGATGATTTGCGACAGATATCACATGGTCAGTTGAAAGCAAGAAAATATAGCCGCTATGATATTAATGGATACCGTTTTCGAACATCAAAATTAGAAAAAATCCGCCCGCAGGCAGCCACGACAAACAGTGGAGTAGTAGCAACTGCCACAAATGCAGACGGATGCACTCATGACTATTATGGTGTTCTTCAAGACATAACAGAGTACACCCTTGGTGGGGCCAAAGAGTTCATGTTTGTGTTATTTGATTGTGAATGGTTTGATCCTCAACAAACGCGAGAGGATGAATTTGGAATTGTGGAGGTAAAGCATGAATCACGGTTTAAAGGCAGCGATTATAGCAATGTTGTGCTTGCACATCAAGCACAACAGGTGTACTATCTAACATATCCTCATGAAAACTTGAAGTCTTGTTGGGTTGTATACAAAATTAATCCTGAAGTCCATCCGTTACGATATGATTATTACAACACAAATAACGAAGATGATGATTCTGTTAATATTTATCAAGAAGAAGGCGATCAGTCAGAAAATAGAGAATTTACTATATCTGAGGATTTAGGGCTCAATGAAGTAGCTAGTCTCGCCATAGATTTGATGGCAGAAGAACCAGGTCCTTCTAGGGCAAGGACTCATAGGTCACAGAGAATTCTTGAAAAACAACAAAGACTTGAAATAATTGAGCAGCGCGTTGCTGAAGCAGATTCTGATGCCGATGATTTTTGAAAAGTATATATTTAAATTCTTGTATATGCATTCCTATTTCAATACTAAAAGTATATATAATTAAATTCTTGTAATGAAATTTGTGCAGATGATGAGGGTCATGGACAAGCTCAAAGGGAAGAAGCGCGGAGATCGTGGTGACTCCTCGAGGTCACGGTCGACTAGGGGTTCAGGTGGTGGGGATACATCCTCTATGTTGTTCTAGGTATTTAATTTGTTTTCTTTTCTTTTCTTCTACGTATGTAATAGTATTATCACCTTATTTTTGAGTACTTGATATATCTCATTGTTGATTATGTTTGTAGGGCTCTACAGCGTCAAGGCAACGGCTAGAGCAGCTCCTTGGTTGCATGGAGGAGCAGGGTCGCGAAGTGGCAGGCCATAGTGCACCTGGGCAAGAGCGAGAGGTGGCAGGCCATAGTGCACCTGGGCAAGAGCGCGAGGTGGCATGCCAAATGCACTTGAGCCGGAGCGTGAGGCGATAGGCTCAAGTGGACCTATGCTAGAGCAGGACCACAATGCATTTGAGCAAGCGCGCGAGGCGGCAGACCACAATGCACCTAGGCAGGAGGACGAGCTGGCACGCCAAGGTTCACCAATGCGTGATGATGATGACTATGGGGAGGACTACGATGGAGAGGCCGATGGAGAGGCCGATGACGAGGTTGTTACAACGACACAGGCAACGAACTTCAGGTAATTTTATTTTGATGATGAGTTCTATTTTTTGTTGGATTGATATTATTACCAGTGCACAATTTACAATTTTGTAGGTTTCGGCGATCTCTTAGAGTTCCACCGACACAACCCTTGGACCAACGTAGGGTCATAAACCCTGCAGGAGAGAGGAGCTGGGTGGAGGTGGCATGGAGTGGCAAAGGTCACCAGACACCAGTTAACACAGTGTTGGGATCTATATCTCGTTTTCACTATCCAGGGGTGGTACAATTCAACGGGGCAGAGGTAGGGGCGTATCACTGGGCTCACTGGGGCCTCAAACCATATGGACCCGACCGTACTCACCAAGACGTAGTGTGGTCATCATTTTGGGTGAGTTTATTATGTATTTTAAATTTACTTACCGTGGGCGTCTATAAATGAATTTAATTGCTTCTTCATTTTGCAGGAACAATTTAGATTGGACGAAACAGCGAACGAAGAACACGCAAAACGTGTATTCCACAATGCTGCTAGAAAAGTTATAAATGGTTCAATGTCAGATGCAAGGGTCAAAGCTGTTACCGTGTACTTCAAGAAAGTGAAGGGTCAAAGAATGACCAACAAGCAGGCATGTGAAATCCACTTGACAGCTGAGGAGTACAAACAAAGTGAAGTGGACTGGCTCACTGCTCATCCTGAAGCTTGGGTCAAGCTCTGCGAGTACTGGGCCTCAGATGAGTACAAAGTGATTTCAGATAGAAATCGTTTGAACCGGAAGAGCAAACCGGGCCTCCATCGATTTGGAGCAGATGGATTTATTGGGAAATCACAACGAATGGTATGACGAGCTAAGTAACATTTAGTCTTTTTCCCTCAGACAAATTTGTATATTTTATTATGTCTCTTACTGTAGGAGGCTCATGATGGTGTTGAACCCTGATTCATTGACGTTTACATGGAGGGACACCGAGGTCCAGATCCAGATCATCCAGAAGTTTTATGTGATGACAGTGTGATAGAAAAGCTGGTAGGTGTAAATAATAACTATCTATTCTTAATTAACTTGTGACTCATTTATAATTAACATAAATTGTTTTGTAGACTCGTTATGCCGAGGAGGTTAGGAGGAAAGCAGGAGACGATGATCTAGATTGGAGGGAGGCACCTTTCGATCCGGATGCAGCATATGTTGCTGGTGGTGGGCTACCACATGGGAGGTATGATAAGATCAAAATTGTGATATATAAAAACTATTGGTTCATAACTTGTGATGTTTCTAGGTTGGGGATCGATGATGGGGTTGTGAGTCGCGATAGCTTTGGTCGTCGGTCTGTTTCCTCGGTGGGGAGTAGATCTCGAACTTCAACTTCAAGGGAATCAGAGCTTGATGAGCAACTTAGACAGCAACAACAACAAGTTCAACAACTATCTCAACAAGTTCAGATGATGCAGGGAATGCTGATGCAGGTAATAATTTTAGTAATCCGCTCATAATCTGCCCAATCTTAGAATCTGCCCATATTTTTTTTATCTAACTTGCTCTAAGCCTTAGACAGCCCAAAATCGGTCTGGTCAATGGTTGAGTGATTTCTGCATTTATTAGGAGGTTGTCACAGTCTGATTTGTAGCTCACGTTGACTATATTAGAAGAGGAAAAACCAGAAAAGGCTAGCCCAACGGACAACTTCACTTTTCTCATGTCCGTTGGGGTGGCCTTGTCTTCTGTTTTTTTACCCACGTTCTTTAACCAGTTTCTTGTAGTGATCATCAACTGTCTTAGGTTCCATTTGGCTCCACTGCTTCCGTGATCCCCTGAAGCAGTTCTTTAGAAATAGCAGCTGGATCAAGCTCATAACTATCTTTGGGGACATTTGCAGCTTCTTCGCCTGACATCCTGTAAAAAGGCACTAGGTGTGAAAACCGAAACATCTCTTCTTTAGGAATCTTCATGGTAGCATTTGGATCCTAATGGCGCTGAAATACTGTTCGAAATCCAGTAACCTTAACTAAGGGAATTATGGAGATACCATGGTCTTCATCATAGGCGTCCAATACCTCAACCACATTGTAGGCATGGAGCACATTATCTAGAGTATCTTCATCCCAGTCAGAGGACCAATTCTGATAAACAGCCCAGATATCACCTTTCTATGGATAAATTTTGATAAGCCCGCGCAGCCCTTTATCCCATTTCATCTGGTGAGAGAACATGTTGACTATATCACAGCTTTCATATTTACCAATCCTAAAATCACCATAAGTCTTTATGAAGCCAGAAGAAACCCAATTCGAAGGCCCAAATTCACTATAAACATTCCTCAGTGCGATTCTTGTCAAAATCATGGAAATCTGGATCAGGAACATTATAAGATAAGTGGTCATCATCTTCATTTTCAGCATCTGTGCTAGTATTAGAACCAGTCTGTTCTGAATCATGAGAATCTTTAATAGCTGTAGGATCTTCTGGTCCAAGAGCTTCATTATCCCCACCATTTTCCTTGACCCCAATTTTCTTGATCGCCTTTTTCACTAGCAACTTGGGATGTTTTACTTTTTATTACTGTTAGCTTGTTTTAAGCTCAGTTTTCGTTTTTTCAGCAAAAGTCCCCTAAGATCCATCTGAGAGAAGGTCTTGGCTAAACTTAAGTGGATCAGAGGCCTGGGTTTCTAATTGGGGCCACCATCATTCCCTTCTTGCCGCTGCTTGTGCTTCCTCCCTCTCCCTCCTAACTTTTTCATATGTCTGATGAACTACATTAGCAGCTTGAGCAGCAGCAGCAGACGATGCAGTGGCACTAGCTGCACCAGCAGCCCTTGAAAATGGACCCCACTGCAAATTTCTATTAGTGGTTGTGTTTTGAAAATGGACCCCACTGCAACACATACCCACTGATGTTTGAATCTTGTACCACGTTCCCTGCTGGTGGCTTTTGTACTTCTTTTGCTAGGAATGGCTGACGGCAACTAGGGCAGCGAAGATGGTTATTCAAATACACCCTGAGGTACTCATAGTTCATCTTCCATTTGTTGCATGAGGTCCAAAATGTATCAGGCTTTGCCACAGGTGCACGAGTAGCAATTGAAGGTGCAGATGGGGCATGTGTTGCTGATCCCACTGTTCGCTTGTTTACTGTCCGCTTGGAGGCAGTAGCAGCATTAGCTGCGAAATTATAGAAGCCATTGGATGCACCAGGGACCGTGCTTGCTTTACCTGATTGTCCTTCTGCCCAGCAACCTTCCCTTCTGAAGCAAGATAGATATCAAAGGTGGCGATCATTTGATCAACGCCCTCAAGCGCAGGAAAGAGAGTCTGAGCCTTGAGGGCGAATTTCTTGGCACCCTGGAAGTCCCCTGCTTCAAACTTCTTCTTTGCAATACCCTTCGCCCTTTGGGCCTCATCTTTGTTGCATTCCATTTCTTCCACACCTCCACAACCACCCCATTCATGTCATGCTCATGCAAGGAGCAGGACAACATTCCCTCACTAGCTTTCTACTAATTTTCTACTGCTCCTGCTGCTGCTTTACTCGCGTCAAATCAGCACAAGTTCCTGCTCCTGCTGCTGCTTTACTCCCCTGTAATATCTGCAAGCAATCTGCTCTACCAAACTCCCTGACAGGTTCCAAGTGCAGCAGCTACATACTCTGCCTCACATGAGGATAGGGCAACCACTTTCTGCTTCTGAGATGACCAAGTCACCACATTCCTCCCTAAGAAAAACAGAATGCCTGAAGTACTTTTTCTGTGAACTAAATCACCTAAGCAATCACTATTAGTGAAAGTAAATCGCTTTTTTTAAATCGTGCATTGAATGGAAACTAAAAAATACGAGCCATTCAATCGTGCAGGAGTTAGGTCGATCAACTTCATAAAAACTGGTTAAAGTTAGGTGGCCCTTGCAGTAAGTAGTAGGACAGTTCCACAACAAACAAGAGCTGCGCTTAAATGCTGGTGTGAACTAACTTGTTAAAGGAATGTATGTAGTACGCTGCCTGTCCATCCATACCAAATGTTCCCAAGTAGAGGTACTTGTTCCCAAAGACATGCCCAATCCGTGCCTCCCACCTCCCGTTGTCGGTGTGAGTCAGTGTGCCTGCAACCTGAACTGGACAACATTTCACAATCCAATGAGACATCCATTTTTTGCCAGGTGTGTTCCATCATTCCATGGTCAGTGCATGTGCTGATTGAGCTAGCAGATTATACACCCTACATGAATGGGGAGATCCTACTAGTAGCAAAGCAACTAGTGACCACTGAGAGGATTTAAATCTAACACTAGGTGATCAATCGAGATGTAGGTGCTGGAATCAAGATTAGCACATAGTAACACAGTAGAATAATATAAGCTTATTGTATTTGCAGATGTATAGTGCTCAGATGGGAACTCAAATGGGACCCCAGTTCACCCGTCCGTCACAATCTGGACAGACACCAAACACCAATGAAACACAGGTATAGTTTTGTAGTATATTTACTTTCATTTACAATTATAATCATGCATTGTTTTATTTGGTTATAGGGTTCTGAGACCGGACAAGGAAATCCACAGATGGACATACAGTGGTCGATGCCCCCTAGAGGACAGATTCTTCCTCCTCCACAACCAGGTATGGGATATTGGCCGCCACCACCATGGGGATATCCTACACATCCAATGGGGCCTTGGGGACGCCCCCCATGGCCAACACAGCCACTTCCGTCATCAGCGGTACGTTCCTGAATTTAATGCTAGTTGATTTCAATGCTAGTTGATTTTTCGAATATACTTAGTTGGGGTCTTAAACGTTGATACCATTTTTCCACAAACTCAGTTACTTGGGGTCTAAAACGATGGTACCATTTTCCATAAACTCGGTTAGGTTTAAGTTAATTTGACAATGACAAAATCCAGGATAAGACAGCTACATGTAGGAGTGGACTTCATATTAATTTGTATGACGTGTCTACCATAAGGAATACCACTCTGAAAGTGATTAGCCATGCTTAACTATCGAGACTATTAGATATATGGGCCATGTGATGTCTAAGAGCAATTTCAAGAGAGGCTTTAAATATGATCATATTTTAAAATATAGGCTCCATGTCCTGTTTTTAAAATATATGGTCTGATACCGTAAAATACCATTAGAAATACCCTATCCTATTCATTTTCGTTACACTAGTCCTTACGCTAGGTGCCTTAAATATGATCATATTTTAAAATATAGGCTCCATGTCCTGTTTTTAAAATATATGGTCTGATACCGTAAAATACCATTAGAAATACCCTGTCCTGTTCATTTTCGTTACACTAGTCCTTACGCTAGGTGCCTTAAGATGGAGTATGATTTTAGAACGAAAAATATATCTCAAAGTATAGTACTGCTTGAAACGGCTATTGCTGCTGTTAGCTATATAGAACAGTAGAAGGCTTAAAATATAGTACTGCTTAAAATATAGAACAGTAGAAGGCTTAGAACGAAAAATATAGTACTGCTTAGAACGAAAAATATAGTACTGCTTAGTACTGCTTAAAATATAGTACTGCTTAGAACGAAAAATATATCTCAAATTATAGTACTGCTTAAAATATAGTACTGCTGCTATTAGCACTATTTTGTTCTTCTGAACATGCCAACCCCACTGAGTAATAAAGCACAAAAGAACAGTGTTATATCAGCATCAGTAGCCAGAGTCCCAGATCATGAGTGGTACACAAGTTTGAGATGGTTCTCTGTTTAGTACTTCATTTGTTTCTTTGACATGGATTGAACATGTAAAATGATTGAGGACATCATGCATATTTATAAGAATTTTGGTTTATTTTGTAGGATTCTGGCTCTCATCAAGTGACTCCTCCCCCTCACGATAACTTTGCGGACAGATGTCTCAATTCTAGTGGTGGAGCTACGAACAACAATCCGATGTCCTGATCGAGAGCGATGGAGCGAATGTTTGAACTTGTGTATTTGAACTTGTGAACTACAAATGTGAACTATGGATGTGAACTTATGTATTTGGACTTAATTATGTGAATTTGTGAACTTATGTATTTGGACTTATGTGAATTTGTGATATGAACATATATCCATGTGTTTGAAATCTGTATTGTATGTGATATTCTGTGTTGCATGTGATATTATGTGTGTCTAGTTTTTCATTTCGGTATTTTTTATTTTTTTCTGGAAAAGAGTTAAGAACGTGGGTACCGTCGAACTTAATGGGTAGCCCTCGCCGACCCACGCAGGACCCATAAGTTCGACGGCTACGTGGCCCCGTCGAACTTAACTGTAAGAACGTGGGTGCCGTCGAACTTATGGGAAAATATTCGACGGCCCCGTCGAACTTAAAAACCCACGTTCTTAACTTAAGTTCGACGGTACCCACGTTCTTACATTTAAGTTCGACGGTACCCACGTTCTTAACCTTAAGAACGTGGGGGCCGTCGAACTTACTTCTTTAAGTTCGTCCAAAAATCGCCGTCGGCTATATTCGTCGGTAAACCCACGTTCTTATGGTAAGTTCGACGGCCTATTACATTAAGTTCGACGGTTTTTCACCCACGTTCTTTAACCAGTTTCTTGTAGTGTTATCTTGGAAATCAAAAAGTTGTGTTCGCCCTTTATCTTCATATCGTACAAGCCTCTTATGTAATCTTGTCTCACTATCTCTTTTACTCTCTAACCAGATGATGAACCCCAATGGAAATGAAGTAAATGATGCCAACGACAATATTCCTACCTTAACAACTATGAACGAGAAAAATGAGTCACCGAGATATTTGATGAATGGAATGAAGAACAACAAAAGGAATAGAAAAATATTTGGATACATGATTAGTTCACCTCAACCACAAGCAAAAGCCCCGAAACACATGGATACCCAAACAGAAGAATCAAGTCAGACTCAGCTATATGAGATACAGACACCCGGTCAACCCTCACCCCCTGTTGGTCAAGCAAAGTTGACTCGTAAAGAACTCAAAGCAAGAGGTGCTTGCTACTACTGCAAAAACGAAGGACATCTTATTCGCGAATGTCCCAAAAAGCGTCTAGACCGAATAGAGAAGAAAGCTGCCAAGCATGACCTAAGCAATAGTTCAGAAGACCCACCATTTTATAAGTATGATGATGAAGGTCGCTTGATTAGTATACATTTTGGAGCAAAGAAGTAAGGAAGTTCCTTAAGTTTAGAAGAGTTCAATGAGAACTAAGAACCTACAAATAACCATGTATCACCGTTGTTTTCTTGCTAGCCTTTCTTAATCTCGAGGACGAGATTCTTTTTAAGAGGGATAGATTTGTGACACTATAAAAATTATTAAATAAAAATAATACATTTATTTATTAATGATATTTATGGTAACTAATTTTCTCTTAAGTGTTCGTTATTTATTTGCCTTTGGAATGATTTTTTAATGCTCGTGATTGATTTTGAATATTGAATAACATTTCTTCTTGAATGAAAATTCACAAAAATAATATAATTATTAGTCAAAAATAAATATTATATTTATAAATAATTTTAGTTTAATTATTATAAATTTTAGAGTTATTTAAATATGTATTTCGAAATTAGAAAAAGTAAAAAAAAGAAAAAAAAACCTAAACCCTATTCACCGGCCCACTTGGCCCAACACCTAAGCGTCGTCTCCCTCCCCTTGACCTGCCGCCGCCTCCCTGCTAGCAGCCGCCGTCGCCCTCTGTTTCTCCCTCCCCCAACCTCTCTCTCCCACTCGGCTCTCTCTCTCTTCTCTCCCCGGCGCTCTCTCTCTCCCCTGCGCCGAACGCCCAGGATCGGCAGAGCCGCTCGCGTCCCCGCTGCTCAGCCGTCGCGCACCAGAGCCGACCCGGCCGACCGCGCGCAAGACCGCGCCCTGCCCCTGTTCAAGACCCGGCCGAACCCCAACGTCGCCAGAGCCCAAGCGCGCCCCTGCCCCAAGTGGTCCGCACCGAGGATAGCACCCCATGTCGAGCCCCATCCGTTTCTTCTTCGCGAGTAATGGAGTTTACTGCCTTCCATTTTCTCTCCCTCCCCCATTACTCCCTCTCCCCATTGATGGACGCCATTCATGGTGCTTGAAGACGCCGACCCTTCCTCTCCTGCCCTCTCTCTATAAAATCCGACGAGCCCTTGCTCCTCCCTACACGAGTTTTCTCCTCCCCGAGATCCCTATCTCTTTCTCACATTTCTTACTCGCCCACGCCGTCGCCGGTGTTCAACCACGCCATCGCAGTCCTCCCCGCCGTCTGTGGAGACTCACCGGAGCTCGCTGTTCCTTCCGGAGCTCGTGCTCACTGTCCGCGTTTCCCCGCCGGAGTTCCATCCACACAGCACGACGATCGAGCCCGTTTGCCGTCATCCGTTCACCCAAGGTTGATAACAACCGTTAATGTATTTTCTAAATCATGTTTGAATTACTTTATTCATCTTATGAATTATTGTTGTAATATTAATGCGATTTGGCGATTCACGCGTATGATTTTTAGAGATTCGTATATACGTGTAACCAAAATTGAATCCCGCGACAATACTTTAATATGTGTAATTTTAAAAATGAGCACGGTCACTATTCACTAACTCAGTGATTTTCATATCAGAAATGTTTATAATTAACTTTAGTATGTAGAGCGATAATTGGTTAGTATTGGTATAAGTATAATTTTAGTGGTATAAGAAATTGAAATAGATATTAAGCCACGTATTTCCTGTTAAAAGAGGATATAGATTTTACTATTCATAATAAATGAATTCATAAGTATGGCACTTAAGTACTTAGAATTCGTAAGGCATTTATTTATTTCATAATAACCATGAGTATGTTATTAAAAGTCTCATTTAGTAATTTACATTAATTCTTAGAATATTAATGTTAGAAAAATTATAAATAAACAATTTTTAGTTATATGTATAAATTCTATTTAGAAAAGAAGTATAAATTCTATTTAGAAAAGAAAGGAAAGAGTAGAATTTATAATAATGTTAAAATGACTTAACTAGGCGCTTATGATTTTCTAATAAAGAAATTGATAGTTATGTTGTTAAACATAGGTTTCTTACTAATAAGAGATAATTTGTTCTAATTTAAAAATGACCTTTTTAGTAGATATCATATTTAACAAGGTTCGTTATAGATATTTAAGAATAGTCGTATTAAATAGAAACTTAAAAGTAATATGTCATATGACTTTTCTAATTATTATATAATGGCTTAATTAAGTGCTCACGTCGTTATAACTAAAACAATAGTTAATAACATACCAATGAATATAATATTCATTTTAAATATCTAGGTCATATGTTTCTAAACTAAATGTAAAGATAAATAATAGAGTAATTATGTCCTCTCATAACCTAGTTAATTAGATTTATATTTGTTTACAACTGGTTATATAGGCTTAATTATTTAATCAAAATTAGTTCATATTATTTATATATGTGTCACTTAGTTTTTCCTAAAGAATAAACTAAGGAAATTAGTGTTTATGTTCTTTAATAATAATGTTAATTTGTATATTGTTTTGTATATAGCTTTCTTAATAAAATATAGGACATGTACTTTCTAATAAAAATAAAATATAATTGTTGTTCATTGTCTTTTACATAAAAGTTCATTAAAGCATATATCATAACTTTCCATAAATAGGTGTTTAATAATAATGATCTTTTCACGTAAAACCTATTTAGACCTATATCTTAATTTATCATAAGTGATGGGTTTAACAATAAATTATATGTTCCATAATGCTTCATAAATTAACAATGTATTTCATAACGAATTGATCATAGATATATAACTTATCTCTTTTCTAAAAAGGTTAAAAAGGTTTAATATCGTTATAACGTGTTTTATCGTCTTATAAACCCTTTATCTTAGATATATCGCGTATGTCGTTTTATAAAAGATTAATTTGGTGAACCTAATATTTGTATATTTTAATTAAGATATTTTTAAACTTATGTCTTGTTTAATAAATTATAGATCACACATTTTTAAAAAGAATACCTTCTTAATTATAACCATTACTTACAACGTTTTTGAAAAGCGAACGCTCTTTTCGTTAAGCTTTCTTTTAGCTTTACGCATGGTGAATGTGGTATGTTATTGAGTGGTGTTTGTTCTTCTTGTTTGTTTGTGTGATATTCAGTAATTGATCTAATAGTTGAGAATCAAGTGCTATTCCGTGGAAGAACCTCAAGTTTTCAATAAGCAAGGCAAGTGGACTTCTCCCTCTACATACTCTGTTTGATCCCAAACAATACATTTAATAAAGTTTATTCTTCGATATATATATGCATAATTTGATGGGTTACCTATTTAGATACCCCTAACCTTTCCAACCTTATTCCTTGATCAAACATGGGAATTATACTTTACATTCGTAGCTATGCTATTGCTACAACTTAACTTTATGCAGTCACTCCCGCTTATGATATTAATGTTCCACAATGGTAAGTTTACATTATTGTTGTTAACCTGATGGTTAGACAAGATTATTGCATATTAATTGGAACATGGAGTGACCACCCGGGAAAACAGTGCTACCATGAGAACTATCATGGCTCTGGTCTTGGCTAAATAACTAGAGAAATGTTATGTTGGGTGTTGGTCGTGGTTGACCGGAACGGGGGCATCTGGAAAGCTCTTATAGTTCCAGCTCAGGCAGATTGGACACGGGCATAGTTCCCAAAGCTTTACCCTGTAGTCTGGACTATAAGTTGGTTACGGTAGGTGTGCCTTATGCAGTTTGACCATTTCCAGCATTTGTATAATGAGGACTCTAGGGAGAAGCCTCGTAGTGAAACCCTGGCCATTCACCTCTGAAGTGAATACGAGTCTAGCTAACCCGGGCTAGAAGGGAATCGTGACTCATGGGTAAAGATGCGCCACCTCTGCAGAGTGTAAAACTGATATATCAGTCGTGCTCACGGTTATGAGCAGCCTGGACTCCTCACATGATAATTGAACTTGAAGATGGAAATAAATCAAGATCCGATGATCTGCCAATGGTCTGCTTAAGTGGTTTCACTTAAGTGCTTTTGATATACTCTTATACCTCTGTTTAATGGGAATACTTGGGATTCACACTTATTAGTAAGACAGGTGTTGTTAATAAAATAGTGACCAACTAAAATGCTTACTGCTCAACCTTAGCCTCACCTTGTTAAACCTGCATTAGTTTTTCTCCCACTTGCTGAGCCCCGACCATAAGTGAGCTCACCCTTGCTTAATTTTGATCATAAGTTTGCAGATGAAGTTATGATGCTGAGCTTCATGGATGCTAGTCTAGTGATACCCCCAGTCATCTTCCTATGGATGGATGTCCATGTTTCGCTGTACTTTGATGAATAAAGGTTAAGACATTATGTATGTTTGAAGTGTAATATGTTAATATAATCGTTATTTACGCTTTTATGCATTGTTCTTTTGATATATTACACTTGTGACGTCAACATATGTGTGGAAATAGATCCTGGCACACATATGCTATGCACCCGGCTCTGCCCTTAGGAAACGGGTGTGACAATCTCTCCACTCCCAGTGCGCAATTGTCTTTTCATGTATGGAATAGCCGGGTTCAAGCTTACCCTGTCCCATATCTAGGGCATGTGGCCAGTTAAGATAGTCCTTGATCATACAGGCCTACATACACATCCAATCCATAATTAACCTGGGTGGAGCATCACCTATTCCTAGCCCAAGTCTAGATTTAAGTACTTCCATCCTTAGGATTGTTTTGTGTTCCTTAGGATGAAAAGAGCATTATAGGGAACTTTGCAGTAAGATCCCACCATGCTCCCGATGAAAATATTCTGGCAGGTAGAAGCCATCCTTCCTCAGGATAACCCCTGAGCTAGGCATTATTGCAAAAGACAACCTCTATCCACAAGATCTAAGCAGGGCTAAGCATTTTTGTAAACAATATTTGATACTTCCAAAGAAGTATCTATAACAGGAATGGATATCAAGGTAGTTAATGCATCAAATAGTTTCCAAGCAATTCCTATAAACTTAATACACGTTTCACTAGACTTAAGTGTATAAAAGTCTTTTTAAAAATACAAGGAAGGGGTAAATGCACCGGGGCTTGCCTTTGTTGTAGTGAAGAGGTTCCAGATCCCTCTATCCAATACCTAGTTAGATGGCTCCATCCACTTGAGGAGCAGGCACTGGAGTAGACTTCTTCAAATACCACCTCGTCTAGGTGTTCTACAAGTCAATTACAAATATATGAATGCTTATGTAATGACATGTAATGCAAACTCTCACAAGGAGAGGTGGGGAACATAAACACCACAAACTAAAACACATGACAAATATACACATGGTTCTACACCACCAACACTTGCTAAAAGTGGCCAAATCGGATTCACTTTGGCATTGTACTTTTATTTCTAAAATCCAAACAGTCCTTCCAAAAGCACCTTTAATTCACTTAATATTTTCTAATTTCTCTAAAAATCCTAAAACCAACTTTACCAGAGAGCTCTTGATTTTAGACATCCAACAAAATTTGTTCCATGATTTTTGGAATTTTCTACTATTTTTGGCACTATTCTCAAGTTCTCTAGAAAAGGAAAAGGCCAAACTATGAACAGTATCGGGCCCAATATCGCCACTCGGCCCACGCAAGAGGACAAAGCCGGCCCACGGCTGGCAGCCCATGTTCCTGCACTGGCGCTTTTGCCAGAAGGACCCTCGCGCAAAGATAAATCTAGTACGGGCCCGATCTACTGTTGGTCTGTCTTGCTTACAAAATCACTTAAGCCCCTTGAATTCGTTTCTTTCGCAAGGTCCCGTCCACGACACCGCAACTCCCAACTCCGGTGATCTAGCGCCGGACTAGCCACCATGGTGCAACATAGACGATAGCGATGGTACCCATGTGATCCCTGAACCACGATGGTCCAGAGTATGGGCTTAAGCGATCCACGGCGGCGCTCTAGATCTAGCGAACCCACAACAGAGACACCATGATGGTAGCGTTCTAACGAAGGACTTGGAAAGCACCGGTGGAGCACTAAGGACACGGTGCTCACATAAATTTGATCGGAGAAGTCGTAGATCGAGCGATCGATGATTAGGTGGTTACCGGCGGCGTTCTGCAACGTTGAGGCCATGTTCTGCACAAACCAGAACAGTAGAGAATAAACCATTGACACGGTGAGCTTCACCATTAGTGGAAGACACCAGAACACAAAGCTAGAGGTGCAAGGTCATACCGAGTATGCTTGACCATGAGGAGACAGAGAGAAACACGAGCGTGATCACCATTTGCAGGAGGTTGGCGCTCAGCTTTGGAGTACAACAAACTTGGTGGCTGGGAAAGGTTTACACCGACTGAACACCAGAGCTACCTCTCCCACGTAATGGACACTATCTAGAGGTCGAGGGCAGGAGAACAGGTCCACTAAACCTAGCACTTGAGGCACTGCATACGTAGGTAACTATCCTTGATCTTTGTCTGATATTTGTCCAAAACTCAATGGAGATGAAACCCCAGGGCGCCAGCACTGCAGAAGCTAATACACGTGGTTCCCATGCACAAACACCTCACCATTCCATGACCAACTCAAATATCGGTTTATCCATTTCTGCAGCTAGTAAACATAATGGATATGTCCTCCACTTGTGGATAGGTTCAATGGTTTAGAGTGGATATTTTCCACAGGGAGGTGAGGCTTCTAGACCTTGGTCCAACACTTCACCCATGGCTCCAGCTGTTCAGTCGAGGGAAGCACTAAAGATCACTGAACTTGAGTTGGTTTACAGGCTCAGCACAAATATCTACTCTGCCCAAAAATTCAGACATAGAGGAGAGCAGATAAGGATCCACTGCTCCCAATCAGTCCAAAACTTAGATATTTCAGTGGGAAGAGGCTTCTCCCTTGGCCACGCATTTTACTCTTATCTCCATCCACATATTCAAGTAACACCAGCAGCGAAAAGGATCTTCTTCATTTACCAATTGAAACTCTGAATTCAACTAAATTAGGTCTGTTGCCTCCATTCCCCTCCTCACTGTTTAAGCCCTTGGATTTTACAATTCCCCTTAACAATAGACCAGACTTAACCAAAATTACTCTCCAAACCAAGCTCTATCACTTTGGTATAACACCCCAGACTGAAACCATACTAATCAAAAGTTATGGTACCCCAAAGTACAGCCAGAGTCACTGAAAATTCAGTTTAAGAAAATCTGAAACAGCACCACAGAGTCTGACAGAGGAAGCTTAGAGGTGTTTTACTCCCATTTTTTTGTAGAACCAAGTCCAACCCTCTTGATAAAACTTATTCTCTATACTACGGACTCCAACTTTGCCACATAGTTCATAGTCCAAAACCACAAGAGTTGGTCGCAATAGGGCTCTAAACTTTGCATCACGCACTGATTTCAGACATTCAGTTCTGAATAGACTAAGTCACCAACCACCTGACAGTCAAACTTTGAGCAGCTGTTACACCACTTTTTATGTGGGATCATGCCCATCATCCTTTAATAAAGTTGTTCACCATTAGGTGATCTTCACTTCCTCTACAACAACCTCAGTCCAAAACCTTACAGAAGAACCACAAAAGGGCTCCAAACTTGGCACCATACAACAAATTTAAGATTTCAGAACTGAACCAAATTCAGTTACAGGAATGCCTATCAGCTGATCTTTGGGGGCATTTTTATCCACTTTTTATGTGGGAACAAGCCAAAGTCACTTAAAGAAACTTGTTCACCATCATATGGGCTTCAACTTCTCTATAAATACCATAGCACAAAACATTATAGAACAGCCACAAACCAGCGCCAAAACTGCACTAAAATGCTAATTTCAGACTTTCAGTTCTGAATAAACTAAGTCAACAACAATCTGATAATCCAACTTTGGCAAAGTTTTTCTCCACTTTTTGTATAGGATCATTCCAAACACACCTAAATAAAGTTGTTCCACATTATATGGTCTTCACTTATTCTACAAACACCATAGCACAAAACCTTATAGAATAGCCACAAATAGGCTTCAAAACTGCTATCAAAACACTGAAATTCAGTTTCAGTTACTGTTTCCAATATGAAAATTCAGAAATACAGCAGCACCACTTGGAACCACTCTTCTTCCTAGGTTCCAAATGCTTCTAGGGAAAGTTTCTTAATAAAGTTTATACTCCTATAGTTCCTCTAGAAGTTTTATATAGTGACCATTAACCAAAGCCTCTTGAATTCCAAACTACAATAGCTCAAAGTTTGCTCCAATTGCTGAAATTCAGACTCTGAATTCTACTAAGTCTGAAATCCAGAAACTCTGTTAGCTCTACTTTGGATTAGTTTTTCTCCATGTTCCAAATAAATTTAGGGCTAGGTGACTCAACCAAACTTATACTCCTCATATAGCTCTATAACTATGTTATAATGACCATCTTTAAAATGGTTCTAGATTAGAAGTTACAAGGGTTCAAAGTTGACTAGTTTATATTATTTTTCAGAAATTCCAAAATGAACCCAAAACTGAATTTTTGTACGTAACTCCCAATTCTTCCACACAACTTGGGAACCTCCAAATAAGAAAGTTATTCACTTTTCCAAGCTCTACAACTTTGGTATATGAACTTTTAACCGGTCCTTTCTAGATTTTAAATTTCTTTTTTGGGCTAGTTTAGGGTTTCAAATGTGACTCCTTCTCATCTAGTGATTTACCAGCTCAATTCATACTCCTAAAAGTCAAGTGACTCCTTAATCTCAATCAAACTCTAGTGCATGAAACTCATGTCCAAAGTGTCCTTGGTTTAGGAGTTGTTTTTTTTCATCCACAATTCCAAGCAAGGTTTTCAAATCTCACTTAAGGTTCTTAAGGTTAATCCAGTTCCTCAATTAATTCTTCCACTTAACCCACCTTTGAAAGCAAAGTTGCTCTAGGTCCTATGTCTTACCTTTAATACTTTAAATTCCAAGCCAACTTATTACTTGCTCAAGAGATGACTTCACTTTCCATCTCTTAAGCAAAGTTCTTAATCTGAGCCCTATACTCTTATACACAACACCACATTCATTGAAAATTTTGGACCTAGTGAATGCATTCTAGGTGTATCAAGAAGTTAATGCAAGTGCAGATGATGACATGACAAGGTTTTAGTTATCGTAACAACAGGGGTGTTACAGTCTTCCCCCCTAAAAAGAAATCTCGTCCTGAGATTTAAAACTCTAGTCTAGGTAATGTAAAAGGAAATGTGTCACCAATTTCTTTCATCATTACACCTATAAGACAGGGGTGTGCCCCTATTGGTTCATACCAAAGACAAACTACACAAAACCTAGGACTTACAAGAACCTAGGAACTCAAGCACATGTTCTTCCAAATACTCCTTCGATTCCCATGTGGCTTCATCTTTCGTGTATTGGTTCCACTTTATCTCGTAAAACTCGATAACTCACCTTCGAGTGACCCGATCCTTATGATCTAACACCTTTATGGGATATAGCGAGGAGGTTAAACCTGGTTTATGGTTAACATCTGAAATCTCAATAACATGCTTGAGGACTCAAAAACATTTCTTTAACTGGGACACGTGGAACATGTTGTGCACTGTTGACAAATTATTTGGCAATTGTACCTTATAAACTACTGGTCCACCAAATGAACTGAGTTCCAAGGCTTCACGAATAGGAAAAGGTAGTATATAAAAGCAAAGATAGGTAGCATGAATAGGATGGATGAAACATGTACTAAGCTACTATTTAGGGGGTTTAACTTAAAATTGTATGTCATGATGCATGCTCGTCCTATTCGTCCTCACAATTCTTGCCAACACATAATAGCTATCACGTTCCATGGCGGTGGCAATCCTACTTACTCTGTCATTTATCACTAGTCGCACTTTCCTAGGGTTTAGTTAGTGTACCTGCAGAAAATTGCATTATAGTTGTGGGTTAGTGGTTAGCATCCTAAACTAAGCCACCTTATAGTCCTTAACTTAACCATATACTATTTGCACTTCGACTATCAGGATTTGCTTATTCATTCTTAAGTTTTCCAAAATAATTTGGACTCAAAATCCTTTTGAAGTCTATCAAAGGATTACTTTAATATCCATGTTAATGGGGGATCGCTCCGATATCAATCTGTGGTAGCCCTCCCAAGTTATCGGGCCCACGTGCACCAATCTTTGCCATAATGGCCTCAGATGGCTATGCACATGTACCGTGTAACTTAACAAGGCTATCACGAGTTCAACAACCTGAACTCGTCATCCCAAGGATCTCCCACCATACAGGCATATTACAGTAATCACATTCGATACACACACTTCAGAGATAAGAGCGGAAGACTTTGGTATATGAACTTTTAACCAGTCCTTTCTAGATTTTAAATTTCTTTTTTGGGCTAGTTTAGGGTTTCAAATGTGACTCCTTCTCATCTAGTGATTTACCAGCTCAATTCATACTCCTAAAAGACAAGTGACTCCTTAATCTCAATCCAACTCTAGTACATGAAACTCATGTCCAAAGTGTCCTTGGTTTAGGAGTTGTTTTTTTCATCCACAATTCCAAGCAAGGTTTTCAAATCTCACTTACGGTTCTTAAGGTTAATCCAGTTCCTCAATTAATTCTTCCACTTAACCCACCTTTGAAAGCAAAGTTGCTCTAGGTACTAATTCTTACCTTTAATACTTTAAATTCCAAGCCAACTTATTACTTGCTCAAGAGATGACTTCACTTTCCATCTCTTAAGCAAAGTTCTTAATCTGAGCCCTATACTCTTATACACAACACCACATTCATTGAAAATTTTTGACCTAGTGAATGCATTCTAGGTGTATCAAGCAGTTAATGCACGTGCAGATGATGACATGACAAGGTTTTAGTTATCGTAACACCAGGGGTGTTACAGAATTTTTCTTACCAATTTTGAAATGGTCCTAATATTTTTAATGATGACCTTTCTGGCTTCATTTGTGCCTAATAAATCATTTCACCTTGGGTTTGTTCTGGACTAAGGTTCTTTTTATTTTTCCTAGGTTCTTCATTACTTAATTGGACTAGGAAAAATATGTTCATCCACTGTTCATTAATTCCTATTGTCTTTCTTATTTTCCTAAGTTTTGGGCAGATATAGTTTTTAATAGATAACCCTGTGTTAATCTTGTATACTGGGGTGCTTAATATTTTTAAACAGTGCCTAAGTTGGGTTTGGACTTCTACAAATTTTCTTAAGTCTAGCACAAAAGCATAACTATTTTTCCTTAATTTAGTAAGGTTTGGGCAATTTCCTTATTTAATTCCAAACTCTAAAAATTATTACAGAAATCATAGGGTTCAGTATTTCTATTTGATAACTCATAATATTCTGAATCCAGTAAAATTGGTTTGACTAAATTTGGTTAAACATTTCTCAAGATATGAATTTCTTAAGTTCTCTGCCTATTTAAAAAGAATAAACAGAAATGGTTAAAGGAAAAAGGTTTTGCACTGGGGTCCCTAGCGAAAGTTTCTAGGTTTCATTTCGGACAGGTCCTCGGGTCACTATTCATATGGGTCTCTGACTACGCAGAAAACCCCCTAGGGTTCTACTAAATCAAAGCCGCGATCCTTCCCCTCATGAAACAGTAACCGCGGTGGAGGAAAGGGCGGAGGGGCTTACCGACAGCGAGATTTCTTCGGCAAAGTGGTCGAGGGTGTAAGGGAGGTCTTGACGGTCACGCCGATGTGCGGATCGTCTCCGGTGATGGTCGGAGTAGGCCGGTCCACGTGCGTTGGCGGGGGAGATTGGCGGCGGCAAGGGCTCCGGCCTAACCACGGTGGTACAGTTCAATTGAATTGGTCAGCGAGCTTCACTAAGTGCTAGGGGAGGTGTAGGCACGAGGAATTGGACTATGGCTTACCGGTTAGTCGTGGCCACGCGCACCGGCGGAGAGGACAACTCTGACGAGGGTGGAACGGTGTCTCCGGTGAAGCAGCGTCCGATTCCCGCTTCAGGGAGCTCTACGGGGTTCTGGGAAAGCTAATCGAGGCACGGGATTGAGTGGGGATGGCCGGGAGTGGCCTGGCCACGGCGGCCGAGCGCCCGGGTTGCTTTGCGGGCAGCGCAGAGCTCGCCAGAGCTAAGTGCTGGGCTTGAGAAGTCAAGTGAAGCGCGAAGGGAGCACGATCGAGGCTTCCTTGCTCTTATAGGCGTGACGTGGTGCACGGGCGGGCATGGACCAGCTCGGGCGTGCACGGCTTGGCGCAGGTGCGCGAACTGGCGTGAACAGGGCGTGTCAGTCGCGATCGAACACATGGCTCCATTGTTTCTGCCCAAGTTCTAATGCCGATAGGGCGTAGATCATTGCGAATTTGGGCAAGATCACTGTGTAAAATTTGTTCTCCCGACTACACTCTGTCATTTGCGCGTGGAGCCGAGCGATTTTGGGTCAAGGGCAGAGAGTTGTCGCCTCGGCAATGTGGCAGTGTCACAGGGTTGAGTCCCAAGCCAAATCCCTGCTAAGGTCATGTCAAACGGCCGAGTCTTGCCCCCAAATATTTCCAGGGTGTGTTCAAGGTATTTTGGCGCCACTTTCATATTTGGGTTTTGTAGATTTGATTTTTGTAAAACAGAGAACACGACTGAACTTTATAAAGGGGTAAAAATTCAGTTCTGAATTTTCTGAATTTCCTTTTTGAAGTTTAGTTTGAGGGGTCTTTTTGAGAATTTTGCAAAGCTCCACTGATCAAACTTTCTTACTATATTTTGTAGTTTATTTAGTGCACTTTAACTTTGTTATTTGTCTCTCATCATGATTTGGTGTTTTTCAAAATCTTTTCACAAATTTTTCCCTTTTGCACTTAAATGGCCTACTTAGGGTTAATTATGGTTTGTGAATTCTTCTCACCTTTAGGTGCATGACATGATTAAGGCACAATCCTTAAGATGAAAAAGACTTAATTAAACCTTTGTTCCTAATTTTTAAAGTCCTTTACTCAATTTGGTTCACATGTGATAATGGTTTTGAGTTAGCTCTGAGAAGAAACCCTAAGTGACACTGGGGTGTCATAGGTGCGATGTTGCAGAAATGTAACATTACATTGCTAAGCACTCCCACACGTGTATACCCATATACACATATGAGGTACTAAATCTACCCTAAAATTTAACAACACCACAATCAAGCACTCTCATATATACACATGCATAACGTGTATATAATCCAATATCATATTTAACTCTTCCCTAGACCGACGGTTGTTCGGTCATGCTCTCACAACTTACCTTACCTGAGTGTCGATCCATGTCTTACCATTCAGACTAAATGGCTGAAAAATAACAATATACATGTATGCAAGATTTTCCCCAAGTTAGTATTCTAACTGAGCCACCTGATAGTCCTTAATTTAGAGCTTAGAGGAGGATGTCGCTAGCATTATAGTTTTCCAAATATGAAGTTTTGCAAAACTTACAAGATACTTAGTTGAAAATAGGTTTTTTCAAGACTAAAACATTATTTTAAAAGTAAGTATATATGGTATTATACTTAATCAAGCCCCGGTGCCAGCTGTGACGATACCGCCCAATTTATAAGAGCACAAGTACCAAAAACATCTGCTTCCACAGTTGTCTAAACATACTTGAGCCCATATAAACCCGGTAGATCGTCGAGCATTCCAAAGGACATCGGTAAATCAACTCACAACCAAGATCGCGGATCAAGTAAATACACAGTCACATACCACAGTTTTTGACAGTGGAAATAATATTACAATAAGTTTACAAATAAGGAATGAGAGTAGGTACAAAACTTGGTTTGAAAGAATATAACTTTGTACATTATAGATGTAACCATAGTTTTGAAATAAATGCTAGCTTAGTGACAATTCTCCAGAAGCAGCAGGGATGAGAAACTGTATAGATGGCCGAGCCCGCCGACACTTATCCACCATCATCACCATGCCTAGATCTTCACCTACAACATGGTGGGATAAACCCTAAGTACTCGAATGTACTCAGCTAGACTTACCCGTCCAAAACTAGGAAATAAGAAAGTGAAATACACCAAGGATCATGCAAGTCTTTATCTGGAGCTGGCACTTTCTTTTGGAAGAGTACATGAATTAATGTAGTTATTAGCATCTTAAGGGCATCATGATAATTAATCATATCTTAGCATTTCAGCATTATTACCTATTCTGCTGCACATCTAGGTTAGCACCTGATTAGCTAGTTGTCATTTGCCAATTTGCTATGTCTAGTATAGCTTTGTGATTAATCAAGTTTGGTAAGTATCTCATTAAGTAGACAAGCAAGAGTAACCCAACCCTTGATTATAATTAATCATGTCATCATGTTTAATCAATAACAATATAACCATTTTCATGGTTCTCACGGTGTAGTTCTTACTACGATGAAATAGCTCAAGTCAAGTGCTCACTATCAAGGAGCGGTGGTGATTCGAATCAATTACTGACCAGCTGGCGGGGTATTCCTAACACAAACCATACCCACAGTACTTCGTGAGATACGGTCACCACCATACTCTTTCCAGTAGCAGCCTCGCTGCACACCGTGGATTCCACAGGGGCCACCATACCCAAGGACCACCCGACTACGAGAGGGTCAGGGCGTACCATGCACCATGGGCCATCTCGTTGTGTCCCCGTCACTCCTCAACCACACCAGTAAGTGCACCGCGAGGTCGAATCTGGCTAAAATAGTACTCTGGCTTCACGGTCGGAACGAGGTATCCGGCCAGCTAAGTGATTAGGCATAAATTCAACATGACTCGAGGGACCACAAAGGTACTGTCCTTAATCGACACAGACGGGTATAAGTAGACACCAATACCTCCATGCCTTGTGTTTCCTTATCTTCATCTCGTCAGTCTCACATTAATATCATATTATTCATTGATAATTCCCGATGACTTTATCCAAATCAAGAATAAGGTAAGCACAATACCTTGCAGGTGACAGGAAATCACCTGACTTCTAACGTCAAAGCAGACCTAAGCATTTAAGTGTACTTAAATTACACAGGTGACAATGATAGGGATAAACAAGGGTAATCAAGGGTAAATGTCGCAATTGTTTTCAAACAACTCCTACAACCTAATGCAACAATCATAGGCAGGTAGGTGAATAAAAACAATTATTGCAAACCAAGGGAATTAGATGTCGGGCTTTCCTGGAATCCAACACTAGGTTAGTGTTTGATCGGCACCTGCTTGATGAATGTCCCCTTGATCAGTTCACCACCTTTGGGTTTGTCTCCATCATCACCTCCTTCACACGGTGTGTCTAGTGTACCTAATGATATGCACGATGCATATGTATGAGCATAATAAAAAGTAACACAAGACCATAAGATGGTACACGATTGTGAAGTAAACACAATGGCAACGAACTACAACACTCATACACAAGCACTAGCTATTTCTATAACATAGGGCATACCAAACTAGCATCGCCTAAGACACGTGATACTCGACCTATACTTAACTTAGTGTGCACGCAAATATAACATGGGAAATACTAACTTGAGTGTAACAACCACAAGTATTCATCAATCAAGAACTAATTAAATCTACTTAGCCAAATAAAGCAATTTCAAGCAATTAACTACGCATTAGCAGTTTTAGGACAGCAACATAGTACGTGCTTGTTATGCCCATAACTCGATATTTAAACATCCAAAACATACGATTCAAGACTTTCTGTAATGATATTTAAATGGTCTATATAAAACATTTATAAACATTGCAGGCTGTTTCAATATTTAACAAAGGCAAACAATACAAAGAAGGTGCAGTTGTCCAGATTTGGACAGATTCAGTCCTCCTACTTCAAATAGCTATAGCTGAAGATTTAGACCACCAAAAGAGTGATCCAAAACTTTCTGAAAAGCTTAAGAAATATACTACAATTTCTTTATAATTACTAAGAGCTGATTATATGTTTAATTTGGTCAAACAATGTAATCTTTAAAATCTGGACAGAACCTAGACAAATTCTGATATTGCACTTGTGAGACGCATAAATCCTAAACTATCAGACCTATGGCTGTAAAATTTTAACACAAGCAAGATAAGAAAATTATCTCCAACTTTTATATATGACATTTTTACAGAAATCATAATTAGTTTCATCAAACAAAGGGCACGGCAAAAACAGCACGTGCAGCCCAAAACATCAACTATTCAAATTTAGCTCCTATATAGACTATATAGTTATCATGTTCTTACCACTTAAAATACTTCAACACTTTATAATTTATTAGAGTTAAAACAACCAAATGAAAACCAACAAGCCGATTTAAAAATTTTATTCAAGTCATTCTGTGCGCTAGAATTACCACACACAGAATTAACAAACACATTCACCGCAATAACCATACCCGATATATATGTATATCGATGCACTCTTGACATAGTAATTTGCATTTTAACTTAGACATCACATGAACACTACTACTTTTTGTCCGCAACCATACCCATACGCATTTAGACAAAACAAGCGAATCATCTCAACCACGGGCTTAATCAAAGCCATCTAACAAATCGGCTAACCGGAGTAACGACATAGCCCGCTATACAACATACACGTTGGCTTGCGTATTATTCTCGCAATCCGAGACACAACCATACAATACAACATTTCCATAAACATACATATTCACATGTATATTCATATCATCAACCAAATCATACGAATCGTAAACCACAAATCTCCAACTCACAACCACCATGCACTTACTTCCCAAATCATGAACACATACATGTCTCTTTCTTGCCTACAGACTGAAATCCAAACACAAACATTTTCACACATATATATGTACCACATCTATATGCATGCCATCAACCGAATCAAAATTAGAGCAAGCCACAAATTAACAACCTGTCGGAATCGACTCGAATCGCGCATGCATGTCCATCGCTCTATGCTTTTGTCGAACACGAGGTGCGCAAGGCGCGACCTCGATAGCGAGCTACGAACAAGATTCACAATTCACAGGTTTAGTCATTTTATCAAACACATGGAGCGCAAAAATAGTGGGTCAGCGGGTTCTCGCAAAGGGTCACGGCATCGCGTTGGGGCTGCACGCATCAGGCATCGTTCGCTACGGCGTTGCGTCAAGCAGCCAACTCGCAGTAGGGACTACGGGGATGTGCACCATGGTTGGGAGTTCAAGGGCTGGCGCTCGAGGGAGGTGATGTCCAAACACTACCGGAATCGACGGCTTTGCCGAGTGCCTGAAGCACTCAGCAAAGCCTGAAAAACACTTGGCAACGCCTTTGCCGAGTGTCGCACTCGGCAAAGAGGGCTCGACACACAGTACATCGGCAAAGCCTTTTTTCCCGAGTATTTTTTCTCGGACACTCGGCACAGATTTTGCTGAGTGCCAGGCAGTACTCGGCAAAGAAAAGCCGTCGTCACGGCGTCGGGGTAACGGAGACGGCATCTTTGCCGAGTGTCCTAGTTGACACTCGGCAAAGGAGTTACCTTTGCCGAGTGTCTTCTAATACACTTGGCAAAGAAGTAACCTTTGTCGAGTGTCTGCCGGCCAGCACTCGGCAAAGAATCCGTCAGCGGGTCCCCATGTTAGGTTCTTTGCCGAGTGCTTTATAGGGCACTCGGCAAAGAGTGCCTCTTTACCGAGTGCTAGAGCCACTACACTCGGCAAAGAACCTATACTGGTGCCCAGGTTTTGGTTCTTTGCCGAGTGCTATGTTCCTAACACTCGGCAAAGTACCTCTTTGCCGAGTGTGACACTCGGCAAAGTGACCAGTACACACCTTTTTTATTTGTTTTTCCTATTCCATCCAAACAAACAAAAGATATTTCACAGATATCACATATATACATCACAGATCATCATAGACATAAATATCCAACACAAACATTAATATACAAACATATGTTCAGAAGTTCTCAACACAAACAGTATCAGCACAAGTTCAGAAGTACCAACACAAGTTCAGAAGTATGAACACATAAGTCTAAAGCTCTGACATAAGTATTCAACATAAGTTTTGTAGTCTAAACACTACAAACATAACTCTCATTGAGGTGGGCGGTTGGACTGGTGCTACGTTGGGCTGGGCGAACCATGAGGGTTGTTGGATGCCGCCCTAGACTGGCCCAGCATAGAGAAGAGATTGCATGTGTTATACCAGATGCATTACCAACATCTAACTACAATTTTGATACTCACAGTAGTATGGAACAGAGTAGGGTCAACTACAGGGAACAATGGAGGTGGCGGAGCAAAGCATTGTGCGGCGCCAAGGCTCTACATGTACTGGAACATCTCCGCCATCTTCTGATGATCTACCTCGCGAGCCACCTCGCTCCGCCATCATCCTCGCCTCCATCTCTTCTAGTTGGGTCTGTAATATTACAAGACAACATTATAGTAACTCAAAGAGAAGGTATATAACTTAAGGAAGGACGAGTTACAGAAGCACTAACCTCAAGTTGTTGTATGCGATGTTGTGAGCTCTTGTTTCGAGGTCATATGTGAAAGTCGCCTAGAGGGGGTGAATAGGAGGAATCTGAAATTTACAAACTTTAAGCACAACTACAAGCCAGGATTAGCATTAGAAATAAAACCGAGTCCGAGAGAGAGGGTGAAAAACAAATCAAAGGCAAATGAAGTGGATGACACGGTGATTTATTTTACTGAGGCTCAGTTCTCGCAAACCTACTCCCCGTTGAGGTGGTCACAAAGACCGGATCTCTTTCAACCCTTTTCCTCTCTCAAACGGTCACCTAGACCGAGTGAGCTTTTCTCCTTAATCAAACGGGTCACTTAGACCCCTACAAGGACCACCACACAATTGGTGTCTCTTGCTTTGATTACAAGTTGCTTGAGAACAAGAAAGAGGAAGAAGAAAAATGATCCAAGAGACAAAAACTCAAATGAACATGAAAATCTCTCTCTCACAAGTCACTAAGTGTTTGGAGTGATTTTGGACTTGGGAGAGGATTTGATCTCTTGTTTGTATCTTGGAGTGAAGTCTAGAGCTCTTGTATTGAATGGAATTGCTGGAAAACTTGGATGCCTTGAATGGTGGTGGTTAGGGGTATTTATAGCCCCAACCACCAAAACAGTCGTTGGAGAGGGCTGCTGTCGATGGGCGCACCGGACAGTATGGTGCACCACCGGACACTGTCCAGTGCGCCAGCCATGTCACCCAACCATTAGGGTTCTGACGGTTTCGACCATTGGAGCTCTGACATCTTGGGGCACCGGACAGTCCGGTGCCGCACCGGACAGGCACTGTTCACTGTCCGGTGCGCCTTCTGGCGCTGCTCTACTCTGCGCGAACTGTCCATGCACTGTTTACTGTTGCTTTTGCAGGTGACCGTTGGTGCAGTAGCCGTTGCTCCGCTTGGCACACCAGACAGTCCGGTGTTACACCAGACAGTCCGGTGAATTATAGCGGAGTGGCTCTCCAGAAACCCGAGGCAGAGGAGTTCAGAGTTGATCTCCCTGGTGCACCGGACACTGTCCGGTGGTGCACCGGACACTGTCCGGTGGCATACCGGACAGTCCGGTGCGCTAGACCAGGGCAGCCTTCGATTTCCTTTGCTCCTTTCTTTTTGAACCCTAATTTTAACTTTTTATTGGTTTGTGTTGAACCTTTGGCACCTGTGGAACATACAATCTAGAGCAAACTAGTTAGTCCAATTGTTTATGTTGGGCAATTCAACCACCAAAATTATATAGGAAAAGGTTTGACCCTATTTCCCTATCAGTATGGCTGGACTCGAGCCCGTGCTCCTTGACTGCACCTGAGATAGAGTGGGAGTGGAGGACGAGTCGATTGCCCCATCGGCAATCCAGTACCGCCCATGTCTCTTACCTCCTCCGACCCTCATGAGCACATCGAGGTCGATCTGCTCGGTGCTTGGATTATATTCTAGGCCATGGACCTCCTGCGCCATGGCGGTGTAGTCATGAAGGCGACTGTAGACGGCGGGGTTGGTGTAGGCCTCGGGCCCGTCGCCCGGTGTCGGTGTTTCAAAACTTGGGGGGTCCCTGGACCGACGAGTGAATCGTCGCCGCGTGCCCCAGCCCAGATGGGTCGACGCGAGGCGGAACGCGAAGGGGGGAAAGGATGCAGCCGGAGGGAGGCAGGCGTGAGAGAGTGGATCCCGCGGCCTTCGTGTTAGCCCCGCGCCTGAGTCGGGTGCGCTTGCAGTAGGGGGATACAAGCGTCCACGCGGGAGTGGGAGCGAGCGGCCTTGCGCGAGCGCCGTCCCGTCCTTCTCCGCGCGGGCCAACCAACCCTCTGTAAGAGGGCCCTGGTCCTCCCTTTTATAGGCGTAAGGAGAGGATCCAGGTGTACAATGGGGAGTGTAGCAATGTGCTAACGTGTCTAGCGGTGGAGAGCTAGCGCCCTAAGTACATGCCATCGTGGCAGCCGGAGAGGTCTTGGCACCCAGTTCGCGTGGTGTCGTGGCTGTCGGAGGAGTGCTGGAGCCTGGCGAGAGGACAGCTGTTGGGGCTGTTGAGTCCTTGCTGACGTCCTCTTGCTTCCGTAAGGGGGCTGAGAGCCGCCGTCGTCACAGGGCATGCGGGGCGCCATCATTACTCGCATGGTGGAGCGAGCCAGATGGGACGCCGGTCTGGTTCCCCATAGCCCGAGTCAGCTCGGGGTAGGGTAATGATGGCACTTCCTGTTGACGTGGTCGGTCCATGCCCTAAGCTGGGCGAGGTGGAGGCTCCTCCGAGGTCGAGGTCGAGCCCCCGGGTCGGGCGAGGCGGAGTTCGTCGTCTTCTGGGGCTGAGCCCATGTCCGAGCCCTGGGGTCGGACGAGGTGGAGTTCGCCGTCTTCCGGGGCTGAGCCCGAGTCCAAGCCCTGGGTCGGGCGGAGCGGAGTTCGCCGTCTTTCCGGGCTGAGCCCGAGTCCGAGCCCTGGGTCGGGCGGAGCGGAGTTCGCCGTCTTCCGGGGCTGAGCCCGAGTCCGAGCCCTGGATCGGGCGGAGCGGAGTTCGCCGTCTTCCGGGGCTGAGCCCGAGTCCGAGCCCTAGGTCGGGCGGAGCGGAGTTCGCCGTCTTCCGGGACTGAGCCCGAGTCCGAGCCCTGGGTCGGGCGAGGCGGAGTTTCCTAAGACGCCCGAGGCCGGCCTTGGCTGCTGTCAGCCTCACTCTGTCGGGTGGCTCAGCAGTCGGAGCGGCGCAGGCGGCGCTGTCCTCTTGTTAGTCCGGTCACTAGAGCGGCGAAGTGACTGCGGTTACTTCGGCGCTGTCGACTGGTGGGCGTGCGTCAGGATAAAGGTGTCAGGCCACCTTTGCATTAAATGCCCCTGCGATTTGGTCGGTCGGCGTGGCGATATGGCCAAGGTTGCTTCTCGGTGAAGACTGGGCCCCGGGCGAGCTGACAGTGTGCCCGTTGCTGGAGGGGGGTCCTCGAGCGAGACGTAGGTTCTACGGGGTCGGCTTCCCTTGCCCGAGGCTAGGCTCGGGCGAGGCACGATCGTGTCCCTTGAATGGACCGATCCTTGATTTAATCGCACCCATCAGGCCTTTGCAGCTTTGTGCTAATGGGGGTTACCAGCTGAGATTTAGGGGTCTTGAGGGTACCCCTAATTATGGTCCCCGACAGTAGCCCCCGAGCCTCCAAGGGAGTACTAATACTTGCTTGGAGGCTTTTGCCGCACTTTTTTGCAAGGGGACCAGCCTTTTCGGTTGCATTCTGTTCCGGTGGGTGCACGCGAGCGCACCCGCCGGGTGTAGCCCCCGAGGCCTCGGAGGAGTAGTTTTACTCCTTCGAGGTCTTAGTGCGTTTCGCAACACTTCGGCTGGTCTAGTTGTTCCCTCATGCGAGCTGTGCACGGTCGGGTCCCAAGTTCTCGGGCTGGTATGTTGACGCTGTCAACGGTTTGGCCGGAGCCGGGTTTGCGAGAGCAGCCCCCGAGCCTCTGCACAGGGCGAGAGGACAGTCAAGGACAAACTCGTCTTTTTTACATACGCCCCTGTGTCGCCTTTCGGCAAGGAGGAGGGGGGAAAGCGCCATGTTGCCCTCGGAGGGCGCCGAACATGGTGTTTCCGGTGAGCTGCTGGCGGGTAATCCGAGCGGACGCCCGTGCCCCATTTGCTAGGGGTCGGCTAGAGGCCCGGAGGCATGCTCCAAAAGTACCTGCGGGTGATCTGTCGGACCCGGTCCCCTTTGACGGGGTCCGAGGGCTCGATGCCTCCCTCTGATGGGATTCCGTTACAAGATCGCTCCCGCTGGTCTCGGAAATGTCCTAGGGTACCTCGGGAGCGTAGCCCGAGCCTTGGTTATGTATCGAACGTACCCAGGGTCATCCCTCGCTCTGTGTCTGAGGCGACTGTGAACCCTTTGAGGGCCAGCCTACGAACCCCTGATCAGTAATGGGCATGGAGCCTGAGTGGCCTGAGGCGACCGTTGAACCCTTTGAGGGGCCGGCCATCGAACCTCTGACCAGTAGTGGGCGTGGGACCCAATCGATCTGAGGCGGCCGTTGAACCCCTCCGAGGGGCCGGCCTTCGAACCTCTGATCAGTAGGGAGGCTCGGAGCCTGTTTCCTTCACGGAGAAGGGTCCTTTTCGGGGTATCCCCCTTTCCCAGTCCCTGTTGTAAGAGAGAGAAAGAGGAAAAGGAAAAGGATACGAAGTCGAATGACGTGGCGTACCTTTTTTTCGACGCGGTTATTATGGCGAAGGCGAAGCGTCGCTTGCTTCTCCCGCTTGAGGCGCCGCCTATCCCGCCGTGGAGTTAATGCGATGGGGCGAGTGGTTCGCGAGGCGGTCGTTGCGCGTGCGCGCGCCATTCGAGGAACGGATCACGGGCGCGCCGTCTTCACGCCGTGAGAGAGGGCTCCCTCGCTGCCCCTGGATGGGATGTGAGCTTGGCTGACGACGTGACCGCTGCTTCTGCCCGCCTGTCACCGCCATTACTGCTGGCCCATTTTTGACCACATTTGACCGTCGCGCTTGGCTGGCACTGCAGGGTTGCCTCGAGTCGCGGTATTGACTCCGCAGTCGAGGAGGCACGGTAGCGGCGTGAGTGGCGGTGCAGTTGCTCACACGTAGCAATCGGCGCGCCGGTTGCATGACGCGTGGGCCTGGACCTCCATGCTGGGCTCGTTGGAGTCGAAGGGGCGCGCCCACTTGGCACGGTTGCATGCCGCCTGCATGGCTGTCCGCCCTTTCACCCGCTGGTCTGGGCGAAAGTGGAGGAGTGCTTGTAACCGCCGGGTGGTTGCATGCACCGCGCGTGCGTGGCGGTTTGGCTTCTTCTCCCCTAGACCGGCTTGCATGACGTGTGGGACCCAGCCCCCGCGCTGTGGGGGGGAGAATCTTGGAGCGTGTTGGAGAAGACTCAACCCGCAACGGTTGAGGGCGTAAGTGGGGAGAGTCGCCTTTAAAAGGGGGGCGACCCCCTTGGAGGGCAACCATGTCTTCGCACTCCCCTCATGCATCGTGTCTTCCCACCTTCCGAGCCCCCGGGCGGGGGACGTCTGGAACCCTTCCGTCTTGTCGTTGGAGGAACGCTACTTCGTGGAAGTTGGTACCTTTCAGCCATCGTTCGGCTTCAAGGATTTTCATCATGCAGCCCGGCTGCATCCCCTCGCCGGTGGTCACCCAAGACGGTGACCACCAGCTTGATGGCGGGGAGAAGCGAGCCAGGCTGCGATCTTGGTCCCACCCTCAGCTTCAAGGATGTTCATCATCCTCGCTGGGGCGGAGGCCAGGCTGAGCCGGAGCTCTACCTCCCGCGCGGGCCGGCTGGTCACCTCCTCTTCCAGCTTCTGGTGGTGGAAACCATCCTCCAGCCTTGCGGAGGAGGCGTCCTCCAGCCATGCCGGGGAAGGCGAACTGTTGCTGTCCAGCTAGGATGCAACATTCCGTCCTCCTCCTGGCTTTCGCGGCGAGGACGGGAGTGAGGACCTGCCGGCGCGCCTTGCCGACCGTCGGCGTTGGTGGAGAGGCGGACGCCACCGTCCGTGCTGATGTGGTGGTAGCCGGAGGAAGCTCCCCCCTCATTGAGGCCGTCGGCGCCGCCCACGGGCCGGCCCCCGGCTCTTTGGCTTTGATGTCTGTTTCGCGTCCCTTGAGTAGGGACGCGAACGAAAGCCTTCCGGTGGCCACGCCCATACTGGGATCATGGCTGCTGCTGTGGGGTCGGAACCGGAGTTCCGTTTGTAATGGCATCTTGAGCGCCGGTGTTTTGTTCAATGCGGCTGTCGAGGCCTGAACGTGTATGTATTTTCGGCACGGAGCCGTGTTTTTTCTTCGTTTCGAGCACTAAGACTCGCCTTGTCGATTATCTTTACCGCTTCACCGAGCGTGAGTTGCCTCGTGCAAAGGTGACGAGTGAGGTATCCGTATCCCGGAGGCGTAGGAGTCCCTCGGCTCGGTCGGCCTTGCTGTCCGAGGCCCCTCTTGCTTAGTTAAAGGAACCCCTCGGCCGCCCTTCGATGAGCCGAAGCCGGAGGTAGCGGTGTCAGCACGGACGGAGGCAGAGTTGGCTTCGAAAAGGAGGTGTGGTTGGCCAGAGCCTGGCCGGGTCGTCCACTGGCGGAACCGACGCCGGGGTTGAGCTGCCGAGGCCACAAGCCGAGCTGATGTCTTTGGGGGACAGCTAGCCGAGGCCTCGGGGTGGCCGGCCGAGCCGCCTGCTCGGGCCGGATTCTCGAAGAAGACCCTGGCGGCGATGGCCTGGGTGTGGTGCTGATGCCGTCCTTCAGAGTGGGGGCCCTCCGACCGCGTCGTCGTCCGAGGCTAGGTCAGACCCCGCTGAAGGTGTAGTTGATGCCGAGGGTGCTGCTGCCCCCTTCGGCTGTCGACGTCCGAGCCTGCGGGATCAGGTTGTCTTGTAGTGTGTGTATGCTTTCTGCGGCCGTCGAGGCCTAAAACACACCGTCGTCGTGTTGTAAAGCTGCGTTTCTTTTCCTCTTGTTTTGAGTATCCGGACTCATTTGTCGGTAATAGAATTGTTTGTGCGGGCGAGAGTTGCTTTTCACGGAAGGTGATGAGTGAGGTATCCGTATCCCGGAGGCGTAGGAATCCCTCGACTCGGTCGGCCCTGCCGCTTACGCGCGCTCTTACTCGTCCATAGGGTTCTGTTACCGACGCAGTTGAGAAGGCCCGAAAAATCATTTCGGCAGAGGAGCTCTCGAGCATGAAGACTTGTTCGGTCCATGGAGTCACTTATCCGAGCGCGAGTTACTTATCGCAGAAGGTGATGAGTGAGGTATCAGTATCCCGGAGGCGTAGGAGTCCCTCGGCTCGGTCAGCCTTGGCTGCTTACGTGTACTCCGTCGTTTTCAGGATCCACTTTTGAAGTCGTCGAAGAGCACGAAAGGCATTCTGGCAGAAAAGATTTTTTTCTTTTTTCGAGGAAAATTTTGACGCAGAGGGGGTTGCCCCCTTCTAGCCCCCGAGGGAGGGTCGGGCTTTGCCGAGGCAAGGCTGACCCTTCCTTGACGACCAGACTTGGTGTGTGAACGAGGTATACGAGCAACTTGAAAGCATCTTAAGGGTAGAAGCGACGTAGTTGTTGGATGTTCCAAGCGTTGCCGTAGACCTCGCCTTGACTGTTGGCCAGCTTGTATGTTCCGGGCTTCAGAACCTTGGCGATGACGAACTGCCCTTCCCAGGGAGGCGTGAGTTTGTGCCGCCCTCGGGTGTCTTGTCGCAGTCGAAGCACCAGGTCGCCCACCAGGAGGTCTCGGGACCGAACCCCTCGGGCGTGGTAGCGTCACAGGGACTGCTGGTACCGCGTCGAGTGTAGTAAGGCCATGTCCCAAGCCTCCTCCAGCTGGTCCAGTGAGTCTTCTCGGTTGGCTCGGTTGCTTTGGTCGGTGTAGGCCCTCGCCCTCGGGGAACCGTATTCTAGGTCTGTGGGCAAGATGGCCTCGGCCCCATAGACTAGAAAGAACGGTGTGAAGCCCGTGGCTCGGCTCGACGTTGTCCTCAGACTCCAGACCACCGAGGGGAGTTCCTTCATCCACCGCTTGTCGAACTTGTTGAGGTCGTTGTAGATCCGAGGCTTGCATCCTTGCAGGATCATGCCGTTGGCCCACTCCACTTGCCCATTCGTCATGGGGTGTGCCACGACAGCCCAGTCCACCCGGATGTGGTGATCCTCGTAGAAGTCCAGGAACTTTCTGCCGGTGAACTGGGTACCGTTGTCGGTGATGATGGAGTTCGGGACCCCAAAGCGATGGATGATGTTGGTGAAGAACGCCACCGTCTGTTCGGACCTAATGCTGTTTAGGGGTCGGACCTCGATCCACTTGGAGAATTTGTCGATGGCGACCAACAGGTGCGTGTAGCCCCCGGGTGCCTTCTGCAAGGGGCCAACGAGGTCCAGACCCCACACAGCAAACGGCCAGGTGATGGGTATGGTCTGCAGAGCCTGAGCGGGCAGGTGGGTCTGCCTCGCGTAGAACTGACACCCTTCGCAGGTGCGGACAATTCTAGTAGCGTCGGCCACCGCCGTCGGCCAGTAGAATCCTTGTCGGAAGGCGTTTCCAATGAGGGTTCGAGGTGCTGCGTGATGGCCGCAAGCCCCCGAGTGTATCTCTTCCAAGAGCTCCTGGCCTTTGGCGATGGAAATGCATCGCTGTAGGATGCTTGAGGGGCTGCGGTGGTAGAGCTCCTTCCCATCTCCCAGCAAGACGAAAGACTTGGCGCGCCGCGCCAACCGCCGGGCTTCGGCTTGGTCGAGGGGCAGCTCTCCTCGGTGGAGATATTGCAGGTATGGGGTCCGCCAGCTTTGATTAGGCGTGACCTCGCTCTGTTCCCCCTCGACACGCAGTGCCTCACCCTCGGGGGCCGAGGGTACCTTGGGCTGAGCCGAGGGCACCTCGGACTGGGCCAAGGGTACCTCGGACTGAGCCGAGGGTGCCTCAGGCGGAGCCGAAGGTGCCTCGGGCTAGGGCGTGTCCTCGGTCTTGACGGAGGGTTGATGCAGGTATCGGGAGAATACGTCCGGGGGAACTGTTGTTCGTCCCGAGGCTATTTTAGCCAGCTCGTCCGCAGTCTCGTTGTAGCGTCGGGCGATGTGGTTGAGCTCGAGCCCGTAGAACTTGTCTTCCAGGCGCCGAACCTCATCGCAGTAGGCTTCCATCTTTGGGTCGCGGCAGTGGGAGTTCTTCATGACTTGGTCGATGACGAGCTGCGAGTCACCCCGAGCGTCGAGGCGTCGGACCCCTAGCTCGATGGCGATTCGCAACCCGTTTACCAGAGCCTCGTACTCAGCCACGTTGTTGGACGCCGGGAAGTGGAGGCGTAGCACGTAGCGTAGGTGCTTCCCGAGGGGCGAGATGAAGAGGAGGCCTGCGCCTACCCCCGTCTTCATCAGCGACCCGTCGAAAAACATGGTCCAGAGCTTCGGTTGGATCGGAGCCGTCGGGAGCTGGGTGTCGGCCCATTCAGCCACGAAGTCCGCCAAGACCTGGGACTTGATGGCCTTCCGAGGGGCGAACAAGATCGTCTCGCCCATGATCTCCACCGCCCACTTTGCAATCCTACCCGAGGCCTCTCGGGACTGGATGATCTCTCCGAGGGGGAAGGATGACACCACAGTCACCGGATGAGACTCGAAGTAGTGTTGCAACTTCCGCCGTGTCAGTATCACCGCGTACAAGCAGCTTCTGGATTTGTGGGTAGCGGATCTTGGTCTCGGACAGTACCTCACTGATGAAGTAGACTGGCCTCTGGACGGGCAATGCATGCCCTTCTTCTCGTCTCTCAACCACGATCACAGCGCTAACCACCTGGGTGGTTGCGGCGACGTAGATCAAGAGGGCTTCTCCGGCAGCAAGGGGCACCAAGATGGGCGCGTTCGTGAGGAGCGCCTTCAGGTTCCCGAGGGCTTCCTCGGCCTCGGGAGTCCAAGCGAAGCACTCAGCTTTCCTTAAGAGGCGGTACAGAGGCAGACCTCTTTCGCTGAGGCAGGAGATGAAACGGCTTAGAGCCGCGAGACATCCCATGACCCTCTGTACACCTTTCAAGTCCTTGATTGGCCCCATGCTGGTGATGGCTGCGATCTTCTTTGGGTTGGCTTCGATGCCCCGCTCGGAGATGATGAACCCCAAGAGCATGCCTCGGGGGACCCCGAAGACACACTTTTCGGGATTAAGCTTCACGCCTTTTGCCTTGAGACATCGGAATGTCGCTTCAAGGTCGGAAAGGAGGTCGGAGGCCTTCCTCGTCTTGACTACGATGTCATTGACGTAGGCCTCGACCGTTCGGCCGATGTGTTCGCCAAACACATGGTTCATGCATCGCTGGTATGTTGCCCCCTCATTCCTCAAACCAAACGGCATTGTAACATAGCAGTACATGCCGAAGGGAGTGATGAATGAAGTCACAAGCTGGTCGGACTCTTTCATCCTGATCTGATGATACCCTGAGTAGGCATCAAGGAAAGACAGGGTTTCGCACCCAGCAGTGGAATCCACGATCTGATCGATACGAGGCAGAGGGTAGGGAACCTTCGGACATGCTTTGTTTAGACCAGTGTAGTCTACACACATCCGCCATTTCCCCCCTTTCTTTCTCACAAGCACAGGGTTGGCAAGCCATTCGGGATGGAATACCTCTTTGATGAACCCTGCCCCAGTAGCTTGTGGATCTCCTCGCCTATGGCTCTGCGCTTTTCTTCGTCGAATCGGTGCAGAGGTTGCTTCACGGGTCGGGCCCCAACTCGGATATCCAGAGAGTTCTCGGCGACTTCCCTCGGTATGCCGGGCATGTTCGAGGGACTCCACGCGAAAACATCAGCGTTTGCGCGGAGAAAGTCGACGAGCACTGCTTCCTACTTAGGGTCGAGCTCGGAACCGATCCGGATCTGCTTGGAGGCGTCGTTGCAGGGGTCGAGAGGGACAGACTTGATCGTCTCCGCCGGTTCGAAGTTGCCAACGTGGCGCTTCACGTCGGGCGCCTCCCTAGAGAGGCTCTCCAGGTCAGCGATGAGGGCCTCGGCGTACTCCACGCACTCCACATCGCATTCGTACGCGTGTCGGTACGTGGGCCCGACGGTGATGACCCCGTTGGGGCCCGACATCTTGAGCTTGAGGTAGGTGTAGTTGGGGACGGCCATGAACTTGGCGTAGCATGGCCTCCCCAGCACTGCGTGGTAGGTTCCTCGAAACCCGACCACTTCGAACGTGAGGGTCTCCTTTCGAAAGTTGGAGGGCGTCCCAAAGCAGACGGGTAGGTCGAGTTGTCCGAGGGGTTGAACGCGCTTCCCGGGGACGATCCCGTGGAAAGGCGCAGCGCCCGTCCGGACCGAGGACAGATCGATCCGTAGGAGCCCGAGGGTCTCGGCGTAGACGATGTTGAGGCCGCTGCCTCCGTCCATGAGGACCTTGGTGAGCCTAACGTTGCCGATGATGGGGTCGACAACGAGTGGGTATCTCCCCGGGCTCGGCACGTAGTCTGGATGGTCGGCCTGGTCGAAGGTGATGGGCTTGTCGAACCAGTCTAGGTAGACTGGCGCCGCCACCTTTATCGAGCAGACCTCCCGACGCTCTTGCTTGCGGTGCCGAGCCGAGGCGTTCGCCACTTGCCCGCCATAGATCATGAAGCAGTCACGGACCTCGGGGAACCCTCCTGCCTTGCAGTCTTCCTCCTTTGCAGTCGTCGAGGGCCTTGCCACCCTCCGCGGGTGGCTCAGGCCTTGTGGAAGTGTCGTCGAAGCATGGCACACTCCTCGAGGGTGTGCTTGATGGGCCCCTGATGATAGGGGCATGGCTCCTTGAGCATCTTGTCGAAAAGGTTGGCACCTCCAGGAGGTTTCCGAGGGTTCTTGTACTCGGCGGCGGCGACAAGGTCCGCGTCGGCGGCGTCGCGTTTCGCTTGCGACTTCTTCTTGCCCTTCTTCTTGGCGTCGCGCTGAGTTGACGCCTCGGGAGCATCTTCCGGTGTGCGGCCCTGGGGCTGCTTGTCCTTCCGGAAAATGGCCTCAACCGCCTCCTGGCCAGAGGCGAACTTGGTGGCGATGTCCATCAGCTCGCTCGCCCTGTTGGGGGTCTTGCGACCCATCTTGCTCACCAGGTCGCGGCAGGTGGTGCCGGCGAGGAACGCGCCGATGACATTTGAATCGGTGACATTGGGCAGCTCTGTGCGCTGCTTCGAGAATCGCCGGATGTAGTCCTGGAGAGACTCTCCCGGCTGCTGGCGGCAGCTTCGGAGATCCCAGGAGTTTCCAGGGCGCACGTACGTGCCCTGGAAATTGCCGGCGAAGGCTTGGACCAGGTCGTCCCAGTTGGAGATCTGCCCCGGGGGCAGGTGCTCCAGCCAGGCTCGAGCGGTGTCGGAGAGGAACAGGGGGAGGTTGCGGATGATGAGGTTATCATCGTCCGTTCCACCCAGTTGGCAGGCCAGCCGATAGTCCGCGAGCCACAGTTCCGGTCTCGTCTCCCTCGAGTACTTTGTGATAGTAGTCGGGGTTCGGAACCGGGTCGGGAATGGTGCCCGTCTTATGGCGCGGCTGAAAGCCTGCGGACCGGGTGGTTCGGGCGATGGACTCCGATCCTCCCTGCTGTCGTAGTGTCCCCCACGCCTGGGGTGGTAGCCTCGACGCGCCCTGTCATCGAGGTGGGCCCAACGGCTGTGATGATGACGCTCGTTGCCGAGGTGACCCGGGACTGCAGGCGATGTGTTGAGCGTGCGCCCAGAGTGGACCGAGGCTTCCCGCATGAACCGGGAAGTCGCGGCGCGATGTTCTGAGGGGAACCCCTACCTTCGGGAGGCAGAGCTTTTGGCCCGTCAGACCGCGGCATCCTCCAGGAGATTCTTGAGCTCTCCCTGGATACGTCACCCCTCGGTGGTTGATGGCTCCAGCATCGCGCGGAGGACTATTGCCGCTGCAGCCAGGTTCTGGCCGACTCTGCTGGAATCCGGCGGCGGCCTCACCCTGACATCGTCGATGATGCGGTGCTGGATGTCCTGGGGGAGATGACGCGTTTCTCCGGCCGGGGGTTGGACCGCCCATTCCTGCCCGATGTCCCAGCGGATCGGCACAAGCGTTCCTGCTCCCTCGTCGAGCCTGGCCTGCCTCTCGCGGATTTGCTCGAGCTGTGGGTCAGGACCCCCCGCCGGGACGGGGACCACAGCTAGCTCCCGAAGGATGTCAACGCGAGGCACAGGCCTAGGGGGATCACCGTTTTCCGGCATACCAAGATGGTTGCCTTCACCGGGACCCCCTAGATCGACGTGGAAACATTCATGACTTGGGTCGCGGTCCTCGTTGTCGAGGCCATGGCTGCCGTCGGAACAGTCGGAAAGGCAGTAGTCACATGCGGTCATGAAGTCCCGCACGACACTAGGGTTACCAATTCCGGAAAAATCCCAACAGAGGTCGGGCTCGCCATCTTCCTCGGACCCCGAGGGCTCATAGGTCGAGTCGGCCATCAGTCGGTCCTAGGGTGACCGCACACGATACCCCAGAGGGTTTGGACTCGTCTCTATGAGAGTGCTCACCGAAGCGGGGTCGCTTGGTGGGTCGAGGCCGAATCCAAAAGACGCGAGATGGGAATCGGTCGGTACCTTTTGGTCGACGGGCGGTGACGAGGTCGCGTCTGGGACTGACTGCACCGTTGTCTCAGGTACGAGGGTGACGCCCAGTAAGTCCTTCGCGAGCATGCTGGCGTCGTGCGTTTGCTTGAGATTGGCATGTTGCGGAGAGGCGGCGCTCGTCTTCGTCTCAGACGCGAGATCGATGCCCGACGCGCCCTCCGTTGGGGCGCCGACGCCGTCGACTCGCTTGACAGCCAACGAGGTGCCGCTTCCCACTTGGCCTTGGTTGCACCGTCTCCTCCTCCGTCGACGGGGGAGGGGACGGGACAAGCCCGAGTGTCGTCCTTCCACCACATGGGGAAGGCGTCGTCGATTTCCCCGCCGGCGAGCGGGTTGTCGACCGCCATTGTCGCTGTCGCGCGGCGGGAGAAGGAGTATCATGTCGCAGCTGCCGTCGAGGGACATGAACTCAAGATTCCCGAAACGGAGCACCGTCCCGGGCCAGAAAGGTTGCTGGAGACTGCCCATCTGGAGCTTGAAGGGAAGCTATTCGTCAACACGCAGCAGGCCCCTACCTGGCGCGCCAACTGTCGATGTTTCAAAACCCGGGGGGTCCCTGGACCGACGAGTGAATCGTCGCCGCGTGACCCAGCCCAGATGGGTCGACGCGAGGCGGAACGCGAAGGGGGGAAAGGATGCAGCCGGAGGGAGGCAGGCGTAAGAGAGTGGATCCCGCGGCCTTCGTGTTAGCCCCGCGCCTGAGTCGGGTGCGCTTGCAGTAGGGGGATACAAGCGTCCACGCGGGAGTGGGAGCGAGCAGCCTTGCGCGAGCGTCGTCCCGTCCTTCTCCGCGTGGGCCAACCAACCCTCTGTAAGAGGGCCCTGGTCCTCCCTTCTATAGGCGTAAGGAGAGGATCCAGGTGTACAATGGGGAGTGTAGCAATGTGCTAACGTGTCTAGCGGTGGAGAGCTAGCGCCCTAAGTACATGCCATCGTGGCAGCCGGAGAGGTCTTGGCACCCAGTTCGTGTGGTGTCGTGGCTGTCGGAGGAGTGCTGGAGCCTAGCGGGAGGACAGCTGTTGGGGCTGTCGAGTCCTTGCTGACGTCCTCTTGCTTCCGTAAGGGGGCTGAGAGCCGCCGTCGTCACAGGGCATGCGGGGCGCCATCATTACTCGCATGGTGGAGCGAGCTAGATGGGACGCCGATCTGGTTCCCTGTAGCCCGAGTCAGCTCGGGGTAGGGTAAAGATGGCGCTTCCTGTTGACATGGTCGGTCCATGCCCTAAGCTGGGCGAGGTGGAGGCTCCTCAGAGGTCAAGGTCGAGGTCGAGCCCCCGGGTCGGGCGAGGCGGAGTTCGTCGTCTTCCGGGGCTGAGCCCATGTCCGAGCCCTGGGGTCGGGCGAGGTGGAGTTCGCCGTCTTCCGGGGCTGAGCCCGAGTCCGAGCCCTGGGTCGGGAGGAGCGGAGTTCGCCGTCTTTCGGGGCTGAGCCCGAGTCTGAGCCCTGGGTCGGGCGGAGCGGAGTTCGCCGTCTTCTGGGGCTGAGCCTGAGTCCGAGCCTTGGGTCGGGCGGAGCGGAGTTCGCCGTCTTCCGGGGCTGAGCCCGAGTCCGAGCCCTGGGTCGGGCGGAGCGGAGTTCGCCGTCTTCCGGGGCTGAGCCCAAGTCCGAGCCCTGGGTCGGGCGAGGCGGAGTTTCCTAAGACGCCCGAGGCCGGCCTTGGCTGCTGTCAGCCTCACTCTGTCGGGTGGCTCAGCAGTCGGAGCGGCGCAGGCGGCGCTGTCCTCTTGTCAGTCCGGTCAGTAGAGCGGCGAAGTGACTGCGGTTACTTTGGCGCTGTCGACTGGTGGGCGTGCGTCAGGATAAAGGTGTCAGGCCACCTTTGCATTAAATGCCCCTGCGATTTGGTCGGTCGGCGTGGCGATATGGCCAAGGTTGCTTCTCGGTGAAGACTGGGCCTCGGGCGAGCTGACAGTGTGCCCGTTGCTGGAGGGGGGTCCTCGGGCGAGACGTAGGTTCTCTGGGGTCGGCTTCCCTTGCCCGAGGCTAGGCTCGGGCGAGGCACGATCGTTTCCCTTGAATGGACCGATCCTTGATTTAATCGCACCCATCAGGCCTTTGCAGCTTTGTGCTGATGGGGGTTACCAGCTGAGATTTAGGGGTCTTGAGGGTACCCCTAATTATGGTCCCAGACACCTGGGTTGTAGGTTTGGGCCAAAGCATAGGCCGAGAAGATGGAGCATGGCCTGCCACCATGTGATGCCGACTGCAAGAAAACCAATGAGATAGTTAGAAATAATATCTAATCCAGTGCTATATACCTAAATAAAAAAGAGGGCTTACCCATGCTTATACATATTGGCCCAGGCTCCGGCTGCCTTGGTGGTGGGAGCGCCCTTGCATCATCATATGCCGTTCCTGACTAGCGTTGTGCGCGTCGTCCCACTCAGGCGAGCACCACCTATCCACCATCTGCTCCCAGCACAGAGGATGTGCGGTGCACCAATGTGGAATCATCTACAAAGTAAACACGTAAAGTGCATATGAGAAGATAAAATAAAATTCATGCATGGAGTAATGGTACCAAACATGCATGACTTTACCTATAGGTACTGGTCCCTGGTCAACGACATGGTTCGGGCTTGCTGCTTGGTCACCCTCTCCCCAAGGACGGAGCCATGGTAGCTGACAATGGCCTGGATTCGGGCCTCATAGTGCATGTCCACGACGAGCTTCTTACAGCTCGTGGTGGCCACCACATCCTCCCTAGCCTCATATCCAGCCTCGCATCTGAAGAAATCCTGCATACAAAAACGATGTATCCATACATTATTTCAAGAATTTGCAACGAATGTGACATATTTTATATTATACTAAGACTTACCCATAGCTCTTGCTTCACCCGCTTCACCTTGTTATTGAATTCCCGGCCGTCCCCGTCTACTGCATCGGGGGCGACGGCGTAATGGTCAAAGGTGTAGGCTGGGCCCGTCACTCTGGCGTACTCAACCAGTCCAGGGAAGTGTTCCCTGCATAGCAGGCTGAGGATGCCATTGGGGAGGCGACGATGACCCCCAGCATAATCCACAACCGTCCAAGACCTGTCCAAATGATAAATAAAAAGTATTAGTTTATATTATGATTTTGAACACATAATATGAACAAGAATGAAGAACATAAAGTTGCATGCCTCTCCCCATCCGGCCAAATCAGCGGCCACGTGTCCCGAAGTATGGGACGATGAGGGAGACTCACGGGACCTCGCAGGTAGATGCTCCTCGAACCTGAGGCACCAGAACTTGAGGCGGTCTGCTACTGGTCGTCGTCGTCCTGCTGCTGGTTGTCATCGTCCTGCTGCGCCGCCTGCTGCTGGACAAGGTTGTCCTACTGCGTCGCCTGCTCTGCCTCGTCCGCCGTCCTGCTCCTCCTCCTCAGCCAATTACCGCCCACCATATTTGTCCAAAAACCTACAATTAAGAGTAAACAAATAAGCACATATAAAAAGATGTATTTAAAAACAGGTGCGAAATAAAAAGTCGTATAGCATTACATCGATTAAAAATAATCTTCATATGTGTCGGGGTTAGCCGGATCATAACTCTCATCATCACTATCAACCATTTCATAGTCAACACCATCGGAAGACGCAAGTTCGTCATTAATGTCATTGCCTTCAAGGATTACTAAGTCATTATCATTTTGCACCTCATCATCCTCCTCATCAACAACCATTTCAATATCTATGTCTATTCTGATAGCTTCGGTTAAGTCTATCTCAAATCGCCCTTCTAGCCTATCTTCTTGGAACAACTCTCCATCATACGTGTCCGGGTCTAAGTTATAATCTTCATCGTTAGGAGCAGGTAACCTCCCGTGCGGCGAAAACTTATACACAACATCCCAACCCTTAAGATGTTCTTTCGTTTGGCACGCATATGGGAGATAATACACTTGTGTGGCCTGTTGGGCCACGATATAGACATCGTCTCCTGTTAAGGTGGAATCTTGTCGAATTTCGACTATCCCAAGATTAGAATGTGTCCGTTTCGTCACTTGAGGGTCAAACCAATGACATTTGAATATCACTAGAGTAAGAGGTTTGGAACCATAAAAATTGAGCTCATATATTTCTTCGATTCGTCCAAAATAATTGACATCGTCAAGGCCGGGCGTAAAGACTCCAGAACACGTTATTTTCCGATTGGGCCAAGTTTTCTCGTAGTTTGTTGTGTGAAAACAGTATCCATTCATGTCATACCCATAATATTTCTTGACCCTATAAGCAAAGCTGTTGGCTACTTGTCTCAACTCAGCACTCATAGACGGATCTCTTTGGCCCTACAAGTATTCGCAAGTTAAAAGACGCTAAATTGAGTTCATAGACAGATCTCTTTGACAAACTAAGCACATACCTTACGTTTGAACCAGGAAATGCAATTGGGCAACCCATTTTTCGCACCCTTTCTAAGAAGAGTGTCATATTCCTGTGGAGTGGGGTCCCTTGATTGATGCCAGAATTCATGAAGAAATTGTTCCATGTATGGCGTCACCTCTTCAAGGTTGGTCAATACATAAAGCATGATATGCCGCCACTCTTCATGTGTCAGGATCTTGGTGGTCGAGCCACTTGCGCTTCTGAGTTGGCCTCGAAATATGCTAAGGTTCGATTCATTGTCGCCATCATTATAACGAGGGGTGGATTATGCACGCTCGGCAGTTTGTCACCATAATAAGTTGTAGTGAAGTTTGACACCTCCTCTAGAATGTATGCCTCTACAATGGAAGCCTCGATTTTGCATTTATTTCTACATTTCTTTCGAATAGTCTTCAGATATCTCTCGATTGGATAGCACCAACGTCCCTGCATGCACGGGCCCCCCCTCATTCGTGCCTCATAGGGGAGATGAAGAATCAAATGCTGCATTAGATTGAAGAAGCGAGGTGGAAATATCTTCTCAAGCTTACACAGTAACACGGGTGCTAATCTTTCCAAGTCTGCAACCACGGTCCGAGATAACTCTTTTGCACAAAGCTGACAGAAGAAATAGCTCAACTCTGAAAGTGCTAGCCAGACATGCTCAGGGACATAGCCTCGAACCATCGCAGGAAGAATCTATTAAATCCATATGTGGAAGTCATGACTCTTCATCCCTAAGACTCGCATAGTAGATAAGTTCACCCCCTACTTAGGTTAGCTGCATACCCATCAGGGAACATCAACATCTTGATCTACTGAAGTACTTCCTTCCTTTGGGCCCTGCTTAGGACGAAATCGGCCTTAGGCCTTCTCCATGTCTTTCCACCACTTGGTGGCTTCATCTCTTGGTTTGGTCTATCACATAATGTTGCCAGATCCACTCTTGCCTTTATGTTTTCCTTTGACTTATCAGGAATGTCCATAATTGTTGCCCATAGTGCCTCGGTAACATTCTTTTCAGTGTGCATCACATCAATGTTGTGTGGAAGGAGCAGGTCATCATAATAGGGGAGCCGAGTCAAGCCAGACTTATGTGTCCATATATACTGCTCACCATATCCCACAAAACCACCTTTCTGTATTGGCCATGAGCCCATCTATCTGTTGACGAATTTTGGCACCAGTCATCATTGTAGGTGGGCGGTCTGTCACTACGACACCTTTCGTAAAGTTCTTGATGTCTAGGCAGAATGGATGGTCAGGAGGGAGAAATTGTCGATGTTTATTGAAGGACGAATATTTGCCACCCTTTTTCAACCAAATGAACCTGAGAGCTTCCTTGCAAACTGGGCATGGGAACTTACCATGAACACACCAGGCGCAGAATAGCCCATACGCCGGTAAGTAATGATGGAGTACTGGTACCAAACATGCATTCTGAAGTTTGTCTTTGTAGCTCGGTCATACGTCCATACCCCTTCCTCTCAGGCACGTACCAATTCATTGATCAAAGGCTCCATGTACACGCCCATTTAATTCCCTGGGTGTCCGAGAATTATCAACGACACGGATATATTTTGCCTTTGAAAGCACACACCAGGGGGAGATTGATTGGGATAACAAACACGGGCCAACATGTGTACAGGGCAGCGCCCATTCCATAGGGATTGAACCCATCTATGGCCAACACAACATGTACATTACGAGCCTCTTCGGCTTTCTCACGGTGAATGACATCAAAGTGTTTCCATGCTTCACCATCGAATGCGTGCACCATCTTGTCAGGATTGTATCGTTTTCCATTTTTATGCCATGTCATTTGTTTAGTGGATTCCTCTGTCATGTACAGACGCTGGATCCTCGGTATGAACGGAAGGTGCCGTAGGATTGTTAAGGGGATGTCGAGCTGCCTCTTCTGTCCATCACCAGAGTCTACCTCCATGAACCTAAACGATTTACACTTGGGACAGTACTTTGCCTCCGTGTATTCTTTCCTAAATAGCACGCAGCCCTTCGGACAAGCATGAATCTGCTCATACATCATCTTGAGTTTACGAAGGAGTTTATGTGCCTCGTACATGCTCTTTGGCAGAACGTGATCATCCAGAAGCAAGCTCCCAATAACCGTCAACAAGCCATCGAATGCGTCTCTACTCATGTTGTACTGCGACTTGAATGCCATTACACGCCCAATGGCATCCAATTGAGAAACCTTTGTCTGGCCGTGAAGGGGCTTCTGTGCCGCGTCAAACATGTCATAGAACGCCTTTGCAGTCGGCTCTGGCTTGTCATCCATACATCCTCCCTGTACTGTGCCTCCTGATAGTCGTTCAACATATCCACTACCCCCGCATCAGCATCATAATCCTCGACGCATTGTCTCAGCACCTCCTCTCTCGTACGATGCGCTTCACCATGAAAGATCCACCAAGTATAGCCAGATGTAAATCCATTCTTCCAAATATGTTCTACCATGACCTTCTTTGGTTTTCTTTTCCGGTTGGCACATTTGCTGCACAGGCATGGGACTAGACTCGCTCCTTTAGCAGCTTCGCCATATGCCCATTCCATGAAATCATCGGTCTTTCTAATCCATTTAGTGGTGACATCGATCCTTCCTCTACGGCCCGTGTACATCCACTCACAGTCCTCCATCCTCTAACAGAAGCCTAGCAATAGAAAATTTCAGTAGCACCTCCCTTGCACGGGGAGGTTTCAAAATCTTGCAAATAAAACTATCAGCACGATGGCTGACATACACGCATAATTCAACGGCACGATGGTCGGCAATCACATCTATATATATTCAATCTATCAGAGATAACACAACAAGACTACATATTAACCTAATCATACACGTATATAAATATGACTCAATATTAAACCTAATCATTTCATATAAATCACCTTGTAGGTTTGGTCGTGGGTGAGACGGCGGGTCACGGGCGAGACGATGGGGCGCGGGGGTTGGAGGTCGGCCGCGTTCACTTTGCCGGCGTGGAGGGTGCGGCGGCCGAGGTGCGGCGGTCGAGGCACGGTGGCGTGGAGGGCGCGGCGGTGGGCGGGCGAGGGCGCGGCGAGGGGCACAGTGAGGGGCGCGGGCGAGGCGGGCGGGGGCGCGGCGAGGGGTGTGGCGAGAGGCACAGCAAGGGGTGGCCGGGCGAGGGGCGCGGGCGAGGGGCGACCGGGCGAGGAGCGGCCGGGCGCGGGGCGGCCGGGCGAGAGGCGCGGGCGTGGTGGCCGGGCGCGTCGAGGGCGGCGGCGGTGTGAGGGGCCGTCGAGGGGCACGGCCGGGCGAGGGGACACACTATGTCCACGTGTCATGATATCATATATAGAGGCTGTGATAAAAAAATTTAGAAAGTTTCGAGAAATCTGTGACACACTATGTGTAGAAACAAAAGAGATCCACATTAAAACTCTATGATTTCATGTGTGAATCTCTTATGTTTCTACACACAGTGTGTCACAGATTTCTCGAAACTTTCTAAAATTTTTATCATAGCCTCTATATATGATATCATGACACGTGGACAAGTTTCATGATTTTCTGACTTTGTTTGTGTTTTATACAATTTTTAAACATGTGGATGGCAAGTTCATGGCCATGTTTAGTGAGCATGTTGCTCCAAGTTTCCGGTCCACGGCTGAAATTGGTCGTAACTTGTGCTAAGTAGCATGGATATCATTTTTGCATGCACGGTTTTTCAAGTTTCGAGTGACCTGCAGTTCAAATCTAAATTTTCTGAAGAAATTCAAATAAACGAACTAAATCTACTACCTATTGAAAACTCTGTTATAATTGTCCCAAAATGGTACATGTAGGTCTACATAGTGTAGGAACATACCACAAAAAGTTTGGTTACCAAAATTTAAAAAATAAAAATATGCTTTGCCGAGTGTCCAAAGAAGACACTCAGTAAAGAGGTCTTTGCCGAGTGCCAAATATTTGGCGCTCGGCAAAGAAGCCTCTTTGCCGAGTGCCGGCCCTCGGCCCTCGGCAAAGCCTGACGGCCGTCAGCTTTAGACGGCCATTGATGGCCCTTTGCCGAGTGCCCCCTTTGCCGAGTGTTTGCCTCTCGGCAAACAAGTCTTTGCCGAGTGTGTTTCTGTGCCGAGTGTCCTGCACTCGGTAAACGAGCTCGTTACCGAGAGCAGGACTTTGCCAAGTGCGGCTCTCGGCAAAGGATTCTTTGTCGAGTGTCCGATAAAAAGCACTCGGCAAAGAGGTTGGCACTCGGCAAAGGCTCGGATTCCGGTAGTGAGTGGTGGCACTAGCAGAGGCCATTGGCCGCTGCTGCTCTGTAGCTTAGGCAAGGGTGCACGCATCTGAGCTTCCGTGTCGGAGGCAGAGAAGGAGACGACCGGTTGTGGTAGCTGATGACGTGGCCTTCGGGGACGACGAACAGCGCCCACGTCACAGGTAGAAACAAACAGGGGAGACGCCATGGATCTGAGGGAGCTCATCCTAGAGGAGAGATGTAACACCCTAAATTTGGGGGTATAAAATTTCTTCTCTTGTACCTACCAAATTCAGGTGTTACTCCTTTTCTCACCTCTATAGTTTTTCTCTTCTATTCTCTTTTATAGGATTTTGGGTTAATTATGGGAGAGATGTATTATTTTCTTTGGAATATTAAAACCTAGGGAAGATATGAATGTTTGCATCATGATGAGCTTAAACTTTATTTTAGGTTGATGCACAGGTTTGAAATATTTGAATTTGAATTGTGGTTTGGTTTGATTTGAATTCTCTAGAGAAAATAAAAAGAAAAGGAATTAGAAATTCAGAAGAAAAAGGAAAAGCCATTTCAGCCTAGTTGGCCCAGCTAAGCCTAGCCCACGCGTGCGCCCGCCCCTTCCTAATAGCCAGGCCTCGCCTGTCGGCGCCGCGCTCGCGCCCGCGAGTCCCTACTCGCCCACTCCCTCTGCCCGGTGGGGCCGACCTGTTGGCGCCGGTTTCCTTCACGCACGCGCCCTGCTCTCTCTCTCTCTCTACTGTGTCTCGTGGGTCTGTCCGTCAACGTCGTTGCATGTTCTCTCGCACTCACGACTATGTCTCTGCTCAGTGGGCCAGCCCTATCAGCTTCACCTTCCCCGCGAACCGTCGCTGACCCGAGCACGCACACACGCCGAGAAGACCTGTCACGTCGCCTGCCTACTCGCACTAGCTCCTTTTGAGCACCGCCCGCACCCACTCTCTCCTTGTGCCTCATTTCACCCACGCCCACTCTCTCTCGCTCTACCACCACCGCTAGTGCCCGCCGGAGTAAAGCACCTGCCGTGCCGGCCATTCAGGACACCAGGAGTCACGCCAAGCCTTCCCAAGCACTGTCCCGAGGTGAGGAACTCGCTCCCGTGCTTGGTTTCCCTTAATTCCACCCTGCCTTGGTCAATTTGTGCTCGTCGGAGCTCTACTGCACCGGTTTGCCGCGCCCGCGCGATGACCGATCGATTCAGCCCCGTCCCGAGCCCCTACTTTGGTCCATAGTGTTCCCCCCCTCGTCGGAGCTAGTCCTGGCCTTAGCGCACCTGATTCCCCCTCCCCACGGCCGGGATTCCTCACCAGAGTTACCCCGACCCGCTCGGAGCACCCCCTCCATCGTTCTCTCGTCTCCAGTCCCGTTCTCGCGGCCGGAGTCCCGCTAGTGAGTTTGCCAGGCCCTCCTCACCGGTCCTAGTCAACTCCAGTGACCTCAAATCCCCTGGAGCCTGCACCCGCCCTGTCTCCAGCAACTTCGCCGCCGTGGACAGGAGCAACGCCGCCCGAAGCCATCGACCCCTTGTGTTTGATCTCAACCATCCAATTTCAATCCAGCGGTCTGGATCTTCGGATACCGCTTCGGGCACACACTCTGCCCCTGGGCCCCATCTGTCGGTTGCCTACGCCCTAGCGCTTGGCCTGACCGGTTAGCCCACCTCCCATCCCCAGTCGCTGATGCCATGGCCTGCCTGACAGCACTCGCCCCGTGCGCGCCGCGCTCAGACCTAATCCTAGTCGTTGATCTGTGATTGGGCGGCCGAGATCACTCGATACTCATTCGTTTGGGAAACTTGCTAAAAGAAAACTCGGCTTTTTAGAAAATACCTTGCGGTCCCGTTTTAATGCGCTCAGGCCCCTGATTTCTTGCAGAGAAGCCCCTGTACTTTATTTTAATCACAAAAATAGGTCTAATTTAGTATTTTGAATTCCAAAACACATTTATTTCATATCTTTTGCATATGAACTCCAAATTGGGTGGTTCAAATTGAAAAATGTTCATAAAATTATTCTCTACATGTTTAAATTATTATCTTTCACTCTCTGTATGTATTAGTTTTATGTCTAGGCTATAGGTTGATTTAAAGTGATGGAGAGTTTATTAAAAGGAAAATAAAAAGGAAAACACTAACGATAGTTGAATGATTAACTTTGTGAAATTAGTCTCAAGTAATATATGATCCCACCCCTGGAATACTTTAGCAGTTCATTAAGATAACTATAGTTAAGTTATTTGACCCACTGAGATAGACATTACATAGAGAACCACCAACCTCTAGGTGTGTTAACCTGCCCTAGAACTTAGATTTCACTCTGGTGTTTATACTTCTCTATTGAACTTATGTTCACTTGATTGCACATGTTTGGCGTACTGTTTCTTTATCATTTCCCAAATGTGTTGAATGAATGATTGCTTTGCGTAGACAACGAGCAATCCGAGGTTTTCTAGTGTGTTGCAGGAGACTTCCCTCAAGCAGCAACCTGGTGAAGGCAAGTGTTCTCTGACCCATTATGTCCTATTTACTTTATAATTCACTGTCTTGCATTACATAATTAAAACATAAGGATTGACTAGCTTTGTATTTACCTTGTCCTTGATTACCTTTTGGGTTATTATGGTTAGCTTCATGCTATTGCTTTACTTTAATCAATGCACATGATGAGAACATTTATGATACGATGGTGTTATCTTGATTATGATGATGATCTTGTGATACTTTAGGGGACTCAGGCTATTTCCTGAGTACCTCTCCATAAGGACCTGTTCGTTGAGAGACCACCCAGGAAAACATTACAACCATGTGGGTGGAACGGGACGCCCTTAGCTGATTAATTAGATGAAATTTAGGGTGTAGATGGCTTTGTCGTAGGGCCGTCAATTGGGGTCAGGGCATAGTGCTTGCTCTGCTAAGGGTGGGTGTCGAGGTTCATTTGATTTGGTTTTGTTAGTCACCCACCATAAGGAGGAGTATTGTGTTTGTACGACTGGTGAAACCTAACGAGCAACTGCATACCAGGGGAATCTTTTTAAAGGCTACGTAGTGAATCTCTGGCCATTCACCTCGGTAGTGAAGATCGGGTCTGTACAACCTAGGCTAGGAAGGGATCATGACTCGTGGGTAAAGTGTGCAATTTCTGCAGAGTGTTAGAAGCTGGTATATCAGTCGTGCTCATGGTTAAGAGTAGCCTCGGGTCATCTTTGATTAGAATAACTTTGGATATTTCTATGTGAAAGGGCAATGGGCTTAATCATTTCCTATAATCGATTTTGGTGGTTGACGTCCATCACAAAACACATGGACTAATTAGTTTTCTTAGATGTCATTTATCTCAGGTGCATAAGGTTCAACACAAACCAAGAAAGAAATTAAGTTGGAGTAGAGATTTGAGAGTGTGCTACCAAGTGGCGCACCGAACTATGTCCGGTGCCCCAGGTCGAGGACCAAGCGAACAAGCCACTCTCAGGTTTTCCCAGGGTGCGCTCCGCTATAATTCACCAGACTGTCCAGTGTGCACTGTGGCAGAACCACCCGAATTATTCCAACTTAAGTGCCCAAGTCACGCCTTAGAGGCCGCAACACACTTAAATTGGAATAACCCGTCAGTCCCTCATATCTAGTCTGATAAAGCCACTCCCGGGATCAAATACTACTTACTCACTCGATGGTGAGTCACAGAGAAAATACAATAAAGCAGGAAACCTCAATTTAAAGTACTGAAGTTATTACATAAATCAGAGTTTTTCAAGTAAACTGAAACAAGTTCATAATTCAAATTGCAGCGGGTAGTCGATAACGCCGAATGATGAGGAATAGGGTAAGGCCTAGCCCACTACTCCTCCTGCTCCTCTCCTGCTGGAGCAGCATCCCACTCGACCGTCCAACCCGGTGGCAGGGTAGAAGGCCAATTCACACCATCAACCATGTCCTGAAGCGTACCTGCAAAAATGGTGCCACAAGCAAGGCTGAGTATACTAATACTCAGCTAGACTTACCCGGTGTGAGGAATCTACTCCTCTACCTCTAGACCATGGAGCTGTTTGGCTCAGGGGTTTGGTTTGCCAAAAGCAATAGCTGAGTTTCAAAATCAATTTTAGCTTTTCCAATTCTAGTATCATTAGCTTTAGCTAAGTTTGCTTCTTCTAAAGCATACATGGTAGCAATCATTTAGTGCAATCAACATATTATCTCAAATCAACCTCATTTCACTTTTTACTCGATGCAGTACAAGGGGTCAAGCAGTCTCATTAGCTGCAAGAAGTAGACGATTCGAATCGAGTTTTTAAACCTTTCAAGGTAAACCTAAACACACGACATGTAGGGGCACTCCATCCCCACACATGTCAACCATCCCCTTCGATTCCTCGTTCGCGGCCAGGGCTCACCGCCTTGGCATACAATGCTCCACTGACCCCGGTTGCCACCGTGCAATAACCGCACTTGTACCCACCATAGCTAGCATGGGAGACCCAGACTCAGGACAAGTGAGGGGGAAAGTCCGCACCCAGCTTCACTCAGGTACTAGGTTTACCAGTTACCATATTTCCCGGCATGTGTTTAGTACGTTCAAACGCTTGACTCAGGTATCCACACATAAATCCCTAATTACTTTTCCGTCTTATGGACAAGGCATCCACCTTGGATCCAAGTCCATAGACCATCATAGATCCCGTTATCAATATGAATACAATCAACTCCTAACCTCGCGCGAGTGCTAGAAAAATCACTCGACTTCTACCGAGATCCTAATTAGCCAAGCAGCTACTCGACCTAGCAGACTAGTATCCATCTCAAAAAGGAATCTCGAGTTCATGCAACTAAGGGTTTCAAGCAACTCCTACATTTAAGTGCACATTACAAGCCTACAAACATTAAGTGTAGTAAAGTAGCATATATAAACTAGTTATGCATAAAACTGGGGCTTGCCTTCAAAAGTTGGGGCTGCGGGGAGATCCTCTATGGCAGGCTCGGGAGCTGGCTCCTGGTCTTCCTCGTGGATAGCTCCTTGCTCGGGGATGACCACATACTCTCCGTCAGCGAGGTTGCAATTTAATGAATGCAATGAGTAAGATACATGTATGCCATGATATGCACTTTAGCAATGATAATTGTATGGTGAAATGATTAAGTTGATAAGGTAAAGCTAAATCTTACTACTGGGGATTCTAGGGGTATACTTAGCCAAATTAAGGTCAAGTTTGGTTAAGTTAAATGGTTAGATTATTTTAGTGTTCCACTGATTTCCTATCTTAGTGAAAGTTTATTATGATTCCTAGCTGAATCCATTGGGGTGAGATTCATTATTTTTCCCAATTTCTCTCTTCTCCTTTTCTTTTTTTTGTTTCTAAGGTGGGCTTGAACTACAATCTAGTTTTATAAACTTCCAAAAATTCTGTAAAAATTACAGTAGCTTCTCACTGGTGTATAACTCTCTGTCTATAAAATTGGGGCTTAAAAAGTTAAGGGTTCTTTCTATACAAAATTATCAAGTTATAGGGCAGGGGGGGTGCTTTGCACTACAACTCTCCTCTAACAGTGGATTAATCCCTAAAGCTTATTTTTGCTGGCATCTAGGTGTACTAGCATTACTTTGTACCAAATTTTAGCCACTAATACTTACTGGTTATTTTACTGTGATTTTCTAAAGTTCTTGGCCAAAGGGGTGTTTTCTACTACCACTATACCAAAAAATGTCAAACAATAGATTTCTAATTTTTCTTATCTTTTCTTTGCACAAGAGCAATCATTATAAAATTTGGTAACTTTGTGCTTAAGGGAAGGGGAGCAGAAATTCTTGGATTATATGGCCTTATTCATGGGGTAGGGGGTAATGGGTGTTATCTTATCTTTTTAAATAGGTTTCATATTTTTCTCTGGTGGTCTACTTCATCAACAGTTGGGTAAAAATTTATTTGCCTACTGTTGCACAATTTTAGGCTTTCTTATGATTTAATTAAAACATGACCAATTTCATGTTTTAATTGTTTAACTTACTTATTGTGAGGGGTTGGGTGTCTATTATTTTTGTTGTAGTGTTCTAGAAGTTAGGAGTCTACTAAATTTTCTTTACCCTTTTTACATTGGTCCTTGTATTTTTAGTTATGGCTTTTCTTGATTTCTTAGTGCCTAATAAATATTTAACCATGGATTAGCTCTGGACTAGGTTTCTCTGTATTTTTCCTAGGTTCCTTATCACTTAAGTATACTAGGAAAAATATGTTCCTCCTCTGTTTATTATTTTCCACTACCTTTCTCAAATTTCTGAGTTTTGGGCAGATATAGCTTTTAATAGCAAAACTTGAGTTAATCTTGTATACTGGGGTGCTTAGTATTTTTAAACTGTGCATAAGTTAGGTATGTATCTCCACAAATTTTCCTAAGCCTAGCACAGAAAACATGGGGTTCAGTATTTTTGTTTGATAGTTCATATTATTTTGAATCCAGCAAAATTGGTTTGACTAAATTTAGATCAATATTTCTCAAGTTATGAATTTTCTAAGTTCTTCGTTCATTTAAAAGATTAATCAGACATGGTTAATTGAAAACTAACTTTGCATCGGTGTCCCTAGCGAATGTTTTCTAGTTTCATTAAAGTATGGTCGTTGGGTCACTATTCAAATGTGCCACTAACAATTTAGAAAACCCCCTAGGGTTCCACTAAACCTAACCCGAGGTCCTTCCCCCAATTAAATAGTACCCGTGACAGAGGAAAGGATGGAGGGGCTTACCGGCGGCGAGATTGCTCCGGTGAAGTGGTCGAGGGTGTAGGGTAGGTCGTGACGGTCACGTTGATGTGCAGATCATTGCTGGGGATGGTCGGAGTAGGCCGGTCCACGTGCGCAAGCGAGGGAGCTCGGCAGCGGCAAGGGCTCCGGCCTAACAAGGGCGGTAGAGTTCAATTAAACTGGTCAGTGAGCTTCACTAGGTGGTAGGGAAGGCTTGGGCGCGAGGAATTTAAGAATGGCTCACCGGAGAGCTTGGTCTACGTGCGGAGGCGGGCGACCGATGTTCGGTAATGGTGATGTTGCTGTTCCGGTGAGGCAGGGCCTCGATCCTTGCTTGGAGAAGCTTCACGGCTCCACGGGAAAGCTGTCCAAGGGCTCGGTTGAGGCTGAGGGTCTCTGGAAATGGCTGGTCGTGGTGGCCAGCGCTCGGGTGGCTCGGGCGGGTGACACAGAGCTCACCAGAGCTAAGGATGGTGCCTGGTCAGTGAAGGTGAGTGCTAAGTGAGGTGAGGCGTGTCCAGGGGTGGTCTTTAGAGGAGTGGGCGAGCACGGCTAAGGGGTGGCTCTGACACGTGCTCAGGGTGTGCGTGGGCGAGCGCCAGTGCGCGCTCTGGCGCCTGGGCACGGCGTCGAGCACGAGGCAGCGCAGGGAATGGTCAAGTTCAAGCGTGGATTGGCTCCAAATCTTCGTGATTATGGCCATGATCCCACTGAGAGATCTCTTCTCCTGACATCCCTTTGTCATTCATGTGTGGAGGCTTATAGGTTTTGCTGACTGGAGCCAAAGATATGGAGGGATGAAGTTTGGTTTGTCTCACTGCCGAAATCCGAGAGGAAATCCCAGGTTTGACGTGTCCATGGCACGAATCTCGAAGCCATCTTCACACACGTTGTAGAGAGGTTAGTTTAGAACAATTTTGTCAATGGGGACTTAAGGATTTGAGTTAGGTATCAAGGTGAACGCGCTCAAGTTCTAGGTGAGGGCTGAAATTCAGAAATCTGAATTTTAGATCTTCCCTAGAGAGCTTCCACTTGGGTGGCCTTTTTGGGAATTTTAATCAATTATTTTGGCCAAACTTTTATGATAATTATTGTAGCTTAATTAGTGTATTTCAACTTTTATTATTGGCCTAAGCCATGATTCCATGTTTTTCATGGTCTTTTTACTAATTTCTTCCTTTCTACTTAAATGGCCTAATTAGGGTTATTCTAGGGTTTAGTCATTTTTCCATTTTGAAGGCATGATATGATTTAGGCATGAGTCTTAGAACAAAAGGAATTGGTTGAACTTTTGTTCCCAAGTTTTTGGTATCTTTTTGCTCAATTTGATTCACATGAAATAATGGTTCTTGAGTTAGCACTGAGTAGAACTCTAGGAATTACTAGGGTGTTACAGCCTTCCTATTCATTAAATAGATGATTTCTTTTTTATTTCTTTTTTATTTATTAGAGTAGAGTATCGGCAAGGAATCTCGATTATTAATTCGTTTTTTAAGTATTATTAAGTAAGCCATCCACAATGCATAGGACTACCCCTCCCCATTTCCTAATTTTGAATGGAATACTTTATTGATTTTTTAGTCCCTTTAATTGACATAGATGCAAATACTTTACTAAGATGATGCACAAGAAAGGGTCAGGATAGCTCAGTTGGTAGAGCAGAGGACTGAAAATCCTCGAGTCACCAGTTCAAATCTGGTTCCTGGCACAGAAAATAGGCCCCTTAAAGGAATCTCGTCCTGAGATTTGGGTCGGAGTCCTCCGGGGTGAAGCGAAGGTTAAGACTTGCTTGAGTTTGGTGGTTTGTTCATTAAGGTTCTTTTTTTGTAAACTGCTCTTCAAATGTCATCCTCTTTGCAACTTTAGAAGGAAGTCCTCTTAGTTTTAGTTTTACAACTAGCTCACTTTAGGTTAAGGCCATTCTTCTTACATTTTGATTCAAAGGGCAAGGGGAGGGGTTGGGCATGGTTACGTACCGATTCCCTTACGTAGACAGTCGGGAAAGTTCGAACGTAGAAATTCCTCGGTCTCCCAAGTAGCCTCTACCTCTGAGTGATTGTTGTACTGGATCTTATACATTTTGATCGACTTAGCCCGAGTTGATCTTTCTTTGCAATCTAGAACCTTGGAAGGGTACTCTTGGTATGATAGATCTGGCTCTATCTCCACTTCGGGTGCCGCTATTATCTCGGTCGGCAATCGAACACATTTCTTCAGTTGGGATACATGGAATACAGTTGTGGATGGCAGACATTTTTGGAGGTAACTTCAATTTGTATGCCACGGGTCCACATGTTTCCACGATCTCATAAGGTCCAATGTAGCGAGGGGCTAACTTGCCTGATCCCAAACCTCTGCACTCCTTTGGTGGGTGAAACTTTCAGATACACAAAATCTCCCACTTCAAACTGGAGGGGTTTTCTTCTCTTATCATGGTAACTCTTTTGCCTAGCCTGAGCAGCTTCTAGATTCTTCCTCATTAGTTTGACTTTCCTTTCGGCTTCAGTTACTAAGTCAGGTCCAAAAATTTCTCTTTCTCCAGGCTGAGACCAATTGAGGGGTGTTCGACACCTTCTTCCGTATAGGGCTTTGAAAGGTGCCATCTTTAGGCTGGATTGATAATTGTTGTTATAAGCAAACTCTGCCAAAGAGAGGTACTTATCCCAGTTCTTGCTGCAATTGATCGCACAAGCCCTTAGCATATCTTCAAGAATTTGATTTACCCTTTCGGTCTGACCATTAGTTTGTGGGTGGTAAGCTGAACTCCTTATTAGCTTGGTTCCCAAAGACTTGCAATTGCTCCCAAAATTTGGCAATGAATTGGGCCCCTCGGTCAAAGACAATGGTCCGAGGTAACCCATGCAAACACACGATTCGATCAATATACAGCTCTGCATACTTCTGAGCCTTATCGGTGGTGTGCACTGGAAGAAAATGTGCCACTTTTGTCAATCGGTCCACAATGACCCAAATCGAATCATGATGTCGAGAGGTGTTGGGCAGACCCACAATGAAATCCATGCTGATGTCATCCCAGTTCCATGAAGGTATTGATAGGGGCTGCAAGGCACCAGCTGATTTCAAGTGGCTTGCCTTTATCCTCTGATAGGTGTCACATTCCGATACATATCGAACTAATTCCCTCTTCATTCTGGTCCACCAATATAAGGACTTCAGATCATGGTACATCTTGGTGCTTCCCGGATGCATGGAGAAATTGGAGAGATGAGCCTCATCCAAGATCTTCTTCTTGAGGTCCTTGTTTTTAGGAACCACCAATCTGCTTTCAAACCACAATATACCCTTCCCATCTTGGCAGAAACACTTATACTTCTCTGCCTTCTGATGGAGGTTCTCCTTAATGATTTGTACTCCCGTGTCACTGAGTTGGGCCATGATTATCTGGTCTTGCAAGGTTGGCTCAATGGAAATGTGAGACAAGGCACCAGAAGGAATCACTTCGATCTTCATTTTGCTCAACTCATCACACAGGGCATTAATGCGAGAATCCATTATCACACAGTTGCATTGTGACTACCGACTCAAGGCATCAGCTACTACATTGGCTTTCCCTAGGTGGTAGTGTACCTCCAGGTCGTAGTCCTTGATCAGCTCTAGCCATCTTCTCTACCTCATGTTGAGATCAGCCTGAGTAAAGATGTACTTGAGGCTCTTATGTTCTGTGTAGATGTTGTAGTGGGTTCCCATCAAATAGTGTCTCCACATCTTCAATGCATGAACCACAGCTGCTAACTCCAAGTCATGAGTGAAATAATTTTGCTCGTGAGGCCTGAGTGCCATGGATGTGTAGGCAATGACCCAGTTGTCTTGCATCAAAACACAACCCAATCCAGTGACAGAGGCATCACAGTACACATCAAATGGCTTGCTGTTGTCGGGTTGCGCTAACACGGGTGCTGTGGTTAGATGCTGCCTCAAGGTGTGGAAGGCATCTTCGCAATTCTGACCCCAATCAAATTTGGCTCCCTTCTTCAATAATTCAGTCATGGGCTTCGCAATTTGAGAGAAGTCTGGAATGAATCGATAATAACCAGCCCATCCTAGAAAGCATCGAATCTAACGGACAGTTGTTGGCGGCTTCCAGTTCATCACTTCTTGCACTTCATCTAGATCAACAACTATGCCAGCCTGAGAGATAGAGTGACCTAAGAATTTGATTTCTTTTAGCCAAAAATCACATTTAGACAGTTTGGCATAAAGACGGTGCTCACGCAGACGTTGGAGCACTACATGCAGATGACCAACATGCTCTTCTTCATTCTTTGAGTACACCAAGATATCGTCGATGAAAACCACCATGAACTTGTCCAATTCAGGCATGAAGACAGAATTCATCAGATACATGAAGTATGCTGGCGCATTAGTCAGCCCAAACGACATCACCAGATACTCATACAGCCCATATCTAGTTAAGAAGGCAGTCTTCGGAATATCTCTAGCTCGTATCTTGATCTGATGATAGCCGCAACGAAGGTCTATTTTGGAAAACACTTTGGCTCCGACCAATTGATCAAAAAGAACATCAATACGAAGCAAAGGATACTTGTTTTTGATAGTCACTGCATTGAGTGGGCGGTAATCTATACATAGCCGCAAGCTTTCATCTTTCTTCTTCACAAATAGTGTTGGACATCCCAAGGCAAAGTACTTGGGCGGATGCAACCCTTGTCCAGCAATTCTTGCAATTGTTTCTTCAATTCTGCCAATTTAGCAGGTGGCATCCGGTAAGGCCTCTTGGAAATAGGTGTCGTTCCCGGTTGCAACTTGATGGCGAATTCAATATCCCGGTCTGGTGGCATTCCTGTCAATTCATCAGGAAAAACATCTACATACTCACAGACCACTAGAATCTTCTTGAAGGGTAACTCTATCATAGCAAAAGCACATGATTGAGTAGAGTCTTGGCTGGGTAGATACAGTGCAAGGTCTCCGAAGGTAGGAGAACGGATTTCCAGAGCTCTGACAGCTACAACCAACAACACTCGGTGTTGAGTCATCTAGTCAGCTCTGAGAATGATGTCCATACCCTCTAGTCCCAAAATCAGAAGTGTGGTTTTGAAGATTTTTTACTTCCCAATGAGATAGGCACACTTATTGGTCCGTTGCAATTTTGCCCCCAGTTGTTGCTATCATGAAAGACCCTTTTGTATGATAGAACGGTAGTTGGCATTTAACACTGAACTTCTGGCTAATGAAGCTATGAGATGCACCAGAATCAAACAAAATTAATGTAGGTTTATTAAAAACTGAAAAGATACCAGTCATGATGGGGGCTCCTTCAGGTAACTCCTCCAGAGTAGTGAAGTTGAGCTTCCCTTGCCTGACTTGCACCTTCTGCTTTCTTCCTCTGTCTTGATTTGGTGCGGGCATCTGCCTCTGCTGATTCCTTGGGCAATTCTTGGCATAATGGCCCACATTGCCACAAGTGAAGCACTTGTTCCCATTTCCCTGGCGAAACTGCTGCTGCTGAGGTTGATTGTTCCTTGGAGTGGGAGCTGGAAAGTGGTTGGGTGCTTGCTGCTGCTGAGGTGGCCTGATCACCCATCTACCTACCTGCTGCTAGAATCCTCTGCTTTGATTGTTGGAGACAATCCTGAATCTCTATGGTGGAGCAGAGGGTCCTGACATTGGTACCTTCCTCTTCTTCTCAGCCCAGTGAGCTACAATACAGTCCTCCTATGATATGGCCAGGTTGACCAACTCATTGAAGCTATCAGCCCGGACAGTGTTGAGACGCTCACGCAGCTTGGTGTTGAGACCCCTGCGGAAGCGGTCTCTCTTCTTTTCATCAGAGTTAGCATGATACCCCACGTACTGGCTCAGATCATTGAAGGCCTGGGCATACTGCAACACAGTGCGGGTTCCTTGATTGAGTGCCAGGAACTCATTTAGCTTGCGGTCCAGAATCCCTGCTGGAATGTGATGTCCCCTGAAGGTAGTCTTGAATTCCTCCCATGTCACCTCATGAACAACAGTTAGCATGGTGCGGAAATGGTCCCACCATGTCCAAGCAGGTCCGCTAAGCTGCTGCGCGGCGAAGCGAGCTTTGGTGTCATCAGGGCAGTCTCCCGTGAGGAGGGCAAACTTGGACTCTACGACGCGTAGCCACACGTCGGCATCCAGCGGATCCTCTACCTTGGTGAACAAGGGCAGCTGCATGCTCAAAAACTCCTGATAAGTTGCCGCGGCTGAAGGTCGCTGCGGCTGGCCTCCACCATACTGCTGAGGGTGGGGCTGGCGCTGCAAAAGCTGTCGCAGAATTTCATTCTGCTGAGCATTAGCTCCTGCACCATGGGAGCTGGAGGAGGTGGCGGGGGAACTTGCTCGTTCTGCCCACGACGCTGTCTAGCTGCCTTCTGAAAATAGAGATTGCCGCCATTGTTATCCCAATTCACAATTCCAAACAATATGCTCTATATCATACGGAAAGAAAATGTCATATAATAACATCAACTCGGACGAGGATAACACGATTACAATCACTTCATTGCTTGCAAAAGTTCTCATGGGTTACATCAATTTAGGGGAATGTACCCATAAGCCTAGTCCCAAATCCGATGCTAACTAAGCTCGTGCGGGTTTCTATCCTCCTAATGCGTCAAAATAACCCATCAACCCTGGGTAGTGAAAGCAACACTAGATACAGGCGAAGGGGCATCTCGGAGGCAGTCGCATTGGTACTAGGGGCTGGTCATAACTCCTCGGGAGCCTCGTCTCCCTCGCTTCCGGCCTCGTTTGCCTTCATCTCCAGGTGGTGCATGTCCAGGTGGTCATTAGCTTCCTCAAGCTCCTACTACACATCATGGAGCTGGTTTTCTAGGACATCAATGGTGTTGTCCCAGATCTCCACCTGCTGCTCCAGGGTGGCGATGCGCTGGCTCAACCGTTCCACCTGTAGGTCCTTCTCCACCAACTCCGAAGATAGGTCGACCACGAAGTTCTCTCGGCTGTCGAGGGTGAGCTTAGTGGTCTGAGCAAGGTTAGCAAGGTGTCTCATAGCATCGCTCTGCAGGGCCTGTAGGCGGTACAGTGCGCTCATGCACTGAACAGTGATCCTCCCAACTAAGTAAGGATACATAGCCCACACATCCTTCACATGGCTCACACAGTTGCACCACATGGGGTCATCCCTTTTCTCAGCGGGGAAGAGTCCCAGTGGGTGCAGCACCATCTCTAGGGGATGGTAGCCGCAGAAAGTCGTCAGGGTCTTCAAAGCTTCCGCCTCGGTGGTGTCGTCCGTGCTGAATCCAACAGTATCGGAGTCAAGGGAACGCCAACCCGGCTAAAGGCGGTGTGCTTCCAGAGTCAGCCATACTCGGCAACGTGGCACCCGATGCTCCTCGTACAACTGCACCATGTACAAAGGGGGCGTAGGGTAACCGGCGAAGTTGAGAACTTCCCACAAGATGGAAGGAAAACCCTCGTGAGAAAGGAAATCGGAACTGAAACGAGTGTCTCCTCCATTGGCGGGGGTGGGTGAAGTCATCTGTGGAAGAGGATCAGACGCAAAGGTTATGGTAAAAGAAAGAAAAATAAAAGAGCCTAGGTTGTTAAAAGGAAGTGGGTTAAATCAAATTTTTACTCCTTTTATTTCTAATACTTTTGTGTTTTATAATGCATGCATGCTGAAAAGAACGTCTCCTCACCGAATCAGAAGGGTGCCTTTAGGGCATCCTTGGAATCCTAAGACTGGCCCATAGGGCCTACTTAATTAGCCACCTGTTTTTCCCCACTATTTCTAAGGCCTTTCGTCCTAAGTCTAGCATTCTAGTCCTGACGATTCCAACACTGGTTTCTAAGCAAGTTTTAAATTTTGAAGAGTTGGTATTCGCGATTTATTGCTTTCTCTGTGGTGGTATTTGCTCTGATACCAGCTGTGGCAGAACCGCTCGAATTATTCTAGCTTAAGTGCCCATGTCACGCCTTAGAGGCCGCAACACACTTAAATTGGAATAACTCATCAGTCCCTCAGATCTAGTCTGATAAAGCCACTCCCGGGATCAAATACCACTTACTCACTTGATGGTGAGTCACAGAGAAAATACAATAAAGCAGGAAACCTCAATTTAAAGTACTGAAGTTATTACATAAATCGGAGTTTTTCAAGTGAACTGAAACAAGTTCATAATTCAAATTGCAGCGGATAGTCGATAACGCCGAATGATGAGGAATAGGGCAAGGCCTAGCCCACTACTCCTCCTACTCCTCTCCTACTGGAGCAACATCCCACTCGACTGTCCAACCCGGTGGCAGGGCAGAAGGCCAAGTCACACCATCAACCATGTCCTAAAGCGTACCTGCAAAAATGGTGCCACAAGCAAGGCTGAGTATACTAATACTCAGCTAGACTTACCCGGTGTGAGGAATCTACTCCTCTACCTCTAGACCATGCTGCTATTCGGCTGAGGGGTTTGGTTTACCAAAAGTACTAGCTGAGTTTCAAAATCAATTTTAGCTTTTCCAATTCTAGTATCATTAGCTTTAGCTAAGTTTGCTTCTTCTAAAGCATACATGGTAGCAATCATTTAGTGCAATCAACATATTATCTCAAATCAACCTCATTTCACTTTTTACTCGATGCAGTACAAGGGGTCAAACAGTCTCATTAGCTGCGAGAAGCAGACGATTCGAATCGAGTTTTTAAACCTTGCAAGGTAAACCTAAACACACGACATGTAGGGGAACTCTGTCCCCATCGATTCCCCGTTCGTGGCCAAGGCTCACTGCATTGGCATACAATGCTCCACTAACCCCGGCTGCCGCCGTGCAGTGACCGCACTTGTACCCACCATAGCTAGCATGGGAGACCCAGTCTCAGGACAAGTGAGGGGGAAAGTCCGCACCCGGCTTCACTCAGGTACTAGGTTTACTGGTTACCATATTTCCTGGCATGTGTTTAGTACGTTCAAAGCTTGACTCAGGTATCCACACATTAATCCTTAATTCCTTTTCCGTCTTATGGACAAGGCATCCACCCTGGATCCAAGTCCATAGACCATCATAGATCCCATTATCAAGATGAATACAATCAACTCCTAACCTCACGTGAGTGCTAGAAAAATCACTCAACTTCTATCGAGATCCTAATTAGCAAAGCAGCTACTCGACCTAGCAGACTAGTATCCATCTCAAAAAGGAATCCTGAGTTCATGCAACTAAGTGTTTCTAGCAACTCCTACACTTAAGTGCACATTAAAGGCCTACAAACATTAAGTGTAGTTAAGTAGCATATATAAACTGGTTATGCATAAAATCAGGGCTTTCCTTCAAATGCTGGGGCTGTGGGGAGATCCTCTGTGGTAGGCTCAGGAGCTAGCTCTTGGTCTTCCTCGTGGACAGCTCCTTGGTTGGGGATGAGCATGTACTCTCCGTCAGCGAGGTTGCAATCTAATGAATGCAATGAGTAAGATTCATGTATGCCATGATATGCACTTTAGCAATGATAATTATATGCTGAAATGATTAAGTTGATAAGGTAAAGCTAAATCTTACTACTGGGAATTCTAGGGGTATACTTAGCCAAATTAAGGTCAAGTTTGCTTAAGTTAAATGGTCAGATTATTTTAGTGGCCCACTGATTTCCTATCTTAGTGAAAGTTTATTATGATTCCTAGCTGAATCCATTGGGGTGAGATTCATTATTTTTCCCAATTTCTCTCTTCTTCTCATTTTCTTTTTTTTTGTTTCTAAGGTGGGCTTGAACTACAACCTAGTTTTATAAACTTCCAAAAAATCTGTAAAAATTACAGTAGCGTCCCACTAGTGTATAACTCTCTATCTCAAAAATTAGGGCATAAAAAGTTAAGGGTTCTCTCTGTACAAAATTATCAATTTATAGGGCAGGGGGTGCTTTGCACTACAACTCTCCTCTAACAGTAGATTAATCCCTAAAGCTTATTTTTGTTGGCATCTAGGTGTACTAGTATGACTTTGTACCAAATTTTAGCCACTGATACTTACTGGTTATTTTACTGTGATTTTCTAAAGTTCTTGGCCAAAGGGGTGCTTTCTACTACCAGTATACCAAAAAATATCAAACAATAGATTTCTAATTTTTCTTATTTTTTCTTTGCGCAAGAGCAATCTTTCTAAAATTTGGTAACTTTGTGCTTAAGGGAAGGAGAAGTAGAAATTCTTGGATTATATGGCCTTATTCATGGGGTAGAGGGTAATGGGTGTTATCTTATCTTTTTAAATAGGTTTCATATTTTTCTCTGGTGGTCTACTTCATCAATAGTTGGGTAAAAATTTATTTGCCTACTGGTGCACAATTTTAGGCTTTCTTATGATTTAATTAGAACATGGGCCAATTTCATGTTTTAATTGTTTAACTTACTTATTGTGAGGGGTTGGGTGTCTAATATTTTTGTAGTGGTGTTCTAGCAGTTAAGAGTCCACTAAATTTTCTTTACCCTTTTTACCTTGGTCCTTCTATTTTTAGTTATGGTTTTTCTTGATTTCTTAGTGCCTAATAAATATTTATCCATGGATTAGCTCTGGACTAGGTTTCTTTGTATTTTTCCTAGGTTCCTTATCACTTAAGTATACTAGGAAAAATATGTTCCTCCTCTGTTTATTATTTTCCACTACCTTTCTCAAATTTCTGAGTTTTGGGCAGATATAGCTTTTAATAGAAAAACTTGAGTTAATCTTGTATACTAGGGTGCTTAGTATTTTTAAACAGTGCATAAGTTGGGTATGTATCTCCACAAATTTTCCTAAGCCTAGCATAGAAGCATTTCTATTTTTTTATATTAATAAGGTTTGGAAAGTTTCCTTATTTAATTCGAAACTCTAAAAATTAATACAGAAAACATGGGGTTCAGTATTTTTGCCTGATAGTTCATATTATTTTGAATGCAACAAAATTGGTTTGACTAAATTTGGATCAATATTTCTCAAGTTATGAATTTCCTAAGTTCTTCGATCATTTAAAAGATTAATCAGACATGGTTAATTGAAAACTAACTTTTCATCGGGGTCTCTGGCGAATGTTTTCTAGTTTCCTTACAGAATGGTCCTTGGGTCACTATTCAAATATGCCACTGACAATTCAGAAAACCCCTTGGGGTTCCACTAAACCTAACCCGAGGTCCTTCCCCCAATTAAACAGTACCCGCGGCGGAGGAAAGGGCGGAGGGCCTTACCGGCGGTGAGATTGCTCCGATGAAGTGGTCGTGGGTGTAGGGGAGGTCGTTACGGTCACGCCGATGTGCGGATCGTTGCCAGGGATGGTCGGAGTAGGCCGGTCCGCGTGCGCAGGCGAGGGAGCTCATCGGCGGCGAGGGCTCAAGCCTAACCAGGGCGGTAGAGTTCAATTAAACCGGTCAGTGAGATTCACTAGGTGTTAGGGAAGGCATGGGCGCGAGGAATTTAAGAATGGCTCACCCGAGAGCTTGGTCTACGCGCGAAGGCGGGCGGCCGAAGTTCAGCGACGGTGATCTTGCTGTTCCGGTCCTTGCTTGGAGAAGCTTCATGGCCTCACTGGAAAGCTGTCCAAGGGCTCGGTTGAGGCTGAGGGTCTCTGGAAATGGCTGGCCACGGTGGCCGGCGCTCAGGTGGCTCAGGTGGGTGGCGCAGAGCTCGCCGGAGCTAATGATGGTGCCTGGTCAGCGAAGGTGAGTGCGGAGTGAGGTGAGGCGCGTCCAGGGGTGGTCTTTAGAGGCGCGGGCGAGCACGGCCGAGGGGTGGCTCTGACACGCGCTCGGGGTGTGCGCGGGCGAGCGCCAGTGCGCGCTTTGGCACCTGGGCACGGCGTCGAGCACGAGGCAGCGCAGGGAATGGTCAAGTTCAAGTGCGGGTTGGCTCCAAATCTTCGTGATTATGGCCATGATCCCGTTGAGAGATCTCTTCTCCTGACATCCCTTTGTCATTTATGTGTGGAGGCTTATAGGTTTTGCTGACTGGAGCCAAACATATGGAGGGATGAAGTTTGGTTTGTCTCACTGCCAAAATCCAAGAGGAAATCCTTGGTTTGACGTGTCCATGGCACGAATCTCGATGCCATCTTCACACACATTGCAGAGAGGTTAGTTTAGAACAATTTTGTCAATTAGGACTTAAGGATTTGAGTTAGGGATCAAGGTGAACGCGCTCAAGTTCTAGGTGAGGGCTGAAATTCAGAAATTGAATTTCAGATCTTCCCTAGAGAGCTTCCACTTGGATGCCCTTTTTGGGAATTTTAATCAATTATTTTGGCCAAACTTTCATAATAATTATTGTAGCTTAATTAGTGTATTTCAACTTTTATAATTGGCCTAAGCCATGATTCCATATTTTTCATGGTCTTTTTACTAATTTCTTCATTTCTACTTAAATGGCCTAATTAGGGTTATTCTAGGGTTTAGTCATTTTTCCCATTTTGAAGGTGTGATATGATTTAGGCATGAGTCTTAGAACAAAAAGAATTGGTTGAACTTTTGTTCCCAAGTTTTGGTATCTTTTTGCTCAATTTGATTCACATGAAATAATGGTTCTTGAGTTAGCACTGAGAAGAACTCTGGGAATTACTGGGGTGTTACATGCACCGGACATGTCTGGTGAGCCAACGGAGCAACGGTAACATGGCGCTCAATGGTCAACTGCGTGAACAGTAAAAGCACACAGTGCAGAAGTCAGATGTCAGGCTGCAAAGTCAGAACGCACCAGACATGTCCGATGTGGCACCGGACTGTCTGGTGCAGCTACAGGACAAAGGATTCCAACCGCCAACCGCTCCAAACCCCAACGGGCATACTAACGTGGCACGCACCAGACAAGTGAACAGTACCTGTCTGGTGCACCACCGGACTGTCCGGTGTGCCCATCGACAGCAAAACCAGCCAACGGCTAAGAAGTGGTTGGAGGCTATAAATACCCCCAACCACCTCCTTCAATGGTATCCAAGTTTTCTGAAGTTCACATTCAATACAAGAGCAATAGCATTCACTCCAAGACACATTCCAAAGATCAAATCCTCTCTAAGCCTCCAAATCAACTCAATTCCTTAGTGACTTGAGAGAGGGTGTTTTGTGTTCTTTTGTTGCTCGTGTTGCTTGGATTGCTTTCTCCTTCCCATTCTTATTCATCTAAGTGCTTTGTAAAGCTAGCAAGAGAAACTTAAGTGTGTGGTGATCCTTGCGGGGTCTTAGTGACCCAAGTGATTAAGGAGAAGGCTCGATTGGTCTAAGTGACCGATTGAGAGAGGGAAAGGGTTGAAATAGACCTAGCCTTTGTGGCCTCCTCAATGGGGACTAGGTTCTTTGGAACCGAACCTCGATAAAACAAATCACCGTGTTCACTTGTGTTCATTTCCATTTGATTTGTTTTCCCTCTTTCCTCTCTCTAAAGTTTCCTTGCTAATAATGTTTTTGAGTTTGCTCCCAAAGTTTTCCGCATCAATTTGAGCAACTCATAGCAAGAGCAACATTCTTCCGCACTCAGATATAATTCTAACGCTAACCCCAGCCTTAGTGTAAGTTTAAGTTTATAAATTTCAGGTTTTGCCTATTCACCCCCCTCTAGGCAACTTTCAATTGGTATCAGAGCCAGTGCTTCATTAAGAGTCTAACAAACTCGAAGTGATGTCTGGAGATCATGCCAAGAGGGAGATTATCACGGGCGACAAGGCCATTGGCTTGGGAAGGACTCTATCAAGGGAGTCCGGTGACAAATACAAGGAGGAATCCTCTTCCTCCATCAAGTCACTAAGGAAGGGTGACAAGAAGAAAAAGAAAATGAAGAAAGTGGTCTACTACGAGACCAACTCTTCATCACCTTCCACATCCGGCGCCGAGTCTACAACTTTGAAGCACCACGAGCGTAAGAAGTATAGTAAGATGCCTCTTCATTTTCCTCGCATTCCTAAACGCGCTCCTCTACTTTCGGTACCCCTAGGCAAACCACCATATTTTGATGGTGAAGATTATTGTATGTGGAGTGATAAAATGAGGCACCATCTAACCTCACTCCATGAAAGCATATGGGATATTGTTGAGTTTGGAGCGCAGGCACCACAGGTGGGTGATGAGGACTACGACTCGGATGAGGCCGCCCAAATTAGGAATTTTGACTCCCAAGCAACTTCTATACTCCTCGCCTCCTTGTGTCGAGAGGAGTATAATAAGGTGCAAGGGTTGAAAATGCCAAAGAAATTTGGGATGTCCTCAAAACGGCGCACGAAGGGGACCAGGTGACCAAGATCACAAAGTGCGAGACTATCGAGGGAGAACACGGTCGATTCATCCTCAACAAAGGAGAGGAGCCACAAGCAATGTACAACCGGCTCAAAACAATGGTGAACCAAGTGTGCAACCTCAAGAGCACCAAGTGGGATGACCATGAGATGGTCAAGGTTATTCTTAGATCACTTGTTTTTCGTAATCCCACTCAAGTGCAACTAATCCGTGGAGACCCTAGATATAAACAGATGTCTCCCGAGGAAGTGATTGGCAAGTTTGTGAGCTTTGAACTTATGATCAAAGACTCCAAACACATTGTCAACTTGGAGCAAGGCGCCACCTCTACTCTCGAGGTGCAACCCGTTGCATTCAAAGCAATGGAAGAAAATAAGGAGTAGTCTACACCAAGTAGACTTCCAATCGATGCCTCCAAGCTCGACAATGAGGAGATGGCTCTTATCATTAAGAGCTTTCGACAAATCCTCAAACAAAGGAAGGGAAAGGACTACAAGCCCTGTTCCAAGAGGGTGTGCTATAGGTGTGGTAAGTTTGGTCACTTTATAGCTAAATGTCCATACACAAGTGACAGGGACGACGACAAGAAGGGGAAGAAAAAGATGGAGAAGAAAAGGTACTACAAGAAGAAGGGTGGTGAGGCACACATAGGGCGGGAATGGGACTCTGACGAGAGCTCCACCGACTCCTCCTCCAACGAGGACGCCGCCAACATCGTCATCAACAAAGATCTCCTCTTCCCAAACATCGGCCACAAGTGTCTCATGGCTAAGGATGGCAAGAAGAAGAAGGTACATTCTAGAGATACCCCCAAATACACTACATCTGATGATGAGGGTAGCTCTAGTGATGATAATGATGATTTAATTTCTCTCTTTGTCAACCTTACCATGGACCAAAAGAAAAAATTAAATGAATTAATATAAACCATTAATGAGAAGGATGATCTCTTGGAATGCTAAGAGGACTTGCTCGTTAAGGAAAATAAAAAATTTGTTAAATTGAAAAATGCTTTATGCTCTAGAGGTAGAAAAATGTGAAAATTTATCTAAAGAGCTTAACATTTGCAATGATTCAATTTCCTGTCTTAGAGATGAGAATGCTAGTTTAAATGCTAAGATAGAAGAATTGAATGTTTGCAAACCCTATACATCTACTGTTGAGCATGTCACTATTTGTACTAGATGTAGAGATGTTAATATTGAAGCTATTGATGATCACCTTGCCATAATTAAAAAACAAAATGATCACATATCTACATTAAATGCTAAAATTGTCAAGCATGAATTAGACAATGAAAAGTTTAAATTTGCTCGAAGCATGCTGTATAATGGGAGATGCCCGAGCATTAAGGATGGCATTGGCTTCCAACAAGGGAGCCAAAGCAATGTCAAGCTAAATTCCCCCAAGAACAAACTCTCTAGTTTTGTTAAGGGTAAGGCTCCCATGGTTCAGGATAGAGAAGGTTACATTTTATATCCTGAAAACTATCCTATACATAAAATTAGAAAGATTCATGCTAGAAAACCTCACAATGTTTCTCGTCATGCTTTTATGTATAAGAATGAGGCTTCTAGTTCTAGGTATTCCATTCATATCAAAATGCCTAAAAAGAAAATTGCAAATGCATCACATGAACATAACATTTGAATCAAGACTTTTGATGCACCTTATGTGCTTACTAACAAATCAGGCAAAGTAGTTGCCAAATATGTTGGGGGCAAACACAAGAGTCCCAAGACTTATGTTTGGGTACCCAAGGTGCTTGTTTCTAATGTCAAAGGACCCAAAACCGTTTGGGTACCTAAGAACAAGGCCTAAATTTGTTTTGTAGGTTTATGCATCTGGTGGATCAAGTTGGATAATCGATAGTGGGTGCACAAACCACATGACATGGGAGAAAAGGATGTTCTCCTCATATGAGAAAAATGAAGATCCCCAAAGAGCTATCACATTCGGGATGGAAATCAAGGTTTGGTCAAAGGGTTGGGTAAAATTGCTATATCCCTTGACCATTCCATTTCTAATGTCTTTCTCGTAGATTCTTTAGATTACAACTTGCTTTCAGTTTCTCAATTATGTAAAATGGGCTACAACTGTCTCTTTTCTGATGTTGGTGTTACTGTCTTTAGAATAAGTGATGATTCAATAGCATTTAAGGGAGTGTTGGATGGTTAGCTATATTTGGTTGATTTTAATGATAACAATGCTGAACTAGACACTTGCTTAATTGCTAAGACAAATATGGGCTGCCTCTGGCATCGCCAACTTGCCCATGTTGGAATGAAGAATCTTCACAAGCTTATAAAGGGAGAACACATTTTAGGACTAACAAACGTTCATTTTGAGAAAGACGGGATTTGTAGCGCATGTCAAGCAGGGAAGCAAGTTGGAGTTTATCATCCACACAAGAACATCATGACGACTGATAGGCCACTTGAGCTACTCCACATGGATCTATTCGGCTCAATCACTTACATAAGCATCGGCGGGAGTAAGTATTGTCTTGTGATTATGGATGATTATTCTCGCTTTACTTGGGTATTCTTTTTGCCGGAAAAATCTCAAACCCATGAGACCCTAAAGAGATTCTTAAGATAGGCTCAAAATGAGTTCGGATTGAGAATAAAAAAGATTAGAAGTGATAATGGAATAAAGTACAAAAACTCACAAATCGAAGGATTTCTTGAGGAGGAGGGCATCAAGCATGAGTTCTCTTCTCCCTACACACCTCAACAAAATGGTGTAGTGGAGAGGAAGAATAGAACTCTTTTGGATATGGTAAGGACCATACTTGATGAGTACAAGACACCGGATCGGTTTTGGGCAGAGGCAATTAACACCGCCTGCTACTCCATCAACCATTTATATCTACACCGAATCCTCAAGAAAACATCGTATGAACTCCTTACCGGTAAAAGGCCCAATGTTTCTTATTTTAGAGTTTTTGGGAGCAAATGTTTTATTCTTATTAAGAGAGGTAGAAATTCAAAATTTGCTCCTAAACCAGTAGAAGGTTTTTTACTTGGTTATGACTCAAACACAAGGGCATATAGAGTCTTCAACAAATCCAATGCATTAGTTGAAGTTTCTTGTGACATTGTGTTTGATTAGACTAATGGCTTTCAAGTGGAGCAAGTTGATCTTGATGAACTAGATGATGAAGAGGCTCCATGCATCACGCTAAGGAACATGTCCATTGGGGATGTGTGTCCAAAGGAATCCGAAGAACCTCCACAAACACAAGATCAACCATCATCTTCCATACAAGCATCTCCACCAACTCAAGATGAGGATGTGGCTCAAGAGGATGAGGATCAAGATCAAGATGATGAGCCACCTCAAGACAAGGACATTGATCAAGGGGGAGATAATGATGATGATGATGATGACAAGGAAGATGATTAAGAGATTTGGGATCAAAGACCGCCACACCCAAGAGTCCACCAAGCAATTCAAAGAGATCACCCCATCAACTCCATACTTGGTGACATTCACAAGGGGGTAACCACTAGATCTTGAGTTGCTCATTTCTGTGAACTAATCTTTTGTGTCTTCTATTGATCCATACAGGATAGAGGATGCACTAAGAGATCCGGATTGGGTGGTGGCAATGCAAGAGGAGCTCAACAATTTCACAAGGAATGAGGTATGGAATTTAGTTCCACGTCCTAACTAAAATGTTGTAGGTACCAAGTGGGTATTCCGCAACAAGCAAGATGAGCATGTTGTGGTGACTAGGAACAAAGCCCAACTTGTTGCCAAAGGTTATTCACAAGTCGAAGGTTTGGATTTTGATGAAACCTATGCACCCGTAGCTAGGCTTGAATCAATTCATATATTACTTGCCTATGCTACTTCCATGGCTTTAAGCTATATCAAATGGATGTGAAGAGTGCCTTCCTCAATGGCCCTATCAAGGAAGACGTATATGTTGAGCAATCTCCCAGTTTTAAAGATAGTGAGTATGCTAACTATGTTTATAAGCTCTCAAAGGAACTTTATGGGCTCAAGAAAGCCCTAAGAGCATGGTATGAATGCCTGCGAGACTTCATTATCACTAATGGCATCAAAGTTGGAAAAGCTGACCTTACTCTCTTCACCAAAACTATTGCTAAAGACTTGTTTATATGCCAAATTTATGTTGATGATATTTTTTTTGGGTCTACTAACAAGTCATCTTGTGAAGAGTTTAGTAAGATCATGGTACAGAAATTCGAGATGTCCATGATGGGGGGGTTGAAGTATTTCCTTGGATTTCAAATCAAGCAACTCCAAGAGGGCACCTTCATCAGCCAAACTAAGTACATTCAAGACATACTTAAGAAGTTTTGAATGAAGAATGGCAAACCCGTCAAAACTCCCATGGGAACTAATGGGCATCTCGACCTCGACACGGGAGGTAAATCCATAGATCTAAAGGAATACCGGTCGATGATAGGTCTCTACTCTATTTATGTGCTTCACGACCGAACATTATGCTTTATGTATGCATGTGTGTAAGGTTCTAGGCAAATCCTAAGGAAGTTCACCTTAGGGTCGTGAAGAGAATTATGAGATATTTAGTCTACACTCCTAAGTTTAGGCTTTGGTACCCCAAGGGATCTACCTTTGATTTAATTTGGTATTCCGATGCTGACTATGCCGGATGTAAGATTGATAGAAAGAGCACATCAGAGACTTAACAGTTTCTATGGAGATCCCTGGTGTCGTCGGCTTCAAAGAAACAAAACTCAGTAGCTCTTTCTACCACCAAAGCCGAGTACATTGTCGCGGGCCATTGTTGTGCACAATTACTCTGGATGAGGCAAACCCTTAGGGACTATGTATACAAGTTGAGCAAAGTCCCTCTCCTATATGATAATGAGAGTGTAATCCGCATGACGGATAATCCCGTTGAACACAGCCACACTAAGCACATAGACATCCGGTATCACTTTTTGAGAGACCACCAACAAAAGGGGGATATCGAAATTGCTTATGTTAGCACCCACAACCAATTAACCGATATCTTCACCAAGCCACTAGATGAAAAGCCTTTTAGCAAACTTAGGAATGAACTGAATATACTTGATTCTCGGAACTTTGATTGAAACATTGCACACATTGCTCATTTATATACCTTTCATCATATCTCTTTCATTTGGCACAAATGCATATTTTTTATTCATCTTGTGCCAAGACTAAGACTAATGTGCTTTCAAGTATACTTCTATGTTTAGTCTTAAATTGAAAGGGAAATGGAGTATTAGGCAAAGGCAAGTCTTCCACTCCAACTCTGACGTATCATTTAACCTTTGTCTTTACTCATGAAGATCTCCATTGGTATGACCCTTCACTCATATTTATTTTACCAACGGGGAGAATTCAAGGGCTCTCAAGTTCTCCATTTTTGCCGATTAATGCTAAAGGGTAGAAAGTTTTAAGCCCAAAGCAAAAGGACCGCACCACCATTCTAAAATTTTCAAAAAACTAAAGGAAGAAATTATTTCAATTGGTATTTCGGTTAGTCTCAAAATTTTCAATTAGTATTTCATTTGGTTTCAAATTTTCAATTAGTAAAAACTTTTTTAATTGGTATAATTTCATTTGGTATCTGGGAAAACCCTCTTGAAAGCTAAGGGGAGAATTTCCTCAGGGGGGAGCTTTTGTCTAGTCAAAGGAAAAGCATTTCAAACAGGGGGAGGAATTTCAAATCTTGAAAATGCTTCTTGAGATCATATTCTTATACGTTTGGCTATTTGCAAAAGAATTTGAAAAGATTTTTCCAAAGATTTGCAAAAACAAGTAAGTGGTGCAAATGTGGTCCAAAATGTTAAATAGAAGAAAGCAATCACGTTTATCCTTAGACATATGTATAAAGTCTTTCAATTGGATTAAATCTAAGTAACCTATGCACATATATCATAACCGCAAACTAGTTACATTTCTTACACTTTATATTTGCTTTGGTTTGTGTTGGCATCAATCACCAAAAAGGGAGAGATTGAAAGGGAAATGGGCTTAATCATTTCCTATAATCGATTTTCGTGGTTGACATCCATCACAAACCACGTGGACTAATTAGTTTGCTTAGATGTCATTTATCTCAGGTGCATAAGGTTCAACACAAACCAAGAAAGAAATTAAGTTGGGGACTCAACAAAGTTTGGAGCAGAGATTTGAGAGTCTGCTGCCAAGTGGCGCACTGGATAGTGTCCAGTGTGCACTAGACGTTGTCTGGTGCCCTAGACTGAGCACCAAGTGAACAAGCCACTCTCGGGTTTTCCCTGGGCGCGTTCCACTATAATTCACCAGACTGTCCGGTGTGCACCGGACATTTACGGTGAACCAACAGAGCAACGGTAACCTGGCGCTCAACGATCGATTGCGTGAACAGTAAAAGCGCACAGTGCAGAAGTCAGATGTCAGGCTGCAAAGTCAGAACGCACCAGACATGTCTGGTGTGGCATTGACTGTCCGATGTGGCACCGAACTGTCCGATGCAGCTACAGGACAAAGGACTCCAACTACCAACCGCTCCAAACCCCAACGGATGTGCTGACATGGCACGCACCAGACAGTGAACAGTACCTGTCCGGTCCGGTGCACCACCGAACTGTTTGGTGTGTCCATCGACAGCAAAACTAGCCAACGGCTAGGAAGTGGTTGGAGGCTATAAATACCCCCAACCACCTCCTTCAATGGAATCCAAGTTTTCTGAAGTTCACATTCAATACAAGAGCAATAACATTCACTCCAAAACACATTCCAAAGATCAAATCCTCTCCAAGCCTCCAAATCAACTCAATTCCTTAGTGACTTGAGAGAGGTTGTTTTGTGTTCTTTTGTTGCTCTTATTGCTTGGATTACTTTCTCCTTCCCATTCTTATTCATCTAAGTGCTTTGTAAAGCTAGCAAGAGACAACTAAGTGTGTGGTGATCCTGGCGGGGTCTTAGTGACCCAAGTGATTAAGGAGAAGGCTCGACCGGTCTAAGTGACCGATTGAGAGAGGGAAAGGTTGAAATAGACCCAGCCTTTGTGGCCTCCTCAACGGGGATTAGGTTCTTTGGAACCAAACCTCGGTAAAACAAATCACTGTGTTCACTTGTGTTCATTTCCATTTGATTTGTTTCCCTCTTTCCTCTCTCTAAAGTTTACTTGCTAATATTGTTTTTGAGTTTGCTCCCAAAGTTTTCCGCATCAATTTGAGCAACTCATAGCAAGAGAAACATTCTTATGCACTTGGATTTAATTCTAACGCTAACCCCGGCCTTAATGCAAGTTTAAGTTTATAAATTTTAGGTTTTGCCTATTCACCCCCCCCCCTCTAGGAGACTTTCACTATGATGATGGTAAATAGTGATGATTATAATTGTGGCTTCTTGTATTTTCTCTTGGAGGGAGTACTTTTGGGTAATAACTTGGTTTTATTACTAAAACTTGGCTTTTCTACTAGTAATAAATACCTGACCAACTCAAAGAAACTGCTTTGAGCTTAACTCCACATACAGCTAGTCCACTTTAACCAAACAGGGAGATTGTCTGAGTACGTTGATGTGTACTCACCCTTGCTTTAAAAACCACCCAACCTCAAGTTGTCCTCATTGCAATCAGTGCTTGGGAGAAGATGAAGGCAATCCACCCTAGCAGTTCAAGCAAAATCACCCTCAAGGACACCAGCATCAGCATCAACGTCAGCATCAACAGCAGTATCAGAGGCAGTTCCCTCAGCAGCAGCAGTACCGCCAGAACAACCAACAGGGAGGAAACCAGTATCAGCGATAGAACAACTAGGCACCTCGTCCTCCTACCCCAGCAACGAATCAGAGCAACCAGGCAGCCCCAGCGCAAGGGGGAGGTCGAGGATGTTTCCACTGTGGGGAACAAGGCCACTAGGCATCGCATTGCCCAAAGAAAGCAGCTCAGCAGCAATTAGCTCCCAATTCCCTTGCAAGACAGAATGTACCCTAGCAAGGAGCAAACAACCGTGGACGCCTCGTGCCCAGTATGGAAAGGTGAACCACCTGGAGGCCGACACAGTTCTGGAGACCCCGGAAGTGGCACTAGGTACATTCTCAGTCGAATCTCATTCTGCAAATGTGTTATTTGATATTGGAACCACACATTCTTTTGTGACTACATCATGGGTCGAAACACACAACATACCGGTAGCACCCATGTACCCACCTATGAGGGTTAGTTCAATTGGTGGGAGGACCCAAACAAATAAATTTTGCCTAGTGCAAGAGTTCAAATAAGGGGGATAGAGTTCCCTGCTCATCTAATAGTAATGCATACCCGAGATGTAGACATAGATGTCATCCTAGGGATGAATTGGCTGACCAAGTACCAAGCAGGCTGTTGGGACCATGCTTCGTCGCCGAAGGTCCTGAAGGAAGAAACAGTTTCGGTTGAAGCTGTCTGCACGTAATGCCGAAGGATGTCGCCCATGAAGCTTCGGAGTTACAAACCAACTTAAAGATAGAATGACCTTTTAGTCCATAAGAGTTTGAGTCGATGTTGTAAACTTTTATGAGGGGTATGATTGTAATTGTTCACAGGCTGTGTCCTGTGCCTATAAATACTGAACAGTATTCCTTTACTGTTCACGCATTCCTGTAATTGCGAAAGCATCATTCGGGAATTATTGCTTGTCAAGGCGAAGGTATAATCATACCTTGAACATTGTATTAAAAATAAATGTGTGAATGATATCATTTATCTCTAACATATCTATCTTTAATGTTTTATATTTTACATCGTTTTGTGTTACTTTTGCCACCTTCGTAATATTATGTTTACACCCTTCGTCCGAAGTTCATTAAACCCTTGAGGAGATAATGTTTCAGCGGACGAAGGGTATTTAATGTTTAACATCATCGTGTTTCCTTGTTCTTGATTCATAGCATTTGAGAACAAGTCCCCAACATTGGCACCCACCTCCGGTCAACACACTTCCACTTTTTTGAGCTGATGGCTTCGTTCAACGATCAAGCTGGAGCTGCTTCGGCCTCGAAGCTGGTGCTCCCAATAACAGGTGGTTCATGCTCAGAGCCAGCCAACAAAAAGCAGAAGAAAGAAGCACAGAGAAGGGTACAGCATGTTGGGGTGCAAGGACCCTTCATCAAGTCAAGATGGTCTCACATTCCAATTACCTTCTCCCAAGAGGATCTTCAACTCAAGGATTATCCACACAATGACGCTATGGTTATCTCTTGTGTGATCAAAGGATTTCTGGTCCATAATGTCTTGGTTGACACAGGCAGCGCAGCTGATATCATATTTGCTAAAGCTTTCAGACAAATGCAAGAGCCCGAAGACAAGATCCATGATGCTACGCACCCTCTTTGTGGCTTTGGAGGACGGCAAATTGTAGCACTTGGGAACATCACCATGCCAGTAACCTTCGGATTTGTTAACAACACAAGGACTGAGCAAATTGTGTTTGATATTGTTGACATGGAGTATCCTTACAATGCTATCATTGGTCGCGGTACTCTCAATGCCTTCGAAGCAATCCTTCACCTAGCTTACCTCTGCATGAAGATACCTTCGGACCAAGGGCCTATTGCTATTCATGGAAGTCAGGAAGCCGCCAGAAGGGCCGAAGGAAATTGGACAGATTCAAGAGCAATCCATAACATAGATGGAGCTGAGGCCTGTGAGCAGTACAAGTTCAGAAGGGAAAAAGCTGCTTCAGCTGACCAGCCGAAGCCCATGCTCTTATGTGAGGATATAGCAGATCAGAAGGTGCTATTGGGATCTCAATTGTCTGAAGAGCAGGAAAAAACTTTGATAAGGTTTCTGTTCAACAATAAAGATGTTTTTGCCTGGTCAGCTAATGATCTTTGTGGAGTTAACAGGGATGTTATTGAGCATTCGCTCAATGTCGATCCATCCTTCAGACCCAGAAAGTAGAGGCTTCGGAAGATGTCTGATGACAAGGCCGGAGGTGCTCGGAATGAAGTGAAAAGACTCCTCAGTGCTGGAGTTATTAGAGAGGTGAAATACCCAGAATGGTTGGCTAACACTGTTATGGTGAAGAAGGCCAATGGTAAATGGACAATGTGTATTGATTTTACTGACCTCAATAAGGCTTGTCCGAAGGACGAGTTTCCATTGCCAAGGATAGATTCCTTAGTCGATGCAGCAGCTTCATCAGAGCTTATGAGTTTGCTGGATTGCTATTCAGGCTATCATCAAATCTGGATGAAGAAGGAGGATGAACCGAAAACCAGCTTCATAACCCCTAGCGGGACATATTGCTACCTTCGGATGCCTAAGGGGCTTAAAAATGCGGGAGGAAGCTTCAGCAGAATGACAGCGAAGGTTCTCCATTCTCAGATAGGCAGGAATGTACTAACTTATGTTGATGACATTATTGTAAAAAGCACGAAGCAAAATAACCACATTGCTGATTTACAGGAGACCTTCGCTAATTTTAGACAGGCTGGTTTAAAGCTGAATCCAGAAAAATGTGTCTTCAGAGTAAAAAAGGGGAAATTTCTTGGTTGCCTAGTTTCAACAAAGGGAATTGAGGCTAATCCAAGTAAAATCGAAGCTATACTTCGAATGGAACCACCAAGCACAAAAAAGGGGGCTCAAAGATTGACAGGAAGGCTGGCATCTCTTAACAGATTCATATCCAGATCGGCAGAGAGAAACTTACCATTCTTCGAAGTGCTGAAGTCAGCCGAAGTCTTTCAATGGGGACCAATTCAGCAGAAAGCCTTCGAAGAGCTGAAGCAATATTTGATAGATCTAACAACATTAACTCCACCAACACCAGGGGCTCCTTTGTTATTATATGTGGCAGCTTCGCACTCAGCGGTAAGTGCGGCACTTGTCCAGGAGAAGCTTGAAGGCCAAGTTAAGAGGCAGGCCCCGATATATTTCGTATCCGAGGTTCTTAGTTTATCAAAGAAAAATTATACAGAACTGGAAAAGGTACTGTATGCTGTTTTGATAGCCTCCAGGAAGCTTCGGCATTATTTTCAAGCTTACAACATAATTGTTCCTTCTTCACAACCTCTGAAGGATATTATGAGAAACCGAGAAGCTACTGGAAGGATTGGAAAATGGGCTGTAGAGCTCAATGAATTTTGTATTGATTATGTTCATAGATCCTCGATTCAGTCCCAGGCGTTAGCAGACTTCATTGCTGACTGGACGCCAGGGGCTCAGGAGGAAGAAACAAATAAAGATGCTGAAGCATGGACAGTGTTTTGTGATGGGTCTTGGGGAACCTTCGGAGCAGGAGCGGCTGCTGTGTTGGTTTCACCTTCCAAAGTTAAAACTTGTTATGCGGCACGACTTGATTTTAGTTGCACAAATAATATCGCTGAGTATGAAGCTCTGCTCTTGGGTCTTCGGAAGTTGAAGGCAATGGGAATCAGAAGGGCCATTCTTAAAACTGACTCTCAAGTTATTTCTGGTCATGTTGACAAGAGCTATAAAGCAAGAGACCCGAAACTTGAAAAGTATCTAGATACAGTCCGAAGGATTGAGGCTTCCTTCGAAGGTTTCTCTGTCAAAAATATTCCTCGTGGGGAAAATGAATACGCTGATCTATTGGCCAAGTCAGCAGCCCAGGGGCTGCCCATACCTTCGGAAGTATTTTTCGAAACAATAAAAGCACCTTCGGTCGAGCTTCTTGAAAGAGCAATCCTTAATATATCCCCTGTTTATAGCGAGGATTGGAGAACCGAGATCGTCTCTTTCCTTCAGGGTAATTTTCTTTCAGACGACGAAGCTTATAACAGGAGAATAGAGGCAAGAGCTCGACCATATGTCATAATAGAAGGGGAGTTATACAAGCGTGGGGTCTGTTCCCCATTGCTCAAGTGCTTATCCAGATCCGAAGGTATAGAATTAATGAAGGAAATACATGCAGGCCTGTGTGGATCTCACATTGGATCTAGGCCCTTGCTTGGGAAAGTTTTTTGCCAAGGATTTTATTGGCCAAAGGCAGCTTCGGATGCAGCGGATATAGTCCAAAAGTGCGAAGGTTGTCAGAAATGTGCAAGAGATCAAAAACAACCTTCGTCTTTAACTCAATTAATACAACCCACTTGGCCATTGCAGAGGTGGGGCCTTGATTTGCTAGGCCCATTACCACCAGCACAGGGGAATTTAAGATATGTGGTAGTGGCAGTGGAGTATTTTTCCAAATGGATTGAGGCAAAGCCCTTAGCCACAATAACTTCATTTACTATTCAAAAGTTTTTCTGGCAGAACATTGTTTGTCGCTTTGGAGTGCCGAAGGCCATTACTGTGGACAATGGGACACAGTTTGATTCTGAAGCCTTCAGAGAATTTTGTGATCGAATTGGCATGAAGATCCATTTTGCATCAGTTCGACACCCAGAGTCAAATGGACTTGTCGAAAGAGCTAATGGGATCGTAATGACAGGAATAATGAAGTCAATCTTCAACCAGTCTAGGGGAAAATGGCCTGACGAGCTAATCAAAGTGGTATGGAGCCATAATACAACCATGTCAAGGTCAACAGGTTTTACGCCCTTTAAACTATTGTTCGGTGACGAAGCAATAACCCCAGAAGAGGCCAAAGCAGGATCAATAAGGACAGTAGCTTCGGCAGAAGGCAAAGACGAAGCTGATTGTTCTATAGAAAAAGATGCTATTGAAGGGATCAGACTTCAAGCTGTGGAAAACATCAATAAATATCAAGCTAAAACAATAAAATGGCGTGACAGAAAAGTCAAGTTGAAGAACATTGAACCAGGACACTTGGTACTTCGAAGAGTAGCCAACCCTGAGACAGCAGGCAAATTACAGCTAAAGTGGGAAGGCCTCTTTTTGGTAGTATCTTCGTCAAGACCCGGTTCCTACAGATTGAAGGATATGGACGGCAACGACATTCCCAGATCATGGAATGCGGATGAGCTTCGACGATATTATGTTTAGCTTGATGTAATTTTTTGTATTCTTTTTCATGGCACCCTTTTCCTTTCTAAAGGGGGAGAAAGGTTTTTAATGGGGCCACGACATGTAATTTTCCTTATTTCAATTTTATGAGAGTGATATCCCCCAAAAAATGTAAATGTAAATGCAAAAGGAAAAAGTAAAGGAAACAAGGAGAAGCTCAAAAGTCGTTCCTAAGGGAATGCAGAGCTTACAGCGAAAAATAAACGCTGATTCCGCCGAAAGTAAAAGGCGAAGAAGCTCCTAAGGGAGGCTTACAGCGAAAAGTCAACGCTGATTCCGCTGAAAGTAAAAGGCGAAGAAGCTCCTAAGGGAGGCTTACAGCGAAAAGTCAACGCTGAAGGACTATGATTATGTATTTTGATATTCATTTGCACAATGCATCTCATCATGTCATTTGCATTCATAAACATGCATTTAGACATACATAGAATCATCATTGTACCGCATAAAAACACAGATGCTTCGGTAATGAGGAAAAACTCGAAGGAAAATTTTTATGCTTCGTTGTGTACGAAAAGAAGGGAAGGTGTTTTTTTCGCCTTCGGCTCAAAAAAGAAGTTTCGTCCATAGCAAAGCAGATTGTACGCAGACAGCAGAAACAAAATATATAACAAGGTATGTACAAATTTACATAAGTTGTTCCATAACTATATTACAAAAGTTTCTCTAGAATTTTTTGCAGGACAGTACATTGTAAACAATTATCAACCTTCAGGCTAGGCTTCGTCAAACTTCAGCTTTGTCAAACTTCAGCTTTGTCATCCTGCGTACATCAAACAGCAAAATAAGAAAGGTGCAAATTTCAAGGAGAAGGTAAAAGTAACAAAAATAAGTTTCTTACCGGCTTAAGATGACTTCGAGCTTCGTCACCCGCCATCTTTCGCCCGCCACTTACCCAGATCTGGGTCATGAATCTATTCCCGATGCTTCGGGCTAGGCTTGGGATATTTATCAGATCTGATGCTGACAAGCTGAAGTTTGGTCTGTTCACAATATTTCCATGCGTGCAGCCAGCCTTCAGAAAAGCGGTGGCTGTGCCCCGAGAAGCTACCAGGGCGCAGAAGTCGGCGTGCCCACCAATAACTTCGTCAAGGGCATCAACCTCGCCTTCAATATATTCTAACGTGCTGGGCAGATTATCAGCTGAAGGTGTAAATTTTGCAGAGCTAGCTCCGACAGAATGGAACACATCCTTCAGCTGTTGCACGCATCGGCTGCCGAAGCTAAGGCATTTCTCTTGAAGTTCTTTAAAGGATTTCTGCAAAATCGAATTTTTATCCATCTCAGTTTTCAGCCTCGCTTCGAGATATTTCTTTTCTTGCTCAAATTTTTCTGACTGTTGGAGCAGTTCATTCTTCAAGTTATCATTCTCAGTTTGAACTTCAGCCAAAGAACCCTTCATAGTCTGAATAACAAAATCTTTCTTTTCTAATGCACCTTTGTGCTCTTTGACCATGATTTCAAGATCTTGGATGGTAAAATCCTTCTTCTTCAAATCAGCTTCGTAGTTTTCAACCTTTTCAGCCAAACTTTGGATGACGGCTTTATTCTTCTCTTCTTCGAGATCTTGTTGCATTTTTAGAACTTAACTTAACAGTATGCTCTGTCGAAATGATCTTCGTTAGGAAACAACCTAAAAATAATAATAATAATAAAATAACAAAAATATTTGTTACCTTGAAGTTAGCATAAAGCAAACTTTCGGCGATATGGTGCCGTTGGTAGCGACAGAGGTCTACCTCTAGCTTCGGCAAGCCAATGTTTTTACAGAGAGTTCTAACAATTTTAGCTTCGACACGGTTTTGAAGGCACCTCAGCTTTCCTTCGTTAACCCAACCAAACAGTGTAGCCCCTGGCTTATGTCCGCAGGCCATGGCACATCTTTTAAGCTCTGCTTTTTCAGCATCTGTCAGCTCTTGCCCAAGTAAATCTTGAAATTCAAAATCTTCCTCTTCCAAAATGTCTTTAGCTTGTTTTTTCCCTTTTTCAGTGTCTGTGCTCGCCGCGGCCACAGCAGATTCTTCCTCAGTCATCTTTAAGAGTATGTTATCAATAACTTCAAGTGTTTCGTCCAGGTTCAGATCTTCTGCGGCTTCAGTTTCAACTCCGGCAGCTTGGCTGTGCCACTTTTAGCTTCGGAGGTTTCCGCTCTGGTGGTGGTTTCAGCTGTGGCGCCCTTAGCTTCGGCAGTCTGGTCAATAGCAATTCTTGATGCCGGTGTCGGCAATGGTGTCCCATGAATTACATCTGCTATTTGAATAATCCTTCGTTTTTTCGGCAGTATAGGACCTTCTTCTGCCGAAGCTGCCTTGTCCTTCTGAAAAAACTCCGTCAGTTTCAACGCCAGCGGACTTAGCTTCACAGGCAAGGGTTCAGTCATTACCTTCATAATCTCTTCTACTTCAACAGCAGAAGGCGTTGCAGGTGTATCTTCTTCTCGAACCAACGATCTTGGTTCTGGAGATGCAGTTTTCCTCTTTCCTCCAGTGGCCATCTTCGGCTCGGGATTCAATTCTTCAGGGATAAGTTTTTCAGAATCTCCCCTTTTCTTTTTGGTCACCTTGGCGACCTCTTCGTCAGCAGCGCTGGAAATTCTTTTTCGCTTTGGGCCTCCAGCATCTCCGCCCAGGCGATCATAATCAGCATATTCAAAACCTATGGCATCGAGCACCCTGTTCAGCCTTCGCTTCAGCCGAGTGCTGAAGGCTGCTGTCATTAGCTGGTCCTCTTTTTTGGAGTAATTTCCAAGGATTTCATTACTCATTACTTCAATTGTATCAAGCCATTCTTGACAGGGCGTTTTAAAGTATTTCTTAAACTTATAATGATAGGGTAGTCGGACAAGCTCCCCTTCTTTCTTTTCTCCTTTAAACTTCGGCATAGTCCACTCCTTCATGGTCGGAAATACTCTGAAGGCCAGAAATTCCTGCACTAGATCTCTAGTGCCAATGTGTTCTGCAATAATTTTGAATTCGGCCAGTGCGGCCCAGGTTGGACCTTCGGTTGTCATTTTGCAGCGGGGTCTTGTTTCTCCGAAGATCAATTCAAGAGGGCTCTGTACTAGCTTCTCCTTATCTTCGTCAACTTTAACATAAAACCATTCTGACTTCCAGCCTGCCGGCCATTTGCTTCGGTAGCTAATCACAGGAAATTTTGTGGTCTTCCGATAAGCAAAATTGTAACAACCAAAATTTTCGTGCAACCCATCCTTTCTGGCCTTCGTCTGATAATGCAGCTCGTGTACTCGACAGAAGCTGTCGGCAAATGGTTCCACCGCCTGGCTTCGGAGAGCCCAGATATAAACGTTAAGCCTGACGATGGCGTTGGGGGTCAACTGGTGAAAATAGATCCCAAACCTTTGCAGCACATCAGAAATCATCCTATTCAAAGGAAATCTTAACCCAGCCTTTAGAAAACTCTTGAAAATAACTATTTCATCCTTTTCTGGCTTCGGGGTAGTCTCCTCTCCCCCGAACCTAAGTAGCTTCTTCTCATCTTCTCTGAAATAGCCCGCCTTCACCATCTTGGAGAAATCTGCCTTGGAAATAGTCGACTTCCCGAAGTCCAAATGACTAGGCTTGCTCGGCACTACGATATGGTAATCATCGTCAGAACCAGCTTCCTCAATATCTCCTCGTTCTGCTTCGGCAGCAGCTTGTTCTGTTTCGGTAGTAGGCATTCTTTCAGAAGTCACCAATCCAGATCGTTGCATGGCTTCGGAGATAGGAACAGTCTCTGCACCTTCGACTTCGCCTCCCTCACGCTCAACCCTAGCAGTAGAGCGTAATCTGGCCATCCAATTCTAAATTTCTTGAAAAGTTTCTCACGAACTAAATAACCTCTGACGAAGCTTCTCTTCTGACGAAGCAGACACCAAATCGGAGCTTCGTCTGAATTCGAGAGTCGAGCTTCGGCTATGGTTAAAAATTTTGGCAGAAAAACAGTGTAATAGCAATGAATGTTGTGGTAACTTTACACCTACCAGTCTATTTATATAGTGTTGCAGGAAGGAAGGTGAATCGTCGGGAATTTTTACACCAGGTAGGCGGTTGCTCGCACCCGCTGAACGGTGGACCGCAAAAACCAGAACAGTGAACACGCATGGTGGAATCGCTACGCGCTCGAAAGCTGTATCGTTTCTCGACAACGAGCTCAGGGAAGGTGTTTTTTCGGACCTTCGGCTTCCTGAAGCCTGAGAGACTTTTTTCACGGATCAAGCTCATTACAAAAAACGATCTAGCACCGCGAAGGGGCTACTGTTGGGACCATGCTTCGTCGCCGAAGGTCCTGAAGGAAGAAACAGTTTCGGTTGAAGCTGTCTGCACGTAATGCCTAAGGATGTCGCCCATGAAGCTTCGGAGTTACAAACCAACTTAAAGATAGAATGACCTTTTAGTCCATAAGAGTTTGAGTCGATGTTGTAAACTTTTATGAGGGGTATGATTGTAATTGTTCACAGGCTGTGTCCTGTGCCTATAAATACTGAACAGTATTCCTTTACTGTTCACGCATTCCTGTAATTGCGAAAGCATCATTCGGGAATTATTGCTTGTCAATGCGAAGGTATAATCATACCTTAAACATTGTATTAAAAATAAATGTGTGAATGATATCATTTATCTCTAACATATCTATCTTTAATGTTTTATATTTTACATCGTTTTGTGTTACTTTTGCCACCTTCGTAATATTATGTTTACACCCTTCGTCCGAAGTTCATTAAACCCTTGAGGAGATAATGTTTCAGCGGACGAAGGGTATTTAATGTTTAACATCATTGTGTTGCCTTGTTCTTGATTCATAGCATTTGAGAACAAGTCCCCAACACAGGCCTTAGCTGTGATAAGAGGATTGTGAAGTTAGTGTCCTTGTCAGGAGAGGAAGTGTTGGTGGAGTTGGTCTTGCCTGAATCGAGGAAAGGAAGCTGTCACCAGATCACTGCCCATAGGGAGGAAGTCAATCCACTGGAAGCTATCAAAGCAGTATCAGAATTTTCGGATGTGTTTCTCGAGGACTTACCAGGCATGCCACCCGAGAGAAAGGTTGAATTTTCCATAGAGCTTATCCCTGGCACCGCCCCCATTTCTAAATGAGTCTATAGAGTGTCCGGACCAGAATTGGTGGAACTCAAGAAGTAGATTGACGAGTTGTTGTAGAAGGGTTACATTAGACGCAACACCTCACCTTGGGTCGCCCCAGTATTGTTTATGGAGAAGGATGGTATGAACATGATGTGCATAGATTACCAAGCTCTGAATGAAGTCACTATCAAAAACAAGTACCCCCTGCCTAGAATTGAAGATCTGTTCGGTCAGCTGAGTGGAGCCAGTGTGTTCTCGAAGATAAATCTGAGGTCATGTTATCATCAGCTTAGGATCCGTCCTTTGGACATACTGAAGACAGCATTCATCACTAAGTATGGACTTTATGAGTACACAGTAATGTCCTTCGGTCTGATGAGTGCACTAGCTTTCTTCATGTACCTGATGAATAGTGTATTCATGGACTATCTCGATAAATTCGTAGCGGTGTTCATCGATGACATTCTCATATATTCTCAGAATGAGAAAGAGCACGAAGAGCGTTTGAGGAAGGTGTTACAGAGGTTATGAGATTGTCAGTTTTATGCCAAGCTAAGGAAATGTGAGTTCTGGATCAGCGAAGTCCTGTTCTTGGGTGATATCATAAATCGAGACGGATTAGCTATGGATAGGAAGAAGGTAGCAGATATTATGCACTAGAAAGCACCAAGAGATGTTCGGGGAATCAAGAGTTTCATTGGAATGGCCGAATACTATCGAAGTCTCATTAAAGGTTTCTCCAAGATTTCCAGACCAATTACAACCCTGCTAGCGAAGAAAGTTGAGTTCAAGTGGACCCCAGACTACCAAAAGTCCTATGAAACATTGAAGAAGAAGTCGACTACAGCACCTGTGTTGATCCTACCTAATGTTCATAAGCCATTCTCAGTGTATTGTGATGCTTCGTACACTGGTCTAGGATGTGTCCTAATGCAAGAAGGGAGAGTAGTGGTGTACTCATCCCGTTAGCTGAAGATTCATGAGAGAAATTACCCCACACATGACCTAGAGTTAGCAGCAGTGGTTCATGCACTGAAGACCTGGAGGCACTATTTATATGGGCAGAAGTGTGATCTTTACACGGACCACAAGAGTCTCAAGTATATATTCACCTAGTCAGAGTTAAACATGAGGCAACGAAGATGGCTGGAATTAATCAAATACTATGAGCTAGAGATACATTATCACCCAATCAAAGCTAACATGGTTGTAGATGCCTTGTGTAGGAAAAGCCAGTCAACATGATGGCCACTCATCCGATGCCATATGAACTAGCGAAGGAATTTGATAGGCTGAGCCTCGGATTTCTAAACAACGCCCAAGGAGTGACAGTTGAGCTAGAGCCCGAATGAGATATCAAGGATGGGCAGAAAAATGATGAGAAGATCAATGAAATTCGACAGCTGATTCTAGATGGGAAAGGCAAAGATTTCCAGGAAGACGCGGAAGGCGTAATATGGTTCAAAGATAGGTTGTGCGTTCCCGACATCAAATCGATCCGAGAGCTGATTCTCAAGGAAGCTCATGAGACAGCTTATTCCATACACCCTGGCAGTGAGAAGATGTACCAAGACCTGAAGAAAAGATTCTGTGGTACAGAATGGAAAAGGGAGATCGCAGAGTATGTTGCCATATGCGACAGTTGTCAGAGAATTAAGGCGGAGCATCAAAGGCCCGCAGGATTGTTGCAGCCGTTGTAGATTCCTCAATGGAAGTGGGATGAGATTGGGATGGACTTTATAGTCGGTTTACCTCGCACTCAAGCTGGTTATGACTCCATCTAGGTAGTAGTGGACTGCTTAACAAAAGCGGCTCATTTTACACCAGTCAAGACCACCTATAATAGTGCTGTGTTGGCAGAGTTATATATGTTCTGAATTGTATGCTTGCATGGTGTTCCGAAGAAGATAGTATCTGACCAGGGAACCCAGTTCACTTCTCATTTTTTGCAGCAGTTGCATGAGGCCTTGGGAACACACTTGAAGTTCAGTCCAGCTTATCACCTGTAGACAGATGGTCAGACTAAGAGAACCAACCAGATCCTAGAAGACATGTTGAGGGCTTGTGCTTTGCAAGATAAGTTAGGTTGGGACAAGAGGCTACCATATGCAGAATTCTCCTACAACAACAACTATTAGGCTAGTTTGAAGATGTCAACGTTCCAAGCACTCTATGGGATGAATTGTCGAACTATGTTGCATTGGGACCAGCCCGACAAAAGGCAGGTGTTCGGTCCAGACATTTTGCTTGAAGTCGAAGAGAATATCATAATGGTTCGGGAGAATATGAAGACAACGCAGTCCAGATAGCGAAGCTATGTCGACACTAGAAGAAGAGAGTTGAGCTTCGAAGTGGGAGATTATCTTTACCTGAAGGTATCACCTATCAGGGGAATCAAATGGTTCAGAGTCAAGGGTGAGCTAGCACCTCGATACATCGGACCATACCAGACTCAGGCAAGACGTAGAGAAGTGGCATGTTAGCTCAGCCTACCAGAAAGTTTGTCAGCCGTGCATGATGTGTTCCATGTGTCTCAGCTGAAGAAGTGTTTGTGAGTGCCAGAAGAGAAATTGCCAACCGAGGATCTCGAAGTTCAAGAGGAGCTAACATATATCAAGAAGCCAACTCAGATTCTGGAGACAGCAGACAGAGTCACTCGAAGAAGCACCATCAGAATGTGCAAAGTCAAGTGGGGCCATCATTCAGAGGAAGAAGCAACCTGAGAAAGAGCAGATGATCTAAAAGCCAAATATCCCGAACTCTTTGATAGCCAACCCTGAATCTCGAGGGCGAGATTCTTTTTAAGGGGGTAGGTTTGTAACACACTGAATTTGGGGGTATAAAATTTCTTCTCTAATACATACCAAATTCAGGTGTTACTCCTTTTCTCACCTCTATAGTTTTTCTCTTCTATTCTCTTTAATAGGATTTTGGGTTAATTAGGGAGAGATGTATTATTTTCTTTGGAATATTAAACCCTATAGAAGATATAAATGTTTGCATCATGTTGAGCTTAAACTTTATTTTTGGTTGATGCACATGTTTGAAATATTTGAATTTGAATTGTGATTTGATTTTATTTGAATTCCCTAGAGAAAATAAAAAGAAAAGGAATTAGAAATTTAGAAGAAAAAGGAAAAGCCATTTCAGCCCAGCCGGCCTAGCTAAGCCTAGCCCCCCCCCCCCCTCCCCCCACATGCCTGCGCATCCCCGCTCCCCCTCTCCCTCTACTCGGTGGGGCCGACCTGTCGGCGTCGGTTTCCTTGACGCACATGCCCCACTCTCTCTCTGTCCCACGGGCCCCGTTCGTCAGCGTCATTGCCCGCGCTCTCGCGCTCACGCCCGTGTGTCTACTCAGCGGGCCAGCACTACCAGCTTCGCCTTCTCCGCGAACCACCGCTGACCCACACGCGCACGCACGCTGAGAAGAGCGGCCACGTCGCCTCCCCACTTGCCCCAGCTTCTTTTGAGCACCGCCCGCACCCGCTCTCTCCCTTGCCTCATTTCGCCCACGCCCACTCTCTCGCGTGCTCTGCTACCGCCGCCAGTGCCCGCACAGAGTAAAGCACCCGTTGTGTCGGCCGTACAGGACACCAGAAGCCACTCCAAGCCTTCTCGAGTGCCGTCCTAAGGTGAGGGACTCACTCTAGTGCTCGGTTTCCATTAATTCTACCCTGCCTTGGTCAATTCATGCTCACCGGAGCTCTACTGTGCCGGTTTGCCTCGCCCGCGCGACGGCTGGTCGATTCAGCCCCATCCCGAGCCCCTGCTTTGGTCCGTAGTGTTTCCCCCTCGCCGGAGCTAGTCCTAGCCTTAGTGCGCCTGATTCCCCCTCTCTATGGCCGGGATTCCGCACCGGAGTTACCCCGACCCACCAGGAGCACCCTCTCCGTCGTTCTCTCACCTTCGGTCCCGTTCTCGTGATCGGAGTCCCGCAAGTGAGTTCGCCGGGCCCTCCTCGTCGGTCCTCGCCAACTCCAGCGACCTCAAACCCCATGGAGCCTGCACCCACCCCGTCTCCGGCGACTTCACCGCCGTGGGAAGGAGCAGCGCCGCCCGAAGCCGTCGACCCCTAGTGTTTGATCTCAACTGTCCAATCTTAATCCAGCGGTCTGGATCTCTGGATATCGCTTCGGCACACGCTCTACCCCTAGGCCCCATCTGTTGGTCGCCTGTGCCCTCTGGCGCTGGGCCCGACCAGTCATCCCACCTCCCATCCCTAGTTGCTGACCCCCTAGCCCGCCTGTTAGCACTCACCCGCACACGCCCCCGCTTAGATCTAATCCTAGCTGTTGATCTGTAATCGGGCGGCTGAGATCACTTGATACCCGTTTGTTTGGGAAACTTGTTAAAAGAACCCTTGGCTTTTTAGAAAATAACACGTGGTCCCGTTTTAATGCGCTTAGGCCCCTGATTTCTTGCAGAGAAGCCCCTGGACTTCATTTTTATCACAAAAATAGGTCTAATTTAGTATTTTGAATTCCAAAACTTGTTTATTTCATATCATTTGCATATGAACTCCAAATTGGGTGGTTCAAATTGCAAAATGTTCACAAAATTATTTGTACCTGTTTAAATTATTATCTTTCACTATTTGCATGTATTAATTTTATGTATATGCTATATGTTGATTTAAAGTGATGGAGAGTTTATTAAAAGGAAAATAAAAAGGAAAACACTAATGGTAGTTAAGTGATTAACTTTGTGAAATTAATCTCAAGTAATATATGGTCCCACCCTAGGAATAACTTTTTGTAGTTCATTAAGATAACTATAGTTAAGTTATGTGAACCACTGAGATAGACAATACTTAGAGAACCACCAACCTCTATGTGTATTTACCTGCCCTAGAACCTAGATTTCACTTTGGTGTTTATACTTTTCTATTGAACTTATGTTCACTTGATTACACATGTTTGGTGTACTATTTCTTTATCATTTCCCAAATGTGTTGAATGAATGATTGCTTTGCGTAGACAACGAGCAGTTCGAGGTTTTCTAGTGTGTTGCAGGAGACTTCCCTAAGCAGCAACCTGGTGAAGGCAAGTGTCCTTTGACCCATTATGTCCTATTTACTTTATAACTCAATGTCCTGCATTACATAATTAAAACCTAAGAATTGACTAGCTTTGTATTTACCTTGTCCTTGATTACCTTTTGGGTTTATTATGGTTAGCTTAATGCTATTGCTTTACTTTAATCAACGAACATGATGAGAACATTTATGATACGATGATGTTATCTTGATTATGATGATGATATTATGATACTTTAGGGGAGTTAGGCTGTTTCCTGAGTACCTCTCAGTAAGGACCTATTCGTTGAGAGACCACCCAGAAAAACAGTACAACCATGAGGGTGGAATGGGACATATTTAGCTGATTAATTAGATGAACTTAAGGGTGTAGTTGGCTTTGTCTTAGGGCAGTCAATGGGGGCCGGGGCATAGTGCTTGCTCTGCTATGGGTGGGTGCCGAGGTTCATTTGATTTGGTTTTGTTAGTCACCCACCTTAGGGAGGAGTACTGTGTTTGTACGACTAGCGAAACCTAACGAGCAACTGCACACCAGGGGAATCTTTGTAAAGGCTACGTAGTGAATCCCTGGCCATTCACCTTGGTAGTGAAGATCGGGTCTGTACAACCCAGGCTGGGAATGGATCACAACTCGTCGGTAAAGTGTGCAACCTCTGCAGAGTGTTAGAAACTGGTATATCAGTCCTGCTCACAGTTAACACAAGCCTTGGGTCGTCTTTAATTAGAATAACTTTGGATATTTCTATGATGATGATAAATAGTGATGATTATAACTGTGGCTTCTAGTATTTTCTCTTGGAGGGAGTACTTTTGGGTTATAACTTGGTTTGATTACTAAAACTTGGCTTTTTACTAGTAATAAATACCTGACTGACTAAAAGCAACTGCTTTGAGCTTAACTCCACATACAGCTAGTCCACTTTAACCAAACACAACATTTTGTAAGTGCGATCAAACCTAAGTGAGGGTTTTGGTGATTTAATGACAAAACAAATAAGGGTACTAACAAGTTTGTTCCCAGTATATGTTTAGAATGTACAGGAACTAAAGGAAGTATCAAGGACAAAAGAAACACATATGCAGTTCCCTTGAAAGGACTCCATGCGACGAACGTATAAAACTTTATGTATATCTTGAGTCACATGATGTAATTCTTCCTTAGTAGTTTTCGCACAGGTAATTGTGTTTGCTATAGCTCAAGCCTTCAAATTCAAAAGCTATTTTTGAAAACCAAAAATCTCTTGAACGTTCTATGGTTGATCGTGGTTAGGTTTTAGAAATTGAGAGTGTTTTTGTTGAAAAGCAATTGAGCTTCTTTAGCTGCAGTTGAGCTTTTCAGCTGAACTAAACTTTAGCTGAGTTGAGCTTCTTCAGCTACAGTTGAGCTTTTTCAGCTGAGCTGAACTTCAGCTGAGTTGAACTTCTTCAACTGCAGTTGAGATTTTTCAACTACAGTTGAGCTTTCTCAACTCCAGATGAACTTCAACTTCAACTATGAACCTCTTTGACCATACACCAGTTGAACTTGCCTCCGGGCAGTTGAACTGGGGTTTTCTCTCCTAAACTCTCTGGTCAAGACCAGTTGAACTGGTCCTGAGGGGTAGTTCAACTGGTCTCTGACCCCTCTGACCTCTAACAAACAGTCTACAAGTAAGACTGGCAAACAGGTCGACAGAGTCGTCTAGGGCGGTTCAACCGGTTTTGTCAACTTGGTCAGACTGCGGGTCAGTCTGCCAGTCAGTCTGATAGTCAGAGTGGCAGACAGTCTGCCTGACCTACCAGAGGCGGTTCAACCGCCCCCTAGGACAGTTCAACCGTTTTAGACGGGGTCCTAGCTCAAACGTCTAGTTTTTGAGTCGTGACTATAAATAGGACCCCACACCCCTCTTTTTAAGGCTGCTGAACACACCCACATCCATTGCTCACCTAACATGAGACAAAAGCACTCCTCTCCCCTCTCTCTCTCACACACTTAAGTCTTGCTCTAGATTCAACTTGGTTGAAGGAGCTCTTTGGTGTGAGGCTTGTGCTCATGAATTTGGTTTTCCTCTCCCATCTCATTTAAGTTCTTGAACTTGTTGCAAACATCTCTTGTGCATTCTTGGTGTTCTTGAAACCCTAGGTTTCAAGACGATTTGAGGTTTCTTGGGAGTCTCCAAATTTGTGGACGACCCCAAGAAGTTTGTAATCCCGCTCATGTGAGCAACATTTGAGATAAGGAATCCCTTGACCTTGGTGGTCGGGTTTTGGAGGATTAGCGTTGAAAAAGACCCGGCCCTTTGTGGGCTCCTCAACGGGGAGTAGGACACCTTTGTGGTGTGGCCAAACCTTGGGATAAATCTTGTGTCTCGTGTTCTTGCTTGCTTTGTGCTTGAGATCTTTTGTTAGCAAGATAGACATATAGATTTTCTCGCTGTGTGGATCTTGTGGTGAAATAGCTTTCATATCTTGACTCTCCACACTTTGTCTATTAGTTACATTTTTTCTTCTCGAAAGGATTCACAACATATATTTTCACTTAGCTTATAGTCTATAGTTTGCAAAACAGGTGGATTGGTTTAGAGTGGTTCAACTTACTCGTGTAGCAGTTGAACTGACCTACACCAGTTGAACTGTAGATTTAACAATCTTTCGAAGTTTGTTTTGAAAATTTTCAGATTAGCCTATTCACCCCCCCCCCCTCCGCTCTAGGCTACTTTCAATTGGTATCAGAGCTTCGTACCTCATTTTATGCTTAACCGCATGAGAAAACGATCATGTCTACTCAAAGGGACCATGTGGATCCTCTTCTCGAGGAAATCCCTACCACTTCTTCCGGTGAGGAAATGTACCCCAAGGTCCTCGACCTCGCCATGAAGATTGTCGAAAAGATGTTCCTCAAAATGAAAGAGGAAGATGCAAACAAAAGGGCCGAAGAAGAAGAATCATGAAGAAAGGCTAAAGATGACAAAGGAAAAGGAAAAATTGAATACAATGATGAATTGGTAGAACTTTTGGTGTCAGGTGATGAGCAAGGTAAGTCTCACCACCAAAGGATCATCCACCAAAAGTAAAAGTAACGAGTTCAATAAAGTTCAATTTGATTATTCTAGAAATTTTATTCTCAACTTCTCTTCTGCTCCACTTGGAAAGTTACCAACTCTTAGTGAGTTGAACTATGAAGAGTTGACCGATAAAATGAAGTCACATTTAATCGGTGTACATCCTAGTCTTTGGGAGATTGTTATTATAGGTATGAATAAGCCCACCCAAGGAGAAGAGATGACACCAGAAATGATGCAAGAAGTGCATCGCAATGCTCAAGCGGTGAGCATAATAAAAGGAAGCCTTTGTCCGGAAGAGTATCGGAAAGTCCAAGGAAAAGAGGACGCTCGTGACATTTGGAACATTCTAAAACTATCACACGAAGGAGACCCCAAAGCTAAGAGACATAGAATTGAAGCTTTGGAGAGTGAGCTTGCACAATACGATTAGACTAAGGGTGAGTCACTCCAATCACTCTTTGGTCGGTTAATGGTGTTGGTCAACAAAATAAGAGTGCTTGGGAGTGAAGATTGGAGTGACTCCAAGGTCACTAGGCTATTTATGAGAGCATATAAAGAAAAGGACAAGAGTCTAGCAAGAAGGATAAGGGACTGTGATGACTATGAGGAGATGACTCATCATCAATTATTTGCTAAGATTCAACAACATGAGTCCAAAGAAGCCCCAATCAAGACAAGAGACTCTCATGCCTTGATATCGAATGAACAAGATTCTTCCAAGAAAAGCAGAGACCACAAGTCAAAGAAAGTGGTCGAAACATCAAGTGATGAAGAAAGTTCGAGTGATGAAGACACAGCTATGTTCATTAGAACTTTCAAGAAGTTTGTAAGGAAAAATGATAAGTATCAAAGAAAAGGAAAGAAGAGGGCATGTTATGAATGTGGCCAAACCGGTCATTTAATAGCGGATTGTCCAAATAAAAAGGAACAAGAAGCCAAGAAGGACTACAAAAAGGATAAGTTCAAAAAGGGAGGCAAAACAAGGGATACTTCAAGAAGAAGTATGTCCAAGCCCATATTGGTGAAGAATGGAAGTTCAACGAAGAGAGTTCTAGCTCCGAAGAAGAGGAAGAGGTGGAAAACATCACCATCCAATCTACCTCCAGCTCGCAACTCTTCACCAACCTCCACGACGATTCCTACACTCCTACTTGCCTCATGGCAAAAGGAGATAAGGTACATTTGTTTAATATTGATTTTATAGATGATGATGATGATGATGATCAACTTGCAATGAAAAATAAAATGATTAAACAATTTGGTTTAAATGGATATAATGTAATCACCAAATCAATGGAGAAGCTAGATAAAAGAAAAGCAACTCTAAATGCTCAAGAAGACTTACTCATCCTTGAAAAGGAGAGAAACCTAGAGCTTCAAGGGTTGCTATCCAATAAGGATGAAATGCTCGAAGTTTTGACTAAGGAAATGTCCTTAGTCAAAATAACTATAGAGGATAATAAGAAAAAATTGTCATTGCTAAAACCTCTATAGTTAGTATTGCAATGAAAAAGAAGCACTTGAATCAAGCCTATTAAGCTTGACAGTTCAAAACTAAGAACTACAAGTGCAACTTGAAACATGCAAGAACTTCACCACTTCATCCTTAGTGGTAGAGTCCAAAGCTAGCTCCTCTAAGAGTAATAATTGCAAACATTGCTCAAAATATCATGCTTCTTGTTGCTTGACTAACCATGAAAGGAAGAACAGTTCAAAGGTTGAAGTCAAGAAAATATTGAAGAAATGTTCTAGCACTGATGGGTTCAAGAAAGTTGAACCCAAGTGCAAATCCTTAAAGCCCAACAATGGGAGAAAGGGGCTTGGGTACAACTTTCATAAGGTGAACCCTAGCGTAGAGCATAAGGGTTGGAGATCCCCTAAGTTCATAGAAGGAACTACCCTATATGATGCCTTGGGGAGGATCCATCCTTCAAACGACAAGTCAACTCAAGTTAAAGTGAACTTGAGAAACACAAAGGATAAAATGAAGAATATTATCTCCACAAATGGAGAGATATCTAAAGTTCCTATCTCCCACTCCTATCTTTGTGATTGCATGTTAACATGGGATTCAGGAAAATTGGTAGTGAAATATGTGGGTGCCTACACAAAGAGAAAGGTTATGAAAAGGAGTGTGTGGGTACCCAAGGCCATAACTAACACTGCAGGACCCAATTCAATTTGGGTACCTAAAAGCATAGCATAAACTTGTTTTGCAGGTCTACTCCTCTGGTGGGTCAAGCTGGGTGCTTGATAGTGGATGTACAAATCACATGACCGGGGAGAAAGACATGTTTCACTCCTTGCAACTAACTCAAGAAGCACAAGAAATTGTGTTTGGAGATAGTGACAAGAGTGAAGTAATTGGTATCGGTAATATTCCCATCTCTGACCACCAGTCACTCTCAAATGTTTTGTTAGTTGATTCATTAAGCTTAACTTGATGTCCGTTTCACAGCTTTGTGGAATGGGTTATGATTGCTTGTTTACTGATGTTGATGTGAAGATCCTTAGAAGGGAAGATTTCTCTGTTGCTTTTATAGGTCGCTTGAAGGGCAAACTCTATCTTGTTGATTTCACAACAAGTAGGGTGATGCCTGAGACTTGTTTAGTGGCAAAATCCAACAAGGGTTGGCTTTGGCATCGCCGGCTAGCTCATGTTGGCATGAGGAACTTGGCCAAACTTCAAAAGGATAATAACATCATTGGACTAACAAATGTTATGTTTGAGAAAGATAGGATATGTGGCGCATGTCAAGTAGGAAAGCAACATGGCGTTCCACATCAATCAAAGAATGTGGTCACAACTAAGAGACCTTTGGAGCTTCTACATATGGACCTTTTCGGTCCAGTGACCTACATAAGTATTGGAGGCAGTAAGTATGGATTAGTCATTGTTGATGATTTTTCTCGCTTCACCTGGGTTTTCTTTTTAAGTGATAAAGGTGAAACCCAAGAAACATTGAAGAAGTTTATGAGAAGAGCTCAAAATGAGTTTGAGTTAAAAAATCAAGAAAGTGAAAAGCGACAATGGAACGGAGTTCAAGAATACAGGTGTTGAAGAGTTCTTAGGTGAAGAAGGGATCAAACATGAGTTCTTGGTCCCCTACACTCCACAACAAAATGGTGTGATGGAAAGGAAGAATCAAACACTTATTGAAGCCTCTAGAACCATGTTGGATGAATAAAAGACACCTGACAACTTCTGGGCAGAGGCAGTCAACACCTCTTGTCATGCAATCAGCCGTCTTTATCATCATAAGATTTATAAGAAGACTGCCTATGAGCTTCTCACCCGTAACAAACCTAAAGTTGATTACTTTAGAGTCTTTGGTTGCAAATGCTTCATTCTTAACAAGAAAGTCAAGAGCTCGAAGTTTGCTCCTAGAGTGGACGAGGGTTTCTTGCTTGGCTTATGCATCAAATGTTGTAGACGTGACATTTGATGAATCTAATGGCTCGCAAGGGCATATCTCTAGTAATATTGTAGGAAATGAAATCCCACCTTGTGAGGCTATCAAAAAGCTCGCAATAGGTGAATTGAAGCCACAAGAAAAGGATGATGATGAAGGGAGGATTTGGATGACAAATGGAGTCATTGATGGGGGTGCCAAAGTGGTTGGTGACAATCCTTCCACCCAAGCAAACCCATCAACCTCAAGTCACCCAATCCTTGAAGAAGTGCTTCTACCACAAGATATGCCAACCATTGTGGAAAATGAGCAAGAAGAAGTTGCTAGTGAAGAACCTCTTGAACAAGATGAAAGTGATGATCAAATTCAGAGGCATCCTCTGGTGCCTCATCCTCGAGTTCACCAGGGCATTCAAAGAGATCATCCTATGGACAACATCCTGGGTAGCATCAGGAGAGGGGTAACAACTCGATCTCATTTAGCAAATTTTTGTGAATTTTACTCGTTTGTCTCCTCTCTTGAACCACTTAAGGTAAAAGAAGCACTAAGCGATCTAGACTGGATCATTGCTATGCAAGAAGAGCTTAACAACTTCACAAGAAATGAAGTCTGGTCCTTAGTAGCAAGACCTGTAACACCCACTTTGTAAATTGCTAGAAATAATATCAATAGAGAAACATTTTCTCTTTATGTGAGTTTGATGCATCATCCTATGTGAACACCATGTCCAAGAACAATTAAATCAATGCATCATGCTGAATATTTTTGTGTGCATTTCTGTGACAATATTATAATAATGCAAAAAGAAATAGGTGAATATCCAAATGCGGATTTTAATCCTAAATAATCCTAGAATTAAGAAAAGAGAGAAGGAGGAGGTTATATAAAATAGAGGAAAGTAAATGTATGAAAGAATACATTTTTGTCCCCACTAATATTTTAATTTAAGTGTTTAACCCAGTTAAGAAGCTCACAAACAAGTTTAAATTCAAATGGGGATTTAAATTTGAAAATAGGAAATAAAACATAAAAAGAAAAAGATAAAGGAGCTTACCTGGGCCCTGGCGTTCCATTCCGGCCCATCTAAGGTGTTCTCCACGCGAGCCCAGCTGGAGGAAAAGTGGCGCCGACAACCGGGACCCACGGTGCGGTCTCTCGCCCGCGCGCTGAGGGAATGACAGCTGGAGCCACTCCGCGCAAGCCCCTCACGCCAGTCGCTGGATCTGCGGACCCACATGTCATCGTCCATCGCCCTTGTCTCACTGTCGCGTGGGCCTATTTGGTCAGCGCTTTCTCCTCCACGTTCCGAGTCCGCCGCGAGCTCCGCGCGCCGTTGCAACAGCCGTCGCTCTGATTGGGGGTTTAGGTAGAGATTTGCCCCGCGGCCTGGGCATAAAGACCTCAACGCGTCCGCCTCCGAACCTATCCTCTCGCGGGAACCGTTGACCACCACGAACGGAGAGGAACCGAGAGCCGCCGCAGCCGCAGTGCCCGCTGTGGCTGAAGCACAGCGATTGCCATCGTCGGGCTGACCTGAGCCATTGTGGGAGCTTCGCCTCGACACCCTGAGGATATCCGTGGTCTATCCACGCAAGATTTGGGGTCAGGGGTGGCGTGAATTGGTCGTCGGAGGAAAAGCTCCAGCCGTGCGCCTGCACATCACCGTGGGCAGCTCTTTTGCGTCCACGATTCGAGGTATGTATTCATCGCCTGTGCCCGTTTTCGTCACCGTATCGTGTAGCACTGGTCCAATTAGAGGTAGTTGCGTCATCACCGGAGATTCGCTTCACCGGTGTTGGGATTCCGCCGTAGGATTCATGTAGCGCCGTGGACCGAGTCTTGCACGTGGTGTCGGCCGAAATTTGTTTGGGAATTGAGTTCAGGGGGTCGTCAATCTCGTGGGGGCCGAACAAATTTGGGTCTGGCGCTCGGGTTGGCCGGATTCGTGGGCTCCGGTGACCCCGCCGCCGCGCGCAGTGGCTGGTTGGGTGGCTCGGCTGGGTTGAAGACGAAGCCTCCGCGGCCGTCGGATCAAGATCTGGCGGTCACGAGCTTATACCGGTTCAACGCGTAGATCTAACCATTGATCTCAATCGGGCGGCTGAAACGAGTTTAGGATAAAGGAAGATCTCTACCGTTGGTCTCCGATCCGACGTTAGTAATCGAGTACCGGTTCACGTAAAGTCCTGATCTAATCTGGGCCGCTCAGTTCAGATCGTGCGGCCGAGATTCAACCGTACCCTTTCGCGCTGGCACTTTTATTAAAGAGCCCCTGGAAAAACAAAAAATCAACCCGCCATCCACGCGGGGTTAGCTCTGTGTCTATAGATATTTACCCTGAGACCCCTGAGCTTCGGCTTATTTGAGGCCCAGTCCAGTGCGGTTTGAAATTGATTAACTGAATTAGAAAATAGATTTTTAATATGAAAACAATTACTATAACTTGATAAATTCATAGAAAATCCATTTTTAGTCCAAATTACTTCATTCCAGTTGCTAAAATTTTGTAATATTGTTCTCTTTCACCTAGAGTCTCTGTTATGTCATGAAAACAGTAAGAAATTTATTTATCACTTAATCTTATTCTAAACACATAAAACCTTTGAAAATGCATAACTTAAAATCTATAACTCAGAAAATTATGATTCCTGTTCCTAGGATTTTATTTTATTGAGTAGAATATTTCTGTGTATTTTGTTTATATGTTTGGTGTAATGTTAATTTCTCTATATGCACTGTGCTTGTTTGTATTGTGGCGAGTAGAAGAGCCCGTTGCTGAGGATCCTGGTGAGCAGCAAGTTGAAGTAGCTGAGCAGGAGCTCATTGAAGGCAAGTTGTGCCCTTGACCACATTTTTACCCAATAATGTTCTTTAATATCACTTATCCATGCATAGGTTAATTTTGATGGGGCCCAATAGGTCACCCTAGATTTGTTGATCTCATTACCTTGTTTACCCCTGAATCACTTGGGTAGTTTTGCTATTGCTTTACATGGTTTTGGGATAATCATTTATTATATCTATGTTCCAATTATTCTTGTTATTCTGTTTATGTTCATGTTGAGATCATTAATGTTAATTGGAACATAGAGCTTAACTTGAGAACCACGTGCCACCACAAGGGAGGAATGGGACCCCTTGGCTGACTAATTAGGAAAGCTAGTGGAAGACTACCTTACCCGAAAGGGGCAAGGGCAGTAGGGGAGTGGTCAGTGTAGGGAGGTCCCTGGTTGATTTTGCTGCGATGGCAGTCAGCCAGGAACCCTGCATTGGAACTTCCTATAAACTGTAGCGGGTTTTCGGAAGCTAGTGGAACTTTGTAAAGGCCTCGTAGTGTTGCCCTGCCGCGCTTCCTAGGTAGAGGTGTATGGGATTCATGACCCCTTGGCAGATGGGTAACATGACTTGTGGGTAAAGGGTACAACCTCTGCAGAGTGTAAAACTGGTATACTAGCCGAGCTCACGGTCATGAGCAGCTCAGGACTCTCTGATGTTTAAATTATGGAACTTAAATTCAATTTTGACATTTGCATTGCATGGGTTTGTTATTAATTTTGTTCTATTACTTTACTTATGGTTTGGTATTTACTTACACTTAGTAATTGCTAATAAAATTTTGACCAACTACTTAAAAGCAATGCTCAGCTTTAACCCCTATCATTGATTAGCCTTACACATCGCATGAACTCACACCTTTGTGAGTTTATGTCCACTGGTTCCCCACAACTTGTTGAGCTATGATCATGTGTGAGCTCACCCTTGCTGTCTCACACCCCCCCCACAGGAGATGATCAGGTGGTTCAGGAGGAGCCGCCTAACACTGAGGAGTTCGATCTGATCTAGGTGGCGTTTCCCAGTCGACATTGGCGCCGACGATCCTTAGTTCGTTTTATCTTTATTATTTTATTTTATAATAAGTCTTCCGCTATGTAATAAATACTCTGATGTATTATGACATTTATCTCTATACACTCTGTTATTATATATGTTGTCATCTTGGCGCATGTATGAGATGCACCCGGCTTGTTCCTTAAAACCGGGTGTTACAGAAGTGGTATCAGAGGAAATGTTGACTGTAGGACGAGACCTAGATAGAGATGGACAAACCCTTTTCTACTTACCTTACTCTGACTCATTCTATACTCATCTCATCTTGATCTCGTCTCACCTTTTTGCTATTCTACTCTGATCATTCTTATCTTTTCTACTCTAAGACAAGATGGATTTCACACCTTGGAATCCTATGACTATGATCTTTCTAAGAGATAGGGAACCTAAGACAAATTAAAACTATTTTCTCTATTTAAAATGTTGTTTGATTGTGCTGATGCTAAATGCCTGATTTGCTTCTTTGATTGAGTGAATTATGGACATCTTAGTATGTGCCACCATAAGGTATTGAATTAGCTAGGATAGGTAAGATATTAATCTGCTTAGCTAATAAAATTCCCCAAAGTAACCTGATTTGTAAATACGTGCCTTGTCTATTATCTTCTTACCATATGTATCTAACTCAGATGGTCAATACCAGGAGGGGTGGTGGAATTGATTTGCCTCCTAACCGACACACTCGAAGAATTTATAGACAACCTCAGCCACAGCCTGCAGAGATGAATCCTCCTAATCCTCCACCAGGCGGAGTTGACCCACTGGTTGCTGCTCAGATGGCGGTGATGCAGCAAATGGCGGACACCATGGCTGATATGCGTGCCCAGATGCAGCAAGAACGCCAAGAGATGCGTCAGGAAAGAGAAGACATACGCCAGGAGTTGCGCCAGGAGCGAGATGAGATACGCCAAGAAAGGAGGGCGCAACAACAGCAGCTGCAACAGCAACTTCAACAACAGCAACAGCAGCAACAAGTACCACTGCCTCCACCACCACCACCACCAGTTCCACCCCGAGACAAGCATAGAGAGTTCATGAGTCATAAGCCACCTACATTCGCAAGCTCACCTGATCCACTGGACGCGGATGATTGGCTGAAGTCCGTTGAGAAGATGCTGAATATTGCACAGTGCACGGACCGGGAGAAGGTTTTATATGCTTCTGGACGTCTGACTGGTCCTGCTGCTGACTGGTGGGATTCTTATACTGCTGCCCATGATGCTGCGGATACTATTACTTAGGCAGAGTTCAGTACACAATTCAGGAACTACCATATTCCAGCTGGTATGATAAAGATCAAGAAGAAGGAATTTCTGTTGCTGAAGCAAGGAAGTATGTCAGTCAGCGAGTACCGCGACAAGTTTATTCAGTTATCCAGATATGCCCCTGAAGAAGTTGCTGAAGACGAGAGGAAGCAGGAGCATTTTATTGAAGGACTTAATGGACCACTGCAGTATGCTCTAGTGGCACACACATTTCCATCATTTCAGAGACTGTTGGATAAGGCTCTTGCTATTGAACACAAGCGTGTTCAACTGGGTGATTTGAAGAGAAAGGCTATCTCACAAGGACAGGGTAGCAGCAGTGTTCGTCCTCGCTACAGTTCACCACAGGGTACACCGACTCGACCAGGAGGACCACGCCCAGTTCAGCAATCTCCACTGAGGACTCCACCTCCTCGACAGGCTACCCCCACTGGCACCCGACGAAGTTTTCAGGACAGAGTCCGGGCACTCAATGTTTCAAGTGTGGGAAGATTGGTCATTATGCAAATGTCTGCCCACAGAGGATTGCTGCTACTCCAGTTCAGAACAAGCAACAAACCCCTGGCAAGGGATATTCTATTGCCAAGGTTAATCAAGTCAGCGTTGATGCTACTCCGGATGGAGGGGACCTCGTAATTGGTATGTTTTATGTTAATGCAATTCCTGCAACCATATTATTTGATTCTGGTGCTACACATTCATTCATGTCTGCTAGATATGCCAACACAAATGAAATACCACTGCTAAATATGAGAAAACCCATGATAGTAATTACACCTAAAGGGCCTGTTGAGGCGAATCAAATGACACGTAGATTGACATTAACCATTATGGGTAGAGAATTTGGAGCTACTGCTATAATATTGGAGTCAAGCAGTATAGATTTGATCCTTGGTATGTCATGGCTAAGAAAGGCAAAGGCCGTTATAGCATGTGGTAGAGGTACCGTAGAACTCACTACTACTAAAGGAGAAAGGTTTCAAGTTAATATTGCAGTAACCTCCTCATCCATGCGTGCAATGTTCTTTATGCCTGAGGAGTTTGTTGGTGACAATATCCGGGTGGTTAGAGATTTTCCGGATGTCTTTCCAGAGGAGTTACCAGGGATGCCACCTGATAGAGAAGTTGAGTTTGTTATTGACCTCTTACCTGGAACCGCCCCTATTTCTAAACGGCCATATAGGATGTCCGTAGAGGAGTTGAAGGAACTTAAGAAGCAGTTAACTGAGTTACAAGAGGCTGGGTACATTCGTCCGAGTTCCTCACCTTGGGGAGCACCGGTCTTGTTTGTACAGAAGAAGGATGGATCGCAGCGGATGTGTGTGGATTATAGATCTCTTAATGATGTTACGGTGAAGAACAAGTATCCGTTGCCCCGTATTGAGGATTTATTTGATCAGATGCGAGGTGCTAGAGTATTCTCGAAGATTGATCTCCGATCCGGTTACCATCAGATGAGGATTAGACCATCGGATATTCCCAAGACGGCTTTCTCGACTAGATATGGATTATATGAGTTTACTGTTATGTCGTTTGGATTAACCAATGCACCAGCTTATTTTATGAACTTAATGAACAAGGTGTTTATGGAGTATTTGGACAGATTCGTCGTGGTATTCATCGACGATATTCTTATTTATTCTCAGAGTGATAGTGATCACGAGGAACATCTGAGGTTGGTGCTACAGAAGCTACGAGATAATCAACTCTATGCCAAGTTCAGCAAGTGCGAGTTTTGGATTGGCGAAGTGCCATTTCTTGGTCATATTATTTCTAATGGAGGAATAGCAGTGGATCCTGCTAAGGTTAAGGAGATAATGGAGTGGAGAGTACCCACTACAGTTACTGAGATTCGGAGTTTCTTAGGACTTGCTAGATATTATCGGAGGTTTATCGAAGGATTTTCTAAGATTGCCAAGCCTATGACTTCGCTTTTGGAGAAAGGAAAAGAATTTAAGTGGGACGAGAAGTGTCAAGACAGCTTTGATCTATTGAAGAAGAGGTTGATGTCGCCACCAGTTTTGGTTATGCCAGACTTACAAAAAGGATTTGATATCTATTGTGATGCATGTGGCCAAGGCTTAGGATGTGTGCTCATGCAAGAAGGACATGTGATTGCTTATGCTTCTCATCAGTTACGGAGGCATGAATTGAACTACCCCACTCATGACTTGGAATTGGCAGCCGTTGTGCATGCGCTTAAGATTTGGAGACACTACATCATGGGAACTAAGTGCCAAGTATATACGGACCATAAGAGCCTGAAGTATATATTCACTCAGAAGGATCTCAATCTTAGGCAACGCCGTTGGTTAGAGCTCATTAAGGACTATGATTTGGAGATTCATTACCACCCAGGCAAGGCAAATTTGGTTGCAGATGCCTTGAGTCGCAAGGAGCATGTTCATTCAGCTATTGTTGCCCAGCTACCCGATGAGATTGTTGAGGACTTCAGGAGACTTAACCTGGGGATAGTTGCTCATACTAAGGGAGTTACTATTGATGTGGAACCTACTTTGGAGCAAGAGATCCGCAAAGGACAAATTGGTGATGCTAAAATAAAAGAGATTAAGGATCTGATTACTGAAGGTCGAGTTCCGGAATTCACGGAAGATGAGCAGGGCACTGTATGGTTCAAGAATAGGATGTGTGTCCCTGATATTAAAAGCCTTCGGGAGACTATTTTAAAGGAGGCCCATGATTCGGATTATTCTATTCATCCTGGTAGTACCAAGATGTATCAGGATTTGAAGCGGAAGTATTGGTGGTATGGATTGAAAAGAGATGTGGCTGCACATGTGGCTATGTGCGATGTATGTCAAAGAGTTAAGGCGGAACACCAGAGGCCAGCTGGACTATTGCATCCACTGAAGATACCCGAGTGGAAATGGGAAGAGATTGGTATGGATTTCATTACTGGATTGCCTCGCACCCAGAAAGGATATGATGCTATATGGGTGATTGTGGATAGATTGACTAAAGTGGCTCACTTTATTCCTGTCAAGACTACTTATAAAGGTTCTCAGTTGGCAGAGTTATATATGGCCCGGATTGTGTGTTTACATGGAGTACCAAAGAAGATCGTGTCCGATCGAGGTTCGCAGTTTACCTCAAGGTTTTGGAGAAGCTTTCATGAGAACATGAGTACAAAGTTGAATTTTAGTACGGCTTATCACCCTCAGACTGATGGACAGACTGAAAGGACTAATCAAGTATTGGAAGATATGTTGAGAGCATGTGCTCTTCAGCATGGAGGAAGTTGGGAGAAGAGTCTACCTTATGCTGAATTCTCATATAATAATAGTTATCAGACCAGTCTGAAGATGTCACCTTTTGAAGCTTTATATGGGAGGAAGTGCAGGACTCCTTTGTATTGGGATCAGACTGGAGAAAGACAATTCTTTGGGCCTGAATTGATTCAAGAAGCAGAAGAACAAGTTCGTATAATTCGAGAGAATTTGAGAGTGGCTCAAACCAGGCAAAAGAGCTATGCTGATAATAGACGAAGACCACTGGAATTTGAAGAAGGAGATTATGTGTATCTAAAGGTGTCACCACTGCGTGGAATGAGGAGATTTAAAGTTAAGGGCAAATTGTCCCCTCGCTATATTGGACCATTCTTGATCTTTAGGCGAGTTGGAGAGATGGCATACCAACTCGAGTTACCTGCTAGTCTATCGGATGTGCATAACGTGTTCCACGTATCTCAACTAAAGAAGTGTCTCCGCGTCCCTGAGGAACAGTTACCCATGGAAGAGCTTAGTGTTCAAGGTGATTTGACTTACACGGAGTACCCAATCAAGATTTTGGATACTTTGACTCGGGTTACGAGAAATAAGGTGATAAAGATGTGTAAAGTACAATGGAGTCACCACGGTGAAGATGAAGCAACTTGGGAAAGAGAAGAAGAGCTTCGCATAGATTTTCCCCACCTTTTCCCTCATTCTTCCTAAATCTCGAGGACGAGATTATTTTTAAGGGGGGTAGGATTTGTAACACCCACTTTGTAAATTGCTAGAAATAATATCAATAGAGAAACATTTTCTCTTTATGTGAGTTTGATGCATCATCCTATGTGAACACCATGTCCAAGAACAATTAAATCAATGCATCATGCTGAATATTTTTGTGTGCATTTCTGTGACAATATTATAATAATGCAAAAAGAAATAGGTGAATATCCAAATGCGGATTTTAATCCTAAATAATCCTAGAATTAAGAAAAGAGAGAAGGAGGAGGTTATACAAAATAGAGGAAAGTAAATGTATGAAAGAATACATTTTTGTCCCCACTAATATTTTAATTTAAGTGTTTAACCCAGTTAAGAAGCTCACAAACAAGTTTAAATTCAAATGGGGATTTAAATTTGAAAATAGGAAATAAAACATAAAAAGAAAAAGATAAAGGAGCTTACCTGGGCCCTGGCGTTCCATTCCGGCCCATCTAAGGTGTTCTCCACGCGAGCCCAGCTGGAGGAAAAGTGGCGCCGACAACCGGGACCCACGGTGCGGTCTCTCGCCCGCGCGCTGAGGGAATGACAGATGGAGCCACTCCGCGCAAGCCCCTCACGCCAGTCGCTGGATCTGCGGACCCACATGTCATCGTCCATCGCCCTTGTCTCACTGTCGCGTGGGCCCATTTGGTCAGCGCTTTCTCCTCCACGTTCTGAGTCCGCCGCGAGCTCCGCGCGCCGTTGTAACAGCCGTCGCTCTGATCGGGGGTTTAGGTAGAGATTTGCCCCGCGGCCTGGGCATAAAGACCTCAACGCGTCCGCCTCCGAACCTATCCTCTCGCGGGAACCGTTGACCACCACGAACGGAGAGGAACCGAGAGCCGCCGCAGCCGCAGTGCCCGCTGTGGCTGAAGCACGCGATTGCCATCGTCGGGCTGACCTGAGCCATTGTGGGAGCTTCGCCTCGACACCCTGAGGATATCCGTGGTCTATCCACGCAAGATTTGGGGTCGGGGTGGCGTGAATTGGTCGTCGGAGGAAAAGCTCCGCCGTGCGCCTGCACATCACCGTGGGCAGCTCTTTTGCGTCCACGATTCGAGGTATGTATTCATCGCCTGTGCCCGTTTTCGTCACCGTATCGTGTAGCACTGGTCCAATTAGAGGTAGTTGCGTCATCACCGGAGATTCGCTTCACCGGTGTTGGGATTCCGCCGTAGGATTCATGTAGCGCCGTGGACCGAGTCTTGCACGTGGTGTCGGCCAAAATTTGTTTGGGAATTGAGTTCAGGGGGTCGTCAATCTCGTGGGGGCCGAACAAATTTGGGTCTGGCGCTCGGGTTGGCCGGATTCGTGGGCTCCGGTGACCCCGCCGCCGCGCGCAGTGGCTGGTTGGGTGGCTCGGCTGGGTTGAAGACGAAGCCTCTGCGGCCGTCGGATCAAGATCTGGCGGTCACGAGCTTATATCGGTTCAACGCGTAGATCTAACCATTGATCTCAATCGGGCGGCTGAAACGAGTTTAGGATAAAGGAAGATCTCTACCGTTGGTCTCCGATCCGACGTTAGTAATCGAGTACCGGTTCACGTAAAGTCCTGATCTAATCTGGGCCGCTCAGTTCAGATCGTGCGGCCGAGATTCAACCGTACCCTTTCGCGCTGGCACTTTTATTAAAGAGCCCCTGGAAAAACAACAAATCAACCCGCCATCCACGCGGGGTTAGCTCTGTGTCTATAGATATTTACCCTGAGACCCCTGAGCTTCGGCTTATTTGAGGCCCAGTCCAGTGCGGTTTGAAATTGATTAACTGAATTAGAAAATAGATTTTTAATATGAAAACAATTACTATAACTTGATAAATTCATAGAAAATCCATTTTTAGTCCAAATTACTTCATTCCAGTTGCTAAAATTTTGTAATATTGTTCTCTTTCACCTAGAGTCTCTGTTATGTCATGAAAACAGTAAGAAATTTATTTATCACTTAATCTTATTCTAAACACATAAAACCTTTGAAAATGCATAACTTAAAATCTATAACTCGGAAAATTATGATTCCTGTTCCTAGGATTTTATTTTATTGAGTAGAATATTTCTGTGTATTTTGTTTATATGTTTGGTGTAATGTTAATTTCTCTATATGCACTGTGCTTGTTTGTATTGTGGCGAGTAGAAGAGCCCGTTGCTGAGGATCCTGGTGAGCAGCAAGTTGAAGTAGCTGAGCAGGAGCTCATTGAAGGCAAGTTGTGCCCTTGACCACTTTTTTACCCAATAATGTTCTTTAATATCACTTATCCATGCATAGGTTAATTTTGATGGGGCCCAATAGGTCACCCTAGATTTGTTGATCTCATTACCTTGTTTACCCCTGAATCACTTGGGTAGTTTTGCTATTGCTTTACATGGTTTTGGGATAATCATTTATTATATCTATGTTCCAATTATTCTTGTTATTCTGTTTATGTTCATGTTGAGATCATTAATGTTAATTGGAACATAGAGCTTAACTTGAGAACCACGTGCCACCACAAGGGAGGAATGGGACCCCTTGGCTGACTAATTAGGAAAGCTAGTGGAAGACTACCTTACCCGAAAGGGGCAAGGGCAGTAGGGGAGTGGTCAGTGTAGGGAGGTCCCTGGTTGATTTTGCTGCGATGGCAGTCAGCCAGGAACCCTGCATTGGAACTTCCTATAAACTGTAGCGGGTTTTCGGAAGCTAGTGGAACTTTGTAAAGGCCTCGTAGTGTTGCCCTGCCGCGCTTCCTAGGTAGAGGTGTATGGGATTCATGACCCCTTGGCAGATGGGTAATATGACTTGTGGGTAAAGGGTACAACCTTTGCAGAGTGTAAAACTGGTATACTAGCCGAGCTCACGGTCATGAGCAGCTCAGGACTCTCTGATGTTTAAATTATGGAACTTAAATTCAATTTTGACATTTGCATTGCATGGGTTTGTTATTAATTTTGTTCTATTACTTTACTTATGGTTTGGTATTTACTTACACTTAGTAATTGCTAATAAAATTTTGACCAACTACTTAAAAGCAATGCTCAGCTTTAACCCCTATCATTGATTAGCCTTACACATCGCATGAACTCACACCTTTGTGAGTTTATGTCCACTGGTTCCCCACAACTTGTTGAGCTATGATCATGTGTGAGCTCACCCTTGCTATCTCACACCCCCCCCCCCCCACAGGAGATGATCAGGTGGTTCAGGAGGAGCCGCCTAACACTGAGGAGTTCGATCTGATCTAGGTGGCGTTTCCCAGTCGACATTGGCGCCGACGATCCTTAGTTCGTTTTATCTTTATTATTTTATTTTGTAATAAGTCTTCCGCTATGTAATAAATACTCTGATGTATTATGACATTTATCTCTATACACTCTGTTATTATATATGTTGTCATCTTGGCGCATGTATGAGATGCACCCGGCTTGTTCCTTAAAACCGGGTGTTACAAGACCCAAGCAAAACGTCATTGGAACCAAATGGGTCTTTCGCAACAAGCAAGATGAAAACGGCGTGGTAACAAGGAATAAGGCATGGCTGGTTGCTCAAGGTTTCACTCAAGTGGAAGGACTTGACTTTGGAGAAACCTATGCACCAGTAGCAAGGTTAGAATCTATAAGAATATTAATTGTCTATGCTACTAACCATGATTTCAAGTTATATCAAATGGACGTCAAAAGTGCATTTCTAAATGGACCACTGCAAGAGTTGGTCTATGTGGAGCAACCGCCGGGCTTCGAAGATCCTAAGAAGCCAAACCATGTCTTCCTTCTTCACAAAGCGCTCTATGGGCTTAAACAAGCCCCTAGAGCATGGTATGAATGCCTTAAAGATTTCTTTCTTAAAAATTGTTTTGAAATAGGAAAAGTAGATTCTACTCTATTTACTCACAAAGTTGACAATCAATTATTTGTATGTCAAATATATGTCGATGACATTATATTTGGTAGTACCGATGAAAAGTTTTGTGAGAAATTTATTAGGGTTATGACAAATAGGTTCGAGATGTCCATGATGGGTGAGCTCAAGTACTTCCTGGGGTTCCAAGTAAAACAACTCAGAGAAGGAACCTTTTTATGCCAAACTAAGTACACACAAGACATGCTCAAGAAGTTTGGCATGGAAAAGGCAAAGCACGCCAAGACCCCAATGGTTTCAAACGGGCATCTCGATCTTATTGAAGAAGGTAAATCAGTAGATCAAAAGCTTTATAGATCTATGATATGATCTCTACTGTATTTATGTGCATCTGGACCAGATATCATGCTTAGTATGTGCATGTGTGCCCGCTTTCAAGCTAACCCGAAAGAGTGTCACCTAGTGGTTGTTAAGATAATTTTGAGATATCTAGTTCACATTCAAAACCTAGGTCTCTGGTATCCCAAAGGCTCATTTTTCGATTTATTTGGCTACTCTGACTCAGACTATGCCAGTTGCAAAGTAGATCGAAAAAGCACCTCGGGGACTTGCCAATTCCTTGGGCGGTCCCTGGTGTCGTGGAGCTCCAAGAAACAAAACTGTGTTGCACTTTCCAGTACCGAGGCTGAATACATAGCCGCTGGTGCATGCTGTGCTCAGTTGCTATGGACGAAGCAAACCTTGAGGGATTTTGGTTGTGAGTTTAAGAGAATTCCATTACTGTGTGACAATGAGACCATCATTAAACTAGCCAACAATCCCATGCAACACTCTAGAACCAAACATATAGATATAATACATCATTTTCTGAGGGACCACGAAGCAAAAGGAGATATCAAATTATGTCATGTGAACACAGAAAATCAACTAGCCGATATCTTCACAAAACCCCTCGATGAGACTAGATTTTGCTTTCTTAGGAGTGAACTAAATATTTTGGATTCTCGTAACTTAACTTGAAAACGGACACATAAATTGTTTGAATCCTTGATTGATAAAATGATTTTAGTTTGAGAGTTTCAAAAATTAGTCTTGTTCATTCAAAATATGTGTACTTTTAAGATTGAAATGAAATTTACAGTGGCATATAACTTTTTTAAAATCATTCCAAGTTCAACTGGTTCTTCCAGCTGAACTTTCAAGTTCAACTGGAGAGACTAGCTGAACCTTCAACTTCAACTAGGGAACCAACTGAACTTCAAAGTTCAACTCCAGCTCAACTGGTATTCCCCAGGAAGTTCCCTGGTTGAAACCGGTTGACCCGGTATCTAAAACCGGTTGAACTGCTCTGTTCCTGTCTAACCAGCCGTCTGATGGTCAAATATGACCGATTGACTGAGCCGCACTAGTCGTTTTTGCTGTTCACTTTTTTCAGCTTTTTACTGTTCACTTTTTCAGCTTTTTTACTGTTCACTTTTTCAGCTTTTTACTATTCATGTTGGGGGCCTTCTTCTCCGTCGAAGGTCCTCTGAGCAGAAACACCTTCGGCACGACGATATGCCGAATCTATTATCAAGGAAGCTTCGGCACAATGACACGCTTAAGACGAAGGGCAGCACCGACTCAAAGAGGAAAGGACCGCCTAGTCCCTGATATTTTATCATGATTATGATTAGTTGTCAAGGACACAAATGTAATCTTGTCCAGGCTGTGTCCCGTGCCTATAAATAGGTGAACAGTAACCCCATACTGTTCACGCTAGCTTGTAATCGCTCGCACGTCACTCTCGGATTTTCACCTTCTGTCAAGACAAAGGTACAAATGTAATTCAATATTATAGTTGTCTGTTTGTGATTATATAATGAGAATATAAATAATCTAATAATTTAACATGATTATTTATATCCTTTTCCATGTTTCATATGCTTATGATTTCATTATTACATGTTGAGATGATGAAGGTATGTCCTTCAAGACCTTCGTCTGAAGATCATTATATCCTAAGGGAGATAATGCTTTGAAAGACGAAGGTCTTTAATTATTAACATTTGTGTTGCCTTGTTCTTAATTCATAGCATTTGAGAACAAGTCCCCAACATTGGCGCCTACCTCCGGTGAACTCACTTCCACTATTGAGACGATGGCTTCGTTCAACAATCAAGCTGTAGCACCTTCGGCCACGAAGCTGGTGCTCCCAATCACAGGCGATTCAAGCTCAGAGTCGGCTAACAAGAAGCAGAAGAAGGAAGCACAGAGGAGAGTACAACATGTTGGGGTACAGGGACCCTTCATCAAATCCAAGTGGTCTCATATCCCAATCACCTTCTTCTAGGAAGACCTTCAGCTCAAAGATTATCCCCACAATGATGCTATGGTTATATCTTGTGTCATCAAGGGGTTTCTAGTCCATAATGTTTTGGTTGACACAGGCAGTGCAGCGGATATCATATTTTCAAAGGCTTTTAGACAGATGCAAGAACTAGAGGACAAGATTCATGATGCTACACACCCTCTTTGTGGCTTCGGAGAAAGGTAGATTGTCGCACTTAGTAAAATCACAATGTCAGTTACCTTCGGCTACGTCCACAACACAAGGTCTGAACAGGTCATCTTTGACATTGTTGACATGGAGTACTCATACAATGCAATCATTGGTCGAGGGACGCTCAATGCCTTCAAAGCCATACTTCATCCAGCGTACTTATGCATGAAGATACCTTCGGAACAAGGGCCCATTGCTGTCCATGGAAGTCAAGAAGCTGCCAAAAGGGCTGAAGGGAGTTGGACAGACTCAAAGGTGATCCATAACATAGATGGAGCCGAAGCTTGTCAACAATATAAGCACAAAAGAGAGAAGGCTGCTTCAGCAGATCAGCCGAAGCCTATGCTTTTATGCGAAGATATAGCAAATCAAAGGGTACTGCTGGGATCTCAGCTATCTGATGAGCAAGAGAAGACTTTGCTAAGATTTTTATTTAACAACAAAGATTTCTTTGCTTGGACAGCTAATAATCGTTATGGCGTTAACAGAGATGTCATTGAGCATTCACTCAACGTGGATCCATCTTTCAGGCCAAGGAAGCATGGACTTCAGAAAATGTCTAAGGATAAAGCTGAAGGTGCTCGGAATGAGGTGAAGAGACTTCTCAGTGCTGGTGTTATCAGAGAAGTAACATATCCAAAATGGCTAGCCAACACTGTTATGGTGAATAAAGCTAATGGAAAATGGAGAATGTGTATTGATTTCACAGATCTCAATAAGGCATATCCAAAGGACGAGTTCCCATTACCAAGAATAGACTCCCTTGTAGATGCAGCGGCTTCTTCGGAGCTCACGAGCCTATTGGACTGCTACTCAGGCTATCATCAGATATGGATGAAGAAGGAAGATGAGCCAAAGACTAGCTTCATAACTCCCAATGGCACCTATTGCTACCTCCGGATACCCGAGGGGCTCAAAAATGCTGGAGGAAGCTTCAACAGAATGACAGCCAAAGTTCTTCACTCTCAAATAGGCAGGAACATGCTAACTTATGTTGATGACATCATTGTAAAAAGCACAAAGAAAGAAAATCATATTGCTGACTTGCAAGAGACGTTTGCCAATTTCAGGCAAGCTGGCCTTAAGTTAAATCCAGAAAAGTGTGTTTTTGGAGTGAAGAAGGGCAAGTTCCTTGGCTGTCTGGTATCAACGAAGGGAATCGAAGCTAACCCAAACAAGATTGAAGCTATCCTTTGGATGGAGCCACCAAACTCAAAGAAGGGGGATCAACGATTGGTAGCTGTGGCGGAACCGCCCGAATTATTCCAGCTTAAGTGCCTAAGTCACGCCTCAGGGGCCGTAACACACTTGAATCGGAATAACCCATCAGTCCCTCAGATCTAGTCTGATAGAGCCACTTAACCAGGATCAAATTCCACAATCTCACTCGAAGGTGAGTCACAGAAGAAATACAATAAAACAGGAAACCTCAAATTAAGTACTGAGTTATTACATAAATCGGAGTTTTTGAGTAGCAAATAAGAGTTCACAAAATAAAGTGTAGCGGATAATCGATGTCGTCAGTATCGAGGAATGGGGCAAGGCCTAGCCCACTACTCCTCGTGCTCCTCTCCTGCCGGAGCAACATCCCACTCGACCGTCCAACCCGGTGGCAGGGTGGTAGGCCAAGTCACACCATCAACCATTTCCTGAATGGTACCTGCAAAAATTGTGCCACAAGCAAGGCTGAGTATGCTAATACTCAGCTAGACTTACCCGGTGTGAGGAGTCTACTCCTCTACCTCTAGACTATGCAGCTGTTTGGCTGAGGGGTTTGGTTTGCCAAAAGCACTAGCTGTTTCTAAAATCAATTTTTAGCCTTTCAATTTCTACCATCATTAACTTAGCTAGATTCGCTCCTTCTAAGCATACATGGTGACAAGCATTTAGTTCAATCAACAAGTTATCTCATGTAACCTCATTTCACTTCTTACTCGATGCAGTACAAGGAATCAAGCAGTCTCATTAGCTGCGAGAAGCAGACGATTCGAATCGAGTTTTAACCTTGCAAGGTAAACCTAAACACACGGCATGTCAGGGTACTCCGACCCCACACATGACAACCGTCCCCATCGATTCTCCGTTCGCGTCCAGGCCTCACCGCCTTGGCATACAATGCTCCACTGACCCCGGCTGCCGCCGTGCAGTGACCGCACTTGTACCCACCATAGCTAGCATGGGAGACCCAGTCTCAGGTCGCATGAGGGATAAAGTCCGCGCCCGGCTTCACTTCAGGTACTAGGTTTACCGGTTACCATTTTTCCTGGCATGTGCTTAGTACGTTCAAAAGCTTGACTCAGGTATCCACACATTAATCCTTAATTCCTTTTTCCCGTCTCATGGACAAGGCATCCTCCCTGGATCCAAGTCCATAGACTGACATATATCCCGTTATCAAGATGAATACAATCAATTCCAGACCTCGCGCGAGTGCTAGAAAAATCACTTGACTTCTACCGAGATCCTGATTAGCAAGCAGCTACTCGACCTAGCATACTAGTATTCATCTCAAAAAGGAATCCTAAGTTCATGCAACTAGAGGTTTCAAGCAACTCCTACACTTAAGTGCACATTACAATCCTACAAGCATTAAGTGTAGTAAAATAGCATAATTAACAGGTTATGCATAAAACCGGGGTTTGCCTTCAATTGCTGGGGCTGCGGGGAAATCCTCACTAGCAGCCTCTGAAGCCTGCTCCTGGTCCTCCTCTTGGACAGGTCCTTGCTCGGGGATGAGCACGTACTCTCCGTCGGCAAGATTACAATATAATGAATGCAATGCGTAAGATACATGTATGATATGACATGTACTTTTAGAAATTACAACTTTTGACGGTGTATGATCTACTTGAGTTAATAAGGTTAACTTTACCTATGTAAGACCCTTGGGTGGTATACTTGGTAAATTAGGTTAAACCTAGCTAAGGCAAGTGGTAGGTTTTATTTTTGGGGGTTCCACTGAATTCTTTTTAAGTCTTAGTGAGAGTTGATAAGTACTGAAGTTAGACTTATTGGGGTGGGGTTTATTTCTTCTTTCCTTTTCTTTTATTCTCTTAAAAGTTTTGGAGTAGGGTTTGAACTACAAGTTGCTTTAATAAAATTCCAATAATTCTGCAAAAATTACAGTGGCTTGGCACTGGTGTATATTCCTCTGTCTTAAAATTTGGGAATCAGAAAGTGAATAGTTTTCTCTAGACAAAATTATTAAATTCTAGGGCAGAAGGGGTGTTTCGAACTACAACTACTATTTAACAGTGGGTAATTCTCTAAAACTTATTTTTGCTGGCTTTTAGGTGTTATAACATGACTTGATACAAATTTCCAGCCATTAATACCTTTTAGTTATTTTACTATGGTTTTCTCAAGTTTCTAGCCACATTGGTGCTTTCTACTACCACTATATTTGAAAAATATCAAACAACAGAGTTCTTATTTTTCTTAGTTATTGTTTTGTGCAAGAGCAATCATTCTGAAGTTTGGCATCTTTTTGCTTAAGGGAAGGGGTGGTATGCATTATTTGAATTAAGTGGCATTTCTCATAAATCCTTAGCAATAGGTATGAGTTTGTTCCTTTTTCATGGGTTTGCATTTTTCTCTGGTGGTTTATCTCATTATGGCCTTAGCAAAATTTTGGTTGCCCATTATTGCATCATTAGGGGTTGTTCATGATTTATTTGGAAATTACCTCCTTATCATTCTATATTTATTTTCCTTACTTAATATGTTGGGCTAAGGTGTTCATCATTTTTGTAATGGGGCTCTGGTGGTTACAAGTCCACTGGATTTTTATTATCCATTTTGGGTATAGGTTTGAAATTCTAATAATTGATTTTCAGTTCAAATAAGGCTAAATAAAACATTCTAATTTAAAACTGATCTGGACTAATGGTCTCTTCATTTTTCCTAGGTTCTTTGTTACTTAAGCAAACTAGGAAAAATAATTTCACTCACTGTTCATTAATTTCCAATGCCTTTCTGATTTTTCCTAAGTTTTGAGCAAAATAGCTTTAAATTAATATCTACATCATATTTTTCAATACTGGGGTTCCTATTATTTTTAAACAGTGTCTAGATGAGGTTTGAATACCCACAAATTTTCTTAAGTTTAGTACAGAAGAAAAACAAATTTTCCTTAATTAAACTAGGTTTGGTAGGTTTCTGTTTTTAATTTTTAACTCAAAAATTCAGAATAGAAAGCATAGGGTTTATCATTTTTAAATGATAGTCCATAATATTCATGAGCTAGCAAAATTAGTTTGACAACTTTTCATTAAGAATTCATCGAGTTATGGGTTTTCTAAGTTCTCTGATCATTTTAAAAGATTAACAGAATTGATTAAATGGAAATCCACTTTGCACTGGGGTCCCTGGCGGGTATTTCAAGTTTTCTTTGCAGATCAGCCCCTAGGCTACTATTCACATGGGTCACTGACGTTACAGAAAACCCCTCGGGTTCTTCACATCCTAACCCGAGGTCCTTCTCCTATCTTACATAGTAACCGCGGCGGAAGAAAGGGCGGAGGGGCTTACCGGCGGCGAGATTGCTCCAGTGAAGTGGTCGAGGACGTAGGGGAGGTTTCGGGGATCACAACGAGGTGCGGGTCGCCGTCGGGGATGGCCGGAGTTGGCCGGTCCACGTGCGCAGGCGGGGTTGCTCGTCGGCGGCGAGGAGTCCGGCCTGCTCACGGCGGGATAGTTCAATCGAACTGGTCAGAGAGGTTCACGGGATGCCAGAGAAGATATGGGTGCAAGGAATTGGTCGAAGACTCACCGGTTAGCTCTATCCACGCGCGGCGGCGGAAGACTGAAGTCCGGTGAGGTCGATCTCGAGTTTCCGGTGAAGTCCGGCCGGGTCCGAGGGCTTGGCAAGCTTCACGGGCCACTGGCGGAGCTAGCCGAAGCCCTGGCTCGACTTGGGGGTGGCTGGAGTGGACTGGCCACGATGGCCGAAGCTCTGGCGGCAATGGCGGGCGGAATTGAGCTCGCCGGAGCTAAGGAGAGGTGGCTGGCCGGTGAGGGTGAGTGCGGGGTGAAGTGAGGCACGCCCGGGGAGGCTTTATAGGCACGGTGCGGTGTACGGGCGGCCGTGGACTGGCGAGCGCGCGCGAGCGTGCACTGGGAGGCGCGGGTGCGCGAACGGGCGTGAACCGGAGGTGTCAGCCACGGTCGAACACGTGTGCCCGATGCTTCTGCCTGAGTTCAAGCGCTGGTTGGGTGCAAATCTTCGCGAATTTGGGCAAGATCGCTGTGAAGGATTTGTTCACCAGACCTTGCTTTGTCTTTTGTGTATGGATGTTGTGCGGTTTTAGGCTAGGGACAGGGAGTTGTAGCGTCACCAAGGTGCCAGTGTCAGAATGTCTGGTCCCGAGGTCAAACTGTGCCAAAACTATATCAAATGAATTTGGTTTGAGTTCAAACTTTTCTAGAGCGTGTTCAAGGGAATTTGGCATAACTTTGATATTTGGATCTCCTGGTTTTAAGTTTCGAAAAACAGAGAACGCAGTCGATCTTTGGAAAGAGGTCTGAAATTCAGAAATTCAGAAATCTGAATTTCTCCAAGGGCTTATGGTTCAAGGGCTGGTTTGGGAATTTTAAAAAAGACCAAATGGCCAAACTTTCTTACTATGGTTTGTTAGTTATTTGATGAACTAAAACTTTGTAATTTGATCATATCTGAAGTTTTGCATTTTCCCCATGACTTCTCCCAATTACCCTTTATGCTTAACTTGGCTTACTTAGGGTTTTTGTTAGGGTTGCCACATTACTTACTTCCCTTTTATTTGTTTTGATCATGATACTTTTAAGTATATGCTTGGGGAATTCTTCATTCTTAAGTTAATTTGATGCTCATGCTTACTTTGGTTCACATAGAATGATGGTTCTTGGTTTGGCATTTTAAGAGAAGCCCTAGGTGACACTGGGGTGTCACAGCCTTCCCCCCTTAAAGGAATCTCGTCCCGAGATTCGGGCCAGAGTCCTCCCAGGGTGAAGCGAAGGGTGAGACTTAAAGGAAATGGGTGATTACTGTTATTTTTAGGGTAAAACTGTTCTTCGAATGTCATTCTCTTTGCAACTTCAGAAGGAAGTCCTTTTTAAGTTTTACTTCATAGTTACTTCATTCTGAATTAAAATCATATTTTTGAAAATTAGATTCGAAGGGCAGGAGGAGGGGTTGGGGGTGATTACGTACCAGCTTCCTTAGGTAGGCAATCAGGGAAGTTGGATCTCAGGAATTCCTCGGTTTCCCAAGTAGCTTCCTCCTCTGAGTGATTATTCCACTGGACCATGTACATCTTGATCGATTTTGCCCGAGTTGATCTTTCCTTGCAATCCAGAATCTTGGAGGGGTACTCTTGGTACGATAGATCTGGCTCTATCTCCAATTCTGGCTCTGCTAAGATTTCAGTCGGCAATCGAACACACTTCTTTAGCTGAGATACATGGAATACATCGTGAATGGCAGACATTTTTGAAGGTAACTTCAGCTTGTATGCCACGGGTTCACATGCTTCTATGATCTCATAAGGTCCAATGTAACGAGGGGCTAGCTTGCCTTTGATCCCAAACCTCTGCACTCCCTTGGTGGGTGATACCTTGAGGTACACAAAACTTCCCACCTCGAACTGGAGAGGTTTCCTTCTTCTATCATGGTAACTCTTCTGCCTGGCCTGAGCAGCCTCTAGATTCTTCCTGATTAGTTTGACCTTCCTTTCGGCTTCAGTCACTAAGTCAGGTCCAAAAACTTCTCTTTCTCTAGGTTGAGACCAATTGAGTGGTGTCCTACACCTTCTTCCATAGAGAGCTTCAAAAGGTGCCATCCTTAGGCTAGATTGATAACTATTGTTATAAGCAAACTCTGCCAAGGAGAGCTGCTTATCCCAGTTCTTGCCACAATCGATCGCACAAGCTCTCAGCATATCCTCCAGAATTTGGTTTACCCTTTCCGTCTGACCATCAGTCTGTGGGTGGTAAGCCAAACTCCTGATTAGCTTGGTTCCCAAAGACTCTTGCAATTGTTCCCAAAACCTGGCAACAAATTGGGCTCCTCGGTCAGAAACAATGGTCCGAGGTAATCCGTGCAAACACACGATCCGGTCAATATACAATTCTGCATACTTCTGAGCCTTATCAGTGGTGTGCACAGGAAGAAAATGTACCACTTTTGTCAATCGGTCCACAATAACCCAAATTGAATCATGATGACGAGAGGTGTTGGGCAGACCCACAATGAAATCCATGCTGATGTCATCCCACTTCCATGAAGGTATGGACAGGGGTTGCAAAGCTCCAGCTGACTTCAAATGGCTTGCCTTTATCCTCTGACAGGTGTCACATTCTGATACATACTGGGCTATCTCCCTCTTCATTCTGGTCCACCAGTACAAAGGCTTCAGATCATGGTACATCTTGGTGCTTCCCGGATGCATAGAGAATTTGGAGAGATGAGCCTCATCCAAGATTTTCCTCTTGAGATCCTAGTCCTTAGGAATCACCAATCTACTTTTAAACCATAACACACCCTCTTCATCCTGGCGGAAACAATTATACTTCTCAATCTTCTGATGGAGATTCTTCTTGATGATTTGCACTCCCTTGTCACTGAGCTGGGCCATGATAATCTGGTCTTGCAAAGCTGGCTCAACAGAAATGTGAGACAAAGAACCAGAAGGAATCACTTCAATTTACATCTTGCTCAATTCATCACACAAGGTGTTAATACGAGAATCCATCAGAATGCAATTGCATTGTAACTTCCGACTCAAGGCATCTGCTACCACATTAGCTTTTCCTGGGTGATAATGTACCTCCAGGTCATAATCCTTGATCAGCTCTACCATCTTCTCTGCCTCATGTTGAGATCAGCCTGAGTAAAAATGTACTTAAGGCTCTTATGATCAGTGAAGATGTTGTAGTGGGTTCCCATTAAGTAATGCCTCCACATCTTTAATGCATGAACCACTGCTGCCAACTCGAGGTCATGAGTGGGATAGTTTTGCTCATGAGGCTTGAGTGCTCTTGAGGCATAAGCGATGACTCGGTTGTCTTGCATCAAGACACAACCTAGCCTGGTGCCAGAGGCATCGCAATATACATCAAAAGGCTTGCTGCTGTCGGGTTGCGCCAATACTGGTGTTGTAGTCAGATGCTGCCTCAATGCATGGAAGGCATCTTCGCACTTCTGACTCCAAACAAATTTGACTTCTTTCTTCAGCAACTCAGTTATAGGCTTCGCAATTCGAGAGAAGTCCGGAATAAATCTTCGGTAATAACCAGCTAATCCCAGAAAGCTCTGAATCTGACGGACAGTTGTCGGTGGCTTCCAGTTCATCACCTCTTGCACTTTATCAGGATCAACAGCTATACCAGCCTGAGAGATAGTGTGACCCAAGAATTTGATTTCCTTCAGCCAAAAATCACACTTGGATAACTTGGCATAAAGGTGGTGCTCTCGCAGACGTTGAAGCACTACATGCAAATGCCCGGCATGTTCTTCTTCGTTCTTTGAGTACACCAAAATGTCATCAATGAAAACCACTACGAACTTGTCCAATTCTGGCATGAAAACAGAATCCATCAGATACATGAAATATGCTGGTGCATTTGTCAGCCCGAATGACATCACCAAGAATTCATATAGCCCATATCTGGTTGAGAATGCCGTCTTCGGAATATCACTTGCTCGTATCTTGATCTGATGGTAGCCAGAGCGAAGGTCTATCTTGGAAAATACCTTGGCCCCGACCAATTGGTCAAAAAGAACATCAATACGAGGCAAAGGATACTTGTTCTTGATAGTTACCGCATTAAGAGGGCGGTAATCTATACACAGCTTCAAGCTTTCATCCTTCTTCTTCACAAACAGTGCTGGACATCCCCAAGGTGAAGTACTTGGGCGAATAAATCCCTTATCCAGCAACTCTTGCAATTGCTTCTTCAATTCTACCAACTCAGCAGGTGGCATTCGGTAGGACCTCTTGGAAATTGGGGCCGTTCCCAATTGCAACTCGATGGCGAATTCAATATCCCAGTCTGGTGGCATTCCTGGCAATTCGTCAGGGAAGACATCTGCATACTCATAGACCACTGGGATCTTCTTCAAAGGTAACTCCGTCAAAGAGAAAGCACATGACTGAGTAGAACCTTGACTGGGCAGAATTAAGGCGAAATTCCCGCAGAACGGAGAATTAACTTCCACGGTACGGCTGGCTACATCAAGCACAACTTGGTGCAAGGTCATCCAATTAGCTCCTAGAATAATGTCCACATTTTCCAATCCCAACACAAGAAGAGTGGTTTTGACAATGTGGCTTCCCAGTTGAATAGGCACACTTTGGTTTAATTGATTGGTTGCAATTTTAACCCCAGGTGTGACTATCAAGAATGACCCCTTAAAGTGAGAGAATGGCAGTTCACATTTAGCACTGAACTTTTGGCTAATTAAACTATGAGATGCACCAGAATCAAACAGAATTAAAGAAGGTTGATTATAAACCGAAAAGATACCGGTCATGATAGGAGCTCCTTCAGGTACTTCCTCAAGAGTGGTGAAGTTGAGCTTCCCTTGCCTGACTTGCACCTTCTGCTTTCTTCCCTTGTCTTGATTTGGTGCTGGCATCTGCCTCTGCTGGTTCCTGGGACAATTTCTGGCATAGTGGCCCACATTGCCACAAGTGAAACACTTGTTCCCATTGCCCTGGCGGAACGGCTGCTGCTGCGGCGGCTGATTGTTCCTCAGGGCAGGAGCTGGAAAGCGGTTGGGTGCCGGCTGCTGCTGCTGAGGTGGCCTGATCACCCATCTGCCTGCCTGCGGCTGAAAACCCCTGCTCTGATTGTGAGAAACAATCCGAAACCTCTGAGCCTGAGCGGATGGTGCTGCCATTGGTGCCTTTCTCTTCTTCTCTGCCCGGTGAGCAACAATGCAATCCTCCTGGGAGATGGCCATGTTGACCAACTCATTGAAGCTATCAGCCCGGACAGTGTTGAGTCGTTCCCGCAACTTGGTATTGGGACCCCTGCGGAAGCGATCCCTCTTCTTCTCATCAGAATCGGCATGGTACCCTGCATACTAGCACAGGTCGTTGAAGGCTTGCGCATACTGCAGTACCGTGCGGGTTCCTTGATTAAGGGCCAGAAATTCATTCAACTTCCGATCAAGAATGCCAGCTGGGATGTGGTGTCCTCTGAAGGCAGTCTTGAATTCCTCCCAAGATACCTCACGATCAGCGGGGAGCGTAGCACGGAAGTGATCCCACCAAGTCCGAGCAGATCCGCGAAGCTGCTGCGCGGCGAAGCGGGTCTTGGTAGCATCAGGGCAGTCTCCCGTGAGGAGGGGAAACTTGGACTCAACGACGCGAAGCCATACGTCGGCATCCAATGGATCCTCTGCCTTGGTGAACAAGGGTGGCTGCGTGCTCAGAAACTCCTGGTAAGTTGCCATAGCCGGAGGTCGCTGATGCTGGCCTCCACCATGCTGCTGAGGGTGGGGCTGGCGCTGCAAGAGCTGTCGCAGAATCTCATTCTGCTAGGCCATCAGCTCCTGCACTGTGGGAGCTGGAGGAGGTGGCGGGGGAACCTGCTCGTTATGCCCGCGATGCTGCCTAGCTGCCATCTGAAAACAGAGATTGTCGCCATTGTTATCCCAACTCACAGTTTCGAACAACAAGATATCATCTCATATGGAAGGGAAAAATGCCATAATCATAATATTAGGTCCACAATGAAGATAACATGGTGACAAATATCCCACAGATTTCAAAAGTTCACAGGGTTACATCAATCAGGGGAAAGTACCCATAAGCCTAGTCCAAAATCTGACATTAACTAAGCTCGCGTAGGTTTCTATCCGCCTAAAAGTGTCGAAGTGACTGCTTAACCCTAGGCGGTGGAAGCGACACTGGATACGGGTGAAGGAGGCATTGCGGAGGTAGTCCCATTGGCACCAGGGGCTGGTCCTAGCTCCTCGGGATCCTCTTCTCCCTCGCTTCCGGCTTCATTGGCCTCCATCTCTAAGTGGTGCATGTCCAAATGGTCATTTGCTTCTTCGAGTTCCCTCTGCACATCGTGAAGCTGGTTCTCCAAGACATCAATGGTGTTGTCCCGGATCTCCACCTGCTGCTCCAAGGTGGTAATGCGCTGGCTCAGCCTTTCCACCTGCAGATCCTTCTCCACTAACTCGGAGGATAAATCGACCACAAAATCTTCTCGACTATCGAGAGTGAGCTTGGTGGTTTGAGTGATGTTAGCGAGGAGTGCCATAGCATCGCTCTGAAGGGCCTGAAGGCGGTACAGCGCACTCATGCACTGAACAGTGACCCTCCCAACCAAGTCAGGATACATCGCCCACACATCCTTTACATGGCTCACGCGGTTACACCACATGGGATCATCTCTCTTCTCAGCAGGGAAGAGTCCCAAAGGGTGCATCACCATCTCCAGGGGATGGTAGCCACAGAAAGTCGTCAGAGTCTTCATGGCTGCTGCTTCAACGGTGTCGTCCGTCTTGAGTCCAATTGTCTCAGAATCAAGAGAACGCCAACCCGGCTGAAGGGGATGAGCCTCCAAAGTCAGCCAGACCCGACAACGAGGTACCCGATGCTCCTCATACAACTGCACCGTGTACAAAGGGGGCGTAGGGTAACCGGCGGAGTTAAGCACTTCCCACAAGATGGAAGGAAAACCATCGCGAGAAAGGAAGTCAGAACTGAAACGAGAGTCTCCTCCACTGGCGGGGGTGGGTGAATTCATCGGTGGAAGGGAATCAAAGGTAAAGATGATGGTGGAAGGAAAAAGAAATAGAGAGCCCGGATGGTTCTAAAGAAAGTGGGTTAGCTCAAATTTTTAATTCTTCTTTGTGTTTTATAATGCATGCATGCTGGAAGTAACGTTGCCTCTCAAAAGAAAATAGAGTGCCTTTTATTGCATCCATAAAAATATAAGTACTGGCCCACGGGGCCTAAGTAATTAGCCACCTAATTCTCCCTCTATGCCTAAGGCCTTTCGTCCTAGGTCTAGCGGTCTAGTCCTGACGATCTGGAGCAGTTTCTAGGCAAGTTTTAGATTTTGAAAATTGGTATTCATGGTTTATCATCTTTCTCTGTGGTGGAATTTGCTCCGATACCAGCTGTGGCGGAACCGCCCGAATTATTCCAGCTTAAGTGCCTAAGTCACGCCTCAGGGTCCGTAACACACTTGAATCGGAATAACCCGTCAGTCCCTCAGATCTAGTCTGATAGAGCCACTTAACCAGGATCAAATTCCACAATCTCACTCGAAGGTGAGTCACAGAAGAAATACAATAAAACAGGAAACCTCAAATTAAGTACTGAGTTATTACATAAATCGGAGTTTTTGAGTAGCAAATAAGAGTTCACAAAATAAAGTGCAGCGGATAATCGATGTCGTCGGTATCGAGGAATGGGGCAAGGCCTAGCCCACTACTCCTCGTGCTCCTCTCCTGCCGGAGCAACATCCCACTCGACCGTCCAACCCGGTGGCAGGGTGGTAGGCCAAGTCACACCATCAACCATTTCCTGAATGGTACCTGCAAAAATTATGCCACAAGCAAGGCTGAGTATGCTAATACTGTTGGGGCGAAGGCAAAGACGCCACCCTTCGCTCGGGGCCTTCGCCGTAAACGCCGGCTCGACGGAGACAAGACAACGGTCAGGGACACCCTTCGCCCCATATGACATCGGACGAAGACCCGTGGCGAGGTCATCCCACCATGCGGCCTCGTCCAGCGCGGAGGCCCACGTGTGATCCGGCCCATTGTGACAGGCCCTGCGTGGCCGCTGCGTGTTACGGGCCTAATTTATAAAGGCGTCCTTGTAATTACAGTCTGTAACCCTGCTTTATGGGAATATTCCGGGGATAACCTAGGTGTCTGAGGGCACATGCGTCCTTAACACGGGACGCTAGGTACCCGGACACCTATAAATACCCCCGCACAGTGCCCTTGAGAGGCTAGATGAAAAAAGCTTTTGCCATCTCGTGCTAAACCCTGTTTGCGCTATCACTCCCCCCATTGGGTCAACTTGCGCCTGTGAGCAAGTTCCAACATTTGGCGCCCACCGTTCGTGCTACGAAAAAACCACCCGCGATGGCACCCAAGAAAGCTAGCTCGAAGGCTGACGAGGCTGCGAAGGCAGCACTGCTAGCCGCAAGGAAGGGCAAGGCCCTCGCACTCACCCACTCCACTCACCAAGAGGCTGCTGAAGATGACGCCCTCCGCACCTGCGGCCCTGAAGGACAATCGCAGCCTCCCCCAGGCTTCGCCCCACCGGAAGGCGCGGACCTCACCGAGGACGGGGAAGTCCTCGGCTTCGCTCCATCGGAGGGCGCGGACCTCACTGAGGACGGTGAAGTCCTTGGCGTTTCAGCGGAAGAACAGCTACAACTGCGCGCACTGCGCCTCAAGAACCGCAATCTCCAGAGGCAAAAAGAGATACTGGAGGCCAAGCGCCAGCGCGTGTCTGCACTAGCCAAGGTGCGGCAAATGATACGCGACGAAGAGCAGAAGGCCCAGGACCTCGAGCGGGAGATCGCGCTGATGCAGCGCGAAGGCCACCTCGGCCTGCAGCATGGGCCACCCCTGCAACAACGCGCACAAGTGGAAGACATACGCGAAGGCCACCGCGGCCTGCAGCACGGGCCACCCCTGCAACACCGCGCGCAGGTGGAAGACCCGCACTTCCCCCAGCACGACTACGCCTTCCCACACGCCGCGCCATTTCAAGGGGTCAACTACCTCGACGAGCGAAGTCCCCTGGCGCCACATCTGCAAGTGACACCCTGGCCTGCCAACTTCCGGGCAGGGACCTATCCCAAGTACAATGGCAGCACGGACCCAGCTCAGTACATCATGAGTTACCAGGTCGTCGTCTCATCTTCCGGAGGGGACGACGCCACAATGGCCAAGTCTTTCATCATCGCCCTCGAAGGCCCGGCTCTCACCTGGTTCACCAGGTTACCCCCGCTGTCCATTGATTCCTGGAGAAGCCTAAGGGACAAATTCCTGCTCAACTTCCAAGGGTACCGCCCAGACACCGACGCCTTGGCCGAACTCTCACTCTGCAAGCAACTGGAAAAAGAGACTCTGTGGGAGTATTACCGCAAGTTTCTAACACTCAAGTCACAGCTGCCCTCAGTTGACGACCAGATCGCCATTCACTACGCCATCAGTGGCCTCCGCGCCGGCGTCCTTTACAGCCATTGCATCAGGGACCCGCCCAAGAACCTCCAGGAATTATATCAACTATTCGAAAAATATGCCAAATCCGAAGAGCTCCACCAGCGCAAGGTTGAGTCCCAGAGGAAACCCAAAGACGCTCCACAGTCCAGCCGCACGTGGACGAGGACTCCGCAGCCAGACTCCGACCGAGACGGCCGTAACCAGCAGTAGGTGCACAACATTGCCAACCAGCACCCCGCTGGTGATGCCCCTCGCCGCCAGGAATATCCCGCCCAGGGCCGCGGAACTGGAACTCGCGGTAGGGGCCGGGGACGCGCGCAGCCGCCGCGCCGATTCTACTGTCTCTTCCACGGCGAAGACTGCGCCCACCAAACAAAGGACTGCCCTGAAACGAAGGCCACCAGAGACAGGATGGCACGGGCGCAGCCGGCCGACAACCCAAGGGTCGTCGCGCACACTTATCAGCAACACCCTCCACCATATATCCACGCCCCCGCCCCGCATCCACCGCACCACGCTTACCAACACCATCAGGAAGTACAAATCGTGCCTCCCCCACCCCCGCCTCCACACCAGCAACAACAAAACATCCCCCACCCCCACGCACCCAAGCAAGAAGACTTCGCCGATCAGCCGTATCGCGGAGTCATTCATATGATCACTGGGTGGTCCAGTGTCGACTTCGACACCAAGCGACAGAAGCGGGACCACTACCGCAGCATCAACCACGTCGCCATCACCGGTCCAGTCGTGCAGACGAAGTGGTCCCACGTACCGCTAACTTTCGACGCCCGAGACGTCGACCTGCGCAGCGCCCCCCATGTCGACGCCATGGTCATCAACTGCAGTGTGGCAGGCTGGGACCTGCACAAAGTCCTCGTTGATAATGGCAGACAGGCAGACATCATTTTTCTGCATGCCTTCGATCGCATGGGCATAAGCCACAGCTTGCTCAAGCCTTCGGACAATCCGTTGTACGGCTTCGGCGGCAAGGGCACTTTTCCTATCGGCAAAATAGAGTTGCCTCTCTCCTTCGGTGTAGCGCCCAATGCCCGGAGTGAGCAAATAACCTTTGACATCGTCAACATGGTGTATCCGTACAACGCCATCATGGGTCGGGGCTCCATCAACAAATTTGAGGCGGCCATTCACGGATTGTACCTGTGCATGAAGATACCAGGTCCATTGGGTGCCATCTCAGTCTACGGCAATCAGCAGACTGCGTGCAACATAGAGCGGGACTTCGTCCCCGGGCAAAGAAATGTCCACTGCCTCACGGCCCAGCGCGAAGCCCCAGCGCCCGCCAGCCCAACTAAAAAACAGCACAGGGCGCAGCCGCAAAGCAACGACGGGACCAAGACTGTTCCCCTCGACCTGGCCACACCCAAGCAAACAGTCACGATCAGCGAAGACCTCACCTCGCATGACGAGGAAAAACTCCTGTGTTGCTTATCCAAGAACAAAGACTTCTTCGCTTGGTCAGCCCTCGACCTGGTCGGGGTCAGCCGATCCATAATCGAGCACAGCCTGGGAATCGACCCCTCGGTGAGACCGAAAAAACAGCGGCTTCGCAAAATGTCCGACGAGAAGACAGAAGTCGCCAAGGCAGAGGTACACCGCCTCCTGGAAGCCAAATTTATCGAGCCAGTGGCTTACCCCACGTGGCTCTCCAACGTGGTAATGGTGCAGAAAAAGAGCGGCAAGTGGCGAATGTGCATAGACTTCACCAGCCTCAACAAGGCCTGCCCAAAGGACAACTTCCCATTGCCCCGAATCGACAAAATAGTCGATAGCGCGGCCGGGTGCGAGGTCATGTCACTCCTCGACTGCTTCTCTGGTTATCATCAAATATACATGAAGGAGGAGGACAAGGCCAGCACCAGCTTCATAACACCCTTCGGCACATATTGCTTTATCAGAATGCCGGAGGGACTCAAGAACGCCGGGTCCACCTTCTCCCGGCTCACCAAAACAGTGCTCGAAGGGCAGGTCGGCAGAAACGTATTCACATACGTGGACGACATCGTCGTCGCCAGCAGGAATAAAGAGGACCATCTCGCAGACCTCGCCGAGACATTCGCGAACATGTGGGACGCACGGCTTCGCCTCAACCCCGATAAATGCGTCTTCGGTGTCCGCCAGGGGAAAATATTGGGTTATCTGGTATCGCACCGCGGCATCGAGGCCAACCCAACCAAAATCCAGGCCATCATCAACATGACGCCCCCGCAGTCAGCCAGAGAGGTCCAGCGTCTGACGGGCAGATTGGCCGCCCTCAACAGATTCATTTCCAAATCTGCTGAGCGAAGTATTCCCTTCCTCAAAACACTCCGCGGCGCAAAAGACTTCGCTTGGGGACCAGAGCAGGCGGCGGCCTTCGCCTCACTAAAACAGTACATGATGGAGTTGGCCGTCCTTACGAGCCCCGACTCTTCGCTACCACTGTTGCTTTACGTCGCGGCTTCGTCGCACGCGGTCAGTGCGGCACTGGTTCAGGAGCAGTCAGAAGAGGGCGTGATCAGGCAGTGCCCAGTATATTATGTCTCCGAGGTGCTCACACCATCAAAGTGTAACATGACGGAGCTCGAAAAGATTGCATATGCAGTTGTTATGTCTTCGCGCAAATTGCGCCACTACTTTGAAGCATTCAAGGTCCGCGTCACCTCAGATAGGGGACTCGGCGAATTATTCAGAAATCCGGAGGCATCGGTACGGATCGCCAAATGGGCGGCCGAACTCTCCGGCTACCACATCACTTTCGAGCCCAGGACTGCGATCAAGTCACAAGTTTTAGCAGACTTCGTCGTCGACTGGACCGGGCCAATAACACAGCTAGAGCCGTCCGCAGAGAAGGTTTGGACAATACACTGCGACGGCGCTTGGTGCCATGCGGGGGCAGGCGCTGCTGCAGTCATCACCTCACCCGCCGGGGCCAAGCACAGATACGCGGCACGCTTAAGCTTCGCCCTGGAATCTGACAGATGCACAAACAACATCGCAGAATACGAAGCTGTCATCCTCGGCCTCCGCAAGTTAAGAGCCCTCGGCGTCACCACCTGCATAGTCCGAACAGACTCCAGGGTAGTCGCCGGCCAAGTCGAAAAAGACTATGCAGCAAAGGACCCCGCACTTTTGCAGTACCTCGCGGCCATCCGAAGCCTCGAGAAACAATTCAAGGGATTCACTGTGCAGCATGTGGACTGGGCCAAGAATGAAGAAGCTGACGCATTGGCCAAGGCGGCCGCCAGGGGTGAAGCCCTCCCCTCCGACGTGTTCTATCACGTCATCGGCACACCAGTCGTCCACAGCCCCGAAGGGCTCCAAATAACCAACGACAGCGAGGGCCAGCGCATGATCAACCTTATCATGACCGAAGACTGGCGGGCGCCAATAACCCTATACCTGCAAGGGTTCTATCACCCAGTCGACAGCAACGAGGCCAAGCGCCTCCACCACAGAAGCCGGGACTTCGCATTGATCGAGGGCCAACTGTACAAAAAGGGGGGCAGCCAGCCGATGCTTAAGTGCGTCACTGAGACCGAGGGCGTTCAAATCCTGCGTGAAGTCCACAGGGGGACCTGCGGCTCCCACGCAGGCCCCAGGGCCCTAGCGGCGAAGGTGATACGACAAGGCTTCTACTGGCCCGCCATCATCTGCGCCGCAAATCGGGTTGTCAGATCCTGTGAAGCCTGTCAGAAATTTTCCCCACGCTCGGGGCGCCCCTCGCAGTTCACGAAGCTGATCGCCCACACGTGGCCCCTTCAGCGCTAGGGCCTAGACATCGTCGGGCCCCTGCCCACGGCTCAGGGGAACCTCAAGTTCACCTTCGTAGCCGTTGAATACTTCACTAAATGGATTGAAGCGAGGGCAGTATCCACCATCACATCGAAGACGGCCCAGAAATTCTTCTGGCAAAATATTGTTTGCCGCTTCGGAGTACCATCCGAACTCACGGTCGACAACGGCAAGCAGTTCGACAACCAAGATTTTAAAGACTTCTGCTTCTCCATCGGCACCAAGCTTGCCTTCGCCTCCGTGTACCACCCCCAGTCCAACGGAGTCGTGGAGCGCGCCAACGGCAAAATTTTCACAGCTGTCAAGAAAATGCTCCTTGACGACAAAAAAGGCAAGTGGCCCGACCTGTTACCCGAAGTGGTCTGGGCACTGAATACAACCGAGTGCAGGGCGACTGGGTTTACCCCCTTTCGCCTATTATACGGGTCGGAGGCCATGACCCCGCAAGAAATAAAGCATGGGTCACCTCGGACAGCCGCGTCGGCCGTCCCAGACGTAGATGAGCCAACTTCGAAGGATCTCATCGATGGAGACCGCGTCTTCGCCCTGTAGGCTCTGGACAAATACCAAGCCCAGACAAAAGCATGGCACGACCAGGCAGTCATCCCAAGGGAATTCAACGAAGGGGGCCTCGTCCTCATCCGGACAGCTCGAACGGAGTCCAGAGGCAAGCTGGAGCCCGTGTGGGAGGGCCCTTACATTGTCAAGTCGAAGGCCTCCCCCAGCGCATACAGGCTTGCAACGCCAAACGGCGAAGACTTAGAGCATTCCTGGAACATTGATAATCTACGCAAATTTTTTGTTTGACTCATCAGGGCCAGCCCGCCCTTGTAATTTGTAAAAACAATTTTGTTCTGGCCCACACTCTTTTCCTCCCGGGGGGTGAGGTTTTTAACGAGGCGGAGTCATGTAATATACAAGAGAAAAATCCCCCGCAAAATCCACGTCGAAAAAAGACCGCATCAACGGTCTTCGACATTCGACTAATACAAAGTCACCGCGAGGCCCAGCAGCAGCCGCCCTCGCGTGCGACAAATCCGCGCAGAAGTCGCCTAAGGGTGCAGCCGGACTAGCACAATAAGTGCGAAAAATCGAAGTCTTCCACAAAGACTATCCGCGCAGAAGTCGCCTAAGGGTGCAGCTGGACTAGCACATCAAGTGCGAAAAATCGAAGTCTTCCACGAAGACTATCCGTGCAGGAGTCGCCTAAGGGTGCAGCCGGACTAGCACAATAAGTGCGAAAAATCGAAGTCTTCCACAAAGACTATCCGTGCAGAAGTCGCCTAAGGGTGCAGCCGGACTAGCACAATAAGTGCGAAAAATCGAAGTCTTCCACGAAGACTATCCGCGCAGAAGTCGCCTAAGGGTGCAGCCGGACTAGCACAATAAGTGCGAAAAATCGAAGTCTTCCACGAAGACTATCCGCGCAGAAGTCGCCTAAGGGTGCAGCCGGACTAGCACAACAAGTACGAAAAATCGAAGTCTTCCACGAGGACTATCCGTGCAGCAGTCGCCTAAGGGTGCATACGGGCTAGCACAATAAGGGCGAAAAATTCTAGTTTGCCGCAAGCACTATCCCTGCAGAAGTCGCCTCAGGGTGCAGCAGGGACAGCGCAACAAGTTCGACGAACCGATTACAATGGTACAGCCGCACGAAGCCTAACAAGTGCAAAAACGGCTACACCAAACTGTCCGCTCAAAGGCCGACTACATGCGCACCAAACCAACATAACAAACACACCAGACCAAGCACTTAACGCCCTCGCGAACATAGCCGAGTGTGCGAAGGCACACAACCTCATCATACAAGCCATTACACATGTACAAGCGAGGGCATCGCATTCTACATCGGCTCGACCTTCGGAATAATTCCCATCTCCCTATAGTTAAATAACATTATCCTAAGCTCCTCACCCGCAAAAAGACTTCGCAACTCCCCCTCACCTGCACTCACAGCGGCCGGCAAGGACAACAGTTCCTGCCTGCCAGCCCCACTCACACGAAGCCGACCGACGTCCGCTCCACTCACTCTACGCTTCGCAACCGCCCTTCGCGCCTACGCCTAGTACTCGGACCAGACACAACATTAGCATCCGCAGCTTGCGACGAAGCCTCCGCCACTGCCACATCCAAGGCCGCAAAGTAGTCCAAGTCCTCATCCGACGACTCTTCGGTCCATTCAACAGAGATCCCAGAGTCACCGAACTCGGAAAATTTAGACGTAGACTCATCCGATTTATTCCCATCATCCACGGTCGAAGCCGCCAAAAAATTAGCAGTAGCGGTTGCGTGCACAGGCCCAAAATCTTGAACCTGCGCAGCAACCAAAGTTCAGCAACAATATCCAAAATTTCCTAACTACCCACACCAACTAGGCCACCTGCGAAGACCCAGCCGTCGCGGGAGCCTCCGCTGTCGCCTCCGCAGCCACCGCCACAGGATCCTCAGCCCTCGGCGCAGCAGTTGACGATGGGTCTCCGCCGGCCGCAGTGGCTGCAGGGGCATCGGGAACGCCTTCGGCGATTTCCGAGGGCGGCTCCGGAGCGGCCTCGGACACAGCCGCCACCGGGTTCGGCTCCGGGTCAGGCAGCGCGCTGTTCAAAGCCCCGAAGTCATCCACCCTCTCGCCACGCGCCGCCTGCGGCACAGCACACAGACTCAGCAAACCCACATTTAACCCACATTAAACAAACACCAAACAAAAGCCAAACATTACCTAACTCCTCGCCATCTCAGCCCGCTCCCTGACCACCTCTCGACCGTGGGGGCCCCACATCCGGTCGTAGAGGGCTCCGGCGGATTCCTTCACTATAGGATCCTCAACCTTGTAGATATCACGCTCCAAATCCTCATCAGCTTGGTCGAAGACCTCATAGTGCCGGCACCCTTCGCGAGAGAGCGCGTTCATCGCCCCCTCACAGGTGACCAGAGAGGCATAAGACATAAACCCCTCCACGATGGTGGGGAGCGCCTGCAGCTCCTCCTGCACCCACTCAAGGCAGCGAAGTCCGGGCTCTCGGTCTAGCACTTCAAACTCAGCGGTCCACGCGCCCAGCTCACGGTATGAATCCATAAGCTGTTTGCGCGTCCGCTCAGCCTCCGTGCGCGCCGAGGCCTCGGCCCTCTCCACACGGCTCTGCAGCGCGCTGAGCCGCTCCTCCAGCTGCTCGGCGCGCTGCCTGGAAAGGCTCCCCTCCGCCCGTGCCAAATTGGCCTCCGCCTGCGCAGCCTGCGCCTTGGCGAGGGCCTCATTAGCCTCCTCCCTCTCAGCCGCCAGTTGACGCCGGAGGTCAGCCTTCTCACCCTCCAGCACAGCCACCTTGTCCGCCAGCTTGCGGCACTTACTGTCGGCGACCGACTTTTCCCGGACGGCGTCAGCATGTTGCGTCCGAAGTCTCTCGACTTCGGCAGACACAACTGCCGTCAGGGCCCCCGACGCCGCGCGGTTTGTGAAGTCAGCCGCCTACAAGACACACATAAGACCACAGCCCCGGCGAAGCCGTTTAACAAAAAAAAAACCGAGGCCTAACTCAACGCACCTGACTTAGTGCCTCCTTCATCTCCTCAAGCCGGCGGGACACGGCACCCGCCTCGTCCCTGACGGCAGTGAGTGCCGGTATCTCGCCACCGGCACAAAGAGCACTGCCCTTCGCCCTTGGCACCACGGCAGCCGCCGTGGCCACCGCGGCAGGCAGAACAACAGCAAGCAGGTCTTCGTCCGACCCTGCGACGCGTCAACAAATTAAAAAAAACGAGCCAACGACTTACCAACAAGATAATCGTCCACACTAATGTCGGTGGCGAAGTCAGCAACGCGCTTGCCAGGGGGCGGCAACCCTCGAGCCGCCTTCGCAGCCTCCGGCAGCCCGCCGGACGAAGGGGCAGCCTTCGCTGACTTGGGACCACCGGCGACAGCCGCCTTCGCAGCGTCCGGCGCCCTACTGGATGCAGGGACGGCCGACTTAGCCGCCAGCGTCGGCTGGCCTCCGCCGGGGGCAGTAGCCTTCGCAGCCCCCCGCTGCCTCTTCGGCCTGGCTTCATGAAGCCTAACGACTGCCTGGCGCTTCTGTGCAGCTCCCTAGCGATCCTTGTCCATCACTGCCGACACAACAGCAGCAATATTCCGCCCGTAAGGAAACACCTTCCAAGCACGAACCATGCGAGAAGTAAAAAAGTCTTCGCCGGCCGCGCGGGGGACAGGAACATTCTTAGGCCACCAACCCCCGGTAACCCTCAGCATCCGCGCCGAAGACTCCCGGAGCTCGGGCGAAGACATCCTTCCCCCCGGGGCCGCGCATGTCCTCATCAATTCTCTAGCAAAACCATCAGAAACCCCAAGTCCTCCCACAGCAGTACCTAGTTTCTTCTTCTTAGAGGACGGGGCGGCCGCAGGCGCGGGGTCGTCTCCAGACTCCACCACCGGTTTCTTCCCGCGACGATCCACATCGTCTTGGTCGGGATAACCGCCAACGGCAGACGATTCAACTCAAAAACCCTGTTCAAGCGGTCATTTGACCCGCGAATGTCCCAACTACGCTGGCCCTCTGTCCTAGGCACATACCGACCCACGATCCGCACCGCCCCATCCTCCGCCTCGCGCACAAAGGCGACCGGATCGCGACTCTGCAGATCCAGCGCGAAGGCAGGGCTTCGCACCAGCTTCCCACCGTGGGAAGGCATCTGGCGAGGGCACACTTCGCCCAGCGCCCAGCCATGCGCCAAAGGCCATACCCCGAACGCCACAAACTCCTCAACCAAATCGCGCCAGCTGCTCAGGCCGGCGGCGCACCGAAGGGCCCCTTCGTCTGCATCCTCATCCGCCACTTCAAAAGGCGGGTATGCTGAGTAAAAATGCGAGCACATCTCAGACACGGGGAGCCCCGGATGGTCTTCGGCTGTACCCTCCGCGACGTAGAACCAAAAATCCTGCCAATTGCCCCACTTGTTGCGGGCGCAAGGAACCAACTCAACTACCTGCATCGTGGTCTTGCCGGTCTTCGGCGTAAATGTACAGGACCCAAACTGGGCAACTTCACTTCCAATCATCCTCTTCTGCCAGTGCAGGCAATAATACTTCGCGAAGACTTCGACTGATGGCTGTCCGCCGTACGAAGTCGTTGCCCAGACATACTTCGACAGAGCCACCACGGCATTCGGAGTCAGCTGATGGATCTGAACATTAAATCTGCGCAGGACTTCTCCAACAAATCGGTGCGCAGGCAGGCAGAGACCAGCGGCAAAGAACGCCTCAAACACAACCAACTCGCCTTCCGGCTCGGGGACTTCCTCCGTCCCCTGGACACGAGCGACCCCGCCGCCAAAGTAACCAAGCCGCTGCATATCCTGCACGCGGGCCGACGACATCCGCGACACACCAAAATCCACAGTATCGCCGGCGTGCAACTCCTCCGCCGCCACAGTACTCAGCGTTTCCTCAGACGACGCGTCGGCCGGCGGCGAAGCGGCAGCAGAAGAAGAAGAGGTCGGCATCGCTACGTACCGTCGGCGGCGTCGGGCGGTCTGCTTCACTCGAGCCAGATCTCCGGCGAACAAGAGCAAGGAGGGCAGACGAGCGGCAGAGACGGTGGAGAAAGCGGCTAGGGTTTTCACGGAGCGCGGAAGAATAAATTTCAAAACGCGCCGCCCCCCGCCCCCTTTTATACACAGGGCGCGGCGCTTCGGGAAACCCGCAGTCCCACAGTACGACGTCAATCAACGGTCATGTCAAAAACCCCCGCGGAACCACTTCGAGCGAGGGCAGCGTCTCCGCCATCTAGCGACGTCTTCGGCAGCAGATGACTTAGTCGAACTGGTCCCTCGGAGGGCAAATGTTGGGGCGAAGGCAAAGACGCCACCCTTCGCTCGGGGCCTTCACCGTAAACGCCGGCTCGACGGAGACAAGACAACGGTCAGGGACACCCTTCGCCCCATATGACATCGGACGAAGACCCATGGCGAGGTCATCCCACCATGCGGCCTCGTCCAGCGCGGAGGCCCACGTGTGATCCGGCCCATTGTGACAGGCCCTACGTGGCCGCTGCGTGTTACGGGCCTAATTTATAAAGGCGTCCCTGTAATTACAGTCTGTAACCCTGCTTTATGGGAATATTCCGGGGATAACCTAGGTGTCTGAGGGCACATGCGTCCTTAACACAGGACGCTGGGTACCCGGACACCTATAAATACCCCGCACAGTGCCCTTGAGAGGCTAGATGAAAAAAGCTTTTGCCATCTCGTGCTAAACCCTGTTTGCGCTATCACTCCCCCCCCCCCCCCCCGTTGGGTCAACTTGCGCCTGTGAGCAAGTTCCAACAAATACTCAGCTAGACTTACCCGGTGTGAGGAGTCTACTCCTCTACCTCTAGACTATGCAGCTGTTTGGCTGAGGGGTTTGGTTTGCCAAAGGCACTAGCTGTTTCTAAAATCAATTTTTAGCCTTTCAATTTCTACCATCATTAACTTAGCTAGATTCGCTCCTTCTAAGCATACATAGTGACAAGCATTTAGTTCAATCAACAAGTTATCTCATGTAACCTCATTTCACTTCTTACTCGATGCAGTACAAGGAATCAAGCAGTCTCATTAGCTGCGAGAAGCAGACGATTCGAATCGAGTTTTAACATTGCAAGGTAAACCTAAACACACGGCATGTCAGGGTACTCCGACCCCACACATGACAACCGTCCCCATCGATTCCTCGTTCGCGTCCAGGCCTCACCGCCTTGGCATACAATGCTCCACTGACCCCGGCTGCCGCCGTGCAGTGACCGCACTTGTACCCACCATAGCTAGCATGGGAGACCCAGTCTCAGGTCGCATGAGGGATAAAGTCCGCGTCCGGCTTCACTCAGGTACTAGGTTTACCGGTTACATTTTTTCCCGGCATGTGCTTAGTACGTTCAAAAGCTTGACTCAGGTATCCACACATTAACCCTTAATTCCTTTTTCCCGTCTCATGGACAAGGCATCCTCCCTGGATCCAAGTCCATAGACTGACATATATCCCGTTATCAAGATGAATACAATCAATTCTTGACCTCGCGCGAGTGCTAGAAAAATCACTCGACTTCTACCGAGATCCTGATTAGCAAGCAGCTACTCGACCTAGCATACTAGTATTCATCTCAAAAAGGAATCCTAAGTTCATGCAACTAGAGGTTTCAAGCAACTCCTACACTTAAGTGCACATTACAATCCTACAAGCATTAAGTGTAGTAAAATAGCATAATTAATAGGTTATGCATAAAACCGGGGCTTGCCTTCAATTGCTGGGGCTGCGGGGAAATCCTCACTAGCAGCCTCTGAAGCCTGCTCCTGGTCCTCCTCTTGGACAGGTCCTTGCTCGGGGATGAGCACGTACTCTCCGTCGGCAAGATTACAATCTAATGAATGCAATGCGTAAGATACATGTATGATATGACATGTACTTTTAGAAATTACAACTTTTGACGGTGTATGATCTACTTGAGTTAATAAGGTTAACTTTACCTATGTAAGACCCTTGGGTGGTATACTTGGTAAATTAGGTTAAACCTAGCTAAGGCAAGTGGTAGGTTTTATTTTTGGGGGTTCCACTGAATTCTTTTTAAGTCTTAGTGAGAGTTGATAAGTACTTAAGTTAGACTTATTGGGGTGGGGTTTATTTCTTCTTTCCTTTTCTTTTATTCTCTTAAAAGTTTTGGAGTAGGGTTTGAACTACAAGTTGCTTTAATAAAATTCCAAAAATTCTGCAAAAATTACAGTGGCTTGGCACTGGTGTATATTTCTCTGTCTTAAAATTTGGGAATCATAAAGTGAATAGTTTTCTCTAGACAAAATTATTAAATTCTAGGGCAGAAGGGGTGTTTCGAACTACAACTACTATTTAACAGTGGGTAATTCTCTAAAACTTATTTTTGCTGGCTTTTAGGTGTTATAACATGACTTGATACAAATTTCCAGCCATTAATACCTTTTAGTTATTTTACTATGGTTTTCTCAAGTTTCTAGCCACATTGGTGCTTTCTACTACCACTATATTTGAAAAATATCAAACAACAGAGTTCTTATTTTTCTTAGTTATTGTTTTGTGCAAGAGCAATCATTCTGAAGTTTGGCATCTTTTTGCTTAAGGGAAGGGGTGGTATGCATTATTTGAATTAAGTGGCCTTTCTCATAAATCCTTAGCAATAGGTATGAGTTTGTTCCTTTTTCATGGGTTTGCATTTTTCTCTGGTGGTTTATCTCATTATGGCCTTAGCAAAATTTTGGTTGCCCATTATTGCATCATTAGGGGTTGTTCATGATTTATTTGGAAATTACCTCCTTATCATTCTATATTTATTTTCCTTACTTAATATGTTGGGCTGAGGTGTTCATCATTTTTGTAGTGGGGCTCTGGTGGTTACAAGTCCACTGGATTTTTATTATCCATTTTGGGTATAGGTTTGAAATTCTAATAATTGATTTTCATTTCAAATAAGGCTAAATAAAACATTCTAATTTAAAACTGATCTAGACTAATGGTCTCTTCATTTTTTCTAGGTTCTTTGTTACTTAAGCAAACTAGGAAAAATAATTTCACTCACTGTTCATTAATTTCCAATGCCTTTCTGATTTTTCCTAAGTTTTGGGCAAAATAGCTTTAAATTAATACCTACATCATATTTTTCAATACTGGGGTTCCTATTATTTTTAAACAGTGTCTAGATGAGGTTTGAATACCCACAAATTTTCTTAAGTTTAGTACAGAAGAAAAACAAATTTTCCTTAATTAAACTAGGTTTGGTAGGTTTCTGTTTTTAATTTTTAACTCAAAAATTCAGAATAGAAAGCATAGGGTTTATCATTTTTAAATGATAGTCCATAATATTCATGAGCTAGCAAAATTAGTTTGACAACTTTTCATTAAGAATTCATCGAGTTATGGGTTTTCTAAGTTCTCTGATCATTTTAAAAGATTAACAGAATTGATTAAATGGAAATCCACTTTGCACTGGGGTCCCTGGCGGGTATTTCAAGTTTTCTTCGCAGATCAGCCCCTAGGCTACTATTCACATGGGTCACTGACGTTACAGAAAACCCCTCGGGTTCTTCACATCCTAACCCGAGGTCCTTCTCCTATCTTAAACAGTAACCGCGGCGGAAGAAAGGGCGGAGGGGCTTACCGGCGGCGAGATTGCTCCGGTGAAGTGGTCGAGGACGTAGGGGAGGTTTCGGGGATCACAACGAGGTGCGGGTCGCCGTCGGGGATGGCCGGAGTTGGCCGGTCCACGTGCGCAGGCGGGGTTGCTCGTCGGCGGCGAGGAGTCCGGCCTGCTCACGGCGGGATAGTTCAATCGAACTGGTCAGAGAGGTTCACGGGATGCCAGAGAAGATATGGGTGCAAGGAATTGGTCGGAGACTCACCGGTTAGCTCTGTCCACGCGCGGCGCCGGAGGACCGAAGTCCGGTGAGGTCGATCTCGGGTTTCTGGTGAAGTCCGGCCGGGTCCGAGGGCTTGGCAAGCTTCACGGGCCACTGGCGAAGCTAGCCGAAGCACTGGCTCGACTTGGGGGTGGCTGGAGTGGGCTGGCCACGACGGCCGAAGCTCTGGCGGCAATGGCGGGTGGAATTGAGCTCGCCGGAGCTAAGGAGAGGTGGCTGGCCGGTGAGGGTGAGTGCGGGGTGAAGTGAGGCGCGCCTGGGGAGGCTTTATAGGCACGGCGCGGTGCATGGGCGGCCGTGGACCGGCGAGCACGCGCGAGCGTGCACTGGGAGGCGCGGGTGCGCGAACGGGCGTGAACCGGAGGTGTCAGCCACGGTCGAACACGTGTGCCCGATGCTTCTGCCCGAGTTCAAGCGCTGGTTGTGTGCAAATCTTCGTGAATTTGGGCAAGATCGCTGTGAAGGATTTTTTCACCAGACCTTGCTTTGTCTTTTGTGTATGGACGTCGCGTGGTTTTAGGCTAGGGACAGGGAGTTGTAGCGTCACCAAGGTGCCAGTGTCAGAATGTCTGGTCCCGAGGTCAAACTGCGCCAAAACTATGTCAAATGAATTTGGTTTGAGTTCAAACTTTTCCAGAGCGTGTTCAAGGGAATTTGGCACAACTTTGATATTTGGATCTCCTGGTTTTAAGTTTCGAAAAACAGAGAACACAGTTGATCTTTGGAAAGAGGTCTGAAATTCAGAAATTCAGAAATCTGAATTTCTCCAAGGGCTTATGGTTCAAGGGCTGGTTTGGGAATTTAAAAAAGACCAAATGGCCAAACTTTCTTACTATGGTTTGTTAGTTATTTGATGAACTAAAACTTTGTAATTTGATCATATCTGAAATTTTGCATTTTTCCCCATGACTTCTCCCAATTACCCTTTATGCTTAACTTGGCTTACTTAGGGTTTTTGTTAGGGTTGCCACATTACTTACTTCCCTTTTATTTGTTTTTATCATGATACTTTTAAGTATATGCTTGGGGAATTGTTCATTCTTAAGTTAATTTGATGCTCATGCTTACTTTGGTTCACATAGAATGATGGTTCTTGGTTTGGCATTTTAAGAGAAGCCCTAGGTGACACTGGGGTGTCACAGCAGGAAGGCTGTCATCGCTGAATAGATTCATATCAAGATCAGCAGAGAGGAACCTGCCATTCTTTGAAATTCGAAAGTCAGCCAAAGTTTTTCAATGGGGTCCGGCTCAGCAAAAGGCTTTTAAAGAGTTAAAGCAGTAATAGACCTGACAACTTTAACTCCACCTTCGCTAGGGGCTCCTTTACTCCTGTATGTAGCAGCTTCTCACTCTGTAGTTAGTGCGGCGCTTGTACAGGAGAAGCAAGATGGCCAAGTCAAAAGGCATGCCTCGGTATACTTCATCTCTGAAGTTCTAAGTTTATCAAAGAAAAACTATACAGAATTGGAGAAGGTGTTGTATGTTGTGTTAATGGCCTCCAGGAAGCTTCGATATTATTTTCATGCATATCATATAATTGTCCCTTCATCACAGCCTCTGAAGGATATAATGAGGAACGAAGAAGCTACTGGAAGGATTGAAAAATGGGCTGTGGAGCTCAATGAATTCACTATTGACTATGTACATAGATCCTTAATTCAGTCCCAGGTGTTAGCAGACTTCATTGCTGATTGGACACCAGGGGCTCAGGAAGAAGAAACAAATAAAGACGCCGAAGCCTGGACGGTATTCTGTGACGGTTCTTGGGGAACCTTCGGCACAGGAGCGGCTGCTGTTCTAGTTGCACCCTCTAAAGTCAGAACATGATATGCAGCAAGGCTTGACTTCAGTTGTATGAATAATATTGCTGAATACGAAGCCCTTCTGTTAGGGCTTCGGAAGTTAAAGGCAATGGGAATAAGAAGGGCAATCCTTAAAACTGACTCCCAAGTCATTTCTGGTCATGTAGACAAAAGCAGCAAGGCAAGAGATCCGAAGCTTGAAAAATATCTGGATACAGTTCGAAGGCTGGAGGCTTCTTTCGAAGGATTTTCTGTCAAAAATATTTCAAGAGGGGAAAATGAGCATGCGGATTTGTTAGCCAAGTCAGCGGCACAGGGGCTCCATCTACCTTTGGAAGTATTTTTTGAGACAATAAAAGCACCTTTGGTTGAACTTATGGAGAGAGCAGTGCTCACAATATCTCCTGTACATAGTGAAGATTGGAGGACTGAAATTATATCTTTCCTCCAAGGTAATTGTCTTTCGGATGACGAAGCTTATAATAAGAGAATGGAAGCAAGAACAAGACCATATGTGATAATAGAAGGGGAATTATACAAACATGGAGTCTGTTCTTCGCTCCTCAAATGTTTATCCAGAACTGAAGGTATAGAGTTAATGAAGGAGATACATGCAGGTTTATGTGGCTCACATATTGGGTCTAGGCCTTTGCTGGGGAAGGTTTTTAGACAAGGATTTTATTGGCCGAAGGCAGCTTCGGATGCAGCAGAGTTGGTTTAGAAGTGCGAAAATTGTCAAAAATGTGCAAGAGACCAGAAGCAACCTTCATCTCTCACTCAGCTAATACAGCCTACTTGGCCTTTGCAAAGATGGGGCCTGGATTTGTTAGGTCCACTCCCACCAGCACAAGGTAACTTGAAATATGTTGTGGTGGCAGTAGAATATTTCTCTAAATGGATTGAAGCAAAGCCCTTGGCTACAATAACTTCGGCCACAGTCCAAAAATTCTTCTGGCAGAATATTGTTTGTCGCTTTGGTGTGCCGAAGGCAATAACTGTGGACAATGGAACACAGTTTGATGCCGAAACATTCAAAGATTTCTATGACCGAATTGGAACAAAGATTCGTTTTGCATCAGTAAGGCACCAAGAATCAAATGGGCTCGTACAAAGAGCAAATGGCATCATAATGACAGGAATAATGAAGCTAATCTTCAATCAACCTGGAGGAAAGTGGCCAGATGAGTTAATTAAAGTGGTTTGGAGCCACAACACAACTATGTCAAGGTCAACCGGATTTACACCCTTCAAGCTCCTATTCGGTGACGAAGCAATAACACCAGAGGAAGCAAAGGCAGGGTCAATAAGGACAATAGCTTCGGAAGAAGACGAAGCTGATTATCAAGTAACGAAAGATACTATAGAAGGGACCAGACTTTAGGCCATAGAACACATCAATAAATATTAGGCTGAAATAGTAAGGTGGCGGGATAGAAAAGTTCGATTGAAGAACATTAAGTCAGGGCATCTCGTACTTTAGAGAGTGGCCAATCTAGATACAGTGGGAAAATTACAACTAAAGTAGGAAGGTCCTTTTCTGGTAGCATCTTCGTCGAGACTCGGTTCTTATAGATTGAAGGATATGGACGGCAACAACATACCCAGATCTTAGAATGCGGATGAGCTTCGGCGATACTATGTGTAATTTGATGTAATCTTTTTTCATTTTTTTTGCTATGGCACCCTTTTCCTTTCAAAAGGGGGAAAGGTTTTTAATGGGGCCATAGCTTATAATTTTTCATTCTTATTTAGCCCCACGAGGGCCAAATCCCCCAAATATGTAATATGTAAAATCTGAGCCTACACCACCGAGTGCAAAAAGGAAAACAGGGAGAAGCTCAAAAGATGTCTCCAAGGGGATGCAGAGCATGCCGAAGCTGCAAAAAAGTCGTTCCTAAGGGAGCGCAGCGTAAGTTTTCTGCTCAAAAGTCGTTCCTGAGGGAATGCAGAGCCAAAGATTGAGGAAGCTACAAAAAGTTGTTCCTAAGGGAGCGCGGTGTAAGTTTTCTGCTCAAAAGTCGTTCCAAAGGGAATGCAGAGCCAAATACCACCGAAATATAAGGCGAAGAAGTTCAAAAGTCATTCCTAAGGGGATACAGAACTTATGCCACCAAAATAGAAGGTGAAGAAGCTCAAAAGTCGTTCCTAAGGGGATGCAGAGCTTAAAGACTCAAAAGTCATTCCTAAGGGGATGCAGAGTTTGGGTATGGCTTCGTGTGTGTATTCGGGACATTCATTTGCACATTACATTACATCATTCATTGCATTCATACACAATCATGTAGACATTCATAGGATCATCATCATCATGTCATGAAGCACAAACAGATACTTCAGCTTTGATAACAATGCTTCGATGAGCACGAAGGAGCAAGTGTATGCTTCGTTGTGTAAGAAAAGAAGGGAAGGTGTTTTTCACCTTCGGCTCAAAATACACAAGTTTCGTCCACAGCAAAGCAATTTAAACATGGGATGGAAAGGTAAAAATATATTACAAGGTATGAACAAATATACAAAGTAATGATCAATTCTCGATTACAATGTTTTTTACAAAGATAATACAAATGCTTCTAAGATCTATGCAGGCAGGCCTAGAAAACAGCTTCAGCAGCCTTCAGAATGTGCTTCAGATTATTAATCTTTGGCATCATCATCCTACACATAACAGAAGTCGTATAAGGTAAAAAGTAATTACAAGAAAAGGTAAGCAACAGGCATAAACTTCGTACTGGCTTAAGCAAGCTTCGGGCCTCGTCACCAGCCAAATCCCGACCACCCTTCGCCCAAATTTGTGTTATAAATCTACTCCATATGCTTCAGGCTTCGCTGTGAATATCAACCAAATCTGTTGAAGATAGGTTGAAGGTTGGTCTATTCACAATCTTTGCGTGCGTACAACCAGCTTTCAGAAATGTTGCAGCTGTGCCGTGAGAAGCTAGCAGGGCACAGAAGTCACCGTGCCCCGCTATTACTTCATCAAGCGCCTCGACTTTGCCTTCAATGTGTTCGAAGGTGCTTGATATATTTTCGGCCGAAGGGGTAAACTGTTCAGCGCTAGCTCCAACTGAGTTAAAAACCTTTTTCAGTCGCTCCACGCAGCGGCCGCCAAAACTTAAACACATGTCCCAAGCTCCTTCAAAGATTTCCGCAGCTTCATGTTTTCGACAGTTTTAGCTTCGTACTTTGTCTACAAGTTCTTCTTCTCTTGTTCGAAGCTTTCTGATTTTTGGAGAAGCTCCCCGTTTAATCTAGTATTTTCGGCTTGGGCTTCTGCAAGGGAACCCTCCATTACCTAAAGTAGGGAATCTTTCTTCTCAAGAGAGGCTTCGTACTCTTTGATTTTGTTTTCTAAACCCTCGATTATGATTTTGTTCTTTTTATCCTCGAGGTCTTGTTGCATTTGTAGTGCTTTGCTTAGCAGCTGTTGGGGGCCTTCGTCTTCCGAAGGTCCTCAAAAACATGATTTAACATTGTTTCCAGAGTTGTAATACGTGAGCAGGTACCTTCGGATTCAAATCAGAACCACAGTGGGGGAAGCATGAACAATACGAAGATTGACGAAGCGCCGAAGCTATGCGCGAGGGAGCTTCGGCATGACAGCAGGAAAGAGAACCGACTTAAAGAGGAAAAGGCTATTTAGACCCCGATGAGTTACCTTATAATCATTAGCAAATGTAAAGGGCATGAATGTAATTTCACGTGGGCTGCGTCCCATGCCTATAAATAGATGAACAGTACCCCCACACTGTTCACGCTGACTTGGCATCCGCTTTTACTTTACGCTCGTATCTTCACTGTTTATCAAGTCGAAGGTATCGAATGTAATTCAATATTATTTTTATATTCTCATGATAATAAAATGAAGATGAATTTATAATGCTATGTGATCTTTTATGTCATCCCTTGTATTTTACATCTCTTTTTCTATTACCTTCTTACCTTCGATGTTCGAAGGTATTTCCTTTATAACCTTCGTCTGAAGATCATTATATCCTAAGGGAAATAATGTTTCGAAGGACGAAGGGCATGATATTTAACATTTTATGTTGCCTTGTTCTTGATTCGAAGCCTTTGAGAACAAGTCACCAACATTGGCGCCCACCTCTGATGAACTCTTTCGACCACCTTCGGCAAGCACTGACCTTCGTCATGCCACCGAAGAAAGCTTCAGCACCAGGGACTGCCGCTCTGCAGCCACTGGACCCAAACCAGGAAACCCTTTCTCTTCGAGAGGCCCGAAGCCAAAAGAGGAAGGCCACTAGTCCAACACTCCAAGAGGAGGAGTTGGACCAAGAAATCAGAAACATGGAGATACTTCATCAGCAAGTACAAAGGAAGAAGGAGAAGATGGCCCGACTAGCTGATCTTCAAAGGCAGATCGATGAAGTCACTGAAGAAGTACGCCATCTTGCTCAAGACGAACAAGAACGAAGGCCCCAACATAGGGAGCTTCATCAAGAAGGCTTCTTCAATGAGGATGGATGGTATGATGATTTTCATCATGGAAATTTTGCTTTTGATAATGCTTCTCCTCTGTCAGCAGAACTACAGGCTACCCCATGGCCTCCATCATACAAACCACCCCAGCTCCCCATGTATGATGGGCACTTAGATCCGAAGCAGTTTTTGATGAGCTACGAAGCAACCATATCTTCATATGGGGGTAATACCACAGTCATGGCGAAATCTTTCGTCATGGTAGTCAAGAATGTTGCGTAAACCTGGTACTCCTCTCTTCGGCCAGGAACAATCACATCATGGCAGAATCTGAAGGACATGCTAATCACCAGTTTCCAAGGGTTTCAGACGAAGCCGGTTACTGCTCAAGCTTTGTTCTATTGCACGCAAGAGCATGAAGAATACCTCCAGGCATATGTCCGAAGGTTTTTGCGCTTAAGGGCACAAGCGCCAACTGTGCCTAATGAAATCGTCATTGAGGCCATGATCAAAGGGCTTCGGCCAGGACCTGCGGCCCAATACTTCACCAGGAAGCCCCCTCAGACCCTGGAGAAGTTGCTCCAAAAAATGGATGAATATATCCGGGCTGACAATGACTTTCGCCAAAGAAGGTAGGAAGCCTACAGGTTCTCTGAGATGACCAGGGGCTTTGGAGCAAGAATCCACCCAAGGCATGTCAGGTCAATTCACTCCACTCAGAATGATGACAGAGGAAGTCAGCTGCAGAAGTCACAATACACTTCACAATCTTCGGGACAGCAACAAAGCTCTTTCCGGCCGACAGCTCCAAGAGGCAGAGGTGCCAGGGGCTCCGGAGGAAGGTTTGGGGATCAGCCTAGAAAAATTTATTGCTTATTCTGTGGTGAGGACAAGGGCCATACTACAAGGATATGCCATGTCACCATTCAGAAACAAAAGGAAATAGCAGAAGCTGCAGCTCAGTAGAACCAACCGAAGCAGGTCATGCACACCGCTTCGTATCACTCACCCTACATACCAGAGTATGTGGGTAACCATCCTGCAGCTTCTGTTGCTTCGGCTAGCCAGCCACAGCCGTCTTGGCCACAGCTTCCACCTCCGCCGCCACTACAGCCTGTGTATTCACGAGGCCAGCAGCTAGAAGGGAGCCAACAGACCCATCAACAGCGAGATTTTAGGGAGGAGTCCAAAGCTCGCACAGTCAACAGTACTGTGCCATAATCGAATCATATCTATTGAGAGATATCCTACCGTTGAAACAGTCTTTACATTCATTGTCATTTTCTTTTTCAATAAGAAACAATTGTTGAAAGCCTAGCTCTCTTGACATTTTCAATTTTCTGTAATAGCTTCATTCTTGTTATAGCAAAATATATTCTCTCCACAGACTTACAAAGTCCAGAAAATTGCTGAAGCACAAAACTTGTTCCTAAGGGAATACAGACCTAGAAATCACATTACAAGTATCACCGAAGCTACAAAAGTCGTTCTAAGGAACGCAGCATAAGTTTACCAAAGGTATCAAAAGTCGTTCCTAAGGGAGCGCAGTGTAAGTTTTCTGCTCAAAAGTCGTTCCAAAGGGAATGTAGAGCCAAATACGCTGAAATATAAGGCGAAGCGTGAAAAGTCAACGCGAATACCGCCGAAATAGAAGGCGAAGAAGTTCAAAAGACGTTCCTAAGGGAATGCAGAACTTACAGTGAAAAGTCAGCGCTGATACACCAAAAAATAAGCGGTAAAGCCGAAAAATAAACGGCAAAGAGATTGTATATTCCAATATGGGGATATGAGCGTGTGTCTTCGGCATAAATATCATCTTGCATAACATAACATTATCACATCATTCCGCATAACATAACATCATACATCATATTGCATTGATGGCACAAGAAGGGGATACAATGTTGACCTTCGGAGAATGTAATGAAAAAAAGAAGTTGTGCTAAGGCACAAAATAAGTTTGAAGAAATACAGCTTCATCAGCTCTGAGGTGGAGGAACAAATTTGTTGTCGACAAAACATTAATGTTTTTTCGAAGGTTGGAGGATTCGTTACGAAGCATAGAAGCTCTTCTTTACGAAGCATGAAAAGAAGGGAAGGTGTTTTTTCGCCAAAGGCTCAAAAATGGTATGTATATAAAAGTTTCATGCATCGCAAAGAAATGAATAGCGAAACATTTCATATATTACATTCAAAACCTACGATCACCGAATATTACAAGCATGTCCCAGCAAATATTACATTAATATTCTGGTAATATTTTTACAAATAGCTATTCTTCTTCTTTCAGAACTTCTTCTGCAGCTTCGGTTAATAATTTTGTAACAACTTCGTCCACAATAGCTTCGGCCATATTAATAATTTCTATCGACTTCTTTGTTTTTGGGTCCGCTAATGGGTCGAAGGGCTCTAGGGGAGGAGGTAGTTCAGCTGCGATAGAAGACATAAATTAGTTCGAAGTCACAAAAGTAAGCAATAAAATTAAAAACCATTAAGTAATACCTATCCGTTTTTCAAGTTCTGCAGCCTTTTCAGCTGCTTTTGCCGCTTCTCGAGCGTCATGAATATCTTTTTCATTCTTTTTCATTATTTCATGCGCCATCCCTCGGCCGCCATTTTCCCAAATATTAGTAAAAAAATTTCCACCTATTAAGCTTGCTTCAGCCGAGGGATCCTTTGTGTCATCAATAGACAAAGCAGCTTCGGCCTGGACCAAAGTTTTAACATGATCGCACCCTGCTTTCTCCAAAATAGCTGCAACTCCCCTCGCACCAGAGAACGTGCAGACGTCCCCGCGATCGCTCAAAATTTCTTCAAAAGCTTCAGCTTCGCTGCTGATCCACTCAATCACGCCCTCAGGGTCGCCCCTTATGAAGTTGTCTTCGCTTGAATATGCGCCCACATTAGCAAAGCTAGTCTTTATTTTCTTGACGCATTCTACAGATTTCTCAAAACATCTTTCTTTCGACGAGCGAAGCTCTGCAACTGTTTTCTCAAAATAATTTTTCCAGTACTCACTGGCATCTCGGTCAGCTTCGGCAACAGCACATTTCAATTTGGCTTCGGCGAGTTGTTTTTGAAGGTTTTCAATCTGATCCTTTGGATTTCAGATTGAGCCTTGAAGTTAGCTTCATCCCCCTTTACTTTGTCCACCAATGTAAGTAGAATTTTGTCTTTTTCCAAAGCTTCGTTCCTCAGCTTGATAACCTCTGATCGAAGGTTGTTGAGAGCGATAGTGCAACTCTCGTCCTCGGCATTCTTTTGCGCCCTTAAGGCGTTGCTAAGTATTAAACCCTATATGAAAAAATGAATAGGCTAATATAAGAACAAAAGAATAATTCGAAAATTCATAAACTGCCAAATGCACAATTTTTGTACCTTTAGACTGTTATATGCAAGACTATCTGCAAGATCCTCCTTCGTCATGGCGCAGAGGCCAGCTTCAAGTTTCGGGAATCCCATACTCCTAGCCATTTCCCGGCAGACAAATAATTTCTTGTTCTCTGGGAGGCAGTACAAGAAGTCATCTTCATCTATGCCATTAAACACTAACGCCCCTTTCGGGTACTTCAGTTCTTGGGCATAGTGTTTAGCTTCAAAAATCTCTTCTTCAGACAATCTTTTTCCCGAAGCGTGTCAAACAATATAATCAAGGACTTCGGAAGACGCTTCGGGAGTAGGCACAGCAGCTTCTTCAAGAAAATCTGTTTTATAGCTTCTTTTCCTGTTGCCTTTTCTCCAGTGTTCGAGGATTTCTCCTTAACGTGCTTTGAAGGCTCGGCTTCAACTTCAGCTTGGCTCATTGTAGCTTCGGCTTCAGTTACCTTTGCCTCGGTTTCAATCTGTGCCTTCGAAGCCTTTGCAATTTTTCCTGGAGTAGAGCTTGAAGCTTTTATTGTCTCCAGTACATTAATACACTAGCCATCCTTTTTCTCTTCGGAGTCGCCGCTAGACCTTTTTGTGCCTTCAGTACCTCAACTCCCGACGAAGGGCTTAGAATTTCCGATGTCTTTGTCGCTTTAATTTTTGGTTCTTCAATTTTAACAGTCTTCGGCATTGCAGCCGGCTCTTCAATCTTCTGCGTAAGGGCAGGTTCTTTGGCTTCAATAGCTGAAGAAGTCTTACCGCCGAATTCAGGCACTATGGCCGGTCCAATGTAGCGCGGTTGGTGTGTAAGGACCTTCAACTTTTACCTCTTCGGTACGGGCTCGCTTGAAGTAGCCGGAGCTGCACCCTTCTCAGGAGTCACACCCTTTCTTTTCTACCCCTGCGGCGGGTATCGATAGTCAGGGTACACAAAACCAATAGCATCAAAAACTCTATTTAGCCTTTTCTTTTTTCGGCTCCCAAAGGCCGCAGATAATGCATTATCTTTAGAGTTGGAGTATGTTCCAAGTAGTTCATCACTAGTATTTTCAACGCACTTCAGCCAGTCATCGTCTGGTTCGATAAATTGGTCTCCAAACCTGAAGGTATATTTCAATCAAACCAGACCACCTTCGCTAGGGTTAGTGATAGTTTCCTTTGGCATTTCCCAGTTGTCTATCAGCGGCCATATTCTGAAGGCTATATGCTCTTGAAGCAAGTCCCTTGTGCCAACAAAAGAGCAAACTGTGCTGAAGGCCCTTCGATATGCTTCAGCTGCTTCGTCAATTTCAACCTTCGGCTTCCGGAGGCCGAAGCGGGACCAAATGGGGCGCATGATGATATCTTTAATATCTTCTCTCACCTTTAAATCATTCTTTACATAGAACCATTCTTTCATCCAATCTTCGGGCCACCTCTTCTGTAATGTTGGCACTGGGTAACTTGCGCTAGAGCGGGCAACGAAGCTGTAGCAGCCGAAATTGTTGTGATATTGTTCTTTACCACAGGCCTTCGTTTCATATGAGAGTTCGTGCATATTGGAAAAACATCTTGCGCTTGGCTCCAAACCTTAACTTCTCATAGCCCAGACAAAAATCCCCATTCTAATAATTGCTTCGGGAGTAATCTGATGAAGGTAGATCTGGTATGTCTTCAAAACTTCGACCACAAATTTACTCAACGGGAACCGAAGTCCAGCTTTGAAGAAGCTTCGGAAGATCACAACTTCATTTTCTTCCGGAGCAGGAATGGCCCTATCCATGTCAGCCCTCACAATAGAAATATCTCGAAAGTACCTTCCTCTCATGTTATCAAGATGACTCTGTTTGATAGTTGATTTCCCGAAGACTGTGTGACTTGGTCGCCAAGGACGATCTTCCGAGTCTTCGCCTCCACTCTCCATATCATAGTTGTCGCTATCATCAGTATCTTCAGACAAGCCTTCTAATATCTCTCTAGTTATCTTCTCTGTGTTTGTTTTAGCAATTGACTCAATAAACCCAGCAGTCTTCTCCTCAAGGAGCTTTTCCTCCTCACTCAGCTTCGTCTCACCAGCAACTTTTTTGTCTTGAGACATCTTTTCTTGGGAAATGGCGGAAATATGTCCTCAGAGCCGAAGCTTAGAAAATCTAAGAAATCAAGCAGTTGTTGACAAGCAAGAGCTAAGAAATTGAACAAAGCAAAGCAGGCGGCAAGTAACTTACCAAATGTGCTCGGGGTGACTTCTTATTTATACACTCAGCGCGCTCCAAATCGGAGGGCCCCGTCTGTCATTGGCTGTTGCTATTCTAGCAAAGGGAAGGTGTTTTTTCGGACCTTCGGCTTAGGGCCTTCGTCCATTTCGCAATTTGAATTCGTTATTCTAACAAATTAACCTTGCGAGGGGCTACTGTTGGGGGCCTTTGTCTTCCGAAGGTCCTCAAAAACATGATTTAACATTGTTTCTGGAGTTGTAATACGTGAGCAGGTACCTTCGGATTTGAATCAGAACCACAGTGGGGGAAGCATGAACAATACGAAGATTGACGAAGCGCCGAAGCTATGCGCGAGATAGCTTCGGCATGACAGCAGGAAAGAGAACCGACTTAAAGAGGAAAAGGCTATCTAGACCCCGATGAGTTACCTTATAATCATTAGCAAATGTAAAGGGCATGAATGTAATTTCACGTGGGCTGCGTCCCATGCCTATAAATAGATGAACAGTACCCCCACACTGTTCACGCTGACTTGGCATCCGCTTTTACTTCACGCTCGTCTTCACTGTTTATCAAGTCAAAGGTATCGAATGTAATTCAATATTATTTTTATATTCTCATGATAATAAAATGAAGATGAATTTATAATGCTATGTGATCTTTTATGTCATCCCTTGTATTTTAAATCTCTTTTTCTATTACCTTCTTACCTTCGATGTTCGAAGGTATTTCCTTTATAACCTTCGTCTGAAGATCATTATATCCTAAGGGAAATAATGTTTCGAAGGATGAAGGGCATGATATTTAACATTTTATGTTGCCTTGTTCTTGATTCGAAGCCTTTGAGAACAAGTCACCAACAGCAGCATACTCTGTACAAATAAACCTTCATCAGCAAACTTGCTTCATTAAAAATAAAAAGTAAAATTTTGCTTCATCATAAGAATTTTACCTTGAAGTTGGAATAGAACAAACTGCCGACGATATGTTGTCTTCGGTAGCTGCTAATATCAGCTTCAAGCTTTGGAAAACCGATACTTTTCGATAGAGTGCCGATCACCTTTGCCCCGGTACGGTCGCGAATGCATACCAAGGCCTCTTCATCGATCCCACCAAAGAGCATGGCTCTTGGCTGGTAGCCACAGGAAATGCCATATTCCTGTAGCTCCTTCTTTTCGGCCTTAGATAGTTCTTGTCCGACCAGGTTCCGAAGGTCGAAGTCTTTTTCATCCGAAGCAACTTCAGCATTCTTCTTTCCTTTGTCAGGCACTATGGCCATGAACTCCTCTGAAGCCGCAACAGCCTCTTCTGCAGCCATATCCAATAGTAATTTATCAATTCTAGATAGTGTGCTCTCCAAGTTGGTAGCTTCGGCGGTAGCTACAGCTTCGGTGGATATGTTTGCTTCTGCAGTGGCCTCGGCGCTTGTAGTAGGTGCTATTTTAGATGCCGAGGCCGATGGTGGCGTCCGTTCAATGGCTTCCATTACAGTACCAATTCTTCGCTTTTTCTGTCCATCCACCTTTTTTTGTAGTCGAAGGCTCCTCTTTCTTCTGTAAAAGCTTCGTCAGTTTCGGTCCCAGAGGACTTAGCAGCTTCATAGGTAGAGATTCGGTCATTACCTTTAAAATTTCTGCTACTTCGTCAGCAGGAGGCGTCGAGGGAGTCTCTTCTACCTCAGCCATCTTCGGCTCTGGAATGTCAGTTTTTCTTTTCTTCGAAGCTGCCACCTTTGGCTCAAGAGTGGATTTTCTTTTCTTTAAAGTCTTCTCATCCTCCTTCACCATTCTGCCAGCTTATCTGTTCAGAACACTAACAACCCTTTTCCTTGTTGCCCTTCGGCACCCTTGTTAAGTCGCTCATAATCAGGGTCCTCAAATTTTAGAGCATCCATTACTCGGTTTAACCTTCGTTTTGGTCGGGTGCCGAAGGCTGCTGTCATCAATTGCTCTTCTTTTTTGGTATAATTCCCAAGAATTTCATTGCACATTGTTTCGATCATATCCAGCCATTCTTGACAGGGCTCTTTAAATTGTTTTTCAAATTTGAAGCGATAAGCTAGTCGAACAAGTTCATGCTTCTTATTCGTCCCTTCCAACTTCGACATCCCCCAGCCACTCGCCGTTGGGAATGTCCTGTTAGCTAGGTATTCCTGTACCAAGTCCCTGGTGCTGATTTCCTCTACAACCACCCTGAATTCTGCTGCGGCTAACTGGCATGTTGACCCTAGTTGCATGTTGCACAAGGGTTTGGTCATTCTGAAGTTTAGGGATAGCGGGCACATGACCATCGTCATCAGTTTCCCCCTCTTCTTCTCGCCGGTCTTGATATAAAACCACTCACCTTTCTAGCCGGTTGGCCATTTGGTGCGGTAACTGAGAACTGGAGCCTTCGTATCCTTGTGATATGCAAAATTGTAGCAACCAAAATTTTCATGAAGACCGTCTGCTCTGGCCTTCGTTTGGTAGTGCAACTCGTGCACTCGGCAGAATGCTTCGGCATCTAGGCTCATCCCTTGGCTTCAAAGGGCCCAGATGAACACGCTGAGCCTAACAATGGCGTTAGGGGTCAGCTGATGAATATATATTTCAAATTTTTTCAAAACTTCCCCTATCATCTCGTTCAGAGGAAGTCATAGTCCCGCTCTAAAAAAGCTTTTAAAAACCACTACTTCATCATCCGTCGGCGCTGGGGTGGTTTCCTCTCTGGCAAATCGAACAAGTTTCCTTTCAGCTTACCCAAAGTAGCCAAGCTTCATCATCATGGGCATGTCAGCTTCAGACACAGTAGATTTCCCAAAATCTAGATGGCTGGGTTTTGTTAGGATCAAGATACTATAATCTTCTTCATCTTCTTCAACATCCTCTTCCTCGGCAACAATCTGTTCAGCTTCGGCAATAGGGGTACCTTCGTCAGTAGTTCCCTCTGTCACAACTAGGCCTGATTGCTTCATAACTTCAGAAATTGGTGCTGTCTCAGTGACCTTGGTTTCCTCTCCCTCACGAGTCACCCTTGCAGTCGAACGCACTCTAGCCATTTCTGATAAATTTTCCATGGTTTGACGAAGCTAACGTATTTTTTGCAATTTGACAAAGTTAATCCGTCTGACGAAGCTAATCCGTTTGACGAAGCTAATCTCAGATGACGAAGTGCTCGCTTGAGAGAGCAATGAAAAAGCTTCGGCTGTGGTTAAATTTTTTAACAGCGCAACTGTGCAATGGCAATGAATGTTGTGGTAACTCTACACCAACCCGTTTGTTTATATAGTGCTGCAGGTCGAACGGAGAACCGCCAGACCGCCTCTACTCGCTGAACGGTGGGCCACTCGGCGCTTGGAAGGAGAATCGCCAGATTGTCGTTACTCGCTGAACGATGGGTCACCCGACGCTTGGAATATTTTAAATCGTTTTCTCAGCAACGAGCTCAAGGAAGATGTTTTTTGGACCTTCGGCATTCCGAAGCCTTCATGTTTTTTCGCGGATCGAGCTCGTTACGAAAAACGATCTAGCACCACGAAGGGGCTACTGTTGGGGGCCTTCTTCTCCGCCGAAGGTCCCCTAAGCAGAAACACCTTCGGCATGACGATATGCCGAAGCTATTATCAAGGAAGCTTCGGCACAATGACGCGCTTGAGACAAAGGGCAGCACCGACTCAAAGAGGAAAGGACCGCCTAGTCCCTGATATTTTGTCATGATTATGATTAGTTGTCAAGGACACAAATGTAATCTTGTCCGGGCTGCGTCCCGTGCCTATAAATAGGTGAACAGTAACCCCGTACTGTTCACGCTAACTTGTAATCGCTCGCACATCACTCTTGGATTTTCGCCTTCTGTCAAGACGAAGGTACAAATGTAATTCAATATTATAGTTGTCTATTTGTGATTATATAATGAGAATATAAATAATCTAATAATTTAACATGATTATTTATATCCTTCTCCATGTTTCATATGCTTATGATTTCATTATTACATGTTGAGATGACGAAGGTATGTCCTTCAAGACCTTCGTCTGAAGATCATTATCCCAAGGGAGATAATGCTTCGAAAGACAAAGTTCTTTAATTATTAACATTTGTGTTGCCTTGTTCTTAATTCATAGCATTTGAGAACAAGTCCCCAATAGTTCACTTTTTCAACTTTTTACTTTTTACTTTTTCAGCTTTTACTTTTTACTTTTTCAGCGTTTACTTTTCACTTTTACAGGTTTTGTTTTCTTTTTTTTGCGCCATCGCACTGCTCACCTTTCTACCTGTCTATTCTGCGCTGACCGAAACCGGTTGAACCGGTCCCCATAACGGTTGAACCGGTTTTGGACCAGCCAGCTCAACTTTCTATTTAAAGGCCACTTCCTTCTTCTCAAAACTTCACACCCTTCAAGCCTCAAGCCTCTCCAGCCATTTGAGCCCTGAAAAACCACTCGCTTCTCAACCAACTCCCCTTGGTACTCATCTCCTCAGCGGTACTCGTCAAGATGGTGCGTCATCACAATCCCTCCATGGTCGAGTTCAGTAGTAACTCTGATGAAATTCAGGAGGAATCTCCCATTCCTTCTCCTTCACCTCTTCATTCTCTGTCCAAGAGAGGCTGAGGTTCTGGTCGGATGGAGGGGGAGGGACCCTCGATGCCCTCTCAACCCTCGCGCTGGGGTGTCGAAAGGTTGGTGCCTCCCGCCCCCGCCGAAGCACCTCCTCCGCAGGGTACGCCCCTTGCCAAGAGGAGGATGGAGCTTTCGACGACAAGGTCGATCCTCCATCGTCCGACGCTCTCCTCATCACCGGTCTCCATATGCATCTAGCGAATATGTCCCGGGGACCTCGTGAACCTCCGATCGACTTTCTCTTCGAAGGGAATGGACTCCCTTCAACGCTTAAGGTTGACGAATCCCACCCTCACACCCAGACATCCTGGTGTCCAAGACCCTCAGTTTGAAACCTTTTCCATGCTGATTTTTATAATTCTGTCATCATGTCCAAGAAGCACCGAGTTGTTCGACATCGTTTCATTGACCGGGAGGGGTGTGAGGGTATGGGGATGCTAACATGACGTCAGCTCTCCGTAACTGTGAGAGAAAGGGGTTAAAAAATATAATGACTATGGAATACCCCTGGAACGACGAAATAATTGCTCAGTTCTATGCCACTCTTTGGGTAAAGAGAGTTGATGAAGAAGCTGATGGGTATGACTACCGGTTATGTACTTCTTTATCTAGGGTGTCTGGCATAAAGTTAGCTACCGTCGTTTTGCCCATATCTTGGGCTTCTCTGATGAAGATATGCAGGGCGACAACCTTAAAGTCCATGACATTAGGCTGCCAATGCGGGAAGAAACAGAATTTGTTCATATTTCTAAGGAGAGGGAGTTTTGGATAACTTCCATCATGCATAGGTACTATAGGTACCTTAACTCCTTGTCTAGGATGACCGTTCTCCCAAAGGGCGGAAATCAGATGAATGTCCTTGGGGAGAGTCAGATTCTCCTTCTTCTCCTTGCTCCTAACAGTCTTGCCCGCATAAATGTATTTGACATGATCTAGGAAGAGATCCTTCGTGCTTCCTGGTCTCCTCTCAAGGGGTGTCTCCATGCACCCTTTATTATGAAGATGATCGAAGTGGTCACCCAGACTCACTTCGAGAAGCCCGTCAAACACTCCCGCTATGTGTCGTACTAGGTTGACTCTAGCAACCTAGTTGCACGTACTAAGCGGGCTCCTACATGGTCTAGAGGCCCTGCTTCTTCTAATGAGCCGCCTCCTCATCATGGGTCCTCCTCTCGCACCGCCGCTGCCTCACGTATGATGGACCGCATCGGGAGAGGTAGAGGTCAGGGCCAGGGATGGGGTCAAGGCCAGGGACTGTTTATTCGTTTGGACAAGGGCATTGCTAACACCTTCGCCATGTGCCGCAACCAGGCGATTGAGGAGTCCGTGCACAGGCGCCGGACTGAGGCACTGCATGAGGACTTTCGTCGTTATGCCACCTCCACAGGTCATCCCCTGCCTTCTGGATCTCCTCTGCCTCCGACCCCCACCTACCCTAAGAACCTCAATGAGTGGCACCAACAGGAATAAGGTGTGCCATTCATTACTCCTGAGGATGAGGCCGAGGAGTTTGATGACTCCTTCTATACCTCAGCTCCTCCTCCTCCCTATTCGGGTCAAGGTCCCATTCCCGGTGACCCTAGGCCATCCAGCCCCAGTCACTTTCCCCCTCCTCCCTACCTGGGTTAGGGACCCATTTCTGGTGACCCGAGGCCTTCTGGCTCTGGTTACCATCCTCCTCCTCCTCCTTATCAGGGTCTATCTTCTTCATCAGGTTTTCCCTCTGGTGATGAGCCTCCTCGGGACTCATCATTTGCGGAAGACATGATGCGACCTTTTTTCACAGAATACCCTTCCTACCCTCCTTCCTATCCTCCTCCTTTGGGAGGGTATTGATTCCTATGCTCTCTCTCTCCTCGTTGTTTGGTCCTTGCTGCCAAAAAGGGGGAGAAAATCTAAGGATAGCCAAGTTGTTCTTTTTATTCGTTTCTTCATCTTTTGTTCTTGTTTATTTTTGTTTTTGGCCACTATTGTGGTTTGTATCTTTTCATCAATGGATATAATAAAACAGTTGATATATTATTCACTGTGTTATGATGGTCTTCCGGCCATCATCATTTGCCCCATCTGTTTGTAATATTTATATTGCCATGTAATACAAATGATGGGTGTTTAGAAGTAGTCATATGCATCACAATTTTCTTTATGACACTCTTGCACCCCTCGGATGATTGTATTTTGTGTGGACTTGGTCACAACCTCTAAAAGTGTTGCTTATTTGACATATTATGTCAACACACTTGATTCAAAATTTGTGCACACATTTAGGGGGAGCCATCTACATACAATTGTTCAAAAGAACCTTACCACTTCAAATGTTTATCTTTTTGACCTTATATGTTTTGGCATCAATCACCAAAAAGGGGGAGATTGTAAGTGCAATCAACCCTAAGTGAGTGTTTTGGTGATTTAATGACAAAACAAATAAGGGTACTAACAAGTTTGTTCCTAGTATACGTTTAGAATGTACATGAACTAAAGGAAGTATCAAGGACAAAAGAAACACATATGTAGTTCCCTTGAAAGGACTCCATGCGACGGACTTATAAAACTTTATGTATATCTTGAGTCGCATGATGTAATTCTTCCTTAGTAGTTTTCGCACAGGTAATGGTGTTTGCTATAGCTCAAGCCTTCAAATTCAAAAGCTATTTTTGAAAACCAAAAATCTCTTAAACGTTCTATGGTTGACCGTGGTTAGGTTTGAGAAACTAAGAGTGTTCTTATTGAAAAGCAGATGAGCTTCTTCAGCTGTAGTTGAGCTTTTCAGCTGAACCAAAATTCAGCTGAGTTGAGCTTCTTCAGCTAAAGTTGAGCTTTTTCAGCTGAGCTGAACTTTAGCTGAGTTGAACTTCTTCAACTGCAGTTGAGCTTTTTCAACTACAGTTGAGCTTTCTTAACTCCAGCTGAACTTCAACTTCAACTATGAACCTCTTTGTCCATACACCAGTTGAACTTGCCTCCGGGCAGTTGAACTGGGTTTTTCTCTCCTAAACTCTCTGGTCAAGACTAGTTGAACTGGTCCTGAGGGGCAGTTCAACTGGTCTCTGACCCCTCTAACATCTGACCAACAGTCTGCCAGTCAGACTAGCAAACAGGTTGATAGAGTCGTCAGGGGCGGTTCAACCGGTTTGGTCAACTTGGTCAGACTGTGGGTCAGTCTGCCAGTAAGTCTGATAGTCAGACTAGCAGACAGTCTGCCTGACCTGCCAGGGGCGTTTCTACCGGTTTTAGACGGGGTCCTGACTCAAACGACTAGTTTTTGAGCCGTGACTATAAATAGGACCCCACACCTGCTGAACACACCCACATTTATTGCTCACCTAACTTGAGACAAAAGCACTCCTCTCCCCTCTCTCTCACACTTAAGTCTTGCTCTAGATTCAACTTGGTTGAAGGAGCTCTTTGGAGTGAGGTTTGTGCTTGTGCTCACGAATTTGGTTTTCCTCTCCCATATCATTTAAGTTCTTGAGCTTGTTGCAAACATTTCTTGTGCATTCTTGGTGTTCTTGAAACCCTAGGTTTCAAGACGATTTGAGGTTTCTTGGGAGTCTCCAAATTTGTGGACGACCCCAAGAAGTTTGTAATCCCGCTCTTGTGAGCAACATTTGAGATAAGGAATCTCTTGACCTTGGTGGTCGGGTTTTGGAGGATTAGGGTTGAAAAAGACCTGGCCCTTTGTGGGCTCCTCAACGGGGAGTATGACACCTTTATGGTGTGGCCGAACCTTAGAATAAATCTTGTGTCTTGTGTTCTTGCTTGCTTTGTGCTTGAGATCTTTTGTTAGCAAGATAGACATATAGATTTTCTCACCGTGTGGATCTTGTCGTGAAATAGCTTTTATATCTTCACTCTCCACACTTTGACTATTAGTTACATTTTTTCTTCTCGAAAGGATTCACAACATATATTTTTGCTTAGTTTATAGTCTAGAGTTTGCAAAACAGTTGGATTGGTTGAGAGTGGTTCAACTTGCTCGCGTAACAGTTGAACTGGCCTGCACCAATTGAGCTATAGATTTAACAATCTTTCGAAGTTTGTTTTGAAAAGTTTTAGATTAGCCTATCCACCCCCCCTCTAGGCTACTTTCACATTTGCTGAGTACATTGATGTGTACTCACCCTTGCTTTAAAAACCACCCAACCCTAGGTTATTCTCATTGCAATCAGTGCTCGGGAGAAGATGAAGGCAACATGGAGGACTTTCAGGAGTTTCAGGACTTCGATGAGTTCTAGTCGTGTTTAGTGGCAAACCCCCAGTCAGTTGCTTGTGAAGGCCTTATCTTTCTACGTTTCGTATCCGCACTTTGATTATGATAATGACTATGCTAAGGTAATGACTCTGTGGATGTCTTGGACATCTTGATGTAATAAAATACTATTTCCGCTATTATTTTGAGCAATATGTGATGATGTCCAACTATGTAATCGCTATGTACGTGAGTTTCTGATCCTGACACGTACATGGTTCGCATTCGGTTTGCCTTCCAAAACCGGGTGCGAAAGGAGCTGCTCGCCTAAGAGGGTGCCGTGAGGGAGGAGAGGAGGGCGGCTGGTGGAGCTTGGGCTCAGATGGGAGAGGTGTTCGAGGCGCCGAGCTCCATTGTAGGCCATGGATGGAGAAGGGAGAGAGGGGCATCAGCCATGGGGGCTGGGCGCCATGGGGCCGAGCCAGATGGGGAAGGGAGGAGCTCGGGCTAGCCTTGGACCATGGGCACTCGACGACCACCAAGGGAGAGAGATGACAACCATGGTGGCTGGGAGAAGGCGACGACTTGGGGAGAGAAAAGCAGGCGGAGATCACGAGGTGAGGAGCGGCAGCCAGGGGTGGGAATGGGCATTTTTCCAAGTGCTTGAGCTTAAATACTAGGGATTCTAGGGTTAGGATTTTAGATGGGCCAGATTGGATTGAAATGGGCCAACCTGGATATCCCCAATTGGCTCCACAAATTAAATTCTATTTTATTTTCATATATATTTGACTAGGTGAGTGCCCGTGCGTTGCAACGGAAACATATAATATCATGATAACTTATGTATAAAATGTGTTATCCTAAGAAAAGATTTCGTAATTTATTTGTGATCATGGACATACATAAATTTTGTTATTTTAATCTAACTATTTCACCACTACATTGCGACCATCAGTATCATGCAGATTTATATATATGATAATTATATGTCGTGTGTTGCTACAGAATCAATAGGATAAAATACATTGATATGCACAAACACTTATTGTTATTCTATACTTTTATTAGCATTACTTAAAATGGATGTTTACAACTTTAATTGATATAGTAAGGTGCTTGTGCATTGCTACGACTATCCTCTGTTCATATATAAACATAGTTGTTTTGTAAACTAAATTGCCCAAAAGGAATCGAAGCTATATGATATGTCCATTTTAGAATTTGCATGATTCACAGAGCTGGCACAATCAGATAAAGACATAAATATATAGATAGTTTCTCCAGTTATATTTACCCATCCTCGAAATTTAAAACGTCCAAGATGTCATAAATAGGAAGCAAAAAAAGCTACCAACATACTCACTGGCAAGAAAAAATCGTTGAAACCAGTAGACATTGCTTGTGTCGCGGCCACAAAGAAATCTAAATCCAAGCAACACATTGACATATACCTGATAAAATCTAATATATGTTAGCAAAAATATATGCAAGAATTTATAATAATTTTTATAGTGAAACAACAGCAAAAAAGAATATAATATAACAAAAAAGAGCATTGCTCGTACTCTAGTCATATGGGTAGGTCATAAACACTCCCGAAAAAATAATTAACAAATCACGACCATTGCAACAATAATATGTATCCCATGCGTGGCTGACCGTGTGGGGCGTGTGGCCTTGTTCGCTCGGTAACGTAGTGCATGGAGCATAAGCGAGTCAATTGAAACCCTAATACTTTTTCAGGCATCTGAAGCGCGGTAGTGATATTGTATTGTATTTTTCTTGTAACAAAAGCTGATCTGGCTACGTATATAGAATGTATTTGAATCCCAACCCTAAGATTTATACCAATTATGAATGCATAGAACCATTAAATTTTCAAACAATTAAACATGTGACAGACGTTTCAAAGATTGGGCCTTCGTGATTCAACCGTGTGAGATACAACAATAAAAAAGACACCAAAATTGAGAACGATCGCAAGCGGGTCCTCAACAAATAATGAGATACGGATGGAACAAGAACGAGCAATGCAGTTTCTTTATTTTCCTACACCAAATACATATGTTACAAACACAATGTAATAATACAAGTACTTCGCTGTCCCTCGGTTGGGAATGCAAAAACAAAAGGTCTTCTTAGAGGAACGAAGTTTTAGCAGTAGCAATTCCAAGGGCCAAACTGTTGTAAAACACTGGTGGTACACCATCCAAACACAACAGTATGAGAAAAGGGGCATCAGCATCAGACATGAACATCTGCAACAGATACTTGCAAGCACAGCAACCTGCCCCCTTGTCTCTAATTATCTTGGTAACCTACGACACAACAAAGTATTCAATGCTGTCAAATAGCATACACGATCTCCCCACTGCTTTCTAGGTCAAGATCAGCATCTGAGTCTAGGTCCTCTATGTCATCGTCGAGGTCAATATCATCATTCAGAAACTGATTGAGTCCACGTGAACCAGCTGCTGGAATGGTCGCCTCAGCGAGGATCTGCATGAACTCATTCATGCTCTGCATCGATTGTTCCGGCTCCTCATACTGCTTACTCATCGTGCTTGGATGAGTAAGCTAGGAGGTTCTTCAAGAACCTTGGATGGTTTCTTATCTCAGGGATGGTGATCCTCTGTATAGGTAACATCAGTAATTCCTTCAAAGCAAACATGTGTCAAGAAGATAATGAAAGTATTATTTGCTTCTTACCAGCATCACGTATAGCGTCACTCCACATGACCACACATCAGCAACCTTAGTTCAGTAACAAAGAGTTAGTGACTAATTTAGCATCCGGACCTTCCAACATAGTAAAAAGTAACCCTGTTATGCATGACTACAAACCGTGCGTGTATAAAATGTTTTGAAAAACAAACATGTTGTTCAAGTGGAGAAGAATAACATGCACATTGAATAGAAACAATATGTCAAGTGTAGAATAATCAACGACACTATGCATAACACCTTTCCATTGTATTCCTTCTTCAGAAGAACCTCATGAGCAATGTATGCATGAGTTCCCACTGTATGAACAAACATTTTGGCAGCGAGTGTAGAACTGATGAGTACTTTGGAAAAAAGGTTATAAGTAGAGCAACAATTTATGAACACAAATGTCACACAAGATGACCACATTCTGTTTAAACACCTGATAACAATATCTACTAATAGAGTTGAAATTATAAGCAGAAGAGTTCAGTTATTTTTTTCTTGACTACATCATGGATGGCTAATTATAGCTATTAATAACTTTACTCCTCATTTGGTATACTAACATGGTAAAGTGTGCCCTGCTAATTGCAATCATGTTTCATTTACCCACTAAATTTGTAAGCATCTATGTTCAGCAGCCTCCCGATGCATTTGTGTCGCAGCCAACACCTATTTGTTGACAAATTTATTCCAGTAAATGTATGGTCTACGCTTTAATGAGATAAATAGATTTAACCAAGATCCAAGATAGGAATCATGATAAGAATATTTGCAAGCTCTTTGACTAAATCAATCAAATTTGAGGCGACTTACGTTAATAGATCCTTCAGTGAAGTTGATTTCGCCACCAAGATAGGTACGATGCGCAGTTGTCAAAAATACCTTCTTCACAGCTCTATTGTATTTTGTTTCTGCTAAAAATTATGCATGTAACATGTTTCTTTAGAAGTAATATTTAGTATGCAAACATGGATGAATCTAAAAACAGCATGGATGATTCTATATAAGTGAACCTACTCACCTCTGCTTCTAGTTGCATCATAATTTGAGCATAAACTTCATCAATATCAGTTTCAGCCTGCATTCCAAAGGTAAAGCAGTAAGAAGAGGTGGAAGAAATTTGGGATTATAATACTCCCAACGGTGGCCTTCACTAGTTCGGTATCCTGAATGAGGGAATCACCGAAGTGGTACTGCGGACGAATGAATTCCTTTTATTTTAGCATTAAGACGAATTCCATGCCGTTAAGGAACTTCATCTTCTAAATTTACCCCTCTCCATGTTGGCTCTCCCTCATTTCTCCATCAGAATGAACCCTAGTCACTCAACACTGTTGCCCTCGTCCTCCTCGACCTTGAGTGCCTCCGCCGCCAGCCGTCGTTCGACGCCCCTCTTCTCACGTCCCCCTGTACTGCTGTGCACCTGAGCCTAGGCTAAATGTTTTCTTCGACATGTACTCATTAAAACTAAATTGTGCACATATCAATTACCAGCAACATGTTATGTAACATATACCTTATGTTACATATATAAAAATTCTGATCAGGTGGGGACTCTTTGTCCCCCCGTTGCCTATTCAAAAAAAGTTACCAACAACCACCTAAACATCCAGACTTAATAGCAACCACAACTTCATGCCTTCAACAGACAGGCACTATACGGATCATGCACATATGCATTAATAGCAACCAGATGAAATAGAATTGTGGAACATGAATGGCCACATAAACAGACAGACAAATCCTTGAACAACCACTTGAAAAATTAATAACAACCAGAATTGTGCAACCTAACAGGCTACCACAACTTCATGCCTTTGTTTATTACAGATAATGGAACATGCCCTACAACAATACCACATACGACTGTTGGTATACTGCACCAGTCCTCATGAGCATCTTGGATGTTTGGGCTTGTCAATGAAGTTGCCAAAATCAGTCACCATTGTCATTTGAGTACAATTTCTACTTCGCTTCCTTGCCCGGCGAAAACAACAACAAAACAAAGTTACAGACTACCAATCTATTTCTCTAAAGGAACTACTTATCGACCTTCTTCATCCCACCTAAGCTCAATTTGAATTGCATCCTAATCTATTCGAAAATCCTAAATATATGAAATGGTAACAATTGAATTAAAACTACAAAACTAAGTTACAGACAACCAATATGATGACAGGAGTTGATTTGGGACCACACGAAGAGAGGGCGACCGGAGAAAGGGGCGGCGACACTTCAAGGGTCGCCGAAGGTGTGGTCAGGTCAACCAAAGGCGAATGGGGATGGTGGAGGCTGGGGCGACGATGAAGACAGAGGTCCAGTGGCCTCTGAAGATATCGAGGTCTAGCGGGAACAGGGACTCGACGACGAGGTCGGGAGGAGGAGGGCGACACGGGGGCCTGCTGCTGCTCCGCCATCTTTGCCTCCGGCGTCGCCGTTGTCGCCATGGAGCCCGCGGGCTCGGTCACCTCGAGGTTGCAAGCCGCAAGGCCATAGGCAAACCTCCGTGTGGCGGTGGCCGGTGTAGATGGTGCGATGGCTACACAAGTGCGGATGATCGAGGGAGGAGGGTGCCCCCTATCCTTATCTAGGCAGAGGTTGCGGAGGGCGGCTGCCGCGGCCGGGTCAGCAGGCATGTGGAGGTTGTTAGGAGGGATGCAGCTGGGGCATGCGGGGGAGAGGGCGGACGCGGCGTGCGAATGGCGATGGGAAAGGCACGGAATGGGAATGGGAATGGAAATGATAGGGAATGACAGAACCGAGAATGACAGCCTACCCCTTACCGTTTTAATAAGTAGTAGAGATATGTTAAAATTGCAAGAATGGATTTCCTAAAATGGATGTAATATCACCCTTGTTAAATTACTGCAATGCTCCTTGTCTTATCCTACTGAAATGTGTTCCAAAAAAATAGAGGATGCATTTGATAAGCAGCAGTAATACTAAGTCCATGAATTACCTAGTTATTACATGTTTCATAGAAAATGCAGTGATAGTATGACCATATCAATAACTTATTGATAGATGAAAGAGCACTCAAGAAATTCACTGACAGAAATTAGATTACATAGTAAGTCGCATTGAAATCATTGAATAGATTTAGTGGAGCTGTGCTAGAAACAAATGTATTTTGACTTACCTTGATTGGATATTTCACCTCTCCCTTGGCATTTGTAATCTTCACATCTTGAACAGCTTCAACAACCTATAAGAACTCAATATCAGCACAAGTTTACAATGAATGGTTCAAAGCATGAAAGCAATGCTAACTGAAAGATAGTTGAAACCCCAACAGTTAGCTCCTGGGATAAACAAACTATCAATCAGAAAGCACAAAAGAGCATAATTAAATATCTACGTTCTCTAGAAAACTATAGAAACACAAATCAAAGCACCAGTAAAGACATGTAGTATTGAGTAATAAACATTAAATAAATATGATTAAAACAAACCTACAACTGACATCAAGTTACAAAGTGCTTTACGGTTAGTATTGACACTGACTCATGAAAAGCAAAAGCAATACCCAGTGAATATACAACTGACTTCTTCTTTTCCTGGTTGCTAATGGTGCACATGTTGATGCAGATTGAAAATACAAAAGCATTACCATGTAGTAGGAGAGAAATGTATTACCCGCACAACCGTCGTTTGCTTCCCCCTCGCGAGTGAGGAATGACTGGTCCAAACAGTAATATGCACAGCAAGGACCAGCACAAAGTAGTAGGCATCAGGGAGTGAATGGCTCAAAAAGGAGTTCACAGAGATGGCTTATGCACACAAGCAAATACTTAGATTGAAATCATTGAATAGATTTAGTGGAGCTGTGCTAGAAACAAATGTATTTTGACTTACCTTGATTGGATATTTCACCTCTCCCTTGGCATTTGTAATCTTCACAGCTTGAACAGCTTCAACAACCTATAAGAACTCAATATCAGCACAAGTTTACAATGAATTGTTTAAAGCATGAAAGCAATGCTAACTGAAAGATAGTTGAAACCACAACAGTTAGCTCCTGGGATAAACAAACTGTCAACCAGAAAGCACAAAAGAGCATAATTAAATATCTACATTCTCTAGAAAACTATAGAAACACAAATCAAAGCACCAGTAAAGACATGTAGTATTGAGTAATATACATTAGATAAATATGATTAAAACAAACCTACAACTAACATGAAGTTACAAAGTGCTTTACGGTTAGTATTGACACTGACTCATGAAAAGCAAAAGCAATACCCTATGAATATACAACTGACTTCTTCGTTTCCTGGTTGCTAATGATGCTCATGTTGATGCAGATTGAAAATACAAAAGCATTACCATGTAGTAGGATCTCCGTGTTGTGCGTGCCCATGGACCACACCAGCCATAGCACCACCCCTCAGTCCCCGGCATCCAACAACCAGAACAACCATTAGGCGCATTCTCACTGCAGGCTCGGCACAGTGAGAGGTAATTACTGGACACACCTGAATCAGATCCAGGTGTAGGAATTAGATTCAATGAGTACCATTCCAGAACAGCCAGCAGCTTGTAATAATCAGAGAGCTCCTCCTAGAGCGCCGAGCAGAATGCCTGGGTAACAGTGCCCACCTCAGTGGTAGCATCTGAGGGCGAGCGGCTTATGTTGTCAGAAATGAAGCCCCACACCTTGCGGAACAGCCAGCCAAGCTCGCATAGCTTGCGAACGAAATTTTGGGAAAGCCATATCAGATTGGAGCACATATGCATAACCAAAAGATACACGGTAAAAAAAATATTTTTGGAAAGGCCAATCGGAGCACATATGCGTAAGTAATCAACCAATATGTCTTTCAAAAAAGTAATCAACCAATATCTAGATCACAGAAAATTAGGGTTACAATTTTTCTGATCTTGCAAAGAAGAAGAGAATGGGACGAGAAAAAAATTCTCACAAGTCACCAGGGTTTCCGTTGCTGTCGGTCGGGAGAGGACGGCGCGGGGCGCGGCCTGGGGCGTGCCGGCGGCGGTGCGGCTTGCATGTATAGACGCAGAAAGTCAGAAACAAAAGGGTACATATAATGACTGATGGAAAACTGAACATGCTGTCGTTTTACACATGGTTGGGTTTATGCGTAATAGGATCAACTGATAGAGAAATATGATAAAGGTCTCTTCCTAGCCTTCTAGGCTCTTTTAGGTAGTGTTTGGTTTCGAAGCTAGTTGGGATGGACCGACTTCATACCAGAGAGCGGCTATGTCTGATAGATTTTGAGGAGCCGGATGATCAGCATTTGAACATAATTTTTCTTTTTTTAGGGACACTCTATCCTACACGGAATCAATTCAAACAATAACAAATTAGGAGCATAGGGGCTTCGTCCCACTCCCACCATACTATGGAACCAAACAGTACCTTAGTCTCTCCCCCCTCTCTTCGTTTGCATGGTTGTAATATTTTTAAAAGATTTCTTGTTAATTCTTTTTCAGTAGGGGTGTAAACCCTTCATGTGTTTCTAAAAAAATGATAAAGATCAGCAAATACATTTGAAGTTGTTAAGAAAGTGTGATGTGTTATAACTATAATTCGTTGAGCTCGATACACAAACTTCAACTTGAACGTGACAGATTAACCTTGAGTCGGTTATTTGAACATGTGGTTGACTTTGCATAATACACGCATGTCCATTCCATATTTTGAAGGAATGTTGAGTTCTTTTTTATAAACAAATGGTGTCCAGCTATACTACCAGCAGAGCAGGAGAGAAACAAAAATCGCATTGTTAGAAAATTGTATGTCCTTTTGCTCCTAGCAACGGGTGGGAGCAGGGAGTTGGTAAAGATGCCATACATGACATGACTAAATGAGATGATCCTTGTCAAAGCAGCCATCCTTGAAGTAGGCTAATTAACCAGCGTGAGTCATAGCTATTAGACCTCGTTTGGACCCGTTGAATCGAATTCCATTCTAATAATAGTAATTTACACATATATAAATTAAGCTAATTCAGTTTTATACTATTATTAGTAAGATGTTGGAGATATTTATGTGCTATATTTTTACTGTAGAAGAGTGAGTCGTGAGCCGAAGAGTGTCCTATAAGTTGTAGAGTAGAAACAAATTCTACTGATACATAAAATTATTTTTCATCCTCCACTCTATAAATTTCAGAACTTTGGAAGTGGCGGAATGTTAAATTTTAAACTAAATATGTTATTTTATTAAGTAAATTTTAATTCCTATAAAATAAACGGATCCAAACGCTCAATTAAGATTAAGCTAATTGATCTACGAGCTATCTTCCACAGCCTCCCAATCAAGGCATACCAGATGGCCAAGGCCTAACCACCCCCCTCGTGGACGTAATCGAGACATTGACAGGCAAAAAAGGAGCCCAGATTATTCATTGATACTGGACACAGTCACGATGATCGAGACTGGAACCTTCTAGACGTATCACAGGACGTACCAGAGCAACTATGACAAAATGAAAAAAGGCCACGCGAATGGCCTGTATTTTCTGAACACGGGAGTACTCTAGTCGATTCGAATCACAAACAGCTAAGTTCAGCGCTCATGCGGTTTGATCCGAACTTATGAAGGCTTCGGCGGCTCTGTACAGAATCCGTGACGGGGAGAAGAAGCATACAAGGGAGCTAGGGCGCCAATGGGAGCGATTCGGAAAGCGGGGGAGCGGGGGGATACTTACACCACGTAGACCTTGACCGCCATTGGAGAAGGGCTGGAGCTACTCGAATCTGGGCCTGGGGCGTGCCGGCGGCGGTGCGACTGCCCGCTGGAGTTACGGCGCGACCGCGCGTGGGCCGGACCGCGCGTGGGGACCGGGAGTTTCTCGTTGGAGAAAAGTAGGTGGAGCGAGGTGTGCGAGGTGGAGGTCGGCGGCGTAGGTGGAGCATTTCGCGGATGCGGCTGACGGATCATGATCGGCGCGGCGGGAGCAGGCAGATCAAGCGAGGTCGAGGTCGAGGGCGGCGCCGAGGCAGGGAGGACGGGCGGGGAAGAGCCGAGCGGGAGCGAGGGCGGGCGCCCATGCGTGAGCAGGGGGATCCAGAGAAGCTGACATGGATGCGTCGGATGGTTGCGGTGTGTGCGGCGGAGGATGCGAGGTACGCCGAGACGGCCGGGCGGGTGGGATGTGTCATGTGAGAGGGGCGTGGGAAGAGAAGAGGCATCACTTGCTTGGAGGGGAGGCGGGGGCACACGCGTGGTCTACACTAATATCTTAATAGTTAGTAGAGATTAAGCGTGTATTACCGAAATCCGAAACTTTGATTATTTACCTCGCACATAATTTGGTCCAGTAACACATATATCACAATTACAACAATTTAAGTGCTTCATAGAGGCAGGTTTATATTTCGATAATTGTAGCAGAATTCCAAAATAGTCGTGATCGATCAGCTTCGATCAGTTGAGACGAGATTCAAATTATTTGGCTCTGTTTATTTTTACATCTGTAACTTGTGTCGTCGAGTTCTATTAAATCTGTTTGGGACAAAAGTCGTGAGATAAGATTGAGTTTCCGATTCATTTTATGATGGAGTCAAACAAGATTCGGACATAAAGTTTATTATACTCACTAAATAAATTGCTTAGGTTCTAAATTATTATTTAGCACGTAACGAACACCTAGGGTGTTACATGTAATAAGTATCGTCTACAGTATAAAAACAATATTTTATATATCTGTCTCCACGACCTGCTGAAATTAACCTACAACTAGCTCTGACGATTCACCGGCTCTCTCCACCTATTCCCCGGTCGGTCAGGGATGTTCGACGTCCTAAGACCGCCCAACGGCACCCCTCCACAAGAGAGAAGAAAATCTGCCTCACGTTAGGTGAGCTTTAATCTCACATCATTTCATTAATATGTCATTTAACTGTAAAATTATTTTTCTAGTATAATTGCTTAATAACAATGTGTATTATGATACTATAAATATTGTATAATTTTTTAAAACTCTAAAACTGATGTAGAAAAGTCAAATAAGGGTAAAGAGAAGTTGAATAGAGGGAATGATTGAATAGAAGATAAATTAAAAGAACGAATAGTTAAGAGAGATGTATTGAAATATAAATAAAAAAATACGAATGGTATGATTAAAGTATCTCTAAGGGACTTTTTATTTTTTACTCTCTATTTAATACTCTATTTACCTTTTTATAAAGTTTACACTTTATGTATAACATCTCATTTTAATGGACTCTCTATTTAGTTGGGAAAATATCCTATGCAATCACTTATCCTGGTGCAAGCATGCAATCAAGGGATCCGGTGTATCCGATCTAGATCTAATGGTAACTGTTATTTTACATTTAACCCCTTCCACCTGAAACCTAATGTCTATTTTACATTTAACCACTTCCATATGAAACCGTTGGATTTAGACTGGATGCTCTGGATAGTTTGATTGCACGCTTGCACCAAAATGAGTGATTGCACAGGATATGTCCTCTATTTAGTTAGAGTGATTAGCTAAGTTTAACTAAAGAGAGAGCTAATTTTAAAAGCTAGATAACCTGGTAAGTTAGATGGCTAATATATTAAAGAGTTATTTGTTGTTGAGTAATTAAAATTTAGTTTGATAAATTATTTGGTTAGAGTAAACCTAAACCAAATGTGTTCATCCGGTCCTTCCCGGCTCGTGAGTTGTGAACCGGACCCATCCCATTTCCTTGTCGACCTCCTCGAAACTACCACCGCCCCCTCGTTTTTTTCACAGCTTCACCCGACGAACACGGCACCACGAGCCCCGCACGGCCGCAACCCACCCAGATTTAGACTCTCCCACCGCGGCTGCATATCTCTCCCTCACCCGCACTCCGGTCGTCCCATTACCCTCTGCCATTGGTTGTCGATTTCTTCGTTCGTGCTTGGTAAGAACTCCCCAAATTGCTGATTTTCCTCCCATTTTGTTTGTAGAATCGTCCCTTTACACTGAGGCCTATAACCGGAATCTTTGCCTATGCTTCAACGCCCCGATTCGTCTGGTTTCGTTGTGGATTTGTTCTCTGCGTGGTGGGGCTATTGCAAATGTAAAGCTTGTTTTCTTTTGTGTGTGGTTCAAGTTCAACTGAACCCCCCTCCACCATAATATGTACACCGAGAAAGGCCATTGTTGTTGCCATAATATTGTATCAGATTGTCATGGGTGAAGCTCTACACTGTGGAATGTTTAAGCCCTAGATTGAATCTTGTTTCTAGGATCCATGGGGTGGGGAAGAGCAGAAAGGTTGGGAGCAGGCGTGTTGTTTTTTGTGCTGCATGTAATCCAGGACTCACTGGTTTTCATCAAGGATTTGAATGTCACTAACCTGTCATACTGGTGACAACCAATTCCTGGTATTATGGCTCAAATATGCTATTTTGAAAGGTCGAGAAACCATATATTATTATTTTCTTCATGCTGCCTAGTAATTTCTTCACTCCATTTTTTATCATGTTCAACTTCATTATTATTGACTTCACACCCCAATGACTTTCCTACCACCATCTTTGTTTTAACTCATTTTTTTCCTGTTTGCAGCTTGCGTAAAATATTTACATAAATGAAGGCAAATATGGGCACAAAAGCTCGTCCACCATCTGCTGATGCAGAAAAAGGGGAGATTGGCGAAATAGATACAAGGGCTCCAATTCAATCTGTTAAAGCTGCAGTGAGTTTATTTGGTGAGGTCCGCTTTTCATCTGACAAATCAGCTGAAAGAAAGCCCAAGGCTCCTCAAACAGAGGTAATCAAACATTTTTCTTTATCAAAGCTGTTCCCCTTCTCCCCTTTGTTTATCTCTATTTTAGACCTGAGTATGTCCTGACAATTGGATGGTATGGTTACTCAAAAGGAGAAAATCATGGAGACAGGACATAAACAATTGCACTGTGGTAATTAATATTGCCACTGTGGGACGAACCTTAAAATAGATAGGACTAGAATACATAAAAAACTACATGCCCTGATATTCTCCCTTTTGTTTGCTACAGTTGATTTGTCAGACTTAACAATTTCACATTTGTGTTATGTTTTGGAAGCTTTCTGGAAATTCTGCAGAATAAAACACTCTCACCTGGGTCGGACAACGATATCTATACCCGTGTCCATGTATCACTTGGGGACACTACTACTAAATCTGAATTGACCTTTACACTCTTATTTTCTTTATATCCATTTGATATAAAGAGGTTTTTTTTATAATACGAAATATTATGAATTTACAAATTGTAGAAATGTAGAAGTCTTATGAACAAAGTGTCATGTGGGGTCTTCCCTATGACCGTCGGAGGCACGTGAGGGACATAAGGTGTGCCACAGAGCGTGCAGCAGCCAGGGACACGCCGGCGCTAGAGAAGGAAAGTTGGGAAATTAGCGGCTAGAAGAAGGAAGAAATCAGCAGAGCATGCAGCAAGCCGGCTCTGGAGAAGGAAAGCCGGCTAGAAGGAGAATAATAGAGATCCTAAACTATAGGAGATTAGTTTCCATTTCCTGTTGCAACTCAGGCTATAAAGCCTTGTAGCCAGCTGTTGTGAGAGGACAGGCAATAACACAATTATCTTCTCCCTCATCTCTACTACTCTCAAGCCTTCGGAAGAGGGGTAAAACCTCACCGGAGAAAACGGACCGAGGCTACGATCTACGTAGCCGAGGGCCTCCCTCCCTAAATACTAAGGCCCTCGACAACCTGGTATCACGGTCACGTCGATCCGACTCTTCTAGTTCACCCGCTACTTCCACCGCAACCAACCACCCAACAGCTATCACTGCCGCCAACCAACCTTCATCGCCCACCTCTGCCGCACCTAGACTAGCGCCATGGCCAAACCCACGATCGCCGACCTCGCCAAATTGATCTAGGGTCTCACCGGCAAGATCAGCGCCCTCCAAACCGACATCGACACGATGAAGGACAAGACGTCGTCCTCGGGCGTCCCGGTGCCGGGCGGCGGTCTCGACGGCCAACACCACACCGATTGGCCACCTCGTTTCCAGAAGATGGACTTCCCTCGCTACGACGGCAAGTCCGACCCGCTCGTCTTCGTCAATCGCTGCGAGTCATACTTCCATCAACAGAGGATCATGGAGGAGGAAAAGGTGTGGATGGCCTCCTACAATTTGGAGGACAAGGCCCAACTCTAGTACATGCAGGTCCAGCAGGACGAAGGCATTCCGACGTGGAGGCACTTCAAGGATCTCCTCAACCTCCGCTACGGGCCGCCGCTGCGATCGACACCGTTGTTTGAGCTAGCCGAATGTCGACGCACGGGCACGGTCGAAGAATACTAGGATCCGTTGGCGGAGGCCCAACGGGTTCAACTATTCATCGGGGGGCTGCTTCCTCCGATCAGCAATCAAGTCCGCCTCCATAACCCCAAACCCTAGCGGTGGCCATGAGTTTGGCACGGGAAGTGGAGGTCATGGAACGAGAGCGCCTAGCGTTCGTCCCCGCAGCTACGCTGGCCCGGGGGGGGGGGGGGGGCAGCGCCCGCTTGCTCCCGGTCCGCAGCCGCTGGCACTTCCTGTCCCGCCAGTGTGGCCAGCGCTCCTGGCTCCTCCTATTGGGACGGCACCAGCGAGGTTTGACGGCCAGCCGATCAAGCGGCTGTCTACTGAAGAGCAAGCGGAACGGTGTCGTCTCGGACTATGCTACAACTGCAACGAGAAGTACTCCCGGGGCCACAACCGGGTATGTCGCCGAATTTTCTTCGTCGACGGCGTGACCATCACAGATGAGGAGGCAGTCCGCTGCAGAATCTAACCCTGAAGCCGAGGCCCCAGTCTTTTCTTTGCAGGCAGTGGCGAGCGTTACCATATGCGACACCATGCAAGTCCGGGTGGAACTGGGCACCACGACGTTGGTGGCTCTCCTGGACACGGGATCCACCCACAACTTCATTGGAGAGGAAGCTGCGCGCCGCACGGGCTTGGTCATCCAGCCTCGTCCGCGTTCGGGGAGCGAATCCTCTGCCCCGGGGTCATTCAGCAGGCGCCGATCATCATCGTTGCCGAGAGGTTCCTTGTGGATCTCTTCGTCATGCCTCTCGCCGGCTATGATCTGGTCCTGGGGACGCAGTGGCTCGTCACCTTAGGGTGGATCATGTGGGATTTCACGGCGCGCACCATGTCGTTCACACGACACGGTCGGGAGGTCTGCTGGACCGACGTGGCGACCGTTTGGGCACCATGTCTCGCAGCGACTGCGGCAGGCGACTCTCTCATCGATGAGCTGCTCGGCACGTTCGCAGACGTCTTCGCTGCTCCGACGGGGCTGCCACCGGTGCGTGCTCATGACCACGTTATCGTCCTCAAGCCGGACGCAGCGCCGGTGGCTGTGCGTCCCTACCGGTACCCGGCTGCACACGAGGACGAGTTGGAGCAACAGTGCGCTGAGATGATGGGCCAAGGCATCGTCCGCCGAAGTAACTCGGAGTTCTCGTCGCCGGTCATCCTCATCAAAAAGCCAGACGGCTCCTGGCGGTTCTACATCGACTACAGGGCGCTGAACGCTCTCACCATCAAGGACACCTTCCTGATCCCCGTCGTCGACGAGCTACTGGACGAGCTCAACGGCGCCCGCTTCACTAAATTGGACCTGCGATCGGGGTACCATCAGGTACACATGAGGACGGCGGATATCCACAAGACGACTTTTCGTACCCACGACGGCCTCTACGAGTTCCTCGTCATGCCATTCAGCCTGTGCAACACGCCGGTGACATTCCAGGCTCATGAACGACGTTCTCAGGCCATTCCTCTGTCGATTTGTTCTCGTGTTCTTTGACGATATCTTGATATACAGCTCCTCATGGGCTGACCACCTGTGGCATATCCGTGCGGTGTTGACAATGCTATAGCAGCACCAACTCTTCGTCAAGCAGTCCAAGTGCGCGTTTGCCGTGCCATCGGTGGCGTACCTGGACCACGTCATCTCGACGTCCAGCGTGGCCATGGATCCCGCCAAGGTGGAAGCAGTCCGGGACTGGCCACAACCCCAGTCGGCGCGGGCGGTCAGGGGCTTTTTGGGCCTTGCGGGCTACTACCGCAAATTCGTCCACGATTACGGTGTCATCGCGGCTCCACTGACAGCGCTCCTCAAGGAGGGCTTCTCTTGGATAGCGGAGGCCACGACAACATTTACAATGCTCAAGGAAGCGGTCACGTCGGCGCCGGTCCTCGCGCTACTAGACTTCACCAAGCCGTTCATCGTCGAGTGCGACGCGTCGACCCATGGCTTTGTGGCGGTGCTAATCCAGGACGGTCATCCCATCATCTTCTTCAGCCGGCCCGTGGCGCCCTGGCACCGCTCTCTCGCTGCATACGAGCGGGAACTCATCGGACTCGTCCACGTCGTACGTAACTGGCGACCATACCTCTGGGGGCGTTGGTTCGTCGTCCGCACCGACCACTACAACTTGAAGTTCCTCCTTGACCAGAGGCTAGCTACAATTCCCCAACATCACTGGGTGGGCAAGCTACTGGGGTTTGATTTCAGCGTCGAGTACAAGCCAGGCGCCCAGAACGTGGTTGCGGACGCACTGTCTCGCCGTGATACGCCGGATGGTACGGTGCTCGCTATTTTAGTGCCTCGCTTCGACTACATTGCCAGGCTGCGGCAGGAACAGGCAGACCATCCGGCGGTAGTAGCCCCCAAGGACGAGCTGACAGCAGGCTTACGAGGCGCACCTTGGGCCATGGTCAACGGGTTGCTCACCTACGATGGCCGCATCTTCTCCCGTTGGTGTCACCGCTCCTCCAGGAGATACTGGCCGCTTTCCATGGGGACGGCCACGAGGGCGTGCAAGCGCACCCTCCATCGCCTTCGCCGGGATTTTCACTTCCCCGACATGCGCCGCGTGGTGCAAGAGTTCGTCCGCGCATGCTCGACCTACCAGCGCAACAAGTCGGAGCACCTCCTGCCGGCTGGGTTGCTGCTGCCCCTGTCGGCCCCGACGGACGTGTGGTCGGACATCGGCCTCGACTTCATTGAAGCTCTACCGCGTGTGCGCGGCAAGTCCGTCATCTTGACCGTGGTGGATCGCTTCAGCAAGTACGCACATTTTATTCCCCTGGCTCACCCGTACTCCGCTGAGACTGTGGCACAAAAGTTCTTCTCCGACATTGTACGCCTCCATGGGATGCCACAGTCAATCGTCTCCGATCGTGATGCCGTTTTCACTTCCACATTCTAGCAAGAACTGATGAAGCTCATGGGCACCAAGCTTCATATGACGTCGGCATTTCACCCACAGTCCGATGGACAGACGGAGGCGGCCAACAAGGTCATCGCCATGTACCTTCGCTGTTTCACTGGAGACCGGCCGCGTGAGTGGCTCAGGTGGCTGCCCTGGGCGGAGTACACGTACAACACGGCGTACTAGTCTTCGCTCCGCGACACGCCCTTCCATGTGGTGTATGGGCGACATCCCCCATCCATCCAGTCCTATGAAGTGGGTGACACCCGGGTGGCAACAGTGGCCAAGACGATGGCCGAGCGGGAAGTGTTCCTGGAGGATGTATGCCATCGCCTGGAACATGCTCAGACTGTGCAGAAACGGTTCTACGACAACAAGCACCGGGCGGTGGCCTACAACGTTGGGGGACTGGGTCCTACTGCGCCTCCGCAACCGGCCGGTGGCATCCATGTCCCTGGCACAGAAGGGGAAGCTGCAACCCAGGTTCTTTGGGTCCTACCGCATCACCGAGATCATCAATGACGTGGCGGTCCGCCTCGCCCTACCACCACAGGCCAAGATTCATGATGTGTTCCATGTGGGGCTCTTGAAGAAATGGGTGGGCGCGCCGCTGACCTCGACCCCGGAGCTGTCTGAGCTGCTACATGGCGTGGTGGTGCCCGAGCCGGAACGGGTCGTGCGCTCCTGCCTCGCAAGGGGGGTCAAGGAGGTGCTGGTACGTTGGAAGGGTCAGCCGGCCTCTGCTGCCACTTGGGAAGACTGGGAAGAGTTCATCGCCAAGCACCCGTCGTTTCAGCTCGAGGACGAGCTGAGAGTCGAGGGGGGGGGAGAGATGTCATGTGGGGTCTTCCCTATAACCGTCGGAGGCGCGCGAGGGACGTAAGGCGCGCCGCAGAGCGTGCAGCAGCCAGGGACACGCCGGCGCTAGAGAAGGAAAGTCGGGAAATTAGCGGCTAGAAGAAGGAAGAAATCAGCAGAGCATGCAGCAGGCCGGCTCTGGAGAAGGAAAGCCGGCTAGAAGACGAAGGAGAATAATAGAGATCCTAAACTATAGGAGATTAGTTTCCATTTCCTGTTGCAACTCAGGCTATAAAGCCTTGTAGCAGGCTGTTGTGAGAGGACAGGCAATAACACAATTATCTTCTCCCTCATCTCTACTATTCTCAAGCCTTCGGAAGAGGGTTAAAACCTCACCGGAGAAGACGGACCGAGGCTACGATCTACGTAGCCGAGGGCCTCCCTCCCTAGATACTAAGGCCCTTGACACAAAGACGACTGCCTTGCATCTCATTAGTTAAGCAACACACTTTTTAATTATTGTTTATATTATTTCTTTAGTTGTCTTACAAATGGGAGTGCTGCATGGTCTGAACAGTAGTTGGATTCTTGAATCCATTACTTTGCAATCGCTAGTTCAAATGAGAAAAGAAAATGCTTTTAGATCAAGCTGGTTTACTAATTTTTTTTCATAGATTGCGAATAGACAGTATGATGGAGGAATATCAAATACTATTAGAAATAGTTTGAACAAGTGTGATGCATACAGATAATTAACATTCCTTGAACAGAGGAATAAATGCCAGTGCTAGATTGTTGTCCAATTGAAGGATTAAAATTTTCCAGTGAGTTGAATGGGAAAAACCCCTAACCCTAACAGGGGTTGGGAAATCTATTAAATAGACTTGAGTAACTGGGCCAGGCCCATTATAGAGGGGCGAGACAATAATTACACGGGGAGAACCCCAAACCCTAATCGGGTATTCTAACACCCCCCCGCAGTCACAACTCTATCCTGTACAGATGTTGAGACTGGATCGGAAGTCTAAAAATACACTCGACGGTAACCCCTTGGTGAAGATGTCAGTGAATTGCAGCGTGGTGGGGACGCTGAGAACCCGAACGTCACCGGCAGCGACACGCTCGCGGACGAAGTGCAGGTCGATCTCCACGTGCTTCGTGCGCTGATGCTGCACGGGATTGGTGGAGAGGTAGACCGCGCTGACGTTATCGCAGTAGACGAGGGTGGCGCGCTGAAGGGGACTGTGGAGCTCGTGGAGGAGTTGTCGCAGCCAGGAGGCCTCTGCCACGCCGTTGGCCACGACGCGGTACTCGGCCTCAGCGCTAGAGCGAGAGACGACAGGCTGCCGTTTGGCGGCCCAAGAGACGAGGTTGTCGCCCAGGAACACGACGTAGCCGGAGGTGGACCGGCGCGTGTCGGGACAGCCAGCCCAGTCAGCGTCGGTGTAGACCACGAGCTCCGACGTCGGGGATGGTCGAAGTAGGAGGCCGTAGTCGAGGGAGCCGCGGAGGTAGCGCAGAATCCGCTTGAGCGCGGTGAGGTGGGGCTCCCGTGGAGTGTGCATATGCAGGCACACCTGCTGGACGGCGTAGGCGATGTCGGGCCTGGAGAAGGTGAGGTACTGGAGCGCGCCGGTAAGGCTCCGGTAGGACGTCGCGTCGGCGACCGGAGGCCCGTCGTCCTCAGAGAGCTTGGCCTGGGTGTCGACAGGCGTGGAGCGGGGCTTGCAGTCAGACATGCCAGCTCGCTCCAGGATGTCGATGGCGTACTGGTGCTGGTGGAGGAAGAGACCCTGAGGCCGGCGCTCGGCGGTGATACCGAGGAAGTGGTGTAGGGGCCCCAGGTCCTTCATGGCGAATTCCCGCTGAAGGGCGACGATCGTGCGGTGAAGAAGGTCGGCAGTGGATGCCGTGAGCACAATGTCGTCGACGTAGAGCAGGAGGTAGACGGTGTCGTCGCCGCGCCTATAGATGAACAGGGACGTGTCCGACTTGGCCTCGACGAAGCCGATGGAGGCCAGGTAGGAGGCGAAGCGACTGTACCATGCCCGTGGCGCCTGCTTGAGGCCGTACAGGGACCGGTTCAGCCGGCAGACCAGATCTGGACGGTCAGCGTCGACGAAGCCGGTGGGCTGGCTGCAGTAGATAGTCTCCGTCAGAGTGCCATGGAGGAAGGCATTCTTGACGTCGAGCTGGTGGATCGCCCAGTCGCGGGAGAGGGCGAGGGAGAGGATGGCGCGAACAGTGGCGAACTTGACGACGGGGCTGAAGGTCTCGTCGTAGTCCACTCCGGGGCGCTGGGTGAAGCCCCGAAGGACCCAACGGGCCTTGTAGCGGTCGAGGGAGCCGTCCGAGGTTAGCTTGTGGCGAAATAGCCACTTGCCGGTGACCACGTTGGTGCCTGGTGGACGCGGCACCAGGTCCCAGGTGTGGTTGGCCAAGAGGGCTGCGTACTCCTCCATAGCACGACGCCAATGTGGGTCAGCGAGGGCAGCGCGAACGGAGGAGGGCACAGGGGATGCGTCCAGAGGAGTGCAGGTCGTATCCGCAGCCAGGATCAGCCGGTCGACGGGGCGAAGAACGCCAGCGGCGCGCCGAGTCACCATCGGGTGGACGTGCCCGGGGTCGCGGTGGATGGCGATCGGGTGGTACACTGACGACTCGGAGCGGGCCGCCGGAACGTGATAGACGACGGCGGGGTCGGCAAAGCGGGCCGTGCTCGTCGACGGGCCTGAGTCGGCAGGCGCCGAGGTGGCGGCGTGGCTACGACGGTGGTAGACGAGCGTGAGGTCGGCGAAGCGAGTCGGGGTCGACGGGGCCGCGCGTGGCGCAGGCGGGGTCGTCGGGGTCGCGCGTGGCGCAGGCGGGGTCGCCGGGGCCGCGCGTGGCGCAGGCGTGATCGACGGGGCCGCGCGTGGCGCAGGCGGGGTCGTCGGGGCCGCGCGTGGCGCAGGCGCGATCGATGGGGCCACGCGTGGCGCAGGCGTGATCGACGGGGCCGCGCGTGGCGCGGGAATGGGCGCGAGCGGTGGCGTCGTGGCCGCACGAGGTACGGGTAACGGCGCAAGGCGGGGCGCTAGGGGTGGGGGGGGTGGGGAACCGGAGCGGACTCGAGGAGTGAGTCGAGATCGGTGGGTGGGGTGGAGCCTGCAAGGGGAAACACATCTTCGTCAAAGACGACGTGACGAGAGATGATGATGCGGTGGGAGGTGAGATCCAGACACCGATACCCCTTGTGGTCGGGGGAGTAGCCGAGGAAGAGGCAGCGAGTGGAGCGAGGAGAGAGCTTGTTAGGGGCGGTAGCGGAAGTGTTAGGGTAGCAGGCACAGCCAAACACGCGCAGGTGGTCGTAGGAAGGGGCTGTGCCGTACAGGGCGAAGTGGGGTGTAGGGTGGCTCACCGCCTTCGAGGGAAGACGGTTGAGGAGATGCGTGGCTGTATGAAGGGCCTCTGCCCAGTAGGTGGCAGGGAGAGACGCCTGAAAGAGAAGGCAGCGGATCATGTTGGTGGTGGTGCGAATCATGCGCTCGGCCCGGCCGTTCTGAGCAGAGGTGTAGGGGCACGAGAGACGCAACTGGACGCCGTGAGTGAGGAAGAATGAACGGGAGGCGTTGTTGTCGAACTCGCGGCCATTATCGCACTGCAGGGCACGAACCGGGCGCCGGAACTGAGTGGATACCCAGGCAAAGAAGTGAGTGAGGGTGGTGAACGTGTCGGACTTCAGCCGAAGGGGGAAAGTCCAAAGGAAATGGGAGTAGTCGTCCAGAATGACCAGGTAGTATTTGTAGCCGGAGAGGCTAAGGACAGGAGACGTCCAGAGATCATAGTGGACAAGATCAAAGGCCTGAACCGCCCTGGACGTGGAGGTGGAAAAAGGAAGACGGGAGTGACGGCCGAGCTGACAAGCATGACAGAGACGCTCAGAAGAGCCCCGAGTATATGATATGTCGGAGTGGCCGGCGAGCTGGGACATGACGTCAGGTCCAGGGTGTCCGAGGCGACGGTGCCAAATGGCGGAGGAGGTGGTGGTAGTTGCAAGAGCATGTGATGAGGCTACTCTGGTGTGGGGAGTGGTGGGCAAGTGAAGGGAATAGTGGGGGCCGGAGCTGTCACAGCGAGCGAGCACAGCATGTGTGGGAAGGTGGCGTATGGTGAGGCCCCAAGGGTCGAACTCCATTGAGCACTGGTTGTCACTAGTGAAGCGACGAACCGAGAGGAGGGGATGAGTTAGTCCGGGAGCAACAAGGACGTCGTTAAGGCAGAATGGTCCAGGAAGAACCGATGTACCTAATGAGGTGACCGGGAGGGTGGAACCGTTGCCGACGACGATGGAGGTAGGATGTGAGGGATGGGGTGGATGGGAGTGGAGTAACGAATTAGTGGTGGGGGTAGTGTGGAAGGAGGCCCCGGAGTCAACCACCCAATCGGTGGTGGTTCGGGGAGGTGGAAGTGACGAAGGTACGGTGTGAGCGGAGAGGGCCAAAGAAGGTGCCCCGACAGAGGCACTAGGGAGGGAGGGAGATGACACGGGCTCAACCGCTAGGTAGGCGATCGCAGCACGTGGGAAGACAAGCGGTCCAGGCACATGACGGCCCGCCTGAGGGTGGACCTCGACGCAGTCCCGAAGAATAGGGTTCCAGACTGGATCGAAGGACACGAACATGCCCCGAATGAGCTGGCCGTCGTGGAGGAGGACACACACAGTCACGAGAGCGACGGGCGGGGTAAGGCTCATGTATGGCGGGGGTGACGCCATGAAACCGGTGTGGGTGGGGACACTGCTGTTAGGAGAAGCGCAACGGCGCGAGGAGCGTGAAGGGCCGTCCAGAAGGGCGCGTGCAGCCACGAGGAACGAGTCGGGCGGTGTGGCTGGGAGTTGGGACCGATGGCGCCCGACGGCAGGGAGTGGCTGCGGTGGCGCTGCTGGGAACAGAGGCAGACAGTGCCCGACAGCAAGGGAAGAGGAGGCCGCAGCGGGGAGCGCTCGCGGCAGGGAGAAGGGTGAGGTGAAGCGAGGTCAGAGATGAGCGCCGACCGGACCACGACGTGCAGTGGAGGCACGACGAGGAAGGACGCCGGCGTGGAGCAGGGACGGCGGCGTCGGGGTAGCAGCCGGCGGCGCGTCGGTGCGCGGGAGCGGCCTGGTGCGGCCCCCCGGCGGCTCGCGCGGGTAGCCCCGAGCGCGGCCCCTCGGCGTCGGTGCGGGCACAAGCCAGCAGCCCCGGCGGCCTTGGCGACGCGAGCGCGGACCAGCCAAGCTCGCGGTCTCGGCGGCGCGAGCGCGGACCAGCGACTTGCGGCCGCGGCGGGGCGCGGGTGGGTCCTGGCGCGGTTGCTGCTTGCGTGCAGGGGCGCGCGAAGCAGAGGGGCAGGGGGCGGCGGCCGGGGCAAGGGGAATGACCGGCGGCGGCTGGAGGGAGGAGAGGGCGCGTCGGGCTGGGGTGGCGCCTGGGGAGAAGGCGCGCGGCCCTGGCGGCGCGACGGACTGGGGGCGGCGCCTGGAGGGTGGCGGCTGGAGAGAAAAAAAACTACAGTGGCTCTGGTACCAAGTTGAATGGGAAAAACCCCTAACCCTAACAGGGGTTGGGAAATCTATTAAATAGACTTGAGTAACTGGGCCAGGCCCATTACAGAGGGGCGAGACAGTAATTACACGGGGAGAACCCCAAACCCTAATCGGGTATTCTAACACAGTGAACCTCACTATTCTCTACCACAGTTGCTGAACTGGAACCTGCTATTACAACTCTACTATTTTTCCTTCTACCAATTACAACTAGAGGAGCAACTTAACTGTCTTTCAACTTGCAATTTTAATCTTATAGCCGGATATCCCAATATGTTTTCTGTATTTAGGGAACATATTTAATGACTTAATTGCTTCTCTACGTTTTGCTCCTTCAGTTTGTACCTATAATGATACATTGACATAGGTCACCTGTCATATCAACTTTAAGACTGTCTATGTAACCTGAACGATTACATGCCTGTTTCTCAATATATGCTTCTGATGTTTTGCATCTTTTGGAATTATGTTTACCAGAGGGTTTTAGCCAAGGAGACAGAGTTGCACATGGCCCAGAAAGAGTTGAATAAATACAAGGAACAGCTCAGTAATGCTGAGACAACGAGAGTACAGGCTCTCTCTGAGCTAGAGAAGGCTAAAAAAACTGTTGAGGAGCTAACGGCCAAGCTGGATCTGATTAACAAGTCCAAACAGTTGGCCATCCAGGCAACAGAGGATGCAAAGACTCAAATCAAGCAGCTTGAAGGTGGCAGCACAAGTGAAAGTCTAGGAACAGATGGTGCTCTGAAGCAGGAACTGGAAAGTGCAAGGGAGCAGTATGCTGTTGCTCTGGCAGACCTTGATGCAGCAAAACAAGAGCTTAGAAAGCTCAAGAAGGATTTCGAAACATCTTTGGATATGAGGTTGTCTGCTGCCCAGCAGGAAGAGGAATCACTGCATACAACGGAAGCCAACATAGAAAAAGCTAACCAACTTCGTAGTGAGATTGCCGAAATTCAAGAGTCCCTTATGCATGTTAAGGCAGCTACCGTGCAAGCACACGAAGAAGAGGCACAAATCCTTGCTGAGAAGGATGTTGCTAGGACCACGTATAAACAAGCTTTGGAAGAAACACAGAAGAAACTTTTGTCTTTGAGGAATGATTTTGACCCTGCTGCCTACGATAGTCTGAAACAAAAACTAGAACAAACCAATTCTGAGATTGCATCTATGCAAAAAAAAATAGAAGAGGCTCGGGCTCGGGATTTAGAGTCTGTTGCTGTTGTCAGCACAGAGTTGGATGATGCTAAGGAAATGTTGCAAAAAGTAGCAGAGGAGAAAAGTTCTCTTCGAAGTTTGGTGGAATCACTGAAAGTGGAATTGGAAGCTGTAAAACAGGAGCACAATCAGCTCAAAGAGAAGGATACAGAAACCGAATCTATTGTCGGAGATTTACATGTCAAGCTTCAGAAATGTAAATCTGAGCTGGAGGCTGCTGTGGCTGCTGAATCAAAAGCTATTTCAGCTTCTGATGACCTGATGCTGGCCCTTCAGCAACTGTCCTCGGAGTCGAAGAATGCCTTGCAAGAAGCTGAAATGATGGAGAAGAGTGCAGCAGAGCTAAGAGAGGAAGGCGAAAAAGCTCGGGTTGAACTAGCAGAAGCCGAACAAAAGTTGCAATTGGCTTTAAAGGAAGCAGAAGAGGCTAAAGCAGCTGAAGCAAGGGCCCTTGATCAGATCAAGCAACTCTCGGATAGAGCAAGTGCTGCTAGATCCTCAACATCCGAGTCTGGAGCAATTATCACAATTTCTAAAGAGGAATTTGTATCTCTCAGCCGAAAGATTGAGGAGTCAGAGAAGTTGAGTGATATGAAAGTTGCTGCTGCTATGGCTCAAGTGGAAGCCATCAGAGCCAGTGAGAATGAGGCAATCAAGAAACTAGAAACTGCCCGCAAGGAAATGGAGGACATGGAATTGGCAACAGAAGAGGCCCTAAAGAGGGCAGAGATGGCTGAGGCAGCCAAAAAGGCTGTAGAAGGTGAGCTCAAGAGATGGCGCGAGAAGGAGAAGAAAACCGCAGAGGCTCAGCCGTCGGCAGGGGCAGAAGAACTTGGAAGTGGATCGCCTCCTGTACCTGAGACTTCAGCTGGGAAAGCTTCTGAGAAGAACGACGGACATCATAGGAACAGCAGAACGCTACTGAGGAGGAGCTTCATGCTGCCAAACATCACGAGCATGTTCCATAAGAAGAAAAGCCAACCTGGCAGCAGTTCTCCCTCCTACCTTCCTGGGGAAAAATCTGTGTAATCTATAGGAAGCTCTTGTCTGCGAATTGAAATTTCCAAACTTGAACGCATGCTTTTACATTATAATCTGTATAAAACCGTGTGCTTCCTTGCGCCTTGCAGTAAATTTCTGACATAATTTTAAATTTGCCTGTATCCCTTTTTTCGGCACTTTCTGGACTTCCGGATGAGTGCATTGTACGTGTTGAACACTAAAAGAACACTAAAATGGCACCTGACAAGTCAGATGGTCCAAACATGTGGCCTTAATAGGGGTAGTAATGGATTGTGATCTAAATGTTTATTCACAATTTGTTAGTCCAATCATATAGCCTGAATAGAGGTGGTAATGGATGAATAGAGGTGGTAATGGATCGCGATCTAAATGTTTCTTTATAATTTTTTAGAGTTTTAAAAATATTTTAGTTAAAAATGTTTCTTCTCAAGGTCTCGTTCCCTGTGGATAGGATCTAGGGATCATTGGTGTTTGGCCTCTAAAAACGAATCAACACACTTTTGATGACTCCGCTGAAAACGAGTGAGTTAGATCTATAAAAACCAGTCTACAATGGTCGATTCTAAATATCTCAACGATTTTCCCCATGCAACATCCTTCGGGCAACTTTTAAGACTTCGTCCGTCGACGGCCAGTAGGAATTTGAAGACACTATATGAAGCAACTGGAAAAGGAGGCGGAGAGGTGGTACCTCTCGAACTTTAGGATAGATCGCCACCAAAAGGTCATCCAGGAGAGGGAAGTAAAACTCGACTCCCTCAGGCCTTCACCCTGTTGGAAACTTGTTCTCAAATGCTATGAGTTAAGAACAAGGCAACATAAAAGGGTTAATGGTTAGTATCCTTCGTCGTTCGAAGCATTATATCCCTAAGGATATAATGATCGTCAGACGAAGGGTATGAATAACATACCTTCGACATTTCAATACATATTAATGAAGGAAGAAGCATATGAAACATGAGAAATAACATAAATAATCATACGACGTCATTGATATCTTTAAATTATATCATTATGAACAAACGTGAACAATATTGAATTACATTTATACCTTTGGCTTGACAGAAGGCAAAAGTCCAAGCGTGACGCGCGAACAAATACAAGTCAGCGTGAACAGTACGGGGGTACTGTTCATCTATTTATAGGCACAGGACACAACCTATGAGAAATTACATCTATGCCCTTTACATTTACTATTGGCTTATAGAAAAATCTGAGGACTGAACAGCCTTTTCCCTTTTAAGTCGGTCCCTTTTCTACGATTTAGCCGAAGCTCCCTTCCGCACAGCTTCGGAGCGACGACAACCTTCGTCACGATCAAGCTCCTCATCGTGTATGCTTTTATCATAAATCCGAAGATACCTGTCCATAAACCATACTTGGAAGACATTGTTAAATTATATTTTTGAGGACCTTCGGAGGACGAAGGCCCCCAACAGTAGCCCATCGCAGTATTAATTTGTTTAAGATAACGAATTCAGACTGCGACATGGACGAAGGCCTTAAGCCGAAGGTCCAAAAAAATACCTTCCCTTTGCTAGAATAGCAATAGTCAATGACAGACGGGACCCTCCAATTTGGAGCGCGTCGATCGTATAAATAAGAACTCACCCTGACCACATTTTGTACGCTACTTGTAGCTTGCTTTGTTTGCTCAATTTTTTAGCTCTTGTTTACCAACGCTTGCTTAGTTTCTCAGATTTCCTAAGCTTCGGTTTCAAGGACACATTTCGCCATTTCCGAAGAGAAGATGTCTCAGGACAAAAAAGTTGCCGCTGAGACGAAGCTGACCGAAGAGGAGAAGCTCCTTGAGGAGAAGACTGCTAGTTTTGTTGAGTCAATAGCAAAAATAAATACAGAGAAGATTACTATAGAGATACTAGAAGGCTTGTCTGAAGATACTGATGATAGCGATAGCTATGATGTGGAGAGTGGAGGCGAAGACTCTGAAGATCGGCCCTGGCGACCAAGTCATACAGTCTTCGGGAAATCAACTATCAAACAGAGTCATCTTGATAATATGAGAGGAAGGTATTTTCGAGATATATCTATTGTGAGGGCCAACGTAGACAGAGCCGTTCCTGCTCCCGAAGAAAACGAAGTTGTGATCTTCCGGAGCTTCTTCAAAGCTGGACTTCGGTTCCCGTTGAGCAGATTTGTGGTTGAAGTTTTAAAGACATACCAGATTTTCCTTCACCAGATCACTCCCGAAGCAGTTATTAGAATGGGGATCTTCGTCTGGGCTGTGAGAAGTCAAGGTCTAGAGCCAAGTGCAAGATGTTTTTGCAGTATGCATGAACTTTCATATGAGATGAAGCCCTGGGGTAAAGAACAATATCATAACAATTTCGGTTGCTATAGCTTTGTTGCTCGCTCTGGCGCAAGCTACCCAGTGCCAACGTTTCGGAAGAGATGGCCCAGGGCCTGGATGGAAGAGTGGTTCTATGTGAAAAATGATTTGAAGGCGAGAGAAGACATTAAAGAGATCATCATGCGCCCCATCTGGTCCCGCTTCGGCCTCTGAAAGCCAAAGGTAGAAATTGATGAGACAGCCGAAGCATGCTGAAGGGCCTTCAGCACAGTTTACTCTTTTATTGGGACAAGAGACTTACTTCAAGAATATGTAGCCTACAGGATATGGCCACTGATAGACAGCTTGGAAATGCCGAAAGAAACCATCACTAACCCTAGCGAAGGCGGCCTGGTTCGATTGAAATACACCTTCAGGTTTGGGGACCAGTTTGTTGAACCAGATGATGACTGACTGAAGTGTGTTGAAAATACTAGCGATGAGTTACTTGGAGCATATTCCAAGTCCAAAGATAATGCACTATCTACGACGTTCGGAAGCCAAAAAAAGAAAAGATTAAATAGAGTTTTTGATGCTATTGGATTTGTGTACCCTGACTATCGCTACCCGCCACGGGGGCAGAAAAGAAAGGGTGCAACCTCTGGAAAGTTTGTTGCTTCGGCTGCTCCAAGCGAGCCTGCGCCGAAGAGTAAAAAGTTGAAAGTCCTCACCCACCAGCCCCGTTATATTGAGCCGGCTGTGGTGCCCGAGTTTGGTGGGAAGACTTCTTCAGCTGCTGATCTGAAAGAGCCAATTCCTTCTACGCAGAAGGCTGAAGAACCGGATACCATGCCGAAGGCACCCTCAGCCGAGCAGGCTGAGGCAAAGACTGATAAAGATAAGACCGAAAAGCTAGAGACTGAAGGAATAAAAATGTTAGAAGTTTTCAGCCCTTCGGCAGAAGTACCAATGCCAAAGATACAAAAAGGTCTTGCGGCCACTCCCAAAAGAAGAAGGATGGCAAGTGTACTAGATGTGCTAGAAACAGTAAAGGCTTCAAGCTCTACTCTAGGGAAAATTGCCAAGGCTACGAAAATGCAAATCGAAGCTAAAACAAAACTGACCGAAACTGAAGCTTCAATGAGCCAGGCTAGTGCCGAAGCCGGGCCTTCAGAGCCTGCTAAGAAAAAACCCTCGGAAATTGAAGAGAAGGCAGCAGAGGAAGAGGCTATATAACAGACTTTGCCTGAAAAAGCTGCCGCTCCTGCTCCCGAAGCACCTTCCGAAGACCTTGATTATGTTATTCGACATGCTTCGAGAAAAAGATTATCTGAGGAAGAAATTTTTGAAGCTAGACACTATGCCAGAGAACTGAAGTAACCAAAAGGGGCCTTAGTGTTTAATGGTACAGATGAAGATGATTTCTTGTATTGTCTCCCAGACAACAAAGAATTATCCGTCTGCCGGGAGATGGCCAGAAGTATTGGTTTTCCGAAGCTCGAAGCTGGCCTTTGTACCATGACGAAGGACGATCTTGCGGATAGCCTTGCATACAACAGTCTGAAGGTACAAAAGTTGTGAATTTTGAAGCTTATGGATTCTTTAATAGAGTCTTTTATTCTCATGTTAATCCATTCATTCCTTCTTGTAGGGCTTAATACTTAGCAACGCCTTAAGGGCACAAAAGAATGCTGAAGACGAGAGCTGCACTATTGCTCTCAACAACCTTCGAACAGAGGTTATCAAGCTAAGAAACGAAGCCACAGAAAAAGACAAAATTCTACTTACATTGGTGGACAAAGTAAAAGGGGATGAAGCTAACTTCAAGGCTCAATCTGAAATTCAAAAGAATGAGATTGAAGACCTTCGAAAACAACTGGCTGAGGCCAAATTAAAATGCGCTGTTGCTGAAGCTGACCGAGATGCCAGTGAGTACTGGAAAAATTATTTTGAAAAAACAGTTGCAGAGCTTCGCTCATCAAAAGAAAGATGTTTTGAAAAATCTGTGGAATGCGTAAAAAAGATAAAGACTAGCTTTGCCAACGTGGGTGCCTACTCAAACGAAGACAACTTCATACGGGGCGACCCTGAGGGCGTCATCGAGTGGATCAGTAATGAAGCCGAAGCTTTTGAAGAGATTTTGAGTGACCGAGGGGACGTCTGTGCATTCTCTGGTGCGAGGGGGTTGCAGCCATTTTGAAGAAGGCAGGTTGTGAACATGTTAAAACCTTGGCCCAGACCGAAGCTGCCTTTTCCGTCGACGATACGAAGGACCCCTCGGCCGAAGCGAGTTCAATAGGTGGAAAATTTTTCACTGATATCTGGAAAAATGGCGACCGAGGGATGGCTCATGAAATAATGAAAAAGAGCGAAAAAGATATTCATGACGCCCGAGAAGCTACGAAAGAAGCTGAAAAAGCTGTGGAACTCGAAAGACGGGTAGATATCACTTAATGGCTTTTAGCTTTGTTGTTTATTTTTGTGACTTCGAACTAATTTATGTCTTCTACCGCAGCTGAACTATCTCCTCCCCTAGAGCCATTCGACCCACTGGCTGATCCAGAGACAAAGAAAGCAGTAGAAATTATTAATATGGCCGAAGCTATTGTAGATGAAGTTGTTACCAAACTGCTAACCGAAACTGCAGAAAAGTTCTGAAGGAAGAAGAGTAGCTATTGTAAAAACATTTTCTAGAATTTTAATGTAACATTTGTAGAACTATGTTTGTAATATTCGGTGCTTACAAGATTTGAATGTAATATATGAATTGCTTGTAATTCAGTTCTTTGTGATGCATGAAACTTTATGTACATACCGTTTTTGAGCCCTCGGCGAAAAAACACCTTCCCTTCTTTTCATGCTTCGTAAAGAAGAGTTTTTATGCCTCGTAAGAATCATCCACCCTTTGTAAAATCATCAATGCTTCGTAAAGAATAGATCCCTCCTTCCACATCAGAACCGATGAAGCTGTAACTCTCAGCTTACTTTGTGCCTTGGCATCTTTTCATTTTTTATAAAGCATTCTCCGAAGATCGGCCTCGCTTCTAATTGATGTTATTGATGTGATATGATGTATGATGTGATGCTATGCGATATGATGCGATGATATGATGCAAAGAATGATGCTAATGCCGAAGACACGTACCCACACTGAAACACAATATCTGCGTTCCCTTAGGAACCATCAAAAATCTCTTTGCCGTTTATTTTTCGGCTTCACCGCTTATTTTTCGGTGTAAGTTCTGCATCCCCTTAGGAACGTCTTTTGAACTTATTCGCCTTCTATTTTGGCGGTATTCGCGTTGACTTTTTGCGCTTCGCCTTATATTTCGGCGGTATTTGGCTCTGCATTCCCTTTGGAACGACTTTTGAGCAGAAAACTTACACTGCGCTCCCTTGGGAACGACTTTTTGTAGCTTCGGCAAACTTACGCTGCGCTCCCTAGGAACGACTTTTGTAGCTTCGGTAAAACTTGCAATGTAATTTTTAGGTCTGCATTCCCTTAGTGTTGGGGACTTGTTCTCAACTGCTATGAATCAAGAACAAGGCAACACGATGATGTTAAACATTAAATACCCTTCGTCCGCTGAAGCATTATCTCCTCAAGAGTTTAATGAACTTCGGACGAAGGGTGTGAACATAGTATTACGAAGGTGGCAAAAATAACATAAAACGATGTAAAATGTAAAACATTAAAGATAGATATGTTAGAGATAAATGATATCATTCACACATTTATTTTTAATACAATGATTAAGGTATGATTATACCTTCGCCTTGACAAGCAATAATTTCCGAATGATGCTTTCACAATTACAGGAATGCGTGAACAGTAAAGGAATACTGTTCACTATTTATAGGCACAAGACACAGCCTGTGAACAATTACAATCATACCCCTCATAAAAGTTTACAACATCGACTCAAACTCTTATGGACTAAAAGTTCATTCTATCTTTAAGTCGGTTTGTAATTCCGAAGCTTCATGGTCAGCACCCCTCGGCAATACGTACAGACGACTTCAACCGAAACTGTTTCTTCCCACAGGACCTTCGGCGATGAAGCATGGTCCCAGCAGTAGCCCCTTCACGGTGCTAGATCGTTTTTCGTAACGAGCTTGATCCGTGAAAAAAGTCTCTCAGGCTTCAGGAAGCCGAAGGTCCGAAAAAACACCTTCCCTTAGCTCGTTGTCGAGAAACGATACAGCTTTCGAGCGCGTAGCAGTTCCACCATGCGAGTTCACTATTCTGGTTTTTGCGGTCCACCGTTCAGCGGGTGCGAGTAACCGTTTGCCTGGTGTAAAAATTCCCGACAGTTCACCTTCCTTCCTACAACACTATATAAACAGACTGGTAGGTGTAAAGTTACCACAACATTAATTGCTATTACACTGTTGTGCTGCCAAAATTTTTAACCATAGCCGAAGCTTGACTCTCGGATTCAGACGAAGCTCCAATTCGGTGTCTGCTTCGTCAGAAGAGAAGCTTTGTCAGAAGAAGAGGTTATTTAATTCCCGAGAAATCTTTCAAGAAATTTTAAAATTGAAATGGCCAGGTTGCGCTCTACTGCTAGAGTTGAGCGTGAGGGAGGCGAAGTCGAAGATGCAGAAACTGTCCCTATCTCCGAAGCAATGCAACGATCCGGATTGGTGACTTCGGAAAGAATGCCTACTGCCGAAACAGGACAAGCTGCTGCCAAAACAGAACAAACTGCTGCCGAAGCAGAACGAGGAGATATTGAGGAAGCTGGTTATGACGATGATTACCATATCGCAGTACCGAGCAAGCCTAGTCATTTGGACTTCGGGAAGTCGACTATTTCTAAGGCGGATTTCTCCAAGATGGTGAAGGCGGGCTATTTCAGAGAAGATGAGAAGAAGCTACTTCGGTTCGGGGGAGAGGAGACTACCCCGAAGCCAGAAAAGGATGAAATAGTTATTTTCAAGAGTTTTTTGAAGGTTGGGTTAAGATTTCCTTTGAATAGGATGATTTCTGATGTGCTGCAAAGGTTTGGGATCTATTTTCACCAGTTGACCCCCAACGCCATCGTCAGGCTTAGCGTTTATATCTGGGCTCTCCGAAGCCAGGCGATGGAGCCGTTTGCCGACAGCTTCTGTCGAGTACACGAGCTGCATTACCAGACTAAGGCCAGAAAGGATGGGTTGCACGAAAATTTTGGTTGTTACAATTTTGCCTATCGGAAGACCACAAAATTTCCTATGATCAGCTACCGGAGCAAATGGCCGGCAGGCTGGAAGTCAGAATGGTTTTATGTCAAAGTTGACGAAGACAGAGAGAAGCTAGTACAGAGCCCTCTTGAACTGATCTTCGGAGAAATAAGACCCCGCTGCAGAATGACAACCGAAGGTCCAACTTGGGCCGCACTGGCCGAATTCAAAATTATTGCAGAACACATTGGCACTAGAGATCTAGTGCAGGAGTTTCTGGCCTTCAGAGTATTTCTGACCATGAAGGAGTGGACCATGCCGAAGCTTAAAGGAGAAAAGAAAGAAGGGGAGCTTGTCCGACTACCCTATTATTATAAGTTTAAGAAATACTTTAAAACTCCCTGTCAAGAATGGCTTGATACAATTGAAGTAATGAGTAATGAAATCCTTGGAAATTACTCCAAAAAAGAGGACCAGCTGATGACAGCAGCCTTCGGCACTCGGCCGAAGCGAAGGCTGAACAGGGTGCTCGATGCCATAGGTTTTGAATATGCTGATTATAATCGCCTGGGCGGAGATGCTGGAGGCCCAAAGCGAAGAAGAATTTCCGGCGCTGCTGATGAAGAGGTCGCCCAGGTGACCAAAAAGAAAAGGGGAGATTCTGAAAAACTTATCCCTGAAGAATTGAATCCTGAGCCGAAGGTGGCCACTGGAGGAAAGAGGAAAACTGCATCTCCAGAACCAAGATTGTTGGTTCGAGAAGAAGATACTCCTGCAACGCCTTCTGCTGTTGAAGTAGAAGAGATTATGAAGGTAATGACTGAACCCTTGCCTGTGAAGCTAAGTCCGTTGGCGTTGGAACAGATGAAGTTTTTTCAGAAGGACAAGGCAGCTTCGGCAGAAGAAGGTCCTGCACTGCCGAAAAAACGAAGAATTATTCAAATAGCAGATGTAATTCATGGGACACCGCTACCGACACCGGCATCAAGAATTGTTATTGACCAGCCTGCCGAAGCTAAGGGCGCCACAGCCAAAACCACTACCGGAGCGGAGACCTCCGAAGCTGAAACTGGCGCAGCCGAAGCTGCCGGAGTTGAAACTGAAGCCACAGAAGATCTGAACCTGGACAAGACACTTGAAGTTATTGATAACATACTCTTGAAAATGACTGAGGAAGAATCTGCTGTGGCCGCGGCGAGCACCGGCACTGAAAAGGGGAAAAAACAAGCTGAAGACATTTTGGAGGGTGAAGATTTTGAATTTCAAGATCTACTTGGGCAAGAGCTGACAGACGCTGAAAAAACAGAGCTTAGAAGATGTGCCATAGCCTGCGGATATAAGCTAGGGGCTACACTATTTGGTGGGGTTAATGAAGGAAAACTGAGGTGCCTTCGAAACCGCAGCGAAGCTAATATTGTTAGAACTCTCTGCAAAAACATTGGCTTGCCGAAGCTGGAAGTGGACCTCTACCGCTACCAACGGCATCATATCGCCGGAAGTTTGCTTTATGCTAACTTCAAGGTAACAAATATTTTTGTTATTTTATTATTATTATTATTTTTAGGTTGTTTTCTAACGAAGATCGTTTCGACAGAGCATACTGTTAAGTAAAGTTCTAAAAATGCAACAAGATCTCGAAGAAGAGAAGAACAAAGCCGTCATTCAAAGTTTGGCTGAAAAGGTTGAAAACTACGAAGCTGATTTGAAGAAGAAGGATTTCACCATCCAAGATCTTGAAATGATGGTCAAAGAGCACGAAGGTGCATTAGAAAAGAAAGATTTTGTTATTCAGACTATGGAGGGTTCTTTGGCTGAAGTCCAAACTGAGAATGACAACTTGAAGAATGAACTGCTCCAACAGTCAGAAAAATTTGAGCAAGAAAAGAAATATCTCGAAGCAAGGCTGAAAACTGAGATGGATAAAAATTCGATTTTGCAGAAATCCTTTAAAGAACTTCAAGAGAAATGCCTTAGCTTCGGCAGCCGATGCGTGCAACGGCTGAAGGATGTGTTCCATTCTGTCGGAGCTAGCTCTGCAAAATTTACACCTTCAGCTGATAATCTGCCCAGCACGTTAGAATATATTGAAGGCGAGGTTGATGCCCTTGACGAAGTTATTGGTGGGCACACCGACTTCTGCGCCCTGGTAGCTTCTCAGGGCACAGCCACCGCTTTTCTAAAGGCTGGCTGCACGCATGGAAATATTGTGAACAGACCAAACTTCAGCTTGTCAGCATCAGATCTGATAAATATCCCAAGCCTAGCCCGAAGCATCGGGAATAGATTCATGACCCAGATCTGGGTAAGTGGCGGGCGAAAGATGGCGGGTGACGAAGCTCGAAGTCATCTTAAGCCGGTAAGAAACTTATTTTTGTTACCTTTACCTTCTCCTCGAAATTTGCACCTTTCTTATTTTGCTGTTTGATGTACGCAGGATGACGAAGCTGAAGTTTGACAAAGTTGAAGTTTGACGAAGCCTAGCCTGAAGCTTGATAATTGTTTACAATGTACTGTCCTGCAAGAATTCTGGAGAAACTTTTGTAATATAGTTATAGAACAACTTATGTTAATTTGTACATACCTTGTTATATATTTTGTTTCTGCTGTCTGCGTACAATCTGCTTTGCTGTGGACGAAACTTCTCTTTTGAGCCGAAAGCGAAAAAACACCTTCCCTTCTTTTCGTACACAACGAAGCATAAAAATTTTCCTTCGAGCTTTCCCTCATCGCCGAAGCATCTGTGTTTTTATGCGGTACAATGATGATTCTATGTATGTCTAAATGCATGTTTATGAATGCAAATGACATGATGAGATGCATTGTGCAAATGAATATCAAAATACATAATCATAGTCCTTCAGCGTTGACTTTTCGCTGTAAGCCTCCCTTAGGAGCTTCTTCGCCTTTTACTTTCAGCGGAATCAGCGTTGACTTTTCGCTGTAAGCCTCCCTTAGGAGCTTCTTCGTCTTTTACTTTCGGCGGAATCAGCGTTTATTTTTCGCTGTAAGCTCCGCATTCCCTTAGGAACGACTTTTGAGCTTCTCCCTGTTTCCTTCTCTTTTTCCTTTTGCATTTACATTTACATTTTTTGGGGGATATCACTCTCATAAAATTGAAATAAGGAAAATTACATGTTGTGGCCCCATTAAAAACCTTTCTCCCCCTTTGGAAAGGAAAAGAGTGCCACGAAAAAGAATATAAAAAATTACATCAAGCTAAATATAATATCGTCGAAGCTCATCCGCATTCCATGATCTGGGAATGTCGTTGCCGTCCATATCCTTCAATCTGTAGGAACCGGGACTTGACGAAGATACTACCAAAAAGGGGCCTTCCCACTTTAGCTGTAATTTGCCTGCTGTCTCAGGATTGGCTACTCTTCGAAGTACCAAGTGTCCTGGTTCAATATTCTTCAACTTGACTTTTCTGTCACGTCATTTTATTGTTTCAGCTTGATATTTATTGATGTTTTCTACAGCTTGAAGTCTGATCCCTTCAATAGCATCTTTTTCTACAGAACAATCAGCTTCGTCTTTGCCTTCTGCCGAAGCTACTGTCCTTATTGACCCTGCTTTGGCCTCTTCTGGGGTTATTGCTTCGTCACCGAACAATAGTTTAAAGGGCGTAAAACCTGTTGACCTTGACATGGTTGTATTATGGCTCCATACCACTTTGATTAGCTCGTCAGGCCATTTTCCCCTAGGCTGGTTGAAGATTGACTTCATTATTCCTGTCATTATAATCCCATTAGCTCTTTCGACAAGTCCATTTGACTCTGGGTGTCGAACTGATGCAAAATGGATCTTCATGCCAATTCGATCACAAAATTCTCTGAAGGCTTCAGAATCAAACTGTGTCCCATTGTCCATAGTAATGGCCTTCGGCACTCCGAAGCGACAAACAATGTTCTGCCAGAAAAACTTTTGAATAGTAAATGAAGTTATTGTGGCTAAGGGCTTTGCCTCAATCCATTTAGAAAAATACTCCACTGCCACTACCACATATCTTAAATTCCCCAGTGCTGGTGGTAATGGGCCTAGCAAATCAAGGCCCCACCTCTGCAATGGCCAAGTGGGTTATATTAATTGAGTTAAAGACAAAGGTTGTTTTTGATCTCTTGCACATTTCTGACAACCTTCGCACTTTTGGACTATATCCGCTGCATCCGAAGCTGCCTTTGGCCAATAAAATCCTTGGCGAAAAACTTTCCCAAGCAAGGGCCTAGACCTAATGTGAGATCCACACAGGCCTGCATGTATTTCCTTCATTAATTCTATACCTTCGGATCTGGATAAACACTTGAGCAATGGGGAACAGACCCCACGCTTGTATAACTCCCCTTCTATTATGACATATGGTCGAGCTCTTGCCTCTATTCTCCTGTTATAAGCTTCGTCGTCTGAAAGAAAATTACCCTGAAGGAAAGAAACAATCTCAGTTCTCCAATCCTCGCTATAAACAGGGGATATATTAAGGATTGCTCTTTCAAGAAGCTCGACCGAAGGTGCTTTTATTGTTTCGAAAAATACTTCCGAAGGTACGGGTAGCCCCTGGGCTGCTGACTTGGCCAATAGATCAGCGTATTCATTTTCTCCACGAGGAATATTTTTGACAGAGAAACCTTCGAAGAAAGCCTCAATCCTTCGGACTGTATCTAGATACTTTTCAAGCTTCGGGTCTCTTGCTTTATAGCTCTTGTCAACATGACCAGAAATAACTTGAGAGTCAGTTTTAAGAATGGCCCTTCTGATTCCCATTGCCTTCAACTTCCGAAGACCCAAGAGCAGAGCTTCATACTCAGCGATATTATTTGTGCAACTAAAATCAAGTCGTGCCGCATAACAAGTTTTAACTTTGGAAGGTGAAACCAACACAGCAGCCGCTCCTGCTCCGAAGGTTCCCCAAGACCCATCGCAAAACACTGTCCATGCTTCGGCATCTTTATTTGTTTCTTCCTCCTGAGCCCCTGGCGTCCAGTCAGCAATGAAGTCTGCTAACGCCTGGGACTGAATCGAGGACCTATGAACATAATCAATACAAAATTCATTGAGCTCTGCAGCCCATTTTTCAATCCTTCCAGTAGCTTCTCGGTTTCTCATAATATCCTTCAGAAGTTGTGAAGAAGGAACAATTATGTTGTAAGCTTGAAAATAATGCCGAAGCTTCCTGGAGGCCATCAAAACAGCATACAGTACTGAGAGCACCTAGAGGGGGGGGGGGTGAATAGGTGATCCTGTAAAAACTTCAAACTTAAGCCACAAACTTGTTAAGTGTTAGCACGATTATTGCCAAGTGGCTAAGGTGAAGTCTCAACAAAACACAATACCACAAGAGATCAAGACAGAGGTGACACGGTGGTTTATCCCGTGGTTCGGCCAAGCCAATGCTTGCCTACTTCCACGTTGTGGCGTCCCAACGGACGAGGGTTGCAATCAACCCCTCTCAAGCGGTCCAAAGACCCACTTGAATACCACGGTGTTTTGTTGTTCCTTTCACTATCCCGTTTGCAAGGAATCTCCACAAATTGGAGTCTCTTGCCCTTACAAGTATATGATCACAAAGAAGCACAGAGTAAGGGAGGGAAGCAACACACACAAATCCACAGCAAAAACGCACACACGCGGCCAAGAATCGAGCTCACAAGACTATCTCAGAGTTCTCACTTAGAACAGAGCTCGAATCACTTAGAAACACAAACGAATGCGCAGAGACTTAGTGTGGATGATCAGGAATGCTCAAGAGTTGCTTGTGTCTCTCCTCCATGCGCCTAGGGGCTCCTTTTATAGCCCCAAGGCAGCTAGGAGCCGTTGAGAGCAAATCCGGAAGGCCATCCTTGCCTTCTGTCGTCGGGTGCACCGGACAGTCCGGTGCACACCGGACAGTCCGGTGCACACCGGACATGTCCGGTGACCGATTTCTTTCCTTATCCAGCGCTTCCCGACCGTTGCAGACCGGCGGAGATCTGAGAGCCGTTGGCGCACCGGACAGTCCGGTGCACACCGGACAGTCCGGTGCCGTCTTCCGACCGTTGGCTCGGCCACGTGTCCCGCGCGGATTGCGCGGCCGACCGTTGGCCCTGGCCGACCATTGGCTCACCGGACAGTCCGGTGCACACCGGACAGTCCGGTGCACACCGGACAGTCCGGTGAATTTTAGCCGTACGCCGTCGGCGAATTCCCGAGAGCGGCCAGTTCGCGCCGAGTTGGCCTGGCGCACCGGACACTGTCCGGTGCACACCGGACAGTCCGGTGCTCCAGACCGAGCTGAGCCTTGGCTGCACACAGCCAAGTCTTTCTCTCCCCTTTTCTCTTTTTCTTCTTTCTGTTTCTAACACTTAGACAAATATGTTAGTCCACAAAACCAATGTACTACGGATTAGAAACATACCTTTACTCCATGATTTGTACTTTGTTCCATTTTACAATTAGGCACCTGTGTTGGTCACTAAATCACCAAAATACTTAGAAATGGCCCAAGGGCACATTTCCCTTTCAATCTCCCCCTTTTTGGTGATTTATGCCAACACAACATAAAGCAAGTTTAACAAGTACAAAAACACTTCAAATAATAACTCAAATTATTTTGAATCGATTTTGGCATATATGGATCATCCTTTGCCACCACTTGGTTTGTTTTTGCAAATCAAACTCAAATCTCTATCTCTAAGTCAAACACACATGTTGAAGCATAAAGAGAGTCATTCCAAAAGAGATTGATCAAAGATTTCAAAAACTCCCCCTTTTTCCCATAATTACTACTTCTCCCCACAAGAAGCCAACTTTTGACAAGAGAGACAACAAAAGAGTTTTGACAAACCAAAAGCTCTATTCTACTATTTTCAAAATCTCTCAAGTGGTAGCTGATCCATTTATTGCTTTGGCCTTTATTTTCTCCCCCTTTGGCATCAAACACCAAAACGGGATCAATTTTGGCCCTTTAACCCCATTGCCTCACCAAAATCTTCAATTAAGAGCAAATGGCAATAAGAGTTCATGAGATGGACTTGGAATAAGTTACCCCTCATCGGAGTGCAGTGGAAGTCTTTCATGGTCCAAGTCCACCTTTTCCCTTTCAATTCTCCTTTGTGACTAACACAAGCAAACTCAAACATATGGTTAGTCTCAAAGGGTCAAGTTGTAACACATCTCCCCCTAAACATGTGCATCACATTGCAACGGACTTGTGAGGTCCAGGGAGTGTTTGTACAACTTGAGCACCATAATAAGCAACAAAATGCAGAATGAACGTGATCAAAGGCATAAATACATGTATGCTATATTTCAATCCAAGTTCCGTGAATCTAAGACATTTAGCTCACTACGCAGCCTGCAAAAGGTCTTCTCATCTAAAGGCTTGGTAAAGATATCGGCTAGCTGGTTCTCGGTGCTAACATAAAACACTTCGATATCTCCCTTTTGCTGGTGGTCTCTCAAAAAGTGATGCCGGATGTCAATGTGCTTTGTGCGGCTGTGCTCAACAGGATTTTCCGCTATTCGGATAGCACTCTCATTGTCACATAGGAGTGGGACTTTGCTCAGATTGTAGCCAAAGTCCCGGAGGGTTTGCCTCATCCAAAGTAGTTGCGCGCAACACTGTCCTGCGGTAACATACTCGGCCTCAGCGGTGGATAGGGCAACAGAGGTTTGTTTCTTAGAGTTCCATGACACCAGGGACCTTCCTAAGAATTGGCACGTCCCTGATGTACTTTTCCTATCGACCTTACATCCAGCATAGTCGGAATCTGAGTACCCAATCAAGTCAAAGTTAGACCCCTTTGGATACCAGATCCCGAAGCAAGGCGTAGCAACTAAATATCTAAGAATTCGCTTCACCGCCACCAAGTGACACTCCTTAGGATCGGATTGAAATCTAGCACACATGCATACGCTAAGCATAATATCCAGTCTACTAGCACATAAATAAAGTAAAGACCCTATCATTGACCGGTATGCTTTTTGATCAACGGACTTACCTCCTTTGTTGAGGTCGGTGTGTCCGTCGGTTCCCATCGGAGTCTTTGCGGGCTTGGCGTCCTTCATCCCAAACCGCTTTAGCAGATCTTGCGTGTACTTCGTTTGGGAGATGAAGGTGCCGTCCTTGAGTTGCTTCACTTGGAACCCAAGGAAGTAGTTCAACTCGCCCATCATCGACATCTCGAATTTCTGCGTCATCACCCTGCTAAACTCTTCACAAGACTTTTGATTAGTAGAACCAAATATTATGTCATCGACATAAATTTGGCATACAAACAAATCACCATCACATGTCTTTGTAAAGAGAGTTGGATCGGCTTTCCCAACCTTGAAAGCATTAGCAAGTAAGAAATCTCTAAGGCATTCATACCATGCTCTTGGGGCTTGTTTAAGTCCATAGAGCGCCTTAGAGAGCTTACACACGTGGTCGGGGTACCGCTCATCCTCGAAGCCAGGGGGTTGCTCCACGTACACCTCCTCCTTTATTGGCCCGTTGAGGAAAGCGCTCTTCACATCCATTTGGTACAACCTGAAAGAATGGTGAGCAGCATATGCTAGCAAGATACGAATGGACTCTAGCCTAGCCACAGGAGCAAAAGTCTCCTCAAAGTCCAAACCTGCGACTTGGGCATAACCTTTTGCCACAAGTCGAGCCTTGTTCCTCGTCACCACTCCGTGCTCGTCCTGTTTGTTGCGGAATACCCACTTGGTTCCCACAACATTTTGTTTGGGACGAGGCACCAGCGTCCAAACTTCATTGCGCTTGAAGTTGTTAAGTTCCTCCTGCATGGCCAACACCCAGTCCGGATCTAGCAAGGCCTCCTCTACCCTGAAAGGCTCAATAGAGGAGACAAAAGAGTAATGTTCACAAAAATTAACTAATCGAGATCGAGTAGTTACTCCCTTGCTAATGTCACCCAGAATTTGGTCGACGGGATGATCCCTTTGAATCATCGCTCGAACTTGGGTTGGAGGTGCCGGTTGCGCTTCTTCCTCCATCACATGATCATCTTGTGCTCCCCCTTGATTACACGCCTCCTTTTGATGAACCTGTTCACCGTCTTGAGTTGGGGGATGCACCGTCGTTGAGGAAGAAGGTTGATCTCGTTCATCTTGTTCCTGTGGCCGAACGTCTCCAATCGCCATGGTTCGTATAGCAGCCGTCGGAACATCTTCTTCATCTACATCATCACAATCAACAACTTGCTCTCTTGGAGAGCCATTAGTCTCATCAAATACAACGTCGCTAGAGACTTCAACCAAACCCGATGATTTGTTGAAGACTCTATACGCCTTTGTATTTGAATCATAACCTAATAAAAACCCTTCTACAGCTTTGGGAGCAAACTTAGAATTTCTACCCTTCTTCACTAGAATGTAGCACTTGCTCCCAAAAACACGAAAGTAAGATACATTGGGTTTGTTACCGGTTAGTAGCTCATACGAAGTCTTCTTGAGGAGTCGATGAAGGTAGACCCTGTTGATGGCGTGGCAAGCCGTGTTCACGGCTTCCGACCAAAAGCACTCGGGGGTCTTGAACTCTCCAAGCATCGTCCTCGCCATATCGATTAGCGTCCTGTTCTTCCTCTCTACCACACCATTTTGCTGTGGTGTGTAGGGAGCGGAGAACTCGTGCTTGATCCCTTCCTCCTCAAGAAACTCCTCCACTTGAAGGTTCTTGAACTCGGACCCGTTGTCGCTCCTTATCTTCTTCACCTTGAGCTCAAACTCATTTTGAGCTCTCCTGAGGAAGTGCTTGAGGGTCCCTTGGGTTTCAGACTTATCCTGCAAAAAGAATACCCAAGTGAAGCGGGAAAAGTCATCAACAATAACTAAACCATACTTACTTCCTCCTATACTTAGATAGGCGACGGGTCCGAAGAGGTCCATATGCAGCAACTCCAGAGGTCTTGACGTGGTCATCACATTCTTGCTGTGATGTGCTCCTCCCACTTGTTTACCTGCTTGACAAGCTGCACAAGGTCTATCTTTTTCGAAATAAACATTTGTTAGACCTATCACGTGTTCTCCCTTTAGAAGCTTGTGGAGGTTCTTCATCCCCACATGTGCTAAGCGGCGATGCCACAGCCAGCCCATGCAAGTCTTAGCCATTAAGCATGCATCTAGACCGGCCTCTTCTTTTGCAAAATCAACTAAATAAAGCTTGCCGTCTAGTACACCCTTAAAAGCTAGTGAACCATCACATCTTCTAAAGACAGACACATCTACATTTGTAAATAAACAATTATATCCCATTTGACATAATTGACTGACAGATAGCAAATTATATCCAAGACTCTCCACTAAGAATACATTTGAGATAGAATGCTCATTAGATATTGCAATTTTACCTAACCCTCTTACCTTGCCTTGATTCCCATCACCGAATATAATTGAATCTTGGGAATCCTTATTCTTGACGTAGGAGGTGAACATCTTCTTCTCCCCCGTCATATGGTTTGTGCATCCGCTGTCGATAATCCAGCTTGAACCCCCGGATGCATAAACCTGCAAGGCAAATTTAGGCTTGGGTCTTAGGTACCCAACTCATGTTGGGTCCTGCAAGGTTAGTACAAATATCCTTAGGGACCCAAATGCAAGATTTATCTCCCTTGCATCTAGCCCCTAATTTCCTAGCAACTACCTTCTTACCCTTTCTACAAATAGCAAAAGGAGCATTACAAGCATAATAAATGGTAGAAGGTTCATTCACTACTTTCCTAGGAGCATGAATAACATTCCTTCTAGGTACATGAGCAATATCTCTCCTAGGCATATGTACAACATTTCTCCTACACATATCTCTATCATGCTTATAAGAAGAACTAGAAGCAAACATGGCATGAGAATCATAAACATGTGAATCAAAATGATTATAAGCATTTCTAGCATGTCTCCTATCATAATACATAAAAGCATGATTCTTTTTAGCATTACTAGCCATAGGGGCCTTCCCCTTCTCCTTGACGAAGATGGGAGCCTTATGGCTTGTTAAGTTCTTGGCTTCCCTCTTGAAGCCAAGCCCATCCTTAATTGAGGGATGTCTTCCAATTGTATAGGCATCCCTTGCAAATTTTATCTTTTCAACTTCACTCTTGCTAGTCTTAAGTTGGGCATTAAGACTAGCCACTTCATCTTTTAGTTTTGAAATTGAAACTAAATGTTTGCTACAAGTGTTAACATCAAAATCCTTACACCTAGTGCAAATTGTAACATTTTCAACACAAGACTTAGATTTATTTGTTACTTCTAATTTAGCATTTAAATCATGGTTAACACTTTGTAAAGTAGCAATGGTTTCATGACAAGAAGATATTTCACTAGAAAGTACTTCATTTCTTTTCACTTCTAAAGCATATGATTTTTGTGCCTCTACAAACTTATCATGTTCATCATACAATAAATCCTCTTGCTTTTCTAAAAGCCTATCCTTTTCATTCAAAGCATCAACCAATTCATTGATTTTATCTATTTTAGATCTATCTAAGCCCTTGAACAAACATGAATAATCTATGTCATCATCACTAGACTCACTATCACTGGAAGAAGCATAAGTGGAGTCTTGAGTACTTACCTTCTTCTCCCTTGCCATAAGACAAGTAAGACGCTCGTTGGGGAAGAGAGCCGATTTGTTGAAGGCAGTGGCGGCGAGTCCTTCGTTGTCGGAGTCGGAGGAGGAGCAATCCGAGTCCCACTCCTTTCCTAGATGCGCCTCGCCCTTTGCCTTCTTGTATTGCTTCTTCTTCTCTCTTTTGTTCCCCTTTTCCTGGTCACTTTCATTATCGGGACAGTTAGCGATAAAATGACCAAGCTTACCGCATTTGAAGCATGAGCGCTTCCCCTTGGTCTTGGTCTTGCTTGGCTGCCCCTTGCGACCATTTAGCGCCGTCTTGAATCTCTTGATGATGAGAGCCATCTCTTCATCATTGAGCCCGGCCGCCTCGACTTGCGCCACCTTGCTAGGTAGCGACTCCTTGCTCCTCGTTGCTTTTAGAGCAATGGGTTGAGGCTCGTGGAGTGGTCCGTTCAACGCGTCGTCGACGTATCTTGCCTCCTTGATCATCATCCGCCCGCTCACGAATTTTCCAAGTACTTCCTCGGGCGTCATCATCGTGTACCTGGGATTCTCACGAATATTGTTCACGAGATGAGGATCAAGTACGGTAAAGGACCTGAGCATTAGGCGGACGACGTCGTGGTCCGTCCATCGCGTGCTCCCGTAGCTCCTTATCTTGTTGATGAGGGTCTTGAGCCGGTTGTATGTTTGCGTCGGCTCCTCGCCCCTTATCATGGCGAACCGTCCAAGCTCTCCCTCCACCAACTCCATCTTGGTGAGCAAGGTGACGTCGTTCCCCTCATGAGAAATCTTGAGGGTGTCCCAGATCTGCTTGGCATTGTCCAAGCCGCTCACCTTGTGATACTCGTCCTTGCACAAAGAGGCTAGCAACACAGTAGTAGCTTGTGCATTTTTATGAATCTGTTCATTAATAAACATAGGGCTATCCGAGCTATCAAATTTCATTCCACTTTCCACAATCTCCCAAATGCTTGGATGGAGAGAAAACAGGTGAGTACGCATTTTGTGGCTCCAAAATCCGTAATCCTCTCCATCAAAGTGAGGAGGTTTGCCAAGTGGAATGGGAAGCAAATGAGTATTTGAGCTATGCGGAATACGCGAATAATCAAAAGAAAAGTTTGAGTTAACCGTCTTTTGTTTGTAGTCGTTGTGGTCCTCGTCCTTTTGGGAAGAAGTAGACTCGTCGCTGTCGTAGTAGACAATCTCCTTGATGCGCCTGGTCTTCTTCTTCTTCCCTTCCTTCCGTCTTTGGCCCGAGCCGGAGTCGGTAGGCCTGTCATCCTTCGGCTCGTTGACGAAGGTCTCCTTCTCTTTATCGTTGATCACTATACCCTTCCCCTTAGGATCCATCTCTTCGGGCGGTTAGTCCCTTTGAGAAGAGAACGGCTCCGATACCAATTGAGAGCACCTAGAGGGGGGGGGGGGGTGAATAGGTGATCCTGTAAAAACTTCAAACTTAAGCCACAAACTTGTTAAGTGTTAGCACGATTATTGCCAAGTGGCTAAGGTGAAGTCTCAACAAAACACAATACCACAAGAGATCAAGACAGAGGTGACACGGTGGTTTATCCCGTGGTTCGGCCTAAGCCAATGCTTGCCTACTTCCACGTTGTGGCGTCCCAACGGACGAGGGTTGCAATCAACCCCTCTCAAGCGGTCCAAAGACCCACTTGAATACCATGGTGTTTTGTTGTTCCTTTCACTATCCCGTTTGCAAGGAATCTCCACAAATTGGAGTCTCTTGCCCTTACAAGTATATGATCACAAAGAAGCACAGAGTAAGGGAGGGAAGCAACACACACAAATCCACAGCAAAAACGCACACACGCGGCCAAGAATCGAGCTTACAAGACTATCTCAGAGTTCTCACTTAGAACAGAGCTCGAATCACTTAGAAACACAAACGAATGCGTAGAGACTTAGTGTGGATGATCAGGAATGCTCAAGAGTTGCTTGTGTCTCTCCTCCATGCGCCTAGGGGCTCCTTTTATAGCCCCAAGGCAGCTAGGAGCCGTTGAGAGCAAATCCGGAAGGCCATCCTTGCCTTCTGTCGTCGGGTGCACCGGACAGTCCGGTGCACACCGGACATGTCCGGTGACCGATTTCTTTCCTTATCCAGCGCTTCCCGACCGTTGCAGACCGGCGGAGATCTGAGAGCCGTTGGCGCACCGGACAGTCCGGTGCACACCGGACAGTCCGGTGCCGTCTTCCGACCGTTGGCTCGGCCACGTGTCCCGCGCGGATTGCGCGGCCGACCGTTGGCCCTGGCCGACCATTGGCTCACCGGACAGTCCGGTGAATTTTAGCCGTACGCCGTCGGCGAATTCCCGAGAGCGGCCAGTTCGCGCCGAGTTGGCCTGGCGCACCGGACACTGTCCGGTGCACACCGGACAGTCCGGTGCTCCAGACCGAGCTGAGCCTTGGCTGCACACAGCCAAGTCTTTCTCTCCCCTTTTCTCTTTTTCTTCTTTCTGTTTCTAACACTTAGACAAATATGTTAGTCCACAAAACCAATGTACTACGGATTAGAAACATACCTTTACTCCATGATTTGTACTTTGTTCCATTTTACAATTAGGCACCTGTGTTGGTCACTAAATCACCAAAATACTTAGAAATGGCCCAAGGGCACATTTCCCTTTCAAGTACCTTCTCCAATTCTGTATAATTTTTCTTTGATAAACTAAGAACCTCGGATACGAAATATATCGGGGCCTGCTTCTTAACTTGACCTTCAAGCTTCTCCTGGACAAGTGTCGCACTTACCGCTGAGTGCGAAGCTGCCACATATAATAACAAAGGAGCCCCTGGCGTTGGTGGAGTTAATGTTGTTAGATCTATCAAATATTGCTTCAGCTCTTCGAAAGCTTTCTGCTGAATTGGTCCCCATTGAAAGACTTCGGCTGACTTCAGCACTTCGAAGAATGGTAAGTTTCTCTCTGCCGATCTGGATATGAATCTGTTGAGAGATGCCAGCCTTCCTGTCAATCTTTGAGCCCCCTTTTTTGTGCTTGGTGGTTCCATTCGAAGTATAGCTTCGATTTTACTTGGATTAGCCTCAATTCCCTTTGTTGAAACTAGGCAACCAAGAAATTTCCCCTTTTTTACTCCGAAGACACATTTTTCTGGATTCAGCTTTAAACCAGCCTGTCTAAAATTAGCGAAGGTCTCCTGTAAATCAGCAATGTGGTTATCTTGCTTCATGCTTTTTACAATAATGTCATCAACATAAGTTAGTACATTCCTGCCTATCTGAGAATGGAGAACCTTCGCTGTCATTCTGCTGAAGCTTCCTCCAGCATTTTAAGCCCCTCAGGCATCCGAAGGTAGCAATATGTCCCGCTAGGAGTTATGAAGCTGGTTTTCGGTTCATCCTCCTTCTTCATCCAGATTTGATGATAGCCTGAATAGCAATCCAGCAAACTCATAAGCTCTGATGAAGCTGCTGCATCGACTAAGGAATCTATCCTTGGCAATGGAAACTCGTCCTTCGGACAAGCCTTATTGAGGTCAGTAAAATCAATACACATTCTCCATTTACCATTGGCCTTCTTCACCATAACAGTGTTAGCCAACCATTCTGGGTATTTCACCTCTCTAATAACTCCAGCACTGAGGAGTCTTTTCACTTCATTCCGAGCACCTTCGGCCTTGTCATCAGACATCTTCCGAAGCCTCTGCTTTCTGGGTCTGAAGGATGGATCGACATTGAGCGAATGCTCAATAACATCCCTGTTAACTCCACAAAGATCATTAGCTGACCAGGCAAAAACATCTTTATTGTTGAACAGAAACCTTATCAAGGTTTTTTCCTGCTCTTCAGACAATTGAGATCCCAATAGCACCTTCTGATCTGCTATATCCTCACATAAGAGCATGGGCTTCGGCTGGTCAGCTGAAGCAGCTTTTTCCCTTCTGAACTTGTATTGCTCACAGGCCTCAGCTCCATCTATGTTATGGATTGCTCTTGAATCTGTCCAATTTCCTTCGGCCCTTCTGGCGGCTTCCTGACTTCCATGAATAGCAATAGGCCCTTGGTCCGAAGGTATCCTAATGCAGAGGTAAGCTGGGTGAAGAATTGCTTCGAAGGCATTGAGAGTACCGCGGCCAATGATAGCATTGTAAGGATACTCCATGTCAACAATATCAAACACAATTTGCTCAGTCCTTGTGTTGTTAACAAATCCGAAGGTTACTGGCATGGTGATCTTCCCAAGTGCTACAATTTGCCGTCCTTCGAAGCCACAAAGAGGGTGTGTAGCATCATGGATCTTGTCTTTGGGCTCTTGCATTTGTCTGAAAGCTTTAGCAAATATGATATCATCTGCGCTGCCTGTGTCAACCAAGACATTATGGACCAGAAATTCCTTTGATCACACAAGAGATAACCATAGCATCATTGTGTGGGTAATCCTTGAGTTGAAGATCCTCTTGGGAGAAGGTAATTGGAATGTGAGACCATCTTGACTTGATGAAGGGTCCTTGCACCCCAACATGCTGTACCCTTCTCTGTGCTTCTTTCTTCTGCTTTTTGTTAGTTGGCTCTGAGGATGAACCACCTGTTATCGGGAGCACCAGCTTCGGGGCCGAAGCAGCTCCAGCTTGATCGTTGAACGAAGCCATCAGCTCAAAAAAGTGGAAGTGTGTTGACCGGAGGTGGGCGCCAATGTTGGGGACTTGTTCTCAAATGCTATGAATCAAGAACAAGGCAACACGATGATGTTAAACATTAAATACCCTTCGTCCGCTGAAGCATTATCTCCTCAAGAGTTTAATGAACTTTGGACGAAGGGTGTGAACATAGTATTACGAAGGTGGCAAAAATAACATAAAACGATGTAAAATGTAAAACATTAAAGATAGATATGTTAGAGATAAATGATATCATTCACACATTTATTTTTAATACAATGATTAAGGTATGATTATACCTTCGCCTTGACAAGCAATAATTTCCGAATGATGCTTTCGCAATTACAGGAATGCGTGAACAGTAAAGGAATACTGTTCACTATTTATAGGCACAAGACACAGCCTGTGAACAATTACAATCATACCCCTCATAAAAGTTTACAACATCGACTCAAACTCTTATGGACTAAAAGGTCATTCTATCTTTAAGTCGGTTTGTAATTCCGAAGCTTCATGGTCAGCACCCCTCGGCATTACGTACAGACGACTTCAACCGAAACTGTTTCCTCCCACAGGACCTTCAGCGACGAAGCATGGTCCCAACACTTAGGAACGACTTTTTAGCTTCGGCAGTTTTTGAGCTTCGAAAGTCTGTAGGAAAGATATATTTCATTATGACAAGAACGAAGCTATTACAAGAAATTAAAAGCGACAAGAAGACTAGATTTACACCAATGAATGTAAAATGCTTCAGAGGTAGGATATCTCTCAATAGATGTGTTTTGACTCTGGCACAATACTGTTGATTGTGCGAGCTTTGGATTCCTCCCTGAGCTCTCGCTGCTGATGAGTCTGATGGCTCCCTTCTGGCTGCTGACCTCGTGAATAGGCAGGTTGTAGTGGCGGCGAAGGTGGAAGCTGTGGCCAAGAAGCCTGTGGCTGACTAGCCAAAGCAAAAGAAGCTGCAGGATGATTACCCACATACTCTAGTATGTAGGGTGAGTGACACGAAGCAGTATGTAGGACCTGCTTCGGTTGACTTTGCCGGGCTTCGGCTTCTACGATCTCCTTCTGCTTTTGGATGGTGATTTAGCACATTCTTGTAGTATGGCCCTTGTCTTCACCACAAAATAGACAGTAAATCTTCCTGGGTTGGTCCCCATATCTTCCTCCAAAGCCCCTGGCGCCTCTGCCACTTGTAGCTGGTGGCCAAAAAGAGCTTTGTTGCTGCCCCGAAGATTGTGAAGAATACTGGGGCCTCTGTAGCTGACTTCCTCTGTCATCATTCTGAGTGTTGTGAATTGACCTGACATGCTCGGGTGTATTCTTCCTCCGAAGCCCCTGGTCATCTCGGAGAACCTGTAAGCTTCCTCCCTTCTTTGGCGGAAGTCATTGTCAGCCCTGATATATTCATCCATCTTTTGAAGCAACTTCTCCAGAGTCTGTGGAGGTTTTCTGGTGAAGTACTGGGCAGTAGGTCCTGGACGAAGCCCCTTGATCATAGCCTCAATGACAATCTCATTGGGCACTGTAGGCGCCTGTGCTCTGAGACCCAAGAACCTTCGGACGTATGCTTGAAGATACTCCTCACGGTCTTGCGTGCATTGAAACAGAGCCTGAGCTGTGACCGGCTTTGTCTGAAAGCCTTGAAAGCTTGTCAGTAGCATATCCTTGAGCTTCTGCCACGAAGTAATAGTCCCTGGCCGAAGAGAAGAATACCATGTTTGGGCTACATTCCGAACTGCCATGGCGAAGGATTTGGCCATGACAGCTGCATTGCCTCCATATGAAGATATGGTTGCCTCATAACTCATCAAAAACTGCTTCGGATCCGAATGCCCATCATACATAGGGAGTTGAGGTGATTTATATGATGGGGGCCATGGGATAGCCTGCATTTCTGCTGCCAAGGGAGAAGCATCATCAAAGGTAAAGGTATCATGATTAAAATCATCATACCATCTATTCTCATTGAATAGGCCTTCTTGATGAAGCTCCCTATGTTGAGGCCTTCGATCTTGCTCGTCTTGAGCAAGATGGCGTACTTCTTCAGTGGCTTCGTCAATCTGCCTTTGAAGAACAGCCAGTCGGGCCATCTTCTCCTTCTTCCTTTGTACTTGTTGAAGGATTATCTCCATGTTTCTAATTTCTTAGTCCAACTCCTCCTGGAGAGTTGGGCTAGTGGCCTTCCTCTTCTGGCTTCGGGCCTCTCGAAGAGAAAGGGTCTCCTGATTTGGGTCCAGTGGCTGTAGTGCGGCAGTCCCTGGCGTTGAAGCTTTCTTCCGCGGCATGACGAAGGTCAGTGCTTGCCGAAGGTGGTCGAAAAGGGTTCACCGAAGGTGGGCGCCAATGTTGGGGACTTGTTCTCAAATGCTATGAGTTAAGAACAAGGCAACATAAAAGGGTTAATGGTTAGTATCCTTCGTCCTTCGAAGCATTATATCCATTAGGATATAATGATCGTCAGACGAAGGGCATGAAGGACATACCTTCGACATTTCAATACATATTAATGAAGGAAGAAGCATATGAAACATGATAAATAACATAAATAATCATACAGCGTCATTGATATCTTTAAATTATATCATCATGAACAAACGTGAACAATATTGAATTACATTTATACCTTCGGCTCGACAGAAGGCAAAAGTCCAAGCGTGACGCGCGAACAAATACAAGTCAGCGTGAACAGTATGAGAGTACTGTTCATCTATTTATAGGCACAAGACACAACCTATGAGAAATTACAATTATGCCCTTTACATTTACTATTGGCTTATAGAAAAATCTATGAGGACTGAACAGCCTTTTCCCTTTTAAGTCGGTTCCCTTTTCTGTGATTTAGCCGAAGCTCCCTCCCGCACAGCTTCGGAGCGACGGCAACCTTCGTCACGATCAAGCTCCTCATCGTGTATGCTTTTATCATAAATCCGAAGATACTTGTCCATAAACCATACTTGGAAGACATTGTTAAATTATGTTTTTGAGGACCTTCGAAGGATGAAGGCCCCCAACACACCCCATGATAGCAATGTAAGTAATTCTAGTGATAATCAATCTATTATACATCTTATGGAATTAGGGGATCAGGTAGAACAACGCATAGCTGGGATAAAAGAAACTAAAAAAGCTAACACATACATTAGAAAAATATAATATTCCTAGTTTTCCATCCCATAATGTCATTGTAGAAACCTCGCTAGATGTATCGCTAGCAAAAGGGCCTATACGGTCCCAGCCATTATATGGTAGCCGGTGAACTAATACCTAGATCAACCACCACTTCGACCACACCTAATGGATGCAACAACACCTTTGGGCATGACCGGAGCGTTCGAGTATAATCTCCGACTGTTCGGCCCTACATCGGATCGTCCGGTAACCCTACCGCAGACCATCCGACACCCCATCGGACTGTCCGGTGTCTAGTATACAGAATGACACCATATTGGTAACACAACCATACTCTGCACTACAGTAGAACTACCTCCCCCACCTTCGGCCTATACAAGCCGAAGCATTCCATCACCTAAGACGGACTACCACTTGACACATAGGGAAGGGTTTCCATCACCACGCACCATATATTACCCTCATACAGATAGCTGACACAAGAACACCCAACCATCCGAGCTTCACGTTGTGGGGTCCGATCCTCTGCTACGAGCTACTATGGATAAAATTCGAGTAGAAATACCCAAATTATTCTGAGATAGGCTAGCAATTAGTATGTCTGGTGTGAGACAATCATATCGAAACCATATGACCACCAATTTGACTCCATTCCGTACCCACAAGGGACTAGTGTACCGAATTTCTTCAAATTCTTAGGCGAGGTGTAACACCCCAAAATCATAGATTGGTTAATTTGGGAAGTGTCGGGGACCGTAATTAGGGGTACCCCTAATGCACCTTAATCCGGCCGGAAAACATCTTCAGAACAAACCAAAAACGACCGATAAAGCGTGGGTTTCGTCTATCAAGGGACGCGACCCCATCCGAGCCCAGCCTCGGGCAAGGGCAGTAGTCCTGGACGAATTCACGCCTCACCCGAGGGTCCCCTCAGTCAGCAGACACACCCTCGGCTCGCCCGAAGTCTAGCACAGGCAAGCTTTGTCGTACAGTGACCTCGTCCGAATCGCCTTACCAACCGACCGTATCGCATGCGCATTTAATACGGGGATCGCCTGACACCTTATCCTGACACGCGTGCCTCAGTCGGCAAGGTTGAAGTGACCGCAGTCACTTTGCCCCCTTTACTGACCGTTTTGACAGGAAAACAGCGTTGTTCACCCCGCTCCGGCAACTGTGCTAGCCACCAGGGAAAGGCTGACAACAGCAAGCCACGACCTCCCTCGAGTTCGGCCTCGGGCGCAATAGGGAGCTTCGCCTCGCCCGACCCCAGGCCTCGGCCTCAGCTTCAGCCTTGGGAGAAGGTCTCCGCCTCGACCGACCCCGACCTCGGCGTCAGCCTCGGCCTCGGGAGGAGGATCCCGCCTCAGCGTCAACCTCAACCTCGGCCTCAGGGGAAGGTCTCCGCCTTGCCCGACCTCAGCCTCGGCCTCGGAGGAGTCGCCGCCTCGCCCGACCTCAGCCTCGTATCAGCTACGCTACTAGGGGATCCATCATTACCCTACCCTTAACTAGCCGCCTCAGGCTATGAAGGAACAAGACCGGTGTCCCATCTAAGTTACTCCGATAACTGGTAATGACGGTTCCCCGCGTGCGCCCATGACGTCGGGTGCTCTCAAACCCCCTACGGAAGCAAGGAAACGTCAGCAGGATCCATGCCGCACCGCCAGCTGTGCTTCTACAGGGCTCAAGGCACTTCTCCGACGGCCACGTTGGAACATCTATAGGGCTCAAGGCGCTTCCTCCGCGGCCACGTTATTATCTGTACAGGGCTCAGGACGCTTCCCTGCCAGCCACATTAGCTCTAGGCTACACCCCTATTATACAACTGGGTATCTCCTTGTGTCTATAAAAGGGGGTGTCCAGGGCCCCACGGAGAAAGGAGGGAGGGGGCGAGAGAGAAAGGGACGAACGTGCAGCGTACGAACACGCAGACGCACGACGCAGACGAGCGGAGGCAGGCAGAGTAGGAGAAACGCGGTGGAGGCAGCCCCAGACGGCTCGCCTCATGGCCGAACCCTCTCCTTCTCTCTCTCTCTCTCGTTCGCGCTCTCCCGCAACGCTTGTAACCCCTACTGCAAGCACCCCCAGGCGCAGGATAATATAAGCCTCATCCCATTGCTTGTGGCGGAACCGCCCGAATTATTCCAGCTTAAGTGCCCAAGTCGCACCCTTAAGGGCAGCAACACACTTAAACAGGAATAACTCGTCAGTCCCTCGGATCTAGTCTGATAAAGCCACTTAACCAGGATCGAATACCACTAGCTCACTCGAAGGTGAGGCACAGAGAAATACAATAAAACATACTACCACAATTTAATAAGTATCATTAGTGATTACATTATCGGAGTTTTAGAAATAGTAACCATAAATTTTAATGCAGCGGAAATAACTAACGGAGAAAACCGAGTAACATGGCGAAGCCTGGCCACGCTACTCCTCCTGGTCCTCTCCTACGGAAGCAGTAACCCACTCGACCGTCTATCCCGGTGGCAGGGATGGAGGCCAAGTCACACCATCAACCAATCATCCTAAGGAGTACCTGCAAAAATTGTGCCACAAGCAAGGCTGAGTATACTAATACTCAGCTAGACTTACCCGGTGTGAGGAGTCTACTCCTCTACCTCTAGACATGTAGCTGTTTGGCTGAGGGGTTTGGTTTGCCAAAAGCACTAGCTGAGTCTAAAAACAAGTTTTAGCTTTTCAAGTTTTAGTAGAATCCTTTAGACTAAATGTGTACCTAGCTAAGCATACATGGTATCAAACATTTTTACCAATCAACATCTTTTGCCAGTCAACTCATTTCCACTTATTACTCAATGTAGCAGCATGGATCAAGCAGTCTCATTAGCTGCGAGAAGCAGACGATTCGAATCGAGTTTTTAAACCTTGCAAGGTAAACCTAAACACACGATATGTAGGGGCACTCCGTCCCCACACACATCAACCGTCCCCATCGATTCCCTGGCAACAGATCAGGGCTCACCGCCTTGGCGTACAATGCCTCACTGACCCCGACTGCCGTCGTGCAGTGACCGCACTTGTACCCACCATAACCGGAATGGGAGACTACGTCTCAGGTCGCGTGAGGGGATATGTCTGCGGGCAGGTTCACTCAGGTACTAGGCTTACCGATTTACCATATTTCTCGGTATGTGTTTAGTACGTTCAAACGCTTGACTCACGGTACCACACCTTAATCCTTATTCCAATTTTTATCCCGTAGACAACCAATCCCCATGGATTGTTGTCCACACACCAGCATCATTATGATAAGAAAGTGGATACAACCAATTTCCTGACCTCGCGTGAGTGCTAGAAAAATCACTCGACTTCTACCGAAATCCCTAATTAATAAAGCAGCTACTCGGCTTAGCATACTAGTATTCATCTCAATGGGATTCCTGAGATCATGCAACTAGGGTTTCAAACAACTCCTACACTTAAGTGCACATTCAATCCTACAATCATTAAGTGTAGTAAAATAGCATAATAAACAGGTTATGCATAAAACCGGGGCTTGCCTTTAATTTGACACTTAGATAGTGTTTGCTGAGGGAGGGTACTCGCTTGGCGAGCATCCACTGGTTAAGTCCATCCTTCCTTGGGTCGTCCATCGACTGTATCTTGTGGTTGGCACCACATCAGTTGCTCGATCATCATCTCTCGATCCTATATGAGATGCAAGATGCATATGTATGAATATGATGAAACGTATCACAAGACATTCAAATACAGGGCAGCGAACTAATAGTAAATTGTAAGACATCATAAACAACCATACGTTAGTATTAGTTATCTACACGTTATCGGCGTTCAATACTAACATCCTTAAAAAGACGACAACATGTTATTTATTTACGCAACACAATTACAACATCACAAGCACGCACTTTTTATTTATTTGGATACGACTTTTTATTAGTTCTCGTGATCATACAAAATCATCTCAAACAACACAAGTTTCATAGAGTATCTAGGCATCAATAACTACGAAACTCCTATCCATAGCCAACCACAGTAAGCAAGCACAATAATCATGGACACATGTTAACATAAGTTTAGACATTACAAGTCTAGGTCCGTTCAGTGCTAACTAAGCATTTTTAGCCAAAATGGTGAACTAAACATTCATTTGAGCACGTGCAGATTTCTAGACAGCAATACAGCACTTACTAGTTTTAATCATATCTCTTCAAATATTAATCCAAAAATAGCAAACTAGGATTTTCTGGAAAGCTTAAAAAGTTCTCTACAACTTTGGTATTGTCATTACAACATGATTCAGCACTTAGCAAGGTCAAAACGTGCTAATACACAGCGCTGTCCAGATTTGGATAGATTCAGGCTAGCAACTTCAAAAATTCACCACTGAAAATTCAGACATCCAAACAAAGTGATCCTAGACTTTCTGAAAAGCTAATTAAATGTTCTACAAATTGTTTATAAACATCACAGGGTGATTCAATATTTAACTAAGCGTAAATATCACTAAAAGACCTTGCTGTTCAGAACTGGACAGATTCAGTCTTCATAATTGTAACATTCATAACTTAAGCTTCAGACCACCAAAAAGGGTGATCCAAGACTTTTTGGAAAGCTTAGCAAAATTACTACACAACTTTTATAATCATCAAGGATTGATTCTATGTTGAACTGAATCAAACAATTCAGTTTTCGAAATATGTTCTGTCAGTGGACAGAACACAGCAACCCAGTTGTAAAATTCATAACTCTTAAACTATCAGTCCTATGGTTATGAAATTTTAACACAAGCAAGATCAGAAAAGCCTCTACAACTTTCTTATAATCGACAAGGACTGATTCTAACATTAACTTAAGCAAACAATACAGTTTCTGAAATCTATACAGAATTTGGACAGATTCAGTTACTGAATTTGTAAAAAGCATAACTCCTAAACTATCAGACCTGTGGCTGTCAAATTTTAACACAAGTAAGATAATAGAGTTGTCTACAACGTTCTTGTGACCACCAATCACTGATTTCAACATTAACTTAAGCAACCATTGCAATTTCTGAAATCTGTTCAGAAATTCGACATATTCAGGTGCTGGGCTTGTGAAAAGCGCAACTCCTAAACGATCAGGTTTATGGCTGCCAAATTTTTGTACAAGCAAGATAATCATGTTATCTACAACTTTTCTATAGCACATATCTACAGAAAACACAATTTAGTTCATCAAACATACAGCACACCGAAAACAGTACGTGCAGCCCAAAACAGAAATCCTCAAAATTCAGCTTCTATTTACTTCTAAAATTGCCGCGTTCTAGGGACTCGATTTATTCTAACTTATAGCAAGGCACACTTAAGCATAGTCGCACAATAGATGAGGTGACGGCTACGTAGTCACACCATCACTTCACCCCACAATCCCAAGTAACAAAATAACTCTAACCGAACTTGGTATTTAGCCGATCGATTCCTAACCCATTTTTCATACCACCACGACACGACATGATACATCGAATGACTCGTTCACAATTCACATACATCTTTACCAAAACATTTCCACATCGCTTGCAACTTAACCTAAGCTTCACTACACAATTTTAGGACATCTACTTAATTCATGAATATCATCGTCACACACATCGACTCGATTTAAATTATCCACACATGTCTATCACATGAATGGAGCATTTCGACAATATCCTAAAACAACTAACTTCATCACACATCTTTCATTATGAACCTACTTGACTTATTTGAAGTGTCTATTCGAAATCGTGAGTACAATCATACGCTATATGCGAAACATAATTTAATGAACGCATAATACGCATCGCCATGACTTGACCTATAAATATAGGAAAGCGATGACTACTCTGGCATGTCACCACCTTTCTATTTAAGCCAAGACAATTTCTACCTACAACGACCCAACATTTATGTCGAGCACACTTTCTTTTACCCCGTCTCGCATGCAACCATATTGCGGCGTGCACCCGAGACATTACCGTTTAATTCAACGCAATCGCTACTACATCACATTTCGATACACACGTTCGACAACATCGTGCTCAGACAAACCCACCCTTCTCGTCTACTTATCGCATCCAACCACACCACGTGACCACTGCATTCTTATAACCAATTTTTGCACAATTACTTATGACAATACTTAGCGACTAGACGAGTGAAACACCAACTGACTATTCGTACATTCACCTTTAAAACACTAATCATATGTGAAATAATTTATATTTTCAACCCACTCTAACCTACACCGTGATGAATACACAAATATACTTTAACATAGACGAACACCTTAGCCGACTGCGAAAATCACCAAGCGTGTTTTACGCTTTATTAATTTACCACAGCTAACACACTACTTTACGACGAAGTGTTTTAACAAACGAGTAGTGCATCCGCGACCAATCCCTATGACGCACAAATAGACTATCGCAGCCACATATATATCTAATCCAACAACAAAATAACATATCGGCTCACCCACGCACCTACGTGTCCCCATAATACGCACAAGGCATCAACCGCACAAGTGACTCCAACAGAACTAACCATACCCTCATTTGCGTCGACTATCACAATCACCGATCACATGCATAGAATCAATACACTCTTCACATAAACATCTATCGATGTATTCCCTAAAACATAATCCGCATATATTCCTATCGACATATAAAAACATTCGAGTTCTTGTCCACTTTTTTTTCTACACGCTTTCATTCATGCACTTATACTTTCATGCACATATTCACGCCATCGACTAAATCGTAAATAAAACAAACGCAACCTGGCCAGATCGGTGAGTCGCATGTGCTGTCCACCGGCTAGCATTTCGTCGCATAGGCAGAGCACGAGGCACGACACCGATAGCTAGCTGCACACAACAACGTCGATTTACTGATTTAGTCATTTCATCGAGCAAGAGAAGCGTGGGGCAGCGAAGAGCTCACCGCGGACTGACGACATCGTGACGGGGACTGCGAGATCGACGGTGGGTGGCCTGTCTTGGCGAGCGCGACGCAGCGGAGGGCGTCGCCGCCGCTGCTGCTCGGGCGGGGACGCAGACCGGTGGAGGAGCACATGAGGAGGAGCTCGGCGTGTGCACCAGCCCGATGCCGAGGGATGGCAGCGGCCAGACTTGCCGGAGAAGAAGGTCGGCGTGGGGAGAACTTGGACTGCAAGAACAGCAGGGAGAGGAGGTCGACGGCTACTAGTTGAGGGAGACGGTGGGGAAAAAGGGAGCCTGCGCTAGTGCCCACAGGTCCGAGGGGAAGGCAGGGGCGCTCGGTCCTGGGCGTTGGTGAATTGCTGCTGTTGTGAGGGGTGCCGGGAGGAAGAAGTTCGAGCTCGCAGGGGGAAACGCAGCAGCGGCGCGCGCCGGCCATGGGGATTCCTCGCGCGCGCTGGATCAGAGGAGCGCCCACGTCGTGGGAGGCGCCATGGACGAGTAGGAGCAGAGGGGCTCGCAGCTTGTCCCGGGCGCCTGTACTTGGAGAAAATGGCGGCCAAGTGGTGCTGCCGAGGGGGAAGCCCCTTGTGCCTGGACCAGCGACTGGGAGCAGGAAGGGAGCGCCGAGGAAGCTGGAGGAGAGAGCTCGCGGCCATGGGGGAGAAGGAAGTGGCACCGTCGAGGGAAGTGCAGGGCTGCTGCACGACCGGAGGAGGAAGAAGAGCGTGGGAAGAGAAGGCTGCTGGCGGCTGGGAAGAAACGGAGGGTGGGAGTGAAAAATTGCCAACTTGCAAGGGAGAGAGGTGCTATTTATAGAAGGGGCACTAGGGTTAGGGTTTTAAATGGGCCAAATGGGCTGGGTTGGGCTGGCCCAAACACGTTATCGGGCTGCGCTAAACATTTTCCGGAATAAAATGTTCCCGCGGAATTTGTCTGTACACAGAACAAAGCGAAATAGATTTTGGCGAACAGACGATTGAGCAATTAATTCGGCCGAGAGTCTAATTAGATTTCGCTCAAAAATAATTCCCTACACGTGATTCGAAATTAAATTGCCCTGAGATTTGATCGGCCCTGGATTTTAGTCGGAGAAATCGGATCGTGACATTTTAAAAATTGCCGTCGATACAGGGTTTTGAGTTCGGTTTGGACATGAGATATTTGGCCGAGTCGGATAAAATTGATTTGATGACGACATATTGAGCATTCCGTTTGATAGTACGGAGTCAGATTAATTTTTGGACATAGATCGAACATCGAGAAATCGGAGTCGGACATAGCTCGACTAGCAGCTGTCGAGCGTTTGATTAAATGAGCTTTAGACGAGTTTGATAAATTGAGAATGATTATCGAGTTCGCATTCGTTCCGAGAAATAAAAGTTTTAACAGGCTCCAAATTCGGCCTTCTGTGAGATTGAATAATTTCGAATTCGGTGAAACATAAATGAATAGTCTGGATGAACAGAGACATACGCGAGCGAGAAATAGAAATTTTCACTGAGCATCCGAGATTAGGATAAATCTCGCGACGTAACACGAAACTGACACCTGGGGTGTCACATTGCTTGTGTTCCATCTTGCATCAACCCATCTGGACAGGGCACGCGGCACTAAAATTCACTAGTCGGTCCGGCTGAGGGCCCCCCGGGTCCGAAACACTGACAGTTGGCGCACCAGGTAGGGGCTCGCTGCGTGTTAACGAATACTTTCACGTTGAGTTCCAAATGGGTAGCTTTCAGCAGCCTCTCTAGCCCAGGACGGTGCTCCGCTTCGGAAGTCTCAAGTTCATCTCCCTCGACGGCAGCTACGACATGGTACTGCTCTCTCCGCAGCACGACAACAACGACGGTCGACAGCTCGCCCGCCGGAGGCGAACTCGACGACGACATCTCCCCGCGGCAGAAGAGGAACACCCGAGTTTACCCCGCCGCCCTCCTCGCTGGAGGAGGAGGAGACGGGGCAACCGTGGCAAGGCAGGAGGCGGCACCTCGTCGACTGTCGGACGAGAGCGAGTCGACGACACCGGCACCCCTGCGGGGAACATGTCGGGCATTGTCCTCACACCTGAGACAACGACGGGTGTCGTTTCCCTGCAACGTGCCAACCCCGAGCGAATTGATGACGCCAGCGCCCTCACGAAGGACTTGCTGGGCGTTAGCCTCGTACCTGCGATAACGGTGCAGTCCGTCCCTGACGCGACTTCACCACCGTCTATCGACCAAAAGGCACCGTCCGTTTTCCACCCTGTTCCCTTTAGATTCTGTTTCGATCCACCAAGCGACCCCGCTTCGGTGAGCGCTTTCGCAAGGGCATATCCTGACCTTCCGGAATACCATATGTGGTCCTCTTGGGACCAACTAACGGATGTCTCAACCTTCGGACCCGCGGGTTCCGAGGAAGAGGACGACCCCGACGTCAGTTGGGATTTCTCCGGACTCAGTGATCCCAGTGCCATGCGCGACTTTGTGTCCGCATGCGACCACTGCCTTTCCGGCTGCTCTGATGATGGTCATAGCCTTGACGACGAGGGTTGCGACCCAACTCGCGAGTGCTACCACATCGATCAGGAGGATCACGACGGAGATAACCACCTTGGTATGCCAGGAAGTGACGACGCTCTTGCACCTGCGTCTCGTGTTGAGATCCCACGGGAGCTAGCCGTGGTCCAAGTCCCTGCGGGGGGTCAAGACACACAGCTTGAGAAACTCCGCGAGATGCAGGCCAAGCTCGACGAAGAAGCGGGGCGACTTGTGCAGCTCTGGCGAAACATCGAGCAGGAGTGGGCAGGCCAGGCACTCACCGGAGGAGTGCGTCATCGGGCCCAGGACGTCCAGCGCCGCATTGTTGACGATGCCAGCTTCAACGGGGCCGGTCAGAGCCTAGCTGCAGCAGCAATGTTGCTTCGAACGATGCCGGAGCCATCCACCACCGAAGGGAGACGTATCCAGGGCGAGCTCAAGGGCCTCCTGGAAGACACCACTATTCGACAAGCCGGGAGCTCTGCCTCCCGGAGGTGAGGAGACCCCTCGGAGCATCGCGCAGCGCCCTCCCGACGCATGCGGGAGGCCTCGGTCCACACCGAGCGCACACGGGATGGGACGCCTGCAGCCCCGGATCGCCTCGGCGCCGAGCAACACCACCACCACCGTCGAGCTTGCCTCGAGGAGAAGGTGCGCCGAGGCTACCATCCCAGGCGCGGGGGACACTACGACAGTGAGGAGGATCGAAGCCCCTCACCTGAGCCACCGGGTCCGCGAGTCTTCAGCCGGGCCATACGACGAGCGCCGTTCTCAGCCTGTTTCCGAGCCCCGACTACCATCTCCAAGTACTTGGGGGAGACAAGGCCAGAGTTGTGGCTTGCAGACTACCGGCTGGCATGCTAGTTGGGAGGGGCGGACGATGACAACCTCATCATCCACAACCTCCCCTTTTCCTCTCTGACGCTGCTCGGGCCTGGCTGGAGCATCTGCCTCCTGCGCAGATCTCCGACTGGGACGACCTGGTCAAGGCTTTCGCTAGAAATTTCCAGGGTACGTACGTGTGCCCTAGGAACTCATGGGATCTCCGAAGCGGTCGCCAGCAGCCAGGGGAATCCCTGCAAGAGTACATCCGGCGGTTTTCCAAGCAGCGCACCGAACTGCCCAACATCACCGACTCGGACGTCATCGGGGCATTCCTCGCTGGCACCACATGCCAAGACCTGATGAGCAAACTGGGGCACAAGACTCCTACCAAGGCGAGCGAATTGATGGACATCGCCACCAAGTTTGCCTCTGGTCAGGAGGCGGTCGAAGCCATCTTCCGGAAAGACAAGCAGCCTCAGGGAGGGCAGAAGGAAGACGCCCCCGAGGCTTTTGCCCAGCGTGGCGCGAAGAAGAAGGCCAAGAAGAAGGCGCAAGCGAAGCGCAACGCCGTCAACACGGATCTCGTCGCCGCTGCCGAGCACAGGAACCCTCGGAAGCCTCCTGGAGGGGCCGGCGCGTTCGACAAGATGCTCAAGGAGTCGTGCCCCTATCACCGGGGTCCCGTCAAGCACACCCTTGAGGAGTGCAACATGCTCCGGCGCTACTTCAACAAGACTGGACCCTCGGCAGAAGGTGGCAAAGACCATGGCAACAACAAGGGGGCGATAAGGAAGAGGAGTTCCCGGAGGTCCATAACTGCTTCATGATCTACAGAGGGCAAGTGGCGAACGCCTCGGCTCGGCACTGCAAGCAATAGCGCCGGGAGGTCTACTCGGTGAGGGTGGCAGCGCCAGTCTACCTAGACTGGTCCGACAAGCCTATCACCTTCGACCAAGGCGACCACCCCGACTTCGTGCCGAGCCCAAGAAGGTACCCGCTCGTCATCGACCCGATCATCGGCAACGTTAGGCTCTCCAAGGTCCTCATGGACGGAGGCAGCAGCCTCAACATCATCTATGCCGAGACCCTGGAGCTCTTGGGGGTTGATCGATCCGAGATCCGGGCTGGTGCAGCACCCTTCCACGGGATCGCACCCGGAAAGCTATCCTGCCCCTCGGACAGGTTGACTTGCCCATCTGCTTTGGAACTCCCTCCAACTTCCGAAAGGAAACCCTCACCTTCGAGGTAGTTGGGTTCCGAGGGACCTATCACGCGGTGCTGGGGAGACCGTGCTACGCCAAGTTCATGGCCATCCCCAACTACACCTACCTCAAGCTCAAGATGCCTGGCCCCAAGGGAGTCGTCACCGTCGGGCCCATGTACCACCACGCTTACGAGTGCGACGTGGAATGCGTAGAGTATGCCGAGGCCCTCGCTGAGTCCGAAGCCCTCATCGCCGACATGGATTGCCTCTCCAAGGAGGCGCCCGACGCGAAGCAGCACGCCGGCAACTTCGAGCCGACCGAGGCGGTCAAGTCTGTCTCTCTCGACCCCAGCAACGACGCCAGCAAGAAAGTCAGGATCGGCTCCGAGCTCGACCCCAAATAGGAAGCAGTGCTCGTTGACTTTCTCCGCGTGAACGCCGAAGTTTTCGCGTGGAGTCCCTCGGACATGCCGGGCATACCGAGGGATGTCGTCGAGCACTCACTGGACATCTAAGCTGGAGCCCGACCCGTGAAGCAGTCCCTGCGCCGTTTTGACGAAGAAAAGCGCAGAGCCATAGGCGAGGAGGTCCACAGGCTGATGGCTGCAGGGTTCATCAAAGAGGTATTCCATCCCGAATGGTTAGCTAACCCTATGCTTGTAGAGAAAAAAGGTGGGAAATGGAGGATGTGCGTAGACTACACTGGTCTAAACAAAGCATGTCCGAAGGTTCCCTACCCTCTGCCTCGCATCGATCAGATTGTGGACTCCACTGCTGGGTGCGAAACCCTGTCATTCCTCGATGCCTACTCGGGCTATCACCATATCAAGATGAAAGAGTTCGACCAACTCGCGACTTCTTTCATCACACCTTTTGGCATGTATTGTTATACTACAATGCCATTTGGCTTGAGGAATGCAGGTGCCACCTACTAGAGGTGCATGAACCATGTGTTCGGAGAACACATCAGTAGGACGGTCGAGGCTTACGTTGATGACATCGTCGTCAAGACAAGGAAAGCCTCCGACCTCCTCTCTGACCTTGAGGCAACATTCAGTTGCTTGAAAGCGAAGAGCGTAAAACTCAATCCTGAGAAGTGTGTCTTCGGAGTCCCCCGAGGCATGCTCTTAGGGTTCATCGTCTCCAAACGAGGCATCGAAGCCAACCCGGAGAAAATCGTGGCCATCACCAACATGGGCCCATCAAAGATTTGAAAGGAGTGCAAAGGGTCATGGGATGCCTTGCGGCTCTGAGCCGCTTCATCTCATGCCTCGGCGAGAAAGGGTTGCCCTTGTACCGCCTCTTAAGGAAGGCCGAGCGCTTCACTTGGACCCCCGAGGCCGAGGAAGCCCTCAGAAACTTAAAGGCGCTCCTTACAAATGCGCCCATCTTGGTGCCCCCTGCTATGGGAGAAGCCCTCTTGATCTACCTAGCCGCAACCACTCAGGTGGTCAGCGTCGCAATCGTAGTCGAGAGACGGGAAGAAGGGCTTGCACTGCTCGTCCAGAGGCCAGTCTACTTCATCAGCGAAGTGCTATCCGAGACCAAAGTCTGCTAACCACAAATCTAGAAGCTGCTGTACGTAGTGATTCTAACACGGCGGAAGTTGCGACACTACTTCGAGTCTCATCCGGTTACTGTGGTGTAATCTTTCCCCTTGGGAGAAATCATCCAGAGCTGAGTGGCCTCGGGTAGGATAGTGAAATGGGCAGTGGAACTCATGGGCGAAACACTTTCATTTGCCCCTCGGAAGGCCATAAAATCCCAAGCCTTGGCCGACTTCCTGGCTGAATGGACTGACACCCAGTTGCCGACGGCCCCAATACAACCTGAACTTTGGACCATGTACTTCGATGGGTCGTTGATGAAAACGGGAGCAGGTGCTGGCTTGCTCTTCATCTCACCCCTCGGGAAACATGTGCGCTACGTGGTGCGCCTGCATTTTCCGGCGTCAAACAACGTGGCCGAGTACGAGGCCTTGGTTAATGGCCTGCGCATCGCCGTCGAGCTAGGGGTTCGGTGCCTCGACGCTCGTGGCGACTCGCAGCTCGTCATTGACCAGGTCATGAAGAACTCCCACTGCCGCGACCAAAAAATGGAGGCCTACTGCGACGAAGTTCAGCGTTTGGAAGACAAGTTCTACGGGCTGGAACTCAACCATGTTGCTCGATGGTACAACGAAATCGCTGATAAGCTGGCGAAAATAGCCTCGGGGCGGATGACAGTTCCCTTGGACGTCTTCTCCAAGGATATATATCAGCCATCCGTTAAAGTCAATGACGCGCCCGAGCTCGAGGAGGCCTCGGCCCAGTCCGAGGTACCCTCGGCCGCCGAGGGTGAGGCCCTGCGTGTTGAGGGGGAGCGGAATGGGGTCACACCGGTCCTGAACTGGCAGACCCCGTACCTAGAATATCTCCTCCAAGGAGAGCTACCCCTCGACAAAGCCGAAGCCCGGCAACTGGCTCGGCGCGCCAAGTCGTTCGTTTTACTGGGTGATGAAAAGGAGTTGTACCACCGCAGCCCCTCAGGCATACTCCAACGATGCATATCCATTGCCCAAGGACAAGAGCTGTTACAAGAAATACACTCGGGGGCTTGTGGTCACCATGCAGCACCTCGAGCCCTCGTGGGAAACGCTTTCCGACAAGGGTTCTACTGGCCAACCGCAGTGGCCAAAGCCACTAGGATTGTACGCTCCTGCCGAGGGTGTAAATTCTATGCAAGACAGACGCACCTACCCGCTCAAGCCCTACAGACAATACCTATCACTTGGCCTTTCGCTGTGTGGGGTCTGGACCTCGTCGGTCCCTTGCAGAAGGCACCCGGGGGCTTCACGCACCTGCTGGTCGCCATCGACAAATTCTCCAAGTGGATCGAGGTCCGACCCTTAACTAGCATTAGGTCCGAGCAGGCGGTGGCGTTCTTCACAAATATCATCCATCGCTTTGGAGTCCCAAACTCAATCATCACCGACAATGGCATGCAGTTCACTAGGAAAAAGTTCCTGGACTTCTGCGAGCACCACCACATCCATGTGGACTGGGCCGCCATAGCGCACCCAATGACAAATGGGCAGGTGGAACGCGCCAACGGTATGATTTTGCAGGGACTAAAGCCAAGGATCTACAACGACCTCAATAAGTTCGGCAAGCGGTGGATAAAAGAGCTAACCTCAGTGGTTTGGAGTCTGAGGACGACGCCGAGCCAGGCCACGGGTTTCTCGCCGTTTTTCCTAGTCTATGGGGCTGAGGCCATCTTACCCACGGACTTGGAATACGGTTCCCCGAGGACAAAGGCTTACGACGACCAAAGCAACCAGACCAGCCGAGAGGATTCATTGGACCAGCTGGAAGAGGCTCGGGACATGGCCTTGCTACACTCGGCGCGGTATCAGCAGTCCCTGCGACGCTACCACGCCTGAAGGGTTCGGCCCCGAGACTTCCAAGTGGGGGACTTAGTACTTCGGCTGCGGCAAGACGCCCGAGGGCGCCACAAACTCACTCCTCCCTGGGAAGGGCCCTTCATCATCGCCAAGATTTTGAAGCCCGAGACATACAAGCTGGCCAACGATCAAGGCGAGGTCTACAACAACGCTTGGAACATCGAACAGCTACGTCGCTTTTACCCTTAAAATGTTTCAAGTCGTTCATGTATCTCGCTTTCTTTACATGCGAAAATAAAGTCTAACCATCAAGGAAGGATCAGCCTTGCCTCGGTAAAAGCCCGATCCTCCCTCGGGGGCTAGAAGGGGGAACCCCCTCTGCGTCAAAATTTTCCTCGGAAAAGTCTTTCGCCGGAACGTCTTTCGTGCATTTCGACTGTATCAATAACAGAATCCTAAAGACGAGCAAGAGGGACTGTAAGCGGCAAGGCCGACCGAGCCGAGGGACTCCTACGCCTCCGGGATATGGATACCTCACTCATCACCTTCCGCGAAAAGGTAGCTCACGCTCGGATAAGCGATTCTGCTACCGAACAAGTCCTAACGCTCGAAAACTTTTCTGCCAAAACGACTTTCGTGCCTTTTCGACTACGTCACTAACAGAATCCTAAAAACGACGGGAGAACACGTAAGCGGCAAGGCCGACCGAGCCGAGGAACTCCTACGCCTCCGGAATACGGATACCTCACTCATCACCTTCCGCGAAAAGTAACTCACGTTCGGATAAGCGATTATGCTACCGAACAAGTCCTAATGCATGAAACAAGAGGAAAGAAAACACAGCTTTATAACCCGACAATGAAAATGTTTAGGCCTCGGCGGCCACAAAAAACATATGCATACTTCAAGCAAACTGTTTCTGCAGGCTCAGACATCGACAGGGGAGGAACAGCATGCTCGACGTCATTTCCACCCTCGGCAGAATCTGGCCCAGCCTCGGGCAGCAACATGGGCGGAAGGACCTCCACCTCGAAGGAGGAAGCCAGCGCCGCGCTTGGGCCCTCGACAGCCGCGTCAAGCCTCTGGACCTCGGCTAAGGCAGCCTACTCTTCGTTGGGTAAGCAGTACCCCTCGCTGACCCGCTCCAGATCCACTTCGTAGTGGGAAGCGAGCACGACGAAGGCCCGCCTAACGCCGTGGTGCAGCGCCCCGCGGAGTTTGTTGCGCACATGGCCGCCCAAGGCCCGCAGTGACTCTGGGGGGAGCTACCCGAGGGGACGTCGTCGGGACCAAAGGCCCAGCAGAAAGCCGAGATAGCCTCGGACATGGCCACGCGCTCGGCCTCCTTCCGCTCAGCTGCCTCGGCAAGCGCCTTGTAGTTCTCGAACCCTGCAGACAGCAGGACAACATTCTTCAGACGCAAGGAGAAGAATGGAGACAAAAACAAAGTCTCAAAGCGGGGAAAATGCACCTTCGGCCCGGACACCCTAGCTTGGGCGGACCAAGCAGACCCGATGGCCACGGCCAGACCCTCCACAAGGGTCCCGGCCCGAGCGGTTGCCTCGGGGTCTGGAAAGGGGGAGCACCCTCTGCACCGAAACTTTCCTCAGAGAAGTTTTTCCACCAAAATAACTTTCGTGCATCTCGACTATGTCAGTGGCGGAGTCCCAAAAATGAGCGACTGAGACCTTGAACGGCAAGGTCGACCAAGCCGAGGGACTCCTACGCCTCCGGGATACGAATACCTCACTCGTCACCTTCCAGGAAAGGCGGCTCACGCTCGGATAAGTGATTCTGCTACCGACGAACAAGTCTTAATGCTCGAAACAAGAGGAAAGAAACACGGCTTTATACCCAAATATTCAGGCCTCAGCAGCCACAAAGAACAAACACATGTGCTTGAGGTAGCAATGGTACCTAGACTTGGACGTCGGCAGCGCCCTCGGCGGTTGACCCGACCTACGGCAGATGTCTTAGTACTCAAAGCTATTACATCTCGCTCTCAAGAGGGTACCATTACAAACAGGACTCCGGGTCCATTCCCGCAGGAATGAACAACCTCCACATCAGAAGGCCTGCGGGATAATGAGCTCCGAGCAGCTCGCCGGCGACCACTACACTAGCAGCGCGACAACGACCTCCGCCTCGGGCGGCTAGACAGCAGCAGCGATGGCCTTAGGGAAAACGCTACCGCTGAAAGGCTCTCGTTTGCGTCCGCTCACGGGGGACAAGAAGCAGACATTAAAGCCAAAGAGCCAGAGGTCCGAAGCGCAGCTGGCACCAACGGTCTCGTCGGCGGAGGCAACCGCTACGGTGGGAAGCCTCACCTATGGCGACCACCACCACCTTAGCACCAACGATAGCGGCCACCTGCCCACCAACACCGCACCGGTGAACGGCGATCGCCCCAAAGCGCACCAGTAGGTCCTCACTCCTGTCCTCGCTGAGGCTGTCCCAGAACACGAGTACCGCCCTCGCGACGTACGACGTGTTGAGCGGCCCCCCGGTACAGCCGACGGCGCAAGGAGGACCTAGACATAGCCGGCCCACGCACGGCGCGACCAACGCCCATGCGACGGACAGGGCAGCCACGCTCCGCCCCAGCGGTAGGAGGAGGCACCGGAAGCAGTGCCAAGGCCGCTCAGGCCGGGGAGCCAGAGACGCGGCAGCTGACAGCACCACGGGCGGCGAACGCCCTTCTCCCCCGATCACTGAGGGAAGGAGCGGGCCGCTGCCCACGCGGAGGCGGCCCCCGACTCGGTGCACCCTCCTCCCCAGCACGGATGATGAACATCCTTGAAGCTGAGGGTAGGGGGAGGCCATGGCCCGGCTCGCTCTTCCCCGCCACGAGGCCTGCGGTCATCATCCTGGGTGACCGCCGGTAGGGGACTGCAGCCGGGCTGCTTGATGAAAATCCTTGAAGCCGAGCGATGACTGGAGAGCGCCAACCCCACGGGATCACGCTCCTCCAACGGCAGCAAGATGAAGGCAACACGGGTGCGCCCCATCTGGGGGCTCGGAAGGTGGAAGGGCGCGACAGATGCGAGGAGTGTGAAGGCATGGCTACCCCCCGGGGGATTGGTCCCTTTTTAAAGGCAGATCTCCTCACTTGCACCCCCAAGCGTCACGGGCAAAATCTCCACCGACGTGCTCCAGGGTTCCCACCCCATGACACGAGGGCTGGGTCCCACACGTCATGCGAGCTGACCCAAAACACGAAGGAGGCAAACCGCCGCACGCGAAGCATGTAACCACCCTGCGGTTATAAGCGTTCCCACATCATCGCCGAAACCAGTGGTCGAAAGGGCGGGCCGCCACGTGGGGAGCATGCAACCGCACCACGGTTGCGCACCCTTTCGGCATCATCGCATCTGGAGGTCCAGCACGGAGGCCCGGTCCCACATGTCATGTAACTTGCATGACGGTTACTACGTGCAAGGAAACTGCACCACCACCTGCGCCAATGCTGCGCCTTCTCGACTGCGGAACCAGCACAGCGACTCAAGGCCGCCCTGCACGTGACCCAACAGTGCCTAGTCAGTGCGACGGTCACGGGTCACTCAGCCGCGGAGATAGGCACGACGGTCGATATGATCAGAGGCGGGCCGGCAGTAATTGTGGCAACAGGCGTGCGGAAGCAGCGGTCCAATCACCTGCAGGTTCGCACCCTCTCCCACAGCATGAAAAATAACGCACCCGTGTTCCGTTCCTCGAACGACTCACGCACGCGCAATAGCCGCCCCGCGAATCGCCCGTCCTGTCGCATTAACTCCTTGGCAGGGCAAGCGACACCTCCAACAGGCGAAGCGGGTGCCGTTTCGTCTCCGTCATGATGACCGCATCAAAAAAGGTGCACCAACTTATTTAAATTTATATCCTTTTCCTCTCTCTCTCTCTTGCCACAGGGACCGGGAAAGGGGATATTGTGAAAAGGATCCTTCCCAGCGAAGAAAACGGGCCCCGAGCCCTCCTACTGATCAGGGGTTTGAAGGTTGCGCCCTCCGGGGTTCGGTAACCGCCCCAGAGCACTTAGGCTCCGAGCCCATTACTGATCAGGGGTTCGAAGGCTGGCCCCTCGGAAGGGTTTGACAGCCGCCCCAGAGCACGCAGAGTTAGGGATGACCCTGGGTACGTCCGTTACATGGCCGAGGCTCGGGCTATGCTCCCGAGGTACCCTAGGACATTTCCGAGACCAGCGGGAACGATTTGTAATGGAATCCCACCGGAGGGAGGCATCGAGCCCTCAGATCCTATCGAATGGGTCCGGGTCCAACAAATCACCTGTAGGTACTTTTGGAGCGCGCCTCTGGGCCACTAGCCGACCCTTATCGAACGGGGCTCGGGCGTCCACTCGGATTACCCGTTAGCAGCTCACTAGAAACACCGTGTTTGGTGCCCCCCGGGGGTAACACGGCGCTTCCCCCCCTTCCTCCTTGCGGAAAGGCGACGAAGGGGCGTATAATAAAAGTCAAGACGGTCCTTGATCGTCCTCTCGCTCCGTGCAGAGGCTCGGGGGCTGCTCTCGCACCAGGCTACGGCCAAACCGTTGAACGCGTCAATAAACCAGCTTGAAAACTCAGAGCCCAACCATGCACCCGGGCTATGGCCAGGCCACATGAGGGAACAACAAGGCTAACCGAGGCATCGCAAAAAGGATTAAGACCTCAGAGGAGTCAAACGACTCCTCCGAGGCCTCGGGGGCTACACCCGCCGAGTGCGCTCGCGCGCACCCACCGGAACAAAGCATAACCGAGAAGGGCCGGTCCCCTTACGAAAAATCTGGCAGAACCTCCAAGCGAGTACCTACACTCCCTTCGAGGCTCGGAGGCTACTGTCGGGGACTGTAATTAGGGGTACCCCCAATGCACCTTAATCCGGCTGGAAAACATCTTCAGAACAAACCATAAACGACCGATAAAGCGCGGGCTTCGTCTATCAAGGGACATGACCTCATCCGAGCCCAGCCTCGGGAAAGGGCAGTAGTCCCGAACGAATTCACACCTCGCCCGAGGGTCCCCTCAGTCAGTAGACACACCCTCGGCTCGCTCGAAGTCTAGCACAGGCAAGCTTTGTCGTACAGCGACCTCGTCCGAATCGCCTTACGAACCAACCGTATCGCATGCGCATTTAATGCGGGGATCGCCTGACACCTTATCCTAACACGCGTGCCTCAGTCGGCAAGGTCGAAGTGACCGCAGTCACTTCGCCCCCTTTACTGACCGTTCTGACAGGAAAACAGCGCTGTTCACCCCGCTCCGGCAACTGTACCAGCCACCAGGGAAAGGCTGACAACAACAAGCCATGACCTCCCTCGAGTTCGGCCTCGGGCGCAATAGGGAGCTCTGCCTCACCCGATCCCAGGCCTCGGCCTCAGCTTCGGCCTCGGGAGAAGGTCTCCACCTCGACCGACCCCGACCTTGGCCTCAACCTCGGCCTCGGGAGGAGGATCCCGCCTCGGCCTCAACCTCGGCCTCAGGGGAAGGTCTCCGCCTCGTCCGACCTCAGCCTCGGCCTCGGAGGAGTCGCCGCCTCGCCCGACCTCGGCCTCGTATCAGCTACGCTACTAGGGGATCCATCATTACCCCACCCTTAGCTAGCCGCCTCAGGCTACGAAGGAACAAGACCGGTGTCCCATCTAAGTTACTCCGGTAACCGGTAATGATGGTTCCCCGCGTGCGCCCATGACGTCGGGTGCTCTCAAACCCCGTACGGAAGCAAGGAAACGTCAGTAGGATCCATGCCGCACCGCTAGCTGTGCTTCTACAGGGCTCAAGGCACTTCTCCGACGGCCATGTTGGAACATCTACAGGGCTCAAGGCGCTTCCCCGAAGGCCACGTTATTATCTGTACAGGGCTCAGGATGCTTCCCTGCTAGCCACGTTAGCTCCAGGCTACACCCCCATTGTACAGCTGGGCATCTCCTTATGTCTATAAAAGGGGGTGTCCAGGGCCCCACAGAGAAAGGAGGGAGGGGGTGAGAGAGAAAGGGACGAACGTGTAGCGTACGAACACGCGGACGCACGACGCAGATGAGCGGAGGCAGGCAGAGTAGGAGAGACGCGGTGGAGGCAGCTCCAGACGGCTCGCCTCAAGGCCGAACCCTCTCCTTCTCGCTCTCCCGCAACGCTTGTAACCTCTACTGCAAGCACCCCCAGGTGCAGGATAATATAAGCCTCATCCCATCGCTTGTGTTCCATCTTGCATGAACCCATCTGGACAGGGGCACGCGACACTAAAATTCACTAGTCGATCCAGCTGAGGGCCCCCCGGGTCCGAAACACCGACATGAAGTTTATCCAAAGATTTAATAATTATGTTTTAAAACAAGAGATTTAAATAAAAACCCCTCATATGAATTAATAGTTTCATTGAATTATAAATTCAGAAGTATTCTCCATAAGATTTAAATCAAATTATCTCTTCATAAAGATTATACATTAGAAACTATCTTTGCTTAAAATAAGTAATCATAAAACATTGAGTTAAGTAATCATAAAATATTGAGTTTGAATAAGCTTTTAAAAATTGGACAAACAATATATTTCTTGAAAATATAATTCTTTGTGTGTGTAACATACTTGCATCATTGGAACTACAATAGTGAATTTATATAAAAAAGAAATAAAATAATAATAAGTATATATTGCATCATGCTGGAACTTTATTGCTTGTGCACATAATCTCGAAATCTTAAACTTATACTTGTATTTGAAATTGGTTTTGTGAACTGAAATGATAAAACAAAATAGAAAAGAAACTAGAAAAAAGGAAAAGAGAAAAAACTGTATCTGGACCGAAACCCCCTTTTCTAGCCCATTAGCTCTCACCTGCGCCGCCCACAGTCACTGTCTGACATGTCTCACCCGTCAGTCCATCATCCCCGTGCCCGCATTCCCTTGCAGTCGCTGACAATTGGGGCTCCCCCGTCAGCCTCCCCCCATATTCACACAACGTGTATTCGTTCACTGATGCATGGGGCCTGCTTTTTAGCCCCACACCGCGTCGCACATCTTGGCCCTCTGTGTCACACCCGGTTCTAGGAGCAGAGCCGAGAGCATACCATATGTGTGCCAAGATCCATTTCCACACATATGTTGACGTCACAAGTGTAATATATCAAAAGACAATGCAATAAAGGTGTAAAGAGAGTAGAGTACTTTATTACATCCTCTGAATCATTGTATCTTTAACAAGTATCAACATCAAAGTAAGGCAGAATTAAATATGGGTAATCTTCTACAGGAAGATGACCGACACATCGTTAGACTTAAAACTCATCATCATCATCAGCGAAGTCTCCAGTATCACCCTCTGATCAAAATATTAGCAAGAGTGAGCTTACTTATGGTCAGGGCTCAACAAGTGGGGGAAAATTAATGCAAGTTAACAAGGTGAGGCTAAGGTTGAGCAGTAAGCATTTTAGTTGGTCAATATTTTATTAACAACACATGTCTTACTAATAAGTGTGTATCCCAAGTATTCCCATTAAACAAAAGTATAAGAGTATATCAAAACACTTAAGTGAAACCACTTAAGCAAACCATTGGCAGATCATCAGATCTCGATTTATTGTCCATCTTTAAGTTCAATTATCATGTGAGGGTCCAGGCCGCTCTTAACCGTGAGCACGCCTGACATATCAGTTTTACACTCTGCAGAGGTGGCACATCTTTACCCATGAGTCGCGATTCCCTTCTAGCCTAGGTTGATCAGACCCGTATTCACTTCCGAGGTGAATGGCTAGGGTCTCACCATGAGGCTTTTCCCTAGAGTCCTCAATATGCAAATCCTAGAAATGGTCAAACTGCATAGAGCACATCTAACGTAACCAACTTATAGTCCAGTCTGTAGGGTAAAGCTTTGGGAACTATGCTCGTATCCAATCTGCCTGAGCCAGAAATATAAGCGCTTGGCAGATGCCCCTGTTCCGGTCGACCACGACCAGCACCCAACATAAGACTTCCCTAGTTATTTAGCCAAGGGCATCCCATACCACCCTCATGGTAGCACTGTTTTCCTGGGTGGTCACTCCATGTTCCAATTAAATCATATGATCTTGTTTAATCATCAGATTAACAACAATAATGCCAATTTCATTTCCGGAACATTAATATCAAATAATGAGTGACATCAAAATTAACAAGTTGAGCGGTAGCATCAATTTGCAAAGCATAGTATTTTCCCAGGGTAATCAAGGAATACAGTTGGTAAATCTAGGAAATCCTTAATTAGGTAAATCCCATCAAATTATGCAGTATATCCAAAAAGTAAACATTATTATATGCATTAATTGGGTACAAATAGAATATGTAGAGGGAGAATCTACTTGCCTTGCTTGAATGTGTCCTGCGGGTCGTCCTCGAACGTGTTAGGCTCGTCTAACTCACAGTCCACTTCTAGCATCGATTCGCGTATCGCACATACAAAAGAATACGTACGCCAAATAAATAAACATACACCAGTACAGGAGTAATCAATTCACCATTACATTCATACATCACATTTATCACACTCATAAATACGTGTTATGGCGTAAATACTTATTACTTCATTTATGACTATTATTGCGAGTCATTAATGATGCAATTATGAGTAGGTGGCTATAATAATAGTTTTATCTAGTATTAATACGTATTATCATCCTTTATGAAAATAAATGCTAATTATTACTAATAAATAGACTTATAGATTTTATTCCTTTTATTTCTAACTAAAATTTATGCGTATAGCTAAAAATGACTTTAATAACATTAATATTCTAAAAATCAATATAAATCACTAATCGAACTTCTAATAACATAAACATGGTTATTATGACAAAAACAAGTGTTTTACTAATCTTAAGAATTTAAGTGCTATTCTTATGGACACCTTTATTTTGGCTAGTAAAAACCTATTTTTGTTACGACTAGTGATATTCTTTTAGTTTTCTCTTTTCTTTCTAAAATAAAGTACCAATAAAATAATCGGATATAAATCATCTAATAACCTATAATATTTATATTGCCATGAATTCTATACCATTTACTAATTCCATGTTAAGAAAAGCTTCTATCATCTATTAAAATGAACTTGTGATTATAATCTTCCAAATAATTTCCAACAATCCTTGCAAACAAAATTAACTATAAAATTACCTATCTAGTGTTTTTATCACCAACATGTGTATACTAATTTTTGTCATACTTCTCTCTAATCCATCATTCTAAAAGTCATCGCATCGAATAACATGAATAATCACGGTGCGCTAATTTATCGCATACATCTACCAAAAATCCATATCGCACATACGCATGAATTCCGATTCACAACATGCTCATATTACAACCCAATAATTATAGAATTCACAAACTGAATCAAAAAGTGATTTCAAAAATACATAAATTAGTTTGGGTCGTCTTCAACCTTGCGACGAACGACGGCTTGGGTGTGCATCTAGGCGAAGGCTCAGTACGACGGGTGCGTAGCTCCGGCGAGCTCCACGGGCTGCGACGACGGCGTGGCGAACTCCGGCGACGACAGCGGTGGCTCAAACGGTGAGGAGAGAGAGAGATGGGGGTGAGCTCGGGTAGGGAGGAGGGAGAGAGAGGAGCTCGACATATTTATAGAGAGAGGGAGGGGAGAACAGAGGTCGCCGAGGAGAGAGAGAGGGATGGCCGGCGGGTTCTTCATGGCGCCATCAATGGCGTCGGTTTCTTCCACGACGTCAATGGAGAGAGAGAGTAATGGGGGAGGGAGAGGAAACGGTTGCGGGGTCGAGGTCTTCAAGGCGCGGGTGGCGCGGTCGGGGTGTCGGTTCCTGGCGCTGCTTGGGGTGCAGGGCTTCGGTCGGGTCGTGGCGTCGGCCTGGCAGCGGCGCCTGGGCATGAGCGTTGGGGCTTCGGCGCGGCGACCGAGCGCACAGCACGCGCGGGGGGTGGAGTCAGGTTCCTGGCGGTTGCCTGGGAGAGAGAGGGGAGAGGGAAGGAGAGAGAGGGGCCAGGTGGGCCCACTTGCAAGAGAGAGAAGAGGGGGAAAGGGTAAGTGGAGGGTGGCGGCGGCGGCTGGGAAGAGCCAGGGAGCGGCGGCCGGCTTACATGGGCCCCTAGTGGGCTTTTAGGGTTAGGGTTTACTTTTAGTTTTTTTGTTTTTTTGTTTTTCTTTTTTCTATTTCTTTTCTAATTTCAAAATATATTTTTAAATAACCCTAAAATTCATAATAATTAAACCAAAGTTATTTATAAATAAAATATTTATTTTCGGACTAATAACTATTATATTATTTATTTAGATTTTCATTTAAGAAGAAATGCTATTAAATATCCAAAATCAATCACGAGCAATCAAAAATTATTTCCAATGCAAATAAATAACAAACACTTGAATGAAAAATTTATTACCCTAATTACCATTAATAACTAAATGCATTATTTTTAGTTGATGGTTTTTATAGTGTTACAAACCTACCCCTCTTAAAAGAATCTCATCCTCGAGATTAAGAAACTTCCGAGAATAATTGGAGGAATTCTGCTAGTTCATCTTCTCTTTCCCAAGTGGCCTCATCTTCCAATGATGACTCCACTGAACTTTGCACATGTTAATGACTTTACTCCATGTACTTCTGCAAGATGTTTCCAGAATTATGACTGGGTACTCCGAATAAGTCAAATCCTCATTAATATTCAGTTCTTCCATGGGTAATTGTTCCTCTGGTACTCTCAAGCACTTCTTGAGTTGTGACACGTGAAATACGTCATGCACATCCAATAAACTATTGGGTAGCTCTAACTGGTACGCTACTTCACCTTTTCTTTCCAAAATCTTGAATGGGCCAATATAGCGAGGAGATAATTTTCCTTTAACCTTAAATCTTTTCATTCCTCTCATTGTTGAAACTTTAAGGTATACGAAGTCTCCTACTTCGAATATCAACTCTCTCTTCTATTATTAGCATAGCTTTTTTTTGTCTCGACTGTGCTGTCTTCAAATTCTCTATAATAATCCGCACTTGCTTTTCTGCTTCTTGGAGAATTTCTGGACCAAATACTTGACTTTCTCCGGTCTGATTCCAATAAAGCGGTGTTCTACACTTTCATCCATAAAGTGCTTCAAATGGTGTCATTTTTAGACTTGCTTGATAACTATTGTTATACGATAATTCTACATAAGGCAAACTCTTATCCCAGCTTATACCATGCTTTAGAGCGCAAGCTCTTAGCATATCTTCCAACACTTGGTTTGTTCTTTCCATTTGCCCATCCGTTTGCAGATGATAAGCTGAACTAAAGTTTAGCTTGGTATCCATGCACTCATGTAGTCTTTTCCAAAAGCGCGAGGTAAACTGGGTTCCTCGATCTGATACGATCTTCTTCGGTACTCCATGCAGACAAACAATCCTCGACATGTATAACTCTGCTAACTGGGCTCCTGAGTAAGTTGTCTTCACAGGTATAAAGTGTGCCACTTTAGTCAACCTGTCTACTATGACCCATATTGAATCATAGCCATCCAGAGTACGAGGTAGTCCAACTATGAAATCCATACCGATTTCTTCCCATTTCCATTCCAGTACTCTCAGAGGTTGTAGCAATCCTGCTGGTATTTGGTGTTCGGCTTTAACTCGTTGACACACATCACATAGTGCAACGTGAGTGACAACATCCCTTTTCAAACCGTACCACCAATACTTTTCCTTCAAATCCTGGTACATCTTTGTACTTCTAGGGTGGATAGAGTAAGCCGAATCATGAGCTTCTCTCAAAATAAGTTGGCGTAGGTGTTCGATTTCCGGTACACAAATTCTCTTTTTAAATCATATTGTGCCTTGATCATCTTCCGCGAAATCTAGGGCTTTCCCAAACCAATTTGTGTCTTAATTTCTTTGATTTTCTCATCAGACTCTTGTCCTTTACGAATCTCTTCTTCCAAAGTAGATTCAACTTCCATAACCGTTGCTTCTATATTATTGAGCATTCCAAGGTTGAGTTGCTCCATTTCCCAGCACAATTCCTGTGACATCAAATGAGTAGTGATGTTGTTCACTTGACCCTTACGGCTCAAAGCATCAACCACTACATTTGCTTTTCCTGGGTGATATTGTATTTCCAAATCGTAGTCTTTGATCAACTCAAGCCATCTTCTCTGTCTTAGGTTGAGTTCTTTCTGAGTGAATATATATTTCAAGCTTTTGTGATCCATGAAGATTTTGCACTTGTTTCCAATCATATAGTGCCTCCAAATCTTCAAAGCATGCACTACGACAGCTAGTTCCAAATCATGTGTAGGATAATTCTTCTCATGCTTCCTCAACTGTCTTGAAGCATAGGCTATTACTTTTCCTTCTTGCATTAGCACACATCCAAGTCCAAGGTGTGATGCATCGCAATACACATCAAATCCCTTGTGAATGTCTGGCATTACCAAGATTGGTGGAGTGATTAATCTCTTCTTGAGTTCCTCAAAACAATTCTGGCATGCTTCATCCCACTTGAACTCTTTACCTTTCTCCAGTAGTGAGGTAAGAGGTTACACTAACTTGGAAAAGCCTTCAATAAATCTTTTGTAGTATCCTGCCAATCCAAGAAAACTTCTAATCTTGGACGCATCCTTTGGTTGCTTCCAATTTAGTATTTCACTTATCTTTCTTGGATCTACTTTAATTCCACCATCAGTAACAATATGTCCTAAGAAAGCAACTTCCTTCAGCCAAAAATCACACTTCGAGAACTTTGCATACAATTGGTTGTCACGAAGCTTTTGTAGGACTAGCCTTAGATGATCTTCATGTGTTTCTTCATTCGGAGAGTATATCAGTATGTTGTCAATGAATACGACCACAAACTGATCCAGATATTCCATGAATACTTTATTAATCAAGTTCATAAAGTATGCTGGTGCATTAGTCAGTCCAAACGACATTACCAAAAACTCATATAATCCATATCTCGTAGTGAAGGCTATCTTGGGTACATCTTCTGCTCGAATCTTTAACTGATGATATCCCAACCTTAGATCTATCTTCGAGAATATCTTAGCTCCCTTCATCTGATCAAATAAATCTTCAATCCGAGGTAATGGGTATTTTTTCTTAATTGTTACTTCATTCAAACTTCTATAATCTACACACATTCTCCTCGAACCATCTTTCTTGCTCACAAATAGAACTGGGGCTCCCCAAGGGGATGAACTTGGGCGAATGAAACCTTTTTCTAGTAATTCTTCTATTTGTTTCTTCAGTTCAACTAAATCTTTGACATCCATTCTATAAGGTCTTTTTGAGATAGGTGCAGTTCTGGGTAATAATTCAATAGAAAACTCTATATCACGGTCAGGTGGAATACCTAGTAATTCCTCCGGAAATACGTCTGGGTATTCACACACTACCTCAATATTTTCCAAGGGCTTTTCTTCCAAGTGATTTACCATTGTTTTTCCTTTTGCATCCGTTGACTTGTCTGTGCTAACTTGGATTCTTTCACCTTGAGGAGTTGTCAACATAATTGTTCCGTTGGCACATTGTATCACTTCATCACAACTTTTCAACCAGTCGCATCCAAGAATCACATCAATACCGTTGGATCCTAAGACCACTAGGTTGACTGGAAAATCTATTCCTTGAATCTTGAGATTAACATGGAGGCATCAATGTGTGGCCTTCATGTCACCTCCCGGTGAACTAATATGTAACATCTTCTTAAGAGGTTGCTTTGGTATGTTATGTTTTTCCACGAATGACTCAGTTATAAATGAATGCGATGCTCCAGAGTCAATAAAACTGAAGCAGGTATGGAGTTGATAGGAAACATACCATACACCACGTCGGCATCCTCAGGCACTGATTCAGCTGTGACATGATTGACTCTTCCTCTACTGTGGTTCTATGGCGTCATATTCTGCGCAGATCCACGAGCGGGGGTGTTCTGGTCATTCCTCTGGTTGTTGTTCTTCTGAGGTGTCTGTTGGTGGCGCCTAGGGCAGTTGTTAGCATAATGGCCAAGCTCACTGCACTTGAAACAGCCATTGGGTTGGACTGGTGCGTTGTTGCTTTTGGCCTACGTATTCACGGCGCCACCTTGACGAGTCTGCGAACTACCACCAGACCTTTGGTTGGTCTGAGAGTTGTTCATCTGCTAGTTCTGACTTTGATTGCTTCTCTGGCCTTGTTGTCCAGAGCGTTGCACTTGATAATTATTTCCACTCTAATTTCCAGAGTGAAACTGAGAACCTTGCGAGTTGTTTAGGCTGGTGTTCCTGCTAGACTGACTTTGGAACTTCCTTTTATGGTCAAACAGTTCCCTTCTTTTGCTTTCAAGGCCAATTGCCTTGTTCAGCAGAGTCTAGAAGTTGGGGAAGGTATGACTCTGCAACTGATAGTTCAGAGGTCTAATCAATCCTTCCAAGAAACGCTCTTGACATTTCTTATCAGTGTCCACTTCTTTTGGGGTGTAGCGTGAAAGCTGGGTGAAGCGATCATGGTACTCACTAATAGTCATATTCCCTTGAGTAAGGGAAAGAAACTCCTTCTTCAATTTCATAATTCCCAAGGGAATATGATGAGCGTGGAAGTTCACTTGGAACTGCTGCCAGGTTATGGTATCCGCATTGGGGTGTGCCGCTGTGAAGGCATCACACCAGTTAGACGCGGAACCCTCGAGTCTTCCCGAGGCGTACAAGACCTTCTCCTGGTCGTTGCACTGGGTGATATCCAACTTCTTTCCGATAACCTTGAGTCTGTCATCGGCATCCAAAGGATCAACCGCATGAGAGAACGTAGGCAGGTGATGGCTCATAAAATCCTAGTGCTTATCTCTAGCCGGGGGTGCATTCTGCTATTGTTGCTGGTGCTATTGATTCTGCTGGGTTTGCTGAATTTGTTGAACAGATGCAGTGAGTCCCTACAGAAGCTGCATCTGAGCGGTGATGAACTGTTCCATGTTAGGGTTCGATGGTGGTGGTGGTATCTGTTGACCACGCTGGTTCCTGTTGTTGTTGGGTCCTAAACGAGCGTTCACCATCTGATTGGTTTGAAAGTGAACTTCTTTAGAGGAGTGAGGAGTAATAAAGATTCTAGAGGGGAATAGCTTAAGTTTATTTTTTTATATATGCTCTTATGGCCATCAGTCCATAAGACCATTGCACTCAAACAAAAATCCAACTCAAACATAGCAACCAACACCATCACATGGTTATTATTGTTATAGAGATAACTTAAATAGAGTATTCATCGTCTGACGCGAGAACTAACTTATTACAACATAACTTAAAATTCAAAGTAGCCTAGTGATGGATCCGGGTTCCCCATAGTGAATCCTCTTGCGGGGAGGGGACAATGCCATGGCGGGGACGTGGGTTTCAGGCAGATCTCATCCTTGAAGTAGGGCTTCTAGGGCTACAATCCTGGCATGGGCATCCTCCAGCTCCATGTGCACCCTAGAGAGATCCAGGGTGGCATTGTCTAGGTCAGTGTTGAGACCGGCCACTACACCAGCTAGGGTGTTGAGGCGATCCTCACCAGCTCCACCTGGAACGATGCTGGTCTGGCTTCCTCCACTCAGACACAGAGGAAGATGCCTGAACCTCGTGTCATGCAGCTGCTGCCGGTAGGTGTGGCTGAGAGACCACAGAGTCCGTCTGGTAGCATTGCTGACCGAAGCAGCGTAGGTGGATAGCAGTGTCAGGGACTCATGAGCTAACAGAGTCCTGAACCCTCTATCCCCTGCATCCATCACCCTGACATGGATGCGAGTGATATAGTAGTAAGCCCGAGGAGGCTCGCTCACTCGCCTTGTCTCGTACAAGGGTCAGACGTAGGTTCCCAACGCGTGCAGCATGTCTTGCAGCAGGTTGGGGAAGTGCCCCATCTCAAACATTGATGTGTAATGTTCGGTGACAGGCCCAAACCCCATGAAGTAGTCCTGTTGGGCATAGTGGCCTCTTCGTTGACGTGTTCCTCATCATCTTTGTCATCGTCATCCTCATCATCGTCATCCCTAGAGTCGTCTGGGTCGTCGCCTCCGGGTGTAGGAGCTTGAACGGCTGGTGCAGGTGGTGCTGAGGTCGATGACCTAGCTGCGAAGGCCAGTGACTCTACCAACGGGGTGGGCATCGGTAGAAGTTCCTCCGAGCTGTCTTCTAGGATGACTCCATGCTCCACTCGAATGCGAGGGAGATCCACCGGAACTTCCTCTAATGCCACTGGGTAGACAGGGATTTGTCGTGGCGGAGGGGCGTAGTTGGTGTTGACTCGGGTAGTTTAAAGGGTACGAACCATCTACAAGAGAAATGTCAACTCAGTTGAATTTTTAAAGAGGTAAGGCTGATAAAATAATTTTATAAGAATGAAATTAGCAAGTTTTGAACAAACTAGGCTTTCCATTTCTGACTAGTCTAACGACCTAGGGTCAGCATAGCTCTGATATACTTCTGTCACACCCGGTTCTAGGGGCAGAGCCGGGCGCATACCATATGTGTGCCAAGATCCATTTCCACACATATGTTGACGTCACAAGTGTAATATATCAAAAGACAATGCAATAAAGGCGTAAAGCGAGTAGAGTACTTTATTACATCATCTGAATCATTGTATCTTTAACAAGTATCAACATCAAAGTAAGGAGGAATTAAATATGGGTAATCTCCCACAGGAAGATGATCGCCGCATCGTTAGACTTAAAACTCATCATCGTCATCAGCGAAGTCTCCAGCATCACCCTCTAATCAAAATATTAGCAAGGGTGAGCTCACTTATGGTTGGGGCTCAGCAAGTGGGGGAAAATTAATGCAAGTTAACAAGGTGAGGCTAAGGTTGAGCAGTAAGCATTTTAGTTAGTCATATTTTATTAACAACACCTGTCTTACTAATAAGTGTGTATCCCAAGTATTCCCATTAAACAAAAGTATAAGAGTATATCAAAAACACTTAAGTGAAACCACTTAAGCAAACCATCGGCAGATCATCGGATCTCGATTTATTGTCCATCTTTAAGTTCAATTATCATGTGAGGGTCTAGGACGCTCTTAACCGTGAGCACGGCTAACATATCAGTTTTACACTCTGCAGAGGTGGCACATCTTTACCCATGAGTCGTGATTCCCTTCTAGCCTAGGTTGATCAGACCCATATTCACTTTCGAGGTGAATGGCTAGGGTCTCACTACGAGGCTTTTCCCTAGAGTCCTCAATATGCAAATGCTCGAAATGGTCAAACTGCATAGAGCACATCTAACGTAACCAACTTATAGTCCAGTCTGCAGGGTAAAGCTTTGGGAACTATGCCCGTATCCAATCTGCCTGAGCCAGAAATATAAGTGCTTTGTAGATGCCCCCATTTCGGTCGACCACGACCAGCACCCAACATAAGACTTCCCTAGTTATTTAGCCAAGGGCGTCCCATACCACCCTCATGGTAGCACTATTTTCCTGGGTGGTCACTCCATGTTCCAATTAAATCATATGATCTTGTTTATACATCGGATTAACAACAATAATGCTAATTTCATTTCCGAAACATTAATATCAAATAATGAGTAACATCAAAATTAACAAGTTGAGCGGTAGCATCAATTTGCCTTTTGATTGAATGAATAACATCGAGTTATGTTGTGCTGATATGTTTGAGTTCATGTTAGTTATCTTTGTGACTATGTTTGATTTGCTTCTTTGTAATGATTGTTGTTGTATTGTGTGACTTTTGTCCACAATGACAACAGTTAGCTAGGTTAAACCTTAGATAGTTGGGTTCTCTCTACTCTTTATAGTCTATCCTAGCTCAATCTTTTCGTCCCTTCCTTCCTTACTATATCCATAGATGTTAGACCTTGGAATGTCAACTACATGTGATGTCACTAAGTGCAAAGAATACATTGTGTTAGCAACTCCTCCAGCTAGGTCTCAGATGGAATAGTTCAAGAAGGCGCATGCACAGTTTCTGCAAGCAACATCTCAAGTGGTAGCTAGACTCCAACAAGTTGATTTAGCAGAAATTATAGCACATGAGCAGACTACCGATAACCATATGACATCAACCACAACATCACCCTCGATAGTTGACTTAGAAAAGTTATTCATGCATAAGCTCTGATAATACAGAAAGCTTCTGAACTCACCTCCTCATACCAGCAAGTGTTGGCAAGTCGAAACGTCACTAGAAATGAAACAACGAACGAACATGCACAAAAGGATGCACACCACCAGACAAACGATCTTGGAACATGTTGTTGTTGCGATTACTATGGAATTCCTTGTCGTCAGATCAGTACAAACGAAAGTGAAACTACCAAATAGAAGAACCAGATTTTATTTTCTGGCATAAAAATCAATGGTCTCCCTAAGAACAACTAATAGCAGATTCTCGAATACCTAATGCATTGTCAGACGATGAATTGCCAGGTTTTCCAAAAAGGAAACATCACAAGGATGCCCAGCTCCAAAAAGAAGCAAATGAGTGTTACATTGATGGATGGACTATCACCCGCACACAGTTTCAGCCTCGTCGTCGCATCAATTCCAAGAAACAAAAATGGAAACATGAAAAAAGTCAAGAAATAACTCCAAGAAAAGCTTGTTATCTATGTGGACGTGAAGATCATTACCTTTGTAACTGTCCTGAGAAGAGTTCACTACCGAACACCTCCGAGATTAAGCTATCTCAGTCTCCAGACATGGAATATGAACAAAAATGCATAGAAACTTCTACCAACATCATGAAGAACAACAAAAGGAATAGGAAAATGTTTGGATACATGAGTAGTCCACCTCAACCACAAGCCAAAGCCCCAAAACTCATGGATACCCAAACAGAAGAATCAAGCCAGACGCAGCTATATGAGATACAGACACCCAATCATCCCTCATCCCCTGTTGGTCAAGTAAATTGACTCGCAAAGAACTCAAAGAAAGAGTTGCTTGCTACTACTGCAAAAATGAAGGACATATTATTCGCGAATGCCCCAAGAAGTGTCTAGACCGACTAGAGAAGAAAGCTGCCAAGCATGACCTAAGCAATAATCCAGAAGACCAACCAGTTATAAGTACGATGATGAAGATTGCTTGATTGTAGTCATTGCAGAGCGAAGAAACAATAAGTTCCTTAAGTTTAGAAGAGTTCAATGTGAACCAAGAACCTACGAGTGACCATATATCACCATTGTTTTCTTGCTAGCCTTCCCTAATCTCGAGGACGAGATTCTTTTTAAGAGGGGTAGATTTTGTAACGCCCTAAATCTAGCAACTACAAACAACCCCATTTGAATTATTAAAATTCAGTAGAAAGGAAATATTTATGTTTTCAAATAAGGAAAACCTTGATATATATATAATTTGAAGAATTTATTGAATAGATAAAATTTAATCAAGTGTTTGAAGCATTCATGCTGGAGCATAAATTTTGGTTGACTTGATTTGCAAATACAATTTTTGATCTAATCATATGAAGAAAATCTTTTTTTATAAAATAATAAAGAATTATTAGTATATTACCATTGTAATATGTATTGTATTTTTAACTTTTAAATAATAGTGCTTGCAAAAGCTCCATTTTTATTAGACTTTAATTTCTTTTGGTGAAGATCTTTTATTTAAAAGAGAATTCTTTCTAAAAATAATATTCTTCTATAAAACAAATATTTATTTGTGTTACTAGTATTTTGGGAGTTTTTTTTTCTACGGTGTATATATATATTTATATATATATTCTGAAAAAAGGAGAAAAGAAAAAGAAAAAAAGAAAAAAAACTAAAACCTAACCTAACTAACGGCCCAAGGCTCATTAGGCCACGCGCCCATCCCCTAACCCTAGCGAGCCGCGCGCGCCTCCTTCCCTGGCAGCCGCCGCCGCCCTCAACCTCTCCCTCCCACTCCTTCTCTCTCCCCTTGTTTCCCTTGCGTGTGCGCCACTAGGACCCGACCGGAGCCCCAACGCCACCGAGCAGGCGCCCGACCGAGCCGGCCGCCCGTGCCGTGTCCGTGCGCCCCTGCGTGTCCGACCACGCCCGGCGCCAAGACCCGCACCGCGCCTGTAGCCGCCCACGCCAGGCCGCTAGGAAGCCGCCGCAGGATCAACCCCGAAGCCCCTGCGTGCGCGTCCGACCCAAAAGCCCTTGCCGCGCGACCCCGACGTGCCTGGAGCCGCCGCGCCAGGACCCGATGTCCCGCCCAACGCGCCGCAGCCGCGACCGAGCCACGACACCAAGCGCCAGAGACCGAGCCCAGCCGGCCAACCCGACCGCGACCCCGACCGACGCCGCGCCCACGTCCCGCGCGACCGACCATTTCTCTCGGCGTTATTGGAGTTCATTGCTTCCGTTTCTCTCCCCTATTACCTCCATTCAAGCTCCATAAACGCCATTGATGGTCGATTGAAGACACTAGTCGCCGTTTCTCTTCCCTCTCGCTCTATAAAAACGCCGGACCTGTCTCTCCATTCCATCCCGCCTCCCTGCCTCGCTCTCACATGCTCCTCTTCGTTGCTCGCTTGTTCGTGTGTGTGGGTGTGTTCGCACCATCGCGCCATGACTGGAGGTTCCTGCTCCTTCCCCGTCACCGGCAAAGACGACCACAAGTCACTGGCGTCCCCTTCGATGGATCCCTGCCTAGAACGCTGTCCACAGCAGTGAAACCGGCCTAGTCTCTAGTCCGTTGTCTCCTTTGCCGTGGAAGCCAAGAACCAGGAGGTAGAAGATGATCAATTTCTATTTTGGTCCCTGACTTTTGTAAATATGGCGCTCACCGACTGCCGTCTGTGGCGGAACCGCCCGAATTATTCTAGCTTAAGTGCCTAGGTCACGCCTCAGGGGCTGTAACACACTTAAATCGGAATAACCCATCAGTCCCTCAGATCTAGTCTGATAAAGCCACTTAACCAGGATCAAATACCACATGCTCACTCGAAGGTGAGTCACAGAAGAAATACAATAAAACGGGAAACCTCAAATTAAAGTGCTAAATTATTACATAGATCAGAGTTTTTCAAGTAGCGAAATAGAGTTCACGAATTAAAATGCAGCGGATAGTCGATATCGTCGGTAGCGAGGAAATGGGCAAGGCCTAGCCCACTACTCCTCTTGCTCCTCTCCTGTCGGAGCAGCATCCCACTCGACCATCCAACCCGGTGGCAGGGTGGTAGGCCAAGTCACACCATCGACCATATCCTGAAGCTCACCTACAAAATTGTGCCACAAGCAAGGCTGGGTATACTAATACTCAACTAGACTTACCTGGTGTGAGGAAACTACTCCTCTACCTCTAGACCATGCAGCTGTTTAGCTGAGGGGTTTGGTTTGCCAAAGCACTAGCTGTATCTAAATCAAGTTTTAGCTTTACCCATTTCTAACATCATTAGAATAACTAAGTTTGCTCTTTCTAAGCATAAATGGTAACAAGCATTTAGTACAATCAACAAGTTATCTCATGTAAACCTCATTTCACTTCTTACTCAATATAGTACAAGGGGTCAAGCAGTCTCATTAGCTACGAGAAGCAGACGATTCGAATCGAGTTTTATCCTTGCAAGGCAAACCTAAACACATGACATGTCAGGGTACTCTGACCCCACACATGTCAACCGTCCCCATCGATTCCCCGTTCGCGACCAGGGCTCACCGCCTTGGCATACAATGCTCCACTGACCCTGGCTGCCACCGTGCAGTGACCGCACTTGTACCCACCATAGCTAGCATGGGAGACCCAGTCTCAGGACGAGTGAGGGATAAAGTCCGCGCCAGGGTTCACTCAGGTACTAGGTTTACCGGTTACCATATTTCCCGACATGTGTTTAGTACGTTCAAACGCTTGACTCAGGTATCCACACATTAATCCTTAATTCCTTTTCCTGTCTCATGAACAAGGCATCATCCCTAGATCCAAGTCCATAGACCATCATAGATCCATTATCAAGATGAATACAATCAATTCCTGACCTCGCGCGAGTGCTAGAAAAATCACTCGACTTCTACTGAGATCCTGATTAGCATAGTAGCTACTCGACCTAGCATACTAGTATTCATCTCAAAAAGGAATCCTAAGTTCATGCAACTAGAGGTTTCAAGCAACTCCTACACTTAAGTGCACATTACAAGCCTACAAACATTAAGTGTAGTAAAGTAGCATATATAAATATAGTTATGCAAAAAACCGGGGCTTGCCTTCAATAGCTGGGGCTGCAGGGAGATCCTCAGTGGTAGTCTTGGGAGCTTGCTCCTGGTCTTCCTCGTGGACAACTCCTTGCTCGGGGATGAGCACGTACTCTCCGTCCGCTAGATTGCAGTCTAATGAATGCAACGAGTAAGATACATGCATGATATGATATGTAATTTAGCAATTAAGCTTTGAGGGTGAATGATCCACTTAAATTAGATAGAGTTAAATCTTGTTACAAAAGATTTTTGGTGGTATACTTAGTAATTTAGATCACATGTAGTTAAATGAAGTGGTAAGTCTGCTTTTGGGGTTCCACTAATGTCCTTTTAATGTCTTAGTGAGACTTAATAAGATTTCTAGTTGAACTTATTGGAGAGAGGTTTATTATTTTTCTTTCTTCTTCTATTTCCTTTATGCTTTTAAGGTGGGTTGAACTACAAGTTGTCTTAATAAATTTCCAAAAATTCTACAAAAATTACAGTGGCTTCTTACTGGTATATAATTCTGTCTCAAAATTTGGGGTTTAAAAGGCAAGTGGTTCTCTTTGTATAAAATTATCAAATGCTAGGGCAGAAAGGGTAGGTTGAACTACAACTACCATTTAACAGAAGGTTATTTCTTAAGATATATTTTTGCTGGCATCTGGGTGCTATCACATGACTTTGCACAAATTCCTAGCCATTAATACTTACCAGTTATTTTAACATGATTTTCTAAAGTTTCTAGCCAAAGGGTTGCTTTCTACTATCACTATATTTGAAAAATATCAAACAACAGATTTCTAATTTTTTCTAGCTTCATCTTTGCGCAAGAGCAATCATTTTGAAGTTTGGCATCTTTTTGCTTAAGGGAAGGGGTGGTAGGATTTAATTGGATTAAATGGCCTTTTTCATGAAGTATTGGCAATAGGTGTTATTTGGCATCTTTCAAATGCGTTTGCATTTTTCTCTGGTGGCCTATCTCATCATTGATCTAGCAAAATTTCATTTGCCCATTATTGCACAATTTTTGGGTTGTTTATGATTTAATTGAAATATGCCCCAGTATCAAGTTGTATTTGTTTACCCTACTTAAAATGATGGACTGGGGTGGTTATCATTTTTGTAGTGGGGTTTTAGTGGTCACAAGTCCACTGGATTTTTATGACAAGTTTTAAAATTGTTTTCATAATTCTAACTATTGTTTTCTAGTTGGAATAATGCTAGATAAAACATTTCACTTTAATTCTGTTCTGGACTAGGGGTCATTTTATTTTTCCTAGGTTCTCTGTTACTTAAGTAGGCTAGGAAAAATAATTGCACTCACTGTTTATTATATTCTAATGCCTTTCTGATTTTCTTAAGTTTTGGGCAAAAATGGCTTTTATTGGTTAATCTTACTTAAATCTTCAATACTGGGGTTCCCACTATTTTTAAACAGTGTCTAATTGGGGTTTGAACATCTACAAATTTTCTCAAGCCTAGCACAGAAGCATAACAAATTTTCTTTAATTATATAGGGTTTGGTCAGTTTCTGTATTTAATTCTAAACTCTAAAAATTAGAACAGAAAGCATGGGGTTCAATATTTTTAATTGGTAGTCCATAATATTTAAAATCCAGCAAAATTGGTTTGACAAAATTCGGTTAAGTATTTCTCAAGTTATGAATTTTCTAAGTCTTCTGCTGAATAATAAAAGATTAATTCAAAATGGTTTGAAGAAAAGCAGTTTTGCGCTGGGGTCCCTGGCGAAAGTTCTTAAAGGAATTGTAGACAGGTCCCTGGGGCACTATTCATTTGAGTCTACGGCTCTGCAGAAAACCCCCTAGGGTTTCTAGAAATCGAACCCGCGATCCTATCCCCAATTGAACAGTACCCACAGCGGAGAAAAGGGCAGAGGGGCTTACCGGTGGCGAGGCTGCTCCGGTGAGGTGGTCGAGGACGTAGGGGAGGTCTCGGGGATCACAGCGATGTGCAGGTCGCCGTCGGGGATGGTTGGAGTTGGCCGGTCCGTGTGCGCAGGCGGAGGTGCTCGTCGGCGGCGAGGAATCCAGCCTACTCACGGCACAATAGTTCAATCAAACGGGTCAGAGAGCTTTGCTGGGTGCTAGGGAAGACGTGGGTGCAAGGAATTTGAAAATGGCTTACCGGAATGCTCGGTTCACGCGCGGCGGCGGGCGTCCGAAGTCCGGTGAGGGCAATCTTGGGCCTCCGGTGAAGTTCTGTCAGGTCCGAGGGCTTGGAAAGCTTCACGAGCTAATGGTGAAGCTAACCAAGGGGTTGGCACAGCTTGGATGCGATTGGAGGGAGCTGGCCATGGCGGTCGAGGCTTGGAAAGCTTGGCGGGCGGTGGCGCGGTGTGCTCGGGGCGAATTCCGGTGATCTCTGGCTCGGGCAAGACTTGTGAGCGCGTGGGGAGGTATGGTTGAGGCTCGGGGCTGCTTTATAGGCACGACGCGGTGCACGGGCGGCTGTGGACTGGCGAGCGCGTGCGGCCGTGCACTGGGGAGCGTGGGTGCGCGAACAGGCGTGAACCGAGGGTGTCAGCCACGGTCGAACACGTGGAACCGTTGCTTCTGCCCGAGTTCTAACGCCGATTGGGCGCAAATCTTCGTGAATTTGGGCAAGATCGTTGTGAAGGATTTGTTCCCCTAACATTGCTTTGTCTTTTGTGTATGGACGTCGCACGGTTTTAGGCTAGGGATAGGGAGTTGTAGCGTCACCAAGGTGCTAGTGTCAGAATGCCTGGTCCCGAGGTCAAACTGTGCCAAAACCGTGCCAAATGAATTTGGTTTGAGTTCAAGTTTTTCCAGAGCGTGTTCAAGGAAATTTGGCACAACTTTGATATTTGGACTTCTTGGTTTTGAGTTTTGAAAAATAGAGAACGCATTTGATCTTTGGAAAAGGGTTCTAAAATTCAGAATTCAGAATTCTGAATTTCCCCGTGGGTCCTTGGTTCAAGGGCTGATTTGGGGATTTTGGAAAAACCAAATGGCCAAACTTTCTTACTATGATTTGCTGGTCATTTGGTGAACTAAAACTTTGTAATTTGGTCTTTACCAAAATTTGTATTTTTCCCAAGCCTTTTTTCCAATTTCCCTTTTATGTGCTTAAGGGTTCACTTTGGGTTAATTTGGGGTTGAGAGTTTTTCTTACCATGAGGTTCATGATGTGATTAGGTGATTTACATCAGATGAAAGACTCACTTTAAACCTTTGGTTATAAATTTTTGAGGTTCATGCCTCTATTTGGTTCACATGTGATAATAGTTCAAGTTAGCTTAAGGAAGAAACCATAGGTGACACTGGGGTGTCACAGCGTCGACACAACCGCGCAGCACCCCGGCTGGACCATACATCGCCTCGCCATGCTCGGACCGCCCGTGGAACTCGCTGGACCGTCCGCCTGCACCACGCCCTCGCCACGTTCGTGCCTTGCTTGCCAAAGCGACGCCACCTGCCGTGCCGAACCTTCACCTAGACGCGCTCCCAAGCCCCGTCCGACGTTCGTCGCAAGGTTGAAGGCAACCCAAATATTTTATTAACTCCAAAATCACAGTTTGAATTAATTCATGAATTTGGTAATTACTTGTGTTTTGGAATATTGTGATTTGGAATTCATATGTGTAAATGATTGATTTTAAGTATATGTGCGATGAATTAGTGAATTGTAGTAGACGTGATATTGGTTTACGACTTTTTTAGTGATGAAAACACTAGATAAGTAATATCTTAGTTAATTTTGTTTATGACGAATTTGATAATTTATCCAAAAGTTTATATACCTAAGTTCATTGAAACCCACTAAATAGATAATGAAAGCTTCTCTTAACATATATTTAGTAAGTGGTATAGAATTCATAACAATATAAATATTATAGTATTAACAATGTTTTAATGTATTATTAGATGTTTTGGTCTCTAATTATTATAATGGCATTTTTCTTTTAGAAAGAAAAGATAAAACTAAAATGAGATCACTATTCATAGTATAAATAATTAGGTAATAATTAGTTTATTTCTATAGAATTGGTAAAGTCATTACACCTAGGCCACGTATGTTTAGTCAGATAAAAATATATTTCACTAGTTACGGTAAATGCATTCATAAGTATGACACTAAATTACGTAGAATTAGTAAAAATATTTATGTATGTAGTAATAACCATGAATATGTTATTAAAAGTCTTATTTAGTAATTTACAATTAATTCTTAGTATATTAATGTTAGAAGAATTAAATAAACAATTTTTTAGTTATACTTATAAATTCTATTTAGAAAAGAACGGAGAAAACCGAAAAAGTAGAATTTATAATAATGTTAAAATGACTTAATTAGGCACTCATACTTTTCTAATAAAGAAATTGATAGTTATATTGGTAAACGTAGGTTTCTTACTAAAGAATTAGATAATTTGTTTCTAACTTTAAAATGACCTTTTTAATAGATATCATGTTTTTGATTTAATAAGGTTCGTTATAGATGTTTAAGTATAGTCGTATTAAATAGAAACATAAAAGAATATGTAGACCATATGTTTCTTAATAAAATAAAAGATAAATATATGTCCAATTAATAGATTATTTATATTTTTTTAATTAAAAGATAACAAGGGTCATTTCTTTTATAAACTAAAATGATAGTTTATACTTTTCCCTTTCAAATGATTTAGGTCATATGTTTCTAAATTGAAACTAAATCAATAGATTATTTATATTTTCTCACAATTTAATAATTAGACTCACATTTTAATTTGTCCATAACTAGTAATGTAAGCGTGATTAATCCGTTCATCACATTGAATCCATATTATTTATATGTATCATTTAGTGGTCCCTAAAGGATAAAATAAAGAAAATTAGTGTTCATGTCCTTTTATAATTAAAATATTAGTTTACATATTTGTTTTGTATATAGCTTTATTAACAAAGAATATAGGACATGTACTTCCTAATAAAAATAAAATATAGTTGTTTGTTCATTGTCTCCTACATAAAAGTTCATTTAAGACATATATCATAACTTTCCATAAAAAGGTGCTTAATAATAATGATCTTTTCAAATAAAATCTATTTAAGACTTATATCTTAATTTGCCATAAGTGATTGGTTAACAATATTTATAATATGCTCCATAATGCTTCTAAAATTAATAATGTGTTTCGTAACTCATTAACCTTAGATATATCACTTATATCTTTTCTAAAAGGTTAAAAAGGTTTAATATTGTTATAACGTGTTTTATCATCTTACAAACCCTTAATTTTAGACATATCACATATGACGTTTGATAAAAGATTAAATTGGTGAACCTAATATTTGTATATTTTAATTAAGATATTTATAAGCTCATGTCTTGTTTTATAAAGTATAGATCACACACTTTTGAAAAGAATACCTTTTTATTATAACCCTTGCGTGTAATGTTTTTGAAAAGCGAACACTCTTTTCGTTAGGCTTTCTTTTAGCTTTGCGTATGGTGAATGCTGTATGTTATTGAGTGGTGTTTGTTCTTCTTGTTTGTTTGTGTGATATTCAGTGATTGATCTAATAGTTGAGAATCAAGTGCTATTCCGTGGAAGAATCTCAAGTTTTCTATAAGCAAGGCAAGTGGACTTCTCCCTCTGCATATTCTGTTTGATCCCAAACAATACATTTAATAAAGTTTATTCTTTTGGATATATATGTATAATTTAACGGGTTACCTATTTAGATAACCTTTCCAACCTTATTCCTTGTTAACCTGGGTTTTGATCTAATCAAGTAGCTATGCTATTGCTACAACTTTAACTTTGTGATGTTACTCCAACTGATTATATCAATGTTCCAAATGGTAAGTTACATTATTGTTGTTAATCCGACGATTAATCAAGATCATATTGTGATAATTGGAACATGGAGTGACCACCCAGGAAAACAGTGCAGCCACGAGTGCTATCATGGCTCTGGCTTTGGTAATTATCTTTATATGCTTAGTGCCTAGCAACCTTACCTGAAATATGGGCAAGAGGGGGAGCGGTGGTGGGGGCAGCTCACGTTAACTTGGGGACGTATTCTTGGCTAAGGTACCTCACCCAGGGGGCCTCCACCATCGACTTTAGAAACCTTAGCGGGTTGCTTTGTATTATGTGTATTCTGTGAAAGCCTCATAGTGGATCCCTAGCCATTCACCTTGGAAGTGTTTACGGGTTTTGGCCGACCCAGGCTAGAGGGGATACACGTCTTATGGGTAAAGTTGTACCACCTCTGCAGAGTGTAAAACTGATATATCAGTCATGCTCACGGTTATGAGCAGCCTGGACTCCTCACATGATAATTGAACTTAAAGATGGACAATAAATCGAGATCCGATGATCTGCCAATGGTTTGCTTAAGTGGTTTCACTTAAGTGTTTTTGATATACTCTTATACCTTTGTTTAATGGGAATACTTGGGTTTCACACTTATTAGTAAGACAGGTGTTGTTAATAAAATGTTGACCAACTAATATGCTAACTGCAATAAACTTTAGCCTTACCTTGTTAAAACTACATTAGTTTTTCCCCCACTTGCTAAGCCCCGACCATAATTGAGCTCACCCTTGCTTAATTTTGATCAGAAGTTTGTAGATGAAGTTATGATGCTGAACTCCATGGATGCTAGTCTAGTGATACCCCCGGTCATCTTCCTGTGGATGGATGTCCTTGTTTCGCTGCACTTTGATGAATAAAGGTTAAGACATTATGTCTGTTCGAAGTGTAATATGTTAAGATAATCGTTATTTACTCTTTTATGCATTGTTCTTTTGATATATTACACTTGTGACATCAACATATGTGTGGAAATAGATCCTGGCACACATATGCTATGCACCCGGCTCTGCCCTTGGGAAACGGGTGTGACACTATGGCATGCACAAAATCCCTTGAAGAAAATGTCAAGGACTTGAGGAATGTCAAGAGGAAGCAACAAAAGAAGAAAATCAATACCTCTGTCAAAAGCCTCAACCATGCCTCCATGCAAGGTAACATCCAAGGTAATGATCAAGCCACACTTCACACTAAGAAAAGTAAGAAGTGTGGTGAATGTTTTGAAAAGGGGCACTTGATTAGGTCATGTCCCTATATTAAATAAAATGGCTTGATTATTAACAAGGATGATAAACTTTGTTTTAAATGTTCTAAGAAGGGACATTTAGTTAAGTCTTGTCCCCATGTGAAACAAAAAGGCATAGTTTTAGAAAAGAAAATATTTACTAACCATGTAGCGAGCAAGAAACAAGGAAAGAAGAAATCTTCAAGACATGAAGATCGCCTTTGCTACATATGCCGAAAGAAAGAACACCAATGTAAGGATTGTCCTATTGGTAACTATCCCGCTCCTCACTTGTCAAATAATTCATATGTAACTAGGCAACCCAAAGCTGCAACTTGTGCTAGAAAGGTAATGAGTTTACCAAGTGCTAGCAGAAAGGACATTTGGGTTCCTAGATCCTTGTTGACTAACCTTGATGAACCCATCAAGGGATGGGGACCAAAATATGCTTGACAAGCTTTGCAGGGGAAGGAGATGAAATGAAGCTTTGGAGGTGCTTGAGAGGATCAATTCAATTCATATTAACTCAAGCTATCAATCTTACATGATCTATATCTTTAAGATTGACCCAAAGTTATTTTGAGTTATTATATCTACAACTCATATCATCTCGGGCAAGATATTGATGTTGTAGGGAATAAAGGATTATCCTATGTGGAAAATCAAAGCCTACAACATGGAGGAAAGCCAAAGGATGGTAACACTTATGCCTTTAAGTGCAAATATCTTCAATTATCATTCCTCTTGTGTCTTGTTGTGGCAGAACCTCCTAAGTTATTGGGCCCACATGCACCTATCTTTGTCTCAAAGACCTCAGATGGCTATGCATGTGCACCAGATAACTTAACAGGATCTATCCGAGTGTCCCGAGGACCTCGGATAAACCACTTACAACCAAGACCGCAGGATTAAGTGAACACAAATCACACACACCAACATTTTGCAGCGGAAATCTTATTACCAAATTTTATAAGTTACATCAAGTTTTACAATGTACATGATCAGAGTGATTACAAAAGTGATTCAAAGAAATAACTTTGAATTGTTATAAATTATTTGTAGTTTTGAAATATATGCTAGCTCAAGTGACCATCCTCAATAAGAAGTATAGAAGAATTACTTAGACTTATATGAAGGCTGTGCCCACCGGCGCTTAACACCAATCACAATCAAAGTGACTCGTAACCTACAGCAACAATGGGAATAAAACCCTAAGTACGCAAGTACTCAGCAAGACTTACCCGACTAAAGAAAAGACTCTCAGGGGTATGCTGGATTTAGGAATCAAGGAAAGGTTTTTAGCAAGAATCAACATTACTACTTTGTAGAAATCTTACTAAAATGAGTCCTTACTTTCAACATTTTAATGACAGATTAAATATTAATAGACCTTGTTTGCATCAAGTCTAATTTCACCATCACATTAATCAATAAACATGATTTTTGCTCATTATGATTCCATCCATGACTTAGATTGCAGGGCAGTGACCAAGTCTTCATGTCCGAGAAGTAACGGTGATCTAAATCGATTAATACCTAGCTGGGGATCTCCAATCACACGACATATGTAGCACTTAACCTTTGCATATGTCAACTCACCACCAGGGTTCTTAAGACCAAATCAGGTTCACGCCAACCGAGAGCACAGATACACCACCGTTCAGCCTCTTGCCACAGCGGGTGTGACACTATGGCATGCACAAAATCCCTTGAAGAAAATGTCAAGGACTTGAGGAATGTCAAGAGGAAGCAACAAAAGAAGAAAATCAATACCTCTGTCAAAAGCCTCAACCATGCCTCCATGCAAGGTAACATCCAAGGTAATGATCAAGCCACACTTCACACTAAGAAAAGTAAGAAGTGTGGTGAATGTTTTGAAAAGGGGCACTTGATTAGGTCATGTCCCTATATTAAATAAAATGGCTTGATTATTAACAAGGATGATAAACTTTGTTTTAAATGTTCTAAGAAGGGACATTTAGTTAAGTCTTGTCCCCATGTGAAACAAAAAGGCATAGTTTTAGAAAAGAAAATATTTACTAACCATGTAGCGAGCAAGAAACAAGGAAAGAAGAAATCTTCAAGACATGAAGATCGCCTTTGCTACATATGCCGAAAGAAAGAACACCAATGTAAGGATTGTCCTATTGGTAACTATCCCGCTCCTCACTTGTCAAATAATTCATATGTAACTAGGCAACCCAAAGCTGCAACTTGTGCTAGAAAGGTAATGAGTTTACCAAGTGCTAGCAGAAAGGACATTTGGGTTCCTAGATCCTTGTTGACTAACCTTGATGAACCCATCAAGGGATGGGGACCAAAATATGCTTGACAAGCTTTGCAGGGGAAGGAGATGAAATGAAGCTTTGGAGGTGCTTGAGAGGATCAATTCAATTCATATTAACTCAAGCTATCAATCTTACATGATCTATATCTTTAAGATTGACCCAAAGTTATTTTGAGTTATTATATCTACAACTCATATCATCTCGGGCAAGATATTGATGTTGTAGGGAATAAAGGATTATCCTATGTGGAAAATCAAAGCCTACAACATGGAGGAAAGCCAAAGGATGGTAACACTTATGCCTTTAAGTGCAAATATCTTCAATTATCATTCCTCTTGTGTCTTGTTGTGGCAGAACCTCCTAAGTTATTGGGCCCACATGCACCTGTCTTTGTCTCAAAGACCTCAGATGGCTATGCATGTGCACCAGATAACTTAACAGGATCTATCCGAGTGTCTCGAGGACCTCGGATAAACCACTTACAACCAAGACCGCAGGATTAAGTGAACACAAATCACACACACCAACATTTTGCAGCGGAAATCTTATTACCAAATTTTATAAGTTACATCAAGTTTTACAATGTACATGATCAGAGTGATTACAAAAGTGATTCAAAGAAATAACTTTGAATTGTTATAAATTATTTGTAGTTTTGAAATATATGCTAGCTCAAGTGACCATCCTCAATAAGAAGTATAGAAGAATTACTTAGACTTATATGAAGGCTGTGCCCACCGGCGCTTAACACCAATCACAATCAAAGTGACTCGTAACCTACAGCAACAATGGGAATAAAACCCTAAGTACGCAAGTACTCAGCAAGACTTACCCGACTAAAGAAAAGACTCTCAGGGGTATGCTGGATTTAGGAATCAAGGAAAGGTTTTTAGCAAGAATCAACATTACTACTTTGTAGAAATCTTACTAAAATGAGTCCTTACTTTCAACATTTTAATGACAGATTAAATATTAATAGACCTTGTTTGCATCAAGTCTAATTTCACCATCACATTAATCAATAAACATGATTTTTGCTCATTATGATTCCATCCATGACTTAGATTGCAGGGCAGTGACCAAGTCTTCATGTCCGAGAAGTAACGGTGATCTAAATCGATTAATACCTAGCTGGGGATCTCCAATCACACGACATATGTAGCACTTAACCTTTGCATATGTCAACTCACCACCAGGGTTCTTAAGACCAAATCAGGTTCACGCCAACCGAGAGCACAGATACACCACCGTTCAGCCTCTTGCCACAGAGGGTACATGCTACTCTCGCAATCTCTCCACTCCCATTGCATGTTATCTTATTCTGGTATTAGTTTGCCCGAGGCAAAGCTTACCCATGACAAGGCATGTGACCAGTTAAAAGGTCCTCGATCATCAAGCCTACATTCAGTATAATCCTTAATCAACCTGGGTAGAACATCACCTGTTCCTAGCCCAAGTCCCGATTTAAGTACTTCCATCCTTAGGATTGTTTTGTGTTCCTTAGGATGAGAAGAGCATTATAGGGAACTTTGCAGTAAGATCCCACCATTGCTCCCAATGAAAATATTCTTGCAGGCAGAAGCCATCCTTCCTCAGGATAACCCCTAAGCTAGGCATTAATGCAAAGGACAACCTCTATCTGCAAGATTCACCTCTAGGCAAGGCTAAGCAATTTTGTAAATCATATTTGATACTTCACTAGAAGTATCTATAATAGGAATGGATTTCAAGGTAGCCAATGCATCAAAGGGTTTCCAAGCAACTCCTATAAACGTAATGCACATTTCACTAGACTTAAAGTGTATAAAAATCATTTAAAAACACAAAGGGTTGCATGCACTGGGGCTTGCCTAGAATAAACACTACGTTAGTGTTTGTTAGGCGGCGATCACTTGGCGATCAGCTTTTGTTATGATACTCGCTTCATCCATCCATCTTTCGGTTCGTCCATCAGCATCATCCCGTGGATTAGCCCGCGCTTGGGGTCAACTTGGCTCGTCTTCCACATCACGCGATCAATTATCGTAGCTAATTGAGATGCACAATGCACATGAATGCATATAGACAGGAATAGTACAAGACTAAATATTGCTACACGACATCGAATTAAACACCTAGCGGCGAAGCGTTGTACCGCTTCATACGGAAACACTAGTTACCGATATATGACTCCGCCCAATTATCACACTTTTCTAGCGTAATCGCATCTACTTCGAATATCAAGTGATAATAAACTAAACATAAGTCTTATATCAAAACACCCATCGAGGCACCATTCACATCACCTATCAATTGACGATCATTATACAATGTGATTAATTCACCATTGAACACAAGTACATTACAAGCATCAGATCAATCCGATTATACTAGACATATGTTTCCATTTTGTAAATTAAGATGCATAAAATACAGGTCGATGGTGCTAACCATAATCGGCCATAATCATACTTAAAATTAACTTATCCAGTTTTCTAAGCCATTTCATCGGATTAACTTGTACAACCTACGAGTTAAATACGATATTTAATCGTTCGCGCTAGCAGGTGTACCTCACACCTATATTTTACCACACCTCGCGACTATTTCATAATTACGACGGTAACCAAGCAACACATAATTACGACCTTTATCCTGCATCAAATAAACCCACAACGTGTTTAAACTACAAATAGAATAATTATCACGATTAATATTTTCCTATTCCATCTATCAAATTAATTAGCTAGAATAACGAATTAGAGTATGATTACCATATCGACTAGCAATCCGAATAAGCGACGATGATCCTTGTTCAGGCCTTTCGCCGAGCACTTGGGGGCATCGACTTGGGGCTTGTTTCTCCACATACTCTTGGAATCTCTCCTTGACTGAAAAAATCTTAACGAACCAAGCTTGAGTCACACAGGATGCTCACTTGACTTGGGTATTTCAGACAAGCAGCGCATGAGGCACGATTATAGTAGCAGGGTAAATAACAACACCGCGAGGAAGGATGACCACGGTGTTGCTGAGGCATCGGACAAGACGAGCGCGAGATAGAAAGACGCGCGACCAGAGACCCAAGCATTTGCGGTGGTGATTTGGATGAAAGCGAACTAGTGGCGACAACTCCCGGCCAGACGATGATGCACTGGCACGAGTGTCGTGGGATAGCAGCACCACAACAGCAGGTGGGCTGCGAAACGAAATTAACGGTGGGACAAGATCGGCCATTGGGCTTCCTATTTCATCGAGTAGGTAGCGCGCGAGCTACCGGGTGGGTGCGAGGAGGTGCTGTGGAAGCTGACGCCAAGGTAGTGGACCAGCAGCAAGGTGAGGCTGATGACGAGGACATGGCACGACATTTTGCTAGGGAAGATGAGCAGGGGTTGCGACACACAACATCGAGGGAGCGCGCAGAGATGGAAAACACGCGCAGGAGTCGACGAACTAGAGCAGGGAGTTCACGGGGGCACGCAACAGGGTCGAGCGGCCGAGCCGGGCAGCTGCGGCCACGGCGAGTAGGAAAAGAACTCGGCGCGGGAGTTCGGTGCGCTGCAGGGGAGCACAGCATGGCACAGATGCCAGAGCGCGCGGCGCGTGCGCAGGGAGCTCGGCTGGACGCTCGGCAATGGAAGAGACCTCGACTGGACACGCTCTGGGCGAGATCCGAGCACCAGCAAAAAAGGAGCGCGCCATGGATGGACCTCGGGCCTGGGCGAGCCCGGGAAAACAGCGACTGCACACGCGGGGAAGAGCTCGGTGTCGAAACTGTAGACCGAGCGCACGCACAAGGCAAGACCGAGCCAGAGCAAGGAGAAGGGGGAAGGAAAAACCGTGGCCAGGGAGATGGTGGAAGGGCACGGCGGCTTGAAGATGGAGCCGAGGGAGCTGTGCGAGAACAGCAGTGGAGAGCGCGCGGAGAAGGGGCCGAGCCAGCAGAGAAGAAGGCACGTAGGAAAAAAATCTGGGCGCGGTGGAGAAGACAAGCTGGGCACGCTCCGGTGAAAGAAATAAAGGCCGAGCGCTGAAATATCCAGGGAGTAGAGCGGCGGCTGCAAAAATCCAACAGAGAGAGAGAGCGGCAAGGTAGGTAGGATATTTTCTCTTTTTTTAGATTTTTAGAAATTCATAGATATTTTGAATTGGGATTTTTAGCGATGATTAAATTCTCAGATTAAGTCGGTGGGAGATGTAAATCGGATGAAACAACAAAAAAATACTAGTCAAATTAGTACATATTGCACTTGAGCAGATAATTTAGTGAAGAAATCTTAATTATAGATTCTCGGATACGATTTCCCAGCTGACAGGCGAAGACAGAATTATTTTGCACCAAAAACTTCAGTTGCTGAGTTCTGCTTAATTCGTCCGGGACAAGAATCACAAGACTGAGTTACGATAAATCCATTTGCTAACCAAATACTCGGATCAGAGTCAAAAACAAACAGACCGAATCAAAGAACATCGGCTTTGGATAAGGAGATGGGGGTTGATTTAGTTGAAATCAGACGAAAATGTATCTGTCCTCCGAACACCATCGATTTCTTTGCTGGGGACAGCGCACTCGGTCGGGTTTGTTTTGGACCAAAAAAAATCGTTGTCGTTGAGTTCTAATTATTTTGTTTAAGATGAAATCGGAGAACTGGGCTGAATTTCTAAATTCGTATTTACGCGAGCGATGAATTTTAAATAATCATCGGCGCATCGATTTTCGAGACAACTAGGTTCCGAACATCACGAAAATTCAGGAAGAGCCTGGATAAATAAAGACGATGTCGAACTCGCGACAGACGAAACAGATGCGATATTAAAATCGCGATAGGCGAAGATGATTAAAATTTGGCATCCGTTTTATCCACTGATATTACATGCTTAAATTCATACTCGTTGTCGAGCGGAATATAAACACCTAGGGTGTTACAGCCCTCCCCCTTAAAAGAATCTTGTCCTAAGATTCAAAGCGAAAGACTTTTAAGAGTAGAGAAGCATGTAACCCATGTCCATATCAGCGATAATCATGAGACAGTTCCAAACAAAGGCGAGTGTCTCAGGAGGTTGTTTCTCTAGTGGACATAACATATATCACCTCAAGCCAATTTAGAGATGTCCACCAATAGAGACGATGTCTGCTAGAAGAACATATAAGGTTTCATGTGTGCAGTTTGCTTTTTTCTGATGACACTATACTATCTGAGTCTGTCGAGCGAGCGGCAGATATGCGACTTTACCCAAACAGAACCAGATGCAAACTCTTGGGTAAAACACACAGAAAGAGGTTTACCAACAAGTGGTCATGGTAGGTTCATAGCACATGAGACGGGTGTGAATGTCGAATAACATCACAGTTAACCCATGTTAGCCAGAAAATCCAAGTCCATGAAAGGTGATATAGATTCGAGAAAATCACCAGCGGAGGGATCTGTAGATGCGGACTTTGCAACCAGTGCATTTTATCCAGCACTAATCATGGCTCGACTTGATCACTCATGCTAGAAAAGCACACGTGAGGCAATCGAGGCACGACTAGTGCGATAATTAGGTGGTTACTGGCCGACTTAATCTCGATTCTTGTAAGTACTTTCTTTAGGGTGGGTTGAACCAAAGTGAGTTCAGGCAAATCGATAAAACGATCCCTACAATCAATGTTTGTTCATTGGGCAGTTACAATTTAGTAAAACCCACTTGTTGAACTACTTATGAAATTGAATAGGTCCTCTTATTATCCATCGACAATCCAATAGTGGAGAGTTCACTCTGGTTAACAAGAGATCATGTATTTGAATAGAAATCTATTCGGTCAGGTTGTTCATCCATTTCTTCCATGTGAGATGAACGACTTGGTTCGGGAATACTTGGATTAAATAAGAGAGCGAATGAGCAAACTCCTGCATCTCAGCAGCAGGGAAAACCAATCTCCATTTGAGAACTAATTAGTTGTTTTTCAACACTAAAAAGCTTCAAGGTTTCACCTTTACACAAAGAACGTAAAGGAAACTTGTATGTGTAGTCACTACCAAGATCAAAAGGAAAGAGATCACACATGAGAAGTTGTATGCCCTTTTGATCCGATAGAGATGATAGATGTTGCTTAGTCACCTCGACAAACAACATCGAAATTATTTTTAGGGAAGGTATACGGAAGATCACACATCAGTGTGGTTCCACAATGGATCATGACCAGAGACCTTGATACCAGCATCGACGAGTAGCACAATCATGTATGTGCATTCACAGGAGGCTCTCAGTTTCGCTGCAGCACCATAAGTCCTTAATCATGACACCACTACCGAACTAGCACCAATAACGAATCTCACGTGGCAAAACTAAACATTGTGCCAAGATAACACATTGATATAGTCTCATAATGGATTATAACTACTAACCGTGATACCAGCGCGTGCCGAGCAGCACAACCATGTGTGCGCACACACAAAAGGCCCTTGGTTTCGTCACGACACCACCGGTTTTAGTCATAACACCATTACCAGACATAACCAGTAAGAAATCTCGTGCAACACCAATGGATGGGACAAGGGTGACAATATACAAAGAGATACTCTACCTGTAAGAATGACTGCAAGTAGAGAGCCAAATAGATTATGGCCCGATGAAATGAACAAGGCATGGCCGTAACCTAAACTTGTTCATGAAAGGAGTATGATGGGAGACTGTTGCTTCAGCCCCAAGCATATTTCTATGCCCATCGCAAAGATCACAAGGTCAAGGATTAGTATCTGATTAGATACGGAGGGAAAACAATCATAAGATTAGGTTGGTATGCCTTCGATAGATATGAGAATATCAAAGGCACCAAATTCAAGAAAATGATTGGACATGTCTTTCCTAGGTTAGGTTGATAAAACAACAAGATAATCCATAAGGAGAGGCCAAATACAATAGAGACCTCAACCTGCATCTACTGAGCAAGAGAATGGTTCTAGAAGGACACATGACTTGAGATTCTTGTTTTAAGCTTGGGTACACTTTATGTCCAATTAGGTAATTGTCTGTGCATTTATTTACATGGGCTTGGTCATGGAGTGATAATGGAAAATTCAAATTTGGGTCTAGGTTCACCAAATAAGAACATGGCCTAATTTTGGGTTTAGGCAAACAAGTCACCAACCTTCTATCGGCACCTCAAGCATAAGGGCAAACACGTATAACACCTAAACATATTACCTAAAGAAATGGCGAATAACTATTTCACTAAAGTTCATAATACAACATTACACCTTATCATCTACAATCAATGGTTACTGGAATAAAGATGAGAGAAGCATCTTGGGTGTATAGGTGACAAACATGATGCAACAATCAAGATGCATGCTCGTCCTATTCGTCCTCACAGATTCTTGCCAATCTAACGTGGCAATAACGTTCTATCTCAGTGGCATACTTACAACTCTCACGGTATTTTGCTAGTTGTCAGCTACACATACATTTTCAAGGTTAGTGTACCTGCAGAAAATTCCATCATAGCCCATTTTCCCAACGATGCAATTTGTCACACCCGGGTTTTAGGGGGTCCAAAGCCCAGGCGCGAACATCATCACCAGGTGTGCTGGGACCAAGTCTCACACATATGATGAATCATGGCACAGGATCGAATGTCACATCTTTACTATATAATAGGAGTTCTGTACAAAAATAAATAATTACATTATAAGGAGACAAAGGTCCAGCAACCCAAAGTTGACTGGGAGACGACGGCCTAGACCTCTCATGAACTCGTCACAACATCCTCCATGTGCCTCATCCTGTGGTACCTGTTCTTGACCTGTGTGGGGGGGGGTGAGACAGCAAGAGTGAGCTCACATACGTTCATAGCTCAACAAGTTGTGGGGAATAATGTGCATGAACTCACCAAAGGTGGGAGCTCACATGAAGTGTAAGGCTTACCAAAGAGGATGGTTAGAGCTTAGCATTGCTTTTAAAGATGGTCAAAATTTTATTAGCAGTTACTAAGTATAAGTAAATACCAACCCAATTAAATAGTAGAACAAAAGTAACAACCTCACCTGCGATGCAATGCATATGACAAATTGAATTTAGTTACATAATTTAATCATGTGAGGGTCCGAGCTGCTTATGACCGTGAGCACGACTAGTATACCAGTTTTACACTCAGCAGAGGTTGCACATCTTTACCCACAAGTCATGTTACCCATCTGCCAAGGGATCGCGACTTCCCATACACCTCTACCGAGGAGGCAAGGCAAGGTAACACTACGAGGCCTTTACAAAGTTCCACTAGCTTTAGAAAACCCGCTACAGTTTATAGGAAGCTCCAATGTAGGGATCCCTTGCCTGACCGCCATCGCAGCAAAATCAACCAAAGGACCTCCCTACACTGACCACTCCCCTACTGCCCTTGCCCCTTTCGGGTAAGGTAGTCATCCACTAGCTTTCCTAATTAATCAGCCAAGGGGTCCCATTCCTCCCTTGTGGTAGCACTGTTTTCCCGGGTAGTCGTTCCATGTTCCAATTAACATAATGATATTATCATGAAGAATAATAATAAACATAATAAAAGTGTGATCATGAATAATGTATCTTCATACCCAAAAACACATAAAGCACTAGCAAGTACTACCCAAAAAGTTCAGTGGTAAACAAGGTATAAAGATAGACAAACTAGGGTAACCTATTGTGTCCCATCAAAATTAACCTATACAGATCATTATGATTAATTAGAACATGAGTGGGTAAAAAGAAGTGATCAAGGGCACAACTTGCCTGGGACTTGAGATTCCAGGTACCAACTTGTTGTTCCAGTGACTCGTAACCTCTCTACTAGTTGTAGCAATACAGACAAACATGGTATAGGCAAAATTAACATCACACCAAGGATAAGAATGAACTGCGTAATAATGATCTACGCTTCGCAACGAGATCATAGAAACAAGAACCACTAAATTCGGAGCTACGGTTAAAGAGTTATGATTTATGGGAGATCTATGTGATTAAACTATATTATAAATTGATTAGTGTATATCATATGAGAGACTATTCTATAAATAATTAACTCAACCTTAATCTATGTTGTTACTTGATTAAAGATTATCTTTTATCCACATTATAAACATGTTACAATAAGTAGATGGATTAACCTACTATACATAAAATAAATAAGTTCCTAATCATAAACCATGTGGTATGTCTAATTAATGAGCATAGTAAATATTTATATGAAACTAATGCAACTTGAACGGGTTCATTCGTAGCTAAAATGAACAAGTTATGATTATCGGAAGGTTTAAGTGTGGGGTACAAAAGAAATTAAGTGCACAATTTTGTCCTTGATTTCATGACAAAATAAAGTTACTAGGTGATAAAGAATATTAATATGAGATTAATGCAACTGGAACGGATCAAATCAGAGCTAAAACGTGGGAATTATGAATTAAACAAGTTTGAGTTGCATCTATTATTAATTTTTAATGCCAAAATGGATACCAGGGACTTCTCTGAAAAATTTAGAGGACTGATCTGCAATTTCAAAATTTGTTTCCGAGGTTGCGGTTGTGAAAAACAGGATGGCGGGTTAATTTTTGACCAACCAGAGGGGCTATTTTATAAGTTACCGCGGACGAAGGGGTATGCATGCATTCTATACGCTGGATTAGAAATCAAGGGCTAGGATTAGATCGGCCAGACATTGAACCGGTACGCAATATTAACCATCAGATCGAGATCCAATGGCTAGGAACCAATGTAACCGAACAGCTATTCTATGCTCTATTCTCGACCGTACAATTTGGATCAATGGTGAGGATTCAATAAGGCGAAAGGGTATGCGCTGATCAAATCTAAACTGCCGATAGCTCATCGAACAGCTAGGGCCATCATCTTCAACCTCCGGTCGAACACGCGGCCAGGAACAGGGCACGGCGGCGACGCCATCACCGGCAACCACCCACCCTGCACCGGTCACCCACAGACTAAATCGCATAGCGCTATACAAATCTGAGACAAGAGCGAAACTAACAAGAAGAGTCTCACCATGACGCTTGGGCAAGACCGCATCCCTCGACACCGCGCGAACGCTGCACAATCAGTGAGAATTTGTCGACCGCTCCTGGCCATCTGTGTTCTAAATCGATCTCGATTATAATCCCTGTGTGGTGGTGACCCTGCCCGATCTCCCATTGATCCATTAATGGCGGTGCAGGCAAGAGTTACCAGCAACGACGAACCTTCCCACGATGATGATCCCCTCGGCTATCGCTTCCTGATGCAGCTTACAGTGGCTATGATTCAGGGGTCATGTATCCGCCTTTATACATTGAGCATAGAGAATCCGAGTCAGTTCAATGCCTAGGTTTGTTACGATTTCTACGGATCGCATCCGCCCTGTTCTGCTTTCTGTTGATTTCCGGTATTTGGTGGGGGAGACATCTGACGACATGGACCCACACGCCATTGTCTTAGGTGCTTAGGAAGCAGCTAGCAAGCTCACAGATTCTGGATTGAGGGGGGGCGACATGCGGGATGAGGGGAAGTGGGCCGCGCCGAAGAGGGAAATAGGAGAGGAATGGGCCGACAGAAGGGAATGTTGGCCCAGCTATGGGTACAACCACATTTCTTTTTCTTTTATTTTCCTGATTTCATATTTAAATCCTAATTTCAAATCAGGTTTTTAAATTCCAATTCGAATTAAATGTAAATAGAGTTCAAGCTTAAAACAATTTATGTGCACAGACAAAACTCCAATATGAATTCAAAAGTATAATTTTTGTTATTTATTATCCCTTTTAGCAATTGTTCTCATCATACAAGCCATAAAGATTATTTTTAGGAGAAATAAATTCTAATGTGTAACCTTCATTAAAAGGTAATTTTACTTACCCTCCTTAAGAATGTCCCTCAACCATATTAGTAAAAGAAATCTAATTCATATGAAGATCTTTCCACTTTCTTTGATTTCTTTATTTATTTATTTTCTATTTGCATAAACTAATGCCATTAGTTAAGTATGAAAGAAGGAAATCAAGAAATCCCTAAAACACTTATTTATTTATTTATTTTATTATTATTTTTTCCTTATACCAATTTTGGGCTTTACAAATCCTATCCTCCTTAACAGAAATCTCGTCCTTGAGATTTGTAAGAAAAGGGTATTGTCGGGGACCATAATTAGGGGTACCCTCAAGACTCCTAATTCTCAGCTGGTAACCCCCATCAGCATAAAGCTGCTAAGGCCTGATGGGTGCAATTAAGTCAGGGATCAGTCCATTCGAGCGACTCGATCACGCCTCGCCCGAGCCTAGCCTCGGACAAGGGCAGCCGACCCCGGAGGATTTCCGTCTCGCCCGAGGCCCCCCTCCAACGGCGGACATATTTCCGGCTCGCCCGAGGCCCTGCCTTCGCTAAGAAGCAACCCTGACTAAATCGCCGCACCGACCGACCAAGTCGCAGGAGCATTTAATGCAAAGGTGACCTGACACCTTTGTCCTGACGCGCGCCCCCCGGCAGAGCCGAAGTGATCGCCGTCACTTCACCGCTCCACTGACCGGCCTGACAGAAGGACAGCGCCGCCTGCGCCACTCCGACCGCAGTGCCACTTGACAGAGTGAGACTGACAAGCAGTCAGGCCCTGCCAAAGGCACCATAGGAAGCTCCGCCCGACCCAGGGCTCGGACTCGGGCTAAGCCCCGGAAGACGGCGAACTCCGCTCCGCCCGACCCAGGGCTCGGACTCGGGCTAAGCCCCGGAAGACGGTGAACTCCGCTCCGCCCGACCCAGGGCTCGGACTCGGGCTAAGTCCCGGAAGACGGCGAACTCCACTCCGCCCGACCCAGGGCTCGGACTCGGGCTAAGCCCCGGAAGACGGCGAACTCCGCTCCGCCCGACCCAGGGCTCGGACTCGGGCTAAGTCCCGGAAGACGGCGAACTCCGCTCCGCCCGACCCCAGGGCTCGGACTCGGGCTAAGTCCCGGAAGACGGTGAACTTCGCTCCGCCCGACCTAGGGCTCGGACTCGGGCTAAGTCCCGGAAGACGGTGAACTCCGCTTCGCCCGACCCCAGGGCTCGGACTCGGGCTCAGCCCCAGAAGACGACGAACTCCGCTCCGCCCGACCCCAGGGCTCGGACTCCGCCCTGGCCTCTGCCGAACGACCTCCGCCTCGCCCGACCCAGGGGCTCGGACTCGGCCTCGGCCATGGAAGACAGACTCGACCTCGGCTTCGGAGGAGCCTCCACGTCGCCCAACCTAGGGCGCAGGCCAGCCACGTCAACAGGAAGCGCCATCATCACCCTACCCCGAGCTGACTCGGGCCGCAGAGAACAAGACCGGTGTCCCATCTGGCTAGCTCCGCCGGATCTGCAATGATGGCGCCCCGCATGCTCTGTGACGACGACGGCTCTTAGCTCTCTTACGGAAGTAGGAGGACTTCAGCAAGGACTCAACCGCTCCGACAGCTGTCCCTCCGTCAGGCTCTGTCGCTCCTCCGACGGCCACGACATCACACCAGCTGGGTGCCAAAATCTCTCCGGCTGCCACATCGGCATGTACTTAGGGCGCTAGCTCTCCCCCGCTAGACACGTAGCACTCTGCTACACCCCCATTGTACACCTGGATCCTCTCCTTACGCCTATAAAAGGAAGGACCAGGACCCTCTTAGAGAGGGTTGGCCGCGCGGGGACGAGGACGGGACAGGCGCTCTCTTGGGGCCGCTCGCTTCCCTCTCCCGCGTGGACGCTTGTAACCCCCTACTGCAAGCGCACCCGACCTGGGCGCGGGACGAACACGAAGGCCGCGGGATTTCCACCTCTCTCACGCCCATCTTCGGCCACTTCACTTCCCCCCTTCGAGCTCGGCCTCGCGTCGACCCATCTGGGCTGGGGCACGCGGCGACATTCACTCGTCGGCTTAGGGACCCCCCGGTCTCGAAACGCCGACAGTTGGCGCGCCAGGTAGGGGCCTGCTGCGTGTTGACGAACAGCTTCCGGTCAAGCTCCAGATGGGCAGTCTCCAGCAACCTCTGCAACCCGGGACGGTGCTCCGTTTCGGGAGTCTTGAGTTCATGTCCTTCGACGGCAGCTATGACATGATACTCCTTCCACCGCCGCGTGACGACGATAATGGAGGCCGACAGCCCGCCCGCCGGCGGCGGAATCGACGACGTCTTCCCCGCGTGGTGGAAGAACAACATTCGAGCTCGCCCCATCCTCTCCCCCGCCAACGGAGGAGGAGGCGGGGCAACCAAGGCCAAGCGGGAGGCCGCGCCTCGTCGGCTGTCGAGCGAATCGACGTCCCTAGCACCCCAACGGGGGGCGTGTCGGGCGACGACCTCGCGTTTGAGACGAAGGCGAGCGCCATCTCCCCGCGACACGCCAATCCCGAGCAAGTGGACGACACCAGCACGCTCGCGGAAGGCTTGCTGGGCGTCACCCTCGTACCAGAGATGACGGTGCAGTCAGTCCCCGACGCGACTTCATCGCCGTTCGTCGACCAAAAGGTACCGACCGATTCCCATCCTACGTCATTTAGATTCAGCCTCAACCCGCCTAGCGACCTTGCTTTGGCGGTCACTCTCGTAGAGGCGAATTCAAACCCTCTGGGGTTTCGCACGCGGTCGCCTTGGGACCGGCTGACGGACGTCTCGACCTATGGGCCCTCCGGGTCCGAGGAAGACGACGACCCCAGCATCTGTTGGGATTTCTCTGGACTTGGCAACCCTAGTGCCATGCGGGACTTCATGACCGCATGTGACTACTGCCTCTCCGACTGTTCCGACGGTAGCCGCAGCCTCGACGACGAGGACTGTGGCCCAAGCCGCGAATGTTTCCACGTCGATCTAGGGGGTCCCTCCGAAGGCAATCATCTTGGCATGCCGGAGGACGGTGATCTCCCTAGGCCGGTGCCCCGCGCTGACATCCCGCGGGAGCTAGCTGTGGTCCCCGTTCCGGCGGGGGGTCACGACCCACAGCTCGAGCAAGTCCGCGGGGCGCAGGCCAGGCTCGACGAGGGAGCAGGAGCGCTTGAGCCGATCCGCCGGGGCATCGGGCAGGCATGGGCGGGCCAACCCCCGGCCGGAGAAATACGTCACCTGCCCCAGGGTCTCCAGCTCCGCGTCGCCAACGACGTCAGGGTCAGGCCGCCACCCGCATCCAGTGGGGTCGGTTAGAACCTGGCTGCAGCAGCGATGCTTCTCCGCACAATGCCGGAGCCATCAACCACCGAGGGTCGGTGAATCCAAGGAGAGCTCAAGAATCTCCTGGAAGGCGCTGCGGTCCGACGGACCGAGAGCTCTGCCTCCCGAAGGCAAGGATACCCCTCGGAACCTCATGCCGCGACTTCCCGATTCATGCGGGAAGCCTCGGTCTACACCGGGCGCACGCGCAACACCGCGCCTGCGGCCCCGGGCCACCTCGGCAACGAGCACCATCATCGCGACTGTCGGGCCCACCTCGACGAGAGGGTGCACCGAGGCTATCACCCCAGGCGTGGGGGACGCTACGACAGCGGGGAGGATCGGAGTCCCTCGCCCGAACCACCCGGTCCGCAGGCCTTCAGCCGGGCCATCCGGCGGGCACCGTTCCCGACCCGGTTCCGACCCCCGACTACTATCACAAAGTACTCGGGGGAAACGAGACCGAAATTGTGGCTCGCGGACTACCGCCTGGCCTGCCAGCTGGGTGGAACGGACGACGACAACCTCATCATCCGCAACCTCCCCCTGTTCCTCTCCGACACCGCTCGCGCCTGGTTGGAGCACCTGCCTCCGGGGCAGATCTCCAACTGGGATGACCTGGTCCAAGCCTTCGCCGGCAATTTCCAGGGCACGTATGTGCACCCCGGGAATTCCTGGGACCTCCGAAGCTGTCGGCAGCAGCCGGGAGAGTCTCTCCGGGACTACATCCGGCGATTCTCGAAGCAGCGCACCGAGCTGCCCAACATCACCGACTCGAATGTCATCGGCGCGTTCCTTGCCGGCACCACCTGCCGCGACCTGGTGAGCAAGTTGGGTCGCAAGACCCCCACTAGGGCGAGTGAGCTGATGGACATCGCCACCAAGTTCGCCTCTGGCCAGGAGGCGGTCGAGGCTATCTTCCGAAAGGACGAGCAGCCCCAGGGCCGCTCACCGGAAGATGCTCCCGAGGCGTCTACTCAGCGCGGCGCCAAGAAGAAAGGCAAGAAGAAGTCGCAAGCGAAACGCGACGCCGCCAACGCGGACCTTGTCGCCGCCGCCGAGCACAAGAACCTCAGAAGCCCCCCGGAGGTGCCAACCTCTTCGACAAGATGCTCAAGGAGCCGTGCCCCTATCATCAGGGGCCCGTCAAGCACACCCTTGAGGAGTGCGTCATGCTTCGGCGCCACTTCCACAGGGCCGGGCCACCCGCGGAGGGTGGCAGGGCCCGCGACGACGACAAGAAGGAAGATCACCGAGCAAGAGAGTTCCCCGAGGTCTGCGACTGCTTCATGATCTACGGTGGGCAAGCGGCGAATGTCTCGGCTCGGCACCGCAAGCAAGAGCGCCGGGAGGTCTGCTTGGTCAAGGTGGCGGCGCCGGTCTATCTAGACTGGTCCGACAAGCCCATCACCTTCGACCAAGACGATCACCCCGACCACGTGCCGAGCCTGGGGAAATACCCGCTCGTCGTCGACCCCGTCATCGGCGACGTCAGGCTCACCAAGGTCCTTATGGACGGGGGCAGCAGCCTCAACATCATCTACGCCGAGACCCTCAGGCTCCTGTGCGTCGATCTGTCCTCCGTCCGAGCAGGCGCTGCGCCCTTCCACGGGATCATTCCCGGGAAGCGCGTCCAGCCCCTCGGGCGACTCGACCTTCCCGTCTGCTTCGGAACACCCTCCAACTTCCGAAGGGAGACTCTGACGTTCGAGGTGGTTGGGTTCCGAGGAACCTACCACGCGGTACTGGGGAGGCCATGCTACGCAAAGTTCATGGCCGTCCCCAACTACACCTACCAGAAGCTCAAGATGCCGGGCCCCAATGGGGTCATCACCGTCGGCCCCACGTACAAACACGCGTTCGAATGCGACGTGGAGTGCATGGAGTACGCCGAGGCCCTCGCCGAGTCCGAGGCCCTCATCGCCGACCTGGAAAGCCTCTCCAAAGAGGTGCCAGACGTGAAGCGTCATGCCGGCAACTTCGAGCCAGCGGAGACGGTTAAGGCCGTCCCCCTCGACCCCAGTGGCGACGCCTCCAAGCAGATCCGGATCGGTTCCGGGCTCGACCCCGAATAGGAAACAGTGCTCGTCGACTTTCTCCGCGCGAACGCCGACGTCTTCGCGTGGAGTCCCTCGGACATGCCCGGCATACCGAGGGATGTCGCCGAGCACTCACTGGATATTTGGGCTAGAGCCCGACCCGTCAAGCAGCCTCTGCGCCGATTCGACGAGGAGAAGCGCAGAGCGATAGGCGAGGAGATTCACAAGCTAATGGCAGCCGGGTTCATCAAAGAGGTATTCCATCCCGAATGGCTTGCCAACCCTGTGTTTGTGAGAAAGAAAGGGGGGAAATGGCGGATGTGTGTAGACTACACTGGTCTCAACAAAGCATGTCTGAAGGTTCCCTACCCTCTGCCTCGCATCGATCAAATCGTGGATTCCACTGCTGGGTGCGAAGCCCTGTCTTTCCTCGACGCCTACTCAGGGTATCACCAAATCAGGATGAAAGAGTCCGACCAGCTCGCGACTTCTTTCATCACGCCCTTCGGCATGTACTGCTATGTCACCATGCCGTTCGGTTTGAGGAATGTGGGCGCGACGTACCAGCGGTGCATGAACCATGTGTTCGGCGAACACATCGGTCGCACGGTCGAAGCCTACGTCGATGACATCGTAGTCAAGACGAGGAAAGCTTCCGACCTCATCTCCGACCTTGAAGTGACATTCCATTGTCTCAAGGCGAAAGGCGTCAAGCTCAATCCCGAGAAGTGTGTCTTCGGGGTGCCCCGGGGCATGCTCTTGGGGTTCATCGTCTCCGAGCGGGGCATCGAAGCCAACCCCGAGAAGATCGCAGCCATCACCAGCATGGGTCCCATCAAGGACTTAAAGGGCGTACAGAGGGTCATGGGATGTCTCGCGGCTCTAAGCCGCTTCATCTCACGCCTCGGCGAAAGAGGCCTGCCTCTGTACCGCCTCTTAAGGAAGGCCGAGCGCTTTACATGGACCCCTGAGGCCGAGGAAGCTCTCGGGAACCTGAAGGCGCTCCTCACAAAGGCGCCTATCTTGGTGCCCCCAGCTGACGGAGAAGCCCTCTTGGTCTACGTCGCCGTGACCACCCAGGTGGTTAGCGCCGCGATTGTGGTCGAGAGGCAAGAAGAGGGGCATGCATTGCCCGTTCAGAGGCCAGTTTACTTCGTCAGCGAGGTACTGTCCGAAACCAAGATCCGCTACCCACAAGTTCAAAAGCTGCTGTATGCAGTGATCCTGACGCGGCGGAAGTTGCGACACTACTTCGAGTCTCATCCGGTAACTGTGGTGTCATCCTTCCCCCTGGGGGAGATCATCTAGTGCCGAGAGGCCTCGGGCAGGATTGCAAAGTGGGCAGTGGAAATCATGGGCGAGACAATCTCGTTCGCCCCTCGGAAGGCCATCAAGTCCCAGGTCTTGGCGGACTTCGTAGCCGAATGGGTCGACACCTAGCTACCGACGGCTCCGATCCAACCAGAGCTCTGGACCATGTTTTTCGACGGGTCGCTGATGAAGACGGGAGCCGGCGTGGGCCTACTCTTCATCTCGCCCCTCGGGAAACACCTACGCTATGTGCTACGCCTCCACTTCCCGGCGTCCAACAATGTGGCTGAGTACGAGGCTCTGGTCAATGGGTTGCGGATCGCCATCGAGCTAGGGGTCAGGCGCCTCGACGCTCGCGGTGACTCGCAGCTCATTATCGACCAAGTCATGAAGAACTCCCACTACCGTGACCCGAAGATGGAGGCCTACTGCGATGAGGTTCGGCGCCTGGAAGACAAGTTCTATGGGCTCGAGCTTAACCACATCGCTCGGCGCTACAACGAGACTGCGGACGAGCTAGCAAAAATAGCCTCTGGGCGAACAATGGTTCCCCCGGACGTCTTCTCCCGGGATCTGCATCAACCCTCCATCAAGATCGACGACGCGCCCTCGGTCCAGCCCGAGGTGCCCTCGGCATAGCCCGAGGCACCCTCAGCTCAGCCCGAGGCGGCCTCGGTTCGACCCGAGGTACCCTCGGCCTCCAAGGGTGAGGCACTGCACATCGAGGAGGAGCGGAGCGGGGCCACGCCTGATCGAAATTGGCAGACCCCGTACCTGCAATATCTCCGCCAGGGAGAGCTACCCCTCGACCGAGCCGAGGCTTGGCGGGTAGCGCGACGCGCCAAGTCGTTCGTCTTGCTGGGCGATGAGAAGGAGCTCTACCACCGCAGCCCCTCGGGCATCCTCCAGCGATGCATCTCCGTCGCCGAAGGTCAGGAACTCCTGCAAGAGATACACTCGGGGGCTTGCGGCCATCACACAGCGCCTCGAGCCCTTGTCGGGAATGCTTTTCGGCAAGGCTTCTACTGGCCAACGGCGGTGGCTGACGCCACTAGAGTTGTCCGCACCTGCGAAGGGTGTCAATTCTATGCGAAGCAAACCCACCTGCCCGCTCAGGCTCTGCAGACGATACCCATCACCTGGCCCTTTGCTGTGTGGGGGCTGGACCTCGTCGGCCCCTTGCAGAAGGCGCCCGGGGGCTACACGCACCTGCTGGTCGCCATCGACAAATTCTCCAAGTGGGTCAAGGTCCGACCTCTGAACTGCATCAGGTCCGAGCAGGCGGTGACGTTCTTCACCAACATCATCCATCGCTTCGGGGTCCCGAACTCCATCATCACCGACAACGGTACCTAGTTCACCGGCAGAAAATTCTTGGACTTCTGCGAGGATCACCACATTCGGGTGGACTGGGCCACCGTGGCTCATCCCATGTCGAATGGGCAAGTAGAGCGTGCCAACGGCATGATTCTACAAGGGCTCAAGCCTCGGATCTACAACGACCTCAACAAGTTCGGCAAGTGATGGATGAAGGAACTCCCCTCGGTGGTCTGGAGCCTGAGGACAACGCCGAGCCGGGCCACGGGTTTCACGCCGTTCTTTCTGGTCTACGGGGTCGAGGCCATCTTGCCCACTGACCTGGAGTACGGCTCCCCGAGGACGAGGGCCTACAGCGATCAAAGCAACCAAGCTAGCCGAGAAGACTCGCTGGACCAGCTGGAAGAGGCTCGGGACAAGGCCTTGCTACACTCGGCGCGGTACCAGCAGTCCCTGCGACGCTACCACGCCCGAGGGGTCCGGCCCCAAGACCCCCAGGTGGGTGACCTGGTGCTTCGGCTGCGGTAAGACGCCCGAGGGAGGCACAAGCTCACGCCCCCTGGGAGGGGCCATTCGTCATCTCCAAAGTTCTGAAGCCCGGAACGTACAAGCTGGCCAACAGTCAAGGTGAGGTCTACGGCAACGCTTGGAACATCCAACAGCTCGGGTCTTGACGCTAGAAGGGGGCAGTCACACCCTCGGCATCGACGACACCTTCAGCAAGGTCCGACCTAGCCTCGGACGGCGACGCGGTCCAAGGATCCCCACTCTGGAGGACGACGTCATCGTCACGCCCGGACAGTCGCTGCCAGGGACTTCTCCGAGAATCCGGCCCGAGCAGGCGGCTCGGCCGGTTACCCCTGGGGCCTCGGCCAACCATCTTCCAAGGGCGCCAGCCCAACCCGAGGCCTCGGCTGATCGACTCCGGCGTCGGTCCCGCTAACGGACAACCCGACTAGGCTCCGGCCAACCAGGTTTCATTTTCGAGCCAACTCCGCCTCTGTTCATGCTGATATCGCTACCCCTGGCCTCGGCTCGTCGAAGAGCGGCCAAGGGGTCCCTTTAACTGAGCTAGAAGAGCCTCAGACAACAAGGCCGACCGAGCCGAGGGACTCCTACGCCTCCGGGATACGGATACCTCACTCGTCACCTTGACATGGGGCGACTCATGCTTGGTGAAGCGGTTCAGACAACCAACAGGCGAGTCTTAGTGCTCGAAAATGAGGAAAAAAACACGGCTCCGTGCCAAAATTACATACATGTTCAGGCCTACGCGTCACGCAACCGGCGCGCCGGATGCTGCATGCAAGCAGCTGCATCGCCACTTGCGCCACCACCGTGCCTCCTCGATTGCGGAAACAATACCGCGACTCGAGGCGACCAGGCGCACGACCCAGCAGTGCCAGCCTGACGCGGCGGTCAATGCGGCCAAAAGTGGGCCGGCAGTAATGACGGTGACAGGCGGGCGGGAGCAGCGGTCACGTCGTCAGCCAAGCTCACGTCCCATCCAGGGGCAGCAAGAGAACCCCCTCTCACGGCATGAAGACAACGCGCCCGTGATCCGTTCCTCGAACGGCTCGCGCACGCGCAACGGCCGCCCCGCCAACCGCTCGCCCCATCGCATTAGCTCCGCGGCAGGACAGGCGGCGCTTCCGGCGGGAGCAGTGGGCGACGCTTCGCCTTCGCCGTAATAACTGCGACAAAAAAAAAGGTATGCCGCGTCGTTCGATTTCGTATCCTTTTCCTTTTTTCCTCTTTCTCTATCTCTTGCAGCAGGGACCGGGAAAGGGGGATACCCCGAAAAGGATCCTTCCCCGTGAAGGAACCAGGCTCCGAGCCTCCTTACTGATCAGAGGTTCGAAGGCTGGCCCCCCCGAAGGGTTTCAACAGCCGCCTCAGATCGCGTGGGCCCTACACCCACTACTGGTCAGAGGTTCGAAGGCCAGCCCCCCGAAGGGTTCCACGGCTGCCTTAGGCTACTCGGGCTCCGCGCCCATTACTGATCAGGGGTTCGAAGGCTGGCCCCCGAAGGGTTCACAGTCGCCTCAGACGCCGAGCGAGGGATGACCAGGGGTACGTTCGATACATAACCAAGGCTCGGGCTGCGCTCCCGAGGTACCCTAGGACATTTCCGAGACCAGCGGGAGCGATCTTGTAACGGAATCCCATCAGAGGGAGGCATCGAGCCCTCGGACCCCGACGCCAGGGGACCGGGTCCGGCAGATCACCCGCAGGTACTTTTGGGCGTGCCTCTGGGCCCCTAGCCGACCCCTAACGAACGGGGCACGGACGTCCACTCGGATTACCCGCTTGCAGCTCACCGGAGACACCATGTTCGGCGCCCATCGAGGGTAACATGGCGCTTTCCCCCCCTCCTCCTTGCGGAAAGGCGACGCAGGGGCGTATGTAAAAAAGCCGAGTCTGTCCCTGATCGCCCTCTCGCCCTGTGCGGAGGCTCGGGGGCTGCTCTCGCAAACCCGGCTCCGGCCGAACCGTTGACAGCGTCAACATACCAGCCCGAGAGCTTGGGCCCCGACCGTACACCCGGGCTGCGGCCAGTTCGCATGAGGGAACAACCAGACCGGCCGAAGCATTACGCGAGGCATTAATACCTCGAAGGAGTGAAACCACTCCTCCGAGGCCTCGGGGGCTACACCCAGCGGGTGCGCTCGCGTGCACCCACCGGAACAAAATGCAACCGAGAAAGGCTGGTCCCCTTGCAAAAAAGTGCGACGAAAGCCTCCAAGCGAGTGCTAACTCTCCCTTCAAGGCTCGGGGGCTACTGTCGGGGACCATAATTAGGGGTACCCTCAAGACTCCTAATTCTCAGCTGGTAACCCCCATCAGCATAAAGCTGCTAAGGCCTGATGGGTGCGATTAAGTCAGGGATCAGTCCATTCGAGCGACTCGATCACGCCTCACCCGAGCCTAGCCTCGGACAAGGGCAGCCGACCCTGGAGGATTTCCGTCTCGCCCGAGGCCCCCCTCCAACGGCGGACATATTTCCGGCTCGCCCGAGGCCCTGCCTTCGCTAAGAAGCAACCCTGACTAAATCGCCGCACCGACCGACCAAGTCGCAGGAGCATTTAATGCAAAGGTGACCTGACACCTTTGTCCTGACGCACGCGCCCCGGCAGAGCCGAAGTGACCGCCGTCACTTCACCGCTCCACTGACCGGCCTGACAGAAGGACAGCGCCGCCTGCGCCACTCCGACCGCAGTGCCACTTGACAGAGTGAGACTGACAAGCAGTCAGGCCCTGCCAAAGGCACCATAGGAAGCTCCGCCCGACCCAGGGCTCGGACTCAGGCTAAGCCCCGGAAGACGGCGAACTCCGCTCCGCCCGACCCAGGGCTCGGACTCGGGCTAAGCCCCGGAAGACGGCGAACTCCACTCCGCCCGACCCAGGGCTCGAACTCGGGCTAAGCCCCGGAAGACGGCGAACTCTGCTCCGCCCGACCCAGGGCTCGGACTCGAGCTAAGTCCCGGAAGACGGCGAACTCCGCTCCGCCCGACCCAGGGCTCGGACTCGGGCTAAGCCCCGGAAGACGGCGAACTCCGCTCCGCCCGACCCAGGGCTCGGACTCGGGCTAAGTCCCGGAAGACGGCGAACTCCGCTCCGCCCGACCCCAGGGCTCGGACTCGGGCTAAGTCCCGGAAGATGGCGAACTCCGCTCCGCCCGACCCAGGGCTCGGACTCGGGCTAAGTCCCGGAAGACAGCGAACTCCGCTTCGCCCGACCCCAGGGCTCGGACTCGGGCTCAGCCCCAGAAGACGACGAACTCTGCTCCGCCCGACCCCAGGGCTCGGACTCCGCCCTGGCCTCTGCCGAACGACCTCCGCCTCGCCCGACCCAGGGGCTCGGACTCGGCCTCGGCCATGGAAGACAGACTCGACTTCGGCTTCGGAGGAGCCTCCACGTCGCCCAACCCAGGGCGCAGGCCAGCCACGTCAACAGGAAGCGCCATCATCACCCTACCCCGAGCTGACTCGGGCCGCAGAGAACAAGACCGGTGTCCCATCTGGCTAGCTCCGCCGGATAAGCAATGATGGCGCCCCGCATGCTCTGTGACGACGACGACTCTTAGCTCTCTTACGGAAGCAGGAGGACGTCAGCAAGGACTCAACCGCTCCGACAGCTGTCCCTCCGCCAGGCTCCATCGCTCCTCCGACGGCCACGACATCACACCAGCTGGGTGCCAAAATCTCTCCGGCTGCCACATCGGCATGTACTTAGGGCGCTAGCTCTCCCCCGCTAGACACGTAGCACTCTGCTACACCCCCATTGTACACCTGGATCCTCTCCTTACGCCTATAAAAGGAAGGACCAGGGCCCTCTTAGAGAGGGTTGGCCGCGCGGGGACGAGGACGGGACAGGCGCTCTCTTGGGGCCACTCGCTTCCCTCTCCCGCGTGGACGCTTGTAACCCCCTACTACAAGCGCACCCGACCTGGGCGCGGGACGAACACGAAGGCCGCGGGATTTCCACCTCTCTCACGCCCATCTCCGGCCACTTCACTTCCCCCCTTCGCGCTCGGCCTCGCGTCGACCCATCTGGGCTGGGGCACGCGGCGACATTCACTCGTCGGCTTAGGGACCCCCCGGTCTCGAAACGCCGACAGGTATGTAGAAGGATTGGTTTGTAATTCAAATTTTAGTCTTATAATTGTACCAAAAGTCCATAATCTCATTTTTTAGTCAATAGGGGTTGACTAGGAGAGCATAGGTATCGAACCACTTATTATGTAGGATCTAAGAGATGGATAAGTTAGGGCAAGAATAACCTGGGGTAAGAAAGTTTCCGGTGAGAAAGAACTCCTTGTTGGGTGGTAATGCATCTGAAGGTCGAGTTTGACTTCTCTCCCCCCCTTGACGAGGTTGATCTTTTCTCCTCCGGTCTTGGTCTCATTGATTCGCGGTGAGTGCATATCATCGGGGTTGGGAAATATGGTTAGGATAGATATGGATGAGATAGACTACATAATGTTGGTCAAAAGTTTGGATAGTTTGATCATGTAATTCGTCATGACTCTACTGGTTGAGTTAGATCTATTAGGATGACATAAAATATTTTCAAGATAAGATGAATCCTCTAAGGTAATAGAGTATATTTTAAGATAAGATGGATCTATTAAGCTAGATAGATTTTAATTAGGATAAGTTAGGATCTTTTGAGATGAGATGGATCTATTAAGCTTAATAAATTTTAGGGGGGATAATCTAAGTTGGCTAGTTATTGTATCAACATTTTTTTACTATATGTATATACAAATGTAATTGTGGACATTACTCCACAACTCATCGCACTCAATCAAAGATCCAAATCAGACAAGTATCATAAGAACAACATTCAAGCATACAAATATCTACAAAAATAGTTTTGTTTTTGTCCCTAGGAATAGGTCTCCTATTCCTAATGGTCACTTTTGGCACATGATTTCAAAGTGTGAAATCCACTTTTGTCGTTATAAGAGAAAAGGTGAGAATGATCAAAGTAAAGCAGAAATAGATGAGAAAAGATTAGGAGAAGTTTAGAAAAGAATCAGAGTAGCAAAGATAAGTATGTAAGGGTTGTCCAGTTCTATCTAGGTTTCGTCCTACAGTCAACATTCCTCTGATACCACTTCTGTCACACTCGGGTTTTAGGGGGTCCAAAGCCCGGGCGCGAACATCATCACCAGGTGTGCTAGGACCAAGTCTCACACATATGATGAATCATGGCATAGGATCGAATGTCACATCTCTACTATATAATAGAAGTTCTATACAAAAATAAATAATTACATTATAAGGAGACAAAGGTCCAGCAACCCAAAGTTGACTGGGAGACGACGGCCTAGACCTCTCACGAACTCGTCACAGCATCCTCCATGCGCCTCATCCTGTGGTACATGTTCTTGACCTGTGTGGGGGGGGGTGAGACAACAAGAGTGAGCTCACATACATTCATAGCTCAACAAGTTGTGGGGAATAATATGTATGAACTCGCCAAAGGTGGGAGCTCACGTGAAGTGTAAGGCTTACCAAAGAGGATGGTTAGAGCTTAGCATTGCTTTTAAAGTTGGTCAAAATTTTATTAGCAGTTACTAAGTATAAGTAAATACCAACCCAATTAAATAGTAGAACAAAGGTAACAACCTCACCTGCGATGCAATGCATATGACAAATTGAATTTAGTTCCATAATTTAATCATGTGAGGGTCCGAGCTGCTCATGACCGTGAGCACGGCTAGTATACCAGTTTTACACTCTGCAGAGGTTGCACATCATTACCCATAAGTCATGTTACCCATCTGCCAAGGGATTGCGACTTCCCATACACCTCTACCGAGGAGGCGAGGCAGGGTAACACTATGAGGCCTTTACAAAGTTCCACTAGCTTCAGAAATCCCGCTACAGTTTATAGGAAGCTCCAATGTAGGGTTCCCTCGCCTGACCGCCATCGCAGCAAAATCAACCCAAGGACCTCCCTACACTGATCACTCCCCTACTGCCCTTGCCCCTTTCGGGTAAGGTAGTCATCCACTAGCTTTCCTAATTAATCAGCCAAGGGGTCCCATTCCTCCCTTGTGGTAGCACTGTTTTCCCGGGTGGTCGCTCCATGTTCCAATTAACATAATGATCTTATCATGAACAGTAATAATAAACAGATAATAAAAGTGTGATCATGAATAATGTATCTTCATACCCAAAAACAAATAAAGCACTAGCAAGTACTACCCAAAAAGTTCAGTGGTAAACAAGGTATAAAGATAGACAAACTAGGGTAACCTATTGTGTCCCATCAAAATTAACCTATACAGATCATTATGATTAATTAGAACATGAGTGGGTAAAAAGAAGTGATCAAGGGCACAACTTGCCTGGGACTTGAGATTCCAGGTACCAACTTGTTGTTCCTGTGACTCGTAACCTCTCTGCTAGTCATAGCAATACAAACAAACATGGTATTAGGCAAAATTAACATCACACCAAGGATAAGAATGAACAGCGTAATAATGATCTACGCGTCGCAACGAGATCGTAGAAACGAGAACCACTAAATTCGGAGCTACGACTAAAGAGTTATGACTTATGGAGAGATCTATGTGATTAAACTATATTATAAATTGATTAGTGTATATCATATGAGAGACTATTCTATAAATAATTAACTCAACCTTAATCTATGTTGTTACTTGATTAAAGATTATCTTTTATCCACATTATAAACATGTTACAATAAGTAGATGGATTAACCTACTATACATAAAATAAATAAGTACCTAATCATAAACCATGTGGTATGTCTAATTAATGAGCATAGTAAATATTTATATGAAACTAATGCAACTTGAACGGGTTCATTCGTAGCTAAAATGAACAAGTTATGATTATCGGAAGGTTTAAGTGTGGGGTACAAAAGAAATTAAGTGCACAATTTTATCCATGATTTCATGACAAAATAAAGTTACTAGGTGATAAAGAATATTAATATGAGATTAATGCAACTGGAACGGATCAAATTAGAGCTAAAACGTGGGAATTATGAATTAAACAAGTTTGAGTTGCATCTATTATTAATTTTTAATGCCTAAATGGATACCAGGGACTTCTCTGAAAAATTCAGAGGACTGATCTGCAATTTCAAAATTTGTTTCCGAGGTTGCGGTCGTGAAAAACAGGATGGCGGGTTAATTTTTGACCAACCAGAGGGGCTATTTTATAAGTTAGCGCGGACGAAGGGGTATGATGCATTCTATACGCTGGATTAGAAATCAAGGGCTAGGATTAGATCGACCAAACATTGAACCGGTACGCAATATTAACCATCAGATCGAGATCCGATGGCTAGGAACCAATGTAACCGAACAGCTATTCTATGCTCTATTCTCGACCATACAATTTGGATCGACGGCGAGGATTCAATGCGGCGAAAGGGTATGCGCTGCTCAAATCTAAACCACCGATAGCTCATCGAACAGCCAGGGCCATCATCTTCGACCTCCGATCGAACACGCGGCCAGGAACAGGGCACGGCGGCGGCGTCATCACCGGCAACCACCCACCCTGCACCGGTCACCCACAGACTAAATCACATAGCGCTATACAAATCTGAGACAAGAGCAAAACTAACAAGAAGAGTCTCACCGCGAATCGCTTGGGCAAGACCCCATCCCTCGACACCGCGCGGTCGTTGCGCAATCAGTGAGAATTTGTCGACCGCTCCTGGCCTTCCGTGTTCTAAATCGACCTTGATTATAATCCCTGCGTGCTGGTGACCCTGCCCGATCTCCCATTGATCCATTAATGGCGGTGCAAGCAAGAGTTACCAGCAACGGCGAACCTTCCCACAGCGATGATCCCCTCGGCTATCCCTTCCTGATGTAGCTTACAGTGGCTATGATTCAGGGGTCACGTATCCGCCTTTATACATCGAGCATAGAGAATCCGAGTCAGTTCAATGCCTAGGTTTATTACGATTTCTACGGATCACATCTGCCCTATTCTGCTTTCTGTTGAGATCCAGTATTTGGTGGGGGAGACATCTGACGGCATGGACCCACACGCCATTGTCTTAGGTGCTTAGGAAGCAGCTAGCGAGTGCACAGATTTTGGATTGAGGGGGGGGGGGCGACATGCGGGATGAGGGGAAGTGGGCCGCGCCGAAGAGGGAAATAGGAGAGGAATGGGCCGGCAGAAGGGAATGTTGGCCCAGCTACGAGTACAACCACATTTCTTTTTCTTTTATTTTCTTGATTTCATATTTAAATCCTAATTTCAAATCAGGTTTTTAAATTCCAATTCGAATTAAATGTAAATAGAGTTCAAGCTTAAAACAATTTATGTGCACAGACAAAACTCCAATATGAATTCAAAAGTATAATTTTTGTTATTTATTATCCCTTTTAGCAATTGTTCTCATCATACAAGCCATAAAGATTATTTTTAGGAGAAATAAATTCTAATGTGTAACCTTCATTAAAAGGTGATTTTACTTACCCTCCTTAAGAATGTCCCTCAACCATATTAGTAAAAGAAATCTAATTCATATGAAGATCTTTCCACTTTCTTTGATTTCTTTATTTATTTATTTTCTATTTGCATAAACTAATGCCATTAGTTAAGTATGAAAGAAGGAAATCAAGAAATCCCTAAAACACTTATTTATTTATTTATTTTATTATTATTTTTTCCTTATACCAATTTTGGGCTTTACACAATTCACACATTACAGTTTATCACAGTTTATACTCCATATATTGCTATATGGTGGTCAGCTCTTCATTAAGCGTCGAGCCACGCATAGGCACCGTTGCCACACTTTAACCATAGGGCAACTCATTATGGTAACTCACCTTCTTACCTGAGCGTAGGTGCGTCGTTACAAGTACATTACACTTCTCAGTATTCCTATGTCTGTATACCCATACACATCCATGGGGTACTGAATTCCCAGAAAAGTAAATACTCCACATCGCAGCCTTCATATATACATATGTGGAACATGTATATAATCAAGTGCTTTTTATGCTCTTCCCTAGACCGACGTTTGTTCGGTCATGCTCTCACATCTCTCCTTACCTTGAGCGTCGATCCATTCAGAACTGAATGCCCTCAAAAATAACAATACACATGTATGCAATACCCCCGGTTGTGGGATAGTGGTTTTGATCTAAGCCACCTGATAGTCCTTAATTTTAGGGCTTAACAGAGGATGTCGCTAGCATTATAGTTTTTCAAAATTGTTTTTCAAAGACAAACTATGTGTTTAGATGAAAATAGGTTTTTCGAAACCAAAACTTTTGTTTTGAAACTACGTATGTGACTGTATATACTTAATCCTGCTCCGATACCAGCTGTGGCAGAACCTCCCAAGTTATTGGGCCCACATGCACCTATCCTTGTCTCAAAGACCTCAGACGGCTATGCATGTGCACCAGATAACTTAACAGGATCTGTCCGAGTGTCCCAAGGACCTCGGATAAACCACTTACAACCAGGACCACAGGATTAAGTGAACACAAATCACACACACCAACATTTTGCAGTGGAAATCTTATTACCAAATTTTACAAGTTACATCAAGTTTTACAATGTACATGGTCGGAGTGATTACAAAAGTGATTCAAAGAAATAACTTTCAATTGTTATAAATTATTTGTAGTTTTGAAATATATGCTAGCTCAAGTGACCATCCTCAATAAGAAGTATAGAAGAGTTACTTAGACTTATATGAAGGCCGTGCCCACCGGCGCTTAACACCAATCACAATCATAGTGACTCATAACCTGCAGCAACAATGGGAATAAAACCTTAAGTACGCAAGTACTCAGCAAGACTTACCCGACTAAAGAAAAGTCTCTCAAGGGTATGCTGGATTTAGGAATCAAGGAAAGGTTTTAGCAAGAATCAACATTACTACTTTGCAGAAAGCTTACTAAAATGAGTCCTTACTTTCAACATTTTAATGCCGATTAAATATTAATAGACCTTGTTTGCATCAAGTCTAATTTCACCATCACATTAATCAATAAACATGATTTTTTCTCATTATGATTCCATCCATGACTTAGATTGCAGGGCAGTGACCAAGTCTTCATGTCCGAGAAGTAACGGTGATCCAAATCGATTAATACCCAGCTGGGGATCTCCAATCACACGACATATGTAGCACTTATCCCTTGCATATGTCAACTTGCCATCGAGGTTCTTAAGACCAGATCAGGTTCACGCCAACTGAGAGCACAGATACATCACCATCCAGCCTCTTGCGACGGAGGGTACACGCTACTCTCACCATCTCTCCACTCTCATTGCGTGTTATCTTATTCTGGTATTAGTCTACCCGAGGCAAAGCTTACCCATGATGAGGCATGTGACCAGTTAAAAGGTCCTCGATCATCAAGCCTACATTCAGTATAATCCTTAATCAACCTAGGTAGAACATCACATGTTCCTAGCCCAAGTACCGATTTAAGTACTTCCATCCTTAGGATTGTTTTGTGTTCCTTAGGATGAGAAGAGCATTATAGGGAACTTTGCAGCAAGATCCCACCATTGCTCCAAATGAAAATATTCTTGCAGGCAGAAGCCATCCTTCCTCAGGATAACCCCTGAGCTAGGCATTAACGTTAAGGACAACCTCTATCCGCAAGATTCACCTCTAGGCAAGGCTAAGCAATTTTGTAAATCATATTTGATACTTCTCCAGAAGTATCTATAACAGGAATGGATTTCAAGGTATCCAATGCATCGAAGGGTTTCCAAGCAACTCCTATAAACCTAATGCACATTTCACTAGACTTAAAGTGCGTAAAAATCATTTAAAAACACAAGGAAGGGGTTGCATGCACCGGGGCTTGCCTGGAATAAACACTACATTAGTGTTTGTTAGGCGGCGATCAACTTTTGTTCTGATACTCGCTTCGTCCATCCATCTTTCGGTTCATCCATCAGCATCATCCTACGAATTAGCCCGCGCTTGGGGTCAACTTGGCTCGTCTTTCGCATCACGCGATCAATTATCATACCAAATTGAGGTGCACGATGCACATGAATGCATATAGACAGGAATAGTACAAGACTAAATATTGCTACACGACATCGAATTAAACACCTAGCGGTGAAGCGTTGTACCGCTTCATACGGAAACACTAGTTACTGATATATGACTCCGCCCAATTATCACACTTTTCTAGCGTAATCGCATCTACTTCGAATATCAAGTGATAATAAACTAAACATAAGTCTTATATCAAAACACCCATCGAGGCACCATTCACATCACCTATCAATTGACGGTCATTATACAATGTGATTAATTCACCATTGAACACAAGTACATTACAAGCATCAGATCAATCCGATTATACTAGACATATGTTTCCATTTTGTAAATTAAGATGCATTAAATACAGGTCGATGGTGCTAACCATAATCGGCCATAATCATACTTAAAACTAACTTAACTAGTTTTCTAAGCCATTTCTTCAGATTAACTTGTACAGCCTACGAGTTAAATATGATATTTAATCGTTCGCGCTAGCAGGTGTACCTCACACCTATATTTTACCACACCTCGCGACTATTTCATAATTACGACGGTAACCAAGCAGCACATAATTACGACCTTTATCCTGCATCAAATAAACCCACGACTCATTTAAACTACAAATAGAATAATTATCACGATTAATATTTTTCTATTCTATCTATCAAATTAATTAGCTAGAATAACGAATCAGAGTACGATTACCATATCGACTAGCAATCCGAATAAACGACGATGATCCTTGTTCAGGCCTTTCGCCGAGCACTTGGGGGCATCGACCTAGGGCTTGTTTCTCCACATACTCTTGGAATCTCTCCTTGACTGAAAAATCTTGACGGACCAAGCTTGAGTCGCACAGGATGCTCACTTGACTTGGGTATTTCAGATGAGCAGCGCATGAGGCACGATTATAGTAGCAGGGTAAATAACAACACCACGAGGAAAGACGACCATGGTGTTGCTGAGGCATCGGACGAGACGAGCGCGAGATAGAAAGACGCACGACCAGAGACCCAAGCATCCGCGGTGGTGATTTGGACGAAAGCAAACTAGTGGCGACAACTCCCGGCCAGGCGACGATGCACCGGCACGAGTGTCGTGGGATAGCAGCACCACAACAGAAGGTGGGCTGCTAAACGAAATTAACGGCGGGGCAAGATCGGCCACCGGGTTTCCTATTTCATCGAGTAGGTAGCGCGCGAGCTACCGGGAGGGCGCGAGGAGGTGCTGTGGAAGCTGACACCAAGGTAGTGGACCAGCAGCAAGGTGAGGCTGATGGCGAGGACATGGCACGACATTTTGCTGGGGAAGATGAGCAGGGGTTACGACGGACGACGTCGAGGGAGCGCGCAGAGATGGTAAACACGCGCAGGAGTCGATGAACTAGAGCAGGGAGTTCACGGGGGCACGCAACGGGGTCGAGCGGTCGAGCCGGGCAGCTGCGGCCATGGCAAGCAGAAAAAGAACTCGGCGTGGGAGTTCGACGTGCTGCAGGGGAGCACAGCATGGCGCAGACGCTAGAGCGCGCGGCGCATGCGCAGGGAGCTCGGCTGGACGCTCGGCAATGGAAGAGACCTCAACTGGACGTGCTCTGGGCGAGATCCGAGCACCAGCAGGAAAGGAGCGCACCATGGATGGACCTCGAGCCTGGGCGAGCCCGGGAAAATAGTGACTGCACGCGCCGGGAAGAGCTCGGCGCCGGAACTGTAAACCAAGCGCATGCATAGGGCAAGACCGAGCCGGAGCAAGGAGAAGAGGGAAGGAAAAACCACGGCCAGGGAGATGGGGCAAGGGCACAGCGGCTTGAAGATGGAGCCGAGGGAGCTGCGTGGGAACAGTAGTGGAGAGCACACGGAGAAGGGGCTGAGCCAGCAGAGAAGAAGGCGCGTAGGAAAAAAATATGGGCGCGGTGGAGAAGACAAGCTAGGCACGCTCCGGTGAAAGAAATAAAGGCCGAGCGCTGAAATATCCAGGGAGTAGAGCGGCGGCTGCAAAAATCCGACACAGATAGAGCGGCAAGGCATAAAGAAGGGTAGGATATTTTCTCTTTTTTTAGATTTTTAGAAATTCATAGATATTTTGAATTGGGATTTTTAGCGATGATTAAATTCTCAGATTAAGTCTGTGGGACATGTAAATCGGACGAAACAACAAAAAAATACTAGTCAAATTAGTATAGACTGCGCTTGAGCAGATAATTTACTGAAGAAATCTCAATTATAGATTCTCGGATACGATTTCCCAGCTAACGGGCGAAGACGGAATTATTTTGCACCAAAAACTTCAGTTGCTGAGTTCTGCTTAATTCGTCCGGGACAAGAATCACAAGACTGAGTTACGATAAATCCATTTGCTAACCATATACTCGGATCAGGGTCAAAAACAAACAGACCGAATCAAAGAACATCGGCTTTGGATAAGGAGATGGGGGTTGATTTAGTTGAAATCAGACGAAAATGTATCTGTCCTCCGAACACCATCGATTTCTTTGCTGGGGACAGCGCACTCGGTCGGGTTTGTTTTGGATCAAAAAACAAAATAAACCGTTGTCGTTGAGTTCTAATTATTTTGTTTGAGATGAAATCGGAGAACTGGGCTGAATTTCCAAATTTGTATTTACGCGAGCGATGAATTTTAAATAATCATCGGACGCACCGATTTTCGGAACAACTAGGTTCCGAACATCATGAAAATTCAGGAAGAGCCCGGATAGATAAAGACGACGTCGAACTCGCGACAGACGAAACAGATGCGATATTAAAATCGCAATAGGCGAAGATGATTAAAATTTGGCATCCGTTTTATCCACTGATATTACGTGCTTAAATCTATACTCATTGTCGAGCGGAATATAAACACCTGGGGTGTTACACTTGTGTAGTCACATAGAAAAAGGAAGCACTTAAATGTTTTTAAATTATGTCACCATTATTTGGAGAAAGTTCCTCTCATATGGTAGATTGCATATTCATCATTTCTATATTATGGCAATCAACATGCTTTAAATTATTGTAAGTACCTCATGGCATGTTTTACACTAATCATCCTATTATTGCCATGTTCTAGACATAGAGAGATATTCCAAGTTCTTAAAAGAATAAGGTGTCATGTAAGGAATTCAAATCCTTAGGACACTTATAAAAGGAAAGTTCTCTTTATGACTAGAATAGTGAGACTAATGCTTTTGTCTAAGTGACCTAAGTAGTCTCACATATAGAGAATAAGTCTCTCTATGGAAATGCGTAATCTAACATGAAATGAAAAATCAGTCCAATGATTTATGATGTGTTTCTTCTTGCTTAAATTGGATATGATTCTTCTACATTCATCACTCTCCATGTTATCAATTAGATTTGTTCCCATAATCTTAAGAAATTGACTATGCTTGTTTTATGAGTTAAAACTGAGCATAACATCATCTACAGGATAATCTAGTTCATGTTATGAAGTTTCCATGCTTAAGTAATCTACTTTTCATTCCTTCTCAAAAATGATAACAAAAAGGGAAACTGGTGCTTGTGTTACTAATGACATATCTCTTGAGCATATTTATGAAAATCTACAAGAGAGTAAATGCATGTTCAATTTATTAAAAGACACAAGCCTCAAGGATTGCTCTTCACCTAAAGGAAGAAAGGTAAAAGCAAAGGTATGGGAACTCATCTTCTTAATCAATAATAGTTCTCATTCAATTGGTATTTATTCTAAATTCAATATGAAGTAAATTTCCTATGATTGAATAGAAATGTTAAAAGGTGCATATTCCTCCTTTCTAATGATGAGCACTAATATTAAGGATTTTACTTTATCTGTGTGACTTGTGGATGATAAATTGTTTATATCTCTTATCTAAAGAAATCATCATTCATCATATACTCCCTTATGCTGCTAATATCTTTTTGAGTATTTTCAATAAGTTCGAAAATAAAAAGAGACAACTACAAAGGGAGGACACTCAAATGAAAAGGAAGACATCAAGAACAACAACACCTACTTAGATAGTAAGATCTTCAAATAATCAATGGTGTGGTTGTAAGTATTCTAAACCTTTTCATTTTTGAGAATACCTGGCATAAGTTGATTATTGCAAATATTTCATGCCTTGATCAAGATGTTCAATGAATTCCCCTATTTTTTGTTAAAAGAGATGTGCATCTAACCAAGTCATTCAAATTCTTGATGCATATCTTTAGGGGGAGCCCCATTTCTATATCTTGATCATATTGAGGCTAACATTTTCTCTTAGTGATCTCATAGAGTCTCAAGTATGGGAATAAGTTTCTCATAAAGTATGCTACTTCAAAAACAATTCAATTTGGTAAAGTAATATCACTTCTATCAAGGATTGTAGCTTTTATTGTTAAAGTAGCATATTTACTGGATTCTCCTTTTTTAAGCTTATTTAATAATCTAATGCATATGTTGTTCTTTTGATCGCATCTGTTATTCATTTGATCATTGAATAACTTCAATTGACACTTATGTTGCTTAGTGCCTCATATACTATCAATTAATGTCTCTCTTGCTATGCAGTAAGTTAAAAGAAGAATTCAGGATAAATTTATGCAATTTGTGATCTACTTGATAACTATGACTTAAAAAGGATCACTAGTTGTAGAACTCTCTCTTGTGCAAAATGTTTCCATACATTGTCTTGAATATAGGTCTTAAGTAACCAAGACTAAGGACAATGCACAATGAAGAGAACATCTCTATGTGAAGGTACAAATGGGTAAACTACTTCCTCTCATTTACACATGTACCTAAATCTTCCTCTTATACATATCTTTTATAAAAGGAAGAGAAAGCATGTCTATGCATATCCCTGCTTCATACCTAGTTTAACCTCTCAAAAATATCATTCCTGCATTGATGCATTTTTGTTAAAACTGGGTGAAGTGATTTTCTTGTTAAAGAGCTTAAAGTTTAACCTTGTAACGAGGATAGGCTACCTTTGTCTCAAAGGTGGAAGTTCCTTAAGCCTCTTCGAAACCTCAAGGGTAAATGCATCACATATCTACAACATGCTTTCATAAGTGCATAGTCTGTCATGAGCATTACACTTATATTATGACACATTGCACTTCACATTTTCTATGATATAGATATGTTCTCATTAACCTAATTATGTGCATTTGGCATTTAAGGCCAAAATAAGTTTTCCTCTCAAGGCACATATTTAGGGGGAGCAATCTATATTATATAGAACTATGATTAAGCTTAATTGACATATCTTTTAATCATATCTCTTTCATTTGGTAAAATTACATATTTCTTATTCTTCTTGTGCCAAAGCTAAGACTAATGTGTTTTCATATGTATCTCTTGTATTAGTCTTAGATTGAAAGGGAAATAGAGTATTTGGCAAAGACATCGCTTCCACTCAACTCCATCGATATTATTTACTCTTTGCCAATATTCCGCCATCTCTCCGATTGGTATACTCTTTCACTCATATTTCTTTTATCAATGGGAGAGAAAGTATAAAAGGGCTCTCAAATTTCTCCGTTTTTGGCGATTAATGCCAAAGGGGGAGAAAATATCAAGCCCAAAGCAAAAGGACCGCACCACTACCCAATTTAAAAACTTCATTTCAAGATTTTTTCAATTGGTATCCAACTGTGTTTTCAATTAGTATATTTCAAGTTGATATCTAATTGATCTTTCAATTGGTATTTTCAAAGATAGATTTTCAAAATTGGTATTTATCAAAACCCTCTTGAAAACTAAGAGGAGAATTTCATTCAGGGGGAGTTTTGTTTGAGTAAAAGGAAAAGCATTTGAAATAGGGGGAGTAAATTTCAAATCGCGAAAAGTTTGAATTTAAATCGAAATTTAAATTGAGATTCAAATAAGAGGGAAAAAATAGAAAAGAAAAGAATAAAATAACCCTAACCCTGACTGGGCTGTAGCCTGGTATTCGGCCCAAGATGCAACTTCCCCTCCCCCCCACGGCCCAACTCTCCCTTCCACCGTCGCGCACATGGACTGTCATGCGGGCCACACTGGTCAGCCGCTGTATGCCAGGAATGGGCCCGTGCGTCACACTGACCTCGCGGACCCCATGGGTCAGCCACTCCACTCGCGCTCGCTCTTCCTCCCCGTCGCTGGCGTGTGGGCTGCTCGTGTCAGTACCGTCTTCAACAAACTCGCCGTGCATGGTGGCATGCGCCGTCCTCGTGCAATTCCGTTGCACGCCCAACCCACGTCACGACCATAAAGGAGCCATGACCCTCGGGTCCGCCTCGTCCTCCCCTTTTACTTTGCCAGCACGCAGCAACCCACACCTAGGCTTGATCTCCACCATCACTAGGGGATTGCAGACGGGAGAACCCGCCGCCCCAACTACCCCTCGCCAACGTCGTGGCTGGACCTCCGCATCGAACCCTGAGGACCTGCTTGGCACGGAAAGCTTCGGCCCTCATCAATTTGGACAACCTTCGCCCGGGACCGAGCAATTTCGTGTCGTGGTGCTTCTCCGCCACGGCAGCCGTGGTACCTCACGGTCTGTCTTCGCCATCGCTCCAACCCCTCGGTATGATCCTCGACTACCTTCACCGCGATTATACGAACATGATACACATGTCCATAGTGAATCCGAGCACCGTAAGTGCCTAGTGGGGAGGCTCGCCGGACTGCTCCGCCATAGAGGGATGGGGAGGAGTGGCGTGCGCCGTCGGATCTTCTATTGACAGTTGCGATTAGATGAAAGATAACTTTTCGTGATATTGAATCAGGGCCGCAGATCTGCGATCCGGTGGCCGAAGTCGGTTATGGGGTATGATGAGGTCAGGTGCGTCCATCTCGGATCGAGTGGTCAGGATCGCGTACCGCTTCGTTAAACCTAGGTCCAATCTCGCGCGTCCATTTTAGATCATGTGGCTCGCATGCCCTCATACCCCTTCGTGGGTACCCTTTTGCTAAAGTGACCCATGGGAACTGAAGAATCAACTCGCGGTCCATATCCCTGTGCCCTATGTCTTAGTATTTTTAGCACTGAGGCCCCTGGTCTTTCTGAAAATTGATGCCCAGTCGAGAGGATAATAAAAACAGAGAAATAAATATAGAAATTGGTTTTTAATGCAAAATAAATTCTAGGGACTTGGAAAATTCATATCTAATTCATTTGAATTCCAAATTTACCCATTCTAATTTCTATTATTTTGTAATATTATTATTTACCACTTAGGGTCTCTGTTTTGGCATGAAAATAGTAAGAAAATTAATTTCTCACTTAATTCTATTTCAAGCACATAAAACCTTTGGAAATTCATATCTTAAAATCTATAACTCCAAAATTAATGATTCCTGCTCCTAGGATCTTATTTTAATATATAGATTTTTATTGTATATTTTATTACCTATTTGGTGTGATGTTAATTTTTGCTATACTATGTATGTATTGTGTTGATGCGAGTAGACGAGCAGGCCACTATGGATCCTGAGGTTCAGAAGGTAGAAGTTGCTGAGCAGGAGCTCATTGAAGGCAAGTTATGCCCTTGATCACTTACTTTTTCCTAGCCATGTTCTTATTAATCATAATGATCTGCATAGGTTAATTTTGATGGGAGCCAATAGGTCACCCTAGCTTTGGCTATCTTTATACCTTGTTTTGCCACTAAATATTTTGGGTAGTACTTGCTTTTGCTTATTATGGTTTTGGGTATGGAGATACACTATTCATGATTACACTTTTATTATCGGTTTATTATTACTGTTCATGTTAAGATCATTATGTTAATGGGAACATGGAGCGACCACTCGGGAAAATAGTGCTACCACAAGGGTTTAATGGGACGCCCTTGGCTGATTAACTAGGAAAGCTAGTGGATGACTACCTTACCCAAAAGGGGCAAGGGCAGTAGAGGAGTGGTCAGTGTAGGGAGGTCCTTGGGTTGATTTTGTTGCGAAGGCGGTTAGGCGAGGTATTCCTGCACTGGAGCTTCCTATAAACTGTAGCGGGTTTTCTGAAACTAGTGGAACTTTGTAAAGGCCTCGTAGTGTTACCCTGCCTCGCCTCCTCGGTAGAGGTGTATGGGATTAGCCATCTTTGGTAGTTGGGTAACATGACTTGTGGGTAAAGATGTGCAACCTCTGCAGAGTGTAAAACTAGTATACTAGCCGTGCTCACGGTCATGAGCAGCTTAGACCCTCACATGATTAATCTATGGAATTAAAACTCAATTTGTCATTTGCTTCGCATTGGGATTATTTTGTTATTACCTTTATTTATTATTACTATGGTTTGGTATTCACTTACACTTAGTAACTGCTAATAAAATTTTGACCAACTTATAAAAGCAATGCTCAGCTTCAGCCTTTATTTTGTTGATCAGCCTTACACTTCACATGAACTCCCACCTTTGGTGAGTTCATGCACATTATTCCCCAGGACTTGTTGAGCTATGAACGTATGTGAGCTCACTCTTGCTGTCTCACACCCTCCACAGGAGAAGAACAGGTGATCGAAGAGGAGCCGCCTAACACTGAGGCTTTCGACTTGATCTAGGTGGCGTCTCCCAGTCAGCTTTGTGGCGCCAGGGAATAATATTTAGTTCGCTTTTGTCGGGGTTTCGGACCCGGGGGTCCCTGGACCGACAAGTAAATTTGTCGCTGCGTGTCCCTGCCCAGATGGGTTGGTGCGAGATGGAACACAAGTGGGGGAATGAGCCTTGTATTATCCTGCACCAGGGTGCTCGTAGTAGGGGTTACAAGCGTTGCGAGAGAGCGAGGGCGAGAGGGCGAGTACGAGAGGGCGAGAGAGAGGGGGGTCCGGCCCCAGCTCGTCTTCTCCCGTCCCTTTGTCGTGCGTTCGTGTATTCGTACGCTCGTACGTTCGTTCTTCTACTTTTTCCCCCCTCCCCCTCCCTTCCGTGGGGCCCTGGACACCCCTTTTATAGACATAAGGAGATGCCCAGCTGTACAATGGGGTGTAGCTAGGAGCTAACGTGGCTGGCAGGGAAGTGTCCTGAGCCCTATACAGATAATAACGTGGCCGTCGGGGGAGCGTCTCGAGCACTATAGAGGTAGTATCGTGGCCGTCGGAGAAGTGCCTTGAGCCCTGTAGCAGTACAACTGTTGGCACTGCATGGATCCTGCTGACGTCTCCTTGCTTCCGTAGGGGGCTTGAGAACCACCAACGTCATGGTCGCATGCGGGAAACCATCATTGCCTGTTACCGGGGTAAGCTGGATGGGACGGCGGTCTTGTTCCTTCATAGCCTGAGCTAGCTAGGAGTAGGGTAATGATGTATCCTTTGTGGCACAGTCGATCTGAGCCTGAGGTCGGGCGAGGCGGTGGCTCCTCCGAGGCCGAGGCTGGGGCCAAGGCCCAGGGTCGGGCGAGGACGTGACTCTTCCCGAGGCCGAGGCCGAGGCCATGCCCTAGGGTCGGGCGAGGCGGAGATCTCCTCCTGAGGCCAAGGCTGAGGCCGAGCCCTAGGGTCGGGCGAGGCGGATCTTCTTGTTGCACCCGAGGCTGAATTTGACCGTTGTCGGTTTCGCCCGGGTGGTGTGCACAGCAGCCGGAGCGGGGCAGGCGACGCTGTTTTCCTGTCAGATCGGTCAGTGAAAGGGCAAAGTGACTACGACACCTCGACCTTACTGATTGAGGCGCGCGTGTCAGGATAAGGTGTCAGGCGATCCCAGCATTAAATGCGCATGCAATACGGTCGGCTGGTAAGGCGATTTGGCCAAGGTCGCATGCACGACAAGGCTGGCCTTTTGCTGAGCCGAGGGCGTGCTCACTGCCTGAGGAGACCCTCGGGTGAGACGTGAACTCGTCCGGGACCACTGTTCTGCCCGAGGCTGGGCTTGGGCGAGGCGAGACCGTGTCCCTTGGTAGGCGAAGCTTTGACTTTGACCCGAGCTGTAAGCCTTTATGGTTTGTTCTGAAGGTGTTTTCGAGCCGTGTTTAGGAGTGTTGGGGGTACCCCTAATTATGGTACCCGACAGTAGCCCCTGAGCCTCGAAGGGAGTGCAGGCACTCGCTTGGAGGTTCTGCCAGATTTTTGCAAGTGGGCCAGCCTTTATCAGTTAAGTTTCATTTCGGTGGGTGCACGTGAGCACACCCGCCGGGTGTAGCCCCTGAGGCCTCGAAGGAGTGGTTTGACTCCTCTGAGGTCTTAATTCGTGCTGTAATGCCTCGGTTGGCCTGATTGTTCCCTCATGCGGCCTGGCCGCAGCTTGGGTGCATGGTCAGGCTCCGAGTTTTCGAGCTGGTTTGTTGACGCTGTCAACAGTTTTGGCTGCAGCCAGGTGAGAGGGCAGCCCCCGAGCCTCTGCATGGAGCGAGAGGACGATCAAGGACTGTCTCGACTTTTATTACACGCCCCTTCGTCGCCTTTTTGCAAGGAGGAAGGGGGGAAAGCGCCATATTACCCTCGGAGGGCACCGATCATGGTGTTTCCAATGAGTTGCTAACGGGTGATCCGAGTGGACGCCTGTGCCCCATTCGTTAGGGGTCGGCTAGTGGCCTAGAGGCGCGCTCCAAAAGTACCTGCAGGGGATTTGCTGGACCCGGATCCATTTCGATAGGGTTCGAGGGCTCGGTGCCTCCCTCCTGTGGGATTCCATTACAAATCGTTCCCGCTGGTCTCGGAAATGTCCTAGGGTACCTTGGGAGCGTAGCCCGAGCCTCAGCCATGTAATGGACTTACCCAGGGTCATCCCTCACTCTGCGTGCTCTAGGGCGGTTGTCGAACCCTTTCGAGGGGCCAGCCTTCGAACCCCTGATCAGTAATGGGCGCAGAGCCCGAGTGCTCTAGGGCGGTTGCTGGACCCCGCAGGGCGCAACCTTCAAACCACTGATCAGTAGGAGGGCTCGGGGGCCCGAGTGCTCTAGGGCGGCTGCTGGACCCTGCAGGGCGCAACCTTCGAACCCCTGATCAGTAGGAGGACTCGGGGCCCAAGTGCTCTGGGGCGGCTGCTGGACCTCGCAGGGCGCAACCTTCGAACCCCTGATCAGTAGGAGGGCTCGGGGGCCCGAGTGCTGTAGGGCGGCTGCTAGACCCCACAGGGCGCAACCTTCGAACCCCTGATCAGTAGAAGGGCTCGGGGGCCCGAGGGCTCTGGGGCGGCTGCTGGACCCCGTAGGGCGCAACCTTCGAACCCCTGATCAGTAGGAGGGCTCGGGGGCCCGAGCGCTCTGGGCAGCTGTTGGACCCCACAGGGCGCAACCTTCGAACCCTTGATCAGTAGGAGGGCTCGGGGGGCCGAGTGCTCTGGGGTGGCTGCTAGACCCCGCAGGGCGCAACCTTCGAACCCCTGATCAGTAGGAGGGCTCGGTGGCCCGAGTGCTCTGGGGCGGCTGCTGGACCCCGCAGGGCACAACCTTCGAACCCCTGATCAGTAGAAGGGCTCGGGGGCCCGAGTGCTCTGGGGCGGCTGCTGGACCCTGCAGGGCGCAACCTTCGAACCCCTAATCAGTAGGAGGGCTCGGGGGCCTGAGCGCTCTGGGGCGGCTACTGGACCCCATAGAGCGCAACCTTCGAACCTTGATCAGTAAGAGGGCTCGGGGGGCCGAGTGCTCTGGGGTGGCTGCTGGACCCCGCAGGGCGCAACCTTCGAACCCTTGATCAGTAGGAGGGCTCGGGGGCCCGAGTACTCTGGGGTGGCTGCTGGACCCCGCAGGGCGCAACCTTCGAACCCCTAATCAGTAGGAGGGCTCAGGGGCCCGAGTGCTCTATGGCGGCTGCTGGACCCCGCAGGGCGCAACCTTCGAACCCCTGATCAGTAGGAGGGCTCGGGGGCCCGTTTCCTTCACGGAGAAGGATCCTTTTCGAAATATCCCCTTTCTCGGTCCCTTTGGCAAGAGAGAGAGAGGAAACGGAAAAGGATATAAATTTAAAAATCGTAGCGCACCGTTTTTGACGCGGTCATCATGACAGAGGTGAAACATCGCCTGCTTCACCTGCCAACGGTGTCGCTGGCTCTGCCAAGGAGTTAATGTGACGGGACGGGCGATTCGCGGGGCATCTGTTGCGCGTGCGTGGGCCGTTCGAGGAACAGAAAGACCGTTTCCTCTCTGAGTTTGAATTTCGCGGTGGATTCGGGCGAAGTTTTGAATGAACCTCGCCCAGGCCTTTATATACCCGGAAGAGGGGCCGGCGGTGGTTCTTCACCCTACCGTTTGTGCTCGCCTTCTGCTTCAGTTTTCGCAACCTAAGAGAGTAGCCAGAGGAGAGAAAACCGCGCACCTCATCCCTTCCGCCGCCACCGCTTCTGTCCGGCGATGGCTGACAAGGTGTCCGTTGTTTTGTCGCGCGACCCGTGGCCATTCTCGACTGTTTCTGTGGGGGACCTGGAGGCCCTTGTCGCCGATGGTTTGCTGTGTCCCCTCTCCAGCGAGCCGCAGTCGGAGTGGATCGCCCCCGGGAGTGGGGTCGGCCCGACTCCACCGCCGGGATACGTGGTCAGCTTTATCCCCTTTCATGAGTGGTTGTTTGGCGTGCCAGCGAGCCGCTTCATGCGGGCACTTCTGCACTACTACGGGGTGGAGCTGCACAACTTCAACCCCAACTCAATAGCGCAAGCGGCCATCTTCGCGGCGGTTTGCGAGGGTTTTTTGGGGATTGACCCTCACTGGGATCTGTGGCTCCATCTCTTCACCGCGGAGTTCTTTGCCGCAACGACAGAGGAAAAGAAGGTCCGTATGGCGGTGCGGGCCGGTGGCTGCACCCTTCAGCTAAAGCCGGGGCACGCGCAGCAGTACATCCCCGCCTCCCTTGCGTCTTCGAACAAGGGGTGGCAGAATCGGTGGTTTTATCTCCGCAACGACGACGGGAGTCTTCCGCCGTTTTCTCACGAGTGGTGACCCCCGCCGGTGTTAACTGGCGCTGGGGGACCACGCGCGAGAAACAGGAGAAGCTCCAGCCTATTCTGCAGGCCTTGCAGAAGTTACGAGATGGGGGCCTTACCGCTGTGGGGGTCGTCGCCGCTATCCATCGCCGGAGGGTGCTCCCTTTGGCGGAGCGGCCGTTGCGGCTTGCGGAGATGAAGCCGGGGGTCGATTTGAAAGGCTCGCGGATGTCCTTGTCCTCCCTCTCCGCCGACGATCTCTATCACACCCGGCTTTAAGGAACAAAGCCAGGTGCATCTCATACATGCGCCAAGAAGACAACATATATAATAACAGAGTGTATAGAGATAAATGTCAATAATCAGAGTACTTATTACATAGCGGAAGACTTATTACAAAATAAAATAATAAATATAAAACGAACTAAGGATCGTCGGTGCCAATGTCAACTGAGAAACGCCACGTAGATCAGATCAAACTCCTCGCCTTGTGGCTCCTCCTGAACCACCTGTTCTTCTCCTATGGGGGGGTGTGAGACAGCAAGGGTGAGCTCACACATGATCATAGCTCAACAAGTTGTGGGGAACCAGTGGACATAAACACACAAAGGTGTGAGTTCATGTGATGTGTAAGGCTAATCAATGATAGGGGTTAAGGCTGAGCATTGCTTTTAAATAGTTGGTCAAAATTTTATTAGCAGTTATTAAGTGTAAGTAAATACCAAACCATAAATAAAGTAATAGAACAAATTAATAATAAACCCATGCAATGCATATGACAAATTTGAATTTAAGTTCCATAATTTAAACATCAGAGAGTCCTGAGCCGCTCATGACCGTGAGCTCGGCTAGTATACCAATTTTACACTCTGCAGAGGTTGTACCCTTTACCCACAAGTCATGCTACCCATCTGCCAAGGGGTCGCGAATCCCATACACCTCTACCTAGGAAGCGCGGCAGGGCAACACTACGAGGTCTTTACAAAGTTCCACTAGCTTCCGAAAACCCGCTACAGTTTATAGGAAGCTCCAATGCAGGGTTCTTGGCTGACCGCCATCGCAGCAAAATCAACCAAGGACCTCCCTACACTGACCACTCCCCTACTGCCCTTGCCCCTTTTGGGTAAGGTAGTCTTCCACTAGCTTTCCTAATTAGTCAGCCAAGGGCGTCCCATTAAACCCTTGTGGTGGCACGTGTTTCTCAAGTTAAGCTCTATGTTCCAATTAACATTAATGATCTCAACATGAACATAAATAGAATAACAAAAAGAATTGGAACATAGAGGTAATAAATGATTATCCCAAAACCATATAAAGCAATAGCAAACTACCCAAGTGATTCAGGGGTAAACAAGGTAATGAGATAAACAATCTAGGGTGACCTATTGGGTCCCATCAAAATTAACCTATGCATGGATAAGTGATATTAAAGAACATTATTGGGTAAAAAGTGGTCAAGGGCACAACTTGCCTTCAATGAGCTCCTGCTCAGCTACTTCAACCTGCTGCTCACCAGGATCCTCAGTCACGGGCTCTTCTACTCGCCACAATACAAACAAGCACAGTGTATGGAGAAAATTAACATCACACCAAACATGTAAACAAAATACACAATAATATTCTACACATTAAAATAGAATCCTAGGAACAGGAATCATAATTTTTGGAGTTATAGATTTTAAGTTATGAATTTCCAAAGGCTTTATGTGCTTAAAATAGGATTAAGTGAGAAATAAATTTTCTTACTGTTTTCATGACATAACAGAGACTCTAAGTGATAAAGAATAAAATTAAAAAATTTTAGAAACTGGAATGGAGTGATTTGGACTAGAGATGAATTTTCTATGAATTTTATAAGTTCTAGCAATTTTTTTTTCTCATTAAAATCATTTTCAGATTTTATTTAACCATTTCTTATGAAATCTGGACTGGGCACACTATTACCAGAAAGATCAGGGGGTTCGGGGCAAGATTCCAGAGACCCAGCGCACAGAGGTGAGGGACGGCGGGTTGATATATGTAAAGAGTAGGGTCTCTTTTGAAGTTTTACAGGCCGAACGGGTACCGTGCACTCAGGGCTGTTGGATCCGCAGCGGAGGGCACGGATTAGATCGCTACTTCAACCGAAGCGGTACCCAACCGGATCCATCGGATCGCTAATCTGCGGCCAGGATTTTATGTGGTCGGAATTAACCAGTGACCGTTGGATCCCAATCCACGGCACGGATCCCATCCCCCCGAAGCGGTGTCCGACGCCCAGATCCAGCCGTCCGCGAATAGATCGACGGTGCCAAACCCATCTCTTTCCCCCGTCACTAACTCATGGCGGAGCAGGTCACCGTATGGCGGCGAGTTCACCAGAGATCGCGATTCCGGCCCTCCCATCCTCCATTTCCTAATTCATTCGCTCCTCGCCCAATTGGTGACATTATGAACCTGTTTCCCCCACCAATTTGTGTCGTCGACGAGCGCAGAGTTCGGTCCACCGCGCTGCACGAGTCCTAAGGCGGAAACCATGGCTGGCGACTACATTCTTCCACCTCCCCGCTCCAAACTCCGATTCGAAGTGTGCAGTACGTAGAAAAGACATAGGGGAACCCGATTAGAGACTTCATACCAGCAGTCGAACTACGCAGCGCCCCAGCGACGGACGATGGCGGCACGGCAGCAAAACCCGACGTCGATGGGTAATTCCGTTGGCGTAGGCAGCAATTCACTGCACGCCCAAGTCGCCTCGCACCCCGCGGATCCCAATGAATCGCTCGGAGGAGTCTTCGATGGTGAGGTCGCGACAGACCCTAGTATCCGACCCCGGTGGCGCCGCTCTCCTCCCCCCTCGTTTGTGGTGGGATTAAGCTTCCAAGGGCTTAGGTTGGGGCACTCGAGAGCCCAAGGACGCAATTTATGCGATACGGGTGTGGCCGGGTGGTTGGACGGCGAATGAGTCAGCTGGCCATCGCGCGGGGTGTTCGCGCGGGTTGTTAGGCGCGGGGAAGATGCAGAGTGGCCTTGGGCCCACACTTCATTGACCCGAGCCAAGGGAGTGATGCACCAAGTGGCTGACTGAGCGGACCCATAGGGCAGTGGCACAGCGCGCGTGCAGATCGTAGGAGAAGTGGGCCGCGCGGGTACAAGCGAGCAAGTGGGCCGTGAGGGGATTCTGGCCCAGGGTAGGTAAATCTCTTTTCTTTTTCTTATTTCTATTTTCTTTCCTTCTTTTGTCTTTAGAATCCAAATTTGAATTTAAATATTGTGATGAGGTTCACCATTGATCAAAATGTTCAACTTCATTTCACTAGTGTATGGATAATATATCTTTATATACTTATTTTCATCCACAAAATATTTTCTTTCTTCTCTTTTGTAAATTCTAGAATTTCTTTTTTTTATCTTAAATTCCACTTTGGCCTTTAGTATATCTCTTTTTACATTATTTTTTTATTGTCACAAAATGCACACAAAAAAAATAAAAAAAAAACCCAGCATGATGCACAAATTATTATTATTATTATTTTTGGGTGACACTAATTATTTGCTCAAATTAGATGTGAGTTTTCTCATGTGCTAATAGAATTCTCCCAATATAAAGAAATTTCCCCCCTTATATTTAATATGTACACTTTTGGGTATTACAAGTCCTACCCCCCTTAAAAATAATCTCGCCCTCGAGATTTAGGAAGAACGAGGGAAAAGGTGGGGAAAATCTATGCGAAGCTCTTCTTCTCTTTTCCAGGTTGCTTCATCTTCGTCGTGGTGACTCCATTGGACTTTGCACATCTTTATCACCTTATTTCTTGTAACTCTAGTCAATGTGTCAAGAATCTTGATTGGGTACTCCGTGTAAGTCAAATCACCCTGAACACTGAGCTCTTCCATCGGTAACTGTTCCTCAGGGACACGGAGACACTTCTTAAGTTGAGATACGTGGAACACGTTATGCACATCCGATAGACTATCTGGTAACTCGAGTTGGTATGCCATCTCCCCAACTCGCCTAAAGATCAAGAATGGTCCAATATAGCGAGGGGACAATTTGCCCTTAAATTTAAATCTCCTCATTCCGTGAAGTGGTGATACCTTGGGGTACACACAATCACCTTCCTCAAATTCAAGTGGTCTTCTTCTATTATCAGCGTAGCTCTTTTGCCTGGTCTGAGCTACCCTCAAATTCTCTCGAATTATACGGACTTGTTCTTCTGCTTCTTGAATCAATTCAGGCCCAAAGAACTGTCTTTCTCCAGTCTGATCCCAATACAAAGGAGTCCTGCACTTTCTCCCATATAAAGCTTCAAAAGGTGACATCTTCAGACTGGCCTGATAACTATTGTTATATGAGAACTCAGCATATGGTAGACTTTTATCCCATCTTCCTCCATGCTGAAGAGCACATGCTCTCAACATATCTTCCAATACTTGATTTGTCCTTTCAGTCTGTCCATCAGTCTGAGGGTGATAAGCTGTACTAAAATTCAACTTTGTACTCATGTTCTCGTGAAAGCTTCTCCAAAATCTTGAGGTAAACTGTGAACCTCGATCAGACACGATCTTCTTTGGTATACCATGTAAACACACAATCCGAGCCATATATAACTCTGCTAGCTGAGAACCTTTATATGTAGTCTTCACAGGAATAAAGTGAGCCACTTTAGTCAATCTATCCACAATCACCCATATAGCTTCATATCCTTTCTGGGTGCGAGGCAATCCAGTAATGAAATCCATACCAATCTCTTCCCACTTCCACTCGGGTATCTTCAGTGGGTGTAATAGTCCAGCTGGCCTCTGGTGTTCAGCCTTAACTCTTTGACATACATCGCACATAGCCACATGTGCAGCCACATCTCTTTTCAATCCATACCACCAATATTTTCGCTTCAAATCCTGATACATCTTGGTACTACCAGGATGAATAGAATAATCCGAGTCATGGGCCTCTTTCAATATAGTCTCTCGAAGGCTTTCAATATCAGGAACACACATCCTGTTCTTGAACCATACAGTGCCTTGCTCATCTTCCGTAAATTCCGGAACTCGACCTTCAGTAATCAGATCCTTAATCTCTTTTATTTTAGCATCGTCAAGTTGACCTTTGCGGATTTCTTGCTCCAAAGTAGGTTCCACATCAATAGTAACTCCTTCAGTATGAGCAACTATCCCCAGGTTAAGTCTTCTGAAATCCTCCTTTAGAAATAATATGACCAAGAAATGGCACCTCGCTAATCCAAAACTCGCACTTGCTGAACTTGGCATGTAGTTGGTTATCTCATAGCTTCTGTAGCACCAATCTCAGATGTTCCTCATGATCGCTATCACTCTGAGAATAAATAAGAATATCGTCGATCAATACCATGACGAATCTGTCCAAATACTCCATAAACACCTTATTCATCAAGTTCATAAAATAAGCTGGGGCATTGGTTAATCCAAACGACATAACAATGAACTCATATTATCCATATCGAGTCGAGAAATCCGTCTTGGAAATATCTGATGGCCTAATCTTCATTTGGTGATAACCTGGTCGGTGTTCAATCTTCGAGAATACCCTTGCACTTCTCATCCGATTAAATAAATCCTCAATGCGGGGCAATGGACACTTGTTCTTCACAGTGACATCATTAAGGGTCCTATAATCCACGTACATCCTTTGCGATCCTTCTTTCTTCTATACAAATAGAACCGTTGCTCCATAAGGTGAAGAATTCGAACGAATGTACCCAACCTCTTGTAATTTCGTTAATTGCTTCTTAAATTCCTTTAGTTCTTCTACGGACATCCTATATGGCCGTTTAGAAATAGGGGCGGCTCCAGGTAGGAGATCAATAACAAACTCAACTTCTCTATCAGGTGGCATCCCTGGTAACTCCTATGTAAAGACATCCGGAAAAATCTCTAACCGCACGGATGCTTTCACCAACAAACTTGCCATCTACTAAGAATGCCACTAGTCTGATGGTGGTAGTCACTGCAATTTCAACTTCAAAGCTTTGTCCTTTGGAACTGGTGAGTTCTACGGTTCCTTTAGCATAGTGTATAAATTACCTTTGCCTTCTTTTAACCATAACATACCAAGGATCACGTCTATAGTGCTCTCTTCTAACACTATAGGGGTAGCCCATCTGGGTTAGCAATACAGGGTAAGCAAGGAAGAATTGTAGACAAGGCGAGCAATTACGAGGAATGTTACTGCGGGGGATTTATTAGCTAAGTAGATTTGTGTGTTATCTACTAAAGCTAATACATTACCTTATGGTGGTACATGCTAGGATGCCCAACTATAACGTTTCAATCAATCAAAGAAGCAAATCAGGCATTGATCATTAGGACAATCAACCAACATTTTTAATAGAGAAAATAATTTTGATTTTTTTAGGTCTCCTATCCCTTAAGAAGGTCATAATGGTAGGATTCCAAGGTGTGAAGTCCATTTTGTCTTAGAGTAGGAAAGATAAGAGAAATCAGAGTATGACAGCGAAAGGTGAGACAGGATCAAGATAAGGTAAGTATGGAATGAATTAGAGTAAGATAAGTAGGTAATGGTTTGTCCATTTCTATCTAGGTTTCGTTCTGCAGTCAACATTTCCTCTGATACCACTTCTGTCACACCCGGCTTTAAGGAACAAAGCCAGGTGCATTTCATACATGCGCCAAGAAGACAACATATATAATAACAGAGTGTATAGAGATAAATGTCAATAACATCAGAGTACTTATTACATAGCGGAAGACTTATTACAAAATAAAATAATAAATATAAAACGAACTAAGGATCGTCGGCGCCAATGTCAACTAAGAAACGCCACCTAGATCAGATCAAACTCCTCGCCTTGTGGCTCCTCCTGAACCACCTGTTCTTCTCCTGTGGGGGGGGGGTGTGAGACAGCAAGGGTGATCTCACACATGATCATAGCTCAACAAGTTGTGGGGAACTAGTGGACATAAACTCACAAAGGTCTGAGTTCATGTGATGTGTAAGGCTAATCAATGATAGGGGTTAAGGCTGAGCATTGCTTTTAAATAGTTGGTCAAAATTTTATTAGCAGTTACTAAGTGTAAGTAAATACCAAACCATAAATAAAGTAATAGAATAAATTAATAATAAACCCATGCAATGCATATGACAAATTTGAATTTAAGTCCCATAATTTAAACATCAGAGAGTCCTGAGCCGCTCATGACCGTGAGCTCGGCTAGTATACCAGTTTTACACTCTGCAGAGGTTGTACCCTTTACCCACAAGTCATGCTACCCATCTGCCAAGGGGTCGCGAATCTCATACACCTCTACCTAGGAAGCGCGGCAGGGCAACACTACGAGGCCTTTACAAAGTTCCACTAGCTTCCGAAACCCGCTACAGTTTATAGGAAGCTCCAATGCAGGGTTCTTGGCTGACCGCCATCGCAGCAAAATCAACCAAGGACCTCCCTACACTGACCACTCCCCTACTGCCCTTGCCCCTTTCGGGTAAGGTAGTCTTCCACTAGCTTTCCTAATTAGTCAGCTAAGGGCGTCCCATTAAACCCTTGTGGTGGCACGTGTTTCTCAAGTTAAGCTCTATGTTCCAATTAACATTAATGATCTCAACATGAACATAAATAGAATAACAAAAAGAATTGGAACATAGAGGTAATAAATGATTATCCCAAAACCATATAAAGCAATAGCAAACTACCCAAGTGATTCAGGGGTAAACAAGGTAATGAGATAAACAATCTAGGGTGACCTATTGGGTCCCATCAAAATTAACCTATGCATGGACAAGTGGTATTAAAGAACATTATTGGGTAAAAAGTGGTCAAGGGCACAACTTGCCTTCAATGAGCTCCTGCTCAGCTACTTCAACCTGCTGCTCACCAGGATCCTCAGTCACGGGCTCTTCTACTCGCCACAATACAAACAAGCACAGTGTATGGAGAAAATTAACATCACACCAAACATGTAAACAAAATACACAATAATATTCTACACATTAAAATAAAATCCTAGGAACAGGAATCATAATTTTTGGAGTTATAGATTTTAAGTTATGAATTTCCAAAGGCTTTATGTGCTTAAAATAGGATTAAGTGAGAAATAAATTTTCTTACTGTTTTTATGACATAACAGAGACTCTAAGTGATAAAGAATAAAATTACAAAATTTTAGAAACTGGAATGGAGTGATTTGGACTAGAGATGAATTTTCTATGAATTTTATAAGTTCTAGCAATTTTTTTTCTCATTAAAATCATTTTCAGATTTTATTTAACCATTTCTTATGAAATCTGGACTGGGCACACTATTACCAGAAAGATCAGGGGGTTCGGGGCAAGATTCCAGAGACCCAGCGCACAGAGGTGAGGGACGGCGGGTTGATATATGTAAAGAGTAGGGTCTCTTTTGAAGTTTTACAGGCCGAACGGGTACCGTGCACTCAGGGCTGTTGGATCCACAGCGGAGGGCACGGATTAGATCGCTACTTCAACCGAAGCGGTACCCAACCAGATCCATCGGATCGCTAATCTACGGCCAGGATTTTATGTGGTCGGAATTAACCAGTGACCGTTGGATCCCAATCCACGGCACGGATCCCATCCCCCCGAAGCGGTGTCCGACGCCCAGATCCAGCCGTCCGCGAATAGATCGACGGTGCCGAACCCATCTCTTTCCCCCGTCACTAACTCACGGCGGAGCAGGTCACCGTATGGCGGCGAGTTCACCAGAGATCGCAATTCCGGCCCTCCCATCCTCCATTTCCTAATTCATTCGCTCCTCGCCCAATTGGTGACATTATGAACCTGTTTCCCCCACCAATTTGTGTCGTCGACGAGCGCAGAGTTCGGTCCACGGCGCTGCACGAGTCCTACGGCGGAAACCATGGCTGGCGACTACATTCTTCCACCTCCCCGCTCCAAACTCCGATTCGAAGTGTGCAGTACGTAGAAAAGACATAGGGGAACCCGATTAGGGACTTCATACCAGCAGTCGAACTACACAGCGCCCCAGCGACGGACGATGGCGGCACGGCAGCAAAACCCGACGTCGATGGGTGATTCCGTTGGCGCAGGCAGCGATTCACTGCACGCCCAAGTCGCCTCGCACCCCGCGGATCCCAATGAATCGCTCGGAGGAATCTTCGATGGTGAGGTCGCGACAGACCCTAGTATCCGACCCCGGTGGCGCCGCTCTCCTCCCCCCCCTCGTTTGTGGTGGGATTAAGCTTCCAAGGGCTTAGGTTGGGGCACTCAAGAGCCCAGGGACGCAATTTATGCGATACGGGTGTGGCCGGGTGGTTGGATGGCGAATGAGTCAGCTGGCCATCGCGCGGGGTGTTCGCGCGGGTTGTTAGGCGCGGGGAAGATGCAGAGTGGCCTTGGGCCCACACTTCATTGACCCGAGCCAAGGGAGTGATGCACCAAGTGGCTGACTGAGCGGACCCATAGGGCAATGGCACAGCGCGCGTGCAGATCGTAGGAGAAGTGGGCCGCGCGGGTACAAGCGAGCAAGTGGGCCGTGAGGGGATTCTGGCCCAGGGTAGGTAAATCTCTTTTCTTTTTCTTATTTCTATTTTCTTTCCTTCTTTTGTCTTAAGAATCCATTTGAATTTAAATATTGTTATGAGGTTCACCATTGATCAAAATGTTCAACTTCATTTCACTAGTGTATGGATAATATATCTTTATATACTTATTTTCATCCACAAAATATTTTCTTTCTTCTCTTTTGTAAATTCTAGAATTTCTTTTTTTTATCTTAAATTCCACTTTGGCCTTTAGTATATCTCTTTTTACATTATTTTTGTATTGTCACAAAATGCACACAAAAAAAATAAAAAAAAAACCCAGCATGATGCACAAATTATTATTATTATTATTTTTGGGTGACACTAATTATTTGCTCAATTTAGATGTGAGTGTTCTCATGTGCTAATAGAATTCACCCAATATAAAGAAATTTCCCCCCTATATTTAATATGTACACTTTTGGGTATTACAATCTCCTCAAGCGGGTGGCAGGTACGGTAGGGAAGCAGGACGCTGGCACCCTTTCCCAGCCCGCGATGCGCCCCGACTAGGGGTATGTGTCCCTAGTAAGTGTCCGATCCTTCTTCTGTTTCGCGCCGAGTTCTTCACACCTTTGATTCTTACTATTGGGATTTTTGCTCGTCCCCAGGGGTTGAGGATTTATAAACCCGTCCGGCCACCGGTCCCAGAGAACGCGGTGGGCCGAGCCACGCGAAGAATCGCCGCGGAGAAGGAAAAGGAGAAGAAGGATGCAAAAAAGGCCTAGGCTCGCGAGCGGATGCAGGCTTGGGATGCCTTGGAGAAGCTTTATCGGAGGCAGGCGAGGGAGGGGCTTCCGAGGGAGCCGTCGCCGGAGACGCCTGACGACGATGATGACGGCGATGATGACGATGATGAGGACGATGATGAGGACGATGACATGGCAGCCCGACTTGGCCTTAGCCCGGATCCGAGGCTGGGCCAGGGGTCGCCGAGCCAGCCTCCTAGTGGGCTGGCACCATCAATGCCTGGGGCCGAGACTCCGAGGTCCCAGTCTGAGGAGCGGAGGCAGGCCGAGGGGGTGCTTGACCCTTTGGTCGAGGTAACTGGGGCGTCTCCTGGGAGTCAGGCCGATCTACCTGTCTTCCAAGAGCAAGTGCCCGTGCCGGCTGTACAGGAGGTTGGTCCCCTGGCCGTGATGACGCCTGGGCAGGCCGCCCCTTCAACGCCTCAGGTGTCCGAGACAGAAGCGGCGCCAAAGCAGTCGGCGGGGCAACCCTCGGCAGCGCCTGAGGGGACTGGGGCCCGAGGGGCCTCCCCGCAGGCGCGACTGGCCTTGGTCCGGAGCGGGTAAGTATATGAAAATACCTCTGTTTTGGTTTTTTCCGCCGTGTGTCTTGATCTTGCTCTCACTCTCCTTCTTTCAGCAAGCGGAGGCAGGGCTCAGCTGGTTTGGCCCCCAAGAAGGCCCTTAAGACGGGGCTGGCCTTCGCAGCCGGTGCCGTGGCACTCCATGTCGGTTGGCTGGCCTCCACACACGACGCCTCGAGCAGGGGGCCAGGCGGCACAAGATGCCATGGGGCAAGCCTCCCAGGCTGACCCCTTGGTCGGGGCGGCCTTCATGCCGGGGGAGGCCGCTGACGAGGCCGTGGCCTCGAGCCTGGCTGACTCGTTGTCGGTGCCGACATCGACTCCCACTGGAGCCATTGCTGATTCATCTGCGGATCGGAGGCCCGCTTCCTTAGCTGAGGAGAGGCCCAACACTTTGATTGCGGCGGTACCCGAAGCGCTGGCCGCAGGGGGATCCGACGCTTTGGTCGAGGTGCGCGCAGAACCATGGCCCGTCTTGGGGAGCAGCAGCCTTATCCATGCATGGCTCAACCTCGATGAATGGTGTGGGCGGCCGCTCCGGTTCTGGAGCCATGCCACCTCGGACCCAGAGCCCCTCCTCTCCCTCGACGATGAGCTGGAGGAGAGGACTCGAGATAACTTCCGCGAGTATATCGAGGCGACGACGAGGTTGCTTCGGTCGGCCGTGGAGACCCTTTCCAGGGATGTTCCCAGGGTCTTCCAGGTAAGGGTTTCTGTGTAGACCTTGCGTGGCCAGGGCACTCTTTGTAATGCCCTGTTTTCCTTCCTCAGGAACTTGCGGACGTGAGCACCGCCAAGTCGCTGTTCCTCCGCCGCGAGAGAGACGTCTGGGATTCGCTACGGTCCTAGAGGACCGTGCTTGCTGAGGCCAATGAGCGGCTCGCCCTACGGAGCACCGAGGTGGCGTATCTTCGGCTGCTCTGCGATGAGCTAAAGTCGGTGGCAGCAACGGCGCAGGCAGAGGCTTCGTCGGCCCGAGAGCAGGTGGCTTCCCAAGCCGAGGAGATGCAGCAGCGGCGGCTGGAGCTCGGCCAGGTCCTCGGCGAGCTGGACCAATCTTGGAGCCAAGCTACCGAGGCTGTGAGCCAGGCTGAGGCCCTTAAGGGTCAGCTGGCTGAGGCTACGGGGTGGCTAGCCGAGGCGTCCGCTCGGGCCGAAGGTATGTGTCGCCCGCTTTGTAGCTTTGACTTAGCTTCGTTGTTCACCTCGTGTCTGAAGAATATTGTTTGGCTATCTGCAGGGTTGGAGACGGCTCTTAGCGAGTCCGTCAAGGATCGCAAGGCGCTTGCCCAGGCGGCTGAGCAGAAGGAGGCCGACCGCGTGGCCATGTCCGAGGCTATCTCAGCCTTCTACCGGGCCTTCGGCCTCGATAACATCCCCTCGGGTAGCTCTCCCCAGAGTCACCTGCGGGCCTTGGGCGGCCACGTGCGCGGCAGACTCTGCGGGGTGCTGCACCACGGCGTTAGGCGAGCCTTCGCTGTGCTCGCTTCCCACTACGACGTGGATCTGGAGCGGGTCAGCGAGGGGTATTGCCTACCCGACGAAGATGAGGCTGCCTTAGCCGAGGTCCAGAGGCTTGACGCGGCCGTCGTGGGCCCAAGCACAGTGCTGGCGTCCTCCTTCGAGGTGGAGATCCCCTCGCTTGAGTCGCCGTCTGAGGCCAGGCCAGATTCTGCCGAGGGTGGAAACGACGCTGAGGGCGCCGCTCCTCCTCCTGCTGATGCCTAATTCTTGTAGGAACAGTTTGTCCGAAGCATGCGTATGTTTTTTGCGACCGCCGAGGCCTAAACATATTTAGCGTTCGGATTATAAAGCTGTGTTTTCTTTCCTCTTGTTCCGAGCATTTGGACTTGTTCGTCGGTAGCAGAACCGCTTTATCCGAGCTAGAGTCACTTTTTGCGGAAGGTGATGAGTGAGGTATCCGTATCCCGGAGGCGTAGGAGTCCCTTGGCTCGGTCGGCCTTGCCGCTTACGTGCTTTCTTACTCGTTTGTAGGATCCCGCTATCGATATAGTCGAAAGCACGAAAGTTGTTTTGGTAGAAAACTTTTCCGAAGAAAATTTTTGACGCAGAGGGGGTTCCCCCCTTCTAGCCCCCGAGGGAGGGTCGGGCTTTGCCGAGGCAAGGCTGATCCTTCCTTGACGGTTAGACTTTATTTACGTATGTAAAGAAAACGAGGAACATGAATGACTTGAAACATTTTAAGGGAAGAAGCGATGTAGTTGTTCGATGTTCCAAGCGTTGCTGTAGACCTCGCCTTGATCGTTGGCCAGCTTGTATGTCCCGGGCTTCAAAATTTTGGCGGCGATGAACGGCCCCTCCCAGGGAGGAGTAAGTTTGTGGCGCCCTCGGGCGTCTTGTCGCAGCTGAAGCACCAAGTCTCCCACTTGGAAGCCTTGGGGCTGAACCCTTCGGGCGTGGTAGCGTCGCAGAGACTGCTGATACCGTGCCGAGTGTAGTAAGGCCACGTCCTGAGCCTCTTCCAGCTGGTCCAAGGTATCTTCTCGGCTGGTCTGGTTCCCTCGGTCGTTGTACGCCTTTGTCCTCGAGGAACCGTATTCTAAGTCCATGGGTAAGATAGCCTCGGCCCCATAGACTAGGAAAAACGGCGTGAAGCCCGTGGCCCGGCTCGGCGTCGTCCTCAGACTCTAGACCACCGAGGGTAGTTCTTTCATCCACCGCTTGCCAAACTTGTTGAGGTCGTTGTAAATCCTCGGTTTTAGTCCCTGCAAAATCATACCGTTGGCGCGCTCCACCTGCCCATTTGTCATCGGGTGGGCTACGGCGGCCCAGTCCACATGGATGTGGTGGCCCTCGCAAAAGTCCAGGAACTTTTTCCCGGTGAACTACGTGCCATTATCGGTGATGATGGAGTTCGGGACCCCAAAGCGATGGATGATATTGGTGAAGAACGCCACCGCCTGCTCGGACCTGATGCTGGTTAAGGGTCGGACCTCGATCCACTTGGAGAATTTGTCGATGGCGACCAGCAGGCACGTGAAGCCCCCGGGTGCCTTCTGCAAGGGACCGACGAGGTCTAGACCCCACACAGCAAACGACCAAGTGATAGGTATCGTCTGTAGTGCCTGAGCGGGCAGGTCTGTCCGTCGCGCGTAGAATTGACACCCCCAGCAGGAGCGTACAATCCTAGTGGCGTCGGCCACTGCGGTTGGCCAGTAGAAACCTTGTAAGAAAGCGTTTCCCATGAGGGCTCGAGGTGCTGCATGGTGACCACAAGCCCCCGAGTGTATTTCTTGTAACATCTCTTGTCCTTGGGCAATGGATATGTATCGTTGGAGAATGCCCGAGGGGCTGCGGTGGTACAGCTCCTTTTCATCACCCAGCAAAACGAACGACTTGGCGTGCCGAGCCAGTCGCCGAGCTTCGGCCTTGTCGAGGAGCAGCTCTCCTCGGAGGAGATATTCCAGGTACGGGGTCTGCCAGTTCGGAACCGGTGTGACCCCATTCCGCTCCTCCTCGACACGCAGGGCCTCACCCTCGGCGGTCGCGGGTACCTCTGGCTGGGCTGAGGCCTCCTCGGGCTCGGGCGCGTCGTCGATTTGGATGGATGGCTGGTATATATCCTTGGAAAAGACGTTCGAGGGAACCGTCGTTCGCACCGAGGCTATTTTTGCCAGCTCATCCACGGTTTCGTTGTATCGTCGAGAGACATGGTTGAGTTCCAGCCCGTGGAACTTGTCTTCCAAGCGCCGAACTTCGTCGCAGTAGGCCTCCATTTTTCGATCGTGGCAGTGGGAGTTCTTCATGACCTGGTCGATGACGAGCTGCGAGTCACGACGAGCGTCGAGGCGCTGAACCCCTAGCTCGATGGTGATGCACAAGCCATTAACCAAGGCTTTGTACTCGGCCACATTGTTTGATGCCGGGAAATGGAGGCGCAGTACGTAATGAACATGTTCTCCGAGGGGTGAGATGAAGAGCAAGCCCGCGCCTGCTCTGGTTTTCATCAGCGACCCATCGAAGTACATCGTCCAAAGCCCGGGTTGGATTGGGGCCATTGGTAACTGGGTGTTAGTCCACTCAGCGAGGAAGTCGACCAAGACTTGGGATTTTATGGCCTTCCGAGGGGCAAATGAAAGTGTTTCGCCCATGAGTTTCACTGCCCATTTCGCTATCCTACCCAAGGCCTCTCGGCTCTGGATGATTTCTCCCAGGGGGAAAGATGACACCACAGTCACCGGATGAGACTCGAAGTAGTGTCGCAACTTCTGCCGCGTCAGAATCACTGCGTAGAGCAGCTTCTAGATCTGCGGGTAGCGTACTTTGGTCTCGAATAGCACTTCGCTGATGAAGTAGACTGGCCTCTGGACGAGTAGTGTATGCCCTTCTTCTCGTCTCTCGACTATGACCGTGGCGCTGACCACCTGAGTAGTCGCGGCTACGTAGATCAAGAGGGCTTCTCCCGCAGCGGGGGGCACCAAGATGGGTGCATTTGTAAGGAGTGCCTTTAAGTTTTCGAGGGCTTCCTCGGCCTCGGGGGTCCAAGTGAGGCGCTCGGCCTTCCTTAAGAGGTGGTACAGGGGCAATCCTTTTTTGCCAAGGTGTGAGATGAAACGGCTCAGAGCCGCAAGGCATCCCATGACCCTCTGTACTCTTTTCAAATCTTTTATTGGTCCCATGTTGGTGATGGCCGCGATTTTCTCCGGGTTGGCCTCTATTCCCCGCTCGAAGACGATGAATCCCAGGAGCATGCCTCGGGGGACTCCGAAGACACACTTCTCGGGGTTGAGTTTCACACCTTTCGCTCTTAGACACTTGAATGTCGTTTCAAGGTCAGAGAGGAGGTCGGAGGCTTTCTTTGTCTTGACAACGATGTCATCAACGTAAGCCTCGACCGTTCTGCCGATGTGTTCTCCGAACACATGGTTCATGCACCTCTGGTAGGTGGCGCCTGCATTCCTCAAACCAAATGGCATGTAGTGTAACAATACATGCCAAAAGGTGTGATAAAAGAAGTCGCGAGCTGGTCGGATTCTTTCATCTTGATTTGGTGATAGCCTGAGTAGGCATCGAGGAATGACAGGGTTTCACACCCAGCAGTGGAGTCCACAATTTGATCGATGCGAGGCAGAGGGTAGGGAACCTTCGGACATGCTTTGTTTAGACCAATGTAGTCTACGCACATCCTCCATTTCCCATCCTTTTTCTTTACAAGAATAGGGTTAGCTAACCATTCGGGATGGAATACCTCTTTGATGAACCATGCCGCGAGTAGCTTGTGGATCTCCTCGCCTATGGCCCTGCACTTTTCTTCGTCGAAACGGCGCAGGGACTGCTTCACGGGTCGGGCTCCAGCTCTGATGTCCAGTGAGTGCTCGGCGTCCTCCCTTGGTATGCCCGGCATGTCCGAGGGGCTCCACGCAAAAACTTCGGCGTTTGCACGGAGAAAGTCGACTGGTTCTTGCTGATCCGGACTTTCTTGCTGGCGTCGTTGCTCGGAGCCGATCCAGACTTTCTTGCTGGCGTCGTTGCTGGGGTCGAGAGAGACGGACTTAACCGCCTCGACTGGTTCGATGTTGCTGGCGTGCCGCTTCGCATCGGGCGCCTCCTTGGAGAGGCGTTCCAGGTCGGCGATGAGGGCCTCGGACTCAGCGAGGGCCTCAGCTTACTCCACGTATTCCACGTCGCATTCGTACGCGTGGCGGTACGTGGAGCCGACGGTGATGATCCCGTTGGGGCCTGGCATCTTGAGCTTGAGGTAGGTGTAGTTGGGGACGGCCATGAACTTGGCGTAGCACGGCCTTCCCAACACCGCGTGGTAGGTCCCTCGGAACCCGACCACCTCGAAGGTGAGGGTTTCCTTTCGGAAGTTGGAGGGAGTTCCGAAGCAGACGGGCAAGTCAATCCGCCCAAGGGGTAGGATACGCTTTTCGGGTGCGATCCCGTGGAAAGGTGCCGCACCGGCCCGGACCTTGGACCGATCCACCCCCAAGAGTTCCAGGGTCTCGGCGTAGATGATGTTGAGGTTGCTGCCTCCGTCCATGAGGACCTTGGAGAGCCTAATGTTGCCGATGATCGGATCGACGACGAGCGGGTACCTCCCTGCGCTTGGCACGAAGTCGGGGTGATCGCCTCGGTCGAAGGTGATATGCTTGTTGGACCAGTCTAGGTAGACTGGCGCTGCCACCTTTACCGAGCAGACCTCCTGGCGCTCCTGCTTGCGGTGCCGAGCCGAGGCGTTCGCCACCTGCCCGCCGTAGATCATGAAGCAATTGTGGATCTCCGGGAACTCCCTTCCTTGTCGCCCTCCTTCTTGTTGTTGCCTTGGCCCTTGCCATCTTCCACCGGGGGCCCAGCCTTATGGAAGTAGCGCCAGAGCATGACACATTGTTCAAGGGTGTGCTTGAAGGGACCCTGGTGATAGGGGCACGGCTCCTTGAGCATCTTGTCGAACGCGCCGGCCCCTCCAGGAGGTTTCCGAGGGTTCCTGTGCTCGGCAGCAGCGACGAGATTCGCGTCAGCGGTGTTGCACTTTGCTTGCGCCTTCTTCTTGGCCTTCTTCTTCGCGCCATGCTAGGCGGATGCCTCGGGGGCGTCTTCCTTTGGCTCCCTCTGAGGCTGCTTGTCTTTCCAGAAAATGGCTTCGACCGCCTCCTGACCCGAGGCGAACTTGGTGGCGACGTTCATCAATTCACTCGCCTTGGTGGGAGTCTTGCACCCCAGTTTGCTCACCAGGTCTCGGCAAGTGGTGCCGGCGAGGAAAGCTCCGATGACATCCGAGTCGGTAATGTTGGGTAGCTCGGTGCGTTGCTTCGAAAACCACCAGATGTACTCTCGGAGGGACTCCCCTGGCTGCTGGCTGTAGCTTTGGAGATCCCATGAGTTCCCAGGGTGCATGTACGTGCCTTGGAAATTTCCCGCGAAAGCCTTGACCAAGTCGTCCCAGTCGGAGATCTGCGCAGGGGGCAGATGCTCCAGCCAGGCCCGGGTAGCGTCAGAGAGGAAAAGGGGAAGGTTGCGGATGATGAGGTTGTCGTCGTCCGCCCCTCCCAACTGGCATGCCAGTCGGTAGTCCGCGAGCCACAACTCCGGCCTCATCTCCCCCGAGTACTTGGTGATGGTAGTTGGGGCTCGGAAACGGGCGGGGAACGGCGCTCGTCGTATGGCCCGGCTGAAGACTCGCGGACCGGGTGGCTCGGGCGAGGGACTCCGATCCTCCTCACTGTCGCAGCGTCCCCCGCGCCTGGGGTGGTAGCCTCGGTGCACCTCCTCGAGGCGGGCTCGATGGTCGCGATGGTGATGCTCGTTGCCGAGGCGATCCCAGGCGGCGAGTGCGTCATCCCGCGTGCGCTCGGGATGGACCAAGGCCTCCCGCATGCGTTGGGAGGACGTCGCGTGATGCTCCGAGGGGTCAGCTCGCCTTTGGGAGGCAGAGCTCTCGGCTCGTCGAACTGCGGCACCTTCCAGGAGATCCTTGAGTTCGCCCTGGATACGCTGTTCCTCGGTGGTGGATGGCTCCGGCATGGTCCGAAGTAGCATCGCCGCTGCAGCTAGGTCCTGGCCGGACCCACTGACGGCCGGGGGCAGCGCTGCCCTAGCATTGTCGACGATGCGGTGCTGGACGTCCTAGGCCCGATGACGGGCTCCTCCGGCGAGTGTTCGGCCTGCCCACTCCTGCTCGATGTTCCATCGGAGCTGCACAAGCCGACCTGCTTCCTCGTCGACCTTGGCCTGCATCTCGCGGATTTGCTCGAGCTGTGTGTCCTGACCCCCCGCAGGTACTAGGACCACAGCTAGCTCCCGCAGGATGTCAACGCGAGATGTGGGCCCAGGGGGATCGTCAACCTCCGGCATACCGAGGTGGTTGCCTTCGTCGTGATCTCCCTGATCAACGTGGAAACATTCGCGACTTGGGCCATAACCCTCATCGTCAAGGCCATGGCCATCGTCGGAGCAACCGGAGAGGTAGTGGTCACATGCGGACATGAAGTCCTGCATGGCACCGGGATCATCGAGGCTAGAGAAATCCCAACCGACATCGGGGTCGTCCTCTTCCTCGGAACCCACCGGTCCGGAGGTTTAGACGACTGTCAATCGGTCCTAGGTTGACCACATATGGTACCCAGAAGGTCTCGATACGCCCTTACGAAAGCACTCACCAAAGCGGGGTCGCTAGGTGGATCGAAGCTAAATCGAAAGGGAACAGGGTGAAATACGGACGGTACCTCTTGGTCGATGGACGGTGGTGAAGTCACGTTAGGGACAGAACGCACCGTCATCTTAGGTACGAGGGTGACGCCCAGCAGGTCCTTTGCGAGGGTGCTGGCGTTGTCAGTCTGCTTGGGGCTAGGCACGTTGCGGGGAAGCGACGCTTGTCGTTGTCTCAGGTGCAAGGACAACACCCGACATGTCCCCCGGAGGAGTGCCGACATCGTCGACTCGCTCTGGTTCGACAGCCGATAAGGTGTCGCCTCCCGCGTGGCAACGGTTGCCCTGTCTCCGTCTCCTTCGGCGAGGAGGGTGGCGGGGACGACCTGGGTGTTCCTCCTCTACCACGGGGAGATGTCGTCGTGGGGGTCACCTCCGTCAGGCGAGCCGACTGTCGTTGTCGTCGTGCCACGGAGGGAGCAGTACCATGTAGTAGCTGCCATCAAGGGACATGAACTCGAGACTCCCGAAGCGAAGCACCGTCCCGGGCTGAAGAGGTTGCTCAAGTCTACCCATCTGGAACTCAATGGGAAAGTGTTCGTTAACACGCAGCAGGCCCCTACCTGACGCGCCAACTGTCGGGGTTTCGAACCCGGGGGGTCCCTGGACCGACGAGTAAATTTGTCGCTGCGTGTCCCTGCCCAGATGGGTTGGTGCGAGACAGAACACAAGTGCGGGAATGAGCCTTGTATTATCCTGCACCAGGGTGCTCGTAGTAGGTGTTACAAGCGTTGCGAGAGAGCGAGGGCGAGAGGGCGAGAGAGAGAGAGGGGGTCCGGCCCCAGCTCGTCTTCTCCTGTCCCTTTGCCGTGCGTTCGTGTATTTGTACGCTCGTACGTTCGTTCTTCTCCTTTTTCCCCCTCCCCCTCCCTTCCGTGGGGCCCTGGACACCCCCTTTTATAGACATAAGGAGATGCCCAGCTGTACAATGGGGTGTAGCTGGGAGCTAACGTGGCTGGCAGAGAAGTGCCCTAAGCCCTATACAAATAATAACGTGGCCGTCGAGGGAGCGTCTCGAGCCCTGTAGAGGTAGTATCGTGGCCATCGGAGAAGTGCCTTGAGCCCTGTAGCAGTACAGCTGTTGGCGCTGCATGGATCCTGCTGACGTCTCCTTGCTTCCGTAGGGGGCTTGAGAACCACCGACGTCATGGTCGCATGCGGGAAACCATCATTGCCTGTTACCAGGGTAAACTGGATGGGATGCCAGTCTTGTTCTTCGTAGCCTGAGCTAGCTAGGAGTAGGGTAATGATGTATCCTTTGTGGCGCGGTCGATCTGAGCCTAAGGTCGGGCGAGGCGGCGGCTCCTCCGAGGCCAAGGCTGGGGCCGAGGCCCAGGGTCGGACGAGGACGTGACTCTTCCCGAGGCCGAGGCCGAGGTCGAGCCCTGGGGTCGGGCGAGGCGGAGATCTCCTCCCGAGGCCGAGCCCTGGGGTCGGGCGAGGTGGAGCTTCCTGTTGCGCCCGAGGCTGAATTTGACCATTGTCGGTTTCGCCCGGGTGGTGGGCACAGCAGCCGGAGCGGGGCGGGCGGCGCTGTTTTCCTGTCAGATCGGTCAGTGAAAGGGCAAAGTGACTGCGGTTACTTCGACCTTGCCGACTGAGGCGCGCGTGTCAGGATAAGGTGTCAGGCAATCCCAGTATTAAATGTGCATGCAATACGGTCGGCTGGTAAGGCGATTTGGCCAAGGTCGCTTGCACGACAAGGCTGGCCTTTGGCTGAGCCGAGGGCGTGCTCACTGCCTGAGGAGACCCTCGGGCAAGACGTGAACTCGTCCAGAACCACTATTCCGCCCGAGGCCGGGCTCGGGCGAGGCGAGACCGCGTCCCTTGGTAGACGAAGCTTTGACTTTGACCCGAAGCTGTAAGCCTTTATGGTTTGTTCTGAAGGTGTTTTCGAGCCGTGTTTAGGAGTGTAGGGGGTACCCCTAATTACGGTACCCGACAGCTTTATTTTATCATTTATTTTTGTAAGACTTCCTTCTTATCATTCCTCTATTACTAGCCTTAAGAGTTTAAATGATGATTTAAATGCTAGAATAGAGAAATTAAATGTTGCAAGTTCTTCCATTGAACATGTTTCAATTTTTGCAAAATTCAAAGACCATGATTTTAACATGTGTAGTAATCATGCTTCTACTATTGCAAAATTAAATGATGAAATAGCTCATTTAAATGTTCAACTTAAGAATTGCAAAAATGAAGTAGAAAAAGTAAAATTTGCTAGGGATGCTTTTACCATTGGTAGACATCCCTCCATTAAGGACAGACTTGGTTTCCAAAAGGAAACCAAGAACACTAAGAGCCAAAAGGACCTCAACTTCACAAAGGAAAAGGGGAAGACACCTATGGCTAATAGTGTGCATTCGATTCATGAGAAGAAAAACCATGCTTATTTGTATTCTCATGTTAAGAGTATTCCACATAATGCTTATCACATTAATTGCAATGATAGTTTTACTCCTCGCACTATGTTCACTTCATCTAGTGGTTTTGATAGGAGTATAACTAGGTGTCATATTTCTCATGTTGTTTCTCATGCGCCTAAGGATAGGAATGCATCTCATGGACCTTCAATTCTATTTCGCACTTTTGATGCATGCTATGCAATTCATTATAAGAATGATATAACTTTTGCTACAAATGTGGGACCAAAATGCAAGAAAGGTAAAACTTGCATTTGGGTTCCTAAAACTTATGTAACTAACCTGACAAGACCAAATACAAGTTGGGTACCTAAATGCCAAGCCTAAATACCTTGTAGGTTTATGCATTCGGGGGCTCAAGCTAGATCATTGATAGCGGATGCATAAACCACATGACGGGGAGAAGAACATGTTCCCTTCCTACGTTAAGAATAAGGATTCTCATGACACGATCATCTTTGGAGATGGGAATCAAGGCAAGGTAAAAGGGATAGGTAAAATAGCGATTACTACCGAGCATTCAATTTCCTACAACATTTTGGTTAGGACATGGAACTAAATGTCATACCTCATTCCTCGTGAAGTTGTTGAGCTTCTCTTGCATTGCCAACACCCAATCCGAATCTCTTAGTGCATCTTCTACCCTGTATGGCTCAATAGAGGAAACAAAAGAGTAATGTTCACAAAAATGAGCGACTCGAGATCGAGTTGTTACCCCCTTATGAATATCGCCGAGGATGGAGTTCACGGGGTGATCTCTTTGAATCGCTTGGTGGACTCTTGGGTGAGGCGGTCTTAGACCCTGTATGTAACACCCCTGGTGTTTATATTCTGCTCGACAATGAGTATGGATTTAAGCACGTGATATCAGTGGATAAAACGGATGCTAAATTTTAATCATGTTTGCCTATCGTGACTTTAATATCGCATCTATTTTATCTGTCGCAAGTTTGACATCGTTTTTATTTATCCGGGCTCTTCCAAAATTTTTGTGATGTTCGGAACATCGTTGTTCTGAAAATCGGTGCATCCGGTGAATATTTAAAATTCATCGCTCGCGCAAATATGAATTTGGAAATTCAGTCCAGTCCTTCGATTTCATCTCAAACAAATTTATTTAGAACTCCACGACAGAAATGTTCGGAGCAAAATAATCTAAATCGCGCACTGTCCGAGAAAAATCGTGCGCGAGGATATGATCCAAATTATTCTTCAGCACACTTTGGAAAATAATAAAATCAACTGTGTTGAGACAACGGATAAATCTTTATCCGGGTGCGACTAAACCAGTGTTGTCTCAAATAATGTATCCGATATTTAGTCTGTTTTCATGTTGCCAAAAATAGTCTCGAAAACTATCTAAACGAAATGTAGTCTGAACCGTAAACTTCGGATTTTTCCGAATCGTAATTCGGTAAATGCTCTACTTGGGGTAGGTTGTTTAAATAGACCGAAACCGAAACAATTGCTTGCCAATTCAGTTTCCTATTTCAAAATCCGAGAAAATAATATGTGTAGTTGTATAGTGCGTCGACCTTTTAATCATCGCTAAAAACCCCGATTAAAAAATATCTACAATTTTCGGTAAAAAAAGAGAAGAAAGAAATTAAAAAAAGAAACAACCTTCTTCCACCTTATCCCCGCCGCCCCCTCCCCAGATTTTTCCCTCCCGCCGCTCAAGCGCTTGGATATTTCAAGCCGCCGCCCCTGGATTCTTACAAATCTCGCCGAGCGCTCCTTCTCCCAGCCGCGTGTATCTCCTAGCCGAGCTTCTCTGCTTCCCAGCTGTTCCCTCCTCTTTATCTCCTTGGCCGGCGCTCCTTCAAGCTCTTCCATGGCGGCCGCCGTGACGCTCCCTGGAGCCTCCTCGCCGCGCGCCCAGCCGTTGAAGCTCCCTGTGGGCTTCTCTACTCGTGGCGCTCCCTCTCTGCTTGCCCACCGAGCTCCCTTGCCATGGCCGTGCCCCCAGCTCGTCTTCCCCAGCACGCTGTGCTGCAGCTCCCTACTCGGTTCCCTCCTTGCTATCTCCCATGACGGCGCGCCCTTCTTCTCTAGGCCCCAGCGCCCTGGAACCTCTACCCGAGCTCGCCCATAGCACGCGGCCTTCCAGCTCACCGCGCCCCTAGTCCTAGCTATGGCGCGCCTGCTTCCTGGCTCACCTGCACGCGCGTCAGCTCCCTCTGCCCAAGCGCCTCCTCTCCTTGGCGTCCAGCGCGCGCCCAACCGGAGTCCTGCCCGTCCGCGCGTCTGCTCGCCATGGCGCTGGCCGCCGTCGCCCTTCTCTAGTGCTCGCTCGACCGCGCCCCCTCAGCTCGCTCTCCAGCGTCGCGCAGCATGGCTCGGCCCGATGGCATGGAGTGCCTTGTCTTCACCGCCTCCTGCTCCCCTTCGCGAACTCCCCTGAGCGTCGCTTCCAGCTTGCTGGCGCCGTCCCTCCCGCGCGCGCTCCTCCCTCGGCCTACTCGGTCATGGCCGCCGCGCTGATCTTCCCTGCTCGCGCCGCGATTATCTCCCAGCTCCCTGCCGTGCGCTCGCCTAGCTCGGATTTCGCCAGCCGCCATTCTCTAGCTCGTGTGTCGGTCAGCGTCGTGGAGTTTTGGTTTGATTGGCTCATCGTTTACCTCGCCGGTGTTGTCGAACCCCTTCCTCAGTCCTGTCGGGTCTCCATGCTGGTTGTCGTCGTTCGTCATCACGTCGTGTGTGCAGCAACGTTGCTGATTCCTCCATGATGCTTGTCGACGAACTTTGCTTCATTGGTTTCTTGCCTTCGGCTCGGCTCATGTATGCACGCCGAACGCGTTCGCCGCTTAACCCTATGTCGCTAGAGCTCGTGACCTCGCTGTCGTCGGAGTCCTCACTGAATTCGTGTCCTCGCCAGAGCTCGCGCTAACCTGCTCAACCACACCTCGCCAGCTTGCTCTAGACTCGATCTCGTCGTCGTTCCGTGTGTCATCAAGAAAACCCAAGAATCGGGCAATGACGAAGCTAGCAATGTGAAGTTCGTGTGGCACCTGCCAAGCACTCGACAAATTGTTTGAATCGGAAAATCATTACCGATCTCGCGGATTCGAGTCAGTTGTTGGAACGGTAAGCTAATTTGTTATTTTTATTGACTGATCTAATGAATGGATTGGTTGAATTAGTTGTTCGTGAAGATTGTTTTATTCTTAACACGGGTGCGTTGTTGAGGTATTAGATATATGTCGTGATGCCTTGCTTCATGCATCAATGGAGTGTGTACATAAGTATGAAGTGGTCGTGTCGCGCGAAACTCAAGTTTAAAAGGATTATTGTGTAAGGAGAATTAGTATCGTGAATAATTGATTTAGTAATCCAAACGATTATCCGATAAGGTTGTCATCATTACTTTTGTAGGATCTTTTGGTAGTCAAACCTGAAATGTTTGATTAATTGTTAACATGTAAAATATATGAGGTGTGAAATAAAATTAAAATAATTCTTTGTGAGCGATGTGGTATAATTTATTAAGCGAGGGATAAGTTTAGAATTTAATTAATTAGCTGATAAGTTGTGTTTAGGCTAATTGTATTAAATGTGTATAGTTTGTTGTTTCGTGATGTTTGTGTTAGATTCGGTTAATCTAGAGAAGCGTAATTATTGCGTGTAGTCGTATATCGATAACTAGTATTTCTGTATGAAATTGTACAACGCCTCGCCTCTATGTGTTTAATTCGCTATCGCGTAGCACTATTTAGGTTTGTGATATTCTTGTCTATGTGCATTCATGTGCATACTACATTTCATTTAGGTACGTGAATTAACCACGTGATGCGGAAGACGAGCCAAGTCGATCCCATGCGCGGGCTACTCCGCATGGTGATGCTGATGGACGAACCTACCTGATCAAGTGCTAGGACAAGGATGATCATCAAGTGGACATCGTCTAACAACACTAACCTAGTGTTACCCAGGCAAGCCTCGGTGCATTTGCCACCTCCTTGCTATTTTAAAATCTTTCTCACTTGCTTGATGCATTAGGTGATAGGAGTTGTGTGCTAAACACTTGCTGCATTTCCTTCCTTGGTGAATTGATTACCTTTCCTTGATCACCTGTTTAATGAAAGAGATTTTCTTATGCTTAGTCTTGCTCTAGAAAAATAAAATGTTTTGTTTTGACTAAAGATGATGCTTCAAATGGGATGGGAAGTTTTCAAAAATAAAACGGGATGGTGGATCCATCATGGCCGTGATGGTGCAACATCTAAAAAGATGTACCTTTGTCAGGTACCAAACTTTGGGTTTGAAAATGACAAAGCTGAGACCGGATGGGTGACTTGCACAAGAAGAGAGTCTCGGTGTAGTGTCTCCGTCTGAGTCGATTAAGGACCATGCTCGATGTAGGCCTGATGACCGAGGACCCTTTAACTGGTCACATGCCTCATCATGGGTAAGCTTTGCCTCAGGCAGACTAATACCAGAATAAGACAACACACAATGGGAGTGGAGAGATGGCGAGAGTAGTGTGTATCTGTGCTCTCGGTTGGCGTGAACCTGATCTGGTCTTAAGAACCCCGGTGGCGAGTTGACATATGCAAGGGTTAAGTGCTACATATGTCGAGTGATTGGAGATCCTCAGCTGAGTATTAATCGATTCAGATCGCCGTTACTTCTTGGACATGAAGACTTGGTCACTGACTTACACGTAGAAATCCAGTGAACTAAAGGGATGATAAAAAGACGGCTAGTATAGGCCAAGTGCTTGAACTAGGGTAGAAAGAACTCTAGATGCAGGTAACTCTACTTAACCTGACAAGTAAAAATGGATTTTTAAGGATCCACTCATAGTAAGCTTTTCTGCAAAACAGAGTCCTTGATTCTTGATAAGCCATACCTTGAATCCCTTTAAAACTAGCATATCCTTGAGAGTCTTTTCTTTAGTCAGGTAAGTCTTGCTGAGTAATTGCGTACTCAGGGTTTTATTCCCTATTGTTTTTCAGGTTCTAGTTTTGTGCTGCTGATGATGGTGTTAAGTGCCGGTGGGCTCGACCTTCTTATAAGTCTAAGTAACTCTTCTATACTTCTTATTGAGGATCGTCACTTAAGCTAGCATATATTTTAAACTTACAAAAAGTTTTGCAATATTTCAAAGTGAAATTCTTTTGTAATCACTTCGATCATGTACATTATAAAACTTGATGTAACTTGTATAATTTGGTAATAAGATTTTCGCTGCAAATTGTTGGTGTGTGATTTGTGTTACTTAATTCTGTGGTCCTGGTTGTAAGTGGTTTATCCGAGGTCCTTGGGACACTCGGACGGATCATGTTAAGTTATCTGGTGCACCTGCATAGCAGTCTGAGGTCTTTGAGACAAGGACAGTTGCATGTGGGCCCGATACCTTGGGAGGTTCTGCCACACTGTATCTCTTGATCATCTTCCTTGTCTTGATCATTGTCATCTCCCCCTTGATCATTGTCCTCCTCTTGAGGAGGCTCATCTTTTTGATCTTCATCTTCATTTTCTTGAGCCTGTTCCTCATATTGGGATGGTGGAGATGCTTGTATGGAAGATGACAGTTGATCTTGTGCTTGGGGAGGCTCTTCGGATTCATTAGGACACACATCCCCAATGGACATGTTCCTTAGCACGACGCACAGAGCTTCTTCATCATCTAACTCATCAAGATCAACTTGCTCTACTTGAGAGCCATTAGTCTCATCAAACACAATGTCATAAGAATCTTCAACTAGTCCAGTGGACTTGTTAAAGACTCTATATGCCCTTGTGTTTGAGTCATATCCTAGTAAAAAGCCTTCTACAGCCTTAGGAGCAAATTTAGATTTTCTACCTCTTTTAACAAGAATAAAATATTTGCTACCAAAGACTCTAAAATATGAAACATTGGGCTTTTTACCGGTTAGGAGTTCATAAGATGTCTTCTTGAGGATTCAGTGAAGGTAGCGCCGGTTGATGGAGTAGCAAGCAGTGTTGATTACTTCCACCCAAAACCGATCCGGTGTCTTGTACTCATCAAGCATGGTCCTCGCCATGTCAAGTAGAGTTCTATTCTTCCTCTCCACTACACCATTTTGTTGTGGTGTGTAGGGAGAAGAGAACTCATGCTTGATGCCCTCCTCAAGGAAGCCTTCAATTTGTGAGTTCTTGAACTCCGTCCCGTTGTCGCTTCTTATCTTCTTGATTCTCAATCCGAACTCATTTTGAGCCTGTCTTAAGAATCCCTTTAAGGTCTCTTGGGTTTGTGATTTTTCCTGCAAAAAGAACACCCAAGTGAAGCGAGAATAATCATCCACAATAACAAGACAGTACTTACTCCTGCCGATGCTTATGTAAGCAATCGGGCCGGATAAATCCATGTGGAGTAGTTCCAGTGGCCTGTCCATCGTTATGATGTTCTTGTGTGGATGATAAACACCAACTTGCTTTCCTGCTTGACATGCGCTACAAACCCTGTCTTTCTCAAAATGAACATTGGTTAGTCCTAAAATGTGCTCTCCCTTTAGAAGCTTGTGGAGATTCTTCATTCCAACATGGGCCAGTCGGCGATGCCAGAGCCAACCCATATTAGTCTTAGTAATTAAGCAAGTGTCAAGTTCAGCTCTATTAAAATCAACTAAGTATAGCTGACTCTCTAACACTCCCTTAAATGCTACTGAATCATCACTTCTTCTAAAGACAGTAACACCAGTATCACTAAAAAGACAGTTGTAACCTATTTTGCATAATTGAGAAACTGAAAGCAAATTGTAATCTAAAGAATCTACAAGAAAAACATTGGAGATGGAATGGTCAGGAGATATAGCAATTTTACCAAGTCCTTTGACCAAACCTTGATTTCCATCCCCGAATGTGATAGCTCTTTGGGGATCTTCGTTTTTCTCATAGGAGGAGAACATCCTTTTCTCCCCTATCATGTGGTTTGTGCATCTGCTATCAATGTTCCAACTTGAGCCCCCAGATGCATAAACCTGCAAAACAATTTAGGCCTTGTTCTTAGGTACCCAAACAGTCTTGGGTCCTTTCACGTTAGAAACAAGCACCTTGGGTACCCAAACACAAGTCTTGGAGCCCTTGTTTTTACCCCCAACATATTTGGCAACTATTTTGCCTGATTTGTTAGTAAGCACATATGAAGCATCAAAGGTCTTAAATGAAATGTTATGATCATTTGATGCAACAAGAGATTTCTTTTTAGGCAATTTAACATGGTTTGATTGCCTAGAGCTAGAAGCCTCATTCTTATACATGAAAGCATGATGTGAGCTAGAATGAGATTTCTTAGCATGAATTCTCCTAATCTTGTGCTCAGGATAACCCGCATGATATAAAATGTAACCCTCGTTATCCTGAACCATGGGAGCCTTGCCCTTAACAAAATTAGACAATCTTTTGGGGGCATTAAGCTTGACATTGCTTCCATGTTGGAAACCAATGCCATCCTTAATGCCAGGGCATCTCCCATTATAGAGCATGCTCCTAGCAAATTTAAATTTTTTATTTTTCATTTCATGCTCATTAATTTTAGCAGTTAATGTAGCTATGTGATCATTTTGTTGTTTAATTAAAGCAAGGTGATCATGGATAGCATCTACATTAACATCTCTACATCTAGTGCAAATGGAAACATGATCTATTGTAGATGTAGAGGGTTTGCAAGATTTTAGTTCTTCTATCTTAGCATGTAGTGAAGCATTTTCATCTTTAAGACAGGAAATAGAAGCATTGCAAACATTTAAATCTTTAGCCTTAGAGATTAATTTATCATTCTCGAGTCTAAGGCTAGAAATTGATTCATTCAATTTATCAATCTTAGCAATTAAACTAGCATTATCATTTCTAAGATTGGTAATTGAATCATCATAAGCATTTAACTTTTCAACTTTAGCAATTAAATTAGCATTCTCAGCTCTAAGGTTGGAAACAGTGTCATGGAAAATGCTAAGCTCACTAGTCAATTTTTCACATTTCTCTATCTCCTGAGCATAAGCATTTTTCACTTTAACATGCTTTTTGTTTTCCTTAATAAGGAATTCCTATTGACTATCCAAGAGTTCATCCTTCTCATGAATGGCACCTATCAATTCATTCAATTTTTCTTTTTGTTGCATGTTTAAGTCGGCAAAAAGAGTAAGCAAATCGTCTTCATCATCACTAGAGCTACCCTCATCACTAGATGTTGTATATTTAGTGGAGGCTCTAGATTTTACCTTCTTCTTTTGTCGTCCTTTGCCATGAGACACTTGTGGCCAACATTGGGGAAGAGAAGTCCCTTGTTGACGGCGATGTTGGTGGCGTCCTCTTAGGAGGAGGAGTCAGTGGAGCTCTCATCGGAGTCCCATTCCTGACAAATGTGTGCATCGCCGCCCTTCTTTTTGTAGTACTTCTTCTCCTCCTTCCTCTTCCCACTTTTGTCGTTGCCCCTATCACTGACACTAGACATAGGACATTTTGCAATAAAATGACCGGGCTTACCACACTTGTAGCACACCCTTTTGGAACGGGGTTTGTAATCCTTCCCCTTCCTTTGCTTAAGGATTTGGCGAAAGCTTTTGATGATAAGCGCCATTTCCTCATTGTTGAGCTTGGAGGCGTCGATGGAGAGTCTACTTGATGTAGACTCTTCTTTGTTCTCCTCCGTCGCCTTGGATGCGACGGGTTGCACCTCGGGTGTGGAGGTGCCGCCTTGCTCGACAATTTGTTTGGAGCCTTTGACCATCAACTCAAAGCTCACAAACTTTCCTATCACTTCCTCGGAAGACATTAGCTTATATCTAGGATCACCATGTATTAATTGAACTTGAGTAGGATTACGAAATACGAGTGATCTAAGAATAACCTTGACCATTTCATGGTCATCCCATTTGGTGCTCTCGAGGTTGCGTACTTGGTTGACCAAGGTCTTGAGCCGGTTGTACATGGCTTGTGGCTCTTCTCCTTGGTTGAGGATGAATCGAGCGAGCTCCCCCTCGATCTTCTCTCTTTTGGTGATCTTGGTCACCTCGTCTCCTTTGTGCGCGGTCTTGAGCATGTCCCAAATCTCCTTGGCGCTCTTCAACCCTTGTACTTTATTATACTCCTCTCGACATAGAGAGACGAGGAGTATAGTAGTCGCTTGGGAGTTGAATTGCCGGATTTGGGCGACCTCGTCCGAGTCGTAGCCTTCATCCCCCATGGATGGTACCTGCGCTCCAAACTCAACAATGTCCCAAATGCTTGCGTGGAGTGAGGTTAGGTGATGCCTCATTTTATCACTCCACATACAATAATCTTCACCATCAAAAACCGGTGGTTTACCTAATGGGACGGAAAGTAAAGGAGTGCGTTTGGAAATGCGGGGATAGTGTAGGGGAATCTTACTAAACTTCTTGCGCTCATGGCGCTTAGAAGTGATGGACGCTGATGAGGACATCACTTCTATACATACAATGAATGGACCGATAACACAATCGCGTGCACGACAGCTAAATCTCCAGGTACATTCTACCCTAGTCAATTGTGTTTCAGAGCTTACGCTTGGGGCCATGGATGTTTTGAGGATTAGGAATCTTGGAGAGGACCAGTAAAGACTTGGGAAAGGCCTAGGTGTTGAGGAGGAGCAGCAAGGGCGTCCACAACAGGAAGTAGATCAAGTCCGAGTCGGCTGCGACTCTATCTCGGGTTCTAGGACCAGTCTACACTAAAATGGACGCCCAAGATGCATCCGGACTCCGATTGCGACGGACTGGATATGATTGGAATGATAACGAGATTATCTAACTAACCCAACTGGTTCCACCCTAAAATTCATCCGGAGTCAACGGGAATCGTCGAAACAAGTCAGCGTTCAGATTCTGTTTTGGTGCTGCGACACCGTCTGTTGGGCCGTTGGGCCGTGTATCGCGTCGGAGCCCATTAGGGGCGAGTCCAGGGGTCACGCACGCCCTAATACTCTATTTATTCAGCAGCCGCTGCCACATTTAGGTTTGGGTTTTGCTTAGATCAATTCTGTCAACGAACAGTGTCGCCGTCATCGGCTTGTGAGACCCCCTCCCGTAATCAATACAATTTTGGTTGCGTTTCTTTTCTGTTCTTGCTTGTGTTCTTGATTGCGCTTGCAGGGATAAGCCTTCGTGGCGAGGTCATTCGTGTGTCACGGGTGATAACCAACGGAGCCGTGGTGTAGTGATTGCGAGGAACCGTTCGCTCGGAGCCTTGGATCATCAACGTCGAGATCTCCACTCAATCAAATTATCGTATCTCATGGAAGATCAGGCCGCGTCTACTATCAATTGGTATCAAATTTCCAGCTTGCCCGTGAGGTATAATTCTACCTTTAGATTAGTTTTGTTTCGTCTCATAGTCCACAAAAAGCCAAAAAAATTACGATCAGTTTATTCCGACCTAAAACCATCGCCTTAGCCTTTGCACAATTCAGTTTTAGAGTCCGCAGTTCTGAGTTCATGTTCTAGTTGAGTTTGGTTGCTGAATTAGATTTGTTTTGGTTCAGTTTGATTGTGTCCATCTACTTCCATCCTACAAAACCGACCCTATCTACAAAACAGATCCTATCTCTAAAACCGACCCTATCCACAAAACAGATCCTATCTCTAAAACCGACCATATCCACAAAACAAATCCTATCTCTAAAACCGACCCTATCCACAAAATAGATCATATCTCTACAACCGACTCTATCCACAAAATAGATCATATCTCTAAAACCGACCCTATCCACAAAACCGAACTCCCATCCTTCCAACACCTCGCCAAAATCCTGATTCGGAGTCCAAATTTAAAACAGCCATAACTTTCGCCTCGGAACTCGAATCGGGCCCATTTTTTTCAAATCGCACAGAATTAAATTTCGTATCTGATTCTTTCCGGCATTGCCGGATTCACTATTTTTAAAATTCCCAAATTCGGCTTGGAAATAGAACTTCTCATTTTCCAAACATTTATTCTGATTTTAGGGCAAAATTGTAGAAATTCCAGAGGACGCGTCATTGCACAAAAAAATCTAAAACTTGGTGTGTTTTCTTCTTATGTGCTGCTGCAAAAGAGAAAAATATAAAAAAATATATTTGAAAAAAAATCGCAAAAAAATAGACAGAAAAAAAAGAAAAGAGTAGCGCATAAACAGAAACGCCAGTGTTCTGTGCACCTCTGTGATTATTTTGCCCCAAGCCTATTTTTTTGCTGCACCTAGATACTTGTACCTCCTTTCTTGTGCCTTGGTCCAACTGTTCTATTACATTTTTCTAGGCCAGCAACTAGGACGAGTACTTGGAACACTTATTCAGCATTGCAATCTGTTACTGACTTGTGTGCCACATATATATATATATTTAGTCAGCCTTCCCATAGCTCCAATTTTCTCTCGAGCAGAATAGGTACTTTTTTGCAATCACACCCACGCTCTTTGGACAGTCACACCGGTCACCGTTTGCCACCTGCAGTGCTGGTAAGAACGTTGTAAGAGCGGGGTAAGACACTTCATAATTTGTATTCCACCACCTCCACCACCACCCTGAGAGATAGTTGTACGGTTCACATTGTTTGTTGCCTTTTTGTCTCTGTTTTGTGCTAACAATGACAGGACCAAAGAATCAAATGGAAAAGGACAAGGGGCCTAAGCTTAACGACAATGAGTGTGTCTCTCAGATGGAATTGAAGGAGATGATGCGCGCGATGACTGAAGCTTTTAAAAAATATCAGGACTCTGCCTCGACATCCTATGAGCAGCTTGATCGACGAGTTGATGAACTTGCTACATGCATGGACGTACTGGAGGCTCGTCTCCCACCAACAACTCCAGCCCCAACTCACTCTCCTGTGGACGACGACGACGATGACGACGATGTTTATGCACCACTGCCACAACGCTTCGCACGTAATCGACAAGGTATGGGAGGTAATGGTAGACATCGTCATCATAATCCTGAACCAGACCATGATCCATTTGCTAAGATTAAGTTTTCTATTCCACCATTCATGGGTTCTTATGATGCTGAAGCTTACTTAGACTGGGAGATGACAGTAGAACAAAAATTTAATTCCCATCTTGTTCCTAGCAGCATAGGGTTAGACAAGCCACTAGTGAATTTAGAGATTTTGCTATCATTTGGTGGAATGAACTTGTTAACACACGTGCTGCACCACAAACATGGAATGCGTTAAAAGAGGAGATGCGAGCTCGCTTTGTTCCCCCTTCTTATAGACGTGATCTTCGAAAAAAATTGCAACACTTAGATCAGGGAGACATGTTGGTACATGAATACTACCAAGAACTTCAGAAAGGTATGCTACGATGTGGGGTAGTTGAGGATCCGGAGGATCAAATGGTTAGGTTTTATGGGGGATTGAGGCGGGAGATTCATGATATTATTGATTATAAAGAATATCATTCTATACAACGCTTGTTCCATCTTTCTATGTTGGCAGAAAAAGAATTGCAGGGTCGTCAACAACGGAGGAGCAGCACTTTCGCTCCACGCCAGCCACCGGCGCCAGCCAAGGCGTCATCATCTTCGGACGTACGGACGTCCACATCTTCCACTGTACCTTCGGGTGTTGCAGCAAAACCTGCTACGACCACCTCTTCCACAGGCCGCTCCTCCGACATCAAGTGCCACAACTGCCAGGGACTTGGTCATATTCAGCGAGATTGCCCCAGCAAACAGGCATACATTGCTACTGGTGATGGTGGGTATGTTAGTGCTTCTGATGTTGAAGATGAAGATACTGTTGGAGCTAACATTGCAGAGACTTATGATGGTGATGAAGAGGTTCTTGGTACAACAGCGACCGAGACCTATAAGGCCTTGATTGTGCAATGAGCTTTGAGTACCACGGCTAGTGACGACGACAACAGACAGCGCCACAACCTTTTCAACATGTTCCTCATCGTCAAGGACTGCCGTGTACATACCATCATTGACGGTGGTAGCTGCAACAACTTGGTGAACGTTGAGGTGGTCAAGAAGCTTGGCTTGACCACACGAGAGCATCCCCACCCTTATCACATTCAATGGTTTAACAACAGCGGTAAGTTCAAGGTAACAAAAACAGCAAGGGTGCATTTTTCTATTGGCTCTTACCATGACTTTGCTGATTTCGATGTGGTGACTATGGATTCTTGCTCTCTTTTACTGGGACGTCCTTGGGAGTTTGATACTGATGCTATTCACCATGGTAGATCTAATAAATATACTTTCATGCATAAGAGAAAGAAAATTGTGTTGCTTCCTATGACTCCCACTGAAATTGTCCACTTTGAACATGAGAAAAAGACTAATGCTAAGCAAAAAGGTGTTTTGAACTCTGAAAATCAGCAACCTATTAAGTTAAAAACTCCTACTTTGCTAGCTACTAGATCTGATCTTGATGAGTTACATGCCTCTGTTGGACTTTGCTATGCCTTAGTGTGCAAAAATGCTTTCTATTCCATTGATGATAAGTCTATTACTTTGCCACCGGCTATTGCTAACCCTTTGCAACAGTATATGGATGTGTTTCCCTCTGAGATACCCCCTGGATTACCACCTGAGTTGCCTCCAGATTTTCGGGTTAGTCCCACCTTTAACATTTCAGATTTGAAGCCATATATGGGTGACAAAGATGAGATCGAGTCGAGGACGACTCCAATTCAAGAGGAGGAGGATGATGAGGACATCACTTCTATACATACAATGAATGGACCGATAACACGATCGCGTGCACAACAGCTAAATCTCCAGGTACATTCTACCCTAGTCAATTGTGTTTCAGAGCTTACGCTTGGGGCCATGGATGTTTTGAGGATTAGGAACCTTGGAGAGGACCAGCAAGGACTTGGGAAAGGCCTAGGTGTTGAGGAGCAGCAGCAAGGGCGTCTACAACCGGAAGGAGATCAAGTCCGAGTCGGCTGCGACTCCATCTCGGGTTCTAGGACCAGTCTGCACTAAAATGGACGCCCAAGATGCATCCGAGTTCTAGGACCAGTCTGCACTAAAATGGACGCCCAAGATGCATCCAGACTCCAATTGCGACGGACTGGATATGGTTGGAAAGATAACGAGATTTCTAACCAACCCAACTAGTTCCACCCTAAAATTCGTCCGGAGTCAATGGGAATCGTCGAAACAAGTCAGCGTTCAGATTCTATTTTGGTGCTACGACACCGTCTGTTGGGACGTTGGGCCGTGTATCGCGTCGGAGCCCATTAGGGGCGAGTCCAGGGGTCACGCACGCCCTAATACTCTATTTATTCAGCAGCCGCCACCACATTTAGGTTTGGGTTTTGCTTAGATCAATTTTATCAACGAACATTGTCGCCGTCATCTGCTTGTGAGACCCCCTCCCGTAATCAATACAATTTTGGTTGCGTTTCTTTTCTGTTCTTGCTTGTGTTCTTGATTGCGCTTGCAGGGATAAGCCTTCGTGGCGAGGTCATTCGTGTGTCACGGGTGATAACCAACGGAGCCGTGGTGTAGTGATTGCGAGGAACCGTTCGCTCGGAGCCTTGGATCATCAACGTCGAGATCTCCACTCAATCAAATTATCGTATCTCACGGAAGATCGGGCCGCGTCTACTATCAGACGCGGCGTTGGATCTGGATGTGGAGGGCGACGAAGAATCGGTCTCGTAGTAGACCACTTTGTTCATTCTCTTCTTCTTCTTGTCGCCACTCTTATGTGTCTTGACGTGTGAAGGGGATCCTTCCTTCTTTTTGTTGCCAAACTCTTTTGAGGGAGCCTTCCTGTGGCTTGTAGGCTTGTCACCGCCTGTCACGATCTCCATCTTGGCTTGATCTCCCGACATCACTTCGAGTTGTTAGACTCTAATGAAGTACCAGGCTCTGATACCAATTGAAAGTCGCCTAGAGGGGGGTGAATAGGCGGAATCTGAAAATTATAAACTTAAGCACACACTACAAGCTGGGGTTAGTGTTAGAATTAAAATCGAGTCCAAAAGAGAGGGCGAAAAACAAAACAACAAAGAAATGAAGCGGATGACATGGTGATTTGTTTTACTGAGGTTTGGTTCGTGAGAACCTAGTCCCCATTGAGGTGGTCACAAAGACCGGGTCTCTTTCAACCCTTTCCCTCTCTCAAACGGTCACTTAGACCAAGTGTGCTTTCTCCTTAACCAAACGGGTCACTTAGACCCCTCACAAGGACCACCACAACTTGGTGTCTCTTGCTTTGATTACAAGTGTCTTGAGAACAAGAATAGAGGAAGAAGAAAGTGATCCAAGAACAAGAGCTCAAAGAACACGAACAAAACTCTCTCTCTAGTCACTAGGTGTTTGGAATGAGTTTGGGACTTGGAGAGGCTTTGATTCTTTTGAATTGTGTCTTGTATTGATTGCACTAGCTCTTATATTGAATGAGATGTCTGAAAAACTTGGATGCTTGGAGTGGTGGTGGTTGGGGGGTATTTATAGCCCTCAACGACCACATAGCCGTTGGGGAGGCTGTCTGTCGATGGGCACACCGGACAGTCCGGTGCGCCAGCCACGTCACCCTACCGTTAGGGTTCTGAAGAATCTGACCGTTGGAGCGCTGACTTCATGTTGCACCGGACAATCCGGTGCTGCACCAGACAGGTACTGTTCACTGTCCGGTGCGCCTCTGACGCCTGCTCTGACTTCTGCGTGCACTATTCACGCACTGTTCATGCTTTTGCAGACGACCGTTGCGCTTGGAGCCGTTGCTCCGCTTGGTGCACCGGACAATCCGGTGAATTATCGTGCAGTGGCTTTTCTGAAACCCGAAAGTGGCAAGTTCAGAGTGTACGGTCCCTGGTGCACTGGACACTGTTTGGTGGCACACCGGACAGTCCAGTGCGCCAGACCAGGGAGCTCTTCGGTTTCTTTTGCTCCTTTCTTTTGAACCCTAACTTGATCTTTTGTGTTGAACCTTTAGCACCTGTAGAATATATAATCTAGAGCAAACTAGTTAGTCCAATCATTTGTGTTGGGCATTCAACCACCAAAATCATTTAGGAAAAGGTTTGACCCTATTTCCCTTTCAATTATGTTAATGGGAACATGGAGCGACCACCCGGGAAAACAGTGCTACCACAAGGGTTTAATGGGACGCCCTTGGCTGATTAACTAGGAAAGCTAGTGGATGACTACCTTACCTAAAAGGGGCAAGGGCAGTAGGGGAGTGGTCAGTGTAGGGAGGTCCTTGGGTTGATTTTGTTATGATGGCGGTTAGGCGAAGGATTCCTGCACTGGAGCTTCCTATAAACTGTAGCGGGTTTTCTGAAACAAGTGGAACTTTGTAAAGGCCTCACAGTGTTACCCTGCCTCGCCTCCTCGGTAGAGGTGTATGGGATTGACCGTCTCTTGGCAGATGGGTAACATGACTTGTGGGTAAAGATGTGCAACCTCTACAAAGTGTAAAACTGGTATACTAGCCGTGCTCACGGTGATGAGCAGCTCGGACCCTCACATGATTAATCTATGGAATTAAAACTCAATTTGTCATTTGCATCGCATTGGGATTATTTTGTTATTACCTTTATTTATTATTACTATGGTTTGTATTCACTTACACTTAGTAACTGCTAATAAAATTTTATGTTGCTAATATTCCTTGCTAATATTATTTTATGTTGCCTCAAGATTAAATTCTCATTTAGAGAAGCAACGTCTTGCTAGAAAGAACTTGTGTTATTCTTCTTATCTAATCCCTCTTGCTTTATTCTCCATAAACTTATTAGTTGTATTGATTTGTCAATTCCACATTCTTTGAAAGTAACACTCTTTGCAAGCAAAGGACTTAGTTTTATACTCCGATAATTGTGCTTCTTGTTCTAACCACTAATCAAGGGATCAAGTTTGGGTTTAGAGTTTTAATTTTCAGGTTTCCCCTATTCACTCCCCTCTAGGCGACTTTCAATTATTATATTATTTATTTGGATTTTCATTTAAGAAGAAATGCTATTAAATATCCAAAATCAATCATGAGCAATCAAAAATTATTTCCAATGCAAATAAATAACAAACACTTGAATGTAAAATTTATTACCTTAATTACCATTAATAACTAAATACATTATTTTTAGTTGATGGTTTTTATAGTGTTACACTCTGGCTGTCTGGTGGGACCCTGAGGTCAGCACCACCTGATCCCAAGTTCATAGTGCGACGCATGATTTCTGCCAGGATCCGGGGAAATTCAGTTGGGATCCAACGGACTCTGCCCCCTGCAACTATAAAACCGGGCGTCGTGCCTCTCCTCGCCCCATTGCCCATATTGGCAATTGAATCCGTGAGCGAGTTTGGGGAATTGGGGGCCGCCTTATGATCGGAGACACCACCGCTATGGGTCTTCATCCGCGTCGCCGATAGGGACCCGATGTCTGGCCAGGGAGCTTCACGGTATGGTGGGGAAGGTGTGTGTACCTTCACCCAGCGGGATCGTCGCCCGTTGAACCGAGAATTGCTTGCCATGTTCGTAGCACCGCCACGGAGCCGCGGTATGACGAGGTCAACGTTCTCCACTGTGTCACTCCAGTAAGACACTATCCAGCCTGCTTCGCTACTTCGCTCTCATCGTGTAGTGTCGTTCGGATCGGAGAATAATGCGATGGATCGCTGGGATGATTCCTCACTGGTCATAGCACCGCCGCAATTGAATGGTGCCACCGCAGGTGCCACCGCAGTCGTGTGCACGATGGAGATGATGTGTCCCGCGTCGTTGATCTGGTCGGGATTATAGCAAGGATACCCCTTCGTTTAATTAGTTGTGTACCGTTGATCGATGATCAGGCCATCCTAATTAGATCTAGGCGTGGAAGGGTGTGAGGCGTTGATCCTCGATCGAGTGGCTCCTGACGCGTACCGGTTCGAGATTATCTGCATCTAATCTAGGTTGTGTGCTTTAGATCGAACTACCTGTTGCCGTTTACTAAAAGGAGTCCCTGAAGTTTTTTAAAATAAACCCGCCATCCTTAGGCAGTGTAAAACCTTTACACTTAGGTCCCAGGAATCTATAGATTAGCTCTAGAATCTATTTTAAATGCAAAATAAATGTTAAAAATGTCTTAAAATTTATTTAGCCCATAACTTTTGTATTTTAACTCCGATTTAGTTCGTTAAAGTTGCGATAGCTTCATAATAAAATTGTCTACGCAGTAACAACACTATTTTTATCACACCATATACTTTTATAATTAGATATTTACTCAACCTATGTTTAGTAGATTAATCTCTCTCATCAAAATTAATCTGTCCATACTTATAATTTGACTAAAATATGATCTCTAGTCACGTTATATCTTACAATAAAGTTGAAATAGTTCCTTATTTAGAATAACTTTCTCACAAGATTTATATTAATCAACATAGAATATATTTTATTGCTTAATCGTATAACTCTTCTGAAAATCATATCTTTTCAACCGTAACTCTGATTTTAGTGATTCTCAAACCTACGATCTCGTAGCGACGTGTAGAACATTAATGTGGGGTTTGTTTCCATCTTTGGTGTGATGCTATGTTTACCTATTGCATGCCTGTCTATATGTCACACCCGGTTTTGGAAGACAAACCGAATGTGAACCATGTACGTGCCAGGATCAGAAACTCACGTACACAGTGATTACATAATTGGACATCATCACACATTGCTTAATGTAAATAGAGGAAAGGTACTTTTATTACAATAAGATGTCCAAGTCATCCACGAAGTCTATTACATAGCATAGTCGTTAATATCATCAAAGTGCGGAAATACGAAACGTAGTAGATAAGGCCTACATAGGCAGCTGACTAGAGGTTTGCCACTCAGAAAAACTAGAACTCGTCGTAGTCCTGAAACTCATCAAAGTCCTCCATGTTGCCAGCTGAAAGGGAAATCGGGTTAACCATTTCCTATAATCGATTTTGGTGGTTGACATCCAACACAAACCACATGGACTAACTAGTCTGTCTAGATATCATCTATTACAGGTGCATTAGGTTCAACACAAACCAAGAAAGAAATCAAGTTAGGGACACAATAAAAAATGGAGCAAAAGGACTTGAGTGTGCTGATTTTTGGCGCACCGGACACTCTCTGGTGCACCAGGCCCGTACACTCCCAAACAAGCCACTCTTGGGAATTCAGTAGGCACGCTCCACTATAATTCACCGGACTGTCCGGTGTTCACTGGACTGTCCGGTAAACCAGAGGAGTAATGGCTCCCTGCGTGGCAACGGTCGACTACGCAGAGCTACAGTGCTGAACAGTGCCATGGCAGAAGTCGGACCATAGAAGTCAGAGGGCACCGGACTGTCCGGTGTGGCACCGGACTGTCCGGTGCAGCAAGACGACAAGACATTCCAACAGTCAACTGCTCCAAACCCTAACGGATGTGCTGACGTGGCACGCACCGAACTGTGCACAGTGATTGTTCGGTGGCGCATCAGACTGTCCTGTGCACCCATCGCCAGCAAGCTGAAGCAACGACTAGTAAGTGGTTGGGGGCTATAAATACCCCCCCAATCACCTCATTCACTTACATCCAAGTTTTCTGAACATCCCATTCATTGCAAGAGCAAAAGACTTCACTCCAAGACACAACCAATAGATCAAACCCTCTCCAAGCCTCCAAACCAACTCAATTCCATTAGAGACTTGAGAGAGGGTGTTTTGTATTCTTTTGTTGCTCTTGTTGCTTGGATTGGCCTTTTCTTTTTCCCTTCTTATTCTCAAGAGTCTTGTAAGCGAAGTAAGAGGCACCAAGTGTGTGGTGGTCCTTGCGGGGTCTTAGTGACCCGTGAGATTAAGGAAAAGGCTCACTCGGTCTAAGTGACCGATTGAGAGAGGGAAAGGGTTGGAATAGACCCGGCCTTTGTGGCCTCCTCAACGGGGACTAGGTTCTTTGGAACCGAACATCGATAAAACAAATCACCGTGTCTACTCGCTTTGATTTCCTCTCTCTAACGTTTCCTTGCTATTATTGATTTGAGTTTGCTCCCATACGTCATCCGCATCCTTTGAGCAACTCCTAGCAAGAGAAACAATCTTTCGGACTTGAATTTAATTCTAACGCTAACCCTGGCCTTTAGTGTGCGTTTAAGTTTATAAATTTTAGGTTTTGCCTATTCACCCCCTCTAGGCGACTTTCAATTGGTATCAAAGCCAGTGCTTCATTAAGAGTCTAACCAACTCAAAGTGATGTCTAGAGATCACGCCAAGAGGGAGATCGTGACCGGCGACAAGCCCGCGGGCTCGGGGAGGACTCTCTCAAGGGAGTCTGGCAACAAGTTAAAGGAGGAATCTTCTTCCTCCACCAAGTCACTTATGAGGGGTGACAAGAAGAAGAAGAAGAAAATGAAGAAGGTGATCTACTAGAGACCGACTCTTCATCACCCTCCACATCCGGCACCGAGTCTACAACTTCGACGCGCGACGAGCACAAGAAGTATGGTAAGATGCCACTTCGTTATCCCCGCATTCCTAAACGCGCTCCTCTACTTTCGGTACCCCTAGGCAAACCACCATATTTTGATGGTGAAGATTATTGCATGTGGAGTGATAAAATGAGGCACCATCTAACCTCACTCCATGGAAGCATATGGGATATTGTTGAGTTTGGAGCACAGGTACCACAGGTGGGAGACTAAGATTATGACTCGGACGAGGCCGCCAAATTAGGCACTTCGACTCCCAAGCAACTTCTATACTCCTTGCCTCCTTGTGTCGAGAGGAGTATAATAAGGTGCAAGGGTTGAAGAATGCCAAATAAATTTGGGACGTCCTCAAAACCGCGCACGAAGGGTTCAAGGTGACAAAGATCACCAAGCGAGAGACGATCGAGGGCGAGCTCGGTCGATTCGTCCTCAACAAAGGAGAAGAGTTGCAAGCGATGTATAATCGACTCAAGAACATGGTGAACCAAGTGCGCAACCTTGGGAGCACAAAGTGGGATGACCATGAAATGGTCAAGGTTATTCTTAGATCACTTGTTTTTCGTAATCCCACTCAAGTGCAACTAATCCGTGGAGACCCTAGATATAAACAGATGTCTCCCAAGGAAGTAATTGGCATGTTTGTGAGCTTTGAACTTATGATCAAAGACTCCAAACACATTGTCAATTTGGAGCAAGGCGCCACCTCTATGCCCGAGGTGCAACCCGTTGCATTCAAAGCAATGGAAGAGAAGAAGGAGGAGTCTACACCAAGTAGGCTTCCAATCGACGCCTCCAAGCTCGACAACGAGGAGATGGCGCTCATCATCAAGAGCTTCCGCCAAATCCTCAAGCAAAGGAGGGGGAAAGACTACAAACCCTGCTTCAAAAGGGTGTGTTAGCGATGTGGTAAGTCTGGTAACTTTATCGCTAAATGTCCATATTCTAGTGAAAGTGACAGGGACGAAGACAAGAAGGGGAAGAAGAAAATGGAAAAGAAGTACTAAAAGAAGAAGCACGGCGAGGCGCACATGGTGCGGGAATGGGACTCCGACGAGAGCTCCACCGACTCCGCCTCCGACGAGGACGCCGCCAACATCGCCGTCAACAAGGGACTTCTCTTCCCCAATGTTGGCCACAAGTGTCTCATGGCCAAGGACAGCAAAAAGAAGAAGGTACACTCTAGAGCTACTCCAAAATACACTACATCTAGTGATTAAGGTAGCTCTAGCGATAATGAAGAAGATTTAATTTCACTCTTTGCCAACCTTAGCATGGACCAAAAGAAGAAATTGAATTAATTAATTGAAACCATTAACGAGAAGGATGATCTCTTGGAATGCCAAGAGGACTTGCTCGTTAAGGAAAATAAGAAATTTGTTAAGTTGAAAAGTGCTTATGCTCTAGAAGTAGAGAAGAATGAAAATTTAACTAAGGAGCTAACCATGTGCAATGATTCAATTTCTTGTCTTAGAATTGAGAATGATAAAATAGTTTTTAAGATTGAAAAATTGAATGTTTGCAATGAATCAATTTCCTGTCTTAGAGATGAGAATGATAGATTAAATGCTAAGATAGAAGAGTTGCATGTTCGCAAACCATATACATCTACTATCGAGCATGTTTCCATTTGCACTAGATGTAGAGATAAAAATGTTGAAGCTATTGATGATCACATTACTATGATTAAACAACAAAATGATCACAGAGCTAATTTAACTGCTAAAATTGCTGAGCATGAGCTAGAAAATGAAAAGTTTAAATTTGCTAGAAGCTTGCAGTATAATGGGAGACGCCCTGGCATTAAGGATGGTATTGGTTTCCAACAAGGAAGCCAAAGCAACACCAAGCTTAATGCCCCTAAGAAATTATCTAATTTTGTAAAGGGCAAGGCTCCCATGGTTCAGGATAGAGAGGGTTACATTTTATATCTTGCAAACTATCTTGAGCACAAAATTAGGAAAATTCATGTTAGAAAACCTCACAATGTTTCTCATCATGCATTTATGTATAAAAATAAGGCTTCTAGTTCTAGGCATTCCACTCATGTTAAAATGTCTAAAAAGAAAATTCCTAATGCATCAAATGAGCATAACATTTCATTTAAGACTTTTGATGCTTCTTATTTTTTAACTAACAAATCAGGCAAAGTAGTTGTCAAATATGTTGGGGGCAAACACAAGAGTCCCAAGACTTGTGTTTGGGTATGTAACACCCTAGGCTTTAAGGGACAAAGCCGGGTGCATCTCATACATGCGCCAAAGAAGACAACATATATAATAACAGAGTGTATAGAGATAAATGTCACAATAAAATCAGAGTAATTATTACATAGCGGAAGTCTTACAAGATAAAAGATAAATATAACAGGATCTAAAATCCATCCTTGGCGCCAGAAAGTCAACTGGGAGACGATGACCTAGACCTTTCACGAACACAGCGTAACATCCACCATGCGCCTCATCCAGTGGTACCTGTTCTTGACCTATGGGGGTGTGAGACAGCAAGGGTGAGCTCACACATGATCATAGCTCAACAAGTTGTGGGGAATAATGTGGCATGAACTCGCCAAAGGTAGGAGTTCATGTGATGTGTAAGGCTGATCAACAATAGAGGTTAAAGCTGAGCATTGCTTTTAACTAGTTGGTCAAAATTTTATTAGCAGTTACTAAATGTAAGTAAATACCAAACCATAATAAATAATAATAGAACAAAATTAACAAATCCCATGCAATGCATATGACAAATTGAGTTTAGGTTCCATAATTTAACCATGCGAGAGTCCTGAGCTGCTCTTGACCGTGAGCTCGGCTAGTATATCAGTTTTACACTCTGCAGAGGTTGCACCCTTTACCCACATGTCGTGTTTCCCATGTCGCTAGGGTTTGCAAGGCCCTTAGACACTACCGAGGTGAATGGCTAGGGATCCACTACGAGGCCTTTACAAAGTTCCACTAGCTTCCAAAAACTCGCTACAGTTTATGGGAAGAGCACTTGCAAGAATCCCTCGCCTGACTGGCATCACAGCAAAATCAACCCGAGAACCTCCTTACATGCAACTCCCCTACTGTCCTTGCCCCTTTCGGGTAAGGTAGTCTTTCACTAGCTTTCGTAATTAGTTAGCCAAGGGGTCCCATTCCTCCCTTGTGGTGGCACGTGTTTCTCAAGTTAAGCTCCATGTTCCAATTAACAATAATATAATGATCTGGACATGAACATAAATAAAATAGCATAATAATTGGAACATGGACATAAAGTAGTACTAATCCCAAAACCATATAAAGCAATAGCAAAAACTACCCATGTGATTTAGGGGTAAGCAAGGTAAAAAGGATAACAGACTAGGGTGACCTATTGGGTCCCATCAAAATTAAACCTATGCATTGAATAATGATAATAAAGAATATTATTAGGTAACAAAAGTGGATCAAGGGCACAACTTGCCTGGCACTTGAGATTCCAGTTACTAGGGTGATTCTTCAGATCCTCGTGACCGCACTGTTAGTCGTAGCAATACAAACAGACATGGTGTAGACAAAATTAACATCACACCAAACATAAGAACATACTGCATAATAATGATCTATGCTAAGCTACGAGATCGCGGGAACGAGAACCACTAAAATCAGAGTTACTATTAAGGAGTTATGACTTTATAGAGGATTTATGTGATTAAAATGTTAAACTATATTACAAATTGATTAGTATAAATCATATGAGAGGTTATTCTATAAATAATTATCTCAACTTTAATCTAAGTCATAAATTAATCATAGATCATATTTTAATAGTTAATGATGAGCACATTAACAAGGCTAACCCAAATAAGTTAAGTAAAGATCTAGTCATAAAATAATGAGACATGGAATAAGAAATGTTGTTATTGCATTGTAAATATTTATACGAGACTAACGCAACTTGAACGGATCAAATCGGAATCATAGATTTTAAGTTATGAATTTCTAATGATTTTATGTGTTTTGTACCAGATTAAATAGGATACAAATTTTAATGTGACTTTCAGGTGAAAACAGTGGTACTAGATGATAAACCATAATATTACAAAATTATAGAAATTGAAATGGACCAAAAAGGAGTCAAAATGAATTTTATATGAATTTTACAAGTTTCTACAATTATTTTTATATTAAAAATCAATTTCTATACTTAATTATTTAATTCCTCGGTTTTCTGGACTGCGTGCCAAATACCAGAGAGTTCCGGGGTGAAACTATAAAATTTCTATAGACTCAGACTGTCACCAGAACGTACCGCGGGTTGATTCACCTAAAATACAGGGTCTCTTATGTGAAAGTGTCACGACGAAGGGGTACGGTGGTGATCTAGCTGTTGGATCTAAAGCATACAGGCGCAGATTATATCATGCACTGGCCGAAGCAGTACGCGATAACTGCCCTTGGATCCGAGATCCACGGTCCAGATTTAAAATAGCCAAATCGTTTTCTATGCGCCCAATCTAGATCGAACGGCACGGATGAATCCTATGAATCAGTATGCAACAGTCTGATCTCAGCCGCACACATGAAATCAATGGCCATCGGGTCCTCACCCACCTCCAGCACGCAGGCCAGCGACTCGGGATTCCCACACGGTGGCGCTCGCCGGTGAGCCCACCCTGCCCAGCGAACGAAGGCGCAATTCCCAAATCCACTAGGTGCTACGCAGAGGGGGTGTTAATGCGAACAGGGTGAGGAGAATTTTACCATAAGTCGAAGTCACTAAGCCGTGGGTCCATGGTACAACACAGAGCGCCACCATTTTTGGAAAGTCGGTGAGGAATTGAGGCGGTGTCCGGCCGTTCCCACACCGGGCAAATCTACAAGCTAGTCTCCACATACAGCCGGTACTCCTCCTTCACAATCCTAGGTCCGAATGACGGCGATGCTGGTTCTACGGCGCGGCGGCACACACACCCTTCTTCCTACAACTATGGCGCATGGCGTGGTGAACAGGGCCCCAACTGGTAGAGTAGGCGAGGACGCCCACGCTTTTATACCCGGATTATGACCACATCATCCCCAGCTTGGTGGATTCGAGTAGATATAAGGACTCCGAGCTTCCCGGTTGAGTTTGTTGCCGAGCACACGCGATTCCACTTGGGGAGGAAGAACGAGTTGTCAAGGCGGCCCAGCTCGGTCGGATCGGAGGCGGAAAAGTGGGTTCAGCCACGGGTTTGCAGCCGAATTTGCTGTCCGGCTAGTATTGTGGAGGCGGTAGTTAGGGCGCAACAGGCAATCCCGGCGGCGCGGATCTAGGTGTAGCCATGACCGAGCCATGGCGATCGGATTCCGCACGCTGGTGGAAGAACTGGTGCGTGAGACTGGCGGCCCGACCCCATAGTTCAGCGACCCAAGCTGTTCCAACAGAGCAACGAGGGGAAAGTGAGGCTGAGTTGTGGGCCCCACCAGGCAGCCGCTGAGAGGGAGAGGAGCGCGGGAGTTACGTGGGCTGCGCGCAAGAAAATGAAATGGGCTGGCACGGAGAAAAAAATCCAGAAATGGGCTGAGATAGGTGAGAGTTGGCCCAAGCGCAGGAAATCCTTCCTTTTCTTTTCTATTTTCTTCTCAATTTCTAGTTTCCCTTTTCAAATTCAAGTTTAAAATTCATAGCTTCAATTCAAATCTGAGTCTCAAATTTGGTCATAAATGCAACAACACATGAAACCCAGCATCATGCAATTATAGTTTTTTATTTGAGTTATTTATTTATTTATTTACTTGTTTCTGTTTCATGCATAATTCATAAATGGATAGCTCCCTCAAACAAATAATTTACATTCATATTATTTATTTGCTGATTTTCATATTTATATTTTTTAATTTTAAATAATTTCAAAGGTAAGAAAATTATTATTGAAAGGTACTCCAATTTAGAGTTTGTAGAGAGTTTTACTAGATCTCCATTAATTGGATATGCACATAGAAAAAAACTAGATAATCTCTAAGGGTTCCATGATCCCAAAACACTTTTATATATGTGTTTATTTATTTTATCATTTTTTTCTTATACATATTTTAGGGCTTTACAGGGTACCCAAGGTGCTTGTTTCTAATGTGAAAGGACCCAAGACCGTTTGGGTACCTAAGAACAAGGCCTAAACTTGTTTTGTAGGTTTATGCATTCGGTGGATCAAGTTGGATAATCGATAGCGGGTGTACAAACCACATGACAAGGGAGAAGAGAATGTTCTCCTCATATGAGAAAAATGAAGATCCCCAAATAGCTATCACATTCGGGGATGGAAATCAAGGTTTGGTCAAAGGTTTGGGTAAAATTGCTATATCTCCTGACCATTCTATTTTCAATATTTTTCTTGTAGATTCATTAGACTACAATTTGCTTTCTATTTCTCAATTATATAAAATGGGCTACAACTGTCTTTTTACTGATATAGGTGTTACTGTCTTTAGAAGAAGTGATGATTCAATAGCATTTAAGGGAGTGTTAGATGGTCAGCTATATTTAGTTGATTTTAATGATAACCAAGCTGAATTATATACTTGCTTAATTGCTAAGACTAATATGGGTTGGCTCTGGCATTGCCGGTTTGCCCATGTTGTGTCACACCCGGTTCTGGGGGCAAAACCGAATGCATAGCATATGTGTGCCAGGATCCATTTTCCACACATATGTTGACGTCACAAGTGTAATATATCAAAAGACAATGCAATAAAGGCATAAGGATAGTAGAATAACTTTATTACATCATTCAGACATAAGTATCTTAAATAGTATCATCAAAGTATAGAGGAAATAACATGGGTGATCTCCCACAGGAAGATGACCGATGCATCGTTAGACTCAGTATTCATCAAAATCACCATCAAAGTCTTCTTCATCACCCTCTGATCAAAGTCTTCTTCATCACCCTCTGGCGCCAGAACTGACGAAGTTTTTTCAAAAGGAAAAAGAACCTTCGGCAACAGAAAGTCCTGCCAAGCCAAAGAAGAAAAGAAGAATTATGCAAGTGGCCAATGTTATTCATCAGACACCACCACCAACATCGGCGGCGAAAATAATTGAAAGCGATGTTACTGCCGAAACCACAGCCACCAGAGCCGAAACTACCGGAGCCGAAGCCACCGGAGCAACCGTCGAAGCTGAAGCCACTGGAGCCGAAACTGAGATCACCGAAGATCCTAATCTAGAAACCACACTTGGTGATATTGATAACATACTTCTGAAAATGGCTAAAGAAGAAGCTGCTGCGGTCGCGGTGGACTCGACGATTGAGAAAGGAAAAGGGCAGATTGAAGACACTTTGGAAGAAGAAAACTTTAATTTTCAAGATATACTTGGACAAGAGTTATCAGAGGCTGAAAAAGAAGAACTAAAGAAATATGATATATCCTGTGGATACAAACCAGGGGCTCTGCTGTTTGGCGGAGTCAATGAAGGAAAACTGAGATGTCTTCGGAATCGAACCGAGGCTAAAGTTGTTAGAACTTTCTCAAAGAATGTTGGGCTGCCGAAGATTGAAGCAGACTTGTGCAGATACCAACGACAACATATCGCCGGGAGCTTGTTCTATGCTAATTTCAAGGTAAAAACTCTCAACTTTTACTGTTTTTTGAATTAATATGTTTCCTAACGAAGGTTGTTTTGCCAGAGTATATTATTAAGTAAAGTGCTAAGGATGCAACAAGATCTCGAAGACCAGAAAAATGAAGCTACTATCAGAGATCTAGAAAATAAAGTCGAAAGCTACGAAGCTGCTATGAAGAAAAAGGACTTCAACATTCAAGAACTTGAACATAAAGCTAAAGATCACGAGGCTGCCTTGGAGAAAAAGGACTTCGTAATTCACTCTATGGAGGGCTCGCTAGCTGAAGCTCAAGCTGAAATTGACAAATTAAACAACGAATTGCTCATAAAATTAGAGAAATCTGAGCAGGAAAAGAAGAATCTTGAAACAAGTCTCAAGGCCGAAATTGAAAAGAATTCAAATTTGCAAAAATTACTGAAATAGCTTTAGGAAAAATGCTTAGATTTCGGCAACCGATGCGTGCAGCGGCTGAAAAATGTGTTTCACTCAATTGGAGCCAGCTCTGATAAATTTACACCTTCAGCTGAAAACCTGCCAAGCACCTTCGAATACATTGAGGGCGAAGTTGATGCATGCCAATGTTGGGGACTTGTTCTCAAACGCTAAGAGTTAGGAACAAGGCAACATAAAAGTGTTAAATGTTAAAGTCCTTTGTCCTTCGAAGCATTATCTCCCTTCGGATATAATGAATTTCGGACGAAGGTCATGAAGGACAAACCTTCATGAGCACAATAAATGATAAAGAAGGATTCATACACAAGATATGGAAAAATAATATAAACACTTTAAAGGTTATTATTAACTTATTTTAATTTACATTGCTGTATTTACAATGACAAATTATGAATGTACCTTTGGCTCGAAGAAAAGCAAGGGTACAAGCGTGACGTGAGAGCAAACGCCAAGTCAACGTGAACAGTATGTGAATACTGTTCATCTATTTATAGGCAAGGGACGCAGCCCATGTAAAATTACATTCATGCCCTTTATATTTGCCAATAACACTATAGTAATCCCTCGAGGTCTAATTTGCCTTTTCATCTTTAAGTCGGTTCCCCTTTTCTACTGTCATGCCGAAGCTTTCCCGTGTACAGCTTCGTAATCACCTTGTCCTTCGTCATAATCATCCTTCGTCTCGCTCAGGCTTCGTCCTAACCATGCTCTGTATGCTCATGATCCGGATCCGAAGATACCTGTTCACATATTTCACTTGGAAAACATTATCAAATCATGTTTTTGAGGACCTTCGGAAGCCGAAGGCCCCCAACAGTAGCCCCTCGCAATATTAATTTGCTAGAATAATAAATTCAGATTGCGATATGGACGAAGGCCTTAAGCCGAAGGTCCGAAAAAACACCTTCCCTTTGCTAGAATAGCAATAGTCGATGACAAGTAGGGCCCTGCCACTTGCAACGTACTGGGCGTACAAATAAGAACGCACCGCTAGCACTTTTAGCACGCTTTCTTGCCACCGGCTCCTGCCTTCCTAATTTTTAGCTCTTTGCACACCAACGCCTGCCTGGCTCTTTACATTTTTAAGCTTCGTCTTTGAGAGCATTTTTCCTAGCATTTTCGAAGATGTCTGAAGACAAGAAAACCGTCACTGAGTCGAAGCTAAGCCTTTTCGAAGAGATGAATCTCGGCTTCCTTGAATCAATAGCAAAGACAAATACAGAGAAGATTACTAGGGAGATTTTAGAGGGTTTGTCTGAAGACACTGGTGATAGTGACAGCTATGATGTGGAAAGTGGCGGTGAAGATTCCGAAGATCGACCTTGGCGACCAAGCCATGCAGTTTTTGGAAAATCAAGCATTAAACAAAGCCATCTTGTCAATATGAGGGGCAGATATTTTCGGGATTTATCTATTGTAAGGGCTGACGAAGGAGAGAAAACTTGTCCGACTCCTAAGGAAAATAAAGTCGTGATATTCCGAAGCTTCTTTAAGGCTGGACTTCGGTTTCCTTTGAGCAGTTTCGTGGTAGAAGTTTTGAAGATATTTGAAATCTACCTTCATCAAATTACTCCTGAAGCAATCATAAGGATGGGAATCTTCGTGTGGGCCGTAAAGAGCCAAGGTTTGGAACCAAATGCAAAAAGTTTCTGCAATATGCATGAGTTATTGTATGAGACGAAACCATGGGGTAAGGAGCAGTATCACAACAATTTTGGCTGTTATAGATTCGGTGCCCGCTCTGGGTCAAGCTGTCCCGTGCCAACTTTTCGGAAAAGATGGCCTGGGGACTGGATGAAGGAATGGTTTTATGTGAAAAACGACTTGACAACGCGAGAAGATATTAAAGGTATCATTATGCGCCCTATCTGGTAGCGCTTCGGCCTTCGAAAGCCGAAGGTGGAAGTTGACGAAGCAGCCGAAGAATGCCGGAGAGCCTTCGGAGTGGTTTGCTCTTTCATCGGAACAAGGGATTTGATTCAAGAACACATTGCCTTCAGAGTATGGCCACTTGCAGATAAGTGGGAAATGCCAAGGAAACCGTCAGCGAACCTAACAAAGGCGGACTAGTAAGGTTAAAATTCACCTTCAAATATGGAGATAAGTTCGTCGAGCCAGATGACGACTGGCTAAAAAGTATTGAGGCCGTAAGCGATGAGTTGCTTGGGCCATACTCAAAGGCAGAAGATACTGCTCTATCTGCAGCCTTCGGAGGCCAGAAAAAGAAAAGGCTCAACCGAGTATTTGATGCCATCGGGTTCGTATATCCTGACTACTGTTACCCAACACGGGGTCAAAAAAGGAAAGATACGGTGTCTACGAAGGAAGCTGCCTCAGCCGCTCTTAGTGAGCCAGCGCCAAAGAGGAAAAAGATAAAGGTTCTTACACACCGTCCACGCTATATTGAACCGGCCACAGTGCCTGAGTTTGTCGGTGAATCCTCTTCGGCCCCTGAAGCCAAAGAGGCGACTCCCCTGAAGAATATTGAAGAGCCGGTCACAATGCCGGAAACAAAGAAAATAGAAGAACCGAAGGCTGAAGAAACAAGGACATCTGAAATTTTAAGTCCTTCAGCAAAAGTTGAAATACCAAAAAGCCAAAAGGGTCCAGCATTGACCCCCAAAAGAAAAAGGATGGTTAATGTACTGGATGTATTGGAGACAATAAAGTCTTCAAGCAGCACTACGAAGAAAATTGCCGAAACTCCTGAAGTGCAAATCGAAGCCTTTGAGGCAGAAGCTTCAAAACACCAAGCTGGATCTGAAGCTGGGCCTTCAGAGCCCGCCAAGGTAAAATTCTTGGAAACCAAAGAAATAGAAACAACAGAACAAATCTTTGTTTAAGAAAGCGGCACTGCCGCCCCCGAAGCCTTTTCTGAAGCTTCCGATTATATTTTACGACATGCTTCGGGGAAGAAATTGACTGAAAAAGAAAAGCAGGAGGCTCAGTTCTATGCCCAAAGACTGAAATATCCCAAGGGGGCGTTGATATTCAATGGCAGCGGAGAAGAAGACTTTTTGTATTGTCTCCTGACAGCAAGGAGATTTCAGTCTGTCGGGAGATGAGCAAAAGCTTCAGATTCCCAACACTAGAAGATGGGCTCTCAGTGTTGTCAAAGAACGAGCTGGCTGACAGCTTAGCGTACAATAGTTTAAAGGTGAAAAAATGAAATCTTTGCATTATTTATTGAAACCAAAATTTTTCATTTGCTTAATCTTATTTAACAAACATTTTCTTTCAGGGTCTTATACTTAGCAATGCCCTCAGGGCACAAAAAGATGTTGAAGACGAAGGGTATACCATAGCCTTGAGCAACCTTCGTTCCGAAGTAATTGAACTAAGGAACGAAGGTCTCGAAAAAGATAAAATATTGCACTCATTATTGAATAAAATAAAAGAAGACGAAGCTGCTTTCAAAACTCAAGCCGAAGCTCAGAAGCACGAAATCGAAGATCTTCGGAAACAACTAGTCAGAGCTAAAGAAGAGTGCACACTTGAAGAAACAAAACGAGAAATTAGTGAACAATGGGCCAATCATTTAGAAAGAAACGTTGAAGAGCTTCGTGCATCCAATAAAAAGTGTTATGAAAAATCTATAGAATGTGTTAAGAAAATAAGAACCAGCTTCGCTAGCGTTGGCGCATTCTCAAGTGAGGAGGACTTCATAAGGGGTGACCCCGAAGGTCCAATTGGATGGATCAGCCACGAAGCTAAAGCTTTTGAAGAAGTTTTGAATAGCCGTAGAGACATATGTGCCTTTACGGGTGCCAGGGGGATTGCCACTATTTTGGAGAGAAAAGGTTGTAACCATGTAAAATTTCTGGCACAATCCGAAGCCGCATTGTCCTCTGAAGATATAAAGGACCCCTCGGCCGAAGCGAGCTTGGTTGGTGGAAAATTTTTCACCGATATCTGGGACAATGGTGGCCGGGAGATGGCCCAAGAAATTATACGAAAGAGCGAGAAAGGTATTCATGACGCTAGAAAAGTAGCAGAGACCGCTGAGAAGAGTGCAGATGCTGAAGTGCAAAAAGGTACTGACTAGCAGTTTTTGGCTCTGTTGTAATTTTTAATTTCGAACTTGTTTACGCTTTGTAACACAGCCGCACTTTCTCGCCCCTCAGAGCGTGCCAAGCCATCAGCGGACCCCCACACGAAGGGGACGACGAAATTAGAACAATGGCTGAAGCTATCATGGATAAAGTTGTTGATCAACTACTGAACGAAGCTGCAGAAGTTGTTCTAAGGGAAAACTAGATGTTATTGTAAAAACTTTTGGAATGTAATATTTATTGAACACATGTAATATTTTGTAACTTTGAATGTAATATATAAGCTATTTATGGTTCAATTCTTTACGATGCATGAAACTTTACATACATACCGTTTTTTGAGCCTTCGGCGAAAAAAAACACCTTCCCTTCTTTTCATGCTTCGTAAATAATATCCATATTTTCATAAAAACGTCCAATCTTCATAAAATCAATAACCGATAAATCTTTTCATTTCGGAGTTTGACGAAGGTATGCTTCTTCAAAATTTACTTTTTTGTGCCTTGGCACTGTTTCTTCGAAACAATCTCCAAATATCAACATTGATCCCCTTCTTGCGTCATTGATGCAGTATGATGTATGATGTTATGCTATGCAAATGATGTGATGATGTGATGTTATGCAAAATGATATTTGCCGAAGATCGATGTTTATTTTTCACTTTAAGCCTCCCTTAGGAGCTTCTTCGCCTTTTACTTCAGCGGAATCAGCGTTTATTTTTCGTTGTAAGCCTCCCTTAGGAGCTTCTTCGCCTTTTACTTTCAGCGGTATCAGCGTTTATTTTTCGCTGTAAGCCTCCCTTAGGAGCTTCTTCGCCTTTTACTTCAGCGGAATCAGCATTTATTTTTCGCTGTAGGCTCTACATTCCCTTCGGAACGACTTTTGAGCAGAAAACTTACGCTGCGCTCCCTTAGGAACGACTTTTTGTTATTTCGGAAATTCCCCTTGCAACCATAAATCTTATGCTTCGGCAACTCCGCTACTCTGTGGAGAAGGTATACTTTTATTGTGGCAAAAAACAAAACTATTACAAGAGGTTTGAGAAATGGCAAAAATACTTAGGCTTTCAATAATTGTTCCTTATTAAAAAAGAAAATGATACTGAATGTAAAAACTGCTGCCGAAGTAGGATATTTGTTAGTAAATATGCTTCGATTCTGGCACAGTACTATTGACTGTGCGAGCTTTGGACTCTTCTCTGATGTCCCGTTGGAGGTGGGGATGCTGACTCCCTTCTGGCTGCTGGCCTTGTTGCATTGGTGGTGGAGGGGGAAGCTATTGCCAGGATGCCTGAGGTTGGCTTGCCGAAGCGACAGAAGCTGTAGGGTGGTTGCCTACATACTCTGGAATGTATGGCGAATGGTACGAAGGAGTGTGCATAACTTGCTTCGGCTGGCTCTGTTGGGCCGTAGCTTCTGCTATCTCTTTTTGTTTCTGGATGGTAACATGGCACATCCTGGTGGTATGGCCCTTGTCCTCACCGCAGAATAGGCAATAAATCTTCCTGGGCTGATCCCCAAATCTCCCTCCGAAGCCCCTGGTGCCTCTACCCCTTGGAGATGGAGGTCGAGGATAGCTCTGCTACTGCCCCGAAGCCTGGGAGGAATATTGCGGCCTCTGCTGCTGGCTTCCCTTGTCATCATTCTGAGTGGAATGAATCGATCTGACATGTCTGGGATGAAATCTCCCTCTGAAGCCCCTGGCTATTTCGGAGAACCTGTAAGCTTCCTCCCTTCTCTGTCGGAAATCATTGTCAGTGCGGATGTATTCATCCATCTTCTGAAGCAATTTCTCCAGAGTCTGAGGGGGCTTTCTGGCAAAGTATTGGGCTGAAGGTCCCGGTCGAAGCCCCTTAATCATGGCCTCAATGACAATTTCATTGGGCACTGTTGGCACTTGTGCCCTCAGGCGTAAGAATCTTCGGACATACGCCTGAAGATATTCTTCGTGATCTTGGGTGCACTGGAATAAAGCTTGAGCGGTAACCGGCTTCGTTTGGAACCCTTGGAAGCTGGTGATCAGCATATCCTTCAGCTTCTGCCATGATGTGATTGTTCCTGGCCGAAGGGAGGAGTACCAGGTTTGTGCAACATTCCTGACAGCCATGACGAAAGACTTCGCCATGACTGCAGTATTGCCACCATAGGAAGATATTGTTGCTTCGTAGCTCATCAGAAACTGCTTCGGATCTGAATGGCCGTCGTACATGGGGAGTTGAGGTGGCTTGTAGGACGAGGGCCAAGGTGTAGCCTGTAGTTCTGCTGATAGAGGAGAAGCATCATCAAAGGCAAAATTTCGATGATGGAAATTCTCATACCAGTCATCTTCGTTGAAGAAGCCCTCTTGATGCAGCTCTCTATACTGAGGCCTTCGGTTCTGCTCATCTTGAGTAAGATGGCGAACTTCTTCAGAGGCTTCGTCTATCTGCCTTTGCAGTTCAGCCAGCCTAGCCATCTTTTCCTTCTTCCTTTGCACCTGCTGGTGAAGCATCTCCATATTTCTGATCTCTTGGTCCAAGTTGTCCTCCTGAGGCGTTGGACTGATGGCCTTCCTTTTCTGGCTTCGGGCCTCCCGAAGAGAGAGTGTGTCCTGGTTGGGGTCCAGTGGCTGCAGAGTGGCAACCCCTGTTGCTGAAGCTTTCTTTGGTGGCATGACGAAGGTCTACGCTTGCCAAAGGTGTTCGAAACTCAAAATAGTGGTCGTGGATTCACCGGAGGTGGGCGCCAATGTTGGGGACTTGTTCTCAAACGCTAAGAGTTAGGAACAAGGTAACATAAAAGTGTTAAATGTTAAAGTCCTTCGTCCTTCGAAGCATTATCTCCCTTCGGATATAATGAATTTCGGACGAAGGTCATGAAGGACAAACCTTCATGAGCACAATAAATGATAAAGAAGGATTCATACACAAGATATGGAAAAATAATATAAACACTTTAAAGGTTATTATTAACTTAATTTAATTTACATTGCTGCATTTATAATGACAAATTATGAATGTACCTTTGGCTCGAAGAAAAGCAAGGGTACAAGCGTGACGTGAGAGCAAACGCCAAGTCAACGTGAACAGTACGGGAATACTGTTCATCTATTTATAGGCAAGGGACGCAGCCCATGTAAAATTACATTCATGCCCTTTATATTTGCCAATAACACTATAGTAATCCTTTGAGGTCTAATTTGCCTTTTCATCTTTAAGTCGGTTCCCCTTTTCTACTGTCATGCCGAAGCTTTCCTGTGTACAGCTTCGTAATCACCTTGTCCTTCGTCATAATCACCCTTCGTCTCGCTCAGGCTTCGTCCTAACCATGCTCTGTATGCTCATGATCCGGATCCGAAGATACCTGTTCACATATTTCACTTGGAAAACATTATCAAATCATGTTTTTGAGGACCTTCGGAAGCCGAAGGCCCCCAACAGTATCATTAAAAGAGTGACGTCATATTTATCAAGTTGAGCGATAGCAAAATTTGCTAAGCATAGATTTTTTTTCCTAGGGTAAATCAAGGAATAAGGTTGGTAGTTCTAGGAAATCCTATTTAGGTAAATCCCATCAATTTATGCAAATATCCAAAAAGTAAACTTTATTATATGCATTATTTGGGGATAAATAGAAATGCAAAGGAAGAATCCACTTGCATTGCTCAAAAGCGTCCTGCGAGTCGTCCTCAAACAATTTCAAATCCTCTACCACACAATCAGCTTCTAATAACGTCGCACGTCGCCATACAAAAAGAAAACATACACCAATAAATAAACATACACCATTACATAAATATACACCATTACACAAATAAACATACATAATACAAATCACACTTATAAAAGAAAGGCGTCTAAAATAGAACTTGATTTGTAATTGTAATATAAGTCTACTCACATTGACGTCCATCTCATTTGCTATAACCTATATAATAATTTTGTTTCGAGAATTCACTAGCGGAAACTATATGGCAAATAAATTATAGAAAAACATGCTATATAAATTCATTTAAAATAACATAGGTATAATGCTAAAACAAAGTCTATGGAGCTAGATTAATTAGCTAATTAATTATTTCTACCGGACAGGGTGAGTGTTTATTTTTATTCTTTCTTTTTAAAAGGGAATTATAGCAGTAGTTTCAATATTATTTAGAAGTTTCCTAACTTTAGTGTTAAGAGAACTAAATTACATTACTAATTCAGCTCTACTATTTAGCATATGATGTACATGGTCACAAAATATATTAATTCAATGGTAATAGAAACTTTACTATTTCTGAGCAAATAGTCAATATGCATATACTACGCATGAATCATAAGAGTCTTGATTCTAAATCACACCTTAAGAGCAAAGGTAATTATATTTTATTTCTGACTAAAAATTTGATCTACCTTTTATTTGAAGAACTACGCTCGACCCAACAAGCAAAATTCGAATTGCATAAAAGGAATTATAGACATAATAGAATTACAAACTAAAATTTGCTTATCAAATAATTACAAAGCTAATACCTCAACCATAATTTCATATGAGCTTAAATATATATTTTTGAAATAGAGAAGTTGCTGCAGGAATCTAAACGAAATTAAATATAGCCTGCAGGGGGTAGATCGTGATTGAGTTATCTTCTACCTCGGATCAATTCGTACACACAGGGAGATGGAGGTCGGCGAGCAGGGAGCACGACGACGTTCGTATGGGCAGCTCACAAGGAGACCAGAGGAGGAGACGCGGCATCGGAGGCAGGGGTCGGCGAGCACAGCACGAGCGCGGCGATGGCGTGGTGCAGGCGGACGGTCCGGCGAGCTCCATGGATGGTCCGAGCACGGCGAGGCGTCGAGAGAGAGAAGAGCGAGGAGAGTTTGGAGTGGCTGGGTACCGGCTCCATGGGCACGAGCTCGCATTTTATAGAGAGGGAGAGGGAGAGGGAGAGGGAGAAGGAACGGTCGGTGACCGACCATTATGCTCCATTAATGGCGGCGACGTCCGTTATGGGAGAGGGAGAGAGTGGGCGTCGGTTACCGAAGTAGAGAGTGGGGAGAGGGGAGGAGAAACGGCAACGGTTTCCGGCTCCGGGACCGAACGGGCGTGGCCAGGGGAGGCGAGGCGCCGGCACACGCGCGCGCCCGCCTGAGCACGCAGGCACGGGACGGCGGCGGCACAGCGCGTCCGTGCGGACGAGCCTAGGGTGGCGAAGAAGCTAGGGCCAGGGTGGGCCCAACTGGCAGAGAGAGGAGGCAGGAGGGGAATAGGGTGGCGGCGGCTGGGCCTCAATGGGCCAGAATGGCCGGTAGGGCTAGGGTTTCGATTTTTTTTCTTTTTAAAAATATAAATATATTTTTAGATAACTCTAAAAATCATAATAACTATTCCAAAATTATATATAACTAAAATATTTATTTTTGGACCAATATTTCTATATTAATTAATTGGATTTTCCATATGAAAGAAAATTCTACTAAGCATCCAAAATCAAATATGAGCAAACAAAAATTATTCTAGATGCAAATAAAAATCAAACATTAGAAAGAAAATCTATTACCATTATTATCATTACTAATCTAAATGCATTATTTTTAGTTGATATTTTTGTGGTGTTACAAACATACCCCCCTTAAAAGAATTTCGTCCTCGAGATTAAGGAACTTCTGAGAATAACTGGGGGAATTCTGCTCTAAGTTCATCTTCTCTTTCCCAAGTGGCCTCATCTTCTGAATGATGACTCCACTGAACTTTGCACATGTTAATAACTTTACTCCAAGTAATCCTATGAGATGTTTCCAGAATTCTGATAGGGTACTCCGAATAAGTCAAGTCCTCATTAACATTCAGTTCTTCCATAGGTAATTGTTCCTCTGGACTCTTAAGCATTTTTTGAGTTTTGACACGTGAAATACGTCATGTACGTCTGATAAACTGTTGGGTAGTTCCAACTGATATGCTACTTCTCCTTTGATTTCCTAAATTTTGAATGGGCCAATGTAGCGAGGAGATAATTTTCCCTTAACCTTAAATTTTTTCAAGCCTCTCATCGGTGAAACTTTAAGGTATACGAAGTCCCCTACTTCAAAGATCAATTCTCTTCTTCTATTGTCAGCATAGCTTTTCTGTCTTGATTGTGTTGTTTTCAAATTCTCTCTAACAAGTTGTACTTGTTTTTCTGCTTCTTGGAGAATTTCTAGACCAAATACTTGAGTATCTCTGGTCTAATTCCAATAAAGCGGGGTTCTACACTTTTGTCCACAAAGGGCTTCGAACGGTGCCATTTTTAGACTTGCCTGGTAACTATTGTTGTATGAGAATTCTGCATAAGGCAAACTTTTGTCCCAGCTTCTACCATGCTTTAGAGCGCAAGCTCTTAACATATCTTCCAACACTTGGTTTGTTCTTTCCGTTTGCCCATCCGTTTGCGAATGATAAGCTAAGCTAAATTTAGCTTGGTATCCATGGACTCATGTAGTCTTTTCCAAAAGCGCGAGGTAAATTGGGTTCCTCGATCTGATACGATCTTCTTTGGTACTCCATGCAGACAAACAATTCTTGACATGTATAACTCTGCTAACTGGGCTCCTGAGTAAGTTGTCTTCACAGGTACAAAGTGTGCCACTTTAGTCAACCTGTCCACTATGACCCATATTGAATCATAGCCATCCCGAGTACGGGGTAGTCCAACTATGAAATCCATACCGATTTCTTCCCATTTCCATTCTGGTACCTTGAGAGATTGTAGTAATCCTGCTGGTCTTTGGTGTTCGGCTTTCACTCGTTGACATACGTCACATAGCGCAACATGAGTAGCCACATCTCTTTTTAAACCGTACCACTAATACTTTTCCTTTAGATCCTGGTACATCTTTGTACTTTCAGGGTGAATAGAGTAAGCCAAACCTTGAGCTTCTCTCAAAATAAGTTGATGTAGATGTTCGACTTCGGGTACACAGATTCTCTTTTTAAACCAAACGGTGCCTTGTTCATCTTCTGTGAAATCTGGGGCTTTACCCAAACTAATCAGAGTTTTAATTTCCTTAATTTTCTCATCAATACGAATCTCTTGTTCCAAAGTAGATTCAACTTCCATAACTGTTAATTCCATATTATTAAGCATACCCAAGTTGAGTTGTTCCATTTCCCAGCACAATTCCTGTGACATCAAATGAGTAGTGATGCTATTCACTTGACCTTTACGGCTCAAAGCATCTACCACTACATTTGCTTTTTCCTGGGTGATATTGTATTTCCAAATCATAGTTTTTGATTAACTCAAGCCATATTCTCTGTCTTAGGTTAAGTTCTTTCTGAGTGAATATGTATTTCAAGTTTTTGTGATCCATGAAGATTTTGCACTTGTTTCCAATCATATAGTGTCTCCAAATCTTCAAAGCATGCACTACGGCAGCTAGTTCCAAGTCATGCGTAGGATAATTCTTCTCATGCTTTCTCAACTGTCTTGAGGCATAAGCTATTACTTTTCCTTCTTGTATTAGCACACATCCAAGTCCAAGGTGTGATGCATCGCAATATACATCAAATCCTTTGTGAATATCTGGCATTACCAATATTGGTGTAGTAGTTAACCTTTTCTTGAGTTCCTCAAAACATTTCTAGCATGCTTCATCCCATTTAAACTCTTTACCTTTCTCCTGTAGTGAGGTAAGAGGTTTCACTAACTTGGAAAAACCTTCAATAAATCTTCTGTAGTATCCTGCCAATCCAAGAAAACTTCTAATCTTGGACGCATCCTTCGGTTGCTTCCAATTTAGTATTTTGCTTATCTTTCCTAGATCTACTTTAATTCCACCATCAGTAACAATATGTCCTAGGAAAGCAACTTCCTTCAACCAAAAATCACACTTCGAGAACTTTGCATACAATTGGTTGTCACGAAGCTTCTGTAGAACTAGTCTTAGATGATCTTCATGTGTTTCTTCATTCGGAGAGTATATCAGTATGTCATCAATGAATATGACCACAAACTGATCCAGATATTCCATGGATACTTTATTCATTAAGTTCATAAAGTATGCTGGTGCATTAGTTAGTCCAAACGACATGACCAAAAACTCATATAACCCATATCTCGTAGTGAAGGCTGTCTTGGGTACGTCTTCTGCTCGAATCTTTAGCTGATGATATCCTGACCTTAGATCTATCTTCAAGAATATCTTAGCTCCTTTCATCTGATCAAATAAATCTTTAATCCGAGGTAAAGGGTATTTATTCTTAATTGTTACTTCATTCAAACTTCTATAATCAACACACATTCTTCTTGATCCATCTTTCTTGCTCACAAATAGAACTGGGGCTCCCCAAGGGGATGAACTTGGGCAAATGAAACCTTTTTCTAGTAATTCTTCTATTTGTTTCTTCAGTTCAACTAAATCTTTGACGTCCATTCTATAAGGTCATTTTGAGATAGGTGCAGTTTTGGGTAATAATTCAATAGAAAACTCTATATCACGATCAGGTGGCATACCTGGTAATTCCTCTGGAAATACGTCTGGGTATTCACACACCACCTTGATATTTTCCAAGGGCTTTTCTTCCAAGTAATTTACCATTATTTCTGCTTCTGCATCTGTTGACATGTCTGTGCTAACTTGGATTCTTTCACCTTGTGGACTTGTCAACATAATTGTTCCTTTGGCACATTGTATCACTCCATCACAACTTTTCAACCAGTTACATCCAAGAATCACATCAATACCATTGGATCCTAGGACCACTAGGTTGACTAGAAAATCTATTCCTTGAATCTTGAGATTAACATGGAGGCATGAGTGTGTGGCCTTCATATCACCTCCTGGTGAACTAATATGTAACATCTTCTTAAGAGGGTACTTTGGTATGTTATGTTTTTCCACGAATGACTCAGTTATAAATGAATGAGATCCTCCAGAGTCAAATAAAACTGAAGCAGGTATGGAGTTAATAAGAAACATAACATACACCACGTCGGGATCCTCAGGAACTGATTCCGCTGTCACGTGATTAAACCTTCCTCTATTTTGGTTCTGCGGAGTTTTGTTCTGCGCAGATCCACGAGCAGGTGCGTTTTGGTCAGTTCTCTAGCTGCTGTTCTTCTGAGGTGTCTGTTGGTTGCGCCTTGGGCAGTTGTTAGCATAGTGGCCAAGTTCGCCACACTTGAAACAGCCATTGGGTTGGACTGGGGTGTTGCTGTTGTTTTTGGCCTGTGTGTTTACGGTGCTTCATTGACGAGTCTACGAATTTACACTAGACCTTTGGTTGGTCTAAGAGTTGTTCCTCTATTGGTTCTGAGTTTGATTGCTTCTCTGACCTTGTTGTCCATAGCGTTGCATTTGATAGTTGTTTCCACTCGGATTCTCAGAGCGAAACTAAGAACCCTGCGAGTTGTTCTAGGGAGTATTCCTGTTAGACTGACCTTGAAATTTCCTTTTATGATCAGACAATTCTTTTCATTTGCTCTCAAGGCCAATTGCCTTGTTCAGCAGAGTCTGGAAGTTGGGGAATGTGTGACTTTGCAGCTGATAGTTTAGCGGTCCAATAAACCCTTCCAAGAAACGCTCTTGGTGCTTCTCATCAGTGTCCACTTCTTCCGGTGCGTATCAAGAAAGTTGGGTGAAATGATCCCGATACTCGCTAACGGACATACCTCCTTGAGTGAGTGATAAGAACTCCTTCTTTAGTTTCATTATTCCCAAGGGAATATGGTGAGCACAGAAATTTTCTTGGAATATATGCCAAGTTATAGTATCTGCGTTTGCATGGGCCGCTGCGAAAGCATCCCACCAGTCGGACGCGGCTCCTTCGAGTCTTCCGAAAGCATATAAGACCTTCTCCCGGTCATCACTGGGTGATATCCAACTTCTTCCTGATAACCTTAAGCCAGTCATCGACATCCAAGGGGTCAATCGCATGAGAGAAAGCAGGCGGGTGGGGGCTCATGAAATCTGGATACTTGTCTCTAGCTTGGGGTGCATTCTGTTGTTGCTGCTGGTTCTGCTGGTTTTGTTGTATCTATTGCACAGAGGCAGTGAGTCCTTGCAGAAGCTGCATTTGCGCTGTGAAAAATTGCTCCATATTGGGGTTTGGTGGCGGTGGCGGCAACTGCTGACCACGCTGGTTTCTGTTGTTCCTGGGACCTGAGCGAGCGTTCACCATCTGGTTGGTTAGAAAGTGCAATTCCTAGGTAAGTGAGGAGTAAGAAAGATTCTAGAGGGGAATAGCTTATTATTAAAGTTAAGTTTTTTTGTTCTTATGGCCATCATTCCATAAGACCATTGCACTCAAGCAAAAATTCAAATCAAACATTGCAACCAACACCATCACATGGTTGTTATTATTATAAGCGTAAATTATAGAGGAAGTGTTCATCGTCTGACGTGAAAACTATCTTATTACAATATAAGTTAAAAAATTTATAGTAGCCTGGTGATGGATCCTGGTTCCCCATAGCGAATCCTCTTGCGGGAGGGACAACGCCATGGCAAGGACTTGGGCTTCAGGGGATCCCTTCCTTGTAGCTGAGCTTCTAGGGTTGCAATCCTTGCGTGGGCATCCTCCAGCTCCATGTGAACCCTAGAGAGATCTAGGGTGGCACTGTCTAGGTCGGTATTAAGACCTGCCACTACACCATCTAGGGTGTTGAGGCGATCTTCTCTCGCTCCACCTAGAACAATGCTGGTCTGGCTCCCTCCACTAAGATGTAGAGGAAGATGCTTGTACTTCGTGTCATGCAGCTACTGCCAGTAGGTGTGGCTAAGAGACCATAGAGTCCGCCTGGCAGCATTGCTAACCGAAGCAGCGTAGGTGGATAGCGGTGTCAAAGACTCATGAGCTGATAATGTCCTGAACCCTCTATCCCATGCATCCATCACCCTGACATGAATGCGAGTGATGTAGTAGCAAGCCCGAGGAGGCTCACACACTCGCCTTGTCTCGTACAAGGGTCGGACGTAGGTTCCCAACGCATGCAGAACATCCTGCGGTAGGTTGGGGAAGTGCCCTGTCTCGAACATTGATGTATAATGTTCAGTGACAGGCCCTAACCCCATGAAGTGGTCCTGCTGAACACCGTTGGCTTCTTTGTTGATGTTCTCCTCATCATTTTCTTTGCCATCGTCATCTTCATCATCGTCCCTAGAGTCATCCAGGTCGTCGCCTTTAGGAGCAGGGGCTTGTACTGCTGGTGCAGGCGGTGCTGAAGCTGACGATCCAGATGCGAAGGCTAGTGACTCTGCCAACGGGGTGGGCATAGGCAGAAGTTCCTCCGAGTTGTCCTCCAGGATGACTCCATTCTCCACACGATGGCGAGGCAGATCCATAGGAATTTCCTCGACTACCACTTGGTAGACAGGAACTTGCCATGGCGGAGGGACGTAGTTGGTGTTGACTCGGGTGGTTTGAAGGGTGCGAACCATCTACAAAAGAAATTGTCAACTCAGTTGAATTTTAAAGAGGTAAGGCTAATAAAACAATTTTATAAGAACGAAATTAGCAAGTTTGAACAGACTAGGCTTTCCATTTCTAACTAGTCTAACGACCTAGGGTCAGTATTGCTTTGATACCACTTCTGTCACACCCGGTTCTGGGGGCAAAACCGAATGCATAGCATATGTGTGCCAGGATCCATTTTCCACATATATGTTGACGTCACAAGTGTAATATATCAAAAGACAATGCAATAAAGGCGTAAAGAGAGTAGAATAACTTTATTACATCATCCAGACATAAGTATCTTAAACAGTATCATCAAAGTATAGCGGAAATAACATGGGTGATCTCCCACAGGAAGATGACTAGCGCATCGTTAGACTCATGTATTCATCAAAATCTCCATCAAAGTCTTCTTTATCACCCTCTGATCAAAATATTAGCAAGGGTGAGCTCACTTATGGTCGGGGCTCAGCAAGTGGGGGAAATTATGCAAGTTTAACAAGGTAAGGTTAAGGTTAAGCGGTAAGCATTTTAGTTGGTCAATATTTTATTAGCAACACCTGTCTTACTAATAAGTGTGTCTAAAACATCATAATTAATCAAAAGCATAAGATTATATAAAAACACTTAAGTGGAGTCACTTAAGCAAACCATTCGTGAATCATCGGATCAAGATTTATTTTCCATCTTTATGTTCAATTATCATGTGAGGGTCCAGTTGCTCTTAACCGTGAGCATGGCTGACATATCAGTTTTACACTCTATAGAGGTGGTACAACTTTACCCACAAGCCGTGTATCCCATCTAGTCTGGGTTGTATAGACCCTTAAACATTGCCGAGGTGAATGGCTAGGGATCCACTATGAAGTTTTCACAAAATACACTGTGGTGGTCCTTGCAGGGTCTTAGTGACCCGTGAGATTAAGGAAAAGGCTCACTCGGTCTAAGTGACCGATTGAGAGAGGGAAAGGGTTGGAATAGACCCGGCCTTTGTGGCCTCCTCAACGGGGACTAGGTTCTTTGGAACCGAACATCGGTAGAACAAATCACCGTGTCTACTCGCTTTGATTATCACTTGATTTGTTTTGCACTCTTTCCTCTCTCTAACGTTTCCATGCTAGTATTGATTTGAGTTTGCTCCCATACGTCATCCACATCCTTTGAGCAACTCCTAGCAAGAGAAACAATCTTTCGGACTTGAATTTAATTCTAACGCTAACCCCGGCCTTTAGTGTGTGTTTAAGTTTATAAATTTTAGGTTTCGCCTATACACCCCCCTCTAGGCGACTTTCAATTGGTATCAAAGCCAGTGCTTCATTAAGAGTCTAACCAACTCAAAGTGATGTCTAGAGATCACGCCAAGAGGGAGATCGTGACCGGCGACAAGCCCGCGGGCTCGGGGAGGACTCTCTCAAGGGAGTCCGACAACAAGTTAAAGGAGGAATCTTCTTCCTCCACCAAGTCACTTAGGAGGGGTGACAAGAAGAAGAAAATGAAGAAGGTGATCTACTACGAGACCGACTCTTCATCACCCTCCACATTCGGCACTGAGTCTACAACTTCGACGTGCCACGAGCGCAAGAAGTATAGTAAGATGCCACTTCGTTATCCCCACATTCCTAAACACGCTCCTCTACTTTTGGTACCCCTAGGCAAACCACCATATTTTGATGGTGAAGATTATTGTATGTGGAGTGATAAAATGAGGCACCATCTAACCTCACTCCACGAAAGCATATGGGATATTGTTGAGTTTGGAGCGCAGGTACCATAGGTGGGAGACGAAGATTATGACTCGCACGAGGCCGCCCAAATTAGGCACTTCAACTCCCAAGCAACTTCTATACTCCTTGCCTCCTTGTGTTGAGAGGAGTATAATAAGGTGCAAGGGTTGAAACGCCAAAGAAATTTGGGACGTCCTCAAAACCGCGCACGAAGGGGACGAGGTGACAAAGATCACCAAGCGGGAGACGATTGAGGGCGAGCTCGATCAATTCATCCTTAACAAAGGAGAAGAGCTACAAGCGATGTATAATCAGCTCAAGAACATGGTGAACCAAGTGCGCAACCTCGGGAGCACCAAGTGGGATGACCATGAAATGGTCAAGGTTATTCTTAGATTACATGTTTTTCGTAATCCCACTCAAGTGCAACTAATCCGTGGAGACCCTAATAATAAACATATGTCTCCCGAGGAAGTAATTGGTATGTTTGGGAGCTTTGAACTTATGATCAAAGACTCCAAATACATTGTCAATTTGGAGCAATGCGCCACCTCTACACCCGAGGTGCAACCCGTTGCATTCAAAGCAACGGAAGAGAAGAAGGAGGAGTCTACACCAAGTAGGCTTCCAATCGATGCCTCCAAGCTCGACAACGAGGAGATGGCGCTCATCATCAAGAGCTTCCACCAAATCCTCAAGCAAAGGAGGGGGAAAGACTACAAACCCCGCTCCAAAAGGGTGTGTTACCGATGTGGTAAGTCCGGTAACTTTATCACTAAATGTCCTTATTCTAGTGAAAGTGACAGGGACGAAGACAAGAAGGGGAAGAAGAAAATGGAAAGAAGTACTACAAGAAGAAGCACGGCGAGGCGCATATGGTGCGGGAATGGGACTCCAATGAGAGCTCCACCGACTCCTCCTCCGACGAGGACGCCGCCAACATCGTCGTCAACAAGGGACTTCTCTTCCTCAACGTCGGCCACAAGTGTCTCATGGCCAAGGATGGCAAAAAGAAGAAGGTACACTCTAGAGCTACTCCAAAATACATTACATCTAGTGATGAAGGTAGCTCTAGCGATAATGAAGAAGATTTAATTTCACTCTTTGCCAACCTTAGCATGGACCAAAAGAAGAAATTGAATGAATTAATTGAAACCATTAACGAGATGGATGATCTTTTGGAATGCCAAGAGGACTTGCTCGTTAAGGAAAATAAGAAATTTGTTAAGTTGCAAAGTGCTTATGCTCTAGAAGTAGAGAAGAATGAAAATTTAACTAAGGAGCTAAGCATGTGCAATGATTCAGTTTCTTGTCTTAGAATTGAGAATGATAAATTAGTTTCTAAGATTGAAATATTGAATGTTTGCAGTGAATCAACTTCCTTCTTAGAGATGAGAATCATAGATTAAATGCTAAGATAGAAGAGTTGAATGTTCGCAAACCATCTATATCTACTGCCGAGCATGTTTCCATTCGCACTAGATGTAGAGATAAAAATGTTGAAGCTATTGATGATCACATTACTATGATTAAACAACAAAATGATCACATAGCTAATTTAACTGCTAAAATTGTTGAGCATGAGCTAGAAAATGAAAAGTTTAAATTTGCTAGAAGCATGATGTATAATGGGAGACGCCCTGGCATTAAGGATGGTATTGGTTTCCAACAAGGAAGCCAAAGCAACACCAAGCTTAATGCCCCTAAGAAATTATCTAATTTTGTAAAGGGCAAGACTCCCATGGTTCAGGATATGGAGGGTTACATTTTATATCCTGCAAACTATTCTAAGCACAAAATTAGAAAAATTCATGCTAGAAAACCTCACAATCTTAACCGTGAGCATGACTGACATATCAGTTTTACACTCTACAGAGGTGGTACAACTTTACCCACAAGTCGTGTATCCCATCTAGCCTGGGTTGTATGGACCCTTAAACACTGCCGAGGTGAATGGCTAGGGATCCACTATGAGGTTTTCACAAAATACACTTAATACAAAGCAACCTACTAAGGTTTCTAAGTCGGTGTGGAGGCCCTCTGGGCGAGGTACCTTAGCCAAGAATATGCCCCCATATTAACATGAGCTGCTACCATTGCTGCTCCCCCTCTTGCCCATATTTCAGGTAAGGTTGCTAGGTACTAAGCGCATTAAGTTAATTACCAAAGCCAGAGCCATGATAGCACTCGTGGTTGCACTGTTATCCTAGGTGGTCACTCCATGTTCCATTTAATACAAAATATTCTTATTTAACCATCGGGTTAATCATAATAAAAACTTTATTTCCGGAACATAGTATCATTAAAAGAGTGACGTCATATTTATCAAGTTGAGCGATAGCAAAAATTGCTAAGCATAGTGTTTTTTTCCAGGGTAAATCAAGGAATAAGGTTGGTAGTTCTAGGAAATCCTATTTAGGTAAATCCCATCAATTTATGCAAATATCCAAAAAGTAAACTTTATTATATGCATTATTTGGGGACAAATAGAAATGCAGAGGGAGAATCCACTTGCATTGCTCAAAAGCGTCCTGCGGGTCATCCTCAAAAAATTTGAATCCTCTACCATACAATCAGCTTCTAATAACGTCGCACGTCGCCATACAAAAAGAAAACATACACCAATATATAAATATACACCATTACATAAATATACACCATTACACAAATAAACATACACAAAACATATCACACTTATAAAAGAAAGGCGTCTAAAATAGAACTTGATTTGTAATTGTAATATAAGTCTACTCACATCGACCTATATAATAATTTTGTTTCGAGAATTCACTAGCGAAAACTATATGGCAAATAAATTATGGAAACACATGTTATATAAATTCATTTAAAACAACATAGGTATAATGCTAAAACAAAGTCTATGGAGCTAGATTAATTGGCTAATTAATTATTTCTACCGGACAGGGTGAGTGTTTATTTTTATTCTTTCTTTTTAAAAGGGAATTATAGCATATGTTTCAATATTATTTAGAAGTTCCCTAACTTTAGTGTTAAGAGAACTAAATTACATTACTAATTCAGCTCTACTATTTAGCATATGATGTACATGGTCACAAAATATATTATTTCAATGATAATAGAAACTTTACTATTTCTTAGCAAATAGTCAATATGCATATACTACACATGAATCATAAGAGTCTTGATTCTAAATCACACCTTAAGGGAAAAGGTAATTATATTTTATTTCTGGCTAAAAAATTGATTGAGTCATCTTCTACCTCGGATCAATTCGTGCGCATAGGGAGATGGAGGTCGGCGAGCAGGGAGCACGGCGGCGTTTGTATGGGCAGCACACGAGGAGACCAGATGAGGAGATGCAGCGTTGGAGGCAGGGGTCGGCGAGCAGAGCACGAGCGCAGCGAGGGCGCGGTGCAGGCAGATGGTCCAGCGAGCTCCACGGACGGTCCAAGCATGGCGAGGCGTCGAGAGAGAGAAGAGCAAGGAGAGTTGGAGCGGCTGGGTACCGGCTCCATGGGCATGAGCTCGCATTTTATAGAGAGGGAGAGGGAGAAGGAACGGTCGACGGCCGATGATTATGCTCCATTAATGGTGGCGGTGTCCGTTATGGGAGAGGGAGAGAGTGGGTGTCGGTTACCGGAGTAGAGAGTGGGGAGAGGAGAGGAGAAACGGCAACAGTTTCTGGCTCTGGGACCGAACGGGCACGGCTAGGGGAGGTGAAGCGTCGGCGCACGCGCGCGCCCGCCTGGGAGCGCAGGCACGCGATGGCGGCGGTGCTGCACGTCCACGCGGACGAGCTAGGGCGGGGAAGAAGCCGGGGCCGAGGTGGGCCCCACTAGCAGAGAGAGGAGGTGGGAGGGGAATAGGGCGGCGGCCGCTGGGCCTCAATGGGCCAGAATGGCCCGTAAGGCTAGGGTTTCGTTTTTTTATTTTTAAAAATATAAATTTATTTTTAAATAACTCTAAAAATCATAATAACTATTCCAAAATTATTTATAACTAAAATATTTATTTTTGGACCAATATTTCTATATTAATTAATTGGATTTTCCATATGAAAGAAAATTCTACTAAGCATCCAAAATCAAATATGAACAAACAAAAATTATTCTAGATGCAAATAAAAATCAAACATTAGAAAGAAAATTTATTACCATAATTATCATTACTAATCTAAATGCATTATTTTTAGTTGATGGTTTTTGTGGTGTTACATGTTGGAATGAAGAATCTTCACAAGCTTCTAAAGGGATAACACATTTTAGGACTAACCAATGTTTATTTTGAGAAAGACAAAATTTGTAGCGCATTGTAATACTCAAGTTGTATACCAAGAGTAATAAAGAGAGCTCCTCATTTTGTGTGATTCATTTGCATCATAAAAGAGCACCTATGTAATTGAGAGTGACTAAATAAAACAATTATGCTAAAATAAAGAAAAAGTGCATTTGTTGGAGTTTTATGTGTTGTGCATTAAATAAAACCATGAGGATAAAAATAATGAGGTATTAATTATTTGAAACTTGATTTAACCCAAAATTTGAAATTAGGGTTTTGGAAAATAAGGAAAAGAGAAGAGATATGGAAAAATAAATAAAATGTATGCATAAATATCTTCAGGCTTACTATTTTTAGATACAAAAATAGAGTTTATAAAAGAGGATCCACAAAAGTTTGAATTAATTCAAATTGAGTTTGAAAATGAAGAAAGAAAACAGAAAAAGAAAAAGAAAAAGAAGAAAAAGGTTACCTGGGCTGACTGTCCCAATTCGGCCCACCCAGGGATGCTCTCCGCGCGGCCCATCTCCACGCGTGAGGGCGCCGACACGCGGGGCCCGCCGTCAGCCTCTCCGTCCGCGCGCGTATTCTCCTCCTCTCGCTGCGTCGCGGGTCCCGTTCGTCAGCCTCGTTGCCTCCTCCACACGCGCGCGCGGCCGACTTCTCACTCTCGCTGCGGTGTGGGACCCCCGTGTCAGGATCGTCCCCAACGGCTTCGCCGCGCATGGCGCGCGCGCGAATACCGCGGGGTCCGTTGAAGCAGCTCGGCCACGTCCGCGTCTTTAAGGGGGGGAGCACGTCCGGGCTCGTCTCTCCCTCCTTATCCGCCTACCCTCGCGACTACCGCCGTAGCAGTGAGAGAATCGCTCGCGCCGCCATTGTTGGAGTGTGCCGCCGTCGGGGTGACTCGCTTCTAGTCGCCCTCTGGCCTCGGACCTGGGAGCGGGAGCTTCTTCGGGACCCGAGGAAGGTAGTCGTGGCCGGGCGGGCGTTGCTGCGCATCGCGACTGGGCGCAATTCTTCATCGGACTTCGAACCTCCGCCGCCAACCCGCCTTCGCCGTGGCCAGACACTCTGCGCGCCGAGACTGTCGGTAATAACCCCTCCACCACGTTCGCCATCTCCTCGGCTGCGTGGCGCACCATTTAATTTTTAGAATCACGCGCTTGGGCGTCGGATTGCCGTTTCCCCGGCGAGGTTCGCCGTGAAAGTGGGCGGCGCCGCCGTCGACAGGGGTGATTTGGGGGAGACGGCTGCGGACCGTTGGATCCCGCGCGTGCGGTCGAGATTAGATCAAACGTACCCCCTTCGTCCGATCGAACTGCGACCGTCTGATGCGGATCCGACGCTCAGGACTCAATCCGTGCATTTTAAATCTGATACGTCCATCACGGATCGGGTGGTCAGGATTTGGTACCGGTTCGCTTAGATGTAGGTTTAATCTGGCGCGCCCAAGTCTAATCCAACGGCCGAGACTCGCCCATACCGCTTCATCGGTCGTTTTGTTAAAGAGCCCTCGGGTTTCCGTAAAATAGAACCCGCCGTCCACCTATCACTGTTCTCTGTGTCTAGGATTTATTGCGCAGAGACCCCTGAGTTTTCTGGAATTTGGCGCCCAGTCCAGAGCACGATTAAAACATATAAATGAATTAGTAAATGTATTTTTAATACAAAAATAATTCCTAGAACTTAGTTAATTCATAGAAAATTCATTCTAAGTCCAAATTGGTCCATTCCAGTTCCTAAATTTTTGTAATAATATTGTCTACGCATTAGTGTCCTCTGTTTTGGCATGAAAGGCTCATTTAAATTTATCTAATACTTAATCTTGTATTAAATACATAAAAGCTACAGAAATTCATAACTTGAAATATATAACTCCAAATTCAGTGATTCCAGTTCCTATGGTTTCCTTTTAATGTGTAGATTTTTACTGTATATTTCATGCATCTGTTTGGTGTGATGTTGATTTTGGCTATACTATGTATGTATTGTGTTGATGCGAGTAGACGAACAAGCCACTGTGGAAACTGAGGTTCAGCAAGTAGAGATAGCTGAGCAGGAGCTCATTTCAGGCAAGTTGTGCCCTTGATCACTTACTTTTCCCAGCCATGTTCTTATTAATTTCAATGATCTGCATAGGTTAATTTTGATGGGATCCTTTATGTACCCCAGTTTTGATTACATCTATACCTTGTTCACCCCTGGAATATTTTTGGGTAGTACTTGCTATTGCTTTATGTGGATTGGGTATGGAGATTCATTAATCATGATTATTCTGTTATTATCTTGTTTTATTACTGTTCATGTTAAGATCATTAAATTAATGGGAACATGGAGCGACCACCCGGGAAAACAGTGCTACCACAAGGGTAGTATGGGATGCCCTTGGCTGATTAACTAGGAAAGCTAGTGGAAGACTACCTTACCCGAAAGGGGCAAGGGCAGTAGGGGAGAGGTCAGTGCGGGGAGGTCCCTAGTTGATTTTGCTGCGATGGCTATCAGCTAGGAACCCTTTACTGGATCTTCCCATAAACTGTAGCGGGTTTTCGGAAGCTAGTGGAACTTTGTAAAGGCCTCGTAGTGGATCCCTAGCCATTCACCTCGGTAGTGTCTAAGGGCCTTGCAAACCCAGGCGACATGGGATACACGACTTGTGGGTAAAGATGCGCAACCTCTGCAGAGTGTAAAACTAGTATACTAGCCGTGCTCACGGTCAAGAGCGGCTCGGACCCTCACATGATTAAATATGGAACTTAAGTTTAATTTGACATTTGCATCGCATTTGGGATTATTTTACTATTACTGTTCTTTATTATTATTAAGGATTGGTATTTACTTACACTTAGTAATTGCTAATAAAATTTTGACCAACTTATAAAAGCAATGCTCAGCCTTAGCCTTTATTTCATTGATCAGCCTTACACTTCATGAACTCCCACCTTTGGTGAGTTCATGTCACATTATTCCCCACGACTTGTTGAGCTATGATCGTATGTGAGCTCACCCTTGCTGTCTCACACCCCCCCCCCACAGGAGAAGAACAGGTTGTTGAAGAGGAGCTGCCTAATACCGAGGAGTTCGATCTGATCTAGGTGGCGTTTCTCAGTCGACATTGGCGCCATCGATCCTTAGTTCGTTTCATGTTTATCTTTATTTTGTAATAAGACTTCCGCTATGTAATAAATACTCTGATGATTTATGACATTTATCTCTATACACTCTGTTATTATATATGTTGTCTTCTTGGCGCATGTATGAGATGCACCCGGCTTTGTTCTTTAAAACCGGGTGTTACAGAAGTGGTATCAGAGGAAATGTTGACTGTAGGACGAAACCTAGATAGACTGGACAAACCCTTACCTACTTATCTCATTCTGGTTCATTCTACACTCACCTTACTCTGATTCTTTCTACACTTATCTTGATCCTGTCTCACCTTCTACTGTTCTACTCTGATCATTCTTACCTTTTCTACTCTGAGACAAGATGGATTTCAAACCTTGGAATCCCTACCCTTATGACATTTTAAGAGATAGGAAGCCTAAGACAAAAGTAAAACTATTTTCTCTACTAAAAATATTGGTTGATTGTTCTGATGATCAATGCCTGATTTGCTTCTTTGATTGATTGGAATAGTATAGATGGACATTTTAGCATGTACCACTATAAGGTATTGTATTAACTATAGTAGGTGAAATATTAATCTGCTTAGCTAATAAATCCCCCAAAGTAACATGATTTGTAATTACTGCCTTGTCTACTGCTCTTTCTTACCATATGTATCTAACTCAGATGGTCAATACCAGGAGGGGTGGTGGAATTGACTTGCCTCCTAACCAACACACTCGAAGACAACCTCAGCCACAGCCTGCAGGGATGAATCCTCCCAATCCTCCACCAGGCGGAGTTGACCCACTGGTTGCTGCTCAGATGGCGGTGATGCAGCAAATGGCAGATACTATGGCGGATATGCGTGCTCAGATGCAGCAAGAACGCCAGGAGATGCGTCAAGAGAGAGAGGATATACGGCAGGAGTTACGCCAGGAGCGAGATGAGATACGCCAAGAAAGGAGGGCGCAACAACAGCTTCAACAACAGCAGCAGCAGCAACAAGTGCCACTGCCTCCACCACCACCACCAGTTCCCCCTCGTGATAAGCACCGGGAGTTTATGAGCCATAAGCCACCTACATTTGCAAGCTCACCAGATCCACTTGATGCAGACGATTGGTTGAAGTCAATTGAGAAGATGCTGAATATTGCACAATGCACTGATCGGGAGAAGGTCTTATATGCTTCTGGACGTCTGACTGGTCCTGCTGCTGACTGGTGGGATTCTTATACTGCTGCCCATGATGCTGCAGATACTATTACTTGGGCAGAGTTTAGTACACAATTCAGGAACTACCATATTCCAGCTGGTATGATAAAGATTAAGAAGAAGGAATTTCTGTCGTTGAAGCAAGGAAGTATGTCAGTCAGCGAGTACAGAGACAAGTTTATTCAGCTATCCAGATATGCCCCTGAAGAAGTTGCTGAAGATGAGAGGAAGCAGGAGCATTTCATTGAGGGACTTAATGGGCCACTGCAGTATGCTTTGGTGGCACACACATTTCCATCATTTCAGAGGCTGCTTGATAAGGCACTGGCTATTGAACACAAGCGTGTTCAATTGGGAGATTTGAAGAGGAAGGCTATCTCACAGGGACAGGGTAGCAGCAGTGTTCGTCCTCGCTACAGTTCACCACAGAGTACACCGCCTCGACCGGGAGGACCACGCCCAGTTCAGCAATCACCACTGAGGACACCTACTCGACAGGCTACCCCTACTGGCACCCCGACGAAGTTTGCAGGACAGAGTCAGGGCACTCAATGTTTCAAGTGTGGGAAGATTGGTCATTATGCAAATGCCTGCCCACAGAGGATTGCGACTACTCCAACTCAGAACAAGCAACAGACCCCTGGCAAGGGATATTCTATAGCCAGGGTGAATCAAGTCAGTGTTGATGATACTCCGGACGGAGGGGACCTCGTGATTGGTATGTTTTATGTTAATGCAATTCCTGCAACAATATTATTTGATTCTGGTGCTACACATTCATTCATGTCTGCTAGATATGCCAACACAAATGAAATACCACTGCTAAATATGAGAAAACCCCTGATAGTAATTACACCTAAAGGGCCTGTTGAGGCGAATCAAATGACACGTAGATTGACATTAACCATTATGGGTAGAGAGTTTGGAGCTACTGCTATAATATTAGAGTCAAGCAGTATAGATTTGATCCTTGGTATGTCATGGCTAAGAAAGGCAAAGGCCGTTATAGCATGTGGTAGAGGTACCATAGAACTTACTACTACTAAAGGAGAAAGATTTCAAGTTAATATTGCAGTAACCTCCTCATCCATGCGTGCAATGTTCTTGATGCCTGAGGAATTTGTTGGTGACAACATCCGGGTGGTTAGAGATTTTCCGGATGTCTTTCCAGAGGAGTTACCAGGGATGCCACCTGATAGAGAAGTTGAGTTTGTTATTGATCTCTTACCTGGAACCGCCCCTATTTCTAAACGGCCATATAGAATGTCCGTAGAGGAGTTGAAGGAATTGAAGAAGCAGTTGACGGAGTTACAAGAGGCGGGGTATATTCGTCCAAGTTCATCACCTTGGGGAGCACCAGTGTTATTTGTGCAGAAGAAGGATGGATCGCAACGGATGTGTGTGGATTACAGATCTCTTAATGATGTTACGGTGAAGAACAAGTACCCGTTGCCCCGTATTGAGGATTTATTTGATCAGATGCGAGGAGCAAGAGTATTTTCGAAGATTGATCTCCGATCCGGTTACCATCAGATGAGGATTAGACCATCGGATATTCCCAAGACGGCTTTCTCGACTCGATATGGATTGTATGAGTTTACTGTTATGTCATTTGGACTAACCAATGCACCAGCTTACTTCATGAATTTGATGAATAAGGTGTTTATGGAGTATTTGGACAGATTCGTCGTGGTATTCATCGACGATATTCTTATCTATTCTAAGAATGAAAGTGATCATGAACAACATCTGAGATTGGTGCTACAGAAGTTACGAGATAATGAGCTCTACGCTAAGTTTAGCAAGTGTGAGTTTTGGATTGACAAGGTGCCATTTCTTGGTCATATTATTTCTAATGGAGGAATAGCAGTGGATCCTGCTAAAGTCAAGGAGATTATGGAGTGGAGAGTGCCCACTACAGTTACGGAGATTCGGAGTTTCTTGGGACTCGCAGGATATTATCGGAGATTTATTGAAGGATTTTCTAAGATTGCTAAGCCCATGACCTCACTTTTGGAGAAAGGAAGAGAATTCAAGTGGGATGAGAAATGCCAAGAAAGCTTTGATCAATTGAAGGAGAGATTGATGTCACCTCCGGTATTGATTATGCCAGATCTGCAGAAGGGATTTGATATTTACTGTGATGCATGTGGCCAAGGACTTGGATGTGTGCTTATGCAAGATGGACATGTGATTGCCTATGCATCTCGTCAGTTGAGGAAGCATGAATTGAACTACCCCACTCATGATTTGGAATTGGCTGCAGTTGTGCATGCACTTAAGATTTGGAGACACTACATTATGGGAACTAAGTGCCAAGTATACACGGATCATAAGAGTTTGAAGTATATATTCACTCAGAAGGATCTCAATCTTAGGCAACGTCGTTGGTTGGAGCTTATTAAGGATTATGATTTGGAGATTCATTATCACCCGGGCAAGGCGAATTTGGTTGCAGATGCCTTGAGTCGGAAGGAGCATGTTCACTCCGCTTTCGTTGTCGAGCTACCTGATGAATTAGCAAAAGACTTTGAGAGGCTCAACCTGGGAATTGTTACACATACAGAAGGAGTGACCATTGAATTGGAACCTACCTTGGAGCAAGAAATTCGTAAAGGTCAGGTTGGTGATGCCAAAATCCAGGAGATCAAGGATCTTATTACTGAAGGTAGAGGCCCAGAGTTCACGGAGGATGAGCAAGGCACGATATGGTTCAAGAATCGGATCTGTGTTCCCGATATTGATAGTCTTCGGGAAACCATATTGAAGGAAGCACATGATTCAGTTTATTCTATCCACCCTGGGAGCACTAAGATGTATCAAGATTTGAAGCAAAAGTATTGGTGGTATGGATTGAAGAGAGATGTGGCTGCACATGTGGCTATGTGCGATGTATGCCAAAGAGTTAAAGCTGAACACCAGAGGCCAGCCGGACTATTGCATCCACTGAAGATACCTGAGTGGAAATGGGAAGAGATTGGCATGGACTTCATTGTTGGATTACCCCGCACGTCTGCTGGATATGATTCTATATGGGTGATTGTGGACAGACTAACCAAGGTAGCCCACTTTATTCCAGTGAAGACCACTTATTCAGGAGCTAAGTTGGCAGAGTTGTACATGGCACGGATTGTATGCCTGCACGGTGTGCCAAAGAAGATTGTGTCGGATCGAGGATCACAGTTTACCTCTCGATATTGGAAGCAGTTGCACGAGTCATTGGATACGAGATTGAATTTTAGTTCGGCTTACCATCCCCAGACTGATGGGCAAACTGAGAGAACTAACCAAGTACTGGAAGATATGTTAAGAGCTTGTGCTCTTAAGCATGGTGGAAGTTGGGATAAGAGTCTACCGTATGCGGAGTTCTCTTATAATAATAGCTATCAGGCCAGTTTGAAGATGTCACCGTTTGAGGCCTTGTATGGCAGAAAGTGCAGGACTCCCTTGTATTGGAATCAAACTGGTGAAAGACAATTGTTTGGACCTGAGATTATACAAGAAGCAGAGGAACAAGTTCAGCAAATAAGGGAGAATTTGAGAACTGCACAATCCAGGCAGAAAAGTTATGCTGATACCCGGAGAAGACTACTTGAGTTTAAGGAGGGCGATTATGTCTATTTGAAGGTGTCACCACTCCGGGGCATGAGAAGGTTCAAAGTCAAAGGAAAGTTGTCCCCTCGCTTTATTGGACCCTTTTTAATCTTAAAGCGAGTGGGAGAGGTTGCATATCAATTGGAGTTACCGGATTATCTCGCGGATGTTCATGATGTATTTCATGTATCTCAGCTGAAGAAATGCCTCAGAGTGCCTGAAGAACAGTTACCAATGGAAGACCTTAGTGTTCAAGAGGATTTGACTTATGCTGAGTACCCCATCAAGATTTTGGATACTTTGACTCGAGTTACGAGAAATAAGGTTATAAAGATGTGCAGGGTTCAATGGAGCCACCACGGTGAAGATGAAGCAACTTGGGAAAGAGAAGAAGAGCTTCGTATAGATTTTCCCCACCTTTTCCCTAGATCTTCTTAAATCTCGAGGGCGAGATTATTTTTAAGGGGGGTAGGATTTGTAATACTCAAGTTGTATACCAAGAGTAATAAAGAGAGCTCCTCATTTTGTGTGATTCATTTGCATCATAAAAGAGCACCTATGTAATTGAGAGTGACTAAATAAAACAATTATGCTAAAATAAAGAAAAAGTGCATTTGTTGGAGTTTTATGTGTTGTGCATTAAATAAAACCATGAGGATAAAAATAATGAGGTATTAATTATTTGAAACTTGATTTAACCCAAAATTTGAAATTAGGGTTTTGGAAAATAAGGAAAAGAGAAGAGATATGGAAAAATAAATAAAATGTATGCATAAATATCTTCAGGCTTACTATTTTTAGATACAAAAATAGAGTTTATAAAAGAGGATCCACAAAAGTTTGAATTAATTCAAATTGAGTTTGAAAATGAAGAAAGAAAACAGAAAAAGAAAAAGAAAAAGAAGAAAAAGGTTACCTGGGCTGACTGTCCCAATTCGGCCCACCCAGGGATGCTCTCCGCGCGGCCCATCTCCACGCGTGAGGGCGCCGACACGCGGGGCCCGCCGTCAGCCTCTCCGTCCGCGCGCGTATTCTCCTCCTCTCGCTGCGTCGCGGGTCCCGTTCGTCAGCCTCGTTGCCTCCTCCACACGCGCGCGCGGCCGACTTCTCACTCTCGCTGCGGTGTGGGACCCCCGTGTCAGGATCGTCCCCAACGGCTTCGCCGCGCATGGCGCGCGCGCGAATACCACGGGGTCCGTTGAAGCAGCTCGGCCACGTCCGCGTCTTTAAGGGGGGGAGCACGTCCGGGCTCGTCTCTCCCTCCTTATCCGCCTACCCTCGCGACTACCGCCGTAGCAGTGAGAGAATCGCTCGCGCCGCCATTGTTGGAGTGTGCCGCCGTCGGGGTGACTCGCTTCTAGTCGCCCTCTGGCCTCGGACCTGGGAGCGGGAGCTTCTTCGGGACCCGAGGAAGGTAGTCGTGGCCGGGCGGGCGTTGCTGCGCATCGCGACTGGGCGCAATTCTTCATCGGACTTCGAACCTCCGCCGCCAACCCGCCTTCGCCGTGGCCAGACACTCTGCGCGCCGAGACTGTCGGTAATAACCCCTCCACCACGTTCGCCATCTCCTCGGCTGCGTGGCGCACCATTTAATTTTTAGAATCACGCGCTTGGGCGTCGGATTGCCGTTTCCCCGGCGAGGTTCGCCGTGAAAGTGGGCGGCGCCGCCGTCGACAGGGGTGATTTGGGGGAGACGGCTGCGGACCGTTGGATCCCGCGCGTGCGGTCGAGATTAGATCAAACGTACCCCCTTCGTCCGATCGAACTGCGACCGTCTGATGCGGATCCGACGCTCAGGACTCAATCCGTGCATTTTAAATCTGATACGTCCATCACGGATCGGGTGGTCAGGATTTGGTACCGGTTCGCTTAGATGTAGGTTTAATCTGGCGCGCCCAAGTCTAATCCAACGGCCGAGACTCGCCCATACCGCTTCATCGGTCGTTTTGTTAAAGAGCCCTCGGGTTTCCGTAAAATAGAACCCGCCGTCCACCTATCACTGTTCTCTGTGTCTAGGATTTATTGCGCAGAGACCCCTGAGTTTTCTGGAATTTGGCGCCCAGTCCAGAGCACGATTAAAACATATAAATGAATTAGTAAATGTATTTTTAATACAAAAATAATTCCTAGAACTTAGTTAATTCATAGAAAATTCATTCTAAGTCCAAATTGGTCCATTCCAGTTCCTAAATTTTTGTAATAATATTGTCTACGCATTAGTGCCTCTGTTTTGGCATGAAAGGCTCATTTAAATTTATCTAATACTTAATCTTGTATTAAATACATAAAAGCTACAGAAATTCATAACTTGAAATATATAACTCCAAATTCAGTGATTCCAGTTCCTATGGTTTCCTTTTAATGTGTAGATTTTTACTGTATATTTCATGCATCTGTTTGGTGTGATGTTGATTTTGGCTATACTATGTATGTATTGTGTTGATGCGAGTAGACGAACAAGCCACTATGGAAACTGAGGTTCAGCAAGTAGAGATAGCTGAGCAGGAGCTCATTTCAGGCAAGTTGTGCCCTTGATCACTTACTTTTCCCAGCCATGTTCTTATTAATTTCAATGATCTGCATAGGTTAATTTTGATGGGATCCTTTATGTACCCCAGTTTTGATTACATCTATACCTTGTTCACCCCTGGAATATTTTTGGGTAGTACTTGCTATTGCTTTATGTGGATTGGGTATGGAGATTCATTAATCATGATTATTCTGTTATTATCTTGTTTTATTACTGTTCATGTTAAGATCATTAAATTAATGGGAACATGGAGCGACCACCCGGGAAAACAGTGCTACCACAAGGGTAGTATGGGATGCCCTTGGCTGATTAACTAGGAAAGCTAGTGGAAGACTACCTTACCCGAAAGGGGCAAGGGCAGTAGGGGAGAGGTCAGTGCGGGGAGGTCCCTAGTTGATTTTGCTGCGATGGCTATCAGCTAGGAACCCTTTACTGGATCTTCCCATAAACTGTAGCGGGTTTTCGGAAGCTAGTGGAACTTTGTAAAGGCCTCGTAGTGGATCCCTAGCCATTCACCTCGGTAGTGTCTAAGGGCCTTGCAAACCCAGGCGACATGGGATACACGACTTGTGGGTAAAGATGCGCAACCTCTGCAGAGTGTAAAACTAGTATACTAGCCGTGCTCACGGTCAAGAGCGGCTCGGACCCTCACATGATTAAATATGGAACTTAAGTTTAATTTGACATTTGCATCGCATTTGGGATTATTTTACTATTACTGTTCTTTATTATTATTAAGGATTGGTATTTACTTACACTTAGTAATTGCTAATAAAATTTTGACCAACTTATAAAAGCAATGCTCAGCCTTAGCCTTTATTTCATTGATCAGCCTTACACTTCATGAACTCCCACCTTTGGTGAGTTCATGTCACATTATTCCCCACGACTTGTTGAGCTATGATCGTATGTGAGCTCACCCTTGCTGTCTCACACCCCCCCCCACAGGAGAAGAACAGGTTGTTGAAGAGGAGCTGCCTAATACCGAGGAGTTCGATCTGATCTAGGTGGCGTTTCTCAGTCGACATTGGCGCCATCGATCCTTAGTTCGTTTCATGTTTATCTTTATTTTGTAATAAGACTTCCGCTATGTAATAAATACTCTGATGATTTATGACATTTATCTCTATACACTCTGTTATTATATATGTTGTCTTCTTGGCGCATGTATGAGATGCACCCGGCTTTGTTCTTTAAAACCGGGTGTTACACGCATGCCAAGCAGGAAAGTAGGTTGGAGTCCATCATCCACACAAGAACATAATGACGACGGATAGGCCACTTGAGCTGCTCCACATGGACCTATTCGGCTCGATCGCTTACATAAGCATCGACGGGAGTAAGTACTGTCTAGTAATTGTGGATGATTATTCTCGCTTCACTTGGGTATTCTTTTTGCAGAAAAAATCACAAACCCAAGAGACATTAAAGGATTCTTGAGACGGGCTCAAAATGGGTTCGGATTGAGAATCAAAAAGATTAGAAGCGACAATGGGACGGAGTTCAAGAACTCTCAAATTGAAGGATTTCTTGAGGAAGAGGGCATCAAGCATGATTTCTCTTCTCCCTACAAACCTCAACAAAATGGTGTAGTGGAGAGGAAAAATAGAACTCTACTGGATATGGCAAGGACCATGCTTCTTGAGTATAAATCACCGGACCGGTTCTGGGCCGAGGCGATTAACACCACCTGCTACTCCGTCAACCGGTTATATCTTCATCGAATCCTCAAGAAGACATCATATGAACTCCTTACTGGTAAAAAGCCCAATGTTACATATTTTAGAGTCTTTGGGAGCAAATGCTTTATTCTTATTAAGAGAGGTAGAAAATCTAAATTTGCTCCTAAAGCGGTAGAAGGTTTTTTACTAGGTTATGACTCAAACACAAGGGCATATAGAGTCTTCAACAAGTCCATTGGATTAGTTGAAGTTTCTTGTGACATTGTGTTTGATGAGACTAATGGCTCCCAAGTGGAGCAAATTGATCTTGATGAATTAGATGATGAAGAAGCTCTGTGCATCGCACTAAGGAACATGCCCATTGGGGATGTGTGTCTAAAGGAATCCGAGGAGCCCACACAAGCACAAGATCAACCATCATCTTCCATGCAAGCATCTCCACCAACACAAGATGAGGATCAGGCCCAAAAAGATGAAGACGAAGATCAAGAAGATGAGCCACCTCAAGAGGAGGACATTGATCAAGGGGGAGATGAGGATAATAATGACAAGGAAGATGACCAAGAGATTTGGGATCAAAGACCGCCACACCCAAGAGTCCACCAAGCAATTCAAAGAGATCACCCCGTCAACTCCATTCTTGGTGACATTCACAAGGGGGTAACCACTAGATCTCGAGTTGCACATTTTTGTGAACATTACTCTTTTGTGTCTTCTATTGAGCCATACAGGATAGAGGATGCATTAAGAGATCCGGATTAGGTGGTGGCAATGCAAGAGGAGCTCAATAATTTCACAAGGAATGAGGTATGGCATTTGGTTCCACGTCCTAATCAAAATGTTGTAGGTACCAAGTGGGTATTCTGCAACAAGCATGACGAGCATGGTGTGGTGATAAGGAACAAAGCCCGACTTGCGGCCAAAGGTTATTCATAAGTCGAAGGTTTGGATTTTGATGAAACCTATGCACCCGTAGCTAGGCTTGAGTCAATTCGTATATTACTTGCCTATGCTACTTACCATGGCTTTAAGCTCTATCAAATGGACATGAAGAGTCCTTCCTCAATGGCCCTATCAAGGAAGAGGTCTATGTTGCGCAACCTCCCGGCTTTGAAGATAGTGAGTATCCTAACCATGTGTATAAACTCTCAAAGGCGCTCTATGGGCTCAAGCAAGCCCCAAGAGCATGGTATGAATGCCTGTGAGATTTTCTTATCACTAATGGCTTCAAAGTCGAAAAGGCCGATCCTACTCTCTTCACTAAAACAATTGCAAAAGACTTGTTTATATGCCAAATTTATGTTGATGATATTATATTTGGGTCTACTAACAAGGCATCTTGTGAAGAGTTTAGTAGGATCATGATTCAAAAATTTGAGATGTCTATGATGGGGGAGTTGAAGTATTTCCTAGGATTTCAAATCAAGCAACTCCAAGATCGCACCTTCATCAGCCAAACTAAGTACATTCAAGACATACTTAAGAAGTTTGGAATGAAGGATGGCAAACCCATCAAGACACCCATGGAACTAATGGGCATCTTGACCTCGACATGGGAGGTAAATCCATAGATCAAAAGGTATATCGGTCGATGATAGGATCTCTTCTCTATTTATGTGCTTCACGACCGGACATTATGCTTTCTGTATGCATGTGTGCAAGGTTCCAGGCAAATCCTAAGGAAGTTCACCTTAGAGTCGTGAAAAGAATCATGAGATATTTAGTTTACACTCCTAAGTTTGGGCTTTGGTACCCCCAAGGGATCCACATTTGATTTAATTGGATATTTCGATGTCGATTATGCAGGGTGTAAAATTGATAGAAAGAGCACATCAGGGACTTGTTAGTTTCTGGGAAATCCTGGGTGTCTTGGGCTTCAAAGAAACAAAACTTCGTGGCTCTTTCCACTGCTGAAGTCGAGTACATTGCCGCAGGCCATTGCTGTGCGCAATTACTTTGGATGAGGCAAACCCTTAGGGACTATGGCTACAAATTGAGCAAAGTCTCTCTCCTATGTGATAATGAGAGTGCAATCCGCATGCGAATAATCCCGTTGAGCGCAGCCGCACTAAGCACATAGATATTCGGTATCACTTTCTGAGAGATCACCAACAAAAGGGGGATATCAAAATTGCTTATGTCAATACCCACAACCAATTAGACGATATCTTTACCAAGCCACTAGACAAGAAGACCTTTTGCAAACTTAGGAATGAGCTAAATATACTTGATACTCGGAACTTTGATTGAAACATTGCACACATAGCTTATTTATATACCTTTGATCATGTCTCTTTCATTTGGTACAAATGCATATTTCTTATTCTTCTTGTGCCAAGGCTAAGACTAATGTGCTTTCAAGTATATCTCTATGATTAGTCTTAGATTCAAAGGGAAATGGAGTATTCGGCAAAGACAAGACTTCCACTCCAAACTCTGACGGTATCATTTACCCTTTGTCGTTACTCTGCAAACTCTCAAATTGGTATAATATTTCACTCATATTTCTTGTATCAATGGGGGTGAAAGTATTAAGCCCCAAAGGGGGGAATTAAAGGGCTCTAAAGGTCTTCGTTTTTAGCGATTAATGCCAAAGGGGGAGAAAGTATTAAGCCCAAAGCAAAAGGACCACACCACCACCATTTTCAAACTTTAGTGTATTTTTCAAATTGGTATGTAGATCTTTCAAAAAAAGAAATGTTTATTTCAATTGATATTTGAGTTAGCCCCAAAATAAATTTTCAAGTGGTATGAATTTTTAATTAGTATCTTTAAAAAATCAAATTTCATTTGGTATCTATTTCAAAAACTCTCTTGAAAGCCAAGGGGAGAATTCATTCAAGGGGAGCTTTTATTTAGTCAAAGGAAAAGCATTTGAAACAGGGGGAGGAATTTCAAATCTTAAAAATGCTTCTTGCAATCACATTTCTATACCTTTGACTATTTGCAAAAGATTTTGAAAGAATTTTTCCAAAAGATTTGTAAAAACAAACAAGTGGTGCAAATGTGGTCCAAAATGTTAAATAAAAGAAAAGCAATCCTTTCATTCTTAGTGATACTTTCAATTGGTTCAACTCCAAGTAACCTATGCACATTCATCATAAATCCAAACTAGTTACATTTCTGTACTTTATATTTGCTTTGATTTGTGTCGGCATCAATCACCAAAAAGGGGGAGATTGAAAGGGAAATCGGGTTAACCATTTCCTATAATCGATTTTGGTGGTTGACATCCAACACAAACCACGTGGACTAACTAGTTTGTCTAGATATCATCTATTACAGGTGCATTAGGTTCAACCCAAACCAAGAAGGAAATCCAGTTAGGGACACAATCAAAAATGGAGCAAAAGGACTTGAGTGTGCTGATTTTTTGCGCACCGGACACTATCCAGTGCACCAGGCTCATACACTCCCAAACAAGCCACTCTCGGGAATTCAGCAGGCACACTCCACTATAATTTACCGGACTATCCGGTGTGCACCGGACTGTCCGATGAACCAGCGGAGCAACGGCTCCCTGCACGCCAACGATCGACTGTGCATAGCTACAGTGCTGAACAGTGCCGCGGTAGAAGTCAGAGTGTAGAAGTCAGAGGGCACTGGACTGTCCGGTGTGGCACCGGACTGTCCGGTGCAGCAAGACGACAAGACATTCCAACGGTCAACTGCTCCAAACCCCAATGGATGCGCTGACGTGGCACGCATCGGATAGTGCACAGTGACTGTCCGGTGGCGCACCGGACTGTCCAGTGCGCCCATCGCCAGCAAGCTGAAGCAACGGCTAGGAAGTGGTTGGGGGCTATAAATAACCCCAGCCACCTCATTCACTTCCATCCAAGTTTTCTAAACATCCCATTCATTGCAAGAGCAAAAGACTTCACTCTAAGACACAACCAATAGATCAAATCCTCTCCAAGCCTCCAAACCAACTCAATTACATTAGAGACTTGAGAGAGGGTGTTTTATGTTCTTTTGTTGCTCTTGTCGCTTGGATTGGCCTTTTATTTTTCCCTTCTTATTCTCAAGAGACTTGTAAGCGAAGCAAGAGACACCAAGTGTGTGGTGGTCCTTGCGGGGTCTTAGTGACCCGTGAGATTAAGGAAAAGGCTCACTCGGTCTAAGTGACCGATTGAGAGAGGGAAAGGGTTGGAATAGACCCGGCCTTTGTGGCCTCCTCAACGGGGACTAGGTTCTTTGGAACCGAACCTCGGTAAAACAAATCACCGTGTCTACTCGCTTTGATTCTCACTTGATTTGTTTTGCACTCTTTCCTCTCTCTAACGTTTCCTCGCTAGTATTCATTTGAGTTTGCTCCCATACGTCATCCGCATCCTTTGAGCAACTCCTAGCAAAAGAAACAATCTTTCGGACTTGAATTTAATTCTAACGCTAACCCCGGCCTTTAGTGTGTGTTTAAGTTTATAAATTTTAGGTTTCGCCTATTCACCCCCCCCCCTCTAGGCGACTTTTACTAGCATCTCCTCTTGAGCACTGAATATAGTGGGGACAACCTGGGGTGGGGTGGTTTGTAAAGCAAGGGTGAGTACACATCAACGTACTCAACAAATGTCCCGTTTGGCTAAAGTGGACTAGTTGTATGTGGAGTTAAGGTTAAGCAGATGCTTTTAGTTGGTCAAGTATTTATTACTATTAGTAAAGCCAAGTTTTAGTAATAAACCCAGTTATTATCTAAATATACTCCCTCTAAGAGGAAATACCAGAGATCATAATTATACCATCATTATTAACCATCATCATAAAAGTAACCAAAGTTCTCCTAATCAAAGAGGATCCCAAGGCCGCTCTTAACCGTGAGCTCGGCTAATATACCAGTTTCTAACACTCTGCAGAGGTTGCACACTTTATCCACAAGTCGTGATCCCTTTCCAACCTAGGTTGTACAGACCTGATCTTCACTACCGAGGTGAATGGCCAGGGATACACTATGTAGCCTTTATAAAGCTTTAGTGTAAGTGGGAGAAGCGCTTGCAGTGAGTACTTCTCTCGAATCTTCAACATTGTCCTTGGGAGCTTCGGTAGAAGCAAGAGTCGGAATATTTGCAGACTTCAAAACAGCATCCAAAACACTGGTCATTCTCCTTTTTCTTAGGAGTCATTGTTGCAGCAGTTGTTAGCTTCGGCAACCCCGTTATGGTTGGGGGACTCAGCAGTTTTGAATGCTCTTCTGCCTTTGAGCTCTTTATTTCCGACTCTTCTACTGGACCGGCACCAGCTTCGACCGTCACAACAAGAATTGTCTCCAAAGCCAAGGGGATAACTTCGACCTGTTCAACAATCTCTATCCTCTTTGTACCAAGTATTGCAGTTGTCCTTTTTATAAAATGTGGCCTCGGTCTATGTGTCAAAACCTTAGCTTTTTCGGCTTAGGCATGGTGGAAGAAGATAAAGCTGCCATTTTTCTTTTAGACCCTAATTTTCGATAGGAAAGCAGTAATCAGGATAAAAAATTTAATCACATCAAAAACTCTATTCAACCTCTTCTTTTTGCGAGCGCCGAAGGCAGTGGTCATGGCTTCATCCTCTGCCTTCGTGTAAGTTCCCAACAGCTCATCACTGGTAGCTTCGACAGCCTCAAGCCAGTCATCATTCGGCTCATCAAACTGATTTATGAACGCCGAAGTTATAGCCGAAGAGCAACAACTTCGACTTAAAGTGGTGTCGAAGATCAAGCATGATGATGAGCTGAAGAGGAAAAGACAAACTAGTCCCTAATGATTTATGTTATGATTATGAACACATGTTAAGGCTATAAATGTATTTTTACCCGGGCTACGTCCCGTGCCTATAAATAGGTGAATAGTACCCCCATACTGTTCACGCTGAATTTAATCACTCTCACATCTTCACCTTCGATCAAGCTGAAGGTATCAATATAATATAAATTTTGTTAACGTTCTCATATTCATCATGAAACGAAGATATGGTTGAATGAAAGCCTAAATGAATGACTTGTAATTGTTTCTATGAATTCTTATCATCACAAGTGATGATAGTGTATCCTTCATAACCTTCGTCTAAGGATCATTATGTCCGAAAGAAGATAATGCTTCCGAGGACAAAGGTCCTTAATCTTTAACAATTGTGTTGCCTTTTTCTTGATTCACAACATTTGAGAACAAGTGACCAACAGTGGGTAAAGTGTACACCTCTGCACATAGTTCAAAACCTATTTGAATAGTCAGTGTCCACAGATATGGATGAGTTATGGCTTGGTTTGACAATTAGTGTTTGAAAAGTGGTTTTAAAAAGTGGTTTTAAAAGGTGGTTTTAAAACCACATGCTTTTTAAAAGTGGTTTTAAAAGGTCCGGCGGCTGAGCCGTGAGCTATGGTGGATGTGAAGTCTAGTAGTTGTTTTTGAAAACAAAAACCGGTAGGAAACTACTGAGATGCCTGGATGGTTTAGTCCAAGGGATTTTGTTTTGTATTGAAAAACTTCCTGCACCTTTGGGAGAGGATGTGGTTTGAAAACGATAAAATGTTTTACAAAATAGCCCTGCATCAAAAATTGCTTTTTCTGCAAAAATATTCTAAGCTCCACATACTCCATGCATTATATCTGATTTACCCATTCTGTGGGTGAAGGTGGGTTGCTGGGTACTTAAGTACTCACTCTTGCTTATTTGTTGTCTTTAAGAGAAGGAGATCGCTGATTGGATAAGAAATACACCTGTTTCCCAACCATGTATGTGGTTGTTGGACCACTAATTTCCTTCTCTGCGTATATCGGGCTGCTTAGCCCCACTTTAATGATATGTCTCGAGTTGTGGACCAACTCTTAAAGTTGTCACCATCTTTATAGTTTTTTCTCGTTTAAGCAGATCTAGAACCATCTGATGTATAAATGTGTATACTAGCCTCATGGGACTAGTATTTGTATCACATTTGAGTCCAAGAGTATCAGGACACTTCAGTGGACATATTAACATGTCTCTTAGCAGCAGAATCATATAATGCATAAAATAATAGGCTGAGGGTTGTATTTGAAAAACATAGGTAATTTATGCATCAAAGGGATCTAGTGAGCTTGTCGTGCTTTAACCAGTGAAAGGGTGAGAGCTCGTGGAACTGGCTTTTGGCTACACTGTTTGGCGTGCACTTGCAGAACTGGCTTTCACGAGATGACATGAACACTCTGATAACTATGTAGTATGAACAAGCAAACATACAAACCATCAGCTATATCAACAAATATTTATTATAGTGGTCAGGAATGGTGGTGGATGGGTGAATATAGTTTTGAGTAGAGTTTGTGTTGATGGAGTAGAGATGCTTACCCAAACGGTGAATTGGAGGTGAACGAATACTATAAGTGTAGTGGCAGAGTGGGGTAACTGAGTGCGTGGGGTTGCCTTGGCTCAGGGTGTAGGAGAGAGAGGGTAGCTGCGTGTATTTATAGCTGGGTACATGTGGTTTAGTACGGTAGAGTTCACTGTTTATTAGAATAGTGGCGAAGGAATTGTCTGACTTAATTTGAATAGGGAAATTGTGTGCAGAATATGGGACAGAAGTATTTTTAGAGTTTTTTGGAATATGAACCATTCTTAAGGGATGACATGGTTGGATAGAGGATAATTTGATAAGAATTTATAAACAAGAATTGTCGAAATCTAAGCTTGGATGGAAAAGTTTTGGATTTTATAATCATAGGAATAAAAAGAAGAAAAGGGAAAAGGAATATTCCTGGAATATTCCATACTTTGAATATTTAGAGATATTTAGAAAATCCAAAATACAATTGTATTTTTTAGCAGAGTGCCAGGAATTATTTCTGGACTATTCATGAGCAGAGGCTTATATTGGTGGCAATTGTTCCTACCTACTATGTCACATGGGACAACAGTAAGGCAGGACCTAGACAGCTGGAATACTATGATATTCTGGTCCGTACGGGCTGTGGTATCTTGGGCCAGGTTTTATAGGATTGACGGCGTATCCATACAAACATGGTTCACCTTTCTTTTTGGAAGTCTGGTTCGAAAGAACCTCAAAGTTGAGTGTGCTTAACTTGGAGCAATTCTGGGATGGGACCATACGAGAAGTTCTTACTGGAAGAAAAATCACAGTCACTGGAGTCCGTATGACTGAGATATTGGTCTGACAAATCTTTGGTGAACTGATCATCATAATGGATGAACAGTTGAATATTTGGACGATCGGATGAACGATGAATAATAATGATGAATAGTAGGATGAACTGTCCGATGAATGATGAATAGTGATTATGAATGATCCAATAAACGATGAATAGTTCGTATCAATGGATGATGAACGATGAATAGGAATTATGAACGAATGATGAATAACGAATAGTTTGTATGAACGAATGATGAACAATGAATAGGGATTATGAACGAACGGATGAACGATTGAAATTTCGGCAGCATAACGGCTGAACAAATATTATTTGGATGAACGAATGAACAAACTATGAAGATTTGGACGAACGATCGAATGAACGAACGAACGATCCTTGTGCTCGTGTTGTGCTTGTGTGGAAGTGGGAGTGAGTTGCCGTGAAATGGCTTGGGATGGCATGAGGGAGCCCCTTGCCCCTCTATTTATAGGCAAGGTGGGGGATTAGGGGGAAGAGGCAAGGATTAGTGGGAGGAGGCATGGATTAGTGAGAGATAAGCATGTATTAGCCTTGTGTTGGGGGCCTTCCTCTTCCGAAGGTCCTCAAAAACACAATTAACCCTTTGTTTTCAGCATAAGCTATTAGAGGGAGCTTCGTCTTTAGGATGCAAGTCCTTTCTTCATGATGAAGGCGTACGAGATGAAGGCATGGACAAAGGATGACAAGAATAAACGCCAAAGCTATCGCCAGATTGACAGCTTCGGCTTGTAATGGAGATGAAGCATGATGATGATGCTGACCGAAGGGGAAAAAGACTGCTTAGTCCTTAACAACTTATATTATGATCATAAGTGAGTATTGGGGACATAAATGTAATTTTACCCGGGCTGCGTCCCGTGCCTATAAATAGATGAACAGTCGCCGGAGTGACTGCCACGGCGTAGGACACGAATTCGTTGCGCCAGTACCTTTTCTCTTCTCCGGCCACCAGCACACCCTAGTGAAATTGGACGCCACCGTCGTTAGAGGCTATAAATTGCCACCACCATTCGCTCCGTTAGGTAATTACGCAACCAGTGAAGCAACTCGCACCTCGAATCATCCCTTAGAGCTCGCGAATTTCTCGTTTCCCCCAATTCAGTTTTCTGCCACGGTGAAAGCAACCTCGCCGCGGTCTGCTTAATCTAGGTTCGATCTTGCCATTTATGTTCTTGTCTCAGTACCCATGCATGCCCTGGACACTCACCAACCCACTCAATTGAACTAGAAGCCTACTGATCATCGGGAACGTGATTGTCTGTTCATGACATCCACTGTTACCGTGGCCAGGACAAATTAGATCGCCATTCTCGAAATTATATTGGGGAAAATGCTTGGGAGGGATTCAATTCAGGGTTAGTCGCTTGGGGGCACCGGTTTTGGCTCCCTCTGGCCAGTTAGCTCGGCGGAGCTCGGTTCTTTGTGCGGTGTATCGTCGAGGGCTTCGAAGTGAGAAGAGTTAGAAGTTTAGAGGCTTTCCTGAAAGCGTCAGTGACTCACTAAAACAGTGCAAGGAAGCCAGTTCGGGTTATTCAAAACACCAGGGGTTTATTCGCAAAGTCTACAGGTGCGCGGGCATGTTTCTGCCCTATCTGGGCCGGCTCGGGCTGGTTTCGGCCCGAGACTGTTCATTATTTTTCTTTTTCTTTTTCTAGCAAGCTTTGGAAATTTGTAAGAAATTATAGAAAAATCCTAAAAATGTCAAACCAATTTTCCTAGACTCCTAATTTTCCATAGTATTTTATAAAAATAGTTTTAGGATTTTTAGGTCAAATAGGGAATTTTGGATCGTTTAAATCAGCCTAAAGCTTTGGTTCTGGATTTTTAGAAAATCAATAATAATTCTAAAAATCCCCAAACTTTTTATATGAACTCTAAACATTATTTAGAAGCCTTGGGTATAATTTGGTTTGATTTGTACCTTGTTTGATGCTTAGAACCCAAAACCCTACCCCCTGCCCTTTGAATTCCTTTACTGACTCCGGAAACCCTAGTTTCTCGGAGAACCGTGAAGGAAAATTGTATTCAAGACCTTAGATAATAAACTCTTATTATTTTTGCATTCTCATGAACATTACATGGGCATTCATTATTATGTATGGTTATCTTTAGAAAACGAAGAAGAAGCTGAAGTAGAAGGAGAAAAGACTTCACCACCACCTTAGGAACATCAGGCCGACAGCTGTTTTTATTTTGACATCTGTGGAGCTGAGCCTGAATCACCTATAAACCAAGGCAAGCCCCAGTGCATTTGCCACCTCCTTGACTCTTTTAAAATCTTTCTCACTTGCTTGATGCATTAGGTGATAGGAGTTGATTGATAAAACAATTCCTGCATTACCTTCCTTGAATTTGATTACCTTCCTTTGAATCCCTGTTTTATAAAAAGTTTTTACTATGCTTAATCTTGCTTTAGCCAAGAAAAAGGTTTTTTTACAAAAGATGATGTGGCAAAGTGGGAGGGATGTTTTTTTGAAAATAAAATTTGATGGTGGATCCACCATGGCCATGATGGGTTCAACATCGAAAAAGATGTACCTCTGCCAGGTACCAAACTTTGGGATATGAAATGATAAAGCTGATGTAATACCTAAGTTTGTAACTCATATGGAGAGAGAATATTTCCTTTATCTATATGTGTGTACCATCTCTATATAATGTCACATGTGAATAAACACCATCAAAAGGGGGATTGAATAATTAATAACACCTAAAATAAACCATTGCATCATTTTGGGACTCTTGTTTGTGCATTAAAAACAATAATAATGTGAATAAAAATAAAATATAGTGAGAACAAGATTAGAAAAAAAAGATATAAAATATATGAAAAAAAGGTATATAAATAAATATGGGTACTTTTAAAATGCACAAAATGATCTGAGTGGAGATTTGTCACAAATTCGAGTTTGAAATTAGAATTTAATTTGAATTTGAAGAAAACAAGTAAAGGAATAGGAGAAATAAAATAGAAAAGGATAAAATGGGGTTTGGGCTCAATTACGCGTTTTCGGCCCATCTCTGATCTCCTTCTCCCGTGTGCGCGGCCCAGCTAACTAGTTGGTGCCGACAGCTTGGGCCCGCAACGCAGTCAGCCTCCCACGCGGTCGATCACTTCCATGTGGGTCCCCCCCGGTCGGATCCCACTCGCGCGCGCCTGCCTTGCTCCGCCGTTACGCTCGCCGATTTGAAGGACCCGCTTGTCAGCCGTTTTCTCCTCCGCGTTGCACGTTGGTTCCACTGCAGTCGGGCCCCACCTGTCGGATCTATCCCCTCCCGACGCCGTTCCATCCCAACTGAATGCCGAAGATGCCGGGCGGATTCTCGGGCACCCGTAACCAATACCGCGGACTCCGGTTGTGCCCACTGCCTTCGTGGCCCTACCCGTGTACATTTATGGGACCCTTGTGCCATCCTGTGTACTGACCGCACTGTGGAGTAGACTCGAGTGAGATTTCGACGCCGCTAGGCTTAGGTGCCGCCGCCGTGGACCATTGCCAGCTGGGACGACTGCTGCGTGGATGATGGCTTTGGGGCATCACCAACCCATCGCGAACCCTCTGGTGGCAGTTGGAGGCATGGGGGAGCACCTGAACGCCGTCGATTCCTCGTCGTCGCTCCTGCGTCGCCGCGCATCCGCCCCTCGTCGTGGCCAGTGCTCACCACTACTCGATCTAAGGTAATGATCTGCCTATTACCTTCTCCTTCCTACTCTCTTCGCTTTAGCTCCGACCAATTTGACTTCGGTGCACTAGGGTGGCCGATTGGTGTCTTGCCGGCGTGCCACCACCGCGTGGGCGCAGGGCGCCGCCGTGCCCTGGAGTTGGTGAGGGAGATGACCTCTGGGCCGTCAGATTTTAATAGACGGCTCTGATTAGATGGATAGATAACGGTTCATGTGGATAGGTTTGGGCCGTTAGATCTGTAGCGTGTGGGTAAGATTTCATCTACTCGTGGGTTGATCTGGGCCCTTGATCCAGAATCGAGCGGCCGAGATCTAGTGATACCCCTTCGTGGGTATGTTTTCTAAAAGAGACCCTGAGCTTTCTCGGATTCAACCCGCCGTCCTGACCAGGGGCGCTTAGAGTCTTAAGAATACTTACATGTTGGCCCCTGAGTTTTCCAGAAATTGGTGCCCAGTCCAGATAACTAATAAAACCAGGAAAAATAATCAGAAAATAGTTTTTAGTACAAATTTAATTGCAGAAACTTGTTTAATTCATAACAAATGCATATGATCTCCAAATTGGACCATTTTAGTTCCTATAATTTTGTAATAGTATTCTCTATTAAATAGTACCACTGTTTTGGCATAAAAGACTCATTAAAATTTATCTAGCACTTAATCTTGTATTAAATGCATAAAACCTTAGAAAATCCATAACTTAAAATCTATAACTCCAAATTTAATGATTCCAGTTCCTGTGATCTTATTTTAATGTCTAGTTTATTACTGTATATTCTATTTGCATGCTTGGTGTAATGTTAATTCTTGCTATACTGTGTATGTATTGTGTTGACGCGGGTAGACGAACAAGCCACTGTGGAATCTGAGGTTCAGCAAGTAGAGATAGCTGAGCAGGAGCTCGTTGAAGGCAAGTTGTGCCCTTGATTCACTTTTATTACCCAATAATGTTCTTTATAATCATTTACCATGCATAGGTTTAATTTTGATGGGACCCGATAGGTCACCCTAGATTGTTTATCTCATTACCTTGTTTACCCCTGAATCACTTGGGTAGTTTATGCTATTGCTTTACGTGGTTTTTGGGTTAATATTTCATTATATCCATGTTCCAGTTATTTTGTTATTCTATTTATGTTCATGTCAAGATCATTATGTTATTGTTAATTGGAACATGGAGCTTAACTTGAGAACCACGTGCCACCACAAGGGAGGAATGGGACCCCTTGGCTGACTAATTAGGAAAGCTAGTGGAAGACTACCTTACCCGAAAGGGGCAAGGGCAGTAGGGGAGTGGTCAATGTAGGGAGGTCCCTGGTTGATTTTGCTGCGATGGCGGTCAGCTAGGAACCCTGCATTGGAACTTCCTATAAACTGTAGCGGGTTTTCGGAAGCTAGTGGAACTTTGTAAAGGCCTCGTAGTGGATCCCTAGCCATTCACCTTGGTAGTGTCTAAGGGCCTAGCTAACCCTGGCGACATGGGAAACACGACTTGTGGGTAAAGGGTACAACCTCTGCAGAGTGTAAAACTGGTATACTAGCCGAGCTCACGGTCATGAGCGGCTCAGGACTCTCCGATGATTAAATTATGGAACCTAAACTCAATTTGTCATTTGCATTTGCATGGGATTTGTTATTAATTGTGTTCTATTATTTTATTATGGTTTGGTATTCACTTACACTTAGTAACTGCTAATAAAATTTTGACCAACTTATAAAAGCAATGCTCAGCTTTAACCACTATTGTTGTTCAGCCTTACACTTCATGAACTCCCACCTTTGGTGAGTTCGTGTCACATTATTCCCCACAACTTGTTGAGCGATGAACATATGTGAGCTCACCCATGCTGTCTCACACCCCCCCCCCCCCACAGGAGAAGAACAGGTGGTTTCAAGTGGAGTCAAGTATCGAGGAGTTTGATCTGATCTAGGTGGCGTTTCTCAGTTGACATTGGCGCCGACGATCCTTAGTTCGTGTTATATTTATCTTTTATTATTTTTGTAAGTCTTCCGCTATGTAATATGTACTCTGATTATATTGTGACATTTATCTCTATACACTCTGTTATTATATATGTTGTCTTCTTGGCGCATGTATGAGATGCACCCGGCTTTGTTCTTTAAAACCAGGGTGTGACAGAAGTGGTATCAGAGGAAATGTTGACTGTAGGACGAGACCTAGATAGAAATGGACAACTCTTACCTACTTATCTCATTCTAATTCATTCTATACTTACCTTACTCTGAATCTCTCTATACTTAACTTGATCCTGTCTCACCTTCTACTGTTCTACTCTGATCATTCTTACCTTTTCTACTCTGAGACAAGATGGATTTCACACCTTGGAATCCCTACCCCCATGACATTTTTAAGAGATAGGGAACCTAAGACGAAATTAAAATTATTTTCTCTATTAAAAATGTTGGTTGATTGTTCTGATGATAGATGCTTGATTTGCTTCTTTGATTGATTGAAACATTATAGTTGGGCATCTTAGCATGTACCACCATAAGGTAATGTATTAGCGATTGTAGGTGACACACTAATCTACTTAGCTAATAAATCCCCCGCAGTAACATTCCTCGTAATTACTCGCCTTGTCCACAACTCTTCCTTTCTTACCCTATGTTTCTAACCCAGATGGGCTACCCCTATACTGTTAGAAGAGAGCAGTATAGATTTGATCCTTGGTATGTCATGGTTAAGAAAGACAAAGGCAGTATATACACTGTGCTAAGGGAACCGTAGAACTCACCAGTTCCAAAGGACAAAGATTTGAAATTGCAGTAACTACCACCATCATATTGTGGCATTCTTAGTAGATGGGAAGTTTGTTGGTGGCAACATCTGTGTGGTTAGAGATTTTTTTTCGGATATCTTCCCAGAAGAGTTACCAGGGATGCCACCATATAGGGAAGTTGAGTTTGTTATTGATCTCTTACCTGGAACTGCCCCTACTTTCAAACGGCCATACAGGATGTCTGTAGAAGAGTTAAAGGGACTGAAGAAGCAGTTAACGGAATTACAAGAGACTGGGTACATTCGTCCGAGTTCCTCACCTTGGGGAGCACCGGTGTTATTCGTACAGAAGAAGGATGGATCGCAACGAATGTGCGTGGACTACAGATCACTTAATGATGTCACGGTGAAGAACAAGTACCCATTACCCCGTATTGAGGATTTGTTTGACCAGATGAGAGGAGCCAGGGTATTCTCGAAGATTGATCTCCGATCGGGATACCATCAGATGAAGATTAGACCCTCGGATATTCCTAAGACGGCTTTCTCAACCCGATATGGACTATATGAGTTTACTGTTATGTCATTTGGATTAACCAATGCACCGGCTTATTTCATGAATTTGATGAACAAAGCGTTTATGGAATATTTGGATAGATTCGTCGTGGTGTTTATCGACGATATTATGATCTATTCTAGGAATGAAAGTGATCATGAACAACATCTAAGGTTGGTGCTACAGAAGTTACGAGATAATCAACTCTATGCTAAGTTCAGCAAGTGCGAGTTTTGGATTAACAAGGTGCCATTCCTTGGTCATATTAATTCTAATGGAGGAATAGCAGTGGATCCTGCTAAAGTTAAGGAGATAATGGAGTGGAGAGTACCCACTACAGTTACTGAGATTCGGAGTTTCTTGGAACTTGCAGGATATTATCGAAGATTTATTAAAGGATTCTCTAAGATTGCTAAGCCTATGACCTCACTTCTGGAGAAGGGAACAGAGTTTAAGTGGGATGAGAAGTGCCAAGACAGCTTGGATCAACTAAAGAAGAGGTTGATGTCGCCACCAGTGTTGGTTATGCCAGACCTGCAGAAGGGATTTGATATTTATTGTGATGCATGTGGCCAATGATTGGGATGTGTGCTCATGCAAGAAGGACATGTGATTGCCTATGCGTCTCGTCAGTTGCGGAAACAAGAGTTGAACTACCCCACTCACGACTTAGAATTGGCAGCCGTTGTGCATGCACTTAAGATTTGGAGACATTATATTATGGGGACCAAGAGCCAAGTGTACACGGATCATAAGAGTTTAAAGTATATATTCACTCAGAAGGATCTTAACCTTAGGCAACGCCGTTGGTTGGAGTTATTAAGGATTATGATTTGGAGATTCACTATCACCCGGGCAAGGCAAATTTGGTTACAGATGTCTTGAATCGAAAGGAGCATGTTCATTCAGCTGTTGTTGCCCAGCTACCCGATGTGGTTGTTGGAGATTTCAGGAGACTTAACCTAGGGATAGTTGCTCACACTAAAGGGGTTATTATGGATGTGGAACCTACCTTGGAGCAAGAAATCCACAGAAGGATAGATTGGTGATGCTGAAGTACAAGAGATTAAGGATCTGATTACTGAAGGTTGAGGTTCGGAATTCACGGAAGATGAGCAAGGCACCGTATGGTTCAAGGATAGGATATGTGTTCCTGATATTGAAAGCCTTCGTGAGACTATTTTAAAGCGAGCCTATGACTCGGATTATTCTATTCATCCTGGTAGTACCAAGATGTATCAGGATTTGAAGCGGAAGTTCTGGTGGTATGGACTGAAGAGAGATGTGGCTGCACATGTGATTATGTGCAATGTGTGTCAAAGAGTTAAGGCAAAACACCAAAGGCCAGCTGGACCACTGCACCCATTAAATATACCCGAATGGAAGTGGGAAGAGATTGATACGGATTTCATTACTGGATTGCCTCGCATCTCGAAAGGATATGATTATATGGGTTATTATGGATAGATTGACTAAAGCTCATTTCATTCCGGTCAAGACTACTTATGAGGTATCTCAATTGGCAGAGTTATATATGTCTCGGATTGTGTCTCTATGCGGTGTACCGAAGAAGATCATTTAGGCTAGAGGATCACAGTTTACCCCGGATTATGGAAAAGTTTTCATGAGAATATGAATACGAAGTTGAATTTTAGTTCGGCCTACCATCCTCAGACTAATGTACAGACTGAAAGGACTAATCAAGTATTAGAAGACATGTTGAGTGCTTGTGCCCTTCAGCATGGTGGTGTCGGGACAAGAGTCTACCTTATGCTGAGTTCTCATATACTGGTTAACAGGCCAGTCTGAAGATGTCACCGTTCAAGGCTCTGTATGATAGGAAATGCAGAACTCCTCTATTTTTGGACCAGACTAGAGGAAGATGGTTCTTTGGGCCTGAACTTATACAAGAGGCAGAAGAACAAGTTCGAATGATAAGGGAGAATTTGAGAATTGCACAATCCAGGCAAAAGAGCTATGCTGATAATAGGAGAAGACTACTGGAGTTTAAGGAGGGTGATCATGTCTACTTGAAGGTGTCACCACTTCGTGGTATGAGGAGATTTAAAGTTAAAGGAAAGTTGTCCCCTCGCTTCATTGGACCTTTCTTGATCTTAAAGCGAGTGGGTGAAGTTGCATATCAACTGGAGTTACCCGATCATCTGTCAGATGTACATAATGTGTTTCATGTGTCTCAGCTAAAGAAGTGCCTCAGGGTACCTGAGGAGCAGCTACCAATGGAGGACCTTAGTGTTCAAGAGGATTTGACTGATGCTGAGTACCCTATCAAGATTCTGGACACTTTGACTCGAGTTACAAGAAACAAGGTGATAAAGATGTGCAAAGTACAATGGAGTCACCATGGTGAAGATGAAGCCACTTGGGAAAGAGAAGAAGAGCTTTGTATAGACTTCCCCATCTTTTCCCTAGACCTTCTTAAATCTCGAGGACGAGATTATTTTTAAGGGGGGTAGGATTTGTAATACCTAAGTTTGTAACTCATATGGAGAGAGAATATTTCCTTTATCTATATGTGTGTACCATCTCTATATAATGTCACATGTGAATAAACACCATCAAAAGGGGGATTGAATAATTAATAACACCTAAAATAAACCATTGCATCATTTTGGGACTCTTGTTTGTGCATTAAAAACAATAATAATGTGAATAAAAATAAAATATAGTGAGAACAAGATTAGAAAAAAAAAGATATAAAATATATGAAAAAAAAGGTATATAAATAAATATGGGTACTTTTAAAATGCACAAAATGATCTGAGTGGAGATTTGTCACAAATTCGAGTTTGAAATTAGAATTTAATTTGAATTTGAAGAAAACAAGTAAAGGAATAGGAGAAATAAAATAGAAAAGGATAAAATGGGGTTTGGGCTCAATTACGCGTTTTCGGCCCATCTCTGATCTCCTTCTCCCGTGTGCGCGGCCCAGCTAACTAGTTGGTGCCGACAGCTTGGGCCCGCAACGCAGTCAGCCTCCCACGCGGTCGATCACTTCCATGTGGGTCCCCCCCCGGTCGGCTCCCACTCGCGCGCGCCTGCCTTGCTCCGCCGTTACGCTCACCGATTTGAAGGACCCGCTTGTCAGCCGTTTTCTCCTCCGCGTTGCACGTTGGTTCCACTGCAGTCGGGCCCCACCTGTCGGATCTATCCCCTCCCGACGCCGTTCCATCCCAACTGAATGCCGAAGATGCCGGGCGGATTCTCGGGCACCCGTAACCAATACCGCGGACTAGTGTTGTGCCCACCGCCTTCGTGGCCCTACCCGTGTACATTTATGGGACCCTTGTGCCATCCTATGTACTGACCGCACTATGGAGTAGACTCGAGTGAGATTTCGACGCCGCTAGGCTTAGGTGCCGCCGCCGTGGACCATTGCCAGCTGGGACGACTGCTGCGTGGATGATGGCTTTGGGGCATCACCAACCCATCGCGAACCCTCTGGTGGCAGTTGGAGGCATGGGGGAGCACCTGAACGCCGTCGATTCCTCGTCGTCGCTCCTGCGTCGCCGCGCATCCGCCCCTCGTCGTGGCCAGTGCTCACCACTACTCGATCTAAGGTAATGATCTGCCTATTACCTTCTCCTTCCTACTCTCTTCGCTTTAGCTCCGACCAATTTGACTTCGGTGCACTAGGGTGGCCGATTGGTGTCTTGCCGGCGTGCCACCACCGCGTGGGCGCAGGGCGCCGCCGTGCCCTGGAGTTGGTGAGGGAGATGACCTCTGGGCCGTCAGATTTTAATAGACGGCTCTGATTAGATGGATAGATAACGGTTCATGTGGATAGGTTTGGGCCGTTAGATCTGTAGCGTGTGGGTAAGATTTCATCTACTCGTGGGTTGATCTGGGCCCTTGATCCAGAATCGAGCGGCCGAGATCTAGTGATACCCCTTCGTGGGTATGTTTTCTAAAAGAGACCCTGAGCTTTCTCGGATTCAACCCGCTGTCCTGACCAGGGGCGCTTAGAGTCTTAAGAATACTTACATGTTGGCCCCTGAGTTTTCCAGAAATTGGTGCCCAGTCCAGATAACTAATAAAACCAGGAAAAATAATCAGAAAATAGTTTTTAGTACAAATTTAATTGCAGAAACTTGTTTAATTCATAACAAATGCATATGATCTCCAAATTGGACCATTTCAGTTCCTATAATTTTGTAATAGTATTCTCTATTAAATAGTACCACTGTTTTGGCATAAAAGACTCATTAAAATTTATCTAGCACTTAATCTTGTATTAAATGCATAAAACCTTAGAAAATCCATAACTTAAAATCTATAACTCCAAATTTAATGATTCCAGTTCCTGTGATCTTATTTTAATGTCTAGTTTATTACTGTATATTCTATTTGCATGCTTGGTGTAATGTTAATTCTTGCTATACTGTGTATGTATTGTGTTGACGCGGGTAGACGAACAAGCCACTATGGAATCTGAGGTTCAGCAAGTAGAGATAGCTGAGCAGGAGCTTGTTGAAGGCAAGTTGTGCCCTTGATTCACTTTTATTACCCAATAATGTTCTTTATAATCAATTACCATGCATAGGTTTAATTTTGATGGGACCCGATAGGTCACCCTAGATTGTTTATCTCATTACCTTGTTTACCCCTGAATCACTTGGGTAGTTTATGCTATTGCTTTACGTGGTTTTTGGGTTAATATTTCATTATATCCATGTTCCAGTTATTTTGTTATTCTATTTATGTTCATGTCAAGATCATTATGTTATTGTTAATTGGAACATGGAGCTTAACTTGAGAACCACGTGCCACCACAAGGGAGGAATGGGACCCCTTGGCTGACTAATTAGGAAAGCTAGTGGAAGACTACCTTACCCGAAAGGGGCAAGGGCAGTAGGGGAGTGGTCAGTGTAGGGAGGTCCCTGGTTGATTTTGCTGCGATGGCGGTCAGCCAGGAACCCTGCATTGGAACTTCCTATAAACTGTAGCGGGTTTTCGGAAGCTAGTGGAACTTTGTAAAGGCCTCGTAGTGGATCCCTAGCCATTCACCTTGGTAGTGTCTAAGGGCCTAGCTAACCCTGGCGACATGGGAAACACGACTTGTGGGTAAAGGGTACAACCTCTGCAGAGTGTAAAACTGGTATACTAGCCGAGCTCACGGTCATGAGCGGCTCAGGACTCTCCGATGATTAAATTATGGAACCTAAACTCAATTTGTCATTTGCATTTGCATGGGATTTGTTATTAATTGTGTTCTATTATTTTATTATGGTTTGGTATTCACTTACACTTAGTAACTGCTAATAAAATTTTGACCAACTTATAAAAGCAATGCTCAGCTTTAACCACTATTGTTGTTCAGCCTTACACTTCATGAACTCCCACCTTTGGTGAGTTCGTGTCACATTATTCCCCACAACTTGTTGAGCGATGAACATATGTGAGCTCACCCTTGCTGTCTCACACCCCCCCCACAGGAGAAGAACAGGTGGTTTCAAGTGGAGTCAAGTATCGAGGAGTTTGATCTGATCTAGGTGGCGTTTCTCAGTTGACATTGGCACCGACGATCCTTAGTTCGTGTTATATTTATCTTTTATTATTTTTGTAAGTCTTCCGCTATGTAATATGTACTCTGATTATATTGTGACATTTATCTCTATACACTCTGTTATTATATATGTTGTCTTCTTGGCGCATGTATGAGATGCACCCGGCTTTGTTCTTTAAAACCGGGTGTGACAGCTGAGACCGGGCGGGTGACTTGCACGAGAAGTGAGTCTCGGTGTAGTGTCTCCGTCTGAGTCGATTAAGGACCGTCTCGATGTAGGCCTGCTGACCAAGGACCCTTTAACTGGCCACATGCCTCGTCATGGGTAAGCTTTGCCTCGGGCAGACTAAGGCCAGAATAAGATACCACGCAATGGGAGTGGAGAGATGGCGAGAGTAGCGTGTACCCTCCGTGGCAAGAGGCTGGACGGTGGCGTAACTGTGCTCTCGGTTGGCGTGAACCTGATCTGGTCTTAAGAACCCTGGTGGCGGGTTGACATATGTAAGGGTTAAGTGCTACATATGTCGTGTGATTGGAGATCCTCAGCTGAGTATAATCGATTCGGATCACCGTACCTTCGCGGTTATGAAGACTTGGTCACTGACTTACACGTAGAACTCCAGTAAAGATGAAGGGATGTTAAGAAAATTGGCTAGTGCAGGTCAAGTGATTGAACTAGGGTAGAAAGAACTCTAGAGACAGGTAATCTTACTTAACCTGACAAGTAAAATTGGATTTCTAAGGATCCACTTTAGTAAGCATTGCTGCAAACAGAGTCTTTGATTATTGAGAAACCTTACCTTGACTCCCTGATAACCAGCATACCCTTGAGAGTCTTTTCTTTAGTCGGGTAAGACTTGCTGAGTAATTCCATACTCAGGGTTTTATTCCCCTTTGTTTTTAGGTGAAGAAGCAACAAACTTCTGTTGTTTCTGTTCTAAGGTGGTACCAAAGGAAGAACATCAGGAGTGAAGCTGCAGGAGGAAAGGACCCTCCATAAAAACTTTTTGTTGAAACTTATCGGGAGGGGTTTTTGCCTCCCTTGGTTCTGTAATATTAATACTCTGCACTCAGTTAATTATATCCTGGTCTGTAATATATAACTTTGTCTTACTTCTAAATAAAGGTAAGTTTATGTAATCGCTTCCGCCTTTTCGTATCTCCGATGATCTGTAATGTCTGCGTGACGGGTGAAACGCTCTTGGGAAAGGTAAGAAAAGCAGATACCGAACTTATCAAGTGATTCAGGGGCACCTACAGGGTTGTCTGAGGTCCGTTGGACAAGGACAACTGTAGGTGGGCCTAATGACTTGGGAGGTTCCGTCACACTACGCGACGCAAAAGACTTTGCATGGGGACCAGAGCAAGCGGCAGCCTTCGCATCACTCAAACAGCACCTGTCAGAATTGGCAACCCTTACAAGCCCCAACCCCTCGCTACCTCTGTTGCTCTATGTCGCAGCTTTGCCACACGCAATCAGCGCAGCGTTGGTCCAAGAGCAGGACAGAGAGGGCACAACTCGGCAGTGTCCAATTTATTACATCTCCAAAGTCCTCACGACTTCCAAATGCAACATGACGGAGTTGGAAAAAATTGCCTACGCAGTCGTCATGGCATCGTGCAAGTTGCACCACTACTTCGAAGCGTTCAAGGTGTGGGTCACCACGGACAGGGGACTCGGCGAATTATTCAGAAATCCGGAGGCATCCGTTCGTACCGCCAAATGGGCAGTCGAACTCTCTGAATACCACATTACCTTTGAGCCCAGGACAACAATCAAGTCACAAGTCCTCGCAGATTTCATCGTCGACTGGACAGGGCCGGCACGGCAGCAAGAAGAGCCCTCAAAGAAGGTGTGGACCATCCACTATGATGGCGCATGGTGCCATGCGGGGGCAGGCGCGGCTGCAATTATCACATCACCCACCGGCGTCAAGCACAGATACGCACACGCCTCAGCTTCGCTCTAGAATCTGACAGGTGCACAAATAACATAGCAGAATACAAAGCCGTTATCCTAGGTCTTCGCAAGCTGAAAGCACTCGGCGTGGCCACCTGCATAATCAAGACAGACTCCAAAGTCGTTGCTGGCCAGATCGAAAAAGACTATTCAGCAAAAGACCCTGCACTTCTACAGTATCTTGCGGCCGTTCGCAGTCTTGAGAAACAATTCAAGGGTTTCACCCTGCAGCACGTGGACCACGCTAGGAATGAAGAAGCCGACGCGTTAGCCAAAGCAGCAGCCAGAGGCGAAGCCCTGCCCTCCGATGTGTTCTACCACGTCATTGGCACACCAGCCGTCCGCAACCTAGAGTGTCTGCAAATAACCACCAACGCCGAGGGCCATCGCATTGTCAACCTCATTATGGCCAAAGACTGGCGGCCCCAATAACCATGTTCTTGCAAGGATATTACCATCCAGGCAATGTCAACGAGGCCAAGCGCCTCAAACACCGAAGTCGGGACTTCACACTCATTGAGGGCCAGCTATACAAGAAAGGGATCAGTCAACCCATGCTCAAATGTGTCACAGAGACCGAAGGCCTCCAGATCCTGCACGAAGTCCACAGCGGCACTTGTGGCTCTCACTCAGGGCCTAGGGCCCTCGCTGCCAAGGTGATCCGTCAAGGCTTCTACTGGCCTGCTATAATCTGCGCCGCAAATCGATTCACGAGGTCGTGCGAAGCCTTCCAGAAGTTCTCTCCCCGTTCGGGCAACCCCTCGCAATTCACAAAGCTGATCGCCCACACATGGCCACTTCAACGCTGGGGGCTAGACATTGTCAGGCCACTACCCACGGCCCAAGGGAACCTCAAGTTCACCTTCGTCGCCGTCGAGTATTTTACCAAGTGGATCGAGGCAAGGGCAGTATCCACAATAACGTCGAAGACTGCCCAGAAATTTTTCTGGCAAAACATTATTTGCCGATTCGGAGTCCCGTCTGAGCTCACAGTCGACAATGGCAAATAGTTTGCAGCTAGGACTTCAGGGATTTTTGTTTCTCCATTGGCACCAAGCTTGCCTTCGCCTCAGTATATCACCCATAATCTAACGGCGTCGTGGAGCGCGCCAACGGCAAGATTTTCACTGCCATCAAGAAAATGCTTCTCGACGACAAGAAGGGTAAATGGGCTGACCTGCTACCTAAAGCAGTCTGGGCGCTGAACACGACCGAATGCCGGGCGACTGGATTCACTCCCTTTCGCCTGCTATACGGATCGGAGGCCATGACCCCGTAGGAAATCAAACATGGGTCACCATGGACAAGCGCTTCAACCGTCCCCGACGTAGACGAACCAACCTCCAAGGACCTCATTGACGGAGACCGTGTCTTCACCCTGCAGGCTCTCAACAAATACCAAGCTCAAACGAAGGCCTGGAGCGACCATGCAGTCGTCCTAAGAGAATTCGACAAAGGGGACCTCGTACTCGTCCAGATAGCTCGGACAGAGTCCCGAGGCAAGCTGGAGCCTAAGTGGGAGGGTCCTTTCATCGTCAAGATGAAGGCGTCCCTGTCACACCCGGGTTTTAGGGGCACCAAGACCCGGGCGCGATCATAAACACCAGGTATGCTGGGACCAAGTCTCACACATATGATGTATAGTGGCACAGGATCGAATGTCACATCTTTATATATAATAAGAGTTCTATACAAAATAAATAAATAATTACATTATAAGGAGACAACGGTCCAGCAACCCAAAGTTGACTGGGAGACGACGGCCTAGATCTCTCACGAACTCATCGCAGCATCCTCCTTGCGCCTCATCCTGCGGTACCAGTTCTTGACCTGTGGGGGGTGTGAGACAGCAAGAGTGAGCTCACATACGTTCATCGCTCAACAAGTTGTGGGGAATAATGTGCATGAACTCGCCAAAGGTGGGAGCTCACGTGAAGTGTAAGGCTTACCAAAGAGGATGGTTAGAGCTGAGCATTGCTTTTAAAGTTAGTCAAAATTTTATTAGCAGTTACTAAGTATAAGTAAATACCAAACCCAATTAAGTAGTAGAACAAAAGTAACAACTTCACCTGCGATGCAATGCATATGACAAATTGAATTTAGTTCCATAATTTAATCATGTGAGGGTCCGAGCTGCTCATGACCGTGAGCACGGCTAGTATACTAGTTTTACACTCTGCAGAGGTTGCGCATCTTTACCCACAAGTCGTGTTACCCATCTGCCAAGAGACGGCCAATCCCATACACCTCTACCGAGGAGGTGAGGCAGGGCAACACTACGAGGCCTTTACAAAGTTCCACTAGCTTCAGAAAACCCGCTACAGTTTATAGGAAGTTCCAATGCAGGAATCCCTTGCAGGACCGCCATCGCAGCAAAATCCTCCCGAGGGCCTCCCTAGCAGGAATCCCTTGCAGGACTGCCATCGCAGCAAAATCCTCCCGAGGGCCTCCCTACACTGACCACTCCCCTACTGCCCTTGCCCCTTTCGGGTAAGGTAGTCTTCCACTAGCTTTCCTAATTAATCGGCCAAGGGCGTCCCATTAAACCCTTGTGGTAGCACTGTTTTCCCGGGTGGTCGCTCCATGTTCCAATTAACATAATGATCTTATCATGAACAGTAAATAACAATTGATAACAAAAGTATGAATAATATGTATCTCAATGCCCAAATCCACATATAGCACTAGCAAGTACTACCCAGAAAGTTTAGTGGTAAACAAGGCATAAAGATAGACAAACTAGGGTAACCTATTAGGTCCCATCAAAATTAACCTATGCAGATCATTATGATTAATTAGAACATGAGTGGGTAAAAAGAAGTGATCAAGGGCACAACTTGCCTGAGACTTGAGATTCCAGGTACCAGGATGATCTTCGGATTCTCGGGACCTCAATGCTAGTCGTAGTAATACAAACAAACAGTGGTATAGGCAAAATTAATATTACACCAAACATAAGAACAAGAATACATATTAATAATCCACATATTAAAATATGATCATAGGAACAAGAATCATTAATTTTAGAGTTATAGATTTTAAGTTATGGATTTATAAAGGTTTTATGTACTTTGTACAAGATTAATTAGGATATCAATTTTAATGTGGCTTTCATGTAAAAACAGTGGCAATAAATGATAAATAATAATATTACAAAACTATAGGAACTGGAATGGGCTAATTTGGACTTTATATGAATTTTCTATAAGTTAAACCAATTCTACCATTTATTTATACATAAAAAAATTCATTTCTATATTTATTTTCTAATTTTTCCAACTCACTGGACTGGGCGCCAAATACCAGAGAGCGCAAGGTCAGATCTACAAAACTCCCTAGACACAGCCAGACCTGCTGGTGGACCGCGGGTTGTTTTTGAATAAGCCAAGGGGCTCTTTACAAAGATTGCCACGGCGAAGGGGGGATGGGGACACTACGGCCATTGGATTAGATCGGAACGACCACGATTAGATCGGCTAAGAAACGAATCGGTATGCTCTCGCGGCCGTTAGATCGGCAACCAATGGGCCAGAATTAAAACCCAACAACTGAATTCCACGCGTATGATCCGGATCGGACGGTCCCGGTTACCCGAACCGAATCGGTACGCTCAGGGAGATCCCAGCCGTCCATCACGATCCTACGGTACTGACCATCATATGGACTCTTCTAATCTCAACCTTCCATCACAAAATCAATGCCCAGAACGTGCCTCTACCGCGCTACCCCCACGGCGGCGGCGCCGCCACCAACCACGGCGGGGGATGGCCGGAGTTTGGCGATTTGGCACCGCGGTGCAGCTATTCTATCGTGGTTCGGGGTCATATTGAGAACATGGTACGACAAACACAGTGGTATGCTCTTTACCGCGGATGGGCGCTTGGGTGGTGCTGGCCGCGGTGATAAGCGGATCCGAGGATGTGCTCGATCGTCCGTGAGCAATTGAAGTTGCCCCGATGTCTGGTCCTGCCCGACCGAGGCACGAACGACTTCCCTGGGTCCCGGCGACGCTACTCGACCACAAATCGGAGGCGGGGCGCAAGCACAGAAAAGGTTTCTCCATCGGCGGCCGCGAGGTGGCTCCCAGCCTCGTTCCCTAATCTCTACGGAGGTAATTCGCGAGAGCAGGCGAGAGGAGAAATAGGCGAGCCCGGGGCATGGCATCTTATGTGGACGCGGTCGTGGCCAGAGGGCTGCAACGAACTACGCGAAGTCCGCGCTCCGCGAGCTCCGCCATGCGCGGAAGTCCGTTGACAGGGGCGGAACTGACTTGTGGGTCCCGCAGGTCAGCGTATAGGAGAGAACGGACGCGTGCGACTGACAAAGCGACCCAGAGCGTCAGCGAGCATACAATGGCGTGCAGGATGACTGACACGCGAGTCCCGCATGTCAGCGGGGACCCGCGGTGGGCCGTTCGCTGGTGCTAGGTGGTTGGGCCGAAATGGGGAAGTCGGCCCAGCAGGCTGTTTTCTTTTTTTTGTTTCCTTTTTATTTTCTTTTATTTTCTTTTCTTTCTTTCTTTTTGAATCTCAATTTAAATTTCAAACTTGTGGTGAACTTGTATTCAAATTTCTGAGTATATGATTTGAATAAATTATTGTCGAATAAATTTACCTATTCATTAATTTATTCTTTTATTATATAGTATTTTCTCTTTCCTTCTCTATTTCAAACCCTAATTCTCAATTTAGGATTCAAACTTCTTCTCAAGTCATTGTTTTATTTTCTACTAGCATTATTATTGTTATTGTTTTAATGCCCAAGCAAACAAAACTCCAAAGGATGCACAAGTTATTTGAGTGTCTCTTGTTAATTATTTATTTGTGTAAGTAAGGGGTTCACATGAAATGATAGATAGAGAGGACACACACATATGTATAAAGGAATATAATCCCTCCTTTTAGATTTTCTTACAAAGTGGGTGTTACAAATCCTACCCCCCTTAAAAATAATCTCGTCCTCGAGATTACTAAGAAAAGGGATGCAACAACTTTAGTTTGCGATTTACCTTTTAGGTTCTTAATTAGTTCAAAAATCAAAGTTTTTTTTCTACTTTTAAGTACTAATTATCACGTGTTCTTAAGAAAGCATGGGTATCTTTTAGGTATAAGATAAGATATGGTTAGAGCAAGGGTAGGTTGTGACAAGAAAGAAAAGACTCCATCCCGAATGATGAATCTGGATTCATTTGAAGATCTGGTTATACTCATATCCTTGCTTGTCGAGGTTGACCTTCTTTTTTCCTTTGGTCTTGGCGTGATCATCTGAGTTAGGGACATATTGTTAACATATATGTGGGTAGGATGGATTACAAGGTGTAGGTAGGTCAGAATCTCTGTTTTGTTGTTAGGTTAAAATAGAGGGGTTATGCAACTATCTGATGGGTAAGGTAGTTGCATATGGTTAGGTGGTTGTATATGGTCAAGTTAGTCTAGGGCACTAATTTTTGGTTAGATTGGTATAACTAGATTAGACTAGATAAAATCTCATAAATTTTAATTAGATCATGGTTGTTACACTAGGATGAGATAAGTATAGTGGTTGGGATAGGTATGCTTATTAGGACAAGATGAATCTCTAAGAAATAAAATAGAATCTTTTGGGATTAGTTAGCTCTATTAGGATGAGATAAAATCTTTTTAAGATGAATCTATTAAGATAAGAGAGAATCTTGTAGATAAGATGGATATATTAAACTAGATATATTTTAATGGGGGTATTCTTAGTTTGTATAGTCATCTTATGTTTTTTATATATATTTATGCCTATACATATATGTAGATGTAATTGTGGACATTACTCCACAACCATCACACTCAATCAAAGATCCAACTCAGGCAAGTATCATAAGAACAAACATTCAAGTTCATATACATCTATATAACAAAATAGTTTTGTTTTTTTCCTAAGAATAGGTCTCCTATTCCTAAAGGTCACTTTAGGCACAGGATTTCAAAGTGTGAAATCCACATTTGTCTTTTAGAAAGAAAAGATAAGAATAATCAGAGTAAGCGGAAATAGATGAGAAAAAGATTAAGATAAGTTTAGAAAAGAATCAGAGTAGCAAAGGTAAGTAAGTATTGGTTGTCCAGTTCTATCTAGGTTTCGTCCTACAGTCAACATTCCTCTGATACCACTTCTGTCACACCAGGGTTTTAGGGGCACCAAGACCCGGGCGTGATCATAAACACCAGGTATGCTGGGACCAAGTCTCACACATATGATGTATAGTGGCACAGGATCGAATGTCACATCTTTATATATAATAAGAGTTCTATACAAAATAAATAAATAATTACATTATAAGGAGACAACGGTCCAGCAACCCAAAGTTGACTGGGAGACGACGGCCTAGATCTCTCACGAACTCATCGCAGCATCCTCCTTGCGCCTCATCCTGCGGTACCAGTTCTTGACCTGTGGGGGGTGTGAGACAGCAAGAGTGAGCTCACATACGTTCATCGCTCAACAAGTTGTGGAGAATAATGTGCATGAACTCGCCAAAGGTGGGAGCTCACGTGAAGTGTAAGGCTTACCAAAGAGGATGGTTAGAGCTGAGCATTGCTTTTAAAGTTAGTCAAAATTTTATTAGCAGTTACTAAGTATAAGTAAATACCAAACCCAATTAAGTAGTAGAACAAAAGTAACAACTTCACCTGCGATGCAATGCATATGACAAATTGAATTTAGTTCCATAATTTAATCATGTGAGGGTCCGAGCTGCTCATGACCGTGAGCACGGCTAGTATACTAGTTTTACACTCTGCAGAGGTTGCGCATCTTTACCCACAAGTCGTGTTACCCATCTGCCAAGAGACGGCCAATCCCATACACCTCTACCGAGGAGGTGAGGCAGGGCAACACTACGAGGCCTTTACAAAGTTCCACTAGCTTCAGAAAACCCGCTACAGTTTATAGGAAGTTCCAATGCAGGAATCCCTTGCAGGACCGCCATCGCAGTAAAATCCTCCCGAGGGCCTCCCTAGCAGGAATCCCTTGCAGGACTGCCATCGCAGCAAAATCCTCCCGAGGGCCTCCCTACACTGACCACTCCCCTACTGCCCTTGCCCCTTTCGGGTAAGGTAGTCTTCCACTAGCTTTCCTAATTAATCGGCCAAGGGCGTCCCATTAAACCCTTGTGGTAGCACTGTTTTCCCGGGTGGTCGCTCCATGTTCCAATTAACATAATGATCTTATCATGAACAGTAAATAACAATTGATAACAAAAGTATGAATAATATGTATCTCAATGCCCAAATCTACATATAGCACTAGCAAGTACTACCCAGAAAGTTTAGTGGTAAACAAGGCATAAAGATAGACAAACTAGGGTAACCTATTAGGTCCCATCAAAATTAACCTATGCAGATCATTATGATTAATTAGAACATGAGTGGGTAAAAAGAAGTGATCAAGGGCACAACTTGCCTGAGACTTGAGATTCCAGGTACCAGGATGATCTTCGGATTCTCGGGACCTCACTGCTAGTCGTAGTAATACAAACAAACAGTGGTATAGGCAAAATTAACATTACACCAAACATAAGAACAAAAATACATATTAATAATCCACATATTAAAATATGATCATAGGAACAAGAATCATTAATTTTAGAGTTATAGATTTTAAGTTATGGATTTATAAAGGTTTTATGTACTTTGTACAAGATTAATTAGGATATCAATTTTAATTTGGCTTTCATGTAAAAACAGTGGCAATAAATGATAAATAATAATATTACAAAACTATAGGAACTGGAATGGGCTAATTTGGACTTTATATGAATTTTCTATAAGTTAAACCAATTCTACCATTTATTTCTACATAAAAAAATTCATTTCTATATTTATTTTCTAATTTTTCCAACTCACTGGACTGGGCGCCAAATACCAGAGAGCGCAAGGTCAGATCTACAAAACTCCCTAGACACAGCCAGACCTGCTGGTGGACCGCGGGTTGTTTTTGAATAAGCCAAGGGGCTCTTTACAAAGATTGCCACGGCGAAGGGGGGATGGGGACACTACGGCCATTGGATTAGATCGGAACGACCACGATTAGATCGGCTAAGAAACGAATCGGTATGCTCTCGCGGCCGTTAGATCGGCAACCAATGGGCCAGAATTAAAACCCAACAACTGAATTCCACGCGTATGATCCGGATCGGACGGTCCCGGTTACCCGAACCGAATCGGTACGCTCAGGGAGATCCCAGCCGTCCATCACGATCCTACGGTACTGACCATCATATGGACTCTTCTAATCTCAACCTTCCATCACAAAATCAATGCCCAGAACGTGCCTCTACCGCGCTACCCCCACGGCGGCGGCGCCGCCACCAACCACGGCGGGGGATGGCCGGAGTTTGGCGATTTGGCACCACGGTGCAGCTATTCTATCGTGGTTCGGGGTCATATTGAGAACATGGTACGACAAACACAGTGGTATGCTCTTTACCGCGGATGGGCGCTTGGGTGGTGCTAGCCGCGGTGATAAGCGGATCCGAGGATGTGCTCGATCGTCCGTGAGCAATTGAAGTTGCCCCGATGTCTGGTCCTGCCCGACCGAGGCACGAACGACTTCCCTGGGTCCCGGCGACGCTACTCGACCACAAATCGGAGGCAGGGCGCAAGCACAGAAAAGGTTTCTCCATCGGCGGCTGCGAGGTGGCTCCCAGCCTCGTTCCCTAATCTCTACGGAGGTAATTCGCGAGAGCAGGCGAGAGGAGAAATAGGCGAGCCCGGGGCATGGCATCTTATGTGGACGCGGTCGTGGCCAGAGGGCTGCAACGAACTACGCGAAGTCCGCGCTCCGCGAGCTCCGCCATGCGTGGAAGTCCGTTGACAGGGGCGGAACTGACTTGCGGGTCCCGCAGGTCAGCGTATAGGAGAGAACGGACGCGTGCGACTGACAAAGCGACCCGGAGCGTCAGCGAGCATACAATGGCGCGCAAGATGACTGACACGCGAGTCCCGCATGTCAGCGGGGACCCGCGGTGGGCCGTTCGCTGGTGCTAGGTGGTTGGGCCGAAATGGGGAAGTCGGCCCAGCAGGCTGTTTTCTTTTTTTTGTTTCCTTTTTATTTTCTTTTATTTTCTTTTCTTTCTTTCTTTTTGAATCTCAATTTAAATTTCAAACTTGTGGTGAACTTGTATTCAAATTTCTGAGTATATGATTTGAATAAATTATTGTCGAATAAATTTACCTATTCATTAATTTATTCTTTTATTATATAGTATTTTCTCTTTCCTTCTCTATTTCAAACCCTAATTCTCAATTTAGGATTCAAACTTCTTCTCAAGTCATTGTTTTATTTTCTACTAGCATTATTATTGTTATTGTTTTAATGCCCAAGCAAACAAAACTCCAAAGGATGCACAAGTTATTTGAGTGTCTCTTGTTAATTATTTATTTGTGTAAGTAAGGGGTTCACATGAAATGATAGATAGAGAGGACACACACATATGTATAAAGGAATATAATCCCTCCTTTTAGATTTTCTTACAAAGTGGGTGTTACAGTCCCCCAGCGCGTACAGGCTAACAACGCCATCCGGCGAGGACCTAGAGCATTCCTGGAATATCGATAATCTCCACAAATTTTTTGTTTGAATCCTCAGGGCCAATACGTCCTTGTAATTCACCAAACAGTATCATTCTGGCCCGCACTCTTTTCCTCCTGGGGGTGAGGTTTTTAATGAGGCGGAGCCATGTAATATACCCGCAAAAATCCCCCGCAAAAACTAAGACAATATGTCGAAAAAGACCGCATCGACGGTCTTCGGCATTCGACCACACCGAAGTCACCGCGAGGGGCAGCGCTGACTACCCTCGCGTGCTACACTCCGCGCAAAAGTCGCCTAAGGGTGCAGCCGGACTAGCACAATAAGTGCGCAAAATCGAAGTCTTCTCCAAAAGACTTTCCGTGCAAAAGTCGCCTAAGGGTGCAACCAGACTAGCACAATAAGTGCGCAAAATCGAAGTCTTTTCCAAAAGACTCTCCGTGCAAAGGTCGCCTAAGGGTGCAGCCGGACTCTCTGTGCAAAAGTCACCTAAGGGTGCAGCCGGAATAGCACAACAAGTGCGCAAAATTGATGTCTTTACCAAAAGACTCTCCGTGCAAAAGTCGCCTAAGGGTGCAGCCGGAATAATAGGCACGCAAAATCGAAGTCTTTCCCAAAAGACTCTCCATGCAAAAGTCACTTACGGGCGCAGCCTGAACAACACAACAAGTACGCGAAGATCGAGGTCGTTCCCAAAAGACTCCGTGCAGAAGTCGCCTACGGGCGCGGCTGGATCAACGAAGGCGCGCAGCCTTATCATATAAATTACGGTTACATACACTGAGCGAGGGCATCATACATCATATTGGCTTAACCTTCGGGATGATACCCATCTCCCTATAGTTGAACAGCATTATCCTCAATTCCTCACCCTCAAAAAGATTTCGCAGCTCCCTCTCACCTACACTCACCCCAATCGGCGAGGACAACAATTCTCGCTTACCAGTCCCGTCCACGCAAAGACGACCACTCTCCATCTCACTACGATGACGCCTACCGCTTCGCGACAATCCACTCACTCTCCATTTCGCCACCGCCCTTCGCCGCCTATACCCAGTACTTGCGCCCGAGAGCTCCTCGGAACCCTCTGCGCGCGGCGAAGGCTCCGCTGCAGCCACATCTAACGCTGCAAAATAATCCAAGTCCTCATCTGAAGACTCCTCCGTCCACGCAATCGAACTCCTAGAAACATCATACTCAAAACACTTAGTCACAGAGCCAAATGAATCGTCATCAGCAGCCACGGTCGAAGCCGCCACAAAAATAGCATTGTCAGTAGTGGTTGCGTGCGCAGGCCCAAACCTCAGAACCTGCGCAGCAACCAAGGTTCAGTATCACACAGACAAAATTTACAAACTCCTCAACACCTATTCAGCCACCGGCGAAGACCCGGCCGTGGCTATGGGGTCTTCGGCCGCCGGCTCGGTAGCCGACTCGGCCACCACCTTCAAGGCGTCTTCGCCCGTCGGCGCAGGGGCTGGTGCGGGGTCTTCGCCGGCCGCAGTCGGCGCGGGGGTCGCCGAGGGGCCTTTACCGGCAACAGATGGTGGCACCGGATCGACCTCCACGGCCTCGGGCAGCGCGCCGTCTAGACCACCAAGGTCCTCGACGTCTTCGGCATGCGCCATCTGCAGCAACAGCACACTCATTCAGCAAAACCACACATACCCGCACATATAACCACACAAAAAACAGCCTTTACCTGCTCTATTGCCCGGTCGGACCGCTCCCTGACCGCCTCTCAGCCATGCGGACCCCACATCCTATCGAAGAGCGCCCCCGCCGACTGCTTCAGCACAGGGTCTTCGACCTTGAAGATTTCACGTTCAAAGTTTTCATCCGCTTGGTCGAAGACCTCATAATGCCTGCACCCCTCGCGGGACAAAGCATTCACGGCCCCCTCGCAGGTGACGAGGGAGGCGAAGGACATGAAACCCGTCACAATGGTCGGGAGCACCAGCAGCTCCTCCTGCAACCATTCAAGGAAGCGAAGGCCCGCTTCTTGGCTGGGCACTTCGAAGTCAGCAGTCCGCGCACCCAGCTCCCGGTACGCGTCCACGAACTGCATGTGCGTCCGCTCGACCTTCACGCGCGTCGAGGCCTCGGCCTTGTCCACGTGGCTGCGTAGGGCGTTGAACTTCGCCTCCAGCTCCTCGGCGCGTTGGTGGGCGAGACTGCCCTCTGTCCGCGCCACTTTGGCCTCGGCCTGCGTAGCCTGCATCAGCGATGGCCTTGTTCGCCTCCCACCTCTCCTCCGCCAGCTGGCACCGGAGATCCGTCTTTTCGGCCTCCAAGGCGGCCACCTTCTCCGACAGCCTGCGATTTTTGCTCTCCACAGCCGACTTCTCCCGCACAGCATCCGCATGTTGTGCCCAGAGACTCTCGACCTTGACAGCAACGTCCGCAGTCAAGGCACCCGACGCTACGTGGTCGGCGAAGTCAGCCGCCTGACATAAACCCATGAGACCCAAATCCTCATAAAAACAACAAACATCAAAGTCCAACACAACTTACTCGCTTCAGCTGCTGTGACAGCTGCTGCGACGCTTCCCTCAGTCGCTGAGACATGGAGCCCGCCACGTCCATAGCGGCAACGACCGACAGAATCTCGTCGCTCGCGCAGAAAGTGGCCCACGGGTCTCGCGCGGCACCCTTCGCCCCAACCACCGCCGTCGGCGAAGTGGTTGCCACCGGAGGTGGGACAACAGCCAGTTGACCCTCACCCAACCCTGCACCATGATACTGGTTAAAGGCCTAGTCGCGCCACAAAAAAAACTTCACTTACCAACAAAATAACCATCGACACTGATGTCCGTGCCGAAGTCCGCAACACGTCGCGCCGGTGAAGGCGGCCTTCGTTCTTTCATGGGCCCACACGGGAGCGGCTTACTCCCACTAGAGGCGGCAGCCTTCGCACTCGCTGATGCCTTGCTGTGCCCGGCGGTGGCCGGTTTCGCAGCCGGCACCGGTTTGCTACTGCTAGAGGCAGCAACCTTCGCGCTCCCCCCCGCCTTCTTCGCCTCGCGCATAGGGTCCGTGATCCTAACGACCGCCCGGCGTTTCTGCGCGGCGTCTTGACGGTCCCTCTCCATCACTACCGATACAACAGTAGCAATATTCTGTCCATAAGGAAAAACCTTCAAGTCACGAACCATGCGAGACGTAAAAGAAGTCTTCGCTAGCCACACATGGGATCGGAACATTCTTGGGCCATCGACCCCCGGTAACCTCCAGCATCCGCGTCGAAGACTCCCGGAGCTCGGGCGAAGACATCCTTCCCCCGGGGGCTGCGCACGTCCCCATCAACTCCACAGCAATACTATCGGAGACCCCCAGTCCCCCCACTGCAGTACCTAGTTTTCTCTTCTTAGTGGCTGGGGCGGCCTCTTGCGAAGGGCCTTCCTCAGTCACGGCCACTGGCCTCTTCCCGCGGCAGTCGACAGCGTCATCCCCGGGATAGCCGCCGTATGGCAAGCGATTGAGCTCGAAGACCTTATTCAGGAGAACGTTGGATCCAAAGATATCCCAACTCCGCAAGGCCTCCGTCCTAGGCACATAACACCCCATTATACGCACAGCCCCATCTTCCGCTTCATGCACGAACGCGGCGAGATCCCGGCCATGCAGATCCAACGCGAAGGCTGGACTTCGCACTCGCTGCCCACCCAGGGAGGGCATCTCGCGAGGGCATACTTCGCCCAACGCCCAGCCATGTGCCAAGGGCCATACCCCATACCCGATGAATTCCTCAACTAAATCGCGCCCACTACTCATGCGGGCAGCGCACCGAAGGGCTCCTTCATTTTCATCATCCTCTGCCACCTCAAATTGTGGGAACGCCACATAATAATGGGAGCACATCACGGCCACGGGGAGCCCTGGGTGGTCTTCGACTTTGCGCTCGGAAACATAAAACCAGAAATCCCACCAGTTGCCCCACTTATTGCGGGCACAGGGAACTAACTCCACGACTTCCATCAAAGTCTTTCCGGTCCTCGGCGTAAACGTGCACGATCCAAACTGTGCAATCTTGTGTCCAATTTTTCTTTTTTGCCAATGCAGACAGTAATGTTTGGCGAAGACCTCCACAGAAGGCTGACCGCCATACGAAGTCGCTGCCCAGACATACTTCGCCAGGGCCACCATGGCGTTAGGTGTCAGCTGGTGGACCTGGACCTCAAATCTCTGCAGGACCTCCGCCACAAAGCGATGTGCAGGCAGACGAAGGCCAACGGTGAAAAATGCCTCAAACACGATCAACTCACCCTCGGGCTCAGGAACCTCCTCCGCCCTCGGGACACGCCCAACTCCGCTGCCAAAATACCCCAGCTGCTGCATATCCTGCACGCAAACTGAGGAAATCCATGAAACGCCGAACTCCACCATATCACCCGGATGTAGTTCCATCACCGCCACATTGCTCAAGGTATCCTTAGACGATGCGTCGACCGGTGACGTGTTTGCAGTAGACGAGGAAGAAGACGGCATGGCTACGTACTGTCGGTGGCGGCGAGCGGTCTGCTTGATGCAGGCCAGATCTCCGACGAACAGGAACAAGGAGGGCAGGCGAGCAAGCGAATGGTTTAAAAAGGAGGTTAGGGTTTTGCGGCGCACAGAAAAGTAAGAGAACCTAACCCGCGCCGCCCCCCTTTTATACACAGGACGCGACGCTTCGGGAAACCCGCAGTCCAACAGTACTACGTCCGTCAACGGTCATATAAAAAACCCCCGTGGAACCACTTCAAGCGAGGGCAATGTCTCCACCATATAGCGACGTCTTCGGCACCAGATGACTTAGTCAAACTGGTCCCTCGGAGGGCAAATGTTGGGGCGAAGGTGAAGACGCTACCCTTCGCTCCAAGCCTTCGTCAACCTCGCTTGACCAATGGAAGCAAAACGACTGGCGAGGTCCACCCTTCGTCCTCTACACTGCAAGACGAAGGCCTACGACGGAGTCGCCCCTTCCCTCGCCCTCACCCAACCTGGAGGCCCACGTGGGATTCGGCCCAGTTTAACAGGCCCCGCACGGAGAAGTGTGTTACGGGCCCGATTTGTAATGGCTTTTCTGTAATGACAGTCTGTAACCCTCCCTTATGGGAATATTCCAGGGATAGTCCAGGTGCCTGAGGGCACATGCGTCCTTACATCAAGACGTTGGGTGCTCAGCCACCTATAAATACCCCCGTACAGTGCCCTTGAGAGGCTGGATTAACAGAGCAAACGCCATCTCGAGTTAAAACCTTATTTGCATTCCCTTCACTCCCCCGTTGGATCATCTTGCCCAGGAGAGCAAGTTCCAACAGGAACATGGAGCGACCACTCGGGAAAACAGTGCTACCACAAGGGTTTAATGGGACGCTATGGGGGACAGATATCCCTCGGGTCCACTAGAAGGATAAAAGACCTCACAAAAGGCCCAAGGGCCCCATAATTTGTAAGGTCATCCCCTCGTGAGCCTGGGGAGGAACGACCAGTGAAGCGGATTGACACAAGGCTGGATTGGTGCAAGCCCAGACGGCCCAACGAATTCGAGCAGTAATCACAATAGTGACCCGACCTTCCCGCGCGGGAGCCCCATACGACGGAACCAAGCAAGGATGGGTCGGCTGAATTATAGGATGATAAACTCAGTTGGTTCACTATTTCTTACGCATACGTTGTAATCATATCTGCATGTAACGCCCCACGGTCGAGTATATAAGGCCTAGGGGGCACCCCTTCGGATCGATCCCTCATTACTTAGCCACCAACACCGGCTCTCTACGTTTCCAACACTAGAGAACCTCCTTGTAACCCACTGCATAGAGTGCTCACACCAGGACGTAGGGTGTTACGCATCTCAAAGCGGCCCGAACCTGTACACAACTGTCCACTGTCTCTCGTGCATTTAGCATGAACCATCGAGCTACAGTCGATAACACCGTCCTACTCCAAAAAGCACCTTGAGGGGCAACCCCGGGTGCGCGGTCGGACCCAAAACACTGACAGATGGCGCGCCAGGTAGGGGGTGTGTCGTCGATCCAAGCTAGCTCAATTGCCATCACCTTCCAGCACAAGATCATCCTCCACCCCAGGTCCATGTTCCGCTTTGGAGCTATCTCATTTGTAGCGGATGAGGAGGGAATTCTACATCGCATCGCGGATCCACCGAAGAGAAAGTCTTCCTCAAAGATCTCCGAGAAAATCGGGGCAAAGCAGGGAAAAGTGCAACCTCCAGTGCTCCGAGAAAAGATCACCTTCAATAAGCTAGGAGCTAAGGGTCCGTCAGCCCGGAGAACTCCGCTGTCCACCTCTCCAACGGAAGAATGGACACGAATTACAAGGAAAAAGGAAGCAAATGAGGCAAAGGATCGTCAATCTGGTATCTCTATGCCTCCATCCTCAAAGGAGGGCGGAAAGAAGATCGCCATGACAACTGTTCCATTCTACCCCGACGTCCTCTTCATCGGGAGAGTAGAATCGCCCACCATCTCCGACGACGAACTGACTGCACCTAGAGAGGAACCTCCTTAGCAGGAATCCCGCCGACGAAGGAACCGACGCCGAAATATCCGGCGACATCACGAGGCCGGAGAACGGGACCCGGCGCAACCCGTATTGCGAGATGAGGTCTCGGAGATGGGAGAAACTTCGGAAGAACGTGTCTTCAGGGAAAGAAGGAATTCCGGACGACACGATCGTCGACGGGCTCAAGAACAGACCGAGCAGGAAACAAGGCAACGTCGGGAAAATCCACTCTTTGGACGCAACCTGAACCCCGATTTCGCCCGAGCTATGAACACACCGAGTGAAGTCGGTGGAGTATTGGCTCGGATAGCTGATGGCCTCCCTCGGACTCCCAACGTCGAGGGCTATCGGCGGCTATTCACTCAAGCAGCCAATCATCTTCTACCCCTCGCTCACCCGCCGAACGATCTACGACACGCCATCAACAGTCGGCAGGACACACGGAGCTCCATCAACGCTTCGCGCGAATGACGACATGAGAACGAGATCCGTCGCCGGGAAGAGTACGACCGGGATCACGGCATCCCAGCACGGAGTCAGGCTACTAGGACCGAGTCGGCCACGGCTTCAACTGGTGGCACCACACGGGGACGGTCGAGGCACCACGACAACCACTCCCCTCCCTGGGACAGACAACATCATCGATGACAGGAGGACACGTGTGGAGTATCGGCACTTACTCCGCGCCTCAGGGCCATTCAATGGCCCCCTAACTTCAAGGTATCCAACGTCGACAAATATGAACCTAAGCAGGATCCGGGAGGCTGGCTGGCCGTCTACACCACCGCCACCCAAGCCGCTGGGGCAACCGAGGATGTGATGACTGCGTACCTGCCTATCGTATTTGGGCCAGACACGCTGCAATGGTTGTGACACCTACCACGGCACTGCATCGACGACTGGAGCGATTTCAGTCGACGCTTCACCGCCAACTTTCAGTCTCTCTCCGATAAACCGGCGCATGTAACACCCGGCTTTAAGGAACAAAGCCAGGTGCATCTCATACATGCGCCAAGAAGACAACATATATAATAACAGAGTGTATAGAGATAAATGTCAATATCATCAGAGTATTTATTACATAGCAGAAGACTTATTACAAAATAAAATAATAAAGATAAAACGAACTAAGGATCGTCGGCGCCAATGTCGACTGGGAAACGCCACCTAGATCAGATCGAACTCCTCAGTGTTAGGCGGCTCCTCTTCGACCACCTGCTCTCCTCCTGTGGGGGGGTGTGAGACAGCAAGGGTGAGCTCACACATGATCATAGCTCAACAAGTTGTGGGGAACCAGTGGACACAAACTCACAAAGGTGTGAGTTCATGTGATGTGTAAGGCCAATCAATGATAGGGGTTAAAGCTGAGCATTGCTTTTAAGTAGTTGGTCAAAATTTTATTAGCAATTACTAAGTGTAAGTAAATACCAAACCATAAGTAAAGTAATAGGACAAAATTAACAATAAACCCATGCAATGCAAATGACAAAATTGAATTTAAGTTCCATAATTTAAACATCAGAGAGTCCTGAGCCGCTCATGACCGCGAGCACGGCTAGTATACCAGTTTTACACTCTGCAGAGGTTGTACCCTTTACCCACAAGTCATGTTACCCATCTGCCAAGGGATCGCGACTTCCCATACACCTCTACCTAGGAAGCGCGGCAGGGCAACACTACGAGGCCTTTACAAAGTTCCACTAGCTTCCGAAAACCCGCTACAGTTTATAGGAAGTTCCAATGCAGGGTTCCTGGCTGACCGCCATCGTAGCAAAATCAACCAGGGACCTCCCTACACTGACCACTCCCCTACTGCCCTTGCCCCTTTCGGGTAAGGTAGTCTTCCACTAGCTTTCCTAATTAGTCAGCCAAGGGCGTCCCATTAAACCCTTGTGGTGGCACGTGTTACTCAAGTTAAGCTCTATGTTCCAATTAACATTAATGATCTCAACATGAACATAAACAGAATAACAAGAATAATTGGAACATAGATATAATAAATGATTATCCCAAAACCATGTAAAGCAATAGCAAACTACCCAAGTGATTCAGGGGTAAACAAGGTAATGAGATAAACAAATCTAGGGTGACCTATTGGGTCCCATCAAAATTTAACCTATGCATGGATAAGTGATATTAAAGAACATTATTAGGTAAAAAGTGGTCAAGGGCACAACTTGCCTTCAATGAGCTCCTGCTCAGCTACTTCAACTTGCTGCTCACCAGGATCCTCGGCAACGGGCTCTTCTACTCGCCACAATACAAACAAGCACAGTACATATAGAGAAATTAACATTACACCAAACATATATACAAAATACATAGAAATATTCTACAGAATAAAATAAAATTCTAGGAACAGGAATCATAATTTTTGGAGTTATAGATTTTAAGTTATGGATTTTCAAAGGTTTTATGTGCTTTAAGTAAGATTAAGTGTGAGGTTAATTTTCTTACTGTTGTCATGATAAAACATAGGCTCTAGGTGATAGAGAATAAAATTACAAAATTTTAGGAACTGGAATGGAGTGATTTGGAGTTAGTATGAATTTTCTATGAATTATTGAAGTTCTAGCAATTATTTTCCTATTAAAAATCTATTTAATAATCATTTTCTCTGGTTTTATAAGGTCCTGGACTGGGCCTCAATATCTGCTAACAGCAGGGGGCTCGGGGTGAAAATCCAGAGACACAGAGAATAGTCGTGCAGGACTGCGGGTTGGTTTCTCAGAAGCCTAGGGTCTCTTTAGCAAAAAGCACCCGCGAAGGGGTATCGCGTGATATCAGCCGTCAGATCTAAACCGACGGCCCAGATTAGATCTCCATAAGCGAAACGGTACGCGATCATCCACCGCACGATCAGCTATCTACGGCGGAGATCTAAAATACATGTTAACTCATTTCCTCCACCCATCCACAGATCTGGGGTTCAGATTGTTTCAAAGAGAAACACTATCCATCACTTAATCGGGGCCGTCCATGGCCAGATCCACGGCAGTTTGCCTGTTTCCCCCAACACTTGTGATCCGACGGCGGCGCCCGCGACGGACACGGCGGCGCATCGCCGGAGTGCACCCAAATCCCATTCTCGCTGCCCCCAAAACCCGATTAACACCCACCTACTCGATGCTAGGCGAAAAGCAATACATGGGAAGGGGTATTACCAGTAGGCACGGAGCGAAGCTTCCAGCGCGCGGTGAGTTGCGAATGGCGGAAATGCTGGCCGGTCGGCGAGAAATTCCCCCAGCCCACAAGGCATCAGCGGCCCCAATTCGCCGCGGTTACGCTCCACAAGCCCGGGCGAGTTGCCAAGACCCCGCGTTTACCCCAAATCGACGGCGAACTAGTGAGTCAACGGCGGCGCAGATTTGGTTCTCCCTTCCCCTCTCGGTACAGGCGGCTTGGTTTGCGGTTGAGGGAAACCCATGTGCATGGAAGAGCGTGAGGTATTTATCAACCTGAATTGGTCACGGTTGAAACGGTGAGGCCGGACGCGTCGGAGACTCTCCGGTCAATGCGGCGGATTCCATTGCGCTTCTGTTGAGCGGAGGAGCTGGAAGATACACAGGGGAATACCGAGACTGGCGAGCGGGGCCCGGCTGGCAGCCAGCGGAGAGCGTGCGCGCGGTGAGGACTGCAGGTGGGACCAGCGCGACAGTGAGGCGGGGTTTGGTTTGGGCCGAGCGCAGGTTTGGTTCTGCTGGGCCGGACGCGCGCAGGCTAGTGGGCCGAACGGACGGAATTTAGCCCAAGCGAGTTTTTCTTATTTCTTTTTCTTTTATTTTGCTGTTATTCTCTTTTCTTTCTTATATTTTTGAATCCAAATATGAATTCCTAAATCTGTGGTGAATTTGTCTTCTTTTTAATTTACAATTGAATGCACTAGTTAGGTAAGAATTTTATTCTTATTTTTATTTTATTTTATGTAGTATTTTCTTATTTCTTTCCCATTTCTAGTTTTATTATTCCAATGCTCCAAATTATAATTCTTTGATTACATTCTAATTTAGACATTAGCACATTTTATTAATCCGGCCAGTGTTAAATGCACAAACATAAGAACTCAACATGATGCAATAGCTTTTCTCTTAATGTTTTAGTAATGAGTTTTTTTCTCTTTTACTTATGTTTAGTAACATGTCCCAAAGGTAGTTGACAATTCACATAAGGAGTTCAACCTTTTTATAAGCTTTATAAGTTGGGTATTACAAATCCTACCCCCCTTAAAAATAATCTCGTCCTCGAGATTTAAGAAGATCTAGGGAATAGGTGGGGAAAATCTATACGAAGCTCTTCTTCTCTTTCCCAAGTCGCTTCATCTTCACCGTGGTGACTCCATTGCACTTTGCACATCTTTATCACCTTATTCCTTGTAACACGAGTCAATGTATCCAAAATCTTGATCGGGTACTCCGTGTAAGTCAAATCACCCTGAACACTAAGCTCTTCCATTGGCAACTGTTCCTCAGGGACACAGAGACACTTCTTAAGTTGAGACACGTGGAACACATTATGCACATCCGATAGACTAGCAGGTAGCTCGAGTTGGTATGCCATCTCCCCAACTCGCCTAAAGATCAAGAATGGTCCAATATAGCGAGGGGACAATTTGCCCTTGACTTTAAATCTCCTCATTCCACGAAGTGGTGACACCTTGAGGTACACATGATCTCCTTCTTCAAATTCCAGTGGCCTCCTTCTATTATCAGCATAGCTCTTTTGCCTGGTTTGAGCCACCCTCAAATTCTCTCGAATTATACGGACTTGTTCTTCTGCTTCTTGAATCAATTCAGGCCCAAAGAACTGTCTCTCTCCAGTCTGATCCCAATATAGAGGAGTCCTGCACTTCCTCCCATATAAAGCTTCAAAAGGTGACATCTTCAGACTGGCCTGGTAACTATTATTATATGAGAACTCAGCATACGGTAGACTTTTATCCCAACTTCCTCCATGTTGAAGGGCACAAGCTCTCAACATATCCTCCAAAACTTGATTTGTCCTTTCAGTCTGTCCATCAGTCTCAGGGTGATAAGCTGTACTGAAATTCAACTTCGTACTCATGTTCTCATGAAAGCTTCTCCAAAATCTTGAGGTAAACTGCGAACCTCGATCAGACACGATCTTCTTTGGTACTCCATGCAAACACACAATCCGAGCCATATATAACTCTGCTAGCTGAGAACCTTTATAAGTAGTCTTCACAGGAATAAAGTGAGCCACTTTAGTCAATCTATCCACAATCACCCATATAGCATCATATCCTTTCTGGGTGCGAGGTAATCCAGTAATGAAATCCATACCAATCTCTTCCCACTTCCACTCGGGTATCTTCAGTGGATGCAATAGTCCAGCTGGCCTCTGGTGTTCAGCCTTAACTCTTTGACATATATCGCACATAGCCACATGTGCAGCCACATCTCTCTTCAATCCATACCACCAATACTTCCGCTTCAAATCCTGATACATCTTAGTACTACCAGGATGAATAGAATAATCCGAATCATGAGCCTCCTTTAAAATAGTCTCTCGAAGGCTTTTAATATCAGGAACACACATCCTGTCCTTGAACCGTACGGTGCCCTGCTCATCTTCCGTAAATTCCGGAACTCGACCTTCAGTAATCAGATCCTTGATCTCTTTGATTTTAGCATCACCAATTTGTCCTTTGCGGATCTCTTGCTCCAAAGTAGGTTCCACATCAATAGTAACTCCTTCAGTATGAGCAACTATCCCCAGGTTAAGTCTCCTGAAATCCTCAACAATCTCATCGGGTAGCCGGGCAACAATAGCTGAATGAACATGCTCCTTGCGACTCAAGGCATCTGCAACCAAATTTGCCTTGCCCGGGTGATAGTGAATCTCCAAATCATAATCCTTAATAAGCTCCAACCAACGGCGTTGCCTAAGGTTGAGATCCTTCTGAGTGAATATATACTTCAAACTCTTATGATCCGTATATACTTGGCACTTGGTCCCCATGATATAATGTCTCCAAATCTTAAGCGCATGCACAACGGCTGCCAATTCCAAGTCATGAGTGGGGTAGTTCAATTCATGTTTCCGCAACTGACGAGAAGCATAAGCAATCACATGTCCTTCCTGCATGAGCACACATCCTAAGCCTTGGCCACATGCATCGCAATAGATATCAAATCCTTTCTGTAGGTCTGGCATAACCAATACTGGTGGCGACATCAACCTCTTTTTCAATTGCTCAAAGCTGTCTTGGCACTTCTCATCCCACTTAAATTCTTTTCCTTTCTCCAAAAGTGAGGTCATAGGCTTAGCAATCTTAGAAAATCCTTCGATAAATCTCCGATAATAGCCTGCTAATCCCAAGAAACTCCGAATCTCAGTAACTGTAGTGGGTACTCTCCACTCCATTATCTCCTTAACCTTAGCAGGATCCACTGCTATTCCTCCATTAGAAATAATATGTCCAAGGAATGGTACCTTGTCAATCCAAAACTCACACTTGCTGAATTTGGCATATAGCTGGTTATCCTGTAGCTTCTGTAGCACAATCCTCAGATGTTCCTCGTGATCACTATCACTCTTGGAATAGATAAGAATATCGTCGATGAATACCACGACGAATCTGTCCAAATACTCCATAAACACCTTGTTCATTAAGTTCATAAAATAAGCTGGTGCATTGGTTAATCCAAATGACATAACAGTGAACTCATATAATCCATATCGAGTCGAGAATGCTGTCTTAGGAATATCCGATGGTCTAATCCTCATCTGATGGTAACCCGATCGGAGATCAATCTTCGAAAATACTCTAGCACCTCTCATTTGATCAAACAAATCCTCAATACAGGGCAACGGATACTTGTTCTTCACCGTAACATCATTAAGAGATCTATAATCCACACACATCCGCTGCGATCCATCCTTCTTCTGTACAAACAAGACCGGTGCTCCCCAAGGTGAGGAACTCGGACGAATGTACCCAGCCTCTTGTAACTCAGTTAACTGCTTCTTAAGTTCCTTCAACTCCTCTACGGACATCCTATATGGCCGTTTAGAAATAGGGGCAGTTCCAGGTAGGAGATCAATAACAAACTCAACTTCTCTATCAGGTGGCATCCCTGGTAACTCCTCTGGAAAGACATCCGGAAAATCTCTAACCACCCGGATGTTGTCACCAACAAACTCCTCAGGTATAAAGAACATTGCACGCATGGGTGAGGAGGTTACTGCAATATTAACTTGAAACCTTTCTCCTTTAGTGGTAGTGAGTTCTACGGTACCTCTACCACATGCTATAATGGCCTTTGCCTTTCTTAGCCATGACATACCAAGGATCAAATCTATACTGCTTGACTCTAATATTATAGCAGTAGCTCCAAATTCTCTACCCATAATGGTTAATGTCAATCTACGTGTCATTTGATTCGCCTCAACAGGCCCTTTAGGTGTAATTACTATCATGGGTTTTCTCATATTTAGCAGTGGTATTTCGTTTGTGTTGGCATATCTAGCAGACATGAATGAATGTGTAGCACCAGAATCAAATAATATGGTTGCAGGAATTGCATTAACATAAAACATACCAATTACGAGGTCCCCACCATCCGGGGTAGCATCAACGCTGACTTGATTAACTTTGGCAATAGAATATCCCTTGCCAGATCCTGGAGTTTGCTGCCTGTTCTGAACTGGAGTAGCAGCAATCCTCTGTGGACAGACATTTGCATAGTGACCAGCCTTCCCACACTTGAAACAAGTAGTGCCTGGACTCTGTCCTGAAAACTTCGTCGGGGTGCCAGTGGGGGTAGCCTGTCGAGGAGGTGGAGTCCTCAGTGGTGATTGCTGAACTGGGCGCGGTCCTCCTGGTCGAGTCGGTGTACCCTGTGGTGAACTGTAGCGAGGACGAACACTGCTGCTTCCTTGTCCTTGAGATATTGCCTTTCTCTTCAAATCACCCAGCTGAACACGCTTGTGTTCAATAGCAAGAGCCTTATCCAACAGTCTCTGAAATGATGGAAATGTGTGTGCCACTAGAGCATACTGCAGTGGTCCATTGAGTCCTTCAATGAAATGCTCCTGCTTCCTCTCGTCTTCAGCAACTTCTTCAGGGGCATATCTGGATAACTGAATAAACTTGTCGCGGTACTCGCTGACTGACATACTTCCTTGCTTCAGCGACAGAAATTCCTTCTTCTTGATCTTTATCATACCAGCTGGAATATGGTAGTTCCTGAATTGTGTACTGAACTCTGCCCAAGTAATAGTATCCGCAGCATCATGGGCAGCAGTATAAGAATCCCACCAGTCAGCAGCAGGACCTGTCAGACGTCCAGAAGCATATAACACCTTCTCCCGATCAGTGCATTGTGCAATATTCAACATCTTCTCAACGGACTTCAGCCAATCATCCGCGTCCAGTGGATCTGGTGAGCTAGCGAATGTAGGTGGCTTATGACTCATAAACTCCCGGTGCTTATCACGAGGTGGAACTGGTGGTGGTGGTGGAGGCAGTGGCACTTGTTGCTGCTGTTGCTGCGGTGGTTGCTGTTGCATTTGTTGTTGCAGCAGCTGTTGTTGTGCCCTCCTTTCCTGGCGTATCTCATCTCGCTCCTGGCGCAACTCCTGTCGTATATCTTCTCTTTCCTGACGCATCTCCTGGCGTTCTTGCTGCATCTGAGCACGCATATCAGCCATAGTGTCTGCCATTTGCTGCATCACCGCCATCTGAGCAGCAACCAGTGGGTCAACTCCGCCTGGTGGAGGATTAGGAGGATTCATCTCTGCAGGTTGTGGCTGAGGTTGTCTATATATCCTTCGAGTGTGTTGGTTAGGAGGCAAATCAATTCCACCACCCCGCCTGGTATTGACCATCTGAGTTAGATACATATGGTAAGAAAATAGTAGACAAGGCAGGTATTTACAAAGCAGGTTACTTTGGGGGATTTTATTAGCTAAGTAGATTAATATTTTACCTACCATAGCTAATTCAATACCTTATGGTGGTACATGCTATGATGTCCATCTATAATAATTCAATCAATCAAAGAAGCAAATCAGGCATTTATCATTAGCACAATCAACCAATCATTTTTAGATAAAGAAAATAGTTTTAAATTTTTGTCTTAGGTTCCCTATCTCTTAAAAGATCATAGTGGTAGGATTCCAAGGTGTGAAATCCATCTTGTCTTAGAGTAGAAAAGATAAGATTAATCAGAGTAGAGTAGCAAAAGGTGAGACAAGATCAAGGTGAGATAAGTATAGAATGAGTCAGAGTAAGGTAAGTAGGTAAGGGTTTTGTCCATTTCTATCTAGGTTTCGTCCTACAGTCAACATTTCCTCTGATACCACTTCTGTAACACCCGGCTTTAAGGAACAAAGCCAGGTGCATCTCATACATGCGCCAAGAAGACAACATATATAATAACAGAGTGTATAGAGATAAATGTCAATATCATCAGAGTATTTATTACATAGCGGAAGACTTATTACAAAATAAAATAATAAAGATAAAACGAACTAAGGATCGTCGGCGCCAATGTCGACTGGGAAACGCCACCTAGATCAGATCGAACTCCTCAGTGTTAGGCGGCTCCTCTTCGACCACCAGCTATCCACCTGTGGGGGGGTGTGAGACAGCAAGGGTGAGCTCACACATGATCATAGCTCAACAAGTTGTGGGGAACCAGTGGACACAAACTCACAAAGGTGTGAGTTCATGTGATGTGTAAGGCCAATCAATGATAGGGGTTAAAGCTGAGCATTGCTTTTAAGTAGTTGGTCAAAATTTTATTAGCAATTACTAAGTGTAAGTAAATACCAAACCATAAGTAAAGTAATAGGACAAAATTAACAATAAACCCATGCAATGCAAATGACAAAATTGAATTTAAGTTCCATAATTTAAACATCAGAGAGTCCTGAGCCGCTCATGACCGCGAGCACGGCTAGTATACCAGTTTTACACTCTGCAGAGGTTGTACCCTTTACCCACAAGTCATGTTACCCATCTGCCAAGGGATCGCGACTTCCCATACACCTCTACCTAGGAAGCGCGGCAGGGCAACACTACGAGGCCTTTACAAAGTTCCACTAGCTTCCGAAAACCCGCTACAGTTTATAGGAAGTTCCAATGCAGGGTTCCTGGCTGACCGCCATCGTAGCAAAATCAACCAGGGACCTCCCTACACTGACCACTCCCCTACTGCCCTTGCCCCTTTCGGGTAAGGTAGTCTTCCACTAGCTTTCCTAATTAGTCAGCCAAGGGCGTCCCATTAAACCCTTGTGGTGGCACGTGTTACTCAAGTTAAGCTCTATGTTCCAATTAACATTAATGATCTCAACATGAACATAAACAGAATAACAAGAATAATTGGAACATAGATATAATAAATGATTATCCCAAAACCATGTAAAGCAATAGCAAACTACCCAAGTGATTCAGGGGTAAACAAGGTAATGAGATAAACAAATCTAGGGTGACCTAATGGGTCCCATCAAAATTTAACCTATGCATGGATAAGTGATATTAAAGAACATTATTAGGTAAAAAGTGGTCAAGGGCACAACTTGCCTTCAATGAGCTCCTGCTCAGCTACTTCAACTTGCTGCTCACCAGGATCCTCGGCAACGGGCTCTTCTACTCGCCACAATACAAACAAGCACAGTACATATAGAGAAATTAACATTACACCAAACATATATACAAAATACACAGAAATATTCTACAGAATAAAATAAAATTCTAGGAACAGGAATCATAATTTTTGGAGTTATAGATTTTAAGTTATGGATTTTCAAAGGTTTTATGTGCTTTAAGTAAGATTAAGTGTGAGGTTAATTTTCTTACTGTTGTCATGATAAAACAGAGGCTCTAGGTGATAGAGAATAAAATTACAAAATTTTAGGAACTGGAATGGAGTGATTTGGAGTTAGTATGAATTTTCTATGAATTATTGAAGTTCTAGCAATTATTTTCCTATTAAAAATCTATTTAATAATCATTTTCTCTGGTTTTATAAGGTCCTGGACTGGGCCTCAATATCTGCTAACAGCAGGGGGCTCGGGGTGAAAATCCAGAGACACAGAGAATAGTCGTGCAGGACTGCGGGTTGGTTTCTCAGAAGCCTAGGGTCTCTTTAGCAAAAAGCACCCGCGAAGGGGTATCGCGTGATATCAGCCGTCAGATCTAAACCGACGGCCCAGATTAGATCTCCATAAGCGAAACGGTACGCGATCATCCACCGCACGATCAGCTATCTACGGCGGAGATCTAAAATACATGTTAACTCATTTCCTCCACCCATCCACAGATCTGGGGTTCAGATTGTTTCAAAGCGAAACACTATCCATCACTTAATCGGGGCCGTCCATGGCCAGATCCACGGCAGTTTGCCTGTTTCCCCCAACACTTGTGATCCGACGGCGGCGCCCGCGACGGACACGGCGGCGCATCGCCGGAGTGCACCCAAATCCCATTCTCGCTGCCCCCAAAACCCGATTAACACCCACCTACTCGATGCTAGGCGAAAAGCAATACATGGGAAGGGGTATTACCAGTAGGCACGGAGCGAAGCTTCCAGCGCGCGGTGAGTTGCGAATGGCGGAAATGCTGGCCGGTCGGCGAGAAATTCCCCCAGCCCACAAGGCATCAGCGGCCCCAATTCGCCGCGGTTACGCTCCACACGCCCGGGCGAGTTGCCAAGACCCCGCGTTTACCCCAAATCGACGGCGAACTAGTGAGTCAACGGCGGCGCAGATTTGGTTCTCCCTTCCCCTCTCGGTACAGGTGGCTTGGTTTGCGGTTGAGGGAAACCCATGTGCATGGAAGAGCGTGAGGTATTTATCAACCTGAATTGGTCACGGTTGAAACGGTGAGGCCGGACGCGTCGGAGACTCTCCGGTCAATGCGGCGGATTCCATTGCGCTTCTGTTGAGCGGAGGAGCTGGAAGATACACAGGGGAATACCGAGACTGGCGAGCGGGGCCCGGCTGGCAGCCAGCGGAGAGCGTGCGCGCGGTGAGGACTGCAGGTGGGACCAGCGCGACAGTGAGGCGGGGTTTGGTTTGGGCCGAGCGCAGGTTTGGTTCTGCTGGGCCGGACGCGCGCAGGCTAGTGGGCCGAACGGACGGAATTTAGCCCAAGCGAGTTTTTCTTATTTCTTTTTCTTTTCTTTTGCTGTTATTCTCTTTTCTTTCTTATATTTTTGAATCCAAATATGAATTCCTAAATCTGTGGTGAATTTGTCTTCTTTTTAATTTACAATTGAATGCACCAGTTAGGTAAGAATTTTATTCTTATTTTTATTTTATTTTATGTAGTATTTTCTTATTTCTTTCCCATTTCTAGTTTTATTATTCCAATGCTCCAAATTATAATTCTTTGATTACATTCTAATTTAGACATTAGCACATTTTTATTAATCCGGCCAGTGTTAAATGCACAAACATAAGAACTCAACATGATGCAATAGCTTTTCTCTTAATGTTTTAGTAATGAGTTTTTTTTCTCTTTTACTTATGTTTAGTAACATGTCCCAAAGGTAGTTGACAATTCACATAAGGAGTTCAACCTTTTTATAAGCTTTATAAGTTGGGTATTACAGCGTAGCCATGGGACCTCAAATCCATCAAGCGCCGAGGGGACGAAACTCTTCGGTCGTACATCAAAAGGTTCCAGACCATGAGAAATCGTATCCTCGAGGTCGCGGAGGCAACAGTGATCGAGGATTTCTACAGGGGATCCAATGACTCGGCCTTCGTCCGAACCATACTATAGAAGGCGCTGACTACCTCCGAGCAGCTGTTCCGGGAGGCCGACCTCTACATCACCACCGACGAACGAGCTCAGGACCTCATCGGAGGAGCGAAGCCTGCAACAGCGGCGCCGCGTGTAACACCCCTGGTGTTACTGTAACTAAAACTTGAGCATGGCATCATAAGCATTGACATTGCATATGCTTGACATACCTAGAGTGCATTCACTAGGTAAAAATTTCAAACAAGTGTATTGTTTTTGATGTTTTGCAAATAGGACCCTGGATAGGGAACCTAACCCTAAATAAGGCTTAAAGGGGTAAAACTTAACCCAAGATGAGAAAACTTAAAGGCTTTAGGGAAAGAGTCATAAAATGTCCCCAAAAACAAAGTTGAGTCACATTTATACCCCTGGGATACCAAAAATCTCAATTAGAACCCTGGAAAACCCTAAATCCAAACCCTAGGGACCTATGTGCAAAATTAGCCCACTTTTGGACTAAAGTGCAAAAATCAAGTTAAATAAGTATATTAAGTCATTTGGGTCAATCATATGTGAATTTGTAATCCAAAACTTGAGATTTGGACTTAAGTGCAAAAGAGCCATACTTAACCCTTTTTTGGTTAAGTCTGTGTTTCAGTGTGATTGCCTCAACTTGAAGCCCTTGTAACTTCTAGACAAAAGAGATTTTGCCCTAGGTCACCACATCAAAATTGTAGCCCAATTATTGGAGAACAAGTTTGCTTAAGAGTGTAAGCCAGGTTCTTGTGAGGAATTTGGAAATAATCAGGCCTGAAGTTAAGCTGTCAGGCTGGTTTAGTCTGAAAATCAGACTAACAGATTGATGCCATCAACTTCAAGCTTAAATCCAAGCATGATCCAATGGGTTTTTGTGGCATCATCATATTACAAAGTTGTAGATGGTGTATTGCTCTACACTTTTGCTGCAGAGCCTCGGATTAGTTGCCATGTGAATTCGAGAGAAAATGAGGCCCAAACTTTGTCTGTCAGATAGACTGAATACCATCTCCCCATGGTACGGTAACCAAACGGATCAGATCAGCCGTGGAAGAAGAATCTCACCGCCGGCGACCGATTGTCGCCGTGATTCGTGCGACTGTCGGCCCGACTTGTGCTCAGGGTTAGTGGACAACGCCTGGAGATCACCGCCGTGGATAAGCTCCAGTCGTTAAAGAACTCCGGCCACCGTACTATGTCATCGCGGTGGAAGCCGATAAGAACGCCGGTGATAGCCGTCGTCCGACCGTGCGCCGCGTGTCCTAACCGCGCCACCGCATCGCCGTGACCCCCTCTAACTGCCCGTCGATCACCGGAGTTACTGCCACGCCATAGGACACGTACTCATGCACGCCAGAGTTCTTCCTCATCTCCGGCTGCCTCCGCTATCCGCTCGAATTAAGCGCCACCGCCCCGGGGATCTATAAATTGACCCCACAGTGAGCTTCACCACATCCTCACGCACTCAGCCACCGCTAATCGCTTGCAGTCTTTCGCTAGACGTCACGAATTCTGGATTCGCCCCAAATCCACTCTCCGCCACTGTAAACTCAACTCACCGCGGCCAGCCCTTTCCAGGTTAGCTCATCACTCTCTCTCCCTCGTTTAAGCACTTTGATGACTCTGTGATGCTTGCCGAGCCATCAATTCGAACGAGGGGACCACCAATCGTCGGGAACGCGACGATCTAGCCGCCATGTTCTCGGCCACCGTGGCCAGAGCTCCATAGTTGACCTTGAATGCAATTGAGTTGGGGAAAAGGCTTAGGGTAGATCCAATTTGGTGTCTGTCGCTCGGGAGCGCCAGTCATCGCCTCAATCGGTCGGTACAGTGGCTCGCCGGAGCTCCTCAACGCGCTGCCGTCGTCGGGGACCATCCCCTGTAAAGAATTAGAAGATGGAGGACCGATTTGCAAAGCGTCAGAGACCCGTAAGAATAGTGACTGAACCCGTTCGCAGTTAGACAAAAACACGAGGGCCCCTGTGCAAATCTGCCATCGCGCGCGGGCGCGGGCGCGCGTTTCCTGTGTTGTTGGGCCGCCTGGACCAGATTTGGCCCAGCACTGTTACATCTTTTCTCTTTTCTTTTCTGCCCAGCTTTAGAAATAGGTAGAAAAATGTAGAAAAATGGTAAAATTGTGAAACCAATTTTCTTAGGTTTCTTCTTTTCCCTAGAATTTAATAAAAATAGTTTCATGATTTTTGGGTTAAACAGGGAATTTTAGGGCATCTAATATAGCTTAAAGAAATAGTTTTGGATTTTTAAAAGATAAATGGTAATCCCAAAAATGCTCAAAATTTTTATATGAGCTCCTTATATTATTTAGAAGCCTTGGGTAGAATTTGGGTTGATTTGGACTTTGTTTGATCACCAAACCCCCAAAACACCCCCCCTGCCCTGTGAACTCCTTTACTGACTCCGGAAACCCTAAGTTCTCGGAGTTCCGTGAAGGAAAGTTGTATTCAAGACTTAGATAATAAGTTTATATTATCTTTGCACCCTCATGAGCATCCCATGGCATTCATTCTTATACATATGTATGGTTATGATTAGAACACGAAGAAGAAGTGGAAGCCACTGAGGAGCAAGTACCACCACCTTTGGAAACACAGGCTGAGAACTGTTTCTACTTCGATATTTGTGGATCTGAGCCTGACTCACCCATAAACAAAGGCAAGCCCCGGTGCATTTGCCACCCCCCTTGTATTTTAAAATCTTTCTCACTTGCTTGATGCACTAGGTGATAGGTGTTGATTGCTTAAACCAATTCCTGCATTACTTTCCTTGGAATTGAGTACTTTCCTTGATACCCTGTTTTACAAAAGGTTTTATTATGCTTAGTATTGCTCTAGCAAAACAAAAAGATTTGTTTTACAAAAGATGTTTGGCAAAGTGGAAGGGTTGTTTTCAAATATAAAACTTGATGGTGAATCCATCACGGCCGTGATGGATTCAACATCGGAAAAGATGTACCTCTGCCAGGTACCAACCTTTGGGGTTAAATGTTAAGCTGAGACCGGGCGGGTGACTTGCACGAGAAAGAGAGTCTCGGTGTAGTGTCTCCGTCTGAGTCGATTAAGGGTCGTCTCGATGTAAGCCTGCTGACCGAGGACCCTTTAACTGGTCACATGCCTCGTCATGGGTAAGCTTTGCCTCGGGTGGACTAAGGCCAGAATAAGATAACACGAAATGGGCGTGGAGCGGTGGCGAGAGTAGCGTGTACCCTCCGTGGCAAGAGGCTGGACGGTGGTGTATCTGTGCTCTCGGTTTGCGTGAACCTGATCTGGTCTTAAGAAACTCGGTGGCGGGTTGACATATGCAAGGGTTAAGTGCTACATATGTCGTGTGATCGGAGATCCTCAGCTGAGTATAATCGATTCGGATCGCCGTACCTCCGTGGTTATGGAGACTTGGCCACTGACTTACACATAGCAATCCAGTGAAGATGAAGGGTTGATAATAAATTGGCTAGTGTAGGTCAAGTGATTGAACTAGGGTAGAAGAACTCTAGCTGCAGGTAATTTTACTTAACCTGACAATAAAATTGGATTTTAAGGATCCACTTTAGTAAGCAATTCTGCAAACAGAGTCTTTGAATATTGAAAAGCCTTACCTTGACTCCCATATATCCAGCATCCCCTTGAGAGTCTTTTCCTTAGTCGGGTAAGACTTGCTGAGTAATTCCATACTAAGGGTTTATTCCCCCGTTGTTTTTAGGTGAGGAGACAACAAACTTTTGTTGTTTCTATGCCAAGGTGGTGAAAAATGAAGATAATCAAGAATGAAGCTGCCGGAGGAACGGGTCCTCCTTAAAAACTTTTGTGTAAAGAACTTAATGGGAGGAGTTTTTGCCTCTCAAGTATTGTAATAATACTTTTCAGCACTCTCTGGTCTATACTATATGACCTACTCCTACTTTTAAAATAAAGGTAAGTTTATGTAATCACTTCCGCATTTCCGCATCTCCGCTGAACATATTGTCTGTCAGACGGGTGAAACATTCCTGGAAAGGTAAGGATAAAGATACCGAACTTGTCAAGTGGTTCAGGAACATCTACAGGGTTGTCTGATGTCTGTTGGACAAGGACAACTGTAGGTGGGCCTAATGACTTGGGAGGTTCCGTCACAGCTGGTATCGGAGCGTAGCCCTTCTTGACAGATACTATGTAGCATCTTCAAAAGAATTTTCTAAGACTTATCTAGAAAAATTCTTCTCTTCTTATCTAAGCATCTCTGAAGAGTTTATTTCAAAGACCAGATAGGAAGAGTGCGATGTATAGAAGGTTGAATCAACTAAGGTTGATTCTGTAATTATTCATGCATCATGCTAAGAATTGTACTAATAAAGTTTCCCCTTAGAAAATGCCGCCACGTACAAGGAAAACAGCACGAAAGCATACTGGACCTATCGGTGTACCTCGACACCAACTTGCCCCACGGGAGCAAGATAGCAGTAGCGGGAGCAACGATCCTATTGGTGATCTCGAAGCTCGCGTGAGTCAACTTCAATCAGAGTTGCAACGCAGGACTAATTTATGGGTTGCGGATGGTGACCGAATAAATGAGTTAAGAAGTTACATCCGTACCCTGCAAGATCAACTAGCTGATCGAGATTTGGCACTTGATTGGGCAGTACAGTCTCGTTCAGTAGCTTGGGCTAAGGAAGCGAAGGCTCGAGCACGAGTCAACGAACTTAGCGCTGCTATTGACAACTTGCAGGTATATTGCAATACTTTACATGAGGAAGTTCATGTACTGTATTCGCAATTACACCCACATGTCCCTGCGGATCCCGTCAGGTCAGAAGCCGGACCCTCGCATAATGCGGGAGAAGCGCTTGGTGGCGAGTTAGACCTTTTTAGGCCCCCTCCTTCCTTGAGGCTGGTCGACGTATGGTCTCCCACACCTGACGATGAAGCTGCCAAGAGCAATCAGAAGCAGGAGTAGTAGTGTAGTTGTAAAAATAGAAGTAATATGTTGTATAAGGGTTGAACTATTGTATAATGGGTAATGTATCCTGTTATGTAACATCGAGTCTGTATCATTACTTTTTATAGTAATGTAAAATGGAAGGTTTCTCTGGCATATTATGTTTACTTCAAATGTTCTTTGCCTCAGATGCCTACCAGGACTCGAGGACAGGATGCAGCAGGAACTTCTGAGGGAAGGGATGTTACCCCAAATCCACCTCTAGTTCCTCCCACATTGGCCGAGGCGATTGCCGCCTTGGTGAACGCAACTGCAGACAATACCCGCTTTCTTAGGGAAATGGCAAGCCAACAATTCCAGCAGCAGGGTGAAAGGGGTTATCAGCAAGGCCCCCGTGAGACCACATATCTGGATTTCTCTGAAACCCGTCCACCACTATTTGTTAAGGTTGAAGACCCGTTGGAAGCTGATGAGTGGATACGGGTTATTGAACAAAAATTTGGTCTTCTCCGCTGTTCAGAGACACAGAAACCGTTGTTCGCAGCGCAACAACTACGCGGCCCTGCCAGTACCTGGTGGGGAAATTTTGTGGCTATTCAACCTGCCAACCATCAAGTCACCTGGGAAGAATTTAAAGTGGCCTTCCGCGAGCATTACATACCCGAAGGTGTTCTGCATATGAAGCAGGAAGAGTTCATGAAGCTGAAACAAGGAGGAGATATCGTCAATCAATATCTCAACAAGTTCAATCACCTGTCACAATATGCAATCGACCAGGTGAATACTGATTTAAAGAAAAAGAACTGCTTTATGAGGGGTCTAAATGATCGATTGCAGAGAAAAATGGCTGCCTGCATAGATCTCACGTATGGAAAGGCTGTCAGTACAGCCCTATCTGTTGAAGTCAAATATGCAGGTTCCGGGAAGAATAAGGGATTTGGTGGTGAGAAGCCTAATCAGGGCCAGGCAAAAAGGCAACGGTTTGTGATTCGGCCTTCTAGCCAAAAATCGCTCTTTTGCTCGACCGCCCTCATTTCCCTTTAAGCAGCCAATCATTATTCGCCCCAACAATGCCCCCACTACCCCAAATCAGCCGGGTGCCCCGGGCACTCGATTCCCTGCTTTGCCCAGCTCCTCAACTGGGTGTTTTAATTGTGGCAAGTCGAGACATTTCATCAAAGACTGCCCATATCCCAAGCAGAATCAATCAAATGCTCCGCAAGGATCTGGGAAATCAGCTCAGCTCAAGGGAAATAATGTGGGGAAGAATGCAAAGAAGACGGGGCGGGTATACTATACTCAAGTGGCCACTACACCGGAAGGAGAACCGGTGATGATGGGTACGTTTCCCGTGGCCAGTCATCCTGCAATTATTCTTTTTGATTCTGGTGCTTCGCATACGTTTATTAGCAAGACATTTGTGAAGCAACATCACATTTCATGCCATGAATCAAAAGAAGGATTTAAAATTCATTCACCTGGGGGACACATTTTTACTAGAGAAGTGGCCTATGAAGTGCTAGTAACAATGGTCGGACGGAACTTTCCTGCTAACATGATTGTTCTGAAAGGCCAGGATATAGATGTAATTTTGGGTATGAATTGGTTAACCCAACACAAGGCAATTCTCAACACTGAACTCAGAACCGTCAGGTTGAGCTATAATCAAGAAGAGATTCTTTTGTCTCTCCCCGTAACCAATCCAGCCAAAGCTTCTGGTAGAATATAAGAAGCCATTGTACCGGAGATCAAGGATATTCCGGTAGTATGTGAATTTCCAGATGTATTTCCGGAAGATTTGCCTGGACTGCCCCCTGAAAGAGATGTAGAATTTGTAATTGAGCTAAAGCCCGGTACGGCTCCCATTTCCCAAAGATCGTACCGTATGCCTCCTAATGAGTTGGCGGAATTGAAGATTCAATTACAAGACCTACTGAATAAGGGATTCATCCGGCCAAGCTCGTCTCCATGGGGTTGCCCCGCCATTTTTGTTAAAAAGAAGGATCAAACCTTACGAATGTGCGTGGATTATCGACCCCTGAATGAGGTCACCATCAAGAACAAGTACCCTCTTCCGAGGATTGACATCTTATTTGATCAACTGACTGGGGCGAGGGTATTTTCCAAAATTGATCTCAGGTCGGGCTATCACCAAATCCGTATTCGGCCCGAGGATATACCGAAGACCGCGTTTACTATGCGGTATGGTCTATTTGAGTATTTGGTAATGTCCTTTGGGCTAACAAATGCTCCTGCCCATTTCACTTATTTGATGAACTCGGTGTTCATGCCCGAGTTGGACAAGTTCGTGGTGGTCTTCATCGACGATATCTTGATATATTCTAAAAATGAAGAGGAGCATTCTCAACATCTATGGATTGTATTGACGCGCCTGAGGGAACATCAGTTATATGCCAAGTTCAGCAAGTGCGCGTTCTGGCTGGAGGAAATTCAATTTCTGGGGCACGTGTTATCTGCCAAGGGAATTGCGGTAGATCCTAGCAAAGTCAAGGATATTCTGGAGTGGAAACCACCAACCACTGTTCACCAAATCCGGAGTTTTCTTGGACTAGCTGGATATTATCGCAGATTCATACCAGATTTTTCTAAGCTTGTGAAGCCGATCACAAGTTTATTGAAGAATGACATTAAATTCAATTGGTCTTCTAAGTGTAATGAAGCTTTTGAGCAATTGAAGACATTGTTAACCACTGCTCCGGTATTGGCTCAACCGGACATCACCAAGCCTTTTGATGTATATTGTGATGCGTCAGGCAGTGGACTCGGCTGTGTATTAATGCAAGAGGGCCGAGTAATTGCATATGCTTCAAGGCAGTTGCGCCGACATGAGGAGCATTACCCAACTCATGATCTGGAGCTAGCTGCTGTGGTTCATGCCCTGAAAATTTGGCGTCACTATATGCTGGGAAATATCTGTCATATTTATACAGATCATAAAAGCTTGAAGTACATCTTCACCCAGTCAGAATTAAATATGAGGCAAAGACGATGGCTTGAGCTTATTAAGGACTATGAACTGGAAATTCACTATCACCCAGGCAAAGCCAATGTTGTGGCAGATGCACTGAGCCGTAAGGTTTCCTGCCACTGTCTTATGGCGAAGACCTCTGACAATACTTTATGTCAAGAGATGGAAAAGCTAAACCTAGGGATGATCCAACAAGGGACCCTAAATCAGCTAAAGCTTGAGTCAATCATTTTGCAAAGGATAATTGATGCTCAAGAGGACAATTTGGGTATGAAGCACATACGGGAGAAGATAAAGGCTGGAACAGCCAAATGTTTCAAGGAGGACGATCAAGGTGTAATATGGTTCAATAACCGCATAGTAGTGCCAAAGAATGAAGAAGTCCGCCAGCAAATCTTAGGTGAAGCGCATCTTAGTCGCTATTCTATTCATCCGGGAAGCACTAAGATGTATCATGATCTAAAGCAGCACTACTGGTGGACGAAGATGAAAATTGAAATTGCACGCTATGTGGCTAAGTGTGACACTTGCAGACGTGTCAAAGCCATACACATGAAAACTGCTGGTCCATTACAATCTTTGCCGATCCCAACATGGAAATGGGAAGATATAAGTATGGACTTTATCGTGGGATTGCCCAGGACTGCAAAAGGGCATGATTCTATCTGGGTTATAATTGATCGGCTTACGAAGATTGCTCACTTTCTGCCAGTCAAGATAGATTCCCCAGTTACTGTCTACGCCCAATTGTACATTGCTCGTATCCTTAGTCTGCATGGTGTTCCGAAGACCATTGTGTCGGATCGTGGACCCCAATTTGTAGCCAAGTTTTGGGAAGCACTTCACAAATCCTTGGGTACTAAGTTGCTCCATAGTTCGGCATATCATCCACAAACCAGTGGACAGACTGAGAGAATAAATCAAGTACTCGAAGATATGTTGCGAGCATGTGTCCTGGATTTCTCACCAAAATGGGATGAATGTTTACCTTTGGCAGAGTTTTCATACAATAATAGTTATCAAGAAAGTATCAAGATGGCACCTTTTGAAGCTTTATATGGTCGACGGTGTCGAACTCCGCTAAATTGGTCTGAACCTGGAGAAAGGTATTTCTTTAGACCTGATATTGTGAAGGAGGCCGAGGAAAAGGTTCAGAAAATTATTCATAATATGAAGAAAGCACAAGCCCGTCAGAAGGGTTATGCAGACAAACGGCGAATGCCCTTGTATTTTCTTGAAGGAGACTATGTTTACTTGAAGGTTTCACCAATAAAGGGAGTATCACGTTTCGGGATAAAAGGAAAGCTTGCACCCAGGTACATTGGTCCATTTCCTATACTTCAAAGGTATGGGCCAGTAGCGTATCGACTTCAACTTCCCAAAACATTGTCTGCTGTACATAATGTGTTCCATGTGTCGCAATTAAAGAAGTGCCTTCGGGTTCCCGATCGAACCATTGAAGTGACAGATGTTGTTCTGGAACCAGACTTAACATACTCGGAACATCCTATTCGAGTTCTGGATCAAAAGGACAGGGTTACCCGGAGAAAGACTCTCAAGTTCTATAAGATACAATGGAACCAACATTCGGAAGAAGAGGCTACGTGGGAAACTCAAGACTTTTTAGATAAGAATTTCCCAGGCTTTCTAGCCTCATGTAATTTGTAAAGTATATTTAATATTGTAATAAAGAAGTGACCCCCACACCACCCCTGCCTTGTACCAGAAATAAGGGAATAAAGATGTGACACATTTCCTTTTCCATTACTCACCCTAAGACTTTAAATCTCGGGACGAGATTCTTTTATGGGGGGAAGGATGTAACACCCCTGGTGTTACTGTAACTAAAACTTGAGCATGGCATCATAAGCATTGACATTGCATATGCTTGACATACCTAGAGTGCATTCACTAGGTAAAAATTTCAAACAAGTGTATTGTTTTTGATGTTTTGCAAATAGGACCCTAGATAGGGAACCTAACCCTAAATAAGGCTTAAAGGGGTAAAACTTAACCCAAGATGAGAAAACTTAAAGGCTTTAGGTAAAGAGTCATAAAATGTCCCCAAAAACAAAGTTGAGTCACATTTATACCCCTGGGATACCAAAAATCTCAATTAGAACCCTGGAAAACCCTAAATCCAAACCCTAGGGACCTATGTGCAAAATTAGCCCACTTTTGGACTAAAGTGCAAAAATCAAGTTAAATAAGTATATTAAGTCATTTGGGTCAATCATATGTGAATTTGTAATCCAAAACTTGAGATTTGGACTTAAGTGCAAAAGAGCCATACTTAACCCTTTTTTGGTTAAGTCTGTGTTTCAGTGTGATTGCCTCAACTTGAAGCCCTTGTAACTTCTAGACAAAAGAGATTTTGCCCTAGGTCACCACATCAAAATTGTAGCCCAATTATAGGAGAACAAGTTTGCTTAAGAGTGTAAGCCAGGTTCTTGTGAGGAATTTGGAAATAATCAGGCCTGAAGTTAAGCTGTCAGGCTGGTTTAGTCTGAAAATCAGACTAACAGATTGATGCCATCAACTTCAAGCTTAAATCCAAGCATGATCCAATGGGTTTTTGTGGCATCATCATATTACAAAGTTGTAGATGGTGTATTGCTCTACACTTTTGTTGCAGAGCCTTGGATTAGTTGCCATGTGAATTCGAGAGAAAATGAGGCCCAAACTTTGTCTGTCAGATAGACTGAATACCATCTCCCCATGGTACAGTAACCAAACGGATCAGATCAGCCGCGGCAGAAGAATCTCACCGCCGGCGACCGATTGTCGCCGTGATTCATGCGACTGCCGGCCCGACTTGTGCTCAGGGTCAGTGGACAACGCCTGGAGATCATCGCCGTGGATAAGCTCCAGTCGTTAAAGAACTCCGGCCACCGTACTGTGTCATCGCGGTGGAAGCCGATAAGAACGCCGGTGATAGCCATCGTCCGACCGTGCGCCGCGTGTCCTAACCGCGCCACCGCATCGCCGTGACCCCCTCTAACTGCCCGTCGAGCACCGGAGTTACTGCCACGCCATAGGACACGTACTCACGCGCGCCAGAGTTCTTCCTCATCTCCGGCCGCCTCCACTATCCGCTCGAATTAAGCGCCACCGCCCCGGGGATCTATAAATTGACCCCGCAGTGAGCTTCACCACATCCTCACGCACTCAGCCACCGCTAATCGCTTGCAGTCTTTCGCTAGACGTCGTGAATTCTGGATTCGCCTCAAATCCACTCTCCGCCACCGTAAACTCAACTCACCGCGGCCAGCCCTTTCCAGGTTAGCTCATCACTCTCTCTCCCTCGTTTAAGCACTTTGATGACTCTATGATGCTTGCCGAGCCATCAATTCGAACTAGGGGACTGCCAATCGTCGGGAACGCGACGATCTAGCCGCCATGTTCTCGGCCACCGTGGCCAGAGCTCCATAGTTGACCTTGAATGCAATTGAGTTGGGGGAAAGGCTTAGGGTAGATCCAATTTGGTGTCTGTCGCTCGGGAGCGCCGGTCATCGCCTCAATCGGTCGGTACAGTGGCTCGCCGGAGCTCCTCAACGCGCTGCCATCGTCGGGGACCTTCCCCTGTAAAGAATTAGAAGATGGAGGACCGATTTGCAAAGCGTTAGAGACCCGTAAGAATAGTGACTGAACCCGTTCACAGTTAGACAAAAACGCGAGGGCCCCTGTGCAAATCCTGCCATCGCGCGCGGGCGCGGGCACGCGTTTCCTGTGTTGTTGGGCCGCCTGGACCAGATTTGGCCCAACACTATTACATCTTTTCTCTTTTCTTTTCTGCCCAGCTTTAGAAATAGGTAGAAAAAAGAGAAAAATGGTAAAATTGTGAAACCAATTTTCCTAGGTTTCTTATTTTCCCTAGAATTTAATAAAAATAGTTTCATGATTTTTGGGTTAAACAGGGAATTTTAGGGCATCTAATATAGCTTAAAGAAATAGTTTTGGATTTTTAAAAGATAAATGGTAATCCCAAAAATGCTCAAAATTTTTATATGAGCTCCTTATATTATTTAGAAGCCTTGGGTAGAATTTGGGTTGATTTGGACTTTGTTTGATCACCAAACCCCCAAAACACCCCCCTGCCCTGTGAACTCCTTTACTGACTCCGGAAACCCTAAGTTCTCGGAGTTCCGTGAAGGAAAGTTGTATTCAAGACTTAGATAATAAGTTTATATTATCTTTGCACCCTCATGAGCATCCCATGGCATTCATTCTTATACATATGTATGGTTATGATTAGAACACGAAGAAGTGGAAGCCACTGAGGAGCAAGTACCACCACCTTTGGAAACACAGGCTGAGAACTGTTTCTACTTCGATATTTGTGGATCTGAGCCTGACTCACCCATAAACAAAGGCAAGCCCCGGTGCATTTGCCACCCCCCTTTTATTTTAAAATCTTTCTCACTTGCTTGATGCACTAGGTGATAGGTGTTGATTGCTTAAACCAATTCCTGCATTACTTTCCTTGGAATTGAGTACTTTCCTTGATACCCTGTTTTACAAAAGGTTTTATTATGCTTAGTATTGCTCTAGCAAAACAAAAAGATTTGTTTTACAAAAGATGTTTGGCAAAGTGGAAGGGTTGTTTTCAAATATAAAACTTGATGGTGAATCCATCACGGCCGTGATGGATTCAACATCGGAAAAGATGTACCTCTACCAGGTACCAACCTTTGGGGTTAAATGTTAAGCTGAGACCGGGCGGGTGACTTGCACGAGAAAGAGAGTCTCGGTGTAGTGTCTCCGTCTGAGTCGATTAAGGGTCGTCTCGATGTAAGCCTGCTGACCGAGGACCCTTTAACTGGTCACATGCCTCGTCATGGGTAAGCTTTGCCTCGGGTGGACTAAGGCCAGAATAAGATAACACGAAATGGGCGTGGAGCGGTGGCGAGAGTAGCGTGTACCCTCCGTGGCAAGAGGCTGGACGATGGTGTATCTGTGCTCTCGGTTTGCGTGAACCTGATCTGGTCTTAAGAAACTCGGTGGCGGGTTGACATATGCAAGGGTTAAGTGCTACATATGTCGTGTGATCGGAGATCCTCAGCTGAGTATAATCGATTCGGATCGCCGTACCTCCGCGGTTATGGAGACTTGGCCACTGACTTACACGTAGCAATCCAGTGAAGATGAAGGGTTGATAAGAAATTGGCTAGTGCAGGTCAAGTGATTGAACTAGGGTAGAAGAACTCTAGCTGCAGGTAATTTTACTTAACCTGACAATAAAATTGGATTTTAAGGATCCACTTTAGTAAGCAATTCTGCAAACAGAGTCTTTGAATATTGAAAAGCCTTACCTTGACTCCCATATATCCAGCATCCCCTTGAGAGTCTTTTCCTTAGTCGGGTAAGACTTGCTGAGTAATTCCATACTCAGGGTTTATTCCCCCGTTGTTTTTAGGTGAGGAGACAACAAACTTTTGTTGTTTCTGTGCCAAGGTGGTGAAAAGTGAAGATAATCAAGAATGAAGCTGCCGGAGGACCGGGTCCTCCTTAAAAACTTTTGTGTAAAGAACTTAATGGGAGGAGTTTTTGCCTCTCAAGTATTGTAATAATACTTTTCAGCAATCTCTGGTCTATACTATATGACCTACTCCTACTTTTAAAATAAAGGTAAGTTTATGTAATCACTTCCGCATTTCCGCATCTCCGCTGAACATATTGTCTGTCAGACGGGTGAAACGTTCCTGGAAAGGTAAGGATAAAGATACCGAACTTGTCAAGTGGTTCAGGAACATCTACAGGGTTGTCTGATGTCTGTTGGACAAGGACAACTGTAGGTGGGCCTAATGACTTGGGAGGTTCCGTCACACCGCGACGTGACAAGAACCAGCAACCCGACAAGCGCTGGGAGAAGAGGCCTCGTGAAGAGGTCCACGCCGCCGGACCGCCCGCCTCTCGCGCCCGAGGAGGACCTCGCGGAGGCGAACGCACGCTGGACGAATCCTCGACGCCCAGTGCTCGTACCACAAGGACATGTGCCACACCCTCCGGAACTGCAGGGATTTCAAGCACTCCGTCGGGCACGGCCGACCCTTCCAACCTCTACCTCCTCCCCCGCCGCGAGGAGGACCAGGAGAACCGCAACAACCCCAGCAGCAGGAGGAGGGAAGAGGAGGAGCCTTCCCGCGCGTCGACAGAGAAGTCAACGTCATCTTCGGCGGACACGGGTCACAAGAAAGCAAGAGACAACAAAAGCTCAACGATTGTCAGATACTAGTGGCGGCCACCGGTCCTCCCGCCCCGTACCGATGGTCTGAGCACCTGATCACCTTCACCCAAGCAGATCAGTGGCTCAACTTCGATCACCCAGGCAAATACCCGCTCCTCGTCGACCCGGTGATCCAAGAGAGCAGGGTAAAGAAGGTACTAGTGGACGGGGGAAGCAGCATCAACGTCACCTTCCCCCAGACGCTCCAAGGCTTAGGAGTTCCCCTCAAAGAGCTCCACGAGTCGGACACACCCTTCTTCGGCATCGTGCCGACTGAAGGAGAGTACCTGCTGGGCCACATCTACATGCCGGTCACCTTCGGAACTCCGGAAAACTACAGAACCGAGTTCCTAAGGTTCGAGGTGGCAAACTTCGACTACGGATACAACGCCATCATCGGGAGGCCCGGATTGGTGAAGTTCATGGCTATTCCACATTATACATACATGATATTGAAGATGCCAGGACCACAAGGGATCATAACTGTGCACGCTGACTTCCAAGGCACCGCAGAATGTTTCCGAGTGGCCATTCAGGCGGCCCTCACCACCAAACCATCGGCAATTTCTTCTGCACAGGCAAACTCAAAGCCTGAGGAAGATCTCGCGGTACCCACGAACGAAGCTCAAGCCGTGACCTCTATGCGGCCGACTGAAGAAACCAAAAGGATCAACCTCGGGTTCGTTGATGAACGCAAAACCGCCATCATCAGCTCCAGCCTAGATGACTAATAGGAAGGCGCGCTCGTCCAGTTTCTGCAAGATAACCGAGACGTATTCGCATGGCAACCTGCGGATATGCCGGGAGTCCCAAGAGAGCTGGCCGAGCACAAATTGAAGGTCTACCCCCAGGCGAGGCCAATACGGCAAAAATTATGTCGCTTTACGCCCGACAAGAGAGAAGCCATCCGCGCTGAGCTGGCTCGCTTGGTCGCGGCCAAATTCATTAGAGAGGTGTTACATCCTGAGTGGTTAGCCAACCCTGTTCTTGTACTCAAAAAGAATAAAGTGGATTGGCGCATGTGCGTTGACTATACGGATCTCAACAAACACTGTCCGAAGGATCCCTTCGGACTTCCTAGAATCGACCAGGTGGTGGACTCAACCGCCGGATGCTCTATTCTATCTTTCTTGGATTGCTACTCTGGGTATCATCAGATTAGTTTGGCAAAAGAAGACGAGGATAAAAACAGCATTTATCATCCCGTTTGGAGCCTTCTGCTATACCTCCATGTCGTTCGGCCTCAAAACGCTGGAGCAACTTATCAAAGGGCTATTCAAACCTGCTTAGCCGATCACTGGGGCAAGCGTGTGGAAGCTTATGTGGATGGCGTGGTGATCAAGACAGAGGATTCAGAAAATTTCATTGAAGATTTACAGCTGGTCTTCAACAGTCTACGATGATACAGATGGAAGCTTAATCCCAAAAAGTGCGTTTTCGGAGTGCCAGCAGGAAAGTTGCTCGGGTTTAATTTCAGCCACCGAGGAATTGAAGCCAATCCAGAAAAGATCGAGGCTATCATGAGGATGGAAGCACCACGATCACAGAAGAAAGTTCAAAGACTCACCGGATGTATGGCAGCCCTAAGTAGATTCATATCAAGGCTGGGAGAAAAAGGCTTACCATTCTGTAAGTTACTCAAGAAGGTGGACAAATTCTAGTGGACTTTAGAAGCACAGGAAGCTCTAGATGCATTGAAAAAGTTCTTGACAACACCACCGGTGCTGAAACCGCCGCACCGAGCCACGCCGACTCAACCGACTAAAGATTTGCTATTATACATCTCTTGCACGACTCACGTGGTGAGCACCGCGTTGGTAGTCGAGCGAGCAGAAGAGGGACATGCATACCCGGTACAGCATCCTGTCTATTTCATCAGTGAAGTTATGGGGTCCTCGAAGAAGAAATACCCTCAAGTCCAGAAGCTATTATATGCAGTACTTCTAACTGCACGCAAGCTCCGTCACTACTTCGACGACCACAAAGTCATAGTAGTCACTAGATTTCCGATAGGAGATATTCTTCACAACAAAGAAGCTATCGGGAGAATAGCCAAGTGGGCCTGCGAGCTAGGATCTCATGACATTGAATTTCGACCTCGCACTGTATCAAAACTCAAGCACTGGTTGACTTCGTATTAGAGTGGACTGAGCAGTAGGTACCGGATAACCCGAAAACCGCAGAAGTGTGGTGAATGTATTTTGACGGCTTGTTGAAGCTGCAGGGAGCAGGTGCAGGGATCCTCTTTATTGCACCTGGAGGTGAACAACTCAAGTATGCTCTGCAATTGTTATTCCTGGCATCTAACAATGCAGCCGAATACGAAGCGCTGATTCATGGACTGAACATTGCCATATCACTGGGTATCAAGAGACTGATGGTATATGGAGATTCTCTGGTGGTCATAAGTCAGATAAACAAAGAATGGGATTGCTTGAATGGTTCCATGGGAAAATACTGCACTACTGTCCGGAAACTGGAAGACAAATTTGAAGGTCTGGAATTTCATCATGTAGAGAGAGATCGCAACACAGCAGCTGATACATTGTCCAAACTCGGATCCAGTTGGACTGAGGTCCCCCCTGGAGTTTTCGTACAAGAAATACTACATCCGAGCATTTCACTAGATCGGGTGGAGGAATGCAACGCTCTGAGCCAACCAGAATCAGATTCTGATGACTAGAGGGAGCCGATCATCAGGTACATAAAAAATGAGGAGGAACCAGATGACAAAAATACAGCAGAACGGATTGCACGACAGTCAGCTCATTATACTCTCATTGGAGGAACACTATACAGAAGGGGCACATCAGGAGTCTTCATGAAATGCATTCTCTCAGCCACCGGAAAGCAACTGCTAGAAGAGGTTCATGCTGGGCAATGTGGGATACATGCAGCCTCCAGGACCCTGGTTGGGAAGGTCTTCAGATCAGGTTTCTACTAGCCAACAGCAAAAATTGATGCAGCCGAGTTAGTTTAGAGGTGCGAAGCCTGCCAGTACTTGTCAAAACAGTAGCATCTACCAGCACAGCAACTGCAAACCATACCCGTAACTTGGTCGTTCGCGTGCTGGGGACTGGATATGATTGGGCCTTTCAAGAAAGCTCAAGGGGGATACACTCATGTACTGGTTGCTATCGACAAATTCACTAAATGGATAGAGTTCAAACCCATTGCTTCTCTAACTTCAGCTAAGGCAGTGGAATTCATACAAGACATAATATTCAGGTTTGGAATACCAAATAGCATCATAACCGACCTAGGATCCAACTTCACAAGCTCAGAGTTCTTCGATTTCTGCGAGCAAAAGAGCATTCAGATCAAATATGCCTCGGTGGCACACCCAAGAGCCAACGGGCAGGTCGAAAGAGCTAACGGGATGGTATTGGAGGCGCTCAGAAAGAAAGTCTTCGACAAGAATGAAAAGTTCGCAGGAAAGTGGATCAGAGAGCTGTCGTATGTCGTTTGGAGCCTGAGAACTCAACCTAGTCGAGCTCTGCATGGGAACACACCTTTCTTCATGGTCTATGGTTCAGAAGCAGTGCTACCTGCTGACCTCAAGTTCGGGGCACCAAGGTTAATCTTTGAAAACATAGCAGAAGCTGAAGCTACTAGGCTGGAGGATGTTGATGTACTCGAAGAAGAGCGACTGAACACGGTGATTCAATCAGCATGGTATCAGCAAACTCTGAGGCGCTATCATGATAAGGCCATACGATATCGATCCTTCGCAGTGGGAGATCTCGTCCTCCGCCGAATTCTAACGGGGGAGGGATGGCACAAATTGTCACCCCTATGGGAAGGATCATTCATAGTAGCTGAAGTCACTCGGCCGGGATCATATCGTCTCACTCAGATGGACGGTACGGAAATTGGGAACTCATGGAACATAGAACACCTCAGGAAGTTCTAACCCTAGCTATATCTCAAAAGCTACTGGGACGGCGATGTATTCTGTAAACTGGGAAATATATCATCAATAAAAAGACTTCAAGAGCACTCAAATTGTTCACTATCAACCTGCATTCTTACTTAACTTGGGGTGACCACTTGTCGGGTACCATAATTAGGGGTACCCCCAACGCTCCTAATCACGGATGGTTAACACCCTCAGACCAACTGACGGGTGCGGTTCAAGCCAAGACTTCGTCTACCCGAAGGACGCGATCTTACCCGAGCCCAGCCTCGGGTTGGAACATGTAACACCCGGTTTTAAAGGACAAAGCCGGGTGCATCTCATACATGCGCCAAGAAGACAACATATATAATAACAGAGTGTATAGAGATAAATGTCATTAACATCAGAGTATTTATTACATAGCGGAAGACTTATTACAAAATGAAATAATAAAGATAAAACAAACTAAGGATCGTCGGCGCCAATGTCGACTGGGAAACGCCACCTAGATCAGATCGAACTCCTCAGTGTTAGGCAGCTCCTCCTGAACCACCTGATCATCTCCTGTGGGGGGGTGTGAGACAGCAAGGGTGAGCTCACACATGATCATAGCTCAACAAGTTGTGGGGAACCAGTGGACATAAACTCACAAAGGTGTGAGTTCATGTGATGTGTAAGGCTTAATCAAAGACAGGGGTTAAAGCTGAGCATTGCTTTTAAGTAGTTGGTCAAAATTTTATTAGCAGTTACTAAGTGTAAGTAAATACCAAACCATAAGTAAAGTAATAGAACAAAATTAATAATAAACCCATGCAATGCAAATGACAAAATTGAATTTAAGTTCCATAATTTAAACATCAGAGAGTCCTGAGCTGCTCATGACCGCGAGCTCGGCTAGTATACCAGTTTTACACTCTGCAGAGGTTGTACCCTTTACCCACAAGTCATGTTACCCATCTGCCAAGGGGTCATGAATCCCATATACCTCTACCTAGGAAGCACGGCAGGGCAACACTACGAGGCCTTTACAAAGTTCCACTAGCTTCCGAAAACCCGCTACAGTTTATGGGAAGATCCAGTAAAGGGTTCCTGGCTGACCGCCATCGCAGCAAAATCAACCAGGGACCTCCCCGCACTGACCTCTCCCCTACTGCCCTTGCCCCTTTCGGGTAAGGTAGTCTTCCACTAGCTTTCCTAATTAGTCAGCCAAGGGCGTCCCATTCCACCCTTGTGGTGGCACGTGGTTCTCAAGTTAAGCTCTATGTTCCAATTAACATTAATGATAACAATATGAACATAAACAGAATAACAACAAGAATTGGAACATAGAGGTAATAAATGATTATCCCAAAACCATATAAAGCAATAGCAAACTACCCAAGTGATTCAGGGGTAAACAAGGTAATGAGATAAACAAGTCTAGGGTAACCTATTGGGTCCCATCAAAATTAACCTATGCATGGATAAGTGATATTAAAGAACATTATTGGGTAAAAAGTGGTCAAGGGCACAACTTGCCTTCAATGAGCTCCTGCTCAGCTACCTCAACCTGCTGCTCACCAGGATCCTCAGCAACGGGCTCTTCTACTCGCCACAATACAAACAAGCACAGTGCATATAGAGAAATTAACATTACACCAAACATATAAACAAAATGCACAGAGATATTCTACATATTAAAATAAAATCCTAGGAACAGAAATCATATTTTTCTGAATTATAGATTTTAAGTTATGCACTTTCAAAGGTTTTATGTGTTTTAAATAGGATTAAGTGATAAATAAATTTCCTTGCTGTTTTTATGCCAAAACAGAGACACTAAGTGCTAGAGAATAAAATTACAAAATTTTAGGAACTGGAATGGATCAATTTGGAGTTCATATGCATTTACTATGAATTAAACAAGTTTTAACATTTATTTATGCACAAAAATTAATTTCTGAATTTAATTTCTGATTTCTAACATTCTCTGGATCGGGCCTTGAATTCCAGAAAGCGCAGGGACTTATACGCGAAATATACAATGACTCAGAGCGCCACAGCGCAGGACTGCGGGTTGATTTAATAAGGTTCCAGGGACTCATATGCAAAATCGCCAAGGCGAAAGGGTATCGGCCACGGTGGGCCGTCCGATTAGAATCCTACGGCTAGGATTAGACTAAGCTGAGCTCGAACCGGTACGCAATGCAGGCCCTCGGATCAAAGATCTACGGCTAAGATCTAAAACTAAGTCATAATCCTCCCTGGCCGCCGATCTGCCCATCGACGGACAGGATCAACCGGACGAACCGGTACCGTCCTCATCTAATCTCGGCCGTTCTCTAGGATTTCAACGGTCAGGAGACCGTCTTCCTTCCCCCGTCGCCAAAACAGTGGCGCCGCCGCCCCAACACGGCGGAACATCGCCGGACCACCAACGATTCCCCGCATCGGAGCGCAAATCTCCAAATTCGACTGCCCTACACCTCGACCAGTGAACCGCGAAGAAGATGGCACACCGATTACCTTGATTCGCGGCGAAGAATCCCCTGGCCCCGACGTGGCGCGGATCTCCAACTTCGGCGTGAAATTGCCCACAGCAATAGGCGCCACACGAGCCAAACGAGCTCCCAGTCGCTCACCCAGATCACCACGAACCCTCCTAGTCACTGGTTCGAGCCGACCGACGACGAGACCAGTAAACAGCCGGCGGCGATTGTGAATTGCGGTGGCGGAGCGCTCTCGGTGGTGGAGTGAAATTTCCTGGCGGCGAGCGGTCTAGCAGGGCGAGAGGAGGGAGGAGGTGCGGCGCGGGGCAATTGAGGAGGAGGCGGGGCCGATTGGGGTCTTAATCCCCACGATAGGTGTCGGTCAACGGCGAAATTCGCGGGGAAGAGTCCAAGCAAGTCCGCACGAGCAGCGCCCCGTTCGGGAGGTTGTTGACGACGCTGACAGGTAAGGGCCCGCGTGCCAGTGGGACTGCGTAGGTGGGCACGGGACTGAGCGAATGACGAGCGGGCCCGCATTATCGGCGCCAGCTGAAGCGCGAGCGCGCGGTGAGTGGGTCACTGACATCGCGGCCCCACTTGTCGGCACACGGTGTGAGGGAATGTTGGGCCGCGCAGAGGAAAAACAGTTGTGGGCCGAAATGGTGATCTGCGGCCCAGTTAGGTATAGTACCCCTTTTCTTTTTCTATTTTCTGTTTTTCTGTTTTCTTTTCTTTTTATTTTTTTTTTCAATTTCAAAATTTGAATTCCAAGTATGACTTTGCACTTGTACTCAAATTATAGATAAATTTCAATCATACCAGTATAGTTGAGTTGATATGTTTATAAATTTTGTATTATATTTCATGTTATTTCTTTCTTTCTTTCCAAATTTTAGCATTTCTTTTAGGATTTAATTTCTCATTTGGATATTTAATATTTTTCTTGTCACAAAATACACACACAAATAAAATATCCAGCATGGTGCAACAATTTAGTAGCATGTCTTTTTTATTAATTGTTCTTGGACATGGTGTTCTCATATGATGGTGCAAAAAGATCAAACTCACATAAAGAGAAAATGTTTCTCTATTGATATATTTCTAGCAATTTACAAAGTGGGTGTTACAAATCCTACCCCCCTTAAAAATAATCTCGTCCTCGAGATTTAAGAAGAACTAGAGAAAAGGTGGGGAAAATCTATACGAAGCTCTTCTTCTCTTTCCCAAGTTGCTTCATCTTCACTGTGGTGACTCCATTGAACTTTGCACATCTTTATCACCTTATTCCTTGTAACTCGAGTCAATGTATCCAAAATCTTGATCGGGTACTCCGCGTAAGTCAAATCACCTTGAACACTGAGCTCTTCCATTGGTAACTGTTCCTCGGGGACACGGAGACATTTCTTCAGTTGAGATACATGGAACACATTATGCACATCTGATAGACTAGCAGGTAACTCGAGTTGGTATGCCATCTCCCCAACTCGCCTAAAGATCAAGAATGGTCCAATGTAGCGAGGGGACAATTTGCCCTTGACTTTAAATCTCCTCATTCCACGAAGTGGTGACACCTTGAGATACACATAATCTCCTTCTTCAAATTCCAGTGGCCTCCTTCTATTATCAGCATAGCTCTTCTGCCTGGTTTGAGCCACTCTCAAATTTTCTCGAATTATACGAACTTGTTCTTCTGCTTCTTGAATCAGTTCAGGCCCAAAGAACTGTCTCTCTCCAGTCTGATCCCAATATAGAGGAGTCCTGCACTTCCTCCCATATAAAGCTTCAAAAGGTGACATCTTCAGACTGGCCTGATAACTATTATTATATGAGAACTCAGCATAAGGTAGACTTTTATCCCAACTTCCTCCATGCTGAAGGGCACATGCTCTCAACATATCTTCCAATACTTGGTTTGTCCTTTCAGTCTGTCCATCCGTCTGAGGGTGATAAGCCGTACTAAAATTCAACTTTGTACTCATACTCTCATGAAAGCTTCTCCAAAATCTTGAGGTAAACTGCGAACCTCGATCAGACACGATCTTCTTTGGTACTCCATGTAAACACACAATCCGAGCCATATACAATTCTGCTAGCTGAGAACCTCTATAAGTAGTCTTCACAGGAATAAAGTGAGCCACTTTAGTCAATCTATCCACAATCACCCATATAGCATCATATCCTTTCTGGGTGCGAGGCAATCCAGTAATGAAATCCATACCAATCTCTTCCCATTTCCACTCGGGTATCTTCAGTGGATGCAATAGTCCAGCTGGCCTCTGATGTTCAGCCTTAACTCTTTGACATACATCGCACATTGCCACATGTGCGGCTACATCTCTTTTCAATCCATACCACCAATATTTCCGTTTCAAATCCTGATACATCTTGGTACTACCAGGATGAATAGAATAATCCGAGTCATGGGCCTCCTTTAAAATAGTCTCCCGAAGGCTTTTAATATCAGGGACACACATCCTGTCCTTGAACCATACTGTGCCCTGCTCATCTTCCGTGAACTCCGGAACTCGACCTTCAGTAATCAGCTCCTTAATCTCTTTTATCTTAGCATCATCAACTTGTCCTTTGCGGATCTCTTGCTCCAAAGTAGGTTCCACATCAATAGTAACTCCTTCAGTATGAGCAACTATCCCCAGGTTAAGTCTCCTGAAGTCCTCAACAATCTCATCGGGTAGCTGGGCAACAATAGCTGAATGAACATGCTCTTTCCGACTCAAGGCATCTGCAACCAAATTTGCCTTGCCCGGGTGATAGTGAATCTCCAAATCATAATCCTTAATAAGCTCCAACCAATGGCGTTGCCTAAGATTGAGATCCTTCTGAGTGAATATATACTTCAAACTCTTATGATCCGTATACACTTGGCACTTGGTACCCATGATATAATGTCTCCAAATCTTAAGTGCATGCACAATGGCTGCCAATTCCAAATCATGTGTAGGGTAGTTCAATTCATGTCTCCGCAACTGACGAGAAGCATAAGCAATCACGTGTCCTTCTTGCATGAGCACACATCCTAAGCCTTGGCCACATGCATCGCAATAGATGTCAAATCCCTTCTGTAGGTCCGGCATAACCAATACTGGTGGCGACATCAACCTCTTCTTCAATAGATCAAAGCTGTCTTGACACTTCTCGTCCCACTTAAATTCTTTTCCTTTCTCCAAAAGCGAAGTCATCGGCTTAGCAATCTTAGAAAATCCTTCAATAAACCTCCGATAATAGCCAGCAAGTCCTAAGAAACTTCGAATCTCAGTAACTGTAGTGGGGACTTTCCACTCCATTATCTCCTTAACCTTAGCAGGATCCACTGCTATTCCTCCATTAGAAATAATATGACCAAGAAATGGCACTTCGCCAATCCAAAACTCGCACTTGCTGAACTTGGCATAGAGTTGATTATCTCGTAGCTTCTGTAGCACCATCCTCAGATGTTCCTCGTGATCAGTTTCACTCCGAGAATAAATAAGAATATCGTCGATGAATACCACGACGAATCTGTCCAAATACTCCATAAACACCTTGTTCATTAAGTTCATAAAATAAACTGGTGCATTAGTCAATCCAAATGACATAACAGTAAACTCATATAATCCATATCTAGTCGAGAAAGCCGTCTTGGGAATGTCCGATGGTCTAATCCTCATCTGATGGTATCCTGATCGGAGATCAATCTTCGAAAATACTCTAGCACCTCTCATTTGATCAAACAAATCTTCAATACGGGGCAACGGATACTTGTTCTTCACCGTAACATCATTAAGAGATCTATAATCCACACACATCCGTTGCGATCCATCCTTCTTCTGTACAAACAAGACCGGTGCTCCCCAAGGTGAGGAACTCGGACGAATGTACCCAGCCTTTTGTAACTCAGTTAACTGCTTCTTAAGTTCCTTCAATTCCTCTACGGACATCCTATATGGCCGTTTAGAAATAGGGGCGGTTCCAGGTAAGAGATCAATAACAAACTCAACTTCTCTATCAGGTGGCATCCCTGGTAACTCCTCTGGAAAGACATCCGGAAAATCTCTAACCACCCGGATATTGTTACCAACAAACTCCTCAGGCATAAAGAACATTGCACGCATAGATGAGGAGGTTACTGCAATGTTAACTTGAAACCTTTCTCCTTTAGTAGTAGTGAGTTCTACGGTACCTCTACCACATGCTATAACGGCCTTTGCCTTTCTTAGCCATGACATACCAAGGATCAAATCTATACTGCTTGACTCCAATATTATAGCAGTAGCTCCAAATTCTCTACCCATAATGGTTAATGTCAATTTACGTGTCATTTGATTCGCCTCAACAGGCCCTTTAGGTGTAATTACTATCAGGGGTGATCTCATATTTAGCAGTGGTATTTCATTTGTGTTGGCATATCTAGCAGACATGAATGAATGTGTAGCACCAGAATCAAATAATATGGTTGCAGGAATTGCATTAACATAAAACATACCAATTACGAGGTCCCCTCCGTCCGGAGTAGCATCGACGCTGACTTGATTAACCTTGGCAATAGAATATCCCTTGCCAGTTCCTGGAGTTTGCTGCCTGTTCTGAACTGGAGTAGTAGCGATCCTCTGTGGGCAGACATTTGCATAATGACCAATCTTCCCACACTTGTAACATTGAGTGCCCGGACTCTGTCCTGAAAACTTCGTCGGGGTGCCAGTAGGGGTAGCCTGTCGAGGAGGTGGAGTCCTCAGTGGTGACTGCTGAACTGGGCGTGGTCCTCCTGGTCGAGTCGGTGTACCCTGTGGTGAACTATAGCGAGGACGAACACCTGCTGCTTCCTTGTCCTTGAGATATGGCCTTTCTCTTCAAATCCCCCAGTTGAACACGCTTGTGTTCAATAGCCAGTGCCTTATCAAGCAGCCTCTGAAATGATGGAAATGTGTGTGCCACCAGAGCATACTGCAGTGGTCCATTAAGTCCTTCAATGAAATGCTCCTGCTTCCTCTCGTCTTCAGCAACTTCTTCAGGGGCATATCTGGATAGCTGAATAAACTTGTCTCTGTACTCGCTAACTGACATACTCCCTTGCTTCAGCGACAGAAATTCCTTCTTCTTAATCTTTATCATACCAGCTGGAATATGGTAGTTCCTGAACTGCGTACTGAACTCTGCCCAAGTAATAGTATCCGCAGCATCGTGGGCAGCAGTATAAGAATCCCACCAGTCAGCAGCAGGACCAATCAGACGTCCAGAAGCATATAAAACCTTCTCCCGGTCCGTGCATTGTGCAATATTCAGCATCTTCTCAATTGCTTTCAGCCAATCATCTGCGTCCAGTGGATCAGGTGAGCTTGCAAATGTAGGTGGCTTATGGCTCATGAACTCCCGGTGCTTATCACGAGGTGGAACTGGTGGTGGTGGTGGAGGCAGTGGCACTTGTTGCTGTTGTTGTTGCATTTGCTGTTGCAGCTGCTGCTGTTGCGCCCTCCTTTCCTGGCGTATCTCATCTCGTTCCTGGCGCAACTCCTGTCATATATCCTCTCTTTCTTGACGCATCTCCTGGCGTTCTTGCTGCATCTGAGCACGCATATCAGCCATAGTATCTGCCATTTGCTGCATCATTGCCATCTGAGCAGCAACCAGTGGATCAACTCCGCCTGGTGGAGGATTGGGAGGATTCATCGCAGCAGGTTGTGGCTGAGGTTGTCTTCGAGTGTGTTGGTTAGGAGGCAAGTCCATTCCACCACCCCGCCTGGTATTGACCATCTGAGTTAGATACATATGGTAAGAAAATAGTAGACAAGGCAGGTATTTACAAATCAGTTTACTTGGGGAATTTTATTAGCTAAGCAGATTAATATTTCACCTACTATAGCTAATTCAATACCTTATGTTGGTACATGCTAAGATGTCCATTTATACTATTCAATCAATCAAAGAAGCAAATCAGGCATTGATCATCAGAACAATCAACCAATATTTTTAATAGAGAAAATAGTTTTAATTTTTGTCTTAGGCTTCCTATCTCTTAGAATGTCATAGGGGTAGGGATTCCAAGGTGTGAAATCCATCTTGTCTCAGAGTGGAAAAGGTAAGAGTGATCAGAGTAGAACAGTAGAAGGTGAGACAGGATCAAGATAAGTATAGAAAGAATCAGAGTAAGGTGAGTGTAGAATGAATCAGAATGAGATAAGTAGGTAAGGGTTTGTCCAGTCTATCTAGGTTTCGTCCTACAGTCAACATTCCCTCTGATACCACTTCTGTAACACCCGGTTTTAAAGGACAAAGCCGGGTGCATCTCATACATGCGCCAAGAAGACAACATATATAATAACAGAGTGTATAGAGATAAATGTCATTAACATCAGAGTATTTATTACATAGCGGAAGACTTATTACAAAATGAAATAATAAAGATAAAACAAACTAAGGATCGTCGGCGCCAATGTCGACTAGGGAAACGCCACCTAGATCAGATCGAACTCCTCAGTGTTAGGCAGCTCCTCCTGAACCACCTGATCATCTCCTGTGGGGGGGGTGTGAGACAGCAAGGGTGAGCTCACACATGATCATAGCTCAACAAGTTGTGGGGAACCAGTGGACATAAACTCACAAAGGTGTGAGTTCATGTGATGTGTAAGGCTTAATCAAAGACAGGGGTTAAAGCTGAGCATTGCTTTTAAGTAGTTGGTCAAAATTTTATTAGCAGTTACTAAGTGTAAGTAAATACCAAACCATAAGTAAAGTAATAGAACAAAATTAATAATAAACCCATGCAATGCAAATGACAAAATTGAATTTAAGTTCCATAATTTAAACATCAGAGAGTCCTGAGCTGCTCATGACCGCGAGCTCGGCTAGTATACCAGTTTTACACTCTGCAGAGGTTGTACCCTTTACCCACAAGTCATGTTACCCATCTGCCAAGGGGTCATGAATCCCATATACCTCTACCTAGGAAGCACGGCAGGGCAACACTACGAGGCCTTTACAAAGTTCCACTAGCTTCCGAAAACCCGCTACAGTTTATGGGAAGATCCAGTAAAGGGTTCCTGGCTGACCGCCATCGCAGCAAAATCAACCAGGGACCTCCCCGCACTGACCTCTCCCCTACTGCCCTTGCCCCTTTCGGGTAAGGTAGTCTTCCACTAGCTTTCCTAATTAGTCAGCCAAGGGCGTCCCATTCCACCCTTGTGGTGGCACGTGGTTCTCAAGTTAAGCTCTATGTTCCAATTAACATTAATGATAACAATATGAACATAAACAGAATAACAACAAGAATTGGAACATAGAGGTAATAAATGATTATCCCAAAACCATATAAAGCAATAGCAAACTACCCAAGTGATTCAGGGGTAAACAAGGTAATGAGATAAACAAGTCTAGGGTAACCTATTGGGTCCCATCAAAATTAACCTATGCATGGATAAGTGATATTAAAGAACATTATTGGGTAAAAAGTGGTCAAGGGCACAACTTGCCTTCAATGAGCTCCTGCTCAGCTACCTCAACCTGCTGCTCACCAGGATCCTCAGCAACGGGCTCTTCTACTCGCCACAATACAAACAAGCACAGTGCATATAGAGAAATTAACATTACACCAAACATATAAACAAAATGCACAGAGATATTCTACATATTAAAATAAAATCCTAGGAACAGAAATCATATTTTTCTGAATTATAGATTTTAAGTTATGCACTTTCAAAGGTTTTATGTGTTTTAAATAGGATTAAGTGATAAATAAATTTCCTTGCTGTTTTTATGCCAAAACAGAGACACTAAGTGCTAGAGAATAAAATTACAAAATTTTAGGAACTGGAATGGATCAATTTGGAGTTCATATGCATTTACTATGAATTAAACAAGTTTTAACATTTATTTATGCACAAAAATTAATTTCTGAATTTAATTTCTGATTTCTAACATTCTCTGGATCGGGCCTTGAATTCCAGAAAGCGCAGGGACTTATACGCGAAATATACAATGACTCAGAGCGCCACAGCGCAGGACTGCGGGTTGATTTAATAAGGTTCCAGGGACTCATATGCAAAATCGCCAAGGCGAAAGGGTATCGGCCACGGTGGGCCGTCCGATTAGAATCCTACGGCTAGGATTAGACTAAGCTGAGCTCGAACCGGTACGCAATGCAGGCCCTCGGATCAAAGATCTACGGCTAAGATCTAAAACTAAGTCATAATCCTCCCTGGCCGCCGATCTGCCCATCGACGGACAGGATCAACCGGACGAACCGGTACCGTCCTCATCTAATCTCGGCCGTTCTCTAGGATTTCAACGGTCAGGAGACCGTCTTCCTTCCCCCGTCGCCAAAACAGTGGCGCCGCCGCCCCAACACGGCGGAACATCGCCGGACCACCAACGATTCCCCGCATCGGAGCGCAAATCTCCAAATTCGACTGCCCTACACCTCGACCAGTGAACCGCGAAGAAGATGGCACACCGATTACCTTGATTCGCGGCGAAGAATCCCCTGGCCCCGACGTGGCGCGGATCTCCAACTTCGGCGTGAAATTGCTCACAGCAATAGGCGCCACACGAGCCAAACGAGCTCCCAGTCGCTCACCCAGATCACCACGAACCCTCCTAGTCACTGGTTCGAGCCGACCGACGACGAGACCAGTAAACAGCCGGCGGCGATTGTGAATTGCGGTGGCGGAGCGCTCTCGGTGGTGGAGTGAAATTTCCTGGCGGCGAGCGGTCTAGCAGGGCGAGAGGAGGGAGGAGGTGCGGCGCGGGGCAATTGAGGAGGAGGCGGGGCCGATTGGGGTCTTAATCCCCACGATAGGTGTCGGTCAACGGCGAAATTCGCGGGGAAGAGTCCAAGCAAGTCCGCACGAGCAGCGCCCCGTTCGGGAGGTTGTTGACGACGCTGACAGGTAAGGGCCCGCGTGCCAGTGGGACTGCGTAGGTGGGCACGGGACTGAGCGAATGACGAGCGGGCCCGCATTGTCGGCGCCAGCTGAAGCGCGAGCGCGCGGTGAGTGGGTCACTGACATCGCGGCCCCACTTGTCGGCACACGGTGTGAGGGAATGTTGGGCCGCGCAGAGGAAAAACAGTTGTGGGCCGAAATGGTGTTCTGCGGCCCAGTTAGGTATAGTACCCCTTTTCTTTTTCTATTTTCTGTTTTTCTGTTTTCTTTTCTTTTTATTTTTTTTTTCAATTTCAAAATTTGAATTCCAAGTATGACTTTGCACTTGTACTCAAATTATAGATAAATTTCAATCATACCAGTATAGTTGAGTTGATATGTTTATAAATTTTGTATTATATTTCATGTTATTTCTTTCTTTCTTTCCAAATTTTAGCATTTCTTTTAGGATTTAATTTCTCATTTGGATATTTAATATTTTTCTTGTCACAAAATACACACACAAATAAAATATCCAGCATGGTGCAACAATTTAGTAGCATGTCTTTTTTATTAATTGTTCTTGGACATGGTGTTCTCATATGATGGTGCAAAAAGATCAAACTCACATAAAGAGAAAATGTTTCTCTATTGATATATTTCTAGCAATTTACAAAGTGGGTGTTACAGAACAGTGGTCCCAAACGAATTCACGCCTCGCCCGAGGGCCTCCTCAGACGGCAGGCGCCCCCTCGGCTCTCTCGAGGCCCGGCTTGGGCAGGCTTTATTGTGAAGCAACCTTGGCCATACCGCCTCACCAACCGACCGCTTCGCAGGCGCATTAAATGCAAGGGATTCCTGACGTCGTATCCTGACACACGCCTCAGTCGGCCAGGCCGAAGTGACCGCAGTCACTTCGCCCCTCCTCTTTACTGTCCGATATGATAGGAAAACAGCGCCGCTCGCTCCGCTCCGACTGCCGTGTCAGCCACCCCGGCAACGACTGACAACAGGTCACGATCAACCACCGAGCTCAAGCCTCGGGCGCAATAGGAAGCTCCGCCTCGCCCGACCTCAGACTCCGGCCTCGGGAGGAGGTCTCCGCCTCGCCCGACCCCCGGACTCGGCCTCGACCCCGGTCTCGGGAGGAATCGCGTCCTCGCCCGACCTTGGCCTCGGCCACAAGAGAAGTCTCCGCCTTGATCGACCCTGGGCTCGGACTGATCGTGCTAATAGGGGATGCATCATTCCCCTATTCCTAGCCTGCTCAGGCTACAAGGAACAAGACCGGCGTCCCATCTGGCTTACCCCGGCGACGGGTAATGATGGTGCCCCACGTGCGCCATGACACCGGTGGCTCTCAGCCCCTTACGACAGCAAGGAGACGTCAGTAGGGTCCTCGCCGCGCTACCAGCTGTGCTCCTACAGGACTCAGGCGCTCCTCCGACGACCACGCCATCACATGTACAGCGCCCAAGCTCTCCCCCAACGGCCACGTTGGCATGTACACAGGCCTTAGGCACACCACTGTCGGACACGTTAGCGCATAGCTACGTCCCCCCGTTGTACACCTGGACTCTCTCCTTGCCTCTATAAAAGGGGAGTCTAGGGCCACCCTGAGGGAGGTTCGCGCGAGGGAAGCGGCGGACGAGCTCTGTGTCCCCCTCTCTCTCCCTCACGCGACGCGCTTGTAACCCCTACTGCGAGCGGCACCCCTGGTGCAGGATAATACAAGGCTTGTCCCACATCTTGTGTTCCATCTCGCGCCAACCCATCTGGGCAGGGACACGCAGCGACAATTTACTCGTCGGTCTAGGGAACCCCCCCCCCCCCGGGTCGAAACACCGACATTTGGCGCACTAGGTAGGGGCCTGTTGCGTGTTAACGAACACCTTCCCATTGAGATCCAGATGGGGAGTCTTCAGCAACCTCTCCAGCCCAGGACGGTGCTCCGCTTCGAGAGTCTAGAGTTCATGTCCCTCGACGGCAGCTACGACATGGTACTCCTCCCCCCGTGGCGTGACGACAACGATGGTCTTCGACTCGCACGGCGGCGGCGAGCTCTACGACAGCATCCCCCCGCGGCGGAAGAGGAGCACTCCGGTCGTCCCAGCTACCCTCCTCGTCGGAGGAGGCGGAGACGGGGCAACCATGGCCACGCAGGAGGCGGCACCTTGTCGACTGTCGCACCAGAGCGAGTCGACAACGCCGGCATTCCCCCGCGGGAATTGTCAGACATTGCCCTCACATCTGAGGTGACTGCAGGTGTCACTTACCCGCGACCCCAAGCAGACTGATGACGCCAGCACCCTCGCGAAGGACCTGCTGGGCGTTACCCTCGTACCTGAGATGACGGTGTGCACCGCCCCCGACGCGACTTCACCACCGTCCAACGACCAAGAGGGGCACGTCAAGCACACCCTCGAAGAATGTATCATGCTCCGATGCCACTTCCATAAGACCGGGCCCCGGCGGAGGATGGCAAGGACCATGACAACGACAAGAAGGAGGGCGGCAAGGAAGAGGGATTCCCGAAAGTCCATAACTGCTTCATGATTTACGGCGGGCAGGCGGCGAACGCCTCGGCTCAGCACCGCAAGCAGGAGCGCCGGGAAGTCTGCTTGGTGAAGGTGGCGGCGCCAGTCTACCTAGACTGGTCCAACAAGCCTATCACCTTCGACCAAGGCGACCACCCCGACTTCGTGCCGAGCCCGGGAAGGTACCCACTCGTCGTCGATCCAATCATCGGCAACGTTAGGCTCTCCAAGGTCCTCATGGACGGAGGCAGCAGCCTTAACATCATCTACGCCGAGACCCTAGAACTCTTAGGGGTTGATCGGTCCGAAGTCCGGGCAGGTGCGGCACCCTTCCACGGGATCGCGCCCGGGAAGCGAATCCAACCCCTCGGACGGATCGACTTACCCGTCTGCTTCGGAACTCCCTCAAGCTTCCGAAAGGAGGCTCTCACCTTTGAGGTCGTTGGGTTCCGAGGAACCTACCATGCGATGTTGGGGAGACCATGTTACGCCAAGTTCATGGTCGTCCCCAACTACACCTACCTCAAGCTTAAGATGCCGGGCCTGAATGGGATCATCACTGTCGGATCCACGTACCGCTATGCGTACGAATGCGACGTGGAGTGCGTGGAGTACACCGAGGCTCTCGCCGAATCTGAGGCCCTCATCGCCGACCTTGAACGCCTCTCCAAGGAGGCGCCCAACGCGAAGCGGCGCGCCGGCAACTTCGAACCGGTTGAGGCGATCAAGTCCGTCTCTCTCGACCCCAGCAACGACGCCAGCAAGCAAGTTCGGATCGGCTCCAAGCTCGACCCCAAATAGGAAGTAGTGCTCGTCGACTTTCTCCGCGCAAATGCCGAAGTCTTTGCGTGGAGTCCCTCGGACATGCCCGGCATACCGAGGGATGTCGCCGAGCACTCACTGGAAATCAGAGCTGGAGCCCGACCCGTGAAGCAAACCCTGCACCGTTTCGACGAGGAAAAGCGCAGGGCCATAGGCGAGGAGATCCACAAGCTACTCGCGGCAAGGTTCATCAAAGAGGTATTCCTTCCCGAATGGTTAGCTAACCCTGTTCTCGTAAGGAAGAAGGATGGGAAATGGAGGATGTGTGTAGACTACATTGGTCTAAACAAAGCATGTCCGAAAGTTCCCTACCCTCTACCTCGCATCGATCAAATTGTGGACTCCATAGCTGGGTGCGAAACTCTGTCATTCCTCGATGCCTACTCAGGCTATCACCAAATCAAGATGAAAGAGTCCGATCAGCTCGTGACTTCTTTCATCACACCTTTTGGCATGTACTATTACACCACAATGCCATTTGGGTTGAGGAATGCAGGCGCCACTTACCAGAGGTGCATGAACCACGTGTCCGGAGAACACATCGGCAGAACGGTCGAGGCTTACGTCGACGACATCGTTGTCAAGACGAAGAGAGCCTCCGACCTCCTCTCTGACCTTGAAACGACATTCAAGTGTCTGAGAGCGAAAGGCGTGAAACTCAATCCTGAGAAGTGTGTCTTCGGAGTCCCCCGAGGCATGCTCCTTGGGTTCATCGTCTCCGAGCGGGGCATCGAGGCCAACCCAGAGAAAATCGCGGCCATCACTAGTATGGGACCGATCAAAGATTCGAAAGGAGTACAGAGGGTCATGGGATGCCTTGCGGCTCTAAGCCGCTTCATCTCACGCCTTGGCGAGAAAGGCTTGCCTCTGTACCGCCTCTTAAGGAAGGCCGAGTGCTTCACTTGGACCCCCGAGGCCGAGGAAGCTCTCGAAAACCTTAAGGCGCTCCTTACGAAAACACCCATCCTAGTGCCCCCCGCCGCAAGAGAAGCCCTCTTGATCTACATAGTCGCGACTACTCAGGTGGTCTGCGTCGCGATCATAGTCGAGAGATGAGAAGAAGGGCATGCACTGCCCATCCAGAGGCCAGTCTACTTCATCAGTGAAGTACTTTCCGAGACCAAAGCTCGCTACCCACAGATCCAGAAGCTGCTCTACGCGGTGATCCTGACGCGGCGAAAGTTGCGACACTACTTTGAGTCTCATCCAGTAACTGTGGTGTCCTCCTTCCCCCTAGGGGAGATCATCCAGTGCCGCGAGGCCTCGGGTAGGATAGCAAAGTGGGCGGTGGAGCTTATGGGCGAAACACTATCATTCGCTCCTCGGAAGGCCATAAAATCCCAGGTCTTGGCAGACTTCCTGGCTGAGTGGACTGACACCCAGTTACCGACAACTCCAATCCAGCCCGAGCTCTGGACCATGTACTTCGATGGGTCACTCATGAAAACAGGAGCGGGCGCTGGCCTGCTCTTCGTTTCACCCCTCGGAAAGCATCTCTGCTACGTCATTCGCCTCCATTTTCCGACGTCAAACAATGTGGCCGAGTATGAAGCACTGGTTAACGGGCTACGCATCGCTGTCGAGCTAGGGGTCTGACACCTCGACGCTCGAGGCGACTCGCAGCTTGTCATTGACCAAGTCATGAAGAACTCCCACTGCCGTGACCGGATGATGGAAGCCTACTGTGACGAAGTCCGGCGCCTGGAGAACAGGTTCTACGGGCTGGAGCTCAACCACATCGCCCGACGGTACAACGAGACTGCGGACGAGCTGGCGAAAATAGCCTCGGGGCGAACGACATTTCCCCCCGACGTCTTCTCCAGAGACCTACATCAACCATCCATCAAGATCGACGACGCGCCCGAGCCTGAGGAAACCTCGGCCCATCCCGAGGCACCCTTGGCCTCGCCCGAGGTACCCTCGGCGGCACCCGAGGCACCCTCGGCCATCGAGGAAGAGGCCTTGCCCGTCGAAGAGGAACAGAATGGGGTCACGCCAGATCCGAACTGGCAGGCCCCGTACCTAGAATATCTCTTCCGAGGAGAGCTTCCCATCGACAAGACCAAAGCTCGGCGGCTGGCTCAGCGCGCCAAGTCATTTGTCCTGCTGGGTGATGAAAAAGAGCTCTACCACCACAGCCCCTCGGGCATCCTTCAATGATGCATATCCATCGCCCAAGGACAAGAGTTGTTGCAAGAAATACACTTGGGGGCTTGAGGCCACCATGCAGCACCTTGAGCCCTCGTGGGGAATGCCTTTCGACAAGGTTTCTACTGGCCAACCGTGGTGGTCGACGCCACTAGGATTGTGCGCTCCTGCTGGGGGTGTCAATTCTACGCAAAGCAGATGCATCTGCCCGCTCAGGCCTTGCAGACGATACCCATCACCTGGCCATTTACTGTGTGGGGTCTGGACCTCGTCGGACCCTTGCAGAAGGCAACCGGGGGCTTCATGCACCTGCTGGTCGCTATCGAAAAATTCTCCAAGTGGATCGAGGTCCGACCCCTAAACAGCATCAGGTCCGAGCAGGCGGTGGCATTCTTCACCAACATTATTCATCGGTTCGGGGTCCCGAACTCAATCATCACCGATAATGGCACGCAGTTCACCGAAAAAAAGTTCTTGGACTTCTGCGACAACCACCACATCCGTGTGGACTGGGCCGCCGTAGCTCATCCCATGACGAATGGGCAGGTGGAGCGTGCCAACGGTATGATTCTGCAGGGGCTCAAACCAAGGATCTACAACGACCTCAACAAGTTCGGCAAGCGGTGGATGAAAGAGCTACCCTCGGTAGTCTAGAGTCTAAGGACGACACTGAGCCGCGCCACGAGTTTTACGCCGTTCTTTCTAGTCTATGGGGCTGAGGCCGTCCTCCCCACAGACTTAGAATATGGCTCCCCAAGGACCAAGGTGTACGACGACCAAAGCAACTAGACCAGTCGAGAAGATGCGCTGGACCAACTCAAGGAGGCTCGGGATATCGCCTTACTACATTCGGTACGGTACCAGCAGTCGTTGCGGCACTACCATGCCCGAAGCGTTCGGGCCCGAGGCTTCCAAGTGGGAGACTTGGTGCTTCGCCTGCGACAGGACGCCCGAGGGCGCCACAAGCTCACTCCTCCCTGGGAAGGGCCCTTCATCATCGCCAAGATCTTGAAGCCCGGAACATACAAGCTGGCCAACGATCAAGGCAAGGTCTATAGCAACGCTTGGAACATCCAACAGCTACGTCGCTTCTACCCTTAAGATGTTTTAAGTCATTCATGTACCTCGTTTACGTACACAAAGTCTAACCGTCAAGGAAGGGTCGGCCTTGCCTCAGCAAAGCCCGACCCTCCCTGGGGGGCTAGAAGGGGGGAACCCCTCTGCGTCAAAATTTTCCTCGGAAAATTTTCTACCTTTGTGCTTTCAACTTCCGTTTTGATAGCGGGATCCTGAGAATGACGAGAGTACACGTAAGCGGCAAGGCCGACCAAGCCGAGGAACTCCTACGCCTCCGGGATACGGATACCTCACTCATCACCTTCCGCGAGAAGTAACTCACGCTCGGATAAGCGATCCTGCTACCGAACAAGTCCTAACACTCCGGTAGAAAATGACTTTCGCGCCTTCTCGACTGTCCCAATAATGGAATCCTTCGACCAAATGAGAGCGCACGTAAGCGGCAAGGCCGACTGAGCCGAGGGACTCCTACGCCTCCGGGATACGGATACCTCACTCATCACCTTCCGCAAAAAGTAACTCTCGTTCGGATAAACGATTCTGCTATTGACAGACAAGTCATGATGCTCGAAACAAGAGGAGAGAAGACGCAGCTCTTTAAACACGACGCTAAAGTGTTTAGGCCTCGGCGGTCGCAAAAAAAAGAAGCATGTGCATGCTACAGACAAACTGTTCCTGCAGGTTCTGGCATCGGCAGGGGGAGCAGCAGCACCCTCAGCGTTGATTCCACCCTCGGCGGAACCAGGCCCGGCCTCGGACGGCGACCCGGGCAAAAGGACCTCCACCTGAGGGAGGGCGCCAGCACCATGCCAGCAGACGTTTTGGCCAAGCTCCAGCGGCTGCTGCCACACCTTCTTCGGCCCAGGAAGCCGCCATCTCCCGGGCCCATGAAGTCTCGTTCCGAGCTGACTCCGCGTCTGTCCGCGCTAACACTGCTGCCTCCGGCTCTGGCTCATCGCAGAGCAGCCGAGGGTTCCAAAAACTGAGCAAGGGAAGCTTAGAGCGGCAAGGCCGACATAGCCGAGGGACTCCTACGCCTCCGAGATACGGACACCTCACTCATCACCTTCTGTGAAAGGCGACCGACGCTCGACTAAGTGGTTCGGCCAGCCAACAGACAAGTCCTAGCGCTCGGAATGAGAAAGACACACAGCTTCGTTCTCGAATACCCGAATGTTCAGGCCTCGACAGCCACAATGAACATACACTGGCACTCAAGGTGCCATTACAAACGGAACTCCGGTTCCGTTCCCGCGGGTACGAACAACCCCCCACATCGGAGGGCCTGCGGGATGACGAGCTCCGAGTGGCTCGCCGGCGACCTCTGCGGCAGCGGCGATGGCCCCGGGGCGAACGCCACCGATGGAAGGCTCTCGTTCGTATCCCCTCACGGGAGGACGAGAACCAGCCATTAAAGCCGAAGAGCCTGAGGCCCGGAGCACAGGTGACGCCGACAATCTCGTCGGCGGAGAAACCTTCTCCGTCTACTGCCACCACAGCACCGATGGCGGCATCCACCTATCCACCAACACCGCACCAGCGAGCGCCGACCGCCCCAAAGGCACCGGCAGGTTCTCACTCCCGCCCCCGCCGAGGCCGCCCCAGAACACGAGCGCCGCCCTCGCGGCGTGCGACGTGCTGGGCAACCCTCTGGCGCGGCTGACGGCGCGAGGAAGACCTGGACGCGGCCGGCCCGTGCGAGGCACAACCGCCACCCGGACGAAGGACGGAAAGCTGCACCCTGTCCAGGAAGTAGCAGTTCGCCTTCCCCCGCATGGCTGGAAGAAGCCTCCGCAGGGCTGGAGGATGCCTTTCTCCCCCAAACGCTGGGGGAAGAAAAGGGTTACCGGCCCACGCAGAGGCAACCCCCCGGCTCAGCGCTCCCTCCACCTCAGCAAGGATGACAAAGATCCTTGAAGCTGAGGGCGGGGCAGAGGCCGCAGCCCAGCTTGCTTTTCCCCACCAGACTGCCCATTGGTGAGGGAATGCAGCCGGGCTGCACGACGAAAATCCTTGAAGTCGAACGAGAGCCGGGCTGAAAGGTACCAATCTCCACGAGGCCGCGCTCCTCCAACGATAGCAAGAGCAAGGCGACACTGGGGCACCCCATCCGGGGGCTCAAAAGGTGGAAGGGCGCAAGGCATGAGGGGAGGACGAAGGCATGGCCACTGCCCAGGGGATCGATCCCCCTTTTATAGGCAGACCTCCTCGCTTGCACCCCTTAGCATCACGGGCGAAGTCCCCACTGACATCCTCCGGGCCACAGCCGACCCCTAATGAACGGGGCATGGGCATCCACTCGGATCACCCATTAGCAGCTCACTGGAAACACCATGTTCGGCGCCCTCCTAGGGCAACATGGTGCTTCCCCCCCCCCCTCCTCCTTGCGGAAAGGCGACGCAGGGGCGTATAATAAAAGTCGGGAAAGTCCTTGATCGTCCTCTCGCTCCATGCAGAGGCTCGGGGGCTGCTCTCGCTCTCGGCTACGGCCAAAACTGTTGACAGCGTCAACAAACCAGCCTGATAACTTGGAATCCGACCACGCACCCGGGCTACTGCCGGGCCGCAAGAGGGAACGACCAGACCGGCCGAAGCACCACGAAAAGCATTCAGAACTCAGAGGAGTCAAACCACTCCTCCGAGGCCTCGGGGGCTACACCCGACGGGTGCGCTCGCGCACACCCACCAGAACAAGGCAAAAAACCGAGAAAGGTCGGTCCCCTCACCGAAAACGTGGCAAAAGCCTCCAAGCGAGTACCATCACTCCCTTCGAGGCTCGGGGGCTATTGTCGGGTACCATAATTAGGGGTACCCCCAACGCTCCTAATCACGGCTGGTTAACACCCTCAGACCAACTGATGGGTGCGGTTCAAGCCAAGACTTCGTCTACCCGAAGGACGCGATCTTACCCGAGCCTAGCCTCGGGTTGGAACAGTAGTCCCACACGAATTCACGCCTCGCCCGAGGGCCTCCTCAGACGGCAGGCGCCCCCTCGGCTCTCCCGAGGCCCGGCTCGGGCAGGCTTCATTGTGAAGCAACCTTGGCCATACCGCCTCACCAACCGACCTCTTCGTCGGCGCATTAAATGCAGGGGATGCCTGACGCCGTATCCTGACACACGCGCCTCAGTCAGCCAGGCCGAAGTGACCGCAGTCACTTCACCCCTCCTCTTTACTGTCCGATATGACAGGAAAACAGCGCCGCTCGCTCCGCTCCGACTGCCGTGTCAGCCACCCCGGCAACGACTGACAATAGGTCACGATCAACCACCGAGCTCAAGCCTCGGGCGCAACAGGAAGCTCCGCCTCGCCCGACCTCAGACTCCAGCCTCGGGAGGAGGTCTCTGCCTCGCCCGACCTCAGACTCCGGCCTCGGGAGGAGACCTCCGCCTCGCCCGACCCCCAGACTCGGCCTCGACCCCGGTCTCGGGAGGAATCGCGTCCTCGCCCGACCCCGGCCTCGGCCACAAGAGAAGTCTCCGCCTCGACCGACCCTGGGCTCGGACTGACCGTGCTGATAGGGGACGCATCATTCCCTATTCCTAGCCTGCTCAGGCTACAAGGAACAAGACCGGCGTCCCATCTGGCTTACCTCGGCGACGGGTAATGATGGTGCCCCGCGTGCGCCATGACGCTGGTGGCTCTCAACCCCTTACGACAGCAAGGAGACGTCAGTAGGGTCCTTGTCGCGCTACCAGATGTGCTCCTACAGGACTCAGGCGCTCCTCCGGCGGCCACACCATCACATGTACAGCGCCCAAGCTCTCCCCCAACGGCCACGTTGGCATGTACACAGGGCTTAGGCACACCACTGCCGGACACGTTAGCGCATAGCTACGTCCCCCCGTTGTACACCTGGACTCTCTCCTTGCCTCTATAAAAGGGGAGTCCAGGGCCACCCTGAGAAAGGTTCGCGCGAGGGAAGCGGCGGACGAGCTCTGTGTCCCCCTCTCTCTCTCCCTCACGCGACGCGCTTGTAACCCCTACTACGAGCGGCACCCCTGGTGCAGGATAATACAAGGCTTGTCCCACATCTTGTGTTCCATCCCGCGCCAACCCATCTGGGCAGGGACACGCAGCGACAATTTACTCGTCGGTCCAGGGACCCCCCGGGGTCGAAACGCCGACACCACTATACCCTGCTAACGAAGCAATCGGCTTAAGTCGGCAATGACTTAAGGCGGTGCGGCATGCTCACGCTTACTTAACTCGGGGTGACCACTATACCCTGCTAACGGAGCAATTGGCTTAAGTCGGCAATGACTTAAGGCGGTGCGACATGCTCACGTCTACTTAACTCGGGGTGACCACTATACCCTACTAACAGAGCAATCGGTTTAAGTCGGCAATGGCTTAAGGCGGTGCGACATGCTCATGCTTACTTGACTCGGGGTGATCGCTATACCCCTACTAACGAAGCGATCGGTTTAAGTTGGTAACGACTTAAATTGGCACAGCACATTCGGCACGTTTGCGGTTATTCATCCAAGGGCGATCTCTATGCCCCACGAAAAAATTTCAAAACCATCATAATGCATTTACTTTTACAATTGTAGATACCATTGAATTCTAGCAACGGGAAAACAATAACAGCATTCAGTACTGAAAAGTGTTTTCTAACGAAACATCCGAGCACAGTAACCATATACTCAAAGCATTCAGTGTTTTCTATTTGGAAATATTCTTCTCAGGGGCGACTGACGAAGAGGGACGACTCGAGGAATCTGGAGCTGCATTCACGTCCGCAACTATGTTGCCAGGAACAACCACGCCGGGTCTTCTCATCAGGATCCGCCCCGCGCGGATGGCTTTGTCCATAGCTCTGTCACGCTGAGCCCTTAGAGTAGCAGAAGTGTCTTCAGCGGCCTTGACAGCCAACCGAGCGGCCTCTAGCTCCTGGGCGACCGACTTCTTGGAAGCACACAGATCCTTGATGACAGTATCCTTGCTCGACACCAATTGCCTGAGGTGAATCATATCATCCAGTGACTCTTGCAACTTGTAACGATGGTTATCCAAGTCTTCCTTAGTGAAACGATGGCTCCTCTCCAAGATGGTCAACGAGTTGCTGGCGTCACGATATAACTTGTCCAGGTTGTCGAGAGAAGTGGCAAGAGCACGCTTCTCCTCCTACAGACAAGGGCCAGTTTTCTCCAACGTCAAGCAAGCACTAAAAACATAACAGATAAGGGCAAGTGAAAGTTCAATTCTGTGGCCACCTTTTCAGAATTAAGCTGAGCATGGAGAGTGGAGTTCAGCGTGTTAGCATCATTTAGAGAAGCAGAAACCCGGGCCAGTTCAGCCTGACCGTGAGAATACTTTTCTTCAAGATCCGAATATTGCCGGGCCAGTTCAGCCTGACCTTGGGAATACTTTTCTTCAAGATCAGAATATTGTCGGGCCATATCTGTCAGGAAACAGTCAAGCAAGGATGTCCAGCTATAAAGCAGATTAGTCAAATAGCTAAAGAAGAAATGAAGGGCACTAACCAGCATTTGCCATCTCCAAATCAAATACACGCCGCTGAAGCAGCACCGGATTCTAATGCGTCAGAGACAAAGCTCCTTCTGGGACAGAGGCACCCTGCAATTTCAGCTGGCCAGCCATCTTGTCCACTAATGCCTAACATTAAGAACAGATGAGTATAATAATAGCAGTCTACTTGGAATAAAAGTCAGACCAGAAGAAACCAAACTACCTGGAGGTTGGAGAAGAACGAGGGAACTCCCAAGTCGTGGGAAATCAACTGACAGCTCGTTGAAGGGTCACCGATAGGAACAACCCGCAATGCATCAGTAGGGACCAGGTCAGTATCATCAGCAGAAGGCAAAACTCTGTCATCAGGAGCGCTGGCCTCTAAGGCGACTTCTTGACCCGAAGCGTGAGTTGCTACCATACAACCAGAATGCGGAGGAGAAGACCCTACGTGAATGTCCATGGAACTGTGAGAGGGAGAACTGACTCGGACACCCTCGGGGGCTGGGTCATAGCTCACGCTACCCATCCGAGCCGGGTCATCCCCGGCAATACCCTCGGGGGCTGGGTAAACGCTAGTGCCATCCTTGAAGGCCAAGCTCTCCATAACAGCCACCTCTAAGGCTGAAGGACCTTCACCCACTTCCATGGGAGCAGAACAATCCAGACCAGCCTCCTAACCCTTAAGACCGCGCCCTAAGGTCGATGAGGCACAGGACGCTGCTCGAGATAACTCCAGCCCGGCGTCAGTCACATCAGCACAAATATCCATCATTTCACCATCTGTCGGCTCCGACAACAGATCTTCTGGGACCATATCTTCAAGAGTCTGATCAAAGTTGGCCAGAGACAATTCTTGTAGACCAACGAGAGCAGACAGGGCTGGAGAAGAAACACCACTACTTTCCCCGCTGGCAATGTAGGGTCGGCTATTCTTCCGAGTTAGAGGGATTTCATCCTCCTCTTCCTCATCTTCATCAACAACACGGACAGTACACCCATTGGGGTCAGCTTTGGCCAGATCACACCCATTGGGTTTAATATCATCTAGGTCACACCCATTGGGTTCCACAGCAGTCGGGTCACACCCATTGGGGTCAGCTTCAGCAAATGCAGGCACCGGCACTTCCTCAGCAGCAGGAACAGAAGGACCAGCATCCTGATCCAAGCTAGACACTCGATGAAGACGTCTCTTCTTCTTTTTCTTCCCCTCAGCAGGAGAAGTAGGCTGATTGGCTCGGCGAGAACGCTTCGGGCGAACATTGTCAGACTTCTAAATATCCAAAGTTTTGCTAGCCTCTGGGATGGGCGCTACCACCAGTGTTTCAGCAGGGACTGCATCAGAAGAATCTTCAGCTAACATATCCAGCATGGCACTTATCTCTGCATCACTCGGATTCAAAGGCACGTCAAAATGAACCTGCCTCTCGTCGTCAGGAATTTCTTCAAGTGAGGCAACCAAAGCACTAACTTCTTCGGGAGAGGGTCGCACTCTAAGGCCCAAACCGCTATCACCAGCAGGAGGATTTGGCACAAAACTGGTAAATGCCTTGGAAGGAGGCAGATTCCAGGCCGAATATGCGACATGAGCACTGATGTTCGACACCTTACCTCTGAGTATCATCTCGAGCCGACTCACTAAGTCCACAGCATGAATTCTTCTGTTGGTTACCCGAGTTGAATCAGCGAGGCCTCGATACAGATAGGCCGGATATGCTCAGTCTTTTAGCGACTGAATGTTCTTGAAAACAAAGTCAGTGACCACAGCTTCCGCAGTCAGACCCCTTTCTTTCAACAATCCAACTTCAGGAAGCAGAGCCCCTGCCTCAGCCACCTCCTGGTCCGTGGGGGATTCGGTCCAGCTTGAAGTGCGAACATCTGGCTGCCTCCCTGACCGTGGGGGGAGAGAATTCCCATGATTCTCCACGATGAATCATTCTAGGCGCCATCCCTTGATGCTGTCCTTGAGTGGGATGTCGAGGTAGTCAGTCTTTCTCCCACGGCGCATCTCCAAGCTCGCGCCCCCCACCAGCTGGTGCTGCCCTCCAGCCATCCCAGGCCGACAGTGGTACAAATACTTCCAAAGGCCAAAGTGAGGCAAAACATCAAGGAAGGCTTCACATAAATGAACAAAAACAGAGACTTGTAGAATGGAATTGGGATTCAGATGGGTCAGATTCAAGTGATAGAAATCAAGGAGACCACGGAAGAAAGGAGAAATGGGAAGAGCAAGACCGCGGATAAGAAAAGGAACGTAAATGATGGATTCGTGTGTGTCTTCTGTCGGAACAATGACCCCACGGCAGATCCGCCAGGAACAGAGCTCCTTCGGAGGAAGAACTCCGATGGATATGAGATGAAGAAGGTCGGATTCAGAGACAACAGACATATGGTTACCTGCGAAGGGCAACTGAATGTTGGGATCGATGGAGGGAATGACTGCGACGGACGAACTCGAAGCTTTCCGCTTGGGCGCCATCTCAACCTTGCTGACGAGCGGAGCGGAAGCAGTATTGCAGGAAAGCAGAGAAGGCCTGGATGCGGAAAAGCAAAAACTAGGGCATGGAATGCGGAGGCGTGCGATAGTGCAGTACATATAGGGTTTTCCCGGACCAGGCGCCACTTCCTAAACGTTGGCATGCCATGTCATCACCCGGCCGTTATTTCTAAAACGCGGGCGTGCCACATCATCACTCGGCCGTTATTTCCAAAGCGGCCGACGCGATCCATTTTAACTCAGTGGTTATTTCTAAAAACGCTGACGTTACCAGACTTCACCCGGCCGCTGCTTCCAAAGCGGCCGGCGTGGCCTGTTATCACTCGGTTGTTACCTCTGAAACACCGACATTGCCATCGATCACTCGGCTGTTACCTCTAAAACGCCGACGTCGCCATCAGTCACTCGGTTGTTATTCCTAAAGCGGTGACGTGGCTCCAAGGGATTCAGCTGTTACCTCTAAAACGCCGACATCATCAGTAACCGCTCGGTCGTTATTTCTAAAACACCGACGTGGCCGCTATCGCTCAGCCATTACTTCAAAAAGCGCCAACATCGCCAATAATAACTCGGCCGCTACCACCAAAGCACTGACGTCGCAAATAAAGCAGTCTGAAGCGTGACCCGACGACTCCAAGTTGCTACTCAAGCGTTGCAGACAGAAAACATCATTGGTTAAAAACGATCGACGACTGACCAGAAGGCAAAATAATGCACACAGAAGTGGAGCGAAATCATTCTTCATAAGGGAAGCACTACTGAACTTACAAATCAACTCATTATGAGCTGATGCCTTCCCTACTACTACATTACATTTCACTAACTATACTACTAGCTACTACTACATTATTCCGCTAATACTACTTCTACTACTAATCTATACTAATAATTAAAATCAGTGGCATCTAGCCACTGGCCTTGTTGTTGCCCCTGCTACTGCTGCCCTTGCTGCCGTCGCCGCCGTCGCCGCTGCCACCCTTGTCGCCGCCGTCACCGTCGCCTTCGCCGCCGTCACCGCTGCCGTCACCGTCGCCTTCGTTGCCATCGTCGTCACCACCATCGCCGTCGCCGCCGCCCTCCTCGGATGAGTTCGAGGAGTTCTCCTCATCCGAGGAATACTCCGACTCATCCGAGCCCTCGAGCCCGGCGTGCTCGACGGCCCGGATGTAGGTCCATACCTCCACGGCGATCCCCTAGGAGTCGTCTGAATCATCAGACGACGCCGGGGGAGAGGCAGGAGCCGGAGAGCCCTCGGACTCGGAGGAGAACTCCTCCTACGAGTACTCCAAGTCGCCGAAGTCTTCCGAGGGAGGAGTCGGCTCGCGCTTGCGCTTGTCGCCAGAGTGATGCGAAGAACTACCACCTTTCTTGCTCTTGCCCATGGTGGAGGAAAAAGGAAAGAGAAGAGAGCGAACAGCAAGCAGCAGTAAGAGATGTGAAAATGCCGGAGAAGCGAGAACACTATTTATAGAAGAAGAAGGCAACCGCTCACCTCCTACCACGGCCACTGAACAGTCGCAAAAATTCAATATGCAATTCAAACCAGTCTGGAGACACGTCAGGCGGCTGACGCTGTTTCACGACACCCATTGGGACTCTAGTCAACTGCGCGGGCGATATGATTACGCCCGCGGTCACATCAAGTTACTACTCAGAAGCAGTTTGCTAAATGCTCAGCGTACCAATCCATCCCTTGCCTACACCCATTAGGGGGACGCCCAGGAATTATTAGTATATTTTCAAAACTGTCACATCCGAACAGTATATGCAATGAATACTTCAAGACAGAAGAAAGATATCAGCAAGGATCAAAGGAAAGCCAAATATAGCCGATGAGGTACAAGTCTAATTGACAGAAGCATCAAAGCGCGAAGTGACATGAAGACTAGTCAGAGGCCATCTATCGAACGTCCAATCAGTAGCAGATCAAATAAATTGCAAGACCCAGCAATATATGGGCAGATCGCATACTCAGCCTCAAAGACAAGAACGTATGCTAACCTCTAAAGCATAGTGTTAATAACATGATGATTTCTAAAGACATTCGACAAAAGGAAAGGATGATTCCCGGAAAAAGGCATGAAATGAAGACCTTCGAGTGGATTATTTTCAAAAATCCACTCGAAGCTCGGGGGCTACACCCATTGGGTGCACCTCCGGTGCACCCAATAAATCATCATCCCCAAAGAAGCAAAATGCTGACCTCTAAAGCATAAGGCAAAATTAAGACAAGGCTGACCTCTGAAAAAGCACAAGTGAAAGATAAAAGTGATTTCTTATAATACTTGAAACGAAGACCTTCGAGTGGATTGTCTGCGAAAATCCACTCGAAGCTCGGGGGCTACACCCATTGGGTGCACCTTCGGTGCACCCAATGAAGTTCAAAGTTCTACAATACAAAATGCTGACCTCCAAAGCATAAACCTGAGATGGAACACCAAAACTCGAGGAATAATATCAGAAGAAGACAGTAAAAAATGTTTTTACCAGATCACTCAGAGTTCAGAAGTAGTGGCCTGGTAGGCTTATTTCCAAAGCATTCCTTGTTAAAATCAAGGACTACAAGCTGGACCTAGGATCTTTGGGCCGTTTATTTCAAAATCAACCTAAAGATCGGGGGCTTGTGGGGGACAGATATCCCCTGGGTCCACTAGAAGGATAAAAGACCTCACGAAAGGCCTAAGGGCCCCATAATTCGTAAGGTCATCCCCTCGTGAGCCTGGGGAGGAACGACCAGTGAAGCGGATTGACACAAGGCCAGATTGGCGCAAGCCCAGACGGCCCAACGAATTCGAGCAGTAATCACAACAGTGACTCGACCTTCCCGCGCGGGAGCCCCGTACGACGAAACCAAGCGAGGATGGGTCGGCTGAATTATAGGATGATAAACTCAGTTGGTTCACTATTTCATAGGCATACGTTGTAATCATATCTGCATGTAACGCCCCACGGTCGAGTATATAAGGCCTAGGGGGCACCCCTTCAGATCGATCCCTCATTACTTAGCCACCAACACCGGCTCTCTACGTTTCCAACACTAGAGAACCTCCTTGTAACCTACTGCATAGAGTGCTCATGCCAGGACGTAGGGTGTTACGCATCTCAAAGCGGCCCGAACCTGTACACAATTGTCCACTGTCTCTCGTGCATTTAGCACGAACCATCGAGCTACAGTCGATAACACCGTCCTACTCCAAAAAGCACCTTGAGAGGCAACCCCGGGTGCGCGGTCGGACCCGAAACACCGACAGACGCCCTTGGCTGATTAACTAGGAAAGCTAGTGGATGACTTCCTTACCCGAAAGGGGCAAGGGCAGTAGAGGAGTGGTCAGTGTAGAGAGGCAGGATAAATGATACAACCAAGGATAAAGTGAGTTAGGGAGAAAGCATTATCAAGGAGAAAAGTAGAGGGGCAAAAGTTTAATATATCAAGGTAGATATTGAACAAGGGTGGTAATACAATGGCAAGAAAACAAAAGTATAAGAAGTCAAGGGTTATATAGCAATATTAGGGATTAAAAAACCACTTATAATATAATATAATATCGCCATTACCGGTCTAGTCGAAAATCTTAATACTAAAGAACAATCCTATCACCTTAGCCAAGAAGTCAAATAATAGACCCAGGGGATCCATAACAAAACTTCTTGCGGAGTGGGGATAAGACAGAGAATAGGGCATCGTCGATAGCTTCGAGAGGGTTTCTTCTGGCAAACTTCGCTTCAAGTTCCACAATCCTAGCTTGATCATCTTGCAATGCTTCTCATTAGAACCTTCTGATAGACCAAAAATCAGACAAGAAGGGTTGAAGATAAAAGAGACGAGTTTTTGTATAAAGTAAGTTTTTATGGAGACAATTAAGTCAAGTTTTGAACGACTGACTGGGCTTTCCATTTCTAACTAATCTAGCGACCTACGGTCACATTGTTTTGATACCACTTCTGTCACACCCGTTTCTAAGGGCAGAGCCGGGTGCATAGCATATGTGTGCCAGGATCTATTTCCACACATACGTTGACGTCACAAGTGTAATATATCAAAAGAACAATGCATAAAAGCGTAAATAATGATTATATTAACATATTACACTTCGAACAGACATAATGTCTTAACCTTTATTCATCGAAGTACAGCGAACATGGACATCCATCCATAGGAAGATGACCGGGGGTATCACTAGACTAGCATCCATGGAGTTCAGCATCATATCTTCATCTGCAAACTTCTGATCAAAATTAAGCAAGGGTGAGCTCACTTATGGTCGGGGCTCAGCAAGTGGGGGAAAAACTAATGTAAGGTAACAAGGTGAGGCTAAGGTTGAACAGTAAGCATTTTAGTTGGTCAACATTTTATTAACAACACCTGTCTTACTAATAAGTGTGAATCCCAAGTATTCCCATTAAACAAAGGCATAAGAATATATCAACAACACTTAAGTGAAACCACTTAAGCAAACCATTGGCAGATCATCGGATCTCGATTTATTTCCATCTTCAAGTTCAATTATCATGTGAGGAGTCCAGGCTGCTCATAACCGTGAGCACGGCTGATATATCAGTTTTACACTCTGCAGAGGTGGCACATCTTTACCCATGAGTCGCGATTCCCTTCTAGCCCGGGATAGCTAGACCCGTATTCACTTCCGAGGTGAATGGCCAGGGTCTCACTACGAGGCTTCTCCCTAGTTATTTAGCCAAGACCAGAGCCATGATAGTTCTCATGGTAGCACTGTTTTCCCGGGTGGTCACTCCATGTTCCAATTAATATGCAATAATCTTGTTTATCCATCGGGTTAACAACAATAAAGTAATCTTACCATTTGGAACATTAATATCATAAACAGGAGTGACTGCATAAAGTTAAGTTGTAGCAATAGCATAGCTACTTGATTAGATCATAATCCCAGGTTAAACAAGGAGTAAGGTTGGAAAGGTTATCTAAATAGGTAACCCGTCAAATTATGCATATATATCCAAAATAATAAACTTTATTAAATGCATTGTTTGGGATCAAACAGAGTATGCAGAGGGAGAAGTCCACTTGCCTTGCTTATTAAAAACTCGAGGTTCTTCCACGGAATATATCTTGATTCTCAACTACTAGATCAACCACTGAATATCACACAAACAAACAAGAAGAACAAACACCACTCAATAACATACAACATTCACCATACGTAAAGCTAAAAGAAAGCCTAACGAAAAGAACGTTCGCTTTTCAAAAACGTCGCAAGTCATGGTTATAATAAGAGGGTATTCTTTTAAAAAATGTGTGATCTATACTTTATAAAATAAGACATGAGCTTATAAATGTCTTAATTACGATATACAAATATTGGGTTCATCAAATTTTAATCTTTTATAAAACGTCATACGTGATACGTCTAAGATAAAGGGTAAGATGATAAAACACGTAATAACGATATTAAACTTTTTTAAACATTTTAGAAAAGATATATGTATTATGGAACATATTATAATTCATTGTTAAACCTTCACTTACGATAAATTAAGATACAAGTCTAAATAGGTTTTATGTGAAAAGATCATTATTATTAAACATCTATTTTATGACGAGTTAAGTTATGGGCTTTAAGTGGGTTTTTATGCAATAAACAAATAACTATCTTTTATTATAAAGTACATGGCCTATATTCTTTATTAAGAAAGTTATAATCAAGGTCAATATATGAAGTAATATTTTAGTTATAAAAGAACTTAAATTCTTATTACATTATTTTATCCTTTAGGGACCACTAAATGATATAAATAATATGGATTCAATGTGATGAACAAATTAATCGCGCTTGCATTACTAGTTATGGACAGATATAAATGTAAGTTAATCATTAAATTGTGAGGAAATATAAATAATCTATTGATTACATTTAGTTTCAATTTAGGAACATATGACCTAAATCATTTGAAAGGAAAAAAGTATAAACTATCATTTTATTTTATAAAAGTAATAAACCTTGTTATCTTTTAATTCAAAAATTGTAAATAATCTATTAATAGGACCTATCTTTATCTTCTATTTTTATTAAGAGACATATGGTCTACATATTCTTTTAAGTTCCTGTTTAATACGGCTATACTTAAACATCTATAACGAACCTTATTAAATCAAAAACATGATATCTACTAAAAAGGTCATTTTAACGTTAGAACCAAATTATCTAATTCTTTAGTAAGAAACCTATGTTTAACAACATAACTATCAATTTAATTATTAGAAAAGTATAAGCGCCTAATTAAGTCATTTTAACCTTATTATAAATTCTACTATTTCATTTTTTCTCCTTTCTTTTCTAAATAGAATTTATACGTATAACTAAAAATTGTTTATTTATAATTCTTCTAACATTAATATTTTAAGAATTAATGTAGGACTTTTAATAAGATATTCATTGTTATTATGACATAAATAAGCATTTTACTATTCTAAGTAATTAAGTGCTATACTTATGAATTTATTTATTATGAATAGTAAAATCTATATCCTCATTTGACCGGAAATATGTGGCTTAATATCTATTTTAATTTCTTATATCACTAAGATTACTAAGATTATACTTATAACAATACTAACCAATTATCGCTCCACACATTAAAGCGAAATCAAATCGTAAACGTATTCTAGTATGAAAACCACTGAGGTAGTGAATAGTGACCGGACTCATTTTTAAAATTATAAAATCATATACATATTAAAATATTATCACGGAATTCGATTTTGGCTACACGTATATGTCGAATCTCTAAAATCATACACGTGAATCGCCAAATCAATATTACAACGATAAATCGCAAGATTCAAAACATAATTTAGAAAATAAATATTTCGGGGTTGCCTTCAACCTTGTGATTTCGTTCATGCGCAGGAATGAACGTCGACGAGCAGGGAGGGTTCAACGGGCAGGAGAACGGGCGCGATCGTCGTGCTGCGCGGATGGAACTCCGGCGGGGTTCCATGGACAACGGACGATGACGGCGTGGATGAACTCCGGCGATGAGCAAGGCGCTGCTCCTGGCGCGAGCGGTCTGGGTGGTTCCGGTGAAAGGCTTCGGTTCTGACGAACTACACTGCGAGAGCGAGGGAGGCGCGAGAAGAGAGAGCGAGTTCGGGCAGGGAGAGGGAGAGGGCTCGTCGTTCATTTTATAGGCGAGTAGAGGGAGAGAGAGAGCTAGGGAGAGGGTAACGGTCGCCGGTGTCATGGCTTCAAGGCGCCATTAATGGTATTCACGGATAGGGCTGGAAAATTAGCTCGAGGCTCGTAAGCCGGCTCGAGCTCGGAGCGGCTCGGCTCGGCTCGGCTCGGAGCAGCTCGCGAGCCTCGAATGAGCCGAGCCGAGCCCCTTCTTCGAGCTCGTTTTTGCAGCGAGCCGAGCCGAGCTGGCTCGTTCCAGCTCGCGAGCCTTGCAAAAATGATCAATTTATGGAATAATAATGAATATTAGATAATTTTATGGATAATAGCTCATTTTTTAGTCTTTGATGATGAATATATTACAAGTTATAATTTAATTTACTCATAATGTTGAATGATGATTCTTTATTTCAAATTTATATAATGTTAATTCACCAAATAATGCAACGATAAGTATCAGAATATGGCTCGCGAGCCGAGCCGAGCCGGCTCGCGAGCCAAGGTCGAGCCGAGCCTCTTTCGCCAGCTCGTGGAATGGACGAGCCGAGCCGAGCTCGGCTCGGCTCGTTTCCAGCCCTATTCACGGAGCTTGAATGGAGGGAGAGAATAGGAGACGGAAGCAATGAACTCCCATAACGAAACGGACGGCGCGGGCGTCGGTTTCCTATGCGCGACACTGCACGGGGTCGCGGTCGCCTGGGCGCGGAGGCTTCGGGCGCGGCGCTTGGCTTCTTCGTTGGGTCTGGGTGTGGTCAGGGTTGATGCCTGGGCGCGGGTCTTGGCGTCGCGGCAGTTGGGTGGGGTCGGCTGCGCGCGGGTGGCATCGAGGTTGCGCGCGTCGGCTTCTCGGCGCGGCAGGGCGGCGCGTTGGGGCGCGGCTCGGGTCGCGACGGCTGAGCAGCGGGGACGCGAGCGGCTGTGCCGGTCCGGGCGTTCGACGCAGGGGAGAGAGAGAGCGCCGGGGAGAGAAGAGAGAGAGAGCCGAGTGGGAGAGAGAGGTTGGGGGAGGGAGAAACAGAGGGCGACGGCGGCTGCTAGCAGGGAGGCGGCGGCAGGTCAAGGGGAGGGAGACGGCGCTTAGGTGTTGGGCCAAGTGGGCCGGTGACTAGGGTTTAGGTTTTTTTTCTTTTTTTTACTTTTTCTAATTTTGAAATACATATTTAAATAACTCTAAAATTTATAATAATTAAACTAAAATTATTTATAAATATAATATTTATTTTTGACTAATAATTATATTATTTTTGTGAATTTTCATTCAAGAAGAAATGTTATTCAATATTCAAAATCAATCACGAGGATTAAAAATCATTCCAAAGGCAAATAAATAATGAACACTTAAGAGAAAATTAGTTACCATAAATATCATTAATAACTAAATATATTAGTTTTATTTAATGATTTTTATAGTGTCACAAATTGCTAATAAAATTTTGACCAACTTATAAAAGCAATGCTCAGCTTCAGCCTCTATTTTGTTGCTCAGCCTTACACTTCACATGAACTCCCACCTTTGGTGAGCTCATGCACATTATTCCCCACGACTTGTTGAGCTATGAACGTATGTGAGCTCACTCTTGCTGTCTCACACCCCCCACAGGAGAAGAACAGGTGGTCAAAGAGGAGCCGCCTAGCACTGAGGCATTCGACTTGATCTAGGTGGCGTCTCCCAGTCAGCTTTGTGGCGCCAGGGAATAATATTTAGTTCGCTTTACTTTATCATTTATTTTTGTAAGACTTCCGCTATGTAATAAGTACATTTATGATATTTATGACATTTATCTCTATGCACTCTGTTATTATGTTTGTTGTTCTTCCGTGGCGCACATATGAGATGCACCCAGATTTGTCCCATAAATCTGGGTGTGACAGCGTGGTTGTCTCACCTGTCGGTGAGGACAATCCTAGGTTGAGCAGCACAGTCAACCTAGCCGCCGTGCTAAACCCGGAGCTGGACCATGCATTAGACGAGCTGAGTAGGGCTCGTGCTGAGATTGCCCAGCTACGGGCTGAGCGCGCGGAGCATTGTCACCTAGAGGATGGCTCCCCCGCTCCCGTCGGGACTCAGCACCCGTATCGCTCACCTCGGCGTGGACACCATGCTTATGGTGACCCCGACTGCAGGACCAAGATAAATTTAGAACCATAGATCGTCAGCGTCGTACCTTGTAATTAATGCTAAAAATATATATAGAAGTTATAGGCTTAGTTTTAGTCTTACTCTTAGTTAGTTTTAGTTAGACAAGGTAGTTTGCTTATCCTGTGCCTTTTATGTTTGTCATGATGAACTATGTTGGATTTGGATCTTTGTAATGACTGTCGCCGGAGTGTGGGTGTCCCCCTGCACTTTGGTTTACCTGTTAAATGTTAATGGAATTAGTTATCTAGTTGGGAAGCCCTTTTATTCAACTTTTCTCTTTATCTGAGAAGCTGTGTTTGCCTGTGTTGGAAGTCAGTGAAGATGTTCATCTGTTCAGTATTGTGGAAGGATTCTATACTCTTTTCTTATGCTGCAAGTTGCAAGGTCAGTTCTGATGTGTGATTGCATTCTACAGATGTCAGACAACAGGCGCAAAGGAGGAAGGCGTGCTCAGCAGGAGCAGACAACCCCGTAGGATGAGGCACCCCACAGCAGTTGCCACCATCACCCTCGATGACCATTGAGCAGATGTTCCTAATGCAGACTCAGGCAGTTCAAGCCATCGGTCAGACTCTGGCCGCTATTCAACAGCATCAGCCCCCACCTCAGCCTCAGATGCCTCAGATGCCTAGAGACAAGTGTGCTGAATTCATGAGAGGACATCCCCCAGTGTTCGCTCACTCTTCTGACCCCATGGATGCTAAAGATTGACTGCGTACCGTGGAGCGGAAGTTGCACACCGCTCAGTGTGACGACAGGGAGAAAGTTCTGTATGGTCCCGTCTGTTGAGAGGAGCAGCTCAGTCTTGGTGGGAGTCCTATCTCACCACCCATGCCAACCCCGACACCATCACCTAGGAAGAATTCAGAGATAATTTCCGTCAATACCATGTTCCAGCAGGCCTGATGACAATGAAGAAGGAGGAGTTCCTGGCACTCAAGCAAGGGCCTATGTCTGTCAGTGAGTACCGAGATAGGTCTCTGCAGCTGTCCCGCTATACTCCTGAAGATGTCAACACCGACGCCAAGAGGCAGTACCATTTCCTGAGAGGCTTGGTCGACCCTCTGCAGTATCAGCTGATGAACCATACTTTCCCCACATTTCAGCACCTGATCGACAGAGCGATCATGACAGAGAGGAAGCGCAAAGAGATGGAGGATCGCAAGCGCAAGATCAGTGGGCCTCAGCCTGGAGGCAGCAATCGCCCTCGTTTCTTAGGCAACCCACCTCAGCAGTTCAAGCAGAACCAGCGTCCACCTCAGCAGCAGCAGTTTCAGAGGCAGTACCCTCAGCACCAGCAGCAGAATCGCCAGAACAATCAGTCAGGAGGAGGTCAGTTCCAGAGGCAGAATCAGTAGGCACCTCGTCTTCCCGCCCTAGCAACCAACCAGAACCGTCAAGCAGCACCAGTTCAAGGCAGAAGCAAAGCATGTTTCCACTGTGGAGAGCAAGGCCATTAGGTGATGCAATGTCCGAAGAAGGCAACCCAGCAACAGTCAGGCCCTAGCGCCCCAGCAAAGTAGAATGTGTCTCAGCCTGGAGCAGGCAACCGCTCCCAGCCATGCTACAACCATGGGAGACTGAATCACTTGGAGGCTTTCAGGAAACCCCCAGCATGATAGTAGGTATGTTTCCAGTCGACTCCCATATTGCAGAAGTGTTATTTGATACTGGAGCAACACATTCATTCATTACTGCATCATGGGTAGAAGCACATAATCTTCTAATAACTACCATGTCAACACCCATTCAAATTGACTCAGCCGGTGGTAGAATTCGAGTCGATAGCATTTGCTTGAATGTAGGTGTGGAAATAAGGGGGATAGCGTTTCCCGCTAATCTCATAGTAATGGGTACTCAGGGAATAGATGTCATCCTAGGGATGAATTGGCTAGATAAGTACCAGGCAGTTATCAGTTGTGATAAGAGGACAATCAAGTTGATGTCCCCACTAGGAGAGGAAGTAGTGACCGAGTTAGTCTTGCCTGAGCCAAGGAAAGGAAGTTGTTACCAGATGGCTATTGATAGCAGTGAAGCAAATCCACTTGAGATTATCAAGGTTGTGTCTGAGTTCCCAGATGTGTTCCCGGAAGACTTACCAGGCATGCCACCTAAGCAGAAAGTTGAGTTTGACATAGAGCTTCTTCCTGGCACCGCCCCATTTCTAAAAGAGCCTACAGGGTATCTGGACTAGAGTTGGTTGAACTTAAGAAGCAGATTGATGAGCTGTCAGAGAAAGGTTATATAAAGCCAAGCACCTCGCCTTGGGCCGCCCCTATCCTATTCGTGGAGAAGAAAGATGGCACTAGAAGGATGTGTATCGATTATCGAGCCCTGAATGAGGTCACAATCAAGAACAAGTACCCCTTGCCCAGAATAGAAGATCTGTTCGACCAGTTGAGAGGAGCCAGCGTGTTTTCAAAGATAGATCTGAGGTCAGGTTATCACCAGCTCAGGATTCGACCTTCAGACATTCCAAAGACGGCATTCATTACCAAGTATGGGTTGTATGAGTTCACTTTTATGTCTTTTGGCCTAACGAATGCACTAGCCTTCTTCATGAATATGATGAACAGTGTATTCATGAATTACCTCGACAAATTTGTAGTGATATTTATTGATCACATTCTTATATATTCTCAAAGTGAGGAAGAGCATGCAGATCATTTGAAGATGGTATTGCAGAGATTGCGAGAGCGCCAGTTGTATGCGAAGTTGAGCAAGTGTGAGTTCTGGATTGATGAGGTCCTGTTCTTGGGTCACATAATAAACAAAGAAGGATTGGATGTAGACCCGAAGAAAGTGGCAGACATTCTGAACTAGAAAGCGCCAACAGATGCCCGAGGAATCAAGAGCTTCATTGGAATGGCCGGATATTATCGATGATTCATTGAAGGGTTCTCGAAGATTGCGAAACCGATGACAGCTTTGCTAGGTAACAAAGTTGAGTTCAAGTGGACCCAGAAATGACAAGAAGCCTTTGAAGCGCTGAAAGAGAAGTTGACTACAACACCTGTCTTAGTCTTGCCTGATGTGCACAAGCCCTTCTCAGTGTATTGCGACGCTTGTTATACTGGTTTGGGATGCGTGTTGATGCAGGAGGGAAGAGTTGTGGCTTACTCATCCCGATAGCTGAAGGTTCATGAGAAGAATTATTCAATCCATGACCTAGAGTTGGTAGCAGTGGTTCATGCACTGAAGACATGGAGGCACTATCTGTATGGGCAAAAATGTGATGTCTACACAGACCACAAGAGTCTGAAATACATATTCACTCAGTTGGAGTTGAACATGAGGCAACGAAGATAGTTAGAGTTGATCAAAGACTATGAATTAGAGATTCATTACCATCCAGGCAAAGCGAACGTAGTGGCAGATGCTTTGAGCAGGAAAAGTCAAGTCAATATGATGGTCGCTCATCAGATGCCTTATAAGTTGGCCAAAGAGTTTGACAGGCGGAGTCTCGGATTTCTGAACAGCACGCGAGGAGTAACAGTTGAGTTGGAGCCTACCCTAGAGAGGGAAATCAAAGAAGCACAAAAGAATGATGAGAAGATCAGTGAAGTCCGGCAACTAATTTTAGAAGGAAGAGGCAAAGACTTTCGAGAAGATGCAGAAGGTGTAGTATGGTTCAAGGACCGTTTGTGTGTTCCCAATGTCCAGTCCATTCGGGAGTTGATCCTCAAGGAAGCTCATGAGTTAGCTTATTCGATACACCCTGAAAGTGAGAAGATGTATCAGGATCTGAAGAAGAAATTCTGGTGGTACGAAATGAAAAGGGAGATTGCAGAGCATGTGGCTATATGTGACAGTTGTCAAAGGATCAAGGCAGAGCAGCAAAGGCCAGCTAGATTGTTGCAACCGTTGCGAATTCCTCAGTGGAAATGGGATGAAATCGGGATGGATTTCATAGTCGGATTGCCTCGCACTCGAGCCGGCTACGATTCCATCTGGGTAGTAGTGGACCGCTTGACCAAGTCAGCCCACTTCATACCTGTCAATACCAACTACAACAGTGTAGTGTTGGCATAGTTGTACATGTCCCGGATCGTTTGTCTTCATGGTGTGCCAAAGAAGACAGTGTCAGACAGAGGAACACAATTCACCTCTCATTTCTGGCAGCAGTTGCATGAAGCCTTGGGTACAAATCTGAATTTCAGTTCAGCTTACCATCTGCAGACATACGGTCAGACTGAAAGAACTAATCAAATCCTCGAAGACATGTTGAGAGCTTGTGCGTTGCAAGATCAGTCTGGATGGGACAAGAGATTGCCTTATGCAGAATTCTCCTATAACAACAGTTACCAGGCCAGCTTGAGGATGTCACCATTTTAGGCACTTTATGGAAGAAGTTGTAGAACCCCATTGCAATGGAATCAGCCTGGATAAAAGCAAGTGTTTGGGCCAGACATTTTGCTCGAAGCTGAAGAGAACATCAAGATGGTCCAGGAGAATTTGAAGATAGCACAATCAAGGCAGCGAAGTTACGCAGACACAAGAAGAAGAGAGCTGAGTTTCGAAGTTGGGGATTTTGTCTATCTGAAAGTATCACCTATCAGAGGAGTCAGAAGATTCAGAGTCAAAGGCAAGCTAGCGCCCCGCTACATTGGTCCATATTAGATTCCCGCAAAGCATGGAGAAGTGGCCTATCAGCTCAGTCTGCCAAAGGGTTTGTCAGTAGTGCATGATGTCTTCCACGTGTCTCAGTTGAAGAAGTGTCTGCGTGTGCCAGAAGAGCAGTTGCCAGTGGAAGGTCTGGAGGTTCAGGAGGACTTGACCTATATAGAGAAGCCAGCGCAGATTCTTAAGACTGCAGACAGAGTCACCTGGAGGAAAACTATCAGAATGTGCAAGGTCAGATGGAGTCACCACTCTGAGGAAGAAGCAACCCGGGAGCGTGAAGATGATCTGATGGCCAAGTACCCTGAACTCTTTGCTGGCCAGCCTTGAATCTCGAGGGCGATATTCTTTTAAGGGGGATAGGTTTGTAATGCCCTGAATTTGGGGGTAGAATTTTTTTCTTCTTTTTACTCACCAAATTTAGGCGTTACCCTCTTTTCTCTTCTCGTTTCGCTCCTTCTTCCCAATTTCAAAGCAGTACAGCGACTGGTGTCTGTATTACGTGTAAACAAAACCTAAGTTATCATGAGTGTTGTATCATGTCGAGGCATTTTTCTTGTCTGATGTCATGTTTAATCGCGTGTGTTGTTTCGTCTCGTTTCGGATTTTGTTTCGCGAATTGGATTCCGATCTGTGGTTGTGCGTGCCACGGGATTTTGACCCGCGGTGCGGCCCAGCCCAGCCCGACCCAGCCCAGCCTAGCCCGGCCCAGCTTGGCCCGACCTTGGCCCGCGCGCCCCTGGCGCCCTGCCCCTCCCTATGCCGCGCCCCTCCCCTGATCTCTTTCCCCTCATTCAACTCTCCGCGCACAACTCCCCCTCTCTCCCACCTCTCTCTCTCCCCCATGGTGCCCTAGGTTTTGGAGACGGTGATCGCTGGATTTGGACCCCAAGGTGAGCTCCCTCTCCCTCCCCCTCTCCCTCTCTCTCCCCTCCCCTTCCTTCTCCCCTACGCACGTTCCCTACGCGCCCGCGGCCTCGTGCCCCCATGCCCCGGCGGTGGCTCGCCCCGGCAGCCTCGCCCCTGCGCCCCGCGCCTCTCCCTGCCCTGGCGGCGGCTCGCCCCACGCCCCTCCCTGCCCCGGTGGTGGCTCGGCCCCGTGGCCCCGCGGCCCCCGTGCCCGCGCCCCAGTGGCCCGGCGACCCTGCGCCCCTGCGTGCCCACGCCCTGGCAGCTTCGCGCCCCTGCGACTGCACGCCACGGTGGCCCCCGCGTCCCGCGCGCCTGCGCGCCCCGCGACCCCGCACACTCGTGCCCTGGCGCGGCTCGCGTGCCCCCAGCGCGCGCAGCGTGTTCTCGCGCGCGCGACGTTCAACTTTCAGTTTAATCCATTTTTCTTTATTTTACTTTAGTCGATGTGCTGCGTCGCGCGCTTCGTCACGCGACGATTCATTTTAAAATTCGTCTTTATTAATGAGTTGTGTCGCGCGCTTCGTCGCGCGATGTTTCGTTTTAAATTCAGTTCAAATGACGTATGTCGTCATGTGTTTCGCCGCGCGATACTTAATATTTCTTTATAATTAATGCAAGAGTCTCGTTGCGCGCCCCGTCGCGCGACGGGTCGTTTATTTCTTAAATTCAATTTAAGTGCTGTGTCGCGCGTCTCGCCGCTCGACAGTCCTTTTAATTTACCTTTATCTGTTTATAATAATTAAACATGGAACATGACTTAACCCTATGCTTAACGCGATGGCTAAATTAATACCGTTCTGTTTAGGCGAGTATTTTGATTTATGATCGTGAGACGTGATCGCTCGTCGGCCGTAGCCTCGACCGTTACTTTCTCTTTCTCGCTTAGTCGTAGGTGTGAGCCCTGCGTCGAATGTCTTTTTATTTATTACATTTTATTGTATGGTGTATTGTTCTTTTGTATTAAATGTGTGGAATGTATGTTTGAACTCGTATAGATAACGGTCAGTTGGCGGAGTCCGAAGGCATTGCAGGTGAAGACCCTGAGCAGCAGCTGGTTGGTAAAGGCAAGTGTCTCTTGACCTATCTATGTCCTACTCATTCTTATAATTTATTCCCCGCATTTACACATTTTATACCTAAGGATTGGCTAGCTTTTGTCTATCTTGTCCTTGTTTACCTATTCTGGTTGGGTTATTTTAGTTTAGCCATATGCTAGTGCTTCACATTAATCAATGAACATGATGAGATTATCTATGATATGTTGTTTTCCCTTTTGATTATGATGATGGTACTGTGACATTTAAGGGGACTCGAGCTGTTTCTCGAGTGCCTCTCAGTAAGGACTGGTTCGTTGGATGACCGCCTAGGAAAACAGTGCAACAATGAGGGTGGAGTGTGACGCCCTTAGCTGAATAATTAGAGGAACTGGGGTGTAGTTCGCTTTGCCGTCGTGCCGTTAATGGGGCTCGGTGTATGCGGCTCGCTCTGCCAAGGTCGATTCGCCCCTTGGGGAGGAGTGCAGTGCATTTAGGAAACCTAATGGGCGGCTACAGCCCCAGGGAATCTTTGTAAAGGCTATGTAGTGAGACCCTGCCTATTCACCTTGGTAGTGTTTAAGGATTTGATCGGCCCGAGGCAAGAGGGAATCACGGCTTGTGGGTAAAGTGCGCAACCTCTACAGAGTGTTATGAAAACTGATATATCAGCCGTGCTCGCGGTTATGAGCGGCCAAGGTGAAAGGGAAATGTGCTCTTAGGCCATTTCTAGTATATTTTTGGTGATTAAGTGCCCAACACATATTAAGTGAGTAATTATGTGCCAAATGATGGATGAAGTGCAAATCAACAAGAAGATATGATTCTAGACTTAGTTCATTGGTTTTTGTGTACTAATATATTTGTCTAAGTGCTAGAATCAGAGAAAAGAGAAAAAGGAAAAGACTTGGCTGGAGCAGCCAAGACTCAACGCAGTCTGGCACACCGGACTGTCCGGTGGTGCACCAGACAGTGTCCGGTGCGCCAGGCTGGCTTCTAGCGAACTGGCCACTCTCGGAAATTCGTCGGCGGCATACGACTATAATTCACCGGACTATCCGGTGGTGCAACGGACTATCCGGTGAGCCAACGGCCGCCAGCGCAACGGTCGGTCGCCAAATCCGCGGGCGACGCGTGGCCCGCTCCAACGGTCGGCAGGAGGCACCGGACTGTCCGGTGTGCACCGGACAGTGTCCTGTGCACCAACGGCTACAATTCTCCAACGATCGGCTGTGCCATTTCAGGAAGGCGATCTGCACCGGACCATGAATAGTGCCTGTCCGGTGGTGCACCGGACTGTCCGGTGCGCCACCCGATAGAAGGCAAGAATTGCCTTCCCAGATTGCCTCCAACGGCTCCTAGCTGCCTTGGGGCTATAAAAGGGACCCCTAGGCGCATGGAGGAGTCACCCAAGCATTCTTTGATCATCTCTATGCACCAAGACTCCATTCTCGCGCATTTGATTCTTTGTGATAGTGACTTGAGCTCTATTTGAGTAGAGAACTCCTCGCATTGTGTTGTGAGCTCAAGTTGTGGCTTGTGTACGTGATTGTGCTCGTGCTTTGAGTCTTGTGTGTGTTGCTCTCCCCTCCCTTACTTCTATGCTTCTCTGTGATCATCCATTGTAATGGCGAGAGGCTCCAAGTTGTGGAGATTCCTCGCGAACGGGAGATAGTAAAAGAAAGGAAAACACCGTGATATTCAAGTTTGATCATTGGATCACTTGAAAGGGATTGAGTGCTACCCTCGTCCAGTGGGACGCCACAACGTGGAGTAGGCAAGTGTTATACTTGGCCGAACAACGGGATAAATCACCGTGTCTCTTGTGCTTGTTTTCTTCGTGACCATTGTGTTTCACAAGAGCATGGTCCTTGCCACTTGATTCTATTTAGCTAACACTTAACCAAGTTTTATGGCTACAAGTATTTGTTTTTTACAGGATCACCTATTCACCCCCCTCTAGGTGCTCTCACAAGGGAGCTCCATTGATTAGAGATACTTGATTAGAGATACTTGATTAGAGATTCTTGATTAGAGATACTTGATTAGAGATACTTGATCAGAGATGTTCGGTTTGCAGGTGGTGATGAGAATGAAGGTTTTGGTTATGACTATGGTAATGGTAAGTGATATTCTTTCCGTTTGGAAAGGATACATTGGGTTAATAACTTAGATTAATGCTAAAACTTGGCTTTCTACTAGTAATAATAACCTAACCAACTAAAAGCAACAGCTTGATTAAACTCCACATAAAGCTAGTCCACTACAGCCAAAACAGGATACTTGCTGAGTATGTTGATGTGTACTCACCCTTGCTTTACACACCAAACCCTCCAAGGTTGTCCACATTGCAACCACTGCTCAGGAGAAGATGAAGCCGTTGAGGAAGACTTCCATGAGTTTCAAGATTACGACGAGTTCTATGCATGGGTTAGCGGCAAACCCCTAGTCGGCTGCATGTGTAGGCCGTGTGTATCTATGTTTGTTTTCCGCACTTTGATAATTGTTAAAGACTATGTGGATATCTCGGACATCATGATGTAATCGACTATTATACTATCTTTTATGTTATTATTTGAGTACTGTGTGATGATGTCCAGTTATGTAACTGCTGTGTACGTGAATTGCTGACCCTAGCACGTACATGGTTCACATTCGGTTTGCCTTCTAAAACCGGGTGCGACACCCTGTTTGTTTGGGCTTTTTTCAGCTTCTGGCCACCAAAAGCTGCTGCAGATCGCCAAACTCTCCAGCTTTTCAGTCAGCTTCTATAAAAATCGCTTTGGTAAAAACCGTCCAAAATCAACATGAACACAAAATCGGTCGAATCGTCACGATAGTAGGAATTTGTTGATTTCTAGATCCTGAACCCTTTGGACCACTTCATCTTACTCCGCACATAATCCACATTAATACTCAGATTCTTCCCACAACCATATTCTTTTTCACATCCAGATTCTCAGAAAAGCTGATTAAAAAAAAAGCTGAACCAAACATGTCCAATATCTCGGCGCAAGACATATAACGTCGAGTAGGGGATCCAAAATAAAGAATACTTTCTTAAGTGTGTGAATATTTTTAAAAAGAAGGCTAAAATATATATAAAAAATCGGGCACTACCACTGTACACTGCCTCACGCAACAACCACTGTCTCACGCAACCACCACCTCAGCCCGGTCCATCTCTACCACCGGCCACCCACTGCCTCCACCCCCGCCCTAGATCACCACCGCACTCTCAGGCGCAAGAACGAGCTCACCAGGCAAAGTCACGGCGGCCACCTCCGCCTTCCCAGTCTCGTCCTTGCTGGCGCGCGCCTCTGCTCACCACCCAGCGCGGCGTCTTCCTTCTCCAGTCCGGTCGCTGGCCGACCGCCAGCGCGGCTCCGGGCCCTGCTTCCCGCACGCCCAAGCCTGCGCGCTCCCGACGCACCTCTCCTGCTCTCCTGGGCTTGGGAAAGAGAAGAAACCAGCATAAAAACACTAGATCTGTGAAGGATTTAAGGAAGAAACCAAACCGAAACCCTAGCGGCGATGCTAGAGTTCGGACCTCGCTCTGAGTCGAAACGACCAGAGACCGCCGCCTTCCCTCCCCATTTTCCTTTCCCATGAACCAAGCAGCGTATGAGCTTTCCATCCCTCCTCATTTACCTATCCCACCTCTCATATCCCGTTATCCAAACGGCACCTCAGGGTACTGCAATCCAGAAGCAGGGGCCCTGGCCTCAGCGCACCTGGATGGCAGGGCTGGAGGAGTTGAAGAAGAAGCTACAACCCTTGCTGTTCGATGACCTGGACAGAGTTGGCGCCAGTACCAGGGTGCCCTTACCAGAAGATACGTGCGATTCCTACGCAGTAAGCACGCCCTGGTATTCTTGGCCTATTCTTCATTGGTATTTGCAATTGTAGTTATCTGGTACATTATGTCATGTTAGCCAACTCGTCTAATAAGGTGGGAGACTTGGAAAGTCGATTGATGGTTTTAACTCTGCGTCTCTGCGTGGTACACGTACATGCTCAATTGTTTTTTTTTGTTTAATTTGAGGATTAGCAACCAAATGAACACAGATAGGTCTATGTTTTGTTTACGTTCCTTGTGATTTTTCTGTTGTGTACGCTCTTATGTAATCCTCAGAGGGTGGTCTTAATACACCCTAATCTATTGTGATGAACAGAGCAGGGTCTGCTGTAGCCAATGAGATTGGATATAGTGGACATAATCGCATCGATTTTGTGGTTCAATACTCCAATTACCTTCTATAAGTTTTTATTGACTGCTACATATCACACTTTGGCTCATTTGCTTCTGTTTACTGAATGTTTTATTTTATAATTTATTTATTTCTCAGTACTGGAAGTCAACTCAATATGCAGCTTCCCTTTTTCAGTCAACTCTTTTGTAATGTCTAAACCTAGATCTTTTATGCAAACTCAACATGATCCAAATCAGTTGGTTCCAGTCAGGAGCGTATTTGAGTCTAGGGCCAATCACCTCAAACTTTTATGGCCCAATCTGTCTCTTTGTGTTGGCATCCCTATCAATCCGTCCCACACAGCATGATAGCAGACCGTGATCCTGCAAGGTAAAAGCCTGGAAGGATTTACCCGCCCAAACTGGATCATTACATCGCCTCACATCTCTCTCTCTCTCTCTCTTGTGTCGTCTTCCTCTTCCGTCATGCCCTCCCCTTAGTCGTTACGTGTTAAACCCTATCTGGAGGCATTGTCAAATTAATTCACTGGTGGCTGAATCAACAACCGAGGGCCATGTCTTGATGTCTGAACCAGCAATGTGTGGCTGCATATTGGGTGTTTATGTGATCACTCTAAACCCTGTACCTTTTCAAACAAAATAAGTGAAAGGGTCTCTAGCTGAGTTGGTTAGGTGGTCTGAGTAGCACTTCTCAGGTTATGAGTTTGACTCAGGTTATGAGTTTGACTCCCCGTGGGAGCGAATTTTCAGGCTGTGGTTAAAAAATCCCTCGTCTGTCCCACGCCAAAGCATAGGTCTAAGGCCCAGCCCCAGTTGCAGCCGTTTCTGTATGGGTGGGGTAGGGGTTCGGGGGTTTTCTTGACCTGCGTGAGAAGGTCTTCTTAATATAATGTCCGAGGGCTGTCTTACCCCCGTAGGTCGAGTTTTTTTTTTTCAAACAAAATAATAAAACATACTGCATATTGGGTGTTTGGATCCTCGTTAAAATATCATCCACGTATTTGTACTACTTAGATGTGACTTGGTGCTGTTTGCTTTAAGTGCTTGAATATTGGCCCTAGACAAGCAACTTCATGAGCTCTGCCACTGTTTCCAGTAATGCGTGAACTATGCTAAATAAGGATGTTTCCAACCTTCCCAGTTATGTAAAAGGAAGAAAAAGGACAATTCCCATTTACTTCTATGAACATTTCACTATATCCACTTGATCCCATGAATAAAATTTAGGTTCAATTTACTAAAAAAAGGGCGGATCCAGTGCCGAAGGCTCCCGCATGAGCGGTTTCTGGGGAATGGATAAACCGAGGCAAGCCCCCCCCCCCCGCAAATGTGTTGAGGTTGCTTTGAACCTGTGATGTGGTGACTCAGTGAGATAGCTCTCACCACTGTGCCAGGCCTACCCTTTAGGTTCAATTTACTACCTCATACTATTTCAATTGGTCCTTCTACCCATTGAGATTTTCCTTTTTTGTTTCCACATGTGCAAGTTGAGTTTTGTAGTTAAAATTTTGCGGACTACAAAAGGACAAGATGTTCTGGGTTAGAAAAATACATGAAGAACTTCCATGATTATTTTTGTAGGTTGTGAGCATTGTACTTGTTTAAACCTTGAGATACAAATTTGCATGAAAGTAATCATATAAAAGTCTCAATGTATTTTCTAACATAGGACATCATATCCTCAGTTACCTGACAAAATTTGAACTTCAATCCCATCTTGTGTGCCAAGAAACAAAAAAGACAAATCACATTGTTTTCTTTTGAGGGGTGCGGCAGGGGTGTAGATTGGACCAATCTAAATAGTTTGAGAATAAATCCTGCCTAACTTTTTGCTTAGTGGGTTAAGTGGACGAAGTGGATTGTTTTGGTAGTAACAAATTTCTTCAAACAAAAAAAGAAGGAAAAAAAGCCATATCCAGTTCTTCGCTGTTACTCCTTTGGTGCAACCGAATACAAAAGTAGGAAAGGATGTGGAGGACCAATGGTGGATGGTTGGGATAAGCCATCTTGGTTCTTCAATTTGCGATAACCAATTTTATTTAGATTGGTGTCATATCAGGCACATTTCTTAAACTATTAAGCTTCTATACTGAACATTATTTAATGCATTATACATATTGTTTTTTTGTATGTAGGTTTCTGATGGTGGGACTGTTAATTTACTTAGTAGGTCCTTGGGTGAGTATAAAATCAATGAGCATGGCTTTCATAAACGAAGTGCTGGGCCAGACGAGTTAGATTCTGATGAGAAGGCTTACCGTTGTGCCTCTCATGAGATGCATATATTTGGTCCCATCGGTAATGGTGCAAGCAGTGTAGTGGAGAGAGCTATATTTATTCCAGTTCATCGAATCTTGGCCTTGAAGAAGATAAACATATTCGAGAAGGTTTGTATCTTATTCCTTATGGTCAAATGCAAGTAGAAACCATTTTTTGTGCATTCTTTTCACTCTTTTTTCCACAATCACTGCTCACATTATTTCTTTGAAATGAAGACCTAAATTCTCGCGGAGCTTATGTGAAGGACTTATTATGCACCTCTAGTTTATTGCAATAACAATGGTTATATTCATTTTGCTCCCAATTGCATAATTCAAGAAAATTCTCGGGGAGCTTATGTGAAGGATTATGCACCTCTAGTTGATTGCAATAGCTATGGTTATATTCGTTTTGCTCCCAACTGTATAATTGAAGATATCTAGTCTAAAACACTAAATTTTATCTTTGTTAACCAAAGTCTAAATTCCCCCAACCATATAATATTTATTCAGTTGGGAAAAACTAATTTTAATGCAAGCCCTATATTTATAGTTCCCTATTTAGATTGTGTCATGGATCATACTTCTGGCATTGTAGTCATGTTTCTTTTTCTTTGTGTACCATGCAATGCAATTAAACCAATGTTTACAAACCTTATAGTCGAAACTGGTCATCATGGGATCGTCCAATTGACTAACCACGATTATCTCTTATGCGTGTTGGAGCCAGGGGTTGGGGGTTGGTTGATGTGTGCAAAGCCCCAAGGACTGGGGCAAGAGGTGCCCTCAATGTCGGGGCCAAAAGCGGCAGGAGGTGCCCTAGGGGCCCAGGCGCAAGGTGGTTGGGGGCTGAGGCGCGAGGTGCCCTGTCACACGAAGGGCTTCAGAGATTGAAACCATAGTTGTCAAGGCGTCGCCTAGGCGACGGTTCACACCCTGACGATGTAAGGTGTTCTACTTGCCTTACTCCTGCACCTAAGGTGAGTGGGAAAGAGCCAGAGAGGCTGCAGGCGGTTGGCTCCGGCGCGACGGCTTTAGCGTGATGGCTCCAGCAGCGCGCACGACAGTGGTGCGGCGGCGCCGACACAAGAGGGAGAAGCGAGCAGAGAGAGATAGAGAGCGGGGAGAGAGGGAGACGATGGTCAATGGGGAGATCTCGTTGCTGGGAGAGGCGGCTAGGAGAGGGAGTCGGCTGGGTGATAGAGGGAGAGGGGGAAGGAAGTGGGCTTAACCTAATTTTAATCAGCTAGTTGGGCTGATATGTAGGCTGGCTGGTGTAGTCTTTTTTCTCTTCTTTATTATTATTTTTGTCCTAAATACTTCCTCAAATATCATTTTTCTTCTATTTTTAATATATTTAAGGTGCCGCCTCGCCTTACGCTTTACCGCTTATAAAAGGTAAAAAGTGGGGTTTGTCGCCTTACCGCCTTAACAACTATGACCGAAACCATAAGGTGGCCCAAACCTGACCCGACATGAGCAGTATCCGCAGGATTGTAGCACATGAGAGTCATGATTAGGAACAAAGATTGCTTGAAGATAAGATTTATTTAGTTTAGGAACTATATTTGGGTTGTTAGGAAAGGAGAATCCAAATATATGAGGATTCTAGTTTGCTTGGAAGCGGAGTCCTCGGACTATAAATAGGGGCAATGCAACCTTTTGAAACCAAGCAAGACAATTATCTTGCTTGGCCTCAAGGGCTGTCTCCCATGTCTATTTCTCACTTGCCTAGTTGTGCTCAAACACGTCTCCTATGCGTTGTCGGGGTACACGCCCCAACCACCAATTTTCTACCCATATAACTTATGCAGCCGTAGTAGGATTCTAGATCTTATCAATTTGGTATTAGAGATACTAGGTGACAATGACTCCGAGAAGCAACCACCAATTTCACCACCATCGGCGGCCGATGCCACCACATAAGGCCTAGTGGACATTGTCATGCAGTTGGCTAATCTCTCCACCCGCATGTCGCTAGTAGAGCACCATTAGGCGTTCGCCTTTGTGGTCGCCATGCACTAAGGTTTTCCCTATGCGATATCGAGGCATGGGCAACAGTGCTCCCACCCTGATCCGCCACCTTATCCATCGCAACAAGATATTGACCCAACAGCCAACGAGTCTATTCATTCTTAGCTATGGGTCGACATCTTGATAGACTTCATCAAGGGCCTCCCTAAGGTCCACGAAAAGTCCGCCATTCTCACCATCTGACCATCGTCGACCACTTCTCCAAATACACGCACTTCATTGCCCATTAGCCGCCCATACATGGCTGCTTCGGTTGCCCGTGCCTTCTTTGAGGGCGTTGTTTGTCTACACGACTTTCCCACCTTCATCGACAGCGCTCATGATCCAATCTTCACCAGTCACAGGGCAACTCAAATGGAGGCGGTCGATGCCCTCATGTGTGACTACGATGGCTTCCTCGCAGAGGTACGCGAGCGTATTCTCTAGCCCAAGCAGTATGCTAAGTGCTACTATGAGAACTATCATCACGAGCTTGAGTTCACGGTGGGTGATTGGGCGTGCCCGCTGGAGTTAGGTGGTGCCGCCAGGGGGGTGTCGGGCTTGAGGAGGTGCCGGGCGTGCCTACCGAAGGCGTAGGTGCACCCATCGCTGGGGCAGGCGCACTGGTAGGGTCGGACGTGGCCGCGCGTGGCGCGGGTGAACCTACAGGGGCGAGCCTGGTCTTGATTGTCAGGGGACCGAGTCCTACTAAAAAGTCCAAATCATTAGGAGTTCAGAAAAGGGATAGCGACCTCATCGAGGACGACGAGATGGGAGATCACGATACAATTTGTGTAGAGATCAAGGCATCAACATCTCTTGTGATCGAATGAATAACCAAGGAAAACATAATGAGAAGAATGGGGAGCGAGTTTATGGGTGGTGAAGGCGGAGAGGTTAGGATAGTAGGCACACCTGAAAACCCGAAGGTGCTCGTAGGATAGCATCGTAACATATAGGATGACGCAAGGGTTGGGTGCGGTGATGGCCTTGGTTGGATGGCGATTAAGGAGATAGGTGGCGGTGTGAAGGGCTTTGACCCAATACTGTGCAGGAAGGGATGTCTGGAACAATAAGCAACAAATGATGTTATTTGTAGTTCAAATAATAAGTTCGCTCTTATCGTTTTGAGGGGAGGTGCAAGGACATGACATTCGAAGAACAATGCTGTGGGTGAGGAAAAAGGTCCAAGTAGTCGAGTTGTCAAACTCACGACCATTGTCGCATTGTATGCTCTTGATGATACGCCTGAACTGGGTGAACACAAAGGAAAAGAAGTGTGACAGAGTGGTAAAAACGTCAGATTTCAGCCGAAACGAAAAGGACCACAAGTAGTGTGAAAAATTATCCAAAATCACTAAGTAATATTTGTTACCAGACATGTAGGGATGGAGATGTCCACAAGTCACAGTGCATGAGATCAAATTGATGCGTAGTACGAGAAAACAATGAAAAGGGTAGCTATATGTGGCGATCGAGCTCTGTGCCCTTATTACAAGGGATAGCTGAAGAGCAAGCTAGATGAGATAGAACGTCTAGGCCAATATGACCAAGGCGACGATGCCAAGTGGAGGTCGAGACAACAACCAACGCATGTGCAGGGCCAGGTGACATGGGGAGGCGCAGGGTGTACACTGGACCAACACTATTGCACCTGGCAACCACGTTCTTGAGCAAAAGGTCCTTCATAGAAACACCAAACAAATCAAATTCCATGGAGTAGTGATTATCAAGAGGGAAGCACCAGACAAAAAGAAGATTAGCGATAATATCAGGGGTAAGTAAAATGTTGTTAAGGTAGAATGGAGGTGACCAATGGAGAGGATCCATTATCAACAAGGATAGAGGAAGAGCAGGGTGCAACGGACGAAGGGTAGATATGATGCCGATGTTGGAAGTAGTGTGGTTGGTGGCACTTGAGTCGACAACCTAATCCGATACCATGGTAGACAGCTGGGAAAGAGCCATCGTGCTGAAGGAGGTTGCCAAGGACTGTTGATTCCAAGATGCATGCACGTCTGCATGGAGCGTGGGTGCCAACGCAGGAGGTGCCGGGATAGGCACTAGGGGTGACATCCACTGCGGCTGGTCGCCCATGGATCCGGTGAAGAAGACCTGCTAGGGACGCTGCTGCTGCTGAACCTCGTTCGTCGGACCGGGTCACATTGTGATGTGACCGATCCAAGGGCTGTAGAAGGGAGGGCCAAGTAGGAGTGGGTGCCTAGGCGGGGGCGCTAGAGGTGTGGCTGATGGTGTTGCCTTTGGAGCCATCGTGGCCTTCGCCACGCCACTTGTTGTGCCTATCGGAGGGGTTGGGGGCGCTGACGCCAGAAGGAGGGGGTGACAGTTGATGGGTCGGGGGTCCCGATCTTCTGTTAGGTTCACGATAACTATCGATTTGTCGGAGATTGGACACACTGATCCAGCTTTAGGTTCTGAACCCTGCAACCTTAGCACTTCTCAGGTATAATGAAGAACTTGAAAGTACGCAACTCAATTGAAGTTACAACTGCAAATGTATAATGAAGATCTAGAATGTGGGGTTCCACAAACCGTTGAGGCGGCGAAATTGTATACAACAGAATAATCTAAGCAAAACCCATCTAATCTAATAGATACTACTGAATATATAAACAAGAAAGATGGCTAGGCGGCGACCAAGGGGTGGTCGAGCAACCCTAGGGTGTACAAGGCCTTCGGCCCCAAAAATAGGCGTCACTGATTTCTGGACGTCATCTTGTTATGACGATTCCTTTTGACTCCGAGCGTATTTTGATGTGGTACTAGTTGGGTGGGAAAGCTTATCTCCTTATCTTTCAAACGATATCTATGTGGCCTGGCCGTCCGTTTTCGTGAAGCCCACTTTAGTTTGGGACTATCATTGATTGAGCCTTGATCATGTAGTTGGTGTCCATGTCCTCATCAACGGTAGCTTGAGCAGCCTTGACGGCGGCTTGTTCGGCCTAGGCGTGTTGCGTCTGGAGGGCAGCTATGCTGAGGTCGGCCATGGAGCAGATTGGATCTGCTAGGGGGGTGGGGCTGGTGGCAGTGCTAGGAAGGAAAGTGGAAGTGGTAGGGGAAACCTAGGTCTTTAGGCTTTGATACCATATTAAGTTGCATGCACCAACCAGTTCAACACGAAAGCTTAAGCTGATAGGAAGAGGCGGGCAATTCACTTATCTTATATTCCAACACTTCCCCTCACGTCGAGACTCTCTTAGCTCTAGAATATGAGCGAGCAACAATTATTTTATTTAATTGCCTAACTAGGATTCGAACTCGTGACCTCTGACTCTGATACCATGATGGAATATAAGCTGCCAGATATTGGATTGATAGTAGAGGTACAAGGGGTGTAGAATATATAGGCAAGGTTCGTCTAAGGTTTATAGAAAGCACCCAATTAATAGCGATCTTTGCCTAATCTATCATCAACTACCATAAACACCAAGACACACATGACATACATGATTAGCACATATGGCAGGCATGATCAGCCTAATTACATACTCTAATACATACCACTGTTAAAGTGAAATGATTTATATTACTGTATTTGCTAGAAGAATAACCGTTGGATTCACTGGGCTAACCCTAGAGGGTGGCTATATAGGGTTTATACATGGGCCACATGGGCTTAGCCTCATGGGCCTAATCCATATATTCTAACACCCCTCCGCAGTCTGAACTTCCGTCGCAGCGGAGTTTACAGACTGGACTCGAAAAGAAGTACATCACACAATATGATCCCCCCACAGACTCAACTAGCCACTACTGATGTTGAGGCTGGAGCGAAACTTGGCGAAGGTCGAGGATGGAAGACCCTTGGTGAAGATGTCGGCAAACTAGGAGGTGGTCGGGACGTGGAGGACCCGAACAGCACCGGCGGCGACATAATCGCGGACGAAGTGTAGATCTATCTCTACATGCTTGGTCCGCTGGTGCTGCACTGGGTTGGTGGAGAGGTAGACCACGCTGACGTTGTTGCAGTAGACCAACGTGCTCCTGGAGAGGGGACTGTGAAGCTCGGCGAGGAGCTGTCGTAGCCAGGTAGCCTCCGCCACACCGTTGGCCACGGCACGGTACTCCGCCTCGGCACTCGAGCGGGAAACGACTGGCTGGCGCTTCGACGACCAGGACACCAGGTTGCCGCCTAAGAAGACGGCGTAGCCGGAGGTGGAGCGCCGAGTGTCTGGGCACCCGGCCCAGTCAGCGTCGGTGTAGACGACCAGCTCGGAGGAGGTAGATCGATGAAGAAGCAGCCCGTAGTCGACGGTGCCCCGAAGGTAGCGGAGGAGGCGCTTGAGAGCCGCGAGGTGGGGCTCCTGGGGATCGTGCATATGGAGACAGACCTGCTGCACGGCGTAGGAGATGTCTGGCCTGGTGAAGGTGAGGTACTGAAGGGCACCGGCAAGACTCCTGTAGCCGGTGGGGTCCGCGACTGGGTCACCCGTGGCCTCAGAGAGCTTGGCCTGCGTGTCGACTGGGGTGGAGCAGGGCTTGCAGTCACTCATCTGGGCCCGCTCCAGGATGTCAAGAGTGTACTATTGCTGGTGAAGGAGGAGTCCTGAGGGGCGAGGCTCAGCAGTGACCCCCAGGAAATGGTGAAGCACGCCCAGATCCTTGACCGGAAACTCCCGCTGAAGTGCGTCGACGAGGCGACGAATAAGTGACGGGCTGGAGGTGGTGAGGACAATGTCATCCACGTAGAGAAGCAAGTAGGCAGTCTCTGCTCCATGATGGTGGACGAACAAAGACGTGTCTGACTTGGCCTCCATGAAGCCCAATGTCACCAGAAACGTAGCCAGTCTGGAGTGCCACGCCTGGGGGGCCTGCTTGAGGTCGTAGAGGGACCTGTTGAGCCGGCAGACCATGTCAGGGCGAGAGGAGTCCACGGACCCCGCCGGCTGACAGCAGTAGACGGTCTCGGTGAGGGCGCCGTGCAGGAAGGCGTTCTTGACGTCGAGCTGGTGAACTGGCCAAGAGCGAGCGAGGGCCAGCGAGAGCACCGTCCGGACGGTGGTCGGCTTCACAACCGGGCTGAAGGTCTCATCATAGTCAACTCCGGGGCACTGAGTGAAGCCCCGAAGAACCCAGCGAGCCTTGTACCGCTCCAGGGTACCATCGGCCCGCCGCTTGTGCGTCCAGATCCACTTGTCGGTGACGACGTTGGTGCCGGGCGGACGGGGCACCAGATCCCACGTCTGGTTGGCGACGAGCGCCGCGTACTCCTCCATCGCCTGACGCCAGTGGGGGTCCAGCAGGGCGGTGCGGACGGAGGAGGGTACCGTAGAAACCTGCGAGTCTCCGGTCGTGGCCGCCAGGACTCGGGGCGGCAGGGTACTAGCCGCGTGCCGCGTCACCATCGGGTGGACGTGCCGCGGGTCGCGGTGAAGGAGCGGTGGGTGGTACACCGGCGTCTCGACACGTGCCGCGGATGGTCGCGGCGGAGGTGTAGGTGTCCCTGGCGGGGACTGGGCCATCGGCGGTGCCGCCGGAGGAGAGGTCACCGGTGGGGACGACGGCGGCGGTGGCGATGGCGACGGTGGAGGTGCGAACCCCGGCGGCGGCAGTCGGCGCTTGTAGACGCGCACCGGCTGGGCGAAGCGGGCCGGAGGGGTTGGTACTCGCAGGCGGTGCAGTCCCACCACCCCCGCTCGGCCCGAGGGCGATCGGAGACGGGGCCTCGCGAAGAGGCGACACCACCGGACACGGGCAAGGCACCGGGCCGGGAGTAGGACCGACAGGCGGTGAGCGAGTACCTGTAGAGAGAGGAAGGATAGGTGGCTCGATCACCGCGTCAGTCGGAAAGAGTGAAGAGGTCACAGCAACGGTAGCCCTTGTGGTCCAGGGAGTACCCGAGAAACACACAGAGGGTGGAACGGGGTGCAAGCTTGTGAGGAGCAATGGCAGCGGTGTTCGGGTAGCAAGCACACCCGAAGACACGAATGTGGTCATAGCGCGGAGGGGTACTGAAGAGTGCCTGGTGAGGAGGGGGGGCCGGGCACGCAGTGGAAGGGAGACGGTTGAGGAGGTAGGTAGAGGTGTGGAGGCCCTCGGCCCAGAAGCGTGCCGGTAGGTGCGCCTGGAGGAGAAGAGTGCGGATCATGCGCTTAGCCTTGCCGTTCTGGGAGGAGGTATACGGGCAAGACATCCGCAACTGCATCCCGTGGGAGAGAGAAGGCGCGGGAGGTGGAGTTATCGAACTCCCGACCATTGTCACACTGGACGACCTTAATGGTGAGGCCGAACTAAGTGGACACCCAGGCGAAGAAGTGGCAGAGGGCGGGGAAAGCCTCAGACTTGGCACGCAAAGGAAAAGTCCACACATAATGAGAAAAATCATCAAGCACCACAAGATAGTATTTGTAGCCTGACATACTGGTAATAGGTGAAGTCCACAAATCGCAGTGTACAAGATCAAATGCATGAGTAGCATGCGAGGAAGAAGAAAAAGGAAGACGAACATGGCGGCCTAACTGGCACGCATGACAAAGATGCTCATCATGTGATCTAGTACATGGGATAGTGGCACTACGAGTAAGCTGCATCAAGGCATCGCATCCGGGGTGACCAAGGCGACGATGCCAGGTGGTAGAAGACGTGGTGGCAGCAAAAACAACAGCAGTGGCAGGTGACGAAGATGAAGAAGAGGTGGCGTGCGGAAGCTGAAGGGTGTAGAGGGGGTCGGTGCTGTTACATCTGAGGAGGGGGCGCCGAGTTGCCGAGTCCTTCACAGTAAGACCAGAAGAGTCAAACTCGACAGAACAAGAATTATCAGCAGTAAAACGGCGAATAGAAAGAAGATTGTGGACCAAAGAAGGAGCGACAAGAACATCGGGAATGCGAAAAGAGCCGGGAGGGCTGGCGGCACCCACAGATGTGACAGGAAGACACGAGCCATTCGCCACCATGATGGACGAAGGGAGAGAGGAAGGAGGGCGAACAGAGGTGAGTATACCAGGGTCGGGAGTGGTGTGGTAGGTAGCACCGGTGTCCGCAATCCACTCGGGACCCATCGGCGGAGTCAAAGTGGGAGTCTGGAAGGCAGCCAGGGCAGCTGCGTCCCAACCAACTAGCCCGGACGGTGGAGCAGACGGCGGCGTGGGCCACGACGAAGCGGTAGGCGTCGAGGTCCAGGGCGATGGAGAGGCGAAGGCGAACCCCGGCGGCGAGGTGAACCCCGGCTGCGCACCAGCGAACATGGCCGTCGGGGGACGAGCCTCAGAACCTGGCCCCTGGAACGACCATATGGAGATGCGCCCTGACCACGGGTGGTGGGAAGTGGGCCAAGGTGCACCCTGCTGGGGTCCCGGCGTCGGTGCATTGCCACGGGCACCACCGCCGGAACCACCACCACCACCACCACCGCGGCCACCACGGCGGCGACGGCCACCACCGCCCCCGCCTTCGCCACCTCGACCCCCGCCGCCTCTGCTCGGCCCGGGTGGATGAGGGCCAAGGGTAGAATGTGACGGAGTAGGTGGACGGGTCGGGGAGTGCTGTCGAGGAGGACGAGGACCCCGGGCCGGAGATCGATGCAGCCTGAGCACCCATAGTGATCTCCTCCAGGGCAAGGTCGTCGCAGACCTGGAGGAAGGTAGGGAAGGGACGCTGGCGCATGATCAACGACCGGAGGTGGGTGTAGCGATCGCTGAGGCCGCAGAGGACGTTGAGGACGCGCACGCGGTCCTCCACGGGGCAGCCCAGATCGCCAAGTGAGTCCGCCATGGTCTTCATCTTGCGGCAGTACTCACCGACGTTGAGGTCCCCCTGGACGAAGGTGTGGAAGGCCGCGTCGAAGGGCCCGCATCCTGGTCCAAGCATGACAGTCGCCGAAGCCACCTCTTCTTCTTCTCCTCAACAGGCACGGTCGGGCGGCTAACTTGGCGAAGACGCTTTGGGCGGGCACCCTCAGGTTTTCGGGTTTCCACTGGTTTATCGGGCTCTCGTCCAGCCGTGATGGCCATCAGCTCAGCATGGGTCGAGTCAGAAGATTCCCCAGCCAAGATACTAAGTACAACATCTATTTCTGCATCATTCGGACTAGCTGGCATCTCAAAGTGAATTTGCTTCTCGTCACCGGGAAGATTTTGAAGGGGAGCAATCAGAGCCTCAATCTCCTCGGGAGTGGGTCGCACTCTAAGACCCAGACCACCATCATTAGTAGGAGGGTTGGACACAAAATCAGAAAATGACTTATGAGGTGGCAGACTCCAAGCAGAATAGGCAACAGGAGCACCAACATTCGATACTCTACCCCTCAGAATCATGTCCAGTCGGCTCACCAGATTTGCAGTAGGAATTCTCTTGTTGGTGACCCGGGTGGAATCATTGACACCAGTGTACAGATACGCTGGATACGCCCTGTCTTTCAAAGGCTGTATATTCTTGAAGACGAAGTCAGCAACCACGTCTTCGGCGGCCAGACCTCTCTCCTTCAGCATACAAATCTCAGTGAGCAGAACTCTGGCCTCTGTTACCTCCAAGGGAGTCGGGGACTCAATCCAGCTCGGAGTGCGCACATCTGGCTGCCTCCCTGACTGAGGGGGGAGGGACTTGCAATGGTTTTCCACAATAAACCACTCAAGGCGCCACCCTTTAATGCTATCCTTGAGAGGAATATCGAGGTATTCTGTTTTCCTCCCACGGCGCATCTCCAAACTTGCACCACCTACGAGTTGATGCTGCTCCCCAGCCATCCCGGGCCGACAATGATACAAGTACTTCCAAATGCCAAAATGGGGAAGAATTCCGAGGTAGGCCTCGCACAGATGCACAAAGATAGAAATTTGCAAGATGGAGTTGGGATTCAGATGGGTCAAGTTCAGATTGTAAAATCAAGGAGACCGCGGAAGAAAGGAGAAATGGAAAGAGCAAGGCCGCGGATGAGAAAAGGAACATAAATAACGGACTCGTGGGTATCTTCTGTCGGAACATTGACCCCACGACAAACCCGCCAAGAGCAGAGCTCTTTCAGAGGAAGAATTCCAACTTCAACAAGATGGAGGAAGGTAGGGAAGGGACGCTGGCGCATGATCAACGACCGGAGGTGGGTGTAGCGATCGCTGAGGCCGCAGAGGACGTTGAGGACGCGCACGCGGTCCTCCACGGGGCAGCCCAGATCGCCAAGTGAGTCCGCCATGGTCTTCATCTTGCGGCAGTACTCACCGACGTTGAGGTCCCCCTGGACGAAGGTGTGGAAGGCCGCGTCGAAGGGCCCGCATCCTGGTCCAAGCATGACAGTCGCCGAAGCCACCTCTTCTTCTTCTCCTCAACAGGCACGGTCGGGCGGCTAACTTGGCGAAGACGCTTTGGGCGGGCACCCTCAGGTTTTCGGGTTTCCACTGGTTTATCGGGCTCTCGTCCAGCCGTGATGGCCATCAGCTCAGCATGGGTCGAGTCAGAAGATTCCCCAGCCAAGATACTAAGTACAACATCTATTTCTGCATCATTCGGACTAGCTGGCATCTCAAAGTGAATTTGCTTCTCGTCACCGGGAAGATTTTGAAGGGGAGCAATCAGAGCCTCAATCTCCTCGGGAGTGGGTCGCACTCTAAGACCCAGACCACCATCATTAGTAGGAGGGTTGGACACAAAATCAGAAAATGACTTATGAGGTGGCAGACTCCAAGCAGAATAGGCAACAGGAGCACCAACATTCGATACTCTACCCCTCAGAATCATGTCCAGTCGGCTCACCAGATTTGCAGTAGGAATTCTCTTGTTGGTGACCCGGGTGGAATCATTGACACCAGTGTACAGATACGCTGGATACGCCCTGTCTTTCAAAGGCTGTATATTCTTGAAGACGAAGTCAGCAACCACGTCTTCGGCGGCCAGACCTCTCTCCTTCAGCATACAAATCTCAGTGAGCAGAACTCTGGCCTCTGTTACCTCCAAGGGAGTCGGGGACTCAATCCAGCTCGGAGTGCGCACATCTGGCTGCCTCCCTGACTGAGGGGGGAGGGACTTGCAATGGTTTTCCACAATAAACCACTCAAGGCGCCACCCTTTAATGCTATCCTTGAGAGGAATATCGAGGTATTCTGTTTTCCTCCCACGGCGCATCTCCAAACTTGCACCACCTACGAGTTGATGCTGCTCCCCAGCCATCCCGGGCCGACAATGATACAAGTACTTCCAAATGCCAAAATGGGGAAGAATTCCGAGGTAGGCCTCGCACAGATGCACAAAGATAGAAATTTGCAAGATGGAGTTGGGATTCAGATGGGTCAAGTTCAGATTGTAAAATCAAGGAGACCGCGGAAGAAAGGAGAAATGGAAAGAGCAAGGCCGCGGATGAGAAAAGGAACATAAATAACGGACTCGTGGGTATCTTCTGTCGGAACATTGACCCCACGACAAACCCGCCAAGAGCAGAGCTCTTTCAGAGGAAGAATTCCAACTTCAACAAGATGGAGGAAGGTAGGGAAGGGACGCTGGCGCATGATCAACGACCGGAGGTGGGTGTAGCGATCGCTGAGGCCGCAGAGGACGTTGAGGACGCGCACGCGGTCCTCCACGGGGCAGCCCAGATCGCCAAGTGAGTCCGCCATGGTCTTCATCTTGCGGCAGTACTCACCGACGTTGAGGTCCCCCTGGACGAAGGTGTGGAAGGCCGCGTCGAAGGGCCCGCATCCTGGTCCAAGCATGACAGTCGCCGAAGCCACCTCTTCTTCTTCTCCTCAACAGGCACGGTCGGGCGGCTAACTTGGCGAAGACGCTTTGGGCGGGCACCCTCAGGTTTTCGGGTTTCCACTGGTTTATCGGGCTCTCGTCCAGCCGTGATGGCCATCAGCTCAGCATGGGTCGAGTCAGAAGATTCCCCAGCCAAGATACTAAGTACAACATCTATTTCTGCATCATTCGGACTAGCTGGCATCTCAAAGTGAATTTGCTTCTCGTCACCGGGAAGATTTTGAAGGGGAGCAATCAGAGCCTCAATCTCCTCGGGAGTGGGTCGCACTCTAAGACCCAGACCACCATCATTAGTAGGAGGGTTGGACACAAAATCAGAAAATGACTTATGAGGTGGCAGACTCCAAGCAGAATAGGCAACAGGAGCACCAACATTCGATACTCTACCCCTCAGAATCATGTCCAGTCGGCTCACCAGATTTGCAGTAGGAATTCTCTTGTTGGTGACCCGGGTGGAATCATTGACACCAGTGTACAGATACGCTGGATACGCCCTGTCTTTCAAAGGCTGTATATTCTTGAAGACGAAGTCAGCAACCACGTCTTCGGCGGCCAGACCTCTCTCCTTCAGCATACAAATCTCAGTGAGCAGAACTCTGGCCTCTGTTACCTCCAAGGGAGTCGGGGACTCAATCCAGCTCGGAGTGCGCACATCTGGCTGCCTCCCTGACTGAGGGGGGAGGGACTTGCAATGGTTTTCCACAATAAACCACTCAAGGCGCCACCCTTTAATGCTATCCTTGAGAGGAATATCGAGGTATTCTGTTTTCCTCCCACGGCGCATCTCCAAACTTGCACCACCTACGAGTTGATGCTGCTCCCCAGCCATCCCGGGCCGACAATGATACAAGTACTTCCAAATGCCAAAATGGGGAAGAATTCCGAGGTAGGCCTCGCACAGATGCACAAAGATAGAAATTTGCAAGATGGAGTTGGGATTCAGATGGGTCAAGTTCAGATTGTAAAATCAAGGAGACCGCGGAAGAAAGGAGAAATGGAAAGAGCAAGGCCGCGGATGAGAAAAGGAACATAAATAACGGACTCGTGGGTATCTTCTGTCGGAACATTGACCCCACGACAAACCCGCCAAGAGCAGAGCTCTTTCAGAGGAAGAATTCCAACTTCAACAAGATGGAGAAGATCTGACTCCGAAACAACATACATGTGGTTACCTGCAAACGGCAACTGACTGTTGGGGTCGATGGGAGGAATGATTGCCGCAACAGAATTCTGTATCTTCCGTTTGGGCGCCATTGCAATCTCGCCGGCGGATCGAGCAAGGGCAAAATTTTAGGGAAATAAGCGAGTAGTTCAAGGCGGAAATGCGAAGCTAGGGCTCAGAACTCAAAGGCGCGCGTTGACACTAGTATAAATGGGGTTTTCCTGGGTTGGGCACCATTTCTGAAAAGTGCCAAGTCACCACCCGTGAAAGCGAAATTTCCGACATAACTCGGTTGTTACCTCTAAAACGTCGGCAGTATCATCCATAACTCGGTCGTTACCTATAAAACGCCGATAGTATCATTCATAACTTGGCTGTTACTTCTAAAACGCCGGCAGTATCATCCATAACTCGGCCGTTACCTCTAAAACGCCGACAGTATCATTCACGACTCGGCTGTTACCTCTAAAACGCCGACAGTATCATTCATAACTCGGCCGATATTTTTAAAACGTCGGCAGCATCAGGCGCAAAGATGAACCATCAACTATAAAAAAGAACGACGGGAGAACAAAAGGTTGCCCAGAACAACTGGAATTTTTTCATTATATGGAGGAGGGAAGTTTTACACAAACTCAAAAGCCGACTCATTATGAGTCGGCCCTTCTTCCCTTTTTTACTACGTTACTTTACTCTACACTACATTACCTTACATTACATTACCTTATACTATATTACCACACTACACTATACTACTAACTACTACTACATTATTCCTCTACTACTACTACTGCTACTACTAATTATCCATACTAATATTTAAGCCAGTGGCGCTTTGCCACTAGCCTTGCTGCTGCCGCCGTCGCCGCTGCCGCCCTTGCCGCTGTCGTCGCCGTCATCGCCATCACCACCGCCATCGCCGCCATCACCCTCGTCGTCGCCGTCGTCGCCGTCACCTTCCTCAGACGAGTCAGAGGAGTTCTCGTCTGAGGAGACCCCCGACTCATCCGAGCCCTCGAGCCCGGAACGCTCGACGGCCCGGATGTACGTCCACACCTCGGCCGCTATCCCCTGGGAGTCGTCCGAGTCATTGCACGACACCAGAGGGGAAGCGTAAACCGGTGACCCCTCAGACTCGGAGGAGAACTCCTCCGAGTACTCGGAGTCACCAAAGTCCTCCGAGGGATAACTCGGCTCACGCTTACGCTTATCGCCGGAGTGGGGCGACGAACCTCGACCTTTCTTGTTGTTGCCCATGGTTGGTTGGAAGAGAAGAGGAGAGTGGGAGAAGAAGCAGACGATCGAAAAATGTGTGAAGACACCAACGAAGCAAACAATCTATTTATAGAGGCCGGAAGCAATTGTTCGTCTCCTACCACGACCACTGAACAGTCGCAAGTACTCAATAAGCAATTCAAATCGTCTGGAAACAAGACAGGCAGCAGACGCCGCTTCTCGTAACACAACACCGGTTGGACCAAGGTCAACTGCTCAGACGGTATGATTACACCTTGCGGTCACATCAAGTTACTACTCCAGAACAGAGTTCTAAACGCTTTGCGTACCAAGGCGCTCTCTGAACACACCCATTGGGGGGTAGCCAGGAATTATCAAAAGATTTTCTGAAGAAGTCATATCCATACAGTATACACAATGAATGTACTAAGACAAAAAAGAGGAGATTGGTAGAGATCGGAGGAAGTCCAAATATAGCTACTGAACCGCAAGTCTAATCAGTAGAGGCATTGAAGTACAGAGCAGGGTGATGACCAGCCAAGAGCCATATACCAAACGTCCAATCTGTCACCGATCAAATAAATTTCAAACCTAGCAGGACATGAGCAGATCACGTAGCTGGTTTCTAAAGCATGAAATGAAGACAACATGCTGATCTCTAAAGCATAAGCTGACGGTATAATGCTGATTTCTAAAGCATGAGATGAAGATAAAATTCTGATTTCTGAAGCACAGGATGAAGATAAAATGATGATTTCTAAGAAGCATGAGATGAGGATCTTCGAGTGGATTATTTTCAGTAATCCACTCAAAGATCGGGGGCTACACCCATTGGGTGCACCTCTGGTGCACCCAACGAATCCTTAATCCCAAAGGGCAGAATGCCAACCTCCAAAGTACAAGCCAATGACAGAGCACCGATTTCTGAAGTATAGGGTGAATACCGTCGAACGTGCCAAAGGAGGGTAACGAAAGAATGCTTTTTTACTGAATTACTCAGAGTTTAGAAGCGACGATCTGTCGGGTGTATTTTCAAAGCACCCATTACCAAAATCAAAACCGCAAACTGGACCTAGAATCTTCGGGCCGATTATTTCAAAATCAACTCAAAGATTGAGGGCTTGTGGGGGACAGATATCCCCCGGGTCCACTAGAAGGCAGAAAGGCCTCGCGAAGGGTTTTTGGGCTCATTATTTCGCAAGGCCATCCCTTCGTGGGCCAGAGGAGGAACAACTAGCGGAATGGATTGACGCAGGAAAGGATAGACTCAGGCCCAGACGGCTCATTGGATTTAAGTATTATTCGCAGCATTGATCCGATTCTCCCGCGCAGCGTCCTCAGACGTCGGAACTAAGTGAGGATAAGTCGGCAGGATTATAGGAAGATAAGTTGAGTCGGTTCACTATAACTTAGGCGTACGTTGTTATCATACACGCATGTAACGCTCCACGGTCGAGTATATAAGGCCTAGGAGGCACCCCATCAAAAACAAGTCACTCATTAGCCATTTACTCTATTCTCTAGCTTCCTTCATACTAGAGAACCCCCCTGTAACCCACCACATAAAAGATCCACACCAGGAAGTAGGGTATTACGCCTCTCCAAGCGGCCCGAACCTATATAAAATCGTCTATCGTCTCTCCTGCGTTCTGCACTAACCATCGAGCTACAGTCAACAACACCGTCCTAACCAAAAACACCTTGAGGGGTAACCCTGGGTGCGCGGTCGGGTCCCAAACACCGGCACAACCCTAGAGGGTGGCTATATAGGGTTTATACATGGGCCACATGGGCTTAGCCTCATGGGCCTAATCCATATATTCTAACAGTATTATCAAGCTAGGTACAAGTTTCTAACTAGCTTAGCTCGTTTTATGAATATGCAGATTCATTTTGAAGCAATCTTGCTCATTAGAACTGTCATTTTGTCACACATATGTGTCAAGGGCCTGGGCGTCTAGAGCAGGGGGCCCTCTACTACGAAGGTCGTAGCCGCGGTTCGTCGTCATCTCCGGCGTGGTTATCCCCCACAGCCATAGGCTTAGTTGGTAGAGAGAGAGAGAGAGATGGAGAAGAGATAACTTCTTGGCTGCCTTTATTCCTGTTTCCTTGTGCCGCATATAAAGGCATCGGCCTGCTGTATTTTAGGCAAGCTTACACATGGTAATACTAATCAATCACTAATCAATCCCTCCTTTCCTTCCTTCTACTTTCCTCAATCACTAATCAATCACTAATCAATCCCTCCTTTCCTTCCTTCTACTTTCCATTTCTCTATTTTCCTTTCTAGCCACTACTTTCCATATGCTCCTGCGGATCTGCGCGCCCTCCCAGATCGCGCTCCTGGCGATCTGCGCGCTCCTGGGCGCGGCGCCTGTGACGGGCGTGACGCTGCTTGGCGTACGAGCGCCCGTACATGACAGTATGAGTCTTTGTTCTTTGCTGAATCATTTTTTCTTTTAGTTAAGTTGTGCAGAATTCTCTTAAGTAAACTAGTGCATGAGTGTGATGGGCTATTTACACTGATGAGCCGGTCGGCTGTAACTTGGGATCAGAGCATTGCTAATCACACGATTATGCTCACACAAAAAGAAAAAAAACATGATCATCCAGTCCTTTAAGAATCAAAGTGTTAATCAGCAAGCTGGCTGGTTTAGCGTTTATGATCTCCAGCAGGTATATACGTCGTGTATACATGATGGGATGGTTGCTGTATCCATTTAAGCAGCTGACTTATTGTTTATAGTGCTTTTCACAACACTTGTTTAATGGAGTGCAGTAGTATAGTTGCAGTGAGAGAACTAGAGCAGTGTTGGCTTGGTTTTATTGCAGAATGAGAACAATTAGCAGACACATCGAAGGCTAAATACTGTCTTGTTTGTTCTAAATTCAATTTGAATACTGTGGCAATGAACCACGTTGATTATTACATAGAGTAATCAAATTACTTTATGTTGTCACTACCTATCTAATTCATATTCATTCTGCAGTTTCAGTTGGTAAACTTAAGCCATCGAGAGGTTCTTTTCACAGTTTTTACACATGTTTCTTGATGTCTTTGCAGGAGAAGAGGCAACAAATTCTGAATGAGATGAGAACATTATGTGAAGCATGTTGTTATCCTGGTTTAGTTGAATTCCAGGGTGCATTTTACATGCCTGATTCTGGACAAATAAGTATCGCTCTTGAATACATGGATGGTGGTTCCTTGGCAGATGTTATAAGGGTCAAGAAGTCTATACCAGAACCAGTTCTTTCACATATGCTACAGAAAGTATTGCTTGTATGGATCTTCCATGTCTTTTTAATCCATATCTGTAGTTTCTAGACATTAGTAAAAGCCATGATTTGGCTTTCTGTATATTTAACTTGGTGCATTCTTCTGTTTATAATTCGAAAGGGTCTGCGGTACTTGCATGAAGTAAGGCATCTAGTGCATAGAGATATAAAGCCAGCAAATTTACTGGTAAATCTTAAGGGCGAGGCGAAGATTACAGATTTTGGTGTGAGTGCTGGTTTGGACAATACAATGGCTATGGTATGCTACTTCTTGGCGATAGTCATCACAAATGTTCTTCTAGTGTTGCTTAATGTATGATAATTCTTTTCTGAATACTAGTGAACATGAAATAATATGGACTGAATCAGCAAAACATTTTCCTTCTAAATAAATATGTTCAGTGTGCTACCTTTGTAGGCACAGTCACATATATGTCACCTGAGAGAATTCGTAATGAGAACTATTCTTATGCTGCTGATATTTGGAGTCTTGGACTAACAATATTGGAATGTGCTACTGGAAAATTCCCATATGACGTAAATGAGGGCCCTGCAAACCTAATGTTGCAGGTGAGTTGGTTATTGGTTGGTTACTTGTTTGTTTCTTACTATAGACCTGTAATTGATGTTTGGATGAAATGTTGTCCTTTGACTAACGTCAAATGCTAGTACTCTGATATGCTGGTATGGGATAAATGGCCCACATGTACATGTCCTATGGGTTATGTTAGCTTTTTATGATACTTGTTTATTGACGTAGATTTTGCTAGTTGAATGCATGGATGGGTCATTAGGTGAGAACTGTCTCGTTGAGTCACTAGGTCGTGGGTTCGAAGCAACCTCTCCGCGCAAATGCGGAGAGGTTTGCCTTGGTTTATCCCTTTCCCAGATCTCATTCATGTGGGAGCCTCGGCACTGTGTCTGCCTTTTTTTTAATGCATGGATGGGTTCTCCACTTTCCCTGTAAAGTTTTCAGTCTATAAGTCATCTTACAGTGTAGTAAATGTTCGCCGTGAACGGGTCTCTAGCTGAGTTGGTTAGGTGGCTCTAATAGCACTCCTCAAGTTTTCGGTTTGACTTCTCGTAGGAGTGAATTTCAAGCTGGGTTTTAAACAAAATTTCGTGTCTGTCACATGCCAAAGCGCAAGTCTAAGGTCCAGCCCGAGGTCGTGTCCGTTCTGGTATGGTCCACATTGCCACTGTGTATGAGTGGTGTGGGTTCAACCTGCATGACAAGTTCTTCTTAGCAAAATGCCCGGGGGCTGTTTTATCTCTCACAGTTTGAGTTGTTAAATGTTCACTGCTAATACCAATTTGTGTTATGTTTCTGGTGGAATTGCTGGTTGTTGTGATCAGATTCCTTTTTAGTTATAGCAGGTTTTTCAAATTGTACAACAATTGTTAGAGAACTTAATTTTCTCTGTTATTTTTTCTTAATTGCTTTTCTGTAGCAGTTTAAAAAAGGCATAGCCAACACAATGCAACAACCACAACTGACCTTAGTTCTAGCTGCCCCTGCCCTCTGCTGCCTGCTCTTAGCTATAACGACATATGTTTATCGTATTGCAATATGTCATATGATGCTGTGATCATTTTAGTGACTATCTTTGTATAGTTATTTGCACTTCCCTATCTTCTTTCTTAACTTGATATCTTGTAATTCAGATACTTGATGATCCATCACCAACACCACCAGTAGATACTTGTTCATTAGAATTCTGCTCATTCATCAATGATTGCTTGCAGAAAGATGCTGATGCAAGGCCCACATGTGAGCAGGTAAAGATAATTAGGGTACAATGATTTTCGTATAATTTCAGTTGGGTAGATAGGGTTTCTTTTCTTTTTTTCTTGAAAACGCAGGAATGTAGATAAGGTTTCAATATATACATTTATCATAACTTTCATGGTCTCTTAGTTTTGGTTTAATCATAGAATGTCAAACTGCGATTTTCCCAATAACTTCAGCATGTCAGTGAACTCAAATAGATTATGTTTTATTCCATTATTACTTTGATTACACTGAATACGATTTGCAGCTTCTGTCACACCCATTCATCAAGAGGTATGCAGGAACTGAAGTGGACTTGGCAGCATATGTCAAAAGTGTAGTTGATCCAACAGAAAGGCTAAAGCAAATAGCTGAGGTGAGTCTTTCTAGCATATTTCAACTTTATCCTTTCATACTATAGATTAATGTAGGTTTGGTGACATTCTTTGTCCCTGAAATTAGCCCATCCCATTTCTCAATTCTTTAACAACAGTAGTAAATTCACCATTTTCAAAATTCTCAACATTAAATCTTTCAATTCTGATGCCACTAAGTATCCCACCAGACCTTCCTTTGGAAGGAACCCAATACCAAACAAAGTTCTTTTGACTAATGCCTATCAAGAGTTTTAAAAAAATATTAGAATATTTTTTCTCATGGTTTTCTATAAACCCACATAAGGGCCTGTTTGGTTAGCTCTCAATCCATGTGGATTGAGTGGGATTAGGTTGGTTTAAATCCCAATCAAGTCAAACACCTTAATTTTTTCCAATCCTATCCAATCCATGTGTAACGGGAATAATCGAACAAGGCCTAATTTTGCTCATGGTTTCCTATAAACCCACATAATTTTGCTCATGGTTTCCTATAAACCCATAACCTACAAAAAGACATGTTCAATAGATAAGCATTATTTGTCTCATTCCCCTCCTTTGCCTCTCAAATCTCACCTCCTTCACCATCGGGCTGCCAGGCAAAAACCTCGACGCCATTACCGGTTGAGGCTACGAACTTCGTAGTCGAGGCCCTCTCTCTTGGGTGCTGACGCCCTTGACAACCTGGTATCGGTATCCAGGAGATCCTCTTCGTTCGGACCAGCCGTCCCCATCACGCCCGGACCACCATCCCCATCAATCGTGCCTCCGATGGCCGACCTCACGACCAACGACCTCGCCGATCTCATCACCAAGCCCACCAAGTCCGTCAAGACGCTAAAGAACAAGCTGGACACCCTGGAGCAGCGCACCACCGACTCCTCGATGTCTGGCGCCAGAGGGTCGTTCAATGGCGAGCACCACAACGACCAACAACCGCGCTTTCAGAAGCTCGATTTTCGATGTTGGACGGAAAATCTGACCCACTGGTGTTCATCAATCAGTGCGAGTCATATTTTTATCAACAACGCATTGCAGCGGAGGAACATGTATGAATGTCGTCCTACAATATGGAGGTCGGCGCCCACCTCTGGTTCATGCAGGTCCAATGTGAAGAAGGTACCTCGTCATGGAGGCGCTTCACCGAGCTGCTCAACATCCGCTTTGGGCCGTCAATACGGTCCAATCCACTGGGCGAACTCGTCTCGTGCCACCGCACGAGCACCGCTGTCGACTTCCAAGACTGGTTTGAGGCCCTGCTTCCTTGCGCAGGCAATCTCTCCGAGATCGAGAAGGTACAACTGTTCCCCGCCGGTCTCCAGCCATCGCTCATCCTCAACGTCGAGATCCACAACCCGCAGTCACTCGCTGGCGGCATGAGCCTCGCACGCAAGCTGGAGCTACGCGATCAATGTGCGGTGGTTCCCGCGCCAGAGCCGCGACACGCGTCTTAGAAGGGTTTGCTCGACGCCGCTGCAGAGGTTGCTACTACCGGTGCCTGGTCAGGTGGGGCCCCTCTGCCCACGCCGATGACAGTGGAAAGGCACCAGGTCAGGCGACTGTCCCAAACGTAGATGGAGGAACAACGTCGTTTGGGGCTGTGCTTCAACTGCAACGAAAAGTTCGGGCGCGACCACAACCGTGTCTGCCATCGGATCTTCCTCATCGACCTGGCGCTCGAGGATGACGACGTGAACACCTGCGTTGAGACGACTGACGACGAACCATAGGTCCAGTGCACGTGATCACCGACATCTGCACCAGCGAAACGATGCAAATGCGCATCCAGTTGGGCGACGTCTCCCTCCTCGACCTCCTCGACTACGGCTCAACCCACAACTTCGTCGCGGTAGAGGCTGCCGGCCGCACCTTGCTCTAGCTTCACAATGGTGGCAAGCTCCACGTCACGGTGGCCAGCGACGACCGTGTTCCGTGCCCGGGCATGCCCCTCTGCCCCTCGCCGGCTACTACGTGGTCCTTGGCACCCAGTGGCTTGCCTTGCTGGCCCATCCTTTGGGACTTTGACGCCTTGGCCATGTCCTTCTGGCGCGGCAACCATTAGTTGCGCAGGCGGGGGTAGGCGGGACCGTCTAGCCTAGTATTGCATGCATGCACAGGCGACGATCTCATGCAGACCCTCCTCGACGCATTCACGACGGTCTTCACCGAGCCCAAGGTTATGCCCCTGCCTCGCTCCCGCGATCATGTCGTCACCCTGCTTCCTGGATAGTCGTCGATAGCCGTTCAACCCTACCTTTACCTTGTGGCGCACAAGGACGAGTTGGAATGTCAATGCGCCACCATGCTCGAGCAGGGCATTATTCAGCGGAGCTCCGCAGCGTTCTCATCTCCGGTACTGCTCATGCGGAAGGTCGATGGCACATGGCATTTCTGCGTCGACTATCGTGCCCTGAACGCGATCATAGTGAAGGACGCGTACCCGATCCTGCTACCTGACGAGCTCTGCGCCCGCTTCTTCTCCAAACTAGACCTCCGCTCTGGCTACCAAGTCCGGATGCGCGTTGAAGACATCGCCAAGACGACATTCCGCACATATGACAGCATCTATGAGTTCCTAGTCATGCCGTTTGGGCTCTGTAATGCCCCGACAACATTTCAGGCACTCATGAACGACATTTTGCAACCGTTCCTGCGTCGGTTCATCCTCGTCTTTTTCGACGACATCCTCATCTACAACAAGACATGGACCGATCATCTACAACACGTGCGTGCCGTCCTCGACGTCCTCCTCCACCACCATATCTTCGTCAAACGCTCGAAGTGCGAGTTCGGAGCCACCTCCATCTACCTCGGCCATGTCATCTCCGCTGCAAGCGTCGCCATGGATCCGACAAAGTTCAAGCCGTCGCAGAATGGCCGATACCTTGCTCCCCACGAGCAGTGCGTGGCTTCTTGGGCCTCGTCGGCTACTACCGCAAGTTCGCCATGACATTCAGGGCCATCACTACGCCCCTCACCGCTCTTTTTCGCAAGGAGGGGTTCGCCTGGTCACTCGAGGTTGAGGCGGCTTTCACGGTGCTCAAAACCGCCATCACCACAACACTGGTGATCGCGCTGCCCGACTTTGGCCAGCCACTCGTCGTTGAGTGCAATGCCTCGACGCACAGCTTCGGTGCCGTGCTCCTCCAAGAACAATACCCGACGGCGTTCTTCAGTGGGCCTGTTGCACCTCAACACGCTCCCTAGAGGCGTATGAGCGTGAGCTTATTGGCCTCGTCCTTGTCGTGCGCCACTGGAGACCATACCTTTGGGGCCGCCGCTTTCTGGTATGCACTGACCACTTCAGTCCCAAATTTTTGCTCGACCAGCGCCTCGCCACCATTCTGCAGCACCACTGGGTGGGCAAACTCTTGGGCTTCGACTTCACAGTGAAGTACAAAGTGGGCAACACCAACACGGTAGCCGTTGCTTTGTCCAGGCGCGACACAGTGGAGCCAACGCTTCTCGCCATATCTGGTCCTACCTTCAACTTCGTCGATCGTCTTCACCAAGCTCACGACACCCCGCTCTGGTCGCCCTCAAGGAGGAACTCGTAGCGGGCCAGTGCACGGGCTCCTGGTCGCTTATTGACGGGCTCGTGGCGTTCAAAGGCCGCCTCTACGTCCCACTTGCATTGCTACTCCTCTACGAGTTCGTCACCACCATACACGACGACGACCATGAAGGCGTCTAGCGTACACTGTGGCCTCCGCCTACGACGTGACTTCCAATCCCCCAACCTATGATGGACAGTACAAGACTATGTTCGCGCCTGCGCTACATGCCAACGCTACAAGTCGGGCCACCTACACCCAGCCGCCCTGCTACTGCCCCATCCTGTGCCAACGACGGTCTGGGCAAACATCGAGTTGGACTTCATTGAGGCACCCCCGCGTGCACACCCATACACAACGGAGTCAATGGCCCGGGTCTTCTTCGCTGAGATCGTGTGCCTGCAAGGCGTGCCTCTGTCCATGGTCTTAGACCGGGACCCTGTCTTCATCCATCTTTTGGCTGGAATTGATGCGCCTCATTGGAGCCAAGATGCACATGACAACGACCTGTCATCCGCAGGCCAACGGTTAGACGGAGGCCGCCAATAAGGTCATCACCATGTATATGCTTCACATGCTCTCCCTTCTCTTGGCTGATTCTTCCTTAAGGTGTTTTGCCCCACCTTCTCTTCTTCCTCTCCCTTGTATGCACTTGCTGATCTTGCACTCTGATTCTCTCTATCGGACCTGCTATCATTCCATCACAGCAAACTTCTCAGTTTTGTCAGTCGGTTCTGTTTGCACCTGCTCTTGGTTGCTTTGTACCACACTAGTAATTCTTTTGTCCTCATCAACTTGCTCCTGTATTGTGGACTCTTCCTTTCTTATCTACCTACATTCACTGACATTCTGATTTTCCCCAAGCTTAACATGAACTTTGGCCCATCCATCTTCCTGACTTGACCCTATAGTAGGAGGTTCCTATGTCCCTTGCTGTGGGCTTAAAGAAACAGCCTATTGGCACTTATCTCCCTCTCCACTGCTAGATTATTGTTTTCCCTATTGTATTTTGTTTTAGTGTAATGAGCCTTGGCCAGCCCATGTAACTCTATTTACCAATATATACAACACTTAGCCCACTATGAGTTAGGGTTTCCAACATTAGTATCCTGATTGGTTCTTCCTATCCCTCTCTCCCTTCCCTAGCCGCTGCTGTGCCCCCCATGCCGCTCCCATGGCCAGCATGCCACCTCCCCCCTCTCACGCCTCTAGGTCACGGTGGCTGTGCCACCTCCCTCCCACGTCGGTGCCGATGCTCCCCTACTGTTGGCCTCCTTCGACGCTGTGGCTGGCCGCCATCGACTCGCTCTCCGCGTCCCTGCCCCTCTACCCTGTCGCTAGTGCCCTAGCCGGCCTGACCGCTAGCGCTCCAGCCCCAACCGCCCATGTTGTGGCTGCCCTTGGCCCAACCCTCTCTGGCTTGGGCGTCGACGAACAAGGACCGAGCTTGGCAGACCCTGACCTCATGCCTCTTCCGGCTCTGCTCCTGCCCTCCAATGTTGTCGTCGCTCACTCCATCTTGGCCGTAGCCCTCACCGCTGCCAAGGCGGCTATTGTCGTTGATCGGGAGCACGAACGTGCTGCTACCCTCGCTTGGGAGCATGAATGCACCGCGTCAGATTTCCTCTCCTTATAGTTGGATGTCGTTGAGCGTCACCTGCTCGGCTCTCCCTGCATTGAGCCCCTCCTCGCGCCCCCTGTGGCTCCTCCTTCGAAATATGAGGCTGTCGTCATCGCTAACCTCCATGCACATGCGACTGGTGCTTAGAACATTTGCTCTCTGGTTCCTGTCATCCTTGACCTGATTTCCTCCACCTATGTCAATGGTCAATTGAGTTTGATCCTTTTGGCTTGTCCGTGAAGGATCTCACTACCTGAAGTCTTCTCGCTTGTTGTGATAGCTATGTGCCCCTGTACATCTAGTGACTGCCTGCATCCACATTCCCACATCTTACTTCCCCTACATCATCGCCTTCGTCATCGTCACATCCGCATGCTCTGACTACTACCACTACATCGGATACTTGGCATTGTCGACTTGGCCATCCTAGCCTTGTTGTGTTGTCCAAGATGTGCAGTAGTTCAGTCATTTCTTGTACTAGGGGCACCCTTGAGCGTCTATGCCACACCTGTCAGTTAGGTCACCATGATCAGCTTCCTTTCTCTATCTCTTCCTCTTAGGCTGTGCATAATTTTGATCTCATACACTATGATTTATGGACCTCTGCTGTTACCAATGTTTCAGGTTATAAATGTTGTCCAGTGATTCTTGATGATTGCCCTCGTTATTCGCGAACTTGTCCATTGCGCTTGAAGTTTGACACTTTTGCGACTCTTCTCCACTTCGCTTGGTTTTCCACTCAGTTTGGTTGCACACCATCAAGGTCGCCCCGTTTGACAATGATCGTGAGTTTGATAGCTCATGATCCTTCTCCCATGGGATCCAGCTCCAGATGTCCTGCCCGTATACTTCCGCTCAGAATGGTAAGGCTGAGCGCATGATTCGTACAACTACGTCATGTGTTCGCTGCTATTTCTGGCATTCGTTCTTGCTTGCTACTGGGCTGACAGCCTCCACACTGCCACCTATCTCCTTAACCATCTTCCTACTACAACGACTCGTGCCCCCACAGACTCACCCTATTTGCTCTTTTTGACACCACTCCCTCTTAAGGCCATCTCTGCGTTTTTGGATGTGCGTGCTACCCCAACCTTTCTGCCACTACCCATAAGATTGCTCGATCTGTTGGCATCTTCCTCGAGTACTCCCCTGACCATAAAGGGTACTGGTGTCTTGACCTCGCCACTCATTGTCTCTTAATCTCCCATCATGTCATCATCGCGGGGTGTGCATGTGACACCTGTTGAACTGCGTAAGCGATGTCGGGCCAGGTGAAGGTGAGGTGCTGTAGAAATCTGGTAGACCCTCACGTCGTCGACTGGGGTGTCGTTGTTGTCGGAGACCTTTGCCTGAGTCCCAATAGATGTGGAGCAGGGCTTGCAGTCGCACATGGTAGCCGACCAGCCCGTGTTAGAACGTCGATGGTGTACTGGCGTTGGTGAAGGAAGAGGCCTTGGGGCGGCGCTCCATGATGACCCTAAGAAAGTGGTGGAGGGCCTTGGTCCATCACGAACTCCCACTGTAGGGCGGCGTTCGTGCGCTTTAGGAGGGCGACACTAGATGCTGTGAGCAAGATGTCGTTGACGTAGAGGAGGTAGATGGTGTTGTCGCAATGTCGAATGATGAATAGGGACATGTCCGACTTAGCCTCGACGAAGTCGAGGGAAACCAAGTAGTAGGCGAAGCGATGTACCAGGCCTAAGGTGCCCGCTTGAGGCGATACAAAGAGCGGTAAAGCTTACACACTACCCGGGCGAGGATTCGACAAAACCGGCGGGTTGGCTGTAGGCCAGAGTGTTGTGAAGTAAGACATTCTTGATATCTAGCACAAAGCAAAAGTCCAAAGAAAGGGTGAAAAATCATCTGACCAAGTAATATTTATATCTCTGAAAGGCTGAGAACATGTGTGTACAAGATCAAAGATGTCTGAGTAGCCTGGGTGGAGGAACTAGAGAAAGGAAGACGAGCATGATGACCTAGCAGACAAGCATGACACATGCTATCAAAATGGCCCATACTACAAGAAATGACAGAGCTGCTAGATAGCTTGGTAATGACATCAGACCCAGGATGGCCGAGATGACGATGCCAAGTAGTGGATGAGGTGGTGGCAGCCAAGGTATGCGAGGATGTGACGATGGAGATTCTAGATTATGTTGGGAGCGACAAGAACAATTTTGAGGTGGAACGGTCCCGGAAGAACCCGAGTCACCTACTGAGGTAACCGGATGGTGGAACCGTTTCCCACAACAATAGAGGATGGTACAGGTGGATGAGGATGACAGTAAAAATGTGAGATAATGTACCAGCGTCAGGAGTGGTGGTAGGAAGTCGACCTCTTCTCGCGCAGCAGACCAGAATGGGAAGGCTCCATGTCAGCACTCGTGCAGGCAAGGGATCCTAAGTTGGAGCGTAGATCAGGAGTGGAGGGAGGAAACTGGGGTGGAGGCGCACGAGTTGAGAGAATTGGATATGGTAGATGGACTACGGTGTGGACCGCCGCCGGTGCCCGCGGGGTGGGGGTGGCCTACGGGGGAAGGATTGAGGGGAGGTCTATGGCGCCGGGGGTGGCCGATGGGAGGGAGGCCTGGCTGGGTGCCTTGGCGGCTATGAGAGGAGGGAGAAGAGAGTGGCTTGATACCATGTTGGATAGAATAGAAACCCCAACCCTAGATTAGGGTAGGCTTATGTATTTTTTTAAGAGTATATGGGCTGGGCTCTTTGCATGAAAAACCCGTGAAGTTTAAAAGTTTGACCATCAAACAACCAACTAACATTATGACAATGATTGTTTCCTTTTATGTATGTACGATCTCTACCCCGACGAGCATGTAATTCTGGATGCATTATTGGTTAAAGTGCCCAAAGTTTGACCAAATGTATATTTTCGTCATCAAATAAGTATATGGTGAAAACATATAACATGACAAATCTAATCATACCTATTTGATGTCATAACTATTTATATTTTTATATATAATTGGTTAAATTTGAGATACTTGAACTTGATAATGTGCTAGAATTGCATTTTTTCTGGACAGAGGGAGGACAGTCAGGCAGTTGACTAAATCACGATGAAAAAATGCTCTTTTTAGCATCATCTCTACTATGCATAAAATATAATGTTGTTTTCGTAATGCCAGATGCTTGCTATACATTACTACCTCTTGTTTAATGGACCTGATGGGATTTGGCATCATATGAAGACATTCTACATGGAACAATCTACTTTCAGGTACCTTAAGTTAGTGTTACAATTGTAAGCATCAATGCATAATAGAGAACTACATGTGTATCAGTTTCATTGTCTTCAAAACTAATTCTATATCCTGAAACTACTGTGATTCTGGTAGAGTTTCCAACTAACTAGAATTGTAATCCATCTCTTAGGATTAATCTACTTATATGCAACTTGAGACAACATGTGGGCTTTTGGCCCAGTTGGTTTGATGAATGAACAAGCTAGGATTGTTCTTTTGGTTGTGCAATGATATGATTTTATATTGTTTATGAATGGGCAATTTGAAGATTTGACAAAATTGCGAGTTGCTGAAATTTTGTGTAGTTACATGCTCAGTTATATTTTACTTGCAAGTTCTTTTATGCTAGGAAGTAACTGGAACCTTTTCCAACTGCATTCTTCTGAATGTTTTGAATCTCTTGTAGTATTACACTTTATTACATGATAATTATAATTGTGCTGAAATGTGCCTCTGATCAGTCTTACAATTCTTGTTTTGACAGTTTCTCAGAGAACGTGTATGTTGGCCAAAATGAAATTTTTGATATTTTGTCAAATATAAGGAAAAAGCTAAAAGGTGATAGGCCTCGAGAGAAAATTGTTCATGTTGTCGAAAAGCTACATTGTCGTGCAAATGGTGAAACTGGGGTTGCAATTCGTGTGTCTGGTTCTTTCATTGTGGGAAACCAATTTCTTGTATGTGGCGAGGGGATAAAAGCTGAAGGGATGCCTAGCTTGGATGAGCTCTCTATTGACATTCCAAGCAAACGCGTAGGCCAGTTCAGAGAGCAGTTTATCATGCAACCGGGAAACTTAATGTCATGCTATTACATATCAAAGCAAGATCTGTACATTATCCAATCCTGATTGAACATATTATTTGTAAGATTATTCTCTGAAGCACATGTATAGAGGATTTAGAAGAATTCCTTTCGAGTCTGGTTTTGAATCTTTATTACTGTGAAACTGAAATTTTAGGCCAAACCTCTGACAAGAATTGAAAAGTTTAAGTCTTAAACTATATTCATGTTTAGAACAGTTTTTATATTTGGTTGGTATTAATATTTTTCGTTTTGTCGTGAGACTATATTCATGTTTAGAACAGTTTTTATATTTGGTTGGTATTAATATTTTTCGTTTTGTCGTGAGGTTCAAGAGGATGTGTGATTTGAGTAATGGCTGAAATTTATTATTTTTATGAGTTTTCACTCGTCTCCAATTTGTTATGCCACAGACTACACCTTGTTCCTCGTAAGGGAGCAGTCCTGTTTTCTGTGTGGTAATGGTAGATGGGTTTAAATTATCATGCAGTTCCATCGCTCTATTTTTTTCGTGACTGTCAATTAATTTGTGACGCAATACATTGGCAGGGTTTGTTTTAGCTTTTTTTAATTGTGGTCTAGCAAATACTCGGTTTTTTTAGTTCGTTTTTATAAAAATTGCTTTGGTAATTTTTTTTCCAAAATCAACATGAACATATAATTGGCTGAGATAGTTTAGTTTGGCTGAGTCGTCGTGATAGTAGGAACCTATCATTTATTATATCTAAGACTAGCTCTAGCAATCTTCTCATCTCACTCCCTATCCTTATCTTGCATGCTCTAAGGGTCTGTTTGGTTTCTATAAATATTTAGTTTATGGCATATTGGATGTTTAGATAATATTTAGAAATGTTAAATATAGTTTAATTATAAAAATAATTACATAGATAACAAATAAATGATAAGATAAATCTATTAAACTCAATTAGTACATGGTTAGGCTATATGAAGCTACAATAGTCATTTGTTAATTATAGATTAATTATGCTTAAAAATGTGTCTTGTTATTTACTTTTTGTCTATGTATTTAGTTTTGTCATTAGGTTATATTAATATTCGTATTTTGCATTGAAACATTCGATGTGTCACAAACTAAACATTAGTCCTTCGAACCAAACACCCCTTGAAGTTAGCCGACTAGTAGTCTTCACACTGCACCATGCGAAATGGAGTTGGGCTATTCCTCTCCCTTTTCCTACAACGTTCTCTCTCCTTTGTGCTCGTGTTGTGCTTGTGTGGAAGTGGGAGTGAGTTGCCGTGAAATGGCTTGTGATGGCATGAGGGAGCCCCTTGCCCCTCTATTTATAGGCAAGGTGGGGGATTAGTGGGAGGAGGCGTGGATTAGTGAGAAATAAGCATGTATTAGCTTTGTGTTAGGGGCCTTTCTCTTCCGAAGGTCCTCAAAAGCACAATTAACCCTTTGTTTTCAGCATAAGCTATTAGAAGGAGCTTCGTCTTTAGGATGCAAGTCCTTTCTTTATGATGAAGGCGTACGAGATGAAGGCATGGACAAAGGATGACAAGAATAAACGTCGAAGCTATCGCCAGATTGACAGCTTTGGCTTGTAATGGAGATGAAGCATGATGATGATGCTGATCGAAGGGGAAAAAGACTGCTTAGTCCTTAACGACTTATATTATGATCATAAGTGAGTATTGGGGATATAAATGTAATTTTACCCGGGCTGCGTTCCGTGCCTATAAATAGATGAACAGTAACATCGTACTATTCACGCTGGATTGTAATCTCTCTCGTGTCAACACCTTTGAGCAAGCCGAATGTATCAATGTAATATGAATTATGTTTATACTCTTATAAACAATGTCAACATGAATAGATAAATGATTTGTATTCATAACATTTATGTTTATGTATTCTAATTTGTTCATAAGATGATGAAGGCACGTCCTTCATAACCTTTGTTCGATGACCATTGATTCTGAGGAGAAATAATGCTTCGGAGGACGAAGGTCCTTCATCCTTAACGATTGTGTTGTCTTGTTCTTGATTCATAGCATTTGAGAACAAGTGACCAACATTGGCGCCCACCTCCGGTGAACTCACTTCCACAACCTTCGACAAGCGTTCGCCTTTGTCATGCCGCCGAAGAAGGCAACAATGCAGGGGCTACTCTACAGCCACTAGACACCAATCAGAAGATGCTCTCACTAAGAGAAGCAATGAGCTAGAAGAGAAAGGCTACCAGCCCAACGCCTCAGGAGGAGTTGGACCAGGAGATCAGAGACCTAGAAGCGATACATCAGCAAGTACAAAGGCAAAGGGAGAAGATGATTTGGCTAGCCAAACTTTAGAGGAAGATCGACGAAGCCGCTGAAGAAATGCGCCACATCGAGCAGGACGATCAAAGGTTAGGGCCTCAACACAGAGAGCTTCGTCAAGAAACTCCAATCAACGATGATGGATGGTATGATGACTTGTACCATGGTAATTTTGCTTTTGATGATGCTTCTCCCTTGGCAGCAGAGTTGCAGGCTACCCCATGGCCACCTTCATACAAGCCGCCACAACTCCCATGTATGATGGGCACTCTGACCCGAAGCAATCCTCATGAGCTACGAAGCAACCATATCATCATATGGTGGCAACACTGCTGTCATGGCAAAGTCCTTCGTCATGGCAGTCAGGAGCGTGGCTCAGATTTGATAGTCTTCTCTTCGACCAGGAACAATTGCATAATGACAGAAGCTGAAGGATATGCTAGTCACAAGCCTTCCAGGGCTTCCAAACAAAGCCAGTGATAGCTCAAGCTCTATTCTAGTGCACGCAAGACCATGAGGAGTACTTGCAGGCATACGTCCGAAGGTTCTTGCGGTTGAGAGCTCAGGCGCCAATGGTGTCTAATGAAATCGTCATTAAGGCCATGATCAAGGGGCTTCGACTAGGACCAACAACACAATATTTTCAAGAGATGGATGAATACATCCAAGCTAACAATGATTTCCACTAGAGAAGGGAGGAAGCGTACATGTATTCTGAGATTACTAGGGGCTTTAGAGGAAGACTCTACCCCAGACATGTTAGAATGATCCACAATCCCAACACAAATGACGACAGGGAAAATCATACCTAGAGCAGCCAGCAAAGCTCGCAATCTTTGGGAATGCAGCAAACTTCCTACAGGCCACCAGCCCTGAGAGGCAAAGGGGGGAGAAACTTCGGAGGAAGGTTTGGAACTCAGCCCAGGAGATTGTTCTGCTTATTCTGTGGAGAGGATAAGGGGCACACGACAAGGACGTGCCTAGTCATGATCCAAAAGCAGAAGGAGATCGCTGAAGCCGAAGCACGACAAAACCAGCCGAAGCAGGTCTTGCATACTGCTTCATGTTATTCCCCATATATCCCTGAATATGTGGGCAATCAGCAACCTACGACGTCCGTTGCTTCGGCGAGTCATTCCCATGCTTCCTGGGCTCAGTTGCCACCACCACCACCACTGCCGCCTACCTTGGTCCATAACCAACAACCAGAAGGACATCGTCAGGCGCAGCAAAAGCGCGATACTCGGGAGGAGTTTGAAGCTTGCACAATCAACAACACTGTGCTCGAGTCAAGGCACATCTACTGAAGGTGGCGCAACGCTTCGACCAGAGAGTGTCCTAATCCAATGTATTTTTACCTTTTTGCTTTCTCCTCAAAAGACAATCCAAGGAAGTTTAACCTTCAGCTTAATGTAATAAGTCTGTGGTTACGCCATCGAGTGTAACAAAAAAGGATCAAGAAGCTCCAAAGTCATTCCTAAGGGAATGCAGAGCTAAGTTACCACCTAAGTGAAAGGTGAAGAAGCTCCAAAGTCGTTCCTAAGGGAATGCAGAGCTAAGTTACCACCTAAGTGAAAGGTAAAGAAGCTCTAAAGTCGTTCCTAAGGGAATGCAGAGCTTAAATGCCACCTAAGTCAAAGGTGAAGAAACTTCAAAGTCGTTTCTAAGGGGATGCAGAGCTTAGCTCCGAAGTCGTTCCTAAGGGAATGCAGAGCTGAAATACCACCTAAGAAAAAGGTGAAAAGACTCCAAAGTCGTTCCTAAGGGATGCAGAGTCTTATTTTTTATGTTTCGTGCCCCAACATCATTTGCATCACACCATCACATCATATGGCATCATACAGTACTGCCATGCGAAGTTTGTGCTTCCGACAATACTATTCCTACGCAATGTTTACAGCAAGGATCAAGCATCACACAGTAGCTTCGGCGAAGAAGGGAGATTTCTTTCCGAAGCGTGAAAAGAAGGGAAGGTGTTTTTTTACCGCCGGCTCAAAAACGGTATGTACGAGGGTTCCACGCTTCAAAAAGAAATATATTACATCAAGATGCATACAAATTGTTTACAAGTGTTTCTTACAAAACCAGGAATCATGTTCAAGGACATTAAACTAGCAAAAATACAAAGTTTCAATCTTCCCTAAGGACTTTGTCGGCAGCTTCGTTCTGAAGCCTATCAACAGCTTTGTCAATAGCGTCATTAGCAATTTTAATTATGTCGAGTGCCTCTTTGACGGATGGGTCAGCTTCGGGGTTATATGGTTCGGGAGGTAGAGAAAGCTCAGCTGCATTGAAACACAAATATATATCAGAGTCGAAGCTGAAAAACTTACGTAAATGAGTTAAAAGTGCATACCTATAAGCCTAGCCCGCTCGACAGCTTCCTTAGCTCTCTTTGCTTCTTCTAAAGCATCATGAGATTCTTTATCATTTCTTTTGATAGCTTCATCAGCAATTTCTCGTCCACCCTTCAGCCATACTTCGGAATAAAATTTCCCACCTAGGGTAGTAGCTTCGGCTGAAGGGTTTCTAATATCATCGGTTGAGAAGGCGAAATCTGGCTGAGCTATAGCCTTAGCATGATCGCAGCCAACCTTCTCTAAGATGGACGTAGCCCCACGGGCACCAGCGAAAGCACAAAAGTCCCCCCTGTCGCTAAGAACCTCCTCGAAAGCTTCAACTTTGCCATTTATCCATTGAATGACTTCATCAGGATTTCCACGAATAAATTTTTGCTCAGAGGAATATGCTTCAACCTTAGAAAAGCTGTTCTTTCATAGCATTTTTCCTTAGCGACACGAAGCTCATCGACATTCTTCTGTGCTCTTGATCTTTCAATTTCACAAATTTCGTGTTTCACCACTTCCACATTAAAGTTATCAGTTGCTTCGGCAACTTTCTTCTTTAGCTCTTGTACCTCTGCTTCATGAGCTTTAGCTTGAGCACAAAGCCTGGCTTCACTGGATTTCAATTTTTCTACTAAGGAGAGTAGGATTTTATCCTTCTCAAGAGCTTCGTTTCTTAATGTAATGACCTCCGAGCGAAGGTTTCCAAGCGCTATTCGGCAGCTGTCATCTTCTGCATCTTTCTGGGCTTTTAGAGCCTTGCTTAGAATCAAGCCCTGGAAAACAAAGAGTGAACACATAACGACGATAAGAAATACCACAAAAACAGTTTATTATAACACAAATTGCGAAATAAAAAGCCAAAGTATACAAACCTTCAGGCTGTTGTAGGCAAGGCTATATGCAAGCTGATCCTTGCTCATCGTAGATAAGCCGAGTTCAAGCTTGGGATACCCCATGTTATCCATCATATCTCGGCAAACACTGATCTCCTTACCGTCAGGTAGACAATAGAGGAAATCATTATCGTTATCTCCTCCATATACCAAGGATCCCTGGGGGTACTTCAGCTCCTTAGCATAATGTTCAATTTCGGCAACTTGCTCTGCTGATAGTTGCTTTATCGAAGCATGTCGAACAATAAAATTCAAATCACTCTTCGAAGGTACTTCGGGAGCAGGTGCCGAGGGTTTCTCTAGAAGGCTCTCTTCCATAATATTTTCTAGTGCAATTTTCGAAGGTCCTGCCTTGGCATGAGCAGAAGTAGTGGTAGTGATCATCTCTGTGACATCTTCAGTTTTGCTGCCAGAAGCTTCGGCAGAAGAAGGAGGCGGGGTTTTCAAAGATTCTAAAACAGCGTCCAAAACACTAGCCATCCTCCTCTTCCTTGGAGTTCCTGTGGTAGCTGACAGCTTCGGCAGCGCTGTCACCATCGTCTTAGGCTGCTCTGGCACCTTTTCTGCTATCTTTTTCGGTTCTGGCTCTCTGGCCGCTCTATAATGGCTTCAATAGGCATAGCACGAGCAGTCTCTATGGCTAGGGGGGTTGTTGTCGTCCTTTCATTTGGAGCTCTGTTTGAGGTGAAATAGAAATCCTAGAGAAAAGAAGTGAAGGAGCTATGATCCCAAGAATTAGTCAATTGGGTTATGCTCTAATTATGTTTGTCTAAGTGCTAGGGAACCTCTCAAGAAGAGTCAAGAAGAGTTGAAGAAGTTTGGCTCAAAAGAACCAAAACTTGGGCTGGTTGGGCATGCACCGGACAGTCCGGTCCAACCACTGGACAGTCTGGAGCCTTGTGCGTGAACTGCCTAGCCTCGGCCTCTGCTCGGACACGTCGGCTAAAATTCACCGAATAGTCCAGCTGATCACTGGATAGTCTGATGTGATAGGTGACCAAAGGCTACTTGGCCATGTCAGCGGCGCCAACGGTCTATTGGGTGCACTAGACAGTCTAGTGCCCCCGAAGTGAAAAGCGCCCAATCAATGATTCAGTGACCGTTACTACCTGGCTGCCTTGTGGTGCACCGGTGCCCCTGTAGAAGTGGTAGTTTTTTTCTAGGATTGAGATCTTTGCAAGGAAAGCGACAACGGCTAGGTGTTCTCTTAAGGCTATAAAAGGGACCCCTAGACACCCATATGGAACACACAAGTGCAGCCAACAAGTCTGTACATCATTGTGATCATATTCTTTCTCTCCCTCTCTTGTGTATCTCTCTAAATTGTGTAGAGGTGTAATTATAAGCCTTTAAAGAGAAGGGAAGTGCTGCTGAGAGCAAGAGCAAGATCTTGAGCAAGGTGTCTCTCTACCGGAGTGCTGTCAAGAAGTTTGTAAGGAGTCACGACAACATTGTAACCATCATCAACATAGTGGAAAGTTCTATCTATCACATTGACATATCTGAGCAAACAGAGGAAGGAGTTGAAATAGACTTCAAGTCAAGGTGTGGCTATCTCCAAAGAATTTGGCAAGCATTTCAGGCTTGGCCGAACCTCGAGATAAATCCCTATGTCTGTGTGCTCTGCTCTGTGCTGTGTGTTGTCCTTCTATCTTATCTGCTTTTAATACTTGCACTTCAATACTTATCTGTGGTATAAGCTGTCTTTGAAGTGTAGGATATTTTGAGACAGGAACTTTATTTCCGCTGCAACCTACTCGAAGTGTTCTTCAATCCACTACGATTCAATCTTCGAGTAGAGTAAGAATTCCTAGTTTTAAGTGATAACTTTTATTCACCGATTGAGTATCTGCCACGATAATCGCTTCTTCTGGACGGTCGGGCAAAGAAGCTTCATAAGGAGATGCATTGGGAAATTATGGAGATAACCCTACTTGAGCTTCACAATGATCAAAGGATAACTTTCGCACGACCAGATCTAAACATGGAGGAAGAATTGTCATCACATTTTTGACATGTTTCACCCAGTCATCTTCACAGCCAACAGAGATCAACCACCAAAATATTGTTCCAGATGCAACATGGCTCAATAAACCCTCAATCGAGATTCTAGGGTCGTTTACATTGTAATGAATCTCCTCACAAGCCCTAGCAAAAATCTAGCTAAAAGAGGGCCTTACATCGAACATCACTGTCACCTTCTTCATTCGATCAAAATTACATTCCCATAAACATCTTCCTCCATGCTTCCTCCATGGTATAATGTTACTAGGGTGTCCATCTATTGCAAACACAAATTCATAACTCAATAACACTATCAACAAATCCCTAACTAATTACTAACCCCTAGTACTAATCTACTAATGCCTAAATAATTACTAAGTAATGGTTAAGTAATAACTACTTACTAAGTAATAATTATATACTAACTAATAACTTTCCACATCTAACATAGTTATAAAATTCTATGAATATGACAAGAGCGATGGGTTGTACCCGAGGTTGAGTGGAGTCAATGTGCCAGTGGTGGTGGTGGTGGAGTTGGATAGCCTCCTGTCAAAAATAAGCAACATAGCACTGTCAGTAAATAATTCGACAACACCTCCTCTATACGGGGAGACTTCTAAAATCTACATAGAAATTAGCAGCACAATGGCTGACATACACACTCAGTAGCAGACAAACAACACGATGGTTGCATGTACATTCAGTCACTGCAAATAACAACTAAATGGCAATATACTTAACTGCACCAACTAAATAACAAAATTACAAGCTAACCAACAAAAATGAACATGTATGTACCTAACTAATTAATTTGATAACAAAATTATAAACTAACAAACATGTTTGCAAACTTCTAGCTAAAGTAGCAAATAAAGATGTTACATAAGTAGAAAGTATGCTAAATAAAATACAGAGTAACAATAGAATTTGCTAAGTAAATAATAAATCCACTAACTAAATCCATAATATATACTAAACTAACTAAATCAAGGCAAACCAGATTATATACTAAACTAACTAATCAAATCACTAACTAAATCCACTAACTAAACTAAATCCACTAAATATCCTAACTAAATTAAATTCACTAACTAAATTAAATCCACTAAAACTAAACTTACAAGAGCGGAATGAGACGAGCTCAGGGGAGTGACACCACACACAGAGGCGAAGAAGGGGCACGATGCCGGCTCGCCGACAGCATCAGGCGGGACGAACCGGTGGTGGCAGCGCTCGGCGGGCAGAGTGAGGTGTAGTGAGGGAGAGAGCGCGAGAGGGAAAAGTCGAACTTAGCATATTTATCAGACCTCGGTGTTAAGGTCTGTGCTGCTAAGGTCTGACACGTCAGCTGCCATGCCCTCGAGCCCATGCCAGCGTGTCCCTCTGGTCGACGCTAAGATTTATGGCGTTGAACAATGTTGACCCTGTTTGTTTGGGCTTTTTCAGCTTCTGGCCACCAAAAGCTGCTGCAGATCGCCAAACTCCCCAGCTTTTCAACCAGCTTCTATAAGAATCGCTTTGATAAAAACCGTCCAAAATCAACATGAACACAAAATCGGTCGAATCGTCACGATAGTAGGAATCTGTTGATTTCTAGATCCTGAACCCTTTGGACCACTTCATCTTCCTCCGCACATAATCCACATAATACTCAGATTCTTCCCACAACCATATTCTTTTTCATAGCCAGATTCATAGAAAAGCTGATTAGAAAAAAGCTAAATCAAACATGTCCGATATCTCGGCGCCAAGACCTATAACGCCGAGTACGAGATCCAAAATAAAGAATACTTTCTTAAGTGTGTGAATATTTTTAAAAAGAATGCTAAAATATATATAAAAAATTGGGCACTACCACTGTGCACTGCCTCACGCAACAACCACGGTCTCACGCAACCACCACCTCAGCCCGGTCCATCTCTACCACCGGCCACCCACTGCCTCCACCCCCACCCTAGATCACCACCGCACTCTCAGGCGCAAGAACGAGCTCACCAGGCAAAGTCACGGTGGCCACCTCCGCCTTCCCAGTCTTGTCCTTGCTGGCGCGCGCCTCTGCTCACCACCTAGCACAGCGTCTTCCTTCTCCAGTCCGGTCGCTGGCCGACCGCCAGCGCGGCTCTGGGCCCTGCTTCGTGCATGCTGTCAGGACCGGGTGAATCGGTGAAGTATTAGTGCTCTAATGGGCCTGTTAATCTTGGCCTTGTAATCCTAGTGTTTGGGCCGGTGTTGACAATCATGGATTGAGTGGGTGGCACTATAATAAGCCACACCGTAGCACTTGCTGGTCAAGAAATGAGAACAGAAAAATCTACACATACCTAACTTCTCCTTCCATTTCCTTCCGCTTCTATTTCGTTCCTTCTCTTCTCCAGTTTCCTCTCCGGTGATCACCGGCATCTCGCCGCGGGTCATCACAATTGGTATCAGAGGTTGCGTTGTCGTCGTCTCGGTGACGACGATCTCTGGAGGATTTTGAAACGGCTCCCAGCAAGCCTTCTGCTCAAGCACGGCATCTCGTCACAGCCATGGAGGATGTCGAGAAGAGAATCACGGAGAAGTTCCAGCAGGCCATGGAAGCGTCCGTGTCAACTCTGCATGAACTCTTGAAGAAGATGGATGGAATCAGTGGAGTGAACAGCAAGCTTGAAGAGATTGAAGGTCGGCAAGCGGAACACGTCAAGATCGTGCAATACTTGCAGGCCAAAATGGACCTCTCAATGAAGTCCCTGGTGCAAGTCTCGCAGGACCAAACCAGGCTGGCGAATTTGGTGAATGTCGTTGCAAGGAATGCCTGTATGGACGGAGTTATAGGCACAGGCGATGGGTTGATCAGACCCCGTCCGACAGGGATGTCGATAGGACCACAAATTCAGAATTCGCCTCCTCCTGTTATTCCACATGGTATGGGGCCTCCTCCTCCTCCTCCTATTATTCCACATGGAGTGGGGAATGTGATGGTTTGCCAAGGCGCGGGGAAGGGGAGTCAGATGCGAGTGGCCGAAGGGGAGGATTGCCGAAGTGGGAGTTTCCGGTGTTTGATGGAGAGGACGCAAGAATTTGGGTGGACAAGTGTGAGGCATATTTTGCACTGTTTTTTATTCCAGATGCATTCAGAGTTAGTGTAGTATCTTTACATCTGAAAGGGAAGGCTACACACTGGTTTCAGGCATATAGAGATTCATTGAACTTGATGGATTAGGCTGAGTTCAGAGTGGCTATGTTGGAAGAGTTTGAGGTCTCTACTCATTCAGATAAGATGCAGGAGTTGCTAACATTGAGACAAATTGGTTCGGTGTTGGAGTATAAAACCCATTTTGAGAAATTGGTGTACCATATAAAGTTGTTTGACAAGGCCATTAGTGACACCTTCCGGTTACACAATTTGTTCTGGGTCTCAAATGGGATTTGAGAGGTGGGGTGGAAGTACAATTTCCCAAGACAGTGTCAATGGCTGCTCAGTTAGCATTCAAGCATGAAGCATTGCAGGCAAAATAGACATCAAGGAGACAGGCAGTGGGGAAGCAGGGTGCAACAATACACAATAAAGATGGAGTAGGAGTCACTGGTGAATTGTGGAAAGCTAGACAACTGAAAGAGTATAGGAGAATTAATGGGTTGTGTTTTAATTGTGGAGAGAAGTTCATCCCATGTCACAAATGTATGGTGGTTGTGCAACCTCAGCTAAATGTCATGGTTGCAGAAGGTCAGGATGGAGGTTAGATCCTGCAAGATGAGGTGCTAGAATTATTGGAAAGGGTTGAGCACCGGAATGAGGAGGAAATGACCTTGTCTCTGAATGCCATGAATGGTACTGACACTTCAAAGTGTATCAGGCTTAGGGCAATGGTTAAGAACCATACCATTTTGCAGTTGCTTGATTCAGGGAGCTCCAATACTTTTATCAGTGAGATAGCTCTAGCTAAAATGGGTTGTAAGGTCCAGGAAATACAACCATTAGATGTGAAGGTAGCCAATGGACAAGCTATCAGGTGTGAAAAGAGAGCTTTGCAACTGGAATGGTGCTGCTGTGGAAAGACTTTTTGTGCTGATGCTTATGTGCTCCCTGTCACTGCCTTCGACATGATTTTGGGTATGGATTGGCTAGAGCAGCACAGTCCAATGTTATGTGCTTGGGACAAAAAGTGGGTGGAATTTGAGGAAGACGGTGTGCTCGTCAGGTTGCAAGGGGCTTTGGATAGACCAGAGAAGGTTATTCGTGAGTCCAGTGGTGATCAAGTGTATAAATGGGAAAAAGGAAATGAGGTGTGGGCTGTGGCATTGATACAAAAGGTGGAGGAAGGGTTACAACCAAAGGTGGAGGTAGTTCCAGCTGAAGTTCAAGAGGTGTTAACCCAGTTTCATGATGTGTTCAAAACTCCAGATATTTTACCTCCATCAAGAGATTATGATCATTCCATCACCTTGTTACCTGGAATAGCTCCTGTGAACTGCAGACCATATAGATACTCACCTTTACAGAAAGATGAAATTGAAAGGCAAGTGATGGAGATGCTCAAGTCAGGACTCATCACTAGGAGTGTCAGTCCCTTTGCTGCACCTGTATTGTTAGTAAAGAAGAAGGATGGGAGTTGGCGTTTTTGTGTTGATTATCGAAAGCTGAATGAAATCACTGTCAAGAATAAATTTCCCATGCCTGTGATAGATGAGTTCTTGGATGAATTGGCAGGAGCCACATATTTCTCCAAGCTAGATATGGCATCAGGGTTCCATCAGATAAGAATGGCTCAAGTTGATGAGGAAAAGACAGCCTTCAAGACGCACCATGGTCATTTCCTATTCAGAGTTATGCCATTTTGGCTTACAAATGCCCCGACCACATTTTAGTGTTTGATGAATGCAGTATTTCAGCACTGTATGAGGAAGTTTGTGTTGATCTTCATGGATGACATCTTGGTTTACAGTCCCACTTTGCAAGCTCATGTGGCCCATTTGCAAGAAGTGTTCTCAGTGTTGCAACAACACAAGTTGTATGCGAAGAGAAGTAAGTGTTCTTTTGCTGTGACACATATTGAATATTTGGGGCATGTCATATCTGCTAATGGGGTTGCCACACTGACCTAAGCAAAACTGAAGCAATGCTCAAATGGCCAGTACCCACTTCTCACACAGAGTTGAGAGGATTCTTGGGACTCACTGGGTATTATCGGAAATTTGTTCAGAATTATGGTATAATTGCCAAACCTCTGACAACTATTTTGTAGCTGAAATTATTTGAGTGGCCAGAGTCTGCTCAAATTGCTTTCGATGAACTCAAGAAGGCTATGGCATCAACTCCTGTTCTAGCTTTGCCAAATTATGAAGAAACTTTTGTGGTGGAAACAGATGCATGTGACAAGGGCATTGGTGCTGTACTAACGCAAAAGGGACACCCAGTGGCTTTTTATAGCAAGGCATTAGGGGTTTCCAATTGCAAGTTGTCAATCTATGAAAAGGAGTTCCTGGCCATTCTTATGGCAGTGGATAGATGGAGATGTTACCTACAGAGGAAACCTTTTGTAATTAAAACAGACCACAAAAGTCTGACTCACTTGCAGGACCAAACTCTGGTCACTGAATTACAAAGAAATGTTGGGGACTTGTTCTCAAATGCTATGAGTTAAGAACAAGGCAACACAGGAAAGGTTAATGATTAATGCCCCTCATCCTTTGAAGCATTATTTCCCTTAGGATATAATGATCTTCAGACGAAGGTCATGGAGGACGTACCTTCATCATCACAATATATAAATTAATGAAAGAAGAAACATATGAAACATGAGGAATAACATAAATGATCATATGACATTATTAATATTCTTTCATCATATCGTTATGAATGTGAATAATATTGAATTACATTTATACCTTCGGCTTGACAGAAGGAAAAAATCCAAGCGTGACGCACGAGCGAATACAAGTCAACGTGAATAGTACGAGGGTACTGTTCATCTATTTATATGCACAGGATACAGCCTACGAGAAATTACAATTATGCCCTTTACATTTACTATTGGTCTACAGAAAAATCTATGAGGACTAAACAACCTTTTCCCTTTTAAGTCGGTTCCCTTTTCTGCGATTTAGCCGAAGCTCCCTTCCGCACAGCTTCGGAGCGACGGCCACCTTCGTCATGATCAAGCTCCCCATCGTGTAAGCTTTTATCATAAATCCGAAGATACCTATCCATAAACCATACTTGGAAGACATTGTTAAATTATATTTTTGAGGACCTTCGGAGGACGAAGGCCCCCAATAGTAGCCCCTTGCAGTATTAATTTGTTTAAGATAACGAATTCAGACTGCGACATGGACGAAGGCCTTAAGCCGAAGGTCTGAAAAAACACCTTCCCTTTGCTAGAATAGCAACAGTCAATGACAGATGGGACCCTCCAATTTGGAGCACGTCGATCGTATAAATAAGAACCCACCCTGACCACGTTTGGTATGCTACTTGCTGCTTGCTTTGTTTGCTCAATTTTTTAGCTCTTGCTTACCAACACTTGCTTAGTTTCTCAGATTCCCTAAGCTTCTGTTTTAAGGACGCATTTTCACCATTTCCGAAGAAAAGATGTCTCAGGACAAAAAAGTTGTTGCTGAGACGAAGATGACCGAGGAGGAGAAGCTCCTTGAGGAGAAGACTGCTGGATTTGTTGAGTCGATAGCAAAAACAAATACAGAGAAGATTACTAGAGAGATACTAGAAGGCTTGTCTGAAGATACCGATGATAGTGACAGTTATGATGTGGAGAGTGGAGGCGAAGACTCTGAAGATCGGCCCTGGCGACCAAGTCATACAGTCTTCGGGAAATCAACTATCAAACAGAGTCATCTTGATAATATGAGAGGAAGATATTTTCGAGATATGTCTATTGTGAGGGCCGATGTAGATAGAGCTGTTCCTGCTCCCGAAGAAAACGAAGTTGTGATCTTCCGGAGCTTCTTCAAAGCTGGACTTCGGTTCCCGTTGAGCAGATTTGTGGTTGAAGTTTTAAAGACATACCAGATTTTCCTTCACCAAATCACCCCCGAAGCAGTTATTAGAATGGAGATCTTCGTCTGGGCTGTGAGAAGTCAAGGTCTAGAGCCAAGTGCAAGATGTTTTTGCAGTATGCATGAACTTTCATATGAGACGAAGCCCTGGGGCAAAGAACAATATCATAACAATTTCGGTTGCTATAGCTTCGTTGCTCGCTCTGGCGCAAGCTATCCAGTGCCAACGTTTCGGAAGAGATGGCCCGGGGCCTGGATGGAAGAGTGGTTCTATGTGAAAAATGATTTGAAGGCGAGAGAAGACATTAAAGAGATCATTATGCGCCCCATCTGGTCCCGCTTCGGCCTCCGAAGGCCAAAGGTAGAAATTGATGAGGCAGCCGAAGCATGCCGAAGGACGTTCAGCATAGTTTGCTCTTTTATTGGGACAAGAGACTTACTTCAAGAACATATAGCCTATAGGATATGGCCACTGATAGATAGCTAGGAAATACCGAAAGAAAGCATCACTAACCCTAGCGAAGGCGGCCTGGTTCGATTGAAATACACCTTCAGGTTTGGGGACCAGTTTATTGAACCAGATGATGACTGGCTGAAGTGTGTTGAAAATACTAGCGATGAGTTACTTGGAACATATTCCAAGTCCGAAGATAATGCACTATCTGCGGCCTTCAGAAGCCGAAAAAAGAAAAGATTGAATAGGGTTTTTGATGCTATTGGATTTGTGTACCCTAACTATCGCTACCCGCCACGGGGGCAGAAAAGAAAGGGTGCAACCTCTGGAAAGGTTGTTGCTTCGGCTGCTCCAAGCGAGCCTGCGTCGAAGAGTAAAAAATTGAAGGTCCTCACTCACCGACCATGCTACATTGAACCGGTCGTAGTACCTGAGTTTGGCGGGGAGACGCCTTCAACTACTGAGCCGACGGAACCGATTGCTCCTTCGCAGAAGGTTGAAGAACCGGCTACCATGCCGAAGGCACCCTCAGCCGAGCAGGCTGAGGCAAAGTCTGGTAAAGATAAGGCCGAAAAGTTAGAGACTGAAGGAATAAAAATGTTAGAAGTTTTCAGCCCTTCGGCAGAAGTACCAATGCCGAAGATACAAAAAGGTCTTGCAGCCACTCCCAAAAGAAGAAGAATGGCAAGTGTACTAGATGTGCTAGAAACGGTAAAGGCTTCAAGCTCTACTCCATGGAAAATTGCCAAGGCTACAAAAATACGAATCGAAGCTAAAACAAAAGTAACCGAAACCGAAGCTGCAATGAGCCAGGCTAGCGCCGAAGCCGGGCTTAAAGTGCCTTTTGAGACGAAGCTTGCCACACCCGAGCAGGAGGCCGAAGAAATACCTTCAGATATTAATATAGCTTTTGAAAAAAGTGTGGCCAAAGAAACCGAATCCCTTACCCCAAGCATCCTCCGAAGATCTTGATTATATCATTCGACATGCTGCGGGAAAGAAATTATCCAAAGAAGAAATTTTTGAAGCCAAACACTATGCCCGGAAACTGAAGTATCCGAAGGGGGCCTTAGTGTTTAATGATACGGATGAAGATGATTTCTTGTATTGTCTTCCGGACAACAAAGAATTATCCGTCTGCCGGGAGATGGCTAGAAGCATGGGTTTCCCGAAGCTCGAGGCTAGGCTTTGCGCCATGATGAAGGAAGATCTTGCAGATAGCCTTGCATACAACAGTCTGAAGGTACAAAAAGTTGTAAATTTTGAAGCTTATGGATTCTGTAATGGAGTCTTGTATTCTTATGTTAATCCATTTATTCTTTCTTGTAGGGCTTAATACTTAGCAACGCCTTAAGAGCGCAAAAGAATGCTAAAGACGAGAGCTGCAATATTGCTCTCAACAACCTTCGACGAGAGGTCATCAAGCTGAGAAACGAAGCCATGGAAAAACACAAAATTCTACTTACATTGGTGGACAAAGTAAAGGGGGTTGAAGCTAACTTCAAGGCTCAATCTGAAATTCAAAAGAATGAGATTGAGGATCTTCGAAAACAACTGGCTGAGGCCAAATTAAAATGCGCTGTTGCCGAAGCTGACCGAGATGCCAGTGAGTACTAGAAAAATTATTTTGAAAAAATAGTTACAGAGCTTCGCGCATCAAAAGAAAGATGTTTTGAAAAATCTGTGGAATGTGTAAAAAAGATAGAGACTAGCTTCGCCAACGTGGGCGCGTATTCAAGCGAAAGCAACTTCATACGAGGCGACCCCGAGGGCGTCATCGAGTGGATCAGTAACGAAGCCAAAGCTTTTGAGGAGATTTTGAGTGACCGTGGGGACGTCTGTGCATTCTCTGGTGCGAGGGGGGTTGCAGCCATTTTGGAGAAGGCAGGTTGTGAACATATTAAAACCTTAGCCCAAACCGAAGCTGCCTTATCCGTCGACGATACGTAGGACCCCTCGGCCGAAGCGAGTTTAATAGGTGGAAAAATTTTCACTGATATCTGGGAAAATGGCGGCCGAGGGATGGCTCATGAAATAATGAAGAAGAGCGAAAAAGATATTCACGATGCTCGAGAAGCAGTAAAAGAAGCTGAAAGAGCAGCGGAACTCAAAAGACGAATAGGTATTACTTAATGGCTTTTAGCCTTTTCATTTTTTACTTTGAGCTAACTGATGTTTTCTACCGCAGCTGAACTACCTCCTCCACCAGAGCCATTCGACCCACTGACCGACCCAGAAATGAAGAAGGCAATAGAAATCATTAATGTGGCCGAAGCTATTGTAGATGAAGTTGTTACCAAACTGCTAACCAAAGCTGCAGAAAAAGTTCTGAAGGAAGAAGAGTAGCTATTGTAAAAACATTTTCTAGAATATTGATGTAACATTTGCTAAACTATGTTTGTAATATTTGGTGCTTACAAGATTTGAATGTAATATATGAATTGCTTGTAATTCAGTTCCTTGCGATGCATGAAACTTTATGTACATACCGTTTTTGAGCCCTTGGCGAAAAAACACCTTCCCTTCTTTTCATGCTTCGTAAAGAAGAGTTTTTACGCCTCGTAAGAATCATCCACCCTTTGTAAAATCATCAATGCTTCGTAAAGAATAGATCCCTCCTTCCACATCAGAACTGATGGAGCTGTAATTCTCAGCTTACTTTGTGCCTTGGCATCTTTTCATTTTTTATAAAGCATTCTCCGAAGATCGGCCTCGCTTCCAATTGATGTTATTGATGTGATATGATGTATGATATGATGCTATGCGATATGATGCGATGATATGATGCAAAGAATGATGCTAATGCCGAAGACACGTACCCACACTGAGACATAATATCTGCGTTCCCTTAGGAACCATCAAAAATCTCTTTGTCGTTTATTTTTCGGCTTCACCGCTTATTTTTTGGTGTAAGTTCTGCATCCCCTTAGGAACGTCTTTTGAACTTCTTTGCCTTCTATTTCGGCAGTATTCGCGTTGACTTTTCGCGCTTCGCCTTATATTTCGGCGGTATTCGCATTGACTTTTCGCGCTTCGCCTTATATTTCGGCGGTATTTGGCTCTGCATTCCCTTTGGAACGACTTTTGAGCAGAAAACTTACACTGCCCTCCCTTGGGAACGACTTTTTTGTAGCTTCGGCAAATTTACGCTGTCTTCCTTAGGAACAACTTTTGTAGCTTCGGTAAAACTTGCAACGTAATTTTTATGTCTGCACTCCGTTAGGAATGACTTTTTAGCTTCTGAAGATTTTGAGCTTCGTAAGTCTGTAGGAAAGATATATTTTGTTATGACAAGAACGAAGCTATTATAATAAATTAAAAGTGACAAGAAGACTAGATTTACACCAATTGTTCCTTATTAAAAAGAAAATGACAATGAATGTAAAATGCTTCAGAGGTAGGATATCTCTCAATAGATGTGTTTTGACTCTGGCACAGTACTGTTGACTGTGCGAGCTTCAGATTCTTCCCTGAGCTCTCGCTGCTGATGAGTCTGATGGCTCCCTTCTAGCTGTTGACCTCGTGAATAGGCAGGTTGTAGTGGCGGTGGAGGTGGAAGCTGTGGCCAAGAAGCCTGTGGCTGACTGGCCAAAGCAACAGAAGCTGCAGGATGATTACCCACATACTCTGGTATGTAGGGTGAGTGACACGAAGCAGCATGTAGGACCTGCTTCGGTTGATTTTGCCGAGCTTCTGCTTCTGTGATCTCCTTCTGCTTTTGGATGGTGATTTGGCACATTCTTGTAGTATGGCCCTTGTCTTCACCACAAAATAGACAGTAAATCTTCCTGGGTTGGTCCCCATATCTTCCTCCGAAGCCCCTGGCGCCTCTGCCTCTTAGAGCTGGCGACCGAAAAGAACTTTGTTGCTGCCCCGGAGATTGTGAAGTATACTGCGGCCTCTGCAGCTGACCTCCTCTATCATCATTCTAAGTAGAGTTGTGAATTGACCTGACATGCCTTGGGTGGATTCTTCCTTCGAAGCCCCTGGTCATCTCGGAGAACCTATAAGCTTCCTCCCTTCTTTGGCAGAAGTCATTGTCAGCCCTGATATATTCATCCATCTTTTGAAGCAACTTCTCCAGTGTCTGTGGAGGTTTTCTGGCGAAGTATTGGGCAGTAGGTCTTGGACGAAGCCCCTTGATCATGGCCTCAATGACAATCTCATTGGGCACTGTAGGCGCCTGTGCTCTGAGACGCAAGAACCTTCGGACGTATGCTTGAAGATACTCCTCATGGTCCTGTGTACATTGAAATAGAGCCTGAGCTGTGACCGGCTTCGTCTGAAAGCCTTGAAAGCTTGTCAGTAGCATATCCTTGAGCTTCTGCCACGAAGTAATAGTCCCTGGCCGAAGAGAAGAATACCATGTTTGGGCCACATTCCGAACTGCCATGACGAAGGATTTGGCCATGACAGCTGCATTGCCTCCATATGAAGATATGGTTGCCTCATAACTCATTAAAAACTGCTTCGGATCCGAATGCCCATCATACATAGGGAGCTGAGGTGGCTTGTATGATGGGGGCCATGGGATAGCTTGCAGTTTTGGTGCCAAGGGAGAAGCAGCATCAAAGGTAAAGGTATCATGATTAAAATCATCATACCATCCATCCTCGTTGAATAAACCTTCTTGATGAAGCTCCCTGTGCTGGGGCCTTCGACCGTGTTCGTCTTGAACAAGATGGCGTACTTCTTCAGTGGCTTCGTCGATCTGCCTTTGAAGGTCAGCCAGTCTGGCCATCTTCTCCTTCTTCCTTTGTACTTGCTGATGAATTATCTCCATGTTTCTAATTTCTTGATCCAACTCTTCCTCCTGGAGTTTTGGACTAGTGGCTTTCCTCTTCTGGCTTCGGGCCTCTCGGAGAGAAAGGTTCTCCTGATTTGGGTCCAGTGGCTGTAGTGCAGCAGCCCCTATCGCTGAAACTTTCTTCGACGGCATGACGAGGGTCAGTGCTTGCCGAAGGTGGTCGAAAGAGGCTTCACCGGAGGTGGGCGCCAATATTGGGGACTTGTTCTCAAATGCTATGAATTAAGAACAAGGCAACATAGGAAAGGTTAATGATTAATGCCCCTCGTCCTTCGAAGCATTATTTCCCTTAGGATATAATGATCTTCAGACGAAGGTCATGGAGGACGTACCTTCATCATCATAATATATAAATTAATGAAAGAAGAAACATATGAAACATGAGGAATAACATAAATGACCATATGACATTATTAATATTCTTTCATCATATCGTTATGAATGTGAATAATATTGAATTACATTTATACCTTCGGCTTGACAGAAGGCAAAAATCCAAGCGTGACGCACGAGCGAATACAAGTCAACGTGAACAGTACAGGGGTACTGTTCATCTATTTATAGGCCAGGATACAGCCTACGAGAAATTACAATTATGCCCTTTACATTTACTATTGGTCTATAGAAAAATCTATACGGACTAAACATCCTTTTCCCTTTTAAGTCGGTTCCCTTTTCTGTGATTTAGCCGAAGCTCCCTTCCGCACAGCTTTGGAGCGACGGCCACCTTCGTCACGATCAAGCTCCCCATTGTGTAAGCTTTTATCATAAATCTGAAGATACCTGTCCATAAACCATACTTGGAAGACATTGTTAAATTATATTTTTGAGGACCTTCGGAGGACGAAGGCCCCCAACAGAAGGCGATGGCCAAACTGTCTGGACTACAGTTTCAGATCTAGTATAGGAAAGGGGTCGAGAACAAGGCTGCTGATGCACTATCGAGGGTGGCACATCAGTTGGAGTTTGCTGCTTTGTCTGTGTGTACTCCAATGTGGGTTCAAGAAGTTCTCAAATCCTATGAGTTGGATTGTAGTGTGTAGAAATTGCTGGCTGAGTTGGCTGTGCACAGCCCCAATGAGCAAGGGTTCAGGATTCAAGAAGGTCTGGTATATAAGCAGAACCAGTTGCTGGTGGGTCAGAATTTGGGGCTGCAGACAAAGATTATCAAGGCTCTTCATGCATCTGCAATAGGAGGACATTCTAGAGTACAAGCTACCTATCAGAGGGTCAAGAAATCCTTTTACTGGCCTGGGTTGAAAAGGGCAGTGGAGTTATTTGTCAAGCAGTGTCAAGTGTGCCAACAAGCAAAACATGAGCATGTGAAGTCACCTGGGTTACTTCAGCCACTACCCATTCCACAAAATAGTTGGCATGACTTGTCTATGGATTTTATAGAGAGTCTACCTAGATCAAATGGATTTTCAGTGATCCTGGTGGTGGTAGATAGGTTAACAAAGTATGCACATTTTGTTCCAGTGAAACACCCTTACACTGCGCAACAAATAGCCCACATTTTTTTCTCCATTGTGGTTAAACTGCATGGGTTGCCAAAATCCATTGTGTCAGACAGAGACAGAGTTTTCACTAGCCACTTTTGGCAGGAATTGTTCAAGTTGGTGGGCACTCAGTTGCATCTTAGCTCGGCATACCATCCACAATCTGATGGACAGACGGAGAGAGTTAATCAATGTTTAGAAATGTTTTTGAGGTGTGCTATGAATGACACTCCCTCCCAATGGGTGAAATGGTTAGATTCGGCTGAACTATGGTACAATAGCTGCTACCATTCATCTCTAAAATGTTCTCCATTCAAGGCTTTGTATTGAGTAGAGCCAAACTTGGGAGTTTTGCCTATCTCACTGTCTGACGGTTCAACTGAAGCTGCAATATCCTTGCAACAGAGACATGACTATCTTGACATGATTAAAACTCACTTGGCCTCAGCTCAAAACAAGATGAAGTTTTATGCAGACCAGCAAAGGACATTTAGACAGTTTGCTGTGGGGGATAAGGTGTTTGTCAAGCTTCAGCCGTTTGCCCAAACATCTGTGGCCTACCGACCTTGTGCTAAACTCTCTTTTAAGTTCTTTGGACCATTTCAGGTGATAGAAAAGATTGGTTCGGTGGCTTATCATTTGCAGATGCCGGACACAGTGGCAATACATCCTATTTTCCATGTGTTGCAACTTAAGGAGTTTGTGCCAGATCATACTCCGGTGTTTACTCAGCTTCCTCCGGCAGCCTTTTTAGACAACTCTCCACCGGTTCTTGAAGCCATTTTGGATCGTCGTTTGGTCAGAAAGGGGTCTGCTGCAGTGGTCCAGATTCTTATCAAATGGAGAGGATTGCCTTCCTCTATGTCATCGTGGGAAGATTATACCGTCCTGAAGGAGAGATTTCCTGCTGCTGCAATCTGGGGACCAGATGCATCTCAAGGGGAGGATGATGTCAGGACTGGGTGAATCAGTGAAGTATTAGTGCTCTAATGGGCCTGTTAATCTTGGCCTTGTAATCCTAGTGTTTGGGCTGGTGTTGACAATCATGGATTGAGTGGGTGGCACTGTTACAAGCCACACCGTAGCACTTGCTGGTCAAGAAATGAGAACAGAATAATCTACACATACCTGACTTCTCCTTCCATTTCCTTCCGCTTCTATTTCGTTCCTTCTCTTCTCCAGTTTCCTCTCCGATGATCACCGGCATCTCGCCGCGGGTCATCACACACGCCCAAGCCTGTGCGCTCCCGACGCACCTCTCCTGCTCTCCTGGGCTTGGGAAAGAGAAGAAACCAGCATAAAAACACTAGATCTGTGAAGGATTTGAGGAAGAAACCAAACCAAAACCCTAGCGGCGATGCTAGAGTTCGGACCTCGCTTTGAGTCGAAACGACCAGAGACTGCCGCCTTCCCTCCCCCATTTTCCTTTCCCATGAACCAAGCAGCGTATGAGCTTTCCATCCCTCCTCATTTACCTATCCCACCTCTCATATCCCATTATCCAAATGGCACCTCAGGGTACTGCAATCCAGAAGCAGGGGTCCTAGCCTCAGCGCACCTGGATGGCAGGGCTGGAGGAGTTGAAGAAGAAGCTACAACCCTTGCTGTTCGATGACCTGGATAGAGTTGGCGCCAGTACTAGGGTGCCCTTACCAGAAGATACTTGCGATTCCTACGCAGTAAGCACGCCGTGGTATTCTTGGCCTATTCTTCATTGGTATTTGCAATTGTAGTTATCTGGTACATTATGTCATGTTAGCCATGTTGGAAATCTGGAGCACTCAAACACTCACACTCACGAAGAACAAACACACACGTAACCAGTAGTTTGTGCACGAACGCTCCGACGCACGAACGTCGGTCTTTTTCTATTATCCTTTTTTCTACCAGTGATTATATAGAGTGCTGCATTTTATAGCCGGTGATTAGGATCCACTAACTCCACCACTCTGATACTCCTGTGCATGCATGCAATGATCCATTGGATAAGGCACGACCACACGCACAACGCGACTACTTCCTAGACCTGATCACGACGGCTTCTGCTAGCAGTTCCTCCACGCTCCTCGTGACGGATGCACCAAGGCACAGACCAAATCAACTCACGCACGCACACCACACACGCTTGACTCGGCATGCCTCTGGATGGATCACTACCACCTGCAACTAACAGAGACGATGCACTCACGCGCTAGCAGCTGCCTCTATGGCTACAACGCATACACGACAAACAGCATGCACACACACACATGCACACAGAAGTGCCACATTTATTCCTAACAATCTCCTCCTAAATTCGACACTGCTTTCTGCACTCACAGGAGCGTCGCCTCCTCTTCGGCATCAGCGAATAGTGCCTCCTCCTTCTTCGGCTTGGTGTAGTCCCGTGCGAAGTGGCCGCGATTGCCGCAGTTGAAACACTTCCCAATCGACAACTTTTTCTTTTGTCGAGCCTTCCATTCGGCCTCCGTGAGGAGCTGGTCGTCGCGCCATTCGCCGCCAGCATGAGTGCGCCGCTGGGAACGCTCGTCGAACGCCTTCAGTCTGCCGAGCGCCTCCTCGAACGCCATCGTCTCGACGTCGCAGAACTGCTCGATGCCCACGACAGCGGGGAAGAGCCAATCTGGAATGGTGTCGAGGAGCTTCTTCACCATGGCAGCGTCGTCGAGCGTCGCGCCAAGCCCGGCGTAACGCGTCACCATACCACTGATTTTTCCGGCGTAGTCGTGCAATGCCTCCCCGTCCTCCATGTATAGCTTGTCGAACTCCCCCTTGAGCGTGGCGAGGCATGCTGTCTTGACCCGATCCGCCCCAACGAAACGAGTCTTGAGGCTCGCCCACACCTCCGCTGCCGTTTTCTTGGTGGAGACCTGCATCAAGATGTCATCGGGCAGAGCTAGGAGAAGCTGTGCCCACGCCGTCTTGTTCTTCACCGTGTTCACCTCGCCATTATCTGGTGGAGACACGGCCTCCCAGAGACCTTGCGCGTCGAGGATCGACTCCACCTTGATCACCCACGCCGTGTAGCTCGCCGGCGACAGCATCGGGTATGACATGGAGACCAAACACCCCCCTGCGCCGTGCAGAACCAACGCCATGGACTCGGACTCGAGGTAGTAGCGCAAGATCTTGGGCATAAACTTGCTCCGATACCAATTGTTGGAAATTCCGAAGCACTCAAACACTCACGCTCACGAAGAACAAACACACACGTAACCAGTAGTTTACGCACGAACGCTCCGACGCACGAACATCGGTCTTTTTATATTATCCTTTTTTTCTACCAGTGATTATACAGAGTGCTGCCTTTTATAGCCGGTGATTAGGAGCCACTAACTCCACCACTCCGATACTCCTGTGCATGCATGCAATGATCCGTTGGATCAGGCACGGCCACGCGCACAATGCGGCAGCTTCCCAGACCTGATCACGACGGCTTCTGCTAGCAGTTCCTCCATGCTCCTCACGACGGACGCGCCAAGGCACAGACCAAATCAACTCACGCACGCACACCACGCACGCTTGACTCGGCATGCCTCTGGATGGATCACTACCACCTTCAACTAACAGAGACGATGCACTCACGCACTAGCAGCTGCCTCTACGACTACAACGCATACACGACAAACAGCATGCACACACACATGCACACAGAAGTGCCGCATTTATTCCTAACAATCCAACTCGTCTAATAAGGTGGGAGACTTGGAAAGTCGATTGATGGTTTTAACTCTGCGTCTCTGCGTGGTACACGTACATGCACAATTGTTTTTTGTTTAATTTGAGGATTAGCAACCAAATGAACACAGATAGGTCTATGTTTTGTTTACGTTCCTTGTGATTTTTCTGTTGTGTACGCTCTTATGTAATCCTCAGAGGGTGGTCTTAATACACCCTAATCTATTGTGATGAACAGAGCAGGGTCTGCTGTAGCCAATGAGATTGGATATAGTGGACATAATCGCATCAATTTTGTGGTTCAATACTCCAATTACCTTCTATAAGTTTTTATTGACTGCTACATATCACACTTTGGCTCATTTGCTTCTGTTTACTGAATGTTTTATTTTATAATTTATTTATTTCTCAGTACTGGAAGTCAACTCGTTTGGATATGCAACTTCCCTTTTTCAGTCAACTCTTTTGTAATGTCTAAACCTAGATCTTTTATGCAAACTCGACATGATCCAAATCAGTTGGTTCGAGTCTAGGGCCAATCACCTCAAACTTTTATGGCCCAATCTGTCTCTTTGTGTTGGCATCCCTAGTAATCCGTCCCACACAGCATGATAGCAAACCGTGATCCTGCAAGGTAAAAGCCTGGAAGGATTTACCCGCCCAAACTGGATCATTACATCGCCTCACATCTCTCTCTCTCTCTCTCTCTCTCTCTCTCTCTTGTGTCGTCTTCCTCTTCCGTCATTCCCTCCCCTTAGTCGTTATGTGTTAAACCCTATCTAGAGGCATTGTCAAATTAATTCACTGCTGGCTGAATCAACAACTGAGGGCAATGTCTTGATGTCTGAACCAGCAATGTGTGGCTGCATATTGGGTGTTTATGTGATCACCCTAAACCCTATACCTTTTCAAACAAAATAAGTGAAAGGGTCTCTAGCTGAGTTGGTTAGGTGGTCTGAGTAGCACTTCTCAGGTTATGAGTTTGACTCCCCGTGGGAGCGAATTTTTAGGTTGTGGTTAAAAAAAATCCCCTCGTCTGTCCCACGCCAAAGCATAGGTCTAAGGCCCAGCCCCAGTTGCAGCTGTTTCTGTATGGGTGGGGCAGGGGTTCGGTGGTTTTCTTGACCTGCGTGAGAAGGTCTTCTTAATATAATGTCCGAGGGCTGTCTTACCCCCGTAGGTCGAGTTTTTTTTCAAACAAAATAATAAAACATACTGCATATTGGGTGTTTGGATCCTCATTAAAATATCATCCACGTATTTGTACTACTTAGATGTGACTTGGTGCTGTTTGCTTTAAGTGCTTGAATATTGGCCCTAGACAAGCAAATTCACGAGCTCTGCCACTGTTTCCAGTAATGCGTGAACTATGCTAAATAAGGATGTTTCCAACCTTCCCAGTTATGTAAAAGGAAGAAAAAGGACAATCCCCATTTACTTCTATGAACATTTCACTATATCCACTTGATCCCATGAATAAAATTTAGGTTCAATTTACTAAAAAAGGGTAGATCCAGTGCCCAAGGCTCCTGCATGAGCGGTTTCTGGGGAATGGATAAACCGAGGCAAGCCCCCCTGCAAATGTGGAGAGGTTGCTTTGAACTTGTGATGTGGTGACTCAGTGAGATAGCTCTCACCACTGTGCCAGGCCTACCCTTTAGGTTCAATTTACTACCTCATACTATTTCAATTGGTCCTTCTACCCATTGAGATTTTCCTTTTTTGTTTCCACATGTGCAAGTTGAGTTTTGTAGTTAAAATTTTGCGGACTACAAAAGGACAAGATGTTCTGGGTTAGAAAAATACATGAAGAACTTCCATGATTATTTTTGTAGGTTGTGAGCAATGTACTTGTTTAAACCTTGAGACACAAATTTGCATGAAAGTAATCATATAAAAGTCTCAATGTATTTTCTAACATAGGACATCATATCCTTAGTTACCTGACAAAATTTGAACTTCAATCCCATCTTGTGTGCCAAGAAACAAAAAAGACAAATCACATTGTTTTCTTTTGAGGGGTGCGGCAGGGGTGTAGATTGGACCAATCTAAATAGTTTGAGAATAAATCCTGCCTAGCTTTTTGCTTAGTGGGTTAAGTGGACGAAGTGGATTGTTTTGGTAGTAACAAATTTCATCAAACAAAAAAAGAAGGAAAAAAAGCCATATCAAGTTCTTCGCTGTTACTCCTTTGATGCAACCGAATACAAAAGTAGGAAAGGATGTGGAGGACCAATGGTGGATGGTTGGGATAAGCCATCTTGGTTCTTCAATTTGCGATAACCAATTTTATTTAGATTGGTGTCATATCAGGCACATTTCTTAAACTATTAAGCTTCTATACTGAACATTATTTAATGCATTATACATATTGTTTCTTTGTATGTAGGTTTCTGATGGTGGGACTGTTAATTGACTTAGTAGGTCCTTGGGTGAGTATAAAATCAATGAGCATGGCTTTCATAAACGAAGTGCTGGGCCAGACGGGTTAGATTCTGATGAGAAGGCTTACCGTTGTGCCTCTCATGAGATGCATATATTTGGTCCCATCGGTAATGGTGCAAGCAGTGTAGTGGAGAGAGCTATATTTATTCCAGTTCATCGAATCTTGGCCTTGAAGAAGATAAACATATTCGAGAAGGTTTGTATCTTATTTCTTATGGTCAAATGCAAGTAGAAACCATTTTTTGTTCATTCTTTTCACTCTTTTTTCCACAATCACTACTCACATTATTTCTTTGAAATGAAGACCTAAATTCTCGCGGAGCTTATGTGAAGGACTTATTATGCACCTCTAGTTTATTGCAATAACAATGGTTATATTCATTTTGCTCCGAACTGCATAATTCAAGAAAATTCTCGGGGAGCTTATGTGAAGGATTATGCACCTCTAGTTGATTGCAATAGCTATGGTTATATTCGTTTTGCTCCCAACTGTATAATTGAAGATATCTAGTCTAAAACACTAAATTTTATCTTTGTTAACCGAAGTCTAAATTCCCCCAACCATATAATATTTATTCAATTGGGAAAAACTAATTTTAATGCAAGCCCTATATTTATAGTTCCCTATTTAGATTGTGTCATGGATCATACTTCTGGCATTGTAGTCATGTTTCTTTTTCTTTGTGTACCATGCAATGCAATTAAACCAATGTTTACAAACCTTATAGTCGAAACTGGTCATCATGGGACCGTCCAATTGACTAACCACAATTATCTCTTATGCGTGTTGGAACCAGGGGGTGGGGGTTGGTTGATGTGTGCAAAGCCCCAAGGACTAGGGCAAGAGGTGCCCTCAATGTCGGGGCCAAAAGCAGCTGGAGGTGCCCTAGGGTCCTAGGCGCAAGGTGGTCGGGGGCTAAGGCGCGAGGTGCCCTGTCACACGAAGGGCTTCAGAGATTGAAACCATAGTTGTCAAGGCGTCGCCTAGGCGACGTTTCACACCCTGACAATGTAAGGTGTTCTACGTGTCTTACTCTTGCACCTAAGGTGAGTGGGAGAGAGCCAGAGAGGCTGCAGGCGGTTGGCTCCGGTGTGACGGCTTTAGTGTGATGGCTCCAGCAGCGCGCGCGACAGTGGTGCGGCGGAGCCGACACAAGAGGGAGAAGCGAGCAGAGAGAGATAGAGAGAGCGGGGAGAGAGGGAGACGATGGTCATTGGGGAGATCTCGTTGCTGGGAGAGACGGCTAGGAGAGGGAGTCAGCTGGGTGATAGAGGGAGAGGGGGAAAGGAAGTGGGCTTAACCTAATTTTAATCAGCTAGTTGGGCTGATATGTAGGCTGGCTGGTCTAGTCTTTTTTTCTCTTCTTTATTATTATTTTTGTCCTAAATACTTTCTCAAATATCAATTTTTCTTCTATTTTTAATATATTTAAGGTGCCGTCTCGCCTTACGCTTTACCGCTTATAGAAGGTAAAAAGTGGGGTTTGTCGCCTTACCGCCTGTAAAGCCCTAAAATTTGTATAAGGTAAAAAATATATAAAAATAAAATAATAATAAAATAAGTAAGTACATGCTTTTATATAAAAGTGATTTGGGAATTATTTGATTTCCTTTTCTTTGTGCAAGCTCAATTATGGGAATTAAAGTAGCCAAATAGCAAATAAATAAATATGGAGATATGAATCTAATGTTGAGGTCTTTGTATTTGTTCATTTGAGTTTAAATTCGCAAGACAAGTTTAAGTTAAAAAAATAGAATTTAAAATGGAGGAAAGAAGAGAGAAGAGGGAAATAAAAAAATATATGCACTATAAAGAAAATAAAAATATTATAAAATAAATAATAGGCATTATCTTCACATTAGGATTTTTATTGGATATATTTAGAAAGCTGAAGTTCAAACATGATTTAAAATTTGAATTGAAGTTTCAAATTTGGAAAAGATATCAAAAAAAGGAAATAAATAAAAAGGAAATAAATTGGGCAAACTAGTCCTTGGGCCGATTCCCTCTCCACAGCCCAGTTCTCCTTTCCACTGTTCGGCCCAAATAGCACTCCCGCGCAGCCCACCCCTCCTCGCGTCCACTGCACTGTCATATGGGGCCCGTGTGCCAGCCACACCTCCTCTCGCGTGTCGGGCTCGTGTCACTGGCGGGTGGGGCCCGTTCGTCAGATCCATCCCCATCCACGGGTTGTTGGGATCCACCGTAGCAGACTCCTGGCCGCTGCGCATACCTCGCTGGGCAGGTGCAACCAACCAAGCCGAATCGCCCTCCATCGCACTATAAAACCTAATCAGGTCGCGCCCCTATCCATCCAGTCCTTCGACCTCGCCAACTATCAGAGCGCCATGGCCATGGGGGGGGGGAGAAGATTGTCGTCGTGGCCGATGCATCGCCATCGTGGGCCACCACCCCTGGAGCTCACCCATGATTGTTCCTCTGTCTGGCTGAATGGCCGTGGGGGTTCATTGAATCCTGGGGAGATTGTTTGTAGCATATACTGGATGGGAGCTCTGCCCATTGATCGGCGGAATAATAAACCGCGGTTCACCCGGCTCTGCGGGTCGGGGTCGTCGTGACATCATTCCAAGTAAAAAAAACCATCAGATAGGATCGTCGTGTTGCGGCCATCGTGGCACACTGTGTTGGGTATAGTTTGGAACCTAGCGCGCCGGTTTGCCGTTCTCCGGCGGGAGCACCGCCGCAGGGGAGGCCGGCACCACCGCCTGGTGTGCTTGGGTGAGGAAGAAAGTGCGGGGCCATTGAATCCTTGTCGGACGGCCTAGATTAGAACACCGGGAAACCCCTTCGCGCGTTGTACTGTGACCATCGGATTTGATTTGAACGGCTCTGGTTGCCCGCGCATTATAACAGTCATGGTCTTTTTCTAAAATAACCCTCGTCCTTTTGACTTATCAACTCGCCATCCCTTTTTATGTTAATTAATTCGGTATAGGCCCCTGGATTTTATAAAGTGCACCCTGTGCTTTTTAGAAATTGTGTCTGCAGCCCAAGTGTTGAATAAAAGGGATAAAATAATTCAGAAAATGATTTTTAGTTTAAAAATAAATCAAGAAAACCTGTTTAATTCGTATTAAATCCATTTTAACTCCAAATTAATTCATTCCAGTTGCATTAGACTTATAATAATATTGTTTATCATCCAGTAACTTTATTTTGTTATGAAACCTAAACTGAAATTTTGTACTTAATTTTTTTATATACCAGTATTAAATCTTTATAAATTCGTAACTCAATAATCGTAACTTCGTTTTAATCCATTCTAGTTGCATTAGTCTCACAATAATATCTATTATTATCTGGTAACTTTGTTTTGTCATGAGATATAGGTTAAAATGTTGCACTTAGTCTATTATATACTTAACCACGTGGATCTTCGGAAAACCATAACTTCTTAACCATAACTCCGAATTTAGCGATTCTCGAACCCACGATCTTGTAGCGACGCGTAGATTATTATTACGCAGTTTATTATTATGTTTGGTGTGATGTTAATTTTGCCTACACATGTTTGTCTGTATTGCTATGTTTAGCAGTGAGAACACGTGTCACCCGAAGATCATCCTGGTACCTGGAATCTCTTGTCCCAGGCAAGTTGTGCCCTTAATCACTTCTTTTTACCCAGTCATGTTCTGATTAATCATAATGATCTGCATAGGTTAATTTTGATGGGACCCAATAGGTTACCCTAGTTTGATTATCTTTATACCTTGTTTACCACTAAATTTTTGGGTAGTACCTGCTATTGCTTTATGTGGTTCTGGGTATGGAGATACATTTTATTCATGATTATACCGTTTTTATCAGTTGTTATTTATTGTTCATGGTAAGATCATTATGTTAATCGAAACATGGAGAACCACCCGGGAAAACAGTGCTACCACAAGGGTTTAATGGGACGCCCTTGGCTGATTAATTAGGAAAGCTAGTGGAGGACTACCTTACCCGAAAGGGGCAAGGGCAGTAGGGGAGTGGTCAGTGTAGGGAGGTCCTCGGTTGATTTTGCTGCGATGGCGGCCAGGTGAGGGATTCCTGCATGGGAGTTTCCTATAAACTGTAGCAGGTTTTCTGAAGCTAGTGGAACTTCGTAAAGGCCTCGTAGTGTTACCCTGCCTCGCCTCCTTGGTAGATGTGTATGGGATTGACCGTCTCTTGGCAGATGGGTTAAATGACTTGTGGGTAAAGATGCGCAACCTCTGCAGAGTGTAAAACTGGTATAGTAGCCGTGCTCACGGTCATGAGCAGCTCGGACACACACATGATTAATTTATGAAACTAAATTCAATTTGTCATATGCATTGCATCGCAGGTGATGTTGTTACCTTTGTTCTACTACTTAATTGGGTTGGTATTTACTTATACTTAGTAATGGCTAATAAAATTTTGACCAACTTTAAAAGCAATGCTCAGCTTCAACCATCCTCTTTGGTAAGCCTTACACTTCACGTGAGCTCCTACCTTTGGCGAGTTCATGCACATTATTCCCCATAACTTGTTGAGATATGAACTTATGTGAGCTCACTCTTGCTGTCTCACACCCCCATAGGTCAAGAACATATACTGTAGGATGAGGCGCTTGGAGGATGCTGTGACAAGTTTGTGAGAGGTCTAGGTCATCGTCTCCGAGTCAACTTTGGGTTGCTGGACTGTTGTCTCCTTATAATGTAATTATTTATTTATTTTGTATAGAACTCCTGTTATGTAGTAAAGATGTGACATTCGATCCTGTGCCATGATTCATCATACGTGTGAGACTTGGTCCCTGCACACCTGGTGTGCCCCAAAACCCGGGTGTGACAGAAGTGGTATCAGAGGAATGTTGACTGTAGGACGAAACCTAGATAGAACTGGACAACCATTATCTTCTTACCTCTGCTACTTTGATTCTTTCTAAACTTTTCTTAATTTTTTCTCATCTATTTCCGCTTTACTCTGATTATTCTTACCTTTTTCTTCTAAAGACAAATGTGGATTTCACACTTTGAAATCCTGTGCCTGAAGTGACCTTTAGGAATAGGAGACATACTCTTAGGAACAAAAACAAAACTATTTTTATATGTATCTATACACTTGAGTGTTTGTTCTTATGATACTTGTTTGATTTGGATCTTTGATTGAGTGTGATGAGTTGTAGAGTAATGTCCACAATTACATCTGCATATACATATCGGAAAAAATGCTTATAAAAATAACTAGATAAACTAGATTATCCCTCATTAAACTATCTAGCCTACCAATATCCATCTCATCTTGAAAAATTCTATCCTACATAGATACATCTTATCTTAAAAGATCTTATATCACCCTAATAGATCTAACTGACCTCAAAAGATTCTACCTTATCCTTTGGAGTCATCTTGCCCTAATTAGCATATTTTCCCACTCTAGAATAACAACCATGAGATAATCTAAAGAATTTATTTAGATCTTATCTAGTCTAAAATAGTCATATCAATTTATTCTAGATCTGATCCCATCTAATAGGTTAATCTAACCTAACAAAGTCTAACCTTAAGTTGAGCTAACCTACGGACAGTCACTTCACTAGTTAATAGTGGTAAAATAAATGCAACTCTACTCCTATAGAACATGTTCTAACCCAACCAATAGGGTCATGATGGATTGCATAATATGTCTATCTTCACCTAACCACAAACAAGCTTTTGACCTATATCATGTAGTCTATATCATCCATATCTATCTTAACCATATTCCCTAACTCCCATGATATACACTAACCTCAAATCAATAAGACCAAGACTGGAGAAGAAAAGATCAACCTCGTCAAGGAAGGAGAGAAGTCAAACTTGATCTTTAGATGCATTACCATCCAACACGAAGTGCTTCTCAACATAAACTGTTTTACCCCTGGGCTATGCTTGCCCTAACCTTCCTATCTTTTATCCTACACGATAAAATGGCTATGCATATAGATATCCATCACTTTCTAATTAACAAGAATCGTCTTATTCTTAAAATTAGAAATTAAAAGTAAACTATAAATAAGGCTTTTTACATCCCTTTTCTTACAAATCTCGAGGACGAGATTTCTGTTAAGGGAGGTAGGATTTGTAAAGCCCTAAAATGTGTATAAGGTAAAAAATATATATATAAATAAAATAAGTAAGTACATGCATTTATATAAAAGTGATTTGGGAATTATTTGATCTCCTTTTCTTTGTGCAAGCTCAATTATGGGAATTAAAGTAGCCAAATAGCAAATAAATAAATATGGAGACATGAATCTCATGTTGAGGTCCTTGTATTTGTGCATTTGAGTTTAAATTCGCAAGACAAGTTTAAGTTAAAAAATAGAATTTAAAATGGAGGAAAGAAGAGAGAAGAGGGAAATAAAAAAATATGCACTATAAAGAAAATAAAAATATTATAAAATAAATAATAGTCATTATCTTCACATTAGGAATTTTATTGGATATATTTAGAAAGCTGAAGTTCGAACATGATTTAAAATTTGAATTGAAGTTTCAAATTTGGAAAAGAAATCAGAAAAAGGAAATAAATAAAAAGGAAATAAATTGGGCAAACTAGTCCTTGAGTCGATTCCCTCTCCACAGCCCAGTTATCCTTTCCACTGTTCGGCCCAAATAGCACTCCCATGCAACCCACCCCTCCTCGCATCCACTGCGCTGTCATATGGGGCCCGTGTGCCAGCCACACCTCCTCTCGCGCGCCGGGCTCGTGTCACTGGCGGGTGGGGCCCGTTCGTCAGATCCATCCCCATCCACGGGTTGTTGGGATCCACCGTAGCAGATTCCTGGCCACTGCGCATACCTCGCTGGGCAGGTGCAACCAACCAAGCCAAATCGCCCTCCTCCACACTATAAAACCTAATCAGGTCGCGCCCCTATCCATCCAGTCCTTCGACCTCGCCAACTATCAGAGCGCCATGGCCATGGGAGGGGGGAGAAGATTGTCGTCGTGGCCGATGCATCGCCATCGCGGGCCACCACCCCTAGAGCTCGCCCATGATTGTTCCTCTGTCTAGCGGAATGGCCGTGGGGGTTCACTGAATCCTGGGGAGATTGTTTGTAGCTTACTGGATGGGAGCTCTGCCCATTGATCGGCGGAACAATAAACCGTGGTTCACCCGGCTCTGCGGGTCGGGGTCGTCGTGACATCATTCTAGGTAAAAAAGCCATCAGATAGGATCGTCGTGTTGCGGCCATCGTGACACACTGTGTCGCGTATAGTTTGGAACCTAGCGCACCAGTTTGCTGTTCTCCGGCGGGAGCACGCCGCGGGGGAGGCCGGCACCACCGCCTGGTGTGCTTGGGCGAGGAAGAAAGTGCGGGGCCATTGAATCCTTGTCGGACGGCCTAGATTAGAACACCGGGAAACCCCTTCGCGCATTGTACTGTGACCATCGAATTTGATTTGAACGGCTCTGGTTGCCCGCGCATTATAACAGTCATGGTCTTTTTCTAAAAGAACCCTCGTCCTTTTGACTTATCAACCCGCCATCCCTTTTTATGTTAATTAATTCGGTATAGGCCCCTAGATTTTATAAAGTGCACCCTGTGCTTTTTAGAAATTGTGTCTGCAGCCCAAGTGTTGAATAAAAGGGATAAAATAATTCAGAAAATGATTTTTAGTTTAAAAATAATTCAAGAAAACATGTTTAATTCGTATTAAATCCATTTTAACTCCAAATTAATTCATTCCAGTTGCATTAGACTTGTAATAATATTGTTTATCATCCAGTAACTTTATTTTGTTATGAAACCTAAACTGAAATTTTGTACTTAATTTTTTTATATACCACTATTAAATCTTTATAAATTCATAACTCAATAATCGTGACTCCGTTTTAATCCATTCTAGTTGCATTAGTCTCACAATAATATCTATTATTATCTGGTAACTTTGTTTTGTCATGAGATATAGGTTAAAATGTTGCACTTAGTCTATTATATACTTAACCACGTCGATCTTCGGAAAACCATAACTTCTTAACCATAACTCCGAATTTAGCGATTCTCGAACCCACGATCTTGTAGCGACGCGTAGATTATTATTACGCAGTTTATTATTATGTTTGGTGTGATGTTAATTTTGCCTACACATGTTTGTCTGTATTGCTATGTTTAGCAGTGAGAACACGTGTCACCCGAAGATCATCCTGGTACCTGGAATCTCTTGTCCCAGGCAAGTTGTGCCCTTAATCGCTTCTTTTTACCTAGTCATGTTCTGATTAATCATAATGATCTGCATAGGTTAATTTTGATGGGACCCAATAGGTTACCCTATTTTGACTATCTTTATACCTTGTTTACCACTAAATTTTTGGGTAGTACCTGCTATTGCTTTATGTGGTTCTGGGTATGGAGATACATTTTATTCATGATTATACCTTTATTATTAGTTGTTATTTATTGTTCATGTTAAGATCATTATGTTAATCAGAACATGAAGAACCACCCGGGAAAATAGTGCTACCACAAGGGTTTAATGGGACGCCCTTGGCTGATTAATTAGGAAAGCTAGTGGAGGACTACCTTACCCGAAAGGGGCAAGGGCAGTAGGGGAGTGGTTAGTGTAGGGAGGTCCTCGGTTGATTTTGCTGCGATGGCGGTCAGGCGAGGGATTCCTGCATGGGAGCTTCCTATAAACTGTAGCGGGTTTTCTGAAGCTAGTGGAACTTCGTAAAGGCCTCGTAATGTTACCATGCCTCGCCTCCTCGGTAGAGGTGTATGGGACTGGCCATCTCTTGGCAGATGGGTAACATGACTTGTGGGTAAATATGCGCAACCTCTGCAGAGTGTAAAACTGGTATACTAGCCGTGCTCACGGTCATGAGCAGCTCGGACACTCACATGATTAATTTATGAAACTAAATTCAATTTGTCATATGCATTGCATCGCAGGTGATGTTGTTACCTTTGTTCTACTACTTAATTGGGTTGGTATTTACTTATACTTAGTAATGGCTAATAAAATTTTGACCAACCTTAAAAGCAATGCTCAGCTTCAACCATCCTCTTTGGTAAGCCTTACATTTCACGTGAGCTCCCACCTTTGGCGAGTTCATGAACATTATTCCCCACAACTTGTTGAGCTATGAACGTACGTGAGCTCACTCTTGCTGTCTCACACCCCCCACAGGTCAAGAACAGGTACCGTAGGATGAGGCGCTTGGAGGATGCTGTGACGAGTTCGTGAGAGGTCTAGGTCGTCGTCTCCTAGTCAACTTTGGGTTGCTGGACCTTTGTCTCTTGTTAATGTAATTATTTATTTATTTTGTAAAGAACTCCTGTTATGTAGTAAAGATGTGACATTCGATCCTGTGCCTTGATTCATCATACGTGTCAAACTTGGTCCCTGCACACCTGGTGATTATGTTCGCGCCCAGGTCTTGGTGCCCTAAAACCCGGGTGTGACACCGCCTTAACAACTATGACTGAAACCATAAGGTGGCCCAAACCTTACCTGACATGAGCGACATCCGCGGGATTGTAGCACATGAGTCATGATTAGGAACATAGATTGCTTGAAGATAAGATTTATTTAGTTTAGGAACTATATTTGGGTTGTTAGGAAAGGAGAATCCAAATCTATGAGGATTCCTCTAGTTTGCTTGGAAGCGGAGTCCTCAGACTATAAATATAGGGGCAATGCAACCTTTTGAAACCAAGCAAGGCAATTATCTTGCTTGGCCTCAAGGGCTGTCTCTCATGTCTATTTCTCGCTTGCCTACTTGTGCGCAAACACGTCTCCTATGCGTTGTTGGGGTACATGCCCCAACCACCAATTTTCTACCCATATAACTTATGCAGCCGTAGTAGGATTCTAGATCCTATCAATTTGGTATTAGAGATACTGGGTGACAATGACTCCGAGAAGCAACCACCAATTTCACCACCATCGGCGGCCGATGCCACCACATAAGGCCCTAGTGGACATTGTCATGCAGTTGGCTAATCTCTCCACCCGCATGTCGCTAGTAGAGCACCATTAGGCATTCGCCTTTGTGGTCGCCATGCACTAAGGTTTTCCCTATGCGATATTGTGGCATGGGCAACAATGCTCCCACCCTGATCCACCACCCTATCCATCGCAACAAGATATTGACCCAGCAGCCAACGAGTCTATTCATTCTTAGCTTTGGGCCGACATCTCGATAGACTTCATCAAGGGCCTCCCTAAGGTCCACGAGAAGTCCGCCATTCTCACCATCTGACCATCGTCGACCACTTCTCCAAATACATGCACTTCATTGCCCATTCTGCACATACATCGCTGCTTCGGTTGCGCATGCCTTCTTTGAGGGTGTTGTTTGTCTACATGACTTCCCCACCTTCATCGTCAGTGTGCATGATCCAATCTTCACCAGTCGCAGGGCAACTCAAATGGAGGCGGTCGATGCCCTCATGTGTGACTATGATGGCTTCCTCGCAGAGGTACGCGAGCGTATTCTCTAGCCCAAGCAGTATGCTAGGTGCTACTATGAGAACTGTCATCACGAGCTTGAGTTCACGGTGGGTGATTGGGCATGCCCGCTGGAGTTAGGTGGTGCCGCCAGGGGGGTGTCAGGCTCGAGGAGGTGCCGCGCGTGCCTATCGAAGGCGTAGGTGCACCCATTGCTGGGGCAGGCGCACTGGCAGGGTCGGACATGGCCGCGCGTGGTGCGGGTGAACCTATAGGGGTGAGCCTGGTCCTGATTGATAGGGGACCGAGTCCTACTAAAAAAGTCCAAATCATTAGGAGTTCAGAAAAAGGGATAGCGGCCTCATCGAGGACAACGAGATGGGAGATCATGATACAATTTGTGTAGAGATCAAGGCATCGACATCTCTTGTGATCGAATGAATAACCAAGGAAAACATAATGAGTTTATGGGTGGTGAAGGCGGAGAGGTTAGGATAGTAGGCACACCTGAAAACCCGAAGGTGCTCGTAGGATAGCATCGTAACATATAGGATGACACAAGGGTTGGGTGCGGTGATGGCCTTGGTTGGATGGCGATTAAGGAGATAGGTGGCGGTGTGAAGGGCTTTGACCCAATACTGTGCAGGAAGGGATGTCTGGAACATTAAGCAACAAATGATGTTATTTGTAGTTCAAATAATAAGTTCGCTCTTACCGTTTTGATGGGAGGTGCAAGGACATGACATTCGAAGAATAATGCTGTGGGTGAGGAAAAAGGTCCAAGTAGTCGAGTTGTCAAACTCACGACCATTGCCGCATTGTATGCAATTGATGATACGCCTGAACTAGGTGGACACAAAGGAAAAGAAGTGTGACAGAGTGGTAAAAACATCAGATTTCAGCCGGAACGAAAAGGACCACAAGTAGTGTGAAAAATTATCCAAAATCACTAAGTAATATTTGTTACCAGACATGTAGGGATGAAGATGTCCACAAGTCACAGTGCACGAGATCAAATTGATGCGTAGTACGAGAAGACAACGAAAAGGGTAGCTGTATGTGGCAATCGAGCTCTGTGCCCTGATTACAAGGGATAGCTAAAGAGCAAGCTAGATGAGATAGAACGTCTAGGCAAATATGACCAAGGCGACGATGCCAAGTGGAGGTCGAGACAACAACCAACGCATGTGCAGGGCCAGGTGACATGGGGAGGCGCAGGGTGTACACTAGACCAACACTATTGCACCTGGTGACCATGTTCTTGAGCAAAAGGTCCTTCATAGAAACACCAAACAAATCAAATTCCATGGAGTAGTGATTATCAAGAGGGAAACACCAGACAAAAAGAAGATTAGCGATAATATCAGGGGTAAGTAAAATGTTGTTAAGGTAGAATGGAGGTGACCAATGGAGAGGATCCATTATCAACAAGGATAGAGGAAGAGCAGGGTGCAACGGACGAAGGGTAGATATGATGCCGATGTTGGAAGTAGTGTGGTTGGTGGCACTTGAGTCGACAACCTAATCCGATAACATGGTAGACAGTTGGGAAAGGGCCATTGTGCTGAAGGAGGTTGCCAAGGACTGTTGATTCCAAGATGCATGCACGTCTGCATGGGGCGTGGGTGCCAACGTAGGAGGTGTCGGGATAGGCACCATGGGTGAAATCCACTGTGGCTGGTCGCCCATGGATCCGGTGAAGAAGACCTGCTAGGGGTGTAGAAGGGAGGGCCAAGCAGGAGTGGGTGCCTAGGCGGGGGCGCTAGAGGTGTGGCTGATGGTGTTGCCTTTGGAGCCATCGTGGCCTTCGCCATGCCACTTGTTGTGCCTACCAGAGGGGTTGGGGGCGCTAATGCTAGAAGGAGGGTGTGACAGTTGATGGGTCAGGGTCCTGATCTTCTGTTAGGTTCACGATTACTATCGATTTGTTGGAGATTGGACACACTGATCCAGCTTTAGGTTCTGAACCCTGCAACCTTAGCACCACTTCTCTGGTATAATGAAGAACTTGAAAGGACGCAACTCAATTGAAGTTACAACTGCAGATGTATAATGAAGATCTAGAATGTGGGGTTCCACAAACCGATGAGGCAGCGAAATTGTATACAACAGAATAATCTAAGCAAAACCCATCTAATCTAATAGATACTACTGAATATATAAACAAGAAAGATGGCTAGGCGGCGACCAAGGGGTGGTCGAGCAACCCTAGGGTGTACAAGGCCTTCGGCCCCCAAAACAGGCGTCACTAATTTCTGGACGTCATCTTGTTATGACGATTCCTTTTGACTCCGAGCATATTTTGATGTGGTACTAGTTGGGTGGGAAAGCTTATCTCCTTATCTTTCCAACGATATCTAAAACGCCCAAAATGGAGTCCGTATGTGGCCTGGCCGTCCGTTTTTGTGAAGCCCACTTTAGTTTGGGACTATCATTGCTTGAGCCTTGATCATGTAGTTGGTGTCCATGTCCTCATCAACGGTAGCTTGAGCAGCCTTGACGGCGGCTTGTTCGGCCTAGGCGTGTTGCGTCTGGAGGGCATGGAGCAGATTGGATCTGCTAGGGGGTGGGGCTGGTGGTAGTGCTAGGAAGGAAAGTGGAAGTGGTAGGGGAAACCTAGGTCTTTAGGCTTTGATACCATATTAAGTTGCATGCACCAACCAGTTCAATACGAAAGCTTAAGCTGGTAGGAAGAGGCGGGCAATTCACTTATGTTATACTCCAACACTCCCCCTCACGTCGAGACTCTCTTAGCTCTAGAATATGAGCGAGCAACAATTATTTTATTTAATTGCCTAACTAGGATTCAAACTCGTGACCTCTGACTCTGATACCATGATAGAATATAAGCTGCCAGATATTGGATTGATAGTAGAGGTACAAGGGGTGTAGAATATATAGGCAAGGTTCGTCTAAGGTTTATAGAAAGCACCCAATTAATAGCGATCTTTGCCTAATCTATCATCAACTACCATAAACACCAAGACACACATGACATACATGATTAGCACATATGGCAGGCATGATCAGCCTAATTACATACTCTAATACATACCACTGTTAAAGTGAAATGATTTATATTACTGTATTTGCTAGAAGAATAACCGTTGGATTTACTGGGCCAACCCTAGAGGGTGGCTATATAGGGTTTATACATGGGCCACATGGGCTTAGCCTCATGGGCCTAATCCATATATTCTAACACCCCCCGCAGTCTGAACTTTCGTCGCAGCGGAGTTTACAGACTGGAACTCGAAAAGAAGTACATCACACAATAGGATCCCCCCACAGACTCAACTAGCCACTACTGATGTTGAGGCTGGAGCGAACCTCGGCGAAGGTCGAGGACTGAAGACCCTTGGTGAAGATGTCGACAAACTGGGAGGTGGTCGGGACGTGGAGGACCCGAACAACACCGGCGGCGACATAATCACGGACGAAGTGTTGATCGATCTCACATGTTTGGTCCGCTGGTGCTGCACTGGGTTGGTGAAGAGGTAGACCACGCTGACGTTGTCGCAGTAGACCAACGTGCTCCTGGAGAGGGGACTGTGAAGCTCGGCGAGGAGCTGTCGTAGCCAGGCAGCCTCTGCCACACTGTTGGCCACGGCACGGTACTCCTCCTCGGCACTCGAGCGAGAAACGACCGGCTGGCGCTTCGACGACCACGACACCAGGTTGCCGCCTAAGAAGACGGCATAGCCGGAGGTGGAGCGTCGAGTGTCTGGGCACCCGGCCCAGTCAGCGTCGGTGTAGACGACCAGCTCGGAGGAGGTAGACCGATGAAGAAGCAGCCCATAGTCGACAGTGCCTCGAAGGTAGCGGAGGAGGCGCTTGAGAGCCACAAGGTGGGGCTCCCAGGGATCGTGCATATGGAGATACACCTGCTGCACGACGTAAGAGATGTCTGGCCTGGTGAAGGTGAGGTACTGAAGGGCACCGACAAGACTCCTGTAGCCGGTGGGGTCCGCGACTGGGTCACCCGTGGCCTCAGATAGCTTGGCCTGCGTGTCGACTGGGGTGGAGCAGGGCTTGCAGTCACTCATCTGGGCCCACTCCAGAATGTCAAGAGTGTAATGTCGCTGGTGAAGGAGGAGTCCTGAGGGGCGAGGCTCAGCAGTGACCCCCAGGAAATGGTGAAGCACGCCCAGATCCTTGACCGGAAACTCCCGCTGAAGTGCGTCGACGAGGCGGCGAAGAAGTGACGGGCTGGAGGCGGTGAGGACAATGTCATCCACGTAGAGAATCAAGTAGGCAGTCTCTGCTCCATGATGGTGGACGAACGGAGACATGTTTAACTTGGCCTCCACGAAGCCCAATGTCACCAGGAACGTAGCCAGTCTGGAGTGCCACGCCCGGGGGGCCTGCTTGAGGCCGTAGAGGGACCTGTTGAGCCGGCAGACCATGTCAGGGCGAGAGGAGTCCACGAACCCCGTCGGCTGACAGCAGTAGACGGTCTCGGTGAGGGCGCCGTGTAGGAAGATGTTCTTGACGTCGAGCTGGTGAACTGGCCAAGAGCGAGCGAGGGCCAGCGAGAGCACCGTGCGGACGGTGGCCGGCTTCACAACCGGGCTGAAGGTCTCATCATAGTCAACTTCGAGGCACTGAGTGAAGCCCCGAAGAACCCAACGAGCCTTGTACCGCTCCAGGGTACCATTGGCCCGCCGCTTGTGCATCCAGATCCACTTGCCGGTGATGACGTTGGTGCCGGGCGTACGGGGCACCAGATCCCACGTCTGGTTGGCGACGAGCGCCGCCTACTCCTCCTCCATCGCCCGACGCCAGTGGGGGTCCAGCAGGGCGGTGCGGACGGAGGAGGGTACCGGAGAAACCTGCGAGTCTCCGGTTGTGGCCGCCAGGACTCGGGGCGGCAGGGTAGCAGCCACGTGTCGCGTCACCATCGGGTGGACGTGCCACGGGTCGCGGTGAAGGAGCGGTGGGTGGTACACCGACGTCTCGACACCACCAGACTCGGGCAAGGCACCGGGCCAGGAGTAGGACTGACAGGCAGTGAGCGAGTACCTGTAGAGAGAGGAAGGATAGGTGGCTCGAGCACCACGTCAGTCGGAAAGAGAGTGAAGAGGTCACAACAACGGTAGCCCTTGTGGTCCGGGGAGTACCCGAGAAACACATAGAGGGTGGAACGGGGTGCAAGCTTGTGAGGAGCAGTGGCAGCGGTGTTCGGGTAGCAAGCACACCCGAAGACACGGAGGTGGTCATAGCGCGGAGGGGTACCGAAGAGTGCCTGGTGAGGAGTGGGGGCCGGGCACGCAGTGGAAGGGAGACGGTTGAGAAGGTAGGTAGAGGTGTGGAGGCCCTCGGCCCAGAAGCGTGCCGGTAGTTGCGCCTGGAGGAGAAGAGTGCGAATGGTGTCGTTTGTCGTGCGGATCATGCGCTCGGCCTTGCCGTTCTGGGAGGAGGTATACGAGCAAGACATCCGCAACTGCATCCCGTGGGAGAGAAAGAAGGCACGGGAGGTGGAGTTATCGAACTCCCGACCATTGTCACACTGGACGACCTTAATGGTGAGGCCGAACTAAGTGGACACCCAGGTGAAGAAGTGGCGGAGGGCGGGGAAAGCCTCAGACTTGGCACGCAAAGGAAAAGTCCACACATAATGAGAAAAATCATCAATCATCACAAGATAGTATTTGAGCCTGACATACTGGTAATAGGTGAAGTCCACAAATCGTAGTGTACAAGATCAAATGCATGAGTAGCATGCGAGGAACAACAAGAAAAAGGAAGACGAACATGGCGGCCTAACTGGCATGCATGGCAAAGATGCTCATCATGTGATCTAGTACATGGGATAGTGGCACTATGTGTAAGTTGCATCAAGGCATCGCGTCCGAGGTGACCAAGGCGACGATGCCAGGTGGTAGAAGACGTGGTGGCAGCAAAAACAACAACAGTGGCAGGTGACGAAGAAGAAGAGGTGGCGTGTAGAAGCCGAAGGGTGTAGAGGGGGCCAGTGCTGTTACATCTGAGGAGGGGGCGCCGAGTTGCCGAGTCCTTCACAGTAAGACCAGAAGAGTCAAACTTGACAGAACAAGAATTATCAGCAGTAAAACAGCGAATAGAAAGAAGATTGTGGACCAAAGAAGGAGCGACAAGAACATCAAGAATGCGAAAAGAGCCGGGAGGTCCGGCGACACCCACAGATGTGACAGGAAGACACGAGCCATTCGCCACCATGATGGACGAAGGGAGAGAGGAAGAAGGAGGGCAAACAGAGGTGAGTATACCAGGGTCGGGAGTGGTGTGGTAGGTAGCACCGGTGTCCGCAATCCACTCGGGACCCATCGGCGGAGTCAGAGTGGGAGTCTGGAAGGCAGCCAGGGCGGCCGCGTCCCAACCAACCAGCCCGGACGGTGGAGCAGCCAGCGGCGTGGGCCACGACGATCGCTGAGGCCGCGGAGGACGTTGAGGACGAGCATGCGGTCCTCCACGGGGCAGCCCAGATCGCCAAGTGAGTCCGCCATGGTCTTCATCTTGCGGCAGTACTCACCAACGCTGAGGTCCCCCTGGACGAAGGTGCGGAAGGCCGCGTCGAGGCGGAGAGCCCGGGCCTCGGCGTTGCCCAGGAACTGGCCCTCGGTGGCTAGCCAAACAGCCCAAGCGTGAGGAAGGTTCCGGAGGAGGCTGTGGAGGTCGACGGAGATCGTCCCCACGATCCAGGTAAGCACGATGCTGTCGAGGCGGACCCACGCGGCAGTCGACGCCACGCCGGTGGGGTCGCAGAGGATGTGGTCATCCAGGGCGTAGCGGTGAAGGGTAAGGAGGAGTAAGTCCCGCCAGCGTGCGTAGGACGACGACTCTGGCTCGAGGACGACAGGAACCATGAGGCGAATGTTCTGGACACTCCTAGCCTGAAGGTGGAGCTGAGCCACGAGCGGGTCAGTCGGATCATGCCAGAGCACCATGGGGAAGGTGCGGGGCCCGGTTCCGACGGTCGGTGCGGTCGGGACGTCGTACACACCGCCCACGGGTGCAGAGGAGGTGGCCCCACCGTCGTGGGCCGCAGGCGAGGTGAGGAGCTGTTCCGCCACGACAATCTGAGCAGCGATAGCATCGGTGGCCTCGCTCTCGCGCTCCCACACGAGGGCCGCTTCTCGCAGGCGTGCCTGTCGCGCCGCGTGCTCCGCACGGGCAACGGTGAGGGCGACGACGGTGTATCCCTGATGGGCGACCGGTGGAGGAGGCGGCTGATCGACGACAGGATGTGGATCGACGACCAGCGACGGGGGGATTGGCGGGGGAGGGTCCTCCGGATCTGCAACCCCCACGGGAACCGAAGTCGCCACAACTGTAAGGGCAGAGGCGGTTCTCGCGGCGGTGAGGGCCCCACCGGCGGTGCTAGGTGCTGCACGGGGTGGAGCAGCGGCGGCAGCGCGCGCGCCAGGGGCGGCAGCGCGGGCCCAAGAGGAGGAGGAGAGGGGAGGGAAGACGTGGAAGTAGGAGGGGGGAGGAGGAGGCGGCTGCTCAGCCATGGAGGGATGGGTGGCGGCGCAGCAGCGTGGCGGGCAGAAGCAGGGAGCGTCGACGCTGGCGAGCAGAGGAGGTTGGGGCACGGCCGGCGCGATCCACCAGTGAGAGGCAGAGCTGAAGGGGTGGCCGGAGCAGGGAGCGCAGCCGGCGCTGAGGAAGACACCGCCAGAGGCGGGCGCGGCCGGAGGCGGTGGGCGCGGCTGGAGCAACGCGGCCCAGCCGGGCAGCGCAGGGCGCAGGGCGGCGGCGGCCAGGGCAGGGCACCTGGCGCGGTCAGGCGGCTCAGTGCGTCGCACGCGGGGAGGCCGGGGCGTCGGACAGCGCGGACGTCGCGGGGGCTGCACGGGGCGAGGGTGGCCGGCTCCTTGGCGCGGGATGTTGGGGCAGGGCGCGCGCGGCGTGCGTCCCAGCGGCCTGGCTTGGCGGCTGTGCGTCGCGCGTGGGGAGGCCGGGGCGTCGGGCAGCGCGGACGTCGCGCAGGCTGCACGGGGCGCGGGCGGCCGGCTCCCTGGCGTGGGATGTTGGGGCAGGGCGCGCGCGGCGTGCGTCCCGGCGGCCTGGCTTGTGTGCTGCGCGTGGAGCAGAGAGGAAACCCTAGCCGCCGGCGGCTGAGGTGAGGGAGGAGCAAAACCCTAATCTGATACCATGCTAGATGAATAACCGTTGGATTCACTGGGCCAACCTGTGGGGGACAGATATCGCCCGGGTCCACTAGAAGGCAGAAAGGCCTCGCGAAGGGTTTTTGGGCTCATTATTTCGCAAGACCAACCCTTCGTGGGCCAGGGGAGGAACAACTAGCGGAATGGATTCACTGGGCCAACCCTAGAGGGTGGCTATATAGGGTTTATATATGGGCCACATGGGCTTAGCCTCATGGGCCTAATCTATATATTCTAACAGTATTATCAAGTATTATCAAGCTAGGTACAAGTTTCTAACTAGCTTAGCTCGTTTTATGAATATGCAGATTCATTTTGAAGCAATCTTGCTCATTAGAACTGTCATTTTGTCACACGTATGAGTCTTTGTTCTTTGCTGAATCATTTTTCTTTTAGTTAAGTTGTGCAGAAATCTCTTAAGTAAACTAGTGCATGAATGTGATGGGCTATTTACACTGATGGGCCGGTCGGCTGTAACTTGGGATCAGAGCATTGCTAATCACACGATTATGTTCACACAAAAAGAAAAAAAACATGATCACCCAGTCCTTTAAGAATAAAAGTGTTAATCAGCAAGCTGGCTGGTTTAGCGTTTATGATCTCCAGCAGGTATATACGTCGTGTATACATGATGGGATGGTTGCTGTATCCATTTAAGCAGCTGACTTATTGTTTATAGTGCTTTTCACAACACTTGTTTAATGGAGTGCAGTAGTATAGTTGCAGTGAGAGAACTAGAGCAGTGTTGGCTTAGTTTTATTGCAGAATGAGAACAATTAGCAGACACATCGAAGGCTAAATACTGTCTTGTTTGTTCTAAATTCAATTTGAATACTGTGGCAATGAACCACGTTGATTATTACATAGAGTAATCAAAGTACTTTATGTTGTCACTACCTATCTAATTCATATCCATTCTGCAGTTTCAGTTGGTAAACTTAAGCCATCTAGAGGTTCTTTTCACAGTTTTTACACATGTTTCTTGATGTCTTTGCAGGAGAAGAGGCAACAAATTCTGAATGAGATGAGAACATTATGTGAAGCATGTTGTTATCCTGGTTTAGTTGAATCCCAGGGTGCATTTTACATGCTTGATTCTGGACAAATAAGTATCGCTCTTGAATACATGGATGGTGGTTCCTTGGCAGATGTTATAAGGGTCAAGAAGTCTATACCAGAACCAGTTCTTTCACATATGCTACAGAAAGTATTGCTTGTATGGATCTTCCATGTCTTTTTAATCCATATCTGTAGTTTCTAGACATTAGTAAAAGCCATGATTTGGCTTTCTGTATATTTAACTTGGTGCATTCTTCTGTTTATAATTCGAAAGGGTCTGCGATACTTGCATGAAGTAAGGCATCTAGTGCATAGAGATATAAAGCCAGCAAATTTACTGGTAAATCTTAAGGGCGAGGCGAAGATTACAGATTTTGGTGTGAGTGCTGGTTTGGACAATACAATGGCTATGGTATGCTACTTCTTGGCGATAGTCATCACAAATGTTCTTCTAGTGTTGCTTAATGTATGATAATTCTTTTCTGAATACTAGTGAACATGAAATAATATGGACTGAATCAGCAAAACATTTTCCTTCTAAATAAATATGTTCAGTGTGCTACTTTTGTAGGCACAGTCACATATATGTCACCTGAGAGAATTCGTAATGAGAACTATTCTTATGCTGCTGATATTTGGAGTCTTGGACTAACAATATTGGAATGTGCTACTGGAAAATTCCCATATGACGTAAATGAGGGCCCTGCAAACCTAATGTTGCAGGTGAGTTGGTTATTGGTTGGTTACTTGTTTGTTTCTTACTATAGACCTGTAATTGATGTTTGGATGAAATGTTGTCCTTTGACTAACGTCAAATGCTAGTACTCTGAGATACTGGGCTATTATGTTCCTTGACTAGATATGCTGGTATGGGATAAATGGCCCACATGTACATGTCCTCTGGGTTATGTTAGCTTTTTATGATACTTGTTTTTTGACGTAGATTTTGCTAGTTGAATGCATGGATGGGTCCTTAGGTGAGAGCTGTCTCGTTGAGTCACTAGGTCGTGGGTTCGAAGCAACCTCTCCGCATTTGCGCGGAGAGGTTTGCCTTGGTTTATTCCTTTCCCAGATCTCATTCATGTGGGAACCTCGGCACTGTGTCTGCCTTTTTTTTAATGCATGGATGGGTTCTCCACTTTCCCTGTAAAGTTTTCAGTCTATAAGTCATCTTACAGTGTTATAAATGTTCGCTGTGAACGGGTCTCTAGCTGAGTTGGTTAGGTGGCTCTAATAGCACTCCTCAAGTTTTCGGTTTGACTTCTCATAGGAGTGAATTCCAAGATGGGATTTAAATAAAATTTCGTGTCTGTCCCTTGCCAAAGCGCAAGTCTAAGGTCCAGCCCGAGGTCATGTCAGTTCTGGTATGGTCCACATTGCCACTGTGTATGACTGGTGTGGGTTCAACCTACATGACAAGTTCTTCTTAGCAAAATGCCCGGGGGCTGTTTTATCTCTCACAGTTTGAGTTGTTGTTAAATGTTCACTGCTAATACCAATTTGTGTTATGTTTCTGGTGGAATTGCTGGTTGTTGTGATCAGTGTTAGACTGCCCGTCTAGGATTCTAGGGTTTGGGGTGTTCCCCATGTAATTACCGTCTCACCCCTCACTGTAATGGGCCTGGCCCAGTTACTAAGCCTATTAATACTACTCCCCATCCCTGGTTAGGGGTATGGGTTCGTGTTCCAACATGGTATCAAATTAGGTTTAGGTTTAGGTCCTGTCAGCTACAGCCGCCAGGGGCTTCTCCCAGCCCTGCATCCGCCGCCGGCCTCCCTGCCCAGCCGCCGGAGCTCCCCTGCGCCGCCGCCCAGCCCCCCAGCCGCCGGCCTCTCCTCCCCCTCCCTCCCTGCCCCGCCGCCGGTCCTCTCTGCTTCCCACCTCTTCCCGGCCGCGCCCCCCCATCTCCGGCGTGCACCACCCACCGGATCCGCGCGCGCCCTGCCAGAGCCAGCCGCCGGCGCCCTCCTTCCCACGCGCCCGGCCGCCTCAGGCCCGCGCCCCGACGCAACTCCGCGCCTTCTCCCTCTGCTCCCACCGGACCGCGCACCTGCGCCGTCTCCTCCAGCCGCCGGTGCCGCGCGCGGCTTGTCTCCTTCCGCGCCAGCGCCGCCGGATCCGCCCGGCTTGCTTCTTCCCCTTCTCCCTCGGCCGGCGTCCAGCCGCCTCTCCTCCCCTGCCGGTCGCGCCCCAGCCTGCGCACCCTCCTCCCCCTTCGCCACCGCCGCGCCTGCAGCCCTCTGCTGCCCGCCGCTGCGCCCTCTGCCCATGGCGGACCTCCCCCCGGACGCGCACACCACCGGCCTGGCGCACCCGCCCCTGACCGCGGGCCTGGGCGCGGCCACCGCCTCCCTGGCCGCCGGCGTCGCCTCCCTGGGCCTCCCTGCTGCCGGCCAGACCCACCCCATGGGCCCCGGCCGCTCCGTGGCAGATGCCGAGGCTCCCTACATCGTCGGGCTCCGGCCCCTCCGCGACGTCTCTTCCCCGGCCCACCGTCGTGGCTCTCCACCGGGGTTCCCTGCCCTCGCGGCACCCCTCGGCACCGACTCCACTCTCGGCGACACCCTCGCTACAATCCAGGCGGCTGTGATGGCCTCGCGGGAGCGTGAGCGCGCCGCCTCCCTCGCCCTGGAGCGTGAGCGTGCCCTGGGTGCCGCTCTGACCACCCAGATGGCCACCACGCAGCGCCTCCTCGGCCGCCCGCCGGTCGCCTCTGTGGAACCCCCGGAGGACCCCCTCGCTTCTGACCTCGACGCCGACCTCATCGCTGCTCTCCACGCTCAAGCCGCTGGTCTGCACAACATCCGGGCTCTCGTGTCCGTGGTGTTGGATCCGGCGTCTCCCCACTACCCCCGTTGGCGAGGACAGGTCCTTCTCACGCTGCGGAGGTTCGTCCTCGACGACCACGTCCTCATCGACCACGATGCTCCGCCGCCTCGCTCCTGGTGCCTCATGGACAGCGTTGTCCTCTCGTGGCTCCACGACACCATCACCGTTGAGCTCCAGGACATCATCCGCGACCAGGCGGACACTGCGCGCCAGGCGTGGCTCGCTCTCGAGGATCAGTTCCTCAGGAATCGGGATGCGCGGGCGCTCCACCTCGATGCCCAGTTCCACCTGTTCTCTCAGGGGGACCTCTCCGTGGGCGAATACTGCCGCCAGATGAAGGGCCTGGCTGACTCTCTCCGCGATCTCGGCGAGCCTATTGCCGATCGTACCCTGGTGCTGAACCTCCTGCGTGGCCTCAGCCCCCGCTACGGCCACCTGAAGGCTCTCATCAAGCGGAGCGTGCCCTTCCCCACCTTCCACGCCGTGCGGAACGAGCTTCTCCTTGAGGAGCTCACCATGGCGAATGAGGCACCCACTCCTGCCTCGGCCCTCTACATCACTCCTACCAGCGGTCTGCCACCTTCAGGGGGCCAGGCCACCCGTCCTCCGTCGACCGAGGCCCCCACCCGCCCTCCACCCGCCGTCCCGACGGCCCCTCGTCCGACTTCCACGACCGACGGGGGTCGTTGCTCCCGCAAGGGCGGCCGTGGGAGTGGTGGCTCCTCCCATGGTGGTCCTCCGGCCGGGGTGGCGGCCACGCGTGGCCGTCATTCTACAACCCCTGGACCGGGACCATCGCCATGTGGCCGAGCCAGGCACCGCGTGCCTCCCGTCCTCCGGCGCCGGCCCTCCTGACTGCGCCTCCCTACGACGCGCCTCCTTACGGTGTCCCCGTCGTGCCCCAGGCCCCGCCCGCGCTCCTGCCCTCGGGGACCCACACCTCGACGCCTTGGTCCCCGACGGCCGGTGGTTGGGACAATGCCTCCCTCGCTGCTGCCTTCAGCACCATGGCGATGACCCCACCCCCCTCCGACCGGGTGATCGACTCCGGTGCCTCGTACCACACCACTCCCACGACAGGCACGCTCTCTCGCTCTCATCCCCCCTCCCCTCTCACCCATCCTCGATCGTCGTTGGAAACGGTTCCACTCTGCCAGTCACCTCAGTAGGTGCCTCGGTTCTCCATGGGCCGTTTTACCTCAACGATGTTCTCGTAGCTCCCCACATCACTCACAATCTTCTTTCTGTTCGTCGATTCACCACTGACAACTCTTGTTCCATTGAGTTTGACCCCTCTGGTTTTGCTGTGAAGGATCTGGCCACCAGGACCCTTCTCGCCCGCTATGACAGCTCGGGGCCGCTCTACACGCTCCAGCCCTCCACCGCCGGCGTGTCTCCACCCCCTGTCCTGGTCTCCACCACCTCCTCCACCACATGGCATCGTTGTCTCGGCCATCCTGGACCAGACGTCATGACCAAGATTACCAGTAGTCTAGATCCTTCATGTAGTAGGGGACATTTTGAGGGTCTCTATCATGCTTGTCAGTTAGGCCGACATACTCGTCTCCCATTTACTACTTCTTCTTCTCGGGCTGAGCAGGCTTTTGACCTGGTTCACTGTGATCTTTGGACCTCCCCTGTACTCAGTCTTTCTGGTTATAAGTACTATTTGGTGATTTTGGATGATTTTTCCCATTTTCTCTGGACCTTCCCGCTTCGGTTGAAGTCGGACACATTCACCACCCTCACACACTTCTTCACCTGGGTATCCACTCAGTTTCGTCGCCCGGTCCGCGCTCTGTAGTGTGACAATGGCCACGAGTTCGATAACAACGCCTCTCGCTCTTTCTTCCTCACTCATGGCGTCCAGTTGCGTCTCTCGTGCCCATACACCTCTGCACAGAACGGCCGCGCCGAACGCATGATCCGCACCACCACTAATATGCTCCGCTGCCTCCTCTTCCAGGCGTCTCTCCCTGCCAGCTACTGGGCAGAGGCCCTGCACACTGCCACCCACCTCCTCAACCGTCTTCCCTCGAAGGCGGTGCGCCACCCTACCCCCCACTTCGCCCTATACGGCACAGCCCCTTCCTATGACCACCTTCGCGTGTTCGGCTGTGCCTGCTACCCTAACACTTCCGCTACCGCTCCACATAAGCTTTCTCCTCGCTCCACCCGCTGTCTATTCCTTGGCTACTCCCCTGACCACAAGGGGTACCGGTGTCTGGACCTCACCTCCCACCGCATCATCATCTCTCGTCATGTCATCTTCGATGAAGATGTGTTTCCCCTTGCTGGCTCCACCCCACCCACCGATCTTGACTCCCTCCTCGAGTCCGATCCGATTCCTTCCCCACCTCCGGCTCCCCGTCTTGCGCCGTTACCTGCTCCTCGTGCGGCCACTACGACCTCTTCCGCACCTCGCGCGGCCCCGTCGACCCCGCCTGCGCCACGTGCGGCCCCGTCGATTCTGCCTGCGCCACGCGCGGCCCCGTCGACCCCGCCTGCGCCACGCGCGGCCCCGTCGACACCGCCTGCGCCACGCGCGGCCCCGTCGACTCTGGCTTGCTTCGCCAACCCCGCACTCGTCTACCATCGCCGCGGCCACGCCACTACCTCAGCGCCCCCCGACTCGGGCCCGTCGACGAGCGCGGCCCGGTTCGCCGACCCCGCCGTCGTCTATCACCGCCGCGAGCCGGCCCCACCAGCCGCTCCCGACGTTCCGGCGGTTCGCTCTGAGTCGTCCGTTTACGACACGGTCGCCATCCACCGCGACCTCGGGCACGTCCACCCGATGGTGACTCGGCGCGCTGCTGGCGTTCTCCGCCCCGTCGACCGGCTAATCCTGGCAGTTGCTACGTCTAGCACTCCACCCGACACTTCCCCGGTGCCCTCCTCCGTTCGCACTGCCCTCGCCGACCCACATTGGCGTCGTGCTATGGAGGAGGAGTACGCGGCCCTCCTGGCCAACCACACCTGGGACCTGGTGCCGCGTCCACCAGGCACCAACGTGGTCACCGGCAAGTGGCTATTTCGCCACAAGCTGACCTCGGACGGCTCCCTCGACCGCTACAAGGCCCGTTGGGTCCTTCGGGGCTTCACCCAGCGCCCCGGAGTGGACTACGACGAGACCTTCAGCCCTGTCATCAAGTTCGCCACTGTTCGCGCTGTCCTTTCCCTCGCCCTCTCCCGCGACTGGGCGATCCATCAGCTCGATGTCAAGAATGCCTTCCTCCATGGCACTCTGACGGAGACTGTCTACTGCAGCCAGCCCACCGGCTTCATCGATGCTGACCGTCCGGATCTAGTTTGCCGGCTGAATAGGTCCCTGTACGGGCTCAAACAGGCGCCACAGGCTTGGTACAGTCGCTTTGCCTCCTACCTGGCCTCCATCGGCTTCGTCGAGGCCAAGTCGGACACATCCCTGTTCATCTACCGGCGCGGCGACGACACCATCTACCTCCTGCTCTACGTCGACGACATTGTGCTCACGGCATCCACCGCCGACCTTCTACATCGCACTATCGTCGCCCTTCAGCGGGAGTTCGCGATGAAGGACCTGGGGCCCCTACACCACTTCCTCGGCATCACCGCCGAACGTCGGCCTCAGGGTCTCTTCCTCCACCAGCGCCAGTACGCCATCGACATCCTGGAGCGGGCTGGCATGTCTGACTGCAACCCTGCTCCACGCCTGTCGACACTCAGGCGAAGCTCTCTGAGGACGACGGGCCTCCGGTCACCGACGCGACGTCATACCGGAGCCTCACCGGCGCGCTCCAGTACCTCACATTCTCCAGGCCCGACATCGCTTACGCCGTCCAGCAGGTGTGCCTGCATATGCACACTCCGCGGGAGCCCCATCTCACTGCGCTCAAGCGGATTTTGCGCTACCTCCGCGGCTCCCTCGACTACGGCCTCCTACTCCGCCCATCCCCGACGTCGGAGCTCGTGGTCTACACCGACGCTGACTGGGCTGGCTGTCCCGACACGCGCCGGTCCACCTCCGGCTACGCCGTGTTCCTGGGCGCCAACCTCGTCTCTTGGGCCGCCAAGAGGCAGCCCGTTGTCTCTCGCTCCAGCGCTGAGGCCGAGTACCGTGCCGTGGCCAACGGTGTGGCAGAGGCCTCCTGGCTGCGCCAGCTCCTCCACGAGCTCCACAGTCCTCTCCAGCGCGCCACACTCGTCTACTGCGACAACGTCAGTGCGGTCTACCTCTCCACCAACCCTGTGCAGCATCAGCGCACGAAGCACGTAGAGATCGACCTCCACTTCGTCCGCGAGCGTGTCGCTGCCGGTGACGTTCGGGTTCTCAGCGTCCCCACCACGCTGCAGTTCGCCGACATCTTCACCAAGGGACTACCGTCGAGTGTATTCTTAGACTATCGTTCCAGTCTCAACATCTGTACAGGATAGAGTTGTGACTGCAGGGGGGGGGGGGTGTTAGACTACCCGTCTAGGATTCTAGGGTTTGGGGTGTTCCCCATGTAATTACCGTCTCACCCCTCACTGTAATGGGCCTGGCCCAGTTACTAAGCCTATTAATACTACTCCCCATCCCTGGTTAGGGGTATGGGTTCGTGTTCCAACAATCAGATTCCTTTTTAGTTATAGCAGGTTTTTCAAATTGTACAACAATTGTTAGAGAACTTAATTTTCTCTGTTATTTTTTCTTAATCGCTTTTCTGTAGCAGTTTAAAAAAGGCATAGCCAACACAATGCAACAACCACAACTGACCTTAGTTCTAGCTGCCCCTGCCCTTTGCTGCCTGCTCTTAGCTATAACGACATATGTTTATCGTATTGCAATATGTCATATGATGCTGTGATCATTTTAGTGACTATCTTTGTATAGTTATTTGCACTTCCCTATCTTCTTTCTTAACTTGATATCTTGTAATTCAGATACTTGATGATCCATCACCAACACCACTAGTAGATACTTGTTCATTAGAATTCTGCTCATTCATCAATGATTGCTTGCAGAAAGATGCTGATGCAAGGCCCACATGTGAGCAGGTAAAGATAATTAGGGTACAATGATTTTCGTATAATTTCAGTTGGGTAGATAGGGTTTCTTTTCTTTTTTTCTTGAAAACGCAGGAATGTAGATAAGGTTTCAATATATACATTTATCATAACTTTCATGGTCTCTTAGTTTTGATTTAATCATAGAATGTCAAACTGCGATTTTCCCAATAACTTCAGCATGTCAGTGAACTCAAATAGATTATGTTTTATTCCATTATTACTTTGATTACACTGAATACGATTTGCAGCTTCTGTCACACCCATTCATCAAGAGGTATGCAGGAACTGAAGTGGACTTGGCAGCATATGTCAAAAGTGTAGTTGATCCAACAGAAAGGCTAAAGCAAATAGCTGAGGTGAGTCTTTCTAGCATATTTCAACTTTATCCTTTCATACTATAGATTAATGTAGGTTCGGTGACATTCTTTGTCCCTGAAATTAGCCCATCCCATTTCTCAATTCTTTAACAACAGTAGTAAATTCACCATTTTCAAAATTCTCAACATCAAATCTTTCAATTCTGATGCCACTAAGTATCCCACCAGACCTTCCTTTGGAAGGAACCCAATACCAAACAAAGTTCTTTTGACTAATGCCTATCAAGAGTTTTAAAAAAATATTAGAATATTTTTTTCTCATGGTTTCCTATAAACCCACATAATTTTGCTCATGGTTTCCTATAAACCCACATAAATTTGCTCATGGTTTCCTATAAACCCACAACCTACAAAAAGACATGTTCAATAGATAAGCATTATTTGTCTCATTCCCTTCCTTTGCCTCTCAAATCTCACCTCATTCACCATCGGGCTACCAGGCAAAAACCTCGACGCCATTACCGGTTGAGGCTACGAACTTCGTAGTCGAGGCCCTCTCTCTTGGGTGCTGACGCCCTTGACAACCTAGTATCGGTATCCAGGAGATCCTCTTCGTTCGGACCAGCCGTCCCCATCACGCTCGGATCACCATCCCCATCATCTGTGCCTCCGATGGCCGACCTCACGACCAATGACCTCACCGATCTCATCACCATGCTCACCACGTCCGTCAAGACGCTAAAGAACAAGCTAGACACCCTGGAGCAGCACCATCGACTCCTCGATGTCTGGCGCCAGAGGGTCGTTCAATGGATGCCGTCCTACAATCTGGAGGTCGGTGCCCACCTGTGGTTCATGTAGGTCCAATGTGAAGAAGGTACCTCGTCATGGAGGCGCTTCACCGAGCTGCTCAATATCCGCTTCGGGCCATCGCTACGGTCCAATCCACTGGGCGAACTCGTCCCGTGCCACCGCACGAGCACCGCCGTCGACTTCCAGGACTGGTTTGAGGCCCTGCTTCCTCGCGCAGCCAATCTCTCCGAGATCGAGAAGGTACAACTGTTCATCACCGGTCTCCAGCCATCGCTCATCCTCAACGTCGAGATCCACAACTCGCAGTCACTCGCCGTCGGCATGAGCCTCGCACGCAAGCTGGAGCTACGCGATCAATGCGCGGTGGTTGCCACGCCAGAGCCGCGACACGCGTCTTAGAAGGGCTTGCTCGACGCCGCTGCAGAGGTTGCTACTACTGGTGCTCGGTCAGGTGGGGCCCCTCTGCCCACGCCGACGACAGTGGAAGGGCACCAGGTCAGGCGACTGTCCCAAACGGAGATGGAGGAACAACGCCGTTTGGGGCTGTGCTTCAATTGCAACGAAAAGTTCGGGCGCGACCACAACCGTGTCTGCCATCGGATCTTCCTCATCGACCTGGCGCTCGAGGATGACGACGTGAACACCTGCGTTGAGGAGACGACTGACGACGAACCACAGGTCCAGTGCACGTGATCACCGACATCTGCATCAGCGAAACGATGCAAATGCACATCCAGTTGGGCGACGTCTCCCTCCTCGCCCTCCTCGACTACGGCTCAACCCACAACTTCGTCGCGGTAGAGGCTGCCGACCGCACCTTGCTCTAGCTTCATAACGGTGGCAAGCTCCACGTCATAGTGGCCAACGACGACCGTGTTCCGTGCCCGGGCATGCCCCTCTGCCCCTCGTCAGCTACTATGTGGTCCTTGGCACCCAGTGGCTTGCCTTGCTGGCCCATCCTTTGGGACTTTAACGCCTTGGCCATGTCCTTCTGGCGCGGCGACCATTAGGTGCGCAGGTGGGGGTAGGCGGGACCGTCTAGCCTAGTATTGCATGCATGCACAGGCAACGATCTCATGCAGACCCTCCTCGACGCATTCGCGACGGTCTTCACCGAGCCCAAGGTTATGCCCTCGCCCGCTCCCGCGATCATGTCATCACCCTGCTTCCTGGATAGTCATCGGTAGCCGTTCAACCCTACCGTTACCCCGTGGCGCACAAGGACGAGTTGGAACGTCAGTGCACCACCATGCTTGAGCAGGGCATTATTCGGCGGAGCTCCACAACGTTCTCATCTCCGGTACTGCTCATGCGGAAGGTCGATGGCACATGGCATTTCTGCGTCGACTATCGTGCCCTGAACGCGATCACAGTGAAGGACGCGTATCCGATCCCGCTACTAGACGAGCTCTGCGCCCGCTTCTTATCCAAACTAGACCTCCGCTCTGGCTACCAAGTCCGGATGCGCGTCGAAGACATCGCCAAGACGACATTCCGCACATATGACGACATCTATGAGTTCCTAGTCATGCCGTTCAGGCTCTGTAATGCCCCAACAACATTTCATGCACTCATGAACGACATTTTGCAACCGTTCCTGCGCCGATTTGTCCTAGTCTTTTTCGACAACATCCTCATCTACAACAAGACATGGACCGATCATCTGTGACACGTGCATGCCATCCTCGACGTCCTCCTCCACCACCATATCTTCATCAAACGCTCGAAGTGCGAGTTCAGAGCCACCTCCATCTACCTCGGCCATGTCATCTTCGCTATAGGCATCGCCATGGATCCGACAAAGTTCAAGCCATCGCAGAATGGCCGATACCTCGCTCCCCACGAGCAGTGCGCGGCTTCTTGGGCCTCGCCGGCTACTACCGCAAGTTCGTCATGACATTCAGGGCTATCACTGCGCCCCTCACCGCTCTTTTTTCGCAAGGAGGGGTTCGCCTGGTCACTCGAGGTTGAGGCGGCTTTCACGGTGCTCAAAACCACCATCACCACAACACTGGTGATCGCGCTGCCCGACTTTGGCCAGCCATTCGTTGTTGAGTGCAATGCCTCGACGCACGGCTTTGGTGCCGTGCTCCTCCAAGAACAATACCCGGCGGCGTTCTTCAGTGGGCCTGTTGCACCTCAACATTGCTCCCTGGAGGCGTATGAGCGCGAGCTTATTGGCCTCGTCCTTGCCGTGCGCCACTGGAGACCATACCTTTGGGGCCGCCGCTTTCTGGTATGCACTGACCACTTCAGTCCCAAATTTTTGCTCGAACAGCGCCTCGCCACCATTCTACAGCACCACTAGGTGGGCAAACTCTTGGGCTTTGACTTCACGGTGAAGTACAAAGTGGGCAACACCAACACGGTAGCCGTTGCTTTGTCTAGGCGCAACACAGTGGAGCCAACGCTTCTCGCCATATCTGGTCCTACCTTCAACTTCGTCGATCGTCTTTGCCAAGCTCACGACACCCCGCTCTGGTCGCCCTCAAGGAGGAACTCGTAGCGAGCCAGCGCACAGGCTCCTGGTTGCTTATTGACGGGCTCGTGGCGTTCAAAGGCCGCCTCTACGTCCCACTTGCATTGCCACTCCTCCACGAGCTCGTCACCACCATACACGACGATGACCATGAAGGCGTCTAGCGTACACTGCACCGCCTCCGCCTACGCCGTGACTTCCAATCCCCCAACCTATGACGGACAGTACAAGACTATGTTTGCGCCTGCGCTACATGCCAACGCTACAAGTCGGGCCACCTACACCTAGCTGCCCTGCTCCTGCCCCATCCTGTGCCAACGACGGTCTGGGCAAACATCGAGTTGGACTTCATTGAGGCACTCCCGCGTGCGCACCCATACACAACGGAGTCTGTGGCCCGGGTCTTCTTCGCTGAGATCGTGTGCCTGCACGGCGTGCCTCTGTCCATGGTCTTGGATCGAGACCCTGTCTTCATCCATCTTTTGGCTGGAATTGATGCGCCTCATTGGAGCCAAGATGCACATGACAACAACCTTTCATCCACAGGCCGACGGCCAGATGGAGGCCGCCAATAAGGTCATCACCATGTACTTGCACTGTTTCACATGGGATCGGCCTCGCCAATGGCTACGATGGTTTCCCTAGGTAGAGTACATCTACAACATCGCCTACTAGTCTGTGCTTCGCGACACTCTGTTTTGGGTGGTTTACAGTCGAGACCCACCCTCCACCCGCTCGTATGAGCCTGACAAAACAAGGGTAGCGGCAGTCGCCAAGCACATGGCGGAACGTGATGAGTTTTGCGAATGTTTGTCACCTCGAGCGGGCTCAAGCCGTCTACAAGCACTTCTATGATAACCACCACTGGATGTTCGCTATGCAGTGGGCGGTTGGGTTTGGCTCTGTCTATGCCACCACGTCGCTTCATCGCTACATGTGCCCACGTCAAGGACGCTCAAGCCATAGTTCTATGGGTCGTACGCCCGTACCGCATCACCACCATCATCAACGACGTCGCCTACCAGCTAGAGCTTCCACCTTGTGCCCGCCACCATGACTTGTTCCACGTCGTCCTCTTGAAGAAATTTGTGGGCACGCCGTCGGCCACTCCACCAGCCCTTCCTCAAATCCACAATGGTGCTATTGTTCTAGAACCGGATCACGTCCTGCGATCTCGTTTGGCCAGGGGTGTTTGCCAGTTTCTGGTTGATTGGAAAGGAGACCGTCACATCAACCACTATCAGCGTAGGCCAAACGGCCAGCAACAGATCACGCCGGCGCAAGAGTAGCGGGCAGTTAAGGCGTGACTAGAAAGTAGGAGATTTCTTTAGATAAGAGGATAAGTAGCAGGAGTTTGTTAGGGATATAAGTATTAGAGGATAAATAGGAGTTTGTTAGGGGGCCTGGCTATATAAGGCGGGCAACTGATCAATAAAGCAAGCAAGAATTATTTGTCTCATTCCCCTCCTTTGCCTCTCAAATCTCACCTCCTTCAGCATCGGGTTGTCGGGCAAAAACCTCGATGCCATTATCAGTCGAGGCTACGAACTCTGTAGTTGAGGCCCCGCTGTCTTGGTTGTCAACACCCTTGACATAAAGTGTCATTGTAATGGGAAAAGGGGTATGAGAAGACCAAGTTAACATGGAAAGCGCAGTAAAAGGAGACTTGAAAGGATAAAATATATCCAAGGATTTTAGTATTAAATAGGAGCAAATGGAAAATAGCTATCCACGTGTCTGTGAAAAGGGGGCAGGAGAAGACCAAGTTAACATGGAAAGCACAGTAAAAGGAGACTTGAAAGGATAAAATATACCCAAAGATTTTAGTATTAAATAGGAGCGAATGGAAAATAGCTATCCACGTGTCTGAACCTTGATTTTTGTGGCTTTTCTTGGGTTTCAACTCTAGCCTACCCAACTTGTTTGGAATTAAAAGGCTTTGTTGTTCTTCCTATAAAAAAACTCGACCGGTGTTCTTCCTATAAACCCATAAAATCAACCTTATATTCTCTAATTAGGTATTTAAGATAGGTGCTCAACCCCTTTCTTAGAGACACCTCTACAGTTCCATATCAGACCTTTCATTTCTATTCCTGAGATTAGATCCAGGCCAAACCATAGATTCATCTCCTTCGGAGGTGGAGTCACTAGTAGCAGGTTGGTTCTCCTTCCCTTTGGCCTGCAACTCCTTTTTTATTTTCTTTCTTTGTGTATTTTCTTCCTTTCTTTTTCTTTATGGAACTTACAATAGGACAAACTTCTACACCAGATTGCCACTCACTGATAATTTGTTCATATAGAGGAGGTATGACCTCCAGATCAATACAATCTTGCATATCAAGTTACAAGATTATTTGGTGCATGCTTATTAAGGTGTCGCTTAAGCGACGCTTAAGCATTAAGGCGCAATTAGAAGGCAAGGCGTCCTAGGGCGTTGCCTTAGCTAGGATAGGGTTTGGGCGGATATTACCTGGAGATTGGAATCCATCCAACATGGACAAAGATAGGCTGGAGGCGGCACACGACTAAGGTTTGCAGAACAGAGGGTGGCGCGTGGCGGTGAAGCTTCGCGGGCGCGCGGTGGCTCAGGAGTTGTGTGGGACGCAGGTGCGTAGGATGCTGCGGTGGCCCTAGCCCTCCCACCCTCCTGCAGGCACTCAGGCCCCTGCTCTGTCCAAGGTCCAAGCCCTTGCTCTATCCAAGCTTGGCGCAGGATATTGAGAGTTTGAGACTTCATTGAGAGATGAGGGTATCAAAAACTACTTATGTCGACTTTTAGCTTATTTTGTTTGTTTACGTTGAACTTGTAGACTGCTATATGTGGGACTAATTCCCTATATCTTCTTATCTTTATATATTTCAGTATGGCATCACCTCACTTTATGCCTTTCCACTTAAAAGGTAAAAAGGGGGGCACTTGCCTTAACTCGCCTTATCGCCTTAATAGCTATGATTCGGTGCAGTCCTAGCTGTCTCTAATTCTTTAAGAATATCTATATTATCAAAAAATATATCTTCTTGGTTAACATTCATTATGAGCAATATCAAGCAAATTATTAGTCAAGAACTGCAAAGGAGTTCCCAGTATTGGAAGTACTTACATCTTTGTTTTGCCCCACCTTCTCTTCTTCCTCTCCCTTGTATGCATTTGGCTGATCTTGCACTCTGATTCTCTCTGTCGGACCTGCTATCATTCCATCACAGGAAACTTCTCAGTTTTGTCAGTCGGTTCTGTTTGCACCTGCTCTTGGTTGCTTTGTACCACACTAGTAATTCTTTTGTCCTCATCAACTTGCTCTTGTATTGTGGACTCTTCCTTTCTTATCTACCAACATTCACTGACATTCTGATTTTCCCCAAGCATAACTTGAACTCTGGCCCATCCATCTTCCTGACTTGACCCTATAATAGGAGGTTCCTATGTCCCTTGTTGTGGGCTTAAAGAAACAGCCTGTTGGCACTTATCTCCCTCTCCACTGCTAGATTATTGTTTTCCCTATTGTATTTTGTTTAAGTGTAATGAGCCTTGGCCAGCCCATGTAACTCTATTTACCAATATATACAACACTTAGCCCACTCTATGAGTTAGGGTATCCAACATTTGTATCCTGATTGGTTCTTCCTATCCCTCTCTCCCTTCCCTAGCCGCTGCCGTGCCCCCCATGCCGACTCCCATGGCCAGCATGCCACCTCCCCTCTCTCACGCCTCTAGGTCGCGGTGGCTGTGCCACCTCCCTCCCACGTTGGTGCCGATGCTCCCCTACTGTTGGCCTCCTTCGACGCCGTGGCTGGCCGCCATCGGCTCGCTCTCCGTGTCCCTGCCCCTCTACGCCACCTTCGCCCTGCTGACCCTGTCGCTAGTGCCCTAGCCGGCCTGATCGCTAGCGCTCCAGCCCCAACCGCCCATGTTTTGGCTGCCCTTGGCCCAACCCTCTCTGGCTTGGGTGCCGACGGACAAGGACTGAGCTTGGCAGACCCCGACCTCATGCCTCTTCCGGTTGTGCTCCTGCCCTCCAATGTTGTCGTCGCTCACTCCATCTTGGCCGTTGCCCTCACCGCTGCCAAGGCGGCTATTATCGTTGCTCGGGAGCACGAACGTGCTGCTACCCTCGCTTGGGAGCATGAATGCACCGCGTAAGATTTCCTCTCCTTATAGTTGGATGTCATTGAGCATCACCTGCTCGGCTCTCCCTGCATTAAGCCCCTCCCCGCGCCCCCTATGGCTCCTCCTTCGAAGTACGCGGCTGTCGTCATCGCTAACCTCCATGCACATGCGATGGGTGCTTAGAACATTTGCTCTCTGGTTCCTGTCATCCTTGACCTGATTTCCTCCACCTATGTCAATGGTCAATTGAGTTTGATCCTTTCGGCTTGTCCATGAAGGATCTCACTACCTGAAGTCTTCTTGCTTGCTGTGATAGCTATGTGCTCCTGTACATCTGGTGACTGCCTGCATCCACATTCCCACATCTTACTTCCCCTACATCATCGCCTTCGTCATCGTCACATCCGCATGCTCTGACTACTACCACTACATCGGATACTTGGCATTGTCGACTTGGCCATCCTAGCCTTGTTGTGTTGTCCAAGATGTGCAGTAGTTCAGTCATTTCTTGTACTAGGGGCACCCTTGAGCGTCTATGCCACACCTGTCAGTTAGGTCACCATGATCAGCTTCCTTTCTCTATCTCTTCCTCTTAGGCTGTGCATAATTTTGATCTCATACACTATGATTTATGGACCTCTGCTGTTACCAATGTTTCAGGTTATAAATGTTGTCCAGTGATTCTTGATGATTGCCCTTGTTATTCGCGAACTTGTCCATTGCGCTTGAAGTTTGACACTTTTGCGACTCTTCTCCACTTCGCATGGTTTTCCACTCACTTTGGTTGCACACCATCAAGGTCGCCTCATTTGACAATGGTCATGAGTTTGATAGCTCATGATCCTTCTCCCATGGGGTCCAGCTCCAGATGTCCTGCCCCTATACTTCTGCTCAGAATGGTAAGGCTGAGCGCATGATTTATACAACTACGCCATGTGTTCGCTGCTATTTCTGGCATTCGTTCTTGCTTGCTACTAGGCTGATAGCCTCCACACTGCCACATATATCCTTAACCGTCTTCCTACTACGACGACTCGTGCCCCCACAGACCCACACCCCACTTTGCTCTTTTTGACACCACTCCCTCTTAAGACCATCTCTGCGTTTTTGGATGTGCGTGCTACCCCAACCTTTCTGCCACTACCCATAAGATTGCTCGCTCTGTTGGCATCTTCCTCGAGTACTCCCCTGACCATAAAGGGTACTGGTGTCTTGACCTCACCACTCATTGTCTCTTAATCTCCCATCATGTCATCTTCGCGGGGTGTGCATGTGACACCTGTTGAGCCGCATAAGTGATGTAGGGCCAGGTGAAGGTGAGGTACTATAGAAATCTGGTAGACCCTCACGTCGCCGACTGGGGCGTCGTCGTCGTCGGAGACCTTTGCCTGAGTGCCAACAGATGTGGAGTAGGGATTGCAGTCGCACATGGTAGCCGACCAGCCCGTGTTAGAACGTCGATGGTGTACTGGCGTTGGTAAAGGAAGAGGCCTTGGGGTGGCGCTCCATAATGACCCTGAGAAAGTGGTGGAGAGGGCCTAGGTCCATCACGAACTCCCGCTGTAGGGCGGCGTTTGTGCGGTTTAGGAGGGCGACACTGGATGCTGTGAGCAAGATGTTGACGTAGATGAGGTAGATGGTGTTGTCGCAATGCCGAATGATGAATAGGGACATGTCCGACTTAGCCTCGACAAAGTCGAGGGAAACCAAGTAGCAGGCGAAGCGATGTACCAGGCCTAAGGTGCCCGCTTGAGGCCATACAAAGAGCGGTAAAGCTTACACACTACCTGGGCGAGGATTCAACAAAACCGGTGGATTGGCTGTAGGTCAGAGTGTCGTGAAGTAAGACATTCTTGATATCTAGCTGGTAGACTGCTCAGTTTCGGGAGAGGACGATCTGAACTGTGGCAGACTTTACAATGGGACTGAAGGTCTCATTATAGTCCACTCGGGGGGCTGAGTGAAGACCCAAAGGTCCCAACGGGTCTTGTATGATCCAGGGTACCATCAACCTTGAGCTTGTGATGGAAGATCCACTTGTCGGTGACCATGTTGGTGTTAGACTACCAGGGGGACACGTCACCAAGCCTAGGTGTGGTTGGCTAGCAGGGCCGCATACTACTCCATAGCAAGGCGCCAGTGGGGATTGGCGACCGTGCTATGGACAAACGATGGTACAAGCTAGGACGGTGGAGCAAGGCAACCGTGAGCACTAGTTGGTTGACTGGTTGGAGAATGTCGACCGAACGACGTGTGACCATCAGGTGGTGCACCGATGACTCGTCACAGGAGTGGGCCGGGGTGGCTTGTCGAGAGAAGGGAGCGGTGGACCGGGCCGCACACGCCACAGGTAGACGCGAGTGGGATCGACGAAGTGAGCTAAAGGTGGTCGAAGGGATGGGGCCACATATGACACATGCGCCAGGGGTAGGGGAAGAAGAAGAGGAGGGACATCGACGAGATATGCATCAAGAAGAGAATCGAGGTTGGGAGGTGGGGAGGAGCTAGCAAGGGGAAAAATGTCCTCATCGAAAATAACATGCCTAGAGATGATGATGTAGTGGGTGAGAAGATTGAGGCACCTGTACCCCTTGTGATCCAAGGAGTAATCGAGGAAAAGAGGTAAAGACAGTGAATGGATCGGGGTGCATGTTTGTAGGTAGCAGTGTCAGAGGTGTTGGGATAGCAGGCGCAGCCAAAGACGTAGAGGTGCATATTAGAGGGTGTGGTGTCGAAGAGGGCAAAGATGGGAGTGGGATGACCAACCACCTTGGAGGGGAGGTGGTTGTGGAGATAGGTGGCAATATTCAACGCCTCCACCTAATAGCTTGCGGGGAGAGATGCCTTGAAGAGGTAACAAAGCATGTTGGTGGTGGTGTGAATCATGCATCTGGCTCGACCGTTCTAATGGGAGGTGTAGGGGCACGAGAGCCATATCTGAATCTCGTGAGAAAGGAAGAAAGAGCGGGAGGAGTGGTCCAAATCGCGACCATTGTTGCACTGGAGCGCACGAATTGAACGGTCGAACTGGGTGGAGACCCAAGCAATGAAATGCGACAAGAGTAGTGAATATTTCGGAGTTCAAGCACAAAGGAAAAGTCCAAAGAAAGGGTGAAAAATCATCTCACCAAGTAATATTTATATCTCTGAAAGGCTGAGAACATGTGTGTTCAAGATCAAAGATGTCTGAGTAGCCCAGGTGGAGGAACTAGAGAAAGGAAGACGAGCATGACGACCTAGCTGACAAGCATGACACATGCTATCAAAATGGCCCATACTACAAGAAATGACAGAGCTGCTAGATAGCTTGGTAATGACATCAGACCCAGGATGGCCGAGATGACGATGCCAAGTAGTGGACGAGGTGGTGGCAGCCAAGGTATGCGAGGATGTGACGATGGAGATTCTAGATTATGTTGGGAGCGACAAGAACACTTTTGAGGTGGAACGGTCCTGGAAGAACCCGAGTCACCAACTAAGGTAACCGGATGGTGGAACCGTTTCCCACAACAATAGAGGATGGTACAGGTGGATGAGGATGACAGTGAGAATGTGAGATAATGTACCAGCGTTAGGAGTGGTGGTAGGAAGTCGACCTCTTCTCGCGCAGCAGACCAGAATGGGAAGGCTCCATGTCAGCACTCGTGCAGGCAGGGGATCCTAAGTTGGAGCGCATATCTGGAGTGGAGGGAGGAAACTGGGGTGGAGGCGCACGGGTTGAGAGAATTGGATATGGTAGATGGACTGCGGTGTGGACCGCCGCCGGTGCCCGCGAGGTGGGGGTGGCCTACGGGGGAAGGATTGAGGGGAGGTCTTTGGCGCCAGGGGTGGCCGATGGGAGGGAGGCCTGGCTGGGTGCCTTGGCGTCTATGAGGGGAGGGAGAAGAGAGAGTGGCTTGATACCATGTTGGATAGAATAGAAACCCCAACCCTAGATTAGGGTAGGCTTATGTATTTATATAAGAGTATATGGGCTGGGCTCTTTGCATGAAAAACCCGTGAAGTTTAAAAGTTTGACCATCAAACAACCAACTAACATTATGACAATGATTGTTTCCTTTTATGTATGTACGGCCTCTACCCCGACGAGCATGTAATTCTAGATGCATTATTGGTTAAAGTGTCCAAAGTTTGACCAAATGTATATTTTCGTCATCAAATAAGTATATCGTGAAAACATATCACATGACAAATCTAATCATACCTATTTGATGTCATAACTATTTATATTTTTATATATAATTGGTCAAATTTGAGATACTTGAACTTGATAATGTGCTAGAATTGCATTTTTTCTGGACAGAGGGAGTACAGTCAGGCAGTTGACTAAATCATGATGAAAAAAATGCTCTTTTTAGCATCATGTCTACTATGCATAAAATATAATGTTGTTTCCGTAATGCTAGATGCTTGCTATACATTACTACCTCTTGTTTAATGGACCTGATGGGATTTGGTATCATATAAAAACATTCTACATGGAACAATCTACTTTCAGGTACCTTAAGTTAGTGTTACAATTGTAGGCATCAATGCTTAATGGAGAACTACATGTGTATCAGTTTTATTGTCTTCAAAACTAATTCTATATCCTGAAACTACTGTGATTCTGGTAGAGTTTCCAACTGGCTAGAATTGTAACCCATCTCCTAGGATTAATCTACTTATATGCAACTTGAGACATGTGGGCTTTTGGTCCAGTTGGTTTGATGAATGAACAAGATAGGATTGTTCTTTTGGTTGTGCAATGATATGATTTTGTATTGTTTATGAATGGGCAATTTGAAGATTTGACAAAATTGCGAGCTGCTGAAATTTTGTGTAGTTACATGCTCAGTTATATTTTACTTGCAAGTTCTTTTATGCCAGGAAGTAACTGGAACCTTTTCCAACTGCATTGTTCTGGATGTTTTGAATCTCTTGTAGTATTACACTTTATTACATGATAGTTATATTTGTGCTGAAATGTGCCTCTGAGCAGTCTTACAATTCTTGTTTTGGCAGTTTCTCATAGAACGTGTATGTTGGCCAAAATGAAATTTTTGATATTTTGTCAAATATAAGGAAAAAGCTAAAAGGTGATAGGCCTCGAGAGAAAATTGTTCATGTTGTCGAGAAGCTACATTGTCGTGCAAATAGTGAAACTGGGGTTGCAATTCGTATGTCTGGTTCTTTCATTGTGGGAAACCAATTTCTTGTATATGGCGAGGGGATAAAAGCTGAAGGGATGCCTAGCTTGGATGAGCTCTCTATTGACATTCCAAGCAAACATGTAGGCCAGTTCAGAGAGCAGTTTATCATGCAACTGGGAAACTTAATGTCATGCTATTACATATGAAAGCAAGATTTGTACATTATCCAATCCTGATTGAACATATTATTTGTAAGATTATTCTCTGAAGCACATGTATAGAGGATTTAGAAGAATTCCTTTCAGGTCTGGTTTTGAATCTTATTTACTTTGTGGAACTGAAATTTTGGGCCAAACCTCTGACAAGAATTGAAAAGTTTAAGTCTTCAACTATATTCATGTTTAGAACAGTTTTTATATTTGGTTGGTATTAATATTTTTCATTTTGTCGTGAGGTCCCAGGAGGATGTGTGATTTGAGTAATGGCTGAAATTTATCATTTTTATGGGTTTTCACCCGTCTCCAATTTGTGATGCCACAGACTAGACCTTGTTCCTCACAAGGGACCAGCTCTGTTTCCTATGTGGTAAAGGCTAGATGGTGTCAGGACAGTTAAATTTTTGGGGGTTTAAATTATCCTGCAGTCCCATCACTCTTTATTTTTCTTCGTGACTGTCAATTAATTTGTGACACAGTACATTGGCAGGGTTTGTTTCAGCTTTTTTTAATCGTGGGCTAGCAAACACTCAGTTTTTTAGTCCGCTTTTATAAAAATTGCTTTGATAAATTTTTTTCAAAATCAACATGAACATATAATTGACTGAGATAGTTTAGTTTGGCTGAGTCGTCGTGATAGTAGGAACCTATCATTTTTTATATCTAAGACTAGCTTCAGCAATCTTCTCATCTCACTCCCTATCCTTATCTTGCGCGCTCTAAGGATCTGTTTGGTTTCTACAAACATTTAGTCTATGACATATTGGATGTTTAGATAATATTTAGAAATATTAAATATAGTTTAATTATAAAACTAATTACATAGATAAGGAATAAACGATAAGGTGAATCTATTAAACTCAATTAGTACATGGTTAGGCTATATGATGCTACAATAGGCATTTGCTAACCATAGATTAATTAGGCTTAAAAAATGTGTCTTGTTATTTACTCTTTGTCTATGTATTTAGTTTTGTAATTTGATTATATTAATATTCGTATTTTGCATTGAAACATTCGATGTGTCACAAACTAAACTTCAGTCCTTCGAACCAAACACCCCCTGAAGTTAGCCGACTAGTAGTCTTCACATTGCACCATGCAAAATGGAGTTGGGCTATTCCTGTCCCTTTCCTACAACGTTCTCTCTCCTTCGTGCAAATGTAACTTACACGATCCAACTATGTCCGTATGTGGAGGATGCTATCCCTTGCAGGAAATGAGGATGGATGCACATCACTGTGTATAAGCAAGCACGTCGGTATTTGCGGATAAAGATCCGGAACTGCTGGAATTGCTCTAAGTCCTATGGACCCTTCATCTTTTCTCAACACGTAATCCTTAATACCTAGATTCTCCCTACATCTAGATTCTCATAAAAGCTCGTTAGAAAAAATTGAACCAAACACCATTACCTGCTGTTCGATTTACGGAAAACAAAACACCTTGTCATTGTTTGCTCAGTATCTAAAGTAGATTGTCCTTACTAGCCTAGAGTGGACCTAAATCGTGTAAACATGACGCACGTCGGTGCCATTAGTATATACTCCCTCCATCTTAAAATATAGTTCTTTCTAGCCCTTCCTTTTTTCATCCACATTCGAATGAATGTAAACATACATACAAATTACATTCATAGGTTAATTAACGAATGCATGTTTAGTCTGAAACAAGTTATATTTTGGAATGGAGGGAGTATGTTCTTTTTTATCATAGTTTTGATGAAATTTTCCTGAAGACATGCATAAGAGACATCTAGGTTAGCTTCGATAGAACAATTCCCCTCTTTGGGCGGAGGAAATGGTAAAACATATATTTTACATAGACACAAGGGTCACCATAACTTAAGCATAGTTGTTTGGTCGCTAGAAAGAAGTCATACATCCAATATTCTTGACACATGTTGGAAGGACATGAAGGGCTGACAGATGCCATGGAGACATCAGCGATACAGAGCATACCAAATTTGTATATCTAAATTTGTTGAATATACAGAGCATGTTGGCATCTGTATATCTAAATTTGTTGAATATATGCCCAATAGACAACCATCATTCATGAGAACGCTAACAAGTCTATAGGGTAAAAAGCCCATTAGCATGTGTCTATATATACAAATGAGCTGACATGTTTGCCAGATCATCTTAGCCACCACCACTCCTCTCCTTAAGTTTATGTTGGATACTTGATTTTAATCCTCTGAAAGCGTTGATAATCAATGCAACACAAGTTAGGAATGCAGACATTAGTTTTGATCTTAACACAAGATCTTCAGCTAGAAATGCAAACATAAATGATATGTAATGGAGTAACACGACACAATGGTGTATGAAAACTCATCTTCTGTCACACCAGGATTTTAGTGACCCGGCCACGAACGCAATCACCAGGTGTGCTAGGACCAAGTCTCACACATATGATGAATCATGGTACAGAAACGAATGTCACATCTTTACTATATAATAGGAGTTCTGTACAAAGTAAATAAGTAATTACATCATACGAAGACAATGATCCAGCAACCCAAAGTTGAATAGGAGACGACGACCTAGACCTCTCACGAACTCATCACAACATCCTCCATGCGTCTCATTCTGCGGTACCTGTTCTTGACCTGTGAGGGGTGTGAGACAGCAAGGGTGAGCTCACATACGTTCATCGCTCAACAAGTTGTGGGAATAATGTGCATGAACTCGCCAAAGGTGGGAGCTCATGTGAAGTGTAAGGCTTACCAAAGAGGATGGTTAAAGCTGAGCATCGCTATTAAAGTTGGTCAAAATTTTATTAGCAATTACTAAGTATAAGTAGATACCAAACCAAATAAGTAGTAGGTCAAAATTGATAACAACACCCGCAATGCAATGCATATGACAAATTGAATTTAGTTCCATAAATTAATCATGTGAGAGTCCTGAGCTGCTTATGACCGCGAGCACGGCTATTATACCAGTTTTACACTCTGCAGAGGTTGTATCCTGTACCCCCAAGTCGTGTATCCCATCTTGCCAGGGTTTGCAAGGCCCTTAGACACTGCCGAGGTGAATGGCTAGGGATCCACTACGAGGCCTTTACAAAGTTCCACTAGTTTCCGAAAACCCGCTACAGTTTCTAGGAAGAGCAATGTAGGAATCCCTCGTCTGACCACCATCGCAGCAAAATCAACCCGAGAACCTCCCTACACGCCTACTCCCCTACTGCCCTTGCCCCTTTCGGGTAAGGTAGTCTTCCATTAGCTTTCCTAATTAGTCAGCCAAGGACGTCCCATTCCACCCTTGTGGTGGCACGTGTTTCTCAAGTTAAGCTCGATGTTCCAATTAATATAATGATCTTTGTAAGGAAAATGGACCCCGGGCCATTTGGCTAAATGAGTTTTGGTGTTTGATGATTAACACAATCCGTGAACTAATGAGTTTCCTAGTGTTTCTGTTTATAGTTCACAGGATGCAAGAATTACTTAGACCAAGAAATTGAGGAAAGCAACGCCTCAAAAGAAGACATTAAGAAGATCAAAGAAAAGTCCAAGAAATGAAGATGTGTTGCCTGCGGACTATCTGTGCGAGGAGCACCAGACTGTCCGGTGGCACACGCCGGACTGTCAAGTGCACCAGGAACCGCAGCCCTAACGGCTAGTTCCAGGTGGCACCCGGAGGGAAGACCACCGGACTGTCCGGTGTGAAAAGTCTGTGGCACCAACGGTCACCTGCGGTGTCAGGGTAACGGCCAGGCGCACCGGACTGTCCGGTGTGCCGCAGAAAGCAGCAGCTTTCCTCCAACGGTTATAATTGTGTTGGGGGCTATAATTACACCTCCAACTGGCCATTTCCAAGTGTGGGAGCCCAAGAGACATACCAAGGCATACAATAGACATTAACAAGTGTTCTTACACCCAAGTGCTTAATAGAATCACTTAGTGATTAGCGTAGGTGCTTTGCGAAGTGCTTAGGTTAGTTAGACCGCTTTAGCGCTTGCTCTAGGTGAACCCTAGTTAGTTGAGTGAGTTTTGTAAAACCACACAACCCCTTGGTTCTTGCGTGAGCCGTTGTAATTGTATCGAGTGGGGCGAGAGTCTTGCGAGACCGTGACAACTGCGTTTGTGTCACGATCACCACCGTGTACCGGAGGGAACGAGGCCCACGGTGTTTCGGCCGGAAGCTCGATAGTGGAGATGGTGGGGAGCGTCCGAGAGGAGCCAAAAGCGGAGCACCACTTGTGCATGGAGAAGGCCCGCGACTCTCTACGGAGTTACTCGACCGAGGTGCTTGGCCCTCGCGTGGGCTTCCCTTTACGTAGGGGCACCAACGAGGATTAGTCAGAACCTTGCGTGGTTCTGGATAACTCGGTAAAAATACCGGCATCATCAACGAGAGTTTGCATCTCTACCTTGCTCTTTACTTCCACATTTATATGAAGCATTTGAGTTTCAATCTTGTATTCATACTTATATAGTTTAGATTGAAACTTAGCAATTGCGATAGAGATAGCAACACTTAGACAAAACCTAGTTTGCACATTCTAGTTTGATTATTTGCATATGTTTTGCTCTAGAGATTTATTTATGGCCTAGTTTAGTAAAAGTTTTAGAAGTCCTAATTCACCCCCTCTTAGGCATCACCCGTTTCCTACAAGTGGTATCAAAGGCTGGTTTGGCTCATTGAAACGCTTTAGCTTCACCGCTTTAAGAGCCGATGCTTTTTAGAGGAAAGGATGGATACCCATAGGCCATCACACTTCGATGGCACAAACTTCTCATATTATAGTGCTAGAATGGCTTGTTACCTAAAGGTCGTTGATCTAGGTGTTTGGAGAGTCACTCATGACGGGATGAAACCCCCAAGAATCCCGAGAAACCCACCACGAGTGAGGAAAAAGAAATTCATTAAATGCTAGAGCCAAAAATTGCTTGTATGAATATCTTAGCAGGGATATTTTTAATCAAGTATTTACCTTGAAAACTGCTAATGAGATTTGGCTAAAATTGCATGAGCTCCATGACGGGACATCCAATGTCCGTGAGCAAAAACATTGCCTAGTCTTAAATGAGTATAATACTTTTGCTATGAAAGATGATGAGCTTGTTAGAGACATGTATTCTCGTTTGAATCTAATTATCAATGAGCTCAATTCTATTGGCATTAATAAGCTAGGTGATGTGGATATGTGAGGAAGATTATCTCCCTACTACCACAACAATGATATGGGAGCATCATCACCATCCTTCACAATATGGAGGACTTGAGTACCATGACCTCGACCATTATGATTGGGAAAATCGCGACTTTTGAAATGTCGCGAAAAATGTGTCAGGGAGAGGAACAACTTCCTCAAGGCTATATGCTTTTGCATGTGATGAAAGGAAGGGTAAAAAGAAGACTCCCACTCCATGTTCCTCAAGTGAAGAAGAGGAAGAAGAAGAAAGTGATGATGATGAAGATAATCAACCATGCACATCATCCTCCGAGGACGAAGAAACAATTCGACACATCGGAAAGGTAATGGGGATGATCCGCAAGATTAATCTAATGGGTGTACCTCTGCAGGTAGAGGATCTTCTCTTTAACATTGTCAGGAAAAAGCAAAGAAAGAGAGGATGCTTCGCATCAGGGAGAAGGGCCACTTCAGGGACAACTGTCCAACTATGGTCGAACCCAAAAAGGAGAGAAGCAAAGGCAAGGCGCTAACAAGTGTTAGAACTTGGGATGATTCTTCAAGTGAAGATGAACCTACAAGAACGTGCAGCTACCGGTCCTCATCACGCTCATCATGGTCATCGCACAAATGCCTTATGGCAAGAGGTAAAATGAACAATCCATCCTCTAGTGACGAAAGTAGTAGTGATGATGAAGGTGAGGGAAGGCCCTCTATAGATGAGCTTGCAGAAGTCGTTAAGTTTTTCTAGGATGTTTGCACTAAGCAAAAAGCTCAACTTAAAACTTTGAAAAATAAGTTGATTAGCTCTCAAAATGATTATAAAGGTTTGCTAGAAAATTTGAAACTTGCAAACTTAAATAGTGAGCTATCAACTAAAATTGAGCTATTAGAGTCTAGTGTTCCATCCACTGCTACCGATGATGGCCTTATTAAAAAGAATGAAAAACTTAAGGCTAAGTTAGCTAGCTCCCAAGATACTATTGAAAATTTGCTAGAGAAAATGGAAATTCTTAGCATACACAACAATGAGCTAACTAATAAGCTAGAAAATATTGGTAGCACCCCAGAAGTATCTTTGGCTGAAATACCTGAAATTATTAAGAAAGATGCTTCTACTTCCTACTTTGATTTAATTGATGATTATAACCCCTGCAATCAAGTTCTTGTTAAGAATGTAATTATAGAAACTTGTTCGGACGAGATTGCAAAGGAAAATGAGCAATTAAAGTAAGAAGTGACTCGCCTTGGAAAAGCCTTGTATAACAAGAAAGACAAAGCCAAACAAATCCAACCTCCACAGGATAACACCACTACGGGAGTGAACAAGCCTATGGAGGGAGAAACTTTGATTTGTAGGTTATGCCACAAGGAAGGCCACAAGTCTTTCCAATGCAAGGCGATGATCGGGGATAAACAAAGGCAAAAGCTAAAACAAAAGCCATCAAGCAAAATCTCCAACACCTACATGAAAAAGGTGGACAAAAAAGCTGCTACACCATATTTAATCAGGAAGAAAAAGAATGGAAAGGTGATAGCAATCAAGGCCAACAAGCAAGCCAACAAAGGAAAGGGAGCCAAACACATCTGGGTGCTAAAGGAAATAATTTCAACCATGAAAAGCACCAAGAAGGTTTGGATTCCGAAAGGGAAGTAAGTGGACCAAAGGTAGGCGGGAAATTTGGAGAGTTAGCAAAGTTGGGATGTATATCATGGGATACATCATATTGGATCAAGTTTATTACCAAGTAAGTTAGTGAAAAATTTTGGACCCAAATTTCCCACCCATGACTAAGGTAACTAGATTTGTTGTATTTATTTTTAGATATGAGTATCTATTTTCTTGCATCTAGTTCTACCTTTCATGCCTAGTATTACAATAGGTATTTACTTTTGGTTTAAATGCATGCATACTAGGTAAAATCACATGGTAGGATTGCTTGCTTTCGATTCACACACTTAAACAAACCTACATGGTTTAAAATGTTTATTTAAGCACGACACATAGCTTCTATATCACTCCACAGTAAATGATACATCAATTGATATTTTTAAATGCTACAAGTGGTAAAACACTCATATTCTACAATTTGTATCATTTAAATTTATATGTGCCAAAGTTTGGATTATAGATAAATCGCCCCTCTTGATATCAAATCAAAGTGCATGTCTCCTACAAGTATTCAAAACTTGTATGCACACTTTCAGGGGAAGGTTAACACCTCTTTCAAGTCTATTTCTTGTGATAGTCTCATTGTAAGGAAAATGAAGTCCCCGGAGAAAGACAACAATCTTCCACTACAAAATCTCCAAGAACTCTCATGTCTCACAAGCCTACCATTGGTTTTCAATTGGTCCGCCATTGACCTTCAATCGGTTTTTTTTGAGACTACATTTAGTATCATTTACATGTCTTCTCCAATATTTGATTAGACCATATTTCACATCATATACTTCCATGTTGCTAAAAATGCATATGTGGTTAACTCATATTCTGTTACCTATGCATAAGAGAAGTTAGTCTATTCAAATCATGTCTTGCACCTCTAATTTTCACATGCTTTTCCTAAGTAGAAGATCTCTGTCAGGGGGAGTATTTCTTCGTCTCTAAAAAGGGGAGAAATTTCTTTCTAAAAGAGAACACTCATTTAGGGGGAGTTATCATTTGAAGGTAACTTACAAGTGGTTTCAATTGGTATCCCATGTGGTTTAAATTTAGTATCCTACAAGTGGTGTCAATTGACAAATTCTTTATGGAGGCAAGTCTTATTTACTTCCTACATGCTTTTAATGTCTTCCTTTTCGGTGATTGATACCAAAGGGGAGAAGTTTAGGGACCAAAGCAATCAAAAATGTATCAAACACCAAACACCACTAATTTAAAATTTTATTTCTTCAAATAACTTTTCAAGTGGTTTTGTTTATTTGGTCCAAAAATAGGAAGTAAGTGAATTATGGAGTTAGGGGGAGGCTTAAGTCCATAATATCACATTGTGGGGACAAACATGCATCCTAGCAAGTAGATTGCATATTTTCATTCAAATGTTTGTATTATTTGCTTGCTTTGGTTGTGTTGTCATCAATCACCAAAAAGGGGGAGATTGTAAGGAAAATGGACCCCGGGCCATTTGGCTAAATGAGTTTTGGTGTTTGATGATTAACACAATCCGTGAACTAATGAGTTTCCTAGTGTTTGTGTTTATAGTTCACAGGATGCAAGAATTACTTGGACCAAGGAATTGAGGAAAGCAACACCTCAAAAGAAGACATTAATAAGATCAAAGAAAAGTCCAAGAAATGAAGATGTTGATAGTAGACGCGGCCCGATCTTCCGTGAGATACGATAACTTGATTGAGTGGAGATCTCGACGTTGATGATCCAAGGCTCCGAGCAAACGGTTCCTCGCAATCACTACACCACGGCTCCGTTGGTTATCACCCTTGACACACGAATGACCTCGCCACGAAGGCTTATCCCTGCAAGTGCAATCAAGAACACAAGCAAGAACAGGAAAGAAACACAATCAAAATTGTATTGATCACGGGATGGGGTCTCACAAACCGATGACGGCGACACTGTACGATGACAGAATTGATCTAAGTAAAACCCAAACCTAAATGTGGCGGCGGCTGCTGAATAAATAGAGTATTAAGGCGTGCGTGACCCGTGGACTCGCCCCTAATGGGCTCCGACGCGATACATGGCCCAACGGTCCAACAGACGGTGTCGCAACACCAAAACAGAATCTGAACACTGACTTGTTTAGATGATTCCCATTGACTCCGGATGAATTTTAGGGTGGAATCAGTTGGGTTAGTTAGATAATCTCGTTATCTTTCCATCCATATCCATTCCGTCATAATTGGAGTCCGGATGCATCTTGGGCGTCCATTTTAGTGCAGACTGGTCCTGGAACCCGAGATGGAGTCACAGCCGACTCGGACTTGATCTCCTTCCTATTGTGGACGCCCTTGCTGCTCCTCCTCAACACCTTGGCCTTTCCCAAGTCCTTGCTGGTCCTCTCCAAGGTACCTAATCATCAAAACATGGCCCCAAGCGTAAGCTCTGAAACACAATTGACTAGGGTAGAACGTACCTGGAGATTTAGCTGTCGTGAACGAGATCGTGTTATCGGTCCATTCATTGTATGTATAGAAGGGATGTCCTCATCCTCCTCCTCCTCTTGAATTGGAGTCGTCCTCGACTCAATCTCATCTTCGTCACCCATGTATGGCTTCAAATCTGAAATGTTAAAGGTGGAACTAACCCGAAAATCTGGAGGCAACTCAGGTGGTTATCCAGGGGGTATCTCAGAGGGAAACACATCCATATACTCTTGCAAAAGGTTAGCAATAGCCGGTGGCCAAGCAATAGACGTATCATCAATGGAATAGAAAACATTTTTGCACACTAAGGCATAGCAAAGTCCAACAGAGGCATGTAACTCATCAAGATCAGATTTAGTGGCTAGCAAAGTAGGAGTTTTTAACTTAATAGGTTGCTGATTTTTAGAGTTCAAAACACCTTTTTGCTTAGCATTAATCTTTTTCTCATGTTCTAAGTGGACCATTTCAGTGGGAGTCATAGGAAGCAACATAATTTTCTTTCCCTTATGCATGAAAGTATATTTATTAGATCTACCATGGTGAATAGCATCAGTATCAAACTCCCAAGGATGTCCCAGTAAAAGAGAGCAAGCATCCATACTCACCACATCGAAATCAGCAAAGTCATGGTAAGAGCCAATAGATAAATGCACCCTTGCTGTTTTTGTTACCTTGAACTTACCACTATTGTTAAACCATTGAATGTGATAAGGGTGGGGATGCTCTCGTGTGGTCAAGCCAAGCTTCTTGACCAACTCAACGTTCACCAAGTTGTTGCAGCTACCACCGTCAATGATGGTATGTACATGGCAGTCCTTGACGATGAGGAACATGTTGAAGAGGTTGTGGCGCTATCTGTTGTCGTCGTCACTAGCCATGGCACTCAAAGCTCGTTGCACAATCAAGGCCTTATAGGTCTCGGTCGCTGTTGTACCAAGAACCTCTTCATCACCATCATAACTCTCTGCAATGTTAGCTCCAACAGTATCTTCATCTTCAACATCAGAAGCACTAACATACCCACCATCACCAGTAGCAATGTATGCCTGTTTGCTGGGGCAATCTCACTGAATATGGCCAAGTCCCTGGCAGCAGTGGCACTTGATGTCGGAGGAGCGACCTGTGGAAGAGGTGGTCATAGCAAGTTTTGCTGCAACACCCGAAGGCACCAAGGACTTGCTGTTGTCGTGTCCCTGTGATGCCGAAGGTGCCGTGCTGCATGTGCCGCTGGTGGAGGAAGATGTGGACTTCCGTATGCCCGAAGAGGATGACGCCTTGGCTGGCGCCGGTGGCTGGTGTGGCGCAAAAGTGCTGCTCCTCCATTGTTGACGACCCTGCATTTCTTTTTCTGCCAACATAGAAAGATGGAACAAGCATTGTATAGAATGATATTCTTTATAATCAACAATATCCTGAATCTCCCACCTCAATCCCCCATAAAACCTAACCATTTGATCCTCTGGATCCTCAACTACCCCACATTGTAGCATACCTTTTTGAATCTCTTGGTAGTATTCCTGTACCGACATGTCTCCCTGATCTAAGCGTTGCAATTTTTTTCGAAGATCACGTCTATAAGAAGGGGGAACAAAACAAGCTCGCATCTCCTCTTTTAACGCATTCCATGTTTGTGGTGCAGCACGTGTGTTAACAAGTTCATTCCACCAAATGAGAGCAAAATCTTTAAATTCACTAGTGGCTTGTCTAACCCTATGCTGCTCAGGAACAAGATGGGAATTAAATTTTTGTTCTACCGTCATCTCCTAGTCTAAGTAAGCTTCAGCATCATAAGAACCCATGAACGGTGGAATAGAGAACTTAATCTTAGCAAATGGATCATAGTCTGGTTCAGGATTATGATGACGACGTCTACCATTACCTCCCATACCTTATCGATTACGTGCGAGGCGTTGTCGCAACGGTGCATACACATCGTTGTCATCGTCGTCGTCCATAGGAGAGTGAGCTAGGGCTGGAGTTGGTGGTGGGGGACGAGCCTCCAGTACGTCCATGCGTGTAACAAGTTCATCGACTCGTCGATCAAGCTGCTCATAGGATGTCGCCGCAGAGTCCTGGTATTTTTAAAAGCTTCAGTCATCGCGCGCATCATCTCCTTCAATTCCATCTGAGAGACACACTCATCGTCGTTACGCTTAGGCCCCTTGTCCTTGTCCATTTGATTCTTTGGTCCTGTCATTGTTAGCACAAAACAGAGACAAAAAGGCAACAAATAATGTGAACCCTATAACTATCTCTCCACATGGTGGTGGTGGAGGTGGTGGAATACAAATTATGAAGCGTCTTACCCCGCTCTTACAACGTTCTTACCAGCACTGCAGGTGGCAAACGGTGACCGGTGTGACTGTCCAACAAGCGTGGGTGTGATTGCAAAAGAGTATCTGTTCTGCTCGAGAGAAAGCTGGAGCTATGGGAAGGCTGACTAAATATATATATGTGGCACACAAGTCAGTAACAGATAGCAATGCTGAATAAGTGTTCCAAGTACTTGTCCTAGTTGCTGGCCTATAAAATGTAATAGAACAGTTGGACCAAAGCACAAGAAAGGAGGTACAAGTATCTAGTGGGAATGACAGTTCTGTAAATAGAGCAGATTTTTTCAGCACTAGTAGAAATCAAAGGCGCGTTTCCAAAGGAGTACCAGCAAAAGAGCTCAAAATATTCTGAATTTTTACCACCAATCCAAAAACACAAAGGATGGAAGCACACAAAATTTCACTTGAAACAGAGTTGTATTGTGACCTAGAGAAATTCACAAAGGATCTCTGAAATTTCTGAAAACACTTAAACAAATTTTTTAATTATCTTCCCAATTTTTTTGAATTTTTTGACCAAACCAAACTGGCTGAAGGCGAGTTTGGGTCACCCTAGAATGAAGTCAGGAATCTGCTGTAAAAAATTGAGCTCAAATGGAGCACCGAGCGAAAAGTTATGCCCGTTTTATGGAAGGTACCTCAAGTTATGGTTTTCAAAGGCACAAATCGGCAGGAACCGAAGCGGCGGCTATGGAGCACAGGGTCGGTTTTAGAGATAGGATTTGTTTTGTGGATATGGTTGGTTTAGATACATGATCTGTTTTGTGGATATGGTCAGTTTTAGAGATAGGATCTGTTATGTGGATAGGGTCGGTTGTAGAGATAGGATCTGTTTTGTGGATAGGGTCGGTTTTAGAGATAGGATCTGTTTTGTAGATAGGGTCAGTTTTGTAGGATGGAAGCGGATACACAGAATCAAACAGAACCAAAACAAATCTAATCCAGCAACCAAACTCAACTAGAACACGAACTTAGAACTGCGGACTCTAAAACTGAATTGTGCAAAGGCTAAGGCGATGGTTTTAGGTTGGAATAAACTGATCGTAATTTTTTTTGGCTTTTTGTGGACTATGGGACAAAACAAAACTAATCTAAAGGTAGGATTATACCTCATGGGCAACCTGGAAATCTGATACCAATTGATAGTAGACGTGGCCCGATCTTCCGTGAGATACGATAACTTGATTGAGTGGAGATCTCGACGTTGATGATCCAAGGCTTCGAGCGAATGGTTCCTCGCAATCACTACACCATGGCTCTGTTGGTTATCACCCATGCTACACGAATGACCTCGCGATGAAGGCTTATCCCTGCAAGTGCAATCAAGAACACAAGCAAGAACAGGAAAGAAACGCAACCAAAATTGTATTGATCACGGGATGGGGTCTCAAACCGATGACGACGACACTGTTCGATGACAGAATTGATCTAAGCAAAACCCAAACCTAAATGAGGTGGCGGCTGCTGAATAAATAGAGTATTAAGGCATGCGTGACCCCTAGACTCGCCCCTAATGGCTCCAACGCGATACACGACCCAACAGACGGTGTCACAGCACCAAAACAGAATCTGAACGCTGACATGTTTCCACGATTCCTGTTGACTCCGGATGAATTTTAGGGTGGAACTAGTTGGGATGGTTAGATAATCTCGTTATCTTTCCAACCATATCCATTCCGTCGCAATCGGAGTTCGGATGCATCTTGGGCGTCCATTTAAGTGCAGACTGGTCCTGTAACCCGAGATGGAGTCGCAACTGACTCGGACTTGATCTCGTTCCTGTTGTGGACGCCCTTGCTGCTCCTCCTCAATATCTTGGACTTTCCCAAGTCCTTGCTAGTCCTCTCCAAGGTACCTAATCATCAAAACATCCATGGCCCCAAGCGTAAGCTCTAAAACACAATTGACTAGGGTAGAACGTACCTGGAGATTTAGCTGTCGTTCACGAGATCGTGTTATCGGTCCATTCATTGTATGGATAGAAGTGATGTCCTCATCAGATGTGTTGCCTGCGGACTATCTATGCGAGGAGCACCGGACTGTCCGGTGCCACACGCCGGACTGTCCGGTGCACCAGGAACCGTAGCCCTAACGGCTAGTTCTAGGTGGCAACCGGAGGGAAGACCACCAGACTGTCTAGTGTGAAAAGCCTGCGGCGCCAACTGTAACACCCCAGGTGTTACTCAGGGCCTTTGCTCAACATATACACCTATGACCTATTATCACATGCGTCTTAGTTTGGGATTGAGGCCCCAAAATTGAGAAGCAATGTCTTAATCTAGTGTTGATCATACTAGAAGGCATATCTCTAGCCTTTTCATGCACCTCCAATTGAGAAAAATGCTCAAAACCCTAGACCACCCACCTTAAGGCATTAGAGCTCCAAGAATGGATTAGTGGGAGAACTATGTAAATTACCAAATCATGACTTGAACCATTCACAAAAGTTGTAGCACATTTAAATACCTACAAGAAATAGTAAGGAAGTTTTCCCAAAATGGTCCCACAAAATCCTCAAATTAATCACTCATGTGGGAAGCACAAAAGAACAACCCCTTTTTCTCTAAGTCTAATTTCAGCCCTCTTCTAAAGATCTCATGTGTTCACTTAGTTGCAGACGCCAAATCAACATGGTCCATGGGAGGCCCAGATTCTATGATAGCTCGCGCAAAAGTTGCAGACGCCATGGACAGACGCCAAATCAACATGTGTTCACAAAAGTTGCAGACGCCGTGGACAGATTCTGCGATGCGCAGCGTTAGCCACCACCCTAGCACCATGGGGGTGGTGATCACCCCCAGCGTGCACTAGAAATAGCAACATACCAGGAGTTCCTCAGCACTCAGCCGCCATTGTTCACCAGGGCGAAAGATCTGCTCGATGCTAACGTCTGGCTCATAGTGGTGGAATCAAAGTTCCCACTGCTCAACAGAGAGTGCTCAGATGTGGCTAAGGTCCATTTCGCCGCCCAACAGCTTCGTGGATCCACTAGGACATGGTGGGACCATTTCATAGCCATGTAGCCGGACGACCATGTAGTTGCATGGGAGGAGTTCAAGGCAGCGTTCAGAGGGCATCACATACCAACCGACATCATGAATCGCAAGCTCAGCGAGTTTCTGGCACTCACCCAGGGGAGTCGTACCATGCTGCAGTACGCCCAAGCCTTCAATGACCTGTGTCAGTACGCAGGCTACCATGGTGACACTGATGAGAAGAAGAGAGACAGGTTCAGGAGGGGCCTCAACACCAAGCTCCGTAACCGTCTCAACACGGTCAGGGCCAACAGCTACAATGAGTTGGTCAACTTGGCCATCTCGCAGGAGGATTGCATCATGGCTCACAAGGCAGTGAAAAAGAGGAAGGAACCCATGGCAGGACCATCCGCACAGCCTCAGCGCTTCAGGATCGTGTCCAACACTCAGAGCAAGGGACCTCAGCAGTAGCAGGGGCGATGGGTGATCCGGCCACACCAGCAGCAGCAGGCACCCAACCGCTCTCAAGCCTCAGCTTAGAGGAACAACAACTAGCAGCAGCAGTACCTCCAGGGTAATGACAACAGATGTTTCACCTGTGGCAGCACTGGACACTATGCCAAGAATTGCCCTAGAAACCAGCAGAGGCAGGGGCAGAATGCAAATTAGAACCAGGGCAAGAGGCAGAAGGTGCAAGTGAGGCAAGGCAGGCTGAACTTCACCACACTGGCTGACATTCCGGAGGGAGCACCCGTCATGACCGGTATCTTTTCCGTTTTGAATTACCCTGCAGTCATTCTTTTTGATTCTGGTGCATCACACAATTTCATCAGCACAAAATTTAGTACCAAATGTCAACTACCTTTTCATCACACAAGCGGGGCCATTATGATTGCAACACCCGGAGGCAAGGTTGCCACCTATCAACTCACCCGGCAGGTGCCAATAAAATTTGGTAATAGCATATTTAGAACCACCCTCCTTATCATGGGATTGGAGAGCGTGGACATCATCTTGGGGACTGACTGGTTAACACGGCACATGCCCTAATTGATGTCGCAGCAGGAGCCATTGAGATACACTCACCAATTTGTGGAGAACTCACTTTGTACCTACCTAACCAGGGCTGTACCCATTCTTGTGCCCTCACCATGGTAGGGTCACCCTTGGGAAAGATTCCAGTAGTCTGTGAGTACCCTGATGTCTTTCCAAACGAATTGCCGGGAATGCCACCCGTCAGGATATAGAGTTTGCCATAGAATTGCATCTGAGAACTGCACCTATTTCTGAAAGACCATATAGAATGCCTCTAGTAGAGTTGGCAGAATTAAAGAAACAGTTGCAAGAGTTGCTGGACAAAGGGTTCATTCGCCAAGTACTTCACCTTGGGGATGTCCGGCCTTGTTCGTAAAGAAGAAAGATGAGAGCTTGAGATTATGTGTTGATTACCGCCCTCTCAATGCGGTAACTATCAAAACCAAGTATCCTTTATCCCGCATTGATGTTTGTTTGATCAATTGGTTGGAGCCAAGGTGTTTTCCAAAATGGATCTTCGCTCTGACTATCATCAAATCAAGATTAGGGCAAGTGATATTCCGAAGACGGCTTTTTCCACCAGATACGGACTTTATGAGTATTTAGTGATGTCATTCGGGCTGACCAATGCTCCGGTATATTTCATGTCTTCATGAACTCAGTATTTATGCCAGAATTGGACAAATTCGTGGTGGTATTCATTGATGATATTCTGGTATATTAAAAAAATGAAGACAAGCATACGATGCACTTGCACATAGTACTCCAGCGGCTGTGGGATCATCACCTATATGCCAAATTCTCCAAATGTGATTTTTGGCTAAGGGAGATCAAGTTCTTGGGCCATACAATTTCTCAGGAAGGAATAACAGTTGATCCTAAGAAAGTGCAAGAGGTGATGGATTGGAAGCCTCCTACCACCGTTCGACAGATTCAGAGTTTTCTGGGACTGGCAGGATACTACCAATGATTCATCCTAGACTTCTCCAGAATCGCTAAGCCAATGACCGAGTTGTTGAAGAAGGAAGTTAAGTTTGATTGGGGTCAGAAATGTGAAGAGGCCTTTCACACCTTGAGGTAGCATCTGACAACCGCACCCGTACTAGCATAGCTTGATAATGCCAAATCATTTGATATGTATTGTGATTCTTCGGGCACTGGACTAGGTTGTGTTTTGATGTAGGACAACTGAGTTATTGCCTACGCATCAAGAGCACTCAGACCTCATGAGAAGAATTATCCCACACATGATCTGGAGCTAGCAGCGGTAGTTCATGCTCTGAAGATATGGAGATATTATCTAATGGGAGCTCACTGTAATATTTATACTGACCACAAGTCTCAAGTATATTTTCACTCAGGCTGATCTTAATATGAGGCAGAGAAGATGGTTAGAGTTGATCAAGGATTATGATCTGGAAGTACACTACCATCCGAGCAAGGCAAATGTAGTGGTAGATGCCTTGAGTCGTAAGGCCCAATGCAACTGCCTGACCATAGACTCTCATGTCCCCGCTTTGTGCGACGAGCTGCGCTAAATGAACGTGGAAGTGGTTTCTCCGGGTACTCTAGATTATATCTCAGTCGAGCCGACCTTGCAGGATCAGATAATCATGGCACAACTTAGTGACAAGGGTGTTCAAATCATTAAGGAAATGCTCAACCAAAAGGTGGATAAGTATAAATGTTTTCGTTAGGACAACAAGGGCATTTTATGGTTTGAAGACCGACTTGTTGTTCCCAAGGATCCAGAACTCAGAAAGAAAATTTTGGACAAGGCTCACCTCTCCAAATTTTCCATGCATCCCGGAAGCAACAAAATGTATCATGACCTCAGATCCTTGTACTGGTGGACCAGGATGAAAAGAGAAATTGCTAAGTATGAATCTAAGTGCGACACTTGCCAAAGAATCAAAGCAAGTCATCTGAAGGTAGCAGGTACCTTGCAGCCACTCCCTATACCATCTTGGAAATGGGAGGACATCATCATGGACTTTATTGTGGGATTGCCCAACACCTCCCGGCACCACGATTCCATATGGGTCATTGTGGATAGGCTAACCAAGATAGCTCATTTCTTGCCAGTGCATACCACCCACAGGACAGAAAAGTACGCAGAGATCTATATTGACCAAGTAGTGCGCTTGCATGGAATACCAAGGACCATCATCTCAGATAGAGGAACACCATTCGTAGCACGTTTCTGGGAACAGCTACAGAAGTCACTTGGAAAAACCGTGATTAGAAGCTCAGCATATCATCCTCAAACTGATGGCCAAATGGAAAGAGTGAATCAGATTCTCGAGGACATGTTGAGAGTGTGTGTGATACACTATGGCAAAAATTGGGACAAATGTCTTTCACTGGCGGAATTTTCTTACAATAACAGCTACCAATCCAGCCTGAAGATGGCACCCTTCGAGGCCTTGTATGGGAGAAGGTGTAGAACACCACTCAATTGGTCACATGTTGGAGAAAGAGAAATCTTTGGGCCCGACCTAGTACTTGAAGCTGAGGACAAGGTCAAAGTCATTAACAAGAACTTAGAAGCTGCTCAAGCCAGGCAAAAGAGCTATCACGATAAAAGGAGAAAGCCTCTACAATTCGAAGTGGGAGATCATGTGTATCTCAAGGTCTCACCCACAAAAGGTGTTCAGAGATTTGGGATTAGTGGCAAATTAGCCCCTCGTTATATTGGGCCCTATGAGATCAAAGAGACTGGTGGACCTGTGGCATACTAGTTGAAGCTACCACCCCACATGTCTGCAATTCATGATGTGTTCCATGTATCTCAGCTGAAATAGTGTGTCCACGTACCGACAGAAGCACTAGCAGAGCCTAAATTGGAGATAGAATCAGACCTGTCATACCAATAGCACCCTGTCAAAATACTGGACCGTAAAGAAATATCAACTCGTGCGAAGTCAATCCAAATGTATAAGATTCAGTGGAGCAACCATTCAGAAGAAGATGCTACCTAGGAAACTGAGGATTTTCTGCGCTCAAACTACCCTGATTTCTACCTAAAGAGATCGGTACGTAACTAAGACCCAAAACCCCCTGCCCTTTGAATCCAGGTATAAGAAAGATGGTCTTAACATAAACTGAGTAAGCTGTAAAACTAAATCAAGAAGGGCTTCCTTCTGAAGTTGCAAAGAGGATGACATTCAAAGAGCAGTTTACTAAGGAACATTAACAAACAAACCCACACCTCACAAGCACACACCTTCTCATCACCCCTGAGGGATCCCGTCCTAAATCTCAGGACGAAATTTCCTTAAGGGGGAGGACTGTAACACCCTAGGTGTTACTCAGGGCCTTTGCTCAACACATACACCTGTGACCTATTATCACATGTGTCCTAGTTTGGGATTGAGGCCCCAAAATTGAGAAGCAATGTCTTGATCAAGTGTTGATCATACTAGAAGGCATATCCTAGCCTTTTCATGCACCTCCAATTGAGAAAAATGCTCAAAACTCTAGACCACCCTCCTTAAGGCATTAGAGCTCCAAGAATGGATTAGTGGGAGAACTATGTAAATTAACAAATCATGACATGAACCATTCACAAAAGTTGTAGCACATGTAAATACCTACAAGAAAAAGTAAGGAAGTTTTCCCAAAATGGTCCCACAAAATCCTCAAATTAATCACTCATGTGGGAAGCACAAAAGAACAACCCTTTTTTCTCTAAGCCTAATTTCAGCCCTCTTCTAAAGATCACATGTGTTCACTTAGTTGCAGATGCCAAATCAACATGGTCCAATTGACAAAAGGGCGCCAAATTACGCAAGGAACACTCCAGAAAATTTTGAACTCAAACCAAAACCATTTGACACCATTTGACATGTGTTTTGTCTTGGGATGAACAGTCCAGAGAGACCTGACTTGGTGCCACCATATCTCCCACACCCGACCGTATCTTCACCTTGGAACTCACATAAGACAGATAGCCCTTGGCACAGAGAAGAGACCTTACACTGGATTTTTGGCAAGATTTTGCATGTTTGGCTGCTCAGCAAAAGCGTTTGAAGCAGGACAGAAGCAAACATCCACGTGTTTGACCTGTTCTGGCGTGCGAGAGCATGCCCCGGCGCTCGGCCCTGCGCGCCTGCGCCAAGCGACGCCCGACCCCACGCCCTCGCCCATGCCCATGCCTATAAAGCAGCCCAAAGCTAAGACCGTACTCCCTCGCTCACTCTCAGCCCCGCCCAAGCGCGAGCCTAAATTGGAGATAGAATCAGACCTGTCATACCAAGAGCACCCTGTCAAAATACTGGACCATAAGGAAAGATCAACTCGTGCGAAGTCAATCCAAATGTATAAGATTTAGTGGAGCAGCCATTTAGAAGAAGAGGCTACCTAGGAAACTAAGAATTTTCTGCGCTCAAACTACCCCAGTTATCTACCTAAAGAGATCGGTACGTAACTAAGACCCAAAAACCCCCTGCCCTTTGAATCCAAGTATAAGAAAGATGGTCTTAACAAAAACTGAGTAAGCTGTAAAACTAAATAAAGAAGGGCTTCCTTCTGAAGTTGCAAAGAGGATGACATTCGAAGAGCAGTTTATTAAGGAACATTAGCAAACAAACCCACACCGCACAAGCACGCACCTTCTCATCACTCCTGAGGGATCCCGACCTAAATCTCGACACGAGATTCCCTTAAGGGGGGAGGACTGTAACACCCTAGGTGTTACTCAGGGCTTTTGCTCAACACATACACCTGTGACCTATTATCACATGTGTCCTAGTTTGGGATTGAGGCCCCAAAATTGAGAAGCAATGTCTTGATCAAGTGTTGATCATACTAGAAGGCATATCCTAGCCTTTTCATGCACCTCCAATTGAGAAAAATCCTCAAAACCCAAGACCACCCTCCTTAAGGCATTAGAGCTCCAAGAATGGATTAGTGGGAGAACTATGTAAATTACCAAATCAGGACTTGAACCATTGACAAAAGTTGTAGCACATTTAAATACCTACAAGAAATAGTAAGGAAGTTTTCCCAAAATGGCCCCATAAAATCCTCAAATTAATCACTCATGTGGGAAGCACAAAAGAACAACCCCTTTTTCTCTAAGTCTAATTTCAGCCCTCTTCTAAAGATCACATGTGTTCACTTAGTTGCAGACGCCAAATCAACATGGTCAAATTGACAAAAGGGTGCCAAATTACTCAAGGAACACTCTAGAAAATTTTGAACTCAAACCAAAACCATTTGACACAATTTGACATGTGTTTTGTCTTAGGCTAAACATTCCAGACAGACCTGACTTGGCACCACCATATCTCCCACACCCGACCGTATCTTCACTTGGAACTCACACAAGACAGATAGTCCTTGGCATAGAGAAGAGACCTTACACAGGATTTTTGGCAAGATTTGCATGTTTGGCTGCTCAGCAAGCGTTTAAAGCAGGGCAGAAGAAAACGTCCACGTGTTCGACCTGTTCTGGCGCGCCAGAGCATGCCCCGGCGCTCGGCCCCACGCTCCCGCGCCATGAGATGCCCGACCTCGCGCCCTCACCCATGCCCGCGCCTATAAAGCAGCCCGAAGCCACGACCATACTCCCCCGCTCGCTCTCAGCCCCGCCCAAGCGCGAGTTTGCCAGAGTTCTCTCTGTGCACGGCGTGCTAGCGGCCGCCCGAACCCACCCACCATGGACCGACCACTCCGGCCCACCTCCATCCAATCCAGCTCCTTGGCTAGCTTCCCTAGAGCCCAGTAAAGCTTCCTGAGCCCTGAGACCGAACACTACTTTGCCGGAGGCACCGAATTGCCATCGTCGGACCCCAGCCGACCACCGCCGCGTGTGGACCGAACTGCACAGTGAGCCACTTTCAAATTCCTCACACTCCCAGCACCACTGACTTCCTGTGAAGCTCCCCGAGCACTTTGATTGAGCTCTACCGCCGTGAGCAGGCCGGAGCACGCGCCGCCGACGAGCCCGACCGCCTGCGCACGTGGCCAGTCCTCCTCCGGTCACCACCGTCGGCGATCCGCACCTTGACGTGACCGCTAGGGACCCCCGGACCTCGCCCGACCCTTCGCTGGACCTCTCCCAGCGCCGCGCCACCACTTTTTCTCCCCTCTGCTACTATTCTGGTGAGGAAGGAGTGCGGGTTAAAGAGAGGAAAAGACCAGGTGGTTATGTGTTAAGTCAGTGACTCAAATGAATAATTCCCTAGGCACACGGTTTAAACGATTTGGTTAAGGAAAATTCTAGGGACCCCTATGCAAAGCAGTTTTCCTTTAAACTTTTAGATTTATTCTTTTCAAATGAGCAGTGGACTTGAAAAATTCATAACTTGAGTTATATTCAACCAAATTTGGTCAAACAATTTTTGTTACGACCTACATATTATGAACTATCCAGCAAAAATAAGAAACACCATGGTTCCTGCAATACTTTTTAGAGTTTTGATTTAAATAAGTAAACTGCCATATACTTAATAACAAGAGGAAAAATAGAAAGACTTTGGACTACGGCTTAGAAAAATTGGAGATATACTTAACTAGTAACTACACTATTTAAAAATATTAAACTACCCAGTATACTAGATTAAGGAAAGTTTATCCACTGAAACTTGTATTTGCCCAAACCTTAAGAAAATGGAAAAGGGGATTAAAAATGGGAACCAGAGAGCAACCACATTTTTCCTAACCTGCCTAGGTGATGTAGTTCATAAGAAAAATTTGTTAAGCCCTAATCCAGTGCAACAAAAATGCACCACAATTTCTTTAATGAAGACAGGGAGAACTTTGAAAAGTCATAGAAAAATAATCCTAAGGAGAATACACCCCAACCTTAGGAATGACTACTCTTATGCTAATAAGAATCTAGGAAAAATACAAGTTCTGTTGTTTGACATTTTCAAATAGCAAGTTAGTTATAAGTGTCTTTTTGGCATTAAACTTTAGAAAATCACAACTAAATAACCAGTAAGTCACCCCCTGTGATTTTTGGCACAGAAGCATGTTATTACACATAGATACTAGCATAAATAACCCTTAGTACAGAACCCCCACCTAGATATGAGACCAATTTTTTTGGACTCCTAAAATTCTCTAGTATTTAATAAAAATAGTTCTAAGATTTTTAGTCTCAACAAGGAATTATGTAGTATTTAAGAAGACCAAAACCTAGTCTTTGGGAATTTTAGGAATTATTTAATGACTCCAAAAATCACCAAACTTTTTGGATAAGCTTAATATGATATTTAGATCCTATGAGTGAAGTTTGAATTGCTTTGGAAATTGTTTGATTCCTAAAACCAAAACCCTAGCACTTTAGGTTAAAAATGTCTAACCACTAAGGTACTGACCTAGAAAAACCATAGTTACCCTAGTGCACCGTGAAGGAAAGTTGTATCCAAGATACAACTTGATACATCTTTTCTATTATTGCATTTCATAAGCATTACATGAGCATTCATGGTTATATATGGTTATATATAGAAAACGAAGAAGTGACTGTTGAAGAGGAAGAGACTACTCCATCGACAGAAAATCCACCTGCCGGGAACTGTTTCTATTTTGATATCTGTGGAACAGAGCCCGACTCTCCTACAACACAAGGCAAGTCCCGGTATATTTGCCACCTCCTTGCTGTTTTAAACTTTTATCACTTGATATGATGCATTAGGTGATAGGAGTTGTGTGCTAAACCAATTGATGCATTTCCTTCCTTGGAACCATTTACCATTCCTTGATTCCCTGTTTTATGAAAAGATTTTCTGATGCTTAAGACTGCTTTAGAAAAACAAATGTTTTGTTTTAAGCAAAAAGGTGATGCTTCACATGAAAGGGGATATTTTCAAAAATAAAACTTGATGGTGGATCCATCATGGCCGTGATGGGTTCAGCATCAGAAAAGATGTACCTCTGCCAGGTACCAAACTTTGGGTTAAATGATAAAGCTGAGACCGGGCGGGTGACTTGCACGAGAAGGAAGTCTCGGTGTAGTGTCTCCGTCTAAGTCGATTAAAGACCGTACCGATGTGGGCCTGATGATCGAGGACCTTTTAATTGGTCACATGCCTCATCATGGGTAAGCTTTGCCTCGGGCAGACTAATATCAGAAAGGCCAACACGCAATGGGAGTGGAGAGATGGCGAGAGTAGTGTGTACCCTCCGTGGTAAGAGGCTGGACGATGGTGTATCTGTGCTCTCGGTTGGCGTGAACCCGGTCTGGTCTTAAGAAACCCGGTGGCGAGTTGACATATACAAGGGTTAAGTGCTAGATATGTCGTGTGATTGGAGATCCTCAGCTGAGTATTAATTGATTCTGATCGCCGTTACTTCTCGGATATCAAGACTTGGTCACTGACTTACACATAGAGTTCAGTAAACAAAAAGGGGTGATAAAAGATGGCTAGTATAGGCCAAGTGCTTGAACTAGGGTAGAAAGAACTCTAGATTCAGGTAATGACTTAACTTGCTAATAAACCTGGATTTTTAAGGATCCACTATTAGTAAGCATTTCTGCAAAACAGAGTCTTTGATTCTTGAATATCTTGACTCCCTCAAGCTAGCATATCCTTGACAGTCTTTTCTTTTGACGGGTAAGACTTGCGAAAGTACACTTCGTACTCAGGGTTTCCGAACCCATGTTGTTGTAGGTGAGGAAACAACAAACTTTTGCTGTTTTTGCACTAAGGTGTGCCCAAAGAAGAACCTCAACAGTGAAGCCAGCGGGAGGATGTTGGCCTCCCATGTGAAAAACAATATACTTTTATGCGGGAGGGGTTTTTGCCTCCCAAGTTTGTAATAATAGTACTTATGCACTCTTATGATCTGGTGATGTAATAATAGCACTCTTTCTATATTTTAATGAATGTAAATTAAGTTATTGTAATTCGCTTCCGCTTATTTGTTCCTCTGATGTGTTGTAATATCTGTGTGACGGGTGAAGCGCTCTTGGGCAAGGAAAAGAGAATACAGATACCGAACTTGTCGAGTAATTATGTGCATCTACAGGGTTGTCCAAGATCTGTAGGACAACGACAACTGTAGGTGGGCCTAATAACTTGGGAGGTTCCATCACAGCTGGTATCGGAGCAAAGCCCATCTCTTCAGATATTATGAAGCATTGAAAAAAGAATTTTCAAATACTTACCTAAGAAATATTCTTTCATTTTTGTCTTGCCACTTTCTGGAAGTTCTCATCTTGTAAGACCATGTAATGGAGTGCAATCTATAGGAAGTTGTGGATCAACGTAGGTTGATTCTGTAATTATTGGGTTATGCATGCATCATGTTTAAAAACTATACTAATAAATTTTCCCCCTTATGGAGATATGTCGCGTACGAGGAAAATCGCGTGTAAGTTGACTGGACCTATTGGCGTGCCTCATCATCAGTTGGCTCCAAGACATGAAGGGAGCAGCAGCGGCAGCAACGATCCAATCAGAGACTTGAAAGCCCAAGTAGAACAGCTTCGGATGGAGCTACGTCACCGAAACAGGGTGTGGGCACAAGACAGTCAGCGTATAAATGAGTTGGCGACTGACGTCAGACGTCTGCAAGACGAGCTTGCTGAATGGGATTTGGTAGTCGATTGGGTTGTCAACTCACGCTCGGTTGTTTGGGACCAGGAAGCCAAAGCTCGTGCTCGTGTGGCAGAGCTTAGTGTGGCCCTCGACAACTTGCAGGTGTACTGCAATACTTTACATGAGGAAGTACATGTACTGTATTCGTGACTGCACCCGGACATACCTACTGACCCTGTTGCAATGGGAGCCGGACCATCAAAGACAGCAGGTGAAGGACCTGATGGGGAGCTGGACCTTTTTAGGCCTCCTCCTTCTATGAACCTAGCTGACGAGCGGTCTCCTGCAGCAGACAGTGAAGCAACAAAAGATGATGAATACTAGAATAGTATAGTTTAGATATAATACTTATGTAAAATAGGTAATAAAGTTGGGTTGTACACTCGAGTCTGTATAATTACATTTCGGTAATGTAAAATGATGGTATGTACTGGCATGTTATATTTGTCCTAAATGTTTCTTTGCCTCAGATGCCATCATGGACTCGCGCGCACGACAGTGCAGGGACTTCCCGTGGTCAGGAAGATACTCCCAACCCACTGCCTGTACCACCCACATTGGCCGAGGCTATCGCTGCCTTGGTCAATGCTACTGCAGACAATACCCGCTTCCTACGTGAAATGGCGGGTAATCGGTTTCAACAGCATGGTGGGAGAGTTCCTCCCCAAGGACCACGTGAAACCTCATACCTGGAGTTCTCCAAGACGTGTCCTCCACACTTTGTTAAAGCCGAAGACCCTCTTGAAGCTGATGAGTGGATCAGGGTAATGGAGCAGAAGTTTGGATTACTCCGTTGCACCAAAACACAGAAGCTGTTGTTCGCTGCCCAACAACTGAGAGGCCCTGCCCGTACATGGTGGGGAAATTTTGTAGCAATTCAACCAGCCAGACATCAAACCACCACGGATGAATTCAAGATAGCATTTCGCGAACACTATGTTCCAGAAGGGGTGCTTCACATGAAACAAGAGGAATTCATTCGACTAAAACAAGAGGGAGATACTGTAATGCAGTATCTCAACAAGTTCAATCATTTATCACAATACGCCATCGACCAAGTGAATACTAATTTGAAGAAAAAGAATTGCTTCATGCGAGGACTCAACGATAGGCTCCAAAGGAAAATGGCCGCATGTCTGGATCTTACTTATAGCAGTGCCGTCAGTACGGCATTGGCCGTTGAAGCTAAAAATACAGGCCATGGAAAATCCAAGGGATTTAGAGGTGACAGGTCTAATCAGGGACTTGAGAAGCCGGTAATCCGACCATTTAATCAGAATCGTTCTTCGCCTCGTCCACCCTCCTATCCGTTCAAACAGCCTGTTTTCATTCGTCCTACCACTGCCCCACTTCTACAAATCAATCGAGTGCCCCTGGTGCTCGTTTCCCCGCCCTCCCTAGTTCCTCAACTGTCTGCTTCAACTGTGGGAAGTCTGGTCATTTTATAAAAGACTACCCATACCCGAAGCAGAATAAATTCAACAATCAGCAGAACTCTGGGAGCTCCAATCAAGGCAAAGGAAACATGGCTAATAATTCAGTGGGCAAAAATGTCAAGAAGACAGGACGGATACATTATACTCAAGTGGCCACCACACCGGAAGGAGAGCCGGTAATGATGGGTACATTCCTTGTGGCCAATCACCCGGCTGTCATTCTCTTTGATTCTGGTGCTTCACATACATTCATAAGCAAGAAATTCGTAGAAAAACATTGCATTCCTTGCACTGAATCAAGGGAAGGGTTTATTATTCATTCGACCGGGGACAAATATTTACTAAGGAAGTAGCCTTCCATGTGCTAGTAACATTGGCTGAACGGGATTTTCCCACCAATATGATTGTTTTGAAAGGCCAAGATATAGATGTAATTCTGGGCATGAATTGGTTAGCCTAGCATAAAGCTATCCTCAACACTGACTTAAGGACAATCAAGTTGAGCCATGAACATGAAGAGGTTCTCTTGTCCATCCCTGTAGCTATTCCAGCCAAACCATTTGGACGGGTCTATGAAGCTATTGAAGCGCCCCAATCCTTTGGGACTCAAATGTGATACAAATACTAGTCCCAGGAGGCTAGTAACCACAGTTCTTACTTCAAATAGTATAGAGTTCGAATAAAAATTATTACAATACTAGAGTACAAGCTCAGGAGAATATATACTAGCCCAAGCCACAGGCAGAACTGGGTGCAGACACAGCCCCCTCTAGTCAAGCATAGCAGAAAAGAAGTCTTCAGATGCTGAAAAACATAAATATATCTGGGTGAATACACTAGGCATTCCGCAAGCCCATCCCGCCCGTAAAGAGAAAGGGGCCTATATAATACATGCTTTATATGGTGGAGTTGAAGTCACTCTTCTTTTTCAGAGAAAGGCAATACTTTGATGGTTTTTCTCAAAGAAGGAAGTAGCACATTTTCACACTCAACCACCACTAAGCTTCCCGCTCCCGTGGCATTGTTTTTATTTCAAAAAACACACCCACTCACACATTTCCCTGTTCATGGAGGTTATAAAGCACTAATTGTCATACCACACCAGACTCGTCCATACCGGTGGACACAGACTATTCGAATAGGTTTGAACTCTGCGCAGAGGGGTACACTTTACACACTAGTCCGGTTTCTGTGATCCCACCGTCGTGAGATCCGAATGCCGAATCTCTCTCTTTCCTCGCATGTCCTTACCTTAACGGTTATACCGGAAGGATTCAGGCCACCGCCATGTCCAAACCGGACAAAACATCCCCCCTCCTTGTCCTCCAGGTGCTCCCCAGCCTTCATAACCCTAGGGTTCGAACCATACGAGTTCAGATTGAGTGACTGCAAATACTGTCTCGAGTGGTTGTACTTATCATGAGTACAGGTAGTGAAGGAAGACAAACCAGTCCTTATATGAGGGGACAATCCTTGTGCTCACACCTAACCCGGCTGAGCCATCACCTTAGGCCCTCCCCTAAACCAGGGAGTCCCTGATCATCCCACTCAAAAGGTGATGAGGGCGAATACCCTTCATCATACACTTTTTGAAAACATCGCTTGGTAAAAACACTACCCTTTTCTCATCCCACATTTTGTATTCAAAAGGTGTTCGTTAATGCGGGCTATATCTCTCTCACAATGCAAAAGATCCATCCTTTATTCCCGGCTTAGGTAGTGGTAGAAAGAGTAGGTAATTTATGCATCAAAGGAAGAATGGACTTGCCTTCGTCGAAGTTCTCCTGGCACAAAAGATCTATTTCGGAGAGGTCGGGTTCCTGCCCTTCTTCCGGAGCTACGAATTCCGGAGGATCAGATCCCTCTTCTTCTAGCAAAAATAGGTAATGAACAGTACATCAATCATGGTGACTTGGTGGAGTGTGCCAATTGTTAGACATTATTATTTTGTGCCCTATAATTTATTTAGACTATTTTTGGTGCATAAATATCAATATATGCATATATATGTGAAAATAGGAAAAAGAAATGGAAAAAGGAAAAAGAAAAGGTTTTCCTCAGCTAGCTGGGCCGGGGGGGGGGGGGAATTCAGCCCAGCCGAGCGAGGGCGCGCGCGCGCACGCGGGCGGACGGCCTAACCGGCCCATCAGCGGGGGAACAGGGCGGGGACGGCTCCATGGGCACGGGCCCACGTGCGAGCGAGGAGGGGAGGGAATGGCGTTAGGGGGGTGATAGGGGGCGAACCGGCCGGAGCTCGACCGCCGGTGAGGCCCCGCAGCGGTTCTCCGTCGCGATCCTGGTTCTGCGACAATGGAGTGGTGGCAAGGCACGGGCGAGGGTAGGGGATTACGGTGGTGGGGCCAATTTGGTCGGAGGGTGCTTGGGACGGCCGATCCACGGTGAGGTGGCGGGCGCCTGCGGCGGTGGGATCACCGGCAAGGCTGCCGGGCGCGATAGGTGGAGGGGATGGGTGCGTTGTGCTCATGAGGGAACGGCAAAGCTCAAGAACTACATTAATTGGACTGGAACTTAACAGAGGGACGGGGGGGACTCACCAGAGCGAAGGAAGGGCGCAACGGTGCTGGCTCAATCGAGCTCGGGGAAGGGGAGAGGCCGAAGCCAGTGTGGAGAAGGAGGGAGCTCGGGTGGTCCTTTTATAGGCGCCCGGGGCGGGTAAGGAGGCGAGAGGTGGCGAGCACTGGCGAGCTTGCCACGGTGGGGATGGTGGAGCACAGTGGCGGTGACGGGATGGCTCGGGCTGGCGCAAGGAGACAGGGACGCATGGCGCCAATCGAGCGGGTGAGCGAGTTAATGGCGAGACGACGGGGCGGTGGCGACCGGCGGCGATCGCGCTGATAGGCTGGTCACGGGCATGAGGAAGGTGCTGACAAGCGGGCCCCGCTTGCCAGAGAGAGCGGTTGCGAGGGAGCGAGGGCGAGAGCGGCTGGCGAGTGGGGCCGGGCTGGCAGCGGCAGAGGGAGGGAGTGCGAGCGCGAGAGGAGATGGGCCGCTTGGGCTGCGAGGGGGGAAAGAAAGCGCGGGCGCACGGGAGAGAGGAGAGGAGGTTGGGCTGGATTCGGCCCAGCCGAGGGGGGAGATTTTTCCTTTTTCCTCTTTCTATTTCTATTTCTTATTTCTGTTTCTTATTTCTATTTCTATTTCTTTTGTCTCCTTTTTCTTTTGAACAAATATTTAGCTATAAATTCTTAAGTGCTAAAAAATATATTCTATGTGAGGTGCTTTTAGCAATCATGGTGTATGCATATGGTGAGATGTCCTATGAGGTGGGGTCTAGGGAATAATCAAGGGGGGGTTAGGAGTTTAGGGTTTCTAACCTTGGGGTTAAATTTTGGGATGTTACAAACCTACCCCACTTAAAGGAATCTCGCCCTCGAGATTTGGACTAGGCTGGAGAAAAGGTAAGGGTATTCCCTCTTCAAGGAGTCCTCACTCTCCCAGGTAGCTTCCTCTTCTCTTTCTCTGCTCCACTGAACTTTACAGAGTCTTACTTCTGAGTTGTGGGTCTTTCGGACTGCCGAGTCAAGAATCTTTACTGGCTTTTCTCTGTACTAAAGATCCTTTTGGATATGAATTGTCTCTTCTTTGATGTGACCTTCTAGCACTAGCAGGCATTTGCGGAGCTGGGATACGTGAAACACATTGTGGATATCTGACATGGATTCTGGCAATTCAAGGCGGTATGCTGCGGGTCCTACTCTGGCAATGATAGGATAAGGGCCGACGAACCGCGGAGCTAGCTTTCCTTTCACTTGAAACCTTTTGACTCCGCGCATCGGGGAGACCTTGAGGTAGACGAAGTCTCCTTCCTCAAACTTGAGTTCTCTCCGCCTGTTATTTGCATAACTCTTCTGCCGACTCTGAGCTTCCAGTAATCTTTTGCGGATCAGGGCAACTTTCTCTTCTGCCTCTTTAACGAAGGTAGGCCCTTCTAGAGTCTTTTCCTCTACATTGGACCACATTAGAGGGGTCTGGCACTTTCGTCCATACAATGCTTCAAACGGTGACATCTTGATACTGGCCTGGTAGCTGTTGTTATACGAGAACTCTGCATAAGGCAAACTAGACTCCCAATTTTTGTCAAACGTCAACACACATGCTCTTAATAAATCCTCGAGGACCTTGTTGACCCTTTCTGCCTGACCATCTGACTGGGGGTGATAGGCGGTGCTGAAGTCTAGCTTGGTGCCCATAGCTTGTTGAAGGCTCATCCAAAATTTTGAGGTGAACTGTGTCCCCCTGTCTGACACTATCTTCCGTGGAATACCATGGAGTCTAATTATCACTTTAAGATATATCCGGGCATGGGTGGCTCCTCCGAAGGTAGTTTTCACTGGAATGAAATGGGCTACCTTGGTAAGACAGTCTATTATCACCTAGATAGAGTCGTTCCCTTTTTATGGTCCGCGGTAGTCCGGTTACAAAGTCCATGCCTATTTCTTCCCACTTCCATTCGGGTACTGGAAGGGGTTGCAGTAGACCTACGGGCTTCTGATGCTCGGCCTTAGTTCGCTGGCAAGTGTCGCACCGGGCCACATACTGTGCTATCTCTTTCTTCATTCCTCTCCACCAGTATCTGGTTTTGAGGTCTAGGTACATCTTGGTGGTCCCTGGATGGATAGAGTAGGCTGAGTTGTGAGCTTCATCAAGCAGAACTCCTTGTGCCTCCCCTTATGGTACACATAGACAGTTTTTGAACCAAATGACTCCTTCTTCATCTGTCCTGAAGTCCAAAAGTTGTTCCTTGCGAGCTTTTTCCATAAGACCTGCTATCTCAGTGTCCAAGCGTTGAGCCTTGCATATGAGGTCTTCTAGTGTTGGCTTGACTTCTAAGCTGCCATTGTCTCCCAGACATGCATTCAGCTGAGCTGAATCTTTCTTCCAATCTTCCAAGAAGTCAGTTTCTTTCTTCCCGAAAGGTTTTCGGCTGAGGGCGTCTGCTACCATGTTGCCCTTCCCGGGGTGGTAGTGGATCTCAAGGTCATAATCTTCGATCAATTCCAGCCATCTTCGCTGACAGAGGTTGAGGTCTGGCTGATTTAAAATGTACTTCAGGCTCTTGTGATCGGTGAAGATGTGACATTTGTTCCCAATCAGGTAGTGCCTCCATATTTTTAGGGCATGCACTATGGCTACCAATTCCAAATCGTGGGTCGGATAATTTTGCTCATGCGGCTTGAGTAAGCGCGATGCATAGGCAATGACTTTCTCATTTTGCATAAGTACACACCCTAAGCCTTGCCTTGAAGCATCACAGAAGACGATGAAATCCTGATGGATGTCTGGCAGTGTCAAACGGGTGCGGTTGTGAGCTTCTTCTTTATGATTTGGAAGCTTTCCTCACACTTCGGGGTCCATACAAACTTATTGTCTTTCTTGAGGAGCTCGGTCATAGGTCTTGCTATGCTGGAGAACCCTTTGATAAAACGACGATAATATCCTACCATTCCCAGAAAGCTTCGAACTTCACTAACGTTGGATGGCTGCTTCCATTTGGATACTGCTTCTACCTTAGACGGGTCTACTTCTATTCCTTCTACAGTCAAGATATGCCCAAGGAAGGCTATCTTTTCTAACCAGAATTCACATTTACTGAGCCTAGCATAGAGTTGATGTGCTCTGAGTCTTTCGATGACATTCCGGAGGTGATGCTCATGGTCTTCGCGACTCTAGGAGTAGATAAGGATGTCGTCAATGAAGACTATGACAAACTTATCCAGCTCTTCCATAAATACCTTATTCATGAGATTCATGAAAAAGGCAGGTGCTTTGGTTAGTCCGAAAGGCATTACTGTGAACTCATACTGTCCGTACCGGGTGACAAATGCGGTCTTCTGAATATCTGCTTCCTTGATTCTCAGCTGGTGATAACCTGACCTTAGGTCTATCTTGGAGAAATACTTGGCCCCTTGAAGCTGGTCGAAGAGGCCATCAATCTGAGGTAGTGGATACTTGTTTTTGATTGTAACCTCATTCAAGGATCGGTAATCAATACACATCCTCATACTTCCATCCTTTTTGGTGATGAAAAGGACTGGTGCTCCCCAAGGAGATGAACTGGGACGAATGTACCCTTTTTGTTGAAGCTTTGCAATCTGGAGTTTTAGTTCTGCTAATTCGGTGGGAGCCATGCGGTATGGTCTCTTTGCGATGGGCGTAGTGCCGGGAATTAGATCTATGTAGAACTCCACTTCTCTTTCTGGCAGCATTCCTGGCAATTCCTCTGGGAATACATCCATGAATTCTTCTACTACCGATATGCTTTCTGCTACTGGATTAAACACCATTGGATCTTTGGTGGGTGGCTGAGCCTGACATGAAACTGACTTTCCTTGGTGGTCAGTGAGAAGAACGGTCTTGTTTGCGCAACTTATGATGCCTTTGTGCTTGGTTAACCAATCCATTCCTAATATTACATCAATCCCTTGGAATGGCAAAATGGTTAAGTCTGCCAAGAACACTACCCCACTTAAAAGAATTCTGACTTGGGAGCATTTGAGCTGGCATAGAAGGTCTGACCCTGGGGTTCGGGTGACCAAGGGAATTTCTAGGTGTGTAGAGGGAATGCCATGCTTTTCAACAAAACTAGTGGCTATGAAAGAATGAGATGCACCTGAATCAAAAAGTTCAGTAGCGGGAGTAAATTCGACTAGGAACTCACCGAGCACTACTCCCAGAGCTTGCTGAGCCTCTTGAGCATCGACGTGATTTACTCGTGCCCTGCCCTGATACTGGGTCTTGTTCTGCTGGCTGTTGGAGGAGGGTGCCTTGGAGGCGGGTGCTGGGGCATTCTTGGCGCATTCACCGAGTTGGAGTAAGTCGGTCCTGATGCCTTCAACTTGGGGCAGTTATTCTTGTAGTGACTGGGGTCTTCGTAGTGCCAATAGGCATTAGCTGGTGGTTGGTTGCTTGAAACTGAGGGGGCCTAAAAGGAGATTTGACCCTGCTGACTGAAACGTGACAGAGTGGGTCCAGCTGGCTTATTGAAACTTGGTCCCTTGGGTGGAAACCTAAAGGATCAAATTCTCTGGTGCCTGTCTTGCTGTTGAGCTCGGAGGACTTGGAATTTCCTCTTGAGGTGACCTTTTTCTTCTTCCCTTGCCCTTTCCACTTATATGGCCTTGTTTGAGAGGTGCGAGAAGCTGAGGAAATCTTAGCTGGCAAGGATAGTCTTGAGTTCTGGTCTTAGCCATTTCAAAAAGCGGGCCATCTTCTTGGTTTCTGTGCTGACGTCGTCAGGCGCGTAGCGTGCCAATTCTGTGAATTTGTGCACGTACTCACTGACAGATCTTCCACCTTGAGTTAGTTCCCAAAATTCATCTTCTTTGAGCTAAACGATCCCTTGGGGCGCATGATGTTCTCGGAAAGCAGCTTCAATTTCTGTCCAGGTAGCATCTCTGACGGCAACGCTGAAGGTATCCCACCAGGATAGGGCCATCCCGGAAAGTTGATGAGCAGCCAGATGAACACGCTAGTTCTCTGGGCATCCGATGGCTTCTAACTTCCTTTTTATCGTGCGCAGCCAGTCATCAGCGTCGAGCAGAATGCTGGATCCAGCGAACGTGGGAGGCTTGAGTCTTAGAAATTCTCCCATCCTGTCCTAAGGCCTTCCACCATTCAAGCGCTGATTCTCCAGACTTCTAGTGAGGACTTCAATGAGTCGGGTTTGGTTGGCTAGAACTTGGGCTAAATCTAATGGCAGCTCCGGAGGTGCGGGGAGGTGGGTCTCACTCCCTTCTCCACCGGCTTCTCCTTCAGCTCCTAGGGGAAACCTTGCTCCAATCCTGGAGGCGGTAGGCATGGTTTTATCTGAAGCCATCTGCCAGGGGGAGAGAATTACTACTATGCACATGCCAATTTTTTTTTCTTCAACCATGTTATTTTATTCATCACACAAGTTCATTACAAGCATATAGTTACCACAAGTCACACTACACGCGAGTGCTCTCTAAGGTGCTTCCGAACTCCCTTTCTAAAGTGTCCCCAAATTCCTTGAGAAGTTCGTCAAGGCTAGCTAGGGACATATCCTCGACGTCGGACAAGTCCTCTATACTGGAGGGAGGCATTGCTGGTGGGGCTTCCTTTTTCTGTTCAGTCTGGCATCCTTGGCTCTTGGTCTTCTTCCGGATCTTCTTCGTGGGGGCGAGCTTCTTTAACTTCTTATCGTAATCCATCTTCAGGGTTCGGTAGGCTTCACGAGTGTTGGCCTCTTCACCTTCTGCTATCTCGAGACTTTCTTGGAGAGACGCCTTTTCCTTTTTAAGTTCATTGACCTGTTGCTCTAGGCTTTCCACCCGGGAGTTTAGGTGGGTGCAGTGGGAGGAAAGGTTGTCATAGTGGTTACCGAGTGTGTGGAGATACCCAGCCATGTAGACTATGGTGGGGTCATCCTCAGTTGGATCTCTTCCTAACAGGGCCTGAAGTCTTTTCCTCTAGGCAGGGGTATTTTTGTTGCTGGGTGGGAAGTAGCGAAGGGGGGTTTCAAAGACCTCCCTATTGTAGTTTTGGCATAGCTGTCGGAGGGCTTTTCGGGCAACATTTTAGCAAGTGTCTGGGAAGCGGTGTCCGGTGAAGGTGACTTGGAAAGGAGGGTGGTTCGGGTAGTTTCGGCTTTCTCCCAAGTAGACTGCCATAGAGCACTTCTTAGTTCCATTCTCGTGGTATTCTTTCTAGACATACTCCGGCTTCTTGCGGATCCCCATGCAAAACTCGTAACTCCGTAAAAGGTGACGGAATCCTTCCACCTCTGAGCAGTAGGATGTCCTAATGACTAAGGAGCCTTCCATCTAGTAGAAGAAACGAATGGTCTGTTAATATCGAGGAATGGAGAGAAGATTCTTCTTTAGAGGTAAGAGGTCTTTTCTTTTTAAGCCAAACTTTTAAGGTTGGGGCTGCGATCTACGGCCAGTCCTATGGCTCTGATACCACCTGAAGCGCCCTAATCCTTTTGGGACTCAAATGTGATACAAATACTAGTCCCAGGCGGCTAGTAACCACATTTCTTACTTCAAATAGTACAAAGTTCGAATAAAAGTTAACACAATACCAGAGTACAAGCTCAGGAGAGCTAGAAATACAAAGCGCAGTAGAAGATATACTAGCCCAAGCCACAGGAAGAACTTGGTGCAGACATAGCCCCCTCTAGTCAAGCATAGCAGAAAAGAAGTCTTCAGATGCTGAAAAACATAAATATATCTGGGTGAATACACTAGGTATTCTGCAAGCCCATCCCACCCGTAAAGAGAAAGGGACCTATATAATACATGCTTTATATGGTGGAGTTGAAGTCACTCTTCTTTTTCAGAGAAAGGCAATACTTTGATGGTTTTTCCCAAAGAAGGAAGTAGCACATTTTCACACTCAACCACCACTGAGCTTCCCGCTCCTGTGGCATTGTTTTTATTTCCAAAAACACACCCACTCACACATTTCCCTATTCATGGAGGTTATAAAGCACTAATTGTCATACCACACTAGACTCGTCCATACCGGTGGACACGGACTATTTGAATAGGTTTGAACTCTGCACAGAGGGGTACACTTTACCCACTAGTCTGGTTTCTGCGATCCCACCGTCGTGAGATCCAAATGCCGAATCTCTCTCTTTCCTCACACGTCCATACCTTAACGGTTATACCGGAAGGAGTCAGGCCACCGCCATGTCCAAACCGGACAAAACATCCCCCCTCCTTGTCCTCCCGGTGCTCCCCAGCCTTCATAACCCTGGGGTTCGGACCGTACGAGTTCAGATTGAGTGACTGCAAATAATGTCTCGAGTGGTTGTACTTATCATGAGTATAGGTAGCGAAGGATGACAAACCGGTCCTTATATGAGGGGACAATCCTTCTTCTCACACCTAACCCGGCTAAGCCATCACCTTAGGCCCTCCCCTAAACCAGGGAGTCCCTGATCATCCCACTCAAAAGGTGATGAGGGTGAATACCCTTCATCATACACTTTTTGAAAACATCGCTTGGTAAAAACACTGCCCTTTTATCATCCCACATTTTGTATTCAAAATGTGTTCATTAATGCGGGCTATCTCTCTCTCACAATGAAAAGATCCATCCCTTATTCCTAGCTTAGGTAGTGGTAGAAAGAGTAGGTAATTTATGCATCAAGGGAAGAATGGACTTGCCTTCGTCGAAGTTCTCCTGGCACAAAAGATCTATTTCGGAGAGGTCGGGTTCCTGCCCTTCTTCCGGAGCTACGAATTCCGGAGGATCGGATCCCTCTTCTTCTAGCAAAAATAGGTAATGAACAGTACATCAATCATGGTGACTTGGTGGAGTGTGCCAATTGTTATACATTATTATTTTGTGCCCTATAATTTATTTAGACTATTTTTGGTGCATACAATATCAATATATGCATATATATATATGTGAAAATAGGAAAAAGGAAAAAGAAAAGGGTTTCCTTAGCTAGCTGGGTCGGTGGGGGGGGGGGGGAGTTCGGCCCAGCCGAGCGTGGGTGCGCGTGCGCACGCGGGCGGCCCATCCGGCCCATCAGCGGGAGAACGGGGCGAGGACGGCGCCGTGGGCGTGGGCCCAAGTGCTAGTGAGGAGGGGAGGGAACGGTGTTAGGGCGGTGACGGGGGGGGGGGGGGGCGAACCGACCGGAGCTCGGCCGCCAGTGAGGCCCCGCGGCGGTCCTCCGTCGCAGTCCCGGTTCTGCGACGATGGAGTGGTGGCAAGGCACGGGCGGGGGTAGGGGATTACGGTGGTGGGGCCAATTTGGTCGGAGGGTGCATGGGACAGCCGGTCCACGACAAGGTGGCGGGCGCTCGCGGCGGTGGGATCACCGGTGAGGCTACCGGGCGTGATAGGTGGAGGGGATGGGTGCGTTGTGCTTGTGAGGGAACGGTGAAGCTCAAGAACTACATTAATTGGACTGGAACTTAACAGAGGGAGGGGGCGGGACTCACCGGAGCAGAGGAAGGGCGCGATGGTACTGGCTCAATCAAGCTCGGGGAAGGGGAGAGGGACAGGCCGAGGCCGGTGTGGAGAAGGAGGGAGCTCAGGCAGTCCTTTTATAGGCGCCCAGGGCAGGGAAGGGGGCGAGAGGTGGCGAGCACCGGCGAGCTTGCCACGGTGGGGATGGTGGCGCACAGTGGCGACGACGGGATGGCTCGGTGTCACACCCGGTTTTAAGGAACAAAGCCGGGTGCATCTCATACATGCGCCAAAGAAGACAACATATATAATAACAGAGTGTATAGAGATAAATGTCACAATAATCAGAGTATTTATTACATAGTTGAAGTCTTATTACAAAATAAAAGGTAAATATAAAACAAACTAAGGATCGCCGGCGCCAATGTCAACTGAGAAACGCCACCTAGATTAGATCAAACTCCTCGCCTTGTGGCACCTCCTGAACCACCAGTTCTTCTCCTGTGGGGGGTGTGAGACAGCAAGGGTGAGCTCACACATGTTCATCGCTCAACAAGTTGTGGGGAATAATGTGGCATGAACTCACCAAAGGTGGGGAGTTCATGAAGTGTGAGGCTGATCAATGATAGGGGTTAAAGCTGAGCATTGCTTTTAAGTAGTTGGTCAAAATTTTATTAGCAATTACTAAGTGTAAGTAAATACAAAACCATAGTGATAATAAGTAAAAGTAATAACAAAATAATCCCAAATGTAATGAGATGACAAATTAAGTTTAAGTTCCATAAATTAATCATGTGAGTGTCCGAGCCGCTCATGACCGTGAGCACGGCTACTATACCAGTTTTACACTCTGCAGAGGTTGCACATCTTTACCCACAAGTCGTGTTACCCATTTGCCATGGAGTTGATCAGACCCCATACACCTCTACCAAGGAAGCGAGGCAGGGTACCACTACGAGGCCTTTACAAAGTTCCACTAGCTTCAGACTACCCGCTACAGTTTATAGGAAGCTCCAGTGCAGGAATCCCTCGCCTGACCGCCATCGCAGCAAAATCAACCCAAGGACCTCCCTACACTGACCACTCCCCTACTGCCCTTGCCCCTTTCGGGTAAGGTAGCCATCCACTAGCTTTCCTAGTTAATCAGCCAAGGGCGTCCCATTAAACCCTTGTGGTAGCACTGTTTTCCCGGGTGGTTCTCCATGTTTTCCCATTAACATAATGATCTTATCATGAACATAAAATAATGAACAGGTAATAACAAGTGTAATAATGAGTGATGAATATCTCTATACCCAAAGCCACATAAAGCAATAGCATATACTACCCAAAAGTTTAGTAGTAAAACCAGTAGTGAAACAAGGTATAAAGACAGTCAAAATCTAGGGTATCCTATTGGGTCCCATCAAAATTAATCTATGCAGATCATTATGATTAATAAGAACATAAATGGGTAAAAGGAAGTGATCAAGGGCACAACTTGCCTTCAACGAGCTCCTGCTCAGCAGTCTCTACTAGCTGAACCCCAGAATCCTCTGTAGCTTGCTCGTCTACTCGCATCAACACAATACATACATAGTATAGCAAAAATTAACATTACACCAAGCATGTAAATAAAATACACAGTAATAATCTAGACATTAAAATAAGATCATAGGAACTGGAATCATTAAATTTGGAGTTATAGATTTTAAGTTATGAATTTTCCAAGGTTTTGTGTATTTAATACATGATTAAGTGATAGATAAATTTTAAATTGTCTTTTATGTCAAAACAGTGGCACAAATGGATAGACAATAATATTATGAAAATTTAGGAACTGAAATGGTCCAATTTGGAGTTCATATGCATTTTCTACAAATTAAACAAGTTACTGCATTTAAATATGTACTAAAAACTATTTTCTAAATGATTTTCCTAGTTTTATTAATTATCTGGACTGGGTGCAGATTTCTGGGAAGTGCAAGGGGTCTCAGGTAAGAATTCCCCAGACTCAGGGGAACACCCGAGTGGACTGCAGGTTGAATCTAGGAAAACAGAGGGGCTCTTTAGCAATATTGACCCACGAAGGGGTATCGGCCGAGCACGGCTATCCGATTAGAAACGGACGGCGCCGATTGGATCAGGCGCATACCAATCCTGCGAGTAAACCTAACTGTCAGATCGGAGATCTGTGGCTATGATCTTAAATACCCGCGACCTCGTAAGGACCATCCATCCTACGATCTACGGTTCGATTCGCGCGAGCGAAGGGTTGCCGGTGCATCTAATCTAAGTCGTTCAGTGCAAGATCAATGGCCACCAACGATCCTCCCAATCCCAACCTGGAACACGGCGACGCCGCCGCACTTTAACGGCGGACAGGTCCGACGAGCAGGCAATACGACGCAAATGCCGGCCAAAACCCATACGGGTGTGTACAAAACGCGCACAAGGCCGAGGCGGGCAGGATAAGGAGGTTCTCACCGTGAATTTTGCCGTCACGAACTCTGTCCACAACTGGGCGTACTGCCGCGGCGGAGAAGGAAGTGCGACGAGGAATTCCGGAGATCCCCGCCACCCACGCTGCAATTCGGAGCTGTGGGCGACTTCAGTGTAACCCGAAGACCAGCCCTGACGCAAACCCAAGCCCTCCCCGGTGCACAACGTGGGATCCGACCGACGACGGAGCTCTTCTTCTCTCTCTCGGCTTTGCTCCACAGTTTCTCTCCGCTATGGTGGTGGTCACGAGGATAGGGAAACGAGGGGGATTAGGCGAGCCTCGGGCCGCGGCTGCCTATAAGGTTGCGAGCGCGACAACGGATTGTGCGGAGTTCGTGCGTTCCGTCCCGCCATTCTCGGCGCGTCAGTTGATGGGGAAGGTCTGACGAGTGAAGGGCCATACGCTAGAGAACCAGTGCGCGCGGCATGAGAGCGCAGTGGGTCCGAAGTGCCAGCGGATTGGTGAGCACCGGACATCCCGTGGCGGCCGTTGCGGTCAGCGCGGCGTCTTCTCCGCGGCTCGGCGAGAAGAAGGAGCCGACACACGTGGCCCACCGGGCGGTGAGAGGAAGACCCCCACGCGCGTGGAGAGCTGAATCGCTGCCAGTGGGGCCTGCTTGCCAGTGTGACAGCGCATGCTAGGGAAGGAGAGGTCTTGGGCCACGCAGAGGGAAAGGGGCAGTGGGCCGAATAGGGCGTTTGCGGCCCAGTTAGGTTATTTCCCATTTTCTTTTGTTTTTATTTTCTATTTTCTTTTATTTACAATTCTTTTGAATCCAAATTTTGAATGTAATCTCAAGTGCAAATTTAAACTCATTTGAACTATGCATATTGGTCATACCAAATTATGAGGATGTTATTTAATTATAATATTATTTTATATTGGATATTATTTCCCCCTTTCCTCTAATCTTCTTCTCATTATTATTTTATTTTTGTTCATATTATTATTATTTTAAATGCACAAACAAAAATCCAAGATTATGCCATGGTTTATTTTTGTCCTAGTGGAGTTTTACTCATTTTTAATCATGATCAGGCACATGTGATGATAGATAGAGATGCACACACATACATAAATGAATGTAATTTCTCCTTTTTGATTTTCTTATAGAGTGGGTATTACAAATCCTACCCCCCTTAAAAGAAATCTCGTCCTCGAGATTTAGGAAGAACTAGGGAAAAGATGGGGAAAATCTATGCGAAGCTCTTCTTCTCTTTTTCCAAGTAGCTTCATCTTCACCATGGTGACTCCATTGCACTTTGCACATCTTTATCACCTTATTTCTTGTAACTCGAGTCAAAGTGTCCAGAATCTTGATAGGGTACTCAGCATAAGTCAGGTCATCTTGAACACTAAGGTCCTCCATCGGTAGCTGCTCCTCAGATACCCTGAGGCACTTCTTTAGTTGGGATACATGGAATACATCATGTACATCTGACAGGTGATCGGGTAGTTCTAGCTGATATGCAACTTCTCCCACTCGCTTTAATATCAAGAATGGTCCAATGAAGCGAGGGGACAACTTTCCTTTAACTTTAAATCTCCTCATACCCCGAAGTGGTGACACCTTCAGATACACGTGATCACCCTCATTAAACTCCAGTAGTCTTCTCCTATTATTAGCATAGCTCTTTTGCCTTGATTGTGCAATTCTCAAATTCTCCCTTATCATTCAAACTTGTTCTTCTGCCTCTTGAATAAGCTTAGGCCCGAAGAACTGTCTTTCTCCAGTCTGATCCCAATATAGAGGGGTCCTGCATTTCCTGCCATATAAAGCCTCAAACGGTGACATCTTCAAACTGGCTTGGTAACTGTTATTATAAGAGAACTCTGCATAGGGTAAGCTCTTATCCCAACTTCCACCATGTTTAAGAGCACAAGCTCTTAACATATCCTCCAGCACTTGGTTAGTCCTCTCTGTCTGTCCATCAGTCTAGGATGGTAGGCTGAACTAAAATTCAACTTTGTATCCAAGCTCTCATGCAACTTCTTCCAAAACCAAGAAGTAAACTGTGATCCTCGATCAGACACGATCTTCTTAGGCACTCATGTAGACAAACTATCCGAGTCATATACAATTCTGCTAATTTGGCTCCCGTGTAACTAGTCCTCATAGGTATGAAATGAGCCACTTTTGTCAATCTGTCCACAATCACCCAAATAGAGTCATATCCTGCTGGAGTGCGGGGTAGTCCAACAATGAAATCCATACCAATTTCTTCCCATTTCCACTCAGGTATCTTCAATGGGTGCAATAGTCTAGCTGGTCTCTGATGTTCGCCCTTGACTCTTTGACACACATCACACTTAGCCACATGTGCAGCAACATCTCTTTTCAATCCATACCACTAATACTTTTGCTTCAAATCCTGATACACCTTAGTGCTACCAGGGTGGATAGAGTAATCAGAATCATGGGCTTCCTTCAATATAGTCTCATGAAGGCTATCAATCTCTGGAAGACATATCCGATCCTTGAACCATATAATACCTTGCTCATCCTCCGTGAATTCTAGAACTCTACCTTCCGTAATCAGATCCTTAATCTCTTGAATTTTAGCATCACCAACCTGACCTTTACGAATCTCTTATTCCAAGGTGGGTTCCAATTCAATGGTGACTCCTTCAGTGTGTGTAACAATTCCCAGGTTGAGCCTCTCAAAATCTTTTGCTAATTCATCGGGTAGCTGGACAACAATAGCGGAGTGAACATGCTCTTTCCGACTCAAGGCATCTACAACCAAATTCGCCTTGCCCGGGTGATAATGAATCTCCAAATCATAGTCCTTAATGAGCTCCAACCAACGACGTTGTCTGTTGGGGGCCTTCGTCCTCCGAAGGTCCTCAAAAACATGATTTGACAATGTTTTCCAAGTGGATTATGTGAACAGGTATCTTCGGACTCAGAATTATGAACATGAAGCACGGTTAGGACGAAGCCTGAACCAGACGAAGGACGAGCTGATTACCAAGCTCTACGAAGGATGGTGCACAGCCGAAGCTGTGCGTAGGGAAGCTTCGTCGCGATAGCAGAGGGGGGAACCGACTTAGAGATGAAAAGACTACGTGGACCTTGATAGATTTTCATAAGTCATTGACAAATGTAATGGACATGAATGTAATTTTACGTGGGCTGCGTCCCACGTCTATAAATAGATGAACAGTACTCCCGTACTGTTCACGCTGACTTGGCATTTGCTTTTGCGTCACGCTTGTACTTTTTACCTTCTCTCAGGACCGAAGGTACATTTGTAATTTGAAATCATTTCTATTTTTCCATGTTAATAAAATAGAAATGATTTTATGTTGTCTATATTATATTTTGTGCTTTATATGAATCCTTCATCATTACTTGTTATATTTACGAAGGTATGTCCCTTATGACCTTCGTCCGAAACTCATTATTTCCCGAAGGGGCATAATGTTTCGAAGGACGAAGGACTTTTACATTTAACACTTTTTATGTTGCCTTGTTCTTAACTCTTAGCATTTGAGAACAAGTCCCCAACATTGGCGCTCACCTCCGGTGAACTCACTTCCACTTCGAGTTTTTTGAACGCCTTCGGAAGCTATAGACCTTCGCTATGGCACCGAAGAAAGCTTCAGCGGCTGGGGCTGCAGCACTGCAACCGCTGGACCCCAACCAGGAGACCGTCTCTCTTCGGGAGGCCCGAAGCCAGAAAAGGAAGGCCGTCAGCCCGACGCTTCAGGAAGATGAACTAGACCAAGAAATCAGGGATATGGAGATGCTACATCAACAGGTGCAGAGGAAGAAGGAGAAGATGGCCCGGCTAGCTGAGTTGCAAAGGCAGATAGACGAAGCCTCTGAGGAAGTTCGCCATCTTACTCATGATGAGCAAAACAGAAGGCCTCAGCAGAAAGACCTTCATCAGGAGGGCTTCGTCAACGAAGATGACTGGTATGACAATTTCCATCAGGGAAATTTTGTTTTCGATGATGCTTCTCCTTTGTCCGCTGAGCTGCAGGCTACACCTTGGCCTCCATCCTATAAGCCACCCCAGCTTCCCATGTTCGACGGCCACTCAGACCCGAAGCAGTTCTTGATGAGCTACGAAGCAATAGTGTCTTCGTATGGGGGCAATGCTGCAGTCATGGCGAAGTCTTTCGTTATGGCCGTCAGGAATGTTGCTCAGACCTGGTATTCCTCCCTTCGACCAGGAACGATCACCTCATGGCAGAAGCTGAAGGATATGTTGTTAACCAGCTTTCAAGGATTTCAGACGAAGCCGGTCACTGCTCAAGCCTTGTTCCAGTGCACTCAGGATCATGAAGAATACCTTCAGGCATATGTCAGAAGGTTCTTGCGTTTGAGGGCGCAGGCACCAACGGTGCCCAATGAAATTGTTATCGAAGCCATGATCAAGGGGCTTCGTCCTGGACCTGCAGCCCAATACTTTGCTAGGAAGCCTCCTCAGACTCTGGAGAAGCTGCTCCAAAAGATGGACGAGTACATTCGTGCTGATAATGACTTTCGCCAAAGAAGGGAGGAGGCCTTCAGATTTTCTGAGATGACCAGGGGCTTCGGGGGAAGATTCTATCCGAGGCATGTCAGGTCCATCCACAACACTCAAAATGATGATAAGGGGAGTCAGCAGAACAGGCCGCAGTGCTCCTCACAGGCTTCGGGGCAACAGCAAACTTTCTTTCGGCCACCAGCTCCAAGAGGCAGAGGCGCCAGGGGCTTCGGCGGGAGATTTGGAGATCAACCAAGGAGGACATTTTGCTTATTCTGCGGTGAGAACAAGGGCCATACCACCAGGATGTGCCATGTCACCATCCAAAAACAAAAGGAGCTAGCAGAAGCTGCAGCGCAACAGGGACAGCCGAAGCAGGTCATGCATACTGCTTCGTACCATCAGCCTTACATCCCGGAATATGTGGGCAACCACCCTGCAGTTTCCGTAGCTTCGGCGAGTCAACCTCAAGCTTCATGGCAACAGCCCCCGCCTCCACCTCCGCTGCAACAAGGCCAACAGCCAGAAGGGAGCCAATATGTTCCGCACCAAAGGGATCTCAGAGAGCAATCTGAAGCTCGCACAGTCAATAGTACTGTGCCAGAATCGAAGCACATTTATTGACAGATATCCTACTTTGATAACAGTCTTTTCCGTTTAAGTTCTATTTTCTGTGTAATAAAGAACATTTCAGTTTTCATATAATAGTTTCGTGGTTGGTTATGAGGAAAATCTATCTTCTCCACAGGCTTAAGTTGCTGAAGCTTAAATATTTGCGGTAACAAGGAGGACCTTCGAATTATTAAAAATCCTTCGAAGCAACAAAAAGTCGTTCTAAGGAACGCAGAGTAAGTTGCCGAAGTTACAAAAAGCCGTTCCAAAGGGAGCGCAGTGTAAGTTTTTTGCTCCAAAGACGTTCCTAAGGGAATGCAGAGCATACAGCGAAAAGTCAACGCTGATACCGCCTAAGTAAAAGGCGAAGAAGCTCCAAAGACGTTCCTAAGGGAATGCAGAGCTTATACCGCCTAAGTAAAAGGCGAAGAAGCTCCAAAGACGTTCCTAAGGGAATGCAGAGCTTATACCGCCTAAGTAAAAGGCGAAGAAGCTCCAAAGACGTTCCTAAGGGAATGCAGAGCTTACAAATATATTTTGTGTGTATCTTCGGAACAAATGTCATTTGCATAACATAACATCATCACATCATTTTGCATAGCATAAGCATCATACATCATGTTGCATATGGCAAAAGAAGGGGACACAGTATCAACCTTCGAAAGGATGCTTTGAGAAAGAGCAAATTGTGTAAAGTCACGAGGGAATACAATGATAATCTTCAGAAAATGGCTTCGGAGAATGTTTTTACGAAGCATGGATGAGCTTCATCAGAGTAATATCAAAATTGTATAGCTTCGGAGAATGTTTACACGAAGCATGGATGTGATTTATCAGAATAGTTTTAACGGAGAATGTTTTCTTCACGAAGCATGAAAAGAAGGGAAGGTGTTTTTTCGCCGAAGGCTCAAAAATGGTATGTATGTAGAATTTCATGTATCGTAAAGAATTGAATAATGAAAAGAGACTTGTATATTACATTCAAATGCACAAAATATTACAAAGATCACACTTCCAATGTTTTTTCTAATAACATTTAGTCTTCTCTTAATACTGCTTCGGCGGCCTCATTTAGAAGTTGATCAACAACTTTATCCATGATAGCTTCGGCCATTCATTTAATCTCGTCATCTCCTTTTGTGTGAGGGTCGGCAGTCGATCCAGCAGGTTCTGAGGGAAGAGAACATTTCTTCATTACTATTAAAAATCGCGAACAAAGTTTGAAATAAAAATTACAACACAATAAGAACGACTAATTAATACCTAATTGCCTTTCGGGCTCTGTACTTCTTTCGGCAGCTTCTGCCACTTTCCTAGCATCATGGATGCCTTTTTCACTTCTTTGAATTATTTCTTGCGCCATTTCTCGGCCGCCATTGTCCCAGATATCAGTGAAGAATTTACCGCCAACCATGCTTGCTTCGGTCGAGGGATCTTTGATGTCTTCAGAGGACAGGGCAGTTTCGGACTGAGCTAAGGATTTTATATGTTCACAACCTTTTTTCTCCAAAACAGCAGCAATTCCTCTGGCGCCTGAAAAAGCGCAGATGTCACCGCGGCTGCTCAGGATTTCCTCGAAGGCTTCTGCTTCGTGACTGATCCAGTCCAGTGGACCTTCGGGATGGCCTCTTGGAAAATTCTCTTCACTAGAAAAGGCGCCAACGCTGGCGAAGCTGGATTTTATCTTTTTGACGCATTCTACAGATTTAACATAGCATTTCCTCTGAGATGCACGAAGCTCTTTAACACTTAACTCTAAATTATTGACCAAATGATCACTAAGTTCTCGTTTTGTTTCCTCAAGCACACGTTCCTCTTTAGCTCTAGCTAGCTGTCTCTGAAGATCTTTAATTTCACGTTTTTGGGCTTCCGCCTGGGTTTTTGAAGCAGCTTCGTCCTTCTTTACCTTATCTACCAGTGTAAGCAGAATTTTATCCTTCTCCAGAGCTTCGTTTCTCAGTTTAATAACTTCTGATCGAAGGTTGTTGAACGCAATTTCATAGCTTTCATCTTCGGCACTCTTTTGTGCTCTTAGTGCGTTGCTCAGGATCAAACCCTATACAAAAAAGAATCCATATAAGAATAAAGGAATGAATTACGTATTGTAAAATTTTTTCAAACGTCTAATTCCTATACCTTCAAGCTATTATACGCAAGACTGTCCGCGAGATCTTCCTTCGTCATAGCACATAATCCAGCTTCGAGCTTCGGGAAACCCATACTTCTGGCCATCTCCCGGCAGACAGATAATTCTTTGTTATCGGGGAGGCAGTATAGGAAGTCGTCTTCATTTGTCCCATTGAACACTACTGCCCCCTTCGGATACTTTAACTCTCTAGCATAGTGATCGGCTTCATAAGTCTCTTCTTCAGATAATTTCTTCCCCGAAGCATGTCGTATGATGTAATCGCATGTGCTGGCAGGAGCTTCGGGGACGGCAGTGTCAATTTCCTCAACCAAAAATGGTTCTAATGTTTTTATTTTCTCGGTCTCCAAAGATTGTTCCTTGGTGGGCTCTGAAGGTCCAGCCTCAGTTTCAGCTTGTTGTTTCGAAGCTTCAGTAGACGCTTCCGCAAGTTCAACAGTCTTTTTTGGAGTTGTGCTTGAAGACTTAATTGTCTCCAAGACATCTAGTACGTTCACCATTCTTTTTCTTTTTGGGGTCACCAATGGGCCCTTTTGGTTTTTTATTGTTTCAACATTTACCGAAGGACTTAAGATTTTCGATATTTTTGGCTCTTCGACCTTCGGTTTCTCTGCTTTTTCTACTGAAGGCGCTTCAGTCTTTTCTTCCATCTTCGGCACTGGAGCTGGTTCGGTAGCTTCAGAGGCCAAAGAGACTTCACCAATAAATTCTGGCACTGTGGCCGGCTCAATAAAACGCACTGGGTGGGTGAGCACCTTCATCTTTTTCCTTTGCGGCACTGACTCACTAGTAGCACTCGTCGTAGCTTCCGCCGCAGTAGAAGTATTTTTTCTTTTGCGACTCAATACCGGATAGTGGTAGTCAGGGTAGACAAACCCGACTGCGTCAAATACCCGGTTGAGCCTTTTCTTTTTTCGGCCTCCGAAGGCTGCTGATAACGCAGTGTTCTCGGCCTTCGAATATGCCCCAAGCAGTTCGTCACTTAATGTCTCAATGCTTTTCAACCAGTCATCATCAGGTTCAACAAATTTATCTGCATATTTGAATGTGTATTTCAGTCTGACCAGTCCGCCTTCGTCGGACTCTTTGATGGTCTCCTTCGGCATCTCCCACTTTCCTGCAAGTGGCCACACCCTGAAGGCAATATGCTCTTGGACCAAGTCCCTTGTCCCAATGAAAGAGCAGATTACGCCGAAGGCCCTTTGGCATTCCTCGGCCGCTTCATCCATTTCAACCTTCGGCCTTCGAAGTCCGAAGCGTTGCCAGATGGGGCGCATAATGATACTCTTGACATTTTCTTGCGCTGTTAAGTCATTCTTTACATAGAACCATTCAGTCATCCAGGCTCCGGGCCACCTCTTCCGAAAAGTTGGCACAGGGCGGCTTGACCCGGAGCGGGCACCGAAGCTGTAACACCCAAAATTGTTGTGATATTGTTCTTTTCCCCAGGGCTTCGTCTCATATAACAACTCATGAATGTTGCAAAAACTTTTAGCATTTGGTTCTAAACCTTGGCTTTTTGCAGCCCAGACAAACATCCCCATTCTTATGATAGCTTCGGGAGTAAGTTGATGAAGGTAGACTTGAAATGTTTTCAGTACCTCAACAACAAAGTTGCTCAGGGGGAATCGAAGCCCAGCCTTGAGAAAGCTTCGGAAGATTACAACTTCATCTTCTTCGGGGGTGGGAGAAGTCTTTTCTCCAGCGTCAGCTCTCACAATAGATATATCTCGAAAATACCGCCCCCTCATATTATCAATATGGCTCTGCTTAATAGTAGTTTTCCCGAAAACCGTGTGACTTGGTCGCCATGGTCGATCTTCGGATTCTTCCCCACCACTTTCTACATCAAAACTGTCGCTGTCATCAGTATCTTCGGACAAACCTTCAAGAATTTCCTTGGTGATTTTCTCTGTGTTGGTTTCCGCCATCGCTATAAGGAACCCCAAGTTCTTCTCTTCGTCGAGGCTCAGCTTCGTCTCGGCAGCGATCTTCTTACTTTCAGACATCTTCGGAAACGCTAAAAAACTGTTTTTAAGGCCGAAGCTTCAAAATCAAAAAGACCAGCAAATCTTAGTGCACAAGAGCTAAAAATTTAGTGGGCCGAAGCAGTTGGCAAGTGTGCGTACCAAATAAGTTTGCGGTATGATCTTATTTATACCCCCAGGGCGTTGAAAATTGAAAGACCCCACTTGTCAGTGAATGTTGCTATTCTAGCAAAGGGAAGGTGTTTTTTCGGACCTTCGGCTCAAGGCCTTCGTCCATATCGCAATCTGAATTTATTATTAACAAATTAATATTGCGAGGGGCTACTGTTGGGGGCCTTCGTCCTCCGAAGGTCCTCAAAAACATGATTTGACAATGTTTTCCAAGTGGATTATGTGAACATGTATCTTCGGACTCAGAATTATGAACATGAAGCACGGTTAGGACGAAGCCTGAACCAGACGAAGGACGAGCTGATTACCAAGCTCTACGAAGGATGGTGCACAGCCGAAGCTGTGCGCAGGGAAGCTTCGTCGCGATAGCAGAGGGGGGAACCGACTTAGAGATGAAAAGACTACGTGGACCTTGACAGATTTTCCCACGTCTATAAATAGATGAACAGTACTCCCTTACTGTTCACGCTGACTTGGCATTTGCTTTTGCGTCACGCTTGTACTTTTTACCTTCTCTCAGGACCGAAGGTACATTTGTAGTTTGAAATCATTTCTATTTTTCCATGTTAATAAAATAGAAATGATTTTATGTTGTCTATATTATATTTTGTGCTTTATATGAATCCTTCATCATTACTTGTTATATTTACGAAGGTATGTCCCTTATGACCTTCGTCCGAAACTCATTATTTCCCGAAGGGGCATAATGTTTCGAAGGACGAAGGACTTTTACATTTAACACTTTTTATGTTGCCTTGTTCTTAACTCTTAGCATTTGAGAACAAGTCCCCAACATTGTCTAAGGTTGAGATCCTTCTGAGTGAATATATACTTCAAACTCTTATGATCCGTGTACACTTGGCACTTGGTTCCCATAATGTAATGTCTCCAAATCTTAAGTGCATGCACAACGGCTGCCAGTTCTATGTCATGAGTGGGGTAGTTCAATTCATGTTTCCGCAACTGACGAGACACATAGGCGATCACATGTCCTTCTTGCATGAGCACACATCCCAATCCTTGGCCACATGCATCACAATAAATGTCAAATCCCTTCTGTAGATCTGGCATAATCAATACTAGCGGCGACATCAACCTCTTCTTTAATTGATCAAAGCTATCTTGACATTTATCATCCCACTTAAATTCTCTGCCCTTCTCCAGAAGCGAGGTCATAGGCTTGGCAATCTTGGAAAATCCTTCAATGAATCTCCGATAATATCCTGCAAGCCCCAAGAAACTCCGAATCTCGGTAACTATAGTGGGCACTCTCCACTCCATTATCTCCTTCACTTTAGCAGGATCCACTGCTATTCCTCCATTAGAAATAATATGTCCAAGGAATGGCACCTTATCAATCCAGAACTCGCATTTACTGAACTTGGCGTAGAGTTGATTATCTCTTAGCTTCTGTAGCACCAACCTTAGATGTTCTTCATGATCACTTTCACTCCTAGAATAGATAAGAATATCATCGATGAACACCACGACGAATCTGTCCAAATACTCCATAAACACCTTATTCATCAAATTCATGAAATAAGCCGGTGCATTGGTCAATCCAAATGACATAACAGTGAACTCATATAACCCATATCGAGTTGAGAAAGCCGTCTTGGGAATATCTGATGGTCTAATCTTAATCTGATGGTATCCCGATCGGAGACCAATCTTCGAGAATACCCTGGCTCCTCTCATCTGATCAAACAAATCCTCAATGCGGGGTAATGGATACTTGTTCTTCAAAGTAACATCATTAAGTGATCTATAATCCACACACATCCTCTGGGATCCATCCTTCTTCTGTACAAATAGAACCGGTGCTCCCCAAGGTGAGGAACTCGGACGAATGTAACCAGCCTCTTGTAACTCCGTCAACTGCTTCTTCAGTTCCTTTAACTCTTCTACAGACATCCTGTATGGCTGTTTAGAAATGGGTGCAGTTCCAGGTAAAAGATCAATGACAAACTCAACTTCTCTATCAGGTGGCATCCCTGGCTGTTTAGAAATGGGTGCAGTTCCAGGTAAAAGATCAATGACAAACTCAACTTCTCTATCAGGTGGCATCCCTGGTAGCTCCTCTGGAAAGACATCCGGAAAATCTCTAACCACACGAATGTTGTCACCCACAAACTCCTCAGGTATAAAGAACATTGCACGCTTGGATGAGGTGGTTACTGCAATATTAACTTGAAATGTTTCTCCTTTAGGGCTAGTGAGTTCTATAGTACCTCTACCACATGCTATAATGGCCTTTGCCTTCCTTAACCAGGACATAACAAGGATCAGATCTATACTGCTGGCCTCTAATATTATAGCAGTAGCTCCAAATTCTCATCCCATAATGGTTAATGTCAATCTATGTGTCATTTGATTTGCCTCAATAGGCCCTTTAGGTGTGATTACTATCATTGGTTTTCTCATGTTTAGCAATGGTATCTCATTTGTGTTGGCATATCGAGCAGACATGAATGAATGTGTAGCCCCAGAATCAAATAATATGGTTGCAGGAATTGCATTAACATAAAACATACCAAGTACGATGTCTGCACCATCTGGAGTAGCGTCAACGCTGACTTGATTCACTCTGGCTATAGAATATCCCTTGCCAGGAGTCTGTTGCATGTTCTTAGCTGGTGTACCAGAAATTCCCATCGGACAAGCATTAGCATAGTGCCCAATCTGACTGGACTTGAAGCATGTAGGGCCGGTCTTCTGTCCTGTAGGCCTCGTCGGGGTGCCAGTGGGAGTAGCCTGACGAGTGGGAGGTGTCCGTGGAGATCCTTGTGGAGCATACTGAACTGGGCATGGTCCTCCTCCTAGACGAGTCGGTGTACCCTGTGGCGAAATGTAGCAGGGACGAACACTGCTGCTACCCTGTCCTTGTGAGATTGCCTTCCTCTTCAGATCACCCAGTTGAACAAGCTTGTGTTCAATAGCAAGAGCCTTATCCAGTAGCCTCTGAAATGATGGAAATGTGTGTGCCACCAGTGCATACTATAGGGGTCCATTAAGTCCTTCAATAAAGTGCTCTAGCTTTCTCTCATCCTCAGCAACTTCATCCGGAGCATATCTGGAGAGCTGAATAAACTTATCTCTGTACTCGCTGACAGACATGTTGCCTTGCTTCAATGACAGAAACTCCTTCTTGATCTTCATCAAACCAGCTGGAATGTGATAGTTTCTAAACTGTGTACTGAACTCTGTCCAAGTAATAGTATCAGCAGCATCATGGGCAGCAGTATAAGAATCCCACCAGTCAGCAGCAGGGCCTGTCAGACGACCTGAGGCATAAAGAACATTCTCCCTGTCTGAGCATTGGGCGATGTTAAGCATCTTCTCAATTGACTTCAGCCAATCATCTGCATCTAGTGGATCTGGCGAGCTGGCGAAGGTCGGTGGCTTATGACTCATAAATTCTCGGTGCTTATCACGAGGTGGAACTGGTGGTGGTGGTGGAGGCAATGGTACTTGTTGCTGTTGTTGCTGTTGCTGTTGTTGCTGTTGTAGCTGCTGTTGCGCCCTTCTCTCCTGGCGTATCTCTTCTCTCTCCTGGCGCAACTCTTGGCGTATCTCTTCTATTTCTTGACGCATCTCCTAGCGTTCTTGCTGCATCTGAGCCCGCATATCTGCCATAGTGTCCGCCATTTGCTGCATCATCCTCATCTGAGCTGCAATCAGCGGGTCAACTCCGTTTGGTAGAGGATTAGGAGGATTCATCTCTGCTGGTTGTGGCTGGGGTTGTCTATATATCCACCGAGTGTGTCGATTAGGAGGCAAATCAATTCCACCACCCCGCCTGGTATTGACCATTTGAGTTAGATACATATGGTAAGAGAATAGTAGACAAGGTAGTAGTTACGAATCATGTTACTTTGGGGGATTTATTAGCTAAGCCGTTTAATGTTTTATCTACCATAGCTAATTCATTACCTTATAGTGGTACATACTAAGATGTGCATATATAATATCTCAATCAATCAAAGAAGCAAATCAGACATTTATCATCAGAACAGTCAAACAACATTTTTAATATAGAAAATAGTTTTGGTTTGGTCTTAGGCCTCCTATCTCTTAAAAATGTCATAGGGGTAGGGATTCCAAGGTGTGAAATCCATCTTGTCTTAGAGTATAAAAGGTAAGAATGATCAGAGTAGAACAGTAAAAGGTGAGACATGATCAAGATAAGTGTAAAAAGAATCAGAGTAAGGTAAGTTTAGAAGGATTCAGAATAAGGTAAGTAGGTAAGGGTTTGTCCATTTCTATCTAGGTCTCGTCCTACAGTCAACATTTCCTCTGATACCACTTCTGTCACACCCGGTTTTAAGGAACAAAGCTGGGTGCATCTCATACATGCGCCAAAGAAGACAACATATATAATAACAGAGTGTATAGAGATAAATGTCACAATAATCAGAGTATTTATTACATAGCGGAAGTCTTATTACAAAATAAAAGGTAAATATAAAACGAACTAAGGATCGCCGGCACCAATGTCAACTGAGAAACGCCACCTAGATTAGATCAAACTCCTCGCCTTGTGGCTCCTCCTGAACCACCTGTTCTTCTCCTATGGGGGGGTGTGAGACAGCAAGGGTGAGCTCACACATGTTCATCGCTCAACAAGTTGTGGGGAATAATGTGGCATGAACTCACCAAAGGTGGGGAGTTCATGAAGTGTGAGGCTGATCAATGATAGGGGTTAAAGCTGAGCATTGCTTTTAAGTAGTTGGTCAAAATTTTATTAGCAATTACTAAGTGTAAGTAAATACCAAACCATAGTAATAATAAGTAAAAGTAAAAACAAAATAATCCCAAATGCAATGAGATGACAAATTAAGTTTAAGTTCCATAAATTAATCATGTGAGTGTCCGAGCCGCTCATGACCGTGAGCACGGCTACTATACCAGTCTTACACTCTGCAGAGGTTGCGCATCTTTACCCACAAGTCGTGTTACCCATTTGCCACGAAGTTGATCAGACCCCATACACCTCTACCAAGGAAGCGAGGCAGGGTACCACTACGAGGCCTTTACAAAGTTCCACTAGCTTCAGACTACCCGCTACAGTTTATAGGAAGCTCCAGTGCAGGAATCCCTCGCCTGACCGCCATCGCAGCAAAATCAACCCAAGGACCTCCCTACACTGACCACTCCTTTACTGCCCTTGCCCCTTTCAGGTAAGGTAGCCATCCACTAGCTTTCCTAGTTAATCAGCCAAGGGCGTCCCATTAAACCCTTGTGGTAGCACTGTTTTCCCGGGTGGTTCTCCATGTTCCAATTAACATAATGATCTTATCATGAACATAAAATAATGAACAGATAATAACAAGTGTAATAATGAGTGATGAGTATCTCTATACCCAAAGCCACATAAAGCAATAGCATGTACTACCCAAAAGTTTAGTAGTAAAACCAGTGGTGAAACAAGGTATAAAGATAGTCAAAATCTAGGGTATCCTATTGGGTCCCATCAAAATTAACCTATGCAGATCATTATGATTAATAAGAACATAAATGGGTAAAAGGAAGTGATCAAGGGCACAACTTGCTTTCAACGAGCTCCTGCTCAGCAGTCTCTACCAGATGAACCCCAGAATCCTCTATAGCTTGCTCGTCTACTCGCATCAACACAATACATACATAGTATAGCAAAAATTAACATTACACCAAGCATGTAAATAAAATACACAGTAATAATCTAGACATTAAAATGAGATCATAGGAACTGGAATCATTAAATTTGGAGTTATAGATTTTAAGTTATGAATTTTTCAAGGTTTTCTGTATTTAATACATGATTAAGTGATAGAAAAATTTTAAATTGTCTTTTATGTCAAAACAGTGGCACAAATGGATAGACAATAATATTATGAAAATTTAGGAACTGGAATGGTCCAATTTGGAGTTCATATGCATTTTCTACAAATTAAACAAGTTTCTGCATTTAAATATGTACTAAAAACTATTTTCTAAATGATTTTCCTGGTTTTATTAATTATCTGGACTGGGCGTAGATTTCTGGGAGGTGCAGGGGGTCTCGGGTAAGAATTCCCCAGACTCAGGGGAACACCCGAGTGGACTGTGGGTTGAATCTAGGAAAACAGAGGGGCTCTTTAGCAATATTGACCCACGAAGGGGTATTGGCCGAGCACGGCTATCCGATTAGAAACGGACGGCGCCGATTGGATCAGGTGCATACCAATCCTGCGAGTAAACCTAACCGTCAGATCGAAGATCTACGACTATGATCTAAAATACCCACGACCTCGTAAGGACCATCCATCCTACGATCTACGGTTCGATTCGCCCGAGCGAAGGGTTGCCGGTGCATCTAATCTAAGTCGTTCAGCGCAAGATCAATGGCCACCAACGATCCTCCCAATCCCAACCTGGAACACGGCGGCGTCGCCACACTTCAACGGCGGAGAGGTCCGACGAGCAGGCAATACGACGCAAATGCCGGCCAAAACCCATACGGGTGTGTACAAAACACGCACAAGGCTGAGGCGGGCAGGATAAGGAGGTTCTCACCGTGAATTTTGCCGTCACGAGCTCTGTCCACAGCTTGGCGTACTGCCACGGCGGAGAAGGAAGTGCGACGAGGATTTCCGGAGATCCCCGCCACCCGCGCTGCAATTCGGAGCTATGGGCGACTTCAGTGTGACCCGAAGACCAGCCCAGACGCAAACCCGAGCCCTCCCCGGTGCACAACGTGGGATCCAACCGACGATAGAGCTCTTCTTCTCTCTCTCGGCATTGCTCCACAGTTTCTCTCCGCTATGGTGGTGGTCACGAGGATAGGGAAACGGGGGGGGGGGGGGATTAGGCGAGCCTGGGGCCGTGGCTGCCTATAAGGTCGCGAGCGCGTCAACGAATTGCGCGGAGTCGGTGCGTTCCGTCCCGCCATTCTCGGCGCGTCAGTTGACGGGGAAGATCTGACGAGTGAAGGGCCATACGCTAGAGAACCAGTGTGCACGGCGTGAGAGCGCAGTGGGTCCGAAGTGCCAGCGGATTGGTGAGCACCGGAGATCCCGCGGTGGCCGTTGTGGTCAGCGTGGCGTCTTCTCCACGGCTCGGCGAGAAGAAGGAGCCGACACGTGTGGCCCACCGGGCTGTGAGAGGAAGACCCCGCGCGCGTGGAGAGCTGAATCGCTGCCAATGGGGCCTGCTTGCCAGTGTGACAGCCCATGCTAGGGAAGGAGGGGTCTTGGGCCGCGCAGAGGGAAAGGGGCAGTGGGCCGAATAGGGCGTTTGTGGCCCAGTTAGGTTATTTCCCATTTTCTTTTGTTTTTATTTTCTATTTTCTTTTATTTACAATTCTTTTGAATCCAAATTTTTAATGTAATCTCAAGTGCAAATTTAAACTCATTTGAACTATGCATATTGGTCATACCAAATTATGTGGATGTTATTTAATTATAATATTATTTTATATTGGATATTATTTCCCCCTTTCCTCTAATATTCTTCTCATTATTATTTTATTTTTGTTCATATTATTATTATTTTAAATGCACAAACAAAAATCCAAGATTATGCCATGGTTTATTTTTGTCCTAGTGGAGTTTTACTCATTTTTAATCATGATCAGGCACATGTGATGATAGATAGAGATGCACACACATACATAAATGAATGTAATTTCTCCTTTTTGATTTTCTTACAGAGTGGGTATTACACTCGGGCAGGCGGTGACAGGATGGCTCGGGTTGGCGCAAGGAGACAGGGACGCAAGGCGCGAGCGGGTGAGCGAGTTAATGGCGAGACGACGGGGCGGTGGCGACCGGCGGTGATCGCGCCGATAGGCTAGTCACGGGCGCGAGGAAGGTGCTGACAAGCGGGGCCCGCTTGCCAGAGAGAGAGCGGTTGCGAGGGAGCGAGGGCGAGTGAGTGGGGCCGAGCTGGAAGAGGTAGAGGGAGGGAGTGCGGGCGTAAGAGGAGATGGGCCGCTTGGGCCGTGAGGGGGGGGGGGGAAGAAAGCGCAGGCGCGCGGGAGAGAGGAGAGGAGGTTGGGCCGGATTCGGCCCAGCCGAGGGGGGAGATTTTTCCTTTTTCTATTTCTATTTCTTTTTCCTTTGTCTCCTTTTTCTTTTGAACAAATATTTAGCTATAAATTCTTAAGTGCTAAAGAAATATATTCTATGTGAGGTGCTTTTAGCAATCATGGTGTATGCATATGGTGAGATGTCCTATGAGGTGGAGTCTAGGGAATAATCAAGTGGGGGGTTAGGAGATTAGGGTTTCTAACCTTGGGGTTAAATTTTGGGATGTTACAGCTATCGTCCCAGAAATCCAGGATATTCCGGTAGTATGTGAATTTCCAGATGTCTTTCCTGAAGATCTACCTGGATTACCTCTAGAAAGGGAAGTAGAGTTTGTGATCGAACTGAAGCCCAGTACAACTCCTATTTCCAGAAGGTCGTACCGGATGCCACCAAATGAATTGGCAGAGCTCAAGACGCAATTACAAGATTTGCTTGAAAAGGGATTCATTCGGCCTAGCTCATCACCTTGGGGATGTCCAACAATCTTTGTCAAGAAGAAGGATCAAACACTCCGAATGTGCGTGGACTACAGACCCCTTAATGAGGTCACTATTAAGAACAAGTACCCTCTGCCCCAGATCGATATCTTATTCGACCAGCTTACTGGAGCTCGGGTATTCTCTAAGATTGACCTCAGATCAGGATATCATCAGATCCGTATTTGACCCAAAGATATACCAAAGACCGCATTTACTACGCGGTATGGATTATTCGAATATTTGGTTATGTCCTTCGGATTGACAAATGCTGCAGCCCACTTCACCTATCTAATGAACTCGGTGCTTATGCCCGAGTTGGATAAATTCGTGGTGGTCTTCATTGATGACATCTTAATCTACTCCAAGAATGAAGAGGAGCATGCTAAGCACCTACGGATCGTGTTAACATGCTTAAGGGAACACCAATTATATGCTAAATTCAGCAAATGCGCGTTTTGGTTGGAGGAAATCCAATTTTTGGGACATGTATTGTCTGCAAATGGGATTGTGGTTGATCCCAGCAAGGTCAAGGATATTCTAGAGTGGAAACCACCAACCACTATACATCAAGTCTGAAGTTTGAGTCGATTCTTCTGTAAAGAATCATTGATGCCCAAAGGAATGATAAGGGTATGAAACATATTCATGAGAAAATAGAAGCCGGCAAAGCTAATTGCTTCAGGAAGGATGATCAAGGCATTGTATGGTTTAAGAATCGCATAGTTTTGCCTAAAAATGATGAAGTCCGCCAGCAAATTTTGGATGAAGCTCATCTTAGTTGATATTCCATTCATCCCGGAAGCACTAAGATGTATCAAGATTTAAAGCAACATTATTGGTGGACAAAAATGAAGATCGAGATTGCACACTATGTGGCGAGATGTGACACCTGTAAACGTGTCAAAGCCATACATATGAAGACTGCTAGTCCACTGCAATCTTTGCCCATCCCAACCTAGAAATGGGACGATATCAGCATGGACTTCATTATGGGATTACCCAGGATAGCTAAAGGTTTTGATTCTATCTGGGTTATAATTGATCGACTTACTAAAATAACCCATTTTCTACCGATCAAGACATCCTATCCGGTCCTCACCTATGCCTAGATATATATTGCCCGTATTCTCAGTTTGCACGGAATTCCAAAGACAATAGTGTCGGACCGCGGACCACAATTTGTATCCAAATTTTGGGAAGAACTTCACAAATCTTTGGGTACTAAGTTGCTCCACAGTTCGGCCTATCATCCTCAAACAAGTGGACAAACTGAGAGAGTAAATTAGATACTTGAAGATATGTTGCGGGCATGTGTCCTAGAATTTTCCAGAAATGGGATGACTATCTGCCTTTGGCAGAATTTTTGTATAATAACAATTATCAAGAGAGCATCAAGATGGCACCATTTGAAGCATTATACGAAAGACGGTGTCGAACACCCTTAAATTGGTCTGAACTAGGAGAAAGGTGGTTTTTCAGGCCTGACATGGTTAAGGAGACAGAAGAAAAAGTTCAACGGATTATACATAACTTGAAAGAGGCACAAGCTTGACAAAAGAATTATGCGGATAAAAGACGACAGCCTTTGGTCTTTCAAGTCAATGATCATGTATACTTGAAAGTGTCACCAATGAAGGGTGTGAGCCGTTTCAGGGTAAAAGGAAAGCTGACACCCCGATATATTGGCCCGTTCCTTATCCTTAAACGATACGGACCAATGGCATATCGGCTCCAACTACCAGAAATATTGTTTGCAGTGCACAATGTGTTCCATGTATCCCAATTGAAGAAGTGTCTTTGAGTTCTAGATCGAACCATTGATGTGGTGGATGTTACCTTGGAACTAGACTTAACATATTCAGAACATCCTATTCGAGTCTTGGATCAGAAGGACATGATCACCCAAAAATGGAATCTTAAGTTCTATAAGATACAGTGGAACCAACATACTGATGATGAAGCTACATTGGAGACCCAAGACTTCTTAGAAAAGAATTTCCCTGGCTTTTTAGCTTCATGTAACTAGTAAGATATGTACATTGGATTGTAAAGAAGAAGTCAATCCCATACCACCCCCTGCCTTGTAAGACAATTAAGGAAATAAAGATGTGAAGCGTTTCCTTTTCTATTACTTACCCTAGGACCTTAAATCTCGGGACGAGATTCTTTTATGGGGGAAGGATGTAACACCCCTGGTGTTACTAATACTAAAACTTGAGCATAACATCAAAGAAGTTGTGATGTTAGGGCTTGGTGTGCTATGAACCTTAGGGTAGGGCACTAAACCCTGAGTTAGGGCTTAGGGATGTCAGTGAATAGGTTAAAACTTCAAAACTCATGAGAAATATTCATAAGGTATCACATTTGATGGACTTTAGTGGTACAAAAACCCTAGAGAACTCAAAACCCTAAGAAGACCCCTGGAAAACCCTAAATTGGAACCCTAGGGGGGTAGATGTAAATTTTGTGCACTTTTGGACCAAAGTGCAAATATCAAAGTAAAAGAGTACCTCAAACCCAATATCTTTCATATTGGAGAATTTGCAAGTTGAATAGTGGGATTTGGACCTAATTGCAAAAAGCACCCTATGAATCATATGTGGCTAAGTTTGAATTTCAGTTAATTAGGGTCAACTTTGGAGCTCTATATCTCCAAATTTACAAGAGTTTTGCCCTAGGTCAACATATCAAGATTATAGAGATACTATAGGAGCATAACTTTGCTTAAGTGATTAAACCTTGGTGTCATACAAAATTTGGAGATAATTCAATCTAAAGTCAGGCTGACAGTCAGTCATTGAACTGAATAATGGTTAACAGTGAAGTTAGGTGAACTTTGAGATTGGATTCGACTATGATTCAGTGATTGTTTGACTATAGTTGCTATAGCAAGATTGTAGCCAGATCATAGGGCAACAACTTTCTTACAGGCGGATTAACAAGTTGTTATGTAAAAATCTGAGATCTGGGCCCTGCAAATTGCTCTGTCAGGCAGACTGAATAAGAACCTGATGGTACAATGCGCAAAAGATCTTCAGGTTCAGTCCCCCTCGCCGCCGGTGACCCCGCGCCTGGATTCATGCCGGCCGCCATGATTTGTGCCTCGGGTTAGTGGATTGCGCTCAGCAGTAAAGAGATCTTCCCTGCAGATGGGTTCGAAGCTCTGTGGCTGCTTTGTTGCCCATCCACTTGCACCGGCGACGTGGCCGAGTGGCCGTCGTCGAAGTATACGTAGTTCGCTGTGATCGCGCCACGCAGAGACCCTTTTACCACGTCGCTGCTAACCGCAGTAGCTCATGTGTGACAGTCGTAGCTCCTCAACCAGTGAATGCCACGGTAGAACACTGCGGTGACTCAGTTCCTCTCTCCGGCCGTCAGCACGCCACTGCAAAATTGAACGCCACCACTCTTGGAACTTATAAATTTCCGCCCCAGTGAGCTCCGCTAGGTAGTCACGCACCCAACGCACCAGCCCGTGCCTCCGATCGTCCACCAGAACGCTCCAATTTCGAAGTTCCCCCAAATTAGTCAAAACTCCGCCGTGTGTGAGCTCATTGTAACACCTAATTTGTAAGAGATCATATAAAAGGAGAAAAGTGTTTTCCTTTTTTTATATGTGTGTATTGCATCTATTTGCCATCACATGTAAACACCACCTTTAAAAACAATTAATAAAAATATATACCACTAAATCATGCATCATGCTGGATATTATTTTGTGTGTATATTGTGACAATATAAAATAATAATGTGACAAGGAATATAGTAAAACGAAAGTCCCAAAGTGGAATTTAAAACCTAAAAGAGAATCTAGAATTTAGAAAAGAGAAGCAAACAAATATTAGGTGATATAAAAATATAAATAATACATATAAATATATCTCCAAATTGGAACTTGTCATGGCACAATATAATCTAAGGGTAAATTTGTCACAAGATTGAATTAAACTAGAATTTAAATTGGAATTGGAAAATCTAAAAGGAAAAGAGAAAGGAAAAATATAAAAGGAAAGAAAAGAAAAGAACTCAGTCGGACCACCAGGTCATTTTAGCCCATCTAACTCCCTTAGCGCAGACCATCACCGCGCTCCCTCGACCTTGCTGACCAGTCACCGCGCACGTCGTTGTGCTGATTTGCGGGGCCCACTGCCCGGTCTCAGGAACGCACGCTCTCATAATGTCTCGTTGTCGCGTGGGGTCACCATGTCAGGTCCGTCTTCAACGGATTCACCGCGTCTACCGGAGCGGTCGTGCCGCATCGCCCGCACAGACTTAGCTTACCTCAGCCGCCTTCCCATGACCCTAAAATGGGAGGGGGGACCTCCCCCATCGCACCGCGCACCCGTTTCGCTAGGGCCACAACACCACTTCGAGCTGGGGAATACCACCACCGTGGGGGGGGGAAGAAATGCGGTGAGAGAGAGCAGGAAGCGGATTGCTGCCAATGATTACCATTTCCATTGCCGCATCGCCATCGGAATTCAGAGCCGGGACTTCGCCTTTTCGCATGTTGTGCTTGCGTGGAGTCGCTGTGATCGTTGAGCCCTCGGTGCTCCGACAATTTCTCGCTGAAAGTCGTCTCTGCCGCTGCGCCGTGTACAACCCGTGCATAGCTTCATTCTCGGTGAGTTCCGAACCCATGAGTGAAGTTCACCTCGTTGTCATGGATGCGTAGCACCATTTTATTCGGAGTCTGGGAAGTGGTTCGCCGGTATAGCCGTGGCCGGTCATGGCGCGCCGCCGTGGGGTTCATGCGCGGCTGCCGGTGTTGGCCTATGAGTGGATGGCGGGAGCTCGGTCGTCGGATTCCTATCGGACGGATGGGCTTATCTCGCGCGTAGCGTTTCGGATAGGGGTAACTGGTACCGTCCGATTGGGATCGGATGATGGTCATCGCTTTGGGATTCATTAAACCGAGGCCGTCAGATCTTGATCCGAGAGACCACACTGCATACCGGTTTGCCCGTGTCCAGATCTAATCAGATCCGTTGATAGTTGATCCATCGACCCAGATTTCAGGATACCCTTTCGCCCTGGTGTGATACCCAATTTTCTGAAAAGAAGTTAAATGTATTTTTCCCTTTTCTTTCTTGATCTGTGTAGTTGGGGTTGGAGTTTTTTAGGAAGCATTCACCAATAAAACAGTAGAATACTTGTTGGATTTGTGCGTTGGGGTCGGGAGCAGACGTGAGAGCGAGTTTGGGCCGTGGATCTCGATCTGGCGGTGGGGAGCCCATTAGTTTCCCCCCCTAAACCCTAGCCGCCCCCTCCCTCTCACTCCCCCACCCCTTTGGCCGCCCCTCCCCTCTCTCTTCCACTCTTGCAGCCGCCCCAATCCCTCTCCTTCTTCCCCAAGTGATTGCAGTGCCACCCCCTCAACCCTAGCCCCCCCACCTCTTCCTCTCCAAGGTGGAGCCTCCCCGCTTGGTGTCCGTCGTGTGGGTGCGAGTCTTCCATGGGAGTTTGGAGGGAGGAAGAAGGAAGAAAAGAAGGAGGAAAGGAGGAACCCAAGGTGATTTTTGTGATCATTTTGTTGTATTTGTGCTGCAATCCAATTGGTTACATGTTTACCTATGCGATTTGGTAGAGGTGCTGTCCAGAAATTTAGTGGGTGGACGAACAGCAGTAGTTCTAGTGATTTCTGGGAATTTTTCGTGGGCAATTAGTAGGGATCAGTAGGAGAATCATGTAGAGCTTTGTCATACCTTTCCAACGAGTACTTATGCGCTCGATTTGGAGTTATAATTTAGGAGATATCGTTGTTTGAATCCGGTTATGTTGCTGTCCAAAAAAACAGATTTTTCAGGTGGGTGAACAGCAGTAGTATTAGCAGTTTCTGTGAATTTTTCGTGGGTAATTAGTGTTAACCAGTATGATAATCATGTAGGACTTTGTCTTATCTTTCCAATAAGTACTTATGTGCTTGATTTGGAATTATATTTTAAAAGATATCGCTGTTTGAATCCGGGTATGTCGCTGTCCAAAAGACAAAAAAACAGATTACAGGGTTCATCTTGTGGACTGTTTTGGGCTAATTAGATGTTGGAATTTAATTATAAATTGTATACAAAACTTGTGGGGAATTTCATGTAGATGCCTCTGGAGTTTTTGTTTGTTACCACTGCTGTCATAATTTTAAAGTTATGAAATTATTAAGCAGCGCCGCTGCAGTTTGGTGGGTGTGGGGAGAGATGTAACCCGCGGCGGGGTTTGAGTTTGTGCGTAGGTGCGGCGTCGTTTATGAGCCTGATTATGTGAAATTGGTGCACTAAGTTGTGTGTCAAAAACAGGTGGTGGACTTCCGGATCGTACTTAGGGATTTGCCCGAACTTCCGGTAAAGGCAAGTAAATACAGTGGTGGTTGCTACCGTTTGGGTTGCATCCTATTCCCTGACATTGAGTATGCATATGTTTTAATTATGTTAATCATTGAATTCTATGATGAAGTTTATTTGTTTGGAAGTATTAATTCTCAATTGTCTAATATTGTGGATGATCATAATTTGGTAATGATATATGTGGTTGATTCCCATCTTGGATGAAGTTGAAGTATTTTTTTGAATCACGTTATATGAAGTGTTGTAGGCATGACATGCTCATCGCATCATCCATCTTGCATTTTGAAGTTATGTCGTGATCTTATGGTCCGACCGTACCGGTACATTTTTAGCATCGTACGTTGCCCGAGGAGGGGTACGATGCGGCTTCATATCCTTAGAGGTATGAAGGCAGAAGTCATCCTTGCATTTGCAGACATTTGCACTCATGAGATATATATGAAGTGTGACATTACTATGTTACTATTGTGGTTTCTACCTGCGAGGTGTGGTGACTAGGTGTGTTGTACGTTGTATACGTGCTGCACCTTCGTAATAAGAAGGTTGTGGAATCAAGTGGTGGTAAAACAATGTTCTTATGTGGTTAAACAGTTTGATATTATTTTACTTGCTGAGATGTGTCATCTCACTCTTGCATTACTCAATGCAGGTACTTGATACATGTTGGGAATGAGGGGAGTAGCAGCACGTCCACTTTCACTCTCACAATAACGCTGCCCAGGCGCAGCCATGATTTAATTAGAAACTTATTGTCAAAGGAAGTTTATTTTTTTTAACTAGTCGTGCGCACTAGTTAATTCACTTCATGTCGTATGTTTAACTTCTCTTTGCTAGCCGATTAATAATACTTAGTATGTTTTTGTCATGATATATGTTTATACACTGTTGCTCCCTCATTTATGCAATTTTGCAAGGGGGATGCTGCCGAAATTTTATATATAGATGTCAGAAGTGTTGTTTAGTAGCATTCCGGGGTGTTGGTGGACCCCGGGGTGTTACAGTTGGTATCAGAGGATAGGCTTTAGATTCTACGCAATTTGAAGATAAATTTGACACACTTGCACATATAGGAAGGGTATGGGTTCGTATCTCTTTCATATTAGTATTTTATTGTATAGATGACTAGAACTTCCTTACTCCAAATCCCTTTATGGTTTGATGGGGTTTGTCGTTAACGACGTAATGCTTGATATGATATGTTACTTCTATTTAGTATTGGTTTCTTGATGTGGTTGTTATTGAAGATATTATGCAAGTGAAGCTACTAATGTACTTGTTTTATATACATATCGTCATGATGTTTTTTTGGGATGCAATGTTTTCAAATCTCTGAGCTATTACCATCATATATTTCTATATGCTTGATTGTGGATGTTTTTTTCCGAAAAGGATTCTTGGGTTCTTGTACTTATAGGACCAATTGTTTATTGAGCTTGTGTATAGTGGGTCTAATCCGACTTGGTGTAGTGTGAAAACACTATATAATGTAGTTTTATGGTGTTGTTGAGTTTGATTGACTGTTGGGTTACAACCCAACTTATCAATGTAATATTTCCATGGGTGCAATGCTTTGCGCCTCACTTTTTTTAGGCTAGTGTGGCTACTTGCTAACTTGATCTTAGTATAAAATTGGTTTGTCTCTATAGAGCAATTGCAACGTTGTAATGTCTATGAAATCTTTAGACTGGTAAAACTCGAGTGAATTTGTGACATGACGTAGATTGATAAGTCCAACCATGTCTACCTGATAGGTTTTCTTATTATGTGCAACCTTATTTTTATTAATAAATAGGGTGGTTTCAAGTGGATTTTATGTCGTGCATGTTTTCCTTCTATGGCTTGTTTCAATAGCCATAAAGGCTATGCATATTTTTTTAGTTGTTGCAGGCTAGTCATGTGGGCGATATTGACACCCCGTTTTATATTTTTTTTATTTGCCAACATTGTATGGCAGTTTGATTTTTTATGAGCAGTTTCTCTATGCATGCTTGTTGAATCATTATTTGGACCGCTTTATCTTAAACGAAGTCAATGCTTAACTGGGAGTTGCTTATGTTTGTTAGTCATCGATCTCTTTAATGATGGGGTTGTTGCATCGGATTGAGATTTTTCTTATATGAATGATGGTTTGATAGATCATGTATGTCTACTACTTTGAATGCATCCTGTGATATCACGAAGTACAAATTGTTCAAGTGCAGTAATAGTAGGTTTTGTTGTATGTGAGGTTAATCAAGGTAGTTTGATTATGTGGATTGTCTTATTGACGTCCAATTACTCCTATTGAGCATAGTATCGTGTTATTATTTTAGTATTGAAAGTAATATTTATGAAGCTTTTGCATGAGTCTGTGTCAAGAAGTACATTAGTTTTTCTTGTTATCCCTCCATTGCTTTATGAGTATTGCAAATTTTATCTCTTTTGAGTGGAGGAAAAGACGTTACATGACATGAGCACCATTTGCTTCACGTCAACAGAATAGTTGTGGAGAGCTCTAATAGTTGGATTCTAGTGTAATAACAACCATGTTTTATAGTGCTAGAGACGGGTATGTCAGGTGTTTCATACATTGTCGATACATGGATGTTTGACCTTAGTGGCATTAACAAATGAGGTTGTTGAATTCGTTGATTGTGGTGCTTAGTGTTCTAACCTGTTAGGTAAAGTGTTGCTTGAAGGCTTTGGGGAGTTGCATCCCCATTTGGTAGTGGAAAATCCTAATGTTGGTCGCACCTGCCAATGCCTTTGGTTTTATTTTATATTGTTTTTTTATTATGGTTAAGGTGTTGTTTTGTTTTGGGAGTCATTTTAAATTAGTTGGAGGCTGAATCAGGCTTCACTTATCTAGAATGTTTTATAGTAGGTTTCTTCATCTTTGCATAGGATGCTCAATCACCCAGTTTGGTCTAAACATTTGAGAGTTATGGGTTTCCTATAGCAGCCTTAATTTTGTACGGAAGTATAGACATTGAATACGGTAAATTTTGGGTTTTGTTGGATTATGAAAGTTTTAGTAATTTCATGATCTTCCCAAAGAGTATTGGTTTTTAATTTTCATTGTATATAATTGGAGTTAGGCTACTCTGAAATTGTTGCACCGTTGTGTCTGAACTTTAGGTGTCGTTAAAACCACTAATAAATCGACCGCGTTTTGATAGTTTCAGAGCCCAAATTTGGGAATTCTCTTTAAGAAAAACTTTTAGTTTTCCTTAGTACCTTTTAATGGGTATTTACTTGTAATTGTCTGTTAAATAGATTGGGGGAGGTGGTTGTCCGGATATAAGTCGAATCTCTGATGTGCAGTATCTCAGGCTGAGTTTAGCTGTAGATCATGCAGAGTTGAGGGCTATAAAGATAAATTTGGGTGGAACTTTATTGCAAAAGTCGTGGACAATTTCCAAACTTTTCCAACGCGTGTTCGTTGTAGTTTTAAGTTGAGTATAGCAGGAGTTATAGTATTTTGAATTTTAGTTGTCCATTGTTTCTAACCTATCAGTTTTGCAACAAAGCAATTGCATTGTTTTATCGGTTTGGAAACCAATTCTGAGACACTCATTATAATAAAAGTTTTAGGGAATGTTATAATCTTTTCAATGAGTTTATATTTGTAAAATTTTGTTAGATGCAGAGAGTTATGAGGTTTTGAATTTATGGGTCATGTTCCGTCAGGTTCTGGTGGCAGATCATCTATGTCACCTTACAAGCCAAATTAAAAAAATGGAGATAAAAAAACTTTGTTTATCCTTTGAATACAAAAGTTGTAGGTCATGAAGTTTAGATGATTTTACAATATTTCTTTGTTATCATTGCTTTTATAGTGAAAGAGGTAGAGACAGAATGAGCATTTGTGTTGTTGATTGTCAATTTTCTATTTAGGGATATTTCTTTGGGAGTTTGGTTTAGTTATGGTGAGCTCTTTCGCAATCCATGTTAATTATGTTGTATGGTGGGAGGGAATAGATGTAGTGGTTGTGATAGTTATCTTGTTATTGTATATGTGGAGCGTGGGCTAAAACAGAGAGATAGCGAGGGATATTTGAATAGGCCAGTACGTATTGTTGTGAAGCCATGTTTTCTGGTCTTGGCGTGTTTGCGTAAGTATGAAATAGTTACGTCGTGTGAAGTCTAGGTGGAGATGCAGATTGTCTGAGTTATTGGATGGATATATGGGCAGGCATAGTATACTTAAATTGATTCTTGCTTGCATGATGTGAGATCAGGCTTAAAATGATTTAAAAAGTAAGCATATTGCTTCTACCCTTATGTTGGCTCTAAGTGTCTCGTAATGAAGAACCTAAAGTTATTAGTCCTTCGATGAACACTTAATCTTAGAAGAGTATAGAACCTGAATAAAACTATTGCTTGCTGTTTGGGACTACATGACCAGTTTTGGTTATGCCGCTAGTTCAATGAATTACACCATGTTTTCGGTAGAGGTGTTGTATATAAAAAGTTGTAGCCAACTTCTTCATCTTACTTGTGTAAAATTTCATGACCATAGGTCTAGTAGTTTGGGAGTTATGATTTTCTCAAGTCTAGTGTTGGAATCTGTCTAGATTCTGTACAGATTTCGAAACTGACCTTGTTTGCCCAAGTTAAACTTCGAATCAGTTCTTATAAATTATAAAGAAGTGGTAGTACTTTCCTTAAGCTTTCCAACAAATTTTGGATCACCCTTTTTGGTGACCTATAAGTTAAGCTACATCTGTTTTAATTGGAATCTTTGAATCTGTCCAAATTTGGACAGCAAAGCCTTTCTTATGTCTTTTGATCTTGATATGCATTGAATTAACCTGATAGGTTTATAAATGAAATATAGACAATTTTACTGGCTTTCTAAAAAGTCTAGGAGTGCCTGAATGGGATGACTGAGACTCCAATTATGGATTTTTGAAGTGAGTAGTTGAATTCTGTTCAAGTCTGGACAAAATTTACGTTTCGCATTGTTTGGCCTTTCTAAGTGTCAAATCTTGTGGTGATGATAATACCAAGGGTATAGTGGACTTTGTAAGCTTTCCATAAAGTCCTAGTTTACTTCTATTGGATGAATATTTTGTGAGTTATGAGGAAAACAAATAACCGTTGTGCTGCTGTCTAGAAATATGCAAGCATTAAATTGATCTTTTGAAGTTACTCTTGTTTGGATAGGTTTGGTTTAGGCTATTTGAGCACAGTATGTATTGCATTCATATATATATATTTATTGAAGTACTTGCATGTGTCAATGTTGATTTGGTGTTAGGAAAGCTTTGTCCGAGTTATATAGGACCGTCTACTATCTTAGCCCGAGTTGGCAGCTTGGCTTAGCACCTACAATTGTCGGAGTCTAAGATCATAGTACACCATATATTCCATGTCTTTATGTTGAGGAAGTATTTGCGGAATCCAGACCATCAAATCGAGCTAGAGCCGATTCCTGTGTAGCAAGACCAGACTCTTGAGTGTCGTCTGCTGCGTATCTTAGAATCCTAGGAGCTTGAGGAGCTGATGCGGCAGAAGTACCCGAACCTTTCTTTATGTGTGAGTTTTGTTGATTTATTGATCTTTCCTTGTCGTTCTGATAGAAGCATCGGAATTCGAGGTCGAATTCTTTTTAAGGGGGGTAGAGTGTGATACCCAATTTTCTGAAAAGAAGTTAAATGTATTTTTCCCTTTTCTTTCGTGATCTGTGTAGTTGGGGTTGGAGTTTTTTAGGAAGCATTCACCAATAAAACAGTAGAATACTTGTTGGATTTGTGCGTTGGGGTCGGGAGCAGACGTGAGAGCGAGTTTGGGCCGTGGATCTCGATCTGGCGGTGGGGAGCCCATTAGTTTCCCCCCCTAAACCCTAGCCGCCCCCTCCCTCTCACTCCCCCACCCCTTTGGCCGCCCCTCCCCTCTCTCTTCCACTCTTGCAGCCGCCCCAATCCCTCTCCTTCTTCCCCAAGTGATTGCAGCGCCACCCCCTCAACCCTAGCCCCCCCACCTCTTCCTCTCCAAGGTGGAGCCTCCCCGCTTGGTGTCCGTCGTGTGGGTGCGAGTCTTCCATGGGAGTTTGGAGGGAGGAAGAAGGAAGAAAAGAAGGAGGAAAGGAGGAACCCAAGGTGATTTTTGTGATCATTTTGTTGTATTTGTGCTGCAGTCCAATTGGTTACATGTTTACCTATGCGATTTGGTAGAGGTGCTGTCCAGAAATTTAGTGGGTGGACGAACAGCAGTAGTTCTAGTGATTTCTGGGAATTTTTCGTGGGCAATTAGTAGGGATCAGTGGGAGAATCATGTAGAGCTTTGTCATACCTTTCCAACGAGTACTTATGCGCTCGATTTGGAGTTATAATTTAGGAGATATCGTTGTTTGAATCCGGTTATGTTGCTGTCCAAAAAAACAGATTTTTCAGGTGGGTGAACAGCAGTAGTATTAGCAGTTTCTGTGAATTTTTCGTGGGTAATTAGTGTTAACCAGTATGATAATCATGTAGGACTTTGTCTTATCTTTCCAATAAGTACTTATGTGCTTGATTTGGAATTATATTTTAAAAGATATCGCTGTTTGAATCCGGGTATGTCGCTGTCCAAAAGACAAAAAAACAGATTACAGGGTTCATCTTGTGGACTGTTTTGGGCTAATTAGATGTTGGAATTTAATTATAAATTGTATACAAAACTTGTGGGGAATTTCATGTAGATGCCTCTGGAGTTTTTGTTTGTTACCACTGCTGTCATAATTTTAAAGTTATGAAATTATTAAGCAGCGCCGCTGCAGTTTGGTGGGTGTGGGGAGAGATGTAACCCGCGGCGGGGTTTGAGTTTGTGCGTAGGTGCGGCGTCGTTTATGAGCCTGATTATGTGAAATTGGTGCACTAAGTTGTGTGTCAAAAACAGGTGGTGGACTTCCGGATCGTACTTAGGGATTTGCCCGAACTTCCGGTAAAGGCAAGTAAATACAGTGGTGGTTGCTACCGTTTGGGTTGCATCCTATTCCCTGACATTGAGTATGCATAAGTTTTAATTATGTTAATCATTGAATTCTATGATGAAGTTTATTTGTTTGGAAGTATTAATTCTCAATTGTCTAATATTGTGGATGATCATAATTTGGTAATGATATATGTGGTTGATTCCCATCTTGGATGAAGTTGAAGTATTTTTTTGAATCACGTTATATGAAGTGTTGTAGGCATGACATGCTCATCGCATCATCCATCTTGCATTTTGAAGTTATGTCGTGATCTTATGGTCCGACCGTACCGGTACATTTTTAGCATCGTACGTTGCCCGAGGAGGGGTACGATGCGGCTTCATATCCTTAGAGGTATGAAGGCAGAAGTCATCCTTGCATTTGCAGACATTTGCACTCATGAGATATATATGAAGTGTGACATTACTATGTTACTATTGTGGTTTCTACCTGCGAGGTGTGGTGACTAGGTGTGTTGTACGTTGTATACGTGCTGCACCTTCGTAATAAGAAGGTTGTGGAATCAAGTGGTGGTAAAACAATGTTCTTATGTGGTTAAACAGTTTGATATTATTTTACTTGCTGAGATGTGTCATCTCACTCTTGCATTACTCAATGCAGGTACTTGATACATGTTGGGAATGAGGGGAGTAGCAGCACGTCCACTTTCACTCTCACAATAACGCTGCCCAGGCGCAGCCATGATTTAATTAGAAACTTATTGTCAAAGGAAGTTTATTTTTTTTAACTAGTCGTGCGCACTAGTTAATTCACTTCATGTCGTATGTTTAACTTCTCTTTGCTAGCCGATTAATAATACTTAGTATGTTTTTGTCATGATATATGTTTATACACTGTTGCTCCCTCATTTATGCAATTTTGCAAGGGGGATGCTGCCGAAATTTTATATATAGATGTCAGAAGTGTTGTTTAGTAGCATTCCGGGGTGTTGGTGGACCCCGGGGTGTTACACCTGGCTATTTTGTTAAAGAGCCCTGCTGGAATTTGGGAACTAACCTACGGTCCTCAGGAACTGTTCTCTATGTCTGTGGTATTTTACCCCGAGACCCCCGCCTTTCCCTATATTAGTGCGCCCAGTCCAGAAGGTTAAGAAAATCAGATAAATGAATTAGAAATTGAATATTTAATATGAAAATAAATGCTAGGAATTGTATAACTCATATAAAATTCATATGAACTCCAAATCAATTCATTCCAGTTTCTAAAATTTTGTAATTTTATTCTCTATCACTTAGAGTCTCTGTTTTGTCATGAAAATAGTAAGAAAATTAATTTCCCATTTAATCCTATTTTAAGCACATAAAACCTTTGGAAATTCATATCTTAAAATCTATAACTCCAAAAATTAGGATTCCTGTTCCTAGGATTTTATTTTAATGTCTAGAATATTATGTATTTTGTTTACATGTTTGGTGTGATGTTAATTTTCTCTATACACTATGCTTGTTTGTATTGTGGCGAGTAGAAGACCTGTGACTGAGGATCCTGGTGACTAGCAGATAGAAGTAGCTGAGCAGGAGCTCATTGAAGGCAAGTTATGCCCTTGATTCACTTTTGTTACCCAATAATGTTCTTTATAATCATTTACCATGCATAGGCTTAATTTTGATGGGACCTGATAGGTCACGCTAGATTGTTTATCTTTTTACCTTGTTATCCCTGAATCACTTGGGTAGTTTTGCTATTGCTTCACATGGTTTTGGGATAATCTTTCATTATATCCATGTTCCAGTTATTTTGTTATTTTATTTATGTTCATGTCAAGATCATTAATGTTAATTGGAACATGGAGCTTAACTTGAGAAACACGTGCCACCATAAGGGTTTAATGGGACGCCTTTGGCTGACTAAATAGGAAAGCTAGTGGAAGACTACCTTACTCAAAAGGGGCAAGGGCAGTAGGGGAGTTGCATGCAAGGAGGTTCTCGGGTTGATTTTGCTGCGATGGCGGTCAGACGGGGGATTCTTGCAAGTGCTCTTCCCATAAACTGTAGCGGGTTTCCGGAAGCTAGTGGAACTTTGTAAAGGCCCCGTAGTGTTACCCTGCCTCGTTTCCTTGGTAGAGGTGTATGGGAGTCGCGATCCCTTAGCAGATGGGTAACATGACTTGTGGGTACAGGGTACAACCTCTGCAGAGTGTAAAACTGGTATACTTGTCGTGCTCGCGGTCATGAGCAGCTCAGGACTCTCTGATGATTAATTTATGGAACCTAAATTCAATTTTGTCATTTGCATATGCATGGGTTTATCATTAATTTTGTTCTATTACTTTATTTATGGTTTGGTATTTACTTACATTTAGTAACTGCTAATAAAATTTTGACCAACTAATTAAAAGCAATGCTCAGCTTTAACCCCTGTTGTTGATTAGCCTTACACATCACATGAACTCCCACCTTTGGTGAGTTCATGTCCACTGGTTTCCCCACAACTTGTTGAGCTATGATCATGTGTGAGCTCACCCTTGCTGTCTCACACACCCCCACAGGAGAAGAATAGGTGGTTCAGGAGGAGCCACAAGGCGAGGAGTTTGATCTAATCTAGGTTGCGTTTCCCCAGTTGACTTTTGCACCAAGGATGATCCTTAGTTCATTTTATATTTATATTTTATTTTGTAATAAGACTTCCGCTATGTAATAAATACTCGAATGTTATTGTGACATTTATCTCTATACACTCTGTTATTATATATGTTGTCTTCTTGGCGCATGTATGAGATGCACCCGACTTTGTTCCTTAAAGCTCGGGTGTGACAGAAGTGGTATCAGAGGAAATGTTGACTGTAGGACGAAACCTAGATAGAAATGGAGAAAACTCTTACCTACTTATCTTACTCTGATTCTTTCTATACTCATCTTATCTTAATCCTGTCTCACCTTTTCTACTCTGATTTCTCTTATCTTTTCTACTCTAAGACAAGATGGATTTCACACCTTGGAATCCTACAACTATGATCTTTTTGAGAGATAGGGAACCTAAGACAAAATTAAAACTATTTTCTCTATCAAAAATGATGGTTGATTGTTCTGATGATATATGCCTGATTTGCTTCTTTGATTGATTGAAACATTATAGTTGGGCATCTTAGCATGTACCACCGTAAGGTAATGTATTAGCTTTAGTAGGTGACACACTAATCTACTTAGCTAATAAATCCCCCGCAGTAACATTCCTCGTAATTACTCGCCTTGTCTACAATTCGTCCTTTCTTACCCTGTGTTCCTAACACAGATGGGCTACCCCTATAGTGTTAGAAGAGAGCAGTATAGACTTGATCCTTGGTATGTCATGGCTAAGAAAGGCAAAGGCAGTTTATATACTGTGCTAAGGGAACCGTAGAACTCACCAGCCCTAAAGGAGAAAAATTTCAAGTTCAAATTGCAGTAACCACCTCTTCCAGGCGTGCGATGTACTTTATAGCTAAGGAGTTTGTTGGTGACAACATCCGTGTGGTTAGAGATTTTCTGGATGTCTTTCCAGAGGAGTTACCAGGGATGCCACCAGATAGGGAAGTTGAGTTTGTTATTGATCTCTTACCTGGAACTGCTCCTATTTCTAAACGGCCATACAAGATGTATGTAGAAGAGTTAAAGGAACTGAAGAAACAGTTAAGAGAGTTACAAGAGGCTAGGTATATTCGTTCGAGTTCCTCATCTTGGGGAGCGTCGGTTCTGTTTGTACAGAAGAAGGATGGATCACAAAGGATGTGTGTGGACTATAGATCCCTTAATGATGTTACTGTGAAGAATAAGTATCCGTTACTCCGTATTGAAGATTGATTTGATCAAATGAGAGGCGCATGGGTATTCTCGAAGATTGATCTATCGGGATACCATCAAATGAAGATTAGGCCATCGGACATTCCCAAGACAACTTTCTCAACTCGATATGGATTATATGAGTTCACTGTTATGTCATTTGGATTAACTAATGCACCAGCTTATTTTATGAATTTGATGAATAAGGTGTTTATGGAGTATTTGGAAAGATTCGTCGTAGTATTCATCGACGATATTCTTATTTATTCCAAGAGTGATAGTGATCATGAGGAACATCTGAGATTGGTGCTACAGAAGCTACGAGATAATCAACTCTACGCCAAGTTTAGCAAGTGCGAGTTTTGGATTGGTGAGGTGCCATTCCTTGGACATATCATTTCTAATGGTGGAATATCAGTGGATCCTGCTAAAGTCAAGGAGATTATGGCGTGGAGCATACCCACTATAGTTACTGAGGTCCGGAGTTTCTTGGGACTTGCAGGATATTATCAGAGATTTATTGAAGGATTTTCTAAGATTGCTAAGCCCATGATCTCGCTTCTGGAGAAAGGAAGAGAATTCAAGTGGGACGAGAAGTGCCAAGACAGCTTTGATCAATTAAAGAAGAGATTGATGTCACCACTAGTGTTGGTTATGCCAGATCTACAGAAGGGATTTGATATTTATTGTGATGCATGTGGCCAAGGTTTGGGATGTGTGCTCATGCAAGAAGGACATGTGATAGCCTACGCTTCTCGTCAATTGCGGAAACATGAGTTGAACTACCCCACTCATGACTTAGAACTGGCAGTAGTTGTGCATGTGCTTAAGATTTGGAGACATTATATTATGGGAACCAAGTGTCAAGTATACACGGATCATAAGAGTTTGAAGTATATATTCACTCAGAAGAATCTCAACCTTAGGCAATGCCGTTGGTTGGAGCTTATTAAGGATTATGATTTGGAGATTCACTATCACCCGGGCAAGGCAAATTTGGTTGTAGATGCCTTGAGTTGAAAGGAGCATGTTCATTCAGCTGTTGTTGCCCAGCTACCCGATGAGATTGTTGAGGATTTCAGGAGACTTAACCTGGGGATAGTTGCTCACACTGAAGGAGTTACTATTGATGTGGAACCTACTTTGGAGCAAGAAATCCGCAAAGGACAAGTTGGTGATGCCAAAATACAAGAGATTAAGGATCTGATTACTGAAGGTCAAGGTCCAAAATTTACAAAGTATGAGCAAGGCACTGTGTGGTTCAAGGACAGGATATGTGTTCCTGATATTGAAAGCCTTCGTGAGACTATTTTAAAGGAGGCCCATGACTCGGATTATTCTATTCATCCTGGTAGTACCAAGATGTATCAGGATTTGAAGCAGAAATATTGGTGGTTTGGATTGAGGAGAGATGTGGCTGCACATGTGGCCATGTGCGATGTGTGTCAAAGAGTTAAGGCCGAACACCAGAGGCCAGCTGGACTACAGCATCCATTGAGGATACCCGAGTGGAAGTGGGAAGCGATTGGTATGGATTTCATTACTGGATTGCCTCGCACCTAGAAAAGATATGACTCTATATGGGTAATTGTGGATAGATTGACTAAAGTGGCTCATTTCATTCTGGTCAAGACTAATTATAAAGGTTCTCAGCTAGCAGAGTTATATATGGCTCGGATTGTGTGTTTACACGGAGTACCAAAGAAGATCGTGTCTGATCGAGGTTCGCAGTTTACCTCAAGATTTTGGAGAAGCTTCCATGAGAATATGAATACAAAGTTGAACTTTAGTACAGCCTATCACCCTCAGATTGATGGACAGACTGAAAGGACTAATCAAGTACTGGAGGATAAGTTAAGAGCTTGTGCCCTTCAGCATGGAGGAAGTTGGGATAAAAGTCTACCTCATGCTGAGTTCTCATATAATAATAGTTATCAAGCCATTCTAAAGATGTCACCTTTTGAAGCTTTATATGGCAGGAAGTGCAGGACTCCACTATATTGGGATCAGACTGGAGAAAGACAGTTCTTTGGGCCTGAACTGATTCAAGAGGCAGAAGAACAAGTCCGTATAATTCGAGAGAATTTGAGGGTAGCTCAAACCAGGCAAAAGAGCTATGCTGATAATAGAAGAAGACCACTGGAATTTAAGGAAGGAGATCATGTGTACCTCAAGGTGTCACCACTTCGTGGAATGAGGAGATTCAAAGTTAAGGGCAAATTGTCCCCTCGCTTTATTGGACCATTCATGATCTTTAGGCGAGTTGGGGAGATGGCATACCAACTCGAGCTACCTGCTCATCTATCGGATGTGCATAATGTGTTCCACGTATCTCAACTTAAGAAGTGTCTCCGTGTCCCTGAGGAACAATTACCAATGGAGGAGCTTAGTGTTTAGGGTGATTTGACTTACACGGAATATCCGATCAAGATTATTAACACTTTGACTAGAGTTACAAGGAATAAGGTGATAAAGATGTGCAAAGTGCAATGGAGTCACCATGGAGAAGATGAAGCAACATGGGAAAGAGAAGAAGAGCTTCACATAGATTTTCCCCATCTTTTCCCTAGACCTTCTTAAATCTCGTGGACGAGATTCTTGTTAAGGGGGGTAGGATTTGTAACACCTAATTTGTAAGAGATCATATAAAAGGAGAAAAGTGTTTTCCTTTATTTGTATGTGTGTATTGCATCTATTTGCCATCACATGTAAACACCACCTTTAAAAACAACTAATAAAAATATATACCACTAAATCATGCATCATGCTGGATATTATTTTGTGTGTATATTGTGAAAATATAAAATAATAATGTGACAAGGAATATAGTAAAAAGAAAGTCCCAAAGTGGAATTTAAAACCTAAAAGAGAATCTAGAATTTAGAAAAGAGAAGCAAACAAATATTAGGTGATATAAAAATATAAATAATATATATAAATGTATCTCCAAATTGGAACTTGTCATGGCACAATATAATCTAAGGGTAAATTTGTCACAAGATTGAATTAAACTAGAATTTAAATTGGAATTGCAAAATCTAAAAGGAAAAGAGAAAGGAAAAATATAAAAGGAAAAAAAAAGAACTCAGTCGGACACTAGGTCATTTCGGCCCATCTTACCCCCCATCACGCAGCCCATGACCGCGCTCCCTCGACCTCGCTGACCAGTCGCCGCGCGTGCCATTGTGCTGATTTGCGGGGCCCACTGCCCGGTCTCAGGAACACACGCTCGCACCGCACCGCGCACCCGTTTCGCTAGGGCCACAACACCACTTCGAGCCGGGGAATACCACCACCGTGGGGGGGGGGGGAAGAAGTGCGGGGAGAGGGAGCAGGAAGCAGATTGCCGCCGGTGATTACCATTTCCTTTATCGCATCGCCATCGGAATTCAGAGCCGGGACTTCGCCTTTTCACATGTTGTGCTTGCATGGCGTTGCTGTGATCGTTGAGCCCTCGGTGCTCCGACAATTTCTCGCCGGAAGTCATCTCCTCCGCGGCGCCGTGTAGAACCCATGCGCAGCTTCGTTCTTGGTGAGGTCCGAACCTGTGAAGTTCACCTCGTCGTCCTGGATGCGTAGCACCATTTTATTTAGAGTATGGGAAGTGGTTCGCCGGTATAGCTGTGGCCGGTCATGGCGCGCCGCCGTGGTGTTCATGCGCGGCCGCCGGTGTTGGCCTGTGAGTGGATGGCGAGAGCATCGTCGGATTCCTACCGGTCGGACGGGCTTATCTCGCGCGTAGCGTCTCGGATAGGGGTAACTTGAACCGTCCGATCGGGATCGTATGATGGTCATCGCCTTGGGATTCATTAAACTGGGGCCATCAAATCTAGATCCGAGAGACCACGCTGCATACCGGTCCAGATCTAATAAGATTCGTTGATAGTTGATCCATCAGCCTAGATTTTAGGATACCTGTGTCAGAACCTCCCAAGTTATCAGGCCCACATGCACCTGTCCTTGTCTCAAAACCTTAGACTGCTATGCAGGTGCACCAGATAACTCAACAGGATCTGTCCAAGTGCCCCAAGGACCTCGGATAAACCACTTACAACCAGAACCGCGGGATTAAGTAAACACAAATCACACACCAACAATTTTGCAGCGGAAATATTATTACCAAATTTTACATTATGTTTATCGGAGTGATTACAAAAGTGATTTAAATAAATAAACTTTGAAATGTTATAAATTATGTATAATTTTGAAATATATGCAAGCTTAAGTGCCCATCCTCAATAAGAAGTATAGAAGAAGTACTTAGACTTATAGAAGGCCGAGCCCACCGGCACTTAGCACCATCAACAATAACACAAAGTTAAAACCTGAAAAACAACAGGGAATAAAATCCTGAGTATGGAATTACTCAGCAAGACTTACCCGACTAAAGAAAAAGGCTCTCAAGGATATGCTGGATTTGGGAATCAAGGAAAGGCTTTTAGCAAGAATCAACTTTAAAAGTTTGCAGAAAAGCTTACTAAAATGGGTCCTTACTTTCAAAATTTTAATGCTAGATTAAGTAGTAATAGACCTTGTTTGCATCTAGTCTAATTTCATCATCACATTAATCAATACAACATCATTTTTGCTCATTATGATTCCATCCATGACTTAGATTGCAGGTCAGTGATCAAGTCTCCATTATCTGAGGATATAACGGCGATTCGAATTGATTTACCCAGCTGGGGATCCCTAACCACACGACATATATAGCACTTAACCCTTGCATATGCCAACCCGCCCCCTGCTATCTGAAGACCAGACCGGGTTCACACCAACCGAGAGCACAGTTACTCCACCGTCCAGCCTCTTGCCACAGAGGGTACACGCTACTTTCGCCATCTCTCCACTCCCATTGTGTGGTAGCCTTTCTGGTATTGGTCAAGCTGAGATTAGGCTTACCCTATCTCATACCAGGACATGTGGCTAGTTAATATAGTCCTCGATCATAAAGCCTACATTCTCTATAATCCTTAATCAACCTGGGCAGAACATCACCTGTTCCTAGCCCAAGTCTCGATTTAAGTACTTTCATCTTTGGGACTTATTTGTGTACCTTAGGATGATTAAAACATCACAGGGAACCTTGCTTTAGATCTCCCCATGATCCGATGAAAATATTCTTGTAGGTAGAGCCATCCTTCCTCAGGATAAACCTTGAGCTAGGCATTAGTGCAAAGGACAAACCCTATCCGCAAGATTTACCTCTAGGCGGGGCTAAGCAATTTTTGTAAACAATATTTGATACTTCCAATGAAGCATCTATAACAGGAATGGATATCAAGTAGTCAATGCATCAAATAGTTTCCAAGCAACTCCTATAAACTTAATGCACATTTCACTAGACTTAAAGTGTATAAAACTCTTTTTTTTAAAAAATACAAGGGGCAAATGCACCGGAAGAAGAGGCTCAAGACCTTTCTACCCAATACACAGTTAGATGGCTCCTCCACTTGATCAGCAGCCACTGGAGTAGACTCCTCCTTCAAACACCACTTCTTCTAGGTGTTCTACAAGTCAATTACAAATATATAAATGCTTATGTAATGCTATGAAATGCAAACTCTCAGAAGGAGAGGTGGGGAACATAAACACCACAAATAAAAACACATGACAAGAGACCCCACTTACTTAACCAAATCTATTCCCTAAGTATTGCTCTTCCACTTTGGTATAATACTCCAAGACTGAAAATACACAGAGCAATAGCTATGATGCACTAAAGTAGAACAAAATCTACTGAAATGTCCAGTTTCAGCTTAACTAAAACAACTCTATACCAAGTCTGACACAGAATTTTACAATAGGGTTTTCCCCAATTTCTTCACAGTAACAAGCCCAAGTATTCACAAGAAACTTGTTTGCCTTACCTTCGTATTTCACTTTGTTATAGAACTCCTAACCTAAAACTCCATGATTTGGTAAAGAGCTCCAAACTGAGCACCAACAGTGAAATTCCAGTTTTCAGTTAACTGAATTCAGTTCATTAACATTGCTGCTCCCTGTTGCTTTCTTCTTTGTTCAAGCCCAAATATCTCACCATTCTTCTCAACAACCAACCAGCCTTTCTTAACAAATATTACTCTCCTGCTATAGACCTTCCTGTTTAGTATAACACCCCTAAGCTAAAAATACTTAGAACAGTAGCTATGGTGCACAAAAGTTAGAGCAAAACACTAAAAAGTTCAGTTCCTCGATCTGAAACAACATCCTACCAGGTCTGACACAGAGTTTTGCAACAGGCTTTTCTCTAAATTCCATACAGCAACAAGCCAATCTACTTGTATAAAACTGGTTCTCCTACATTTGGTCTTTCACCTTTCTATAAAACTCTTAACCAAATTCTGGTTTTATTAATTACCACAGAGCTCCAAATGTGGGTAGAAACAAACTAAGCTGCTTAGGAACAGTCAACTAAATCTCCATACCTTTTATCTGCCAAAGAAAGTTTAGAGGTGTTTTGCTCCCACTTTTATGTAGAACCAAGTCCAAACCTCTTTATAAAACTTATTCTCTGTACTATGGCCTCCAACTTTTCTGTATAGTTCTTAGTCCAAAACCCCATGGTTTGATGCCTAAAGGGTTCTAAACTGAGCACCATGTGCTACAATACAGATTTCAGGAACTGAACAACTCAATTACAGCTAACCTGACAGCCTAACTTTAGACAGCTTTTACTCCAGTTTTTACATAACATCCAACAAAACTGTCTTAAGGAGATTTGTTCACCGTCATATGAGCTTCTCTATCTTATGCAGAGCACAAAACATGCACAACTCGACTGAGAAAGACCCTTGAAGTTACCTAGCCATGGTGAGAAAAGCACTCAGGTGGACCAAGTCACCACACTGGTGATAGTGTGATAGGCTCTGAAGCAACTCGATTTTGGGACAGGGAAGAGGGTTACACCAGCTGTAGCATCAGGAACCCACACACACGTAGTGATCTTTGGCTGAAGTTTGAGGACACAAGAACAGCTCCATTAGAATCAACCCCAAGGCACTACATATATAGATAAGTGTCCCTACTGCTTGTTTGCTCTTTGTTTAAAATCCAAGGGAGAGATATTTTCAGGGTGCCAGCACAACATGGTTAATACACATGTCCCCCATGCACAAATACCTTCTTGGATCAGCACAACTCAACCCAAATATCAGTTTTGTCCAGTTTTGCAGCTAGCAAACAAAACAGATATTTATTCTATTTGGGGGATAGACTCAAATGGGTACTAAGTTGATATTTCTGCAGTGGAGAGGAGTCTCTAGATTCTTTATTGCCCACTCAAAGCTTATCTTAGTTTGTGCACGAAATGGAGCCAGCAAAGGGATGAAAATCTTCTCTTTTCCTTCCCAACTATACTCACAAGTATCCCCTTTTATCTTCAAGTGCAGACAGTAAACAAAAGTAATTAATACCCACTGCTCACTGCTGCCATATACTCCAAACTGAATATTTACAGTGGAACTGGGGTCTCTAGACCTTGGTGATATATTTCACCCTCATCTTTATTCACACACACGAGTGAGAGCAGCAGGGGTGATCTTCTTCAGTTTTCAAATGAAACCTAAACTCAACTACCTTAAGACTGCTGCCCCATCTGCACACCTCCCTATTTAAGCCCCTGGTATCTCGCAATTCCCTTCAACAACAGACCTAACTCACTTATTCAAAGTTATTCTCTAGACATAGCTCTACCAACTTGGTACAGCAACCTCAGGTTGAAAATATTTAGAGCAAGAGTTATGGTAATCTAAAGTTAAGCAAAACACTGAAAATTCAGTTTCTCACTTCTGAAACAGCACAATTCCAAGTCTGATAGAGGGTTTTGTAGCACCATTTTCTCCCAACTATATACAGCAGTAGCACCAATTCTTTTCATTAACTTGTGCACCTTTATTTGGTCTCCAACTTGACTATAGAACCTTTAGTCCAACACCATATAGATTAACCACAAAATAGCCCCAAACAAGGCACCCTACCCTGAAATTTAGATTTCAGAGTCTGAACACAAATTCAGTCCAACCAATTTGATAGTCCAACTTTGAGCCACCTTTTTTTTTCCAATTTTTGTGTAGAACCAAGTCAAACTAACTTAAACAAAGTTGTTCAACATCACATGGTCTTTACTTACTCCATAAACATCACAGCCCAAAACCTTCTAGATCAGCTAAAAACAGGCTCTAAAACAGCTATCAAAACATATAAATCTGATTTTAGGCACTGGTCACAATCTGAAATTCAAAAGTCTGACAGCCTCACTTTGGATCACCTTTTTCTCCTAGTTGTATATAGTTCCAGGGTTGTGACACTCAATAATACTTGTTCTCTTATACTTATTCTACAAGTTTGCTATAGTGGTCATTAACGAAAACCTCTTGGATTCAAAACTACAATAGCCCAAAGTTTGCTCCAAAAGTTGAAATTTAGACTGATTTTGTACCAAGTTTGAAATCCAGAAACTCTGTTAGCTCTACTTTGGACCAGTTTTTTCTCTAAGTTCCAAATAGCTTTAGAGCTAGGTGACTCAACCAAACTTATACTCCTTATGTAGCTCTATAACTTTGTTATAATGATCATAACCTATAACCCTATGGACAGAGGAATAGAGAGCTCTAAAGTTACACCAAAACACTGAAATTCAGGATTTGCATTTACACTAGTCTGAAATCTGACAGCCCTAAATTGGACCACTTTTCTAGCCAGTTGCATATAGTTTTAGGGCTGGTACACTTAATAAGGATTGTTCTCCAACAGTCACTTTACAAGTTTGTTACAGTAACTCCTTACTAAAAGTCCATAGATCAAAAGTTATAAGGGTCCAAAAACAGCTATATGAAAATGTTTTCAGCCCAATTCAAACTGAACCCAAGCTGAAATTTTGCAAATTACTCCAAATTTATCCACGCAACTTGGAATTCTCCAGATATGAAATTTATTCACTTTTCCAAGTTCTACAACCTTGGTATATGGACTTTTAGGTAAATCCTTCTAGATTTTGAATTCCACATTTGGGGGTTAGTTTATTGTTTCAAATGAGTTTCATTTGTGTTTCAACTCCTTCGAGGGATTCATCCCTTTGATGCATCCATCAAAAAAAGTTACTCTCTAGTCTAAGATCTAACTTTAGTATATGCAGCTCATTCCCAACAAGTCCTCGGTCTAGGAATTATTTTGTTTATCCATAATTCCAAGCAAGTTTTTCAACCTAAGTCCTATACTCAACACACGACATCACACTTTTGAAAAGAAAATTTTAACCTAGTAATTGCATTCTAGGTATATCAAACAATATAATGCATGTGCTTATGATGATATGCCAGCGTTTTAGTTATCGTAACACCAGGGGTGTTACAATACCCTTTTGCCCTGGCTATTTTGTTAAAGAGCCCTCCTGGAATTTGGGAACTAACCCGCTGTCCTCAGGAACTGTTCTCTGTGTCTGTGGTATTTTACCCCGAGACCCCCACCTTTCCTTGTATTAGTGCGCCCAGTCCAGAAGGTTAAGAAAATCAGATAAATAAATTAGAAATTGAATATTTAATATGAAAATAAATGCTAGGAATTGTATAATTCATATAAAATTCATATGAACTCCAAATCAATTCATTTCAGTTTATAAAATTTTGTAATTTTATTCTCTATCACTTAGAGTCTCTGTTTTGTCATGAAAACAGAAAGACAATTAATTTCCCATTTAATCCTATTTTAAGCACATAAAACCTTTGGAAATTCATATCTTAAAATCTATAACTCCAAAAATTAGGATTCCTGTTCCTAGGATTTTATTTTAATGTCTAGAATATTATTATGTATTTTGTTTACATGTTTGGTGTGATGTTAATTTTCTCTATACACTGTGCTTGTTTGTATTGTGGCGAGTAGAAGAGCCTGTGACTGAGGGTTCTGGTGACCAGCAGATAGAAGTAGCTGAGCACGAGCTCATTGAAGGCAAGTTGTGCCCTTGATTCACTTTTGTTACCCAATAATGTTCTTTATAATCATTTACCATGCATAGGCTTAATTTTGATGGGACCCGATAGGTCACCCTAGATTGTTTATCTTTTTACATTGTTATCCCTGAATCACTTGGGTAGTTTTGCTATTGCTTCACATGGTTTTGGGATAATCTTTCATTATATCCATGTTCGAGTTATTTTGTTATTTATTTATGTTCATGTCAAGATCATTAATGTTAATTGGAACATGGAGCTTAACTTGAGAAACACGTGCCACCACAAGGGTTTAATGAGACGCCCTTGGCTGACTAATTAGGAAAGCTAGTGGAAGACTACCTTACCCGAAAGGGGCAAGGGCAGTAGGGGAGTTGCATGCAAGGAGGTTCTTGGGTTGATTTTGCTGCGATGGCGGTTAGACGGGAGATTCTTGCAAGAGCTCTTCCCATAAACTGTAGCGGGTTTTCGGAAGCTAGTGGAACTTTGTAAAGGCCTCGTAGTGTTGCCCTGTCTCGCTTCCTTGGTAGCGGTGTATGGGAGTCGCGATCCCTTAGCAGATGGGTAACATGACTTGTGGGTACAGGGTACAACCTCTGTAGAGTGTAAAACTGGTATACTAGCCGTGCTCGCGGTCATGAGCAGCTCAGGACACTCAGTGTTGGTATGTACTTACATTTAGTAACTACTAATAAAATTTTGACCAACTAATTAAAAGCAATGCTTAGCTTTAACCCCTGTTGTTGATTAGCCTTACACATCACATGAACTCCCACCTTTGGTGAGTTCATGTCCACTGGTTTCCCCACAAGTTGTTGAGCTATAATCATGTGTGAGCTCACCCTTGCTGTCTGACACACCCCCACAGGAGAAGAACAGGTGGTTCAGGAGGAGCCACAAGGCGAGGAGTTTGATCTAATCTAGGTGGTGTTTCCCCAGTTGACTTTTGCGCCAAGGATGATCCTTAGTTCATTTTATATTTATCTTTTATTTTGTAATAAAACTTCTGCTATGTAATAAATACTCTGATGTTATTATGACATTTATCTCTATACACGCTGTTATTATATATGTTGTCTTCTTGGCGCATGTATGAGATGCACCCGACTTTGTTCCTTAAAGCCCGGGTGTGACACTCACCGTGGCTAGCTCTCTACAGGTCCGTTCATGTCCTCCTCGCTCTTGTTTCAACATCCCTATGTGCTGTAGATGCTTAGCAGCTCGGCGAATTGAACTAGATCACACTAGATCACCGGGAACACCTCAGATTGTCCTCGGTTTGCGCCATCATTGTGGACAAAGTGAGTGTGAGCCAGAACCTTGCAATTGAATGAGGGGAAATGGTCGTTCGGGGTAGAATTAGGTGTTGTGCAACGGAGAAGCATAGCCGTTGCGTTTTCCAGCCAGCGTAAGCTCGCCGGAGCCACAGCTCCGCCGTCCACGGTCGGGGACTTCAATTCGCGAAGGATTAGAAAGTGAAGGGCCTCGGCGCAAAGTGTCAGTGACACATAGGAATTGTGCACAGGACTCTTTACGAGTTTTTCAAATCACTAGGGTCCCCTGTGTAAATCTGGCAGTGCAGACGCGTTCTGCCTGTAGTGGGCTGGCTCGGGCTAAATTAAGCCCATTACTGTTTATGCCTTTCCCTTTTATTTTTCTGCCAGACTCAGGAAATCCATAGAAAATTATAGAAAAATTATAAAAATATGAGACCAATTTTGTTGGACTCCTAAAATTCTCTAGTATTTAATAATAAGAGTTCCACGATTTTTAGTCTCAACAAGGAATTATGTAGTATTTAAGAAGACCAAAACCTAGTCTTTTAAAATTTTAGGAATTATTTAGTGACTCCAAAAATCACCAAACTTTTTGGATAAGCTTAATATGATATTTAGATCCTATGAATGAAGTTTGACTTGCTTTGGATATTGTTTGGTTCCTAAACCCAAAACCCTAGCTCTTTAGGTTAAAAATGTCTAACCACTAAGGTACTGACCTAGAAAAACCATAGTTACCCTAGTGCACCGTGAAGGAAAGTTGTATTCAAGATACAACTTGATACATCTTTTCTATTATTGCATTTCATAAGCATTACATGAGCATTCATGGTTATATATGGTTATATATAGAAAACGAAGAAGTGACTGTTGAAGAGGAACAGACTACTCCATCGACAGAAAATCCACCTGCCGGGAACTGTTTCTATTTTGATATCTGTGGAACAGAGCCCGACTCTCCTACAACACAAGGCAAGCCCCGGTGCATTTGCCAGCTCCTTGCTATTTTGAACTTTTATCACTTGATAGGATGCATTAGGTGATAGGAGTTGTGTGCTAAACCAATTGATGCATTTCCTTCCATGGAACTGTTTACCATTCTTTGATTCCCTGTTTTATGAAAAGATTTTTTGATGCTTAGTACTGCTTTAGAAAAACAAATGTTTTGTTTTAAGCAAAAAGGTGATGCTTCACATGGAAGGGAATATTTTCAAAAATAAAACTTGATGGTGGATCCATCATGGCCGTGATGGGTTCAACATTAGAAAAGATGTACCTCTGCCAGGTACCAAACTTTGGGTTAAATGATAAACCTGAGACTGGGCGGGTGACTTGCACGAGAAGGAAGTCTCGGTGTAGTGTCTCCATCTGAGTCGATTAAGGACCGTACCGATGTGGGCCTGATGATCGAGGACCTTTTAATTGGTCACATGCCTCATCATGGGTAAGATTTGCCTTGGGCAGACTAATAACAGAAAGGCCAACACGCAATGGGAGTGGAGAGATGGCGAGAGTAGTGTGTACCCTCCGTGGCAAGAGGCTGGACGGTGGTGTATCTGTGCTCTCGATTGGCGTGAACCCGGTCTAGTCTTAAGAAACCCGGTGGCGAGTTGACATATGCAAGGGTTAAGTGCTACATATGTCGTGTGATTGGAGATCCTCAGCTGAGTATTAATCAATTCGGATCACCGTTACTTCTCGAATATGAAGACTTGGTCACTGATTTACACGTAGCATTCAGTAAACAAAAAGGGGTGATAAAAGATGGCTAGTATAGGCCAAGTGCTTGAACTAGGGTAGAAAGAACTCTAGATTCAGGTAATGACTTAACTTGCTAATAAAACCAGATTTTTAAGGATCCACTCTTAGTAAGCATTTCTGCAAAACAGAGTCTTTGATTCTTGAATAGCCTTACCTTGACTCCCTTAAGCCAGCATATCCTTGAGAGTCTTTTCTTTTGACAAGTAAGACTTGCGAAAGTACACATCGTACTCAGGGTTTCCGAACCCATGTTGTTGGAGGTGAGGAAACATCAGACTTTTGCTATGTTTGCACTAAGGTGGTGCCCAAAGAAGAACCTCAACAGTGAAGCCGCGGGAGGATGTTGGCCTCCCATGTGAAAAACAATATACTTTTATGCGGGAGGGGTTTTTGCCTCCCAAGTTTGTAATAATAGTACTTATGCACTCTTATGACCTGGTGATGTAATAATAACACTCTTTCTATATTTTAATGAATGTAAATTAAGTTATTGTAATTCACTTCTGCTTATTCGTTCCTCCGATGTGTTGTAATATCTGCGTGGCGGGTGAAGCGCCCTTGGGCAAGGAAATGAGAATACAGATACCGAACTTGTCGAGTAATTATGTGCATCTACAGGGTTGTCCAAGATCTGTAGGACAAGGACAACTGTAGGTGGGCCTAATAACTTGGGAGGTTCCGTCACAGTTGCGTTGTCTACGAGACAATAAATTGGAATAAGGATTAATGTGTGGTACCGTGAGTCAAGCGTTTGAACGTACTAATCACATGCCAAGAAATATGGTAAATCGGTAAGCCTAGTACCTGAGTGAACCTGCCCGTAGATTGCCCTCCTCACGCGTCCTGAGACATGGTCTCCCATTTCGGATATGGTGGGTACAAGTGCGGTCACTGCACGGTGGCAGTCAGGTCAGTGGGGCATTGTATGCCAAGGCAGTGAGCCCCTTTCTGTTGACAGGGAATCAATGGGGACGGTTGATGTGTGTGGGGACAGAGTTCCTTGCCACGTCATGTGTTTAGGTTTACCTTGCAAGGTTAAAAACTCGATTCGAATCATCTGCTTCTCGCAGCTAATGAGACTGCTTGATCCATGCTGCTGCATCGAGTAAGAAGTGAAATGAGGTTACTAGCAAAAGATGTTGATTGACTAAACTACTTGATACCATGTATGGTTAGTTAGGTGCTCATCTAGTCTAAGTTATTATTCTAGAACTTGAAAAGATAAAACTTGATTTTAGACTCAGCTAGTGCTTTTGGCAAACCAAACCCCTCAGCCAAACAGCTTCATGGTCTAGAGGTAGAGGAGTAGAATCCTCACACCTGGTAAGTCTAGCTGAGTATTAGTATACTCAGCCTTGCTTGTGGCACAATTTTTATAGGGTACCTTGGATGACATGGTTGCTAGAGTGACTTGGCCATCCACCCTGCCACCAGGCAAGACAGTCGAGGAGCATGAGGAGTGATGGGCCAGGCTTCACCATCCTCCCTTTCCGTTATCGTTAGTTAATTTCCGCTGCATCAAAAACAATGGTTACTACTTTTGAAACTCCGATGATGATGTAATAACATTAAATACTCCTTTAAGTTATGGTTTTATACTTTGTTGTATTTCTCTGTGTCTCACCTTCGAGTGGGTATGTGGTACTCGATCCTGTTAGTGGCTTTATCGTACTAGATCTGAGGAACTGATAGTTTATTCTGATTTAAGTGTGTCGCTGCCTCTAAGGCGGGACTTGGGCACTTAAGTTGGAATAATTCGGACGGTTCCGCCACAGCTGGTATCAGGTTATGATTATAACGACAGAAACTCCTAAATTTCAGATGGCAGGAAGAGCACACCATGGATAGAATGAGCGCATTCCTCCACCACCCCCGCATCCTCCCACTATGCAGGAGCTGATGGCTCAGCAGAATGAGACTTTGCGATAGCTCGCGCAACGTCAGCCACCACCCCAGCACCATGGGGGTGGTGATCACCACCAGCGTGCACCAGCAGCAGCAACATACCAGGAATTCCTCAACACTCAGCCGCCATTGTTCACCAGGGCAGAAGATTTGCTCAATGCTGACGTCTGGCTCAGAGTGGTGAAATCAAAGTTCCCACTGCTCTTACACAAGTGCTCTTACACCCAAGTGCTTAATAGAATCACTCGGTGATTAGCGTAGGTGGTTTGCGAAGTGCTTATGTTAGTTAGACCGCTCTAGCGCTTGCTCTAGGTGAACCCTAGTTAGTTGAGTGAGTTTTGTAAAACCACACAACCCCTCGGTTCTTGCGTGAGCCGTTATAATTGTACCGAGTGGGGCAAGAGTCTTGCGAGACCGTGACAACCGCGTTTGTGTCACGGCTGCCACCGTGTACCGGAGGGAACGAGGCCCGCGGCGTTTCGGCCGGAAGCTCGATAGTGGAGACGGCGGGGAGTGTCCGAGAGGAGCCGGAAGCAGAGCACCACTTGCGCATGGAGAAGGCCCGTGGCTCTCTACGGAGTTACTCGACCGAGGTGCTTGGTCCTCGCGTGGGCTTCCCTTTGCGTAGGGGCACCAACGAGGATTAGTCGGAACCTTGCGTGGTTCCGGATACCTCGATAAAAATACCGGCGTCATCCACGAGAGTTTGCATCTCTACCTTGCTCTTTACGTCCGCATTTATATTAAGCATTTAAGTTTCAACCTTGTATTGATACTTCTATAGTGTAGATTGAAACTTAGCCATTGCGGTAGTGATAGCAACACTTAGACAAAACTAAGTTTGCACATTCTAGTTTGATTATTTGCATAGGTTTTGCTCTAGGGATTTATTTGTGGCCTAGTTTAGTAAAAGTTTTAGAAGTCCTAATTCACCCCTCTTAGGCGTCACCTGTTTCCTACAATCTTATCATGAACAATAAGTAAAACAACAGTATAATTGGAACATGATCATAATGTAATATTAATCCCAAAACCATATAGAGCAATAGCAAAAACTACCCAAATAGTTCAGGGGTAAACAAGGTGTAAACATAATCAAACTAGGGTGACCTATTGGGTCCCATCATAGTTAAGCCTATGCATGCAAAAATGATTATAGAGAACATTATTGGATAAATAAGAGTGATCAAGGGCACAACTTGCCTGGGACTTGAGATTCCAGGTACCAACTTGCTCTTCAAGTGACTCGTAACCTCACTGCTATTTGTAGCAATACAACAGACATGGTATAGGCAAAACTAACACAAACCAAACATAAGAATAAACTTCATAATAATAATCTACGTGATGCTACGAGATTGTGGGTTCGAGAATCGCTAAAATCGGAGTTACGGTTACCGAGTTATGACTTATTGAAGGTTTCGGCGTGGGATACAAAAGAAATTAAGTACATAATTCCTACTTATGTTTCATAACAAAATAGAGTTACTAGATGAGAAATAATTTTAATATGAATTTATTGCAACTAGAATGGTTCAATTTGGAGTTAAAATGAATGAACTAAATAAGTTTCTAGAATTATTTATAAACTAAAAATCATTTTCTAAATTATTTTATCCCTTTTATTCAACACCTGAGTTGTGGTAAAAAACCCAGAGAGTATAGGGGCGGTTTTGTAAAATTCGAGGACCTAACTGCTAGTTCCTTTGAACCACGGGGATTGGTGAGTTAGTTATGGGATTCTGCGGGGGCTCTTTTGAAAGATAGCCATGGCGAAGGGGTATCGGGTCCCTAGAGCCGCACGATCCAATTTGCACGTGCAAGATTAGATCTAGTACATTAGGAATCCGGTATGCGATGGAGATCGTCGATCTAGAGATCGACAGCTGAGAGGCAGCCACAATTTGAGACCATTCTGTACCCTCCATCCTATGGCCCAGATCAAAACCTGCATGAACTAAACCAGTATCCATCCAGACCATCAGATCTCGATCCTATGACACACATGGATGGACCCAAATCGTTATTGCCTGATCTAATCTCGGCCACACTATCACGATCCAACGGCCAGCGACTAATCTCACCACCGCGCGATGTCCAGACCACCTACGGCGAGCCGAGACACGGTGGCGCCATTGTTGGTGATAGTGATTCGGCCCTCCTGGTGATAAAACTTAACGGGAGTAGGTGCTACTTGGTGCGGGCAACAAGACAAGCTAGATGAGGGCATCCCTACCTCGGATTATGGCAGTGACGGCCCTGACCACGCGACGGTGGAGTATCACAGCAGTGTTTGTACTTCGGCGAGAAATCGGTCGAAGGCTGAGGTCTTAATCCATCTAGAGATACAACGAGCGGTTTCCGTGGCGGCAGGCAAATCTCCCTGACCACCAGGACAGCACCAGAACACGTGTGGTCCAAGTACGATGGTGGCTACCCTATTTTCTCCGAGCTGGCGGCAATGGTGGCTATGGTGCTTGCACAACAGATGCAGGCGGATGAGACGAGGGGTCGCGACGGTCAGCTTTTATGGCCCGAGAAGCTATGGCCCCAGCCGGGTATCTCCTGAGCTTTGCAGCGGCGGGGTGGTTAGTAACGGCCGACGAATTCCATGGCAAGCCAGTGGCGGTGGCCATTCCGTTCGGGGCTACCCAACACATGAGAACGACGACAGCCAGGTGGGCCCGCCATGGTAGTGTCCCAGCGCTGTAGGTGTACATTTGGGCTGTGCCTGATGGGCCGGCTCGAAGCACGGAAAAAAGCACGGCCCATGCACGGCATGACCCGAAATATTTTAGTGCCAGGCCGGCACGGCCCGATATATCGTGCTGGGTTTGGGCCGAGGTCGCAGCCCATGGGCGGGCACGAGCACGACCCGTTTAAGGCAGGCATGAAATGGCCCATGTAGAGGCACGAAAAGGCCCATATATTTATTAAACCACACTTCATTCCACACTTTCATGTACTTTATAAAGAACACAAGGCTAGAGATAATGCTAGTTAGATATTTTTTATAGCTTTGAATTAGAGTATGTGATGTAATTTTACTTTTGTTATGAACATTAGATAATAAACTGAACTTATGAACTTTGTATAGAGCTGATTATACTCTTTTTTCTTCTAACAGAATGATTTTTATACGAGGTAGTCATTGCATAGCTCTGGTAACTTAATATAAATATTAAGTTTGCTTTTAGTCAAATTTATTTGTCTTATCTTTTATTTGCTTTTTTAAATTTGTTTTGAATTTAAGGCTCTCATGTGAATTCTGGGCCCTAATGTGAATTTCAGGCCAAAAATTGAATTTCGGGCCCTAATGTGAATTTCGGGCCAAAAATTGAATTTTGGGCTTTAATAATTTCGGGCCACTCGAAAAATCGAGTGGACCGAGGGGGAGAGTGGGGATAGTGGGCTGCATGGGATGGCTATTTGGCCCAAGCACTGGTCTGCCCTTTTCTTTTTTTCTTATTTGTTTTCTATTTCTCATTTCAATTCAAGTTTGTGCTTCAAATTCAAATTAAATTCAAGCTTCCTATTTCAAGTTTCAAATATCCATTTCAAATTCAAATCCCTGTTTGAATTTTCTGATTTTCACTCTCAAATATAATCCTAATGTGAAGGTAAACCCTCTTTTCATTATTATTTATTTTTTCTCCCTATTATTTATTTAGTGGCTATTTAACTAAATTAACATTATTAATTGATTATGAATAGGAAAGGTCCTAGTAAATTCTCCAAAGACTTTCAAAAATTCTAGAAATACTATCATAGATATATCTTTTTCTTTATTTTATTATTTATTTTTTACCAATTTTGGGCCTTACAAATCCTACTCCCTTAACAAAAATCTCATCCTCGAGATTAGTAAAAAAAGAATGTATACCCATATTGTTTCAGAAAATATGCACAAACAAGAATCTCAGCATGATGCATAACTTATTGGCAAAACATATGGTCAAATAGACCTTATTATTACACCTAAAATAGTAAAATACTAGCTATTACTACAACAATATTTAGGTGTTACAAATAGTACGTATATATATATATATATTTATGTTTATAGTATTTATATGCTCTAGTCTTGCTGCTTGTTGACTTCTTCACCAACTTCTTCATCTTAACCAGTACTTCTTGGTTTTCAGGTTCACCAGGTTCAGCTTCTACTTCTGCATGGTTGGCTTGCCCTTGGTTGACAGATAAGGGTTGACTCTTGCCTGCCGAGGCCTATCCTTGCTCCATTGGAGCCGGGGTAGTATAAGCAGCCCTGTTGAGACAATAGTTGGCTTAGTGTCCCGACTGTCCACACTTGAAGCATGACCTGTTTATGGATGTATTAGGAGGTCGTGCTGGGGTGCTTGCTTGAGGAGTAGTTTGTGTCTGTTGAGTCTATTGCCTAGAACTGCCACGAGCTGATGTACTTTGAGTGGTAGTATATCAAGGACGGGAACTACTTCCAGCATGCCCCTGGTTGGCAGCCATTCTTTTCTCTCCAAATTCAAACCTCTTGTTTTCCACAACAATAGCTTTGTCTAGCAGTCTCTAGAAGGATGGAAATGTGTGCGATACCAGTTGGTATTGTAGTGGTCCGATGTAATACTCAATTTGTAAGAGATAATATAAAAGGAAAAAAGTTATTCCCTTTATTTATATGTGTGTTGTATCTATTTATCATCACATGTGAACACCATATTTAAAAACAAATAATTAATAAAATATATGCCACTAAATTATGCATCATGCTGGATTTTATTTTGTGTGCATTTTATGACAATATAAAATAGTGTAAAAAATATATTAAATCTAAATTTGGAGATTTAACCCTAATTTGCAAATTGGAGTTTAGAGAAAAGAAAGGAAAATGATATACAAAATAAAGGAATGAATATATAAATAAAGGTAAAAATATTAATACTGGTATATGAATTTGAACAATTGACCTAAGTATGAATACCACCTCTAGTTTGAATTCAAATATTAAATCTAAGATCTGGAAATAAGAAAAATAGAGATAAGAATAAAGGAAAATAACTCTTAACTCGGATGGCCCTGGGAAACGGATTTTGGCCCACTCACCCGATCCTCTACGTGGATAGTGTAGCACCTAGTGGATTAGGGTTTCAGGCACTGGAGCTCTGGGTCCACATTCTCCGGCGAACTGGTCGCCGCGAGGGGTGTGCCACCGTGTTCAGCCTCTCGGGTGGAGAAGACGAAATAGTGGCCGTCGATCCCCTTTTGGTTTAGATTAGAGTTGCGATAACGGTTCACCTCGTGACAATCCGAGTCGTTGATTTCACATCGTACGGTAGTTGCTAGATCTGGGGGTAATTGAATCCGGATCCTCGATCCTGGATCCTACGACCCTCGCAGCATACCGGTTCACGCGGTTCTGATTTAATCTAGGCGCTCGGTTTCTAATCTGGCATCCAGGAATTCAGGATACCTCTTTGCCATGCCATTTTTGCTAAAGAACCCCCAACTTTACTGGAAAACAACCCACCATCCAGTGCTACAGTGCTCTGAGTCTCGGGAATTTTGTGGATTAGTCCCCGCCTTTCTCTGTTTTAGTGCGCCCAGTCTAGAGAATTATAAAACCAGAGAAAACTTATTAGAAAAGGATTTTTAATGTAAAAATAAACCCTAGAACTTGTATAAATCATAGAAAATTCATATGAACTCCAAATTGATCCATTCTAGTTTCTAAAATTTTGTAATATTATAGTCTATCACCTAGAGTCTCTATTTTGACATGAGAACAATAGTAAAATTTATTTCTCACTTAATCATATATCAAGCACATAAAACCTTTGAAAATTCATAATTTAAAATCCATAACTCCAAAATTAATGATTCCTGTTCCTAGGATCTTATTTTAATGTGTAGATTATTATTATGTATTTTGTTTACATATTTGGTGTGATGTTAATATTCTCTACATACTGTGCTTGTTTGTATTGTGACTGTGACTGAGGATCCTGGTGCCCAGCAGATAGATGTTGCTGAGCAGGAGCTCATTGAAGGCAAGTTGTGCCCCTAACCACTTTTATACCCAATAATGTTCTTTAGTGTCATTTATTCATGCATAGGTTTAATTTTGATGGGACCCAATAGGTCACCCTAGTTTGTTTATCCTTTTTACCTTGTTTACCCTGAATCACTTGGGTAGTTTTGCTATTGCTTTATATGGTTTTGGGTTAATATTTCATTATATCCATGTTCCAATTATTTTGTTATTTTATTTATGTTCATGTCAAGATCATCTTTATTGTTAATTGGAACATGGAGAACAACCCAGGAAAATGGTGCCACCACAAGGGTTTAATGGGACGCCTTTGGCTAATTAACTAGGAAAGCTAGTGGAAGACTACCTTACCCGAAAGGGGCAAGGGAAGTAGGGGAGTTGCATGCAGGGAGGTTCTCGGGTTGATTTTGGTGCGATGGCGGTCAGACGAGGGATTCTTGCAAGTGCTCTTCTCATAAACTGTAGCAGGTTTTTGGAAGCTAGTGGAACTTTGTAATGGCCTCGTAGTGGATCCCTAGCCATTCACCTCAGTAGTTTCTAAGGGTCTAGCTAACCCTGGCAACATGGGATACATGACTTGTGGGTACAGGGTACAACCTCTGCAGAGTGTAAAACTAGTATACTAGCCGTGCTCACAGTCATGAGCGGCTTAGACACTCACATGATTAATTTATGGAACTTAAATTCAATTTGTCATTTTCATTTGCATGGGTTTATTATTAATTTTGTTCTATTATTTATTATGGTTTGGTATTTACTTACATTTAGTAACTGCTAATAAAATTTGACTAACTTGTTAAAAGCAATGCTTAGCTATAACCCCTATTGTTGATCAGCCTTACACTTCACATGAACTCCTACCTTTGGTGAGTTCATGCCACATTATTCCCCACAACTTGTTGAGCGATGAACATGTGTGATCTCACCCTTGCTGTCTCACACCCCCCACAGGAGAAGAACAGGTGGTTCAAGAGGAGTCACACATCGAGGAGTTTGATCTGATCTAGGTGGCGTCTCCCAGTTGACTTATTGGCGCCAAGGATGGATTTTAGTTCGTTTTATATTTATCATTTATTTTGTAAGACTTCCGCTATGTAATAAATACTCTGATATTATTGTGACATTTATTTCTATACACTCTGTTATTATATATGTTGTCTTCTTTGGCGCATGTATGAGATGCACCCGACTTTGTCCCTTAAAGTCCGGGCGTTACATCCGATTAAACCTTCCAGGAAGAGCTCCTGCTTCTTCTCATCATCCTCAACATCCCTAGGAGCATATCGAGATAGCTGAATAAATGTGTCCCTATATTTGCTCACGGACATACTTCCTTGCTTGAGCAATAGAAACTCCTTCCTTTTAATCTTCATAAGTCCAGCAGGAATATGGTAATTCCTTAATTGAATGGAGAATTCAGCCCAGGTAATTGTGTTGACAGCAGCATGAGCAGCGTAGTATGCATCCCACCAATCCGCAGTGGGGCCAGTAAGACGACTCGATGCATAGAGTACTTTCTCTCTGTCAGAGCACTGAGCTATGTTGAGCATCTTGTCGATGGACTTTAGCCAGTCATCTGCTTGTAGTGGGTCCGCGGAGTTGGAAAATGTTGGTGGTTTGTGACTCATAAACTCCCAGTGCTTATCCCTGGGGGGTGCTGCTGGTGGTGGTGGAGGTTGTTGTTGTTGTTGTCGTTCCAACCGTTCTTGCCTCATTTCTTGACGCATTTCCAGCCGTTCCTGACGCATTTCCTGGTGTTCCTGCCTCATCTGATTTTGCATTTTGCGCATCATGTTGGCCATTTGCTGTAGTATCAACATCTGAGCGGCAACCACAGGATCGGTCCGAGCCGGTGGAGGATTTGGTGGATTATTTCTGTTTGCTGTTGTCTGATAATCCTCCTTTTGTGGGGGTTGGCTGGTAGATCGATTCCTCCTCCCCTCCTGGTATTAACCATCTGGTTAGAGACATATGGTAAGACAATTTTGCAAGGGGAATAACTTAGTAAGTAACCAGATAGGCTAGAAGCTGGTCATAAACCGAAGGTCTTTGGCAGGGCTTTGATTTGTTGTTTTATGTTAATATTGGGATAACTAGTCATATAAGGTGAATGTCCAAAGGTAAGATAGAATCTATCAAGATGAGATAGACATGTGATACTAGCTGTATTCTAATGGAGGGATAATATAGGTTGCCTAATTATTTTATAAACATATTTTATGCCTATGTGTATATGCAGATGCAATTGTGGACATTACTCCACAACTCATCACATTCAATCAAAGATCCAAATCAGACAAGTATCATAAGAACAAACATTCAAGTACATAGATACCTATAAAAATAGTTTTGTTTTTGTTCCTAAGATTAGGTCTCCTATTCCTAAAAGTCACTTTAGGTACAAGATTTCAAAGTGTGAAATCCACTTTTGTCTTTATAGTGAAAAGGTAAGAGTAATCAGAGTAAAACGGAAATAGATGAGAAAAGATTAAGAAAAGTTAAGAAAGGATCAGAGTAGCAAAGGTAAGTAATAAGGGTTGTCCAATTCTATCTAGGTTTCGTCCTACAGTCAACATCCCTCTGATACCACTTCTGTCACACCTAGGTTTTAGGGACCCGGCCGCGAACGCAATCACCAGGTGTGCTAGGACCAAGTCTCACACATATGATGAATCATGGTACAAAAACGAATGTCACATCTTTACTATATAATAGGAGTTCTGTACAAAATAAATAAGTAATTACATCATACGGAGACAATGATCTAGCAACACAAAGTTGACTGGGAGACGACAACCTAGACCTCTCACGAACTCATCACAGCATCCTCCATGTGCCTCATCCTGTGGTACCTATTCTTGACCTGTGGAGGGTGTGAGACAGCAAGGGTGAGCTCACATACGTTCATTCGCTCAACAAGTTGTGGGGAATAATGTGCATGAACTCAGCAAAGGTGGGAGCTCATGTGAAGTGTAAGGCTTACCAAAGAGGATGGTTAAAGCTTAGCATAGCTTTTAAAGTTTGTCAAGATTTTATTAGCAATTACTAAGTATAAGTAGATACCAAACCAAATAAGTAGTAGATCAAAATTGATAACAACACCCAGCAATGCAATGCATATGAAAAATTGAATTTAGTTCCATAAATTAATCATGCGAGAGTCCTGTGCTGCTCATGACCGCAAGCACGGGTAGTATACCAGTTTTACACTCTGTAGAGGTTGTATCATGTACCCACAAGTCGTGTATCCCACCTTGCCAGGGTTTGCAAGGCCCTTAGACACTATCGAGGTGAATGGCTAAGGATCCAGTACAAGGCTTTTACAAAGTTCCACTAGTTTCTGAAAACCCACTACAGTTTCTAAGAAGAGCAATGTAGGAATTCCTCGTCTGACCGCCATCATAGCAAAATCAACCTAAGAACCTCCCTACACGCCTACTCCCCTACTGCCCTTGCCCCTTTTGGGTAAGGTAGTCTTCCACTAGCTTTCCTAATTAGTCAGCCAAGGGCGTCCCATTCCACCCTTGTGGTGGCACGTGTTTCTCAAGTTAAGCTCGATGTTCCAATTAATATAATGATCTTGTCATGAACAATAAGTAAAAACAACAGTATAATTGGAACATGATCATAATGTAATATTAATCCCAAAACCATATAGAGCAATAGCAAAAACTACACAAATAGTTCAGGGGTAAACAAGGTGTAAAGATAACCAAACTAGGGTGACCTATTGGGTCCCATCATAGTTAAGCCTATGCATGCAAAAATGATTATAGAGACCTTTATTGGGTAAATAAGAGTGATCAAGGGCACAACTTGCCTAGGACTTAAGATTCCAGGTACCAACTTGCTCTTCAAGTGACTCGTATCCTCACTGCTATTCGTAGCAATACAACAGACATGGTATAGGCAAAATTAACATCACACCAAACATAAGAACAAACTTCATAATAATAATCTACGCGCTGCTGTGAGATCGTGGGTTCGAGAATCGCTAAAATCGGAGTTACGATTACCGAGTTATGACTTATTCAAGGTTTCGGTGTGGGATACAAAAGAAATTAATGCATAATTCCTACTTATGTTTCATAACAAAATGGAGTTACTAGATGATAAATAATTTTAATATGAATTTATTGCAACTAGGAATGGTTCAATTTAGAGTTAAAATGAATTAAATATGAATTAAACAAGTTTCTAGAATTATTTCTAAATTAAAAATCATTTTTTGAATTATTTTATCCCTTTTATTCAACACCTAGGCTATGGTAAATAAAGCTAGAGAGTTTAGGGGTAGTTTTGTAGAATTCGAGGACCCAACTGCTAGTTCCTTTGAACCACGGGGGATGATGGGTTAGTTATGGGATTCTGCGGGGGCTCTTTTGAAAGATAGCCATGGCAAAGGGGTATCGGGTCCCTAGAGCCGCACGATCCAATTTGGACGTGCAAGATTAGATCTAGTACATTAGGAATCCGATATGCGATGGAGATCGTCGATCTAGAGATCGACAGCTAAGAGACAGCCACGATTTGAGAACATTCTGTACCCTCCATCCTCAATCCTATGGCCCAGATCAAAACCTACGTGAGCTGAACCTGTATCCATCGCAGACCATCAGATCTCGATCCTATGACGCATAGGGATGGACCCAAACCATTATTGCCTGATCTAATCTCGGCCACACTATCACGATCCAACGGCCAGCGACCAAGCCCACCACCGCACGACGCCTAGCCGAGACGCGGTGGCGCCATTGTTGGTGACAGTGATTCGGCCCTCCCGGTGATAAAACTTGATGGGATTAGGTGCTACCTAACACGGGCAACAAGATGAGCTAGATGAGGGCATCCCTACCTCGGATTGTGGCGGTGACGGCCCTGACCACACGACGGTGGAGTATAGCAGTGGTGTTTGTACTTCGGTGAGAAATCGGTCGAAGGCTGAAGCCTTAATCCGTCTAGCGATACAACGAGCGGTTTCCGTGGCGGCTGGCAAATCTCCCTGACCACCAGCACGACACCAGAACACGTGTGGTCCAAGTACGCTGGTGGCTACCCTATTTTCTCCGAGCTGTCGGCAATGGTGGCTACGGTGCTTGCGTAGCAGATGCAGGCGGATGAGACAAGGGGGTCGCGACGGTCGGCTTTTATGGCCCGAGGAGCCACGGCCGTGATCGGGTATCTCCTGAGTTTTGCGGCGGCAGGGTGGTTAGTAACGGCCGGTGATTTCCACGGCAAGCCAGTGGCGGCGACCGTTACTTTCGGGGCTGCCCAACACGTGAGAACGACAGCAACTAGGTGGGCCCGCCATGGTAGTGTCCCAGCGCTAGTTGGGCCGCGGAGATGTTGTTTCAGCCCAAACAACCGTGCAAGGGGAATAATCGAGTGGACCAAGGGGGAGAGTGGGGATAGTGGGCTGCGCGGGATGGGTATTTGGCCCAAGCATTGGTCTGCCCTTTTCTTTTTATCTAATTTGTTTTCTAATTCTCATTTCAATTCAAGTTTGTGCTTCAAATTCAAATTAAATTCAAGCTTCCTATTTCAAGTTTCAAATATCCATTTCAAATTCAAATCCCTATTTGAATTTTCTGATTTCCACTCTCAAATATAATCCTAATGTGAAGGTAAACCCTCTTTTCATTATTATTTATTTTTCTCCATATTATTTATTTAGTGGCTATTTAACTAAATTAACATTATTAATTGATTATGAATAGGAAAGGTTCTAGTAAATTCTCCAAAGGCTTTCAAAAATTCTAGAAATAATATCATGAATATATCTTTTTCTTTATTTTATTATTCATTTTTTACCAATTTTGGGCCTTACATCTTCCTTGCCTTAGCATTTTTATTCTATCTCCCATTACACTAGATAAATTTATAAGCATACATTCGTCTCCTTAATAGAAAGTAATATGAAGGTTCTTTGGAAGCTAAGCAATACAAAACTATGGCCCTTGAAAAAGGTACTTTATGCAGGACATTATTCATCTATTTATAGGGAAGATGAAACGCCTTTGTACACAATTACAGTAATGTCGACCAAGGCTTTACATACACTGTTTACAAACAATATCAAGAAAATAACGTATTTTCCCCGTCCTCGGCTTTGATTGTCTCAGCCTTGTTGTTCTATAGCTTTCCCTCTGGTTTGTGTCCGAAGTTATTGTCTTTGGCTGCCATCTTTGCTACTTGCGCATAGACAAAGCTTCGTTGTAGTTTTGATCAAAGATTAGCTTCGTTCGTTAGTGGAAATGTTCCTGAAATACACTTGTTTATACTGAAGCAACATGCTTGGTCTGTCTTCCACTATACAATTGAAACACAATTATGTAATACAAGTATTTTGAGGACCTTCATTAATGTAGGCCCCCAACAGTAGCCCCTTGTGGGATGAGTTCGTTTTTTCATAACAAGCTTACATCACAAAAATTGTAACTGGGAGGCCTTGCGCCGAAGGTTCGAAAAACACCTTTTTGAAGCTCGTTATGAAGAAGCAGCTCTGAATAGTGGGACCCAACGGTCAGTGAGTGCAGCAGTTAAAACCGAAAGGCTGCACATATAAAAGGGACCGACACCCAATGTCATTGTCATGAGTTTTTGCTATTTGCATTTACTGCTGCCAGCACTTGCTCCATCTTTGAAGCTAGCTTCGAACATTTTCGCCACTTTTGAACCAGCCTTAGCTAGTTGGAAATCATTCACTTTTCAATAGAGATGGTAGGAGACCAACATGTTACTGAGATGTCACTGACACCTTCAGCAGATGGGCCAGAGGCGAGGGTTGAAGGGTTTGCTTTAACAACGGGAGCTACTGTCTCCTAGGCCGAGGCTGGCTCTATGAATCCGTTTGAAGACAACGACAATATTGACAACGATGAGGACAACACAATCATATGCTCCACAAAGCTAAGCCACCTAGACTTCGACAAATCCAAGATCAAAGGAGGACATATTGAGGTACTTAACCGTTTTGGTTATGTTAACAATGTTGATTGGGTGCGATTTGGAGGTGATGACTTAGTGCGGAATCCAAAGGAAGACAAAGTTGTCATGTTTCAGAGCGCTTTCTGAAGGCTGGCCTTAGATTTCCTCTGCATAAGACAATAGTCACAGTATTGAAAAGTTTTAACATTTAACTTAATCAGCTCACCCCAAACGCTATAGTGCATATAGAAATTTTCATTTGGGTTGTTTGGAGTCAAGGGGTTGAACTTGATGCCGAAGCCTTTTGCGAAGCCTTCATTCAGATTCATGAGCTGCACTTACAGACGAAGGCGACTAGAGGCCTTCACAACAATTTTGGTTGCTATAACTTTGCATATCGAAGGGGCTCGATGTTTCTGGCTCTTGCATACCGAAGCAAGTGGCTGAATGAATGGGTGAAGAAGTGGTTTTACATGAAGAATGACTTGACTACGTAGGTCGATATAAAAGGCATTATTTAGACTCCTATTGTTACAAGCTTTGGTTATAAAAAGCCAATGTGCTATATCAACTTCGATGCCCAGGCTGCCATAGTTTCTTTCAATGCTGTTTGTATGCATATTGGAACGAGGGATCTTGTTCAAGAATTTTTAGCATTTAAGACCTAGCCACTAGCGGCTGAATGGGAAATACTGAAGATGTCTGAAAAAGATGATTCGGACACTGAGCCTAGGCTTGTTAGGCTTCGTCATAAGTATAAATTCGAAGATGAATTTGGAGAACTTAGTGATGGGTAGTTAGATTATATTGAAGCGAAATGTAATGAGATACTTGGTAATTATATCAAACCTGAAGCTGAAGCTTTACAATGGGCTTTCGCGGCTCGAAAAAGGCGTCGATTGAACCATGTCTTCGATGCTATCTGCTTCTTGTATCCTGACTATCCCATCATGGTTTAGGATTTGAAGAAAAGGAAGAAGAAGGTAACTATAAGGCGGAGCAAAGTTCCAAAGGTGCAAGTTGAATCAAGTCCTCAAGCCTAAGAGGAACTTCTGGTAAATAGGCTTTTTTGATCTTTGGTATACTAGTTATGAATTTATTATATTAATTTCTGCTTTGAATATTTTTAGGCTGCATCTGAAGCTAAGGTGGCAGCTGAGATTGAAGAACTCCCTCCTATGGGAGTCGAAGAGGCAAAAATTAAAGCTATTGCCTTGATAGCGCAAAGGGTTACACCTTTGGAGTCGCTTCCAGAGAGCAAGGTAGAAGAGGAAGAGGAGCAGATAGCTCCAGTAATAAGTTTATTCTTCGATGTTGACGAAGATGAAATTGAGGAGAAAAATACTGCCGGTACAACACTAGTACCAAAAAACACTACACCGCCTGCTGTCGATGAGACTGGTCCAAGTAGCCTAGGGCTTGAACAGGTTAATGCATCGGTAACACCTTTGGCAATTATGGTAGCCAAAGATAAGGGTTCCTTCAAGCCTGCCTTGGCGGAGGACAAAGGGAAGGGCCTACTAAATTTGGAGAGGCCAAAAGGCAATCGAAGATGATACACCTCTTGGTGAAGGACCTTTTGACCAAGACTTGGGTGGTCGAAGGTATCGGGTCCATCATGCTGCAGGGAAGGTCATGAGTGCGAAGGAGCTGGCCGAGGCTATCGGTTTCGCCGAACAACTTGGATACCCTTCGAGGTCTTACATCTTTGGGGGCGGGTGTAACACCCTGAATTTGGGGGTATAAAATTTCTTTCTAAATATCTACCAAATTTAGGTATTACCCTTTGTCTCTCTCTAGTCTCTCTCTCCCTTTTTCTTTTGAGTAGAATTATCTTAATTTAGTGAGGGTTTAATTATTTATTTTTGTCAAAACTATGTGAGTCATGAATTGTTGCATCATGCTGAGCCTAAATTACCCTTTGAATTGATGCACATGTTTGAATTGCTTTGAATTTGATACTTAGTTTGAATTTGAATTGAAAATCCTAGAGAAAATAAAAAGAAAAGGCAATAGAAATTCCCTAGAAAAAGAGAAAACCCAGTTCAACGCAAACCGGCCTAGTCCAGCCCAGCAGGGCTGCACACGCGCGCCTGCGCTGCTTGACAGGTGGGCTCCACCTGCCACCGACGGTTTCCTTCCCCCGCGCGCTCCCTCTCCCTCTCGCTGTCTGGTGGGACTAGGTTGTCGGCGCCAGTCGCCCTCGCCCACGTGCCCCCTTTTCGTCTCTGCCTCGTGGGCCGTCTCGTCAGCGCGATGAGCCATTTCCCGCGTGCCCGCTTCCCTCGCTGCCCCGTGGGGCCGCCCTGTCAGTTCCGCCTTCCCAGCGAACCACCATGGACCAGCGCGCACACACACCGAGATCCCTGGCCACGTAGCCTACCCACGCACCCCAGCTCCTTTTTGAGGACCGCCCGCACCCGCACTTGCTCCTCGGCCTCATTTCGCGCAAGCTCACCCTCTCTCGTGCTCTTCTCTCGCCGCTCGTGCTCACCGGAGTTCCGCGACCACGCTGCTGACTCTCATGTCCACCAGAAGTCGCGCGAAGCCATCCCGAGCGTCGTCCCGAGGTGATGAACTCATTCCCGTGCTCAGTTGCTCTCAATTTTGCCTTGTCTTAGCCAATTTGGCCTCGCTGGGGCTTGGTCGCGTCGGATCGCCGCGCCCGCATGGTGACTGGCCGATTCAGCCCTGCCCTGTACCCCCGCTTTGGTCCGTAGTGTTCCCCTTACCTTGTCGTAGCTAGTCCAAGCCTTAGCATGCCCTAAACCCCCCTCTCCCCGGCCGGAATTCCTCGCCGGAGTTGCCTGACCCGCTTGGAGTGCCTCCCCTTCGTCGTTCTCCAGTTTCTAGTCCCGTTCTTGCGACCGAAAGCCTGCTAGTGAGTTCGCCAGACCCTCTTCACTTGTTCCATCCCTCACCAGCGACCCTAGACCCCCAGCGACAACATCTACCTCACCTCCGGTGACATCGCCACCACGGAGGGAGCAACGCCAGTCACCGAGCTGTAAAGCGCTTGTGCCCTCCCATCGCAACTGTGCGTCCCCGATCCAACGGTTCAGATCTGCGGACATCAGTTCGCGTCCACGCGCTCTGCCCCTGGGCCCGGTCTATTAGTGCCTACGCCCCCTAGCGCTGGGCCTAGCTGGTCAGCCCGCCTCCCTCAGGTCGCTGACACCCCCGCCCCCTTGTCAGCCGCGCTCGCCCACCAATCTAATCTTGGCCGTTGATCGTGAATCTGACGGCTGAGGAGACCCTGTACCCCTTCATGCGGCGGTTTTGCTAAAGAAGCCCTCGGTTTTACAGGAATCAACCCATCGTCCTCTAGTTTTACTCGCAGACCCCTATTTTCTTGCAAACAGACCCTAACCTTTTTGTTAATCATAGAATTAGACCTAGTTTTGTATTTTAAACTTCATAACTTGTTTATTTCATATCTTTTTCATATGAACTTCAAATTGAATGATTCAAATTGCAAAATATTCATAGAATTATTCTCTGTTCAAATTAATTATGATCATTCATTGTCTGTGTGTTCTAATTTTATGCCTAGGCTATCGGTTAATTTATGTAATAATTTATTTATTTAATAAGATAAGTAAAAAGGAGAACCCTAGTGGTGAATATATGCTTAATCTTGTGAGATTAATAATAGGTAGTATATGGATTTATCCCTGGTTTAACTCTTATGTCTCGTTAAAATAAGTGGAATCAGGTTATGTAATCATGGTGATAAACAACACTTAGAGAATAACAAACCACTAAATGTGATTAGTTCACCCTATAATCTAAACTCCCTTTTGAGTTTATACTTTTCCTTTTGAGATGTGCTCCATTGTTTGTACATGATTGGTGTGCTGTTCATTTGTCATCTTCCAAATGTATTGAATCTATGATCACTTTATTTAGACGACGAGCAACCTGTGGTTCCTGAGTGTGTTGCCGAAGATCTTCCTGAGCAACAACCTAGTGAAGGCAAGTGTCCTCTGACCTATTATGTCCTACATACATTATAATTCACCGTCCCGAATTACTTAATTGAAACCTAAGGATTGACTAGTCTGTATTTACCTTATCCTTGTTTACCTTTTAGGTTATCATGGTTAGCTTTATGCTATTGCTTTAACTTAATCAACGAAAATGATGTGAACATTTATGATACAATGATGTTATTCCGATGATGATCTTGTTATATTTTAGGGGACTCGGGCCATTTTCCTGAGTACCTCTCCGTAAGGACCTGTTCGTTGAGTGACCACCCAAGATAACAGTGCAACCATGAGGGTGGAATGGGACGCCCTTAGCTAAGTAATTAGATGAACCTGGGGGTGTAGTTGGCTTTGCCGTAGGACCGCAATGGGGGCCAGGGCGTAGTGCTCGCTCTGCCAAGGGGGGGGGGGGTGCAGAGGTTTATTTGATTTGGTTTTTGTTAGTCACCCACATTGGGGAGGTGTACTGCATTTGTACGACTGACGAAACCTAACAAGCAGCTATGCACCATGGGAGTATTTGTAAAGGCTACATAGTGGGACCCTGCCAGATCACCTCAGTAGTGATCAATGGGGAGTCATGATCTCCGGGCAGAATGGGAATCACGACTCGTGGGTAAAGTGTGCAACCTCTGCGGAGTGTTAGAAACTGGTATATCAGCTAAGCTCACGGTTAAGAGCGGCCTGTGGCAGAACCACTCGAATTATTCTAGCTTAAGTGCCTAAGTCATGCCTCAGAGGCGCAACACACTTAAATCAGAATAACCCTTTAGTCCCTCAGATCTAGTCTCATAAAGCCACTTATCCAGGATCAAATACCACTAACTCACTCGATGGTGAGCCACAGAGAGAATACAATAAAGCAGGAAACCTCAAATTAAGTACTGGGATTATAACATAAATTGGAGTTTTTCAAGAAAACTGAAAAGAGTTCATAAGATAAATTGCAGCGGATAGTCGATATCATTGTAAGATGAGGAATAGGGCAAGGCCTAGCCCACTACTCCTCCTGCTCCTCTCCTGCTGGAGCAGTATCCCACTCGGCCGTCAAACCTGGTGGTAGTGTGGTAGGCCAAGTCACACCATCAACCATATCCTGAAGCGTACCTGCAAAAAATTATGCCACAAGCAAGGCTAAGTATACTAATACTCAGCTAGACTTACCCGGTGTGAGGAATCTACTCCTCTACCTCTAGACCATATAGCTGTTTGGCTGAGGGGTTTGTTTTTTCAAAAGCATTAGCTGAGTCTAAAATCAAATTTTAGCTTTTCCAATTCTAGTTTCATTTCATTAGCTAAGTTTGCTCCTTCTAAGCATACATGGTAACAATCATTTAACACAATCAACATGTTATCTCAAGTAAAACTGTGGCTGAACCTCCTAAGGTATCAGGCCCACATGCACCTATCCTTATCTCAAAGACCTAAGACGGCTATGCATGTGCACCAGATAACTTAACAGGATCCGTCCGATTGCCCCAAGGACACCTGATAAACCACTTACAACTAGGACCACAGGGTTAAGTAAACACAAATCACACACCAACATCTTGCAGCGGAATCTTATTACAAGGAGTATACAAGTTATAGAATCAGAGTAGTTACAAAAGAATTTCACTTTGAAATATTGCAAAACTTTTTGTAAGTTTGAAGTATATGCTAGCTTAAGTGACAATCCTCATAAGAAGATAAAGATAGGGTATACTTATACAAGAAGGCCGAGCCCACCGGCACTTAACACCATCATCAGCAGCACAAAACTATAACCTGAAAAACAACAGGGAATAAAACCCTGAGTATGGAATTACTCAGCAAGACTTACCCGACTAAAGAAAAGACTCTCAAGGGTATGCTGGCTAGAGGGAATCAAGGTATGGTTTATCAAGAATCAAAGACTCTGTTTGCAGAAAAACTTACTATGAGTGGATCCTTAAAAATCCATTTTTACTTGTCAAGTTAAGTAAAGTTACCTACATCTAAAGTTCTTTCTACCCTAGTTCAAGCACTTGGCCTACACTAGCCGTCTTTTCATTATCCATTTAGTTCACTGGATTGCTACGTGTAGGGGAGTGACCAAGTCTTCATGTCCGAGAAGTAACTGCGATCCGAATCAATTAATACCCAGCTGGGGATCTCCAATCACACGACATATGTAGCACTTAACCCTTGCATATGTCAACTCACCACCGAGGTTCTTAAGACCAGATCAGGTTCACGCCAACTGAGAGCACAAATACACCACTGTCCAGCCTCTTGCCACGGAGGGTACACGCTACTCATGCCATATCTCCACTCCCATTGCGTGTTATCTTATTCTGGTATTAGTCTGCCCGATGCAAAGCTTACCCATGATGAGGTATGTGACCAGTTAAAAGGTCCTCAATCATCAAGCCTACATCGACAAGGTCCTTAATCGACTCAGACGGAGACACCACACCGAGACTCCCTTCTCGTGCAATTCAACCGCCCGGTCTCATTTTAATCATTTAAAACCCAAATTTTGGTACGTGGTAGAGGTACATCTTTTCCAATGTTGAACCCATCAAGGCCCTGATGGATCCACCATCACAAGTTTTTCTTTTTTGAAAATTCCCATCCACTGAAGCATCACCTTTGTTTTAAAACAAAACATTTTGTTTTTCTAGAGCAAGGCTAAGCATCATAAAATCCTTTTCAAAAAGGCTATCAAGGAAGGTTAATCAATTTTCCAAGGAAGGAAATGCAGCAACGGTTTAGCACACAACTCCTACCACCTAATGCACCAAACAAGGTGATAAAGATTTTAAAACACAAGGAGGTGGCAAATGCACCGGGGCTTGCCTGAATAACACTAGGTTAGTGTTTGTTAGGCGATGTCCACTTGGCGATCATTCTTGTCCTAGCACTTGATTAGGCAGGTTCATTCCTCAGCATCACCATGCGGAGTAGCCCGCGCTTGGGGTCGACTTGGCTTGTCTTCCGCATCACGTGATTAATTAACGTACCTGAATGTAATGCATTGTGCACATGAATGCATATAGACAGAAATATCATAAACCTAAATAGTGCTACGCGATAGCGAATTAAATTCTTAGCGGCGAGGTGTTGTACCATTTCATACGGAAACACTAGTTATGGATATACGACTACGCAATGATTATGCTTTTCTAGATTAATCGAATCTAACGCAAACATCTCGAACAATCAACTATACACATTAATCATGATTAGCCTAAACACAACTTATCAGTTAATTAATTAAATTCTAAGCTGAGTGGTCTAAGGAATTTAAATCGAGAACAAGAATAAAAGCACATTACTTTTTAGACCACGCGACTGGATTAAATTACATACCACTCTAAGCTATCATATATAGCCTACCATTAATTTTATCAAACAATTATAATTCGTCATAAGTAATACAAATAATATTATTGTTTAGACATTTTAAATACTAAATTTAAACTTCATTCACTAATTTACCGTACGTCACATAATTAACATCTCAAACCTACCCAACGTGACTACTCCAAAATCATGAAAATAATCACATCACATTCATCGAATTAATTCAATAATTAAGCTAATGAAAATATGAATTGGCTTACCATACTAAATCAAGCTTGAATCCCGCAAGAACGACGACAAGCACTAGGTGAAGCTTTCAGCCGAACACCATGCGAGCTATGCATGCTGGCTTCGCTTTCTTCATTCGCACACATAAATTGCATCGACGAGCAGCGAGATCAGAGAGGCTCGGTGTTGGGGAAAAATACCAGAAACGACCAGTGATGGAGTTGGCAAATTACGATGGTGCTGCAGCGAAGCGAATAAAGCTAGACGACGGTGTGGTCTGTTGCGAGAGAACGCCGACACACAGCACGACGGATAGCGGGAGTCAATCAGCGAGATCCAACTACTGCGCGATGCGCATTAGGAACAAGCGCGCGGTAGCGGACAAGGTCGACGAGCCAAACGACACAGGGACAAGCGACGAATGCGTTTGGCGAGGTCGCGACCATGGATTACGGCAAGGTCGGCAGGGAAGATCAGCACCACGATGGCAACAACTGTCGCCCATCACCAACAGCACACGCACGACCGCCAATTCGGGACCAAAGAACGATGTGCGATGAGGTCGAGGATGAGCTCGAACATGGGGAACAGGGAGCAGCAACCGACCATGGCAGAAGGGGCTGCGCAGTGGCTAGGCAAAATCCGAGCAAGGTAGGTAGGAGAGGGATCCACGTGACATGGTGAGGGAGGAGCTTGGTCAGCAGCGCTACACGGCGGTGCCGGGAACGAGCAGAAAAAGGACTCGGCGCGGGAGTTCAAAGCGCCGTGGCGAGCAGAGGGGCACTGCCGCGCACAGGGAACAGGGCACGGCGCGGACGTGCGAGCTCGACGAGCAGAGGGGTGAGCAGGGCGTGAGCTGCGCAGGCATGCGCGCAGGGGACTTCGGCTGGGCACGCGGCAAACAGAGTGCAGGAACCCGCATGAGTAGAGGGACATAGTTGCTGGCGCTAGCAGGAAGAGAGAGTGATGCTGCGCAGGGAGGCACGCGTCATGGAAGCTCCGCCGGCGAGCAGGGAAGGAGCTCGGGCGAGTAGGGCAAACACCTAGGGAGCAGGGCGCGACGAGCAGGCAGCCATGGAAAGAGATCCGAGCGAGCAGAGAATAGGACATGTAGCTAGCTGGGAGGGCACGCGTGGAGCTCCGGCTGGCTAGGCAGAGTCGAGCGGTCGAGCGCCAGCAGCCAGGGAGCTCCGACCAAGCCAGTGAGACGACGAGGGCATAGGAAGTTAGGCTCAATCCGAGCCGGGCGAATAGGGAAGACGCGCGGCAGAGGGCTAGAGCAGAGACGCGGTGGCTAGGGAGTCCAGGGCGCGGCGCTGGGAGCTTGGCCGGGCGTGGTTGGAGAAGGGCAGGGCCGAGCGGACACCATGGGAGGGCCCAAGCTGGGGCCGGCGCTGAGGATGGAGGAGCAGGGGGTCGTGTGTCCTGGGCGCTAGCACTAGATGACCCAGTTTGGAGCTCGGCTGCCAGAGATGGGGACGAAGGTAGCAATGGCCGAGCAGAGAGGGAGCTGGGGAGGGAGAAGGAGCGCTGGAGAGAGAGCGCGATGGAGAAGAAGACAGAGGCTGGCGGCAGGATTTTTATCCCAGAGTTGAGCGGCCTAGGGGATGAGCTTGAAGGAGAAAAATCGCCAGCCACAACAGCAAAGGATAGGGACGGTTGGGGATTTCTTTAGATTTTTCTGTTTTTGTTTTTTAAAGAATTTTGCAGATATTTTTTGAATCCTGATTTTTGGCGCTGTACACAGGCCGACACGCTACATGAATACACATTTCCTTCTAATGATTTAGCGAAATAAATCATTTACCAATTACTTGCTGTCAGTACTAATTACAGTAGTATGGTTTGTTTCGGACAGGATGTAAATGGACCGAATTAAACGGACTTCGGCTTTAGTATTTTAATCTGTGTGATTTGACTAATATTAGCTGAAACCATATCTGCTAATGCACACATGATTTCATCGTCAAAATAGCATGCTGAAGAATGAATGGGATCATAATCTCACGCACGATTTCACTCAGACAATGCGCGATTCAGATTATTTTGCCCCGAAAAATTTAGTCGTCGAGTTCTAATTAATTTGCCCGGGATAAAATCATCCGAGTGGGTCGGGCTTCTGAATTCGTATTCGCATGAGCGATGAATTTTAAATAATCACCGGGCGCACCGATTTTTGGAACAACTATGTTCCGAACATCACGAAAATCTAGAAAGAGCCCGGATAGTAAAAATGATGTCGAACTCGCGACAGATGAAACCGATGCGATATTAAATTCGTGATAGATGAAGATGATTAAATTTTAGCATCTGTTTTATTCACTGATATTACGTGCTTAAATCCATACTCATTGTCGAGCGGAATATAAACACCTGGGGTGTTACAGCCCTCCCCCCTTAAAAGAATCTCGTCCCGAGATTCAGAGCGAAAAACTTTTAAGAGTAGAGCAGCATGTAACCCATGTTCATATCAGCGATAATCATGAGACATTTCCAAGCAAAGGTGAGTGTCTCAGGATGTCGTTTCTCTAGTGTACATAACATGTATCGCCTTAAGCTAATTTAGAGATGTCCAACAATAGAGACAATATCTGCCAGAGGAACACATAAGGTTCCATGTGTGCAGTTTGCTTTTTCTGATGATACTGTACTATTTGAGTCTGTTGAGCGAGTGGCAATTACGCGATTTTACCCAAACAGATCCAGATGCAACCTCTTGGGTAAAACACACAGAAAGAGGTTTACCAACAAGTGGTCATGGTAAGTTCATAGCACACGAGACGGGTGTGAATGTCGAATAATATCTCAGTTAACTCGTGTTAGCTAGAGAATCCGAGTCCCAGAAAATGATAGAGACCCGAAAAATCACCAGTGAAAGGTGCTATAAATGCTGACTTCGTGTCTAATCCATTCTATCAAGCACTAGGCATGGCTCGAATTGATCACATATGCTGGAAAAGCATACGTGAGGTGTTGGGGCGAAGGCAAAGGCGCCACCCTTCGCTCGAAGCCTTCGATGCAGCAGCTGAGCTAACAGAAACAAAACAGGCAGGGACACCCTTCGCTTGTTCTGCACCAGACGAAGACCGGCGACGAAGGGCATCCCACAGCGCGGCCTCGTCCAGCTCAGAGGCCCACGTGCGATCCGGCCCATCGTAACGGGCCCCGCGTGGCCGTCGTGCGTTACGGGCCTAATTTGTAAAGGCATCCCTGTAATTACGGTCTGTAACCCCACTTTATGGGAATATTCTGGGGATAACCTAGGTAGCTGAGGGCACATGCGTCCTTAGGTCAAGGCGCTGCGCTCTCAGGTACCTATAAATACCCCTGCACAATGCCCGTGAGAGGCCAGATTAACAGAGCTTTTGCCATCTAGCGCGAGTGCCCTGTTGACGTCACTGTTCACCCTTGTTGGATCCCCTTGCAACTGAGAGCAAGTTCCAACATTTGGCGCCCACCGTTCGTGCTACGAGAAAACCACCCGCGATGGCACCCAAGAGAGCTAACCCGAAGGCTGACGAGGCTGCGAAGGCAGCACTGCTCGCCGCAAGAAAGGGCAAGGCCCTCGCCCTCACCCAATCCACCCACCAAGAGGCCACTGAAGACGATGTTCCTCGCGCCTGCGAAGACAACACACTCCGCACCTGCGACCCTGAGGGACAACCGCAGCCACCCTCAGGCTTCGCACCACCGGAGGGCGCGGACCTCACCGAGGACGGTGAAGTCCTCGGCGTCTCAGCAGAAGAACAGCTACAGCTGCGCGCCCTGCGCCTCAAGAACCGCAATCTCCAGAGGCAGAAGGAGATACTGGAGGCCAAGCGCCAGCGTGTGTCCGCACTAGCCAAAGTGCGGCAAATGATACGCGACAAAGAGCAGAAGGCCCAGGAACTCGAGCGGGAGATTGCGCTGATGCAGCGCGAAGGCCACCTCGGCCTGCAGCACGAGTCACCCCTCCAGCAGCACGCTCAACTCGAAGACACGCGCGAAGGCCACCTCGGCCTACAGCATGGGCCACCCCTGCAACACCACGCGCAACCAGAGGACCCGCGTTTCCCCCAACGCGACCACACCTTCCCACACACCGCGCCATTCCAAGGGGTCAACTATCTCGATGAGCGAAGTCCCCTGGCGCCACACCTGCAAGTGACGCCTTGGCCAGCTAACTTCCGGGCAGGGACCTATCCCAAGTACAACGGCAGTACCGACCCGGCTCAATACATAATGAGTTATCAGGTCGCCGTTGCATCTTCCGGAGGGGACGACGCCACGATGGCGAAGTCTTTCATCATCGCCCTCGAGGGCCCAGCACTCACCTGGTTCACCAGGTTGCCTCCGCTGTCCATTGATTCCTGGAGAAGTCTCCGGGACAAGTTCCTGCTCAACTTCCAAGGGTACCGCCCAGACACTGACGCCCTGGCCGAACTCTCGCTCTGCAAGCAGCTGGAAAAGGAGACTCTGAGGGAGTATTACCGCAAATTTTTAACACTCAAATCACAGCTGCCCTCAGTCGATGACCAAATTGCCATCCACTATGCTATCAGTGGCCTTCGCGCCGGCGTCCTTTACAGCCACTGCATCAGAGATCCGCCAAAGAACCTCCAGGAGTTATATCAGCTGTTTGAAAAGTACGCCAGATCCGAAGAGCTCCACCAGCGCAAGATTGAGTCCCAAAGGAAGCCAAAAGATGCTCCACAGTCCAGCCGCACGTGGACAAGGACTCCGCAGCCAGACTCCGGTCGAGACGGCCGCAATCAGCAGCAAGTGCACAACATCGCCAACCAGCATCCCGCTGCTGACCCCCCTCGTCGCCAAGAATATCCCCCCTAGGGCCGCGGAAATGGCACTCGTGGTAGGGGCCGAGGGCGTGCGCAGCCGCCGCGCCGATTCTACTGCCTCTTCCATGGCGAAGATTGCGCCCACCAAACCAAAGACTGCCCCGAAACGAAGGCCACCAGAGACAGAATGGCACGGGCGAAGCCAGCCGACAACCCCAGAATTGTCGCGCACAATTACCAGCAACCCCCTCCACCATATATCCACGCTCCCGCCCCGCATCCACTGCACCACGCTTACCAACACCATCAGGAAGTACAAATCGTACCTCCTCCACCCCCACCACCACACCAGCAACATCAAAACATCCCTCATGCCCCAAAGCAGGAAGACTTCGCCGATCAACCATATCGCGGAGTCATCCACATGATAACTGGGGGGTCCAGCACTGACTTCGACACCAAGCGGCAGAAGCGGGACCACTACCGCAGCGTCAACCATGTCGCCGTCACGGGCCCAGTCGTGCAGACAAAGTGGTCCCACATACCGCTAACCTTCGACGCACGGGACGTCGACCTGCGCAGCGCCCCCCACTGCGACGCCATGGTTATCAATTGCAGCGTGGCAGGCTGGGACCTGCACAAAGTCCTAGTTGACAATGGCAGTCAGGCGGACATCATCTTCCTCCACGCCTTCGATCGCATGGGCATAAGCCACAGCCTGCTTAAGCCTTCGGACAACCCGTTGTATGGCTTCGGCGGCAAGGGCACCTTCCCCGTCGGCAAAATAGAGCTGCCTCTCTCCTTCGGTGTAGCACCCAATGCCCGAAGCGAGCAAATAACCTTTGACATTGTGGACATGGTATATCCTTACAATGCCATCATGGGCCGGGGCTCCATCAATAAGTTCGAAGCAGCCATTCACGGACTGTACCTATGTATGAAGATACCAGGTCCGTTAGGCGTCATCACAGTCTTCGGCAATCAACAGACTGCGCGCAACATAGAGCGGGACTTCGTGCCCGGTCAAAGAAACGTGCACTGCCTCACGGCCCAACGCGAGGTCCCCGCGCCTGCCAGCCCAACCAATAAGCAGCACGACAAGGCACAGCTGCAGAGCAACAACGAGACCAAGACTGTCCCCCTCGACCAGGCCACGCCCAGGCAGACAGTCATTATCAGCGAAGACCTTACTTCGCATGAAGAAGAGAAGCTCCTCTACTGCCTGTCCAAGAACAAAGATGTCTTCGCCTGGTCGGCCCTCGATCTGGTCAGGGTTAGCCGTTCAATAATTGAGCACAGTCTGGGAATCGACCCTTCGCTACGGCCGAAAAAGCAGCGGCTTCGCAAGATGTCCGACGAGAAGACGGAGGCCGCCAAGGCAGAAGTGCACCGCCTCCTGGAAGCCAAATTCATCGAGCCGGTGGCTTACCCCACATGGCTCTCCAATGTCGTGATGGTGCAGAAAAAGAGCGAGAAGTGGCGAATGTGCATCGACTTCACCAGTCTCTATAAAGCCTGCCCAAAGGACAATTTCCCGTTGCCGCGGATCGACAAAATAGTCGACAGCGCGACCGGATGCGAGGTCATGTCCCTCCTCGATTGCTTCTCCGGTTACCACCAGATATACATGAAGGAAGAAGACAAGGCTAGCACCAGCTTTATAACACCCTTCGGCACATATTGCTTCATCAGAATGCCGGAGGGACTCAAGAACGCCGGGTCCACCTTCTCCAGGCTTACCAAAACAGTGCTCGAAGGGCAAGTTGGCAGAAACATATTCACATATGTAGACGACATTGTAGTCGCCAGCAAGAGCAAGGAGGACCACCTCGCCGACCTCGCCGAAACATTCGCGAACATGCGAGACGCACAACTCCGCCTAAACCCAGAAAAGTGCGTCTTCGGCGTTCGCCAAGGCAAAATATTGGGCTACCTGGTATCACACCGTGGCATCGAGGCCAACCCAACCTAGATTCAGGCCATCTTAGACATGACGCCTCCGCAGTCCGTCTGGGACGTCCAGCGCCTGACAGGCAGATTGGCCGCTATCAACAGATTCATCTCCAGGTCCGCCGAGCGAAGTCTCCCCTTCCTCAAGACACTCCGTGGTGCAAAAGACTTCGCCTGGGGACCAGAGCAGGCGGCGGCCTTTGCCTCATTAAAACAGTACCTGACAGAGTTGGCCGTCCTTACCAGCCCCGACCCCTCGCTCCCCCTACTGCTCTATGTCGCGGCTTCGCCACATGCGGTCAGCGCGGCACTAGTGCAGGAGCAGACTGTCGAGGGCGTGGTCCGGCAGTGCCCCGTGTACTATGTCTCTGAAGTGCTGACACCGTCCAAGTGCAACATGATAGAGCTGGAGAATATTGCCTACGCAGTCATCATGTCGTCGCGCAAACTGTGCCATTACTTCGAAGCATTCAAGGTCCGAGTCACCTCAAACAGGGGACTCGGCGAATTATTCAGAAACCCGGAGGCATCGGTGAGGATTGCCAAGTGGGCGGCCGAACTCTCCGGCTACCACATCTGCTTCGAGCCCAGGACAGCTATCAAGTCTCAAGTCCTGGCAGACTTCGTCGTCGACTGGACTGGGCCAACAACACAGCCAGACCCGTCCGCAGAGAAGATTTGGACGATCCACTGCAACGACGCATGGTGCCATGCGGGGGCAGGCGTCGCTGCAGTCATCACCTCACCAGTCGGGGTCAAGCACAGATATGCAACACGACTCAGCTTCAATCTGGAATCCGACAGATGCACAAATAATATAGCAGAATACGAAGCAGTCATCCTCGGCCTCCGCAAGCTAAGGGCCCTCGGAGTCACCACCTGCATCATCAAAATAGACTCCAAGGTAGTTGCCGGCCAAGTCGAGAAAGACTATGCAGCAAAGGACCCCGCGCTCATGCAGTACCTCGCGGCCATCCAAAGTCTCAAGAGGCAATTCAAGGGGTTCACCTTGCAGCATGTGGATCGGGCCAAGAATGAAGAGGCCGACGCATTGGCCAAGGCTGCCGCCAGGGGCGAAACTCTGCCCTCCGACGTGTTCTTTCATATCATTGGCACGCCAGCCGTCCGGAGCCCCGAAGGGCTCTAGATAACCAATGACAGCGAGGGCCACCGCATAGTCAACCTTATCATGACCGAAGACTGGCGGGCACCAATAACCCTGTTCCTACAGGGGTATTATCATCCAGCCGACATCAGTGAGGCCAAGCGCCTCAGACATCGAAGCCGAGACTTCGCACTGATTGAAGGCCAACTCTACAAAAAGGGGTCAGTCAGCCAATGCTTAAGTGCGTCACCGAAGCCGAAGGCATGCAGATCCTACGTGAAGTCCACAGTGGCACGTGCGGCTCACACGCAGGGCCAAGGGCCCTAGCTGCTAAGGTGATCCGCCAGGGCTTTTACTGGCCCGCAATGATCTGCGCCGCAAATCGGGTCACACGGTCCTGCGAAGCCTGCCAGAAGTTTTCTCCTCGGTCAGGCAGCCCCTCGCAGTATACAAAGCTGATCGCCCATACATGGCCTCTCCAGCGCTGGGGCCTGGACATTGTCGGGCCCCTACCCACCGCTCAGGGGAACCTTAAGTTCGCCTTCATCGCTGTCGAGTACTTCACCAAATGGATCGAGGCGCGGGCTGTTTCTACAATAACATCAAAGACTGCCCAAAAATTCTTCTGGCAGAACATTGTCTGCCGCTTCGGAGTACCGTCCGAACTAACAGTTGACAACGGCAAGCAGTTTGACAACCAAGACTTCAAGGATTTTTGTTTCTCCATTGGCACCAAGCTTGCCTTCACCTCAGTCTATCATCCGCAGTCCAACGGGGTCGTGGAACGCGCCAACGGGAAAATCTTCACAGCTGTCAAGAAAATGCTCCTTGATGAAAAAAAGGGCAGATGGACCGATTTGTTACCTGAGGCAGTCTGGGCACTAAACACAACTGAGTGTAGGGCGACCGGGTTTACTCCTTTCCGCCTTCTATATGGATCGGAGGCCATGACCCCGCAAGAAATAAAGCATGGGTCCCCGCGAACAGTCCTGTCAGCCGTCCCCGACGTGGACGAGCCAACTTCAAAGGATCTCATTGACGGAGACCGAGTCCTCGCCCTACAGGCCCTAAACAAATACCAAGCCCAGACCAAAGCATGGCGCGACCACTAAGTCATCCCGAGGGAGTTCAGCGAGGGGGACCTCGTACTCGTCCGAATAGCTCGGACGGAGTCCAAGGGCAAGCTGGAGCCCAGGTGGGAGGGCCCCTTTATAGTCAAGACAAAAGCTTCCCCCAGCTCTTACAGGCTCACAACGCCAAACGGCGAGGACCTGGAGCACTCCTGGAACATCGACAACCTCCGCAAATTTTTTGTTTGACTCCTCAGGGCTGATTTCGCCCTTGTAATTCACCAAAACAATCTTGTACCGGCCCGCACTCTTTTCCTCCCGGGGGGTGAGGTTTTTAACGAGGCAGAGCCATGTAATATATGTGTGAAAAATCCCCTGCAAAAACATGCGTCGAAAAAAGACCGCGACGACGGTCTTCGACATTCGACCAACACGAGGTCACCGCGAGGCTCAGCGCTAGCCACCCTCGCGTGCGACAAATCCGCGCAGAAGTCGCCTAAGGGTGCAGCCGGACTAGCACAACAAGTGCGAAAAAATCGAAGTCCATCGCGAAGACTATCCGCGCAGAAGTCGCCTAAGGGTGCAGCCGGACTAGCACAACAAGTGCGAAAAAATCGAAGTCTATCGCGAAGACTATCCACGCAGAAGTCGCCTAAGGGTGCAGCCGGACTAAGCACAACAAGTGCGAAAAAATCGAAGTTCATCGCGAAGACTATCCGCGCAGAAGTCGCCTAAGGGTGCAGCCGGACTAGCACAACAAGTGCAAAAAAACCAAAGCCTACTGCAAAGACTGTCCGTGCAGAAGACACCTAAGGGTGCAACCGAACTAACACAACAAAGGCAGAAACGACAACATCAAACCGTCCGCGCCAAGACCAACTATAATCACACCAGCATAGCACAACAAAACAAACCAGACAAAGTCCACAACGCCTTCGCACACATATACAAGCGAGGGCACACAACTTCATCATACAAGCCTCTACATATACAAGCGAGGGCACACAACTTCATCATACAAGCCTCTACATATACAAGCGAGGGCACCACACTCTACATCAGCTCAACCTTAGGAATAATTCCCATCTCCCTATAATTAAATAACATTATCTTAAGCTCCTCACCCGCAAAAAGACTTCGCAGTTCCCCTTCACCTGTATTCACGGCGGCCGGCAAAGACAACAGTTCCTGCCGGCCAACCCCACTCACACGAAGCCGAGCCCCCTCCGCCCCACTAACTCTACGTTTCGCAACCGCCCTTCGTCGTCGTCGCCCGGTGCTAGGACCTGGCACATCTCCTGCGTCCACGACGTGCGGTGAAGCCTCCGCCGCAGCCACATCCAAGGCCGCAAAGTAGTCCAAGTCCTCCTCCGACGACTCCTCAGTCCACTCAACCGAGCTCCCAGAATCAGCACAATCAAAAAACTCAGATGCAGATCCACCACATTCATTACCATCTTCTGCGGTCGAAGCCGCCAAAAATTTAGTAGTAGCGGTTGTGTGCGCAGGCCCAAAATCTTGAACCTGCGCAGCAACCAAAATTCAGCAACATATACAAATTTCCCCAACCCTCTACACCCACTACGCCACCTGCGACGGCCCTGACGTTGCAGGAGCCTCCGCCGTTGGCTCCGCCGTTGCTTCCGCTGTCGTCTCCGCCGCCACAGCTGTGGGATCTTCAGCACTCGGCGCAGCAGCTGTGGAGGCATCAGGCGCGCCTTCGGCGACCTCTGGGGGCAGGTCTTCGTCGGCCGCAGCGGATGCGGGGGCACCCGACGCGTCTCCCGCAGTCTCCGGGGTCGGCTCCAGGGCGACCCCAGACACGGCCTCCGCCGGGGTCGGCTCCGGGTCAGACAGCATGCTGTTCAACGCCCCGAAGTCGTCGACCCTCTCGCCGCGCGCCGCCTAAGACAAAACACAGAAAATTCATCAAACACACACACAGCCTACATCCAACAAACACCAAACAAACGAAAACGTTACCTGAGCCCTCGCCGTCTCGGCCCGCTCCCTGACCACCTCGCGACCGTGCGGACCCCACATCCGGTCATAGATAGCTCCGGCGGATTCCTTCACTACGGGGTCCTCAACCTTAAAGATATCTTGCTCAAAATCTTCATCGACTTGGTCGAAGACCTCGAAGTGCCGGCACCCTTCGCGGGAGAGCGCGTTCATCGCCCCCTCGCAGGTGACTAGGGAGGCATACGCCATAAACCCCTCCACGACAGTGGGGAGTGCCTGCAACTCCTCCTGCACCCACTCCAGGCAGCGAAGTCCGGGCTCTCGGTCCGGCACATCGAAATCACCGGTCCCCGCGCCCAGCCCGCGGTATGTATCTATAAGCAGTTGGCGCGTCCGCTCTGCCTCCGCGCGTGACGCGGCCTCGGCCCTGTCCACGCGGCTCTCCAGGGCGGTGAGCCGCTCCTGCAGCTGCTCGGCGCGCTCCCTGGCAAGATTACCCTCCGCCAGTGCCAGGTTGGCCTCCGCCTGCGCAGCTTGCACCTTGACAAGGGCCTCGTTGGTCTCCCTCCTTTCCCCCGCCAGCTGGCGCCGGAGGGCAGCCTTCTCTTCCTCCAGGGTGGCCACCTTGTCCGCCAGCTTGCGACACTTGCTGTCGGCGGCCGATTTTTCACGGACGGCGTCAGCATGTTGTGTCCGAAGTCTCTCGACTTCGGCAACCACAGCTGCCGTGGGGGCCCCCGATGCAGTGCGGCTGGCGAAGTCAGCCACCTGCAGAGCAATCGTAAGACCGCGGCCCCAGCAAGCCGATATAAAAAAAAGGGACGAAGTCCAGCTCAGCGGACCTGACTTAGCGCCTCCGTCACCTCCTTCAGCCGGCGGGACGCAGCGCCCGCCTCATCCATGACAACCGCGAGGGCCGACACCTCGCCTCCGGCGCTAAGAGCCCCGCCCTTCGCCTTCGGCACTGCGGCAGCCGTCGTGGTGGCCGCGGCAGGCGCAACCATAGCGAGTTGGCCTTCGCCCGACCCTGCGACGTATCAACGAATAAATCAAAAAAAATTAATTAATAAATAAATAGAGCCAATGACTTACCACCGAGATAGTCGTCCACACTAATATCGGTGGCGAAGTCGGCGACACGTTTGCCCGACAACGGCAACGCTCGGGCCGCCTTCGCGACCTCCGCCACTCCGCTGGACGGCGGCACCGCCTTCGCCGACTTCGAGCCTCCGGCGCCTGCCGTTGCCTCCGGCGCCTTGCTAGATCCAGGGACGCCCGACTTCGCCGCCAGCGGCGGCCGGCCTCCGCCGGGGGCCGCAGCCTTCGCAGCCCCCCGCTGCCTCTTCGGCCTGGCTTCAATGAGCCTGACAGCCGCCTGGCGCTTCTGTGCAGCTCCCTGGCGATCCTTGTCCATCACTGCTAACACAACAATAGCAATATTCCGCCCGTAAGGAAAAACCCTCCATTCACGAACCATGCGAGATGTAAAAAAGTCCTCGCTAGCCGCACGGGGGATAGGAACATTCCTAGGCCAACAACCCCCGGTAACCCTCAGCATCCGAGCCGAAGACTCCCGGAGCTCGGGCGAAGACATCCTTTCCCCCGGGGCTACACACGTCCTCATCAACTCTCTAGCAAAACCATCAGAAACCCCAAGTCCTCCCATAGCAGTACCTAATTTTCTCTTTTTAGAGGATGGGGCGGCCGCCGGCGCAGGGTCGCCTCCAGTCCCCACCGCCGGCTTCTTCCCACGGCGATCCGCATCGTCTTGACCAGGGTAGCCGTCATATGGCAATTGATTTAATTCAAAAACCCTGTTCAAACGGTCATTCGACCCGCGGATATCCCAGCTGCGCTGGCCCTCTATCCTCGGCACGTAATGTCCAACGAGCCGCACCGCTCCATCCTCCGCCTCACGCACAAAGGCGGCCGGATCGCGGTTTTGCAGATTCAGGGCGAAGGCGGGACTCCGCACCACCCTTCCGCCATGGAAAGGCATCTGGCGAGGGCACACTTCGCCCAACGCCCAGCCATGCGCCAAGGGCCATACCCCGTACGCCACAAATTCTTCAACCAAGTCGCGCCCACTGCTCAGGCCGGCGGCGCACCGAAGGGCCCGTTCGTCCACATCCTCCTCCGCCACTTCAAAGGGTGGGTACGCTGAGTAAAAATGAGAACACATCTCGGACACGGGGAGTCCTTCATGGCCTTCGACAGTACCCTCAGCAACGTAAAACCAAAATTCATTCCAGTTGCCCCACTTGTTGCGGGCGCAAGGAACCAACTCGACTACCTGCATCGTGGTTTTGCCGGTCTTCGGCGTGAATGTGCAGGACCCAAACTGAGCAACTTCGTCTCCAATCATCCTCTTCTGCCAGTGCAAACAATAATACTTCGCAAAAACTTCGACCGATGGCTGTCCGCCGTACGAAGTCGTCGCCCAGACATACTTCGATAGAGCCACTATGGCATTCGGTGTCAGCTGATGTATTTGAACGTTGAACCTGCGCAGGACTTCGCCAACAAAATGGTGCGCAGGCAAGCGGAGTCCGGCGGCGAAGAACGCCTCGAAAACAACCAACTCGCCCTCCGGCTCGGGGACCTCCTCCGTCCCCGGGACTCGAGCAACTCCGCCGCCGAAGTAACCCAACCGCTGCATATCTTGCACGCGGACCGACGACATCCGCGATACGCCAAAATCAACAGAATCGTCGGCGCGCAACTCCTCCGCCATTAAACTACTCAGCGTCTCCTCAGACGAGGCGGTGGCCGGCGGCGAGGGAACGGCCGGCGGTGTAGCGGCAACGGAAGAAGACGAGGACGACATCGCTACGTACCGTCGGCGGCGGCGGGCGGTCTGCTTCACTCGAGCCAGATCTCCGGCGAACAAGAGCACGGCGGGCAGACGAGCAGCAAGACGGCGGAAAGGGCGGCTAGGGTTTTCGCGGAGCGCGGAAGGTGAAGTTCAAAAAGCGTCGACCCCCGCCCCCTTTTATAGGAAGTGCGCGGCTCTTCGGGAAACCCGCAATCCAACAGGGCGCGGCGCTTCGGGAAACCCGCAATCCAACAGTACGCCGTCAATCAACGGTCATATCAAAAACCTCCGCGGAACCACTTCGAGCGAGGGCAGCGTCTCCGCCATCTAGCGACGTCTTCGGCACCAGGTGACTTTGTCGAACTGGTCCCTCGGAGGGCAAATGTTGGGGCGAAGGCAAAGGCGCCACCCTTCGCTCGAAGCCTTCGCTGCAGCAGCTGAGCTAACAGAAACAAAACAGGCAGGGACACCCTTCGCTTGTTCCGCACCAGACGAAGACCGGCGACGAAGGGCATCCCACAGCGCGGCCTCGTCCAGCTCAGAGGCCCACGTGCGATCCGGCCCATCGTAACGGGCCCCTCGTGGCCGTCGTGCGTTACGGGCCTAATTTGTAAAGGCATCCCTGTAATTACGGTCTGTAACCCCGCTTTATGGGAATATTCTGGGGATAACCTAGGTAGCCGAGGGCACATGCGTCCTTAGGTCAAGGCGCTGCGCTCTCAGGTACCTATAAATACCCCTGCACAGTGCCCGTGAGAGGCCAGATTAACAGAGCTTTTGCCATCTAGCGCGAGTGCCCTGTTGACGTCACTGTTCACCCTTGTTGGATCCCCTTGCAACTGAGAGCAAGTTCCAACATGAGGCGATCGAGGCAGGACTAGAGTGATAATTAGGTGGTTATTCGTTGACTTGACTTGATTCTTGCAAGTACTTCCTTAGGATGGATTGAAGCAAAGTGAGTTCAAGAAAATCGATAAAACGATCTCTAAACTCAACCTTTGCTCTACAAGTTAGCTAAACCAACTTGTTGAACTACCTTTGACATTGAACAGGTCCTCTCAGTACCATCGGTAAGTCAATGGTCAAGAGTTCACTTTTGCTAACAGGTGATCATGTATTTGGGTAAAAATCCATTTGGTCATGTTGTTCATCCGTTTCTTCATGTGAGATGAACTGACTTGGTTAGGGAATACATGGATTAAATAAGAGAGCAAATGAACAAACTCCTGCATCTCAGCAGCAGGGGAAACAAATCTCCATTTTGAGAGCTAATCAGTTTTCTCTCGACACTAAAAAGCTCCAAGGCTTCACCTTTACACAAGGATGCAAAGGGACTTGTATGAGTAGTCACTACCAAAGTCAAAGGAAGAGAGACCACACATGAAAGTGGTATGCCCTTTTGATCCAACAAAGATGATAGATGTTGCTTGATTACTTGACAAACAACATAGAAATTATTTCAAGGGAAGGTCTATGGAAGATAACATGTTGATATAATCTCATAATGGATTATGACTACTAACTGTGATACTAGCGTGTGCCGAGTAGCGCAACCATGTGCGCACACACAGAAGGCCCCCGGTTTCGTCGCAGTATCATCAATTTTAGTCATAACGCCAATATCATACATAACCAATAAGAAATTGTCACACCCGTTTCTAAAGGGCAGAGCCGGGTGCATAGCATATGTGTGCCAGGATCTATTTCCACACATATGTTGACGTCATAAGTGTAATATATCAAAAGAACAATGCATAAGAGCGTAAATAACGATTATATTAACATATTACACTTCGAACAAACATAATGTCTTAACCTTTATTCATCAAAGTACAGCGAACATGGACATCCATCCACAGGAAGATGACCGAGGGTATCACTAGACTAGCATCCATGGAGTTCAGCATCATATCTTCATCTGCAACTTCTGATCAAAATTTAGCAAGGGTGAGCTCACTTATGGTCGGGGCTCAGCAAGTGGGGGGAAAAACTAATGCAAGTCTAACAAGGTGAGGCTGAGGTTGAGCAGTAAGCATTTTAGTTGGTCAACATTTTATTAACAACACCTGTCTTACTAATAAGTGTGAATCCCAAGTATTCCCATTAAACAAAGGCATAAGAATATATCAACAACACTTAAGTGAAACCACTTAAGCAAACCATTGGCAGATCATCGGATCTCGATTTATTTCCATCTTCAAGTTCAATTATCATGTGAGGAGTCCAGGCTGCTCTTAACCGTGAGCACGGCTGATATATCAGTTTTACACTTTGTAGAGGTGGCGCATCTTTACCCATGAGTCGCGATTCCCTTTTTGCCCGGGTTAGCTAGACCCGTATTCACTTCCGAGGTGAATGGCCAGGGTCTCACTACGAGGCTTCTCCCTAGAGTCCTCATTATGCAAATGTTGGAAATGGTCAACTGCATAAGGCACACCTATCGTAACCAACTTATAGTTCGGACTACAGGGTAAAGCTTTGGGAACTATGCCCGTATCCAATCTGCCTGAGCCGGTACTATAAGCGCTTGCCAGATGCCCCCGTTCCGTTCGACCACGACCAACACCCAACATAAGACTTCCCTAGTTATTTAGCCAAGACCAGAGCCATGATAGTTCTCATGGTAGCACTGTTTTCCCGGGTGGTCACTCCATGTTCCAATTAATATGCAATAATCTTGTTTAACCATCAGGTTAACAACCATAATGTAAACTTACCAAGTTTGGAACATTAATATCATAAGCAGGAGTGACTGCATAAAGTTAAGTTGTAGCAATAGCATAGCTACTAATGTAAAGTATAATTCCCACGTTTGATCAAGGAATAAGGTTGGAAAGGTTATCTAAATAGGTAACCCGTCAAATTATGCATATATATCCAAAAGAATAAACTTTATTAAATGTATTGTTTGGGATCAAACAGAGTATGTAGAGGGAGAAGTCCACTTGCCTTGCTTATTGAAAACTTGAGGTTCTTCCACGGATCGGAATAGATCTTGATTCTTAACTACTAGATCAACCACTAAATATCACACAAACAAACAAGAAGAGCAAACACCATTCAATAACATACAACATTCACCATACGTAAAGCTAAAAGAAAGCCTAACGAAAAGAGCATTCACTTTTCAAAAACATTACACGCAAGGGTTATAATAAAAAGGTATTCTTTTCAAACATGTGATCTATACTTTATAAAATAAGACATGAGCTTATAAATGTCTTAATATACAAATATTAGGTTCACCAAATTAATCTTTTATAAAACGTCATATGTGATATGTCTAAGATTAAGGGTTTATAAGACGATAAAACACGTTATAACGATATTAAATCTTTTTAACCTTTTAGAAAAGATATATGTTATATATCTAAGGTTAATGAGTTATGAAACACATTATTCAACATTACTTTTATAAAAAGCTCATAATTAGCTTAAACAACTTTTAATGTGAAAAGATCATAATTATATTATTAATCACCTATTTAACACAAGTTAGGTTATGGGCCTTAATGGATTTTCATGCAAAAGATAATAAATAAATAACTATCTTTTAATTTCATTAGAAAACACATAGCCTATATTATTATAATCGGAGTCAATATATAAAGTAACATTTTAAGTTATAAAAGAACTTAAACTCTTATTACTGTATTTTATCCTTTTAGGAAAAGCTAAGTAATTCGTATATAATGTGTACTAAATTCTACGAAATCATTAATCATGCCATAAACCTAGTTAAGAACAAATTGACTATAGGTTTGAGTAATAAATTATGATAAAGGATAATTAATCTATTAATTATCTTTAATTCTATTGTAGGTACAAATGATCTAATTCATTAGAAATGAAATTATATATAAACTATTATTTTAGTTATGACGATGTCAGTACTTAATTAAGCCATTATATCATTATTAGAAAAGTTATATGACATATTACTATTGTAAAGCATATAATTATATATATATATATTTAAATATGAGACTAAATGAGTTCTATGTGAAGGGATAATAAATGATTATCATTCTATTTTTATTAAGAAACATATGGTCTACATATTCTTTTAAGTTTATATTTAATACGGCTATACTTAAACGAATCCTATTAAATCAAAATCATGATATCTATTAAAAAGGTCATTTTTTTTAAATTAAAAACAAATTATCTACTTCTTTAATAAGAATCCTATGTTTATCAACATACTATCATTTTCTTTATTAGGAAAGTATAAGTGCCTAGTTAAGTCATTTTAACATTATTATAAACTCAACTATTTCGGTTTTCTCCTTTCTTTTCTAAATAGAATTTATACATGTAACTAAAAATTGTTTATTTAATTCTTCTAGCATTAATATACTAAGAATTAATTGTAAATTACTAAATGGGACTTTTAATAACCTATTCATGGTTATTATGACATAAATAAGTCTTTTACTATTCTAAGTAATTAAGTGCTATACTTATGAATACATTTATTACGAAAAGTAAAATCTATATTTTCATTCGACTAGAAAATACGTGACTTAGTGCCTATTTCGTTTTCTTCATGTCAATAAGTTTACACCTAAAATACTACTAACAAATATTATTCCACATACTAAAGCGAAATCAAATCTGTAAACGTTTTCTAGTATGAAAATCACGGAAGTAGTGAATAGTGACCGTACTCATTAAAATTATAAAATCATACGCATATTCAAAGTATTGTCGCGGGGTTCGATTTTGGCTACACGTATACATCGCATCTCTAAAAATCATACGCGTGAATCGCCAAGTCGCATAATATTACAACGATAATTCACAAATTCATAAATTAATTCAACACATGATGTAGACAATAAATTAACGGGTTGGGGTTATCTTCAACCTTGAGTGAACGGACAATGGCGAACGGCTCGATCACGCGATGGCGAAGGCTTGGTACGGCAGGATCGGCGAGGCTTGGACGAGGTTCGGGCACGTCTCCAGCGAGGCACGACGGCGAATGGCGTACGGATGCGGACAGTCCGACGATGAACTTCACGACGGCGAGCTGTGCACGGCGCAGGCTTTTGGTGTTGTGGAGTGAGGAGTCGACGATGTTTGACGTCGCAGTAGGGGATCTCTGGTGCGGGCACGAGCGGTAGTCGGGGTGTGGGATGTTGATGAGGAAACTCCGACGATGCGTTTGGACGGCGGGGAAACAACAACAGGGACCGGTGTCGCTGTGCAAGCAACAGAGGTTCGGCGACAATGGTTTGCAGTAGCGGCGAGGGAGAGAGAACCGAGAGAAGGGAGCGAGCTCGGGATAGGGAGAGAGAAGTCCGGCTCCATTTTATAGGCAAGGGCGAGGGGAGATGAGAAGGTGCGGCGTCTTCAAGCACCATGAATGACGTTCATGGAGGTAATAGAGGAGAGAAACGGACGAAATGAATATCCATTAACGCGGGGAGGAACGATCGTGTGTGGTGACGCTTGGGTGCGGGCTGTGCATGGCGCGGGGCACTCGGCCGGCTCGACGAGCGGCTTGGGCGCGCGCGGGTCGCGTCGGGCTCCTGAGCGCGGTGCTCAGCCCTGCGGCTTCGGGGCCAGGGAAGCAGGGGCTCGGGGTAACCGGGCGTCGCGCGGCGAGGCCTGGCGCGCGGGGTCGTCGTGGGTGGGCGCCTGGCGGCGTCGGGCGCATGCAGGACGCGGAGCGCGGGTCTGGGTGGCTGCGCGCGCAGGGGCACGCGTCGGGCTCCGGCTTGGCATGCTGGCGGCGGCTGGCTACAGGGAGCAGGGGCGCTCGCGGCTTGCTCCAAGAAACAGGGAGGCTGCGGCTAGGTCAAAGTGTTGGGCCCCTAGTGGGCTTTTAGGTTTAGGGTGTTTGTTTTTTTTTCTTTTTTTGTTTCTTTTCTAATTCTGAAATACGTATTTAAATAACCCTAAGATTTATGTAATTACACCAAACTATTATAAATAAAATATTTTTTTGACTAATAATTATTATATTATTATTTACTATGATTTTCATTTAAGAAGAAAGGCTATTCAATGACCAAAATCAATCATGAGCATCCAAAAATCATTCCAAAGGCAAATAAATGACACATGCTTAAAAGAAAATTCAATACCATTAGTATCATTATTAACTAAATGTTTTATTTTATTTAATGATTTTCATAGTGTTACAAATCTACCCCTCTTAAAAAGAATCTCGTCCTCCAGATTAAGAAAGGCTAGCAAGAAAAACAATGGTGATATATGGTTACTCATAGATTCTTGGTTCACGTTGAAATCCTCCAAACTTAAGGAACTTTCTTACTTCTTTGCTCCGAAATGTATACTAATCAAGCGACCTTCATCATCGTACTTGTAAAATGGTGGGTCTTCTGAACTATTGCTTAGGTCATGCTTGGCAGCTTTCTTCTTTATTCGGTCTAGACGCTTCTTGGGACATTCGCGAATAAGACGTCCTTCGTTTTTGCAGTAGTAGCAAGCACCTCTTGCTTTGAGTTCTTTACGAGTCAACTTTGCTTGACCAACAGGCGGTGAGGGTTGATTCGGTGTCTGTATCTCATGTAGCTGGGCCGGACTTGATTCTTCTGTTTGGGTATCCATATGTTTCGTGGCTTTCGCTTGAGGTGGACTAATCATGTATCCAAACATTTTTCTATTCCTTTTGTTGTTCTTCATTCCATTCATCAGATATCTCTGTGACTCATTTTTCTCATTCATAGTTGTTAAGGTAGGAATATTGTCGTTGGCATCATTTACTTCATTTCCATTGGGGTTCATCATCTAGTCAGAGGGTAAAAGAGTTAGTGAGACAGACTGCATAAGAGGCTTGTATGACATTAAGATAAAGAGCTAACACAACGTTTTAGTTTCCAATATAAGATTAGTTAAGGATGATTTTCGATTCCGCCTAGCTTCATCATACTACAAGAGTGTACAAGTGTTATAATCCTTAACAAAGGTCTTTTGAACTTTTTAGAGCATGATATCCAAATTGTCCAACAGTATTTCTTTGAGCACAATTTGAGAGAAAAACTTGCGCGGGATTTTAGGCCAACTAGAGTATCACATTGTTTGCATATAGCGGATGACAACATACTTTATTTCCTTATAAAGAGGCAAAACACAATAGGTGCGAGAGATTCTCCAAATTTATTCATATATCACTTAGCACAATTACAAATCATGAAAGGGGCAACACTTTGACACATTTTTTTTCTTCGTGAGACATACTCCTTCTAGCTAATTGATATATTATTCTTCCTTGTCAGATGTACCAATCTTCAGTGCTGGAGGTCGGTCGTCTTCAACTACTATTCTTTCTCCAGATGGAGTTTCCAAACACATGGTTCTCTCAGTATGTTGGATTACTGCCTTAGTTCTTTGTAACCAATTCTTTCCAAGAATCACATCCTTTCCCATTGATTCTATCACTAGGAGATCAGCTGGAAAATCTATCCCGTTGATTTTAACACTTACTTTTGGACATATTTAGTTTACTAACATTTTTCCTTCGGGTGCACTAATGGTCTTCCTTGATCTCAAGGGACACTTAAAAATACCATACTTTGTTGCAAACTGGGCACTGATAAAAGAATGTGTTGTACGAGGATCATACAACACGGTGGCAATGGTTGTGTGAATGACTAGTGTTCCAAAAATTACTGCATCATCATATGGAATAGTTTCTGTCACTGCATAACTTATCCTTCCTTTGGTCTCTTTCCGTTGTTTATTCTTTGTTGATGCATGGGTTTGATGGTGTTGTCTTTTCTTTTGGACCTTATTGATCTCCACATCCTTCTTAGGACAACCATTAACAAATGGTCGGTATCACCACAGCCAAAGCAAGCACGACTTGATAAGTTACATGGTGGAGTTGTCTTTATGGTGTTGGTAGAAGTTTCTGTGCATTTTTGTTCATATTCCATGTCTGAAGACTGAGATAGCTTAATCTCGGAGGTGATCTGTAGTGAACTCTTCTCAGGACAGTTACGGAAGTAATGACCTTCATGTTCACATTGATAGCAAGCTTTTCTTGAAGTTATTTCTTGACTTTTTCCATGTTTCCCTTTTTGTTTCTTGGATCTGATGCGACAATGAGGCTAAAACTGTGTACAAGTAATAGTCCATCCATCAATGTAACACTCCTATGTTTCTTCATGGGGCTGGGCATCCTTGTTGATGTTTCCTTTTTGAAATACCTGACAATTCATCGTCTGACAGTGCATCTGCTATTAGTTGTTCTTGGGGAGACCATTGTCTTTTTATACCAGAAAACAAAATCCGGTTCTTCAGTTTTGTAGTTTTACTTTCGTTTGTACTGATCTGGCGACAAGGAATTCCATAGTACTCACAACAACAACATGTTCCAAGTTCCCTTGTCTGCTGGTTTGGTAGTGCATCCTTTTGTGTCTTGAATGTCTGTTCATCAGTTGTTTTATTTATAGTGTTGTTTTGACTTGCCAACACACCACATTCTTTGCATTTAGTGACATCACTTGTAGTTGACATTCCAAGGTCTGACATCTGTATGGGTATGGGAGAATGGAAGGGACGAAAGGGTTGAGCAAAGACAGATTGTAGAGAGCAGAGAAAACCCATCTATTTAAGGTTTTACCTAGCTAATTGATGCCATTGTGGACAAAAGTCACACAATACACCAACAATCATTTCAAAGAAGCAAATCAAACATAAACACAAAGGACAATGAACTCAAGCATACCAGCACAACACAATCCAATTCTACTCATTCAACCAAAACAAAAGGTGAGACAAGGTTTGGAATAAGAAAGATATTATAAAGTCAAGGAGTTAGGTAAGAATTATCAAGGAGTTAGACAAGACATATTTGTCGGTGGCCAATAGTGAAATAAGATAATCATGAACTATTAAAGTCAGGATAAATGATACAACCAAGGATATAAAGTGAGTCAGGGAGAAAGCATTATCAAGGGGAAAAGTAGAGAGGCAAAGGTTTAATATATATCAAGGTAGATATTGCACAAAGGATGGCAATACAATGGCAAGAAAACAAAAGTATAAGAAGTCAAGGGTTATATAACAATATTAGGGATTAGAAAACCACTGTAATATAATATAATATCGCCCTTACCGATCTAGTCGAAAATCTTAATGCTAAAGTACAATCCTATCAACATAACCACGAAGTCAAATAGATCCAGGGGATCCATAACAAAACTTCTTGCGAAGTGGGGATAAGACAATGAATAGGGCATCGTCGATAGCTTCGAAAAGGTTTCTTCTAGCAAACTTCGCTTCAAGTTTTGCAATCCTAGCTTGATCATCTTGCAATGCTTCTCATTAGAACATTCTGATAGACAAAGAATCAGACAAGAAGAGTTGAAGATAAAAGAGACGAGTTTTGATATAAAGTAAGTTTTTATGAAGACAATTAAGTCAAGTTTTGAACGACTAACTGGGCTTTCCATTTCTAACTAATCTAGCGACCTACGGTCACATTACTTTGATACCACTTCTGTCACACCCGTTTCTAAAGGGCAGAGCCGGGTGCATAGCATATGTGTGCCAGGATCTATTTCCACACATATGTTGATGTCACAAGTGTAATATATCAAAAGAACAATGCATAAGAGCGTAAATAACGATTATATTAACATATTACACTTCAAACAGACATAATGTCTTAACCTTTATTCATCAAAGTACAGCGAACATGGACATCCATCCACAGGAAGATGACCGGGGGTATCACTAGACTAGCATCCATGGAGTTCAGCATCATATCTTCATCTGCAACTTCTGATCAAAATTAAGCAAGGGTGAGCTCACTTATGGTCGGGGCTCAGCAAGTGGGGGAAAAACTAATGCAAGTCTAACAAGGTGAGGCTGAGGTTGAGCAGTAAGCATTTTAGTTGGTCAACATTTTATTAACAACACCTGTCTTACTAATAAGTGTGAATCCCAAGTATTCCCATTAAACAAAGGCATAAGAATATATCAACAACACTTAAGTGAAACCACTTAAGCAAACCATTGGCAGATCATCGGATCTCGATTTATTTCCATCTTCAAGTTCAAATATCATGTGAGGAGTCCAGGCTGCTCTTAACCGTGAGCACGGCTGACATATCAGTTTTACACTCTGCAGAGGTGGCACATCTTTACCCATGAGTCGCGATTCCCTTTTTGCCCGGGTTAGCTAGACCCGTATTCACTTCCGAGGTGAATGGCCAGGGTCTCACTACGAGGCTTCTCTTTAGAGTCCTCATTACGCGAATGTTGGAAATGGTTAACTGCATAAGGCACACCTACCGTAACCAACTTATAGTCCGGACTACTAGGGTAAAGCTTTGGGAACTATGCCCGTATCCAATCTACCTGAGCCAGTACTATAAGCGATTGCTAGATGCCCCCGTTTCGGTCGACCACGACCAACACCCAACATAAGACTTCCCTAGTTATTTAGCCAAGACCAGAGCCATGATAGTTCTCATGGTAGCACTGTTTTTCCCGGGTGGTCACTCCATGTTCCAGTTAATATGCAATAATCTTGTTTAACCATCGGGTTAACAACCATAATGTAAACTAACCAAGTTTGGAACATTAATATCATAAGCAGGAGTGACTGCATAAAGTTAAGTTGTAGCAATAGCATAGCTACTAATGTAAAGTATAATTCCTAGGTTTGATCAAGGAATAAGGTTGGAAAGGTTATCTAAATAGGTAACCCGTCAAATTATGCATATATATCCAAAAGAATAAACTTTATTAAATGTATTGTTTGGGATCAAACAGAGTATGCAGAGGGAGAAGTCCACTTTCCTTGCTTATTGAAAACTTGAGGTTCTTCCACGGATCGGAATAGATCTTGATTCCTAACTACTAGATCAACCACTGAATATCACACAAACAAACAAGAAGAGCAAACACCATTCAGTAACATACAACATTCACCATACGTAAAGCTAAAAGAAAGTCTAACGAAAAGAGCGTTCGCTTTTCAAAAACATTACACGCAAGGGTTATAATAAAAAGGTATTCTTTTCAAACATGTGATCTATACTTTATAAAATAAGACATGAGCTTATAAATGTCTTAATATACAAATATTAGTTTCACCAAATTAATCTTTTATAAAACGTCATATGTGATATGTCTAAGATTAAGGGTTTATAAGACGATAAAACACGTTATAACGATATTAAATCTTTTTAACCTTTTAGAAAAGATATATGTTATATATCTAAGGTTAATGAGCTATGAAACACATTATTCAACATTACTTTTATAAAAAGCTCATAATTAGCTTAAACAACTTTTAATGTGAAAAGATCATAATTATATTATTAATCACCTATTTAAGACAAGTTAGGTTATGGGCCTTAAGTGAATTTTCATGCAAAAGATAATAAATAAATAACTATCTTTTAATTTCATTAGAAAACACATAGCCTATATTATTATATTCGGAGTCAATATATAAAGTAACATTTTAAGTTATAAAAGAACTTAAACTCTTATTACTGTATTTTATCCTTTTAGGAAAAGCTAAGTGATTCGTATATAATGTGTACTAAATTCTATGAAATCATTAATCATGCCATAAACCTAGTTAAGAACAAATTGACTATAGGTTTGAGTAATAAATTATGATAAAGGATAATTAATCTATTAATTATCTTTAGTTCTATTGTAGGTACAAATGATCTAATTCATTAGAAATGAAATTATGTATAAACTATTATTTTAGTTATGATGATGTGAGTACTTAATTAAGCCATTATATCATTATTAGAAAAGTTACATGACATATTACTATTGTAAAGCATATAATTATGGATACTTAAATATGAGACTAAATGAGTTCTATGTGAATGGATAATAAATGATTATCATTCTGTTTTTATTAAGAAACATATGGTCTACATATTCTTTTATGTTTCTATTTAATATGGCTATACTTAAACGAATCCTATTAAATCAAAATCATGATATCTATTAAAAAGGTCATTTTTTAAAATTAAAAATAAATTATCTACTTCTTCAATAAGAATCCTATGTTTATCAACATACTATCATTTTCTTTATTAGGAAAGTATAAGTGCCTAGTTAAGTCATTTTAACATTATTATAAACTCTACTATTTCGGTTTTCTCCTTTCTTTTCTAAATAGAATTTATACATATAACTAAAAATTGTTTATTTAATTCTTCTAGCATTAATATACTAAGAATTAATTGTAAATTACTAAATGGGACTTTTAATAACCTATTCATGGTTATTATGACATAAATAAGTCTTTTACTATTCTAAGTAATTAAGTGGTATACTTATGAATACATTTATTATGAATAGTAAAATCTATATTTTCATTCGACTAGAAAATACGTGACTTAGTGCCTATTTCGTTTTCTTCGTGTTAATAAGTTTACAACTAAAATACTGCTAACAAATATTATTCCACATATTAAAGCGAAATCAAATCTGTAAATGTTTTCTAGTATGAAAATCACGGAAGTAGTGAATAGTGACCGTACTCATTAAAATTATAAAATCATACGCATATTGTAATACCCAACTTGTAATTTGTGGAGGATAACCTAAAAGGAGAAATGATATTCCTTTGCATATATGTGTGTTATCCATATTTATCATTCCATGAGAACATCACATGAAAAACAAATAAATAAATAACAAAAGATACCCAAAAACAAATTATGCATCATGCTGGGATTTTATTTTGTGTGTATTTTGTGACAACATAAAATAATTTGAAGAAGAAATATATTAAATTCCTAAAATAGAAATTGGAAAATAAAATAAATTCTTGAATCTAGAAAAGAGAAGAAAATGGTGTGGATAAAAATAAGTAAATAATAATATTGTAGAAGTTATATTTATTGGAAAATTTTAAGTTCAAAACATAAGTGAATTGGAATTTGGATTTGAATTTGGATCCACACACAAATTTGGAGTTTAAATGAAAAACTAAAAAAAAATGATGACAGACTCGACTTGGGTCGAATTCCCTGTCTCGGCCCACAAACTCTCTCTTCGCGCGGCCCAGAACCCCCTTATGTCTGCCATGCGCCGACAATCGGGCCCCATCGGGCAGTCACTTGCCGCGCCTTACTCTCTGTCTAGCGGGCCCGGGGCGCCAGGGTCGTCGTCCACTGTTGGGGCGAAGGCAAAGACGCCACCCTTCGCTCGAGGCCTTCGCTGTAGTCGCCGATCCGACGGAGACAAAACGGTCAGGGACACCCTTCGCTTGATACGGCATCAGACGAAGGCCCGCTACGAGGTCTTCCCACCGAGCGGCCTCATCCAGCTCGGAGGCCCACGTATGCTCCGGCCCATCGCAACGGGCCTTGCGTGGCCGCTGTGCGTTACGGGCCTAATTTGTAAAGGCGTTCCTGTAATTACAGTCTGTAACCCTGCTTTATGGGAATATTTTGGGGATAACCTAGGTAACTGAGGGCACATGCGTCCTTAACACAAGGCGCTGGGCGCTCAGGTACCTATAAATACCCCCGCACAGTGCCCGTGAGAGGCCAGATTAACAGAGCTATTGCCATCTAACGCAAGAACCCTGTTGACGTCACTGTTCACCCTTGTTGGATCTCCTTGCAACTGAGAGCAAGTTCCAACATTTGGCACCCACCGTTCGTGCTACGAGAAAACCACCCGCGATGGCACCCAAAAGAGCTAACCCGAAGGCTGACGAGGCTGCGAAGGCAGCACTGCTCGCCGCAAGAAAGGGCAAGGCCCTTGCCCTCACCCAATCCACCCACCAAGAGGCCACTGAAGACGAGGTTCCCCACACCTGCGAAGACGACACTCTCCGCACCTGCGGCCCTGAGGGACAACCGCAGGCCACCCTCACTCAGGCTTCGCACCACTGGAGGGCGCGGACCTCACCGAGGACGGTGAAGTCCTCGGCGTCTCAGCGGAAGAACAGCTACAGCTGCGCGCCCTGCGCCTCAAGAACCGCAATCTCTAGAGGCAGAAGGAGATACTGGAGGCCAAGCGCTAGCGCGTGTCCGCACTAGCCAAAGTGCGGCAAATGATACGCGACGAAGAGCAGAAGGCCCAGGAACTCGAGCGGGAGATTGCGCTGATGCAGCGTGAAGGCCACCTCGGTCTGCAGCACGAGCCACCCCTCCAGCAGCGCGCACAACTCGAAGACACGCGCGAAGGCCACCTCGGCCTGCAGCATGGGCCACCCCTGCAACACCACGCGCAACCGGAGGACCCGCGTTTCCCCCAGCGCGACCACACCTTCCCGCACGCCGCGCCATTCCAAGGGGTCAACTACCTCGACGAGCGAAGTCCCCTGGCGCCACACCTGCAAGTGACGCCTTGGCCAGCTAACTTCCGGGCAGGGACCTATCCCAAGTACAACGGCAGCACCGACCCGGCACAATACATAATGAGTTATCAGGTCGCCATTGCATCTTCCGGAGGGGACGACGCCACAATGGCGAAGTCTTTCATCATCGCCCTCGAGGGCCCAGGACTCACCTGGTTCACCAGGTTGCCTCCGCTGTCCATTGATTCCTGGAGAAGTCTCCGGGACAAGTTCCTGCTCAACTTCCAAGGGTACCGCCCAGACACCGACGCCCTGGCCGAACTCTCGCTCTGCAAGCAGCTGGAAAAGGAGACTCTGAGGGAGTATTACCGCAAATTTTTAACACTCAAGTCACAGCTGCCCTCAGTTGATGACCAGATCGCCATCCACTACGCTATCAGTGGCCTTCGCGCCGGCGTCCTTTACAGCCACTGCATCAGAGATCCGCCAAAGAACCTCTAGGAGTTATATCAGCTGTTTGAAAAGTACGCCAAATCCGAAGAGCTCCACCAGCGCAAGATTGAGTCCCAAAGAAAGCCAAAAGACGCTCCACAGTCCAGCCGCACGTGGACAAGGACTCCGCAGTCGGATTCCGGTCGCGACGGTCGCAGTCAACAGCAAGTACACAACATCGCCAACCAGCATCCCGCTGTTGACCCCCCTCGTCGCCAGGAATATCCCCCCAGGGCCGCGGAAATGGAACTCGTGGTAGGGGCCGAGGGCGTGCGCAGCAGCCGCGCCGATTCTACTGCCTCTTCCATGGCGAAGATTGCGCCCACCAAACCAAAGACTGCCCCGAAACGAAGGCCACCAGAGACAGAATGGCACGGGCGCAGCCAGCCGACAACCCCAGAATTGTCGCGCACAATTACCAGCAAACCCCTCCACCATATATCCACGCTCCCGCCCCGCATCCACCGCACCACGCTTACCAACACCATCAGGAAGTACAAATCGTACCTCCTCCACCCCCACCACCACACCAGCAACATCAAAACATCCCCCATGCCCCAAAGCAGGAAGACTTCGCCAATCAACCATATCGCGAAGTCATCCACATGATAACTGGTGGGTCCAGCACTGACTTCGACACCAAGCGGCAGAAGCGGGACCACTACCGCAGCATCAACCATGTCGCCGTCACTTGCCCAGTCGTGCAGACAAAGTGGTCCCACATACCGCTAACCTTCAACGCATGAGACGTCGACCTGCGCAGCGCCCCCCACTGCGACGCCATGGTTATCAATTGCAGCGTGGCAGGCTGGGACCTGCACAAAGTCCTAGTTGACAACGGCAGTCAGGCGGACATCATCTTCCTCCACGCCTTTGATCGCATGGGCATAAGCCACAGCCTGCTTAAGCCTTCGGACAACCTGTTGTATGGCTTCGGCGGCAAGGGCACCTTCCCCGTCGGCAAAATAGAGCTGCCTCTCTCCTTCGGGCACCCAATGCCCGAAGTGAGCAAATAACCTTTGACATTGTGGACATGGTATATCCTTACAATGCCATCATGGGCCGGGGCTCCATCAATAAGTTCGAAGCAGCCATTCACGGACTGTACCTATGCATAAAGATACCAGGTCCGTTAGGCGTCATCACAGTCTTCGGCAATCAACAGACTGCGCGCAACATAGAGCGGGACTTCGTGCCCGGTCAAAGAAACGTGCACTGCCTCACGGCCCAACGCGAGGTCCCCGCGCCCGCCAGCCCAACCAATAAGCAGCACGACAAGGCACAGCTGCAGAGCAACGACGGGACCAAGACTGTCCCCCTCGACCAGGCCACGCCCAGGCAGACAGTCATTATCAGCGAAGACCTTACCTCGCATGAAGAAGAGAAGCTCCTCTGCTGCCTGTCCAAGAACAAAGATGTCTTCGCCTGGTCGGCCCTCGATCTGGTCGGGGTTAGCCGTTCAATAATTGAACACAGTCTGGGAATCGACCCTTCGGTAAGGCCGAAAAAGCAGCGGCTTCGCAAGATGTCCGACGAGAAGACGGAGGCCGCCAAGGCAGAAGTGCACCGCCTCCTTGAAGCCAAATTCATCGAGCCGGTGGCTTACCCCACATGGCTCTCCAATGTCGTGATGGTGCAGAAAAAGAGCGGGAAGTGGCGAATGTGCATCGACTTCACCAGTCTCAATAAAGCCTGCCCAAAGGACAATTTCCCGTTGCCGCGGATCGACAAAATAGTCGATAGAGCGGCCGGATGCGAAGTCATGTCCCTCCTCGACTGCTTCTCCGGTTACCACCAGATATATATGAAGGAAGAAGACAAGGCTAGCACCAGCTTTATAACACCCTTCGGCACATATTGCTTCATCAGAATGCCGGAGGGACTCAAGAACGCCGGGTCCACCTTCTCCAGGCTTACCAAAACAGTGCTCGAAGGGCAAGTTGGCAGAAACATATTCACATATGTGGACGACATTGTCGTCGCCAGCAAGAGCAAGGAGGACCACCTCGCCGACCTCGCCGAAACATTCACGAACATGCGAGACGCACAACTCCGCCTAAACCCGGAAAAGTGCGTCTTCGGCGTTCGCCAAGGCAAAATATTGGGCTACCTGGTATCACACCGCGGCATCAAGGCCAACCCAACCAAGATTCAGGCCATCATAGACATGACGCCTCCGCAGTCCGTCAGGGACGTCCAGCGCCTGACAGGCAGATTGGCCGGTCTCAACAGATTCATCTCCAGGTCCGCCGAGCGAAGTCTCCCCTTCCTCAAGACACTCCGTGGTGCAAAAGACTTCGCCTGGGGACCAGAGCAGGCAGCGGCCTTCGCCTCATTAAAACAGTACCTGACAGAGTTGGCCGTCCTTACCAGCCCCGACCCCTCGCTCCCCCTGCTACTCTACGTGCGGCTTCGCCACATGCGGTCAGCGCGGCACTAGTGCAGGAGCAGGCTCTCAAGGGCGTGGTCCGGCAGTGCCCCGTGTACTATGTCTCCGAAGTGCTGACACCGTCCAAGTGCAACATGACAGAGCTAGAGAAGATTGCCTACGCAGTCGTCATGTCGTCGCGCAAACTGTGCCATTACTTCGAAGCATTCAAGGTCCGAGTCACCTCAAACAGGGGACTCGGCGAATTATTCAGAAACCCGGAGGCATCGGTGAGGATTGCCAAGTGGGCGGCCGAACTCTCCGGCTACCACATCTGCTTCGAGCCCAGGACAGCCATCAAGTCTCAAGTCCTGGCAGACTTCGTCGTCGACTGGACTGGGCCAACAACACAGCCAGACCCGTCCGCAGAGAAGATTTGGACGATCCATTGCGACGGCGCATGGTGCCATGCGGGGGCAGGCGTCGCTGCAGTCATCACCTCACCAGTCGGGGTCAAGCACAGATATGCAGTACGCCTCAGCTTCAATCTGGAATCCGAGAATGAAGAGGCCGACGCATTGGCCAAGGCTGCCGCCAGGGGCGAAACTCTGCCCTCCGACGTGTTCTTTCATGTCATCGGCACGCCAGCCGTCCGGAGCCCCGAAGGGCTCCAAATAACCAATGACAGCGAGGGCCACCGCATAGTCAACCTTATCATGACCGAAGACTGGCGGGCACCAATAACCCTGTTCCTACAGGGGTATTATCATCCAGCTGACATCAGTGAGGCCAAGCGCCTCAGACATCGAAGCCGAGACTTCGCACTGATTGAAGGCCAACTCTACAAAAAAGGGGTCAGTCAGCCAATGCTTAAGTGCGTCACCGAAGCCGAAGGCATCCAGATCCTACGCGAAGTCCACAGTGGCACGTGCGGCTCACACGCAGGTCCAAGGGCCCTGGCTGCCAAGGTGATCCGCCAAGGCTTTTACTGGCCCGCAATAATCTGCGCCACAAATCGGGTCACAAGGTCCTGCGAAGCCTGCCAGAAGTTTTCTCCTCGGTCAGGCAGCCCCTCGCAGTATACAAAGCTGATCGCCCACACGTGGCCTCTCCAACGCTGGGGCCTGGACATCGTCGGGCCCCTACCCACCGCTCAGGGGAACCTTAAGTTCGCCTTCGTCGCTGTCGAGTACTTCACCAAATGGATCGAGGCAAGGGCTGTTTCTACAATAACATCAAAGACTGCCAAAAAATTCTTCTGGCAGAACATTGTTTGCCGCTTCGGAGTACCGTCCGAACTAACAGTTGACAACGGCAAGCAGTTTGACAACCAAGACTTCAAGGATTTTTGTTTCTCCATTGGCACCAAGCTTGCCTTCGCCTCAGTCTATCATCCGCAGTCCAACGGGGTCGTGGAACGCGCCAACGGGAAAATCTTCACAGCTGTCAAGAAGATGCTCCTTGATGAAAAAAAGGGCAGATGGACCGATTTGTTACCTGAGGCAGTCTGGGCACTAAACACGACTGAGTGCAGGGCGACCGGGTTTACTCCCTTCTGCCTTCTATACGGATCGGAGGCCATGACCTCGCAAGAAATAAAGCACGGGTCCTCGGGAACAGTTCCAGTCAGCTGTCCCCGACGTGGACGAGCCAACTTCAAAGGATCTCATTGAAGGAGACCGAGTCTTCGCCCTACAGGCCCTAAACAAATACCAAGCCCAGACCAAAGCATGGCGCGACCACAGTGTCATCCCGAGGGAGTTCAGCGAGGGGGACCTCGTACTTGTCCGAACAGCTCGGACGGAGTCCAAGGGCAAGCTGGAGCCCAAGTGGGAGGGCCCCTTTATAGTCAAGACAAAAGCTTCCCCCAGCGCTTACAGGCTCACAACGCCAAACGGCGAGGACCTGGAGCACTCCTGGAACATCGACAACCTCCGCAAATTTTTTGTTTGACTCCTCAGGGCTGATTTCGCCCTTGTAATTCGCAAAAACAATCTTGTACCGGCCCGCACTCTTTTCCTCCCGGGGGGTGAGGTTTTTAACGAGGCGGAGCCATGTAATATATGTGTGAAAATCCCCCGCAAAAACATGCGTCGAAAAAAGACCGCAACGACGGTCTTCGACATTCGACCAATACGAGGTCACCGCGAGGCTAAGCGCTAGCCACCCTCGCGTGTGACAAGTCCGCGCAGAAGTCGCCTAAGGGTGCAGCCGGACTAGCACAACAAGTGCGAAAAAACCAAAGTCTACCGCGAAGACTATCCGCGCAGAAGTCGCCTAAGGGTGCAGCCGGACTAGCACAACAAGTGCGAAAAAACCGAAGTCTACCGCGAAGACTATCCACGCAGAAGTCGCCTAAGGGTGCAGCCGGACTAGCACAACAAGTGCGAAAAAACCGAAGTCTACCGCGAAGACTACCCGCGCAGAAGTCGCCTAAGGGTGCAGCCGGACTAGCACAACAAGTGCGAAAAAACCGAAGCCTACCACAAAGACTGTCCGTGCAGAAGACACCTAAGGGTGCTACCGGACTAGCAAAACAAAAGCAGAAACGACTACATCAAATCGTCCGCGCCAAGACCAACTATAATCGCACCAGCACAGCACAACAAAACACACCAGACAAAGTACACAACGCCTTCGCAGGCATAGACAAGTGAGGGCACACAACTTCATCATACAAGCCTTTACACATATACAAGCGAGGGCACCACACTCTACATCGGCTCAACCTTAGGAATAATTCCCATCTCCCTATAATTAAATAACATTATCCTAAGCTCCTCACCCGCAAAAAGACTTTGTAGTTCCCCTTCACCTGTATTCACGGCGGCCGACAAAGACAACAGTTCCTGCCGGCCAGCCCTACTCACACGAAGCCGAGCCCCCTCCGCCCCACTAACTCTACGCTTCGCAACCGCCCTTCATCGTCGTTGCCCGGTGCTAGGACCTGGCACATCTCCTGCGACCACGGCGTGCGGCGAAGCCTCCGCCGCAGCCACATCCAAGGCCGCAAAGTAGTCCAAATCCTCCGACGACGACTCCTCAGTCCACTCAACCGAGCTCCCAGAGTCAGCAAAATCAAAAAACTCAGATGTAGATCCACCACATTCATTACCATCTTCCGCGGTCGAAGCCGCCAAAAATTTAGTAGTAGCGGTTGCGTGCGCAGGCCCAAAATCTTGAACCTGCGCAGCAACCAAAATTCAGCAACATATACAAATTTCCCCAACCCTCTACACCCACTACGCCACCTGCGAAGGCCCTGACGTTGCGGAAGCCTCCGCCGTTGGCTCCGCCGTTGCTTCCTCTATTGTTTCCACCGCCACCGCTGCGGGATCTTCAGCACTCGGCGTAGCAGCTGCGGGGGCATCAGGCGTGCCTTCGGCGACCTCTGGGGGCAGGTCTTCGCCGGCCGCAGCGGATGCGGTGGCATCCGGTGCGTCTTCCGCAGTCTCCAGGGTCGGCTCCAGGGCGACCCCAGACACGGCCTCCGCCGGGGTCGGCTCCGGGTCAGGCAGCGCGCTGTTCAACGCCCCGAAGTCGTCCACCCTCTCGCCACGCGCCGCCTAAGACAAAACACACAAAATTCAGCACACACACAGCCTACATCCAACAAACACCAAACAAACGAAAACGTTACCTGAGCCCTCGCCGTCTCGGCCTGCTCCCTGACCACCTCGCGACCGTGCGGACCCCACATCCGGTCGTAGATGGCTCCGGCGGATTCCTTCACTACGGGGTCCTCAACCTTAAAGATATCTCGCTCAAAATCTTCATCGGCTTGGTCGAAGACCTCGAAGTGCCGGCACCCTTCGCGGGAGAGCGCGTTCATCGCCCCCTCGCAAGTGACCAGGGAGGCATACACCATAAACCCCTCCACGACAGTGGGGAGTGCCTGCAACTCCTCCTGCACCCACTCCAGGCAGCGAAGTCCGGGCTCTCGGTCCGGCACTTCGAAATCACCGGTCCCCGCGCCCAGCCCACGGTATGTATCTATAAGCAGCTGGTGCGTCCGCTCTGCCTCCGCGCGTGACATGGCCTCGGCCCTCTCCACGCGGCTCTCCAGGGCGGTGAGCCGCTCCTGCAGCTGCTCGGCGCGCTCCCTGGCAAGATTGCCCTCCGCCCGTGCCAGGTTAGCCTCCTCCTGCGTAGCCTGCGCCTTGACAAGGGCCTCGTTGGTCTCCCTCCTCTCCCCCGCCAACTGGCGCCGGAGGTCAGCCTTCTCTCCCTCCAGCGTGGCCACCTTGTCCGCCAGCTTGCGACACTTGCTGTCGGCGACCGACTTTTCACGGACGGCGTCAGCGTGTTGTGTCCGAAGTCCCTCGACTTCGGCAGCCACAGCTGCCGTGAGGGCCCCCGACGCTGTGCGGCTGGCGAAGTCAGCCACCTGCAGAGCAATCGTAAGACCGCGGCCCCAGCAAGCCGATATATATATATATATATATATATATATATATATATATATATATATATATATATATATATATATATATATATATATATATATATATATATATATATATATATAAAACGAAGTCCAGCTCAGCGGACCTGATTTAGCGCCTCCGTCACCTCCTTCAGCCGGCGGGACGCAGCGCCCGCCTCATCCCTGACAACCGCGAGGGCCGACACCTCGCCTCCGGCGCTAAGAGCCCTGCCCTTCGCCTTCGGCACAGCGGCAACCGTCGTGGTCGCCGCGGCAGGCGCAACCACAGCAAGTTGGCCTTCGCCCAACCCTGCGACGTACCAACGAATAAATTAAAAAAAAAAGCCAACGACTTACCACCAAGATAGTCGTCCACAGTAATATCGGTGGCGAAGTCGGCGACACGTTTGCCCGACAACGGCAACGCTTGGGCCGCCTTCGCGACCTCCGCCACTCCGCTGGACGGCGGCACCGCCTTCGCCGATTTGGAGCCTCCGGCGCCTGCCGTTGCCTCCGGCGCCTTGCTAGATGCAGGGACGCCCGACTTCGCCGCCAGCGGCGGCCTGCCTCCGCCGGGGGCCGCAGCCTTCGCAGCCCCCGCTGCCTCTTCGGCCTGGCTTCAACGAGCCTGACATCCGCCTGGCGCTTTTGCGCAGCTCCCAGGCGATCCTTGTCCATCACTGCCGACACAACAGCAGCAATATTCTGCCCGTAAGGAAAAACCCTCCATTCATGAACCATGCGAGATGTAAAATAGTCCTCGCCAGCCGCGTGGGGGATAGGAACATTTCTAGGCCAACAACCCCCGGTAACCCTCAGCATCCGAGCCGAAGACTCCCGGAGCTCGGGCGAAGACATCCTTCCCCCCGGGGCCGCGCACGTCCTCATCAACTCCCTAGCAAAACCATCAGAAACCCCAAGTCCTCCCATAGCAGTACCTAATTTTCTCTTTTTAGAGGATGGGGCGGCCGCCGGCGAAGGGTCATCTCCAATCTCCACCACCGGCTTCTTCCCACGGCGGTCCACATCGTCTTGACCAGGATAGCCGTCATACGGCAATTGATTTAATTCAAAAACCCTGTTCAAGCGGTCATTCGACCCGCGGATATCAAAGCTGCGCTGGCCCTCTGTCCTCGGCACATAACGTCCAACGAGCCGCACCGCCCCATCCTCCGCCTCACGCACAAAGGCGGCCGGATCGCGGTTTTGCAGATTCAGCGCGAAGGCGGGACTCCGCACCACCTTTCCGCCATGGAAAGGCATCTGGCGAGGGCATACTTCGCCCAACGCCCAGCCATGCGCCAAGGGCCATACCCCGTACGCCACAAATTCTTCATCCAAGTCGCGCCCACTGCTCAGGCCGGCGGCGCACCGTAGGGCCCCTTCGTCTGCATCCTCCTCCGCCACTTCAAAGGGCGGGTACGCTGAGTAAAAATGAGAACACATCTCGGACACGGGGAGTCCCTCATGGCCTTCGACGGCACCCTCAGCAACGTAAAACCAAAACTCATTCCAGTTGCCCCACTTGTTGCGGGCGCAAGGAACCAACTCGACTACCTTCATCGTGGTCTTGCCGGTCTTCGGTGTGAACGTGCAGGACCCAAACTGAGCAACTTCGTCTCCAATCATCCTCTTCTGCCAGTGCAGACAATAATACTTCGCAAAAACTTCGACCGATGGCTGTCCGCCGTACGAAGTCGTCGCCCAGACATTCTTCGACAGAGCCACCACGGCATTCGGTGTCAGCTGATGTATCTGAACGTTGAACCTGCGCAGGACTTCGCCAACAAATCGGTGCGCAGGCAGGCGGAGACCGGCGGCGAAGAACGCCTCGAACACAACCAACTCGCCCTCCGGCTCGGGGACTTCCTCCGTCCCCGGCACACGAGCAACTCCACCGCCGAAGTAACCCAACCGCTGCATATCTTGCACGCGGACCGACTACATCCGCGACACGCCAAAATCAACAGAATCGCCGGCGCGCAACTCCTCCACCATCAAGCTACTCAGCGTCTCCTCAGACGAGGCGTCGGCCGTCGGCGAAGCGGCAGCGGAAGAAGAGGAGGTCGGCATCGCTACGTACCGTCGGCGGCGGCGGCGGTCTGCTTCACTCGAGCCAGATATCCGGCGAACAAGAGCGCGGCGGGCAGACGAGCAACAAGACGGTGAAAAGAGGCGGCTAGGGTTTTCACGGAGCGCGGAAAGTGAAGTTCAAAAAGCACCGACCCCCGCCCCCTTTTATAGGCAGGGCGCGGCTCTTCGGGGAACCCGCACTCCAACAGGGCGCGGCGCTTCGGGAAACCCGCAATCCAACAGTACGCTGTCAATCAACGGTCACATCAAAAACCCCCGCGGAACCACTTCGAGCGAGGGCAGCGTCTCCGCCATCTAGCGACGTCTTCGGCACTAGGTGACTTTGTCGAACTGGTCCCTCGGAGGGCAAATGTTGGGGCGAAGGCAAAGACGCCACCCTTCGCTCGAGGCCTTCGCTGTAGTCGCTGGTCCGACGGAGACAAAACGGTCAGGGACACCCTTCGCTTGATACGGCATCAGACGAAGGCCCGCTACGAGGTCTTCCCACCGAGCGGCCTCATCTAGCTCGGAGGCCCACGTATGCTCCGGCCCATCGCAACGGGCGCTGCGTGGCCGCTGTGCGTTACGGGCCTAATTTGTAAAGGCGTTCCTGTAATTACAGTTTGTAACCCTGCTTTATGGGAATATTCTGGGGATAACCTAGGTAACTGAGGGCACATGCGTCCTTAATACAAGGCGCTGGGCGCTCAGGTACCTATAAATACCCCCGCATAGTGCCCGTGAGAGGCCAGATTAACAGAGCTATTGCCATCTAACGCGAGAACCCTATTGACGTCACTGTTCACCCTTGTTGGATCCCCTTGCAACTGAGAGCAAGTTCCAACATCCACCTCTGTAACAAACACGAGAGAATCGACGCGACCGCGCCTGAGCACCGTAATCGTCGGAATTCAGTTGCAATAGGACCTAGTCTCGCGGGGGAAGTGGGGGCATAAGAAGACCCGGCGTCGCTCGTCCTCTGGCTTTTCTATCTTTCCGAAATCACTCGCACTCAGAAAACCTTGAGCATCACCAAAGCTCGGGTCCGCCGTTACCGCCGTGAGAGTACTCCCTCGTTGCGATTGATTTTTGGGCGTGGCGGGTAGCTAGAGGTGTCGGGGATCTAGCCGCACGCATCGCGTCCCTCGACTGGAGTGATTCACCACCGGAGGGCCGGTGATTTCACGACATTGGTGGTCATCACCGCGGGTCCGCGCTTCAATGTGAGCCCGTGCTCTCTCACGGCCATCTAATGTAAGTACCACTTCCAATCTTTGGTGGTAGGCCCATCATCGCGTAGATCACCACGGGTAGAGGGATTAGCGCTCGATGCGTCGGATTGAAATTTGCCGGTGAAGCTTCGCCGTACGGGAGCGGCTGTGCCGCTGCTCTGGCGCTGGCGGCTGGAGGTGGGAGATTGTCCCTGTGCCGTCGATTCGGGGATAAGGGGTCAGGATTGGATCTCACAGGGGCTAGCTGTAAACCGTAGATCTGATATCCTACAGCTCGAAGTAGATCGCGTTTCATTAAATTGTAGCCATCAGATCTCGATCCTGTGGACTGCAATCCATAACGGTTCGGATGAAGAACGATTTAATCCGTGCCGTCCAGATCTAATCCTACGGCCGAAAACCCTAGATACCCCTTCGTCGAGTCTGTTTTGCATATGAGCCCCTCCACTTGCCAGAATTAGAACCCGCCGTCCTTGGACGCTGTTCTCTGTGTCTTAAGATCTTTGCGCAGTGGCCCCTGAACTTTTCTGTAAATAGTGCGATCAGTCCAGAGAACAGAAAATCAAAGGAATTCATTTAGAAAATACATTTTTGTGTGAGAATAATTATAGGAACTTAATTAATTCCTAGAAAATGCATTTTAACTCCTTTTTAATCTATCCCAGTTCCTATAATTTTGTATTAATATTGTTTAATACTTAGTGTCTCTGTTTTAACATGAAAATGGTATTAAAATTTATTTCTTAGCGAATCTCGTATCAAATACATAAAACCTTAGGAAATTCGTATCTCCTCCGTTTTAAATCCGATTTGACTTGTTCAAGTTGCATTAGTCTCGTATGAATATTTACTACACAGTAACAACATCAATTATACCATGTCGCATACTTTTATATTTATTTATTCTAGGTCTACTAGATTAGCTTTTCTAAATGAAATTTAACATGTCCATAATCCTAACTTGAATAAATATGATCTCTAGTTAAGTTATAATTAAGATTAAAGTTGAATTAATGGAATATACTCTTATATGATTTATATTAACCAAATTTATAATATAGTTTAATATTTTAATCACACAGATCTTTTATAAAATCATAACTCCTTAATCATAACTCCGATCTTAGTAGTTCTCGATTCCACGATCCCGTAGCAACGCATAGATTACTATATTTCAGTTTATTCTTATGCTTGGTGTGATGTTAATTTTATCTATACCATGTTTGTTTGTATTGCTACGACTAGCGCGAGGACACGTGTCATCTGAAAAGCAAGTTGGTACCTAGAATCTCAAGTGCCAGGCAAATTGTGCCCTTGATTCACTTTTGTTACCCAATAATGTTCTTTATAATCATTTACCATACATAGGTTTAATTTTGATGGGACCCGATAGGTCACCCAAGATTGTTTATCTCATTACCTTGTTTACCCCTGAATCACATGGGTAGTTTTTGCTATTGCTTTATATGGTTTTGGGATTAATATTTCATTATATCCATGTTCCAGTTATTTTGTTATTCTATTTATGTTCATGTCAAGATCATTATATTATTGTTAATTGGAACATGGAGCTTAACTTGAGAAACACGTGCCACCACAAGGGAGGAATGGGACCCCTTGGCTAACTAATTAGGAAAGCTAGTGGAAGACTACCTTACCCGAAAGGGGCAAGGGCAGTAGGGGAGTTGCATGCAAGGAGGTTCTCGGGTTGATTTTGCTGCGATGGCGGTCAGACGAGGGATTCTTGCAAGTGCTCTTCCCATAAACTATAGCGGGTTTTCGGAAGCTAGTGGAACTTTGTAAAGGCCTCATAGTGGATCCCTAGCCATTCACCTTGGTAGTGTCTAAGGGCCTAGCTAACCCTGGCGACATGGGAAACACGACTTGTGGGTAAAGGGTACAACCTCTGCAGAGTGTAAAACTGGTATACTAGCCAAGCTCACGGTCATGAGCGGCTCAGGACTCTCCGATGATTAAATTATGGAACCTAAACTCAATTTGTCATTTGCATTTGCATGGGTTTATTATTAATTTTGTTCTATTATTTTTATTATGGTTTGGTATTCACTTACACTTAGTAACTGCTAATAAAATTTTGACCAACTTATAAAAGCAATGCTCAGCTTTAACCCCTATCATTGATCAGCCTTACACTTCACATGAGCTCCCACCTTTGGTGAGTTCATGCCACATTATTCCCCGCAACTTGTTGAGCGATGAACATGTGTGAGCTCACCCTTGCTGTCTCACACCCCCCACAGGAGAAGATCAGGTGGTTCAGGAGGAGCCTCAAGGCGAGGAGTTCGATCTGATCTAGGTGGCGTTTCTCAGTTGACTTTGGCGCCGACGATCCTTAGTTCGTGTTATATTTATCTTTTATTTTGTAAGACTTCCGCTATGTAATAAATACTCTGATTATTGTGACATTTATCTCTATACACTCTGTTATTATATATGTTGTCTTCTTTGGCGCATGTATGAGATGCACCTGGCTTTGTTCCTTAAAGCCGGGTGTGACACATATTCAAAGTATTGTCGCGGGGTTCGATTTTGGCTAACGTATACATCGCATCTCTAAAAATCATACGCGTGAATCGCCAAGTCGCATAATATTACAACTATAATTCACAAATTCATAAATTAATTCAACACATGATGTAGACAATAAATTAACAGGTTGGGGTTATCTTCAACCTTGAGTGAACGGACAACGGCGAACGGCTCGATCGCGCGATGGCGAAGGCTTGGTACGGCGGGATCGGCAAGGCTTGGACGAGGTTCGAGCACGTCTCCGGCGAGGCACCACGGCGAACGGCGTACGGATGCGGACAGTCCGATGACGAACTTCACGACGGCGAGCTGTGCACGGCACAGGCTTTCGGTGTTGTGGAGCGAGGAGTCAACGACGTTTGACGTCGCAGCAGGGGATCTCTGGTGCGGGCACGAGCGGTAGTCGGGGTGTGGGACGTTGATGAGGAAACTCCGACGATGCATTTGGACGGCGGGGAAACAACAGCAGGGACCGGTGTCGCTGTGCAAGTAGTAGAGGTTCGGCGACAATGGTGTGCGGTAGCGGCGAGGGAGAGAGAACCGAGAGGAGGGAGCGAGCTCGGGATAGGGAGAGAGAAGTCCGGCTCCATTTTATAGGCAAGGGCGAGGGTATATGAGAGGGCGCGGCGTCTTCAAGCACCATGAACGACGTTCATGGAGGTAATAGAGGAGAGAAACGGACGAAATGAATATCCATTAACGCGGGGAGGAACGGTCGTGTGTGGTGACGCTTGGGTGCGGGCTGTGCATGGCTCGGGGCACTCGGCCGGCTTGGCGAGCGGCTTGGGCGCGCGCGGGTCGCGTCGGGCTCCTGAGCGCGGTGCTCAGCCCTGCGGCTTCGGGGTCGGGGAAGCAGGGACTCAGCGCGGCGCGGGGTAACCGGGCGTCGCGCGGTGAGGCCTGGCGCGCGGGGTCGTCGCGGGTGGGCGCCTGGCGGCGTCGGGCGAGTGCAGGGCGCGGAGCGCGGGTCTAGGTGGCTGCACGTGCAGGGGCGCGCGTCGGGCTCCGGCTTGGCGTGCTGGCGGCGGCTGACTACAGGGAGCAGGGGCACGCGCGGCTTGCTCCAAGAAACAGGGAGGCGGCGGCAAGGTCAAAGTGTTGGGTCCCTGGTGGGCTTTTAGGTTTAGGGTGTTTGTTTTTTCTTTTTTTTGTTTCTTTTCTAATTCTGAAATACATATTTAAATAACCCTAAGATTTATGTAATTACACCAAACTATTATAAATAAAATATTTTTTTGACTAATAATTATTATATTATTATTTACTACGATTTTCATTTAAGAAGAATGCTATTCAATGACCAAAATCAATCATGAGCATCCAAAAATCATTCCAAAGGCAAATAAATGACACACGCTTAAAAGAAAATTCATTACCATTAATATCATTATTAACTAAATGTATTATTTTATTTAATGATTTTCATAGTGCTACAGAAATCTCGCGCGACACCAATAGATTGAGCAAGGGTGAAAATACACAAATAGACTCTACCTATCAAAACGGTTACAAGTAGAGAGCCAAATAGATCATGGTCCGATGAAATGAACAAGGCATGGCCATAACCTAAACTTGATGAAAGGAGTATGATGGGAGACTGTTAATTCAGCCCCAAGCATATTTCTATGCCCATCGCAAAAATTACAAGTCAAGGATTAGTATCTGTTTAGATACGAAGGGAAAACAATCATAAGATTAAGTTGGTATGCCTTTGATAGATATGAGAAAAGCAAAGGCACCAAATTCAAGAAAATGACTGAATACGCCTTGACTAGACTGGGTTGATAAAGCGACAAGATAATCCACAAGGAGAGGCAGAATACGATAGAGACCTCAACCTGCATCAACTGAGCAAGGGCAGGATCTAGGATGGAAACACAACCACTAAGGGGTTACATGTTAATTACCAAGAACACAGACTCAAGATCCTTATTTCAAGTCCGAGTACATCCTAGGTCCAATAAAGAGATTATCTGAGCATTCATTTGCATGAGTTTGGGTCATGGAGTGATAACAGAAAATTCAAATTTTGGGTCATGGTTCACTAATTAAGAGCATCGCTTAGATTTTGGGTTTAGGCAAACAAGTCACCAACAGTCTATTGGCACATCCATACAAGAGCAAACACGTATAACACCTAAATAGATTACCTAAAGAACGAAGGACAACTATTTCATCAAAGTTCACAATACAACATTACACCACATTATCTACAATCACCGGTTATTAGAATAAAGGTGAGAGAAGCATTTTGGATGTATAGGTGACAAACATGATGCAACAATCAGGATGCATGCTCGTCCTATGCGTCCTCACAAGTTTTGCCAACATAATGTGGCCATAGCATTCTATATCAGTGGCATACATACGACTCTCACGGTATTTTGCTAGTCATCAACTACACATACGTTTTCGAGGTTAGTGTACCTGCAGAAAATTTCATCACAGCCCAATTTTTCCCATGATGCAGTTCACTCATGACATTTTATCACAGTTTATACTCCATATATTACTATATGGAGGCCAGCTCATCATTAAGCGTCGAGCCACGCATAGGCGTCGTTGCCACAATTTAACCATAGGGCAACTCATTATGGTAACTCACCTACAATACACTTCTCAATATTCCCATGTCTGTATACCCATACACATCCATGGGATACTGAATTCCCTGAAAAATAATTACTCCACATCACAACCTTCATATATACATGTGTGGAACTTGTATATATTCAAGCGCTTATCATACTCTTCCCTAGATCGACGTTTGTTCGGTCATGCTCTCACAACTCACCTTACCTTGAGCATCGATCCATTTAAAACTGAATGGCCTCAAAAATAACAATACACATGTATGCAATACCCCCGATTGTGGGTTAGTGGTTTTGAAATAAGCCACCTGATAGTCCTTAACTTAGGGCTTAATAGAGGATGTCGCTAGCATTATAGTTTTTCAAAATTGTTTTTCAAAGCCAAACAATGTGTTTAGTTGAAAATAGGTTTTCTAAAACCAAAACTTTTGTTTTGAAAATACGTATGTGACCATATATACTTAATCCTACTCCGATACCAGCTGTGGCAGAACCTCCCAAGGTATCGGGCGCACATGCACCTGTCCTTGTCTCAAAGACCTCAGACGGCTATGCATGTGCACCAGATAACTTAACAGGATCCGTCCGATTGCCCCAAGGACACCGAATAAACCACGTACAACCAGGACCGTAGGGTTAAGTAAACACAAATCACACACCAACATCTTGCAGCGGAATCTTATTACAAGGAGTATACAAGTTACAGAATCGGAGTTGTTACAGAAGAATTTCACTTTGAAATATTGCAAAACTTTTTTTAAGTTTGATGTATATGCTAGCTTAAGTGACAATCCTCATAAGAAGATAAAGATAGGGTATACTTATATAAGAAGGTCGAGCCCACCGGCACTTAACACCATCATCAGCAGCACAAAACTATAACCTAAAAAACAATAGGGAATAAAACCCTAAGTACAAAATTACTCAGCAAGACTTACCCTACTAAAGAAAAGACTCTCAAGGGTATGCTGGCTAGAGGGAATCAAGGTATGGTTTATCAAGAATTAAAGACTCTGTTTGCAGAAAAGCTTACTATGAGTGGATCCTTAAAAATCCATTTTTACTTGTCATGTTAAGTAAATTTACCTGCATCTAAAGTTCTTTCTACCCTAGTTTAAGCACTTGGCCAACACTAGCCGTCTTTTCTTTATCCCTTTAGTTCACTAGATTGCTACGTGTAGTGCAGTTGTGACACCCCAGGTGTCTATTTCGCGTTATGTCGGGAGATTTATCCTAATCTCGGATGCTTAGTGAAAATTTCTATTTCTCGCTCGCGTATGTCTTTGATTATCCAGATTATTCATTCACATTTCCTGAATTTGGAATTATTCAATCTCACAGAAGGCCGAATTTGGAGCCTGATAAAAACTTGTATTCTCGACGCGAACGCAAACTCGAAAATCATTCTCGATTTATAAATCTCGTTCAAAGCTCATTTAATCGAATGCTCGATAGTTGCTAGTCGAGCTGTGTCTGAGTCTAATTCCTCGAACTTGATCTATGTCTAACTATTTTATCCGGATCCGTACTCACAAACGGAATACTCAGTATGTTGACCGCTAATAAATTCTTACTCGACTCAGTCTAGTATCTTTGTGTCTAAACCGAATTAACCCACTCCGGCAACGATTTTAAAATATCACGATTCGCCTTCTCCAACTAAAAATCCAAAGCCGATCAAATCTGAGGACGATATATTTTCGAATCACGCGTAGGGAATTATTTTCGAGCGAAATCAAAGCAGACTCGACCGAATTAATCGCTCAATCCTCCATTCGTCCGAACTCTATTTCTCTCTGTTCTCCGTAGAGACGAATTCCGAAGGAGCATTTTTATTCCAGAAAATATTTAGCGCAGCCCGATTATGTGTTTTGGGCCAATCCCATTTTAGCCCATTTGGCCCAATTGAAACCCTAACCCTAGGGTTTCTCTAAAAATATAGACCCTCTTCCCTTGCACTTGGCCATTTTTCACTCCCACCCCTGACCTTTTTCAGCTGCCACTTCCTTCTTCCAGTTCCCAGCCGCCATGCTCCTTCACGCATGCCAGGGCAGGGAGCCCTTCCTACCCACGACTGCAGCACGGCGCCCATCTTCTCCGGCGCGCCGAAGCTCCTCCTGTGGCGTCCTCTGCCTTCTTCCTCCTTGCTCACGGCGGCAATAGCCTCCAGCGAGCTCCTTGCTCCATGGTCGGCGCACAAGGAGCCAACAGCTCTGCTCGCCCCCTCCCATGGCGCCTCCACCTCCCAGTGCCCTACTCCCTCAACGCCGCGCGAGTTTCCCCATGGGCGCGTACCCCTCCTCCCCTTCTTTTTGAAGCAAGCAGACACCTCCCTCTGCCCCTGCCATTTTCCATAGGAGCAGAGCTCCAAGCTCCCATGGCCGCCGATCTCCTCCCATGGCCGGACCTCTGCTCCATGTGCTCGGCGCCTCTCCCTGCGAGCTCCCTCCTCCCTAGTTTCCCTTGCGCAGTGGGAGAAGCTTCCATGGACGTCGCCCTCCCCATTCTCCTGAGCATGCAGGGCAAAGAAATTTCATTCTCCCTAGATCCATGGCACCCAGCGCAGGAGCTCTTCTCTTCCTCATCCGGCGCCCTGCACAGCGACCCCCCCCACTCGGACCTCCACTTTCCACAGACTCTACTCGCTACGAATCTCCAGCAGGGCACCATTGTGGCCTCGCCGGGCTACTGCTCGCCGACGAGCTCGTGTGCTCATGGTGCCTTTCTCTGCCTTCTCTCTGTCCCCAGCGACAAGCAGCAAGGACTCCCTCTCCTCCACAGCGTAGAAGCCCTCACGTTCGTTCTCCACTCCCCTCGTCGCGTGTCATCGCTATCGTGCTCGCTGCGCAGCCCCATCCAAGACACCGTCGAAACCCGTGTTGAGAACCCCCCCCCGCTGTCCTCGATGTTTATTTTCCAATGTGTGTGATGTTTGATGAACTGCTACCAACAAATTTGTGTGTTTTCACAGCTAGTGGTCGACGTCGCGCTTCGTGCCTTGCCCGTTCGACGAAATGCCGAGCCATGTGGACAGCCCATGCGGCTAGTCCCGACTCGTTCAGGTTGAATCCATGTGATTGACTTACTTGCACATTTGTCATTGTCATGTGTATATATATGTGTGTGAATATGTTGTATGCGAATTGAAATTCATGGAGGATAAAGTGGTACGTGTAGATGTGTTTGCGATTGGAATGCCAATAAGTGTATGTGTGCCTGCAATGGTCCATTTGCGCGTTGTAGGGATTGGTCGTGGATATATTAATTGATTGTTAAAATGCTTCGTCGTAAAATAATGTGTTTGTGCGGCAAATTTAATAAAGCCAAAAGCAGGCTCGGTGACTTCCGCACTCGGCTAATGAGTTGGTCTAGGATAATTATATTTATGTATTCATCATGGTGTAGGTTAAATTAGGTGAAAATGTAATTTACGTGATATATAATTGGTGTTTGGAAGATGAGATAGGTTAATTTAGAAAGGTGTGTTATCAAACATGTATGCCGAAATGCGTTGTAGTAGTGATGGCGTAAGTTGAACCGAAGTGTCCCAAGTACATGTCGTGGTATGGTTGTATTTCAGATAGTAAATTATAAGTGTTGCGTGATATGAGACTCGATCGATGTAGTTAATGTTGAATTGGCCTGTAGAGAGGTGGTGACATACCGAAGTAGTCATCGCTTCCTCTACGGTTAAGTCAGAGTCATGTGTGATGATGTTACTTATGGGGTGAATGCGTATTGAAATATTTTATGTCGTGCAATATGATTAGAAATATGAAGGATAGATACGGTGTTTCAGAAATGTTAGCCAATAGATTCGAACAAGCGTGAAAGAGGTTGAGTCTCTTATGTAATAAAATTGATGCTCGACATGTTAGGTCTCCTAAAATGTGGTGTTTTAGGTGACTTGTGTGTTATCCAGTTTAAGTTGAGAAATGGTTAAGAAAAACTAATTAACCTGCTCCCACCCATGTTTTGAGTTGCAATGTCTGAATGGTTTGCTAAGTCTTATGATTAGCCAACTCATGTTAAGTAGGAGTCGGTTGCATAAGTGATTGTGATATATATGTTGTGTCTTGGATTGCGATGTGTATGGTGTAGTCGACTCCTTAGATGGTTTGGTTAAGCGAGTAATCACAATGAATTGCTTGTTGTGGTCTAAATGTGTATGGTTATGGTCGAGGATGAAAAGTAGTAGTGCTAATGTGATGTCTAAGCTAAAATGCAAACTATTGGGTGAAAAGCGCTTCAATATTGATTATCATAGAGAATGTGTTGTTAATTGAGTATGGTACTTCTAGTGCTCAAAATGACACAGATAAAAATTAGTAAGTCCACTTGTTAGTTCTCACTTGGTTATTTTAACTCTAACAATTGTCAAGGTGTTAGAATAATTCAAGTATCTAAAACATGACGATTCTTGAATTAAAAAGGAGCTGAAAATTACTAGTGTTGTTTTGGACTGCACACAGTGATTTCCTCGTGTTGTATGTTTGATAGATTAAATCATGTTTTCTGTAGAAAAGTCATATAGAAGAGATGTAGATAACCTTATTATCTTGCTTGTACAAAAATTTGACAGACATAAATCTGATCGTTTAGGAGTTATGCTTTTTACAAATTCAGTAACTGAATCTGTCCAAATTCTGTACAGATTTCAGAAACTGCATTGTTTGCTTAAGTTAATCTTACAATCTGTTCATGCTCGTTATAAGAAAGTTGTAGATGCTTTTCTTATCTTGCTTGTGTTAAAATTCATAACCATAGGCCTGACAGTTTAAGAGTTATGACTTTTACAAACTGGTTGCTGTGTTCTGTCCACCGTCAGAACAGATTTCGAAAACTGAATTGTTTGATTTGGTTAAACATAGAATCGCTTCTTGATGATTATAAAAGTTATGTAGTACTTATGCCATGATTTCCAAAAAGTCTTGGATCACTCTTTTTGGTGGTCTGAAGATTAAGTTATGGATATTTAAAATGTGAAGACTGAATCTGTCCAGTTCTGGACAGCACAACCTTCATAGTGTATTTTACCCTTGATACATATTAAACCAGCCAGGGATATTCATAAATAATTTGTAGAACATTTATTTAGATTTCCAGAAAGTCTAAGATCACTTTGTTTGGATGTCTGAATCTTTAGTTGTGAATTTTTGAAATTGCAAGTCTAAATCTGTCCAAATCTGGACAGAGCTTTTGTATTAGCACGTGTTGACCTTGCTAAGTGTTGAATCATGTTGTGATGACAATACCAAAGTTGTAGAGTACTTTTTAAGCTTTCTAGAAAGACCTAGCTTGCTAGTTTTGGACTAATATTTGAAGAGTTATGATTAAAACCAACAACTGCTGTGCTGCTGTCCTAAAAATCTGCATGTGCTCATTTAATTGTTAGTTCACCCTTTTGGCTAAAAATGGTTGGTTAGCACTAAATTAATATAGACTTGCCATGACTAAGCTTAATAATGCATGTGTGTCATGTTTAGTATGTTTTTTCTCTAGTTGATTGTGATATAGGAGTTTCATAGACATAGATGCCTAGGTCTTACTTAAACTTACGTTGTCTTGGTTGCTCTTGGGTGGTCAATAGAAGAACAACTGAATGATTAAGGTGAGCATTGTAAATGCGTGTACTTGTGATGTCGTAGTTGTGTTGCGTAAATAAATAAAATGTTGTCGTCTTTTTAATGGTGTTACGTTGAACATCAATAACGTGTAAATAACTAATGTTAGCGTGTGGTTGTTCACGGTGTCTTACAATTAAATGTTAGTTCGCTACCGTGTATTTATATATCCTGTGATATTTTTCATTGTATTCATACATATGCATCTTGCATCTCATTTAGGACCGAGAGGTAGTGATCATACAAGTGATGTGGTGCAAACAACAAGATGCAGCTGGTGGACAACCTAAGGAAGGATGGACATGACCAGTGGATGCTCGCCAAGCGAGTATCCTCCAGCAAACACTATCTAGTGTTGAATTGAAGGCAAGCCATGGTTATATGCATAACCGTTTATATATGCTATTTTACTGCACTTAATGTTTGTAGGCTTGTACTATGCACTTAAGTGTAGGAGTTGACTGAAACCCTAGTTGCATGAACTCAGGATTCCCTTTGAGATGTATACTAGTATGCTAGGTCGAGTAGCTGCTTTACTAATTAGAGATCTCGGTAGAAGTCGAGTGATTTTTCTAACACTCGCGCGAGGTGAGGAATTGGTTGTATCCATTTTTATATCGAAATGATGGTCGTATGTGGAAAACGATCCATGGGGATGCGTTGTCTACGAGACGGAAATTGGAATAAGGATTAAGGTGTGGTACCGTGTGTCAAGCGTTTGAACGTACTAAACACATGCCGAGAAATATGGTAAATCGGTAAGTCTAGTACCAGAGCGAACCTGCCCGCAGACTTTGCCCCACACGCGACCTGAGACATGGTCTCCCATTCCGGTTATGGTGGGTACAAGTGCTGTCACTGCACGACGGCAGTCGGGGTCAGTGAGGCATTGTACGCCAAGGCGGTGAGCCCTGTTCTGTTGCCAGGGAATCGATGGGGGCGGTTGATGTGTGTGGGGACGGAGTGCCTCACCACGTCGTGTGTTTAGGTTTACCTTGCAATGTTTAAAAACTCGATTCAAATCGTCTGCTTCTCGCAGCTAATGAGACTGCTTGATCCATGTTGCTACATTGAGTAATAAGTGGAAGTGAGTTGACTGGCACAAGATGTTGATTGATATAATGTTTGATACCATGTATGAGTAGCTAGGTACTCATCTAGTTTAAAAAGGATCATACTAAAATTTGAAAAGCTAAAACTTGATTTTAGACTCAGCTAGTGCTTTTGGCAAACCAAACCCCTCAGCCAAACAGCTGCATGTCTAGAGGTTGAGGAGTAGACTCCTCACACCGGGTAAGTCTAGCTGAGTATTAGTATACTCAGCCTTGCTTGTGGCATAATTTTTGCAGGTACCTCCTTGATTTGGTTGATGGTGTAACTTAGCCTCCATCCCTACCACTGGGATAGACGATCGAGTGGGTTACTGCTTCCGCAGGAGAGGACCAGGAGGAGTAGCATGGCCAGGCTTCGCCATGTTACTCGGTTTTCTCCTTTAGCTATTTCCGCTTCCTTAAAATTTATGGTTATTATTTCTGAAAACTCTAATAATGTAATAACTAATAATACTTTCTTAACTTATGGTGTTATGCTTTATTGTATTTCTCTGTGCCTCACCTTCGAGTGAGCTAGTGGTATTCGATCCTGGATAAGTGGCTTTATCGGACTAGATTCGAGGGACTGACGGGTTATTCCGGTTTAAGTGTGTTGCCGCCATTGCGGGAGTGACTTGGGCACTTAAGCTAGAATAATTCGGGCGGTTTCGCCATAGCTGGTATCAAAGCGAAGACCATTACAGAGAAGTCAATAAGTCATGATTTCCAACCTTTTCTAAACTAAAATTTGCTTAGAAACCAATGTTGGATAGATCATCAGGATGATAAGGATAGACCTAGGACGTGAAGCCTTAGGAAATAGATGGGTAGCTAGGTGGCTATTTATATAAGCCATAAAGGCTACTACTACTATTAGGAGGGATGATATAGCAAGCACCCAAAAAAGTAGTTAGGTCTGAGAAGACGTCTAGAATGAGCATGCGTCATGATTGTCGCATCATTATCTCTTGTGCATCAACATGCTTCTCTCACCTTTATTCCAATAATAAAAACATGTGAATAATGTGTTGTATTTCTATGAACTGCAAAAAAGTGTCTTATCCGGTGTGTCATGATAGTCTAGACTAGGTTGTGTTATGTGCTTCTCATGTCTTGCTATCTAGGAAATGTTTTAGTTGTTCAACCCTTTTTGCCCTCAACCAGCAATATATATATAATGATGTTTGTTTCAATCATGAAAAGATCCCCAAATAACCTTGAGTTAGCAAGTGAAACCCCTTAAAAAATCATGCTTGTGTTGGTATTTTCTAACCCTTGTGTGTTTTACCCTTGAAGTTACACCTACACAACTTATAGACCCCACAGCTTGCGCGCTATACCAACCCAAGTCTCCTTGTGCACTTGTTGTGTCAAAAAAGAATTGTTTGGTGTCTAGTTGCACAAACCCTATATATCCCATTAGTAAGGCCATGTTTCTTTCCATAGATCCTGTCTCGAATCTTCATAACCTTTCTGGTGCTCATCCTAATCGATCTCATGCAACTACCTCTCTTTCGACTGTGTCTAGTAATCTTTTCCTTAGTGAATCATGTTGTGGCCTTATCATCCAAATCTCCAGATCCTTTAATGATTTTGCCCTATTATCTGGTTATCTTCTATAACCCGTTCTCAAGTATCGGATGTTGATCTGCCTAAATCTCTCATTTCTGGTCATTCTCATACCCCCTTCTCTAAGGATCATGATGCTGTTTCAGCAATTTTATCTCTAAGCAGTGTATCCATTCGGTTAAATGGATTACGCTGTTGTCTTTAGTTCTCTCATGTCTCAGCAAGCTACCAATCTTGATCTCATGGTTGGTTCATCCTCATATCAAATATCGTCTCAATGATTGATTTGATAATCCTTGTGGTGATCATGACAAGTTCGCGGAGTTGAAGAGTTCTCATGTGATGCTCTTTTGCAAACAATCTCTGCTTCAACTCTGGTCACATTCTTATTTTCTGACCCATACTCTCGTGGGCTCCATCCATCCGTGCTAGGTGGATTTCTCATTGGTTGCGTTTGGTAATGGTATTATGACTAACGACTAATGGTGTCGCGACGAAACCGAGAGCCTCCTGTGGGCGCGCACACATGGTTGAGCTGCTCGACACGCGCTGGTATCACGATTAATAGTTGTGATCCATTATGAGACTATACTGATGTGCTATCTTTTGTGGATATTCTCTCAAAGTGATCACTGCATTTTGTCTCAATATATCATGATGTCTATCCAAATCTATCTTCAGTATCTTGTAAGATACCCTCCTATGAATTTGCATCTATCTTTAGCCTGGGAGTTACATGCTTCTCCACCCTTGAAGATCCTCATTCGAATCTTGGGACGAGATTCTTTTTAAGGGGGGAAGGCTGTGACACCCCAGGTGTCTATTTCGCGTTATGTCGGGAGATTTATCCTAATCTCAGATGCTCAGTGAAAATTTCTATTTCTCGCTCGTGTATGTCTCTGATTATCCAGATTATTCATTCACATTTCCCGAATTCAGAATTATTCAATCTCACAGAAGGCCGAATTTGGAGCCTATTAAAAACTTGTATTCTCGACGCGAACACAAACTCGAAAATCATTCTCGATTTATAAATCTCGTTCAAAGCTCATTTAATCGAACGCCTGACAGTTGCTAGTCGAGCTGTGTCCGAGTCTAATTCCTCGAACTTGATCTATGTCTGACTATTTTATCCGGATCCGTACTCGCAAACAGAATACTCATTGTGTCGACCTCTAATAAATTCTTACTCGACTCAGTCTAGCATCTTTGTGTCTAAACCGAATTCAAAACCCACTCCGGCAGCAATTTTAAAATATCACGATTCGCCTTCTCCGACTAAAAATCCAAAGCCGATCAAATCTCAGGACGATTTATTTTCGAATGACGTGTAGGGAATTATTTTCAAGCGAAATCAAATCAGACTCTCGATCGAATTAATCGCTCAATCGTCCATTCGTCCGAACACTATTTCGCTCTATTCTCCGTAGAGACGAATTCCATAGGAGCATTTTTATTCTGGAAAATATTTAGCGTAGCCCGATTACGTGTTTTGGGCCAAGCCCATTCTAGCCCAATTGAAACCTAACCCTAGGGTTTCTCTATAAATATGGACCCTCTTCCCTTGCACTTGGCCATTTTTCGCTCCCACCCCTATGCTTTTTCAGCTGCCACTTCCTTCTTCCAGTTCCGAGCCGCCATGCTCCTTCACGCATGCCAGGGCAGGGAGTTCTTCCTACCCACGGCTACAGTAGGGCGCCCATCTTCTCCGACGCGCCGAAGCTCCTCTCGTGGCGTCCTTTGCCTTCTTCCTCCCTGCTCACGGTGGCAACAGCCTCCAGCGAGCTCCTTGCTCCATGGCCGGCGCACAGGAAGCCAGCAGCTCTGCTCGCCCCCTCCCATGGCGCCTCCACCTCCCAGCGCCCTACTCCCTCAACGCCGCGCGAGTTTCCCCATGGGCGCGTACCCCTCCTCCTCTTCTTCTTTCTCAAGCAAGCAGACGCCTCCCTCTGCCCCTGCCTTATTCCATAGGAGCAGAGCTCCAAGCTCCCATGGTCGCCGAGCTCCTCCCATGGCTGGACCTCTGCTCCATGTGCTCGGCGCCCCTCCCTGTGAGCTCCCTCCTCCCTAGTTTCCCTTGCGCAGTGGGAGAAGCTTCCATGGACATCACCCTCCCCATTCTCCTGAGCACGTAGGGCACAGAAATTTCATTCTCCCTGGATCCATGGCACCCAGCGCAGGAGCTCTTCTCTTCCCCCATCCGGCGCCCTGCACAGTGACCCCCCCCCACTCAGACCTCCACTTTCCACTGATTCTGCTCGCCGAGAATCTCCAGCAGGGCACCATCGTGGCCTCACTGGGCTACTGCTCGCCGGCGAGCTCATGTGCTCATGGCGCCTTTCCCTGCCTTCTCTCTGTCCCCAGCGACAAGCAGCAAGGACTCCCTCTCCTCCACAGCGCAGCAGCCCTCCCATTCGTTCTCCACTCCCCTTGTCGCGTGTCATCGCTATCGTGCTTGCTGCGCAGCCCCATCCGCGACGCCGTCCAAACCCGTGGTGAGAACCCCCCCCCCCCCCCCCCCCCCGCTGTCCTCGATGTTTATTTTCTGATGTGTGTGATGTTCGATGAACTGCCGCCAACAAATTTGTGTGTTTTCGCAGCTAGTGGTCGACGTCGCGCTTCGCGCCTTGCACATTTGTTATTGTCATGTATATATATATATGTGTGAATATGTTGTATGCGAATTGAAATTCATGGAGGATAAAGTGGTATGTGTAGATGTGTTTGCGATTGGAATGCCAACAAGTGTATGTGTGCCTGCAATGGTCCATTTGTGTGTCGTAGGGATTGGTTGCGGATATATTAATTGATTGTTAAAATGCTTCGTCGTAAAATAATGTGTTTGTGCGGCAAATTTAATAAAGCCTAAAGCAGGCACGGTGACTTCCGCACTCGGCTAATGAGTTGGTCTAGGATAATTATATTTATGTATTCATCGTGGTGTAGGTTAAATTAGGTGAAAAATGTAATTTATGTGATATATAATTGGTGTTTGGAAGATGAGATAGGTTAATTTAGAAAGGTGTGTTATCAAACATGTATGCTGAAGTGCGTTGTAGTAGTGATGGCGTAAGTTGAACCGAAGTGTCCCATGTACATGCCATGATATGGTTGTATTTGAGATAGTAAATTATAAGTGTTGCGTGATATGAGACTCGATCGATGTAGTTAATGTTGAATTGGCCTGTAGAGAGGTGGTGACATGCTGAAGTAGTCATCGCTTCCTCTACGGTTAAGTCGGAGTCATGTGTGATGATGTTACTTATGGGGTGAATGCGTATTGAAATATTTTATGTCGTGCAATATGATTACAAATATGAAGGATATATAGGGTGTTTCAGAAATGTTAGCCAATAGATTCGGACAAGCATGATAGAGGTTGAGTCACTTATGTTATAAAATTGATGCTCGACATGTTAGGTCTCCTAAAATGTGGTGTTTTAGGTGACTTGTGTGTTATCCAGTTTAAGTGGTTAAGAAAAACTAATTAACCTGCTCCCACCCATGTTTTGAGTTGCAATGTCTGAATGGTTTGCTAAGTCTTATGCTGTGATTAGCTAACTCATGTTAAGTAGGAGTCGGTTGCGTAAGTGATTATGATATATATGTTGTGTCTTGCATTGCGATAATAATAGGCTAGCTGATGTGTATGGTGTAGCCGACTCGTTAGACGGTTTGGTTAAGCGCGTAATCACAATGAATTGCTTGTTGTGGTCTAAATGTGTATGGTTATGGTCGCGGATGAAAAGTAGTAGTGCTGATATGATGTCTAAGCTAAAATGCAAACTATTGGGTGAAAAGCGCTTCGATATTGATTATCGTAGAGAATGCGTTGTTAATTGAGTATGGTACTTCTAGTGCTCGAAATGACATGGATAAAAATTAGTAAGTCTACTGGTTAGTTCTCACTTGGTTATTTTAACTCTAACAATTGTCAAAGTGTTAGAATAATTCAAGTATCTAAAACACGACGATTCTTGAATTAAAAAGGAGATGAAAATTACTAGTGCTGTTTTGGACTACACATAGTGATTTCCTCGTGTTGTATGTTTGATGGATTAAATCATGTTTTGTGTAGAAAAGTCATATAGAAGAGTTGCAGATAACCTTATTATCTTGCTTGTACAAAATTTGACAGGCATAAGTCTGATCGTTTAGGAGTTATGCTTTTTACAAATTCAGTAACTGAATCTGTCCAAATTCTATACAGATTTCAGAAACTACATTGTTTGCTTATGTTAATTTTACAATCTATTCATGGTCGTTATAAGAAAGTTGTAGATGCTTTTCTTATCTTGCCTTTATTATAATTTCATAACCATAGGCCTGAGAGTTTAAGAGTTATGACTTTTACAAACTGGTTGCTGTGTTCTGTCCACCGTCAGAACAGATTTCGAGAACTGAATTGTTTGATTTGGTTAAACATAGAATCGCTTCTTGATGATTATAAAAGATATGTAGTAGCTTTCCAAAAAGTCTTGGATCACTCTTTTTGGTGGTCTGAAGATTAAGTTATGGATGTTTAAAGTGTGAAGACTAAATCTGTCTAGTTCTGGACAGCACAACCTTTATAGTGTATTTTACCCTTGATACATATTAAACCAGCTAGGGATGTTTATAAATAATTTGTATAACATTTAATTAGATTTCCAGAAAGTCTAAGATCACTTTGTTTGGATGTCTGAATCTTTAGTTGTGAATTTTTGAAATTGCAAGTCTAAATCTGTCCAAATATGGATAGAGCTGTTGTATTAGCACGTGTTGACCTTGCTAAGTGTTGAATCATGTTGTGATGACAATATGAAAGTTGTAGAGTACTTTTTAAGCTTTCCAGAAAGTCTTAGTTTGCTAGTTCTGGACTAATATTTGAAGAGTTATGATTAAAACCAATAACTGCTGTGCTGCTGCCCTAAAAATCTGCATGTGCTCATTTAATTGTTAGTTCACCCTTTTGGCTAAAAATGGTTGGTTAGCACTAAATTAATATAGACTTGCCATGACTAAGCTTAATAATGCATGTGTGTCATGTTTAATATGTTTTTTCTCTAGTTGATTGTGATATAGGAGTTTTTAGACATGGATGCCTAGGTCTTATTTAAACTTACGTTATCTTGGTTGCTCTTGGGTGGTCAATAGAAGAACAACTGAATGATTAAGGTGAACATAGTAAATGTGTGTACTTGTGATATTATGTAGCGGAACTACCCGAATTATTCCAACGTAAGTGCCTAAGTCCTGCCTTAGAGGCTAGACCACACTTAAATGGGAATAACCCATCAATCCCTCGGATCTAGTCCGACGAGGCCACTGACAGGATTGAGTACCACAGTCTCACTCGATGGTGAGTCACAGAGCAAATACAATAAAGCATAAAACCATACATTAAAGAGTATTAAACTTATTACATCATCATCGGAGTTTTAACAAAAGTAGTCATCATTGTTCGAAGTGCAGCGGAATAAAACTAACGATAAAATAAACAAAGAGATGGGGAAGCCTATCCCATCACTCCTCATGCTCCTCCTCAGCCGAGGCAGGGTCCCACTCGACGGTCCAACCGGGTGGCAAGATGGACGGCCAAGTCACTCCAGCAACCATGACCTCCAGAGAACCTGTAAAATTATGCCACAAGCAAGGCTGAGTATACTAATACTCAGCTAGACTTACCCGGTGTGAGGAGTCTACTTCTCTACCTCTAGACATGCAGCTGTTTGGCTGTGGGTTTGGTTGCCAAAAGCACTAGCTGAGTTTATAAATCAAGTTTTAGCTTTGTCAAGTTTTAGTGTGACTCTCTTAAGACTAGATGTGTACTATCTACTCATTCATGGTAGCAAGCGAATTTAGCAATCAACATCTTTTGTCACATCATCACATTTCCACTTGTTACTCAATGTAGCAGCATGGATCAAGCAGACTCATTAGCTACGAGAAACAGACGATTCGAATCGAGTTTTTAAACCTTGCAAGGTAAACCTAAACACACGACGTGGCGAGGCACTCCATCCCCACACACATCAACCGTCCCCATCGATTCCCCGTCAGCAGATCAGGGCTCACCGCCTTGGCGTACAATGCCTCACTGACCCTGACTGCCGTTGTGCAGTGACCACACTTGTACCCACCATAACCGGAATGGGAGACCATGTCTCAGGTCGCGTGAGGGGTAAAGTCCACTGCCAGGTTCAATCAGGTACTAGGCTTACCGATTTACCATATTTCTCGGCATGTGCTTAGTACGTTCAAACGCTTGACTCACGGTACCACACCTTAATCCTTATTCCAATTTTTATCCCATAGACCACCAATCCCCATGGATTGTTGTCCACAATCAATCATCATTATGATAAGAAAGTGGATACAACCAATTTCTGACCTCGCGCGAGTGCTAGAAAAATCACTCGACTTCTACCGAGATCCCTAATTAGTAAAGCAGCTACTCGACCTAGCATACTAGTATCCATCATAAAAGGATTCATGAGATCATGCAACTAGGGTTTCAAACAACTCCTACACTTAAGTGCACATTCAATCCTACAATCATTAAGTATAGTAAAATAGCATAATAAACAGGTTATGCATAAAACCGGGGCTTGCCTGCCAAAGCTGGGGCAGGCTCTGGTGCGGGATCTGGGGCTACCTCCTGAGCAGCTCCTTGCTCCGGCACGAGGACGTACTCTCCGTCGGCGAGGTTGCAATCTATCGAATGCAATGGATAAGAATATGTATGCCATGATTATGCAGGATTTAATAATCATTATGCTATGTGAAGAAAAACTAAGTTAGTTAGTAATTTAGGGTTTCCCGGTTATATGTGGCTCTTAGTGGTGTATGCTTATCCACTTAGGTTTTGGGTTTTGTTAGGGATAAGCATAGTGGATGGTATTTCCCTTAGATATTTTAGAGGGCAATTAAGGGGTTTTGCCGGTTGGGTTAGGGTGACATTAATCTCCATTATTAATTTCCCTTTTTCATTTTCTATTTATGAATTCTAGTGTGGGTTTGAACTACAACAGTGGTTTAACTTTTTCCAAAAATTCTATAAAAATTACAGTGGGTCACTATTTGTCACTGCAGGTTGTCCCATAAATTTGAGGTGGTTACTGATTCAGATACTACTTGTGCAAAATTAACAAGGATAAGTTTTAAAAGGGCACTTTACACTATAGCTATGATTTAATTGAGGTTTCTGTACCAAATTTTATTTTTGTCCAAATACATAGGTGATATTAGGCCTTTATGTTAAAAATCACAGAAAAAGACATAATGGATATTTAGTTGTGAATTTCTAAAGTTTTATGCCAAAAAGGTGCTTATAACTAACTTGTTATTTGAAAAATATCAAACAACAGATTTCATATTTTTCCTATGTTCACAATAACAAAACATTAGTTATCCCACGGTTTGAGGTGTTTTCTCCTTGGGGTTATTTTTCTAGGGTTTTTCTAAGTTTTCCTTGTTTCCCTAAAATAAAAGGTATCTCATTTATTCTGTACTAAACAAGGGTATAATAAATTTTTCTAGTGAACTATTCTGAATAAGTGAACTAACAAAAATGTGGGTGTTCCCTGGTTCTTTATTTAAACCACCTTTAATATTTTCTCTAACCTTAGGCTAAAAATGATTTAAATGGTAAACTCTACCTTAACTTGGCGTACAGAGGGGTTTATTATTTTTGTACATGTTAGGAAGTGATCAAGTACTTCTCTAAATTTTCTTAACCCCAGTCAAATAGTGCAACTATTTTTCCTTATTTCTTTTAGCTTTTGACCAGATAACCATTTAAATCAAAACCTTAAAGTTTTCTGTAACAGTTAGGGGTCTTATATTTTTCCTAAGGAGTTTACATTATTTAGGATCTGGCAAAATTGGTTTGACTCGATTTGGGTAAACCAAACTGAAGTTATGGATTTTTCAATTTCTGTTTGGATTTAAATCAGAATTTTTAAAAAGTTTCCTGGAAAACTACTTTGCACCGAAGACCGTGGGTTCCTCCTAAATCAATCCATTCATATCTACCCCTGTGCTACTATTCCCCTGAGTCACTAATAGCGTACAAAACCCCCTGGCCTTTCTTTCTTCTTCCCCGAGGTCCCTCCCCTTATGCAAATAGTACCCGCGGGAAAGAAAAGGGCAGCGCGACTTACCGACGGTGAGAGACGTCCGGCGAGGGGCGGGGTTGGCTTCGGGAGGTTCTGGCGGTCACAGTGAGGTACGGCTCGACGGCGGTGGTGGCCGGAATCGGCCGGACCACGTGCGCAGGCGGGTGATCTCGTCGGCGGCGAGTACTCCGGCTTAACCACGGCAATCTAGTTCAATCAAACGGCACGATGAGCTCCACGGGGTGACGTAGAGGCTATGTGAGCAAGGAATCGAAGAATGGGGCAGAGATTTACCCGGTCTACGATCACCGACAGTCGGGTGAAGTCCGGCGACTGTGGACTAGCTTCTCCGGTGAAGCAAAGTCTGATTCCTTGCTCGGGGAGCTTCACCGAGGCACGCACGGGCTCTTCTGGGGGTCGAGCGTGGCTGGGAAGAGCTCTGCTAGCCGGTCTACGGGGGCGGGGGATCGGGTGGCCGCGGGCACGCCGTTTGCAGGGCAACGCCGGTGGTTTCTAGCTCCGGTGAGGTCGAACGTGCGCGGAGGAGTACGGTCGACGCCTGAGGGGGCTTTATAGGCGCGGGCGCGAGCAGGGGACACAAGCACGGATTAGCGTGGCGCGCGGGGTCGGGCGCGGGCGTGCTCTGGCACGCTCTGAGCGTGTCGAACACGTGGAAGTGTTCTTCTGCCCGTGTTCAACAGCTCGCCGAGATCGCAAGCGTGCGAATCTTGGCAAAAATCCGGCGCAGGCCTCCTTTTGGCACCTAGGGCTATCTCTTGTATGTGAGTCCCCATGGCAGATATGCCCTAGGTAGGGAGATATGTGGACGCCAAATCTGGCTTGTCCCTCTGCCCACCTCGCGACAAAAGCCATGCCAAATCATGTCAAATGTCTTAGGCTCGGTTTCAACTTTTCCAGTGGGTGCCTTAGGTGGTATGACACATTTTTGGTATACAACTCAAACGGTTTTGGTGCCATTTACTAAGTGAACACGGTGGATCTTTAGATTAGGTTCAAAATTTGACTTAGAAAGAATTAGAGAGCTCTAGCTCTGTCTCCACTTAAGGAATGGTTTGGGGTTCTTTAAGGGGTCTTTTTGCGATGTTTCCTCTCTGTATTTTGTAGATTGTAATGTTACTTAAACTTTGGCTAAAGGTTAACTCATGATTTGCACATTTGCTTAACCTCCCCCCTTTACCAGGGTTTTGGGAGTTAAGAGCTTAAGAAGGGTCTAGGGTTTATTCTTCTCTTGCCCAAGGTGATACTTGCATAAATGCTTGGGTAGTGCTGTTGGACATTAACATTCATGGTTAATACATGGTTCTTAAGGTTTTATGCTCTTCTTCTCAAGTCTCTCCCACATGTGATCACAGTCATTAGTGCCTAGATGTGCCATTGCCATGGTAACACCTAGGGTGTTACAGCCCCCCCCCCCTTAAAGGAATCTCGTCCCGAGATTTTAGGTAGAGTCCTCTGGAGGGGTGCCATGAAGGCGTGTTGGTGCGTTGTTCCTTCTTTCATCCAAGTTTCTCTAGTTAACTGCTCTTCGAATGTCATTCTCTTTGTGACTTCAGAAGGAAGTCCTTTTTGAGTCATTTCCAAAACTTATACTACCCTTAACATCTAAGTTTTTCTTATATTTGAATTCAAAGGGCAGGTGGGGTGGGGTTTTGGGTTACGTACCGACTCCTTTGGGCAGAAAGTCGGGGAAGCGAGAACGTAGGAAATCATCAGTCTCCCATGTAGCCTCTTCTACTGAATGGTGACTCCACTGAACCTTATACATTCTGATCGATCTTGCCCACGTTGATCTCTCCTTTTGGTCCAATACCTTTACGGGGTGCTCTTGATAAGATAAATCTGGTTCTATCTCAATTTCTTGTTCAGGTAGCACTTCAGTGGGTAAGCGGACACATTTCCGTAGCTGGGATACATGGAACACATCATGAACAACTGACCTGTGGGCTGGCAACTTCAATTGATATGCTACAGGTCCACAAGCTTCCTTGATCTCGTAGGGTCCAATGTAGCGAGGAGCTAACTTGCCCTTGATTCCAAATCTCTGGACACCTTTGGTGGGTGACACCTTAAGATAGACATGATCTCCCATTTCAAACTGTAGAGGCTTCCTTCTCTTGTCATGATAGCTCTTTTGCCTGGCCTGGGCAGCTTCTAGGTTGTTTTTAATAACTCTGACCTTTTTCTCTGCTTCAAGTACCAAGTCTGGCCCAAATATTTCTCTCTCTCCAGCTTGAGACCAATTTAGCGGGGTCCTACACCTTCTCCCATATAAGGCTTCAAAAGGTGCCATCTTCAAACTGGACTGGTAGCTGTTATTATAGGAGAATTCTGCCAATGAAAGACACTTGTCCCAATCCTTTCCATAGTGTAGCACACATGCCCTCAACATGTCGTCCAAAATCTGATTTACCCTTTCTATCTAGCCATCTGTTTGAGGATGGTATGCTGAGCTTCTTATTACCTGGGCCCCAAGTGATTCCTGTAATTGCTCCCAAAATCGTGCCACGAACAGTGCTCCTCTGTCCGATACTATAGTCCGTGGTATTCCATGCAAACGAACTATCTGGTCAATGTAGATTTCTGCATACTTCTCCGTCCTATGGGTGGTGTATACCGGCAAGAAATGAGCTGTCTTGGTCAATCTGTCCACAATGACCCAAATGGAATCATGGTGCTGGGAGGTATTGGGCAATCCCACGATAAAATCCATACAAATGTCCTCCCATTTCCAAGATGGTATGGGAAGGGGTTGCAAAGGGCCTTCTACCTTCAAATGACTGGCCTTGACTCTCTGGGAGGTGTCACATTCGGATATGTACTTGGCAATTTCCCTCTTCATTCTGGTCCACCAGTATAAGGATCTGAGGTCATGATACATCTTATTACTGCCAGGATGCATGGAGAATTTTGAAAGGTGAGCTTCATCCAATATCTTCTTTCTGAGCTCAGGGTCCTTGGGAACAACCAATCGATCTCCAAACCATAGGATTCCTTTGCTGTCCTGCCGGAAGCATTTGTATTTTTCTGCTTTCTACTTGATCATTTCCTTAATGACCTGAACACCCTTGTCTTCAATCTGTGCCCTGACTATTTGCTCTTGTAATGTGGGCTCCACCGAGATTTAATTTAAAGCACCTGATGAAACAACTTCTAGGTTCAGCTTGCACAACTCATCACACATGGTGGTGACTCTTGCATCCATGCTCATACAATTGCACTGGGCCTTTCTGCTCAAAGCATCTACCACAACATTGGCTATGCCAGGATGGTAATGCACCTCCAAATCATAGTCCTTGATTAGCTCTAACCATCTCCTCTGCCTCATATTAAGATCTGCTTGAGTGAAAATGTATTTGAGGCTCTTATGGTCAGTGTAAATCTTACAATGGGCTCCCATCAAGTAATGTCTCCATATCTTGAGAGCATGAACCACAGCTGCTAACTCCAGATCATGTGTGGGGTAGTTCTGCTCATGGGGTCTGAGTGCTTGGGAGGCATAAGCAATTACTCTGTTGTCTTGCATTAAGACACATCCCAATCCAGTACCGGAAGCATCGCAATACACTTCAAAGGGCTTGGTGTTGTTAGGTTGAGCTAGCACTGGGGCTGTTGTCAAGTGCTGCCTGAGTGTATGAAAGGCATCCTCACACTTCTGGCTCCAATCATACTTGACTCCCTTCTTCAATAGTTCAGTCATTGGCTTGGCAATTCTAGAGAAATCCGGAATGAATCATCGATAATACCCTGCCAATCCCAGAAAACTCTGAATCTGTCTCACTGTAGTAGGAGGTTTCCAATCCATTACTTCTTGTACCTTCTCAGGATCAACTGATATCCCATCCTGAGAAATTGTGTGACCCAAGAATTTAATTTCCTTCAGCCAGAATTCACATTTAGCCAACTTAGCATACAAACGATGATCACGCAGTCGCTGAAGCACGATGTGCAGATGCTCAGTATGCTCGTCTTCATTCTTGGAATAGACCAGGATATCATCAATGAAAACCACTACAAATTTGTCCAGCTCTGGCATGAATACTGAGTTCATCAGATACATGAAATAAGCCGGGGCATTGGTCAGCCCAAAAGACATCACCAAAAACTCATAAAGCCCATATCTGGTCGAGAAAGCTGTCTTCGGAATATCGCTGGCACGGATCTTGATCTGATGGTAGCCCGAGCGAAGATCTATCTTGGAGAATACCTTGGCTCCCACCAACTGATCAAACAAAACATCAATGCAGGGCAGCGGGTATTTGTTCTTGATGGTCACCACATTGAGAGGGCGGTAATCAACACACATTCTCAAACTCTCATCCTTTTTCTTCACAAATAAGGCCGGACATCCCCACGGTGATGTACTTGGGCGAATGAACCCTTTGTCCAACAACTCTTGCAGTTGCTTCTTCAATTCTGCCAATTCCACGGGAGGCATCCTATAAGGCCTCTTGGATATAGGAGCAGTCCCAGGCTGCAATTCAATCGCAAACTCTATATCTTTATCAGGTGGCATCCCTGGCAATTCATCCGGAAAAACATCTTGGTAGTCACAGACCACTGGGATTCTCTCAACCGGGGACTCTATCATAACGAAGGCACAAGAACGGGTACAACCCTAGTCGAGCAAATATAATGTGGTTTCACCACAAGTCGGTGAGTGCACCTCAATGGCCCTAGCTGCAATATCAATAATTGCCTGATGTCTTGTTAACCAGTCAGTTCCCAATATGATATCCACGCTATCCAAACCCAATATGAGGAGGGTGGTTTTAATTATCAAACTACCCAACTTTATAGGCACATGTCTGTTGATTTGAAAGGTGGCAACCCTGCCTCCTGGTGTTGAAATTGTAACACCCCCATTTGTGTGGTGAAAAGGTAATTGGCACTTAGCACTAAATTTGGCACTGATAAAACTGTGTGATGCACCCGAATCAAAAAGAATAATAGCAGGATAATTCAAAACTAAAAAGATACCAGTCATGACAGGTGCTCCCTCGGGAATATCAGCCATGGTGGTGAAGTTCAATCTGCCTTGCCTCACTTGCACCTTCTGTCTCTTGCCTTGATTCTGGTTGGCATTCTGTCCCTGCCTCTGCTGGTTTCTGGGGCAATTCTTGGCATAATGTCCGGTGTTACCACAAGTGAAACACCTGTTGTCATTGGCCTGGTGGTATTGCTGCTGCTGTTGATTGTTCCTCTGAGCTGGAAACTGGGTGCGGTTGGGTGCCTGCCGCTGCTGCTACTGTGGTCGGATCACACAACGTCCTTGCTGCTGCTGAGGTCCTCTGTTCTGAGTGTCAGACACGATCCTGAAGCGCTGTGGCTGAGCTGAGGGTCCTGCCACAGGGGTCTTCCTCTTCTTTTCTGCCTGACGATATGTGATACAGTCCTCCTGAGAAATGGCCATGTTGACTAACTCATTATAGATGTTGGCCCTGACTGTGTTGAGACGGTCACGGAGCTTAGTGCTGAGCCCCCTCCTGAACCTGTCCCTCTTCTTCTCGTCGGTGTCTGCATGATATCCCGCATACTGGCACAGGTCATTGAAGGTCTAAGCATACTGTAACACTGTCCGGTTCCCTTGAGTGAGTGCCAAAAACTCGTTGAGCTTGCGGTCCATAATGCCCGCTGGTATATGGTGCCCCCTGAAAGCTGCATTGAACTCTCTCCATTCCACCTCACGGTCATCTGGCTGCATAGCAAGAAAATGGTCCCACCATGTCCGCGCGGGTCTGCGAAGCTGCTGGGTGGCGAACCTGACCTTAGTCACCTCTGAACAAACTCAATGGAGTAGCGGGAATTTGGATTCCACTACTCTCAACCATACATCAGCATCGAGTGGGTCCTCTGTCCTGGTGAACAATGGTGGCTGGGTACTGAGGAACTCCTGATAAGTGGCTGCTGCGGGGTGACGCTGATGACCACCACCACCATAGTGCTGAGGTGGTGGCTGACGCTGAGCTAGCTGTCTCAAGATCTCATTCTGCGGAGCCATCAGCTCCTGCAGAGTAGGAGGTGGTGGAGGAACACGCTCATTCTGACCACGACGCGCTCTCCCTGCCATCTGAAAAATCATATATATATTTTCAATATCACAATTCTGAGGTTCAAGGTTCAATCGTGGTGAAAGAGTCAAAAGAGCAAAACCAATATATTTTTGCATAATTATAAAAGATTCCACATCGTCCAAACTTTTCCCCTTAGATTAAGACTGACAGCATTCACCAACCATGCTTCCAAAAGAGTTTATCACGATTACATCAATAGCCCAAAAGACTCAACTCTATCTAGCCTAGTACCCCAAGGGTGCAAATGCTAAGCTAGCTTCAAGGAGTCCTACCATCACAGACTTCTAACTCTATCCTTGCGATCTAGTGAGCAAACAAGGCAACACTCGACTCAGGGGAAGGTGGTCTCCCTGAGCCAGCAGTGTCCAAACTGGAGGCAGGCTCCTCTCCTCCCTCGATGTTGACATCCTCGTTGGCCTCCATGTCTTGGATCTCCTGGTGGTGCATATCCAGGTGCTGGTTAGCCTCTGCAAGGGTGTTGATCAACTGATCCTCGAGAACCTCGATGGTGTTCTCCCTCGTTCCCACTAGTTCCTCATGTAACACCCTAGGTGTTACTCAGGGTGCCCACCCCAGGGTTACCCCTTTTAACCCATTATTACATGAAGATTGAATTGGGCAAAATGTACCAAAACTTGGAGTTCTAGGTCCTAAGCAAGTGTAACTCACCTTGGATGTCCTGCCCTAGCTTGTCATGCACATCTAAGTGGGGCTCTCCCAAAACCCTAGAACAAAACCCCCATAGGCAATGAGAACCCTAATTGAAGCCATGATCAAAAGATCATGTAAACCTCATGATCATGGTTTGGGCCAAATATAAAAGTTGTAATATACTTAATAACCTACAATTAATAGTAAGGAAGTACCCCCAAAAAGTTTTCAGAAAGGCCCTAAAAAGATCACCAAAGGTTGAACACAAGGGAGAAATTCAGGATTTGCCTAAGTCAAAAACCAACCCTTGGGCAAAGATCCCACATGTTCACCTTGATCCCCTTTTCAAAACCTGTCGACCCAATTGACAAAATGGCACCAAATTAACCCTAGAATGCCCTGGAAAAGTTTGAACCCAAGCCAAAACCATTTGACACGAGTTGGCACTGGTTTTGTCTCGGTTTGAATAGTGCAGACAGACAAGACTTGGCGCCACCATATCTCCTCAACCAGACCACATCTACTCTTGGAACTCACATGAACTAGGTAGCTCTAGGTGCAGGGAAGAGATCTCCCACAGGCGGTAGGGCAAGATTCGTACGCCTGGCCGCTCAGCAGAGCGAAGAACACGGGCAGAAGCAATGCGCCACGTGTTCGACGCGCTCTGAGCTCGCCAGAGCACGCCCGCGCGCGCCCCCGCGTGCCCCACGTCACGCCAAACGGTCGAGCCGGCGTCCTGGCCGCGCCCGCGCCTATAAAACCTGCCCCAGTGATCGGCTGCCTTCCCCATTGCCTCCTCCGTGCCTCGCCTGACTTACCCGAGCCAGCCATTAGCTCCGGCGACCTCCCCGTGACCCGCCAGTGCCACCCGAGAGCAACCACCGTGGCCAGCCCCTCTCCCATCCTCCTCCGTTCGATCCAAGCCCCCAGATAGCTTCCTGGGAGGCCGTGACACGTGCTCAAGCTTGACCCGAGGACCCCCGTCACCGGAATAGCCCAATCGTGCTCACCGGAGTTCAAGAACCCGCCGGCGCACGTGGACCGGGTAAACCCCTTCACTGTTTTCCAATTCGTTGCGCGCATGGCCTCTGTGTCATCCCGTGAAGCTCCTCGTGCACCCTAATTGAACTATACCGCCGTGGTTTGGCCGGAGCAGGCGCCGCCGACGACCCCCGCCGCCTGTGCTCGTGGCCAGGGTAACTCCGACCACCTCCGACGACGACCCGCACATCGACGTGACCGTCGCGACCTCCCGAACGTCACTGACCACCTCGCCGGACCTCCCTCGCCGCCGGTAAGCCACGCCATCCTTTTCTTTCCCGCGGCTACTGTTTCAGTTGGGGGAAGGACTGCGGGTGAGATGGAGAGAAAGCAAGGGGGTTAAGTGAAATGTCAGAGACTCAGGGGAATAGTGGCGCGAGGGTAGATCTGCGAGGTTTGTTTCGGTTTAAACCCACGGACCTCGGCGCAAACTGCTTTTTCAGAAAAACCTTATTAAAACCTGATTTAAATTCAAACAGAAACTTTAAAAACCCATAACTTCTGTTTGGTTTATCCAAATTTGGTCAAACTAATTTTGCCAGACTCTAAATAATGTAACCTATCTAAGAAAAATATAAAACCCCATAAGTACTAGAGAAAAATATAAGGTTCTGATTTAATTTTAGTTTTGACCAAAAGTAAAATAATAGCCAGAAAAATGGTTGTACTATTTAACTAGGGTTAGAAAAATTTGGAGAAGTTTATATCTACCTACTGACCTAGTTAAAAATGTTAAACCCCTCTGTCCACTACATTAAGTTAGTTTTTACCCCTTATTCCATAATATGCTTAAGGTTAAGAAAAATAGAAAAGGTGACATAAATAATGAACCAGAGGGCACCCCTATTTTTGTTAGGGTACTTAATCAATATAGTTCACTGGAAAAATCTATCACACCCTGGTTTAGTATAAAATAAATAGGATACCTTTTATCTTAAGAAAACAAGGAAAACTTAGAAAAACCCTACAAAAATAATCCTAAGGTGAAAACTCCCCAACCCTTAGGATAACTAATGTTTTGATATTAAGAACTCAGGAAAAATCTGAAATCTGTTGTTTGATATTTTTCAAATGACAAGTTAGTTCTAAACACCCTTTTTACACCAAACTTTAGAAATCAACCATTAAATAACCATCATGTGGCTCTCTGTCATTTTTGGTACAAGAGCTTATTATCACTGTTAGAGGCCAACAAAAATAACCCTTAGGTCAGGACCCACTTTAATGAAGGACATGTAGTGCGAAGTGGCTTAATGGCACCACTTTTTGTTATTTTTGTGGACAGCCTAGTCTTTTTATTTTAAATCCCATATTCTTAAGATAGGCCATATTGACCAAGGGCAAGCCACTGTAATTTTTGTAGAGTTATTGAAAATAGTTAATTCACCTTGGTAGTTCAAACCCCATTAGAATTCATAAATAAACACTAAGGAGAGGAAAATGAACTATGGAAATTAGTATCCTCCTAAGACCCTTGTAAATTGTTCCCTGAAATAGGAATATACAAGTGCAATACCAATTCTCCTTGTTTACCCCAAATAAAAACTTAAAAATAAAGTGATAAATATAAACCACTAGGAGACCCACATAGCCAAGGAACCCTAAGTAAATTCTTGACTTAGTTTCTGTAGCTTAGTGTTCTTAAATCTTGCATAATCATGACACATATGTTCATTGCATTTCGATAGACTTTAATCTTGCTGACGGAGAGTACATCCTCGTGCCGGAGCAAGGAGCTGCCCAGGAGGTTGCCCCGGATCCAGCACCAGAGCCTGCACCAGAGGACCTGCCTGCCACTGCTTTGGAAGGCAAGCCCCGGTTTTATGCATGACCTGTTATTTATGCTATTTTACTTCACTTAATGATTGTAGGATTGATTGTGCACTTAGGTGTAGGAATTGTTTGAAACCCTAGTTGCATGATCTCAGGAATCCTTTTGAGATGAATACTAGAGTAACAGGTCGAGTAGTTGCTTTATTCAATTAGGATCTCGGTAGAAGACGAGTGATTTTTCTAGCACTCGCGTGAGATCAGGAAATTGATTGTACCCACTTTCACACTGTCATGATACTAGTTGGTGGACAACAATCCATGGGGATTGGTTGCCCACGAGATGGAAAATGGAATAAGGATTAACGTGCGGATACCTGTGTCAAGCGTTTGAATGTACAAAACACATACCGAGAAATATGGTAAATCGGTAAGCCTAGTACCTGAGTGAACCTGCCCGCAGATTGCCCTCCTCACGCGACCTGAGACGTAGTCTCCCATTCCGGTTATGGTGGGTACAAGTGCGGTCACTGCACGACGGCCAGTCGGGGTCAGTGGGGCATTGTACGCCAAGGCGGTGAGCCCCTTTCTGTTGCCAGGGAATCAATGGGGACGGTTGATATGTGTGGGGACGGAGTACCCTGCATGTCGTGTGTTTAGGTTTACCTTGCAAGGATAAAAACTCGATTCAAATCGTCTGCTTCTCGCAGCTAATGAGACTGCTTGATCCATTGTACTGCATTGAGTAATAAGTGAAACTGTGATGAGATGATGCAAGATGTTGATTGCTAAAAAAAATGCTTGCTACTATGTATGAGTAGATAGTACACTTTTAGCCTTAAGAGAGTCACACTTAACTTTGACTAAGTTAAAATCTTGATTTAGAAACTCAGCTAGTGCTTTTGGCAACCAAACCCCACAGCCAAACAGCTGCATGTCTAGAGGTAGAGGAGTAGACTCCTCACACCGGGTAAGTCTAGCTGAGTATTAGTATACTCAGCCTTGCTTGTGGCATAATTTTTTACAGGTTCTCTAGAGGAAATGGCTGCTGGAGTGACTTGGCCATCCACCCTGCCACCGGGTTGGACTGTCGAGTGGGACCCTGCCTCGGCTGAGGAGGAGCATGAGGAGTGATGGGACATGCTTCCCCATCTCTCCGTTTAATTATCGTTAGTTTTATTCCGCTGCACTTCGAACAATGATGACTACTTTTGGCAAAACTCCGATGATGATGATGTAATAATTTAACACTCTTCCATGCATGGTTTTATGCTTTATTGTATTTGCTCTGTGACTCACCATCGAGTGAGACTGTGGTACTTGATCCTGTCAGTGGCCGTGTCGGACTAGATCCGAGGGATTGACGGGTTATTCCCATTTAAGTGTGGTCTAGCCTCTAAGGCAGGGCTTAGGCACTTAAGTTGGAATAATTCGGGCAGTTCCGCCACCGCTGGTATCGGAGCTTGTACCACCACAGAGGAATCAATAAACCATAAATGCCATCCTTTTTCTAAAGTAAAATTTGATAGAAACAATGTTGGATAGATCGTAGGACGAGTAGGATAGACCTAGGACGTGAAGCCTTAGGATAATAGAAGCGTAGCTAGGTGGCTAAGTGACTAGGCCCTACAGGCCACTTTTTAAAGGATGGGAGTTCTTCCCTATTCCTTTTATCTTATGGAGAGGTCGTTCAGGACGCGCATGCATGCATTCTTAATTAAGCAAATGGATAACTAAGTAAAAGGGGTTAAAAACAAGATAACAGCCAACTAGGTCCCCAATGCCTTTTTCTTTTAACTAGAGACAGGCTGAGTTTTATTTTCCTTGTTCTTTTTGTAATTCTTTTTTTTTTACTTACGCTTAACCATACACAGATGACTTCCCACGGATCCTCCGAGGACGGAAATGCACTGACCCACACTAACGGACTTGCACGGGAGGGTTTTCCCCCGCATCTTGTGGGAGGTACTTCAGGGGGCAGGATATTTGACACCCCCTTAGTACGCGGTGCAGCAGTTCGAGAAGCACCGGGTGCCTCGCTGTAGGGTGAGGATGACCTTGGAGCCTCATCCCCTGCAGCCAGGCTAGCGCTCCTTGGACTCCGAGTCTTTCGGGTACCGAGCGGAGGACACGATCGAGGCAATCGCTCTGCATGGATTGACTACTTTCTGCGGATTCCATCCCTTGGAGCTGGCTACCCACCCCATTGGGTTGTTCCCTGCGGAAAAAGGAGGACAACCCGATGTGGAAGGATCGGGTGGAGCATGCCAAGGACATCTGGGCTCTCTACCCAGGCCACACCGCTCACTTGTCGGTACGATGCATGAACGCTCTGTATCGTCTGCAAGTAATGCGTGGGGAGGCAATGTCTCACCTGATGGCATTGCTGGAGGCCACCAAGATCACCCTGGATAACAGGGAGGAGCTCGTGGTGGACTTGTCCCAGGAGCTGGTGGAAAAAGATTTGCAAGTGGAGCAGCTGTCTGATGAGATTCATGAGTTGGAGGAGCTAGTGGGCACCAGGGAGAACACCATCGAGGTTCTCGAAGATCAGCTCCTCAACACTCAGCAGTAGCTAGCAGAGGCAAATGAGCACCTGGACATGCATCACCAAGAGATCCATGATGAGGAGGCTGACGAGGACGTTGACATCGAGGGAGGGGAGGAGCCTGCTTCCAGTGTAGACACCGCTGGCTCAGAGAGACCCCCTTCCCCCGAGTCCAGCGTTGCCTCGTTCGCTCACTAGATGCCAGGCTAATCCTAGAGGTTGATGATAGTTGGACTCCTCGCCACTAGCTTAGCTTTTGCACCCTTAGGGTACTAGGCTAGGTAGAGTTGAGCCTTTTGGATCATTGATGTAACCATGTTAAACTCTTTTGGAGGTTTGGGGATGATTAATGGCAGTTTAAATTGGACGGAAGGATTATGCTTTTGTTTTGTTTTATGTGGAATCTATCAAATTGCTTTAACTCCCCTACCGTGTTTAAACCTTAAGCTTGGAGATGTGTTATTAAGCAACCATGTGATTTTTCAGATGGCTGGGAGAGCGCGCCGTGGTCAGAATGAGCACGTTCCTCCACCGCCACCGCCTCCCACTCTGCAGGAGCTCATGGCTCAGCAGAATGAGATCTTGAGGCAGCTGGCTCAGCGCCAGCCACCACCATAGCACTATGGTGGTGGAGACCATCAGCGTCACCCCGTCGCTGCTACCTACCAGGAGTTCCTCAGTACTCAGCCTCCATTGTTCACACGGGCAGAGGACCCACTTGATGCAGATGTATGGTTGCGGGTGGTGGAATCCAAATTCCCACTGCTCCATGGAGCTTGCTCAGAGGTCACCAAGGTCAGGTTCGCCACCCAGCAGCTTCGCGGACCCGCAAGGACTTGGTGGGACCATTTTCTTGCCATGCAGCCAGAAGGTAGAGAGGTGGAATGGAGGGAGTTCAAGGCAGCTTTTAGAGGACACCATATCCCCGCTGGCATCATGGACCGGAAGCTCAATGAGTTTCTGGCACTCACTCAGGGCAACAGGACAGTGTTGCAGTATGCCCAGGCCTTCAATGACTTGTGCCAGTATGCTGGATACCATGCTGACACGGATGAGAAGAAGAGGGACAGGTTCAGGCGGGGGCTCAGCACCAAGCTCCGTGATCGTCTCAACACCGTCAGGGCCAACAGTTACAATGAGTTGGTCAACATGGCTATTTCCCAGGAGGACTGCATCTTAGCTCGACAGGCAGAGAAGAAGAGGAAGACCCCTGTGGCAGGACCCTCAGCTCAGCCACAGCGCTTCAGGATTGTGTCTGACACGCAGAGCAAAGGACCTCAGCAGCAGCAAGGGAGATGGGTGATCAGACCACCACAGCAGCAGCAGGCACCCAACCGCACCCAATTTCCCGCTCAGAGAAGCAACCCGCAGCAGCAGCAGTACCGTCAGGCCAATGACAACAGGTGCTTCACGTGTGGCAGCACTGGGCATTATGCCAAGAATTGCCCCAGAAACCAGCAGAGGCAGGGGCAGAATGTTAATCAGAACCAAGGCAAGAGACAGAAGGTGCAAGTGAGGCAGGGCAAGCTGAACTTCACTACCATGGCTGACATTCCAGAGGGAGCACCCGTCATGACTGGTATCTTTACAGTTTTAAATTTCCCCGCTATTGTTCTTTTTGATTCCGGTGCTTCACATAGTTTTATCAGTGCCAAGTTTAGTGCCAAATGCCAGTTGCCCTTTCACCATACCGATGGGGGCATTACAATTTCAACACCCGGAGGCAGAGTTGCCACTTATCAAATCAACAGGCAAGTGCCTATAAAATTTGGTAGTCTGGTGATTAGAACCACCCTTCTCATCTTAGGATTGGATAGCGTGGATATTATTCTGGGAGCTGACTGGTTGACCAGGCATCAGGCAGTATTGGACATTGCAGCCAGAGCCATTGAAATTCATTCCCCTGCTTATGGCGAGACTGTTTTGCATTTACCCAACCAGGGTTGTACCCGATCTTGTGCCTTTGTTATGGTAGAATCCCCAGTGGAAAAGATCCCAGTGGTCTGTGACTATCCGGATGTTTTTCCGAATGAATTGCCAGGGATGCCACCTGACAGAGACATTAAGTTTGCAATTGAATTGCAACCCGGGACTGCTCCTATCTCCAAGAGACCCTATAGGATGCCTCCCGCGGAATTGGCAGAACTGAAGAAACAATTGCAAGAATTGTTGGACAAGGGGTTTATTCGTCCAAGCACTTCACCATGGGGATGTCCAGCTTTATTTGTGAAGAAAAAGGATGAGAGTTTGAGGATGTGTGTTGACTACCGCCCTCTCAATGCGGTGACTATCAAGAACAAATACCCGTTACCCCGCATTGATGTTCTGTTTGATCAGTTGGTGGGAGCCAAGGTATTCTCCAAGATAGACCTTCGCTCGGGCTACCATCAGATCAAGATTCGAACCAGTGATATTCCCAAGACGGCTTTCTCTACCAGATATGGGCTGTACGAGTTTTTGGTGATGTCTTTTGGGCTGACCAATGCCCCGGCTTATTTTATGTACTTGATGAACTCAGTATTCATGCCAGAGCTAGACAAGTTCGTGGTCGTTTTCATCGATGACATTCTGGTTTATTCCAAGAATGAAGCTGAGCACACTAAACATCTGCATACTGTACTTCGAAGACTCCGTGACCATCAGTTGTATGCTAAGTTGTCTAAGTGTGAGTTCTGGCTGAAGGAGATTAAATTCTTGGGTCACCAAATTTCTCAGAATGGGATATCGGTTGACCCTGAGAAAGTGCAAGAAGTGATGAACTGGAGACCTCCAACTACAGTGAGGCAGATTAGGAGTTTTCTGGGATTGGCAGGGTACTACCGACGATTTATTCCGGATTTCTCCAGAATTGCCAAACCAATGACTGAACTGTTGAAGAAGGGAGTCAAATTTGAGTGGAGCCAAAAGTGTGAAGATGCTTTTCATACCTTGAGGCAACATTTGACAACAGCCCCAGTGCTAGCCCAACCCGACAATACCAAGCCATTTGAAGTTTATTGTGATGCTTCTAGTACCGGATTGGGTTGTGTCTTGATGCAAGATAACCGGGTCATTGCTTATGCTTCCAGAGCACTCAGACCCCATGAGCAGAACTACCCGACACATGATCTGGAGCTGGCAGCAGTAGTTCATGCCCTCAAGATATGGAGACACTACTTGATGGGAGCTCACTGTAACATTTACACTGATCACAAGAGCCTCAAGTACATTTTCACTCAAGCAGATTTGAACATGAGGCAGAGAAGATGGTTGGAATTGATCAAGGACTATGATTTGGAGGTGCATTACCATCCTGGCAAAGCCAATGTTGTGGCAGATGCTTTGAGCAGAAAGGCCCAGTGCAATTGTGTGAACATGGATGCAAGAGTCACCACCCTGTGTGATGAGTTGTGCAAGCTGAACCTGGAAGTTGTTTCTTCGGGTGACCTAAGTTATATTTCAGTGGAGCCCACATTGCAAGAACAGATAGTCAGGGCACAGGTTGGGGATAAGGGTGTTCAGGTTATCAAAGATATGCTCAAGCAAAAGGCCGAAAAATACAAGTGTTTCCGTCAGGACAGCAAGGGAATTTTATGGTTTAGAGATCGATTGGTGGTTCCCAAGGACCCTGAGCTCAGAAAGAAGATACTGGATGAAGCTCACCTTTCCAAATTTTCCATGCACCCTGGTAGCAACAAGATGTACCATGATCTCAGATCTTTGTATTGGTGGACCAGGATGAAGAGGGAAATTGCCAAGTACGTATCAGAGTGTGACACTTGCCAGAGAATCAAGGCCAGTCACTTGAAGACAGCAGGTCCTTTGCAACCCCTTCCCATACCATCTTGGAAATGGGAGGACATTTGCATGGACTTCATAGTAGGATTACCCAATACCTCCAGGCACCATGATTCTATATGGGTTATTGTGGACAGATTGACCAAGACTGCCCATTTCTTGCCAGTACACACCACCCACAAGACAGAGAAGTACGCAGAAATTTATGTTGATCAGATAGTAAGATTGCATGGTATCCCAAAGACCATTATATCTGACAGAGGAGCACTGTTTGTGGCACGCTTTTGGGAGAAACTGCAAGAAGCCCTCGGGACCCACGTAATCCGAAGCTCAGCATATCACCCTCAAACAGATGGTCAGACAGAAAGGGTGAACCAGATTTTAGAAGATATGTTAAGGGCATGTGCACTACATTATGGGAAGGTTTGGGACAAGTGTCTTTCCTTGGCAGAGTTTTCTTACAATAACAGCTATCAGTCTAGTCTGAAAATGGCAACTTTTGAGGCATTATATGGGAGAAGGTGTAGAACCCCGCTAAATTGGTCTCAAGCAGGAGAAAGGGAAGTTTTTGGGCCAGATTTGGTGCTTGAAGCAGAGGCAAAGGTTAGAATTATCAAAAAGAACTTAGAAGCTGCTCAGGCTAGGCAAAAGAGTTATCATGACAAGAGGCGGAAGCCTCTACAGTTTGAGGTGGGAGATCATGTCTATCTTAAGATATCACCAACCAAGGGTGTCCAGAGATTCGGGATCAAGGGCAAGTTAGCCCCTCGTTACATTGGACCCTATAAGATCAAGGCAAGTTGTGGACCCGTAGCTTACCAATTGGAATTGCCACCCCGCATGTCAGCAGTTCACAATGTGTTCCATGTATGTCAGCTGCGGAAATGTGTTCGTCTACCCACGGAAGTGCTACCGGAACCAGACATTGAGATAGAACCAGACTTGTCCTACCAAGAGTACCCCGTCAAGGTATTGGATCAGAAGGAAAGATCAACTCGGGCAAGATCAATCAAAATGTATAAGATTCAGTGGAGTCATCATTCCGCAGAAGAAGCTACATGGGAGACGGAGGATTTTCTACGCTCTCGCTTCCCCGACTTTCTGCCCAAAGGAGTCGGTATGTAACCCCAAAAACCCCACCCCCACCTGCTCTTTGAAGTCAATTATAAGAAAAACTTAGATAACAAGGATAGTCTAAGTTGTGGATTTAACTTAAGAAGGGCTTCCTTCTGAAGTTGCAAAGAGGATGACATTCGAAGAACAGTTAAAAAGGTGAAACTTGAGTATAAGGGGAAAGTAGCACCAACACACCTTCAAGCATCCCTCCAAGGGACTCCACCTAAATCTCGGGACGAGATTCCTTTAAGGGGGGAGGGCTGTAACACCCTAGGTGTTACTCAGGGTGCCCACCCCAGGGTTACCCCTTTTAACCCATTATTACATGAAGATTGAATTGGGAAAAATGTACCAAAACTTGGAGTTCTAGGTCCTAAGCAAGTGTAACTCACCTTGGATGTCCTGCCCTAGCTTGTCATGCACATCTAAGTGGGGCTCTCCCAAAACCCTAGAACAAAACCCCCATAGGCAATGAGAACCCTAATTGAAGCCATGATCAAAAGATCATGTAAACCTCATGATCATGGTTTGGGCCAAATATAAAAGTTGTAATATACTTAATAACCTACAATTAATAGTAAGGAAGTACCCCCAAAAAGTTTTCAGAAAGGCCCTAAAAAGATCACCAAAGGTTGAACACAAGGGAGAAATTCAGGATTTGCCTAAGTCAAAAACCAACCCTTGGGCAAAGATCCCACATGTTCACCTTGATCCCCTTTTCAAAACCTGTCGACCCAATTGACAAAATGGCGCCAAATTAACCCTAGAATGCCCTGGAAAAGTTTGAATCAAAGCCAAAACCATTTGACACGAGTTGGCACTGGTTTTGTCTCGGTTTGAACAGTGCAGACAGACAAGACTTGGCGCCACCATATCTCCTCAACCAGACCACATCTACTCTTGGAACTCACATGAACTAGGTAGCTCTAGGTGCAGGGAAGAGATCTCCCACAGGCGGTAGGGCAAGATTCGTACGCCTGGCCACTCAGCAGAGCGAAGAACACGGGCAGAAGCAATGCGCCACGTGTTCGACGCGCTCTGAGCTCGCCAGAGCACGCCCGCGCGCGCCCCCGCGTGCCCCGCGTCGCGCCAAACGGTCGAGCCGGCGTCCTGGCCGCGCCCGCGCCTATAAAACCCGCCCCAGTGATCGGCTGCCTTCCCCATTGCCTCCTCCGTGCCTCGCCTGACTTACCCGAGCCAGCCATTAGCTCCGACGACCTCCCCGTGACCCGCCAGTGCCACCCGAGAGCAACCACCGTGGCCAGCCCCTCTCCCGTCCTCCTCCGTTCGATCCAAGCCCCCAGATAGCTTCCTGGTGAGGCCGTGACACGTGCTCAAGCTTGACCCGAGGACCCCCGTCACCGGAATAGCCCAATCGTGCTCACCGGAGTTCAAGAACCCGCCGGCGCACGTGGACCGGGTAAACCCCTTCACCGTTTTCCAATTCGTTGCGCACATGGCCTCTGTGTCATCCCGTGAAGCTCCTCGTGCACCCTAATTGAACTATACCGCCATGGTTTGGCCGGAGCAGGCGCCGCCGACGACCCCCGCCGCCTGTGCTCGTGGCCAGGGTAACTCCAACCACCTCCGACGACGACCCGCACATCGACGTGACCGTCGCGACCTCCCGAACGTCACTGACCACCTCGCCGGACCTCCCTCGCCGCCGGTAAGCCGCGCCATCCTTTTCTTTCCCGCGGCTACTGTTTCAGTTGGGGGAAGGACTGCGGGTGAGAGGGAGAGAAAGCCAGGGGGTTAAGTGAAATGTCAGAGACTCAGGGGAATAGTGGCGCGAGGGTAGATCTGCGAGGTTTGTTTCGGTTTAAACCCAGGGACCTCGGCGCAAACTGCTTTTTCAGAAAAACCTTATTAAAACCTGATTTAAATTCAAACAGAAACTTTAAAAACCCATAACTTCTGTTTGGTTTATCCAAATTTGGTCAAACTAATTTTGCCAGACTCTAAATAATGTAACCTATCTAAGAAAAATATAAAACCCCATAAGTACTAGAGAAAAATATAAGGTTCTGATTTAATTTTAGTTTTGACCAAAAGCTTAATAATAGCCAGAAAAATGATTGTACTATTTAACTAGGGTTAGAAAAATTTGGAGAAGTTTATATCTACCTACTGACCTAGTTAAAAATGTTAAACCCCTCTGTCCACTACATTAAGTTAGTTTTTACCCCTTATTCCATAATATGCTTAAGGTTAAGAAAAATAGAAAAGGTGACATAAATAATGAACCAGAGGGCACCCCTATTTTTGTTAGGGTACTTAATCAATATAGTTCACTGGAAAAATCTATCACACCCTGGTTTAGTATAAAATAAATAGGATACCTTTTGTTGGAGACTTGTTCTCAAATGCTTCGGATTAAGAACAAGGCAACATAAAAAGTGTTAGACGTTAAGGCCCTTCGTCCTATGGAACATTATACCCCTTCGGGAATAATGAGTTCCGGACGAAGGTCACAAGAGACATACCTTCGTGAATTCAACAAGTAATAACGAAGGACTCATATAAAATATGAGATGTAAATCATAGAATCATTTCTATTTTATTAACACAAAGAAATAGAAATGATTACAAATTACAAATGTACCTTCGGTCCAGAGAGAAGGTAAAAAGTACAAACGTGACGCAAAATGCCAATGCTCAGTCAGCGTGAACAGTACGGGAGTACTGTTCATCTATTTATAGACGCGGGACGCAGCCCACGTAAAATTACATTCATGTCCATTACATTTGTTAACGATTTATGAAAATCTGTCGAGGCCCCCGAAGTCTTTTCATCTTTAAGTCGGTTCCCCCCTATGTCATCGCGCCGAAGCTTCCCTGCGCACCACTTCGGCTTTCCTCGACCTTCGTCTGGTTCAGGCTTCGTCCTGGTCGTGCTTTATATCCATAATTCTGAATCCGAAAATATCTGTTCATATAATCCACTTGGAAAACATTGTCAAATCATGTTTTTGAGGACCTTCGGAGGACGAAGGCCCCCAACAGTAGCCCCTCGCAATATTAATTTGTAAATGATAAATTTAGATTGCGATATGGACGAAGGCCTTGAGCCGAAGGTCCGAAAAAACACCTTTCCTTTTGCTAGAATAGCAACATTCACTGACAAGCTGGGCCTTCCAATTTCCAACGCCCTAGGCGTATAAATAAGATCACATCGCGAACTCATTTGGTACGCACACTTGCCCTTTTGCTTCGGCCCAGTAAAATTTTTAGCGCTTGTTCATTAAGATTTGCTGTTCTTTTTGATTTCGAAGCTTCGGCCTCGGGAACAATTTTTTAGCGTTCCCGAAGATGTCTGAAGGCAAGAAGACCCCTGCTGAGACGAAGCTGAAGATCCCTGCTGAGACGAAGCTGAGTCTCGAGGAGGAGAAGAATCTGGGGTTCCTGATAGCGATGGCAGAGACCAATACAGAGAAAATCACGAAGGAGATTCTCGAAGGTCTGTCCGAAGATACTGATGACAGCGACAGCTATGATATGGAAAGTGGTGGGGAAGAGGCCGAAGATCGACCGTGGCGACCAAGTCACACAGTTTTTGGGAAAACGACCATCAAGCAGAGTCACATTGATAATATGAGGGGGCGATATTTCCGAGACATATCTATTGTGAGGGCTGACGCCGGGGAAAAGACTTCTCCCACCCCCGAAGAGGATGAAGTTGTGATTTTCCGAAGCTTCCTCAGAGCTGGACTTCGATTCCCCCTGAGCAGTTTTGTTGTTGAGGTACTGAAAACATTCCAAGTCTACCTTCATCAACTCACTCCCGAAGCCATTATAAGAATGGGGATTTTTGTCTGGGCTGTGAGAAGCCAAGGTTTGGAACCGAACGCTAAAAGCTTCTGCAACATTCATGAGTTATTATACGAGACGAAGCCCTGGGGAAAAGAGCAATACCACAACAACTTTGGGTGCTACAGCTTCGGCGCCCGCTCCGGGTCAAGCTGCCCTGTGCCGACCTTTCGGAAGAGATGGCCCGGAGCCTGGATGACTGAATGGTTTTATGTAAAGAATGATCTAACAGCTCAAGAGAATGTGAAGAGTATTATTATGCACCCAATCTGGCAACGCTTCGGTCTCCGAAGGCCGAAGGTCGAAATGGACGAAGCCGCCGAAGAATGCCAAAGAGCCTTCGGAGTGGTTTGCTTGTTTATTGGGACAAGAGACTTGGTCCAAGAACACATTGCCTTCAGGGTATGGCCACTTGCAGAAAAGTGGGAAATGCCGAAGGAAACCATCAAAGAGTCCGGCGAAGGCGGACTAGTCAGATTAAAGTACACATTCAAATATGCAGATAAATTTATTGAACCTGATGATGATTGGCTGAAAAGCATTGAAACATTAAGTGATGAATTACTTGGGGCATATTCGAAGGCTGAAAATACCGCACTATCAGCAGCCTTCGGAGGCCGAAAAAAGAAGAGACTGAACCGAGTGTTTGATGCAGTCGGGTTCTTCTACCCTGATTATTGTTATCCCATCCGAAGGCAAAAAAGGAAAAACATAACCTCTGAAAAAGAAGAAGCTGAAACCGCTCCTAGCGAGCCAGAACCAAAAGGAAAAAGGTTGAAGGTCCTCACACACCGACCACGCCATATTGAACCAGCTTTGGTGCCTGAGTTTACTGGAGAAACTTCTTCGGCCGCCGAAGCTGAACAGCCAACCTTGCTACCAGAAATTGCAGAGATGGCCGAAGCACCATCGACAGAAAAAATGGAAGAAGCGAAAAATCTGACTAGGGAAAAAGCATCAGAAATTTTGAGTCCTGTAGTAAATGTCGAAGCAGCAAAAATCCAAAAGGGTCCAATGGTGACCCCAAAAAGGAAGAGAATGGTAAATGTACTAGATGTCTTGGAGACAATTAAGTCTTCAAGCACAACTCCAAAAAGGAGTGTTGAAATTGCTGAAGCTCCCTCTGAGGCTCCGACGCAACAAGCTGAAGCTGAAGCTGGGCCTTCAGAGCCTTTCAGGGAACAAACTTTGGAAGCCGAAGCAATAAAAATACCAGAACCAATTTTAATTGAAGAAACTGACACTGCCATCCCCGAAGCGCCTGCCAGCATGTGTGATTACATCATACGACATGCTTCGGGGAAAAAACTATCTGAAGAAGAAACTCATGAAGCTAACCATTATGCAAAGGAGCTAAAATATCCAAAGGGGGCAGTAATATTCAATGGGACAAATGAAGATGATTTTTTATACTGCCTGCCTGACAACAAAGAACTCTCTGTCTGCCGAGAAATGGCCAGGAGTATTGGTTTCCCGAAGCTTGAATCTGGATTAAGCGCCATGACGAAAGAAGATCTCGCAGACAGTCTTGCGTACAACAGCCTGAAGGTACGGGAATTTAACGCTTAAAAAGAGAACCCCCTTATTTTTTTTACGCAACTCATTCCTTTTTTCTTATATGAATTCTTCTTTGTATAGGGCCTGATCCTAAGCAACGCGCTAAGGGCGCAAAAGAGCGCCGAAGATGAAAGTTATGAAATTGCATTTAATAATTTACGCTCTGAAGTTATCAAACTGAGAAACGAAGCTTTGGAAAAAGATAAAATTCTGCTTACATTGGTAGATAAAGTGAAAAAAGACGAAGCTGCTTCAAAGGCCCAAACCGAAGCTCAAAAACACGAGATTAAAGAACTTCAGAAACAGCTGGCTAGAGCTAAAAAGGAGCGCGCGCTTGAGGAAACGAAACGAGAACTTAGTGATTTTATGGTCAGCAAATTAGAATCAAGAGTTAAGGAGCTTCGTACATCTCAGGGGAAATGTTATGTTAAATCTATAGAATGCGTGAATAAAATTAAAACCAGCTTTGCTAGCGTCGGCGCCTTTTCCAGCGAAGAAAATTTTTCTCGAGGCAATCCCGAAGATCCGCTGGAATGGATTAGCCACGAAGCAGAGGCCTTCGAAGAGATTCTGAACAGCCGTGGCGACATATGCGCTTTTTCGGGCGCCAGAGGAATTGCTTCTGTCTTGGAGAAGAAAGGTTGCGGGCATGTTAAATTCTTAGCTCAGTCTGAAGCTACCTTATCTTCCGAAGATATTAAGGACCCCTCGGCCGAAGCAAGCGTGGTTGGTGGCAAATTTTTTACTGATATTTGGAACAACGGCGGCCGAGAAATGGCGCAAGAGATCATCCAAAGAAGCGAAAAAGGCATTCATGATGCTAGAAAAGTAGCAGAAACCACCGAAAGGAGTACGGAGCCCGAAAGACAATTAGGTACCAATTAGTCATTCTTGTTGCGTTGTAATTTTCATTTCAAACTCTGCACATAGTTTGCAATAGTGATGAAGAAATGTTCTCTTCCCTCAGAAGCTGCTGGGTCAACTGCCGACCCCCATACAAAAGGAGATGAAGAAATCAAACAAATGGCCGAAGCTATCATGAACAAAGTTGTTGATCAACTTCTAAATGAAGTCGCCGAAGCAGTGTTAAGAGAGGACTAGATGCTATTAGAAGAAACATTTAAATTGTGATCTATGTAATATTTTGTACATTTGGATGTAATATATAAGTTTCTTTCCATTGTTCAATTCTTTACGATGCATGAAACTGTACATACATACCATTTTTGAGCCTTCGGCGAAAAAACACCTTCCCTTCTTTTCATGCTTCGTGAAGAAAACATTCTTTACGATGCATGAAACTGTACATACATACCATTTTTGAGCCTTCGGCGAAAAAACACCTTCCCTTCTTTTCATGCTTCGTGAAGAAAACATTCTTCGTTAAAATTATTCTGATAAAACACATCCATGCTTCGTAAAAGCACTCTCCGAAGCTAAACAATTTTGATATTGCTCTGATGAAGCTCATCCATGCTTCGTAAAAACATCCTCCGAAGCTATTTTCCGAAGATCATCATCATATTCCCTCGTGACTTTGCACGATTTGCACTTTCTCAAATCATTCTTTCGAAGGTTAATACTGTGTGCCCTTCTTTTGCCGTATGCAACATGATGTATGATGCTTATGCTATGCGAAATGATGTGATGATGCTATGTTATGCAAATGACGTCTGTTCCGAAGATACACACAAAACACATTCGTAAGCTCTGCATTCCCTTAGGAACGTCTTTGGAGCTTCTTCGTCTTTTACTTAGACGACCTCAGCGTTGACTTTTCGCTGTAAGCCTCCCTTAGGAGCTTCTTCGCCCTTTACTTAGGCGGTATCAGCGTTGACTTTTCGCTGTAAGCGTCCCTTAGGAGCTTCTTCGCCCTTTACTTAGGCGGAATCAGCGTTGACTTTTCGCTGTAGGCTCTGCATTCCTTTAGGAACGACTTCTGAGCAGAAAACTTACACTGCGCTCCCTTTGGAACGGCTTTTTGTGACTTCACAAACTTACTCTGCGTTCCTTAGAACGACTTTCTGTTATTCCGAAGGATTTTTAATTCGAAGGTCCTCCTTGATAACGGAAAAAATTTTAAGCTTCAGCAACTTAGGCTTGTGGAGCAAATAGATCTTCCTCGTGGAAAACAACGAAATTATTACATGGAAACTATCAATGTTTTTTGCTTCACAGAAAATAAAACTGAATAGGAAAGACTGCTATCAAAGGTAGGATATGTGTCAATAAATGTGCTTCGACTCTGGCACAGTGCTGTTGACTGTGCGAGCTTCGGACTGCTCTCTGAAGTCCCTCTGATGTGGAGCATATTGACTCCCTTCTGGCTGTTGACCTTGCTGCAATGGAGGTGGGGGCGGAAGCTGTTGCCAGGAAGCTTGAGGTTGACTTGCCGAAGCTACAGAAGCTGCAGGGTGGTTGTCTATGTATTGTGGGACATAAGGCGGATGATACGAAGCAGTATGCATGACCTGCTTCGGCTGAGCTTGCTGAGATGCAGCTTCGGCAATTTCCTTTTGCTTCTGGATTGTAATATGGCACGACCTAGTGGTATGGCCCTTGCCTTCTCCACAGAACAAGCAAAACAGTCTCCTTGGCTGATCTCCGAATCTTCCGCCGAAGCCCCTGGCGCCTCTGCCTCTTGGAGCTGGTGGCCGGAAGGAAGTTTGTTGTTGCCCCGAAGCCTGTGATGAGCATTGCGGTCTGTTCTGACTCCCCTTATCATCATTCTGAGTGTTGTGGATAGAACGGACATGTCTCGGGTAGTATCTTCCTCCGAAGCCCCTGGTCATTTCAGAAAATTTGAAGGCCTCCTCCCTTCTTTGACGAAAGTCATTGTCAGCACGAATGTACTCATCCATCTTTTGGAGCAATTTCTCCAAGGTCTGAGGAGGCTTTCTAGCAAAGTATTGAGCTGCAGGCCCAGGACGAAGCCCCTTGATCATGGCTTCGATAACAATTTCATTGGGCACCGTTGGTGCCTGCGCCCTCAATCGTAAAAACCTTCGGACATACGCCTGAAGGTACTCTTCGTGATCCTGAATACACTGGAACAGGGCTTGAGCTGTGACCGGCTTCGTCTGAAATCCTTGAAAGCTGGTCAATAACATATCCTTCAGCTTCTGCCATGAAGTTATTGTTCCTGGCCGAAGGGAGGAATACCAGGTCTGAGCAACATTCCTGACGGCCATGACGAAAGACTTCGCCATGACTGCAGCATTGCCCCCGTACGAAGACACCGTTGCTTCGTAGCTCATCAAGAATTGCTTCGGGTCGGAGTGACCATCAAACATGGGGAGCTGGGGTGGCTTATAGGATGAAGGCCAAGGTGTAGCCTGGAGCTCAGCAGACAGAGGAGAAGCATCATCAAAAACAAAATTTCCCTGATGGAAATTATCATACCAGTCATCTTCGTTGACGAAGCCCTCCTGATGAAGGTCTTTCTGATGAGGCCTTCTGTTCTGCTCATCGTGAGTAAGATGGCGGACTTCCTCAGAGGCTTCGTCTATCTGCCTTTGCAACTCAGCTAGGCGGGCCATCTTCTCCTTCTTCCTTTGTACTTGTTGGTGTAGCATCTCCATATCCCTGATTTCTTGGTCTAGCTCTTCTTCCTGAAGTGTTGGGCTGACAGCCTTTCTCTTCTGGCTTCGGGCCTCCCGAAGAGAGACGGTCTCCTGGTTGTGGTCCAACGGTTGCAGTGCTGAAGCCCCAGTCGCTGAAGCTTTCTTCGGCGCCATAGCTTCCGAAGGTGTTCAAAAAAGCTCGAAGTGGAAGTGAGTTCACCGGAGGTGGGCGCCAATGTTGGAGACTTGTTCTCAAATGCTTCGGATTAAGAACAAGGCAACATAAAAAGTGTTAGACGTTAAGGCCCTTCGTCCTATGGAACATTATACCCCTTCGGGAATAATGAGTTCCGGACGAAGGTCACAAGAGACATACCTTCGTGAATTCAACAAGTAATAACGAAGGACTCATATAAAATATGAGATGTAAATCATAGAATCATTTCTATTTTATTAACACAAAGAAATAGAAATGATTACAAATTACAAATGTACCTTCGGTCCAGAGAGAAGGTAAAAAGTACAAACGTGACGCAAAATGCCAATGCTCAGTCAGCGTGAACAGTACGGGAGTACTGTTCATCTATTTATAGACGCGGGACGCAGCCCACGTAAAATTACATTCATGTCCATTACATTTGTTAACGGTTTATGAAAATCTGTCGAGGCCCCCGAAGTCTTTTCATCTTTAAGTCGGTTCCCCCCTATGTCATCGCGCCGAAGCTTCCCTGCGCACCACTTCGGCTTTCCTCGACCTTCGTCTGGTTCAGGCTTCGTCCTGGTCGTGCTTTATATCCATAATTCTGAATCCGAAAATATCTGTTCATATAATCCACTTGGAAAACATTGTCAAATCATGTTTTTGAGGACCTTCGGAGGACGAAGGCCCCCAACACCTTTTATCTTAAGAAAACAAGGAAAACTTAGAAAAACCCTACAAAAATAATCCTAAGGTGAAAACTCCCCAACCCTTAGGATAACTAATGTTTTGATATTAAGAACTCAGGAAAAATCTGAAATCTGTTGTTTGATATTTTTCAAATGACAAGTTAGTTCTAAACACCCTTTTTACACCAAACTTTAGAAATCAACCATTAAATAACCATCATGTGGCTCTCTGTCATTTTTGGTACAAGAGCTTATTATCACTGTTAGAGGCCAACAAAAATAACCCTTAGGTCAGGACCCACTTTAATGAAGGACATGTAGTGCGAAGTGGCTTAATGGCACCACTTTTTGTTATTTTTGTGGACAGCCTAGTCTTTTTATTTTAAATCCCATATTCTTAAGATAGGCCATATTGACCAAGGGCAAGCCACTGTAATTTTTGTAGAGTTATTGAAAATAGTTAATTCACCTTGGTAGTTCAAACCCCACTAGAATTCATAAATAAACACTAAGGAGAGGAAAATGAACTATGGAAATTAGTATCCTCCTAAGACCCTTGTAAATTGTTCCCTGAAATAGGAATATACAAGTGCAATACCAATTCTCCTTGTTTACCCCAAATAAAAACTTAAAAATAAAGTGATAAATATAAACCACTAGGAGACCCACATAGCCAAGGAACCCTAAGTAAATTCTTGACTTAGTTTCTGTAGCTTAGTGTTCTTAAATCTTGCATAATCATGACACATATGTTCATTGCATTTCGATAGACTGTAATCTTGCTGACGGAGAGTACATCCTCGTGCCGGAGCAAGGAGCTGCCCAGGAGGTTGCCCCGGATCCAGCACCAGAGCCTGCACCAGAGGACCTGCCTGCCACTGCTTTGGAAGGCAAGCCCCGGTTTTATGCATGACCTGTTATTTATGCTATTTTACTTCACTTAATGATTGTAGGATTGATTGTGCACTTAGGTGTAGGAATTGTTTGAAACCCTAGTTGCATGATCTCAGGAATCCTTTTGAGATGAATACTAGAGTAACAGGTCGAGTAGTTGCTTTATTCAATTAGGATCTCGGTAGAAGACGAGTGATTTTTCTAGCACTCGCGTGAGATCAGGAAATTGATTGTACCCACTTTCACACTGTCATGATACTAGTTGGTGGACAACAATCCATGGGGATTGGTTGCCCACGAGATGGAAAATGGAATAAGGATTAACGTGCGGATACCTGTGTCAAGCGTTTGAATGTACAAAACACATACCGAGAAATATGGTAAATCGGTAAGCCTAGTACCTGAGTGAACCTGCCCGCAGATTGCCCTCCTCACGCGACCTGAGACGTAGTCTCCCATTCCGGTTATGGTGGGTACAAGTGCGGTCACTGCACGACGGCCAGTCGGGGTCAGTGGGGCATTGTACGCCAAGGCGGTGAGCCCCTTTCTGTTGCCAGGGAATCAATGGGGACGGTTGATATGTGTGGGGACGGAGTACCCTGCATGTCGTGTGTTTAGGTTTACCTTGCAAGGATAAAAACTCGATTCAAATCGTCTGCTTCTCGCAGCTAATGAGACTGCTTGATCCATTGTACTGCATTGAGTAATAAGTGAAACTGTGATGAGATGATGCAAGATGTTGATTGCTAAAAAAAATGCTTGCTACTATGTATGAGTAGATAGTACACTTTTAGCCTTAAGAGAGTCACACTTAACTTTGACTAAGTTAAAATCTTGATTTAGAAACTCAGCTAGTGCTTTTGGCAACCAAACCCCACAGCCAAACAGCTGCATGTCTAGAGGTAGAGGAGTAGACTCCTCACACCGGGTAAGTCTAGCTGAGTATTAGTATACTCAGCCTTGCTTGTGGCATAATTTTTTACAGGTTCTCTAGAGGAAATGGCTGCTGGAGTGACTTGGCCATCCACCCTGCCACCGGGTTGGACTGTCGAGTGGGACCCTGCCTCGGCTGAGGAGGAGCATGAGGAGTGATGGGACATGCTTCCCCATCTCTCCGTTTAATTATCGTTAGTTTTATTCCGCTGCACTTCGAACAATGATGACTACTTTTGGCAAAACTCCGATGATGATGATGTAATAATTTAACACTCTTCCATGCATGGTTTTATGCTTTATTGTATTTGCTCTGTGACTCACCATCGAGTGAGACTGTGGTACTTGATCCTGTCAGTGGCCGTGTCGGACTAGATCCGAGGGATTGACGGGTTATTCCCATTTAAGTGTGGTCTAGCCTCTAAGGCAGGGCTTAGGCACTTAAGTTGGAATAATTCGGGCAGTTCCGCCACCGCTGGTATCGGAGCTTGTACCACCACAGAGGAATCAATAAACCATAAATGCCATCCTTTTTCTAAAGTAAAATTTGATAGAAACAATGTTGGATAGATCGTAGGACGAGTAGGATAGACCTAGGACGTGAAGCCTTAGGATAATAGAAGGGTAGCTAGGTGGCTAAGTGACTAGGCCCTACAGGCCACTTTTTAAAGGATGGGAGTTCTTCCCTATTCCTTTTATCTTATGGAGAGGTCGTTCAGGACGCGCATGCATGCATTCTTAATTAAGCAAATGGATAACTAAGTAAAAGGGGTTAAAAACAAGATAACAGCCAACTAGGTCCCCAATGCCTTTTTCTTTTAACTAGAGACAGGCTGAGTTTTATTTTCCTTGTTCTTTTTGTAATTCTTTTTTTTTACTTACGCTTAACCGTACACAGATGACTTCCCACGGATCCTCCGAGGACGGAAATGCACTGACCCACACTAACGGACTTGCACGGGAGGGTTTTCCCCCGCATCTTGTGGGAGGTACTTCAGGGGGCAGGATATTTGACACCCCCTCAGTACGCGGTGCAGCAGTTCGAGAAGCACCGGGTGCCTCGCTGTAGGGTGAGGATGACCTTGGAGCCTCATCCCCTGCAGCCAGGCTGGCGCTCCTTGGACTCCGAGTCTTTCGGGTACCGAGCGGAGGACACGATCGAGGCAATCGCTCTGCATGGATTGACTACTTTCTACGGATTCCATCCCTTGGAGCTGGCTACCCACCCCATTGGGTTGTTCCCTGCGGAAAAGGAGGACAACCCGATGTGGAAGGATCGGGTGGAGCATGCCAAGGACATCTGGGCTCTCTACCCAGGCCACACCGCTCACTTGTCGGTACGATGCATGAACGCTCTGTATCGTCTGCAAGTAATGCGTGGGGAGGCAATGTCTCACCTGATGGCATTGCTGGAGGCCACCAAGATCACCCTGGATAACAGGGAGGAGCTCGTGGTGGACTTGTCCCAGGAGCTGGTGGAAAAAGATTTGCAAGTGGAGCAGCTGTCTGATGAGATTCATGAGTTGGAGGAGCTAGTGGGCACCAGGGAGAACACCATCGAGGTTCTCGAAGATCAGCTCCTCAACACTCAGCAGTAGCTAGCAGAGGCAAATGAGCACCTGGACATGCATCACCAAGAGATCCATGATGAGGAGGCTGACGAGGACGTTGACATCGAGGGAGGGGAGGAGCCTGCTTCCAGTGTAGACACCGCTGGCTCAGAGAGACCCCCTTCCCCCGAGTCCAGCGTTGCCTCGTTCGCTCACTAGATGCCAGGCTAATCGTAGAGGTTGATGATAGTTGGACTCCTCGCCACTAGCTTAGCTTTTGCACCCTTAGGGTACTAGGCTAGGTAGAGTTGAGCCTTTTGGATCATTGATGTAACCATGTTAAACTCTTTTGGAGGTTTGGGGATGATTAATGGCAGTTTAAATTGGACGGAAGGGTTATGCTTTTGTTTTGTTTTATGTGGAATCTATCAAATTGCTTTAACTCCCCTACCGTGTTTAAACCTTAAGCTTGGAGATGTGTTATTAAGCAACCATGTGATTTTTCAGATGGCTGGGAGAGCGCGCCGTGGTCAGAATGAGCACGTTCCTCCACCGCCACCGCCTCCCACTCTGCAGGAGCTCATGGCTCAGCAGAATGAGATCTTGAGGCAGCTGGCTCAGCGCCAGCCACCACCATAGCACTATGGTGGTGGAGACCATCAGCGTCACCCCGTCGCTGCTACCTACCAGGAGTTCCTCAGTACTCAGCCTCCATTGTTCACACGGGCAGAGGACCCACTTGATGCAGATGTATGGTTGCGGGTGGTGGAATCCAAATTCCCACTGCTCCATGGAGCTTGCTCAGAGGTCACCAAGGTCAGGTTCGCCACCCAGCAGCTTCGCGGACCCGCAAGGACTTGGTGGGACCATTTTCTTGCCATGCAGCCAGAAGGTAGAGAGGTGGAATGGAGGGAGTTCAAGGCAGCTTTTAGAGGACACCATATCCCCGCTGGCATCATGGACCGGAAGCTCAATGAGTTTCTGGCACTCACTCAGGGCAACAGGACAGTGTTGCAGTATGCCCAGGCCTTCAATGACTTGTGCCAGTATGCTGGATACCATGCTGACACGGATGAGAAGAAGAGGGACAGGTTCAGGCGGGGGCTCAGCACCAAGCTCCGTGATCGTCTCAACACCGTCAGGGCCAACAGTTACAATGAGTTGGTCAACATGGCTATTTCCCAGGAGGACTGCATCTTAGCTCGACAGGCAGAGAAGAAGAGGAAGACCCCTGTGGCAGGACCCTCAGCTCAGCCACAGCGCTTCAGGATTGTGTCTGACACGCAGAGCAAAGGACCTCAGCAGCAGCAAGGGAGATGGGTGATCAGACCACCACAGCAGCAGCAGGCACCCAACCGCACCCAATTTCCCGCTCAGAGAAGCAACCCGCAGCAGCAGCAGTACCGTCAGGCCAATGACAACAGGTGCTTCACGTGTGGCAGCACTGGGCATTATGCCAAGAATTGCCCCAGAAACCAGCAGAGGCAGGGGCAGAATGTTAATCAGAACCAAGGCAAGAGACAGAAGGTGCAAGTGAGGCAGGGCAAGCTGAACTTCACTACCATGGCTGACATTCCAGAGGGAGCACCCGTCATGACTGGTATCTTTACAGTTTTAAATTTCCCCGCTATTGTTCTTTTTGATTCCGGTGCTTCACATAGTTTTATCAGTGCCAAGTTTAGTGCCAAATGCCAGTTGCCCTTTCACCATACCGATGGGGGCATTACAATTTCAACACCCGGAGGCAGAGTTGCCACTTATCAAATCAACAGGCAAGTGCCTATAAAATTTGGTAGTCTGGTGATTAGAACCACCCTTCTCATCTTAGGATTGGATAGCGTGGATATTATTCTGGGAGCTGACTGGTTGACCAGGCATCAGGCAGTATTGGACATTGCAGCCAGAGCCATTGAAATTCATTCCCCTGCTTATGGCGAGACTGTTTTGCATTTACCCAACCAGGGTTGTACCCGATCTTGTGCCTTTGTTATGGTAGAATCCCCAGTGGAAAAGATCCCAGTGGTCTGTGACTATCCGGATGTTTTTCCGGATGAATTGCCAGGGATGCCACCTGACAGAGACATTAAGTTTGCAATTGAATTGCAACCCGGGACTGCTCCTATCTCCAAGAGACCCTATAGGATGCCTCCCGCGGAATTGGCAGAACTGAAGAAACAATTGCAAGAATTGTTGGACAAGGGGTTTATTCGTCCAAGCACTTCACCATGGGGATGTCCAGCTTTATTTGTGAAGAAAAAGGATGAGAGTTTGAGGATGTGTGTTGACTACCATGGGGATACTCAGCCTTGCTTGTGGCATAATTTTTTACAGGTTCTCTGGAGGAAATGGCTGCTGGAGTGACTTGGCCATCCACCCTGCCACCGGGTTGGACTGTCGAGTGGGACCCTGCCTCGGCTGAGGAGGAGCATGAGGAGTGATGGGACAGGCTTCCCCATCTCTCCGTTTAATTATCGTTAGTTTTATTCCGCTGCACTTCGAACAATGATGACTACTTTTGGCAAAACTCCGATGATGATGATGTAATAATTTAACACTCTTCCATGCATGGTTTTATGCTTTATTGTATTTGCTCTGTGACTCACCATCGAGTGAGACTGTGGTACTTGATCCTGTCAGTGGCCGTGTCGGACTAGATCCGAGGGATTGATGGGTTATTCCCATTTAAGTGTGGTCCAGCCTCTAAGGCAGGGCTTAGGCACTTAAGTTGGAATAATTCGGACAGTTCCGCCACACCTCAAGCTCTTGGATCTCGTTTGACAGTTGCTCCACTTGTAAGTCCTTTTCCACCATCTCAGTGGACAAGTCAACCACAAGTTCCTCTCTGTTATCCAAAGTGATCTTGGTCGCCTCCAACAATGCCGTCAGATGGGACATTGCCTCAACACGCATCACTTGCAGACGATACAGGGCATTTATGCACCGCACCGTTAAGTGAGCAGTCTGACCTGGGTAGATAGCCCAGATATCCTTGGCATGCTCCACTCGGTCCTTCCACATTGGGTCATCCTCCTTCTCAGCGGGGGAACAAGCCAATGGGGTGAGTGGACAGCTCCAAGGGGTGGAATCCACAGAAGGTGGTCAGTCCGTGAAGAGAAATCACCTCGATAGTATCCTCAGCCCCGTATCCAAAAGACTCTGAGTCCAGCGAACGCCAGCCTGGCTGCAGGGGATGAGGCTTTAGGGTCATCCACACCCTACAACGGGGCACTCAGTGCTTCTCGAACAACTGCACCACGTACTAAGGAGGCGTCGTGTAACCAGCTCCCTGAAGTACCTCCCACAAAATACAGGGGAAACCCTCTCGTGCAAGTCCATCAGTGTGGGACTGTGCATTCCCTTCGTCCGAGGATCCGTGAGAAGTCATATGTGTACGGTTAAGCGTAAGTAAAAGAAAAAGAATTATAAAAAGAAAAAGGGATCACAACTCAGCCTCTCTGTAACTACAACAATGGTACTGGGGTTCTTAGTTGGTCATCATTTTGTATTAAAGTTCTTACCCAATTATCCATTAGTTTAATTAAGGATGCATACATGCTCGTCCTGAACGACTCCACATTAACGTAAAGGGAATAGGGAAGAACTCCCATCCCTGAAAGTAGCTGGTATGGCTTACTCTTATAGCCACCTAGCTACCCCTCTATTATTCTAAGGCTTCACGTCCTAGGTCTATCCTTATCGTCCTGACGATCTATCCAACGCTTGTTTCTAACCAGTTTTACTTTGAAAAAGGATGGTATTTATAGTTTATTGATTCCTATGTGGTGGTACAAGCTCCGATACCAGCTGTGGCGGAACTGCCCGAATTATTCCAACGTAAGTGCCTAAGTCCCGCCTTAGAGGCTAGACCACACTTAAATGGGAATAACCCGTCAATCCCTCGGATCTAGTCCAACGAGGCCACTGACAGGATCAAGTACCACAGTCTCACTCGATGGTGAGTCACAGAGCAAATACAATAAAGCATAAAACCATACATTAAAGAGAATTAAAATTATTACATCATCATCGGAGTTTTAACAAAAGTAGTCATCATTGTTCGAAGTGCAGCGGAATAAAACTAACGATAAATAAATAGAGAGATGGGGAAGCCTATCCCATCACTCCTCATGCTCCTCCTCAGCTGAGGCAGGGTCCCACTCGACAGTCCAACCCGGTGGCAAGATGGACGGCCAAGTCACTCCATCAACCATATCCTCCAGAGAACCTGTAAAATTATGAAACACAAGCAAGGCTGAGTATACTAATACTCAGCTAGACTTACCCGGTGTGAGGAGTCTACTCCTCTACCTCTAGACATGCAGCTGTTTGGCTGTGGGTTTGGTTGCCAAAAGCACTAGCTGAGTTTATAAATCAAGTTTTAGCTTTGTCAAGTTTTAGTGTGACTCTCTTAAGACTAGATGTGTACTGTCTACTCATTCATGGTAGCAAGCAAATTTAGCAATCAACATCTTTTGTCACATCATCACATTTCCACTTGTTACTCAATGTAGCAGCATGGATCAAGCAGTCTCATTAGCTGCGAGAAATAAACGATTCGAATCGAGTTTTTAAACCTTGCAAGGTAAACCTAAACAGACGACATGGCGAGGCACTCCGTCCCCACACACATCAACTGTCCCCATCGATTCCCCGTCAGTAGATCAGGGCTCACCGCCTTGGCGTACAATGCCTCACTGACCCCGACTGCCGTCGCGCAGTGACCGCACTTGTACCCACCATAACCGGAATGGGAGACCATATCTCAGGTCGCGTGAGGGGTAAAGTCCACTGCTAGGTTCAATCAGGTACTAGGCTTACCGATTTACCATATTTCTCGGCATGTGCTTAGTACGTTCAAACGCTTGACTCACGGTACCACACCTTAATCCTTATTCCAATTTTTATCCCGTAGACAACCAATCCCCATGGATTGTTGTCCACAATCAATCATCATTATGATAAGAAAGTGGATACAATCAATTCCTGACCTCGCGCGAGTGCTAGAAAAATCACTCGACTTCTACCGAGATCCCTAATTAGTAAAGCAGCTACTCGACCTAGCATACTAGTATCCATCATAAAAGGATTCCTGAGATCATGCAACTAGGGTTTCAAACAACTCCTACACTTAAGTGCACATCCAATCCTGCAATCATTAAGTGTAGTAAAATAGCATAATAAACAGGTTATGCATAAAACTGGGGCTTGCCTTCCAAAGCTGGGGCAGGCAGATCCTCTGGGGCAGGCTCTGGTGCGAGATCCGGGGCTACCTCCTGAGCAGCTCCTTGCTCCGGCACGAGGACGTACTCTCCATCGGCGAGGATGCAATCTATTGAATGCAATGAATAAGAATATGTATGTCATGATTATGCAGGATTTAATAATCATTATGCTAAGTGAAGAAAAACTAAGTTAGTTAGTAATTTAGGGTTTCCCAGTTATACGTGGCTCTTAGTGGTGTATGCTTATCCACTTAGGTTTTGGGTTTTGTTAGGGATAAGCATAGTGGATGGTATTTCCCTTAGATATTTTAGTGGGCAATTAAGGGGTTTTGCCGGTTGGGTTAGGGTGACATTAATCTCCATTATTAATTTCCCTTTTTCATTTTCTATTTATGAATTCTAGTGTGGGTTTGAACTACAACAGTGGTTTAACTTTTTCCAAAAATTCTATAAAAATTACAGTGGGTCACTATTTGTCACTGCAGATTGTCCCATAAATTTGAGGTGGTTACTGATTCAGATACTACTTGTGCAAAATTAACAAGGATAATTTTTAAAAGGGCACTTTGCACTATAGCTATGATTTAATTGAGGTTTCTGTACTAAATTTTATTTTTGTCCAAACACATAGGTGATATTAGGCCTTTGTGTTAAAAATCACAGAAAAAGGCATACTAGATATTTAGTTGTGAATTTCTAAAGTTTTATGCCAAAAAGGTGCTTATAACTAACTTGTTATTTGAAAAATATCAAACAACAGATTTCATCTTTTTCCTATGTTTATAATAACAAAACATTAGTTATCCCAAGGTTTGAGGTGTTTTCTTCTTGGGGTTATTTTTCTAGGGTTTTTCTAAGTTTTCCTTGTTTCCCTAAAATAAAAGGTATCTCATTTATTCTGTACTAAACAAGGGTATAATAAAATTTTCTAGTGAACTATACTGAATAAGTGAACTAACAAAAATGTGGGTGTTCCCTGGTTCTTTATTTAAACCACCTTTAATATTTTCTCTAACCTTAGGCTAAAAATGATTTAAATGGTAAACTCTACCTTAACTTGGTGTACAGAGGGGTTTATTATTTTTGTACATGTTAGGAAGTGATCAAGTACTTCTCTAAATTTTCTTAACCCCAGTCAAATAGTGCAACTATTTTTCCTTATTTCTTTTAGCTTTTGACCAGATAACCATTTAAATCAAAACCTTAAAGTTTTCTGTAACACTTAGGAGTATTATATTTTCCTAAGTAGTTTACATTATTTAGGATCTGGCAAAATTGGTTTGACTCGATTTGGGTAAACCAAACTGAAGTTATGGATTTTTCAAGTTCTGTTTGGATTTAAATCAGAATTTTTAAAAGGTTTCCTGGAAAACTACTTTGCACGAAGACCCTGGGTTCCTCCTAAATCAATCCATTCATTTCTACCCCTGTGCTACTATTCCCCTGAGTCACTAACAGCGCACAAAACCCCCTGGCCTTTCCTTCTTCTTCCTCGAGGTCCCTCCCCTTATGCAAACAGTACCCGTGGGAAAGAGAAGGGCGGCGCGACTTATCGGCGATGAGAGAGGTCCGACGAGGGGCAGGTTGGCTTCGGGAGGTTCTGGCGGTCATAGCGAGGTACGGCTCGACGGCGGTGGTGGCCGGAATCGGCCGGACCACGTGCGCAGGCGGGTGATCCCGTCGGCGGCGAGTACTCCGGCTTAACCACGGTGATCTAGTTCAATCAAACGGCATGATGAGCTCCACGGGGTGACGTAGATGCTATGTGCGCAAGGAATCGAAAAATGGGGCAGAGATTTACCCGGTCTACGATCATCGGCGGTCGGGTGAAGTCCGGCGACCGTGGACTGGCTTCTCCGGCGAAGCAAAGTCCGATTCCTTGCTCGGGGAGCTTCACCGAGGCATGCACGGTCTCTTCCGAGGGTCGGGCGTGGCTGGGAAGGGCTCTGCTGGCCGGTCTACGGTGGCGGGGGATCGGGTGGCTGCGGGCACACCGTTTGCAGGGCAACGCCGGAGGTTTCTGGCTCCGGTGAGGTCAAGCGTGCGCGGAGGAGTACGGTCGATGCCTGAGGGGGCTTTATAGGCGCGGGCACGAGCAGGGGACATGGGCACGGCTCAGCGTGGTGCGGGGCGTGTGGGGTCCAGCGCGGGCGTGCTCTGGCACGCTCAGAGCGCGTCGAACACGTGGAAGTGTTCTTCTGCCTGTGTTCAATAGCTCGCCGAGATCGCAAGCGTGCGAATCTTGCCAAAAATCCGGCGCAGGCCTCCTCCTGGCACCTAGGGATGTCTCTTGTATGTGAGTCCCCATGGCAGATATGCCCTAGGTAGGGAGATATGCGGACGCCAAATCTGGCTTGTCCCTCTGCCCACCTCGCGACAAAAGCCATGCCAAATCATGTCAAACATCTTAGGCTCGGTTTCAACTTTTTCCAGTGGGTGCCTTAGGTGGTATGACACATTTTTGGTATACAACTCAAACGGTTTTGGTGCCATTTACTAAGTGAACATGATGGATCTTTAGATTAGGTTCAAAATTTGACTTAGAAAGAATTAGAGAGCTCTAGCTCTCTCTCCACTTAAGGAATGGATTTGGGGTTCTTTAAGGGGTCTTTTTGCAATGTTTCCTCTCTGTATTTTGTAGATTGTAATATTACTTAAACTTTGGCTAAAGGTTAACTCATGATTTGCACATTTGCTTAACCTCCCCCCTTTACCAGGGTTTTGGGAGTTAAGAGCTTAAGAAGGGTCTAGGGTTTATTCTTCTCTTGCCCAAGGTAATACTTGCATAAATGCTTGGGTAGTGCTGTTGGACATTAACATTCTTGGTTAATACATGGTTCTTAAGGTTTTATGCTCTTCTTCTCAAGTCTCTCCCACATGTGATCACAGTCATTAGTGCCTAGATGTGCCATGGCCATGGTAACACCTGGGGTGTTACATATTGTAGTTGTGTTGCGTAAATAAATAAAATGTTGTCGTCTTTTTAATGGTGTTACGTTGAACACCGATAACGTGTAAATAACTAATGTTAGCGTATGGTTGTTCACGGTGTCTTACAATTAAATGTTAGTTTGCTACCGTGTATTTATATTTCTTGTGTTATTTTTCATTTTATTCATACATATGCATCGTGCATCTCATTTAGGACCGAGATGTGGTGATCATACAAGTGATGTGGTGCAAACAACAAGATGCAATTGGTGGACAACCTAAGGAAGGATGGACATGACCAGTGGATGCTCGCCAAGCGAGCATCCCCCGCAAACACTATCTAGTGTTGAATCGAAGGCAAGCCCTGGTTATATACATAAAAGTTTATATATGCTATTTTACTGCACTTAATGTTTGTAGGCTTGTACTGTGCACTTCCGTGTAGGAGTTGACTGAAACCCTAGTTGCATGAACTCAGGATTCCCTTTGAGATGGATACTAGTATGCTAGGTCGAGTAGCTACTTTACTAATTACGGATCTCGGTAGAAGTCGAGTGATTTTTCTAGCACTCGCGCGAGCTGAGGAATTGGTTGTATCCATTTTTATATCGAAATGATGGTCGTCTGTGGACAACGATCCATGGGGATGCGTTGTCTACGAGACGGAAATTGGAATAAGGATTAAGGTGTGGTACCGTGTGTCAAGCGTTTGAATGTACTAAACACATGCCGAGAAACATGGTAAATCGATAAGCCTAGTACCAGAGTGAACCTGCCCACAGGCTTTGCCCCTCACGCGACCTGAGACGTGGTCTCCCATTCCGGTTATGGTGGGTACAAGTGCTGTCACTGCACTACGGCAGTCGGGGTCAGTGAGGCATTGTACGCCAAGGCGGTGAGCCCTGTTCTGTTGCAAGGGAATCGATGGGGACGGTTGATGTGTGTGGGGACGGAGTGCCTCGCCACGTCGTGTGTTTAGGTTTACCTTGCAAGGTTTAAAAACTCGATTCGAATCGTCTGCTTCTCACAGCTAATGAGACTGCTTGATCCATGCTGCTACATTGAGTAATAAGTGGAAGTGAGTTGACTGGCACAAGATGTTGATTGATATAATGTTTGATACCATGTATGAGTAGCTAGGTACTCATCTAGTTTAAAAAGGATCATACTAAAACTTGAAAAGCTAAAACTTGATTTTAGACTCAGCTAGTGATTTTGGCAAACCAAACCCCTTAGCCAAACAGCTGCATGTCTAGAGGTAGAGGAGTAGACTCCTCACACCGAGTAATTCTAGCTGAGTATTAGTGTTGGGGGCCTTCGGCTTCCGAAGGTCCTCAAAAACATGATTTAACAATGTTTCTAGAAGTATAATGCATGAACAGGTACCTTCGGACTTCAGTTGAAACCACAGCGAGAAGAAGCACGAGAAGGAGTACAAAGGATAGCGCGAAGCCGAAGCTATGCGCAGGAGAGCTTCGGCATGATAGTAGAAAAGGGAAACTGACTTAAAGATGAAAAGGCTATTTAGACCTCGATGGACTACTATAGAGTTATTAGCAAATGTAAAGGGCATGAGTGTAATTTTACATGGGCTGCGTCCCGTGCCTATAAATAGATGAACAGTAACTCCGTACTATTCACGTTGACTTGGCATTGATCTTTGCGTCACGCTGGTACTTTTAACTTCTTTCAAGTCGAAGGTACACTTGTAATTTGATATTGTTTCTATTTTTCCATAGTAATAAAATAAAAATGAGATAATGATGATATATGACCGCTTATATTAGTTTTTATGCTTTATATGATTCTTTCTTCATCCTTATATGTTATGTTGACGAAGGCATGTCCTTCATTACCTTCGTCCGAAAATCATTATATCCTAAGGGAAATAATGCTTCGAAGGACGAAGGGTTTTAACATTTAACGTTTTCTGTGTTGCCTTGTTCTTAACTCATAGCACTTGAGAACAAGTCCCCAACATTGGCGCCCACCTTCGGTGAACCCTTTTTCGACCACCTTCAGCAAGCATCGACCTTCGTCATGCCACCAAATAAAGCTTCGGCAACAGGGGCTGCCGTTCTATAGCTGCTGGACTCGAACCAGGAGACCCTTTCTCTTCGAGAAGCCCGAAGCCAGAAGAGGAAGCCCACTAGTCCAACACCACAAGAGGATGAGTTGGACCAGGAAATCAGGAATATAGAGATGCTTCATAAGTAGGTCCAGAAGAAGAAGGAGAAGATGGCCCGGTTAGCTGACCTGCAAAGGCAGATTGACGAAGCTACCGAAGAAGTGCGTCATCTTGCTCAAGATGAGCAGAATCGAAGGCCATACCACAGAGAATTGCACCAAGAGGGTTTCTTCAACGAGGATGACTGGTATGAGGATTTCCATCATGGAAATTTTGCTTTTGATGATGCTTCTCCTCTGTCAGCAGAACTGCAGGCTACGCCCTGGCCCCCGTCTTACAAGCCACCCCAGCTCCCCATGTATGACGGACACTCAGATCCGAAGCAGTTTCTAATGAGCTACGAAGCAACTATATCTTCGTATGGTGGCAACACTGCTGTCATGGAAAAATCCTTCGTCATGGCAGTCAAAAATGTTGCACAAACTTGGTACTCCTCTCTTCGGCCAGGAACAATCACATCATGGCAGAAGCTGAAGGACATGTTGATCACCATTTTTCAAGGGTTTCAGATGAAGCCGGTTACCGCTCAAGCTTTGTTCCAGTGCATGCAAGACCAAGAGGAATACCTCCAGGCGTATGTCTGAAGGTTCTTGCGTCTGAGGGCACAAGCGCCAACAGTGCCCAATGAAATTGTCATTGAGGCCATGATTAAGGGGCTTCGGCCAGGACCTTCATCCCAATACTTCACCAGGAAACCCCCTCAAACCCTGGAGAAATTGCTTCAGAAAATGGATGAATACATCCGTGTTGACAATGATTTTCGACAGAGAAGGGAGGAAGCTTACAGGTTCTCTGAAATGGCCAGGGGCTTCGGAGGGAGGATCCACCCTAGGCACGTCAGATCAATTCATTCCACTCAGAATGACGACAGGGGAAGTCAACAACAGAGGCTGCAATATTCTTCCTAGGCTTCGAGGCAGCAACAGAACTATCATCGGCCCCCAGCTCCAAGGGGTAGAGGCACAGGGGCTTCGGAGGAAGGTTTGGGGATCAGCCCAGAAAAATTTATTGTCTATTCTGCGGTGAGGACAAGGGCCACACTACCAGGATGTGCCATGTCACCATCCAGAAACAGAAAGAGATAGCAGAAGCTGCAGCCTAATAGAGCCAGCCGAAGCAAGTCATGCATACTGCTTCGTACCACTCGCCGTACATTCCAGAGTACGTGGGTAACCATCCTGCAGCCTCTGTTGCTTCGGCAAGCCAACCTCAGGCATCTTGGCAACAGCCTCCACCCCCACCACCATTGCAACGAGGCCAGCAGCCAGAAGGGAGCCAGCACATTCATCAGCAACGAGACTTCAGAGAGGAGTCCGAAGCTCGCACAGTCAACAGTACTGTGCCAGAATCGAAGCACATCTACTAGAAGATATCCTACTTCTGAAATAGTTCTGGCATTCGTTATCATTTTTCTTTTTTATTAGAGAACAATCGTTAAAGGCTTAAATTTTTTCCTGTCGTTTTCAATTCCTTGTAATAGCTTCGTTTTGGTCATAGTGGAAATATATCTCTTTTAGAGACTCACGAAATCCAAAAAATTGGCGAAGCACGAAAGTTGCTCTCAAGAGGGAGCGGGGTTCATAATCACATTACAAGTTTTGTCGAAGCAATAGAAAGTCGTTCTAGGGAACACAGTGTAAGTCTCCTGAAGCAACAAAAAGTCATTCCTAAGGGAGCGCAGTGTAAGTTTTCTGCTCAAAAGTCGTTCCAAAGGGAATGCAGAGCTTACAGCGAAAAATAAACGCTGATTCCGCTAAAGTAAAAGGCGAAGCGCGAAAAGTCAACGCGAATACCGCTGAAGTAAAAGGCGAAGAAGCTCCTAAGGGAGGCTTACAGCGAAAAATAAACGTTGATTCCGCTGAAGTAAAAGGCGAAGAAGCTCCTAAGGGAGGCTTACAGCGAAAAGTCATCGCTGATACACCGAAAAATAAGCGGTGAAGCCGAAAAATAAATGGCAAAAAGATTGTGTGCTTCATTGAGGGAATGGGTGTGTATCTTCGGCACAAATACCATTTTGCATAGCATAACATCATTACATCATTTTGCATAGCATAACATCATACATCATCTTGCATCAATGGCGTGAGAAGGGGATTCAATGTTGATCTTCGGGGATTGATTCGAAAAAGCAGTGCCAAGGCACAACATAAGTATTGAAAAAGTATAGCTTCGTCAAACTCTAAAATGAAAAGGTGATCTATTGCTTACGAAGCATAATGATTTTACGAAGATCGGATGTTTTTACGAAATATGGATGTTCTTCACAACACATGAAAAGAAGGGTATGTGTTTTTTCGCCGAAGGCTCAAAAACGGTATGTATGTAAGGTTTCATGCATCGTAAAGAATTCAGTTACATGCAGCTTAATTATTGCATTCAAAATTATAAAAATATTACGCACTTTGTTAAGCAAATATTACATTACAAATGTTTTTACAATAGAAGCTATTCTTCTTTTAAAACTGCTTCTGCAGCTTCGTTCGGCAGTCGATTAACAGCTTCGTCCAGAATAGCTTCGGCCACTTTAGTAACTTCATCTTCTTTTTCTGCTTCTGTGTTGGCCGTCAACTTGAGGGGCTCTGGAGGAGGAGATAGTTCAGCTGCAATATAAAACATAAATAAGTCCGAAGTTGCAAAATTAGTAAATAAAGTTAAAAAGTTATTAAGTAATACCTATTCGCCTCTCAAGTTCTGCCGCTTTCTCAGCTGCCTTCGTCGCTTCTTTTGAATCATGGGAATCTTTTTCACTCTTTTTTATCATCTCGTGCGCCATCCCTCGGTTGCCATTCTCCCAGATATTAGTAAAGAATTTTCCGTCAATTAAGCTTGCTTCGGCCAAGGGATCTTTTGTATCTTCAATAGATAAAGTAGCTTCGGCTTGAGCCAAAGCTTTCACATGGTTGCAGCCTGATTTCTCTAAAATAGCTGCGATTCCCCTAGCACCCGAGAAAGCGCAGATATCCCCGCGACCACTCAAAACTTCTTCAAAAGCTTTAGCTTCGTTATTGATCCAATCAATTGGGCCTTCAGGATCACCCCTTACGAAGTTGTCTTCGTTAGAAAATGCGCCAACATTGGCAAAACTAGTTTTTATTTTCTTAACACACTTTATAGACTTTTCATAGCACCTCTCCTTGGATGCATGAAGTTCATCAACTGTTTTTTGTAAGTGGTTCCTCCAATATACACTAATATCTCGATCAGCCTCTACAACACCGCATTTTTCTTTAGCTTCGAATAGCTGTTTCCGAAGATCTTCGATTTCGTATTTTTGAGCTTCAGCTTGGGCTTTGGAAGCAACTTCGTCTTCTCTTATTTTGTTCAACAATGAGTGTAATATTTTATCTTTTTCAAGACCTTCGTTCCTTAGTTCAATCACTTCGGAACGAAGGTTGTTCAAGGCTATGGTATACCCTTCATCTTCGGCAGTTTTTTGTGGCCTGAGGGTGTTGCTAAGAATAAGGCCCTGCAAAAATGTGGTATTAAGTGTAAGCAAATGGAAAATTTTGTTTTTAAGTACAAAAATATAATTTTCTCACTTTTAAACTATTGTATGCTAAGCTGTCGGCCAACTCATCTTTTGATAACACTGAGAGCCCATCTTCTAGTGTAGGGAAATCGAAGCTCTTACCCATCTCTCGGCAGATAGAAATCTCTTTGCTGTCTGGGAGACAATACAAGAAGTCTTCTTCCCCGCTGTCATTGAATACCAGTGCCCCCTTTGGATATTTCAATCTTTGAGCATAGAATTGAGCCTCTTGCTTTTCTTTTTCAGATAATCTTTTCCCGAAGCATGTCGTATAATATAATCAGGAGCTTCAGATGATGCTTCGGGAATAGGAATGGCAGTTTTTCCAGTCAGAATTACTTCTGCAGCTTCATTCTTCATCTTTTCTCCGATTTCCAAGGATTTCTCCTTGGCGGGCTCTGGAGGCCCAGCTTCGGTCTCGACTTGGACCTTGGTAGCTTCGGCCTCAATGTGTGTTTTCGAAGCTTCGGCAGCTTTCTTCAGAGTAGAGCTTGAAGTTTTTATTGTTTCTGGCACATCTAATATGTTGACCATTCTCTTCCTCTTGGGGGTTGTCGAAAGATCCTTTTGTGCCTTCGGCATTGTCACCTCTGCCGAAGGACTTATTACTTCCAATATTCTTGTTTTCTCAACCTTCATCTCTTCAATGTTAATGGCCTTCGGCTCATCTGATTTGGCTGACGGTGCCTTCGGCGATACAGACGGTTCAATTTTCTGCGTAATCGCAGGTTTCTTACCTTCGGTCACCGAAGAGGTCTCACCGCCAAATTCAGGCACTATGGCCGGTTCAATATAGCGTGGTCGATGAGTAAGGACCTTCACCCTTTTCCTCTTTGGCGCGGGCTCGCTCGGAGCAGCTGAAGCATCATCTCTCCCGGAACCTCCACTTTTCTTTTTTGCCCCTGGGACGGGTAACGGTAGTCAAGATACATGAACCCAAGAGCATCAAAAACTCTGTTTAGTCTCTTCTTTTTCCGGTTCCTGAAGGCCGCAGATAATGTGTTATCTTCTGCTCTGGAGTACAGCCCAAGTAGATCATCGCTTGTAGCTTCGACGCTTTTCAGCCAGTCGTCGTCTAGCTCCATAAACTGGTCTCTAAACCTGAAGGTATATTTTAGTCGAACCAAACCACCTTCGTGGGGATTGCTGATGGATTCTTTTGGCATCTCCCAGTCGGCTAACAATGGCCATATCTTGTAGGCCACGTGCTCTTGAACTAAGTCCCTTGTCCCGATGAAAGAGCAGACTAAGCCGAAGGCCTTGCGACATTCTTCGGCCGCTTCGTCAATTTCCACCTTTGGTTTGCAGAGCCCAAAGCGTTGCCAGATAGGGCGCATGATTATATCTTTAATGTCTTCTCGTGCCTTTAAATCATTTCTTACATAAAACCATTCTTTCGTCCAGTCTCCGGGCCATCTCTTCCGAAAAGACGGTACTGTTGGGGACTTGTTCTCAAATGCTAAGAGTTAAGAACAAGGCAACATAAAAAATGTTAAGTGTTAAAGTCCTTCGTCCTTCGGAGCATTATGTCCCTTCGGGAAATAATGAATTTCGGACGAAGGTCACAAGAGACATACCTTCGTAAACATAACAAGTAATGACGAAGGATTCATATAGAGCATGAAATATAATATAAGCACCATCATAGAATCATTTCTATTTTATTAACATGGAAAAAATAGAAATGATTTCAAATTACAAATATACCTTCGGTCCTGAGAGAAGGTAAAAAGTACAAGCGTGACGCAAAAGCAAATGCCAAGTCAGCGTGAACAGTACGGGAGTACTGTTCATCTATTTATAGACGTGGGACGCAGCCCACGTAAAATTACATTCATGTCCATTACATTTGTCAATGACTTATGAAAATCTGTCAAGGTCCACGTAGTCTTTTCATCTCTAAGTCGGTTCCCCCCCTCTGCTATCGCGACGAAGCTTCCCTGCGCACAGCTTCGGCTGTGCACCATCCTTCGTAGAGCTTGGTAATCAGCTCGTCCTTCGTCTGGTTCAGGCTTCGTCCTGACCGTGCTTCATGTTCATAATTCTGAGTCCGAAGATACCTGTTCACATAATCCACTTGGAAAACATTGTCAAATCATGTTTTTGAGGACCTTCGGAGGACGAAGGCCCCCAACAGTAGCCCCTCGCAATATTAATTTGTTAATAATAAATTCAGATTGCGATATGGACGAAGGCCTTGAGCCGAAGGTCCGAAAAAACACCTTCCCTTTGCTAGAATAGCAACATTCACTGACAAGCGGGGTCTTTCAATTTTCAACGCCCTGGGGGTATAAATAAGATCATACCGCAAACTTATTTGGTACGCACACTTGCCATCTGCTTCGGCCCACTAAATTTTTAGCTCTTGTGCACTAAGATTTGCTGGTCTTTTTGATTTTGAAGCTTCGGCCTTAAAAACAGTTTTTTAGCGTTTCCGAAGATGTCTGAAAGTAAGAAGATCGCTGCCGAGACGAAGCTGAGCCTCGACGAAGAGAAGAACTTGGGGTTCCTTATAGCGATGGCGGAAACCAACACAGAGAAAATCACCAAGGAAATTCTTGAAGGTTTGTCCGAAGATACTGATGACAGCGACAGTTTTGATGTAGAAAGTGGTGGGGAAGAATCCGAAGATCGACCATGGCGTCCAAGTCACACGGTTTTCGGGAAAACCACTATGAAGCAGAGTCATATTGATAATATGAGGGGGCGGTATTTTCGAGATATATCTATTGTGAGGGCTGACGCTGGAGAAAAGACTTCTCCCACCCCCGAAGAAGATGAAGTTGTAATCTTCCGAAGCTTTCTCAAGGCTGGGCTTCGATTCCCCCTGAGCAACTTTGTTGTTGAGGTACTGAAAACATTTCAAGTCTACCTTCATCAACTTACTCCCGAAGCTATCATAAGAATGGGGATGTTTGTCTGGGCTGCGAGAAGCCAAGGTTTAGAACCAAATGCTAAAAGCTTTTGCAACATTCATGAGTTGTTATATGAGACAAAGCCCTGGGGGAAAGAACAATATCACAACAATTTTGGGTGTTACAGCTTCGGTGCCCGCTCCGGGTCAAGCCGCCTTGTGCCAACTTTTCGGAAGAGGTGGCCCGGAGCCTGGATGACTGAATGGTTCTATGTAAAGAATGACTTAACATCGCAGGAAAATGTCAAGAGTATCATTATGCGCCCCATCTGGCAACGCTTCGGACTTCGAAGGCCGAAGGTTGTAATGGATGAAGCGGCCGAGGAATGCCAAAGGGCCTTCGGCGTAATCTGCTCTTTCATTGGGACAAGGGACTTGGTCCAAGAGCATATTGCCTTCAGGGTGTGGCCACTTGCAGGAAAGTGGGAAATGCCGAAGGAGACCATCAAAGATTCCGACGAAGGCGGACTGGTCAGACTGAAATACACATTCAAATATGCAGATAAATTTGTTGAACCTGATGATGAATGGTTGAAAAGCATTGAAACATTAAGTGACGAACTGCTTGGGGCATATTCGAAGGCCGAAAATACTGCGTTATCAGCAGCCTTCGGAGGCCGAAAGAAGAAAAGGCTCAACCGGGTATTTGACGCAGTCGGGTTTGTCTACCCTGACTATCATTATCCGGTACTGGGTCGCAAAAGAAAAATTACTTCTCCTGCGACAGAAGCTACCACAAGTGCCACTAGTGAGCCAGCGCCGCAAAGGAAAAAGATGAAGGTGCTCACCCACCGAGCGCGCTTTATTGAGCCGGCCACAGTGCCAAAATTTATTGGTGAAGTCTCTTTGGCCTCTGAAGCTACAGAACCAGCTCCAGTGCCGAAAATAGAAGAGAAAACTGAAGCACCTTCAGCCGAAAAAGCAGAAAAACCGAAGATTGAAGAGCGAAAAATATCGGAAATCTTAAGTCCTTCAGCAACTGTTGAAACAACAAAAAATCAAAAGGGCCCGTCGGTGACCCCGAGAAGAAAAAGAATGGTGAACGTGTTAGATGTTTTGGAGACAATTAAGTCTTCAAGCACAACTCCAAAAGGGACTATTGAAGTTGCTGAAGTGTCTACCGAAGCTGAAGTTGCTGAAGCTTCGAAGCAACAACCTGAAGCTGAAGCTAGGCCTTCAGAGCCCACCAAGGAACAATTTTTGGAGACCGAGAAAATATCAGAACCAGCTTTGGTTAAAGAAATTGACACTGCCGCCCCCGAAGCTCCTTCCAGCGCACGCGATTACATCGTGCGACATGCTTCGGGGAAGAAATTATCCGAAGAGGAAACTTACGAAGCTAACTACTATGCCAGAGAGCTAAAATATCCGAAGGGGGCAGTAGTGTTTAACGGGACTAATGAAGATGACTTCCTGTACTGCCTTCCTGATAATAAAGAACTATCTGTCTGCCGAGAGATGGCTAGAAGTATGGGATTCCCGAAGCTCGAAGCTGGATTATGCGCTATGACGAAGGAAGATCTCGCGGATAGTCTTGCATATAATAGCCTAAAGGTATGGGAATTAGTTGTTTGAAAAAATTTTACAATACGTAATTCATTCCTTTATTCTTATATGGATTCTTTTTTGTATAGGGTTTGATCCTGAGCAACGCACTAAGGGCACAAAAGAGTGCCGAAGATGAAAGCTATGAAATTGCGTTCAACAACCTTCGATCAGAAGTTATTAAACTGAGAAACGAAGCTCTGGAGAAGGATAAAATTCTGCTTACACTGGTAGATAAGGTAAAGAAGGACGAAGCTGCTTCAAAAACCCAGGCGGAAGCCCAAAAACGTGAAATTAAAGATCTTCAGAAACAGCTAGCTAGAGCTAAAGAGGAACGTGTGCTTGAGGAAACAAAACGAGAACTTAGTGATCATTTGGTCAATAATTTAGAGTTAAGTGTTAAAGAGCTTCGTGCATCTCAGAGGAAATGCTATGTTAAATCTGTAGAATGCTGTCAAAAAGATAAAATCCAGCTTCGCCAGCACTGGCGCCTTTTCTAGTGAAGAGAATTTTCCAAGAGGCAATCCCGAAGGTCCACTGGACTGGATCAGTCACGAAGCAGAAGCCTTCGAGGAAATCCTGAGCAACCGTGGTGACATCTGCGCTTTTTCAGGCGCCAGAGGAATTGCTGCTGTTTTGGAGAAAAAAGGTTGTGAACATATAAAATCCTTAGCTCAGTCCGAAGCTGCCCTGTCCTCTGAAGACATCAAAGATCCCTCGACCGAAGCAAGCATGGTTGGCGGTAAATTCTTCACTGATATCTGGGACAATGGCGGCCGAGAAATGGCGCAAGAGATAATTCAAAGAAGTGAAAAAGGCATCCATGATGCTAGGAAAGAGGCAGAAGCTGCCGAAAGAAGTACAGAGCCCGAAAGGCAATTAGGTATTAATTAGTCGTTCTTATTGTGTTGTAATTTTTATTTCAAACTTTGTTCGCGATTTGTAATAGTAACGAAGAAATGTTCTCTTCCCTCAGAACCTGCTGGATCGACTGCCGACCCTCACACAAAAGGAGATGACGAGATTAAACGAATGGCCGAAGCTATCATGGATAAAGTTGTTGATCAACTTCTAAATGAGGCCGCCGAAGCAGTATTAAGAGAAGACTAAATGTTATTAGAAAAAACATTGGAAGTGTGATCTTTGTAATATTTTGTACATTTGAATGTAATATACAAGTCTCTTTTCATTATTCAATTCTTTACGATGCATGAAATTCTACATACATACCATTTTTGAGCCTTCGGCGAAAAAACACCTTCCCTTCTTTTCATGCTTCGTGAAGAAAACATTCTCCGTTAAAACTGTTCTGATAAATCACATCCATGCTTCGTGTAAACATTCTCCGAAGCTATACAATTTTGATATTACTCTGATGAAGCTCATCCATGCTTCGTAAAAACATTCTCCGAAGCTATTTTCCGAAGATTATCATTGTATTCCCTCGTGACTTTACACAATTTGCTCTTTCTCAAAGCATCCTTTCGAAGGTTGATACTGTGTCCCCTTCTTTTGCCATATGCAACATGATGTATGATGCTTATGCTATGCAAAATGATGTGATGATGTTATGTTATGCAAATGACATTTGTTCCGAAGATACACACAAAATATATTTGTAAGCTCTGCATTCCCTTAGGAACGTCTTTGGAGCTTCTTCGCCTTTTACTTAGACGGTATAAGCTCTGCATTCCCTTAGGAACGTCTTTGGAGCTTCTTCGCCTTTTACTTAGGCGGTATAAGCTCTGCATCCCCTTAGGGACGTCTTTGGAGCTTCTTCGCCTTTTACTTAGGCGGTATAAGCTCTGCATCCCCTTAGGGACGTCTTTGGAGCAAAAAACTTACACTGCGCTCCCTTTGGAACGGCTTTTTGTAACTTCGGCAACTTACTCTGCGTTCCTTAGAACGACTTTTTGTTGCTTCGAAGGATTTTTAATAATTCGAAGGTCCTCCTTGTTACCGCAAATTTTTAAGCTTCAGCAACTTAAGCCTGTGGAGAAGATAGGTTTTTCTCATAGCCAACCACGAAATTATTATATGAAAACTGAAATGTTCTTTATTACACAAAAAATAGAACTTAAACGAAAAAGACTTCTATCAAAGTAGGATATATGTCAATAAATGTGCTTCGACTCTGGCACAGTACTATTGACTGTGCGAGCTTCAGATTGCTCTCTGAGATCCCTTTGGTGCGGAACATATTGGCTCCCTTCTGGCTGTTGGCCTTGTTGCAGCGGAGGTGGAGGCGGGGGCTGTTGCCATGAAGCTTGAGGTTGACTCGCCGAAGCTACGGAAACTGCAGGGTGGTTGCCCACATATTCTGGGATGTAAGGCTGATGGTACGAAGCAGTATGCATGACCTGCTTCGGCTGTCCCTGTTGCGCTGCAGCTTCTGCTAGCTCCTTTTGTTTCTGGATGGTGACATGGCACATCCTGGTGGTATGGCCCTTGTTCTCACCGCAGAATAAGCAAAATGTCCTCCTTGGTTGATCTCCAAATCTCCCGCCGAAGCCCCTGGCGCCTCTGCCTCTTGGAGCTGGTGGCCGAAAGAAAGTTTGCTGTTGCCCCGAAGCCTGTGAGGAGCACTGTGGCCTGTTCTGCTGACTCCCCTTATCATCATTTTGAGTGTTGTGGATGGACCTGACATGCCTCGGATAGAATCTTCCCCCGAAGCCCCTGGTCATCTCAGAAAATCTGAAGGCCTCCTCCCTTCTTTGGCGAAAGTCATTATCAGCACGAATGTACTCGTCCATCTTTTGGAGCAGCTTCTCCAGAGTCTGAGGAGGCTTCCTAGCAAAGTATTGGGCTGCAGGTCCAGGACGAAGCCCCTTGATCATGGCTTCGATAACAATTTCATTGGGCACCGTTGGTGCCTGCGCCCTCAAACGCAAGAACCTTCTGACATACGCCTGAAGGTATTCTTCATGATCCTGAGTGCACTGGAACAAGGCTTGAGCAGTGACCGGCTTCGTCTGAAATCCTTGAAAGCTGGTTAACAACATATCCTTCAGCTTCTGCCATGAGGTGATCGTTCCTGGTCGAAGGGAGGAATACCAGGTCTGAGCAACATTCCTGACGGCCATAACGAAAGACTTCGCCATGACTGCAGCATTGCCCCCATACGAAGACACTGTTGCTTCGTAGCTCATCAAGAACTGCTTCGGGTCTGAGTGGCCGTCGAACATGGGAAGCTGGGGTGGCTTATAGGATGGAGGCCAAGGTGTAGCCTGCAGCTCAGTGGACAAAGGAGAAGCATCATCGAAAACAAAATTTCCCTGATGGAAATTGTCATACCAGTCATCTTCGTTGACGAAGCCCTCCTGATGAAGGTCTTTCTGCTGAGGCCTTCTGTTTTGCTCATCGTGAGTAAGATGGCGAACTTCCTCAGAGGCTTCGTCTATCTGCCGTTGCAACTCAGCTAGCCGGGCCATCTTCTCCTTCTTCCTCTGCACCTGTTGATGTAGCATCTCCATATCCCTGATTTCTTGGTCTAGCTCTTCCTCCTGAAGCGTCGGGCTGACGGCCTTTCTCTTCTGGCTTCGGGCCTCCCGAAGAGAGACGGTCTCCTGGTTGTGGTCCAGCGGTTGCAGTGCTGCAGCCCCAGTCACTGAAGCTTTCTTCGGCGCCATAGCGAAGGTCTATAGCTTCTGAAGGTGTTCAAAAAACTCGAAGTGGAAGTGAGTTCACCGGAGGTGGGCGCCAATGTTGGGGACTTGTTCTCAAATGCTAAGAGTTAAGAACAAGGCAACATAAAAAATGTTAAGTGTTAAAGTCCTTCGTCCTTCGGAGCATTATGTCCCTTCGGGAAATAATGAATTTCGGACGAAGGTCACAAGAGACATACCTTCGTAAACATAACAAGTAATGACGAAGGATTCATATAGAGCATGAAATATAATATAAGCACCATCATAGAATCATTTCTATTTTATTAACATGGAAAGAATAGAAATGATTTCAAATTACAAATATACCTTCGGTCCTGAGAGAAGGTAAAAAGTACAAGCGTGACGCAAAAGCAAATGCCAAGTCAGCGTGAACAGTACGGGAGTACTGTTCATCTATTTATAGACGTGGGACGCAGCCCACGTAAAATTACATTCATGTCCATTACATTTGTCAATGACTTATGAAAATCTGTCAAGGTCCACGTAGTCTTTTCATCTCTAAGTCGGTTCCCCCCTCTGCTATCGCGACGAAGCTTCCCTGCGCACAGCTTCGGCTGTGCACCATCCTTCGTAGAGCTTGGTAATCAGCTCGTCCTTCGTCTGGTTCAGGCTTCGTCCTGACCGTGCTTCATGTTCATAATTCTGAGTCCGAAGATACCTGTTCACATAATCCACTTGGAAAACATTGTCAAATCATGTTTTTGAGGACCTTCGGAGGACGAAGGCCCCCAACAGGTACTGGGGAGCTTGTGCCAGAACGAGCAACGAAGCTATAGCAGCTGAAATTGTTATGATACTGCTCTTTACCCCAGGGCTTCGTCTCATATAACAGTTCATGCATACTGCAGAAACTTTTTGCATTTGGCTCCAAGCCCTGACTCCTTAAAGCCCACACAAAGATTCCCATTCTTATTATAGCTTCAGGGGTAATCTGGTGAAGGTAAATCTGAAATATCTTCAAAACCTCGACTACGAAGCTGCTCAGAGGAAGCCGAAGCCCATCCTTCAAAAAGCTTCGGAAGATCACGACTTCATTCTCCTCTGGAGTAGGACAAGTCTTCTCTCCGTCGTCAGCCCTCACAACAGACATATCCCGAAAGTATCTCCCCCTCATGTTGTCAAGATGGCTTTGTTTAATAGTTGATTTTCCAAAAACTGCATGGCTCGATCGCCAGGGTCGATCTTCGGAGTCTTCCCCGCCGCTCTCCACATCATAGCTGTCACTATCACTAGTGTCTTCAGACAAACCCTCCAAAGTTTCCCTAGCAATCTTCTCTGCATTTGTCCTTGCTATTGATTCAATAAAGCCAAGATTCATCTCCTCAGAAAGGCTCAGCTTTGGTTCAGTGATAGCTTTTTTATCCTCAGACATCTTCGAAAGTGCTGAGAAAAGTGCTCTCAAAGCCGAAGCTTAAAAATTTAAAAAAGCTAAGCAAGTGTTGATGCCCAAGAGCTAAAAATTGAGTAAGCAAGAGCCAATGGCAAGAAAGCGTGCCAAATGAGCTCCTGGTGTGCTCTTATTTATACGCCTGGTGCGTTGCGTGCTGGAGGGCCCGCTTGTCAGTGGCTGTTGCTATTCTAGCAAAGGGAAGGTGTTTTTTCGGACCTTCGGCTCAGGGCCTTCGTCCTTGTCGCAATCTGAATTTATCATTCTAACAAATTAATATTGCGAGGGGCTACTATTGGGGGCCTTCGGCTTCCGAAGGTCCTCAAAAACATGATTTAACAATGTTTCTGGAAGTATAATGAATGAACAGGTACCTTCGGACTTAAGTTGAAACCACAGCGTGAAGAAGCACGAGAAGGAGTACGAAGGATAGCGCGAAGCCGAAGCTGTGCGCAGAAGAGCTTCGGCATGATAGCAGAAAAGGGAAACCGGCTTAAAGATGAAAAGGCTATTTAGACCTCGATGGACTACTATAGAGTTATTAGCAAATGTAAATGGCATGAGTGTAATTTTACATGGGCTGCGTCCCGTGCCTATAAATAGATGAACAGTAACTCCGTACTGTTCATGTTGACTTGGCATTGATCCTTGCGTCACGCTAGTACTTTTAACTTCTTTCAAGTCGAAGGTACACTTGTAATTTGATATTGTTTCTATTTTTCCATAGTAATAAAATAAAAATGAGACAATGATGATATATGACCGCTTATATTATTTTTTATGCTTTATATGATTCTTTCTTCATCCTTATATGTTATGTTGACGAAGGCATGTCCTTCATTACCTTCGTCCGAAAATCTTTATATCCTAAGGGAAATAATGCTTCGAAGAACGAAGGGTTTTAACATTTAACGTTTTCTGTGTTGCCTTGTTCTTAACTCATAGCACTTGAGAATAAGTCCCCAACAATTAGTATACTCAGCCTTGCTTGTGGCATAATTTTTGCAGGTACCTCCTTGATTTGGTTGATGGTGTGACTTGGCCTCCATCCCTACCACCGAGATAGACAGTCGAGTGGGTTACTGCTTCCGTAGGAGAGGACCAGGAGGAGTAGCGTGGCCAAGCTTCGCCATGTTACTCGGTTTTCTCCGTTAGTTATTTCTGTTGCCTTAAAATTTATGGTTATTATTTCCAAAAACCCCGATAATGTAATCACTAATAATACTTTTTTAACTTATGGTATTATGCTTTATTGTATTTCTCTATGCCTCACCTTCGAGTGAGCTAGTGTTATTCGATCCTGGATAAGTGGCTTTATCGGACTAGATCCGAGGGACTGACGGGTTATTCCGGTTTAAGTGTGTTGCCACCCTTGCGGGAGTGACTTGGGCACTTAAGCTGGAATAATTCGAGCGGTTCCGCCACAGCAGTGACCAAGTCTTCATGTCCAAGAAGTAATGGTGATCCGAATCGATTAATACTCAGCTGGTGATCTCCAATCACACGACATATGTAGCACTTAACCCTTGCATATGTCAACTCGCCACCGGGGTTCTTAAGACCAGATTAGGTTCACGCCAACCGAGAGCACAGATACACCACCGTCCAGCCTCTTGCCATGGAGGGTACACGCTACTCTCGCCATCTCTCCACTCCCATTATGTGTTATCTTACTCTAGTATTAGTCTGCCCGAGGCAAAGCTTACCCATGATGAGGCATGTGACCAGTTAAAAGGTACTCAATCATCAAGCCTACATCGACATGGTCCTTAATCGACTTAGACAGAGACACTACACCGAGACATGTCACCCGTCGCTAGTAAGTGGGCCGACCCTGGCCAGTTTCAGCCCAATCCTTAGCATGTTTTCCTTTTTCTTTTTCTTCTGAACATTAAGAATTCCTAGGAAATTATAGAAAAATGCAAAAAATACTAGACCAATTTTACTAGGCTCCTAATTTTCTATAGTATTTAATAAAAATAGTCTCATGATTTTTAGTTCTAATAGGGAATTTTGGGACATTTAAAATAGCCAAAAGCCATACTTCTAGAATTTTAGGGAATAATTAATAATTCCTATATTCACCAAACTTTTTAGGTAAACTTTAAATAATATTTAGAAACCTTGAGTAAAGTTTGGTATGATTTAGACCATGTTTGGTACTTAGAACCCAAAACCCTAGCCCCCCTGCTCTATGAACTTCACTATAGACTCCAAAAACCCTTGTTTCTCGGAGATCTGTGAAGGAAAGTTGTATTCAAGACATTATATAATAAACTTTTATTATCTTTGCATATTCATGAGCATTACATGAGCATTCATTATTATATATGGCTATATTTAGAGAACGAGGAGGAAATAGAAGTCGAAGAAGCGAGGACTTCACCACCACCACCACCTGAAGAACTTCAGGCAGGAAACTGCTTTTATTTTGATATCTGTGGAGCAGAACCTGACTCACCAGTAACACAAGGCAAGCCCTGGTGCATTTGCCCCTCCTTGTTATTTTGAAATCTTTCTCACTTACTTGATGCATTAAGTGATAGGAGTTGTGTGCTAAACCAATTGCTGCATTTCCTTCCTTGAAGTTGATTACCTTAGTCCCCTGTTTTACAAAAAGGTTTTTCTTATGCTTAGCATTGCTTTAGAAAAACAAAACATTTTGTTTGGACAAAAGATGATGCTGCAAAGTGGGTGGGATGTTTTCAAAAACAAAACTTAATGGTGGATCCATCATGGCCATGATGGGTTCAACATCGGAAAAGATGTACCTCTGCCAGGTACCAAACATTGGGTTTGAAATGGTAAAGCTGAGACCGGGTGGGTGATTTGCACGAGAAAAGAGTCTCGGTGTAGTGTCTCTGTCTAAGTCGATTAAGGACCTTGTCGATGTAGGCTTGATGATTGAGGACCCTTTAACTGGTCACATGCCTCGTCATGGGTAAGCTTTGCCTCGGGCGGACTAATACCAGAATAAGATAACACACAATGGGAGTGGAGAGATGGCGAGAGTAGCGTGTACCTTCCGTGGCAAGAGGCTGGACGGTGGTGTATCTGTGCTCTCGGTTGGCATGAACCTGATCTGGTCTTAAGAACCCCGGTGGGGAGTTGACATATGCAATGGTTAAGTGCTACATATGTCGTGTCATTGGAGATCCTCAGCTGAGTATAATCGATTCGGATCGTCGTAACTTCGCGGACATGAAGACTTGGTCACTGACCTACACGTAGCATTCCAGTGAATAAGAAGGGTTGTTAAGAAATTGGCTAGTATAGATCAAGTGATTGAACTAGGGTAGAAAGAACTCTAGATGCAGGTAATTTTACTAAATCTGACAAATAAAACTGGATTTTTAAGGATCCACTATTAGTAAGCATTTCTGCAAACAGTCTTTGATTATCGATAATCCTTACCTTGACTCCCTTGAGCCAGCATATTCCTTGAGAGTCTTTTATTTTGACGGGTAAGACTCGAAAGGGAAATGTGCCCTTGGGCCATTTCTAAAGTATTTTGGTGATTAAGTGTCCAACACAATTGTCTTAAGTATTAATAAGTGCCAAATGGTGGATGAAGTGCAAATCAACACAAAGGTATGATTCTAGACTTAATACATTGGTTTTTGTGCACTAACATATTTGTCTAAATGCTAGAATCAGAGAAAATTCAAAAGGAAAAAAACTTGGCTAGAGCAGCCAAGACTCTGCGCAGTCTGGGTGCACCGGACTGTCTGGTGGTGCACCGGATAGTGTCCGGTGTGCCAGGCTGGCGTCTGGTGAACTGGCCGATCTCGGGAATTCATCGGTGACCTACGGCTAAAATTCACCGGACTGTCCGGTGAGCCAACGGTCGGTCGCGCAATCCGCGCGTGACGCGTGGCCGAGCCAACGGTCGGCAGGGTGCACCGGACAGTGTCCGGTGCGCCAACGGCTCCAAATCTTCAACGGTCGGCTGCGCTAATTTAGGAAAGCAATCTGCACCGGATAGTGAACAGTGGATGTCCGGTGGTGCACCGGACTGTCCGGTGCGCCACCCGACAGAAGGCAAGAATTGCCTTCCCAGATTGCTTCCAACGGCTCCTAGCTACCTTGGGGCTATAAAAGGGACCCCTAGGCACATGGAGGAGTACACCAAACATTCTTTGATCATCTCTAAGCACCAAGACTTCATTCTAGAGCATTTGATTCGTTGTGATAGCGATTTGGGCTCATCTTGAGTTGAGAACTCCGTGTGTGAACTTAGAGCTCAAGTTGTGACTAGTGTGCGTGTTTGTCTCTTGCTTTGAGTCTTGTGTGTGTTGCTTTTCCCTCCCTTACATCCGTGCTTCTTAGTGATCATCAAATTGTAAGGGCGAGAGGCTCCAAGTTGTGGAGATTCCTCGCAAACGGGATATAGTGAAAGATAGAAAAACACTGTGGTATTCAAGTTGATCATTGGATCACTTGAAAGGGGTTGAGTGCAACCCTCGTCCATTGGGACACCACAACGTGGAGGTAGACAAGTGTTGTACTTGTCGAACCACGAGATAACTTGCATGTCTCTTGTGATTGCTGTTTGTGTGATTGTTGAGATTCGCAAGAGCTCGCCTTATAGTCACTTGGTATAATCTCTCTAACACTTAACCAAGTTTTTGTGGCTATAAGTTTCAAGTTTTTACAGGATCACCTATTCACCCTCCCCCTCTAGGTGCTCTCAATTGGTATCAGAGTCGTTCTCTTCACGAAAGGGACTAATCGCCCGAAGAGATGGATCTTAAGGGAAAGGGGATGGTGGTCGACGATAAGGAGAAAGAATCCGACTTCAATGAGCCAAGAGATGATAAGCCCACTGACTCTGGCTCGAGTCACAAGAAGAAGGACGGGAAGAAAAAGAGGCGCATCAAGAAGATAGTCTACTATGACAGTGACGAGTCTTCCTCTTCCCAAAAAGACGACGACTATGAGAAAAAGAAAGCGGTTAACTCAAACTTTTCTTTTGATTATTCTCGTATTCCGTCTAACTCCAATGCCCATTTACTTTCAATTCCACTTGGGAAACCTCCGCACTTTGATGGAGAGGACTACGGATTTTGGAGTCACAAAATGCGTAGCCATTTGTTCTCTCTTCATCCAAGTATATGGGAGATAGTAGAAAATGGAATGAATTTTGATAGTACAGATAATCCCATGTTTATCAATGAACAAATTCACAAAAATGCACAAGCTACCACTGATCTATTAGCATCCTTGTGAAGGGAAGAATACCATAAGGTGAACGGCTTGGATAATGCCAAGCAGATTTGGGACACCCTCAAGATCTCGCATGAGGGGAACGACGTCACTATGATAACCAAGATTGAGTTGGTGGAGGGTGAACTGGGAAGGTTTGCAATGATCAGGGGGGAGGAGCTAACCCAAACGTACAACAGGCTCAAGACCCTGGTCAACAAAATCAGGAGCTATGGAAGCACGAGATGGACAGACCACGACATCGTCCGGCTTATGCTAAGGTCCTTCACTGTCCTTGATCCTCATCTTGTAAACTCTATTCGTGAAAATCCTAGGTACACCAAGATGACACCCGAGGAAATACTCGGAAAGTTTGTAAGCGGGCGAATGATGATCAAGGAGGCGAGATATCTTGATGAGGCGTTGAATGGCCCAATGCCGATCCATGAGCCTCAAACCGTTGCTCTCAAAGCAACAAGTAGCAGGGAGACGCTACCTAGCAAGGTGGTGCAAGTTGAGGCGGCTGGGCTAAATAAGGATGAAATGGCCCTCATTATCAAGTGTTTCAAGACGGCGCTAAAAGGAAGAAAGGAGCATCCAAACAAGAGCAAAGCAAAGGGAAAACGCTCCTGCTTTAAATGTGGTAAGTATTGTCATTTTTTAGCAAATTGTCCCGACAATACTAATGACCAGGAACAAGGGAAAAGTGGGAAGAGGGAAAAGAAGAAGGCCTACAAGAAGGCGAAGGGCGAAGCGCACCTCGGCAAAGAGTGGGACTCGAATTGTTCGTCGTCCGACTCCGACGACGAAGGACTCGCCGCTTTAGCCTTCAACAAGTCGTCGCTCTTCCCCAACGAGCGCCATACTTGTCTAATGGCAAAGGAAAAGAAGGTAAACACTAGAGAAACTCCTAAGTACTCTACTTCTAGTGATGAGGACTCTAGTGATGATGAAATTGATTACACTAGCCTGTTCAAAGGATTAGATAGAGCAAAAGTAGAAAAGATTAATGTTGATTGATGCATTGAATGAAAAAGATAGACTGCTAGAGAGGCAAGAGGACATCTTGTATGAGGAACATGACAAATTTGTTAGTGTTCAAAAGTCTCTTTCCTTAGAAATTAAAAGGAATGGATTACTATCTTCTGAATTATCTATTTGCAATGAATCTATTTCTAGCTTGAAGATTTTGAATGATGATTTAAATACTAAGCTAGAGTTAGTTAATAAATCCAGTCCTTGTGTAGAGCATGTTGTAATTTGCAATAGATGCAAGGATTTTAATGTTGATGCTTGTAATGAACATTTAATTTCTATTTCTAAATTAAATGATGAAGTAGCAAGTCTTAATGCTCAACTTAAGACTTGCAAAAGTGATTTTAATAAACTAAAATTTGCTAGGGATGCCTACACTATTGGTAGACACCCCTCAATTAAGGATGGGCTTGGCTTTAAGAGGGAAGCCAAGAACTTAACAAGCCAAAGGGCTCCCATTTTCAACAAGGAAAAAGGGAAGGCTCCTATGGCTAGTAGTAGTCAAAAGAATCATGCATTTATTTATGATAGAAAATTTTCTAGGAATGCTCATCATGATAGGAGTTTTAATGCTTATGATTCACATGCCATGTTTGGTTCAAGTTCTTCCTTTGTGCATGATAGAAATATGCCTAGGAACAATGTTGTTCATCGTGTACCTAAGAAAATGCAAAATAAATCTGCTACTGTTTTTCATGCCTACAACACTGATTTTGTACTTTCATGTAAAAATAAGAAAGTGGTTGCTAGGAAATTGGGGGCAAAATGCAAGGGAGGTAAAACTTGCATTTGGGTCCCTAAGGCTATTGTTACTAACCTTGTAGGACCCAACAAGAGTTGGGTACCTAAAACCCAAGCCTAATTTGCCTTGCAGGTTTATGCATCCGGGGGCTCAAGCTGGATTATCGACATCGGATGCACAAACCACATGACGGGGGAGAAGAAGATGTTCACCTCCTACGTCAAGAACAAAGATTCCCAAGACTCAATCATATTCGGTGACGGGAATCAAGGCACGGTTAAAGGACTAGGAAAGATAGCTATTTCATCCGAGCATTCCATATCTAATGTGTTTTTAGTTGAATCGCTCGGGTATAACTTGTTGTCCGTTAGTCAATTATGTAATATGGGTTACAATTGCTTATTTACAAATGTAGATGTGTCTGTCTTTAGAAGGAGTGATGGTTCACTAGCTTTTAAGGGTGTACTAGACGGCAAACTCTATTTAGTTGATTTTTTGAAGGAGGAGGCCGATCTAGATGCATGCTTAATCGCTAAGACTAGCATGGGCTGGATGTGGCATCGCCGTCTAACACATGTGGGGATGAAGAACCTTCACAAACTTCTAAAGGGGGAACTTGTGTTAGGTCTAACAAATGTAACTTTCGAAAAAGATAGACCTTGTGCAGCTTGTCAAGCAGGTAAACAGGTGGGAAGCTCTCATCATAGCAAGAATGTGATGACCACATCAAGACCTTTGGAGCTACTTCACATGGACCTCTTCGGACCGGTCGCCTACCTCAGCATCGGGGGAAGTAAGTATGGTCTTGTTATTGTTGATGATTTTTCCCGCTTCACTTGGGTATTCTTTTTGCAGGATAAAACAGAAACCCAAGGGACCCTAAAGCGCTTCCTAAGGAGAGCTCAAAACGAATTTAAGCTCAAGGTGAAAAAGATCAGAAGCGACAACGGGTCCGAGTTCAAGAACCTTCAAGTGGAGGAGTTTCTTGAGGAGGAAGGAATCAAGCACGAGTTCTCCGCTCCTTACACACCATAGCAAAACGGTGTGGTAGAGAGGAAGAACAGGACGCTTATAGACATGGCGAGGATGATGCTTGGAGAATTCAAGACGCCCGAGCAGTTTTGGTTGGAAGCTGTGAACATAGCTTGCCACGCCATAAACCGGGTCTACCTTCATCGCCTCCTCAAGAAGACGTCATACGAACTTCTAACCGGTAACAAACCCAATGTTTCATATTTTCGTGTATTTGGGAGTAAATGCTACATTCTAGTGAAGAAAGGTAGGAATTCCAAATTTGCTCCTAAAGCTGTAGTAGGGTTTTTGTTAGGTTATGACTCAAATATAAAGGCGTATAGAGTCTTCAACAAATCATCGGGTTTGGTTGAAGTCTCTAGCGACGTTGTATTTGATGAAACTAATGGCTCTCCAAGAGAGCAAGTTGATCTTGATGATATAGATGAAGACGATGTTCCAACGGACGCAATTCATACCATGGCAATTGGAGATGTGCGACCATAGGAACACCAAGTGCAAGATCAACCTTATTCCTCAACAATGGTGCACCCCCCAACTCAAGATGATGAATAGGTTCCTCAAGAGGAGGCGTGTGATCAAGGGGGAGCACAAGAAGACCAAGTCGAGGAGGAAGAAGTACCATGGGCCCCTCCAACTCAAGTTCGAGCGACGATTCAAAGGAATCATCCCGTCGACCAGATTTTGGGTGACATAAGCAAGGGAGTAACCACTCGCTCTAGATTAGCTAATTTTTGTGAGCATTACTCTTTTGTCTCTTCTATTGAGCCTTTCAGGGTAGAGGAGGCCTTGCTAGATCCGGACTGGGTGTTGCCCATGCAGGAAGAGCTCAACAACTTCAAGCGAAATGAAGTTTGGACACTGGTGCCACGTCCCAAGCAAAACGTTGTGGGAACCAAGTCGGTGTTCCGCAACAAACATGACGAGCACGGGGTGGTGACAAGGAACAAGGCTCGACTTGTGGCAAAAGGTTATGCCCAAGTCGCAGGTTTGGACTTTGAGGAGACTTTTGCTCCTGTGGCTAGGCTAGAGTCGATTCGTATTTTGTTAGCCTATGCTGCTCACCATTCTTTCAGGTTGTTCCAAATGGACGTGAAGAGCGCTTTCCTCAATGGGCCAATCAAGGAGGAGGTGTACGTGGAGCAACCCCTTGGCTTTGAGGATGAACGGTACCCCGACCACATGTGTAAGCTCTCTAAGGCGCTCTATGGACTTAAGCAAGCCCCAAGAGCATGGTATGAATGCCTTAGAGACTTTCAAATTGCTAATGCTTTCAAGGTTGGGAAAGCCGATCCAACTCTTTTCACTAAGACTTGTGATGGTGATCTATTTGTATGCCAAATTTATGTCGATGACATAATATTTGGTTCTACTAACCAAAAGTCTTGTGAAGAGTTTAGTAGGGTGATGACTCAGAAATTTGAGATGTCGATGATGGGCGAGTTGAACTACTTCCTTGGGTTCCAAGTGAAGCAACTCAAGGACGGCACCTTCATCTCTCAAACGAAGTACACGCAAGACTTGCTCAAGCGGTTCGGGATGAAGGACGCCAAGCCCGCAAAGACTCCCATGGGAACCGACAGACATGTCGACCTCAACAAAGGAGGTAAGTCCGTTGATCAAAAGGCATACCGGTCTATGATAGGGTCTTTACTTTATTTATGTGCTAGTAGACCGGATATTATGCTTAGCGTATGCATGTGTGCTAGATTTCAATCCGACCCAAGGGAGTGTCACCTTGTGGCCGTTAAGAGAATCCTTAGATATTTAGTTGCTACGCCTTGCTTCGGGATCTGGTATCCAAAGGGGTCTACCTTTGACTTAATTGGATACTCAGACTCCGATTATGTTGGATGTAAGGTTGATAGGAAGAATACATCAGGGACGTGCCAATTCCTAGGAAGGTCCCTGGTGTCTTGGAGTCCTAAGAAACAAACTTCCGTTGCCCTATCCACCGCTGAGGCCGAGTATGTTGCCGCAGGACAGTGTTGCGCGTAACTACTTTGGATGAGGCAAACCCTTCGGGACTTTGGCTACAATCTAAGCAAAGTCCCACTCCTATGTGACAATGAGAGTGCAATCCGCATGGCGGACAATCCTGTTGAACACAGCCGCACAAAGCACATAGACATCCGGCATCACTTTTTGAGAGACCACCAGGAAAGGGATATATCGAAGTGTTTTATGTTAGCACCGAGAACCAGCTAGCCGATATCTTTACCAAGCCTTTAGATGAGAAGACCTTTTGCAGGCTGCGTAGTGAGCTAAATGTCTTAGATTCGCGTAACTTGGATTGATCTAGAGCATACATGTGTTTTATGCCTTGATCATGTTCCTTTATGCATGTTATTGCTTATTTATGGTGCCCAAGTTGTGCAAGGGATCCCTAGACCTCACAAGTCCATGTGTGAATGATGCACATATTTAGGGGGAGAAATGCTACAACTTGACCCTTTGAGACTAACCGTGTGCTTGAGTGTTCTTAATGTAGTCTCAACGGTGATTGAAAAGGGAAAAGGTGAACTTGGACCATGCAAGACTTCCACTGCACTCCGATGAGAGGGTAATTTACTCCAAGTTCATCTCTGTGCTCTTATTGCCTTTCTACTCTTAATTGAAGATTTTGGTGAGGCAATGGGGTTTAAGGGCCAATAATGATCCTGTTTTGGTGCTTAATGCCAAAGGGGGAGAAATTAAGGCCAAAGCAAATGGATCAGCTACCACTTGAGAATTTTGAAAATAGTAAGAGTTAGAACTTTTGTTGTTTTGTCAAAATACTCTTATGTGCAAAATTTGGCCTCTTGTGGGGAGAATATAGGATTATGGGAAAAAAGGGGAGTTTTTGGCTCTTGATTAAATTTTCTCATGAAGTACCTCTCTTTATGCCTAAACAAGTGTATTTGACTTAGAGATAGGAAATTGAGTTTGATTTTGAAAACAAACCAAGTGGTGGCAAAGAATGATCCAAATATGCCAAATTTGAATCAAAAACAATTCTTGTTCTTAATTGCATTGATGTTGCACTTCTATTTGTTGCTTTTTGATGTGTTGGCATAAATCACCAAAAAGGGAGAGATTGAAAGGGAAATGTGACCTTGGGCCATTTCTAAAGTATTTTGGTGATTAAGGGTCCAACACAATTGTCTTAAGTATTAATAAGTGCCAAATGGTGGATGAAGTGCAAATCAACACAAAGGTATGATTCTAGACTTAGTACATTGGTTTTTGTGCACTAACATATTTGTCTAAACGCTAGAATTAGAGAAAATTCAAAAGGAAAAAGACTTGGCTAGAGCAGCCAAGACTCTACGAAGTCTGGGTGCACCGGACTGTCCGGTGGTGCACCGGACAGTGTCCGGTGTGCCAGGCTGGTGTCTGGTCAACTGGCCGCTCTCGGGAATTCGTCGGCGGCGTACGGCTAAAATTCACCGGACTGTCCGGTGGTGCACCGGACTGTCCAGTGAGCCAACGGTTGGCCGCGCCAACGGTCGGCCGCGCAATCCGCGCGTGATGTGTGGCCGAGCCAACGGTCGGCAGGGGGCACCAGACTGTCCGGTGCGCCAACAGCTCCAAATCTTCAACGGTCGGCTGCGCCAATTTAGGAAAGCAATCTGCACCGGACAGTGAACAGTGGATGTCCGGTGCGCCACCCGACAGAAGGCAAGAATTGCCTTCCCAGATTGCTTCCAACGGCTCCTAGCTGCCTTGGGGCTATAAAAGGGACCCCTAGGCGCATGGAGGAGTACACCAAGCATTCCTTGATCATCTCTAAGCACCAAGACTTCATTCTAGCGCATTTGATTCGTTGTGATAGCGATTTGAGCTCATCTTGAGTTGAGAACTCCGTGTGTGAACTTAGAGCTCAAGTTGTGACTAGTGTGTGTGTTTGTCTCTTGCTTTGAGTCTTGTGTGTGTTGCTTTTCCCTCCCTTACATTCGTGCTTCTTTGTGATCATCAAATTGTAAGGGTGAGAGGCTCCAAGTTGTGGAGATTCCTCGCAAACGAGATATAGTGAAAGAAAGAAAAACACTGTGGTATTCAAGTTGATCATTGGATCACTTGAAAGGGGTTGAGTGCAACCCTCGTCCATTGGGACGCCACAACGTGGTGGTAGACAAGTGTTGTACTTGTCGAACCACGGGATAACTCGCGTGTCTCTTGTTGTGTGATTGTTGAGATTCGCAAGAGCTCGCCTTATAGTCACTTGGTATTATCTCTCTAACACTTAACCAAGTTTTTGTGGCTATAAGTTTTTAGTTTTTACAGGATCACCTGTTCACCTCCCCCCTCTAGGTGCTAGCAAGACTTGCGAAAGTACACTTCGTACTCAGGGCTTTGTCCCATGTTGTTTTAGGTGTGGAAGCAGCAAACTTTTGCTGCTTTTGTTCAAAGGTGGTGCCCAAAGAAGAAAACCAAGAGTAAAGCTTCGGGAGGAAGGGTACTCCATTAAAAACTTTTGTTTAATATTTATCGGGAGGGGTTTTTGCCTCCCAGTGATGTAATAATAATACTTCGGCACTCCTATATTTTAACTCTGGTCTGTAATAATATTATTCTTTCCTGTTTTAAATAAAGTAAGTTATTGTAACTGCTTCCACAATTTCGTACCTTCGATGCATTGTAATGTCTGCGTGACGGGTGAAACGCTCTTGGGAAAGGTAAAGAATGCAGATACCGAACTTGTCAAGTGATTCAGGGATACCTGAAGGGTTGTCTATGGTCCATTGGACAAGGACAACTGTAGGTGGGCCTAATGACTTGGGAGGTTCCGTCACAGCTGGTACTGGAGTGAAGCCCTTCTCTGCAGATGTTATGAGGCATTTTCAAAAATAAAATTTCAAAGACTTATCTAGAAAATTTTCTTTCCTTCTTATCTAACTACCTTCTCTACTTAAAGACCAGATAGTAGAGTGCAATGTATAGAAGTTTGTGAATCAACTACGGTTGATTCTGTAATTATGCATGCATCATACTACAAACCATGTTTAAAAGATTTTCCCCCCTTAGAGAAATGCCGCCGCGCACAAGAAAAACTGCGCGCAACTCTACCGGACCAATTGGCGTGCCTCGCCATCAACTAGCTTCAAGGCATGAGGACAGTAGTAGTGGTAGCAATGATCCTATCGGAGATCTGGAAGCTCAAGTAGAACAACTTCGATCGGAGCTCCGCCACAGGAACAATGTGTGGGTGGCAGATGGTCAGCAAATAAACGAGTTGAGAATTGACATCTGACACTTGCAAGACCAAATTGCTGAATGTGATTTAGCACTCGATTGGGCTGTTAACTCGCGTTCACTTGTTTGGGCAAAGGAAGCCAAAGCTCGAGCCCGCGTGGAGGAGCTTAGTACAGCCGTGGACCACTTGCAAGTGTATTGTAATACACTACATGAGGAGGTTCATGTGTTGTATTCACAACTGCACCCTAACGTACCTGCTGATCCTGTCGGAATGGGAGCCGGACCTTCTGGAGTAGCGGGAGAAGCACTTGGTGGTGAACTGGACCTTTTCAGGCCTCCTCCCTCTATGAAGCTGGTTGATGAATGGTCTCCTACGCCCGACAGTGAAGCTACCAAAAGTGATAAGAAGCTAGAATAATGTAGTATATAAATAGTGGTAATGTGTAATAGGTAATGTAATCCTGTTGTAAATTCGAGTCTGTATCATTACCCTTTTTAGTAATGTAAAATGGATGGTTTGCTTTGGCATATTATATTTTTCCAAATGTTATTTGCCTCAGATGCTGTCCAAGACTCGTGCACAGGATAGTGCAGGAACCTACCGTGGGAGGGAAGCAACTCCTAATCCGCTTCCAGTACCTCCAACATTAGCTGAGGCCATCGCTGCCTTAGTTAATGCCACGGCCGACAACACCCGCTTTCTGCAAGAAATGGCGGGACAATAAATGCAGCAGCAAGGCAGGCGAGCATATCCGCAAGGACCCCACGAAACTTCATATTTAGACTTCTCAGAGACATGTCCCCCATTATTTGTCAAGGCTGAAGATCCTCTTGAAGCAGATGAGTGGATCCGGGTTATCGAGAAAAAGTTCGGGCTTCTCCGATGCACAGAGATTCAAAAGCCCTTATTTGCAGCACAGCAGTTGCGAGGCCCTGACAGTACCTGGTGGGGAAATTATGTGGCTATTCAACCGGCTGGCCATCAAGTTATTTGGGACGAATTCAAACTAGCTTTCTGGGAGCACTATATTCATGAAGGAGTGCTCCATATGAACAGGAAGAATTTATGAAGCTCAAACAGGGTGGAGATACTGTCACTCAGTATCTCAACAAATTCAACCACTTGTCCCAGTATGCCATCGATCAGGTCAACACTGACCTAAAGAAGAAAAATTGTTTTATGAGGGGCCTCAATGACCGGTTGCAGCGGAAAATGTCCACCTGCCTCGACCTCACTTATAGCCGGGCTGTCAGCACAGCACTGTCAGTCGAAGCTAAATATGCAGGCCCAGGAAAATCAAAGGGCTATGGAGGCGACCGGCCCAATCAGGGGCCAGAGAAGAGACAAAGGTTGGTGATCCGACCTTTTAATCAGAATCGTTCTTCACCTCGTCCACCCTCCTACCCTTTCAAGCAACCAGTTTTTATCCGTCCTGCTACTGCCCCCACCTTAACCACTCAGTTGGGTGCCACTGGTACTCGTTTCCCTACCCTCCCAAACTCTTCAACAGGCTGCTTTAACTGTGGAAAGTCTGGACATTTTATCAAGGACTGTCCATACCAGAAGTAGAACAGATCAAATAGTCAGCAGAGTTCAGGGAATTCCGCTCAAGGCAAGGGAAATGCAGCAAACAATACCGCGTGCAAAAATATGAAGAAAATTGGACGGATTTATTATACGCAAGTGGCCACAACACTAGAAGGAGAACCGGTTATGATGGGTACATTTCTCGTGGCCAATAACCCTGCAGTTATTCTTTTTGATTCTAACGCTTCACATACATTCATAAGCAAGAAGTTTGTGGAGCAACATTGCATTCCATATACTGAATCAAGGGAAGGGTTTACTATTCATTCACCCGGGGGGCAGATATTCACTAAAGAAGTGGCTTTCCAAGTGCCCGTAACATTGGCTGAACGAGACTTTCCTACAAACATGATTGTTCTAAAAGGCCAAGATATAGATGTAATTCTAGGCATGAATTGGTTAGCCCAACATAAAGCTATCCTCAACACTGATTTGAGAACCATCAGGTTGAGTTATGGCCAAGAAGATGTTCTCTTGTCCATCCCCGTAGCTATTCCAGCTAAACCATTTAGCAGAGTATATGAAGCCATCGTACCGGAGATCCAAGATATTCTGGTAGTATGTGAATTCCTGGACGTCTTTTCGGAAGATCTGCCTGGATTGCCTCCAAAGAGAGATGTAGAATTTGTGATTGAGTTGAAGCCCGGTACGGCTCCTATTTCTAGAAGGTCATACTGAATGCCTCCAAATGAATTGGCAGAACTCAAGACCTAATTACAAGATCTACTGGAAAAGGGATTTATCCAGCCAAGCTCATCGCTATGGGGTTGTCCAGCCATCTTTGTCAAGAAGAAGGACCAAACACTTCGGATGTGCGTGGATTGTAGACCCCTTAATGGGGCCAAATCAAGAATAAGTACCCTCTTCCCCGGATTGATATTCTATTTGATCAACTAACTCGAGCAAGGGTATTCTCTAAGGTTGACCTCAGGTCGGGCTATCATCAGATCCGTATCCGGCCCAAAGATATACCAAAGACCGCATTTACTACGCAGTATGGATTATTTGAATATCTAGTTATGTCTTTCGGACTAACAAATGCTCCTGCCCACTTCACATATCTTATGAACTCGGTATTCATGCCCGAGTTGGATAAATTCGTGGTGGTATTCATTGATGATATCTTAATATATTCCAAGAATAAAGAGGAGCATGCTCAACATTTGTGGATCGTGTTGACGCGCTTAAGAGAGCACCAATTATATGCTAAGTTCAGTAAGTGCGCGTTCTGGCTGGAGGAGATCCAATTTCTGGGACATGTATTATCTACCAAGGGGATTACGGTGGATCCCAGCAAAGTCAAGGATATTTTGGAGTGGAAACCACCGACAACGGTGCATCAAGTCTAAAGTTTCCTTGGACTGGCTGGTTATTACCGCCAATTTATTCCAGATTTTTCCAAGCTTGTGAAGCCAATCACAAGTTCATTGAAGAATGAAACCAAATTTAATTGGTCTTCAAAATGTAATGAAGCCTTTGAGCAGCTGAAAGTATTATTGACCACTGCTCCGGTATTAGCTCAACCGGACATTGAAAAGCCCTTTGATGTGTATTGTGATGCATCAGGCAGTGGTCTAGGCTGTGTTCTAATGCAAGAGGGCCGAGTGATAGCCTACGCTTCAAGGCAGTTACGCCAACATGAAGAACATTATCTAACTCATGACCTGGAATTAGCCGCTGTGGTTCATGCCCTAAAAATATGGCGTCATTATCTGTTGGGGAATGTCTGTCACATTTATACAGATCATAAAAGCTTGAAGTATATCTTCACCTAGTCAGAGTTGAATATGAGGCAGAGGAGATGGCTTGAGCTTATTAAGGACTATGAACTGGAGATTCACTATCACCTAGGCAAGGCTAATGTAGTGGCAGATGCGCTAAGTCGCAAGGCTTCCTGCCATTGTCTGACGATGAAAACTTCTAACATTATGTTATGCTAAGAAATGGAGAAGTTGAACCTGGAAATAATACGACACGAAACTTCAAATCACATAAAGCTTGAGTTCGTCCTCCTGCAAAGAATAGTTGACGCACAAAGAAATGATATAGGTATGAAACACATTCATGAGAAAATGGAGGCCGGTAAAGCCAACTGCTTCAGAAAAGATGATCAAGGTGTTGTATACTTTAACAACCGCATAGTTGTGCCCAAGAGTGATGAAATCCGCCAGCAAATATTAGATGAAGCACATCTTAGTCGCTATTCTATTCATCCTGAAAGCACTAAGATGTATCATGATCTAAAACAGCATTATTGGTGGACAAAGATGAAGATTTAAATTGCACGTTATGTGGCAAGATGTGACACTTGCAGACATGTCAAAGCCATACATATGAAGACTGCTGGTCCATTGCAATCTTTGCCTATCCCAACATGGAAATGGGAAGATATAAGCATGGACTTTATTGTGGGATTGCCCAGGACCGCAAAAGGGTATGATTCTATTTGGGTTATAATTGATCGGCTTACGAAAATTGCTCATTTTCTGCCAGACAAAACATATTACCCGGTCCTCACATATGCAGAACTATACATTACTCGCATTCTCAGTTTGCACGGTGTTCCAAAGACCATAGTGTCAGATCGTGGACCTCAATTTGTATCCAAATTCTAGGAAGAACTTAACAAATCCTTGGGTACTAAATTGCTCCATAGTTCGGCCTATCATCCTCAAACTAGTGGGCAAACTGAAAGAGTAAATCAGATACTTGAAGATATGTTGCGAGCGTGTGTTCTGGAATTCCCACAGAAATGGGATGATTGTTTACCATTAGCGGAGTTCTCGTACAATAATAGCTATCAAGAGAGCATTAAAATGGCACCCTTTGAAGCTTTGTATGGCTGACGGTGTCATACTCCATTAAACTGGTCTGAACTAGGTGAAAGAAGTTTCTTCAGGCCTGATATGGTAAAGGAGGCCGAAGAGAAAGTTCGGTGAATAATTCATAATTTGAAAGAAGCTCAAGCTCGTCAGAAGAGTTATGCAGACAAGCGACGAAAACGGGTACTTTCTAGTTGGAGATTATGTCTACCTCGAAGTCTCACCAATGAAGGGTGTGTCATGTTTCGGTGTAAAGGTGAAACTTGCACCCCGGTACATTGGTCCTTTCCTTGTTCTTGAACAATGTGGACCAGTGGCATACCGACTCTAGTTACTCGAAACATTGTCTGCAGTACATAATGTGTTCCACATGTCTCAATTGAAGAAGTGTCATCGGGTTCCAGATCGAACCATTGAAGTGACGGATGTTGCTTTAGAGCCAGACTTGACATATTCAGAATACCCTGTTCGAGTCTTAGATCAAAAGGACAGAATTACCCAAAGGAGAACCCTCAAGTTTTACAAGATACAGTAGAACCAACATACAGAAGATGAAGCTACTTGGGAAACTCAAGACTTTTTAGACCAGAATTTCCCAGGCTTTTTAGCTTCATGTAACTTGTAAGATGTGTACATTTGTTGTAATAGAGGAATGAAACCCATACTACCCCTGCTTTATACCAAAAATAAGGAAATAAAAATATGACACGTTTCCTTTTCCATTACTTGCCCTAGGACTTTTAATCTAGGGACGAGATTCTTTTATGGGGGGAAGGATGTAACACCCCTGGTGTTACTGCCACTAAAACATGAGCATGACATCATAGCATTGGCATATCATGTGTTTGTCACACCTAGAATGCATTCATTAGGCAAAAATTTCAAACAAGTTGTGTGGATATGTGGGTAAAACCCTAGAGTAGGGTACTTAACCCTAAACTAGGATCAAAAGAATAAACAAAGCTTAACTAAGAGAAAACTTCAAAACCTATTAGAAATGATCATAAAATATCACCATGGATGGACTTAAGTAGCATCCAAACCCTAGAAGCACCAAAAAACCCTAAATGGACCCCTGAGAAACCTTAGACTGAAACCCTAAGGGGTTATATGCAAAATGTGCACATTTTTGGACTTAAGTGCAAAAACCATGAAGGCAGGGTACCTTAACTCATATGAGTCACATGTATGTGGATTTGCAAATTAAACCTTGAAATTTGGACTTATTTGCAAAAAGGCCCCATTTGAACTCTATGAAGTTAAGTCTGAAATTCAGTACATTGGCTCAACTTTGAAGCCCTATATCTTCTAAACTATGAAGATTTTGCCATAGGTCAACACATCAAGCTTATAAAGCTATGTAAGGAGAACAACTTTGCTATAGGGATTAAACCATGGTCTTATGAAAAATTTGGAAAAAAATGTGCCCAAAATCGAGCTGTCAGACTACCTTAAGTCTAAATTCAGACTGACAGTGAGATTAGACAATCTTTGAGTATGGATTTGATCATGATCTAGTCATTATTTGACTATGATTGCTATAGCAAGATTATAGCTGGATTATCGGACAACAACTTTGCTACTGGCCGATCAACAAGTTGTTATGTAAAAACCGAAGATCTAAGCCTTGCAAAGTGGTCTGTCAGTCGCACTGAATAGAGACGCCATGGTACAGTAATTGAACAAGATCCCAAGTTCATCCCCCTTCGCCGCTGATGACCGCCGCGCCGCGATTCACGTCGGTCACCGTGATTCGTGCGCCGTGACTTGTTGATAACCGTGGGCGAGTAAAGATCTTGGCGCCTGGATCAGCTTGGGTTCGGTCACAGCTAAGCTCACCGTACCCACTTGCTCGTCGATCGGTCAGATAAACCTCACCACCGTTGGTCGATTACCGTCGTGTGCCACGTGCTAAAGCGCTTGACCACGTCGCAGTGAATCACATCGTGCATGCCCGGTGATCGCCGGGGAGCTTGCCACGGTGAAAGCCACTAATCCCGAGCGCCAGTAACCTTCTCCCTCGTCGGCCGCCAGCGCATCTTTGCGAAATTGGGCGCCACCGCTGTGGGAGCTTATAAATTGACCCCGCCTGCTCCGCTATGTAATTGTGCAACCAATGAAGCAACCTGTGCCTCGAATCATCCACTAGAACTCCCCAATTTGGGATTTCCCCCAAATCAACCAAGAACATCGAGCGGTTTGACCTCGCCGTGGCCAGCACATCTCAGGTCCGTTCATGTCCTCTGGGTCCTCGTTTCAGTATCCTTGGATGCTCCTGATACTCTCTGACCCATCCAATTGAGCTAGAGTCCCTAGGATCACCGGGAACGCATTCGGTTGCCTGTGGTGCCCGCTGTCACCATAGACAGAGCATGTTAGAGCTCCATTATTCAAATTAGTTGGGGGAAAACACTGGTTAGGACTTGAATTAGGTTTAAACCAAAGTAGAGCATCGGTCTTAGCGTGAGTCAGCCGATGTAAGCTCCCCGGAGCTCGGTCCTCCGTCGTTCCCCGTCGGGACTTGGCACTGTGAAGAATTAGAAGTAGAAGGGGTTTCCTGTAAATGTCAGCGACTGTAATAAATAGTGCTACGGGTTCTTGTAGGTTATTCAAAAGGTCAGGGCGCTTTCTGCAAAGTCGGACGCGCGGGCGCGCTTTCGCCAGGAAGTGGGCCGACCGAGGCCAGTTTCAACCCAATCCTGTAGCATGTTTTCCTTTTTCTTTTTCTTCTGAACTTTAAGAATTCCTCGGAAATTATAGAAAAATGCTAAAAATACCAGACCAATTTTACTAGGATCCTAATTTTCTATAGTATTTAATAAAAATGGTCTCATGATTTTTAGTTCTAATAGGGAATTTTGGGACATTTAAAATAGCCAAAAGCCATACTTCTAGAATTTTAGGGAATAATTAATAATTCCTAAATTCACCAAACTTTTTAGGTAAATTTAAATAATATTTAGAAACCTTGAGTAAAGTTTGGTATGATTTGGACCATGTTTGGTACTTAGAACCCAAAACCCTAGCCCCCCTGCTCTATGAACTTCACTATAGACTCCAAAAACCCTTGTTTCTCGGAGATCCGTGAAGGAAAGTTGTATTCAAAACATTAGATAATAAACTTTTATTATCTTTGCATCTTCATGAGCATTACATGAGCATTCATTATTATATATGGCTATATTTAGAGAACGAGGAGGAAGTAGAAGTCGAAGAAGCGAGGACTTCACCACCACCACCTGAAGAACTTCAGGCGGGAAACTGCTTTTATTTTGTTATCTATGGAGCAGAACCTGACTCACCAGTAACACAAGGCAAGCCCCTGTGCATTTGCCCCTCCTTGTTATTTTGAAATCTTTCTCACTTACTTGTTGCATTAAGTGATAGGAGTTGTGTGCTATACCAATTGCTGCATTTCCTTCCTTGAAGTTGATTACCTTAGTCCCCTATTTTACAAAAAGGTTTTTCTTATGCTTAGCATTGCTTTAGAAAAACAAAACATTTTGTTTTGACAAAAGATGATGCTGCAAAGTGGGTGCGATGTTTTCAAAAACAAAACTTAATGGTGGATCCATCATGGCCATGATGGGTTCAACATCGGAAAAGATGTACCTCTGCCAGGTACCAAACTTTGGGTTTGAAATGGTAAAGCTGAGACCGGGTGGGTGACTTGCACGAGAAAAGAGTCTCGGTGTATTGTCTTCGTCTGAGTCAATTAAGGACCTTGTCGATGTAGGCTTGATGATCGAGGACCCTTTAACTGGTCACATGCCTCGTCATGGGTAAGCTTTGCCTCGGGCGGACTAATACCAGAATAAGATAACACGCAATGGGAGTGGATAGATGGCGAGAGTAGCGTGTACCCTTCGTGGCAAGAGGCTGGATGGTGGTGTATCTGTGCTCTCGGTTAGCGTGAACCTGATCTGGTCTTAAGAACCCCGGTGGCGAGTTGACATATGCAAGGGTTAAGTGCTACAAATGTCGTGTGATTGGAGATCCTCAGCTGAGTATAATCGATTCGGATCACTGTAACTTCGTGGACATGAAGACTTGGTCACTGACCTACACGTAGCAGTCCAGTGAATAAGAAGGGTTGTTAAGAAATTGGCTAGTATAGATCAAGTGATTGAACTAGGGTAGAAAGAACTCTAGATGTAGGTAACTTTACTAAATCTGACAAATAAAACTAGATTTTTAAGGATCCACTATTAGTAAGCATTTCTGCAAACAGATTCTTTGATTATCGATAAGCCTTACCTTGACTCCCTTAAGCCAGCATATTCCTTAGGAGTCTTTTATTTTGACGGGTAAGACTTGTGAAAGTACACTTTGTACTCAGGGCTTTGTCCCATGTTGTTTTAGGTGAGGAAGCAGCAAACTTTTGCTGCTTTTGTTCAAAGGTGGTGCCCAAAGAAGAAAACCAGGAGTGAAGCTTCGAGTGGAAGGGTCCTCCGTTAAAAACTTTTGTTTAATATTTATTGGGAGGGGTTTTTGCCTCCCAGTGATGTAATAATAGTACTTCGGCACTGCTATATTTTAACTCTGGTCTGTAATAATATTACTCTTTCCAATTTTAAATAAATTAAGTTATTGTAACTGCTTCCTTAATTTCGTACCTCCGATGCATTTTAATGTCTGCGTGACGGGTGAAACGAACTTGTCTAGTGATTCAGGGACACCTGCAGGGTTGTCTGAGGTCCGTTGGACAAGGACAACTGTAGGTGGGTCTAATGACTTGGGAGGTTCCGTCATAAGGCGCGGCGCTGGGAGCTTGGCCGGGCGCGGTTGGAGAAGGGCAGGGCCAAGCGGACGCCATGGGAGGGCCCAAGCTGGGGTCGATGCTGAGGATGGAGGAGCAGGGGGTCGTGCATCCTGAACTCTAGCACTAGACGACCCAGTTTGGAGCTTGGCCACCAGAGCTGGGAATGAAGGGAGCAACGGCCAAGCAGAGATGGAGCTGGGGAGGGAGAAGGAGCGCTGGAGAGAGAGCGCGATGGAGTAGAAGACAGAGGCTGGCGGCAGGATTTTTATCCTAGAGTTGAGCGGCGTAGGGGATGAGCTTGAAGAAGAAAAATCTACAGCCACGGTAGCAAAGGATAGGGACGGTTGGAAATTTCTTTAGATTTTTCTGTTTTTGTTTTTTTAAGAATTTTGCAGATATTTTTTGAATCCTGATTTTTGGCGCTGTACACAGACCGACACGCTACACGAATACACATTTCCTTCTAATGATTTAGCAAACTAAATCATTTACCAATTACTTGCTGTCAGTACTAATTACAGTAGTCTAGTTTGTTTCGGATAGGATGTAAATGGACCGAATTAAACGGACTTCGACTTTGGTATTTTAATCTATGTGATTCGATTAATATTAGCCAAAACCATATCTGCTAATGCACACATGATTTCATCGTCAAAATAGCATACTGAAGAATGAATGGGATCATAATCGCGCGCACGATTTCACTCAGACAATGCGCGATTCAGATTATTTTGCCTCGAACAATTTAGTCGTCGAGTTCTAATTAATTTGCCCGGGATAAAATCATCCGAGTGGGTCGGGCTTTCGAATTTATATTCGCATGAGCGATGAATTTTAAATAATCACCGGGCGCACCGATTTTCGGAACAACTATGTTCCGAACATCACGAAAATCTAGGAAGAGCCCGGATAGAAAAAATGATGTCGAACTCGCGATAGATGAAAGAGATGCGATATTAAAATCGCGATAGACGAAGATGATTAAATTTTAGCATCTGTTTTATTCACTGATATCACGTGCTGAAATCCATACTCGTTGTTTAGTGGAATATAAATACCTGGGGTGTTACAAAAACCTCATTTCACTTCTTACTAAATGTAGTACAAGGGGTCAAGCAGTCTCATTAGCTGCAAAAAGCAGACAATTTGAATCGAGTTTTAACCTTGCAAGGTAAACCTAAACACATGACATGTAGGGGCACTCCGTCCCCACACATATCAACCGTCCCCATCGATTCCCCGTTCACGGCCAGGACTCATCGCCTTGGCATACAATGCTCCACTGACCCCGGCTACCGCCGTGCAGTGACCGCACTTGTACCCACCATAGCTAGCATGGGAGACCCAGTCTCAGGACGAGTGAGGGGTAAAGTCCGCGCCCGGCTTCACTCAGGTACTTGGTTTACCGGTTACCATATTTCCTGACATGTGTTTAGTACTTTCAAACGCTTGACTTAGGTATCCACACATTGATCCTTAATTCAATTTCTGTCTCATGAACAAGGCATCCACCCTGGATCCAAGTCCATAGACCATCATAGATCCTGTTATCAAGATGAATACATTCAAATCCTAACCTCGCCCGAGTGCTAGAAAAATCACTCGACTTCTAGCGAGATCCTAATTAGCAAAGCAGCTACTCGACCTAGCATACTAGTATCCATCTCAAAAAGGAATCCTGAATTCATGCAACTAGGGTTTCAAGCAAGTCCTACACTTAAATGCACATTACAAGCCTACAAACATTAAGTGTAGTAAAGTAGCATATATAAATTGGTTATGCATAAAACCGGGGCTTGCTTCAATTGCGGGGGCTGCGGGGAGATCCTCGACGGCAGGCTCGGGAGCTGGCTCCTGATCTTCCTCGTGGACAGCTCCTTGCTCAGGGATGAGCACGTACTCTCCGTCAGCGAGGTTGCAATCTAATGAATGCAAGGGATAAGATATATGCATGGTATGATATGAAATTTTAGCCATTAACATTGTATGGTGCAAGATTAATGGAAGGAAAATAGAGCTAAGTCTTGCTACTAGAGATTTCTAGGGTATACTTAGTAATTTATGGTCAAGTTTGATTACTGCATGGTTAGACTATTTTTAGTGTTCCACTGATTTTCCTCTTCATGTCTTAGTGATATTTTTAACAAGATGCTTAGCTGCGTTTATTAGGGTGAGACATTAATCTTTCTAATCTATCTCTTCTTTTCCATTTTCTTTTAGGTCCTTCAGGTGGGTTTGAACTACAAGCCAGTGTTATAAATTTCCAAAAATTCTGTAAAAATTACAGTGGCTCCTCACTGGTGTACAACTCTCTGTCTCAAAATTTGGGGCTTAAAAAGTGAGGGGTTCTCTCTATACAAAATTATCAAATATTAGGGCAGATGGGGGTGCTTTGAACTACAACCTTCCTTTGATAGTAGGTTATTTTCTAAGGCTTATTTTTGCTGGCATCTAGGTGTAATAACATGACTTTGTACCAAATTTTTCAGCCACTAATACTTATTAGTTATTTTACTATGATTTTCTAAAGTTTCTAGCCAATGGGGTGCTTTCTACTACCACTATATTTGAAAAATGTCAAACAACAGATTTCTAAATTTTCCTATCCTCTTCTTTGCGCAAGAGCAATCATTCTAGAATTTGGCAACTTTTTTCTTAAGGGAAAGGGTGGTAGGAATTTCTTGAATTAAATGGCCTTTTTCATGAGGTAGGGGTAATGGGTGTCATTTTGTAGTTTTGAATAGGTTTTGCATTTTTCTCTGGTGGTCTACTTCATCAACAATTTGGTAAAAATTCATTTGCCCATTGTTGCACAATTTGTGGCTTTCTTATGATTTAATTGGAACATGGCTAAGAATCAAGTTTTAATTGTTCAACCCACTTATGATGATGGGCTAGGGTGTTTAATATTTTTAAACAGTGCCTAAGTTGGGTTTGGACTTCTACAATTTTTCTTAACTCCAGCATAGAATCATAACTATTTTTCCTTATTTTAATAAGGTTTGGGCAGTTTCCTTATTTAATTCCAAACTCCAAAAATCACTACAGAAACTACAGGGTTCAGCATTTTTATTTGATAGTTCATAATATTCTGAATCCAGTAAAATTGGTTTGACTAAATTTGGTTAAATATATCTCAAGGTATAAATTTCCTAAGTTCTCTGCTTATTTAAAAGAATAAACAGAAATGATTAAAGGAAAAAGGTTTTGCACTGGGGCCCTGGCGAAAGTTTCTAAGTTTCCTTGCAGACGGGTCCTCGGGTTACTATTCACATGAGTCTCTGACTACGCAGAAAACCCCCTAGGGTTCTACTAAATCAAACCCACAGTCCTTCCTGTAACACCCTAGGTGTTACTCAGGGTGTCCACCCCAGGGTTACCCCCTTTTAACCCATAGTTACATAGAGAATTGTGGGCAAAGTACTTCAATCTTGGAATTCAAGGTCCTAATCAAGTACAAACTATTTTGGATGTCATGCCCTAGCTTGTAATGCACATCTAAGTGGGGATCTTCCAAAACCCTAGAGCAAAACCCCCATAGGCAATTATAACCCTAATTGAAGCCATGATCAAAAGATCATGTAAACATCATGATCATGGTTTGGGCCAAATATAAAAGTTGTAATATACTTAATAACCTACAATTAATAGTAAGGAAGTACCCCCAAAAAGTTTTCAGAAAAGTCCTAAAAAGATCACCAAAGGTTGAACACAAGGGAAAAATGCAGATTTTGTCTAAGTCAAAAACCAACCCTTGAGCAAAGATCCCTCATGTTCACCTTGATCCCCTTTTCAAAACCAGTCGACCCAATTAACAAAGTGGCGCCAAATGAACCCTAGAATGCCCTGGAAAAGTTTGAACCCAAGCCAAAACCGTTTGACACGCATTGGCATTGGTTTTGTCTCGGTTTGCACAGGGCAGACAGACAAGACTTGGCGCTGCCATATCTCTTCAACCAGACCACATCTCCTCTTGGAACTCACATGAACTAGGTAGCCCTAGGTGCTGGGAAGAGATCTTCCACAGGCGGTAGGGCGAGATTCGTACGCCTGGCCGCTCAGCAGAGCGAAGAACACGGGCAGAAGCAACGCGCCACGTGTTCGACGCGCTCTGAGCTCGCTAGAGCACGCCCGCGCGCGCGCCCCGCGTGCCCGCGTCGCGCCAAACGGTCGAGCCGGCGCCCCGGCCGCGTCCGCGCCTATAAAACCCGCCCCAGCGCTCGGTTGCCTTCCCCATTGCCTCCTCCGTACCTCGCCGGACTTGCCCGAGCCAGCCATTGCCTCCGGCGACCTCCCCGCGACCCGCTAGTGCCGCCCGAAAGCCACCGCCGTGGCCGACCCCTCTTCCGTCCTCCTCCGTTCGATCCAAGCCCCCAGTTAGCTTCCTGGTGAAGCCGTGAGCCTTGCTCAAGCTTGACCCGAGGCCCCGCGTCACCGGTGAAGCCAAATCGCGCTCACCGGAGTTCTAGAACCCGCCGGCGCACGTGGATCGGGTAAACCCCTTCACCATTTTCCGATTCGTTGCACGTATGGCCTCTGTGTCATCCCGTGAAGCTCCTCGTGCCCATTGATTGAACTCTACCGCCGTGGTTTGGCCAGAGCAGGCGTCGCCGACGATCCCCGCCGCCTGTGTTCGTGGCCAGGGGAGCTCCGACCACCTCTGGCGCCGACCCGCACATCGACGTGACCGTCGCGACCTCCTGAACATCGCTGACCACCTCGCCGGGCCTCCCTCGCCGCCGGTAAGCCGCGCCATCCTTTCTCTTCCTCGGCTACTGTTTTAGTTAAGGGAAGGACTGCGGGTGAGAGGGAGAGAAATCCAGGGGGTTAAGTGAAAAGCCAGAGACTCAAATGAATAGTGGCCCGAGGGTAGATCTGCGAGGTTTGATTCGGTTTAAACCCAGGGGCCTTGGCGCAAACTGCTTTTTCAGGAAAATCTTATTAAAACCTGTTTTAAATTCAAACAGAAACTTTGAAAACTCATAACTTCTGTTTGGTTTATCTAAATTTGGTCAAACCAATTTTGCCAGACTCTAAATAATGTAACCTACCTAAGAAAAATATAAAACTCCATAAGTACTAGAGAAAAATATAAGGTTATGATTTAATTACAGTTTGGACCAAAAACTTAATAATAGCAAGAAAAATGGTTGTACTATTTAACTAAGGTTAAAAAAATTTGGAGAAGTTTATATCTACTAACTGACCTAGTTAAAAATGTTAAACCCCTCTGTCCACTACATTAAGTTAGTTTTTACCCCTTATTCCATAATATGCTTAAGTTTAAGAAAAATAGAAAAAGTGACATAAGTAATGAACCAGAGGGCACTCCTATTTTTGTTGAGATACTTAGTCAATGTAGTTCACTGGAAAAATATATCATACCCTGTTGCAGTGTAAAATAAGAAAGCTACCTTTTAAATTAATAAAACAAGGATAACTTAGAAAAACCCTACAAAAATAACCCTAAGGTGAAACCTCCCCAAACCTTAGGATAACTAATGTTTTGATAATAAGAACTTAGGAAAAATCTGAAATCTGTTGTTTGATATTTTTCAAAGGACAAGTTAGTTCTAAGCACCCTTTTTGCACCCAACTTTAGAAATCCATCATTAATTAACCATCATGTTGCTCTCTGCCATTTTTGGTACAAGAGCTTTTTATCACTATTAGAGGCCAACAAAAATAACCCTTAGGTCAGGACCCACTTTAATAACAGACTTGTAGTGTAAAGTGGCCCATTTTGCCTAACTATTGTTATTTTTGTTTAAGGACTAGCTTTTGTACTTTAAGCCTCAAATTCTTAAAACAAGCTAGAATAGCCAGTGACAACCCACTGTAATTTTTATAAAATTTTTGGAAATTTTTAAACTACTGTCATAGTTCAAACCCCTACTAGAAACCCTAGATGGAAATTAAAGAAAGGAAAATGGATGATGGAATTTAATGTCCTCCTAAGACCTTTGTAAATTGTCCACTGAAATCCATAAAGGCAATGCGAATCCAATATGTTATCCTAAAGAAAAACCTAAACCTAAAAGGTAATAAGTCTATATATACCACTAGAAGGCCCACATAGCCACGGAACCCTAAGTTAATTCTTGACTTAATTTTTGTAGCTTAATGTTCTTAAATCTTGCATAATCATGACATACATGTTCATTGCATTTCGATAGACTGTAATCTTGCTGACGGAGAGTACGTCCTCGTGCCGGAGCAAGGAGCTGCCCAGGAGGTTGCCCCAGACCCAGCACCAGAGCCTGCACCAGAGGACCTGCCTGCCACTGCTTTGGAAGGCAAGCCCCGGTTTTATGCATAACCTGTTATTTATGCTATTTTACTTCACTTAGTGATTGTAGGATTGATTGTGCACTTAGGTGTAGGAATTGTTTGAAACCCTAGTTGCATGATCTCAGGAATCCTATTGAGATGAACACTAGTATGCTAGGTCGAGTAGCTGCTTTATTAATTAGGATCTCGGTAGAAGTCGAGTGATTTTTCTAGCACTCGCGCGAGGTCAGGAATTGGTTGTATCCACTTTCCTATCATATTGAGGTTGATTGTGGGCAGCAATCCATGGGGATTGGTTGTTCACGGGATAAAAAGTTGATTAAGGATTAAGGTGTGGTACCGTGAGTCAAGCGTTTGAATGTACTAAGCACATACCGAGAAATATGGTAAATCGGTAAACCTAGTACCTGATTGAACCTGCCAGTGGACATACCCCCTCACGCGACCTGAGACGTAGTCTCCCATTCCGGTTATGGTGGGTACAAGTGCGGTCACTGCACGACAGCCAGTCGGGGTCAGTGAGGCATTGTACGCCAAGGCGGTGAGCCCTGATCTGCTGCCAGGGAATCGATGGGGACGGTTGATATGTGTGGGGACGGAGTGCCCCTGCATGTCGTGTGTTTAGGTTTACCTTGCAAGGATAAAAACTCGATTCGAATCGTCTGCTTCTCGCAGCTAATGAGACTGCTTGATCCATGCTGCTACATTGAGTAACAAGTGGAACTGTGTTGAGATGATACAAGCTGTTGATTGCTAAAAATGCTTGCTACTATGTATGAATAGATAGTACACTTTTAGCCTTAAGAGAGTCACACTTAATTTTGACAAAGTTAAAATCTTGATTTAGAAACTCAGCTAGTGCTTTTGGCAACCAAACCCACAGCCAAACAGCTGCATGTCTAGAGGTAGAGGAGTATAGACTCCTCACACCGGGTAAGTCTAGCTGAGTATTAGTATACTCAGCCTTGCTTGTGGCATAATTTTTTACAGGTTCTCTGGAGGACATGGTTGCTGGAGTGACTTGGCCATCCACCCTGCCACCGGGTTGGACTGTCGAGTGGGACCCTGCCTCGGATGAGGAGGAGCATGAGGAGTGATGGGACAGGCTTCCCCATCTCTCCATTTATTTATCGTTAGTTTATTTCCGCTGCACTTCAAAACAATGATGGTTACTTTTGCGAAAACTCCGATGGTGACAATGGTGATGTAATAATTTAATACTCTTCCATGCGTGGTTTTATGCTTTACTGTATTTGCTCTGTGACTCACCATCGAGTGAGACTGTGGTACTTGATCCTGTCAGTGGCCGTGTCGGACTAGATCCGAGGGATTGACGGGTTATTCCCATTTAAGTGTGGTCTAGCCTCTAAGGCCGGACTTAGGCACTTAAGTTGGAATAATTCGGGCAGTTCCGCCACAGCTGGTATCGGAGCTTGTACCACCCCAGAGGAATCAATAAAACATAAATGCCATCCCTTTTCTAAAGTAAAATCTGATAGAAACACTGTTGGATAGATTATAGGACGAGCAGGATAGACCTAGGACGTGAAGCCTTAGGATAATAGAAGGGTAGCTAGGTGGCTAAGTGACTAGGCCCTATAGGCCACTTTTTAAAGGATGGGAGTCCTTCCCTATTCCTTTTTATTTTCTGAAGAGGTCGTTCAGGACGCGCGTGCATGCATTCTTAATTAAACAAATGGATAACTAAGTAAAAGGACTTAAAAATGAGGTAACAGCCAACTAGGTCCCTAGTGCCTTTTTCTTTTAACTAGAGACAGGCTGAGTTTTATGTTCCTTATTCTTTTTGTAATTCTTTTTCTTTTACTTACGCTTAACCGTGCACAGATGACTTCCCACGGATCCTCCGATGACGGAAATGCACTGACCCACACTGACGGACTTGCACGAGAGGGTTTTCCCCGCATCTTGTGGGAGGTACTTCAGGGGGCAGGATATTTGACACCCCCTCAGTACGCGGTGCAGCAGTTCGAGAAGCACCGAGTGCCTCGCTGTAGGGTGAGGATGACTTTGGAGCCTCATCCCCTGCAGCCAGGTTGGCGCTCCTTGGACTCTGAGTCTTTCGGGTACCGAGCAGAGGACACAATCGAGGCAATCGCTCTGCATGGACTGACTACCTTCTGCGGATTCCATCCCCTGGAGCTGGCTACCCACCCCATGGGGTTGTTCCTCGCGGAAAAGGAAGACGACCCGATGTGGAGGGATCGGGTGGAGCATGCCAAGGACATCTGGGCTCTCTACCCAGGCCACACCGCTCACTTGTCGGTACGATGCATGAATGCTCTGTATCGTCTGCAAGTGATGCGTGGGGAGGCCATGTCTCATTTGATGGCACTACTGGAGGCAACCAAGATCACCCTGGACAACAGGGAGGAGCTCGTGGTGGACTTGTCCCAGGAGCTCGTGGAAAAAGATTTGCAAGTGGAGCAGCTGTCCGATGAGATTCATGAGTTGGAGGAGCTAGTGGGCACCCGGGAGAACACCATCGAGGTTCTCGAGGATCAGCTCCTCAACACTCAGCAGCAGCTGGCAGAAGCAAATGAGCACCTGGACATGCATCACCAAGAGATCCATGGTGAGGAAGCTGACGAGGACGTTGACATCGAGGGAGGAGACGAGTCTGCTTCCAGTGTAGACACCGCTGGCTCAGGGAGACCACCTTCCCCCGAGTCCAGCGTTGCCTCGTTCGCCCACTAGATGCCAGGCTAATCCTAGAGATTGATTATAGTTGGACTCCTCGCCGCTAGCTTAGCTTTTGCACCCTTAGGGTACTAGGCTAGGTAGAGTTGAGTCTTTTGGATCCTTGATGTAACCATGTTAAACTCTTTTGGAAGTTCAGGGATGTTTAATGGCAGTTTAAATTTGGACGGAAGGTCTATGTTTTTGTTTTGTTCTATGAGGAATCTACCAAATTGCTTTAACTCCCCTACCATGTTTAAACCCTAAACTGAGAAGATGTGTTATTAAGCAACCATGTGATTTTTCAGATGGCTGGGAGAGCGTGCCGTGGTCAGAATGAGCACGTTCCTCCACCACCACCGCCTCCCACTCTGCAGGAGCTCATGGCCCAGCAGAATGAGATCCTGAGACAGCTAGCTCAGCGTCAGCCACCACCTCAGTATTATGGTGGAGACCATCAGCGTCACCCCGTCGCTGCTACCTACCAGGAGTTTCTCAGCACCCAGCCACCATTGTTTACCAGGGCGGAGGACCCACTTGATGCAGATGTGTGGTTGAGGGTGGTAGAATCCAAATTCCCACTGCTCCATGGAATTTGCTCAGAGGTCACCAAGGTCAGGTTCGCCACCCAGCAGCTTCGCGGACCCGCAAGGACTTGGTGGGACCATTTTCTTGCCATGCAGCCAGAAGGTAGAGAAGTGGAATGGAGGGAGTTCAAGGCGGCTTTCAGAGGGCACCATATCCCCGCTGGCATCATGGACCGGAAGCTCAATGAGTTTCTGGCACTCACTCAGGGCAGCAGGTCGGTATTGCAGTATGCCCAGGCCTTCAATGATTTGTGCCAGTATGCTGGATACCATGCAGATACGGATGAGAAGAAGCGAGACAGGTTCAGGAGGGGGCTCAGCACTAAGCTCCGTGACCGTCTCAACACCGTCAGGGCCAACAGTTACAATGAGTTGGTCAATATGGCTATCTCCTAGGAGGACTGCATCTTGGCTCGACAGGCGGAGAAGAAGAGGAAGACCCCTGTGGCAGGACCCTCATCTCAGCCACAGCGCTTCAGGATTGTGTCTGACACGCAAAACAAGGGACCTCAGCAGCAGCAAGGGAGATGGGTGATCAGGCCACCGCAGCAGCAGCAGGCACCCAACCGCGCCCAGTTTCCAGCTTAGAGGAACAATCAGCAGCAGCAGTACCGCCAGGCCAATGATAACAGGTGTTTCACTTGTGGCAGCACTGGGCATTATGCCAAGAATTGCCCCAGAAACCAGCAAAGGCAGGGGCAGAATGTCAATCAAAATCAAGGCAAGAAACAGAAGGTGCAAGTGAGGCAGGGCAAGCTGAACTTCACTACAATGGCTGACATTCCAGAGGGAGCACCCGTCATGACTGGTATCTTTACAGTTTTAAATTACCCTGCTATTGTTCTTTTTGATTCCGGTGCTTCGCATAGCTTTGTTAGTGCCAAATTTAGTGTCAAGTGTCAACTGCCCTTTCACCACACCAACGGGGGTATTACCATTTCAACCCCGGGAGGCAGGATTGCCACTAATCAAATCAGCAAGAATGTGCCCATAAAGTTTGGTAGTCTAATAATTAAAACCACCCTCCTCATTTTGGGTTTGGACAGCGTGGATATCATCTTGGGAACTGATTGGTTGACCAAACATCAGGCAATATTGGATATTGCAGCCAGGGCCATTGAAATTCATTCCCCTGCTTATGGCGAGACTGTTTTGTATTTACCCAACCAGGGTGGTACCCGGTCTTGTGCATTTGTTATGGCAGAATCCCCAGTAAGGCAGATCCCAGTAGTCTGCGACTACCCCGATGTTTTTCCGGATGAATTGCCAGGAATGCCACCTGACAGAGATATTGAATTTGCCATTGAATTGCAACCCGGGACTGCTCCTATCTCTAAGAGACCCTATAGGATGCCTCCCGCAGAATTGGCGGAAATGAAGAAACAATTGCAAGAATTGTTGGACAAGGGGTTTATTCGTCCAAGCACTTCACCATGGGGATGTCCCGCCTTGTTCGTGAAGAAGAAGGATGAGAGCTTGAGGATGTGTGTTGACTACCGCCCTCTCAATGCGGTGACTATCAAGAACAAGTACCCGTTACCCCGCATTGATGTTCTGTTTGATCAGTTGGTAGGAGCCAAGGTATTCTCCAAGATAGACCTTCGCTCAGGCTACCATCAGATCAAGATCCGTGCCAGTGATATTCCCAAGACGGCTTTCTCTACCAGATATGGGCTGTATGAGTTTTTGGTGATGTCTTTTGGGTTGACCAATGCCCCGGCTTATTTTATGTACTTGATGAACTCAGTATTCATGCCAGAATTGGATAAGTTCGTGGTTATTTTCATTGATGACATCCTGGTTTATTCCAAGAATGAAGCTGAGCACACTAAACATCTGCATATCGTGCTTCAGAGACTTCGTGACCATCAGTTGTATGCTAAGTTGTCCAAGTGTGAGTTCTGGCTGAAAGAAATAAAATTCTTGGGTCACACGATCTCTCAGGAGGGGATATCAGTCGACCCTGAGAAAGTGCAAGAGGTGATGGACTGGAAACCCCCGACTACGGTAAAGCAAATTAGGAGTTTTCTGGGATTAGTAGGATATTACCGACGATTTATTCCGGATTTCTCCAGAATTGCCAAGCCAATGACTGAACTGTTGAAGAAGGGAGTCAAATTTGAGTGGAGCCAAAAGTGTGAAGAGGCTTTTCATACCTTGAGGCAACAATTGACAACAGCCCCAGTGCTAGCCCAACCCGACAATACCAAGCCATTTGAAGTTTATTGTGATGCTTCTGGTACCGGATTGGGATGTGTTTTGATGCAAGAGAACAGAGTAATTGCTTATGCTTCCCGAGCACTCAGGCCCCATGAGCAGAACTACCCGACGCATGATTTGGAGTTGGCAGCAGTAGTTCATGCCCTCAAGATATGGAGACACTACTTGATGGGAGCTCACTGTAACATTTACACTGATCACAAGAGCCTCAAGTACATTTTCACTCAGGCTGATCTGAACATGAGGCAGAGAAGATGGTTGGAATTGATCAAGGACTATGATTTGGAGGTGCACTACCATCCTGGCAAAGCCAATGTTGTGGCAGATGCTTTGAGCAGAAAGGCCCAGTGCAATTGTATGAACATGGATGCAAGAGTCACCACCCTGTGTGATGAGCTGTGTAGGCTAAACCTGGAAGTTGTTCTTCCCGGTGAATTGAGATATATCGCGGTGGAACCCACATTGCAAGAGCAAATAGTTCAGGCACAGCTTGGGGATAAGGGAGTTCAGGTTATCAAAGAAATGATCAAGCTGAAGGCAGAGAAATATAAGTGTTTCCGTCAGGACAGCAAGGGGATTTTATGGTTTGAAGATCGATTGGTTGTTCCCAAGGATCCTGAGCTCAGAAAGAAGATATTGGATGAAGCTCACCTTTCCAAGTTCTCTATGCACCCTGGTAGCAACAAGATGTACCATGACCTCAGGTCTTTATATTGGTGGACCAGAATGAAGAGGGAAATTGCCAAGTACGTATCAGAGTGTGACACTTGCCAGAGGGTAAAAGCCAGTCACTTGAAGGCAGCAGGTCCCTTGCAACCCCTTCCCATACCATCTTGGAAATGGGAGGACGTTTGCATGGACTTCATAGTGGGATTACCCAATACCTCCAGGCACCATGATTCCATATGGGTTATTGTGGACAGATTGACCAAAACTGCTCATTTCTTGCCAGTGCACACCACCCATCGGGCGGAGAAGTATGCAGAGATCTACATTGACCAGATAGTTCGTCTGCATGGGATACCAAGGACTATAGTCTCCGACCGAGGAGCACCTTTTGTGGCACGATTTTGGGAGCAGCTACAGGAATCACTCGGAACTCAGGTCATACGAAGCTCAGCATACCACCCCCAGACAGATGGTCAAACAGAAAGGGTAAATCAGATCTTGGAAGACATGTTGCGAGCATGTGCACTGCATTATGGAAGAGATTGGGATAAGTGTCTTTCCTTGGCAGAGTTTTCTTACAATAACAGCTATCAGTCTAGTCTGAAGATGGCCCCTTTTGAAGCTTTGTATGGGAGAAGGTGTAGGACCCCGCTAAATTGGTCTCAAGCAGGAGAAAGGGAAATTTTTGGGCCAGATTTGGTGCTTGAAGCAGAAGCAAAGGTTAGAATTATCAAAAAGAACCTAGAAGCTGCTCAGGCCAGACAAAAGAGTTATCATGACAAGAGGCGGAAGCCTCTACAGTTTGAGGTGGGAGATCATGTCTATCTTAAGATATCGCCAAGCAAGGGTGTCCAGAGATTCGGGATCAAGGGCAAGTTAGCCCCTCGTTACATTGGACCATATAAGATCAAAGCAAGTTGTGGACCTGTAGCTTATCAGTTGGAATTGCCACCCTGCATGGCAGCAGTTCACAATGTGTTCCATGTATCTCAGCTGCGGAAATGTGTCCGTCTACCCACTGAAGTGCTACCGGAACCAGACATTGAAATAGAACCAGACTTGTCCTACCAAGAATACCCCGTCAAGGTATTGGATCAAAAGGAAAGATCAACTCGGGCAAGATCCATCAAAATGTATAAGATTCAGTGGAGTCACCATTCAGCAGAAGAAGCTACATGGGAAACGGAGGATTTTCTACGCTCTCGCTTCCCCGACTTTCTGCCCAAAGGAATCGGTATGTAGCCCCAAAAACCCCACCCCCACCTGCCCTTTGAAGTCAATTATAAGAAAAACTTAGATAACGAGAATAGTCTAAGTTGTGAATTTAATTTAAGAAGGGCTTCCTTCTGAAGTTGCAAAGAGGATGACATTCGAAGAGCAGTTATAAAGGTTAAACATTGAGTATAAGGGGAAAATAGCACCAGCACACCTTCAAAGCAACCCTCCAAGGGACTCTACCTGAAATCTCAGGACGAGATTCCTTTAAGGGGGGAGGGCTGTAACACCCTAGGTGTTACTTAGGGTGTCCACCCCAGGGTTACCCCCTTTTAACCCATAGTTACATAGAGAATTGTGGGCAAAGTACTTCAATCTTGGAATTCAAGGTCCTAATCAAGTACAAACTATTTTGGATGTCATGCCCTAGCTTGTAATGCACATCTAAGTGGGGATCTTCCAAAACCCTAGAGCAAAACCCCCATAGGCAATTATAACCCTAATTGAAGCCATGATCAAAAGATCATGTAAACATCATGATCATGGTTTGGGCCAAATATAAAAGTTGTAATATACTTAATAACCTACAATTAATAGTAAGGAAGTACCCCCAAAAAGTTTTCAGAAAAGTCCTAAAAAGATCACCAAAGGTTGAACACAAGGGAAAAATGCAGATTTTGTCTAAGTCAAAAACCAACCCTTGAGCAAAGATCCCTCATGTTCACCTTGATCCCCTTTTCGAAACCAGTCGACCCAATTAACAAAGTGGCGCCAAATGAACCCTAGAATGCCCTGGAAAAGTTTGAACCCAAGCCAAAACCGTTTGACACGCATTGGCATTGGTTTTGTCTCGGTTTGCACAGGGCAGACAGACAAGACTTGGCGCTGCCATATCTCTTCAACCAGACCACATCTCCTCTTGGAACTCACATGAATTAGGTAGCCCTAGGTGCTGGGAAGAGATCTTCCACAGGCGGTAGGGCGAGATTCGTACGCCTGGCCGCTCAGCAGAGCGAAGAACACGGGCAGAAGCAACGCGCCACGTGTTCGACGCGCTCTGAGCTCGCCAGAGCACGCCCGCGCGCGCGCCCCGCGTGCCCGCGTCGCGCCAAACGGTCGAGCCGGCGCCCTGGCCGCGTCCGCGCCTATAAAACCCGCCCCAGCGCTCGGTTGCCTTCCCCATTGCCTCCTCCGTACCTCGCCGGACTTGCCCGAGCCAGCCATTGCCTCCGGCGACCTCCCCGCGACCCGCCAGTGCCGCCCGAAAGCCACCACTGTGGCCGACCCCTCTTCCGTCCTCCTCCGTTCGATCCAAGCCCCCAGTTAGCTTCCTGGTGAAGCCGTGAGCCTTGCTCAAGCTTGACCCGAGGCCCCGCGTCACCGGTGAAGCCAAATCGCGCTCACCGGAGTTCTAGAACCCGCCGGCGCACGTGGATCGGGTAAACCCCTTCACCATTTTCCGATTCGTTGCACGTATGGCCTCTGTGTCATCCCGTGAAGCTCCTCGTGCCCATTGATTGAACTCTACCGCCGTGGTTTGGCCGGAGCAGGCGTCGCCGACGATCCCCGCCGCCTGTGTTCGTGGCCAGGGGAGCTCCGACCACCTCTGGCGCCGACCCGCACATCGACGTGACCGTCGCGACCTCCTGAACATCGCTGACCACCTCGCCGGGCCTCCCTCGCCGCCGGTAAGCCGCGCCATCCTTTCTCTTCCGCGGCTACTGTTTTAGTTAAGGGAAGGACTGCGGGTGAGAGGGAGAGAAATCCAGGGGGTTAAGTGAAAAGCCAGAGACTCAAATGAATAGTGGCCCGAGGGTAGATCTGCGAGGTTTGATTCGGTTTAAACCCAGGGGCCTTGGCGCAAACTGCTTTTTCAGGAAAATCTTATTAAAACCTGTTTTAAATTCAAACAGAAACTTTGAAAACTCATAACTTCTGTTTGGTTTATCTAAATTTGGTCAAACCAATTTTGCCAGACTCTAAATAATGTAACCTACCTAAGAAAAATATAAAACTCCATAAGTACTAGAGAAAAATATAAGGTTATGATTTAATTACAGTTTGGACCAAAAACTTAATAATAGCAAGAAAAATGGTTGTACTATTTAACTAAGGTTAAAAAAATTTGGAGAAGTTTATATCTACTAACTGACCTAGTTAAAAATGTTAAACCCCTCTGTCCACTACATTAAGTTAGTTTTTACCCCTTATTCCATAATATGCTTAAGTTTAAGAAAAATAGAAAAAGTGACATAAGTAATGAACCAGAGGGCACTCCTATTTTTGTTGAGATACTTAGTCAATGTAGTTCACTGGAAAAATATATCCTACCCTGTTGCAGTGTAAAATAAGAAAGCTACCTTTTAAATTAATAAAACAAGGATAACTTAGAAAAACCCTACAAAAATAACCCTAAGGTGAAACCTCCCCAAACCTTAGGATAACTAATGTTTTGATAATAAGAACTTAGGAAAAATCTGAAATCTGTTGTTTGATATTTTTCAAAGGACAAGTTAGTTCTAAGCACCCTTTTTGCACCCAACTTTAGAAATCCATCATTAATTAACCATCATGTTGCTCTCTGCCATTTTTGGTACAAGAGCTTTTTATCACTATTAGAGGCCAACAAAAATAACCCTTAGGTCAGGACCCACTTTAATAACAGACTTGTAGTGTAAAGTGGCCCATTTTGCCTAACTATTGTTATTTTTGTTTAAGGACTAGCTTTTGTACTTTAAGCCTCAAATTCTTAAAACAAGCTAGAATAGCCAGTGACAACCCACTGTAATTTTTACAAAATTTTTGGAAATTTTTAAACTACTGTCATAGTTCAAACCCCTACTAGAAACCCTAGATGGAAATTAAAGAAAGGAAAATGGATGATGGAATTTAATGTCCTCCTAAGACCTTTGTAAATTGTCCACTGAAATCCATAAAGGCAATGCGAATCCAATATGTTATCCTAAAGAAAAACCTAAACCTAAAAGGTAATAAGTCTATATATACTACTAGAAGGCCCACATAGCCAGGGAACCCTAAGTTAATTCTTGACTTAATTTTTGTAGCTTAATGTTCTTAAATCTTGCATAATCATGACATACATGTTCATTGCATTTCGATAGACTGTAATCTTGCTGACGGAGAGTACGTCCTCGTGCCGGAGCAAGGAGCTGCTCAGGAGGTTGCCCCAGACCCAGCACCAGAGCCTGCACGAGAGGACCTGCCTGCCACTGCTTTGGAAGGCAAGCCCCGGTTTTATGCATAACCTGTTATTTATGCTATTTTACTTCACTTAATGATTGTAGGATTGATTGTGCACTTAGGTGTAGGAATTGTTTGAAACCCTAGTTGCATGATCTCAGGAATCCTATTGAGATGAACACTAGTATGCTAGGTCGAGTAGCTGCTTTATTAATTAGGATCTCGGTAGAAGTCGAGTGATTTTTCTAGCACTCGCGCGAGGTCAGGAATTGGTTGTATCCACTTTCCTATCATATTGAGGTTGATTGTGGGCAGCAATCCATGGGGATTGGTTGTTCACGGGATAAAAAGTTGATTAAGGATTAAGGTGTGGTACCGTGAGTCAAGCGTTTGAATGTACTAAGCACATACCGAGAAATATGGTAAATCGGTAAACCTAGTACCTGATTGAACCTGCCAGTGGACATACCCCCTCACGCGACCTGAGACGTAGTCTCCCATTCCGGTTATGGTGGGTACAAGTGCGGTCACTGCACGACGGCCAGTCGGGGTCAGTGAGGCATTGTACGCCAAGGCGGTGAGCCCTGATCTGCTGCCAGGGAATCGATGGGGACGGTTGATATGTGTGGGGACGGAGTGCCCCTGCATGTCGTGTGTTTAGGTTTACCTTGCAAGGATAAAAACTCGATTCGAATCGTCTGCTTCTCGCAGCTAATGAGACTGCTTGATCCATGCTGCTACATTGAGTAACAAGTGGAACTGTGTTGAGATGATACAAGCTGTTGATTGCTAAAAATGCTTGCTACTATGTATGAATAGATAGTACACTTTTAGCCTTAAGAGAGTCACACTTAATTTTGACAAAGTTAAAATCTTGATTTAGAAACTCAGCTAGTGCTTTTGGCAACCAAACCCCACAGCCAAACAGCTGCATGTCTAGAGGTAGAGGAGTATAGACTCCTCACACCGGGTAAGTCTAGCTGAGTATTAGTATACTCAGCCTTGCTTGTGGCATAATTTTTTACAGGTTCTCTGGAGGACATGGTTGCTGGAGTGACTTGGCCATCCACCCTGCCACCGGGTTGGACTGTCGAGTGGGACCCTGCCTCGGCTGAGGAGGAGCATGAGGAGTGATGGGACAGGCTTCCCCATCTCTCCATTTATTTATCGTTAGTTTATTTCCGCTGCACTTCAAAACAATGATGGTTACTTTTGCGAAAACTCCGATGGTGACAATGGTGATGTAATAATTTAATACTCTTCCATGCGTGGTTTTATGCTTTACTGTATTTGCTCTGTGACTCACCATCGAGTGAGACTGTGGTACTTGATCCTGTCAGTGGCCGTGTCGGACTAGATCCGAGGGATTGACGGGTTATTCCCATTTAAGTGTGGTCTAGCCTCTAAGGCCGGACTTAGGCACTTAAGTTGGAATAATTCGGGCAGTTCCGCCACACTTCCCCTAATGAAACAGTAACCGCGGTGGAGGAAACGGTGGAGGGGCTTACCAGCGGCAAGATTACTCCGGTGAAGTGGTCGAGGGTGTAGGGGAGGTCTTGACGGTCACGCCGATGTGCGGATCATCTCCGATGATGGTCGGAGTAGGTCGGTCCACACGCGCAGGCGGGGGAGCTCGTCGGCGGCGAAGGCTCCAGCCTAACCAGGGCGGTACAGATTAATTGAAGTGGTCAGTGAGATTCACGAGAGGTCAAGAAAGACATAGGCGCGAGGAATTGAAAAATGGCTCACCAGATAGCTTGGTTCACACGCGGCGGCGGGTGGCCGAAGTCCAGCGAGGGTGATTCCGCTTCTCTGGTGAAGAAATGCTTCGGCTCAAGCTTGGAGAAGCTTCATAGCCTCTCGGGGAAGCTGTCCAGGGGCTAGGGCGAGGCTGGGGGTCGTTAGGAAAGCTCGGTAACGATGGCCGTGCTCGGGCAGTGATTGCGAGCAGGTGGCGCTCGCTTTCCACGGTGAACTCCAGTGATCTCTGGCTCGGGCGGGGCATTGGGTGTACGAGTGCAAACAGATAAGGCCTCTGGGGGCACTTATAGGCGAGGGCAAGTTGCAGACGCGCGGGGCGGGGCGACCACGCGTGGGGCGCGCGCTGCCGCGGCCAGTCCGCGCTCGGCCGGTCAGGCAAGCAATCGAACATGTGGCCTCTTTGACACCCTAGGTGTCAGTTTCGTGTTACGTCGGGAGATTTATCCCAATATCTGATGCTCAGTGAAAATTTCTGTGGCGGAACTGCCCGAATTATTCCAACTTAAGCGCCTAAGTCCCGCCTTAGAGGCTAGACCACACTTAAATGGGAATAACCCGTCAATCCCTCGAATCTAGTCCGACGAGGCCACTGACAGGATCAAGTACCACAGTCTCACTAGATGGTGAGTCACAGTGCAAATGCAATAAAGCATAAATCCATACATTAAGGAGTATTAAACTTATTACATCATCATCGGAGTTTAGCAAAAGTAGTCATCATTGTTCGAAGTGCAGCGGAATAAGACTAACGATAATTAAACAGAGAGATGGGGAAGCCTGTCCCATCACTCGTCCGGCTCCTCCTCAGCCGAGGTAGGGTCCCACTCGACTGTCCAACCCGGTGGCAAGGTGGATGGCCAAGTCACTCCAGCAACCATGTCCTCCAGAGAACCTGTAAAATTATGCCACAAGCAAGGTTGAGTATACTAATACTCAGCTAGACTTAGCCGGTGTGAGGAGTCTACTCCTCTACCTCTAGACATGCAGCTTTTTGGCTAAGGGGTTTAGTTGCCAAAAGCACTAGCTGAGTTTATAATCCAAGTTTTAGCTTTGTCAAGTTTTAGTGTGACTCTCTTAAGACTAAATGTATACCTATCTAATCATACATGGTACCAAACATTTAGCAATCAACCACATTTTGCCAAGTCAAACCATTTCCACTTGTTACTCAATGTAGCAGCATGGATCAAGCAGTCTCATTAGCTGCGAGAAGGAGACGATTCGAACCGAGTTTTTATCCTTGCAAGGTAAACCTAAACACACGACGTGGCGAGGCACTCCGTCCCCACACACATAAACCGTCCCCATCGATTCCCTGGCAGCAGATTAGGGCTCACCGCCTTGGCGTACAATGCCTCACTGACCTCGACTGTCGTCGTGCAGTGACCGCACTTGTACCCACCATAACCGGAATGGGAGACCATGTCTCAGGTCGCGTGAGGGGATATGTCCACTGGCAGGTTCAATCAGGTACTAGGCTTACCGATTTACCATATTTCTCGGCATGTGCTTAGTACATTCAAATGCTTGACATACGGTACCACACCTTAATCCTTATTCCAATTTCCGTCTTGTAGACAACGCATCCCCATGGACCGTTGTCCACAGACTATCATCATTACCATATATCAAAAATGGATACAACCAATTCCTGACCTTGCGCGAGTGCTAGAAAATCACTCGACTTCTACCGAGATCCTAATTAGTAAGCAGCTACTCGACCTAGCATACTAGTATCCATTACAAAAGGATTCTTGAGATCATGCAACTAGGGTTTCAAACAACTCCTACACTTAAGTGCACAAGACAAGCCTACAATCATTAAGTGCAGTAAAATAATATATAGAACTGGTTATGCATAAAACCGGGGCTTGCCTTACAAAGCTGGGGCAGGCAGATCCTTTGGGGCAGGCTCTGGTGCTGGATTCGGGGCTACCTCCTGAGCAACTCCTTGCTCCGGCACGAGGATGTACTCTCCGTCAGCGAGGTTGCAATCTATCGAATGCAATGAATAAGAATATGTATGCTATGATTATGCAGGATTTAGTAATCATTATGCTAAGTGAAGAAAAACTAAGTTAGTTAATAACATAGGGTTCCCTGGTTATACGGGGCTCTTGGTGGTTTATGCTTACCATTTTAGGTTTAGGTTTTGGTCTAGGGATAAGCATAGTGGATTGAAACTTGGATTTCCCTTAGATGTTTTAGTAGGCATTTAACGGGTTTTGCTGGTTGTGTTAGGTAACATTAATCTCCACTATTAATTTCCCTTTTTCATTTTTTTTACTTGTGAATTCTAGTGTGGATTTGAACTACAACAGTGATTTAACTTTTTCCAAAAATTCTGCAAAAATTACAGTGGGTTACTAGTTGTCACTCTAGTTTGTCCTATAAATTTGAGGTGGATACTAATTAAGACACTACTTGCACAAAATTAACAAAGACAAGCTTAAAAAGGCATTTTGCACTATAGCTGTGATTTAATTGAGGTTTCTGTACCAAATTTTATTTTTGTCCAGATACATAGGTGATATTGGGCCTCTATGTTAAAGATCACAGAAAAAGGCCTGCTGGATATTTAGTTGTGAATTTCTAAAGTTTTATACCAAAAAGGGGCTTATAACTAACTTGTTATTTGAAAAATATCAAACAACAGATCCCATATTTTTCCTATGTTCATAATAACAAAATATTAGTTATCCCAAGGGTTGGGGTGGTTTCTCCTCAGGGCTATTTTTCTAGGGTTTTTCTAAGGTCTCCTTGTTTTTCAAAATTAAAAGGTATCTCCTTTCTTTTGCACTAAACAAGGGTATAATAAATTTTTCTAGTGAACAATACTGATTAGGGGAGCTAACAAAAATGTGGGTACTCTCTGGTTCTTATTTTAAATTACCTTTCATATTTTCTCTAACTTTAGGCTAAAAATGATTTAAATGGTAAACTCTACCTTAACTTGGTGTACAGAGGGGTTGATTATTTTTAAACAGGTTAGGAAGTGATTAAGTATTTCTCTAAATTTTCTTAACCCCAGTCTAATAGTGTAGCTATTTTTCCTCATTTCTTTTAGCTTTTGACCAGTTAATCATTTAAATCAAAACTTTAAAGTTTTCTGTAACACTTAGGGTTTTATATTTTTCCTAAGTAGTTTACATTATTTAGGATCTGGCAAAATTGGTTTGACTTGATTTGGGTAAACCAAACCGAAGTTATGAATTTTTCAAGTTCTGTTTAGATTTAATTTAGAATATTTTAAAAGGTTTCCTGGAAAACTACTTTGCACCGAAGAGCCTGGGTTGTTTTTAAATCAATCCACTCATTTCTACCCCTGCGCTACTATTCCCTGAGTCACTGACAGCGCACAAAACCCCCTGGTCTTTCCCTCTTCTTCCCCGAGGTCCCTCCCCTTATGTAAACAGTAGCCGCGGAAAGGAAAAGGGCGGCGCGGCTTACCGGCGGCAAGAGAGGTCCGGCGAGGGGTGGGGTTGACTTCGGGAGGTCCTGGCGGTCACAGCGAGGTACGGCTCGACGACGGTGGTGGCTGGAATCGGCCGGTCCACGTGCGCAGGCGGGTGAACTCGTCGGCGGCGAGAGCTCCAGCCTAACCACGGCGATCTAGTTCAATAAAGCGGCACGATGAGCTCCACGGGATGACATAGAGGCTATGTGCGCAAGGATCGAGAAATGGTGCAGAGACTTACCCGGTCTACGTTCACTAGTGATCGGGTGAAGTCTGGCGACCGTGGAGTGGCTTCTCCGGCGAGGCAAAGTCTGATTCCTCGCTCGGGGAGCTTCACCGAGGCACGCACGGTCTACTCCGAGGGTCGGGCATGGCTGGGAAGGGCTCTGCTGGCCGGTCTACGGTGGCGGAGGATCAGGTGGCCGCGGGCACGCCGTTGGCAGGGCAAACGCCGGTGATCTTTGGCTCCGGTGAGGTGGAGAGCACGCGGGGGAGTACGGTTGAAGCTTCGGTGGGCTTTATAGGCATGGGCGCGAGCAGGAGACACGGGCGCGGCTCGGCGCGACGCAGGGCGCGCGGGGTTGGGCGCTGGGCGTGCTCTGGCGCGTTCAGAGCGCGTCAAACACGTGGAAGTGTTCTTCTGCCCTTGTTCAACAGCTCGCCGAGATCGCAAGTGTGCGAATCTTGGCAAAAATCCAGCACAGGCCTCTTCCTAGCACCTAGGGCTGTCTCTTGTATGTGAGTTCCCATGGCAGATATGCCCTAGGCAGGGAGATTTGCAGGCGGCAAATCTGGCTTGTCCCTCTGTCCACCTCGCGACAAAAGCCATGCCAAATCTTATCAAATGTCTTGGGCTCGGTTTCAAACTTTTCCAGTGGGTGCCTTAGGTGGTATGACACCTTTTTGGTATACAACCCAAGTAGATTTGGTGCCATCTACTTGGTGAACACGGTGGATCTTTTGATTAGGGTCAAAATTTAACTTAGAAAGAATTAGAGAGCTCTAGTGCTCTCTCCACTTAAAGAATGAATTTGGGGTTTTTAAGGCGTCTTTTTGAAATGTTTCCTCTCTGCATTTTGTAGATTATAATGTTATTTAAACTTTGGCTAAGGTTTAACTTATGCTTTGCACAGTTGTTTAACCTTTTCCCCCTTAAACCAGGGTTTTGGGAGTTAAGGGCTCAAGAAGGGTCTAGGTTCTAATCCTCTCTTGCCCAAGGTGATAATTGCATAAATGCTTGGGTAATGCTTTTGGTCATTAACAATTCTTGGTTAATACATGGTTCCCAAGGTTTTGGGGCTCCCTCTCCTTCACTTAACCACATGAGATAACATGTCATGTGTGCAAGTGGGGAGTCAAGGCCTTGGTAACACATGGGGTGTTACAGCCCTCCCCCCTTAAAGGAATCTCGTCCCGAGATTTTAGTTAGAGTCCTTTTGAGGGGTGCCATGAATGTGTGCTGGTGTGTGGTTTCTTCCTTTATCCAAGTTTCTCTAGTTAACTGCTCTTCGAATGTCATCCTCTTTGCAACTTCAGAAGGAAGTCCTTTTTGAGTCATTTTTAAAGCTTACTATACCTTTAACATCTAAGTTTTTCTTATATTTAGATTCAAAGGGCAGGTGGGGGGGTGGGGTTTTTGGGTTACGTACCGACTCCTTTGGGCAGAAAGTCAGGGAAGCGAGAACGTAGAAAATCCTCAGTCTCCCATGTAGCTTCTTCCACTGAATGGTGACTCCACTGAACCTTATACATTCTGATCGACCTTGCCCGCGTTGATCTCTCCTTTTGGTCCAATACCTTGATGGGGTGCTCTTGATATGACAAGTCTGGTTCTACCTCAATTTCTGGTTCAGGTAGCACTTCCGTGGGTAAGCGGACACATTTCCGTAGCTGAGATACATGGAACACATCATGAACTGCCGACATGTGGGATGGCAACCTCAACTGATATGCTACGGGTCCACAAGTTTCCTTGATCTCATAAGGTCCAATGTAGCGAGGAGCTAACTTGCCCTTGATTCCAAACCTCTGAACACCTTTGGTGGGTGACACTTTAAGATAAACATGACCTCCTACTTCAAACTGTAGAGGCTTCCTTCTCTTGTCGTGATAGCTCCTTTGTCTGGACTGAGCAGCTTCTAGGTTGTTCTTTATAACTCTGACCTTTTCCTCTGCTTCAAGTACCAAGTCTGGTCCAAATATTTCCCTCTCTCCTGCGTGAGACCAATTTAGTGGGGTCCTACACCTTCTCCCATACAAGGCTTCGAAAGGTGCCATCTTCAAACTGGCCTGGTAGCTGTTATTGTAAGAGAACTCTGCCAATGAAAGACACTTGTCCCAATCCTTAGTGTAGCACACATGCCCTAAACATGTCTTCCAAAATCTGATTCACCCTTTCTGTCTGACCATCTGTTTGAGGATGGTATGCTGAGCTTCTTATTACATGGGTCCCAAGTGATTCTTGTAATTGCTCCCAAAATCGTGCCACGAATGGTGCTCCTCTGTCCGATACTATGGTTCTTGGTATTCCATGTAAGCGAACTATCTGGTCAATGTAGATTTCTGCATACTTCTCCGTCCTGTGGGTGGTGTGTACCGGCAAGAAATGGGCTGTCTTGGTCAATCTGTCCACAATGACCCAAATGGAATCATGGTGCCGGGAGGTATTGGGCAATCCTACAATAAAATCCATGCAAATGTCCTCCCATTTCCAGGATGGTATGGGAAGGGGTTGCAAAGGGCCTGCTTCCTTCAAATGACTGGCCTTGATTCGCTGGCAGCTGTCACATTCTGATATATACTTCGCAATTTCCCTCTTCATTCTGGTCCACCTGTATAAAGATCTGAGATCATGATACATCTTGTTACTGCCGGGGTGCATGGAGAATTTTGAAAGGTGAGCTTCATCCAATATCTTCTTTCTGAGCTCAGGGTCCTTGGGAACAACTAATCGGTCTCCAAACCATAGGATTCCCTTGCTGTCCTGACGGAAGCATTTGTATTTTTCTGCCTTTAATTTGATCATTTCCTTACTGACTTGAACGCCCTTGTCACCAATTTGTTCCATGACTATTTGCTCTTGTAAGGTGGGTTCCACTGAAATATAACTCAAAGCACCGGAAGAAATGACTTCCATTTTCAACTTGCACAACTCATCACATAGGGTGGTGATTCTAGCATCCATGTTCATACAATTACACTGGGCCTTCCTGCTCAAGGCATCTGCGATAACATTGGCCTTGCCAGGATGGTAATGCACCTCTAAATCATAGTCCTTGATTAGCTCTAACCATCTTCTCTGCCTCATATTAAGATCAGCCTGAGTGAAAATGTATTTGAGACTCTTATGATCAGTGTAAATGTTACAGTGAGGTCCCATCAAGTAGTGTCTCCATATCTTGAGAGCATGAACAACAGCTGCTAACTCTAGATCATGTGTGGGGTAATTCTGCTCATGGGGTCAGAGTGCTCGGGAGGCGTAAGCAATGACTCGGTTGTCTTGCATTAAGACGCATCCCAATCCAGTACCGGAAGCATCGCAATACACTTCAAAGGGCTTGGTATTGTCGGGCTGAGCTAGCACAGGTGCTGTTGTCAAATGTTGCCTTAGTGTATGAAAGACATCCTCACACTTCTGGCTCCAATCATATTTGACTCCTTTCTTCAACAGTTCAGTCATTGGCTTCGCAATTCTAGAGAAATCCAGAATAAATCGCCAATAATAACCTGCCAATCCCAGAAAACTCCGAAATTGTCTCACCGTGGTAGGAGGCTTCCAATTCATTACCTCTTGTACCTTCTCAGGATCAACTGATATCCCATCCTGAGAAATTGTGTGACCCAAAAAATTTATTTCCTTCAGCCAGAATTCACACTTGGACAATTTAGCATACAACTGATGGTCACGCAGTCTCTGAAGTACAGTATGCAAATGCTTAGTGTGCTCGGCTTCGTTCTTGGAATACACCAGAATGTCATCAATGAAAACCACCACAAATTTGTCCAGCTCTGGCATGAATACTGAGTTCATTAAGTACATGAAATAAGCTGGGGCATTGGTCAGCCCAAAAGACATCACCAAGAATTCATAGAGCCCATATCTGGTAGAGAAGGCCGTCTTTGGAATATCACTGGCACGGATCTTGATTTGATGGTAGCCCGAGCGAAGGTCTATCTTGGAGAATACCTTGGCTCCTACCAATTGATCAAACAAAACATCGATGCGGGGCAGTGGGTATTTGTTCTTGATGGTTACCGCATTGAGAGGGCGGTAATCGACACACATTCTCAAACTCTCATCTTTCTTCTCCACAAATAGGGCCGGACGTCCCCATAGTGAAGTACTTGGACGAATAAACCCTTTGTCCAATAGATCCTGCAGCTACTTTTTCAACTCTGCTAACTCTGCTGGGGGCATCCTATATGGTCTCTTGGATATAGGTGCAGTTCCGGGTTGCAATTCAATGGCGAACTCGATGTCTCTGTCAGGTGGCATTCCGGGCAATTCATTAGGAAAAACATCTGGGTAGTCACAGACTACTGGGATTTTCTCAACTGGGGATTCTATCATAACGAAGGCACAGGAACGGGTACAACCCTGATCAGGCAAATATAAAGCAGTCTCGCCATAAGTAGGGGAGTGAATCTCAATGGCCCTTGCTGCAATGTCAAGTACTGCCTAATGTTTGGTCAACCGGTCAGTTCCCAATATGATGTCCACGCTATTCAAACCCAAAATAAGAAGGTTGGTTTTAATTATCAAACTACCAAACTTTATAGGCACATTCTTGCTGATTTGATTGGTGGCAATCCTGCCTCCTGGTGTTGAAATTGTAATACCCCCATTGGTGTGATGGAAAGGTAGCTGACATTTGGCACTAAATTTGGTACTGATAAAACTATGGGATGCACCAGAATCAAAAAGAGTAATAGCAGGATAATTCAAAACCGAAAAGATACCAGTCATGATGGGTGCTCCCTCTGGAATGTCAGCCACGGTGGTGAAGTTCAGTTTGCCTTGTCTTACTTGCACCTTCTGTCTCTTGCCCTGATTCTGGTTGGCGTTCTGCCCCTGCTGGTTTCTAGGGCAATTCTTGTCATAATGTCTGGTGTTACCACAAGTGAAACACCTGTTGTCATTGGCCTGACGGTACTGCTGCTGCTGTTGGTTGTTCCTCTGCACCGGAAACTGGGCGCGGTTGGGTGCCTGCTGCTGCTACTGTGGCCGGATCACCCAACGTCCTTGTTGCTGCTGAGGTCCTCTGTTCAGAGTGTTAGACACGATCCTGAAGCGCTATGGCTGAGCTAAAGGTCCTGCCACAGGGGTCTTCCTCTTCTTCTCTGCCTGACGAGCTGTGATACAGTCCTCCTGCGAAATGGCCATGTTGACTAACTCATTGTAGCTGTTGGCCCTGATCGTGTTGAGACGGTCGCGGAGCTTAGTGCTGAGCCGCCTCCTAAACCTGTCCCTCTTCTTCTCGTCCGTGTCTGCATGATACCCGGCATACTGGCACAGGTCATTGAAGGCCTGAGCATACTGTAACACTTTCCGGTTTCCCTGAGTGAGTGCCAGAAACTCGTTGAGCTTACGGTCCATAATGCCTGCTGGAATATGGTGTCCCCTGAAAGCTGCCTTGAACTCTCTCCAATCCACTTCATGGTCAACTGGTTGCATAGCAAGGTAGTGGTCCCACCATGTCCGCGCGAGTCCACGAAGCTACTGGGTGGCGAACCTAACCTTAGTCACCTCTGAACAAACTCCATTGAGTAGTGGGAATTTGGACTCCACTACCCTCAGCCAAACATCAGCATCAAGTGGGTCCTCTGCCCTGGTGAACAACGGTGGCTGAGTACTGAGGAACTCCTGGTAAGTGGTTGCGGCCAGGTGACGCTGATGGTCACCACCACCATAGTGCTGAGGTGGCGGCTAACGCTGAGCTAGCTGTCTCAAGATCTCGTTCTGTTGAGCCATCAGCTCCTGCAGAGTAGGCGGTGGTGGCGGTGGTGGAGGAATGCGCTCATTCTGTCCACGACGTGCTCTTCCTGCCATCTGAAAAATCATGTATATTCTTAATATCACATTCCTGAGGTTCAAGGTTCAAGCGCGGTGAAAGAGTCAAAAGGGTAAAACCAATATATTCTTGCATGAGTATAAAATATTCCACATGGCATAAACTTTTCTTCTTAAATTAAGACTGACATCATTCATCATCCATGCTTCCAAAAGAGTTTGTCACGATTACATCAATAACTCAAAAGACTCAACTCTATCTAGCCTAGTACCCCAAGGGTGCAAAAGCTAAGCTAGCTTCGAGGAGTTCTACCGTCACTGACTTCTAACCCTACCCCTGCGACCTAGTGAGCAAACGAGGCAACGCTCGACTCGGGTGAAGGTGGTCTCCCTGAACCAGCAGTGTCCAAGCTGGAGACAGGCTCCTCTCCTCCCTCGATATCGACATCCTCGTGGGCCTCCATGTCCTAGATCTCCTGGTGATGCATATCTAGGTGCTGGTTTGCCTCTGCAAGCTGCTGCTGGGTATTGATAAGTTGATCCTCGAGAACCTCGATGGTGTTCTCCCTGGTTCCCACTAGCTCCTCAAGCTCGTGAATCTCATCTGACAACTGCTCCACTTGTAGATCTTTTTCCACCATCTCAGTGGACAAGTCAACCTCAAGCTCTTCTCTATTATCCAAAGTGATCTTAGTAGCCTCCAATAGTGCCATCAGATGAGACATGGCCTCTCCTCGCATCACTTGCAGACGATACAGGGCATTCATGCACCGCACCGTCTGGCCTGGGTAGATAGCCCAAATATCCTTGGCATGCTCCACTCGATCCTTCCACATTGGGTCGTCCTCCTTTTCCGCAGGGAACAACCCAATGGGGTGAGTGGACAGCTCCAAGGGGTGGAATCCGCAGAAGGTGGTGAGTCCATGAAGAGCAATCGCCTCGATAGTATACTCAACCCTGTATCCAAAAGACTAAGAGTCCAGCGAACGCCAGCCTGGCTTCAGGGGATGAGGCTCCAGGGTCATCCTCACCCTACAGCGGGGCACTCGGTGCTTCTCAAACAGCCGCACCGCGTTCTGGGGAGGCGTCGCGTAACCATCTCCCTGCAGTACCTCCCACAAGATACGGGGAAAACCCTCTCATGCAAGCCCATCAGTGTGGGACTGTGCATTCCCTTCGTACGAGGATCCGCGAGAAGTCATCTGTGTACGGTTAAGTGTAAGTAAAAGAAAAAGAATTATAAAATAAAAAGGGATCGCAACTCAGCCTCTCTATAACTACGACAATGGTACTGGGGCACTTAATTTGTCATCATTATGTATTAAAGTTCTTACCCAATTATTAAATAGTTTAATTAAGGATGCATGCATGCTCGTCCTAAACGACCTCTCATCAACTTAGAGGGAATAGGAAGGAACTCCCATCCCTTATAGTAGCCTGTAGGGCTTACTTAATTAGCCACCTAGCTATCCTTCTATCATCCTAAGGCTCCACGTCCTAGGTCCATCCTGATCGTCCTACGATCCATCCAACCTGTGTTTCTATCAAGTTTTATTTTGAAAAAGGATGGTATTTATAGTTTATTGATTCCTTTGTGGTGGTACGAGCTCCGATACCAGCTGTGGTGGAACTGCCCGAATTATTCCAACATAAGCGCTTAAGTCCCGCCTTAGAGGCTAGACCACACTTAAATGGGAATAACCCGTCAATCCCTCGGATCTAGTCCGACAAGGCCACTGACAAGATCAAGTACCACAGTCTCACTCGATGGTGAGTCATAGAACAAATGCAATAAAGCATAAATCCATACATTAAGGAGTATTAAACTTATTACATCATCATCGGAGTTTAGCAAAAGTAGTCATCATTGTTCGAAGTGCAGCGGAATAAGACTAACGATAATTAAATAGAGAGATGGGGAAGCCTGTCCCATCACTCCTCCAGCTCCTCCTCAGCCGAGGTAGGGTCCCACTCGACTGTCCAACCCGGTGGCAAGGTGGATGGCCAAGTCACTCCAGCAACCATGTCCTCCAGAGAACCTGTAAAATTATGCCACAAGCAAGGCTGAGTATATTAATACTTAGCTAGACTTACCCGGTGTGAGGAGTCTACTCCTCTACCTCTAGACATGCAGCTTTTTGGCTAAGGGGTTTGGTTGCCAAAAGCACTAGCTGAGTTTATAATTCAAGTTTTAGCTTTGTCAAGTTTTAGTGTGACTCTCTTAAGACTAAATGTATACCTATCTAATCATACAGGGTATCAAACATTTAGCAATCAACCACATTTTGCCAAGTCAAACCATTTCCACTTGTTACTCAATGTAGCAGCATGGATCAAGCAGTCTCATTAGCTGCGAGAAGCAGACGATTCGAACTGAGTTTTTATCCTTGCAAGGTAAACCTAAACACACGACGTGGCGAGGCACTCTGTCCCCACACACATCAACTGTCCCCATCGATTCCCTTGCAGCAGATCAGGGCTCACCGCCTTGGCGTACAATGCCTCACTGACCCCAACTGTCGTCGTGCAGTGACCGCACTTGTACCCACTACAAGAATATTGACCTTCTATGACATTCTGATGGTATCATAAGCGTCACAGAAGGTGCGTAATTAAAGGTCTTCTGTGACGAAACATAAAAAAATTATGACGTTCCTAAGGAGGAATATTCTTAGGAACGACATTATTTATTATGTTTCGTCATAGAAGACCTTTAATTACACACCTTCTGTGATGCTTATGATCCCATCAAAACGTCATAGAAGGCCAATATTCTTGTAGTGACCCACCATAACCGGAATGGGAGACCACGTCTCAGGTCACGTGAGGGGATATGTCCACTGGTAGGTTCAATCAGGTACTAGGCTTACTGATTTACCATATTTCTCGGCATGTGCTTAGTACATTCAAACGCTTGACACACAGTACCACACCTTAATCCTTATTCAATTTCCGTCTTGTAGACAACGCATCCCCATGGACCGTTGTCCACAGACTATCATCATTACCATATATCAAAAATGGATACAACCAATTCCTGACCTTGCGCGAGTGCTAGAAAATCACTAGACTTCTACCGAGATCCTAATTAGTAAGACAAGCCTACAATCATTAAGTGCAGTAAAATAATATATAGAACTGGTTATGCATAAAACCGGGGCTTGCCTTCCAAAGCTGGGGCATGCAGATCCTCTGGGGCAGGCTCTGGTGCTGGATCCGGGGCTACCTCCTGAGCAACTCCTTGCTCCGGCACGAGGATGTACTCTCCGTCAGCGAGGTTGCAATCTATCGAATGCAATGAATAAGAATATGTATGCTATGATTATGCAGGATTTAGTAATCATTATGCTAAGTGAAGAAAAACTAAGTTAGTTAATAACTTAGGGTTCCCTGGTTATACGGGGCTCTTGGTGGTTTATGCTTACCATTTTAGGTTTAGGTTTTGGTCTAGGGATAAGCATAGTGGATTGAAACTTGGATTTCCCTTAGATTTTTTAGTAGGCATTTAAGGGGTTTTGCTGGTTGTGTTACGTAACATTAATCTCCACTATTAATTTCCCTTTTTCATTTTTTTACTTGTGAATTCTAGTGTGGATTTGAACTACAACAGTGATTTAACTTTTTCCAAAAATTCTGCAAAAATTACAGTGGGTTACTAGTTGTCACTGTAGTTTGTCCTATAAATTTGAGGTGGATACTAATTCAGACACTACTTGCACAAAATTAACAAAGACAAACTTAAAAGGGGATTTTGCACTATAGCTGTGATTTAATTGAGGTTTCTGTACCAAATTTTATTTTTGTCTAGATACATAGGGATTATTGGGCCTCTGTGTTAAAGATCACAGAAAAAGGCCCGTTGGATATTTAGTTGTGAATTTCTAAAGTTTTATGCCAAAAAGGGGCTTATAACTAACTTGTTATTTGAAAAATATCAAACAATAGATCCCATATTTTTCCTATGTTCATAATAACAAAATATTAGTTATCCCAAGGGTTGGGGTGGTTTCTCCTCAGGGCTATTTTTCTAGGGTTTTTCTAAGGTTTCCATGTTTTTAAAATTAAAAGGTATCTCCTTTCTTTTGCACTAAACAAGGGTATAATAAATTTTTCTAGTGAACAATACTGATTAGGGGAGCTAACAAAAATGTGGGTACTCCCTGGTTCTTATTTTAAATTACCTTTCATATTTTCTCTAACTTTAGGCTAAAAATGATTTAAATGGTAAACTCTACCTTAACTTGGTGTATAGAGGGGTTGATTATTTTTAAACAGGTTAGGAAGTGATTAAGTATTTCTCTAAATTTTCTTAACCCCAGTCTAATAGTGTAGCTATTTTTCCTCATTTCTTTTAGCTTTTGACCAGTTAATCATTTAAATCAAAACTTTAAAGTTTTCTGTAACACTTAGGGTTTTATATTTTTCCTAAGTAGTTTACATTATTTAGGATCTAGCAAAATTGGTTTGACTTGATTTGGGTAAACCAAACCGAAGTTATGAATTTTTCAAGTTCTGTTTGGATTTAATTCAGAATATTTTAAAAGGTTTCCTAGAAAACTACTTTGCACCGAAGACCCTGGGTTGTTTTTAAATCAATCCACTCATTTCTACCCCTGCGCTACTATTCCCTGAGTCACTGACAGCGCACAAAACCCCCTGGTCTTTCCCTCTTATTCCCCGAGGTCCCTCCCCTTATGTAAACAGTAGCCGCGGAAAGGAAAAGGGCGGCGCGGCTTACCGACGGCGAGAGAGGTCCGGCGAGGGGCAAGGTTGACTTCGGGAGGTCCTGGCGGTCACAGCGAGGTACGGCTCGACGACGGTGGTGGCTGGAATCGGCCGGTCCACGTGCGTAGGCGGGTGAACTCGTTGGAGGCGAGAGCTCCGGCCTAACCATGGCGATCTAGTTCAATCAAGCGGCACGATGAGCTCCACGGGATGACGAGAGGCTATGTGTGCAAGGAATTGAGAAATGGTGCAGAGACTTACCCGGTCTACGTTCACCGGCGATCGGGTGAAGTCCGGCGACCGTGGAGTGGCTTCTCCGGCGAGGCAAAGTCCGATTCCTCGCTCGGGGAGCTTCACCGAGGCACGCACGGTCTACTCCGAGGGTCGGGCTTGGCTGGGAAGGGCTCTGCTGGCCGGTCTACGGTGGCGGGGGATCGGGTGGCCGCGGGCAAGGCATTGGTAGGGCAAACGCTGGTGGTCTTTGGCTCCGGTGAGGTGGAGAGCACGGGGGGAGTACGGTTGAAGCTTCGGTGGCCTTTATAGGAACGGGCGCGAGTAGGAGACACGGGCGCGGCTTGGCGCGGCGCGGGGTGCGCGGGGTCGGGCGCTGGGCGTGCTCTGGCGCGTTCAGAGCGCGTCGAACACGTGGAAGTGTTCTTCTGCCCTTGTTCAACAGCTCGCCGAGATCGCAAGCGTGCGAATCTTGGCAAAAATCCAGCGCAGGCCTCTTCCTAGCACCTAGGGCTGTCTCTTGTATGTGAGTTCCCATGGCAGATATGCCCTAGGCAGGGAGATTTGCAGGCACCAAATCTGGCTTGTCCCTCTGTCCACCTCGCGACAAAAGCCATGCCAAATCTTGTCAAATGTCTTGGGCTCGGTTTCAAACTTTTCCAGTGGGTGCCTTAGGTGGTATGACACCTTTTGGTATACAACCCAAGTGGATTTGGTGCCATAGACTTGGTGAACACGGTGGATCTTTTGATTAGGGTCAAAATTTAACTTAGAAAGAATTAGAGAGCTCTAGTGCTCTCTCCACTTAAAGAATGAATTAGGGGTTTTTAAGGGGTCTTTTTGAAATGTTTCCTCTCTTCATTTTGTAGATTATAATGTTATTTAAACTTTGGCTAAGGTTTAACTTATGCTTTGCACAGTTGTTTAACCTTTTCCCCCTTAAACCAGGGTTTTGGGAGTTAAGGGCTCAAGAAGGGTCTAGGTTCTAATCCTCTCTTGCCCATGGCGATAATTGCATAAATGCTTGGGTAATGCTTTTGGTCGTTAACAATTCTTGGTTAATACATGGTTCCGAAGGTTTTGGGGCTCCCTCTCCTTCACTTAACCACATGAGATAACATGTCATGTGTGCAAGTGGGGAGTCAGGGCCTTGGTAACACATGGGGTGTTACAATTTCTATTTCTCGCTTGCGTATGTCTCTGATTATCCAGATTTCTCATTAACATCTCACCGAATTCGAAGTTAATCAGTCTCACAGAAGGCCGAATTTGGATCCTGTTAAAACTTTTAATTGTTGACGCGAATGCAAACTCGTTAATCAATCTCAATTTATAAATCTCTTCTAAAGCTCATTCAATCAAGCTCTCGACGACTGTTATTTGATCTGAACCCGAGTCTAATTCCTCGAACTTTCATCCATATTCGACTAAATTAATCCGACTTCGTACTCTCAAACGAAATGCTCTGTTGTGTCGGTATCTAATTAGTTATTATCCGACTCAGCTTAATACCTCTATGTCCGATCCGATTTCAAAAAAATCAACATCGGCGATGATTTTTAAATGTCGCGATTTGTCTCTTTCAATCATAAATCCAAAAGCCGGTCATATCCCGAGACAATTTATTTTCGAATCATGCGCGAGGAGTTATTTCTGAGCGATTTCAAATCAGACTCTCAGCCAAATTAATTGCTCAATCTTCCATTCGTCTGAACTCTAGTTCACTCTGTTCCGAGTACAGACGAATTCCGCACGAGCATTTTTATTCCGGAAAATAAATTAGTGCAGCCCATTTGAGTGTTTTGGGCCAGCCCAGCCCACTAAAAACCCTAGCCCTCACATGTCTATAAATATGAGGCCTCCCCTTGCAAGTTGGAGAAAATTACCACTCCCTACCCCTAGCCGCCACAACCTTCTTCCTCCTCTCCCACACGCACACAGCTCTCCCACCCTCTGTTCAGCGCGCAGGAAGCTCTCTTCCTCCCATGGCTGTCGAGCCTCTTCTTCCACCTCTGGTCGGTGCCCAGCTGCAGTGCCCTTCCTCCCCTCGGCCAGCCATGGCGCGGCGCCTCTGCTCTTCCTCCATGGCGCCTAGAAATTCCAGCAGAGCCCCCTCTATTGCAGACCGAGCTCCAGCTCCGGCCAGAAGCCATGGCGCCCAGGATTCCCTATGCGCGAGCTCGCCATCGGGACTCCCTAGCTGCTGCTCGGTCCTTCCTCCCAGCGCCCAGCTCTTCTCTCTACTGCGCAGCAGCACCCCCTCCCATGGCACCCCTGTTTCAGGGCAGCAGCATGCCAACGCAGGGGCCGTGGCCTCCATGGCCGAGCACAGCTCCATGGCCGTGGCTGGGGTCGACGGTCAACCTCCCCCCTAGCCGTGCTCCCTGTTCTCCATGCCGTTGGGCTGCGAGAAGTCGCGTCCTTCTTCTCCTCTGCGCAGGGCGCCCTTGTTTCCCCTGCTCCAGCCGACTCCCCTTCTTCCTCCCTGTCCATGGATGCAGCAGCCCATCCTCCTCTCTTCCCCCACAAAATAGCAGCCCCGGATCCCCTCCGAATCACGTGCTTCGCTCAATCTGTGCAGTCCCGACCCACGCCATCGCGTTGGTGTCTGGGATAGCCCCATGCCGCGTCGTCGATCTGCGCAGTTCGACCTTCTACGCGTCTCACTTCGCCGGATCTGCGCAGCCCCAACATCATCGTCGTTCATCCCCGGTGAGACCACGACGATCCTTGTTCGATTCTGCATCGACATTATTTTCCTATGATTAATTGTGTATGTGTGTTGTTTTGTTTTTGTTTTGTGGAGGAGAGGAACCCTGTGTTTTTTGTGAAGGAGCGCTCGTCGGATGTTTGGAACAATGCGCAAATCAGAATCACCATCGTTCTTGCAAACACCAATTGGGTTTGTTTATGGTGAGCTGATTCATGTCACTCTTGATTTGACTCGATTAATAAATTGTATAGACGAGGTTGAGATGTTTCGGTGGTAGGTCGTAGTATGGTGGTGTTCATGATTTCGAGTAGAGATTGGTGGTTTACGATTCGTATAAATTGGTCGATAATGTGCATGTGTGTATATGTGTAAGAAAATGTATTGGTATGGATTGAAGTTTGTGGCAAAATAAAATGAGAAACGAGTTAGAAAGAGGGCTCGGACGTTTTTAAGTTTCGGTATGAATGTATTCGATGTGTGGTTTGCTGTGAGGATAATTTTTAAAATGCTGGTTATGTTGTGAGGAATGCATCGATAGAAATTTATGTGAGGAGTGAGTTTGGAAATGCAAGTTACGTGAGGGTTGAATTAGTACACGTATGTGTGTGTGCCGTGGTGTATTATGGTAGGGGTGGCGTAAGATAATTGTTTGTGGTGTGCGGGTATATGTCGTAATATGGTTATACTCGCGACGAAGAAAGATGTATGTATTGTGTAACACGACGTTTAGGTTGCTGTCATATAATCGAATAAAGGATGTGCATGACGGTCATGTGACTAAAGGGTGGTGTAGTGGCAAAGCGAGAAGTAAGTTTAATATTTTTTAAACGATTAGTTGATAGCATTTGTCGGTGTCGTCATGCTTTCTGTTGTATGGTGGATCGATGCCTTGCTTGGTCAATTAGTGCATTCCATTCCCATTAGATAAATAAATATCTTGTTGATTGATTAGAGGTCTTATATGAGCGTGATCGCAGCCTAATAATTATTGGAGGCGAGTAGCGTTCATAAGTCGGTCCTGGTTAAAATTGAAAAACGATCCGATAAGATATGCATATAAGTGCTTTAGGTCCTTCAGTAGCAAATGTAAGTCTTATGGAGTTTTATGCCACATGTTAATGCCTCTACGTTAGGCATCCTAAAATATGGTGTTTTAAGTGACTTGTGTGTTGTCCAGTTTAAGTTGAGAAAAGGTTAAGAAAAACTAATTAACCTGTTCCCACCCATGTTTTGAGTTGCAATGTCTAAAATGGTTTGTTAAGTCTTATGCTGTGATTAGCCAACTCATGTAAGTAGGAGTCAATTTCATAAGTGACTGTGATATATATGTTGTGTCTCGGATTGCGATAATAATAGGCAAGCCGATGTGTATGGTGTATAGCGGCCTAGGTTGTTGCTCTGGTTAATCAACTTGTTAGATGGCTTTGGTTAAGCTCGTAGTCACGATAATTTGCTTGTTGTAGTCTAGATGCACATAGGTATGGTCGCGAGTAAAAATTATAGTGCTCATGTGGTGTCTAAGCTAAAATGCGAAATAGTGGGTGAAAAGCACTTCAATATACATATATGCCGGATTTGATGATTGTGGTGAATGCGTTGATTAATTGTGTATGGTAGTTCTAGCGCGCGAAATAACTTGTATAAAAATTTGTAAGTCTACTTGTTAAACCTCATTTGCTTAATTTAACTCTAACCAATGGTAAAGTGCTAGAATAATTCAAGTCTCTAGAGCGAGGCAATTCTTGAATTATATAGAACCTGAAATTTATTAGTGCTGTTTTGGATTGCACGCAGTGATTTCCTCGTGTTGAATGTTTGACGAGCTAAATCATGTTTTCTGTAGAAAAGCCATATAGAAGAGTTATAGGTAACATTATTATCTTGCTTGTGTTAAAATTTGACAGCCATAAGCCTGATCGTTTAGGAGTTATGCTTTTTACAAATTCAGTAACTGAATCTGTCCAATTTCTGTACAGATTTCAGAAACTGTATTGTTTGCTTAGGTTAATGTTACAATCTGTTCATGGTCGTTATAAAAAGTTGTAGATGTTTTTCTTATCTTGCTTGTGTTAAAATTTCATAACCATAGGCCTGATAGTGTAAGAGTTATGAATTTTAAAAACTGGTTGTTGTGTTCTGTCCATTGTCAGAACAGATTTTGAAAACTATAATGTTTGATTTAGTTAAACACTGAATTACTTCTTGGTAATTATAAAAGTTGTGTAGTGCTTTTGCTGAGCTTTCCAAAAAGTCTTGGATCACTCTTTTTGGTGATCTGAAGATTAAGTTATAGATTTTTAAAGTGTGAAGACTGAATCTGTCCAGTTCTGGACAGCAAAGCCTTCTAATGTCTTTTATCCTAAATTGCATCTTGAATCACCATGAAATGTTTATAAATGATTTGTAGCCAGTTTCATTATCTTTCCATAAAGTCTAGGATCACTTTAATTGGATATCTGAATCTCTAGTTATGGATTTTTAAAGTCACAAGTCTGAATCTGTCCAAATCTGGACAGAGCTGTTGTGTTTGCACAATTTGACCTTGATAAGTGTGGAATCATGTCGAGGTAAAAATAACAAAGTTGTAGTTCACTTTTTAAGCTTTCCAGAAAGTCTTAGTTTGCTATTTTTGGATTAATATTTGAAGACTTATGATTAAAACGAGTGACTGATGTGCTGCTGTCCTAAAAATCTGCATGTGCTCATTTAATTATTAGTTCACCCTTTTGGCTAAAAATGGTTGGTTAGCACTAAATTAATATAGACTTGCCATAACTAAGCTAGAGATGACATGTGTGTCTTGTTTTATATGTTTCTTTCTCTAGTTGATTGTGATATAGAAGTCCCATAGACATTGATGCTTATGTCCCTTATTGAACTTGTGTTGTCGGTGATGCTTATGCGCGATCAATAGGAGAACTAATGAAAAGCCATAGCAAATTAAATAAATGTTCATACTTGTGATGTCCTGTTTGTTTTGGTTAATTATAGGTAGTAATCGTCGTCCTTCCAATGGTATTGATGTGGTGCGCTCGATGAAGTGTAGATAGCTAATGCTAGCATATGGTTGTTTACGATGTCTTAAAATTAAGTGTCTAGCTCTCTACCGTGTGTCTTTATATATCTTGTGATAACTTTTCATTATATTCATACATATGCATCTTGCATCTCATTTAGGGCCGAGAGATGATGACCGTGCAAGTGACGTGGTGCCAACCACAAGATGCAGTTGGTGGACGACCTGAAGAACGATGGACTTAACCAGTGGATGCTCGTCAAGCGAGTACCCCAGCAAACACTATCTAAGTGTTAAATTAAAGGCAAGCCCCGATTTTATGCATAACTGTTTATATATGCTATTTTACTACACTTAAATGTTTGTAGGCTTGTACTGTGCACTTAAATGTAGGAGTTGTCTAAAACCCTAGTTGCATGAACTCAGGATTCCTTTGAGATGGATACTAGTATGCTAGGTCGAGTAGCTGCTTTGCTAATTAGGGATCTCGGTAGAAGTCGAGTGATTTTTGTAGCAATCGCGCGAGGTCAGGACTTGGTTGTATCCATTTTGATAACAGAATAATGATGGTCTGTGGACATGGATCCATGGGGATGTGTTGTCTACGAGATGAGAAATTGGAATACCTGTGTCAAGCGTTTAAATGTACTAAGCACATGACGAGAAATATGGTAAATCGGTAAGCCTAGTACCTGAGTGGACCTGCCCGAAGATTGCTCTCCTCACGCGACCTGAGACGTGGTCTCCCATTCCGGTTATGGTGGGTACAAGTGCGGTCACTGCAGGACGACAGTCGGGGTCAGTGAGGCATTGTACGCCAAGGTGGTAAGCCCCTTTCTGTTGCTAGGGAATCGATGGGGACAGTTGATGTGTGCGGGGACGGAGTGCCTCGCCACGTCATGTGTTTAGGTTTACCTTGCAAGGATAAAAACTTGATTCGAATCGTCTGCTTCTCGTAGCTAATGAGACTGCTTGATCCATTGTACTGCATTGAGTAAGAAGTGGAATTGTTGATTGGCAAAAGATGTTGATTGATAAAATGTCTGATACCATGTATGACTAGCTAGGTACACATCTAGTTAAAAAGGATCATACTAAAACTTGAAAAGCTAAAACTTGATTTTAGACTCAGCTAGTGCTTTTGGCAAACCAAACCCCTCAGCCAAACAGCTGCATGTCTAGAGGTAGAGGAGTAGACTCCTCACACCGGGTAAGTCTACCTGAGTATTAGTATACTGAGCCTTGCTTGTGGCATAATTTTTGCAGGTACTCCTTAGGATGATTGATTGATGGTGTGACTTGGCCTTCATCCCTGCCACCAGGATAGATGGTCGACAGGGTTACTGCTTTCGCAGGAGAGGACTAGGAGGAGTAGCGTGGCCAGGCTTCGCCATGTTACTCGGTTTTCTCCGTTAGTTATTTCCGCTGCATTAAAATTTGTGGTTATTATTTCTGAAACTCTGATAATGTAATCACTATTGGTTCTTATTAAATTTATGGTATTATGCTTTATTGTATTTCTCTGTGCCTCACCTTCGTGTGAGCTAGTAGTATTTGATTCTGGTAAGTGGCTTTGTCAGACTAGAGGGACTGACGTTTTATTCCTATTTAAGTGTGGTCTAGCCTCTAAGGTGGGACTTAGGCACTTAAGTTGGAATAATTCAGGCGGTTCCGCCACAGCCTCGCTCGGTCTGGTCATTTTCAAATGCTAATTGGCTCACGATCTTCTTGTAACTCTCCCAAATCCCTGCACACGATTTGTTCTTTGTCGTTTACTCTTTGTTTCTCTTACAGCACTTGAGTGGATTTGGTCTCGGATTCACGAGATATTTTGGGGCGAAGTTTGGTTTGTCGCTCAGCTGAAAACCGAGACTAAAGTCGAGTCAACATGTGTCAAACGGTTTTTGTTTGATTTCAAACTTTATCAGAGTATGTTCAAGGTAATTTGGCGCCACTTTCATATTTGGGTTTTGTAGATTTGAGTTTTGGAAAACAGAGAACACGACTGATCTTTATAAAGGGGTAAAAATTCAGTTCTGAATTTTCTAAATTTTCTTTTTAAAAGTTTAGCTTAAGGGGTCTTTTTGAGAACTTTGCAAAGCTCTACTGATCAAACTTTCTTACTACATTTTTTAGCTTATTTAGTGCACTTTAACTTTGTTATTTGGTTCTCATCATGATTTTGTGTTTTTCAAAATCTTTTTACAAGTTTTCCCTTTTTGTACTTAAATGGCCTACTTAGGGTTATTTAGGGTTTGTGAATTCTTCTCACCTTGAGGTGCATGATATGATTTAAGGCACAATCCTTAAGATGAAAAAGACTTAATTAAACCTTTGTTCCTAATTTTTTATGTCCTTTGCTCTATTTGGTTTACATGTGATAATGGTTTGAGTTAGCTTTGAGAAGAAACCCTAAGTGACACTGGGGTGTCACACGGCCTTGGGATCCTCTTTGAATAGAAGAACTTTGGATACTTTTATGATGATATTTAATGATGATGGTTTTGGTATTTCCTCTTGTAGGGAGTACATTTGGGTAATAAATGGGTTTATTACTAAAATTTGGCTATACTATTAGTAATAAATACTTGACCAACTAACGGCAACTGCTTAACCTCAACTACACATACAGCTAGTCCACTTTGGCCAAATGGGACATTTACTGAGTATGTCGATGTGTACTCACCCTTGCTTTAAAAAACCACCCAACCCCAGGTTGTCCCCACTGTATTCAGTGCTCAGGAGGAGATGCTGGCAACATGGAGGACTTTGAGGAGTTACAAGACTACGACAAGTTTTAGTTGTATTAGTGGCAAACCCCTAGTTAGCTGCCTGTGAAGGCCTTATCTGCATTGTTTCGTATTCTACACTTTGATAATGTTAATGTTATGTTATAGACTCTATGTATGTCTTGGACATCTTGTTGTAATAAAAGTCCCTTTTCACTATTTACTTTGAGCAATGTGTGATGATGTCCAATTATGTAATCGCTGTGTATGTGAGTTTCTGATCCTGGCACGTGCATTGTTCGCATTCGGTTTGTCTTCCAAAACCGGGTGTGACATAAGTGGTATTGAAGCCTTGCTGACTATAGGACCACTTGTCGGTGTCTAGTGTCCGACCGCACACCCTGGGATACCTCCGTGGTGCTTTTGGGTAGGACGGTGTTGCTGATCGCAGCTCGATGGTTCGTGCTAGGAGCATGAGAGAGAGAGAGAGAGAATTTTCTACAGGTTTGGCCCGCTTTGAGAGGCATAATACCCTACTTTCTGGAGTGGCTCTGTATGTGCAGTGTGTTACAAGTGGCGTCTCCTAAATGGAGAAGGGCTAATGAGATCAAAATGATGGGGGAAGGCCTTATATACACGTTCGCGGGACACTCCCTACGTACATGGTGATTACATTCTTCTAGCATATCTCCTAGCTAATAGCGAACTAACTTAGCTTATCTTAAGGAGAACCCGCCGACTCTATCCCGAACTATCCCGACATTTAAGGGCGCCGGGCGCAGGGAAAACGAACGGTTCCTTGAGATTGTGCGTGATTTGACGGACGATCCGGGCATGAGCCCATTGCCTTCATGCCTTGGCCCATTTCATTTGCAGTCTTTGCCCGACCCATGACGAGGCGACCTTGTGGGGCAACTAGTCTATGGCCCCATGTAAGGGTCTTTCGCCTTCTAGTGGACCCGAGGATATTTGTCCCCCACAAGCCCCTAATCTTTGAGTTGATTTTGAAATAATCGACTCAAAGGTTCTTGGTCCTGCCTGTGGGTTCGTTGCATGGCTTGATTTTTGTACTGCCACCCATTGGGTATAGCCCCCGAGCTTTGAGTGGATTTTAGAAATAATCCATTCATAGGTCTTCATTTTTATGCTTTTGAGATCAGCATTTTGGCTTCAAGGTATTGTGAATCTATTGGGTGCACTGAAGGTGCACCCAATGGTTGTAGCCCCCGAGCTTTGAGTGTATTTTAGAAATAATCCATTCAAAGGTCTTCATTTTTATGCTTTTGAGATCAACATTTTGGCTTCAAGGTATTGTGAATCTATTTGGTGCACCGAAGGTGCACCCAATGGGTGTAGCCCCTGAGCTTTGAGTGGATTTTAGAAATAATCCATTCAAAGGTCTTCAATTTTTATGCTTTTGAAATCAGCATTTTCAGAATAACCATGCGATGCCATCTGTCCCTACATTGTTAGGTCTGAAATGAATTTGATTGGTGACAAGTTGGACATCTAGCTGGTTGAGATAGATAGCCTTCGGCTGGACACCACCCTGCTCTGAACTTCAATGCTTCTGTTGATTGGACTTGCGCTTCAATAACCATAATTGGACTTCCTCCCTCTCAGCCAATATCCTCCTTTTGTCGTGGTACATTCATTGCATATATTTTGTGGATATCGCTTCTTTAGGAAATCTTGAAAATCCCTAGCGATACACCATAGAGTGCTTATCACGTTGTCCTGAAGTAGTAACTTGATGTGACGAAGAGGTGTAATCATTTTCCTGAGCAGTTGACTTGGGTCCAACCGGTGTTGTGTTACTCGAAACGGTGCTAGTTGCTTGGCTCATTTTCAGGTGGCTTGAATTGCCTATTGAATTCTTGCGACTGTTCGGTGAGCGGGGTAGGAAGTGGACGGTCACCCCTCGGCCCCTTTAAATAGCCCGCCTTCCCTAGTTGTTATCTTCACTCACGCTTGATCACTTGCTTTCTTCTTCTTCTCCACTTCTCCACTTTCTACGTGACCATGGGTAGGGGCAAGGGCTAGCCTTGCCGCGCCGACGGCAAGCGCAAGCGCCCCCAAGTCCTCCTTCGGAGGATTTTGGTGACTCAGAGTACTCGGAGGAAGCTTCCTCCGGGTATGATCGATCGCTCGCTCACGCATCCCTTGTGGCATCATCCGAGGACTCGGATGACTCCATGGGGCTATCCACTGCGGCACAAGCATACTGGTGCTCTGTCGAGCACACGGGGCTCGGCGGGTCGGATGACTCGAAGGAAGTCTCCTCGGAAGAGGTGGACTCCTCCGAGGAGTGGAGCGGCGGTGAGGGTGATGGCGACAAGGACGACGACAGCAGCAGAGGCAACGATGACAAGGGCGGTGGCGGCGACGACGACGAATGTGGCGACGACGAGGGTGATGGAGACGGTGAGGGCGACGGCAAAGGCAATGACAAGGGCGACGACGGTGATGGCGATGGTAGTAAGGGCGACGACAAAAGCAATGGTGACAGCGATGATGACGTCGGCAAGGGCGACGACAAAGGCGACGACGACAAGGGCGACGGCGGCAACGGCAAGGCCGGCGGCATAATGTTGCTGGTTTAGATATTAGTATAGAGAGCAGCAGTAGTAGTAGTAAGTAGTTGTAGATTAAGGTAGTATTAGTTAGTAGTATAGCATAGTGTAATTAGTAGAGTAATGTAATATAATGTAATGACCAATGGGTGAAGAGGCCGACTCATAATGAGTCGGTCTCAAGTTTGTGATGAATCTCCTTTAATAAAAGTGCAGTTCTTTTGCTGGTCCATTGTTGCATGCTTTTGTTTGCGCACTCAGCGGCTTGCTAGCATTTTAAAGGTAATGCCCGAGTGATGCTTGTGATCTCCAATTTTCTGAGTTATGACCTGGTACTCCTGTGCCCGACTTATCGAGCCAACTCATATTTATGCTGACATTCCCCCTCGAGTTCCGAACCCTAATTCTCACTTTTTCCTCCGCCGCTTCTCTGTTTCTAGAGCTCTTGAGCCCACCCTCTTCCCTTGAGAGATCACAATGGATCCCAAGAGGAAGAGACATAGTGTTGCTGTTCCGATTATTCCGCCCATCGATCCTAACAACCAACTTCCATTTGCTGGCAACCACATGTCTGTTGTCTCCGAGTCTGACCTCTTGCACCTTGTTGAAACTGGTGTTCTTCCGCCAAAGGAGTTGTGTTCCTGGCAACTCTGGCATGGGGTTATGGTCCGAACAAAGGACACCCACGAAGTTGTCGTCTTCATGCCTGTTCTCATCCGAGGATTGGCCCTGCCAGCCTCTCCCTTTTTCCGTGGCCTCCTTGATTTTTATGCTCTAAATCTTACATATTTAAACCCCAATTCTGTTCTTCAAATTGCCATGTTTGTTCACATCTGCGAGGTTTTCCTTGGAATTCTTTCTCATTTCGGGCTTTGGAAATATCTCTACCACTATCGGACAGGGATGGCCGGAGGACAGCATCAACTTGTTGGTGATGCCAGCTTGGAGCTTCGTCAGGGCAGAAAAGTCGAATACCTTGATATCCCTCTGAAGGACAACATTAAGGGGTGGCTCCTTGAGTGGTTTACCATGGAGAACCACAACAGGTCCCTCCCCCCTCGATCGGGCAGGCAGCTCGATGTCCACACGCCTAGCTAGATAGAGTCCCCCACAGCTTCAGAGCTAGCCGAGTCCAGGGTGTTGCTTGCCGAAATATGTGCGCTGAAAGACAAGGGCCTGACTGACGAAGCTTTTGTTGCTAACTTTGTCTTCAAGAACATCCAACCTCTGAAGGATAGAGTTTACCAAGCTTACTTGTATAATGGGGTCAATGACCCTACCGGGATTACCAATAGACGGATTCTTGACGAGGACCTATTGAACCGGATTGACTTGATGTTAAGGGGCACGGTCTCGAATGCTGGAGCTCCCCTATCATATTTTGCCTGGAATCTACCTCCATAGAGTTCCTTTTCTAAATTCATTTCCAACCCTCCTGTTCAAGATGGAAGTCCGGGTCATAGAGTGTGACCATCATTGGATGACATCGAGGCCTTCATCGCTCCGTTCCGGAATCTTCCTGAAGCAGAGAGGCAGACTCATTTCCAGATGACGACCAGTGCCGATGTGGCCGAGGTGAACGCTATTCTCAACATGCTGGCTGGAGAATCGTCTGACTCTGCCCATACTGAGTCAATGGCTATTGCGATTGGGCAGAACCTTGGTGAGGATGAAGAAGTTCAGTATCCTGAAGGTGTTCGTCGCAAGCGATCGCGCCGGACAAGCTATCTAGTTGCGCCTGACGAGGAGAAGAAGAGGAAGAAAAGACTCTAGCTATTTTCCTACTTAGAACAAGATGATAGTCCCTTGACATCACTCCTCGTTGGTGGCTCGGCGAGCACCACCCTTGAGGACGATATTGGAGGTAGTGATGATGCCCGAATTGGCGGTTGTGTGTTTGATGAGGACGAAGAGGAGGAGGAAGAAGAAGTTCCTTTGATTCACAATAATAGCCGCAACAGTAGGAGCAGTGACATTCCGATGCGGGCCTTATCAGAACTTATTAACCTCCAGGAGTTGACAATGTCTACCTTTGACCATGCATTAGAAGAAATTATCCTTGAAAACCTTTTATCAGAGCCTACTGAAGTTGATAGTTCCATCGCCCGTTCAGAGGTTTTCGATGATGTCCCTTTGTCATGTGATACTGTCGGGCAAGAGTTAACCCAGACAGCTTCTCGTGCTTCGTCGACCTTGGAGGGCGGCCTAGCTCATGAGGACATACTAGCCCTTGATGCAGCTGGTCAGAGTCACCCGGCTCCTCTAGGTACGACCGAGGGTGCTTCAGTTTCGGAGGTTGCCCTAAGGAGGACCCAGCCCCCGAGGGTGGTGCCGAGGGCAACCCAGCCCTCGAGGGTGTCGGGCCAGGCTCCTCTTCGGCTACTTCTATGGACATTCACATTGGATCACCACTGGTTCAGTCCGAGGAACTCGTAGTGATAAATTTATCTGCTGCTCTCGTCAATCCAATCACCTTAGAGGCCAGTGACCCGGATGCTAGGAATCCGCTGCCTGCTGATGGAGCTGAGGTCTCTCCGAGTCATGCTTTCAACATTGTTCCTATTGATGTCCCCTCAACAAGCAGTGCCTCAATGCTTCCGGCTTTGGGTCTTCCCTTATTTCTCTCCAATCTTCAGGTGAGTCGACTTTTGCTTCTTATTGTCCATGTTGGCAAACGGGTTCTCTTGCTAATTTTTGAAATTGCACGAAGTCTTTGATTCTGTATCTGCCTAGCTGAAATCTTGTGGCGTCCCTGTCCCCGACCAAGTTTTGTCCTTGATGCAGTGGAGCCCTCTACTGCTTCAGAGACAAATAGATGATCTGAAGGCCTCAAACCTTGGTTAGTGAGTCTGCAGTTTCCTTTTTTGTTGTTTGCTGCTTTTCTTATCTCATACCTTGTGCTCTTTTTCTGTTGCTCTACCATCTTTGACTCAATGGTGCTCCGATGCTGAGAAGTATACACAGAGCCAGTCTGACTTGAACCAAGTCTCTGCCTTCCTGGATGGTTCGCGCACCTTGAATTCTTCTTTGAATGCTCAACTCGACTCGGAGAAGATGACTTATGAGGTACATTTTCTTGGCTGCTTCTGCTTTGCTTTCTTTGCTTCGATGTTCAGTGTTGTTCTTGTTTGCAGGAGGAGAGGCGAACGCTCCTTGCTTCTCGTGACAATCTGGACATATTATATCGCGACGCCAGCAACTCTTTAACTATTCTGGAGAGGAATCATCGCTTCACCATGTCGGACCTGGACCATCATCGGGATGAACTGAGGGCATCCCAAACTAAGGTGTCTTGACTTGGTAAGCTGCTGTCTTCAAAGGATTCTATCATCAAGGAGCTGCGTGCCTGAAAGAAGCTTTACACGCAAGAGCTAGAGGCTGCCCGCCTCAACATCAAGGCCTTAGAGGGTGACTATGCTATTATGAAGGCAATGTGCGACAAAGCCATGGACAAGGCCATTCGCGCCGGGCGGATCGTGATGAGGAGGCCTGGCGTTGTGGTGCCTGAAGACATTGTTGCCGATGTTCTTGCCGTGCCTGCTGTCGTAAGCCGACCTTCTTCTTCTGCTACTCCTATAGCTGAGGCTTCCTACAAAAATGCTCTTGTGCAGTGATTTGCTCGGATAGAAAACACCTTTTCATTGAGTTAGTACTTTTTAGTGAGACAATGTATTATGAATTTCGTGTGCGTGTAATTGTGCTACGTTTTATCTGATTGTTCTGTTAGTGGGGTGCTGAAACCACCCTCGAGTTGCTTTTCTTTGAAGTGCTCCCGATTTGAGTTGATTATTTTGCTAGTAGGGTATAGTGATCACCTTGAGTCATACAGGCGTGAGCTTGTCGTACCGACTTAAGGTGTTTCTGACTCAAGTTGATTGCTCCATTAGTAGGGTATAGTGATCACCTTGAGTTGTGTAAGCGTGAGCATGTCGCACCGACTTAAGGAGTTTCTGACTTCAGTCGATTGCCCCGTTAGTAGGGTATAGTGATCACCCTAAGTTGTGCAAGAGTGAGCATGTCGCACCGACTTAAGGCGTTTCTGACTTAAGCCGATTGCTCCGTTAGTAGGGTATAGTGATCACCTGAGTTGTGTACGAGTGTCGTGCTGACTTCGAGTTGATTTCGACCTAGGTCAGTTGTTGATCAAGAACTTATATGCCTTGGAAAATGGAAGCTTTATTGATAATGAAACCTTCTGCTCACAAAGTACAACTCGTCCTCGAGAGTTTGGAGGCATTGCTAGGGGTAGAATTTCCTAAGGTGCTCAATATTCCTTGAATTCCCCACTTCGGTGTCGTCCATCTGAGTGAGCCGGTAGGATCTCGGTCGCGTGACCTCTGCGACGATGAATGGTCTTCCCACGGTGGTGACAATTTGTGACGTCCCTCCCTCGTCAGCACTCGGCGGAGGACCAAACCTCCCACTACGAAGGATCAATGTCGCACTGCTCTATCGTGGTAGCACCTCAGGGTCTATTGGTATCTGGCTGATTGAATTACCATATTTAGTCGTTCTTCCTCCAGTACATCGATGTCCTCCAGTCTGGTTGCTTCTGCTTCAGCTATGCTTTCGAATGTTAATCTGGGTGCTCCAAAGATTAGATCTGCTAGTAGCACTGCTTCCGACCCATACACCATGAAGAACGAGGTGTTTCCGCTCAAAGCTCGGCTCGGTTGGGTTCGCAGGCTCCAGACTACATATGGTAGTTCCCTGATCTATTTCCCTGCAAGCTTCTCGCTTTTATCAAACACCATTTTCCTGAGTGCATCGAGTATCATCCGGTTGTCTCTTTCCACCTGCCCATTAGCTCTTGGGTGTGCCACTGTTGCATACTTGATCTGGATGTTCCTCTGTTCGCATAAATCAAAGAATTCTGAACTAGTGAAGTTAGATCCTAGGTCGGTGATGATGCTGTTAGGTATTCCAAACCTGAACATTATTTCCTGAATGAACTCCACTGCCTTTGCTGAGGTCAAAGAGGCGATGGGATTATATTCTATCCACTTTGTGAATTTGTCAATGGAAACTAGTATGTGGGTATATCCCCCTTGAGCTTTCTTGAAGGGCCCGATCATGTCCAGCCCCCAGCATGCAAACGGCTAGGTCACAAGAAAGTGCTACTACTTTGATAAGAATTGGCACGCCTCGCACTTCTAAACTAACTCGGCTGCATCATTCTTCGCTGTCGGCCAGTAAAACCTGGACCTAAAAGCCTTTCCTACCAAAGTGTGTGACGCTGCATGCATGCCGCATTGCCTGGCATGAATCTCATCTAGAAGCTGCTTCCTAGTGGCTGAATGAATGCACTTCATGAGAACCCCTCCAGCACCTCTTCTATACAACAGACCCCCTATAATGGTATAGTCGGCCGACTGTCTCGCGATGCGCTCCGCTGTGGCCTTGTCATCCAGTTCTTCCTCGTTTCATATGTATCTGATGATTGGCTCTCTCCAGTCATTGGGATCTGCATCTACCTGATTCAAAACGTGGCATTCCTCCATCTGATCTATAGCGACACTTGGTTGTTGTACGTCTTGGACGAAGACCCCAGTGGAACTTGGGCCCGACTAGATCCCATCTTTGATAGTGCGTCAGCCACTGCATTGCGATCCCTTTCCACATGGTGGAATTCTAATCCTTCGAACTTGTCCTCCAGCTTTCGCACCGCTACACAATATTTGTTCATTGAGTCGGTCGAGCAATCCTAGTCCTTGTTTACTTGACTTATGACCACCAATGAGTTGTCGTACACCATTAATATCTTGATGCCGAGTGAAACAGTGATGCTCAGCCCGTGGACCAATGCTTTGTACTCTGTTGCATTGTTGGATGCTAGAAACAGAGCTAGAGTGCATACTTGAGTTGTTCACCTCCAGGAGCGATAAAGAGAATCCCTGCCCTAGCTCCTTGCAGTCTCAGCGAGCCATCAAAGTATGTCCTCCATATTTCGGCGACCTCTAGGCTTTCCGGGACCTAGTGCTCAGTCCACTCTAATATGAAGTCGACCAATGCCTGAGTTTTTATCGCCATGCGGGGTCGGAACTCTATATCATGTGCTCCGAGCTTACATGCCCACTTGGCTATTCTCCCAACATGTAACACCTCGGGCTTTAAGAGACAAAGCCGGGTGCATCTCATATATGCTCCAAAAAAGACAACATATATAATAACAGAGCGTATAGAGATAAATGTCACAATAATCAGAGTATTTATTACATAACGGAAGTCTTACAAAATAAGATATAAATATAACAGGATCTAAAATCCATCCTTGGCGCTAGAAAGTCAACTGGGAGACACCACCTAGATCGAATCGAACTCCTCGATGTGTGGCCCCACTTGAACCACCTGTTCTTCTTCTGTGGGGGTGTGAGACAGCAAGGGTGAGCTCACACATGTTCATCGCTCAACAAGTTGTGGGGAATAATGTGCATGAACTCACCAAAGGTGGGAGTTCATTTGAAGTGTAAGGCTGATCAACAAAATAAAGGTTGAAGCTGAGCATTGCTTTTCTAAGTTGATCAAAATTTTATTAGCAATTACTAAGTATAAGTAAATACCAAACCATAATAAATAATAGAACAAAATTAATAAATAATCCCATGCAAACGCATATGACAAATTGAATTTAGGTTCCATAATTAATCATGTGAGGGTCCGAGCCGCTCATGACCGTGAGCATGGCTAGTATACCAGTTTTACACACTGTAGAGGTTGCACATCTTTACCCACAAGCCGTGTTACCCATCTGCCAAGGGGTCATGAATCCCATACACCTCTACCAAAGAAGCGAGGTAGGGTAACACTATGAGGCCTTTACAAAGTTCCACTAGCTTCAGAAAACCCGCTACATTTTATAGGAAGCTCCAGTGCAGGAATCCCTTGTGATAGCACTGTTTTCTCTGGTGGTCGCTCCATGTTCCAATTAACATAATGATCTTATCATGAATGTTCATAAATAACATAACAGAATAATAGGAACATGGATATAATGAAATATTAACCCGAAAACCATGTAAAGCAATAGCATAACTACCCAATGATTCAGGGGTAAACAAGGTAAAAAGATAAACAGACTAGGGTGACCAATTGGGTCCCATCAAAATTAAACCTATGCATGAATAAGTGATAATAAAGAACATTATTGGGTAACAAAAGTGGATCAAGGACACAACTTGCCTGGCACTTGAGATTCTAGTTACCAGGATGATTCTTCGCATCCTCGAAACCTCATGCTAGTCGTAGCAATACAAACAAATATGGTATAGATAAAATCAACATCACACCAAACATGAGAACAAATTAAATAATAATGATCTACGCGAAGCTACGAGATCGTGGGAACGAGAACCACTAAAATCGGAGTTACGGGTAAGGAGTTATGATTTTATAGAAGATCTGTGTGATTAGAATATTAAACTATATTATAAATTGGTTAATATAAATCATATAAGAGGTTATTCTATAAATAATTATCTCAACATTAATCTAAGTTATAAATTGACCATAGATCATATTCTAGTAGATTATAATGATAAGCAGTTTAACCAACATAAGTTAAATAAAGACCTAATTATAAAAGAATAAGACATGGTATAATAAGTGTTGTTATTGCATAATAAATATTTATACGGGACTGACGCAACTTGAACGGATCAAATCGGAGTTAAAACAGAAAAGTTATGAATTTCCAAAGTTTTTATGTATTTAATATGACATTAATTAGGAGATCAATTTTATTATTGTTTTCATGTCAAAACAGTGGCACTATTTTATAGACAATAATGTTATAAAATTATAGGAACTGAAATGGGCTAAAAAGGAGTTAATATGAATTTTCTATGAATTAAATAAGTCCTAAAATTATTTGCACACTAGAAATTCATTTCCTATATTTATTTATCAAATCCCCACGGTTCTGGATTGCACGCAGGATTTTGGAGTTCTACGGGGTTCTCTCTTCAAAATTCAGGACTCAATTGCTATGTTCTTTGCATATAGTTGGACGACGGGTTATTTTCTACGAAATCCGAGGTCTCTTTTGCAAAAGAGACAGGCTAAAGAGGGTATCCTACGATCAGATCCGCACGATCCCAATTCAACGGTCTAGATTTAATTAAGCACACTCCGAAACGGTACGCAATCGTGACCCTAGGATCAAGGATCCACGGCCAGAAATCCCTCTCTTGCCCTAAACTGCTCTATCCCTTGGATCCAAAATTCACGGTCCGGATCAAATCTCTGAAACGATATGTTGGTTACTCTAATCAGCGTTGTCCCTGACCGAATCAATGGCGCATGGCTATCCTCCCTAACTAGCCGAGCTAAACGGCGGCACGATTTCTCCCCGCGGCGAAAGGGTTGGCCTGAGTTCAGCCATCCGGCGCACCAGTGCCCAAATTGCATGCCTAAGCTATTCATCATGATGTTGGGAACAAGGCAATTCGAAACGGAGAGGACTCACCGACGGTGGAGTAGCAGTGGACTCGCCCCACGACGACATGCGACACCGTGATAGAGGTTCGACACCGACGAGTAATTCGCGATGCTCTGGTGGATAGTCGCCGCCGGGGAGGCCACGCATACAACCCCGAGGATCGAGTGAAGCTCTATGGTATTTTTTTGGGGCCCAGACGATGGTGGCGTCTATCAGGGCACCATGGCGGGGCCACCGCGATTCTGGTGACCAGGCGAGGTAGGGTCGTGGCGGAGGGGCCCGGCCACCAGAGGGAGCTCACCAGGGAGGGCTACCGAGCCAACTTGGCAGGGACTCACCCGCCGAGGGGATGAACGGCGTCTACACAGCCCTGGGAGATGTGGCCGGGTAGGGAGCGACCATGGTATTTATGGTTGAGGCCACGGGACTTGCATAGGAACGCCTAAACATGGGTTGTTGTGAGATCGGCGCGTGCGGCGATGGACTCAGGCACTCGGCTGTGTTCTGTTGGTAGAGATGGAGCTGACCATAGGGGCCCACATGTACGTGAGACAATGGTGAGTAGGGGCTTGTGGCTGGGACATGGGTCCCACCTGCCAGACATATCTGGCAAGCGCCGCGCGGGGGATGATGGACCGCAGCGTTGGTTGGGCCGCGCAGTTTAGATGGGTCGCGCGCGCGTGTGAGAGAGCAAGATGGGCCGCGCGAACCAGGGAAGGAAGCTAGGTGGGCCGAGGCCAGGAATTGGTTCTAGGTTGGCTTTCCTTTTTCTTTTCTTTTATATTTTCTTTTCATCTTTTGTTTTTAGGATTCAAATTTGAATTTAAATCTTGTTATGAGATTCACCCTTGATCAAAATGTGCTAATTCAAATATTAATGGAAGGGAAATATATTCTTGTTTATATATTTATTTTATCTCATTTGCATAGTATTTTCCTCCCTTTCCTATTTTCTATTTTATTTTCATTTATACTTTGAGGTTAAATTTATGTGTTCAGTAAAGTACCTCACAACAAAGTCATCGGTGAGAGATGCACTTTTCTTTATTTAATTATTGGTTGCTTAATTAATTTAGTAACATTAATTGATTATGAGAAGAAAAGATCCAAATGAATTTTCCAAGGGATCCAACAATGCTCAAAACACTATCATAAATATATTTGTTTATTTATTTTATTTATTTATTTATACTTTTTCTCTCCAGTTTTAAGGCTTTACAAATCCTACCCCCTTAACAGAAATCTCGTCCTCGAGATTTGTAAGGAAAAGGTATATACTCATATTGTCTCAACACATATGCACAAACAAAAATCTTAGCATGATGCATAATTTATTAGCAACACATGGGGTCAATTAGACCTTATTATTCCTCCAAAAATAGTATCATACCAACTAGTAACATTTAGGTCTTATAAATAGTAATAATATATATATTTATGTAGCTTGGTGGAGCTGGTGATTAGGAAAGCATGGGTGTATATATGTATGTCCACTTTATTATGTAGGATAGAAGATTCCTTTAAAGCATAGATAGGTTTGAGCAAGAAAGGATAGCGTAAGGGAACACTCCATCCAAGATTGTGGATCTTGATTCCTTTGAAGATCTGGCTTGATTCTTATCCTTCCTTGATTTGATGAGGTTGATCATCTTCAATCTTCGTTCTTGAAGTTGTTATCCGAATTTGGAACATGTAGTGAAGGCAGATTCTTAGGTAAACAAAATAGGTTAATAGGTGGTTATGAGTTAAATAAGTTTAAGTGGAGTCTGTCTTGTTGTTTTGCTTCTAGATTGGTTGGATATGACTAGATTAGACTTGTTAAAGTTAGATAGATCTACCAGGGTAAGATAACATATTATTAGGATATGATAGAATCTTTTGAGAGTATGGATCATATGATGTAGGTAGGTCAGCATCTCTGTTAGGTTAAAACAGAGAGGTTATGCAACCATCGGATGGTTAAGGTAGTTTCATGAGGCGGAGTTGGTCGGTCATTCTTAACTTAGTGCAGAGTGAATTAAGTTAAAATATTTTATAGGAGTAGAGTCTAATCCATTTTATCGATATTAATTCTCCTGTTAAGCAACTTACATTAGATTAGCTCAACTTTAGCCTTCGTTAGGTTAAATATATCTATCACATTAGATCAGATCTGAGTATGACTAGCTTCGACTAGATAAGATCCAATTAATTTGGGTTAGATCATGGTTGTTATCCCATAATTAGATAAGCAAAGTGGTTGGGGTAATTATACCTACTAGGACATGAATCTATTAATGTAAGAGAGTATCTTTTAAGATAATATGGATCTATTAAGATAAGAGAGAAATTTTTTTAAGATAAGAGAGAATATTTAAGATAAAATGAATCTATTAAAATATATTCTAGTGGGGGATATTCTTAGTTGATCTAGTTTATCTTATGAATTCTATTAATGTCTATATGTATATGTAGATGTAATTGTGGACATTACTCAACAACTCATCACACTCAATCAAAGATCCAAATCAAACAAGTATCATAAGAACAAGCACTCAAGCGTATAGATACCTATAAAATAATTTTGTTTTTGTTCCTAAGAGTAGGTCTCCTATTCCTAAAGTCACTTTAGGCACAAGATTTCAAAAGTGTGAAATCCACATTTGTCTTTAGAAAGAAAAGGTATGAATAATCAGAGTAAAGCAGAAATATATGAGAAAAGATTAAGATAAGTTTAGAAAAGAATCAAAGTAGCAGAGGTAAGGTTAATCAGAGTAGAACAGTAGAAGGTGAAATAGAATCAAGATAAGTACAGAAAGAATCAGAGTAAGGTAAGTAGGTAAGGGTTTGTCCATTTCTATCTAGGTTTCGTCCTACAGTCAACATTTGCTCTGATACCACTTCTGTAATACCTCGGGCTTTAAGAGACAAAGCTGGGTGCCTCTCATACATGCTTCAAAGAAGACAACATATATAATAATAGAGTGTATAGAGATAAATGTCACAATAATCATAGTATTTATTACATAGCGGAAGTCTTACAAAATAATATATAAATATAACAGGATCTAAAATCCATCCTTGGCGCCAGAAAGTCACCTAGGAGACGCCACCTAGATCGAATCGAACTCCTCAATGTGTGGCTCCACTTGAACCACCTGTTCTTCTCCTGTGGGGGTGTGAGACAGCAAGGGTGAGCTCACACATGTTCATCCCTCAATAAGTTGTGGGGAATAATGTGCATGAACTCACCAAAGGTGGGAGTTCATGTGAAGTGTAAGGCTGATCAACAAAATAAAGGTTGAAGCTGAGCATTGCTTTTATAAGTTGGTCAAAATTTTATTAACAATCACTAAGTATAAGTAAATACCAAACCAAAATAATAGAAGAAAATTATAAATAATCCCATGCAAATGCATATGACAAATTGAATTTAGGTTCCATAATTAATCATGTGAGGGTCTGAGCCGCTCATGACCGTGAGCACGGCTAGTATACCAGTTTTACACTCTGCAGAGGTTGCGCGTCTTTACCCACAAGCCATGTTACCCATCTGCCAAGGGGTCATGAATCCCATACACCTCTACCAAGGAAGCGAGGCAGGGTAACACTACGAGGCCTTTACAAAGTTCCACTAGCTTTAGAAAACCCGCTACAGTTTATAGGAAACTCCAGTGCAGGAATCCCTCGCCTGACCGCCATCGCAGCAAAATCAACCCAAGGACCTCCCTACACTAACCACTCCCCTACTGCCCTTGCCCCTTTCGGGTAAGGTAGTCATCCACTAGCTTTCCTAATTAATCAGCCAAGGGCGTCCCATTAAACCCTTGTGGTAGCACTGTTTTCCCGGGTGGTCCCTCCATGTTCCAATTAACATAATGATCTTATCATGAATGTTCATAAATAACATAACAAAATAATAGGAACATGGATATAATGAAATATTAACCCAAAAACCATGTAAAGCAATAGCATAACTACCCAATGATTTAGGGGTAAAAATGGTAAAAAGATAAACAGTCTAGGGTGACCTATTGGGTCCCATCAAAATTAAACCTATACATGAATAAGTGATAATAAAGAATATTATTGGGTAACAAAAGTGGATCAAGGGCACAACTTGCCTGGCACTTGAAATTCCAGTTACCAGGATGATTCTTCGGATCCTCAAAACCTCGCGCTAGTCATAGCAATACAAACAAACATGGTATAGATAAAATCAACAACACACCAAACACGAGAACAAATTGAATAATAATGATCTACACGAAGCTACGAGATCGTGGGAATGAGAACCACTAAAATCGGAGTTACGGGTAAGGAGTTATGATTTTATAGAAGATCTGTGTGATTAGAATATTAAACTATATTATAAATTGGTTAATATAAATAATATAAGAGCTTATTCTATAAATAACTATCTCAACTTTAATCTAAGTTATAAATTGACCATAGATCATATTCTAGTATATTATAATGATAAGCAGTTTAACCACATAAGTTAAATAAAGACCTAATTATAAAAGAATGAGACATGGTATAATAAGTGTTGTTATTGCATAATAAATATTTATACGGGACTAACGCAACTTGAACGGATCAAATCAGAGTTAAAACGGAAAAGTTATGAATTTCCAAAGTTTTTATGTATTTGATATGAGATTAATTAGCAGATCAATTTTATTATTGTTTTCATGTCAAAATAGTGGCACTATTTCATAGACAATAATGTTATAAAATTATAGGAACTGAAATGGGCTAAAAAGGAGTTAATATGAATTTTCTATGAATTAAATAAGTCCTGAAATTATTTGTACACTAGAAATTCATTTCCTATATTAATTTATCAAATCCCCACGGTTCTGGACTGCGCACAGGATTTTGGAGTTCTACGGGGTTCTCTCTGCAAAATTCAGGACTCAATTGCTATGTTTTTTGCATATAGTTGGACGGCAGGTTATTTTCTACGAAATCCGAGGTCTCTTTTACAAAAGAGACAGGCCAAAGGGGGTATCCTATGATCAGATCCGCACAATCCCAATTCAACTGTCTAGATTTAATTAAGCACACTTCGAAACAGTACACAATCGTGACCCTAGGATCAAGGATCCACGGCCAGAAATCCCACTCTTGCCCTAAACTGCTCTATTGTCACACCTAGTTTTGGAAGGCAAACCGAATGCAAACCATGTATGTGCCAGGATCAGAAACTCACGTACACAACGATTACATAATTGGACATCATCACACAATGCTTGAAATAAATAGCGGAAAGGTACTTTATTACATCAAGATGTCCAAGACATCCATAGAGTCTAATACATAACCATTGTTCAACATAAATATCAAAGTGCGGAAATACGAAATGTAGATGCTAAGCCTACAAAGTGAGTACAGTGGGGGTTTGCTACTAAGAAAGAACTAGAACTTGTCGTAGTCCTGAAACTCCTCAAAATCTTCCATGTTGCCAGCATCACCTCCTGAGCATTGAGTACAGTGGGGACAACCTAGGGTGGGGTTGTTTGTAAAGCAAGGGTGAGTACACATCAACATACTTAGCAAATGTCCCGTTTGGCTAAAGTGGACTAGCTGTATGTGGGGTTGAGGTCAAGTAGTTGCTTTTAAGTTAGTCAAGTATTTATTATTAGTAGTAGAGCCAACTTTTAGTAATAAACCCAGTTATTACCCAAAAGTACTTCCTCAAACAAGGAAATACCAGAGATCAGATTTTATTATCAACATTCTTAGTCATCATCATAAAAATATCCAAAGTTCTTCTAATCAAAGAGGATCCCAAGGCTGCTCTTAACCGTGAGCTCGGCTGATATACCAGTTTTTAACAACCGTGATCCCTTTTCAGCCTGGGTTGTATAGACCCGATCTTCACTACCAAGGTGATCCCTTTTCAGCCTGGGTTGTACAGACCCGATCTTCACTACCGTCTGCAGAGGTTGTACACTTTACCCAGAAGTCGTGATCCCTTTTCAGCCTGGGTTGTACAGACCCGATCTTCACTACCAAGGTGAATGACCAGAGATACACTACGTAGCCTTTACAAAGACTCCCCTGCTGCATAGCTACTAGTTAGGTTTCGCCAGTCGTACAAACACAGTACACCTCCCCAAGGTGGGTGACTAACAAAACCAAATCGAAAGAACCTCTGCACCCCAACCTTGGCAGAGCGAGCACTACGCCCCGGCCCCCATTGACGGCCCTCCGGCAAAGCCAACTACACCCCCAGGTTCATCCAATTAATCAGCTAAGGGAGTCCCATTCCACCCTCATGGTTGTACTATTATCCCGGGTGGTCACTTCACGAACAGGTCCTTACAGAGAGGTACTCAGGAAAAAGGCCTAATCCCCCTAAGGTATCACAATATCATCCACATGATCAGGATAACAGTATCGTACCATAAATGTTCACATCAGGTTCATTGATTAAAGTTAAGGCAGTAGCAACATGCTAACCATGATAACCCAAATGGTAAACAAGGTTAAGGTAAGTACAGACTAGTCAATCCTTAGGTTTCATAAAGTAATGCAGGATAGTGAATTATAAAGTATGTAGCACATAATAGGTCAAAGGACACTTGCCTTCACCAGGTTGTTGCTCAGGGAGGTCTCCAACAACACACTCGGGAATCTCGGACTGCTCGTTGTCTAAATAAAGCGAGCATGCATTCAATACATTTGGAAAGTACAAATGAACATCACACCAAACAGGTACAAACACTGGAACACATCTTAAAAAGACACATTACTACATAAGGGATAATGAACTATAACATGAATCATAACATAAATTAACTTCATTTGGAAATAAATTATTATTTCCCTAAGTGTTATTTACAAGTACATAATCATAGATCAATTTATTTTATTATGACCTATAATTTAGAACAGAGATGAACTCATGCAAAACCTATCATTAATCTCACAAGTTTAAACATGATTAAATCTCTAAAGTTCTCCTTTTATTTATTTTATTAAATAAATAAAACTACATGTATATTAGTTCATACTTAATCATTAAAATTAGAATGTGCAGACAATAAATGAAACCATCTTATTTAGACAGAGAATAATTTTATGAACATTTTGCAATTTGAATCACTAAATTTGGAGTTCATATGCAAAAGTTATGAAATAAACAAGTTTGAGAATCCAAAATATGAAAATAGGGCTAAATCTATGAATATTTAAAAGTCCAGGGCTAAATCTACAAGATTACAGGGGGCTACGTGTGAAAACCAGGGACGGCGGGTTGATTTTCAATAAACCGAGGGTCTCTTTAAGAAAACTACCACGTGAAGGGGTATCGGGTGAATCTAATCGTCAGATCTAAAACCAACGGCTGAGATTAGATCTGCGACCTAGGGCGCGTGCGCGGGGGCGGGCGAGTGCTGACAAGCGGGCCAGGGAGTGTCAGCGACAGAGGGGGCGAGCACGCTGACCAAGCGGGCCTAGCACCAGGGGGCTTGGGCGCTGACAGCTGAGCCAGGGAGTCAGGGCACGTGGGCGCGAAGTGATATCCTGGGGTCCAGGCCGTTCAATCAAGATCAGACGGAGGGGGTCCGAGGGGGGTCCGAGCCATTCGATCAAGATCGGATGGGGGAAATCAGAACGGGAAGGATGAGTGGCTGCGGGCGGCGCTGACAGGCGGGCTAGGGCGTGTTAGATGTGCGTGCGCGAAGCGGTATCCCGTGGTCCGGGCCGTTCGATCAAGATCGGAAGGGGGAAATCAGACCGGGGAAAAAGACGTGCGTGAAGTGGCGCCGCTCCTCTCCGTGGCGGTGAGGTCGCTGGAGTTGAGGCAGGCACGAGCTATGGTGGCTTCGGGGTCGCTGGTGTTGGGCAGAGAGGAAGAGGGCACCACGGTGAACTCAATGGCGGGGAAGAGGCCATGAATCCACGGGCAGAGAGGGGAGAACGGCGGTGAGAAGGTCTCAGGTAGGCCAGAGAAACTCTGGTGAAGAGTCCCGGCCACGAGAGGGGTCCTAAGGCACGCTAAGGCCTTGGCTAACTTCAGCAGAGGCAAGGGTGACACAGAGACCTACTCCGGTGAACTAGACCGGATTGAATTGGCCGGCCACCATGCGAGCACGGCGGACCGCCGCAGCCGAGCACCGACAACGGTGAAATTGGCCGAACACAGGGCGCAATAGGGGATATTGAGCACGTGGACGGGTGTCTCACCTCGGCCATCCAACTCGCCGGAGACTGCCCCAAGCCTCCCCGAGATCCGCCCCGAGGTGAGACACCCGTCCCCGTGCTCAATTTCACCTATTGCGCCCTATGTTCGGCCAGTTTCACCGTTGCAAGTGCTCGGCCGCGGCGGTCCGCCGTGCTCGCACGGTGGCCGGCCGATTCAGCCTGTTCTAGTTCACCGGAGTAGGTCCCTGTGTCACCCCTGCCTCTGCTGAAGTTAGCCAAGGCCTTAGCGCGGCATAGGACCCCTCCCTGTGGTCGGGATTGTTCACTAGAGTTTCTCTGGCCCGCCCGAGACCTTCTCACCGCCGTTCTCCCCTCTCTGCCCGTGGATTCATGGCCTCTTTCCTGCCATTGAGTTTGTCGTGTCGCCCTCTTCCTCTCTGCCCAACTCCGGCGACCTCGGAGCCACCCTAGCTCGCACCTGCCTCAACTCCGGCGACCTCACCACCGCGGAGAGGAGCGGCGCCGCTTCGCGCACCTCTGTTTCCCCGGTCTGATTTCCTCCGTACGATCTTGATCAAACGGCCTGGACCGCGGGATACCGCTTCACGCACGTGCGTCTGACACGCCCTGGCTCGCCTGTTAGCGCCGCCCGCAGCCGCTCATACTTCCCGGTCTGATTTCCCCTGTCCAATCTTGATCGAACGGCTTGGACCCCCCTCGGACCCCCTCCATCCGATCTTGATCGAACGACCCGGACCCCAGGATATCGCTTCGTACCCGCGCGCCTGACTCCCTGGCCCGCTTGTCAGCGCCCAAGCCCCCTGGCGCTGGGCCCGCTCGGTCAGCGTGCTCTCCCCCTTTGTCGCTGACACTCCCTGGCCCGCTTGTTAGTGCTCGCCCGCCCATGCGCGCGCCCTCGACTGCAGATCTAATCTTAGCCGTTGGTTTTAGATCTAACGGTTAGATTCACCTGATACCCCTTCGCGCGGTAGTTTTCTTAAAGAGACCCTCGATATATTGAAAATCAACCCACCGTCCCTGGTTTTCGCACATAGCCCCCTATAATCTTGCAGATTTAGCCCTGGTCTTTTAAATATTCACAGATTTTGCCCTAATTTCATATTTTGTGTGACACCCTAGGTGTCTATTTCGCGTTATGTCGGGAGATTTATCCTAATCTCGAGTGCTCAGTAAAAATTTCTATTCTCGCTCGCTTATGTCTCTGATTATCCAGATTATTCATCCACATTTCACCAAGTTTGGAATTATTCAATCTCAAGAAGAACCAAATTTGGAGCCTGTTAAAACTTTTATTCTCGACGCGAACGCAAACTCGAAAATCATTCTCGACTTATAAATCTCATCTGAAGCTCATTTAATCAGGCGCTCGACAGTTGCTAGTCGAGCTATGTCCGAATCAAATTCCTCGACCTTCATCCATGTCCAAATATTTTATCTGGGTCCATATTCTCGAGCGGAATCTCTAATGCGTCAGCTTCGAAATCAATTTTACCAAACCCGACTTGCTAATACCGTAGCTGATCTGAATCCGAAAACGTAAAATCAAAACTCACACAAAATGGCCAACCTGAATTCATGACAACGGTATTTTAGTGAGCCACGGATAAAAATGGTGCGTAATTTTAAGTTTTGACACGAACAAAAGCGACTATAAATTTCCAATGGAGCAATTTTACATTCGGCACAAACTAAATCGGCACAAATTTATAAGAACAACTCGCATCCTTTGATCGTAAATCTGAAAGTGTGGTCAAATCTTGAGTTAAATTTACTTTGCAAACAGGGCGCAAGAAATTTCGCTAGACGACGCTGAGCCGATCTTTCTGGCAAAATCTGAGCTTTCTCGTCCATCTCGATCACGAACTATTAAATGCGAAACACGTTAATAGTTAATTAAATCAGAGATAGATTAAGACTTTAATTATTTATTTCTTGATTTCTCTCGTGTGTCATGTTAGTAGTGTTGCAAAAAAAAAGAGATGGAAAACACACGCACACAACGCACACCACCCTTCTCCCTACATGCACGCCAACACCTGGTCCTGGCGCTCGGCCCCATGCTCTCTGCGCCAATGGCCTGCAGCAGCTCCTTCAACCAGTGCCGAGCGACCGCGCCTCTAGGCCAATGCATCGCGCCGCCTAGGTGAGCCAATCGCCTGGCAGGCCACACCCTCTATAGCCCTCGAGGTCCCCCGTCGTCTTCCTTCCACGCCATTTCCCTACTGACGCTCCCACGCCATCGCTCTCCCTCCTAGCGTCTTCCCCCTTCCTCTGCCAGCGCAGGAGCTCCAAGCTCCCATGCCGTCGAGCTTCTCCCATGGCGCTAGCCTCTCTCCCATGGCGCCTCCACCTCCCTGCGTGCTCTCTGCTCTTTGCTCCACGGCCAACAGAGGCCAGCGGCGCCCTTCTTCCCCAAGAGCAGGGAGCAGCCGCTCCCATGGATGGCGCCCAGATTTTTCGCGCCCTCAGCCATGGCGCACCTCATTCCCTTCCTCAAGCCAGCGCCCTCCCCCAAGATCTTCGTGCACAGGGCACTTCTCTGGTGCTGGGACAGCCTCACCACTCCGCCTCAGCTCTGATGGTTGGTGCTCGCGGAGGTCTTCCATGGCGTTGCCTCCCTTCTCCATGGCTCAAGCCCGAGCTTCCCCATGGCGCTCCCTCCCTGCAGGTCACCAGACTCACTCGACGCCAGCCATGGTTGCCTCCCTCTGCCCCCTGTGCTCGGCGCCCCTCTCTGCACCTCCCTCGACGGCTCCCATCTCCCTGCAACCTCCACCGCCGAGCCCCATACGACTTCCATGGCCGCTAGCCCTCCCTGCGAGCTCTCTGCTCAGCTCTCCTGCTCCCATGGTGTCTAGCACCTTTCTCTGTCCTAGGCGCAGGGTGCCACTACGGCCTCTGCTCTTCCTCCATGGCTCCCTGTCGCATACACAGCCAAGCTTCATTCTTCCATGGCGCCCAGACATTCCAGCAGCGCCCTCCCAGTTCCTCTTCCACGCAGCGCAGTCGGCTCCCTGTCCATGGATGCAGCAGCTTGGCCCTCCTCTCCATGGTGCCCCCATTCCCTAGCCGCTACTCGCCCCGACCACACCGCCTTGGCCTGACCTCTGCCCCCCACTCTAGCTCGCCGCCCCTCTGTTGCAGACCAGCGCCCCTGCTCCTATCTCCAACCCTTCCTCGCTGTTCTCCGTGGAGCATGCCGGCTATTCGACGAAATGTCCAGCTGCTGTCGCAGGCCCCCTGCCTTTCCCCTCGCGGCTGTAGCCTCGACATCATCGTCGAACCTTCCTTGTTGCGCCTTGCACCATTGACGTTCCTTGGGCGTTCGATAAAATGCCTAACCGAGTAGCTTGTCTTGGGCAGCCCGTTCGCAATGTCGTCAACCCTCGGTGAGACACCCTGCTGCCCTTGCTACTATTATATATTTTTTGTGTGCTCGGTAAAATGTTGAACTGTTGCGTGTGTCTAATCGCAGCTAGCGATCGACGCTGCGCTTCGCGCTGGGCCATTCGGTGAAATGTCGAGCCTTGTGGACAGCCCATGTGACTAGCCTTGATTCGTCCAGGTTGTTCACTTGGTAGTTTGTGGATTAATCTAATTAAGCTTTGGTCGATGATGTGCATGTGTGTAACAAAAAAATGTTTTGGTATGGATTGAAGTTTGTGGCGAAAGAAAAAGAAGTAGAAAAGAACTCAGATGTTTTTATATTTCGATAGGAATATATGCGATGTGTTGTTTGACGCGAAGACTAAGTTTAAATAAATAAATAAATACATGCGGATCATGTTTTAGGGAATGCATCGTTAGGTGTCTACGTGAAAAGTATATTTGTTTTATGCATGTGATCGGTGATTGTGATAGTCGATGCAAATGAGGGTATGATTAATCCTGTTGGAGTCATTGGTCCGGTTGATGTCTTGTGCGTAATATGGGGGCACGTAGGTGCGTGTGTGCTGTGGTGTATTATAGTAGCGGTGGCGTCAGATATTTGATTGAGGTGTGCGGGTATATGTCGTAATATGGTTGGACTCGCAACGAAGAAAGATATATGTATTGTGTAGCACGACGCTTAGGTCGCTATTATATAATCGTGTGCAGGATGCTCATGATGGTCGTGCGGTTGACGAGTGATGTAGGGGCAAGCCAAGTAGCCTTCGCTTCCCCTGTAATTATAAGTCGAGTCTATATGTGTTATGCGTTCCCTTAAATTATGCTTCACATATAGTGTATGATTGTGTTTAGGACTTTGAATGGATGTTTTCGAGTGGACAAATAGTTTCCTAATGCAATTATGTGTAAGGTGTTTATAGTGACACTTTATCTCAAAAAGTGTTATGTCTGCGCATAAATAAGAAATAGGTGTATTTTGTTTAGTGTGGATTGATTTTGGGTGCATGTGTCGCAAGAAATGAATTAGTGCGCATATAGACGATGAATGGGTGTGATGAAGTGGTGAGATGCTCCTTTTAATTTCATTCACAGCTCTTGTTAGATGTTGTAGTGAGATGATCGTCGGTTTTGTCGTTGTGCATGGGTTTGTAAGTAGGTATGTGCACGAGTATGGTTTTGGCATAGATTAAAAGTACATGGGGGAAAAAGTGGTACGTATGTGTATGGTAGTCGTGATTGCGTTAACTTGAACAAAGAGTCTCAAGTGCATGCCGTGCTATGGTTGTATTTGAGATAGTAAATTATAAGAGTTGCGCAATATAAGGTTCGATCGAGGTAGTTAATATTGATTGGACTATAGAGAGGTGGTGACATGCCGAAGTAGTCATCGCTTCCTCTGCGGTTAAGTCGAGGTCATGTGTGATGATGCTATTTACGTGATGAATGTGTTTGTTGAATGTATGTGGAAATTTTAGTACACTAAATGACACAGATAAAAAAATAGTAAGTCTACTTGGTAGTCCTCATTTGATTAATTTAACTCTAACAAATGGTAAAGTGTTGGAATAATTCCAGTCGCTAGAACATGGTAATTTTTGAAGTAAATAGAAGCTGAAAATTATTAGTTGTTGTTATGGCCTGCACGCAGTGATTTCCTTGTGTTGTATGTTTGATGAACTAAATTATGTTTTCTGTAGAAAAGCTATATAGAAAAGTTGTAGACAACTTTATTATCTTACTTGTGTTAAAATTTGACAGCCACAAGTCTGACCGTTTAGGAGTTATGCTTTTTACAAATTCAGTAACTGAATCTATCCAATTTCTGTACAGATTTTAGAAACTGCATTGTTTGCTTAATTTAATTTTACAATCTGTTCATGGTCGTTATAATAAAGTTGTAGATGCTTTTCTTATCTTGCTTGTGTTAAAATTTCATAATCATAGGTCTGAGAGTTTAAGAGTTATGAATTTTACAAACTGGTTGTTGTGTTCTGTCCACTGTCAGAATAGATTTCGAAAACTGTAATGTTTGATTTGATTAAGCATGGAATCACTTCTTAGTGATTATAAAAGTTGTGTAGTACTTTTACTAAGCTTTCCAAAAAGTCTTGGATCACTCTTTCTGGTGGTCTGAAGATTAAGTTATGAATGTTTGAAGTGTGAGGACTAAATCTGTCCAGTTCTGGACCGCAAAGCCTTCTAGTATCTTTTACTCTTGATACATGTTAAATCAACCTAAGATATTAATAAATGATTTGTATCCAATTTCATTATCTTTCCAGAAAGTCTCGGATCAATTTATTTGGATGCTTGAATCTTTAGTTGTGAATTTTTAAAGTCGCAAGTCTGAATCTGTCCAAATCTGGACAGAGCTGTCGTATTAGCACTTTTTGACCTTGCTAAGTGTTAAATTGTGTATAGGTGAAAATACCAAAGTTGTAGAGCACTTTTTTAAGCTTTCCATAAAGTCCTAGTTTGCTATTTTTGGATGAAAATTTGAAGAGTTATGACTAAAACAAGTAACTGCTGTGATGCTGTCTAAAAATCTGCAAGTGCTTATTTGATTGTTGAGTTCACCCTGTTTGCTAAAAATGTTTGGTTAGCTCTTAAATACTGTAGACTCGCCATGACTAAGTTTGACATAGCATATGTATCCTGTTTTATATGTTTCTTTTTCTAGTTGATTGTGATGTCGTATTTATGTTGCGTAAGTATCTAAAATGTTGTCGTCTTTTTAATGGTGTTAATGATGAACGCCGATAATGTACGACTAGCTAACGCTTGCGTATAGTGGTTGGGTCGTGCAGTTCAGATGGCCCTGCGTGCGCATATGAGAGAGCAAGATGGGCCGCGCGAACCAGGGAAGGAAGCTAGGTGGGCCGAGGCCAGGAATTGGTTCCAGGTTGGCTTTCCTTTTTCTTTTCTTTTATATTTTCTTTTCTTCTTTTGTTTTTAGGATTCAAATTTGAATTTAAATCTTGTTATGAGATTCACCCTTGATCAAAATGTGCTAATTCAAATATTAATGGAAGGGAAATATATTCTTGTTTATATATTTATTTTATCTCATTTGCATAGTATTTTCCTCCCTTTCCTATTTTCTATTTTGTTTTCATTTATACTTTGAGGTTAAATTTATGTGTTCAATAAAGTACCTCACAACAAAGTCATCGGTGAGAGATGCACTTTTATTTATTTATTTATTGGTTGCTTAATTAATTTAGTAACATTAATTGATTATGAGAAGAAAACATCCAAATGAATTTTCCAAGGGATCCAACAATGCTCAAAACACTATCATAAATATATTTGTTTATTTATTTTATTTATTTATTTATATTTTTTTCTATCCAGTTTTAAGGCTTTACACAATCTTCTCTGGATTTGCTTCTATTCCCCAATGACTGACAATAAACCCAAGTAGCTTTCCGGCTAGCACTCCAAATACACATTTTTCTATGTTTAACTTCAATCGGTAGCGTCTCAAGCTGCTAAAGACTTGTTGTAGATCCTCGATGAAGTTTTCTGAGTTCTCTGTCTTGATAACCACATCATTGACGTAAGCCTCCACTCACTTGCCCCAGTGATCGGCTAAGCATGTTTGGATGGCCCTCTAGTAGGTCCCTCCAGCGTTCTTGAGGCCGAACGACATGGAGTTATAGTAGAAGGCTCCAAATGGTGTGATGAATGCAGTCTTTTCCTCGTCCTCCTTTGCCAAACTGATCTGATAATACCCGGAGTAGCAGTCTAGGAAGGAGAGCATAGAGCAGCCAGCAGTCGAATCAACTACTTGATCTATCCTAGGGAGTCCGAAGGGATCCTTTGGGCAGTGCTTATTGAGATCAGTATATTCGACGCACATGCACTAATCAAGTTTATTCTTTTTGAGTACAAGAACGGGGTTTGCCAGCCACTCAGGGTGCAGTACTTCTCTAATGAATCCTGCCGACACTAGGTGAGCTAACTCTACACGAATAGCTTCTCTCTTGTTAGGCGTGAAACAACGCAGCTTCTGTTGGATCGGTCTCGTCTGAGGATATACTTTAAGTTTGTGCTCGACCAGTTCTCTCGAGACTCCCGGCATGTCCGCAGGTTGCCATGCGAATACATCCCGACTATCTTGCAAGAACCGGACGAGCGCACTTTCCTATTTGTCGTCAAGGCTAGAGCTGATGATGGCAGTCTTGCGTTCATCAGAGAATCCTAGATTAATCCTTTTAGTTTCTCCAATCGGCCGCATAGAGGTCACAGCCTGTGCTTCATTCAAGGGGATCATGAGACTTTCATCCTCTAGTCTACTGCTCGCCTGCGTGGGAAGGGCTACTGGGGGCCCGGCAGCGAGAGCTATTTGGATGGCACCCCGAAAGCATTTCGTGGCGCCTTGGAAGTCGGCACACACGGTGATAATCCCCTGAGGTCCTGGAATCTTCAGTATCATGTATAGTTAATGCAGAATAGCCATGAATTTCACCAGTCCTAGTCTTCCAATGATGGCGTTGTCCCCGCAGTCGAAGCGTGCCACCTCGAACCTCAGGAACTCGGTTCTGTAGTTCTCTAGGGTTCCAAAGGTGACAGACAAGTAGATGTGTCTGAGTGGGTACTCCCCTTCGATCGGCACGATGCCGAAGAAAGGAGTATACAACTCAGTGAAGTCTTCGACGATGACCCCTAGGGCCTGGAGCATCCGGGGGAATGTGACGTTGATGCTGCTTCCCCCATCCACCAACACTTTCTTTACCCAGCTTTTTCGGATCACCAGATCAACGAGTCGCGGATACTTGCTATGGTGATCAAAGTTAAGCCACTGATCAGCTCGACTAAAGGTTATTGCATGCTCCGACCACCGGTAAGGAGCTGGGCCACTGGTTGTGGCCACCAGGACCTACTGATCATTGAGCTTTTGTTGCCTCCTGTTTTCTTGTGCCCCATGACCTCCAAAGATAACGTTGACCTCCGTGTCAACGCGCGGGAAAGCTCCACCTCTTCCCTCTTCCTGCTGCTGAGGCTGCCTGGGCTCGCCAGGCCCTCCTCAGTGGCAAGGGAGGTGGTAGCGGCTAGAATGGTCGGTCGTGCCTGATGGAGTGTTTAAAGTCTCTGAAGTTCCGCAGGGTGTGGTGCATGTCCATGTGGTACGGACACTAGGGCGTCGAGGATTTCATCCAGTGTCTGCACTCCTCCGTGGGGTGCGACATGGGCCTGAGCGGCAGGCAGCCAGGCGGTGTGCACCTCCTCGCGAGGCCTCTTCTCCTAGCGCTTGTCCGGCTGCTGGTTCATGTCCCGCTGTGGCGCAGGTGGCGCGGATTTCGTGCCTCTGATGAGGTCCTGGGCCCACTCATCCATGGTGATGTAGATGTTTGCCTCCCGAAACAACTATTTAGAGGTGGACGGTGCTTTTTGGAGTATGGCACGGATGAAGGCCGAGTCATTGGATCCTCGATAGAACTCTTCATTACGGCCGCCTCAGCGACTTCGGGGATGCGGTTCCTCATTGTTTGAAATCTTTTAAGGAATGATCGGAGGGTCTCATCATTCTGGCGGCTGATGGATTTGAGGTCCCACGGCTGCGCCAGCTTATCGGAGAGAGACTAGAAGTTCGCAATAAACTGGCGACTGAAGTCGCTCCAATCGTCGATGCAGTGCCGAGGTAGATGTTGGAGCCACTGCAGTGCATCTTGCCCTAGGACAACGTGCAAGTATGCCATCATGACGTCCTCTATTGCCCCAATAGCCCGGGCGGCAGTTGTGTAGACGGCCAACCAGCCGCCCGGGTCCTGCTTAGGCTCGTATTTGTCGATGTTGGAGACCTTGAACTTGGGAGGCCACTGGATGGCCTAGAGACACGGAGTGAGCGCAGAAACTCCGCATGTGTCCTCCTGTCGGTATTCATGTCGTCGGTCCCAGGGAGGGAGTCGGTAGTAGGTTGTCTCGACCGTCCGAACGAGCCAGTGGTTGTGGCTGCCACCGACTCAACAAGGGTGGCGCGACTCCGTGCTGGTACGCCATGATCCCGGTCGTATTCCTCCTGGCGCCTTATCTCATTTTCATGCCGTCGGTCGCGCGAAGCGTTGATGGAGCTCCGCTCGTCTCGTTGGCTGTTGATGGCGTGACGCAGGTTGTTCACAGGATGAGCGAGGGGTAGAAGGTGATTAGCTACCTGACTAAGCAACCGCCGATAGCATTCTGCATCTAGGGTTCGTGGGAGGCCGTCGGCTATTTGTGCCAGTACTCCTCCAACTTCACTCGGCGTGTTTAGTGCTCAAGCGAAATCAGGGTATTGGTTCCAAGCGAGGAGAGGGTTCTCTCGCCGAAGCCTGGCATCTTGTTTGGCTAGCTCTTGCTCCCAATCTTGAGCTTGTCGGTGATCGGGGCAGCGGGAATTACACCTTTCTCGGTGCACTCATTCGTCGGGAGTTTCTCCCACCTCTAAGGCTTCGTCTCAGGACACGAGCTATGCCAGATCCCGTTCCTCGGCTTCATGATGTCGCTGCATGTTCCGGTGTCTGTTCCTTCGTCGCCAGGCATCATGCTCGGGAGGTTCCTCCCCTTGCATGGTAGGCTCATCATCGGAGATGGGCGCTGATTCCAATCTCCCCTGGATGAAGAGGATGTCGGGGTAGAAAGGAGCCAGCGCGACGGTGCTCTTCTTCCTGTCCTCCTTTGAGGGTGGAGGTATCAAAAAGGTGGCTCAATGTGTTCTCCTTCCCTAACTCGGGACGTTTATTTCCCTCTTCTGAGTGATCCGTGTCCACTCCTTAGTGGGCGAGGTGGACAATAGAGTTTTTGGGTGAGCGAAACCCCGACCGACCGATCTTTCTTCTCCCGAGGGCTCCTAAACCTCAGTCCGCAAGGGATCATCTTCCCCCGGGCCGCGGGCAGGGGCACTGTCCACTGTATTGCTCTAGCTTCCCCTAGGATTCCCGAGGAAGGCTTTTTCTTGGGTGGATCTGCCATGCGGTGTAGAGTCCCTTCTTCGTCCGCTATGCATGAGATGGTTCCAAAACGGAACATAGCTCCTGGTGAAGAGTGATCTTGTTCTTGAAGGTGATGGCCATTGAGCTAACTTTGATCAACGACACACCCCCTACCTGGCGCGCCAGTTGTCGGTGTCTAGTGTCCGACCGCACACCCGGGGATACCCCCGTGGTGCTTTTGGGTAGGACGGTGTTGCTGATTGTAGCTCTATGGTTCGTGCTAGGAGCACGAGAGAGAGAGACATGGGATTTTCTATAGGTTTGGGCCGCTTTGAGAGTCATAATACCCTACTTCCTAGAGTGGCTCTGTATGTGTGCTGTGTTACAAGTGGTGTCTCCTGAATGGAGAAGGGCTAATGAGATGAAAATGATGGGGTTCCTCCTGGGCCTTATATACACGACCGTGGGGCACTCCCTACGTACATGGTGATTACATTCTTCTAGCATATCTCCTAGCTAATAGTGAACTAACATATCTTATCTTAAGGAGAACCCGCCGACTCTATCCCAAACTATCCCAACATTCAAGGGCGCCGGGTGTGGGGAAAACGGACGGTTCCTTGAGATTATGAGCGATCCGACGGATGATCCGGGAATGAGCCCAATGCCTTCTTGGGTCGGCCCATTTCATTTGCAGTCTTTGCCTCGCCTATGACGAGGCGACGTTGTGGGGCGACTGGTCTGTGGCCCCATGTAAGGGTCTTTCACCTTCTAGTGGACCCGAGGGATATCTGGCCCCCACACCGCTATCCTAGACTAGAATGGTCGCCCTAAGGACTATAGACCCCACTCTTACCTTGACCTTTGGTGTCATTTCAAAAGTTGGTCATCTTGACCAATTCTTTGTTATATTACTATCTATATAATCATCTCACAAAATTTTTATCTCACCTCGCTTTTTGTTTACTTGCTGGTCTTATAGTTATACTCCCACTCTTGTGCTTACGATGTCTTTTGCAGAAGGCCCGTATTAGATGCACTGCACTTAAGTCAGTGATCCCCTTTTTTCCCTCTCTCCTGGCAGAGAGCCCACTGCACCGCACGGTTACTGGTCAGTCTAGCCACCTGGAGAGACTGCATCGTCGCCTGCACGAGGAGCAAGAGCAGCAGGACTCTTCCCCCTTGCCTCAGCAGGAGGTGGAGGTTGGGAGGCAGCCTTCCCCTGCACCTCAACCAGAGATGCCCTCCTGCACCACCACAGAGCATCCCGACTGTTGGAGGAGATCCTAACGGAGACGACGACGCTGGTGGCAGTTCGGGCCACAACACGGAGCTCTCGGAGGAGCAGGAGTAGGAGGGATGGACCACTAGACCCATCACTCGTGGCTGCTCGCGGGTGTCACTTCCACGACGCTCTCAACACCTTGCTGCGTCAGGTCTTCGACCGACACACTTGGTCTATTGAGTTCCGTTGTGTAGTCTACCAGCATCATCGCGGGTTATACCCGGACTAGTGGGAGGCTACTTGCTTGGTGCGCCGCCTGGACGATGATCTCCGGGGTGCAGAGGCCTTCTCAGAACACTATTCTATCACTGAGAGGGATACTGCTGTGGTAGCCTTGTAAGATGCTGCACGACGTGTGCTTTCGCAATACCACTCGTTGTTCAGCGGGGTAGCTGACGGCCTCGACCTAAAATACTACCCTCGCCATTCGACCGGTAGTGCTGGAGGTCTGATTGTCTCGCATGTTGGTGAGGGCAATCCCAGGCTCAACAACATGGTCAACCTGGTTGTCGTGCTCAACAACGAGTTGGACCACGCCCTTGACGAGTTGGGCAAGGTTCGGGAAGAGGTTGTGGAATTGCGTGCTAAGCGCGTAGCACGCCACTATCAAGATGGTGGTTCTCCAACTCTTGTCGGGATTCAGCACCCTTACCGCTCGCCGCCCTGTTGTTGATTTGATTACGACACCCCTAACTGCAGGACCCAGATAGATTTGAAGCCATAGATCGACAGAATCGGAGTCTGTAATAATGCTTAATTCAGTGTCTTAGTCTTAGCCAGTCTTAGTTAGAGTTAGTTTGCTTATCATATGTTTTGATGCTTGTCGTGATGAACTTGTAATGAAGTTGGATCTTTGTAATGATTGTCATCAAGGTGTGGGCATCCTCTACAACTTGGTGTAGTTATTAATAAAGTTAGTTATTTAGTTGGTCAATCCCTTTATTTCCACTTTCCTCTTTATCTAAGAAGTTGGTTGGCTGTGTTGAGAGTCAGTGAAGATGATCAATTGTTTAGTGCTATGAAGATGTCCATATATCTTTTCTTATGCTGAAAGACTGCAGAGTTAGATCTGATATGTGTGTGCTTTCTACAGATGTCTGAGAATAGGCGCAGAGGTGGAAGACATGCTCAGCAGGAGTAGCAGGCACCCTAGGAGGAGGCAGCTCAGCAGCAGTTGCCACCACCACCCCCAACTATTGAGCAGATGTTCCTAATGCAAACCTAAGCAGTCCAAGCAATTGGTAAGACTTAAGCAGCAATGCAGCAGGTGCAGCAGCTGCAACCCCCACCTCAACCTCAGGTGGTAGTCTAGATGCCACAAGTGCCCAGAGATAAGCGGGCAGAGTTCATGAGGGGCCATCAGCCTGTCTTTGCCCATTCTGCTGATCCCATGGACACCAAAGATTGGTTGTGTACTGTGGAGCATGAGTTGCACACTGCTCAGTGCAATGATCACGAGAAGGTTCTGTATGGTCCCCGATAGCTAAGGGGAGCAGCACAGTCTTGGTGGGAGTCTTACCTCGCCACTCATGCCGACCGTGAAGCCATCACCTATGAGGAGTTCAGGGACAACTTCCGTTGTTACCATGTGCCTGAAGGACTAATGATAGTAAGGAAAGAGGAATTCCTAGCTTTGAAGCAAGGTCCGCTGTCTGTCAGTGTGTACAGGGCAAGTTTCTGCTGTTGTCACGCTATGTGCCAGAAGATGTCAATACGGATGCTAAGAGGCAGTGCCATTTCCTGAGAGGTTTGGTTGACCCCCTTCACTACCAGTTGATGAACCACACTTTCCCTACCTTCTAGCATTTGATCGACAGAGCCATAATGACTAAAAGGAAGCGCTGGGAGATGGATGACACGAAACACAAGATTGGTGGATCTCAGGCCGTGATTAGCAGCCATCCTCGCTACTCAGACAACCCACTTCAGCAGTTCAAGCAAGGTCACCAGCATCAGCATCAGCGTCAGCAGCAGTATCAGAGGCAGTTTCCTCAACAGCAACAACAGTACCGTCTGAACAACCAGCAAGGAGGAAATCCGTATCAGCGCCAGAACAACCAGGCAACTTGCCTTCCTGCCCCAGCAACCAACCAGAACAACCAAGTAGCTCCAACGCAAGGTGGAGGCCGCGCATATTTCCACTTTGGGGAACAAGGCCACTTGGCGAATCATTGCCCAAAAAAATCAACTCAACAGCAGCCAGCTCCCAATGCCCCTGCTAGACAGAATGCATTGCAACAAGGAGGCAACAACCGTGGGCAGCCCCATACCTAGTATGGAAAGGTGAACCACTTGGAGGCCGACACGGTCCAGAAGACCCCAGGAGTGGCACTAGGTACGTTCTCAGTCGAGTACCATTCTGCAAATGTGTTATTTGATACTGGAGCAACACATTCTTTTGTGACTGCATCATGGGTAGAATCACACAAAATACCAGTAGCACCCATGTATCCACCTATGAGGGTTAGTTCAATTGGTGGGAGAACCCAAACAGATAGATTTTTCCCTAGTGCAAGAGTTCAAATAGGGGGATAGAGTTCCCTGCTGATCTAATAGTTATGGGTACCCAGGATGCGACTATAAATGTCATCCTAGGGATGAATTGGCTAACCAAATATCAAGCAAATCTTAGCTATGACAAGAGGATGGTGAAGTTAGTGTCCTTGTCAGGAGAGGAAGTGTTAGTGGACTTGGTCTTGTCTAGACCAAGGAAAGGAAGCTGTCACCAAGTCACCGCCCATATTTAGGAAATCGAGCCATCAGAAGTTATCAACGTAGTATCAGAATTCCTAGATGTGTTTCCCAAGAAGCTACCAGGCATGCCACCTGAAAGGAAAGTTGAATTTGCCATAGAGCTTATACTTGGCACTGCCCCTATTTCCAAGAGAGACTACCAAGTGTTCGGACCAGAATTGGTGGAACTCAATATGCAGATTGATGAATTGTTAGAGAAAGGCTACATCAGACCAAGTACCTCGCCTTGGGCAGCCCCTATGTTATTTGTGGAGAAGAAGGAGGGTACTAAGAGGCTATGTATTGATTACAAATCTTTGAATGAAGTCACTGTCAAGAACAAGTACTCCCTTCCCAGAATTGAAGACATATTCGATTAGTTGATAGGAGCTAGTGTTCTCAAAGATAGATATGAGGTCAGGTTATCATCAGCTCAGGATCCGACCTTTGGACATACCAAGACCGCATTTATCACCAAGTATGGACAGTATGAGTTCACAGTCATGTCATTTGGTTTGACAAATGCACTAGCATATTTCATGTACTTGATGAAAAGTGTGTTCATGGATTATCTCGACATGTTCGTAGTGGTGTTCATTGATGATATCCTTATATATTCCCAGAATGAGCAAGAGCATGAGGAGCACTTGAGGAAAGTACTGCAGAGGCTACAAGATTGTTAGCTATACGCCAAGCTTAGCAAGTGCGAGTTCTGGATCAGTTAAGTCCTGTTCTTGGGTCATATTATAAACCAAGATGGATTAGCTATGGATCCAAAGAAGGTTCCAGCGACTCTAGACTAGAAAGCACCGAAAGTTGTCCGAGGAATCAAGAGTTTCATTGGAATGGCTGGTTACTATCGGTGTTTCATTGAAGGTTTCTCCAAGATCGCTAGGCCAATGATAGCCTTGCTGGCAATGAAGGTTGAGTTCAAGTGGACCCTAGCGTGCTAAGAGTCCTTTGAGACGTTGAAAAGGAAGTTGACAACATCACCGATATTGATTCTACCAGATGTTCACAAGCCATTCTCATTATATTGTGATGCTTGTACACCGGTCTAGGATGTGTGTTAATGCAAGAGGAGAGAGTAGTGGCGTACTCGTCCCGACAGTTGAAGATTCATGAGAAGAATTATCCCACTCATGATCTGGAGTTAGCAGCAGTAGTTCATGCACTGAAGACCTAGAGGCACTATTTGTATGGGTAGAAGTGTGATATCTACACAGACCACAAGAGTCTCAAGTATATATTCACCCAGTCAAAGCTAAACATGAGGCAGCGAAGATGGCTGGAGCTAATAAAAGACTACGTGCTGGAGATACATTATCATCCAGGCAAGGCAAATGTGGTTGCAGATGCTCTGAGTCAGAAGAGTCAAGTCAATATGTTGGTCGCTCACCCGATGCTGTATGAGCTAGCAAAGGAATTCGATAGGCTGAGTCTCGGATTTCTAAACCACACTCAAGGAGTGACAGTCAAGCTGGAACCCACCCTAGAGCAAGATATTAGGAAAGGCCAGAAAGACGATGAGAAGATCAACGAGATTCGACAGCTGATCATAGATGGAAAAGGCCCAGATTTCCGTGAAGACGTAGAAGGAGTGGTGTGGTTTAAGGATAGACTGTGCGTTCCCGACATCAAATCGATCTAGGAACTAATTCTCAAAGAAGCTCATGAGACAACGTATGTGGCTGTATGCGATAATTGTCAGAAGATCAAAGCAGAACATCAGAGGCCCGCAGGTTTGTTGCAGCCATTGCAGATTCCTCAGTGGAAATGGGATGAGATCGGGCTGGACATTATAGTCGGTCTGGCTCACACTCGCGCTGGTTATGACTCCATCTGGGTAGTAGTGGACCGTTTAACAAAGGCAGCTCATTTCAGACCAGTCAAGACCACCTATAATAGCATAGCGTTGGCAGAATTATACATGTCTTGGATTATGTGCTTGCATGGTGTTCCAAAGAAGATAGTATCAGACAGAGGTACCCAATTCACTTCTTATTTGTGGCAACAGTTACATGAAGCTTTGGCCACACACTTGAAGTTCAGTTTAGCTTATCACCCAAAGATAGATGGTCAAACAGAGAGAACCAACTAGATTCTTGAGGATATGCTCAGAACCTGTGCATTGCAAGACAAGTTAGGTTGGGACAAGAGTCTACCATATGCAGAATTCTCCTACAACAACAGCTACTAGGCTAGTTTGAAGATGTCCCTGTTCCAAGCACTCCATGGGAGGAACTGTAGAACCCTGTTGCATTGGGACCAACCCGGCGAATGGCAGGTGTTTGGCCTAGATATTCTGCTTGTGGTAGAAGAGAACATCAGAATGGTTTGAGAGAATCTAAAGACAGCACAGTCCAGGCAGTGAAGCTATGCTGACATCAGAAGAAGAGAATTGAGTTTTGAAGTGGGAGAATATGTCTATTTGAAAGTGTCACCTATCAGAGGAATCAAAAGGTTCAGAGTCAAGGGCAAGCTAGCACCTCAATACATCGGACCATACCAGATCTAGGCAAGACGTGGAGAAGTAGCATATCAACTCAGCTTACCAGAAAGTTTGTCAGCCATGCATGATGTGTTCCATGTGTCTCAGTCGAAGAAATTCTTGCGCGTACCAGAAGAGTTGTTGCCAACAGAGGACCTCCAAGTTAAAGAAGGTCTGACTTACATTGAGAAGCCAACTCAGATTCTGGAGATAGCAGATTGGGTCACTCGAAGAAGCACCATCAAGATGTGCAAAGTCAAATGGAGCCATCACTTAGAGGAAGAAGCGACCTGGGAAAGAGAAGATGATCTGAAAGCCGTGTACCCTGAACTCTTTGCTAGCCAACCCTAAACCTCGAGGGCGAGATTCTTTTTAAGGGGGATAGTATGTAACACCCTGAATTTGGGGGTATAAAATTTCTTTCTAAATATCTACCAAATCCAGGTGTTACCCTTTGTTGCTCTCTAGTCTCTCTCTCCCTTTTTCTTTTGAGTAGAATTAACTTAATTTAGTGAGGGTTTAATAATTTATTTATATCAAAACTATGTGAGTCATGAATTGTTGCATCATGCTGAGCCTAAATTACCCTTTGAATTGATGCACATGTTTGAATTGGTTTGAATTTGAATTGAAATCCCTAGAGAAAATAAAAACAAAAGGCAATAGAAATTCCCTGGAAAAAGAGAAAACCTAGTTCAGCCCAAACCGGCCCAGTCTAGCCTAGCTAGGCCGCGCGCGTGCCCGTGCCGCCTGATAGGTGGGCTCCACCTGTCAGCGGCGGTTTCCTTCCCCCACGCACTCCCTCTCCCCCTCTCCCTCTCGCTATCCGATGGGACTGGGTTGTCGGCGCCAGTCGCCCTCGCCCACGTGCCCCCTTTCTATGTCTGCCTCGTAGGCCCGTCTCGTCGGCGCGATGAGCCGTTTCCCCGCATGCCCGCTCTCCCTCGCTGCACCGTGGGGCCACCCTGCTAGTTCCGCCTTGCCCGTGAACCACCATGGACCAGTGAGCACGCACGTCGAGATCCCCATCCACATCGCCTGCCCACGCACCCTAGCTCCCTTTTGAGCACCGACCGCACCCGCATTCACTCCCCTGCCTCATTTTGCGCAAGCTCACCCTCTCTTGCGCTCTTCTCTCGCCGCTCGCGCTCGCTAGAGTTCTGCAGCCACGCTGCCGACTGTCCAGTCTGCCAGAAGTCGCACCAAGCCGTCCCGAGCACCGTCCTGAGGTGAGGACCTTGTTACCGTGCTCAGTTGCTCTCAATTCCGCCTTGCCTTAGCCAATTTGGCCTCGTCGGGGTTCGGCCGCGCCGGTTCGCTCGCTCGCGCAATGACTGGCCGATTCAGCCCCGCCCTGTGCCCCCGCTTTGGTCCATAGTGTAACACCCTAGTGTTTCTCAGGGTTTTTCCCTCAGTACCCAACTAGTGACCATTATCACATGTTAATTAAATTGAGCAAAAGACACCAAAATTTAGAGGCAAGAACTTAATCAAATCTTTTTCATCTCAAGGAACATACCATAAACACATCATGCACCTCAAGGGAGAAAAATATTCAAAACCCTAGTAATACCCTAATTAAGTCATTGAAAACAAAAAGGGAAGTCAGTGAAAAGACTATGAAAAACATAAAATCATAATATGGACCAATTAACAAAGTTGTAGTACACTAAATAAGCTAAAAATGTAGTAAGGAAGTTTAATCAAAGGAGTTTTGCAAAATTCCCAAAACAGCCCCTTAAGTGAAGATGTAACACCCCAAGTGTTACCAAGGCCCTACTTGTGCCCCTGACTTGTAATCACATGTGTTAAGTGGAGGAGAGGGAGCCCCAAAACCTTGGAAACCCTTGGATTAACTAAGAATGTTAATGACAAAGGCATTACCCAAGCATTATGCAATTATCACCTTGGGCAAGAGAAGATTAAACCCTAGACCCTTCTTGAGCACTTAACTCCCAAAACCCTAGGTTTAAGGGAAAGATTAAGCAAATGTGCAAATCATAAGTTAACCCTTAACCAAAGTTTAAGTAACATTATAATCTACAAAATGCAGAGGGGAAACATTACAAAAAGGCCCCTCAAAGACCCCAAATCCACTCCTTAAGAAGAGAGCACACTAGAGCTCTCTAATCTTCTCTAAGTCAAAAATTAACCCTAATCTAAAGATCAGATGTGTTCACTTAGTAAATGGCGCCAAAACCACTTGGTCTGAGTACCAAAAAGGTGCCAAACTACCTATGGAAACCATTGGAAAAATTTGAACCCGAGCCAAAACCATTTGGCATGATTAGACATCACTTTTGTCTCGGGGTGGACAGTGAGACAACCCAGATTTGGCGTCCGCAAATCTTCTGACCTAGGGCTTATCTCCCCTTGGAACTCACATACAAGAGATAGCCATAGGTGCCAGGAAGATGTCTGTGCCAGATTTTTGCCAAGATTCGCATGTTTGCGATCTCAGCAAGCTTTTGAACATGGGCAGAAGAACACCTCCACGTGTTCGACGTGCATTGAACTCGCTAGAGCACGCCCAGCGCCTGAACCCGCGTGCCCCGCGTCGCTCCAAGCCGAGCCCGTGCCATGGCCTCGCGCCTGCTCCAATAAAATCAGCCAAGGCTTCTGCTGTATGCCCCCGCGCGCTCTCGACCTCACCGGAGCACGAGATCGCCGGAGTTTGCCCTGCACATCGCGTGCCAGAGGCCGCCCAAGCACCCGCCACTATAGACCGGCCAACCGATCCATCCCTCGCCCCGTCCAACCCTCAAGAGAGACTCTGCGTGCCTCGGTGAAGCACCTAGAGTGAGGAATCGAGCTCTGCCTCGCCGGAGACGCCGGATCAAGGTCACCGGACTTCACCCAACCGCCAGCGAACGTAGACCGAGCTCCATGGTGAGTTATTCTTTGATTCCTTGCACGGGTCGACTCATTAGCACCCCGTGAAGCTTCCCATGCCCTTGGATTGACCTATATCGCTGTGGATAGGCTGGAGCACTCGCCGCTGACGAGCTCGCCCGCCTGCGCAAGTGGACCGGCCGATTCCGGCCATCACCGTCGTCGAGCCGTACCTCGTCGTGACCGCAAGGACCTCCCGAAGCCAACCCCACCCTTCGCCGAACCTCCCTCACTGCCAGTAAGTCGCGCCGCCCTTTTTCTTTCCGCGGGTACTATTCAAAAGGGGGGAGGGACCTTAGGGAAGAAGGAATAGAAGTCAGTGGGGTTTTTGAAATGTCAGAGACTCAGATGAATAGTTGCGCAGGGGTATAAGTTAAAGAGTTGGTTTAGGAAAAGCCCAGGGTCCTCGGTGTAAACTAGATTTTCCAGAAAACCTTTTAAACATTTCTAAATTTAATACAAACAGAGCTTGTAAAATTCATAACTTCAGTTTTATTCACCCAATTTGAGTCAAACCAATTTTGTTAGGTTATGAATAATGTGAACTACTTAGGAAAAATATAAAACCCCCTAAGTGTTGCAGAAGAATTTAAAGTTTGGAATTAAATAGTGTTCTGGCCAAAAGCTAAATAAAAGAGGGAAAAATAGTTACACTGTTAGACTAGGGTTGAGAAAAATCAGAGAAGTACTTAATCACTCCATAATCTGTTTAAAAATAGTACATCCCTCAGTACACTAAATTAAGGAAGGATTTACCATCTAAACTTATTTTGGCTCAAAGTTAAGAAAAATAGAAAAGGGGATTTAAAATAAGGACCAGGGGGCAACCACATTTTTGCTAGCTCACTTATTTAATGTAGTTCACTGGAAAATTTTGTTAGACCCTTGTTTAGTACATAAGAAGTGCACTACCTTTTATTTCATGAAAACAAGGAAAACTTAGGGAAAATCTTAGAAAAATAATCCTAAGGAGAAAACACCCCAAACCTTGGGATAACTAATATTTTGTTATTATGAATATAAGAAAAATATGAGTTCTGTTGTTTGATATTTTTCAAATAACAAGTTAGTTATAAGTACTTTTTTTGGCATTAAACTTTAGAAAATCACAACTAAATATCCAGTAGGTCTTTTTCTGTGATTTTTAACACAGAGGCCTAATATCACCTAAGAATCTGGACAAAAATAAAATTTGGTATAGAGATCTCACTTAAATCATAGCTATAGTGTAAAAATGCCCTTTTACACTTGATTTTGTTAATTTTGCACCAGTAGTATCTGAATTAATCTCCACCTCAAATTTTTAGAAGAACCCACAATTGTCAATACTTACCCACTGTAATTTTTATAACATTTTTGAAAAATTTTAACTAACCATGATAGTTCAAAACTGCTTGATAAGGAGCAGTAGAAAGAGAGAGGGAAACTTTGGGAGAAATAGATGAAAGTACAAAACCCCTAAGTATATCCAAAAAAAGGAACCCTAGAGAGAAACACTAAATTTAATACTGTTTTACTATGCATAACCTTTACAATTGTTCATATCATCTTTATGCATATATCTCATGCATTGCATTCGATTGACTGTAATCTCGCCGACGGGGAATACATCCTCGTGCGGGAGCAAGCAGTTGCTCAGGAGGTAGCCTAGGATCCAGCACCAGAGCCTACCCTCAAGGACCTGCCTGCCCTAGCTTTGGAAGGCAAGCCCCAGTTTTATGCATAGCCGTTTATATATGCTATTTTACTGCACTTAATGTTTGTAGGCTTGTACTATGCACTTAAGTGTAGGAGTTGACTGAAACCCTAGTTGCATGAACTTAGGATTTCCTTTGTGATGGATACTAGTATGCTAGGTCGAGTAGCTGCTTTGCTAATTAAGGATCTCGGTAGAAGTCGAGTGATTTTTCTAGCACTCGTGCGAGGTCAGGAATTGGTTGTATCCACTTGATAACAGAATGATGATGGTCTGTGGACACCGATCCATGGGGATGCGTTGTTCACGAGGCGGAAATTGGAATAAGGATTAACGTGCGGATACCTGTGTCAAGCGTTTGAACGTACTAAACACATGCCGAGAAATATAGTAAATCGGTAAGCCTAGTACCTGAGTGAACCTTACACCAGACTTTACCCCTCACGCGACCTGAGACGTGGTCTCCCATTCCGGTTATGGTGGGTACAAGTGCGGTCACTGCACGACGGTAGTCGGGGTCAGTGAGGCATTGTACACCAAGGCGGTGAGCCCTGTTCTGTTAACGAGGAATCGATGGGACGGTTGATGTGTTTGGGGATGGAGTGCCTCGCCACGTCCTGTGTTTAGGTTTACCTTGCAAGGATAAAAACTTGATTTGAATCATCTGCTTCTCGCAGCTAATGAGACTGCTTGATCCATTGTACTGCATTGAGTAACAAGTGGAAATGGGTTGACTTGGTAAAAGATGTTGAATGCTAAATGTTTGATACCATGTATGGTTAGATAGGTACACATTTAGTCTTAAGAGAGTCACACTAAAACTTGAAAAAGCTAAAACTTGATTTTAGACTCATCTAGTGCTTTCTGGCAATCCAAACCCCTCAACCAAACAGCTGCATTCTAGAGATAGAGGAGTAGACTCCTCACACCAGGTAAGTCTAGCTGAGTATTAGTATACTCAGCCTTGCTAATGGCATAATTTCACAGGTTCTCTGGAGGACATGGTTGCTAGAGTGACTTGGCCATCCATCTTGCCACCGGGCTGGACAGTCGAGTGGGACCCTACCTCGGGAGAGGAGGAGCATGAGGAGTGATGGGACAGGCTTCCCCATCTATCCGTTTATTTATCATTAGTTTCATTCCGCTGCACTTCGAACAATGATCACTGCTTTTGTTAACACTCTGATGATGTTGTAATAAACTAATTACTCCTTAATGTTGGTTTTATGTTTTATTGTATTTGCTCTGTGCCTCACCATCGAGTGAGTACGTGGTACTTGATCCTGTTAGTGGCCTCATCGGACTAGATCTAAGGGACTGACGTGTTATTCATATTTAAGTGTGGTCTAGCCTCTAAGGTGGGACTTAGGCACTGAAGTTGGAATAATTCGGGTGGTTCTGCCACAACTGGTATCGGAGCTTGTACTCATGACCTAGAATTGGCTGCCGTGGTTCATACATTGAAAATGTGGAGGCATTACTTGATGGGAACCCACTGCAACATCTATACTGATCACAAGAGCCTCAAGTACATCTTTACTCAGGTTGATCTCAACATGAGGCAGAGAAGATGGCTGGAATTGATCAAGGACTATGACTTGGAAGTGCACTACCACCCTGGAAAGGCCAATGTGGTAGCAGATGCCCTAAGTCGAAAGTCACAATGCAATTGTGTGGTGATGGATTCTCGCATCAACACCCTGTGTGATGAGTTGTGTAAGATGAGAATCGAAGTAATTCCTTCCGGTACCTTGTCTCACATCTCCGTCGAGCCAACCTTGTTAGATCAGATTATTATGGCCCAACTCGGTGACAAGGGAGTACAAATCATCAAAGAGAATCTTAAGCAGAAAGTGGAGAAGTATAGGTGCTTTCGCTAAGACAGCAAGGGGATACTATGGTTTGAAGACAGATTGGTGGTTCCTAAGAATAGGGACCTCAAGAAGAAAATATTGGATGAGGCTCATCTCTCCAAATTTTCCATGCACCCGAGAAGCACCAAGATGTACCATGATCTGAAACCCCTATATTGGTGGACCAGAATGAAAAGGGAAATAACCAAGTATGTATCAGAATGTGACACTTGTCAAAGGATAAAGGCAAGCCACTTGAGGTCAGCTAGTGCCTTGCAACCCCTATCAATACCTTCATGGAAATGGGGTGACATCAGCATGGATTTCATTGTAGGTCTGCCAAACACCTCTCGACATCATGTTTCAATCTGGGTCATTGTGGACCGATTGATGAAAGTGGCTCATTTTCTTCCAGTGCACACCACCGACAAGGCTCATAAGTATGCAGAGTTGTACATTGACCGAATTGTGTGTTTGCACGGATTACCCTGAACAATTGTTTTTGACTGAGGGGCCCAATTCGTAGCCAGATTTTGGGAGCTATTTCAAGAGTCCTTGGGAACCAAGCCGGTAAGAAGTTTAGCTTACCACCCCAAACTGATGGTCAGACCGAAAGGGTGAATCAGATCCTTGAAGACATGCTAAGAGCATGTGCGATCGATTATTGCAAGAACTAGGATAAGTGCCTCTCTTTGGTAGAGTTTGCTTATAACAACATTTATCAATCAAGTCTAAAGATGGCACCTTTTGAGGCCTTATATGGAAGAAGGTGTCGAACACCCCTCAACTAGTCACAGCCCGACGAAAGAGAAATCTTTGGGCCCGACCTGGAGTCGGAAGCCGAAAGAAAAGTCAAAATGATCAGGAAGAACCTAGAAGCTGCTCAGGCTAGGCAAAAGAGCTACCATGACAAGAGAAGCAAACCCCCCCCCCAGTTTGAAGTGGGAGATTTCGTATATCTGAAAGTATCGCCCACAAAAGGAGTGCAAAGGTTTGGGATCAAAGGCAAGTTAGCCCCTCGCTACATTGGACCTTATGAGATCATAGAAGCATGTGGACCCGTGGCATACATATTGAAGCTACCTCCAAAGATGTCTACCATCCACAATGTGTTCCATGTATCCTAATTGAAGAAATGTGTTCGATTACCAATAGAGGTCATAGCAGAACCAGATGTGGAGATAGAGCCAGATCTATCCTACCGAGAACACCCCTCCAAGGTTCTGGATTGCAAGGAAAGATCATCTCGTGCAAGGTCGATCAAAATGTATAAGATCCAATGGAGCAACCATTCGGAGGAAGAGGCTACCTAGGAGACTAAGGATTTTCTGCGCTCAAACTACCCCGATTGTCTAGCTAAGGAAATCAGTACACAACCATACCCCAGCCCCCCTGCTCTCTGAATCCAAATATAAGAAAGATGATCTTAAGATAAACGAAGTTAAGCTATAAAACTAGAACAAAAGGGCTTCCCTCTGAAGTTGCAAAGAGGATGACATCCGAAGAGCAGGTTTTCTAAAATAACCATAATAAGCAAACCAGCACCATGAAAGCAAGCCATAACCTTCTCCTCACCCCTAGAGAACCCCGACCCAAATCTCGGGATGAGATTCTTTTAAGGCCTTGTTTGTTTCTACCGGATTGGTGGGTCAGAATGATTCGTAACCGGATTGCTTCTCTAATTTATATAAATTTTGATTAGATGGAACGATTCCGGGTACAATCCGACAGAAACGAACAAGGCCTAAGGGGGAGGGTTGTAACACCCCAGTGTTACTCAGGGTTTTTCCCTTAGTACCCAACCAGTGACCATTATCACATGTGAATTAAATTGAGCAAAAGACACCGAAATTTAGATGCAAGAACTTAATCAAATCCTTTTCATCTCAAGGAACATACCATAAACACATCATGCACCTCAAGGGAGAAAAATATTCAAAACCCTAGTATTACCCTAATAAGTCATTGAACACAAAAAGGGAAGTTAGTGAAAAGACTATGAAAAACATAAAATCATAATGTGGACCAATTAACAAAGTTGTAGTACACTAAATAAGCTACAAAATGTAGTAAGTAAGTTTAATCAAAAGAGTTTTGCAAAATTCCCAAAATAGCCCCTTAAGTGAAGACACAATAGGAAATTCAAAAAAATTAGAAATCTGAATTTTGACCTCTTCATAAAGATCGACCGCGTTCTCTAATTTCCAAAACTCAAATTCGCATGGTCCAAATATCAAAGTGGTGTCAAATTACCTTGAACACGCCCTAGCAAAGTTTGAAAACAAATCTCAGCCGTTTGACATGATCTTGGCATGGATTTACCTCGGGACACAGCAATTAGACACTGGCAACTTGATGACACGACAACTCACTGTACACGGCCGAAAACCCCTTGGCTCCCACACATAAACGACAAAGATTACACCAGGGAACATATCTTACACAGCAATCTTGCCCAAATTCACGAAGATATGAAGCCTATCGGCGTTAGCACAGGAGTGGAAGCGATGTGCCACATGCTCGACCATGGCTGACGCGCCGGTGCACGCCAGCCCACGTGCCTGCACCGGTCCACGCCCGACTGTGCACCACACCCACGCCTATAAGAGCAGCACGGCCTCAGCCATACTCCCTCCGCACCGGGCCCAGCTCCCCAGAGCCAGCCCGTAGCTCTAGCGACCTCCCCGCGACCCGCCACCACCGCCAGAGCTCGGCCACCGTGGCCAGGCCTCGTCCCGGCCACCTTTTACTGATCCAGTGCATCAGCAAGCTTCCCTAGAGCCTCATAAAGCTTCCTGAAGCAAGAAACTGAGAGCACCCTCACCGGAGATGCCGTTCCACATCGCTGGATTTATTTCTTCCGCTGGCGCGCGTGGCCACGACTCACTGGTAAGCCATAGTTTGCTTACTCATGCCCATGTCTTCCCTGACACTCAGTGAAGCTCGCTGCACGGTTTAATTGAGCTATATCACCGTGGTTAGGCCAGAACACTCGCCGCCGACGAGCTCCCCCGCCTGCGCATGAGGTCCGACCGACTCCGACCACCGCCAGCGACGAGCCGACCATCGACGTGACCGCCGTAACCTCCCCGACCTCCCTAGACGCCTCACCGGAGCTAGATCACCGCAGGTAAGCCTCGCCGCCCTTTTCTCCGCCGCGGTTACTGTTCCAGTAAGGCTAGGAGCGCGGGTTAGCGCGGGTTAGATTTAGGTTAACCCTAGGGGGTTTTCTGCAATGTCAGCGACTCAATTGAATAGTAGACCGAGGACTAGTCTGTAAGGAAAGAAGGAAAAATAGACCAGGGACCTGAATGCAAGATGTTTTCCCTTTCCCTTTTCGAATTTAAAATTATTTAAATCTGCAGCAAACTTGATAAAGGTATAACTTGAGTATTATTCATCAGAAATTTGTCAAACCAATTTTGCTTGGCTCTGCATAATGTAATATGTCAAATAAAAATAATTAATCCCATGTTTTCTGTACTAATTTTTAGAGTTTTGAATTAAATTAGAAAACTGCCCAAACCTTAATAATACAGAGAAAAATAGAAATACTTCTATACTGGACTTGAGAAAAATTATGGAAATACTCACCTAGTATATACACTGTTTAAAAATAATGAACACCATAGTATACAAGACTAAGCCAGAAGTATCCATTAAAGACGATTTCTGCCCAAACTTTAGAAAAATGAATTAGGGGATAGAAAATAGAAACCAGAGAGTGACCACATTTTTCCTAGTATGCCTAAGTGATATAGATCATAGGAAAAATATATGGAACCCTGGTCTAGTGCTAATCTAAGGTTATAATTTTATTTAGGCATTAAGAAGTCAATAAAGGTCATGATTAAAAATATTAGCGTCATCATCATCAGCGAAGTCTCCAGCATCACCCTCTGATCAAAATATTAGCAAAGGTGAGCTCACTTATGGTTGGGGCTCAGCAAGTGGGGGAAAAATAATGCAAGTTAATAAGGTGGGGCTAAGGTTGAGCAGTAAGCATTTTAGTTGGTCAATATTTTATTAACAACACCTGTCTTACTAATAAGTGTGTATCCCAGTATTCCCATTAAACAAAGGTATAAGAGTATATCAAAAACACTTAAGTGAAACCACTTAAGCAAACCATTGGCAGATCATTGGATCTCGATTTATTGTCCATCTTTAAGTTCAATTATCATGTGAGGGTCTAGGCTGCTCTTAACCGTGAGCACAGCTGATATATCAGTTTTACACTCTGCAGAGGTGGCATATCTTTACCCATGAGTCACGATTCCCTTCTAGCCTAGGTTGATCAGACATGTATTCACTTCCGAGGTGAATGGCTAGGGTCTCACTAAGAGGCTTTTCCCTAGAGTCCTCATTATGCAAATGCTGGAAATGGTCAAACTGCATAGAGCACATCTAACATAACCAACTTATAGTTCAGACTGCAAGGTAAAGCTTTGGGAACTATGCCCGTATCCAATCTGCCTGAGCCGGAAATATAAGCGCTTTCCAGATGCCCCGTTCCGGTCGACCACGACCAGCACCCAACATAAGACTTCCCTAGTATTTAGCCAAGGGCGTCCCACACCACCCTCATGGTAGCACTGTTTTCCTGGATGGTCACTCCATGTTCCAATTAATATGCAATAATCTTGTTTAACCATCGAGTTAACATCATAATACCAATTTCATTTATGGAACATTAATATCATAAACAGGAGTGACATAACAATTATTAAGTTGAGCGGTAGCATCAATTTGCAAAGCATAGTATTTTCCTAGGGTAATCAAGGAATACAGTTGGTAAATCTAGGAAATCCTTAAAAGGTAAATCCCATCAAATTATGCAGTATATCCAAAAAGTAAACATTATTATATGCATTAATTGGGTACAAATAGAATATACAGAGGGAGAATCCACTTGCCTTGCTCGAACGTGTCCTATGGGTCGTCCTCGAATGTGTTAGGCTCGTCTAACTCACAGTTCACTTCTAGCATCGATTTCATATCGCACATACAAAAGAATACGTACGCCAAATAAATAAACATACACCAGTATAGGGGTAAACATTCACCATTACATTCACATTTATACATCGCACTTATCACACTCATAAATATGTCCTAAAGCGTAAATACTTATTAACTCATTTATGACTATTATTGCGAGTCAATATTGATGAAATTATGAGCAGGTGCTATAATAATAGTTTTAACTAGTATTAATACGTATTAACATTCTTTATGAAAATAAAGGCTAATTATTTTCTCTATTACTAATAAATAGACTAATAAATTTTATTCCTCTTATTTCTAACTAGAATTTATGCGTATAGCTAGAAATGACTTTAATAATATTATTATTCTAAAAATCAATATAAATCACCAATTGGGCTTTTTATAACCTAATCAAGGTTATTATGACAAAAACAAGTGTTTTACTAATCTTAAGAATTTAAGTGCTATAATCATGAACACATTTATTTTGGCTAGTAAAAATCTATTTTTATTACGACTAGTGGTATTCTTTTAGTTTTCTGCTTTTTTCTAAAAGAAAGTACCAAAACTAATCGGAGATAAATCATATAATAACCTATAATATTTATATTGCCATAAATTTTATACCATTTACTAATTCCATTAACATGAACCTATTAAAATAAACCTATGATTATAATCTTCCAATTAATTTCCAACATTCCTTGTGAACAAAATTAACTATAAAATTACCTATCTAGTGTTTTTATCACCATCATGTGTCTACTAATTTTTATCATACTTCTCTCTAATCCATCATTCTAAAAGTCATCGCATCGAATAACATGAATAATCACGGTGCACTAATTAATTGCATACATCTACCAAAAATCCATAGCGCATATACGTATGAATTCCGATTCACAACATGCTCATATTACAACACAATAATTATGAAATTCTCAAACTAAATTAAAAAGTGATTTCGAAAATACACAAATTTATTTAGGGTCGTCTTCAACCTTAAGCTTGCACGTGTGACGGGGGAGAGTTCGACTTGGGTTCGGTACGGCGGATGGCGTAGCTCCGGCGAGCTCCACGGGCTTCGGCGACAGCCTGGCGAACTCCGGCGACGGCGGCGGTGGCTCTAACGGTGAGGAGCTTGAGAGAGAGAAGGGGGCAAGCTCAGGTAGGGAGGAGGGAGAGAGAAAGGAGCTCGACATATTTATTGAGAGAGGGAGGGGAGAAGAAAGGTTGCGAGGGAGAGAGAGGGGCAGTCGGCAGGTCTTCATGAATGCCATTGATGTGTCGGTTTCAAAGGAGAGTAATGGGGGAGGAGGATTGGTAGAGTTGAATCTCCATAACTCGCGAAGAAGAAACGGACACGCGGGGCTTCTAGGCGGGGCGCTTGGCGGTCGCTGGGCACGTCGGCGTCGGGTTGCTGCAGGCTCCTAGCGTGGGGAAGGGGCGGCTGCGGCTCGGTCGATCCTGGCGTCGGGCCTGGCGGTTGTGCGGGGAAGGGAGGAAATGAACCGAGAGGGAGAAGAAAGGTGGGGCCAGGTGGGTCCCACATGCAAGAGAGAGAAGAGGGGGGAAGAAAATAGGATGGCGGCGGCGGCTAAGTAGGGAACCAGGGGGCGCGCGACGGCTAGGAGTTTCATGGACCCCTAGTGGGCCTTAGGGTTAGGGTTAGGGTTTTTTTCTTTTTTATCTCTTTTCTAAATTCAAAATATAGTTTTAAATAACCCTAAAATTCATAATAAATATACCAAAATTATTTATAAATAAAATATTTATTTTTGGACTAATAATTATTATATTATTTATTTGGATTTTCATCTAAGAAGAAATGCTATTAAATATCCAAAATCAATCATGAGCAATCAAAAATTATTTCAAATGCAAATAAATAATCAACACTTGAATGAAAAATTTATTACCATAATTACCATTAATAACTAAATGTATTATTTTTAGTTGTTGATTTTTGTAGTGTTATAAACCTACCCCTCTTAAAAGAATCTCGTCCTCGAATAACTGGGGGAATTCTGCTCTTAGTTCATCTTCTCTTTCCCATGTGGCCTTATCTTCCGAATGATGACTCCACTGAACTTTGCACATGTTAATGACTTTACTCCGTGTAATTCTGCGAGATGTTTCCACAATTCTGACAGGGTACTCCGAATAAGTCAAATCCTCATTAACATTCAGTTCTTCCATGGGTAATTGTTCCTCCGGTACTCTTAAGCACTTCTTGAGTTGTGACACGTGAAATACATCATGCACATCCGATAAACTCTTGGGTAGCTCTAACCGGTACGCTACTTCACCTTTTCTTTCCAAAATCTTGAATGGGCCAATATAGCGAGGAGATAATTTTCCTTTAACCTTAAATCTTTTCATTCCTCTCATCGGTGAAACTTTAAGGTATACGAAGTCTCCTACTTCGAATATCATCTCTCTTCTTCTATTGTCAGCATAGCTTTTCTGTCTTGATTGTGCTGTCTTCAAATTTTCTCTGATAATCTGCACTTGCTTTTCTGCTTCTTGGAGAATTTCTGGACCAAATACTTGACTTTCTCCGGTCTGATTCCAATAAAGCGGTGTTCTACACTTTCGTCCATAAAGTGCTTCAAATGGTGCCATTTTTAGACTTGCTTGATAACTATTGTTATGCGAGAATTCTGCATAAGGCAAACTTTTATCCCAGCTTCTACCATGCTTTAGAGCACAAGCTCTTAACATATCTTCCAACACTTGGTTTGTTCTTTTCGTTTGCCCATCCGTTTGCGGATGATAAGGTGAACTGAAGTTTAGCTTGGTATCCATGGACTCATGTAGTCTTTCCAAAAGCGTGAGATAAACTAGGTCCCTCGATCTGATACGATCTTCTTCGGTACTCCATATAGACAAATAATCCTTGACATGTATAACATGGCTAACTGGGCTCTCGAGTAAGTTGTCTTCATAGGTATAAAATGTGCCACTTTAATCAACCTATCTACTATGACCCATATTGAATCATAGCCATCCTGAGTACGGGGTAGTCCAACTATGAAATCCATACCGATTTCTTCCCATTTCCATTCCGGTACTTTGAGAGGTTGTAGTAATCCTGCTGGTCTTTGGTGTTCGGCTTTAACTCGCTGACACACGTCACATAGTGCAACATGAGTACCAACATCTCTTTTCAAACCGTGCCACCAATACTTTTCCTTTAGATCCTGGTACATCTTTGTACTTCCAGGGTGAATAGAGTAAGCCGAATCATGAGCTTCTCTCAAAATAAGTTGGCGTAGGTGTTCGATTTCCGGTACACAGATTCTCTTCTTAAACCATATTGTGCCTTGATCATCTTCTGTGAAATCTAGGGCTTTTCTCAAACTAATTTGTGTCTTAATTTCTTTGATTTTCTCATCAGACTCTTGTCCTTTACGAATCTCTTCTTCTAAAGTAGATTTAACTTCCATAACCGTTGCTTCCATATTATTGAGCATAACAAGGTTGAGTTGTTCCATTTCCCAGCACAATTCCTGTGACATCAAATGAGTAGTGATGGTGTTCACTTGACCCTTATAGCTCAAAGCATCAGCCACTACATTTGCTTTTCCTGGGTTATATTGTATTTCCAAATCATAGTCTTTGATCAACTCAAGCCATCTTCTCTGTCTCAGGTTGAGTTCTTTCTGAGTGAATATGTATTTCAAGCTTTTGTGATCCGTGAAGATTTTGCACTTGTTTCCAATCATATAGTGCCTCCAAATCTTCAAAGCGTGCACTACGGCAGCTAGTTGCAAATCATGCGTAGGATAATTCTTCTCGTGTTTCTTCAACTGCCTTGAGGCATAAGCTATCACTTTTCCTTCTTGCATTAGCACACATCCAAGTCCAAGGTGTGATGCATCGCAATACACATCAAATCCCTTGTGAATGTCTGGCATTACCAATATTGGTGCAGTGGTTAACCTTTTCTTAAGTTCCTCAAAACAATTCTGGCATGCTTCATCCCACTTGAACTCTTTACCTTTTTCCAGTAGTGAGGTAAGAGGTTTCACTAACATGGAAAAACCTTCAATAAATCTTCTGTAGTATCCTGCCAATTCAAGAAAACTTTTGATCTTGGACGCATCCTTTGGTTGTTTCTAATTTAGTATTTCACTTATCTGTCCTGGGTCTACTTTAATTCCACCATCAGTGACAATATGTCCTAGGAAAGCAACTTCCTGAAAGGGAAATGTGCCCTTGGGCCATTTCTAATGTGTTTTGGTGATTAAGTGCCCAACACATTTTCTCTAAGTGCTAATTTGTGCTAAAGAGTGAAGAAGTGAAAATCATATTACAAGGTACGTTTCTAGACTTAGTACATTGATTTGAGTACTAATGTATTGTGTCTAAGTGCTAGAAACAGGAGAAATTGGTTTCGAAAAGAGTTGGCTATGTACAGCCAACTGCAACTCGGTCTGGGTGCACCGGACTGTCCGGTGGTGCACCGGACAGTGCACTAGACTAGCCTCCGGTGAACAGGCCACTCTCGGGACTCGACGGCGGCGTATGTCTATAAATCACCGGAATGTCCGGTGGTACACCGGACTGTCCCGTGAGTCGTCCGCGGAGAAGTTGTCGCTCTCGGGAAACGTTCAACGGCGTACGACTAAAATTCACCGGACTGTCCGGTGACCCAACGGTCGTCTGCGCCAACGGTCGGCCACGCAATCCGCGCGCGACGCATGGGCGCGCCAACGGTCGGCAGGGGCACCGGACTGTCCGGCGTGCACCGGACAGTGTCCGGTGTGCCAACTGCCACGAATCTGCAACGGTCGGATGCGCCAGAAAAGGAAGGAGATCACGCACCGAACAGCTATAGGGACTGTCCGGTGGCGCACCAGACTGTCTGATGCGCCACATGACAGTAGGCAAGATTTGCCTTCCAAAGTTGCCTCCAACGGGTCCTAGCTGCCTTGGGGCTTTAAAAGGGACCCCTAGGCGCATGGAGGAGTCACCCAAGCATACTTTGAGCATTCTTAGTCTTCCACACTCTGTCTCCGCGCACTTGATTGACTTTGTTAGTGATTTGAGCTCCGTTCTAGTGGTGAACTTGTTGCGAATCATTTGAGCTCAAGTCTTGGCTGTGTGTGTGCGTATTGCTGCGGATTTGTGTGTGTTGCTTCCCACCCTTACTCTAGTGCTTTCACTTTGATCTTTGTTGTAAGGGCGAGAGACTCCAACTTGTGGAGATTCCTCACGAACGGGAAAAGAGATAAGCAATGAAGAACACCGTGGTATTCAAGTTGATCATTGGATCACTTGGAAGGGGTTGAGTGCAACCCTCGTCCATTGGGACGCCACAACGTGGAGGTAGGCAAGTGTTATACTTGCCGAACCACGGGATAAACTCACGTGTCTTGTGTGATTGTTTTTCTGTGATACTTGTGTGTTCGCAAGAGCTCGCTACTTAGCCATTCTAACACTTAAACAAGTTTTGTGGCTATTAGTTGTTGAATTTTACAGGATCACCTATTCACCCCCCGTCTAGGTGCTTTCAATTGGTATTAGAGTCGTTCTCTTCACGAAAGGGACTAATCGTCCGAAGAGATGGATCCTAAGGGAAAGGGGATGGTGGTCAATGATAAGGAGAAGGAGTCCATCTTCAACGAGCCGAGGGACGACAAGCCCACCGACTCTGGCTCGAGTCATAAGAAGAAGGACGGGAAGAAGAAGTCGCGCATCAAGAAGATCGTCTACTACGACAGCGATGAGTCTTCTTCTTCCCCAAGAGACAACAACTACGATGATAAAAGAAACCGGTTAACTCAAATTTTTCATTTGATTATTCTCATATTCTGTACAATTCCAATGCCCACTTGCTTTCTATTCCTCTTGGTAAACCTCCACACTTTGATGGAGAGGACTACGCTTTTTGGAGTCATAAAATGTGTAGTCACCTTTTCTCTCTTCATCCTAGTATTTGGGAGATAGTTGAGAATGGAATGCAATTTGATAGTACGGATAACCCTATATTCATTAACGAACAAATTCATAAGAATGCACAAGCTACCACTGTTTTGTTAGCATCGTTGTGCAGGAATGAATACAACAACGTGAGCGGCTTGGACAACGCCAAGCAAATATGGGACACCCTCAAGATCTCGCATGAGGGGAACGATGCCACCATGATCACCAAAATGGAGTTGGTGGAAGGCGAGCTAGGATGGTTTGCCATGATCAGGGGAGAAGAGCCAACGCAAACGTACAACAGGCTCAAGACCCTGGTCAACAAGATTAGGAGCTATGGAAGCACGAGATGGACAGACCACGACGTCGTCTGACTTATGCTCATGTCTTTTACTGTCATTGACCCTCATCCTGTGAACTTAATCCGTGAGAATCCCAGGTATACAAAGATGATGCCCGAGGAGATACTCGGAAAGTTTATGAGCGAGCGTATGATGGTCAAGGAAGCAAGATATGTTGATGATGCATTGAACGGCCCAATGCCCATCTATGAGCCTCAACCCGTTGCACTCAAGGCAACATGCAGCAGCAGGGAGGCGCTACCTAGCAAGGTGGCACAAGTTGAAGTTGTCGGGCTAAATGAAGATGAAATGGCCCTCATCATCAAGCGCTTCAAGACGGCGCTAAAAGGACGCAAGGAGCATCCCAACAAGAGCAAAGCAAAGGGAAAGTGCTTCTATTTTAAATGTGGTAAGACTGGTCATTCCATAGCAAATTGTCTCGATAATGCTAATGACCAGGAACAAGAAAAGAGCAGGAAGAGGGAGAAGAAGAAGGCCTATAAGAAGGCGAAGGGCGAGGCGCACCTTGGCAAAGAGTGGGATTTGGATTGCTCTTCGTCCGACTCCGACGACGAAGGACTTGCCGCCTCGGCCTTCAACAAGTCATCTCTCTTCCCCAATGAGCGCCACACCTGCCTCATGGCAAAGGAGAAAAAGGTAAGCGCTCAAGATACCCCTAAGTATACTACTTCAAGTGATGATGATGAAGTAGATTACACAAGTTTATTCAAAGGTTTAGATAGAACTAAAGTTGATAAGATCAATGAATTGATTGATGCTTTAAATGAAAAGAATAGACTCTTAGAAAAGAAAGAGGATATTTTGTATGAGGAGCATGATAAGTTTGTTAGTGTACAAAAATCTCTTGCTTTAGAGGTTAAAATAAATGAAATGCTTTCTTCTGAATTATCTGCTTGTCATGAAACTGTGTCTAATTTGAAGAGTGTTAATGATGATTTAAATGCTAAGCTAGAAGTAGTTAATAAATCTAGTTCTTGTGTAGAGCATGTTGTCATTTGTAATAGGTGTAAGGATTTTGATGTTGATGCATGTGTTGAACACCTTACTTCTATTACAAAATTAAATGGTGAAGTGGCAAGTCTTAATGCCCAACTTAAGACTTGCAAAAATGACTTTGATAAGTTGAAATTTGCTAGGGATGCCTACACCGTTGGTAGACATCCCTCAATTAAGGATGGACTTGGCTTTCAAAAGGAAGCCAAGAACTTAACAAGTCAAAGGGCTCCCATTTCCATCAAGGAGAAAGGGAAGGCCCCTACGGCTAGTAGTAGTCAAAAGAATCATGCTTTCATGTACCATGATAGAAAATTTTCTAGAAATTCTCATTATAATAAGAGTTATAATGCTTTTGATTCACATGCTATGATTGCTTCAAGTTCTAATTTTAATGATAGGCCTAGGAGAAATTTTGTGTCTCATGCTCCTAGGAAAGTGTATAATAAACCTACTACTGTCTTTCATGCTTGCAACACTAAGTATGTGCTTTCATGTAAAAATGAAAAAGTGGTTGCTAGAAAGATGGGGTCCAAATGCAAGGGAGACAAGACTTGCATTTGGGTCCCAAAGACTATTGTAACTAACCTTCTAGGACCCAACAAGAGTTGGGTACCTAAAACCCAAGCCTAATTTGCCTTGCAGGTTTATGCATCCGGGGGCTCAAGCTGGATTATCGATAGCGGATGCACAAACCACATGACGGGGGAGAAGAAGTTGTTCACCTCCTATGTCAAGAACAAAGATTCCCAAGATTCGATCATCTTTGGAGATAGGAACCAAGGCAAGGTTAATGGACTAGGAAAGATAGCCATTTCATTCGAGTATTCCATATATAATGTGTTTTTAATTGAATCGCTTGGGTATAATTTATTATCTGTCAGTCAACTATGTAATATGGGATATAATTGTTTATTTACCAAAGTAGATGTGTCTGTATTTAGAAGGAGTGATGGTTTATTAGCTTTTAAGGGTGTACTAGATGGCAAACTCTACTTAGTTGATTTTTCGAAAGAGGAGGCCGATCTAGATGCATGCTTAATTGCTAAGACTAGCATGGGCTGGTTGTGGCATTGCCGTCTAGCACATGTTGGGATGCAGAACCTTCATAAACTTCTAAAGGGAGAACATGTGTTTGGTCTAACTAATGTATTTTTCGAAAAAGATAGACCTTGTCCAACTTGTCAAGCAGGTAAACAAGTGGGAAGCGCTCATCACAGCAAGAATGTGATGACCACATCAAGACCTCTGGAGCTACTTCATATGGACCTCTTCGGACCCGTCGCCTACCTCAGCATCAAGGGAAGTAAGTATGGTCTTGTCATTGTTGACGATTTTTCCCTGCTTCACTTGGGTATTCTTTTTGCAGGATAAATCATAAACCCAATGGACCCTAAAGCGCTTTCTAAGGAGAGCTCAAAACGAATTTGACCTCAAGGTGAAAAAGATAAGAAGCGACAACGGGTTCGAGTTCAAGAACTTACAAGTGGAGGAGTACCTTGAGGAGGAAGGAATCAAGCACGAGTTCTCCGCTCCCTACACACCACAGCAAAACGGTATGGTAGAGAGGAAGAACAGGACGCTAATAGACATGGCGAGGACGATGCTTGGAGAATTCAAGACGCCCGAGCGGTTTTGGTCGGAAGATGTGAATACAGCTTGCCACGCCATAAACTGGGTCTACCTTCATCGCCTCCTCAAGAAGACCTCGTATGAACTTCTAACCGATGAAGATGATGTTCCAATGGACGCAATTCGCACCATGGCGATTGGAGATTTGCAACCACAGGAACACCAAGAGCAAGATCAACCGTCTTCCTCAACAATGGTGCACCCCCCAACTCAAGATGATGAACAGGTTCCTCAAGAGGAGGCATGTGATCAAGGGGGAGCACAAGAAGACCAAGTTGTGGAGGAAGAAGCACCACGGGCCCCTCCAACTCAAGTCCGAGCGACGATTCAAAGGAATCATCCCGTCGACCAGATTCTGGGTGATAAAAGCAAGGGAGCAACCACTCGCTCAAGATTAGCTAACTTTTGTGAGCATTACTCGTTTGTCTCTTCTATTGAGCCTTTTAGGGTAGAAGAGGCCTTGCTAGATCCGGACTGGGTGTTGGCCATGTAGGAAGAGCTCAGCAACTTCAAGCAAAATGAAGTTTGGACCCTGGTGCCATGTCCCAAGCAAAACATTATGGGAACCAAGTGGGTGTTCTGCAACAAGCAAGACGAGCACGGGGTGGTGACACGAAACAAGGCTCGACTTGTGGCAAAAGGTTATGCCCAAGTCGCAGGTTTGGATTTCGAGGAGACTTTTGCTCCTATGGCTAGGCTAGAGTCTATTCGCATTCTATTAGCCTATGCCGCTCACCACTCCTTCATGTTGTTCCAAATGGATGTGAAGAGCGCTTTCCTCAACGGGCCAATCAAGGAGGAGGTGTACGTGGAGCAACCCCCTGGCTTTGAGGATGAATGGTACCCCGACCATGTGTGTAAGCTCTCTAAGGCGCTCTATGGACTTAAGCAAGCCCCAAGAGCATGGTATAAATGCCTTAGAGATTTCCTAATTGCTAATGCTTTCAAGGTTGGGAAAGCCGATCCAACTCTTTTCACTAAGACTTGCGATGGTGACCTATTTGTGTGCCAAATTTGTGTCGATGACATAATATTTGGTTCTACTAACCAAAAGTCTTGTGAGGAGTTTAGCAGGGTGATGACACAGAAATTTGAGATGTCGATGATGGGCGAGTTGAACTACTTCCTTGGGTTCCAAGTGAAGCAACTCAAGGACGGCACCTTCATCTCCCAAACGAAGTACACGTAAGACGTGCTCAAGCGGTTCAGGATGAAGGACGCCAAGTCCGCAAAGACATCAATGGGAACCGACGGACATGTCAACCTCAACAAAGGAGGTACGTCAGTTGATCAAAAGGCATACCGGTCTATGATAGGTTCCTTGCTTTATTTATGTGCTAGTAGACTGGATATTATGCTTAGCGTTTGCATGTGTGCTAGATATCAATCCGACCCAAGGGAATGTCACCTTGTGGCCATTAAGCGGATTCTTAGATATTTAGTTGCTACGCCTTACTTTGGGATCTGGTATCCAAAGGGGTCTACCTTTGACTTAATTGGATATTCAGACTCCGATTATGCCGGGTGCAAGGTTGATAGGAAGAGTACATCAGGGATGTGCCAATTCCTAGGAAGGTCCCTGGTGTCTTGGAGCTCAAAGAAACAAACTTTTGTTGCCCTATCCACCGCTGAGGTCGAGTATGTTGCCGCAGGATAGTGTTGCGCGCAACTACTTTGGATGAGGCAAACCCTCCAGGACTTCGGCTACAATCTGAGCAAAGTCCCACTCCTATGTGACAATGAGATTGCAATCCGCATGGCGGATAATTCTGTTGAACACAGCCGCACTAATCACATAGACATCCGGCATCACTTCCTAAGAGACCACCAGCAAAAGGGGGATATCGAGGTGTACCATATTAACACCGAGAACCAGCTAGCCGATATCTTCACCAAGCCCTTAGATGAGAAGAGGTTTTGCAGGTTGCATAGTGATCTAAATGTCTTAGATTCGCGTAACTTGGATTGATCTATAGCATACATGTGTTTTATGCCTTTGATCATGTTAATTTATGCATTCAATATATTTTTGTTCATTTGTGGTGCTCAAGTTGGACACATGATCCTCGGACCTCACAAGTCCATTTGCATGTGATGCACTTATTTAGGGGGAGGCATGCTACAACTTGACCCTTTGAGACTAACCTTTGTGTTTGAGTTCTTGATCTAGTCTCAAAAGTGAATGGAAAAGGAAAGGTGAACTTGGACCATGCAAAGACTTCCACTGCACTCCGGTATTCACTCCAAGTTCATATCTATGCTCTTATTGCCTTTTTGCTCGTAATTGACAATTTTGGTGAGGCAATGGGATTAAAGGGCCAAGAATGATCCCGTTTTGGTGCTTAATGCCAAAGGGGGAGAAATTAAGGCCAAAGCAAATGGATCAGCTACCACTTGTGAAATTTTGAAAAAAGTAGAGTTAGAACTTTTGATTTGTCAAAATACTCTTATTGTCTCTTATTGTCAAAAGTTGGTCTCTTGTGGGGAGAATGGTTGATTATGGGAAAAAGGGGGAGTTTTTGGATCTTCGATTAATTTCTCTTGGAATACCTCTCTTTATGCCTCAACAAGTGTGTTTGACTTAGAGATAGGAAATTGAATTTGATTTGCAAAACAAACCAAGTGGTGGCAAAGAATGATCCAAATATGCCAAATTTGAATCAAAAACAATTCTTATTCTCAATTGCATTGATGTTGCACTTCTTTTAGTTGCTTTTTGATGTGTTGGCATAAATCACCAAAAAGGGGGAGATTGAAAGGGAAATGTGCCCTTGGGCCATTTCTAAAGTGTTTTGGTGATTAAGTGCCCAACACATTTTCTCTAAGTGCTAATTTGTGCCAAAGAGTGAAGAAGTGAAAATCATATTACAAGGTACGTTTCTAGACTTAGTACATTGATTTGTGTACTAATGTATTGTGTCTAAGTGCTAGAAACAGGAGAAATTGGTTTGGAAAAGAGTTGGCTGTGTACAGCCAACTGCAGCTCGGTCTGGGTGCACCGGACAGAGTCCAGTGCGCCAGACCAGCCTCCGGTGAACAGGCCACTCTCGGGACTTGACGGCGGCGTACGGCTATAAATCACCAGACTGTCCGGTGAGTCATCCGCGGCGATGTCGTTGCTCTTGAGAAACGTTGAACGGCGTACGGCTAAAATTCACCGGACTATCCGGTGAGCCAACGGTCGTGTGCGCCAACGGTCGGCCGCGCAATCCGCGCACGACTCGTGGGCGCACCAATGGTCGGCAGGGGGCACCGGACTGACTGGTGTGCATCGAACATTGTCCGGTGTGCCAACTGCCACGAATCTGCAACGGTCGGATGCGCTAGAAAAGGAAGGAGATCGCGCACTAGCTACAGGGACTGTCTGATGGCGCACCGGACTGTCCAGTGCGCCACCCGACAGAAGGCAAGATTTGCCTTCCAAAGTTGCCTCCAACGGCTCCTAGCTGCCTTGGGGCTATAAAAGGGACCCCTAGGCGCATGGAGGAGCCACCCAAGCATACTTTAAGCTTTCTAAGTCTTCCACACTCCCTCTCCACGCACTTGATTGACTTTGTTAGTGATTTGAGCTCCGTTCTAGTGGTGAACTTGTTGTGATTCATTTGAGCTCAAGTCTTGGCTGTGTGTGTGCGTAATGCTGTGGATTTGTGTGTGTTGCTTCCCACCCTTACTCTAGTGCTTTCACTTTGATCTTTGTTGTAAGGGCGAGAGACTCCAACTTGTGGAGATTCCTCGCGAACGGGAAAAGATATAAGCAAAGAACATCGTGGTATTCAAGTTGATCATTGGATCACTTGAAAGGGGTTGAGTGCAACCCTCGTCCATTGGGATGCCACAACGTGGAGGTAGGCAAGTGTTATACTTGCCGAACCACAGGATAAACTCGTGTGTCTTGTGTGATTGTTTTTCTGTGATACTTGTGTGTTCGCAAGAGCTTGCTACTTAGCCATTCTAACACTTAACCATGTTTTGTGGCTATTAGTTGTTGAATTTTACAGGATCACCTATTCACCCCCTCTAGGTGCTCTCACTTCCTTCAGCCAAAAATCACACTTCGAGAATTTTGCATACAATTGGTTGTCACGAAGCTTTTGTAGGACTAGCCTTAGATGACCTTCATGTGTTTCTTCATTCGGAGAGTATATCAGTATGTCGTCAATGAATATGACCACAAACTGATCCAGATATTCCATGAATACTTTATTCATCAAGTTCATAAAGTATGCTGGTGCATTAGCCAGTCCAAACGACATGACCAAAAACTCATATAATCCATATCTCGTGGTGAAGGCTGTCTTGGGTACATCTTCTGCTCAAATTTTTTAACTGATGATATCCTAACCTTAGATCTAACTTCGAGAATATCTTAGCTCCCTTCATCTGATCGAATAAATCTTCAATCCGAGGTAATGGGCATTTATTCTTGATGGTTACTTCATTCAAACTTATATAATCAACACACATTCTCCTCGAACCATCTTTCTTGCTTACAAATAGAACTGGGGCTCCCCAAGGGGATGAACTTGGGCGAATGAAACCTTTTTCTAGTAATTATTCTATTTGTTTCTTCAGTTCAACTAAATCTTTGACATCCATTCTATAAGGTCTTTGTGATATAGGTGCAGTTCCGGGTAATAATTCAATAGAAAACTCTATATCACGGTCAAGTGGCATACCTGGTAATTCCTCTAGAAATACGTCTAGGTATTCACACACTACCTTGATATTTTCCAAGGACTTTTCTTCCAAGTGATTTTCAATTGTTTCTCCTTTTGCATCTGTTGACTTGTCTGTGCTAACTTGGACTCTTTCGCCTTGTGGACTTGTCAACATAATTGTTCTGTTGGCACATTGTATCACTCCATCACAACTTTTCAACCAGTCGCATCCAAGAATCACATCAATACCGTTGGATCCTAAGACCACTGGGTCGACTGGAAAATCTATTCCTTGAATCTTGAGATTAACATGGAGGCATGAATGTGTGACCTTCATGTCACCTCCCGGTGAACTAATGTGCAACATCTTCTTAAGAGGGTGCTTTGGTATGTTATGTTTTTCCATGAGTGACTCAGTTATAAATGAATGCGATGCTCCAGAGTCAAATAAAACTGAAGCAGTTATGGAGTTGATAAGAAACATACCATACACTACGTCGGCATCCTCAGGCACTGATTCAGCTGTGACGTGGTTGACCCTTCCTCTGCTCTGGTTCTGCGGTGTTATGTTCTGTGTAGATCCACGAGCAGGGGTGTTCTGGTCATTCCTCTGGTTGTTGCTCTTCTAAGGTGTCTATTGGTTGCGCCTAGGGTAGTTGTTAGCATAATGGCCGAGCTCACTGCACCTGAAACAACCATTGGGTTGGACTGGTGCGTTGTTGTTGCTTTTGGCCTGCGTGTTCACGACACCACCTTGACGATTCTATGAACTACCACCAGACCTTTGGTTGGTCTGGGAGTTGTTCCCCTGCTGGTTCTAACTTTGATTGCTTCTCTGGTCTTGTTGTCTAGAGCGTTGCACTTGATAATTATTTCCACCCTGATTTCCAGAGCGTAACTGAGAACCTTGCAAGTTGTTTGGGCGGGTGTTCCAGCTAGACTGACCTTAGAACTTCCTTTTGTGGTCAAACAGTTCCCTTCTTTTGCTTTCAAGGCCAATTGCCTTATTCAGCAGAGTCTAGAAGTTAGGGAAGGTATGACTCTGCAATTGATAGTTCAAAGGTCCAATCAGTCCTTCCATGAAACGCTCTTGGCGCTTCTCATCCGTATCCACTTCTTCCGGGGTGTAGCGTGAAAGCTGGGTGAAGCGATCACGGTACTCACTTACAGTCATATTCCCTTGAGTAAGGGAAAGAAACCCCTTCTTCTTCAGTTTCATAATTCCTGAGGGAATATGATGAGCGTGGAAGTTCACTTGGAACTCCTGCCAGGTTATAGTATCCGCATTGGGATGTGCCGCTGTGAAGGCATCCCACCAGTCAGACGCGGCTCCCTCGAGTCTTCCCGAGGCGTACAAGACCTTCTCCTGGTCATTGCACTGGGTGATATCCAACTTCTTTCCAATGACCTTGAGCCAGTCATCGGCATCCAAAGGATTAACCGCATGAGAGAAAGTTGGCGGGTGATGGCTCATAAAGTCCCGATGCTTATCTCTAGCCGGGGGTGCATCCTGCTATTGCTGCTGGTGTTGCAGATTCTGCTAGTTTTGCTGAATCTACTGCATAGATGCAGTGAGTCCCTGCAGAAGCTGCATCTGAGTGGCGATATACTGTTCTATGTTAGGGTTTAGTGGTGGTATCTGTTGACCACGCTGGTTCTTGTTGTTGTTGGGTCCTAAACGAGTGTTCACCATATGATTGGTTAGAAAGTGAACTTCTTAGAGGAGTGAGGAATAATAAAGATTATAGAGCAGAATAACTTAAGTTTATCCTTTTTTAAATATGCTCTTATGACCATCATTCCATAAGACCATTGCACTCAAACAAAAAATCTAACTCAAACATAGCAACCAACACCATCACATGGTTGTTATTATTATAGAGGTAACTTAAATAGAGTATTCATTGTCTGACGCGAGAACTAACTTATTACAATATAACTTAAAATTTAAAGTAGCCTAGTCATGGATCCGGGCTCCCCAAAGCGAATCCTCTTGCGGGGAGGGGACAATGCCATGGCGGGGACCTGGGCTTTAGGCGGATCCCGTCCTTGAAGTAGGGCTTCCAGGGCTGCAATCCTGGCGTGGGCATCCTCCAGCTCCAAGTGCACCCTAGAGAGATCCAGGGTGGCATTGTCTAGGTCGGTGTTTAGACCGGCCACTACACTAGCTAGGGTGTTGAGGCGATCCTCACCAGCTCCACCTGGAACTATGCTGGTCTGGCTTCCTCCACTCAGACGCCGAGGAAGATGCCTGAACTTCATTTCGTGCAGCTACTGCCAGTAGGTGTGGCTGAGAGACCACAAAGTCCGTTTGGCAGCATCGCTGACCGAAGCAGCGTAGGTGGATAATGGTGTCAGGGACTCATGAGCTGATAGAGTCATGAACACCCTATCTCCTGCATCCATCACCCTGACCTGAATGCGAGTGATGTAGTAACAAGCCCGGGGAGGCTCACTCACTCGCCTTGTGTCGTACAAGGGTCGGACGTAGGTTCCCAACGTGTGCAGCACGTCCTGCAGCAGGTTGGGGAAGTGCCCCATCTCGAACATTGATGTGTAATGTTCGGTGACAGGCCCAAACCGCATGAAAGTAGTCCTGCTAGGCGTAGCTAGCCTCCTCGTTGACGTTCTCCTCCTCGTCGTCATCCTTATCATTGTTCCCAGAGTCGTCTGGGTCATCGCCTCTGGGTGCCGGAGCTTGAACGGCTGGTGCAGGCGGTGCTGAGGCTGATGCTCTAGCTGCGAAGGCTAGTGACTCTGCCAACGGGGTGGGCGTCGGCAGAAATTCCTACGAGCTGTCTTCTAGGATGACTCCATGCTCCACTCGAATGCGAGGGAGGTCCACCAGAACTTCCTCAACTACCACTGGGTAGACAGGAACTTGCCGTGGCAGAGGGGCATAGTTGGTGTTAACTCAGGTGGTTTGGAGGGTACAAACCATCTACAAGAGAAAATGTCAACTCAGTTGAATTTTAAAGAGGTAAGGCTGATAAAAATAATTTTATAAGAATGAAGTTAGCAAGTTTTGAACAGACTAGGTTTTCCATTCCTAACTAGTCTAACGACCTAGGGTCAGCATAGCTCTAATACCACTTCAATCACACCCGGTTCCAGGGGGCAGAGCCGGGCGCATACCATATGTGTGCCAAGATCCATTTCTACACATATGTTCACGTCACAAGTGTACTATATCACAAGACAATGCAATAAAGGCGTAAAGAGAGTAGAGTACTTTATTACATCATCTGAATCATTACGTCTTTAACAAGTATCAACATCAAAGTAAGGCAGAATTAAATATGGGTAATCTCCCACATGAAGATGACCGGTGCATCGTTAGACTTAAAACTCATCATCGTCATCAGCTAAGTCTCTAGCATCACCCTTTGATCAAAATATTAGCAAGGGTGAGCTCACTTATGGTCGGGGCTCAGCAAGTGGGGGAAAATTAATGCAAGTTAACAAGGTGAGGCTAAGGTTGAGTAGTAAGCATTTTAGTTGGTCAATATTTTATTAACAACACCTGTATTACTAATAAGTGTGTATCCCAAGTATTCCCATTAATCAAAGGTATAAGAGTATATCAAAAACAATTAAGTGAAACCACTTAAGCAAACCATTAGCAGACCATCGGATCTCTATTTATTGTCCATCTTTAAGTTCAATTATCATGTGAGGGTCCAGGCTGCTCTTAACCGTGAGCACGGCTGATATATCAGTTTTATACTCTGCAGAGGTAGCGCATATTTACCGATGAGTCACGATTCCACGACCAGCACCCAACATAAGACTTCCCTAGTTATTTAGCCAAGGGCGTCCCATACCACCCTCATGGTAGCACTGTTTTCCTGGGTGTTCACTCCATGTTCCAATTAATATACAATAATCTTGTTTAACTATCGGTTTAACATCATAATACCAATTTCATTTACAGAACATTAATATCATAAACAAGAGTGACATAATAATTATTAAGTTGAGCGGTGGCATCAATTTGCAAAGCATAGTATTTTCCCAGGGTAATCAAGGAATACAGTTGGAATCTAGGAAATCCTTAATTATGTAAATCCCATCAAATTATGCAGTATATCCAAAAATTAAACATTATTATATGCATTAATTCGGTACAAATAGAATATGCAGAGGGAGAATCCACTTGCCTTGCTCGAACGTGTTAGGCTCGTCTAACTCACAGTCCACTTCTAGCATCGATTCGCGTATCACACATACAAAAGAACACGTACGCCAAATAAATAAAGATACACCAGTACAGGGGTAAACATTCACCATTACATTCACATTCATACTTCGCACTTATCACACTCATAAATATGTCATAAAGCGTAAATACTTATTAACTCATTATGACTATTATTGCGAGTCAATATTGATGAAATTATGAGTAGGTGCTATAATATAGTTTTAACGAGTATTAATACGTATTAACATTCTTTATGAAAATAAAGGCTAATTATTACTAATAAATAGACTAATAGATTTTATTCCTTTTATTTCTAACTAGAATTTATGTGTATAGCTAAAAATGACTTTAATAACATTAATATTATAAAAATCAATATAAATGACCAATTGGGCTTTTTATAACCTAATCAAGGTTATTATGACAAAAACAAGTGTTTTAGTAATCCTAAGAATTTAAGTGCTATAATCATGAACACATTTATTTTGGCTAGTAAAAATCTATTTTTATTACGACTAGTGGTATTCTCTTAGTTTTCTCCTTTCTTTCTAAAAGAAAGTACCAAAAATAATCAGAGATAAATCATCTAATAACCTATAATATTTATATTGCCATGAATTCTATACCATTTACTAATTCCATTAACATGAACCTATTAAAATTAACCTATGATTATAATTTTCCAAATAATTTCCAACATTCCTTATGAACAAAATTAACTATAAAATTACCTATCTTGTGTTTTTATCACCATCATGTGTCTACTAATTTTCATCATACTTCTCTCTAATCCATCATTCTAAAAGTCATCGCATCGAATAACATGAATAGTAATGGTGCACTAATTTATCGCATACATCTACCAAAAATCCATAGCGCACATACGTATGAATTCCGATTGACAACATGCTCATATTACAACACAATAATTATAAAATCCACAAACAAAATCAAAAAGTGATTTCAAAAATACACAAATTTATTTAGGGTCGTCTTCAACCTTGAGCTTGCACGAGGGACTGGGGAGAGCTCGACGGGGGTTCGGTACGACGGATGGCGTAGCTCCGGCGAGCTCCACAGGCTCCGGCGACAGTGTGGCAAACTTCGGCGATGGCAGCGATGGCTCTAACGGCGAGGAGCTTGAGAGAGAGAAGGGGTTGAGCTCGGGTAGGGAGGAGGGAGAGAGAGGAGCTTGGCATATTTATAGAGAGAGGGAGGGGAGAAGAAAGATAGCCGGGGAGAGAGAGGGGCGGCCGGCGGGTCTTCATGGATGCCATTGATGCGTCGGTTTCAAAGGATAGTAATGGCGGAGGAGGAATGGTAGAGTTGAACCTCCATAACTCGCGAAGAAGAAATGGACGCACAGGGCTTCTGGGCACGGCGCTTGGCGGTCACAGGGCGTGTCGGCGTCGGGTCGCTGCAGGCTCCTGGTGCGGGGAAGGGGCGGCTGCAGCTCGGACCGATCCTAGCGTCGGGCCTGGTGGCTGTGCGGGGAAGGGGGGGAAGGAAGCGAGAGGGAGAAGAAAGATGGGGTCGGGTGGATCCCACACGCAAGAGAGAGAAGAGGGGGAAGAAAATAGGATGGCGACGGCGGCTAAGCAGGGAACCAGGGGCACGCGGCGGCTGGGAGTTTCATGGGCCCCTAGTGGGCCTTAGGGTTAGGGTTAGGTTTTTTTTCTTTTTATTATCTTTTTTCTAAATTCGAAATATAGTTTTAAATAACCCTAAAATTCATAATAAATATACCAAAATTATTTATAAATAAAATATTTATTTTTGGACTAATAGTTATTATATTATTTATTTGGATTTTCATCTAAGAAGAAATGTTATTAAATATCCAAAATCAATCATGAGCAATCAAAAATTATTTCAAATGCAAATAAATAACCAACACTTGAATGAAAAATTTATTACCATAATTACCATTAATAACTAAATGCATTATTTTTAGTTGATGGTTTTTACAGTGTTACACTCGCTGACAGAGAGTACGTGCTCATCCCCGCTCATGGAGTTGTCCAAGAGGAAGTCCAGGAGCCAGCTCAAGAGCCTGCCACCGAGGATCTTCATGCAGCCCCAGCTTTTGAAGGCAAGTCCCGGTTTTATGCATAACCGTTTATATATGCTACTTTACTACACTTAATGTTTGTAGGTTTGTAAAGTGCACTTAAGTGTAGGAGTTGCTTGAAACCCGTAGTTGCATAAACTCAAGATTCCTTTTTGAGATGGGTACTAGTATGCTAGTTCGAGTAGCTGCTTTGCTAATTAGGGATCTCGGTAGAAGTCGAGTGATTTTTCTAGCACTCGCGCGAGGTTAGGAATTGATTGTATTCATCTTGATAACGAGATCTATGATGGTCTATGGACATGGATCTAGGGTGGATGCCTTGTCTATGAGACGTAAATGGAATTAAGGATTAATGTGTGGATACCTGAGTCAAGAGTTTTAAAGTACTAAACAAATGTCGGTAAATACGGTAACCGGTAAGCGTAGTACCTAAGTGAAGTCACGCGCGGACTTTACTCCTCATTTGTCCTGAGATGGGGTCTCCCAAGCTAGCTATGGTGGCTATAAGTGCAGTCACTGCACGGCGGCAGCCGGGGTCAGTGGAGCATTGTAGGCCAAGGTGGTGAGCCCTTGCCGTAAACGGGGAATCGATGGGGACGGTGGACGTGTGTGGGGATGGAGTGCCCCCTACATGTCATGTGTTTAGGTTTACCTTGCAAGGTCAAAACTCGATTCAAATCGTTTGCTACCCGTAGCTAATGAGACTTCTTGACCCCTTGTACTGCATCGAGTTAAAAAGTGAAATGAGGTTTCTTGAGGTAACATGTTGGTTGTTCTAAATGATTGCTACCCTGTGTGCTTTGAGAGGAGCAAACCTAGCTTAATTAAATATGTTAGAACTGGAAAAGCTAGAACTGTTTTTAGACTTAGCTAGTGCTTTTGGCAAACCAAACCCCTCAGCCAAACAGCTGCATGGTCTGGAGGTAGAGGAGTAGACTCCTCACATCGGGTAAGTCTAGCTGAGTATTAGTATACTCAGCTTTGCTTGTGGCATATTTTTTAGGTACGCTACAGGATCTGGTTGATGGTGTGACTTGGCCTTCCAACCTGCCACCGGGTTGGACGGTCGAGTGGGATGCTGCCTCGACAGGAGAGGTCTAGGAGGAGTAGTGGGCTAGGCCTTGCCCTATTCCTCAGTATCGACGTTATCGATTATCCGCTGCATTTTGATTACGAACTTGTTATCTTTTATTAAAACTCCGATTTATGTAATAACTCCAGTACTTTAATTTGTGGTTTCATGTTTATTGTATTTCCTCTGTGCCTCACCATCGTGTGAGCTAATGGTATTCGATCCTTCGTAAGTGGCTTTATTGGACAAGAGCCGAAGGACTGATGGTTTATTCCGATTTAAGTGTGTTGCTGCCTTTAAGAGCACGACTTAGGCACTTGAGATGGAATAATCCGGGTGGTTCTACCACACGTACTATTCCCCTTACCCTGTCGTAGCTAGTCCAGGCCTTAGCGTGCCCTAAACCCCCCTCTCCTAAGCCGGAATTCCTCACCAAAGTTACCCTGTGACACCCCAGTGTCACTTAGAGTTTCTTCTTAGAGCTAACTCAAAACCATTATCACATGTGATCTAAATTGAGTAAAGGACTTTAAAAATTAGGAACAAAGGTTTAATTAAGTCTTTTTCATCTTAAGGATTGTGCCTTAATCATATCATGCACCTCAAGGTGAGGAGAATTCACAAACCCTAAATAACCCTAAGTAGGCCATTTAAGTACCAAAAAGGGAAAACTTGTAAAAAGATTTTGAAAAACACAAGATCATGATGAGAACCAAATAACAAAGTTAAAGTGCACAAAATAAGCTACAAAATGTAGTAAGAAAGTTTGATCAGTAGAGCTTTGCAAAATTCTCAAAAGACCCCTCAAGCTAAACATCAAAAGGAAATTCACAAAATTCAGAACTAAATTTCTACCCCTTTTTAAAGTTCAGCCGTGTTCTCTGTTTTCCAAAACTCAAATCTACAAAACCCAAATATGAAAGTGGCGCCAAATTTCCTTGAACATACTCTGGTAAAGTATGAACTCAAACAAAAACAGTTTGACACGATCTTGGCGCGGATTGTCCTCGGGACTCGGCTCTGTGACACTGGCGATTTGGTGACGTTACAACTCCCTGTCCCTAGCCTAAAACCGCGCAACGTCCACACACAAACGACAGAGCTCAGTCGTGGGAACAAATCCTTCACAGCGATCTTGCCCAAATTCGCAAAGATCTATGCCCTATCGCCGTTAGAACACGGGCAGAAACAGCGGTGCCACGTGCTCGACCGCGGCTGACACGCCCGGTTCACGCCAGTTCGAGCACCCGCGCCGAGCCATGCACGCTCGCGTGCCCGTGCTGGTCCACGCCAGCTTGTGCACCGCGCCAAGCCTATAAGAGCAAGGAAGCCTCGGTCGTGCTCCCTCCGCGCTTCACTTGACTTCTGAAGCCCAGCACTTAGCTCCTGTGAGCTCTGCGCCGCTTGCCCAAGCCACCCGAGCGCTGGCCACCGTGGCCAGCCATTACCAAAGACCTTCAGCCTCAACCGAGCCCTTGGATAACCTCCCCAAGACCCTGTGAAGCTTCTCCAAGCTTGAGCCGAGGCATTGCCTCACCGGAGAAGCAGAATCAACCTCGCCGGACTTTGGTCACCCGCCACCGCGCGTGAACCAAGCTATCTGGTAAGCCATTTCCAAATTCCTCACGCCCATGTCTTCCCTGACCTCTGGTGAAGCTCTCTGACCACTTCAATTGATCTATACCGCCCTGGATAGGCCGGTGTCCTCGCCACCGACGAGCTCGCCCGCCTGCAGCGCGTGGACCGACCTACCCCGACCATCGCCGGAGACGATCCGCACATCTGTGTGACGATCAAGACCTCCCCTACACCCTCGACCACTTTGCCGGAGCAATCTCGCCGCCGGTAAGCCCCTCCACCCTTTTCCTCCGCCACAGTCACTGTTCCATTAGGGGAAGGATCGCGGGTTCGATTTAGTAGAACCCTAGGGGGTTTTCTGCGTAGTCAGAGACCCATATTAATAGTGACCCGAGGACCTGTCTATAATGAAACTTAGAAACCTTCGCCAGGGACCCAGATGCAAAACCTTTTTCCTTTAAAGCATTTCTGTTTATTCTTTTTAATAGGTAGAGAACTTAAGAAATTCATATCTTGAGAAATGTTTAACCAAATTTAGTCAAACCAATTTTACTGGATTCAAAATATTATAGACTATCAAATAAAAATACTGAACCATTTGCTTTCTGTATTAAATTTTAGAGTTTGAAATTAAATAAGGAAGCTGCCCAAACATTATTAAAATGAAGAAAAATAGTTATGCTTCTATGCTAGACTTAAGAAATTTGTAGAAGTCCAGACCCAACTTAGGCACTGTTTAAAAATATTAAGCACCCCGGTATAGAAGATTAATACAGGGTTATCTATTAAAAGTCATATCTGCCGAAAACTTAGGAAATCAGAAAAGGAAATAAAAATTAATGAACAGAGGATGTATATATTTTTCCTAATCCACTTAAGTAATGAAGAACCTAGGAAAAATATAAAGAACCCTAGTCCAGAAAAGATCCAAGGTGAAACAATTTATTAAGCACTAATAAAACCAGAAAGGCCATTATTAAAAATATAAGGACCATTTCAAAATTGGTAAGGAAAATTCAGTGGACTCCTAACTACTGAAACACCCCTAAAAAAAATAATAAACACCCCAGCCCATCATCATAAGTGGATTGAACAATTAAAACTTGATTTTTAGCCTTGTTCCAATTAAATCATAAGAAAGCCAAAAAGTGTGCAACAACGTGCAAATAAATTTTTACCAATTTGTTGATGAAGTAGACCACCAGAGAAAAATGCAAGACCTACTCAAAACTACAAAATCACACCCATTGCCCCTACCTCATGAAAAAGGCTACTTAATTCAAGAAATTCCTACTCCTTTCCATTAAGCAAAAAGTTACCAAATTCTAGAATGATTGCTCTTGCGCAAAGAAGAAGATAGGAAAATTTAGAAATCTGTTGTTTGATATTTTTCAAGTATAGTGGTAGTATAAAGCACCCCTTTGACTAGAAACTTTCGAAAATCATAGTAAAATAACTAATAAGTATTAGTGGCTAAAAGTTTGTACAGAGTCATATTATTACACCTAAATACCAGCAAAAATAAGTCTTAGAGAATAACCCGCTGTTAAGAGGAAGTTATAGTTCAAAACACCACCTCTGCCCTACAAAATTAAGTTTCACCCCAATAATTGCAGCTAAGAATCTTGTTAAAATATCACTAAGACATAAAGAGGAAGATCAGTGGAACACTAGGAACAATCTGACCATTCAGTAATCAAACATGACCCTAACTTACTAAGTACACCGAGAAATCTCTAATAGCAAGGCTTAACTCTGTTTCCTTTTAGTTAATCTTTCACCATACAATTTTAAGTTACTAAATTGCATATCATGCCATGCATATATCTTACTCATCACATTCATTAGATTGCAACTTAGCTGACAGAGAGTACGTGCTCATCCCTGAGTAAGGAGCTATCCACGAGGAAGATCAGGAGCCAACTACTAAGCCTGCCATCGAGGATCTCCCCGCAGCCCCAGCAATTGAAGGCAAGCCCCGGTTTTATGCATAACCAATTTATATATGCTACTTTACTACACTTAATGCTTGTAGGCTTGTAATGTGCACTTAAGTGAAGGAGTTGCTTGGAACCCTAGTTGCATGAATTCAGGATTCCTTTTTGAGATGAATACTAGTATGCTAGGTCGAGTAGCTACTTTGCTGATTAGGATCTCGGTAGAAGTCGAGTGATTTTTCTAGCACTCACGTGAGGTCAGGAATTCATTGTGTTCCTCTTGATAACGGGATCTATGATGGTCTATGGACTTAGATCCAGGGTGGATGCCTTGTCCATGAGACGGGAAAAAGGAACTAAGGATTAATGTGTGGATACCTGAGTCAAGCGTTTGAATGTACTAAACACATGTCGAGAAATATGGTAACTGGTAAACCTAGTACATGAGTGAAGCCGGGCGCAGACTTTACCTCTCACGTGTCCTGAGACTGGGTCTCCCTTGCTTGCTATGGTGGGTACAAGTGCGGTCACTACATGGCGGCAGCCAGGGTCAGTGGAGCATTGTATGCCAAGGCGGTGAGGCCTAGCCGCGAACGGAGAATCTATGGGGACGGTTGATATGTGTGGGGACGGAGTGCCCCTACATGTCGTGTGTTTAGGTTTACCTTGCAAGGTTAAAAACTCGATTCGAATCGTCTGCATCTCGCAGCTAATGAGACTACTTGACCCCTTGTACTACATTGTGTAAGAAGTGAAATGAGGTTTTACTTGAGATAACATGTTTAATGTACTAAATGGTTGCTACCATGTATGCTTAGAAGGAGCAAACCTAGCTAAATTAATTATGCTAGAATTGGAAAAGCTAAAATGGATTTTAGACTAAGCTAGTGCTTTTGGCAAACCAAACCCTTCATCCAAACACCTGCATGGTCTAGAGTAGAGGAGTAGGTTCCTCCCATCGAGTAAGTCTAGTTGAGTATTACTATACTCAGCCTTGCTTGTGGCATAATTTTTGCAGGTACGCTTCAGGATATGGTTGACGGTGTGATTTGGCCTACCACCCTGCCACCGGGTTGGACGGCCGAGTGGGATGCTGCTCCAGCAAGAGAGGAGCAGGAGGAGTAGCGGGCTAGGCCTTGCCCTATTCCTCACCTATCGGTGATATTGATTATCCGCTGCAATCTATCTTATGAGCTTATTTTAGTTACTTGAAAAACTTCGATTTATGTAATAACTCTAGTACTTTAATTTGAGGTTTTCCTGTTTTATTGTAAGTCTTCTGTGACTCACCATCGAGTGAGTTAGTGGTATTTGATCTTGGATAAGTGGCTTTATCAGACTAGACCTGAGGGACTGACGGGTTATTCCAATTTAAGTGTGTTGCGGCCTCTAAGGCGTGACTTAGGCACTTAAGCTAGAATAATTCGGGCGGTTCTGCCACAGCTGTTATCGGAGCAAATACCACCACGGAGAAAGCAATAAACCATGAATATTAACTTTCAAAAATCTAAAACTTGCTTAGAGACTAGTGTTTGAATCGTCAGGACTAGAACGCTAGACCTAGGACGAAAGGACTTAGGAATAGTGGGAGAAATAGGTGGCTAATTAAGTAGGCCCTATGGGCCAGTCTTAGGATTTTTTAGGATGCCCTAAAATGCACCCTTCTGATTCAGAGAGGAGATGTTATCTTTCAGCATGCATGCATTATAAAAACTAAAGGGATTAAAAATTAAAGAAGTAAAAATTGGATCTAACCCGCTTCTTTTAAATCACCCAGGCTCTTCTATTTTCCATTCTTCCACCATAATCTTTACATCTGATACTCTTCCACAGATGACTTCACCCACCCCCACCAATGGAGGAGACGCTCGTTTTAGTTCCGATTTCCTTTCTCACGAGGGTTTTCCTTCCATCTTGTGGGAAGTGCTCAACTCCGCTGGTTACCCTACGCCCCCTTTGTATACGATGCAGCTGTACAAGGAGCATCGGGTGCTACGTTGCTGAGTCTGGCTGACTCTGGAGGCTCATCCCCTTCAGTTGGGTTGGCGTTCCCTTGACTCTGAGACGGTTAGATTCAGGACGGACGACACCACTAAAGCGGCAGCTTTGAAGATCCTGACGACTTTCTATGGCTACCATCCCCTGGAAATGGTGATGCACCCTTGGGACTCTTCCCTGCTGAGAAGAGAGACGACCCTATGTGGTGCAACCGTGTGAGCCATGTGAAGGACGTATGGGCTATGTATCCTGACTTGGTTGGGAGGATCACTATTCAGTGCATGAGCGCATTGTACCGCCTTCAGGCCCTACAGAGCGACGCTATGGCACAACTTGCTAACCTCGCTCAGACCACCAAGCTCACCCTCGACAGCCGAGAGGACTTCATGGTCGACTTGTCCTCAGAGTTGGTGGAAAAGGACCTATAGGTGGAACGGTTGAGATAGTGCATCGCCACCCTGGAGCAGCAAGTGGAGATCTGGGCCAACACCATCGATGTCTTGGAAAACCAACTCCATGATGTGCAGTAGGAGCTCGAGGAAGCTAATGACCACCTGGACATGCACCACCTAGAGATGGAGGCCAACGAGGCCGGAAGCGAGGGAGAGGAAGCTCCTGAGGAGTTAGGACCAGCCCCTGGTACCAATGTGACTGCCTCCAAGATTCCCCCTTCACCCGTATCCACTATCGCTTCCACTACTCGAGGTTGATGAGTCATTTTGATGCCTTAGGAGGATAGAAACCCATGCAAGCTTAGTTGACGACAAATTTTGGACTAGGCTTACGGGTGCTTTCCCCTAATTGATGTAACCCATGAGAACTTTTGGGATCAGTGAAATGTTTGTAACCATGTTATCCTCGTTCGAAATTAATGTTATGATTCTAACAATTTACTTCCGTATGAGATAAAAGCATGTTGTTCGAAATTTTGAATTGGGATAACAATGGCGACAATCTCTGTTTTCAGATGGCAGCTAGGCAGCATCGCGGGCATAACGAGCAAGTTCCCCTGCCACCTCCCCCAGCTCCCACGGTGCAGGAGTTGATGGCTCAGTAGAACAAAATCTTGCGATAGCTCTTGCAGCGCCAGCCCCACCCTCAATAGCATGGTGGAGGCTAGCCGCAGTGACCTCCGGCCGTGGCGACCTACCAGGAGTTCCTGAGTACGCAACCGCCCTTGTTCACCAAGGTAGAGGATCCGTTGGAAGCTGACGTGTGGTTATGCTTCGTGGAGTCCAAGTTTCCCCTCCTCACGGGAGACTGCCCTGATGACAGCAAGGCTCACTTCGCCGCGCAGCAGCTTCGCGGACCTGCTCGGACTTGGTGGGACCATTTCCGCGCCATGCTACCTGCTGGTCAGGAAGTTTCTTGGGAAGAATTCAGGACTGCTTTTAGAGGACACCACATCATAGCTAGAATTCTTGACCGCAAGCTGAATGAATTTCTGGCACTCACTCAAGGAACCCGCACGGTATTGCAGTATGCTCAGGCCTTCAACGACCTGTGCCAGTACGCAGGGTATCATGCTGATTCTGATGAGAAGAAGAGAGACCGTTTCCGCAGAGGTCTCAACACCAAGTTGCGTGAGCATCTCAACACTGTTCAGGCTGATAGCTTCAATGAGTTGGTCAACCTGGCCATCTCCCAGGAGGATTGTATTGTAGCTCACCGGGCAGAGAAGAAGAGGAAGGCACCAATATCAACACCCTCCGCTCAACCTCAGAGGTTCAGGATTGTTTCCCACAATCAGAGCAGAGGATTTCAGCAGGCATGCAGATGGGTGATCAGGCCACCTCAGCAGCAGCAACCATCACCCAATCATTTTCCAGCCCCTGCTTCAAGGAACAATCAACCTCAGCAGTAGCAACAGTTCCGCCAGGGAAATGGGAACAAGTGTTTCACTTGTGGCAATGTGGGCCATTATGCCAAGAATTGCCCAAGAAATCAGCAGAGGCAGATGCCAGCATCGAATCAAGACAAGGGAAGAAAGCAGAAGGTGCAAGTCAGGCAAGGAAGCTTAACTTCACTACCCTGGAAGAGTTACTTGAGGGAGCCCCCATCATGACTGGTGTCTTTTCAGTTTATAATCAACCTGCATTAATTTTGTTTGATTCTGGTGCATCTCATAGCTTCATTAGCCAGAAGTTTAGTGCTAAGTGTCAATTGCCTTTCTGTCATACTTGAGGGTCTTTTATGATCGCAATGCTAGGAGGCAAGGTTGCAACAAACCAATTAAATCAAAGCGTGCCCATTCGACTGGGAAGCCACATTGTCAAAACTACCCTCCTTATTCTAGGATTGGAAAATGTGGACATTATCTGGGGAGCTAATTAGATGACCTGGCACAAAGTGGTGCTAGATATAGCCAGCCGCGTCATTGAAATTAAATCCCCAATCTGTGGGAGTTCCACCTTATTTTTGCCGTGCCAAGATTCTACTCGATCATGTGCTTTTGCTATAATAGAGTTGCCCTTGAAGAAGATTCCAGTGGTCTGTGAATATGCAGATGTTTTTCCTAATGAATTACCAGGAATGCCACCAGACAGGGATATTGAATTCGCCATCGAGTTGCAACCGAGAATAGCGCCTATTTCTAACAGGCCTTACCGGCTGCCACCCACCGAATTGGCAGAATTGAAAAAGCAATTGTAAGAATTGTTAGACAAGGGTTTCATCCGCCCAAGAACTTCGCCTTGGGGATGTCTAGCCTTGTTTGTGAAGAAGAAAGATGAAAGCTTGAGGCTGTGCATAGATTACCGCCCACTTAATGCGGTGACTATCAAGAACAAGTATCCTTTGCCTCGTATTGATGTTCTTTTTGATCAATTGGTTGTAGCCAAAGTGTTTTCCAAGATAGAACTTCGCTCTGGCTATCATCAAATCAAGATACGAGCAAGTGATATTCCAAAGACTGCCTTCTCAACCAGATATGGGCTGTATGAATATTTGGTAATGTCATTTGGGCTGACTAATGCACCAGCATACTTCATGTATCTAATGAACTCTGTTTTCATGCCTGAATTAGACAAGTTTGTGGTGGTTTTCATTGATGATATCTTGGTGTACTCAAAGAACAAAGAAGAGCATGTCGGTCATTTGCATGTAGTGCTTCAACGTCTGCGAGAGCACCGCCTTTATGCCAAATTGTCAAAATGTTATTTTTGGCTAAAAGAAATCAAATTCTTGGGTCACACTATCTTCTAGGCAGGTATAGCTGTTGATCCTGATAAGGTGCAAGACGTGATGAACTGGAAGCCGCCAACAACTGTCCGTCAGATTCGAAGTTTTTTGGGATTGGCTAGTTATTATCGAAGATTCATTCCGGATTTCTCTCAAATTGCGAAGCCCATGACTGAATTTTTGAAGAAAGGAGCCAAGTTTGTTTGGGGTCAGAAGTGCAAAGATGCCTTCCACACATTGAGGCAACATCTGACCACAGCACCAGTGTTAGCGCAACCTGACAGTAGCAAGCCATTTGATGTGTACTGTGATGCCTCTAGCACTGGACTGGGTTGTGTTTTGATGCAAGACAACCGAGTCATTGCCTACGCGTCAAGAGCACTCAGGCCTCATGAGAAAAATTATCACACTCATGACTTCGAGTTAGCAGCCGTGGTTCATGCATTGAAGATGTGGAGACACTATTTGATGGGAACCCACTGCAACATCTTCACAGATCATAAGAGCCTTAAGTATATCTTTACTCAGGCTGATCTCAACATGAGGCAAAGAAGATGGCTAGAGCTGATAAAGGACTATGACCTAGAGGTACACTATCATCCAGGGAAAGCCAATGTGGTAGCTGATGCCTTGAGTCAGAAATCGCAATGCAACTGTGTTATGATGGATTCTCGCATCAACACCCTGCGTGATGAGTTGAACAAAATGAAGATTGAAGTGATTCCTTCTGGTGTCTTGTCTCACATTTCTGTTGAGCCAACTTTGCAAGACCAGATAATCATGGCCCAACTCAGTGACAAGGGAGTGCAAACCATTAAGGAGAACCTCCATCAGAAGATAGAGAAGTATAAGTGTTTCCTCCAAGATGGGAAGGGTATATTGTGGTTTGAAAGCAGATTGGTGGTTCCTAAAAATAAGGATCTCAAGAAGAAAATCTTGGATGAAGCTCATCTCTCCTAATTCTCCATGCATCCAGGAAGCACCAAAATGTACCATGATCTGAAGCCCTTGTATTGGTGGACCAAAATGAAGAGGGAGATAGCCCAATATGTATCAGAATGTGACACATGTCAGAGGGTAAAGGCAAACCACTTGAAATCAGTTGGTGCCTTGCAACCCCTATCAGTACCTTCATGGAAATGGGATGACAACATCATGGATTTTATTGTGGGTCTGCCCAACACCTCTCGTCATCATGATTCAATTTGGGTCATTGTGGACCGATTAACAAAAGTGGCACATTTTCTTCTAGTGCACACCACTGACAAGGCTCAAAAGTATGCAGAGCTGTACATTGACCAAATCGTGTGTTTGCATGGATTACCCCGGACTATTGTCTTTGACTGAGGAGCCCAATTCGTTGCCAGATTTTGGGAACAACTACAAGAGTCTTTGGGAACAAAGCTAATAAGAAGTTCAGCTTACCACCCGTAGACTGATGGTCAAACCGAAAGGGTAAATCAAATTCTTGAAGATATGCTGAGGGCTTGTGTGATCGATTGTGGTAAGAACTAGGATAGGTACCTCTACTGTGACGGAACCTCCCAAGTAATTAGGCCCACCTATAGTTGTCCTTGTCCAACGGACCTCAGACAACCCTATAGGTGCCCCTGAACTACTTGACAAGCTCGGTATCTTTCCTTACCTTTCCAGGAACGTCTCACCCGTCTTGCAGACATTACAGAACATCGGAGATAAAGAAATGCGGAAGTGATTACATAACTTTCATTTATTAAAAAGTAAGATCACGTTGTTTATTACAGACCAGGAGTATATAACGAGTGCAGAGTAATATTATTACACATACCAAGGGAGGTAAAAACTCCTCCCGACAGCTATCACACAAAAAGTCTTAATGGAGGATCCTTTCCTCCCGCACCTCACTCTTGCTTTTCTTCATTAGGAACCACCTTGGTACAGAAGCAACAGAAATCTACTACTTCCTCACCTAAAAACAACGAGGGAATAAACCCTGAGTATGGAATTACTCAGCAAGTCTTACCCGACTAAGGAAAAGACTCTAAAGGGTATGCTGGGTAAATAGGAATCAAGGAGAGGCTTTAGCAAAAATCAACTTTAGATACTTTTGCAGAAACAGCTTACTAAAGTGAGTCCTTACTTTCAATCTTTTAATGCCATGTTAAGTATTAATAGACTCTATTTGCCTTTAGTCTAATCATGACATCAGTACAATATCATTTTTATTCATACTGTTCACATCCTGACTCTAGTTTGCAGGGAAGTGACCAAGTCTTCATAACCACGAAGGTACGGCGATCCGAATCGATTATACTCAGCTGAGGATCTCCAATCACACGACATATGTAGCACTTAACCCTTGCATATGTCAACCCGCCACCGAGTTTCTTAAGACCAGATCAGGTTCACGCAAACCGAGAGCACAGATACACCACCGTCCAGCCTCTTGCCACGGTGGGTACACGCTACTCCCGCCACCGCTCCACGCCCATTTCGTGTTATCTTATTCTGGCCTTAGTCTGCCCGAGGCAAGGCTTACCCATGACGAGGCATGTGACCAGTTAAAGGGTCCTCGATCAGCACGCCTACATACACGTTCAATCCTTAATCAACCTGGGTAGAACATCACCTGTTCCTAACCCAAGTTTCGATTTAAGTACTTCCACCCTTAGGATTGTTTCTATTCCTTAGGATGGACGGAGCATCACAGTGAACTTTGCAGTAAGATCCCACCACGCTCTTAATGAAATTATTCTTGCAGGTAGAAGTCATCTTTCCATAGGATAACCCCTGAGCTAGGCAGTACAGCAAAAGACAACCTCTATCCACAAGACCTAAGCAGGGCTAAGCATTTTTGCAAAACAATTTTGATACTTCACCAGAAGTATCCATGAAGGTGTGGATATCAAGGGAAAGCAATGCATCAAAGGGTTCCAAGCAATTCCTATGAACCTAATGCACATTTCACTTGACTTAAAGTGTGTGAAAAGTATTTAAAAACACAAGGAAAAGGGTTGCATGCACCAGGGCTTGCCTTTGTTAACAGGTGAGTCCGGCTCGGATCCGCAAATATCAAAGTAAAAGCAGTTGCCTGCTTGAGAATCCGAGGGTGGTGGTGTCCTTTCTTCGGTGATTTCCTCTTCTTCTTCGTGTTCTAACATAACCATATATATGTATAAGAATGGATGCCATGGGATGCTCATGAGGGTGCAAAGATAATATAAACTTATTATCTAGGTCTTGAATACAACTTTCCTTCACGGTACTCCGAGAACTTAGGGTTTCCGGAGTCAGTAAAGGAGTTCATAGGGCAGGGGGGGTGTTTTGGGGTTTGGTGACCAAACAAGGTCCAAATCAACCCAAATTCTACCCAAGGCTTCTAAATAATATGAGGAATTCATATAAAAAGTTTGGGCAATTTTGGGATTATCATTTAATTTCTAAAAATCCAGAACTATTAGTTTAAGCTATTTTAAATGCCTTAAATTTCCTTATTTAACCTAAAAATCACAAAACTATTTTTACTAAATTCTAGGGAAAATAAGAAACCTTGGAAAATTGGTTTCACAATTTTATCATTTTTCTACTGTTTTCTATAATTGTTTTAACTCTGGAGTAAAAAGAAAAAGAAAAGCCTATGAATAGTACTGGGCTGATTCCAGCCCAGTAGCCCAACTCAGAGGGAGAAAGCGCCCGCGTGCGCCCGCGCGATGGCGGGTTTGCAGAAAAGCCCTCGCCTTTCTGAACAACCAGAAACAGAACCGAAGTGCTATTCACAGAGTCAGTGACGCTTTCCAGAAAACCCCTCGGACTTCTAATTCTTCGCAGGGGAGGGTCCTCGACGGCGTCGCGCGTAGGACGAACTCCGGTGAGCGTGCAGACCGGTTGAATTGCTCCAAGACCGGTGCCTAGACTAAGGCCAAACCAAATTCATGACCAGGGGAGCATTTCCCCCAACATAATTGCGCTAATGCGCAAAGGGTGTGCTCTGGCCACGGTGGCCGAGAACATGGCGGCTAGATCATCGCGTTCCCGGTGATCCCAGGCGACCCGGTTCAATTAGGTGGGTCGGTGAGCCTCACAGATGCATGAGAATGCTTGGACAAAGGAGCAAAAGGGAAGAGCTGACCTGAATTGGGCTGACCACGACGAGGTAGAGTTTACGGTGTTCTAGAGCCGGATTGGGGCGAATCCGAAATTCGTGCTCACAAGCGAAGGATTCGGGGGACAGATGGGTGCAACAGCTGCTCGAGTTCATGGCGGAGCTGGGGGCGCGGTTAATTTATAGGCCGCTGGTTGTAAATGGATGAGGATCGGGGAGATTGGGATTGCGCTGGCGAACATGCCGCGCGGCGGATTCCGGTGACAGCGCAGTTATCGCTGTTTAACCGGAGCCTGCCACCTCGGTGAGGTTCTGAAACGTCGCCGGGGGCTTTTACCGTGATCGCCGACGACCAATCCGAGCCACAGCGGCATCCTTATCGCCGGCGACGAGCGCTCCAGCTGGCAGTCCGATCTTCTTACTGTACCATGGTGAACACCCCATCAGAGCACCTGACAGAGCTTCTTGGAGCTTAATTTACTCCCGATTTTGGGTGAAACCTATGCCAACTTTCTGCAGCAAAGTTATAGAGCTATATTCCAGTGATAACTTTGCTACAATGTGCTCCCACAAAAAGTCACTGGATCCCACTCAAAATCGAGCTCAAAGTTCATCCCATCACCCTTTTAATCTGAAATTCAGACTTCAAGCAGTCTGACAGTCCATCTTTGGTTGAAATTTTCTCCAAATTTATCTTAAGAACATGGCTTAAACCCTTAAACAAAGTTGTTCTCCTATGTTTGGTCTTCAACTTTGATGTGGTCACCTAATATGAATTCTCACTATTTTGAAAGCTACACAGCCCCAATGTTGGGCCTATAACCCTGTTTTCAGACTTAGCATAGGAATCAAAATTGAGGTCCTTTTTGCAAATGAGTCCAAAACTTAGGGTTTGGCTTGCAAATTCACATATATGTGCCCCAAATGACTAAAGATACCTATTTAACTTGGTTTTTGCACTTTAGTCCAAAAGTGGACTAATTTTGCACTTAGGCCCCTAGGGTTTGGTTTTAGGGTTTTTCAGGGTTCCAATTAGGGTTTCTGGGATTCCAGGGGTATAAATGTGATTCAACTTTGTTTTTGGGGATATTTTATGACTCTTTCCCTAAAGTCTTTAGGTTTTCTCATCATGGATTGGGTTTTACCCCTTTACTCTCTATTTAAGGTCAAGTCCCTTAACCAGGGTTCTATTTGCAAAAACACTTAAACAATACCATTTGTTTGAAAATTTTACCTAGTGAATGCACTCTAGGTATGTCAAACATATGCAATGTCAATGCTTATGATGCCATGCTCAAGTTTTAGTTACAGTAACACCAAGGGTGTTACATCCTTCCCCCATAAAAGAATCTCGTCCCGAGATTTAAAGTCCTAGGGTGAGTAATGGAAAAGGAAATGCTTCACTTTTGTATTTCCTTATTTTTGGTACAAGGCAGGGGTGGTATGGGGGTTCACTTCTTTATTACAATAACTGTACACTTTTACAAATTACATGAGGCTAGAAAGCCTGGAAAATTCTTATTCAAGAAGTCTTGAGTTTCCCACGTAGCCTCTTCCTTAGCATGTTGGTTCCATTGCATCTTGTAGAACTTGAGAGTCTTTCTCCGGGTAACCCTGTCCTTTTGATCCAGAACTCGAATAGGATGTTCCGAGTATGTTAAATCTGGTTCCAGGACAACATCTGTCACTTCGATGGTTCGATCGGGAACCCGAAGACACTTCTTCAATTGCGACACATGGAACACATTATGAATGGCAGACAGAATTTCGGGGAGTTGCAGTCGATAGGCCACTGGCCCACATTGCTCAAGTACTGGAAATGGACCAATATACCTGGGTGCAAGTTTCCCTTTAACCCAGAAACGCGATACACCCTTCATTGGTGAAACTTTCAAGTAGACATAATCACCTACCAGAAAGCATAAGGGTTGTCGTCGTCGGTCTACATAACTCTTTTGTCGAGTCTGAGCTTTCTTCATATTGTGAATAATTTTCTGAACCTTTTCTTCGACCTCCTTTACCATATCAGGTCTAAAGAAGTACCTTTCTCCAGGTTCAAACCAATTTAGCGGAGTTCGACACCGTCGCCCATATAAAGCTTCAAAAGGTGCCATCTTGATACTTTCTTGATAACTGTTATTGTATGAAAACTCCGCTAAGGGCAAACATTCATCCCATTTTTGTGAGAAGTCCAGAACACAAGCCCGTAGCATATCCTCAAGTATTTGATTGACCCTCTCAGTCTGTCCACTTGTTTGAGGATGATAGGCCGAACTGTGGAGCAATTTGGTACCCAAGGATTTATGAAGTTCTTCCCAAAACTTGGATACGAACTGAGGTCCACGATCCGACACTATAGTTTTTGGAATACCATGCAAACTGAGAATATGGGCAATATATAATGCTGCATAAGTGGCTACTGTATATTTGGCCCTGACGGGTAAGAAATGGGCAATCTTTGTGAGTCGATCAACAACAACCCAAATAGAATCATACCCTTTGGCCGTCCTGGGCAGTCCCACAATAAAGTCCATATTTATATCTTCCCATTTCCATGTTGGGATCGACAAAGATTGTAATGGACCAGCAGTTTTCATGTGTATGGCCTTGACACGTCTGCAAGTGTCACACTTAGCCACATAGCATGCAATTTCGATCTTCATCTTTGTCCACCAGTAATGTTGCTTCAAATCTTGGTACATCTTAGTGCTTCCGGGATGAATAGAATAGCGACTAAGATGCGCTTCATCTAAGATTTGCTGGCGGAGTTCTTCATCCTTTGGCACTACTATGCGGTTATTAAACCATAGCACACCTTGATCGTCTTCCTTGAAACATTTGGCTGTTCCAGTCCTTATTTTCTCTCGTAGGTGCTTCATACCTAGATTATCTTTTTGAGCATCAACTATTTTTTGCAAAATGATTGACTCAAGCTTTAGCTGATTCAGAGTCCCTTGTTGGATTATCCCCAGGTTTAACTTCTCCATCTCTTGACACAAAGTGTTGTCAGAGGTCTTCACCATAAGACAGTGGCAGGAAGCCTTACGGCTTAGTGCATCTGCCACCACATTGGCTTTGCCTGGGTGATAATGGATCTCCAGTTCATAGTCCTTAATAAGCTCAAGCCATCGTCTTTGCCTCATATTTAATTCTGACTGGGTGAAGGTGTACTTCAAGCTTTTATGATCTGTATATATATGACAGATATTTCCCAGCAGATAGTGACGCCAAATTTTCAGGGCATGAACCACAGCAGCTAGCTCCATATCATGAGTTGGGTAATGCTCCTCATGTCGGCGCAACTGCCTTGAAGCATATGCAATTACTCGGCCCTCTTGCATTAATACACAGCCGAGTCCACTGCCAGATGCATCACAATATACATCAAAAGGCTTGGCGATGTCCGGTTGAGCCAATACCGGAGTAGTGGTTAATAATGTCTTCAATTGCTCAAAGGCTTCATTACACTTAGAAGACCAATTGAACTTAATGTCATTCTTCAATAAACTTGTGATTGGCTTCACAAGCTTAGAAAAATCTGGTATGAACCTGCGATAATATCCAGCTAGTCCAAGAAAACTCCGGACTTGGTGAACAGTGGTTGGGGGTTTCCACTCCAGAATATCTTTGACTTTGCTGGGATCTACCGCAATCCCTTTGGTCAATAACACGTGCCCCAAAAATTGAATTTCCTCCAGCCAAAACGCGCACTTGCTGAACTTGGCATAAAGCTGATGTTCCCTCAGGCGCGTCAATACAACCCGTAGATGTTGAGCATGCTCCTCTTCATTTTTAGAATATATCAAGATATCGTCGATGAAGACCACCGCGAACTTGTCCAACTCGGGCATGAACACCGAGTTCATCAAATAGGTGAAGTGGGCAGGAGCATTTGTGAGCCCGAAAGACATTACCAAATACACAAATAAACCATACCGCGTAGTAAACACGGTCTTCGGTATATCCTCGGGCCGAATACGGATTTGGTGATAGCCCGACCTGAGATCAATTTTGGAAAATACCCTCGCCCCAGTCAGTTGATCAAATAAGATGTCGATCCTTGGAAGAGGGTACTTGTTCTTGATAGTGACCTCATTCAGGGGTCGATAATCCACGCACATTCGCAAGGTTTGATCCTTCTTTTTAACAAAAATGGCGGGGCAACCCCATGGAGACGAGCTTGGCCGGATGAATCCCTTATTCAGTAGATCTTGTAATTGAATCTTCAATTCCACCAACTCATTAGGGGGCATACGGTACGATCTTCGAGAGATGGGAGCCGTACCGGGCTTTGGCGCAATTACAAATTCTACATCTCTTTCAGGGGGCAGTCCAGGCAAATCTTCCGGAAATACATCTGGAAACTCACATACTACCGGAATATCCTTGATTTCCGGTACAATGGCTTCGTATACTCTACCAGAAGCTTTGGTTGGATTGGTTACGGGGAGAGATAAAAGAATCTCTTCTTGATTATAGCTCAACCTGACGGTTCTGAGTTCAGTGTTGAGAATTGCCTTGTGTTGGGTTAACCAGTTCATACCCAAAATTACATCTATATCCTGGTCTTTCAGAACAATCATGTTAGCAGGAAAGTTCCGTCCGGCCATTGTTACTGGCACTTCATAGGCCACTTCTCGAGTAAAAATATGTCCCCCAGGTGAATGAATTGTAAATCCCTCTTTTGATTCGTGGCATGCAATGTGATGTTGCTCCACAAATTTCTTGCTAATGAATGTATGCGAAGCACCAGAATCAAAAAGAATAATCACAGGGTGACTGGCCACGGGAAACGTACCCATCATCACCGGCTCTCCTTCCGGTGTAGTGGCCACTTGGGTGTAATATACACGCCCCGTCTTCTTGGTATTCCTCCCCACAGTATTTCCCTTGGGCTGAGTTGACTTTCCAGATCCTTGCTGAGCATTAGATTGATTTTGCTTGGGATATGGGCAGTCTTTGATAAAATGTCCCGACTTGCCGCAATTGAAACACCCAGTTGAAGAGCTAGGCAAGGCAGGGAATCGAGTGCCTGGGGCACCCGGCTGATTTGGGGAAGTGGGGGTATTGCTGGGGCGAATAATGATTGGTTGTTTGAAAGGGAATGCAGGTGGACGAGAAAAAGTGCGATTTTGGCTAGAAGGCCGGATGACAAACCGTTGCCTCTTCGCCTGGCCCTGATTAGGCCTCTCACCACCGAATCCCTTGTTCTTCCCAGAATTTGCATATTTTGCTTCAACAGATAAGGCTGTACTGACAGCCTTCCATACGTGAGATCAATACATGTGGCCATCTTTCGCTGCAACCGGTCATTTAGACCCCTCATGAAGCAGTTCTTTTTCTTTAAGTCAGTATTCACCTGGTCGATGGCATACTGCGACAGGTGATTAAACTTGTTGAGATACTGGTTGACAGTATCTCCTCCTTGTTTCAGCTTCATGAATTCCTCTTGATTCATATGCAGCACACCTTCAGGTATGTAGTGCTCGCGGAAGGCTGCTTTAAATTCTTCCTAGGTGATTTGATGGTTGACAGGTTGAATAGCCACAAAATTTCCCCACCAGGTACTGGCAGGGCCACGTAGTTGCTGTGCTACGAATAATGGCTTCTGCGTTTCTGAACAACGGAGAAGACCAAACTTTTGTTCAATGACCCGTATCCATTCGTTGGCTTCCAGCGGGTCCTCTGCCTTGACGAAAAGGGGTGGACGAGTTTCAGAGAAGTCCAGATAAGTGGTTTCACGGGGGCCTTGCTGGTAACCCCTTCCTGCCTGCTGCTGGAATTGCTGTTGACCCGCCATTTCCCTAAGGAAGCGGGTATTGTCTGCGGTGGCATTTACCAAGGCGGCAATCGCCTCGACCAACGTGGGCGGAACCGGAGGTGGATTTGGGGTGACATCCCAACCCCCAGACGTTCCCGCTGCGTCCTGTCCCCGAGTCCTGGTCAGCATCTGAGGCAAAAAACATTTGAAATAAACATAATATGCCAAAGAGACCTTCCATTTTACATTACTATAAAAAGTAATGATACAGACTCGATATTACATAACAGGACACATTACCCATTATACAAAAGTTCAACCTATTATACAACTTACTATTTCTACTTTTACAAGCTACACTACTACTCCTGCTTATTCTTGGTAGCTTCATCGTCAGGGGTGGGAGACCATACGTCGACCAGCCTCAAAGAAGGAGGGGGCCTAAAAGGTCTAACTCTCCACCAAGCGCTTCGCCCGCAGTGTGCGAGGGTCCGGCTTCAGACCTGACGGGATCCGCAGGGACATTTGGGTGTAATTACGAATACAGTACATGAACTTCTTCATGTAAAGTATTGCAATATACTTGCAAGTTATCAACAGCAACGCTAAGTTCGTTGACTCGTGCTCGAGCCTTCGCTTCCTTAGCTAAATCTACCGAACGAGACTGCACTGCCCAATCAAGTGCCAAATCTCGGTCAGCTAGTTGATCTTGCAGGGTGCGGATGTAACTTCTTAAATCATTGATTCGGTCACCGTCTGCAACCCATAGATTAGTCCTGTGCTGTAACTCCGCTTGGAGATGATTCACGCGAGCTTCGAGATCACCGATAGGATCGTTGCTCCCGCTACTGCTGTTTTGCTCTTGCTCTCGTGGGGCAAGTTGATGCCGAGGCACACCAATGGGACCAGTATGCTTACGTGCTATTTTCCTTGTACGTGGCGGCATTTGCTAAGGGGGAAAATTTATTAGTATAATTCTTAGCATGATACATGAATAAGTACAGAATCAACCTTAGTCGATTCAACCTTCTATACATTGCACTCTTTCTATCTGGTCCTTGAAATAAACTCTTCAGAAATACTTAGGTAAGAAGAGAAGCAATTTTCTAGATAAGTCTTAGAAAATCCTTTTGAAGATGCCACATAATATCTGTCAAGAAGGGCTACGCTCCGATACCAGCTGTGACCGAACCTCCCAAGTAATTAGGCCCACCTATAGTTGTCCTTGTCCAACGGACCTCAGACAACCCTATAGGTGCCCCTGAACTACTTGACAAGCTCAGTATCTTTCCTTACCTTTCCAGGAACGTCTCACCCGTCTTGCAGACATTACAGAACATCGGAGATAAAGAAATGCGGAAGCGATTACATAACTTTCATTTATTAAAAAGTAAGATCACGTTGTTTATTACAGACCAGGAGTATATAACGAGTGCAGAGTAATATTATTACACATACCAAGGGAGGTAAAAACTCCTCCCGAGAGCTATCACACAAAAAGTCTTAATGGAGGATCCTTTCCTCCCGCACCTCACTCTTGCTTTTCTTCATTAGGAACCACCTTGGTACAGAAGCAACAGAAATCTGCTACTTTCTCACCTAAAAACAACGAGGGAATAAACCCTGAGTATGGAATTACTCAGCAAGTCTTACCCGACTAAGGAAAAGACTCTCAAGGGTATGCTGGGTAAATAGGAATCAAGGAGAGGCTTTAGCAAAAATCAACTTTAGATACTTTTGCAGAAACAGCTTACTAAAGTGAGTCCTTACTTTCAATCTTTTAATGCCATGTTAAGTATTAATAGACTCTGTTTGCCTTTAGTCTAATCATGACATCAGTACAATATCATTTTTATTCATACTGTTCACATCCTGACTCTAGGTTGCAGGGAAGTGACCAAGTCTTCATAACCGCGAAGGTACGGCGATCCGAATCGATTATACTCAGCTGAGGATCTCCAATCACACGACATATGTAGCACTTAACCCTTGCATATGTAAACCCGCCACCGAGTTTCTTAAGACCAGATCAGGTTCACGCAAACCGAGAGCACAGATACACCACCGTCCAGCCTCTTGCCACGGTGGGTACACGCTACTCCCGCCACCTCTCCACGCCCATTTCGTGTTATCTTATTCTGGCCTTAGTCTGCCCGAGGCAAGGCTTACCCATGACGAGGCATGTGACCAGTTAAAGGGTCCTCGATCAGCACGCCTACATACACGTTCAATCCTTAATCAACCTGGGTAGAACATCACCTGTTCCTAACCCAAGTTTCGATTTAAGTACTTCCACCCTTAGGATTGTTTCTGTTCCTTAGGATGGACGGAGCATCACAGGGAACTTTGCAGTAAGATCCCACCACGCTCTTAATGAAATTATTCTTGCAGGTAGAAGTCATCTTTCCTCAGGATAACCCCTGAGCTAGGCAGTACAGCAAAAGACAACCTGTATCCACAAGACCTAAGCAAGGCTAAGCATTTTTGCAAAACAATTTTGATACTTCACCAGAAGTATCCATGAAGGTGTGGATATCAAGGGAAAGCAATGCATCAAAGGGTTCCAAGCAATTCCTATGAACCTAATGCACATTTCACTTGACTTAAAGTGTGTGAAAAGTATTTAAAAACACAAGGAAAAGGGTTGCATGCACCGGGGCTTGCCTTTGTTAACAGGTGAGTCCGGCTCGGATCCGCAAATATCAAAGTAAAAGCAGTTGCCTGCTTGAGAATCCGAGGGTGGTGGTGTCCTTTCTTCGGTGATTTCCTCTTCTTCTTCGTGTTCTAACATAACCATATATATGTATAAGAATGGATGCCATGGGATGCTCATGAGGGTGCAAAGATAATATAAACTTATTATCTAGGTCTTGAATACAACTTTCCTTCACGGTACTCCGAGAACTTAGGGTTTCCGGAGTCAGTAAAGGAGTTCATAGGGCAGGGGGGTGTTTTGGGGTTTGGTGACCAAACAAGGTCCAAATCAACCCAAATTCTACCCAAGGCTTCTAAATAATATGAGGAATTCATATAAAAAGTTTGGGCAATTTTGGGATTATCATTTAATTTCTAAAAATCCAGAACTATTAGTTTAAGCTATTTTAAATGCCTTAAATTTCCTTATTTAACCTAAAAATCACAAAACTATTTTTACTAAATTCTAGGGAAAATAAGAAACCTTGGAAAATTGGTTTCACAATTTTATCATTTTTCTACTGTTTTCTATAATTGTTTTAACTCTGGAGTAAAAAGAAAAAGAAAAGCCTATGAATAGTACTGGGCTGATTCCAGCCCAGTAGCCCAACTCAGAGGGAGAAAGCGCCCGCGTGCGCCCGCGCGATGGCGGGTTTGCAGAAAAGCCCTCGCCTTTCTGAACAACCAGAAACAGAACCGAAGTGCTATTCACAGAGTCACTGACGCTTTCCAGAAAACCCCTCGGAATTCTAATTCTTCGCAGGGGAGGGTCCTCGACGGCGTCGCGCGTAGGACGAACTCCGGTGAGCGCGCAGACCGGTTGAATTGCTCCAAGACCGGTGCCTAGACTAAGGCCAAACCAAATTCATGACCAGGGGAGCATTTCCCCCAACATAATTGCGCTAATGCGCAAAGGGTGTGCTCTGGCCACGGTGGCCGAGAACATGGCGGCTAGATCGTCGCGTTCCCGGTGATCCCAGGCAACCCGGTTCAATTAGGTGGGTCGGTGAGCCTCACAGATGCATGAGAATGCTTGGACAAAGGAGCAGAAGGGAAGAGCTGACCTAAATTCGGCTGACCACGACGAGGTAGAGTTTACGGTGTTCTAGAGCCGGATTGGGGCGAATCCGAAATTCGTGCTCACAAGCGAAGGATTCGGGGGACAGATGGGTGCAACAGCTGCTCGAGTTCATGGCGGAGCTGGGGGCGCGGTTAATTTATAGGCCACCGGTTGTAAATGGATGAGGATCGGGGAGATTGGGATTGCGCTGGCGAACATGCCGCGCGGCGGATTCCGGTGACAGCGCGGTTATCGCCGTTTAACCGGAGCCTGCCACCTCGGTGAGGTTCTGACACGTCGCCGGGGGCTTTTACCGTGATCGCCGACGACCAATCCGAGCCACAGCGGCATCCTTATCGCCGGCGACGAGCGCTCCAGCTGGCAGTCCGATCTTCTTACTGTACCATGGTGAACACCCCATCAGAGCACCTGACAGAGCTTCTTGGAGCTTAATTTACTCCCGATTTTGGGTGAAACCTATGCCAACTTTCTGCAGCAAAGTTATAGAGCTATATTCCAGTGATAACTTTGCTACAATGTGCTCCCACAAAAAGTCACTGGATCCCACTCAAAATCGAGCTCAAAGTTCATCCCATCACCCTTTTAATCTGAAATTCAGACTTCAAGCAGTCTGACAGTCCATCTTTGGTTGAAATTTTCTCCAAATTTATCTTAAGAACATGGCTTAAACCCTTAAACAAAGTTGTTCTCCTATGTTTGGTCTTCAACTTTGATGTGGTCACCTAATATGAATTCTCACTATTTTGAAAGCTACACAGCCCCAATGTTGGGCCTATAACCCTGTTTTCAGACTTAGCATAGGAATCAAAATTGAGGTCCTTTTTGCAAATGAGTCCAAAACTTAGGGTTTGGCTTGCAAATTCACATATATGTGCCCCAAATGACTAAAGATACCTATTTAACTTGGTTTTTGCACTTTAGTCCAAAAGTGGACTAATTTTGCACTTAGGCCCCTAGGGTTTGGTTTTAGGGTTTTCCAGGGTTCCAATTAGGGTTTCTGGGATTCCAGGGGTATAAATGTGATTCAACTTTGTTTTTGGGGATATTTTATGACTCTTTCCCTAAAGTCTTTAGGTTTTCTCATCATGGATTGGGTTTTACCCCTTTACTCTCTATTTAAGGTCAAGTCCCTTAACCAGGGTTCTATTTGCAAAAACACTTAAACAATACCATTTGTTTGAAAATTTTACCTAGTGAATGCACTCTAGGTATGTCAAACATATGCAATGTCAATGCTTATGATGCCATGCTCAAGTTTTAGTTACAGTAACACCAGGGGTGTTACATCTACTGGGCAGAGTTTGCTTATAACAACAGTTACCAATCTAGCCTAAAGATGGCACCTTTCGAAGCCCTATATGGAAGAAGGTGTCAGACACCCCTCAATTGGTCGCTGCCTGGAGAAAGAGAATTTTTTGGACCTGACTTAGTGACTGAAGCCGAAAGGAACGTCAAACTAATCAGGAAGAATCTAGAAGCTGCCGAGGCCAGGCAAAAGAGTTACCATGACAAGAGAAGGAAACCTGTCCTGTTCGAAGTGGAGATTTCGTATATTTGATGGTATCACCCACCAAAGGAGTGCAGAGGTTTGGGATCAAAGGCAAGTTAGCCCCTCGTTACATTGGACATTATGAGATTATAGAAGCATGTGGACCCGTGGCATACAAATTGAAGTTACCTCCAAAGATGTCTGCCATCCACGATGTATTCCATGTATCCCAACTGAAGAAGTGTGTTCGATTGCCGACTGAGATCATAGCAGAACCAGAATTGGAGATAGAGCTAGATCTATCGTAACAAGAGTACCCTTCCAAGGTTCTGGATTGCAAGGAAAGATCAACTCGGGCAAAATCGATCAAGATGTATAAAATCCAATGGAGTAATCACTCAGAGGAAGAGGCTACTTAGGAGACTGAGGAATTTCTACGTTCAAACTTCCCTGATTGTCTACCTAAGGGAATTCATACATAACCATGCCCAACCCCTTCCCCTGCCCTTTGAATCAAATTATAAGAATAATGGTCTTAATACAAAAAGAGTTAGTTGTAAAACTAAAGTTAAAAGGACTACCTTCTGAAGTTGCAAAGAAGATGACATTCGAAGAGCAGTTTGCCAAGAAGAACCTTAATAAACAAACCACCCAAAGCAAGCAAGCCTTAACCTTCACTTCACCCTGGAGGGCTCCTAATCGAATCTCGGGACGAGATTCCTTTAAGGGGGGAAGGCTGTGACACCCTAGTGTCACTTAGAGTTTCTTCTCAAAGCTAACTCAAAAGCATTATCACATGTGAACCAAATTGAGTAAAGGACTTTAAAAATTAGGAACAAATGTTTAATTAAGTCTTTTTCATCTTAAGGATTGTGCCTTAATCATATCATGCACCTCAAGGTGAGGAGAATTCACAAACCCTAAATAACCCTAAGTAGGCCATTTATGTACCAAAAAGGGAAAACTTGTAAATTTTTTTTGAAAAACAAAAGATCATGATGAGAACCAAATAACAAAGTTAAAGTGCACTACATAAGCTACAAAATGTAGTAAGAAAGTTTGATCAGTAGAGCTTTGCAAAATTCTCAAAAAGACCCCTCAAGCTAAACATCAAAAGGAAATTCAGGAAATTCAGAGTTGAATTTCTACCCCTTTTAAAGTTCAGCCGTGTTCTCTATTTTTTAAAACTCAAATCTACAAAACCCAAATATGAAAGTGGTGCCAAATTTCCTTGAACATACTCTAGTAAAGTTTGAACTCAAACAAAAACCGTTTCACATGATCTTGGCGCAGATTGTCCTTGGGACTCGGCTCTGTGACACTGGCGATTTGGCGACATTACAACTCCCTATCCCTAGCCTAAAACCACGCAACGTCCACACACAAACGATAGAGCGTAGTCGGTGGAACAAATCCTTCACAGCGATCTAGCCCAAATTCAAAAAGATCTACGCCCTATCGGCGTTAGAACACGGGCAGAAACAGCGGTGCCACGTGCTCGACTGCGGCTGACACGCCCGGTCCACGCTAGTTCGCGCACCCGTGCTGAGCCATGCATGCCCGCGCTAGTCTACGCCCGCTCGTGCACCGCGCCACGCCGCGCCTATAAGAGCAAGGAAGCCTTGGCCGTGCTCCCTCCACGCTTCACTTGACTTCTCAAGCCCAACACTTAGCTCCGGTGAGCTCTGCGCCGCCCGCCTAAGCCACCCGAACGCCGGCCACCATGGCCAGCCATTTCCAGAGACCATCAGCCTCAACCGAGCCCTTGGATAACCTCCCCGAGACCCTGTGAAGCTTCTCCAAGCTTGAGCCAAGGCATTGCCTCCCCAGAGAAGCAGAATCACCCTCGCCAGACTTTGGTCACCCGCCACCGCGCGTGAACCAAGCTATCGGGTAAGCCATTTCCAAATTCCTCGTGCCCATGTCTTCCCTGACCTCTGGTGAAGCTCTCTGACCACTTCAATTGATCTATACCGCCCTGGATAGGCCGGTGTCTTCGCCGCCGACGAGCTCGCCCGCCTGCGCGCGTGGACCGACCTACCCCGACCATCGCCGGAGACGATCCACACATCGGCGTGACCGTCAAGACCTCCCCTACACCCTTGACCACTTTGCCAGAGCAATCTCACCGCCCGTAAGCCCCTCCGCCCTTTTCCTCCGCCGCGGTCACTGTTCCATTAGGGGAAGGATCGCGGGTTCGATTTAGCAGAACCCTAGGGGGTTTTCTGCGTAGTCAGAGACCCATATGAATAGTGACCCGAGGACTTGTCTGCAAATGAAACTTAGAAACCTTCGCTAGGGACCCAGATGCAAAACCTTTTTCCTTTAAACCATTTCTGTTTATTCTTTTTAATAGGCAGAGAACTTAAGAAATTCATATCTTGAGAAATGTTTAACCAAATTTAGTCAAACCAATTTTACTGGATTCAAAATATTATAGACTATCAAATAAACATACTGAACCATATGCTTTCTGTATTAAATTTTAGAGTTTGAAATTAAATAAGAAAACTGCCCAAACCTTATTAAAATGAATAAAAATAGTTATGCTTCTGTGCTGGACTTAAGAAAATTTTGTAGAAGTCCAAACCCAACTTAGGCACTGTTTAAAAATATTAAGCACCCCGGTATAGAAGATTAATACAGAGTTATCTATTAAAAGCCATATCTGCCCAAAACTTAGGAAATTAGGAAAGGAAATAAAATTAATGAAAATAGGACGTATATATTTTTCCTAATCCACTTAAGTAATGAAGAACATAGGAAAAATATAAAGAACCCTAGTCCAGAATAGATCCAAGGTGAAACAGTTTATTAAGCACTAATAAAACCAGAAAGGCCGTTATTAAAAATATAAGGACCATTTCAAAATTGGTAAGGAAAATTCAGTGGTCTCCTAACTACTGAAACACCCCTACAAAAATAATAAACACCCAGCCCGTCATCATAAGTGGATTGAACAATTAAAACTTGAATTTTAGCCATGTTCCAATTAAATCATAAGAAAGCCAAAAAGTGTGCAACAATGTGCAAATAATTTCTTACCAATTTGTCGATGAAGTAGACCACCAGAGAAAAATGCAAGACCTACTCAAAACTACAAAATCACACCCATTGCCCCTACCTCATGAAAAAAGCCATTTAATTCAGGAAATTCCTACCCCCTTTCCCTTAAGAAAAAAGTTACAAAATTCTAGAATGATTGCTCTTGCGCAAAGAAGAAGATAGGAAAATTTAGAAATCTGTTGTTTGATATTTTTCAAGTATAGTGGTACTATAAAGCCCCTTTGGCTAGAAACTTTAGAAAATCATAGTAAAATAACTAATAAATATTAGTGGCTAAAAGTTTGTACAGAGTCATATTATTACACCTAAATACCAGCAAAAATAAGTCTTAGGGAATAACCTACTGTTAAGAGGAAGTTGTAGTTCAAAACACCTCCTCTGCCCTAACATTTGATAATTTTGTACAGAAAAAACCCATCACTTTTTGAACTACAAATTTTGAGCCAGAGAATTATACACCAGAGAGAAGCCACTGTAATTTTTATAGAATTGTTGGAAATTTATAACACTGACTTGTAGTTCAAACCCACTTGAAGGACCTAAAAGAAAATGGAAAAGAAGATATAGATTAGAAAGATTAATAAGTTTCACCCCAATAATTGCAGCTAAGGATCTTGTTAAAATAACACTAAGACATAAAGAGGAAGATCAGTGGAACGCTAAGAACAATCTGACCATTCAGTAATCAAACTTGACCCTAACATACTAAGTACACCCAGAAATCTCTAATAACAAGGCTTAACTCTGTTTCCTTTTAGTTAATCTTTCACCATTCAATTTTAAGTTACTAAATTGCATATCATGCCATGCATACATCTTACTCATGGCATTCATTAGATTGCAACCTCGCTGACAAAGAGTACGTGCTCATCCCTTAGCAAGGAGCTATCCACGAGGAAGATTAGGAGCCAGCTCCCGAGCCTGCCATCGTGGATCTCCCCGCAGCCCTAGCAATTGAAGGCAAGCCCCAGTTTTATGCATAACCAATTTATATATGCTACTTTACTACACTTAATGCTTGTAGGCTTGTAATGTGCACTTAAGTGTAGGAGTTTCTTGGAACCCTAGTTGCATGAATTCACGATTCCTTTTTTAGATGAATACTAGTATGCTAGGTCGAGTAGCTGCTTTGCTGATTAGATGAATACTAGTATGCAAGGTCAGAAATTGATTGTATTCCTCTTGATAATGGGATCTATGATGGTCTATGGACATGGATCCAGGGTGGATGCCTTGTCCATGAGACGGGAAAAATGAACTAAGGATTAATGTGTGGATACATGAGTCAAGCGTTTCAACGTACTAAACACATGTCGGGAAATATGGTAACCGGTAAACCTAGTACCTGAGTGAAGCCGGGTGCAGACTTTACCCCTCACGCGTCCTGAGACTGGGTCTCCCATGCTAGCTATGGTTGGTACAAGTGCGGTCACTGCACGACGGCAGCCAGGGTCAGTGGAGCATTGTATGCCAAGGCGGTGAGGCCTGGCCACGAACGGGGAATCGATGGGGACGGTTGATATGTGTGGGGACGGAGTGCCCCTACATGTCGTGTGTTTAGGTTTACCTTGCAAGGTTAAAAACTCGATTCGAATCATTTGCTTCTCGCAGCTAATGAGACTGCTTGACCCCTTGTACTACATTGAGTGAGAAGTGAAACGAGGTTTTACTTGAGATAACATGTTGATTGTACTAAATGGTTGCTACCATGTATGCTTAGAAGGAGCAAACCTAGCTAAATTAATTATGCTAGAATTGGAAAAGCTAAAATGGATTTTAGACTAAGCTAGTGCTTTTGGCAAACCAAACCCCTCAGCCAAACAGTTGCATGGTCTAGAGGTAGAGGAGTAGATTCCTCACACTGGGTAAGTCTAGCTAAGTATTAGTATACTCAGCCTTGCTTGTGGCATAATTTTTGTAGGTACGCTTCAGGTTATGGTTGACGGTGTGACTTGGCCTACCACCCTGCCACCGGAGTGGACGGTCGAGTGGGATGCTGCTCCAGCAGGAGAGGAGCAGGAGGAGTAGCGGGCTAGCCTTGCCCTATTCCTCACCTATCAACGATATCGATTATCCGCTGCAATCTATCTTATGAGCTTATTTTAGTTACCTGAAAAACTCTGATTTATGTAATAACTCCAGTACTTTAATTTGAGGTTTTCCTGTTTTATTGTAATTCTTCTGTGACTCACCATCGAGTGAGTTAGTGGTATTTGATCCTGGATAAGTGGCTTTATCAGACTAGATCTGTGGGACTGACGGGTTATTCCGATTTAAGTGTGTTGCAGCATCTAAGGCGTAAATTAGGCACTTAAGCTGGAATAATTCGGGCGGTTCCGCCACATACCTGACCCGCCGGGAGTGCCTCCCCTTCGTCGTGCTCCCGTTTCTGGTCCTATTTTTGCGGCCGAAAGCCTGCCAGTGAGTTCGCTAGACCCTCTTCACCCATTCCATCCCTCACCAGCGACCCTAGACCCCCTTGCGACTGTGTCTACCTCGCCTGCAGCGACCTCGCCACCGCGGAGGGAGCAACGCCGGTCACCGAGCTGTAAAGCACACGCGCGCCCCATCGCAACAGTCTGTCCTCAATCCAACGTTCAGATCTGCGGACATCAATTCGCGTTCGCGTGCTCTACCCCTGGGCCCCGCCTGTAAGTGCCTGCAACACCTGGGGCTGGGCCCGGCTTGTCAGCCCTCCTCCCTCCTCAGGTCGCTGACACCCCCGTCCCCTTGTCAGCCGCGCTCGCTCGCCTAAGCCCGCGCACTCGCCCACCGATCTAATCTCGACCGTTGATCGTGGATCTGACGGCTGAGGAGACCCCGTACCCCTTCGCACGGCGGTTATGCTAAAGAAGCCCTCGGTTTTGTAGGAATCAACCCATCGTCCTCTAGTTTTACGCGCTGACCCCTGTTTTCTTGCAAACATACCCCTAACCTTTTTGTTAATCATAGAATTAGACCTACTTTTGTATTTTAAACTTCAAAACTTGTTTATTTCATATCTTTTTCATATGAACTCCAAATTGAATGATTCAAATTGCAAAATGTTTATAGAATTATTCTCTATTCAAATAAATTATGATCATTCACTTTCTGTGTGTTCTAATTTTATGCCTAGGCTATAGGTTAGTTTATTTAATAATGTATTTATTTAATAAGATAAGTAAAAAGGTAAACCCTAGTGGTGAATAGATGCTTAATATTGGGAGATTAATAATAGGTAATATATGGATTTATCCCTGGTTTAACTCTTATGTCTCATTAAAATAAGTGGAATCAGATTATGTAATCATGGAGATAAACACCACTTAGAGAATAAAAAACCACTGAATGTGATTAGTTCACCCTATAACCTAAACTCCCTTTTGAGTTTATACTTTTCCTTTTGAGATGTGCTCCATTGTTTGTACATGATTGGTGTGCTGTTCATTTCTCATCATCCAAGTGTATTGAATGTATGATCGCTTTATTTAGACGACGAGTAGCTCGTGGTTCCTGAGTGTGTTGCCGAAGATCTTCCTGAGCAACAACCTATTATGTCCTACATACTTTATAATTCACCGTCCCGAATTACTTCATTGAAACCTAAGGATTGACTAGTCTGTATTTACCTTATCCTTGTTTATCTTTTGGGTTATCATGGTTAGCTTTATGCTATTGCTTTAACTTAATCAACGAACATGATGTGAACATTTATGGTACAATGATGTTATCCCGATGATGATCTTGTGATATTTTAGGGGACTCGGGCTATTTTCCTGAGTACCTCTCCGTAAGGACCTGTTCATTGAGTGACCACCTGGGATAACAGTGCAACCATAAAGGTGGAATGGGACGCTGATCAGGACATCCTCCACTATTACCCGTTGGCAAAGACGCAATTGGCCCAGATGGCCCAATTATAGTCGGACGGCGACCGTGTGAGCCTCAGAATTATCCCACCTCGCTTAACTTGGGAGGAGGAAGCCACTTTAAAAGGGAGAGCCACCCTTCCCCCATTGGACTAGTCTTTTGGGGTGATTGGGCCTTTCCATAAGATGGGTGTGCTTAATGAATTGTTGGGCTCCGGGCAACCCTAATTTGTTGGGCCTCGGCCAACCCCACCTGGGCTTGGTGTATCATCTGGTATTAGAGCTAGGGCCCATTTTAAGAAGGTGCGAATGATGAGGACATCCTCCACTATTACCCGTTGGCAAAGACGCAATTGGCCCAATTGTAGTCCCTCGGCGACCGTGTGAGCCTCAGAATTATCCCACCTTGCTTAACTTGGCAGGAGGAAGCCACTTTAAAAGGGAGAGCCACCATTCCCCCATTGGACTAGTCTTTTGGGGCAATTGGGCCTTTCCCTGAGTTGGGTGTGCTTAATGAACTGTTGAGCTCTGGGCAACCCTAATTTGTTGGGCCTCGGCCAACCCCACTTGGGTTGGGTGTATCAGATGCCCTTAGCTAAATAATTAGATGAACCTAGGGGTGTAGTTGGCTTTGCCAGAGGGCCGTCAATGGCGGCCGGGGCGTAGTGCTCGCTCTGCTAGGGGGGCGTGCAAAGGTTCATTTGATTTGGTTTTTGTTAGTCACCCACCTTGGGGAGGTGTACTACGTTTGTACGACTGGTGAAACCTAACGAGTAGCTATGCACCAGGGGAGTCTTTGTAAAATCTACGTAGTGAGACCCTGCTAGGTCACCTCGGTAGTGATCAATGGGGAGTCATGATCTCCACGTAGAATGGGAATCACGACTCGTGGGTAAAGTGTGCAACCTCTGTAGAGTGTTAGAAACTGGTATATCAGTCGAGCTCACAGTTAAGAGTGGCCTTGGGATCCTCTTTGATTAGAAGAACTTTGGATACTATTATGATGATATTTAATGATGATGGTTATAATTTCGATCTCTGGTATTTTCCCTTCGAGGGAGTACATTTGGGTACAAACTTGGTTTATTACGAAAATTTGACTCTGATATTAGTAATAAATACGTGACCAACTAAAAGCAACTGCTTAACCTCAACTCCATATACAGCTAGTCCACTTTAGCCAAACGTGATATTTGCTGAGTATGTTGATGTGTACTCACCCTTGCTTTAAAAAACCACCCCACCCCAGGTTGTCCCCACTGTATTCAGTGCTCAGTAGGAGATGCTGGCAACATGGAGGACTTTGAGGAGTTCTAGGACTACGACGAGTTTTAGCTGTGTTAGTGGCAAACCCCCAGTCAGCTGCCTATGAAGGCCTTATCTACTACGTTTCGTATTCCACACTTTGATAATGTTAATGTTATGTTATAGACTCTGTGGATGTCTTTGACATCTTGATGTAATAAAAGTACCTTTCCGCTATTTACTTTGAGGAATGTGTGATGATGTCCAATTATGTAATCGCTGTGTACGTGAGTTTCTGATCTTGACACGTACATGGTTCGCATTCGGTTTGCCTTCCAAAACCGGGTGTGACAGCGGGGCATACAATTATTTGTACTGTTGACTAGACAATATGGAATCTAAAGTATGCCGCTATATGGAGTATAATATTGGTTTCCCAAAGCTAGATTCCATGCTTTCGACTATGTCTTCTAAAGACTTTTCTAATTGTATGGCTTATACACATCTTAAGGCAATTTCAATTGATTTTTGCTTTTTTAGCTTCAGGTTGGTTTGATGGAATGATTTATTTTACTCTTTTTATATTTTACGGGGTCTGTTCCTAAGCAAGGCCTTAAGGAACAAGAGGAATGTTGAGGCCAAAGCTGCCTCAAAAGAAATAATGAAACTCAGATCCGAAGTATCCGAGCTTCAATTTGATTGCAATGAGAAGGAAAAATCTTTCAAGATTCTGGAAAAGGATTTTATTGATAGTCAAACCGAAGTACAGACAATGCACGAAGAGAAAATAATCTCAAAGCTTCTAATACCGAAAAGGACAAACAAATTGCTTCACTTGAAGCTTAGCTGAAGCGAGTAAAAGAGGAACACGAAGCTAAAATAACAAAGTTGATGCAAGCATCCGCCGAAGTGGCTATCAAATTTAGCAGCGCTCAGGTCAAAATTAATGACCTAAAAGGTGAAGTAAATCATGTAAGGGAACTTGATGAAAACTACCGAATCCTGCTATCTAACTGTTACACTCTCGGCAACAGATGTCATAATGAATTGCTGAAAACCTTCTCCTCTGCCAGGGCTCTATCTAAAGAGAAGAATTTTTTAGATGGTGACTGTAACACCTCTAGTGTTACAAGAACTAAAAATTTGTTATGTCATCACATGCACCCGCATTAACTTGCTTGATACACCTAGAATGCATTCATTAGGATCCAAAATAATCTAAGTATGATGTTGTGATTAGTGAAGAGTGAAGGACTTGGTTTTGAAAATCTCAGTTTAGAGCTCCAAAAGTGGAACTTGCGATTTGACTATAATTTGCCAAAAGGTCAAATTACCAAAGTTATAGAGTTCTCCAACCTAAACAACTTTCAGGTATAGATATTTCCATGTTTTATAGGAAGAAGTGGAGAAAACTCAAAAATTAACTTTTTGGACCTAAGGTTGGATGGCTGGAAACATTATCAAGTAGCTGTCTTTGAATCTTCATAACTTTTGATCTATAGGCAATTCGAAGATGGTATATAGTAGCAAAGTTGTAGAGCTACACTAGATGTGTAATTTTGTTTAAGCTACTTACCCTAAATCCATCTGGAACTAGGTGGAAAACTGGTCCAAAGTGGGAATGTCAGAATCTGAATTTCAGACTGAAATATCTGAAACTGAAGATTTTATATTGTGAAGCAACTTTGAAAGGATGTTGGTGGCTGATCCATACAGCTATGGGTTAAAGTTTATGTACCAAAGTGGAAGACCACATGTTGGGGTATAAGTTTGGTTAATGGTCATACCCCTGAAACTATTTGGAACTGGTAGAAAGAGTGGTTCCAAAATGTAATATTTGTTTCTCGGTTTCAGACTTTGTAAGAAAACCAAGTCTGAATTAGGGTATTTGATGCAACCTTTGGGCTTTGGTAGTTTGGAATCCATGAGTGTTTTGAGAAAGGTTGTTGTAGCAAACTTGTAGAGTATGTATTGGAGAACAAACTCTATTAGGTGGGATGCCCCTAAAACCATATGCAATTAGGAGAAAAGGTGGTCTAAAGTGGAGCTAACAGATTTGGATGTCAGACTTAGTGCAGCTTACTAAATCTGAATTTTAGTGTTTTTGGTGTAACTTTGGAGCTTCTTTGTGCCTGATCCATGGAGTTCTAGGGTATGTATCTACAACAAAGTTGAAGACCATATAATGGTGAGAAAATATCATTAAGAAAGTTTTGGTTGGTACTGCACAAAAATGGAGTAAATTGTGCCCAAACATTCTCCGTCAGCCATGTGCGTTCAGTTTTTGATTCAGTTACATGCAGCTGAATTTTAAAGTTTTCACCCCACTTTGGAGCACCATAACTTTTGATCCATGAATCTTTTACCTAGGGCTGCTGTAGAAAACTTGTAGAAATGTGTTTTGTGAACAAGTTTTGTTAATCAAGGGCGGCTTGTGTTACTTAGTAGAGCGAGAGTTTCAAGGGAAGAGAAGGGGGTTTCAGTTGGGTAGTGCTGAATTCTGTTAAGTGACTGGAAACTGGATTCAGTTTTTGGGAGCAGAATGCTCTGCACGCTGCAGCCATCCTCCCCTTGTTTTAGTGAATTGAAGTTGTGCTTTAAGATGCGGAAGGTTGATAGTTGAAAGGGGAATCCAAGTCAATCCAGTATCTGGGCGTATGGGGCTGAATTTGTTTCAGTTTGGACAGGAAGGGGGAGGAGGTCGGCATGATCAAACTGCACATCGACAGTTTAAGATATGGATGGATGCTAGCCTGGGAGATTCTAGTGCCAAAGTAAAGTGGAGTCCAAGATGCAAATATAAGGTCTTATGGAGTTTAGACTTATCCACGGCGAGCTCTATGCCTGCTTGCTTCCTGTTAGGGTTTGCCGGATCAAGTTTATTGCTTTGTCTTGCCTGTGTGCCGGCGTGGATCTTGTGAGTGAGGCCACGTGTCCAAGCCCAACCAGCTGTTGGCACCCTCGGGGTTTTCCTTACCGTGATAAAGTCAAGCTCGGCCAGCATTCCATCTCCTTGTCTTGTTGCCTTCACGCTTAGTTCAGTGAAGTTGCTTGCTATCCCTGACACGCTCATATTCTAGGCCCGTACGTAGCTCCTATTCTTTGTGCTCAAGTTTCAGAACGTCGATTTCTTGTCATGCTTCCCCAACTGAGTTCGCCTGACTTGGCCATGGCGCTCGCCCTCCTGCTCCGATCTCCCCATCTCGCCCTTGTTCTTGGTAGTGCCATCCCGCCCTAGCACCAGCTGTGCTACTCGCCAACACGTCGCTGTCCCTGCCGTCTACTGTCGTGCCACACTCTCGGTGGAGCTCGCTAGCGGACGCTTCGTCGCGTGCTTGTCCATCATGCGCACCGTGGTATCGTTGTCGTCGTCTCCTCGCCGGCCATACTCGACCCCGCAACTCCTTCACATCGTCGATTTCCATGACCCACAGCCTCTCCTTCGACTTCGTCGCGCTCCTCGCTACTCACGCTTCATTTTCTCCAAGTTTGTCGCCCGCTGTAATACTCAAATATGTATACCAAGAATATAGTGAGGTATCCTTATTTTATGCGCCAATTTTGCATCATAAAAAGAGCACACATATAATTGAGAGTGATTAATTAAAATCAATGATACCAAAATAAAAGAAAATGCATCATGTGGAGTTTTATATGTTGTGCATTAAATAAATAATATGGATATGAAAATATAAATACTATATATATAAATAAATATGTTCAGAATTAATAACCCTAATCTCACAAATATGATTTGGGGTGATGAGCCATGGAAGCTGGAATTTAAGTTTGAGTTCAAATTCAAATTTAGAAATAATGCAGAAAATAAAATAAAAAAAAGAAAGGGGAGGCATGGCGCATGGGCCAAATATCCTCAATCCGGCCCATTTCTCCTTTAACTCCATGCAGCCCAACCTGTGGAATAGCGGCGCCGACACCCTGGGCCCGGCTGTCGGTCTCTCGTGCTTGTGAAGTCGTCGCTGGCGCGTGGACCCGGAGTCATGAATCACCATCCGTAGCTCTCCATCACTGCCTTGTGGGCCCTGTTGGCCAGGATCGCCCACCTCGCCATGACCGCGCGAACCGAGTCCGTTGTCGGTGATGGCGGGATTCCCTCAACTACCTCGCCTGGGGAGTTCGCGGCCCTCCTTCCCGACTCATCCACGTGTGGATAAGTACCCTCCTGGCGGCTCGGGCGCAGCACGCTCATCCGTTCCTCGGCCAACTTCGTGAACCGAGAAAGAGAGAGGGAGAGGACTGAGCCGCCGCTGTCGGTGTTGGGCAATGCCGTGATGCCAACCGCGTGAAGAAGCAGAGGGAGGTCTTCGGGTGGTGTCGGTCCCGTACGGGGCATTGCCTTGCATCAGGGGTAGTCGGAGCGCGGGGAATCACTCACCGGAGTTCCAGGAACGCCGTGGACTGCATCTCGCCGTAGCTGGGGTCTCTCCACCACCAAATCCGGTAAGTTTGGTCCCTCATTAGTTCGTCGCAACCACAGATCGGTGTAGCGCCTGTCAATTTTGAATTTGGAGCACTTGAATGCTATCCTACCCTTTGGCTGGCCATGCGCGCCGCCGGGTGCTGGCGTGTCGTCGATCGGAGTTTGGGGAGAAGGAAGAAGGGCCACTGGCCGTTGATCTGATGGTGGGCAGCCTAGATTAGAAGGTAGTTTACCCCTTCGTTCAATGGAACCGTGACCGTAGATCTGTGCTTCGACGGGTGAGAGCGTGCCTGGGTATTTTAAATCCAGACCGTAGACTGGGATCCAACGGCTACGATATAGTTTCTGTTTGATCCGCGCTTGATCTATTTAGAACCGTTCGATGATAATCTGGCGGCCCGAACTTCGCCATACCCTTTCACACTGGTAGTTTTGCTAAAGAGTCCCCGAGGAATTCACCAATCAACCCGCCGTCCAGTGGAACTATTCCCTGAGTCTAGGTTATCTTGCGCTGAGACCCCTGCGGTTTCTGGATTTCGAGGCCCAGTCCAGAGATAATTAAAAATAGAGAAATGAGTATAGAATTTAATTTTTAATATAAAAACAAACCTAGAAACTTGTAAAATGCATAGAAAATTCATCTTAAATCCAAATTGAGCCATTCCAATTTCTAAAATTTTGTAATAATATTCTCTATCATTTAGTGTCTCTGTTTGGACATGAAAACAGTAAGAAAATTAATTTCTCATCTAACCCTATTTTAATCACATTAAACCTTAGGAAATTCATAACTTGAAATCTATAACTCCAAATTTAGTGATTCCAGTTCCTATGATTTCATTTTAATATGTAGATTTTTACTGTATATTTTATTTACATGTTTGGTGTGATGTTGATTTTGGCTATACTATGTATGTATTGTGTTGATGCGAATAGACGAGCAAGCCACTGTGGAATCTGAGGTTCAACAAGTAGAAGTAGCTGAGCAGGAGCTCATTGAAGGCAAGTTGTGCCCTTGATCACTTACTTTTCCCAGCCATGTTCTTATTAATTTTAATGATCTGCATAGGTTAATTTTGATGGGACCCTTTATGTTACCCCAGTTTTGGTTATCTTTATACCTTGTTCACCACTGAAACATTTTTGGGTAGTACTTGCTATTGCTTTATGTGGATTGGGTATGGAGATACACTACTCATGATTATCTTGTTATTATCTTGTTATTATTACTGTTCATGTTAAGATCATTAAATTAATGGGAACATGGAGCGACCACCCGGGAAAACTGTGCTACCACAAAGGTTTAATGGGACGCCCTTGGCTGATTAACTAGGAAAGCTAGTGGAGGTCTTCCTTACCTGAAAGGGGCAAGGGCAGTAGGGGAGTGGTCAGTGTAGGGAGGTCCTTGGGTTGATTTTGCTGTGATGGCGGTCAGGCGAGGGATTCCTGCACTGGAGCTTCCTATAAACTGTAGCGGGATTTCTGAAGCTAGTGGAACTTTGTAAAGGCCTCGTAGTGATACCCTGCCTCGCCTCCTCGGTAGAGGAGTATGGGATTGGCCGTCTCTTGGCAGATGGGTAACACGACTTGTGGGTAAAGATGCGCAACCTCTGCAGAGTGTAAAACTAGTATACTAGCCGTGCTCACGGTCATGAGCGGCTCGGACCCTCATATGATTAATTATGGAACTTAAATTTAATTTGACATTTGCATCGCATTTGGGATTATTTTACTATTACTTTTCTTTATTATTATTAAGGTTTCGTATTTACTTACACTTAGTAACTGCTAATAAAATTTTGACCAACTTATAAAAGCAATGCTCAGCCTCAGCCTTTTATTTCATTGATCAGCCTTACACTTCATGAACTCCCACCTTTGGTGAGTTCACACCACATTATTCCCCACGACTTGTTGAGCTATGAACGTATGTGAGCTCACTCTTGCTGTCTCACACCCCCCCCACAGGAGAAGAACAGGTGGTCGAAGAGGAGCCGCCTAACACTGAGGCATTTGACTTCATCTAGGTGGCGTTTCTCAATTGACATTGGCGCCGACGATCCTTAGTTCGTTTTATGGTTATACTTTTATTTTGTAATAAGTCTTCCGCTATGTAATAAATACTCTGATGTATCATGACATTTATCTCTATACACTCTGTTATTATATATGTTGTCTTCTTGGCGCATGTATGAGATGCACCCGGCTTTATTCCTTAAAACCGGGTGTTACAGAAGTGGTATCAAAGGAAATGTTGACTGTAGGACGAGACCTAGATAGAAATGGACAAAACCATTACCTACTTATCTTATTCTGATTCATTCTATACTTACCTTACTCTGATTCTTTCTACACTCATCTTGATCCTGTCTCACCTTCTACTATTCTACTCTGATCATTCTTACCTTTTCTACTCTTAGACAAGATGGATTTCACACCTTGGAATCCCTACCCCTATGACATTTTTAAGAGATAGGAAGGCTAAGACAAAATTAAAACTATTTTCTCTATTAAAAATGTTGGTTGATTGTTCTGATGATCAATGCCTGATTTGCTTCTTTGATTGATTGAAATATTATATATGGACATCTTAGCATGTGCCAGCATAAGGTAATAAATTAGCTATGGTAGGTAAAACATTAAACTGCTTAGCTAATAAATCCCCCAAAGTAACATAATTCGTAATTACTGCCTTGTCTACTGCTCTCTCTTACCATATGTATCTAACTCAGATGGTCAATACCAGGAGGGGTGGTGGAATTGATTTGCCTCCTAATCGACACATTCGAAGGATATATCGACAACCTCAGCCACAGCCAGCGGAGATGAATCCTCCTAATCCTCCACCAGGCAGAGTTGATCCACTGGTTGCAGCTCAGATGGCGGTGATGCAGCAAATGGTGGACACTATGGCTGATATGCGTGCCCAGATGCAGCAAGAACGCCAGAAGATGCGTCAGGAAAGAGAAGATATACGCCAGGAGTTGCGCCAGGAGAGAGAGGAGATATGCCAGGAAAGGAGGGCGCAACAACAGCAGCTGCAACAACAACTTCAACAACAGCAGCAACAGCAACAAGTGCCATTGCCTCCTCCACCACCACCAGTTCTACCTCGTGATAAGCACCAGGAGTTTATGTGTCATAAGCCACCGACCTTCGCCAGTTCGCCAGATCCACTTGATGCAGATGATTTGTTGAAGTCAATTGAGAAGATGCTCAACATCGACCAATGCTCAGACCGGGAGAAAGTTCTTTATGCCTCAGGTCGTCTGACAGGTCCCGCTGCTGACTGGTGGGATTCTTATACTGCTGCCCACGATGCTGCTGATGCTATTACTTGGGCAGAGTTCAGTACACAGTTCAGGAACTACCATATTCCAGCTGGTATGATAAAGATCAAGAAGAAGGAGTTTCTGTCATTGAAGCAAGGCAATATGTCGGTCAGCGAGTACAGAGACAAATTTATTCAGCTGTCGAGATATGCTCCAGAGGAAGTTGCTGAGGATGAGAGGAAGCAGGAGCACTTTATTGAAGGACTTAATGGACCCTTGTAGTATGCACTGGTTTCACACACATTTCCGTCATTTCAGAGGCTACTGGATAAGGCTCTTGCTATTGAACACAAGCGTGTTCAACTGGGTGATTTGAAGAGGAAGGCTATCTCGTATGGACAGGGTAGCAGCAGTGTTCGTCCCCGCTACGTACCACCACAGGGTACACCGACCCGACCAGGAGGACCACGCCCAGTTCAGTATGCTCCACAGGGCTCTCCACGGACACCTACTCGTTAGGCTACTCCCACTGGCACCCCGACGAGGCCTACAGGACAGAAGACTGGCCCTACATGTTTCAAGTGCAGTCAGATTGGGCACTATGCTAATGCTTGTCCGATGGGAAATTCTGGTACACCAGCTAAGAACAAGCAACAGACCCCTGGCAAGGGATATTCTATAGCCAGGGTGAATCAAGTCAGCGTTGATGATACTCCTGATGGTGGTGACATCGTACTCGGTATGTTTTACATTAATGCCCTTCCTGCAACAATATTATTTGATTCTAGTGCTACACATTCATTCATGTCTGCACGATATGCCAACACTAATGAGATACCCCTGCTAAATATGAGAAAACCAATGATAGTAATCACACCTAAAGGGCCTATTGAGGCGAATCAAATGACACGTAGATTGACATTATCAATTATGGGAAGAGAATTTGGAGCTACTGCTATAATATTAGATGCCAGCAGTATAGATCTGATTCTTAGTATGTCATGGTTAAGGAAGGCAAAAGCCATTATAGCATGTGGTACAGGTACTATAGAGCTCACTAGTCCTAAAGGAGAAACATTTCAAGTTAATATTGCAGTAACCACCTCATCCATGCGTGCAATGTTCTTTATACCCGAGGAGTTCGTTGGTGACAACATCCGGGTGGTTAGAGATTTTCTGGATGTCTTTCCAGAGGAGTTACCAGGGATGCCACCAGATAGGGAAGTTGAGTTTGTGATTGATCTTTTACCTGGAACTGCCCCTATTTCTAAGCGACCATACAGGATGGCTATAGAAGAACTGAGGGAGCTTAAGAAGCAGTTAACTGAGTTACAAGAAGCGGGGTACATTCGTCCGAGTTCCTCACCTTGGGGAGCACCGGTGTTATTTGTGAAGAAGAAGGATGGATCGCAACGGATGTGCGTGGACTATAGATCACTTAATGATGTCACGGTGAAGAACAAGTATCCATTACCCCGTATTGAGGATTTGTTTGATCAGATGAGAGGAGTCAGGGTGTTCTCGAAGATTGATCTCCGATCGGGATACCATCAGATGAAGATTAGACCCTCAGATATTCCTAAGACGGCTTTCTCAACCCGATATGGATTATACGAGTTTACGGTTATGTCATTTGGATTAACCAATGCACTAGCTTATTTCATGAATTTGATGAATAAGGTGTTTATGGAGTATTTGGACAGATTTGTCGTGGTGTTCATCGACGATATCCTTATCTATTCTAAGAATGAGAGTGATCATGAACAATATCTAAGGTTGGTGCTACAGAAGCTACGAGATAATCAACTCTATGCCAAGTTCAGCAAGTGTGAGTTTTGGATTGACAAGGTGCCATTCCTTGGTCATATTATTTCTAATGGAGGAATAGTAGTGGATCCTGCTAAAGTGAAGGAGATAATGGAGTGGAGAGTGCCCACTACAGTTACGGAGATTCGGAGTTTCTTGGGACTCACAGGATATTATCGGAGATTTATTGAAGGGTTCTCTAAAATTGCCAAGCCTATGACATCGCTTTTGGAGAAAGGAAGAGAATTCAAGTGGGATGAGAAGTGCCAAGAAAGCTTTGATCAATTGAAGGAGAGACTAAAGTCACCACCAGTATTGATTATGCCAGATCTGCAGAAGGGATTTGACATTTATTGTGATGCATGTGGCCAAGGACTTGGATGTGTGCTTATGCAAGAAGGTCATGTGATCGCCTATGCATCTCGTCAGTTGCGGAAACATGAATTGAACTACCCCACTCATGACTTGGAGCTGGCTGCCGTTGTGCATGCACTTAAGATTCGGAGACACTACATTATGGGAACTAAGTGCCAAGTATACACGGATCATAAGAGTTTGAAGTACATATTCACTCAGAAGGATCTCAACCTTAGGCAACACCGTTGGTTGGAGCTCATTAAGGATTATGATTTGGAGATTCACTATCACCCAGACAAGGCAAATTTGGTTGCAGATGCCTTGAGTCGGAAGGAGCATGTTCACTCCGCTTTCCTTGTCCAGCTACTTGATGAATTAGCAAAAGATTTTGAGAGACTCAACCTAGGAATTGTTACACATACGGAGGGAATTACCATTGAATTGGAACCTACCTTGGAACAAGAAATTCGTAATGGTCAGATTGGTGATGCTAAGATTCAGGAGATCAGGGATCTGATAACGGAGGGTAGAGGCCCAGAGTTCACGGAGGATGAGCAAGGCACTATATGGTTCAAGAATCGGATCTGCGTTCTCGATATCGATAGTCTTCGGGAAACCATCTTGAAGGAGGCACATGATTCAGTTTATTCTATTCATCCTGGGAGTACTAAGATGTATCAGGATTTGAAGCAAAAATATTGGTGGTATGGATTGAAGAGAGATGTGGCTGCACATGTGGCTATGTGCGATGTATGCCAAAGAGTTAAGGCTGAACACCAGAGGCCAGTCGGACTACTGCATCCACTGAAGATACCTGAGTGGAAATGGGAAGAGATTGGCATGGACTTCATTGTTGGATTACCCCGCACGTCTGCTAGATATGATTCTATATGGGTGATTGTGGACAGGCTAACTAAAGTAGCCCACTTTATTCCAGTGAAGACCACGTATTCAGGAGCCAAGTTGGTAGAGTTGTACATGGCACGGATTGTATGCCTGCATGGTGTGCCAAAGAAGATTGTGTCAGACCGGGGATCACAGTTTACCTCTCGGTATTGGAAGAAGTTACACGAGTCCTTGGATACGAGATTGAATTTTAGTTCGGCTTACCATCCATAGACTGATGGGCAGACTGAGAGGACTAACCAAGTGCTAGAAGATATGTTAAGAGCTTGTGCCCTTAAGCATGGTGGAAGTTGGGACAAGAGTCTACCTTATGCAGAGTTCTCTTACAATAATAGCTATCAGGCCAGTTTGAAGATGTCACCGTTTGAGGCTTTGTATGGCAGAAAGTGTAGGACTCCACTGTACTAGGATCAAACTGGTGAAAGGCAGTTGTTCGGGCCTGAGATTATACAAGAAGCAGAAGAACAAGTCCAGCAAATAAGGGAGAATTTGAGGACTGCGCAGTCAAGACAGAAAAGCTATGCTGATACCCGGAGAAGACTGCTAGAGTTTAAAGAGGGAGATTATGTCTATTTGAAGGTGTCACCACTCCGGGGTATGAGAAGATTCAAAGTCAAAGGAAAGTTGTCCCCTCACTTTATTGGACCCTTCTTAATCTTAAAGTGAGTGGGAGAGGTTGCGTACCAATTGGAGTTACCGGATCATCTTGCGGATGTTCATGATGTTTTTCATGTATCTCAGCTGAAGAAATGTCTCAGGGTGCCTGAAGAACAGTTACCAATGGAGGACCTTAGTGTTCAAGGTGATCTGACTTATGCTGAGTATCCCATCAAGATTCTGGATACACTGACTCGAGTTACAAGAAATAAGGTTATAAAGATGTGCAAAGTTCAATGGAGTCACCACGGTGAAGATGAAGCAACTTGGGAAAGAGAAGAAGAGCTTCGTATAGATTTTCCACATCTTTTCCCTAGATCTTCCTAAATCTCAAGGACGAGATTATTTTTAAGGGGGGTAGGATTTGTAATACTCAAATATGTATACCAAGAATATAGTGAGGTATCCTTATTTTATGCACCAATTTTGCATCATAAAAAGAGCACACATATAATTGAGAGTGATTAATTAAAATCAATGATACCAAAATAAAAGAAAATGCATCATGTGGAGTTTTATATGTTGTGCATTAAATAAATAATATGGATATGAAAATATAACTACTATATATATATAAATAAATATGTTCAGAATTAATAACCCTAATCTCACAAATATGATTTGGGGTGATGAGCCATGGAAGATGGAATTTAACTTTGAGTTCAAATTCAAATTTAGAAATAATGCAGAAAATAAAATAAAAAAAAGAAAGGGGAGGCATGGCGCATGGGCCAAATATCCTCAATCCGGCCCAGTTCTCCTTTAACTCCATGCAGCCCAACCCGTGGAATAGCGGCGCCGACACCCTGGGCCCGGCTGTCGGTCTCTCGTGCTTGTGAAGTCGTCGCTGGCGCGTGGACCCGGGGTCACGAATCACCATCCATAGCTCTCCATCGCTGCCTTGTGGGCACTGTTGGCCAGGATCGCCCACCTCGCCACGACCGCGCGGACCGAGTCCGTCGCCGGTGATGGCGGGATTCCCTCAACTACCTCGCCCGGGGAGTTCGCGGCCCTCCTTCCCGACTCATCCGCGTGTGGATAAGTACCCTCCTGGCGGCTCAGGCGCAACACGCTCATCCGTTCCTCGGCCAACTCCGTGAACCGAGAAAGAGAGAGGGAGAGGACTGAGCCGCCGCTGTCGGTATTGGGCAATGCCGTGATGCCAACCGCGTGAAGAAGCAGAGGGAGGTCTTCGGGTGGTGTCGGTCCCGTACGGGGCATTGCCTTGCATCAGGGGTAGTCGGAGAGCGGGGAATCGCTCACCGGAGTTCCAGGAACGCCGTGGACTGCATCTCGCCATAGCTGGGGTCTCTCCACCACCAAATCTGGTAAGTTTGGTCCCTCATTAGTTCGTCGCAACCACAGATCGGTGTAGCGCCTGTCAATTTTGAATTTGGAGCACTCGAATGCTATCCTACCCTTCGGCTGGCCATGCGCGCCGCCGGGTGCTGGCGTGCCGTCGATCGGAGTTTGGGGAGAAGAAGAAGGGCCACTGGTCGTTGATCTGATGGTGGGCGGCCTAGATTAGAAGGTAGTTTACCCCTTCGTTCAATGGAACCGTGACCATAGATCTGTGCTTCGACGAGTGAGAGCGTGCTTGGGTATTTTAAATCCAGACCGTAGAAACTGAGCTATGAACATATGTGAGCTCACTCTTGCTGTCTCACACCCCCCACAGGAGAAGAACAGGTGGTCGAAGAGGAGCCGCCTAACACTGAGGCATTCGACTTAATCTAGGTGGCGTTTCTCAGTTGACATTGGCGCCGACGATCCTTAGTTCGTTTTATGGTTATACTTTTATTTTGTAATAAGTCTTCCGCTATGTAATAAATACTCTGATGTATCGTGACATTTATCTCTATACACTTTGTTATTATATATGTTGTCTTCTTGGCGCATGTATGAGATGCACCCGGCTTTGTTCCTTAAAACCGGGTGTTACACCAGCCATGGTAGACCTAGGTAAGTGTTCAATAAACAGAATTATTGTGGGTGTCGCAAACATGCTTGCTTGTCGTTCGATAGTTGCACTTTGGTGGGTGGCGTGGCTGTGTGCGTTTGAATTAATCGGGGGCGTGCTTGTGAGTGCCCGAGGAAAAATTTGTTCCGCGAGTGTTTATAATCGGCTTATGACTTGCACTATTGGTTCGGACCTTGTGATTGTGCATATGTGTTGCAGTCGTTTGATTAGCGAACAAGAGGAGTTAAATGGTGAAAAATCAAGTCGCGGGCGATGTTCGTCTGATGCTTGGTGTGTTGCCGGAGGCGATTTCGTCACTATTTTGGCGAACCTCCCGTCGGCTTCGGTATTACGTAGGCTTAGATCCACTCGATGTAAGGTGCGGCTCATTTTGGGGTGGATTCATTTATTCATCAAATATCCACTTAATTATAAATACTTTTGTCGTTAGCAAAACAAATCACTCAATGAAAATAGATCACTAAAAATTGTGGGAAAATTTGTGTAAGCTTATCTTCGCTATATTAACTCTTGAGTTAAGTTTGAAGCTGTTTGGACATGGTTTCCTTAGCAAACTAATTGTTTCTCAAAATAAAAAAGAGATTTCATCCTTGGGTAATTAGGGCATCTAGTGTCTTAGTGATGAGATGAAGTTACTTATTAAGTTGAGGTGTTTGGGTGAAGTCTTAAAAGGATTAACTCCCTGGTGACTTGTAGCTTGTGATGATAGTTTGTAGGTATATTCTAGATGTAGTATTTGTTACCCTCTATGCAAATTGTATTTTCATGGCATTGCACAAGCATTCATAAGCATGTTATGTCATGTAGAGATCCGTGAAGAAGGGGACATCGATGAGAAAATTGCTCCAGTGCCTGAATACCCATTGGTGGGGTTCCATCTAACTGGTTATCTGGTAGAAGGTTTTTGTATCTTCTCTGAAACAAAGGCAAGCCCCAGTGCATTTGCCACCTACCTTGTGTTTACAAAATTTTATCACTTATATGCTGCATTAGGTGATAGGAGTTGATTGATTAAACTCTTGATGCATTACCGTCCTTGAAAGCTTGATTACCATACCTTGTTACCTGTTTAATAAAAGCTAGGATGCTTAGTCACACTGATAGATTAAGAAAAATGTTTTTATCTATGACTCATGTTTTTACAAAAGAAAAATGAGTCTGTGATAATGAAGGCATCAAGACGTTGATGAGTTCATTATCTAGGCATGACCCCTCTGTCAGGTGCCAATGTTTTGAAGTAGTTTAAAATGAGACTAGACATTACGAGCCTCTTCGGCTTTCTCACGGTGAATGGCATCAAAGTGTTTCCATGCTTCTCAATCGGATGTGTGCACCATCTTGTCAGGATTTTATCATTTTCCATTTTTAGTGCCATGTCATCTGTTTCGCGGATTCCTCGCTCATGTATAGACGCTGGATCCTCGGTATGAACGGAGGGTGTTGTAGGATTGTCAAGGGGATGTCGAGCTGCCTCTTCTGTCCATCACCAGAATCTACCTCCATGAACCTAGACGATTTACACATGGGACAGTACTTTGCCTTCGCGTATTCTTTCCTAAATAGCACGCAGCCCTTCGGACAAGCATGAATCTGCTCATACGTCATCTTGAATGCACGAAGGAGTTTCTGTGCCTCGTACATGCTCTTTGGCAGAACGTGATCATCCGGAAGCAGGCTCCCAATAACCGTCAACAAGCCATCGAATGTGTCTCTACTCATGTTGTACTGCGACTTGAACGCCATTACACACCCAATGGCATCTAGTTGAGAAACCTTTGTCCGGCCGTGAAGGGGCTACTGTGCCGCGTCAAACATGTCATAGAACGCCTTTGCAGTCGGCTCTGGCTCGTCATCCATACAGCCTCCTATGTACTGTGCCTCGTGATAGTCGTTCAACATATCCTCTACCCCCGCATCGACATCATAATCCTCGACACATTGTCTCAGCACCTCCTCTCTCGTACGATGCGCTTCACCATGAAAGATCCACCGAGTATAGCCCGGCGTAAATCCATTCTTCAAAATATGTTCTACCATGGCCTTCTTTGATTTTCTTTTCCGGTTGGCACATTTGCTGCATGGGCATGGGACTAGACTCGCTCCTTTAGCAGCTTCGCCATATGCCCGTTCCACGAAATCATCGGTCTTTCTAATCCATTCAGGGGTGACATCGTTCCTTCCTCTACGACCCGTGCACATCCACTCACGGTCCTCCATCCTCTAACATATATCGACAAAAAAATCGGCAGCACCTCCCCTGCACGAGGAGGTTCCCAAAACCTGCAAATAAAAGTAGCAGCATGATGGCTGACATCCATAGGTATATCAACGACACTATGGCATATATGCAATGCATTGGACATCATATATACAAGTAGTCGAACCACATTTATCACAGGGTTTATGATTTTAGACTCAATTTAGTATCATAAATATTTTTATTTTCCTATAGATTTAGTCGAATAACGAAATGCATATGCAATATTTCAAACATCATATATATACAAGTTAATTGTAGAGTAGTAGTACAAGCTTTGATCAAGAAACAAAATCATACCTATTCGATGCCGGGGCCGGCAACGATGGTGGACGCGCGGGTGGCCGGATGGCGGTTACGCATGGATGGCCGGGCGCAGGGAGGCACGTGGGGGCGGCCGAACGGCGGTCGAGCAGTGGCAGCCGGGCGGCGGTGGGCGCAAGGAGGCGGCGGGCCAGGCGCATGGGGGCAGACCGACGACGGTGGTGGCCGGCGGCCGGCCGGGCGCGTGGGGGCGGCCACGGATGGCGTTGGTGGTGCTCGAGCGAGGACAGGACGGTGGTGGCGGCAGCCTTTGGTGTGAAAGTGAAAGGAGAAGGAGAGAAGGAGAAGAAGCGGGCCGCACGGTCTGTATAATTAATGTCTTTGCCGAGTGCCCGCGATCTGGCACTCGACAAAGATTTTTTTAAAATTTAAAAATATACTTTGCCGAGTGCCCTGGATCTGGCACTCAGCAAAGACATCTTTGCCGAGTGCTCGCTGACAAGCACTCAGCAAAGTAGATAAAAATATACTTTGCCAAGTGCCCCATAGCAAAGCATGATGTGCCGAGTGCCCCCCTTTATGACACTCGGTAGACCAAGATTTGCCGAGTGTCGTACCCTGGGCACTCGGCAAAGTAGATTTTTATTTTTTTATATTGCCAACCAAACTTTTTGTGGTATGTTCCTACACTATGTAGACCTACAAGTACCATTTTGGGACAATTATAAAAGTGTTTTCTATAACCATTAGATTTAGTTCGTTTATTTGAATTTCTTCAGAAAATTCACATTTGAAGTGCAAGCCACTCAAAACTTCGAAAACCATGCATGCAAAAATTATATCCATGCTATTTAGCACAAGTTATGACCGATTTCAGGAGCGGACCGGAAACTTCGAGCACCATGTTCACTAAACATAGCCGTGAACTTGCCATCCAGCTGTTTAAAAATTGTATAAAATACAAACAAGGTCAGAAAATCATGAAACTTGTCCACATGTCATGATATCATATGTAGAAGATGTGATAAAAATTTGAGAATGTTTCGAGAAAGTTGTGAGGCAGTATTTGTAGAAACCTAAGCGATCTACACATGAAATCATAAAGTTTTAATGTAGACCGGCTAGGTTTCTACAGACATAGTGTGTCACAACTTTCTCAAAACATTCTCAAATTTTTATCATAGCCTCTACATATGATATCATGACATGTGGACAAGTTTCATGATATTCTGACTTTGTTTGTGTTTTATACAAGTTTTAAACAGCAAGATGGCAAGTTCACGGCCATGTTTAGTGAGCATGGTGCTAGAAGTTTCCGGTCCGCTCCTGAAATCGGTCGTAACTTGTGCTAAATAGCATGTATATCATTTTTTCATGCACGGTTTTCGAAGTTTCGAGTGACTTGCAGTTTAAATGTGAATTTTCCGAAGAAATTCAAATAAACGAACTAAATCTAATAGTTATAGAAAACACTTTTATAATTGTCCCAAAATAGTACTTGTAGGTCTACATAGTGTAGGAACATACCACAAAAAGTGTGGTTGGCAAAAAAGAAAAAATAAAAAAGTACTTTGCCGAGTGTCCAGAAATGACACTTGGCAAAGCATGCTCTGCCGAGTGTCAGCCGGTTGACACTCGGCAAAGAAGCATCTTTGCCGAGTGCCAAATGTTGGCGCTTGGCAAAACCTAACGGTCGTCAGCTATAGACGGCTGCTAACGGCCCTTTGCCGAGCGCCGCCTTCGCTGAGTGTTTGGCACTCGACAAAGATATCTCTGCCGAGTGCATTTCTGTGCCGAGAGTCCTGCTCTCGGCAAACACGATCTTTACCAAGAGCAGGACTTTGCCGAGTGCGGCGCTCGGCAAAGGCTTCTTTGCTGAGTGGCCGACAAAAAGCACTCGGCAAAGCCACAGATTCCGGTAGTAGATGATAGCTTGCAGGTATATTCTAGATGTAGTATTTGTTACCCTCTATGCAAGTTGTATTTTCATGGCATTGCACAAGCATTCATAAGCATGTTATGTCATGTAGAGATCCCTGAAGAAGGGGACATCGACGAGAAATTTGCTCTAGTGCCTGAATACCCATTGGTGGGGTTCCATCTAACTAGTTATCTGGTAGAAGGATTTTGTATCTTCTCTGCAACAAAGGCAAGCCCTAATGCATTTGCCACCTTCCTTGTGTTTACAAAATTTTATCACTTATATGCTGCATTAGGTGATAGGAGTTGATTGATTAAACTCTTGATGCATTACCATCCTTTAAAGCTTGATTACCATACCTTGTTACCTATTTAATAAAAGCTAGTGATGCTTAGTCACACTAATAGATTAAGAAAAATGTTTTTATCTATGACTCATGTTTTTACAAAAGAAAAATGAGTCTGTGATAATGAAGGCATCAATACGTTGATGAGTTCATTATCTAGGTATGGACCCTCTGTCAGACGCCAAAGTTTTGAAATAATTTAAAATGAGACTAGACATTGAGCAGGAAAAGTCGCCCGTCTATGTCGATTAAGGATCGTACCGATTGTTGGCCTGCTGATCTAGGACCTTTTATCTGGCCACATACCTCGTCATGGGTAAGCCTGAACCTGGCTATTCCATATGTGAAAAGACAATCGCGCACTGGGAGTGCAGAGATGGCGAGAGTGGTGTGTAGCCACCTGGCACATGGCTAGATGGAGTACCATGCTCTCGAGTGGCGTGGACCTATTCATGTGGTGGAGGATCCATGGGATTGGTAGACATGTGAAAAATAACTAAGGGAACCATATGTCATGTGGTTGAAGATCCCTAGCTGGGTATTAATCAATTCAAATCGTCGTTACTTCTCGGTTATGAAGACTAGATCTTCGACCTTGTGTAAGTCAAGTTAATGATCTAGATTAGGCAAATGCTAGATTTAGGCTAGAAGATTTAGGTAATAACCTAACTTGTGAAGTAAAACTTGGCTTAAGGATCCATTATTATAAGCCTACTTTTCTGCAAAAAGGAGTCCTTAATAATTGATGGGCTTTTCCTTGAGTCATAAATCTAGCATACCCTTGAGAGTCTTTTCTTTAGTCGGGTAAGTCTTGCTGAGTAATTGCGTACTCAGGGTTTTATCCCTTTTTGTTTTTGTAGGAGAAGTTTTGTTCCCTTATCTTTGGGTTAGTTACTTCATGTGGAGGACTTGAAGCTTAGAATGTTTTTATATATCTCTTATGGAAAGGCTTCACCCTTCCAATTATTGTAATAAGTTATGCACTTCGAGTACTATTAGGACCTGTAATAAATACATCTCTTTCTACCATGTAAAACTTAAGTTCTGGAATGTAAAGTGTACTTTGTAAAAGTCTTTCGCTCTATCTCCAATGTGTGTGTATCAAATGTGATTACTGTAATATACTTGTTATGTGGGAGATCCTTGGGATGATGAGTTCCAGTTGGCGAACTCGATAGCCATGTTAAGTTACCCGGTACACGTGCACAACCATATGAGGCCATTAACGCAAGGATTGGTGCATGTGGGCCTGATAACTTGGGAGGGCTATCGCAGTGACTTGGAAGGCCTAATGAGGTGGGTGCTCAGTGAGACCTGTGCTTTCAAAGGTGTTTTCTCAGCGCGAGAGGACTATTGTGCTTAGATAAATGCCCGAAGCACCGCTTCGGTTTTGCTGAAAGTCAGGTGCAATCATGTGAGGGCTTGCATAGACCCTGATTTAAGATTTTCTGCTGACCATGTCCGAAGATCGACTGTCGAAGCTTCAAAGTGGTCTAAAAAATTCTTATATGAAATTTGGAAGAGGGGTGGAAAAGAATTAAGTAGTGAAGAATCTATAAAGAATAGGGAGAAGGTATGTACTTTGTTACCTTCGTCTTTACCTTCACGAGGGTATGCTTATACTAACTTTCAAAAAATCTCTATAGGCACGACAAGCAGATGAAAAGGCTATGGACCTTAGGAAGAAGCTTCAAAACAAGAAATCTGAAGGTATTTGACTTTTCGCTTTTGTTAAATCTTAGTGTACTCATTCTAGCTATTTCTTTACTAACCCTTGCTAAAAAGTCTCCACTTCACAGGTAATAATTGAAGTGAAACATACTGAAGCCGAAGCAAAAGATGTTGTTGCCGAAGCCGAAGCAATCTCTACCAGAGCTGTGAAAAGCTGAAGATGATGCTATCCTCAAGATTTGTGAGAAAGTTTATGACGAAGCAATTCAAGGCGACCCAGGAAATTGATTAGATAATGTGAAAAACAATGTTTGCTTGTTGTAATATTTTTGATGGTTCAAAGTGTCTAAACTCTTTCGAAGTTTTTTTTGAGATGTTCTGTAATATATTCGTATCTTTTCTATTTTTGCTTCTTTACTGTCTTTTGTGATGTGTGAAATTTTATTCAACACACGTTTTTGAGCCGAAGGAGAAAAGCACCTTCCCTTATTTTCACACATTACGAAGGAAATCATAGGTTTACATTCTCTTAGGAATGTCTTTGGGGCTTTTATGCTATCACTTGGATGAATCATGGTTCTGCATTCTCGTAGGAGTGACTTCGGGGTTTTTCACCATTACTTAGGTGAAATGAAACATGGATTTGCATTTCTTTAGGAATGACTTCAGAGCTTTTTCACTATTACTTAGTTGAAATGAAACATGGCTCTGCATTCCCTTAGGAACAACTTCAGAGCTTTTTCACCATTACTTAGGTGAAATGAAACATGGCTCTTCATTCCCTTAGGAACGACTTTAGAGCTTTTTCACCATTACGTAGGTGAAATGAAACATGGCTCTACATTCCCTTAGGGATGACTTCAGAGCTTTTTCATCGTTACTTAGGTGAAATAAAACATGGCTCTGCATTCCCTTGGGAACGACATTGGAGCTTTTTCACCATTACTTAGCTGAGGATTCAATTGCCACTTTCCGTCATTGCACTCAAAGTTGCCAGATCATTATTATATTAATTTGCATCATATAGAAAAAATTATGCGAAAGTAAATGTAGATGGACAATAATGACTTCTTAATCACTATGGGCTCACTTACCCAGCCCCTTGGGAATATATGTGCTTTGTCTCTAGGACCATACTGTTGATTGTATGGGTCTTAGATCCCTCTCTTCTGTCCCTTTGCTGCAAGTCTTGCTTAGGAACTTGGGTTGACCAACAAGCACTTGGTCATAAGGAGGTGGCCCTTGGATGAAGGAGGCAGATGGTGACCACACACTCATCACAAGGTTTCTTGAGGCGTTCGAGGCCAAAGGCAAACTTAATCTTGGCTCCTACGACTGAGGCTGGACATCTTGGCTCCTGCGTTCAAGGCCAAAGGCAAACACCTCTTTTGATTGTGAAGGTTGTGTAGCTGACGAAGCAAGCTCCTTCTTCTTGTTGATGGTATGGTGACATGTTCTTATGGTGTGGCCTTTGTCCTCGCCACAAAACAAGTAGAATGGTTTTCTTGGGGGTGCATTGAATCTGCCACCAAAGTTTTGGCCCCCTTCCTCCTCTCGGAGCAGGTAAACAAAATGTGCTATGCGAGGGTTACTGTTGAGAGCTTGCCTGTTGCTGCCCTGACTGACCCTGAGACTAGACAATCTTTCCTCACCCTGCACTGGGTTATGGATGCTTCAGACATGCCTTGGGTGAAACCTTCCTCCGAAGCCCCTGGCGACTTTGGTGTATCTGTGGAATTCCTCCCTTCTTTGGTGGAAATCATTGTCATCCCTTATGCACTCATCCATTTTTTTGCAGCAATTTTTCAAGCGAGTGAGGAGGCTTCCTTGCAAAATACTGAGCAGCTGGTCTAGGCCTTAGCCCCTTGACCATGGATTCGATGTTGATGTCATCCTAGACTGTCTGAGCCTGAGCCCGAAGCCTAAGAAACCTTTGGGAAAACAACTGAAGGTACTCATCTGGCTCCTGGGTGCACTGAAACAAGGCTTGTGCAGTGATGGGCTTGAACTAAAAACCATGGAAGCTGGTGAGAAGCATTTCTTTGAGCTTCGACCATGAATTAACAGTCCTTGGCCGAAGTGATGAGTACCAAGTCAAGGCCACACTTCAGACTGCCATGACAAAATACTTCACCATGACTGCTGAGTTACCACCATAAGAGGATATGGTAGCCTCGTAGCTCATGAAGAATTGCTTCGAGTTGGTCAGGCCATCGTAGATAGGCAGCGCAGGAGGCCTGCACAGTGGTGGCCACGGTGTAGCCTATAATTCTGGTGTCAGCGGGGAAGCTTCATCATAGAGGAAATCCTAGACATTGAATTCTTCATGACAAAGGTTGTCATGATTGCGACCATCATGATCTTGGTCCTTGTAGTTGTACATGTTTTCATGCAGTTCGATGTTGTACATCTCTTCAGTTGCTTCGTCAATATTCCTCTGAAGCTTAGAAAGATGAAGCATTTTCTCCTTGCGCTTCTCAAGTTGCTGGTAGATGAGTTCAAGGTTGCTGATCTCCTTATCAAGTTTCTCTTCTCGGGGTGGTGGGCTAGTGACCTTCTCTTGGTTCCTTGCTTCTCTGATGTGAGCTTCATTCCCTTGATTGGTATTGATGGGTGCAAGGATGGAGCCAGTTGCCGTTGATTTCTTCGGCAGCATGGTGTAAGCTAATGTGGTCGTCGAATCACCGATGGTGGGCACTAATGTTGGATACTTGATTTCAATCCCCTGAAGGCGTTGAGAATCAAGGCAACACGAGTTAGGAATGTGGACCTTTGCCCTAATCTTAACACTTCTTTAAAGTGTAAATATGGAGGACGAAGGTCTTTAGGTAGAAATGCAAACGGAAATGATTGTCATGGAGTAACACGACACAATGGTCTAAGAAAACTCATCTACCTTGCCTTAGCTTTTTCATTCTATCTGTCACACCCAAGTTTCGGGGGACCAAGACCCGGGCGCGAACATAATCACTAGGTGTGCTGGGACCAAGTCTCACACATATGATGAATCATAGCATAGGATCGAATGTCACATTTTTACCATATAATAGGAGTTCTGTACAAAATAAATAAATAATTACAATATAAGGAGACAACGGTCTAGCAACCCAAAGTTGACTGGGAGACGACGGCCTAGACCTCTCATGAACTCGTCGCAGCATCCTCCATGCACCTCATCCTGTGGTACCTGCTCTTGACCTGTGGGGGGTGTGAGACAGCAAGAGTGAGCTCACATATGTTCATAGCTCAACAAGTTGTGGGGAATAATGTGCGTGAACTCACCAAAGGTGGGAGCTCATGTGAAGTGTAAAGCTTACCAAAGAGTATGGTTAGAGCTGAGCATTGCTTTTAAGGTTGGTCAAAATTTTATTAGCAATTACTAAGTATAAGTAAATACCAAACCCAATTAAGTAGTTGAACAAAATTGTAACAACATCACCTACGATGCAATGCATATGACAAATTGAATTTAGTTTCATAAATTAATCATGTGAGTGTCCAAGCTACTCATGACCGTGAGCACGGCTAGTATACCAGTTTTACACTCTGCAGAGGTTGTGCATCTTAACCCACAAGTCATGTTACCCATCTACCAAGGGATCGCGACTTCCCATACACCTCTACCGAGGAGGCGAGGCAGGGTAACACTACGAGGCCTTTACAAAGTTCCACTAGCTTTAGAAAACCCGCTACAGTTTCTAGGAAGCTCCAATGTAGGAATCCCTCGTCTGACCGCCATCGCAGCAAAATCAACCCGAGAACCTCCCTACACTGACCACTCCCCTACTGCCCTTGCCCCTTTCGGGTAAGGTAGTCCTCCACTAGCTTTCCTAATTAGTCAGCCAAGGGTGTCCCATTCCACCCTTGTGGTAGCACTGTTTTCCCGGGTGGTTCTCCTTGTTCCCATTAACATAATGATCTTATCAGGAACAGTAAATAACAATTGAGAATAAAAGTATGATCATGAATAATGTATATCTCCATACCCAAAACCACATAAAGCAATAGCAGGTACTACCCAAAAATTCAGTGGTAAACAAGGTACAAAGATAGTCAAACTAGGGTAACCTATTAGGTCCTCTTGGGGACTTGTTCTCAAATGCTATGAATTAAGAACAAGACAACACAAAATGTTAAATGTTAATGTCCTTTGTCCTTCGAAGCATTATTTCCCTAAGGATATAACGATCTTCGGACGAAGGTCATGAATGACATACCTTCATCATCACAACATATATTAATGAAAGACAAAGTATATGAAACATGAGAAATAACATGTATAATCATATGACATCATTAATATATCTTTTATTATATGATCACGAATGAATAAGAACAATGTTGAATTACATTTATACCTTCGGCTTGATAGAAGACTGTAATACCCAAATGGTGGACAATAAAAGTATGAGATAGATCTTCTTATATGTATTGCCTCCCAAGCATTAGAAATATGAAGAATCATAATTAAAGGGAATAAGTAACTAATGAAACAATTAATCTATGCATCATTTTGGAGATTTTATTCACGCATTAGAACTCAAACAAATAAGTGAAACAAGCATAACTTTAAAAATCTAGTTAGAGGATTAAAATATAGGAGCAAAGGAGAAAAAAAGGGAAAAAAATAAATAAATAAGGCAAACAGTATGAACTACATTCACATTTTGAATTCCATTAAATTTTTGCAAGACTGATAAATTCAAAACCAGAATTTGAATTTAGTTTGAATCTTTGATTCGGGGATAAAACAGGAATTTTTAAAAGAAAAAGAAATAAAATGTTCGCTGGGCCGTTACTTCCCATTCAGCCCACTTTTCTTAGCCCATTGGCCGGATCCCTTGTGCGGCCCAAGAATCCCAGCTCGCGCTCGGTCGCTCTCCCTGGGCAGTGGGGCCACTGCTCAGCCTCACGGCCGCGCATACCATCGTGCGCTCCCGTCTCTCCCTCGTATCACTGCCCGTGGTCCTTGTTCCACTGGCGCTTGCGTGCACTCCATGTCAGGTGGGGTCGCGTTGTTAATCTTTTCTTCCCCCAACAGAAAACGTCGTGATAACTGCTGGCCTAAAATCGCGGGCAACGAAACAGAACTTCGCTGCCGCCTCCGCTGGTTATGCTAATTCGGCACGGGTGCTTCACCAAACCACCGCGGAACTCGTGACTCGCTCTAGCTCGGACTTTGGGCGCCGCCTGAGCATATTACCGGACCTTTCTTTCCCCCCCCCCCCACAAAAGCCAGCGAACCTAACAGACAAAGAAGGAGCCGCCGTCGTGAGGGAGATGAGCGAATCATCACGGACGGAATCATGCGTTCGAAGCCGAGATCTTGGCGTGCCCGTAGTGATGATGCTGCAACCCTCAAATCGGAGGGAGAAGCCATGGAGTTGCGAGAATTGCTCACCGTGAGCGGAATCGGGGGCACTGCAGGGCCATGGCGCCGTCGCTTGGGGAAGATGTCCGCCGCGGGCCAACCTCGCCTCATTGGCGATTTTGCCTTGGTGGGTGCCCATGCTTCGTCACCGGGAACCTTGGAAGATTACACGTGTTTTGCTAGTGATCGGGGCCTTCTTATGTGTGGCGTGAATTGCTTGCCGAGAACTTGCCTCCACCGTGATGCCGCTATGCATTGTGGTCGAGTCTCCATGTCACCTTCCCCAATGGTAAGTCACCTCTATCCGATCTGTCGGGTTCCACGCTTTGGGTAGCACCCGTTAGATAGCGGAATAGGGCATCAGGGTACCACTCTGGGTCTGCTCCGGTGAGGTCACAGCCGTCGATACGGGCGGCGCTGCTTCGGGTGGGCGTCAGGTTGAAGAATGCTCGGGGCTGTTTGATCTAATGGGCGGACGCGATTAAAGCGGGTACTATCGATTTGGGCAATTGGATCTTGGTCGTAGATCAGAATTTGGATGGGCTGGATGCATGCGGGGCATGGCGTGTCTGGATTCCTTGATCCATTGATCAATGGCTCCAGCAGCAGCTAGCTATTTGTCGTGTGCACATTTTACTAAAGAGGCCCTAGGGAATATAGAAAATAAACCGCTGTCAGCACGTAGTACAAAAATAATTACAAACTGAACCAAAATCTTATAGAGCTAACCCTAGGATTATAGGAAATAGTATCCGTGGTCCGCCCAGCTCGTAAACTGATATAATAAGGAAAGAAAATAATTTATATTGTGAAAATAACTCATAGAACTTAGATAAATTATATCTTCAACGTTTTAACTCCGATTTGCTCCGTTCTAGTTGCGATGGCTCCGTAATCAAATTTGCTACACAGTAATAACATTATTTGTAGCATATCATATACTTTTATACTTAAATATTTATTTAACTTATGGTTAGTAGACTAACTCTTTTAATCCAAGGTTTACATATCTATAATTATAATATTACTATAATATGATTTCTAAACAAGTTATAATCTGGATTAAAGTTTACTTAACTATTTGGAGTATATTTTCTCATGCGATGTATATTAACCAATTTATAATATAGTTTAATATTAAAAAATCACATAGATCTTCTGTAAATCGTAACTCGGTAACTGTAACTCTGAAGTTAGTGGTTCTGGTTCCCACAATCTCGTTGCGACGCGTAGACTATTATTACGTAGTTTATTCTTATGTTTGGTGTGATGTTAATTTTGCCTATACATGTTTGTCTGTATTGCTACATTTAGCAGCGAGGACACGTGTCATCTGAAGAGCAAGTTGGTACCTGGAATCTCAAGTGCCAGGCAAGTTGTGCCCTTGATCACTTCTTTTTACCCAGTCATGTTCTAATTAATCATAATTAGCTGCATAGGTTAAATTTGATGGGACCCAATAGGTTACCCTAGTTTTATTATCTTTATACCTTGACTCCACTAAACTTTTTGGGTAGTACTTGCTATTTCTTTAGGTGGTTTTGGGTATGGAGATACATTGCACATTATTCATACTTTTGTTATCAGTTGTTACTACTATTCATGATAAGATCATTATGTTAATTGGAACATGGAGCGACCGCCCGGGAAAACAGTGCTACCACAAGGGAGGAATGGGACCCCTTGGCTGATTAATTAGGAAAGCTAGTGGATGACTACCTTACCCAAAAGGGGCAACGGTAGTAGGGGAGTGGTCAGTGTAGGGAGGCCCTTGGGATGATTTTGCTACGATGGCGGTCATGCGAGGGGTCCCTGCATTGGAGCATCCTATAAACTGTAGCGGGTTTTCTGTAGCTAGTGGAACTTTGTAAAGGCCTCGTAGTGTTACCCTGCCTCGCCTTCTCGGTAGAGGTGTATGGGAAGTCGCGATCCCTTGGCAGATGGGTAACATGACTTGTGGGTAAAGATGTGCAACCTTTGCAGAGTGTAAAACTGGTATAGTAGCTGTGCTCACGATCATGAGCAGTTCGGACCCTCACATGATTAATCTATGGAACTAAATTCAATTTGTCATATGCATTGCATCGCAGGTGTTGTTATTACTTTTGTTCTACTACTTATTTGGGTTGGTATTTACTTATACTTAGTAATTGCTAATAAAATTTTCACCAACTTTGAAAGCAATGCACAGCTTTAACCATCCTCTTTGCTAAGCCTTACACTTCACGTGAGCTCCCACCTTTGGCGAGTTCATGCACATTATTCCCCACAACTTGTTGAGCAATGAACGTATGTGAGCTCACTCTTGCTATCTCACATCCCCCACAGGTCAAGAACAGGTACCATAGGATGAGGCGCATGGAGGATACTGTGACGAGTTCATGAGAGGTCTAGCCGTCGTCTCCCAGTCAACTTTGGGTTGCTGAACCGTTGTCTCCTTATAATGTAATTATTTATTTATTTTGTATAGACTCCTGTTATATATTAAACATGTGACATTCGATCCTGTGCCATGATTCATCATATGTGTGAGACTTGGTCCCAGCACACCTGGTGATTATGTTCACGCCTGGGTCTTGGTGCCCCGAAACCCGGGTGTGACAGATGTGGTATCAGAGCAATGTTGATTGTAGGACGAAACTTAGATAGAACTGAAAAACCCATACTTACTTACCTTTGCTACTCTAATTCTTTCTAAACTTTTCTTAATATTTTCTCATCTATTTCTGCTTTACTCTAATTATTCTTACCTTTTTCCTTCTAAAGACAACTTGGATTTTTCACCTTGAAATCCTGTGCTTAAAGTGACTTTTAGGAATAGGAGACCTACTCTTAGGAACAAAAACAAAACTATTTTTGTAGGTATCTATGTGCTACAATGTTTGTTCTTATGATACTTGTTTGATTTGGATCTTTGATTGAGTGTGTTGAGTTATGGAGTAACGACCACAATTACATCTGCATATACATATAGGAAAAAATGCTTATAAAAATAACTAGATAAACTAAATTATCCCTCAGTAAAGTATCTAGCCTAACAATATCCATCTCATCTTAAAAGATTCTATCCTACACTCATAGATCCATGTTATATTAAAAAGATGCTCATCTTATCTTGAAAAGATTGTCATCCTAATAGATCTAACTGACCTCACAACATTCTACCCTATCTTTATGGATTCATCTTGCCCTAATAAGCATATTTATCCCACACTTGTGTAACCACCATGATCTAATCCAAAGTAATTAGATATTGTTTAGTCTAATCTAGTTATAACCAATCTAATCTAGATCACCATCTAATCTAATATGATCCAATCAAAAGTAAGTTATTAACAGGTTAGTTAATCTAGTGATATGGGTTAGACACTGCCTCAACAAACATAACCTAACCTAAATTAATGTCTTAATACCAACTCGTCCGTAAACAACAATATAACCTACATCACAGGCTGCCTAGTCCATTTGTTTCGAAAGCAAAATACAAATTTGTTCAAACCTACCTACTTCATGTACCCCCGCTATCCTAACTATATGTCCTTAACTCGGATGGCAACTCCAAGAAGAAAGGCCAAAGAAGACCAACCATGTCAAAGAAGGATAAGCATCAACTCATATCTTCAAAGATCAAGTTGAACCGCCAGCGGAATCAAGATCCATAGTTCTAGATGAAGTCTTTCCTTATTATACTCTTCCTTGCCATGACCTATACTTGCCATAACCGTACCTCATCTGACATAATAAATGGCTAGACATACATATTCATAAAAAAACTTTAAACAAAATTTTGATTCCCAAAACCAAATGAGAAACTAAAATTCTAGACCAAACTTATTGTATCCCTTTTCTTACAAATCTCGAGGACGAGATTTCTGTTAAGGGGGTAGGATTTGTAATACCCAAATGGTGGACAATAAAAGTACGAGATAGATCTTCTTATATGTATTGCCTCCCAAGCATGAGAAATATGATGAATCATAATTAAAGGGAATAAGTAACTAATGAAACAATTAATTTATGCCTCATTTTGGAGATTTTATTCGTGCATTAGAACTCAAACAAATAAGTGAAACAAGCATAACTTTAAAAATCTAGTTAGAGGATTAAAATATAGGAGCAAAGAAGAAAAAAAGGGAAAAAATAAATAAATAAGGCAAACAGTATGAACTATATTCACATTTTGAATTCTATTAAATTTTTGCAAGACTAATAAATTCAAAACCAGAATTTGAATCTAGTTTGAATCTTTGATTCAGGGATAAAACAGGAACTTTTAAAAGAAAAAGAAATAAAATGTTCGCTGGGCCGTTACTTCCCATTCGGCCCACTTTTCATAGCCCATTGGCCGGATCCCTTGCGCCACCCAGGAATCCCAGCTCGTGCTCGGTCGCTCTCCCTGGGTAGTGGGGCCACTGCTCAGCCTCTCGGCCGCGCGCACCACCTTGCGCTCCCGTCTCTCCCTTGTATCACTGCCCATGGGCCTTGTTCCGCTGGCGCTTGCGCGCACTCCATGTCAGGTGGGGTCACGTTGTCAGTCGTTTCTTCCCCCAATAGAAAACGCCATGATAACTGCTGGCCTGAAATCGCGGGCGACGAAACAGAACTCGCTGCCGCCTCCGCTGGTTACGCTAATTCGGCGCGGGTGCTTCACCAAACTGCCGCGGAACTCGCGACTTGCTCTAGCTCGGACTTTGGGCGCCACCTGAGCATATAACCGGACCTTTCTTCCCCCCCCCCCACACAAGCCAGTGAACCTAACAGACAAAGAAGGAGCCGCCGTCGTGAGGGAGATGAGCGAATCATCACGGACGGAATCATGCGTTCGAAGCCGAGATCTTGGCGTGCCCGTAGTGATGATGCTGCAACCCTCAAATCGGAGGGAGAAGGCATGGAGTTGCGGGAATTGCTCGCCGTGAGAGGAATTGGGGGCACTGCGGGGCCATGGCTCCGTCGCTTGGGGAAGATGTCCGCCGTGGGCCAACCTCGCCTCACTGGCGATTTCGCCTCAGTGGGTGCCCATGCTTCGTCACCGAGAACCTTGGAAGATTACACGTGTTTCGCTAGTGATCGAGGCCTTCTTATGTGTGGCGTGAATTGCTCGTCGAGAACTTGCCTCCACCGTGATGCCGCTATGCGTTGTGGCCGAGTGTACATGTCACCTTCCCCAATGGTAAGTCACCTCTATCCGATCCATCGGGTTCTGCGCTTGGGTAGCACCCGTTAGATAGAGGAATAGGGCATTAGGGCGCCACTCTGGGTCTGCTCCGGTGAGGTCACAGCCATCGATACGGGAGGCGCTGCTTCGGGTGGGCGTCAGGTTGAAGAATGCCCGGGGCCATTCGATCTACTGGGCGGACGCGATTAAAGAGGGTACTATCGATTCGGGCAATTGGATCTTGGCCGTAGATCAGAATTTGGATGGGCGAGATGCATGCGGGGTGTGGCATGTCTGGATTCCTTGATCCATTGATCAATGGCTCCAGCGGCAGCTAGCTATTTGTCGTGTGCACATTTTACTAAAGAGGCCCTAGGGAATATAGGAAATAAACCGCTGTCAGCACGTAGTACAAAAATAATTACAAACTGAACCAAAATCTTATAGAGCTAACCCTAGGCTTATAGGAAATAGTATCCGCAGTTCGCCCAGCTCGTAAAATGATATAATAAGGAAAGAAAATAATTTATATTGTGAAAATAACTCATATAACTTAGATAAATTATATCTTCAACATTTTAACTCTGATTTGCTCCGTTCTAGTTGTGATGGCTCCTTAATAAAATTTGCTACACAGTAATAACATTATTTGTAGCATATCAAGTACTTTTATACTTAGATATTTATTTAACTTATGGTTAGTAGACTAACTCTTCTAATACAAGGTTTACATATCTATAATTATAATATTACTATAATATGATTTCTAAACAAGTTATAATCTGGATTAAAGTTTACTTAACTATTTGGAGTATATTTTCTCATACGATTTATATTAACCAATTTAAAATATAGTTTAATACTAAAAAAATCACATAGATCTTCTGTAAATCGTAACTCGGTAACTGTAACTCTGAAGTTAGTGGTTCTGGTTCCCACAATCTCGTTGCAACGCGTAGACTATTATTACGTAGTTTATTCTTATGTTTGGTGTGATGTTAATTTTGCCTATACATGTTTGTCTGTATTGCTACATTTAGCAGTGAGGACACGTGTCATCTGAAGAGCAAGTTGGTACCTGGAATCTCAAGTGCCAGGCAAGTTGTGCCCTTGATCACTTCTTTTTACCCAGTCATGTTCTGATTAATCATAATGATCTGCATAGGTTAAATTTGATGGGACCCAATAGGTTACCCTAGTTTTATTATCTTTATACCTTGACTCCACTAAACTTTTTGGGTAGTACATGCTATTGCTTTATGTGGTTTTGGGTATGGAGATACATTGCACATTATTCATACTTTTGTTATCAGTTGTTACTACTATTCATGATAAGATCATTATGTTAATTGGAACATGGAGCGACCACCCGGGAAAACTGTGCTACCACAAGGGAGGAATGGGACCCCTTGGCTGATTAATTAGGAAAGCTAGTGGATGACTACCTTACCCGAAAGGGGCAAGGGCAGTAGGGGTGTGGTCAGTGTAGGGAGGCCCTTGGGATGATTTTGCTGCGATGGCGGTCATGCGAGGGGTCCCTGCATTGGAGCTTCCTATAAACTGTAGCGGGTTTTCTAAAGCTAGTGGAACTTTGTAAAGGCCTCGTAGTGTTACCTTGCCTCGCCTCCTCGGTAGAGGTGTATGGGAAGTCGCGATCCCTTGGCAGATGGGTAACATGTCTTGTGGGTAAAGATGCGCAACCTCTATAGAGTGTAAAACTGGTATAGTAGCCGTGCTCACGGCCATGAGCAGCTCGGACCCTCACATGATTAATCTATGGAACTAAATTCAATTTGTCATATGCATTGCATCGCAGGTGTTGTTATTACTTTTGTTCCACTACTTATTTGGGTTGGTATTTACTTATACTTAGTAATTGCTAATAAAATTTTGACCAACTTTAAAAGCAATGCACGGCTTCAACCATCCTCTTTGGTAAGCCTTACACTTCACGTGAGCTCCCACCTTTGGTGAGTTCATGCACATTATTCCCCACAACTTGTTGAGTGATGAACGTATGTGAGCTCACTCTTGCTGTCTCACACCCCCCCACAGGTCAAGAACAGGTACCACAGGATGAGGCGCATGGAGGATGCTGTGACGAGTTCATGAGAGGTCTAGGCCGTCGTCTCCCAGTCAACTTTGGGTTGCTGGACCGTTGTCTCCTTATAATGTAATTATTTATTTAATTTTTATAGAACTCCTGTTATATAGTAAAGATGTGACATTTGATCCTGTGCCATGATTCATCATAAGTGTGAGACTTGGTCCCAGCACACCTGGTGATTATGCTCGCGCCCGGGTCTTGGTGCCCCGAAACCCGGGTGTGACAAAGACAAAGGTATAAGCATGATGCACGTGCGAGTACAAGTCAGCGTGAACAGTACAGAGGAACTGTTCATCTATTTATAGGCATAGGACACAGCCTGTGAGAAATTACATTCATGCCCTTTTCATTCATTGTTAACTAATAGTCAACACTTTGAGGGCTAGATAGCCTTTTCCCTTTTAAGTCGGTTCCTCTCTCTGTCATTTAGCCGAAGCTCCCCCATGCGTAGCTTCGGAGCAACTCCAACCTTCGTCACGATCATGCTTTTAGCCTGAGTCCGAAGGTACCTATTCATATGCTATACTTGGAAGATTTTGTTAGACCTCGTTTTTTAGGACCTTCGGAGGACAAAGGCCCCCAATAGTAGCCCCTCGCAGTATTAATTTGTTTAAGATAACGAATTTAGACTGCGATATGAATGAAGGCCCAAAGCAGAAGGTCCGAAAAAACATCTTCCCTTTGCTAGAATAGCAACAGTCAATGACAGGCGGGGCCCTTGGTTTAGAGCACGCCGAGCGTATAAATAAGAGCTCGCACCAACCTCATTTGGTACATTGCCTGTGCCATTTGCTTTATTTTCTCAATTTCACAGCTGCTGCTCACTAACACTTGCTAGTTTTTCAAAGCTTTTGAAGCTTCGGTTTGACAGACACATTTTCATCATTTCTGAAAGAAAAAATGTCTCAGGACAAGAAGGTTGTTGCTGAGGCGAAGAAGACGCTTTTTGAGGAGAAAAAATGTCTCAGGAAAAAATGTCTCAGGAGACGCTTTTTGAGGAGAAAAAGGCTGTGAATCCATACATTGCTGGATTTGTCGAGTTAATGGCAAAAACAAATACAGAAAAGATTACTAAGGAGATATTAGAGGGCCTGAGGATGCTGATGACAGTGATAGTTATGATGCAGAAAGTGGTGGCGAAGATTCTGAGGATCGACCCTGGAGGCCTAGCCATACAGTTTTTGGAAAATCTTCCATCAAGCAAAGTCACCTCGAAAACATGAGGGGAAGATACTTTCGAGATATGTCTATTGTGAGGGCTGGCGGAGACAACAACGTCCTGGCCCCTGAGGAAAAAAAGTTGTGATTTTCCGAAGCTTCTTCAAAGCTGGGCTTCGGTTTCCGCTGAGTAAGTTTGTAGTTGAAGTTTTGAAGACCTACCATGTTTTCCTTCACCAACTGACCCCAAAGCTATATTGAGGATGGGAATCTTCGTCTGGGCAGCGAAAAGCCAAGGTATAGAACCAAGTGCGAAGTGTTTCTGTAGCATGCACGAACTTTTGTATGAGACAAAAGCGATGGGAAAGAACAGTATCATAACAACTTCGGTTGTTATGGGTTTATTGCCCGTCCCAATGCAGTCACCCTTTGCCGATGTTTTGGAAGAGATGGCCCGAGAATTGGATGGAAGAATGGTTTTATATGAAGAACGACTTGTCAGCGAGGGAGATATTAAAGAAGTTATTATGCGCCCCATTTGGTCCCGCTTCAGCCTCCGAAGGCCGTAGGTTGAAATTGATGAAGCCGCCAAAGCATGCCAGAAGGCATTTGGTACTGTCAGTTTTTTCGTTGGTACAAGAGACTTAATCCAGGAGCATATAGCCTTCAAAGTATGGTCACTTGTAGAGAACTGGGAAATGCCGAAGGAAACTGTCGCCGAATCAAGCGAAGGTGAGCTGGTTCGCCGAATCAAACGATGACTGGTTAAAATGCATCGAAGTAACAAGTGATGAACTGCTTGGATCATATTCCAAGGCAGAAGATAATGCATTGTCCACAGCCTTCGAAAGTCGGGGAAAGAAGAGATTGAACAGAGTTTTTGACGCTATTGGCTTCGTCTATCCCGACTACCGCTATCCACTACGGGGGCAAGGGAAGAAGAGGAAAGCTACTGCTGCGGTCGCCTCGGCCGAACCTGTGTCAAAGGCTACAAGCAAAAAGATGAAGGTACTTACCCACCGACCACACTATATTGAGCCAGCCATGGTGCCTGAGTTTGTTGGGGAGGCTTCTTCAGCTACTGAACCAAGAGAACCCATTCCTCCCACACAGAAGACTGAAGAGCCGGTTGAAATGTCGAAGGTATCCTCAGCCGAGCTAGCTGAGTTGAAGACTGATTAAGATAAAGCTGAAAAGCCAAACATTAAAGAAACAAAAGCGCTAGGAATTCTATGCCCTTCATCAGAAGTAACAGTGCTGAGGGCACAAAAAGGTTCTGCTGCAACTCCCAAGAGGAGAAGGATGGCAAACGTACTAGATGTGTTAGAATCAGTAAAGACTTTGAGCTCTACTCCTTCAAGGAAAGTTGCCGAGGCTTCAAAAGTGCCAATCGAAGCTGAAACAAAACCGGCCGAAATTGAAGCTGCACTAATCCAAGCTGATACTGAAGCTGGGCCTTCAGAGCCCGCTGAGAAAAGGCCTTCGGAAATTGAAGAAAGGGCAACAGAAGAGAGGGCCACAGAGCGAGTTTCGCATGAAAAGGTTACCACTCCTGCTCCCGAAGCATTAAAAGAGATCATTGATTACATCATCTGCCATGCTTCGGGAAAGGGACTCTCTAAGGAAGAGAAACGAGAGGCTCAACATTATGCCCAAAAACTGAAATAACCGAAGGGGACATTAGTGTTCAATGGCAGCGGGGAGGAAGATTTTTTGTACTGTCTCCCAGATAGTAAAGAAATATCCATCTGTCGGGAGATGGGTAGAAGCTTCGAATTTCCGAAGCTAGAAGAAGGCCTTTCAGTATTATCAAAGGATGAATTGGCTGATGGTTTAGCATATAATAGCATAAAGGTATAAAAGCTAATTTTGTATTTGGAAACGAATTGTTTCATTTCTTATACCTGATCTTGTCCTCCTCTTGCAGGGCCTAATCTTTAGCAATGCCCTTAGAGCAGAGAAAAACATTGAAGATGAAGGGTATACAATGGCTCTGAACAACCTTCATTCAGAGGTGATTGAACTAAGGAATGAAGGCCTTGAAAAAGACAAGATATTAATTTCATTGATAAACAAAATAAAAGAAGACAACGCTAATTCCAAGGCTCAAGCTGAGGTCCAAAAGAATGAGATCGAAGAGCTTCGGAAACAACTAGCAGAAGCCAAGGAAAAATGCGCTGTTGCAGAAGCTGATCAGGAGGCCAGTGATATTGGAAAAATTATTTTGAAAAAACAATTGAAGAACTTTGCGCATCCAAGGAAAGATGTTTTGAAAAATCTTTGGGCTACGTGAAGAAGATAAAGGCTAGCTTCGCCAACGTGGGCGCCTATTCAAACAAAGATAACTTCATACGAGGCGACCCTGAGGGTGTTATCGAGTGTAACACCCAGGTGTTACCCTGGCTAGAGCCACTTTGGCACTAGAAGCTGTGATCACAGAAGATCAAGGCTTAGGGCAGCACATAAGAACTTGGGGCTCATGTGCTAATTAAGTTGCCCATGACATAAGAAACATTACCCTAAATCCTTGCACACTCACTATCTTGGACAATAGGGGGGAGAAGAACCCTAGATGTCTCCAAAGCCCTACCTTCCAAAACCCTAAGTAAAGGGGGGGAAGAAAGTGATTAAGTGGGTAAAGCATGTGTAATCTTTACCCAAACCCTAAGCAACATTATAACCATCCTTTTGGAGAGGGAAATTTTGCAAAAAGGCCCCTGGAGAAACCCCATTTCAATTCTCCAAGTGGAGAGAGAGCTAGAGCTCTCTATTTCTCTCTAAGTCACATTTTAGCCCTAATTCAAAGACCAGCCGTGTTCACTTTGAAAATGGCGCCAAAACCACTTGGGTTCTATACCAAAAATGTGCTACACCACTTAAGGCACCCCCTGGAAAAATTTGAAACCGAGACTTGGACGTTTGACAGCACTTGACATCAGTTTTGTCACTGAGTGGGCAGTGAGACAAACCAAACTTGGCACCGGTCTATCTCCTAACCTAGGGCGTATCCTCCCTTGGAACTCACATGAAATAGGTAGCTCTAGGTGCAGGGAAGAGATCTTTCACAGTCGACATGGCGAGATTCGTACGCTTGGCCGCTCAGCAGAGCGAAGAACACGGGCAGAAGCAAAGCGCCACGTGTTCGACGCGCTCTGAGCTCGCCAGAGCACGCCCGCGCGCGCCCCTCGCGCCCGTGTCGCGCCAAACGGGCAAGCCAGCGCCCTGGTCTGCGCCCGCGCCTATAAAACCCTCCCGAGCTTCGACCATACCCGTCCGCACCCACCCGACCCTCGCCGGAGCTTGGTTCGCCGTCGTTGGCCCGTGCGCAGCTGTCCGCAGCCACCCAGTCTCCCTGCCACCGTAGACCGGCCCGCCCAGCCATTTCCAGCCCCGTCCAGCCCCCAGAGAAGATTGTGCACCCCTCTGCGAGACTCCCCGAGCAAGGAATCGGAGTTTCCTTCGCCGGAGAAGCCAGTCCACCCTCGCCGGAGCTCTCGACCCCGCCGGAGTTCGTGGACCGGGTAATCCACTTAGCCATTCTTCGATTCCTTGTGCACGCAGTCGCTACATGACGCCGTGATGCTCACCGTGCCCTTGGATTGGACCAGCTCGCCGTAGTTTGGCCGGTACACTCGCCGCCGACGAGCACATCCGCCTGCGCTCGTGGACCGGGCGACTCCGACCACCTCCGACGACGAGTCGTACCTCGACGTGACCGCCAGAGCCTCCCCGAGCCGACCCCACCCTTCGCCGGACCTCCCTCGCCGCCGGTAAGCCGCGCCGTCCTTTCTTTCCTGCGGCGACTGTTCTGTTTAGGGGAGGGACCGCGGGTGTGAGGAAGAAAACCCTGGGGGGTTAAGTGTAAGGCCCAAGACTCACATGAATAGTGGTCCGAGGGTAGATCTGCGAATGTTGAATCAGTTTAACCCCAGGGGTCTCAGTGCAAACTGGTTTTTCCAGAAAACCTTAATTAAATCTGTTTTAAATTGGGCAGCAACTTTGAAAATGCATAACTTCTGTTTAAGTCATCCAAATTTGGTCAAACCAATTTTGCCAGACTCTAAATAATGTAACCTGTCTAAGAAAAATATAAAACCCCATATGAACTAGAGAAAAATATAAGGTTCAGATTTATTTTCAGTTTTAGCCAAAAGCTTAATAATAGCAAGAAAAATAGTTGCACTATTTAACTAGGGTTAGAAAAATTTGGAGAAGTTTATATTCACCCACTAACCTAGTTAAAAATGTTAAACCTCTCTGTCCATTACATTAAGATAGTTTTAACCCCTTATTCTATAATATGCTTAAGTTTAAGGAAAATAGAAAAAGTGCTATAAATGATGAACCAGAGAGCACACCTATTTTTGCTGAGATGCTTAGTCAATGTAGTTCACTGGAAAAATGTATTATGCCCTGTTGTAGTGTAAAATAAGCAAGATACCTTTTAAATGAAGAAAATAGGGATAACTTAGAGAAACCCTACAAAAATACCCCTAAGGTGAAACCTCCCCAAACCCTAGGATAACTAATGTGTTGATAATAAGAACTTAAGAAAAATCTGAAATCTGTTGTTTGATATTTTTCAAATAACAAGTTAGTTCTAATCACTCTTTTTGCACCAAAGTTTAGAAATTCACCATTAATTAACCACCATGTTGCTCTCTGTCATTTTTAGTACACAAGCTTTTTATCACTACTAGAGGCCAGCAAAATTAACCATTAGGTCAGAAACCACTTTAATAAGGGACTTGTAGTGTAAAGTGGCCCATTTTGTATAACTATTGTTATTTTTGTTTAAAGCCTAGCTTTTGTACCTTAAGCCTCAAATTATTAAAACAAGCTAAAATAGCCAGTGTCAACCCACTGTAATTTTTACAAAATTTTTGGAAATTTTTAAACTACCATCATAGTTCAAAACCCCTACTAGAAACCCTAGATAGGACTTAAGAAAGGAAAATGGATGGTGGAATTTAAGGTCCCCCTAAGACCTTTATAATTGTCCACTAAAATCTATAAAGGCAATACAAATCCAATATGCTATTTTAAAAGGAAAGCCTAAACCTAAAAGGGTGATAAGTCTATGTATACCACTAGAAGACCCTCGTAGCCAAGAAGCCCTAAGTTAATTCTTGACTTAAATTCTGTAGCTTAATGTTCTTAAACTTTGCATAATCATGACATACATGTTCATTGCATTTCGATAGACTGTAATCTTGCTGACGGAGAGTACGTCCTCGTGCCGGAGCAAGGAGCTACCCAGGAGGTTGCCCCCGACCCAGCACCAAAGCCTGCACCAGAGGACCTGCCTGCCACTGCTTTGGAAGGCAAGCCCCGGTTTTATGCATAACCTGTTAATTATGCTATTTTACTTCACTTAATGATTGTAGGATTGAATGTGCACTTAGGTGTAGGAATTGTTTGAAACCCTAGTTGCATGATCTCAGGAATCCTATTGATATGAATACTAGTATGCTAAGTCGAGTAGCTGCTTTATTAAGTAGGATCTCGGTAGAAGTCGAGTGATTTTTCTAGCACTCGCGCGAGGTTAGGAATTGGTTGTATCCACTTTCCTATCATATTAATGTGGTTTGTGGGCAACAATCCATGGGGATTGGTTGTTCACGGGATGAAAAGTTGATTAAGGATTGAGGTGTGGTACCGTGAGTCAAGCGTTTGAACGTACTAAACACATACCGAGAAATATGGTAAATTGGTAAGCCTAGTACCTGAGTGAACCTGGCAGTGGACATACCTCCTCACGCGACCTGAGACGTAGTCTCCCATTCCGGTTATGGTGGGTACAAGTGCGGTCACTGCACGACGGCCAGTCGGGGTCAGTGAGGCATTGTACGCCAAGGCGGTGAGACCTGATCTGCTGACGGGGAATCGATGGGGACGGTTGATGTGTGTGGGGACGGAGTGCCCCTGCATGTCGTGTGTTTAGGTTTACCTTGCAAGGATAAAAACTCGATTCGAATCGTCTGCTTCTCGCAGCTAATGAGACTGCTTGATCCATGCTGCTACATTGAGTAACAAGTGGAACTGGTTGAGATGATACAAACTGTTGATTGCTAATAATGCTTGCTACGATGTATGAATAGATAGTACACTTTTAGCCTTAAGAGAGTCACACTTAATTTTGATTAAGTTAAAATCTTGATTTAGAAACTCAGCTAGTGCTTTTGGCAACCAGACCCCACAGCCAAACAGCTGCATGTCTAGAGGTAGAGGAGTATAGACTCCTCACACCGGGTAAGTCTAGCTGAGTATTAGTATACTCAGCCTTGCTTGTGGCATAATTTTACAGGTTCTCTGGAGGACATGGTTGCTGGAGTGACTTGGCCATCCACCCTGCCACCGGGTTGGACTGTCGAGTGGGACCCTGCCTCGGCTGAGGAGGAGCATGAGGAGTGATGGGACGGGCTTCCCCATCCCTCCATTTATTTACCGTTAGTTTAATTTCCGCTGCACTCCAAAAACAATGATGGTTACTTTTGTGAAAACTCCGATGGTGATAATGGTGATGTAATAACTTAATACTCTTTCATGCATGGTTTGATGCTTTATTGTATTTGCTCTGTGACTCACCATCGAGTGAGATTGTGGTACTTGATCCTGTCAGTGGCCGTGTCGGACTAGATCCGAGGGATTGACGGGTTATTCCCATTTAAGTGTGGTCTAGCCTCTAAGGCCGGACGTAGGCACTTAAGTTGGAATAATTCGGGCAGTTCCGCCACAGCTGGTATCGGAGCTTGTACCACCACAGAGGAATCAATAAAACATGGATACCATCCCTTTTCTAAAAGTAAAACTTGATAGAAACAATGTTGGATAGATAGTAGGGCGAGCAGGATAGACCTAGGACGTGAAGCCTTAGGATAATAGAAGGGTAGCTAGGTGGCTAAGTGACTAGGCCCTACAGGCCACTTTTACAGGATGGGAGTTCTTCCCTATTCCTTTTATTTTCTTGTGAGGTCGTTCAGGACGTGCATGCATGCATTCTTAATTAAGTAAATAATTGACTAAGTAAAAAGGACTTAAAAGTGAAATAGCAGCCAACTAGGTCCCCAATACCTTTTTCTTTTAACTAGAGGCAGGTTGAGTTTTGTTTTCCTTGTTCTTTTTGTACTTCTTTTTCTTTACTTACGCTTAACCGTGCACAGATGACTTCCCACGGATCCTCCGAGGATGGAGATGCACTGACCCACACTGACGGACTTGCACGAGAGGGTTTTCCCCGCATCTTGTGGGTGGTGCTTCAGGGGGCGGGATATTTGACACCCCCTCAGTACACGGTGCAGCAGTTCGAGAAGCACCGGGTACCCCGCTGCCGGGTGAGGATGACTTTGGAGCCTCATCCCCTGCAGCCAGGCTGGCGTTCACTGGACTCCGAGTCCTATGGATACCGGGCTGAGGACACTATTGAGGCTATTGCTCTACATGGACTGACCACCTTCTGTGGATTTCACCCCTTGGAGTTGGCTACTCACCCCATTGGGTTGTTCCCTGCGGAAAAGGAGGACGACCCGATGTGGAAGGACCGGGTGGAGCATGCCAAGGACATCTGGGCTCTCTACCCGGGCCACACCGCTCACTTGTCTGTGCGATGCATGAATGCTCTGTATCGTCTGCAAGTGATGCGTGGGGAGGCCATGTCCCACCTGATGGCATTGCTGGAGGACACCAAGATCACCCTGGATAACAGGGAGGAGCTCGTGGTGGACTTATCCCAGGAGCTGGTGGAGAAGGATCTACAGGTGGAGCAGCTGACTGACGAGATTCATGTAACACCCGGATTCTAGGGGTCCAAAACCCGGGGTTAACATAAACACCAGGTATGCTGGGACCAAGTCTCATACATATGATGTATAGTGGCACAGGATCGAATGTCACATCTTTATATATAACAGGAGTTCTATACAAAATAAATAATTACATTATAAGGAGACAACGGTCCAGCAACCCAAAGTTGACTGGGAGACGACGACCTAGATCTCTCACGAGCACATCGCAGCATCCTCCATGCGCTTCATCCTGCGGTACCTGATCTTGACCTGTGGTGTGTGTGAGACAGCAAGAGTGAGCTCACATACGTTCATCGCTCAACAAGTTGTGGGGAATAATGTGCATGAACTCGCCAAAGGTGGGAGCTCACGTGAAGTGTAAGGCTTACCAAAGAAGATGGTTAGAGCTGAGCATTGCTTTTAAAGTTGGTCAAAATTTTATTAGCAGTTACTAAGTATAAGTAAATACCAACCCAGTTAAATAGTAGAACAAGAGTAACAACTTCACCTGCGATGCAATGCATATGACAAATTGAGTTTAAGTTCCATAATTTAATCATGTGAGGGTCCGAGCTGCTCATGACCGTGAGCACGGCTAGTATACCAGTTTTACACTCTGCAGAGGTTGCGCATCTTTACCCACAAGTCGTGTATCCCATGTCGCCTAGGGTTTGCAAGGCCCTTAGACACTTCCGAGGTGAATGGCTAGGGATCCACTACGAGGCCTTTACAAAGTTCCACTAGCTTCCGAAAACCCGCTACAGTTTATAGGAAGATCCAGTGCAGGAATCCCTTGCAGGACCGCCATCGCAGCAAAATCCTCCCGAGGGCCTCCCTACACTGACCTCTCCCCTACTGCCCTTGCCCCTTTCGGGTAAGGTAGTCTTCCACTAGCTTTCCTAATTAATCAGCCAAGGGCGTCCCATTCCACCCTTGTGGTAGCACTGTTTTCCCGGGTGGTTCTCCATGTTCCAATTAACATAATGATCTTAACATGAACCATGAATAACAACTGATAACAAAAGTATAATCATGAATGGTGTATCTCCATACCCAAAACCACATATAGCACTAGCAAGTACTACCCAGAAAGTTCAGTGGTAAACAAGGTATAAAGATAGACAAACTAAGGTAACCTATTGGGTCCCATCAAAATTAACCTATGCAGATCATTATGATTAATTAGAACATGAGTAGGTGAAAAGAAGTGATCAAGGGCACAACTTGCCTGGGCCTTGAGATTCCAGGTACCAGGATGATCTTCAGGTGACACGTGTCCTCACTGCTAGTCGTAGCATTACAAACAAACAGTGTATAGACAGAATTATCATTACACCAAACATATATGCAAAATACATATTAATAATCTACTTGTTAAAATAAGATCACAGGAAAAAGAATTATTAATTTTGGAGTTGTAGAATTCAAGTTATGATTTTCCTAAGGTTTAATGTGATTAAAATATGATTAAATGATAAATAAATTTTCTGACAGAGTTCATGTCAAAACAAAGACACTAAATGATGAAGAATATTATTACAAAATTTTAGAAATTGGAATGGTTCAATTTGGAGCTGAAATGGATTTTCTATGAATTATCTAAGTTTTAGCAATTATTTTCATATTAAAAATCTATTTAATAATCATTTTCCCTGGTTTTATTATGTTCTGGACTGGGCCTCAAATCCAGAGAAACCCAGGGGGCTCAGGGTAAGAATCCAGAGACACAGGGAACAGGATCCCTGGACGGCGGGTTGATTCCAGTGTTTGTCAGGGTCTCTTTAACAAAAATGCATGACGAAGGGGTATGGGTGATTCTAGGCCGTCCAGATCAGATCCAAAGGCCAGGAATAGGTCGCGACCGGGGCAAACGGACACGCGAGCGCGTCCACTCGATCCATGATCGACGGCCACGATTTAATGAAGCCAGGCGTGATCGGCACCGCAGGATCAAAGATCTACGACGCGGATCAATTTTCGCTCAAACGATCCACGCGCCCGATCACAACCGTTGTTTCCCCGATCTACGGCGCACTGGCACGTCTTCACCCCCTGGCCGCGGACGACGGCGGCGCCAGCACACCCGCACGGCGGCGTCAACCGGCGAGCACGCAACACAGCCCGACACGACCCCAAACCCAAATTAAATTGCGCTGCACACTGAGAAGGACATGGCGGAGGTAGTAGTGGAGTTCTCACCAGTCGAGACGGCGCGCAACGGTCCGGTCGCGGGGAGCGGGTAGCTTGCGACGGAGTCGGATCCCGGCGAGAAATTCACCCGCGCCCGGTCACCAAAGTCGCCCGATGAAGCTCCCAATCCAAGCGGTATACACTGGCGATGATCTCCAATCGCCAACCGAGGCCTAAACGGTGGCCAGACCATGAATCCGCGGTGGCGGCGGTCGACTTGTTTCCGCAGACGCTCGCGGTGTGCCTACGGCGGTGGTCGCGAGAGGCAGAGAGGGGAAGGCAGCAAGGGGGCTTTGGCCGTGACTTCCTAAATAGGCGGTTAGTGGGATTAGTTGGGTACCCGCTAGATCCGCGCTCGGCAGCTGGAGAACTCCGTGCGCGCGCCGGAATCGCCAACAGATCGAAGAAGACGGGCCTGACGAGACGGGTCCACATGTCATGCTCCCAGCGTCGCGCACCGTGTGGGTTGAAGAGCGCCGACTACCCGGCCCCACCAGTCAGTGGAAGCGGCGCGTGGTTGATCTTGGGCCGCGCGGGGCAACAGAAGCTGACCGAGCGGGCCCGCGAGTCAGTGGGTCGGCTAGAGGCGCGCGGGAGCACACGAGCTGGGCCGCGGGGAGTGAAAAACGTAGTGGGCCGAAATCAATAGTGCGGCCCAGGTAGGTTAAAATTCCTTTTTCTTTTATTCTATTTGAATTCCCCTTTACTAATTTGAATTTGGTTTTCAATTTCTAATTCCTATTGAAATTCAAAGTTCATGGAAAATTTATCTTCACCTTTATATGCTCAATTCTTCTTAATATAGTATGGATACATTTTTCTTTATTTCTCGATTTATTCTATTTTGCATCGTATTTCCTCTCTTGCTTTACATATTATTTCCAATTTCCTAAAGTACACATTTTTAGGTTAGCTTCAAATTCTCAATTCCATTATTATATATTTTATTATTATTATTATTATTTTATTATTAAATGTACATACAATTAAAACTCCAACATGAGTGCCAAATATAGTTCTATTTATTATTTTATTCACTTAAGCAAATGCTTTTAAATAGGGAGATGAGACTTTACATGTTATGGGAGTTCTAAAGAGAAAAAAAAATTACTATATTCTCAAAATGAAATTTAGGGTGTTACAAATCCTACCCCCCTTAAAAATAATCTCGTCCTCGAGATTTGTAAGGAAAGGGATGTATACTCATATTGTTCTTGGAACATATGCACAAACAAAGAAATCTCAGCATGAGGTATAATTCTTCAACAAAACATAGGGTCAATAGACCTTATTATTCCTTCTAAAATAATATTATATCATCTACTAACTAAAGTAACACTCAGAGCTTACAAATAGTCGTAATCCATATATATGTTTATGTAGCTTGGTGGAACTGGTGGTTAGGAAAGCATGGGTGTATATATGTATGTCCACTGTATTATGTAGGATAGAAGATGTCTTTAGGGCATATATAGGTTTGGGTAAGAAAGAGTAGGATAAGAAAAACTCCATCCAAGATTGTGGACCTTGACTCATCTTGGTGACCTCACTTGATCCTTGAAGACTTGAGTTGGTGCTCATCCTTTCTTGATGAAGTTGATCATCTTCTCCGGTCTTGTCTCATTGATTAGGAGTTAGTGTATATTATCGGGCTGGGGAATATGGTTAATATAGGTATGGATGAGATAGATTACATGATGTAGGTTACAAGTTTGTTTTAGGTAGGGGTTGATAGACTATGCAATCCATCATTACTCTATTGGTTGGGTTGTTATGTAACTTGTTATACAGATCGAGTTGTTGTGTATGACCAAGTTGATATAAGTCTCCAAATTAGGCTTGAGTGATTTAGGAGTATGGCCTTATCCTTTCTACCAGCATTAAGTAACTCACACTAGATTAGACCATATTGGATTAGATAGAGTCCAGATTAGGTTGGTATGACTAGATTAAACTAGTTAAGATTAGCTAGATCTACCAGGGTAGGATAATTATGATATGATAGAATCTTTTAAGATAGGATGGATTATATGATATAGGTTGGCCATTGTTCAAGGATGAGTTGGGGTAAGACATTAATTTAGGTTAAGATATGTTTGTAGAGACAGTGTCTAACCAAATTTTCTGACCTGTTAATAACATACTTTAGATTGGGTCATATTTAGATTAGATAGAATCTGGATTAGGTTGGATGTAACTAGATTAGACCAGATAATATCTAATTACCTTGGATTAGATTATGGTTGTTACTCTAGAGTGGGGTCATTATGCTAATTGGGGCAAGATGAATCCATAAGGATAAGGTAGAGTCCTTTAAGGTCAGTTAGTTCTATCAAGATGGGATAAGTAAAGTGGTTAGGGTAAGATGAATCCTTCAAGATAAGATAAATTTATTAAGAGAAAACCTCTTAAGATAAGATGGATCTAGATACATTAGGATAGATTAAGACCTTTTGAGATAAGATAGATCTATGAGTGAAGGATAGAATTTCTTTAAGATGAGATGAATCTGTTAAGATAGGGGAGAATCTTTTAAGATAAGATGAAGCTATTAAGCTTGATACATTTTTAATGAGGGACAATCTAAGTTTGATTAGTTATATATATATGCCTAAGTATATGTAGATGCAATTGTGGACACTACTCCACAACTCATCACACTCAATCAAAGATCCAAATCATACAAGTATCATAAGAACAAACATTCAGGTACATAAAAAAAATAGTTTTGTTTTTGTTCCTAAGATTAGGTCTCCTATTCCTAAAGTCACTTTAGGCACAGGATTTCAAAGTGTGAAATCCACATTTGTCTTTAGAAAGAAAGATAAGAATAATCAGAGTAAAGCGGAATTAGATGAGAAAAAGATTAAGATAAGTTTAGAAAAGTATCAGAGTAGCAGAGGTAAGTAGATAATGGTTGTCCAGTTCTATCTAGGTTTCGTCCTACAGTCAACATTGCTCTGATACCACTTCTGTAACACCCGGATTCTAGGGGTCCAAAACCCGGGGTTAACATAAACACCAGGTATGCTGGGACCAAGTCTCATACATATGATGTATAGTGGCACAGGATCGAATGTCACATCTTTATATATAACAGGAGTTCTATACAAAATAAATAATTACATTATAAGGAGACAACGGTCCAGCAACCCAAAGTTGACTGGGAGACGACGACCTAGATCTCTCACGAGCACATCGCAGCATCCTCCATGCGCTTCATCCTGCGGTACCTGATCTTGACCTGTGGTGTGTGTGAGACAGCAAGAGTGAGCTCACATACGTTCATCGCTCAACAAGTTGTGGGGAATAATGTGCATGAACTCGCCAAAGGTGGGAGCTCACGTGAAGTGTAAGGTTTACCAAAGAAGATGGTTAGAGCTGAGCATTGCTTTTAAAGTTGGTCAAAATTTTATTAGCAGTTACTAAGTATAAGTAAATACCAACCCAGTTAAATAGTAGAACAAGAGTAACAACTTCACCTGCGATGCAATGCATATGACAAATTGAGTTTAAGTTCCATAATTTAATCATGTGAGGGTCCGAGCTGCTCATGACCGTGAGCACGGCTAGTATACCAGTTTTACACTCTGCAGAGGTTGCGCATCTTTACCCACAAGTCGTGTATCCCATGTCGCCAGGGTTTGCAAGGCCCTTAGACACTTCCGAGGTGAATGGCTAGGGATCCACTACGAGGCCTTTACAAAGTTCCACTAGCTTCCGAAAACCCGCTACAGTTTATAGGAAGATCCAGTGCAGGAATCCCTTGCAGGACCGCCATCGCAGCAAAATCCTCCCGAGGGCCTCCCTACACTGACCTCTCCCCTACTGCCCTTGCCCCTTTCGGGTAAGGTAGTCTTCCACTAGCTTTCCTAATTAATCAGCCAAGGGCGTCCCATTCCACCCTTGTGGTAGCACTGTTTTCCCGGGTGGTTCTCCATGTTCCAATTAACATAATGATCTTAACATGAACCATGAATAACAACTGATAACAAAAGTATAATCATGAATGGTGTATCTCCATACCCAAAACCACATATAGCACTAGCAAGTACTACCCAGAAAGTTCAGTGGTAAACAAGGTATAAAGATAGACAAACTAAGGTAACCTATTGGGTCCCATCAAAATTAACCTATGCAGATCATTATGATTAATTAGAACATGAGTAGGTGAAAAGAAGTGATCAAGGGCACAACTTGCCTGGGCCTTGAGATTCCAGGTACCAGGATGATCTTCAGGTGACACGTGTCCTCACTGCTAGTCGTAGCATTACAAACAAACAGTGTATAGACAGAATTATCATTACACCAAACATATATGCAAAATACATATTAATAATCTACTTGTTAAAATAAGATCACAGGAAAAAGAATTATTAATTTTGGAGTTGTAGAATTCAAGTTATGATTTTCCTAAGGTTTAATGTGATTAAAATATGATTAAATGATAAATAAATTTTCTGACAGAGTTCATGTCAAAACAAAGACACTAAATGATGAAGAATATTATTACAAAATTTTAGAAATTGGAATGGTTCAATTTGGAGTTGAAATGGATTTTCTATGAATTATCTAAGTTTTAGCAATTATTTTCATATTAAAAATCTATTTAATAATCATTTTCCCTGGTTTTATTATGTTCTGGACTGGGCCTCAAATCCAGAGAAACCCAGGGGGCTCAGGGTAAGAATCCAGAGACACAGGGAACAGGATCCCTGGACGGCGGGTTGATTCCAGTGTTTGTCAGGGTCTCTTTAACAAAAATGCATGACGAAGGGGTATGGGTGATTCTAGGTCGTCCAGATCAGATCCAAAGGCCAGGAATAGGTCGCGACCGGGGCAAACGGACACGCGAGCGCGTCCACTCGATCCATGATCGACGGCCACGATTTAATGAAGCCAGGCGTGATCGGCACCGCAGGATCAAAGATCTACGACGCGGATCAATTTTCGCTCAAACGATCCACGCGCCCGATCACAACCGTTGTTTCCCCGATCTACGGCGCACGGCACGTCTTCACCCCCTGGCCGCGGACGACGGCGGCGCCAGCACACCCGCACGGCGGCGTCAACCGGCGAGCACGCAACACAGCCCGACACGACCCCAAACCCAAATTAAATTGCGCTGCACACTGAGAAGGACATGGCGGAGGTAGTAGTGGAGTTCTCACCAGTCGAGACGGCGCGCAACGGTCCGGTCGCGGGGAGCGGGTAGCTTGCGACAGAGTCGGATCCCGGCGAGAAATTCACCCGCGCCCGGTCACCAAAGTCGCCCGATGAAGCTCCCAATCCAAGCGGTATACACTGGCGATGATCTCCAATCGCCAACCGAGGCCTAAACGGTGGCCAGACCATGAATCCGCGGTGGCGGCGGTCGACTTGTTTCCGCAGACGCTCGCGGTGTGCCTACGGCGGTGGTCGCGAGAGGCAGAGAGGGGAAGGCAGCAAGGGGGCTTTGGCCGTGACTTCCTAAATAGGCGGTTAGTGGGATTAGTTGGGTACCCGCTAGATCCGCGCTCGGCAGCTGGAGAACTCCGTGCGCGCGCCGGAATCGCCAACAGATCGAAGAAGACGGGCCTGACGAGACGGGTCCACATGTCATGCTCCCAGCGTCGCGCACCGTGTGGGTTGAAGAGCTGCCGACTACCCGGCCCCACCAGTCAGTGGAAGCGGCGCGTGGTTGATCTTGGGCCGCGCGGGGCAACAGAAGCTGACCGAGCGGGCCCGCGAGTCAGTGGGTCGGCTAGAGGCGCGCGGGAGCACACGAGCTGGGCCGCGGGGAGTGAAAAACGTAGTGGGCCGAAATCAATAGTGCGGCCCAGGTAGGTTAAAATTCCTTTTTCTTTTATTCTATTTGAATTCCCCTTTACTAATTTGAATTTGGTTTTCAATTTCTAATTCCTATTGAAATTCAAAGTTCATGGAAAATTTATCTTCACCTTTATATGCTCAATTCTTCTTAATATAGTATGGATACATTTTTCTTTATTTCTCGATTTATTCTATTTTGCATCGTATTTCCTCTCTTGCTTTACATATTATTTCCAATTTCCTAAAGTACACATTTTTAGGTTAGCTTCAAATTCTCAATTCCATTATTATATATTTTATTATTATTATTATTATTTTATTATTAAATGTACATACAATTAAAACTCCAACATGAGTGCCAAATATAGTTCTATTTATTATTTTATTCACTTAAGCAAATGCTTTTAAATAGGGAGATGAGACTTTACATGTTATGGGAGTTCTAAAGAGAAAAAAAAATTACTATATTCTCAAAATGAAATTTAGGGTGTTACAATTCATGAGTTGGAAGAGCTGGTGGGCACCAGGGAGAATACCATTGAGGTCCTCGAGGTTCAGCTCCTCAACACTCAGCAGCAGTTAGCAGAGGCTAATGCGCATCTGGACATGCATCATCAAGAGATCCATGATGCGGAGGCTGACGAGGACGTTGACATCGAGGGAGGAGACGAGTCTGCCTCCAGTGTGGACACCGCTGGCTCAGGGAGACCACCTTCCCCTGAGTCTAGCGTCGCCTCGTTCGCTCAATAGATGCCAGACTAGTACTAGAAGTTGGTGATAGTTGGACTCCTCGCCGCTAGCTTAGCTTTTGCACCCTTAGGGTACTAGGCTAGGTAGAGTTGAGTCTTTTGATCCTTGATGTAACCAGTAGTAAAACTCTTTTGGATGTTCAGGGATGACTTAAATTCGGATGGAAGGATTATGTTTTCGTTTGTTTTATTTGGAATCTATCAAATTACTTTGACTCCCCTACCATGTTCGAACCTTAAGCTTGGAGATGTGTTATTAAGCAACCATGTGACTTTTTCAGATGGCTGGGAGAGCACGCCGTGGTCAGAATGAGCACGTTCCTCCACCGCCACCGCCTCCCACTCTGCAGGAGCTCATGGCCCAGCAGAATGAGATTCTGAGGCAGCTAGCTCAACGTCAGCCACCACCTCAGCATTATGGTGGAGACCATCAGCGTCACCCCGTCGCTGCTACTTACCAGGAGTTTCTCAGCACCCAGCCACCATTGTTTACCAGGACGGAGGACCCACTAGATGCAGATGTGTGGTTGAGGGTGGTAGAATCCAAGTTTCCATTGCTCCATGGGGCTTGCTCGGAGGTCACCAAGGTCAGGTTCGCCACCCAGCAGCTTCGTGGACCCGCAAGGACTTGGTGGGACCATTTTCTGGCTATGCAGCCGGATGGTAGAGAGGTGGAGTGGAGGGAGTTCAAGGCCGCTTTCAGAGGGCATCATATTCCCGCTGGCATCATGGACCGGAAGCTCAATGAGTTTCTGGCACTCACTCAGGGCAGCAGGACAGTGTTACAATATGCCCAGGCCTTCAACGATTTATGTCAGTATGCCGGATACCATGCAGATACGGATGAAAAGAAGCGAGACAGGTTCAGGAGAGGGCTCAGCACCAAGCTCCGTGACCGTCTCAACACCGTCAGGGCCAACAGTTACAATGAGTTGGTCAACATGGCTATCTCCCAGGAGGACTGCATCTTAGCTCGGCAGGCGGAGAAGAAGAGGAAGACCCCTGTGGCCGGACCCTCGTCACAGCCACAGCGCTTCAGAATTGTGTCTGACTCCCAGAGCAGGGGACCCCAGCAGCAGCAGCAAGGAAGGTGGGTGATCAGGCCACCATAGCAGCAGCAGCAGCAGCAGGCACCCAACCGTGCCCAATTCCCAGTTCAGAGGAACAACCAGCAGCAGCAGTACCGCCAGGCTAATGATAACCGGTGTTTCACTTGTGGCAGTACTGGGCACTATGCCAAGAATTGCCCCAAGAACCAGCAGAGGCAGGGGCAGAATGTCAACCAGAACCAGGGAAAGAGGCAGAAAGTGCAAGTGAGGCAGGGCAAGCTGAACTTCACTACAATGGCTGACATTCCAGAAGGGGCACCCGTCATGACTGGTATCTTTACAGTTTTAAATTTTCCTGCTACTGTTCTTTTTGATTCTGGTGCATCGCATAGTTTTGTCAGTGCCAAATTTAGTGTCAAGTGCCAGTTGCCTTTTTGCCACACCCACGGGGCTATTACCATTTCCACCCCGGGAGGCAGGATTGCCACTAACCAAATCAGCATGAAGGTACCTCTAAAGTTTGGTAGTTTGATAATTAAAACTGACCTTCTTATTTTGGGACTGGATAGTGTGGATGTCATCTTGGGGACTGATTGGTTGACCAGACATCAGGCAATACTGGACATTGCGGCCAGAGCCATTGAAATTCATTCCCCTGTTTATGGCGAGACTGTTTTGTATTTACCCAACCAGGGTGGTACCCAGTCTTGTGCCTTTGTTATGGCAGAGTCTCCAGTAAGGCAGATCCCAGTAGTCTGCGACTACCCCGATGTCTTTCCGGAGGAATTGCCAGGAATGCCACCTGACAGAGATATTGAGTTCGCCATTGAATTGCAACCCGGGACTGCTCCTATCTCCAAGAGACCTTATAGGATGCCTCCCGCAGAGTTGGCGGAATTGAAGAAGCAACTGCAAGAATTGTTGGACAAGGGATTTATTCGACCAAGCACTTCACCATGGGGATGTCCCGCCTTGTTCGTGAAAAAGAAGGATGAGAGTTTGAGGATGTGTGTTGATTACCGCCCTCTCAATGCGGTGACTATCAAAAACAAGTACCCGTTACCCCGCATTGATGTTCTGTTTGATCAGTTGGTAGGAGCCAAGGTATTCTCCAAGATAGACCTTCGCTCGGGCTACCATCAGATCAAGATTCGAACCAGTGATATTCCCAAGACGGCTTTCTCTACCAGATATGGGCTCTATGAGTTTTTGGTGATGTCTTTTGGGCTAACCAATGCCCCGGCTTATTTCATGTACTTGATGAACTCAGTATTCATGCCAGAGCTGGACAAGTTTGTGGTTGTCTTCATTGATGACATTCTGGTTTATTCCAATAATAAAGATGAGCACACGGAGCATCTGCATATTGTGCTTCAAAGGCTTCGTGACCATCAGTTGTATGCTAAGTTGTCCAAGTGTGAGTTCTGGCTGAAGGAAATAAAATTCTTGGGTCACACAATCTCTCAGGATGGGATATCAGTTGACCCTGAGAAGGTGCAAGAAGTGATGGACTGGAAACCCCCGACTACAGTGAAGCAGATTAGGAGTTTTCTGGGATTGGCAGGGTATTACCGACGATTTATTCCGGATTTCTCTAGAATTGCCAAGCCAATGACGGAACTGTTAAAGAAAGGAGTCAAATTTGAGTGGAGCCAAAAGTGTGAAGATGCTTTTCATACCCTGAGGCAACATTTGACAACAGCTCCAGTGCTAGCTCAACCCGACAACACCAAGCCATTTGAGGTTTATTGTGATGCTTCTGGTACCGGATTGGGTTGTGTGTTGATGCAAGAGAGCAGAGTGATTGCTTATGCTTCCCGAGCCCTCAGACCTCATGAGCAGAATTACCCGACACATGATTTGGAGTTGGCAGCAGTAGTTCATGCTCTCAAGATATGGAGACACTACTTGATGGGAGCTCACTGTAACATTTACACTGATCACAAGAGCCTCAAGTACATTTTCACTCAGGCAGATCTGAATATGAGGCAGAGGAGATGGCTGGAATTAATCAAGGACTATGATTTGGAGGTGCATTACCATCCTGGCAAGGCAAATGTTGTGGCAGATGCTTTGAGCCGAAAGGCCCAATGTAATTGCATGAATATGGATGCAAGAATCACCACCTTGTGTGATGAGTTGTGCAAACTGAACCTGGAAGTTGTTCCTTCCGGTGAATTGGGATATATAGCAGTGGAGCCCACATTGCAAGAGCAAATAGCTCAGGCACAGTTCGGGGATAAGGGTGTTCAGATCATCAAGGATATGATCAAGCAAAAGGCCGAGAAATACAAGTGTTTCCGTCAGGACAGTAAGGGAATTTTATGGTTTGAAGATCGATTGGTTGTTCCCAAAAATCCAGAGCTCAGAAGGAAGATATTGGATGAAGCTCACCTTTCTAAGTTCTCCATGCACCCGGGTAGCAACAAGATGTACCATGATCTCAGACCTCTTTATTGGTGGACCAGGATGAAGAGGGAAATTGCCAAGTACGTTTCGGAATGTGACACTTGTCAGAGGGTAAAAGCTAGTCATCTGAAAGCAGCAGGCCCTTTGCAACCCCTTCCCATACCATCTTGGAAATGGGGGGACATTTGCATGGATTTCATAGTGGGATTACCCAATACCTCCCGGCACCATGATTCCATATGGGTTATTGTGGACAGATTGACCAAGACGGCTCATTTCTTACCAGTGCACACTACCTACCGGACGGAGAAGTATGCAGAAATTTACATCGACCAGATAGTTCGTCTGCATGGGATACCAAGGACCATAGTTTCTGACCGAGGAGCACCTTTTGTGGCACGATTTTGGGAGCAATTACAGGAATCACTTGGGACCCATGTAATCCGAAGCTCAGCATATCACCCTCAAACAGATGGTCAAACCGAAAGGGTAAATCAGGTCTTGGAAGACATGTTGAGAGCTTGTGCACTACACTATGGAAAGGACTGGGACAAGTGTCTGTCCTTGGCAGAATTTTCTTACAATAACAGCTATCAGTCTAGTCTGAAAATGGCACCTTTCGAGGCTTTGTATGGGAGACGATGCAGGACCCCGCTAAATTGGTCTCAAGCAGGAGAAAGGGAAATATTTGGGCCAGATTTGGTAATTGAAGCAGAGGAAAAGGTTAGAGTTATCAGGAAGAACTTGGAAGCTGCTCAGGCCAGGCAAAAGAGTTATCATGACCAGAGACGGAAGCCACTGCAGTTTGAGGTGGGAGATCATGTCTATCTTAAGGTATCACCAACCAAGGGTGTCCAGAGATTTGGGATCAAGGGCAAGTTGGCCCCTCGCTACATTGGACCTTATAAGATCAAGGAAAGTTGTGGACCCGTAGCCTACCAATTGGAATTACCACCCCATATGTCAGCAGTTCACAATGTGTTCCATGTATCTCAGCTGCGGAAATGTGTTCGTCTACCCACTGAAGTGCTACCAGAACCAGACATTGAGATAGAACCAGACTTGTCCTACCAAGAGTACCCCGTCAAGGTATTGGATTAGAAGGAAAGATCAACTCGGGCAAGGTCAATCAAGATGTATAAGGTTCAGTGGAGTCATCATTCAGCGGAAGAAGCTACATGGGAGACGGAGGATTTTCTACGCTCTCGCTTCCCCGACTTTCTACCCAAAGAAGCCGGTACGTAACCCCGAAACCCCACCCCCACCTGCCCTTTGAATACAATTATAAGAAAAACTTAGATAACAAGGATAGTCTAAGTTATGGATTTAACTTAAGAAGGGCTTCCTTCTGAAGTTGCAAAGAGGATGACATTCGAAGAACAGTTAACAAGAGAAACTTATGTAAAGGAGAAACACCACCATCACCCCTTCAAGCACCCCTCCAAGGAACTCTACCTAAATCTCAGGACGAGATTCCTTTAAGGGGGGAGGGCTGTAACACCCAGGTGTTACCCTGGCTAGAGCCACTTTGGCACTAGAAGCTGTGATCACAGAAGATCAAGGCTTCGGGCAGCACATAAGAACTTGGGGCTCATGTGCTAATTAAGTTGCCCATGACATAAGAAACATTACCCTAAATCCTTGCACACTCACTATCTTGGACAATAGGGGGGAGAAGAACCCTAGATCTCTCCAAAGCCCTACCTTCCAAAACCCTAAGTAAAGGGGGGGAAGAAAGTGATTAAGTGGGTAAAGCATGTGTAATCTTTACCCAAACCCTAAGCAACATTATAACCATCCTTTTGGAGAGGGAAATTTTGCAAAAAGGCCCCTGGAGAAACCCCATTTCAATTCTCCAAGTGGAGAGAGAGCTAGAGCTCTCTATTTCTCTCTAAGTCACATTTTAGCCCTAATTCAAAGACCAGCCGTGTTCACTTTGAAAATGGCACCAAAACCACTTGGGTTCTATACCAAAAATGTGCTATACCACTTAAGGCACCCCCTGGAAAAATTTGAAACCGAGACTTGGACGTTTGACAGCACTTGACATCAGTTTTGTCACTGAGTGGGCAGTGAGACAAACCAAACTTGGCACCGGTCTATCTCCTAACCTAGGGCGTATCCTCCCTTGGAACTCACATGAAATAGGTAGCTCTAGGTGCAGGGAAGAGATCTTTCACAGTCGACATGGCGAGATTCGTACGCTTGGCCGCTCAGCAGAGCGAAGAACACGGGCAGAAGCAAAGCGCCACGTGTTCGACGCGCTCTGAGCTCGCCAGAGCACGCCCGCGCGCGCCCCTCAGCGCCCGTGTCGCGCCAAACGGGCAAGCCAGCGCCCTGGTCTGCGCCCGCGCCTATAAAACCCTCCCGAGCTTCGACCATACCCGTCCGCACCCACCCGACCCTCGCCGGAGCTTGGTTCGCCGTCGTTGGCCCGTGCGCAGCTGTCCGCAGCCACCCAGTCTCCCTGCCACCGTAGACCGGCCCGCCCAGCCATTTCCAGCCCCGTCCAGCCCCCAGAGAAGATTGTGCACCCCTCTGCGAGACTCCCCGAGCAAGGAATCGGAGTTTCCTTCGCCGGAGAAGCCAGTCCACCCTCGCCGGAGCTCTCGACCCCGCCGGAGTTCGTGGACCGGGTAATCCACTTAGCCATTCTTCGATTCCTTGTGCACGCAGTCGCTACATGACCCCGTGATGCTCACCGTGCCCTTGGATTGGACCAGCTCGCCGTAGTTTGGCCGGTACACTCGCCGCCGACGAGCACATCCGCCTGCGCTCGTGGACCGGGCGACTCCGACCACCTCCGACGACGAGCCGTACCTCGACGTGACCGCCAGAGCCTCCCCGAGCCGACCCCACCCTTCGCCGGACCTCCCTCGCCGCCGGTAAGCCGCGCCGTCCTTTCTTTCCTGCGGCGACTGTTCTGTTTAGGGGAGGGACCGCGGGTGTGAGGAAGAAAACCCTGGGGGGTTAAGTGTAAGGCCCAAGACTCACATGAATAGTGGTCCGAGGGTAGATCTGCGAATGTTGAATCAGTTTAACCCCAGGGGTCTCAGTGCAAACTGGTTTTTCCAGAAAACCTTAATTAAATCTGTTTTAAATTGGGCAGCAACTTTGAAAATGCATAACTTCTGTTTAAATCATCCAAATTTGGTCAAACCAATTTTGCCAGACTCTAAATAATGTAACCTGTCTAAGAAAAATATAAAACCCCATATGAACTAGAGAAAAATATAAGGTTCAGATTTATTTTCAGTTTTAGCCAAAAGCTTAATAATAGCAAGAAAAATAGTTGCATTATTTAACTAGGGTTAGAAAAATTTGGAGAAGTTTATATTCACCCACTAACCTAGTTAAAAATGTTAAACCTCTCTGTCCATTACATTAAGATAGTTTTAACCCCTTATTCTATAATATGCTTAAGTTTAAGGAAAATAGAAAAAGTGCTATAAATGATGAACCAGAGAGCACACCTATTTTTGCTGAGATGCTTAGTCAATGTAGTTCACTGGAAAAATGTATTATGCCCTGTTGTAGTGTAAAATAAGCAAGATACCTTTTAAATGAAGAAAATAGGGATAACTTAGAGAAACCCTACAAAAATACCCCTAAGGTGAAACCTCCCCAAACCCTAGGATAACTAATGTGTTGATAATAAGAACTTAAGAAAAATCTGAAATCTGTTGTTTGATATTTTTCAAATAACAAGTTAGTTCTAATCACTCTTTTTGCACCAAAGTTTAGAAATTCACCATTAATTAACCACCATGTTGCTCTCTGTCATTTTTAGTACACAAGCTTTTTATCACTACTAGAGGCCAGCAAAATTAACCATTAGGTCAGAAACCACTTTAATAAGGGACTTGTAGTGTAAAGTGGCCCATTTTGTATAACTATTGTTATTTTTGTTTAAAGCCTAGCTTTTGTACCTTAAGCCTCAAATTATTAAAACAAGCTAAAATAGCCAGTGTCAACCCACTGTAATTTTTACAAAATTTTTGGAAATTTTTAAACTACCATCATAGTTCAAAACCCCTACTAGAAACCCTAGATAGGACTTAAGAAAGGAAAATGGATGGTGGAATTTAAGGTCCCCCTAAGACCTTTATAATTGTCCACTAAAATCTATAAAGGCAATACAAATCCAATATGCTATTTTAAAAGGAAAGCCTAAACCTAAAAGGGTGATAAGTCTATGTATACCACTAGAAGACCCTCGTAGCCAAGAAGCCCTAAGTTAATTCTTGACTTAAATTCTGTAGCTTAATGTTCTTAAACTTTGCATAATCATGACATACATGTTCATTGCATTTCGATAGACTGTAATCTTGCTGACGGAGAGTACGTCCTCGTGCCGGAGCAAGGAGCTACCCAGGAGGTTGCCCCCGACCCAGCACCAGAGCCTGCACCAGAGGACCTGCCTGCCACTGCTTTGGAAGGCAAGCCCCGGTTTTATGCATAACCTGTTAATTATGCTATTTTACTTCACTTAATGATTGTAGGATTGAATGTGCACTTAGGTGTAGGAATTGTTTGAAACCCTAGTTGCATGATCTCAGGAATCCTATTGAGATGAATACTAGTATGCTAAGTCGAGTAGCTGCTTTATTAAGTAGGATCTCGGTAGAAGTCGAGTGATTTTTCTAGCACTCGCGCGAGGTTAGGAATTGGTTGTATCCACTTTCCTATCATATTAATGTGGTTTGTGGGCAACAATCCATGGGGATTGGTTGTTCACGGGATGAAAAGTTGATTAAGGATTGAGGTGTGGTACCGTGAGTCAAGCGTTTGAACGTACTAAACACATACCAAGAAATATGGTAAATTGGTAAGCCTAGTACCTGAGTGAACCTGGCAGTGGACATACCTCCTCACGCGACCTGAGACGTAGTCTCCCATTCCGGTTATGGTGGGTACAAGTGCGGTCACTGCACGACGGCCAGTCGGGGTCAGTGAGGCATTGTACGCCAAGGCGGTGAGACCTGATCTGCTGACGGGGAATCGATGGGGACGGTTGATGTGTGTGGGGACGGAGTGCCCCTGCATGTCGTGTGTTTAGGTTTACCTTGCAAGGATAAAAACTCGATTCGAATCGTCTGCTTCTCGCAGCTAATGAGACTGCTTGATCCATGCTGCTACATTGAGTAACAAGTGGAACTGGTTGAGATGATACAAACTGTTGATTGCTAATAATGCTTGCTACGATGTATGAATAGATAGTACACTTTTAGCCTTAAGAGAGTCACACTTAATTTTGATTAAGTTAAAATCTTGATTTAGAAACTCAGCTAGTGCTTTTGGCAACCAGACCCCACAGCCAAACAGCTGCATGTCTAGAGGTAGAGGAGTATAGACTCCTCACACCGGGTAAGTCTAGCTGAGTATTAGTATACTCAGCCTTGCTTGTGGCATAATTTTACAGGTTCTCTAGGAGGACATGGTTGCTGGAGTGACTTGGCCATCCACCCTGCCACCGGGTTGGACTGTCGAGTGGGACCCTGCCTCGGCTGAGGAGGAGCATGAGGAGTGATGGGACGGGCTTCCCCATCCCTCCATTTATTTACCGTTAGTTTAATTTCCGCTGCACTCCAAAAACAATGATGGTTACTTTTGCGAAAACTCCGATGGTGATAATGGTGATGTAATAACTTAATACTCTTTCATGCATGGTTTGATGCTTTATTGTATTTGCTCTGTGACTCACCATCGAGTGAGATTGTGGTACTTGATCCTGTCAGTGGCCGTGTCGGACTAGATCCGAGGGATTGACGGGTTATTCCCATTTAAGTGTGGTCTAGCCTCTAAGGCCGGACGTAGGCACTTAAGTTGGAATAATTCGGGCAGTTCCGCCACATCGAGTGGATCAGCGGAGAAGCCGAAGCTTTTGAAGAAATCTTAGGTGATCGTGGGGATGTCTGCGCGTTCTCTGGTGCGAGAGGAGTTTCAGCTATCTTGGAGAAGGTGGGTTGTAATCATGTTAAAACCTTGGCCCAGGCCGAAGCTGCCCTCTCCGTTGATGACACAAAGGATCCCTCGGCCGAAGCAAGTTTTCTAGGCGGAAAATTTTTCACTAACATCTAGGAGAATGGTGGCCGAGAAATGGCCCACGAGATAATGAAGAAGAGGAAGAAAGATATTCATGACGCTCGAGAAGCAGCAAAAGAAGCTGAAAAAGCTGCAGAACTCGAGAGATGGATAGGTATTGTTTAATTGGTTTTAGCTTCGTCGTTTGTTTTCATGGCTTCGAACTGATTGATTTTTTCTATTGTAGCTGAACTATCTCCTCCACCAAAAACCGTTTGACCCCTTGGCAGACCCGAAAACGAAAGAAGCAATAGATATCATTAATGTAGCCGAATTTATTGTTGACGAAGTTGTTAACAAGCCGCTAAATGAAGTTGCGGAGAAGGTCCTGAGAGAGGACTAGTAGTTGTTTGTAAAAACATTTTTAGATAATCAATGTAACTTTGCTGTATCAAGACTGCGATGCTCGATGTATATGTTTTTGAATGTAAATTTTTTGTAATTTAGTTCTTTGCGAGGCATGAAACTTTATATACATACCGCTTTTTGGGCCTTCGGCGAAAGAAACACCTTCCCTTCTTTTCATGCTTCATAAAGAAGAAAATTCGTGCTTCGGAAAAAATATCCTTGCTTCGTAAAAACATCCCATCTTCGTAAGCAAAGGATCCTTTCTTTGGCATTAGAATAGACGAAGCTGTATTTCTCAACTTTGTGCCTTAGCACGCTTTCATTTTTTATAAAGTCTCCGAAGATCGACTTCATATTCAATTCGTGTCATTGGTGCAATATGATGTATGATGTGATGATATGCGAGATGATGTGATGATATGATGCAAAAGATGATGCTAATGCCGAAGATACACACCCACATACCCACACTGGAACACACCATCTCTGCGTCCCCTTAGGAAGGATCGGGATCTCTTTGCCATTTATTTTTCGGCTTCACTGTTTATTTTTCGATGTAAGTTCTGCATCCCCTTAGGAACGACTTTTGAACTTCTTTGCCTTCTATTTCGGTGGTATTTTTTCGTGTTGACTTTTCGCGCTTCGCCTTATATTTCGGCGGTATTTTTCGCGTTGTTTTTTCGCACTTCGCCTTATATTTCGGTGGTATTTGGCTCTGCATTCCCTTAGGAACGACTTTTGAGCAAAAAACATACTCTGCGCTCCCTTGGGAACAACTTTTTGTGGCTTCGACAAGGCTTATACTGCGCTCCCTTAGGAACGACTTTTTGAGCTTCGACAATTTTCGAGCATCGTAGATCTGTGAAGAATATATATTCCATTTTAACAGAAGCGAAACTATTATAGAGAAACTAAACTAGATTTGCATTACTTGTCCTTTATTAAAAAACAAAGTGGCATAGAGTAAAAAATGCTTCGAAAAGTAGGATATCTCTCAATAGATGAGCTTTGACTCCGGCACGGTACTGTTGACTGTGCGGGCTTCGGATTCCTCCATGAAATCCCTCTGCTGCTGGGTGTGCTGGCTCCCTTCTGGCTGCTGACCCCGTGAATAGGTAGGTTGTAGTGGTGGCGGAGGTGGAAGCTGTAGCCAAGAAGCCTATGGCTGATTAGCCGAAGTGATAGAAGCTGTAGAGTGATTACCCACATATTCTGTTATGTAGGGTGAATAGCACAAAGCAGTGTGCAAGACCTGCTTAGGCTGATTCTGCCGAGCTTTGGCTTCTGCAATCTCCCTCTGCTTTTGGATAGTGATTTGGCACATTCTTGTAGTATGGCCCTTGTTTTCACCACAAAATAAGCAGTAGATCTTCCTAGGCTCATCCCCATATCTTCCTCCGTAGCCCCTGGCGCCTCTGCATCTTGGAGCTGGCGGCCGGAAAGAGCTTCTTGTTGCCCCAAAGATTGTGAGGTATACTGTGGCCTCTATAGCTGACTTCCTTTGTCATCATTCTGAGTGGAGTTATGAATTGACCTGACATGCCTCGGGTGGATTCTTCCTCCAAAGCCCCTGGTCATTTCAGAGAATCTATAAGCTTCCTCCCTTCTTTGGCGGAAGTCATTGTTAGCCCGAATGTATTCGTCCATCTTTTGAAGCAACTTCTCTAGAGTTTGTGGGGGCTTCCTGGTGAAATATTGATCGGTAGGTCCTGGGTGAAGACCTTTGATCATGGCCTCAATGACAATCTCATTGGGCACCATAGGCACTTGTGCCTTTAATCGCAAGAACCTTCGTATATATGCCTGAAGATACTCTTCGTGGTCTTGTGTGCATTGGAATAGAGCCTGAGCTATAACCGGCTTCGTTTGAAAGCCTTGGAAACTGGTAACCAGCACGTTCATAAGCTTCTGCCACGATGTGATCGTCCCTGGCCGAAGAGAAGAATAGCATGTTTGGGCTACATTCCGGACTGCCATGACGAAGGACTTTGCCATAACTACAGTATTGCCTCCATACAAAGATATAGTTGCTTTGTAGCTCATGAGAAACTGCTTTGGATCTGAATGCCCATCATACATGGGAAGCTGGGGTGGCTTGTATGATGGGGGGCTATGGAGTAGCCTGTAGTTCTGCTGCCAAGGGAGAAGCATCATCAAAAGTAAAGGCATCATGATTAAAATCATCATACCATGCATCCTCATTGAATAGGCCTTCTTGACAAAGCTCCTTGTGTTGAGGCCTTCGATCTTGTTCATCTTGAACAAAATGATGCACTTCTTCAGTGGCTTCATCGATCTTCCTTTGAAGATCAGCTAATCACGCCATCTTCTCCTTCTTCCTTTGTACTTGCTGATGGATGATCTCCATATCCCTGATCTCTTGGTCCAACTCCTCCTCCTGGAGTGTTGGACTGGTGGCTTTCCTCTTCTGGCTTCGAGCCTCTTGAAGAGAAAGAGTTTCTTGGTTTGGGTGCAGCGGCTGCAGTGCAGCGGTCCCTGGTGCTGAAGCTTTCTTCGGCGGCATGACGAAGGTCAATGCTTGACGAAGCTTGTGGAAGTGAGTTCACCCACGGTGGGCGCCAATGTTGGGGACGTGTTCTCAAATGCTATGAATTAAGAACAAGACAACACAAAATGTTAAATGTTAATATCCTTCATCCTTCGAAACATTATTTCCCTAAGGATATAACGATCTTAGAACGAAGGTCATGAAGGACATACCGTCATCATTACAGCATATATTAATGAAAGACGAAGTATATGAAACATGAGAAATAACATGTATAATCATATGACATCGTTAATATAGCCTTTATTATATGATCACGAATGAATAAGAACAATGTTGAATTACATTTATACCTTCGGCTTGATAGAAGACAAAGGTACAAGCGTGACGCACGTGCAAGTACAAGTCAGTGTGAATAGTACAGGGGAACTGTTCATCTATTTATAGGCATAGGACGCAGCCTGTGAGAAATTACATTCATGCCATTTACATTCATTGTTAACAAATAGTCAACCCTATGAGGGCTAGATAGCCTTTTCCCTTTTAAGTCGGTTCCTCTCTCTGTCATTTAGCCGAAGCTCCCCCCGTGCGTAGCTTCGGAGCAACTCCAACCTTCGTCGCGATCATGCTTTTAGCCCGAGTCCGAAGGTACCTGTTCATATGCTATACTTGGAAGATTTTGTTAGACCTCATTTTTGAGGACCTTCAGAAGACGAAGGCCCCCAATAGGTCCCATCAAAATTAACCTATGCAGATCATTATGATTAATCAGAACATGACTGGCTAAAAAGAAGTGATCAAGGGCACAACTTGCCTGAGACTTGAGATTCCAGGTACCAACATGCTTTTCAGATGACTCGTAACCTCGCGCTAGTCGTAGCAATACAAACAAACATGGTATAGGCAAAATTAACATCACACCAAACATAAGAACAAACTGTATAAGAATATTCTACGCGTCGCTACGAGATTGTGGGAACGAGAATCACTAAGATCGGAGTCACGGTTAAAGAATTAGGATTTATGGCAGTTCTATGTTGTCTAAATATTAAACTATATTATAGATTAATTAGGGTACACCATATGAGAGAATATTCTATGATTAATTAATTCAACTTTAATCTTAATTATAATTTAACTAGATATCATACTTTAATCAAACTATAATTATGGACATGTTTACTTCGATTAGAGGAGTTAATCTATTAAACAAAGGCTAGACAAATTTCTAATAATAAAAGCATGGGGTGTGATAAATGTTAGTGTCATACTGTACAGATGATATTATTATGAATCTAGCGTAATTTGAATGGATCAAATCGGAGTTAAAACGTGGAAGATATGCATTAAAGAAGTTTTAGGATCATTTTATACTAGTTTGCTAGTTCCGGGGATCAATCTGCAAAATCCAAGGGCCTAACAGTTAAGTCTTCCTATAGTGGAGGGATGGCGGGTTAGTTTGTAATAACCCGAGGGGCTCCAATATAAAATAGCCACACGAAGGGGTACTGATCAGTTCTGGTCGTTGGATCTTACATCAAGGGCCATGATTAGATCGGGGAAGGTTATGAACTGATATGCGTTCACTACCCTAGGATCAAAGATCGATGGCCCAAAATTGTCCACGCTACAGATCTAGCAAGGCACTGTGATCAATGATCTACGGCTGACATTAACCCACGCGGGGAGTACGCGGTCCACTCATCCTGACCGCACGTGGGTCGATCAACGGCTATCCTGGCACCACCGTCCAGTACTAGATGAACAGTTCGTAGTCTTCTTCCCACACTCTTCTCTCTCGCCGATCGCGAACTGGGTGAGACACACGCGCTGCAGCGGCGCCCTTGCCAGCGCGACGACCGGCCGCCTGGGCTTCATCATCGAGTACCAAAGGGGGGGTCTCACGCATAGAAAGTACCCCAGCGAGCAACGAGGAGGGTTTCTCACCGGAGGTTAGGGCGCCAGTATACCTGTCATTGATGCGGAGCGCCATGACGATGGTGATGGAGCACTGATGAGCCAATCCGGCCACCAAGGACTCCAAGCCCACGTGGAGGGTCCCGAGCACACATCTGGTGACCAGGTGAAGCTCCAAGACGGTCCTCGAAGATGCAGCGCTGATGCCCCGGGCATCCGCCCGCGGCGGCTTCCATAGGCGATGAGATCAGGAAGCGAGGAATCGAAGGCTGGGACTTGGGTTCTAGAGAATCATCGGTATTGGGGTCTACCCCCTATGACGCGCGACACCCCCTTTATGCCTGATAGAGACCTAGGCCGCGCAAATCTCGCTGCTTCCAACAACTTGCTACGGTTCCGATTTAGCCGGTAGTGGAGAAGAAGGTTCTGGCGTGCGGGTTCATAGGCTGGTGGAGGCACGCGCGGATACCGGTCGAGGGGACTAGCTGACTAGGTCGTGCGATGGTTGCGGGGGATCTCTACTGAACCAACTCGATAACGATGGTAGCAAACGGAGGAAAACGGGGAAGAAGATTCCGACCTGGAGGCCCCACCTGTCATCCAATGCCCGAAAGCAAACGTGTGCATAGGTATGGATTGGTGCGCGGGCCCGCATGGCAGCGCCGAGCACCACCCAGCGCGCGGTAGAGAGACATAAGATGCGCAAGGTGATGCGTCAGACCGGTGGGGACCATAGCCCTGTGACCCAGACGAAATCACCAGTGTGTGGAAGCAGCTGCTCCGCAGGATGTGAGGCTGTAATTAGGGGTCCACCCGTCAGCACACTAGGATGCAGTAATGGGCCGGTGAAGGCAGGGGAAGGTAGGGTAGTTGGGCTGAGGAAGAGAAATTGGCCCGCACGTGTAGTCTCCCCTTTTATTTTCTATTTTGATTTTTCTAACTTATTTTCATTCAAATCGCAAATTTGAATCTCATTTAAGGTTTTCAAAATCAAGTGCACAAACAAAATCCTAGCATGACATGCGATAAAACTATTCTTTTATCCTACATTCTATTTGTTTAGATAACACTTTTGCATAAAGAAATACATTTCTAATGCATGAAATACTTTAGAGACCACTTACAGAAATATATACTTCACAAAGGAATAAATAAAATCATATGGGGGATATTTATAAATCTTTATTAAAATTATAAATATACATTTATTTTTATTAATTTATTTGTTTGGTAGATGTTTGAAATATGAAACACACTCATATGGTTCCTTAATTAATTTACTATTATTGTTTGAAGATGAGGAGAGATTCCCAATAGATTTTCAAAGGCCTTCAAAATTCTCACAACACTATTATATATACTCTTGTATCCTTATTTTATTATTTTATAATATATGTATTTGTTTCTCCTACCAATTTTAGGTCTTACAAATCCTACCCCCTCAACAGAAATCTCGTCCTCGAGATTTGTAAGAGAAAGGATGTAGAAGAAATTGTTTGTAGTCTACGGGTTAGTTTCTAATTGATTTTAATACCAAAATTCTTTTTTTTCTATATCGGAATTTATCAGGTGATTAGGAAATCCTGGGTATATATGGGTATAGCCACTTTATTATGCAAGATAAAAGATATCCTTAAAGCATATATTGGTTTGGGTAAGAAAGAGTGAGGTAAGAAAAAGACTCCATCCAAGATTGTGGATCATGATTCCTTTAAGGATCCGGCTTGAATTTTATCCTTCCTTGATTTGATGAGGGCGATCATCTTCGATCTCCAATCTTGGTGTCACCATTTGAGCTAGGGGAATAAATTAAGATAGCTAGAGTCTATGGGTAGGACATTTTTTCAATAGGTTCACATAGGTGGATTATGTAACCTATAGGGAGTGTATGGCTGAGTTGATCTGTGGCACTAACTTAGGCTTATGTAAATTAGGAGTATGGTTTTATCCTTTGTACCAACATTAAGTAACTCACACTAGATTAGATCATATTAGATTAGTTCAGATCTATATTAGATTGGATATGATTAGATTAGACTAGTTTAGATCTCATTAATTTGGATCAGATCATGGTTGTTATTTTAGAATGAGATATGTAAAGTGGTTAGGATAAGATGATTCCTTCAAGATAAGATGAATCCATTAAGATAAGATAGAGTCTTTCAAGATAAGATGGATCTATTAGGCTAGATATATTTTAATTTGGATAAGTTAGGATCTTTTTGAGATAAGATGGATCTATGAGTGTAGGATAGAATCTTTTAAGATGAGACGGGTATTGTTAGACTAGATACCTTTTAATGGGGATAATCTAGATTGTCTAGTTATTTTATAAATACTATCCTTCATGCCTAGATATATATGCAGATGTAATTATGGACATTAATCCACAACCCATCACACTCAATCAAAGATCCAAATCAGACAAGTGTCATAAGAACAAACATTCAAGTGCATAAATACCTATAAAAATAGTTTTGTTTTTTTTTGTTCCTAAGATTAGGTCTTGTAACACCTTAGGTGTTACCATGGTTAGAACCCACCATGGCATTAAGGGCTGTGATCATATGTGGTAGAGACTTAAGGAACTACATAAGAACTTTGGAGCTCATGTGTTAATCAAAGTTTGTTAATGACTTAAGAGGTATTACTCAAATCTTTATGCACTTACTACCTTGGACAAGAAGGGGAAAACCCTAGGCCTCTCTTTAACCCTATATCTCAAGGCCATGAATGAGAGGGGGAGAAAGAGTGAGCAAATGTGCAAAACATGGGTAATCTTCAACCAAACCTTAAGTAACCTTATAACCAGCAATTAAGGGAAGGAAATATTGCAAAAAGGCCCCTGGAGAAACCCCAAATCAAATCTCCAAGTGGAGAGAGAGCTAGAGCTCCCTAATTCTCTCTAAGTTAAAAACTACACCTACACCAAAGATCAGTCGTGTTCACCTCGAAGCTGGCATCAAATCCACCTATGTTCTATACCAAAAATGTGGCTTACCACCTAAGGCACCCACTGGAAAAAGCTGAGCCCGAGACTTGGACGTTTGACATGCCTTGGCATGGTTTTTGTCGCGAGGTGGGCAGAGAGACACACCCGATTTGGCGACCCAAGATCTCCCTCCCTAGGCCATATCTGCCATGGCGTCTCACAGTTGAGTGATAGCCCTAGGTGCCAGGAAAAGACTCACGCCGGATTTATGCCAAGATTCACACGTTTGCGACTTGGGTGAGCTGTGGAACAAGGGCAGAAGAAAAGCTCCACGTGTTCGATGTGCTCTGCCGCGCCAGAGCACGCCCGTGCCCGACCCCACGCCGCGCCGTGCCGCGCCCGTGTCCCCTGTGTGCGCCCGCGCCTATAAAACCCACAGAGGCATCGGCCACACTTCTCCGCGCACGCTCAAGCCTCACCGGAGCTCAACTCACCGTCGTTTGCCCGTGCACGGCGTGTCTACGGCCACCCGAGCCCCTGCTGTCGTGGACCGGCCAGCCCAGCCCTTCCCAGCCCCGTCCAACCCTCGGAGACGACTAAGTACACCCCCGTGAAGCTCCCCGAGCGAGGAATCGAAGCCTGCTTCGCCGGAGAGGCCAGTCCACGGTCGCCGGAGCTCACACCCTCACCGGAGTACGTGGACCGGGTAATCCGCTCAACCATTTTCCAATTCCTGGTGCACACAGTCACTACGTAACCCCGTGAAGCTCACCTTGCCCTTGGATTGAACCAGCTCGCCATGGTTTGACTGGTACACTCGCCGCCGGCGAGAACACCCGCCTGCGTGCGTGGACCGAGCGATTCCGGCCATCCCCGCCATCGAGCCGCACCTCGCTGTGACCACCAAAGCCTCCCTGAGCCAACCCTGCCCTTCGCCGGACCTATCTCGCCGCCGGTAAGCCGCGCCACCCTTTTCTTTCCCGCGGGTACTGTTTACATTGGGGGAAGGACTACGGGTGAGAGGAAGAAAAGGTCAGGGGGCTTTTTGAACTGTCAGCGACTCAGGGGAATAGTGGCTCAGGGGTAGATTTGAGTGGGTTGATTCAGTTTAAACCCAGGGACCTCGGTGTAAATTGTTTTTCCAGGAAACTCTTATTAAATCTGTTTTTAAATTGAACAGAGACTTTAAAAATTCATAACTTCTGTTTAGTTCATCCAAATTTGGTCAAACAAATTTTGTCAGACTCTAAATATTGTAACCTACTTAAGAAAAATATAAAACCCCTATGTACTATAGAAAACTTTAAGGTTCTGATTTAATTATAGTTTTGGCCAAAAGCTCAATAATAGAAAGAAAAATAGTTGTGCTATTTGACTAAGGTTAAGAAAATTTGGAGAAGTTTATGTCCACCTACTGACCTGTTTAAAAATGCTAAACCTCTCTGTCCACCCCATTAAGTTAGTTTTACCACTTATTTTACATTATGCTTAAGGTTAAGAAAAAAATAGAAAATGTGATTTAAATAATGAACCAGATGGCACCTCTATTTTTGTTAGGGTACTTATTCAATAAAGTTCACTGGAAAAATCTATCATACCCTGTGTAGTATAAAATAAGCAGGATCCCTTTTAATTTAAGAAAACAAGGAAAACCTAGAAAAACCCTACAAAAATAACCCTAAGGTGAAAACCCCTCAAACCTTAGGATAACTAATGTTTGGTTATTATGAACATAGGAAAAATACAAAATCTGTTGTTTGATATTTTTCAAATGACAAGTTAGTTATAAGCACCTTTTTGGCATAAAACTTTAGAAAATCACAACTAAATAATCACCAATTAACTTTCTGTGAATTTTGGCACAGAGGTTTAGTATTACTGTTAGATCCCAACAAAAATAACCCTTAGGAAGGAACTCAACTCTACTGGAGAGGTGTAGTGTAAAGTGACCCATTTTACACCACCTTTGTTATTTTTGTCTAAAGCTTAGCCTTTTTATTTTTGAACCTCAATTTCCTAGAATGGGCTATAGTGACCAATGGCAATCCACTGTAAATTTTACAGAAATTTTGGAAAATGTTAAACCACTGTCGTAATTCAAACCTACACTAGAAACTATGAATAGAGAATAAAGAAAAGGAAATATGAAAAATAGGAAATTAGTGTCCTCCCAAAACTCTTTATAAATTGTCCACTGAGATATATAAAGGCAATACCAATTACCTATGCCTATCCCTAACAAAACCTAGACCTAGAAGTGATAAGCATAAACCATTAAAAGCCACATATGACCCGGAAACCCTAAGTTACTCATTAATTTAGTATTCTTCTCTCAGTATAATGTTTTTAAACCCTGCATAATCATGACATACATGTTCATTGCATTTCGATAAACTGTAACTTCGCTGACGGAGAGTACATCCTCGTGCCGGAACAAGGAGCTGCTCAGGAGGTAGCCCCAGGTCCAGCACCCGAGCCCGCACCAGAGGATCTGCCTGCCCCAGATTTGGAAGGCAAGCCCCGGTTTTATGCATAACCGTTTATATATGCTATTTTACTACACTTAATGTTTGTAGGCTTGTACTGTGCACTTAAGTGTAGGAGTTGTTTGGAACCTTAGTTGCATGAACTCAGGATTCCTTTTGAGATGAATACTAGTATGCTAGGTCGAGTAGTTGCTTTCTTAAATAGGATCTCGATAGAAGTCGAGTGATTTTTCTAGCACTCGCGCGAGGTCAGGAATTGATTGTCTCCACTTTATTATCATAATGATGTTGGTCTATGGACAACAATCCATGGGGATTGGTTGTCTACAAGACGGAAATTGGGATAAGGATTAAGGTGTGGTACCGTGAGTCAAGCGTTTGAACGTACTAAGCACATGCCGAGAAATATGGTAAATCGGTAAGCCTAGTACCTGATTGAACCTGCCAGCGGACATATCCCCTCACGCGACCTGAGACGTGGTCTCCCGTTCCGGTTATGGTGGGTACAAGTGCGGTCACTGCACGACGGCAGTCGGGGTCAGTGAGGCATTGTACGCCAAGGCGGTGAGCACTGATATGCTGCCAGGGAATCGATGGGGACGGTTGATGTGTGTGGGGACGGAGTGCCTCGCCATGTCGTGTGTTTAGGTTTACCTTGCAAGGTTTAAATACTCGATTCGAATCGTCTTCTTCTCGCAGCTAATGAGGCTGCTTGATCCATGCTGCTACATTGAGTAACAAGTGGAAATATGATGAGTTGATACAAGATGTTGATTGCTAAAAATGTTTGCTACTATGTATGAGTAGACAGTACACATTTAGCCTTAAGAGAGTCACACTTAAATTTGACAAAGTTAAAACTTGATTTAGAAACTCAGCTAGTGCTTTTGGCAAACCAAACCCCACAGCCAAACAGCTGCATGTCTAGAGGTAGAGGAGTAGACTCCTCACACCGGGTAAGTCTAGCTGAGTATTAGTATACTCAGCCTTGCTTGTGGCGTAATTTTACAGGTTCTCTGGAGGACATGGTTGCTGGAGTGACTTGGCCGTCCACCTTACCACCGGGTTGGACTGTCGAGTGGGACCCCGCCTCAGCTGAGGAGGAGCATGAGGAGTGATGGGACAGGCTTCCCCATCTCTCTGTTTATTTGCCGTTAGTTTTATTCCGCTGCACTTTGAACAATGATGGTTACTTTTGCAAAAACTCCGATGATGATGATGTAATAATTTAATACTCTCACATGCATGGTTTTATGCTTTATTGTATTTGCTCTGTGACTCACCATCGAGTGAGATTGTGGTACTTGATCCTGTCAGTGGCCGTGTCGGACTAGATCCGAGGGATTGACGGGTTATTCCCATTTAAGTGTGGTCTAGCCTCTAAGGCAGGGCTTAGGCACTTAAGTTGGAATAATTCGGGCAGTTCCGCCACAGCTGGTATCGGAGCTTGTACCACCACAGAGGAATCAATAAAATATGAATACCATCCCTTTTCAAAATAAAACATGATAGAAACAATGTTGGATAGATCGTAGGACGAGCAGGATAGACCTAGGACGTGAAGCCTTAGGATGATAGAAGGGTAACTAGGTGGCTAAATAATTAGGCCCTACAGGCCACTTTAAGGGATGGGAGTCCTTCCCTATCCCCTTATGTTGGTGAGGTCGTTCAAGACGAGCATGCATGCATTGCTAAAATAAACAATTGAGTAAAGACTTAAAAACAAGGTGATAACCAACTAAGTCTCCAGTACCTTTTTATTTTAACTAAAGAAAGGAGGAGTTTTATTTCTCTTGTTCTTTTTATAATTCTTTTTCTTTTACTTACACTCAACCGTACACAGATGACTTCCCACGGATCCTCAGAGGACGGAAATGCACTAACCCACACTGACGGGCTTGCACAAGAGGGCTTCCCCCGTATTTTGTGGGAGGTACTTCAGGGAGCTGGGTACATGACACCCCCTCAGTACGCGGTGCAGCAGTTCGAGAAGCACCGGGTGCCCCGCTGTAGGGTGAGGATGACATTGGAGCCTCATCCTCTACAGCCAGGATGGCGCTCACTAGACTCCGAGTCTTTCGGATACCGGGCGGAGGACACGATCGAGGCAATCGCTCTGCATGGGTTGATGACTTTTTGTGGGTTCCATCCCTTGGAGCTCTCTACCCACCCCATTGGTTTGTTCCCCGCGGAAAAGGAGGACGACCCGATGTGGAAAGATCGGGTGGAGCATGCCAAGGACATCTGGGCTCTCTACCCAGGCCACACGGCTCACTTGTCGGTGCGATGCATGAATGCCCTGTATCGTCTGCAAGTGATGCGTGGAGAGGCAATGTCTCATCTAATGGCATTATTGGAGGCAACCAAGATCACCCTGGACAACAGGGAGGAGCTCGTGGTTGACTTGTCCCAGGAGCTGGTAGAAAAAGATTTACAAGTGGAGCAGATGTCTGATGAGATCCATGAGTTGGAGGAATTGGTGGGAACGAGGGAGAACACCATCGAGGTTCTCGAAGATCAGCTTCTCAACACCCAGCAGCAGCTCGCAGAGGCTAATGAGCACCTAGATATGCATCATCAGGAGATCCATGATGGGGAGGCTGACGAGGACGTCGACATTGAGGGAGGGGAGGAGCCTGCTTCCAGCATAGACACTGCTGGCTTAGGGAGGCCACCTTCCCCCGAGTCGAGTGTCGCCTCTTTCGCTCATTAGTTGCCAGAGTAGGAATAGAGATCGGTAATGTAGGACTCCTCGCAGATAGCTTAGCTTTTGCACCCTTGGGGTACTAGGCTGGATAGAGTTGAGTCTTTTTGGGACAATGATGTAATCGTGATAAACTCTTTTGGAAGCATGTTGGATGGATGCTGTTATCAGTTTTAAATTTGGAAGGAAAAAGTTATGCCTTTATAAATCTTTTGTGAAATTGGAGTCTATCGTTTTGCTGTGACTCTTTTCGTCTCGATTAAATCTTAAACTTGGAGATATGGTGTTAAGTATTTATGTGGTTTTTCAGATGGCCGGGAGGCAGCGTCGTGGCCAGAATGAGCGCGTTCCTCCACCGCCACCACCACCCCCCACTCTGCAGGAGCTGATGGCCCAGCAGAACGAGATTTTGAGGCAGCTAGCTCAGTGTCAGCCACCACCTCAGCACTATGGTGGTGGAGACCATCAGCGTCACCCCGCGGCAGCTACCTACCAAGAGTTCCTCAGTACCCAGCCCCCATTGTTCACAAGAGCAGAGGATCCACTTGATGCAGATGTGTGGTTGCGAGTAGTGGAATCCAAATTCCCGCTACTCCATGGAGCTTGCTCAGAAGTCACTAAGGTCCGGTTCGCTACTCAGCAGCTTCGCGGACCCGCGTGGACATGGTGGGACCACTATCTTGCTATGCAACCGGCTGACCATGAGGTGGAATGGAGGGAGTTTAAGGCAGCTTTCAGGGGACATCACATACCCGCAGGCATCATGGACCGAAAGCTCAATGAGTTTCTGGCACTCACTCAGGGCAACAGGACAGTGTTGCAGTATGCCCAGACCTTTAATGACTTGTGCCAGTATGCTGGGTACCATGCAGACACGGACGAGAAGAAGAGGGACAGGTTCAGACGGGGGCTCAGCACTAAGCTCCGTGATCGTCTCAACACCGTCAGGGCTAACAGTTACAATGAGTTGGTCAACATGGCTATCTCCCAGGAAGACTGCATTATAGCTCGACAGGCAGAAAAGAAGAGGAAGACCCCTGTGGCAGGACCCTCAGCTCAGCCACAACGCTTCAGGATTGTGTCCGACACGCAGAACAGGGGACCCCAACAGCAGCAAGGAAGATGGGTGATCCGACCACCGCAGCAGCAGCAGGCACCCAACCGCACCCAGTTTCCAGTTCAGAGGAACAATCAGCAGTAGCAGCAGTATCGCCAGGCAAATGACAACAGGTGTTTCACATGCGGCAACACCGGACATTATGCCAAGAATTGCCCCAGGAACCAGCAGAGGCAGGGGCAGAATGTTAATCAAAACCAGGGCAAGAGGCAGAAGGTGCAAGTGAGGCAGGGCAAGCTGAACTTCACCACCATGGCTGATATTCCAGAGGGAGCACCCGTCATGACTGGTATCTTTACAGTTTTGAATTATCCTGCTGTTATTCTTTTTGATTCTGGTGCATCACATAGCTTTATTAGTGCCAAGTTTAGTGCCAAGTGCCAGTTGCCTTTTCACCACACCAACGGAGGTAAACGCCAGGAGGCAGGATTGCCACCAATCAAATCAGCAAGAATGTGCCTATAAAGTTTGGTAGTCTGATAATTAAAATCAACCTTCTTATTTTGGGATTGGATAGTGTGGATATCATATTGGGAACTGACTGGTTGACCAAACATCAGGCAGTGATTGACATTGCAGCTAGGGCCGTTGAAGTGCACTCACCAACCTGTGGTGAAACCACACTATTTTTGCCCGATCAGGGTTGCACCCGTTCTTGTGCCTTCGTTATGATAGAATCCTCAGTGGAAAAGATCCCAGTGGTCTGTGACTACCCGGATGTGTTTCCAGATGAGTTGCCAGGGATGCGACCAGACTGAGACATCGAGTTCGCAATCGAATTGCAACCCGGGACTGCTCCTATCTCCAAGAGACCCTATAGGATGCCTCCCGCGGAACTGGCAGAACTGAAGAAGCAACTGCAAGAACTGTTGGACAAGGGGTTTATTCGCCCAAGTACTTCACCATGGGGATGTCTAGCATTATTTGTGAAGAAAAAGGATGAAAGTTTGAGGATGTGTGTTGACTACCACCCTCTCAATGCGGTGACCATCAAGAAAAAATACCCACTGCCCCGCATTGATGTTCTGTTTGATCAGTTGGTAGGAGCCAAGGTATTTTCCAAGATAGATCTTCGGTCGGGCTACCATCAGATCAAGATCTGTGCCAGTGATATTCCCAAGACGGCTTTCTCAACCAGATATGGGCTTTACGAGTTTTTGGTGATGTCTTTTGGGCTGACCAATGCCCCGGCTTATTTCATGTACTTGATGAGCTCGGTATTCATGCCAGAGTTGGACAAGTCTGTGGTCGTTTTCATCGATGATATCCTAGTCTATTCCAAGAATGAAGCCGAGCACACTAAGCATTTGCATACTATACTTCAGAGACTGCGTGACCATCGGTTGTATGCCAAGTTGTCTAAATGTGAATTTTGGCTGAAGGAGATTAAATTCTTGGGTCACACAATTTCTCAGGAAGGAATATCAGTTGATCCTGAGAAGGTACAAGAGGTGATGGACTGGAAACCCCCAACTACAGTGAAGCAGATTCGGAGTTTTCTAGGATTGGCCGGGTATTATCGACGATTTATTCCGGAATTCTCCAGAATTGCCAAGCCAATGACTGAGTTATTGAAGAAGGGAGCCAAGTATGATTGGAGCCAAAGGTGTGAAGATGCCTTTCATACTTTGAGGCAGCATTTGACAACAGCCCCAGTGCTGGCTCAACCTGACAACACCAAGCCTTTTGAAGTTTATTGTGATGCTTCTGGTACGGGATTGGGGTGTCTTGATGCAAGAGAACAGAGTGATTGCTTATGCTTCCCGAGCACTCAGGCCCCATGAGCAGAACTACCCTACACATGATCTGGAGTTGGCAGCTGTGGTTCATGCTCTCAAGATTTGGAGGCATTACTTGATGGGAGCTCACTGTAACATGTACACCGATCACAAGAGTCTCAAATACATCTTCACTCAGGTAGATCTAAACATAAGGCAGAGAAGATGGTTAGAATTAATCAAGGATTATGATTTGGAGGTGCATTACCATCCGGGCAAGGCCAATGTTGTGGCAGATGCCTTGAGCAGAAAGGCCCAGTGTAACTGTATGAGCATGGATGCAAGAGTTACCACCCTGTGTGATGAGTTGTGTAAGCTGAACCTGGAAGTTGTTCCTTCCGGTGAATTAAGTTATATCTCGGTGGAGCCCACATTGCAAGAGCAGATAGTCCAGGCACAAATTGGGGATAAAGGTGTTTAGATTATCAAAAACATGCTCAAGCAGAAGGCGGAAAAATATAAGTGTTTCCGTCAGGACAGCAAGGGAATTTTGTGGTTTGGAGATCGATTGGTTCTTCCCAAGGACCCTGAGCTCAGAAAGAAGATACTGGATGAAGCTCACCTTTCCAAGTTCTCCATGCACCCTGGTAGCAACAAGATGTACCATGATCTCAGATCTTTATACTGGTGGACCAGGATGAAGAGGGAAATTGCCAAGTACATATCCGAGTGTGACACCTGCCAAAGAATCAAGGCTAGTCATTTGAAGGCAGTAGGTCCTCTACAAACCCTTCCCATACCATCTTGGAAATGGGAGGACATTTGCATGGACTTTATCGTGGGGTTGCCAAACACCTCCAGGCACCATGATTCAATTTGGGTTATTATGGACAGATTGACCAAGACCGCTCATTTCTTGCCTGTACATACCACCCACAGGACGGAGAAGTATGCGGAAATTTACATCGACCAGATAGTTTGTTTGCATGGGATACCAAGGACTATAGTCTCAGACCGAGGAGCACTGTTTGTGGCACGATTTTGGGAACAATTGCAGGAATCACTTGGGACCCATGTGATACGAAGCTCAGCATACCATCCCCAAACCGATGGCCAGACTGAAAGGGTGAATCAGATTTTGGAAGACATGTTGCGAGCATGTGCACTGCACTACAGAAAGGATTGGGACAAGTGTCTTTCTTTGGCAGAGTTTTCTTACAATAACAGCTATCAGTCCAGTCTGATGATGGCACCTTTTGAAGCCTTATATGGGAGGAGATGTAGAACCCCGCTGAATTGGTCTCAAGCAGGAGAAAGGGAAATATTTGGGCCAGATTTGGTTCTGGAAGCAGAGGAAAAGGTCAGAGTCATCAAGAAGAACTTAGAAGCTGCTCAAGCCAGGCAAAAGAGCTATCATGATAAAAGGCGGAAGCCTCTACAGTTCGAGGTGGGAGATCATGTTTATCTTAAGATATCACCCACCAAGGGTGTCCAGAGATTCGGGATCAAGGGAAAGTTTGCTCCTCGATACATTGGACCTTATGAGATCCAGGAGGCTTGTGGACCTATAGCATATCAATTGAAGTTGCCACCCAGCATGTCAGCTATTCATGATGTATTCCATGTATCTCAGCTGCGGAAATGTGTCCGCCTACCCACTGAAGTGCTACCGGAACCAGAGATTGAGATAGAACCAGACTTGTCCTATCAAGAGTACCCCATCAAGATACTGGATCAGAAGGAGAGATCAACACGGGCAAGATCAATTAAAATGTATAAAGTTCAGTGGAGTCACCATTCAGCAGAGGAAGCTACGTGGGAGACTGAGGATTTTCTACGCTCTCGCTTCCCCGACTTTCTGCCCAAAGGAGTCAGTACGTAACCCCAAAACCCCACCCCCACCTGCACTTTGAAAACAATTATAAGAAAAACTTAGATAGTAAGGGTAGTCTAAGATGTGGTTTTAACTTAAAAAGGACTTCCTTCTGAAGTTGCAAAAAGGATGACATTCGAAGAACAGTTAACCAAAGAAAACTTAAAGGAAAGCAGAAACCACACACCAGCACACCTTCTTGGTACCCTCCTAAGGACTCTACCTAAAATCTCGGGACGAGATTCCCTTAAGGGGGGAGGGCTGTAACACCTCAGGTGTTACCATGGTTAGAACCCACCTTGGCATTAAGGGCTGTGATCATATGTGGTAGAGACTTAAGGAACTACATAAGAACTTTGGAGCTCATGTGTTAATCAAAGTTTGTTAATGACTTAAGAGGTATTACTCAAATCTTTATGCACTTACTACCTTGGACAAGAAGGGGAAAACTCTAGGCCTCTTTTTAACCCTATATCTCAAGGCCATGAATGAGAGGGGGAGAAAGAGTGAGCAAATGTGCAAAACATGGGTAATCTTCAACCAAACCTTAAGTAACCTTATAACCAGCAATTAAGGGAAGGAAATATTGCAAAAAGGCCCATGGAGAAACCCCAAATTAAATCTCCAAGTGGAGAGAGAGCTAGAGCTCCCTAATTCTCTCTAAGTTAAAAACTACACCTACACCAAAGATCAGCCGTGTTCACCTCGAAGCTGGCACCAAATCCACCTATGTTCTATATAAAAAATGTGGCTTACCACCTATGGCACCCACTGGAAAAAGCTGAGCCCGGGACTTGGACGTTTGACATGCCTTGGCATGGTTTTTGTCGCGAGGTGGGCAGAGAGACACACCCGATTTGGCGACCCAAGATCTCCCTCCCTAGGCCATATCTGCCATGGCGTCTCACAGTTGAGTGATAGCCCTAGGTTCCAGGAAAAGACTCGCACCGGATTTATGCCAAGATTCGCACGTTTGCGACTTGGGTGAGCTGTGGAACAAGGGCAGAAGAAAAGCTCCACGTGTTCGACGCGCTCTGCCGCGCCAGAGCACGCCCGCGCCCGACCCCGCACCACGCCGCGCCGCGCCCGTGTCCCCTGTGTGCGCCCGCGCCTATAAAACCCACAGAGGCATCGGCCACACTTCTCCGCGCACGCTCAAGCCTCACCGGAGCTCAACTCATCGTCGTTTGCCCGTGCACGGCGTGTCTACGGCCACCCGAGCCCCTGCCGTCGTGGACCGGCCAGCGCAGCCCTTCCCAGCCCTGTCCAACCCTCGGAGACGACTAAGTACACCCCCGTGAAGCTCCCCGAGCGAGGAATCGAAGCCTGCTTCGTCGGAGAGGCCAGTCCACGGTCGCCGGAGCTCACACCCTCGCCGGAGTACGTGGACCGGGTAATCCGCTCAACCATTTTCCAATTCCTGGTGCACACAGTCACTACGTAACCCCGTGAAGCTCACCTTGCCCTTGGATTGAACCAGCTCGCCATGGTTTGGCCGGTACACTCGCCGCCGGCGAGAACACCCGCCTGCGTGCGTGGACCGAGCGATTCCGACCATCCCCGCCGTCGAGCCGCACCTCGCTGTGACCACCAGAGCCTCCCCGAGCCAACCCTGCCCTTCGCCGGACCTATCTCGCCGCCGGTAAGCCGCGCCACCCTTTTCTTTCCCGCGGGTACTGTTTACATTGGGGGAAGGACTGCGGGTGAGAGGAAGAAAAGGTCAGGGGGCTTTTTGAACTGTCAGCGACTCAGGGGAATAGTGGCTCAGGGGTAGATTTGAGTGGGTTGATTCAGTTTAAACCCAGGGACCTCGGTGTAAATTGTTTTTCCAGGAAACTCTTATTAAATCTGTTTTTAAATTGAACAGAGACTTTAAAAATTCATAACTTCTGTTTACTTCATCCAAATTTGGTCAAACAAATTTTGTCAGACTCTAAATATTGTAACCTACTTAAGAAAAATATAAAACCCCTATGTACTATAGAAAACTTTAAGGTTCTGATTTAATTATAGTTTTGGCCAAAAGCTCAATAATAGAAAGAAAAATAGTTGTGCTATTTGACTAAGGTTAAGAAAATTTGGAGAAGTTTATGTCCACCTACTGACCTGTTTAAAAATGCTAAACCTCTCTGTCCACCCCATTAAGTTAGTTTTACCACTTATTTTACATTATGCTTAAGGTTAAGAAAAAAATAGAAAATGTGATTTAAATAATGAACCAGAGGGCACCTCTATTTTTGTTAGGGTACTTATTCAATAAAGTTCACTGGAAAAATCTATCATACCCTGTGTAGTATAAAATAAGTAGGATCCCTTTTAATTTAAGAAAACAAGGAAAACCTAGAAAAACCCTACAAAAATAACCCTAAGGTGAAAACCCCTCAAACCTTAGGATAACTAATGTTTGGTTATTATGAACATAGGAAAAATACAAAATCTGTTGTTTGATATTTTTCAAATGACAAGTTAGTTATAAGCACCTTTTTGGCATAAAACTTTAGAAAATCACAACTAAATAATCACCAATTAACTTTCTGTGAATTTTGGCACAGAGGTTTAGTATTACTATTAGATCCCAACAAAAATAACCCTTAGGAAGGAACTCAACTCTAATGGAGAGGTGTAGTGTAAAGTGACCCATTTTACACCACCTTTGTTATTTTTGTCTAAAGCTTAGCCTTTTTATTTTTGAACCTCAATTTCCTAGAATGGGCTATAGTGACCAATGGCAATCCACTGTAAATTTTACAGAATTTTTGGAAAATGTTAAACCACTGTCGTAATTCAAACCTACAATAGAAACTATGAATAGAGAATAAAGAAAAGGAAATATGAAAAATAGGAAATTAGTGTCCTCCCAAAACTCTTTACAAATTGTCCACTGAGATATATAAAGGCAATACCAATTACCTATGCCTATCCCTAACAAAACCTAGACCTAGAAGTGATAAGCATAAACCATTAAAAGCCACATATGACCCGGAAACCCTAAGTTACTCATTAATTTAGTATTCTTCTCTCAGTATAATGTTTTTAAACCCTGCATAATCATGACATACATGTTCATTGCATTTCGATAGACTGTAACCTCGCTGACGGAGAGTACATCCTCGTGCCGGAACAACGAGCTGCTCAGGAGGTAGCCCCAGGTCCAGCACCCGAGCCTGCACTAGAGGATCTGCCTGCCCCAGCTTTGGAAGGCAAGCCCCGATTTTATGCAAAATCGTTTATATATGCTATTTTACTACACTTAATGTTTGTAGGCTTGTACTGTGCACTTAAGTGTAGGAGTTGTTTGGAACCTTAGTTGCATGAACTCAGGATTCCTTTTGAGATGAATACTAGTATGCTAGGTCGAGTAGTTGCTTTCTTAAATAGGATCTCGGTAGAAGTCGAGTGATTTTTCTAGCACTCGCGCGAGGTCAGGAATTGATTGTCTCCACTTTATTATCATAATGATGTTGGTCTGTGGACAACAATCCATGGGGATTGGTTGTCTACAAGACGGAAATTGGGATAAGGATTAAGGTGTGGTACCGTGAGTCAAGCGTTTGAACGTACTAAGCACATGCTGAGAAATATGGTAAATCGGTAAGCCTAGTACCTGATTGAACCTGCCAGCGGACATATCCCCTCACGCGACCTGAGACGTGGTCTCCCATTCTGGTTATGGTGGGTACAAGTGTGGTCACTGCACGACGGCAGTCGGGGTCAGTGAGGCATTGTACGCCAAGGCGGTGAGCCCTGATCTGCTGCCAGGGAATCGATGGGGACGGTTGATGTGTGTGGGGACGGAGTGCCTCGCCACGTCATGTGTTTAGGTTTACCTTGCAAGGTTTAAAAACTCGATTCGAATCGTCTACTTCTCGCAGCTAATGAGACTGCTTGATCCATGTTGCTACATTGAGTAACAAGTGGAAATATGATGAGTTGATACAAGATGTTGATTGCTAAAAATGTTTGCTACTATGTATGAGTAGACAGTACACATTTAGCCTTAAGAGAGTCACACTTAAATTTGACAAAGTTAAAACTTGATTTAGAAACTCAGCTAGTGCTTTTGGCAAACCAAACCCCACAGCCAAACAGCTGCATGTCTAGAGGTAGAGGAGTAGACTCCTCACACCGGGTAAGTCTAGCTGAGTATTAGTATACTCAGCCTTGCTTGTGGCGTAATTTTATAGGTTCTCTGGAGGACATGAATGCTGGAGTGACTTGGCCGTCCACCGTACCACCGGGTTGGACTGTCGAGTGGGACCCCGCCTCGGCTGAGGAGGAGCATGAGGAGTGATGGGACAGGCTTCCCCATCTCTCTGTTTATTTGCCGTTAGTTTTATTCCGCTGCACTTCGAACAATGATGGTTACTTTTGCAAAAACTCTGATGATGATGATGTAATAATTTAATACTCTCACATGCATGGTTTTATGCTTTATTGTATTTGCTCTGTGACTCACCATCGAGTGAGATTGTGGTACTTGATCCTGTCAGTGGCCGTGTCGGACTAGATCCGAGGGATTGATGGGTTATTCCCATTTAAGTGTGGTCTAGCCTCTAAGGCAGGGCTTAGGCACTTAAGTTGGAATAATTCGGGCAGTTCCGCCACAGGTCTCCTATTCCTAAAAGTCACTTTAGGCACAGGATTTCAAAGTGTGAAATCCACATTTGTCTTTAGAAGAAAAAGGTAAGAATAATCAGAGTAAAGCGTAAATAGATGAGAAAATATTAAGAAAAGTTTAGGAAAGAGTCAGAGTAGCAAAAGTAAGTAGATAATGGTTGTCCAGTTCTGTCTAGGTTTTGTCCTACAGTCAATATTCCTTTGATACCACTTCTGTCACACCCGAGTTTCGGGGCACCAAGACCCCGGCGCGAACATAATCACCAGGTGTGCTAGGACCAAGTCTAACACACATGATGAATCATGGTTCAGGATTGAATGTCACATCTTTACTATATAGTAGGAGTTCTGTACAAAATAAATAAATAATTACAATATAAGGAGACAACAGTCAAGCAACCCAAAGTTGACTGGGAGACGATGGCCTAGACCTCTCACGAACTTGTCGTAGCATCTTCCATGCGCCTCATCCTGTGGTACCTGCTCTTGACCTGTGGGGGGTGTGAGACAGCAAGAGTGAGCTCACATACGTTCATAGCTCAACAAGTTGTGGGGAATAATATGCATGAACTCGCCAAAGGTGGGAGCTCATGTGAAGTGTAAGGCTTACCAACAAGTATGGTTAGAGCTGAGCATTGCTTTTAAAGTTGGTCAAAATTTTATTAGCAATTACTAAGTATAAGTAAATACCAAACCCAATTAAGTAGTTGAACAAAAGTAGTAACAACATCACCTGCGATGCAATGCATATGAAAAATTGAATTTAGTTTCATAAATTAATCATGTGAGTGTCCAAGCTAATCATGACCGTGAGCACAACTAGTATACCAGTTTTACACTCTGCAGAGGTTGCACATCTTTACCCACAAGTCATGTTACCCATCTGCCAAGGGATCGCGACATCCCATACACCTCTACCGAGGAGGTGAGGCAGGGTAACACTACGAGGCCTTTACAAAGTTCCACTAGCTTTAGAAAACCCGTTACATTTTCTAGGAAGCTCCAATGCAGGAATCCCTCGTTTGACCACCATCGCAGCAAAATCAACCCGAGAACCTCCCTACACTGACAACTCCCCTACTGCCCTTGCCCCTTTTTGGTAAGGTAGTCCTCCACTAGCTTTCCTAATTAGTCAGCCAAGGGCGTACCATTCCACCCTTGTGGTAGCACTGTTTTCCCGGGTGGTTCTCCATGTTCCCATTAACATAATGATCTTTTCATGAACAGTAAATAGCAACTGAGAATAAAATATGATCATGAATAATGTATATCTCCATACCCAAAACCACATAAAGCAATAGCAGGTACTACCGAAAAATTCAGTGGTAAACAAGGTATAAAGATAGTCAAACTAGGGTAACCTATTGGTGAAAGTTCCCTTTGCCCGATGAACAGGATCTGGATATCACCTAGAGGGGGGTGAATAGGTGAATAAAAATTATCACTTTAGAACTTTAGTTCTTACTCTACTCGAAGACCAGATCGCAGTGGAATGAAAAACCCTTCGAGTAGGTTGCAGTGGAATAGATGATCCTGTCTCAAAATGCCCTGCACTTCAGATATCGCTTGTACCACAAATAAGTATTGAAGTGCAGATATAACAAGTGAGTAAGACAGAGAATCAATACACAGCACAGAGCAGAGAACACAGACGCAGGGATTTATCCCGAGGTTCGGCCAAGCCTGAAATGCTTGCCTAGTCCTCGTTGGAGTTAGCCACACCTGGGTTTGGAGTCTATTTCAACTCCTTCCTCTGTTTGCTCAGAACTATCAGTATGACAGATAGAGCCTTCCACTATGTTGATGTTCGTTACAACAAAGCCGCGGCTACTTACAATCTTCTTGACAGCACTCCGGCAGAGTAACGATATGCTCAAGACTATACTCTAGCTCTTAGCAGCACTCTTCACTCTCTAAAGGCTTATAGCGTTGCCTTCTACACAAACTAGAGAGATTCACATAAGAGGGAGAGTGATAATTGATCTGAGTGATGTATACTATTGTTGGCTGCACTTGTATGACTGTTGGAAATGCCTAGGGGTCCCTTTTATAGACCAGGGGGCCTAGGAGCCGTTGGAATCCATTTTGGAAGGCAATACTTGCTTTCTGTCGAGTGGCGCACCGGACAGTCCGGTGCGCCACCGGACAGGTCCTGTAGCTTGTCCGGTGCGCGATCTCCTTCCATATCGGGCCCAGCTGACCGTTGGAGCAATGGTTGTCTTGGCTCACTGGACACTGTCCGGTGCACACCTGACAGTCCGGTGCGCCAGCTATCCGTTGGCCCATGCCACGCATCGCCCGCTGATCGCGCTGCCGACCGTTGGCACAGTCGACTGTTGACTCACCGGACAGTCCGGTGCACCACCGGACAGTCCGGTGAATTATAGCCGTACGCCGCCAGACTTCTCCCGAGAGCAGCCTGTTCACCGGAGTTCAATCTGGCGCACCGGACACTGTCCGGTGCACCACCAGTCAGTCCGGTGTGCCAGACTGAGCTGAGTCTTGGCTGTACACAACCAAGCCTTTTGCACTCTTTCCTTTTCTTCTTTTCTCTGTTTCTAACACTTAGACAAATATATTAGTACATGAAAACCAATGTATTAAGTCTAGAAACATACCTTCTCTTTGATTTTCACTTATTTAGCATTTGGCATGACTGAGATTGATGTTGGACTCATAAACCATCAAGTCAGCTTGACTTGATCTAGATTGTCATTTCTGAGCTCCAACATGCTGCAGGGGTCACATAGAATATCTCCAAACACAGGAACAACCCAAACTAAAGATCAAGGTGCACTGAGATCTTTTGGGCTGCTTCCAGTTCTGATTTTGACATTGGTTCTCCTTCCAGTGACCTTGTTCACTTTTTGAGCTTGGTCTTGAGCCTTATGACTTACACCACATAATTGTAGATGTTACCTCATTGGTTGTAAGTCATGTCCTTATGTAGTGTTCCTTGATGCACCACAACTCTTCTTAACTCGATCAACCTTGATTCCGCAAGTCTTCTTCTTCACCCCTGGCTTTGGGTTCCTGGTCTCCTTGACTTTCTCCCGTGCACTCGGTACCTCGAAGCTCTTCTTGCTTCCATCCCTGGTTTGATCGGTTGTCTCCAAGTTATGCACATCAAGTCTCACTTAAGCAATGTCCATCTTTCTTATGATGTCCATTATCTATAGATAATTCAGCCTTTGGTCCATCACACCTGTTTACTTGTGTTGAACCCTATTAGCTTTGCATAAAGCACCTGTTCAACACTTAGCACACTTGTTAGTCCTTTAATTGGGTTGTCATCCAAACATCAAAACCCATAAGAGAGCTTTCAATCTCCCCCTTTTTGGTGATTGATGGCAACACAATTAAAGCTTACACAAGAATAAGATTTAAAGCACAAATTTTGAATTCTAAGTTTATAGAATGCTCCCCCAAAATATGTGCTCACATGAAAATCTTAATTTTGGCCTTATATGCCAAATTGCACATACTTAGGCTAATTCGAAGCATTACTACACCTTAGCACCTATGGGATGCATTGTGTCAATAATTAAACCATGATGCGTATAACACACAAATGCACAGAGTCAGAGTTAAACACCAATTAAATGGATATACCACAGGAATATCAACCTACCACTATTTACCATTAGGATATTTAAAACAATTTTAAAGCATCATAACCACATGAATATCTATTATAGGATAACCAATAGATGCCAATTGATTCAAGTCAACGGAACCACTAATTTTGCATCATCACCACATAAGACAACAAGAAGCATATGATAAGAATTATCAATAACACAATCTAACCACATCCTTCCTTAAGACCACATAAGACAACAAGAAGCATATGATAAAAATTATAAATAACACAAACTAACACATCCACCACATAAGACAACAAGAAGCATATGATAAGAATTATCAATAACACAAACTAACCACATCCTTCCTTAAGACCACATAAGACAACAAGAAGCATATGATAAGAATTATCAATAACACAAACTAACACATCCTTCCTTAAGATCAAAGCAAAGGAACTCAAACTAACACATCCTTCCTTAAGATCAAAGGAACTCAAGGAAACCTAAGCTTTAATGCACAAATTCTCTCCTTTTGACATCAAACACCAAAACCATATTCAAGCAAGAACATAGGATGATGTCGAGGGACAGCAGGGAATTTAGTAGGTAAAATACAACACACTAACATTACTCCCCCTTATACATTGAACATATGCAACACAAGCATTTGGAGGAAAGTTAAGATACATATACGCAAAAGATCAATACTTCCTTTTGTACCTTTACCATGTTGTGGTGTACTTTCCATCTTGAAAGTTTAATCTCTAGGGAGCTTCTCCACACTTGTGCCTCACCCTTTGTCCTAACCTTTTCTTGTTGCTAAGACACCAAGCTTAGAGCAAGTTATAGTATTGTGGCAGAAGATGAAGCTTCTATTCTAGTGATTACCAAAAGATATCAATTGAAGCAAACTACCATGGCTACCAATTGAAAAATCATTACTGTCATAGCTCCATGATATTTAAAGATAAGCATCTAGTATCACTAAATATTATAGAGCATGGGCAATCTAAAAATATGCAATTACTCACAACTTAAGATACCAAATACTTGACTTATGGAGATACCCAAGTCCTGATTGCCTTCATTTCTTGCTCATCTTCCCTTTTTCACCTTGAGACTATACAAGATCACTCAAGAAACAATTAGTCTCAAAAGACACAAGTTATGTGTGCTCCCCCTAATGTTGTGCATCCAGTATTTGAATGACTTGCACTTTGCACATTCTAGCATCCTCAGAACTAGAGGGGATCACAACATATCTTGGTCTAGACATAATCTATCAATTTCATCACAAAGAGATACCAATTGGATGGATGACATACTACAACTTGTGACTAGTGGAAACAATGCATGCCTCAAGATATATAACATTTTACAAGCAACCTAGGCACGCTTCACACATGATGATCATGCAACACTTACACCAATTGAAAGATGACAAGATCATGCATAAAACATAATGTCTAATCACACCAGAATTAAAAAGAATTTTCTTAGGTACACCAAGGGAAACAACATTTTAAGGCACCTACACCAAGATACTACCAATTGAAAGGCAAGAACATAGCTATGAACGGAACTTCAAGATTTTCAACAAAATTGCACAGTTCCATTCTCCATACCTTTGCCTTTTCCTGAATTGCCATGAGAGCACCAGTTGTCACCAATTGAGTGCTCCTTTTGCTCATGCACCTCATAACTCAAGAAGGTGCATTAGTGGCACAACATGGATTTGGTATACACACAGTATCAAAATAGAGTAATTATGTGAACATGGACTAAACAAGATATCATGCTTGCATAAAGGTTAATCATAAAAAAACCATATAACATGACTTACAAAAATATACAGGTTTATCCATGAACACAAAAAGAGTTAATCTTGGTGAATATATCAAATGAAAAACTATCCATTTAATGATTCAAAAGATATAACATATAGAACACACAATCATGATTAAGCAAGCATCATTATGAACCATTGATAACATAGGCAATCTCAAAAGCATAACTACTCCAAGGATAGGTAGCACAACAAACGAACTTAAGAGCAATACTGATTTGCAATAATGTACTTAAGATACCCGGGTACCGTCCTTTGGAGAGCAAGTTGCATATTCTCATCAAGGTCCTTTGCTTGATTCACCAATAATGATTAAAGTCCTCTACAACTTATTTTACTCAAGATGAACATGGGATTAGTATTGCACACTAATTCAACCTTGGGTCTATGAATAGAGAATAAAAATTAACAGCTTAAGCATAGAGTTTGAATTAATCGTCTTAAGCTCTCCCATGGTCTCCAGTCCATCTCGAGGCACCTCCATGGTCTAGTTGGCACAGTTTGGTACCCATCTCGGGATGGGTCCATGATGTTCAACTAAAAGTGCCTTTGGTACCCAAATAGCCTTTGTGCTAGTTCTAGGTGATCTCATTTTTGATCTAGCACAAGTGTATGATTTGGGTATCCTAAGCGAATAAGATTGAGATAGATTTACTTGCATAGGAACCTTACCCTTGGATAGATGACCCTGCTCAGCACACTTGTAGCAGAAGCGTCGCTTAACCTGACATGACGCTTGTTGTTTGTCTTCTTTCTTAGTGGGGGTCATCCCGAAGAGTGCACATTCTTGATTTATCATTAGCGGACAAGAAGTGATCGTATGGTTCTTGTCATTGCATCCGAAGCATCTCCTTATCCCTTCATCCTTGTCGTTGTATGGACACGACGTAATGAGGTGTCCTGACTTATTGCACTTAAAACACCTCCTTTTCCCTTTTTTCTGTAAGAGCAAGTTTATCATGACTTAGCAATTCTACTTGACTCCTAAGCATAGAATTTTCAGTTTTAAGTTGAGCAACATTAGATAATACATCATGATTATTTCTTTGCTCAATTAAAACAGATTCATACCGTTGGACCAAATTCCCATGAGAGTACTTTAGCTCCTCATGTTCTTTGGTCATCTTCTCTAGGCTGTCGTTGGTTTTGATTAGAGTCTCCTCTAGCAAGAGAAGCGTTTTGCCTTGTTCCTTGTTCTTTATCAATAGCTTAACTAAGAGCGCTTTGTCTTCTTTGTTGAGATGGGTGTAGAAACGATGAATCTCCTCTTCTTCCACATCATCGGTCTCATTTTTCTTGTCATTATTTTCAGTGGAAGCAAAATAGGACAATGTACCTTGTGGTGATGAGGACTCATCCTCGCTATCCTCCTCATATTCCTCCTCATCATCGCTTTCGTCTCCACCATCATTGCTAGCAATAAGACATTTATTACTAGTAGAAGACAAACCTACCGGTGAGGTGGATTCATCGTTTGGTGGCCATCGTTTTTCTTCTCCCTTTGAAAGGTTAGTATCACAAGCAATATAGGGAGTTGAAGCAGTACAATTTGACTCAAAATATTTTATTCTAATTCTATTCCATAGATCATGAGCATCAACAAATAAATCACTATCACTACTCATGATGGCAAAATAGGCACTTCTAAAAAGTGAGTCAACTAAGATGTTGCAAGCATGGTGATTGAGAGACAAACATCTAAGTTCATCATTAGAAGGATTTTGACTATAATTGGAGGGGAAAACACTTCTACTAAAGATCTGACTCAAATCAGGATCAACATGCATGAAAGCATTATAAATAGAGACAGACCAGGATTTATAGTTAGAACCATCGCCTAGAAGAAGTTCTACGGTTGCCTCTTGTGATGACATCGTCATCTCCGGACGGCTAAGCCAACACTGGAGAGGCCTAGCTCTGATACCAATTGAAAGTTCCCTTTACCCGGGAACAGGATCTGGATGTCGCCTAGAGGGGGGGTGAATAGGCGAATAAAAATTATCACTTTAAAACTTTAGTTCTTACTCTACTCGAAGACCAGATCGCAGTGGAATGAAAGACCCTTCGAGTAGGTTGCAGCAGAATAGAAGATCCTGTCTCAAAATGCCCTGCACTTCAGATATCGCTTGTACCACAAATAAGTATTGAAGTGCAGATATAACAAGTGAGTAAGACAGAGAATCAATACACAGCACAGAGCAGAGAACACAGACGCAGGGATTTATCCCGAGGTTCGGCCAAGCCTGAAATGCTTACCTAGTCCTCGTTGGAGTTAGCCACACCTGGGCTTGGAGTCTATTTCAACTCCTTCCTCCGTTTGCTCAGAACTGTCAGTATGATAGATAGAGCCTTCCACTATGTTGATGTTGGTTACAACAAAGCCGTGGCTGCTTACAATCTTCTTGACAGCACTCCGGTAGAGTAACGATATGCTCAAGACTATGCTCTAGCTTTTAGCAGCACTCTTCACTCTCTAAAGGCTTATAGCTTTGCCTTCTACACAAACTAGAGAGATTCACACAAGAGGGAGAGTGAGAATTGATTCGAGTGATGTATACTATTGTTGGCTGCACTTGTGTGACTGTTGGAGACGCCTAGGCGTCCCTTTTATAGACCCAGGGGGCCTAGGAGCCGTTGGAATCCATTTTGGAAGGCAATACTTGCTTTCTGTCGGGTGGCGCACCGGACAGTCCGGTGCACCACCGGACAGGTCCTGTAGCTTGTCCGGTGCGTGATCTCCTTCCATATCGGGCCCAGCTGACCATTGGAGCAACGGTCGTCTTGGCTCACCGGACACTATCTAGTGCACACCGGACAGTCCGGTGCGCCAGCTATCTGTTGGCCCATGCCACGCGTCGCCTGCTGATCGTGCTGCCGACCGTTGGCACAGTCGACCGTTGGCTCACCGGATAGTCCGGTGCACCACCGGATAGTCCAGTGAATTATAGTCGTACGCCGCCAGACTTCTCCTGAGAGCGGCCTGTTCACCGGAGTTCAATCTGGCGCACCGGACAGTCCGGTGTGCCAGACTGAGCTGAGTCTTGGCTGTACACAGCCAAGCCTTTTGCACACTTTTCTTTTCTTCTTTTCTCTATTTCTAACACTTAGACAAATATATTAGTACACGAAAACCAATGTACTATGTCTAGAAACATACCTTGTCTTTGATTTTCACTTATTTAGCATTTGACATGACTGAGATTGATGTTGGACTCATAAACCATCAAGTCAGCTTGACTTGATCTAGATTATCATTTCTGAGCTCCAACATCCTGCAGGGGTCACATAGAATATCTCCAAACACAGGAACAACCCAAACTAAAGATCAAGGTGCACTGAGATCTTTTGGGCTGCTTCCAGTTCTGATTTTGACATTGGTTCTCCTTCCAGTGACCTTGTTCACTTTTTGAGCTTGGTCTTGAGCCTTATGACTTACACCACATAATTGTAGATGTTACCACTTTGGTTGTACGTCATGTCCTTATGTAGTGTTCCTTGATGCACCAGAACTCTTCTTAACTCGATCAACCTTGATTCCACAAGTCTTCTTCTTCACCCCTGGCTTTGGGTTCCTGGTCTCCTTGACTTTCTCCCGTGCACTCGGTACCTCGAAGCTCTTCTTGCTTCCATCCTTGGTTTGATTGGTTGTCTCCAAGTTATGCACATCAAGTCTCACTTAAGCAATGTCCATCTTTCTTGTGATGTCCATTATCTATAGATAATTCAGCCTTTGGACCATCCCACCTGTTTACTTGTGTTGAACCCTATTAGCTTTGCATAAAGCACATGTTCAACACTTAGCACACTTGTTAGTCCTTTAATTGGGTTGTCATCCAAACACCAAAACCCACAAGATTGCTTTCAATTGGGTCCCATCAAAATTAACCTATGCAGATCATTATGATTAATCAGAACATGACTGGGTAAAAAGAAGTGATCGAGGGCACAACTTGCCTGGGACTTGAGATTTTAGGTACCAACTTGCTTTTCAGATGACTCGTAAACTCGCGCTAGTCGTAGCAATACAAACAAACATGGTATAGGCAAAATTAACATCACACCAAACATAAGAACAATCTGTATAAGAATATTCTACGCGTCGCTACAAGATCGTGGGAATGAGAGTCACTAAGATCGGAGTCATGGTCAAAGAATTAGGATTTATGGCAGATCTATGTGGTCTAAATATTAAACTATATTATAGATTAATTAGGGTTACCATAAGAGAGTATATTCTATGAGTAATTAATTCAACTTTAATCTTAATTATAATTTAACTAGAGATCATACTTTAATCAAACTATAATTATGGACATGTTTACTTCGATTAGAGGAGTTAATCTATTAAACATAGGCTAGACAAATTTCTAATAATAAAAGCATGGGGTGTGATAAATGTTAGTGTCAAACTGTACATATGATATTATTATGAATCTAGCACAATTTGAATGGATGAAATCAGAGTTAAAACATGGACGATATGCATTAAAGAAGTTTTAGGATGATTTTATACTAGTTTGCTAGTTCCGGGGATCAATCTGCAAAATCCAGGGGCCTATCAGTTAAGTCTTCCTATAGTGGAGGGATGGTAGGTTAGTTTGTAATAACCCGAGGGGCTCCACTGTAAAATAGCCACACAAAGGGGTACTGATCAGTTCTGGCCGTTGGATCTTACATCAAGGGCCATGATTAGATCGGGGAAGGTTATGAACCGGTATGCGTTCGCTGCCCTAGGATCAAAGATCGATGGCCCAAAATTGTCACGCTACAGATCTAGCAAGGCTCTTTGATCAATGATCTACGGCTGACATTAACCCATGCGGGGAGTACATGGTCCACTCATCTTGGCCGCACGTGGGTCGATCAACGTCTATCCTGGCACCACCGTCAAGTACCAGATGAACGGTTCGTAGTCATCTTCCCACACTCCTCTCTCTCGCTGACCACGAACTGGGTGAGACACACGCGCCGCAGCGGCGCCCTTGCTAGCGCGACGACCGGCCGCCTGGGCTTCATCATCGAGTACCAAAGGGGGGGTCTCATGCATAGAAAGTACCCCAGCGAGCAACGAGGAGGGTTTCTCACCGGAGGTTCGGGCGCAGTATCCCTATCGTCGATGCGGAGCGCCATGGCGATGGTGATGAAGCACCGATGAGCCAATCCAGCCACCAAGTACTCCAACCCCATGTGGAGGGTCCCGAGCATATATCTGGTGACCAGGTGATGCTCCAAGACGATCCCTGAAGATGCAGCGCTGATGCCTCGGGCATCCGCCCGTGACGGCTTCCATAGGCGATGTGATCAGGCAGCGAGGAATCGAATGCTGGGAGTTGGGTTCCAGAGAACCATCGGTGTTGGGGTCTGCCCCCCTTTGACGCATGACACCCCTTTATGCCCGACAGAGACCCAAGCCGCGCAAATCTCGCCGCTTCCAACAACTTTCTAGGTTTCCGATTTAGCCGGTTGTAGAGAAGAAGGTTCTGGCACGCGGGTTCACAGGCCGGTGGAGGCACGCGCGGATACTGATCGAGGGGACAAGCTGACTTGGTCATGCGATGGTTGTGGGGGATCTCTACTGAACCAACTCGATAACGACGGCCACAAACGGAGGAAAACAAGGAAGAAGATTCCGACCTGGAGGCCCCACCTATCATCCAGTGCTCAGGAGCAAACGTGCGCATAGGCAAGGATTGGTGAGCGGGCCCGCATGGCAGAGCCGGGCACCACCCAGCGCGCGGTAGAGAGACGTGAGTCGCGCGAGGTGATGCTTCGGACCGGTGGGGACCACAGCCCAGCGACCCAGACGAAATCACCAGGGTGTGGAAGCAGCTGGTCCGCGGGATGCGAGGCTGTCATTGGGGGGCCACCCGTCAGCACACTGGGATGCAGTAATGGGCCGGTGAAGGCAGGGGAAGGTAGGGTAATTGGGCCGAGGAAGAGAAATTGGCCCGCACGTGTAGTCTCCCCTTTTTATTTTCTATTTTGATTTTTCTAACTTATTTTCATTCAAATCGCAAATTTGAATCTCAGTTTAGGTTTTCAAAATCAAGTGCACAAACAAAAACCCAGCATGACATGCGGTAAAACTATTCTTTTATCCTACATTCTATTTATTTAGATAACACTTTTGCATAAAGAAATAAATTTCTAATGCATGAAATACTTTAGAGAGCACTTACAGATATATATACTTCACAAAGAAATAATTAAAATCATATGGGGGATATTTATAAATCTTTATTAAAATTATATATATACATTTATTTTAATTTATTTATTTGTTTGGTAGATGTTTGAAATATGAAACACGCTCATATGGTTCCTTAATTAATTTATTATTATTGTTTGAAGATGAGGAGAGATTCCCAATAGGTTTTCAAAGGCCTTCAAAATTCTCACAACACTATTATATATACTCTTGTATCCTTATTTTATTATTTTATAATATATGTATTTTTTTTCTCCTACCAATTTTAGGTCTTACACTATCTCCCATTACACTAGATAAATTTACAAGAATACCTTGGGCTCCTTAACATAAAGTAATATGAAGGTTCTTTGGAGGCTAAGCAATACAATGCTATGGCCCTTGAAAAGGTACATTATGCAGGGTATTGTCCATCTATTTATCAGGGAAGATGAATCGCCATTTTATAGAATTACAATGATGCCCACCAAGGCTTTACATACACTGTTTACAAACGATATTTGGACAATAACGTATTTTCTTTGTCCTCGGCTTCGCGGGTCTCAGCCTTCGTTGTTCGGTAGCTTCCCCAATTGTTTGTGTCCGAAGTTATCGCCTTCGGCTGCCATCTTTGCTACTTGCGCATAGACGAAGCTTCTTTGTATACTTCTTTGATCGAAGATTTGCTTCATCTGTCAGTGGAAATGTTCCTGAAATATACTTGTTTATGTCGAAGAAACATGCTTCATCTGTCTTCCACTATACTCCTGAAACACAATTATGTAATACAAGTATTTTGAGGACCTTCGGCAATGTGGGCCCCAATAGTTTGTATGCCTTTAATATGTCGTCATCATTTCTCTTAGTTGTTGATGTAGCATTGACCAGTAACAAATTTGACGAGGATAGGTGAACATGATGATGTTTGACTACTTCCACTATATCAACACATTCTTCTTTCGCTACACTATATCAACACATTCTGTAACACCTCAGGTGTTACCATAGTTAGAACCCACCTTGGCATTAAGGGTTGTGATCATATGTGGTAGAGACTTAAGGAACTACATAAGAACTTTGGAGCTCATGTGTTAATCAAAGTTTTTTAATGACTTAAGAGGTATTACTCAAATCTTTATGCACTTACTACCTTGGACAAGAAGGGGAAAACCCTAGGCCTCTCTTTAACCCTATATCTCAAGGCCATGAATGAGAGGGGGAGAAAGAGTGAGCAAATGTGCAAAACATGGGTAATCTTCAACCAAACCTTAAGTAACCTTATAACCAGCAATTAAGGGAAGGAAATATTGCAAAAAGGCCCCTGGAGAAACCCCAATTCAAATCTCCAAGTGGAGAGAGAGCTACAGCTCCCTAATTCTCTCTAAGTTAAAAACTACACCTACACCAAAGATTAGCCGTGTTCACCTCGAAGCTGGCACCAAATCCACCTATGTTCTATACCAAAAATGTGGCATACCACCTAAGGCACCCACTGGAAAAAGCTGAGCCCGAGACTTGGACGTTTGACATGCCTTGGCATGGTTTTTGTCGCGAGGTGGGCAGAGAGACACACCCGATTTGGCGACCCAAGATCTCCCTCCCTAGGCCATATCTGCCATGGCGTCTCACAGTTGAGTGATAGCCCTAGGTGCCAGGAAAAGACTCGCGCCGGATTTATGCCAAGATTCACACGTTTGCGACTTGGGTGAGCTGTGGAATAAGGGTAGAAGAAAAGCTCCACGTGTTCGACGCGCTCTGCCGCGCCAGAGCACGCCCGCGCCCGACCCCGCGCCGCGCCGCGCCCGTGTCCCCTGTGATCGCCCGCGCCTATAAAACCCACAGAGGCATCGGCCACACTTCTCCGCGCACGCTCAAGCCTCACCGGAGCTCAACTCACCGTCGTTTGCCCGTGCACGGCGTGTCTACGACCACCCGAGCCCCTGCTGTCGTGGACCGGCCAGCCCAGCCCTTCCCAGCCCCGTCCAACCCTCGGAGACGACTAAGTACACCCCCGTGAAGCTCCCCGAGCGAGGAATCGAAGCCTGCTTCGCCGGAGAGGCCAGTCCACGGTCGCCGGAGCTCACACCCTCGCCGGAGTACGTGGACCGGGTAATCCGCTCAACCATTTTCCAATTCCTAGTGCACACATTCACTACGTAACCCCGTGAAGCTCACTTTGCCCTTGGATTGAACCAGCTCGCCGTGGTTTGGCCGGTACACTCGCCGCCGGCGAGAACACCCGCCTGCGTGTGTGGACCGAGCGATTCCGGCCATCCCCGCCGTCGAGCCGCACCTCGATGTGACCACCAGATCCTCCCCGAGCCAACCCTGCCCTTTGCCGGACCTATCTCGCCGCCGGTAAGCCGCGCCACCCTTTTCTTTCCCGCGGGTACTGTTTACATTGGGGGAAGGATTGCGGGTGAGAGGAAGAAAAGGTCAGGGGGATTTTTGAACTGTCAGCGACTCAGGGGAATAGTGGCTCAGGGGTAGATTTGAGTGGGTTGATTCAGTTTAAACCCAGGGACCTCGGTGTAAATTGTTTTTCCAGGAAACTCTTATTAAATCTGTTTTTAAATTGAACAGAGACTTTAAAAATTCACAACTTCTGTTTAGTTCATCCAAATTTGGTCAAACAAATTTTGTCAGACTCTAAATATTGTAACCTACTTAAGAAAAATATAAAACCCCTATGTACTATAGAAAACTTTAAGGTTCTGATTTAATTATAGTTTTGGCCAAAAGCTCAATAATAGAAAGAAAAATAGTTGTGCTATTTGACTAAGGTTAAGAAAATTTGGAGAAGTTTATGTCCACCTACTGACCTGTTTAAAAATGCTAAACCTCTCTGTCCACCCCATTAAGTTAGTTTTACCACTTATTTTACATTATGCTTAAGGTTAAGAAAAAAATAGAAAATGTGATTTAAATAATGAACCAGAGGGCACCTCTATTTTTGTTAGGGTACTTATTCAATAAAGTTCACTGGAAAAATCTATCATACCCTGTGTAGTATAAAATAAGTAGGATCCCTTTTAATTTAAGAAAACAAGGAAAACCTAGAAAAACCCTACAAAAATAACCCTAAGGTGAAAACCCCTCAAACCTTAGGATAACTAATGTTTGGTTATTATGAACATAGGAAAAATACAAAATCTGTTGTTTGATATTTTTCAAATGACAAGTTAGTTATAAGCACCTTTTTGGCATAAAACTTTAGAAAATCACAACTAAATAATCACCAATTAACTTTCTGTGAATTTTGGCACAGAGGTTTAGTGTTACTGTTAGATCCCAACAAAAATAACCCTTAGGAAGGAACTCAACTCTAATGGAGAGGTGTAGTGTAAAGTGACCCATTTTACACCACCTTTGTTATTTTTGTCTAAAGCTTAGCCTTTTTATTTTTGAACCTCAATTTCCTAGAATGGGCTATAGTGACCAATGGCAATCCACTGTAAATTTTACAGAAATTTTGGAAAATGTTAAACCACTGTCGTAATTCAAACCTACACTAGAAACTATGAATAGAGAATAAAGAAAAGGAAATATGAAAAATAGGAAATTAGTGTCCTCCCAAAACTCTTTATAAATTGTCCACTGAGATATATAAAGGCAATACCAATTACCTATGCCTATCCCTAACAAAACCTAGACCTAGAAGTGATAAGCATAAACCATTAAAAGCCACATATGACCCGGAAACCCTAAGTTACTCATTAATTTAGTATTCTTCTCTCAGTATAATGTTTTTAAATCCTGCATAATCATGACATACATGTTCATTGCATTTCGATAGACTGTAACCTCGCTGACGGAGAGTACATCCTCGTGCCGGAACAAGGAGCTGCTCAGGAGGTAGCCCAGATCCAGCACCCGAGCCTGCACCAGAGGATCTGCCTGCCCCAGCTTTGGAAGGCAAGCCCCGGTTTTATGCATAACCGTTTATATATGCTATTTTACTACACTTAATGTTTGTAGGCTTGTACTGTGCACTTAAGTGTAGGAGTTGTTTGGAACCTTAGTTGCATGAACTCAGGATTCCTTTTGAGATGAATACTAGTATGCTAGGTCGAGTAGTTGCTTTCTTAAATAGGATCTCGGTAGAAGTCGAGTGATTTTTCTAGCACTCGCGCGAGGTCAGGAATTGATTGTCTCCACTTTATTATCATAATGATGTTGGTCTGTGGACAACAATCCATGGGGATTGGTTGTCTACAAGACGGAAATTGGAATAAGGATTAAGGTGTGGTACCGTGAGTCAAGCGTTTGAACGTACTAAGCACATGCCGAGAAATATGGTAAATCGGTAAGCCTAGTACCTGATTGAACCTGCCAGCGGACATATCGCCTCACACGACCTGAGATGTGGTCTCCCATTCCGGTTATGGTGGGTACAAGTGCGGTCACTGCACGACGGCAGTCGGGGTCAATGAGGCATTGTACGCCAAGGCGGTGAGCCCTGATCTGCTGCCAGGGAATCGATGGGGACGGTTGATGTGTGTGGGGACGGAGTGCCTCGCCACGTCGTGTGTTTAGGTTTACCTTGCAAGTTTTAAAAACTCGATTCGAATCGTCTGCTTCTCGCAGCTAATGAGACTGCTTGATCCATGCTACTACATTGAGTAACAAGTGGAAATATGATGAGTTGATACAAGATGTTGATTGCTAAAAATGTTTGCTACTATGTATGAGTAGACAGTACACATTTAGCCTTAAGAGAGTCACACTTAAATTTGACAAAGTTAAAACTTGATTTAGAAACTCAGCTAGTGCTTTTGGCAAACCAAACCCCACAGCCAAACAACTGCATGTCTAGAGGTAGAGGAGTAGACTCCTCACACCGGGTAAGTCTAGCTGAGTATTAGTATACTCAGCCTTGCTTGTGGCATAATTTTACAGGTTCTCTGGAGGACATGGTTGCTGGAGTGACTTGGCCGTCCACCTTACCACCGGGTTGGACTGTCGAGTGGGACCCCGCCTTGGCTGAGGAGGAGCATGAGGAGTGATGGGACAGGCTTCCCCATCTCTCTGTTTATTTGCCGTTAGTTTTATTCCGCTGCACTTCGAACAATGATGGTTACTTTTGCAAAAACTCCGATGATGATGATGTAATAATTTAATACTCTCACATGCATGGTTTTATGCTTTATTGTATTTGCTCTGTGACTCACCATCGAGTGAGATTGTGTTACTTGATCCTGTCAGTGGCCGTGACGGACTAGATCCGATGGGATTGACGGGTTATTCCCATTTAAGTGTGGTCTAGCCTCTAAGGCAGGGCTTAGGCACTTAAGTTGGAATATTATGGGCAGTTCCGCCACACATTCTTCTCTGGCATTGGAGATAAGTTGATTAGGCAAAGGCTAATAGACTGAAATCTTAATGGAATTAAGAACACATGAAAGCACAAAAAAGAAATCTTCAAAGTTGTACTCTTCTTATTATTATCTTGTTACAAATGAATACATCTATACATTTGTAAGTATAAGAAGCAACCTGTATGTAAAGGCTAACTCAGCTTCGGAGGCGGAGCGATCAAGTGCTACGTGAGAGTGTGTCCGTGCCTAGGCATTGTTCATCTATTTATATGGATAACTTGACATACAATTATGTGTAAAATTACAATTATAGCCTCAAATCCTATACACATCACTACAAAAATTGCCAGGGACATCAACGTCATTTCTTCTGAAGCCGTAGCAAAATCCTAACACATCTTACAAAAATTGCCACAGACATCTCCGTTGAGGAGGCCATAAAGGCCGTGTCTATTTCAACCCTTTCCCTCTGTCAATCAGTCACTTAGACCGGTTGAGTGCTTCTTCTCAATCTCACGGGTCACTAAGACCCCGCAACGATCACCACACAATTAGGTGTGTTTTGCAAACTTTACAAAACACTTAGAGAGTTTAGAGAGAGATGAAGAAAGCAACCAAGAAATAAGAGCAACAATTGAAACACAAATCACCCTCTCTCAAGTCACTAAACACTTCTATTCACTTGACTTGATTTTGGAACTTGGAGAGGATTGAAGGAATTGAATGTGTCTTTTGAGTGTATTCTTTGCCCTTGTATTGAATGAAGAGAGTGGGATGCTTGGATGACTTGAATGGTGGTGGTTGGGGGTATTTATGCCCCAACCACTATTCTAGCCGTTGGCTGAGTTCTCTATCGATGGGTACACCAGACAGTCCGGTAGTGCACCGGACACTCCACTGTTCACTGTCTGGTGAGTGCCACGTCAGCCAATCGTTGGGGTTGGAGCTATTGACCGTTGAAGTCGTCTGTCCTTGTGGTGCACCGGACAATCCAGTGCGACCTGACATCGCTGACTATCTCTGACTTCTGACGCTTCTGACTGCGGTGGCAGTTGACCGTTGGCAAAGTCGACCGTTGCTCCATGGGCTCACCAGACAGTGCAGTGATTTTTAGCGGAGAAGCGTTGGGAATTCCTGAGAGTGGCCAGTTCGCTGGGCACGCCAGCCTAGGCACTGAACACTATCCGGTGCACACCAGACAGTCTGGTGCACCACAGGCTGGTGCAAGTTTGCTTTGCTCCATACTTCTAGAATTGCCCAAGGGTCATTTTCCTTATATGTGTTTGTGAACTTTTTGCACCAGTGAAAACATCAACTAGGCAAACTAGTTAGTCCATAAGGTTTGTGATGGTCGTCAAACACCAAAATAGATTATAGGAAATATTTAAGGCCATTTACCTTTCACTTCATCAACCACTGTATGTTCCCGATCAAGCTTGGCAAGTGGCCCCTCTAAACTTCATAGAGGGCTTACCTCATTCTGGTAATGCTAATTGCATTCTAGTTGTGGTCGATACCTTCACAAATATGCCCACTTCCACCCCTTCTTAGCCATTAAAGTGGCAAATGTTTTTATAGCTCATGTACACAAACTACATGGTTTTTCTCAAGCACTGGTATCTGACAGGGACCACATTTTCACTAGTACCCTATGGTAGAAGATCTTCCATCTTTTAATCACTAATCTTCAAATGAGCATTGCATATCATCCTTAGAGCGATGGATAGACGGAAAGGGTCAACCAGTGCCTCAATGGTGTGCCTGGTTGCCGTTAACAGAGTTTTGGTACAATATGTGATCCCACTCATCCTTGTGTATGTCTCCATTTGAAGTCTTGTATGGCCATCCTCCTCGATAATTCGGTCTCCCTCTTACAAATTTTACTGCCCATGTAGACTTGGTTGACTCAAAAGTAATTGATGCTTTGTGTGATCAAACAAAATCTATTACAAGCTCGACAATGCATGAAAAACCAAGCTAACAAAGGTCGTACAGAGCTCGAGTTCTCTATGGATGACTTCGTCTACATCAAGCTTCAACCTTACATTCAGGGGTCTGTGGCTACCAGAGCATGCCACAAGCTTAATTTCAAGTTCTTTGGTCCTCTTGAGATTGTCTAGAAAGTTGGCAAGGTGGTGTATAAGCTGCGCCTCTTGGATTTCGTGGTCTTTCACCTGGTGTTCCATGTGTTCCTAGCTAAAACCATGCCTCCACCCTCCTAGTAGGTGAGTCCTACCATTCCAATGACTAATCTTGCTCTTCAATAACATACACATATATTGGATCATAGGACTGTCTCACACGATGGCTCCTCTATCGATTAGGTCCTGGTATGTTGGACTGGGCTAAACGCTGGTCCGACGTCTTGGGAGGACGGGGCTGCGCTCAAGCTCACATTCCCAACCATGGTCTCTTTGGGCAAGCACCATCTCAAGGAGGGGATGTCAGCTCCCCTGCATCAGGAGAACAAGCAGCACACGAAAGGACTCCAGCAGTATCGGGCTGGTGTGGACACATCCTAATGTCCGTTACATGGGCCCCGAGCGGCAGTAGTGATGAGCAGGGGTTGTTACCCATATATGTGTGGAAGTGGGGATAGGATAAAGGGGGAATTCTATAATACCCCATTTGGATATCGATATTGGAGCAAAGAATTAGGAATTGGAAACAGGTTTACTAAATTCTGTTGTTTGGTTGCACACGGAATTGAGATTTGGAATCAGATACCCCATTCCCTGGAATTAGACAATAACTAGAAACTCCCTCTCCTAATATAGAGTGTCAAATTTGGATCCAGATCAAAATTAGCAAAATCCTCATCCTCACTTGCATGTTCACGAATGAAGTTATGAAGAACCATGGTGGTAGCAACATTATTTTTGTGTGAGCATGGAATAGCCCTACATCTTATAAAGGATTTGCCATTTCATTTTCAATATCCCAAACGAGTGCTCGATGACATTATGAATAGATGAGTGAACTCGATTGAACTTCTCTTTAGGAGTATTTGGTTCCATCCCTTGATGCCACTCGGGTAAATGGTATCTTTCACCTTTGTATGGAGCTAGATATCCCGGACGACTAGGATAGCCCGCATCAACAACATAGTACTTGCCTACACACATGGAATAAGTAATTATAAGCATAAGGTCATCCATCATATTAAAAAATGATCATCCATTATATTATGAAAAAATAGTACCTAAAGCAGGATGTGGGAATATATCCGCATCCGCTTCCAATGCATGGTAAAGTACACTCGTGTCATGTAAATCACCTGGTTGACTATCACACCCGGTTCTGGGAACATAACCGAATGCATAGCATATGTGTGCCAAGATCAATTTTCCACACATATGTTGACGTCACAAGTGTAATATATCAAAAGACAATGCAATAAAGGCGTAAAGAGAGTAGTATAGTCTTTATTACAACATCCAGATAATAGTATCTTAAAATGTATCATCAAAGTAAAGCGAAAATAACATGGGTAATCTCCCACAGGAAGATGACCAGCGCATCGTTAGACTCAGTATTCATCGAAATCTCCATCAAGGTCTTCATCACCCTCTGATCAAAATATTAGCAAGGGTGAGCTCACTTATGGTCGGGGCTCAGCAAGTGGGGGGGGGAAATTAATGCAAGTTTAACAAGGTAAGGCTAAGGTTAAGCAGTAAGCATTTTAGTTGGTCAATATTTTATTAGCAACACCTGTCTTACTAATAAGTGTGTATCCCAAGTATCCCATATAAACAAAGGTATAAGAGTATATCAAAAACACTTAAGTAAAACCACTTAAGCAAACCATTGGCAGATCATTAGATATCGATTTATTGGCCATCTTTAAGTTCAATTATCATGTGAGGGTCCAGGTTGCTCTTAACCATGAGCACGGCTGACATATCAGTTTTACACTCTGCAGAGGTGCTACAACTTTACACACAAGCCATGTATCCCATCTAGCCTGGGTTGATCGGAGCCATAAACACTACCAAGGTGAATGGCTAGGGATCCATTATGAGGCTTTCACAAAATACACTTAATACAAAGCAACCTGCTAAGGTTTCCAATTCGGTGTGGAGGCCATCTAGGCGAGGTACCACAGCCAAGAATACGTCCTCATGTTAACATGAGCTGCCACCACTGCCGCTCCCCCTCTTGCCCATATTTCAAGTAAGGTTGCTAGGTACTAAGCATATAAAGCTAATTACCAATGCCAAAGCCATGATAGCACTCGTGGTTGCACTGTTATCCTGGGTGGTCACCCCATATTCCAATTAATATGAAATAATCTTGTTTAACCATCGGGTTAACATCATAATACCAATTTCATTTCTGAAACATTAATATCAATAATGAGTGACATCAAAATTATCAAGTTGAGCGGTAGCACAAATTTGCAAAGCATAGTATTTTCCTAGGGTAAACAAGGAATACAGTTGGTAAATCTAGAAAATCCTTAATTAGGCAAATCCCATCAAATTATGCAATATATACAAATAGTAAACATTATTATATGCATTAATTGGGTACAAATAGAATATGTAGAGGGAGAATCCACTTGCCTTGCTCGAAAGTTTACTGTGGGTCGTCCTCGAACGAGTTGGGTTCGTCTACCTCATAGACAACTTCTAGCATCGATTTGCGTATCGTACATACAAAAGAATATGTACGCCAAATCAATAAACATACAGCAGTACAGGGGTAATCATTCACCATTACATTCACATTCATACATCACACTTATCACACTCATAAATACGTCTTAAAGCGTAAATACTTATTAATTCATTTTGACTATTACTTTGAGTCATTATTGATGAAATTATGAGTAGGTGGCTATAATACTAGTTTTATCTAGTATATTATGTATTAACAATCTTTATGAAAAATAAAGGCTAATTATTTTCTTCATTTCTATGTATAGCTAAAAATGGTTTATTTATGATTCTTCTAACATTAATATTCTAAGAATCAATATAAATCACTAATTGGACTTTTAATAACATAATCATGGTTATTATGACATAAACAAGTATTTTACTAATTCTAAGAAATTAAGTGCTATACTTATGAACACATTTTATTTCGGGCTAGTAAGAATCTATTTTCATTATGACTAGTGATATTCTTTTAGTTTTCTTCTTTCTTTCTAACAAAAAATATGTATTGCTATGAATTCTATACCATTTACTAATTCCGTGCTCAAGAATTTCCATTGTTTATTTAGTGAGCCTAAATGAACCAATGATAATCAATTTCTAGATAACTTCTGAAATCCATCGCAAACTAAGTTAACTATGAAATTACTTATCTAGTGTTCTTACTACTAACATGTGTTTACCAAATTTTGTCATTCTTTATTCCAATCCTAAATTCTAAATAAATCACAAACCAATATCATGTCTAATAATAATAATTCACTAATTCATCGCATATGTAAAATTTGTTCCGCGAGTGTTTATAATCGGCTTATGACAAGCACTATCGGATCGAACCTTGTGATCGTGCATATGTGTTGCAGTCGTTTGATTAGCAGACAAGAGGAGTTAAATGGTGAAAAATGAAGTCGCGGGCGATGTTCGCCTGATGCTTGGTGTGTTGCCGGAGGCGATTTCGTCACTATTTTGGCGAACCTCCCCTCGGCTTCGGTATTACGTAGGCTTAGATCCACTCACTGTAAGGTGCGGCTCATTTTGGGGTGGATTCAATTATTCATCAAATATCCACTTAATTATAAATACTTTTTTCGGTAGCAAAACAAATCACTCAATGAAAATAGAGCACTAAAAATTGTGGGAAAATTTGTGTAAGCTTATCTTCGCTATATTAACTCTTGGGTTAAGTTTGAAGCTGTTTGGACATGGTTTGCTTAGAAAACTAATTGTTTCTCAAAATAAAAAAAGAGATTTCATCATTGGGTAATTAGGGCATCTAGTGTCTTAGTGATGAGATGAAGTTAATTATTAAGTTGAGGTGTTTGGGTGAAGTCTTAAAAGGATTAGCTCTCTGATGACTTGTAGCTTGTAATGATAGCTTGTAGGTACATTCTAGATGTAGTATTTGTTACCCTCTATGCAAGTTGTATTTTCATGGCATTGCACAAGCATTCATAAGCATGTTATGTCATGTAGAGATCCCTGAAGAAGGGGACATCGACGAGAAATTTGCTCCAGTGCCTGAATACCCATTGGTGGGGTTCCATCTAACTGGTTATCTGGTAGAAGGATTTTGTATCTTCTCTGCAACAAAGGCAAGTCCTAGTGCATTTGCCACCTTCCTTGTGTTTACAAAATTTTATCACTTATATGCTACATTAGGTGATAGGAGTTGATTGATTAAACTCTTGATGCATTACCATCCTTGAAAGATTGATTACCATACCTTGTTACCTTTTTAATAAAAGCTAGTGATGCTTAGTCACACTGATAGATTAAGAAAAATGTTTTTATCTATGACTCATGTTTTTACAAAAGAAAAATGAGTCTGTGATAATGAAGGCATCAAGCCGTTGATGAGTTCATTATCTAGGCATGGCCCCTCAGTCAGGCGCCAAAGTTTTGAAATAGTTTAAAATGAGACTAGACATTGAGCAGGAAAAGTCACCCATCTATGTCAATTAAGGATCGTGCCGATTATTGGCATGTTGATCTAGGACCTTTTATCTGGCCACATACCTCGTCATGGGTAAGCCTGAACCTGGCTATTCCATACGTGAAAAGACAATCGCGCACTAGGAGTGGAGAGATGGCAAGATTGGCGTATACCCACCTGGCACATGGCTGGATGGTGGAGTACCGTGCTCTCGGGTGGCATGGACCTGTTCATGTGGTGGAGGATCCATGGGATTGGTAGACATGTGAAAAATAATTAAGGGAAGCATATGTCATGTGGTTGGCGATCCCCAGTGGGTATTAATCAATTCGGATCACCGTTACTTCTCGGTTATGAAGACTAGATCTTCGACCTACAGCATAGTTAACAAGTATAACAAAGTTTTGATTAAAAGCACCCTAGTGTAAGTTGTGGCAGAACCTCCCAAGGTATCGGGCCCACATGCACCTGCCCTTGTCTCAAAAACCTCATACGGCTATGCATGTGCACCAAATAACTTAACAGGATCTGTTCGAGTGCCCCAAGGACCTCGGATAAACCACTTACAACCAGGACCACATGATTAAGTAAACACAAATCACACACCAACATTTTGCAGCGGAAATCTTATTACCAAATTTTACAAGTTACATCAAGTTTACATTGTAAATGATCGGAGTGATTACAATAGTGATTCAAAGAAATAACTTTAAACTGTTATAAATTATTTATAGTTTTGAAATATATGCTAGCTTAAGTGACCATCCTCAATAAGGAGTATAGAAGAAGTACTTAGACTTTAAGAAGGTCGTGCCCACCGGTGCTTAACACCATCCATAGCAGCACAAGTCTAGTATCTGCAACAACATGGGTTCTAAAACCCTGAGTACGAAGTGTACTTTCGCAAGTCTTACCCATCTAAGGAAAAAGACTCTCAAGGATATGCTGGCTTTTGGGAATCAAGGTATGGTTTATCAAGAATCAAAGACCCTATTTGCAGAAAAGCTTACTATGAGTGGATCCTTAAAAATCCATTTTTACTTGTCAGGTTAAGTAAAGTTACCTGCATCTAGAGTTCTTTCTACCCTAGTTCAATCACTTGGCCTACACTAGCCATCTTTTCGTCATCCCCTTTAGTTCACTGGATTGCTACGTTTAAGTCAGTGACCAATTCTTCATATCCGAGAAGTAACGGCGATCCGAATCGATTAATACTCAGCTAAGGATCTCCAATCACGCGACATATGTAGCACTTAACCCTTGAATATGTCAACTCGCCACCGGGTTTCTTAAGACCAGACTAGGTTCACGCCAACTGAGAGCATAGATACACCACTGTCCAGCCTCTTGCCACGGAGGGTAAACGCTACTCTCGCCATCTCTCCACTCCCATTGCGTGTTGGCCTTTCTGGTATTAGTCTGCCCGAGGCAAAGCTTACCCATGATGAGGCATGTGACTAGTTAAAAGGTCCTTAATCATCAGGTCTACATCGAGACGGTCCTTAATCGACTCAGACGGAGACACTACACCGAGACTCTCTTCTCGTGCAAGTCACCCGCTCGGTCTCGTTTTAATCATTTAAACCCCAAAGTTTGGTACCTAGCAGAGGTACATCTTTTCCAATGTTGAACCCATCAAGGCCTTTGACGGATTCACCATCATAAGTATTTTCTTTTTGAAAACATTCCCACCCACTGAAGCATCACTTTTGTTTTAAAACAAAACATTTTTGTTTGCTAAAGCAAGGCTAAGCATCATAAAATTCTTTTCAAAAAGGGTATCAAGGAAGGGTAATCAATTTTTCAAGGAAGGAAATGCATCAATTGTTTAGCACACAACTCCTATCACCTAATTCATCAAACATGGTGTTGGGGACTTGTTCTCAAATGCTATGAATTAAGAACAAGGCAACACAAAAATAGGTTAATTGTTAATGCCCTTCATCCTTCGAAGGATTATTTCCCCAAGGATATAATGATCTTCGGACGAAGGCCATGAAGGACATACCTTCATCATCACAGTATATATTAATGGCAGATGAAGCATGTAAAACATAAGAAGGAACATGAACAATTATATGATATTATCATGTACATTTCTTATTATATTATCATAAATGAATAAGAACAATATTGAATTACATTTGTACCTTCGGTTTGACAGAAAGTGAAAGTACAAGCGTGACGCAAGAGCGAGTACAAGTCAGCGTGAACAGTATGAGGGTACTACTCATCTATTTATAGGCACAGGACGCAGCCTGTGTAAAATTACATTCGTGCCCTTTACATTTACTATTGACTTTAGGATAATCCACCGAGGTCCAGATAGCCTTTTTCCCTTTAAGTCGGTTCCTTTTTCTGCCGTTATGCCGAAGCTCTCTTGCGCGTAGCTTCGGGGCTGCGTTAACCTTTGTATTGTTCGTGCTTCTTACATTGTATATGGTTTTGATCTGAGTCCGAAGGCACCTGTCCATATATTACACTTGGGAAATATTGTTTAATCATGTTTTGAGGACCTTCGGAAGACGAAGGCCCCCAACAGTAGCCCCTCGCAGTATTAATTTGTTAAGATAACGAATTCAGATTGTGATATGGATGAAGGCTTTTGAGCCGAAGATCCAAAAAAACACCTTCCCTTTGCTAGAATAGCAACAATCAATGACAGATGGGGCCCTCCAATTTGCACCGCACCGAGCGTATAAATAGGGGCTCACACCAGTTGTATTTGATACGCTGTTTCTGCCATTTGCATTATTTTCTCAATCTTATAACTCTTGCTCACTAGCACTTGCTTGGTTTTCAATCTCTTCGAGCTTCGGTTTAAAAGGCGTGTTTTCACCATGTTTGGAGGAGAAAAAATGTCTCAGGAAAAGAAAGTTGTTATGGAGACGAAGCTAACTGAAGAGGCAAAACTGTTTGAGGAGAAGAAGGCTGTGGATCCTTATATTGCTGGATTTGTTGAATCGATGGCGAAAACAAAAACAGAAAAAAATACTAAGGAGATACTAGAAGGTTTGTCTGAAGATACTAGTGACAGTGATAGCTACGATGTGTAGAGTGGAGGTGAAGATTCTGAAGATCGGCCCTGGCGACCAAGCTATACAATCTTTGGAAAATCAATGATTAAACAGAGTCATCTTGACAATATGAGAGGAAGGTACTTTTGGGATATGTCTATTGTGAGGGCTGGCAGGGACAACAACATCCCTGCCCCTGAGGAAGACGAAGTTGTGATTTACCGAAGCTTCTTCAAAGCTGGGCTTCGGTTCCCACTGAGCAGGTTTGTGGTTGAAGTGTTGAAGATATATCATATTTACCTTCATCAGATCACCCCCGAAGCTATTATTAGAATGGGGATTTTTGTCTGGGCTGTAAGAAGCCAAGGGCTGGAGCCAAGCGCGAAATGCTTTTGCAGTATGCACGAACTTCTATATGAGACGAAGGCCATGGGCAAAGAACAATATCATAACAACTTTGGTTGTTATGGATTTATCGCTCGCCCCAACACAAGCCACCTGGTGCCAACATTCCAGAAAAGGTGGCCCGGAGCTTGGATGGAGGAATGGTTCTACGTAAAGAATGATTTGAAGGTAAGGGAAGATATTAAGGAAGTCATTATGCGTCCCATTTGGTCCCGATTCGGCCTTCGAAAGCCAAAGATAGAAATTGATGAAGTGGTCGAAGCGTGTCAGAGGGCCTTTAGCACTGTTTGCTCCTTTATTGGGACAAGGGACTTAATGCAAGAACATATAGCATTCAGGGTATGGCCACTTATAGATAGCTGGGAAATGCCGAAGGAAACTACCAACGATTTCAATGACAGTGGTCTGGTCCGGCTAAAGTACACCTTCAGATTCAGGGAGAAGTTTGATGAGCCGAACAATGATTGGCTGAAATGCATCGAAGCTACAAGTGATGAATTGCTGGGAGCATATTCCAAGACAGAGGACAATGCCTTGTCCACAGCCTTCGGCGGTCGAAATAAAAAGAGGTTGAACAGGGTATTTGATGCCATTGGCTTCGTATACCCTGACTATTGTTACCCGCTGCAAGGGCAAGGGGTAAAAAGAAGGGTTAGTGCTTCTGGAAAAGTTGCCGCTTCGGCCATCACAGCTGAGCCGAAGGGCAAGAAGATGAAGGTTCTGACCCACTGGCCTTGTTACATCGAACCTGCCGCAATACCTGAATTTGGCGAAGGGGCCTCTTCGGCTGCCAAAATAAAAGAAACTGTTCCTCCTACGAAGAGAACTGAAGAGCCGGCTACAATGCCGAAGATACCTTCAGTTGAGCTAGCTGAAACGAAGACTTACAAAGATAAGGCTGAAGGGTCAAAAATCGAAGAAATAACAAAAATGCCAGAAATTTTGAGCTCTTCATTAGAGGTGATATTGCCGAAGGCAATAAAGGGTTCTGCCGCAACTCCTAAGAGGAGAAGGATGGCAAACATGTTAGATGTTGTGTTAGAAATAGCAAAATCCTTGTGTCCTGCTCCTTTGAGGAGAATTGCTGAAGTTTCAAAAGCGCAGCCCGAAGCTGCAACAAAGCAGGCAAAAGTTGAAGCTGCAAAAATTCAGGCTGAAACCGAAGCTGGGCCATCAGTGCCCCTGAGACAAAGGCTATCATAGAAAAGGCTACATAGCAAATTGCGTTTGAAAAGGCTGAAAGTCTTGCTCCCGAAGCTTCAAAGGAAAGTATTGATTACATCATTTGTCATGCTTCGGGAAAAAGACTTTCTCCAGAAGAAAAGCTTGAAGCACTACATTATGCCCAAAAATTGAAATATCCAAAGGGGGCGTTAGTGTTTAATGGCAGTGGGGAAGAAGATTATTTGTACTGTCTCTCGGATAATAAAGAGATATCCGTCTGCCAGGAGATAGGTAGAAGCATTGGATTCCCGACGCTAGAAGATGGCCTTTCGATCTTATCGAAGGATGCGCTTGCTGACAGCTTGGCGTATAATAGCATAAAGGTATAAAAGCTAATTTGTATTTGAAAAACGAAATATTTTATTTACTTTACTTAATTCTGTCTTCCTCTTGTAGGGCTTAATTCTTAGCAATGCACTAAGGGCTCAGAAAAACATTGAAGATGAAGGATACACAATGGCTCTGAACAACCTTCGTTCAGAGGTAATTGAATTAAGGAATGAGGGTCTTGAAAAAGATAAAATCTTGATTTCATTAGTAAACAAGGTGAAAGAAGATGAAGCTAGTTTCAAGGCTCAAGCCAAAATCCAGAAGAATGAAATTGAAGACCTTCGGAAATAGTTGGCAGAGGCCAAAGAAAAATGCGCTCTCGCAGAAGCTAACCGAGAGGCCAGCGAATATTGGAAAAACTATTTAGAGAAAATAGTTGAATAACTTCGCGCATCCAAAGAAAGATGTTTTGAAAATTCTTTGGGTTGTGTGGAGAAGATAAAGGCTAGCTTCGCCAACGTGGGCACCTATTCTAACGAAGATAACTTCATACGAGGCAACCCTGAAGGTGTTATCGAATGGATAAGTGGAGTGGCCGAAGCTTTCGAAGAAATCTTAAGTGATCGCGAGGATGTCTGCGCGGTCTCTGGTGCCAGGGGAATTTCAGCCATCTTGGAGAAGGCGGGATGCGACCATGTCAAAACCCTGGCCTAGGCCGAAGCTGCCCTCTATGTGGATGATACAAAGGATCCCTCAGCTAAAGCAAGTTTAATGGGCGGGAAAATTTACAATGACATCTGGGTAAATTGTGGCCGAGAGATGGCTCACGAGATTATGAAGAAAAGCGAAAAAGACTTCCATGACGCCCCGAGTGCAAGCAAAACAAGCTGAAGAAGCTGCGGAGCGCGAGAGACGCATAGGTATTGCTTCGCGGCATCTAGCTTCGGCTTTTGTTTTTGTCGCTTCGGACTGATTAATTTTTTTTACTATAGCTGAATTATCTCTGCCACCGGAACCGTTCGACCCCCTGGCCGACCTAGAGACGAAGGAAGCACTGGAGATCATCAATATGGCTGAGTCTATCATTGACGAAGTCGTCAATAAATTGCTGAATGAGGTTGCAGAGAAGGTCCGGAAGGAAGACTAGTAGTTATTGCAAAAACATTTTTAGATGGTCAATGTAGCTTTGTTGTAAAAAGACTGTAATATTCAATATGTATATCTTTGAATCTATTATGTAAATTATTTGTAATTCACTTCTTTGCGATGCATGAAACTTTTATGTACATACCATTTTTGAGCCTTCGACAAAAAAACACCTTTCCTTCTTTTCATGCTTCGTAAACAAAAATATCCATGCTTCGGGAGAATATCCATGCTTCGTAAGAACATCCATACTTCGTAAAGACAAGGGATCCCTTCTTTTGCAACAGAGCTGATGAAGCTGTATTTCTCATCTTACTTTGGGCCTTAGCACATTTTCACTTTTATAAAGCATTCTACGAAGATCGATTTCATATTCAATTCGTGTCATTGGTGCGATATGATGTATGATGTGATGCTATGTGAGATGATGTGATGATATTGTTGGGGGCTTGTTCTCAAATGCTATGAATCAAGAACAAGGCAACATAGAAATTGTTAAATATTAAGGTCCTTCGTCCTTCGAAGCATTATTTCCCTCGGGATATAATGGATTTTGGACGAAGGTTATGAAGGTTATACCTTCATAAACACAACAAATAATGAAGAAGGGTAAAAAATATATAAAATAATTGGAACATATGATTATCATTATTAACTCATTTCTATTTCATTATTGTAGAAATGATAACAAATTACAAATGTATCTTCGGCTCGAAGAAAAGCAAAAATACCAGCGTGATGCAAAAGCAAATGTCCAATGCGTGATTACAGGAGAGCACGTGAACAGTATGGAGGTACTGTTCACCTATTTATAGGCACAGTTCACAGCCTGTATATAATTACATTTATGCCCTTTACAATGAACTATAATAATGACACATAATATCATGGGTCTTTAAGTCATTTCATCTTTAAGTCGGTTCCCTCCTTCGTCTTGAAACATATCACTTTACCGAAGCTTTATAGTTGATAGCTTCGGCGCTGTTTTGGAGAGGATCTGTCGAATGTGTTTATTTCTTTAGGATCTTCGGCTACGAAGCATTCCCCCAACAGTAGCCCCTTCGCGGCGCTAGATCGTTTTTCGTAACAAGCTTGATCCGTGAAAAATCTTCTAAGCTTCGGGATGTCGAAGATCCAAAAAACACCTTCCCTGAGCTCGTTGACGAGAAACGATTAAAATAATCGTCGGACGCGTGACCCATCTTGCACCGATTACACTGTTGCCAGTGATTCACCTTCTCGAGCTATGTGGCCCACCGTTCAGTGAGCGCGGGTGACTGTTTGTTTGGTATTGAAGACCTTGCCGATTTACCTTCCCACCTGCAGCACTATATAAACACACGGGTAGGTGTGAAGTTACCACAGCATTCATTGCTATTGTACTGTTTTGCTGCCAAATTTTTAGTCATAGCCGAAGCTTGATCATTGCGCTCACACAAAATCTGCTTCGGCGCAAGTGTAAGAGCTTCGGAAAAAACAAAAAAGCCAATTCAAAAAATTTCAAGTCATAGTCAAATGGCCAGAGTTCGCTCTACTGCAAGAGTCGATCGCGAGGGAGACGAAACCGAAGCTGCGAAAACTGTTCCTATCTCAGAAGCAATGAAGCGATCTGGGTTGGTGACACTGGAAGATGTCTCTGCTGGTGAAGCAGAGCAATCAGATATTGAAGAGACCGATTCTGAAGATGATTACAATATCACGGTGCCGAGCAAGCCTAGCCACCTGGACTTCGGAAAGTCGACCATTTCCAAAGCTGATTTTCCTAAGATGGTGAAGTCGGGCTACTTTAGCGAAGATAAGAAAGGGCTGATACGCTTCGGTGGAGAAGAAACTACTCCGACACCACAAAAAGATAAAATAGTGATTTTCAAGAGTTTCCTTAAGGCTGGTTTGAGATTTCCTTTGAATAGGATGATTGCCGATGTACTAAAGAAGTTTGGGATCTATTTTCATCAACTAACTCCTAACGCTATTGTTAGGCTTAGTGTTTACATTTGGGCTCTCCGAAGCTAGGGGGTGGAACCGTTTGCCAAAGGTTTCTGCCGGGTGCACGAGCTACATTATCAAACCAAGGCCAGAAAGGATGGGCTACATGAAAATTTTGGTTGTTACAATTTTGCCTATCGGAAAACTACAAAATTTCCTATGATCAGCTATTGAAGCAAGTGGCCGGCAGGCTGGAAATTGGAATGGTTCTACGTCAAAGTTGATGATGACAAGGAGAAGCTGGTCCAGAGTCCGCTTGAACTGATCTTCGGAGAAACCAGACCCCGCTGCAATATGACACCAGAAGGTCCAACCCAAACTGCGTTAGCTGAATTTAGGATTATTGCAGAGCATATTGGCACTAGAGATTTAGTGCAGGAATTTCTGGCTTGCAAAATATTTCCAACTATGAAGGAATGGGCTATGCCGAAGCTTGAAAAAGAGAAGAAAGAGGGGGAGCTTGTCCGACTGCCCTACCACTATAAATTCAAGAAATATTTCAAAGCACCCTGCCAAGAATGGCTCGAGACAATCGAAGCAATATGCACTGAAATTCTTGGGAACTATTCTAAAAAGGAGGATCAATTGATGACAGCAGCCTTCGGCACCCGGCCAAAACGAAGGCTAAACAGAGTGCTTGATGCTATAGGTTTCGAATATCCCGATTATGAGCGATTCGACAAGGGTGCCGAAGGGCAGAAAAGGAAGAGAGTAGCTGGCGCTTTGATCAAAGACGACGAAGATCAATCAAAAAAGAAGAAAGAAAAATTTGAATCGAAAGTGTTAACTTCGAAGAAAAGAAAGGAACCAATCCCGGAACAAAATTCAATTGATGAAGAAGAAAAGGCTTCTGCGACATCTTCTGATGCTGAAATAGAGGAAATTCTAAAGGTAATGACTAAAACTTTTCTTGTCAAACTAAGTCCATCGGGGCTTCATCTCACGAAGCTTTTTCATAATGAAAAGGAGCCCGCACAGACAAAGGCATCTAGGCCAAAAAGACAAAGGATTGTTACCGTGGCTGAAGTGATTGAAACAACACCACCAAGAGCTCCAACTCTGAAGATGCCGGTAATTGAAATCATGACAGCTACTGAAGTTGTACCTTCGGAGGCTGCCGCAGAAGAGGCCAGAGCCGAAGATACTAACTCCGAAGGTATTAATTTAGAGAGCGTAGCCGCTGATATAGATAAAATGCTGCTAAACATGGCCGCTGAAGAAACTGCTGCAACTACCAAAGAGACCACGGCTGCCAAACCCGAAAAAGCAGGAATAATCGAAGATACCTCAGAAGATGAAACTTTTGACTTCCGAAGCTTAGTTGGCCAGGAGCTAACTAAAGCTGAAAGAGAGGAATTAAAAGAGTATGCTCTATCTTGCGGATATCGGCCGGGGGCGCTTCTCTTTGGTGGTATTGATGATGAAGGGTTAGGCTATATACGAGACCAAACCGGTGCGAAGGTTGTCGGTACTTTATCGAAGAGTATTGGCTTCCCGAAGCTTGAAGCGGATATAAGTCGCTACCGTCGACAACATATTACCGGCAGTTTATTCTATTCTAATTTCAAGGTAAACATTTTGTGTCTAATTCTTATTACTTGTGATACGAACATATTTTCTAACGAAGGCTATTTGTCCACAGAGCATGCTTTTGAGCAAGGCATTAAAAATGCAACAAGATTTAGAGGATAAAAGGCAAGAAGTTATAATTGAAAATTTAGAAAACAAAATAAAGGAGCAATCTGCTGCTATTGAGAAGAAAGACCTCGAGCTACAAACAGCCGAAGGCTTATTAATGGATGATGAAGCAAAAATAACAGAATTAAATTCGAGGCTTCTTTCCCAGTTAGAAAATTTTGAACAAGAGAAACTGAAGCTTGATGCAAGGCTTGAAGCCGAAACTCAAAGAAACTTGGAATTGAAAGAATCTTTGAAAAATCTTCAAAATAAATGCTTGGAGATCTGCACTCGATGCATTCATCAGCTAAAGCAAGTGTTCCATTTTGTCGGAGCCAGTAGTGAAGAGTTTACTCCTTTGGCCGAAGACCTGTCTGGTGCCTTCGAGCACATTGAAGGTGATATTAATGATCTTGACGAAGTTATAGCTGGGCATAGCGACTTTTGTGCCCTGGCAGCTTCTCGGGGTACAGCTGTTGCTTTTTTGAAATCTGGCTGTGAACACGACAAAATTGTTAATAGACCCAAGTTCAGCCTGTCACCGGCAGACTTAGATGATGTTCCGAATCTGGCTCAAAGTATTGCAAACAGATTTATAAAGTTAGTATGGACAAAGGGTGGTCGGAGCAAAGCTGGTGACGAAGCTCGGAGTCACCTCAAGCTAGTAACAAAATCATACCTTATTCTTACCTTTTCCTTTGAATTTTTGAATTTGGCTTATAATACTTTCGTACAGATTGACCAGGCCGAAGCTGCAGCTGCAGAGTAGAAGAACGAAGCTCCAGAGATAGTGTCGAAGCTTGCATAGTCTTGTAAAAGTAGCTCAAAAAAAACTCTTGTAATAACTTGTATAAAATATGATGTAATCTGAGTTTTACTTTGTAATATAATATTAGTTTTCCGTCCATGTATGAAATGCTTTGGTGTGGACAAAAGTAATACTTTTGAGCCATAGGCGAAAAACACCTTCCCTTCTTTGCGTACACAGCGAAGCATAAAATTGCCTTCCTTTTGTATCCGAAGCATGTTTGTATGTTATGCTGATGATGATCCTATGTATGTCTAAGTGAATGTTTATGAATGCAAATGTCATGATGTATTGTATCGTGCAAATGAATGCTCAAATACATATTCGAAGCCATACTCCCTTGAGAATGACTCAACCCTTCTTTGCCGCTTATTTTTCGGCTTCACCGTTTATTTTTCGGTGTATCAGCGCTGACTTTTCGCTGCAAGCCTCCCTTAGGAGCTTCTTCGCCTTTTACTTTCGGCAGAATCAGCGTTTATTTTTCGCTGTAAGCCTCCCTTAGGAGCTTCTTCGCCTTTTACTTTCGGCGGTATCAGCGTTTATTTTTCGCTGTAAGCTCTGCATTCCCTTGGGAACGACTTTTGAGCTTCTCCCTGTTTTCTTTTTTTTCACTGCACTCGATGGTGCGTTGTCAGATTTTACATTTACATTTTTGGAGGATATCACTCTTATAGAATTGAAATAAGGAAAAGAAAAATTACATGTTGTGGCCCCATTAAAAACATTTCTCCCCCTTTGGAAAGGAAAAGGGTGCCACAAGAAAGAATAGAAAAAATTAAATCAAGCTAAACATAAAATCGCCGAAGTTCGTCCGCATTCCATGATCTAGGAATGTCGTTGCCGTCCAAATCCTTCAACCTGTAGGAACCAGGTCTTGACGAAGATACTACCAAAAAAAGGTCCTTCCCACTTCAGCTGTAATTTGCCTGCTGTCTCTGGGTTGGCCACTCTTCGAAGCACCAAATGTCCTGGTTCGATGTTCTTTAGCCTGACCTTTCTATCACGCCATTTTATTGTTTCAGCTTGGTATTTATTGATGTTTTCCACAGCTTGAAGCCTGATCCCCTCTATAGCATCTTTTTCCACAGAGTAATCAGCTTCAGCTTCGTCTTCTGCCGAAGCTACTGTTCTTATTGATCCTGCTTTGGCTTCTGCCGGAGTTATTGCTTCGTCACCAAATAATAGTTTGAATGGCGTAAAGCCCGTTGATCTTGATATCGCTGTGTTGTGGCCCCACACCACTTTGATTAATTCGTCTGGCCACTTTCCCCTGGGCTGATTGAAGATTAACTTCATTATTCCTGTCATTATGATGCCATTAGCTCTTTCAACAACTCCATTTGACTCCGGATGTCGAACTGATGCGAAATGGATCTTCGTGCCAATTTGATCACAAAATTCTCTGAAAGCTTCGGAATCAAACTGTGTCCCATTATCTACAGTTATAGCCTTCGGTACTCTGAAGCGACAAACAATATTTTGCCAGAAAAACTTTTGAATAGTGACCGAAGTTATTGTGGCTAAAGGCTTTGCCTCAGTCCATTTGGAAAAATATTCCACTGCCACTACAACATATCTTAAGTTCCCTTGTGCTTGTGGTAACGGGTCTAACAAATCAAGGCCCCACCTTTGCAACGGCCAAGTGGGTAGTATTAACTGAGTTAGAGACGAAGGTTGTTTTTGATCTCTTGCACATTTCTGACAACCTTCGCACTTTTGGACTAACTCTGCTGCATCCGAAGCTGCTTTTGTCCAATAAAATCCTTGCCGAAAAACTTTTCCCAGCAAAGGCCTAGATCCAATATGAGATCCACACAGGCCTGCATGTATTTCCTTCATCAGTTCTATTCCTTCGGCTCTAGATAAACACTTGAGTAATGGAGAACAGACCCCATGCTTGTACAACTCCCCTTCTAATATTACATATGGACGAGCTCTTGCCTCCATTCTCTTGTTATAAGCTTCGTCATCTGAAAGAAAATTACCCTTAAGGTAGGAGATGATCTCAGTTCTCCAGTCTTCACTATAAACAGGAGATATATTGAGGACCACCCTTTCAAGAAGTTCAACCGAAGGTGCTTTTATTGTTTCAAAAAATACTTCCGAAGGTAAAGGCAGCCCCTGTGCTGCTGACTTGGCTAGCAAATCAGCATGTTCATTTTCTCCTCGAGGATTATTTTTTACAGAAAACCCTTCAAAGGAAGCTTCAATCCTTCGGACCGTATCTAAATACTTCTCAAGCTTTGGGTCTCTTGCCTTACAACTTTTGTCAATATGACCAGAGATAACCTGGGAATCAGTTTTGAGAACAGCCCTTCTGATTCCCATTGCCTTTAACTTCCGAAGACCCAAAAGTAAAGCTTCGTACTCAGCAATATTATTTGTGCAGCTAAAATCAAGTCTTGCTGCGTAGCAAGTTTTAACTTTGGAGGGTGCGACCAACACAGCGGCTGCTCCTGCTCCGAAGGTTCCCCAAGAACCATCACAGAATATTGTCCATGCTTCGGCATCTTTACTTGCCTCTTCTACCTAAGCCCCTAGCTTCTAGTCAGCAATGAAGTCAGCTAACGCCTGAGACTGAATCGAAGATCTGTGTACATAATCAATGCAGAATTCATTAAGTTCCGCAGCCCACTTTCCAATCCTTCCAGTAGCTTCTCTATTTCTCATAATGTCCTTCAATGGTTGTGAAGAAGGGACAATTATATTGTATGCTTGGAAATAATGCCGAAGCTTTCTCGAAGCCATCAAAATAGCATATAGTACCTTCTCCAATTCTGTATAATTTTTCTTTGATAAACTAAGAACTTCAAATACAAAGTATATTGGAGCTTGCTTCCTGACTTGCCCTTCAAGCTTCTCTTGGACAAGTGCCGCACTTACCGCTGAGTGCGAGACTGCCACATATAACAACAGAGGAGCCCCTAGCGTTGGTGGAGTTAGCGTTGTTAGGTCTATCAAATATTGCTTCAGCTCTTCGAAGGCTCTCTGCTAGACCGGTCCCCATTGAAAAACTTCGGCTGACTTCAGCACTTCGAAAAATGGTAAATTTCTCTCTGCTGATCTAGATATGAATCTGTTGAGAGATGCAAGTCTTCCTATCAATCTTTGAGCCCCCTTCTTTGTACTTGGTGGTTCCATTGGAAGGATAACTTTGATTTTATTTGGATTAGCCTCAATCCCCTTTGTTGAGACTAGACAGCCAAGAAATTTCCCTTTCTTCACCCCGAAGACACATTTTTCTGGATTCAACTTTAAACCGGCCTGTCTAAAATTAGCGAAGGTTTCCTGTAGATCAGTAATGTGATTCTCTTGCTTCGTGCTTTTTACAATGATATCATCAACATAAGTTAGCACATTTCTGCCTATCTGAGATTGAAGAACCTTCGCTGTCATTCTGCTGAAGCTTCCTCCAGCATTCTTGAGCCCCTCAGGCATCCGGAGGTAACAATATGTTCCACTAGGGGTTATGAACCTGGTCTTCGGCTCATCCTCCTTCTTCATCCAAATTTGATGATAGCCTACATAACAATCCAGCAAGCTCATAAGCTCTGATGAAGCTGCTGCATCAACTAGGGAATCTATCCTTGGCAATGGAAACTCGTCCTTCGGATAGGCCTTGTTGAGATCAGTAAAATCGATACACATCCTCCATTTACCATTGGCCTTTTTTACCATAACAGTGTTAGCCAGCCATTCTAGGTATTTTACTTCTCTGATAACTCCGGCACTGAGAAGTCTTTTTACTTCATTCCGAGCACCTTCGGCCTTGTCATCAGACATCTTCCGAAGCCTTTGCTTTCTGGGTCTGAAGGATGGATCAACATTGAGCGAATGTTCAATAACATCCCTGTTAACTCCGCAAAGATCATTAGCTGACCATGCAAAGACATCTTTGTTGTTGAACAAGAATCTTATCAAGGTTTTCTCTTGTTCCTCAGACAATTGAGATCCCAGCAGCACCTTCTGTTCTGCGATATCTTCGCATAAAAGCATGGGTTTCGGCTGATCGGCCGAAGCAGCCTTCTCCCTTGTATGCTTGTACTGCTCACAAGCTTCGGCTTCATCTATGTTGTGGATTGTCTTTGAATTAGTCCAATTCCCCTCGGCCTTTCTGGCGGCTTCCTGACTCCCATGAATAGCAATAGGTCCCTGATCCGAAGGTATCTTCATGCAAAGATATGCTGGATGAAGAATTGCTTCGAAAGCATTGAGTGTTCCGCGACCAATGATAGCATTGTAAGGATACAAGCGCTACAATTTGTCGCCCTCCAAAGCCACAAAGAGGGTGCGTAGCATCATGAATCTTGTCTTCGGGCTCTTGCATTTGTCTGAAGGCCTTAGCAAATATGATATCTACTGCACTGCCTGTATCAACCAAAACATTATGGACTAGAAATCCTTTGATTACACAAGAGATAACCATACCATCATTGTGTGGGTAATCCTTGAGCTGAAGATCCTCTTGAGAAAAGGTGATTGGGATGTGAGACTATCTTGATTTGATGAAGGGTCCTTGTACCCCTACATGTTGTACTCTTCTCTGTGCCTCCTTCTTTTGTTTCTTGTTGGCCGGCTCTGAGCATGAACCGCCTGTTATCGGGAGAACCAACTTCGGGGCCGAAGCAGTTCCAGCTTGATTCTTGATCGAAGCCATCAGCTCAAAAAAGTGGAAGTGAGTTCATCGGAGGTGGGCGCCAATGTTGGGGGCTTGTTCTCAAATGCTATGAATCAAGAACAAGGCAACATAGAAATTGTTAAATATTAAGGTCCTTCGTCCTTCGAAGCATTATTTCCCTTGGGATATAATGGATTTCGGACGAAGGTTATACCTTCATAAACACAACAAATAATGAAGAAGGGTAAAAAATATATAAAATAATTTGAACATATGATTATCATTATTAACTCATTTCTATTTCATTATTGTAGAAATGATAACAAATTACAAATGTACCTTCGGCTCGAAGAAAAGCAAAAATACCAGCGTGATGCAAAAGCAAATGTCCAATGCGTGATTATAGGAGAGCACGTGAACAGTACAGAGGTACTGTTCACCTATTTATAGGCACAGTTTACAGCCTGTATATAATTACATTTATGCCCTTTACAATGAACTATAATAATGACATAGAATATCATGGGTCTTTAAGTCATTTCATCTTTAAGTCGGTTCCCTCCTTCATCTTGAAACATATCACTGTACCGAAGCTTTATAGTTGATAGCTTCGGCGCTGTTTTGGAGAGGATCTGCCGAAGGTGTTTATTTCTTTAGGATCTTCAGCTACGAAGCATTCCCCCAACAGATATGATGCAAAGAATGATGCTAATGCCGAAGACACACACCCACGCTGAAACACACAATCTCTGCGTTTCCTTAGGAACAATCTTTTTGTCGTTTATTTTTTGGCTTCACCGCTTATTTTTCGGTGTAAGTTCTGCATCCCCTTAGGAACGTCTTTTGAACTTCTATGCCTTCTATTTCAGCGGTATAAGTTTTGCATCCTCTTAGGAACGTCTTTTGAACTTCTTCGCCTTATATTTCGACGGTATTTGGCTCTGCATTCCCTTTGGAATGACTTTTGAGCAAAAAACTTACACTACGCTACCTTAGGAATGACTTTTTGTAGCTTCGGCAAAACTTACGCTGCGCTCCTTTAGGAACGACTTTTTGTAGTTTCGGCGATTTTTAGCTCTGCATTCCCTTAGGAACGACTTTTGAGCTTCGGTAGTTTTTGAGCTTCATAAGTCTATGAAGAAGATATATTTCATTCTGATATAAGCGAAACTATTACAAGGAATTAAAACTAGATTTACATTGGTTGTTCCTTATTGAAAAACAAAATGACATAAAGCATAAAAGTATTTCAGGGGTAGGATATTGCTCATTAAATGTGCTTCGATTCTGGCACATTACTATTGACTGTGCGAGCTTCGGATTCCTCCCTGAACTCCCATTGCTGCTGGGAGTGCTGGCGCCGTTCTGGCTGCTGGCTTCGGGAGTAGGTCGGTTGTAGTGGTGGTGGGGGTGGGAGTTGTGGCCAGGAAGCCTGTGAATGGCTAGCCGAAGCGACAGAAGCTGCAGGATGATTGCCCACATAGTCTGGTATGTAGTGAGAGTGGCACAAAGCAGTGTGCACGACCTGCTTCAGCTAATTCTGCCGAGCTTCGGCTTCTGCGATTTCCTTTTGCTTCTGAATAGTGATTTGGCACATTCTTGTAGTATGGCCCTTGTCCTCACCATAGAATAAGTAGTAGATCTTCCTCTGCTGATCCCCAAACCTTCCTCCGAAGCCCCTGGCGCCACTGCCCCTTGGAGCTGGTGGCCTGAAAGAACTTTGCTGTTGCACCGAAGATTGTGAGGTGTATTGTGACCTCTGAGGCTAGCTCCCTTTGGTCGTCGTTCTGACTAGAGCTGTGGATCGACCTGACATGCCTCGGGTGGATTCGTCCTCCGAAGCCCCTGGTCATCTCAGAGAATCTGTATATTTCCTCCCTTCTTTGGTGGAAGTCGTTATCAGCCTGAATGTATTCATCCATCTTCTGGAGCAGCTTCTCCAGAGTCTGTGGGGGCTTTCTGGTGAAATATTGAGCAGTAGGTCCTGACCGAAGACCCTTGATCATGGCCTCAATGACAATTTCATTGGGCACTATAGGTGCTTGTGCCTTCAGTCGTAAGAACCTTTGGACATATGCCTGAAGGTATTCTTCATGGTCTTGCGTGCACTGGAACAGAGCCTGAGCTGTGACTGGCTTCATTTGAAAGCCTTGGAAACTGGTAACCAGCATATCCTTGAGCTTCTGCCACGACGTGATAGTCCCTAGCCGAAGAGAAGAATACCATGTTTGGGCTACATTCTGGACGGCCATGACGAAGGACTTCGCCATGACTACGGTATTGCCCCCGTACGAAGATATAGTTGCTTTGTAACTCATCAGAAACTGCTTTGGATCTGAGTGCCCATCATACATGGGAAGCTGAGGTGGCTTGTATGATGGGGGCCATGGAGTAGCCTACAGTTCTGCTGCCAAGGGAGAAGCATCATAAAAAATAAAGGTATCATGACCAAAATCATCATACCATCCATCTTCGTTGAATAAGCCCTCTTGACGAAGCTCCTTGTGTTGGGGCCTTCGGTCTTGTTCATCTTGAGCAAGATGACGCACTTCTTCAGTAGCTTCATCGATCTTCCTTTGAGGATCGGCTAGCCTAGCCATCTTCTCCTTCTTCCTTTGCACTTGTTGATGAATGATTTCCATGTCCCTGATCTCTTGGTCCAACTCCTCCTAGAGTGTTGGACTGGTGGCCTTCCTCTTCTGCCTTCGAGCCTCTCGGAGAGAGAGAGTTTCCTGGTTTGGGTCAGTGGCTGCAGTGCAGCAGCCCCTGGCGTTGAAGCTTTCTTCGGAGGCATGGCAAAGGTCAGGGCTTGCCGAAAGTGGTTGAATGAGTTCACTAGAGGTGGGCGCTAATGTTGGGGACTTGTTCTCAAATGCTATGAATTAAGAACAAGGCAACACAAAAATAGGTTAATTGTTAATGCCCTTCATCCTTCGAAGCATTATTTCCCCAAGGATATAATGATCTTCGGACGAAGGCCATGAAGGACATACCTTCATCATCACAGTATATATTAATGGCAGATGAAGCATGTAAAACATAAGAATGAACATGAACAATTATATGATATTATCATGTACATTTCTTATTATATGATCATAAATGAATAAGAACAATATTGAATTACATTTGTACCTTCGGTTTGATAGAAAGTGAAAGTACAAGCGTGACGCAAGAGTGAGTACAAGTCAGCGTGAACAGTATGAGGTACTGTTCATCTATTTATAGGCACAGGACGCAGCCTGTGTAAAATTACATTCGTGCCCTTTATATTTAGTATTGACTTTAGGATAATCCACCGAGGTCTAGATAGCCTTTTCCCCTTTAAGTCGGTTCCTTTTTTCTGCCGTTATGTCGAAGCTCCCTTGCGCGTAGCTTCGAGGCTGTGTTAACCTTCGTATTGTTCGTGCTTCTTACATTGTATATGGTTTTGATCCGAGTCCAAAGGCACCTATCCATATAATACACTTGGGAAATATTGTTAAATCATGTTTTTGAGGACCTTCGGAAGACGAAGGCCCCCAACACAAGGTGATAAATATTTTAAAACACAAGGAAGTGGCTAATGCACTAGGGCATGCCTGGAATAAACACTAGGTTAGTGTTTGTTAGATGTCGATCACTTGACGACCATCTTTTTGTGTTGGCACTCGTTTAGATTATCCATCTTCCAGTTCGTCCATCAGCATCATCCTGAAGAGTAGGAGTAGCCCACCTGCTACATCATCTTGGGGTCGACTTGGGTCGTCTTCCACATCACGCGATCAAATAACGTACCTCATGGGATGCACGATGCACATGTATGAGCACAAGTATAAATAGTATAAGATAGATAATCTACACTAAAAAGGATGAAACTCTTATAACCAAGCATTAAGCAGATACTAGCTAGTGATATATGAGTAATTATAATAATTACGCTTTTCCAGCCTATTCAAAGGTAGCTCATATATTGCAAAGTAATAATATATATATTCACGCTCTACTTTCCTTTATGATTTAATAACACAATCATATTACTACATATGTTTTTACCGAGCATATTTTATACAATATACCAATTACAACTTTAGAACTAAAAGACCTAAAGTGTTTATATGCATTATTTATCAGGCAGATCCTAGATTTTGGTTAAAACAAATATATCGATGTTACTTGATCCTAAATATTCGAAGTAGCAATCAACATCCATTCAAATCATGAAATCAACCAGCACACATTCTTGTCTGGTTTAGAGGGCACACTAATTGACTTACAATTTTAGCTTCACGATTCCGAGACACCTAATGTTTATAAAATTCATCGAAGAACTTTTATTAACTTTCTAAACTAATTTTCTGGCTAACCTGTGTATCACACATATTAATAAAACGTCATATTCTTTTTTACCTAGTCAGCATAGTATGACCACTATAAGATACCAACTATCATTTGACACAATAAAATCTGAAAATGCCTACCATCAAAACACTCTGAACACGAAATTGACGATCACCAGATGATGCTATTGGCTCCCCACTACTCGAAGTGGCAAACAACATTCATCTGAGACATAATCGATTCCTAAACATTGGATATAATGATTATCAGAGCAAATCATTGACTTCGTTATACAATCAAGATTTATCAAATATCACTAGTGACAACACTAAACTGCAGAACGATTTAAATGCTAAATTTACTCTTTGTGTTACTAATTTAGTTGTCCTAGCAACACATGACATCTATAGATCCAATGCACACTCTGCCTACTCCGCACCTCGAACCTAAACTTTATCATATGAATATAAATACCATAATGTGTCGGTGCTACAGATAAGATATTCGTCGCGACGAACATATTTATGCGATCCATCTAATAATTCCATCAAAAAGAGTAATGCAGCAGCTCACCATGCCCAAATTGGCTCCATAAGCGTGGTGACGATCTCTGGTATAAGCTATTTGTGAAGCACCTGGCAAATGCCACGCGAGTTTCTTCATCCAATTTCCCAGGATTCCTCTCTGACACGAACACAACAAAGCGTGGATGGCGTGTAGGGCTGGCAGGGTCTCCGAGACAACGGGAGCGTAGATGTAAAGCAAAGTCGTTGGCAGAGACAAAATCTACGACGACCAAGACTACGCAAGGTCGACGACGACGAGTTGGGACGAGGGCACATGGAACTACAGGGCGGCGGCAAACAGCCATGACGAGGAGCCATGTGTGGGAGCAGGTACCGACGAGCAGGGGCTGGTAATGGCTTGCGTGCTGGCGAGCTTTGGTAGGGACCAAGGCGAGGGTCGGCGTTGCTGTGCAGGATCGCGACTTAGCCACACAAAGTATCGAACACCCGGCAGGCGTCAACGGTGCTATGCACGACTCGGCGATCAGCGAAGTCCGACGACGATGCAAAGGAGGAGCTCGGCTGGGGATGTGGTCGGGGGCGAGTTGCTGGAGGCCATGACCATGGAGCTGGGCGGCTATCATTGGCGAGCTTGGGAGGAGCAGAGGAGATGGAGACTAGGCGACCAAGTGCTAGGGAGATGGGGTGCGCGTGATGAGCACCGGCGAGCAGCAGGGGTGCGGCCATGGGAGAGAGCATGGGCAGGGAGGAGCAGAGGCCGGGGCGAACTGGAGGTTGGGCGCGGTCCGAGCGGGGCACCTCGGCCATGGCAGGGGAGCAGGTTAAGAGTCCCTCGGCGAGCAGAGAGGGACGCCGAGCAGGGAGCTTCGGGCAACTAGGAGAACGCCGGGCTAAGGAGGAGCTCCACGAGCTGGAGGAGCACACGGCCGAGCTGGAAGCAGGCGAGCAGAGGGGAGGGAGAAGAAGGGGGTCTGGGCGCTGGGAAGATGAAGTACGGCGCGCTGCTGTAAAAATCAGGGTAAGGGATAAGAAGTCGACGCATTCAATGGTGGAGTGAAAAAAATCAGGGAGAGAGAGCCACGGGATAGAGATGGAGTGATATTTTCATCATTTTTTATTTCTTTTCGCTTTTATAACACAAGCGATACAAATATCCACAATTCTGAGATTAGGATTAAAAGAGACATAAACAAGTTGGATCAGGACGGTATTAGATATAAAATTCGGATAGAATTTAATTTAGCAGATACTCTGGAATTCAGAGGAATTTTTACCAGTTACTTATATCCGAAGATTTGGTCCGGGCGAGAAACGACAGACCGAAATAAACTGGTTTTGGCATCGATAATTTGCTCTACGATTTGACTGAAATTAGCCGGAACCATATCAGTGAATGTATACGTGATTTCGTCACAAAAACAGTGTGCTGAAGGATAAATTGGATCGTAACCTCGCGCACGATTTCTCTCAGACAATGCGCGATCCTAATTATTTTGCACTGAGTATTTTAGTCGTCGAGTTATAATATATTTATTTGGGACACCGATCGAGCTTCCAAATTCGTATTTGCGCGAGCGATGTATTTTAAATAATCACCGGACGCACCGATTTTTGGAACAACTATGTTCCGAACATCACGAAAATTTTGGAAGAGCTCGGATAGATAAAAATAAAAACGATGTCGAACTCGCGATAGACGAAACAGATTAAGACAGAGAGACTGTTATTCACCGCTATCACGTGTTAAAGTCCGCACTCATAGTCGAGCAGACGATAAACACCTGGGGTGTTACATAAGTCAAGTTAATGATCTGGATTAGGCAAATGCTAGATTTAGGCTAGAAGATTCAGGTAATAACCTAACTTGTGAAGTAAAACTTGGCTTAAGGATACATTATTATAAGCCTGCTTTTCTGCAAAAAGGGGTCCTTGATAATTGATGAGCTTTTCCTTGAGTCATAAATCCAGCATACCCTTGAGAGTCTTTTCTTTAGTCGAGTAAGTCTTGCTGAGTAATTGCATACTCAGGGTTTTGTCCTTGTTGTTTTTGTAGGAGAAGTTTTGTTCCCTTAACTTTGGGTTAGTTACTTCATGTGGAGGACTTGAAGCTTAGAATGTTTTTATATATCTCTTATGGAAAGGCTTAACCCTTCCAATTATTGTAATAAGTTATGCACTTCGAGTACTATCAGGACTTGTAATAAATATATCTCTTTCTACCATGTAAAACTTGAGTTCTGGAATGTAAAGTGTACTTTGTAAAAGTCTTCCGCTCTATCTCAAATGTGTGTGTATCAAATGTGATTACTGTAATATACCTTGGGATGATGAGTTCCAGTTGGTGAACTCGATAGCCTTGTTAAGTTAACCGGTACACGTGCACAACCATCTGAGGTCATTAAGGCAAGGATTGGTGCATGTGGGCCTGATAACTTGGGAGGGCTATCACAGTGACTTGGAAGGCCTAATGAGGTGGGTGCTCAGTGAGACCCGTGCTTTCAAAGGTGTTTTCTCAGCGCGAGAGGACTATTGTGCTTAGATAGATGCCCGAAGCACCACTTCGGTTTTGCTGAAAGTCAGGTGCAATCATGTGAGCGCTTGCATAGACCCCGATTTAAGATTTTCTGCTGACCATGTCCGAAGATCGACTGTCGAAGCTTCGAAGTGGTCTGAAAAATTCTTATATGAAATTTGGAAGAGGGGTGGAAAAGAGTTAGTTAGTGAAGAATCTATAAAGATAGTGAGAAGGTATGTACTTTGTTACCTTCGTCTTTACCTTCGCGAGGGTATGCTTATACTAACTTTCAAAAAATCTCTATAGGCACGACAAGCAGCTGAAAAGGCTGTGGACTTTAGGAAGAAGCTTCAAAACAAGAAATCCGAAAGGTATTTGACTTTTCGCTTTTGTTAAATCTTAGTGTACTCATTCTAGCGATTGCTTTACTAACCCTTGCTAAAAAGTCTCCACTTCACAAGTAATAATTGAAGTGAAACATACTGAAGCCGAAGCAAAAGATGTTGTTGCCGAAGCTGAAGCAATCTCTACCAGAGCTGTGAAAAGCTGAAGATGATGCTATCCCCAAGATTTGCGAGAAAGTTTATGACGAAGCAATTCAAGGCAACCCGGGAAATTGATTAGATAATGTGAAAAACAGTGTTTGCTTGTTGTAATATTTTTTATGGTTCAAAGTGTCTAAACTCTTTCGAAGTTTTTTTGAGATGTTATGTAATATAATCGTATCTTTTCTATATTTGCTTCTTTAATTTCTTTTGTGATGTGTGAAATTTTATTCAACACAAGTTTTTAAGCCAAAGGAGAAAAACGCGTTCCATTATTTTCACACATTATGAAGGAAATCATAGGTTTACATTCTCTTAGTAATGTCTTTGGGGGTTTTATGCTATCACTTAGGAATGAATCGTGGTTCTGCATTCCCCTAGAAGTGACTTCAGGGTTTTTTCACCATTGCTTAAGTAAAATGAAACATGGATTTGCATTTCCTTAGGAATGACTTCAGATCTTTTTCACCATTACTTAGTTGAAATGAAACATGACTCTGCATTCCCTTAGGAACAACTTCGGAGCTTTTTCACCATTACTTAGGTGAAATGAAACATGGCTCTTCATTCCCTTAGGAACAACTTTAGAGCTTTTTCACCATTACGTAGGTGAAATGAAACATGGCTATGCATTCCCTTAGGAATGACTTCAGAGCTTTTTCACCATTACTTAGGTGAAATGAAACATGGTTCTGCATTCCCTTAGGAACGACTTTGGAGCTTTTTCACCATTACTTAGCCGAGGATTCAATTGCAACTTTCCGTCATTGCACTCAAAGTTGCCAGATCATTATTATATTAATTTGCATCATATAGAAAAAATTTTGTGAATGTAAATGTAGATGGACAATAATGACTTCTTAATCACTATGGGCTCACTTACCTAGCCCCTTGGGAATATATGTGCTTTGTCTCTAGGACCATACTGTTGATTGTATGGGTCTTAGATCCCTCTCTTCTGTACCTTTGCTGCAAGTCTTGCCTAGGAAATTGGGTTGACCAACAAGCACTTGGTCATAAGGAGGTGGCCCTTGGATGAAGGAGGCAGATGGTGACCACACACTCATCACTAGGTTACTTGAGGCATTCGAGGCCAAAGGCAAACTTAATCTTGGCTCCTGCGACTGAGGCTGGACATATTGTGGGATGTAGGGTGAACAGTATGAGGATGTACTAAACACCTCTTGTTGATGGTATGGTGACATGTTCTTATGGTGTGGCCTTTGTCCTCGCCATAAAACATGTAGAATGGTTTTCTTGGGGTTGCATTGAATATGCTACCAAAGTTTTGGTCCCTTCCTCCTCTAAGAGCAGGTAAACAAAATGTGCTATGCGAGGGTTACTGTTGAAAGCTTGCCTATTGCTGCCCTGACTGATCCTGAGACTAGACAATCTTTCCTCACCCTGCACCGGGTTATGGATGCTTTGGACATGCCTTGGGTGAAACCTTCCTCTGAAGCCCCTGGCGACTTTGGTGTATCTGTGGAATTCCTCCCTTTTTTGGTGGAAATCATTGTCATCCCTTATGCACTCATCCATGTTTTTGCAGCAATTTTTCAAGGGAGTGAGGAGGCTTCCTTGCAAAATACTGAGCAGCTGGTCCAGGCCTAAGCCCCTTGACCATGGCTTCGATGTTGATTTCATCCTAGACTGTCTGAGCCTAAGCCCGAAGCCTAAGAAACCTTTGGTCAAACGACTGAAGGTACTCATCTGGCTCTTGGGTGCACTGAAATAAGGCTTGTGCATTGATGGGCTTGAACTGAAAACCATGGAAGCTGGTGAGAAGCATTTCTTTGAGCTTCGACCATGAATTGACAGTCCTTGGCTGAAGTGATGAGTACCAAGTCAAGGCCACACTTCAGACCGCCATGACAAAATACTTCACCATGACTGCTTAGTTACCACCATAAGAGGATATGGTAGCCTCGTAGCTCATGAAGAATTGCTTTGGGTTGGTTAGTCCATCGTAGATAGGCAGCGCAGGAGGCCTGCACAGTGGTGGCCACGGTGTAGCCTGTAATTCTGGTGTCAGCAGGGAAGCTTCGTCATAGAGGAAATCCTAGATGTTGAATTCTTCATGACAAAGGTTGTCATGATTGCGACCATCATGATCTTGGTCCTTGTAGTTGTACATGTTTTCATGCGGTTCGATGTTGTACATCTATTCAGTTGCTTCGTCAATATTCCTCTGAAGCTTAGAAAGATGAAGCATTTTCTCCTTGCGCTTCTCAAGTTGTTGGTGGATGAGTTCAAGGTTGCTGATCTCCTTATCAAGTTCCTCTTCTTGGGGTGGTGGGCTAGTGACCTTCTCTTGGTTCCTTGCTTCTCTGATGTGAGCTTCATTCCCTTGATTGGTATTGATGGGTGCAAGGATGGAGCCAGTTGCCGTTGATTTCTTCGGCAGCATGGTGTAACCTAATGTGGTCGTCGAATCACTGAAGGTGGGCGCTAATGTTGGATACTTGATTTCAATCCCCTAAAGGCATTGAGAATCAAGGCAACATGAGTTAGGAATGTGGACCTTTGTCTTAATCTTAACACTTCTTTAAAGTGTAAATATGGAGGATGAAGGTCTTCAGGTAGAAATGCAAACAGAAATGATTGTCATGGAGTAACACGACACAATGGTCTACGAAAACTCATCTACCTTGCCTTAGCATTTTGATTCTATCTCCCATTACACTAGATAAATTTACAAGGATACCTTTGGCTCCTTAACATAAAGTAATATGCAGGTTCTTTGGAGGCTAAGCAATACGAAGCTATGCCCTTGAAAAGGTACTTTATGCAGGGCACTGTTCATCTATTTATTGGGGAAGATGAATCGCCTTTGTACAGAATTACAATGATGCCCACCAAGGCTTTACATACACTGTTTACAAATGATATTAGGACAATAACATATTTTCTCTGTCGTCGGCTTCGCGGGTCTCAGCCTTCGTTGTTCGGTAGCTTCCCCTCTGGTTTGTGTCCGAAGTTATCGCCTTCGGCTACCATCTTTGCTACTTGCGCATAGACGAAGCTTCTTTGTATACTTCTTTGATCGAAGATTTGCTTCGTCTATCAGTGGAAATGTTCCTAAAATATACTTGTTTATGTCGAAGCAAGATGCTTCATTTCACTACACCAAAATAGTAAACTTCCTAGAGCCTAAACCCTAGGAAGTTAGGCCTAAACTCTAGGAAGTTAGCGAAACTCTCGGAAGTTAAGCCATCCCGTCGGAAGTTTGGCTCTCGAAAATTTTTTGTCGGAAGTTAGCTTAACTTCCTAGAGGGCTCTAGGAAGTTAGCTAACTTCCTACGGCCTGCTAAGCCTCTCGGAAGTTAGTAGATTCTCGGAAGTTAGTAGTTTCACGCCGTCAGCGCCGTCAGCTGGCTAACTTCCTACGGCTTACTGTGGCCTCTAGGAAGTTAGCTGGCTAACTTCCTACGGCTGACTGTAGCCTCTAGGAAGTTAGCTGTCTAACTTCCTACGGCTGGCTGTAGCCTCTAGGAAGTTAGCTGTCTAACTTCCTACGGCTTTCTGTAGCCTCTAGGAAGTTAATTTGGCCAGCATTACAAATACTGTTTATATTTTACACCACATTGCACAAAATAACAAATATATCAACAGCTACATAACACAACAGATTATCACATAAAACATCTCACACACAATCACATAACAATATTTAAATCCATAGTCTCATCAATTATTACATCACAAAAGTCTCATCCATAGTCTCATCATCACAAAAGTCTCACAAATATCATCATCCAGTACTAATAAAAGACAATATCTCATACATAGTCATAATAAAAGTCTCAAGTATCAGAACACAATAACATGGAAGCTCACGGTCGCCGATCACCATCGATACCTCCACTATTCAAGAGGGTATCGACAAAGGCTAACCCGTCCTCTTGTTCATGCGTCGGCAAGGTAGCTGGAGGGGTCTAATATAAATGTACAAATGACATTTGCTCAGTTACATCAAAATATACTAACAACAACTAAATGATGATAAATATGCATACCTGATGTTCGGTAGATGGAGATGTAGGTATAGGTGGAGGTGACGACCAAGGATAATGGACGGGAGGTGGTGGTGGGGGGGGCACCGGGACATGTATCCCTTGGGCCTGTGCTAGTTGCTACAAATTTGTCGAACTCATTCACATCAGCATTTTAAATCAATACATATCTTAAAGTGAAAGCTATTATGTTTTGAACTTACTTGTATGAGTGTTTGCTGTTGCTGAATCTGTGTAGCATAATATTCATGTTGCGCAGCTTGTTGCTTCAAGTAATCCTGATGTCGCCTAAGTTCTTCTCCCAGTTGCTCCACTTCTGCTGGATCTTGAGTGGAGCGACGGGAGCTACGAGCAGCAGACCTCGATGAACCTCCACGCTGAACCCTAACCTGGCTCGAGTCGATGACGTTAGCAAACATTGTGTACCTACAAAACAAGTAACATCATGACAGGATTAAGAATACATGTATTGCACTCAACCAATGAAACAATATAAGATATGTAGAGTCCTCACCTTCCATGAGCTTTTCCACCACTTGCATACACAGCCTGAGGATCAATAGGTGAGGTCCTCCAGTCATAGTCTGGTCCGTGCTGACTAGTCATCGCCTCGCCATATGCAGCCTCATACAAAAGAACAATGCAATCTTACATACAAAAATCCATATAAACAGAACCTACCAAACATTTCCAAACACTCACCACACGATCTGTTGCCTTTTGGCTGCACAACACATCTGGATTTGCAGGATCTGGTCCTCTGTGCCCCCTAAGGTATATTTGAACATCACTGGGCACTGCACCAGTGCTAGCTTCCTGTATGTACATTTGACAAACACTATAACCAGAAATTACAGCAAGTCAACTACAATCAACGAAAATGGCTTAAACTGTACTTACCATTCGTTTTGCCAAACGAAAGTGATCATCACCTCCATACCTATGATACGACTCGGTTCCACGATTGGAACTGTGTCGCACAGACTTTGCCTTGAATTCAGCCGAAGCCCAGTAACGACATAACGCATGCCAAGCAGCATCATTGGCAGCTATCCATGGAATCGAATGCTACATGAACACAATTCATTTATAAGTAACTGTAATATCTAGAAGCAATGGAAATTTTTTCAACACAAGCAAAAACATCCATTACCTCAAGATATTGTTGCTCAGTCATATCGAGTCCATACTGTGTCGCCTCATTCTTACTCTCTGGACGTCGCCCTTCACTACCAAACATGGCTTGACTAATCACCTGGATTCAAGCATAGTACATCATATCCCCAACAACACTTGCCGCATTCCTATGGAACACGGAGTGTGCATGTTCCGTATGAGTATCTCCTTCAGGCAACTTGTAATGTTTCTAAAAAAAGAAGCATAGTCAAAATCAATAATATGATAGCTTAACAAAAAATTACAACTTGTCGCATTCCTATCGAGATTACAACTTAACAAAAAAATTTAACATACCCAGAAGTCGTGCCAAACTGCAGCTTGTGCATTCCCATGTTGCGCATTTATTGCAAGGGCATATTGATCCCATCTTGTGACAGGGACCTCCTTACCATCCTCTATCACCAATCCAGGCCATTTCATACGACATATGTTGCCCAACACTTTCTTTACTTGCCTTCGACGACCTGTGCCAGTGAAACTACTATCCACCCAAGCCCTAAGAGCACAAGAACAATTATCAAATACAAAATGTAGTCGTGTAATAGTGTAATACATAAGAACAAAGCAAGGATACTCTTACCCATCTCCAGTTGGTATTATCTCAACCCTATCAACTGGTTCTTTAGGAGGGGGGACCCAACTAGTTCTCCGCGGCTTCCGGACCCGTGAAGACCCTCCAACTCCCCCACTTCCAAAACCACAAGCTTCTCCTTCCCTTGACCCACTAGCTCCCCCAACTCCTGACCCTCCATCTCTTGGCCATCCACTTGCATCCTCAGGCCATTCACGCCATCCACTATGGCTATCATGTCCAAAACCACCAGTATCATGGCATCCCCACCCTGTCTCCGCCTCCTCTGTCTCTACCTCATCATCATCTCCCACCTGTCTCCCCTCCTCTGTCTCTACCTCATCATCATCTCCCACATGTCTCCCCTCCTCTGTCTCTACCTCATCATCAACATTTCCCACCTGTCTCCCCTCCTCTGTCTCTACCCCATCTTCAGACTCATCCTACAAACATTACATTGCATTGCAAAACAAATATTATATTAATAATTTAGTTATAAGAACTCATACAAATATTACATTGCAAAACAAATATTGGTTACCTCATTCCTTTGAACGCCAACTGTCTGACCCTGCAACTCTGGAACATGCTCCAACAAAGCTCTACGCCTACTCGAGCTGGAACTAGTGCCCTTAAACACTAAGTCCTCCTTTCTCATAACATAGGACGCTCTCTTCGCAAGTCCCTTAGTGAACTGCTTCACCTTTTTAGACATCCTGTTATTAGAACAAAATCACATTAGTAAATGAGGATTAATTTTATGCATCAGAATCAATGTCTTAACATATGGGAGTTCCCATAAACCACATTTATGGGTCCAGTTATGCTCAGTTCCAAACCCGATGTATCCATCACCACTTTCTTTCTCTTTCAAATTATTAAGCATAGCCTCAATCTCAAGTCCGCTCAGACGCCTGGGCGGTCCCTTTGTCACGATAGTGCCCTTCTTAAAGGTGTTAACCTCGAACCTATACGGGTGAGTTTCGGGTAAGAAGCATCTGTGGCAATCAAAGTAACAGATCTTCCCCCCAAACTCAAGGCGAAAACAATCTGTATCCTTGCCACATATTGGACATGTTAGAATTCCATGACAGCTCCATCCAGCAAATAAACTGTATGCCATGAAATCATGAATGGACCACAAATATGCAACTCGGAGTGTGAATCTCTCCTTTTTGTAGCAATCGTATGCTTCAACACCTTCCCATAACTTTTTAAGATCATCGATCAAGGGTTGCATCATCACATTCAGCCCTTTCCCAAGATGGTCTGGTCCAGGAATAATTAGGGAAAGAAACATGTAATCATATTTCATGCACAGATGAGGTGGAAGGTTGTATGGAATAACAAATACAGGCCAACAAGAATATGATGCTGCATTTGTATTGAAAGGTGTAAACCCATCTGTTGCCAACCCAATTCGAATATTTCTCGCTTCACTAGCAAATTCTGGATCAAAGTCATCTAGAGCCTTCCACGCATCACTGTCAGATGGGTGTGTCATCACATGAGTGTCCTCTCGTCCATGTTCTTTGTGCCATCTCATGTGCCTAGCTGTGTTTCTCGAAAGAAACAAACGCTTAAGACGAGGCGCAAGAGGCATGTAACGAAGTTGCTTTTGAGCTATCGTTGATGTGACCATTTCACCATCATCGTTTTTTACCTCTACATATCTCGACTTGCCACACTGACACTTCTTATCATTCTGATGATCCTTCCAGAAAAGCATACAATTATCTGGACAAACATCGATTTTTTGATAGTCCATACCTAGACCAGAGAGCAGTTTCCTGCATTGATACACGTCTTTCGGCATCTTGTGATTTGGTGGAAACACTTCGCTGATTAAGATCAAGAGCTCGTTGTAACAATTGTTCGAGAACACGTACTTAGACTTAATAGCCATAAGTCGAGTCACGAAAGCAAGGATGGAAACTTTTGTGTGTTCATGCAATGGTTCTTCTGCAGCCTTAAGGAGGTCAAAGAACTTTTTAACATCTGGAGGTAGCTCCTTACTATGTGGTGGAAACACAAAATCAGGATCCTCCCTTAAATCTTGAAGCATCTCTTCCATTCTATCATATTCCACGTCATCATTGTTGTGGGCTTCAAACACATTTTCACGGGGCAACTCCTCGCCGTGATACACCCAGACTTCATAGTTAGGCATGTAGCCATATTTGCAAAGGTGTCCCGACAGAGTTCTCTTGTCTTGGCATCTACAAACCCGACACATACTACATGGACATCGCACATCCGTGCCTCTTGACAAAGCAAAAGCACGATCAATAAAATTCTCTGTCTTTCTTATCCACTCCATCGAGGGATGATTCATACGCCAACCTTCATACATCCATCGACGGTCCTCACCCACCATATTTGATGCTAAAATAAAATAACACGTGATTTATAAATTTTCACGATAAGCTTAATTAACCTAACTATATGCAGCGGTTAGCCACCATATTATTAATCAAACATAAACTTAATTTTAGCCATAACATACAAGATTAATTTTAGCCATAACATACAAGATTAATTTTCATCGAAGGTCCTCACCCACCATATTATTAATCAAACATAAACTTTATTTTAGCCATAACATACAAGATTAATTTTAGCCATAACATACAAGATTAATTTTCATCGAAGGTCCTCACCCACCATATTATTAATCAAACATAAACTTAATTTTAGCCATAACATAGAAGATTAATTTTAGCCATAACATACAAGATTAATTTTAGCCATAACATACAAGATTAATTTTCATCGAAGGTCCTCACCCACCATATTATTAATCAAACATAAACTTAATTTTAGCCATAACATAGAAGATTAATTTTAGCCATAACATACAAGATTAATTTTAGCCATAACATACAAGATTAATTTTCATCGAAGGTCCTCACCCATCATATTATTAATCAAACATAAACTTAATTTTAGGCATAACATACAAGATTAATTTTAGCCATAACATACAAGATTAATTTTAGTCATAACATACAAGATTAATTTTCATCGAAGGTCCTCACCCACCATATTATTAATCAAACATAAACTTAATTTTAGCCATAACATACAAGAGTTTAGCATAGCTAAACTATATGCAGCGGTTAGCCAATCAAGTTAATTAACCTAACTACCTACGGCATTATTTGAGTAAACTCTCGGAAGTTAGCACATTGAATAAAAAAATAAAAAAAGTATAAACACGGTACCTGACAGTTGCAGCGGGTGCGGATCGATGATTTGGGTCAGGGACGTCCACGGCGGGGTCGGTGGCTGCGCAGCGGGCACCGACGGGCGGGGTGGACGGGGGGCGGGGCGGCCGTGCGCACGAACACCAGGCACTACCGGGGGCGGGCGCTGCCGGGGCGAGCTCCTCGTGGACGGGCGCTGCCGGGGGTGGGAGAGACAGCCGCGGGGTGGGAGTTGCCGGTGGCGGGCGCTGCCGGGACGGCCTCCACACGGGCGGACGCAGGCGGGGGGCGCTCCTCGGTTGTGGGCCGGCGGCGACTCGGTTGTGGACGCAGGCGGTGGCGGCTGCTCGGGCCCAGGACAGCGGGCGCGGCCGGCGGGGCCGGGACAGCGGGCGCGGTCGGCGGCGGCCGGGACAGCGGGCGCGGTCGGCGGCGGCCGGGGCGGAGCGCGTCGGGGCGGGCGGCGGCCGGGGCGGGGCGGGCGGCGGCGCGGCTGTAAAAGGTGAGAGAAGAATGGCGTGCGGGCTGTAAAGGAAAGAATGGTGTGCGGGCTGTGAAAGGTGAGAGAAGATGGAGGTAAAAGCTAAAAATATAACTTCCTAGAGTAAAGCCGTAGGAAGTTAGGTAACTTCCTAGAGTTTATGCTTTCCCTCTAGGAAGTTAATTAACTTCCTACAGCCGGCTGTAGGAAGTTAGATTTTCGTTTGACCGGTCAACAGATGAATCCTAACTTCCTAGAGGAGACCGTAGGAAGTTAGCTGCCCAGATAACTTCCTAGAGCCAGCCGTAGGAAGTTATGTTTTCGGTTGACTGGTCAATAGCTCAAAGCTAACTTCCTAGAGGAAGCCGTAGGAAGTTATCTGGGCAGCTAACTTCCTAGAGCCAGCCGTAGGAAGTTAGCTATTCTATTGTCTTGTGAACGGATGGAACCTAACTTCCTAGAGGAGACCGTAGGAAGTTAGATAAGTTCCTATGGTTTTTTAACTTCCGACAGCTTTTATAAAAAAACTGTAGGAAGTTATGTTTATTTCCTAGAGGTACCAGTTGCCTCTCGGAAGTTATGTATTTCCTACGGTTTTTTATAAAAGCTGTAGGAAGTTAAAAAACCGTAGGAAGTGTATGATTTTGGTGTAGTGTTTGTCTTCCACTATACTCCTGAAACACAATTATGTAATACAAGTATTTTGAGGACCTTCGGCAATGTAGGCCCCCAATAGTTTGTATGCCTTTAATATGCCATCATCATTTATCTTAGTTGTTGATGTAGCATTGACCAGTAACAAATTTGACAAGGATAGGCGAACATGATGATGTTTGTCTACTTCCACTATATCAACACATTCTTCTTTCGCTGCACTATATCAACACATTCTTCTCTGGCTTTGGATATAAGTTGATTAGGCGAAGGCTAATAGATTGAAACCTTAATGGAATTAAGAACACATGAAAGCACAAAAAATAAATCTTCAAAGTTGTACTCTTCTTATTATCATCTTGTTACAAATGAATACATTTATACCTTTGTAAGTATAAGAAGCAACCGGTAAGTAAAGGCTAACTCAACTTCGGAGGCGGAGCGATCAAGTGCTACGTGAGAGTGTGTCCGTGCCTAGGCATTGTTCATCTATTTATATGGGATAACTCGTCATACAATTATGTGTAAAATTACAAGTATAGCCTCAAATCCTATCACTACAAGAAACTGATAAAAGTTTGTGGGTTTTGTTAAGAACGTGGGTACCGACGTTCTTACATTAGTTAAGTTCATGGGTTTTTTTAAAAACGTGGGTACCCACGTTCTGAAATTAAGTTCGTGGGCCCTAGAAAAAACCGTCGAACTTAACCTATTAGGAACGTGGGTACCCATGTTCTTAATTTAACTTCGTGGGCCACGTCGATACCATCGAACATAACCCAAACTAAATCCCTAGCGACTCACGCGTCTCTCTTCTATCCTGCCTACGCGCGAGCCGCCGGTCCCCGCTCCTCCCCCGTGCGCTGCCGGTCCCTGCTTCTGATGCTCCCCTCCGCTCACGCTGCCTCCCCTGCCTCTCTTTCGTCCCCTCCACCGAGCCCGCCACCACCCCCGACTCGCGACGCTCGACCTCCACATCCTGCTGGCCGCCGCAGATGCGTCCTCCGCTTTCCGACCCGACCACAGCCTCACATCCCTTGTCGCCGCCCGCCTCGCGCCTTCCCGCCGCCTCCCTTCGCTCCAGCGCCTCCTGGAGCTCGTCCTCACCCGCCCCTGCCCCTGTCGGGATGGCCACATCTAGGCTCCCAGGGATCGCTGGACCCTCTGGTGTTGCCGCTCAAGGCTTCTATGGCCCAGCAGTAGCCGCAGCCGAAGAGGGAGACAGCTGAGCCCCTCAACCTCTCCGTGGCTCCTCAAGGTCAGCAGTGAGGTAAGATAGAATTTTTAAGATGAGATAGATCTTCTGTGTCTATCAACCACTCTAATCCTACACGTTCCAATGCACTTTATGTTTTCCATCGGATTCAGAATTCAGTTGTTTAGTGTAAACTCTATATATAAATTAGTTTAAAATAAAACTCAAACTTATTGTATTTATGAGAATTTTGGTTTATCTTGTAGGATTTCGGCTCTCATCAAGTGACTCCTCCCCCTCACGATGACTTCACGGACAGATGTCTCAATTCTAGTGGTGGAGCTATGAACAACAATCCGATGTCCTGATCGAGAGCGATGGAGCTAATGTTTGAACTTGTGTGTTTGAACTTGTGAACTATGGATGTGAACTTGTGTGAATTTGTGAACTTATGTATTTGGACTTATGTGAATTTGTGAACTTATATATTTGGACTTGTGTGAATTTGTGATATGGACATATATCAATGTGTTTGAAATTTGTATTGTATGTGATATTCTTTGTTGCATGTGAAATTATGTATGTCTAATTTTTCATTTCTGAATTTTTTATTTTTTTTTCTGGAGAAGGGTTAAGAACGTGGGTACCGTCGAACTTATTGTGCAGTCCTCGCAGACCCATGCAGGACACATAAGTTAAACGGCCACGTGGCCCCGTCGAACTTAACCGTAAGAACGTGGGTGCCGTCGAACATATGGGAAAAAATTTGACGGCCCCCGTCGAACTTAAAAACGCACGTTCTTAATGTTAAGTTCGACGGTACTCACGTTCTTAATGTTAAGTTCGACGGTACCCACGTTCTTAATGTTAAGTTCGATGAGGCCGTCGAACTTACTTCTCTAAGTTCGTCCAAAAATCGCCGTCGGCTATATTCGTCGGTAAACCCACGTTCTTACAGTAAGTTCGACGGCTTATTACATTAAGTTCGACAGTTTTTCACCCACGTTCTTTAACCAGTTTCCTATAGTGTATACACATCACTACAAAAATTGCCAAGGACATCAACGTCATTTCTTCCAAAGCAGTAGCAAATCCTATACACATCTTACAAAAATTGCCAGGGACATCTCCGGTGAGGAGGCCACAAAGGCCGGGTCTATTTCAACCCTTTCCCTCTCTCAATCAGTCACTTAGACCGGTTGAGTGCTTCTTCTCAATCTCATGGGTCACTAAGACCCCGCAAGGATCACCACACAATTAGGTGTGTTTTGCAAACTTTACAAAACACTTAGAGAGTTTAGAGAGATATGAAGAAAGCAACCAAGAAACAAGAGCAACAATTGAAACACAAATCACCCTCTCTCAAGTCACTAAACACTTCTATTCACTTGACTTGATTTTGGCACTTGGAGAGGATTGAAGGCATTTAATGTGTCTTTTGAGTCTATTCTTTGCCCTTGTATTGAATGAAGAGAGTGGGATGCTTGGATGGCTTGAATGGTGGTGGTTAAGGGGTATTCATAGCCCCAACCACTATTCTAGCTATTGGCTGAGTTCTCTATCGATGGGCACACCGGACAATCCGGTAGTGCACCGAACACTACACTGTTCACTGTATGGTGAGTGCCACGACAGCCAATCGTTGGGGTTTGGAGCTATTGACCATTGAAGTCGTCTATCCTTATGGTGCACCAGACAATCCGGTGCGACCTAACATCACAGACTATCTCTGACTTCTAATGCTTCAGACTATAGTGGCAGTTGACCATTGGCAAAGTCGACCATTGCTCCGTGGGCTATCCAGATAGTCCAGTGATTTTAGCGAAGAAGCGCTGGGAATTCCTGAGAGCGACCAGTTCGCTGGGCGCGCCAGCCTAGGCACCGAACACTATCTGGTGCACACCCGACAGTCCGGTGCGCCACAGGCTGGTGCAACTCTGCTTTGCTCCATACTTCTAGAATTGCCCAAGGATCATTTTCCTTATATGTGTATGTGAACTTTATGCACCTGTGAAAACATTAACTAGGGAAACTAGTTAGTCCATAAGGTTTATGATGGTCGTCAAACACCAAAATCGATTATAGGAAATGTTTAAGGCCATTTTCCTTTCACTCATTCAATCACTGTCCGTTCCCAATCAAGCTTGGCAAGTGGCCTCTCTAAACTTCATAGAGGGCTTACCTCGTTCTGGTAATGCTAATTGCATTCCAGTTGTGGTCGATACCTTCTGCAATTATGCCCACTTCCACCCCTTCTTAGCCATTAAAGTGGAAAATTGTTTTAATAGCTCATGTACACAAACTGCATGGTTTTTCTCAAGCACTGGTATCTAAAAGGGACCACATTTTCACTAGTACCCTATGGTATGAGCTCTTCCATCTTTTAAGCACTAATCTTCAAATGCGCATTGCATATCATCCTTACAGCGATGGACAGACTGAAAGGGTCAACCAGTGCCTCAAAACCTTCCTCCATAGTTTTGTTCATTCCTGTTTGACCAAATGGTGTGTCTGGTTGCCGTTAACAGAGTTTTGGAACAATATGTGATCCCACTCGTCCTTGTATATGTCTCCATTTGAAGTCTTGTATGGCCATCCTCCTCGACAATTCGGTCTCCCTCTTACAAATTCTATTGCCCATGTAGACTTGGTTGACTCAAAAGTAATTAATGCTTTGTGTGATCAAACATAATCTATTACAAGCTCAACAATGCATGAAACACCAAGCTAACAAAGGTCGTACAGAGCTCGAGTTCTCTATGGATGACTTCATCTACATCAAGTTTCAACCTTACATTCAGGGGTATGTGGCTACTAGAGCATGCCACAAGCTTAATTTCAAGTTCTTTGGTCCTCTTGAGATTGTCTAGAGAGTTGGCAAGGTGGTGTATAAGCTGCGCACTAGGATTTCATAGTCATTCACCTGGTATTCCAAGTGTTCCTAGCTAAAACCATGCCTCCACCCTCCTAGTAGGTGAGTCCTACCATTCCAATGACTAATCTTGCTCTTAAATAACCTACACATATATTGGATCACTGGACTGTCTCACGCGATGGCTCCTCTATCGATTAGGTTCTATTATGTTGGACTGGGATAGGCGCTGGTCAGACGTCTTGGGAGGACGAGGCTGCGCTCAAGCTCACGTTCCCAACCGTGGTCTCTTTGGGCAAGCACCATCTCAAGGAGGGGATGTCAGCTCCCCTGCATCAGGAGAACAAGCAGCACATGAAAGGACCCTAGCAGTATCGGGCTGGTGTGGACACATCCTAATGTCTGTTACATGGGCCCCGAGCGGCAGTAGTGATGAGCTAGGGTTGTTACCCATATATGTGTGGAAGTGGGGATAAGAGAAAGGGGGAATTATATAATACCCCGTTTGTATATCGATATTGGAGCAAAGAATTGGGAATTGGAATCAGGTTTACTAAATTCTGTTGTTTGGTTGCACACGGAATTGAGATTTGGAATCAGAGACCCCATTCCCTGGAATTGGACTATAACTAGAAACTTCCTCTCCTAATATAGAGTGTCAAATTTGGATCCAGATCAAAATTAGCAAAATCCTCATCCTCACTTGCATGTTCACGAATGAAGAACCATGGTGGTAGCAACATTATTTTTGTTTGAGCATGGAATAGCCCGACATCTTATAAAAGATTTGCATTTCATTTTCAATACCCCAAACGAGCGCTCGATGACATTATGAATAGATAAGTGAACTCGATTGAAATTCTCTTTAGGAGTATTTGGTTCCATCCATCAATGCCACTCGGGTAAATGGTATCTTTCACCATTGTATGGAGATAGATATCCCGGACGATTAGGATAGCCCGCATCAACAACATAGTACTTGCCTACACACATGGAATAAGTAATTATAAGCATAAGGTCATCCATCATATTAAAAAATGATCATCCATTATATTATGAAAAAATAGTACCTAAAGCAGGATGTGGGAATATATCCGCATCTGCTTCCAATGCATGGTATAGTACACTTGTGTCATGTAAATCACCTGGTTGACTGTCATACCCGGTTCTGGGGGCAGAACCGAATGAATAGCATATGTGTGCCAAGATCCATTTTCCACACATATGTTGATGTCACAAGTGTAATATATCAAAAGACAATGCAATAAAGGCATAAAGAGAGTAGTATAGTCTTAATTACAACATCCAGATAATAGTATCTTAAAATGTATCATCAAAGTAAAGCGGAAATAACATGGGTAATCTCCCACAGGAAGATGACCCACGTATTGTGAGACTCAGTATTCATCGAAATCTCCATCAAGGTCTTCTTCATCACCCTCTGATCAAAATATTAGCAAGGGTGAGCTCACTTATGGTCGGGGCTCAGCAAGTTGGGGGAAAATTAATGCAAGTTTAACAAGGTAAGGCTAAGGTTAAGCGGTAAGCATTTTAGTTGGTCAATATTTTATTAGCAACACCTGTCTTACTAATAAGTGCGTATCCCAAGTATCCCATATAAACAAAGGTATAAGAGTATATCAAAAACACTTAAGTAAAACCACTTAAGCAAACCATTGGCAGATCATCAGATCTCTATTTATTGTCCATCTTTAAGTTCAATTATCATGTGAGGGTCCAGGTTGCTCTTAACTGTGAGCACGACTGACATATCAGTTTTACACTCTGCAGAGGTGGTACAACTTTACCCACAAGCCATGTATCCCATCTAGCCTGGGTTGATCGGACCCGTAAGCACTTCCAAGGTGAATGGCTAGGGATCCATTATGAGGCTATCACAAAATACACTTAATACAAAGCAACCTGCTAAGGTTTCCAAGTCGGTGTGGAGGCCCTCTGGGTGAGGTACCTTAGTCAAGAATGCGTCTCCATGTTAACGTGAGCTGCCACCACTGTCGCTCCCCCTCTTGCCCATATTTCAGGTAGGTTGCTAGGTACTAAGCATATAAAGCTAATTACCAAAGCCAGAGCCATGATAGCACTCGTGGTTGCACTTTTATCCTGGGTGGTCACTCCATGTTCCAATTAATATGAAATAATCTTGTTTAACCATCGGGTTAACATCATAATACCATATTCATTTCCAGAACATTAATATCAATAATGAGTGACATCAAAATTATCAAGTTGAGCGGTAGCACAAATTTGCAAATCATAGTATTTTCCTAGGATAATCAAGGAATACAGTTGGTAAATCTAGAAAATCCTTAATTAGGCAAATCCCGTCAAATTATGCAATATATCCAAATAGTAAACATTATTATATGCATTAAATGGGTACAAATAGAATATGCAGAGGGAGAATCCACTTGCCTTGCTCGAAAGTTTCCTGTGGGTCGTCCTCAAATGAGTTGGCTTCGTCTACCTCACAGTCCACTTCTAGCATTGATTTGTGTATCGTACATACAAAAGAATACGTACGCCAAATAAATAAACATACACTAATATAGGGGTACTCATTCACCATTACATTCACATTCATACATCACACTTATCACACTCATAAATACGTCTTAAAGCGTAAATACTTATTAATTCATTATGACTATTACTACGTGTCATTATTGATGAAATTATGAGTAGGTGGCTATAATACTAGTTTTATCTAGTATAATATGTATTAACATTCTTTATGAAAAATAAAGACTAATTATTTTCTTCATTACTAATAATATACTAAAAAATTTTATTCCTTTTATTTCTAAGTAGAATTTATGCGTATAGCTAAAAATTGTTTATTTATGATTCTTTTAACATTAATATTCTAAGAATCAATATAAATCACTAATTGGACTTTTAATAACATAATCATGGTTATTATGACATAAACAAGTATTTTACTAATTCTAAGAAATTAAGTGCTATACTTATGAACACATTTTATTTTGGGCTACTAAGAATCTATTTTCATTATGACTAGTGATATTCTTTTAGTTTTCTCCTATCTTTCTAACAGAAAATATCATTAATAATAATCGGAGATCAAAACATCTGATAACCTATGATATTTGTATTGTTATGAATTCTATACCATTTACTAATTCCGTGCTCAAGAATTTCCATTGTTTATTTAGTGAGCCGTGAGCCTAAGTGAACCTATGATAATCAATTTCTAAATAAGTTCTAAAATCCATCGCAAACTAAGTTAACTATGAAATTACTTATCTAGTGTTCTTACTACTAACATGCGTCTACCAAATTTTGTCATTGTTTATTCCAATTCTAAATTCTAAATAAATCCCAAACCAATATCATGTCTAATAATAATAATTAACTAATTCATCGCATACCAAAAATCAATAGTGCACATACGCATGAATTCCAAACCACAACATTCTCATATTACAATGATAATTCACGAAATTCATAAATTAATTCAAACATGCTTTCAAAAATAAATTCGAATTATTTTGGGTTGTCTTCAACCTTGGGTTCTCGCTTGTGCAGGGAAAAACTCAACGGGGTGTTCGGCCGGGCAAGGAAGGGATGGGTTCGGTGTCGGGCGGTGCTCTGGCTTCGGTCCATGACGGTGAGCTTCATCGGGGGGCAGGGCGCGGCTGCTCCAGTGGCTTGAGGCGCGGCCGAGTAGACGGACGGGTGGACGGGCGAGTGCGGGCGAGCTCCGGCGCGGCGGTGTCGACGAGCAGGGCGCCGCTCCGGTGAAACGGCGACGATGGCGAGCAAGGAGAGATAGAGAGAGGGGGCGAGCTTGTGTAGGGGAGGAAGAGCTCCATGGCGCGACCGGCTTTTATAGAGAGAGGGAGGGGAGATGGAGAGACACTGAGGGGATAGGGAGAAGCGCCAGCAGCTCCATTACTCGGATTAATGGAGGCGGCCATTTCTTCTGATGGCATCAATGGAGAGAAATGGGGGGAGAAGAGAGAAACTGGCGTCGATTTTCGGTTTGGGGTCGATGGCGCGGGCAGCCGGGTCGTTGGTCGGGCGCTCGGGTCAACGGGGAGTGCAGCGCTCGGTCGAGCGGGGCGCGTAGCGCACGCGCTCGGAATTGCCCTGGTGGTGGCGCGGCACGAGAGGGAAGGGGAGGGAAGGAGAGGAGGGCACCGTGGGGCCCACCAGGCGATGGCTGGGGAGGGAGGGGCGTGGCGGCTGGGCCTAATGGGCCGGCCTGGCCACGGTTAGGGTTAGGGTTAGGTTTTTTTCTATTTCTTTTCTATTTCAAAATATATTTTAAAATAATCCTAAAATTCATAATAATTATGCCAAGATTATTTATAACTAAAATATTTAGTTTTGGACTAATAATTATTATTTTATTTTATTGGATTTTCATTAAGAAGGAAATTCTACTAATTATCCAAAATCAAACATGAATAAAACCAAAATTATTCTCTATGCAAAATAAAAAAATCAAACATTAGAAAGAAAAGTTATTACCCTAATTATCATTAATAATACTAAATGTATTATTTTAGTTGATGGTTTTTATAGTGTCACAAACCGACCCCTCTTAAAAGAATCTCGTCCTCGAGATTAAGGAATTTCTGAGAATAACTTGGGAAATTCTGCTCTGAGTTCATCTTCTCTTTCTCAAGTGGCCTCATCTTCTGAATGATGACTCCACTGAACTTTGCACATGTTAATGACTTTACTTCGTGTAATTCTGTTTGATGTTTCCATAATTCTTACAGGGCACTCCAAACAAGTCAAATCCTCATTAACATTTAGTTCTTCCATGGGTAACTGTTCCTCCAGTACTCTCAAGCACTTCTTGAGTTGTGACACTGTAACACCTAATTTGTAAGAGATCATATTCAAAGGAGAAAAGTGTTTTCCTTTATTTATATGTGTGTATCGCATCCATTTGTCATCACATGTGAACACCACCTTCAAAATCAATTAATAAAAATATATATCACTAAACCATGGCATCATGCTGGAGTTTTTGTTTGTTTGTGCATTTAAATGTTCATAACAATAGCAACACCACAAATCAAAACATAATGAGAAAGAAATAGAATTGAAACCCAAATGCTAATTATGATTTGGAAATGAAAATGGGAAGAAGGAAAAAGAATATAAATATGAAGGAAATTTATATATTCCCAAAAGTAGTATTTCAAAAGTCACCATATAAGTTGAGGATAAAGTTTGCACAAAGGTTTCAATTAAATCTGAACTTAAATTGAATTTGAAAAAGGAGAAAAGGAAATAGAAAATAGAAAAAAGGGGAAACCTCACCTGGGCTCACTACACGATTTTGGCCCACCCGAGGAAGTCGTCTGCGCGGCTCAGACCTTTCTCTGCTTCACGCGCATAACCTGGTGGATCGGGTACCGACGGGTGGGCCTTGTTGTCGGTCTCACGGGTGAGCCGCTTGCTAGAATCACTGATGTCGTGGCCCACTCGTCAGAGGGAGTCGTTCCTTGTGCGCCGTGGATTACCAGCCTCCGTCTTCCTCGCGCTGTTGGGCGCAACAGCTCAACCGAGCTCGGTGGATCGTGCCCACCAAAATCAGACCGCATTGACCGCGCTGGGGTCGTATAAAGCGCTCGGTCGTCGACTCAATCCACTCGCCCCTTTCATCTTGCCTCCCCTCACCGTGCTGCATCCGAGCCTAGAACACCATCGCCGCGCGCCCGCGGCTGTTGTAGTGTGCTCGCTGCCGTCATCCTTACCCCTCTAGGTATTCCACTGACACCTTGCCCCATGTAGTTGCCTCAGTGCTCTCTGGTGCGCGTGCCCAAGTCATTGGGGAGGGCATTCGGTGGGCAGGCGCATCCTCAACACCGTCGCCACACGCGTCACGTCTCCGACCCGCTGTGCACCGCAATTCGCTCCTCCAATCGCCTAACTCTGGTGAGTATGCTGTGGACCGCCTTTACTTTCGTCCCGTGTCTGTGTAGCAGCCATTAGGTTCGAGTTTTAGGGAGTTTTGCCGCCTATTCCGGTTGCCGGCAATGGTGTCCGCCGCGGCCTCGTGTGTGCCGCTGCGCTCTCCCGTCGGATTAGGGAGGCGCGCTCTGCACCGTTGGATCCACCAGGAGCGGCTACGATTAGATCGTAGGTGTACCGGTTTGCAGAGTTGATCTGGCACGTCCGTTTTGGATCTGGCGAGCGCGATTCAATGTAGTTATTTTAAATTCGGTGCACTCACTAGGGATCGGACGACTGCGGTTGTATACTGGTTCGATGCATTCTAGATCTAATCGTGGGCGTCCGGTTAAGATCTAATGGTCCTGGCAAAACCTAGAGCGCTGAACATGTGTAAGTTGCAAAAGAGTCCCCGTGAAACAGAGAAATCAACCCGCCGTCCATATTCACTATGCACTGAGTCTTGGACATCTTACCCCGAGACCCCTAGACTTTCCAGGAATTGACGCCTAGTCTAGTGCTGATGTAAATTGATTAAATGAATTCGAAATTGGATTTTTAATATGAAAATAATTACTAGAACTTGATAAATTCATAGAAAATCCATACTTGGTCCAAATTAATCCATTCCACTTTCTAAATTTTTGTAATATTATCCTCTATCACTTAGAGTCTTTGTTTTGTCATGAAAACAGTAAGAAAAATAATTTCTCACTTAATCCTATTTTAAGCACATAAAACCTTTGGAAATTCATAATTTAATATCCATAACTCCAAAAATTATGATTCCTATTCCTAGGATTTTATTTTCATGTGTAGATTATTATTATGTATTTTGTTTACATGTTTGGTGTGATGTTAATTTTCTCTATACACTGTGCTTGTTTGTATTGTAGCGAGTAGAAGAACCTGTGACTGAGGATCCTAGTGACCAGCAGATAGATGCAGCTGAGCAGGAGCTCATTGAAGACAAGTTGTGTCCTTGACCACTTTTTACCCAATAATGTTCTTTAATATTACATATTCATGCATAGGTTAATTTTGATGGGACCCAATAGGTCACCCTAGATTATTCATCCCTTTTTACCTTGTTATCCCTGAATCACTTGGGTAGTTTTTGCTATTGCTTTACATGGTTTTGGGATAATCATTTATTATATCCATGTTCCAGTTATTTTGTTATTCTATTTATGTTCATGTCAAGATCATTAATGTTAATTGGAACATGGAGCTTAACTTGAGAAACACGTGCCACCACAAGGGTTTAATGGGATGCCCTTGGCCGACTAATTAGGAAAGCTAGTGGAAGACTACCTTACCCAAAAGGGACAAGGGCAGTAGGGGAGTTGCATGCAAGGAGGTTCTCGGGTTGATTTTTCTGTGATGGCCGTCAGACGGGGGATTCTTGCAAGTGCTCTTCCCATAAACTGTAGCGGGTTTTCGGAAGCTAGTGGAACTTTGTAAAGGCCTCGTAGTGTTGCCCTGCCTCGCTTCCTTGGTAGAGGTGTATGGGAGTCACGATCCCTTGGCAGATGGGTAACATGACTTGTGGGTATAGGGTACAACCTTTGCAGAGTGTAAAACTGGTATACTAGCCGTGCTCGCGGTCATGAGCAGCTCAGGACTCTTGCATGATTAATTTATGTAACTTAAATTCAATTTTGTCATTTGCATATGCATGGGTTTATTATTAATTTTGTTCTATTACTTTATTTAAGGTTTGGTATTTAATTACATTTAGTAACTACTAATAAAATTTTGACCAACTAATTAAAAGCAATGCTGAGCTTTAACCACTGTTGTTGATTAGCCTTATACATCACATGAACTCCCACCTTTGGTGAGTTCATGTCCACTGGTTCCCCACAACTTGTTGATCTATGATCATGTGTGAGCTCGCCCTTGCTGTCTCACACCCCCCATAGGAGAAGAACAGGTAGTTCAGGAGGAGCCACAAGGCGAGGAGTTTGATCTGATCTAGGTGGCGTTTCCCAGTTGACTTTTGTGCCAAGGATGATCCTTAGTTCGTTTTATATTTATATTTTATTTTGTATTAAGACTTCCTCTATGTAATAAATACTCTGATGTTATTGTGACATTTTTCTCTATACACTATGTTATTATATATGTTGTCTTCTTGGCGCATGTATGAGATGCACCCGGCTTTGTCCCTTAAAGCCCGGGTGTGACAGACACGTGAAATATGTCATGCACATCCAACAAACTATCAGGTAGCTCTAACTGGTACGCTACTTCACCTTTTCTCTCCAAAATCTTGAATGGCCCAATGTAGCGAGGAGATAATTTTCCCTTATCCTTAAATCTTTTCATTCCTCTCATTGGTGAAACTTTAAGGTATACGAAGTCTCCTACTTCGAATATCAACTCTCTTATTCTATTATCAGCATAGCTTTTCTGTCTTGAATGTGTTGTCTTCAAAATTCTATCTGATAATCTGCACTTGCTTTTCTGCTTCTTGGAGAATTTCTGGACCAAATACTTGACTTTCTCCGGTCTGATTCCAATAAAGCGGTGTTCTACACTTCCGTCCGTAAAGTGCTTCAAATGGTGCCATTTTTAGACTTGCTTGATAGCTATTGTTATATGAAAATTCTGCATCACAAAAACTTTTATCCCAGCTTCTACCATGCTTTAGAGCGCAAGCTCTTAGCATATCTTCCAACACTTGGTTTGTTCTTTCCGTTTGCCCATCCGTTTGCGGATGATAAGCTGAACTAAAGTTTAGCTTGGTATCCATGGACTCATGTAGTCTTTTACAAAAGCGCGAGGTAAACTGGGTTCCTCGATCCGATACGATCTTCTTCGGTACTCCATGCAAACAAACAATCCTCCACATGTATAGTTTTGTTAACTGGGCTCCTGAGTAAGTTGTCTTCACAGGTATAAAATGTGCCACTTTAGTCAACCTGTCTAATATGACCCATACCGAATCATAGCCATCCCGAGTACGGGGTAGTCCAACTATGAAATCCATACCGATTTCTTCCCATTTCCATTCTGGTACCTTGAGAGGTTGTAGTAATCCTGCTGGTCTTTGGTGTTCGGCTTTAACTCGCTGACACACGTCACACAGGCCAACATGAGTAGCAACATCTCTTTTCAAACCGTACCACCCATACTTTTCCTTTAGATCCTGGTACATCTTTGTGCTTCTAGGGTGAATAGAGTAGGCCAAATCATGAGCTTCTCTCAAAATAAGTTGGTGTAGGTGTTCAATTTCCGGTACATAGATTCTCTTTTTAAACCATAGTGTGCCTTGTTCATCTTCCGTGAAATCTGGGCTTTACCCAAACCAATCAAAGTTTTAATTTCCTTAATTTTCTCACCGGATTCCTATCCTTTACGAATCTCTTGTTCCAAAGTAGATTCAACTTCCATAATTGTTGCTTCCATATTAATTAGCATACCAAGGTTGAGTTGCTCCATTTCCCAGCACAATTCCTATGACATCAAATGAGTGGTGATGTTGTTCACTTGACCCTTACGACTCAAAGCATCAACCACTAAATTTGCTTTTCCTGGGTGATATTGTATTTCCAAATCATAGTCTTTGATCAACTCAAGCGATCTTCTCTGTCTTAGGTTGAGTTCTTTCTGAGTGAATATATATTTCAAGCTTTTGTGATCTATGAAGATTTTGCACTTGTTTCGAATCATATACTGTCTCCAAATCTTCAAAGCATGCACTATGGCAGCTAGTTCCAAATTATGCGTAGGATAATTCTTCTCATGCTTTCTCAACTGTCTTAAGGCATAGGCTATTACTTTTCCTTCTTGCATTAGCACACATCCAAGTCCAAGGTGTGATGCATCGCAATACACATCAAACCCTTTGTGAATGTCTGGCATTACCAATATTGGTGCAGTGGTTAACCTTTTCTTGAGTTCTTCAAAACATTTCTGGCATGCTTCATCCCACTTAAACTCTTTACCTTTCTCCAGTAGTGAGGTAAGAGGTTTCACTAACTTGGAGAAACCTTCAATAAATCTTCTGTAGTATCCTGCCAATCCAAGAAAACTTCTGATCTTGGACGCATCCTTTGGTTGCTTCCAATTTAGTATTTCACTTATCTTTCCTGGATCTACTTTAATTCCACCATCAGTAACAATATGTCCTAGGAAAGCAACTTCCTTCAGCCAAAAATCGCACTTCGAGAACTTTCCATACAATTGGTTGTCACGAAGCTTTTGTAGGACTAGTCTTAGATGATCTTCATGTGTTTCTTCATTCGGAGAGTATATCAGTATGTCATCAATGAATACGACCACAAATTGATCCAGATATTCCATGAATACTTCATTCAATAAGTTCAAAAAATATGCCGGTGCATTAGTCAGTCCAAACGACATGACCAAAAACTCATATAATCCATATATCGTAGTGAAGGCTGTCTTGGGTACATCTTCTGCTCGAATCTTTAACTGACCATATCCCGACCTTAGATCTATCTTTGAGAATATCTTAGCTCCCTTCATCTGATCAAATAAATCTTCAATCTGAGGTAATGGGTATTTATTCTTAATTGTTACTTCATTCAAACTTCTATAATGAACACACATTCTCCTCGAACCATCTTTCTTGCTCACAAATAGAACTGGGGCTCCCCAAGGGGATGAACTTGGGCAAATGAAACCTTTTTCTAGTAATTCTTCTATTTTTTCTTCAATTCAACTAAATCTTTGACATCCATTCTATAAGGTCTTTTTGAGATAGGTGCTATTCCGGGTAATAATTCAATAGAAAACTCTATATCACGGTCAGATGGCATACCTGGTAATTCCTCCAGAAATACGTCTGGGTACTCACACACTACCTTGATATTTTCTAGGGGCTTTTCTTCCAAGTGATTTACCATTATCTCTCCTTTTGCATCTGTTGACATATCTGTACTAACTTGGATTCTTTCACCCTATGGACTTGTCAACATAATTGTTCCTTTGGCACATTGTATCACTCCATCACAACTTTTCAACCAGTCACATCCAAGAATCACATCAATACCATTGGATCCTAGGACCACTAGGTTGACTAGAAAATCTATTCCTTGAATCTTGAGGTTAACATTGAGGCATGAGTGTGTGGCCTTCATGTCACCTCCCGGTGAACTAATATGTAACATCTTCTTAAGAGGGTACTTTGGTATGTTATGTTTTTCCACGAATGACTCAGTTATAAATGAATGCGATGTTCTAGAGTCAAATAAAATAGAAGCACGTATGGAGTTGATAAGAAACATACTATACACCACGTCGGCATCCTTAGGAACTGATTCCGCGGTGACATGATTAACCCGTCCTCTATTCTGGTTCTGCGGCGTTTTGTTCTACGCAGATCCACGAGCGGGGGTGTTCTGGTCAGTTCTCTATCCACTGTTCTTCTGAGGTGTCTGTTGGTTATGCCTTGGGCAGTTGTTAGCATAATGGACAAGCTCATCACACTTGAAACAGTCATTGGGTTGGACTGGTGCGTTGTTGCTTTTGGCCTGTGTGTTCACTGCGCCACCTTGATGAGTCTGTGAATTCCCACTAGACCTTTAGTTGGTCTGAGAGTTGTTCCTCTGTTGATTCTGACTTTGATTGCTTCTCTGGCCTTGTTGTCCAGAGCGTTGCACTTGATATTTGTTTCTACCCTGATTTCCAGAGCGAAACTGAGAACCCTGCGAGTTGTTCGGGTGTGTGTTCCTGCTAGACTGACCTTGAAACTTCCTTTTGTGGTCAGGCAGTTCCCTTCTTTTGCTTTCAAGGCCAATTGCCTTGTTCAGTAGAGTCAAGAAGTTGGGGAAGGTATGGCTCTATAGCTGATAGTTCAGTGGTCCAATCAAACCTTTTATGAAATGCTCTTGGCGCTTCTCGTCAGTATCCACTTCTTTCGGTGCGTAGTGTGAAAGCTGGGTGAAGAGATCATGGTACTCACTGACGATCATATTCCCTTGAGTGAGGGAAAGGAACTCCTTCTTCTTGAGTTTCATAATCCGGAGGGAATATGATGAGCGAGGAAGTTCACTTGGAACTCCTACCAGGTTATAGTATCCGCATTGGCGTGTGCCGCTCTGTGAAGGCATCCCACTAGTCGGACGCGGCTCCCTTGAGTCTTCCCGAGGCGTACAAGACCTTTTCCCGGTCATTGCATTGGGTGATATCCAACTTCTTCTCGATAACCTTGAGCAAGTCCTCGGCATCCAAAGGATCAACCGCATGAGAGAAAGTTGGCAGTGATGGCTCATAAAATGTCGATGCTTATCTCTAGCCGGGGGTACATTCTGTTGTTGCTGCTAGTTCTATTGATTCTACTGGTTTAGCTAAATCTGTTGTATAGACGTAGTGAGTCCCTGCAAAAGCTGCATCTGAGCTACGATAAACTACTCCATGTTAGGGTTCGATGGTCGTGGTGGTGGTGGTATCTGCTGACCACACTGGTTCCTATTATTGTTGGGTCCTGAACGAGCGTTCACCATCTGGTTGGTTAGAAAGTGAAATTCTTAGAGAAGTGAGGAGTAATAAAGATCTAGAGGGGAATAACTTAAATTTATTTTCTTATATGCTCTTATGGCCACCATTCCATAAGACCATTGCACTCAAACAAAAATCCAAATCAAACATTGCAACCAATACCATCACATGGTTGTTATTATTATAACGATAACTTATAAAAGAGTATTCATCGTCTGACGCGAAAACTATCTTATTACAACATATAACTTAAAATTTCAAAGCAGCCTAGTGATGGATCCGGGCTCCCCATAGCGAATCCTCTTGCAGGGAGGGGACAACGCCATGGTGGGAACCTGGGCTTCAGGGGGATCCCGTCCTTGAAGCTGAGCATCCAGGGCTGCAATCCTGGCATGGGCATCCTCCAGCTCCAAGTGGACCCTAGAGAGATCCAAGGTGGCACTGTCTAGGTTGGTGTTAAGACCGGCCACTACACCAGCTAGGATGTTGAGGCGATCCTCACCAGCTCCACCTGGAATGATGCTGGTCTGGCTTCCTCCACTTAGACGCAGAGGAAGATGCCTGAACTTCGTGTCATGTAACTGCTGTCGGTAGGTGTGGCTGAGAGACCACAAAGTTTGTCTGGCAGCATCGCTGACCGAAGTAGCGTAGGTGGATAGCGGTGTTAGGGACTCATGTGCTGATAGAGTCCTGAACCCCCTATCCCTTGCATCCATCACCCTAACATGAATGCGAGTGATGTAGTAGCAAGCCCAAAGAGGCTCGCACACTTGCCTTGTCCCGTACAAGGGTCGGACGTAGGTTCCCAACGCATGCAGCACGTCTTGCAGCAGGTTGGGGAAGTGCCTCATCTCGAACATTGATGTGTAATGTTCGGTGATAGGCCCAAACCCCATGAAGTAGTCCTGCTGAACGTCGTTGGCCTCTTTGTTGACATTCTCCTCGTCATCTTCTTCGTTGTCGTCATCTTCATCATCATCCCCAGAGTCGTCCGGGTCGTTGCCTCCAGGTGTAGAAGCTTGAACGGCTGGTGCAGGCGGTGCTGAGGTTGATGACCTAGCTGCAAAGGCCAGTGACTCTGCCAACGGGGTGGGCATCGGCAGAAGTTCCTCCGAGCTGTCCTCCAAGATGACTCCATGCTCCACTCGAATGGGATCCACTGGATCTTCCTCCACTGCCACCGGGTAGACAGGAACTTGCCGAGGCAAAGGGGCGTAGTTGGTGTTGACTCGAGTGGTTTGGAGGGTACGAACCATCTACAAGAGAAAATGTCAACTCAGTAGAATTTTTAAAGAGGTAAGGCTATCAAAATAATTTTATAAGAATGAAATTAGCAAGTTTTGAACAAACTAGGCTTTCCATTTCTAACTAGTCTAACGACCTAGGGTTAGCATAGCTTTGATACCACTTCTGTCACACCCGGTTTTGGGGGCAGAACCGAATGCATAGCATATGTGTGCCAAGATCCATTTTCCACACATATGTTGATGTCACAAGTGTAATATGTCAAAAGAAAATGCAATAAAAGCGTAAAGAGAGTAGTATAGTCTTTATTACAACATCCAGATAGTAGCATCTTAAAATGTATAATCAAAGTAAAGCGAAAATAACATGGGTAATCTCCCACAGGAAGATGACCGGCGCATCGTTAGACTCAGTATTCATCGAAATCTCCATCAAGGTCTTCTTCATCACCCTCTGATGAAAATATTAGCAAGGGTGAGCTCACTTATGGTCGGGGCTCAGCAAGTGGGGGAAAAATTAATGCAAGTTTAACAAGGTAAGGCTAAGGTTAAGCGGTAAGCATTTTAGTTGGTCAATATTTTATTAGCAACACATGTCTTACTAATAAGTGTGTATCCCAAGTATCCCATATAAACAAAGGTATAAGAGTATATCAAAAACACTTAAGTAAAACCAATTAAGCAAACCATTGGCAGATCATCAGATCTTGATTGATTGTCCATCTTTAAGTTCAATTACCATGTGAGGGTCCAGGTTGCTCTTAACCGTGAGCACGACTGACATATCAGTTTTACACTCTGCAGAGGTGGTACAACTTTACCCACAAGCCATATATCCCATCTAGCCTGGGTTGATCGGACCCATAAACACTAGCAAGGTGAATGGCTAGGGATCCATTATGAGGCTTTCACAAAATACACTTAATACAAAGCAACCTGCTAAGGTTTCCAAGTCGGTGTGGAGGCCCTCTAGGCGAGGTACCTTAGCCAAGAATATGTCCTCATGTTAACGTGAGCTGCCACCATTGCCGCTCCGCCTCTTGCCCATATTTCAGGTAAGGTTGCTAGGTACTAAGCATATAAAGCTAATTACCAAAGCCAGAGCCATGATAGCACTCGTGGTTGCACTGTTATCCTGGGTGGTCACTCCATGTTCAAATTAATATGAAATAATCTTGTTTAACCATCGAGTTAACATCATAATACCAATTTCATTTCTGGAACATTAATATAAATGAGTGACATCAAAATTATCAAGTTGAGCGGTAGCAAAAATTTGCAAAGCATAGTATTTTCCTAGGGTAATCAAGGAATACAGTTGGTAAATCTAGAAAATCCTTAATTAGGCAAATCCCATCAAATTATGCAATATATCCAAATAGTAAACATTATTATATGCATTAATTGGGTACAAATAGAATATGCAGAGGGAGAATCCACTTGCCTTGCTCGAAAGTTTCGTGTGGGTCGTCCTCGAACGAGTTGGGTTCGTCTACCTCACAGTCCACTTCTAGCATCAATTTGCATATCATACATACAATAGAATATGTATGTGGCGGAACCACCCAAATTATTCCAACTTAAGTGCCTAAGTCCCACCTTAGAGGCTAGACCACACTTAAATAGGAATAACACGTCAGTCCCTCGGATCTAGTCCGACGAGGCCACTAACAGGATCAAGTACCACGTACTCACTCGATGGTGAGGCACAGAGCAAATACAATAAAGCATAAAACCAACATTAAGGAGTAATTAGTTTATTACAACATCATCGGAGTGTTAACAAAAGCAATGATCATTGCTCGAAGTGCAACGGAATGAAACTAACGATAAATAAACGGATAGATGGGGAAGCCTGTCCCATCACTCCTCATACTCCTCCTCTCCCGAGGTAGGGTCCCACTCGACTGTCCAGCCTGGTGGCAAGATGGATGGCCAAGTCACTCCAGCAACCATGTCCTCCAGAGAACCTGTAAAATTATGCCACAAGCAAGGCTGAGTATACTAATACTCAGCTAGACTTACCCGGTGTGAGGAGTCTACTCCTCTACCTCTAGACATGCAGCTGTTTGGCTGAGGGGTTTGGATTGCCAAAAAGCACTAGCTGAGTCTAAAATCAAGTTTTAGCTTTTTCAAGTTTTAGTGTGACTCTCTTAAGACTAAATGTGTACCTATCTAACCATACATGGTATCAAACATTTAGCATTCAACATCTTTTACCAAGTCAACCCATTTCCACTTGTTACTCAATGCAGTACAATGGATCAAGCAGTCTCATTAGCTGCGAGAAGCAGACGATTCGAATCGAGTTTTTATCCTTGCAAGGTAAACCTAAACACACGACGTGGCGAGGCATTCCGTCCCCACACACATCAACCGTCCCAATCGATTCCCCGTCAACAGAACAGGGCTCACCGCCTTGGCGTACAATGCCTCACTGACCCCGACTGCCGTCGTGCAGTGACCGCACTTAAACCCACCATAACCAGAATGGGAGACCACGTCTCAGGTCGCGTTAGGGGTAAAGTCTGCTGCCAGGTTCACTCAGGTACTAGACTTACCGATTTACCATATTTGTCGGCATGTGTTTAGTACGTTCAAACGCTTGACACAGGTATCCGCACGTTAATCCTTATTCCAATTCCCGCCTCGTGAACAATGCATCCCCATGGATCCGTGTCCACAGACCATCATCATTCTGTTATCAAGTGGATACAACCAATTCCTGACCTCGCGTGAGTGCTAGAAAGATCACTCGACTTCTACCAAGATCCATAATTAGCAAAGCAGCTACTCGACCTAGCATACTAGTATCCATCACAAAGGAAATCTTGAGTTCATGCAACTAGGGTTTCAGTCAACTCCTACACTTAAGTGCGCAGTACAAGCCTACAAACATTAAGTGCAGTAAAATAGCATATATAAACGGTTATGCATAAAACCGGGGCTTGCTTTCCAAAGCTGGGGCAGGCAGATCCTCGAGGGTAGGCTCCGGTGCTGAATCCTGGGCTACCTCCTGAGCAACTTCTTGCTCCGGCACGAGGATGTATTCCCCGTCGGTGAGATTACAGTCTATCGAATGCAATGCATGAGATATATGCATAAAAATGATATGAACAATTGTAAAGGTTATGCATAGTAAAACAGTATTAAATTTAGTGTTTCTCTCTAGGGTTCCTTTTTTGGATATACTTAGGGGTTTTGTATTTTCATCTATTTCTCCCAAAGTTTCCCTTTCTCTTTCTACTAGCTCCTTATCAAGCAGTTTTTAACTATCATGGTTAGTTAACATTTTTCAAAAATGTCATAAAAATTTCAGTGGGTAAGTATTGACAATTGTGGGTTCTTCTAAAAATTTGAGGTGGAGATTAATTCAGACACTACTTGTGCAAAATTAACAAAATCAAGTGTAGAAGGGCATTTTTACACTATAGCTACGATTTAAGTGAGGTCTCTGTACCAAATTTTATTTTTATCCAGATTCTTAGGTGATATTAGGCCTCTGTGTTAAAAATCACAGAAAAAGACCTACTGGATATTTAGTTGTGATTTTCTAAAGTTTAATGCCAAAAAGAGTACTTATAACTAACTTGTTATTTGAATAATATCAAACAACAGAACTCATATTTTTCCTATATTCATAATAACAAAATATTAGCTATCCCAAGGTTTGGGGCGTTTTCTCCTCAGGATTATTTTTCTAAGGTTTTCCCTAAGTTTTCCTTGTTTCCATGAAATAAAAGGTAGTGCACTTCTTGTGTACTAAACAAGGATCTAACAAAATTTTCCAGTGAACTACATTAAATAAGTGAGCTAGCAAAAATGTGGTTGCCCCCTAGTCCTTGCTTTAAATCCCCTTTTCTATTTTTCTTAACTTTGAGCCAAAATAAGTTTAGATGGTAAATCCTTCCTTAATTTGGTGTACTGAGGGATGTACTATTTTTAAAAAGATTATGGATTGATTAAGTACTTCTCTGATTTTCCCTCTTTTATTTAGCTTTTGGCCAGAACACTATTTAATTCCAAACTTTAAATTCTTCTGCAACACTTAGGGTGTTTTGTATTTTTCCTAAGTAGTTCACATTATTCAAAACCTAGCAAAATTGGTTTGACTCAAATCGGGTGAATAAAACATAAGTTATGAATTTTACAAGCTCTATTTGTATTAAATTTAGAAATGTTTAAAAGGTTTTCTGGAAAAACCAGTTTACACTGAGGACCCTAGGCTTTTCCTAAACCAACTCTTTAACTTATAACCCTGCGCAACAATTTATCTGAGTCTCTGACATTTCAAAAACCCCCCTGACTTCTATTCCTTCTTCCCTAAGGTCCCTCCCCCTTTTGAATAGTACCCGCGGAAAGAAAAAGGGTGGCGCGGCTTACCGGCGGCGAGGGAGGTCCGGTGAAGGGTGGGGTTGGCTTCGGGAGGTCCTTGCGGTCACAATGAGGTACGACTCGACGATGGTGATGGCCGGAATCGGCTGGTCCACGTGCGCAGGCGGGCGAGCTCATCGGCGGCGAGTGCTCCGGCCTATCCACGGCAATATAGGTCAATCCAAGGGCATGGGAAGCTTCACGGGGTGCTAATGAGTCGACCCGTGCAAGGAATCGGAGAATAACTCACCGTGGAGCTCGGTCTACGTTCGCCGGCGGTCGAGTGAAGTCCGGTGACCTTGATCCGGTGTCTCCGGCGAGGCAGAGCTCGATTCCTCGCTCTGGGAGCTTCACCGAGGCACGCAGAGTCTCTCTCGAGGGTTGGACGGGGCGGGGGATGGCTCGGTTGGCTGGTCTACGGTGGCGGGTGCTTGGGCAGCCGCTGGCACGCGGTGTGCAGGGCAAACTCCGGCGATCTCGTGCTCCGGTGAGGTCGAGAGCGCGCGGGGGCGTACGGCTGAAGCCTTGGCTAGCTTTATAGGTGCGGGTGCGGGGCCATGGCACGGGCTCAGCTTGGCGCGACGCGGGGCGCGCGGGTTCATGCGCTGGGCGTGCTCTGGCGAGTTCAGTGCGCGTCGAACACGTGGAGGTGTTCTTCTGCCCATGTTCAAAAGCTTGCTGAGATCGCAAACGTGCAAATCTTGGCAAAAATCCGGCGCAGACCTCTTCCTGGCACCTATGGCTATCTCTTGTATGTGAGTTCCAAGCAGAGATAAGCCCTAGGTCAGAAGATTTGCGGATGCCAAATCTGGGTTGTCTCACTGTCAACCCCGAGACAAAAGTGATGTCAAATCATGTCAAATGGTTTTGGCTCGAGTTCAAATTTTTCCAGTGGTTTCCTTAGGTAGTTTGGCACCTTTTTGGTATTCAGACCAAGTGGTTTTGGCACCATTTACTAAGTGAACACGTCTGATCTTTAGATTAGGGTTAAATTTTGACTTAGAGAAGATTAGAGAGCTCTAGTGTGCTCTCTTCTTAAGGAGTGGATTTGGGGTCTTTGAGGGGCCTTTTTTGTAATGTTTCCCCTCTGCATTTTGTAGATTATAATGTTACTTAAACTTTGGTTAAGTGTTAACTTATGATTTGCACATTTGCTTAACCTTTCCCTTAAACCAGGGTTTTGGGAGTTAAGGGCTCAAGAAGAGTCTAGGGTTTAATCTTCTCTTGCCCAAGGTGATAATTGCATAATGCTTGTGTAATGCCTTTGTCATTAACATTCTTAGTTAATCCAAGGGTTTCCAAGGTTTTGGGGCTCCCTCTCCTCCACTTAACACATGTGATAACAAGTCAGGGGCACAAGTAGGGCCTTGGTAACACCTGGGGTGTTACAACGTACGCCAAATAAATAAAGATACACCAGTACAGGGGTAATCATTCACCATTACATTCACATTCATACATCACACTTAACACATACATAAATACGTCTTAAAGCGTAAATACTTATTAATTCATTATGACTATTACTGTGAGTCATTATTGATGAAATTATGAGTAGGTGGCTATAATACTAGTTTTATGTAGTATAATATGTATTAACATTCTTTATGAAAAATAAAGGCTAATTATTTTCTTCATTACTAATAATAGACTGATAAATTTTATTCCTTTTATTTCTAAGTAGAATTTATGCGTATAGCTAAAAATGGTTTATTTATGACTCTTCTAACATTAATATTCTAAGAATCAATATAAATCACTAATTGGACTTTTAATAACATAATCATGTTTATTATGACATAAACAAGTATTTTACTAATTCTAAGAAATTAAGTGCTATACTTATGAACACATTTTATTTTAGGCTAGTAAGAATCTATTTTCATTATGACTACTGATATTCTTTTAGTTTTCTCCTTTCTTTCTAACAGGAAATATCATTAATAATAATCGGACATCAAAACATCTAATAACATATGACATTTGTATTGCTATGAATTCTATACCATTTACTAATTCCGTGCTCAAGAATTTCCATTGTTTATTTAGTGAGCCTAAATGAACCTATGATAATCAATTTCTAGATAACTTCTAAAATCCAAACTCTAGTGTTCTTACTACTAACACGCGTGTACCAAATTTTTTCATTCTTTATTCCAATCCTAAATTCTAAATAAATCGCAAGCCAATATCATGTCTAATAATAATAATTCACTAATTCATCGCACACCAAAAATCAATAGTGCACATACACATAAATTCCGAACCACAACATTCTCATATTACAACGATAATTCACGAAATTCATAAATTAATTTAAACATGATTTCAAAAATAAATTCAAATTGTTTTGGGTTGTCTTCAACCTTGGGTTCTCGCTTGTGCAGGGAGAAACTCGACGGGGTGTTTGGCTGGGCAAGGAAGGGATGGGTTCAACGTCGGGCGTTGCTCCGGCTTCGGTCCACGGCGGCGAGCTTTGTCGACGGGCAGGGCACAGCCGAGCAGACAGACAGGCGGACGGGCGAGCGAGGGCGAGCTCTGGTGCGGCGTCGTCGACGAGCATGGCGTGGCTCCGGCGAAATGGTGACAATGGCGAGCGAGGAGAGCTAGAGAGAGGGGGCGAGCTTGGGTAGGGGAGGAAGAGCTCCATGGCGTGGCCAGCTTTTATAGAGAGAGGGAGGGGAGAGGGAGAGATGCCTATGGGAGAGGGAGTAGCGTCGGTGGCTCCATTACTCGAATTAATGGCAGCGGCTGTTTCTTCTCATGGCATAAATGGAGAGAAATGGGGGGGAGAAGAGAGAATCCGGCGTCGGTTTCCGGTTTGGCGTCGAGGGCACGGGCTGCCAGGTCGTCGGTCGGGCGCTCGGGTCGATGGGGAGTGCGGCGCTTGGCCGGGCGGGGCGTGTAGTGTGCACGCGGAATTGCCCTGGCGGCGACGTGGCTTGGGAAGGAAGGGGATGGAAGGAGAGGAGGGCGTGTTGGGGCCCGCCTGGCGACGGGTGGGGAGGGAGGGGCGAGGTGGCTAGGCCTAATGGGCCGGCCTGGCCGCGGTTAGGGTTAGGGTTAGGTTTTTTCTATTTCTTTTCTATTTCAAAATATATTTTTAAATAATCCTAAAATTCATAATAATTATGCCAAGGTTATTTATAACTAAAATATTTAGTTTTGGACTAATAATTATTATTTTATTTAATTGGATTTTCATTAAGAAGGAAATTCTATTAATTATCCAAAATCAAACATGAATAAAACCAAAATTATTCTCTATGCAAAAGAAAAAAATCGAACATTAGAAAGAAAAGTTATTAACCTAATTATCATTAATAATCCTAAATGTATTATTTTAGTTGATGGTTTTTATAGTGTCACATTGACCCGCGGCCACATAGGTTAATCGCATGTCAAAATCACAAACTTCAAGCATATTTTGAGTCACCATCCATGTTTTACCTATATATCTCACTTGTTCATCAGGAGAAAGTGTAACTCGAATATGAGTTCCATCAAGAGCGCCAATGCAATTCTTGAAGTGTGAATATGCTTTCTTATCCTTCCGAATCCTCTTGTGCACAATGCTAAAATTAGGATTTGTTGGTCTCAAATAATCCATAGCCATTGCAAGTACACATTCTAGAACTTCATGAAATTTTCGACTAATGGTTTCGCTGGAGTGCTTAAACTTGTTTTGACTTCTTCTATTGGACTCACAACCACCACAAATGAAAAGGAAGATGGAAAGCATTTCATTAGTGTTCATGTGCTTTGATGGTTTTAGGCCATACCTCTCAATTAATACATCATGAAGATCAAATAAAATATATTTGTTCATATGTAACATCATGTGACATTCACCAAGAGTGTTTATAGTTTCCATAAGCCACCCCATGCCCCTGAGTTGTGATATCCTTGGTGGTGCTTTATCCATGTAAAAGTCCACATAAGCTTGAGCTAGTTTACCACACTTTTCTACCATGTTCAAAAAAATTTATCATCATCACTAGAGTCACCACTCTCACTTGCAGACATCTATACAAAACAATTTGAACAACTTTATGCAATAATATAATATGAATAAGTGACACAAATTTGGTTCCAATTCAGTTTTGCATTAACGACAAAATTACATTGGTTCCACATGATGAAACTCAAGTTTAAGCAAAAAATTACATTGGCATTACCAACTGGAAAAGAAAAAAACACAGGATATAAGCGATAATAGTCACTGAGGACCACTTCTATTTTGCATGCTTGTCATTATATTTCCTCCTCAACCAATTGAACCTTATCTCATTAATAGGTAAAGTCATAAACATCTCCCTCTGCTCTTTCTTCACAAACAACTTAGAAGCAATGTAATGCTCATTTGTCTCATAGCCAGCACCACAAGCAATAACAATTTCCACTGCTTGATCAATAGAATATTTTCCCTCTTTCTTGGCAACAAATTCATTGGCCGAGCTAACCATGCTTGAGACTGCTTCTTGGATGAGGAGTCCATTTATTGTCTTAGCTTTCTTTCCTTTTCCTTGAACTAGCCTAGCCAACCTTTTCCCACTACCTAGACATGGAGTGCTAGCATTGTCTTCATTATCTTGAGTTTTAGGAATGAATTCCTCATCGTGTGTTTCAAACATTGGTGTTGTTGGTCTCTTGTTTATGATTGCTGAATTGCAAAACAAGGCAACACAAATGTTACATGCAAAGGACCTTTGTCCTTCGAAGCATCAAATCCTTTCGGGTTTGATGGTTCTCGAATGAAGGTTATGAAGAATATGTCTTCATAATTCACAAATATGAAAATGTATCTTCAAATGTAACATTATAATAATTATTTATATCATATCAAACATTAAATAACATTGAAGTTTGTATCATATATTGACAAAGTATACATGATATATATATTACATTTGTACCTTCGGCTTGCTCGAAGGTGAAAGTCAATGTACAATCCCCATCTAGCATGAACAGTACGGGGGTACTGTTCATCTATTTATAGGTATGGGACACAGACTGAGCAAAAATACATTTGTAACGCTGACATATACACATAATCCTAATACAAACATCAGGGATTAACGAGTCTTTTCCTCTTCGGCTCATCATCGTGTTTGACCTTCATAACCACCTTGAGCCAAAGTTGCCATCCTTCAGCGCTTCATGCATGCTCGTTGCAGCTTCGGCATTCAGTCTCGTTGCTTATAGGCAATTTCTCCATCCTGAGGACCTTCAGCATAGAAGGAGACCCACAACAGTAGCACCTTTGCGGTGCTAGGTTGTTTTTTGATAACGAGCTGGATCCACGAAAAACACGAAGGCTTCTGAATGCCGAAGGTCCGAAAAACACCTTCCCTAAGCTTGTTATTAAAAATGAATAAAATTTTATGGTCTTTGCCGGTCCACCGATCAGTCAGTATGCACGATACGACGGTTCGCCTTTTTCACCTGCAAGGCTATATAAACAGATGAGTTGGTGAGAAGTTACCACGGCATTTATTGCTATTGAGTCATTGTGCTGTTGAAATTTTTAACTGAAGCTGAAGCTTTCAGTTTTCTGTACACTTGCTGTGTAACCTTCATACATTCGCCAAGTTAGTTGAAATTTAGCTTCGTCTTAAGGACTGAAATGGCTAGGATTAGGTCTACTGCTAGACTATCAAACGAAGGTGAGGATACTGAAGAAACTGAGACGACCCCCATCTCAGAAGTGATGAGACGTTCTGGGCTAGTTGTTCAAGAGGGAGAAGAGGTTATTCTGGAGAAGGATGATGCTATTGCCGAAGCTGCTAGTGATGATGATGAGGATGATGGCATTTTGAGTCCAAGAAAACCTAGCCATATTGAATTTGGAAAATCCACCATGAAGGCGGAAGACTTAGTTTTAATGAAGAAGCTTGGATATTTTGGGAAAAATGATGACGAATTATTGCGGTTTGCGAGAGATGAAATAATTCTAGAGCCAAGAGATGACGAAGTTGTTGTTTTTAAGAGATTCTTCAAGGCAGGGCTTCGGTTTCCTTTTTATGAAATGATCGATAATTTTTTGAAAAAAATTGAAATATATCTTCATCAACTAACTCCAAACGCTATAGTTAGGCTTAGCGTGTATATCTCGGCTTTACGAAATCAAGAAAAAGTGCTAACGCCGAAGGATTCTATAGAGTCCACGAGCTTCATTATTAGACCAAAGCAAGGGTAGATGGTCTACATAAAAACTTTGGATGCTACAATTTTGCATACCAGAAAGACACAAAGACTCTAGTGATTGGTTATCACACCAAGTGGCCTACCGGTTGGACAAATGAATGGTTTTATGTAAAAGATTATGAGAAGAAAAGGGAAAAATCATGAGCATGGTGATGAGTCCCTTGAAATTAAGCTTTGGCATGACGAGGCCATTGTGCAACATGCAACTTGGCTCCCCATGCCAATTAGCCGAAGTGGAATTCAAAGTCGTGGTAGAGCACATTAGTACTCAAGATTTGGTGCAAGAATATTTGGCTAACAAAACCTTTCCAACATCTGGTGGGTGGGGAATGCCGAAGAAGGATGAAAGGAAAAATTTTGAGCTTGTTTGGTTTCCATACCGGTTCAAGTTTTAGAACACTTTCAGCAGCCACTGTGCCGAATGGTTGGAAATGATAGAGACAATGTGCAATGAGATCCTTGGAAATTATACGAAGAAAGAGGATCAATTGATGACAGCTGCCTTCGGTACTCGAAAGAAACGAAGGCTGAACAGGGTAATGGACGCCCTTGGCTTTGAGTACCCGGACTATGAAAGGCTTGACAAAGAAGCTGGGGAGCGAAGAAAAAGAGAATTGTAAGCATTTTGAAAAGGCAAGCAATCTGATCCATTGAAAAAGACAAGCAGAGGTCTGCTTCAAAGAAACAGAAAATTTCAGTGAAGCCGAAGATTTTGGCTCCCAAGAAGCGAAAGTCCTCAACTCTAGCCCCTATCAAGGGGAAGGTACAAAATTCACGAGAGAAGATTGCTAGAACCTCTTTGTCCTCTTCCATTGGCGTAACAGAAATCCTAAAGATAATGACTGAACCCTTCCTGTTTGTTATGCTAAGTCCTCTAGGGTCAGATCTGACTAGCTTATTGCAGTTAAAGGAGAAGGGGGTTGAAAATGGTGCGGAAGAGGAGAAGAAGACTGCTTCGGCGACTGGGAGAAATGGGGGTGGTCAAAAGAAACGACACATGATGGTTGTGATGAGGGCCATCCATAAGACCCCACCCCTGGTCTCGATAGAAAAAATTGCTACCCCCGCCGATGCCGAAGCTGATGAAAATGGACGCTGAAGCTAAAAATAAGGGAGCCCTCTTGGAACTACAATGTCGGAGATTGACAAGATTATAGCTGATGTGGTTCCCGATAGAAAAATGGATGAAGTGACCGCTGTTAGGGTTTCACCCTTAAAGATGAAAGAATTGGAAGGAGCTTCTTCGAAGAACAAAGATTTGGACCTACAGCACTTGGGTGGCCAGGAACTCTTCGAAGAAGATATCTATGAACTGAAATAGTTCGCTATTGCTGGCGGCTACAAGCCTGGATCCGTGCTCTTTGGTGGTGTTGACGAAGAGATTCTAGGGTGCATCCCTGATCGTGCCGGAGCAAAGATTGTCAACACTTTATCAAATGTAACACTATAAAAAAACCATCAACAAAAAAATAATGCATCTAGGTTATTAATGGTAAATATGGTAATGAATTTTTTTTCAAGTTTCTGATTGTTATTTACATTTAGAATAATTTTGTTTGCTCATATTTGATTTTTAGATGTTTAATAGAATTTCTTTTATATTGAAAATCCAATTAATTAATATAGAAATATTGGTCCAAAAATAAATATTTTAGTTATAAATAATTTTGGTATAATTATTATGATTTTTAGAATTTTTAAAATATATCTATTTATATTTTTAAATAGAAAAGAAAAGAAAAAAAAAGAAAAATGGACGAAACCCTAGCCGCGTAGGCCATTTCGGCCCACTAAGGCCCAATCGGCCAGCCGCGCCCTCGTCCCCTCCCTCTCTCTCTCTCTCTCTTACTGGTGGGCTCCACCATGGCCGCCTCTCTCCTCTCCTCTCCTTCCTCCTTCCCCACGCCACGCCACGCGCCGTGCGCCCGGCCGCATCCCGACCCCGCACTGCCTGGGCCCTGGCCCCGACGTCCTCGCACGCGCCTGTCCGCCTCCCCAAGACGGAAACGGACGCCCGTTTTCTCTCCCTCCTTCCCCATGTTCTTCCCATTGAAGGCCGCCATTGATGGTGTTTGAAGAACGCCGGTGCCGTTACTCCCACCCCGGCTCTCCCTGTCCTCCTCTCTCTATAAATAGGACCGGTCCGAGCTCCTTCTCTCCCTCCTCGAGCTTGCTCTCACTCCCTCACTCTCTCTCGCACGCTCTTGCCATTCGCCAAAGCCACCGGACCGTCCGCCCCGCCTTCCGCCGTCGCCGGAGTTCACCGGAGCCGCGCCCCGCACCCCGACCGAGCCTTCCACATTTATAGACTTCCCCATAAGGATTCGAAGCGTACCGAAGACTCGAAGGATACTGAAGATTTGACGTATTTATGAGTATAAATTTATGATGTATGAATGTGAATGTAATGGTGAATGATTACCCCTGTAATGGTGTATGTTTATTTATTTGGTGTACGTATTCTTTTTGTATGTACGATACGCAAATCGATGCTATAAGTTGATTGTGAGGTAGACGAACAAAACTTGTTCGAGGACGACCCACATGATACTTTCGAGCAAGGCAAGTGGATTCTCCCTCTGCATATTCTATTTGTATCCAAGAAATGCATATAATAATGTTTACTTTTTGGATATATTGCATAATTTGATGGGATTTGCCTAAATAAGTATTTCCTAGAATTACCAACCCTATTCCTTGAATTACCCTAGGATAAATGCTATGCTTTGCAATTTTTGCTATTGCTCAACTTGAGAAATATGATGTCACTCTTTTAATGATACTATGTTCCAGAAATGAAGTTTTATTATGATGTTAACCCGATGGTTAAACAAGAACATTTTGTGTTAAATGGAACATGGAGTGACCACCCAGGATATCAGTGCAACCACGAGTGCTATCATGGCTCTGGCTTCACTAATTAGCTCTATAGACTTAGTGCTTAGCAACCCTACCTAAAAGATGGGCAAGAGGGGCGGTAGTGGTTTGGTGGTAGCTCACATTAACATGGGTGGTAGTCTTGGCTAAGTTACCTCACCTAGAGGGCCATCAATACTGACTTGGAAACCTTAGCGGGTGGTTTTGTACTAAGGATATTTGGTGAAAGCCTCATAATTAATGGATCCCTAGCCATTCACCTCGGCAGTGTTTACGGGTCTGATCATCCCAGGCTAGATGGGATACATGGCTTGTGGGTAAAGTTGTACCACCTCTACAGAGTGAAAAACTGATATGTCAGCCGTGCTCACGGTTAAGAGCAACCTAGACCCTCATATGATAATTGAACATAAAGACAGATAATAAATCGAGATCTGATGATCTACCAATGGTTTGCTTAAGTGATTTCACTTATTAGTAAGACACGTGTTGTTAATAAAATATTGACCAACTAAAATGTTTACCGCTTATCCATAGCCTACTTTGTTAACTTGCATTAATTTTGCCCCACTTGCTGAGCCCCGACCATAAGTGAGCTCATCATTGCTAATATTTTGATCAGAGGGTGATGCTGAAGACTTCGCTGATGATGTTGATGAATTTTGTGTCTAACGATGCGCCGGTCACCTTCTTGTGGAAGAGTGCCCATATTTAATTCCGTCGTACTTTGATTTTGATACTTGTTAAAGATACAATGACTCAGATAATGTAATATAGTTATTCTACTCTCTTTACGCTTTTATTGCATTGTCTTTTGATATATTACACTCGTGACATCAACATATGTGTGGGAAATGTATCCTGGCCCACATATGCTATGCATTCGGTTTTGCCCCCAGAACTGGGTGTGACATCAAAGAGCATCGGATTCCTAAAGCTCGAACGAGACCTGAGCAACTATAGGAAACAACATATTACTGGAAGTTTATTCTACTCAAATTTTAATTTGCAAACTTTACTATTTACCTCTACAATTTATTAATTTTTAAATTTCAAGAGTTTCAAGCTAATGTAGCTTCGACTTTTTCAACAGAGCCTACTCCTGAGCAAAGCTTTGAAGTTGCAACAGGAAAGCGAAGATAGAAAGAACAAGCTTGTTATCAGTAACTTGGAAGGGAAAGTGAAAGACCTTGAAAATCTTTTGGAGGAAAAGGATTCTAAGAAAAAAATGTCGAAGCAGACCTAGCCGAAGCTCATCTTCAGATTGAAAATCAAACTATTCACATCTCTGATCAAGACAAACAACTGAAAAGGCTGAACACAGAGCTTGAAAAGTGAATTCAAATTTAAAAGATGCAACAGTCCGCCATGAGCATGAAATTAAAGAACTAAAAGATGAAGTCAAAGCCAAAGCAGAGAAAAGCTCTAAGCTACACGAAGCCCTTAGAATGCTTTGAGACACTTGCTCCGGCTTTGCAACACGGTGCTCCCTTCGTCTGCACGAAATTTTCAATTCGGTCAGGGCAATGTTAGGAGAAGCGAATTATTCTGCCGATGATATTCCAAAGGCACTTGAGTTTGTCGAAAAAGAAATCAATGAATTTGACGAAGTGATGGTGGGGCATGGAGATTTTTGCTCTCTAGTGGCCGCCCGAGGAACTGCTACTATATTTGCAAAAGCCAGGTATAAACATTTGAAAAATGTTAACAAGCCCACCTTCACTATTTCCCCGGCTGACCTTGATAATAATCCAAGCGAGGCTCGAAGCATGGGTAATAGATTTATTACCCAAATTTGGACGAAGGGTGGCCGAGAGTTATCTGGAAATGAAGCTTAGGCTCTCCTTGACGAAGTATGAAAATGTCCTTATTCCCCCCTCTGTTTTTCTGCTTCATACTGCTAAACATTTTATATGATAAATTTTTTAGGCTGATATTGGCGTAGTCTTAGAAAAATTCTTGTAACTTTTGTACAAAAAATGTATGTAGATAGAAAAATTAATGTAATGGAAACAATGAAAAATTGGCTTGTAATATACTGTTGCCTTTGCAGTTTTACCTTCGTCTGTTGTTGCTTGCTTTGGCGTGGACGAAACCACTTTGTTTGTTTTTGAGGCGAAGGCAAAAAACACCTTCCCTTCTTTTCGTTCACAACAAAGCATTTTCAAGCCGAAATCAAAAAACATCCTTTTCATTCATGATGAAGCATCTTCGAGCTAAAGGCAAAAAAATCACATTTTCATTCATAACGAAGCATTTTCGAGCCGAAGGCAAAAAATCGCCTTCTCTTCTTTTCCATTAGTGTCTTATGCGATGCGCCATGGTGCGATGAAGCTACAGATGTCTAATGCATGTTTGTATGAATGAAAAATATGACATGATGAAATATGCAAGTGTATGTCGAAGATAACAAAAACCCACACAAATACGCATCCAGACTCTACATCCCCTTAGGAACGACTTTGGAGTCTCTTCAGCTCTTACTTAGGTGACATTTTAGCTCTACATCCCCTTAGGAACCACTTTGGAGCTTCTTCACCTTTTACTTATGTGGCATTTTAGCTTTGCATCCCCGTAGGAACGACTTTGGAGCTACTTCACCTTTTACTTAGGTGACATTTTAGCTCTGCATCCCAGTAGGAATGACTTTGGAGCTTTTTCAAATTTTTACACTTGATGGTGTAATCTCAGATCTTTACATTTTACATATGGGGGAAATTTGCCCTTGTATTAGACAGGGTTGCGAAAAGAAAATGAAAGTTACAACCTATGGCCCCATTAAAAACCTTTCTTCCCTCTTGAAAGGAAAAGGGTACTGTAGGAAAAAGAAAGAAAATTACATGGTTGTTACACATAGTATCTCCGAAGCTCATCTGCATTCCAGGATCTTGGAATATCATTCCCATCCATGTCTCTTAACCTATACGATCCTAGTCTTAACGAAGATACTACTAAGGAGGGGCCCTCCCACTTGAGTTGTAGCTTCCCCACTGTTTCTAGGTTGCCTATTCTTCGAAGCACTAAATGTCCTGGCTTAATACTTTTTAATCTCACCTTCATGTCCCGCCACTTTACTGTTTTGGCTTGGTATTTATTGATATGATCTATTGCTTGAAGTCTGACCCCTCTATAGTGTATTTTGATACTTTGCAAGTGTCATCGTCCTTTGCCGAAGCTAGAATCCTTATTGATCCTGTTTTTGCTTCTTCTGGTGTTATTGCTTCATCACCGAACAAAAGCTCAAATGGAGGGAACCATGTTGACCTTGAAACAACATTGTTATGATTCCAGACTACCTTCACCAATTTGTCTAGCCACTTTCCCTTTGGCAGATTAAAGATTGATTTCATTATCCCTATGATGATGATTCTGTTTGCCCATTCTACCAAACCATTGGATTCTGGATGTCTCACTAATGCAAAGTGTATTTTCGTTCCAATCTGATCACAAAAGGTTTTAAATGCTTCAGAGTCAAACTGCGCTCCATTGTCAACTGTGATAGCCTTCGGCACACTGAAACGACAAATGATATTCTGTCAGAAAAAAATTTGGACTGTGGCCGAAGTTATCGTAGCAAGTGGTTTAGCTTTGATCTATTTTGAAAAATACTCCACTCCTACCACAACATATCTCAAATTCCTTTGGGTTGGTGGAAGTGGGCCCAATAAGTCTAGTCCCCATCTTTGCAATGGCCAAGTGGGCTGAATCAGTTGTGTTAGGGATGAAGGTTGTTTCTGGTCTCTGACACACCTCTAACAATTTTCACATTTTTGTACTAGATCCGCTGCATCTGAAGCAACCTTCGGCCAATAGAATCCTTGTCTAAAAACATTGCCAAGGAGTGGACCAGATCCAATGTGGGCTCCACATATTCCTGAGTGTATTTCCTTCATTAATTATTGACCTTCGGACTCTGGATAGGCATTTTAGTAATGGGGAGCATACTCCTTGTTTGAACAATACCCCCTCTATAATCACATATGGCCTTGTTCTGGCATGCACACTTTTTATGTAAACTTCATCATCCGAAGGATAGTTGCCCTGGAGGAAAGATACAATTTTCGTTCTCCAATCTTTGCTATGCATAGGTGAAATTGTGAGCACTACTTGTTGGGGACTTGTTCTCAAATGCTATGAGTTAAGAACAAGGCAACACAAAAAATGTTAAACGTCGAAGACCTTCGTCCTTCGAAGCATTATATCCCTCGGGATATAATGATTTTCGGACAAAGGTTATGAAAGACAATCCTTCATCAACACAACATATTATGAAGAAGGAATCATATGTAATACAAGAGATATCATAAACAATTTTGTATAATTATCAACTCATTTTTATCCTATTATTATAGGAAAATGGAAATGATATCAAATTACAAGCGTACCTTTGCCTCGAAAGAAGGTAAAAGTACAAGCGTGATGTAAAAGTAAATGCCAAGTCAGCGTGAACAGTACGGGAGCACTGTTCACCTATTTATAGGCACGGGACACAGCCCATGTAAAATTACATCCATGTCCTTTTCATTTGGTAGTAATTCTATAGCAATTCACCAAGGTCCGAATAGCCTTTTCATCTTTAAGTCGGTTTCATTTTCTGCTATCACGCCGAAGCTTTCCTGCTCACAGCTTCGGCGCTATATCAACCTTCGTATTCTTTGGGCTTCCCCCACTGTGATATCGATTCGAGTCCGAAGATACCTGTTCACACATTATACTCCCGAAACATTGTTTAAATCATATTTTTGAGGACCTTCGGAAGCCGAAGGCCCCCAAGAGTAGCCCCTCACAATATTAATTTGTTAGAATGATAAATTTAGATTGCGACATGGACGAAGGCCTTAAGCCGAAGGTCCGAAAAAAACACCTTCCCTTTGCTAGAATAGCAACATTCACTGACAAGCGGGGTCTTCCAATTTTTAATACACTGGGCGTATAAATAAGAGCATACCGCAAGCTCATTTGGTACGCTTTCTTGCCATCTGCTCTTGCTTACTCAATTTTTAGCTCTTGTGCACCAACACTTGCTTGGCTTTTTAAGTTTTTAAGCTTCAGCTTTGAAAGCAGTTTTTTAGCATTTCCGAAGATGTCTGAAGATAAAAGAGCTTGCTGTCGAGATGAAGCTGAGTCTCTCTGAAGAGAAAAACCTGGGGTTTCTTGAGGCAATGTCGAAGAAAATACAAAAAAGATCACCAAAGAGATTTTAGAAGGTTTATCTAAAGATACTGATGACAGCGACAGTTATGATGCAGATAGCGGTGGTGAAGATTCTGAAGATCACCCTTGGCGGCCAAGCCATGCAGTTTTCGGCAAATCAAGTATCAAAGAAAATCATCTTGTCACCATGAGGGGAAGATATTTCGGGGACTTGTCCATTGTGAGGGCCGACGAAGGAGAGAAGACTTGTCCGACTCCTGAGGAAAATGAAGTCGTAGTGTTCCGAAGCTTTTTGAAAGCTGGACTATGATTTCCCCTGAGCATCTTTGTCGTGGAAGTACTGAAAATATTTGAAATCTATCTTCACCAACTTACCCCCGAAGCAATCATAAGGATGAATATCTTCGTGTGGGCCGTGAGAAGCCAAGGTCTGGAACCTGATGCGAAAAGTTTCTGCAACATACACGAATTGTTATACGAGACAAAACCCTGGGGTAAGGAGCAGTACCACAATAATTTCGGCTGCTACAGTTTCGTCTCTCGGTCCGGGTCAAGCTATCCCGTGCCAACCTTTCGGAAGAGATGGCCCGGCGACTAGATGACAGAATGGTTTTATGTGAAGAATGACCTGAAAACACGGGAAGATATTAAAGGTATAATTATGCGCCCTATTTGGCAACGCTTTGGCCTGCGGAAGCTGAAGGTTGAAATGAACGAAGCTGCCGAAGAATGCCAGAGAGCCTTCGGAGTTATTTGCTCTTTTATTGGAACGAGAGATTTGGTTCAAGAGCATATTGCCTTCAGGGTGTGGCCGCTCGCGGAAAAATGGGAAATGCCGCGAGAGACCATAAAGAAGGCTGACGAAGGTGGACTTATCAGGCTGAAGTATACTTTCAAATTTGGAGATAAATTTGTTGAGCCAGATGATGACTGGCTAAAAAGCATTGAAAATTTAAGTGATGAACTACTCAGGGTTTATTCAAAGGCCGAAGATACTGCATTGTCAGCAGCCTTCGGAGGTCGGAAAAAGAAAAGACTGAACTGAGTGTTTGACGCAATTGGGTTCATGTACCCCGACTACCACTATCCAGCGCGGGGTCAAAAAAGAAAAAACGCAGCTTCTGCACAAGAAACTTCTTCAGCTGCTCCTAGTGAGCCAACGCCGAAGAGACAAAGGGTAAAGGTTCTCAAACACCGACCACGCTACATTGAACCAGCTACAGTACCCGAATTCGCCGGCGAAACCTCTTCGGCCACCGAAATTAAAGAACCAACTTCAGTGCCGAAGATTGAAGAAAAAACTGAAGAACCTTCAGCAAAGAAAGCAGAAAAACCGAGAACTGAAGGAACGAAAATATTGGAAATTTTAAGTCCTTCAGCCAGTGTTGAGACAATAAAAAACCAAAAAGGCCCAGCGGTGACCCCGAAAAGAAAAAGAATGGTCAACGTGCTAGATGTTCTGGAGACAATTAAGTCCTCAAGCACGACTCCGAAAAAGACTGTTGAAACTTTCGAAGCGGAAACTGAAACCTTTGATACTAAAGCTCCAAAACAACAACCTGAAACTGAAGCTGGGCCTTCAGAGCCCACGAAGGTGAAACCCTTGGAAACCGAGGAAGAAAAAATTACGGAGCCAATTCTTGTTGAGGAAATCAGTGCTGTTGCCCCCGAAGCATCCCCCAAAGTCCTTGATTATATTGTTCGACATGCTTCGGGGAAAAGTTATCAGAAGAAGAAGTTTTTGAGGCTAATCACTATGCCAAAGAATTGAAATATCCAAAGGGGGCACTAGTGTTCAATGGTACAAATGAAGAAGATTTCCTATACTGCCTCCCGGATAACAAAGAATTACTCGTCTGCCGGGAAATGGCCCGAAGCATGGGATTTCCGAAAATGGAGGCTGGCCTCTGCGCGATGACAAAGGACGATCTTGCGGATAGCCTTGCGTATAATAGCCTGAAGGTACGAGATTTGCGCATTTGGAAACTCTATGATTTGAAATTTATTCTTTTATTCTTATACTAACTCTTTTACATATAGGGTTTAATTCTAAGCAACGCGCTGAGAGCACAAAAGAATGCCGAAGACGAAAGCTATGAAATTGCTTTTAACAACATTCGAACAGAGGTGATCAAACTAAGAAACGAAGCTTTGGAAAAGGACAAAATTCTAGTTACATTGGTGGATAAAATAAAGGAGAATGAAGCTGCCTCGAGGGCACAAGCTGCGGCCCAAAAGCACGAGATTGACGATCTTCGGAAGCAATTAGCCCGAGCTAAAGAAGAACGCATACTTGAAGAAACGAAGCGAGCACTTAGCGACCAATGGGCAAATCATTTAGAAGGAACTGTTGAAGAGCTTCGTTCATCCAAGAAAAAATGCTATGACAAATCTATGGAATGTGTTAAGAAAATGAAAGCTAGCTTCGCCAGCGTTGGCGCATTCTCGAGCGAAGAAAACTTTACAAGAGGCAACCCCGAAGGTCCCATTGAATGGATTAATCACGAAGCTGAGGCCTTTGAGGAAATTTTAAATAGTCGCGGAGACATATGCGCTTTTTCGGGTGCCAGGGGGATTGCCAGCATTTTGGAAAGGAAAGGCTGCGAACATGTAAAAATTTTAGCACAATTTGAAACTGCCTTGTCCTTCGAAGATGCTAAAGACCCTTCAGCTGAAGCTAGCATGGTTGGTGGGAAATTTTTTACCGATATCTAGGATAATGGTGGCCGAGAAATGGCCTGAGAAATTATCCAAAAAAGCGAAAAAGGCATCCATGATGCTAGAAAAGTGGCCGAGGCTGCTGAGAAAAGCGCAGAGCCCGAAGGGCAAATAGGTATTAACTAATGGTTTTTATTGTGTTGTAATTTTTGATTTCAAACTTCGTTCGCCAATTGTAATAGCAATGTAGCCGTATCCTGTCCTCCCTCAGATCCTGCTAAAACGTCTCCGGGCCCTCACCCGAAGGAAGACGATGAAATCAAAAAGATGGCCGAAGCTATCATGGATCAAGTTGTCAATCAACTCCTGAACGAAGCTGCGGAAGTAGTACTTAGGGAAGACTAGGTGCTATTGTAAAAACATCTGAAATGTAATATGTGAAATATCTTGTAACCCTGAATGTAGTATACTTGTTTTTTTTTATGGTTCAATTCTTTACGATGCATGAAATTTTACATGCGTACCGTTTTTGAGTCTTCGACGAAAAAAAACACCTTCCCTTCTTTTCATGCTTCGTGAAGAAGAATTTTCATTTATCAGAACAATATCCATAGTGCTCTGATGAAGAATGTCCAAGCTTCGTGAAAATATTTTCCGAAGCTACACTCCGAAGATCAATATTGTATCTCCTTGTGACAGCATGATTTTCCCTTTTTTCAAAGCATTTTTCCGAAGATCGATATTGCGCCCCCTTCTTGTGCCATATGCAACATGATGTATGATGCTTATGCTATGCGAAATGATGTGATGATGTTATGTTATGTAAAATGGTATTTATTCCGAAGATACACGGACATCCCTTTTCATACTTTCGGCGGTATTCGCGTTGACTTTTCGCGCTTCGCCTTCTACTTAGGCGGTATCAGCGTTTATTTTTCGCTGTAAGCTCTGCATTCCCATTGGAACGACTTCTGAGCAGAAAACTTACACTGCGCTCCCTTTGGAATGGCTTTTTGTAACTTCAGCAAACTTACTCTGCGTTCCTTAGAACGACTTTTTGTTGCTTCGAAAAATTCATACCGTGCCTATTAAAATAAATTTTTGATAATTCGAAGATCCTCCTTGCTATCGCAAATCTTTAAGCTTCAATAATTTAAGCCTGTGGAGAAGATATATTTTCCTTGTGGCAGACAACGAAACTATTACATGAGATTTAAAAAGTGTCCTTTATTACACAGAAAATAAAACTGAATGGGAAAGACTACTATCAAGGTAGGATATTTGTCAATAAATGTGCTTCGACTCTGGCACAGTGCTATTGACTGTGCGAGCTTCGGACTGTTCTCTGAAGTCCCTTTGATGTTGAGCATATTGGCCCCCTTCTGGCTGCTGGCCTTGTTGCAGCGGTGATGGAGGCGGAGGTTGTTGCCAGGAAGCTTGAGGTTGACTTGCCGAAGCAACAGAAACTGCAGGGTGATTGCCTACATATTCTGGAATGTAAGGCGAATGATACGAAGCAGTGTGCATGATCTGCTTCGGCTGACCCTGTTGTACTGCAGCTTCAGCTATCTCCTTTTGCTTCTGGATGGTAATATGGCACATCCTGGTGGTATGGCCCTTGTTTTCACCACAAAACAAGCAAAATGTTCTTCTTGGTTGATCTCCAAATCTTCCGTCGAAGCCCCTGGCACCTCTGCCTCTTGGAGCTGGCGGCCGGAAGGAGCTTTGCTGCTGCCCCGAAGCCTGTGAGGAGAACTGTGGCCTTTGCTGCTGACTCCCCTTATCATCATTTTGAGTAGAGTTGTGAATTGACCTAACGTGCCTCGGATAAAATCTTCCTCCGAAGCCCCTGGTCATTTCGGAAAACCTGAAAGCTTCCTCCCTTCTTTGACGAAAATCATTGTCAGCCCGAATATACTCGTCCATCTTCTGGAGCAGCTTCTCCAAGGTTTGAGGAGGCTTCCGAGCAAAGTACTGAGCTGAAGGTCCTGGCCGAAGTCCCTTGATCATGGCCTCAATTACAATTTCGTTGGGCACTGTTGGCGCCTGTGCCCTCAAACGTAAGAACCTCCGAACATACGCCTGAAGGTATTCTTCGTGATCCTGGGTGCACTGGAATAGAGCCTGAGCAGTGACTGGCTTCGTCTGAAACCCTTGGAAGCTAGTTAACAACATGTCCTTCAGCTTTTGCCATGAAGTAATTGTTCCTGGTCGAAGGGAGGAATACCAGGTTTGAGCAACACTCCTGACAGCCATAACAAAAGATTTTGCCATGACTGCAGTATTGCCACCATACAAAGATACTGTTGCTTCGTAGCTCATCAAAAACTGCTTTGGGTCTGAATGGCCGTCAAACATGGGAAGCTGGGGCGGCTTGTAGGACGAAGGCCAAGGTGTAGCCTGCAGCTCAGCGGACAGAGGAGAAGCATCATCAAAAGCAAAATTTCCATGATGGAAATTCTCATACCAGTCATCTTCGTTGAAAAAACCCTCCTAATGAAGGTCCTTGTGCTGAGGCCTTCGGTTCTGCTCATCCTGAGTAAGATGACGAACTTCTTCAGAGGCTTCGTCTATCTGCCTTTGTAGTTCTGCTAGCCTGGCCATCTTTTCCTTCTTCCTCTGCACCTGTTGATGAAGCATCTCCATGTCTCTGATTTCTTGATCTAGCTCATCCTCTTGCGGTGTTGGGCTGACAGCCTTCCTCTTCTGGCTTCGGGCCTCCCGAAGAGAGAGAGTCTCCTGATTAGGGTCCAGCGGTTGCAGAACTGCAGCCCTAGTTGCCGAAGGCCCCCAACACTACTCTTTCCATGAGTTCCACCGAAGGTGTTTTGAGAGTTTCAAAGAATACTTCTTGGGGAAGCGGGAGCCCCTGCGCCACTGATTTAGCTAGCAATTCTGCATGTTTATTGTCTCCTATTGGGGACTTGTTCTCAAATGCTTCGAATCAAGAACAAGGCAACACAAAAAATGTTAAATATCAAATGCTCTTCGTCCGCTGAAGCATTATCTCCCCAAGGATTTAATGAACTTCGGACGAAGACCATGAACATAATGTTACGAAGGTTTCACCTTCGTAACTAAACTTACAAAGATAATATAAAGTAATGTAAAATGTAAAACATCAAAGATAAATATGTTAGAAATAAATGGCACCATTCACATATTTTATTATATGAATATAAGATGTTTGAATACAATGTTTAAGGTACGTGTATACCTTCGCCTTGACAAGTAATAATTCCCGAGTGATGCACTTGCAATTACAAGAATGCGTGAACAGTAAAGGAATACTGTTCACTATTTATAGACACAAGACACAGCCTATGAGGAATTACAATCATGCCCCTCATAAAAGTTTACAACAATGACTCAAACACTTGTGGACTAAAAGGTCATTCTACTTTTAAGTCGGTTTGCAATTCCGAAGCTTCATGAACAGCAACCTTCGGTCGTCACTTGCCGACAGCTTCAGCCGAAGTTGTTTCTTCCTGCAGGACCTTCGGCGACGAAGCATGGTCCAACAGTAGCCCCTTCGCGGTGCTAGATCGTTTTTCGTAACGAGCTTGATCCGTGAAAAAAGTCTCTTAGGCTTCAGGAAGCCGAAGGTCCGAAAAACACCTTCCCTGAGCTCGTTGTCGAGAAACGATTCAGTTTCCGAGCGCGTAGCGGTCCCACCCTGCAGGGTTACTATTTGGTCTCTGCGGTCCACCGCGCAGCGGGTGTAAGCAGCTGTTTGCCTGGTGTGTAAATCCTGACGATTCACCTTCTTACCTGCAGCACTATATAAACAGACGGGTAGGTGTGAAGTTACCACAGCATTCATTGCTATTGCACTGTTTTGCTACCAAAATTTTTAACCATAGCCGAAGCTTGACTCTCGCAAGCAGACGAAGCTCCAATTTTAAAGCCTACCTCATCAGAAGAAAAAGCTTCGGAAGAAAAAGTTCTTTAGTTCCCAAGAAATTCAGAATTAAATGGCTAGAGTGCGCTCTACCGCTAGAGTTGATCGTGAGGGAGGCGAAGCCGAAGGAGCGGAGACTGTTCCTATCTCCGAAGCGATGCAACGATCCGGACTGGTGACCTCGGAAGGAATCCGTACTGCCGAGACAGGGCAGACTGCTGCCGAGACAGAAGAAGCTGTTGCCGAAGCGGAAGAAGGAAATATTGAGGAAGCTGATTCTGATGATGATTATCATATTGCCATGCCAAGCAAGCCCAGCCACTTGGACTTCGGGAAGTCGACTGTCTCCAAGGCTGATTTCTCCAAGATGGTGAAGTCGGGTTATTTCAGTGAGGATGAGAAGAAGCTACTTCGCTTCGGGGGGGAGCCATTCGCTGACAGCTTCTGTCAAGTCTATATCTGGGCTCTCCGAAGTCAGGCAGTGGAGCCATTCGCTGACAGCTTCTGTCGAGTCCATGTGTTGCATTACCAAACTAAGGCCAGAAAAGATGGATTGCATGAGAATTTTGGCTGCTATAATTTTGCTTATCGGAAAACCACGAAGTTTCCCGTGATCAGCTACCGAAGCAAATGGCCGGCAGGCTAGAAATTAGAATGGTTTTATGTCAAAATTGATGAAGATAAAGAGAAGCTGGTTCAGAGCCCTCTTGAATTAATCTTCGGAGAAACAAGACCCCGATGCAAAATGGTATTAGAAGGTCCAACTTGGGCTGCACTGGGCGAATTCAAAATTATAGCAGAACATATTGGCACTAGAGATTTAGTGCAAGAATTCCTGGCTTTCAGAGTTTTTCCAACGATGAAAGAGTGGACAATGCCGAAGCTTGAAGGGGAAAAGAAAGAGGGGGAACTCGTCAGGCTACCTTATCATTATAAATTCAAGAAATTTTTTAAAGTACCCTGCCAAAAATGGCTTGATACAATTGAAATGATGAGCAATGAAATTCTTGGGAACTACTCTAAAAAAGAGGACCAACTGATGACAGCGGCCTTCGGCACTCGACCGAAACGAAGGCTGAACAGAGTGCTTGATGCCATAGGATTTGAATATGCTGACTACGGTCGACTGGGCGGAAATGCCGGAGGCCCGAAGCGAAAAAGGATTGCTAGCGCTACTGACGAAGAGGTCATCAAGGTAGCCAAGAAGAAAAAGAAAGATTCTGAAAGTCTTAGCGCTGAAGAGTTAAATCCTGAGCCGAAGGTGGTCACTTCAAGAAAGAGAAAAGGTGCGTCCCCGGAGCCGGAAACGTCGGTCCGAGAAGAAGATATTCCTGCTTCTCCTTCTGCTGTTGAAGTAGAAGAAATTATGAAGGTAATGACTGAACCCTTGCCTACCAGGCTAAGTCCACTGGCACTGGAACTGACGAAGTTTTTTCAGAAGGACAGGGCAGCTTCGGCAGCAGAAAGTCCTGCGAAGCCGAAAAAACGGAGAATTATTCAAGTAACAGATGTGATCCACCAGACGCCGCCACTAGCAACGGTGCCGAAAATTCCCTTTGCTGAAACTGCCGAAGCCGAAGCTACTGGGATGAAAACTACTGAAGCTGAAATCAGCGAACCCGAAGCTACCGGGGCCGAAGCCGGGGCCACCGAAGAGTCGAACCTGGAAACTACACTTGAGGTTATTGACAATATTCTCCTGAAAATGGCCGAAGAAGAAGCTACTGTGGCTGCAGTGAATACAGCAACTGAAAAGGGGAAAGAGCAAATTGGTGAAATTTCTGAAGGAGAAGATTTTAACTTTCAAGACCTACTTGGACAAGAGTTAACAGACACTGAGAAAGAGGAGTTGAAAAAATATGCCATATCTTGCGGATATAAATCAAGCGCTATGCTATTTGGTGGGGTGAACGAAGGGAAACTAAGGTGCCTTCGGAACCGCACCGAGGCCAAAATTATCAGAACCCTTTCCAAAAGCATTGGCTTGCCGAAGGTGGAAGCGGACTTGTGTCGTTATCAACGACACCACATCGCCGGAAGCTTGCTTTATGCTAACTTCAAGGTAACGAATATTTTTGTTATTTTATTACTGTTATTATTAACTTTTGGGTCGTGTTCTAACGAAGATCATTTCGACAGAGCATATTATTAAGCAAGGTTTTGAAAATGCAACAAGATCTGGAGGAAGAGAAAAATAAAACCGTCATTCAAGATTTGACTGAAAAGATTGAAAACTACGAAACCAATCTGAAAAAGAAAGACTTCGCAATCCAAGATCTTGAAATCATGGTCAAAGAGCATGAAGGTGCATTAGAAAAGAAAGATTTTGTTATTCAGACCATGGAGGGCTCTTTAGCTGAAGTCCAAACTGAAAATGATAAATTAAAGAATGAATTGCTCCGTCAATCAGAAAAATTCGAGCAAGAAAAGAAATATTTTGAAACAAGCCTGAAAGCTGAAGTGGATAAATACTCAAATTTGCAGAAATCCTTTACAGAACTTCAGGAGAAATGCTTAAGCTTCGGCATCCGATGTGTGCAGCGGCTGAAGGACGTGTTTCACTCTGTCGGAGCTAGCTCTTCGAAATTTACACCTTCAGCTGAAAATCTGCCAAGAACATTAGAACATATTGAAGGTGAAGTCGATGCCCTTGACGAAGTTATTGGTGGGCACGCTGACTTCTGCGCCCTGGTATCTTCTCGGGGCACAGCTGCTGCTTTTTTGAAGGCTGGCTGCACACATGGAAACATCGTGAACAGACCAAACTTTAGCTTGTCAGCTTCAGATTTGTTAGATATCCCAAGCCTAGCCAGAAGCATTGGAAATAGATTCATGACCCAGATCTGGGTGAGTGGCGAGCGGAGAATGGCAGGCGACGAAGCTCGAAGCCATCTGAAGCCGGTAAGAAACTTATGTTTGTTACTTTTACCTTCTCCTTTGAAATTTGTACCTTTCTTACTGTGTTGTTTGATATATAGGATGACGAAGCTGAAGATTGACAATGCTGAAGTTTGGCAAAACTGAAGACGAAGCCTTGGCTGAAGCTTAAAATTGCTTGTAATGTGCTTTCCTGCAAAAATTCTTGGAGAAACTCTTGTAATATAGATATGGAATAAATTATGTAAATTTGTACATACCTTGTAATATATTCTGTCTCCTATAACCACATCCAGTCTGCTTTGCTGTGGACGAAACTTCTCTTTTGAGCCGAAGGCGAAAAACACCTTCCCTTCTTTTTGTACACAACGAAGCATAGAAAATTTTTCCTTCGAATCTTTTCCTTATTTTCTGAAGCACCTGTCTTTTTTGTGTAGCATGATGATGACTCTACATATGTCTAAATGGATGTTTATGAATGCAAATGACATGATGATATGTTATGTGCAAAAGAATATTAGGACACATGTTCAAAAAAAAAACATAAGCACGGCCCTTCGTCCCCTTAAGAATGATAAAAATCTTTTTGCCGTTTACTTTTCGGCTTCACCGTTTACTTTTCAGTGTATCAGTGTTGACTTTTCGCTGTAAGCCTCCCTTAGAAGCTTCTTCACCTTTTACTTTCAGCGGAATCAGCGTTTATTTTTCGCTGTAAGCCTCCCTTAGGAGCTTCTTCGCCTTTTACTTTCAGCGGAATCAGCGTTTATTTTTCGTTGTAAGCTCTGCATTCCCTTAGGAACGACCTTTGAGCTTTTCCCTGTTCTCTTTTCTTTTTTCTTTGCACTCGAAGGTGCTGCCTCAGCTTTTACATTTACATTTTGGGGGATATCGCTCTTATAGAATTGAACTAAGGAAAAGAAAAATTACATGTTGTGGCCCCATTAAAAACCTTTCTCCCCCTTTGGAAAGGAAAAGGGTGCCACAAAAAAGAATATAAAAAATTACATCAAACTAAACATAATATCGCCGAAGCTCATCCGCATTCCACGATCTAGGAATGTCATTGCCGTCCATATCCTTCAATCTGTAGGAACCAGGTCTTGACGAAGATACTACCAAAAAGGGGCCTTCCCACTTCAGATGTAATTTGCCTACTGTTTCAGGGTTAGCTACTCTTCGAAGTACCAAGTGTCCTGGTTCAATATTCTTTAGCTTGACCTTTCTATCACGCCATTTTATTGTTTCAGCTTGGTATTTATTGATGTTTTCCACAGCTTGAAGTCTAATCCCTTCAATAGCATCTTTTTCCACAGAACAATCAGCTTCGTTTTCGCCTTCTGCCGAAGCTACTGTCCTTATCGATCCTGTTTTAGCCTCTTCTGGGGTTATTGCTTCGTCACCAAACAATAGTTTAAAGGGTGTAAAGCCTGTTGATCTTGAAATGGTTGTGTTATGACTCCACACCACTTTGATTAACTCGTCTGGCCACTTTCCCCTTGGCTGATTGAAGATTGACTTCATTATTCCTGTCATTATGATCCCATTGGCTCTTTCAACAAGTCCATTAGATTCTGGGTGTCGGACTGATGCAAAATGGATCTTCGTGCCGATTTGATTGCAAAATTCTCTGAAGGCTTCAGAATCAAACTGTGTCCCATTATCCACAGTTATGGCCTTCGGCACTCCGAAGCGACAAACAATGTTTTGCCAGAAAAACCTTTGAATAGTAAACGAGGTTATTGTGGCTAAGGGCTTTGCCTCAATCCACTTGGAAAAATATTCCACTGCCACCACCACATATCTTAAGTTCCCCTGTGCAGGTGGTAATGGACCTAGCAAATCCAGACCCCACCTTTGCAATGGCCAAGTGGGCTGTATTAATTGAGTTAAAGACGAAGGTTGTTTTTGATCTCTTGCACATTTCTGACAACCTTCGCACTTTTGAACTAAATCCGCTGCATCCGAAGCTGCCTTTGGCCAATAAAATCCTTGGCGAAAAACCTTCCCAAGCAAGGGCCTAGATCCAATATGAGATCCACATAGACCTGCATGTATGTCCTTCATTAATTCTATACCTTCGGATCTGGATAAGCACTTGAGCAATGGGGAACAGACCCCGCGCTTGTATAACTCCCCTTCTATTATGACATATGGTCGAGCTCTTGCTTCTATTCTCCTGTTATAAGCTTCGTCATCTGAAAGAAAATTACCCTGAAGGAAAGAGATGATTTCAGTTCTCCAATCTTCACTATAAACAGGGGATATGTTGAGGATTGCTCTTTCAAGAAGCTCGACCGAAGGTGCTTTTATTGTTTCAAAAATACTTCCGAAGGTATAGGCAGCCCCTGGGCTGCTGACTTAGCCAATAGATCAGCGTATTCATTTTCTCCACGAGGAATATTTTTGACAGAGAAACCTTCGAAGGAAGCCTCGATCCTTCGGACTGTATCTAGATACCTTTCAAGCTTCGGGTCTCTTGCTTTGTAACTTTTGTCAACATGACCAGAAATAACTTGAGAATCAGTTTTAAGAATGGCCCTTCTGATTCCCATTGCCTTTAATTTCCGAAGACCCAAAAGCAGAGCTTCATACTCGGCGATGTTATTTGTGCAACTAAAATCAAGTCTTGCCGCATAACAAGTTTTAACTTTGGAAGGTGAAACCAACACAGCAGCCGCTCCTGCTCCGAAGGTTCCCCAAGACCCATCACAAAACACTGTCCATGCTTCGGCGTCTTTATTTGTTTCTTCCTCCTGAGCCCCTGGCGTCCAATCAGCAATGAAGTCTGCTAATGCCTGGGACTGAATCGAAGATCTATGAACATAATCAATACAAAATTCATTGAGCTCTGCAGCCCATTTTCCTATCCTTCCAATAGCTTCTCGGTTCCTCATAATATCCTTCAGAGGTTGTGAAGAAGGAACAATTATGTTGTAAGCTTGAAAATAGTGTCGAAGCTTTCTGGAGGCCATCAAGACAGCATACAGTACCTTCTCCAACTCTGTATAATTTTTCTTTGATAAACTAAGAACCTCGGATACAAAATATATTGGGGCCTGCCTCTTAACCTGGCCTTCAAGCTTCTCCTGAACAAGTGCTGCACTTACCGCTGAATGCGAAGCTGCCACATATAATAACAAAGGAGCCCCTGGCGTAGGTGGAGTTAATGTTGTTAGATCTATCAAATACTGCTTCAGTTCTTCGAAGGCCTTCTGCTGGAGTGGTCCCCATTGAAAGACTTCAGTTGTCTTCAGCACTTCGAAGAATGGTAAGTTTCTCTCTGCTGATCTAGATATGAATCTGTTGAGAGATGCTAGCCTTCCTGTTAATCTTTGAGCCCCCTTTTTTGTACTAGGTGGCTCCATTCGAAGTATAGCTTCGATTTTACTTGGGTTGGCCTCAATTCCCTTTGTTGAAAGTAAGCAACCGAGAAATTTCCCCTTTTTTACTTCGAAGACACATTTTTCTGGATTCAGCTTTAGACCAGCCTGTCTAAAATTAGCGAAGGTCTCCTGTAAATCAGCAATGTGGTTATCCTGCTTCGTACTTTTTATAATGATATCATCAACATAAGTTAGTACATTCCTGCCTATCTGAGAATGGAGAACCTTTGCTGTCATTCTGCTGAAACTTCCTCCAGCATTTTTAAGCCCCTCAGGCATCCAAAGGTAGCAATATGTCCCACTAGGGGTTATGAAGCTGGTTTTTGGTTCATCTTCCTTCTTCATCCATATTTGATGATAGCCTGAATAGCAGTCTAGCAAACTCATGAGCTCTGATGAAGCTGCTGCATCAACTAAGGAATCTATCCTTGGCAATGGAAACTCGTCCTTCGGACAGGCTTTATTAAGGTCAGTAAAATCGATACACATTCTCCATTTACCATTGGCCTTCTTCACCATAACAGTGTTAGCCAACCATCCTGGATATTTTACCTCTCTAATAACTCCGGTAGTGAGGAGTCTTTTCACTTCATTTCGAGCACCTTCGGCCTTGTCATCAGACGTCTTCCGAAGCCTCTGTTTCCTGGGTCTGAAAGATGGATCAACATTGAGCGAGTGCTCAATAACATCCCTGTTAACTCCGCAAAGATCATTAGCTGACCAAGCAAAAACATCTTTATTGTTAAACAAAAACCTTATCAAGGTTTTCTCCTCCTCTTCGGACAATTGAGATCCCAATAGCACCTCTGCTCTGCTATATCCTCACATAAGAGCATGGGTTTCGGCTGGTCAGCCGAAGCAGCTTTTTCCCTTCTGAACTTGTATTGCTCACAAGCTTCAGCTCCATCTATATTATGGATTGCTTTTGAGTCTGTCCAATTTCCTTCGGCCCTTCTGGCAACTTCTTGACTTCCATGAATAGCAATGGGCCCTTGGTCCGAAGGTATCTTCATGCAAAGATAAGCTGGATGCAGAATTGCTTCGAAGGCATTAAGAGTACCACGACCAATGATTGCATTGTAAGGGTACTCCATGTCAACGATATCAAACATAATTTGTTCAGTTCTGGTGTTGTTGATGAATCCGAAGGCCACTGACATTGAGATTTTGCCGAGTGCTACAATCTGCCTTCCTCCGAAGCCACAGAGGGGATGTGTGGCATCAAGAATTTTATCTTCGGGCTCTTGCATCTGTCTGAAGGTTTTAGCAAATATGATGTCGGCTGCACTGCCTGTATCAACCAAAACATTGTGGACCAGAAATCCTTTGATAACACAAGAGATAACCATAGCATCATTGTGTGGGTAATCCTTGAGTTGAAGATCCTCTTGGGAGAAGGTAATAGGAATGTGAGACCATCTGGACTTGATGAAGGGTCCTTGCACCCCGACATGCTTGTACCCTTCTCTGTGCCTCCTTCTTCTGCTTCTTGTTGGCTGGCTCTGAGCATGAACCGCCTGTTATGGGGAGTACCAGCTTCGGAGCCGAAGCAGCTCCAGCTTGATCGTTGAACGAAGCCATCAGCTCAAAAAAAATGGAAGTGAGTTCACCGGAGGTGGGCGCCAATGTTGGGGACTTGTTCTCAAATGCTTCGAATCAAGAACAAGGCAACACAAAAAATGTTAAATATCAAATGCTCTTCGTCCGTTGAAGCATTATCTCCCCAAGGATTTAATGAACTTCGGACGAAGACCATGAACATAATGTTACGAAGGTTTCACCTTCGTAACTAAACTTACAAAGATAATATAAAGTAATGTAAAATGTAAAACATCAAAGATAAATATGTTAGAAATAAATGGCACCATTCACGTATTTTATTATATGAATATAAGATGTTTGAATACAATGTTTAAGGTACGTGTATACCTTTGCCTTGACAAGTAATAATTCTCGAGTGATGCACTTGCAATTACAAGAATGCGTGAACAGTAAAGGAATACTGTTCACTATTTATAGACACAAGACACAGCCTGTGAGGAATTACAATCATGCCCCTCATAAAAGTTTACAACAATGACTCAAACACTTGTGGACTAAAAGGTCATTCTACTTTTAAGTCGGTTTGCAATTCCGAAGCTTCATGAACAGCAACCTTCGGTCGTCACGTGCCGACAGCTTCAGCCGAAGTGGTTTCTTCCTGCAGGACCTTCGGCGACGAAGCATGGTCCCAACATCTCCTCTTGGGATATTTTTCGCTGAATATCCTTCGAAGGAGGCTTCCATCCTTCGCACTGTGTCAAGATATTTTTGAAGCTTTGGGTCTCTTGCCTTACTGCTTTTGTCAACCTAGCATGTGATGACTTGAGAGTCTGATTTAAGCACTGCTCTTCTTATCTCCATGACCCTAAGCTTTCGAAGCCCCAAAAGGACAGCTTCGTATTATGCAATGTTGTTTGTGTAATTAAACTCCAATCTGGCTGCATAGCAGGTTTTGATTTTTGATGGTGAAATTAGAATAGCAGTTGCACCTGTGCCGAAGGTTCTCCATGATTCATCACAGAATATTGTCTAAGCTTCGGTATCTGTTGGGTGTACTTCTTCATGAGCCCTAGGCATCCAATCGACAATCTGCTAGTGCTTGAGATTGAATCGAAGATCTGTGAACAAAGTCAATGGTGAACTCGTTCAACTCTGCAGCCCACTTGACAACCCTTCATGTAGCATTTCTATTTCTTATGATATCCTTTAGAGGTTGGGACGAAGGTACTACTATATGATAGGTATGGAAATAATGTTGAATCTTCTTGGAAGCCATTAATACATCATAAAGTACCTTTTCCAACTCTGTGTATGGACTTAATACTTCGGAGACAAAATAAATTGGGACTTGTTTCTTTGTTTGTTCCTCTTGCTTTTCTATAACACCCTGAATTCGGGGGTATAAATGTTTTTCTATAATACCTACCAAATTCAGGTGTTACCTCTTGTTTCTCTCTCTAGATTTCTTCTCTATCCTTTTTATTAGAGCTATGTCTAGTTTGTAGGGGATTAATTATTTCCTTACTATATCAAAACCTATGTGAGTCATGAAATGTTGCATCGTACTGAATCTAAATTACTCTTTTGTTTTGTAACACTCTAAAATCGTATTCTGAATAAAAAGAAACTCATTTCGTGATTTAAATAAATGTGTTTTCAAATAATAGATTACCTAAAAGATTCTTCTATGAACTATACTTTGTGTTAAAGATCTATTCTCCAAAAAATAATTAAGTTAAACTATCTCTTAATATAGAGTTTACTTAAGAAATTATGTCATTTTAACTAAATATATGAAGATTATAGATTTATTTTATTGTACTTCTAAAATATGGCTATGTGTTTGAATTATTTTATTTAATAATTATTATTGTAAAACATTTTACATGAATTATTTCTACCAATTTTCATTTGCTTAAATGGATAAATTAATTAATTAAAATGCTTGGTATTGATGTTGAGTTTTTATTTGTTGCAATTTATGGTTGAAATAGAAAATTTAACTTAGCCCTAAATTAGAATTGAATTTTAAATTTAAAATAGAAAGCAAAAATTAGAAATATAAGCTAATATAATGGATTGATGTATGTTTGGTTGGTCTATTTGCACACGACGTCCTTTAGGTAAAGTCGATAGAAATTAGGATATCATAATAAGATATTTAAGAAAATACTCCTTTCAACTCTTGTATAACACCCAAAAAATTAATTTAAAAATTTAAATAAAAATATATTCTAAGATTTATTTAAATTGAATGTCTAATATGATTAGTACAAATTAACAATAATATTATTGGAATAAAAGAGATAAGTTTGAGTTCCTAACAGATAGGATATGATTGTAACAGATAAGTACCAGAATAGATCTGTCATGTAACCACCCACCTAGGATAGGATTGTAACAGATAAGTACCAGATTAGATCTATCATGTAACAGATTCAGTTTTGAGTTCGCTAGAGTTCCTAACAGATAGGATATGATTGTAACATATAAGTACCAGACTAGGTCTATCATGTAACCACCCACCTCCCAGCCTATATAAATACATGCCACCATAACACCTCAAGCCATCAATCATAGATGCATCTCCTCTATAGTCTCGCAGCAGCACCACCATCATCCAAGCCACCGTAGCCCACTGCCAGCTAAGCTCACAACCATAAGCCTCCATGATCAGCTCGTCGAAGTTTGACTTCCGCCTAATTTCTAGCGACAACTCCGACGAGAAATTTCTCTCCATCTGTTCATCTTTCGGGGTAAACCAGAACATCGTCGTGACCAGTTCGGCGATAGTTTCGTCACCATGCTTCCAGTTCATCGTAAAAAACCGAGATGACCAGTATCAACGCGTGGTTGAACTGCTTGATTGTAAGGTAAGTTAGTGGTAGGTTAGAGGTCTTTCCTACAAAATAGGCTTGATGCTTCCCGTCTAATAGATAACCACCACCATAGGTCCTTTTACAAGCAAAACTGTCATGCAGCATAAATTGAACAGTAGGTGCAATCATGATATTTGGTAACAGTTAGCTCATATATTTATAAACAAATCTTTTCCACCTTTAACAAACCTATCTAACCAATCAGATCACGTCATGTCACCTATGTCTCTGCAGCCCTACTAATTTATTAAAAATACGATATCTTTTGGGTTAAATTATTGGTTTTAATTTATTCAAGTTGTGTTAGATTTTATTAATTTTTGCGTACGTAGTAATAACATTATTTTAATTATGCCACATGGTGTAATTAAATAATAATTAATTAATTATTTGTTCATTTAATGTTAATTAGCTAGATAATCTAGTTAATCTAATTTATAGTTCTAGCCTACATATTTTATAAATAATTGTTAATGACTAATATCAACTCAAATATATTAATTTAATAACTACTTAATTTAAATGTAATATCTGTTAGATCATATCTATTATATTTATTACGCCTAAAATACTGTTTAATCCATAAATTCTTCGTTTTAACACCAATTTTAATGGTTCTTGAACCTACGATTTCGTAGCGACGTGTAGAATATTCTTACGCTGTTTTGGTATTATGCTTTGGTGTAATGTTACCATACCCATTATTTGCTTGATTGTATGTATTGCTACGAGTAGTAGCGAGGTCACGAGGAACCTGAAGACCAAATTAGAGAAGTATGTGGAGTTGCACCAATAAGGCAAGTTGTGCCCTTAATCACTTTTCTCTAGCTAATAATGTTCCTGATAATCACTGTAACCTGCTCAGGATAATATGATGGGACCTAATAGGTTTCTCTAGTATTGTTTATCCACACCGTGCAAACAAAAGAACTATTGAGTAGATTTGCTATTGCTCTACCTGGTTTTGGAAAATTAACGTTATATTATGATCATGTTCAAATTCTGCTATTGTTTTAATTATTATTCATGATAAGATCATTATGTTAATTGGAACATGGAGCGACCACACGGGAAAATAGTGTTACCACAAGGGTGGTATCGGATGCCCTTGGCTGACTAATTAGGAAAGCTAGTGGAGGACTACCTTACCCGAAACGGGCAAGGGCAGTAGAGGAGCTGTGTATAGGGAGGTTCTCGGGTCGATCATGCTGCGATGGCTTTTCGGACGAGGGGTTCCTATATTGCCCTTCTCAGAAACCGTAGCGAGTTTTCTGAAGCTAGTGGAACTTTGTAAAGGCCTCGTAGTGCTTCCCTGCCTTGTCTCCTCGGCAGAGATGAATGGGAAGTCGCAATCCCTTCGCAGATGGGTAACACGACTTGTGGGTAAAGATGCGCAACCTCTAAAGAGTAAAACTGGTATATCAGCCGTGCTCGCGGCCATGAGTAGCTCGGACCCTCACATGAGTAATCTATGGAACTAAACTTAATTTGTCATATGCATTGCATTGTGGGTGTTATTATTAATTTGATCTCTTTTTTATTTGGATTTGTATCTACTTATACTTAGTAACTGCTAATAAAACTTTGACCAACTTTAAAAGCAATGCTCAGCTTTAACCATATCCTTTGGTAAGCCTTACACTTCACACATGAGCCTCACTTTAAGTGAGCTCATGCACATTATTTCCCACAACTTGTTGAGCGATGAACGAATGTGAGTCACCCTTGTTGTAATCACAGCCCATAGGTCAAGAATAGGTACCGCAAGATGTGGAGGGTGAAGGATGTCGTGATGCGTTCGTGAGAGGTCTAGGCCGTCGTTTGCCAGTCAACTAGGGTTGCTGGATCGTTGTCTTCATATGATATAATTATTTAACTATTTTCTGCAGAACTCCATTATATAGTAAAGATGTGACATTCATTCTGTACCATGAGTCATCATATGTGTAAGACTTGATCCTAGCACACATGTGAGTCGCGCTCGGGTTTTGTCCCTTAAAATCCGGGTGTGACATGTTTGATGCGCATGTTTGAATTATTTAAATTTGAATTGGGTCTGAATTTGATTTGAATTCCCTCGAGAAAACAAAAACAAAAGCATTTGGAAATTCTAGAAAAATAGAAAAACGAATTCGGCCCAAGCAGGCCAACCCAGCGCAGCTAGACCGCGCGCGCGCCCGCTCCGCTGACAGGTGGGTCCCACCTGTCACCGACAGCCCACACCCGCATGCTCTCGCTCCTTCTCTCCCTCTGCCCGGTGGGGTCGACCTATCGGCGCCAACTCCCCTCGCACGCGTGCCCCGCTATTTCTCCCTGCGCCATGGGCCCCGCCCATCAGCATCGCGAACCATTCATCCACGCGCTCGCTCTCTCTCGCTACGCGGTGGGCCAACCTTGTCATCTCCGTCTTTCCCGCAACCGCCGCTGACCCACGTCCGCGCGCACACCGAGGAGACCACCCACGTCGCTCGCCAACATGTCCCAGCTCCTTTTTGAGCCTCGCCCACACCCGCACTCTCTCCCCTGTCTCATTTTGCCCCCTCTCGCCCTCTCTCGCGCTCTAGCACTAACGTCCGTGCTCACCGGAGATCCCCGCCTACCGTGCCGACCGTCCAACTCGCCAGAAGCCACGCAAAGCCATCCCGAGCATCGTCCTAAAGTGAGGAACTCACTCCCATGCTCAGTTTCTCTCAATTCCGCACTGTCTTAGCTGATTTGGCCTCAACGGATTCGGTCACGCCAGTTTGTCGCGCCCGCATGGTGACTGGTCGATTTGGCCCCGTCCCGAGCCCTTGCGTTGGTCCATAGCGTCCCCCTTACCTCGCCGGAGCTAGTCTAGGCCTTATTGCGCCCGATTCCCCATCCCTGTGACCAGAATTCCTCACCAGAGTTACCCGACCCACCTAGAGCACGCCCTTCGCCGTTCTTCCACCTCCAGCTCCGTTCTCACGGCTGGAGTCCTGCCAACGAGTTCACTGGACCTTCTTCCCTAGTTCCAGGCCTCACCGGCAACCCAGACCCCCTCGGAGGCAGCGTCTGCCCCGTCTCCGGTGAATTTGCCGCCGCTGATGGTGCAGCACCAGTCAATGAGCCATAAACCTCCGTGTGCCCCATCTCAACGGTCCATCTTCGATACGGTGGTTTGGATCTACGGATATCGGTCCGCGTCCGCGTGCTCTACCCCTGGGCCCTGCCTGTCATTTGCCTACGGCCCTGGCGCTAGCCAGACTGGTCAGCCTGTCTTCCCTCCCCAGTCACTGACTGCCCTGGCCCGCTTGTTAGTGCTCGCCCGCGCGTCCGCGCGCGCTCGCGCTCATATCTAATCCTGGTCGTTGATCTGTGATCGGGCGGTCGAGATCGTCTGATACTCGTTCGTCCCAAAAATTTGTTAAACCCCCCCGGCTTTTTGGATATAAACCCGTCGCCCCTGTGTTTTGCGAGTAGACCCCTGAGTTTTTTAGAAAAGCCCTTGACCTTTTATTTTATCACAAAAATGGAACTAATTTTGTATTTTGAATTCCAAAACATGTTTATTTATATCTTTTGCATATGAACTCCAAATTGGGTGGTTCAAATTGCAAAATGTTCATAAAATTATTCTCTATTTGTTTAAATTATAATCTTTCACTGTCTGCACATCTAAATTTTATGTCTAGGCTATAGGTGCATTTAATGTAATGGTTTATTATTTAAAAGGAAAATAAAAAGTGAGACACTAATGAGTAGTTAAGTGATTAACTTGTGAAATGAAGTTCATGTAAAGTATGATCCGATCCATGGAATAACTTTAGTAATTCATTAAAATAAGTATAGTTAAGTTATGTGATCCATTGAGATAGGCAGTACTTAGAGAACCACAAACTTCTAGGTGTATTAGTCTACCGTAGAACCTAGACTTCACTTTTGAGTTTGTTACTTTTCTGTTGAACTTATGTTCACTTGATTATACATGTTGGTGTACTGTTTATTTGTCATTTGCCAATGTCTTGAATGCATGATTGTTTTGCATAGACAATGAGTAGTCCGTGTTTCCTAAGTGTGTTGTCGGAGACTTCCCTGAGCAGCAACCTGGTGAAGGCATGTGTTCTTTGACCCATTATGTCCTACTTACTTTATAATTCACCATCTTGCATTACTTAATTGAAACCTAATGACTGAATAGTCTGTATTTACCTTGTCCTTGATTACCTTTTTGGGTTATTATTGTTAGCTTCACGCTATTGCTCTTCTTTAATCAATGAACATGATGAGAATATTTATGATACGATTATGTTTTCTTGATTATGATGATGAACTTGTGATACTTTAGGGGACTCAGGTTGTTTCCTGAGTACCTCTACGTAAGGACCTGTTGGTTGAGAGATCACCCGGGATAACAGTACAACCATGAGGGTGGAATGGGACGCCCTTAGCTGATTAATTAGATGAACTTGGGGGTGTAGATGGCTTTGTCGAAGGGCCATCAACGGGGACCGGGGCATAGTGCTGAGGTTCATTCGATTTGGTTTTGTTAGTCACCCACCTTAGGTAGGAGTACTGTGTTTGTATGACTGGCGAAACCTAACGAGCAGCTATGCACCAGGGGAATCTTTGTAAAGGCTACGTAATGTATCCCTAGCCATTCACATTGATAGTGAAGATCGAGTCTTGCAAACCCAGGCTGGAAAGGGATCACGACTCGTGGGTAAAGTGTGCAACCTCTGCAGAGTGTTAGAAACTGGTATATTAGTCATGCTCACGGTTAAGAGGAGCCCTAGGATCCTCTTTGATTAGAATAATTTTGGATACTTTTATGATGATGATTAATGGTGATGATTATAACTATGGTTTCTGGTATTTCCTGTTGGAGGGAGTACTTTTGGGTAATAACAAGGTTTATTACTAAAACTTGGCTTTTCTACTAGTAATAAATACCTGACCAACAAAAAGCAACTGCTTTAACCTTAACCCCACATAAAGCTAGTCCACTTTAGCCAAACGGGACATTTGCTGAGTACGTTGATGTGTACTCACCCTTGCTTTGAAAACCCCCAACCCCAGGTTGTCCCCATTGCAATCAGTGCTCTGGAGGAGATGAAGGCAACATGGAGGACTTTGAAGAGTTTTAGGACTATGATGAGTTCTAGTCGTGTTTAGTGGAAACCTCTAGTCAGCTGCTTGTGAATTCTTATCTGCTATATTTCGTATTCCGCACTTTGATTATGATAATGACTATGTTAAGTTAATGACTTTGTGGATGTCTTGGACATCTTGATGTAATAAAGTACTATTTCCACTATTATTTTGAGCAATGTGTGATGATGTCCAACTATGTAATCGCTGTGTACGTGAGATCCTGATCCTGGCACGTACATGGTTCGCATTTGGTTTGCCTTCCAAAACCGTGGGTGACATAAGTGGTATCAGAGAACACTTGCTGACTATAGGACCGCTAACCTTGACTAGAATGGCCACCCTAAGGACTATAGACCCTTATTCTCACCTTGACCTTTGGTGCACTTCAAAAGTTGGTCATCTTGACCAATTCTATGTTATATTACTATCTATACACTCATCTTAAAAATTTTTATCTTACCATGCTTTTGATTTACTTTTTGTCATATAGTTCTATTCTCACTCTTGTTCTTACAATGTCTTTTGTAGATGGCCGGTCTTAGATGCACTGCACATAAGTCTATGATCCCTTTCTTGCCCTCTCGCCTTGAGGAGCGTCCACTATGCCGTACGATGACGGGACAGTCGAGCCACCTGGAGAGGTTGCACTGCCACTTGCACGAGGAGCAGGAGCGCCGATGCCAGGAGCAGGAGGTGGAGTCTGGGAGGTAGCCCTCCCCTATGCCTCAGCTAGAGGTGCCCCCTACACCACCACAGGGCATCCCAGCTACTGGAGGAAACTGAAAGTCGCATAGAGGGGGGTGAATAGGTGAAACCTAAAAATTATAAACTTTGAACATGCACTTCACCTGGGGTTAGGGTTAGAAATAAATAATAGTGAATTCGTAGTGGGAAGGATAGTTCTTCTTGCTATGAGTTGCTAAATTAATGCGAAAAACTTTTGGAGCTAACTCAAATCAATGTGAGCAAGAGAACTTCTAGTGAGAGGGGAGAGGGAAGAAACTAATCAAATAGTGAAGATCAACACAAATGGACACGACGATTTTTTCACAAGGTTCGGTTCCAAAGAACATAATCCTCGTTGAGGAGGCTACAAAGGCTGGGTCTATTCAACCCTTTCCCTCTCTCAATCGGTCACTTTGATCGGTTGAGTGCTTCTTCTCAATCTCACTGGGTCACTAAGACCCCGCAAGGATCACCACACACTTAGGTGTCTCCTGCTAGTTTTACAAATCACTTAGAAGGTTTAGAGAGAGATGAAGAAAGCAACCAAGCAACAAGAGCAACAAATAGAACACAAATCACCCTCTCTCAAGTCACTAAAACACTTTAGATCACTTGACTTGATTTTGGCACTTGGAGAGGATTGGAGGCTTTAATGTGTCTTTGAAGTGTATTCTTTACTCTTGTATTGAATGTAGAGAGTATGATGCTTGGATGACTTGAATGGAGGTGGTTGGGGGTATTTATAGCCCCAACCACTATTCTAGCCGTTGGCTGAATTCTTTGTCGACGGGCATACCAGACAGTTCGGTGGTGCACTAGATACTCTACTATTCACTGTCCGGTGAGTGCCACGCCAGCTGACTGTTGGGGTTTTGAGTTGTTGACTGTTGAAGTCGTCTTTTCTTTTGGTGCATCGGACAGTCTGGTGCGACCTGACGTTGCAGACTGTCTTCTGACTTCTGACACTTCAGACTGCAGTGTCATCGACCATTGGGCGAAGATGATCGTTGCTCGTGGTCTCACCGGATAGTTCGATAAATTTTAGTGGACGAGCGCTAGGAATTCCCAAGAGCGACCAGTTCACGAAGTGCTCCAGCCTAGGCACCGGACACTGTCTGGTGCGCCACAGGCTGCAACAATTCGGTTTTGCTCCAAACTTGTAGAATTGCCCCAAGGTTCATTTTCATGTGTGTGTATGTGAACTTTATGCACATGAGAAAAACATCAACTAGGCAAACTAGTTAGTCCATAAGGTTTGTGATGGTCGTCAAACACCAAAATTGATTATAGGAAATGGTTAAGGCCATTTCCCTTTCAATCTCCCCTTTTTTGGTGATTGAGGCCAACACAAACCAAAGAAAATATAAAGTGTAGAAATATAGCTAGTTTGCATTTGATAGATGTGCATAAGTTACTTTGAAATGGAACTAGTTCTAAGCAAATATGATTGTTTGATATATTTAACATTTTGAACCACATTTGCACCACTTAGCTTGTTTTTGCAAATCTTTTGGAAAAGTCTTTTCATATTCTTTGCAATTTGCCAATGGTATAAGAATATGATTTTGAAAGCATTTTCAAGTTTTGAAAGATTCTCTCCCTTTTCCAAATGCTTTCCCTTTGGCTAAATAAAAGCTCCCCCTGAAAGTGTTCTCCCCTTAGCTATCAAGAGGGTTTTTGCAAATGCAATTTTTGTAAAAAGTTTTCAGAAAACAGGGTGGTGGTGCGGTCCTTTTGCTTTGGCCTATTAATTTCTCTCCCTTTGGCATTAAGCGCCAAAAATGAAGAAAAATAGAGGCCTCTTATAAGAAAGATAGGAATGTAAATACATGAGTAGGGCAAAGGGGTATACAATGCTGATGAAGTTGAAGCCTTGCCTTTGCCTATTACTCCATTTCCCTTTCAATCTAAAACTAATGATAGAAATACACTTGGAAGCACAATAGTCTTAGCCTTGCCACAAGAAGAATAAGAAACATGCATTTGTACCAAATGAAAGAGACATGACCAAAGTTATATAAATGAGCAATGTGTGTAACATTTCAATCAAAGTTCCGAGAATCTAAGACATTTAGTTAATTTCTAAGCTTGCTAAAAGTCTTTTCATCCAGGGCTTGGTGAAGATATCAGCTAATTGGTTGTGGGTGCTAACATAGGCAATTTCGATATCCCCCTTTTGTTGGCGAACTCTCAGGAAGTGATACCGGATGTCTATGTGCTTAGTGCGGCTGTGTTCAACGGGATTATCAGCTATGCGGATTGCACTCTCATTATCACATAGGACACGAACTTTTCTCAACTTGTGGACATAGTCCCTAAGGGTTTGTCTCATCTAGAGTAATTGTGCACAACAATGTCCTACAGCAATATACTCGGCTTCAGCGATGGATAGAGCTACTGAATTTTGTTTCTATGAAGCCCAAGACATCAGAGATCTCCCTAGAAACTACCAAGTCCCTAATGTGCTCTTTCTATCAATTTTACATCCGACATAATCGACATTAGAATACCTGATTAGATCAAAGGTAGATCCCTTGGGTACCATAGCCCAAACTTAGGAGTGTAAACTAAATATCTCGTGATTCTTTTCACGGCCCTAAGGTGAACTTCTTTAGGATTTGCCTGGAACCTTGCACACATGCATACTAAAAGCATAATATCCGGTCATGAAGCACATAAATAGAGTAAAGAACATATCATCGATCGGTATACCTTTTGATCTATAGATTTACCTCCTGTGTCGAGGTCGAGATGCCCATTTGTTCTTATAGGTGTCTTGATGGGTTTTGCATTCTTCATTCCAAACTGTAACACCCCAGGTGTTACCTTGGTTGGAGCCCACCTTGATACTAAAGGCTTTGATCACATGTGGTAGAGGCTTAGGGCCACACCAAAGAACTTTGGAGATCATGTGCTAACCATGTTGCCAATGACCTAAGAAGCATTACTCTAATCCTTGCTCACTTACTACCTTGGATAAGAGGGGAGAAGAACACTAGACCTCTTTTTAAACTCTATCTTCCAAAACCCTAAGTAAAGGGGGGGAAAGAGAGTGAGCAAATGTGCAAAGCATAGGCAATATTTACCCAAACCCTAAGCAACCTTGTAACCAGCAATTAGGGGAGGGAAATAATGCAAAAAGACCCCTGGAGAAACCCCAATTCAAATCTCCAAGTGGAGAGAGAGCTAGAGCTCTCTATTTCTCTCTAAGTCCATTTTTAACCCTAGTTTAAGGATCAACCGTGTTCACCTTGAAGATGGCACCAAAACCACTTGGGTTCTATACCAAAAATGTGGTATACCACCTAAGGCACCCCCTGGAAGAAGTGGAGACCGAGACTTGGACGTTTGACAGGGATTGGCATCAGTTTTGTCGCGTGGTGGGCAGTGAGACAAGCCAGATTTGGCGCCCGTCTATCTCCTGATCTAGGGCGTATCTTCCTTTGGAACTCACACATGTGAGATAGCCCTAGGTGCCAGGAGGAGGTCTGCGCCGGATTCATGGCAAGATTCGCACGTTTGTGATCTCTGGAGACGTTTGAACAATGGAAGAAACTCACCTCCACGTGTTCGACGCCTTCTGCCCGCGCCAGAGCACGCCCGCGCGCGCTCCCGCGTGCCCAGCGCCGCGCCCGAGCCAAACCGGCGCCGTGGCCCGCGCCCGAGCCTATAAAACCCTCCCAGGCTTCGAATACACTCTTCCGCGCACCCTCAAAACCTCACCGGAGTTAGCTCGTCGCCGTTTGCCCGTGTGCAGCGAGTCCGCGGCCGCCCAATCCCCCTGTCACCGTAGACCGGCCAGCAGAGCCATTCCCAACCCCGTCCAGCCCTCGGAGAAGACTGTGCACGCCTCCGTGAAGCTCCTCGAGCGAGGAATCGGAGATTGGTTCGCCGGAGAAACCAGTCCACGCTCGCCGGAGCTCTCAACCCCGCCGGAGTACGTGGACCGGGTAAACCGCTCAACCATCCTACGATTCCTTGTGCACACAGTCGCTACGTTACACCGTGAAGCTCACCGTGCCCTTGGATTGAACCAGTTCGCCATAGTTTGGCCGGTACACTCGCCGCCGACGAGCACACCCGCCTGCGCTCGTGGACCGGGCGATTCCGGCCATCCCCGACGTCAAGCCGTACCTCGACGTGACCGCCTAGAGTCTCCCCGAGCCAACCCCACCCTTCGCCGGACCTCCCTCGCCGCCGGTAAGCCGCGCCACCCTTTTCTTTCCCGCGGTTACTGTTTCAGTTGGGGGAAGGACTGCGGGTGAGAGGGAGAGAAGGTCGGGGGGTTTTGTGAAATGTCAGAGACACAGGGGAACAGTGGCGCAAGGGTAGATCTGCGAGGGTTGATTTGATTTAAACCCAGGGACCCCGGTGTAAACTGTTTTTCCAGGAAACTCTTTTTAAAATCTATTTTAAAATTGAACAGAGACTTTAAAAATTCATAACTTATGTTTAGTTCATCCAAATTTGGTCAAACCAATTTTGTCAGACTCTAATTAATGTAACCTATTTAAGAAAAATATAAAACCCCTTGGTATTAAGGAAGATTTTAAAACTCTGATTTAATGTTAGTTTTGGCCAAAAGCTCAATAATAGTAAGAAAAATAGTTGTGCTATTTGACTAGGGTTAGAAAAATTTGGAGAAGTTTATATCTACCTACTCACCTGTTTAAAAATGTTGAACCTCTCTGTCCACTCTATTAAGTTGGTTTTTACCCCTTATTCCATAATATGCTTAAAGATAAGAAAAATAGAAAATGTAATTTAAACCATGAACCAAGAGAGCACCCCTATTTTTGTAAGGATACTTATTTAATGTAGTTCACTGGAAAAATATATCATACCCTGGTTTAGTATAAAATAAGAAGGAATACCTTTTAAATTAATAAAATAAGGATAACTTAGAAAAACCCTACAAAAATAACCCTAAGGCAAAGACACCCCAAACCTTAGGATAACTAATGTTTGGTTATTATGCACAGAGGAAAAATACAAAATCTGTTGTTTGATATTTTTCAAATGACAAGTTAGTTATAAGCACCTTTTTGGCATTAAACTTTAGAAAATCACAATTAAATAATCACTAATTAACTTTCTATAGATTTTGGCACAGAGGTTTAGTATTACTGTTAGATCCCAACAAAAATGACCCTTAGGAAGAAACTCAACTCTAATGGTGAGGTGTAGTGTAAAGTGGCCCATTTTACACCACCCTTGTTATTTTTTGTCTAAAGCATAGCCCTTATAGTTTAAGCCTCCAATTCCTAAAACCAGCTAGGATAGCCAATGGCAACCCACTGGAATTTTTACAGAATTTTTGGAAATTATTAACCCACTGTCATAGTTCAAACCTACACTAAAAACCATAAGTAGAAATTAAAGAAAGGAAAATAAATACTGGTAATTAGTGTCACCCTAAAACCCTTATAACATTTCCCATTGAAATGTGTAAGGACAATGCAAATCCACTATGTTATCCTCAACAAACATCTAAACCTAGGAGTAATAAGCCTAAACCACTAAAAGCCCCGTATGACCCAGAAACCCTAAGTTATTCCTTAACTCAGTCTTCTTTTTGCATAATGTTATTAATCCTGCATAATCATAACATACATGTTCATTGCATTCGATAGACTGTAATCTTGCTAACGGAGAGTACGTCCTCGTGCCGGAGCAAGGAGCTGCTAAGGAGGTAGCCCCAGACCCAGCACCAGAGCCTGCACCAGAGGACCTGCCTGCCACTGCTTTGGAAGGCAAGCCCCGGTTTTATGCATAACCTGTTATTTATGCTATTTTACTACACTTAATGATTGTAGGATTGTTTGTGCACTTAAGTGTAGGATTTGTTTGAAACCATAGTTGCATGATCTCAGGAACCCCATTGTGATGAATACTTGTATGCTAAGTCGAGTAGCTGCTTTATTAAGTAGGATCTCGGTAGAAGTCGAGTGATTTTCTAGCACTCACGCGAGATCAGGAAATTGGTTGTATCCATTTTTATATCATAATGGTGTTGGTCTGTGGACAACAATCCATGGGGATTGGTTGTCTACGAGGTGGGAACCGGAATAAGGATTAAGGTGTGGTACCGTGAGTCAAGCGTTTGAACGTACTAAGCACATGCCGAGAAATATGGTAAATCGGTAAGCCTAGTACCTGAGTGAACCTGACAGTGGACTTTACCCCTCACGCGACCTGAGACGTAGTCTCCCATTCCGGTTATGGTGGGTACAAGTGCGGTCACTGCACGACGGCCAGTCGGGGTCAGTGAGGCATTGTACGCCAAGGCGGTGAGCCCTGATCTGCTGACAGGGAATCGATGGGGACGGTTGATGTGTGTGGGGACGGAGTGCCCCTGCATGTCGTGTGTTTAGGTTTACCTTGCAAGGTTTAAAAACTCGATTTGAATCGTCTGCTTCTCGCAGCTAATGAGACTGCTTGATCCATGCTGCTACATTGAGTAACAAGTGGAACTGTGTTGAGATGATACAAGATATTGATTGCTAAAAATGCTTGCTACTATGTATGAGTAGATAGTACACTTTTAGCCTTAAGAGAGTCACACTTAATTTTGACAAAGTTAAAATCTTGATATAGAAACTCAGCTAGTGCTTTTGGCAACCAAACCCACAGCCAAACAGCTGCATGTCTAGAGGTAGAGGAGTAGACTCCTCACACCGGGTAAGTCTAGCTGAGTATTAGTATACTCAGCCTTGCTTGTGGCATAATTTTACAGGTTCTCTGGAGGAAATGGTTGCTGGAGTGACTTGGCCGTCCACCTTGCCACCAGGTTGGACTATCGAGTGGGACCCTGCCTCGGCTGAGGAGGAGCATGAGGAGTGATGGGACAGGCTTCCCCATCTCTCTATTTATTTACCGCTAGTTTATTTCCGCTGCACTTCGAAACAATGATGGTCACTTTTGCAGAAACTCCGATGATGATGATGATGATGTAATAATTTAATACTCTGACATGTATGGTTTTATGCTTTATTGTATTTGCTCTGTGACTCACCATCGAGTGAGATTGTGGTACTTGATCCTGTCAATGGCCGTGTCGGACTAGATCCGAGGGATTGACGGATTATTCCCATTTAAGTGTGGTCTAGCCTCTAAGGCAGGGCTTAGGCACTTAAGTTGGAATAACTCGGGCAGTTCCGCCACAGCTGGTATCGGAGCTTGTACCACCATAGAGGAATCAATAAAACATGAATGCCATCCCTTTTCTAAAGTAAAATTTGATAGAAACAATGTTGGATAGATAGTAGGACGAGCAGGATAGACCTAGGACGTGAAGCCTTAGGATGATAGAAGGGTAGCTAGGTGGCTAAGTAACTAGGCCCTACAGGCCACTTTTACAGGATGGGAGTTCTTCCCTATTCCTTTTATCTTCTTGTGAGGTCGTTCAGGATGAGCATGCATGCATTCTTAATTAAGCAAATGGATAACTGAGAAAGAGGACTTAAAAACAAGATAACAACCAACTAGGTCCCCAGTGCCTTTTCATTTAACTAGAGAAAGGATGAGTTTTATTTTTCCTTGTTCTTTTTTTATAATTTGTTTTCTTTTACTTACGCTTAACCATACACAGATGACTTCCCACGGATCCTCCGATGACGGAAATGCACTGACCCACACTGACGGACTTGCACGAGAGGGTTTTCCCCGCATCTTGTGGGAGGTACTTCAGGGGGCCGGATACTTGACACCCCCTCAGTACACGGTGCAGCAATTTGAGAAGCACCGGGTGCCTCGCTGTAGGGTGAGGATGATCTTAGAGCCTCATCCCCTACAGCCAGGCTAGCGTTCTCTGGACTCCGAGTCTTTCGGATACCGGGCGGAGGACACGATCGAGGCGATCGCTCTGCACGGGTTGACGACTTTTTGTGGGTTCCATCCCTTGGAGCTCTCTACCCACCCCATTGGGTTGTTCCCCGCGGAAAAGGAGGACGACCCGATGTGGAAGGATCGGGTGGAGCATGCCAAGGACATCTGGGCTCTCTACCCAGGCCACACGGCTCACTTGTCGGTGCGATGCATGAACGCCCTGTATCGTCTGCAAGTGATGCGTGGGGAGGCAATGTCTCATTTGATGGCACTGCTAGAGGCGACCAAGATCACCTTGGACAACAGGGAGGAGCTCGTGGTTGACTTGTCCCAGGAGCTGGTAGAAAAAGATTTGCAAGTGGAGCAGCTGTCTGATGAGGTTCATGAGTTGGAGGAGCTAGTGGGCACCAGGGAGAACACCATCGAGGTTTTAGAGGATCAGCTCATTAACACTCAGCAGCAGCTTGCTGAGGCTAACGAGCACCTGGACATGCATCACCAGGAGATCCAGGACCAGGAGGCCAACGAGGACGTCGACATCGAGGGAGGAGATGAGCCTGCCTCCAGTGTAGACACTGCTGGCTCAGGAAGACCACCTTCCCCCGAGTCGAGTGCGGCCTCATTCGCGCACTAGGTGACCAGAGTAGAGTTAGACATTGGTAATGGTAGGACTCCTTGTGGCTAGCTTAGCTTTTGCGCCCTTGGGGGTACTAGGCTAGATAGAGTTGAGTCATTTTGGGACAAATCGATGTAATCATGCTAAACTCTCCTGGAAGCCTGTTTGATGGATGCTACTATCAGTTTAAATTTGGAAAGAGGAATTTATGACTTTTAAAAATCTTTATGTTGAAGTTGGAGTCTATCATGTTGTTTTAACTTTTTCTCCGCGATAAAATCTTGAACTTGGAGATGTGGTGTTAAGCATGTATGTGGCTTTTCAGATGGCCGGGAGGCAGCGTCGCGGCCAGAATGAGCACGTTCCTCCACCGCCACCGCCTCCCAATCTGCAGGAGCTCATGGCTCAGCAGAATGAGATCTTGAGGCAGCTGGCTCAGCGTCAGCCACCACCTCAGCACTATGGTGGTGGAGACCATCAGCGTCACCCCGCGGCGGCTACCTATCAGGAGTTCCTCAGCACCCAGCCTCCATTGTTCACAAGGGCAGAGGACCCACTTGATGCAGATGTATGGTTGCGGGTGGTGGAATCCAAATTCCCACTGCTCCATGGAGCTTGCTCAGAGGTCACCAAAGTCAGGTTTGCCACCCAGCAGCTTCGCGGACCCGCAAGGACTTGGTGGGATCATTTTCTTGCTATGCAGCCAGAGGACCGAGAGGTGGAGTGGAGGGAGTTCAAGGCAGCTTTTAGAGGACACCATATACCAGCCGGGATCATGGACCGGAAGCTCAATGAGTTTTTGGCACTCACTCAAGGCAACAGGACAGTGTTGCAGTATGCCCAGGCCTTTAATGACTTGTGCCAGTATGCTGGATACCATGCAGACACGGACGAGAAGAAGAGGGACAGGTTCAGACGGGGGCTCAGCACCAAGCTCCGTGATCGTCTCAACACCATCAGGGCCAACAGCTACAATGAGTTGGTCAACATGGCTATCTCCCAGGAGGACTGCATTATAGCTCGACAGGTAGAGAAGAAGAGGAAGACCCCTGTGGCAGGACCCTCAGCTCAGCCACAGCGCTTCAGGATTGTGTCCGACACGCAGAACAGGGGACCCCAGCAGCAGCAAGGGAGATGGGTGATCAGACCACCGCAGCAGCAGCAGCAGGCACCCAACCGCACCCAGTTTCCAGCTCAGAGGAACAATCAGCAGCAGCAGTACCGCCAGGCGAATGACAACAGGTGTTTCACCTGTGGTAACACTGGGCATTATGCCAAGAATTGCCCCAGGAATCAGCAGAGGCAGGGGCAGAATGTTAATCAGAACCAAGGGAAGAGGCAGAAGGTGCAAGTGAGGCAGGGCAGGCTGAACTTCACCACCATGGCTGATATTCCAGAGGGAGCACCCGTCATGACTGGTATCTTTACAGTATTAAATTATCCTGCTATCACTCTTTTTGATTCTGGTGCATCACATAGCTTTGTTAGTGCCAAATTTAGTGCCAAGTGTCAATTGCCCTTTCACCACACCAATGGGGGAATCACAATTTCAACACCAGGAGGCAGGATTGCCACTAATCAAATCAGCAGGCATGTGCCCATAAGGTTTGGTAGTCTAACAATTAAAACCACCCTCCTCATTTTGGGTTTGGACAGCGTGGATATCATATTAGGAACTGACTGGTTAACAAGGCATCGGGCAGTTCTTGACATTGCAGCTAGGGCCATTGAAGTGCACTCACCAACATATGGTGAAACCACATTATACTTGCCCGATCAGGGTTGTACCCGTTCTTGTGCCTATATCATGACAGAATCCCCAGTAAGAAAGATCCTAGTAGTCTGTGACTACCCCGACGTTTTTCCGGATGAATTGCCAGGAATGCCACCTGACAGAGACATTGAGTTTGCAATTGAATTGCAACCCGGGACTGCTACTATCTCCAAGAGACCCTATAGGATGCCTCCCGCAGAACTGGCAGAACTGAAGAAGCAACTGCAAGGACTGTTGGACAAGGGGTTTATTCGCCCAAGTACTTCACTTTGGGGATGTCCTGCATTATTCGTGAAGAAAAAGGATGAGAGTTTGAGGATGTGCGTTGATTACCGCCCTCTCAATGCGGTGACTATCAAGAACAAATACCCGTTACCCCGCATTGATGTTCTGTTTGATCAGTTGGTAGGAGCCAAGGTATTCTCCAAGATAGACCTTCGCTCAGGTTACCATCAGATCAAGATCCGTGCCAGCGACATTCCCAAGACGGCCTTCTCTACCAGATATGGGTTGTATGAGTTTTTGGTGATGTCTTTTGGGCTGACCAATGCCCCGGCTTATTTCATGTACTTGATGAACTCATTATTCATGCCAGAGCTGGACAAGTTCGTGGTCGTTTTCATTGATGATATTCTGGTCTATTCCCAGAATGAAGACGAGCATGCTGAGCATTTGCATATCGTGCTTCAGCGACTACGCGGTCATCGTCTTTATGCTAAATTGTCTAAATGTGAATTCTGGCTAAGGGAAATAAAATTCTTGGGTCACACAATCTCTCAGGAGGGGATATTAGTTGACCCTGAGAAAGTGCAAGAAGTGATAGACTGGAAACCTCCAACTACAGTGAGACAGATTAGGAGTTTTCTGGGATTGGCAGGGTACTACCGACGATTTATTCCGGATTTCTCCAGAATTGCCAAGCCAATGACTGAGTTATTGAAGAAGGGAGCCAAGTTCGCTTGGAGCCAGAAGTGCGAAGATGCTTTTCATACACTGAGGCAACATTTGACAACAGCCCCAGTGCTGGCTCAACCCGATAACACTAAGCCCTTCGAAGTTTATTGTGATGCTTCTGGTGCAGGATTGGGATGTGTCTTGATGCAAGAGAACAGAGTGATTGCTTATGCTTCCCGAGCACTCAGGCCCCATGAGCAGAACTAGCCTACACATGATCTGGAATTGGCAGCTGTGGTTCATGCTCTTAAGATATGGAGACACTACTTGTTGGGGGCTCACTGTAACATCTACACTGATCATAAGAGCCTCAAATACATCTTCACTCAGGCAGATCTGAACATGAGGCAGAGGAGATGGTTGGAATTAATCAAGGACTATGATTTGGAGGTGCATTACCATCCTGGCAAAGCCAATGTTGTGGCAGATGCTTTGAGCAGAAAGGCCCAGTGCAATTGTATGAACATGGATGCAACAGTCACCACCCTGTGTGATGAGCTGTGTAAGCTGAACCTGGAAGTTGTTCCTTCCGGTGCATTGAGATATATCTCGGTGGAGCCCACATTGCAAGAGCAAATAGTTCAGGCATAGATTGGGGATAAGGGTGTTCAGGTTATCAAAGATATGCTCAAGCAAAAGGCAGAAAAATACAAGTGTTTCCGTCAGGACAGCAAGGGAATTTTATGGTTTGGAGACCGATTGGTGGTTCCCAAGGACCCTGAACTTAGAAAGAAGATACTGGATGAAGCTCACCTTTCCAAATTCTCCATGCACCCTGGTGGCAACAAGATGTACCATGATCTTAGACCTTTTTACTGGTGGACCAGAATGAAGAGGGAAATTGCCAAGTACATCTCTGAGTGTGACACTTGCCAGAGAATAAAAGCTAGTCACTTGAAGGCAGCAGGCCCTTTGCAACCTCTTCCCATACCATCTTGGAAATGGGAGGACATTTGCATGGACTTCATAGTGGGATTGCCCAATACCTCCAGGCACCATGATTCTATATGGGTTATTGTGGACAGATTGACCAAGACTGCTCATTTCTTGCCAGTGCACACCACCCACCGGGCGGAGAAGTATGCAGAGATCTACATTGACCAGATAGTTTGTCTGCATGGGATACAAAGGACTATAGTCTCCGACCGAGGAGCACCTTTTGTGGCACGATTTTGGGAGCAATTGCAGGAATCACTTGGAACCCAGGTTATATGAAGCTCAGCATACCATCCCCAAACAGATGGTCAGACAGAAAGGGTAAATCAGATTTTGGAAGACATGTTGCGAGCATGTGCACTACACTATGGAAAGGATTGGGACAAGTGTCTTTCCTTGGCAGAGTTTTCTTATAATAACAGTTATCAGTCCAGTCTCAAGATGGCACCTTTTGAGGCATTATATGGGAGAAGATGTAGGACCCCACTAAATTGGTCTCAAGCAGGAGAAAGGGAAATTTTTGGGCCCGATTTGGTACTTGAAGCAGAAGCAAAAGTCAGAATTATCAAGAAGAACCTAGAAGCTGCTCAGGCCAAGCAAAAGAGTTATCATGACAAGAGGCGGAAGCCTCTACAGTTTGAGGTGGGAGATCATGTCTACCTTAAAATATCACCAACCAAGGGTGTCCAGAGATTCGGGATCAAGGGCAAGTTAGCCTCTCGTTACATTGGACCCTATGAGATCAAGGCAAGTTGTGGACCCGTAGCTTACCAATTGGAATTGCCACCCCGCATGTCAGCAGTTCACAATGTGTTCCATGTATCTCAGCTGCGGAAATGTGTTCGTCTACCCACTGAAGTGCTACCGGAACCGGACATTGAGATAGAACCAGACTTGTCCTACCAAGAGTACCCCGTCAAGGTATTGGATCAGAAGGAAAGATCAACTCGGGCAAGATCAATCAGAATGTATAAGGTTCAGTGGAGTCACCATTCAGCAGAAGAAGCTACATGGGAGACGGAGGATTTTCTACGCTCTCGCTTCCCCGACTTTCTGCCCAAAGGAGTCGGTATGTAACCCCAAAAACCCAACCCCCACCTGCCCTTTGAATTCAATTATAAGAAAAACTTAGATAACAAGGATAGTCTAAGTTGTGGATTTAACTTAAGAAGGGCTTCCTTCTGAAGTTGCAAAGAGGATGACATTCGAAGAGCAGTTAATAAGTGAAACTTGAGCATAAAGGAAGAGTAGCACTAACACACCTTCAAGCACCCTCCAAGGGACTCTACCTAAAATCTCGGGACGAGATTCCTTTAAGGGGGAGGGCTGTAACACCCCAGGTGTTACCTTGGTTGGAGCCCACCTTGATACTAAAGGCTTTGATCACATGTGGTAGAGGCTTAGGGCCACACCAAAGAACTTTGGAGATCATGTGCTAACCATGTTGCCAGTGACCTAAGAAGCATTACTCTAATCCTTGCTCACTTACTACCTTGGATAAGAGGGGAGAAGAACCCTAGACCTCTTTTTAAACTCTATCTTCCAAAACCCTAAGTAAAGGGGGGAAAGAGAGTGAGCAAATGTGCAAAGCATGGGCAATCTTTACCCAAACCCTAAGCAACCTTGTAACCAGCAATTAGGGGAGGGAAATAATGCAAAAAGACCCCTGGAGAAACCCCAATTCAAATCTCCAAGTGGAGAGAGAGCTAGAGCTCTGATTTTCTCTCTAAGTCCATTTTTAACCCTAGTTTAAGGATCAACCGTGTTCACCTTGAAGATGGCACCAAAACCACTTGGGTTCTATACCAAAAATGTGGTATACCACCTAAGGCACCCCCTGGAAGAAGTGGAGACCGAGACTTGGACGTTTGACAGGGATTGGCATCAGTTTTGTCGCGTGGTGGGCAGTGAGACAAGCAAGATTTGGCGCCCGTCTATCTCCTGATCTAGGGCGTATCTTCCTTTGGAACTCACACATGTGAGATAGCCCTAGGTGCCAGGAGGAGGTCTGCGCCGGATTCATGGCAAGATTCGCATGTTTGCGATCTCTGGAGACGTTTGAACAATGGAAGAAACTCACCTCCACGTGTTCGACGCCTTCTGCCCGCGCCAGAGCACGCCCGCGCGCGCTCCCGCGTGCCCAGCGCCGCGCCCGAGCCAAACCAGCGCCGTGGCCCGCGCCCGAGCCTATAAAACCCTCCCAGGCTTCGAATACACTCTTCCGCGCACCCTCAAAACCTCACCGGAGTTAGCTCGTCGCCGTTTGCCCGTGCGCAGCGAGTCCGCGGCCGCCAAATCCCCCTGTCACCGTAGACCGGCCAGCAGAGCCATTCCCAACCCCGTCCAGCCCTTGGAGAAGACTGTGCACGCCTCCGTGAAGCTCCCCGAGCGAGGAATCGGAGATTGCTTCGCCGGAGAAACCAGTCCACGCTCGCCGGAGCTCTCAACCCCGCCGGAGTACGTGGACCGGGTAAACCGCTGAACCATCCTTCGATTCCTTGTGCACACAGTCGCTACGTTACACCGTGAAGCTCACCGTGCCCTTGGATTGAACCAGTTCGCCGTAGTTTGGCCGGTACACTCGCCGCCGACGAGCACACCCGCCTGCGCTCGTGGACCGGGCGATTCCGGCCATCCCCGACGTCAAGCCGTACCTCGACGTGACCGCCAGAGTCTCCCCGAGCCAACCCCACCCTTCGCCGGACCTCCCTCGCCGCCTGGTAAGCCGCGCCACCCTTTTCTTTCCCGCGGTTACTGTTTCAGTTGGGGGAAGGACTGCGGGTGAGAGGGAGAGAAGGTCGGGGTGTTTTGTGAAATGTCAGAGACACAGGGGAACAGTGGCGCAAGGGTAGATCTGCGAGGGTTGATTTGATTTAAACCCAGGGACCCCGGTGTAAACTGTTTTTCCAGGAAACTCTTTTTAAAATCTATTTTAAAATTGAACAGAGACTTTAAAAATTCATAACTTATGTTTAGTTCATCCAAATTTGGTCAAACCAATTTTGTCAGACTCTAATTAATGTAACCTATTTAAGAAAAATATAAAACCCCTTGGTATTAAGGAAGATTTTAAAACTCTGATTTAATGTTAGTTTTGGCCAAAAGCTCAATAATAGTAAGAAAAATAGTTGTGCTATTTGACTAGGGTTAGAAAAATTTGGAGAAGTTTATATCTACCTACTGACCTGTTTAAAAATGTTGAACCTCTTTGTCCACTCTATTAAGTTGGTTTTTACCCCTTATTCCATAATACGCTTAAAGATAAGAAAAATAGAAAAAGTAATTTAAACCATGAACCAGAGAGCACCCCTATTTTTGTTAGGATACTTATTTAATGTAGTTCACTGGAAAAATATATCATACCCTGGTTTAGTATAAAATAAGAATGGATACCTTTTAAATTAATAAAATAAGGATAACTTAGAAAAACCCTACAAAAATAACCCTAAGGCAAAGACACCCCAAACCTTGGGATAACTAATGTTTGGTTATTATGCACAGAGGAAAAATACAAAATCTGTTGTTTGATATTTTTCAAATGACAAGTTAGTTATAAGCACCTTTTTGGCATTAAACTTTAGAAAATCACAATTAAATAATCACCAATTAACTTTCTATGGATTTTGGCACAGAGGTTTAGTATTACTGTTAGATCCCAACAAAAATGACCCTTAGGAAGAAACTCAACTCTAATGGTGAGGTGTAGTGTAAAGTGGCCCATTTTACACCACCCTTGTTATTTTTTGTCTAAAGCATAGCCCTTATAGTTTAAGCCTCAAATTCCTAAAACTAGCTAGGATAGCCAATGGCAACCCACTGCAATTTTTACAGAATTTTTGGAAATTATTAACCCACTGTCATAGTTCAAACCTACACTAAAAACCATAAGTAGAAATTAAAGAAAGGAAAATAAATACTGGTAATTAGTGTCACCCTAAAACCCTTATAACATTTCCCATTGAAATGTGTAAGGACAATGCAAATCCACTATGTTATCCTCAACAAACATCTAAACCTAGGAGTAATAAGCCTAAACCACTAAAAGCCCCGTATGACCCAGAAACCCTAAGTTATTCCTTAACTCAGTCTTCTTTTTGCATAATGTTATTAATCCTGCATAATCATAACATACATGTTCATTGCATTCGATAGACTGTAATCTTGCTGACGGAGAGTACGTCCTCGTGCCGGAGCAAGGAGCTGCTCAGGAGGTAGCCCCAGACCCAGCACCAGAGCCTGCACCAGAGGACCTGCCTGCCACTGCTTTGGAAGGCAAGCCCCGGTTTTATGCATAACCTGTTATTTATGCTATTTTACTACACTTAATGATTGTAGGATTGTTTGTGCACTTAAGTGTAGGAGTTGTTTGAAACCATAGTTGCATGATCTCAGGAACCCCATTGTGATGAATACTAGTATGCTAAGTCGAGTAGCTGCTTTATTAAGTAGGATCTCGGTAGAAGTCGAGTGATTTTCTAGCACTCGCGCGAGATCAGGAAATTGGTTGTATCCATTTTTATATCATAATGGTGTTGGTCTGTGGACAACAATCCATAGGGATTGGTTGTCTACGAGGTGGGAACCGGAATAAGGATTAAGGTGTGGTACCGTGAGTCAAGCGTTTGAACGTACTAAGCACATGCCGAGAAATATGGTAAATCGGTAAGCCTAGTACCTGAGTGAACCTGGCAGTGGACTTTACCCCTCACGCGACCTGAGACGTAGTCTCCCATTCCGGTTATGGTGGGTACAAGTGCGGTCACTGCACGACGGCCAGTCGGGGTCAGTGAGGCATTGTACGCCAAGGCGGTGAGCCCTGATCTGCTAACAGGGAATCGATGGGGACGGTTGATGTGTGTGGGGACGGAGTGCCCCTGCATGTCGTGTGTTTAGGTTTACCTTGCAAGGTTTAAAAACTCAATTCGAATCGTCTGCTTCTCGCAGCTAATGAGACTGCTTGATCCATGCTGCTACATTGAGTAACAAGTGGAACTGTGTTGAGATGATACAAGATATTGATTGCTAAAAATGCTTGCTACTATGTATGAGTAGATAGTAAACTTTTAGCCTTAAGAGAGTCACACTTAATTTTGACAAAGTTAAAATCTTGATTTAGAAACTCAGCTAGTGCTTTTGGCAACCAAATCCCACAGCCAAACAGCTGCATGTCTAGAGGTAGAGGAGTAGACTCCTCACACCGGGTAAGTCTAGGTGAGTATTAGTATACTCAGCCTTGCTTGTGCCATAATTTTACAGGTTCTCTGGAGGAAATGGTTGCTGGAGTGACTTGGCCGTCCACCTTGCCACCGGGTTGGACTGTCGAGTGGGACCCTGCCTCGGCTGAGGAGGAGCATGAGGAGTGATGGGACAGGCTTCCCCATCTCTCTATTTATTTACCGCTAGTTTATTTCCGCTGCACTTCGAAACAATGATGGTCACTTTTGCAGAAACTCCGATGATGATGATGATGATGTAATAATTTAATACTCTGACATGTATGGTTTTATGCTTTATTGTATTTGCTCTGTGACTCACCATCGAGTGAGATTGTGGTACTTGATCCTGTCAGTGGTCGTGTCGGACTAGATCCGAGGGATTGACGGATTATTCCCATTTAAGTGTGGTCTAGCCTCTAAGGCAGGGCTTAGGCACTTAAGTTGGAATAACTCGGGCAGTTCCGCCACACAAACTTCTTGAGAATATCTTGAATATACTTAGTTTGGCTAATGAAGGTGCCCTCTTGGAGTTATTTGATTTGGAATCCAAGAAAATATTTCAACTCCCCCATCATGGACATCTCAAATTTCTATATCATAATCCTACTAAACTCTTCACAAGATGACTTGTTAGTAGACCCAAAGATAATATCATCAACATAAATTTGGCATATAAACAAGTCTTTGTCAATTGTTTTAGTGAAGAGAGTAGGTTCAGCTTTTCTGACTTTAAAACCATTAGTGAGAAGATAGTCTCTTAGGCATTCATACCATGCTCTTGGGGCTTGTTTGAGCCCATAAAGCGCCTTTGAGAGCTTATAAACATGTGAAGGATACTCACTATCTTCAAAGCCGGGAGGTTGCTCAACGTACACCTCTTCCTTGATAGGGCCATTGAGGAAGGCACTTTTCACGTCCATTTGATATAGCTTAAAGCCATGGTAAGTAGCATAGGAAAGTAATATATGAATTGACTCAAGCCTAGCTAGGGGTGCATAGATTTCATCGAAATCCAAACCTTGCACTTGTGAATATCATTTTGCAACAAGTTAGGCTTTGTTCCTAGTCACCACACCATGTTCATCTTGTTTGGTGCAGAATACCCACTTGGTACCTACAACATTTTGGTTAGGACGTGGAACCAAATGCCATACCTCATTCCTCATGAAGTTGTTGAGTTCCTCTTGCATTGCCACCACCCAGTTTGGATCTCTAAGTGTATCTTCTACCCTGTATGGCTCATTAGAAGACACAAAAGTGTAATGTTCACAAAAATGAGCAACTCGAGATCTTGTGGTTACCCCCTTGTGAATGTCACCAAGAATGGAGTTGACAGGGTGATCTCTTTGAATTGCTTGGTGGACTCTTGAGTGAGGTGGTCTTTGATCTTCAACTTCTTGCTCATCTTCCTTTCCTTGATCAACTTCATGTCCCCCTTGATCAATGTCTTCATCTTGAGGTGTCTCATCGTCTTGATCTTCTTCTTCTTTGGCCATTTCCTCATCTTGAGTTGGTGGAGATGCTTGTATGGAAGATGATTGTTGATCTTGTGTTTGTGAAGGCTCTTTGGGTTCTTTTGGACATACATCCCAAATGGACAAGTTTCTTAGCACGATGTACGGAGCCTTTTCATCATCTAATTCGTCAAGATCAACTTGCTGTACTTGAGAGCCGTTAGTCTCAGCAAACACAATGTCACAAGAAACTTCAACTAATCTAGTGGACTTGTTGAAGACTCTATATGCCCTTGTGCTTGAGTCATAACCAAGTAAAAAGCCTTCTACTGCTTTAGGAGCAAATTTTAAACTTCTACCTCTTTTAATAAGAATAAAGCATTTGCTCCCAAAAACCCTAAAATAAGAAACATTGGGCTTTTTACCAGTGAGGAGTTCATATGATGTTTTCTTGAGGATTCGATGAAGGTAGAGTCGGTTGATGGAGTAGCAAGCGGTGTTAATCGCCTCCGCCCAAAACCAATCCGATGTCTTGTATTCATCAAGCATGGTCCTTGCCATATCCAAAAGAGTTCTATTATTTATCTCTACTACACCATTTTGTTGAGGTGTGTAGGGAGAAGAGAACTCATGCTTGATGCCCTCCTCCTCAAGAAATCCTTCAATTTGAGAGTTCTTGAACTCCATTCCATTGTCGCTTCTAATCTTCTTGATTCTAAATGCAAACTAATTTTGAGCCTGTCTCAAGAATTTCTTTAAGGTCTCTTGGGTTTGTGTTTTTTCCTGCAAAAACAACACCCAAGTGAAGCGAGAATAATCATACACAATTACAAGACAATACTTATTCCCGCCGATGCTTATGTAAGCAATCGAGCCGAATAGATCCATGTGGAGTAGCTCAAGTGGTCTCTTGGTCGTTATGATGTTGTTGTGTGGATGATGAACTCCATCCTGCTTCCCTGCTTGACAGGCACTACAAATCCTGTCTTTCTCGAAATGAACATTTGTTAGTCCTAAAATGTGTTCCCCCTTTAGAAGCTTGTGAAGATTCTTCATCCCATCATGAGCAAGTCGACGATGCTAGAGCTAGCCCATGTTAGTTTTAGCAATCAAGCAAGTGTCTAGTTCACCATTGTTAGCATTGAAATCAACTAAGTATAGCTGACCATCTAGCACTCCCTTAAAAGTTATTGAATCATCACTTCTTCTAAAGACGGTAACACCAACATCAGTAAATAAACAGTTATAGCGCATTTTACATAATTAAGAAATAGAAAGCAATTTGTAATCTAAAGAATCTACAAGAAAAACATTAGAATGGAATGGTCAGGAGATATAGCAATTTTTCCCAAACCTTTTGACCAAACCTTGATTTCCATCCCCGAATGTGATTGCTCTTTGGGGATCATCATTCTTCTCATATGAGGAGAATATCCTTTTCTCCCCTTTCATGTGGTTTGTGCACCCGCTATCGATTATCCAACTTGTCACGATGGATGCATAAACCTATAAAACAAATTTAGGCCTTGTTCTTAGGTACCCAAATGGTCTTGGGTCCTTTCACATTAGAAACAAACACCTTGGGTACCCAAACACAAGTCTTTGGTCTCTTGTGTTTGCCCCAACAAATTTGGCAACTACCTTGCATTATTTGTTAGTAAGCACAAATGATGCATCAAAATTCTTAAATAAAATGCTATGTTCATTTGATGCATTGACAATCCTTTTCTTAGGAATTTTGATATGAATTGTATGCCTAGAGCTAGAAGCCTAATTACTGTACATATAAGCATGATGAGAAACAAAATAAGATTTCTTAGCATGAATTCTTCTAATTTTGTGCTCAAGATAGTTTTCAGGGTATAATTTTGTGCTCAAGATAGTTTTCAAAGTTAGAAAGCTTGTTTCTAGGGCATTAAGTTTGATGTTGCTTTGGCTCCCATATTGGAAGCCAATGCCATCCTTAATGCCAGGGTGTCTCGCATTATAAAGTATACTACGAGCAAATTTAAATTTTTCATTTTCAAGCTCATGCTCAGCAATTTTAGCATTTAATTTAGCTATGTCATCATTTTGTTCTTTAATTATAGCAAGGTGATCATTCATAATATCAACATTAATATCTCTACATCTAGTGCAAATAGTGACATGCTTAATAGTAGATGTAGAAGCTTTGCAAGTATCCAATTCTTCAATCTTAGCAATTAGACTAGCATTTTATGTTTGAAGACAAGAAATTGAATCATTTCATATATCTTGCTCTTTAGTCAAGTTTTGGCATTTTTCAACTTCAAGTGCATAAGCATCTTTTAGCTTAACAAAATTTTTATTCTCCTTAACGAGCAGGTATTCTTGGCATTCCAAGATGTCATCCTTCTCGTTAGTGGTTTCTATCAATTCATTAATTTTCTTCTTTTGTTCTTAGGTAAGGTTTGCAAAAAGAGAAGTCAAATCATCATCATTTTCACTAGAGCTACCCTCATCATCAGAAGTAGTGTATTTGGGGTATCTTTAGAATGTACCTTCTTCTTTTTGCTATCCTTAGCCATGAGGCATTTGTGGCCAACGTTGGGGAAGAGAAGTCCTTTGTTGATGGCGATGTTGGCGGCATCCTCGTCGGAGGAGGAGTCGGTGGAGCTCTCATCAGAGTCCCATTCCTATCCCATGTGCGCCTCGCGACCCATCTTCTTATTGTAGTATTTCTTCTTCTCTATCTTCTTCTTCCCTTTCTTGTCGTCGTCCCTATCACTATCACATGTATATGGACATTTAGCAATAAAATGACTGGACTTACCACACCTATAACAAACCCTCTTGGAGCGGGGTTTGTAGTCCATCCCCTTCCATTGCATGAGGATTTACCGAAAGCTCTTGATGATAAGAGCCATCTCCTCGTTGTCAAGCTTGGAGGCATCAATTGGGAGCCTTTTTGTTGGTGTAGGCTCTTCCTTTTCTTCCGTTGCCTTGAATGCAACAGGCTGCTCCTTGGGTGTAGAGGTGGCACCTGGCTCCAAGTTGACAATGTGTTTGGAGTCTTTGATCATAAGTTCAAAGCTCACAAACTTGCCAATCACCTCCTCGGGAGACATCTGCTTATATCTAGGATCTCCACGAATTAATTGTACTTGAGTGGGATTACGAAAAACAAGAGATCTTAGAATAACCTTGACCATTTCATGGTAATCCCACTTGGTGCTCCCGAGGTTGCAGACTTGGTTGACCATCGTCTTGAGCCAGTTGTACATTGCTTGTTGCTCTTCTCCTTTGTTTAGGACGAATCGACCGAGTTCTCCCTCGATCATTTCGCGCTTGGTGATTTTGGTCACCTCATCTCCTTCATGCACTGCCTTGAGGACATCCCAAATTTCTTTGGCACTCTTCAACCCTTGCACCTTATTGTACTCCTCCCTACACAAGAAAGCGAGGAGTATGGAGGTGGCTTGGCAGTTGAAGTGCCTTATTTGGGCGGCCTCAACAGAGTCGTAGTGCTCGTCACCCACCTTTGGTGCCTTCGCTCCAAACTCAATAATATCCCAAATACTTTCGTGGTGTGAGGTTAGATGGTGCCTCATTTTATCACTCCACATAAAATAATCTTCATCATAAAAATATGGTGGTTTGCCTAGGGGAACGGAAAGTAAAGGAGCGCATTTAGGAATGCAAGGATAGCGAAGAGGCATCTTACTATACTTCTTACGCTCTTGGTGTCGGTGTTTTGGGTCCGACCGCGCACCCAGGGATGCCCCTCGAGGTGCTTTTCGGAGTAGGATGGCGTTACCGACTGTAGCTCGATGGTTCGTGCCAAATGCACGAGAGACAGTGGAAGGTTTTGTACTAGTTCGGGCTGCTTTGAGACGCATAATACCCTACGTCCTTGCGTGGATATGTTGTGTGGTGGGTTACAAGAGGGTTCTCTAGTATCGAGGATGTTAGAGAACTGAGTAGATGGCTAAGTAGTGAGATGATCTTGAAGGGGTGCCCCCTAGGCCTTATATATTCGATCGTGGGACGTTACATGCGGATATGATAACCACATGTTCCTAAGTAATAGTGAACCGACTAAGTTTATCTTCCTATAGCCTCACCGACCTATAATCCTTCGGCTCCGACGTTTGAGGGCGCTGCGCGAAAAAGTCGGATCAATGCTGCAGATAGCGTTTTGAGTTCAGCGAACCGCATGGGCTCAAGTTGATCCGTTCTATTGAAAGTTCCTCCCCTGGCCCACGAACGGATGGCCTCATGAAGTAATGGGCCTGGGGCCTTCTGTGAAGCCTTCTTGCTTTCTAGTGGACCGAGGGATATCTGTCCCCCACATGCCCCCAATCTTTGTGTTGATTTTGAAATAATCGGCCCAAAGATTCCAGGTCCAGTTTACGATTTTGAAACATGTCTGCTAAGTCGTTACCTCCAGCTTCGAGTAACTTGGTAAAAATGATCTTCTGTCATCTTCTTCTGGCATCATTCTATAGTCTTTTGCTTTTAACCTTCAATAATCAGTGTCCTTTTTATGCTTTGGAGGTCGTCGTTTCGTTCTTAGGGGTTAAGGATTCATTGGGTGCAACGAAGGTGCACCCAATGGGTGTAGCCCCCGAGCTTTGAGTGGATGACCGAAAATAATCCATTCAAAGGTCTTCATCCCATACTTCTTTAGGAACCATAGCTTCCGACTTAGACTTATGCTTTAGTAATTAGCATTTTGCCATTAGCCTATGCTTTAGAGATCAGCATTTTGTTTTCGGGGTCTTATGATTTATTGGGTGCACCGAAGGTGCACCCAATGGGTGTAGCCCCCGAGCTTTGAGTGGATTACTGAAAATAACCCACTCAAAGGTCTTCATTCCACGCCTTTTTAGAAACCATTGTGTTTGACTTAGACTTATGCCTTAGAGATCAGCATTGTCTCATCTTCACTTTGTGCCTTAGATTTCAGCATTACATCATCAGTTTATGCTTTAGAGATCAGCATATAGTTTTTTGTCCTTTTGTGATCATCAATACGGCCTGACCATGCACTAGCTTGAAATTTATTTATCAGCGACGGATTGGACATCTGGTAGATGGCCCTTGGCTAGTCTTCCTTTCGCTTCATGCTTCAATGCTCCTGTTGATTAGACTTATACTTCATCAGCTATTTTTTGGCTTTCTTCCGATCTCCATAGATATCTTCTTTTTGTGTTGATATATTCATTGCGTATACTGTATGGATGCGACTGCTTGGGAAAATCTATTGAAAATTCCTGGACGTCTCCCCCAATGGGTGTAGGCAAGGGACGGCTTGGTGCACTGAGCGTTTAGCGAACTGTCCCTGAGTAGTAACTTGATGTGACCGCGGGTGTAATCATATCATCCATGCAGTTGACTTGAGTCCCAATGGGTGCTGTGTTACGTGAAATGGCGTCAGTCGCCTGACTTGTTTCCAGGCGATTTGAATTGCTTATTGAATACTTGCGACTGTTCAGTGACCGTGGTAGGAGATGAGTGGTTGCTTTCTTCTTCTATAAATAGAGTGCTTGCTTCATTGGCGTCTTCACACATTTCTCAACCATTGCTTGCTTATTCTCCTCTTTTCTGTTCCACCATGGGCAAGAGCAAGAAGAGCGGAAGTTCGTCGCACCACTCTGGTGACAAGCGGAAGTGCAAGCTGACCCCTCCCTCGGAGGATTTCGGTGATTCTGAGTACTCGGAGGAGGAGTTCTCCTCTGGGTCCGAGGGATCGGTGGTATACACCTCTCCCCCGGCATCGTCTGAAGACTCGGACGATTCCCAGGGGATCGCCTGCGAGGTGTGGTCCTACATTCGGGCCATCGAGCGCTCCGGGCTTGAGGGCTCGGATGAGTCGGAGGTCTCCTCGGACGAGGAGGGCTCCTCTGACTCGTTCGAGGAGGGGAGCGGCGGTGACGGCGACGGCGAGGGCGACGGCAACAATGGAGGCGACAGCGGGGGCGACGACAGCAAGGGCGACGGCAAGGGCGACGGCAAGGGTGGCGACAGCAGCAGCAGCGGCAAGGCCAGTGGCAAAGCGCCACTGGCTTAATAATATTAGTATAGATAAGTAGTATTAGTATTAGTTGAATAATATAGTAGTAGTTAGTTGTATAGTGTAGTAATGTAATGTGTCGAAAGGTGGGAAGAAATTCGGCTCATAATGAGTCGGCCTTTTGCTTTGTGTGAGAAATTCCCCCCTTATATAATGAAGTGAACTCGGGCTTGATCTTTGTGCATGTCCTTTGTCTTTGTCTTGCTTCTTTATAGTTGATCGACAATTTGTGTTTGTATCCAATGCGGCCGTTGTTCTTAGAAGTAACTCTTGAGTAATGACTTGCCATTGATGTGTCGCATTTTAATTCTGTCTGCATTTACGTGGAGAAAGAATAGACTGGTTTACTGCTGGTGTCTTCAGGGGTAACAGCCGAACGGTTTTTGGTGACATCGGTGTTATAGAGGTAACGGCCGAGTCACTTGGAGCCACGTTGGCGTTTTAGAGGCAACGACCGAGTGATTAAGGGTGACGCCAGCGTTTTAGAAACAGCAGTCGAGTCACATCGAGCCACGTCGGCGTTTTAGAAATAACGAGCGTGTGAAGATTGGTGATGTCAGCGTTTTTAGAAATAACCGCTGAGTTACGCCGAGCCACGTCGGTGTTTTAGAAATAATGACCAAGTGATGACTAGGCACTTTTTAGAAATGGTACCTGACCCGGGAAAACCCCACTTGTACCACGTCGCCGCTTGCCTCTGCATTCCGAGCCCTAACTTTACTTTCTGCGTCCAGACTTCCCCTGTTTCTCCTTGATCTCGCTTCTGCTCAGTTCACCGACGAGATTGAGATGGTGCACAAGCGGAAGAGTCAGAATTCCGTCGCTGCTGTTATTCCTCCCATCGATCCCAATAGCCAATTGCCTTTCGCAGGTAATCACATGTCTGTTGTTTTCGAGCCAGATCTTCTCCACCTCGTCAATGTCAGAGTTCTTCCTCCGAAGGAGCTTTGTTCATGGTGGATTTGCTGTGGGGTTACTGTTCCGATGGAGGATACTCACGAGTCTGTCGTTTACATTCCTTTTCTTCTCTGTGGCCTTGCTCTTCCAATTTCTCACTTCTTTCACGGTCTCCTTGACTTTTACAATCTGAATCTGACTCATCTAAATCCCAACTCTATTCTGCAAATTTCTATCTTTGTCCATCTGTGTGTGAGGCCTACCTTGGAATTCTCCCTCACTTCGATTTATGGAAACATTTGTATCACTGTCGTCCTGGTATGGCTGGGGGGCAACATTAGCTTGTGGGTGGTGTGAGTCTGGAGATGCATCATGGGAGGAAGACAGAGTACTTAAATATTCCACTCAATGAAAGCATTAAAGGATGGTGCTTAGAGTGGTTCATTGTTGAAAATCATGGCAAGTCCCTCCCCCCCGGTCAGGGAGAAAGCCTGACGTACGCACCCCTAGTTGGATTGAGTCCCCCACCACCTTGGAGATAACAGAGGCCAGAGTTCTGCTTGATGAAATTCGTCTACTGAAGGAGAGAGGTCTAACCGCTGAAGCTGTGGTTGCAGACTTTGTTTTTAAGAATATTCAGCCCCTGAAGGATAGGGCGTACCTGGCTTACTTGTACAGTGGTGCCATCAACTCAACTCGGGTTACTGACAAGAGGATTCCTACTGTGGATTTGGTGAGCCGATTGGAGATGATATTGAGGGGCAAGGTATCGAATATTGGTGCTCCTGTTGCATATTCTGCTTGGAATTTGCCGTCTTCTAAGCCCTTTTTCAGTTTTGTGTCCAATCCTCCTATTTGGTGACAGTGGTTTGGGTCTTAGAGTGCGACCCTCTCCTGAAGAAGTTGAAGCCCTGGTTGCTTCACTTGGTGGCCTTCCCAATGACGAGAAGCATGTTCACTTTGAGATACCTACTGATCCGAGTGATGCAGAGATAGGTGCTATGCTGGATATGTTGGCGGGGGATTCCTCTGATTCTGCCCTTGCTGAAACGGTGGCTGTTGGAACTATTCCAGAGCCTAAGAAAACTATGGATCCTGAAAGTCCTGAGGGTACTTGCCCGAAACGTCTTCGCCAAGTTAGTCATCCGACTGCTCCTGCCGAGGGGAAGAAAAAGAAAAAGAGACGGCTTCAGCGAGTGTCGTGCTTGGATCATGATGCTGGCCCTTCTGCTCCTGCTGCTGAAGAAGTACCAGTGGAACTCTTTACTGGAGCTGATCACAATGAGTGTGACCCTATTGATGTTGAACCGAATGGGTGTGACCCTGCTGAAGTTGATCCCAATGGGTGTGACCCTGCTGAAGCTGATCCCAATGGGTGTGGCCCTGCTGAAACTGATCCCAATGGGTGTGGCCCTGCTGAAACTGATCCCAATGGGTGTGATCCTGCCAGAGCTGATCCCAATGGGTGTATTGTTTGTATTGTTGATGAGGATGAAGAAGAGAGGAGGAGATCCCCTTAATTCGGAAGAATAGTCGGCGTTACATAGTCAGTTGGGAGAGTAGTGATATCCCTTCTCCAGCTTTGTCTGCTCTCGTCGGTCTGCAAGAATTATCCCTAGCAAATTTTGATCAGGCTCTCGAGGATGTTGTTCCTGAAGACTTGCTGTCCGAGGCCATGGACGGTGGTATGATGGACGTTTGCTCTGACATTCCAGATGTTGGATTAGAGTTATCCCGAGCAACGTCTCGTGCCTCGTCGACCATGGAGTGCAATCTTCGGGGCCAAGAAGCTGGTCAAGGTTGTTCAATTCCCATGGAGGTGACTGAGAATTATTTAGCCTTAGAGGTGGCTGTTGCAGAGAAACTGTTCCCCGAGGATGGTGCAAGCGGTTACCCAGCCCCCGAGGGTGTTGTCGGTAATGATCTGGCTCAGGTCGGTAGCGCGAGCTGCGACCCAACCCCCAAGGGTGTCCGGGAGGGCTCCCCTTCTCATACCTCTATGGATGTCCACGTTGGGTCTTCTCCCCCATATTCTGATGGCATGGTAGCAGCACGTGCTTCAAATCATGAAGTTGCCTTAAAGACCAGCGCACCTGACGCTAGAGTTTTGATTCCTGCTGGTGATGTTGAGTTGATCCCCAATGATGCTTTTCAGATTGCCTCGGTTGATATTCCTTCGTCGAGTCACCATCTGGCTTCTCATGATTTGGGGCTTCCTTCATTCTTCTCCAATCTTCAGGTAATTTGGCTTTTCCCGATCTGGGTATATTCCGGGCGAAATTCTGTCTTTGCACTCATTCGTTTTCAATATCAGGCTTTGGTTGACGAGATGGCTGGTCAGCTGAGATCACAGGGTGCCTCTGTCCCAGAAAGAGCTCTGTCTCTGACGCATTGGAATCCAGTGCTGCTTCAGCGGCGGGTATCTGATTTGGAGATGACAAATGCTGGTTAGTGCCTTTGTTTTCTTCCTTGACTTCTTGACTAGTCCATTTTTAACGGTGTGCTTTTCTTCAACTGCTTTTTGTTAGATATGACCCGTCGGTACTCTGAACTTGAGGAGAAGTATTCTCAAGGTCAGGCCGACTTGGCCCGAATTTCTACTTCTCTAGATGATGTCAACTCATTGAATTCCTCTCTCAGTGCTCAGCTTGATTCTGAAAGGGTGGGCAATGAGGTAAGCCTACTTGACTTTCTCTTTTGTGGTTTTTGATGCTTATTGGGGCTTGATAGCTGATTCTTGTCTGCAGGAAGAAAAACGCGTACTTGCAGCATCTCGCGATAACCTTGATAGGTTGTATCATGACGCCAGTAATTCTTTGACTATCTTGGAGAGGAGCCATCGTTTCACCATGACAGATTTGGATCATCATCGTCATGAGCTGCAATTATCCCAGGATGAGGTCCTTCGTCTCAGGCAGTTGGCATCGAGCAAAGATTCTGTCATCAAGGATCTGCGTGCTTCCAAAAGATCGGTCGCCCAGGAGCTAGAAGCTACTCGACTGGCTATCAAGGTTGCTGAAGATACTTCCACCACTTTGAAGGCTTAGCGCGACAAGGCTATGGATAAAGCCATTCGCGCGGGGCGGATCATGATGAGAAGGTCGGGCGTGATCGTTCCTGATGACATAGTTGCTGATGTCAACGCTGCTCCCAACTCCTCGAGTCGCCCTTCTTCGTCAATTGCTCCTGAGAAGAACATTGCCAAGTAGAAACACTGAATGCATTTATGAATTGTATGTGTATGTGGTCAATGTGCTCACATGTTCTATTAGAAAGTGTTCCTAGTACTGAATGCTATTGTTGTTTCTCTGTTGTTTGAATTCAACAGTTGTTATGATTGCAGAAGTAAACGCAGTGTGATGGTTTTGAAACTTCTTCCTATTTCGTGGGGCATAGAGATCGCCCTGAGATGAGTAATCGTAAGCATGTTTATGCTGGATCAAGTAGACGTGAGCATGTCGCACCGCCTTAAGTCATGGTCGACTTAAGCCGATCGCTCTGTTTAGTATGGTATAGTGGTCACCCTGAGTAAGCGTGAGCATGTTGCACCGCCTTAAGTCATCGCTGACATAAGTCGATTGCTCCGTTAGTAGGGCATAGTGGTCACCCAGAGTTGAGTAAGCGTGAGCATGTCGCACCGCCTTAAGTCATCGCCGACTTAAGTCGATTGCTCCGTTAGTAGGGCATAGTGGCCACCCTGAGTTAAGTAAGCGTGAGCATGTCGCACCGCCATAAGTCATCATCGACTTAAGTCGATTGCTCCGTTAGTAGGGCATAGTGGTCACCCTGAGTTAAGTAAGCGTGCAGATTGGCAATATGTTGAGTTCTTTCAAGAATGAAGTCTTTTTATTGATGACGTGCTTTTCCCATTATAGAATACAATGCTACCCCGATAGCTGTAGAAGTCTAGCTAAGGGTAAAACTTCCTAAGATGTTCTATATTTCATGAATTCCCTATTTCCGTGCAATGCATTTGAGTAAGTCGGTACGACCCTGGCCGAGTGACTTCTACTACCATGAATGGCCCTTCCCATAGTGGCGACAATTTATGTCGTCCTTCCCCTGTTAGAATTCGGCGAAGGACCAAGTCTCCCACTATGAAGGATCGATGTCGTATGGCCTTATCATGATAGCGCCTCAGAGTTTGCTGGTACCTAGCCGACTGAATTACTATATTCAATCATTCCTCTTCTAGTACATCAATATCCTCCAGTCTGGTAGCTTCTGCCTCAGCTATGTTACCGAAGATTAACCTTGGCGCCCCAAACCTGAGGTCAGCGGGCAGCACTGCCTCTGAACTATAGACCATGAAGAAAGGAGTGTTTCCATGCAAAGCTCGGCTAGGTTGAGTTCTTAGGCTCCAGACCACATACGGCAACTCTCTGATCCACTTTCCTGTGAACTTTTCGTTCTTGTCGAAGACTTTCTTTCTGAGTGCTTCCAATATCATTCCGTTGGCTCTTTCTACCTGCCCGTTGGATCTTGGGTGTGCCACTGATGCATATTTGATCTGGATGCTTTTTTGTTCGCAAAAATCAAAGAACTCTGAACTAGTGAAATTGGATCCCAGGTCAGTTATGATGCTATTTGGTATTCCGAACCTGAATATTATGTCTTGTATGAATTCCACTGCCTTACCTGAAGTTAGAGAAGCAATGGGCTTGCACTCTATCCATTTAGTGAATTTGTCAATACCAACCAGTACATGAGTGTATCCTCCTTGAGCTTTCTTGAAGGGTCCAATCATATCCAGTCCCTAGCACGTGAATGGCCATGTTACAGGTATGGTTTGCAGTTGCTGTGCTGGTAAATGCTGCTATTTTGATAAGTATTGACAAGCTTCACATCTCTGGACTAACTCGGCTGCGTCACTCTTTGCCGTTGGCCAGTAAAAACCAGACCTGAAGACCTTCCCAACCAAAGTCCTGGATGCTACGTGTATCCCGCATTGCCCGGCGTGGACCTCATCTAGCAGTTGCTTCCCAGTAGCCGAAAGAATGCATTTCATGAGGACTCCTGTCGCGCCTCTTCTATACAGTGTTTCCCCAATGAGAGTATAGTGAGCTGACTGCCTTGCAATGCGCTCTACCGCATTTTTGTCATCTAGCTCCTCCTCATTCTTTATATATCTGATGATTGGTTCCCTCCAGTCATCAGAATCTGACTCTGGTTGGCTCAGAATATTGCACTCTTGTGCCCGATCTAGTGAAATGCTCGGGTGTAGTACTTCTTGGACGAAAACTCTAGACGGGACCTGAGTCCGACTGGATCCTAGCTTCGACAACGCATCAGCTGCCTCGTTGCGATCTCTTTCCACATGATGAAATTCTAGCCCTTCGAATTTGTCTTCTAGCTTTCGGACGATGGTGCAATACTTGCCCATAGATTCATTCGAGCAATCCCATTCCTTATTTATCTGACTTATGACCACCAGTGAATCTCTGTATACCATCAGTTTCTTAATGCCCAATGATACGGCAATATTCAGTCCATGAATCAAAGCTTCGTATTCTGCTGCATTGTTGGATGCTGAGAATAACAACTGAAGAGCATATTTGAGTTGTTCACCTCCAGGTGCAATGAAGAGGATCCCTGTGCTTGCCCCTTGCAACTTTAACGAGCCATCGAAATACATCTGCCAAACTTCCACAGTCTCTGGGTTATCTGACACTTGTTGTTCTATCCATTGTGACATGAAGTCAACTAGTGCTTGAGTCTTTATTGCCGTGCGAGGTCGAAACTTAGTGTCGTGAGCTCCTAGTTCGTAGGCCCACTTGGCTATTCTTTTGATGGCTTCCTTGTTGTGGAGAATATCTCCTATTGGAAATCCAGTGACTACTATGACTTTGTGGTCGTCAAAGTAGTGACGGAGCTTGCATGCAGTTAGAAGTACTGCATACAATAGCTTTTGAACTTGAGGATATTTCTTCTTCGAGGGCCCCAGAACCTCGCTGATGAAGTAGACAGGATGCTGTACTGGATATGCATGTCCTTCTTTAGCTCGCTCGACTACCGACACGGTGCTTACCACGTGAGTCGTGCAAGAGATATATAACAGTAGATCCTCGGCTGGCTGACCCGATGTGGCCCAGCGCGGTGGTTTTAGTACTGGTGGTGTTGTTAGGAATTTCTTCAGTGCATGAAGAGCTTCCTGGGATTCTGAAATCCATTGGAACTTGTCTACCTTATTGAGCAATCTGTAGAACAGTAAGCCTTTCTCTCCCAGCCTTGATATGAACCTGCTCAAAGCTCTCATGCATCCAGTAAGTCTTTGTACTTTCTTCTACGACTGTGGTGCTTCCATTCTCATGATAGCCTTCATCTTTTTTGGGTTGGCCTCAATTCCTCGGTGGCTGATAATGAATCCAAGTAATTTTCCTGCCGGTACCCCGAAGACACATTTTTCTGGATTAAGCTTCCATCGATATCTCCACAGACTGTTGAAGACCAGTTGCAAATCTTCAATGAAATTCTCTGAGTCTTCTGTCTTGATCACCACGTCATCCACATAAGCTTCTACACGCTTGCCCCAGTGGTCAGCTAAGCATGTCTGAATGGCTCTCTAGTAAGTCGCTCCAGTGTTTTTAAGGCCAAACGACATGGAGGTATAGTAGAAAGCTCCAAATGGGGTGATGAATGCAGTTTTTTCTTTGTCTTCTTTTGCCAGAATGATCTGATGATACCCAGAGTAGCAATCCAAGAAAGACAACATAGAGCATCCAGCGGTTGAATCTACCACCTGGTCTATTCTAGGAAGTCCGAAGGGATCCTTCGGACAGTGCTTGTTGAGATCTGTATAATCGACGCACATGCGCCAATCCACTTTATTCTTTTTGAGTACAAGAACAGGATTCACCAACCATTCAGGATGCAACACTTCTCTAATGAACCCCACCGCGACTAAGTGAGCTAGCTCAACACGAATGGCTTCTCTCTTGTTGGGCGTGAAACAACGCAGCTTTTGTCGAATTGGCCTTGCCTGAGGGTAGACTTTCAGCTTGTGCTCGGCCAGCTCTCTTGGGACTCCCGGCATATCCACAGGTTGCCACGCGAATATGTCTCGATTGTCTTGCAGGAATTGGACGAGCGTGCTTTCCTATTTGTCATCCAGGCTGGAGCTGATGATGGCAGTCTTGCGCTCATCGGTGAACCCAAGGTTGATTCTCTTGGTTTCTTCAGTCGGTCGCATAGAGGTCATGGTTGGAGCTTCATTCATGGGTACCGCGAGGTCTTCCTCAGGCTTTGAGTTCGCCTGCATAGAAGAAGTCGCCGATGGCTTGGTGGTGAGGGCCGCCTGAATGGCCACTCAGAAACACTCTGCAGCGCCTTGGAAGTCAGTGCGCACAGTTATGATTCCTTGTGGTCTTGGCATCTTCAATATCATGTACGTATAATGTGGAATGGCCATGAACTTCGCCAGTCCAGGCCTGCCAATGATGGCGTTGTACCCGTAGTCGAAGTTCGCCACCTCGAACCTCTGGAACTCGGTTTTGTAGTTTTCAGGAGTTCCAAAGGTGACCGGCATGTAGATGTGTCCAAGTGGATATTCTCCTTCAGTCGGCACGATGCCGAAGAAAGGAATGTCTGACTCGTGGAGTTCTTTGAGGGGAACCCCCAAGCCTTGAAGCGTCCGGGGGAAGGTGACATTGATGCTGCTTCCCCCATCTACTAACACCTTCTTCACCCTGCTCTCTCGGATCACCAGGTCGACGAGGAGTGGGTACTTGCCCGAGTGATCGAAGTTGAGTCACTGATCTGCCCGAGTGAAGGTGATCGGGTGTTCGGACCATCGATACAGTGCGGGAGGGCCAGTGGTCGCCACCAGTATCTGACAGTCGTTGAGCTTCTATTGCCTCTTACTTTCCTGCGATCCATGTCCGCCGAAGATGACGTTGACTTCTCCATCGACGCGCAGGAATGCTCCGCCTCCTCCCCCCTCTTGCTGTTGAGGTTGTCGAGGTTCTCCAAGTCCTCCTCGTGGTGGGGGAGGTGGTAGAGGTTGGAAGGGTCGGCCGTTCCCCACATAGTGCTTGAAGTATCTGTAGTTCCAGAGGGTGTGGCGCATGTCTTTGTGGTACGGGCACTAGGCGTCGAGGATGTCGTCCAGTGTATGTTCGCCTCCATGAGGTCCTCCTCGGGTGTGAGAGGGGGGTGGTCCGACGGCGTGGACTTCTTCACGAGGCCTCTTCTCCCAACGTTTGTCGGGTTGTTGGTTCGTGTCGCGCCACGGTGCCGCCGGTGCAGGCTTTGCCCCTCCGATGAGGTCCTGAGCTCATTTGTCGGTGGTGATGTAGAGGTCGGCTTCCCGGAATAGCTGCTCGGAGGTAGTCGGCGCCTTCTGCAGTATGGCCCGAACGAAGGCCATGTCATTAGATCCCCGGTAGAAGTCCTCGATCACCGTTGCTTCCACAACCTCAGGGATCTAATTTCTCATGGTCTGAAATCTTTTGAGGTATGATCGAAGAGTCTCATCCCCTTGGTGCTTGATGGTCTTAAGGTCCCATGGCTGCGCTGGCTTGTCAGAGAGGGATTGGAAGTTGGCGATGAAGCGCCGGCTGAAGTCTTTCCAGTCGTCGATGCAATGTCGGGGTAGGTGTCGTAGCCACTACAGTGCATCTTGCCCAAGGACGATGGGTAGGTACACAGTCATCACATCTTCAGTTGCCCCAGTGGCCCGGGCAGCAGTGGTGTAGACGGCCATCCAGCCTCCTGGGTCTTGCTTAGGCTCATACTTGTCGATGTTGGAGACCTTGAAGTTAGGGGGCCATTGAATGGCCCTAAGACGTGGAGTGAGCGCCGATACCCCACACGTGTCCTCCTGCCGACGATGATGATGTCGGTCCCTAGGAGGGGAGTCGCTGATGTGGTGCCTTGACCGTCCCTAGGTTGTGTCGCTAGTTGAAGCCGTTACCGACTCAACCCTGGTGGCTTGGCTTCGTGCGGGTATGCCGTGATCCCGGTCATACTCTTCTCGGCGTCGGATCTCATTCTCATGCCGTCGTTCACGCGAAGCATTGATGGAGCTCCGTGTGTCCTGCCGACTGTTGATGGTGTGTCGTAGGTCGCTCGGAGGATGGGCGAGAGGCAGAAGATGATTAGTTGCCCGAGTGAGTAGCCGTCGATAGCCCTCAGCGTCTGGAGTCCGGGGGAGGCCATCAGCTATCCGAGCTAATACTCCACCAACCTCGCTCGGTGTGTTCATAGCTCAGGCAAAATCAGGGTTCAGGTTTCAGCCGAGAAGAGGGTTCTCTCGGCGTTGTTTCGCTTCCTGTTCAGCCTGCTCTTGAGCTTGCTGACGATCGCGCCATCGGGAATTCCTTCTTTCCCTGAAGACTCGTTCATCCGGGGTTTCTCCCACCTCCGAGACTTCATCCCGTGACACGGGTTGCGCCGGATCGCGTTCTCCGGCTTCATGATGTCTCCGGATATTTCGGCGTCGGTTCCTTCGTCGGCAAGATTCTCGCTAAAGAGGTTCTTCTCCCGACGTGGTTGGTTCGTCGTCGGAGACAGGAGAAAATTCTACTCTTCCTCCGATAAAGAGGACGTCGGGGTAGAATGGCGCCGCCGTAGTGACAAGCTTCTTCCTGTTCTCCTTTGAGGGTGGAGATACCTGGAGAGCAGCCTGTCGAGCTTTTACTTTGTTCAGTTCCCTTTTCCTTGTGTTCTGTGTCCATTCTTCCGCAGAAGAGGTGATCAGCGGAGTTCTTCGGGTAGATGGGCCCTTTATTCCTGGCTTGCGGGAGGGAGTCTTCGCTCGGAGCGATGGAGGTTGCGTTATTTCCGGCTTCGCTCCGACTTTTCCGGAGGTCGCTGTAGAAGGCTTTTTCTCCGGCAGATCCGCAATGCGATGCAGAATTCCCTTTCCGTCTCTTATGGATGAAATGGTTCCAAAGCAGAACATGGACCCGGGGCGGAGGACAATCTTGTTCTTGAAGGTGATGGCCATTGAGCTAGCTTGGGTCAGTGACACACCCCCTACCTGGCACACCAGCTGTCGGTGTTTTGGGTCCGACCATGCACCCAGGGATGCCCCTCGAGGTGCTTTTCGGAGTTGGATGGCGTTACCAACTGTAGCTCTAGGGTTCGTGCCAAATGCACGAGAGACAGTGGACGGTTTTGTACAGGTTCGAGCCGCTTTGAGACGCGTAATACCCTACGTCCTTGCGTGGATATGTTGTGTGGTGGGTTACAAGAGGGTTCTCTAGTATCGAGGATGTTGGAGAACTGAGTAGATGGCTAAGTAGTGAGATGATCTTGAAGGGGTGCCCCCTAGGCCTTATATATTCGACCGTGGGACATTACATGCGGATATGATAACCACGTGTTCCTAAGTAATAGTGAACCAACTGAGTTTATCTTCCTATAGCCTCGCTGACTTATAATCCTTCGGCTCCGACATCTGAGGGCGCTGCGCGAAAAAGTCGGATCAATGCTGCAGATAGCGTTTTGAGTTCAGCGAACCGCATGGGTTCGAGTTGATCCATTCTATTGAGAGTTCCTCCTCTGGCCCACGAAGGGATGGCCTCACGAAGTAATTGGCCTAGGGCCTTCTACGAGGCCTTCTTGCCTTCTAGTGGACTCGGGGGATATCTGTCCCCCACACTTGGCGCTTCAAAGATGTGGATTCGGCGCCGGAGGTTGAAGGTGAGAAAGAATTGGTCTCGTAGTAGACCACTTTCTTCAACATCTTTTTCTTCTCATCGCACTTCCTATGTGACATGATGGAGCCGGTGGATTCCTTATTGTGCTCCTTGTGCTTGTCGCTGGCCTCCTTCAACGGAGTCCTTTCTTCATTCTTCTTTCTCGAAGATCCAGGCTTTCCCTGGTGACCATCTCCGTTTTGGCATGTTCCCCCGACATCACTTTGAATTGTTAGACTCTAATGAAGTATCGGGCTCTGATACCAATTGAAAGTCGCCTAGAGGGGGGTGAATAGGCAAAACTTGAAAATTATAAACTTTGAACATGCACTTCACTCGGGGTTAGGGTTAGAAATAAATAATAGTGAATTTAGAGTGCGGAAGATAGTTCTTCTTGCTATGAGTTGCTCAATTAATGCGGAAAACTTTTGGAGCTATCTCAAACCAATGTGAGCAAGAGAACTTCTAGTGAGAGGGGAGAGGGAAGAAACAAATCAAATAGTGAAGATCAATACAAATGGACACGACGATTTGTTTCCTGAGGTTCAGTTCCAAAGAACCTACTCCCCTTTGAGGAGGCCACAAAGGCCAGGTCTATTTCAACCCTTTCTCTCTCTCAATCGATCACTTAGACTAGTTGAGTGTTTCTACTCAATCTCATGAGTCACTAAGACCCTGCAAGGATCACCACACAATTTGGTGTCTCTTGCTAGTTTTACAAATCACTTATAATGTTTATAGAGAGATGAAGAAAGCAACCAAGAAACAAGAGCAACAAATAGAACAAAAATCACCCTCTCTCAAGTCACTAAACAGTTTAGATCACTTGACTTGATTTTGGCACTTGGAGAGGATTGGAGGCTTTGATTGTGTCTTTGGAGTGTATTATTATTTGCTCTTGTATTGAATGTAGAGAGTGGGATGCTTGGATGACTTGAATGGAGATGGTTGGGGGTGTTTATAGCCCCAACCATTATTCTAGCCGTTGGCTGAATTCTCTATGGACGGGCACACGGGATAGTCTGGTGGTGCACCGGACACTCTACTGTTCACTGTCCGGTGAGTGCCATATCAGCTGACCGTTGGGGTTTTGAGATGTTGACCGATGAAGTCTTCTGTCCTTTTGGTGCACCGTATAGTCTGGTGGCACACCGGACAGTCCGGTGTGAGCTGACGTCGCAGGCTGTCTTTTGACGCTTCAGACTGCAGCGCAGTCAACCATTGGGCGAAGATGACTGTTGCCCGTGGTCTCACCGAACAATCCGGTGCACACCGGACAGTTCGATGAATTTTAGTGGACGAGCGCTGAGAATTCCTGAGAGAGGCCAGTTCGCGAAGTGCTCTAGCCTGGGCACGGGACACTGTCCGGTGTACACTGGACAGTCCAATGCGCCACAGGCTGCAGCAATTCGGTTTTGCTCCAAACTTGTAGAATTGCCCCAAGGGTCATTTTCATGTGTGTGTATGTGAACTTTATGCACCTGAGAAAAACAACAACTAGACAAACTAGTTAGTCCATAAGGTTTGTGATGGTCGTTAAACACCAAAATTGATTATAGGAAATGGTTAAGGCCATTTCCCTTTCAGAAATCCTGACGGAGACGACGACGGTGGCAGTTCGAGCCACATCACCAAGCTTTCGGAGGAGTAAGAGCCAGAAGGATGGATCACCTAACCCATCACTCGTGATGCCGCTCGTGGTTATCATTTCCACAACGTCGTGGGTTATACCTGGACCAATGGGAAGCTACTTTCTTGGTGTGCCGTCCGGATGATGATCTCCGGGGTGTAGAGGACTACTCAGAGCATTATTATATCACTGAGCGAGACACTATCAAGGCAGCCATGCAAGATGTTGCATGGTGTGCGCTTTCGCAGTACTGTTCGTTGTTCAGCTGGGTAGCTGACGGCCTTGACCTGAAATATTACCCCCGCTGCTCGACTGGCAGTATCAAAGGCGTGGTTGTCTCACTAGTTGGTGAGGGCAATCCTAAATCGAGCAACACGGTCAACTTGGTCACCGTGCTCAACACCGAGCTGGACCACGCCCTTGACGAGTTGGGCAAGGCTCGGGCGGAGATTGTGGAACTACGTGCTGATTGCGTAGAGCGCCGCCATCAGGAGGATGGTTCCCCCACTCCTGTAGGGATTCAACACCTTTACCGCTCACCGCCTCATGGTCATTGTGCTTATGGTACCCCTGACTGTAGGACCAAGATAGACTTGGAGCCCTAGATCGATAGAGCTGGAGTCTGTAATAATGTTTAAGTCTTGTCTTAGTCTTAGTAAGTCTTACTTAGTGTTAGTTTGCTTATCACATGTTTCGATGCTTGTCATGATGAACCTATGATGGATTTGTCTTTTTGTAATGATTGTCATCAAGGTGTGGGCATCCCTGCAACTTGGTGTAGTTATTAATAAAGTTAATCATTTAGTTGGGCTACCTTTTGTTTCCACTTTCCTCTTTATCTGAGAAGTTGTGTTTAGCTGTTTTGAGAGTCAGTGTTGTGAAGACTTCTATATATCTTTTCTTATGCTAAAAGACTGCATGGTCAGATCTGATGTGTGTATGCTTTCTACAGATGTCGGACAATAGGCGCCGAGGTGGAAGGCATGTCTAGCAAGAGCAGTAGGCACCCCAGGATGAGGCACCTCAGCAGTAGTTACCATCACCACCCCCAATGACTATCGAGTAGATGTTTTTGATGAAGACCAAGGCAGTCCAAGCGATTGGCCAGACTCTAGCAGCTATGCAATAGGTGCAGCAACAGCAACCCCCACCTCAACCTCAAATGCAAGTGCAGATGGCGAGGGACAAGCGTGCGGAGTTCATGAGAGGTCATCCCCCTGTCTTCACCCATTCTACCGACCCCATGGACGCTGAAGACTAGTTGCACACAGTGGAGTGGGAGCTGCATACTGCTCAGTGCAATGACTGTGAGAAGGTTCTGTATGGTCCATGTATGCTCAGGGGAGCAGCACAGTCCTGGTGGGAGTCCTACATCGCCACCCATGCCGACCCTGAAGCCATCACCTGGGAGGAGTTCAGGTACAACTTCCATCAGTACCGAGTGCTTGAAGGTTTGATGATAGTAAGGAAGGAAGAATTCCTGGCATTGAAGCAAGGGCCCCTGTATGTCAGTGAGTACAGGGACAAATTTCTACAGTTATCTCGTTATGCACCTGAGGATGTCAATATTGATGCCAAGAGGCATTACATGTTCTTGAGAGGTTTCGTTGTGCCCCTTCACTACCAGCTGATAAACCATATCTTCTCTACCTTCCAGCATCTGATTGATAGAGCCATGATGATGCGTCAAGATGCCCGATCTTCACGACGTAGGATCAATCTTCAGATAACTAGCTTTGAAGAAGCCAAGATAACTTACTGCAAGCAGCGATAACTAGTGCAACCTGACAAATAAAACTCGAAACCAACCACCATCTTTAACCGGCAGCTTGAATCGAGGATTCGCTCAACCACACTCTCAAAGAACCAACCAACACAGCATACAATCAATCGAGGAGACCTCGAAGGGAGTAGGAGCACCAATTGGGAGCGGATGAAGCCGCTGCTTCTGCTATCCCGTGAAGGAATTCACAAGAGCAAAGGGGTAGAGATCACTATCAATATTTGTTAGCACACAGCTGAACAAAAGGGTTCTGTTTTAGATTATCATAAGCTACCTTACATCATAGACATAGGGGGTATTTATACTAGTAACAACCAGCCTTAGAGAGGTATAAACACGAAACAAAAGTATTTTCACGTGCTGATGTGAAGGAGCCTCTTCGGTAGATCTGCAGAGCTGAATTCCGTGTGGCTGTTTGACTTCTGCGCAACCTTCAGTATTTTGATAATAACTTTTCCTAAGATTCTCCAAATGACGTGGGACTAGTTGCGTTGGAAAGCTAACTTGATAAGCTTTCTCACCATATATAGCATGCCTAATGAAACATCATAGAATGATGCAGTTTAGTACGAAAACTTGGTCATCAAGCTGACTGTTGACCTTCTGACCAGTCAGCACTAAAGTAGGTCGGATGCCTTTCTGGTAGAATTGATTAAGTCGGCTTTAGAAGCATTGGAAACTAGACTTCAAGAGCTTTCCAAAAAGTACTTATGGGCCTTCATAGCTTTTGGGAATCAAAAGATATGACTGTTTCTTCAGGACGGTTCTGTAGCGCTGGACTGACTCGAACATAGCTCTTCTTACTGATTCGCCCTTGATATATTTAGTCCTTCCTCTTTGGTGAACCTAAGTAATATCAACATACACGACTTAGGTAGCATAAAGTTCTCATTAGTGTTTAATTGAAATTCATAAAGTAGCGTGTGCACCTCTTGCTGTAGTTTCTTAGCTCGGCTACGTGTAATTGGTCCATCAAAGGCTTGGGTTGGTGATGATGTTGGTTGTACTTGAGTTGATGTAGTATGACTTAGGGGTTGTAATGTGTTGCTTAATGGCGTGGTCATATCATCCTCCCCCTTGAAAAGGAGTCGTCCTCGACTCTGAAGTGTCTTTGCTTGTATATGATAAGAGGTCAGCAACATTGAACGTGTTGCTCATGCTATAGCTTGGTGGAAGATCTATCTTGTATGCATTATCATTGATCTTGGCAAGGACACGAAATGGACCATCCCCTCGTGGCATTAATTTGGATTTGCGCTGATCAGAAAAACGCTCCTTGAGCAAGTGAATCCAAACCAAGTCCCCCGGTTCAAATAACACTTTCTTGCTATGCTTGTTCATGCTTGCAGCCTTGCGCACTGCTTTGAGCTCAATTGCTTCCTTGGTCTTCTCATGTATCTTTTTTATGTATGCAGCATGCTTGGAAACTTCCATATTAGTTTTTTCCTGCAATGGAAGGGGCATAAAATCTATCAGAGCAATAGGTTTGAACCCATATACAATTTCGAAGGGGCATAAATTAGTTGTAGAATGTACTGCCCTGTTATAAGCAAACTCCACGTGTGGCAAACATTCCTCTCAATCCTTCAAGTTCTTCTTTACCATTGTTCGCAGCAGCATTGACAATGTACGATTCACCACTTCAGTTTGTCCAACAGTTTGGGGGTGGCATGTGGTGGAGAACAAAAGTTTAGTCCCAAGCATTGCCCACAATGTTTTCCAAAAATAGCTCATGAACTTCACATCACGGTCAGATACGACGGTCTTGGGCATTCCATGTAGTCTCAAGATTTCTCTGAAAAACAAATTGGCAACATGTGAAGCATCGTCGCTCTTGTTGCATGGAATAAAATGAGCCATTTTTGAAAATCTATCAACCACAACAAAAATAGAGTCTCTTTTTTGAGTCCTAGGCAGCCCTAAAATAAAATCCATGCTTATGTCTTCCCAAGGAATTTTAGGAGCGGGTAAAGGAGTATATAAACCATGGGGGTTCAGTTTTGACTTAGCTTTGTGACAGGTGACACAACGCTCCACAAATCTGATGACGTCTCTCCTCATCTTGGGCCAATAGAAATTATCACTAAGCATGTCATAAGTCTTCTTTTGTCTAAAATGACCTGTTAGACCTCCTGCAATAAAAGCAATCTAACCAAAGAATTTGGTACACAAAGTTTGTTAGCTCTAAACAAAAATCCATCATGTATATGATATTTTTCCCAATCTTTTCCATCTTTACAATGAATGTATGGTTCTGAAAATTCAGGATCATCATTATACATTTCTTTCAAATTTTGAAGACCCAAAACTTTTACCTCTAGTTGATTCAACAACACATTCCTTCAAGATAAGGCATCAACAACCACATTGTCCTTACCTTTCTTATATTTCACAATGTATGGAAATGTTTCGATAAACTCAACCCATTTGGCATGGCGACGGTTTAATTTGGCTTGCCCTTTCAAATACTTCAAAGCTTCATGATCGGAATGAATAACAAACTCTTTTGGCCATAAGTAGTGCTACCATGTTTCAAGCGTTCGGACCAAAGCATACAATTCTTTGTCATACACAGAATAATTTAATTGAGCACCTCCCAATTTTTCACTAACATATGCTATAGGTTTTCCTTGTTGCATTAAAACTCCTCCTATCCCAATCCCACTAGAATCACATTCTACTTCAAAAGTTTTAGTGAAATCAGGAAGAATAATGTCGGGGACCATAATTAGGGGTACCCTCAAGGCTCCTAAATCTCAGCTGGTAACCCCCATCAGCACAAAGCTGCAAAGGCCTGATGGGTGCGATTAAGTCAAGGATCGGTCCATTCGAGGGACGCGGTCACGCCTCGCCCGAGCCCAGCCTCGGGCAAGGGCAGCCGACCCCGGAGGACCTACATCTCGCCCAAGGCCCCCCTCCAGCAACGGACACACCTTCGGCTCACCCGAGGCCCAGTCTTCACCAAGAAGCAACCTTGGCCAAATCGCCACACCGACCGACCAAATCGCAGGGGCATTTAATGCAAAGGTGGCCTGACACCTTTATCCTGACGCACGCCCTCCAGTCGACAGAGCCGAAGTGACCGCAGTCACTTTGCCGCTCCACTGACCGGTCTGACAAGAGGACAGCGCCGCCTGCGCCGCTCCGACTGCTGAGCCACTCGACAGAGTGAGGCTGACAGTAGCCAAGCCCGGCCTCAGGCGTCATAGGAAACTCTGCCTCGCCCGACCCAGGGCTCGGACTCGGGCTCAGCCCCGGAAGACGGCAAACTCCGCTCCGCCCGACCCCAGGGCTCGGACTCAGGCTCAGCCCCGGAAGACGGCGAACTCCGCTCCGCCCGACCCCAGGGCTCGGACTCGGGCTCAGCCCCGGAAGACGGCGAACTCCGCTCCGCCCGACCCTAGGGCTCGGACTTGGGCTCGGCCCCGGAAGACGACGAACTCCGCCTCGCCCGACCCCAGGGCTCGGACTCGGGCTCGGCCCCGGAAGACGACGAACTCCGCTTCGCCCGATCCCAGGGCTCGGACTCAACCCTGACCTAAGCCGACGGTCTCCGCCTCGTCCGACCCGGGAGCTCGAACTCGACCTCGACCTCGGAAGACAGACTCGACCTCGACCTCGGAGGAGCCTCCACCTCGCCCAACCTAGGGCACGGACCGACCACGTCAACAGGAAGCGACATCATTACCCTACCCCGAGCTGACTCAGGCTACGGGGAACAAGACCGGCGTCCCATCTGGCTCGCTCCACCATACGAGTAATGATGGCGCCCCGCATGCCCTGTGACGACGGCGGCTCTCAACCCCCTTACGGAAGCAAGAGGACGTCAGCAAGGACTCGACAGCCTTGACAGGTGTCCTTCCGCCAGGCTCCAGCGCTCCTCCGACGGCCACGACACCACGCGAACTGGGTGCCAAGACCTCTCCGGCTGCACGATGGCATGTACTTAGGGTGCTAGCTCTCCACCGCTAGACATGTTAGCACATTGCTACACTCCCCATTGTACACCTGGATCCTCTCCTTACGCCTATAAAAGGGAGGACCAGGGCCCTCTTACAGAGGGTTGGCCGCGCGGGGAAGGACGGGACGGCGCTCGCGCAAGGCCGCTCGCTCCCTCCCGCGTGGACGCTTGTAACCCCCTACTGCAAGCGCACCTGACCTGGGCGCGGGGCTAACACGAAGGCCGCGGGTTCCACTCTCCCACGCCTGTCTCCCTCTTGCTGCTGTCTTCCCCCCATCGCGTTCCGCCTCGCGTCGACCCATCTAGGCTGGGGCACGTGGCGACAATTCACTCGTCGGTCCAGGGACCCCCCGGGTTTCGAAACACCGACAGTTGGCGCGCCAGGTAGGGGCCTGCTGCGTGTTGACGAACAGCTTCCCGTCAAGCTCCAGATGGGCAGTCTCCAGCAACCTCTCTAGCCCGGGACGGTGCTCCGTTTCGGGAGTCTTGAGTTCATGTCCCTCGACGGCAGCTACGACATGATACTCCTTCCCCCACCGCGCGACAGCGACAATGGCGGTCGGCAACCCGCTCGCCGGCGGGAAAATCGACGACGCCTTTCCCACGTGGTGGAAGGACGACATTCGGGCTTGTCCCGTCCTCTCCCCCACCGACGGAGGAGGAGGCGGGGCAACCAAGGCCAAGCGGGAGGCGACACCTCGTTGGCTGTCGAGCGAGTCGACGGCGCCGGCGCCCCAACGGAGGGCGCGTCGGACCTCGGCCTCGCGTCTGAGACGAAGACGAGCGCCATCTCCTCGCAACACATCAACCTCGAGCAAACAGACGACGCCAGCACGCTCGCGAAGGACTTGCTGGGCGTCACCCTAGTACCTGAGACGACGGTGCAGTCAGTCCCTGACGTGACTTCGTCACCACCCGTCGACCGAAAGGTACCGACCGATTCCCATCTCGCGTCTTTTGGATTCGTTCTCGACCCGCCAAGCGACTCCGCTTCGATGGACACTCTCATAGAGGCGAGCCCAAACCCTCCGGTGTATCGTGTGCGGTCACCCTGTGACCGGCTGACGGCCGTCTCGTCCTACGGGCCCTCGGGGTCCGAGGAATATGGCGAGCCCGACCTCTTTTGGGATTTCTCCGGACTTGGTAACCCCAGTGCCATGCGGGACTTCATGACTGCATGCGACTACTGCGTTTCCGAATGTTCCGACGGTAGCCGCCGCCTCGACGACGAGGGCTGCGGCCCAAGTCGTGAATGTTTCCACGTCGATCTAGGGGGTCCCGGCGAAGGCAACCATCTTGGTATGCCAGAGGACGGTGATCTCCCTAGGCCCGTGCCTCGCGTTGACATCCTTCGGGAGCTAGCTGTGGTCCCCGTCCCGGCGGGGGTCCTGACCCACAGCTCGAGCAAATCCGTGAGAGGCAGGCCAGGCTCGACGAGGGAGCAGGAACGCTTGTGCCGATCCGCCGAGACATCGGGCAGGAATGGGCGGGCCAACCTCCGGCTGGAGAAGCACGTCATCTCCCCCAGGGCATCCAGCACCGCATCACCGACGACGTCAGGGTAAGGCCGCCACCGGATTCCAGTGGAGTCGGCCAGAACCTGGCTGCAGCGGCGATACTTCTCCGCGCGATGCCGGAGCCATCAACCACCGAGGGGCGGCGTATCCAGGGAGAGCTAAAGAATCTCCTGGAGGACGCCGCGGTCCGACGGGCCGAAAGCTCTGCCTCTCCGAAGGCAGGGGTACCCCCTCGGAACATCGCGCCGCGGCTTCCCGATTCATGCGGGAAGTCTCGGTCCATACCGGGCGCACGCGCAACACATCGCCTGCGGCCCCGGGTCACCTCGGCAACGAGCACCATCATCATAGCCGTCGGGCCCACCTCGACGACAGGGTGCGCCGAGGCTACCACCCCAGGCGTGGGGGACGCTACGACAGCGGGGAGGATCGGAGTCCCTCGCCCGAACCACCCGGTCCGCAGGCTTTCAGCCGCGCCATACGACGGGCGCCGTTCCCGACCCGGTTCCGAACCCCGACTACTATCACGAAGTACTCGGGGGAGATGAGACCGGAACTGTGGCTCGCGGACTATCGGCTGGCCTGCCAACCGGGTGGAACGAACGATGACAATCTCATCATCCGCAACCTTCCCCTGTTCCTCTTTGACACCGCTTGAGCCTGGCTGGAGCACTGCCCCTGGGGCAGATCTCCAACTGGGACAATCTGGTCCAAGCCTTCGCCGGCAATTTCCAAGGCACGTACGTGCGCCCTGGAAACTCCTGGGATCTCCGAAGCTGCCACCAGCTGCCGGGAGAGTCTCCGGGACTACATCCGGCGATTCTCAAAGCAGCGCACCGAGCTGCCCAACGTCACCGATTCGGATGTCATCGGCGCGTTCCTCGCCGGCACCACCTGCCGCGACCTGGTGAGCAAACTGGGTCGCAAGACCCCCACCACGGCGAGCGAGCTGATGGACATCGCCACCAAGTTCGCCTCTGGCCAGGAAGCGGTTGAGGCCATCTTCCGGAAGGACAAGCAGCCCCAGGGCCGCCCACCGGAAGATGCTCCCGAGGCGTCAACACAGCGCGCCACCAAGAAGAAGTCGCAAGCGAAACGCGACGCCGCCGACGCGGACCTTGTCGCCGCCGCCGAGTACAAGAACCCTCGGAAACCTCCGGTAGGTGCCAACCTCTTCGACAAGATGCTCAAGGAGTCGTGCCCTTATCATTAGGGGCCCGTCAAGCACACCCTTGAGGAGTGTGCCATGCTTCGACGACACTTCCACAAGGTCGGGCCACCCGCGGAGGGTGGCAAGGCTCTCGATGACGCTAAGAAGGAAGATCACAAGGCAGAAGAGTTCCCCGAGGTCCGCGACTGCTTCATGATCTACGGCGGGCAAGTGGCGAACGCCTCGGCTCGGCACCGCAAGCAAGAGCGTCGGGAGGTCTGCTCGGTAAAGGTGGCGGCGCCAGTCTACCTAGAATGGTCCGACAAGCCCATCACCTTCGACCAGGCCGACCATCCAGACCACGTGCCGAGCCCGAGGAGATACCCACTCGTTGTCGACCCCATCATCGGCAACGTCAGGCTCACCAAGGTCCTCATGGACAAAGGCAGCAGCCTCAACATCATCTACGCCGAGACCCTCGGGCTCCTGCGGATCGATCTGTCCTCGGTCCGGACGGGCGCTGCGCCTTTCCACGGGATCATCCCCGGGAAGCGCGTCCAACCCATCGGACAACTCGATCTACCCGTCTGCTTCGGGACGCCCTCCAACTTTCGAAGGGAGACCCTCACATTCAAAGTGGTCGGGTTTCGAGGAACCTACCACGCAGTGTTGGGGAGGCCGTGCTACGCCAAGTTCATGGCCATCCCCAACTACACCTATCTCAAGCTCAAGATGCCGGGCCCCAACGGGGTCATCACCGTCAGGCCCACGTACCGACACGCATACGAATGCGACGTGGAGTGCGTGGAGTACGCCGAGGCCCTCACCGAGTCCGAGACCCTCATCGTCGACCTGGAGAGCCTCTCTAGGGAGGCGCCCAACGTGAAGCGCCACGCCGGCAACTTCGAGCCAGCGGAGATGGTTAAGTTCGTCCCTCTCGACCCCTGCAACGACGCCTCCAAGCAGATCCGGATTAGCTCCGAGCTCGACCCCAAATAGAAAGCAGTGCTCGTCGACTTTCTCCGCGCAAACACCGACGTTTTCGCGTGGAGTCCCTCGGACATGCCCGGCATACCGAGGGAAGTCGCCGAGCACTCGCTGGATATCCGAGCTGGAGCCCGACCCGTGAAGCAGCCTCTGCGCCGATTCGATGAAGAAAAGCGCAGAGCCATTGGCGAGGAGATCCACAAGCTAATGGCGGTAGGGTTCATCAAAGAGGTATTCCATCCCGAATGGCTTGCCAACCCTGTGCTTGTTAGAAAGAAAGGGGGGAAATGGTGGATGTGTGTAGACTACACTGGTCTAAACAAAGCATGTCCGAAAGTTCCCTACCCTCTGCCTCGCATCGATCAAATCGTGGATTCCACTGCTGGGTGCGAAACCCTGTCTTTCCTCGATGCCTACTCAGGGTATCACCAGATCAGGATGAAAGAGTCCGACCAGCTCGCGACTTCTTTCATCACACCCTTCGGCATGTACTGCTATGTTACCATGCCGTTTGGTTTGAGGAATGCGGGTGCGACGTACCAGCGATGCATGAACCATGTGTTCGGCGAACACATCGGCCGAACGGTCGAGGCCTACGTCGATGACATCGTAGTCAAGACGAGGAAGGCCTCCGACCTCCTTTCCGACCTTGAAGTGACATTTCGATGTCTCAAGGCGAAAGGCGTGAAGCTCAATCCCGAAAAGTGTGTCTTTGGGGTCTTCCGAGGCATGCTCTTGGGGTTCATCGTCTCCGAGCGGGGCATCGAGGCCAACCCGGAGAAGATTGCTGCCATCACCAGCATGGGGCACATCAAGGACTTGAAAGGCGTACAGAGGGTCATGGGATGCCTCGCGGCCCTGAGCCGTTTCATCTCGCGCCTCGGCGAAAGAGGCCTGCCTCTGTACCACCTCTTAAGGAAGGCCGAGTGCTTCGCTTGGACTCCTGAGGCCGAGGAAGCCCTCGGGAACCTGAAGGCGCTCCTCACGAACGCGCCCATCTTGGTGCCCCCCGCTGCCGGAGAAGCCCTCTTGATCTACGTCGCCGCGACCACTCAGGTGGTTAGCGCTGCGATTGTGGTCGAGAGACAAGAAGAGGGGCATGCATTGCCCGTCCAGAGGCCAGTCTACTTCATCAGTGAGGTACTGTTCGAAACCAAGATCCGCTACCCACAAATTCAGAAGCTGCTGTACACAGTGATCCTGACGCGACGGAAGTTGCGACACTACTTCGAGTCTGATCCGGTGACTGTGGTGTCATCTTTCCCCCTGGGGGAGATCATCCAGTCCCGAGAGGCCTCGGGTAGAATTGCAAAGTGGGCGGTGGAGATCATGGGCGAGACAATCTCGTTCGCCCCTCGCAAGGCCATCAAGTCCCAGGTCTTGGTGGACTTCGTGGCTGAATGGGTCGACACCCAGCTCCCGACAGCTCCGATCCAACCGGAGCTCTGGGCCATGTTTTTCGACGGGTCGCTGATGAAGACGGGGGCCGGCGCGGGCCTGCTCTTCGTCTCGCCCCTCGGGAAGCACCTACGCTACGTGCTACGCCTCCACTTCCCGGTGTCCAACAACGTGGCTGAGTACGAGGCTCTGGTAAATGGGTTGCGAATCGCCATCGAGATAGGGGTCCGACGCCTTGACGCTCGCGGTGACTCGCAGCTCGTCATCGACCAAGTCATGAAGAACTCCCACTGCCGCGACCCGAAGATGGAAGCTTACTGCGATGAGGTTCAGCGCCTGGAAGACAAGTTCTATGGGCTCGAGCTCAACCACATCGCCCGACTCTACAACGAGACTGCGGACGAGCTGGCTAAAATAGCCTCGGGGCGAAAAACGGCTCCCCCGGACGTATTCTCCCGAGACCTGCATCAACCCTCCGTCAAGACCGACGACACGCCTGAGCCCGAGAAGGCCTCGGCCTAGCCCGAGGCACCCTCGGCTCAGTCCGAGGTACCCTCGGTTCAGTCCGAGGTACCCTCGGCATGGTCCGAGGTACCCTCGGCTCGGCCCGAGGTACCCTCGGCCCCCGAGGGTGAGGCACTGCGCATCGAGGGGGAGCAGAGCGGGGTCATGCCTAATCAAAACTGGCAGACCCCGTACCTGCAATATCTCCACCGAGGAGAGCTGCCCCTCGACCAAGCCGAGGCTCGGTGGATGGCGTGGTGCGCCAAGTCTTTTGTTTTGCTGGGAGATGGGAAGGAGCTCTACCACCGTAGCCCCTCTGGCATCCTCCAGCGATGCATTTCCATCGCCGAAGGTCAGCAGCTCTTACAAGAGATACACTCGGGGGCTTGCGGCCATCACGCAGCACCCCGAACCCTTGTTGGAAACACCTTTCGACAAGGTTTCTGCTGGCCGACGGCGGTGGCCGACGCCACTAGAATTGTCCGCACCTGCGAAGGGTGTCAGTTCTACGCAAGGCAGACCCACCTGCCCGCTCAGGCTCTGCAGACCATACCCATCACCTAGCCTTTTGCTATGTGGGGTCTGGACCTAGTCGGCCCCTTGCAGAAGGCACCCGGGGGCTACACGCACCTGCTGGTCGCCATCGACAAATTCTCCATGTGGATTGAGGTCCGACCCCTAAACAGCATCAGGTCTGAACAGGCGGTGGCGTTCTTCACCAACATCATACATCGCTTTGGGGTCCCGAACTCCATCATCGCCGACAACGGCACCCAGTTCACCGGCAGAAAATTCCTGGACTTCTGCGAGGATCACCACATCCGGGTGGACTGGGTCGCCGTGGCTCACCCCATGACGAATGGGCAGGTAGAACGTGCCAATGGCATGATTCTGCAAGGGCTCAAGCCTCGGATCTACAACGACCTCAACAAGTTCGGCAAGCGGTGGATGAAGGAGCTCCCCTCGGTGGTCTGGAGTCTGAGGACAATGCCGAGCCGAGCCACGGGCTTCACACCGTTCTTTCTAGTCTATGGGGCCGAGGCCATCTTGCCCACAGACTTGGAGTACGGTTCCCCGAGGACGAGGGCCTACGCTGACCAAAGCAATCGAGCTAATCGAGAAGACTCACTAGACCAGCTGAAGGAGGCTCGGGATATGGCCTTACTACACTCGGCGCGGTACCAGCAGCCCCTGCGACGCTACCACGCCCGAGGGGTTCGGTCCCGAGACCTCCAGGTGGGCGACCTGGTGCTTCGGCTGCGACAAGACGCCCGAGGGCGGCATAAGCTTACGCCTCCCTGGGAAGGGTCGTTCGTCATCGCCAAAGTTCTGAAGCCCAGAACATACAAGCTAGCCAACAGCCAAGGCGAGGTCTACAACAACGCTTGGAACATCCAACAGCTACGTCGCTTCTACCCTTAAGATGCTTTCAAGTTGTTCATACACCCCGTTCACACACAAAGTCTGGTCGCCAAGGAAGGGTCAGCCTTGCCTCGGCAAAGCCCGACCCTCCCTCGGGGGCTAGAAGGGGGGAACCCCCTCTGCGTCAAAATTTTCCTCGAAAAACGAAAAAATCTTTTCTGCCAGAATGCCTTTCGTGCTTTTCGACTACTTCGAAAGTGGATCCTGAAAACGACGGAGTACACGTAAGCAGCCAAGGCTGACCAAGCCGAGGGACTCCTACGCCTCTAGGATACGGATACCTCACTCATCACCTTCTGCGATAAGTAACTCGCGCTCGGATCAGTGATTCTGCGGACCGAACTAGTCTTCACGCTCGAAAGCTCCTCTGCCGGAACGATTTTTCGGGCCTTCTCGACTGCGTCGGTGACAGAATCCTATGGACGAGTAAGAGTGCGCGTAAGCGGCAAGGCCGACCGAGTCGAGGGATTCCTACGCCTCTGGGATACGGATACCTCACTCATCACCTTCCGTGAAAAGCAACTCTCGCTCGCACAAACAATTCTGTTACCGACAAATAAGTCCGGATACTCGAAACAAGAGGAAAAGGGACACAGCTTTACAACACGACGACGGTATGTTTGGGCCTCGGCGGCCGCAGAAAGCATACACACACTACAAGACAACCCGATCCTGCAGGCTCGGACGTCGACAGTTGAAGGGGGCAGCAGCACCCTCGGCGTCAACTACACCTTCGGCGGGTTCTGACCTAGCCTCGGATGGTGACGCGGTCGGAGGATCCCCACTCTGAAGGACGACATCAGCACCACACCCGGGCCATCGCCGCCAGGGTCTTCTCCTGGAATCTGGCTCGAGCAGACGGCTCGGCCGGCCACCCCGAGGCCTCGGCCGGCTGTCCCCCGAAGACATCAGCCCGGCTTGAGGCCTCGGCAGCTCAACTCCGGTGTCGGTTCCGTCAGCAGACGACCCGGTCAGGCTCCGGCCGACCACATCTTCTTTTCGAAGCCAACTCTGCCTCTGCCCGTGCTGACACCGCTACCTCCGGCTTCGGCTCATCGAAGAGAGGCCGAGGGTTCCTTTAACTGAGCAAGAGAAGCCTCGGACAGCAAGGCCGACCGAGCCGAGGGACTCGTATGCCTCCGGGATACGGATACCTCACTTGTCACCTTTGCACGAGATGACTCACGCTCGGTGAAGCGGTTCGAATAGTCGACAGGCGAGTCTTAGTGCTCGAAATGAAGAAAAAACACGGCTCCGCGCCGAAGATACATACATGTTCAGGCCTCGACAGCCACAATGAACAAAACACCGGCACTCAAAGTGCCATTACAAACGGAACTCCGGTTCCACCTCTGCAGGTACGAACAACCCCACAAAATTGGGGGGCGCCTACGGAGCAACAGAAGACCGACGAACGGCTCGTCGTCGCCCAACCCAGCAGCGGCGACGACGACGACTTCTGCTCCGGAGGGCCGAACAGCAGCAGCGATGACCTCAGGGCAGATGCTGCTGCCATGAGGCCCTCGCCCATGCCCCCAACTTGAGAGGCAAGGACGGGCAGAAGGCCGTAGAGTTGGAGGCCAGTCCGTGGGCGGCACCGACTAGCTCGCCAGCGGAGGAACCTCTTCCGGCTGCTGTGGCGGAAAGTGGCGCCGGAAGTGGCTCCGAAGCCACCCGGCTCAGAGAGCCAGGCACGCGGCAGCTGCCAACACCACGAACGGCGAATGCCCTTCCTCCTAATCACTGAGGGAAGGAGCGGGCCGCCACCCGCGCAGGGACCGACCCCACCTCGGCACACTCCCCTCCCCAGCACTGATGATGAAAATCCTTGAAGCTGAGGGAGGGGAAGAGGCCGCAGCCCGGTTCGCTTCTCCCCGCCGTCAAGCTGGAGGTCACCGTCTTGGGTGACCACCAGCGAGGGGATGCAGCCGGGCTGCCTGATGAAAATCCTTGAAGCCGAACGATGGCTAAAAGGTACCAACTTCCTCGAAGTTGAGTCTCTCCGATGACAAGACGGAAGGATTGTGGGCGTCCCCCCACCCGGGGGCTCGGAAGGTGGAGAGACACGATGCATGAGGGGAGCCCAAAAGGCATGGTTGCCCTCCAACGGGGGTCGCCTTCCTTTTAAAGGCGACTCTCCCCACTTGCGTCCTCAGCCGTTGCGGGCTTCGTCTTCTCCAACACGCTCCAAGGTCCTCCCCCTTACGGCGCGGGGGCTAGGTCCCACGCGTCATGCAAGCCGGTCCAGGGCAGAAGAAGCCAAACCGCCGCGCGCGGTGCATGCAACCGCCCGGCGGTTACAAGCATTCCTCCACTTTCGCCCAGACCAGCGGGTGAAAGGGCGGGCAGCCATGCAGTCGGCATGCAACCGCGCCAAGTGGGCACGCCCCTTCGACTCCAACACACCCAGCATGGAGGCCCAGGCCCACACATCATGCAACCGGCGCGCCGGTTGCTACGTGCGAGCAACTGCACCGCCACTCGCGCCACTACCGCGCCTCCTCGACTGTGGAGCCAATACCGCGACTCGAGGCAACCCTGCCTGTGACCCAGCAGTGCCAGCCAGGCGCGATGGTCAAATACGGTCAAAAATGGGTCGGCAGTAATGGCGGTGGCAGGCGGGCAGGAGCAGCGGTCACGTTGTCAGCCAAGCTTACGTCCCATCCAGGGGCAGGGAGAGAACCCTCTCTCACGACGTGAAGACGGCGCGCCCGTGATCCGTTCCTCGAACGGCCCGCGCACGCGCAACAGTCGCCTCACGAACCACTCGCCCCGTCGCGTTAACTTCGCGGCGGGACAGGCGACGCCTCAGGCGGGAGAAGCAAGCGACGCTTCGCCTTTGCCATAATGACCGCGTCGAAAAAGGTACGCCACGTCATTCGATTTCGTATCCTTTTCCTTTTTCCTCTTTCTCTCTCTTACAACAGGGACCGGGAAAGGGGGATACCCCGAAAAGGATCCTTCTCCATGAAGGAAACAGGCCCCGAGCCTCCTTACTGATCAGAGGTTCAAAGGCTGGCCCCTCGGAGAGGTTCAACGGCCGCCTCAGAGCGATCGGGTTCTGCGCCCTCTACTGGTCAGAGGTTCGATGGCCGGCCCCTCGGAAGGGTTCAACGGCCGCCTCAGGCCACTCGGGCTCCGCGCCCACTACTGATCAGGGGTTCGTAGGCTGGCCCTCGAAGGGTTCACAGTCGCCTCAGACACAGAGCGAGGGATGACCCTGGGTATGTTCGATACATAACCAAGGCTCGGGCTACGCTCCCGAGGTACCCTAGGACATTTCCGAGACCAGCGGGAGCGATCTTGTAACGGAATCCCATCAAAGGGAGGCATCGAGCCCTCGGACCCCGTCAAAGGGGACCGGGTCCGGCAGATCACCCGCAGGTACTTTTGGAGCGCGCCTCCGGGCCTCTAGCCGACCCCTAGCAAATGGGGCACGGGCGTCCAGTCGGATTACCGGCCAGCAGCTCACCAGAAACACCATGTTCAGCGCCCTCCGAGGGCAACATGGCACTTTCCCCCCCTCCTCCTTGCGGAAAGGCGACACAGGGGCGTATGTAAAAAAGTCGAGTCTGTCCTTGACCGTCCTCTCGCCTTGTGCAGAGGCTCAGGGGCTGCTCTCGCAAATCTGGCTCCGGCCAACCCGTTGATAGCGTCAACATACCCGCCCGAGAACTTGGGACCCGACCGTGCACCCGGGCTACGGCCAGCTCGCATGAGTGAACGACTAGACCAGCCGAAGTATTGCGAAATGCACTAAGACCTCAAAGGAGTAAAACTACTCCTCCGAGGCCTCAGGGGCTACACCCGGTGGGTGCGCTCGCGCGCACCCACCGGAACAAAATGCAACCAAGAAAAGGCTGGTCCCCTTGCAAAAAAGTGCGGCAAAAGCCTCCAAGCGAGTGTTAACACTCCCTTCGAGGCTCGGGGGCTACTGTCGGGGACCATAATTAGGGGTACCCTCAAGGCTCCTAAATCTCAGCTGGTAACCCCCATCAGCACAAAGCTGCAAAGGCCTAATGGGTGCGATTAAGTCAAGGATCGGTCCATTCGAGGGACGCGATCACACCTCGCCCGAGCCCAGCCCCGGGCAAGGGCAGCCGACCCCGGAGGACCTACGTCTCGCCCAAGGCCCCCCTCCAGCAACGGACACACCTTCGGCTCGCCCGAGGCCCAGTCTTCACCAAGAAGCAACCTTGGCCAAATCGCCACACCGACCGACCAAATCGCAGGGGCATTTAATGCAAAGGTGGCCTGACACCTTTATCCTGACGCACGCCCTCCAGTCGACAGAGCCGAAGTGACCGCAGTCACTTTGCCGCTCCACTGACCGGTCTGACAAGAGGACAGCGCCGCCTGCGCCACTCCGACTGCTGAGCCACTCGACAGAGTGAGGCTGACAGCAGCCAAGTCCGGCCTCAGGCGTCATAGGAAACTCCGCCTCGCCCGACCCAGGGCTCGGACTCGGGCTCAGCCCCGGAAGATGGCGAACTCCGCTCCGCCCAACCCCAAGGCTCGGACTCGGGCTCAGCCCCGGAAGACGGGGAACTCCGCTCCGCCCGACCCCAGGGCTCGGACTCGGGCTTAGCCCCGGAAGACGGTGAACTCCGCTCCGCCCGACCCTTGGGCTCGGACTCGGGCTCAGCCCCGGAAGACGGCGAACTCCGCTCCGCCCGACCCCAGGGCTCAGACATGGGCTCAGCCCCAGAAGACGGTGAACTCCGCCTCGCCCAACCCCAGGGCTCGGACTCGGGCTTAGCCCCGGAAGACGACGAACTCCGCCTCGCCCGACCCCAGGGCTCGGACTCGGGCTCGGCCCTGGAAGACGACGAACTCCGCTTCGCCCGATCCCAGGGCTCGGACTCAACCCTGACCTAAGCCGACGGTCTCCGCCTCGTCCGACCCGGGAGCTCGGACTCGACCTCGACCTTGGAAGACAGACTCGACCTCGACCTCGGAGGAGCCTCCACCTCGCCCAACCTAGGGCACGGACCAACCACGTCAACAGGAAGCGCCATCATTACCCTACCCCGAGCTGACTTAGGCTACGGGGAACAAGACCGGCGTCCCATCTGGCTCGCTCCACCATACGAGTAATGATGGCGCCCCGCATGCCCTGTGACGACGGCGGCTCTCAGCCCCCTTACAGAAGCAAGAGGACGTCAGCGAGGACTCGACAGCCCCGACAGCTGTCCTTCCGCCAGGCTCCAGCGCTCCTCCGATGGCCACGACACCACGCGAACTGGGTGCCAAGACCTCTCCGGCTGCCACGATGGCATGTACTTAGGGCGCTAGCTCTCCACCGCTAGACATGTTAGCACATTGCTACACTCCCCATTGTACACCTGGATCCTCTCCTTAGGCCTATAAAAGGGAGGACCAGGGCCCTCTTACAAAGGGTTGGCCGTGCGGGGAAGGACGGGACGGCGCTCGCGCAAGGCCGCTCGCTCCCTCCCGCGTGGACGCTTGTAACCCCCTACTGCAAGCGCACCCGACCTGGGCGCGGGGCTAACACGAAGGCCGCTGGTTCCACTCTCCCACGCCTGTCTCCCTCCGGCTGCTGTCTTCCCCCTTCGCGTTCCGCCTCGCGTCGACCCATCTGGGCTGGGGCACACGGCGACAATTCACTCGTCGGTCCAGGGACCCCCCGGGTTTCGAAACACCGACAAATAAGTACAGTTGCTTCAGTCAAACGTTTCTTCAATTCTTGAAAAGCATCTTCTTGTGAGTTTCCCCATTTAAATTCAACACCTTTCTTTGTCAATTCATTAAAAACTTGTCGAATGTGTTTCACATGTTCATCAAAAGACTTGCTATAAATTAGAATATCATCGAAGTAGACAACAACAAATTTTCAATGAAAGTTCTTAAGACATGGTTCATTAATCTCATAAAGGTACTAGGAGCATTAGTTAACCCAAAGGGCATCACTAACCATTCATACAACCCAAATTTTGTTTCAAATGCAGTTTTCCATTCATCTCTAGTTTTCATTCTTATTTGATGGTATCCACTTCTCAAATCAATTTTAGTAAAAATTGTGGAACCACTTAATTCATCAAGAATATTGTTGGGGGCCTTCGGCTCCCGAAGGTCCACAAAAGCATAGTTTGACAATATTTTCCAAGTGTAATATGTGAACAGGCACCTTCAGGAACAGGCACCTTCGGAGTCAGGTCGCGAATATACAAGAGCATGGTTAAGACGAAGCTTGACTGGAATGAAAAACGATCTTGACGAAGGATAAGACGATCACGAAGCTATGTGCAGAAAGGATTCGACACAATAACGGAAAAGAGGAACCGACTTAAAGATGAAAAGCCAAATTGGACCTCGAAGAATTACTGTAGTTATTGATAAATGTAAAGGGCATCAATGTAATTTTACACGGGCTGCGTCCCGTGCCTATAAATAGGTGAACAGTACTCCCGTACTGTTCAAGCTGACTTGGCATACGCTTTTTCGCATCACGTTTGTACCTTTACTTTACATCTAACTAAAGGTACATTTGTAATTCATTTTTATGAATTTAATAATGAGAATATATCGATGATAATGCTGGTATTATTACTCGCACATTATATATATAGTTGCTCTGTTTAACCATTTATCAACCTAACGAAGGTCTTTTCTTTCGTAACCTTCGTCCGAGATTCATTATATCCGAAGGGATATACTGTTTCTAAGGACGAAGGAGTTCGACATTTAACACTTTTATGTTGTCTTGTTCTTAATTCATAGCATTTGAGAACAAGCCCCCAACATTGGCACCCACCTCCGGTGAACTCACTTCCACTTTTTGGGTTTTGAAAACCTTCGGCAAGCGTCACCTCATGGCAAAAGCTGAAGGATATGTTGATAACCAGCTTTCAAGGTTTTCAGACGAAGCCAGTCACTGCTCAAAATTTATTCCAGTGCACCCAGGATCACGAAGAGTACCTTCAGGCATATGTCCGAAGGTTTCTACGTCTGAGGGCACAGGCACCAACAGTGCCCAATGAAATTGTCATTGAGGCCATGATTAAGGGGCTTCGGCCAGGACCTTCAGCTCAGTACTTTGCCAGGAAACCTCCTCAAACTTTGGAGAAGCTGCTCCAGAAGATGGACGAGTATATTCGAGCTGACAATGATTTTCGCCAAAGAAGGGAGGAAGCTCTCAGGTTTTCTGAAATGACCAGGGGCTTCGGAGGAAGGTTTTATCCGAGGCATGTCAGGTTAATTCACAATTCTACTCAAAATGATGACAAAGGGAGTCAGCAGCAAAGGTCACAGTATTCCTCGCAAGCTTCGGGGCAACAGCAAGCTTCGGGGCAACAGCAGAGCTCTTTTCGGCCGCAAGCGCCAAGAGGCAGAGGCGCCAGGGGCTTCGGGGGAAGATTTGGAGATCAACCAAGAAAAATTTACTGCTTATTCTGCGGTGAAGGCAAGGGCCATACTACCAGAATGTGTCATGTTACCATTCAAAAGCAAAAGGAGCTAGCAGAGGCTGCAGCACAACAGAGCCAGCCGAAGCAGGTTATGCATACTGCTTCGTATAATTCGCCTTACATTCCAGAATATGTAGGCAATCACCCTGTAGCCTCTGTTGCTTCGGCAAGCCAACCCCAAGCTTCCTGGCAACAGCTTCCACCGCCACCACCAATACAACGAGCTCCGCAGCTAGAAGGGAGCCAGCACTCTCACCCCCAGAGGGACTTCAGAGAAGAATCCGAAGCTCGCACAGTCAATAGCACTGTGCCAGAGTCGAAGCACATTTACTGACAAAATATCCTACTCCCACAGCAGTTTTTTATGCTTTCACGTTTAATTTTATTTTCTTCACAGTAAAGAACAATTATGGGGAGTTTAAGTGTTTTTTATTGTTTCTCAAATCCTTGTAACAGTTTACCGTATTATCATAATGAAAATATATCTCCTCCAAAGGCTCGAGTTACCGAAGCACAAGAATTTATGGAGGCACGGAGAACCTTCGGATTATCGAAAACTTGTTCTAAGGAATGAGCCGTAACTTTTTTGAAATAATAAAAAGTCGTTCCTAAGGGAGCACAGTGTAAGTTTTCTGCTCGAAAGTCGTTCCAAAGGGAATGCAGAGCTTACAGCGAAAAATAAACGCTGATTCCGCTGAAAGTAAAAGGCGAAGAAGCTCCTAAGGGAGGCTTACAGTGAAAAATAAATGCTGATTCCGCTGAAAGTAAAAGGCAAAGAAGCTCCTAAGGGAGGCTTACAGCGAAAAATAAACGCTGATTCCGCTGAAAGTAAAAAGCGAAGAAGCTCCTAAGGGAGGCTTACAGCGAAAAGTCAACGCTGAGATAAAAAGATTGCGTGCTCTATGGCAGGGATATGTGTATTTTCAGCATAAATGTCATTTTGCATAACATAACATCATTACATCATTTTGCATAACATAAGCATCATCCATCATTTTGCATGAAGAACAGGAAGGGGACACAGCATTGATCTTCGAAGAATGTCTTGAAAAAGATAAAATCGTGCCAAGGCACAAGATAAATTGAGAAGAAGTGTAGCTTCATTTGAGAGGCAACATAAGACTTTTTTATGGATTCAAAGAATGTTCTCATGAAGTTCGAAGATTCTTCATCAAAGAAATATGGCAACTCTTGTGACACATAAAAGATTTTCTTTACGAAGCATGAAAAGAAGGGAAGGTGTTTTTTCGCCGAAGGCTCAAAAAGCGGTATGTAAAAAAATTTCATGCATCGTAAAGAATTGAACCGTAAATAGATTATATATTACATTCAAAGTTACAAAGTTTTAAACTTGTCATGTTCCAAGCATTTTTACAATAGCATTTAATCTTCCCTAAGAACTACTTCTGCAGCTTTGTTTAGCAGCTGATTGACAACTTCGTCCATGATGGCTTCGGCTATTTGTCTAATTTCGTCGTCTCCCTTCGGGGGAGGGTCTGCAGATGCCTCAGCGGGTTCTGAGGGAGGAGAGGACACGGCTATATTACTATTACAAACTACGAATAAAGTTCAAAATCAAGAATTACAACAAAATAAAAATCACTAATTAATACCTATTTGCCCTTCGAGCCCTGTGTTTTTTCAGCAGCTCTCGCTACCTCCCTAGCATCATGGATGCCTTTTTCACTTCTCTGAATGATCTCTTGAGCCATTTTTCGGCCGCCATTGTCCCAAATGTCAGTGAAAAATTTTCCACCAACCTGGCTTGCTTCGGCTGAAGGGTCTGTGATACCTTCAGAGGATAAAGTAGCTTCAGACTGCGCCAAAGATTTCACATGCTCGCACCCTATCTTCTCTAAAATGGTAACAATTCCCCTGGCACCCGAAAAAGCATAAATGTCCCCGCGACTATTCAAGATTTCGTCGAAGGCATCAGCTTCGCGACTAATCCATTCAATTGGGCCTTCTGGATTTCCTCTTGTGAAATTTTCTTCACTAGAGAACGCGCCAACGCTGGCGAAGCTGGATTTTATTTTCTTAACACATTCTATGGATTTATCGTAGCACCTCTTCTTCGAAGCACGAAGCTCTTTAACATTTATTTCTAAATGATCTGCCCATTGATCGCTTAATTCTCATTTTGCTTCTTCAAGAATGCGTTCTTCTTTGGCTCGGGCTAGTTGTTTACGAAGATCTTCGATTTCACGATTCTGAGCTTCGGCTTGAGTTTTAGAATTAGCTTCGTCTTCCTTCATTTTTTCCACTAATGTAAGCAGAACTCTATCCTTCTCGAAGGCTTCGTTTCTTAGCCTGATAACCTCTGTTCGAAGGTTGTTGAGAGCAATGGTGCAGCTCTCATCTTCGGCATTCTTCTGAGCCCTTATGGCATTGCTGAGTATTAAGCCCTATTCAAAAGAATGAATGAGTTAACATAAGAGCAAAAAACTAATTCAAAATTCATAAACTTCAAAATTCACAATTTTTGTACCTTCAGACTATTGTATGCCAGGCTATCCGCAAGATCGTCCTTCGTCATGGCGCAAAGGCCAGCTTCGAGTTTCGGGAACCCCATGCTTCTAGCCATCTCCCGGCACACGGATAATTCTTTATTGTCTGGGAGACAGTACAGGAAATCATCTTCGTTTGTCCCATTGAACACTACGGCCCCCCTCGGATACTTCAGTTCTCGGGCATAGTGATTGGCTTCAAAAATCTCTTCTTCAGATAGTTTCTTCCCCGAAGCATGTCGCACAATATAATCATGTATTTTGGAAGATGCTTCGGGGGTGGCAGTGCCAATTTCCTCAGTCAGAATCAGCTCTGTTATTTTTGCTTTTTAAGTTTCTAAACTTGCCTTTGACATTTTTTCGACCTCCCAAGGTTGTATCTTGGTGGATTCTGAAGGCCCAGCTTCAGTTTCAAATTGCTGCTTCGAAGTTTCAGCAGCAAAGGCTTCAGTAGACACTTCAACAGTTTTCTTTGGAGTTGTGCTTGAAGATTTAATTGTCTCCAAAACATCCAGCACATTAACCATCCTTTTTCTTTTCGGGGTCGCTGCTGGCCCCTTCTGCCTTTTGGCTGCCTCAACTTTTGATGAAGGACTTAAAACATCTAGTTTTTTCTTTCTTCAGTTCTCTCTTCTCCTGTTTTTTCTATTGCTGGTGCTTCGGCCATTTCTTCGGATTTTGGTGCTGTAGTTGGTTCTCTGGCTTCGGTGGCCAAAGAGGCCTCGCCAATAAACTCGGGCACTATGGCTGGCTCAATACAGCGTGGAGGGTGTGTGAACACTTTTACCTTCTTCCTCTTCGGCGCTGGCTCCCCGGGAGCAGCCGAAGCAGTGTCCTTTGAAGGAGAAGTATTTTTTCTCTTTTGACCTCGCATTGGATAATAGTAGTCGGGATAGATAAACCCAATTGCATCAAATACTCGGTTGAGTCTCTTCTTCTTTCGGCCTCCGAAAGCCGCTTATAACGCAGTGTTTTCGGCCTTTGAGTATGCCCCAAGCAATTCATCACTTACATTCTCAATGCTTTTCAGCCAATCATCATCCGGTTCAACAAACTTATCTCCGTATTTGAATGTATATTTCAGCCTGATTAGTCCACCCTCGTCAGTTTCTTTAACGGTCTCCTTCGGCATTTCCCAGTTATCTGCAAGTGGTCACACTCTGAAGGCAATGTGCTCTTGCATTAAATCCCTGGTCCCAATAAAAGAACAAACTACGTCGAAGGCCCTTTGACATTCTTCAGCTGCTTCGTCCATTTCTACCTTTGGTTTCCAAAGTCCGAAGCGCTGCCAGATAGGACGCATGATGATATCTTTGATATCTTCCCGAACCTTCAAATCGTTCTTCACATAGAACCATTCCTTCATCCATCCCCCGGGCCATCTCTTCCGAAAGGTTGGCACGGGACAGCTTGACCCAGAGCGGGCACCGAAGCTATAGCAACCAAAATTATTATGATATTGCTCCTTACCCCTAGGGTTTCGTCTCATATACTAGCTCGTGTATATTGCAAAAGCTTTTTGCACTTGGCTCCAGGCCCTGGCTCCTCATGGCCCAGACGAAGATTCCCAATCTTATCACTGCCTCAGGGGTAAGTTGATGAAGGTAAATTTGATATATTTTCAGAACTTCTACCACAAACCTGCTTAGAGGGAATCGTAGCCCAGCCTTTAAAAATCTTCGGAAGATCACGACTTCATTATCTTCGGTGGTCGGCGTAGTTTTTTCTCCGTCATCTGACCTCACGATGGATATATCTCGGAAATATATCCCCCTCATATTTTCAAGGTGACTCTGCTTCATAGTTGATTTTCCGAAGTTTGAGTGACTAGGCCGCCACGGGCGATCTTCGGTGTCCTCTCCACCACTATCCACATCATAACTATCACTGTCGCCAGTATCTTCAGATAAACCCTCCAAAGTTTCCTTGACAATCTTTTCCGTATTGGTCTTCGACATTGACTCAAGAAAACCCAGGTGCATTTCCTCCGAAAGGCTTAGCTTCGAAGCACCAGCAACTATCTTATCCTCAGACATTTTCGCGAATGCTGGCAAACCAGACATGGAACCGAAGCTTAAAAATTTAAGACCGAGCAAATGCTGGCGCGCGCAGGCTAAAAGCTGGGTGAGTAAAAAGCAGGTGGCAAAAGGGTGTGCCAAATAAACTCGTGGTGAGCTTGTATTTATACACCCATTATGTCGAAAACTGGAGGGCCCCGCTTGTCAATGACTGTTGCTATTCTAGCAAAAGGAAGGTGTTTTTTCGGACCTTCGGCTTAAAGCCTTCGTCCATGTCACAATATGAATTTATCTTTACAATAAATTGATATTGCGAGGGGCTACTGTTGGGGGCCTTCGGCTCCCGAAGGTCCTCAAAAGCATAGTTTGACAATATTTTCCAAGTGTAATATGTGAACAGGCACCTTCAGAATAGGCACCTTCGGAGTCAGGTCGCGAATATACAAGAGCATGGTTAAGACGAAGCTTGACTGGAATGAAAAACGATCATGACGAAGGATAAGACGATCACGAAGCTATGTGCAGAAAGGCTTCGGCACAATAACAGAAAAGAGGAACCGACTTAAAGATGAAAAGCCAAATTGGACCTCAAAGAATTACTGTAGTTATTGATAAATGTAAAGGGCATCAATGTAATTTTACACGGGCTACGTCCCGTGCCTATAAATAGGTGAACAGTACTCCCGTACTGTTCACGCTGACTTGGCATACGCTTTTTCGCATCACGTTTGTACCTTTACTTTACATCTATCTGAAGGTACATTTGTAATTCGTTTTTATGAATTTAATAATGAGAATATATCGATGATAATGCTGGTATTATTACTCGCACATTATATATATAGTTGCTCTGTTTAACCATTTATCAACCTAACGAAGGTCTTTTCTTTCGTAACCTTCGTCCGAGATTCATTATATCCGAAGGGATATACTGTTTCTAAGGACGAAGGAGTTCGACATTTAACACTTTTATGTTGTCTTGTTCTTAATTCATAGCATTTGAGGACAAGCCCCCAACAAATATCATCTAGCCGTGGAATAGGATGGCGATAGCGAACGGTAATATTATTTATAGCTCTACAATCAACACACATCCTTCAAGATCCATATTTCTTAGGTACTAAAATCACAGGAACATCACAAGGGCTTAAGCTTTCACCAACAAAACCTTTATCAAGAAGTTCTTGCACTTGCCTTTGTATTTCCTTAGTTTCTTCAGGATTGGTTCGATATGGTGGACGGTTAGGAAGTGCAGCCCCTGGAATAAGATCGATTTGATGCTCAATCCCTCGAATTGGAGGTAGTCCAGCCGGTGTTTCTTGTGGAAACACGTCTTCAAAGTCCTGCAAAAGATCAGCCACAACACTAGGAAGAGATGTTATGTCGTTAGGAGAAATCAAAACATCTTTGTTCACAAGTACAAAGAGCACTTGATATGGGTTGTTCCTCACTTCTCTCAGCTCAGATTTTGAACTTGATGTTCTCCCTCTTCCTTCTTTTTATCTCTTGAATTTGGCTTGTAGCACTCGCTCACCGACTTGTGGATGGCACTCAATTTCTTTTGCTCTTCTCCTCCTCTACTTGTACTAATTTCAGTTTTCTTTTGTAAGTGTCCAGCCATGATTTGTTGAGGGGTCATAGGCTTGAGTACAAACTTTCTCCCTTTCAGATCTAGCGTGTATTGATTTGTTCTTTCGCAATGCTGAGAATATCAGTCATATTGCCAAAGTCTTCCTAGCAGCATGTGACACACAGACATGGGTGCAACATCGCACTCCACTGTGTCAACATACTCTCCAATCTTGAACGGAACTTTCACCTTATAACCAATCTTGATATCTCCCGATTCATTCAACCATTGTACATGATATGGATGAGGGTGTCGCTGCAACTTCAAACCAAGCTTTTCAACCATCTCACGACTTGCAAGATTATGGCAGCTCCCTCCATCAATGATTTCCTTTACTACTTTGTCTTGCACTTTGGCTCGCGTTTGAAAAAGATTATGTCGTTGTCCAATTTCAGCTTCTTTCATTTAAACACTCAAGATTTGTGTAACCACAAGAGTAGTACCATGCTCAAATTCACACCCCGTATGTTCTTCAGACTTATCAATGTCATCTTCATTTCCTGCTTCAGCTTCCTCTTCACTAGCTGATGTATATTCTCCATCATCAGTCACAAGGATCACATGATTATTTGGACACTCCTTTATGACATGACCACGACCTCCACACTTGAAGCACTAAATACCACTACTCCTGGCTGTTGAACCCACTAATGTTGAAGTGGATGCTGCTGTTTTATAACTCGTATTTGGAGTAGCACCATTCTTTCACTTGAATTGCCTTAAATATTGGATCGCAAGCTTCCAGTTGAACCTTTTGTCGCTGAGGATGCAACAGTAAACCTTGAGATCGATTTGCTTCCTCCAGTCATGGTTCATGCACCATATGACAAGGGCTTACTGCTCTTAGCATCTTGTTGCAGCTGGCGTTCAGCTTTGGTGGCTTGATGTACCAAATCAATAAGACATTGGTACGGCTGAAACTAAACAATACGCTGAATGTTGCGGTGTAACCTAGCCATGAAACGTGCAATGGTTTGCTCTTTGTCTTCATACACATTGGCTCTAATCATGGCCTTCTCCATCTCCTTATAATACTCCTCAACAGAGAAACTTCCTTGCCTCAAATTCTGCAATTTATCAAAAAGATCACGCCGATAATGCTTCGGCACAAAACGAATTCTCATTTCTCGCTTCATCTCTTGCCATGTAATAATAGGGTCCTCTCCATCTTCTTCACGATCACGAAGAAGTTGCTCCCACCAAATCAGAGCATATCCTTCAAACTCAAGAGATGCCATTGCAAGTTTCTTCTCCTCTGAATAATTATGTAGGCAAAAGATTTTCTCCACCTTCAATTTCCATGTGAAATAATCTTCAGGATCAGATCTACCATCAAATTTTGGCATGGTAAACTTAAGTTTCCCAAATCTCTCTTCTTGGTTGATGCCTCTATGATGACGACGACCATAGCGATGTTGGGACTGATCATCATCCCCAAATTCAGATTCTTCATTGTCATCATTTCTTCGATTCCGTCCTCTTCCTCTACCACGTGCAGCACCTTGATTTCTCCTCCCATGTTCACTTGCTCTTCTAGAATAATTTCCTTCACCTTCTTCCCCATCTTCATCATGGTTTCTTGCACCATCAGGGAGTCGAAGACGACCTCTGATTTCAGCCATAAGTGTCTGAAGATCTTGTGCCAACCGATCTTGCTTGTCTTCTATGCTTTGTTTGAGCTCATTGAATTGTATCATGGTGACACATTCTTCAATCTCAGCGTTGGGATCCATCTTCGTACGAAATTAGTGGCGACAAGGCAAAAAATATAGGTGGAATATGAAGCTATATAGAATCTCACAACCTCACCACTCTTACCAACCAAAGCTCTTATGAGGTCCCTGCGGGTTGCAAAAAAAATGTGTGGTGGTAACAAGAAAGTGGTGGTTAAGAGAATACAAGACCAGAGTACCGATTACGATGGCTTATATGTGGAGCTTGGTGGGGAATAATAAACAAGGAATGCAATCTGAATCCTAGTTGTTGTAAAGTTAAATAACCATCCAACTAGAAGTTCTATGCCTAGTGCGACCACAAGATACGAGTGATGTAAGTAGATCAAACACACGCTCAAAGAAATTTTAGATTTGATGCAAATCAAGGAGTATGATTGGAATGCAAGTGTTGCGATCAGACCCAACCAAAATTTTGCACCAAATGATAATAGCAAACTGGTTGAACAACTTGATGAACTTTCAGCACTTGTGCACATAGACAAACTGATCGTTCTATTTTTCTTTCACAATCTTGCTCAACTTTTTTTGGTACTTTTATTTCTTCTCTTTTTTTGATACTCTTTTTTTACAAAACTAAACACAGAGATCTGATATGATATTGCACACTTTATAATAATTAACAAAGAACTCAACCAGCGGCTATAACTTAAATAGGAACAACGTTAACGCGAAGGAAATGATGAGGGTTTTCAGATTTTTCCTTTTGTGGATATTTTCAAATATATATATATATATATATATATATATATATATATATATATATATATATATATATATATATATATATATATATATATATATATATATATATATATATATATATATATATAAGAGGCTAAAAGGGAACACAAAGGATAGAGTGACCAACAACTAAACAAAGACTCTAAGGACTGAAACTTAACAAAACTCAATAGAACAACAGATTGAAACAAAGGGCTATGGCAAAAATATTTTATGGTTTTTTGGTGGATAGGATGAACACAAAATATATGTAGCTAAGGGTAAAGAATCCTACCCTGGCAACTGAGGTTCTGATACCAGATGATGCGTCATGATGCTCGATCTTCATGACGTAGGATCAATCTTCAGATAACTAGCTTCGAAGAAGCCAAGATAACTTGCTGCAAGCAGCGATAACTAGTGCAACCTGACAAATAAAACTCGAAGCCAACCACTGTCTTTAACTGGTAGCCTGAATCGAGGATTCACCCAACCACACTCTCAAAGAACCAACCAACACAGCCTACAATCAATCGAGGAGACCACGAAGGGAGTAGGAGCACCAATTAGGAGCGGATGAAGTCGCTGCTTCTGCAATCCTGCGAAGGAATTCACAAGAGCAAAGGGGTAGATATCACTCTCAATATTTGTTAGCACACAGCTGAACAAAAGGGCTCTGTTTTAGATTGTCATTAGCTGCCTTACATCATAGACATAGGGGGGTATTTATACTAGTAACAACCAGCCTTAGAGAGGTATAAACACGAAACAAAAGTATTTTCACGTGCTGATGTGAAGGAGCCTCTTCGCGAGATCTGCAAAGCTAAATTTCGTGTGGCTGTTTGACTTCTGCACAGCCTTCAGTATTTTGATAATAACTTTTCCTAGGAATCTCCAAATGACGTGGGACTAGTTGCGTTGGAAAGCTAACTTGATAAGTTTTCTCACCATATATAGCATGCTTGATGAACCTTCATAGAATGATGCAGTTTAATATGAAAACTTGGTCATCAAACTGACTGTTGACCTTCTGATCAGTCAGCACTAAAGTAGGTCGGCTGCCTTTCTGGTAGATTTGATTAAGTCGGCTTTAGAAGCATTGGAAACTAGACTTCAAGAGCTTTCCAAAAAGTACTTATGGGCCTTCATAGCTTTTGGGAATCAAAAGATATGACTGTTTCTTCTGGACGGTTCTTTTGCGCTGGACTGACTCGGACATAGCTCTTTTTGCTGATTCACCCTTGATATGTTTTGTCCTTCCTGTTTGGTGAACCAAAGTAATATCAACATACACGACTTAGGTAGCATAAAGTTCTCATTAGTGTTTAATTGAAATTCATAAAGTAGCGTGTGTACCTCTTGCTATAGCTTCTTAGCTCGGCTATGTGTAATTGGTCCATCAAAGGCTTGGGTTGGTGATGATGTTGGTTGTACTTGAGTTGATGTAGTATGACTTGGGGGTTTTAATGTGTTGCTTAATGGCGTGGTCATATCACATAATGACTGAGAGGAAGCACCAGGAGATGGAAGACCAGAAGCGCAAGATTGGTGGACCTCAGATCGGGAGCAGCAGCCATCCCCGTTTCTCAGGCAATCCACCCCAACAGTTCAAGTAGAGTCACCTTCAAGGGCACCAGCACTAGCATCAACATCAACATCAACAGCAGTTCCAGAGGCAGTTCCCTCAGCAGCAGCAATAGTACTGCCAAAACAACCAATGGTGAGGAAACCAATATTAGCGACAGAACAACCAGGCACCTCGCCTTCGTGCCCTAGCAACCAATCCGAGCAACCAAGCAGCTCCAGCGCAAGGAGGAGGTTGCGGATGTTTCCACTGTGGGGAACAAGGTCACTGGGCGACTCATTGCCCAAAAAAAGCAGCTCAGCAGTAGTCAGCTCCTAATTCCCCGGCAATACAGAATGCACCTTAGCAAGGAGCCAGCAACCGTGGACAGCCCTGTGCCCAGTATGGAAAGGTGGACCACCTGGAGGCTTATGTGACGGAACCTCCCAAGTCATTAGGCCCACCAAAGTTGTCCTTGTCCAACGGACCTTGGACAACCTTGTAGATGCACATAACTACTTAACAAGTTCAGTATCTGTATCCTTTCCTTGCCTAAGAGCGTTTCACCCGTCACGCAGATATTACAACACATCAGAGGAATGAATAAGCGGAACCAGTTACAATAACTTAATTTACATTCATTAAAATATAGAAAGAGTGTTATTATTACATCACCTAGGTCACACGAGTGCATAAGTATTATTATTACAAACTTGGGAGCCAAAAACACCTCCCACATAAAAGTATATTGTTTTCAAAAGGGAGGCTAGCATCCTCCCGAGGCTTCACCCTTGAGATTCTTCCTTTGGCACCACCTTAGAGCAGAAGCAAAAAAAGTTTGCTGCTTCCTCACCTACAACAACATGGGTTCAAAAACCCTGAGTACGAAGTGTACTTTCGCAAGTCTTACCCGTCAAAATAAAAGACTCTCAAGGATATGCTGGCTTAAGGGAGTCAAGGTAAGGCTTAATCAAAAATCAAGACTCTGTTTGCAAAAATACTTACTAATAGTGGATCCTTAAAAATTCAGTTTTATTCGCAAGTTAAGTCATTACCTGTCATAAGAGTTCTTTCTTCCCTAGTTCAAGCACTTGACCTATGCTAGCCATCCTTTTTATCAACCCCTTTCTGTTCACTGGAGTGCTACGTGTAGGGCAGTGACCAAGTCTTCATGTCCGAGTAGTAACGGTGATCCGAATCGATTAATACCCACCTGGGGATCTCCAATCACACGACATATGTAGCACTTAACCCTTGCATATGTCAACTCGCCACCGGGGTTCTTAAGACCAAATCGGATTCACGCCAACTGAGAGTACAGATACACCACCGTCCAGCCTCTTGCCACGGAGGGTACACACTACTCTCGCCATCTCTCCACTCCCATTGCGTGTTGTCCTATTCTAGTATTAGTCTACCCGAGGCAAAGCTTACCCATGATGAGGTATGTGACCAGTTAAAAGGTCATCGATCAACAAGCCTACATCGAGACGGTCCTTAATCGACTCAGACGCAGACACTACACCGAGACTTCCTTCTCGTGCAAGTCATCCGTCCGGTCTCAGCTTTATCATTTCAAACCCAAAGTTAGGTACCTGACAGAGGTACATCTTTTCCGATGTTGAACCCATCATGGCCATGATGGATCCACCATCAAGTTTTATTTTTGAAAACATCCCATCCACTGTGGAGCAACACCTTTTTAGTTTAAAACAAAACATTTGCTTTTCTAAAGCAGAATTAAGCATCAGAAAACCTTTTTGATAAAACAGGTAATCAAGGAGTGGTAAACAGTTCCAAGGAAGTAAATGCAGCAATTGGTATAACACACAACTCCTATCACCTAATGCATCAAGCAGGTGATAAAGATTTTTAAAATAGCAAGGAGGTGGCAAATGCACCGGGGCTTGCCTTGAGTTGTAGGAGAGTCGGGCTCTGCTCCACAAATATCGAAATAAAAGCAGTTCCCGGCAGGTGGGTCTTCAGATGGTGGTGTAGCTCCTTCTTCTTCAACCACGACTTCTTCCTCGTTTTCTATATATAATCATGAATGCTCATGTGATGCTTATGAAAATGCAATAATAGAAAAGATGTGTCAAGTTGTATCTTGAATACAACTTTCCTTCACGGTTTACTAGGGAAACTAGGGTCTTCAGAGTTAGCCCTTCATTTTCATAAGGCAAACACTACCTATCAGACTAGGGTTTTAGGTTTGGGGAACCAAACAATGTTCAAAGCAAGTCAAACTTCACCCAAGGTTTCTAAGTATCATGCTAGGCTTGTCTAAAAAGTTTGGTGATTTTTGGAGTTGCCTAGTAATTTCTAAAATTCCAGAAGTATAGGTTTTAGCCCTTTTAAATACTGATTAATTCTTTGTTTGGACTAAAAATCTTAGAACCATTTTTATTAAATACTATAGAAATTTAGGAGTCCAACAAAATTGGTCTCATATTTTTAGTATTTTTCTAGAATTTTCTATGATTTCTCTAATCCTGGAAGAAAAAGAAAAAGAGAAAGGATCAATAGTGATGGGCTCAATTTAGCCCGAGCCGGCCCACCACAGGCGAAAACGCGCCCGCGCGCGCACTTGCGATGTCTGTTTTGCAGAGAGATCCTTGGTCGTTTGAAAAATCCGTAAGAATCCTCTTCACTGTTTCTCTGTCTTGCTGACATCTACACAAAGGCCCCTCCCCTTTCTATTATTTACATCCCGAGACCCCCGATCGTGGACGACGACAGGCCGAGCTCCAGCAAGCTTGTACTAGCCATAATAGGTAACGGCTAGTCCTTCCCTTTGCTTGACACCAAATTCAACCCCTAATAACCATTTCCCCTCCATTAATTGCAGAGTTCTAACTCTAAATTGCTCTGTCCACGGTGATGGCGCAAACCGAGGACCATCCATGGTGTTCCCGGTGATCTAGCATAATCTGGTTCAATTGGCCTGGCTGCTAAGCATCTACAACACTCAGAGATGTTGAAACAAAAGCGAGAAAGACATGAACGGACCTGTAATGAGCAAGCCACAGTGAGCTCACTCACGGTGGGGTTTTGACTGATTTGGGGGAAATCCCAAATTGGAGCTCTCTGGTTAACAATCCGAGACACGAGTGGGTGCGCTGGATGCTTGAATACCTAGCGGAGCTGATGGCACGCTCAATTTATAGGATTCATGAGTGGTGGTGGCTAATTTTGGAGAAGACGCGCAGCAGCTGGAGAGAGGGGAGAACATTGGTGTTTTTAATCGTGGCGTTCACCGACGTAATGGTTCAAAGATTGTACTCCTAGGTGTGCAACGGTTACTACCGCACCGTAATGAGCCACGGCGTGGCATAACAGAGGTCACCAGAGTTTCCACAGCAACACTGGCGGTCTGGCCACGTCGCATGGCTACAGGCGCGGTGATAAGCTTCACCCCTGCGATCCAATCCGCTCCCCATCTGATCTTTTCACCCTCCCAGTACTGTCCTACCAGAATCCAGCATGAATCACCGCGATCAGAGCGAATCCTTGTGCAAAGGTCGCCGACAGAGAGGGGGACTGAATCTAGAGATCTCTGTTAGGTACTGTACCATCAGGGCTGCTTCAGTGGTTCTAACCGAGCATCTTTAGAGGCGTTTTTCTTCAATTTTTGCGTGATAAGCTACCAATCGGATTACAACAAAGTTGTTAACCTATGTATAGGCTTTAATTCGATTATAGGGACTTTGGTCATTCACTCACTCGATCAAGCGCAAATCGGCTTTAAAACTCATCAGAGTTCACTATCAGCCATGTTTTAGTCTTCAAACTCAACTGACAGCCAGACTTATGGTCTTTTTAACTCCAATTTTTGTTTAGCATTAGTGCTTAGTCACTTAATCAAATTTCTTCTTCTTTCATAGCTCTACAAGTTTGATGTGTTGACCCTAGGCAGATTCCTCATGAACTGAGAGATATAGGGTTCCAAAGTTGGCCCTATGCACTAGTTTTCAGACTTAGGCATATGGGGTGTCCTTTTTTGCAAATAAGTCCAAACTTCATCATTTGGCTTGTAAATCCTCAAATATGAGAAACACATAGTTTGTGGTGTTGCATTACCTTGGTTTTTGCACTTTGGTCCAAAAGTGCACCAAATTTACACTTAGCCCCCTAGGGTTCTAGTATAGGGTTTTCCAGGCGTCTTTTCAGGGTTTTGGCACATTTAGGGTTTTGGTGTCACTAAATTCCATCAAAGATGATATCTTATGATCATTTCTCATATCATTTGAAGCTTTCTCATGTTTGGGCTTCCCTTATATCCATAAGCCCAGATTTAGGGTTAAGAACTTTACTCTAGGGTTAACCACACATCAAGTCATATCAGTACAACTTATTTGAAATTTTTACCTAGTGAATGCTCTCTAGGTGTAACAAACACATGATATGCTAATGCTCATGATGTTATTCTCAAGTTTTAGTGACAGTAACACCAGGGGTGTTACAGCTGACACAGTTTAGGAGACCAAAGGAGTGGCACTAGGTACGTTCTCAATCGAATCTCATTATGCAAATGTGTTATTTGATACTAGAGCAACGCATTGTTTTGTGACTGCATCATACGTAGAAACACACAAGATACTAGTAGCACCCATGTACCCACCTATGAGGGTTAGTTCAATTGGTGAGAGGACCCAAATGGATAAATTTTGCCCTAGTGCAAGAGTTCAATTAAGGGGGATAGAGTTCCCCATTGATCTTATCGTAATGGGTACTCGGGATGTAGCCATAGATTTCATCCTAGGGATGATTTGGCTAACCAAATACCAAGCAAGCCTTAGCTATGATAAGACGACTATGAAATTAGTGTCCTTGTCAGGAGAGGAAGTGTTGGTGGAGTTATGCGATATCCTAGCCCCTAGAATGGTGATATCCTAGCCAAGGCTTAATAGAATTAATAGAGTATCCATATCAATAAGGTGCATCTTCTTTTTCGGAAGTCTATCTCGAAAGAACTTCCAAGTTAAACGTGCTTGGCTTGGAGCAATTTGGGATGGGTGACCGACCGAGAAGTTTTCTCGGGTGCGCAAGAGTGAGAACAAAGTGTGCACAAAAGACTCGTGTTGGTCTGTGGGGACGATATATGATCCTAGAGAGCTGCCAGGAGTAAGTGCCATTGGTCCAGGGATTGGACGGGGTGTTACAAGTGGTATCAGAGCTGACCCTCGCGGTTTCACGGGCGTGTCTGGGTTAGGGGTTCGGGTATATGGCGCATGGCGCATGTGGTTCCGGAGTGGTCACATGGCATGGCATATGACGACACTAGACACATAGACATGACTAAGAGGGGAGGTTTCTGGATTGGGATTGACCGACGATGACGTCGATGTTCAAAGGGGGGTGGATTGTGAAATCCTGGCCCCTAGGATGGTGATATCCTGGCCCAAGGCTTAATAGAATTAATAGAGTATCCATATCAATAAGGTGCATCTTCTTTTTCGGAAGTCTATCTCAAAAGAACTTCCAAGTTAAGCATGCTTGGCTTGGAGCAATTTGGGATGGGTGACCGACCGGGAAGTTTTCTCGGGTGCGCATATGTGATCCTAGAGAGCTGCCAGGAGTAAGTACCGCTGGTCCAGGGATTGGACGAGGTGTTACAACTTAGTTTTGTCTAGACCAAGGAAAGGAAGTTATCATCAGATCACTGCCCGTAGTGAGGAAGTCAATCCACTCGAAGCCATCAAAGTAGTATCAGAATTTCTGGATGTGTTTCCCGAGGATTTACCAGGCTTGCCACTTGAGAGAAAAGTTGAATTTGCCATTGAGCTTATCCCTGGCACCGCCCCGATTTCTAAGAGAGCCTATAGAGTGTCAGGACTAGAATTGGTGGAACTCAAGAAGCAGATAGACGAGTTATTGGAGAAGGGTTACATCAAACCCAGCACCTCGCCTTGGGCCACCCCAGTGTTGTTTGTGGAGAAGAAAGATGGTACGAAGATGATGTGCATAGATTACCAAGCTCTGAATGAGGTCACTATCAAAAACAAGTACCCTCTGCCTAGAATTGAAGATCTGTTCGATCAGTTGAAAGGAGCTAGTGTGTTCTTGAAGATAGATCTGAGGCCAGGTTATCATCAGCTCAGGGTCCGGCCTTTGGACATACCGAAGACAACATTCAATACCAAGTATGGGCTTTATGAGTACACAGTCATGTCCTTTGGTCTCATGAATACGCTAGCCTTCTTCATGTACTTGATGAATAGTGTGTTCATGGACTATCTCGACAAATTCGTGGTGGTGTTCATGGATGATATCCTCATATATTCCCAAAATGAGGAAGCGCATGAAGAGCATTTGAGGAAGGTATTGCAGAGGCTACAGGATTGTTAGTTTTATGCCAAGCTTAGCAAATATGAATTTTGGATCAGTGAAGTCCTATTCTTGGGTCATATCATAAGCCGAGACAGATTAGTTGTGGATCTGAAGAATGTAGCAGATATTCTGGACTAGAAAGCACCAAGAGATGTTTGGAAATCAAGAATTTTGTGACGGAACCCCCAAGTCATTAGGCCCACCTACAGTTGTCCTTGTCCAACGGACCTCAGACAACCTGCAGGTGCCCCTGAATCACTTGACAAGTTCGTATCTGCTTACCTTTCCCAAGAGTGTTTCACCCGTCATGCAGACATTACAAGTATCAGAGATACGAATATGCGGAAGCAGTTACATTAACTTACTTTTATTGAAAAGTAAGGCAGAGTTATAATATTACAGACTAGAAATATAATATATGAGTGCTGAGTATTATTATTATTACAAACCATGGGAGGCAAAAACCCCTCCCGATAAGTTTAAACAAAAGTTTTATGGAGGATCCTTTCCTCCCGCAACTTTACTCCTGGTGCTCTTCCTTAGGTACCACCTTTGAACAGAAGCAACAAAAGTTGGTTGCTTCCTCAACTAAAAACAACAGGGGACAAAGCCCTTAGTATGGAATTACTCAGCAAGTCTTACCCGACTAAAGAAAAGACTCTCAAGGGTATGCTGGCTTTCAGGGAGTCAAGGTAAGGCTTATCAATAGTCAATGACTCTGTTTGCAGAAATGCTTACTAAGAGTGAATCCTTAAAAATCTAGTTTTATCTGTCCGGTTACGTAAAATTACCTGTCACTAAAGTTCATTCTACCCTAGTTCAATCACTTGACCTACACTAGCCAATTTCTTAACAACCCTTTATCTTTATTGGATTTCTATGTATAGGGCAGTGACCAAGTCTTCATAACCGCGAAGGTACGGTGATCCGAATTGATTACACTCAGCTAAGGATCTCCAATCACACGACATATGTAGCACTTAACCCTTGCATATGACAACTCATCACCGGGGTTCTTAAGACCAGTTTAGGTTCATGCCAGCCGAGAGCATAGATACACCACCGTCCAGCCTCTTGCCACGGAGGGTACACGCTACTCTCGCCATCTCTCCACTTCCATTACGTGGTATCTTATTCTGGTATTAGTCTGCCCGAGGCAAAGCTTACTCATGACGAGGCATGTGACCAGTTAAAGGGTCCTCGGTCAGCAAGCCTACATCGACACTGTCCTTAATCGACTCAGACGGAGACACTACACCGAGACTCTCTTCTCGTGCAAGTCACCCGCCCGGTCTCGGCTTTATCCTTTCAATTCCCAATGTTTGGTACCTAGCAGAGATACATCTTTTCCGATGTTGAACCCATCATGGCACACTTTGCACCCACTTTGCACCATCAAGTTTTATTTTTGAAAACATCCCACCCACTTTGCACATCATCTTTGGGAAAACAAAACATTTTGTTTTTCTAAAAAAACATGATGTTCCTCAGGTGGTGATGGTGAGGTCTTCTTTTCTTCGACTTCTACTTCTTCTTCGTTTTCTAAATATAACCATACATAATAATGAATGCTCATGTTATGCTCATGAGAGTGCAAAGATAAAAAAAGTTTATTATCTAAAGTCTTGAATACAATTTTCCTTCATGGATCTCCGAGAACTTAGGGTTTCCGGATTCAATAGTGAAGTTCACAGGGCAGGGGTAGGGTTTTGGGTTCTAAGTATCAAACATGGCCCAAATCATACCAAACTTTACCCAAGGCTTATAAATATTATTTAAAGTTTATCCTAAAAATTTAGTGAATTTTGGGATTTATTTTTTTATTCTGTAAAAATCCAAAAGCATGGTTTTAGGCTGTTTTAAATACTCTATAATTTCTCTTTTGGACTAAAAATTATGAAACTATTTTTATTATATTCTATAGGAATTTAGAAATCTAGCAAAATTGATCTGGTAATTTTATCATTTTTCTATAATTTTCTAAAATTGTATTAGCTATGACAGAAAAGGAAAAAGAAAAATGATGAATAGTACTGAACCAGAATCGGCCCAGGTCAGCCCAACAAAAAGAAAAGCGCCCGCACGCGTGCCGCGTGGTAGGTTTGCACCGAGGCCCTGCTGCTTTGAATATCCGTTAAGAACCCTTAGTTACTATTCAACGTCTCATTGACATTTGCAGAAAAGCCCCTGCACTTCTAATTATTCACCGCACCAAGACCACGATGTCGCACGGCGGAACATTGAACACCGGCGAGGTTAGACTGGCCGGATGGCACAGACTGGTGCTTCCGAGCGGCAGACACCAAATTCAAGTCTTGACCGGAGTTTCCCCTAAACTAATTTCATGAACGGTTACCTAATTCGCTCTGGCCACAGTGACAGGACGGACAATTAAAGGAGCAATGTGTTCCCGGCAAACCACAGTGGTTTAGATCAATTAGAGGGGTCGAGGAGCTTGAGGACAACTTAAGAACACTAGAACAAACGACCGGGAAGCTTGAACTAACCTGAAACAAGCTGGCCGCAGTGAGGTTGAAACGCGCGGTGCTCTTGAGTAGATTGGGGGAAATGTGAAATTGAAGCTCTCTGGTGGAGGATTTGAGGTGCGGGTGGGTGCGCTAGTTGCTTGATTTCCTGACGGAGCCGAGGGCACGCTTAATTTATAGAGCCCGCGAGCGGTGGCCGGTGAATTGGACGACGACGCGTGGCGGCCGAAGGAGCAAGGAGTTACTGACGCAAGAAATTCGTGGCATCTACCGTGGCAGCCCTCACCGGCGATGGTAAATGAACAACGTGAGTCACGACGATGCGGTGAATGTGCCTGGGTACGTGGCGCAAGGCCGTGAGGCGGCGGTCACCGGCGAGCTCATCCGAATCCACCGTGGCAATCTTGGTACGGTGGCCGGAGTAGTTTAATGGCCGGAGTTTATCCACGGCGGCAATACTTACTCAACCCTGAGCGTTATCCAATTGGTCCGAGCACGAATCACGGCGGCAAAAGCGCGAATCCGAGCGCAGCTCGCCGCGGCGATATGCACAACATCAGTGATCTTATGCAGTTCACTGTACCATTGAAACCTCTGACAGAGCACCTGACCAACGATGTTTAGGGCAAATTGTCTCCCAATTCTCTATGGCAACATATCCAAGGCTCTGCATCAAAGTTGTAGACCTTTAAACCAGCTACATCTTTATTATAGCGCCCCTAATCAAATTCTTACAGGATCATGCTTAAATTCGAGCCGAAACTCCATGCTATTCCACTGTCAGTCTCAAGTTCAGATTTCAAGCAGTCTGACAGTCCAACTGCAGGTTCATTTATTTCAGAATTCTTCATGTTACCAAGGCATGATTTCTATAGCAAAGTTATTCTCCTTCCATAGATCTATAAAGTTGATGTGGTGACCTAGGGCAAAATCCTTTTTGTTTGGAAGTTACAAGGCCCCAAAGATGAACCCATTACACTGAAATTCAGAATTAACCAAAAGAGTTCAAGTGTGGCTCTTTTGCAATTAAGTCCAAATCTCAAGGTTTGGGTTGAAAATCTTCATAATTGTGAACCATATGACTTAAGACACCTTATTATCATGGTTTTTGCACTTTAGTCCAAAAGTGTACTAATTTTGTACTTAGCCCCCTAGGGTTTAGGTTTAGGGCTTTCCAGGGTCCTCTTTAGGGTTTTTGACTTTTTAGGGGTCTGGATGTAACTTAGTGTGACGGAACCTCCCAAGTCATTAGGCCCACCTACAGTTGTCCTTGTCCAACAGACATCAGACAACCCTGTAGATGTTCCTGAACCACTTGACAAGTTCGGTATCTTTATCCTTACCTTTCCAGGAACGTTTCACCCGTCTGGCAGACAATATGTTCATCGGAGATGCGGAAATGCGGAAGTGATTACATAATCTTACATTTATTTATAAAGTAGGAGTAAGTCATATAATACAGACCAGAGAGTGCTGAAAAGTATTATTACAATACCTGGGAGGCAAAAGCTCCTCCCATTAAGTTCTTTACATAAAAGTTTTTAAGGAGGACCCGGTCCTCCGGCAGCTTCACTCTTGATTATCTTCACTTTTCACCACCTTGGTACAAAAACAACAAAAGTTTGTTGTCTCCTCACCTAAAAACAATGGGGGAATAAACCCTGAGTATGGAATTACTCAGCAAGTCTTACCCGACTAAGGAAAAGACTCTCAAGGGTATGCTGGTTAAGGGAGTCAAGGTAAGGCCTTTCAATAATCAAAGACTCTGTTTGCAGAATTGCTTACTAAAGTGGATCCTTAAAATCCAATTTTATTGTCAGGTTAAGTAAAATTACCTGCAGCTAGAGTTCTTTCTACCCTAGTTCAATCACTTGACCTGCACTAGCCAATTTCTTATCAACCCTTCATCTTCACTGGATTGCTACGTGTAAGTCAGTGGCCAAGTCTTCATAACCGCGAAGGTGCGGCGATCCGAATCGATTATACTCAGCTGAGGATCTCCGATCACACGACATATGTAGCACTTAACCCTTGCATATGTCAACCCGCCACCGAGTTTCTTAAGACCAGATCAGGTTCACGCAAACCGAGAGCACAGATACACCACCGTCCAGCCTCTTGCCACGGAGGGTACACGCTACTCTCGCCACCGCTCCACGCCCATTTCGTGTTATCTTATTCTGGCCTTAGTCCACCCGAGGCAAAGCTTACCCATGACGAGGCATGTGACCAGTTAAAGGGTCCTCGGTCAGCAGGCCTACATCGACAAGGTCCTTAATCGACTCAGACGGAGACACTACACCGAGATTCCTTTCTCGTGCAAGTCACCCGCCCGGTCTCAGCTTAATCATTTCAACCCAAAGTTTGGTACCTGGCAGAGGTACATCTTTTCCGATGTTGAACCCATCAAGGCCTTTGACAGATTCATCATCAAGTTTTATTTTGAAAACAACCCTCCCACTTTGCCAAACATCTTTTGTAAAACAAATCCTTTTGTTTTGCTAGAGCAATACTAAGCATAATAAAACCCTTTTTTTAAAACAGGGTATCAAGGAAGGTAATCAATTCCAAGGAAAGTAATGCAGGAATTGTTTTAAGCAATCAACACCTATTACCCAGTGCATCAAGCAAGTGAGAAAGATTTTAAAACACAAGGGGGGTGGCAAATGCACCGGGGCTTGCCTTTGTTTATGGGTGAGTCAGGCTTAGATCCACAAATATCGAAGTAGAAACAGTTCTCAGCCTGTGTTTCCAAAGGTGGTGGTACTTGCTCTTCAGTGGCTTCCACTTCTTCTTCGTGTTCTAATCATAACCATACATATGTATAAGAATGGATGCCATGGGATGCTCATGAGGATGCAAAGATAATATAAACTTATTATCTAAGTCTTGAATACAACTTTCCATCATGGAACTCCGAGAACTTAGGGTTTCCGGAGTTAGTAAGGAGTTCACATGGCAGGGGGTGTTTTGGGGTTTGGTGATCAAACAAAGTCCAAATCAACCCAATTTCTACCCAAGGCTTCTAAATAATATAAGGAGCTCATATAAAAATTTTGAGCATTTTTGGGATTACCATTTATCCTTTAAAAATCCAGGACTACTATCTTAAACTGTTTTAAATACCTTAAAATTCTTAATTTACCTTAAAAATCATGAAACTATTTTTATTAAACTCTAGAGAAAATAAGAAGGCTAGGAAAATTAGTTTCACAATTTTACCATTTTCCTACATTTTTCTACATATTTCTAAAGTTCTCTTGAAAAAGAAAAAGGAAAATACCCAACAGTATTGGGCTGAATCTAGCCCAGTCGGCCCAGACCCAGGCAGAAGCGCGCCCGCGCGCGGCCGCGCTGGTGACTTTGCAGAAAGGCCCTTGCGTTTCAGAACAACCCGAAGCAGGTCCGAAGCACTATTCACTGAGTCGCTGACGTATTCCAGAAAACCCCTTGTACTTCTAAGTCTTCGCAGAGGAAAGCCCTCAACGGCGTCGCGCGGAGGATGAACTCCGGCGAGCACGCAGACCGGCCGAATTGCTCCAAGACCGGTGCTTAGGCTAAGACTAAACCAAATCCATGACCAGGGGAGTATTTTCCCCAACCTAATTGCACTAGAGATCAAAAGGTGTGCTCTGGCCACGGTGGCCGTGGACACCATGGCAATACCGTCGTGTTCCTAACGATTAGCGGGCTCCTAGTTCAATCCAGTGGCTCGGCAAGCATCGTAGACTTAAGGGAAAGCTTGAACGAGGGAGAGGAGGAGATGAACTGACCAGGAGGGGGCTGGCCGCGGGGAGGTGAATTCACGGTGGCGGAAAGTCGATTTGGGGAGAACTGGAAATTCGCGCGTGGTGGTGGATAATCGAGGGTGGGAACGGGTGCTATAGCTCGGCAATTACATGGCGCAACTGACCTAGCCCTCAATTTATAGGCACATCGAAGGACGGTGAAGAATTTGGTCGAGGGATGTGGGCGGCCGGAGAGCTCGGTGCGGAGGAAAAAGTAACTTTCACCGTGGCAGTGGCTCCGGTGATCGCCGGACATGCAACTAATGAGTCACTGCAAGAGAGTTTCGTGCTGAGACACGTAGTGTGCAACGGCGGTGGCTTATCGGTGACGAGGTCATCCAACCGGCGATGAGCTGGGGGTAAAGTACGGCGGCCTTAGCCTTAGCTCCATCCAGTACCGGATTTTTATCCGGTCAAGCTTATCGGTTAAACACAGCGCACGAATCGCAGCAAAGGATCGACCACCGGCGACGACTCATCGGCGACGAGCGAACCAGCTGGCGGTCTGATCTTCTTCAGTCGCGACACTGTACCATGGTGAACACTTCATCAGAGCAGCTGACAGAGCAACTTTAGGTCCTATTTTCTCCAGATTTTCTATGGTACCAAGTCCAACCCTCTGCAGCAAAAGTGGAGTGCTACAAACCAGCTACAACTTTGCTATGGCAGCCCAAGGTAGATTTTCATTGGATCATGCTCAGAATTGAGTTTGAAGTCGGTGTCAGCCCACTGTCAGTCTGATTTTCAGACTTAAGCAGCCTGACAGCCAAAGTTTGAGCATGATTATCTCCAAATTACTCACAAGAACATGGCTTGCCCTCTTCAGCAAAATTGTTCTCCTATGATTGGGCTACAATTTTGATGTGGTGACCTAGGGCAAAAACCCTAGAATTTGAAAGATACAATGCTCCAAAGTTGAGCCCTCAACACTGAATTTCAGACTTAGAATGAAACCTAAGTGAGGTCCATTTTGCATTTAAGTCCAAAACCCAATGTTTGACTTACAAGTCCACACATTTGTGAACCAAATGACTTAAAATACTTATTTGACTTGGTTTTTGCACTTTAGTCCAAAAGTGGGCTAATTTTGCACATAGGTCCCTAGGGTTTGGTTTTAGGGTTTTCTAGGGTTCCAATTAGGGTTTCTGGTATTCCAAGGGTATAAATGTGATTCAACTTTGTTTTTGGGGGCATTTCTCTTCCCCTAAAGCCTTTAGGTGTTCTCATCTTGGGTTAAGTTTTACTCCCTTTGAGCCTTATTTAGGGTTAGGTTCCCTATCCAGGGTCCTATGTGCAAAACACCAAAAACAATACACTTGTTTGAAATTTTTACCTAGTGAATGCACTCTAGGTGTATCAAACATATGCAATGTCAATGCTTATGATGCCATGCTCAAGTTTTAGTTCCAGTAACACCAGGGGTGTTATACTTAGGTCCATTCTCAGTAACATTTTATGACTATTTCAATTAAACTTTAGAGTTTTCTCTATTTGGACTTTGTTTTACCCTTTTGATCCCCATTTAGGGTTAAGTACCCTATTTCTAGGGTTTTATCCACAAAATGTCATACCAATACAACTTGTTTGAAATTTTTGCCTAGTGAATGCATTCTACGTGTGACAAACACATGATATGCTATGCTTATGATGTTATGCTCAAGTTTTAGTAATAGTAACAGCAGGGGTGTTACATCCTTCCCCCCATAAAAGAATCTCGTCCCGAGATTAAAAGTTCTAGGGTAGGTAATGGAAAAGGAAATGCTTCACTCTTTTATTTCCTTATTCTTGGTACAAGGTAGGGGTGGTTTGGGCCTCACTCTTTCATTACAAAAATTGTATACACTTTACAAATTACATGAGACTAAAAAGCCTGGGAAATTCTTTTCTAAATAGTCTCGAGTTTCCCATGTAGCCTCATCTTCTGAATGCTGGTTCCACTGTATCTTGTAAAACTTTAGAGTTTTCCTTTGGGTAATTCTGTCCTTTTGATCCAAGACTTGAATGGGATGCTCCGAATATGTCAAGTCTGGTTCTAGGACAACATCCGTCACTTCAATGGTTCGATCGGGAACCCGACGACACCTCTTCAATTGCGACACGTGGAACACATTATGTATAGCAGACAAGGTTTCAGGTAGCTGAAGTTGGTTTGCCACTGGCCCACATTGTTCAAGAACAAGGAAAGGACCAATGTATCGAGGTACGAGCTTCCCTTTTACCCCGAAACGTGTTACCCCCTTCATTGGTGAAACTTTTAGGTAGACATGATCTCCCACCAGAAAGTATAAGGGCATCGGTCGTTTGTCTGCGTAACTCTTCTGTCGAGCTTGAGCTTTCTTCAAATGATGAATTATTCGTTGAACTTTCTCTTCTGTCTCCTTTACCATATCTAGCCTGAAGAAACTCCTTTCACCTGGTTCAGACCAGTTTAACGGAGTGCGACACCGTCGGCCATACAAAGCTTCAAAGGGTGCCATCTTAATGCTTTCTTGATAACTATTATTGTATGAGAACTCCGCTGACGGTAAACAATCATCCCATTTCTGTGGGAATTCCAAAGCACAAGCCCGTAGCATGTCTTCAAGTATTTGGTTTACCCTCTCAGTCTGCTCACTGGTTTGAGGATGATAGGCCAAACTATGGAGTACCTTAGTATCCAGTGCTTTATGAAGTTCTTCCCAAAATTTAGACACAAATTGTGGTCCATGATCCAACACTATCGTCTTCGGAACACTATGCAAACTGAGAACACGGGCAATGTATAATTCTGCATATGTGGCCACTGTATACTTTACTCTGATAGGAAGGAAGTGGGCGATCTTTGTAAGTTGACCAATGATAACCCAAATAGAATCATACCCTTTGGTAGTCTTGGGCAATCCCACAATAAAGTCCATACTAATATACTCCCATTTCCATGTAGGGACAGGTAAAGATTGTAATGGACCAGCAGTCTTCATGTGTATGGTTTTGACACGTCTGCAAGTGTCACATCTTGCCACATAGCGTGCAATCTCGATCTTCATCTTTGTCCACAAATAATGTTGTTTTAGATCATGATACATTTTAGTGCTTCCAGGATGAATAGAATAGCGACTAAGATGCGCTTCATCTAATATTTGCTAGTGGATCTCTTCATTCTTTGGCACAACTATGCGGTTGTTAAACCATACAATGCCTTGATTGTCTTTTCTGAAACATTTGGCTCTTCCGGCCTCTATTTTCTCACGGATGTGCTTCATACCCTCGTTATCCTTTTGAGCATCAATTATTTTTGGTAAAAGGACTGACTCAAGCTTTAGTTGATTTAAGGTTCCATGTTGGATTATTCCTAGGTTTAACTTCTCCATCTCCTGGCATAACGTAGTATCAGAAGTCTTCATCGTAGGACAGTGACAGGAAGCCTTACGACTGAGTGCATCTGCCACTACATTGGCCTTGCTTGGGTGATAATGAATTTCCAATTCATAGTCCTTAATAAGCTCGAGCCATCGCCTCTGTCTCATGTTCAACTCTGAGTGGGTGAAGATATACTTCAGGCTTTTATGATCTGTATAGATGTGATAGATATTCCCCGGGAGATAATGACGCCAGATTTTTAGGGCATGAACCACTGCAGCTAACTCCAGATCATGAGTGGGATAGTGTTCCTCATGCCGGCGCAACTGCCTTGAAGCATAAGCTATCACTTGGCCTTCTTGCATTAGAACAAAGCCGAGACCACTACCTGATGCGTCACAATACACATCAAAGGGCTCTTCAATATCCAGTTGAGCCAATACCGGAGCAGTGGTTAATAATACCTTCAATTGTTTAAAGGCTTCATTACACCTTGAAGACCAAATAAACTTAGTATCATTCTTCAACAAACTTGTGATTGGTTTCACAAGCTTGGAAAAATCTGGTATGAATCGGCGGTAATAGCCAGCTAGTCCAAGGAAACTTCGTACTTGGTGTATAGTGGTTGGGGGTTTCCACTCCAAAATATCTTTGACTTTGCTGGGATCCACCGCAATCCCCTTGGCAGATAATATATGTACCAGAAATTGGATTTCTTCTAGCCAGAAAGCACACTTACTGAACTTAGCATATAATTGATGTTCTCTTAAGCGTGTCAACACGATCCGTAAATGCCGCGCATGCTCCTCTTCATTCTTGGAACATATCAAGATATCGTCAATGAATACCACCACAAATTTGTCCAACTCAGGCATAAATACCGAGTTCATCAGATAAGTGAAGTGGACAGGAGCATTTGTCAGTCCAAAAGATATTACCCAATATTCAAACAAACCATACAGTGTAGTGAATGCGGTCTTTGGTATATATTCGGGTCGGATACAAATCTGATGATAGCCCAATCTGAGGTCAATCTTGGAGAAGACCCTCGCTCCAGTCAGTTGATCAAATAAAATCCGTGGAAGAGGGTACTTATTTTTGATAGTAACCTCGTTAAGGGGTCGATAATCCACGCACATCCGTAGTGTTTGATCCTTCTTCGTAACGAAGATGGCTGGACAACCCCATGGTGATGAGCTTGGCCGAATGAATCCCTTCTCTAGTAGATCTTGTAATTGGGTCTTGAGCTCTGCCAGTTCATTTGGAGGCATTCGGTACGACCTTCTAGAAATAGGAGTCGTACCGGGCTTTAACTCAATCACAAATTCAACATCTCTTTCCGGAGGCAATCCGGGCAAATCTTCTAGAAAAACATCTAGGAACTCACATACTACCGGAATATCTTGGATCTCCGGTATAATAGCTTCATATATTCTGCCAAATGGTTTAGCTGGAATGGCTATGGGGATGGTCAAGAGAACCTCTTCTTGGCCATAACTCAATTTAATAGTTCTCAATTTAGTATTGAGAATAGCTTTATGTTGGGCCAACCAATTCATGCCCAGAATTACATCTATGTCTTGGCCTTTCAAAACAATCATATTAGTAGGAAAGTCTCGTCCAGCCAATGTTAAGGGCACATGGTAAGACACTTCTTTAGTAAATATTTGTCCCCCAGGCGAATGAATTTTAAACCCTTCCCTTGATTCATGGTATGGAATGCAATGTTGCTCCACAAATCTCTTGCTTATGAATGTATGTGAAGCGCCAGAATCAAAAAGAATAATTACGGGGTGATTGGCCACGAGAAACGTACCCATCATAACCGGTTCACCGTCTGGTGTTGTGGCCACTTGAGTATAATAAATTCGTCCCGTTTTCCTTGTATTTTTGCCCGCAGTATTGTTTGCCGCATTTCCCTTTCCTTGAGTGGAATTCCCAGAACTCTGCTAATTACTTGATCGATTCTGCTTCTGATATGGACAGTCCTTGATAAAGTGTCCGGACTTTCCACAGTTGAAACAGCTAGTTGAAGAGCTAGGGAGGGCAAGGAAATGAGTGCCAGGGGCACCCGGCTGATTTGTCAGAGTGGGGGCAGTGGCGGGGCGAATGAAGACCGGTTGCTTGAAAGGGTAGGAGGGTGGACGTGGGGAAGAACGATTAGGATTGAAAGGTCGGATTACCAACCTTTGACTTTTCTCAGACCCCTGACTGGGTCTGTCGCCTCCGTAACCCTTGGATTTTTCGGAACCTGCATATTTAGCCTCAACTGCCAGCGCTGTGCTGACAGCCCTTCCGTAAGTAAGGTCGATGCAGGTGGCCATCTTTCTTTGCATTCGATCATTCAGGCCTCTCATGAAGCAATTCCTTTTCTTAAAATCTGTGTTGACTTGATCAATTACATATTGGGATAAGTGATTAAATTTATTGAGATACTGGGTAACAGTATCTCCGCCTTGTTTCATCTTCATGAACTCCTCCTGCTTCATGTGGAGAACCCCTTCAAGTATATAGTGCTCGCGGAAAGCCAACTTGAACTCATCCCAAGTTATTTGATGACCAGCCGGTTGAATGGCTACAAAATTTCCCCACCATGTACTGGCAGGGCCACGCAATTGTTGTGTTGCGAATAGGGGCTATTGAACCTCTGAACACCGGAGGAGCCCGAACTTCTTTTCAATAACGCGGATCCATTCATCCGCTTCTAGAGGGTCCTCTGCTTTGACAAACAATGGAGGGCTCGTCTCGGAGAAATCCAGATAGGATGTTTCACGGGGGCCTTGCGGATATGCCCGCCCGCCTTGTTGTTGTAACTGTTAACCTGCCATCTCCCACAGGAAGCGGGTATTGTCGGCCGTAGCGTTAACCAAGGCAGCGATGGCCTCGGCTAATGTGGGAGGTACTGGAGGAGGATTTGGGGTTGCTTCCCTCCCAATGGAGGTCCATGCTCCATCCTGAGAATGAGTCTTGGAAGGCATCTGAGGTAACAAACATTGAAAAGATTATAATATGCCAAAGAAAACCATCCATTTTACATTACTAAAAAGGGTAATGTTACAGACTCGAATTTACAACAGGATTACATTACCTATTATACATTATTACTACTTCTACCCTATACTACTCTGGCTTCTTGTCACTCTTAGTAGCCTCGCTATTGGGAGTAGGAGACCATTCATCCACCAACTTCATAGAGGGAGGAGGCCTGAACAAGTCCAGTTCACCACCGAGTGCTTCTCCCGCTACTCTAGAAGGTCCGGCTTCCATCCTGATAGGATCCGTAGGTACATTGGGGTGTAGTTGGGAATACAATACATGAACTTCTTCATGTAGAGTAATATAATAAACCTGCAATGTTATCCACGGCTGAGCTAAGCTCCTCCACGCGGGCTCGAGCTTTTGCCTCCTTAGCCCAGGCAAGTGAACGAGAGTTAACCGCCCAGTCGAGCGCTAGATCTCATTCCACGAGCTGATCTTGCAGGTAGCGGATGTCTGCTCTTAATTCGTTTATTCTTTCGCCATCCACGACCCATATGTCGTTCCTGCGATGGAGTACTGTTCGAAGCTGATCCACTTGAGCTTCCAGATCCCCAATTGGATCGTTGCTACCACTACTGCTATCTTCATGCCATGGGGCAAGTTGATGACGGGGTACGCCAATCGGCCCCGTAGACTTGCACGCAGTCTTTCTTGTGTGCGGCGGCATTTCTTAAGGGGGAAAAGCTTATTAGCATAGTTTTTAGCATGATACATGTGTAATTACAGAATCAACCTTAGTCGATTCACACCTTCTATACTTTGCACTCTATTATCTTATCTTTTCAAATAAGTTCTTCAGAAAGAAGCTAGATAAGGAAGAAAGAAATTTTCTTAGATAAGTCTTAGAAAAAATTATTTTTGAAGATGCCTCATAATATCTGCAGAGATGGGCTTAGCTCCGATACCAGCTGTGACGGAACCCCCCAAGTCATTAGGCCCACCTACAGTTGTCCTTGTCCAACGGATCTCAGACAACCCTGCAGGTGCCCCGGAATCACTTGACAAGTTCGGTATCTGCTTACGTTTCCCAAGAGCGTTTCACCCGTCATGCAGACATTACAAGCATCGGAGATACGAATATGCGGAAGCAGTTACATTAACTTACTTTTATTGAAAAGTAAGGCAGAGTTATAATATTATAGACCATAAATATAATATATGAGTGTTGAGTATTATTATTATTACAAACCATGGGAGGCAAAAACCCCTCCTGATAAGTTTAAACAAAAGTTTTATGGAGGATCCTTTCCTCCCGCAGCTTTACTCCTGGTGCTCTTCCTTAGGTACCACCTTTGAACAGAAGCAAGAAAAGTTGGTTGCTTCCTCACCTAAAAACAATAGGGGACAAAGCCTTGAGTATGGAATTACTCAGCAAGTCTTACCTGACTAAAGAAAAGACTCTCAAGGGTATGCTGGCTTTCAGGGAGTCAAGGTAAGGCTTATCAATAGTCAATGACTCTGTTTACAGAAATGCTTACTAAGAGTGAATCCTTAAAAATCCAGTTTTATCTGTCCGGTTAAGTAAAATTACCTGTCACTAGAGTTCAGTCTACCCTAGTTGAATCTCTTAACCTACACTAGCCAATTTCTTAACAACCCTTTATCTTTACTAGATTTCTACATATAGGGCAGTGACCAAGTCTTCATAACCGCGAAGGTATGGCGATCTGAATCGATTATACTCAGCTGAGGATCTCCAATCACATGACATATGTAGCACTTAACCCTTGCATATGTTAACTCGCCACCGAGATTCTTAAGATCAGATCAGATTCACACCAGCCGAGAGCACATATACACCACCGTCCAGCCTCTTGCCACGGAGGGTACACGCTACTCTCGCCATCTCTCCACTCCCATTGTGTGGTATCTTATTCTGGTATTATTCTGCCCGAGGCAAAGCTTACCCATGACGAGGCATGTGACCAGTTAAAGGGTCCTCGGTCAGCAAGCCAACATCGACACGGTCCTTAATCGACTCAGACGGAGACACTACACCGAGACTCTCTTCTCGTGCAAGTCACCCGCCCGGTCTCGGCTTTATCCTTTCAATTCCCAAAGTTTGGTACCCGGTAGAGGTACATCTTTTCCGATGTTGAACCCATCATGGCCATGATGGATCCACCATCAAGTTTTATTTTCGAAAACATCCCACCCACTTTGCACATCATCTTTGGGAAAACAAAACATTTTGTTTTTCTAAAGCAAAGCTAAGCATAAGAAAACCTTTTGTAAAATAGGGATTAGGAAATAATCCAAGGAAGGAGATGCAGCAATAGTTTAGCACACAACTCCTATCACCTAATGCATGAAGTAAGTGAGAAAGATTTAAAAGGAACAAGGGGGTGGCAAATGCACCGGGGCTTGCCTTGTGTTATTGGTGAATCAGGCTCAGTTCCGCAGATATCAAAATAGAAACAGCTGCCTGCCTGATGTTCCTCAGGTGGTGGTGGTGAGGTCTTCTTTTCTTCGACTTCTACTTCTTCTTCATTTTCTAAATATAACCATACATAATAATGAATGCTCATGTAATGCTCATGAGAGTGCAAAGATAATAAAAGTTTATTATCTAAAGTCTTGAATACAATTTTCCTTCACGGATCTCCGAGAACTTAGGGTTTCTGGAGTCAATAGTGAAGTTCATAGGGCAGGAGGTAGGGTTTTGGGTTCTAAGTACCAAACATAGCCCAAATCATACCAAACTTTACCCAAGGCTTCTAAATATTATTTAAAGTTTATCCTAAAAATTTAGTGAATTTTGGGATTTAATTTTTATTCTTTAAAAATCCAGAAGCATGGTTTTAGACTGTTTTAAATACTCTATAATTTCCCTTTTGGACTAAAAATTATGAAACTATTTTTATTAAATTCTATAGAAATTTAGAAATCTAGAAAAATTGGTCTGGTAATTTTATCATTTTTCTATAATTTTCTAAAATTGTATTAGCTCTGACAGAAAAGGAAAAAGAAAAATGATGAATAGTACTGGACCAGAATCGTCCCAGGTCGGCCCAACACCGAAGAAAAGCGCCCGCACGCGCGCCGCGTGGTAGGTTTGCACTGAGGCCCCCGCTGCTTTGAATATCCGTTAAGAACCCTTAGTTACTATTCAACGTCTCACTGACATTCGCAGAAAAGCCCCTGCACTTCTAATTCTTCACCGTGCCAGGACCACGACGTCGCACGGCGGAGCATTGAACACCGGGGAGGTTAGACTGGCCGGATGGCGCAAAGACTGGTGCTCCCGAGCGGTAGACACCAAATTCAAGTCTTAACCGGAGTTTCCCCTGAACTAATTTCATGAACGGTTACCTAATTCGCTCTGGCCATAGTGACAGCGCGGACAATAAAAGGAGCAACGTGTTCCTGGCAAACCACGGTGGTTTAGTTCAATCAGAGGGGTCAAGGAGCTTGAGGAGAACTTAGGGACGCTAGAACAAACGACCGGGAAGCTTGAACTAACCTGAAACAAGCTGGCCGCGGTGAGGTCAAAACGCGCGGTGTTCTTGAGTAGATTGGGGGAAATGTGAAATTGAAGCTCTCTAGTGGACGATTTGAGGTGCGGGTGGGTGTGCTAGTTGCTTGATTTCCTGACGGATCCGAGGGCGTGCTTAATTTATAGAGCCTGCGAGTGGTGGCCGGTGAATTGGACGACGACGCGCGGCGGCCGGAGGAGCAAGGAGTTACTGGCACAAGAAATTCGTGGCATCTACCATGGCAGCCCTCACCGGCGATGATCAAACGGCCAACGTGAGTCACGGTGATGCGGTGAATGTGCCCGGGTACGTGGTGCACGGCCGTGAGGTGGCGGTCACCGGTGAGCTCCTCCGAATCCGCCGTGGCAATCTCGGTACGGTGGCCGGAGTAGTTTAATGGCTGGAGTTTATCCACGGCGGTGATACTTACTCAACCCCGAGCGTTATCCAATTGGTCCGAGCACGAATCACGGCGGCAAAAGCACGAATCCGAGTGTAGCTCGCCGGTGGCGAGATGCACAGCATCAGTGATCTTATGCAGTTCACTGTACCATTGAAACCTCTAACTGAGCACTTGACAGACGATGTTTAGGGCAAATTTTCTCCCAATTCTCTATGGCAACATATCCAAGGCTCTGCATCAAAGTTGTATACCTTTAAACCAGCTACATCTTTATTATAGCGCCCCTAATTAAGTTCTTACAGGATCATGCTTAAATTTGAGCCCTAACTCCATGCTATTCCACTTTCAGTCTGAAGTTCAGATTTCAAGCAGTCTGACAGTCCAACTTCAGGCTCATTTATTTTAGAATTCTTCATTGTACCAAGGCATGATTTCTATAGCAAAGTTATTCTCCTTCCATAGATCTATAAAGTTGATGTGGTGACCTAGGGCAAAATCCTTTTTGTTTGGAAGTTACAAGGCCCCAAAGATGAACCCATTACACTAAAATTCAGACTTAACCAAAAGAGTTCAAGTGTGGCTCTTTTGCAATTAAGTCCAAATCTCAAGGTTTGGGTTGCAAATCTTCATAATTGTGAACCATATGACTTAAGACACCTTATTATCATGGTTTTTGCACTTTAATCCAAAAGTGTACTAATTTTGCACTTAGCCCCCTAGGGTTTAGGTTTAGGGATTTCCAGGGTCCTCTTTCGGGTTTTTGACTTTTCAGGGGTCTGGATGTAACTTAGGTCCATTCTCAGTAACATTTTATGACTATTTCAATTAAGCTTTAGAGTTTTCTCTATTTGGACTTTGTTTTACCCTTCTGATCCCCATTTAGGGTTAAGTACCCTATTCTACGGTTTTATCCACAAAATATCATACCAATACAACTTGTTTGAAATTTTTGCCTAGTGAATGCATTCTAGGTGTGACAAACACATGATATGCTATGCTTATGATGTTATGCTCAAGTTTTGGTAATAGTAACACCAGGGGTGTTACAGATTTCATTGGAATGGCAGGATAATATTAGCGTTTCATTGAAGGTTTCTCCAAGATTGCTAGACCAATGACAGTCCTGCTAGCAAAGAAAGTTGAGTTCAAGTGGACCCTAGAATGCCAAGAGTCATTTGAAACATTGAAGAAGAAGTTGACTATAGCACCTATGTTGATTCTGCCAAATGTTCATAAGCCATTCTCAATGTATTATGATGCTTTGTACACTGGTTTAGGATGTGTGTTAATGCAAGATGGGAGAGTAGTGGCATACTCATCCCGACAGCTGAAAATTCATGAGAGAAATTACCTGAAAGTCGCCTAGAGGGGGTGAATAGGCGAAACCTGAAAATTATATACTTTGAACACGCACATCACCCAGGGTTAGGGTTAGAAATAAATAAAAGTGAATTCAGTGTGTGGAAGTTAGTTCTTCTTGCTATGTGTTGCTTAATCAATGCGAATAACTTTGGGAGCTAACTCAAAACAATGTGAGCAAGAGAACTTCTAGTGAGAGGGGAGAGGGATGAAACAAATCAAATAGTGAAGATCAACACAAATGAACATGGTGATTTGTTTCCTGAGGTTATGTTCCAAAGAATCTACTCCCCGTTGAGGTGGCCACAAAGGCCAGGTCTATTTCAACCCTTTCCCTCTCTCAAGTGGTCACCTAGACCGGTCGAGTGCTTATCCTTAATCACACGGGTCACTAAAACCCTGCAAGGATCACCACACGATTAGGTGTCTCTTGCTTGCTTTACAAAACAATTGGAAATATTAGAGTGAGAAGAAGAAAGTAACCAAGCAACAAGAGCGACAAAAGAAACATAATCCACCCTCTCTCAAGTCACTAAGCACTTTTGGTCACTTGACTTGATTTTGGAACTTGGTGAGGATTGAAGGCTTTAATTGTGTCTTTGGAGTGTATTCTTTTGCTCTTGTATTGAATGAAGAGAGTGAGATGCTTCGATGGCTTGAATGGTGCTGGTTGGGGAGTATTTATAGCCCCAACCACTATTCTAGTCGTTGGCTGACTGCTCTGTTGATGGGCACACCGGACAGTCTGGTGGTGCACCGGACACAGTACTGTTCATTATCTGGTGCATGCCACGTCAGAAGACCATTGGGGGTTTGGAGTAGTTGGCCGTTGAAGTTATCTGTCCTTTTGCTGCACCGAACAGTCCGGTGGCACATCAGACAGTCCGGTGCGACCTATAGTCACAGACTGTCTACTGACTTTTGGCGTTGTAGACTGCGCACATAGTCGCGCAGTCGACCATTGGGCGAAGTTGACCATTGCTCCGTGGTCTCACCAGACAGTCTAGTGGCACATCGGACAGTCCGATGATTTTTAGTGGATGAGCGCTGAGAAAACCTGAGAGCGGTTAGTTTGCGGAGTCCTCCAGCTAGGTCACCGGACACTGTCCGGTGCGCCACTTGCTGCAACAAGTCTGTTTCCTCCAAACTTGTAGAATTGTCCCGCGGTCATTTTCTTTGTATGTGTATATGAACTTTTATGCACCTAGGGAAAATATTTACTAGGAAAACTAGTTAGTCCGTATGGTTTGTGATGGATGTCAAACACCAAAATTGATTATAGGAAATGTTGAGGCCATTTCCCTTTCAATCTCCCCCCTTTTTGGTGATTGATGCCAACACAAATACAAAGTGTAGAAATGTAACTCGTTTGCATTTTGTCAGATGTGCATAAGTTACTTTGAAATGAAAGCATTTCTAAGCATACATGGTTGTTTTGATATATTTAACATTTTGGACCACATTTGCACCACTTAGCTTGTTTTTGCAAATCTTTTGGAAAAGTCTTCTCAAATTCTTTTGAAAATAGCCAATGTTATAAGGATTTGATTTCTAAAAGCATTTTCAAGTTTTTTGAAAATTCTCCCCATGCTTCAAATGCTTTTCCTTTGGCAAAGTTGAAGCCCTAACAATGGTGAACAAATTTGTTATATTAAGTGTTGGTCCTTGTTCTCAAATGCTATACATCAAGAACAAGACAACACAATTGTTAATGATTAAAGACCTTTGTCTTTAGAAGCATTATCTCGTTTAGGATATAATGATCTTCAGACGAAGGTCATGAAGGGCATATCTTCATCACCTCAAGGAACGAATATAAATAAAGATACATGAAACACAAAAGAATATGAATAATCATTACTAATCATTGGATTATTATTTATATTCTTATCTTATAAACATGACTAAACATCAATGATATTAATATTACATTAATACCTTTGGCTTGCCAATAGGTGAGAATGTGGGAATGACGTGAGAGTGATTACAATCTAGCGTGAACAGTACGGGGGTATTGTTCATCTATTTATAGGCACGGGTCGTAGCCCGGACAAAATTACATACATGCCCTTGTTAACTAATTATGACCATAATACAAACTATCAAGGACTATATGGTATTTTCCTCTTTAAGTCAGTATTGTCCTTCATCTTTATCATGGCACCAAGCCGAAGCTCTTTCAATCGTAGCTTCGGCTTTGTTCGCATCATATTCGGCTTATATCTTCATATCACACCTGCCTTTGTACTGTCTTGCCGAAGGTGTTTTTGCCTAGAGGACCTTCGGTGGAGAAGAAGACCCCCAACAGTAGCCCCTTCGTGGTGCTAGTTCGTTTTTCGTAACGAGCTCGATGCACGAAAAACACAAAGGCTTCGGAATGCCGAAGGTCCAAAAAACACCTTCCCTGAGCTCGTTGCCGAGAAACGATTATAATATTTCGGACGCCGGACGGTCCACTGCTCAGCCAGTACGAGCGGTATGGCGGTTCGCCTTCTCCCCCTGCAGCACTATATAAACAGACAGGTTGGTGAGGAATTACCACAACATTCATTGCCATCGCACTGTTGCGCTGTTAAAAAATTTAGCCATAGCCGAAGCTCTCTGTATTGCATTTTCAAGCAAACGCTTCGGCACTTGAGATTAGCTTCATCTCAAAAAAGCAAAAACATTGAAATGGATAGAGTACGATCCACCGCTAGGGTGTCTCGTGAGGGAGACGAGGCCGAAGTAACTGAGACGGCACCAATATTAGAAGTAATGAGGCAATTGGGTATTGTCATGCCAGAGGAGCCTGCTACAAGTGCTGGAGCCGAAACCGCTGCCGAAGCTGCTAAACTTGTGAGCACAATGTCAGGGATTGGCAAGCTCATATCAGATATGGTCGCAGAGGAGATAGTTGCGATCACAGTGGAAAACATGGCCATAGTGCCTGGCAAGGAGAAAGAAGTTGTTGGTGCTTCGTCAGAAGAGAAAGAATTTGACCTTCGGCACCTGGGAGGTCAGGAATTGTCCGAGGCAGATAAAGAGGAGTTAAAAGAATATGGAATATCTTGTGGCTATCAACAGGGATCTATGCTTTTTGGTGGAGTTGATGAAGAAATTTTAGGATGCATCCATGACCGTGCTGGGGCAAAAATAATCTGCACTCTGTCAAAGAGTGTTGGTTTCCCAAAGCTAGAATCTGACATTAGTGGTTACCGACGGCAACATATCCTCAGCAGCCTATTTTACTCCAATTTCAAGGTAAAATCTTTTGCCTAGATTCTTGTTATCTTTGTGATGGGTTAGAATATTCTAAAGTTAACTTATTTTCGCAGAGCATGCTGCTAAGCAAAGCGTTAAGGATGCAGCAAGATTTTGAAGATAAGAAAATGAGATAATAATTGGAAGCTTGGAAAACTAAATCAAGGATTGTGAAGCTTCTCTTGAAAAGAAGGATTTCTTGCTTCAAGCAACCGAAGGTTCCCTTGCAGAATTACAAGATGAAAATGCTAGATTAAACGAGGAGCTTCTCAAAGCTCAAACAACTTTAAAGGAGAAATCAAAGCGCTTCGAGGAAGATAGAAAATAACTGTAAGCAAAATCCAAAGCTGAAGCTGATAAGAACACGAAGTTGCAGGAATCGCAAAAAGACCTTTGGAATAAATGCTTGGAGTTTGCTACCCACTGCATGCATCGGTTAAAAGGTATCATCAGCTCGGTTGTGGCCAGCTCTGATGAAATTGCCCCTTCGGCTAAAGATATACCCAAAGCCTTTGAGCATATCAAGAATGAAGTTGATGCACTCGACGAAGTAATAACTGGGCATGGTGATTTCTGTGCTCTGTTAGCTTCTCGTGCAACAGCTGCTGCATTTTTGAAAGCCAGGTGCATGCATGCTAAAACAGTAAACAAGCCAAATTTCAGCCTGTCACCATCAGACTTAGTCAATATTCCTGGTGAAGCCTGAAGTATTGGGAATAGGTTTATTACTCAGATTTGGGCTAAAGGTGATCGAGAGTTAGCTGGAGACGAAGCTCGAAAATTGTTTAATTCGGTACGAAACTTGTACCTGTTGTTTACCTTGATCTTTATTACTATCGCATTTACCTTATACCATTGTCTATCTGCAGGATGGCGGTGCCGATGGTCAGTAAGTCGAAGCGCATTTCGAAGGTTGCTGGGCTGAAGCTCCTTTTTATGACTTCCTCTATAGAGCTTAGGATCTCTTTGCATTATTTCTGTAAAAGATTGTAATTGAGAGCTGAACTCAATATTATATATATTTGTCCGTACCTTGTAATATAATTATACCTTTCCAGCCAATTGCATGTTGCTTTGTTTTGGACGAAACCCATAGTTACAGCTTTTGAGCCGATGGCAAAAAACACCTTCCCTTCTTTTCATGCACGTCAAAGCATTCCATTGTATGAAGTGCCTTGTGTTCTTGTTTGAGACGAAGCTTCTTCGTATTCAACGAAGCATTTTATCGCCGAAGCCAGACAACTCTTTCTTTTCATATTATCGTTCATGCTTCATGTCATGATAATGATGATCCTAGCAATGTCTAATGAATGTTTGTATAAATGCAAAGAATGATGAGATGAAATATGCAAATGTATGACCCGAACACACACAAAACCATACCCAGACTCTGCATCCCCTTAGGAATGACTTTTGAGTCTCTTCACCTTCTATTTCGTTGGTATTTAAGCTCTGCATTCCCTTTGGAACGACTTTAGAGCTTCTTCACATTCTATTTCTGTGGTATTTGTGCTCTGCATTCCCTTAGGAATGACTTTTGTAGCTTCAGAACTTACTCTGCGCTCCCTTAGGAACAACTTTTGAGCTTTTCCCTGTTCTCCTTGCACTCGATGGTGCGGATTCTGATATTACATGTTACATTTTTTGGGGGAATTTGGCCCTTGTATTGCATAGGGCTAAACAAAAATAAAAATTACAAACTATGGCCCAATTAAAAACCTTTCTCCCCTCCTGAAAGGAAAAGGGTGTCATAGGAGAAATAAAAAGATTACATCAATTACACGTAATATCACCGAAGCTCATCCGCACTCAAGATCTGGGTATGTCATTGTCGTCCATATCCTTCAATCTGTAAGAACCAGGTCTTGACGAAGATACTACCAGCAAAGTATCTTCCCATTTCAGGTGAAGTTTCCCTACTGTTTCTGGATTGGCTATCCTCCGAAGCACCAAATGGCCTGGTTTGATATTTTTCAATTGAACTTTTCTATCACGCCATTTTATTATTTCGGCCTGATACTTATTGATGTGCTCTATGGCCTGAAGTCTGGTCCCTTCTATGGTGTCTTTTGTTATTTGGCAATCAGCTTCATCCTTTGCTGAAGCTTTTTTTCTTATTGATCCTGTTCTTGATTCTTCTAGTGTTATTGCTTCGTCACCAAACAAGAGCTTGAATGGAGTAAAACCTATTGACCTTGAGACAACAGTGTTGTGGCTCCACACCACATTTATTAATTCATCTGGCCACTTTCCTCTGGGCTAATTGAAGATTAACTTCATTATTCCTGTCATTATAATTTCATTTGCTCTCTCTACTAACCCATTTGATTCTGGATGCCTTACTAATGCAAAATGTATTTTTGTACCAATCTGGTCGCAAAAAACCTTGAACGTTTTAGCATCAAATTGAGTTCCATTGTCGACTGTAATAGCCTTCGGCACACCGAAGCGAGAAACAATATTTTGCTAGAAGAACTTTTGGACTGTGGCCAAAGTTATGGTAGCTAGAGGCTTAGCTTCGATCCACTTTGAGAAATATTCCACCGCTACCACAACATATTTTAAGTTTCCTTGTGCTGGTGGGAGCGGTCCTAACAAATCTAGGCCCCATCTTTGCAATGGCCAAGTAGGCTGAATCAATTGTGTTAGAGACGAAGGTTGTTTCTGGTCTCTAGCACACTTGTGACAGTTTTCACATTTCTGGACCAAGTCTGCTGCATCCGAAGCTGCCTTCCACATAGCTTCCTTTTCCCTTTTAAGTCAGTTTCCTTTTCTGTGATTTAGCCGAAGCTCCCTTCCGCACAGCTTCGGAGCGACGGACAACCTTCATCACGATCAAGCTCTTCATCGTGTATGCTTTTATCATAAATCCGAAGATACCTGTCCATAAACCATACTTGGAAGACATTGTTAAATTATGTTTTTGAGGACCTTCGGAGGATGAAGGCCCCCAATAGTAGCCCCTCGCAGTATTAATTTGTTTAAGATAACAAATTCAGACTACAACATGGACAAAGGCCTTAAGCCGAAGGTCTGAAAAAACACCTTCCCTTTGTTAGAATAGCAATAGTCAATGACTAGACGGGACCCTCCAATTTGGAGTGCGTCGATCGTATAAATAAGAACTCACCTTGACCACATTTGGCACGCTACATGCCGCTTGCTTTGTTTGCTCAATTTTTTAGCTCTTGCTTACCAACGCTTGCTTAGTTTCTCAGAGTTCCTAAGCTTTGGTTTTAAGGACGCATTTTCGCCATTTCCGAAGAAAAGATGTCTCAGGACAAAAAAGTTGCCGCTGAGACGAAGCTGACCGAAGAGGAGAAGCTCCTTGAGGAGAAGACTGCTGGATTTGTTGAGTCAATAGCAAAAACAAATACAGAGAAGACTACTAAAGAGATACTAGAAGGCTTGTCTGAAGATACTGATGATAGCACAGCTATGATGTGGAGAGTGGAGGCGAAGACTCTGAAGATCGGCCCTGGCGACCAAGTCATACAGTCTTCGGGAAATCAACTATCAAATAGAGTCATCTTGATAATATGAGTGGAATGTATTTTCGAGATATGTCTATTGTGAGGGCCGACGTAGACAGAGCCGTTCCTGCTCCCGAAGAAAACAAAGTTGTGATCTTCCGGAGCTTCTTCAAAGCTGGACTTCGGTTCCCGTTGAGCAGATTTGTGGTTGAAGTTTTAAAGACATAGTAGATTTTCCTTCACTAGATCACTCCCGAAGCAGTTATTAGAATGGGGATCTTCGTCTGGGCTGTGAGAAGTCAAGGTCTAGAGCCAAGTGCAAGATGTTTTTGCAGTATGCATGAACTTTCATATGAGACGAAGCCCTGGGGTAAAGAACAATATCATAACAATTTCGGTTGATCTAGCTTCGTTGCTCGCTCTGGAGCAAGCTACCTAGTGCCAACGTTTCGGAAGAGATGGCCCGGGGCCTGGATGGAAGAGTGGTTCTATGTGAAAAATGATTTGAATGCGAGAGAAGACATTAAAGAGATCATCATGCACCCCATCTGGTCCCGCTTCGGCCTCCGAAAACAGAATGTAGAAATTGATGAGGCAGTCGAAGCATGATGAAGGGCCTTCAACACAGTTTGCTCCTTTATTGGGACAAGAGACTTACATCAAGAACATGTAGCCTATAGGATATGGCCACTGATAGACAGCTGGGAAATGCCAAAAAACCATCACTAACCCTAGCGAAGGCGGCTTGGTTCGATTGAAATACACCTTCAGGTTTGGGGACCAGTTTGTTGAACCAGATGATGACTGGCTAAAGTGTGTCGAAAATACTAGCGATGAGTTACTTGGAGCATATTCCAAGTCCGAAGATAATGCACTATCTGCGGCCTTCGGGAGCCGAAAAAATAAAAGATTAAATAGGGTTTTTGATGCTATTGGATTTGTGTACCCTGACTATCGCTACCCGCCACGGGGGCAGAAAAGAAAGGGTGCAACCTCTGGAAAGGTTGTTGCTTCGGCTGCTCCAAGCGAGCCTGCACCGAAGAGTAAAAAGTTGAAAGTCCTCACCCATCGGCCCCGTTATATTGAGCCGGCCGTGGTACCCGAGTTTGGTGGGAAGACTTCTTCAGCTGCTGATTCGAAAGAGCCAATTTCTCCTACGCCGAAGGATGAAGAACTGGCTACCTTCCAAAGGCACCCTCAGTCGAGCAGGCTGAAGCAAAGACTGGTAAAGATAAGGCCGAAAAGCCAGAGACTGAAGGAATAAAAATGTTAGAAGTTTTCAGCCCTTCGGCAGAAGTCCAATGCCGAAGATACAAAAAGGTCTTGCGGCCACTCCCAAAAGAAGAAGGATGGCAAGTGTACTAGATGTGCTAGAAACGGTAAAGACTTCAAGCTCTACTCCATGGAAAATTGCCAAGGCTAAAAAATGCAAATCGAAGCTAAAACAAAACTGACCGAAACCGAAGCTGCAATGAGCCAGGCTAGTGCCGAAGCTGGGCCTTCAGAGTTGCTAAGAAAAAACCCTCGGAAATTGAAGAGAAGGCAACGGAGGAAGAGGCTATAGAACAGACTTTGCCTGAAAAAGCTGCCGCTCCTGCTCCCGAAGCACCTTCCGGAGACCTTGATTATGTTATTCAACATGCTTCGGGAAAAATATTATCTGAAGAAGAAATTTTTGAAGCTAGACACTATGCCCGGGAACTGAAGTACCCGAAAGGGGCCTTAGTGTTTAATGGTACGGATGAAGATGATTTCTTGTATTGTCTCCCAGACAACAAAGAATTATCTGTCTGCCGGGAGATGGCCAGAAGTATGGGTTTTCCGAAGCTCGAAGCTGGCCTTTATACCATGACGAAGGACGATCTTGCGGATAGCCTTGCATAAAATAGTCTGAAGGTACAAAAGTTGTAAATTTTGAAGCTTATGGATTCTATAATAGAGTCTTTTATTCTCATGTTAATCCATTCATTCTTTCTTATAGGGCTTAATACTTAGCAATGCCTTAAGGGCGCAAAAGAATGCTGAAGACGAGAGCTGCACTATTGCTCTCAACAACCTTCAAACAGAGGTTATGAAGCTGAGAAACGAAGCTACGGAAAAAGGCAAAATTCTACTTACATTGGTGGACAAAGTAAAGGGGGATGAAGCTAACTTCAAGGCTCAATCTAAAATTCAAAAGAATGAGATTGAAGACCTTCGAAAACAACTGGCTAAGGCCAAATTAAAATGCGCTGTTGCCGAAGCTGACCGAGATGCCAGTGAGTACTGGAAAAATTATTTTGAAAAAACAGTTGCAGAGCTTCACGCATCAAAAGAAAGATGTTTTGAAAAATCTGTGGAATGTGTAAAAAAGATAAAGACTAGCTTTGCCAACGTGGGCGCCTACTCGAACGAAGAGAATTTCATATGGGGCGACCCTGAGGGCGTCATCGAGTGGATCAGTAATGAAGCTGAAGCTTTTGAGGAGATTTTGAGTGACCGCGGGGACATCTGTGCATTCTCTGGTGCGAGGGGGGTTGTAGCCATTTTGGAGAAGGCAGGTTGTGAACATGTTAAAACGTTGGCCCAGACCGAAGCTGCCTTCTCCGTCGACGATACGAAGGACCTCTCGGCCGAAGCGAGTTTAATAGGTGGAAAATATTTCACTGATATCTAGGAAAATGGCGGCTGAGGGATGGCTCATGAAATAATGAAGAAGAGCAAAAATGATATTCATGACGCTCGAGAAGCTACGAAAGAAGCTGAAAAAGCTATGGAACTCAAAAGACGGATTGGTATCACTTAATGGCTTTTAGCTTTGTTGTTTATTTTTGTGATTTCGAACTAATTTATGTCTTCTACCGCAGCTGAAATATCTCCTCCCCCAGAGCCATTTGACCCACTGGCCGACCCAGAGACAAAGAAAGCAGTAGAAATTATTAATATAGCCGAAGCTATTGTAGATGAAGTTTTTACCAAACTGCTAACCGAAGTTGCAGAAAAAGTTCTAAAGGAAGAAGAGTAGCTATTGTAAAAACATTTTCTAGAATATTAATGTAACATTTGCTGAACTATGTTTGTAATATTCGGTGCTTACAAGATTTGAATGTAATATATGAATTGCTTGTAATTCAGTTCTTTGTGATGCATGAAACTTTACGTACATACCGTTTTTGAGCCCTCGGCGAAAAAACACCTTCCCTTCTTTTCATGCTTTGTAAAGAAGAGTTTTTATACCTCTTAATAATCATCCACCCTTTGTAAAATCATCAATGCTTCATAAAGAATAGATCCCTCCTTCCACATCAGAACTGATGAAGCTGTAACTCTCAGCTTACTTTATGCCTTGGCATCTTTTCATTTTTTATAAAGCATTCTTCGAAGATCGGCCTCGCTTCCAATTGATGTTATTGATGTGATATGATGTATGATGTGATGCTATGCGATATGATGCAATGATATGATGCAAAGAATGATGCTAATGCCGAAGACACGTACCCACACTGAAACACAATATCTGCATTCCCTTAGGAACCATCAAAAATCTCTTTGCCCTTTATTTTTCGGCTTCACCGCTTATTTTTCGGTGTAAGTTCTGCATCCCCTTAGGAACGTCTTTTGAACTTCTTCGCCTTCTATTTCGGCAGTATTTGCATTGACTTTTCGCAATTCGCCTTATATTTCGACGGTATTTGGCTCTGCATTCCCTTTGGAACGACTTTTGAGCAGAAAACTTACACTGTGCTCCCTTGGGAACGACTTTTTGTAGCTTCGGTAAACTTACGCTGCGCTCCCTAGGAACGACTTTTTGCAGCTACGGCAAACTTACGCTACGCTTCCTAGGAACGACTTTTTGTAGCTTTGGCAAACTTATGCTGCGTTCCTCAGGAACAACTTTTGTTGCTTCGGCAAAACTTGCAATGTAATTTTTAGGTCTGCATTCCCTTAGGAACGACTTTTAGCTTCGGCAGTTTTTGAGCTTCGTAGGTCTGTAGGAAAGATATATTTCATTATGACAAGAACGAAGCTATTACTAGAAATCAAAAGTGACAAGAAGACAATATTTACACCAATTGTTCCTTATTAAAAAGAAAATGACAATGAATGTAAAATGCTTCAGAGGTAGGGTATCTTTCAATAGATGTGTTTTGACTCTGGCACAGTACTGTTGACTGTGCGAGCTTCGGATTCCTCCCTGAGTTCTCGCTGCTGATAAGTCTGATGGCTCCCTTCTGGCTGCTGACCTCGTGAATAGGCAGGTTGTAGTGGCGGCGGAGGTGGAAGCTATGGCCAAGAAGCCTGTGGCTGAGTAGCCAAAGCAACAGAAGCTGCAGGATGATTACCCACATACTCTGGTATATAAGGTGAGTGACACAAAGCAGTATGTAGGACCTGCTTCGGTTGACTTTGCCGGGCTTCGGCTTCTGCGATCTCCTTCTGCTTTTGGATGGTGATTTGGCACATTCTTGTAGTATGGCCCTTGTCTTCTCCACAAAATAGACAGTAAATCTTCCTGGGTTGGTCCCCATATCTTCCTCCGAAGCCTCTGGCGCCTCTGCCTCTTGGAGCTGGCGGCCGAAAAGAGCTTTGTTGCTGCCCCGAAGATTGTGAAGAATACTAGGGGCCTCTGCAGCTGACTTCCTCTGTCATCATTCTGAGTGTTGTGAATTGACCTGACATGCCTCGGGTGTATTCTTCCTCTGAAGCGCCTGGTCATCTCAGAGAACCTGTAAGCTTCCTCTCTTCTTTGGCGGAAGTCATTGTCAGCCCTGATATATTCATCCATCTTTTGAAGCAACTTGTCTAGAGTCTATGGAGGTTTTCTAGTGAAGTACTGGGCAGTAGGTCCTGGACGAAGCCCCTTGATCATGGCCTCAATGACAATCTCATTGGGCACTGTAGGCGCCTGTGCTCTAAGACGTAAGAACCTTCGGACGTATGCTTGAAGATACTCCTCATGGTCTTGCGTACATTGAAACAGAGCCTGAGCTGTGACCGGCTTTATCTGAAAGACTTGAAAGCTTGTCAGTAGCATATCCTTGAGCTTCTGCCACGAAGTAATAGTCCCTGGCCGAAGAGAAGAATACCATGTTTGGGCCATCCATCCTCATTGAATAGGCCTTCTTGATGAAGCTCCCTGTGTTGAGGCCTTCGTCTTGAGCAAGATGGCGTACTTCTTCAGTAGCTTCATCAATCTGCCTTTGAAGATCAGCCAGTCGGGCCATCTTCTCCTTCTTCCTTTGTACTTGTTGATGGATTATCTCCATGTTTCTGATTTCATGGTCCAACTCCTCCTCCTGGAGCGTTGGGCTAGTGGCCTTCCTCTTCTGGCTTTGGGCCTCTCGAAGAGAAAGGGTCTCCTGATTTGGGTCCAGTGGCTATAGTGCGGCAGCCTCTGGCGCTGAAGGTTTCTTCGGTGGCATGACGAAGGTCAGTGCTTGCCGAAGGTGGTCGAAAATGGTTCGAGCCCCACGGTGGGCACCAATGTTGGGGACTTGTTCTCAAATGCTATAAATTGAGGACAAGGCAACACAAAAAACAGGTTACTTGTTAATGCCCTTCGTCCTTCGAAACATTATTTCCTCAAGGATATAATGATCTTCGGACGAAGGTCATGAAGGACATACCTTCATCATTTCAACATATATGTATATACATATCAAGGGCGAATGAGACATGTAAAACATAAGGGATAATGTGAACAAACGTATAACATTATCATACACATTTCTTATTATATAATCATAAATAAATGATGACAATATTGAATTACATTCGTACCTTCGGCTTGACAGAAAATGAAAGTACAAGCGTGACGCAAAAATGAGTACAAGTCCGCGTGAACAGTATGGGGGTACTATTCATCTATTTATAGGCACAGGACACAACCTATGAGAAATTATAATTATGCCCTTTACATTTACTATTGGCTTATAGAAAAATCTATGAGGACTGAACAACCGTTTCCCTTTTAAGTCGGTTCCCTTTTCTACGATTTAGCCGAAGCTTCCTTCCGCATAGCTTCGGAGCGATGGCAACCTTCGTCACGATCAAGCTCCTTATCGTGTATGCTTTTATCATAAATCCGAAGATACCTGTCCATAAACCATACTTGGGACCTTCGGAGGACGAAGGCCCCCAACAACCCACTAAAGCGAAATCAATTATAAACATTTCTAGTATGAAAATCACTTCGGTAGTGAATAGTGACCGTGTTCATTTTTAGAATTATAAAATCATATGCATATTCAAAGTATTGTTTGGGGTTCGATTTTGGCTAAACGTATACATCAAAATCTCTAAAATCATCCACACGAATAGCTAAATTACAACAGTAATTCACAAGATCTATAAATAAATTCAAAACATGATTTAGAAAATAAATATTTCGGGGTTGTCTTCAACTTTGGGTTCTTGTTCTTGCGCGGGGATGAACGTCGACGAGAGGGAGTGGTTCGGCGGGCAGGTAACCATGAGGTTTGGACGGGGTTTGGGCACGTCTCCGGCGAGACACGACGGTGAGCGGTGGTGCTGCTGTGCGCGGGCAGGGGTTCTTGACAGGTTGCTGCGCGACGTCGAGGTTGCTCGGGCTGCACGGCTCGGTCGAGGTCCTTGCGTGGGGTCGGTCGAGGCCTTGGGCGTGCAGCTCGGCACGGAGTGGGCTGGGCGCGCGGGTCGGCTGCACGGCACGCATGGCAGGGCGGTTCAGGGGCACCTGCTCGATCGGCTGGAGTTGCGCAGGCGCAGTTGGCGTCCGTTCCTAGCGCGCGAGTAGGGAAGGGAAGGAGAGAGGAGGATAGATAGGCGGCGGCTGGCTGGGAGCAGGGAGAGGATGAGAGTGGCTAGGTCAAGGGGGCAGGGGGCGACGCGCTCCTGATGGGCCTAATGGGCCAAATGGATTAGGGTTTTGTTTTTTTGTTTTTTTTTCTAATTCTTTCTAATTTCAAAATATAATTTTAAATAACCATAAAATTCATAACAATTAACCTAAAATTATTTATAAATAAAGTATTTATTTTTGGACTAGTACTTATTATATTATTTATTTGGATTTTTACTTAACAAGAAATGCTATTCGACATCCAAAATCAATTATAAGCAATCAAAAATCATTCCCAAGGTAAATAAATAACAAGCACTTTTAAAGAAAAATTGATTACCATAAATATCATTATTGACTCAATGTATTATTTTTATTTAATGATTTTTATAGTGTTACAATGGGGAAATTACGTGGCCATTCAGCCTGCCGGCCATCAAGTTACATGGGACGAATTTAAACTGGCATTTCGGGAGCACTACATTCCAGAAGGAGTGCTCCATATGAAGCAAGAAGAATTCATGAAACTCAAGCAGGGAGGAGATACTGTTATGCAGTATCTCAATAAATTCAATCATTTGTCCCAGTACGCAATTGATCAGGTCAATACTGACCTGAAAAAGAGGAACTGTTTTATGAGAGGCCTCAATGACCGGTTACAACGAAAGATACCCACTTGTATTGATCTCTCCTACGGCATGGCTGTCAGCACAGTGCTGGCAGTTGAAGCTAAATATGCAGGCCCGGGAAAAACGAAGGGAACTGGAGGTGACAGGTCCAGCCAGGGGCCTAAGAAGCGACAAAGGTTGGTGATCCGACCTTTTAATCAGAACCATTCTTCATCACATCCACCCTCCTACCCCTTCAAACAACCTGTCTTCATTCGCCCCGCCACTGCCCCCACTACAACAAATCAGCCAAGTGCCCCTAGTACTCGTTTCCTCGCCCTCACCAGCTCCTCAACAGGCTACTTTAATTGTGGAAAGCCCGAACATTTTATCAATGACTGCCCATATCCAAAGCAGAATAGATCCAAAAATCAGCAGAGCTCAGGGAGCTCAAGTCAAGGAAAGGGAACCACGGCAAATAATGCAGCGGGCAAGAATATGAAGAAGACTGGGCGGAAATACTATACACATGTGGCCATGACACCGGAGGGCGAGCCGGTTATGGTGGGTATGTTTCTCGTGGCCAGTCACCCAGCAATTTTTCTCTTTGATTCTGGTGCATCACATACATTCATAAGCAAGAAGTTTGTGGAAAAATATTGCATTCCCTGCATCGAATCAAGGGAAGGGTTCATTATTCATTCACCTGGGGGACAAATATTCACTAATGAAGTGGCTTTCCATGTGCCCGTTACATTGGCTGAACGGGACATTCCCACAAACATGATTGTTCTGAAAGGCCAAGATATAGATGTAATTCTGGGCATGAATTGGTTAGCCCAGCACAAAGCTATCCTCAACAATGATCTGAGAACCATCAGGTTGAGCTATGGCCATGAAGAGGTTCTTTTGTGCATCCTTGTAGATATTCCGGCTAAACCACTTGGTAGAGTCTATGAAGCCGTCATCCCGGAAATCCAAGATATTCCGGTGGTATGTGAGTTTCCAGACGTCTTTCCTGAAGATCTGCCTGGTTACCTCCTGAGAGAGATGTTGAATTTGTGATTGAATTGAAGCCCGGTACGGCTCCTATTTCTAGAAGATCGTACCGAATGCCTCCAAATTAGTTGGTAGAACTCAAAACACAATTACAAGATTTACTGGAAAAAGGGTTCATCCGGCCTAGCTCATCACCTTGGGGTTGTCCTTCCATCTTTGTCAAGAAGAAGGATCAGACGCTTTGGATGTGCGTGGATTATAGACCCCTTAATGAGGTCACAATCAAAAGTAAGTACCCTCTTCCCCGGATTGATATTTTATTTGATCAACTTACTGGAGCAAGGGTCTTCTCTAAAATTGACCTCAGGTTGGGCTATCATCAGATCCATATCCGACCCGAAGATATACCAAAGACCGGTATGGACTATTTGAATATCTGGTTATGTCATTCGGATTAACAAATGCTCCTGCCCACTTCACATACCTGATGAACTCGGTATTCATTGCTGAGTTGGACAAATTTGTGGTGGTCTTCGTTGATGATATATTGATATATTCTAAAAATGAAGAAGAGCATGCTCAACATCTACAGATCATATTAACGCGCTTGTGGGAGCATCAATTATATGCTAAATTCAATAAGTGCGCGTTTTGGCTAGAAGAAATTCAATTCCTGGGACATGTACTCTCTGCCAATGGGATTGCAGTTGATCCCAGCAAAGTCAAGGATATTCTCGAGTGGAAACCACCAACCACTGTACATCAAGTCCGGAGTTTTCTTGGACAAGTTGGTAATTACCACCGATTTATTCCAGATTTTTCCAAGCTTGTGAAACCAATCACAAGTTTATTGAAGAACGATACAAAGTTTGACTGGTCCTCAAAATGCAATGAAGCCTTTGAGCAGCTGAAAGTATTATTGACCACTGCTCCGGTATTAGCTCAACCGGACATTGAAAAGCCCTTTGATGTATATTGTGACGCATCAGGCAGTGGTCTAGGCTGTGTTCTAATGCAAGAGGGCCGAGTGATAGCCTACACTTCAAGGCAGCTGCGCCGGCATGAAGAGCATTATCCAACTCATGACCTAGAATTGGCTGCTGTGGTTCATGCCCTGAAAATATGGCGTCATTATCTATTGGGAAATATCTGCCATATATATACGAATCATAAAAGCTTGAAGTACATATTTACCCAGTTAGAATTGAATATGAGATAGAGGAGATGGCTTGAGCTTATTAAGAACTATGAATTGGAAATTCATTATCACCTAGGCAAGGCCAACGTGGTGGTAGATGCATTAAGTTGCAAGACTTCCTGTCATTTTCTTACAACGAAGATTTCTGACATCACAATCTGCCAAGAGATGGAGAATCTGAACCTGGGAATGATTCAACATGGAACCTTAAATCAATTGAAGTTTGAGTCAGTCCTTCTGCAAAAGATAATTGATGCACAAAGAAATGATGAGGGTATGAAACACATCCTTGAGAAAATAAAGGCCGGTAAAGCAAACTCCTTCAGAAAAGATGATCAAGACGTTGTATGGTTTAACAACCGCATAGTTGTGCCTAAGAATGATGAAATCCGCCAACAAATTTTGGATGAAGCTCATCTTAGTCGCTATTCTATTCATTCTGGAAGCACTAAGATGTATCATGATCTAAAAAATTTTATTGGTGCACGAATTGAAGATGAAGATTGAAATTGCACGCTATGTGGCGAAGTGCGACACTTGTAGACTGTCAAGGCCATATACATGAAAACTGCTGGTCCATTGCAATCTTTACCTATCCCAACCTGGAAATGGGAGGATATCAGCATGGACTTTATTGTGGGATTACCCAGGACAACAAAAGGGTATGATTCCATCTGGGTTATAGTTGATCAACTTACCAAGATAGCCCATTTTTTGCCCGTCAAAGCAGATCACCCAGTTGCTGTATATGCTCAAATATATGTTTCTCGTATTCTTAGTCTGCATGGAATTCCAAAAACCATGGTGTCGGATCACGGCCCGCAATTTGTATCCAAGATTTGGGAAGCAATACATAAATCTCTAGGTACTAAGTTTCTCCACAGTTCGACCTATCATCCCCCAAACAGGTGGGCAGACTGAGAGAGTGAACCAAATACTTGAAGATATGTTACGAGCATATGTTCTGGAGTTCCCACAAAAATGGGATGAATGCTTACCATTGGCAGAATTCTCATATAACAACAGTTACCAAGAAAGTATCAAGATGGCACCCTTTGAAGCTTTATATGGACGACGGTGCCGTACTCCATTAAATTTGTCTGAACCAGGAGAAAGATGGTTTTTCAGGCCAGACATGGTAAAGGAGATGGAAGAAAAAGTTCAAAAGATTGTACATAATTTGAAAGAAGCACAAGCTCGACAGAAGAATTATGCAGACAAGTGACAGAAACCCTTGTACTTTCAAGTTGAAGATTATGTCTACCTGAAAGTCTCACCAATGAAGGGTGTATCACGTTTTGGGGTAAAAGGGAAGCTTGCACCTCGGTACATTGGCCCATTTCCTATTATTGAAAGATATGGACCAGTGGCATACCGACTCCAACTACCTGAAACATTGTCTGCCGTACATAATGTGTTCCATGTGTCTCTGTTGAAGAAATGTCTTCGGGTTCCAGATCGAACTATTGAAGTGATGGATGTTACCTTGGAACCAGACCTGACATATTCAGAACATCCTATTCGTGTCCTAGATCAAAAGGACAGGGTTACCCGAAGAAAAACTCTCAAACTTTACAAAATACAATGGAACCAACACAGAGATGATGAAGCTACATGGGAAACTCAAGACTTTTTAGAAAAGAATTTCCCAGGCTTTTTAGCTTCATGTAATTTGTGAAATATGTACAATTGTTGTAAAGAGGAATAGATCCCATACCACCCCTGCCTAGTAAGACAATTCAGGAAATAAAAATGTGAAGCATTTCCTTTTCCATTACTTGCCCTAGGACTTTTAAATCTCGGGACGAGATTCTTTTATGGGGGAAGGATGTAACACCCCTGGTGTTACTGTCACTAAAACTTGAGCATAACATCATAAGCATTGGCATATCATGTGTTTGTCACACCTAGAGTGCATTCACTAGGTAAAAATTTCAAAAATGTGTACTGATATGACTTGATGTGTGGTTAACCCAAGTATAAAGTACTTAACCCCAAATCTGGGCTTATGGATACAAGGGAGGCCCAAGTATGAGAAAACTTCAAAAGATATGAGAAATGATCTTAAAATACCATAGTTGAAGGACTTTAGTGATACCAAAACCCTAAAGTGCTAAAAACCCTGAAAAGACCCCTGGAAAACCCTGGATTGAAACCCTAGGGGGTTATATGTAAATGTTGCCCACTTTTGGACCCAAGTACAAAAATCATGGTATTAGGGCACCCCAAAGCACATGGTTCACACATTTGAGGATTTCCAAGCCGAAAGATGTGGAAGGGGCTTATTTGCAAATGGTCACTTAATTCCTTTCATGTGACTAGGTCTGAAAGTAGTTGAACAAGGCTAACTTTGGAGCCCTGTAGTTTTAAAAATACAGAGAATTTGCCTAGGGTCAATACATCAAAGGTCTAGAGCCACTATAGGAGAACAACTTTGCTATAGGGATTAAGCCTTGGTGTCATGAGAAATCTAGAGATAATTAGATCAATAGTCGGGCTGTCAGGCAACCCTAGGTCTGAACTTTAAGTAATAGTAAAGTCTGATGAACTTAGAGCTTGATTTAGAGTAAGATCCATTGCTTGATTAAGGGAAGTTGCTAAAGCAGAATTATAGCTGATATAATGGGCTACAAGTTTGCCATAGACGGATTAGTGAGTTTTCACACAAAAATTCGAGATCTGGGCACTGTAATCCTGTCTGTCAGATGCTCTGAATGAGATTTTCCCATGGTACAGTGCACTGAAAATATCCCTAGTACACTGAATGTCACCGCCGGCGATCTCCGCGGTTGGATCCACGTTGCCGTTCTGATTCGTGCTCACCGGTGCCCGAATAATGCTTCTGGGTAAAAATCTTTGCCACAGGATAACACCGGAGGCTGGCCGCCGGACCCTTATTGCTTTGCGGCCGGCTCAGATAAGTTCACCGGAATTGGTGCCTGTCGATCGGATGCCACGTGCCTTGAAGCCTCAACACTTCACCGCAAGTCACTATATATCACTGGCTCATCGCCGGTGAGTCCGCCACGGTGAAAGCTACTAGTCGTTTGCGCCAGTACCTCTCTTCCTTTTCGGCCACCGTGCGTCTCCATCAAATTCACTGGCCACTGCTCAAGCACGTTATAAATTGAGCACACCCTCGGCTCTATTAGGTAATCTAGCATCCAATCCAACCGCTTGTGCCCTCAATTACTCACCAGAGCCCATGAATTGCTCTTTTCCCCCAAATCAGTTTTCGCCACCGTGAAAGGGTCCTCACCGTGGCTAGCTTGTTCCATGTTTGTTCATGCTCTCTTCTCTCCCGTTTCAGCATCCTTAGGTTCACCTAATGCTCCCTGACCCATTCGATTGAGCTAGACTGCCCTAGATCACCGGGAACACCTCTGTTCATCCGTTGTCTGCACTGTCTCCGTGGACAGGGTGATTTAAAGCTCGAGCTATGCAATTGATCGAGGGGAAACGCTTGTTAGGTGTTGAATTAGGTCTCAGCCAAATTAGAGCACCAGTCCTTAAGTATCATGGCCGGTATGAGTTTGCCGGAGCTCGGTTCTCCGCCGCTCCCCGTCGTGGACCTCGGGGTGTAAAGGAATAGAAGCGCGGGGGTTTATTTGCCAGTGCCAGTGACCCATCAAAAACCAGTCGAGGACTCCTTCTCAGATGTTTGAACCGGCAGGGGCTTTTGCGCAAAGTTCACCGTGCAGTCGCGGGCGCGGCCCCGTGTTCCACATAGAGTCGGGCCGGTTGGCTCAGTTTTGGCCCAACACTGTTAGAAGTTTTTCATTTTCTTTTTCCGAGAAGCTTTAGAAATTCATAAGAAACTATAGACAAATGCTAAAAATACTAGACCAATTTTGCTAGGCTCCTGATTTTCTATAGTATTTAATAAAAATAGTTTCATGATTTTTAGTTCAAATAAGGAATTATGGAGTATTTCAATTAGCCAAAACCTATACCCCTAGAATTTTAGAAATCAATTAATAATTCCAAAAATCACCAAACTTTTTAGATAAGCTTTAAATGTTATTTAGAAGCCTTGGGTAAAGTTTGGTATGAATTGGACCATGTTTGGTACCTAGAACCCAAAACCCTAGTCTTTTAATAAAGCTTGCCCTATGAACTTCACTATTGACTCCAAAAACCCTAGTTTTCTGGAATCCTGTGAAGGAAAATTATATTCAAGACCTAATATGGTGGATCCATCATGGCCATGATGGGTTCAACATCGGAAAAGATGTACCTCTGCCAGGTACCAAACTTTGGGTCGAAATGATAAAGCTGAACCAGGCGGGTGACTTGCACGAGAAGAGGGTCTCAGTGTAGTGTCTCCGTCTGAGTCGATTAAGGACTGTCTCGATGTAGGCTGCTGACCGAGGACCCTTTAACTGGTCACATGCCTCATCATGGGTAAGCTTTGCCTCGGGCAGACTAATACCAGAATAAGATAACACATAATGGGAGTGGAGAGATGGCGAGAGTAGCATGTACCCTCCGTGGCAAGAGGCTGGACGGTGGTGTATCTGTTCTCTCGGTTGGCGTGAACCTAATTTGGTCTTAAGAACCCCGGTGGCGTGTTGACATATGCAAGGGTTAAGTGCTACATATGTCGTGTGATTGGAGATCCTCAGCTGAGTATTAATCGATTCGGATCGCCGTTACTTCTCGGACATGAAGACTTGGTCACTAACTTACACGTAGCATTCTAGTGAACAAGAAGGGTTGATAAAAAGATGGCTAGTATATAGATCAAGTGCTTGAACTAGGGTAGAAAGAACTCTAGACTCAGGTAATGACTTAATCTGCTAATAAAATTGGATTTTTAAGGATCCACTGTAGTAAGCATTTTTCAAACAGAGTCTTGATTCTTGATTAAAGCCTTGACTCCCTTAAAGCCAGCATATCCTTGACAGTCTTTTTTTTACGCGTAAGACTTGCGAAAGTACACTTCGTACTCAGGGCTTTGTCCCATGTTGTTTTAGGTGAGGAAGCAGCAAATTTTTGTTGCTTTTGTTCAAAGGTGGTGCCTAAAGAAGAAAACTAGGATTGAAGACTCGGGAGGAAGTGTCCTCCTTTAAAAACTTTTACTATTAATCGGGAGGGGTTTTTGCCTCCCAGTGATGTAATAATATTACTCCAGCACTCATATATTTTACTGGTCTGTAATAAAGCTACTCTGTCTATACGGTAATATAAAGTAAGTTATTGTAACTGCTTCCGCATACTCGTTCCTCCGATGTGTTGTAATATCTGCATGACGGGTGAAACTCTCTTGGGAAAGGAAAAAGAATACAGATACCGAACTTGTCAAGTGATCAGGTGCATCTACAGGGTTGTCTCAGGTCTGTTGGACAAGGACAATTGTAGGTGGGCCTAATGACTTGGGAAGTTCTGTCACAACGGAAGAAGACGAAGTTGTGGCTAAAGGAGCTTCGGCTTGACATAATGACGAAGGTGGAAGATGAAACCGATTTAAAGGAGAAAAGACTACTTAGTCCCTAATAGTTTGCCTTATGATCAAGAGTAGATGTCAAGGACATAAATGTAATTTTGTCCAGGCTGCGTCCCGTGCCTATAAATAGATGAACAGTAACACCATACTATTCACGCTAGGTTGTAATCATTCTCGCGTCACTCTCGCATTTTCACCTTCTGGCAAGCCGAAGCTATTAATAAAATATTAATGTAATTGATGTTTATTCATGTTTGTAAAATAAGAATATAGATAATCTAATGATTTGTAATGATTATTTGTATTCTTTTGTGTTTCATATATCCCTATTTATATTTATTCACTGAGATGATGAAGGTACATCCTTCATGACCTTCGTTTGAAGATAATTATAAAGGAGATAATGCTTCGAAGGACGAAGGTATTTAATCATTAACAATTGTGTTGCTTTGTTCTTGATGTGAAGCATTCGAGAACAAGGACCAACATTGGCGCCCACCTCCGTTGTACCCACTTCCACGACCTTCAGAAAAGCGTCAACCTTCGTCATGCCACCAAAGAAGGCAGTGGCGCCAGGGGCTGCACTGCAACCCCTAGACACAAACCAGGAGTTCTCTCTCCGAGAAGACTGAAGCCAGAAAAGGAAGGCTACTAGCCAAACACTTCAGGAGGAGGAGCTGGACCAGGAAATCAGAAACCTAGAAGTCATTCATCAGTAGGTGCAAAGGAAAAAGGAGAAGATGGCCCGGCAGGCCGACCTTTAGAAGAAGATCGATGAAGCCACCAAAGAAATGCGACATCTTACCCAAGATGACCATGATCAAAGGCCTCAGCACAGGGAGCTTTGTCAGGAGAGCTCATTCAATGAGGATGAATGGTATGATGACTTCCATCATGGTAGCTTTACCTTTGATAATACTTCTCCTCCGGCAGTAGAATTGCAGGCTATCCCTTGGCTGCAATCTTACAAGCCACCTCAGATGCCCATGTATGATGGGCACTCGGATCCCAAGCAATTCTTAATGAGTTACGAAGCAACAATATCTTTATATGGGGGTAATGCTGCCGTCATGGCAATGTCCTTCGTCATGGCAGTTCGAAATGTGGCCCAAACTTGGTACTCTTCTCTCCGACCAGGGACAATTACGTCATGGCAGAAGCACAAGGACATGCTGGTCACTAGCTTCTAGGGCTTTCAGACGAAGCCAGTCACATCTCAAGCTTTGTTTCAATGTACATAGGACCATGAGGAATACCTTCAGGCGTATGTCCGAAGGTTCTTGCACTTAAGAGCACAAGTGCCCATAGCGCCCAATGAAATTGTCATTGAGGCCATGATCAAGGGGCTTCGACCCAAACCTAGAGCTCAGTATTTTGCCAGGAAGCCTCCACAAACCCTAGAGAAGCTTCTCCAGAAGATGGATGAGTATATCCGGGCTGACAACGATTTTCGCCAAAGATGGGAGGAGGCCTACAGGTTTTCTGAGATGACCAGGGGCTTCGGAGGAAGACTTGACCCCAGGCATGTCCGATCAATCCACAACTCCAACACCAATGATGACAGGGCCAACAATGCTCAGCATAGCCATCATAGTTCTCAGACTTCGAGCATGCAACAGACATCCTTCAGACCACCAGCTCCAAGAGGTAGAGGAGGAAGAAGTTTTAATGGTGGAAGGTTTGGTAATCAACCCCGAAAGTTATACTGCCTTTTTTGTGGTGAGGACAAGGGCCACACAACAAGGTCATGTCATGTTACCATTCAGAAGCAAAAGGAAATTGCTGAAGCTAAAGCACGACAGAGTCAGTCGAATCAAGTCCTCCACACTACTTCGTGTTACTCTCCCTACGTCCCAGAGTATGTAGGCAATCAACAGCCTATGGCCTCTGTCGCTTTGGCAAGCCATTCCCAAGCTTCCTGGGCTCAGTTGCCACCACCACCACCGCTAGCACCTACTTTGGTTCGCAGCCAGCAGCCAGAAGGGCATCACCACGCTCAGCAACAGCGCGATCTTCGAGAGGAGTCCGAAGCTCGCACAGTCAACAGCACTGTGCCAGAGTCAAAGCACAATTACTAAAGAATATCCTAACCTGGTGTATCTTCGTTTTGTCTGTCATTTTATTTTCTTGCATGAAAAACAATTTATGGAGGTTTAATCCCCAATTTGATGTAATAATATTGTGGTCACACTATCGAGTGTGGAATGCATCCCCTTAACAATACTTTCGAAGCTATAAAGTCGTTCCTAAGGGAGCAGAGTAAGTTCCAAGGCTCAAAAGTCGTTCCTAAGGGAGCGCAGATTAAGTTCCGAAGCTCAAAAGTCGTTCCTAAGGGAGTGCAGAGTAAGTTCCGAAGCTCAAAAGTTGTTCCTAAAGGAATACAGAGCCAAAATACCACCGAAATAAAAGGTGGAGAAGCTCCAAAGTCGTTCCTAAGGGGATGCAGAGCTTAAATGCCACCGAAATAGAAGGTGAAGAGACTCAAAAGTCCTTCCCAAGGGGATGCAGAGTCTGGGTGTGTTTTCGTGTGGGCATGTGGCTTCAGCATAAACATCATGCTGCATCATATCATCGCATCATTTCGCATAGCATTACATCATACATCATATCGCATCAGCAACAAAAACTGTGGAGAAGGAAAGATGCTTCTTCCGAAATATTCGATGAACGGACCAATGTCATGAAGCACATAGTGTACCTTCGGCAGTTATAATTTTACATACCAAGAGAATCTTCATCCACAACAATGTTATGTAACAGCTACGACATAAAAAGGGGCGATTTTTTCTTTGCGAAGCATGAAAAGAAGGGAAGGTGTTTTTCGCCAAAGGCTCAAAAATGGTATGAACACAGCTTTCATGTATCACAAAGAAATATATTACATTAATGTACACACAAATATTCGAGGTTAAATTCATATACAAATTTTACATTTCTCAAATATTACATTTCATATTACACAAGAATTCAGTCTTCTTTCAGGATTTTCTCCGCGGCTTCATTCAGGAGTCTGTTGACAGCTTCGTCAACAGCTTCTTCGGCGATCCTTATAGTTTCTATTGCTTACTTCATAACAGGATCGGCCTCGAGATCATATGGCTTAGGCGACGGTGAAAGTTCAGCTGTAGTAAAGAACAAGTTGTTAATCCAAAGCCAAAAATCAAACACCGAAGCTAAAATTTAGTAATAATACCTATACGCCTTGCGTGCTCAGCAGCCTCTTCGGCTCGCTTAGCTTCTTCTCGGGCATCATGGGATTCTTTCTCATTTTTCTTTATAGCTACATCGGCTATCTCGCGGCCAACCTTCATCCAAACATTGGAATAGAATTTCCCGCCCAACGAAGTAGCTTCAGCCGAAGGCTCCTTCGTGTCGTCTATGGAGAAGCTGGTTTCCGTCTAGGCTGCAGCCTTAACATGTTCACAGCCAGTTTTCTCTAAAATTGCTACAATCCCTCGGGCACCGGTGAAGGCGCAAAAATCCCCGCAGTCGCTAAGAATTTCTTCAAAAGCTTCACCCTCTTCGCTGATCCATTCAATGACTCCTTCAGGATCGCCCCAAATAAACTTTTGCTCAGATGAGTATGCACCCACCTTCGCAAAGCTATCTTTTAGTTTCTTGGCATAATCCAAGGATTTCTCATAGCATCTTTCCTTGGATTCATGAAGCTCTTTCATATTCTTTTCCAACCTTGCACTTGTCTATTCACTTATCTCTTGCTTTGTCTTTGCAAGTTCAAAGTTTACATTGGCTTCGGCAAGCTCTTTCCGAAGATCTTTGACTTCGGCTGTATGAGCAGCGGACTATGCAGCAAGTTTGGCTTCGCTGACCTTTACTCTGTCTACCAAGGAAAGCAGAATTTTATCCTTTTCTAGGGCTTCATTCCTCAGTCTGATAACCTCTGACCGAAGGTTCCCAAGGGCTATTTGACAACTTTCGTCTTCAGCATTGTTTTGTGCCCTTAAAGCGCTGCTCAATATTAAGCCCTACGAAAAAGGGGGGCCAGGACAATAATAAAAAATACAAAAATAAATTGTTTAAAAATCAAAACATCTTTACCTTTAAACTGTTGTAAGTGAGGCTGTCTGCAAGGTCATTCTTCGACATTGTAGAGAGGCCAAGCTCGAGCTTCAGAAACCCTATGTTCCTTGCCATCTCCCGGCAAACAGATATCTCCTTGTTGTCTGGAAGGCAATACAGAAAGTCGTCTTCATAAGTGCCATTATACGCCAAGGATCCTTCTGGGTACTTTAAATCCCTAGCGTAGTGCTTAGCTTCAGCGATCTATTCTTCCGACAACTGTTTACCTGAAGCATGTCGTATGATAAAGTCTAGCTCTTCAGTAGATGCTTCGGGGGAAGGAGATTTGACCTTCTTGGGTGCGCCTTCTTTTTCCAAGATCAGAGCAGAATCCTAAGGTCCTTCTTCAATGTCCTTTCCAACAGTTACAATAGGCCCTTTTTCTGCAGGAGCTGAGGGCCCAGCTTCAGCTTCAACACAAGTTGTAACAGCTTCGGCGGTCTCCTTTATATCTTTCCCACTCTTGATAGGCACTTTTGTAGAGGCAGGAGTTGGTATCCTTGTCGACTCCATGATAGCGTCTAGTATGCTGGCCATTCTCCTCCTCTTTGGAGTTACTGTAGGAATTTTTAATACCTCTGCCGATTTCCTCAATTCTAGTTCTTCGGTGGTTTTTGCCTTAGCTTCGCGGGGACGCTTCGGCACATCAGCTATTTCGGCTTCTGCTTGCTCCGCTGTTGTCTTCATAATTAGTTCTTCGGCTGATCCTGCTGTGGCTTCAGTAGGAGCAGGGAACCCTGGCTCAGTAGCGGAAGAGGTCCCCTCGGCAAGCTTCGGCACTCTGACCGTTTCAATGTACCTCGGCAGTGTGTTAAAAGTTTTATCTTTTTCCCCATCGGCGTAGCAGAGATGGCCGAAGCAGCAGCTGTTCTTTTCTTACCCTGCTTTCGTGAGGGATAGCAGTAGTCTAGGAACATAAAACCAATTACATCAAAAACTCTGTTTAATCTTCTCTTGCCTCGGCTCCGAAGGCTAATGTCATGGCATCATCTTCGACCCTTGTGTCAGCCCTAAGTAATCCATCACTTGTCACCTCAACACAAAACAGCCAGTCATCGTTCGGCTCATCAAATTGATCTCGGTATCTGAAGGTGTATTTTAGATAAACTAAGCCTTCTTGACTGGACCCGGCAGCGGTTTCCTTCGGCATCTCCTAGTCATTTACTAGATGCCACACTCTATAAGCAATATGCTCTTGCACTAAGTCTCTTGTGCCAATAAAAGTGCATACAGTGTTAAAGGCCTTCTGGCATGCTTCAATTTCATTTCCAAGAGTAGTGGCTGGTCTTCTGATGCAGAAGCGAGACCAAATTGGGCGTTGGATAATCCCTTTTATGTCCTCTCTTTCAACTAAGTTGTTCTTCACATAAAACCATTATTCCATCCAGGCTCCTGGCCACCTCTTCCGAAGCGTCGGAACTGGATAGCTCACATCAGAGCGAGGCACGAAGCCGTAACAACCAAAATTATTATAATATTGCTCTTTGCCAGTAGCCTTCGTCTCATAAGATAGCTCATGCATGTTGCAGAAGCATGTTGCACTTGGCTCCAATCCTTGGCTCCTTGTGGCCCAAATGAAAATCCCCATTTTGACGATAGCTTCAGGGGTAATTTGATGAAGGTAGATATTAAAGGTCTTCATAACCTCAACTAAAAATTTACTCACGGGAAAGCGAAGTCCTGCTTTCATGAAGCTCCTGTAAACATCAACTTGGTCTTCTTCGGGCGCTGGAGCAGTGCTATCACCTCCAGCCCTCACAATGGAAAGTTGCGGAAGTAGCTTCCTTTCATAGCATCAATCTGACTTTGCTTGATGGTCGATTTTCTGAAGATGGTGTGACTCGGCGGCTAGGGCTGATCTTCGGCATCTTTGTTTCCGCTTTCCAAATCAAAATTTTCACTGTCGCCAGCATCCTCAGATAATCCAGCCAGCATTTCATTGGTGATTTTCTCTGTGTTCGTCTTCTCCATAGCTTAATAAAACCCAGCCAGTGCAGGGTCGACAACCTTCTTCTCTTCAGCCATCTAGTCAGAAATAGTACAAATGTCGAAGCTTGAAATTTAATCAAAGTTTGGCAAAGCAAGAAAATTCAGGATGGCAAAAATAGCGCAAGCAGTTGAAATGGCACACCAAATGCTATCAATGCGAGTCCCTATTTATATTCCCAGCGCATCACAACTTGGTGGGCCCTACTTGTCAGTGTCTTTCGCTATTCTAGCGAAGGGAAGGAGTTTTTCGGACCTTTGGCTAAAGGCCTTCGTTCACATCGTAGTCTAAATTTGTTACAAAGAAACAAATTAATACTGTGAGGGGCTACTGTCGGGGGCCTTCCTTTTCCGAAGGTCCTCAAAAACGTGTTTAACCATATGTTTTTAGTGTAACATAGATTGTTACAGGAGGCTTCGGACTTGGGATGAAGGTTTTCACTCTCTGGTGAAAGCATGCGTGATATGAAGATGCAACCCGAAGGCAGAACGGCAGAAAACAAAGTTGTGGCTAAAGGAGCTTCGACTTAACATAATGACGAAGGTGGAAGATGAAACCGACTTAAAGGAGAAAAGACTACTTAGTCCCTGATAGTTTGTGTTATGATCAAGAGTAGATGTCAAGGACATAAATGTAATTTTGTCTGGGCTGTGTGCCGTGCTTATAAATAGATGAACAGTAACACAGTACTGTTCACGCTATGTTGTAATCATTCTCATGTCACTCTCGCATTTTCACCTTCTGGCAAGCCGAAGGTATTAATAAAATATTAATGTCATTTATGTTTATTCATGTTTGTAAAATAAGAATATAGATAATTTAATGATTTGTAATGATTATTTGTATTATTTTGTGTTTCATATATCCCTATTTATATTTGTTCACTGAGATGATGAAGGTACGTCCTTCATGACTTTCGTGTGAAGATCGTTATATCCCAAAGGATATAATGCTTCGAGGGACGAAGGTCTTTAATCATTAACAATTGTGTTGCTTTGTTCTTGATGTGAAGCATTCGAGCATAAGGACCAACAAATACTTATGTAAAATAAGTAAGGAAGTCAAGTTGTATAATAGAGTATGTATAATTATTAGAGTTCAGGAATGTAATAAAGATGGTGTATGTTTGGCATGTTATATTTCCAAATGTTTCTTTTGCCTCAGATGCCATCCCGGACTCATGCTCATGATGGGGCGGGTACATCCCACGGTGGGGAGGACACTCCCAATCCGCCACCTGGCTGAGGCTATCGCTTCCTTGGTCAACCTACCACCGACAACACGCGCTTCCTACGGGAAATCAATTACAACAACACGGAGGAAGGGGTCAACCCCAAGGACCATGAGACACCACGTATCTGGAATTCTCTGAGACCCGTCCTCTGCTCTTTACCAAGGCGGAGGAACCCCTAGAAGCCAATGAATGGGTGCGGGTGATGGAACAAAAGTTCAGGCTGATCCGATGCACAGAGACACAGAAGCCCCTATTTGCCGCCCAACAGTTAAGAGGCCTCGCCCGCACCTGGTGGGCAAACTTTTCCGCCATCCAGCCTGCAGGACATCAAGTCACTTGGGAAGAGTTCAAGCTGGCATTCAGGGAAAATTATGTTCTGGAAGGAGTGCTACAATTGAAGCTAGAAGAATTCATCCGTCTAAAGCAAGGAGGAGATTCTGTGATGCAGTATCTCAACAAATTTAATCACCTCTCCCAATATGCCATCGATCAAGTGGATACAAACTTGAAAAAGAAGAATTGTTTCATGAGGGGATTAAATGACAGACTCCAGCACAAAATGGCTACATGTCTGGATCTCACATATAGCAGGACCGTCAGCACAGCCCTGTTAGTTGAAGCTAAAAATGCGGGACAAGGAAAGTCAAAAGGATATGCGGGTGAAAGATCAACCCAGGGACCTGAGAAAAGGACAAGGCTGGTAATCCGACCTTTCAATCCAAACTGTTCTTCTCCTCGTCCGCCCACCTATTCCTTCAGAGAACCCGTGTTTATTCGTCCCACTTCTGCCCCCGCCTAGACTAATCAGCCGAGTGCCCCTGGTGCTCGTTTCCCTACCCTTCCCAGTTCCTTGAGTGGTTGCTTCAATTGTGGAAAGTCTGGACATTTCATCAAAGTCTGTCCATATCCAAAGCAGAACAAATCCAACTTTCAGCAGACTTCTAGGAACTCAAATCACGAAAAGGGAAACACGACCAATCCTACATCAATCAAAAATCTGAAGAAAACTGGGCGAGTCTATTATACCCAGGTGGCAACCACATCAGAAGGCGAACCGGTCATGATGGGTACGTTCCTCGTTGCCGACCACCCCGCAGTTATCCTTTTCGATTCTAGTGCATCACATACCTTCATAAGCAAGACTTTTGTGGAGAAACATTGCATACATTGCACTGAATCAAGGGAGGGATTTATTGTTCACTCGCCTGGGGTCAGATATTTACTAAGGAAGTAGCCTTCCATATACCAGTAACATTGGCCGGACGTAAGTTCCCTACAAACATGATCGTTATAAAGGGACAAGATATAGATGTAATTCTAGGCATGAACTGGTTAGCCCAGCATAAGGCCATCATCAATACGGATTTAAGGACCATTAAATTGAGTTATGGTCATGAAGAAATCCAATTGTCCGTCCCTATAACTGTCCCTGTGAAAGCATCTAGAAATGTTTTTGAAGCTATAGTACAAGAAATCTAGGATATTCCGGTGGTAAGTGAATTTTCGAATGTATTTCTTAAAGATTTGCTCGGGTTGCCTCTAGAAAGGGACGTGGAATTTGTGATCGAGTTGAAGCCCGGTACGGCTCCTATTTCTAGAAGGTCGTACCGTATGCCACCTAATAAACTGGCAGAACTCAAGACTCAACTACAAGACTTGTTGGAGAAAGGGTTCATTAGACCAAGTTCATCACCGTGGGGATGTCCAACAATCTTTGTAAAGAAGAAGGATCAGACACTTCGAATGTGCGTGGACTATAGACCCCACAATGAGGTTACCATCAAGAACAAGTATCCTCTTCCTTGGATAGATATTTTATTCGATCAACTTACTAGAGCCCGGGTATTGTTTAAGATTGATCTCAGATCGGGCTATCATCAGATCCGTATTCGACCCGAGGATATACCTAAGACTGCATTCACCATGCGATATGGATTATTTGAATATCTGGTCATGTCTTTGGATTAACAAATGCTCCAGCCCACTTCACATACTTAATGAATTCGGTATTCATGCCCGAGTTGGACAAGTTTGTGGTGGTCTTCATTAACGACATTCTGATCTATTCCAAGAATGAAGAGGAGCATGCAAAGCACTTGCAGATCATGCTAACGCGCTTAAGGGAACATCAGTTGTATGCCAAATTCAGCAAATGCGCGTTCTAGTTGGAGGAAATCCAGTTTCTTGGACATGTATTGTCTGCTAAAGGGATTGCGGTCGATCCCAGCAAAATCAAGGATATTCTGGAATGGAACCCACCTACTACAATGCATCAAGTTTGGAGTTTCCTTGGATTGGCTGGTTACTACCACAGATTTATTCTGGATTTCTCCAAAATTGTTAAACCCATTACTAGGTTATTGAAGAATGATACTAAATTTGATTAGTCCTCCAAATGCAATGAGGCTTTTGAGCAGCTGAAAGTGTTATTGACCACTGCACCGGTTTTGGCTCAACCGGATATTGAAAAGCCTTTTGACGTGTATTGTGACGCGTCAGGCAGTGGACTTGGATGTGTCCTGATGCAAGAAGGATGAGTGATAGCCTATGCCTCAAGGCAGCTGCGCTGGCATGAAGAACATTATCCAACTCATGATCTGGAATTAGCTGCAGTGGTTCATGCCCTTAAGATTTGACGTCATTATCTGCTGGGGAATATATGCCACATATATACGGATCACAAAAGTTTGAAGTACATCTTTACCCAGTCAGAACTAAACATGAGACAGTGAAGGTGGCTCAAGCTGATCAAAGATTATGACTTGGAAATTCACTATCACCCAGGAAAAGCTAATGTGGTGGCAGATGCTTTAAGTCGCCAAACTTTTTGTCATTGTCTTACAGTAAGAGCACCTGACACCACTTTATGTCAAGAAATGGAAAGGTTGAATCTGGGGATAATCCAACAAGGAACCTTGACGAATTTGAAGCTTGAGTCAGTTCTTCTACAAAGGATTATTAATGCCCAAAGAACAAATAAGGGTATGAAGTACATTCATGATAAAATGGAAGCCGGCAAGGCAAATTGTTTCAGGAAAGATAATCAAGGAGTAATATGGTTTAAAGATCACATAGTAGTGCCAAAAGATGTTGAAGTCCGCTAACAATTCTTGGACGAAGCTCATCTTAGTCGGTATTCCATTCATCCTAGAAGAACTAAGATGTATCAAGACTTAAAGCAACATTATTAGTGGACTAAAATGAAGATTGAAATCGCACTCTATGTGGCAAAGTGTGACACGTGCAGATGGGTTAAAGTGATACATATGAAGGCCGCTGGACCATTACAATCTTTGCCCATCCCATCCTGGAAATGGGAAGATATTAGTATGGATTTCATTGTGGGATTACCCAAAATAGCTAGAGGATTTGACTCTATTTGGGTCATAATTGATCGGCTTACAAAGATTGCCCATTTTCTTCTCGTCAAGGCAAAATATCCAGTGGTTGCATATGCTGAACTTTATATTGCTCGTATTCTCAGTTTACATGGAATTCCAAAGACGATAGTGTCGCACTGGGGACCGCAATTTGTATCCATGTTTTTGGAAGAGCTGCACAAATCCTTGGGTACTAAATTACTCCACAGTTCGGCTTATCATCCTCAAACAAGTGGACAAACTAAGATAGTAAATCAGATACTTGAAGATATGCTATGGGCATGTGTCCTGGAATTTCCACAAAAATGGGATGATTGTCTGCCATTGGCAGAATTTTCCTATAATAATAGTTATCAAGAAAGCATTAAGATGGCACCGTTTGAAGCACTATACGGACGACGATGCCGAACACCCTTAAATTGGTCTGAACTGGGAGAACGGTGGTTTTTCCGGCCTGACTTGGTTAAAGAAACGGAGGAAAAAGTTCAACGGATAAGACATAAATTGAAAGAAGCTCAAGCTCGGCAGAAAAACTATGTGGATAAACAACGCCGACCTTTGGTCTTTCAAGTGAAGGATTATGTATACCTGAAAGTAACACCGATGATGGGTGTTAATCGGTTCGGGGTAAGAGGAAAGTTAGCGCCCGATATATTGGCCTGTTTCCTATTCTTGAACAATATGGACTAGTGGCGTACAGACTTCAATTGCCCAAATCATTATCTGCGGTACATAATGTGTTCCATGTATCCCAGTTAAAGAAGTTCCATCAGATTCTTGATAGAACCAGAGATGTGGTTGATGTTACTTTGGAGCCAGACTTGACTTATTCGGAACATCACATTCGAATTTTGGATCAAAAGGACAGAATCACCCAAAAAATGACTCTTAAATTCTATAAGGTACAATGGAACCAGCACACTGAAGACGAAGCTACCTGGGAAACTCAAGATTCCTTAGAGAAAAATTTTCCTTGGTTTTTAGCTTCATGTAACTTGTAAAGATTTGTATACTTTACTGTAAAGTTGGAACAAGCCCCATACCACCCCCTGCTCTGTAAGATAAATAAGGAAATAAAGTTGTGACGCGTTTCCTTTTCCATTACTTACCGTAGGACCTTAAATCTCGGGACGAGATTCTTTTATGGGGGAATGTAACACCCCTGGTGTTACTAGAACTAAAACTTGAGCATGGCATCATATGCATTGACATGTCATTATGTTTGTTACACCTAGAATGCATTCACTAGGCTAAAACTTCAACACGTAGCCAAGCGGCCGGTGTCATCGTGGGACGCCGGCGATCTCAATTGTGCCACGCCGTGACCCTTTCACCACATAGCTATAACCATGGCATGCCAGGAATTACCATCTTTGAGCCCTTGCACCGGCAGGCACCACGATGAACTCGCTAGTGAAACATCCCACTGCCGCCGTGTTCGTCTTCGGCCAAAATAGCGTAACGCATAGCCGATCCCTTTAAATTGAGTGTTGCCCTCGCTCCGCCTCTCAGTTAAGCCTTCATTCCACCCCCAGGTAGGCGTTCTCGTGCACTGTAGCCCCCAGTCATCGGATTTCCCCCAAATTGGTCATCCGCGCCGCCGTGAGACGCCACGCCGTGGCCAGCCACCCACAGGTTTGTTTGCGTCCTTCTCGTCTATGTTTCTACACCCTCTTGCGTCTGTGATGCTCATTAGCTCAACCGAATGAACTCTATCGTGTCGTAGCATTATGAATTTGACGGTATTGTCCGGGAACGTCGCTGCGGACATGGCTTCCATAGACCGATCGTTCTAGGTAGTCTTCGTCCAAGTTTACGCAAGCATGGTAGCCCTAGCTGCCCACTGATTCTTCCCTAGTTGCTTGATTGAACGCTAATGACTCTTATAACCTAGGATGAGCTCGCCGGAGCATTTGCACCGTGGTTCTTGCAAACAGACCTGATTGAGTGATGGACTAACCAAATTAAGTATAGAAGGGGGTTTGGTTAGCATCTGTGATTGATCTCGTACGCTTGACATCATGGGAACGGGTCCCAGCTGGCAAGTGCGCTCGGTTCTGGCCAGGTGTTCGACCTGTGCGTGGTCAGGGACTCGAGTTATGAAAAGATGGAAGTGCGAGGGGTTTTGCGCGAATGTTAGAGACACATGAATAGTGCCGTAGATTCTTTATCGGTTATTCAAAAGGTCGGGGGCCTCCATGCAAAACCACCAGCGCGGGCGCGCGTGGGCGCGTTTGCCTGATCGTGGGCCGGTTCGGGCTGGATTCAGCCCAGTGCTGTTCATCCTTTTTCTTTTTCTTTTTTTTGCCAGACTTGGAAATTTATATGAAATTCTAGAAAAATGGTAAAAATATGAGACCAACTTTATTAGACTTCTAAAATCATCTAGTAGTTAATAAAAATAGTTCCAAGATTTTTATCCCAAGCCTAGAATTATTTAGCATTTAAAAGTGCCTAAACCTAGCCTTTTAGAATATTAGAATTTATTTGGTAGCTCCAAAAATAATTAAACTTTTTGGGCAAGCTTGGTTTAATGATTAAAGCCCTTGAGTAAAGTTTGGTATGCTTTGGACATTGTTTGGTCACAAACCTAAGACACTAGCTTCCTAGGATATAATTGCCTAACCCTAATAGAGTACTAACTCAGGAAACCCTAGTAACTAGTGTGTACCATGAAAGAAAGATGTATTCAAGATAGAACTTGGTGTGTTTCTATTATAATTGCATGTTCATAGCATCACATGAGCATTCATGTATATGTATTATTATGTATAGAAAGCAAAGAAGAAGTGGTAGTAGAAGAAGAAATTACCCTGCAAGCTGAAATTCCACCTGTCGAGAACAATTTCTACTTTGATATCTGTGGGACAGATCCTGAGCCTCCTACAACACAAGGCAAGCCCCGATGCATTTACCCCTTTCCTTGTTGTTTAAAACTCTTTATCACTTGAGATGATGCATTAGGTGATAGGAGTTGAGTGCTAAACAATTGCTGCATTTCCTTCCTTGGAACTGATTACCATTCCTTGATACCTATTTTACTTAAAAGTTTTCTGGTGGTTAGCTTTGATTTAGAAAACAAAATGTTTTGTTTTAAACAAAAGGTGATGCTTCATATGGGATGGGGATTTTACAAAGAAAAGACTGGTGATGGTGAATCCATCATGGCCATGATGGGTTCAACATCTGAAAAGATGTACCTCTGCTAGGTACCAATTTTTGGGGTTGTAAATGATAAAGATGAGACCAGGCGGGTGACTTGCACGAGAAAGGAGTCTCGATGTAGTGTCTCCGTCTAAGTCGATTAAGGACCATGTCGATGTAGGCTTGATGATCGAGGACCATTTAACTGGCCACATGCCTCGTCATGGGTAAGCTTTGCCTCGGTCAGACTAATACCAGAAAGGCCACCATGCAATGGGAGTGGAGAGATGGCGAGAGTAGCATGTACCCTCTATGGCAAAAGGCTGGACGATGGTGTATCTGTGGTCTCGGTTGGCGTGAACCCATTCTGGTCTTGAGAAACCCGGTGGCGAGTTGACATATGCAAGGGTTAAGTGCTACATATGTCGTGTGGTTGGAGATCCCCAGTTGGGTATTAATCAATTCGGATTGCCGTTACTTCTCGGACATGAAGACTTGGTCACTACCCTACACGTAGCAATCCAGTAAAGTGAAGGGTTGATAAAAGACGGCTAGCATAGGCTAAGTGCATGAACTAGGATAGAAAGAACTCTAGATACAAGTAATGACTTAACCTGATAATAAAACTGGAATTTTAAGGATCCGTTGTTAGAAAGCATTTCTGCAAACAGAGTCTTTGATTCTTGATAAGCTTTACCTTGGATCCCACAAGCCAGCATATCCTTGAGAATCTTTTCCTTTATCGGGTAAGACTTGCGAAAGTACACTCCGTACTCAGGGTTTTCGAACCCATGTTGTTGTAGGTGATGAAACAGCCATGTTTTGCTATTTCTGCTCAAAGGTGGTGCCAAAGGAGGAGGCAAATCAATAAACTTGTTGGTGGGAGGATGTTTTACCTCCCTGTTTTGTAATAATATGTTATGCACTCAGACACCCGGTGTTGTAATAAATACTCTCTCTATATTTTATATAAGAATGTAAATTAAGTTATTGTAATCCTTCCACTTATTCTTTACTCCGATTATGTGTGTAATGTCTGCGTGATGGGTGAAGCGCTCTTGGACGATATGATTATACAGATAACCAAACTTGTCAAGTGATTATGCGCATCTACATGGTTGTCCGAGGTCCTTAGGACAAGGACATCTGTAGGTGGGCCTAATACCTTGGGAGGTTCCGCGACATTTGGTGTTCTATTTATTTGTCATTTTCCAATGTGTTGAATGCATGATTGCTTTGTGTAGACAACGAGCAGTCCGTGGTTCCTAAGTGTGTTGTCGGAGACTTCCCTGAGCAGCAACCTGGTCAAGGAAAGTGTTCTCAGACCCATTATGTCCTACTTACTTTATAATTCACCATCCTGCTTTACTTAATTCAAACCTAAGGATTGACTAGTCTGTATTTACCTTGCCCTTGATTACCTTTTTGGGTTATTATGGTTAGCTTCACACTATTGCTTTACTTTAATCAACGAACATGTTGAGAATATTTATGATACGATGATGTTATCTTGATTATGATGATGAACTTGTGATACTTTAGGGGACTCAAGCTGTTTCCTGAGTACCTCTCCATAAGGACCTGTTCATTGAGAAACCACCCGAATAATAGTACAACCATGAGGGTGGAATGGGACACCCATAGCTGATTAATTAGATGAACTTGGGGGTGTAGTTGACTTTGTCGGACGACCGTCAATGGGGGCCCGGGCATAGTGCTCGCTCTGCTAAGGGTGGGTGCCGAGGTTCTTCGATTTGGTTTTGTTGGTCACCCACCTTAGGGAGGAGTACTATGTCTGTACGATTGGCAAAACCTAATGAGCAGCTATGCACCAGGGGAATCTTTGTAAAGGCTACGTAGTGTATCCCTGGCCACTCACCTTGGTAGTGAATATTGGGTCTTGCAAACCCAGGCTGGAAAGGGATCACGACTTGTGGGTAAAGTGTGCAACCTTTGCAGAGTGTTAGAAACTGGTATATCAGCCATGCTTATGGTTAAGAGCAGCCCTGAGATCCTCTTTGATTAGAATAACTTTGGATACTTTTGTGATGATGATTAATGGTGATGATTATAACTATGGTTTCTGGTATTTCCTCTTAGAGGGAGTACTTTTAGGTAATAACTAGGTTTAGTACTAAAACTTGGCTTTTCTACTAATAATAAGTACCTGACCAACTAAAAGCAACTTCTTTAACCTTAACCCCATATGCAGCTAGTCCACTTTAGCCAAATGGGACATTTGCTCAGTACGTTGATGTGTACTCACCCTTGCTTTAAAAAACCTCCAACCCTAGGTTGTCCCCATTGCAATCAGTGCTCAAGAGGAGATGAAGGCAACATGGAGGACTTTGAAGAGTTTCAGGACTACGATGAGTTCTAGTCGTGTTTAGTGGCAACCCCTAGTCAACTGCCTGTGAAGGCCTTATCTGCTACGTTTCGTATTCTGCACTTTGATTATGATAATGACTATGTAAAGTTAATGACTCTGTGTATATCTTAGACATCTTGACATAATAAAGTACTATTTTTGCTATTATTTTGAGCAATGTGTGATGATGTCCAACTATGTAATCGCTGTGTACATGAGTTTCTGATCCTAGCACATACATGGTTCGCATTTGGTTTTCCTTCCAAAATCGGGTGTGACATTGTGATATCCTGGCACCTGGGATGGTGATATCCTGGTCCAAGGCTTAATAGAATTAATAGAATATCCATACCAACAAGGTGCATCTCCTTTTTTGGAAGCCTATATCGAAAGAACCTCCAAGTTAAGCGTGCTTGGCTTAGAGCAATTTGGGATGGATGACCGAGTGGGAAGTTATCTCGGGTGCGCATGAGTGAGGACAAAGTGCGCACAAAAGAGTCGTGTTGGTCTGTGGGGACGATATTTGATCCTAGAGAGGTGCCAGGAGTAAGTACCGCTGGTCCTGGGATTGGACGGGGTGTTACATGTGGTATCAGAGCCGACCCTCACGGTTTCACGGGCGTGTGTGGGTTAGGGGTTCGGGTATATGGCGCATGGCGCATGTGGGTCCGGAGTGGTCACATGGCATGGCATATGATGACACTAGACACATAGACATGGCTAAGAGGGGAGGTTCCTGGATTGGGGTTGACCGATGAGGACTTCAGTCTTCTAAGGGGAGTGGATTGTGATATCTTGGCCCAAGGCTTAATAAAATTAATAGAGTATCCATACCAACAAGGTGCATCTTCTTTTTTGGAAGCCTATCTCAAAAGAATCTCCAAGTTAAGTGTGCTTGGCTTGGAGCAATTTGGGATGGGTGACCGGCCGGGAAGTTTTCTCGCGTGCGCATGAGTGAGGATAAAGTGCGCACAAATGACTCGTGTTGGTTTGTGGGGACAATATTTGGCCCTAGAGAGCTGCCAGGAGTAAGTACCACTAGTCCAGGGATTGGACGGGGTGTTACAAACAGTTTCTTGAACCAACGCTGCAATGACTGCAGTGTGGGAAGCAGCTACATACAATAGAAATGGGGATTCTGATGAAGGTGGAGTCAAGGTTGTCAATTGTATAAGATAATGTTTCAAATCTTCGAAGGCCTTTTGTTGGGCCGGCCCCCATTGAAAAACTTCGGCTGACTTTAGCACTTCGAAGAATGGTAGATTTCTTTCTACTGATCTTGAAATAAATCTATTCAATGATGCCAGCCTGCCTATCAATCTTTGAGCACCTTTTCTTGACTTTGGGGGTTCCATCCTAAGTATAGCTTCTATTTTGTTTGGGTTAGCTTCAATCCCCTTTGTTGATACTAGACATCCAAGGATTTTTTTTTCTTTCTTTACCCCGAAGACACATTTTTCTGGGTTTAACTTGAGGCCACCCTTTCTGAAAATGGCAAATGTTTATTGCAGATCAGTAATGTGATTTTCTTGCTTTGTACTTTTGACTATGATATCATCAACATATGTCAAAACATTCCTGCAAATTTAAGTGCAGAGAACCTTGGAAATCATCCTCCTGAAGCTTCCTCTAGCATTCTTGAGCCCCTCAGGCATCCGAAGATAGCAATATGTTCCACTGGGGGTTATGAAGCTTGTTTTGGGCTCATCTTCTTTTTAATCCAAATCTGAAGATAGCCTGAGTAACAGTCTAGCTGGCTCATAAGCTTCAAAGTGGCTGATGCATCTATGTGGGAGTCTATTCTTGGCAAGGGAAATTCATCCTTCGGACACGCCTTATTAAGATCTATGAAGGCGATGCACATTCTCCAATTTCCATTGACCTTCTTTACCATCATAGTGTTGGCTAGCCATTCTGGGTATGTCACCTCTCTGATCACTCCAGCACTAAGGAGTCCTTTAACTTTGTTTCTTGCACCTTCGGCTTTATCATCTGACAGCTTTCGAAGCTTCTGCTTCCTCGGTTTGATGGTTGCGTCTACATTGAGAGAGTGCTTGATGACATCTCTGTTGATGAGAGCACCTAGAGGGGGGAGGTGAATAGGTGATCCCCTAAAATTCAAGACTAAACAACACAAACTTGGACTGATGTTAGGTTAGTGAAAGCTAAGACCAAGTTTGAGAGAGGAGAATGAGTGGAGACAACTTATTCACTTAATTTCTCTTCACTAGAGGAGTATTAAACTTAGAGCAATTATGTGAATAGAAGTAGAGAGAATCCTACAAGATTAAAGACAAGTGGCACAGAAATTTTTATCCCATGGTTCGGCCAAGTAGAACACTTGCCTAGTCCTCGTTGTGGCATCCCACGGACGAGGGTTGCACTCAACCCCTTTCAAGTGATCCAAAGATCAACTTGAATACCACGGTTCTCTTTATCTCAAGTATATCCCTTTGTGAGAAATCTCCACACTTTGGAGTCTCTCACGCCTTACACAAAAGATCTCGAATGAGCGTAGGAGTAAGGAGGGAATAGCAATACACACAAAAGCGAGAGTCACAGCACTAACATGCACACAAGAAAGACCGAGCACACGAAAGCAGCACAACGGAGTTACAACTCAGAAAATTGCTCGAATCTCTATCACAGTGAATCAAATGCGCGAATGCAAGGTCTCGGCGTCTTAGGATGTTTAGGAGGTGCTTGGTGTTCTGTTCCATGCACCTAGGGATCCCTTTTATAACTCCAAGGCAGCTAGGAGCCATTGGAGCTCCATTTGGAAGGCAATAGTTGGCTTCTGTCCATGGACGCACCGGACAGTCCGGTGCCCCACCGGACAGTAAACAGTGCACGATCTCCTTCCTTTTCTAGCGAAGCTGACCATTGCAGCCATGACCCCTTGGCACACCAGATAGTCTGGTGGAACACCAGACAGTCCGGTGCGGCCTGGTGATTGTTGGCGCGGTCCACGCGTCGTCCGCTGATTGCGTTGTCGACCGTTGGCGAGGGCGTGGCTGGCACACTAGACAGTTTGGTGAATTATAGTGGTGGCTTCCTCATCTTTGCCTAGAGCAGCGAGTTCATCGCGCACGCCAGCCTAAGCACCAGACACTATCTAGCACAGACCGGACTGTCCGGTGCACCGTAGGCTGGTGCAAGTCTGGCTGGACTTATTCAAACTTCTTCAATCCATTTTCTCTTGTTATTTGTCAAGGTTCCTAGCACTTAGAGGAATATGTTAGTACCAAAAAACAATTCACTAAGTGTAGAGTCATACCTTGATTCTTGTTTTGCATCTCTTTGACACATAGCACATATCAACCAAAACATTATGTGTTGGACATCTAATCACCAAAACATTTATAGAAATGGCCCAAGGGCACATTTCCCTTTCAATCTCCCCCTTTTTGGTGATTTATGCCAACACATTAAAAGCAACTCAAAATGCAACAACATTTTCAACAATAAGCTAAAGAGTGCAAATTTGAAGACCAAATCATCTCACATAGGATTTGGCATATTTGGATCACTTTTGCCACCACTTGGTTTATTTTCACAAAACAAACTCTTTTTCCTATTTCTATGTTAGAAACACTTGTTTTGGCAAATCAAAAGATATTTCAAGAGTAAATTTGATCAAGTGCTAAACCCCCCCCCCCTTTCCCATAATCAAATATCTCCCCCATAAGAGAACAATTTTTGCAATAAGAGGGTTTTTTATCAATCACCATGAATCTAACACTAAAATTTTGAAATTCACAAGTGGTTGGTTCATCTAGGTGCTTTGGCCTTAATTTCTCCCCCTTTGGCATTAAGCACCAAAACAGGAGAACTAGTTGGCCCTATAACCTCATTGCCTCACCAAAATGTCAAATAAGATCAAAAGGCAACGAGAACACAAATAAGAACTTGGGACAAGATACATTGATACGGAATGCAGTGGAAGCCATTTCTTTGTCCAAGTTCACATTTTCCCTTTCAATTCATCTTTGAGACTGTGTAAGAAAGTACTCAAGCAAATATGTTAGTCTCAAAGGATCAAGTTGTAGTACATCCTCCCCCTAAATATGTGCATCATGTGCATAGGGACGTGTGAGGTCCGAGGATGACTTGTACAACTTGAGCACCAAAAATAAGCATGTAAAGACATTAATGCTTAAAGTAGCATAAAACACATGTATGCTATAGATCAATCCAAGTTCCACGAATCTGCAAAACCTTTTCTCATCTAAAGGCTTGGTGAAGATATCGGCTAGCTTGTTCTCGGTGCTAATATGATAAATATTGATATCTCCCCTTTGCTGGTGGTCTCTCAAAAAGTGATGTCGGATGTCTATGTGCTTAGTGCGGCTGTGTTCAATAGGATTATCCGCCAAACAGATTGCACTCTCATTATCACATAGGAGTGGGACTTTGCTTAGATTGTTGCCAAAGTCCCAGAGGGTTTGCCTCATCCAAAGTAGTTGCGCGCAACACTGTCCTGCGGCAATATACTCGGCCTCAGCGGTGGATAGGGCAACAGATGTTTGCTCCTTAGAGCTCCAAGACACCAGGGACCTTCCTAGAAACCAACATGTCCCTGATGTGCTCTTCCTATCAACCTTGCATCCGGCATAGTCGGAAACTGAATATCTGATTAAGTCAAAGGTAGACCCCTTTGGATCCTAGATCCCGAAGCAAGGCATAGAAACCAAATATCTAAGAATTTGCTTAATGGCCACAAGGTGACATTCCTTGGGGTCGGTTTGAAATCTAGCACACATGCGTACGCTTAGCATAATATTCGGTCTACTAGCACAAAGATAAAGTAAAGAACATACATTGACCGGTATGCGTTTTGATCAATGGACTTACCTCCTTTGTTGAGGTCTAGGTGTCCATCCATTCCCATTGGTGTCTTTATGGGCTTTGCATCCTTCATCCCAAACCATTTTAGTAAGTGATGGGTGTACTTCGTTTAAGAGATTAAGGTCCCTTCCTTGAGTTGCTTCACTTGGAATCCAAGGAAGTAGTTCAACTAGCCCATCATAGACATCTCGTATTTTTGCATCATCACCCTGCTAAACTCCTCACAAGACTTTTGATTAGTAGAACCAAATATTATGTCATGGACATATATTTGGCGTACAAATAGATCACCATTACAAGTCTTAGTAAAGAGAGTAGGATCAGCTTTCCCAACTTTGAAAGCATTAGAAATAAGAAAATCTCTAAGGCATTCATACCATGCTCTTGTGGCTAGCTTAAGTCCATAGAGCGCCTTAGAGAGCCTATAGACGTGGTCAGGATACCTGTCATCCTCGAAGCCAGGGGGTAGTAGTGGATCGTTTGACAAAAGCTGCCCATTTCATACCAGTCAAGACCACCTACAACAGTGCGGTGTTAGCCGAACTGTACATGGCTCAGATTGTGTGCTTGCATGGTGTTCCGAAGAAGATAGTATCAGATAGAGGCACTCAGTTCACCTCTCATTTTTGGCAGCAGTTGCATGAAGCTTTGGGCACACATTTGAAGTTCAGCTCATCTTACCACCCGTAGATAGATGGTCAAACAGAGAGGACCAATCAGATTCTTGAGGATATGTTAAGGGCTTGTGCTTTGCAGGATAAGATAGGTTGGGACAGGAGGTTACCGTATGCAGAATTCTCTTACAATAACAGCTTTCAGGCCAGTCTGAAGATGTCACCATTTGAAGCGCTTTATGGGAGGAATTGCAGAACTCCATTGCACTAGGACCAACCTGGTGAAAGACAGGTGTTCGGTCCAGATATTTTGCTTGAAGCCGAAGAGAACATCAGAATGGTCCGAGAGAATTTGAAGGCAGCGCAGTCCAGACAGCGAAGCTATCCTGACACTAGAAGAAGAGAACTCAGTTTTGAAGTGGGAGACTATGTTTATTTGAATGTGTCACCTATCAGAGGAACCAAAAGGTTTGGAGTCAAAGGCAAGCTAGCACCTCGATATATTGGGCCGTATCAGATTCAAGCAAGACGTGGAGAAGTGGCATATCAACTCAGTTTACTGGAGACCCTGTCAGCTGTGCATGATGTGTTCCATGTGTCTGAGTTGAAGAAATGCTTGAGAGTGCCAGAAGAGTAGTTGCTAGTAGAAGATCTTGAAGTTCAAGAAGATCTAACTTATATTGAGAAGCCAACTCAAATTCTGGAGACATCAGATTGAGTCACCCAGAGAAGTACCATCAGGATGTGCAAAGTCAAATGGGGTCACCACTCAGAAGAAGAAGCAACTTTGGAACGAGAAGATGATTTGAAAGCCAAGTACCCTAAGCACTTTGCTAACCAGCCCTAAATCTCGAGGGTGAGATTCTTTTATGGGGATAGGTCTGTAACACCATGATTTTGGGGGTATAAAATTTCTTTCTAATTACCACCCAAAATTAGGTGTTACTCTTCTCTCTCTCACTCTAGGTTCTATCTCTCTCTAGATTTTCCCTCCCTTTTTCCTTTTTAAGTAGAATTAGCTTAAGTTAGGGAGATTTAATTATTTATTTTGCCGAAAACATTTTTTGGGTCATGACATGTTGCATCATGCTGAGATTAAAATATTCCTTGAAGTGTTGCACATGGTTGAATTTGTTTGAATTTGAAACCTAGTTTGAATTTGGAATTTAAAACCCTAGAGAAAAGAAATAGAAAAGGAATTAGAAAATTCAGAGAAAAAGAAAAAAGGGAAAGCAGCCCAGCCAGCCTAGCTCGGCCCAGCAGGCCACGCGCCCGCACGCCCGCGCTGCTTGACAGGCGGGGTCCGCCTATCAGGCGGTGTGGGCGCGCGGGCGCATGGTCTAACTGCAGTGTGGGAAGCAGCTACATACAATAGCAATGGGTATTCTGATGAAGGTGGAGTCAAGGTTGTCAACTGTATAAGATAATGTTTCAAATCTTCGAAGGCCTTTTGTTGGGCCGGCCCCATTCAAAAACTTCGGCTGACTTTAGCACTTCGAAGAATGGTAGATTTCTTTCTACTGATCTTGAAATAAATCTATTCAATGATGCCAGCCTGCCTATCCATCTTTGAGCACCTTTTCTTGACTTTGGGGGTTCCATCCGAAGTATAGCTTCTATTTTGTTTGGGTTAGCTTCAATCCCCTTTGTTGATACTAGACATCCAAGGATTTTTTTCTTTCTTTACCCTGAAGACACATTTTTCTGCGTTTAACTTGAGGCCACCCTTTCTGAAATTGGCAAATGTTTCTTGCAGATCAGCAATGTGATTTTCTTGCTTTGTACTTTTGACTATGATATCATCAACATATGTCAAAACATCCCTACCAATATAAGTGCAGAGAACCTTGGAAATCATCCTCCTGAAGCTTCCTCTAGCATTCTTGAGCCTCTCAGGCATCCGAAGATAGCAATAAGTTCCACTAAGGGTTATGAAGCTTGTTTTGGGCTCATCTTCTTTTTCATCCAAATCTGAAGATAGCCTGAGTAACAGTCTAGCTGGCTCATAAGCTTCAAAGTGGCTAACGCATCTATGTGGGAGTCTATTTTTGGCAAGGGAAATTCATCCTTCGGACACACCTTATTAAGAACTATGAAGTCGATGCACATTCTCCACATTTCATTGACCTTCTTCACCATCAAAGTGTTGGCTAGCCATTCTGGGTATGTCACCTCTCTGATCACTCCAGCACTAAGGAGTCCTTTAACTTCGTTTCTTGCACCTTCGGCTTTATCATCTGACATCTTTCGAAGCTTCTGCTTCCTTGGTTTGATGGTTGTGTCTACATTGAGAGAGTTCTCGATGACATCTCTGTTGATGAGAGCACCTAGAGGGGGGGTGAATAGGTGATCCCCTAAAATTCAAGACTAAACAACACAAACTTGGACTAATATTAGGTTAGTGAAAGCTAAGACCAAGTTTGAGAGAGGAGAATGAGTAGAGACAACTTCTTCACTTAATTTCTCTTCACTAGAGGAGTATTAAACTTAGAGCAATTATGTGAATAGAAGTAGAGAGAATCGCACAAGATTAAAGACAAGTGGCACATAAATTTTTATCCCATGGTTCGGCCAAGTAGAACACTTGCCTAGTCCTCATTGTGGCATCCCACGGACGAGGGTTGCACTTAACCCCTTTCAAGTGATCCAAAGATCAACTTGAATACCACGGTTCTCTTTATCTCAAGTATATCCCTTTGTGAGAAATCTCCACACTATGGAGTCTCTCACGCCTTACACAAAAGATCTCGAATGAGCGCAGGAGTAAGGAGGGAATAGCAATACACACAAAAGCAAGAGTCACAACACTAACATGCACACAAGACAAGACTTAGCACACGAAAGCAGCACAACGGAGTTACAACTCAAAAAGTTGCTCGAATCTCTATCACAGTGAATCAAATGCGCGAATGTAAGGTCTCGGTGTCTTAGGATGTTCAGGAGGTGCTTGGTGTTCTGTTCCATGCGCCTAGGGGTCCCTTTTATAACTCCAAGTTAGGTAGGAGCCATTGGAGCTCCATTTGGAAGGCAATAGTTGGCTTCTGTCCATGGGTGCACCGGACAGTCCGGTGCCCCACCGGACAGTAAACAGTGCACGATCTCCTTCCTTTTCTGGTGAAGCTGACCATTGCAGCCATGACCCCATTGGCACACCGGATAGTCTGGTGGAACACCAGACAGTCCGATGCGGCCTAGTGATCGTTGGTGAGGTCCACGCGTCGCCCGCTAATTGCGCTGCCGACCGTTGGCGAGGGCGCGGCTGGCACACCAGACAGTCTGGTGAATTATAGTCGTGGCTTCCTCATCTTTGCCTGAGAGCAGCGAGTTCATCGCACACGCCAGCCTGAGCACCAGACACTATCTGGCACAGACCGGACTGTCCGGTGCACCGCAGGCTGGTGCAAGTCTGGCTGGACTTAGGAAAACTTCTTCAATCCATTTTCTCTTATTATTGTCAAGGTTCCTAGCACTTAGAGGAATATGTTAGTACCAAAAAACAATTCACTAATTGTAGAGTCATACCTTGATTCTTGTTTTGCATCTCTTTGACACATAGCACATATCAACCAAAACATTATGTGTTGGACATCTAATCACCAAAACATTTATAGAAATGGCCCAAGGGCACATTTCCCTTTCAATCTCCCCCTTTTTGGTGATTTATGCCAACACATTAAAAGCAACTCAAAATGCAACAACATTTTCAACAATAAGCTAATGAGTGCAAATTTGAAGACCAAATCATCTCACATAGGATTTGGCATATTTGGATCACTTTTGCCACCACTTGGTTTATTTTCACAAAACAAACTCTTTTTCCTATTTCTATGTTAGAAACACTTGTTTTGGCAAATCAAAAGATATTTCAAGAGTAAATTTGATGAAGTGCTAAAAACACCCCCTTTTCCCATAATCAAATTCTCCCCCATAAGAGAACAATTTTTGCAATAAGTGGGTTTTTTTTATCAATCACCATGAATCTAACACTAAAATTTTGAAATTCACAAGTGGTTGGTTCATCTAGGTGCTTTGGCCTTAATTTCTCCCCCTTTGGCATTAAGCACCAAAACAGGAGAACTAGTTGGCCCTATAACCTCATTGCCTCACCAAAATGTCAAATAAGATCAAAAGGCAACGAGAACACAAATAAGAACTTGGGACAAGATACATTGATACAGAATGCAGTGGAAGCCATTTCTTTGTCCAAGTTCACATTTTCCCTTTCAATTCAACTTTGAGACTGTGTAAAAAAGTACTCAAGCAAATATGTTAGTCTCAAAGGATCAAGTTGTAGTACATCCTCCCCCTAAATATGTGCATCATGTGCATAGGGACGTGTGAGGTCCGAGGATGACTTGTACAACTTGAGCACCAAAAATAAGCATGTAAAGACATTAATGCTTAAAGTAGCATAAAACACATGTATGCTATAGATCAATCCAAGTTCCACGAATCTGCAAAACCTTTTCTCATCTAAAGGCTTGGTGAAGATATAGGCTAGCTGGTTCTCGGTGCTAATATGATAAATATTGATATCTCCCCTTTGTTAGTGGTCTCTCAAAAAGTGATGTCGGATGTCTATGTGCTTAGTGCAGCTGTGTTCAACAGGATTATCCGCCAAACAGATTGCACTCTCATTATCACATAGGAGTGGGACTTTGCTTAGATTGTAGCCAAAGTCCTAGAGGGTTTGCCTCATCCAAAGTAGTTGCGCGCAACACTGTCCTGCGGCAATATACTCGACCTCAGCGGTGGATAGGGCAACAGATGTTTGTTCCTTAGAGCTCCAAGACACCAGGGACCTTCCTAGAAACCAACATGTCCCTGATGTGCTCTTCCTATCAACCTTGCATCCGGCATAGTCGGAATCTAAATATCTGATTAAGTCAAAGGTAGACCCCTTTGGATCCTAGATACCGAAGCAAGGCATAGAAACCAAATATCTAAGAATTCGCTTAATGGCCACAAGGTGACATTCCTTGGGGTCAGATTGAAATCTAGCACAGATGCATACGCTTAGCATAATATTCGGTCTACTAGCACAAAGATAAAGTAAAGAACCTACATTGACTGGTATGCGTTTTGATCAATGGACTTACCTCCTTTGTTGAGGTCCAGGTGTCCATCCATTCCCATTGGTGTCTTTATGGGCTTTGCATCCTTCATCCCAAACCTTTTGAGTAAGTGATGGGTGTACTTCGTTTAAGAGATTAAGGTCCCTTCCTTGAGTTGCTTCACTTTGAATCCAAGGAAGTAGTTCAACTAGCCCATCATAGACATCTCGTATTTTTGCATCATCACCCTGCTAAACTCCTCACAAGACTTTTGATTAGTAGAACCAAATATTATGTCATCGACATATATTTGGCATACAAATAGATCACCATTACAAGTCTTAGTAAAGAGAGTAGGATCAGCTTTCCCAACCTTGAAAGCATTAGAAATAAGAAAATCTCTAAGGCATTCATACCATGCTCTTGGGGCTAGCTTAAGTCCATAAAGCGCCTTAGAGAGCCTGTAGACGTGGCCGGGATACCTGTCATCCTCGAAGCCAGGGGGTAGTAGTGGACCGTTTGACAAAAGCGGCCCATTTCATACCAGTCAAGACCACCTACAATAGTGCGGTGTTAGCCGAACTGTACATGGCTCAGATTGTGTGCTTGCATGGTGTTCCGAAGAAGATAGTATCAGATAGAGGCACTCAGTTCACCTCTCATTTTTGGTAGCAGTTGCATGAAGCTTTGGGCACACATTTGAAGTTCAGCTTATCTTACCACCCGTATGCAGATGGTCAAATAGAGAGGACCAATCAGATTCTTGAGGATATGTTAAGGGCTTGTGCTTTGCAGGATAAGATAGGTTGGGATAGGAGGCTACCGTATGCAGAATTCTCTTACAATAACAACTATCAGGCCAGTCTTAAGATGTCACCATTTGAAGCGCTTTATGGGAGGAATTGCAGAACTCCATTGCACTAGGACCAACCTGGTGAAAGACAGGTGTTTGGTCCAGATATTTTGCTTGAAGCCGAAGAGAACATCAGAATGGTCCGAGAGAATTTGAAGGCAGCGCAGTCCAGACAGTGAAGCTATGCTGACACTAGAAGAAGAGAACTCAGTTTTGAAGTGGGAGACTACGTTTATTTGAAGGTGTCACCTATCAGAGGAACCAAAAGGTTTGGAGTCAAAGGCAAGCTAGCACCTCGATATATCGGGTCGTATCAGATTCAAGCAAGACGTGGAGAAGTGGCATATCAACTCAGTTTACCGGAGACCCTGTCAGCTGTGCATGATGTGTTCCATGTGTCTGAGTTGAAGAAATGCTTGAGAGTGCCAGAAGAGTAGTTGCCAGTAGAAGATCTTGAAGTTCAAGAAGATCTGACTTATATTGAGAAGCCAACTCAAATTCTGGAGACATCAGATCGAGTCACCTAGAGAAGTACCATCAGGATGTGCAAAGTCAAATGGGGTCACCACTCAGAAGAAGAAGCAACTTGGGAATGAGAAGATGATTTGAAAGCCAAGTACCCTAAGCTCTTTGCTAACAAGCCCTGAATCTCGAGGGTGAGATTCTTTTAAGGGGGATAGGTCTGTAACACCCTGATTTTGGGGGTATAAAATTTCTTTCTAATTACCACCCAAAATCAGGTGTTACTCTTCTCTCTCTCACCCTAGGTTCTATCTCTCTCTAGATTTTCCCTCCCTTTTCTTTTTTAAGTAGAATTAGCTTAAGTTAGGGAGATTTAATTATTTATTTTGCCCAAAACATTTTTTGGGTCATGACATGTTGCATCATGCTGAGCTTAAAATATTCCTTGAAGTGTTGCACATGGTTGAATTTGTTTGAATTTGAAACCTAGTTTGAATTTGGAATTTAAAACCATAGAGAAAAGAAATAGAAAAGGAATTAGAAAATTCAGAGAAAAAGAAAAAAGGGAAAGCAGCCCAGCCAGCCTAGCTCGGCCCAGCAGGCCACGCGCCCGCGCGCCCGTGCCGCTTGACAGGCGGACCCCGCCTGTCAGCGGCAGCCCTCCCACGCGCGTGCGTTCACTCTCTCGCTCTCTACCAGTGGGGTTGATCTGTCTGCACCAGTTTTCCTTCGCCCGCGCTCCCTCTCTCTCTATCTCGTGGACTCGGATCGCCAGTCGTCGAGCCGTTGCTCCGAGCGTCCCTCTTTACTCTCTTTGCGCCGTGGGCCAACCATGCCACCTCCGCCCCTTCCGCGCTCGCCATGGACCGGTGCGTGCGCACTCACGCACGTCGCCGGATTTCTCGGCTATGACGCCCGCCCACGCGCCCAGCCCCCTTCTTAGAGCCCCGCCAGTGCCCCACCCTCGCCCCCTCGCCTCATTTCACTTAGCATCGCCCTCTCTCGTGCTCTGCCCTCAGCCGCCAGCTGTCGCTGGAGACCCGCGGGCGCTTTCCCAGCCATCCAGTTCGCCGGAGACCGCACCAAGCCTCTCCGAGCTCCGCACCGAGGTGAGACACCCGTCCCCGTGCTCAATTTCCCCTATTGCGCCCAGCGTTCAGTCAATTTCACCATTGCCGATGCTCGGCCACGGCGGTCCGCCACGCTCGCGCGGTGGTCGACCGATTTAGCCTGGTTTAGTTCCCCAGAGTTAGTCCCTAAGGTGCATCTATCTCTGCTGAAGTTAGCCAAGGCCATAGCGCGCCTTAAGCCCCCCTCCCCGTGGCCGGAATGCCTCACCGGAGTTTCTCTGGCCCGCCCGAGGCTCTCTCACCACTGTTCTCCCCTCTCTGCCCGTGGATTCATGGCCTCTTACCCGCCATCGAGTTCGCTGTGGCGCTCTCTTCCCCTCTGCCCATCTCCGGCGACCCCGTAGCCACCCTAGCTCGTGCTAGCCTCAACTCCGGCGACCTCACCACCGCGGAGAAGAGCGCAACCGCTTCGTGCACGTCTGTTTCCCCGGTCTGATTTCCTCCGTCCGATCTTGATCGTACGGCCCGGACCGCGAGATACCGCTTCGCGCACGCGCGCCTGACACACCCTGGCTTGCCTATCAGCGCCGCCTGTAGCCGCTCATCCTTCTCGATCTGATTTCCTCCGTCCGATCTTGATCGAATGGCTTGGACCCCCTCCGTCCGATCTTGATCGAACGGCCCGGACCCCAGGATATCGCTTCGCGCCCTCGCGCCCTGACTCCCTGGCCCGCCTGTCAGCGCCCAAGTCCCCTGGCGTTGGGCCCGCTCAGTCAGCGCGCTCTCCCCCTCTATCACTGATGTCCCTGGCCCGCCTGTCAGCGCCCACCCGCCCGCGCGCGCGCCCTCAGCCGCAGATCTAATCTCAGCCGTTGGTTTTAGCTCTGACGGTTAGATTCACCTAATACCCCTTCGCGCAGTAGTTTTCTTAAATAGACCCTCAGTTTATTGAAAATCAACCCGCCGTCCCTGGTTTTCGCACGTAGCCCCCTGTAATCTTGCAAATTTAGCCCTGGACTTCTAAATATTCGCAGATTTAGCCCTAATTTCATATTTTGAATTCCCAAACTTGTTTATTTCATAACTTTTGCATATGAACTCCAAATTTAGTGATTCAAATTACAAAATGTTCATAGAACTATTCTCTATCTAAATAAAATGGTTTCATTTATTGTCTGCACATTCTAATTTTTATGATTGAATATGAACTAATATAGATGTAGTTTTATTTATTTAATAAAATAAATAAAAGGAGAACCTTAGAGATTTAATCATGTTTAAATTTGTGAGATTAATGATAGGTATTACATGAGTTCATCTCTGTTCTAAATTATAGGTCATAATAAAATAAATTGATCTAGGATTATGTACATGTAAATAACACTTAGGAAAATAATAATTTATTTCCAAAAGAACTTAATTTATGTTATAGTTCATGTTATACTTTAAGTTCAGTATCCCTTATTTAGTAATGTGTCTTTTTAAGATGTGTTCTAGTGTTTGTATCTGTTTGGTGTGCTGTTCATTTGTACTTTCCAAATGTATTGAAAGCATGCTCGCTTTATTTAGACAACGAGCAGTCCGAGATTCCTAATTGTGTTATTGGAGACCTCCCTGAGCAACAACCTGGTGAAGGCAAGTGTCCTTTGACCTATTATGTCCTACATACTTTATAATTCACTGTCCCATGAAATCTAAGGATTGACTAGCTTTCTATTTACCTTAACCTTGTTTACCATTTGGGTTATCATGGTTAGCATGTTGCTATTGCTCTAACTTAATCAATGAACATGATGTGAACATTTATGATACGATACTGTTATCCCGATTATGTGGACGATATTGTGATACCTTAGGGGGCTCATGCCTTTTTCCTGAGTACCTCTCCGTAAGGACCTGTTCGTAGAGTGACCACCCGGGATAACAGTACAACCATGAGGGTGGAATGGGATGCCCTTAGCTGATTAATTAGATGAACCTGGAGGTGTAGTTGGCTTTGTCGTGCTCGCTCTGCCAAGATTGGGGTGCAGAGGTTCTTTCGATTTGGTTGTTAGACACCCACCTTGGGGAGGTGTACTGCATTTGTACGACTGGCGAAACCTAACGAGCAGCTATGCACCAGAGGAGTCTTTGTAAAGGCTATGTAGTGTATCCCTGGCCATTCACCTTGGTAGTGAAGATCGGGTCTGTACAACCCAGGCTGAAAAGGGATCATGACTTGTGGGTAAAGTGTACAACCTCTGCAGAGTGTTAAAAACTGGTATATCAGCCGAGCTCACGGTTAAGAGCAGCCTTGGGATCCTCTTTGATTAGAAGAACTCTGGATACTTTTGTGATGATGATTAACAATGATGCTATAAAATCTGATCTCTGGTATTTCCTCATTTGAGGAAGTACTTTTGGGTAATAACTGGGTTTATTACTAAAAGTTGGCTCTACTAATAATAATAAATACTTGAACTTAAAAGCAACTGCTCAACCTCAACCCCCACATATAGCTAGTCCACTTTAGCCAAACGGGGCATTTGCTTAGTATGTTGATGTGTACTCACCCTTGCTTTACAAACCACCCCACCCCAGGTTGTCCCCACTATACTTAGTGCTCAGGAGGTGATGCTGGCAACATGGAAGATTTCGAGGAGTTTCAGGACTACGACGAGTTCTAGTTCTTTCTTAGTGGCAACCCCCAGTCAGCTACCTGTGTAGGCTTAACATCTACATTTCATATTTCCGCACTTTGATATTTATGTTGAACATTGGTTATGTATTAGACTATGTGGATGTCTTGGACATCTTGATGTAATAAAGTACCTTCCCGCTATTTATTTCGAGCATTGTGTGATGATGTCCAATTATGTAATCACTGTGTACGTGAGTTTCTGATCCTGGCACGTACATGGTTCGCATTCGGTTTGCCTTCCAAAACCGGGTGTGACATAAGTGGTATCAAAGGCTTGCTGACTGTAGGACCGCTAACCAAGACTAGAATGGTCGCCCTAAGGACTATAGACCCCCACTCTTACCTTGACCTCATTGTCTTTTCGAAAGTTGGTCATCTTGACCAACTCTATGTTGTTTTACCTATCTCAAAAAGTTTTGTCTCACTTTTCTTTCTGTTTTCTTTCTGGTCTCATAGTTCTACTCTTACTCTTGTGCTTACGATGTCTTTGTAGATGGCTCGTCTTAGGTGCACTGCACGTAAGTATGTGATCCCCTTTTTGCCTTCTTGCCTGGCAGAGCGTCCACTGCGTCACATAGTGTCAGGTCAGTCCAGTCATCTGGAGAGACTGCATCGTCGCCTGCACGAGAAGTAGGAGCGCCGACGCTAGAAGCAGGAGCAGGAGCAGCAGGACCCTTCCCCCTTGCCTCAGCAGGAGGTGGAGCCTGAGAGGCTGCCTTCCCCTGCACCTCAGCCAGAGATGTCCCCTGCACCACCATAGGGCATCCCGGCTGCTGGAGTTGACCCTGTTAGAGATGGAGATGACGACGACGCCGATGGCAGTTCGAGCCACGGCATGGAGCTCTCGGAAGAGCCGAAGGGATGGATCGCTAGACCCATCACTCGTGACGCTGCTCGTGGGTGTCACTTCCATGACGCTCTCGATACCCTATTGCGTCGGGTCTTCGATCGACACACCTGGTCTATCGAGTACCATTGTGTAGTCTACCAGCATCGTCGTAGGCTATACCCGGACCAGTGGGAAGCTACTTGCCTGGTGCGCCGTCCGGACGATGATCTCTGGGGTGTAGAGGCCTTCTCAGAGCACTATTCTGTCACTGAGAGGGACACTATCGAGGTAGCCATGCAAGATGCAGCACGGCGAGCACTTTCTCAGTATTGCTCATTGTTCAGCGGGGTAGCTCACGGCCTCGACCTGAAGTACTACCATCGCCGTTCGACCGGCAGTGCTGGAAGTGTGATTGTCTCATCAGTGGGTGAGGGCAATCCCAGGCTGAGCAGCATGGTCAACTTGGTCGTCGTGCTCAACACAGAGTTGGACCACGCCCTTGACGAGCTGGGCAAGGTTCATGTGGAGGTTGTGGAATTGCGTGCTGAGTGCGCTGCATGCCACTATCTGGATGGTGGTTCTCCCGCCCCTGTCGGGATTCAGCACCCTTACCATTCACCACCCCATGGTCGCTTCGACTATGGTACCCCAGACTGCAGGACCCGGATAGATTTGGATCCTTAGATCGACAAAATCAGAGTCTGTAATAATGCTTAGTTCAGTGTCTTAGTCTTGCCAGTCTTAGTCAGAGTTAGTTTGCTTATCTTGTGTTGGATGCTTGTTATGATGGACATGTACTTAAGTTGGATCTTTGTAATGATTGTCACCAAGGTGTGGGTATCCCCTGCAACTTGGTGTACTTATTAATAAAGTCAGTCATTTAGTTGGGTAATCCATTTACTTCCACTTTCCTCTTTATTTGAGAAGCTATCAGTGAAGATGGTCAATTGTTCAGTGCTATGATGATATTCTATACATATTTTCTTATGCTGAAAGACTGCAGAGTCAGATTTGATATATGTGTGATTTCTACAGTTGTCTGAGAACAGGCGCAGAGGTGCGAGGCGTGCTCAGCCAGAGCAGCAGGCACCCCAAGAAGAGGCAGCTTCGCAGCAGCAGTTGCCACCGCCACCCCTGATGACTATTGAGCAAATGTTCTTGATGTAGACCCAAGCAGTCCAGGCAATTGGTCAGACCTTAGCAGCTATGCAGCAGATGCAACAGCAACCACCACCACCTAAGCCTCTAGTGCAAGTTCAGATGCCACAAGCGCCCAGAGACAAGCGGGCAGAGTTCATGAGGGGCCATCCACCTATTTTTGCCCACTCTGCTGATCCCATGGATGCCAAAGATTGGCTGCGTACTGTGGAACGTGAGTTGCACACTGCCCAGTGCAACGATCAGGAGAAGGTGTTGTATGGTCCCCGACAGCTGAGGGGAGCAGCCCAGTCTTGGTGGGAGTCACCACCCATGCCAACCCTGAAGCCATTACTTGGGAAGAATTCAAGGACAACTTCCGTCTCTACCATGTGCCCAAGGGACTGATGACAGTATGGAAGGAGGAGTTTCTCGCTTTGAAGCAAGGTCCCCTGTTTGTTAGTGAGTACAGGGACAAATTTCTGGAGCTGTCACGTTATGCCCAGAGGATGTGAACATGGATGCCAAGAGGCAGCACCGTATTTTTAGAGGATTGGTTGATCCCCTCCACTATCAACTGATGAACCACACCTTCCCTACCTTCCAGCATCTGATCGACAGAGCAATCATGACTGAAAGGAAGCGTCGAGAAATGGAGGACATGAAACACAAGATTGGTGGATCCCAAGTCGGGAGTAGCAGTCATCCTCGCTATTCAGGCAACCCACCTCAGCCATTCAAGCAAGGTCACTAGCACCAGCACCAGCATCAGCGTCAGAACTAGCAGCAGCAGTACCAGAGGCAGTTTCCTCAGCAGCAGCAGTACCGTCAGAACAACCAGCAAGGAGGAAATCAATACCAGCTTCAGAGCAATCAGGCAGCTCGTCTTCCTACCCCAGCAACCAACCAGAACAACCAAGTAGCATCAGTGCAAGGAGGAAGTCGTGCATGTTTCTACTGTGGGGAACAAGGCTATTGGGCAAATCATTGCCCAAAGAAAGCAGCTCAGCAGCAACCAGCTCCCAATGCCCCAGTCAGACAGAATGCAATGCAGCAAGGAGGCAACAACCGTGGGCAATCTCATGTCCAGTATGGAAAGGTGAACCACTTGGAAGCCGACACAGTCCAGGAGTGGCACTAGGTATGTTTTCAGTCAAGTACCATTCTGCAAATGTCTTATTTGATACTAGAGCAACACATTTTTTTATGACTGCATCATGGGTAGAAACACATAATATATCAGTAGCACCCATGTATCCACCTATGAGAGTTAGTTCAATTGGTGGAAGACCCAAACAGATAGATTTTGCCCTAGTGCAAGAGTTCAAATAAGGGGGATAGAGTTCCCCGCTGATTTAGTAGTTATGGATAACCAGGATAAAACTATAGATGTCATCCTAGGGATGAATTGGTTAACCAAGTATCAAGCCAGTCTTAGCTGTGATAAGAGAACAGTGAAGTTAGTGTCCCTATCTGGAGAAGAAGTGTTAGTAGAGTTGGTCTTGTCTGGACCAAGAAAGGGAAGCTGTCACCAAGTCACCGCCCACATTGAGGAGATTAAACCATCAGAAGCTATCAGTGTAGTATCAGATTTCCCAGATGTGTTTCCCAAGGAGTTACCAGGTATGCCACCTAAAAGGAAGGTTGAATTCACCATAGAGCTTATACCAGGCACTGCCTCTATCTCCAAGAGAGCCTATCAAGTGTCCGGACCAGAGTTGGTGGAACTCAAGAAACAGATCGATGAGTTGTTAGAGAAAGGCTACATCAAACTGAGTACCTCACCTTGGGCAGCCCTAGTGCTATTTGTGGAGAAGAAGGATGGAACAAAGAGGATGTGCATTGACTACAGATCCTTGAATGAAGTTACTATCAAGAACAAGTACCCTCTGCCCAGAATTGAAGATTTATTTGATCAATTGAGAGGAGCCAGTGTTTTCTCGAAGATAGATCTAAGGTCAGGCTACCATCAGCTTATAATCCGACCTTCGGATATACCGAAGGCAGCATTCATCACCAAGTATGGACTATATGAGTTCACGTTATGTCATTCGGTTTGACGAATGCACCATCATACTTCATGTATTTGATGAACAGTGTGTTCATGGACTACCTCGACAAGTTCGTAGTGGTATTCATCAAAGATATCCTTATATATTCCCAGAATGAGCAAGAGCACGAGGAGCATTTGAGGAAAATACTTTTAGAGGCTACGAGATTGTCAGCTGTATGCCAAGCTTAGCAAGTGCGAGTTCTGGATTAGTGAAGTCCTATTCTTGGGTCACATTATAAACCAAGAGGGATTGGCTGTGGATCCAAAGAAGGTAACAGGTATCTTAGACTAGAAAGCACCAAAAGATGTTCGAGGAATCAGGAGTTTCATCGGAATGGCCGGTTATTATCGGCGTTTCATTGAAGGTTTCTCCAAGATTCCTAGGCCAATGACAGCCTTGTTGGCAAAGAAGGTTGAGTTCAAGTGAACCCCAGCATGCCAGATGTCTTTTGAGACATTGAAGGAGAAGTTGACAATGGCACCAGTACTGATTCTGCCAGATGTTCACAAGCCATTCTCAGTATATTGTGATGCTTGGTACACCGGACTGGGATGTGTGTTGATGCAGGAAGGGAGAGTAGTGGCATACTCATCCCGACAATTGAAAGTTCATGAGAAGAATTATCCTACTCATGATCTAGAATTAGCAGCCGTGGTTCATGCATTGAAGACCTGGAGGCATTACCTATATGGACAGAAGTGTGACATCTACACGAATCATAAGAGTCTTAAGTACATATTCACTCAGTCAGAGTTAAACATGAGGCAGCGAAGATGGCTAGAGTTAATCAAAGACTATGAGCTGGAGATTCATTATCACCGAGGCAAAGCAAATGTGGTTGCAGATGCTCTTAGCAGGAAGGGTCAAGTCAATATGTTGGCCGCTCGCCCGATGCCGTATGAGCTAGCGAAGGAATTTGATAGATTGAGTCTCGGATTTCTGAACAACACCCAAGGGGTGATAATTGAGTTGGAACCCACTCTAGAGCAAGACATCAGGAAGGGTCAGAAGGATGATGGGAAGATCAATGAGATCCGGCAGCTAATCATAGATGGAAAAGGCAAGGATTTCCGTGAAGATGCAGAAGGAGTGGTATGGTTCAAGGACAGATTATGTGTTCCCGATATCAAATTGATCTGGGAACAGATTCTCAAGGCAGCCCATGAGGCAGCATACTCTATACACCCTGGTAGTGAGAAGATGTACCAAGACCTGAAGAAAAGATTCTGGTGGTACGGCATGAAAAGAGAAATAGCAGAGTATGTGGTAGTATGTGACAGTTGTCAGAGGATTAAAGCAGAACATCAGAGGCCTGCAGGTTTGTTGCAGCCATTGCAGATTCCTCAGTGGAAATGGGATGAGATCGAAATGGACTTTATAGTCGGTTTGCCCCGCACTCGTACTGGTTATGACTCCATCTGGGTAGTAGTGGACTGTTTGACAAAAGCGGCCCATTTCATACCAGTCAAGACCACCTACAACAGTGCTGTGTTAGCTGAACTGTACATGGCTCGGATTGTGTGCTTGCATGGTGTTCTGAAGAAGATAGTATCAGATAGAGGCACTCAGTTTACCTCTCATTTTTGGTAGCAGTTGCATGAAGCTTTGGGCACACATTTGAAGTTCAGCTCAGCATACCACCCGCAGACAGATGGTCAAACAGAGAGGACCAATCAGATTCTTGAGGATATGTTGAGGGCTTGTGCTTTGCAGGATAAGATTGGTTGGGATAGGAGGCTACCATATGCAGAATTCTCTTACAATAACAGCTATCAAGCCAGTCTGAAGATGTCACCATTTGAAGCGCTTTATGGGAGGAATTGTAGAACTACATTGCACTGGGACCAACCTGGTGAAAGACAGGTGTTCGGTCCAGATATTTTGCTTGAAGCCGAAGAGAACATCAGAATGCTTCGAGAGAATTTGAAGGCAGCACAGTCTAGATAGCGAAGCTATGCTGACACCAGAAGAAGAGAACTCAGTTTTGAAATGGGAGACTACGTTTATTTGAAGGTGTCACCTATCAGAGGAACCAAAAGGTTTGGAGTCAAAGGCTAGCTAGCACCTCGATATATCGGGCCGTATCAAATTCAAGCAAGACGTGGAGAAGTGGCATATCAACTCAGTTTACCGGAGACCCTGTCAGCTGTGCATGATGTGTTCCATGTGTCTGAGTTGAAGAAATGCTTGAGAGTGCCAGAAGACCAGTTGCCAGTAGAAGATCTTGAAGTTCAAGAAGATCTGACTTATATTGAGAAGCCAACTCAAATTCTGGAGACAGCAGATCGAGTCACCCGGAGGAGTACCATTAGGATGTGCAAAGTCAAATGGGGTCACCACTCAGAAGAAGCAACTTGGGAATGAGAAGAAGATTTGAAAGCCAAGTACCCTGAGCTCTTTGCTAACCAGCCCTGAATCTCGAGGGCAAGATTCTTTTAAGGGGGATAGGTCTGTAACACCCTGATTTTGGGGGTATAAAATTTCTTTCTAATTACCACCCAAAATCAGGTGTTACTCTTCTCTGTCTCACCCTAGGTTCTATCTCTCTCTAGATTTTCCTTCCCTTTTTTCTTTTTAAGTAGAATTAGCTTAAGTTAGGGAGATTTAATTATTTATTTTGCCTAAAACATTTTTTGGGTCATGACATGTTGCATCATGCTGAGCTTAAAATATTCCTTGAAGTGTTGCACATGGTTGAATTTGTTTGAATTTGGAATTTAAAACCCTAGAGAAAAGAAATAGAAAAGGAATTAGAAAATTCATAGAAAAAGAATAAAGGGAAAGCAGCCCAGCCGGCCCAGCCAGGCCACGCGCCCGCGCGTCCGCGCCACCTGACAGGCGGACCCCGCCTGTCAGCGGCAGCCCTCCCTCGCGCGCGCTCTCACTCTCTCGCTCTCTGCCAGTGGGGCCGATCTGTCGGCACCAGTTTTCCTTCGCTCGCGTGCTCCCTCTCTCTCTCTGTCTCGCGAACTCGGATCGCCAGTCATCGAGCCGTTGCCCCGAGCGTCCCTCTTTTCTCTCTTTGCGCCGTGGGCCAGCCCTGTCAGCTCCGCCCCTTCTGTGCTTGCCATGGACCGGCGCGTGCGCACTCGTGCACATCGCCGGATTTCTCGGCCACGACGCCTGCCCACGCGCCCAGCCCCCTCGCCTCATTTCACTCAGCATCGCCCTCTCTCGCGCTCTGCCCTCGCCGCCAGCTGTCGCTGGAGACCCGCGGGCGCTTTCCCGGCCATCCAGTTCGCCGGAGACCGCACCAAGCCTCTCCGAGCTCCGCACCGAGGTGAGACACCCGTCCCTGTGCTCAATTTCCCCTATTGCGCTCAGCGTTCGGTTAATTTCACCGTTGCCGGTGCTCGGCCACGGCGGTCCGCCATGCTCGCGTGGTGGCCGGCCGATTTAGCCTGTTTAGTTCCCCAAAGTTAGTCCCTAAGGTGCATCTGTCTCTGCTGAAGTTAGCCAAGGCCATAGCGCGCCTTAAGCCCCCCTCCCCGTGGCCGGAATGCCTCACCAGAGTTTCTCCGGCCCGCCCGAGGCTCTCTCACCGCCGTTCTCCCCTCTCTGCCCGTGGATTCATGGCCTCTTCCCTGCCATCGAGTTCGTCGTGGCGCTCTCTTCCCCTCTGCCCAACTTCGGTGACCCCGGAGCCACCCTAGCTCGCGCCAGCCTCAACTCCGGCAACCTCACCGCCGCGGAGAGGAGCGGCGCCGCTTCGCGCATGTCTGTTTCCCCGGTCTGATTTCCTCCCTCCGATCTTGATCGTACGGCCCTGACCACGGGATACCGCTTCGCACACGCGTGCCTGACATGCCCTGGCCCGCTTGTCAGGGTCGCCCGCAGCCGCTCATCATTCCTGGTTTGATTTCTTCCGTGCGATCTTGATCGAACGGCTCTGACCCCCTCGGACCCCTCGGACCCCCTCGGACCCCCTCCGTCCGATCTTGATCGAACGGCTCGGACCCCAGAATATCGCTTCGCGCCCGCACGCCCTGACTCCCTGGCCCACCTGTCAGCGCCCAAGTCCCCCGGCGCTGGGCCCGCTTGGTCAGCGCGCTCTCCCCCTCTGTCGCTTATGTCCCTGGCCCGCCTGTCAGCGCTCGCCCGCCCGCGCGCGCGCCCTCGGCCGTAGATCTAATCTCAGCCATTGGTTTTAGATCCGCCGGTTAGATTCACCAGATACCCCTTCGCGCGGTAGTTTTCTTAAAGAGACCCTCGGTTTATTGAAAATCAACCTGCCGTCCCTAGTTTTCGCCCGTAGCCCCCTATAATCTTGCAGATTTAGCCCTGGACTTTTAAATATTCACAGATTTAGCCCTAATTTCATATTTTGAATTCCCAAACTTGTTTATTTCATAACTTTGCATATAAACTCCAAATTTAGTGATTCAAATTGCAAAATGTTCATAGAACTATTTTCTGTCTAAATAAAATGGTTTCATTTATTGTCTGCACATTCTAATTTTTATGATTGAATATGAACTAATATAGATGTAGTTTTATTTATTTAATAAAATAAATAAAAGGAGAACCTTAGAGATTTAATCATGTTTAAACTTGTGAGATTAATGATAGGTATTGCATGAGTTCATCTCTGTTCTAAATTATAGGTCATAATAAAATAAATTGATCTAGGATTTTGTACTTGTAAATAACACTTAGGGAAATAATAATTTATTTCCAAAAGAAGTTAATTTATGTTATAGTTCATGTTATACTTTGAATTCAGTATCCCTTATCTAGTAATGTGTCTTTTTAAGATGTGTTCCAGTGTTGGTATCTGTTTGGTGTGCTGTTCATTTGTACTTTCCAAATGTATTGAATGCATGCTCACTTTATTTAGACAACGAGCAGTCCAAGATTCCTGAGTGTGTTGTTGGAGACCTCCCTGAGCAACAACCTGGTGAAGGCAAGTGTCCTTTGACCTATTATGTCCTACATATTTTATAATTCACTGTCCCGCATTACTTTATGAAATCTAAGGATTGACTAGCTTCCTATTTACCTTAACCTTGTTTACCATTTGGGTTATCATGGTTAGCATGTTGCTATTACTCTAACTTAATCAATGAACATGATTGAACATTTATGATACGATATTGTTATCCCGATTATGTGGACGATATTGTGATACCTTAGGGGGCTTAGGCCTTTTTCCTGAGTACCTCTCTGTAAGGACCTATTCATGGAGTGACCACCCGGGATAATAGTACAACCATGAGGGTGGAATGGGATGCCCTTAGTTGATTAATTAGATTAACCTGGGGGTGTAGTTGGCTTTGACAGAAGGCCGTCAATGGGGGCCGGGGCGTAGTGCTCGTGTGACACCTCAGGTGTCAGTTTCGCGTTATGCTGGAAGATTTGTCCCAATCTCAGATGCTCAGTGAAAATTTCTATTTCTCGCTCATGTATGTCTCTGATTATCCAGGTTATTCAATCATATTTCACCGAATTCGGAATTATTCAAGCTCACGGAAGGCCAATTTTGGAGCCTGTTAAAACTTTTAATTCTCGGCACGAATACGAACTCGATAATGCATCTCGAGTTATAAATCTCATCTGAAGCATTTAATCAAACTATCGACGACTACTATTTGATCTGAGCCCGAGTCTAATTCCTCGGACTTCGACTGATGTCCGACTATTTTATCCGAGTCCGTACTCTCAAACAGAATACTCAGTATGTCACCCTCTAATTAATTCTTACTTGACTCAGCCTAGTATCTTTGTGTCTAAACCAAATTCAAAACCCAATCCGGCAGCGATTTTAAAATATCACGATTCGCCTTCTCCGACTAAAAATCCAAAACCGATCAAATCTCAGGACGATTTATTTTTGAATCACACGTAGGGAATTATTTCCGAGCAAATTCAAATCAAACTCTCTGTCGAATTAATCGCTCAATCGTCTGTTCATCCGAACTCTATTTCGCTCTATTCTCCGTTCAGACGAATTCCACAGGAACATTTTTATTCCGGAAAATAAATTAGTGCAGCCTGTTGAGTGTTTTGGGCCAGGCCCAACCCAGCCCATTTGGCCCACTAGGAAACCCTAACCCTAGGGCTGCTTCTATAAATAGGGGTGCTCACTTGGAAATTTTCCATTCCCACCCGTCTATTTTCCCTAGCCGCCATTTCTTCTCTCCCTGGCTTCTTTCCCCACGCGCAGCAGGCAGAGCGCAGGGAGCCGTGCTCCTCTCCATGGCGTCTAGGCATGCTCCTCCCCTCGGCCAGCCATGGCGCCCCCTGCTCCTTCTTCATCTAGCAGCAGCAGCCGGTGCCCCTTTTCTCCCTCCCTAGTCTCCACGGCATTCAGCAGGGAGCAAGACCAGTAGCCGTGGACGCCATGGTCGAGCTCCCTGTCCCCCTGCAGGCGAGTAGCAACTTCGGCCAGCAAGCAGCCCACGCCCCTTGCTTCCACCGATGGCTGGCACCCCTTCTGTTGCTCGCCTGGCTTGGATGAGGAGCAGTCGTGCCCTCCCTGCAGCGCCCCTGCTCCATTTTTTCCCTCTGCTCCCTGTGCGTTATGCTCTGCTCGCCGGCGAGCTCATGTGCTCACGGCACCTCTCCCTGCCTTCTCTCTGTCCCCTAGCGACCAGCAGCAAAGACAGCCCCCTTCCCTCGCTCCTTTCCGATGTGCGCGAGGTGTTCGACACAATGCCTGCGAGGAAGATATGTTGTCACAGCACCATCGACGCTTGCCGGGTACTTGCTCTTTTTGCGCAGCCCCGTTGTCGTCGTCGTTCACCTCGGTGAGGCCACATCAATCCTTGTTCGATTCAGCATCGGCATTATTTTCCTATGATTAATTGTGTGTGTGTGCTGTTTTATTTGTGTTTGGTGGAGAAGAGGAACCCCGTGTTTTGCGTGGAGGAGAAGGTAAGTCGTTCAACGCTCGTCGGATGTTTGGAGCGATGCACAAATCGGAATCACCGTCATTCTTGCAAACACCGTTTGGGTTTGTTTATGGTGAGCCGATGCATGTTGCTCTCGATCGACTCGTTTAATTAATTTGAATGGATGTGTGTAAAATGTTTCGATTATGCGCATTGGTAGGGTCGCGTTTGCGATTGGAGAACAAGAGTTTATTCGATGTATTCGAAATGTAGTTAGTCTAATTAGGTTTTGGTCGATGACGTGCATGTGTGATTATGTGTGTGAAAATATATTTGTAGGAATGGAAGCGTGTAGAGAGGAAAATGAAGTAGAAAAGAACTCCCCGATGTTTTTATATTTTGATAGGAAAATATATGATGTCTTGTCTGACGCGAAGACTAAGTTTAAATAAATAAATGTGGATCATGTTTTAGGGAATGCATCGGTAGATGTTGATGTGAATGAGGAGTATGAGCAATCCGGTTAGAGTCACTTGCGCGGTTGATGCCTTGTGCGTATTTTGGGGACCCGTAGGTGCGTGGGTGAGTCGAGGTTATTTTGTTGTTGGATTGGATAGATGTGTGGCTGCGATAGTTCCTTGGTGTGTCATAGGGATTGGTCGCGAATGTGTTAATGAATTGCTAACATGCTTCATCGTAGATTAATGTGTTAGTGCGGCAAAAATTTGGTAAATCCTAAAGCATGCTTGGTGTCTTCCGCACTCGGCTAGTGGGTCAGTCTAGAATAATTATATTTACGTATTCATCGTTGGTGTAGGTTAAATTAGGTGAAAAACGTAAATTACGTGGCATATATTTAGTGTTTGGAAGATGAGATAGATTAATTTAGAAAGATGTGTTATCAAACATGTGTGCCGAAGTGCGTTGTAGTAGTAATGGCGTTAACTTGAACAAAGAATCTCAAGTGCATGCCGTGCTATGGTTATATTTGAGATAGTAAATTATAAAAGTTGCGCAATATGAGGTTCGATCGATGTAGAGAGATGGTGACATGCCTTCGTAGTCATCATGTCGTCGGTTGGTGACCTAACTGAAGGTCGTAGAGAAAGGTCGATTGCTTGTGTGTTATTATTGTCACCTTGTGGATCTGTATGAATTGCAACGTGAAGTAGTAGGCTCTGCATGTGATGCTAGATGTCTAGGTAGACGTTCTTGAATTGTGGTGCTCGGACCGTCGAGATGAAGGTTAAGTCGGTCAATGCCGATTAAGTAGTTAAAATGATTAAGGGAATAATCATGGGGTTAAACTAGAAACTAGTGTTCTCGCACCCGTTTGGGATGTTGTAGTCTAAATGTGTATAGTTGTGGTCGCGGGTAAAAGAGTAGTAGTGCTCATGTGATGTCTAATTTAAAACACAAATTGTTGGGTGATTATCGTGAAGAATGAGTTGTTAATTGGTTGTAGTAATTTTAGTGCACTAAATGATTTGGATAAAATTTGTAAGTCTACTAGTTAGTCCTCATTTAATTAATTCAACTCTAACGAATGGTAAAGTGTTAGAATAGTTCAAGTACTTAAAACGCGGCAATTCTTGAATTATATAGGAGCTGAAATTTATTGATTGTTGTTTTGGACTGCACGCGATGTTTTAGTGGTGCTGTATGTTTGATGAACTAAATTGTGTTTTCCGTTGATATATGCTATAGAAAAGTGGTAGATAACTTTATTATCTTGCTGGTGTTAAAATTTGACAGCCATAGGTCTGACAGTTTAGGAGTTATGCTGATCACAAATTCAGTAACTGAATCTGTCCAAATTCTGTACAGATTTCAGAAACTGTATTGTTTGTTCAATTTAATCTTACAATCTGTTCATGGTCATTATAAGAAAGTTGTAGGTGCTTTTCTTATCTTACTTGTGTTAAAAGTTCATAACTAAAGGCCTGACGGTTTAAGAGTTATGAATTTTACAACTTGGTTGCTGTGTTCTGTCCACCGTCAGAACAGATTTTGAAAGCTGCGTTGTTTGATTCAGTTAAGCACAAAATCACTTCTTGGTGATTATAAAAGTTATGTAGTGCAATTGCCAAGCTTTCCAAAAAGTCTTGGATCACTATTTTTGGTGGTCTGAAGATTAAGTTATAGAGGTTTAAAATGTGAAGACTGAATCTGTCCAGTTCTGGACAGCAACGTCTTCTAGTGTCTTTTATTCTTAGTTAAATATTGAATCACCTTGAGATGTTTATAAATAATTTGTAGAAAATCTAATTACCTTTCCAGAAATTCTAGAATCAATTTGTTTGGATGTCTGAATCTCTAGTTATGAATTTTTGAAGTCGCAAGTCTGAATCTGTCTAAATCTGGATAGAGCTGTTGTATTAGCGCGTTTTGACCTTGCTAAGAGTCTAATCATATTGAGATGATAATACCAAAATTGTAGAAAACTTTCTAAGCTTTCCAGAAAGTCCTAGTTTAATATTTTTGAACTAATAATTGAAAAGTTATGATCAAAACAAGTGACTGCTGTATTGCTGTCCAAAAATTCTGCTAGTGCGCTTTTGATTGTTTAGTTCACCCTTCTCGCTAAAAATGTTTGGGTTGCTCATAAGTAATGTAGACTTGCCATGGTTAAGCTAGAGATGACAAGTGTGTCATGTTTTATATGTTTTTTCTCTAGTTAAATGTGATATAGGAGTTTCATAGACATTGATGCCTAGGTCCTTTTTAAACTTACATTGTCTTGGTTGCTCTTGCGTAGTCGATAGGAGAACAAATGAATGGCTAAGGTGAGCGTAGTGAATGCGTGTACTTGTGATGTTGTTTTTGTGTTGCGTAATTACATAAAATATTTGTCGTCTTTTAATGGTGTTAATGTGGAACGTCGATAATGTGTAGATAACTAAAGCGAACATGTGATTGTTACGGTGTCTTTTATTTTATTGTTTAGTTCGCCACGACGTCCTTGTATATCTTGTGCTACTTTTGTGCTACTGTCATTATATTCATACATATGCATCTTGCATCTCATTTAGGACCGAAAGATAACGATCATGCAAGTGGTGTGGTGCCGACCACAAGATGCCGTTGGTGGACGACCTGAAGAATGGACTTAACCAGTGGATGCTCGCCAAGCGAGTACCTCCCCCAGCAAACATTATCTAAGTGTCAAATTAAAGGCAAGCCCCGGTTTATGCATAACCTGTTAATTATGCTATTTTACTACACTTATTGTTTGTAGGATTGAATGTGCACTTAAGTGTAGGAGTTGTTTGAAACCTTAGTTGCATGATCTTAGGAATCCTTTTGAGATGAATACTAGTATGCTAGGTCGAATAGTTGCTTTATTAATTAGGATCTCGGTAGAAGTCGAGTGATTTTTCTAGCACTCGCGCGAGGTCAGGAATTGGTTGTACCCACTTTCCTTTCATAATGATGCTGGTTTGTGGACAACGATCCATGGGGATTGGTTGTCTACGAGATGGAAAATTGGAATAAGGATTAACGTGCGGATACCTGTGTCAAGCGTTTGAACATACTAAGCACATGCCAAGAAATATGGTAAATCGGTAAGCCTAGTACCTGAGTGAACCTGGCAGTGGACATATCCCCTCACGCGACCTGAGACGTGGTCTCCCATTCCGGTTATGGTGGGTACACGTGCGGTCACTGCACGATGGCAGTCGGGGTCAGTGAGGCATTGTACGCCAAGGCGGTGAGCCCTGATCTGCTGACGGGGAATCGATGGGGACAGTTGATATGTGTGGGGACGGAGTACCCCTACATGTCGTGTGATTAGGTTTACCTTGCAAGGATAAAAACTCGATTCGAATCGTCTGCTTCTCGCAGCTAATGAGACTGCTTGATCCATTGTACTGCATTGAGTAACAAGTGGAAATGTGATGATTTGACAAAAAATGTTGATTGCTAAGATTGCTTGATACCATGAATGAGTAGATAGTACACATTTAGTCTTAAGAGAGTCACACTAAAACTTGAGAAAGCTAAAATTTGATTTTTAGACTCAGCTAGTGCTTTTGGCAACCAAACCCCTCAGCCAAACAGCTGCATGTCTAGAGGTAGAGGAGTAGACTCCTCACACCGGGTAAGTCTAGCTGAGTATTAGTATACTCAACCTTGCTTGTGGCATAATTTTTGCAGTTACCTCCTTGATTTGGTTGATGGTGTGACTTGGCCTTCATCCCTACCACCGGGATAGACGGTCGAGTGGGTTACTGCTTCCGCGGGAGAGGACCAGGAGGAGTAGCATGGCCAGGCTTCGCCATGTTGCTTGGTTCTTCTCCGTTAGTTATTTCCGCTGCATTAAAAAAATTGGTTATTATTTCTGAAACTCCGATAATGTAATCACTAATAATAGTTATTAAATTTGTGGTATTATGTTTTATTGTTTTTCTCTGTGCCTCACCTTTGAGTGAGTTAGTGGTATTCGATCCTGATTAAGTGGCTTTATCGGACTAGATCCGAGGGACTGACGGTTTATTCCGGTTCAAGTGTGTTGCTGCCCTTGCCGGTGTGACTTGGGCACTTAAGCTGGAATAATTCGGGCAGTTCCGCCACAACTCGCTCTGCCAAGGTTGGGGTGCAGAGATTCTTTCGATTTGGTCTTGTTAGTCACCCACCTTGGGGAGGTGTACTGCGTTTGTATGACTGGCGAAACCTAATGAGCAGCTATGCACCAGGGGAGTCTTTGTAAAGGCTACGTAGTGTATCCTTGGCCATTCACCTTGGTAGTGAAGATTGGGTCTGTACAACCCAGGCTGAAAAGGGATCACGACTTGTGGGTAAAGTGTACAACCTCTGCAGAGTGTTAAAAACTGGTATATCAGCCAAGCTCACGGTTAAGAGCATCCTTGGGATCCTTTTTGATTACAAGAACTCTAGATACTTTTATGATGATGATTAACAATAATGCCATAAAATCTGATCTCTGGTATTTCCTCGTTTGAGGAAGTACTTTTGGGTAATAACTGGGTTTATTACTAAAAGTTGGCTCTACTACTAATAATAAATACTTGACTAACTTAAAAGCAACTGCTCAACCTCAACCCCAACATACAACTAGTCCACATTAGCCAAACGGAACATTTGCTGAGTACGTTGATGTGTACTCACCCTTGCTTTACAAACCACCCCACCCTAGGTTGTCCCCACTGTACTCAGTGCTCAGGAGGTGATGCTGGCAACATGGAAGATTTCGAGGAGTTTCAGGACTATGACAAGTTCTAGTTCTTTCTTAGTGGCAACCCCCTAGTCAGTTGCCTGTGTAGGCTTAGCATCTATGTTTCGTATTTCCGCACTTTGATATTTATGTTGAACATTGGTTATGTATTAGACTATGTGGATGTCTTGGACATCTTTATGTAATAAAGTACCTTCCCGCTATTTATTTCAAGCATTGTGTGATGATGTCCAATTATGTAATCACTGTGTATGTGAGTTTCTGATCCTGGCATGTACATGGTTCGCATTCAGTTTGCCTTCCAAAACCGGGTGTGACATACCTCCTCCTTGGTTGGTCCATTAAGGAATGCGCTCTTCATGTCCATTTGAAACAACTTAAAAGAGTGGTGAGCAGCATAGGCTAATAATATGTGTATTGATTCAAGCCTAGCTACAAGAGCGAAAGTCTCCTCGAAATCCAAACCTGCGACTTGGGCATAACCTTTTTCCACAAGTCGAGCCTTGTTTCTTGTCACCACCCCATGCTCATCTTGCTTGTTGCGGAACACCAACTGGGTTCCCACAACGTTTTGTTTTGGACGTGGCACCAGGCTCCAAACTTCATTTCTCTTGAAGTTGTTGAGCTCTTCCTGCATGGCCAACAATCAGTTCGGATCTTGCAAGGCTTCTTCTACCCTGAAAGGCTTAATAGAAGAAACAAACGAGTAATGCTCACAAAAGTTAGCTAAACATGAGCGAGTGGTTAAACCCTTGCTGATATCACCTAGAATTTGATCCACTGGATAGTTCCTTTGTATTGTTGCCCAAACTTGAGTTGGATGAGCTTGTTGTGCTTCTTCCTCCTTATCCTATTCTCCATGTGCTCTCCCTTGATCCGTGCCTTCATCTTGAGGTACCTGTTCCTCATCTTGAGTTGGGGGATGCACTAATGTAGACGAAGAAGGTTGATCTTGATCTTGTTGTTCCTGCGGTCGCACATTACCTATCGCCATTGTTTGTATTGCGGCCATCAAAATCTCATCCTCATCGACATCATCAAGATCAACTTGCTCTCTTGGAGAGCCATTAGCCTCATCAAATATAACGTTGCTAGAGACTTCAACTAAACATGATGATTTGTGGAAGACCCTATACGCATTTGCATTTGAATCATAACCTAGTAAAAACCCTTCTACAGCTTTGGCAGCAAATTTTGAATGTCTACCTTTCTTTACCAAGATGTAGCATTTGCTCCCAAATACACGAAAGTAAGAAAAATTGGGTTTGTTACCGGTTAGGAGTTTGTATGATGTCTTCTCGAGGAGGCGATGAAGATAGAGTCGGTTTATGGCGTGGCAAGCTGTATTTATAGCTTCCGACCAAAATCGCTCAGGCATCTTGTATTCACCAAGCATTGTTCTTGCCATGTCGATGAGTGTCCTGTTCTTCCTCTCTACCACACCATTTTGCTGTGGTGTTTAGGGAGCGAAGAACTCATGCTTGATGCCTTCCTCCTCAATGTATTCTTCTACTTGAAGGTTCTTGAACTCAGATCCAATGTCGCTTCTTATCTTTTTCACCTTTAGCTCAAACTCATTTTGAGCTCTCCTTAAGAAGTGCTTTAAACTACCTTGGGTTTCAGATTTATCCTACAAAAAGAACACCCAAGTGAAGTGGGAAAAATCATCAACAATTACAAGACCATACTTACTTCCCCTGATGTTGAGATAAGCAACGGGCCTCAAGAGATCCATATATAGGAGTTTTACTGGTCTTCATGTCGTCATCACATTCTTGCTTTGATGAGTAGTTCCCACTTGCTTTCCTGCCTAGCACGCTGCACAAGGTCTATCTTTCTTAAAACAGACATCGGTTAGTCCTAACACATGTTCTCCCTTTAGAAGCTTATGAAGATTCTTCATCCCAACATGTGCTAGACAGCGGTGCTAGAGCCAGCCCATATTAGTATTAGTGATTAAGCATGTATCTAGATCGACATTCTCTTTTGAGAAATCAACTAAATAGAGCTTGTCATCTAATACACCCTTAAAAGCTAATGAACCATCACTTCTTCTAAAGACAGATACATCAATATATGTAAATAAACAATTATAGCCCATATGACATCATTGACTTACAGACAACAAATTGTACCCAATCGATTCTACTAGAAACACATTTGAAATTGAATGCTCGGCGTGATGGCTATTTTACCCAAACCCTTGACCTTGCCTTGGTTCCCATCTCCAAAGATGATATTGTCTTGGGAATCCTTATTCTTGACGTAGGAGGTGAACATTTTCTTCTCCCCCGTCATGTGGTTTGTGCATCCTCTATCAATGATCCAGCTTGTGCCCCGGGATGCATAAACCTGCAAGGTATTTAAGCTTGGGTTTTAGGTACCCAACTCTTATTGGGTCCTACAAGGTTAGTCACGACAGACTTTGGAACTCAGATGCATGTTTTGTCTCTCTTGCACTTAGGTCCCAAACTTCTAGCAACTAGTTTATCATTTTTACATAAAAGAACAAATGAACCATCATATGTTTGATAATGCATTGTTGGTCCATTTGATGCCTTCCTAGGTGCATAAGAAGCAACATGATGGCAACTAGGTCTATTCCTACCATCAGCATATGAAGAACTAGATGCAAACATGGCATGAGAATTAAATGCAGCATCATGACGAATAGGTAAAACATCATGATTATAGCATCTATCATAATGAGCAATACTAGAAACATTATTAACATGAGCATAAAGATAGGCATGGTTCTTTTGGTCATGTGAAGAATAAGAGCTACTAGCCATAGGAGCCTTCTCTTTCTCCTTGTTGAGATTGGAGGTCCTCTGGCTTGTTAAGTTCATGGTTCCCTTTTGGAACCCAAGTCCATCCTTAATAGAGGGGTGTCTACCAATGGTGTAGGCATCCCTAGCAAATTTCTCATAATCATTCTTGCAAGTTTTAAGTTGAGTACTAAGATTAACAATATCATTATTCAACTTAAGAATGGTAGAAGCATGTTCATTGCAAGCATCAATATCAAAATTCTTATACCTATTACAAATAACAACATGCTCTACAGATGAACTAGCCACATTTACTTTTTCTAGCTTAGCATTTAAATCAGCATTTAAACTCTTAAGACTAGAAATAGAATCATGGCAAGTACATAGCTCAGAAGACAATAGTTCATTTTTGTTAATTTCTAGAGCAAGAGATTTTTGAACATTAATAAATTTATCATGTTCTTCATAAACTAGTTCATGTGGCTAGTTTATGATGAAATTAAGAAATCCAAGTTGACAATGTGTTTGGAGTCTTTGATCATAATTTCAAATCTCACAAACTTGCCAATCACCTCCTCGAGAGACATCTGCTTATATCTATGATCTCCATGAATTAATAGTACTTGAGTGGGATTACGAAAAACAAGAGATCTTAGAATAACCTTGACCATTTCATGGTCATCCCACTTGGTTCTCCCGAGATTGTGAACTTGGTTGATCATCGTCTTGAGCCAGTTGTACATCGCATGTGACTCTTCTCCTTTGTTGAGGACAAATCGACCGAGTTCTCCCTCGATCGTTTTGCGCTTGGTGATTTTGGTCACCTCGTCTCCTTCATGCGCCGTCTTGAGGACGTCCCAAATTTCTTTAGCACTCTTCAACCGTTGCACCTTCTTGTACTCCTCCCTAAACAAGGAAGCAAGGAGTATGGAGGTGGCTTGGGAGTTGGAGTGCCTTATTTGGGTGGCCTCATCGGAGTCGCAGTCCTCGTTGCCCACCTGTGGTGCCTGCACTCCAAACTCAACAATACCAAAATACTTACGTGGAGTGAGGTTAGATGGTGCCTCATTTTATCACTCCACAAACAATAATATTCACCATCAAAATATGGTGGTTTGCCTAGGGGAATGGAAAGTAAAGGAGCACGTTTAGGAATGCAAGGATAGCGAAGAGGCATCTTACAATACTTCTTACACTCATGGCACTTTGAAGATGTGGACTCGGCACCAGAGGTTGAATGTGAGGAAGAATCGGTCTCATAGTAGACCACCTTCTTCATCTTCTTTTTCTCCTTGTCACCCTTTGTCATACCCGGATTTAAGGGATAAAGCCGGGTGCATCTCATATATGCGCCAAAGAAGACAACACATATAATAACAAAGTGTATAGAGATAAATGTCACAATATCATCGGAGTACTTATTACATAGCGAAAGTCTTACAAAATAAAACATAAATATAAAACAAACTAAATTCCATCCTTGGCGCACTAAAATCGACTGGGAGACACCACCTAGATCAAGTCGATCCACTAGTTGTGTGGCTCCTCTTGAACCACCTGTTCTTCTCCTATGGGAGGTGTGAGACAGCAAGGGTGAGCTCACACACGTTCATCGCTCAACAAGTTGTGGGGAATAATGTGCATGAAATCACCAAAGGTGGGAGTTCATGTGATGTGTAAGGCTGATCAACAATAGAGGTTAAAGCTGAGCATTGCTTTTAATTAGTTGGTCAAATTTTATTAGCAGTTACGAAATGTAAATGAATACCAAACCATAATAAGAATAATAGAACAAAATTAATAAATAATCCCATGCAATGCAAATGAAAATTGAATTTAGTTCCATAGTTTAATCATGCGAGAGTCCTAAGCTGCTCATGACCGTGAGCTTGGCTATTATACCAGTTTTACACTCTGCAGAGGGTGTACCCTGTACCCACAAGTCATGTTACCCATCTACCAAGGGATCATGACTCCCATACACGTCTACCCAGGAAGCGAGGCAGGGCAACACTACGAGGCCTTTACAAAGTTCCACTAACTTCTGAAAACCCGCTACAGTTTATGGGAAGAGCAATTGTAGGAATCCCTCGTCTGACCGCCATCGCAGCAAAATCAACCCGAGAACCTCCCTACATGCCTACTCCCCTACTGCCCTTGCCCCTTTTGGGTAAGGTAGTCTTCCACTAGCTTTCCTAGTTAGTTAGTCAAGGGGTCCCATTCCACACTTGTGGTGGCATGTGTTTCTCAAGTTAAGCTCCATATTCCAATTAAAATTAATGATCTTGACATGAACATAAATAAAATAACAGAATATTTGAAACATGGATATAATGAAATATTAACCCAAAACCATGTAAAGCAATAGCATAACTACCCAAATGATTCAGGGGTAAACAATGTGAAAGATAATTAGACTAGGGTGACCTATTAGGTCCCATCAAAATAAAACCTATGCATGAATAAGTGGTATTAAAGTACATTATTGGGTATAAAAGTGGTCAAGGGTACAATTGCCTTCTATGAGCTCCTACACAGCAACTTCTATCTCCTGGACACCAGGATCCTAAGTCACAGGCTCTTCTACTTGCCACAATACAAACAAGCATAGTATAAAGAGGAAATTAACATCACAGCAAACATGTAAATAAAATACATATTAATAATCTGCATATTAAAATAAGATCATAGGAACAGGAATCATTAATTTTGGAGTTATAGATTTGAAGTTATGAATTTCCAAAGGTTTTATGTGCTTGGCATAGGATTAATTAAGAAATAAATTTTATTACTGTTTTCATGTCAAAATAGAGACACTAGGTGATAAACAATAATATTACAAAATTATAGAAACTGGAATGGATTAAGTTGGACTTCATATGGATTTTATATGAATTAAACAAGTTCTAGCATTTATTTTTACATTAAAAATTCATTTTCTAAATGATTTTATAGGTTTTTCTCACTGTCTGGGCTGCGCACACTATTAACAAGAAGTCCAGGACTAATACAGAAAAACTCCTAAGATTCAGCTGCCCAGTCGACGTGGACTGCGGGTTCATTCTTATGGAGTTTAGGGACTCATTAGCAACTTTGCCAGAGCGAACCGATATCCTAGGTTCTCGGCCGTTGGATTTATAATGCATGATGCAGATTAGATCGCGAATGGGTTTGATGCACTGGCTGTTGGATGGAGATACAACGTCCCAGATTTTATAATTTCTGATCTAGCCAATGCCGCCCGTTCTCGATCTAACGGCTCCCGATTAATCACACGAAGGGTTGTCCCAGTTCTAATCTTAGTCGCCCAAAGAAGATCGAACGGTGATCTCGTGTCTTCAACCTCTGGCTATCCCGCGGCGGAGTGAACTCCTGGACCAGCACGCTTGTCACGCCGGCGTGCCTGACTGACGCGCCAACCCTCGCAGTCCCCAAGCGCGACACACTAGTTAGGATAACCTAAGATCCGTGTTCGTGTTCAGCACCGTACGACTCCGGATTGGCACACCCGCAATGCTCCAATTCTATGCGCCCCCAACTCTACACTACGCTGTGAAGGAGTGGAGATTCGTAGGGGAAAACTTACTCGTTACACCGCCCAACTCTCTCTGCAGTGCGCCGCCGGCTTTGTGATTTCGAGACACGATCCCGGCCGCCCACCTCACGGCCCTCACTCTCTCTCTCATTCAACAACTCCGGTGCACTGTTCTTGGCCTCGGAAAGACGTGTGGCTGGACGAGAACAAGGCGCCCGTCAGCGTAGTTTTAAAGCTCTGCGGAGCTCGCAGCCGCAGCGGCGGTTACGCGCATGCGACCCGGAGTCCACGAGCACCTGAATCGTGGAAGGTGCGCTGGTCAGGTATGGCGTGGGAGGGCAGTCCGACACCTGGGCCTGCGATGCCAGTGTTAGAGGGGTTCGCACCAATGCTGGTGGAGAGTCCGATCAGTGGGACCGCGTGGTCAGTGCCATCGAGAACCAACGCGTGCGCTAGTGATGAAGGAACCAGCAGGTCCTGGGCCGCGCGGAGTAAACGGTTGGTGGGCCGAATTACCGCCCACGGCCCAGGTAAACTTCCCTTCTCTTTTTTTTCTGAATTTATTTTTCGTCTTTGTTTTTAGAATTCAAATTTGAATTTGAATTCGGTTATAAAATTCACCCTTGACCAAAAATGTATTAATTCATATATTAATGGAAGGTAAATATATTCCTATTTATATATTTATTTTATCTCATTTGCATAGTATTTTCCTCTCTTTTCTCAATTTCTAGAGTTTCCTTTAGAACTTAAATTCTAATACGAGTATTAACATATTTATTTTTACATTATTTTTATATTATCACAAAATGAACACAGAATAAAACCTCAACATGATGCATATTCCATTTTAGTATCCTTTGTTTTAATTAATCACTCTTAATTACAGGTATGCTCTTGTTATGATGAATATATGGCACACAAAATAAGGAGATCAACTATATACTCTTTGTATATATTTTTGGGTATTACAAATCCTACCCCCCTTAACAAGAATCATCCTCGAGATTTAGGAAGGACTAGGGAAAAGATGGTGAAATTCTATTCGAAGCTCTTCTTCTCTCTCCCAAGTAGCTTCATCTTCTCCATGGTGACTCCATTGCACTTTGCACATCTTTATCACTTTATTTCTTGTAACTCGAGTCAAAGTATCAAGAATCTTGATCGGATATTTCGTATAAGTCAAATCTCCTTGAACAATGAGCACTTCCATTGGTAATTGTTCCTGAGGAACACAAAGACACTTCTTAAGTTGTGATACATGGAATACATTATGCACATCAGATAGATTATCAGGTAGCTCGAGTTGGTATGGCATCTCTCCAACTTGCCTAAAGATTTTGAATGGTCCAATAAAGCGAGGGGATAATTTGCCTTTGACTTTGAATCTCCTCATTCCACGAAGTGGTGACACCTTGAGGTAGACATAATCACCATCCTCAAACTCCAGTGGTCTTCTCATATTATCAGCATAGCTCTTTTGCCTGGTCTGAGCTACTCTCAAGTTATCCCTGATTATTGTAACACCCCTAGTGTTACTGTCACTAAAACTTGAGCATAACATCATAAGCATTGACATCTCATGTGTTTGTTACACCTAGAATGCATTCACTTGTAAAAAGTTCAAACAAGTTGTATTGGAGTGACATGTTATAAGTGAAACCCTAGGGTACAGTGCCCAACCCTAGATTGGGCCTAAAGGAGTAAACAAAGCTTAACCAAGAGAAAACTCCAAATCTTAGTTATGATAATAATAAAATATCACTATAAATGGTCTAAAGTGGCATCAAAACCCTAGGAGAACCAAAAACCCTAAATAAGACCCTGGAAAACCATGGACTGAAACCTTGAGGGGTTATATGCAAAATGTGTACTTTTGGGACCAAAGCGCAAAAACCATGAAATTAGGGCATATTAACTCATGTGGTTCACAAGTAAGTGGATTTGCAACCTAAACCCTGAGATTTGGACCTATTTGCAAAAAGCCTATTTGAACTCTATTGGGATTAAGTCTGAAATTCATTATAATTGGCTCAACTTTGAGGCCCTATAACTTTCAAACCATAAGAATTTTGCCCTGGGTCAACACATCAAAAGTCTAGAGCTACAATAGGAGAATAACTTTGATACATACATCTTCTTTAGTTGTTATACAAAAATTAAAGAAACTACAGCCCAAAGTTGCTTTGTTAGAATGGTGTTGGATAACTGAAACTGAATTTGAAAACAGAAGTGGTCACAGTGGAATAGAGCCAAATTGGACGCGCCATATCTTTGGATTCACCCGATTTTGACCCAAGTATCCTATAGTAAGTTTGAAGACGGTTGTTAGGTGAACAAACTTTATTAATGAAGTTTGCTCTGTCCTTAACAAGAATCAAGAGATCGAGAGGCTGGAAGGTGGTCGGTTCAGGCAAACTATGAAGGTCCAGTGCACTGAAATATCTGAAACAAAGATATGGGCACTGTTGAATCGGATGAGATCGGATGAATCGGTGGGGGATTTGATCATGGAGAGGATAGCTTCGAACGTGGCACCATCTCGCGAGTTCAGCCGGGCGTGGCCGGAGTTATTCACTGGTGGCCGCCATGGATCGGTCGATTCCACCGTGGTGTCACCCATGCCTTGCCCCTCCCTTACTGTACCTCTTCTATATGTGGTTACCATGCGTGAACAAAGCCTTTCACGGTCGCTGATCGTTAGCCGGACCGCCGTGGCTATAAATAGCACCATGGACCACGGCGAGGTATTCATATCTCCACTAGTGAGTTCAGTTGAAGCCCAAATTTGCGGAATCCTCTCCACCTCTCCCAAAATTGGTTGTGCACGGTGAAACTATAGTTCTTTACGGCCGTGTAGCTCCAATCTCACCTCCCAATTCCACCCAGAACCGTCGCGGCGCCATTTTCCCCCTTTTCTATCACCAGCAAGTACAACTTCTCTGCACTCCGAGGCCGGACCGCTCTGGTATGGCTCTGCACTTCGCGTACATTGTTTTAGCATCTCTGTGTACCCGTGAAGCTCATCGTGGCAGCAATTTGACCAATTTGGGCGTGATTGAATGGGAACACGGGCTCTGCATCACAGGTTCCGCCGTGTGCATGGGTAGAACACTCTCCAAGTGTGCTAGCCAAAATTGAAGACTGTTCTTGAGTCGCCTTGGGTCGGTAATGCTCACTGTGTAGCTAATTTAGACAGCCGCCGCCGGTCATGGCCAGTACAAGACGTGTGGTGCTCGACGGCGAGCGCGCCGTGGCTATGGATCTGATTGGGGAAGAAACAAAAGCCGAGGGACCTATGTGTGATTATTAGTGAGACGAGGAATAGTGGCTAGGGATTCTTAACGAATTATCCAAGCAATCGGGGGCCTCTGTGCAAATCCGCCAGTGAGGGCGCGTGCGTGCGGGCGCGTTCCCGTTTCCTGTTTAAGTTGGGCTGACTTGGGCCGGTTTCGATCCAATACTGTTCATGTCTTTTCTTTTTCCTTTTTTGCCAGAGCTAAAGAAGTTCTAGAAAATTGTAGAAAAATGCTAAAAATACAAGACCAATTTTGCTAGGCTTCTAATTTCCTATAGTATTTAATAAAAATAGTTTCATGATTTTTAGTTCCAATCAAGAATTATAGAGTATTTAAAGTAGCCAAAATCCATGCTTTTGGATTTTTAGGGAATAAGTAATAAATCCAAAATCCACTAAACTTTTAGGGTAAACCCTAAATAATATTTAGAAGCCTTGGGTAAAATTTGATATGATTTGGACCACGTTTGATACTTAGAACCCAAAACCCTAGCCCACCTGCCCTATGAACTTCACTATTGACTCCGAGAACCCTAGTTTCTCAGAAATCCGTGAAGGAAAGTTGTATTTAAGACTTTAGATAATAAACTTTTATTATCTTTGCATCCTCATGAGCATTACATGAACATTCATTATTATATATGGCTATATTTAGAAAACGAGGAGGAAGTAGAAGTCGAAGAAGCGAAGACTTCACCACCACCACCTGAGGAACATCAGGCAGGCAACTGTTTTTATTTTGATATCTGCGGAACAGAGCCTGATTCACCTGTAACACAAGGCAAGCCCTGGTGCATTTGCCACCTCCTTGTTCCTTTTAAAATCTTTCTCACTTGTTTAATGCATTAGGTGATATGAGTTGTGTGTTAAACCAATTCCTGCATTTCGTTCCTTGGATATGATTACTTCACCTTAAGCCCCTGTTTTGCAAAAGTTTTTTCTTATGCTTAGCTCTGCTTTAGAAAAACAAAATGTTTTGTTTTTACAAAAGATGTTGCTTCAAAGGGGTGGGATGTTTTCAAAAATAAAACATGATGGTGGATTTTCATCATGGCCATGATGGGTTCAACATCGGAAAAGATGTACCTCTGCTAGGTACCAAACTTTGGGTTAATATGATAAAGCTGAGACCATGCGGGTGACTTGCACGAGAAGAGAGTCTCGATGTAGTGTCTCTGTCTAAGTCTATTAAGGACCTTCTCGATGTAGGCTTGCTGATCGAGGACCCTTTAACTGGTCACATGCCTCGTCATGGGTAAGCTTTGCCTCGGGCAGACTAATACCAGAATAAGATAACACGCAATGGAAGTGGAGAGATGGAGAGAGTAGAGTGTACCCTCCGTGGCAAGAGGCTGGACGGTGGTGTATCTGTGCTCTCGGTTGGCGTGAACCTGATCTAGTCTTAAGAACCTCGGTGGCGAGTTGACATATGCAAGGGTTAAGTGCTACATATGTCGTGTGATTGGAGATCCTCAGCTGAGTATAATCGATTTGGATCGCCGTAACTAAGCGGATATGAAGACTTGGTCACTGCCCTACACGTAGCAATCCAGTGAAGATGAAGGGTTGTTAAGAAATTGGCTAGTATAGGTCAGGTGATTGAACTAGGATAGAAAGAACTCTAGTTGCAGGTAACTTCACCTGACAAGTAAAACTTGATTTTTAAGGGTCCACTGTTAGTAAGCATTTATGCAAACAGAGTCTTTGAGTATCAATAAGCCATACCTTGATTCCCAAAGGCCAGCATACCCTTAAGAGTCTTTTACTTTGACGGGTAAGTCTTGCGAAAGTACACTTCGTACACAGGGCTTTGTCCCATGTTGTTTTAGGTGAGGAAGCGGCAAACTTTTGCTGCTTTTGTCCAAAGGTGTGCCTAAAGAGGAAAGCCAAGACTGAAGCTGCGGGAGGAAAGGATCCTCTGTTAAAACTTTTGTTTGATGTTTATCGGCATGGGTTTTTGCCTCCCTGGTTATGTAATAATAATACTCAGCACTCTTATATTTGTTTATGGTCTGTAATATTATAACTCTTTCTTACTTTAATATAAGGTAAGTCATTGTAATTGCTTCCGCATTCTCGTATCTCCGATGTGTTATAATGTCTGCGTGACGAGTGAAACGCTCTTGGGAAAGGTAAGGGATGCAGATACCAAACTTGTCAAGTGATTTAGGGGCACCTGTAGGGTTGTCTGAGGTCCGTTGGACAAGGACAACTGTAGGTGGTCGTAATGACTTGGGAGGTTCCGTCACAGCCGGTATCGGAGCAAAGCCCATCTCTGCAGATGTTATGAGGCATTTTCAAAAAGAATTTTCAAAGACTTATCTAGAAAATTTCTTTCTTTCTTATCTAACTACCTTCTCAACTTCAAGACCAGATAATAGAGTGCACTGTATAGAAGGTTGTGAATCAACTAAGGTTGATTCTATGATTATGCATGCATCATACTATAAACTATTTCAATAAGATTTTCCCCCTTAGAGAAATGCCGTCGTGCACAAGGAAAACTGTGCGCAAGTCTACCGGACCAATTGGCGTACCCCACCATCAATTAGCTCCAAGGCATGAAGACAGTAGTAGTGGTAGCAATGATCCAATTAGGGATCTGGAAGCCCAAGTAGAATAGCTTCAACCAGAGCTCCGTCATAGGAATGATATATGGGTCACGGATGGTGAGAGAATAAATGAATTGCGAACTAACATCCACCACTTGCAAGACCAACTTGCTGAACGTGACTTAGCGCTCGATTGGGCTGTTAACTCGCGTTCACTTGCTTGGGCCAAGGAAGCCAAAGTCGAGCCCGTGTGGAGGAGCTTAGCACAACCGTGGACCACTTGCAAGTGTATTGTAATACACTACATGAGGAGGTTCATGTGTTGTATTCACAACTACACCCTAACGTACCTGCGGATCCTGTCAAAATGGGAGCCGGACCTTCTGGAGTAGCGGGAGAAGCACTTGGTGGTGAACTGGACCTTTATAGGCCTCCTCCCTCTGTGAAGTTGGTTGATGAATGGTCTCCTACGCCCGACAATGAAGCTACCAAAAGTGACAAGAAGTTAGAGTAGTGTAGTAGAGAAATAGTAGTAATGTGTAATAGGTAATGTAATCCTGTTGTAAATTCGAGTCTGTATCATTACCCTTTTCAATAATGTAAAATAGATGGTTTGCTTTGGCATATTATATTTTTCCAAATGTTCTTTGCCTCAGATGTCATCCAAGACTCATGCACAGGATAGTGCAGGAACCACCCATGGGAGGGAAGCAACTCCGAACCCACCTCCAGTACCTCCAACATTAGCTGAGGCCATCGCTGCCTTAGTTAACGCTACGGCCGACAACACCCACTTTCTACGGGAAATGGCAGGACAACAAATGCAACAGCAAGGCGGGCGAGCGTATCCGCAAGGACCCCGTGAAACATCATATTTGGACTTCTCCGAAACACGTCCCCCGTTATTTGTCAAAGCTGAAGATCCTCTGGAAGCGGATGAGTGGATCCGCGTTATTGAACAAAAGTTTGGGCTTCTCCGATGGACAGAGACTCAAAAGCCCTTATTTGCAGCACAACAGTTGCGAGGCCCTGCCAGTACCTGGTGGGGAAATTATGTGGCTATTCAACCGGCTGGTCATCAAATTACTTGGGACGAATTCAAGCTGGCTTTCCGGGATCACTATATTCCTGAAGGGGTGCTCCATATGAAACAGGAGGAGTTTATGAAGCTCAAACAAGGTGGGGATACTGTCACTCAGTATCTCAACAAATTCAACCACTTGTCCCAGTATGCTATCGATCAGGTCAATACTGACCTAAAAAAGAAAAATTGTTTTTTGAGGGGCCTAAGTGACCGGCTGCAGCGGAAAATGGCCACCTGCCTCGACCTCACTTATAGTCGTGCTGTCAGTACGGCACTTTCAGTCGAAGCCAAATATGCAGGCCTAGGAAAATCAAAGGGCGATGGAGGCGACAGGCCTAATAAGGGGCCTAAGAAAAGACAAAGGTTGGTAATCCGACCTTTTAATCCGAATCGTTCTTAACCCTGTCTGCCCTCCTACCCTTTCAAGCAACCAGTTTTTATCCATCCTGCTACTGCCCCAACCTCAACCACTCAGCCAGGTGCCACTGGTACTTGTTTCCCTACTCTCCCAAGCTCTTCAACAAGCTGCTTTAACTGTGGAAAGTCCGGACATTTTATCAAGGACTGTCCATACCCGAAGCAGAGCCGATCAAATAATCAGCAGAGTTCTGGGAGTTCTGCTCAAGGCAAGGGAAATGCGACGAACAATACCTCGGGCAGAAATATGAAGAAAACTGGGCGGATTTATTATACACAAGTGGCCACAACACCGGAAGGCGAACCGGTTATGATGTGTACGTTTCTCGTGGCCAATCACCCAGCAGTTATTCTTTTTGATTCTGGCGCTTCACATACATTCATAAGCAAGAAATTTGTGAAGCAACATTGCATTCCATACCATGAATCAAGGGAAGGGTTTACTATTCATTCGCTCGGGGGACAAATCTTTACTAAAGAGGTGGCTTACCATGTGCCCGTAACCTTGGCTGAATGGGACTTTCCTACAAACATGATTGTTCTAAAAGGCCAAGATATAGATGTAATTTTGGGCATGAATTGGTTAGCCTAGCATAAAGCAATCTTCAACACTGATATGAGAAACATCAGGTTGAGTTATGGCCAAGAAGAGGTTCTCTTGTCTATCCCCGTAGCTATTCTAGCTAGACCATTTGGCAGAGTATATGAAGCCAACATACCTGAGATCCAAGATATTCCGGTAGTATGTGAGTTCCCTGACATCTTTCCAGAAGATTTGCCCGGATTGCCTCTAGAGAGAGATGTAGAATTTGTAATTGAATTGAAGCCCGGTACGGCTCCTATTTCTAGAAGGTCGTACCGAATGCCTCCGAATGAATTGGCTGAGCTCAAGACCCAATTACAAGATCTACTAGAAAAGGGATTCATCTGGCCAAGCTCATCGCCATGGGGTTGTCCATCCATCTTTGTTAAGAAGAAGGATCAAACACTTCGGATGTGCGTGGATTATAGACCCCTTAACGAGTTTACCATAAAAAATAAGTACCCTCTTCCATGGATTGATATTTTATTTGATCAACTGACTAGAGCGAGGGTCTTCTCTAAGGTTGACCTCAGGTCGGGCTATCATTAGATCCGTATCCGGCCCGAAGATATACCAAAGACCGCATTCACTACGCGGAACAGATTGTTTGAATATCTGGTTATGTCTTTCGGACTAACAAATGTTGCTGCCCACTTCACCTATCTTATGAACTCGGTATTCATGCCCGAGTTAGATAAATTCATGGTGGTATTCATTGATGATATCTTAATATATTCCAAGAATGAAGAGGAGCATGCTCAACATTTGCGGATCGTTTTGACGCGCTTAAGAGAGCACCAATTATATGCTAAATTCAATAAGTGCGCATGCTGGCTGGAGGAGATCCAATTTCTAGGACATGTCTTATCTGCCAAGGGGATTGCGGTAGATCCCAGCAAGGTCAAGGATATTTTGGAATGGAAACCCCCAACCACTGTACATTAAGTCCGAAGTTTCCTTGGACTGGCTGGTTATTACCGCCAATTCATTCCAAATTTTTCCAAGCTTGTGAAACCAATCACAAGTTTATTGAAGAATGATACTAAATTTAATTGGTCTTCAAAATGTAATGAAGCCTTTAAGCAGCTGAAAGTATTATTGACCACTGCTCCGGTATTGGCCCAACCGGACATTGAAAAGCCCTTTGATGTGTATTGTGACGCATCAGGCAGTGGTCTAGGCTGTGTTCTAATGCAAGAAGGTCGAGTAATAGCCTACGCTTCAAGTCAGTTGTGTTGGTATGAAGAGCATTATCCAACTCATGACCTAGAATTAGCCACTGTGGTTCATGCCCTAAAAACATGGCGTCATTATCTGCTGGGGAATATCTGTCACATCTATATAGATCATAAAAGCTTGAAGTATATCTTCACCCAATCAGAGCTGAATATGAGACAGAGAAGATGGCTTGATCTTATTAAGGATTATGAACTAGAGATTCACTATCACCCAGGTAAGGCTAATGTAGTGGCAGATGTGTTAAGTCGCAAGGCTTCCTGCCATTGTCTGACAATGAAAACTTCTGACATTATGTTATGCCAAGAGATGGAGAAATTGAACCTAGGAATAATCCAACATGGCGCCTTAAATCAACTAAAGCTTGAGTTAGTCCTTCTACAGAAGATAATTGATGCACAAAAGAATGATGAGGGTATGAAACACATCCAAGAGAAGATCAAAGCCGGTAAAGCGATCTGTTTTAGAGAAGATGATCAAGGCATTGTATGGTTTAATAACAAAATAGTTGTGCCTAAGAATGATGAGATCCGCCAACGAATTCTAGATGAAGCACATCTTAGTCGCTATTCTATTCATCCTGGAAGCACTAAGATGTATCAAGATTTAAAGCAGCATTATTGGTGGACAAAGATGAAGATTGAGATTGCATGCTATGTGGCAAGGTGTGACACTTGCAAACATGTCAAGGCCATACATATAAAGACTGCTTGACCATTGCAATCTTTACCAATCCCAACTTGGAAATGGAGGATATAAGCATGGACTTTATTGTGGGACTGCACAGGACAGCGAAAGGTTTTGACTCTATCTGGGTTATTGTTGATCGACTTACAAAGATTGCCCACTTCCTTCCAGTTAGGGTAAAGTATATAGTGGCCACGTATGCCGAGTTGTATATTACCCGTATTCTCAGTTTACACGGTGTTCCAAAGATAATAGTGTCGGATCGTGGACCATAATTCGTGTCCAAATTTTGGGAAGAACTTCACAAAGCTCTGGATACTAAATTGCTCCATAGTTCGGCCTATCATCCTCAAACCAGTGGGCAAACTGAGAGGGTAAATCAAATACTTGAGGACATGTTACGAGCTTGTGCTCTTGAATTTCCAGAGAAGTGGGATGAATGCCTACCATTAGCGGAGTTCTCGTACAATAATAGCTATCAAGAAAGCATCAAAATGGCACCCTTTGAAGCTTTATACGGACGACGGTGTCGTACTCCGTTAAACTAGTCTAAACCGGGTGAAAGAAGTTTCTTTAGGCTAGATATGGTTAAGGATACCGAAGAGAAAGTTCGGCGAATAATTCATAATTTGAAAGAAGCTCAAGCTCGATAGAAGAGTTATGCAGACAAGCGACGACAACCCTTGCACTTTCAAGTTGAAGATTATGTTTACCTGAAAGTTTCACTAATGAAGGGTGTATCACGTTTTGGTGTAAAAGGGAAGCTTGCAACCCAGTATATTGGTCCTTTCCCTATCCTTGAAAGATATGGACCAGTGGCATACCGACTCCAATTACCCGAAACCTTGTCTACTGTACATAATGTGTTCCACGTGTCTCAATTGAAGAGGTGTCTTTGGGTTCCCGATTGAACCATTGAAGTAACAGATGCTGCCTTAGAACCAGATTTGACATATTCTGAACATCCTATTCAAGTCTTGGATCAAAAGGACAGGATTACCCGAAGAAAAACTCTCAAGTTTTACAAGATACAGTGGAACCAACATTCAGAAGATGAGGCTACATGGGAAACTCAAGACTTTTTAGAAAATAATTTCCCAGGCTTTTTAGCCTCATATAATTTGTAAAGTGTGTACATTTGTTGTTAATAGAGGAATGAGCCCCATACCACCCCTGCCTTGTACTAAGAATAAGGAAATAAAAGTGTGAAGCATTTCCTTTTCCATCACTTGCCCTAGGACTTCTAATCTCGGGACGAGATTCTTTTATGAGGGGAAGGATGTAACACCCCTGGTGTTACTGTCACTAAAACTTGAGCATAACATCATAAGCATTGACATCTCATGTGTTTGTTACACCTAGAATGCATTCACTAGTAAAAAGTTCAAACAAGTTGTATTGGAGTGACATGTTATAAGTGAAATCCTAGGGTATAGTGCCCAACCCTAGATTGGGCCTAAAGGAGTAAACAAAGCTTAACCAAGAGAAAACTCCAAACCTTAGTTATGATAATCATAAAATATCACTATAAATGGACTAAAGTGGCATCAAAACCCTAGGAGAACCAAAAACCCTAAATAAGACCCTGGAAAACCTTAGACTGAAACCCTAAGGGGTTATATGCAAAATGTGCACTTTTGGGACCAAAGTGCAAAAACCATGAAATTAGGGCATATTAACTCATGTGGTTCACAAGTATGTGGATTTTCAGCCTAAACCCTGAGATTTGGACCTATTTGCAAAAAGCCTATTTGAACTCTATTGGGATTAAGTCTGAAATTCAGTATAATTGGCTCAACTTTGAGGCCCTGTAACTTTCAAACCATAAGAATTTTGCCCTGGGTCAACACATCAAAAGTCTAGAGCTACTATAGGAGAATAACTTTGATACAGACATCTTCTTTAGTTGTTATACAAAAATTAAAGAAATTGCAGCCCAAAGTTGCTATGTAAGAATGGTGTTGTATCACTGAAACTGAATTTGAAAACAAAAGTGGTCACAGTGGAATGGAGCCAAATTGGACGCGCCATATCTTTGGATTCATGCGATTTTGAACCAAGTATCTTATAGTAAGTTTGAAGACGGTTGTTAGGTGAACAAACTTTATTAATGAAGTTTGCTCTGTCCTTAACAAGAATCAAGAGATCGAGAGGCTGGAAGGTGGTCGGTTCAGGCAAACTCTGAAGATCCAGTGCACTGAAATATCTGAAACAAAGATTTGGGCACTGTTGAATCAGATGAGTTCGGATGAATCGATGGGGGATTTGATCGCGGAGAGGATAGCTTCGAATGTGGCACCATATCGCGAGTTCAGCGGGGCGTGGCCGGAGTTATTCACTAGTGGCCGCCGTGGATTGGTCGATTCCACCGCGGTGTCACCCATGCCTTGCCCCTCCCTTACTGTACCTCTTCTATACGTGGTTACCATGTGTGAACAAAGCCTTTCATGGTTGTTGATCGTTAGCCGGACCGTCGTGGCTATAAATAGTACCATGGACCACGGCGAGGTATTCATATCTGCACCTGTGAGTTCAGTTGAAGCCCAAATTCGTGAAATCCTCTCCACCTCTCCCAAAATTGGTTGTGCACGGTGAAACTATAGTTCTTTACGGCCGTGTCCCAATCTCACCTCCCAATTCCACCAAGAACCGTCGCGGTGCCATTTTCCCCCTTTTCGGTCACCAGCAAGTACAACTTCTCCGCCCTCCGTTGTCGGACCGCTCTGGTATGGCTCTGCACTTCGCGTATGTTGTTTTAGAAGCTCTGTGTACCCATGAAGCTCATCGTGGCAGCAATTTGACCAACTCGGGCATGATTGAATGGGAATGTGGGCTCGGTGTCACGGGTTCCGCCGTGTGCATGGGTAGAACACTCTCTAGGTGTGCCAGCCAAAATTGAAGACTATTCTTGAGTCGCCTTGGGTCGAGGATGCTCACTCTGTAGCTAATTTAGACAGCCGCCGCCGGTCACGGCCAGTACGAGCCACGTGGTGCTAGACGACGAGCGCGCCGTGGCTATGGATCTGATTAGGGAAGAAACAAAAGCCAAGGGACCTATGTGTGATTGAAAGTGAGACGAGGAATAGTGGCTAGGGATTCTTAATGAATTATCCAAGCAATCGGGGGCCTCTGTGCAAATCCGCCAGAGCAGGCGCGCGCGCAGGCGCGTTCCCATTTCCTATTTATGTTGGGCTGACTTGGGCCGGTTTCCGTCCAATACTGTTCATGTGTTTTCTTTTTCCTTTTCTACCAGAGCTAAAGAAATTCTAGAAAATTGTAGAAAAATGCTAAAAATACAAGACCAATTTTGCTAGGCTTCTAATTTCCTATTGTATTTAATAAAAATAGTTTCATGATTTTTAGTTCCAATCAGGAACTATAGAGTATTTAAAGTAGCCAAAATCCATGCTTCTAGGTTTTTAGGGAATAAGTAATAAATCCAAAATTCACTAAACTTTTAGGGTAGACCCTAAATAATATTTAGAAGCCTTGGGTAAAATTTTATATGATTTGGACCATGTTTGATACTTAGAACCCAAAACCCTAGCCCCCCTGCCCTATGAACTTCACTATTGACTCCGAGAACCCTAGTTTCTCAAAAATCCGTGAAGGAAAGTTATATTCAAGACTTTAGATAATAAATTTTTATTATCTTTGCATCCTCATGAGCATTACATGAACATTCATTATTATATATGGCTATATTTAGAAAACGAGGAGGAAGTAGAGGTCGAAGAAGCGAAGACTTCACCACCAATACTTGAGGAACATCAGGCAGGCAACTGTTTTTATTTTGATATCTGCGGAACAGAGCCTGATTCACCAGTAACACAAGGCAAACCCCAGTGCATTTGCCACCTCCTTGTTCCTTTTAAAATCTTTCTCACTTGGATTTGTGTGCTAAACCAATTCCTGCATTTCCTTCCTTGGATATGATTACTTCTCCTTAAGCCCCTGTTTTGCAAAAGGTTTTTCTTATGCTTAGCTCTGCTTTAGAAAAACAAAATGTTTTGTTTTTACAAAAGATGTTGCTTCAAAGGGGTGGGATGTTTTCAAAAATAAAACTTGATGGTGGATTCATCATGGCCATGATGGGTTCAACATCGGAAAAGATGTACCTCTGCCAGGTACCAAACTTTGGGTTAATATGATAAAGTTGAGACCGGGCGGGTGACTTGCACGAGAAGAGAGTCTCGGTGTAGTGTCTCCGTCTGAGTCGATTATGGACCTTCTCGATGTAGGCTTGCTGATCGAGGACCCTTTAACTAGTCACATGCCTCGTCATGGGTAAGATTTGCCTCGGATAGATTAATACCAGAATAAGATAACACGCAATGCGAGTGGAGAGATGGCGAGAGTAGCGTGTACCCTTCGTGGCAAGAGGCTGGACGGTGGTGTATCTGTGCTCTCGGTTGGCGTAAACCTGATCTGGTCTTAAGAACCCCGGTGGCGAGTTGACATATGCAAGGGTTAAGTGCTACATATGTCGTGTGATTGGAGATCCTCAGCTGAGTATAATCGATTCGGATCGCCGTAACTTCGCGGATATGAAGACTTGGTCACTGCCCTACACGTAGCAATCCAGTGAAGATGAAGGGTTGTTAAGAAATTGGCTAGTATAGGTCAAGTGATTGAACTAGGATAGAAAGAACTCTAGCTGCAGGTAACTTCACCTAACAAGTAAAACTTGATTTTTAAAGATCCACTGTTAGTAAGCATTTATGCAAACAGAGTCTTTGAGTATCAATAAGCCATACCTTGATTCCCAAAGGCCAGCATACCCTTGAGAGTCTTTTACTTTGACGGGTAAGTCTTACGAAAGTACACTTCGTACTCAGAGCTTTGTCCCATGTTGTTTTAGGTGAGGAAGTGGCAAACTTTTGCTGCTTTTGTTCAAAGGTGGTGCCTAAAGAGGAAAGCCAAGACTGAAGCTGCAGGAGGAAAGGATCCTCCGTTAAAACTTTTGTTTGATGTTTATCGGGAGGGGTTTTTGCCTCCCTGGTTATGTAATAATAATACTCAGCACTCTTATATTTGTTTTTGGTCTGTAATATTATAACTCTTTCTTACTTTAATATAAGGTAAGTCACTGTAATTTCTTCCGCATTATCGTATCTTCGATGTGTTATAATGTCTGCGTGACGGGTGAAACGCTCTTGGGAAAGGTAAGGGATGCAGATACCGAACTTGTCAAGTGATTCAGGGGCACCTGCAGGGTTGTCTGAGGTCCGTTGGACAAGGACAACTGTAGGTGGGCCTAATGACTTGGGAGGTTCCGTCACAATTATACGGACTTGTTCTTCTGCCTCTTGAATAAGCTTAGGCCCAAAGAACTATCTTTCTCTAGCCTGATCCCAATATAGAGGAGTTCTGCACTTCCTATCATATAAAGCTTCAAATGGTGACATCTTCAGACTGGTCTGGTTACTATTATATGAGAACTCAGCATATGGTAGACTGTTGTCCCAACTACTACCATGCTGTAGGGCGCAAGCTCTCAACATGTCTTCCAACACCTGATTGGTCCTTTCAGTCTAGCCATCAGTATGAGGGTGATAAGCCGTACTAATGTTCAACTTTGTATTCATATTCTCATGAAAGCTTCTCCAGAATCTCAAGGGAAACTGTGAACCTCGATCAGACACGATCTTCATTGGTACTCTGTGTAAACACACAATACGAGCCATATATAACTCTGCCAGCTGAGAACCTTTATAAGTAGTCTTGACCGGAATGAAATGAGCCACTTTGTTCAGTCTATCCACAATCACCCATATGGAATCATACCCTTTAGAGGTGCGAGGCAATCCAGTAATGAAATCCATACCAATCTCTTCCCACTTCCATTCGGGTATCTTTAATGGGTGCAATAGTCCAGCTGGTCTCTGATGTTTACCTTTAACTCTTTGACACACATCACACATAGCCACATGTGCAGCCACATCTCTCTTCAGCCCAGACCACCAGTACTTCTGCTTCAAGTCCTGATACATCTTAGTGCTACCAGATGAATAGAATAATCAGAGTCATGGGCTTCCTTCAGTATAGTCTGACAAAGGCTATCAATCTCAGGAACACATATCTGGTCCTTGAACCATACCATGTCTTGCTCATCCTCCGTGAATTCTAGACCTCTACCTTCAGTAATCAGATCCTTGATCTCTTGAATTTTGGCATCACTAATCTGACCTTTACGGATTTCTTGTTCCAAGGTAAGTTCCACATCAATTGTAACTCTTTCAGTGTGAGCAACTATCCCAGGTTGAGTCTCTTGAAATACTCAACAATCTCATCAGGTAGCTAGGCAACAATAGCTAAATGAATGTGTTCCTTTCGACTCAAGGCATCTACAACTAGATTCGCCTTTCCTGGATGATAATGAATCTCCAAATCATAATCCTTAATAAGCTCCAACCAATGGCGTTGCCTAAGGTTGAGATCTTTTTGAGTGAATATGTACTTCAAGCTCTTGTGATCGGTGTACACTTAGCACTTGGTTCCCATAATATAATGTCTCCATATCTTAAGTGTGTGCACTACGGCTACCAGTTCAAAGTCATGAGTGGGGTAGTTCAACTCATGTTTCCGCAACTGACGAGACATGTAGGCAATCACGTGGCCTTCTTGCATAAGCACACATCCCAAGCCTTGGCCACATGCATCGCAATAAATGTCAAATCCCTTCTGTAGATCTGGCATAACCAACACTGGGGGTGACATCAATCTCATCTTTAATTGATCAAATCTATCTTGGCACTTCTCGTTCCACTTAAACTCTCTCCTCTTCTCCAGAAGTGAGGTCATAGGCATAGCAATATTAGAAAACCCTTCAATAAATCGTCAATAATATCCAGCAAGTCCCAAGAAACTCCAGACTTTAGTAACTGTAGTGGGTATGCTCCACGCTACTATCTCCTTGACTTTAGCAGGATCCACTGATATCCCACCATTAGAAATGATATGTGCAAGGAATGGCACTTCGTCAATCCAGAACTCGCATTTGCTATACTTGGTGTAGAGTTGATTATCTCGTAGCTTTTGTAGCACCAATCTCAGATGTTCCTCATGATCACTATCACTCTTGGAATAAATAAAATATCGTTGACGAAAACCACGATGAATCTGTCAAGATACTCCATGAACACCTTATTCATCAGATTCATAAAGTAGGCTGGTGCATTAATTAGTCCAATGATATAACTGTGAATTCATATAAACCATATCGGGTTGAGAAAGCCATCTTGGGAATATCAGATGGTCTGATCTTCATTAGATGGTAACCCGTTCGGAGATCAATCTTCCAGAATAACCTAGCACCTCTCATTTGATCAAATAAATCCTCAATGCGGGGTAATGGATACTTGTTCTTCATAGTAACATCATTAAGGGATCTATAATCCACACACATCCTTTGCAATCCATTTTCTTCTGTACAAACAGAACTGGCGCTCCCCAAGGTGAGGAACTTGGACGAATGTACCCAGCCTCCTGTAACTCCGTTAACTGCTTCTTAAGTTCTTTTAGTTCTTCTACGAACATCCTATATGGCCATTTAGAAATAGGAGCAGTCCTAGGTAAGAGATCAATGACAAACTCAACTTCCCTATCTGGTGGCATCCCGGGTAACTCCTCTGGAAAGACATCTGGAAAATCCCTAACCACATGGATGTTGTCACCAACAAACTTCTCATCTATTAAGAATGTCACACGTCTAGTAGAGATAGTTATTGCAATTTCAACTTGAAATCTTTCTCCTTTAGGGCTGGTGAGTAATACAGTACCCCACCACATTGTATAATGGCCTTTGCCTTTCTTAACCATGACATACCAAGGATCAGATCTATACTTCTTTCCTCTAATATTATAGCGGTAGCCCAGAATTCTCTTCCCATAATTGTCAATGTCAATCTATGTGTCATATATTTGCCTCAACAGGCCCTTTAGATGTAATTACTATCATTGGTGTTTTCATATTTCGCAGTGGTAACTCATTTGTGTTGGCATATCGAGCAGACATAAATGAATGTGTAGCACCAGAATCAAATAATATTGTTGCAAGAATTGCATTAATATAAAACATACCAAGTGTGATGTTAGCTCCTTCGGCAGTAGCATCAGCGCTGACTTGATTAACCCTAGCAATAGAGAATCCCTTGCAAGATCCTAGAGTCTACTGCTTGTTCTACACTGGTGTAGTCGCACTTCTCTGCAAGCAAACATTTGCATAATGCCCAGTCTTCCCACACTTGTTGCAAGTAGTGCCTGCACTCTATCCTGAGAATTTCGCCGAGGTGCCAGTGGGGGCAGCCTAACGAGTCGGTGGAGTCCCCTGAGGTGTGTGCTAAGCTGGACGCTGACCTCCTCTAGTGCGAACGGGTGTACCCTAGGGTGGAATGTAGCGAGGATGAATGTTGCTGCTTCCCTGACCCTAGGATATCGCCTTCCTCTTCAAATCTCCCAGCTAAACACGCTTGTGTTCAATAGCTAGGGCCTTGTCAAGAAGCCTCTAGAATGATGGAAATGTATGAGCCACCAGAGCATACTGCAGAGGTCCATTGAGTCCTTTAATGAAATGTTACTGCTTTCTCTCATCTTCTGTCACTTCATCAGGTGCATATCTGGATAGCTGGATGAATCTGTCGCGGTACTCGTTGACTGACATGCTTCCCTGCTTCAGCGATAGAAATTTCTTATTCTTGATCTTCATCAGTCCAGCAGGAATATGATAGTTTCTGAACTGAGTAGCAAATTCCACCTATGTGATAGTATCAGTAGCATCGTGGGTAGCAGTATAAGAATCCCACCAATCAGCAGCAGGACCAGTCAGATGACCAGAAGCATATAGAACCTTCTCCCGATCAGAGCATTGTGCAATGTTCAACATCTTCTCCATAGACTTCAGCCAATCATCAGCGTGCAGAGGATCTGGAGAGCTGGCGAACGTTGGTGGCTTGTGGCTCATAAACTCCCGGTGCTTGTCCCGGGGTGGAACTGGTGGTGGAGGTGGTGGTGGTGGCAGTGGTGCTTGCTGCTGTTGCGCCTTAGCTCCTGGCGCATCTCCTCCCGCTCTTGGCGCATCTCTTGGCGTTCCTGTCGCATCTGCTCGTGCATATCCGCCATAGTATCAGCCATCTGTTGCATTATCCACATCTGGGCTGTAACTGTTGGATCAGCTCTGGCTGGTGGAGGATTTGGAGTATCCATTTCAGCTTGTTGTTGTGGTGGTTGTCTGAATATCCTCCAACTGTGTCGATTGGGGGGTAGATCAATTCCACCAACCTTCCTGGTATTGACCATCTGAGTTAGAAACATATGGTAAGAAAGAAAGGATTGTAGACAAGGCAAGTAATTACGAATCATGTTACTTTGGGGGATTTATTAGCTAAGTAGATTAGTGTGTTACCTACTAAAGCTAACACATTACCTTATGGTGGTACATGATAAGATGCCCAACTATAATGTTCCAATCAATCAAAGAAGCAAATTAGGCATTTATCATCAAAACAATCAATACAACATTTTTAAATAGAGAAAGTAATTTTAATTTTGTCTTAGGTTTCCTATCTCTTAAAATGTCATAAATGTAGGATTCCAAGGTGTGAAATCCATCTTGTCTTAGAGTAGAAAATATAAGAGTAATCAGAGTATAACAGCAAAAGGTGATATAGGATCAAGATAAGTATAGAAAGAATCAGAGTAAGGTAAGTAGGCAAGGGTTTTGTCCATTTCTCTCTAGGTTTTGTCCTGTAGTCAACATTTGTTCTGATACCACTTCTGTCATACCCGGATTTAAGGGATAAAGTCGGGTGCATCTCATATATGCGCCAAAGAAGACAACACATATAATAACAGAGTGTATAGAGATAAATGTCACAATATCATCGAAGTACTTATTACATAGCGGAAGTCTTACAAAATAAAAGATAAATATAAAACGAAATAAAGTCCATCCTTGGCGCCCTAAAGTCGACTGGGAGACGTCACCTAGATCAAGTCGAACTCCTCGTTGTGTGGCTCCTTTTGAACCACCTGTTCTTCTCCTGTGGGGGGATGTGAGACAACAAGGGTGAGCTCACAGACATTCATCGCTCAACAAGTTGCGGGGAATAATGTGCATGAACTCACCAAAGGTGGGAGTTCATGTGATGTGTAAGGCTGATCAACAATAGAGGTTAAAGCTGAGCATTGCTTTTAATAAGTTGGTCAAATTTTATTAGCAGTTACTAAATGTAAAAGAATACCAAACCATAATAAGAATAATAGAACAAAATTAATAAATAATCCCGTGCAATGCAAATGACAAATTGAATTTAGTTCCATAGTTTAATCATGCGAGAGTCCTGAGCTACTCATGACTGTGAGCTCGTATCCAGTTTTACACTCTGCAGAGGTTGTACCCTGTACCCACAAGTCATGTTACCCATCTGCCAAGGGATTGAGACTCCCATACACCTCTACCAAGGAAGCGAGGCAAGGCAACACTACGAGGCCTTTAGAAAGTTCCACTAGCTTCCTGTTGGGGGCCTTCATCCTTCGAAGGTCCTCAAAAACATGATTTAACAATATCTTCAAGTGTGACATGTGAACAGGTACCTTCGGACTCGGGCTAAAAGCATGTACGACGTAAAAAGCATGATCGTGACGAAGGTTGGAGTTGCTCTGAAGCTACGTGCAGGGGAGCTTCGGCTAAATGGCAGAGAAAGGAACCAACTTAAAGGTGAAAAGGCTATCTAGTCCTCATAGAATTGTCTATAAGTTAATAATAAATGTAAAGGGCATGAATGTAATTTCTCACATGCTGCGTCCTATGCCTATAAATAGATGAACAGTTCCCCCGTACTGTTCATGCTGACTGGTACTTGCTTTTGTGTCACGCTTATACTTTTCGCCTTCTAGCAAGCCAAAGGTACATTTGTAATTCAATATTCTTACTGTCTTTTCAGGATAAAACGACGAATTAATAATGTTATGTGATTGCTTATCTTGCCTTTTATATTTCATATTTCATATGCTTCTCCTTCTATTAACATATATCACGTTGATGAAGGTATGTCCTTCATAACCTTCATCTGAAGACCATTATATCCTAAGGGAAATAATGCTTTGAAAGACGAAGGACATTAATATTTAACATTTCGTGTTGCCTTGTTCTTAATTCATAGCACTTGAGAACAAGTCCCCAACATTGGCACCCACGTCCGGTGAACTCTTTCGACCACCTTCGGCAAGCATTGACGTTCGTCATGGCGCCGAAGAAAGCTTCAGCACCAGGGACTGCTGCACTGCAGCCACTGGACCCAAACCAGGAAACTCTTTCTCTTCGAGAGGCACGAAGCCAGAAGAGGGAAGCCACCAGTCCAACACTCCAGGAGGAGGAGTTGGACCAAGAGATCAGGGACATGGAAATAATCCATTAGTAAGTATAAAGGAAGAAGGAGAAGATGGCGTGGCTGGCTGATCTTCAAAGGAAGATCGATGAAGCTACTGAAGAAGTGCGTCATCTTGCTCAAGATGAATAAGATCGAAGGCCCCAACATAGGGAGCTTCGTTAAGAAGGCTTGTTCAATGAAGATGGATGGTATGATGATTTTAATCATGAGACCTTTACTTTTGATGATGTTTCTCCCTTAGCAGCAGAACTGCAGGCTACCCCATGGCCCTTGTCATACAAGCCACCTCAGCTTCCAATGTATGATGGGCATTCAGATCCAAAGCAGTTTCTGATGAGCTACGAAGCAACTATATCTTCATATGGAGGCAATACTACAGTTATGGCGAAATGCTTCGTCATGGCAGTTTGGAATGTAGCCCAAACATGGTATTCTTCTCTTAGGCCAGGGACTATCATGTCGTGGCAGAAGCTTAAGGACATGTTGGTTACCAGCTTCCAAGGCTTTCAAACGAAGCCGGTCACATCTCAGGCTCTGTTCCAATGCACGCAAGACCACGAAGAATACCTTTAGGCATATGTATGAAGGTTCTTGCGATTGAGGGCACAAGCGCCTACTGTGCCTAATGAGATTGTCATTGAGGCCATGATCAAGGGTCTTCGCCCAGGACCTACCGCCCAATATTTCGGTAGGAAGCCCCCACAAACTCTGGAGAAGCTGCTTCAAAAGATGGATGAGTACATCCGGGCTGACAATAACTTCCGCCAAAGAAGGGAGGAAGCTTACAGATTTTCTGAGATGACCAAGGGCTTCGGAGGAAGAATCCACCCGAGGCATGTCAGGTCAATTCATAACTCTACTCAGAGTGATGATAAAGGAAGTCAGCTGCAGAGGCCACAGTATACCTCACAATCTTTGGGGCAGCAACAAAGCTCTTTCCGGCCGCCAGCTCCAAGAGGCAGAGGCGCTAGGGGCTTTGGAGGAAGATATGGGGATCAGCCTAGGAAGACCTACTGCTTATTTTGTGGTGAAGACAAGGGCCATATTACAAGAATGTGCCAAATCACTATCCAAAAGCAGAAGGAGATCACAGAAGCCGAGGCTCGGCAGAATCAACCGAAGCAGGTCTTGCACACTGCTTCGTGCCACTCACCCTACAAACCAGAATATGTGGGTAATCATTCTACAGCTTTTGTTGCTTCGGCTAGCCAGCCATAGGCTTCTTGGCCATAGCTTCCACCTCCACCACCACTACAACCTACCTATTCACGAGGTCAGTAGCCAGAAGGGCGCCAACACACCCAACAGCAGCGGGATTTCAGGGAGGAATCCGAAGCTTGCATAGTCAACAGTACTGTGCTGGAGTCAAAGCACATATATTGATATCCTACCTTCTGAAACACTTTTTTATTCTATGCCAGTTTGTTTTTTAATAAGGGACAAGTAATACAAATCTAGTTTTAATTCCTTGTAATAGTTTTGCTTCTATTAAAATGAAATATATCTTCTTCACAGATTTTACAAAGCTCGAAAAATGTCGAAGCTCAAAAAGTCGTTCCTAAGGGAGTGCAGCATAAGTTTTGCTGAAGCTACAAAAAGTCGTTCCCAAGGGAGCGCAGCATATGTTTTGCCGAAGCTACAAAAAGTCATTCCCAAGGGAGCGCAGTGTAAGTTTTCTGCTCAAAAGTCGTTCCTAAGGGAATGTAGAGCCAAATACCGCCGAAATATAAGGCGAAGCACGATAAGTCAATGCGAAAAATACCGCCGAAATATAAGGCAAAGCGCAAAAAGTCAACGCAAAAAATACCGCCGAAATAGAAGGCGAAGAAGTTCAAAAGGCGATCCTAAGGGGATGCAGAACTTACACCGAAAAATAAACGGCAAAGAGACTTCAATCGTTCCTAAGGGGACGCAGAGATGGTGTGTTCCAGTCTGGGCATGTGGGTGTGTATCTTCGGCATTAGCATCATTCGCATCATATCATCACATCATCCCGCATAGCATCACATCATACATCATATTGCACTGATGACACGAATTGAATACGAAGTCGACCTTCGGAGACTGCTTTGTAAAAACTAGAAAGGTGCTAAGGCACAAAGTTACCTGAGAAAATATAGTTTCGTTAGCTCTATTGCAAAAGAAGAGATCCTTTGTTTACAAAGCTGGGATGTTTTTACGAAGCATGGATATTTTCACGAAGCATGGATTTTCTTCTTTGTAAAGCATGAAAATAAGGGAAGGTGCTTTTTCGTCGAAGGCTCAAAAACGGTATGTATATAAAGTTTCATGCATCACAAAGAACTGAATTACAAATAATTCACACATTAGATTCAAAAATATGCACATCAAATATTAATCTTGATACAGCGAAGCTACATTGATTGTCTAAAAATGTTTTTACAATATCAGTCCTCTTTCAGGACCTTTTCCGCAATTTCATTCAACAACATGTTAACAACTTCGTCAACAATAGATTCGGCTATATTGATGATTTCTATTTCTTTCTTCGTTTCTGGGTCGGCCAGGGGGTTGAACAGTTCCGGTGGAGGAGACAGTTCAGCTGCAGTAGAAAAAATTAATCAGTTCGAAGTCACGAAAACAAACGATAAACCTAAAGGTCGTAAAACAATACCTATCCGTCTCTCACGTTCTGCAGCTTCCTTAGCTTTTTTCGCCGCTTCTCGAGCGTCTTGAATATCTTTTTCACTTTTCTTCATTATTTCGTGAGCCATTTCTCGGCCGCCATTTGCCGAGATGTCAGTATAAAATTTTCTGCCCATTAAGCTTGCTTCAGCTGAGGGATCCTTCGTGACATCCACGGAGAAGGCAGCTTCGGCCTGAGCCAGGGTTTTGACATGTTCGCAACCCGCCTTCTCCAAGATGGCTGAAATTCCTCTCGCACCAGAAAATGCGCAAACATCCCCACGATCACTCAAAATTTCTTCAAAAGCTTCGGCCTCTCCGCTTATCCATTCTATAACACCTTCGGGGTCGCCACGTATAATGTTATCTTCATTTGAATAGGCGCCCATGTTGGCGAAGCTAGCCTTTATCTTCTCCAAGCAACCCAGGGATTTTTCGAAGCATCTTTCTTTGGACATGTGGAGTTCTTCGACTGTTTTTTCTAAATAATTTCTCCAATATTCACTAATATCTAAGTTGGCCTCTGCGAGACCTCATTTTTCTTTGGTTTTGGCCAGCTGTTTTCGAAGGTCTTCAATCTCATATTTTGAATTTTGGCTTGAGCCTTGAAACTAGCTTCATCTTCTTTTACCTTGTCCACCAATTAAAGTAGAATCTTGTCTTTTTCTGTGGCTTCGTTCCTCAGTCTGATAACCTCTGTTCGAAGGTTGTTGTGATCTATAGTGCAGCTCTCATCTTCAGCATTATTTTGCGCCCTTAGGGCGTTGCTAAGTTTTAAGCCCTGCAAGAAAGGTTAAAAGGACTAACATAAGAATAAAAAGACTCCATTCTAGAGTCCATAAGCTTCAAAATTCACAACTTCAGTACCTTCAGACCGTTGTACGCAAGACTATCTGCTAGATCGTCCTTCGTCATGGCGTAGAGGCCAGCTTCAAGCTTCGGAAGACCCAAACTTCTGGCCATATCCAGGCAGACAGATAATTCTTTGTTGTCTGGGGATAATCTCTTTCCTGAAGCATGTCGAATGATATAATCAAGATCTTCGGAGAGTGCTTCGGGGGCAAGGGATTCGGCCACTTTGGCCGCACTCTTCTCAAAAGCTATATTAATATCTGGAGTTATTTCTTCGGCCTTCTACTCGGTGGCGGCAAGCTTCGTCTTAGTAGGCACCGTGGGCTCTGCCTTGGCTTCAGCCTGGGTTAGTGTAGTCTCAACTTCTATTTGCTTAGTATCAACCTTGGATTGTGTTTTGATAGCTTCTGCAACCTTCCCTGTGGGAGCAGGGCCTATGGAATCGGTTGTTTCCAAAACATCTAATACATTGACCACCCTCCTTCTCCTAGGAGTTATGACATATCTCTTTTGTGCCTTCAGCGCTGTGGCTTCTGTCGAAGGACTTAAAATACCTAGCATCATTTTCACCTCTTCGGTTGTTGACCTGTCAGCCTTATCATTGTCAACCTTTGTTTCAACTAGCTCAACCAAAGATGCCTTCGGCATTGTAGCCGGTTCTTAAGCCTTCTGCATCGGAGCAGATTCTCTTGATTCAGCAGCCGAAGATGCCTCCCCGCCAAACTCAGGCACCATGGCCGGTTTAATATAACGTGGCCGGTGGGTAAGTACCTTCATCTTTTTGCCCGCAGCCTTCGGCACAGGTTCAGCCGGGGTGGCCAGGGCAGCAGCTTTCCTCTTCTTCCCTTGCCCCCGCACCGGGTAGTGGTAGTCAAGGTAGACGAAGCCAATAGCGTCAAAAACTCTGTTTATTCTCTTTTTTCCCCAACCTCCGAAGGCTGTAGACAGTGCATTATCTTCTGCCTTGGAGTATGATCCAAGTAGTTCATCACTTGTAACTTGGATGCATTTCAACCAGTCATCGTTTGGTTCATCGAATTTATCCCCATATCTGAATGTATATTTCAGCCGGACCAGTTCACCTTCGCTAGACTTGGTAATAGTTTCCTTCAGCATTTCCTAGCTCTCTACAAGCGGCCATACTCTGAATGCTATATGCTCTTGAATTAAATCTCTGATACTAATGAAGAAGCAGACAGTACCAAACGCCTTTTGGCACGCTTCGGCGGCTTCATCAATTTCAACCTTCGGCCTTCGGAGGCCGAAGCGGGACCATATGGGGCGTATGATAACATCTTTGATGTCCTCCCTCGCTAACAAGTCGTTCTTCATATAAAACCATTCTTCCATCCAATTTCCAGGGCCATCTCTTCAGAAATGTTGGCATGGGGTGACTGGCGTTGGGACGGGCGATAAACCCATGACAACCGAAGTTCTTTCCCCATGGCCTTCATCTCATACAGAAGTTCGTGCATGCTGCAGAAGCACTTCGCACTTGGTTCTATCCCTTGGCTTCTTACTGCCCAGACGAAGACTCCCATCCTTAATATGGCTCCAGGGGTCAACTGGTGAAGGAAAACTTGGTAGGTTTTCAACACATCAACTACAAACTTGCTCAGCGGAAACCGAAGCCTAGCTTTGAAGAAGCTTCGGAAAATCATAACTTCGTTCCCCTCGGGGTCGGGACGTTGTTGTCTCTGCCAGCCCTCACAATAGACATATCCCGAAAGTACCTTCCCCTCATATTTTTGAGGTGACTTTTCTTGATGGTAGATTTTCCGAAAATTGTATGGCTTGGTCTCCAGAGTCGATCCTCAGAATCTTCGCCCCCACTTTCCGCATCATAACTGTCACTGTCATTAGTGTCTTCAGACAGGCCCTCTAGTATCTCCTTAGTAATCTTCTCTGTATTTGATTTTGCCATTGACTCGATAAATCCAGCAATGTAAGGTTCACAGCCTTCTTCTCCTCAAAAAGCTTCTTCTCTTCAGCAGGCTTCGTCTCAGCAGCAACCTTCTTGTCTTGAGACATTTTTTCTTCATAAATGACAAAAATGTGTCTTTCTAACCGAAGCTCAAAAAGCTTGAAAACTAGCAAGCGTTAGTGAGCAAGAGCTATGAAAATTGACAAAATAAAGCAAGTGGCACAAGCAGCATACCAAATGAGGTTGGTACGAGTTCTTATTTATACGCTCGGCACGCTCCAAATTGGGGGGGCCCCGTCTGTCATTGACTGTTGCTATTCTAGCAAAGGGAAGGTGTTTTTCGGACCTTTGGCTTAAGGCCTTCGTCCATGTCGCAGTCTGAATCCGTTATCTTAAACAAATTAATACTGTGAGGGGCTACAGTTGGGGGCCTTCATCCTCCGAAGGTCCTCAAAAACGTGATTTAACAATATCTTCAAGTGTGACATGTGAACAGGTACCTTCGGACTCGGGCTAAAAGCATGTACGACGTAAAAAGCATGATCGTGACAAAGGTTGGAGTTGCTCCGAAGCTACGTGCAGGGGAGCTTCGGCTAAATGGCGGAGAAAGGAACCGACTTAAAGGGGAAAATGCTATCTAGTCCTCATAGAATTGTCTGCGTCCTGTGCCTATAAATAGATGAACAGTTCCCCCGTACTGTTCACGCAGACTGGTACCTGCTTTTGTGTCACACTTATACTTTTCGCCTTCTAGCAAATCGAAGGTACATTTGTAATTCAATATTCTTACTGTCTTTTCAGGATAAAACGACGAATTAATAATGTTATGTGATTGCTTATCTTGCCTTTTATATTTCATATTTCATATGCTTCTCCTTCTATTAACATATATCGCGTTGATGAAGGTATGTCCTGCATAACCTTCGTCTGAAGATCATTATATCCTAAGGGAAATAATGCTTCGAAAGACGAAGGACATTAATATTTAACATTTCGTGTTGCCTTGTTCTTAATTCATAGCACTTGAGAACAAGTCCCCAACACTTCCCAAAACCCGCTACAGTTTATGGGAAGAGCAATTGTAGGAATCCCTCGTCTTACCGCCATCGCAGCAAAATCAAACCGAGAACCTCCCTACATGCCTACTCCCCTACTGCCCTTGCCCCTTTCGGTTAAGGTAGTCTTCCACTAGCTTTCCTAGTTAGTTAGCCAAGGGGTCCTGGTGGCACGTGTTTCTCAAGTTAAGCTCCATGTTCCAATTAAAACTAATGATCTTGACATGAACATAAATAAAATAACATAATATTTGAAACATGGATATAATGAAATATTATCCCAAAACCATGTAAAGCAATAGCATAACTACCCAAATGATTCAAGGGTAAAAAAGGTGACCTATTGGGTCCCATCAAAATTAAACCTATGCATGAATAAGTGGTATTAAAGAACATTATTGGGTATAAAAGTGGTCAAGGGCACAACTTGCCTTCTATGAGCTCCTGCTCAGCAACTTCTATCTCCTGGACACCAGGATCCTCAGTCACAGGCTCTTCTACTCGCCACAATACAAACAAGCATAGTATAAAGTGAAAATTAACATCACACCAAACATGTAAATAAAATAAATATTAATATTCTGCATATTAAAATAAGATCATAGGAACAGGAATCATTAATTTTGGAGTTATAGATTTTAAGTTATGAAATTCCAAAGGTTTTATGTGCTTGGCATAGGATTAATTAAGAAATAAATTTTATTACTGTTTTCATGTCAAAATAGAGATACTAGGTGATAAACAATAATATTACAAAATTATAGAATCTAGAATGGATTAATTTGGACACCATATTGATTTTATATGAATTAAACAAGTTCTAGCATTTATTTTTACATTAAAAATTCATTGTATAAATGATTTTATAGGTTTTTCTCACTGTCTGTGCTGCGCGCACTATTAACAAGAAGTCCAGGGACTAATACAGAAAAACTCCTAAGACTCAGCTACACAGTCGACGTGGACTGCGGGTTCATTCTCAAGGAGTTGAGGGACTCATTAGCAACTTTGCCAGAGCGAACCGGTATCCTAGGTTCTCGGCCGCTGGATTTATAATGCATGGTGCAGATTAGATCGTGAATGGGTATGATGCGCTGGATGTTGGATGGAGATACAACGACCCAGATTTTATAATTTCTGATCTAACCAATGCCACCCGATCTCGATCTAACGGCTCCCGATTAATCACATGAAGGGTTGTCCCAGTTCTAATCTCAGTCACCCAAAGAAGATTGAACAGTGATCTCGCGTCTTCAACATCTGGCTATCCCGTGGTGGAGCGAACTCCTGGACCAGTGCAATCGTCACGTCGTCGTGCCTGACAGACGCGCCAACCCCTGCAGTCCAAAAGGATAACCTAAGATTCGTGTTCGTGTTTGGCACCGTATGGCTCCGGAATGGCACACGCGCAATGCTTCAATTATATGCGCCCCAACTCTACACTATGCTGTGAAGGAGTGGAGATTCGTAGGGGAAAACTTACCGGTTACACCGCCCAACTCTCTCTGGAGTGCGTCGTCGGCTTTGTGATTTCGAGACGCGACCGAGCCGCCCGCCTCACGGCCCTCACTCTCTCTCTTTCGTTCAATAACTCCGGTGCGCTGTTCTTTGTCCTCGGAAAGACATGCGGCTAGACGAGAACAAGGCGCCCGTCAGCGGTGTTTTAAAGCTCCGCGGAGCTCGTAGCGGCGGTTACACGCATGCGACCCGGAGTCCACGAGCACCTGAATCGTGGAAGGTGCACATGTCAGGTATGGAATGGGAGGGCAGTTCGACACCTGGGCCCGTGATGCCAGTGTCAGAGGGGTTCGCGCCCATGCTGGTGGAGAGTCCGGTCAGTGGGCCTGTGTGGTCAGCGCCTCCGAGAACCAACGCGTGCGCCAGTGATGATGGAACCGACGGGTCCTAGGTCATGCGGAGTAAATGGTTGGTGGGCCGAATTACCGCCCAGGGCCCAGGTAAACTTCCCTTCTCTTTTTTTCCTTTTCTGAATTTATTTTTACTCTTTGTTTTTAGAATTCAAATTTGAATTTGAATTCGTTTATAAAATTCACCCTTGATCAAAAATGTATTAATTCATATATTAATGGAAGGTAAATATATTCCTATTTATATATTTATTTTATCTCATTTGCATAGTATTTTCCTATCTTTTCTCAATTTCTAGAGTTTCCTTTAGAACTTAAATTCTAATTTGAGTATTAACATATTTCTTTTTACATTATTTTTATATTATCACAAAATGAACATAGAATAAAACCTCAACATGATGCATATTCCATTTTAGTATCCTTTGTTTTAATTAATCACTCTTAATTACAGGTATGCTCTTGTTATGATGAATATATGGCACACAAAATAAGGAGATCAACTATATACTCTTTGTATACATTTTTGGGTATTACAAATCCTACCCCCTTAACAAGAATCTTGTCCTCAAAATTTAGGAAGGACTAGGGAAAAGATGGGGAAATTCTATCCGAAGCTCTTCTTCTCTCTCCCAAGTAGCTTCATCTTCTCCATAGTGACTCCATTGCACTTTGCACATCTTTATCACTTTATTTCTTGTAACTTGAGTCAAAGTATCAAGAATCTTGATCGGATATTCCGTATAAGTCAAATCTCCCTGAACACTAAGCTCTTCCATTGGTAATTATTCCTCAGGAACACGGAGACACTTCTTAAGTTGGGATACATGGAATACATTATACACATCAGATAGTTTATCAGGTAGCTTGAGTTGGTATGCCTTCTCTCCAACTCGCCTAAAGATTCTGAATGGTCCAATAAAGCGAGGGGATAATTTGCCTTTGACTTTGAATCTCCTCATTCCACGAAGTGGTGACACCTTGAGGTACACATGATCATCCTCCTCAAACTCCAGTGGTCTTCTCCTATTATCAGCATAGCTCTTTTGCCGGGTCTGAGCTACTCTCAAGTTCTCCCTGATTATACGGACTTGTTCTTCTTCCTCTTGAATAAGCTCAGGCCCAAAGAATTGTCTTTCTCCAGTCTGATCCCAATATAGAGGAGTTCTGCACTTCCTGCCATATAAAGCTTCAAATGGTGACATCTTCAGACTGGCCTGGTAACTATTATATGGGAACTCAGCATATGGTAGACTCTTGTCCCAACTACTACCATGCTGTAGGGCACAAGTTCTCAACATGTCTTCCAACACCTGATTGGTCCTTTCAGTCTGTCCATCAGTCTGAGGGTGATAAGCCATACTATAGTTCAACTTTGTATTCATATTCTCATGAAAGCTTCTCCAGAATCTCGAGGTAAACTTTGAACCTCGATCAGACACGAACTTCTTTGGTACTCCGTGTAAACACATAATCCGAGCCATATATAACTCTGCCAGCTGAGAACCTTTATAAGTAGTCTTGACCGGAATGAAATGAGCCACTTTGTTCAGTCTATCCACAATCACCAACACCCCAGGTGTTACTCAGGGTATCCACCCAGGGCTACACCATTTAAACCTACTATCACATGTGGGTTAGCTTGAGCAAAGTACATCAAACTTAGAATTCAAATCCTAAGCAAAGTGCAACCCATCTTAGATGTCATACCTTAACCCATCATGCATCTAAAGGAGAGAATTGCCCAAAACCCTAAAGCAAACCCCCTTTAGACAATGGGAACCCTAGATGTAAGTATGACCAAAAGGTCATGAAAACCTTATGATCATGGCTTGGGCCAAATATAAAAGTTGTAGTACACTTAATAACCTACAAATGATAGTAAGAAAGTAACCCCAAAAAAGATTTCAGAAAAGCCCCAAAAGGGTCACCAAAGGTTTGAACACAAAAGAAAAATCAGAAATTGCCTAAGTCCAAAAACTAACCTTTGGCCAAAGATCACACATGTTCACCCTCATTCAAACTTCAAAACACTTCGACCCAATTGACAAAGTGGCGCCAAATTAACCCTAGAATGCCCTGGAAAAAGTTAACACCTACCCTAAGAAGTTTGACACGTCTTGGCACCAGTTTTGTCTCGGTTTGGACATCTCTGACATAGCCGACTTCCCACCCCCATATCTCTCTAACCCGACCACATCTACCCTTGGAACTCACATGAACTAGGTAGCTCTAGGTGCAGGGAAGAGATCTCTCACAGGCTCTAGGGCAAGATTCGTATGTTTTGGCCGCTCAGCAGAGGGAAGAACACGGGCAGAAGCAAAGAGCCACGTGTTCGACGCGCTCTGAGCTCGCCAGAGCACGCCCGCGCGCGCCCCCACGTGCCTCGCGTCGCGCCAAAGCTAAGCCGGCGCCATGGCCCACGCCCGCGCCTATAAAACACCCAGGGACCTTGATCGTACCCCTCCGCACGCGCTCGACCTCACCGAAGCCCAAACCCGCCGGCGTTTGCCCGTGCACGGCGTGTCCACGGCCGCCCGATCCCCCGCCACCGTAGACCGGCCAACAGAACCCTTCCCAACCCCGTCCGACCCTCGGAGAAGACTGTGCACACCTCGGTGAAGCTCCCTGAGCGAGGAATCGGAGTTTGCTTCGCCGGAGAGGCCAGTCCACGGTCGCCGGACTCCACCCGACCGCCAGCGAGCCTAGACCGGGTAATCCTCTGCTCCATTCCTCGATTCCTTGTGCACATAGCCTCTATGTCACCCCGTGAAGCTCACGGTGCCATTGGATTGAACTAGGTCACCGTGGTTTGGCCGGCACACCCGCCGCGACGAGAGCACACGCCTGCGAACGTGGACCGGGCGATTCCGGCCACCCCCGCCGTCGAGCTGTACACCGTTATGACCGCCAGAACCTCCCGGAGCCATCCCCGCCCCTCGCCGGACCTCTCTCGCCGCCGGTAAGCCGCGCCACCGTTTTCTTTCTCGCGGGTACTGTTTAAACCTAGGGAGGGACCGCGGGGGAGAAGAAGAGAAAGCTAGGGGGTTTTGCACAATGTCAGTGACTCGGATGAATAGTAGCGCGAGGGTATAACTGAGAGAGTTAGTTTGGAAATAACCCGAGGACTTCGATGCAAAGTGGTTTTCCAGGAAACCTTTAATTAAGTCTGATTTAAAATCGAAACAACACTTGAATAATTCATATCTTCTGTTTTATTCATCCAAATTGAGTCAAACCAATTTTGTCAGATCTTAAATAATATAAACTACTGAAGAAAAATATAAAACCCCTATGTGCTACAGAAAACTTTAGGGTTCTGAATTAAATACTGATTTGGCCAAAAGCTAAATAATAGGAAGAAAAATAGTTGCACTACTTAACTGAGGGTAAGAAAATTTGGAGAAGTACATGACCACCAACTGACCTATTTAAAAATGCTAAACCCCTCTGTACACCCCATTAAGGTAGAGTTTGCCATTTATTTTACATTATGCTTAAGGTTAAAGAAAATAGGAAAGGTGATTTAAATAAAGAACCAGGGAGCCCCCATATTTTTTGTTATAATACTTATTCAGTGTAGTTTACTAGAAAAATTGATTATACCCTGGTTTAGTATAAAATAAATGGGATACCTTTTATTTTAAGAAAACAAGGAAAACTTAGAAAAACCCTAGAAAAATAACCCCAAGGTGAAAACACCCCAAACCTTGGGATAGTTAATGTTTTATTATTAAGAACTTAGGAAAAAATATGAAATCTGCTGTTTGACATTTTTCAAATCGCAAGGCAGTAGAAAGTGCCTTTTTGGCATTAAACTTTGGAAAATCACAACTAAATAACCATCCCTTAGCTTTCTGTGATTTTTGGCACAGAAGCTTGTTATTACTATTAGATGCCAACAAAAATAACCCTTAGGACAGAACCCACCCCTAGTTAAGAGTTGTAGTACAAAGTGGCCCATTTACACAACTTTTGTTATTTTTGTCTAAAGCATAGCCTTTTTATTTTTGAACCTCAAATTCCTAGAACAGACTATATTGAACAATGGCAAGCCACTGTAATTTTTACAGAATTTTTGGAAAAAGTTAATTCACTTTGTAGATCAAACCTACACTAGAATTCATAAATAGAAAATAAAGAAGGGGAAAATGAATAATGGAAATTAGTGCCATCCTAAAACCCTTTGTAAATTTTCCACTAAAATATATAAAGGGAATACCAATCCACTATGCTTGTCCTTAACAAAACCTAAACCTAGAGTGGTAAGCATAAACCACTAAAAGCCACGTATGACCAAGAAACCCTAAGTTGCCAACTAACTTAGCTCTTCTTCCTTAAACATAATGTTGTTAAATCTTGCATAATCATGACATACATATTCATTGCATTTCAATAGACTGCAACCTCGCTGACGGAGAGTACGTCCTCGTGCCGGAGCAAGGTGCTGCTCAGGAGGTAGCCCCGGACCCAACACCAGAGCCTGCACTAGAGGATCTGCCTGCCACTGCTTTGGAAGGCAAGCCTGGGTTTTATGCATAACCTGTTATTTATGCTATTTTACTATACTTAATGATTGTAGGATTGATTGTGCACTTAAGTGTAGGAGTTGTTTGAAACCCTAGTTGCATGATCTCAGGAAATCCTGTTGAGATGAATACTAGTATGCTAGATCGAGGTAGCTGCTTTACTAATTAGGATCTCGGTAGAAGTCGAGTGATTATTCTAGCACTCGCGCGAGGTCAGGAAATTGGTTGTATCCACTTTCTTATCATAATGATGCTGGTTGTGGACAACAATCCATGGGGATTGGTTGTCCACGGGATAAAAATTTGAATAAGGATTAAGGTGTGGTACCGTGAGTCAAGCGTTTGAACGTACTAAACACATTCTGAGAAATATGGTAAATCGGTAAGCCTAGTACCTGAGTGAACCTGCCCGCAGACATATCCCCTCACGCGACCTGAGACGAGGTCTCCCATTCCGGTTATGGTGGGTACAAGTGCGGTCACTACACGACGGCAGTCAGGGTCAGTGAGGCATTGTACGCCAAGGCGGTGAGCCCTGATCTGTTGCCAGGGAATCAAAGGGGACGGTTGATGTGTGTGGGGATGGAGTGCCCCTACATGTCGTGTGTTTAGGTTTACCTTGCAAGGATAAAAACTCGATTCGAAACGTCTGCTTCTCGCAGCTAATGAGATTGCTTGATCCATGCTGCTACATTGAGTAACAAGTGGAAATATGATGAGATGATACAAGATGTTGATTGCTAAAAATGTTTGCTACTATGTATGAGTAGATAGTACATATTTAGCCTTAAGAGAGTCACACTTAAATTTGACAAAGTTAAAACTTGATTTAGAAACTCAGCTAGTGCTTTTGGCAACCAAACCCCATAGCCAAACAGCTGCATGTCTAGAGGTAGAGGAGTAGATTCCTCACACCGGGTAAGTCTAGCTGAGTATTAGTATACTCAGCCTTGCTTGTGGCATAATTTTTACAGGTTCTCTGGAGGACATGGTTGCTGGAGTGACTTGGCCATCCATCTTGCCACCGGGTTGGACTGTCGAGTGGGACCCCGCCTCGGCTGAGGAGGAGCATGAGGAGTGATGGGACAGGCTTCCCCATCCCTCCATTTATCTATCGTTAGTTTTATTCCGCTGCACTTCGAACAATGATGACTACTTTGCAAAAACTCCGATGATGATGTAATAACTTAATACTCCTTAATGTATAGGTTTATGCTTTATTGTATTTGCTCTGTGACTCACCATCGAGTGAGTTTGTGCTACTTGATCCTGTCAGTGGCCTCGTCGGACTAGATCCGAGGGATTGACGGGTTATTCCCATTTAAGTGTGGTCTAGCCTCTAAGGCGGGACTTAGGCACTTAAGTCGGAATAATTCGGGCAGTTCCACCACAGCACCCATGTGGAATCATACCCTTTCGAGGTGCGAGGCAATCTAGTAATGAAATCCATACCAATCTCTTCTCACTTCCATTCTGGTATCTTTAATGGGTGCAATAGTCCAGCTGGTCTCTGATGTTCTGCTTTAACTCTTTGACACACATCACACATAGCGAAGGTGGTTTGATCTATCTGAAGTATAGATTCAAGTACAGGAGCCAGTTCGATGAGCCAAATGACGACTAGCTGGATGCCATCGAAGCAAATAGTGATGAAATAGTTGGTGCTTACTCAAGGGCTGAGGATGATGCTATGACAATAGCCTTCGATGGTCAAGGCAAGAAGAGACTAAATAGAGTTTTTGATGTCATCGAATTTGTCTATCCGGACTATTGTTATCCTGCGCGGAGGTAAGGGAAGAAGAGGAAGACTGCTACTTCGACGACTTCTAGCACGCCGAAGTCAAAAAAGATTAAGGTTCTAACTCACCGGCCTAGGCACATTGAAACGGCCGAAGTGCCGAAGCTGATTAAGGGGTCTTCTTGCGCATCTGAGCCCCGTCGCCCCGCTCTTGTCGAAGCTAGAGCGAAGCCGGCTGAAGAGCCAGAATCAATGAAATCGATAGAGCAACCGAATGCTCTGAGCCCGTTGCAAAAGATGGAGCTGCTAAAGGCGTCGAAGATTCTACAACAACTCCAAAAAGGAGGAGGATGGCCAATGTACTAGATGCTGTTATGGAATCCACGAAGGCGTTAACTCCTGCCTTTGTTGAAGTACCTAGTGTAGAAGGCGAGATTATAAAGAAATCTGTCGAAGCTGGCACAGCGCAGGCTGCGGTTGAGGCTGGGCCCTCAATCCCCGTCGAAGCAAATCCTTCGAAGGCTACTAAAGAGGATGTTAGAGCAACACCTTCAGAGGTTGTCAAAGGACCATTAATGTTAGAAAGAGAGGGTGCTACCGAAGAATCTGAGTCCCCTGCTGCTGGAGCACCTGCCGAGATATTGGACTTCATAGTGCATCATGCTTCAGGGAAAAAATTATCAAAGGAGCAAATTGCCGAAGCGCAACATTATGCCAGGGATCTGAAGTACCCTCGAGGATCCTTGGTGTATGGTGGGGATGATGAAGATGACTTCGTTTATTGTCTACCTAACAATAAAGAGATACATGTTTGTCGGAAGATTGCAGACAATGTAGGATATTCGAAGCTTGAACTAGGCTTATCTGCAATGACGAAGGACCAGCTCGCAGATAGCCTTGCCTATAACAGTTTGAAGGTGAGAATATTTTAACTTGTTGGAAAATAAATTATTTTTGTAGATTATTTCTTTATCAGTATGTGCTTATCCTTTGTTTTTGTAGGGCTTAATTCCGAGCAAGGCTTTAAAGGCCCAGAAGAAAGCAGAAGATGAAAGCTGCCTGTTAGCTCTTGGAAATCTTCGATCGGAAGTTATTACATTAAAGAATGAAGCTCTTGAAAAAGACAAAATACTGCTCTCCTTAGTGGATAGGCTGAAAACCAGCGAAGCCAAGCTTAACGCACAAGCCGACGCTCACAAAGCCAAGGTTGAAGATTTAAAGAAAAAACTTGCCGAAATGAATGAAAATATTGAAGTTGTGAAGGCTAAGCAAGAAATAAGTGAAATGGAAAGAGCCAGGGTGCAGAAGAACATTGAAGAACTTCAGATTCCAAGGAAAAATGCTACAAAGTATCCATGGAATGCGCGAAGAAACTGAAAGATAGTTTTGCAAAGGTGGGAGCTTATTCTTCGGAGCAGAAATTTATTCGTAGTGATCCCGAAGGGGTTATCCAGTGGATAGGCGAAGAGGTCGAAGCTTTTGATGAGATACTTAGCGACAGTGGGGATTTTTGTGCTTTTGCCGGGTGTGAACATGTTAAGGCCGTAGCCCAGACAGAATCTATTCTCTTAGCTGACGACATTAGGGACCCCTCGGCTGAGGCCTCTTCATTGGGCAGTAAATTCTACTCCGATGTGTGGATGAAGAGTGGTCGTGAGATGGCTGATGAAGCCATTAAAAAGAATGAGAAAGAATCTCACGACGCCCCAGAGGAGGCTAAGCAAGCTGAAGAAGCTGCTGAACGCGCCATGATTATAGGTACTTTTATTTAAAACTTTTTGCTTCGTTGTTCGTTTCTAGCTTCGAAATTTACCATCATATACTCTGTTATAGCCGGCCTTTCTCCACCACCGGAGCCATACAACCCCGAAGCTGACCCGGTCATGAAAGAAGCTTTGGATGTAATGAAGATCACTAACGAAGTCGTTGACGAAGTCGTCGACAGACTATTACATGAAGCCGCTGAGAAAACACTAAAAGAAGATTGAATTAGTGGCAGAACCTCCCAAGTTATTGGGCCCACATGCACCTGTCCTTGTCTCAAAGACCTCAGATAGCTATGCATGTGCACTAAATAACTTAACAGGATCCGTCCGATTGCCCCAAGGACATCGGATAAACCACTTACAACCAGAACTGTGGGATTAAGTAAACACAAATCACACACATCAACATTTTTGCAGCGGAAATCTTATTACCAAATTTACAGGTTACAAAAATTTTTCATTATATTCATCGGAGTGATTACAAAAGTATAGGTTTGAAATATATGTTAGCTCAAGTGACCATCCTCAGTAAGAAGTATAGAAGGGTTACTTAGACTTATAAGAAGGCCGAGCCCACCGGCACTTAACACCATCATCAGCAGCACAAAAGTATGACCTAAAAAACAACAGGGAATAAAACCCTGAGTACGGAATTACTCAGCAAGACTTACCCGACTAAAGAAAAGACTCTCAAGGGTATGCTAGATTTGGGAATCAAGGAAAAGTTTTAGCAAGAATCCAATTAGATACTTTTGCAGAAATAGCTTACTAAAGTGAGTCCTTACTTTCAATATTTTAACGCCAGATTAAATATTAATAGATTTTGTTTGCATCTGGTCTAATTTCATCATCTCATCAATACAAACATCATTTTTATTCATGAGGTTCACATCCTGACTTAGGTTGTAGGGCAGTGACCAAGTCTGCACTGTCCGGGGATATAACGGCGATCCAAATCGATTTACTCAGCTGAGGATCTCTAACCACACGACATATGTAGCACTTAACCCTTGCATATGTCAACTCATCACCGGGGTTCTTAAGACCAGATCAGGTTCACGCCAACCGAGAGCACAGATACACCACCGTCCAGCCTCTTGCCACGGAGGGTACATGCTACTCTTGCCATCTCTCCACTACCATTGCGTGTTATCTTATTCTGGTATTAGTCTGCCCGAGGCAAAGCTTACCCTGTCCCATATCCAGGGCATGTGGCCAGTTAAGATAGTCCTTGATCATCAAGCCTACATATGCATCCAATCCTTGATCAACCTGGGTAGAACATCACCTGTTCCTAGCCCAAGTCCTGATTTAAGTACTTCCACCCTTAGGATTGTTTGTATTCCTTAGGATGAAAAGAGCATCAAAGGGAACTTTGCAATAAGATCCCACCACGCTCTCAATGAAAATATTCTTGCAGATAGAAGCCATCTTTCCTCAGGATAACCCTTGAGCTAGGCCTTAATGCAAAAGACAACCTCTATCCACAAGATCTGAGTAGGGCTAAGCATTTTTGTAAATCATATTTTGATACTTCATCAGAAGTATCTACAAAGGTATGGATATCAAGGTAGGCAATGCATCAAAGGGTTTCCAAGCAACTCCTATAAACCTAATGCACATTCACTAGACTTAAAGCGTGTAAAAATAATTTAAAAACACAAGGAAGGGGTAAATGCACCGGGGCTTGCCTTATTGCAGAGAAGAGGTTTCAGATCCCTCTATCAACTATTTAGTTAGATGGCTCCTCCACTTGATCAACAGATACTAGAGTAGACTCCTCCTTCAAACACCACTTCTTCTAGGTGTTCTACATGTAAAGAATGATTATGCTTATGCAACTTGAAAAGAAAAATACTAAAAAGCATCACAAGACTTACACCTCTCTAAAGGTACTAACAAAACCTTAAGAGAGCTAAATACTTTAACATCACAACTCAATTCACCAACCAAACTAGGAAATCTTGCCTCCATAACCAACCAAGTGCTTCATTTATGCAGTAAGCAAGGATCCAAACTGCATGTACTACATGTTATAGTGTCCAAGAATCAGTCACAATTCATTGAACCCATTTTCAGTTCTCTGAATTCATCTTTTAGTGCTCCATTCCTCTCCCTCTGTTTAGTGCTTTGTAACTCACAAATTCCCTCAACAACAAACCCAACTCATTTACTCAAAGTTATTCTCTAGCCATAGCTCTACTACTTTGGCATAGCATCCCCTGACTGAAACCATTCTAATAAAAAGTTATGATGCCACAAAATAGAGCAAAATCATAGAAAAGATCAGTTTTAGTGAACTGAAACAGCACTGCACCCACTCTGGCAGAGAAGTTTGGGACACCTTTTTACTGCCAACTTATATAGTAGCAAGCCCATTCTTTGTATGAAACTTGTTGTCCTTGATGTGGTCTTTTATCTGGATGTGGAATCCCTAACCTAATTCTCTTGGAGTAATTATCACAAGGCTCCAAAGTTAGGAGAAAAACACTAGATCATAGTGACAGTAATTGAATCAGCACACCACTGATCCCTTACAAACCTCCCCGTTCAGATCCCTTGATCACCTAATTTCACTTAGCAACAAATCAAGTCAACTTAACAAAAGTTATTCTCAACCCCACTAGTCAGCAACAACCATTTAACAATGCCTTAGGATATTATTACAGGTTGCAGGCCATCACTGAATTTGTTTTGGCTCATATTGTCAAGACCAACAGATAAGGATTTGCTACCTAGAAAATAGTCCAAAAACCTGGATATTTTCAATATAGAGTAGGGATTCTAGACCTCAGTTAGGCACCTCGACTGTATCTCAATTTATATTACCATATGAGGCAGAACATGAAGATAGGGGCCTATTTTAGAATCCTACAGCAGCACTGATCACTTGCACCAGCCCTGCTGCCCCATCTGCACACCTCCATGTTCAGTCCTTGATATCTCCCAATTCCCATAGCAACAGACCAACCTTTCTTAACCGAAATTACTCTCCAATTATAGCCCTTCCTATTTGGTATAACACTCCAAGGCTGAAAATACTCAGAACAAGAGTTGTGGTGCACTGAATTTGAGTAAAAAAATAATAAAATATCCTGTCTCAGCTAACTAAATAGCCCCATACTAACTTTGTCAGGGAGTTTTGTAGCACCATTTTCTCTCAAATTGGTGTAGTACCAATCCAAGCTTCCCTAAGTAAAGTTGTTCAATAATATTTGGTCTCCAAGTTTACTATAGAAACTATAGTATAAAGTCTCTCAGATTAATGACCAAACAGCTCCAAACTGAGCACCATATGCTGCAATACAGATTTCAGAAATTGAACAAACTCAATCTCCGCTTATTTGACAGCCCAACTTTAGGCAGCTTTTACTCCAATTTTCATATAACATCCAACAAGACTTTCTTAAGGAGATTTGTTCATCATCATATGAGCTTCACTATCTGATGTAGAGCACAAAACATGTATAGCTCGGCTAAGGAAACTTTGAAAGTTACCTGGTCACGGCGAGGTGATCTAACTGCCGACGATGGTCACCACCTAGGGACTGGGCAAACTTGGGCAGGGGAGAGGTGAACACTGGTGTGGACAGAAGATTTACCACCCACACACACGCTGCAACCTGGCTGGAGCTTGAGGATAGGGAGGAAAACTTCCCTGGACCAAGTTTTATAGCCACATATTAAGGACAGATGTCACTAAACCTGTGCAGTGCATGGAGGTGAAGAGTTCCTAGAGATGCCAGCACAACCTGGGCTCCAATACGTGGCTTTCATGCATCAAATACTCACAAACTGACAGGCACAATATAGACACTGAATCTGGACATCTAGCACACAAATATCCCTTGTGGATATGCTCTAACAGCCCAAAATATCAACCTTATTCAGTGAACACAGACAGGCAGGCGTATGGCTGAGAACACCACTTCTGGCTAAGCACAAAGAGGTCCAAGACTTGATATTTCTGCTAGGGTAGCCACTAGAATTCCTTTGCTGCCCAACTCAATCCACCCAAGGCTAACAGATAAAATCTCCCTGTTCACTGCCTTCAAACAGTCCAAAACTGGATATTCTTCAGTATAGAGTCAGCCCCAAACTTCTAAGCTATGCATTTAATCCTTATCTCTACCCCTTGACTCAAATATAAACACAACAAGGAAGATAGATCCTCTTCAGTTACTTGAACAGAATATGAACCCAATTCTGAATCAGCCTCATCAGCTCTATTGTCTTGTTGCATACTCCCTGTTAACCCCCTTCAACTTCTCAATTTCTCGTAATAACCGGGAGAGCAAGTTTAATAAAACTTGTCCACCAAACAACCCTCTACGATTCCTCCACAGAACCCTTAAGCTTTTACCCCTTGGATCAACCATCAACTAGCTCCAAAGTCTGAAGAAAAACACTGAAAATTCAGTTTCAGAGGTCTGAAACAGCATACACTAGTTCTGACACGGCAAGTTTGGGAGCAATTTTACTCACAACCTTGTACAATACCAGGCTCACTCACTTCAAGAGACATGTTCCCCTTCATATGGACTTTGACTTTACTACAGAACCCTTAACCAAAATCTCCGTAGATTAATTATCATAGAGCTCCAAAGGTAGGTAAAAACTCACTCAAACTGCCAGCAACAGTTAACTAAATTTACATATCTCTAGTCTGACAGCACAACTTGGAGCCACTTTTACTCCTCTTTTTGTGTAGCACCAAGTCCAACCCCCTTTATAAAACTTATTCTCTATACTATAGACTTCAACTTTGCTATATAATTCTTAGTCCAAAACCCCATTATTTAGTCTCAAAAGGACCTCAAACTGGGCACCAAACACTGATTTTCAGTTTTCAGTGAACTGAAAAAAATTCTGTTTCAGTCACAAGGCAGTCCAACTTTGAGCTAGTTTTACTCCACTCTTTGTATAGGATCATGCTAAACACACTTAAGGAAAGTTGTTCATTATTATCTAGTCTTTAATTCCTCTATATACTCTACAGCCCAAAACCTCATGGATTAGGCACAATTGAGCTCCAAAAACAGCTACATATACTGAAATCTCAGTTTCAGTTCACTGTTCCCAATCTGAAAACTCAAAAAGTCTGACAACCCCACTTTGGATCACCTTTTCTCCTAGTTGTATATAGTTCCAAGGCTGTCACACTTAATAAAAGTTGCTCTCCTATACGTATTCTACAATTTTGCTATAGTAGTCATTAACCAAAACCTCTTGGATTCCAAACTACAAAGGTCCAAAGTTTTCCCAAATTACTGAAATTTAGACTCTGAATTTCACTAAGTCTGAAATAAAAAAATCTGACAGCTCTAATTTGGACCACTTTTTCAACTAGTTGCGTATAGTTTTAGGGCTGGTACACTTAATAAGGATTGTTCTCCAACAGTCACTTTACAAGTTTGTTATAGTAACTCCTTACCAAAGTCCATAGATCAAAAGTTATAAGGGTCCAAAAACAGCTATATGAAACTGTTTTCAGCCCAATTAAAACTAAACCCAAAACTGAATTTCTGCAAATTACTCCAAATTTCTCCACACAACTTGGAATTCTCTAAATAAGAAACTTATTCACTTTTCCAAGCTCTACCATTTTGGTATATGGACTTTTAGCTAAATTCTTCTAGATTTTGAATTCCCCTTTTGGGCTAGTTTTAGGGTTTCAAATGAGTTTCATTTGTGTTTCAGCTTCTTCTAGGAATTCATCCCTTTGATCCCTCCACCTAGAGTAAAGTTACTCTCTAGCTCAAGATACAATCTTTGATACACATAGCTCATATCCAAAATGTCCTGGTTTAGAATTTCCTTTACTTAACCATCTATTCCAAGCAAAGCTCAAGTTAAGGTTTGGAGTTATTCCAGCTTCTTAAGTGCTTCTTCCACTTGACCACCATTCCAAAACAAGGCTACTCTAGGCTCTAAGACTTACCTTTAACATTTAAGACTCCAAGTCAACTTGTTACTTGCTTTAGAGATGACCTACCCCTGTTTAGCTTAAGCGAAGTCCTTAAACTAAACTCTAAACCCAACACACAACATCACACTTTTGAAAAAGTTTAACCTAGTGAATGCATTCTAGGTATATCAGACAAGATAATGCAAGTACTTATGATGACATGCCAGCGTTTTAGTTATCGTAACACCAGGGGTGTTACAGAATTCTTGTATGCTAAAAACTGTAATGCTTGTGTATGGTTGCCGCCATGTGCACAGAACAAACATCGAGTATTTGTATGTAAATTAATGTAATATATCTCTTTGCAATGCTTGAAACCTACGTACGTACCGTTTTTTGAGCCTTCGGCGAAAAAACACCTTCCCTTCTTTTCATGCATCACAAAGAAAGATTACCCCTTCTGTTGATTGAATACCAGATGTTTTGCCGTGGCTGTTGTATAATAATATTGCCGACGAAGATTTCCCTGGTGTGTAAGAATATGTCTGCCGAAGGTATACTTTGTGCTTCAGCACATTCTTTCACGATCTAGTAGGTATTTTCGAAGGAGCATTTTTCCTTCTCCACAGCTTTTTTGCTGATGCAATATGATGTATGATGCGATGCTATGCGATATGATGTGATGGTATGATGTTTATGACGAAGATGAACACCCACACGAAAACACACCCAGACTTTGCATCCCCTTAGGAACGACTTTGGAGTCTCTTCACCTTTTACTTAGGTGGTATTTCAGCTCTGCATCCCCTTAGGAACGACTTTGGAGCTAAGCTCTGTATCCCCTTAGGAACGACTTTGGAGCTTCTTTACCTTTGATTTAGGTGGTATTTAAGCTCTGGATCCCCTTAGGAATGACTTTGGAGCTTCTTCACCTTTGATTTAGGTGGTATTTAAGCTCTACATCCACTTAGGAACGACTTTTGAGCTTCGGAACTTACTCTGCACTCCCTTAGGAATGGCTTTGTAGCTTTGGAACTTACTCTGCGCTCCCTTAGGAACGGCTTTGTAGCTTCGGAACTTGATTTTGTCACACTCGATGGTGTAACCACAGTATTGTTACATCAAGTTGAAAGTTAATCCCCCATGTATTGTTCTTCTTGCAAGAAAATATAAAGGCAGAAAGAGTTAAGATCTATTAGATCAACATATTCCTTGGCTGAGCCATTGCAGTCACTTCAGTAGATGTGCTTGGATTCAGGCACAGTGCTGTTGACTGTGCGAGCTTCGGACTCCTTGCGAAGGTCGCTGTTGCTGAGTGTGGTTGTGCCCTTCTGGCTGTTGATTGTGAACCAGCGATGGTGGTGGTGGCAACTGAAGCTAGGAAGCTCGGGAATGACTTGCTGTAACACCCAACTTTGGAAATAAAGAGAGAAATAAAACTTTGTGTGGAATGCCCCTTTATTCATGAGAATTATTAGGGAACATATTTAAAGTAAATAATTCTCTAATAAAACATGCATCATGTTGGAGATTTGATTGTTTGTGCATTTAATAATAAAATAATATTAATAAAAATATGATAATGATTTGAGATTTGGATTGAACCCTAAATTAAAACATAGGATTTGAAAATGGGAATTGGGAAAAGAAAGGTAAGAAAAAGAGAAAGGGTATAAAATATAAAGAAAAAAATATAAATATATTCCCAAAATTGGTATTTTTAATCGTGCAATATAAACAGTGATCAATCTGCAAATCATGTTTGAAATCCAAACATTAACATTTGAATACATAGAAAGGGATTTGAAATAGAATAAAAAAAGAGAAATGAAACTGTGTACTTGGGCCGGCCGCCACCAATCTGGCCCAAATGGGCATCTCTGCCGCGCGCCTCCACGTGGCGCTGACCGGTTGGCCCCACTCTGCAATCGTGTGCCCCCGCTCTGCACTAACACAGGAGACTGTCTCACTGGTGCGCGGGACCACCCTGACAGTGACCGCTTGACCGCCACTCACTCATCCGTGCGCCATGTCGCTGACCGTGGTCCCCACGCGTCAGATACTTCCACAACGAACTGGCCGCACCATCCGGATCATCAGCTCTCGACGCAAAATCCTCGGCGACGACCTCACCCTAGTTCCGGAGCTGTGACCTGGGTGTAAAACTTGTTGCGCTGCGTCCATATGGCCCTAATCTACCATTTAGACGGCTAGGTCATACCACAGCCACACAAATTGGGAGCTCGAGTTCCGCCGTGAGAGATTAGCGTGCACGCCAGTGTTGCGCCTCGGGCAAGGGAGCGGCGTGTTCATTCTGGAACGCCGCTCGCATATGAGGTCACCGTCCACTAGGCCAGGGTGTGGGAGACTGGGAATTCGCCGTTTAACTCCAACCAGAGCCTTCGGTCCGCCGCTCGCCGTGGTCAGAGTCGCTTGCGACAAATTGCGTGATATGTAACTGTTAGTTGCATTCTTCAGATGTAGGGCATCGTGTAGCACCCTTCGATTTGGTGCTTTGCGCGTAGTACCGAGAACTTGGGTGTTCTGGCCATGGCACCACCGCGCTAGGCGACCCCGCCGCCGGTGGATCGGTCGGCCTTGGGAAGAAAAGTATTCCGCCCTTCGATCTTGGTGGGACGGTCTAGATTACTAGGCGTGTCGTTTTCACTCATTCGTAATGGTGAGTGTTGGATCAAATGCGGATGGGCAGGATTAGAAGGTTGTATACCCCTTCGTCCGGGTCGTCGATCTCAAATCGAATGGATCCATGACGATCGCGTGCATTTAAAATCTAAATCGTGGATCGCTGATCCAACCGCTCTGATTGCGTACCAATTCGCCAGTGCCCAGATCTAATCAGATCCATTGATAGTTGATCCATCGGCCCAGATTTTAGGGTACCCTTTTGCCCTGGCTATTTTGTTAAAGAGCCCTCCTGGAATTTAGGAACTAACTCGCCATCCAATTTGATTGTTCTCGGAGTCTTAGGATCTTTGCGCAGAGGCCCCTGTCTTCTATAGAAATTGAGGCGCAATCCAGGAAATAAAGAAAATAGGGAAAAGGAATTTAGAAATTGATTTTGGGTTTAAAAATAATTGCAGAAACCCATTTAATTCGTAGAAAATTCATATTAAGTCCAAATGAGTCCATTCCAATTTCTATAATTTTAAAATATTATTGTTAATCACATAGTGTCTCTGTTTGGGCATGAAAACAGTAGTAAAATTAATTCCTCACTTAATCATATATCAAGCACATAAAACCTTTGAAAATTCATAACTTAAAATCCATACTCCAAAATTAATGATTCATGTTCCTAGAATCTTATTTTAATGTGTAGATTATTATTACATATTTTGTTTACATGTTTGGTGTGATGTTAATTTTTGCTATACTATGTATGTTTGTACGGATGCGAGTAGACGAGCAAGCCACTGAGGGTCCTGGGGTTCAACTGGTAAAGACTGCTGAGCAGGAGCTCGTTGAAGGCAAGTTGTGCCCTTGATCACTTCTTTTTACCTAGTCATGTTATTATTAATCATAATGATCTGCATAAGTTAATTTTGATGGGACCCAATAGGTTACCCTAGTTGGCTATCTTTATACCTTGTTTTACCACTGAATTTTTGGGTAGTACATGGCTATTGCTTTACGTGGTTTTGGATATGGAGATATACATTACTCATGTTCACAATTTTATTATCAGTTTATTATATAATGTTCATGATAAGATCATTAAGTTAATGGGAACATGGAGAACCACCCGGGAAAACAGTGCTACCACAAGGGTTTAATGGGACGCCCTTGGCTGATTAACTAGGAAAGCTAGTGGATGACTACCTTACCCGAAAGGGGCAAGGGCAGTAGGGGAGTGGTCAGTGTAGGGAGGTCCTTGGGTTGGTTTTGATGCGATGGCGGTCAGGCGAGGGATTCCTGCACTGGAGCTTCCTAGAAACTATAGCGGTTTTCTAAAGCTAGTGGAACTTTGTAAAGGCCTCGTAGTGGTACCCTGCCTCGCTTCCTTGGTAGAGGTGTATGGGGTCTGATCAACTCCGTGGCAAATGGGTAACACGACTTGTGGGTAAATATGTGCAACCTTTGCAAAGTGTAAAACTGGTATACTAGCCGTGCTCATGGTCATGAGCAGCTCGGACACTCACATGATTAATTTATGGAATTAAATTCAATCAGTCATTTGCATCGCATTGGGATTATTTTATTATTATTACTTTATTTACTATAATTTGGTATTTACTTACACTTAGTAACTGCTAATAAAATTTTCACCAACTTATAAAAGCAATGCTCAGCTTCAAACACTATTTTGTTGATCAGCTTTACACTTCACATGAACTCCGACCTTTGGTGAGTTCATGCACATTATTCCCCACAACTTGTTGAGCGATGAACATGTGTGAGCTCACCCTTGTTGTCTCACACCCCCACCACAGGAGAAGAACAGGTGGTCGAAGAGGAGCTGCCTAACGCTGAGGCTTTCGACTTGATCTAGGTGGTGTCTCCCAGTCAGCTTTGTGGCGCCACAGAATAATATTTAGTTCGCTTTAATTTACCATTTCTTTTGTAAGACTTCCGCTATGTAATAAGTGCTCTGATGATATTGTGACATTTATCTCTATACACTCTGTTATTATATGTGTTGTCTTCTGTAGCGCATATATGAGACGCACCCGGCTTTATCCTTTAAATCCGGGTGTGACAGAAGTGGTATCAGAGGAATGTTGATTGTAGGACGAAACCTAGATAGAACTGGACAACCAATACTTACTTACCTTTGCTACTCTGATTCATTTCTAAACTTATCTCAATCTTTTCTCATCTATTTCTGCTTTACTCTGATTATTCTTGCCTTTTCTTTCTAAAGACAAATGTGGATTTCACACTTCGAAATCATGTGCCTAAACTGACCTTTAGGAATAGGAGACCTACTCTTAGGAACAAAAAAAACTATTTTTATAGGTATCTATGCGCTTGAATGCTCGTTCTTGTGATGCTTGTTTGATTTGGATCTTTGATTGAGTGTGATGAGTTGTGGAGTAATGTCCACAATTGTATCTGCATATACACCTAGACATAAGGGAAAATATTTATAAAAATAGACAACACAAACTATTCTCTATTAAACTAGATATATTTTTAATAGATCCATCTTATCTTAAAAGATTCTTTCTTATCTTAAAATATTCTTTCTTATCTTAATAGATTAATCTTATCTTGAAAAGATTTTATCTTATCCTAATAGATCTAATTAATCTCAAAATATTCTAAATTATTCTTGGAGACTCATCTTGTCCTAATAAGCATACTTATCCCCACTTTGCTTATCTCATAATAGTGTAACAAACATGATCTATTCCAAAATAAATTAAGTAGATATCATCTAGTCTAATCTGATTACACCAATTTAATTCTGATCCCAACTAATCTGATCAGATCCAATCTAATGGACAAACATGTTAGATAATACTGGTAAAATAAGATTGGATCCTACTCTTATAAATATGTTTTAATCTAAATTGGAGTCTTAGTCTAACCTGGCCATATGCAACTACCTTAACCACCTGATAGTTGCATAACCCCTTTGTTTTAAATGATAGAGATCATGACTTACCTACACCATATAATCCGTCATATCTCAAAAGGTTCTAACATGTCCTAATAATATTTATTCTACCCTAGTAGATTTATCTAACTTAAACTAGTCTAATCTAGTTATATCCAATCTAACCTAGACCCTACCTAATCTGATATGATCTAATCTAAAGGGAGTTATTTAACAAGTTATTTAATACTGGTAACATAGATTAGACCATATTTATATAAATGGGTTTTAAACCTAAATTGGTGTCTTAAACCAACTCGTTTAGGAAACCCTGACCTAGCCTATGTATAGGTTGCCCAACTAATTTATCCCAAAAGCAAGGTAAAATTCTATTTAATCTACCTACCCCATTATCCGTAATTGTTATCCCAACTCAGATAATGGTATATAACATCACAACCGATGTTCCCTAAATCCGACCCAAGAATAAGGTTAACTTCGACAATGAACGATATGAGTAGAAACAGATCCTGAGATTAATCAAGATCCACCATCCGGAATAAAAGTCTCCCTTACCTAACTTTCGTTTACCCCCAAATCTTCTCTACACTCACCTAATAGCTAAAATCTGAGGTATCCTTGTTTTCTAAGCCTCACCTATTAATTGCATGAAAATTTTAGGTGTATAAAAAAACAAATTGGAAGTTCCACATAAAAAATATATCTATACTAGAAGTTCATAAAGATAAAGTCAGCGGGATATGCTCAACTAAATGGTATTCTTAAATAGGATTATGGAATCTAGTGTGATCTAATCCAATGTGGTCTGCTTAAACAGATTAGTGGTACTTGGTCCCTTCTAGCCAGGAGTTAACTTAGTGTTGGGGGTCTGCTTCGTCGCCGAAGGTCTCATAAGAAGAAACACCTTTGGAAGATTGACACAAAGCCGAAGCTATCAATCAAAAGGCTTCGGAGCATATTTCCAAATGCACCGACTTAAAGATGAATTGACCAACCGGCCCACGACAACTTGTATTATGATTGTAAACCTTTGTAAGGGGTATGAATGTAATTTCTCACAGGCTGTGTCCTGTGCCTATGAATAGATGAACAGTACCCCCATACTGTTCACGCTATCTTGTAATCGCTCGTGCGCAACACTTGGATTTTTACCTTCTATCAAGCCGAAGGTATAAATATAATTAAATATTGTATTTAAATATTCATGTTTGTATAATGGAACATATGAATGATATTATGTGTTTGTTCGTGTTATCTTTCATGTTTCATATGTTTCATCTTTCATTATCTTATAATCGTCATGATGAAGGTATGTCCTTCAAAACATTCGTCCGAAGATCGTTATATCCTAAGGGAAATAATGTTTCAAAGGACAAAGGACTTTAACATTTAATACTTTGTGTTGCCTAGTTCTTGACTCATAGCATTTGAGAACAAGTTTCCAACATTGGCACCCACCTCCGGTGAACTCACTTCCACTTTTGAGCTGATGGCTTCGTCCAACATCCAAGTTGAAGCTACTTCGGCTACAAAGCTAGTGCTCGCAATAACAGGCAGTTCATGCTCAGAACCAGCCAACAAGAAGCAGAAGAAGGAGGCTTAGAGAAGAGTACAGCATGTTGGGGTGCAAGGACCCTTCATCAAGACAAAATGGTCCCACATCCCAATCACCTTCTCCCAGGAGGACCTTCAGCTCAAGGATTATCCTCATAATGATGCTATGGTCATATCTTGTGTCATCAAGGGATTTTTGGTCCATAATGTTTTGGTTGATACAAGCAGTGCAGCTGACATCATATTTGCTAAGGCCTTTAGACAGATGCAATAGCCAGAGGACAAGATTCATGATGCTACACACACTCTTTGTGGCTTCGGAGGAAGGCAGATTATAGCACTCGGCAAGATCACAATGCCAGTAACCTTCGAATTTGTCCACAACACAAGGACTGAACAGGTTGTGTGCTTTCGAAGCAATTCTTCATCCAGCATACCTATGCATGAAGATACCTTCGGAACAAGGGCCTATTGCAATTCATGGAAGTCAGGAAGCTGCCAGAAAGGCTGAGGGAAATTGGATAGACTCAAAAGCCATCCACAATATAGATGGAGCTGAAGCTTGTGAGCAGTATAAGTACATAAGACAGAAGGCCGCTTCGGCTGATCAGCGGAAGCCCATGCTTCTATGTGAAGACATAGCAGAGCAGAAGGTACTGCTGGGGTCTCAATTATCTGAAGAGCAGGAAAAAACTTTGATAAGGTTTTTATTCAACAACAAAGATGTTTTTGCATGGTCAGCCAACGATCTCTGTGGTGTCAATAGGGATGTCATTGAACATTCACTCAATGTCGATCCATCCTTCAGGCCCAGAAAGCAAAGACTTCGGAAAATGTCTGATGATAAAGCCGAAGATGCTCAGAATGAAGTAAAAAGACTTCTCAGTGCTGGTGTCATCAGAGAAGTAAAATATCCAGAGTGGCTAGCCAATACTGTTATGGTGAAGAAGGCCAATGGCAAATGGAGAATGTGTATTGATTTCATGGATCTCAACAAGGCCTGTCTAAAGGACGAATTTCCATTACCAAGGATAGACTCTCTTGTGGACGCAGCAGCTTCGTCAGAACTTATGAGTCTTCTAGATTGCTACTCAGGATATCATCGAATATGGATGAAGAAGGAGGATGAGCCGAAGACTAGCTTCATAACTCCCATTGGAACCTATTGCTATCTTCGGATGCCTGAGGGGCTCAAAAATGCTGGAGGTAGTTTCAGCAGGATGACGGCCAAGGTCCTTCATTCCCAGATAGGTAGAAATGTGCTAACATATGTTGATGATATCGTAGTAAAAAGCACAAAATAAGACAATCATATCACTGATCTACAAGAAACATTTGCTAATTTCACACAAGCTGACCTGAAATTAAATCCAGAAAAGTGTGTCTTTGGAGTGAAGAAGGGCAAGTTCCTTGGCTGTCTGGTTTCGATGAAGGGGATTGAAGCTAACCCAAGCAAGATCGAAGCTATCCTTCGAATGGAACCACCGAGCACAAAGAAGGGGGCCCAACGGTTGGCAGGAAGATTGTAATACCCAATTTGTAAGAGAGAATATAAAGGAGAAAAAAATATACTTCCTTTATTTATATGTGTGAGTTTTACCTTTATGTATCATCACATGTGAACACCTTGCTAAAAAAATAATTAATAAGATATATGCCACTAAAAATATGCATCATGCTGGTTTTTATTTTTGTGTGCATCTTGTGACAATATAAGAAATCATATGAAAAGAAAATATTAAAATCCCAAAGTGGAACTTGAATATAAAAGGAATTCCAGAATTTAGAAAAGAAAAGCAAACAAATATTATGTGATATAAAAATATAAATAATATATATAAATATATCTCCAAATTAGAACTTGTCTTGTCGCAATATATCTAAGGATGAATTGGTCACAAGTATGAATTCAAACTAGAATTTAAAAATTTGAACTTGAGAAATCTAAAAAAAGAAAAGAAGCTCATACCTGCGTTTTGGGCCAAAAAAACTCTTTCCCTCAGCCCATTTTAACCTCACCCGCGTGGCCCATCTATATCATGTCCACACGCTCCCTCGCACAGACTGTTGCGTGGGACCCACTCTCCAGTCTCTCAGCCCATCCTCCCTTTAACCCAGCGTGCCGCCGTGAGCTTCGCAACAAATCCGAGCTCCACGGCAACCACCCGCGTGGAGTCCGCCACCGCCCCACTTCCGCGCAGCAACCTTGCTTCTGCGCCGACGGGTGGGACCCATCCGCCAGTCGCCCTCCGCCTTGGGTCACTGCGCCGTTGGGCCCGCGTGTCTGCCGCTGTGCGCCACTGTAGATCTTCCTAGGCAACTGCTCGCCGAGTTCGCCGCCAGGTTAAGCACAGCTCCGCCCTCAACGGAATGGCAAACATGGCGGGCACACCGTTGGGAGGTTCTCGCGCGGCACCCACGACCACCCTGGAATTCGATTCTTGCGACCGACTCGCTGCCTAGCTTTTCGCGGGCGCCGTGGCGTGCGGGTGCTCCAACGACTGAGTCCTGCGCGACCGATCTAGCCGGAGGTAGCTCTCCTCAAATAGTAGCCGCCAAATCTTGCCGCCTCCTTTGCTGTCCACCTCACGTTTCTAGCACCGGCCCTAAGCATCCATCGCACCTAAGCACCGAAGCCATCTTCTTCTTGCACCACTGTCGACTGCAGAGAACTTCACCAGACCGATAGAGAGATTGGGGAGCTCTGCGCGTGGAACTTGGTGGCACTGGAGAATGGTGGCCAGGGCAGGATCCCAGAGCTTCGTGTGGCCGTGGGGCACATGCTCTAGTGGTGGACGAGTCTTGTGCCTGCACTTGTCATCGGCAATTGCTTGTCGGCGATAGGAATCACCGCGGATCCGCGCCGCGCCGTGTTCAGCCTCTGCGGCCCCTCCATTCTTGGTAAGTGACCCACGATTACTTTCACTTTTCACTGGGCATCGCATAGGGCTAGAATAGTCTGGTTTAGACCGGTAGGGTGCGTGATCGCCGTGGCCGGCCATGACGCCGTCGTGTTGCCTGGCAGCACCGCCGATCGGAGTCTGGTGAAGGGGAGCGGTACCACGGTGGCCGTTGATCAATGGATGAACGACACAGATTAGATCTCGTATACCCTTTCGGCTAGGAAAGATCTGGGCCGTAGATCATCAATCGGCGGGCCCGTTTTAAATCTGTAGTGTTGAAGATTTTGGGCCATTGATCTTTGATCCTAGGGCAGTGAACGCATAATGGATTTTAACCTTCCCCGATCTAATCGTGGCCCTTGATGCAGGATCGGACGACCAGAATTGATCTATACCCCTTCGCGGGCACAGATTTGCACATAGGCCCCTGAAGTTTTTAGGTATTAACCCGTAGTCCTGGCTACTGGAGTCTGAGTCTTGGACCCCTTTTGCGCTCTAGCCCCTGGAGTTTCTGTTAATAATGCGCCAAGTCTAGAGACCAATAAAAATAGAAAATTAAGTATAGAAAATGATTTTTAATAAAAAAACAATACTAGAAACTTGTATAATTCATATATAATTCATTTTAACTCCAAATTGAGTCATTCCAGTTGCAATAATTTTGTATTAATATTGTCTACCAACTAGTAATACTGTTTAGCCGTGAAACTTGAATTAAAATTATTCATTTGAATTAATCTATTCTAAGCACTAAATAATTTCCGAAATTCATAACTTGGTAACCGCAACTCCGAATTCAGTGGTTCTTATTTCTACGATCTCGTAATGTCATGTAGATTATTTTATGCAGTTTGATCTTATGTTTGATGTAATGTTAATTTTGCCCATACATGTTTGTTTTATTGGTACGTTTAGCAGTGAGGACACGTGGCATCTGAAAAGCAAGTTGGTACCTGGAATCTCAAGTGCCAGGCAAGTTGTGCCCTTGATCACTTACTTTTCCCAGCCATGTTCTTATTAATTTTAATGATCTGCATAGGTTAATTTTGATGGCATCCTTTAGGTTACCCCAGTTTTGTTTATCTTTATACCTTGTTCACCACTGAAATATTTTTGGGTAGTACCTGCTATTGCTTTATGTGGATTGGGTATGGAGATACAATATTCATGATTACTCTTTTATTATCTTTTTATTACTACTGTTCATGTTAAGATCATTAAATTAATGGGAACATGGAGCGACCACCTGGGAAAACTGTGCTACCACAAGGGTTTAATGGGACGCCCTTGGCTGATTAACTAGGAAAGCTAGTGGAGGTCTTCCTTACCCGAAAGGGGCAAGGGCAGTAGGGGAGTGGTCAGTGTAGGGAGGTCCTTGGGTTGATTTTGCTGCGATGGCGGTCAGGCGAGGGATTCCTGCACTGGAGCTTCCTATAAACTGTAGCGGGATTTCTGAAGCTAGTGGAACTTTGTAAAGGCCTCGTAGTGTTACCCTGCCTCGCCTCCTCGGTAGAGGTGTATGGGATTGGCCGTCTCTTGGCTGATGGGTAACATGACTTGTGGGTAAAGATGCGCAACCCCTGCAGAGTGTAAAACTAGTATACTAGCCATGCTCACGGTCATGAGCGGCTCGGACCCTCACATGATTAATTATGGAACTTAAATTTAATTTGACATTTGCATCGCATTTGGGATTATTTTACTATTACTTTTATTTACTATTATTAAGGTTTGGTATTTACTTACACCTAGTAATTGCTAATAAAATTTTGACCAACTTATAAAAGCAATGCTCAGCTTCAGTCTCTATTTCATTGATCAGCCTTACACTACATGAACTCCCACCTTTGGTGAGTTCATGCCACATTATTCCCCATGACTTGTTGAGCTATGAACGTATGTGAGCTCACTCTTGCTGTCTCACACCCCCCATAGGAGAAGAACAGGTGGTTCAGGAGGAGCCACAAGGCGAGGAGTTCGATCTGATCTAGGTGGCGTTTCTCAGTTGACATTGGCGCCGACGATCCTTAGTTCGTTTTATATTTATTCTTTTATTTTGTAATAAGTCTTCCGCTATGTAATAAATACTCTGATGTTATTGTGACATTTATCTCTATACACTCTGTTATTATATATGTTGTCTTCTTGGCGCATGTATGAGATGCACCCGGCTTTGTTCCTTAAAACCGGGTGTGACAAAGATTGGCTTCATTGAACAGATTTATATCTAGATCAGCAGAAAGAAACTTGCCATTCTTTGAAATACTAAAGTCAGCCGAAGTCTTTCAGTGGGGCCTAGCTCAACAGAAAGCCTTTGAAGAGCTAAAGCAATACTTGATTGATATAACAACATTAACTCCACCTGCGCCAGGGGCTCCATTACTATTGTATGTGGCAGCTTCGCACTCTGCAGTAAGTGCGGCGCTTGTGCAGGAAAAATTCGATGGACAAATCAAAAAGCAAGCCCTAGTATACTTTGTCTCCGAAGTTCTAAGCTTATCAGAGAAAAATTATACAGAATTGGAGAAGGTGTTGTATGCTGTCTTAATGGCCTCTAGGAAGCTCCTGCATTATTTTCAAGCATTCCATATAATTGTTCCTTCGTCATAGCCTTTGAAGGACATCATGCGGAACAGAGAAGCTACTGGAAGGATCGGAAAGTGGGCTGCGGAACTCAACGAATTCAGCATTGATTATGTGCATAGATCCTCGATTCAGTCCCAGGCGCTAGCAGACTTCATCGCTGACTGGATGCTAGGGGCTCAGGAAGAACAAGCAAATAAAGATGCCGAAGCTTGGACGGTGTTCTACGACGATTCTTGGGGAACCTTCAGGGTAGGTGCGGCTGCTGTCTTAGTTGCACCTTCCAAAGTCAGAACATGCTATGCAATAAAGCTTGACTTTAGCTGCACAAATAATATTGCTGAATACGAAGCTTTGCTTTTGGGGCTTCGGAAGTTAAAAGCAATGGGGATAAGAAGTGCGGTCCTTAAAACTGATTCCCAAGTTATTTCTGGTCATGTTGACAAGAGTTGTAGGGCAAGAGACCCGAAGCTTGAGAAATACCTGGACATAGTACGAAGGCACAGGGGCTGCCCCTACCTTTGGAAGTATTCTTTGAAACAATAAGAGCACCTTCGGTGGAACTTCTCGAAAGAGCAGTGCTCACTATATCTCCTGTTCATAGTGAAGATTGGAGGACTAAGATTATATCCTTTCCTCCAAGGTAATTGCCTTTCAGATGACGAAGCTTATAATAAGAGAATGGAGGCAAGAACAAGACCATTGTTGGGGCAAAGGCGAAGACGCTACCCTCCGCTCCAGCCTTCGTCTACCTCGCTGCATCGGCAGGAAGCTGAAAGACCGGCGAGGTCCACCCTACGCCTACCTCACTGCGCCGACAGGAAGCAGAAAGACCGGCGAGATCCACCCTTCGTCTTCTAAGATATAGGAAGAAGGCCCACAGCGATATCGCCCCGTCCCACGTCCTCCCTCCGCCTGGAGGCCCACGTAGGATTCAGCCCATTGTAACGGGCCCCGCTCGGATAAATGTGCTACGGGCCCAATTTGTAACAGCTTTTCTGTATTGACAGTCTGTAACCCTCCTTTATAGGAATATTTCGGGGATAGACCGGGTGCCTGAGGGCACATGCGTCCTTACATTGAGACGCTGGGCACCTAGGCACCTATAAATACCCCCGTACAGTGCCCTTGAGGGGGCTGGATTAACAGAGCAATTGCTGCCTCAAGTTAAACCATGTTCTCATCTCTCTCACTCCCTCGTTGGAATCAACTTGTCCAGGAACGCAAGTTCCAACATTGGCGCCCACCGTTTGTGCTACGAGAAAACCACCCGTGATGGCACCCAAAAGAGCTAACTCGAAGGCAGCCCCATCCGTCGACGAAGCAGCGAAGGCAGCCCTGCTAGCTGAGAAAAAGGGCAAGGCCCTCGCCGACAACACCCACCAAGGAGCTAGCGAAGACGAAGCACACAGCAAGAAACAGCGCAACGATCAACACACTCCAGAAGGCACCCTTCGCACCTGCAGCTCCGAAGGGCAGCCACAAGTGCCACCCCCAAGCTTCGCACCACCAGAGGGCGAGGACGCAACAGAGGACGGCGAGGTCCTCGATGTCTCCACAGAAGAACAGCTACAGCTACGGGCCCGGCGCCTTAGAAACCGCAACCTTCAGAAGCAGAAGGAAATCCTCGAGGCCAAGTGCCAACGCGTCTCTATGCAGGCCAAGCTGCGCCAAATGATACGAGATGAAGAGCAGAGGGCTCAGGAGCTCGAGCAAGAGATTGCGCTCTTGCAGCGCGAAGGCCAACACGATCTGCACCACGGCCCGCACCTCCAGCAGCGTGCGCCAGTCGAAGACCTATTCGTCCCTCAGCGTGGGCCCTTCATCCCACACGCTGCAGCTTTCCAAGGCATCAATTACCTTGACGAGCGAAGCCCCTTGGCGCCGCAACTGCAAGTGTCACCATGGCCCGCCAATTTCAGGGCAGGGACCTACCCCAAGTACAACGGTAGCACTGATCCAGCATAGTATATCATGAGCTATCAAGTCGCCGTTGCATCATCCGGAGGGGACGACGCCATGATGGCCAAGTCATTCATCATCGCCCTCGAAGGCCCCGCTCTCACCTGGTACACCACCGTTGTCCATTGACTCCTGGAGAAGTCTCCGGGACAAATTTCTTCTCAACTTCCAAGGGTACCGCCCAGACACCGATGCCTTGGCTGAATTGTCACTCTGCAAGCAGCTAGAGAGAGAAACTCTGTGGGAGTACTATCGCAAGTTTCAGACCCTCAAGTCACAACTACCTTCGGTTGATGACCAAATCGCCATTCACTACGCCATCAGCGGCCTTCGGGCTGGCGTCCTTTACAGCCAATGCATCAGGGATCCACCCAAGAACCTCCAGGAGTTGTATCAGCTGTTTGAAAAATATGCCAGATCTGAAGAGCTCCACCAGCGCAAGGTCGAGTCCCAGAGGAAACCCAAGGACCCTCCACAGTCCAGCCGGACGTGGACAAGACCTTCGCAGTCAGACTCCGGTCGGGATGGCCTCAATCAGCAGTAGGTACACAACATTGCCAACCAGCATCCCGCTAGTGAGGCCCCTCGCCGCCAAGATTATCCCCCCTAGGGCCGCGGCAACGGAACTTGTGGTCGGGGCCGGGGACGAGCGCAACAGCCGCGTCGTTTCTACTGCTAGTTTCACGGCAAAGACTGTGCGCACCCAACAAGGGACTGCCCGGAAACGAAGGCCACCAGGGATGGGATGTCTCGGGCACAACCAGCTGACAACCCAAGAGTTGTCGCACACACATATCAGCAACTCCCACAACCATACAACCAAGGCCCCGCACAACATCCACCTAATCACGCTTACCAACACCACCAGGAGGTACAAATCGTACCACCCCCACTACCACCTCCACCCCGCAGCAGCCAAACATCCACCACCCAAACCACCCCCAAGCACCAAAGCAAGAAGACTTCACTGATCAGCCGTATCGTGGAGTCATTCACATGATCACCGGGGGGTCCAGCGTCGACTTCGACACGAAGCGACAGAAGAGGGACCATTACCGCAGCGTCAACCACGTCGCCGTCACAGGTCCAGTCGTGCAGACAAAGTGGTCTCACGTGTCGTTGACTTTCGACGCCAGAGATGTCGACCTCCACAGTGCACCCCACATCGACGCCATGGTCATCAACTGCAGCGTGGCAGGCTAGGACCTACACAAGGTCTTAGTGGACAACGGTAGCCAGGCGGACATCATTTTTCTCCACGCCTTCGACCGCATGGGCATCAGCCACAGCTTGCTGAAGCCTTCGGATAACCCCTTATATGGCTTCGGCGGCAAGGGCACCTTCCCTGTGGGCAAAATAGAGCTACCCCTGTCCTTCGGTGTACCACCCAATGCACGAAGTGAGCAGGTCACTTTCGACATCGTTGACAGGGTGTACCCGTACAACGCCATAATGGGTCGGGGCTCCATCAACAAGTTTGAGGCAGCCATCCACGGACTTTACCTGTGCATGAAGATCCTAGGCCCGCTAGGCGTGATCACAGTCCATGGCAACCAGCAGGCCGCCCGCAACATAGAAAGAGACTTCGTTCTAGGGCAAAGGAACGTACATTGCCTCACGGCTCAGTGCGAGGTCCCCGAGGCTACCCGCCCAACCGTCAACAGGCATGAAAAGGCACAGCTGCAAAGCAATGATGGGACAAAGACAGTTCCCCTTGACCAAGAAACACCCAAGCAAACGGTCGTCATAAGCGAAGACCTTACTTCACATGATGAGGAGAGACTCATCTCCAGTCTTTCCAAAAATAAGGACGTCTTCGCCTAGTCTGCCCTCAACCTGGTCGGAGTCAGTCGCTCCATTATTGAGCATAGCTTGGGCATCGACCCTTCAGTGAGGCCGAAGAAGCAGAGGCTGCGCAAAATGTCAGATGAGAAGACAGAAGCCGCCAAGGCCGAGGTACACCGCCTACTTGAGGCCAACTTCATCGAACCAGTCGCCTACCCTACGTGGCTCTCCAACATAGTCATGGTGCAAAAGAAGAGCGGCAAGTGGCGGATGTGCATTGATTTCACCAGCCTCAACAAGGCCTGCCCCAAGGACAACTTCCCCCTGCCTCGGATCGACAAGATCGTCGGTAGCGCAGCCGGGTGCGAAGTCATGTCACTCCTTGACTGCTTCTCCGACTATCACCAGATATATATGAAGGAGGAAGACAAGGCTAGCACCAGTTTCATAACACCCTTTGGCACGTACTGCTTCATCAGAATGCCAGAGGGACTAAAGAACGTCGGGTCCAGGTTCTCTCGTCTCACCAAGACGGTGCTCGAGAGCCAAGTCGGTAGAAACATATTTACGTATGTAGATGACATCGTCGTTGCCAGCAAAAGCAAAGAGGACCACCTGGCTGACCTCGCAGAAACATTCGCGAACATGCGAGACGCACGACTTCGCCTAAATCCCGAAAAGTGTGTCTTCGGTGTTCGCCAGGGGAAAATACTAGGCTACCTGGTGTCGTACCGCGGGATCAAAGCTAACCCAAGCAAGATCCAGGCCATCATCAACATGACGCTCACGCAGTCAGCCAGAGACGTCCAACGACTGACAGGCAGATTGGCCGCCCTCAACGGATTCATTTCTAGATCCGCAGAGTGAAGCCTACCTTTCCTCAAAATGCTACATGGCGCAAAAGACTTCGCATGGGAACCGGAGCAAGTGGCGGCCTTCGCATCACTAAAGTAGCACCTGTTAGAGCTGGCAATCCTTACAAGCCCCAACCCCTCGTTACCCCTCTTGCTCTACGTCGCAGCCTCGCCGCACGCGGTCAGCGTAGGCTGGTTCAAGAGCAGGACAGAGAGGGCACGACCAGGCAGTGTTCAGTTTATTACATCTCCGAAGTACTCACAACATCAAAATGCAACATGACAGAACTGGAAAAAATCGCCTACGCAGTCGTTATGGCTTCGCGCAAGTTGCGCCACTATTTTGAAGCGTTCAAGGTGTGAGTCACCTCGGACAGGGGACTCGGTGGATTATTCAGAAATCCGGAGGCATCTGTCCGGATTGCCAAGTGGACAGCCGAGCTCTCCAGCTACCATATCACCTTCGAGCCCAGGACAGCCATCAAGTCACAAGTCCTGGCAGACTTCATCGTCGATTGGACCGGGCTAATAACGCAGCCGGACACGTCTGCAGAGAAGGTGTAGACCATCCACTGCGACGGCGCATGGTGCCACGCGGGGGCAGGCGCAGCGGCAGTCATCACTTCACCCAGAGGGGTCAAGCACAGATATGCAGCACGTCTCAGCTTTGCATTGGAGTCCGACAGATGCACCAACAACGTAGCAGAATACGAAGCGGTCATCCTTGGCCTTCGCAAGCTACGGGCACTTGGCGTCACCACCTACATAATAAGAACAGACTCCAAAGTAGTTGCCGACCAAGTCGAGAAGGATTACACAGCAAAGGACCCCACACTTGCGCAGTACCTCGCGGCTATCCGCAGTCTCGAGAGACAGTTCAAAGGCTTCACCTTGCAGCACGTGGATCGAGCCAAGATCGAGGAGGCCGACGCATTAGCCAAGGCAGCCACCAGAGGCGAGGCCCTGCCCTCCGACGTGTTCTACCACGTCATCGGCACGCCAGCCATTCGCAGTCCAGAGGGCCTCCAAATAACCAACGACACCGAGGGCCACCGCATAGTCAACCTCATCATGACCGAAGACTGGCGGGCACCGATAACCATGTTCCTGCAGGGATACTACCACCCAAGCGATATTAGTGAGGCCAAGCGCCTCAAACACCGAAGTCGGGACTTCGCTCTCATCAAGGGACAACTTTACAAGAAGGGGGTCAGTCAACCCATGCTTAAATGCATCACCGAGACCGAAGGCATCCAGATCCTGCATGAAGTCCACAACAGGACTTGCGGCTCTCATGCGGGGCCTAGGGCCCTAGCTGCCAAGGTGATCCGTCAAGGCTTCTACTGGCCTACTATGATCTACACCGTGAATCGGGTCACAAGGTCGTGCGAAGCCTGCCAAAAGTTTTCTCCACGCTCGGGAAGCCCTTCGCAGTTCACAAAGCTAATAGCCCACACGTGGCCCCTTCAGTGCTGGGGCCTTGACATCGTCGGGCCGCTACCCACGACCCAAGGGAACCTCAAGTTCACCTTCGTCGTCGTCGAGTATTTCACCAAGTGCATCGAGGCAAGAGCAGTATCAACGATAACATCAAAGACTGCCCAGAAATTCTTCTGGCAAAATATTGTTTGCCGATTCAGAGTCCCGACCAAGCTCACAGTTGATAATGGCAAGCAATTTGACAGCCAAGACTTCAAGGACTTCTGCTTCTCCATTAGCACCAGACTTGCCTTCGCCTCAGTATATCACCCACAATCCAACGGCGTCGTGGAGCGCTCCAATGGCAAGATTTTCACGGCGATCAAGAAAATGCTCCTCGACGACAAGAAGGGTAAATGGGCCGACCTGCTACCTGAAGCAGTCTGGGCGCTGAACACGACCGAGTGTCGGGTGACCGGGTTTACTCCCTTTCGCCTGCTATACGGTTCGGAGGCCATGACCCCGCAGGAAATCAAGCATGGGTCCCCATGAACAAGCGCTTTGGCCTCACCCGATGTAGACGAGCTATCCTCCAAAGATCTCATCGATGTAGACCGCGTCTTCGCCCTGCAGGCCCTCAACAAATATCAAGCCCAAACGAAGGCCTGGCGCGACCACGCAGTCGTCCCGAGGGAATTCAACGAAGGAGACCTCGTACTCGTCCGAATGGGACCGAGTCACGAGGTAAGCTGGAGCCGAAGTGGGAAGGACCATTCATCGTCAAGATGAAGTCGTCCCCCAGCACGTACCAGCTAACAATTCAATCAGGCGAAGACCTGGAGCATTCCTAGAATATAGATAATCTCCGCAAATTTTTTGTTTGATTCCTCAGGGCCATCACGCCCTTGTAATTTACCAAACATTATCATTCTGGCCCGTACTCTTTTCCTCCCGGGGGTGAGGTTTTTAATGAGGCGGAGCCATACAATATACCCACAAAAATCCCCCGCAAAAATTAAGACACGTCGAAAAAGACCGCATCGACAGTCTTCGGCATTCGACCACACCAAAGTCACCGCGAGGGACAGCGCTTACTACCCTCATGTGCGACACTTCGTGCGAAAGTCGCCTACGAGTGCAGCCGGAGTAGCACAATAAGTGCGAAAAATCGAAGTCTTTTCCAAAAAGACTATCCGGCAAAAGTCGCCTACGGGTGCAGCCGGAATAGCACAATAAGTGCGAAAGATCGAAGTCTTTTTCAAAAGACTATCCGCGCAAAAGTCGCCTACGGGTGCAGCCGGAGTACCACAATAAGTGCGAAAGGTCGAAGTCTTTTCCAAAAGACTCCACGCAAAAGTCGCCTATGGGTGAGGCCGGAATAGCACAATAAGTGTGAAAAATCAAAGTCTTTTCCAAAAGACTCCGCGCAAAAGTAGCCTACGGGTGCAGCCGGAATAGCACAATAAGTGCGCGCAAAATACGCCTACGGGCGCGGCCGGATCAACGAAGGCAAGCAGCCTCATCATACAAATCATAGTTACACACAGCGAGGGCATCACACATTACAACGACTCAACCTTCGGGATGATACCCATCTCCCTATAGTTGAACAACATTATCTTCAATTCTTCACCCTCAAAAAGATTTCGCAGCTCACCCTCACCTACACTCGCCCCAGCTGGCGAAGACAACAATTCCCGTTTGGCAGTCCCGTCCACTCGAAGACAACCACCCTCCACCTCACCATGATGCCTATCACTTCGTGACAACTCGCTCACCCTCCGCTTCGCCACCGCCCTTCGACGCCTACGTCCAGCATTCGCACAAGGAATATCCTCACCCGTCACACGCAGAGAAGTCTCCGCTGCAGCCACATCCAATGCCGCAAAATAGTCTAAGTCCTCATCCGAAGACCCCTCTGTCCACACAATCGAACTCCCAGAATCATCAGATCCAAAAAACTTTGATACAGAATCATCAGAATTGTCTCCAGCAACCTCGGTCGAAGCCACAAAATTAGTATTGTCAGTAGCGGTTGCATGCGCAGGCCCAAAACCCTAAACCTGCGCAGCAACCGAAGTTCAGTAACACTCAGACAAGATTTAAAAACTCCCCCCACCTATTTAGCCACCTGTGAAGACGCGGCCGCGGCTATGGGGTCTTCGACTGCCGGCTCAGCCAGCACCTCCAAGGCACCTTCGACCGACGGCGCAAGGGCCGACGCAGGGTCTTCCTCAACCACACTAGGCACGGGCACTGCCGAGGGGCTTTCACCTGCATCCGAGGTCAGCACCGGCTTGACCTCCGAAGCCTCAGGCGGCCCGCCGGCCAGAGCTCCGAAGTCCTCGACGTCCTTAGCACGCTCCATCTGCAGCAACACCAGTCACTCAGCAAAAACCAAGCATACCCACACACACTACCATACAAAAAAATGACCCTCACCTACTCTCTCGCCCGGTCGGATCGCTCCCTGACCGCCTCCCGACCATGCGGACCACACATCCTATCAAAAAGCGCCCCCCTGACTGCTTCACCACAGGGTCGTCGACCTTGAAAATCTCGCGTTCAAAGTTCTCGTCCGATTGGTCGAAGACCTCGTAGTGCCTATAGCCCTCGCGGGACAACGCATTCATGGCCCCCTCGCAGGTGACAAGGGAGGCAAAGGTCATGAAACCCTCCACAATGGTTGGGAGCACCAGCAGCTCCTCCTGCATCCATTCGAGGAAACGAAGGCCCGCTTCCCGGTCGGGCACTTCGAAGTCAGTGGTCCGCGCACCCAGCTCGCGGTATGCTCCCACGAACTGTGCGTGCGTCCGCTCAACTTCCGAGCGCGTAGAGGCCTCGGCCTTTTCTACGCGACCGCGCAAGGCATTGAACCTCGCCTCTAGCTCTTCGGCGCGCTGACTGGCGAGACTGCTCTCCGCCCGCGCCACTTTGGCCTCCGCTTGCGCCGCCTGCGCCTCGGCGATCGCCTGGTTCGCCTCCCTCCTCTCCTCCACTAGCTCGCGCCAGAGGTCCGTCTTCTCGGCCTCTAAGGCGGCCACTTTCTCCGCCAGCCTGTGGTTCTTGCTCTCCGCCGCCGACTTCTCCCGAACGGCATCCGCATGCTACGCCCGAATTCTCTCGACTTCCGCGGCCACGTCCGCAGTACACCAACGCCACGCGGTCGGCAATGTCGACCGCCTAACAAAAGCACATGTGCCCCAAAACCCCATGCAAACAACAAACTTCGAAGTCCAGCACAACTTACTTGCTTCAGCTCCTGCGACGCCTCCCTCAGCCGCCGGGACATGGAGCCCGCCACGTCCTTGGCGGCAGCGGCTGACGGAATCTCGCCGCTCGCGCAGAAAGCGGCCCACGGGTCTTGCGCGGCACCCTTCCCCCCAGCCACCAACGCTGGCAGCGCGGTTGCCGCCGAAGGCAGGACAACAACCAACTGCTCTTCACCCGACCCTGCGACAAATCACCGGACAAGTCAAAAAAAACTTACCAACAAAATAATCCTCGACACTGATGTCCGTGCTGAAGTCGCCAACACGCCTCCTCGGTGATGGTAGCTCCCGTCCCTTCGCGGATCCGCCCGGGGGAGGCTTGGTTCCGCCAGAGGCGGCATTCTTCGCACTCGCCGACACCTTGTTGGATCCGGGCGTGGCCGGCTTAGCAGTCGGCATCGGCTGGCTACTGCTGGGGACAACAGCCTTCGTGCTCCCCCGCGCCCTCTTTGCTTCATGCCTAGGATCTGCGATCCTAACGACCGCCCGGCGCTTCTGTGCAGCGTCTTGACGGTCCTTGTTCATCACTGCCGACACAACAGCAGTAATATTTCGCCCGTAAGGAAAAATCCTCAAGCCACAAGCCATACGAGACGTAGACATGTCTTCGCCCTCTGCCCAGGGGATCGGAACATTCTTTGGCCATCGACCCCCGGTCAACTCCAGCATTCGAGCCGAAGAATCCCGGAGCTCGGGCGAAGACATCCTTCCCTCGGGGGCCACACATGTCCCCATCAACTCCACAGCAAAACCATCAGACACCCCCACTTCCCCCACTACAGTACCTAACTTTCACTTCTTAGTGGCCGGGGCAGCCTCCTGCGAAGGCACTTCCTCGGTCACGCCCATCGGTTTTTTCCCACGGCGGTCGGCGGCATCTTCCCCGGGATAAACACCGTATGGCAAGCGGTTCAGTTCGAAGACCCGATTCAATCTGTCGTTGGACCCTCGGATATCCCAGCTCCGCAAACCCTCTGTCTTCGACACGTAGCGCCCCACGATTCTCGCCGCACTGTCTTCTGCCTCGCGCACGAATGCGGTAGGATCCCGGCCACATAGATCCAACGTGAAGGCAGGACTTCGCACCCGCTGCCCGCCCCGAGAGGGCATCTCGCGAGGGCACACCTCGCCCAGTGCCCAACCATGCGCCAAGGGCCATACCTCGTACCCGATAAATTCCTCAACTAAATCGCGCCCGCTACTCATGCGGGCAGCGCACCGAAGGGCCCCTTCGTCTTCATCATCCTCCACCACTTCAAACTGCGGATACGCTATGTAATAGTGGGAGCACATGATGGCCACGAGGAGTCCTGGATGGTCTTCGACTGCGCCCTCGGAAACGTAAAACCAGAAATCCCACCAGTTGCCCCACTTATTGTGGGCACAAGGAACCAATTCCACCACTTCCATCGAAGTCTTGCCGGTCTTTGGCGTAAATGTGCACGATCCAAATTGTGCAATCTCATCTCCAATTTTCCACTTTTGCCAGTGCAGACAGTAATGTTTTGCGAAGACCTCCATAGAGGGCCGACCGCCATACGAAGTCGTCGCCCAAACATACTTCGCCAGGGCCACCACCGCATTCGGCGTCAGCTGGTGGACCTGGACCTCGAATCTTCGCAGGACCTCCGCCACGAATCGATGTGCAGGCAGACGAAGACCAGCGGTGAAAAAAAGCCTCAAAACGACCAACTCGCCTTCTGGCTTGGGGACCTCCTCCGCCCCCGGGACACGCCCCACTCCGCTGCCAAAATATCCAAGCTGCTGCATATCCTGAACGTGGACCGAGGAAATCCGCGACACGCCAAACTCCACGGTATCCCCAGGATGTAACTCCTCCGCTGCCACATTGCTCAAAGTGTCCTCGGATGACGCGCCAGCCGGCGGCGTATTGGCAGCAGATGAGGAAGAGGACGACATGGCTATGTACCATCGATGGTAGTGGGCGGTTTGCTTGACGCAGGCTAGATCTCTGATGAGCAGAAGCAGGGAGGGCAGGCGAGCAAACGAACAATTTCAAAAGGAGGCTAGGGTTTGGCGGCGTGCAAAAAGAGTACTTGACCCGCGCCGACCCCCCTTTTTATACACAGGACGCGGCGCTTCGGGAAACCCCCAGTCCAATAGTACGGCATCCATCAACGGTCACATCAAAAACCCCCGTGGAACCACTTCGAGCGAGGGTAGCGTCTCCACCATCTGGCGAAGTCTTCGACATCAGATGACTTAGTCGAACTGGTCCCTCGGAGGGCAAATGTTGGGGCAAAGGCGAAGGCGCTACCCTCCGCTCCAGCCTTCGTCTACCTCGCTGCGTCGGCAGGAAGCTGAAAGACCGGCGAGGTCCACCCTACGCCTACCCCGCTACGCCGACAGGAAGCAGAAAGACCGGTGAGGTCCACCCTTCGTCTTCTAAGATATAGGACAAAGGCCCACAGCGATATCGCCCCGTCCCACGTCCTCACTCTGCCTGGAGGCCCACGTAGGATTCGGCCCATTGTAACGGGCCCCGCTCGGATAAATGTGTTACGGGCCCAATTTGTAACAGCTTTTCTGTGATGACAGTCTGTAACCCTCCTTTATAGGAATATTCTGGGGATAGACCGGGTGCCTGAGGGCACATGCGTCCTTACATTGAGACGCTGGGCACCCAGGCACCTATAAATACCCCCGTATAGTGCCCTTGAGGGGGCTGGATTAACAGAGCAATTGCTGCCTCAAGTTAAACCGTGTTCTCATCTCTCTCACTCCCCTGTTGGAATCAACTTGCCCGGGAACGCAAGTTCCAACAACCATATGTAATAATAGAAGGGGAGTTATACAAACATAGAGTCTGCTCTCCTCTTCTCAAGTGTCTATCCAGAACCGAAGGTATAGAGCTAGTGAAGGAATACACGCAGGCCTGTGTAGATCTCATATTGGATCTAGACCTTTGCTGGGGAAGGTCTTGAGACAAGGATTTTATTGGCCGAAGGCAGCTTCGGATGCAGCGGATCTGGTTCAAAAGTGTGAAAATTGTCAAAAATGTGCAAGGGACCAAAAACAACCTTCGTTGTTAACCCAATTAATACAACCAACTTGGCCATTGCAGAGATGGGGCCTAGAATTATTAGGTCCACTTTCACCAGCACAAGGCAATTTAAGATATGTTGTGGTGGCTGTGGAGTATTTTTCCAAGTGGATTGAAGCAAAGCCTTTGGCCAAAATAACTTCGGTCACAGTTCAGAAATTCTTTTGGCAAAACATTGTTTGTCGTTTCGGCGTACCAAAGGCTGTAACTGTGGACAACGGAACACAGTTTGATGCCGAAGCTTTCAAGGAATTCTGTGATCAAATCAGCACAAAGATTCATTTTGCGTTGGTCAGACATCTAGAGTCAAATGGACTTATCGAAAGAGCAAATGGTATTATAATGACAGGAATAATGAAGTTAATTTTTAATCAACCCAGAGGAAAGTGGCTAGAAGAATTAATTAAAGTGGTGTGGAGCCACAATACAACTATATAAAGATCAACAGGTTTTACACCATTCAAGTTATTGTTTGGTGACGAAGCTATAACCCTGGAAGAAGCTAAAGCGGGGTCAATAAGAACAACAGCTTCGACTGAAGACGAAGTTGATTATCATGTGGCAAAAGACACTATAGAAGGGGTCAGACTTCAGGCTATGAAAATATTAATAAATATCAAGCCAAAACAATAAAATGGCACGACAGAAAAGTTTGACTAAAAAATATCAAGCCAGGGCATTTGGTGCTTCAGAGAATGGCTAATCCGGACACAATAGGCAAACTACAGCTGAAGTGGGAAGAACCTTTTCTGGTACTATCTTCGTCAAGGCCCGATTCTTACAGATTAAAGGATATGGATGGCAATGACATTCCTAGATCTTGGAACGCTGATGAGCTTCGAGGATATTATGTATAGATTGATGTAATCTTCTTCATTTTTCTATGGCACCCTTTTTCTTTCCAAAGGGGGAGAAAGGTTTTTAATGGGGCCATAGTTTGTAAATAGTGTAATTTTTCTTTCTTATTCATCTCCAAGAGAGCAAAATCCCCCAAAATATGTAAATGTAAAATCTGAGCAGGAACCTTCGAGTGCAGAGAAAAAGAAAAAACAGAGAGAAGCTCGAAAGTTGTCCCTAAGGGGATGCAGAGCATGACGAAGCTACAAAAAGCGTTCCTAAGGGAGCGCAGCGTAAGTTTTCTGCTCAAAAGTCGTTCCTAAGGGAATGCAGAGCCAAATACCGCCGAAATATAAGGCGAAGCGCGAAAAGTCAACGCGAATACCGCTGAAATAGAAGGCGAAGAAGTTCAAAAGATGTTCCTAAGGGGATATAGAACTTACACCAAAAAATAAGTAGTGCAGCCGAAAAATAAACGGCAAAGAGATTTCAGTTATTCCTAAGGGAATGAAGGTTGTGGATGAAGCTTCGGATGTGTGTGTTTGGGCATTCATTTGCACGAAACATTATATCATTCATTGCATTCATAAACATTCATTTAGACATACATAGGATCATCATCATCATATCATACAGATATAGACAGTTGCTTCGGTTCTAAGCATACAGCTTCAAGAAGCAGATTCATGCTTTGTTGTGTACGAAAAGAAGGGAAGGTGTTTTTCGCCTTCAGCTCAAAAATACAGGTTTTGACCACATCAAAGCATTTCATACATCGATGGAAAGGTAAAAATATATTACAAGGTATGGACAAATTTACAGAGTACAATCTGATTCTTAAGTTACAATATTCTTTACAAGGGTTAATACAAAAGTTTCCTTAGAATTTTTTCCACAGCTAGGTATTCTAGCTCCGTCATCATCTGCTGAGCTTCGGATTGCCAGCTAAGCTTCGGCTCTGTGTCCTTCGGCTTCGTCATCCTGTACATATCAAAGCATTATAAGGAAAATTCAAGTTTCAAGGATAAGGTAAGCACATGGTATGATTTTATTACCGGCTTGAGATGACTCCGGGCTTCGTCACCAGCTAGGCTTCGCCCACCCTTCGTCCATATTTGCTTTATGAATCTATTTCTTATGCTTCGAGCTAGTCTGGGGATATCAATCGGATCTGCTGTTGATAAGCTGAAGTTTGGTCTATTAACAATTTTTCCATGCGTGCAACCAGACTTCATGAAGGCAACAGTTGTGCCTCGAGAAGCTAGCAGGGCACAGAAATCACCGTGTCCAGCTATAACCTCATCAAGAGCATCAACTTCACCCTCAATGTGTTCGAAGGTTACTGGAAGGTCTTCAACCGAAGGACTAAATTTCTCAGAGCTGGCTCCAACTGAGTTGAAGATCTGCCTTAGCCGCTGCGCGCATCGGTTGCTGAACTCTAGACATTTATCTTGAAGCTCTTTCAATGATTTTTGCAAATTTGAACTTTTTCAACCTCAGCCACAAACTTTGTATCAAATTTCTGTTTTTCTTGTTCGAAACTCTCTGATTTTGAGAGAAGCTCTTTATCCAACTTTGCAATTTTTGGCTTCAGCTTCTGCCAGTAAACCTTCCATTATCTGAAGTTCAAAATCTTTCTTTTCAAGAGCAACTGTTTGATCTTTTATTTTTCTTTCTAACCCTTCAATTATAACTTCGTGCTTTTTATCTTCAAGGTCCTGTTGCATCCTCAAAGCTTTGCTTAATAACATACTCTGTACAGAAGCAACCTTTGTTAGAAAACACCTTCGTTGTTAAAAACAATGCAAAGTCGAAGAAAAGCTTTTACCTTGAAGTTAGAATAGAATAAACTACCGACGATATGCTATCGTCGGTAGCGGCTAATATCGGTCTCATGCTTCGGGAAGCCAGTACTCTTCGACAGAGTACCGATAACTTTTGCTCCGGTTCGGTCTCGGAGGCAACCTAGGATTTCGTCGTCAATGCCGCCGAAGAGTAGCGCTCCTGGCTGATACCCACAGGAGATGGCATAGTCTCTCAATTCTTCTTTCTCAACCTTTGTCAATTCTTGTCCAATCAAGTTTTGAAAGTTGAAATTTTCTCCTTCTGATGTATCTTCGGCTATTTCCTTCTCTTTCCCAGGCACTGTGGCCATGGTCTCTTCAGCGGCTGTAGCCGCTTCTTCTGCGGCCATGTCTAGAAGTATTTTATCAATATCAGAAAGTGTACTTTCTAAGTTTGCACCTTCGGCAGTTGCAGCTTCAGCAGGTGCAGCTTTGGTAGCTGCAGCGCTCTCAACAGCTGGTGCTTTTGGCGCCGATGCTGGTGGTGGTGTTTCTTCAATTGCCTCTGTCACAGTAATAATTCTTCATTTTTTCGGCCCAGCAGACTTCTTCGTTGCCGAGGGCTCCTCCTTCTTCAGTAAAAGCTTCGTCAGATGTGGCCTCAGTGGACTTAGCTTGTTAGGCAAGGATTCAGTCATTACCTTTAGAATTTCTTCCACGTCAATAGCAGAAGGTGTTGAAGCAGTCTCTTCTTCCTTATCAGCTTCCTTCTGCTTCGGGACCGTAGCTTTCCTTTTCTTTGGAGCGACTGCCTTCAGCTCAGGGCTCAGTTTTCTCTTCTTTAGGTTTTCTTCATCTTCTTTAACCATACTAGCGGCCTATCTGCCCACATCACTGACAACTCTTTTTCTTTTTTGCCCTTCGGCGCCCTTGCTCAATCGCTCATAGTCTGGATATTCAAAATTTAGGGCCTCCATTACCCGATTTAATCTTCGCTTCGGTCGGGTGCCGAAGGCTGCAGTCATTAACTGATCTTCTTTTCTCGTGTAATTGCCCAAAATCTCGTTGCACATAACTTCAATTGTATCCAACCATTCTTGGTAGGGTTCTTTGAAGTGTTTCTTGAACTTAAAGTGATAAGGCAGCTGAACGAGTTCACTCTCTTTCTTCTCTTCTTCAAGCTTCGGCATACCCCACTTCGTCGGCGTTGGGAATACTCTGTTGGCTAAGTATTCCTGGACTAGATCCCTAGTTCCAATATGTTCAGACACAATTCTAAACTCATACACAGCATCTTGACATGGATTGTAACACCTCAGGTGTTACCATGGCTAGAGCACATCTATGCACTGGTGACTGTGATCACATGTGGTAGAAACTTGAGAAGAACATAAGAACCTTGGAGGCCATGGGTTAATCAAGAATGTTAATGACCTAAGAGCATCACTCAAGCTTTTGTGCACTTACTACCTTGGGCAAGAGGAGAATAAACCCTAGACCTCTCTTGAACCCTATCCCCCAAAGTCATGGTTGAGAGGGGGGAGAATAAGCAAATGTGCAAATCAGGAGTTAATCTTTAACCAAACTTTAAGTGACTTCATAACCAGCAATTATGGAGAGGAAATATTGCAAAAAGACCCCTGGAGAAACCCCAAATCAAATCTCCAAGTAGAGTGAGAGCTAGAGCTCTCTAATTCTCTCTAAGTCAAAAACTATACCTAATCTAAAGATCCACCGTGTTCACCTTAAAGATGGCACCAAAACCACCTATGTTCTATACCAAAAATGTGGCATACCACCTAGGGCACCCACTGGAAAAAGCTGAGCCCGAGACCTTGACGTTTGACATGCCTTGGCATGGTTTTTGTCGCGAGGTGGGTAGAGTGACATACCTGATTTGGCGACCGAAGATCTCCCTACCTAGGCCATATCTTCCATGGAAACTCACGGATGAGAGATAGCCCTAGGTGCCAGGAAAAGACTCGCCCGGATTTTTGCCAAGATTCGCACGTTTGCGACGTGGGTGAGCTGTGGAACCCAGGTAGAAGAAAACTTACACGTGTTCGACGCGCTCCGCGCACGCCAGAGCACGCCCGCGCCCGACCCTGCGCCGCGCCGAGCCAGCGCCCGTGTCCCCTGTGTGCGTCGCGCCTATAAAGCCCACTCAGGCGTCGTCCATACCCTTCCGCGCACACTCAAACCTCCCCGGAGCTCAACTCACCGTCGTTTGCCCGTGCATGGCGTGTCCGCGGCCACCCGAGCCCCTGCCGTCGTGGACCGGCCAGTCCAGCCTTTCCCAACCCCGTCTGGCCCTCGACTCGGTGAAGCTCCCCCAGCAAGGAATCGAAGTCTGCTTCACCGGAGAGGCCAGTCCACGGTCGCCGGAGTTCACCACCCCGCCGGAGTGCGTGGACAGGGTAATCCACTGAACCATTTTCGGATTCCTTGTGCACACAGCCCCTACATCACCCCGTGAAGCTCACCGTGCCATTGGATTGCATTAGATCGCCGTGGTTTGGCCGACACACCCGCCGCCGACGAGAACACCCGCCTGCGCACGTGGACCGAGCGATTCCGGCCATCCCTGCCGTCGAGCCGTACATCGCTGTGACTGCCAGAGCCTCCCCGAGCCAACCCCGCCCCTCGCCGGACCTATCTCGCCGCCGGTAAGCCGCGCCACCCTTTTCTTTCTTGTGGGCACTGTTTAAACCTAGGGAAGGACCGTGGGGGAGAAGGAAAGAAGTCTAGGGGGTTTTGTGAAATGTCAGTGACTCAAATGAATAGTAGCGCGGGGGTATAACTAAGAGAGTTAGTTTGGAAATACCCCAGGGTCCTCGGTGTAAACTGCTTTTCTAGAAAACCTTTATTAAATCTGATTTTAAATTTGAACAGAAACTTTAATAATTCATAAATTCTATTTTATTTATCCAAAATTGGTCAAACCAAATTTGTCAGACTTTAAATAATGTAAACTGCTTAGGAAAAATATAAAACCCTTATGTACTACAGAAAACTATAAGGTTCTGATTTAATTGTTGTTTTGACCAAAAGCTAAATAATAGGAAGGAAAATAGTTGCACAAATTGACTAAGGTTAGAAAAATTTGGAGAAGCTTATGTCCATATACTGACCTGTTTAAAAATGTTAAACCTCTCTGTCCATCCCATTAAGTTAGCTTTTGCCATTTATTTTATAATATGCTTAAAGTTAAGAAAAATAGAAAAGGTGATTAAAATGAGGAACCAGAGGGCACTCCTACTTTTGTTAGGGTACTTATTTAAGGTAGTTCACTAGAAAAATCTATGATACCCTGGTTTAGTAAAAATAAATAGGATAGCTTTTATTTTAAGAAAACAAGGAAAATTTAGAAAAACCCTAGAAAAATAACCCCAAGGAGAGAACACCCCAAACCTTGGGATAACTAATGTTTTGTTATTATGAACATAGGAAAAATACAAAATCTGTTGTTTGATATTATTCAAATGGCAAGTTAGTTATAAGCACCTTTTTGGCATAGAACTTTAAGAAATCACAACTAAATAACCACCAATTAACCTTCTGTGATTTTTGGCACAGAAGCTTATTATTACTGTTAGATACCAACAAAAATAACCCTTAGAGCAGAACCTACTCCTAATTAAGAGTTGTAGTACAAAGTGGCCCATTTACACAACTTTTGTTATTTTGTCTAAAGCATAGCCTTTTTATTTTTGAACCTCAAAACTCCTAGAACAGGCTATATTGACCAATGGCAAGCCACTGTAATTTTTACAGAATTTTTGGAAAAAGTTAACTCATTGTTGTAGTTCAAACCTACACTAGAATTCATAAATAAAAAAAATAAAGAAAGGGAAAATGAATAATGGAAATTAGTGTCATCCTAAAACCCTTTGTGAATTGTCCACTAAAATATATAAAGGAAATACCAACCGACTATGCTTATCCTTAACAAAACCTAAACCTGAAGTGATAAGCATAAATCACTAAAAGCCACATATGACCAATGAACCCTAAGTTGCCAACTAACTTAGTTTTTCTTCCCTTAGCATCATGTTATTAAATCCTGCAGAATCATGACATACCTATTCATTGCATTTCGATAGACTGTAACCTCGCTGACGGAGAGTACATCCTCGTGCCGGAGCAAGGAGCTGCTCAGGAGGTAGCCCCGGATCCAGCACCAGAGCCTGCACCAGAGGATCTGCCTGCCCCAGCTTTGGAAGGCAAGCCCCGGTTTTATGCATAACCTGTTATTTATGCTATTTTACTATACTTAATGATTGTAGGCTTGTTTGTGCACTTAAGTGTAGGAGTTGTTTGAAGCCATAGTTGCATGATCTCAGGAATCCTTTTGAGATGGATCCTAGTATGCTAGGTTGAGTAGCTGCTTTGCTAATTAGGGATATCGGTAGAAGTCGAGTGATTTTTCTAGCACTCGCGCGAGGTCAGGAATTGGTTGTATCCATTTTTATATCATAATGATGTTGGTATGTGGACAACAATCCATGGGGATTGGTTGTCTACGAGACGGAAATTGGAATAAGGATTAAGGTCTGGTAGCGTGAGTCAAGCGTTTGAACGTACTAAACATATGCCGAGAAATATGGTAAATCGGTAAGCCTAGTACCTGAGTGAACCTAGCAGTGGACATATCCCCTCACGCGACCTGAGACGTGGTCTCCCATTCCGGTTATGGTGGTACAAGTGCGGTCACTGCACGACGGCAGTCGGGGTCAGTGAGGCATTGTACGCCAAGGCGGTGAGCCCTGATCTGCTGATGGGGAATCGATGGGGACGGTTGATGTGTGTGGGGATGGAGTGCCTCACCACGTCGTGTGTTTAGGTTTACCTTGCAAGGATAAAAACTCGATTCGAATCGTCTGCTTCTCGCAGCTAATGAGACTTCTTGATCCATGCTGCTACATTGAGTAACAAGTGGAAATGTGATGAGTTGACAAAAGAGGTTGATTGCTAAAAATGTTTGATACCATGTATGAGTAGACAGTACACTTTTAGCCTTAAGTGAGTCACACTTAAATTTGACAAAGTTAAAACTTGACTTAGAAACTCAGCTAGTGCTTTTGGCAACCAAACCCCACATCCAAACAGGTGCATGTCTAGAGGTAGAGGAGTAGACTCCTCACACCGGGTAAGTCTAGCTGAGTATTAGTATACTCAGCCTTGCTTGTGGCATAATTTTATAGGTTCTCTAGAGGACATGGTTGCTGGAGTGACTTGGCCATCCATCTTGCCACCGGGTTGGACTGTCGAGTGGGACCCCGCCTCAGCTGAGGAGGAGCATGAGGAGTGATGGGACATGCTTCCCCATCTCTCTGTTTATTTACCGTTAGTTTGTTTCCGCTGCACTTCGAACAATGATGACTACTTTTGCAAAACTCCGATGGTGATGTAATAATTTAATACTCCGTAATTTATGGTTTTATGCTTTATTGTATTTGCTCTGTGACTCACCTTCGAGTGAGATTGTGGTACTTGATCCTGTCAGTGGCCTCGTCGGACTAGATCCGAGGGATTGACGGGTTATTCCCATTTAAGTGTGGTCTAGCCTTTAAGGTGGGACTTAGGCACTTAAGTTGGAATAATTCGGGCGGTTCCGCCACAGCTGGTATCGAAGCATGTACCACCATAGAGGAATCAATAAAATATGAATACCATCCCTTTCCAAATAAAATTTTGATAGAAACAATGTTGGATAGATCGTAGGATGAGCTGGATAGACCTAGGACGTGAAGCCTTAGGATGATAGAAGGGTAGCTAGGTGGCTAAGTATTTAGGCCCCACAGGCCACTTTAGGGGATGGGAGTTCTTCCCTAATCCCTTTTTCATTGCTGTGAGGTCGTTCAGGACGAGCATGCATGCATTCTTAAATTTAACAAATGGGAAAAATTTAGTAAGAACATAAATTAGAACCAATTAAGTATCCCAGTACCATTCTGTTTTAGTTAGAGAGGAGCTAAGTCTTATTTTTTTCTTGTTCTTTTTATAATTCTTTTCCTTTACTTACGCTTAACCGTCCACAGATGGCTTCCCACGGATCCTCAGACGACGGGAATGCACTGTCCCACACTGACGGGCTTGCACGAGAGGGCTTTCCCCGCATTTTTGGGAGGTACTTCAGGGGGCCGGGTACATGACACCCCCTCAGTACGCGGTGCAGCAGTTCGAGAAGCACCGGGTGCCCCGCTGTAGGGTGAGGATGACCTTGGAGCCTCATCCCCTGCAGCCAGGCTGGCGTTCACTGGACTCTGAGTCCTTTAGATACCGGGCTGAGGACACGATCGAGGCGATCGCTCTGCACGGGTTGACTACTTTCTGCGGATTTCACCCCTTGGAGCTTTCCACCCACCCCATTGGCTTGTTCCCCGCTGAGAAGGAGGATGACCCGATGTGGAAGGATCGGGTGGAGCATGCCAAGGATATCTGGGCTATCTACCTAGGCCAGACTGCTCACTTGACAGTACGGTGCATGAATGCCCTGTATCGTCTGCAAGTAATGCGGGGTGAGGCGATGTCCCATCTGATGGCATTGTTTTGAGGCCACTAAGATCACCCTGGACAATAGGGAGGAGCTTGTGGTTGACTTGTCCCAGGACATGGTGGAAAAGGACTTACAAGTGGAGCAGTTGTCGGATGAAATCCAAGAGCTGGAGGAATTAGTGGGGACAAGGGAGAACACCATCGAGGTTCTCGAGGATCAGCTCATCAACACCCAGCAGCAGCTCGCCGAGGCTAATGAGCACCTGGATATGCATCACCAGGAAATCCATGATGTGGAGGCTAACGAGGACGTCGACATTGAGGGAGGGGAGGAGCCTGCTTCCAGTGTGGACACTGCTGGCTCAGGGAGGCCACCTTCCCCCGAGTCGAGTGTTGCCTCGTTTGCTCACTAGGTATCAGAGGTAGAAATAGAAGTTGGTAATGTTAGGACTCCTCGCAGCTAGCTTAGCTTTTGCACCCTTGGGGTACTAGGCTAGATAGAGTTGAGTCTTTTGGGGCCATTGATGTAATTGTGATAAACTCTTTTGGAAGCATGGCTGATGGATGCTTTTAGTTTTAAATTTGGAAGGAAAGTTTATGCCTTTTGAAATCCTTTTTGTGGATATCGGAATCTAACAATTCACCTTTTTAACTCTTTCGCCGAGATTAAACCTTAAACTTGAAGATGTGTTTTTGAGGATATGTGTGATTTTTTCAGATGGCCGGGAGAGCGCGTCGTGGCCAGAATGAGCGCATTCCTCCACCGCCGCCACCGCCTCCCACTCTATAGGAGCTAATGGCTCAGCAGAATGAGATCTTGAGGCAGCTAGCTCAGCGTCAGCCACCACCTCAGCACTATGGTGGTGGAGATCATCAGCGTCACCCCGTAGTAGCCACTTACCAGGAGTTCCTCAGTACTCAGCCGCCGTTGTTCACTAGGGCAGAGGACCCACTTGATGCTGATGTATGGCTGAGGGTAGTGGAATCTAAATTCCCACTACTCAATGGAGTTTGTTCCGAGGTGACTAAGGTCAGGTTCGCCACCCAGCAGCTTCGTGGACCCGCGCGGACATGGTGGGACCACTATCTTGCTATGCAACCAGCTGACCACGAAGTGGATTGGAGAGAGTTCAAGGTAGCTTTCAGAGGACACCATATCCCAGCTGGCATTATGGACCATAAGCTCAACGAGTTTCTGGCACTTACTCAGGGCAACAGGACAGTGTTGCAGTATGCTCAGGCCTTTAATGATCTGTGCCAGTATGCCGGGTATCATGCAAATACAGATGAGAAGAAGAGAGACAAGGTTCAGGAGGGGGCTCAGCACTAAGCTCCGTGACTGTCTCAACACAGTCAGGGCCAACAGCTACAATGAGTTGGTCAACATGGCCATCTCCCAGGAGGACTGTATCACAGCTCGTCAGGCAGAGAAGAAGAGGAAGACCCCTGTGGCAGGACCCTTAGCTCAGCCACAGCGCTTCAAGATTGTGTTCGACACTCAGAACAGGGGACCCCTACAGCAGCAAGGGAGATGGGTGATCCGACCACAGTAGCAGCAGGCACCCAACCGCACTCAGTTTCCAGCTCAAAGGAACAATCAGCAGCAGCAGCAGTATCGCCAGGCAAATGACAACAGGTGTTTCACATGCGGCAACACCGGACATTATGCCAAGAATTGCCCCAGGAACCAGCGGAGGCAGGGGCAGAATGTTAATCAGAACCAAGGCAAGAGGCAGAAGGTGCAAGTAAGGCAAGGCAGGCTGAACTTCACCACCATGGCTGATATTCCAGAGGGAGCACCCGTCATGACTGGTATCTTTACAGTTTTGAATTGTCCTGCTATTATTCTTTTTGATTCTGGTGCATCACATAGCTTTGTTAGTGTCAAATTTAGTGTCAGGTGTCAATTGCCCTTTCATCACACCCATGGGGGTATCACAATTTCAACACCAGGAGGCAGGATTGCCACCAATCAAATCAGCAAGAATGTGCCTATAAAGTTTGGTAGTCTGATAATTAAAACCAACCTTCTTATCTTGGGATTGGATAGTGTGGATATCATATTCGGAACTGACTGGTTGACCAAACATCAGGCATTGATTGACATTGTAGCTAGGGCCATTGAAGTGCACTCACCGACCTGTGGTGAAACCACATTATTTTTGCCCGACCAGGGTTGTACCCGTTCTTGTGCCTTTGTCATGATAGAATCCCCAGTGGAAAAGATCCCAGTAGTCTGTGACTACCCAAATGTTTTTCTGAATGAATTGCCAGGAATGCCACCTGACAGAGACATTGAGTTTGCAATTGAATTGCAACCCGGGACTGCTCCTATTTCCAAGAGACCCTATAGGATGCCTCCCGCAGAATTGGCAGAATTAAAAAAGCAACTGCAGGAGTTGTTGGACAAGGGGTTCATTCGCCCAAGTACTTCACCTTGGGGATGTCCTGCTTTATTTGTGAAGAAAAAGGATGAGAGTTTGAGAATGTGTGTCGATTACCGCCCTCTTAATGCGGTGACCATCAAGAACAAATACCCACTACCCCGTATTGATGTCTTGTTTGATCAATTGGTGGGAGCCAAAGTGTTTTCAAAGATAGATCTTCACTCAGGCTACCATCAAATCAAGATCCGTGCTAGTGATATTCCAAAGACTGCCTTCTCTACCAGATATGGGCTCTATGAGTTATTGGTGATGTCTTTTGGGCTAACCAATGCTCCGGCTTATTTTATGTACCTAATGAACTCAGTATTCATGCCAGAGTTGGACAAGTTCGTGGTCGTTTTCATTGATGATATTCTGGTCTATTCCAAGAATGAAGACGAACATACTGAGCATCTGCACATCGTGCTCCAGCGACTGCGCGATCATCGTCTTTATGCTAAGTTGTCTAAATGTGAATTCTGGCTGAAGGAAATTAAATTCTTGGGTCACACCATTTCTCAGGATGGGATATCTGTTGATCCTGAGAAGGTACAAGAGGTGATGGATTGGAAACCCCCGACTACAGTGAGGCAGATTCGGAGTTTTCTGGGATTGGCAGGGTATTATCGACGATTTATTCCGGATTTCTCCAGAATTGCCAAGCCAATGACTGAGTTATTGAAGAAGGGAGCCAAGTATAATTAGAGCCAAAAGTGCAAAGATGCTTTTCATACACTGAGGCAGCATTTGACAACAGCCCCAGTGCTGGCTCAACCTGATACCACCAAGCCCTTCAAAGTCTATTGTGATGCTTCTGGTACGGGATTGGGATGTGTCTTGATGCAAGATAACAGAGTAATTGCTTATGCTTCCCAAGCACTCAGACCCCATGAGCAAAACTACCCTACACATGATTTGGAGTTAGCTGCAGTGGTTCATGCTCTCAAAATATGGAGGCACTACTTGATGGGAGCTCACTGTAACATTTACACTGATCACAAGAGCCTCAAAAACATTTTCACTCAGGCAGATCTGAACATGAGATAGAGGAGATGGTTAGAATTAATCAAGGACTATGATTTGGAAATGCATTATCATCCTGGCAAAGCCAATGTTGTGGCAGATGCCTTGAGCAGAAAAGCCCAGTGCAATTGTATGAGCATGGATGCAAGAGTCACCACCCTATGTGAAGAATTGTGCAAGCTGAACCTGGAAGTTGTTTCTTCAGGTGCCCTAAGTTATATCTCGGTGGAGCCCACATTGCAAGAGCAAATAGTCAGGGCCCAGATTGAGGATAAGGGTGTTCAGGTTATCAAAGGCATGATCAAGCAGAAGGCAGATAAATACAAGTGCTTCCGTCAGGACAGTAAGGGAATTTTATGGTTTGGAGATCGATTGGTTGTTCCCAAGGACCCTGAGCTCAGAAAGAGGATATTGGATGAAGCTCACCTATCCAAATTCTCCATGCACCCTGGTAGCACCAAGATGTATCATGATCTCAGATCCTTATACTGGTGGACCAGGATGAAGAGGGAAATTGCCAAGTATATATCCGAGTGTGACACCTGCCAAAGGATTAAAGCCAGTCATTTGAAGGCAGCAGGCCCTTTGCAACCCCTTCCCATACCATCTTGGAAATGGGAGGACGTTTGCATGGACTTTATCATGGGGTTGCCCAATACCTCCAGGCACCATGATTCCATTTGGGTCATTGTGGACAGATTGACCAAGTTAGCTCATTTCTTGCCAGTACACACCACCCACAGGACAGAGAAGTATGCAGAGATCTATATTGACCCGATAGTTCGTTTGCACGGGATGCCAAAGACTATAGTATCAGACAGAGGAGCACCATTTATGGCACGATTTAGGGAACAATTGCAAGAATCACTTGGGCCCCATGTAATATGAAGCTCAGCATACCACCCCCAAACAGATGGCCAGACAGAAAGGGTAAACCAGGTTTTGGAAGACATGTTAAGGGCATGTGTGCTACACTATGGAAAGGATTGGGACAAGTGTCTTTCGTTAGCAGAGTTTTCTTATAATAACAGCTACCAGTCCAGTTTGAAGATGGCACCTTTTGAGGCCTTATATGGGAGAAGGTGTAGGACCCCGCTGAATTGGTCTCAAGTAGGAGAGAGGGAAATATTTGGGCCAGATTTGGTACTGGAAGCAGAGGAAAAGGTCAGAGTCATCAAGAAGAACTTAGAAGCTGCTCAGGCCAGGCAAAAGAGCTATCATGATAAGAGGCGGAAACCTCTACAGTTTGCAGTGGGAGACCATGTTTATCTTAAGGTGTCACCCACCAAGGGTGTTCAGAGATTCGGGATCAAGGGCAAGTTAGCTCCTCGTTACATTGGACCCTACGAGATCAAGGAGACTTGTGGACCTGTAGCATATAAATTAAAGTTGGCACCCAGCATGTTAGCTGTTCATAATGTGTTCCATGTATCTCAGCTGCGGAAATGTGTACGCCTACCCACTGAAGTGCTACCGGAACCGGACATTGAGATAGAACCAGACCTGTCCTATCAAGAGTACCCCGTCGAGGTATTGGATCAGAAGGAGAGATCAACACGGGCAAGATCAATCAGAATGTATAAGGTTCAGTGGAGTCACCATTCAGCAGAAGAGGCTACATGGGAGACTGAGGATTTTCTACGCTCTTGCTTCCCTGACTTTCTGCCCAAAACAGTCGGTACGTAACTCAAAACCCCACACCCCCACCTACCCTTTGAAAATAATTATAAGAAAAACTTAGATAACGAGGATAATCTAAGTTGTGGATTTAACTTAAAAAGGGCTTCCTTCTGAAGTTGCAAAGAGAATGACATTCGAAGAGCAGTTAATAAGAGAAACTTGAGTATAAGAAGGAGTAGCCCATCAACGTGCTTTCTTAGCACCCCTCTAGAGGACTCCACCTGAAATCTCGGGACGAGATTCCTTTAAGGGGGGAGGGCTGTAACACCTCAGGTGTTACCATGGCTAGAGCACATCTATGCACTGGTGACTGTGATCACATGTGGTAGAAACTTGAGAAGAACATAAGAACCTTGGAGGCCATGGGTTAATCAAGAATGTTAATGACATAAGAGCATCACTCAAGCTTTTGTGCACTTACTACCATGGGCAAGAGGAGAATAAACCCTAGACCTCTCTTGAACCCTATCCCCCAAAGTCATGGTTGAGAGGGGGGAGAATAAGCAAATGTGCAAATCAGGAGTTAATCTTTAACCAAACTTTAAGTGACTTCATAACCAGCAATTATGGGGAGGAAATATTGCAAAAAAACCCTGGAGAAACCCCAAATCAAATCTCCAAGTAGAGTGAGATCTAGAGCTCTCTAATTCTCTCTAAGTCAAAAACTATACCTAATCTAAAGATCCACCATGTTCACCTTGAAGATGGCACCAAAACCACCTATGTTCTATACCAAAAATGTGGCATACCACCTAGGGCACCCACTGGAAAAAGCTGAGCCCGAGACCTTGACGTTTGACATGCCTTGGCATGGTTTTTGTCGCGAGGTGGGCAGAGTGACATACCTGATTTGGCGACCGAAGATCTCCCTACCTAGGCCATATCTGCCATGGCAACTCACGGATGAGAGACAGCCCTAGGTGCCAGGAAAAGACTCGCGCCGGATTTTTGCCAAGATTCGCACGTTTGCGACTTGGGTGAGCTGTGGAACCCGGGTAGAAGAAAACTTACACGTGTTCGACGCGCTCTGCGCACACCAGAGCACGCCCGCGCCCGACCCCGCGCCGCGCCTAGCCCATGTCCCCTGTGTGCGCCGCGCCTATAAAGCCCACTCAGGCGTCGTCCATACCCTTCCGCGCACACTCAAACCTCCCCGGAGCTCAACTCACCGTCGTTTGCCCGTGCACGGCGTGTCCGCGGCCACCTGAGCCCCTGCTGTCGTGGACCGGCCAGTCCAGCCTTTCCCAACCCCGTCCGGCCCTCGAAGACGACTAAGCACGACTCGGTGAAGCTCCCCCAGCAAGGAATCGAAGTCTGCTTCACCGGAGAGGCCAGTCCACGGTCGCCGGAGTTCACCACCCCGCTGGAGTGCGTGGATAGGGTAATCCACTGAACCATTTTCCGATTCCTTGTGCACACAGCCCCTACATCACCCCGTGAAGCTCACCGTGCCATTGGATTGCATTAGATCGCCGTGGTTTGGCCGGCACACCCGCCGCCGACGAGAACACCCGCCTGCGCACGTGGATCGAGCGATTCCGGCCATCCCCGCCGTCGAGCCGTACATCGCTGTGACCGCCAGAGCCTCCCCGAGCCAACCCCGCCCCTCGGCGGACCTATCTCGCCGCCGGTAAGCCGCGCCACCCTTTTCTTTCTTGCGGGCACTGTTTAAACCTAGGGAAGGACCGCGGGGGAGAAGGAAAGAAGTCTGGGGGGGTTTTGTGAAATGTCAGTGACTCAAATGAATAGTAGCGCGGGGGTATAACTGAGAGAGTTAGTTTGGAAATACCCCAGGGTCCTCGGTGTAAACTGCTTTTCCAGAAAACCTTTATTAAATCTGATTTTAAATTTGAATAGAAACTTTTATAATTCATAACTTCTGTTTTATTTATCCAAAATCCAATTTTGTCAGACTTTAAATAATGTAAACTGCTTAGGAAAAATATAAAACCCTTATGTACTACAGAAAACTATAAGGTTCTGATTTAATTGTTGTTTTGACCAAAAGCTAAATAATAGGAAGGAAAATAGTTGCACAAATTGACTAGGGTTAGAAAAATTTGGAGAAGCTTATGTCCACATACTGACCTGTTGAAAAATGTTAAACCTCTCTGTCCATCCCATTAAGTTAGCTTGCCATTTATTTTATAATATGCTTAAAGTTAAGAAAAATAGAAAAGGTGATTAAAATGAGAAACCAGAGGACACTCCTACTTTTGTTAGGGTACTTATTTAAGGTAGTTCACTAGAAAAATCTATGATACCCTCGTTTAGTATAAAATAAATAAGATACCTTTTATTTTAAGAAAACAAGGAAAATTTAGAAAAACCCTAGAAAAATAACCCCAAGGAGAGAACACCCCAAACCTTGGGATAACTAAAGTTTTGTTATTATAAACATAGGAAAAATACAAAATCTATTGTTTGATATTTTTCAAATGGCAAGTTAGTTATAAGCACCTTTTTGGCATAGAACTTTAAGAAATCACAACTAAATAACCACCAATTAACATTCTGTGATTTTTGGCACAGAAGCTTATTATTACTGTTAGATACCAACAAAAAAAACCCTTAGAGCATAACCTACTCCTAATTAAGAGTTGTAGTACAAAGTGGCCCATTTACACAACTTTTGTTATTTTGTCTAAAGCATAGCCTTTTTATTTTTGAACCTCAAAACTCCTAGAATAGGCTATATTGACCAATGGCAAGCCACTGTAATTTTTACAGAATTTTTGGAAAAAGTTAACTCATTGTTGTAGTTCAAACCTACACTAGAATTCATAAATAAAAAAATAAAGAAAGGGAAAATGAATAATGGAAATTAGTGTCATCCTAAAACCCTTTGTGAATTATCCACTAAAATATATAAAGGAAATACCAACCCACTATGCTTATCCTTAACAAAACCTAAACCTGGATTGATAAGCATAAACCACTGAAAGCCACATATGACCAATGAACCCTAAGCTGCCAACTAACTTAGTTTTTCTTCCCTTAGCATCATGTTATTAAATCCTGCAGAATCATGACATACATATTCATTGCATTTCGATAGACTGTAACCTCGCTGACGGAGAGTACGTCCTCGTGCCGGAGCAAGGAGCTGCTCAGGAGGTAGCCCGGATCTAGCACCAGAGCCTGCACCAGAGGATCTGCCTGCCCCATCTTTGGAAGGCAAGCCCCGGTTTTATGCATAACCTGTTATTTATGCTATTTTACTATACTTAATGATTGTAGGCTTGTTTGTGCACTTAAGTGTAGGAGTTGTTTGAAGCCATAGTTGCATGATCTCAGGAATCCTTTTGAGATGGATCCTAGTATGCTAGGTCGAGTAGCTGCTTTGCTAATTAGGGATATCGGTAGAAGTCGAGTGATTTTTCTAGCACTCGCGCGAGGTCAGGAATTGGTTGTATCCATTTTTATATCATAATGATGTTGTTATGTGGACAACAATCCATGGGGATTGGTTGTCTACGAGACGGAAATTGGAATAAGGATTAAGGTGTGGTACCGTGAGTCAAGCGTTTGAACGTACTAAACATATGCCGAGAAATATGGTAAATCGGTAAGCCTAGTACCTGAGTGAACCTGGCAGTGGACATATCCCCTCACGCGACCTGAGACGTGGTCTCCCATTCCGGTTATGGTGGGTACAAGTGCGGTCACTGCACGACGGCAGTCGGGGTTAGTGAGGCATTGTACGCCAAGGCGGTGAGCCCTGATCTGCTAACGGGGAATCAATGGGGACGGTTGATGTGTGTGGGGACGGAGTGCCTCGCCACGTCGGGTGTTTAGGTTTACCTTGCAAGGATAAAAACTCGATTCGAATCGTCTGCTTCTCGCAGCTAATGAGATTGCTTGATCCATGCTGCTACATTGAGTAACAAGTGGAAATATGATGAGATGATACAAGATGTTGATTGCTAAAAATGTTTGCTACTATGTATGAGTAGATAGTACATATTTAGCCTTAAGAGAGTCACACTTAAATTTGACAAAGTTAAAACGTGATTTAGAAACTCAGCTAGTGCTTTTGGCAACCAAACCCCATAACCAAACAGTTGCATGTCTAGAGGTAGAGGAGTAGACTCCTCACACTGGGTAAGTCTAGCTGAGTATTAGTATACTCAGCCTTGCTTGTGGCATAATTTTACAGGTTCTCTGGAGGACATGGTTGCTAGAGTGACTTGTCCGTCCATCTTGCCACCGGGTTGGACTGTCGAGTGGGACCCCGCCTCGGCTGAGGAGGAGCATGAGGAGTGATGGGACAGGCTTCCCCATCTCTCTGTTTATTTACCGTTAGTTTATTTCCACTGCACTTCGAACAATGATGACTACTTTTGCAAAACTCTGATGGTGATGTAATAATTTAATACTCCGTAATTTATGGTTTTATGCTTTATTGTATTTGCTCTGTGACTCACCTTCGAGTGAGATTGTGGTACTTGATCCTGTCAGTGGCCTCGTCGGACTAGATCCGAGGGATTGACGGGTTATTCCCATTTAAGTGTGGTCTAGCCTTTAAGGTGGGACTTAGGCACTTAAGATGGAATAATTCGGGCGGTTCCACCACATGGATCCCCTGGTGTCATGTTGCACTGAGGCCTAGTCATCCCGAAGATTAGCTTCAGCGGGCTCTGAACTAGCTTCTCCTTTTTCTCATCAATTTTAACATAAAACCATTCAGATTTCCAACCGGTCAGCCAATTAGTACGATAGCTAACCACCGGTGTCTTCATATCCTTTTGATAAGCAAAATTATAGCAGCTGAAGTTCTCATGCAATCCATCTTCTCTAGCCTTTGTCTGATAGTGAAGTTCATGTACTCGATAGAATGCTTTGGCGAGCGGCTCTACCCCTTGACTTCGGAGAGCCCAGATGTACACGCTGAGCCTAACAATGGCGTTAGGGGTCAGCTGATGAAGGTAAATCCCGAATTTTTCCAATACTTCTACAATCATTCCGTGTAGAGGAAATCTCAGCCCTGCTTTGAAGAAGCTCTTAAAAACTACAACTTCATCATTTTCTGGTTTCGGGATAGTCTCTTCTCTGCCAAAGCGAACCAGCCCCTTCTCGGCTTCTCTGAAGTAGCCTAGCTTCGTCATCATAGTCATATCAGCTTCAGACACAGTCGATTTCCCAAAATCCAAATGGCTGGGCTTCGATGGCATAATGATGTTATAATCAATCTCTCCTTCATTAGCATCACCCTCTTCAATATCTGCCTGCTCGACTTCAGCAGCGGGTGCTTCTTCGTCAGAAGCGCCTTCAGTCACAACCAATCCCGACCACCTCATAACTTTGGAGATCGGAGCAGTTTCAGCATCTTCGGCTTCCTCTCCGTCGCGAGTAACCCTAGCCGTTGAGCGCACGCTGGCCATTTGATGTTGAATTTCTTACGATTTGACGAAGTTGAAAATTTTTTATCTTTGTCGAAGCTCCTTCTTGTCACGAAGCTAAAGCAAAATGATCCTTTGGTTCAGAATGTAGTAAGCAAGCTTCGGCTATGGTCAAATTTTTTGGTAGCACAATGATGCAATAGCAGTAAATGCTGTGGTAACTTCACACCTACCCGTCTGTTTATATAGTGCTGCAGGTGGGAAGGTGAATCGTCAAGCTGCTCGCACCCATTGAACAGTCACCCACACTCGCTGAACAGTGGACCATAGTGCCTAAGAAGCTGAATCGCATGGTGGGACAATCCTTCGCACGGAATATTTTAATCGTTTCTCAGCAATGGGCTGAGGGAAGGTGTTTTTCGGACCTTCGACATTCCGAAGCCTGAGAGAATTTTTCACGAGTCGAGCTCATCATGAAAAACGATCTGGCACTGTGAAGGGGCTACTGTTGGGGTCTGCTTCGTCGCCGAAGGTCTCATAAGAAGAAACACCTTCGGAAGATTGACACAAAGCCGAAGATATCAATCAAAAGGCTTCGGAGCATATTTCCAAATGCACCGACTTAAAGATGAAATGACCAACCGGCCCACGACAACTTGTATTATGATTGTAAACCTTTGTAAGGGGTATTAATGTAATTTCTCACAAGCTGTGTCCTGTGCCTATAAATAGATGAATAGTACCCCCGTAATGTTCACGCTATCTTGTAATCGCTCGTGCGCAACACTTGGATTTTTACCTTTTGTCAAGCCAAAGGTATAAATATAATTAAATATTGTATTTAAATATTCATGTTTGTTTAATGGAACATATGAATGATATTATGTGTTTGTTCGTGTTATCTTTCATGTTTCATATTTCATTATCTTATAATCGTAATGATGAAGGTATGTCCTTCAAAACCTTTGTCCGAAGATCGTTATATTCTAAGGGAAATAATGTTTCGAAGGACGAAGGACTTTAACATTTAATACTTTGTGTTGCCTTGTTCTTGACTCATAGCATTTGAGAACAAGTTTCCAACACTTAGCACATTAGATCAACTTAACCATGAGCTAACTCAACCCATATCATCATGATGGATTGTATAATCTATCTATCCTCACCTAACATCAAACAAACTTTTGACCTACATCGTGTAATCTATCTCATCTTGACAAAAATTCTATCCTACCTTTGGATATTCACCTTATACGACTAGTTACCCCAATATGGACATAAAACAGATTAAGTCCTGCTAAAGAATATTCGGTTCATAACCAGCTACTAGCCTATTCGTTTCGCCTACCAAATAATTTCCCTTGCAAACTATTCTACCATATGCTTCTAACTCTCATGGTCAATACCAGGAATGGAAGATTATCAGGCAACAACAAATAGAAATGAATCCTCCAGATCCTCCACCGGTTGGAATCGATCAAGTGGTTGCCGCCCAAATGATGGTAATACAACAAATGGCAGACATGGTTACCGAAATGCAAAATCAGATAAGACAAGAACGCTAGGAAATACATCAAGACCGGCTGGAGTTATGTCAAGAAATAAGGCAAGCACGGTTGGAAAGACTACAACAACAACGCCCACTACCTCCACCACCACCACCAGCTCCACCAAGCTACATAAATATATACATCTGCTACTATTTATAAGGTCTAATTGATACTATTTTAGTTAGAAAGTTGGATACTATTTTAGGAGGAATAATAAGGTCTAATTGACCCCATGTGTTGCTACTAAATTATGCATCATGCTGAGATTTTGTTTGTGCATATGTGTTGAGACAACATGGTTATACACCCTTTCCTTACAAATCTCGAGGATGAGATTTCTGGTAAGGGGGGTATGATTTGTAACACCCAACTTTTGAAATAAAGAGAGAAATAAAACTTTGTGTGGAATGCCCCTTTATTCATGAGAATTATTAGGGAACATATTTAAAGTAAATAATTCACTAATAAAACATGCATCATGTTGGAGATTTGATTGTTTGTGCATTTAATAATAAAATAATATTAATAATAATACGATAATGATTTGAGATTTGGATTGAACCCTAAATTAAAACTTAGGATTTGAAAATGGGAATTGGGAAAAGAAAGGAAAGAAAAAGAGAAAGGGTATAAAATATAAAGAAAAAAATATAAATATATTACCAAAATTGATATTTTTAATCGTGCAATATAAACAGTGATCAATATGCAAATCATGCTTGAAATCCAAACATTAAAATTTGAATACATAGAAAGGGATTTGAAATAGAATAAAAAAGAGAAATGAAACTGTGTACTTGGGCCGGCCACCACCAATCTGGCCCAAATGGGCATCTCGGCCGCGCGCTTCCACGTGGCACTCACCGGTTGGCCCCACTCCGCAGTCGCGCGCCCCCGCTCCACACTAACAAGGGAGACCGTCTCACTGGTGCGCGGGACCACCTTGACAGTAACCGCTTGACCACCACTCACTTATCCGCGCGCCGCGTCACTGACCGTGGTCCCCACGCGTCACATCCTTCCGCAACAAACCGGTCACACCATCCGGATCTTCAGCTCACGACGCAAAATCCCAGACGACGACCTCACCCCGGTTCTGGAGCTGCGACCTGGGTATAAAACTTGCCGCGCCGTGTCCATATGGCCCTAATCGACCATTTAGATGGCTAGGGCATACCACCGCCACGCAAATTGGGGTGCTCGAGTTCCACCGTGAGAGATTAGCGTGCACGCCGGTGTTGCGCCTCAGGCAGGGGAGCGGCGTGTTCATTCTGGAATGCCACTCGCATACGTGGTCACCGTTGGGCAGGCCAGGGCGTGGGAGACTGGGAATTCGCCATTGAACTCCAACTAGAGCCTTCGGTCTACCGCTCGCCATGGTCGGACTCGCCTGCGACAAATTGCGTGGTATGTAACCGATAGTTGCAATTTTTAGATGTAGGGCATCGTGTAGCACCCTTCGATTTGGTGCTTTGCACATAGTATCGAAAACTTGGGTGTTCTGGCCATGGCGCCACCGCGCCAGGCGACCCTGCCGCCGGTGGGTCGGTCGGCCTTGGGAAGAAAGGTGTTCCTCCCTCCGATCTTGGCGGCACGGTCTAGATTAGTAGGCGTGTCGTTTTCACTCATTCGTGATGGTGACCGTTGGATCAAATGCGGATGGGCAGGATTAGAAGGTTGTATACCCCTTCGTCCGGGCCGTCGATCTCAAAGCAGACGGATCCATGGCGATCGTGTGCATTTAAAATCTAAACCGTGGATCGTTGATCCAACCGCTCTGATTGCGTACCGATTCGCCACTGTCTAGATCTAATCAGATCCGTGGATAGTTGATCCATCTGCCCATATTTCAGGATACCCTTTCGCCGTGGCTATTTTGTTAAAGAGCCCTCCTAGAATTTAGGAACTAACTCGCCATCCGGTTTGACTGTTCTCCAGTCTTAGGATCTTTGCGTATAGGCCCCTGTCTTCTATAGAAATTGAGGCGCAGTCCAGGAAATAAATAAAATAGGGAAAAGGAATTTAGAAATTGATTTTGGGTTTAAAAATAATTGCAGAAAACCACTTAATTCATAGAAAATTCATATTAAGTCCAAATGAGTCCATTCCAATTTCTATAATTGTATAATATTATTGTTTATCACATAGTGTCTCTATTTGGACATGAAAACAGTAGTAAATTGAATTTCTCACTTAATCATATATCAAACACATAAAACCTTTGGAAATTCATAACTTAAAATCCATAACTCCAAAATTAATGATTCTTGTTCCTAGGATCTTATTTTAATGTGTAGATTGTTATTATGTATTTTGTTTACATGTTTGGTGTGATGTTAATTTTTGCTATACTATGTATGTTTGTATTGATGCGAGTAGACGAGCAAGCTACTGAGGATCCTAGGGTTCAACTGGTAGAGACTGCTGAGCAGGAGCTCGTTCAAGGCAAGTTGTGTCCTTGATCACTTCTTTTTACCCAGTCATGTTCTTATTAATCATAATGATCTGCATAGGTTAATTTTGATGGGACCCAATAGGTTACCCTAGTTTGGCTATCTTTATACCTTGTTTTACCACTGAATTTTTGGGTAGTACATGGCTATTGCTTTATGTGGTTTTGGGTATGGAGATATACATTACTCATGTTCACACTTTTATTATCAGTTTATTATTTACTATTCATGATAAGATCTTTATGTTAATGGGAACATGGAGAACCACCCGGGGAAACAGTGCTACCACAAGGGTTTAATGGGACGCCCTTGGCTGATTAACTAGGAAAGCTAGTGGATGACTACCTTACCCAAAAGGGGCAAGGGCAGTAGGGGAGTGGGCAGTGTAGGGAGGTCCTTGGATTGATTTTGCTGCGATGGCGGTCAGGCGAGGGATTCCTGCACTGGAGCTTCCTAGAACTATAGCGTGTTTTCTAAAGCTAGTGGAACTTTGTAAAGGCCTCGTAGTGGTACCCTGCCTCACTTCCTTGGTAGAGGTGTATGGGGTCTGATCAACTCCATGACAAATGGGTAACACAACTTGTGGGTAATGATGCGCAACCTCTGCAAAGTGTAAAACTGGTATATTAGTCGTGCTCACGGTCATGAGCAGCTCAGACACTCACATGATTAATTTATGGAATTAAATTCAATCTGTCATTTGCATCGCATTGGGATTATTTTATTATTATTACTTTATTTACTATGGTTTGGTATTTACTTACACTTAGTAACTGCTAATAAAATTTTGACCAACTTATAAAAGCAATGCTCAGCTTCAAGCACTATTTTGTTGATCAGCTTTACACTTCACATGAACTCCCACCTTTGGTGAGTTCATGCACATTATTCCCCACAACATGTTGAGCGATGAACATGTGTGAGCTCACCCTTGCTGTCTCACACCCTCCACAGGAGAAGAACAGGTGGTCGAGGAGGAGCCGCCTAACACCGAGGCTTTCGACTTGATCTAGGTGGCGTCTCTCAGTCAGCTTTGTGGCACCAAGGAATAATATATAGTTCACTTTATTTTATCATTTATTTTGTAAACTTCTGCTATGTAATAAGTACTCTGATGATATTATGACATTTATGTCGATACACTCTGTTATTATATGTGGTTGTCTTCTCTGGCGCATATATGAGACGCACCGGGCTTTATCCTTTAAATCTGGGTATGACACTTGCGAAAGCAACAGAAGCCATATGATGTTGGTTGCCTACATATTCTAGGATGTATGGAGAGTAGCCCAAGCAGTGTGGAGGACATGCTTTGGCTGACTCTGCCACGGCTTGGCCTCAGCAATTTCCTTTTGCTGCTGAATTATGACCTGGCATGTCCTTGTTGTATGGCCCTTGTCCTCACCATAAAAGAGGCAGTACAACTTTTTGGGTTGATTGTCGAACCTTCCTCCACTGAAGATTCTTCCTCCTCTGCCTCTCGCAGCTGGTGGTCTGAAAGAAGTTTGCTGTATGCTCGAAGATTGTGAGCTATGATGGCTGTTCTGAGCATTATTGGCCCTTTCATCGTTGGCATTGGAGTTATGAATTGACCGGACATGCCTGGGATGAAGTCTTCCTCCGAAGCCCCTGTCATTTTAGAAAACCTGTATGCTTCCTCCCTCTTTGGTGAAAATCATTATTGGCCCCGATGTACTCATCCATCTTCTGAAGGAGCTTCTCCTGGGTTTGTGAGAGCTTCCTAGCAAAATATTAGGCTGTAGGTCCTAGCCGAAGCCCCTTGATCATGGCCCCAATGACAATTTCATCGGGCACTATAGGCGCTTGTGCTCTCAAACGCAGAAACCATCAGACATACGCCTGAAGGTACTCTGATGGTCTTGCGTGCATTGAAACAAAGCCTAAGCAGTGACTGGCTTCGTCTGAAAGCCTTGGAAGCTAGTGACTAGCATATCCTTGAGCTTCTGCCATGATGTGATTGTTCCTGGCCAAAGGGAGGAATACCAGGTCTGGGCCACGCTTCTGACCGCCATGATGAAGGACTTTGCCATGACAGCAGCGTTGCCTCCATATGAGGATATTGTTGCCTCGTAACTCATCAAAAATTGCTTTGGATCCGAATGCCCATCATACATGGGCAACTGACGTGGCTTGTAGGATTGTGGCCACGGGGTAGCCTGCAATTCTACTACCAGGGGAGAAGCATCATCAAAAGTAAAGTTACCACGATGAAAGTCATTGTACCATTCGTCTTTGTTGAGTGAGCTCTCCTGATGAAGCTCCCTGCGTTGAGGCCTTCGTTCCTAGTCATCTTGAGTAAGATGACGCATTTCCTCAGTGGCTTCGTCAATCTTCTTCTAAAGATCAGCCAGACGAAGCATCTTCTCTTTTTTCCTTTGCACTTGTTGATGGATTGCTTCTAAATCCCTAATTTCCTGGTCAAGTTTCTCCTCCTAAAGAGTTGGGCTGGTGGCCTTACTCTTTTGACTCCTGGCCTCTCGCAAGGAGAGTGTGTCCTAATTTGTGTCCAGCGACTGAAGGGCAGCCCCTGGCACCGTTGCCTTCTTCGGCGTCATGTCAAAGGTTAATGCTTGCTGAAGGTTGTGGAAGTGAGTTCACCGGAGGTGGGCGCCAATGTTGGTCACTTGTTCTCAAATGCTATAAATCAAGAACAAGGCAACACAATTGTTAATGGTTAAAGACCTTCGTCCTTTGAAGCATTATTTCCTCTCGGATATAATGATCTTCAAACGAAGGTCATGAAGGACATGCCTTCATCATTTCAGCATATAAATGTAAATGTAAATAAGAAAGTAAAGGAACACAAAGGAATAAAGGTAATAATAATTATGTATCAGCAACCTATTTATTCTTGTATTCCATAAACATGAATAAACATCAATAATATTCATATTACATTGGTACCCTCGGCTTGTCAGAAGGTGAGGGTGGAAGAATGATGCGAGAGGGATTACAATCCAGCGTGAACAGTACGGTGTTACTGTTCACCTATTTATAGGCACGGGACATAGCCCGGACAAAATTACATTCATGTCCTTGAGATCTATTAGTAACCATAATGTAGATTATCAAGGACTGGGTAGTCTTTTCCCCTTTTAAGTCGGCATCATCCTTGGTCTTCGTCACCATACTAAGCCAAAGCTCTTCGACTATAGCTTCGGTGTTCGTTCTCACCATCTTCGGGTTGCATCTTTACATCACGCATGCTTGTGTCATGAGAGATCTTTATCCCAAAGACAAAACCTCCTATAATAATCTATGTCACACTGAAAATATATGGTTAGTCACGTTTTTAGGACCTTCGGAAGAGGAAGGCCCCCAACAGATGTGTAGTCTACGAGCACCGTCGCAGGTTATACTCGGACCAATGGGAGGCTATTTGCTTAGTGCGTCGTCCGGACGATGATCTTCAGTGTGTAGAGGCCTATTCAAAGCATTATTCTATCACTAAGCAGGACACTGCCGAGGCAGCCATGCAAGATGCTGCACGGCGGGCGCTTTCACAGTACTGTTCGTTGTTCAGCGAGGTAGCTGATGGCCTCGACCTGAAGTATTACCCCTGCTGCTTGACTGGCAGTACCGGAGGTGTGATTATCTCACTAGTTGGTGACGGCAATCCCAGATTGAGTAGCATGGTCAACCTGGTCGCCATGCTCAACATCGAGCTAGACCACGCCCTTGACGAGTTAGGCAAGGCTCGGGTGGAGATTGCGAAACTATGTGCTAAGCGCAGTGCGCCGCCATCAGAAGGATGGTTCCCCCGCTCGTGTCGAGATTCAGCACCTTTACCACTCGCCGCCCCATGGTCATTATGCTTATGGTACCCGTAACTGCAGGACCAGGATAGACTTGGAGCCCTAGATCGATAGAGTCGGAGTTTGTAATAATGTTTAAGTCTGTGTCTTAGTCTTAGTCAGTCTTACCTAGTGTTAGTTTGCTTATCACATGTTTCAATGCTTGTCATGATGAACCTATGATGGATTTGTCTTTTTGTAATGATTGTCATCAAGGTGTGGGCATCCCCTGCAACTTGGTGTAGTTATTTATAAAGTTAGTCATTTAGTTGGGCAACCTTTTATTTCCACTTTCCTCTTTATCTGAGAAGCTGTGTTTTGATGTGTTGAGAGTAAGTGTTGTGAAGACTTCTACATATCTTTTCTTATGCTGAAAGACTGCAGGGTTAGATCTGATGTGTGTATGCTTTCTACAGATGTCGGACAACAAGCGCCAAGGTGGAAGGCATTGTCACACCCCGATTTAAGGGATAAAGTCGGGTGCGTCTCATATGTGCGCCAAAGAAGTTCAACACATATGATGACTAAGTGTATAGAGATAAATGTCACAAACATTATTACATTGCGGAAGTGTCTTACAAAAATAAATGATAACAATGAAGCGAACTAATATTCATTCCTTGGCGCCATAAAGCTGAATGGGACATGCCACCTAGACAAGCTCGTACTCCTCGTAGTAGACCTCCTCCTGGGCTACCTGCTCTTCACATATGGGGGGTTTATAAATTGCAAGGGTGAGCTCACTAAAGATCATAGCTCAACAAGTTGTGGCGAATAATGTGCATGAACTCACCAAAGGTGGGAGCCCATGTGAAGTGTAAGACTGATCAACAAATAATGGTTAAAGTTGAGCATTGCTTTTAATAAGTTGGTCAAATTTTATTAGCAGTTACTAAATGTAAGTATATACCAAACCAAAGTAATAGTAGACCGAAATTAATAATAAAACCAGAATGCAATGCAAATGACAAATTGAGTTTAATTCCAAAAGTTAATCATGCAAGAGTCCTGAGCTACTCATGACTGCGAGCACGGCTAGTATACCAGTTTTACACTCTGCAGAGGTTCTACCCTTTACCCACAAGTCATGTTACCCATCTGCCACGGGGTTGTACGGGCCCCATACACCTCTACCAAGGAAGCGAGGCAGGGTAACACTACGAGGCCTTTACAAAGTTCTACTATCTTCAGGAAACCTGCTACAGTTTCTTGGGAGCACAATATAGGGATCCCCTATCTGAAAAGCCATCATAGCAAGATCAATGTCACACCCGGATTTAAGGAACAAAGCCGGGTGCATCTCATACATGCGCCAAACAAGACAACATATATAATAACAGAGTGTATAGAGATAAATGTCACAATAACATCAGAGTACTTATTACATAGCAGAAGTCTTACAAAATAAAAGATAAATATAAATCGAACTAAGGTACATCCTTGGTGCCATGAGTCAACTGGGAGACACCACCTAGATTAAATCAAACTCCTTGCTGTGTGGCTCCTCTTGAACCACTTGTTCTTCTCCTATGGGGGGTGTGAGACAGCAAGGGTGGGCTCACACATGTTCATCGCTCAACAAGTTATGGGGAATAATGTGGCATGAACTCACCAAAGGTGGGAGTTCATGTGATGTGTAAGGCTGATCAATAATAGAGGTTAAAGCTAAGCATTGCTTTTAATAAGTTGGTCAAATTTTATTAGCAATTAATAAATGTATGTAAATACCAAACCATAATAAATAATAGAACAAAATTAATAATAAACCCATGCAAATGACAAATTGAATTTAAGTTCCATAAATTAATCATGTGAGTGTCTGAGCCGCTCATGACCGTGAGCACGGCTAGTATATCAGTTTTACACTCTGCAGAGGTTGTACCCTATACCCACAAGTCGTGTATCCCATGTCGCTAAGGTTTGCAAGGCCCTTAGACACTACCGAGGTGAATGGCTAGGGATCCGCTACGAGGCCTTTACAAAGTTCCACTAGCTTCCAAAAACCTGCTACAGTTTATGGGAAGAGCACTTGCAAGAATCCCTCGTCTGACCGCCATCGCAGCAAAATCAAACTGAGAACCTCCCTGCATGCAACTCCCATACTGCCCTTGCCCCTTTCGAGTAAGGTAGTCTTCCACTAGCTTTCCTAGTTAATTAGCCAAGGGCATCCCATTAAACCCTTGTGGTAGCACTGTTTTCCCTAGTGGTTCTCCATATTCCAATTAACAATAACGATGATCTTGACATGAACATAAATGAAATAACAAAATAATTGGAACATGGATACAATGAAATATTAACCCAAAACCATGTAAAGCTATAACATAACTACCCAAATGATTCAGGGATAAACAAGGTAAAAAGGGTAACAGACTAGGGTGACCTATTAGGTCCCATCAAAATTAAACCTATGCATGAATAAGTGATATTAAATAACATTATTGGGTAAAAAGTGGTCAAGGGCACAACTTGCTGGGACTTGAGATTCCAGTTACCAGGATGATCCTCAGGTGACTCGTGACCTCACTGCTAGTCATAGCGATACATCAGACATGGTATAGACAAAATTAACATCAAACCAAACATAAGAACAAACTGCATAATAATAATCTATGCGTCGCTACGAGATCGTGGGATCGAGAAACACTAAGATCGGAGTCATGGTTAAGGAGTTATGATTTATGGAAGATTTATGTGATTCAAATATTAAAATATATTCTAAATTGATTAATATACATCATATGAGAAAATATACTCTTAACTAATCAATACCACTTTAATCTTAATTACAACTCAACTAGAGATCATGTTTTAGCAACCTTATAATTATGGTCAGGTTAGTTTTGATTTAAAAGAGCTAATCTAGTAGGCATAGGATAAATAAATATAAAAGTATGCGACATGGTACAATTAATGTTGTTAGTGCATAGTAAATATTTATATGAATCTAACGCAACTTGAAGGAGTCAATTCTTAGTTAAAATGGAGGAGTTATGAATTTCTGAAGTTGCTATGCACTTGGTATAAGATTAACTAGGAGATAAATTTTTAATGTGATTTTCATGTCAAAATAGTGGCCCTAATTGATAAACAATAATATTACAAAATTATAGAAACTGGAATGGATTAATTTGGACTAAGTATGCATTTTCTATAAATTAAACAATTTCTAGCATTTATTTTTACAATAAAAATCCATTTCCAATTAAATTCCACTGATTTACAAAACCCTTGGACTGGGCGCGTTAAAACAAAGAAGAGTAGGGGCCCAGGGTAAATGTCCCCAAGACACAGTGATTGGCTACGGTGGATCACGGGTTCATTCTCTAATTCCAGAAGGGCTCTTTAACAATTGTGGCATGGCGAAAGGTATCCACCGCGGTCAGCCATCCGATCGACACCGAACACCTCAGATTAAATCGCCAATGCCCTGAAACAGTATGTCATGCTATCCATCCGATCTGAAATCAAGCGTCAGGATCGGTCTTCACTTAAAACAAATTGTTATGCGATCACGACCACTGGATCAACCATCAACGGTCTACAGCACTTCCACTACCTGCCTTGATCCTAACTGTTCCCTAGCCAATCGACGGCTAAGACTTCATCCCCTCCGACAGGACTTCACGCTGACGCATGGTGGACCGCATCCTGCGCCACGGCGGAGATCCTCGTGGGCAGCCCAGTGCTCAGCCCCACCCCTAAGGTTCAAGCGGCCATGAACACACGCACCCATTTCCAATAGTATGACTCTACGCAGCGTCATGATTCGAGCCCCTACACCCGATCTTGGCCTGAAATAGCACCACCGCAACCCATGCTCTGGTGAGAAATTCCTACCGCTCCGATTCCCAATCCCTAGTCAAATTGGTAACGTGCGATCAGGGAAGTTATGTGAGAAGGATGCTGGGATTCTTACCGAAGTCCAACGCTGGAATTGCCCTGCCCATGGCGAGTCGCGTCCGCGGCACCACGACGATGAATTTCGAGGGCTCTGGTCGCCAATCCACAGCAGGGAGGTCACCGGTTCAATCCGTGACGCATGGCGAGACTTACAGGCCTGAATTTGTGGACGCGGCGGTGACGAGCACACCGAATCAGACCTGACAACCCTCACCCCCTCACTCCTCCGATGCGGCGACTTTAACTCACCCTCGCGGCGGCGGTCAGGGGATGCGGGTGTGAGGAGTCAAGATGGATTAGGTATGCCTTTGTAGTTGGGTCGAGGCGAGTCCGTGGGCACAGGGGTATCGGACGGCATAACAACACGCCCGAGATGCCCGACGAGGAAGAGAAACAGGGGAAAGGGTGGGTCCCACGCGCCAGGGAGGGATGGATCAGCTGGCACGCGCGACAGAAAGGAATTAGTTGGGCCACACGGGAGGTAATGGCTACATGGGCCAGGTGAGTTTGGGCCCATTCCGCTCCCAGTTTCTCTTCTTTTTTTTCTTTTTTTCTATTTTGTTTTTCGTTTTATTTTCAATTCTCAATTTGAATTCAACTATGAATGTGAATTTTGTATTCAATTTAAATGTAGATTTTAATATTACCAGCATGGATAGAGTTTATATTTTATAAATTTTGTTTTGTATTTTATAGTATTTCTTTTATCCCTTTCTCCACATTTTAAATTTCCAAATTTAGGCTTAATTACCTATTTCTCCATTTTTATATCCCTATTATCATTATTTTTAAATGAAAAATCAAATAGACTCCAACATGATGCATTAGGTTATTTATGTGTCATTTAATTAGTGATTCACTTCTGAATGTACTAATGAAATAAGGCAACACATATAGGGAGAATAATCTCATTTCTTATGCTTTTACAAATTTGGGTATTACAAATCCTACCCCCTTAATGGAAATATCGTCCTCGAGATTTGTAAGAAATGGGTGTATAACCATGTTATCCAAGAACATGTGCACAAACAAAAATCTCAACATGATGCATAATTTATTAGCAACACATGGGGTCAATGTATATCATCAGAGTTGGGGAATCTGGTAAAGATAGTTATGGATGAGACAAATTACATGATGTAGGTCAAAATCTTGTTTGATGTTAGGTGGGGATAGATAGATTATAGAATCCATCATGACTCTACTGGTTGGGTTAGATCCTCTGCTCATGGTGGAGTTGGTCTAATGTGCTAAGTTAAGTTAACACCTGGCTAGTAGGGTCTAATCCCTTCTACCAATACCATTAATCTGTTTAAGTAGACCACATTATACTAGATCACATTAGTTTCTATAATCCCATTTAAGAATACCACTTAGTTAAGCATATCAAGCTGACTTTCTCTTTGTGAAATTCTACTATTATTTTTTATCTAAGTGGAACTTCCAATTAGTATTTTTTTATACACTTAAAATTCTTCATACCATTAGTAGGTGTGGCATAGAAAACAAGGGTACATCAGGTCTTAGCTATTAGGTGAGTGTAGAGAAGATTTGGGGGTAAAAGAAAGTTAGGTAAGGAAGACTTTTCTTCCGGGTGCTGGAACTTGATTCATCTGAGGATCTGTTTCTACTCATATTCTTCATTGCCGCAGTTAACCTTCTTCTTGGGTCTGATTTAGGGACCATCAGTTGTGGTGTTTGATGCCATTATCTGAGTTGGGATAACAATTGTGCGTACATGGGGTATGTAGGTTAAATAGAGTTTTATTTTGCTTTTGGGATAAACGGGTTGGGTAACCTATAACATAGGCTAGGTCGTGGTTTCACAGACGAGTTGGTTTAAGACACCAATTTAGGTTTAATACCCGTTCATATGAATATGGTCTAATTTGTTTTACCAGTATTAACTAACTTGTTAAGTAACTTCCTTTAAATTGGATCATATTAAATTAGATGAGATCTAGATTAGATCGATATAACTAGATTAGACTAGTTTAAGTTAGATAGATCTACCAGGGTAGGCTATATATGTTTTATAATCTCTTGAGATAGGATGGATCATATGGTTTAGGTAAGTCAGAATCTCTGTTAGGTTAAAACAGAAGGGTCATGCAACCATCGGAAGGTTAAGGTAGTTGCATAAGGCCAAGTTGGTCTATCATTCTTAATTTAGTGCAGAATGAATTAAGTTAAAACATATTTTATAGGAGTAGAGTTTCATTTATTTCATCAGTATTATCATCCTTGTTAAGTAACTTACATTAGATTAGCTCAACTTGAGATTAGCCTTCATTAGGTTAGATTAATCCGTCACATTAGATCAAATCTAGGTATGACTAGCTTCGACTAGATAAGATCCAATTAATTTGGGTTAGATCATGATCATGGTGGGATTAGTCAAGTGGTTTTAGTCAGGCAAATATAACTTAGATCTGATCTCATTAACTAGATCATGATTGTTACTTTAGGATGAGATAAGTAGGGTGGTTAGGATAAGACGAATCTTTCAAGATAAGATGAATCTATTAAGAAAAGAGAGAATCTTTTAAGATAAGAGCGATCTATATAAAATAGATTCACTTTAATGGAGGATAATCTAAGTTGTTTAGTTATCTCGTGAATTTTATTTATTTATATTTATGCCTATACGTATATGTAGATGTAATTGTGGACATTACTCCATGACTCATCACACTCAATCAAAGATCCAAATCAGACAAGTATCATAAGAACAAACACTCAAGCGTATAGATACCTATAAAAATAATTTTGTTTTTGTTCTTAAGAGTAGGTCTCCTATTCCTAAGATTCACTTTAGGCACATGATTTCAAAGTGTGAAATCCACATTTGTCTTTAGAAGGAAAAGGTAAGAATAATCAGAGTAAAGCGGAAATAGATGAGAAAATATTAAGATAAGGTTAGAAAAGCATTAGAGTAAGGTAAGTAGGTAAGTGTTTGTCCATTTCTATCTAGGTTTCATCCTACAATCAACATTCCTCTGATACCACTTCTGTCACACCCGGATTTAAGGAACAAAGCCAGGTGCATCTCATACATGCGCCAAAGAAGACAACATATATAATAACATAGTGTATAGAGATAAATGTCACAATAACATCAGAGTACTTATTACATAGCGTTAGTCTTACAAAATAAAAGATAAATATAAATCAAACTAAGGTCCATCCTTGGTGCCATAAGTCAACTGGGAGACACCACCGAGATCAAATCGAACTCCTCGCTTTGTGGCTCCTCTTGAACCACCTGTTCTTCTCCTGTGGGGGGTGTGAGACAGCAAGGGTGAGCTCACAAAAGTTCATCGCTCAACAAGTTGTGGGGAATAATGTGGCATGAACTCACCAAAGGTGGGAGTTCATGTGATATGTAAGGCTGATCAACAATAGAGGTTAAAGTTGAGCATTGCTTTTAATAAGTTGGTCAAATTTTATTGGCAATTACTAAATGTAAGTAAATACCAAACCATAATAAATAATAGAACAAAATTAATAATAAACCCATGCAAATGCAAATGACAAATTGAATTTAAGTTTCATAAATTAATCATGTGAGTGTCCGAGCCGCTCATGACAGTGAGCACAACTAGTATACCAGTTTTTACACTCTGCAGAGGTTGTACCCTGTACCCACAAGTCGTGTATCCCATGTCGCCAGGGTTTGCAAGGCCCTTAGACACTACCGAGGTGAATGGCTAGGGATCCACTACGAGGCCTTTACAAAGTTCCACTAGCTTCTGAAAACCCGCTACAGTTTATGGGAAGAGCACTTGCAAGAATCCCTCGTCTGATCGCCATCACAGCAAAATCAACCCGAGAACCTCCCTACATGTAACTCCCCGACTGCCCTTGCCCCTTTCGGGTAAGGTAGTCTTCCACTAGCTTTCCTAGTTAATTAGCCAAGGGCGTCCCATTAAACCCTTGTGGTTGCACTATTTTCTCGGGTGGTTCTCCATGTTCCAATTAACAATAACGATGATCTTGACATGAACATAAATAAAATAACTAAATAATTGGAACATTGATACAATGAAATATTAACCCAAAACCATGTAAAGCAATAGCATAACTACCCAAATGATTCAGGGATAAACAAGGTAAAAAGGGTAACAGACTAGGGTGACCTATTGGGTCCCATCAATATTAAACCTATGCATGAATAAGTGATGTTAAATAACATTATTGGGTAAAAAGTGGTCAAGGCACAACTTGCCTCGGACTTGAGATTCTAGGTACCAGGATGATCCTCAGGTGACTCGTGACCTCACTACTAGTCGTAGCGATACAAACAGACATGGTATAGAAAAAATTAACATCACACCAAACATAAGAACAAACTACTTAATAATAATCTACGCGTCGCTACGAGATCGTGGGATCGAGAAACACTAAGATCGGAGTCATGGTTAAGGAGTTATGATTTATGGAAGATTTATGTGATTCAAATATTAAACTATATTGTAAATTGATTAATATACATCATATGAGAAAATATACTTTTAACTAATCAATACCACTTTAATCTTAATTACAACTGAACTAGAGATCATGTTTTAACCACCTTATAATTATGGCGAGGTTAGTTTTGATTTAGAAGAGCTAATCTAGTAGGCATGGGATAAATAAATATAAAAGTATGCGACATGGTACAATTCATGTTGTTATTGCATAGTAAATATTTATATGAATCTAACGCTGTTGGGGACTTGTTCTCAAATGCTAAGAGTTAAGAACAAGGCAACATAAAAAGTGTTAAATGTTAAATTCCTTCGTCCTTATAAACATTATGCCCTTTCGGATATAATGAATTCTGGACGAAGGTTACGAAGGAAAAGACCTTCGTAAGATCGATAGATGGTAAAAAAGAACACATATATGAAACATGAATAATGATACGAATATTATCATCAACTTATTTTTATTACCAAATTCATAAAGACAAATTATAAATGTACCTTCAGATTGATGAAAAGTAAAGGTACAGACGTGATGCAAAAAGCGTATGCCAAGTCAGCCTGAACAGTACGGGAGTACTGTTCATCTATTTATAGGCACGGGACGCAGCCCATGTAAAATTACATTGATGCCCTTTACATATATCAATAACTCTATAGCAACTCTTCGAGGTTTAATTTGGCTTTTCATCTTTAAGTCGGTTCCTCTTTTCTGCCGTCACGCTGAAGCTTTTCTGCACATAGCTTCGTGATCGTCTTATCCTTCGTCGTGGTCGCTTTCCATCCCAGCCAAGCTTCGTCTTAACCATGCTCTTGTATACCCGCAACCTGACTCCGAAGATACCTGTTCACATGTTTCACTGGGAAAACATTGTCAAATCATGTTTTTGAGGACCTTCGGAAGCCGAAGGCCCCCAACAGTAGCCCCTCGCAATATTAATTTACTGTAATGATAAATTCATATTGCGACATGGCCGAAGGCTTTAAGCCGAAGGTCCGAAAAAACACCTTCCTTCTGCTAGAATAGCAGCAGTCATTGACAGGCGGGACCCTCCAGTTTTCAACGTGCGAGTTGTATAAATAAGAGCTCAGCACCAGCCTATTTGGCACGCTCCCTTGCCACCTGCTTTTACTCACCCAACTTTTTAGCCTACACGCAACAGCACTTGCTTGGTTTTAAATTTTTATGCTTCGGTTTCGAGTGCGCTTTGTCAGCATTTGCGAAGATGTCTGAAGATAAGAAAGTTGTTGGTGCTTCAAAGCTAAGCCTTTCTGAGGAGATGCACCTGGGCTTTCTTGAATCAATGTCAAAGACTAATACAGAGAAGATTACCAGGGAGATTTTGGAGGGTTTATCTGAAGATACTGGCGACAGTGAAAGTTACGATGTGGATAGTGGCGATGAAGATTCCGAAGATCGACCCTGGCGACCAAGCCATGCAGTTTTTGGTAAATCAAGTATTAAAGAAAATCATCTTGTCAATATGAGGGGCAGATATTTTCGAGACTTGTCTATTGTGAGGGCTGACGAAGGAGAGAAGACTTGCCCGACTCCCGAAGAAAATGAAGTCGTGATATTCCAAAGCTTCTTAAAAGCTGGATTACGATTTCCCTTGAGCAGGTTTGTCGTGGAAATACTGAAGATATTTGAAATCTACCTTCATCAACTTACTCCCGAAGCAATCATGAGGATGGGCATTTTTGTGTGGGCCACGAGGAGCCAAGGTTTGGAACCTAATGCAAAAAGCTTCTGCAACATACATGAGTTATTGTATGAGACAAAACCCTGGGGCAAAGAGCAGTATCACAACAATTTCGACTGCTACAGCTTCGGCGCTCGGTCTGATTCAAGCTATCCTGTGCCAACCTTTCGAAAGAGGTGGCCCGGCGACTAGATGACTGAATGGTTTTATGTGAAAAATGACTTGAAATCACGTGAAGATATCAAGGGTATCATTATGCGCCCTATCTGGCAACACTTCGGCCTCCGGAAGCCGAAGGTGGAAATGAATGAAGGAGCCGAAGAATGCCAGAGAGCCTTCGGCGTGGTTTGCTCTTTTATTGGGACAAGGGATTTGGTCCAAGAGCATATTGCCTTCAGAATATGGTCACTTGTAGAAAAGTGGGAAATGCCGAAGGAGACCGTCAAGGAACCTGACGAAGGTGGACTAGTTAGGCTAAAATACACATTCAAATACGGAGATAAGTTTGTTGAGCCAGATGATGACTGGTTAAAGAGTATTGAGGCCATAAGTGACGAATTGCTTGGAGTGTACTCGAAGGCCGAAGATACTGCATTATCAGCGGCATTCGGAGGCCGAAAGAAGAAGAGACTTAACCGAGTATTTGATGCAATTGGATTTGTCTACCCCGACTACCATTACCCAGCGCGGGGTCAAAAAAGAAAGAATACTTCTTCTGCAAAGGAAATTGCTTCAGCTGCTCCTAGCGATCCAGCGCCGAAGAGAAAAAAGGTAAAGGTTCTCACACACCGGCCACGTTTTATTGAACCGGCCACAGTGCCTGAATTTATTGGTGAGACCTCTTCGGCCACCGAAGCTAAAGAACCACCTCCAGTGCCAAAAATCAAAGAAATGGTCGAAGCACCATCAACAGAAAAAATAGAAAAACCGAGGACTGAAGAAACAAAATCATTAGAAATTTTAAGTCCTTCAGCAAAAATTGAGACAGCAAAAAACCAAAAGGGCCCAGCGGTGACCCCGAAAAGAAAAAGGATGGTTAATGTGCTAGATGTTTTGGAGACAATCAAGTCTTCAAGCACAACTCCGAAGAAAATTGTTGAAACTTCCGAAGTGCAAATTGAACTCTTTGTTGCCGAAGCTCCAAAGCAATAATCTGAGACTGAAGCTGGGCCTTCAAAGCCCACCAAGGTAAAATCCTTGGAAGCCGAAGAAGCAAAAATGACAGAGCCAATTTTAGTTGAAGAAACTGGCACTGCTGCCCCCGAAGCATCCTCCAAAACCCTCGATTATATTGTTCGACATGCTTCGGGAAAAAGATTATCTGAAGAAGAGATTTTTCAAGCTAATCACTATGCCCAAGAACTGAGGTATCCAAAAGGGGCCTTAGTATTCAATGGCACAGACGAAGACGACTTCTTATACTGTCTCCCAGAAAACAAGGAATTATCCGTCTGCCGGGAGATGGCTAGAAGCATGGGGTTCCCGAAGCTTGAAGCTGGCCTCTGCGCCATGACGAAGGACGATCTTGCGGATAGCCTTGCATACAATAGTCTGAAGGTACAAAAATTGTGAATTTTGAAGTTTAGGAATTTTGAATTAGTCTTTTGTTCTTATGTTAATCCATTCATTCTTTTGAATAGGGCATAATACTCAGCAATGCCTTAAGGGCACAAAAGAATGCTGAAGATGAGAGCTGCACTATTGCTCTCAATAACCTTCGAACAGAGGTTATCAAGCTAAGAAACGAAGCCTTGGAAAAGGACAAAATTCTACTTACATTGGTGGATAAGATAAAGGAAAATGAAGCTACTTCTAAAGCTCAGGCCGAAGCTCAGAAGCACGAAATTAAAGATCTTCGGAAACAATTAGCTCGAGCTAAAGAAGAACGCATACTTGAAGAAACGAAGCGAGAACTTAGCGATCAATGGGCAAATCATTTAGAAGGAACCATTGAAGAGCTTCGTTCATCCAAGAAAAGGTGCTATGACAAATCTATAGAATGCGTTAAGAAAATAAAAGCTAGCTTCGCCAGCGTTGGCGCGTTCTCGAGCGAGGAAAACTTCACAAGGGGTAACCCCGAAGGCCCAATCGAATGGATTAGTCATGAAGCTGAGGCCTTTGAGGAAATTTTGAATAGTCGTGGAGACATATGTGCTTTTTCGGGTGCCAGGGGGATTGCTACTATTTTGAAGAGGAAAGGCTGCGAGCATGTGAAAGTTTTAGCACAATCCGAAACTGCCTTATCCTCCGAAGATATAAAAGACCCCTCGGCCAAAGCTAGCATGGTTGGTGGAAAATTTTTCACCAACATCTGGGATAATGGTGGCCGGGAAATGGCCCAAGAGATTATTCAAAAAAGCGAAAAAGGCATCCATGATGCTAGAAAAGTAGCAGAGGCTACTAAGAAAAGCGCAGAGCCCGAAGGGCAAATAGGTATTAACTAGTGGTTTTTGTCTCTTTGTTGTAATTTTTTGATTTCGAACTTGTTGACAGTTTGTAATAGTAATAAGTCCATATCTACTCTTCCCTCAGAACCTATTGAATCATCTGCGGGCCCCCACACGAAGGGGGATGACGAAATTAGACAAATGGCCGAAGCCATCATGGATAAAGTTGTTGATCAGCTACTAAATGAAGCTGCAAAAGTAGTTCTAAGGGAAGATTAAATGCTGCTGTAAAAACATTTAGAATATAATATTTGTTGAGAAACATGTGTAATATATTAACTATTTATTGTTCTATTCTTTACGATGCATGAAACTTCATATACATACCATTTTTGAGCCTTCGGCGAAAAAACACCTTCCCTTCTTTTCATGCTTCGTAAATAATATCCATATTTTCATAAAAACATCCGATCTTCGCAAAATCAATAACCGATAAATCTTTTCATTTCGGAGTTTGACGAAGGTATGCTTCTTCAAAATTTACTTTTTCGTGCCTTGGCACTATTTCTTCGGAACAATCTCCAAATATCAACATTGATCCCCTTCTTGCGTCATTGATGCAACATGATGTATGATGTTATGCTATGCATATGATGTGATGATGTGATGTTATGCAAAATGATATTTGCTGAAGGTCGACATTTATTTTTCACTGCAAGCCTCCCTTAGGAGCTTCTTCGCCTTTTACTTCAGCGGAATCAGCGTTTATTTTTCGCTGTAGGCCTCCCTTAGGAGCTTCTTCGCCTTTTACTTTCAGCGGAATCAGCGTTTATTTTTCGCTGTAAGCCTCCCTTAGGAGCTTCTTCGCCTTTTACTTTCAGCGGAATCAGCGTTTATTTTTCTCTGTAAGCTCTGGATTCCCTTCGAAACGACTTTTGAGCAGAAAACTTACACTGCGCTCCCTTAGGAACGACTTTTGAGTGGAAAACTTACACTGCGCTCCCTTAGGAACGACTTTTGCTGCTTCGAAGAAATTGCACTGTATTTCTTAGAACAAATTTTTGATAATTCGAAGATCCTTCTTGCCACCATAAATTCTTATGTTTCGGCAACTTAAGCCTATGGAGAAGACATATTTTTATTATGACAGAGAACGAAACTGTTACAAGAGATTAAAAGACGATAAAAAGCACTTAAACTTCCCATAATTGTTCCTTATTAAAAAGAAAGTAAGACTGAAATGCGAATAATGCGAAAATCCGCTGTCGAGGTAGGATATTTATCAGTAAATATGCTTTGACTCCGGCACAGTGCTATTGACTGTGCGAGCTTCGGACTCCTCTCTGAAGTCCCGCTAAAGGTGAGTGTGCTGACTCCCTTCTAGCTGCTGACCTCGTTGCATTGGTGGTGGCGGTGGAGGCTGTTGCCAAGATGCTTGGGATTGACTTGCCGAAGCAACAGAAGCTACAGGGTGATTGCCGATATATTCTGGAATAAGGCGAATGGTTCGAAGCAGTATGCATGACCTGCTTCGGCTGGCTCTGTTGCGCTGCAGCTTCTGCTAGCTCCTTTTGCTTCTGGATGGTAACATGGCACATCCTGGTGGTATGGCCCTTGCCTTCACCATAGAATAGGAAATAAATTTTTCTTGGTTGATCTCCAAATCTTCCCCCGAAGCCCCTGGCGCCTCTGCCCCTTGGCGCTGGCGGCCGGAAAGAGCTTTGCTGTTGCCCCGAAGCTTGCGAGGAGCACTATGGCCTTTGCTGTTGACTCCCTTTGACATCACTTTGAGTAGAATTGTGAATTGACCTGACGTGCCTCGGATGGAATCTTCCTCCGAAGCCCCTAGTCATTTCAGAGAACCTGAATGCTTCCTCCCTTCTTTGACGAAAATCGTTGTCATCTCGAATATACTCATCCATCTTCTGGAGCAACTTCTCCAAAGTTTGAGGAGGCTTTCTGGCAAAGTACTCAGCTGAAGGTCCCGACCGAAGCCCCTTGATCATTGCCTCAATGACAATTTCATTGGGCACTGTTGGTGCCTGTGCCCTCAGACGCAGGAACCTTCGGACATACGCCTGAAGATATTCTTCGTGGTCCTGGGTGCACTGGAATAAAGCTTGGGCAGTAACTGGCTTCGTTTGAAACCCTTGGAAGCTGGTTATCAACATGTCCTTTAGCTTTTGCCATGAAGTGATTGTCCCTGGCCGAAGAGAGGAGTACCAAGTCTGTGCAACACTCCTGACAGCCATGACGAAAGACTTTGCCATGACCGTCGTGTTGCCACCATACGAAGATATGGTTGCTTCATAGCTCATTAAGAATTGCTTCGGGTCTGAATGACCGTCGTACATGGGGAGCTGAGGTGGCTTGTAAGACTATGGCCAAGGTGTAGCATGCAGTTCTGTTGACAGGGGAGAAGTATCATCAAAAGCAAAATTTCCATGATGGAAATCTTCATACCAGTCGCCCTCGTTGTAGAAGCCCTCTTGATGAAGCTCTCTGCGCGGGGGCCTTTGGTTCTGGTCATCTTGAGCAAGATGTCGAAGCTCTTCAGAGGCTTCGTCTATCTGCCTTTGAAGATCAGCTAGACGAGCCATCTTTTCCTTCTTTCGTTGGACCTGTCGATGGAGCATCTCCAAATTTTGGATTTCTTGATCCGAGTTGTCTTTCGGAGGCGTTGGACTGGTGGCCTTCCTCTTCTGGCTTTGGGCCTCCCTAAGAGAAACGACATCCTGATTGGGGTCCAGCGGCTGCAGAGTGGCAGCCCCTGTCGCTGAAGCTTTTTTTGGTGGCATGACGAAGGTGATGCTTGCCGAAGGTGTTCAAAACTCAAAAAATGGACGTGAGTTCACCGGAGGTGGGCGCCAATGTTGGGGACTTGTTCTCAAATGCTAAGAGTTAAGAATAAGGCAACATAAAAAGTGTTAAATGTTAAATTCCTTCGTCCTTATAAACATTATGCCCTTTCGGATATAATGAATTCTGGACGAAGGTTACGAAGGAAAAGACCTTCGTAAGATCGATAGATGGTAAAAAAGAACACATATATGAAACAAGAATAATGATACGAATATTATCATCAACTTATTTTTATTACCAAATTCATAAAGACAAATTATAAATGTACCTTCAGATTGATGAAAAGTACAGGTACAGACGTGATGCAAAAAGCGTATGCCAAGTCAGCCTGAACAGTACGGGAGTACTGTTCATCTAGTTATAGGCACGGGACGCAGCCCATGTAAAATTACATTGATGCCCTTTACATATATCAATAACTCTATAGCAACTCTTCAAGGTTTAATTTGGCTTTTCATCTTTAAGTCGGTTCCTCTTTTCTGCCATCACGCCGAAGCTTTTCTGCACATAGCTTCGTGATCGTCTTATCCTTCGTCGTGGTCGCTTTCCATCCCAGCCAAGCTTCGTCTTAACCATGCTCTTGTATACCCGCAACCCGACTTTGAATATACCTGTTCACATGTTTCACTCGGAAAACATTGTCAAATCATGTTTTTGAGGACCTTCGGAAGCCGAAGGCCCCTAACAAACGCAACTTGAATGAGTCAATTCGGAGTTAAAATGGAGGAGTTATGAATTTCCGAAGTTGCTATGCACTTGGTATAAGATTAACTAGGAGATAAATTTTTAATGTGGCTTTCATGTCAAAACAGTGGCATTAATTGATAAACAATAAGCTTACAAAATTATAGAAACTGGAATGGATTAATTTGGACTAAGTATGCATTTTCTATAAATTAAACAAGTTCTAGCATTTATTTTTACACTAAAAATCCATTTCTAATTAAATTCCTCTGATTTACAAACCCCCTGGGCTGGGCATGTTAAAACAGAGAAGAGTAGGGGCCTCAGGGTAAATGTCCCCAAGACACAGTGACAGGCTAGGGTGGATCTCGGGTTCATTCTCTAATTCCAGAGGGGCTCTTTAACAATTGTGGCACGGCGAAAGGGTATCCACTACGGTCAGCCGTCCGATCGACACCGAACACCTCAGATTAGATCGCCAATCCCCCGAAACGGTACGTCATGCTATCTGTCCGATCTGAATCAAGCGTCAGGATCGGTCTTCACTTAAAACGAATTGTTATGCGATCACGGCCATTGGATCAACCATCAACGGTCCGCAGCACTTCCAATACCTGCCTTGATCCTAACCGTTATCTAGCCGATCGACGACTAAGACTTCATTCCCTCTGACAGGACTTCACGTCGACGCGCGGTGGACCGCGCCCTGCACCGCGGCAGAGATCCTCGTCGGCAACCCAGTGCTCAGCCCCCTCCCCCAAGGTTCAAGCGGCCATGAACACACGCATCCATTTCCACTGGTATGACTCTACGCGGCGTCACGATTCGAGCCCCTACACTCGATCTTGGCCCAAAATAACGCCGCTGCAAGCCATGCTCCGGTGAGAAATTCCTACCGCTCTGATTCCCAATCCCGAGTCAAATTGGTAACATGTGATCAGGGGAGTTATGCGAGAAGGATTCTGGGATTCTTACCGAAGTCCAATGCTGGAATTGTCCTGCCCACGGCAAGTCGCGTCCGCGGCACCACGGCGATGAATTTCGAGGGCTCTAGCCGCTAATCCATAGCAGGGAGGTCACCTGTTCAATTCCCGATGCACGGTGAGACTCATAGGCCTGAATTCGTGGACGCGACGACGACGAGCCCACCGAATCAGACCTGACAACCCTCACCCCCTCACTCCTCCGCTGTAGCGGCTTTAACTCACCCTCGCGGCGGCGGTCAGCGGATGCGGGTGTGAGGAGTCAAGATGTATTAGGTATGCCTTTGTAGTTGGGTCGAGGCAAGTCCATGGGCACAGGGGTATCGGGCGGCGTAACAGCACGCTCGAGATGCCCGGCGAGGAAGAGAAACAGGGGAAAGGGTGGGTCCCATGCGCCAGGGAGGGATGGATTAGCTGGCGCGCGCGACAGTAAGGAATTAGTTGGGCCGTGCGGGAGGTAATGGCGACATGGGCCAGGTGAGTTTGGGCCCATTCCGGTCCCAGTTTCTCTTCTTTTTATTATTTTTTTCTATTTTGTTTTTCCTTTAATTTTCAATTCTCAATTTGAATTCAACTATGAATGTGAATTTTGTATTCAATTTAAAGGTAGATTTTAATATTACTAGCATGGATAGAGTTTATATTTTATAAATTTTGATTTGTATTTTATAGTATTGCTTTTATCCCTTTCTCCACATTTTAAATTTCCAAATTTAGGCTTAATAACCTATTTCTCCATTTGTATATCCCTATTATCATTATTTTTAAATGCACAATCAAATAAACTCCAACATGATGCATTAGGTTATTTATGTGTCATTTAATTAGTGATTCACTTCTAAATGTACTAATGAAATAAGGCAACACATATAGGGAGAATAATCTCATTTCTTATGCTTTTACAAATTTGGGTATTACAATCAACTCGAGAACCTCACTATACCGACAACTGCCCTACTGCCCCTGCCCCTTTTGGGTAAGGTAGACGTCCACTAGCTTTCCTAATTAGTCAGCCAAGGGCGTCCCATTCCACCCTTGTGGTGGCACGTTTATCTCAAGTTAAGATCCATGTTCCAATTAACACAATAGTCTTATCATGAATAGAATAGAACAACAATAATAAAGCATGATCATGAGTAATAATTATCTTAATACCCAAAGCCACATATAGCAATAGCAGATACTACCCAAAAAGTTCAGTGGTAAACAAGGTGTAAAGGCGACCAAACTAGGGTGACCTATTTGGTCCCATCAAAATTAAGCCTAAGCATGCCAAAGTGATTATAGAGAACATTATTGGGTAAATAAAAGTGGTCAAGGGCACAACTTGCCTTCAACGAGCTCCTGCACAACACTTTCCACCCGCTGAGCACTTGGGTCCTCAGTTGCGTGCCCATCTACTAGCAACAATACAAACAAACATGGTATAGGAGAAATTAACATAACACCAAACATGAGAACATACTGCATAATACTATTCTACGCATCGTAACGAGATCGTAAATTTGAGAATCACTAAATTCAGAGTTACGGTTAAAGAGTTATGATTTTCTGAAGTTTCAAGTGTTTGGTATAGAATAGTTTCAAGTGAATAATTTTAATCTATGTTTCATGATAAAACAAGGTTACCAGGTGATAAAAAACATTAATATGGATTTAATGCAACTGGAATGGATCAAAAAGGAATTAAATTCATGAAGTTATGACTTTCCTATGGTTTTAGAGTTTATTTATTATTTTCTTTATACTTAAAACAAATTTTTATATTCTCTGTAATATTTATCAAGCGTCCTAGACTGTTGGTTTAATATTCTAGGAGTATGGGGTTCAATTCGCTAAAATTCAGACCTACTGGTAAGGGTATTAACACAAGGGTGGATGGCGGGTTCATTTATAAATTCCTTAAGGGTTCCTTTTCAATTTTGTCCAGCCGAAAGGGTAACCGGTGACCCTCGCCATTGGATCTGGGTTCAACGAATAGGATTAGATCCAATCCCCCAAAATCAGGACGCAACGATAGCCGCTAGATCCTATATCTACGGCTTGGATCCTAAATAACCGAGATCGAATCATATTCATCGGATCGCAGATGAACAGCCAGGGTTCCATTGGATGAAGGGGTAAGATAACTTCTAACCCTAGCCCTTCAAAATAGATCAAATGGCTATGGCGCCTTCTTCTTTGCTAGGCGACCGGGCTCGGCGGCGCAGGTCCTCCCCACGACGCGCCATTGCCGCACATGCAAAAACCCGATTCTCGCGCCCAAAAGGCTGATCTTAGGATGCTAATCGAAGCAGACGAGAAGGCGAGATCGAAGGGAAACACCATACCGCAAGTGGTGGCGTGGATTCCCACGGCCACGATAATGCGCGGATCCCCCATCGGCTCGGATCGTCGGTGAGAAATTCCCCGTCGATCCAAGCTCCCTTTGCGCCAGAGGTTCCCTCAGCCCAACTCTTGCTTTCCATCGAGTCACGCCCACCCAATTCTGGCCACCAAGACGCCATGTGGGCGAGTAATCATGGCGACGGACCAGATCTCCCCCTCACCCTCAATTTTTTTCCTTGGGTCCGAACTCTGGCGAAAACACCCATGAACGACCCCAGGATTCGGTTTATATGGTCATGGGGGTCGTAGCGGGTGGCCAGCTAATGCATGGCGGGGTTGCAACGGAATCCCGTGGATTCTCCCGATATTCCGGCATGTGCGCACGCCGCGCGGAGCGCGCAGGTGGCGGCCCGACTAGCGTCTGGCAAGTGTGTCCGACCGTCAGCGAGACGTCCACGAGCGCGAGTCAAATGGCGCCCGGTCCCACCCATCGACAACAGAGCAGTAGAGGAGTGGGTGTGCTGGTGCGGCTAACATGTTGGGGAACAGTGTCGACGCCGAGTGGCTGGATGGGCCGCGCAGAGGGAAGGGCGAGATGGGTCGGTTGGGGGAGGGGTTTGGCCCTGCACGCGTTCCTTTTCCTTTTTCTTTTTTTCTTTTTCTTTTCTGTTTTCTTTTCTTTTTATTTTTAGATCTCAAATTTGAATCAAATTTTGTTGTGAATTTCACACTTAGATTAAACAAATCAAAATACTAGCAAGAAGAAGTATTTTCATTATTTTATATATATTCTTTCTAGTTATTAAGGAATTTACTAACCTGTATGTGTGTATATATATGTATATGCATGTGTTACATAGAAAGAAAATTCCATAAACATCAAATACTCTAACTCCTTTATTTACTATGATTTGGGTATTACCAATCCTACCCTCCTTAAAAGGAATCTCGACCTCGAGATTAGGATGAACTAGGGAAGAGGTGGTGAAATTCTACTCTTAGTTCTTCTTCTCTCTCCCAAGTAGCTTCATCTTCACTGTGATGACTCCATTATACTTGGCACACATTAATCACTTTATTCCTCGTAACACGAGTCAAAGTATCAAGGATTTTGATAGGGTACTCAGTATAAGTCAGATCATCTTAAACACTACGCTCCTCCATAGGCAATTGCTCTTTTGGTACCCTAAGGCACATCTTCAATTGGGATACATGGAAGACATCATGTACATCCGCTTGATGGTCGGGTTGTTCCAGTTGGTAGGCAACTTCCCCCACTCGCTTTAAGATCATAAAGGGTCCAATAAAGCGAGGGGACAACTTCTATTTAACTTTAAACCTCCTCATACCCTAGATCGATGACACCTTCAAATACACATGATCACCCTCCTTAAACTCTAATTGCTTCCTCCGAGTATCTGCATAGCTTTTTTGTCAATACTGTATAGTTCTCAAGTTATCCCTTATCAACTGGACTTGTTCTTCTGCCTCGTGTATAATTTTTGGCCCAAAGAACTGCCTTTCACCAGTTTGATCCCAATATAGAGGAGTTCTGCACTTTCTACCATATAAAGCTTCAAACGGGGACATCTTCAAACTGGCCTGATAACTATAATTGTAAGAGAACTCTGCATAGGGTAGACTCTTGTCCCAAATGCCACCATGTTTAAGAGCGCAAGCTCTTAACATATCTTCAAGTACTTGTTTGGTTCTCTTGATCTGGCCATCAGTTTTTGGATGATAGACTAAGCTAAATTCAGCTTTGTATCCATATTCTCATGAAGACTCTTCCAAAATCTTGAGGTAAACTAAGATCCTCGATCAGAAACAATCTTCTTTGGTACACCATGTAGGCACACAATTCAAGCCATATATAACTCTACCAACTAAGAACCCTTGTAAGTAGTCTTGACTGGAATGAAGTGAGCCACTTTGGTTAATCTATCCACGATCACCCATATAGAATCATAACCTTTCGGGGTGCGAAGCAACCCGACAATGAAATCCATACCAATTTCTTCCCACTTCCATTCGGGCACTTTTAACTGGTGTAGCAGTCCAGCTGGCCTCTGATGTTCAGCTTTGACACTTTGACACACATCACATACAACCATGTGTGTAGCTACATCTCTTTTCAACCCATACCACTAGAACTTTTGCTTCAGATCTTGATACATCTTAGTGCTACCAAGATGAATGGAATAGTCTGATTCATGGGCTTCCTTCAATATGGTCTCGTGGAGGTTGTCAATTTCAGGAACACATATCCTGTTCTTGAACCATATTTTGCGTTGTTCATCCTCCGTGAAGTCTAGACCTCTACCTTCTGCCATTAGATCTTTGATTTCCTAAATTTTAGCATCACCGATATGACCCTTGCGTATTTCTTGCTCCAAGATAGATTCCACTTCTATAGTGATCCCTTCAGTATGTGCAACTATTCCCAGGTTGAGTCTTTCAAAGTATTCTACTAACTCATCGGGTAACTAGGCGACTATAGCTGCATGAACATGTTCCTTCTGACTCAAGGCATCTGCAACTAGATTCACCTTGCCCGGATGATAATGAATCTCCAAGTCATAATCTTTGATGAGCTCCAACCAATGGTGTTGCCTAAGGTTGAGATCTTTCTGCGTGAAGATATACTTTAAGCTCTTATGATCAGTATAGACTTGTCACTTAGTCCCCATTAAATAATGCCTCCATATCTTGAGAGCATGCACTACGGTTGCCAGTTCTAAGTCATGAGTGGGGTAGTTCAACTCATGTTTTCACAACTGGTGACACGGGTAGGCAATGACATGTCCTTCTTGCATAAGAACACATCCCAAGCCTTGGCGGCACGCATCACAATATATATCAAATCCCTTCTGCAGATCTGGCATAACCAATACGGGGGATGACATCAATCTAAACTTCAGTTGATTGAAACTCTTTTGACATTCATGAGTCCACTTAAACTCTTTCCCCTTCTCCAATAGTGAGGTCATAGGTTTTGCTATCTTGGAGAATCCCTCAATAAAACACCGGTAGTAACCTGCAAATCCTAGGAAACTTCAGATTTCAGTGACCAAACTCGGTATCTTCCATCCTACTATCTCCCTCACTTTAGCCGGATCCACTGATATTCGTCCATTGGAGATGATAAGCCCAAGGAATGGTACTTCGTCAAGCTAGAACTCACACTTGCTATACTTAGCATAGAGTTGATTATCCCTGAACTTCTGTAGTACAAATCACAGATGTTCCTCATGATCGCCATCATTGTTGGAATACACTAGGATCCCGTCGATGAATACCAAAACAAACTTATCAAGATACTCCATAAACACCTTGTTCATCAGATTCATGAAGTAGGCTGGTGCATTAGTCAAGCCAAATGACATGACAGTGAACCATATCAGGTAGAGAAAGCCATCTTGGGAATATAAGAAGGCCTAATCTTCATTTGGTGATAACCCGACCGGAGATCAATCTTAGAGAATACCCTGACACCTCTCATCTGATCAAATAAATCTTCAATATGAGGTAAATGATATTTATTCTTAATAGTGACATCATTAAGTGATCTATAATCAACACACATCCTCTGTGAACCATCCTTCTTCTGCATAAACAGAACCGGTGCTCCCCAAGGTGATGAACTCGGACGAATGTACCCCACCTCTTGTAACTCTGTTAGTTGTTTCTTGAGTTCTTTGAATTCTTCCACTGACATTTTGTATGGCCTTTTAGAAATAGGAGTGGTTCCAGGTAAGAGATCAATAACAAATTCAACTTCCCTATCCGGTGGCATTCTAGGTAACTCCTTTGGAAAGACATACGGGAACTCTCTAACCACACGGATGTGTCTGCCCACAAATTTACCATCCACTAGATAATTGGCAGGTCTAGTAGAGAGGGTTAAGGTAATCATGACTTCGAATATTTCTCCTTTTGGACTGGTGAGTTCTACGGTTCCCCTAGCACAATGTATAACTACCTTTGCTTTCCTTAACCATGACATACCAAGAATCAGATCTATGCTGCTCTCTTTTAATACTATTAGCATAGACTAGAATTCCCTCTCCATGATTGTCAGTGTTAATTGGTTGGTCATAAAATTTGCTTCAACATGCCCTTTAGGGGTGATTACTATCATGGGTTTTGCATAGTTTGAAGTGGTAATTCATTTGTATTGACATAATGAGCATAAATGAACGAATGCGTAGCTCCAGAATCAAATAATATAGATGCAAGAACTGAATTAATAAAGAACGTACCGATAGCAATATCAGCACCATCAGTAGTAGCATCATCACTGACTTGGTTGACTCTAGAAAGACTGAACCCCTTGCCAGAAGCCAGAATCTATTGCTTGCCTTGAACGTTGCTTCGAGCGAGTGTGTTGGGGTTCCTCTTCGGACAAGCATTGGCGTAGTGCCCAACCTCACCACACTTGAAGCAAGTGGTGATTGTAGTTGTACCCTAGCCAGCAGGTCTCGCCGGGGTGCCAATGGGGGCAGCCTGACGAGTATGCAGAGTTTGCGGTGTCGCATGTGGTGTCTACTGAGCTAGTCGCTGGTAGGACAAGCTAGTGTACCCTAGGGTGGAACATAGCAAGGGCGGATGCTAATGTGCCCCTGACCCTAGGTGATAGCTTTCCTTTTCATCTCGCCAAGCTAAACACGTTTGTGTTCAAGTGCGATGGCCTTGTGTTCAAGTGCGATGGCCTTGTCCAGAAGCCTATAGAAAGATGGGAAGGTGTGGGATACCAGCTGATACAAGAGTGACCCAATGAGTCCCTCCATGAACTTCTCCTACTTCCTTTCATCATCGGCAACCTCCTCTGGTGCATACCTTGACAGCTGAATGAATTTATCTCAATATTCACTCACTGTCATATTGCCTTGCTTGAGTGCTAAGAATTCCTTCTTCTTTATTTTCATCAGGCCACTAGGAATATGATAGTTCCTGAAATGTGTAGAAATTTCTGTCCAAGTAATAGTGTCAGCAGCAGCATGGGCAACACAGTAGGAGTCCCACCAGTCAGCAGCAGGGCTAGTGAGGTGACTCGATGCGTTGAGAACCTTCTTTCGATCAGTACATTGAGCAATATTGATCATTTTATCCACTATCTTCAGCCAATCATCAGCATGCAAAGGATCTGGAGAGCTGGAGAATGTGGGTGGCTTGTGACTCATGAATTCCGGGTGCTTGTCTCAGGGTGGAGCTGCTGGTGGTGGTGGTAGTGGTGGTGGTGGTTGTTGCTTTCGTTCCAGTCATTCTTGCCAAAGTTCCTGTCGCAATTCCTGCCACTCCTGGCGCATCTCCTCAAGTTCTTATCGCATTTGCGCTTGCATTTCCGTCATGGTGTTTGCCATTTGCTGCAGCAACAGCATCTGAGCAGCAACTATGGGATTTATTCCAGCCAGTGCAAGGTTCGGTGGAGGATTCATCACTGGTTGTGGTTGGTTAACAATCCTTCTGTGATGGTTATTAGCAGGTAGATCGATACTGCCTCCCTTCTTGGTATTGACCATCTAGTTAGAAACACATGGTAAGATAGAATTGCAGATAAGACGAGTAATTAGGAGACATCTACTTTTAGGTCATGATCTTTTAGGGTCTTAATAGCTCAGTAGATTAGGGTATCACCTACTAATACTAATACATTACCTTATGGTGGTACATGCTACAATGCCCTGCTATACTATATTAGTCAATCAAAGAAGCAAATCAAGCATTTATCATCAGAACAAACATCCAAACACTTTAGATAGAGAAAATATATATTTTTTGTCTTAGGTCTCCTATCTACTTAGAGGGTCTTATATGTAGGATTCCAAGGTGTGGAATCCTGCTTGTCTTTTTAGAGTAGAAAAGATAAGAATAGTCAGAGTAGAACATCCAAAGATGAGACAGGATCAAGAAAAGTATAGAAAGAATCAGAGTAAGGTAAGTAGGTAAGGGTTATGTCCAGTTCTATCTAGGTTTCGTCCTACAGTCAGCATTTCCTCTGGTACCACTTCTGTCACACCCGGTTTAAGGGATAAAGCCGGGTGCATCTCATATGTGCGCCCAAGAAGATCAACACATATAATGACTAAGTGTATAGAGATAAATGTCACAAACATTATTACATTGCAGAAGTGTCTTACAAAAATAAATGATAACAATAAAGCGAACTAATAATTATTCCTTGGTGCCATAAAGCTGACTGGGAGACGCCACCTCGACAAGCTCGTACTCCTCGTAGTAGACCTCCTCCTGGACTACCTGCTCTTCACCTGTGAGGGGTTATATATCGCAAGGGTGAGCTCACAAAAGATCATAGCTCAACAAGTTGTGGGGAATAATGTGCATGAACTGACCAAAGGTGGGAGCCCATGTGAAGTGTAAGGCTGATCAACAAATTTTATTTGCAGTTACTAAATGTAAGTATATACCAAACCAAAGTAATAGTAGACCAAAATTAATAATAAAACCACAATGTGATGCAAATGACAAATTCAGTTTAACTCCATAAGTTAATCATGCGTGAGTCCTGAGCTGCTCATGACTGCGAGCACGGCTAGTGTTGGGGACTTGTTCTCAAGTGCTATGAGTTAAGAACAAGGCAACACAGAAAACGTTAAACGTTAAAACCCTTCGTCCTTCGAAGCATTATTTCCCTTAGGATATAATGATTTTCGGACAAAGGTAATGAAGGACATGCCTTCGTCAACATAACATATAAGGATGAAGAAAGAATCATATAAAGCATAAAAAATAATATAAGCGGTCATATATCATCATTATCTCATTTTTATTTTATTACTATGGAAAAATAGAAACAATATCAAATTACAAGTGTACCTTCGACTTGAAAGAAGTTAAAAGTACCAGCGTGACGCAAGGATCAATGCCATGTCAACGTGAACAGTACGGAGTTACTGTTCATCTATTTATAGGCACACGACGCAGACCATGTAAAATTACACTCATGCCCTTTACATTTGCTAATAACTCTATAGTAGTCCATTGAGGTCTAAATAGCCTTTTCATCTTTAAGTCGGTTTCCCTTTTCTGCTATCATGCCGAAGCTCTCCTGCGCACAGCTTCGGCTTCGCTCTATCCTTCGTACTCCTTCTCGTGCTTCTTCAGGCTGTGGTTTCAACTTAAGTCTGAAGGTACCTGTTCATGCATTATACTTCCAGAAACATTGTTAAATCATGTTTTTGAGGACCTTCGGAAGCCGAAGGCCCCCAACAGTAGCCCCTCGCAATATTAATTTGTTAGAATGATAAATTCAGATTGCGACAAGGACGAAGGCCCTGAGCCAAAGGTCCGAAAAAACACCTTCCCTTTGCTAGAATAGCAACAGCCACTGACAAGCGGGCCCTCCAGCATGCAACACACTAGGCGTATAAATAAGAGCACACCACAAGCTCATTTGGCACGCTTTCTTGCCATCTGCTATTGCTTACTCAATTTTTAGCTCTTGGGCATCAACACTTGCTTAGATTTTTAAAATTTTTAAGCTTCGGCTTTGAGAGCACTTTTCTCAGCACTTTCGAAGATGTCTGAGGATAAGAAAGCTGTCGCTGAACCGAAGTTGAGCCTTTCTGAGGAGATGAATCTTGGCTTTATTGAATCAATAGCAAGGACAAATGCAGAGAAGATTGCTAGGGAAACTTTGGAGGATTTGTCTGAAGACACTAGTGATAGTGACAGCTATGATGTGGAGAGCGGCGGGGAAGACACCGAAGATCGACCCTGGCGACCGAGCCATGCAGTTTTTGGAAAATCAACTATTAAACAAAGCCATCTTGACAACATGAGGGGGAGATACTTTCGGGATATGTCTGTGGTGAGGGCTGACGACGGAGAGAAGACTTGTCCTACTCTAGAGGAGAATGAAGTCGTGATCTTCCGAAGCTTTTTGAAGACTGGGCTTCGGCTTCCTCTGAGCAGCTTCGTAGTCGAGGTTTTGAAGATATTTCAGATTTACCTTCACCAGATTACCCCCGAAGCTATAATAAGAATGGGAATCTTCGTGTGGGCTTTAAGGAGTCAGGGCTTGGAGCCAAATGCAAAAAGTTTCTGTAGTATGCATGAACTGTTATATGAGACGAAGCCCTGGGTAAAGAACAGTATCATAACAATTTCGGCTGCTATAGCTTCGTTGCTCGTTCTGGCTCAAGCTCCCCAGTACCGTCTTTTCGGAAGAGATGGCCTAGAGACTGGACGAAAGAATGGTTTTTTGTAAAAAATGATTTAAAGGCACGAGAAGACATTAAAGATATAATCATGCGCCCTATCTGGCAACGCTTCGGGCTCCGGAAATCGAAGGTGGAAATTGACGAAGTGGCCGAAGAATGTCCCAAGGCCTTCGGCTTAGTCTGCTCTTTCATCGGGACAAGGGACTTAGTTAAAGAGCACGTGGCCTACAGGATATGGCCATTGTTAGCCAACTGGGAGATGCCAAAAGAATTCATCAGCAATCCCCACGAAGGTGGTTTGGTTCGACTAAAATATACCTTCAGGTTTAGAGACCAGTTTATGGAGCCAGACGACGACTGGCTGAAAAGCGTCGAAGCTACAAGCGATGATCTTCTTGGGCTGTACTCCAGAGCAGAAGATAACGCATTATCTGTGGCCTTCGAGAACCAGAAAAAGAAGAGACTAAACAGAGTTTTTGATGCTCTTGGGTTCATGTATCCTGACTACCGTTACCCGCCCCGGGGGCAAAAAAGAAAAAGTGGAGGTTCCAGGAGAGATGATGCTTCAGCTGCTCCGAGCGAGCCCGCGCCGAAGAGGAAAAGGGTGAAGGTCCTTACTCATCGACCACGCTATATTGAACCGGCCACAGTGCGTAAATTTGGCGGTGAGACCTCTTCAGTGACCGAAGGTAAGAAACCTGCGATTATGCAGAAAATTGAACTGTCTGTATCGCCGAAGGCATCGTTAGCCAAATCAGATGAGCCGAAGGCCATTAACATTGAAGAGATGAAGGTTGAGAAAACAAGAATATTGGAAGTAATAAGCCCTTCGGCAGAGGTGACAATGCCGAAGGCTCAAAAGGATCTTTCGACAACCCCCAAGAGGAAGAGAATGATCAACGTATTAGATGTGCTAGAAACAATAAAAACTTCAAGCTCTACTCCAAAGAAAGCTGCCGAAGCTTCGGAAACACACATTAAGGCCGAAGCTGCCAAGGTCCAAGTCGAGACCGAAGCTGGGCCTTCAGAGCCCGCCAAGGAGAAATCCTTGGAAATCAGAGAAAAGATGAAGAAGGAAGCTGCAGAAGTAATTATGACTGGAAAAACCGCCATTCCTATTCCTGAAGCATCATCTAAAGCTCCTGATTATATTATACGACATGCTTCGGGAAAAAGATTATCTGAAAAAGAAAAGCAAGAGGCTCAATTCTATGCTCAAAGATTGAAATATCCAAAGGGGGCACTGGTATTCAACGGCAGCGGGGAAGAAGACTTCTTGTATTGTCTCCCAGACAGCAAAGAGATTTCTATCTGCCGAGAGATGGGTAAGAGCTTCGGTTTCCCTACACTAGAAGATGGGCTCTCAGTGTTATCAAAAGATGAGTTGGCCGATAGCTTAGCATACAATAGTTTAAAAGTGAGAAAATTAGATTTTTGTATTTAAAAACAAAATTTTCCATTTGCTTACACTTAATACCGCATTTTTGCAGGGCCTTATTCTTAGCAACGCCCTCAGGGCACAAAAAAGTGTCGAAGATGAAGGGTATACCATAGCCTTGAACAACCTTCGTTCCGAAGTGATTGAACTAAGGAACGAAGGTCTTGAAAAAGATAAAATATTACACTGATTGTTGAACAAAATAAGAGAAGACGAAGTTGCTTCCAAAGCCCAAGCTGAAGCTCAAAAATACGAAATCGAAGATCTTCGGAAACAGCTATTCGAAGCTAAAGAAAAATACGGTGTTGCAGAGGCTGATCGAGATATTAGTGTATATTGGAGGAACCACTTACAAAAAAAAAGTTGATGAACTTCGTGCATCCAAGGAGAGGTGCTATGAAAAGTCTATAAAGTGTGTTAAGAAAATAAAAACTAGTTTCGCCAATGTTGGCACATTTTCTATTGAAGACAACTTCGTAAGGGGTGATCCTGAAGGCCCAATTGATTGGATCAATAACAAAGCTGAAGCTTTTGAAGAAGTTTTGAGTGGTCACGGGGATATCTGCGCTTTCTCTGGTGCCAGGGGAATCGCAGCTATTTTAGAGAAATCAGGCTGCGACCATGTGAAAGCTTTGGCTCAAGCCGAAGCTACTTTATCTATTGAAGATACAAAAGATCCCTCAGCCGAAGCAAGCTTAATTGGCGGAAAATTCTTTACGGATATCTGGGAGAATGGCGGCCGAGGGATGGCACACGAGATGATAAAAGAGTGAAAAAGATTCCCATGATTCAAAAGAAGCGACGAAGGCAGCTGAGAAAGCGGCGGAACTTGAGAGGCGAATAGTTATTACTTAATAACTTTTTAACTTTATTTACTAATTTTGCGACTTCGGACTTATTTACATTTTATATCGCAGCTGAACTATCTCCTCCTCCAGAGCCCCTCGAGTTGACGGCCAACGCAGAAGCAGAAAAAGAAGATGAAGTTACTAATGTGGCCGAAGCTATTCTGGACGAAGCTGTTAATCGACTGTTGAACGAAGCTACAGAAGCAGTTTTAAAAAAAGAATAGCTTCTATTGTAAAAACATTTGTAATGTAATATTTGCTGAACAAAGTGCGTAATATTTTTATAATTTTGAATGCAATAATTAAGCTGCTTGTAATTGAATTCTTTACGATGCATGAAACCTTACGTACATACCGTTTTTGAGCCTTCGGCGAAAAAACACCTTCCCTTCTTTTCATGCGTTGTGAAGAACATCCATATTTCGTAAAAACATTTGATCTTCGTAAAATCATTATGCTTCGTAAGCAATAGATCACCTTTTCATTTTAGAGTTTGACAAAGCTATACTTTTTCAATACTTATGTTGTGCCTTGGCACTGCTTTTTCGAATCAATCCCCGAAGATCAACATTGAATCCCCTTCTCGCGCCATTGATGCAAGATGATGTATGATGTTATGCTATGCAAAATGGTATTTGTGCCGAAGATACACACCCATTCCCTCAATGAAGCACACAATCTTTTTGTCGTTTATTTTTTGGCTTCACCGCTTATTTTTCGGTGTATCAGCGCTGACTTTTCGCTGTAAGCCTCCCTTAGGAGCTTCTTCGCCTTTTACTTCAACGGAATCAGCGTTTATTTTTCGCTGTAAGCCTCCCTTAGGAGCTTCTTTGCCTTTTACTTCAGCGGTATTTGCGTTGACTTTTCGCTCTTCACCTTTTACTTCGGCGGAATCAGCGTTTATTTTTCGCTGTAAGCTCTGCATTCCCTTTGGAACGACTTTTGAGAAGAAAACTTACACTGCGCTCCCTTAGGAACGACTTTTTGTTGCTTCGGGAGACTTACACTGTGTTCCTTAGAACGACTTTCTATTGCTTCGACAAAACTTGTAATGTGATTATGAACCCCGCTCCCTCTTGAGAGCAACTTTCGTGCTTCGCCAATTTTTTGGATTTCGTGAGTCTGTAAAAGAGATATATTTCCACTATGACCAAAACGAAGCTATTACAAGGAACTGAAAATGACAGGAAAAAATTTAAGCCTTTAATGATTGTTCTCTATTAAAAAAGAAAAATGATAATGAATGCCAGAACTATTTCAGAAGTAGGATATCTTCTAGTAAATGTGCTTCGATTCTGGCACAGTACTGTTGACTGTGCGAGCTTCGGACTCCTCTCTGAAGTCTCGTTGCTGATGAATGTGTTGGCTCCCTTCTGGCTACTGGCCTCGTTGCAATGGTGGTGGGGGTGGAGGCTGTTGCCAAGATGCCTGAGGTTGGCTTGCCGAAGCAATAGAGGCTACAGGATGGTTACCCACGTACTCTAGAATGTACGGCGAGTGGTACGAAGCAGTATGCATGACTTGCTTCGGCTGGCTCTGTTGGGCTGCAGCTTCTGCTATCTCTTTCTATTTCTGGATGGTGACGTGGCACATCCTGGTAGTGTGGCCCTTTTCCTCACCGTAGAATAGACAATAAATTTTCTTGGGCTGATCCCCAAACCTTCCTCCGAAGCCCCTGGCGCCTCTGGCCCTTGGAGCTGGGGGCCGAGGATAGTTCTGTTGCTGCCCCGAAGCCTAGAAAGAATATTGCGGCCTCTGTTGTTGACTTCCCCTGTCGTCATTCTGAGTGGAATGAATTGATCTGATGTGCCTAGGGTGGATCCTCCCTCCAAAGCCCCTGGCCATTTCGGAGAACCTGTAAGCTTCCTCCCTTCTCTGTCGAAAATCATTGTCAGCACGGATATATTCATCCATTTTCTGAAGCAGTTTCTCTAGGGTTTGAGGGGGTTTCCTGGCGAAGTACTGGGCTGAAGGTCCTGGCCGAAGCCCCTTAATCATGGCCTCAATGACAATTTCATTGGGCACTGTTGGCGCTTGTGCCCTCAGATGCAAGAACCTTCGGACATACTGCTGGAGGTATTCCTCTTGGTCTTGCGTGCACTGGAACAAAGCTTGAGCGGTAACCGGCTTCGTCTGAAACCATTGAAAACTGGTGATCAACATGTCCTTCAGCTTCTGCCATGATGTGGTTGTTCCTGGCCGAAGAGAGGAGTACCATGTTTGTGCAACATTTTTGACTGCCATGACGAAGGATTTTGCCATGACAGCAGTGTTGCCACCATACGAAGATATAGTTGCTTCGTAGCTCATCAGAAACTGCTTCGGATCTGAGTGTCCGTCATACATGGGGAGCTGGGGTGGCTTGTAAGACGGGGGCCAGGGCATAGCCTGCAGTTCTGCTGACAGAGGAAAAGCATCATCAAAAGCAAAATTTCCATGATGGAAATCCTCATACCAGTCATCCTCGTTGAAGAAACCCTCTTGGTCAATTCGCTGTGGTATGGCCTTCGATTCTGCTCATCTTGAGCAAGATGACACACTTCTTCGGTAGCTTCGTCAATCTGCCTTTGCAGGTCAGCTAACCGAGCCATCTTCTCCTTCTTCTTCTAGACCTGCTAATGAAACATCTCCATATTCCTGATTTCCTGGTCCAACTCATCCTCTTGTGGTGTTGGACTAGTGGCCTTCCTCTTCTGGCTTCGGGCTTCCCGAAGAGAAAGGGTCTCCTGGTTCGGGTCCAGCGGCTGCAGAACGGCAGCCCTGTTGCCGAAGCTTTCTTTGGTGGCACGACGAAGGTCGATGCTTGCTGAAGGTGGTCGAAAAAGGGTTCACCAGAGGTGGGCGCCAATGTTGGGGACTTGTTCTCAAGTGCTATGAGTTAAGAACAAGGCAACACAGAAAACGTTAAACGTTAAAACCCTTCGTCCTTCGAAGCATTATTTTCCTTAGGATATAATGATTTTTGGACGAAGGTAATGAAGGACATGCCTTCATCAACATAACATATAAGGATGAAGAAAGAATCATATAAAGCATAAAAAATAATATAAGCGGTCATATATCATCATTATCTCATTTTTATTTTATTACTATGGAAAAATAGAAACAATATCAAATTACAAGTGTACCTTCGACTTGAAAGAAGTTAAAAGTACCAGCATGACGCAAGGATCAATGCCATGTCAACGTGAACGGTACGGAGTTACTGTTCATCTATTTATAGGCACGGGACGCAGCCCATGTAAAATTACACTCATGCCCTTTACATTTGCTAATAACTCTATAGTAGTCCATCGAGGTCTAAATAGCCTTTTCATCTTTAAGTCGGTCACCCTTTTCTGCTATCATGCCGAAGCTCTCCTGCGCACAGCTTCGGCTTCGTGCTATCCTTCGTACTCCTTCTCGTGCTTCTTCACGCTGTGGTTTCAACTTAAGTCCGAAGGTACGTGTTCATGCATTATACTTCCAGAAACATTGTTAAATCATGTTTTTGAGGACCTTCGGAAGCCGAAGGCCCCCAACAGCTAGTATACCAATTCTACATTCTACAAAGGTTATACCCTTGTTCCACAAGTCATGTTACCCATCTGCCACGGGATTGTACGGGCCCCATACACCTCTACCAAGGAAGCGAGGCAGGGTAACACTACGAGGCTTTTACAAAGTTCTACTAGTTTCAGAAAACCCGCTACAGTTTCTATGGAGCGCAATATAGGAATCCCCCGTCTGAAAAGCCATCGTAGCAAAATCAACCTGAGAACCTCCCTATACTGACAACTCCCCTACTGCCCTTGCCCCTTTCGGGTACGGTAGATGTCCACTAGCTTTCCTAATTAGTCAGCCAAGGGAATCCCATTCTACCCTTGTGGCGGCACATTTATTTCAAGTTAAGCTCTATGTTCCAATTAACACAATAGTCTTATCACGAACAGAATAGAACACAAATAATAAAGCATGATCATGAGTAATAATTATCTTAATACCCAAAGCCACATATAGCAATAGCAGATAGTACCCAAAAAGTTCAGTGGTAAACATGGTGTAAAGGTGACCAAACTAGGGTGACCTATTGAGTCCCATCAAAATTAAGTCTAAGGATGCCAAAGTGACTATAGATAACATTATTGGGTAAATAAAAGTGGTCAAGGGCACAACTTGCCTTCAACGAGCTCGTGCTCAACACTTTCCACCCACTGAGCACCGAGGTCCTCAGTCGCCTGCCCGTCTCCTTGCAACAATACAAACAGACATGGTACAGGTGAAATTAACATCACACAAAACATGAGAACACACTGCATAATAATATTCTACGCATCTTAACAAGATCGTAGATTTGAGAATCACTAAATCTAGAGTTACAGTTAAAGAGTTATAATTTTCCGAAGTTTCAAGTTTTTGGTATAGAATAAACTAAGTGAATAATTTTAATCTATGTTTCATGATAAAACAAGGTTACCAGGTGATAAACAACATTAATATGAATTTAATGCAACAGGAATGGATCAAAAGGAATTAAATTTAGGTTGTTATGAATTTCGTAAGGTTATAGAGTTTATTTATTATTTTCTTTATACTTAAAACAAAATTCTATATTCTCTGTAATATTTATCAAGCGTCTTGGACTACGGGTATAATGTTCTAGGAGTATGGGGTTCAATTCGCTAAAATTCGGACCTGTTGGTAAGGGTCTTAACACAAGGGTGGATGGCGGGTTGATTTATAAATTCCTTAAGGGTTCCTTTGAAATTTTGTCCGGCCGAAAGGGTATCGTGTCACGGAACCTTCTAAGGTATTAGGCCCACCTACAGATGTTGTGACACCCCTGATGTCTATTTCGTGTTATGTCGGGAGATTTATCCTAATCTCGGATCCTCAGTGAAAATTTCTATTTCTCGATCGCATCTCTCTCCATTCATCAAGTTACTCATGAATGTATCACCAAATTTAGGATTATTCGATCTCAAGAAATGCCAAATTTGGAGCCTATTGAAACTTTTTGTTTCATGAAGCAAATGCAAATTCGAAAGTCAATCTCGCCTCGCAACTCCCGTCCAAACTCATTTATTTGGACTCTCGATAGTTGTTATGTTATCCAATCAGTGTCCGAATCCGCTTTCTCGATAGTTAGTCTACGACCAAATACTTAGTCTGAGTCCGCATTCTTCAGCAGAATCTCTGTTTTGCGAACCTCTAATTAATTCTTATGCAACTTGACTTGTTTTCTCTATATCATAATTTATCTCCATCTATCATGTGTATTCCAAAGATTTCTAGATGTTTGAACCAAATACTCACACGAAAAGATAAATCCTATAGTTGCTTGAAACTTCTCGTTTCAACAAATATAAATTTTGAAAATCAACCAAGCCTTGTCATCTTGCTGAAACAATTCTATATGAACTCTAAAACAAAAGTTTTTAAGGGTCCATGCCAAGAAAATGTCGAGAAAATACTTCGATTGCCTTAAAAATATAATTTGAAGCTTTATAATTGTCGGCGTTTCGAGACCGGGGGGTCCCTAAGCCGACGAGTGAATGTCGCTGCGTGCCCCAGCCCAGATGGGTCGACGCGAGGCCGAGCGCGAAGGGGGGAAGTGAGGTGGCCGGAGATGGGCGTGAGAGAGGTGGAAATCCCGCGGCCTTCATGTTCGTCCTGCGCCCAGGTTGGGTGCGCTTGCAGTAGGGGGTTACAAGCGTCCACGCGGGAGAGGGGAGCGAGCGGCCCCAAGAGAGCGCCTGTCCCGTCCTCGTCCCCGCGCGGCCAACCTTCCCTAAGAGGGCCCTGGTCCTTCCTTTTATAGGCGTAAGGAGAGGGTCCAGGTGTACAATGGGGGTGTAGCAGAGTGCTACGTGTCTAGCGGGGGAGAGCTAGCGCCTTAAGTACATGCCGATGTGGCAGCCGGAGAGATTTTGGCACCCAGCTGGTGTGATGTCGTGGCCGTCGGAGGAGCGACGGAGCCTGGCGGAGGGACAGCTGTCGGAGTGGTTGAGTCCTTGCTGACGTCCTCCTGCTTCCGTAAGAGAGCTGAGAGCCGTCGTCGTCACAGAGCATGCGGGGCGCCATCATTGCCTATCTGGCGGAGCTAGCCAGATGGGACACCGGTCTTGTCCTCTGCGGCCCGAGTCGGCTCGGGGTAGGGTGATGATGGCGCTTCCTGTTGACGTGGCTGGCCTGTGCCCTAGGTTGGGCGACGTGGAGGCTCCTCCGAAGCCGAGGTCGAGTCTGTCTTCCATGGCCGAGGCCGAGCCCGAGCCCCTGGGTCGGGCGAGGCGGAGGTCGTTCGGCAGAGGCCAGGGCGGAGTCCGAGCCCTGGGGTCGGGCGAAGCGGAGTTCGTCGTCTTCCGGGACTTAGCCCGAGTCCGAGCCCTGGGTCGGGCGAAGCGGAGTTCGTCGTCTTCCGGGACTTAGCCCGAGTCGGAGCCCTGGGTCGGGCGGAGCGGAGTTCGCCGTCTTCCCGGACTTAGCCCGAGTCCGAGCCCTGGGTCGGGCGGATCGGAGTTCGCCGTCTTCCGGGACTTAGCCCGAGTCCGAGCCCTGGGTCGGGCGGAGCGGAGTTCGCCGTCTTCCGGGGCTTAGCCCGAGTCCGAGCCCTAGGTCGGGCGGAGCGGAGTTCGCCGTCTTCCGGGGCTTAGCCCGAGTCCGAGCCCTGGGTCGGGCGGAGCTTCCTATGGTGCCTTTGGCAGGGCCTGACTGCCTGTCAGTCTCACTCTGTCAAGCGGCACTGCGGTCGGAGTGGCGCAGGCGGCGCTGTCCTTCTGTCAGGCCGGTCAGTGGAGCGGTGAAGTGACGGCGGTCACTTCGGCTCTGCCGGGGGGCGCGCGTCAGGACAAAGGTGTCAGGTCACCTTTGCATTAAATGCTCCTACGACTTGGTCAGTCGGTGCGGCGATTTAGTCAGGGTTGCTTCTTAGCGAAGGCAGGGCCTCGGGCGAGCCGGAAATATGTCCGCCGTTGGAGGGGGGCCTCGGGCGAGACGGAAATCCTCCGGGGTCGGCTGCCCTTGTCCGAGGCTAGGCTCGGGCGAGGCGTGATCGAGTCACTCGAATGGACTGATCCCTGACTTAATCGCACCCATCAGGCCTTAGCAGCTTTATGCTGATGGGGGTTACCAGCTGAGAATTAGGAGTCTTGAGGGTACCCCTAATTATGGTCCCCGACAGTAGCCCCCGAGCCTCGAAGGGAGTGCTAGCACTCGCTTGGAGGCTTTCATCGCACTTTTTTGCAAGGGGACCAGCCTTTCTCGGTTGCATTTTGTTTCGGTGGGTGCGCGCGAGCGCACCCGCCGGGTGTAGCCCCCGAGGCCTCGGAGGAGTGGTTTCACTCCTTCGAGGTCTTAATGCCTCGCGTAATGCTTCGGCTGGTCTGGTTGTTCCCTCATGCGAACTGGCCGTAGCCCGGGTGTACGGTCGGGGCCCAAGCTCTCGGGCTGGTATGTTGACACTGTCAACGGTTCGGCCGGAGCCGGGTTTGCGAGAGCAGCCCCCGAGCCTCCGCATAGGGCGAGAGGGCGATCAGGGACAGACTCGGCTTTTTTACATATGCCCCTGCGTCGCCTTTCCGCAAGGAGGAGGGGGGAGAGCGCCATGTTACCATCGATGGGCGCCGAACATGGTGTCTCCGGTGAGCTGCAAGCGGGTAATCCGAGTGGACGTCCGTGCCCCGTTCGTTAGGGGTCGGCTAGGGGCCCAGAGGCACGCCCAAAAGTACCTGCGGGTGATCTGCCGGACCCGGTCCCCTGGCGACGGGGTCCGAGGGCTCGATGCCTCCCTCTGATGGGATTCCGTTACAAGATCGCTCCCGCTGGTCTTGGAAATGTCCTAGGGTACCTCGAGAGCGCAGCCCGAGCCTTGGTTATGTATCGAACGTACCCCAGGTCATCCCTCGCTCGGCGTCTGAGGCGACTGTGAACCCTTCGGGGGCCAGCCTTCGAACCCCTGATCAGTAATGGGCGCGGAGCCCGAGTAGCCTGAGGCGGCCGTGGAACCCTTCGGGGGGCCGGCCTTCGAACCTCTGACCAGTAGTGGGTGTAGGGCCCACGCAATCTAAGGCGGCTGTTGAAACCCTTCGTGGGGCCAGCCTTCGAACCTCTGATCAGTAAGGAGGCTCGGAGCCTGGTTCCTTCACGGGGAAGGATCCTTTTCGGGGTATCCCCCTTTCCCGGTCCCTGTTGCAAGAGATAGAGAAAGAGGAAAAAAGGAAAAGGATACGAAATCGAACGACGTGGCGTACCTTTTTTGGTGCGATTTTTACGGCGAAGGCGAAGCGTCGCCCGCTTCTCCTGCCAGAAGCGCCGTCTATCCCTCCGCGGAGTTAATGCGACGGGGCGAGTTTTTGGCAGGGCGGCCGTTGCGCGTGCGCGAGCCGTTCGAGGAACGGATCACGGGCGCGTTGTCTTCACGCCGTGAGAGGGGGTTCTCTAGCTGCCCCCGGATGGGACGTGAGCTTGGCTGACGACGTGACCGCTGCTCTCGCCCGCCTGCCACCGTCATCACTGCCGGCCCACTTTTGGCCGCATTGACCGCCGCGTCAGGCTGGCGCTGCTGGGTCGTGCGCCTGGTCGCCTCGAGTCACGGTATTGATTCCACAATCGAGGAGGCGCGGTGGTGGCGCAAGTGGCGGTGCAGTTGCTTGCATGCAGCATCCGGCGCGCAGGTTGCGTGACGCGTGGGCTTGGGCCTCCATGCTGGCGTGTCGGGAGTCGGAGGAGCGCGTCCACTTGGCGCTGTTGCATGCTGCCTGCATGGCTGCCCGCCTCTTTCGCCCGTTGGTCCGGGCAAAAGTGGAGGGTCACTTGTAACCGCTGGGCGGTTGTGTGCACAACGCGTGGCGGTTTGGCTTCTTCTGCTCTGAGCCGGTTTGCTTGACATGCGGGACCCAGCCCCCGCGCCGCAGGGGAGGGCCTTGGAGCGTGTTGGAGAAGACTCAGCCCGTGACGGTTGGGGGCGCAAGTAGGGAGAGTTTCCTTTAAAAGGAGGGTGACCCCCTTCGGAAGGCGACCATGTCTTCTCGCTCCCTTATGCATCGCGTCTTTCCACCTTCCAAGCCCCCGGATGGGGATACCCGCCGTCTTTTCGCCTCATCGTTGGAGGAACGCAACTCCGTAGGAGTTGGTACCTTTCAGCCATCGTTCGTCTTCAAGGATTTTCATCATGCAGCTCGGCTGCACCCCTCCACGGGCGGTCACCCAAGATGGTGACCTCCAGCTTGATGGTGGGGGAAAGCGAGCCGGGCCGCGGCCTCTGCCCCTCCCTCAGCCTCAAGGATTTTCATCACAAGGGCTGGGGAGGGGAGTGTGCCGAGTTGGGGTTGGCCCCTGTGTGGGCGATGGCCCGCTCCTTCACTCAGTGACCGGAGGGAAGGGCGGTCGTCGTCCGTGGCGCTAGCAGCTGCACCGTGCCTGGCTCTCGGACGCGAGTGGCTTCGGAGCCGCTCGCGGCGCCGGCTGTCTGCCACGGCAGCTGGAAGAGGTTCTCCCGCCGGCGAGATAGCCAAGGCCGGCCACGGACCGACCTCCAACTCTACAGGCCTTCTGCCCGTCCTTGCCTCACGAGTTTGGGCATAGGCGGGGGCCTCCTGGCAGCAGCATCCGCCCTGAGGTCAGTGACGCCGCTGTTCGGCCCCCCGGGGCAGAAGTCGTCGTCATCGCCGCTACTGGAGCGGGTGACGGCGCGCCGTTCGTCGGTCTTCTGTTGTTCCGTAGGCCCTCCCCCATGGAGTGGGGTTGTTCATACCTGCGGAGGGGGAACCGGAGTTCCGTTTGTAATGGCACTTCGAATGCCAGTGTTTTTGTTCATTATGGCTGTCGAGGCCTGAACATGTATGTAATTTTGGCACGGAGCCATGTTTTTTCCTCATTTTCGAGCATTAAGACTCGCCTGTTGATTATCTGAACCGCTTCACCAAGCATGAGTTGCCCTGTGTCAAGGTGACGAGTGAGGTATCCGTATCCCGGAGGCGTAGGAGTCCCTTGGCTCGGTCGGCCTTGTTGTCTGAGGCTCCTCTAGCTTAGTTAAAGGGACCCCTTGGCCGCTCTTCGACGAGCCGAGGCTAGGGGTAGCGATATTAGCATGAACAGAGGCGGAGTTGGCTCGAAAATGAAACCTGGTCGGCCGGAGCCTAGCCGGGTTGTCCGTTAGCGGGACCGACGACGGAGTTGATCAGCCGAGGCCTCGGGTCGGGCTGGCGCCCTTGGGAGATGGTTGGCCGATGCCGAGGGTGCTACTGCCCCCTTCCAGCGTCAAGACCCGAGCCTACAGGATCAGAGTGTCTTGTAGCGTGTGCCTTCTGCGGCCGCCGAGGCCAGAATATACACACCCTCGCTGTGTTGTAAAGCTGCGTCTCCTTTTCCTCTTGTTTCGAGTATCTGGACTTTTTTGTCGGTAACAGGGATGTTTGTGGGAGCGAAAGTTGCTTCTCGCGGAAGGTGATGAGTGAGGTATCCGTATCCCGGAGGCGTGGGAGTCCCTCGGCTCGGTCGGCCTTGCCGCTTACGCGCACTTTCACCCGTCCATGAGGCCCTGTCACCGACTCAGTCGAGAAGGCTCGAAGGATCGCTTCGGCAGAAGAGCTTCCGAACGTGAAGACTTGTTCGGTCCGCGGAATCACTTTATCCGAACGCGAGTTAATTATCGCAGAAGGTGATGAGTGAGGTATCCGTATCCCGGAGGCGTAGGAGTCCCTCGGCTCGGTCAGCCTTGGCTGCTTACGTGTACTCCGTCGTTTTCAGGGTCCACTTTTCGAAGTAGTCAGAAAGCACGAAAGATATTCTGGCAGAAGAGATCTTTTTTCGAGGAAAATTTCAACGCAGAGGGGGTCCCCCCTTTTAGACCCCGAGGGAGGGTCGGGCTTTGCCGAGGCGAGGCCGACCCTTCCTTGATGACTAAACTTTGCGTGGGTGCGAGGTATATGAACAACTTGAAAACATCTTAAGGGTAGAAGCGACGTAGCTGTTGGATGTTCCAAGCGTTGCCGTAGACCTCACCTTTACTGTTGGCCAGCTTGTACATTCCGGGATTCAGAACTTTGGCGGTGACGAATGGCCCCTCCCAGGGGGGCGTGAGCTTGTGCCTCCCTCGGGCGTCTTGCCGCATCCGAAGCACTAGGTCGCCCACCTGGAGGTCTCGGGGTCGGACACCTCGGGCGTGGTAGCGTTGCAAGGACTGCTGGTACCGCGCCGAGTGTAGCAAGGCCTTGTCCCGAGCCTCTTCCAGCTGGTCCAGCGAGTCTTCTCGGCTAGCTTGGTTGCTTTGATCGCGTAGGCCCTCGTCCTCGGGGAGCCGTACTCCAGGTCAGTGGGCAAGACGGCCTCGGCCCCGTAGACCAGAAAGAACGGCGTGAAACCCGTGGCCCGGCTCGGCGTTGTCCTCAGGCTCCAGACCACCGAGGGGAGTTCATTTATCCATCGCTTGCCGAACTTGTTGAGGTCGTTGTAGATCCGAGGCTTGAGCCCTTGTAGAATCATGCCGTTGGCACGCTCTACTTGCCCATTCGACATGGGATGAGCCACGGCGGCCCAGTCCACCCGGATGTGGTGATCCTCGCAGAAGTCCAAGAATTTTTTGCTGGTGAACTGGGTACCATTGTCGGTGATGATGGAGTTCGGGACCCCGAAGCGATGGATGATGTTGGTGAAGAACGTCACCGCCTGCTCGGACCTAATGCTGTTCAGAGGTGGGACCTCGACCCACTTGGAGAACTTGTCGATGGCGACCAGCAGGTGCGTGTAGCCCCCGGGCGCCTTCTGCAAGGGGCCGACGAGGTCCAGACCCCACACAGCAAAGGGCCAGGTGATGGGTATCGTCTGCAGAGCCTGAGCGGGCAGGTGGGTCTGCTTCGCATAGAATTGACACCCTTCGCAGGTGTGGACAATTCTAGTGGCATCAGCCACCGTCGTTGGCCAGTAGAAGCCTTGCCAGAAAGCATTCCCGACAAGGGCTCGAGGCGCTGCGTGATGGCCGCAAGCCCCCGAGTGTATCTCTTGCAGGAGTTCCTGACCTTCGGCAATGGAGATGCATCGCTGGAGGATGCCCGAGGGGCTGCGGTGGTAGAGCTCCTTCTCATCGCCCAGCAAGACGAACGACTTGGCGCGTCGTGCTACCCGCCGAGCCTCGGCTCGATCGAGGGGTAGCTCTCCTTGGCGGAGATATTGCAGGTACGGGGTCTGCCAATTTCGATCAGGCGTGGCCCCGCTCCGCTTCTCCTCGATGCGCAGTGCCTCACCCTCAGAGGTCGAGGGTACCTCGGGTTGAACCGAGGCCGCCTCGGGCCGAGCTGAGGGTGCCTCCGGCTGTGCCGAGGGCACCTCGGGCTGGACCGAGGGCGCCTCAGGCTCGGGCGCGTCGTCGATCTTGACGGAGGGTTGATGCAGATCCCGGGAGAAGACGTCCGGGGGAACCGTTGTTCGCCCCGAGGCGATTTTTGCCAGCTCGTCCGCAGTCTCGTTGTAGCGCGGAGCGATGTGGTTAAGCTCGAGCCCATAGAACTCGTCTTCCAGGCGCCGAACCTCATCGCAGTAGGCCTCCATCATCGGGTCGCGGTGGTGGGAGTTCTTCATGACTTGGTCGATGATGAGCTGCGTGTCACCGCGAGTGTCGAGGCGTCTGACCCCTAGCTCGATGGCGATCCGCAACCCGTGAGATGAAGAGTAGGCCCGCGCCGGCTCCCGTCTTCATCAGCGACCCGTCGAAAAACATGGTCCAGAGCTCTGGTTGGATCGGAGCCGTCAGTAGCTGGGTGTCGACCCATTCGGCTACGAAGTCCGCCAAGACCTGGGACTTGATGGCCTTCCGAGGGGCGAACGAGATTGTCTCGCCCATGATTTCCACTGCCCACTTTGCAATCCTGCCCGAGGCCTCTCGGCACTGGATGATCTCCCCCAGGGGGGAGGATGACACCACAGTTACCGGATGAGACTCGAAGTAGTGTCGCAACTTCCGTCGCGTCAGGATCACTGCATACAGCAGCTTCTGAACTTGTGGGTAGCGGATCTTGGTTTCGGACAGTACCTCGCTGACGAAGTAAACTGGCCTCTGAACGGGCAATGCATGCCCCTCTTCTTGCCTCTCGACCACAATCGCGGCGCTAACCACCTGGGTGGTGGCGGCGACGTAGACCAAGAGGGCTTCTCCGTCAGCTGGGGGCACCAAGATAGGCGCCTTTGTGAGGAGCGCCTTCAGGTTCCCGAGAGCTTCCTCGGCCTCAGGGGTCCAAGTGAAGCGCTCGGCCTTCCTTAAGAGGCGGTACAGAGGCAGGCCTCTTTCGCCGAGGCGTGAGATGAAGCGGCTCAGAGCCACGAGACATCCCATGACTCTCTATACGCCCTTTAAGTCCTTGATGGGACCCATGCTGGTGATGGTTGCGATCTTCTCCGGGTTGGCTTTGATGCCCCGCTCGGAGACGATGAACCCCAAGAGCATGCCCCGGGGCACCCCGAAGACACACTTCTCGGGATTGAGCTTGACGCCTTTCGCCTTGAGACATCGGAATGTCACTTCAAGGTTGGAGAGGAGGTCGGAAGCTTTCCTCGTCTTGACTACGATGTCATCGACGTAGGCTTCGACCGCGCGACCGATGTGTTCGCCGAACACATGGTTCATGCACCGCTGGTTCGTCGTGCCCGCATTCCTCAAACCAAACGGCATGGTGACATAGCAGTACATGCCGAAGGGCGTGATGAAAGAAGTCGCGAGCTGGTCGGACTCTTTCATCCTGATTTGGTGATACCCTGAGTAGGCGTCGAGGAAAGACAGGGCTTCGCACCCAGCAGTGGAATCCACGATTTGATCGATGCGAGGCAGAGGGTAGGGAACCTTCGGACATGCTTTGTTGAGACCAATGTAGACTACACACATCCGCCATTTCCCCCCTTTCTTTCTCACAAGCACAGGGTTGGCAAGCCATTCGGGATGGAATACCTCTTTGATGAACCCGGCTGCCATTAGCTTGTGGATCTCCTCGCCTATCGCTCTGCGCTTCTCCTCGTCGAATCGGCGCAGAGGCTGCTTGACGGGTCGGGCTCCGGCCCGAATATCTAGTGAGTGCTCGGCGACATCCCTCGGTATGCCGGGCATGTCCGAGGGACTCCACGCGAAGACGTCGGCGTTTGCGCGGAGAAAGTCGACGAGCACTGTTTCCTATTTGGGGTCGAGCCCGGAACCGATCCGGATCTGCTTGGAGGCGTTGCCGCTGGGGTCGAGGGGGACGGCCTTAACCGTCTCCACTGGCTTGAAGTTGCCGGCATGACACTTCACGTCTGGCACCTCTTTGGAGAGGCTTTCCAGGTCGGCGATGAGGGCCTCGGATTCGGCGAGGGCCTCGGCATACTCCACGCACTCCACGTCGCATTCGAACGCGTGTCTGTACGTGGGGCCGACGGTGATGACCCCGTTGGGGCCCGGCATCTTGAGCTTCAGGTTGGTGTAGTTGGGGACGACCATGAACTTCGCGTAGCATGGCCTCCCCAGTACCGCGTGGTAGGTTCCTCGGAACCCGACCACCTCGAACGTCAGGGTCTCCCTTCGGAAGTTGGAGGGTGTTCCGAAGCTGACGGGAAGGTCAAGTCATCCGAGGGGCTGGACGCGCTTCCCGGGAATGATCCCGTGGAAGGGCGCAGCGCCTGCTCGGACGGAGGACAGATCGACGCGCAGGAGCCTGAGGGTCTCGGCGTAGATGATGTTGAGGCTGCTGCCCCCATCCATAAGGACCTTGGTGAGCCTGACGTCGCCGATGACGGGGTCGACGACGAGCGGGTATTTCCCCGGGCTCGGCACGTGGTCGGGGTGATCTGCTTGGTCGAAGGTGATGGGCTTGTCGGACCAGTCTAGGTAGACTGGCGCCGCCACCTTCACCGAGCAGACCTCCCGGCGCTCTTGCTTGCGATGCCGAGCCGAGGCATTCGCCGCATGCCCTCCATAGATAATGAAGCAGTCACGGACCTCGGGGAACTCTCCTGCTTGGTAATCTTCCTTCTTGTCATCGTCGCGGGCCCTGCCACCCTCCGCGGGTGGCCCGGCCCTGTGGAAGTGGCGCCGAAGCATGACGCACTCCTCAAGGGTGTGCTTGACGGGCCCCTGATGATAGGGGCACGGCTCCTTGAGCATCTTGTCGAAGAGGTTGGCACCTCCGAGGGGCTTCCGAGGGTTCTTGTGCTCGGCGGCGGCGACAAGGTCCGCGTCGGTGGCGTCGCGTTTCGCTTGCGACTTCTTCTTGCCTTTCTTCTTGGCGCCGCGCTGAGTAGACGCCTTGGGAGCATCTTCCGATGGGCGGCCCTGGGGTTGCTTGTCCTTTCGGAAGATAGCCTCGACCGCCTCCTGGCCAGAGGCGAACTTGGTGGCGATGTCCATCAGCTCGCTCGCCCTGGTGGGGGTCTTGCGACCCAACTTACTCACTAGGTCGCGGCAGGTGGTGCCGGCAAGGAACGCGCCGATGACATCCGAGTCGGTGATGTTGGGCAGCTCGGTGCGCTGCTTCGAGAATCGCTGGATGTAGTCCCGGAGAGACTCTCCCGGCTGCTGTCGGCAGCTTCGGAGGTCCCAGGAATTCCCGGGGCGCACATACGTGCCCTGGAAATTGCCGGCGAAGGCTTGGACCAAGTCATCCCAGTAGGAGATCTGCCCCGGTGGCAGGTGTTCCAACCAGGCGCGAGCGGTGTCGGAGAGGAACAGGGGGAGGTTGCGGATGATGAGGTTGTCGTAGTCCGTTCCACCCAGCTGGCAGGCCAGGCGGTAGTCCGCGAGCCACAATTCCGGTCTCGTTTCCCCCGAGTACTTTGTGATAGTAGTCGGGGGTCGGAACCGGGTCGGGAATGGTGCCCGCCGGATGGCCCGGCTGAAGGCCTGCGGACCGGGTGGTTCGGGCGAGGGACTCCGATCCTCCCCGCTGTCGTAGCGTCCCCCATGCCTGGGGTGATAGCCTCGGCGCACCCTCTCGTCGAGGTGGGCCCGACGGTCATGGTGATGGTGCTCGTTGCCGAGGTGGCCCGGGGCCACAGGCGCGGTGTTGCGCGTGCGCCCGGTGTAGACCGAGGCTTCCTGCATGAATCGGGAAGTCGCGGCATGAGGTTCCGAGGGGTATCCTTGCCTTCGGGAGGCAGAGCTCTCGACCCGTCGGACCGCAGCGCCTTCCAGGAGATTCTTGAGCTCTCCTTGGATTCACCGACCCTCGGTGGTTAATGGCTCCAGCATTGCGCGGAGAAGCATCGCTGCTGCAGCCAGGTTCTGACCGACCCCGCTGGATGCGGGTGGCGGCCTGACCCTGACGTCGTTGGCGACGCGGAGCGGGAGACCCTGGGGCAGGTGACGTATTTCTCCGGCCGGGGGTTGGCCCGCCCATGCCTGCCCGACGTCCCGGCGGATCGGCTCAAGCGCTCCTGCTCCCTCATCGAGCCTGGCCTGCGCCCCGCGGACTTGCTCGAGTTGTGGGTCGTGACCCCCCGCCGGAACGGGGACCACAGCTAGCTCCCACGGGATGTCAGCGCGGGGCACCGGCCTAGGGAGATCACCGCCCTCCGGCATGCCGAGATGGTTGCCTTCGGAGGGATCCCCTAGATCGACGTGGAAACATTCGCGGCTTGGGCCGCAGTCCTCGTCGTCGAGGCTGCGGCTACCGTCGGAACAGTCGGAGAGGCAGTAGTCACATGCGGTCATGAAGTCCCGCATGGCACTGGGGTTGCCAAATCCAGAGAAATCCCAACAGATGTTGGGGTCGTCATCTTCCTCGGACCCAGAGGGCCCGTAGGTCGAGACGTCCGTCAGCCGGTCCCAAGGCGACCGCATGCGAAACCCAAGAGGGTTTGACCTCGCCTCTACGAGAGCGCCCGCCAAAGCAAGGTCACTAGGCGGGTTGAGGCTGAATCTAAATGACGTGGGATGGGAATCGGTCGGTACCTTTCGTTCGACGAGCAGCGACATAGTCACGTCGGGGGCTGATTGCACCGTCGTCTCAGGTACGAGGGCGACGTCCTGCAAGCTCTCCACGAGCGCACTGGCGTCGTCCACTTGCTCGGGATTGGCGTGTCGCGGGGAGACGGTGCTCGCCTTCGTCTCAAACATGAGGTCGACGCCCGACGCGCCCCCCGTTGGAGCGCTGGGGACGTCGACTCGCTCGACAGCCGACGAGGCGCGGCCTCCCGCTTGGCCTTGGTTGCCCCGCCTCCTCCTCCGTTGTCGGGGGAGAGGACGGGGCGAGCTCGAATGTTGTTCTTCCACCACGCGGGGAAGACGTCGTCGATTCCGCCGCCGGCGGGTGGGCTGTCGGCCCCCATTGTCGTTGTCGCGCGGCGGTGGAAGGAGTATCATGTCGTAGCTGCCATCGAAGGACATGAACTCAAGACTCCCGAAACGGAGCACCGTCCCGGGTTGGAGAGGTTGCTGGAGACTGCCCATCTGGAGCTTGACGGGAAGCTGTTCGTCAACACGCAGCAGGCCCCTACCTGGCGCGCCAACTGTCGGCGTTTCGAGACCGGGGGGTCCCTAAGCCGACGAGTGAATGTCGCCGCGTGCCCCAGCCCAGATGGGTCGACGCGAGGCCGAGCGCGAAGGGGGGAAGTGAGGTGGTCGGAGATGGGCGTGAGAGAGGTGGAAATCTCGCGGCCTTCGTGTTCGTCCCGCGCCCAGGTCGGGTGCGCTTGCAGTAGGGGGTTACAAGCGTCCACGCGGGAGAGGGGAGCGAGCGGCCCCAAGAGAGCGCCTGTCCCGTCCTCGTCCCCGCGCGGCCAACCTTCCCTAAGAGGGCCCTGGTCCTTCATTTTATAGGTGTAAGGAGAGGGTCCAGGTGTACAATGGGGGTGTAGCAGAGTGCTACGTGTCTAGTGGGGGAGAGCTAGCGCCCTAAGTACATGCCGATGTGGCAGCCGGAGAGATTTTGGCACCCAGCTGGTGTGATGTCGTGGCCGCCGGAGGAGCGACGGAGCCTGGCGGAGGGACAGCTGTCGGAGCAGTTGAGTCCTTGCTGACGTCCTCCTGCTTCCGTAAGAGAGCTGAGAGCCATCGTCGTCACAGAGCATGTGGGGCGCCATCATTGCCTATCTGGCGGAGCTAGCCAGATGGGACACCGGTCTTGTCCTCTGCGGCCCGAGTCGGCTCGGGGTAGGGTGATGATGGCGCTTCCTGTTGACGTGGCTGGCCTGTGCCCTAGGTTGGGCGACGTGGAGGCTCCTCCGAAGCCGAGGTCGAGTCTGTCTTCCATGGCCGAGGCTGAGCCCGAGCCCCTGGGTCGGGCGAGGCGGAGGTCGTTCGGCAGAGGCCAGGGCGGAGTCCGAGCCCTGGGTCGGGCGAAGCGGAGTTCCTCGTCTTCCGGGACTTAGCCCGAGTCCGAGCCCTGGGTCGGGCGAAGCAGAGTTCGTCGTCTTCCGGGACTTAGCCCGAGTCCGAGCCCTGGGTCGGGCGGAGCGGAGTTCGCCGTCTTCCGAGACTTAGCCCGAGTCCGAGCCCTGGGTCGGGCGGAGCGGAGTTCACCGTCTTTCGGGACTTAGCCCGAGTCCGAGCCCTGGGTCGGGCGGAGCGGAGTTTGCCGTCTTCCGGGGCTTAGCCCGAGTCCGAGCCCTGGGTCGGGCGGAGCGGAGTTCGCCGTCTTCCGGGGCTTAGCCCGAGTCCGAGCCCTGGGTCGGGCGGAGCGGAGTTCGCCGTCTTCCGGGGCTTACCCCGAGTCCAAGCCCTGGGTCGGGCAGAGCTTCCTATGGTGCCTTTGGCAGGGCCTGACTGCCTGTCAGTCTCACTCTGTCATGCGGCACTGCGGTCGGAGTGGCGCAGGCGGCGCTGTCCTTCTGTCAGGCCGGTCAGTGGAGCGGTGAAGTGACGGCGGTCACTTCGGCTCTGCCGGGGGGCGCGCGTCAGGACAAAGGTGTCAGGTCACCTTTGCATTAAATGCTCCTGCGACTTGGTCGGTCAGTGCGGCGATTTAGTCAGGGTTGCTTCTTAGCGAAGGCAGGGCCTCGGGCGAGCCGGAAATATGTCCGCCGTTGGAGGGGGGCCTCGGGCGAGACGGAAATCCTCCGGGGTCGGCTGCCCTTGTCCGAGGCTAGGCTTGGGCGAGGCGTGATCCAGTCACTCGAATGGACTGATCCCTGACTTAATCACACCCATCAGGCCTTAGCAGCTTTATGCTGATGGGGGTTACCAGCTGAGAATTAGGAGTCTTGAGGGTACCCCTAATTATGGTCCCCGACAATAATGATACTACTTTGACAAAAGTGGAATTTCAATTTCCATCCAAGATATAAGGTTTAACCTTTAACAAAAGTTGTAGAACCTGTGTTATAAAATAAATTTTATAAGTAGACCAAGCCTTGATTTAATATTTAAGTATCTCAAATAGTGCCATCAAGACAGAATAAAAAACTGATTTCAGGATTCGAATTCTTCCAAGTCTGGAATCGGTGTCGTTCGGAATGATGTCTCGCGTTCCCAAATTTTTGTTGAACAACTCGACTTTCTCCAAATATAAAAAGTTGTTAATAACTAATAGGGGCACAACATGTTAAAAGATGGCATTCATCTGATTCCGTTTGACATACTTTGACACCCAGTTTTCGCAAGTTTCACTGATTTCTAAGCCACTGACAAACCATTTTTCGTGGGTCTATAACTTTCTAACTAGTGTCTGAATCACCACAAGTTCTGTATAAAAATTGTAGAGTGTAGATCATGGAAAATATCTCGTACTCCGACGGAGGTCCGATTCCAAGGGGAAAATGTCAAAAATGGCCGCCTAATGTCAACACTTTTGCACCTGCCACCTGTTGGTTCTTTCTGACATGTCCAGAGCTTAGCTCTATAAATAGTAGCACCTGCTCTCTCCCTTCTCCCCCACACGCCACTTCTCCTCTCCTCCCCTTTCTCTGGTTCAGCGCAGGAGCAGGCGCCCCTGCATCTCCCTTGGCGTAGGAAAGCTCCAAGTGCAGGCGCCCAGCCATGGCTGACCTCCGCTTCTCCCTTGCTGGCGCCTCACCACCATTCATGGCGCTCAGCCTTGCCCAGGGCCCGGTGTCCTGCCAGCGCCGTCCCTTGGTGCTCCTCTTCTCCATGGACGCCGAACTCGCCTTCAACCTCCGCAGCACCTCCTCGGCATCCGCCACCATGCACCCCTGCTGCTCCCCTTGGCTGCTGTTCACGTGAAACTGAGGTAGAAGAAGACCCCATGAGCCAATGACAAGTGGGCCCAAGGCCAAGTCTAAAGGTGCACAAAATTGCAGATTTCTATGTTGTGTCCAAAAATTCATATCTCGAGTTTTAGAGCTCCTAAAATCGTGAAATTTGTTTTGTTGGCTTCCTTATGAAATGCTCTAACTATTGGATTTATAGGTTGGCATGTTTTAGTGGAAAAGTTTTTCTGTATAAATTCGTCTTTAAAAACTGGTTTATAAAACAAATGAACTTGCTTCTCTCTATAGTTTTAATTATAAAAATCCAAAAATGATGAAACTTGTTTTGTTAGTTAGATGTTGTCATACTCCATCTAAGGAAAATATAAAATTTATATGTTGTTCACTGTTTTCTTGGTGTGCTAATTAAATCATGTTAAATAGGAAACAGATTATTGATTTGCTTGTTATTTCTGGATCAGTAGCTTTAATGCTCCAAATGAATTGAAATTTTTACAGTAGACCCTTTGTGTGATGCTTGGTAACTGGTAAACAATTCATGAATAGTAGTGCATGTGTCGCTGAGTTAGTGATTTAACTTGTTTGCTGCCTATTATGTAGTTTTAAATAGTCTAAATATAATATATAGATATAAAAATGGAAAATGATGTTCCATTGTCCTTGCATGATATTCTAGTAGCCTAAGAAAACTTAATATGGTCATGCATCCACAGAAAATAATCAGTTTTAGATTTAACTTGCTCTCACATGATGTATTGCATTAACAATTTGTTATTTTTGTAGTAAATAAAATATAAAACCTGAGCATGTGAAATTTATATATTAGTCATGATTTGTCATTATCTATGCCTCATAAAAATTCCATCCCCAAATTAGATAGTTTCATATGGTGCTAACATAACACCCATTTTATAATTACAAGAGTTAGTGAAAAATTAGGAGTAAACAAAATCATGCATGTTTCATGGAATGCTTAAGTTATACCTTAAAACCAATTAGAGGTTAAATGGTTATGTCATGGTGGTCTAAAGCTAAATATTAATAGTGCTTCATTCTAATTTTGTGTGATGTCGGACATGTGTGCCGAAGTGCTTTATTTTGGTGAATGCGTTTGTTAATTGTGTGGTAAATCTAGCGCACGAAATGACTTGGATGAAATTTGTAAGTGACTTGTTGGTCCTCATTTGATTGTTTTAACTCTAACAAATGGTAAAGTGTTAGAATAATTCAAGTCTCTAGAACATGGTAATTCTTGAAGTAAATAGGAGCTAAAATTTATTAGTTGTTGTTTTGGGCTGCACACACTGTTTTTGCCGTACTGTCTGTTTAATGAACTAAATCATGTTCTCTGTAGAAAATCAATATAGAAAAATTGTAGATAACTTTATTATCTTGCTTGTGTTAAAATTTGACAGCCATAAGTATGATTGTTTAGAAGCTATGCTTTTCACAAGTTCAGTAACTGAATCTGTCCAATTTCTATACAGATTTCAGAGATCGCATTATTTGCTTAAGTTCAGTTTAGAATCAGTCCTTGTCAATTATAAGAAAGTTGTAGATAATTTCATTATCTTACTTGTGTTAAATTTTCAGGACAATAAATCTGATAGTTTGAGGGTTATAAATTTTATAAGATGATTGATGTATTATGTCTACTCTCTGGACAGATTTCAAAAACCGTATTGTTTGGGTTGACTAAAATTTGAACCACTTCTGGATAATTATAAAAGTTATGTAGTGCTTTTGCTAAGCTTTCCAAAAAGTCTTAGATCATCCTTTTTGTGGTCTAAAGCTCAAGTTATTGATGTTTTAAGTAGAAAGACTGAATCTGTCCAAATCTGAACAGCAAAGCCTTCCTAGTGTCTTTTAACCTTGATACACTTTAAATCAACATGGGTTGTTTATAAATGATTTGTAGACAAATTAATTATATTTCCAGAAAGTCTAAGATCAAATGATTGGATGCCTGAGTCTCTAGCTATGAATTTTTGAAGTCGCAAGTCTGAATATGTCTAAATCTGAACAGAGCTATCATTTATTACGATTTAACCTTGTTAAGTGTCTAATCACCTTGAGATGAAAATACCAAAGTTATAGAGCGTTTAAGAAACTTTCCAAAAAGTATTTGTTTACTATTTTTGGATAAATAACGTATGAGTTATAACTGAAACAAGCAACTTCTATGTGTTGTCCCAAACAGGTGGAATGTGATTGATTGCTCTACTCTGTTGTAGCTGTCTTGAGTCGACTGGTTGTTTGTTTTAGGTTTTGACTGAACATGAGTAATAATAATAGTGACTAGTATAATTAGGGTTATATATGAGTAAGTAGTACATGTCTCACTAAGTTAGTGAACTAATTTTGTTGAGATCTAATAAGTAGCTTGGCTTAATCAACACTTAGCAATTGTAGTTATATGTTCGGAGAAACAAAATGAATAATGTGCTGTCTTCGGCTTTCTGCTAATACTACTAAGTAATCAACATCATTAAAGTAGTATAATATGTGATTGTGATTATACTATCTCCTCCTGTGTGTTCTCTGGGGTGTATACTTGCAGTAGAATGTTGTGAGTGATTGTCAAACCCAATTAAGTAACTATTCCTTTTTAACCAAGTCTATCTATGTGTAAGTCATCATAAACTTATGTGTACTTAACTAATTTAATAATAAGTAACCAATGAATGATTAAAGTGAATATGTTAAATGCTTGTACTGGCGATGTCGTGTTTGTGTTGGTTAAGTATAGGAAATGTCATCAGTTTTCCAGTGGTAGTGACTACGTGTGCCCGATGACGTATAGATAACTAGCGCTTGCGTATAGTTGTTGCAGTGTCTTACTATTTAGTGTTTAGTTACTACCGTCTAGCACTCGCGCGAGGTCAGGAATTGGTTGTATCCATTTTGATAATGGAATGATGATGGTTTGTGGACACGGATACAAGGGGATGCGTTGTCTACGAGAAATATGGTAACTGTGTTTGAATGTACTAAACACATATCGGGAAATATGGTAACTGGAAAGCCTAGTACCTGAGTGAAGCCGGGCGTGGTCTTTCCTCCTCACATGTCCTAAGACGTGGTCTCCCATTCCAGATATGGTGGGTACAAGTGCGGTCACTGCACGGCGGTAGCCGGGGTCAGTGGAGCATTGTATGCCAAGGCGGTGAGCCCTGGCCGCGAACGGGTGATCGATGGGGATGGTTGATATGTGTGGGGACGGAGTGCCCCTACATGTTGTGTATTTAGGTTTACCTTGCAAGGTTAAAACTCGATTCGAATCGTCTGCTTCTCACAACTAATGAGACTGCTTGATCCATTGTACTGCATTGAGTAATAAGTCGAAATGAGGTTACTTACAAAAGATGTTGGTTGACTAAATTGCTTGCTACCATGAATGGATAGCTAGGTACTCATCTAGTCTAAATTATTATTCTAGAACTTGAAAAGCTAAAACTTGATTTTAGACTCAGCTATTGCTTTTGGCAAACCAAATCCCTCACCCAAATAGCTTCATTAGTATACTCAACCTTGTTTGTGGCATAATTTTTGCAGGTACTCATTGGATGATTTGGTTGCTGGTGTGACTTGGCCTTCATCGCTGCCACCGGGATAGATGGTCGAGAGGGTTACTGCTTCTGCAGGAGAGGACCATGAGTAGTAGTGTGGCCAGGCTTCGCCATGTTACTCGGTTTTCTCCGTTAGTTATTTCCGCTGCATTAAAAATTATGGTTACTATTTCTAAAACTCTGGTAATGTAATCACTACTGATACTTGCTTAATTTATGGTATTATGCTTTATTGTATTTCTCTGTGCCTCACCTTCGAGTGAGCTAGTGGTATTCGATCCTTGGTAAGTGGCTTTATCGGACTAGATCCGAGGAATTGTCAGTTTATTTCGATTTAAGTGCGTCGTTGCCTCTAAGGCGAGACTTGGGCACTTAAGCTGGAATAATCTGGGCGGTTCCGCCACAGATGTCCTTGTCCTAAGGACCTCAGACAGTCATGCTGGTGCGCTCAATGGCTCGGTAGGTCCAATTTCCTGTATCTCCATCATATCGCCCAAGAGCGCTTATCCCATAATGCACACATTTCACACCATTTGGAGTAAGCACAAAGCATTACAATAACATAATTTACATTCATAAGTAAAATATAGAAAGAGTTGATTATTACATATTCGAGTACTGAGTGCTTGAACTTATTATTATATCATAGAAAGGCAAAACACCTTCCCCAGGTAATTCTTAGGTCTCCTCCTCCTGTTTGGGAACCACCTTGGAACAGAAACAACAGAACTCAGCAGTTTCATCACCTACAACAACATGGGTTTGAAAACCCTGAGTATGGAGTGTACTTTCGCAAGTCTTACCTGCCAATGGAAAAAAAGGCTCTCAAGGATATGTGGCCTTTTTGGGAATCAAGGTAAAGCTTATCAAGATTCAAAGACTCCTTTTTGCTTAAGAATTCATTTTACTTATCAGGTTAAGTAGTTATCTACATCTAGATTTCTTTCTATTCTAGATCAAGCACTTGGCCTATACTAGCCATCTTTTTATCACCCCTTCGGTTCATTTGTTGCTACGTGTAGGTCAGTGACCAAGTCTTCATATCCGAGAAGTAACGGCAATCCGAATCGATTAATACCTAGATGGGGATCTCCAACCACACGACATATGTAGCACTTAACCCTTGCATATGTCAACTCGCACCCGGGTTTTTCAAGACTAGAATGGGTTCACTCCAATCGAGAGCACGTATACTCCACTGTCCAGCCTCTTGCCACAGAGGGTACACGCTACTCTCACCATCTCTCCACTCCCATTGCATGGTAGCCTTTCTGATATTGGTCCAACCGAGGCTAAGCTTACCCAGGATGAGGCTTATGTCCAGTTAAAAGGTCCTCGATCAGTAGGCCCACATCGGCTCGGTCCTTAAGCGACTCAGACGGAGACACTACACCGAGACTTCCTTCTTGTGCAAGTCACCTGCCTGGTCTCATCTTTATCATTTAAAATCTAAAGTTTGGTACCTGGCAGAGGTACTTCTTTTTAGATGTTGAACCTATCATGGCCGTGTTGGATCCACCATCATCAGTCTTTTCTTTGTAAAAATCCCCATCCAGTGTGAAGCATCACCGTTTTCAAAACAAAACCTTTTTTGTTTTCTATAACAAGACTAAGCATTAGAAAACTTGTTTAAATAAAATAGGTAACAAGGACTGGTAACCAACTTTTCCATGGAAGGAAATGCATCAACTGGTAATCACACAATTCCTATCACCTAATGCATCATATAAGGTGATAAAGATTTTAAAATAACAAGGAAAAAGGGATAATGCATCGGTGCTTGCCTTGTTTGTAGGAGTTTCTGTTTCCACATCGCAGATGTCGAAGTAAAAGTTGTTCTCCACTGGAGGATTCTCAGTCTAGGAGACAGCTTCTTCCTCTACTATGGATTCTTCCTCGTGTTGTTTACATGATAATACATGTACATGAATGCTTATGATATGTCATGAATATGTAGTTACACAATAGAAATATTGTAAGTTACGTCTTGAATACAACTTTCCTTCATGGTATGAATCAATCACTAAGGTTTCCTAGTTAGGTATTCCTTTAGGATTAGTGTTAAAGGATTAATCTTATGAAGATAGTTATTAGGTTTTCTAGTCCAACAGTGTCCAAACTATTTCAAACATTACTCAAGGTTTCTGACCACCATATTAAGTCTACTCAAAAAGTTTTATGATTTTTGGAATTACTGAATTATTTCTAAAATCCTAAAGTTCTTTATTTAAGCACCTTTAAATGTTACATAATTCCAGGTTTGAACTAAAAATCTTGAAATTATTTTTATTAAATACTACTTGATTTTAGAAATCTAACAAAATTGGTCTCATAATTTTACCGTTTTCTACTATTTTCTATAGATTTCCTAATTTATTAGGAAAAAGAAAAAGAAAAATGATGAACAGGTTTGGGCTGAATCTGGACGAACCGGCCCACGGACAGCGGAAACGCGCCCGTGTGCTTTGTTTTGCGCAAAGGTCCCTGCCCATTTGAATAACCAGTAAAGAGCCCAGAGTACTATTCACGTGTTTCACTGACAATTGCATATAGGTCCCCATACTTCTATTTCTTCATGACACAAGGTCCTCGACCGCGCACCGATCGAATAATTGGCTGGAGACGCGAATACTCGCCGGCGGTGACCTGTTCCGGTGGTATCGAGTACACGGGCGCATCACGGATGCTAATCGAGCATGCCCATAGGCTTAATTTGACTAGTTTGCCGTTAAATTGTATCTGTCCGCGACAGCAGCGGAGCAAGATTGCCAGCGTACCCATTTCGGTTTACCTGAGCCGGTCGCATTCGATCCAAAGACATGGAACGAATTAGTGACCGACTAGGACTATGGTGCTTGCGCAAACTTGGACAGAGGCAACCCAGAATGGCCGGTCGACATGAACCATGTCAACGTCGGCGCTCCCGAGCGACGATGCCATGTTCCCTAAGCTATGACGCGGTAATGTTCAATTGGCCAAGACTGGGAGTTTCACTAGCACTAGAGGGTGTAGAAACATGGATCAGAGGGACGTGAACGAACCTGAAAATGGCTGGCCACAGCGTGATGCCTCACAGCGGCGTTCCGGCCGATTTGGGGGAAATCCAGAATTCGCGAGCTATGGTGGATGATCTGAAGTGAGGAGTGGTGTGTTGGGTTTGTAACAGAGAGACAGAGCAAGGGCAGCGCTCAATTTTTAGCGATCGTATGCGTGCTTTGCAAATTTGGGACGGAAGTGCACATGGTGGTAAATAGGTGAGTCACCAGAACTCATCTACCGTGGCGCTCAACGGAGTAAGGTCTTGGGGTCGAAACTAGCTATCTCTCATTGTTGGGGGCCTTCGTCTTTCGAAGGTCCTAAAAACATGACTAACCATATATTTTCAGTGTGACATAGATTATTACAGGAGGTTTTGTCTTTGTTTATAAAGATTTCTCATGGCACAAGCATGCGTGATGTAAAGATGCAACTCGAAGATGGTGAGAATGAACGCCGAAGCTATAGCCGAAGAGCTTTGGCTTAGTATGGTGACGAAGACCAAGGACTATGCTGACTTAAAGGGGGAAAAGACTACTCAGCCCTTGATAATCTGCATTATGGTTACTAGTAGATTTCAAGGACATGAATATAATTTTGTTTGGGCTGCATCCCGTGCCTATAAATAGATGAACGGTAACACCGTACGGGACACGCTAGATTGTAATTTTTCTCACGTCATTCTCTCATCCTCACCTTCTAGCAAGCCGAAGGTATCAATGTAATATGAGAATTATTGATGTTTATTCATGTTCAATGAATATTAATACAAATAGAAATAGATTATTGATATATAATTACTTTTATTCCTTTGTGTTCTTTTACTTTCTTATTTGTATTTATATGTTGAAATGATGAAGCTATGTCATTCATGACCTTCGTCTGAAGATCATTATATTCGAGAGGAAATAATGGTTTTTAGGACGAAGGTTTTAATCATTAACAATCGTGTTGCCTTGTTCTTAATCTATAGCATTTGAGAACAAGTGACCAACACTCATGACCAACTACGACGTGGTAACACGGTTTATGGTGTGGCGCAACCGAGATAAACGGCGGCCACCACAGCGACGGCCGCACGGCCACGTCACCGGGCAAGTGGGTACGGAGGGGTAGACTCAATCCAATCCCCCTCCGATCTTTTCATCCCCGCGGTAATATCCCTTCCGAACCAGGCATGAATCACGACGGCCAGCATGAATCATCACACAGAGATCGCCGATGGCCAGGTTCCCTGCACCAGCGATCTTCTTCAGTTAATGTACCATGTAGAGCTCATTCAGTGCGCCTGACAGAGCAATTTGAGGGGCCTCTTTCTTCGATTTCTATGTGATGAGCCACTAATCCGACTACATCAAAGTTATTCTCCTATAAACCAGCTTCAACTTTGTCATAAGGGTCTTGAGCAGTTACTCACTAGATCAAGCGTAATCTGGCTCCAAAGTTGATCAGAGACCATTGACAGTCTGTGTTGAGTGTAAGGCCCGACTCACAGCCCGACTTCTAGGGCATTTTACTCCAATTTCTGTACCATTCTTGGGCTAGGTCACTTCATCAAACTTAAACTACTATAGTAGCTCTACCACTTTGTTGTGGTGACTCGTGATAAAATCCTCATAGATCAAGAGATATAGAGGCTTAAAGTTGGCCTATTAACACTGTTTTCAGAGTTAAGAATAGGGGTACTATTGGATCTTTTGCAACTTACCCCAATTTTCACCACAAAACATGAAAATCTCCAAAAATGAAAGTTGCTTAACTTTGGTTATTCTATCACTTCGATGTATACACTTTTGACTAAAAGTGCATAGAACTCAAAATCACCCAATAGGGCACTAATTAGGGTTTTAGGGTTCCAAATTAGGGTTTTTGAGTGTTTTAGGGTACATGTGGCACTTAAGCTCTCTAAGTTTAACCTTTTTTGAACATTTCTACTAACTTGTTGAGATTACCTTAGTGCTCATCACACATGTCCACATTCTTCTAATCTTTGGGGAGATACTCTAACCTAGGATCAAGGGCCTCTTTGACCAAGTCAGATCACCACCCATGTTTGTTTTGAAATTATAGCCTAGTGGATGCATCCTAGGTGTATCATACATAATGAAATGCCAATGCATATGATGTCATGTCGAAGTTTTAGTTCTTGTAACACCAGGGGTGTTACATCCTCCCCCCCATAAAAGAATCTCGTCCCGAGATTTAAGGTTCCTGGGTAAGTAATGGAAAAGGAAACACGTCACAAATTTATTTCCTATTTTATCTTACAGAGCAGGGCGTGAGTGTGGTGGTTTGTTCTAACTTTACAATAAAGTACATAAACTTTAAAGGTTACCGGAGGCTAAAAACATAGGAAAATGCTTTTCTAAGAAATCTTTAGACTCCCATGTAGGTTTTTTCTTCTTCTGTGCGTTGGTTCCACTATACTTTGTAAAACTTGAGAGTCCTTTTTCGAGTAACTCGGTCTTTCTGATCCAAAACTCGGATGGGATGTTCTGAATAGGTTAAGTCTGGTTCCAAATTCACATCTGATATATCCATAGTTTGATCAAGGATCTGGAGACACTTCTTCCAATGGGATAAGTGGAACACATTATGTATAGCAGACAGTGATTCTGGCAACCGAAGTCTGTACGCAACCTGCCCACATCGTTCAAGAATAGGGAACGAGCCAATGTTTCGGGGAGCTAACTTTCCTTTAACCCCGAATCGACTAACACCCTTCATCGGTGATACTTTCAAGTACACATGATCTCCGACTTGAAAAATTAATGGTCGACGTCGTTTATCCACATAATTCTTCTATCGTGCTTGAGCTTTTCTCAAGTTATGTCTTATGCGTTGGACCATTTTTTTGTTTCTTTAACTAAATCAGGCCCGAAAAACCATCGTTCTCCTGGTTCTGACCAATTCAAGGGTGTTCTACATCACTGTCCGTGTGGCAGAACCACCCGAATTATTCCAGCTTAAGTGCCTAAGTCATGCCTCAAGGGCCGTGACACACTTAAATCGGAATAACCCGTCAGTCCTTCAGATCTAGTCTGATAGAGCCACTTAACCAGGATCAAATTCCACAATCTCACTCGAAGGTGAGTCACAGAAGAAATACAATAAAACAGGAAACCTCAAATTAAGTACTGGATTATTACATAAATCGGAGTTCTGGAGTAGCAAATAAAGTTCATTAAGTAAAGTGCAGCGGATAATCGATGTCGTCGGTAATGAGGAAATGGGCAAGGCCTAGCCCACTACTCCTCGTGCTCCTCTCCTGCCGGAGCAACATCCCACTCGACCGTCCAACCCGGTGGCAGGGTGGTAGGCCAAGTCACACCATCAATCAAATCCTGCATGGTACCTGCAAAAATGGTGCCACAAGCAAGGCTGAGTATACTAATACTCAGCTAGACTTACCCGGTGTGAGGAGTCTACTCCTCTACCTCTAGACTATGCAGCTGTTTGGCTGAGGGGTTTGGTTTGCCAAAAGCACTAGCTGTTACTAAAATCAGTTTTTAGCTTTTCAAATTTTATCAGCATTAGCCTAGCTAGATTTGCTCCTTCTAAGCATACATGGTAACAATCATTTAGTTCAAACAACAAATTATCTCATATAACCACATTTCACTTCTTACTCGATGCAGTACAAGGAATCAAGCAGTCTCATTAGCTGCGAGAAGCAGACGATTCGAATCGAGTTTTAACCTTGCAAGGTAAACCTAAACACACGGCATGTCAGGGTACTCCAACCCTACACATGACAACCGTCCCCATCGATTCCCCGTTCGCGTCCAGGCCTCACCGCCTTGGCATACAATGCTCCACTGACCCCGGCTGCCGCCGTGCAGTGACCGCACTTGTACCCACCATAGCTAGCATGGGAGAACCAGTCTCAGGTCGCATGAGGGATAAAGTCCGCGCCCGGCTTCACTCAGGTACTAGGTTTACCGGTTACCATTTTTCCCGGCATGTAATAGTACGTTCAAAAGCTTGACTCAGGTATCCACACATTAATCCTTAATTCATTTTCCCGTCTCATGGACAAGGCATCCTCCCTGGATCCAAGTCCATAGACCAACATATATATCCCATTGTTAAGATGAATACAATCAATTCCTGACCTCGCGCGAGTGCTAGAAAAATCACTCGACTTCTACCGAGATCCTGATTAGCAAGCAGCTACTCGACCTAGCATACTAGTATTCATCTCAAAAAGGAGTCCTAAGTTCATGCATCTAGAGGTTTCAAGCAATTCCTACACTTAAGTGCACATTACAAACCTACAAGCATTAAGTGTAGTAAAGTAGCATATAATAATAGGTTATGCATAAAACCGGGGCTTGCCTTCAATTGCTGGGGCTGCGGGGAGATCCTCAATAGCAGCCTCCGAAGCCTGCTCCTGGTCTTCCTCTTGGACAGGTCCTTGCTCGGGGATGAGCACGTACTCTCCGTCGGCAAGATTACAATCTAATGAATGCAATGTGTAAGATATATGCATGATATGATATGTGCTTTTAGAAATCACAACTTAAAAGGTGTATGATCTTTCTTGAGTTAAACAAGTTAACTTTACTTATGCAAGACCCTTGGGTGGTATACTTGGTAAATTAAGTTAAACTTTAGCTAAGGCAAGTGGTAGGTTTTACTTTCAGGGGTTCCACTGAATTCTTTTTAAGTTTTAGGGATAATGATAAGTACTCAAGTTAGACTTATTGAGGTGGGGTTTATTTCCTCTTTCCTTTTTCTTTATTCTCTTTATTGTTTTAGGAGTAGGTTTGAACTACAAGTTGCTTTTATAAAATTCTAAAAATTCTGTAAAAATTACAGTGGCTTGCTACTGGTGTGTGTTTCTCTTCCTTAAAATTTGGGGATCAGAAAGTGAATAGTTTTCTCTGCACAAAATTACCAAATTCTAAGGTAAAAAGGGTGCTTTGAACTACAACTATGATTTAAGAGTGGGTAATTCTTTAGAACTTATTTTTGCTGGCCTTTAGGTGTTATAACATGACTTGATACAAATTTCTAGTCATTAATACCTTTTAATTATTTTTCTATGGTTTTCTCAAGTTCCTAGCCAAATGGGTGCTTTCTACTACCACTATAATTGAAAAATATCAAACAACAGAGTTCTTATTTTTCTTAGTTATTGTTTTGTGCAAGAGCAATCATTCTGAAGTTTGGTATCTTTTTGCTTAAGAGAAGGGGTGGGGTGCATTATTTAGATTAAATGGCCTTTCTCTTAAATCATTAGCAATTGGTATGGGTTTGCTTCTTTTTCTTGGGTTTGCATTTTTCTCTGGTAGTCTACCTTATCATGGGCTTAGTTGATTTTTGGTTGCTCATTATCACAATATTTGAGGTTGTTCATGATTTAGTTAGAAAATGCCTTATTATCACCTTGGATTTATTTCCCTTACTCAAAAAGTTGGACTGAGGTGCTCTATATTTTTGCAGTGGGGCTCTGGTGGTTATAAGTTCACTGGATTTTTGTTAAGCATTTTGGTTATAGTTTTGCCTCTTTAATAATTGATTTCCAGTCTTATTTAGGCTAGGCAATTCATTTTAATTTAAAACTGGTCCAAATTAATAGTCTCTGTATTTTTCCTAGGTTCTCTGTTACATAAGTAAACTAGGAAAAATAATATTAGTCACTGTTTATTAATTTCTAATACCTTTCTGATTTTCTCTAAGTTTTGGACAAAACATCATTAAATGAGGAACTACATCATAGTTTCTAATGCTGGGATTCCTACTATTTTTAATCAGTGTTTAAAGGAGGTCTGAATGCCCACAAATTTTCTTAAGTCTAGTACAGAAGAAAAACTAATTTTCCTTGATTAAATAAGGGTTAGGGGGTTTCTGTTTTTAATTTTAAACTTTAAAAGTTTGAACAGAAAGCATAGGGTTTACTATTTTTAAATGATAGATTGTAATATACAGAGGCTAGCAAAATTGGTTTGACATTTTTTGAGTAAGAATTCATCAAGTTATGAATTTTACAAGTTCTCTGGTTATTTAAAAGAATATCAGAATCGATTTAAATGAAAATCCACTTTGCACTGGGGTCCCTGGCGGTTTTCTAAGTTTTTCCTCGCGAATCAGTCCTCAGGCTACTATTCACCAGGGTCTCTGACATTACAGAAAACCCCTCGGGTTCTTCACCTCCTAACCCGAGGTCCTTAGTTTACCTTAAACAGTAGCCGCGGCGGGGAAAAGGGCGGAGGGGCTTACCGGCGGCGAGACTGCTCCGGTGAAGTGGTCGAGGATGAAGGGGAGGTCCTGGGGATCACAACGGTGTGCGGAACGCCGTCGGAGATGGCCGGAGTCGGTCGGTCCACGCGCGCAGGCGGGGATACTCGTCGGCGGCGAGGAGACCGGCCTGGTCACGGCGAGGTAGTCCAATCAAATGGGTCAGGGAGGTCCACGGGATGCCAGAGAAGACATGAGTGAGAGGAATTGGGCGGAGACTCACCGGATAGCTCGGTCCACGCGCGGCGGCGGAAGACCGAAGTCCGGCGAAGTCGATCTCGGGCCTCCGGTGAAGTCCGGCTGGGTCCGAGGGCTTGGCGAGCTTCACTGGCTACTGGTGGAGCTGGCCGAAGCACTGGCTTGGCTTGAGGACGGCTGGGGTGGGCTGGCCACGGTGGCCGAAGCTCGGGCGGCAATGGCGGGCGGAAATTAAGCTCGCCGGAGCTAAGGAAAGCGGCTGGCCGAAGAGGGTGAGTGCGGGGCGAAGTGAGGCGCGCTTGGGGAGGCTTTATAGGCGCGGGCGAGGCACGGCCGAGGGCGAGGACGTGCGGCGGACGCGACTGGTCGCCGAGGGAGCGCGCGCGCGGGTTGGGCGAGCTCTGGCGCGCTGGCCAGGGTCGAACACGTGGGGGCACGCGTTCTGCCCAAGTTCTGGCGCGTGTAGTCGCTCATCCGAGCCTGCTCTCGCCTTGGTCAATGCACAAAACCTCTTCCCCTCCCTACAAGCTACCATTCTTGTGTGGTGGTCATAGGATTTTGCCTACTAGTTGCAGAGATATGGAGCCAGGAAATCTGGTCTGTCTCCCTGCGCAAATCCGAGGCAAATCCAAGGTTTAGTCGTGTCTAGGGCTCGCGTCCCAATGCCATCTTCTGGCACACGACAGAGGGGTTAGTTAGGCACATTTTTGTCAATGGGGCCATTAGGATTCGAGTTAGGGATCAAGGTGAACATCCCTGATCTTTGGCTCAAGGTCTGATTTTCAGAAATCTGAAATTCAGAATTCTTATTAAGTCCACACATGGAAAGCTTGATTTGGGGTTTTATTTGAATTATTTTGGCTAAGCTTTCTCAACCTTTCTTGCTGCCCATTAAATATACTTCAATTTTTATAATTGGCTCAACTCAAAATTTTAAACTTTTCACTCCCTTTTCCTTACTTTTTGAATCTTTGCTCATGAGGCTCATTTAGGATTTTTTAAACTAGGGTTGTATAATCTGATCTTTTAAGGGACTTATTTGCTTTGATTATGACACTTTTAAGTATATACTTGGTGACTTCATTATTACTTAAGTTATTTTGATGCTCATGCTTACTTTGGTTCACATAAAATGATGGCTCTTGGTTTGGCTTTTGAAAGAAAAACCCTGAGTGACACTGGGGTGTCACAGCCTTCCCCCCTTAAAGGAATCTCGTCCCGAGATTCGGGCCAGAGTCCTCCCGGGGTAAAGCGAAGGGTGAGACTTATAGGAAAAAGGGTGATGATTGCCATTATTAGGATAAACTGTTCTTCGAATGTCATTCTCTTTGCAACTTCAGAAGGAAGTCCTTGCAAGCTTTTCTTTATAGTTACTTTATTTTGAATTAAGATCATATTTTTGGAAATTAGATTCAAAAGGCAGGAGGAGGGGTTTGGGGGTGATTACGTACCAGCTTCCTTAGGTAGGCAATCGGGAAAGTTGGATCTCAGGAATTCCTCGGTTTCCCAAGTAGCTTCCTCCTCTGAGTGATTACTCCACTGGACCTTGAACATCTTGATCGATTTAGCCCGAGTTGACCTTTCTTTGCAATCCAGAATCTTGGAGGGGTACTCTTGGTACGAGAGATCTGGCTCTATCTCCAATTCTGGTTCTGCTAAGATTTCAGTCGGCAATCGAACACACTTCTTCAGCTGAGATACATGGAATACATCGTGGATGGCAGACATCTTTGAAGGTAACTTCAGCTTGTATGCCACGGGTCCACATGCTTCTAAGATTTCATAAGGTCCAATGTAGCGAGGGGCTAGCTTGCCTTTGATCCCAAATCTCTGCATTCCCTTGGTGGGTGATACCTTGAGGTATACAAAACTTCCCACCTCGAATTGGAGAGGTTTCCTTCTTTTATCATGATAACTCTTCTGTCTGGCCTGAGCAGCTTCTAGATTCTTCCTGATTAGCTTGACCTTCCTTTCGGCTTCAGTCACTAAATCAGGTCCAAAAACTTCTCTTTCACCAGACTGAGACCAATTGAGTGGTGTCCTGCACCTTCTTCCATAGAGAGCTTCAAAAGGTGCCATCTTTAGGCTGGATTGATAACTATTGTTATAAGCAAACTCTGCCAAGGAGAGGTGCTTATCCCAGTTCTTGCCACAATCGATCGCACAAGCTCTCAGCATATCTTCCAGGATTTGGTTTACCCTTTCCGTCTGACCATCAGTCTATGGGTGGTAAGCTGAACTCCTGATTAGCTTGGTTCCCAAAGACTTTTGCAATTGTTCCCAAAATCTGGCAACAAATTGGGCTCCTCGGTCAGAAACAATGGTCCGAGGTAATCCATGCAAACACACGATCCGGTCAATATACAATTCTGCATATCTTTGAGCCTTATCAGTGGTGTGCACAGGAAGAAAATGTGCCACTTTCGTCAATCGGTCCACAATAACCCAAATTGAATCATGATGACGAGAGGTGTTGGGCAGACCCACAATGAAATCCATGCTGATGTCGTCCCACTTCCACGAAGGTACGGAGAGTGGTTGCAAGGCTCCAGCTGACTTCAAGTGGCTTGCCTTTACCCTCTGACAGGTGTCACATTCTGATACATACTGGGCTATCTCCCTCTTCATTCTGGTCCACCAGTACAAAGGCTTCAAATCATGGTACATCTTGGTGCTTCCCGGATGCATAGAGAATTTGGAGAGATGAGCTTCATCCAAAATTTTCCTCTTGAGATCCTGGTCTTTAGGAATCACCAATCTGCTTTTGAACCATAACACACCCTTCTCATCCTGGCGGAAACAATTATACTTCTCAACCTTCTGATGGAGATTCTTCTTGATAATCTGCACTCCCTTGTCACTGAGCTGGGCCATGATAATCTGGTCTTGCAAGGCTGGCTCATCAGAAATGTGAGACAAAGAACCAGAAGAAATCACTTCAATTTGCATCTTGCTCAACTCATCACACAAGGTGTTAATGCGAGAATCCATCAGAACACAGTTGCACTGCAACTTCCGACTCAAGGCATCAGCTACCACATTAGCCTTTCCTGGGTGATAATGTACTTCCAGGTCATAATCCTTGATCAGCTCTAGCCATCTTCTCTGCCTCATGTTAAGATCAGCCTGAGTAAAAATGTACTTAAGGCTCTTATGATCAGTGAAGATGTTGCAGTGGGTTCCCATTAGATAGTGCCTCCACATCTTCAATGCATGAACCACTGCTGCTAACTCAAGGTCATGAGTGGGATAATTTTGCTCATGAGGCCTGAGTGCTCTTGAAGCATAAGCAATGACTCGGTTGTCTTGCATCAAGACACAACCTAGCCCGGTGCCCGAGGCATCACAATACACATCAAAAGGTTTGCTGCTGTCGGGTTGCGCCAATACCGGTGCTGTGGTCAGATGCTGCCTTAATGCATGGAAGGCATCTTCGCACTTCTGACTCCACACAAATTTGACTTCTTTCTTCAGCAATTCAGTAATAGGCTTCGCAATTCGAGAGAAGTCCGGAATAAATCTTCGGTAATAACCAGCTAATCCCAGAAAACTCCGAATCTGGCGAACAGTCGTTGGTGGCCTCCAGTTCATCACCTCTCGCACTTTATCAGGATCAACAGCTATTCCAGCCTGAGAAATAGTGTGACCCAAGAATTTGATTTCCTTTAGCCAAAAATCACACTTGGATAACTTGGCATAAAGGTGGTGCTCTCGCAGACGTTGAAGCACTACATGCAAATGCCCGGCATGTTCTTCTTCGTTCTTTGAGTACACCAGAATGTCATCGATGAAAACCACCACGAACTTATCCAATTCCGGCATAAAAACAGAATTCATCAGATACATGAAATATGCTGGTGCATTTGTCAGCCCGAATGACATCACCAAGAATTCATATAGCCCATATCTGGTTGAGAATGCCGTCTTCGGAATATCACTTGCTCGTATTTTGATCTGATGGTAGCCAGAGCGAAGGTCTATCTTGGAGAATACCTTGGCCCCGACCAACTGGTCAAAGAGAACATCAATACGAGGCAAAGGATACTTGTTCTTGATAGTTACCGCATTAAGAGGGCGGTAATCTATACACAGCCTCAAGCTTTCATCCTTCTTCTTCACAAATAGTGCTGGACATCCCCAAGGCGAAGTGCTCGGGCGAATGAAACCCTTATCCAGCAACTCTTGCAATTGCTTCTTCAATTCTGCCAACTCAGCGGGTGGCATTCGGTAGGGCCTCTTGGAAATTGGGGGCGTTCCCGGTTGCAACTCGATGGCGAATTCAATATCCCGGTCCGGTGGCATTCCTGGCAATTCATCAGGAAAGACATCTGCATACTCACAGACCACTGGGATCTTCTTCAGAGGTAGCTCCGTCATAGAGAAAGCACATGACTGAGAAGAACCCTGACTAGGCAAAATCAAAGTGAAATTCCCGCAGAAAGGAGAATTAACTTCCACGGTACTGCTGGCTACATCCAGCACAACTTGGTGCAAGGTCATCCAATTTGCCCCTAGAATAATGTCCACATTTTCCAATCCCAACACAAGAAGAGTGGTTTTGATAATGTGGCTTCCCAGTTGAATAGGCACACTTTGGTTTAATTGATTAGTTGCAATTTTACCCCCAGGTGTGACTATCATGAATGACCCTTTTGAATGAGAGAATGGCAGTTTGCATTTAGCACTGAACTTTTGGCTAATGAAACTATGAGATGCACCAGAATCAAACAGAATTAAAGCAGGTTGATTATAAACTGAAAAGATACCAGTCATGATAGGAGCTCCTTCTAGCACTTCCTCTAAAGCAGTGAAGTTGAGCTTCCCTTGCCTGACTTGCACCTTCTGCTTTCTTCCCTTGTCTTGATTTGGTGCTGGCATCTGCCTCTGCTGGTTCCTGGGGCAATTCTTGGCATAGTGGCCCACATTGCCACAAGTGAAACACTTGTTCCCATTGCCCTGGCGGAACTGCTGCTGCTGCGGAGGCTGATTGTTCCTTGGGGCGGGAGCTGGGTAGCGGTTGGGTGTCGGCTGCTGCTGCTGCTGCTGCGGTGGCCTGATCACCCATCTGCCTGCCTGCTGCTGGAAACCCCTGCTCTGATTGTGAGAAACAATCCGGAACCTCTGAGCTTGAGCGGATGGTGCTGCCATTGGTGCCTTTCTCTTCTTCTCTGCCCGGTGAGCAACAATGCAATCCTCCTGAGAGATGGCCATGTTGACCAACTCATTGAAGCTATCAGCCCGGACAGTGTTGAGTCGTTCCTGCAGCTTGGTATTGAGACCCCTGCGGAAGCGATCCCTCTTTTTCTCATCAGAATCAGCATGATATCCTGCATACTGGCATAAGTCATTGAAGGCTTGCGCATACTGCAGTACCGTGCAGGTTCCTTGATTGAGGGCCAGAAACTCATTCAACTTCCGATCAAGAATGCCAGCTGGAATGTGGTGTCCTCTGAAGGCAGTCTTGAATTCCTCCCAAGATACCTCACGATCATCAGGGAGCATAGCACGGAAGTGATCCCACCAAGTCCGAGCAGATCCGCGAAGCTGCTGTGCGGCGAAGCGGGTCTTGGTAGCATCAGGGCAGTCTCCTGTGAGGAGGGGAAACTTGGACTCGACGACACGAAGCCATACGTCGGCGTCCAACGGATCCTCTGCCTTGGCGAACAAGGGCGGCTGCGTGCTCAGAAACTCCTGGTATGTTGCCATAGCCGGAGGTTGCTGAGGCTGGCCTCCACCATGCTGCTGGGGGTGGGGCTGGCGCTGCAAGAGCTGTCGCAGAATCTCATTCTGCTGGGCCATCAGCTCCTGCACTGTGGGAGCTGGAGGAGGTGGCGGGGGAACCTGCTCGTTCTGCCCGCGACGCTGCCTAGCTGCCATCTGAAAACAGAGATTGTCGCCATTGTTATCCCAACTCACAATTTTCGAACGGCAAGATATCATTTCATATAGAAGAAATAGAATGCCATAATCATAATATCAGGTTCGAAATGAAGATAACATGGTGACAAGGATCCCACAGATTCCAAAAGTTCACAGGGTTACATTAATCAGGGGAGAGTACCCACAAGCCTAGTCCAAAATATGATACTACTAAGCTCGCATAGGTTTCTATCCACCTAAAATGTCGCAGTGACTGCTTAACCCTGAGCGGTGGAAGCGACACTGGATGCGGGTGAAGGGGGCATCGCGGAGGTAGTCCCATTGGCACCAGGGGCTGGTCCTAGCTCCTCGGGAGCCTCTTCTCCCTCGCTTCCTGCTTCATTGGCCTCCATCTCCAGGTGGTGCATGTCCAAGTGGTCATTTGCTTCCTCGAGTTCCCTCTGCACATCGTGAAGTTGGTTCTCCAAGACATCAATGGTGTTGTCTCGGATCTCCACTTGCTGCTCCAGGGTAGCGATACGCTGGTTCAGCCTCTCCACCTGCAGATCCTTTTCCACCAACTCTGTGGAAAGGTCGACCACAAAATCTTCCCGACTGTCGAGAGTGAGCTTGGCAGTCCGAGCGGTGTTAGCAAGAAGTGTCATAGCATCGCTCTGAAGGGCCTGAAGGCGGTACAGCGCACTCATGCACTGAACAGTGACCCTCCCAACCAAGTCAGGATACATGGCCCACACATCCTTCACATGGCTCACGCGGTTACACCACATGGGATCATCCTTCTTCTCAGCAGGGAAGAGTCCCAAGGGGTGCATCACCATCTCCAGGGGATGGTAGCCACAGAAAGTTGTCAGAGCCTTCATGGCTGCTGCCTCAACGGTGTCGTCCGTCCTGAGTCCGATCGTCTCAGAGTCAAGAGAACGCCAACCCGGCTGAAGGGGATGAGCCTCCAAAGTCAGCCAGACCCGACAACGAGGTACCCGATGCTCCTCATACAACTGCACCGTGTACAAAGGGGGCGTAGGGTAACCGGCGGAGTTAAGCACTTCCCACAAGATGGATGGAAAGCCATCGCGAGAAAGGAAGTCAGAACTGAAACGAGAGTCTCCTCCACTAGCGGGGGTGGGTGAATTCATCTGCGGAAGGGAATCAAAGATAAAGATTATGGTGGAAGGAAAAAGAAAAGAGAGCCCGAATGGTTTTAAAGAAAAGGGGTTAGCTCAAATTTTAATTCCTCTTCATGTTTTATAATGCATGCATGCTGGAAGAAACGTTGCCTCTCAAAAAGAAAATAGGGTGCCTTTTTAGGGCATCCTAACATATAAGTATTGGCCCATGGGGCCTAATTAATTAGCCACCTATTTCCCTCTATGCCTAAGGCCTTTCGTCCTAGGTCTAGCGGTCTAGTCCTGACGATCTATAACAGTTTCTAAGCAAGTTTTAGATTTTGAAAATTGGTATTCATGGTTTATTGTTCTTCTCTGTGGTGGAATTTGCTCCGATACCAGCTATGGCAGAACCACCCGAATTATTCCAGCTTAAGTGCCTAAGTCATGCCTCAAGGGCCGTGACACACTTAAATCGGAATAACCCGTCAGTCCTTCAGATCTAGTCTGATAGAGCCACTTAACCAGGATCAAATTCCACAATCTCACTCGAAGGTGAGTCACAGAAGAAATACAATAAAACAGGAAACCTCAAATTAAGTACTGGATTATTACATAAATCGGAGTTCTGGAGTAGCAAATAAAGTTCATTAAGTAAAGTGCAGCGGATAATCGATGTCGTCGGTAATGAGGAAATGGGCAAGGCCTAGCCCACTACTCCTCGTGCTCCTCTCCTGCCGGAGCAACATCCCACTCGACCGTCCAACCCGGTGGCAGGGTGGTAGGCCAAGTCACACCATCAATCAAATCCTGCATGGTACCTGCAAAAATGGTGCCACAAGCAAGGCTGAGTATACTAATACTCAGCTAGACTTACCCGGTGTGAGGAGTCTACTCCTCTACCTTTAGACTATGCAGCTGTTTGGCTGAGGGGTTTGGTTTGCCAAAAGCACTAGCTGTTACTAAAATCAGTTTTTAGCTTTTCAAATTTTATCAGCATTAGCCTAGCTAGATTTGCTCCTTCTAAGCATACATGGTAACAATCATTTAGTTCAAACAACAAATTATCTCATATAACCACATTTCACTTCTTACTCGATGCAGTACAAGGAATCAAGCAGTCTCATTAGCTGCGAGAAGCAGACGATTCGAATCGAGTTTTAACCTTGCAAGGTAAACCTAAACACATGGCATGTCAGGGTACTCCAACCCTACACATGACAACCGTCCCCATCGATTCCCCGTTCGCGTCCAGGCCTCACCGCCTTGGCATACAATGCTCCACTGACCCCGGCTGCCGCCGTGCAGTGACCGCACTTGTACCCACCATAGCTAGCATGGGAGAACCAGTCTCAGGTCGCATGAGGGATAAAGTCCGCGCCCGGCTTCACTCAGGTACTAGGTTTACCGGTTACCATTTTTCCCGGCATGTGCTTAGTACGTTCAAAAGCTTGACTCAGGTATCCACACATTAATCCTTAATTCATTTTCCCGTCTCATGGACAAGGCATCCTCCCTGGATCCAAGTCCATAGACCAACATATATATCCCATTGTTAAGATGAATACAATCAATTCCTGACCTCGCGCGAGTGCTAGAAAAATCACTCGACTTCAACCGAGATCCTGATTAGCAAGCAGCTACTCGACCTAGCATACTAGTATTCATCTCAAAAAGGAGTCCTAAGTTCATGCATCTAGAGGTTTCAAGCAATTCCTACACTTAAGTGCACATTACAAACCTACAAGCATTAAGTGTAGTAAAGTAGCATATAATAATAGGTTATGCATAAAACCGGGGCTTGCCTTCAATTGCTGGGGCTGCGGGGAGAATCCTCAATAGCAGCCTCCGAAGCCTGCTCCTGGTCTTCCTCTTGGACAGGTCCTTGCTCGGGGATGAGCACGTACTCTCCATCGGCAAGATTACAATCTAATGAATGCAATATGTAAGATATATGCATGATATGATATGTGCTTTTAGAAATCACAACTTAAAAGGTGTATGATCTTTCTTGAGTTAAACAAGTTAACTTTACTTATGCAAGACCCTTGGGTGGTATACTTGGTAAATTAAGTTAAACTTTAGCTAAGGCAAGTGGTAGGTTTTACTTTCAGGGGTTCCACTGAATTCTTTTTAAGTTCTTAGGGATAATGATAAGTACTCAAGTTAGACTTATTGAGGTGGGGTTTATTTCCTCTTTCCTTTTTCTTTATTCTCTTTATTGTTTTAGGAGTAGGTTTGAACTACAAGTTGCTTTTATAAAATTCTAAAAATTCTGTAAAAATTACAGTGGCTTGCTACTGGTGTGTGTTTCTCTTCCTTAAAATTTGGGGATCAGAAAGTGAATAGTTTTCTCTGCACAAAATTACCAAATTCTAAGGTAAAAAGGGTGCTTTGAACTACAACTATGATTTAAGAGTGGGTAATTCTTCAGAACTTATTTTTGCTGGCCTTTAGGTGTTATAACATGACTTGATACAAATTTCTAGTCATTAATACCTTTTAATTATTTTTCTATGGTTTTCTCAAGTTCCTAGCCAAATGGGTGCTTTCTACTACCACTATAATTGAAAAATATCAAACAACAGAGTTCTTATTTTTCTTAGTTATTGTTTTGTGCAAGAGCAATCATTCTGAAGTTTGGTATCTTTTTGCTTAAGAGAAGGGGTGGGGTGCATTATTTAGATTAAATGGCCTTTCTCTTAAATCATTAGCAATTGGTATGAGTTTGCTTCTTTTTCTTGGGTTGGCATTTTTCTCTGGTAGTCTACCTTATCATGGGCTTAGTTGATTTTTGGTTGCTCATTATCACAATATTTGAGGTTGTTCATGATTTAGTTAGAAAATGCCTTATTATCACCTTGGATTTATTTCCCTTACTCAAAAAGTTGGACTGAGGTGCTCTATATTTTTGCAGTGGGGCTCTGGTGGTTATAAGTTCACTGGATTTTTGTTAAGCATTTTGGTTATAGTTTTGCCTCTTTAATAATTGATTTCCAGTCTTATTTAGGCTAGGCAATTCATTTTAATTTAAAACTGGTCCAAATTAATAGTCTCTGTATTTTTCCTAGGTTCTCTGTTACATAAGTAAACTAGGAAAAATAATATTAGTCACTGTTTATTAATTTCTAATACCTTTCTGATTTTCTCTAAGTTTTGGACAAAACATCATTAAATGAGGAACTACATCATAGTTTCTAATGCTGGGGTTCCTACTATTTTTAATCAGTGTTTAAAGGAGGTCTGAATGCCCACAAATTTTCTTAAGTCTAGTACAGAAGAAAAACTAATTTTCCTTGATTAAATAAGGGTTAGGGGGTTTCTGTTTTTAATTTTAAACTTTAAAAGTTTGAACAGAAAGCATAGGGTTTACTATTTTTAAATGATAGATTGTAATATACAGAGGCTAGCAAAATTGGTTTGACATTTTTTGAGTAAGAATTCATCAAGTTATGAATTTTACAAGTTCTCTGGTTATTTAAAAGAATATCAGAATCGATTTAAATGAAAATCCACTTTGCACTGGGGTCCCTGGCGGTTTTCTAAGTTTTTCCTCGCGAATCAGTCCTCAGGCTACTATTCACCAGGGTCTGACATTACAGAAAACCCCTCGGGTTCTTCACCTCCTAACCCGAGGTCCTTAGTTTAGCTTAAACAGTAGCCGCGGCGGGGAAAAGGGCGGAGGGGCTTACCGGCGGCGAGACTGCTCCGGTGAAGTGGTCGAGGATGAAGGGGAGGTTCTGGGGATCACAACGGTGTGCGGAACGCCGTCGGAGATGGCCGGAGTCGGTCGGTCCACGCGCGCAGGCGGGGATACTCGTCGGCGGCAAGGAGACCGGCCTGGTCACGGCGAGGTAGTCCAATCAAATGGGTCAGGGAGGTCCACGGGATGCCAGAGAAGACATGAGCGAGAGGAATTGGGCGGAGACTCACCGGATAGCTCGGTCCACGCGCGGCGGCGGAAGACCGAAGTCCGGCGAAGTCGATCTCGGGCCTCCGGTGAAGTCCGGCTGGGTCCGAGGGCTTGGCGAGCTTCACTGGCTACTGGTGGAGCTGGCCGAAGCACTGGCTTGGCTTGAGGACGGCTGGGGTGGGCTGGCCACGGTGGCCGAAGCTCGGGCGGCAATGGCGGGCGGAAATTAAGCTCGCTGGAGCTAAGGAAAGCGGCTGGCCGAAGAGGGTGAGTGCGGGGCGAAGTGAGGCGCGCCTGGGGAGGCTTTATAGGCGCGGGCGGGCACGGCCGAGGGCGAGGACGCGCGGCGGACGCGACTGGTCGCCGGGGAGCGCGCGCGCGCGGGTTGGGCGAGCTCTGGCGCGCTGGCCAGGGTCGAACACGTGGGGGCACGCGTTCTGCCCAAGTTCTGGCGCGTGTAGTCGCTCATCCGAGCCTGCTCTCGCCTTGGTCAATGCACAAAACCTCTTCCCCTCCCTACAAGCTACCATTCTTGTGTGGTGGTCATAGGATTTTGCCTACTGGTTGCAGAGATATGGAGCCAGGAAATCTGGTTTGTCTCCCTGCGCAAATCCGAGGCAAATCCAAGGTTTAGTCGTGTCTAGGGCTCGCGTCCCAATGCCATCTTCTGGCACACGACAGAGGGGTTAGTTAGGCACATTTTTGTCAATGGGGCCATTAGGATTCGAGTTAGGGATCAAGGTGAACATCCCTGATCTTTGGCTCAAGGTCTGATTTTCAGAAATCTAAAATTCAGAATTCTTATTAAGTCCACACATGGAAAGCTTGATTTGGGGTTTTATTTGAATTATTTTGGCTAAGCTTTCTCAACCTTTCTTGCTGCCCATTAAATATACTTCAGTTTTTATAATTGGCTCAACTCAAAATTTTAAACTTTTCACTCCCTTTTCCTTACTTTTTGAATCTTTGCTCATGAGGCTCATTTAGGATTTTTTAAACTAGGGTTGTATAATCTGATCTTTTAAGGGACTTATTTGCTTTGATTATGACACTTTTAAGTATATACTTGGTGACTTCATTATTACTTAAGTTATTTTGATGCTCATGCTTACTTTGGTTCACATAAAATGATGGCTCTTGGTTTGGCTTTTGAAAGAAAAACCCTGAGTGACACTGGGGTGTCACAGTCCGTATAGAGCTTCAAACGGTGCCATTTTAATACTCTCTTGGTAACTATTATTCTAAGAAAATTCTGCCAATGACGGACAATCATCCCACTTTTGTGGAAACTCTAAGACGTAGGCTCATAGCATATCTTCTAGTATTTGATTTACTCTTTCTGTTTACCCACTCGTTTGAGGATGATAGGCCGAACTATGGAGCAATTTAGTGCCCAAAGATTTATGCAACTCTTCCCAAAATTTGGATAAAAATTGCGGTCCACGGTCCGACACGGCCGTCTTTGGCACTCCATGCAAGCTGAGAATACGGGCAATATACAATTTAGCATAAACAACGACTGGATGATCAGTTTTTACTGGAAGAAAATGAGTTGTCTTTGTAAGTCAGTCCACTATGACCCAAATAGAGTCATACCCTTGGACGTTTTGGGTAATCCAACAACAAAATCCATCTTTATGTCCTCCCACTTCCATGGTGGGATAGGCAATGATTGCAAACGTCCAACATATTTCATATGCACTGCCTTGACTCGTCTACACGTGTCACATTTTGTCACATAGCGAGCGATTTCTATCTTCATCTTAGTCCACCAATAATGGTATTTCAAATCTTGGTACATCTTAGTACTTCTACGATGAATAGAATACCGACTAAGATGGGCTTCATCCAAGATTTGTTGATGTAGTTTAGCATCCTTAAGCACCACTATGCGGTCTTTAAACCATAACACTCCTTGACCATCTTTCCTAAAATAGGTAGCTTTGCCGGCTTCAATTTTCTCGTGGATATACTTCATTCCCTTATCAACCCTCTGAGCATCAATAATCCTTTGTTGAATAATCGACTCAAGTTTCAAATGCATCAAAGGTCCTTATTGCACTATTCCTAGATTTAGTCTTTCCATTTCCAGACATAAGGTAGTGTTAGGCAATCTCACAGTGAGACAATGATAAAATGTTTTACGACTCAAAGCATCAGCCACCACATTAGCTTTTCCTAGATGATAGTGAATCTCTAGGTCATATGTGACACCCCAGGTGTCTATTTCGTGTTATGTCGGGAGATTACTCCTAATCTCGGATGCTCAGTAAAAATTTCTATTTCTCGATCGTGCCTATCTCTGTTTATCAGGCTTTCTCTCGGAAGTTCACCGAATTCAGAGTTAATCGATCGCGAGAAACAGCCAATTTCGGGGCATGTTAAAACTTTTAATTCTCGGAACTCATGCAGACTCGAAGATCGTTCTCGAATTTTAAATCTCATCTGATGCTCTTTAAATCAAACTCTCAACGACTATTATCTGATTTGAGCCCGAGTCTAATTCCTCGAACCCCGATCGATGTCCGACTATTTTAATCCGACTCCGTACTCTCAAACGGAATGCTCAATATATCGTCCTCTAATTAATTCTTACTCGACTCGGCCAAATATCTCATGTCCGAACCGAATTCAAAACCCCGTATCGACTGTGATTTTAAAATGTCACGATCCGATTTCTCCGACTAAAAAAAAAATCCGAAGCCGATCGGAAGTCTGAGAGAAACATTTATTTCTAAACTAGTGTGCGAGAAATTATTTTCGAGCAAAGTCAAATCGAACTCTCGGCCAAGTTAATCGCGCAGTCGTCCGTTCGTCCGAACTCTGTTTCACTCTGTTTCTCCGTAGCGGCGAATTCCGCAGGAGCATTTTTATTCCGGAAAATATTTAACGCAGCCCGATTTCGCATTTTGGGCCAACCCAAACCCAGCCCATTAGGCCCACTAAGGAAACCCTAACCCTAGCCATCTTCTATAAATAGGGGTGCTCACTTGGGAATTTTCCATTCCCACCCCTCTATTTTCCCTAGCCGCCACTTCCTTCTCCCCCTGTCTTCTTCTACCTCGCGCAGGAATCTTCCCACGGTAACAGCAGCCAGCGCAAGGAGCTCCAAGGGTCGCCAGCAGGGGCTCCATGGCCGCCATGCTCCCTTCCATGGCCGGGCGTCCCTTCCTCCGGCGCCGAAGCACCTCCCTGCGCTCAGCCTCTCTGACTCGGCGTCCTTGCAGCAGGCGAGCTCAGCCCCTCCCTTTCCTCCCCTCGGCCAGCCATGGCGGGACGCCCTGCTTCCCATGGCGCTCATGCCCCCTGCCCTAGGCGCTCGCCTCCCCATTTCAGACGGCCGGCCTTGGTAGCCGCTGTTGCCATGGGCGCCATTGCCGAGCTCCCTGTTCCCCTGCTCTTCCATACCCATGGCCAGTGAACGCCCAGGCCAACGCCCTCTGCTCCTCCATGGCGGCTGGTCGGCACAGACACCTTCAACTCCATGGCCGCCCAGCACCCTTCCTGCGTCCTCTTCCTCGTCCTGCCGAGCCCCAAGTTTCCATGGCCGGACCTCTGCCCTCATCTAGCCAGCACCCTGTCTCTTTCTTGGTCGCCTCGGTGCGCAGAGAAATTCCTTCCTCGCGCCGTCGAGCTCCCTGGTCGAGCGCTCCACTGTTGAAGTCCCATTGGCCGACGCTCTCTGCCCATTCCCTCCCCAGCGTCGCTTCTTCCGTGGATTGCAGCCAGCGTCGGTCCACCGCAGCAGCCTCGACACCCCCTCTATGTCGAGCTCTCGGCGTGCTCGACGTATTGCAGCAGCAGCGACGCCCTCCGCTGCGCTGCGCCCGTTGGGTCGGGCCACTTGCCGTCGTCAAAAATCTTTGGTGAGCCCCTCGCTAGTATCCCATTGTTTTTGGATCTCAAGTGCTTGATAAAAATATTTGAACCACTGAGTGATGTTAATCGCAGCTAGATGTTGTCGCGGCGTCTCGCGCGATGCATGATTCGGTGAAGCACCTAAACCATGGACGCATGCGCGACTCGAATCCGAGATGACAGGTTGATGGATTTATAATTTACTATTGATGTGATTCGGTTGATGGCATGTATATAGATATGATGTATATTGGTGATTGAATCTGCATGACTGCGATAGTTCGTTTACATGTCGCGAGGGTAGTTCGCCGATATATTAATTGATTGTTAAAATGCTTCGTCGTAAAATAATGTGTTTGTGCGGCAAAGTTAATGAAGCGTAAAGCATACTTGGTGGGTTCCGCAATCGGCTAATGAGTTGGTCTAGGATAATTATATTTATGTATTCATCGTTGGTGTGGGTTAAATTAGGTGAAAATGTAAATTAAGTGACATTTATTTGGTGTCGGAAGGTGAGATAGGTTAATTTAGAAAGGTGAGTTATTAAACATGTGTATACCGGAGTGCATTATAGTGGTAATTGCGTTAAGTTAATTGGTAGTGTCTCGAGTGCACGCCATGATATGGTTGTATGCGAGACATAGTAAAATAAGGTGTGCTCGATGGGGATGATCAGTCGTTGTAGGTGGAAATCGTCTTGATTGATTAGAGAGGTGGTGACATGCCAAAGTAGTCATCGCTTCCTCTATGTTTATATGTCGAGCAAAAATGAGGGGTACTAGTGTTACGCTAGGCAGACGATGTTCCAAATAAATGAATCAATTGATGTGGTAGTTGTCGTGCGTGATTTATGGTTAGTAAGTAGTTGAATTACGAGTTATGCGAGAATCATGTTAGAAACTAAGGTGCGGCGTGTGACTGTGCTCGGGTGGTAAACCATTGGTCGGTAGGTATTACTGGTGTCGTTGGCAAATGGGGATGATTCTTGTTGTGCGATACAATTTGAAAGGCAAAGAACATGGGTAGTGTGTCGATCAAGTTAACCGATAGGTTTCGTAAACACACTTGTAATGCTTGTATGAACATGATAAAATCGATGCCTTATCGTCGTAGTCTTAGGAAATTTTCTGAAATGCGCATGTATCACAATAGCTGTGTCGTGCCGGTCATCTAAAAATGGCGAAAGGTGGTGTGTGATGGTAATTGGGAAATAGTCACGTCATTAGCCAACTCATGTTAGGTAGGAGTTGATTGTGTTAAGTGATTGTTATATATGTGTGTCTCGAATTGTGATAATAATAGGCAAGCCGACGTGTATGCTGTCTAGCGGGCGGTGTCGTTGTTCTAGCTAACCGACTCTTAGATGACTTTAGATAAGCTTGTAGTCACGGTAAATTGCTTGTTGTATTCTAAATGCATATGGTTACGGTCGCGGATGAAAAGTATTAGTGCCCATATGATGTCTAATTTAAAAGGCAAATGGTTGGGTGATTATCGGGGAGAATGCGTTGTTGATTGGTTGTAGTAGTTTTAGTGCACTAAATGACTTGAATAAAAATTGGTAAGTTGACGTGTTGGTTCTGATTTGATTGTCTTAACTTAATTAAATAGTAAAGCGTTAGAGTAATTCAAGTCGCTCGAACGCGGCGATTCGTGAATTCTATAGGAGCTGAAATTTATTGACTGCTGTTTTGGACTGCACGCACTGTTTTCGTTGTGCTGTATGTTTGATGAACTAAATTGTGTTTTTTGTAGGTATGTGCTATAGAAAAGTTGTAGATAACATGATTATCTTGCTTGTACAAAAATTTGGCAGCCATAAACCTGATCGTTTAGGAGTTGCGCTTTTCACAAGCCCAGCACCTGAATATGTCGAATTTCTGAACAGATTTCAGAAATTGCAATGGTTGCTTAAGTTAATGTTGAAATCAGTGATTGGTGGTCACAAGAAAGTTGTGGACAACTTTATTATCTTGCTGGTGTTAAAATTTGACAGCCATAGGTCTGACAGTTTAGGAGTTATGCTTTTTACAAATTCAGTAACTGAATCTGTCCAAATTCTGTACAGATTTCAGAGACTGTACTGTTTGCTTAAGTTAATGTTTGAATAAGTCCTTGTAGATTATAAGAAAGTTGTAGATGCTTTTCTTATCTTGCTTGTGTTAAAATTTCATAACTAAAGGCCTGACGGTTTGAGAGTTATGAATTTTACAACTTGGTTGTTGTGTTCTGTCCACTGACAGAACAGATTTCGAAAACTGAATTGTTTGACTCAGTTCAACATAGAATCAATTCTTGGTGATTATAAAAGTTATGTAGTGCAATTACCAAGCTTTCCAAAAAAGTCTTGGATCACTATTTTTAGTGGTCTGAAGATGAAGTTATGGATGTTTAAAGTCTGAAGACTGAATCTGTCCAGTTCTGGACAGCACAGCCTTCAGAGTATATTTCACCCTTGATACATGTTAAACCAGCCAGTGATATTTATAAATAATTTGTAGACAATTTCATTACCTTTCCAGAAAATCTAGAATCACCTTGTTTGGATATCTGAATCTTCAGTTATGAATTTTTAAAGTCACAAGTCTGAATCTGTCCAAATCTGGACAGCGCTGTTGTGTTAACAACTTTTGACCTTGCTAAGTGTTTAATCATGTTGTGATGACAATACCAAAGTTGTAAAGCACTTTTCAAGCTTTCCAGAAAGTCCTAATTTGCTATTTTTGGGTTAAAATTTGAAAAGTTATGATTAAAACAAGTAGCTACTGTGTTGCTGTCCCAAAAATCTGCAAATGCGGTTTTGATTGATTAGTTCACCCTTCTCGCTAAAAATGTTTGGCTTGCTCTTAAGTAATGTAGACTTGCCATAGCTAAGCTAGAGATGACATGTGTGTATTGTTTTATATGTTTCTTCTTTAGTTGATTGTGATATAGAATTTCCATAGACATTGATGCCTATGTCATCGGTTAAACTCGTGTTGAATGCTTTTGTGTGATAAATAGAAGAACTAATGAAAAGCCATAGCAAATTAAATAAACACTTATACTTATGGGGTCGTAGTTGTGTTGCGTCAATATACAAAATGTGTGTCATCTTTTTGTGGTGTTAACGTTGTATGCTCGATGATATGTAGTTAGCTAACGCTAGTGTGTGTAATTGCTTGTGATGTCTCGCTACTTAGTGTTTAATTTGCTAGCGCGTACTTAAAGTATCTTATGATATTTTTCATTGTATTCATACATATGCATCCTGCATCTCATTTAGGACCGAGAGGTGACGACCGTGCAAGTGATGTGGTGCCAACCACAAGATACAGTTGGTGGACGTACTGAAGGAAGGATGGACTTAACCAGTGGATGCTCGCCGAGCGAGTATCTCCCCCAGCAAACACTGTCTAAGTGTTAAATTAAAGGCAAGCCCCGGTTTTATGCATAACCGTTATATATGCTATTTTACTGCACTTAATGTTTGTAGGCTTGTACTGTGCACTTAAGTGTAGGAATTGTTTGAAACCCTAGTTGCATGATCTCAGGAATCCTGTTGAGATGAATACTAGTATGCTAGGTCGAGTAGCTGCTTTATTAATTAGGATCTCGGTAGAAGTCGAGTGATTTTTCTAGCACTCGCGTGAGGTCAGGAATTGGCTGTATCCACTTTCTTATCATAATAATGTTGGTTTGTGGGCAACAATCCATGGGGATTGGTTGTCTACGGGATAAAAATTGGAATAAGGATTAAGGTGTGGTACCATGTGTCAAGCGTTTGAACGTACTAAACACATACCGAGAAATATGGTAAATCGGTAAGCCTAGTACCTGAGTGAACCTGCCCGCAGACATATCCCCTCACGCGACCTGAGACGTAGTCTCCCATTCCGGTTATGGTGGGTACAAGTGCGGTCACTGCACGACGGCAGTCGAGGTCAGTGAGGCATTGTACGCCAAGGCGGTGAGCCCTGATCTGTTGCCAGGGAATCGATGGGGACGGTTGATGTGTGTGGGGACGGAGTGCCTCGCCACGTCGTGTGTTTAGGTTTACCTTGCAAGGTTTAAAAACTCGATTCGAATCGTCTGCTTCTCGTAGTTAATGAGACTGCTTGATCCATGCTGCTACATTGAGTAATAAGTGGAAATGAGGTGACTGGCAAAAGATGTTGATTGGTAAAAATGTTTGATACCATGTATGCTTAGCTAGGTACACATTTAGTCTAAAGGATTCCACTAAAACTTGAAAAGCTAAAACTTGTTTTTAGACTCAGCTAGTGCTTTTGGCAAACCAAACCCCTCAGCCAAACAGCTGCATGTCTAGAGGTAGAGGAGTAGACTCCTCACACCGGGTAAGTCTAGCTGAGTATTAGTATACTCAGCCTTGCTTGTGGCACAATTTTTGCAGGTACTCCTTAGGATGATTGGTTGATGGTGTGACTTGGCCTCCATCCCTACCACCGGGATAGATGGTCAAGTGGGTTATTGCTTCCGCAGGAAAGGACCAGGAGGAGTAGCGTGGCCAGGCTTCGCCATATTACTCGGTTTTCTCCGTTAGTTATTTCCGCTGCATTAAAATTTATGATTATTATTTCTGAAACTCCGATAATGTAATCACTAATGATACTCCTTAAATTTGTGGTATTATGTTTTATTGTATTTCTCTGTGCCTCACCTTCGAGTGAGCTAGTGGTATTCGATCCTGGTTAAGTGGCTTTATCGGACTAGATCCGAGGGACTGACGGTTTATTCCTATTTAAGTGTGGTCTAGCCTCTAAGGCGGGACTTAGGCACTTAAGTTGGAATAATTCGGGCGGTTCCGCCACATCATAGTCCTTAATTAGCTCGAGACATCTTCTCTGTCTCATATTTAACTCTGACTGGGTGAAAATGTACATTAAACTCTTGTGATCAGTATACATATGACATACATTTCCCAGTTGATAATGATGCCAAATTTTAAGGGCATGAACTACTGCGGCCAATTCCATGTCGTGTGTTGGTAATGTTCCTCATACCGACGCAGATGTCTTGAGGCATAAGCTATTACTCGTTCTTCTTGCATCAGAACACATCCAAATCCAATGCCTGATGCATCACAATATATATCAAACGGTTTCTCAATATCCGGTTGACCCAAAACCGGTGCAGTGGCCAGTAATGTTTTCAACTATTCAAAGGCCTCATTGTTTTAGGGTACATGTGGCACTTAAGCTCTCTAAGTTTAACCTTTTTTGAACATTTCTACTAACTTGTTGAGATCATACCTTAGTGCTCATCACACAAGTCCACATGCTTCTAATCCTGGGGAAGATACTCTAACTTAGGATCAAGGGCCTCTTTGACCAAGTCAGATCACCACCCATGTTTGTTTTGAAATTTTTGTCTAGTGGCTGCATCCTAAGTGTATCGTACATAATGAAATGCCAATGCATATGATGTCATGCCAATGTTTTAGTTCTTATAACACCAGGGGTGTTACATATCGGGTGACCCCCGCAGTTGGATCTGGGTTCAACGCTTAGGATTAGATCCAATCCCCCTGAATTAGGACGCAACGATAGCCGCTGGATCCTATATCTACGACTCGAATCCTAAATAATCAAGATCGAATCGTATTCATCGGATCACAGATGGACAGCCAGGGTTCCATTGGATGAAGGGGTAAGATAACTTCTAATCCTAGCCCTTCAAAACAAATCAAACGGCTATGTCGCCTTCTTCTTCCCTAGGCGACCGGGCTCGGCGGCGTAGGTCCTCCCCACGACAAGCCATTGCCGCACACGCCAAAACACGATTCTCGCACCCAAAAGGATGATCTTAGGATGATAATCGAAGCAGAGGAGAAGGCGAGATCAGAGGGAAACACCATACCGCAAGTGGTGGCGTGGATTCCCGCGGCCACGACAACGCGCGGATCCCTCGTCGGCGTGGATCATCGGTGAGAAATTCCCCGTCGATCCAAGCTGCCCTTGCGCAAGAGGCTCCTTCAGTGCAACTCTTGCTTTCCGTCAAGACACACCCACCCAACTCCGGCCACCAAGATGCCATGTGGGCGAGTAATCCGACGGCGCACCCGATCTATAACACCCTGAATTTTGGGGTATAAAATTTCTTTCTAATGATCACCCAAATTCATGTGTTACTCTTCTCTCTCTCACCCTAGGTTCCATCTCTCTCTAGATTCCCTCTCCCTTTTCCCTTTTTAGTAGAATTGGCTTAATTAAGGAGGGTTTAATTATTTATTTTTGCCAAAGCACTATGGGTCATGACATGTTGCATCATGCTGAGCTTAAATATTCTTTGAAGTGTTGCACTTGTTTGAATTAATTTGAATTTGTAACCTAATTTGAATTTGGAATTGAAAACCCCAGAGAAAAGAAATAGAAAAGGAATTAGAAAATTCAGAGAAAAAGAAAAAGGAAATGCAGCCCAGCCGGCCCAACTTGGCCCAGCCAGGCCGCGCGCCCACGCCGCATGACAGGTGGGATCCACCCGTCAACAGCAGCTTCCTCTCCCGCGCGCCCTCTCCCTCTCGCTCGCTGCTCAGTGGGGCCGAGCTATCGGCGCCGGTTTCTCAGCCCGCGCGCCCCTCCACTCTCTCTGTTGCGTGGGCCCGCTCTGCCAGGTGCTGAGCTGTTGCCCCGCGTGCCCCTCTTCTCTCTCGTTGTGCCGTGGGCCTTCCCTGTCAGTTCTGCCCTCCCCGCGCTCGCCATGGGCTGGCGCGTGCGCACTCGCGCACGTCGCCGGAATTCTCGGCCACGACGCCCGCCCATGCACCTAGCTCCCTTTTTGAGCCTCGCCAGCGCCCGCACTCTTCCACCTCATTTCGCACAGCTCCACCCTCTCTCGCGCTCTGCCCACGCCACCAGACCCCGCTAGAGACCCGCACCCGCTTCCCCGGCCATCCAGCTCGCCGGAGACCGTGCCAAGCCACCCCGAGCTCCGCCACGAGGTGAGACACCTATGCCCGTGCTAAGTTTTCCTTATTTCGCTCTGTGCTTGTCCAATTTTGGTTTCGCTGGTGTTCGGCCGTGGCGGTCCACCGCGCCCGTGCATTGGTCGGCCAATTCGGCCCAGTCCAGTGCCCTGGTGTTAGTCCCTAAGGTACCCCTCCCTCTGCTGAAGCTATCCTAGGCCTTAGCACGCCTCAAGCCCCCTCCCCGTGGCCGAAATCCTTCACCGGGGTTCCTCCGGTCCGCCTGAGGCCTTCTCCCCGCTGTTCCCACCTCTCTGTCCTCAGATTTGTGGCCTTTTCCCCGCCATTGAGTTCGTCGTAGCCTTCTCTCCCTCTCTGCCCAATCCCGGCGACCCTGGAGCCACCCTAGCACGTGCCTGCCCCAACTCTGGTAACCTCACCACCGCGGAGAGGAGCAGCACCGCCCACAGTCGTTCAGCCCTCCCTGGACTGATTCCCTCCCATTCGATCTTGATCGCATGGCCCAGATCGCGGATACCGCTTCACGCACGCGCACCCTATGCCCTTGGCCCACCTGTCAGCGCCGTGTCCCCTGGCACTGGGCCCGCTCAGTCAGTGTGCTCTCCCTCTCGGTCGCTGATGCCCCCTGGCTCGCCTGTCAGCGCTCGACCGCCCGCGCGTGCGCCCTCGGCCGCAAATCTAATCTCGGCCATCGATTTCTGAACTAATGGTTGGAATCACCCGATACCCCTTCGCACGGTAGTTTTATTAAAGAGACCCTCGGTTTGTTTAGAATCAACTCGTCGTCCCTATTTTCGCGCGTAGGCCCCTGCAATCTTGCAGATTGAACCCTGGACTTCTAAATATTCACAGAATTAGCCCTAATTTCCTATTTTGAATTCCCAAACTTGTTTATTTCATATATTTTGCATTTGAACTCCAAATTTAGTGATTCAAACTGCAAAATGTTCATAGGATTATTCTCTATTTAAATAAATTAGTTTCAGTTACTTTCTGCACATCCTAATTTTTATGGGTAACTATGAACTAGTACATGTATAGAATTGTTTATTTAATAAAATAAATAAAAAGAAAACCCTAGGGATTAAAGTATGGTTAATCTTGTCAGATTAATAATGTGTATTACATGAATTCATCTCTGGTCTAACTTTTAGGTCACAATAAAATAGATTGAACTAGGTTATGTAATTATGGACAACACTTAAAGAATAATCTATTTTCTAAATGAAGTTAGTTCATGTTATACTTTGATCTCATTATTCCTTATTTAATATTGCGCCTTTTTGAGATGTATTCCAATGCTTGTACATGTTTGGTGTGCTATTCATTTGTACTTTCCAAATGTATTGAAAGCATGTTCCCTTTATTTAGACAACGAGCAGTCTGAGGTTCCTGATGTGTTGTTGGAGACCTCCCTGAGCAACAACCTGGTGAAGGCAAGTGTCCTCTGACCTATTATGCCCTATTTACTTTATAATTCACTGTCCCACATTACTTTATGAAACCTAAGGATTGACTAGTTTGTATTTACCTTATCTTTGTTTACTTTTTTGGGTTATCTTGGTTAGCTTTATGCTATTGCTTTAACTTAATCAATGAACATGATGTGACTATTTATGATACGATGTTGTTATCCCAATGATGATATTGTGATACCTTAGGGGCTCAGGCCTTTTTCCTAAGTACCTCTCCGTAAGGACCTGTTCATGGAGTGACCACCCGGGATAATAGTACAACCATGAGGGTGGAATGGGACGCCCTTAGCTAAATAATTAGATGAACCTGGGGGTGTAGTTGACTTTGTCGGAGGGTTGCCAACGGGGGCTGGGGCGTAGTGCTCGCTCTGCCAAGGGGGGGGGGGGTGTAGAGGTTCATTCGATTTGGTTTTTGTTAGTCACCCACCTTGGGGAGGTGTACTGCGTTTGTACGACTGGCGACACCTAACGAGCAGCTATGCACCAGGGGAGTCTTTATAAAGGCTACGTAGTGAAACCTTGCCGACTCACCTTGGTAGTGTTTGAGGATTTGATCGACCTGAGGCAGAAAGGGATCAAGACTTGTGGGTAAAGTGTACAACCTCTGCAGAGTGTTAGAAACTAGTATATCAGCCGAGCTCACGGTTAAGAGCAGACTTGGTATCCTCTTTGATTAGAAGAACTTTGGATACTTTTATGATGATGGTTAATAATGATGTTATAAATCTGATCTCTGGTATTTCCTCTTTTGAGGGAGTACTTTTGGGTAATAACTGGGTTTATTACTAAAACTTGGCTCTACTAATAATAATAAATACTTGACTAACCTAAAAGAAACTGCTTAACCTCTACCCCACATACAGCTAGTCCACTTTAGCCAAACAGGACATTTGCTGAGTACGTTGATGTGTAGTCACCCTTGCTTTACAAACCACCCCACCCAGGTTGTCCCCACTGTACTTAGTGCTCAGGAGGTGATGGTGACAACATGGAGGAATTCTAGGAGTTTTAGAACTACAATGAGTTCTAGTTCTTTCTTAGTGGCAAACCCCCAGTCGGTTGCCTGTGTAGGCTTAGTATCTATGTTTCGTTTCTCCGCACTTTGATATTTATGTTGAATAATGGTTATGTATTAAACTCTGTGGATGTATTGGACATCTTGTTGTAATAAAGTACCTTTCCGCTATTTATTTGAAGCATTGCGTGATGATGTTCAATTATGTAATCACTGTGTACGTGAGTGTCTGATCCTAGCACGTACATGGTTCGCATTTGGTTTGCCTTCCAAAACCGGGTGTGACATAAGTGGTATCAAAGCCTTGTTGACTGTAGGACCGCTAACCTAGACTAGAATGGTCACCCTAAGGACTATAGACCCCTATTCTTACCATGATCTTTAGAGTCATTTCAAAAGTTGGTCATCTTGACCAACTCTATGTTATTTACTTATCTCAAAAGTTTTGTCTCACTTTTCTTTCTGTTTACTTTCTGGTCTCATAGTTCTACTCTTATGCTTGTGCTTACGATGTCTTTTGTAGATGGCTCATCTTAGGTGCACTGCACATAAGTCTGTGATCCCCTTTTTGCCTTCTCGCCTGGCGGAGCGTCCACTGCGTCGCATGGTGCCAGGTCAGTCCAGTCACCTGGAGAGACTGCATCGTCGCCTGCACGAGGAGCAGGAACGCCGTCGCCGGGAGCAGGAGCAGCAGGACTCTTCCCCCTCGCCTCAGTAAGAGGTGGAGTCTGAGTGGCCGCCTTCCCCAGCACCTCAGCCAGAGATGCCCCATGCACCACCATAGGGCATCTTGGCTGCTGAAGGAGACCCTGACGGAGATGGAGACGACGATGACGCCAGTGGCAGTTCGAGCCACGGCACAGAGCTCTCGGAGGAGCCGGAGCCGGAGGGATGGATCAATAGATCCATCACTCGTGACACCGCTCGCGGGTGTCACTTCCACGATGCTCTCGACACCTTACTGCGTTGGGCCTTCGACCGACACACTTGGTCCATCGAGTACCATTGCTTAGTCTACTAGCATCGTCGCGGGTTATACCCGAACCAGTGTGAGGCTACTTGCTCGGTGTGTCATCCGTATGATGATCTCCGGGGTGCAGAGGCCTTCCTAAAGCACTATTCTATTACTGAGATGGATACTGCTGAGGCAGCCATGCAAGATGCAGCATGACGGGCACTTTCTCAGTATTGCTCATTGTTCAGCGGGGTAGCTGATGGCCTTGACCTGAAGTACTACCCTCGTCATCCGACCGGTAGTGCTGGAGGTGTGATTGTCTCGCCAGTTGGTGAGGGCAATCCCAGGCTAAACAGCATGGTCAACTTGGCCGTCGTGCTCAACATAGAGTTGGACCACGCCCTTGATGAGTTGGGCAAGGTTCGGGTAGAGGTTGCGGAATTGCGTGCTGAGTGCGCAGCATGCCACTATCTGGATGGTGGTTCTCCCGCTGTGGCGGAACCACCTGAATTATTCCAACTTAAGTGCCTGAGTCCCGCCTTAGAGGCTAGACCACACTTAAATGGGAATAACCCGTCAATCCCTCAGATCTAGTCCGACGAGGCCACTGACAGGATCAAGTACCACAATCCCACTCGATGGTGAGTCGCAGAGCAAATACAATAAAGCATAAAACCATACATTAAGGAGTATTAGATTATTACATCATCATCGGAGTTCTTGCAAAAGTAGTCAGTACTGTTCGAAGTGCAGCGAAATGAAACTAACGATAATTAAACGGAGAGATAGGGAAGCCAGTCCCATCACTCCTCATGCTCCTCCTCAGCCGAGGCAGGATCCCACTCGACTGTCCAACCCGGTGGCAAGATGAACGGCCAAGTCACTCCAGCAACCATGTCCTCCAAAGAACCTGTAAAATTATGCCACAAGCAAGGCTTAGTATACTAATACTCAGCTAGACTTACCCGGTGTGAGGAGTCTACTCCTCTACCTCTAGACATGCAGCTGTTTGGCTGTGGTTTTGGTTGCTAAAAGCACTAGCTGAGTTTATAAATCAAGTTTTAGCTTTGTCAAGTTTTAGTGTGACTCTTTTAAGACTAGAGGTGTACTATCTACTCATTCATGGTAGCAAGCAATTTAGCAATCAACATCTTTGTCACATCATCACATTTCCACTTGTTACTCAATGCAGTACAATGGATCAAGTAGTCTCATTAGCTGCGAGAAGCAGATGATTCGAATCGAGTTTTTATCCTTGCAAGGTAAACCTAAACACACGACGTGGCGAGGCACTCCGTCCCCACACACATCAACCGTCCCCATCGATTCCCTGGCAACAGATCAGGGCTCACCGCCTTGGTGTACAATGCCTCACTGACCCCGACTGCCGTCGTGTAGTGACCGCACTTGTACCCACCATAACCGGAATGGGAGACCACGTCTCAGGTCGCGTGAGGGGCAAAGTCTGCGGGTAGGTTCAATCAGGTACTAGGCTTACCGATTTACCATATTTCTCGGCATATGTTTAGTACATTCAAACGCTTGACACAAGTATCCGCACGTTAATCCTTATTCCAATTTCATCTCGTAGACCACGCATCCCCATGGATCCGTGTCCACAGACCAATCATCAGTATGATATGAAAGTGGGTACAACCAATTCCTAACCTCGCGCGAGTGCTAGAAAAATCACTCGACTTCTACCGAGATCCCTAATTAGCAAGCAGCTACTCGACCTAGCATACTAGTATCCATCTCAAAAAGGATTCCTGAGTTCATGCAACTAGGGTTTCACTCAACTCCTACACTTAAGTGCACAATACAAGCCTACAAACAATAAGTGTAGTAAAATAACATATAGAACAGGTTATGCATAAACCGGGGTTTGCCTTCCAAAGCTGTGGCTGGCAGATCCTCTGGTGCAGGCTCTGGTGCTAGATCCGGGGCTACCTCCTGAGCAGCTCCTTGCTCCGGCACGAGGACGTACTCTCCGTCAGCGAGGTTGCAGTCTATCGAATGCAATGAATAAGAATATGCATGTCATGTTTATGCAGAATTTAACAACATTATGCTAAAGGAAGAAAAACTAAGTTAGTTAGTAACTTAGGGTTTCTTGGTCGTACGTGGCTTTTAGTGGTTTATGCTTATCACTCTAGGTTTGGGTTTTGTTAGGGATAAGCATGGTGGATTTGTGACTTGGATTTCCCTTAAATGTTTTAGTAGACTTTTTAAGGGATTTTGCTGGTTGGGTTAAAATGACATTACTCTCATTGTTAATTTCGTCTTTCTTTTTCTATTTATGAATTCTAGGGTGGGTTTGAACTACAACAGTGATTTAACCTATTCCAAAAATTTTGTAAAAATTACAGTGGGTTACTATTGGTCACTATAGTCTGTTTTATGAATTTGAGGTCCAGAATAAAAAGAGCATGCTTTGGACAAAAATAACAAAAGTTGGGCAAAGGGGGTCACTTTGCACTACAACCCTTAACTAGGTGTCGGTTCTGTCCTAAAGGTCATTTTTGTTGGTATCTAACAGTAGTCATATGCTTCTGTGCCAAAAATCACAGAAGGTTAATTGGTGGTTATTTAGTTGTGATTTTCTAAAGTTTTATGCCAAAAAGGTGCTTATAACTAACTTGTCCTTTGAAAAATATCAAACAACAGATTTCATATTTTTCCTATGTTCATAATAACAACCCATTAGTTATCCCAAGGTTTGGGGTGTTTTCTCCTTAAGGTTATTTTTCTAGAGTTTTTCTAAGTTTTCCGTGTTTTCTTAAATTAAAAGGTATCCCAATTATTTTATACTAAACGAGGGTATAATAAATTTTTCTAGTGAACTATATAACTTAGGCATGCTAGGAAAAATATAGTTGCTCTCTAGTTTCCTTTTTTAAACCCTTTTCTTAATTTTCCTAAGTTTGAGCATAAACAAGCTTTAGTGAATAAATCCTCCTTAATCTAGTATACTGGGGTGTTTATTAATTTTAAACAGGATAACCACTAGGTTAGGGTCTCCACTATTTTTATCAACCCTGGTCTAACAATATTTCTATTTTTTTCCTTTATTAATGAACTTTGGGCAGTTTTCTTATTTAATTCCAAACTCTGTAAAACATTACAGGAACTGTGGGGTTTATGATTTTTGCCAGATTGTTTATATTTCACAAAGTCCAGCAAAACTGGTTTGACCAATTTTGGATGATTATTCTTCAAGTTATGCATTTATTAAGTTCTGTGTGATATTTAAAGAAAAATAAATTCGAAAATGGAAAAGAATACATGTTTGCGCTGAGGCCCCTGGGTTTTCTCTCCCTCTTCTCTCACAAAACAGTCCTCGGTCTACTATTGGCATGGGTCACTGACATTGCACAAAACCCCCTAGACCTAGCCGAAATCTAACCCGCGCTCCCTGGCCGGCTTAAACAGTACCCGCAGTATAGATTACGGCGGCGAGGCTTACCGACGGCAGTAGAGCTCCAGCGGGGTGGTCAGTGACGTCGAGGAGGTCACGACGGTCACGTCGGTGTGCGGGTCGGCGTCGGAGGTGGTCGGAGCTACCCTGGCCACGAGCACAGGCGGCGGGGGTCATCGGCGGCTCCTGTTCCGGCCAAACCACGACGGTATAGTTCAATTAAAGTGCACGAGGAGCTCCACGGGGTGACGTAGAGGCCATGCGCGCAACGAATTGGGAAATGGTGCAGGGGCTTACCCGGTCCACGTGCGCCGGCGGGGTTTTGAACTCCGGCGAGCACGATTGCGCTATTCCGGTGGCGCAGGTCCTCGGTTCAAGTTTGTGCAAGCTTCACGGCCTCCCAGGGGAGCTATCCGAGGGCTTGGATCGAACGGAGGAGGGCGGGAAAGGGGTTGGCCACGGTGGTTGCCCTCGGGCGGCTCGGGCGGGTCGCGGGGAGGTCGCCGGAGCTATGGGCGAGCTCGGGGGAGTTAGGCGTGGTACGGAGGAGGCAACAGGGAAGACAACCGGGCTCTGGACGGGCTTTATAGCCGTGGCACGGGTGTGGTCAGGGCGGCCGCGGGCGCGCGGGGGTTCTCGCACGGGCGTGCTCTGAGCGCGCCCCCGAGTGTCAGCCCGCGTCGAACATGTGGGAGCTCGCTTCTGCCATGGTTCAACGGCGGATATGAGCACCTTAGCGTGCGTATCTTGGCAAAACCACTGTGTACGGTCTCTTCCCTGCTCCATATCCTACCTTTTTGCTGTGAGTTCCAAGCCAAGATATGGTCGGGGTAGGGAGATAGAGGGGTGAGAAGTTGCCTATGTCATAGTTGTCCAAACCGGGACAAAAGCTATGCCAAGTCATGTCAAATGACTTAGGGTAGGGGTCAACTTTCTCCAGGGCATTTTAGAGGTAATTTGGCGCCACTTTGTCAATTGGGTCGAAATGTTTTGAAGTTTGAAAGAGGGTGAACATGTGTGATCTTTGGCCAAGGGTTGGTTTTGAACTTAGAAAAAATCCTGATTTTTCTTTTGTGCTCAACCCTTGGGTGAACCTTTTGGGGCTTTTCTGAATTCTTTTTGGGGTCACTTTCTTACTATTAATTGTAGGGTATTAAGGGTACTACAACTTTTATAAATGGCCCAAGTCAAGATTATGAGGTTTTCATAACTTTTTGGTCACCCTTACTCATAGTGCTTCTCTTGTCAAAAGGGGGTTTGAATTAGGGTTTGGGTAAAACTCCCCATTATGTGTGCAAGATAAGTTAGGGTATGGCATCTAAGATGGGTTGCACATGCTTAGGACCTTGGGTCCCAAGATTGGGGTGCTTTGCTCTATTTCAACCACATGTGATGATGGGCTTGGCTTGTGTAGCCTTAAGTGAAAAACCCTAAGTAACACCTGAGGTGTTACACCCGCCCGTGTCGGGATTCAACACCCTTACCATTCACCGCCCCGTGTTCGCTTCGACTATGGTACCCCAGACTGCAGGACCCAGATAGATTTGGATCCATAGATCGACAGAGTCGGAGTCTACAATAATGCTTAATTTAGTGTCTTAAGTTCAGTGTCTTAGTCCATTCAGTCTTAGTTAGAGTTAGTTTGCTTATTTTATCTTGGATGCTTGTTATGATGGACATGTAATGAAGTTGGATCTTTGTAATGATTGTCACCAAGGTGTGGGTATCCCCTGCAACTTGGTGTAGTTATTAATAAAGTCAGTTATTTAGTTGGGTAATCCATTTATTTCCACTTTCCTATTTATCTGAGAAGATGTCAGTGAAGATGGTCATTTGTTCAGTGCTATGAAGATTTTCTATACATCTTTTCTTATGCTGAAAGACTGCAGAGTCAGATTTTATATATGTGTGTGATTTCTACAAATGTCTGAGAACAGGCGCAGAGGTGTGAGGCGTGCTCAGCCAGAACAGCAGGCACCCCAAGAGGATGCAGCTCAGCAGCAGCATTTGCCACCGCCTCCACCGATGACCATTGAACAGATGTTCATGATGCAGACACAAGCAGTTCAGGCAATCAAACAGACCCTAGCAGCGATGCAGCAGGTGCAGCAGCAGCCACCACCGCCTAAGCCTTAGGTGCAAGTTCAGATGCCACAAGTGCCCAGATACAAGCGGGCATAATTTATGAGGGGCCATCCCCCAGTCTTTGCCCGCTGATCCCATGGATGTAGAAGATTGGCTGCGTACCGTGGACCGTGAGTTGCACACTGCCTAGTGCAACGATCGTGAGAAGGTGTTGTACGGTCCCCGACAGCTGAGGGGAGCAGCCCAGTCTTGGTGGGAGTCTTACCTTACCACCCATGCCAACCCTGAAGCCATCACTTGGGAAGAATTCAGGGACAACTTCCTTCGCTACCATGTGCCCGAGGGACTGATGATACTAAGGAAGGAAGAGTTTCTCGCCTTGAAGCAAGGTCCCCTGTTCGTTAGTGAGTACATGGACAAGTTTCTACAGCTGTCATGTTATGCCCCAGAAGATGTCAACACGGATGTCAAGAGGCAGTACCGCTTCTTGAGAGGATTGGTTGATCCCCTCCACTATCAGCTGATGAACCACACCTTCCCTACCTTCCAGCATCTGATCGACAGAGCAATCATGACTGAAAGGAAGCGTCGGGAGATGGAGGACATGAAACGCAAGATTGGTGGATCTCAGGTCGGGAGTAGCAGCCGTCCTCACTACTCAGGCAACCCACCTCAACCATTCAAGCAAGGTCACCAGCACCAGCACCAACATCAGCGTCAGAACCAGCAGCAGCAGTACCCGAGGTAGTTTTCTTAGCAGCAGCAGTACTGTCAGAATAACCAGCAAGGAGGAAATCAATACCAGCGTCAGAGCAATCAGGCAGCCCATCTTCCTGCCCTAGCAACCAACTAGAACAACTAAGCAGCGTCAGCGCAAGGAGGAAGTCGTGCATGTTTCCACTATGGGGAACAAGGCCATTAGACGAATCATTGCCCAAAGAAAGCAGCTCAGCAGCAGCCAACTCCCAATGCCCTAGTGAGATAGAATGCAATGCAGCAAGGAGGCAACAACCGTGGGCAGCCTTGTGCCCAGTATAGAATGGTGAACCATTTGTAGGCCGACACAGTCAAGGAGACTCCAGGAGTGGCACTAGGTATGTTTTCAGTCGAGTACCATTATGCAAATGTCTTATTTGATACTAGAGCAACGCATTCTTTTGTGACTACATCATGGGTAGAATTACACAATATGTCAGTAGCACCTATGTATCCACCTATGAGGGTTAGTTCAATTGGTGGAAGAACCCAAACAGATAGATTTTACCCTAGTGCAAGAGTTCAAATAAGGGGGATAGAGTTTTGCGCAAATCTAATAGTTATGGGTAACCAGGATACAACTATAGATGTCATCCTAGGGATGAATTGGCTAACCAAGTATCAAGCCAGTCTTAGCTGTGACAAGAGAACAGTGAAGTTAGTGTCCCTACCTGTAACGTCCTGAATTTGGGGGTAGATTTTTTTCTTCTTTTCTCTCACCAAATTCGGGCGTTACTCTCTTTTCTCTTTTCTGTTTCGCTCCTTCCTCCCAATTTCAAACCCATATAGTGACGGTGTCCGTGTCATGTATAAACCAAAAACCAAAGTGTCATGGGTGTTGCATCAACTCCCGCGCAACAACTTCCCTCTCTCTCTTCCACCTCTCTCTCCCTGTGGTGCCCTAGGAATTGGAGACGGCGATCACCGGAATTTGGACCCCGAGGTGAGCTCCCCTCCCCTCCCCTTCTCCTCTCTCTCTCCCTCTCCCTCCTCTTCTTCCTCCCCCGCGCGCGCCCTCCCTTTCCCCTGCTCGCGCGCGCCCCTGCCCTTCCCCGCTCGCCGGCAGCGTGGCCCGCCCCGCCCCTCCCCTGCGCGCGGCGGCGCTCGCCTGCCCCGGCCTCCCCCCGCGGCGGTGCTCGCCCCCCCCCCCCTCCTCTCCGTCCGGCGGCGCCTCGGCCCCGCCCCCTGCTCGCTCGGCGTGGCCCCTGCGCGTGCGCGCAGCCCCGGCGCGGCTCGCCCGCGGCCTTGGCGCGGCGGCGCGGTTCGCCCGCGGCCTCGGCGCGTGCGCGCGGCCTTCGGCCCCTGCGCGCGGCATCCCGGCCCCGTCGCGGCTCGCGTGGCCTTGTTGGCCCCTAGCGCGTTCCCGCGCGCGCAAAACCCACGCGCGCGGTGATTTTTTTGGTTGTAGTTAATTCTCAAACTCCGTTAGTTAACGTGCTGCGTCGCGCGCTTCGTCGCGCGACGAATTTGTCTAATTTCAGATTCTATTAATGTGCTGCGTCGCGCGCTTTGTCGCGCGACGATTCTTTTAGTTTAAATTTATTAAAGTGTTGTGTCGCTCGCTTCGTCGCGCGACGATCTATTTTAATTTCAGGTTGTTTAAGGTGCGACGTCGCGCGTCTAGACGCGCTACGTTCCACTTTAAACTCAACTCTGTTGACATATGCCGTCGTGCGCTTTGTCGCGCGATGCTTAACGTCTCTTTATAATTAATGCAAAGTGTCTCGTTGTGCGCTCGGTCACGCGACGAGTCATTGATTTCTTAATTCGATTTAAGGTGCTATGTCGTGCGTCTCGCCGCGCGACAGTCCTTTTTAATTATATTCATCTGCTTATAATGATTAAACATGAAACATGACTTTACTTTATGCTGAGCGTAGAGTCCAAATTAATTCCCTTCTATTAAGCGAGTGGTTAATTCATAATGATGTAACATGATCGTTTCTCGACTGTTTGTTTCTCTTTCCCTCTTAACCGTAATTGCGAGCCCGCGTGGGACGTCTGTTTACACCGTAACATGGTGTACTGTTCTTTTGTATTAAATATGTGGATGTATGTATGTTTGCGCTCGCATAGAGAACGATCCGGTCGAAGAGCCCGAGGAACTCACAAGAGAAGCCCCTGAGCAGCAGTCGGTTGGTGGAGGCAAGTGTCCTTTGACCTATCTCTGTCCTATTCATCCTTTAATTCACCTCCCGCTGTACACATTTATACTTAAGGATTGACTAGCTTTTGTTATCCATGTCCTTGTTTACCTATTTGGGTCGGATTATTATTGTTTAGCTTTATGCTATTGCTCAACTCTAATCAATGAACATGATGAGATTATATATGATACGCTGTTTTCCCTTCTCTTATTATGATGTTGTACTTGTGGCCTTTAAGGGGGCTCGAGCGGTTTCTCGAGTGCCTCTCCGTAAGGACCTGTTCTATGGATGACCGCCCGGGAAAATAGTGCAACCATGAGGGTGGAGTGGGACGCCCTTAGCTGAATAATTAGAGGAACCGGGGTGTAGTTCGCTTAGCCGTTGTGCCGGCAATGGGGCTCGGTGTATGCGGCTCGCTCTGCCAAGGTTGATTTGTCCCTTGGGGAGGAGTGCGGTACATTTAGGAAACCTAACGGGCGGCTACAGCCCCGGGGAATCTTTGTAAAGGCTACGTAGTGAAACCCTGCATATACACCTTGGTAGTGTTTAAGGGTTTGATCGGCCCGAGGCAAGAGGGAATCACGGCTTGTGGGTAAAGTGCACAACCTCTGCAGAGTGTTTGAAAACTAATATATCAGCCATGCTCGCGGTTATGAGCGGCCAAGGGAGCTCCAATGATTAGTGGTACTTGATCAGAGACATTTTGGTTTACAGATGGCAATGAGACTGATGGTTTTGGTTACGTCTATGGTGCTGGTAAGTGGTATTCTTTCCGTTTGGAAAGGGTACATCGGGCCAATAACTTGGGCTAATGTTAAAACCTGGCTTTCTACTAGTAAATAATAATCTGACCAACTAAAAGCAACTGCTTGACTTACCCCCACATAAAGCTAGTCCACTACAGCCAAACAGGATACTTGCTGAGTATGTTGATGTGTACTCACTCTTGCTCTACACACCAAACCCCCCCTAGGTTGTCAGCATTGCAACCACTGCTCAGGAGAAGATGAAGCTGTGGAAGGAGACTTCCAGGAGTTCCAAGACTACGACGAGTTCTAGGTGTGGGTTAGCGGCAACCCCCAGTCGGCTGCCTGTGAAGGCCGCGGTTATCTATGTTTTGTTTTCGCACTTTGATTTATTGTAAGGACCATATGGACGTCTCAGACATATGATGTAATCGACTATTATTTCCCCTTTTAATACTATTTGAGCACTGTGTGATGATGTCCATGTTATGTAACTGCTGTGTACGTGAATTGCTGATCCTGGCACGTACATGGTTCGCATTCGGTTTGCCTTCTAAAACCGGGTGTGACATAGGTGGTATCAAAGCCGTGCTGACTGTAGGACCGCTAACCTAGAGTAGAATGGTCGTTCTAAGGGCTATAGACCTCTGTCCCTGCCTTGACTTTGGTACCCCTTCAAAAGTTGGTCATACCGACCAAACCTATGTTCTACTGTATATTATACCTTGCTGAAAATTATGTTTTATTCTAATCCTTCATTTATTTATGATTCATTATTTGCTGGTCATATTAATTATGTTCTCACTCTTTTGCTTGCGGTGTCTTTTGTCGACGGCTCGTCTTAGACACACTGCACGAAAGTTCGTCATCCCCTTCTTACCCTCCCGCCTCGCGGAGCGTCCGCTTCGCCGTCCCGTGGCCGGTAAGTCCAGCCACTTGGAGAGACTGCACCACCGCCTGCATGAGGAGCAGGAACGTCGACGACAGGAGCAGCAAGGCTCTTCTTTCTCGCTCCAGCAGGAGATAGAGTCTGTGAGGAGCTGCTCTCCTGTGCTTCCCCTGGAGGCGCCCCCTGCACCATCACTGGGCGCCCCAGCCCCTGGAGTAGCTGCTGGAGGAGACCCAGACGACGGAGGTGGCGACGACAGCCCGAGCCACGACATCGACTTCTCTGCTGACCATGAGCCGGAAGGATGGGTTGCTCGACCCATCACTCGCGACGCTGCTCGCGGGTGTCACTTCCACGATGCGCTCGACACCCTGCTACGTCGGGCACTTAACCGGCATACTTGGTCCATCGAGTATCGCTGTGTGGTCTACCAGCATAGTCGCGGGGTCTACCCGGACCGCTGGGAGGCGACCTGCTTGGTGCGCCATCCAGAGAACAGTCTCCAGGGTGCAGAGGCCTACTCAGAGCACTATTCTATCTCTGAGCGGGACTCAGCTAAGGCAGCCATGCAAGATGCTGCACGGCGTGCGCTTTCGCACTACTGCTCGATTCTCGGTGGGCTAGCTGACAGTCTCGACCTGAAGTATTACCCCCGCCGTCCATCTGGCAGCACAGGATGCGTGATTGTTTCACTTGCTGGCGAGGACAATCCTAGGTTGAGCAGCACAGTCAACCTAGCCGCCATGCTAAACACGGAGCTGGACCATGCACTAGACGAGCTGAGTAGGGCTCGTGCTGAGATCGCCCTGCTGCGGGCTGAGCGCGCGGAACGTCGTCACCTGGATGATGGTTCCCCCGCTCCCGTTGGGACTCAGCACCCATACCGCTCACCTCGGCATGGACGCCAGTCTTATGGCAATCCCGACTGCAAGACCAGGATAAATCTAGAACCATAGATCGCTAGAGTCGGATCTTGTAATTAATACAAAATATATACGTAGAAGCTACAGTCTTAGCATTAGTCTCGCTTCTAGTTAGTCTTAGTTAGACAGGGTAGTTTGCTATATCCTGTGCATTTATGTTTGTCATGATGAACTATGTTTGGTTTGGATCTTTGTAATGACTGTCACCAGAGTGTGGGTATCCCCTGCATTATGGTTTACCTGTTATATGTTAATGGAGTTAGTTATATAGTTGGGAAACCTTTTATTCCACTTTCCTCTTCATCTGAGAAGTTGTGTTGGTCTGTGTTGGAGATCAGTGAAGATGCTCATCTGTTCAGTGCTGTTGAAGAATTCTATACTCTTTTCTTATGCTGCAAGATTTGCAAGATCAGTTCTGATGTGTGGTTGCATTCTGCAGATGTCAGAGAATAGGCGCAGAGGAGGAAGGCGTGCTCAGCAGGAGCGAGCCGCTACAAAGGATGAGGTACCCCAGCAGCAGCACCTGACGCCCCCGCCCCCGATGTCCATCGAGCAGATGTTTCTGATGCAGACTCAGGTGGTTCAAGCCATCGGTCAGACTCTAGCCGCCATTCAGCAGCAGCAGCAGCAACAGCAGCAGGCTCCACCTCAGCCTCAGATGCCTCAGATGCCCAGAGATAAGCGTGCTGAATTCATGAGAGGTCATCCCCCAACGTTTGCTCACTCTTCTGACCCCATGGATGCTGAAGGTTGGCTGCGCACTGTGGAGCGGGAGTTGCATACCGCTCAGTGTGATGATAGGGAGAAAGTCTTGTATGGTCCCCTGTCTGTTGAGAGGAGCAGCCCAATCATGGTGGGAGTCTTATCTCGCCACCCATGCCAACCCCGACGCCATCACTTGGGAAGAGTTCAGAGGTAGCTTTCGTCAGTACCATGTTCCTGCAGGTCTGATGACAGTGAAGAAGGAGGAGTTCCTGGCCCTTAAGCAAGGGTCATCATCTGTCAGTGAGTACCGAGACAGGTCTCTGCAGTTGTTCCGCTATGCTCCTGAAGATGTCAACACCGACGCCAAGCGACAGTACCGTTTCTTGAGAGGCTTAGTTGACCCTCTGCACTATCAGCTGATGAATCACACCTTCCCGACATGCCAGCACCTGATTGACAGAGCAATCATGACATAAAGGAAGCGTAAAGAGATGGAGGATCGTAAGCGCAAGATCAGTGGACCCCAGCCTGGAAGCAGCAGCCGCCCTCGTTTCTCAAGCAACCAACCTCAGCAGTTCAGGCAGAACCAGCGTCCCCCTCAGCAGCGTCAGCAGTTCCAAAGGCAGTACCCTCAGCACCAGTATCAGAACCGTCAGGAGGTCAGTTTCAGAGGCAGAATCAGCAGGCACCTCGTCTTCCTGCCCCAGCAAACCAGCAGAACAGTCAGGCAGCACCAGCTCAGGTTGGAAACAGAGCATGTTTCCACTGTGGAGAGCAAGGCCACTGGGTGATGCAATGTCCGAAAAAGGCAGCCCAGCAGCAGTCAGGCCCCAATGCCCCAGCTAAGCAGAATGTGTCTCAGCCTGGAGCAGGCAACCGCTCTCAGCCGCGTTACAATCATGGAAGACTGAACCACTTGGAGGCTGAAGCAGTTCAGGAGACCCCCGACATGATAGTAGGTACGTTCCCAGTCGACTCCCATATTGCAGAAGTGTTATTTGATACTGGAGCAACGCATTCTTTCATTACTGCATCATGGGTAGAAGCACATAATCTTCGAATTACTACCATGTCAACCCCCATTCAAATTGACTCAGCCGGTGGTAGAATTCGAGCCGATGGCATTTGTTTGAATGTAAGTGTGGAAATAAGGGGGATAGCGTTTCCCGTTAACCTTATAGTAATGGGTACTCAGGGAATAGATGTCATCCTAGGGATGAATTGGCTAGATAAGTATCAGGCAGTTATCAGTTGTGATAAAAGGACAATCAAGTTGGTGTCCCCACTAGGAGAGGAAGTGGTGACCGAGTTAGTCCCGCATGAGCCGAAGAGAGGAAGTTGTTATCAGATGGCTGTCAATAGCAGTGAAGCAGACCCAATTGAGAGTATTAAGGTTGTGTCTGAATTTCCAGATGTGTTTCCAAAGGATTTACCGGGTATGTCACCAGAGCGGAAAGTTGAGTTTGCCATAGAGCTTCTTCCTGGAACCGCCCCCATCTTTAAGAGAGCTTACCGAATATCCGGACCAGAGTTGGTTGAGCTTAAGAAGCACATCGATGAGTTGTCAGAGAAAGGTTACATCCGGCCAAGCACCTCGCCTTGGGCCGCCCCTATCCTATTTGTGGAAAAGAAAGATGGCACCAAAAGGATGTGTATCGATTATCGAGCTTTGAATGAAGTCACGATCAAGAATAAGTACCCTTTGCCCAGAATAGAAGATCTGTTCGACCAGTTGAGAGGAGCCAGTGTGTTCTCCAAGATTGATCTGAGGTCGGGTTATCATCAGCTCAGGATTCGACCTTTGGACATTCCGAAGACGGCATTCATTACCAAGTATGGTTTGTATGAGTTCACTGTGATGTCTTTTGGTTTGACAAATGCACCGGCCTTCTTTATGAATCTGATGAACAGTGTGTTCATGGATTATCTTGATAAGTTTGTGGTGGTATTCATCGATGACATTCTGATTTATTCTCAAAGCGAAGAAGAGCATGCAGATCATTTGAGGATGGTATTGCAGAGATTGCGAGAGCACTAGTTGTATGCAAAGTTGAGCAAATGTGAATTCTGTATCAATGAAGTCCTGTTCTTGGGTCACATAATCAACAAAGAAGGATTGGCTGTGGATCCGAAGAAAGTGGCAGACATTCTGAACTGGAAAGCGCCAACGGATGCTCGAGGAATCAAGAGCTTCATTGGAATGGCCGGATATTATCGGCGATTCATTGAAGGGTTTTCGAAGATTGCGAAACCAATGACAGCGTTGCTAGGCAACAAGGTTGAGTTCAAGTGGACCTAGAAATGTCAAGTGGCCTTTGAAGCGCTGAAAGAGAAGTTGACAACAGCGCCTGTCCTAGTCTTGCCTGATGTGCACAAGCCCTTCTCTGTGTACTGTGATGCTTGTTACACAGGTTTGGGATGCGTATTGATGCAAGAGGGAAGAGTTGTGGCTTACTCGTCCCGACAGTTGAAGGTTCATGAGAAGAATTACCCAATCCATGATCTAGAATTGGCAGCAGTGGTTCACGCACTGAAGACATGGAGGCACTATCTGTATGGACAGAAATGCGATGTTTACACGGACCACAAGAGTCTGAAGTACATATTCACTCAGTCAGAGTTGAATATGAGGCAGTGAAGATGGTTGGAGTTGATCAAAGACTATGAGTTGGAGATTCATTACCATCCAGGCAAAGCGAACTGTAGTGGCAGATGCTTTGAGCAGGAAGAGTCAAGTAATTCTGATGGTCGCTCGTCCGATGCCTTATGAGTTGGCCAAAGAGTTTGACAGGTTGAGTCTCGGATTTCTAAATAATTCGCGAGGAGTCACAGTTGAGTTGGAACCTACCCTGGAGCGGGAAATCAAAGAAGCACAGAAGAATGATGAGAAGATCAGTGAGATCCGGCGACTGATTCTAGATGGCAGAGGCAAAGATTTTCGTAAAGATGCAGAAGGTGTGATATGGTTCAAAGACCGCTTGTGCGTTCCCAATGTCCGATCCATTCGGGAGTTGATTCTCAAGGAAGCTCATGAGACTGCTTATTCGATTCACCCTGGTAGTGAGAAGATGTATCAGGATCTGAAGAAGAAATTCTGGTGGTTCGGAATGAAGAGGGAAATTGCAGAGCATGTGGCTATGTGCGATAGTTGTCGAAGAATTAAGGCAGAGCACCAGAGACCAGCTGGATTGTTGCAACCGTTGCAAATTCCTCAGTGGAAATGGGATGAAATTGGTATGGATTTCATAGTCGGATTGCCTCGCACTCGAGCCGGCTACGATTCCATTTGGGTAGTAGTGGACCGCTTGACCAAGTCAGCCCACTTCATACCAGTCAAGACCAACTACAGCAGTGCAGTGTTGGCAGAATTGTATATGTCTCGGATCGTTTGTCTTCATGGTGTGCCAAAGAAGATAGTGTCAGACAGAGGAACGCAGTTCACCTCTCATTTCTGGCAGCAGTTGCATGAAGCCTTGGGCACACATCTGAATTTCAGTTTAGCTTATCATCCACAGACAGATGGTCAGACTGAAAGGACCAATCAAATTCTTGAAGGTATGTTGAGAGCCTGTGCGCTGCAAGATCAGTCCGGATGGGATAAGCGATTGCCTTATGCAGAGTTTTCCTATAACAACAGTTACCAGGCCAGTTTGAAGATGTCACCATTTCAAGCGCTCTATGGGAGGAGTTGTAGAACTCCGTTGCAATGGGATCAGCCTGGGGAAAAGCAAGTGTTCGGGCCAGACATTTTGCTTGAAGCCGAATAGAACATCAAGATGGTTCGAGAGAACCTGAAGATAGCGCAATCAAGGCAGCGAAGCTATGCAGACACAAGAAGAAGAGAGCTAAGTTTCGAGGTCGGAGACTTTGTCTATCTGAAAGTGTCACCGATCAGAGGAGTCAGAAGGTTCGGAGTCAAAGGCAAGCTAGCACCCCGCTACATTGGTCCGTACCAAATTCTCTCAAGGTGTGGAGAAGTGGCCTATCAGCTCAGCCTGCCAGAGAATTTGTCTGCTGTGCATGATGTTTTTCATGTGTCTCAGTTGAAGAAGTGCATGCGTGTGCCAGAAGAGCAGTTGCTAGTGGAAGGTCTTGAAGTCCAGGAGGACTTGACCTACGTTGAGAAACCAGTGCAAATCCTTGAGGTTGCAGACAGAGTCACCCGAAGGAAGACCATCAGAATGTGCAAAGTCAGGTGGAATCACCATTCAGAGGAAGAAGCAACCTGGGAGCGTGAAGATGATCTGTTGGCTAAATACCCAGAGCTCTTTGCTAGCCAACCTTGAATCTCGAGGGCGAGATTCTTTTAAGGGGGATAGGTTTGTAACGCCCTGAATTTGGGGGTAGATTTTTTTTCTTCTTTTCACTCACCAAATTCGGGCGTTACTCTCTTTTCTCTTTTCTGTTTCGCTCCTTCCTCCCAATTTCAAACCCGTATAGTGACGGTGTCCGTGTCATGTATAAACCAAAACCTAAGTGTCATGGGTGTTGCATCATGCTGAGGCGCATTTCTTTGTCTGATATCGCGTGTCCGTCTCGCTCTGTCTCAGTTTTCGGTTCGCGATTGGAGCCCGTGTCGTGCGTCTCGGTTTGGGTTGTGCGCGTCGTGGGTTTCGATCCGCGAAGTGGCCCGCCCAACCCAACCCGGCCCGGTCCGGCCCTGCGCGCCCCTGGCGCCCACACCCCCCCATGCGCCCCCCCCTCTTCTCTCTTTCTCATTTGGATCTCCCGCGCAACAACTTCCCTCTCCCTCTTCCACCTCTCTCTCCCTGTGGTGCCCTAGGAATTGGAGACGGCGATCACCGGAATTTGGACCCCGAGGTGAGCTCCCCTCCCCTCCCCTTCTCCTCTCTCTCTCCCTCTCCCTCCTCTTCTTCCTCCCCCACGTGCGCCCTCCCTTTCCCCTGCTCGCGCGCGCCCCTGCCCTTCCCCGCTCGCCGGCGGCGTGGCCCGCCCCGCCCCTCCCCTGCGCGCGGCGGCGCTTGCCCGCCCCGGCCTCCCCCCGCGGCGGTGCTCGCCCCCCCTCCTCTCCGTCCGGCGGCGCCCCCCGCCCCCACCCCGGCCCTCGGCGCGGCGGCGCCCGCCCCCCCTGCCCGCGCGGCGGCGCCTCGGCCCCGCCCCCTGCTCGCCCGGCGCGGCCCCCGGTGCGGCCCCTGCGCGTGCGCGCAGCCCCGGCGCGGCTCGCCCGCGGCCTTGGCGCGGTGGCGCGGTTCGCCCGCGGCCTCGGCGCGTGCGCGCGGCCTTCGGCCCCTGCGCGTGGCATCCCGGCCCCGTCGCGGCTCGTGTGGCCTTGTTGGCCCCTAGCGCGTTCCCGCACGCGCAAAACCCACGCGCGCGGTGATTTTTTTGGTTGTAGCTAATTCTCAAACTTCGTTAGTTAACGTGCTGCGTCGCGCGCTTCGTCGCGCGACAAATTTGTCTAATTTCAGATTCTATTAATGTGCTGCGTCGCGCGCTTCGTCGCACGACAATTCTTTTAGTTTAAATTTATTAAAGTGTTGTGTCGCTCGCTTCGTCGCGCGACGATCTATTTTAATTTCAGGTTGTTTAAGGTGCGACGTCGCGCGTCCAGACGCGCGACGTTCCACGTTAAACTCAGCTCTGTTGACATATGCCGTCGTGCGCTTCGTCGCGCGATGCTTAACGTCTCTTTATAATTAATGCAAAGTGTCTCGTTGTGCGCTCGGTCACGCGACGAGTCATTGATTTCTTAATTCGATTTAAGGTGCTATGTCGTGCGTCTCGCCGCGCGACAGTCCTTTTTAATTATATTCATCTGCTTATAATGATTAAACATGAAACATGACTTTACTTTATGCTGAGCGTAGAGTCCAAATTAATTCCCTTCTATTAAGCGAGTGGTTAATTCATAATGATGTAACGTGATCGTTTCTCGACTGTTTGTTTCTCTTTCCCTCTTAACCGTAATTGCGAGCCCGCGTGGGTCGTCTGTTTACTTACTGCATTCTATTGTATGGTGTAATGTTCTTTTGTATTAAATATGTGGATGTATGTATGTTTGTGCTCGCATAGAGAACGATCCGGTCGAAGAGCCCGAGGAACTCACAGGAGAAGCCCCTGAGTAGCAGTCGGTTGGTGGAGGCAAGTGTCCTTTGACCTAGCTCTGTCCTATTCATTCTTTAATTCACCTCCCGTAGTACACATTTATACTTAAGGATTGACTAGCTTTTGTTATCCATGTCCTTGTTTACCTATTTGGGTCGGATTATTATTGTTTAGCTTTATGCTATTGCTCAACTCTAATCAATGAACATGATGAGATTATATATGATACGCTGTTTTCCCTTCTCTTATTATGATGTTGTACTTGTGGCCTTTAAGGGGGCTCGAGCGGTTTCTCGAGTGCCTCTCCGTAAGGACCTGTTCTATGGATGACTGCCCGGGAAAACAGTGCAACCATGAGGGTGGAGTGGGACGCCCTTAGCTGAATAATTAGAGGAACCGGGGTGTAGTTCGCTTAGCCGTTGTGCCGTCAATGGGGCTCGTTGTATGCGGCTCGCTCTGCCAAGGTTGATTTGTCCCGTGGGGAGGAGTGCGGTACATTTAGGAAACCTAACGGGCGGCTACAGCCCCGGGGAATCTTTGTAAAGGCTACGTAGTGAAACCCTGCCTATACACCTTGGTAGTGTTTAAGGGTTTGATCGGCCCGAGGCAAGAGGGAATCACGGCTTGTGGGTAAAGTGCACAACCTCTGCAGAGTGTTTGAAAACTGATATATCAGCCGTGCTCGTGGTTATGAGCGGCCAAGGGAGCTCCAATGATTAGTGGTACTTGATCAGAGACATTTTGGTTTATAGATGGCAATGAGACTGATGGTTTTGGTTACGTCTATGGTGCTGGAAAGTGGTATTCTTTCCGTTTGGAAAGGGTACATCGGGCCAATAACTTGGGCTAATGTTAAAACCTGGCTTTCTACTAGTAAATAATAATCTAACCAACTAAAAGCAACTGCTTGACTTATCCCCACATAAAGCTAGTCCACTACAGCCAAACAGGATACTTGCTGAGTATGTTGATGTGTACTCACTCTTCCTCTACACACCAAACCCTCCCCCCAGGTTGTCAGCATTGCAACCACTGCTCAGGAGAAGATGAAGCTGTGGAAGGAGACTTCCAGGAGTTCCAAGACTACGACGAGTTCTAGGTGTGGGTTAGCGGCAACCCCCAGTCGGCTGCCTGTGAAGGCCGCGGTTATCTACGTTTCGTTTTCGCACTTTGATTTATTGTAAGGACCATATGGACGTCTCAGACGTATGATGTAATCGACTATTATTTCCCCTTTTAATACTATTTGAGCACTGTGTGATGATGTCCATGTTATGTAACTGCTGTGTACGTGAATTGCTGATCCTGGCACGTACATGGTTCGCATTCGGTTTGCCTTCTAAAACCGGGTGTGACACTACCAGGAGAAGAAGTGTTAGTAGAGTTGGTCTTGTCTAGACCAAGGAAAGGGAGTTGTCACCAAGTCACCGCCCATATTGAGGAGATTGAACCATCAGAGGCTATCAATGTAGTATTAGATTTCCCAAATGTGTTTCCCGAGGAGTTACCAGGTATGCCACCTGAAAGGAAAGTTGAATTCGCTATAGAGCTTGTACCAGGCACCGCCCCTATTTCCAAGAGAGCCTATCCAGTGTCCAGACCAGAGTTGGTGGAACACAAGAAGCAGATTGATGAGTTGTTAGAGAAAGGCTATATCAGACCAAGTACCTCGCCTTGGGCAGCCCCAGTGCTATTTATGGAGAAGGACGGAACAAAGAGGATGTGGATTGACTATAGATCCTTGAATGAAGTTACTGTCAAGAACAAGTACCCCCTGCCTAGAATTGAAGATTTATTCGACCAGTTGAGGGGAGCTATTGTGTTCTCGAAGATAGATCTGAGGTCAGGCTACCACCAGCTCAGAATCTGACCCTCAGAGATACCGAAGACAACATTCATCACCAAGTATGGACTGTATGAGTTCACGGTCATATCATTCGGTTTGACGAATGCGCTAGCTTATTTCATGTACTTGATGAACAGTGTGTTCATGGACTACCTCGACTGTAACACCCCTGGTGTTACCCAAGGCCCTAGCCAAAGAAAGCACACCTATGGCCTCTAATCCAATGTGCAAAATAGGAAGTGAAGGTACTTAAAACCTTAGAACCATGGATAAGATAAGCTAAGTATTGATCATCAAAGGAAAGGAACCCTAGCCTTCATGCAATTTTCACCCATGAACAAAGTTCTAAAACCCTAATTCCCCTCCTAAGCCATTAAACCCTAACCATGGAATCAAAGGGGAAAGAGTGGGCAAATAGCCAAATCACACAAGGGAATCATTACCAATGAAGTATAGTAGCAAATCTACAAAATGTATTAAGAGAAACATTGCAAAAAGGCCCCACAAAAACCCCAAAACATTTCACCAAGTGGGGAGCACACTTAAGCCATTCAAAATATTTCTAAGTCCCAAAACCCACCCTAGCCCAAAGATCAAAGGTGTTCACCTTTGTGCTAGTGCCAAAACCACTTGGACCAACAAGCAAAAAGTACCCAAATCACCCAAGGCACCTCCCTGAAAAATTTGAATTCAAACCGAGGTCGTTTGACATGGTTTGACATCGGTTTTGTCACTGGTGAACAGTGCCGATAGACAGGACTTGGCGCCCGCATATCTCACAAGCTAGGGCATATCTCCCATTGGAACTTACACAAACTAACTAGCCCTAGGTGCCAGGAAGAGATCTTGCACAAGACCCTTGGCGAGATTCGCACGTTTGTGCCCCCTGCAGGCGCTTGAACAAGGGCAGAAACAAACGCACACGTGTTCGACGGATTCTGGCATGCTAGAGCACGCCCTCAGCACTTCGCCCGCGCGCGCAGCCCCGCGCCATGCCAACCTTGTGCCCACGCCCGCGCCCACGGCTATAAAAGCCATCCCAGCCTCGACCGTACAACCCCACGCATTGCTGACCCAACCCGAGCTCAAGTTCACGGAGTTTGCCCCGTGAGCGAGGTGCCAACGGCCAAGCAAGCCACGGCCACCGTAGACCGGCCAACCCAGCCATTCCCCACCCCGTCCGGCCCCTAGTGAAGCTCCCAGAGCCGAGGATTGGACTTTACCTCACTAGAGACGCCGGATCGACGTCGCCGGACTTCAACCAACCGCCGGCGCATGTAGACCAAGCTCCACGGTAAGCCTTTCGTCGATTCCTTGCACTGGTAGCATCCTTAGCACCCCATGAAGCTTCCTGTGCCACTGGATTGAGCAATACCACCATGAGCAGGCAGAGCGCACGCCGCCGACGAGCCCAACCGCCTACGCACGTGGTCCGACCGATTTCGGCCATCACCATCGACGAGTCGCACCTCGACGTGACCGCCAGGACCTCCCGCATCGATCCCCGCCCTTCACTAGACCTCCCTCGCCGCCGGTAAGCCACGCCACCCTTTTTATTCCATGCAGTTACTGTTTCAAGGGGGGAGGGGGCTCGGTGGAAAAGAAGAAGAAGCCGGGGGGATTTTTGCATAGTCAGTGACTCATATGAATAGTCCCGCAGGGGTATGGTTTAAAGACTTCGTTTAGGGAAACCCCAGGGATCTCGGTGTAAACTGGTTTTTTCTTTAAACCTTTAAACATTACCCTTTTAAATGCAGACAGAGCTTACAAAATTCATAACTTCAATTTTATCCATCCAATTTTGGTCAAACTAATTTTGCTAGATTCTAAATAATATAAACTACTTAGGAAAAATACCAAGCACCCAGGGTACTATAAGACTTTTTAAAGTTTTGTTTTAAATAGTAAACTGACCAAAAGCTAAATAAAGAAGGGAAAAATAGCTATACTGTTGGACTGAGGTTAAGAGAAATTAGAGAGATACTTAACCACTAACTAGTCTGTTTAAAAATAATAAACCCTAAAGAGAATGAAAAGGGGAGTTTAAAATGAGAACCAGAGGCCAACCACATTTTTGCTAGCTTACTTTAGTAACATAGTTCACTAGAAAATTTTGTTGAACCCTCTGTTTGTACAAAAGAAATGCACCACATTTTATTTCTTGAAAACAATGAAAACTTAGAAAATCCTAGAAAAATAACCCTAAGGAGAACCCACCCCAATCCTTGGAATAACTAATAATATGCCAGTAGGAATCTAGGAAAAATATAAGTTCTGTTGTTTGATATTTTTCAAATAACAAGTTAGTTATAAGTACACTTTTGGCATTAAAATTTAGAAAATCACAACTAAATACCTAGTGGGTCTTTTTCTGTAATTTTTTGGCACAGAGACCTATTATCACCCATAAATCTTAGCAAAAATAAATTTAGTACAGAAACCTCAACTAAATCAGAGCTATAGTGTAAAGTGCCCTATTGCCCTTACTTTTGTTATTTTTGCACAAGAAGTGTCTGAATAATTTCCAACCTCAAATTTTTAGAATAAACCACAGAGGTCAATGTTTACCCATTGTAATTTTTGTAACATTTTTGAAAAATTCTAAATTGCCATGATAGTTCAAAAGCACTCAATAATAAGCAAAATAGAAAGTAAAATGAGAATTTTAGGAGAAATTAGTGGTGTACAAATTAAATCCTCCAAGAGCCCAAACAAACATCCAAGGGATGACTCAAATTTTATGTTCATTCAAGACCCTAAAATAAGTGTATGAAACCCTTAAGGCCAACAAAGGAAACCCCTAGTTTACTCACTATTTTAATATTGTTCACCTTACATAGCATTTACAAATTGCCATATCATTAATATGCATATATCTTATTCATTGCATTCGAGAGGCTGTAATCTCGCTGACGGAGAGTACATCCTCGTTCTGGAGCAAGGAGTTGCTCAGGAGGTAGTCCAGGAGCTAGCACCAGAGCCTGCCATCGAGGATCTGCCTGTCCCAGCTTTGGAAGGCAAGCCCCGGTTTTATGCATAACCAATTCTATATGCTATTTTACTACACTTAAATGTTTGTAGGATTGTACTGTGCACCTAAGTGTAGGAGTTGTCTGAAACCCTAGTTGCATGAACTCAGGATTCCTTTTGAGATGGATACTAGTATGCTAGGTCGAGTAGCTGCTTTACTAATTAGGGATCTCGGTAGAAGTCGAGTGATTTTTCTAGCACTCGCGAGAGGTTAGGAATTGGTTGTATCCATTTTGATATCATAATGATGGTGGTTTGTGGACAACGGTCCATGGGGATGCGTTGTCTACGAGATGGAAATTGGAATAAGGATTAAGGTGTGGTACCCTGTGTCAAGCGTTTGAATATACTAAACACATACCGAGAAATATGGTAAATCGGTAAGCCTAGTACCTGAGTGAACCTGGCAGCAGACTTTGCCCCTCACGTGACCTGAGACGTGGTCTCCCATTCCGGTTATGGTGGGTACAAGTGCGGTCACTGCACGACGGCAGTTGAGGTCAGTGAGGCATTGTACGCCAAGGCAGTGAGCCTTGTTCTGTTGACGGGGAATCGATGGGGATGGTTGATATGTGTGGGGACGGAGTGCCTCGCCACGTCGTGTGTTTAGGTTTACCTTGCAAGGTTAAAACTCGATTCGAATCGTCTGCTTCTCACAGCTAATGAGACTGCTTGATCCATGCTGCTACATTGAGTAATAAGTGGAAATGCGTTGAATGGCAAAAGATGTTGATTGCTAATATGCTTGATACCATGTATGATTGGCTAGGTACACATTTAGTCTTAAGAGAATCACACTAAAACTTGGAAAGCTAAAATTTGATTTTAGACTCAGTTAGTGCTTTTGGCAAACCAAACCCCTCAGCCAAACAGCTACACGTCTAGAGGTAGAGGAGTAGACTCCTCACACCGGGTAAGTCTAGCTGAGTATTAGTATACTCAGCCTTGCTTGTGGCATAATTTTTACAGGTTCTCTGGAGGATATGGTTGCTGGAGTGACTTGGCCGTCCATCTTGTCACCAGGTTGGACAGTCGAGTGGGACCCCACCTCAGCAGGGGAGGAGCATGAGGAGTGATGGGACAAGCTTCCCCATCCCTCCGTTGTGTATAGTTAGTGAATTTCCGCTGCATTCCGAACAATGATCACTACTTTTGCAAAACTCCGATGATGTTGTAATAACCTTATGCACTTCTCTAATTTATGGTTTTATGCTTTATTGTATTTGCTCTGTGCCTCACCTTCGAGTGAGAACGTGGTACTTGATCCTGTTAGTGGCCTTGTCGGACTAGATCCGAGGGACTGACGTTTTATTCCCATTTAATTGTGGTCTAGCCTTTAAGGTGGGACTTAGGCACTTAAGTTGGAATAATTCAGGTGGTTCCGCCACAGCTGGTATCGGAGCTTGTACCACCACAGAGGAATCAATAAATCGTAATTACCAACCCTTTTCAAAAAGTAAAACCTGTTAGAAACCAATGTTGGATAGATCAGTAAGACGATGAGGATAGACCTAGAACGTGAAGCCTTAGGATACTAGATGGGTAGCTAGGTGACTATTTGAATATGCCCTACAGGCTGCTATGATATGGATGGAGGGTTTCTCCATCCCTATATGTTTGATGTGAGGTCGCATAGGACGAGTATGCATGCATCATTTTGTTCTAACTACTTAGTAAAAGGTCAAGAATTTTAAAAAGCTATGTAATCCAAGAGGCACCGTAATAAAAATTAAGTATACCTCAAAGATCTCAACGTAACCATGGGAAAGCCGAGCACTAGATTCCTTTTGTTTTGGGTAATTCTTTTTCTTTTTCGCTTACGCTTGCCCTTACACAGATGACTTCTCATGAATCCTCGGAAGGAGGGAACGCACATTCCCACACGGATGGTAGTGCAGGGAGCCGGTTATGCCACGCCTCCCCAGTATGCGGTGCAGCTGTTCGAGGAGCACCGGGTACCCCATTGTAGGGTGAGGATGACTTTGGAGCCTCATCCCTTGCAGTTGGGCTGGCGTTCGTTGGACTTTGAGTGTTTCAGTTTTAGGGCTGAGGATACTCTTGAGTCCACCGCTCTCCACATGCTGACGACCTTTTGTGGCTTTCATCCCTTGGAGCTATCAACTCACCCCATTGGCTTATTCCCCACGGAGAAGGAGGACGACCCAATGTGGAAGGATCGAGTGGAGCATGCCAAGGATGTGTGGGATCTTTACCCGGGGTAGACTGCTCACCTAACGGTACGGTGCATGAATGCCTGTATCGTCTGCAAGCACTGTGAGGTGAGGCGATGTCCCAACTGATGGGAATATTGGAGTCTACCAAGATCACCCTGGATAATAGGGAGGACCTTGTGGTAGACCTGTCCACAAAGCTGGTGGAGAAGGAACTCCAGATGGAGCAGATGGCCACTCAAATCCAAGAGCTTGAGGAGCAGGTAGGGGCTAGGGAGAACACCATCGAGGTTATGGAAGATTAGCTCCTGACCACGCAACAACAACTTAAGGAAGCCAACACGCATTTGGATATGCACCATCAGGAAATTCAAGACATGGAGGTAGAAGGGGCCGATGAGGATGTCGACATCGAGGGAGGAGAGGAGCCGGAGCCTGCATCCAGCTTGGACACTGCTGGCTCAGGGAGACCACCTTCCCCTGAGTCTAGTGTTGCCTTGTTTGCCCATTAGGTTTTAGAATTAGGGTAGAAGTGTGCGGCAGTAGAACTCCTCGAAACTAGCTTAGCTTTTGCACCCTTGAGGTACTAGGCTAGAGAGAGTCGAGTATTTTGAACACTGTTGTAACTGTTAGAAAACTCTTTTGGCTTGATGAATGATGGATGATTTCTATTTTAAGTTATGAAGGAAATTTATATCATGTGGTACCTATTATGGAAAACAAGGAAATATTTGGAATCTTACGAACCTTGTCATTTAAAATCTTCACCATGTGCAATCACTGATTTCAAAAGTATGATACTAAGAGCATCCTAAATTTCAGATGGCAGGAAGAGCGCGCCGTTGACAGAATGAGTGCATTCCTCCACCACCGCCGCTGCCTCCTACCATGCAAGAGCTGATGGCTCAACAGAATGAGATTCTGCGACAGTTAGCTCAACGTCAGCCACCACCCCAACACTATGGTGGTGGTGATCACCATCAGCATCCCCCAGCAGCGACCACCTATCAGGACTTCCTCAGCACTCAACCGTCGTTGTTCACTCGGGCAGAGGACCCACTGGATGCGGATGTGTGGCTTAGGGTGGTGGAATCCAAATTCCCACTGCTTAATGGAGGTTGTTCCGATGCGTCCAAGGTCTGTTTCGCCACCCAGCAGCTTCGTGGACCCGCACTAACATGGTGGGATCACTTCCTCGCTATGCAGCCGGTTGACCACGTGGTTGAATGGGGAGAGTTCAAGGCAGCATTCAGAGGACATCACTTACCAGCAGGCATCATGGACCGCAAGCTCAATGAGTTTCTAGCACTCACTCAGGGGAGTCGTACAGTGTTATAGTACACCCAAGCTTTTAATGACCTGTGTCAGTATGCAGGTTATCATGCTGACATGGATGAGAAGAAGAGAGACAGGTTCAGAAGGGGCCTCAGTACTAAGCTCCACAACCATCTCAACACAGTAAGGGCCAACAGCTACAATGAGTTAGTCAACATGGCCATTTCTCATGAAGACTGCATCACAGCCCGTCAGGCAGAAAAGAAGAGGAAGACTCCTATGGCAGGATCTTCAGCTCAGCCCCAATGCTTCAGGATTGTGTCCGACACTCAGAATAGGGGACCTCAGCAGCAAGGACGATGGGTGATCCGACCACAACAGCAGCAGCAGGCACCCAACCGCTCTCAACCCTAAGTTCAGAGGGGCAACAACCAGCCATAGCAGCAGTACAAACAGGGCAATGACAACATGTGTTTTACATGTGGCAGCACCAGACATTATGCCAAGAATTGTTCCAAGAACTAGCTGAAGAAGGGGCAGAATTCAAATTAGAACCAAGGCAAGAGGCAGAGGGTGCAAGTGAGGCAAGGCAGGCTGAACTTCACCATGTTGGCTGACATTCCAGAGGGAGCACCCGTCATGACTGGTACCTTTTCCATTTTTAATTTTCCTGTAGTCATTCTTTTTGATTCTGGTGCATCACACAGCTTCATCACCGCAAAATTTAGTGCCAAGTGTCAGTTACCTTTTTACCACATGAATGGGAGCATTACAATTTCAACACCAGGAGGCAGGGTTGCCACCTATCAGATCAACAGGCACGTGCCAATAAGATTGGGTAGTTTCATATTTAAAACACTCTCCTGATCATGGGATTGGAGAGCGTGGATATCATCTTGGGGACTGACTGGTTATCACGACACCATGTTGTGATTGATGTCGCAGCAAGAGCCATAAAATTCACTCACCAATGGATGGAGAGATCACCTTGTACCTACCCGACCAAGGTTATACCCGTTCTTGTGCCTTCACCCTGATAAAGTCACCCGTCGAGAGAATTCCAGTGGTTTGTGAGTACCCTGATGTCTTCCCAGACGAATTGCTAGGGATGCCACCCGACAAAGACATAGAGTTTGCAATAGAGCTGCAACTCGAAACTGCACCTATATCCAAGAGACCCTATAGGATGCCTCTAGCAGAGTTAGCAGAACTCAAGAAGCAATTACAATAATTGTTGGACAAGGGATTCATTCGCCCCAGTACTTCACCATGGGGATGTCCGGCTTTGTTCGTGAAGAAGGATGAGAGTCTGAGATTGTGTGTGGATTACCGCCCTCTCAATGCGGTAACGATTAAGAATAATTATCCTTTACCCCGCATTGATGTGTTGTTTGATCAGTTGGTGGGAGCAAAGGTGTTTTCCAAGATAGACCTTCGCTTTAGCTATCATCAAATCAATGTTCCAATTATTCTATTATTTTATTTATGTTCATGTCAAGATCATTGATTTTAATTGGAACATGGAGCTTAACTTGAGAAACACGTGCCACCATAAGGGTGGAATGGGATGCCCTTGGCTAACTAACTAGGAAAGCTAGTGGAGGACTACCTTATCCGATAGGGGCAAGGGCAGTAAGGGAGTAGGCGTGTAGGGAGGTTCCCGGGTTGATTTTGCTGCGATGGCGGTTAGACGGGGGATTCCTGCATTGCTCTTTCTAGAAACTATAGCGGGTTTTCTGAAGCTACTGGAACTAGGTAAAGGCCTCGTAGTGTTATTGTTCCTCGCTTCCTTGGTAGAGGTGTATGGGACTCATGACCCGTTGGCAGATGGGTAACATGACTTGTGGGTAAAGGGTACAACCTCTGCAGAGTGTAAAACTGGTATACTAGCCGAGCTCACGGTCATGAGCAGGTCAGGACTCTCGCATGATTAAACTATGGAATTAAATTCAATTTGTCATTTGAATTGCATGGGATTATTTATTAATTTTGTTCTATTCTTATTATGGTTTGGTATCTACTTACATTTAGTAACTACTAATAAAATTTGACCAACTTATTAAAAGCAATGCTCAGCTTTAAACCCTATTATTGATCAGCCTTACACATCACATGAACTCCCACCTTTGGTGAGTTCATGCATATTATTACCCACAACTTGTTGAGCTATGAACGTATGTGAGCTCACCCTTGCTGTCTCACACCCCCCACAGGAGAAGAACAGGTGGTTTAGGAGGGGCCACAAAATGAGGAGTTCAACTTGACCTAGGTGGTGTCTCCCTGTCGAATTAGGGCGCCAAGGATGGACTTTAGTTCGTTCTATAATTACCTTTTATTTTGTAAGACTTCTGCTATGTAATAAGTACTCTGATGATGTTGTGATTCGGAATATGATCCTCTGCTATATAATCCTTGACTTCTTCTACTATTGTTTTCTTGCTATTGAATTGCTACCCTAAGGCAATATCTACCTTGATATATTGATCTCTTTGCCTCCCTACTCCTACTTCATAATGCCTCTCTATTTTGTCTCCTTGATAAAGCTTTCTCCCTAACTCACTTAATAATCCTTGGTTATATCATTTATCCTTCTTGCATCACTTTACTAGTTCTTAGTCACCTTAACTCACTCAACAATAATACCTTGTTCTTGTCTAACTCCTTATTATTTCTAATCTGACCCCTTGATTTTATATTCTTTTTCTATTCCTAACGTTGTCTCACTTTTCAATAACCCGTGAGAAACTATTCTCCTTAAGAAAGATCTTCTTTTGGTTGAATATGTAGCATTGAGCTATGTTGTTGTGTTTGTATGCTTGAGTTCCGGTTAATTGTACTTTGTGCTCATGTTTGATTTGTATCTTTGTAATAATTGTTGGTGTATTGTGTGACTTCTATCCACAATGGCATCAATTCACTAGGTAAAACCTTAGATAGTTGAGTTCTCTCTGATCTCTATAGTCTATCTTTGCTCAATCTTTTTGTCCCTTCCATTCTTCCATACCCATACAGATGTCAGACCTTGGAATGTCAACTACAAGTGATGTCACTAAATGCAAAGAATGTGGTGTGTTGGCAAGTCAAGACAACACTATAAATAAAATAGCTGATGAACAGACATTCAAGACACAAAAGGATGCACAACCAAACCAACAGATAAGTGATCTTGGATCATGTTGTTGTTGTGAGTACTATGGAATTCCTTGTCGCCAAATCAATGCAAATGAAAGTGAAACTGCAAAACAGAAGAACCAGATTTTATTTTCTGGCATAAAAAGACAGATGTCTCCCCAAGAACAACTAATAGCAGATTCTCTCATACCTAATGCACTGTCAGTTGATGAATTGCAAAGTATCCCAAAAGGGAAACATCACAAGGATGCCCAGCCCCAAGAAGAAACACAGGAGTGTTACATTGATGGATGGACTATTACTTGCACATAGTTTCAGCCTCGTGGTCGCATCAGGTCCAAGAAACAAAAAGGGAAACATGGAAAAAGTCAAGAAATAACTTCAAGAAGAGCATGTTATCAATGTGGACGTGAAGATCATTACTTTCGTAACTGTCCTGAGAAGAGTTCACTATAGATCACCCCCGAGATGAAGCTATCTCAGTCTCCAGACATGGAATGTGGCGGAACTGCCCGAATTATTCCAACTTAAGTGTCTAAGTCCCGCCTTAGAGGCTAGACCACACTTAAATGGGAATAACCCATCAATCCCTCGGATCTAGTCCGACGAGGCCACTGATAGGATCAAGTACCACGTACTCACTCGATGGTGAGGCACAGAGCAAATACAATAAAACATAAAACCATACATTAAGGAGTATTAAATTTATTACATCATCATCGGAGTTTTTGCAAAAGTAGTCATCATTGTTCGGATTGCAGCGGAATAAAACTAACGGTAAATAAACAGAGAGATGGGGAAGCCGATCCCATCACTCCTCATGCTCCTCCTCAGCCGAGGCAGGGTCCCACTCGACTGTCCAACCCGGTGGCAAGATGGACGGCCAAGTCACTCCAGCAACCATGTCCTCCAGAGCACCTAAAAAAATTATGCCACAAGCAAGGCTGAGTATACTAATACTCAGCTAGACTTACCCGGTGTGAGGAGTCTACTCCTCTACCTCTAGACATGCAGCTTTTTGGCTGAGGGGTTTGGTTGCCAAAAGCACTAGCTGAGTTTATAAATCAAGTTTTAGCTTTGTCAAGTTTTAGTGTGACTCTCTTAAGACTAAATGTATACCCATCTAATCATACATGGTATCAAACATTTAGCAATCAACCACTTTTGCCAAGTCATCTCATTTCCACTTGTTACTCAATGTAGTAGCATGGATCAAGCAGTCTCATTAGCTGCAAGAAGCAGACGATTCGAATCGAGTTTTTATCCTTGCAAGGTAAACCTAAACACATGACGTGGCGAGGCACTCCGTCCCCACACACATCAACCGTCCCCATCGATTCCCCATCAGTAGATCAGGGCTCACCGCCTTGGCGTACAATGCCTCACTGACCCCGACTGCCGTCGCGCAGTGACCGCACTTGTACCCACCATAACCGGAATGGGAGGCCACGTCTCAGGTCGCGTGAGGGGTAAAGTCCACTGCCAGGTTCAATCAGGTACTAGGCTTACCGATTTACCATATTTCTCGGCATGTGTTTAGTACGTTCAAACGCTTGACACACGGTACCACACCTTAATCCTTATTCCAATTTCCGTCTCGTAGACAACGCGTCCCCATGGACCGTTGTCCACTGACTATCATCATTACGATATCAAAAATGGATACAACCAATTCCTGGCCTCGCGCGAGTGCTAGAAAAATCACTCGACTTCTACCGAGATCCTTAATTAATAAAGCAGCTACTCGGCCTAGCATACTAGTATCCATCACAAAAAGGATTCCTGAGATCATGCAACTAGGGTTTCAAACAACTCCTACACTTAAGTGCACAATACAAGCCTACAATCATTAAGTGCAGTAAAATAATATATAGAACTGGTTATGCATAAACCGGGGCTTGCCTTCCAAAGCTGGGGCAGGCAGATCCTCTGGGGCAGGTTCTGGTGCTGGATCCTGGGCTACCTCCTGAGCAACTCCTTGCTCCGGCACGAGGACGTACTCTCCGTCAGCGAGGTTGCAATCTATCGAATGCAATGAATAAGAATATGTATGCCATGATTATGCATGATTTAGTAACCATTATGCTAAGTGAAGAAAAACTAAGTTAGTTAATAACTTAGGGTTTCCTGGGTATACGGGGCTCTTAGTGGTTTATGCTTATCAATTTAGGTTTGGGTTTTGTCTAGGGATAAGCACAGTGGATTGAAACTTGGATTTCCCTTAGATGTTTTAGTAGGCATTTAAGGGGTTTTGCTGGTTGGGTTAGGGTAACATTAATCTCCACTATTAATTCCCCTTCTTCATTTTCTATTAAGGAATTCTAGTGTGGGTTTGAACTACAACAGTGATTTAACTTTTTCCAAAAATTCTGCAAAAATTACAGTGGGTTACTAGTTGTCAATGTAATCTGTCCTATAAATTTGAGGTGGATACTGATTCAGATACTACTTGTGCAAAATTAACAAAGATAAGTTTTAAAAGGGCATTTTACACTATAGATGTGATTTAATTGAGGTTTCTGTACCAAACTTTATTTTTGTCAAATACATAAGTGATATTAGGCCTCTGTGTTAAAAATCACAGAAAAAGGCCTACTGGATATTTAGTTGTGAATTTCTAAAGTTTTATGCCAAAAAGGTGCTTATAACTAACTTGTTATTTGAAATATATCAAACAACAGATTCCATATTTTTCCTATGTTCATCATAACAAAACATTAGTTATCCCAAGGTTTGGGGTGTTTTCTCCTCAGGGTTATTTTTCTAGGATTTTTGTAAGGTTTTCCTTGTTTTTCTAAATTAAAAAGGTATCTCCTTTCTTTTGCACTAAACAAGGGTGTGATAAATTTTTCTAGTGAACTACACTGAATAAGGAAGCTAACAAAAATGTGGGTACTCCCTGGTTCTTATTTTAAATTACCTTTCATATTTTCTCTAACTTTAGGCTAAAAATGATTTAAATGGTAAACTCTACCTTAACTTGGTGTACAGAGGGGTTGATTATTTTTAAATAGGTTAGGAAGTGATTAAGTACCTCTTTAAATTTTCTTAACCCCAGTCAAATAGTGTAGCTATTTTTCCTTATTTTTTTTAGCTTTTGATCAGTTAATCATTTAAATCAAAACTTTAAAGTTTTCTGTAACACTTAGGAGTTTTATATTTTTCCTAAGTAGTTTACATTATTTAGGGTCTGGCAAAATTGGTTTGACTCGATTTGGGTGAACAAAATAGAAGTTATGAATTTTTCAAGTCCTGTTTGGATTAAAAATCAGATTATTAATAAGGTTTCCTGGAAATCCACTTTGCATCGAAGACCTCGGGTTCTTTCTAAACTAACTCTTTCAGTTATACCCCTGCGCAACTATTCTCTTGAGTCACTGACAGCGCACAAAACCCCCTACCCTTTTCTTCTTCTTCCCCGCGGTCCCTCCCCTTAAGTAAACAGTAACCGTGGAAAGGAAAAGGACGGCGTGGCTTACCGGCAGCGGGAGAGGTCCGGCGAGGGGCGGGGTTGGCTTTGGGAGGTTCTGGCGGTCACAGCGATGTACGGCTCGACGGCGGTGGTGGCCGGAATCGACCGGACCACGTGCGCAAGCAGGTGAACTCGTCGGCGGTGAGAGCTCCGGCCTAACCACGGCGATCTAGTTCAATTAAACGGCACGATGAGCTCCATGGGATGACATAGAGGCTATGTGCGCAGGGAATCGGAAAATGGTGAAGAGACTTACCCGGTCTACGTTCACCGGTGATCGGGTGAAGCCCGGCGACCGTGGACTGGCTTCTCCGGCGAGGCAAAGTCCGATTCCTTGCTTGGGGAGCTTCACCGAGGCATGCACGGTCTACTCCAAGGGTCGGGCGCGGCTGGGAGACGCTCTGCTGGCCGGTCTACGGTGGCGGGGGTTCGGTTAGCCGCAAGCACGCCGTGCACGGGGCAATGCCGGTGATCTGGTGCTCTAGTGAGGTCGAGCGCGTGTGGAGGAGTACGGTCGAAGTCCCTGGGGCCTTTATGGGCGCGGGCGCGGGCAACGGCGCCGGCTCGGCTTTGGCGCGACGCGGGGCACGCGGGAGCGCGCGTCGGGCGTGCTCTGGCGAGCTCAGAGCGCGTCGAACACGTGGCTCTTTGCTTCTTCCCTTTTTCTTCCCTCTGTTGAGCGGCCGAAACATGTGTATCTTGCCCTAAGACCTGTGAGAGATCTCTTCCCTGCACCTAGAGCTACCTAGTTCATGTGAGTTCCAAGTGTAGATGTGGTCGGGTTAGAGAGATACGGGGGTGGGAAGTCGGCTATGCCAGAGCTGTCCAAACCGAGACAAAACTTGTGCCAAGTCATGTCAAACGACTTAGGGTTGGGTTCAAACGTTTCCAGGGTATTCTAGAGGTATTTTGGCGCCACTTTGTCAATTGGGTCAAATGGTTTTGAAGTTTGAATGAGGGTGAACATGTTTGATCTTTGGCCAAAGGATGGTTTTGGACTTAGACAAATTCTGATTTTTCTTTCATGCTCACCCCTTTGGTGAACCTTTTGGGGTTTTTCTGAAATCTTTTTGGGGTTACTTCCTCACTATTATTTGTAGGGTATTAAATGTACTACCACTTTTATAATTGGCCCAAGTCATGATCATGTGGTTTTCATAACCTTTTGGTCACACTTACTTATAGTGCCCAATTGTCCAAGGGGTTTGCATTAGGGTTTTGGGCAATTTCTCCCCTTTATACTTGCATAACAAGCCGAGGCATAACATCTAAGGTGGGTTGCTCTTCTTTAGGGTCTTTGATTTCCAAGTTTGAAGTCCTTCACTCAAGTTAAACCACATGTGATGATGGCTTTACTTGTGTAGTCTTGAGTGAACATCCTAAGTAACACCTGGGGTGTTACAGCCCTCCCCCCTTAAAGGAATCTCGTCCCGAGATTTTAGGTGGAGTCCTTTGGAGGGGTGCCATGAAAGTGTGCTGGTGTGTGGTTTCTTCCTTTATCCGAGTTTCTCTATTTAACTACTCTTCGAATGTCATCCTCTTTGCAACTTCAGAAGGAAGTCCTTCTTACGTTATTTTCAAAACTTACTATACCTTTACCATCTAAGTTTTTCTTATATTTAGATTCAAAGGGCAGGTGGGGGTGGGGTTTTGGGTTACGTATCGACTCCTTTGGGCAGAAAGTTGGGGAAGCGAGAGCGTAGAAAATCCTCGGTCTCCCATGTAGCTTCTTCCACTGAATGGTGACTCCACTGAACCTTATACATTCTGATCGACCTTGCCCGCGTTGATCTCTCCTTCTGATCCAATACCTTGACGGGGTGCTCTTTATAAGACAAGTCTGGTTCTATCTCAATTTCTGGTTCAGGTAGCACCTCCATGGGTAAGCGGACACATTTCCGTAGCTGAGATACATGGAACACATCATGAACTGCTGACATGTGGGGTGGCAACTTCAATTGATATGCTACAGGTCCACAAGTTTCCTTGATCTCATAGGGTCCAATGTAGCGAAGAGCTAACTTGCCCTTGATTCCAAATCTCTGGACACCTTTGGTGGGTGACACTTCAAGGTAAACATGATCTCCCACTTCAAACTGCAGAGGGTTCCTTCTCTTGTCATGATAGCTCTTTTGCCTGGCCTGGGCAGCTTCTAAATTCTTCTTAATGACTCTGACCTTTTCCTCTGCTTCAAGTACCAAGTCTGGTCCAAAAATTTCCCTTTCTCCTGCTTGAGACCAATTCAGCGGGGTTCTACACCTTCTCCCATACAAGGCTTCAAAAGGTGCCATCTTCAAACTAGACTGGTAGCTGTTATTATAAGAGAACTCTGCCAATAAAAGACACTTGTCCCAATCCTTTCCATAGTGTAGCACACATGCCCTTAACATGTCTTCCAAAATCTGATTCACCCTTTCTGTCTGACCATCTGTTTGGGGATGGTATGCTGAGCTTCTTATTACATGGGTCCCAAGTGATTCCTGTAATTGCTCCCAAAATCGTGCCACGAATGGTGCTCCTCTGTCCGATACCACAGTCCTTGGTATTCCATGCAAGCGAGTTATCTGGTCAATGTAGATTTCTGCATACTTCTCCGTCCTGTGGGTGGTGTGTACCGGTAAGAAATGAGCTGTCTTGGTCAATCTGTCCACAATGACCCAAATGGAATCATGGTGCCAGGAGGTATTGGGCAATCCCACGATAAAATCCATGCAAATGTCATCCCATTTCCAAGATGGTATGGGAAGGGGTTGCAAAGGGCCTGCTACCTTCAAATGACTGGCCTTGATTCTCTGGCAGGTGTCACATTCAGATATATACTTGGCAATTTCCCTCTTCCTTCTGGTCCACCAGTACAAAGATTTAAGGTCATGGTACATCTTATTGCTGCCGAGGTGCATGGAGAATTTTGAAAGGTGAGCTTCATCCAATATCTTCTTTCTAAGCTCAGGGTAGTTGGGAACAACCAATCGGTCTCCAAACCATAGGATTCCCTTGCTATCCTGACGGAAGCATTTGTATTTTTCTCCCTTCTACTTGATCATTTCCTTAATGACCTGAACACCCTTGTCACCAATCTGTGCCATGACTATTTGCTCTTGTAAGGTGGGCTCCACTAAAATATAATTTAAAGAACCGGAGGAAACAACTTCTAGGTTTAGTTTGCACAACTCATCACATAGTGTGGTGACTCTTGCATCCATGTTCATACAATTGCACTGGGCTTTCCTGCTCAAGGCATCTGCCACAACATTGGCCTTGCCAGGATGGTAATGCACCTCCAAATCATAGTCCTTGATTAACTCTAACCATCTCCTCTGTCTCATATTAAGATCAGCCTGAGTGAAAATGTACTTGAGACTCTTATGATCAGTGTAAATGTTATAGTGAGCTCCCATCAAGTAATGTCTCCATATCTTGAGAGCATGAACCACAGCTGCTAACTCCAGATCATGTGTGGGGTAGTTCTGCTCATGGGGTCTAAGTGCTCGGGAGGCATAAGCACTGACTCGATTGTCCTGCAATAAGACACATCCCAAACCCGTACTGGAAGCATCGCAATAAACTTCAAAGGGCTTGGTGTTGTCAGGTTGAGCTAGCACTGGTGCTGTGGTCAAGTGTTGCCTTAGTGTATGAAAGGCATCCTCACACTTTTGGCTCCAATCATATTTGACTCCTTTCTTCAACAGTTCAGTCATTGGCTTGGCAATTCTGGAGAAATCCAGAATAAATCGTCGATAATACCCTGCCAATCCCAGAAAACTCTGAATCTGTCTCACTGTGGTAGGAGGTTTCCAATCCATCACTTCTTGCACCTTCTCAGGATCAACTGATATACCATCCTGAGAAATTTTGTGGCCCAGAAATTTTATCTCCTTCAGCCAGAAATCACATTTGGACAATTTAGCATAAACACGATGGTCACGCAGTCGCTGAAGCACGATGTGTAGATGCTCAGTATGCTCGTCTTCATTCTTGGAATAGACCAGAATATCATCAATGAAAACCACCACAAATTTGTCCAGCTCTGGCATGAATACCGAGTTCATTAGGTACATGAAATAAGCCAGGGCATTGGTCAGCCCAAAAGACATCACCAAAAACTCATAGAGCCCATATCTGGTGGAGAAAGCCGTCTTCGGAATATCACTGGCATGGATCTTGATTTGATGGTAGCCCGAGCGAAGGTCTATCTTGGAGAACACTTTGGCTCCCACCAACTGATCAAACAAAACATCAATGCGGGGCAGTGGGTATTTGTTCTTGATGGTCAGCGCATTGAGAGGACGGTAATCGACACACATTCTCAGACTTTCATCCTTCTTCTTTATAAACAAGGCTGGGCATCCCCAAGGTGAAGTACTTGGGCGAATGAACCCTTTGTCCAACAAATCTTGAAGTTGCTTTTTCAATTCTGCCAATTCCGCTGGAGGCATCCTATAAGGCCTCTTGGATATAGGAGCAGTCCTAGGTTGCAATTCAATTGCGAACTCTATGTCTCTATTGGGTGGCATCCCTGGCAATTCTTCCGGAAAAACATCTGGGTAGTCACAGACCACAGGGATTCTCTCAACCGGGGACTCTATCATAGTGAATGCACAGGAGCAGGTACAACCCTGATCGGGCAAATACAACGTGGTTTCACCACAAGTCGGCGAGTGCACCTCAATGGCCCTAGCTGCAATATCGATTACTGCCTGATGCCTTGTTAACCAGTTAGTTCCCAATATGATATCCACGCTATCTAGACCCAATATGAGGAGGGTGGTTTTAATTATCAGACTACAAAACCTTATAGGCACATGTCTGTTGATTTGATAGGTGGCAACCCTGCCTCCTGGTGTGGAAATTGTAATACCCCCATTGGTGTGGTGAAAAGGTAATTGGCACTTGGCACTAAATTTGGCACTGATAAAACTATGTGATGCACCAGAATCAAAAAGAATAATAGCAGGATAATTCAAAACTGAAAAGATACCAGTCATGACGGGTGCTCCCTCTGGAATGTCAGCCATGGTGGTGAAGTTTAGTTTGCCTTGCCTCACTTGCACCTTCTGCCTCTTGCCTTGGTTCTGGGTGGCATTCTGCCCCTGCCGCTGCTGGTTTCTGGGGCAATTCTTGGCATAATGTCCGGTGTTACCACAAGTGAAACACTTGTTGTCATTGGCCTGGCGGTACTGCTGCTGTGGCTGATTGTTCCTCTGAACTGGAAACTGGGTGCGGTTGTGTGCCTACTGCTGCTGTGGTCGGATCACCCAACGTCCTTGCTGCTGCTGAGGTCCCGTGTTCTGAGTGTCAGAGACAATCCTGAAGCGCTGCGGCTGAGATGAAGGTCCTGCCACAGGGGTCTTCCTCTTCTTCTCTGCCTGCCGAGCTGTAATGCAATCCTCCTAGGAGATGGCCATGTTGACTAACTCATTATAGCTGTTGGCCCTGACTGTGTTGAGACGGTCGTGGAGCTTAGTGCTAAGCCCCCTCCTGAACTTGTCCCTCTTCTTCTCATCGATGTCTGCATGATATCCGGCATACTGGCACAGGTCATTGAAGGCCTAAGCATACTGTAACACTGTCCGGTTTCCCTGAATGAGTGCTAGGAACTCGTTGAGCTTGCGGTCCATAATGCCTGCTGGTATATGGTGCCCCCTGAAGGCTGCCTTGAACTCTCTCCAATCCACTTCATGGTCAACTAGCTGCATAGCAAGAAAGTGGTCCCACCATGTCCGCGCGGGTCCGCGAAGCTGCTAGGTGGCGAACCTGACCTTAGTCACCTCTGAACAAACTCCATTGAGTAGTGGGAATTTGGACTTCACTACCCTCAGTCATACATCAGAATCAAGTGGGTCATCTGCCCTGGTGAACAAAGGTGGCTGGGTACTGAGGAACTCCTGATAAGTGGCTGCCGCCGGGTGACGCTGATGATCACCACCACCATAATGCTGAGGTGGCGGCTGACGCTGCGCCAACTGTCGCAGAATCTCGTTCTGCTGAGCCATCAGCTCTTGCAGAGTGGGAGGCGGTGGCGGTGGTGGAGGAATGCGCTCATTCTATCCACGACGCGCTCTTCCTACCATCTGAAAAATCAAGGATGGTCTCAATATCACATTGTTGAAGTCAGAGTTCATACATGGTGAGAGATCTGAAAGGGTAAGACAAATGTTTTCTTGCATAATTCATAAAAGATACCAGGTGTCATAAACTTTTCTTCTTAATTTAAAGCTGACATCATTCATCATCCATATTTCCAAAAGAGTTTGTCATGACTACATCAATAACTCAAAAGACTCAACTCTATCTTGCCTAGTACCCCAAGGGTGCAAAAGCTAAACTAGCCTCGAGGAGTCCTACCGTCACAGACTTCTAACTCTATCTCTGCGACCTAGTGAGCAAACGAGGCAACGCTCGACTCGGGGGAAGGTGGTCTCCCTGAGCCAGCAGTGTCCAAGCTGGAGGCAGGCTCCTCTCGTCCCTCGATGTCGACATCCTCGTTGGCCTCCATGTTATGGATCTCCTGGTGGTGCATATCCATATGATGGTTAGCCTCCGCAAGCTGCTGCTGGGTGTTGATAAGCTGATCCTCGAGAACCTCGATGGTGTTCTCCCTGGTTCCCACTAGCTCCTCAAGCTCGTGGATCTCATCTGACAACTACTCCACTTGTAGATCTTTTTCCACCATCTCAGTGGATAGGTCAACCAAAAGTTCCTCTCTGTTATCCAAAGTGATCTTGGTCGCCTCCAACAATGCCATCAGATGGGACATTGCTTCTCCACGCATCACTTGCAGACGATACAGGGCATTCATGCACCGCACCGTCAAGTGAGCAGTCTGGCCTGGGTAGATAGCACAAATATCCTTGGCATGCTCCACTCGATCCTTCCACATTGGGTCGTCCTCCTTTTGCGTAGGGAACAAACCAATGGGGTGAGTGGACAGCTCCAAGGGGTGGAATCCACAGAAGGTGGCCAGTCCGTGGAGAGCAATCGCCTCGATAGTATCCTCAGCCCTATATCCAAAAGACTCGGAGTCCAGCAAACGCCAGCCTGGCTACAGGGGATGAGGCTCTAGGGTCATCTTCACCCTACAGCGGGGCACTCGGTGCTTCTCAAACAGCCGCACTGCGTACTGGGGAGGTGTCGTGTAACCAGCTCCCTGAAGCACCTCCCACAAGATACGAGGGAAACCCTCTCGTGCAAGCCCGTCAGTGTGGGACTGTGCATTCCCTTCATCCAAGGATCTGTGAGACGCCATCTGTGTACGGTTATGCGTAAGAAAAAGAATTATAAAATGAAAAGGGATCGCAACTCAGCCTCTCTATAACTACGACAATGGTACTGTACTAGGGTACTAAATTTGTCATCATTATGTATTAAAGTTCTTACCCAATTTTTAAATAGTTTAATTAAGGATGCATGCATGCTCGTCCTAAACGACCTCACATCAACTTAGAGGGAATAGGAAGGATCTCCCATCCCTTATAGTAGCCTGTAGGGCTTACTTAATTAGCCACCTAGCTACCCCTCTATCATCCGAAGGCTCCACGTCCTAGGTCTATCCTGATCGTCCTATGATCTATCCAACATTTGTTTCTACCAAGTTTTACTTTGGAAAAAGGATGATATTTATAGTTTATTGATTCCTCTGTGGTGGTACGAGCTCCGATACCAGCTGTGGCGGAACTGCCCGAATTATTCCAACTTAAGTGTCTAAGTCCCGCCTTAGAGGCTAGACCACACTTAAATGGGAATAACCCGTCAATCCCTCGGATCTAGTCCAACGAGGCCACTGACAGGATCAAGTACCACGTACTCACTCGATGGTGAGGCACAGAGCAAATACAATAAAACATAAAACCTTACATTAAGGAGTATTAAATTTATTACATCATCATCGGAGTTTTTTGCAAAAATAGTCATCATTGTTCGGATTGCAGCGGAATAAAACTAACGGTAAATAAACAGAGAGATGGGGAAGCCGGTCCCATCACTCCTCATGCTCCTCCTCAGCCGAGGCAGGGTCCCACTCGACTGTCCAACCAGGTGGCAAGATGGACGGCCAAGTCACTCCAGCAACCATGTCCTCCAGAGCACCTAAAAAAATTATGCCACAAGCAAGGCTGAGTATACTAATACTCAGCTAGACTTACCCGGTGTGAGGAGTCTACTCCTCTACCTCTAGACATGCAGCTTTTTGGCTGAGGGGTTTGGTTGCCAAAAGCACTAGCTGAGTTACATAAATCAAGTTTTAGCTTTGTCAAGTTTTAGTGTGACTCTCTTAAGACTAAATGTATACCTATCTAATCATACATGGTATCAAACATTTAGCAATCAACCACTTTTGCCAAGTCATCTCATTTCCACTTGTTACTCAATGTAGTAGCCTGGATCAAGCAGTCTCATTAGCTGCGAGAAGCAGACGATTCGAATCGAGTTTTTATCCTTGCAAGGTAAACCTAAACACACGACGTGGAGAGGCACTCCGTCCCCACACACATCAACCGTCCCCATCAATTCCCCGTCAGCAGATCACGGCTCACCGCCTTGGCGTACAATGCCTCATTGACCCCAACTGCCGTCGTGCAGTGACTGCACTTGTACCCACCATAACCGGAATGGGAGACCACGTCTTAGGTTGCGTGAGGGGTAAAGTCCACTGCCAGGTTCAATCAGGTACTAGGCTTACCGATTTACCATATTTCTCGGCATGTGTTTAGTACGTTCAAACGCTTGACACACGGTACCACACCTTAATCCTTATTCCAATTTCCGTCTCGTAGATATGCGTCCCCATGGACCGTTGTCCACAAACTATCATCATTACGATATCAAAAATGGATACAACCAATTCCTGACCTCGCGCGAGTGCTAGAAAAATCACTCGACTTCTATCGAGATCCTTAATTAATAAAGCAGCTACTCGACCTAGCATACTAGTATCCATCACAAAAGGATTCCTGAGGTCATGCAACTAGGGTTTCAAACAACTCCTACACTTAAGTGCACAATACAAGCCTAAAATCATTAAGTGCAGTAAAATAATATATAGAACTGGATATGCATAAACCGGGGCTTGCCTTCCAAAGCTGGGGCAGGCAGAACCTCTAGGGCAGGCTCTGGTGCTGGATCCTAGGCTACCTCCTGAGCAACTCCTTGCTCCGGCACGAGGACGTACTCTCTGTTAGCGAGGTTGCAATCTATCGAATGCAATGAATAAGAATATGTATGCCATGATTATGAAGGATTTAGTAACCATTATTCTAAGTGAAGAAAAACTAAGTTAGTTAATAATTTAGGGTTTCCTGGGTATACGGGGCTCTTAGTGGTTTATGCTTATCAATTTAGGTTTGGGTTTTGTCTAGGGATAAGCACAGTGGATTGAAACTTGGATTTCCCTTAGATGTTTTAGTAGGCATTTAAGGGGTTTTGCTGGTTGGGTTAGGATAACATTAATCTCCACTATTAATTCCCCTTCTTCATTTTCTATTAAGGAATTCTAGTGTGGGTTTGAACTACAACAGTAATTTAACTTTTTTCAAAAATTTGCCAAAAATTACAGTGGGTTACTAGTTGTCACTGTAATCTGTCCTATAAATTTGAGGTGGATACTGATTCAGATACTACTTGTGCAAAATTAACAACGATAAGTTTTAAAAGGGCATTTTACACTATAGCTGTGATTTAATTGAGGTTTCTGTACCAAACTTTATTTTTGTCCAGATACATACGTGATATTAGGCCTCTGTGTTAAAAATCACAGAAAAAGGCCTAGTGGATATTTAGTTGTGAATTTCTAAATTTTTATGCCAAAAAGGTGGTTATAACTAACTTGTTATTTGAAAAATATCAAACAATAAATTCCATATTTTTCCTATGTTCATCATAACAAAACATTAGTTATCCCAAGGTTTGGGGGTGTTTTCTCCTCAGGGTTATTTTTCTAGGATTTTTCTAAGGTTTTCCTTGTTTTTCTAAATTAAAAGGTATCTCCTTTCTTTTGCACTAAACAAGGGTAAAATAAATTTTTCTAGTGAACTACACTGAATAAGGGAGCTAACAAAAATGTGGGTACTCCCTGGTTCTTATTTTAAATTACCTTTCATATTTTCTCTAACTTTAGGCTAAAAATGATTTAAATGGTAAGCTCTACCTTAACTTGGTGTACAAAGGGGTTGATTATTTTTAAACAGGTTAGGAAGTGATTAAGTACCTCTCTAAATTTTCTTAACCCGAGTCAAATAGTATAGCTATTTTTCCTTATTTCTTTTAGCTTTTGATCAGTTAATCATTTAAATCAAAAATTTAAAGTTTTCTGTAACACATAGGGGTTTTATATTTTTCCTAAGTAGTTTACATTATTTAGGATCTGGCAAAATTGAATTGACTCGATTTGGGTGAACAAAACAGAAGTTATGAATTAAAAATCAGATTATTAATAAAGTTTCCTGGAAATCCACTTTGCATCGAAGACCTTGGGTTCTTTCTAAACTAACTCTTTCAGTTATACCCCTGTGCTACTATTCTCTTGAGTCACTGACAGCGCACAAAACCCCCTGCCCTTTTATTCTTCTTCCCCGCGGTCCCTCCCCTTAAGTAAACAGTAACTGTGGAAAGGAAAAGGACGGCGTGGCTTACCGGCAGCGGGAGAGGTCCGGTGAGGGGCGGGGTTGGCTTCAGGAGGTTCTGGCGGTCACAGTGATGTACGGCTCGACGACGGTGGTGGCCGGAATCGACCGGACCACGTGCGCAGGCGGGTAAACTCGTCGGCGGCGAGAGCTCCGGCCTAACCACGGCGATCTAGTTCAATTAAACGGCACGATGAGCTCCATGGGATGACGTAGAGGCTATGTGTGCAGGGAATCAGAAAATGGTGTAGAGACTTACCCGGTCTACGTTCACCGGTGATCGGGTGATGCTCGGCGACCGTGGACTGGCTTCTCCGGCGAGGCAAAGTCTGATTCCTTGCTTGGGGAGCTTCACCGAGGCATGCACGGTCTACTCCGAGGGTCGGGCGCGGCTGGGAGAGGCTCTGCTGGCCGGTCGACGGTGGCGGGGGTTCGGTTAGCTGCGGGCACGCTGTGCACGGGGCAATGTCAGTGATCTGGTGCTCCGGTGAGGTCGAGCACGTGTGGAGGAGTACGGTCGAAGTCCCTGGGGGCTTTATAGGCGCGGGCACGGGCAACGGCGCCGGCTCGGCTTTGGCGCGACGCGGGGCACGCGGGGGCGCACGTCGGGCGTGCTCTGGCGAGCTCAGAGCGCGTCGAACACGTGGCTCTTTGCTTCTGCCCTTGTTCTTCCCTCTGTTGAGCGGCCAAAACATGCGTATCTTGCCCTAAGACCTGTGAGAGATCTCTTCCCTGCACCTAGAGCTACCTAGTTCATGTGAGTTCCAAGGGTAGATGTGGTCGGGTTAGAGAGATACGGGGGTGGGAAGTCGGCTATGTCAGAGCTGTCCAAACCGAGTCAAAACTTGTGCCAAGTCGTGTCAAACGACTTAGGGTTGGGTTCAAACTTTTCCAGGGTATTCTAGAGGTATTTTGGCTCCACTTTGTCAATTGGGTAAAATGGTTTTGAAGTTTGAATGAGGGTGAACATGTTTGATCTTTGGCCAAAGGTTGGTTTTGGACCTAGATAAATTTTGATTTTTCTTTCATGCTCACCCCTTTGGTGAACCTTTTGGGGTTTTTCTGAAATCTTTTTGGGGTTACTTCCTTACTATTATTTGTAGGGTATTAAACGTACTACCACTTTTATAATTGGCCCAAGTCATGATCATGTGGTTTTCATAACCTTTTGGTCACACTTACTTATAGTGCCCAATTGTCCAAGGGGTTTGCATTAGGGTTTTGGGCAATTTCTCCCCTTCATACTTGCATAACAAGCCAAGGCATAACATCTAAGGTGGGTTGCTCTTCTTTAGGGTCTTTGATTTCCAAGTTTGAAGTCCTTCACTCAAGTTAAACCACATGTGATGATGGCTTTACTTGTGTAGTCTTGAGTGAACATCCTAAGTAACACCTGGGGTGTTACATGGAATATGAACAAAAATGCATAGAAACTTGTACCAACAACGTAAAGACAACTCCACCATGTAACTCATCAAGTGGTGCTTGCTTTGGCTGTGGTGATACCGGCCATCTTTATAATAGTTGTCCTAAGAAGGATGTGGAGATCAATAAGGTCCAAAAGAAAACACAACACCCTCAAACTCATGCATCAACAAAGAATAAACAAAGGAAAAAGTCCATGGGAAGGATAAGTTATGCAGTGACAGGAACCATTCCATATGATAATGCAGTATTTTTGGAACACTAGTCATTCACACAACTATAGCCACCGTATTGTATGATCCTCGTACAACACATTCCTTTATCAGTGTCCAGTTTGCAACAAAGTATGGTATCTTTAAGTGTCCCTTGAGATCAAGGATGACCATCAGTGCACCCGAAAGGAAAATGTCAGTAAACTACATATGTTCAAAAGTAAGTGATAAAATCAATGGGATAGATTTTCTAGTTGATCTTATAGTGATGGAATCAATGGAAAAGGATGTGATTCTTTGAAATAATTAGTTACAATGAACTAAGGCAGTAATCCAACACACTAAGAAAACCATGTGTTTGGAAACTCCATTAGGAAAAAGAATAGTAGTTGAAGACAATTGACCTCTAGCTCTGAAGATTGGTACATCTGACAAGGAAGAATAATATATCATTTAGCTAGAAGGAATAGTATGTCTCATGGAAAAAGAATGTCAAGGTGTTGCCCCCTTTAAGGATTTGTAATTGTGCTAAGTGATATATGAATAATTTGGAGAATCTCTCGCGCCTATTGTGTTTTGCATCTTTATTAAGAGAATAAAGTGTGGTGACATCTATTATATGCAAACAATGTGATGCTCTATTCTAGTTGCCCTAAAGTCTCGCTCAAGTCTTTCTCTCAATTTGTGCTCAAAGAAATACTATTGGATCAGAAAGATAATTTGGATATCATGCTCTGAAATCTGTAAAGTTCAAGAGATCTCTGTTAAGGAATATAACTCCTGTAAACTCTCGAAGTGTGATGAAGCTAGGAGAAATCTGAAACCATCCTTGTTCCTTGACTAATCTTATCTGGGAAATCAAAAAGTTGTGTTTGCCCTTTATCTTCATATTATACAAGCCTCTTATGTAATCTTGTCTCACTATCTCCTTTACTCTCTAACTAGATGATGAACCCCAATGAAGTAAATGATTCCAACGACAATATTCCTACCTTAACAACTATGAACGAGAAAAATGAGTCACAGAGATATTTGATGAATGGAATGAAGAACAACAAAAGGAATAGAAAAATGTTTGGATATATGATTAGTCCACCTCAACCACAAGCAAAAGCCACGAAACACATGGATAACCAAATAGAAGAATCAAGTCAGGCTCAGCTATATGAGATACAGACACCCAGCCAAACCTCACCCCCTGTTGGTCAAGCAAAGTTGACTCGCAAAAAACTCAAAGCAAGATGTGCTTGCTACTACTGCAAAAATGAAGGACATATTATTCGCGAATGCCCCAAGAAGCGTCTAGACCGACTAAAGAAGAAAGCTGCCAAGCATGACCTAAGCAATAATTCAGAAGACCAACCATTTTATAATTATGATGATGAAGGTCGCTTGATTAGTATACATTGCGGAGCAAAGAAGAAAGGAAATTCCTTAATATTAGAAGAGTTCAATGTGAACTAAGAACCTACAAATAACCATGTATTTCGTTTGCTTTCGTGCTAGCCTTCCTTAATCTCGAGGACAAGATTCTTTTAAGGGGGTAGGTTTGTAACAATATAAAAACCATCAACTAAAATTAATGCATTTAGTTATTAATGGTAATTATGGTAATAAATTTTTTATTCAAGTGTTTGTTATTTATTGCATTTGGAATAATTTTTTATTGCTCATGATTGATTTTGGATATTTAATAGCATTTCTTCTTAAATGAAAATCTAAATAAATAATATAATAATTATTAGTCCAAAAATAAATATTTTATTTATAAATAATTTTGGTATAATTATTATGAATTTTAGGGTTATTTAAAATATATTTTGAAATTAGAAAAAGAAATAGAAAAAAAGAAAAAAACCCTAAACCTAATGGCCCACTAGGGGCCCATCAACCGGCCGCGCCCCTCTCCCTAGCTTCTCAAGCCGCCACCACCCTCCTTTCCCCCCCCCCTCTCTCTCATAGGCACGCGGGGCCCACCCGGCCCCCTCCCTGTATCCCTCTCACAGCCGCGCCGCTAGGGGAGCAGCGCCCAACGCCACGCTCTCCCTGCTCAACGGCCGTTACCGAGCCACGCCCAGCCCTGACGCTTGACCGTGCCCTGCGCCCGAGCCCCGCGCCAGGGGTGACCCCAACGCCCGCGACCGTTCGCCATCTCGCGTTAATGGAACTTCAATCGTCCGTTTCTCCCCCCCCCCCCATGTTCTTTCCCCATTGATGAACGCCATTGAGGGCCTTGAAGAGACCCGGCCGCCCCTTCCTCTCTCCTCGGTGACCTCTCCCCTTCCTCTCTCTATAAATACCAGCCAAGCTCCTCTCTCCCACCTCCCTACCCGAGCTCGCCCCTCTCTCTCACACTCCTTGCTCGCCTACGCCGTCGCCGGAGTCTGCCCACGCCGTCGCCGGAGTTCGCCCACGCCGTTGCCGAAGCTCCGTAACCCGTGGAGCTACGCCACCTGTCGTGCCAAGCCTTCACCTAGACGCATGCTCAAGTCCGTCCGCCGTTCGTCGCGAGGTCGAAGAAGACCCAAAATATTTTTATGTATTTTTGAAATCACTTTTTGATTCAGTTTGTGAATTTTATAATTATTGTGTTGTAATGTGAGCATGTTGTGATTCGGAATTCATGCATATGTGCGCTATGGATTTTTGGTAGATGTATGCGATAAATTAGTGCATCATGATTATTCATGTTATTTGTTTACGATGACTTTTAGAAAGTTGGGTTAGAGAGAAGTATGACAAAAATTGGTAGACACATGATGGTGATAAAAACACTAGATGGATAATTTTATAGTTAATTTTGTTCACAATGAATTTTGGAAATTATTTAGAAGGTTATAATCATAAGTTCATTTTTAATAGATAATAGAAGTTGTTCTTAACATGGAATTAGTAAATCATATAGAATTCATGGCAATATAAATATTATAGGTTATTAGATGATTTATCTCCGATTATTATTAATAATACTTTCTTTTGAAAAGAAAATATAAAACTAAAAGAATATCACCAGTCGTAATGAAAATAGGTTTTTACTAATCATAATAAATGTATTCATAAGTATATCACTTAAATTACTTAGAATTAGTAAAATATTTATTTATATCATAATAACCATGAATACGTTATTAAAAGTCCAATTAGTAATTTACAATTAATTCTTAATATATTAATGTCACAGGAATTATAAATAAACAATTTTTAGCTATACGTATAGTTTCTATTTAGAAAAGAAAAGAGAAAACCGAAAGAATAGAATTTTATAATAATGTTAAAATGACTTAATTAGGAACTCATACTTTCCTAATAAAGAAAATGATAGTTTATACATTTTCCTTTCAAATGATTTAGATCATATGTTCCTAAATTGAAACTAAATATAATCAATAGATTATTTATATCTTCTCACAATTTATTAATTAGACTTACATTTCAATTTATCCATAACTAGTAATATAAACATGATTAATCCGTTCATCAAATTGAATCCATATTATTTATATATATCATTTAGTTTTTCCTAAAGGATAGAATAAAGAAATTAGTGTTCATGTTCTTTTTATAATTAAAAATTTAGTTCGCATATTGTTTTGTATATAGCTTCCTTAATAAAGAATATGGACCATGTACTTTTTAATAAAAATAAAAGATAGTTATTTGTTCATTATCTTTTGCATGAAAATCCAATTAAAGGCCCATGACCTAACTCGTCATAAATAGGTGATTAATAATATAATTATGATCTTTTCACATAAAAAGTTGATCAAGCTATTTATGAGCTTTTTATAAAAGTAATGTTTAAATAATGTGTTTCATAACTCATTAACCTTAGATATATAACATATATCTTTTCTAAAAGGTTAAAAAGGTTTTATATTGTTATAACGTGTTTTATCATCTGATAAACCCTTAATCTTAGACATATCACATATGACGTTTTATAAAACATTAAATTGGTGAACCTAATATTTGTATATTTTAATTAAGATATTTTAAGCTCATGTCATGTTTTATAAAATATAGATCACACATTTTTGAAAAGAATACCTTTCTATTATAACCATTGCTTGCGATGTTTTTGAAAAATGAACACTCTTTTCGTTAAGCTTTCTTTTAGCTTAGTGTATGGTGAATGTTGTATGTTATTGAGTGGTGTTTGTTTCTTGTTGTTTGTTTGTGTGATATTCAGTGATTGATCTAGTAGTTAAGAATCAAGATCTATTCAGATCCGTGGAAGAATCTCAAGTTTTCAATAAGCAAGGCAAGTGGACTTCTCCCTCTGCATACTCTGTTTGGTCCCAAACAATACATTTAATAAAGTTTATTCTTGGATATATATGCATAATTCGATGGGTTACCTATTCGGATACACCTAACCTTTTCAACCGTATTCCTTGATCAAACTTGGGTATTATACTTTACCTCCGTAGCTATGTTATTGCTACAACTTAACTTTATGCAGTCACTCCTATTTATGATATTAATGTTCCAAATGGTAAGTTTACGTTATTGTGGTTAATCCGATGATTAAGCAAGATCATATGATTTAATTGGAACATGGAGTGACCACCCAGGAAAACAGTGCTACCATGAGAACTATCATGGCTCTGGTCTTGGCTAAATAACTAGGAAAGTCTTATGTTGGGTGCTGGTCGTGGTCGACCAGAACGGGGGCATCTGCCAAGCGCTTATATTTCTGGCTCAGGCAGATTGGATACGGGCATAGTTCCAAAGCTTTACCCTGTAGACTGGTCTATAAGTTGGTTACCTTAGGTGTGCTTTATGTAGTTTGACCATTTCTAGCATTTGCATAATGAGGACTCTAGGGAAAAGCCTCATAGTGAGACCCTAGCCATTCACCTCGGAAGTGAATACGGGTCTAGCTAACCCGAGCTAAAAGGGAATCGTGACTCATGGGTAAAGATGTGCCACCTCTACAGAGTGTAAAACTGATATATCAGTCGTGCTCACGGTTAAGAGCAGCCTGGACCCTCACATGATAATTGAACTTGAAGATGGAAATAAATCGTGATCGGTTTTGTTTAAGCGGTATGCTTAAGTGGTTTGCTCAAGAGGTTGAGCTTCATGTTGATGGTATTTGCTCAAATGGTTTAAGTTCAAGTGGTTTAAATTATGAATTATGCTTAATTGGGTTTGGTATATACTTATACCTAGTAATCAGGTGTTGTTCACCAACTAAAATGCCAATCGCATTAAACTTTAGCCTTACCTTGTTACCCTGCATTTTCCCCCACTTGCTGAGCCTCGACCATAAGTGAGCTCACCCTTGCTTAATTTTGGTCAGAAGTTTGCAGATGAAGATATGTTATTGAACTCCATGGATGCTAGTCTAGTGATACCCCGGTCATCTTCCTGTGGATGGATGTCCTTGTTTCGTTGTACTTTGATGAATAAAGGTTAAGACATTATGTCTGTTCGAAATGTAATATGTTAATATAATCTTTATTTATGCTTTTATGCATTGTTCTTTTGATATATTACACTTGTGACGTCAACATATGTGTGGAAATAGATCCTGGCACACATATGCTATGCATTCGGTTAATTAACCCTTAAAACCGGGTGTGACAATATGCCAACACAAATGAGTTACCACTACAAAATATGAAAACAACAATGGTAGTAATTACACCTAAAGGGCCTGTTGAGGCAAATTATATGACACATAGATTGACATTGACAATTATGGGAAGAGAATTCTAGGCTACCCCTATAATATTAGATGAAAGCAGTATAGGTCTGATCCTTGGTATGTCATGGTTAAGAAAGGCAAAGGCTGTTATACAATGTGGTAGGGGTACTGTAGAACTCACCAGCCCTAAAGGAGAAAGATTTGAAGTTGAAATTGCAGTAACTACCTCTGCCAGACTTGCGGCATTCTTAGTAGATGGTAAGGTTGTTGGTGACAAAATCCGTGTGGTTAGGGATTTTCCAGATGTCTTTCTAGAGGAGTTACCAAGGATGCCACCAGATAGGGAAGTTGAGTTTGTCATTGATCTCTTACCTGGGACTGCTCCTATTTCTAAATGGCCATATAGGATGTCTGTAGAAGAGTTGAAAGAACTTAAGAAGCAGTTAACGGAGTTACAGGAGGCTGGGTACATTCGTCCGAGTTCCTCACCTTGGGGAGCACCGAAAATGTTTGTACAGAAGAAGGATGGATCGCAAAGGATGTGTGTGGGTTATAGATCCCTTAATGATGTTACTGTGAAGAACAAGTGTCCATTACCCCGCATTGAGGATTTATTTGATCAAATGAGAGGTGCAAGGGTATTCTCGAAGATTGATCTTCGATCGGGTTACCACCAAATGAAGATTAGGCCTTCTAATATCCCCAAGATGGCTTTCTCAACCCGATATGGTTTATATGAATACATAGTTATGTCACTTGGACTAACTAATTCACCAGCCTATTTTATGAATCTGGTGAATAAGGTGTTCATGGAGTATCTGGACAGATTTGTCGTGGTTTTCATCGACGATATTCTTATTTATTCCAAGAATGATAGTGATGATGAGGAACATTTGAGATTGGTGCTACAAAAGCTATGGGATAATCAACTCTATGCCAAGTATAGCAAATGTGAGTTTTGGATTGACGAAGTGCCATTCCTTGGACATATCATTTCTAACGGTGGGATATTAGTGGACCCTACTAAAGTCAAGGAGATAGTGGAGTGGAGTATACCCAGTACAGTTACTGATGTCCGAAGTTTCTTGGGACTGGCAGGCTATTATCGGCGATTTATTGAAGGGTTTTCTAAGATTGCTAAGCCTATGACCTCACTTCTGGAGAAGGGAAGAGAGTTCAAGTGGGACTAGAAGTGCCAATATAGTTTTAATCAACTGAAGTTGAGATTGATGTCACCCCTAGTGTTGGTTATGCCAGATCTACAGAAGGGATTTGATGTCTATTGTGATGCATGCGACCAAGGCTTGGGATGTGTGCTTATGCAAGAAGGACACGTGATTGCCTACGCATCTCTTCAGTTGCAGAAACATGAGTTGAACTATCCCACTAATAATTTAGAACTGGCAGCCATAGTGCATGGGCTCAAAATATGGAGACATTATATTATGGGAACCAAGTGCCAAGTGTACACCGATCACAAGAGCTTGAAGTACATATTCTCTCAGAAGGATCTCAATCTTAGGCAACACCGATGGTTGGAGCTCACTAAGGATTATGATTTAGAGATACATTATCACCCGGGCAAGGCGAATCTAGTTGCAGATGCCTTGTGTCAAAAGGAGCACGTTCATTCAGCTATTGTTGGCTAGCTACCCATTGAGATTGTTGAGGATTTTAGGAGACTCAACCTGGGAATTGATGCACACACTGAAGAAGTCACCATTGATGTGGAACCTACCTAGGAGCAGGAAATCCGTAAGGGTTAGATTGGTGATGCTAAAATCCAAGAGATCAAAGATCTGATTACTGAAGGTAGAGGTCCAGAATTCACGGAGGATGAGCAAGGCACAATATGGTTCAAGGACAGGATATGTGTTCCTGAGATTGATAGCCTTCGTGAGACTATATTGAAGGAGGCGCATGACTCTGATTATTCTATTCATCCTGGTAGCACTAAGATGTATCAGGATTCGAAGCAGAAGTACTGGTGGTATGGGCTGAAAAGAGATGTGGCTGCACACGTGGCTATGTGTGATGTGTGTCAAAGAGTCAAAGCTGAACATCAAAGACCGGCTGGACTATTGCACCGTTAAAGATACCTGAATGGAAGTGGGAAGAGATTGGTATGGATTTCATTATCAGGCTACCTCGCACCCCGAAAGGATATGATTCTATATGGGTGATTATGGATAGTGTAACACCCCTGGTGTTACTGTTACTAAAACTTGAGCATAACATCATAAGCATGGGCATATCATGTGTTTGTCACACCTAGAGTGCATTGACCAAGCAAAAATTTCAAACAAGTTGTGTTGCTATGACATTTTGTGAATAAAACCCTAGAGTAGGATACTTAACCCTAAATTGGGCTCAGAAGGGCAATGAAAAGCCTAATAAGAAAAAAAAACTTCAAAACTCATTAGAGATGATCATAAAGTGTCACCTTGAATAGACTTATGGGATATTCAAACCCTAGGAGAACCAAAAATCCTAAATAAGACCCTAGAAAACCTTAGACTTAAACCCTAGGGGGCTAAGTGCAAAATTAGTGCACTTTTGGACTAAAGTGCAAAAACTATGAAGTTAAGGTGTCTTAAGTAATATGGTTCACAAATATGTGAGTTTGCAAGTAAAACCTTGAGATTTGGACCTAATTGCAAAAAGTCCTATTTGAAACCTAGGGGCTAAGTCTGATTTCCAGTGGGATTAGCTCAACTTTGGAGCCCTATATCTGCCAAGTTATTAAGTTTTTGCCCTAGGTCACCACATCAAGTTTGTGAAGCTATGAAAGGAGAACAACTTTGTTTAAAGGATTTAACATTGTTGTTACGAAAAATTTGAAGAAAAATGTGCCCAAAGTCATGCTGTCAGACTGCTAGAGTCTGAAATTCAGGCTGGGAGTGGAACTGCATGAACTTAGGGCTCGAATTTAAGCATGATCCAGTGAGAATTTGACTAGGGATGCTATAACAAAGATGAAGATGGTTTATAGGTCTACAACTTTGGTGCAGAAGGATGATGATGTTGCCATGGAAAATTTGGAGAAAACCTGCCCTAAACATCGGCTGTCAGGATGACTGAAGAGGATTCCGATGGTACAGTATCTGGATTAGGATGCTAGCGCAGAGAACCTCGCCGCCGGCGATTGTGCGCCTAGATTTGCACTCGCCGCGATGATTCGTGCTTGGCTCGGTTAGTTAGCGCTGTGGGTGGGTAAATAACATCGGATGGATGAACTTGAGCCCTATTCACTCCGGCCATCGTGTTCCACCACGGTCGATCGTGCTGGCGTCACCGGAATTCACCATTATACGGCCAGACCATGCGGCTTGAAGGGTTAACACGTCGCTGTGAATCAGTATGACAAGCCCAACCATCGCCGGTGAGCTTGCCACGGTTGTGGCCACGAATCACCGCGCTAGTGACGCAGTCCCTATCTCCGGCCGCCGCGGGTCGTCGTTAAATTCACTAGTCGCCGCTCAAGCATGCAATAAATTTAGTGCATCATTGGGTCCGTAGGATAATCACGCACCAAGCCACCAAGTATTGCCTCCAATCGTGTACCTGAGAGCTCCAATTTCTTACTTCCCCCAAATCACTCAAGAGCACCGCAGAAAAGACCTCGTCGTGGTCAGCCCAATTTAGGTCTGATCTCGCCCTCTGTGTTCTTGTTTCGGCACCCTTGCTTGATCTTGATGCTCACCGACCCGTCCAATTGAGCTAGAACCCCATTGATTACCAGGAACGCGATCGGTTGTCCGCGATACCCACTGTCACCGTGGACAGAGCAGGTTAGATCACCGTTCATGAAATTAGTTTGGGGAAAATGATCCTTATGTCTCGAATTTGGTTTCTGCCGAAATAGGGCACCAGTCATTGAGTAAATCAGCCGGTGAGAGTTCACCGGAGCGCGGCCCAACGTCGTTCGTCGTCGTGGGCTTCAGCGGTAAAGGAATAGTAGTGCAGGGGCTTTTCTACAAATGTCAGTGACTCAGTCAAATAGTGCCGCGACCCTGCTTCAAGTTATCCCATAAGACAAGCCCCTTTCTGCAAAATCAACACGAGCGGGCGCGCGTAGGCGTGATCTGCCCTAGCTGGGCCGGCTCAGGCTGGTTTCGGCCCGGGACTGTTCATTATTTTTCTTTTTCTTTTTCTAACAAGCTTTAAAAATCTGTAATAAATTGTAGAAAAATGATAAAAATACCAAACCAATTTTGCTAGGTTCCTAATTTCCTGTAGAATTTAATAAAAATAGTTTCTTGATTTTTAGTCCAAATAGGAAATTATAGAGTATTTAAAATAGCCAAAAACCTTGTTTCTGGATTTTTAGGGAATATGTAATAAATCCAAAATTCACTAAATTGTTAGGATAAACTCTAAATAATATTTAGAACCCTTTGGCAGAGTTTCGGATGATTTGGACCATGTTTGATGCTTAGAACCCAAAAACCATAGCCCCCTGCCCTGTGAACTTCACTATTGACTCCGGAAACCCTAAGATCTCAGAGATATGTGAAGGAAAGTTGTATTCCATACTTTAGATAATAAACTTTTATTATCTTTGCACTCTCATGAGCAATACATGGGCATTCATTACTATGTATGATTATATTTAGAAAACGAAGAAGAAGTAGAGGTCGAAGAAGCGAAGACTTCACCACCACCACCTGAGGAACATCAGGCAGGCAACTATTTTTATTTCGATATCTGCGGAACAGAGCCTGATTCACCAGCAACACAAGGCAAGCCCTGGTGCATTTACCACCCCCTTGTTATTTTTAAAATCTTTTCACCTGCTTGATGCATTAGGTAATAGGAGTTGTGTGCTAAACCAATTCCTGCATTTCCTTCCTTGGATTTGATTACCCCTTAAATCCCTGTTTTACAAAATGTTTTTCTTATGCTTAGCTTTACTGTAGAAAAACAAAATGTTTTGTTTTCTCAAAAGATGATGTGGCAAAGTGGGTGGGATGTTTTCAAAAATAAAACTTGATGGTGGATCCATCATTGCCATGATGGGTCCAACATCAGAAAAGATGTACCTCTCCTAGGTACCAAACATTGGGTTTGAAATGATTAAACTGAGACCAGGCGGGTGACTTGCACGAGAAGAAAGTCTCGGTGTAGTGTCTCTATCTGAGTCGATTAAGGACCGTGTCGATGTAGGCTTGCTGACCGAGGACCCTTTAACTAGTCACGTGCCTCGTCATGGGTAAGCTTTGCCTCGGGCAGACTAATACCAGAATAAGATACCACGCAATGGGAGTGGAGAGATGGCGAGAGTAGCGTGTACCATCCGTAGCAAGAGGCTGGACGGTGGTGTATCTGTGCTCTCGGTTGGCGTGAACCTGATCTGGTCTTAAGAACCCCGGTGGCGAGTTGACATATGCAAGGGTTAAGTGCCACATATGTCATGTGATCAGAGATCCTCAGCTGAGTATAATCGATTCGGATCGTAGTACCTTCACGGTTATGAAGACTTGGCCACTGCCCTATACGTAGATATCCAGTAAAGCTGAAGGGTTGTTAAAGAAACTGGCTAGTGCAGGTCAAGTGATTGAACTAGGGTAGAGAGAACTCTAGATGCAGGTAATCTTACTTAACCTGACAATTAAAATTGGATTTTTAAGGATCCACTATTAGTAAGCATTTCTACAAACAGAGTCATTGATTATTTATAAGCCTTACCTTGACTCCCTTAAAGCCAACATATTCCTTGAGAGTCTTTTACTTTATCGAGTAAGTCTTGTGAAAGTACACTTCGTACTCAGGGCTTCGTCCCATGTTGTTTTAGGTGAAGAAGCGGCCAACTTTTGCTGCTTTTGTTCAAAGGTGGTACCAAAGGAAGAGCATCAAGACTAAAGCTGCGGGAGGAAAGGATCCTTCGTAAAAACTTTTGTTTAATACTTATCAGGGGGGTTTTTGCCTCCCTTGGTTTGTAATAATAATACTCAGCACTCATATATTATGTTCTGGTATGTAACTATATAACTCTGTTTTACTTTTCAATAAAGGTAAGTTAATGTAATTGCTTCCGCATTTTCGCACCTCCGATGTATTGTAATGTCTGCGTGACGGGTGAAACGCTCTTGGGAAAGGTAAGGAAAGCAGATACCGAACTTGTCAAGTGATTCAGGGGCACCTGCAGGGTTGTCTGAGGTCCGTTGGACAAGGACAACTGTAGGTGGGCCTAATGACTTAAGAGGTTCTGTCAAAGCTGGTATCCGAGCGAAGCCCATCTCTGCAGATGTTATGAGGCATCTTCAAAAAGAATTCTCAAAGACTTATCTAAAAAATTTCTTTCTTTATTATCTAGCTTCCTTCTGAAGTACTTATTTAAAGACCAGATGGTAGAGTGGAATGTATAGAAGGTGTGAATCAACCCAGGTTGATTCTGTAATTATACATGCATCATGCTAAAAACTATGTTAATAAGATTTTCCCCTCATGGAGATATGCCGCCGCGCACAAGAAAGACCGCGCGCAAGTCTACCAGGTCGATTGGCGTACCCCATCATCAACTTGCCCCAAGGCATGAAGACAGAAGCAGTGGTAGTAACGATCCAATCGGGGATCTGGAAGCCCAAGTTGATCAGCTTCGATCAGAACTCCATCGCAGGAACGACATATGGGTCACGGATGGTGAAAGAATAACGAATTAAGAACAGACATCCGCCACCTGCAAGATCAGCTCGCGGAACGAGATCTAGTGCTCGACTGGGCGGTTAACTCTCGTTCGCTTGCTTGGGCTAAGGAAGCTAAAGCTCGAGCCCATGTGGAGGAGCTTAGCACCGCCATAGACCACTTGCAAGTGTATTGTAATACACTACATGAAGAAGTTCATGTATTGTATTCCCAACTGCACCCCAACGTACCTGCGGATCCTGTTGGGATAGAAGCTGGACCTTCTGGGACAGCGGGAGAAGCCCTTGGTGGTGAACTAGACCTTTTCAGGCCTCCTCCCTCTATAAAGTTGGTGGATGAATGGTCTCCTACTCCCGACAGCAAGGCTACCAAAAGTGACAAGAAGCAAGAGTAGTATAGTATAGAAGTAGTAGTAATGTATAATAGGTAATGTAATCCTGTTGTAAAAATTTGAGTCTGTAACATTACCCTTTTTAGTAATGTAAAATGGATGGTTTTCTTTGGCATATTATATTTTTCCAAATGTTTGTTGCCTCAGATGCCTTCCAAGACTCGTGCACAGGATGGAGCAGGGACCTCCCGTGGGAGGGAAGCAAATCCGAAGCCACCCTCGGTACCTCCAACGTTAGCTGAGGCCATCACTGCGTTGGTTAACGCTACGGCCGACAACACCCGCTTTCTGCGGGAAATGGCGGGTCAACAATTACAACAACAAGGCAGGCGAGCATATCAGCAAGGACCCCGCGAAACATCATATTTGGATTTCTCCGAGACACGCCCTCCATTGTTCGTCAAGGCGGAAGATCCTCTAGAAGCGGATGAGTGGATCCGCGTCATCGAACAGAAGTACGGGCTTCTCTGATGTATGGAGATTCAAAAGCCCTTATTCGCAGCACAACAATTGCTTGGCCCTGCCAGCACCTGGTGGGGAAATTTTGTAGCCGTTCAAACGGCTGGTCATCAAATAACTTGGGATGAGTTCAAGTTGGCTTTCCGGGAGCACTATATACCTGAAGGGGTGCTCCACATGAAGCAGGAGGAGTTTATGAAGCTGAAACAAGGTGGGGATACTGTCACTCAGTATCTCAATAAATTCAACCACTTGTCTCAATATGCTATCGATCAAGTCAACACAGATTTAAACAAGAGAAATTGCTTCATTAGAGGTCTTAATGATTGAATGCAACGAAAGATGGCCACCTGCATCGATCTTTCCTATGGAAGAGTTGTCAGTACTGCACTGGCAGTAGAGGCTAAATATGCAGGCTCTGGAAAATCCAAGGGTTACGAAGGCGACAGACCCAATCAGGGGTCTGAGAATAGACAATGGTTGGTAATCCGACCTTTTAATCCGAATCGCTCTTCCCCACGTCCACCCTCCTACCCTTTCAAACAACCAGTCTTCATTCACCCCGCTACTGCCCCCACTCCAATAAATCAGCCGAGTGCCCCTGGTACTCGTTTCCCTACCCTCCCATGCTCTTCAACTGGTTGTTTCAACTGTGGAAAGTCCGGGCACTTTATCAAGGACTGTCCATACCCGAGACAGAATCGCTCAAGTAATCACCAGAGTTCTGGGAATTCCACTCAAGGAAAGGGAAACGTGGCAAACAATATTGCGGGCAAAAATACAATGAAAATGGGGCGGATTTATTATACTCAAGTGGCCACAACACCGGAAGGCGAACCGGTTATGATGGGTACGTTTCTAGTGGCCAATCACCCTGCAATTATTCTTTTTGATTCTGGCGCTTCGCATACATTCATAAGCAAGAAGTTTGTGGAGCAATATTGCGTTCCATACCATGAATCAAGGGAAGGGTTTAAAATTCATTCGCTTCGGGGACAAATATTTACTAAAGAGGTAGCTTTCCAAGTGCCCATAACATTGGCTGAATGGGACTTTCCTACTAATATGATTGTTCTGAAAGGCCAAGACATAGATGTAATTTTGGGCATGAATTAGTTAGCCCAACATAAAGCTATTCTGAACACTAATTTGAGAACTATCAAATTGAGTTATGGCCAAGAAGAGGCTCTTTTGACCATCCCCATAGCTATTCCAGCTAAATCAATTGGCAGAGTATATGAAGCTATCATACCGGAGATCCAAGATATTCCGGTAGTATGTGAGTTCCCAGACGATTTTCTAGAAGATTTGCCCGGATTGCCTCCAGAAAGAGATGTAGAATTTGTGATTGAGTTGAAGCCCGGTACGGCTCCTATTTCTAGAAGGTCGTACCGAATGCCTCCAAATGAACTGGCAGAGCTCAAGACCCAATTACAAGATCTACTGGAGAAGGGATTCATCCGGCCAAGCTCATCACCATGGGGCTGTCCAGCCATCTTTGCTAAGAAGAAGGATCAAACACTTCGGATGTGCGTGGATTATAGACCCCTCAATGAGGTTACCATAAAAAATAAGTACCCTCTTCCCCGAATTGACATTTATTTGATCAACTAACTGGAGCGAGGGTATTCTCTAAGATTTACCTCAGATCAGGCTATCATCAGATCCGTATCCGACCCGAAGATATACCGAAGACCGCATTCACTACGCGGTATGGTTTGTTTGAATATCTGGTTATGTCTTTCGGACTAACAAATGCTCCTGCCCACTTCATCTATCTTATGAACTCGGTATTCATGCCCGAGCTAGATAAGTTTGTAGTGGTATTCATTGATGATATCTTGATATATTCCAAGAACGAAGAGGAGCATTCTCAGCATTTACGGATGGTGTTAACGCGCTTAAGAGAGCACCAATTATATGCTAAGTTCAGTAAGTGCACGTTCTGGCTGGAAGAAATCCAATTTCTAAGACATGTATTTTCTGCCAAGGGGATTGCAGTGGATCCAAGCAAAGTCAAGGATATTTTGGAGTGGAAACCTCCAACCACTGTACAACAAGTCCAAAGTTTCCTTAGACTGGCTGGTTATTACCGCCGATTCATTCTAGATTTTTCTAAGCTTGTGAAACCAATCACAAGTTTATTGAAGAAAGATACTAAATTTATTTGGTCTTCAAAGTGTAATGAAGCTTTTGAACAGTTGAAGGTATTATTAACCACTGCTCCGGTATTGACTCAACCAGATATTGAAAAGCCCTTTGATGTGTATTGTGACGCATCAGGCAGTGGTCTCGGCTGTGTATTAATGCAAGAAGGGCGAGTAATAGCTTATGCTTCAAGGCAGTTGCGCTGGCATGAGGAACATTATCCAACTCATGATCTGGAGTTAGCTACAGTGGTTCATGCCCTAAAAATCTAGCATCATTATCTGCTAGGAAATATCTGTCATATCTATACAGATCATAAAAGCTTGAAGTATATCTTCACCCAGTCAGAATTGAACATGAGACAGAGGTGATGGCTCGAGCTTATTAAGGACTATGAATTGGAAATTCATTATCACCCAGGCAAGGCCAATGTAGTAGCAGACGCACTCAGCTGCAAGGCTTCCTGTCACTGTCTTACCGTGAAGACCTCTGACAATACACTTTGCCAGGAGATGGAGAAGTTAAACCTGGGAACGATCCAACATGAAACCTTAAATCAACTAAAGCTTGAGTCAGTCCTTCTGCAAAGGATAATTGATGCTCAAAAGGATGATATGGGTATGAAGCACATCCATGAGAAAATAGAGGCCCGAAAAGCCAAATGCTTTAGAAACGATGATCAAGGTGTTGTATGGTTCAACAACCACATAGATGTGCCAAAGAATGAAGAGATCCGCCAGGAAATATTAAATGAAGCACATCTTAGTCGCTATTCTATTCATCTCAGGAGCACTAAGATGTATCATGATCTAAAACAACATTATTGGTGGACAAAGATGAAGATTGAAATCGCACGCTATGTGGCAAGATGTGACACTTGTAGGCGTGTCAAGGCCATACACATGAAAGCTGCTGGTCCTTTACAATCTTTACCTGTTCCTGCATGGAAATGGGAAGATATTAGTATGGACTTTATTGTGGGGTTACCCAGAACAGCAAGAGGGTATGATTCCATCTGGGTTATCATTGATCGACTTACAAAGATCGCCCAGTTCCTTCCTGTTAGGGTAAAGTATACAGTGGCCACATATGCAGAGTTGTACATTGCTCGCATTCTCAGTTTGCACGGTGTTTCAAAGACTATAGTGTCGGATCGTGAACCTCAATTTGTAGCCAAGTTTTGGGAAGCATTTCACAAATCCTTGGGTACTAAGTTACTCCATAGTTCGGCCTATCATCCTCAGACTAGTGGGCAGACTGAGAGAGTGAATCAAGTACTTGAGGACATGTTGCGGGCTTGTGTTTTAGAAGTCCCACAGAAATGGGATGATTGTTTACCATTAGCGGAGTTCTCATATAATAATAGCTATCAAGAAAGCATTAAGATGGCACCCTTCGAAGCTTTGTATTGCCGACGGTGTTGAACTCCGTTAAACTGGTCTGAACCAGGTGAAAGGAGTTTCTTCAGGCCAGACATGGTAAAGGAGACAGAAGAGAAAGTTCAACGAATAATTCGTAATTTGAAGAAAGCCCAAGCTCAGCAGAAGAGTTACGCAGACAAACGACGAACACCCTTGTACTTTCTGGTGGGAGATTATGTCTATCTGAAGGTCTCACCAATGCAGGGGGTAACACATTTCGGGGTAAAAGGGAAGCTTGCACCTCGGTACATTGGCCCTTTCCTTGTTCTTGAACAATGTGGACCAGTGGCATACCGACTCCAGCTACCCGAAACCTTGTCTGCAGTACATAATGTGTTCCACGTGTCTCAACTGAAGAAATGTCTTCGGGTTCCCGATCGAACCATTGAAGTAACAGATGTTGCCTTAGAGCTAGACTTGACATATTCAGAACATCCTATTCGAGTCTTGGATCAAAAGGACAGAATTACCCGAAGAAAAACTCTCAAGTTTTACAAGATACAGTGGAACCAACATTCAGAAGATGAGGCTACATGGGAAACTCAGGACTTTTTAGAAAAGAATTTCCCAGGCTTTTTAGCCTCGTGTAATTTGTAAGTGTATACAATTGTTGTAATAAAGGAGTGAGCCCCAAACCACCCGTACCTTGTACCAAGAATAAGGAAATAAAAGAGTGAAGCATTTCCTTTTCCATTATTTGCCCTAGGACTTTTAATCTCGGGATGAGTTCTTTTATGGGGGGAAGGATGTAACACCCCTAGTGTTACTGTTACTAAAACTTGAGCATAACATCATAAGCATGGGCATATCATGTGTTTGTCACACTTAGAGTGCATTGACCAGGCAAAAATTTCAAACAAGTTGTGTTGCTATGACATTTTGTGAATAAAACCCTAGAGTAGGATACTTAACCCTAAATTGGGCTTAGAAGGGCAAAGAAAATCATAATAAGAAAAAAACATCAAAACTCATTAGAGATGATCATAAAATGTCACCTTGAATAGACTTATGGGATATTCAAACCCTAGGAGAACCAAAAACCCTAAATAAGACCCTAGAAAACCCTAGACTTAAACCCTAGGGGGCTAAGTGCAAAATTAGTGCACTTTTGGACTAAAGTGCAAAAACTATGAAGTTAAGGTGTCTTAAGTAATATGGTTCACAAATATGTGAGTTTGCAAGTAAAACCTTGAGATTTGGACCTAATTGCAAAAAGTCATATTTGAAACCTAGGGGCTAAGTCTGAATTCCAATGGGATTAGCTCAACTTTGGAGCCCTACATCTGCCAAGTTATAAAGTTTTTGCCCTAGGTCACCACATCAAGTTTGTAAAGCTATGAAAGGAGAACAACTTTGTTTAAAGGATTTAACATTGTTGTTACGAAAAATTTGAAGAAAAATGTGCCCAAAGTCATGCTGTCAGACTGCTAGAGTCTGAAATTCAGGCTGGGAGTGGAAATGCATGAACTTAGGGCTCGAATTTAAGCATGATCCAGTGAGAATTTGACTAGGGATGCTATAACAAAGATGAACATGGTTTATAGGTCTACAACTTTGGTGTATAAGGATGATGATGTTGCCATGGAAAATTTGGAGAAAACCTGCCCTAAACATCGGCTGTCAAGCTGACTAAATAGGATTCCGATGGTACAGTAACTGGATTAGAATGCCAGCGTAGAGAACCTTGCCGCCGGCGATTATGTGCCTGGATTCGCACTCACCATGATGATTCGTGCTTGGCTTGGTTAGTTAGCGTCGTGGGTGGGTAAATATCATTGGATGGATGAACTTGAGGCCTGTTCACTCCGGCCATCGTGTCCCACAACGGTCGATCGTGCTGGCGTCACCGGAATTCACCATTATCCGACCAGACCATGCAGCTTGAAGGGTTAACACGTCGCTGTGAATCAGTATGACAAGCCCAACCATCGCTGGTGAGCTTGCCACGGTTGTGGCCACGAATCACTGCGCCAGTGACTCAGTCCCTATCTCCGGCCGCCGCGCGTCGCCGTTAAATTCACTAGCCACAGCTCAAGCATGCTATAAATTGAGCGCATCATTGGGTCCGTAGGATAATCACGCACCAAGCCACCATGTATTGCCTCCAATCGTGTACCCGAGAGCTCCAATTTCTTACTTCCCCCAAATCACTCAAGAGCACCGTAGAAAAGACCTCGCCGTGGCCAGCCCAATTCAGGTCTGATCTCGCCCTCTGCGTTCTTGTTTCAGCACCCTTGCTTGCTCTTGATGCTCACCGACCCGTCCAATTGAACTAGAACCCCATTTATCACCGGGAACGCGATCGGTTGTTCGCGATACCCACTGTCACCATGGACAGAGCAGGTTAGATCACCGTTCATGAAATTAGTTTGGGGAAATGATCCTTAGGTCTCGAATTTGGTTTCTGCCGAAATAGGGCGCCACTCATTGAGTAAATCAGCCGGTGAGAGTTCACCGGAGCGCGGCCCAGCGTCGTTTGTCGTCGTGGGCTTCATGCGGTAAAGGAATAGAAGTGCAAGGGCTTTTCTACAAATGTCAGTGACTCAGTTAAATAGTGCCACGACCCCGCGTCAAGTTATCCCATAAGACAAGCCCCTTTCTGCAAAATCAACATGCGCGGGCGCGCGTAGGCGTGATCTGCCCTAGCTGGGCCGGCTCGGGCTAGTTTCGGCCCAGGAATGTTCATTATTTTTCTTTTTATTTTTCTAACAAGCTTTGGAAATCTATAAGAAATTGTAGAAAAATGATAAAAATACTTAACCAATTTTGCTAGGTTCCTAATTTCCTGTAGAATTTAATAAAAATAGTTTCTTGATTTTTAGTCCAAATAGGAAATTATAGCGTATTTAAAATAGCCAAAAACATTGTTTCTAGATTTTTAGGGAATATGTAATAAATCCAAAATTCACTAAATTTTTAGGAGAAACTCTAAATAATATTTAGAAGCCTTGGGTAGATTTGGGATGATTTGGACCATGTTTGGTGCTTAGAACCCAAAAACCCTAGCCCCCCTGCCCTGTGAACTTCACTATTGACTCCGGAAACCCTAAGTTCTCGGAGATACGTGAAGGAAAGTTGTATTCAAGACTTTAGATAATAAACTTTTATTATCTTTGCACTCTCATGAGCATTACATGGGCATTCATTACTATGTATGATTATATTTAGAAAACGAAGAAGAAGTAGAGGTCGAAGAAGCGAAGACATCACCACCACCTGAGGAACATCAGGCAGGCAACTGTTTTTATTTCGATATCTGCGGAACAGAGCCTGATTCACCAGTAACACAAGGCAAGCCCCAATGCATTTGCCACCCCCTTGTTATTTTTAAAATCTTTTTCACCATGCGTGTATGATAACAACGTATGCCTAAGTAATAGTGAACCGACTGAACTTATCTTCCTATAATCCTGCCGACTTATCCACACTTAGTTCCGACGTCTGAGGGCGTTGCGCGGGAGAATCGAATCAATGATGTAGATATTACTTAAATCCAATGAGCTGTCTAGGCCTGAGTCTATCCTTTCCTGCGTAAATCCATTCCGCTAGTTGTTCCTCCCCTGGCCCACGAAGGGATGGCCTTGCGAAATAATGAGCCCAAAAACCCTTCGTGAGGCCTTCTTGCCTTCTAGTGGACCCGGGGGATATCTGTCCCCCACACCGTCTTTTTATCATCCCATTAGTTCACTGGATTTCTACGTGTAAGTCAGTGACCAAGTCTTCATGTCCGATAATTAACGGCGATCCGAATCGATTAATACCTGGCTGGGGATCTCCAACTACAAGACATATGTAGCACTTAACCCTTGCATATGTCAACTCACCACCGATTTTCTCAAGACCATAATGGGTTCATGCCAACCAAGAGCATAGATACTCCACCGTACAGCCTCTTGCCACGGAGGGTACACGCTACTCTCGCCATCTCTCCACTCCCATTGTGTGGTGGCCTTTCTGGTATTGGTCCGCCCGAGGCAAATATTACCCATGACGAGGCATATGGCCAGTTAAAAGGTCCTCGGTTAGCAAGCCTACATTGACTCGGTCCTTAAGCGACTTAGACGGAAACACTACACCGAGACTTCCTTCTTGTGCAAGTTACCCGCCCGGTATCGTCTTTATCATTTTAAACCCAAAGTTTGGTACCTGGTAGAGGTACATCTTTTCAGATGTTGAACCCATCATGGCCATGATGAATTCACCATGACAAGTCTTTTTTTTGTAAAAATTCCCATCCCACATGAAGCATCACCTTTTGTTTTAAAACAAAGCATTTTGTTTTTCTAAAGCAAGGCTAAGCCTCATAAAAATCCTTATATAAAAGGGAATCAAGGAATGGTGACCAACTTTCCAAGGAAGGAAATGCATCAATTGTTTAGCGCACAACTCCTATCACTTAATGCATCATATAAGGTGATAAAGATTTTTAAAACAACACGGAAAGGGATAATGCACCGAGGCTTGCCTGGAATAAACACTACGTTAGTGTTTGTTAGACGACGATCACATGGCAACCACGTTTTGTGTTGGCACTTGTTCAGCCTATTCATCTTCAGGTTGATCCACCATCATCACCTCATGGAGTAACCCACCCGTTACATCATCTTGGGGTCGACTTGGCTCTTGTCCTCCGCATCACGTGATTAACTAGCGTACCTAATGAGATGTGCAATGCATATGCATGAGCATAAGGAGGAATATCAAGACTAAATAACCTCTTACGGTAGAAAATAAACACTATGCGACAATGTATTACAACACTCATAAACAAACACTAGATGTCGAAACAACACTAAGTACAACAAGCACACTTCTCCAGCTTAAACGGATCTAACAAGTAGATCATTATTATATAGTATAGGGTTCTTCAAAACTGCTTCCCTAACAACCCAAAATCTAAAGCACTTATGAGTACAATCCACTACGCAATTCTTAGGTTTTAGTTGAAATCGACTTATCGATACTATTCTTATTTAAACACAAACACGACGCGCCTGCTAAACACGAGAATTATTATGACTAGTAAGTCTAGTTAATCCAACCATCAAATCAACTTACAAAAATTATAAATCAGCCCTCCATAACCAGATCGACACGGAATCTCTAGAAACAGCGATGATCCCAGGTTCAGATATTTTTGTCGAGCACTTTGCGGGTGTCATATGGGACTACACTTCTTCTCCCCACATTCCAGTGATTTCTCTCAAACCAGCAACGATCGACGATGACCACGAACACGAAGAGAGGGCGAAAATCATCCACCACAGCAACTCGCCACCCCACAAGCAACATCGAAAACAGACATGTGAAGTAGTGTCCAGATCTACCGACCTCATGGCCTAGATGGTGCTGACAACGAGGAGACAAAGCACGACAAGGCGCGTATCGGAAAAGCTACTAAGATCAAAGACGATGACATGCATCATGGTGAGGCGGCATATGGCGGGGGGGGGGGGGGCAAAGGAACGGACGGTGACGAGGGAGTAGCACGACTGCGTGGGACTTGGCGAGGTGGAGACGTGTAGATAAGTGATGATGGCGGAGCTTGCTGGTTTGACACGGGCAGGACCAACAAGGTTGACAGCCAGTGCGACGAGATAGTGGAGCACAATCAAGCACCATGTTGACGGCGGCCACTAGAAGGGCGAAGACGAGGTCGAGCAGGGGAGGACAGGGTTTGACGAGCTCGACGGCGCCTGCGGCCGAGCACACATGGTGACTAGCTTCAGATCTGGAGCAGGCCAGGTGCCATGGGCGAGCTGAACCATGACGGAGAAAATACGTTGGCGAGATGGATGATGGCCGGATCGATGACGGTCTCATGTTCAAGCTTTTTGTCGAGCACCAGATGTGCGACACAAGCCGACTTCACTGTCTTCTACAACCATATCCCTATCTTCTTTCCCAAATCCACACAGACATTGACCAAGGCTTAGGCTGCAGATTTCCCCCCGTTGCTCCATGCATCAGCACTCATCTCATCATCAGGCTCGAAATTTAGGTCGTAGTAGTTGTGGCATCTCCAGGATCAAGATTGGGGCAACATATTAAAGGTATGCATAAAGAGCACAAACTTGGGCACCCTAGCCTCTTCCTCAAGCCAGAGTCTGCGTCTGAACGCACCTTCTCCTCCGGCGTGATGCAGCTGCTCAGCGGCTGTGTGCGATGGGGAGGGAGACACATGACATGGCATAGGGCACGACCACGAGAAGAACCTGGCCATGGGAACTGAGGGCGAACTCGGACAAGGACAGCCGATGAGGGGGAAGGACACGATGGGGAGGAAGAGGCACTCACGTACAGTGCTCCACGGATTGGGCGAGTGATGCTGGGGAGGGCGCCATGGGAGATGGGGTGAGCTCACGGCTGGCGTGGTGGAGTCCGAGGCGAGCAGAAGCTGGTGAAGGGGGCATGGGCGGACAAGGCGGACATGGCCTGGTAGAGCGATAGCTAGGGCCATGGCTTCGCTCGCTCGTTCGCTATCTCTCGTAGGTGCATATGTGTGTCCCGTTTCAGGAATATCAGGCGACGGGATAAGGCCATTAGCCAAGGGGCGGCGGGATAGGAAAAAATCAACATAGAAATGTGGAGATTAGGATGAAAGCGGATGGCGGTGGGGATAAGACCAAGGAAGATATTTTTTCTCTTTTCTTTAATTTGTTCTTCTGTTTGTTTCCTTTTTAATAACATGAAGATAAATACGAATTTTTGGAATTAGATTCGCATGAGATGCAAACAAAGCAGGTCCAACAATATCGGCTTCAATATCCAAATGGGGTGTGATTTAGTTGAACTCGGACATAAATTTGTCTCATTTTCATTTCTTTTAAAAAACCAATTTTCAGAAATACGAGTTCCAGAATAAAATTTGGGTGACATCTAAATGGACTGGAAAGAGGCTATAAGGAGATAAATGTCCTTGTGAATTCTCACGAAAACGGTGTCATGTGTCGTTCACATGGGCGAGAAATTGTGCGTTGTCCATACAAGGGCTTGCACCCATCACACGTCACAATGCCAAGCCATAGAGGGACGCGTGCAACGCTGGTGCAAGAGGATTCAAGATGGAGTTTACGGAACCAGATTCGATTTCAAAGGTTAGAGTTCAAACAGGGTGTAAATGGACCGAATCAATGACATCGGCTTTGATATCTTAAGCGATATTTAATTTAGTCGAAACTAGACGAAGTTCGCCGCAATTTAAACATTCGACTAGAAAACAAAGCGACTAATAATTTTACACCTTTTTTTCTTGGATATTCATCGTGATCGAATTTTAAAAAGAATCAAACTCTTTCCGAAAACCTATTCGTTTAATAAACAATTTCGAATAGCATGGACTCAACATCTTGAAAGATTTTAAAGTCCAAAATTTCTCTAAAATGTTTGGACAGCTTAGATAAATAGAGACAGATACGATTTCAAAATCGTGAATGATAAAGATGAATAGAACTTAGTGACCTTTATATTCACTGATATCCCGTACTTAAGTCCATAGTCGATGTCGAACGGGAGATAAACATCTAGAGTGTTTCACTAACCAGGGACAGGCTGAAAGTAGTACCCGTCCTCGTTGTACTACTCCTCAAAGTACACCTGTCTGTGGTAGTTCCGAGCAACAAACTCAACAGACACAAGCTACTCCTCAAGCGAGCACACTAGCTGGACCTGTTGTCCATAATACATCCACAAACAGGTCTTGCTTCAAATGTGGGCAGGCTGGACATTATGCCAACCACTATCCCAACAGGGCTGCTGATATTACTCCAGCTCCGATGAAGCAAGGTCAGGCCTCAGGAGGCAAGAGTCAGCCCTTATCTGTCAATCGGGGGTAGGTCAACCATGTGGAAGCAGAAGGTGAACCTGGTGAACCCAAAAACCCGGAAGAGGTGCCGGTTGAAGGAGAAGAAGCTGGTGACGACGACAACGAACAACAAGAATAGAGTATATGTATATATATATATAATTAGGAAGTAGTATTTCTAAGACCTAAATAATACTTTAGGTAGTAGCTAGTATTTACTATTTTAGAAATAATAATAAGGTCTATTTGGACCTATGTCTTAATAACAAGTTATGCATCATGCTGAGATTTTTGTTTGTGCATATATTTTGAGGCAAGATTGGGATACATCTATTTCTTACTAATCTCGAGGATGAGATTTCTTTTAAAAGGGGTAGGATTTGTAATGCCCTAAAATTTGTATAAGAATAAAATAATTAAATACATATATTTATATAAAAGTGTTTTGGGGATCATGAAACCTTTAGAGATTATCTAGTTTTCTTTTCTTTGTTCATATTCAATTAATGGAAATATATTGATCAAATAACAAATAAATAAATACTGAAATATGCAATTCATGCTAAGGTTGTTGTATTTTTGCATTTGTATTCAAATTTGTGAGACAAGTTAAGTTTGAAAATTTGCATTTGAAAATAGGAACTTGAAAATAAATAATAAAAATAAAAGGGAAATGGAGAAACAACAATGCACCTGGGCCAAATTCGTTCAAATAAGCCCACCGAAACCCTCCTCCGACCTTGCCAAACGTGACTTGGGCCAGCCCATTGCGGCCTTGCGCATCTGGCACGCATATGACAAGCCAGGCCCGCGGACAGTCGTGCCACTCGATGACAAATGGGGCCGGGTGACGGACTCTTTCGTCGTCGCGCGTCCAGACGCCAACTGGTGGGGCCATGTCGTCAGGCCATAGCTCCACCCTTCCACGGCCGCAACAACCTCACGTGCTTGCCTGCACAATTGAATCCAGCTTGCATAACTTCCTCCGCACGTGCCGCCACATTACATATAAAGCCGCCGCATCAACCCCCTTCGGTGTCAATGTGAGAGGTAAGCCACCAAGGTTGAAGGATTCGTCCGCCATCGTCGGTTCCTGCTTGCGCCATTGCCCAGGCCCCATCGCGGGTTCAGTGGTGTTTGCGGGGCCCCTCGGATTGTGTTCGTGCAAGAGGGCGGGCGTGGGGAATGCCGAAGCCTTAGGAATTTCTCACCGGACTTCAACATCGGCGCGGAGCCGCTTCCCAAAGTGGGAAGTCCTGTCCCCACTGCAAGCACTGGTGAGTGGCTTCTTTACTAGTTCGGCTCCATCTCCTCTTTGCGTAGTGCAGTCTGGGTCGAAGTTTGGGCGTAGGGATTATGGGATTGCTGTCTGCGGCAATGGTGCCGCTGCGGGTATGCATGCACGCCTGACCGGAGAACAGAGGAGAGGGTATTGAGAGGAAGAAGCATCATCGGTCGTTAGATCCTCATCGGACGACTATGATTAGATCCTAGGTAACAGTTCGGATTATTCGATCTTGGTCGTTGATTCAATAGCAGATGGCCAGGGTTGGACCTAGACACATCAAAATCTATACCATAGATCGCTGGATGGTCGGCCATGATCCCATACCGGTTTGAGTTGGGGTAGATCTGATCCAAGCCATTGAATCTGATCGGATGGATTCAGGGTAGTCGCGGGTGTTTTAAATCCGTGCCATTGGAGTTGAATCCAACGCATAAAACGGCGTACTGGTTTGCTTGAAACAGGATCTGATCTGGTTCTTTGATTCTGGATTGGGTGGCCCTTGTTGGTCGATACCCTTTCGGATTTGGAAAGTTTTAAATAAACCCCTCGGCTTTATTATAATAAACCCACCATCCGGGGAGTGCTATAGGGAATTACATTTAAATCCTGATATTCATGATTGGGACCCCAAGCTTTCTAGAAATTATGTGCGCCATCCCTGGATTTAATAAATTAGGGAAATTAATATAGAAAAATAGTTTTTAATGTAAAAATAATTCCAGAAACTTGTTTAATTCATAAGTAATTCATTTTAACTCATTTTTTATCCATTCTAGTTGCATTAAATCCATAATGATATTGTTTATCCTGTGGTAACGTTATTTTGTTATGAAACATAAATTAAAATGTTGTACTTAATTTCTTTTGTACCCAACTCCTAAATCTTTAGAAAATCATAACTTTATAACTATAACTCCGAATTTAGTGGTTCTTGAACCCACGATCTCGTAGCATCGCGTAATATTATTATGAAGTTTCTGCTTATGTTTAGTGTGATGATAATTTTGCATATACCATGTTTGTTTGTATTGCTATGAATAGTAGTGAGGTCCCGAGAATCTAAAGATCATCCTGGTACCTAGAATCTCGAGTCTCAGGTAAGTTGTGCCCTTGATCACTCCTTTTTACCTAATAATATTTGTCGTTAATCACTATGACATGCTCAGGTTAATTTGATGGGACCTAGTAGGTTTCCCTAGCATTGTTGATCCCTCACCTTGCAAATAGATGAATTATTGGGTAGATTTCCTATTGCTCTACCTGGTTTTGGGAAACTAATGTTTTGTTATGATCATGTTCCAATTATGTTATTGTTTAATTACTGTTCATGATAAGATCATATTGTTAATTGGAACATGGAGAACCACCTGAAAAAACAGTGCTACCACAAGGATAGAATGGGACACCCTTGGCCAAGTAATTAGGAAAGCTAGGGAGAGATTACCTTACCTGGAAGGGGCAAGCAGGAAGGCGTCACTGCTAGAGTATAGGGAGGTCCTCGGGTCAAACTATCTGTAAAACTTTTCGGACGAGGGATTCCTATGCTTCCTTCTTGAATCCGTAGCAGGTTTTCTTGAACTAGTAGAACTTTGTAAAGGTCTCGTAGTGCTACCCAGCCTCGCTTCCTTGGTAGAGGTGTATGGGGTCCGTACAACCCCGTGGCAAATGGGTAACACGACTTGTGGGTAAATATGTGCAACCTCTGCAGAGTGTAAAACTAGTATACCAGCCATGCTCACGGTAATGAGAGGCTCAGACACTCACATGATTAGCTTATGAAATTAAACTCAATTTGTCATTTGCATTGCATTGTGGGTGTTGTTATTAATTTTGATCTCTTACTTAATTGGGTTGGTATCTACTTATACTTAGTAACTTATAATAAAATTTTGACCAACTTTAAAAGCAATGCTCAGCTTTAACCATCTCCTTGGTAAGCCTTACACTTCACATGAGCTCCCACATTTGGTGAGTTCATGAACGTATGTGAGCTCACCCTTGCTATGCTCACATCCCCCTAGGTGAAGAACAGGTTCCCCAGGATGAGGCGCATGATGGATGTTGTGATGAGTTCGTGAGAGGTCTAGGCCATCGTCTCCTAGTCAACTTTGGTTGCTGGATCATTGTCTTCGTGTGATGTAATTATTTAACTATTTTGTACAGAACTTCGTTATTTATTAAAGATGTGACATTCGTTTCTGTACCATGGGTCTTCATATGTGTGAGACTTGATTCTAACACACTTGGTAGTTATTTCGTGCCCATGTTTTGGCCCCCTAAAACCCAGGTGTCACAGATGCCGACGTGGTGTATGGTATGTTTCTTATTAACTCAATACATGCATCAGTTTTATTTGATTCTAGAGCATCCCACTCCTTCATAACAAATTCATTTGTGGAAAAGCATAATATATTAAACTATCCTTTGAAGAGGAAACTATTAATTCGATCACTAGGAGGTGAACTTAGAGCCACTCACTCATGCCCTCAGACTAAGACTGAAATTAGAGGAATAAGCTTTCTAGTAGAGCTGATAATCTTGGAATCGATGTGATACTTGGAATAGACTACTTAACCAAGTATGATGGAGTAATATCTTGTGCTAAGAGGATGGTTACATCAACCAGTCTGCAAGGAGAAAGAATTGAAGTCAATGTCAGTATGCCAGCAACAGCAGAAGCCATGGTAAATCAACTAGAGGAGAAATCTTTGGAACACATCAGAATAGTGTGTGAATACCCAGACGTATTTCCGGAAGAATTACCAGGTATGCCACCTGATCGTGATATAGAGTTTTCTATTGAATTATTAGCCGGAATTGCACCAATTTCAAAAAGAGCTTACCGAATGGATGTCAAAGACTTAATTGAACTGAAGAAACAAATAGAAGAATTACTATAAAAAGGTTTTATTCGCCCCGGTTTGTCTCCATGGGGATCCCTAGTTCTATTTGTGAACAAGAAAGATGGTTCGAGGAGAATGTGTGTCGACTATAGAAGCTTGAATGAAGTAACAATTAGGAACAAATACCCATTACCTCGGATTGAAGATCTATTTGATTAGATGAGAAGAGCTAAAGTATTCTCAAAAATAGATCTAAGATCAGGCTATCACCAGTTGAAGATTCAGATGTACCTAAAACAGCCTTTACTACAAGATATGGATTATATGAGTTTTTGGTTACGTCATTTGGATTAACCAATGCACCGGCTTACTTCATGAACTTGATGAATAAAGTATTCATGGAATATCTTGACCAGTTTGTTGTGGTATTCATTGATGACATACTTATATACTCTTAGAATGAAGAAACACATGAAGAACATCTGAGACTAGTCGTACAGAAGCTTCATGGCAACCAGTTATATGTGAAATTTTTAAAGTGTGATTTTTGGCTGAAGGAAGTTGCTTTCCTAGGTCATATTATCATAGATGGAGGAATCAAGGTAGACCCTGATAAAATAAGTGAAATATTAAATTTTAAGCAACCAAAAGATGTGTCCAAGCTCAAGAGTTTTCTTGGATTGGCAGGATACTACAGAAGATTCATTGTAGGCTTCTACAAAATAATGAAACCCCTTACTTCAATGCTGGAGAAAGGTAAAGAGTTTAAGTGGGATGAAGCATGTCAGAAATGTTTTTATGAGTTAAAGGAAAGGCTAACCACTGCACCAGTGTTGATTATGCCTGATATTCACAAAGGATTTGACGTGTATTGCTGTAACGCCCCAGGTGTTTATCATATGCTCGACCAAAAGTGTAGACTTTAATATAGGATATCAGTAAATAAAATGGATATTAAATTCTAATCATCTTTGTTTATGGAGATTTTAATATCGCATCTGTCTCTGTCTATCTGGACTGTCAAAAATATTTCACGAAGTTTAGACTTTAGTAATCTTTTGTAATGTCGAGTCCGATGTTGTTCAGATTGGTTGAGTGTGGGAATGTGATTTTGGAAAGGGTTCGGTTTTATAAATTTGACAACGCTATTATCCAATAAATACAAGGCGTAAACTTATTAGTTGAGTTGCATTCTAGTTGAATGTTTGGATAGCGGCGAAATTTGTCTAGGCTCGACTAAATCAAATTGTCGATTTATAATATCAAATCCAATCTTGTTTTAGTTTATCATGTTTACAGCTCGCTCGAATTTAAATCCCAAAATTCGTTGTGTGTTCTTTTGATAAAACAAATGAAAAAAATTCCCTTTTCCTTCTTATCTTTATCTCCATCGCTCTAGACTTCTAGCCATTGTTTTTCAATTTCTCGAGTACAGTACGTGTGTTCCCCTTGCTCAGCCTCATCCCCTCATCGTCGCTAGAAATCTCCTGAAGACGCACGCCAGTGACCCAATCCATTTCTTCTATGCGTGCACAGGCCCCTCTCTGTTATTCTTACGCCGCTCTTCCTGGCATCATCTTCCCCATGTCTCCCTGGACTCCAATCGCCTCCCTCTCTTCCCATGGCCGACTCAGCTCTTCCCATGGACGCCAGCCCTAATCCCATAGTCGCCCCTCCCCTAGCGTTCGTCCTTGCTCCAGCCCTCCCCATCCTCCTCTTGCCATGGTGCCCTAGCCGAGCTCGCCCTAGTTACAGCTTCTTCCATGGACGGAGCCCTCCCCTTCCAGCTGAGACTAACACCGCATCCCCTCCCCCTCCTCTGCCATGGCACTCGCCTAGCCCTCCATTCTTTCTCCATCTTCCCCATGGCGCCAGCAGCACACCAACGGTTCAACGATTGGTGCAGCAGGCTGTGCGTCGTCAATCTCCTCACATCAGGTCGTGTCCCTCTCTGTCCTTGTGTGTTCTAGTTTCATTTTAGTTTGCTGTCCATGTCATGACGCTTGTGTAGTTGTGTTATCTCTAGTTTATTTGTGTGTATGGCGAGGAAGATAATTCTAGGAAAAATCGATGAAGAAAACATGTTTTAGTTCGGTGCGCTCTAGGTGTTCGACGAAAAGGGAGAACCAAGGAACTGTCGTCGTTCTTGCATAAACCAAGTCAATTTGACTATGGTGAGCCAATTTGCATTCCAAATAGTTGTTGAGTTGTTTTGTCTTTACATTCTTGGTATAATCATATAATTCATGAGTGGAGCTGCTATTTCACGTAAGCTATAGTGTCATCCTTCGTTGTCATGTCACCTAGGTAGAGCAGGTTTAAGTCATTGTGTGAACTGCAGATTTCGGTGCTCGGAAATTGTGGTGGTAGTGTGTTAACGTAAAGTAGACGTGTCATGTTATGGTTAGGTTTTAGATGCAAATTATATAAGGGGTGTATTGGTGTGTGTATGTGTATAGGTCGAGAGTGATTTAATAAGTTCTAACTATGTGAAGTGTGATCAAATAAATAATCCAAAGGATGAGTCTAAAGTTTCCAAAATTTAGCTAATTAGTGTTGTTAGTATTAAGTATAACGAATTTCTATTCGTTTGCATGGAGTCAATACCCAACGTTAGTAATTATTATATGCTAGATTTAGTGTTTAGATAAATGTATGGGAAGGTGAGGGTTGCTCATAGTTTGTTCATTGGTTGCCGATCTAATTTCATCATGTTCATTTATTTAGATGTTCTCTCTATCAAATTGATTGTAGTGGGAGATTTTGCGGAATTGCAAACCTCTCGGCCTTTTCATGTTGTTGATTGGACATTGTTCGGAGTGTGGGATGTTCAAGTAGTAATGAATCTTTTACCTCGACTGATTAGTAATCTTTGGTCATGATACTTGTGGCTTAGGATTAACTTTAGCTATGTTTTTGTGCTCAAATAGTTGTATGTAAAGTGTTTGTTAAAATATTTTGTTGTATGTATATAGTTCATTGCTTTCTTGATGCTTGGGATAGACTGTATTGGTTTAGAAAGAAGACAAAGGATTGGATTTGTGCGCTTGTCAAGTATAGTTTTATAGGTTCAATGTAGTGATTGTGGTGAACTAATATTGCGTAGGATGAGTTCATAATTTTTTATCGGCTATCTGATGGGTCCTATCTGTGTTGTTGTGCTGATTGTGTTTATATGTGAAGTTTAGATCTAAAATTATGTGTTTATTTGAAATAATTTTGTGCACGATTATGAGGTGGACTAGTCCATATATGTGATTAAGTGGGTTATTTTAGCTCTACTTTAAGATAAGGTATTAGCATATTTGAAGTATCAAGCACAAGAAAATTATAGAAGTTAACTAGGAGCTAAATTGAATTCTTGTTGTTTGGGACTGCATGACCAGTTTTAGTTATGCAGCTATTTCAATAAAGTAAACCATGTTTTATGTAGAAGTGTTATATAGGAAAGTTGTAGGTCACTTTTTATCATACTTGTGTAAAAATTTCATGACCATAGGTCTAGCAATTTAGAAGTTATGCTCTTCTCAAGTTCAGTATCAAAATCTGTCCAGATTCTATACAGATTTCGAAAATGATCTTGTTTGCCCAAGTTAAACTTAGAATCAATTCTTATAAATTATAAAGAAGTTGTAGTACTTTTCTTAGGCTTTCCAAAAAGTCTTGGATCACTCTTTTTGGTGGTCTAGAAGCTATGTTATAGCTGTTTAAAGTGTGATCCCTGAATCTGTCCAAATTTGGACAGCAGAGCCTTTCTCAAGTCTTTTGACTTTGATACACATTAAATGAATCCGAGATGTTTATAAATGCTTTGTAGGCAAATTTATTAGCTTTCTAGAAATTCTAGGATCACCTAATTTAAATGCCTGACACTCAAGTTATGGATTTTTAAAGTGAGTAGTCGAATTCTGTCCAAATCTGGACAAAATTTACGTTTAGCACTGTTTGACCTTTCTAAGTGTCAAATCTTGTTGCGATGATAATATCAAAGGTGTAGAGGAGTTTATAAGCTTTCCAGAAAATCCTAGTTTACTATTTTTGGATCAATAACTATGGAGTTATGATTAAAACAATTGACTATTGTGCTGCTGTCCAGAAATTATGTAAGTGTTAAATTGTTGGCTTGAAGTTACTCTTGTTTGGCTAAGTAAGTTTAGTTGATTCTTGATTGGGGAAGTCTTGAAGTAGCTAACCTCAAGTGAACATGTGTCCCATGTTTAATGTGTTATGCAAGTAATCTAAAGAAATGATCTATAAAGCTAGTGGAATAGATTCTACTCATATTCTAGTATTAGGTGTCCTTTGGTGGAAAACCTAATTGTATTAGTCCGCCTTTAATACTGTTTTAGTTTTAGGTGTTCGACAAAAGTGAACCTAATAATGTTAATCCTTTGGTAGTGTACTCTAGCCCATGAAGTTCAGATTTATGTGCAGCCTTATAATTGCTTGATGTTTGGTTTAGGTCCTTTTAACCTGCAGGTCATTTTTGTGTAGAATCAGAGGTATCTATGGGATTCACCTAGGAGTTGTAATGTCTTACCTTAAGTGTTTTGTCCTCTTTAGTATAAATTATCTATCTCATGCTATATATGCTCATATGCACTATGCATATCATATAGGTACGATAATTGATCACGTAATGTGGAGGACAAAGGATGGATTAATCTCAAGGTGATGCTGATAAATGAACCTAAAGCTTGGATGATTTGATCAAGTGCCAGGATGGGAGATGCTCACCAAATGTTCATCATCAAACCAACACTAACCTAGTGTTATCCCAGGCAAGCACCGGTGCATTTGCCACCTCCTTCTGTTTTAAAAACTTTTATCACTTATCTGCTGCATTAGGTGATAGGAGTTGTGTGAATAAACAATTGATGCATTACCATTCCTTGGAATTTGATTATCCTCCTTGCTACCTATTTTATAAAAAGAACTAATGAGGCTTAGCCCTGCCTAGAGAACTAAAAGTTGTTTCTTTTAAAAAGAATGTTGTGTAACACTAGGTATAGGTTTGTTTTATGAAAAAGGACTTGTAATGGTGATAGCATCATCTGCAGTGATGAATTCATCATTCAAGTTTGGTACCTCTGTCAGGTATATGGTTTTGGGAAGAAAATAATAATTTTAGACCAGACCTTGAGCAATAAAGGTCGCTCGTCTGTGTCGATTAAGGACCGTAATGAAAGCAGGCTTGCTGATCTAGGACCTTTTAACTAGCCACATGCCTCATCATGGGTAAGCTTAGCCTCGGCCAAACCAATACCAGAACAGCTTGCACACACTGGGAGTGGAGAGATGGCAGAAGTAACGTGTGCCCACCTGGCAAGTGGCTGGATGGTGGGGTACTGTGCTCTCGGGTCGCATGAACCCATTCTAGTCTTGAGAATGTAACACCCCTGGTGTTACGGCAACTAAAACTTGAGCATGGCATCATAAACATTGGCATTGCATATGTTTGACACACCTAGAGTGCATTCACCAGGTAAAAATTTCAAACCAGTTGTATTGTTATAGCATTTTGCAAATAGAACCCTGGATAGGGAACTTAACCCTAAATAGGGATTAAAGGGGTAAAACCTAACCCAAGTTGAGAAAACCTAAAAGTTTTAGGGGAATAGTCATAAAATGTTCCCAAGAATGAACTTGAATTACATTTATACCCCTGGGATATCCAAAAACCCCATTTGAACCCTATAAAACCCTAAGTCCAAACCCTAGGGGCCTATGTGCAAAAATTGTGCACATTTGGACTAAAGTGTAAAAACTACTATGTTAAAGCATATAAAGTCACATGGTTCACATTTGGGAAGATTTACAAGCCAAACCCAAGTTTTGGACTAATTTGCAAAAAGTACCACTTGACCTCTATTTCATTCTAAGTCTGAATTTCAGATTTGTGGGCTCAACTTTTGAGCTTTGTAACTTTCAAAGTATAGGGATTTTGCCCTAGGTCACCACATCAAGTTTGTAGCTCAATTATAGGAGAACAACTTTGCTTAAGAGTGTGAGCTCAGTTGTTAAGAAAAATCCAGAGATAATTAAGCCTAAAGTTTGGCTGTCAGGCTGGTTCCACTCTGAAATTCACATTTTCAGTGTAACAGAGCCATCTTTGGGTTTGAATTCAACCTTGATCTAGTGCTCAAATGAGTTCAATCCCTATAGTCGAATTATTGCTGGTTTGTAGCTCTACAATTTTGCTGCAGAGCTTGGGATGAGTTGTCATTAAAAATTAAGAGAAAACCAAGCTCAAAAATGGTCTGTCAGACTAACTGAACACCATTTCCCATGGTACAGTGTCTGAACCGGATCAGATCGCCAGCGCGGGGCTCTCACCGCCGACGACTGATCTTCACCGTGATTCGCGCCACTGCCATTGTGATTCACGTCGCCGGTGACAAGATAAGGCCGCCCGGTAAAAGCCATGCGCTGGACGCCACTCCGGTGACCCCCCCCCCCCCCCCCCCGTACTTCCCCTCTACCCTGCGGCTTGAGCAGATATGCTCGCCGGTGAACCACCGCCTCTCGGCCTTGCACCGCGTGGCTCTGCCTTTCCACCACATCGTCGTGACTCTCTGTGGTCGTCCCATCGTCGCCGGTGAGGTCTCCACGATGGTGGACACGAATTTATGCGCACCAGTACCTCCCTATCCTTCCGACCGCCGCGCAATCCCCGTTAAAATTCCCGGCCACCGCTTGTGAGTACTATAAATTGAGCCCGCGGCTAGCTTCGCAACATCATTACCCACCTAGCCACCGAGAATCGCTAGCAATCGTGCACCAGTGAGCTTGAATTTCGATCTTTCCCCAAATCAAGTTTCTGTCACCCCGAAACCAACCTCACCGTGGCCAGCCCCAATCTGGTCAGTTCATCTCTCTCTCCCTCGTTTGAGCACTCTCATAGCTCTGTGATGCTTGCCGAGCCACCAATTCGAACTGAGAGACCACCAATCATCGGGAACGCGATCAAATGCTCATAGCCTTCGCGGTTCTCGTGGGCAGAATAGAATAGGTCACCATTTGTGCAATTAAGTTAGGGGAAATACTCTCTAGGTCCTAGATTTGGTTTAGTCCGAAGCTGAGCGCCGGTCTTGGCCCCCTCCGGCCGGTCTAGCTCGTCGGAGTTGAGCTTTCCGTGCGGAGCGCCGTCGAGGGCCAGTCGGTGTAGAGAAATAGAACCTTAGGGACCTCGGTGCAAGTTGTCAGCGAATGATAAGAATAGTAACTAAACCTGTTTCCAGTTAGCCTAGAACCCGAGGACCTTTCCGCAAAGACGCCAGCGATGTGTGGACGCGCGCGCGATTTCGCATGAACCTGGGCCGCTTGGGCTGAAACCAGCCCAACACTATTCAATCTTTTTCTTTTTCTTTTTCAGTAGAGCTTCGAAAATCTGTTATAAATTGTAGAAAAATCCTAAAATTGTCAAACCAATTTTCCTAGACTTCTTATTTTCCATAGTATTTAATAAATAAGGAATTTCAAGGCATTTAAACTAGCTTAAACCATTAGTTCTGGATTTTTAGAAGATAAATGGTAATTCCAAAAATGATCAAACTTTTTATATGAGTTCTATACATTATTTAGAAGCCTTGGGTAGAATTTGGGTTGATTTGGACCTTGTTTGATAACTAGAACCCAAAACCCCCCTGCCCTGTGAACTCCTCTACTGACTCCGGAAACCCTAAGTTCTCGGAGTTCCGTGAAGGAAAATTGTATTCAATACTTTAGATAATAAATTCTTATTATCTTTGACTCTCATGAACATTACATGGCATTCATTCTTATATACACATATATATGGTTATGTTTAGAAAACGAAGAAGAGATCGAAGTGACCGAAGAGAAGACACCACCACCTTTGGAATCTCAGGCAGGGACTTGTCTCTACTTTGACATCTACGGGCCTGAGCCTGACTCACCTACTAATGAAGGCAAGCCCCGGTGCATTTGCCACCTTCCTTGATGTTTTTAAAATCTTTCTCACTTGCTTGATGCATTAGGTGATAGGAGTTGAATGCTTAAACAATTCCTGCATTACCTTCCTTGATCTTTGATTACCTTCCTTGATACCCTGTTTTACAAAAGGTTTTCACTATGCTTAGTATTGCTCTTGCAAAACAAAAGGTTTTGTTTTACAAAAGATGATTGGCAAAGTGGGTGGTATGTTTTTGAAAATAAAACTTGATGGTGGATCCATCACGGCCGTGATGGATTCAACATCGGAAAAGATGTACCTCTGCCAGGTACCAAGTTTTTGGGTTTAAATGATTAAGCTGAGACCGGGCGGGTGACTTGCACGAGAAGAGAGTCTCGGTGTAGTGTCTTCGTCTGAGTCGATTAAGGACCGTCTCGATGTAGGCTTGCTGACCGAGGACCCTTTAACTGGTCACATGCCTCATCATGGGTAAGCCTTGCCTCGGGCAGACTAAGGCCAGAATAAGATAACACGAAATGGGCGTGGAGCGGTGGCGAGAGTAGCGTGTACCCTCCATAGCAAGAGGCCGGACGGTGGTGTATCTATGCTCTCGGTTTGCGTGAACCTAATCTGGTCTTAAGAACCCCGGTGGCGGGTTGACATATGCAAGGTTTAAGTGCTACATATGTCGTGTGATTGGAGATCCTCAGCTGAGTATAATCGATTCGGATCGCCGTACCTTCGCGGTTATGAAGACTTGGTCACTGCCCTATACGTAGAACCCCAGTAAAGATGAAGGATGAATTAAGAACTTGGCTAGTTCAGGATAAGTGTTTGAACTAGGTTAGAAAGAACTCTAGATGCAGGTAAGTTTACCTAACCTAGAAATAAAATTGGATTTTTAAGGACCCACTCTTAGTAAGCATTTTTGCAAAACAGAGTCTTTGATCTTGAGATACCTTACCTTAACTCCCTTAAAACCAGCATACCCTTGAGAGTCTTTTCTTTAGTCGGGTAAGACTTGCTGAGTAATTCCATACTCAGGGTTTATTCCCTCGTCGTTTTTAGGTGAGGAAGCAGCAAATTTTTGTTGCTTTTGTACTAAGGTGGTTCCAAATGAAGAAAAACAAGAGTGAAGCTGAGGGAGGACCTGGTCCCCATAAGAAACTTTTATGTAAGAACTTATCGGGGGGAGTTTTTGCCTCCCTTGGTATTGTAATAAAAGTACTCTGCACTCGTTTTATAACTCTGGTCTGTAATAAGTAACTTGATCTTACTTTCTAATGTAAAATTATGTAATCGCTTCCGCATTCCTATATCTCCGATGTTCTGTAATGTCTGCAAGACGGGTGAAACGTTCCTGGAAAGGTAAGAAAGAAGATACCGAACTTGTCAAGTGATTCAGGAACATCTACAGGGTTGTCTGATGTCTGTTGGACAAGGACAACTGTAGGTGGGCCTAATGACTTTGGAGGTTCCGTCACAGCTGGTATCGGAGCGAAGCCCTTCTTTGCAGATATTATGATGCATCTTCAAAAGGATTTTCTAAAAACTTACCTAGAAAGATTTCTTCCATTCTTATCCCTTATATCTGAAGAATCTATATGAAAGACCAGATAGGAGGAGTGCAATGTATAGAAGGTATGAATCAACTAAGGTTTGTTCCGTAATTACACATGCATCATGCTAAGAATTATACTAATAAAATTTTCCCCCTAGAGAAATGCCGCCGCGCACGAGGAAGACCTCGCGCAAGTCAACTGGCCCAATTGGAGTACCTCGTCATCAACTTGCCCCACGGGATGAGGATAGTAGTAGCAGAAGCAACGATCCGATTAGGGATCTTGAAGCCCGAGTAAATCAGCTTCAAGCGGAGCTTCAACGCAGGACGAACATATGGGTCGCGGATGGCGACAGAATAAATGAATTAAGAAGTCACATCCGCCGTCTGCAGGATCAGCTTGTTGATCGAGATTTAACGCTGGACTGTGCAGTTCAGTCTCGTTCAGTGGCCTGGGCTAAAGAAGCAAAGGCTCGAGCTCGAGTCGAAGAACTTAGCTCTGCCATTGACAACCTGCAGGCGTATTGCAATACCCTACATGAGGAAGTCCATGTACTGTATTCGCAACTACACCCCAATGCACCTACGGATCCTGTCGGGTCGGAAGCCGGACCCTCGCACGTTGCGGGAGAAGCGCATGGTGGTGAGTTAGACCTTTTTAGGCCCCCTCCTTCTATGAGGCTGGTCGATGAATGGTCTCCCACACCCGACGACGAGGCTGCCAGGAGCAACCAGAAGCAGGAATAGTGGTGTAGTAGTAGAAATAGAAGTAGTGTATTATAGGTTGTACTATTGTATAATGGGTACTGTACTCCTGTTGTATAAAATCGAGTCTGTAACATTACTCTTTTTGGTAATGTAAATTGGATGGTTTTGTCTTTGGCATATTATATTTGTTTCCAAATGTTTGTTGCCACAGATGCCGTCCAAGACTCGATCACAGGATGCAGCTGGAACCTCCAGTGGGAGGGAGTCTACCCCAAATCCACCTCCTGTCCCTCCCACACTTGCCGAGGCGATTGCTGCCTTGGTAAATGCGACCGCGGATAATACCCATTTTCTGAGAGAGATGGCGGGTCAATAGTTTTACCCACAAGGCGGGCGGGGTTATCAACAGGGCCCCCGTGAAACCTCTTACTTGGACTTCTCAGAGACTCGTCTACCGCTGTTTGACAAAGCCGAAGACCCGTTAGAAGCCGACGAATGGATTTGGGTTATCGAGCAAAAATTCGGACTTCTACACTGTTCTGAAACCCAGAAGCCTTTATTCGTAGCCCAGCAACTGTGTGGCCCTGCCAGCACCTGGTGGGGAAATTTCGTGGCCGTTCAACCGGCCAATCATCAGATAACATGGGAAGAATTCAAGGTGGCCTTCCGCGAACATTATATACCAGAAGGTGTCCTTCACATGAAGCAAGAAGAATTTATGAAGCTGAAGCAAGGAGGGGATACTGTTAATCAGTATCTCAATAAGTTTAATCATTTGTCACAATATGCAATCGATCAAGTGAACACCGATTTGAAGAAGAAGAATTGTTTTTATGAGAGGTTTAAATGATCGACTGCAAAGAAAGATGGCAACCTACATAGATCTTACTTATGGAAGAGCTGTCAGTACAGCATTGGCAGTAGAAGCGAAGTATGCAGGTGTTGGAAAATCTAAGGGATTTGGAGGTGATAGGCCTAGTCAGGGCCCGGTGAAGAGGCAACGGTTTGTTCTCCGGCCTTCCAACCAGAATCGCTCTTCCTCTCGTCCACCCTCCTTCCCTTTTAAGCAGCCAATAATTATTCGTCCCAATAATGCCCCCATTGCAACCCAAGTCAGCCGGGTGCCCCAGGCACTCGATTCCCTGCTCTACCCAGTTCATCGACTGGATGTTTCAATTGTGGCAAATTTGGGCATTTCATCAAGGATTTCCCTTATCCAAAGCAGAACCAGTCAAATAATCAGCAAGGATCTGGAAATTCGTCTCAAGTCAAGGGAAATACTTCGGGAAAAAATACCAAGAAGACGAGACGCATATATTATACGCAAGTGGCCACTACACCGGACGGAGAGCCGGTAATGATGGGTACGTTCCTTGTGGCCATTCATCCCGCAGTTATTCTTTCTGATTCTGGTGCTTCGCATACATTTATCAGCAAGAAATTTGTGGAGGAACATTGCGTTTCATGCCATGAATCAAAAGAAGGGTTTAAAATTCACTCACCTAGGGGACAAATCTTTACTAGAGAAGTGGCCTATCAAGTGCCCGTAACATTGGCCGGACGGGACTTTCCTACTAATATGATCATTCTGAAAGGCCAAGACATAGATGTCATTTTGGGTATGAATTGGTTGGCCAAGCATAAAGCAACCCTCAACACTGATCAAAGAACTATCAGGTTGAGTCATAATCAAGAGGAAATTCTTTTGCCTATCCCCATTCCAACCAAAGCTACTGGCAGAGTTTATGAAGCCATTATACCGGAAATCAAGGATATTCCGGTAGTATGTGAGTTTCCTGATGTCTTTCCAGAGGATTTGCCTAGATTGCCACCTGAAAGGGAGGTAGAATTTGTAATTGAGTTGAAGCCCGGTACGGCTCCCATTTCTCGAGGATCGTACCGTATGCCTCCAAATGAGTTGGCAGAATTGAAGATTCAATTACAAGATCTACTTGAGAAAGGATTCATCCGGCCAAGCTCGTCACCATGGGGTTGTCCAGCCATATTCGTCAAGAAGAAGGATCAAACTTTACGGATGTGTGTGGATTATCGACCCCTGAATGAGGTCACTATCAAGAACAAGTACCCTCTTTCGAGGATTGACATTTTATTTGATCAACTGACCGGGGCAAGGGTATTGTCCAAGATTGATCTCAGATCGGGCTATCATCAGATCCGTATTCGACCCGAGGATATACCAAAGACCACGTTCACTACGCGGTATGGGTTATTTGAATACCTGGTAATGTCTTTCGGATTGACAAATGCTCCTGCCCACTTCATGTATTTGATGAACTCGGTATTCATGCCCGAGTTGGACAAGTTTGTGGTGGTCTTCATTGACGATATTCTAATATATTCCAAAAATGAAGAGGAGCATGCTCAACATTTACGGATCATGTTAACGCGCCTGAGAGAACATCAGTTGTATGCTAAGTTCAGCAAATGCGCGTTTTGGCTGGAGGAAATTTAGTTTCTGGGACATGTTCTATCTGCCAGGGGGATTGCTGTAGATCCCAGCAAAGTTAAGGACATTTTGGAGTGGAAACCCCCAGCCACTGTTCATCAAGTCTGAAGTTTCCTTGGACTGGCTGGATATTACCGCCGATTTATACCAGATTTTTCTAAGCTTGTGAAGCCAATCACAAGTTTATTGAAGAATGATATTAAATTCAATTGGTCTTCCAAGTGTAATGAAGCTTTTGAACAATTGAAGACATTATTGACCACTGCTCCGGTATTGGCTCAACCGGACATCACCAAGCCCTTTGATGTGTATTGTGATGCATCAGGCAGTGGACTCGGCTGTGTGTTAATGCAAGAAGGCCGAGTAATTGCGTATGCTTCAAGGCAGTTGCGCCGACATGAGGAGCATTATCCATCTCATGATCTGGAGCTAGCTGCTGTGGTTCATGCCCTAAAGATTTGGCGTCATTATCTGCTGGGTAATATCTATCACATTTATACAGATCATAAAAGCTTGAAGTATATCTTCACCCAGTCAGAATTGAATATGAGACAAAGGCGATGGCTTGAGCTTATTAAGGATTATGAACTGGAAATTCATTATCACCCAGGCAAGGCCAATGTGGTGGCAGATGCACTTAGTCGTAAGGTTTCCTATCACTGTCTTACAATGAAGACCTCTGACAATACATTATGTCAGGAGATGGAGAAGCTAAACCTGGGAATGGTCCAGCAAGGAACCCTAAGTCAGCTAATGCTTGAGTCATTCATCTTGCAAAGGATAATTGATGCTCAAAGGGATAATGAGGGTATGAAACACATTCGTGAGAAGATAAGGGCTGGAAAAACCAAATGTTTCAAAGAAGATGATCAAGGCATTATATGGTTTAATAACCGCATAGTGGTGCCGAAAAATGAAGAGGTCCGCCAGCAAATTCTTGATGAAGCACATCTTAGTCGCTATTCTATTCATCCCGGAAGCACTAAGATGTACCAAGACCTGAAACAACATTATTGGTGGACGAAAATGAAGATCGAGATTGCACGTTATGTGGCTAGTTGTGACACCTGTAGACGTGTCAAGGCCATACACTTGAAAACTGCTGGTCCATTACAGTCTCTACCAATACCGACGTGGAAATGGGAAGACATAAGTATGGACTTCATTGTGGGATTGCCCAGGACCGCAAAAGGGTATGACTCTATCTGGGTTATCATTGATCGACTCACAAAGATTGTCCACTTCTTACCCGTTAAGGCAAAGTATTCAGTGGCCACTTATGCAGCATTATACATTGCCCGTATTCTCAGTTTGTACGGTGTTCCAAAGACTATAGTGTCAGATTGTGGACCACAATTTGTATCCAAATTTTGGGAAGAACTTCATAGATCCCTGGGTACTAAACTGCTCCACAGTTCGGCCTATCATCCTCAAACAAGTGGACAGACTGAGAGGATTAATCAAATACTTGAAGATATGCTGCGGGCATGTGTTCTGGACTTCTCATAGAAATGGGATGAATGTTTGCCTTTAGCGGAGTTTTCATATAATAATAGCTATCAAGAAAGTATCAAGATGGCACCCTTCGAAGCTTTATATGGACGACGATGTCGCACTCCGCTAAATTGGTCTGAACCTGGTGAAAGGTACTTCTTCAGGCCTGATATGGTGAAAGAGACCAAAGAAAAGGTTCAGAAAATAATTCATAATATGAAGAAAGCCCAAGCTCGTCAAAAGAGTTATGCAGACAAACGGCGAATGCCCTTGTATTTTCTTGAAGGGGACTATGTCTATCTGAAGGTTTCACCAATGAAGGGTGTATCGCGTTTCGGGATAAAAGGGAAGCTTGCACCCAGGTACATTGGTCCATTCCCTATACTTGAAAGATATGGGCCAGTAGCGTATCGACTTCAACTACCCGAAACCTTGTCTGGTGTACACAATGTGTTCCATGTGTCACAATTGAAGATATGTCTTCGGGTACCAGATCGAACCGTTGAAGTGACAGATGTTGTCCTTGAACCAGACTTGACATATTCCGAACATCCCATTCGGGTCCTGGATCAAAAGGACAGGGTTACCCGGAGAAAAACTCTCAAGTTCTATAAGATACAGTGGAACTAACATTCTGAAGAAGAGGCTACTTGGGAAACTCAAGACTTTTTAGATAAGAATTTCCCAGGCTTTTTAGCCTCATGTAATTTGTAAAGTGTGTATAGTTGTTGTAATAAAGGAGTGAACCCCACACCACCTCTGCCTTGTATCAGAAATAAGGAAACAAAAATGTGACACGTTTCCTTTTCCATTACTTACCCTAGGATTTTTAATCTCGGGACGAGATTCTTTTATGGGGGGAAGGATGTAACACCCCTGGTGTTACTGCAACTAAAACTTGAGCATGGCATCATAAACATTGGCATTGCATATGTTTGACACACCTAGAGTGCATTCACTAGGTAAAAATTTCAAACCAGTTGTATTGTTATAGCATTTTGCAAATAGAACCCTGGATAGGGAACTTAACCCTAAATAGGGATTAAAGGGGTAAAACCTAACCCAAGTTGAGAAAACCTAAAAGTTTTAGGGGAATAGTCATAAAATGTTCCCAAGAATGAACTTGAATTACATTTATACCCCTGGGATATCCAAAAACCCCATTTGAACCCTAGAAAACCCTAAGTCCAAACCCTAGGGGCCTATGTGCAAAAATTGTGCACATTTGGACTAAAGTGTAAAAACTACTATGTTAAAGCATAAGTCACATGGTTCACATTTGGGAAGATTTACAAGCCAAACCCAAGTTTTGGACTAATTTGCAAAAAGTACCACTTGACCACTATTTCATTCTAAGTCTGAATTTCAGATTTGTGGGCTCAACTTTTGAGCTTTGTAACTTTCAAAGTATAGGGTTTTTGCCCTAGGTCACCACATCAAGTTTGTAGCTCAATCATAGGAGAACAACTTTGCTTAAGAGTGTGAGCTCAGTTGTTAAGAAAAATCCAGAGATAAATAAGCCTAAAGTCTGGCTGTCAGGCTGGTTCCACTCTGAAATTCAGATTTTCAGTGTAACAGAGCCATCTTTGGGTTTGAATTCAACCTTGATCTAGTGCTCAAATGAGTTCAATCCCTATAGTCGAATTATTGCTGGTTTGTAGCTCTACAATTTTGTTGCAGAGCTTGGGATGAGTTGTCATTCAAAATTAAGAGAAAACCAAGCTCAAAAATGGTCTGTCAGACTAACTGAACACCATTTCCCATGGTACAGTGTCTGCACCGGATCAGATCGCCAGCGCGGGGCTCTCACCGCCGACGACTGATCTTCGCTGTGATTTGCGCCACCGCCATTGTGATTCACGTCGCCGGTGACAAGATAAGGCCGCCCGGTAAAAGCCATGCGCTGGACGCCACTCCGGTGACCCCCCCCCCCCCCGTACTTCCCCTCTACCCTACGGCTTGAGCAGATATGCTCGCCGGTGAACCACCGCCTCCCGGCCTTGCGCCGCGTGGCTTTGCCTTTCCACCACGTTGCTGTGACTCTCTGTGGCCGTCCCATCGTTGCCGGTGAGGTCGCCACGACGGTGGACACGAATTTATGCGCGCCAGTACCTCCCTATCCTTCCGACCGCCGCGCAATCCCCGTTAAAATTCCCGGCCACCGCTTGTGAGTACTATAAATTGAGCCTGCGGCTAGCTTCGCAACATCATTACCCACCTAGCCATCGAGAATCGCTAGCAATCGTGCACCAGTGAGCTTGAATTTCGATCTTTCCCCAAATCAAGTTTATGTCACCCCAAAACCAACCTCACCGCGGCCAGCCCCAATCCGGTCAGTTCATCTCTCTCTCTCCCTCGTTTGAGCACTGTCATAGCTCTGTGATGCTTGCCGAGCCACCATCGGGAACGCGATCAAATGCTCATAGCCTTCGCGGTTCTCGTGGGCGGAATAGAATAGGTCACCATTTGTGCAATTAAGTTAGGGGAAATACTCTCTAGGTCCTGGATTTGGTTTAGTCCGAAGCTGAGTGCCGGTCTTGGCCCCCTCAGGCCGGTCTAGCTCGTCGGAGTTGAGCTTTCTGTGCGGAGCGCCGTCGAGGGCCAGTCGGTGTAGAGAAATAGAACCTCAGGGACCTCGGTGCAAGTTGTCAGCGGCTGATAAGAATAGTAACTAATCATGTTTCCAGTTAGCCATGAACCTGAGGACCTTTCCGCAAAGACGCCAGCGCTGCGCGGACGCGTGCGCGATTCCGCATGAACGTGGGCCGCTTGTGCTGAAACCAGCCCAACACTATTCAATCTTTTTCTTTTTCTTTTTCAGTAGAGCTTTGAAAATCTGTTATAAATTGTAGAAAAATCCTAAAATTGTCAAACCAATTTTCCTAGACTTCTTATTTTCCATAGTATTTAATAAAAATAGTTTCATGATTTTTTAGATTAAATAAGGAATTTTAAGGCATTTAAACTAGCTTAAACCATTAGTTCTGGATTTTTAGAAGATAAATGGTAATTCCAAAAATGATCAAACTTTTTATATGAGTTCTATACATTATTTAGAAGCCTTGGGTAGAATTTAGGTTGATTTGGACCTTGTTTGATAACTAGAACCCAAAACCCCCCTGCCCTATGAACTCCTCTACTAACTCCGGAAACCCTAAGTTCTCGGAGTTCCGTGATGGAAAATTGTATTCAAGACTTTAGATAATAAATTCTTATTATCTTTGCACTCTCATGAACATTGCATGGCATTCATTCTTATATACACATATATATGGTTATGTTTAGAAAACGAAGAAGAGATCGAAGTGACCGAAGAGAAGACACCACCACCTTTGGAATCTCAGGCAGGGACTTGTCTCTACTTTGACATCTGCGGGCCTAAGCCTGACTCACCTACTAACGAAGGCAAGCCCCGGTGCATTTGCCACCTTCCTTGATGTTTTTAAAATCTTTCTCACTTGCTTGATGCATTAGGTGATAGGAGTTGAATGCTTAAACAATTCCTGCATTACCTTCCTTGATCTTTGATTACCTTCCTTGATACCCTGTTTTACGAAAGGTTTTCGCTATGCTTAGTATTGCTCTAGCAAAACAAAAGGTTTTGTTTTACAAAAGATGATTGGCAAAGTGGGTGGTATGTTTTTGAAAATAAAACTTGATGGTGGATCCATCACGGCCATGATGGATTCAACATTGGAAAAGATGTACCTCTGCCAGGTACCAAGTTTTTGGGTTTAAATGATTAAGCTGAGACCAGGCGGGTGACTTGCACGAGAAGAGAGTCTCGGTGTAGTGTCTCCGTCTGAGTCGATTAAGGACCGTCTCGACGTAGGCTTGCTGACCGAGGACCCTTTAACTGGTCACATGCCTCGTTATGGGTAAGCCTTGCCTCGGGCAGACTAAGGCCAGAATAAGATAACATGAAATGGGCATGGAGCGGTGGCGAGAGTAGCGTGTACCCTCCGTAGCAAGAGGCTGGATGGTGGTGTATCTGTGCTCTCGGTTTGCGTGAACCTGATCTGGTCTTAAGAACCCCGGTGGCGGGTTGACATATGTAAGGTTTAAGTGCTACATATGTCGTGTGATTGGAGATCATCAGCTGAGTATAATCGATTCGGATCGCCGTACCTTCGCGGTTATGAAGACTTGGTCACTGCCCTATACGTAGAACCCCAGTAAAGATGAAGGATGAATTAAGAACTTGGCTAGTTCAGGATAAGTGTTTGAACTAGGTTAGAAAGAACTCTAGATGCAGGTAAGTTTACCTAACCTGGAAATAAAATTGGATTTTTAAGGACCCACTCTTAGTAAGCATTTTTGCAAAACAGAGTCTTTGATCTTGAGATACCTTACCTTGACTCCCTTAAAACCAGCATACCCTTGAGAGTCTTTTCTTTAGTCGGGTAAGACTTGCTGAGTAATTCCATACTCAGGGTTTATTCCCTCGTTGTTTTTAGGTGAGGAAGCAGCAAATTTTTGTTGCTTTTGTACCAAGGTGGTTCCAAATGAAGAAAAACAAGAGTGAAGCTACGGGAGGACCTGGTCCCCATAAGAAACTTTTATGTAAGAACTTATCGGGAGGAGTTTTTGCCTCCCTTGGTATTGTAATAAAACTACTCTGCACTCATTTTATAACTCTGGTCTGTAATAAGTAACTTGATCTTACTTTCTAATGTAAAATTATGTAATCGCTTCCGCATTCCTATATCTCCGATGTTCTGTAATGTCTGCAAGACGGGTGAAACGTTCCTGGAATGGTAAGAAAGAAGATACCGAACTTGTCAAGTGATTCAGGAACATCTACAGGGTTGTCTGATGTCTATTGGACAAGGACAACTGTAGGTGGGCCTAATGACTTGGGAGGTTCCGTCACAGAGAAACCCGGGTGCGAGTAGACATATGCAAGGGTTAAGTGCTACATATGTCGTGTGGTTGGAGATCCCCAGCTGGGTATTAATCGATTCGGATCGTTGTCACTTCTCAGATATGAGGACTAGATCACTGCCCTGCATCGTAGATAACAAGTGAAACTAAAGCTGCTAAAATGAAGCTAGTGTAGGACAAGTGAATGCTCTAGATTAGGCAAATCTAGATTCTGGAAAAATATTTAACTTGTGAAGTAAAATTTTGGCATAAGGATCCACTACTAGTAAGCTTTTATGCAAAAATGAGTCTTTGAAACTTGATGAGCTTTCCCTTGAATCCCATTAAGACAACATATCCTTGAGAGTCTTTTCTTTAGTCGGGTAAATCTTGCTGAGTAATTGCGTACTCAGTGTTTTAGTCCCTATTGTTTTTTAGGTTGAAATTTTGTTCTATTGTGGATGGTGCTAAGTGCCAGTGGGCTCGTCCTTCTCATATGTATAAGTATATCCCATCTATAGTTTCTTTATTGAGGATTATCTCTGAAGCTAGCATGCATTTCAAACTTACAAATATTTTATAACAATTCGAAGTGTAACTCTTCTAAAACACTTTCTTCTGTAATCAACTCCGATAATTGTATAATGTAAACTTATTGTAACTTGTAATCATTTTGCAATAAATAATTTATTTCCGCTACAAATGTTTGGATGTGAGTTGTGTTTACTTAATCCTATGATCTTTGCGGTAAGTGGTTTATCTAGGGTCCTTGGAACACTCGGACAGATCCTGTTAAGTTGTTTGGTCCACATGCATAACCGTTCGAGGTCTTTGGGACGAGGATAGGTGCATGTGGGCTCGATAACTTGGGAGGTTCTGCGACAATTGCAATGCATCAGATCTAGGACTTAGATGTGTATTGATGCAAGAAGGAAAAGTAATAGCATATGCCTCAAGGCAGTTACAAAAGCATGAAAAGAATTATCCTACGCATGATCTGGAATTAGCTGTCGTTGTGCACGCTTTGAAGGTTTGGAGGAACTACATGATTGGAAACAAGTGTAAAATCTTCACGACTCACAAAAGCTTGAAATATATCTTCACGCAGAAAGAACTCAACCTAAGACAGCGAAGATGGCTTGAGGTAACCAAAGATTATGATTTGGAAATACAATATCACCCAGGAAAAGCAAATGTAGTGGCAGATGCTTTGAGCATAAAGGTCAAGTGAACAGTATTACTACCCATTTGATGTCACAGGAATTGTGTTGGGAAATGGAACAACTCAACCTTGGTATGCTCAATAATATGGAACCCACGGTTATGGAAGTGGAATCTACTTTGGAACAAGAGATTCGTAAAGGACAAGAATCCGATGAGAAAATCAAGGAAATTAAGGCACAAATTAATTTGGGAAAGACCTCCGATTTCACCGAAGATGAACAAGGCACAGTATGGTTTAAACAGAGAATCTGTGTATCAGAAATCGAGCACCTACGCCAACTTATCTAAAGAGAAGCTCACGATTCAACTTATTCTATTCACCCTAGAAGTACCATGATGTACCAGGACCTAAAGGAAAAGTATTGGTGGTACGGTTTGAAAAGAGATGTTGCTACGTATGTTGCACTTTGTGACATATGTCAACGAGTTAAGGCCGAACATCAAAGACCAGTAGGATTGTTACAACCTCTTAAGGTACTCGAATGGAAATGGGAAGAAATTGGTATGTATTTCATAGTTGGATTACCCCGTACTCGTGATGGCTATGATTCCATATGGGTTATAGTGGACAGGTTGACTAAAGTGGCACACTTTATACGGGTGAAGACAACTTACTCGGGAGCCCAGTTAGCAGAGTTATACATGTCAAGGATTGTTTGTCTGCATGGAGTACCAAAGAAGATCGTATCAGATCGAGGAACTCAATTTACCTCGCGCTTTTGGAAAAGATTACATGAGTCCATGGATACCAAGCTAAACTTCAGCTTGGCCTATCATCCGCAAAAAGATGGACAAACAAAAAGAATAAATCAAGTGTTGGAAGATATGTTAAGACCTTGTGCTCTAAAGCATGGTAGAAGTTGGGATAAAAGTTTGCCTTATGCAGAAATCTCATATAACAATAGCTACCAAGCAAGTCTAAAAATGGCACCGTTTGAAGCACTTTATGGACAGAAATGTAGAACACCGCTTTATTGGAATCAGACCGGAGAAAGTCAAGTATTTGGTCAAGAAATTCTCCAAGAAGCAGAAAAGCAAGTAAAGATTGTCAGAGAGATTTTGAAAACAGCACAGTCGAGACAGAAAAGCTATGCTGACAATAGAAGAAGAGAGTTGATCTTTGAAGTTGGAGACTTCGTATACCTTAAAGTTTCACTAATGAGAGGAATGAAAAGATTTAAGGTTAATGGTAAATTATCTCCTCGCTACATTGGCCCATTCAAAATTTTGGAAAGAAAAGGTGGAGTAGCATATCAGTTGGAGCTACCTGACAGTTTATCAGACGTACATGACGTATTTCATGTGTCATAACTTAAGAAATGCTTAAGAGTGCTTGAGGAACAATTACCTATGGAAGAACTCAACATTAATGAGGATGTGAATTATTCGGAGTATCCTATCAAAATTTTGGAAACATCTCACGGAATTACATGGAGTAAAGTTATCAACATGTGTAAAGTTCAGTGGAGTCATCTTTCGGAAGATGAGGCCACTTGGCAAAGAGAAGAACTCAGAGGAGAATTCCCCCACCTATTTTGAAATTCCTTAATCTCGATGACGAGATTCTTTTTAAGGGGTAGGTTTTGTGGGGGACAGATATCTCCCGGGTCCACTAGAAGGCAAGAAGGCCTCGTGAAAGGCCTTAGGCCTATTATTTCGCAAGGCCATCCCTTCGTGGGCTAGGGAGGAGTGTCTGACAGAATGGATCAGTGCAAGATCGGATCAACTCGAGCCGTGCGGCTCAACGAATTCAAGCGTCATCCATAGCAGTGATCCGATTCTCCCACATAGCGCCCTCGGACGTTGGAACTAAATGATGATAAGTCGGCAGAGTTATAGGGAGATAAGCTCAGTCGGTTCACTATTATTTAGGCGCACATTGATATCATATCCGTATGTAACGCTCCACGGTCGAGTATATAAGGCCTAGGGGGCACCCCATCAAAAAACGACTCATTCATTAGCCGTCTACTCAGCTCTCTAGCATCCCTCGTACTAGAGAACCCCCTATAACCCACCATATAAAAGATCCACACCAGGAAGTAGGGTATTACGCCTCTCTAAGCGGCCCGAACCTATACAAAATTGTCCATTGTCTCTCGTGCGTCTAGCACGAACCATCGAGCTACAGTCAGTAACACCGTCCTACTCCAAAAAGCACCTTGAGGGGCAACCCCAGGTGCACGGTTGGACCCAAAACACCGACAGCTGGCGCACCAGGTAGGGGGTGTGTCACTGATCCAAGCTAGCTCAATGGCCATCACTTTCTAGCACAAGATTGTTCTCCGCCCTGGATCCATGTTCTGCTTCGGAACCATCTCATCTATGGCAGACGAAGAAGGAAATCTGCATTGAATAGCGGATCCGCCGAAGAAAAAGCCTTCCTCAATAGCCTCCAAGAAAGCCGGAACGAAGCAAGAAACAGTGCAACCTCCAGCGCTCCGGGCAAATACTACCTCCTGCAGGCCAGGAGCAGAGAACTCGACCACCCAAAGAACCCCGTTGTCCACCTCATCCACAGAAAATGGACACGGATCACGAGGAGAAAAGAAACAAACAAGATGAAGGCTCAACAAGCTGCTTTTCTGGAACCTCCGCCCTCAAAGGAGAACAGAAGGAAGCTTGTCGCCACGACAATCCCATTCTACCCCAACGTCCTCTTCTTCAGGGGGAGAGTAGAATCGTCCCCCATCTCCGACGATGAACCAACCGCGCCTGGGGAGGAACCTCCTCAGTGGGAAGCTCGCTGACGAAGGAACCGACGCCAAAATATCCGGCGACATCGTGAAGCCGGAGAACGGGACCTAGCACAGCCTGTATCACGAGATGAGATCTTGGAGGTGGGAGAAACTCCAGATGAACGAGTCTTCAGGGAAAGGAGGAACTCCCGCTGACGAGATCGTCGGCAAGCTCAAGAATAGGCCGAGCAGGAGGCGAGACAACGTTGAGAGAACCCTCTCTTCGGACAAAACTTGAACCCCGATTTCGCCCAAGCCATGAACACGCCAAGCGAGGTCAGAGGGGTGTTAGCTCGGATTGCCGATGGCCTCCCCCGGACTCCAGACGCCGAGGAATATCGGCGGCTGCTCACTCGAGCAGCTAACAATCTTCTGCCTCTCGCTCATCCTCCGAGCGATCTACGACATGCCATCAATAGTCGACGGGATGCACGGAGCTCCATCAATGCTTCGCGCGCACAACGACAGGAGAACGAGATTCGACACCAAGAAGAGTACGATCGGGATCATGGCATCCCTGCACGAAGTCAGGCCACCAGGGTTGAATCGGCAACAGTTCAATTGGCGGCACGACCTAGGGATGGTCGAGGTAGCACATCGACAACTCCCCCCCACCCCGTGGGACCGACACCACCATCGTCGACAGGAAGACACATGTGGAGTATCAGCGCTCACTCCATGTCTTAGGGCCATTCAGTGGCCCCCTAACTTCAAAGTCTCCAACGTCGACAAGTACGAGCCTAAGTAGGACCCGAGAGGCTGGTTGGCCGTCTATACCACCGCTGCCCGGGCCGCTGGGGCAACTGAAGATGTGATGACTGCGTACCTGCCCATCGTCCTCGGGCAGGATGCGTTGCAATGGCTACGACACCTACCCCGACACTGCATCGATGACTGGAGCGACTTTAGTCGGTGCTTCATCGCCAACTTCCAATCTCTCTTCGACAAGCTAGCACAGCCATGGGACCTCAAATCCATCAGGCGCCGAGGGGATGAGACTCTCCGATCGTACCTCAAAAGATTTCAGACCATGAGAAATCGTATCCCTGAGGTTGTGGAAGTAGCAGTGATCGAGGACTTCTACCGGGGATCCAATGACTCGACCTTCGTCCGAGCCATACTGCAAAAGGCACCGACTACTTCCGAATAGCTATTCAGGGAAGCAAACCACTACATCACCGCCGACAAACAGGCTCAGGACCTCATCGGAGGAACGAAGCCTACACCGCCGGCACCACGACACGACGCGAACCAACAACCCGACAAGCGTTGGGAGAAGAGGCCTCGCAAAGAAATCCACGCCGCCGAACCACCCGTCTCTTGTGCTCGAGGAGCATCCCGCGGAGGCGAATGAACATTGGACGACATCCTCGACGCCCAATGTCCGTACCACAAGGACATGTGCCACACCCTCCGAAACTGCAGGGACTTCAAGCACTCTGTCGGGAACGGCCGACCCTTCCAACCTCTGCCACCTCCCCCACTGCGAGGAGGACCCGGAGAACCTTGACAACCCCAGCAGCAGGGAGGGGGTGGAGGCAGAGCATTCCCATGCGTCGATGGAGAAGTCAACGTCATCTTCGGTGGACATGGGTCGCAAGAGAGCAAGAGGCAGCAGAAGCTCAATGACTGTCAGATACTGGTGGCGACCACCAGTCCTCCTTCCCCATATCAATGGTCCGAACACCCGATCACCTTCACTCAGGCGGATCAGTGGCTCAACTTCGATCATCCAGACAAATACCCGCTCCTCGTTGATCCGGTGATCCGAGAGAGCAGGGTAAAGAAGGTGTTAGTGGATGGGGGAAGCAGCATCAACGTCACCTTCCCCCGGACACTCCTAGGCTTGGGAGTCTCACTCAAAGAGCTCCATGAGTCAGACATTCCTTTCTTCGACATTGTGCCGACTGAAGGAGAATATCCACTCGGACATATCTACATGCCAGTTACCTTCGAAACTTCGGAAAACTATAGAACCGAGTTCTTGAGGTTCGAGGTAGCAAGCTTCGACTGTGGATACAACGCCATCATCGGCAGGCCGGGATTGGCAAAATTCATGGCCATTCTGCACTATTCATACATGATATTGAAGATGCCGGGACCACAAGGAATCATCACCGAGCGTGCAGACTTCCAAGGCACCGCAGAATGCTTCCGAGTGGCCATTCAGGCGGCTCTCACCACCAAACCACCAACGACCTCCTCCGCGCAGGCGAACTTAAAGCCTGAGGAAGACCTCGCCATACCCGCAAATGAAGCTCAAGCCGTGACCTCTATGCGGCCGACTGAGGAAACGATGAGAATCAACCTCGGGTTCGCTGATGAACATAAGACCACCATCATCAGCTCTAGCCTGGATGACAAATAGGAAGGCACGCTCGTCCAGTTTCTGCAAGATAACCGAGACGTATTCGCATGGCAACCTATTGATATGCCAGGAGTCCCGAGAGAGCTGGCCGAGCACAAACTGAAGGTCTATCCCCAGGCGAGGCCGATTCGACAAAAGTTGCGCCGTTTCACGCCCGACAAGAGAGAAGCTATCCGTGCCGAGCTAGCTCGCTTAGTCACAGCAGGGTTCATTAGATAAGTACTGCATCCTGAGTGGTTAGCAAATCCTGTTCTTGTACTCAAAAAGAATTAAGTGGATTGGCACATGTGCGTCGACTATACAGATCTCAACAAACACTGTCCGAAGGATCCCTTCGGACTTCTCAGAATAGATCAGGTGGTAGATTCAACTGCTGGATGCTCTATGCTGTCATTCTTGGATTGCTATTCAGGATACCATCAAATTAGCTTGGCAAAAGAAGACGAGGAAAAAACAGCATTCATTACCCCGTTTGGAGCTTTCGGCTATACCTCCATGCCATTCGGCCTCAAAAACACTGGAGCAACTTACCAGAGAGCCATTCAAACATGCTTAGCCGATCACTGGGGTAAGCGTGTAGAAGCTTATGTTGATGATGTGGTGATCAAAACAGAAAACTCAGAAAACTTCATTGAAGACTTGTAGCTGGTCTTCAACAGTCTGAGGCAATATCGATGGAAGCTCAATCCAGAAAAATGTGTCTTTGGAGTGCCAGCAGGAAAATTGCTCGGGTTCATTGTCAGCCACCAAGGAATTGATGCTAACCCGGAAAAGATCGAGGCTATCATGAGGATGGAAGCACCACGGTCACAGAAGAAAGTACAAAGGCTTACTGGATGCATGGCAGCTTTAAGCAGGTTCATATCAAGGTTAGGAGAAAAAGGCCTACCATTCTACAAATTGCTCAAGAAGGTGGACAAGTTCCAGCGGACCTTAGAAGCTCAGGAAGCCCTTGACGCACTGAAGAAGTTCCACACCGCTAGTGTTAAAGTCGCCATGCCGAGCCACGCCAAATCAGCCGGCCGAAGATCTGTTGTTGTACATCCCTTGCACGACTCACGTGGTGAGCACCTTGTTGGTAGTCGAGCGAGCAGAGGAAGGACACGCATATCTAGTACAGCACCCCATCTATTTCATCAGTGAAGTTCTAGGACCCTCTAAAAAGAAGTATCCTCAAGTTCAAAAACTATTGTACGCAGTACTTCTAACTGCACGCAAGCTCTGTCACTACTTTGATGACCACAAAGTCATAGTAGTCACCGGGTTTCCAATAGGGGATATTCTCCATAACAATGAAGCCATTGGAAGAATAGCCAAGTGGGCCTGCGAGCTAGGAGCTCATGACATTGAGTTTCAGCCTCGCACTGCAATAAAGACCCAAGCGCTAGTCAACTTCGTATCAGAGTGGACCGAGCAACAAGTACCAGATAACCTGGAGAATGCGGAAGTATGGCAGATGTACTTCGATGGTTCGTTGAAACTACAGGGAGCAGGCACAGGGATCCACTTCATTGCCCCTAGAGGTGAACAACTCAAATATGTTCTTCAGTTATCATTTTCAGCATCCAACAATGCAGCAGAATACGAAGCTCTAATCCACGGACTGAGCATTGCCATATCACTGGGCATTAAGAGATTAATGGTATACGGAGATTCACTGGTGGTCATAAGTCAGATAAATAAAGAGTGGGATTGCTCGAATGACTCTATGGGCAAGTACTGCATAGCCGTCCGAAAATTGGAAGACAAATTTGAAGGGCTGGAATTTCATCACGTGGAAAGAGATCACAAAGCCGCAGCAGACGCATTGTCGAAACTAGGATCCAGTCGGATTTAGGTCCCACCTGGAGTTTTCGTCCAAGAGGTGCCACGCCCGAGCATTTCCTTAGGTCAAGCAGAAGAGTGCAATGCTTTGAGGCAACCAGAGTCAGACTCTAATGACTAGAGGGACCCTATCATCAAGTATATAAAGAACGAAGAGGAACCGGACGATAAAGCTGCAGCAGAACGCATCGCAAGACAGTCAGCCCACTACACCCTCATTGGGGATGCACTGTACAGAAGAGGCGCAGCAGGAGTCCTCATGAAATGCATTCCTTCGGTTACTAGAAAGCAACTATTAGATGAGATCCATGCTGGACAGTGCGGGATACACGCAGCATCTAGAACTTTAGTGGGGAAGGTCTTCAGGTCTGGTTTCTACTAGCCGATAGCAAAAAATGATGCCGCCAAGTTAGTCCAGAGGTGTGAAGCTTGCCAATTCTTATCAAAGCAGCAGCATTTACCAGCACAACAACTGCAAACCATACCTGTAACGTGGCCATTTGCGTGCTGGGGATGGGACATGATTGGACCCTTCAAGAAAGCTCAGGGAGGATACACTCACGTGTTGGTCGCCTTTGACAAATTCACTAAATGGATAGAATACAAACCCATTGCTTCTCTAACTTCAGCCAAGGCAGTGGATTTCATACAAGATATAATATTCAGGTTTGGGATACCGAATAGCATCATAACTGACCTAGGATCCAATTTCACTAGCTCTGAATTCTTTGATTTCTGCGAACAATGGAGCATCCAGATCAAATATGCGTCAGTAGCACATCCAAGAGCCAACAGTCAGGTAGAAATGGCTAATGGAATGATACTGGAAGCACTTAGGAAGAAAGTCTTTGACAAGAATGAAAAGTTCATAGGAAAGTGGATCAGAGAGTTGTCATATGTGGTTTGGAGCCTAAGAACTCAGCCTAGTCGAGCTCTACATGGAAATACCCCCTTCTTCATGGTCTATGGTTCGGAGGCAGTGCTACCTGCCGACCTTAGGTTTGGGGCACCAAGGCTGGTCTTCGAAAACATAGCTGAGGCAGAAGCTACCAGACTGGAGGATATTGATGTATTGGAAGAATAGCGATTGAATATAGTAATTCAGTCAGCTAGATACCAGCAAACCCTAATGCGCTATCATAATAAGGCTATACGACATCGATCCTTCGCAGTGGGAGACTTGGTCCTTCGTCGAATTCTAATGGGGGAAGGACGGCACAAATTGTCACCACTATGGGAAGGGCCATTTGTGGTAGCAGAAGTCACTCGGCCAGGATCATATCGGCTTACTCAAATGGATGGCACGGAAGTAGGGAATTCATGGAATATAGAGCATCTTAGGAAGTTTTACCCTTAGCAAGATTTCAAAACCTATCAGGGCAGCATTGTATTCTGTAATTGGGAAATACATCATCAATAAAAAGATTTCATTCTCAAGGGCAGTCGAACTATTTATTATCAAGTCAGCACGCTTACTCAACTTAGGGTGACCACTATACCCTACTAACGGAGCAATCAGCTTAAGTTGGCAGTGACTTAAGACGGTGCAACATGCTCACGCTTACTCAACTTAGGGTGACCACTATACCCTACTAACGAAGCAATCGGCTTAAGTCAGCAGTGACTTAAGACGGTGCAACATGCTCACGCTTACTCAACTTAGGGTGACCACTATACCCTACTAACGGAGCAATCGACTTAAGTCAGCAATGACTTAATACGGTGCAACATGCTCACGCTTACTCAGTTTAGGGTGACCACTATACCCTACTAACGGAGCAATCGGCTTAAGTTGGTAGTGACTTAAGACGGTGCAACATGCTCACGTTTGCTCGACTTAGTGTAACATGCTCACGATCACTCATCTTAGGGTGATCTCTATGCCCCATCAGCTAATCAATTAGCATAAAATAGGAAAAAACTTCAAAACCAGCATGCTACATTTACTTCTGCAATCGTCCATAACAACTGTTGAATTCTAACAACAGAAAACAAAAATAGCATTCAGCATCAAGAACACGTTCTAACCGAATATTCGAGCACATTGATCACACACACATATAATTCACAAATGTATTCAGTATCTCTACTTGGCAATGTCTTTCTCAGGAGCAACTGAGGAAGAAGGGCGACTCGAAGAGTCAGGAGCAGCTTTGACATCGGCAACTGTATCATCAGGAACAACTACACTAGCCCTTCTCATCAAGATCCGCCCTGCGCGAATGGCTTTGTCCATAGCCTTGTCGCGCTGAGCCTTTAGAATGGTGGAATTGTCTTATGCAACTTTGGTAGCCATTCGAGCGGCCTCTAGCTCCTGGGCGACTGATCTCTTGGAGGCGCGCAGATCCTTGATGATGGAATCCTTGCTCGACACCAACTGCCTAAGACACAGGATTTCATCCTAGGATACTTGCAGCTCGTGACGATGATGATCCAGATCTCCCATGGTAAAGCGGTGGCTCCTCTCCAAGATGGTCAGAGAATTGTTGGCGTCACGATACAACCTATCAAGATTATCGCGAGAAGCCGCAAGTGCCCGTTTCTCCTCCTACAGACAAGAATCAGCTCTCAAGTATCCAGTAAGCAGTAAAGTCATAGCAGATCCAATCAAGTAAGCTTACCTCATTAGCCGCCCTTTCAAAGTCAAGCTGAGCAATAAGAGAGGAATTCAAGGAATTTCCATCGCCTAAAGAAGCAGAAACCCAGGCTAGGTCAATCTGACCTTTGGAATACTTCTCCTCGAGCTCAGAGTACCGCCGGGTCATATCTAACAAAAAGCAATCAAAGAAGGATACACAGTTAAAAACAGACTAATCAATCAGCCAGGGAAGAAACAAAGACACTAACCAGCATTTGACATTTTCAAATCAGATATCTGCTTCTGAAGCAGCAACGGATTCCACTACGTCAGAGATAGAGCTCCTTCTGGGATAAAGACACCGTGTGATCTCAATTGACTAGCCATCCCGTCGACCAAAGCCTGATATTAAAAACAAATGAGTACAAAGAAAGTGATTTGCCAGAAGTACTGATAGAACAGAAAAAGCCAAGTTACCTGAAGATTGGAAAAGAACGAAGAAAATCCCAAGTCATGAGAAGCTGGGTTGTAGCTTGACGAAGGAATATCAATTGGGACAATCTGAAGAGCATCGTTGGGGGTTGGTTCAGCTATACTAGCAGATATCAGAATTCTGGCATCCAGTGCGCTGACCTCTAAGGCGACTCCCTCGTATGAAGCTAAAGAAGCATGCATCGCTATCGCCCCATCAGAACATGGTGGAGAGGACCCGACATGGACATTCATGGAGGTATGGGAAGGAGAGCTCGCTCGGATACCCTCGGGGGCTGGGTTGCAGTTTGCGCTACCCACCCGAGCCGGATCATTACCGGCAACACCCTCGGGGGTTTCCTGCAACAGCCACCTCTGTGGTTGAAGGACCCTCAGCCACATCCATGGGAGTCAGGCAATCTTGACCAACCTCTTGACATTGAAGACTGCCCTCCAAAGTCGACGATGCACGAGATGCTGCTCGGGAGACCTCTAATACTACGTCTGGAATTTCAGAGCAAACATCCATCACATCACCATCAGTCGGCTCTGACAGCATATCTTCAGGGACGACATCCTCAAGAGCCCGATCAAAATCTGTTATGGACAATTCTTGAAGGTTGACGAGAGTAGACAGAGCCGGAGAAGGAATATCACTGTCCTCCCCACTGCCTCTGTAACGTCGGCTATTCTTGCAAACTAGTGGAATTTCTTCTTCTTCATCCTCATCGAGAATGCGGACAAAAGATGATGCAGGATCACACCCATTGGGGTCAGTGGGTGCATGGATACATTCGTTGGGGTCAGTCAGTGCATGGTTACACCCATTGGGGTCAACTTCAGTAGGTACACAACCAGTAGGATCAACTCTAGTAAAGACCTCTGCTGATACTTTTTCATCAACAGGAGCAGAAGGGTTAGCATCCTAGTCCAAGCACGACAATCACCGAAGCCATCTCTTTTTCTTCTTTTCTTCAGCAGGTGCAGTAGGACGACTGACCTGGCGAAGACGCTTTGGACGACTACCCTCAGGCTTTCGGGTGTCTACTATTCTGTCAATCTCTGGTATAACAGCAACAGCCCTCGTTTCAGTAGGGGTCAAGTTAGAAGAATCTCCAGCCAACATGTCAAGCACAACATTCATTTCTGCATCATCTGGACTCGCTAGCATCTCAAAAAGAACTTGCCTCTCATCATTGGGAAGATCACAAAGAGAAGCAACCAAGACCTCAATATCTTCAGGAGAGGGTCGCACTCTAAGACCTAGGCCACTATCATCAGCAGGAGGATTGGAAACGAAACTGAAAAAGGACTTAGGAGGTGGCAAATTCCAAGCAGAGTAGGCAATAGGAGCACCAACATTTGACACTTTGCCTCTCAAGATCATGTCTAGTTGGCTCACCAGATCCTCGGCATGAATTCTCCTATTGGTAACTCAGGTTGGGTTGGTGACACCGCTATACAAATAAGCTGGGTATGCTCTATCCTTCAAAGGCTGAATATTCTTAAAAACAAAGTCAACAACCACAACCTCGGCGGTCAGACCTCTCTCCTTCAGAATACAGATTTCAGCAAGCAGAACCTTGGCTTCTATTACTTTCAAGGCAGTAGGAGACTCAATCCAACTTGGAGTGCGCACATCCGGCTGTCTCCCCGACCGAGGGGGGAGGGACTGGCCGTGGTTTTCCATAATAAACCACTCTAGGCACCATCCTTTAATACTATCCTTAAGCGGGATGTCAACATATTCTGTTTTCCACCCGCGGCACATCTCTAGACTCACACCACCCACGAGTTGGTGCTGACCCCCAGCCATCCCAGGTCGACAGTGATACAGATACTTCCATAAACCAAAGTGGGGAAGAATTCCGAGGTAGGCCTCACACAGATGAACAAAGATAGAAATTTGCAAAATGGAATTGGGATTCAGATGAGTTAGGTTTAGATTATAAAAGTCAAGGAGACCGCAGAAGAAGGGAGAAATGGGAAGAGCAAGGCCGCGGATAAGAAAAGAAACATAAACAACGGACTCGTGGTATCCTCTGTTGGGATAGTAACCCCACAGCAAATCCACCAAGAATAAAGCTCTCTCGGAGGAAGAATTCCAACATCAACAAGGTGGAGGAGATCCGGCTTCAAAACAACAGACATATGGTTACCTGCGAAAGGCAACTGGCTGTTGGGGTCGATGGGAGGAATGACCACCGTGGGAGAATTTTGGTTCTTCCGCTTGGGCGGCATCGCTATCTCATCAGTGGATTGAAAGAAAGCGAAATCAGAGGGAAGAAGAATAATGTTTGGAGGCAGAAAGATGAAGTTAGAGCTTGGAACACAGAGGCGTGCAACGATGTCATATAAATGAGGTTTTCCCGAGTCAGATACCATTTCTAAAAGTGCTAAGTCATCACTCGGAAAAAGCAACTCGGCAGCTACCTCTAAAGCACCGACGTGGCACAACTTGACTCGGCAGCTACCTCTAAAGCGCCGATGTGGCCCAGCACAACTCGATAGTTACCTCTAAAGCGCCGATATGGCCTAACATAACTCGGCTGTTACTTCTACAACGCCGGCATGTTCCAGAGCAACTCGGCGGTTATCTCTAAAAAACGCCGGCAATGTATAACTCAGCCGTTTTCACAATGTAAACGCCGGCAGAACCAAATACGACTCAGCAATTACCAGTAATTACTCAGGTGTTATCTCTAAGAACAACGGTAACGCTGGGCATGAATACAAGCTATCGATTGAGTATAAAAGAACGATGGGAAAGCAAAAGGAGATACTCAGAACGAGCTAAATTTTTCTTCAATATATTGAGAAGGGAAGTTCTTCTACAAACTCAAAGACCAACTCATTATGAGCTGGCCTTCCTTCCCTTTTTCACTACCTTACATTACTACATTACTACACTACTTACACTACACTATACTACTAACTACTACTACATTATTTCACTACTACTAATACTACTTCTACTACTACTTATCTATACTAATATTTAAGCCAGTGGCTCTTTGCCACTGGCCCTGCCGCTGCCGCCGTCGCCGTCGCCGTCGCCCTTGCCGTCGACGTCACCTCCATCACCGTCATTGCCCTCATCGTCGCCGTCACCACCGCTCCCCTCCTCGGACGAGTTGGAGGAGTCCTCCTCATTCGAGGAGATCTCTGACTCATCCGAGCCCTCGAGCCCGGAGCGCTCGATGGCCCAGATGTACGTCCACACATCGGCAGCGATCCCCTGGGAATCGTCCGAGTCATCGGACGACACCGGAGGAGAGGCGTAGACTGGCGACCCCTCGAACTCGGAGGAGAACTCCTCCTCCGAGTACTCAGAGTCACCAAAGTCCTCCGAGGGGGACTTGGCTCGCGTTTCCTCTTGTCACCAGAGTGGTGCAACGAACTTCCACCTTTCTTGCTCTTGCCCATGGTTGAGTAGAAGAGAAGAGAAAAGAGAAGAATAAGCAACGAATGGTCGGAAGATGTGTGTGAAGACACTAGTGAAGCAGACAGTCTATTTATAGGGGCGGGAGGCAACCGCTCATCTCCTACCACGGTCACTGAACAGTCGCAAATATTCAATAAGCAATTCAAATCGTCTGGAAACAAGTCAGGCGGCAGACGCCGTTTCACGTAACATGACACCCATTGGGACTGAAGTTAACCGCTTGGACGGTATGATTACACCCCGCGGTCACGTCAAGTTACTACTCAGGGGCAGTTCGCTAAACGCTCAGCGCACCAAGCCATCCCTTGGCTACACCCATTGGGAGGACGTCCAGGAATTTTCAATAGATTTTCCCAAGCAGTCACATCCATACAGTATACGCAATGAATAAGACAGAAGGAAGATATTGATAGAGATCGGAGGAAAGCCAAAAATAGCTGCTGAAGTACAAGTCTAATCGACAGAAGCATTGAAGCACCAAGCGAAATGAAGACCAGCCAAGAGCCGTCTACCAGACGTCCAATCTGTCGCCGATCAAATAAATTTCAAACCTAACCGGGCATGGGCGGACTGCGTTGCTGATCTCAAAGGCAAAACCATATGTTGATCTCTAAAGCATGAAGCTGATGATATAATGCTGGATTCCAAGGCATTCGACGAAGATAAAATGCTGATTTCTAAAGCATGAGATGAAGACCTTTGAATGGATTATTCAGAATAATCCACTCAAAGCTCGGGGGCTACACCCATTGGGTGCACTTCCGGTGCACCCAATGAATCCCTAACCCCAAAATATAGAATGCTAATCTCTAAAGCATGAACTGACGGTAAAATGTTGATTTCTAAAGCATGAGATGAAGACGTTTGAGTGGATTATTCTTAATAATCCACTCAAAGCTCGGGGGCTACACCCATTGGGTGCACCTCCGGTGCACCCAATGAATCTTGACCCCAGAGAGCAGAATGCTGATCTCCAAAGCATAAACCAGAGACAGATAACTGATTTCTAAAGAATAAAGTGAAGACTGATGAATAATGGTAGGAGAGGATAATAGAAGATTGTTTTTACTGAGTTACTCAGAGTTCAGAAGCAACAACTAGACAGGCATATTTTCGAAGCATTCCCTACCAAAGTCAAAAACTGCAAGCTGGACCTAGAATCTTTGGGCCGATTATTTCAAAATCGACTCAAAGATTGGGGGCTTGTGGGGGACAGATATTCCCCGGGTCCACTAGATGGCAAGAAGGCCTCGCGAAAGGCCTTTGGCCCATTATTTTGCAAGGCCATCCCTTTGTGGGCCAGGGGAGGAGTGTCTAGCAGAATGGATCAGTGCAAGATCGGATCAACTCGAGCCCGTGTGGCTCAACGAATTCAAACGTCATCCACAACAGTGATCCGATTCTCCCGCGCAGCGCCCTCGAACGTTGGAACTAAATGATGATAAGTCGGCAGAGTTATAGGGAGATAAGCTCAGTCGGTTCACTATTATTTAGGTGCACATTGTTATCATATCCGCATGTAATGCTCCATGGTCGAGTATATAAGGCCTAGGGGGCACCCCATCAAAAAACGACTCATTCATTAGCCGTCTACTCAGCTCTCTAGCATCCCTCGTACTAGAGAACCCCCTGTAACCCACCACATAAAAGATCCACACCAGGAAGTAGGGTATTACGCCTCTCTAAGCAGCCCAAACCTGTACAAAATTGTCCACTGTCTCTCGTGCGTCTAGCATGAACCATCGAGCTACAGTCGATAACACCGTCCTACTCCAAAAAGCACCTCGAGCACCTCGAGGGGCAACCCCAGGTGCGCGGTCGGACCCAAAACACCGACAGGTTTGTAAAAAACTATGAACTAAAAATAAAGCATTTAGATTATTAAGTAATAATAATTGTAAATAATTTCTTTCAAGTCTGATTTTATTTGCCTTTAGAATAATTTTTGTTTGCTCATATTTGATTTATTGTTGTTTTATAGAATTTCTTTTATATTGAAAGCTCAATTAATTAATATAAAATCATTGGTCCAAAAATAAGTATTTTAGTTATAAATAATGTTGGTATAATTATTATGATTTTTAGAAATATTGAAAAAATATTTATTTATATTTTTAATGGAAAAGAAAAATAAAAAGGAAAAAATTGGCCGAAACCCTAGCGACCCAGCCGAATAGGCCACTAGGGCCCAACGGTAGCCCAGCCGCCGCCTCCCCAATTCCCCCACCCCCTCACTCTCGCTGCGTGTAGGCACACCCGACCCCGCAGCTCATCTTCCTCGCGTCGCCGTGCCAGGCACCCGTGCCCGCGCCCTCGGCCGAGCACCACCGTCGAAGCACGCCGACGCAGCGTCGCACCCTACCCCGGCTGTCCGTCCCGCGCCCCCGACCGAACCGCTGCCCTGACCCCTCATCTCCCTACTCCGTTACGGACGGTCATTCCTCCTCTCTCCCCTCCCCATTTCCTCTCCATTATGGAGGCTGCCATTGATGGCGTTAATGGTCGCTGGCACTCCATTCACTCCCTCCTTGGCATCCCTCTCCCTCTGCCTCCCTATACAAGCCGATGTTGAGCCCTTCTCTCCCCTGCAGCCGAGCTCGCTCCACTCCTCTCCCCTGCCAAGCCCGAGCTCTCCTCTCCACGCTCTCTCCCTTCTTTCTCGTGATGCCGCTGTGCCGGAGCCCCGGCGTGCCCACTGTTCGCCGCCGTTAACCGGAGCCCCGCCTGACGCCGCGCCACTGTAATGCCCTGAATTTGGGGGTAGAATTTTTTCTTCTTTTCATTCACCAAATTTGGGCGTTACTCTCTTTTCTCTTCCCGTTTCGCTCCTTCTTCCCAATTTCAAACCAGTATAATGATGGGTGTCCGTGTCATGTATAAACAAAACCTAAGTGTCATGAGTGTTGCATCATGACGAAGCATATTTCTTTGTCTGATGTCGTGTTTAATCGCGTGTTCGTCTCGTCCCGGTTCGGATTTCGGTTTGCGATCAGAATTCCGATTGGTGTTTGACCCACGGAGTGACCTAGCCTGGCCTAGTCCGTCCCGGTCCGCCCCAGTCCGGCCCGCGTGCCCCTGGTGCCCCTTGCCCTACCCATGCACGCGCCCCCTCCCCCTAATCTCGTTGTCTCATTTGATTTTCTCCCGCGCAGTAACTTCCCTCTCCCACCTCTCTCTCTCTCCCCATGGTGCCCTAGGGTTTGGAGACGAGATCACCAAAGTTTGGATCCCCAGAGGTGAGTTTTCCCCTCCCCTTCCCTCTCTCTCTCTCCCTCCTCCCCCTCCCTTCTTCTTCCCCTGGCCGCGCGCCCTCCCTGCCCCGTCGTGCGCCGTGGCGACGGCCCAGCCGCATCGCATCCCGCGCCTGGCCCCGAGCCCCTCCCCGCGTCGCGCCCCCCGGCGAGTCCCGCCCCGGCCGAGCCCCTCCCCGCCGCGCCCCCCGTCGAGTCCTGCCCCGGCTGAGCCCCTCCCCGCGTCACGCCCCCCCGGCGAGTCCCACCCCAGCCAAGCCCCTCCCAGCGTCGTGCCCCCCGGCGAGCCCCGCCCCGGCCGAGCCCCTCCCCGCGTCACGCCCCCCCCGGCGAGTCCCGCCCCGGCCGAGCCCCTCCTCGCGTCGCGCCCCTCCGGCCGAGCCCCTCCCCTCGTCGCGCCCCCCTCAGCGAACCCCTCCCCGACCGCGCCCCTCCCGCTCGCCGCTCCCCCCAGCCGCGCCCAGGCCACGCCCTCGGCTGCGCCCTGGCCCGCGCCCTGGCGGCCGCGTGCCCAGGCCATGCCCCCGGCTAGGCCCTCGCGCGCCCCTGCCTGAGCCCATGCCCCGGCAGCCTCACGCCCCATGCGGCTTGCACGGTTCGCGAGCCCTCGGCACACGCAGCGTGCTCTCGCACGTGCGACCGTAGTCGCGGTTTGTTTAACCCTCGTTTAATCCATTTTAATTTTGTTTAGTCAATGTGCTACGTCGCGCGCTTCGCCGCGCGACGGTTCATTCTAATTTCATCTTTATAAATGTGCTGCGTCGCGTGCTTCGTCGCGCGACGGTCCTTTTAAATTTATATTTATTAATATGTTGCGTCGCGCGCTTCGTCACGCGACGATTCGTCTAATTTATATTTATTGCAGTGCTGCGTCGCGCGCTTCGTCGTGCGACGATTCGTTTTAAATGCAGTTCTGTTGGCGTAAGCCGTCGTGTGTTTCGTCGCGCAACGCTTAACGTTTGTCTTTAATTAATGCAAGAATCTTGTTGCGAGCTCTGTCGCGCGGCAAGTCATTTATTTCTTAATTCAATTTAAATGTTGTGTCATACGTCTCGCCGTATGACCAATCCCTTTCGTTCATCTTTACCTATTTATAGTGACTAAATGTGGAACATGACTTTACTTTATGCTAAACATAGTGTCTAATTTGATACACTTCTATTTAAACGAATGGTTTAATTTATAATTATGTAAAGTGATTGCCTCTCGATCGTAGACCCGACTGTCATTTCCTCTTTCTCTCTTAATCGTTATTGCGAGCCCCACGTTGAACGTCTGTTTATTTATTGCATTCCATTGAATGGTGTACTGTTCTTTTGGTATTAAATGTGTGGAATGTATGTTTGAACTCGTATAGAGAACGATCTGGTTGAAGAGCCCGAGGAACTCACAAGAGAAGCCCTTGAGCAGCAGCTGGTTGGTGGAGGTAAGTGTCCCTTGACCCATCTATGTCCTACTCATTCTTATAACTCACTCCCCGCATTTACACACTTTATACCTAAGGATTGACTAGCTTTTGTTTATCTTGTCCTTGTCTACCTATTTTGGTTGGGTTATTATAGTTTAGCTTTATGCTAGTGCTTCACATTAATCAATGAACATGATGAGATTATCTATGATATGCTGTTTTCCCTTTTGATTATGATGATGGTACTGTGACATTTAGGTGGGCTCGAGCTGTTTCTCGAGTGCCTCTCCGTAAGGACCTGTTCGTTGGATGACCGCCCGGGAAAACAGTGCAACCATGAGGGCAGAGTGGGACGCCCTTAGCTGAATAATTAGAGGAACTGAGGTGTAGTTCGCTTCGCCGTCGTGCCGTCAATGGGGCTTGGTGTATGCGGCTCGCTCTGCCAAGGTTGGTTTGCCCCTTGGGGAGGAGTGCGGTACAATTAGGAAACCTAACGGGCGGCTACAGCCTCAGGGAATCTTTGTAAAGACTACGTAGTGAGACCCTGCCTATTCACGGCTTATGGGTAAAGTGCGCAACCTCTGCAGAGTGTTATGAAACTGATATATCAGCCGTGCTCGCGGTTATGAGCGGCCAAGGGAGCTCCATTGATTAGAGATACTCGATCAGAGACGTATGGTTTACAGGTGATGACGAGGATGATGGTTTTGATTATTCTTATGGTACTGGTAAGTGGTATTCTTTCCGTTTGGAAAGGGTACTTTGGGTTAATAACTTGGGTTAATGCTAAAACCTAGCTTTCTACTAGTAATAATAACCTGACCAACTAAAAGCAACTGCTTGACTTAACTCCACATAAAGCTAAACCACTATAGCCAAACAGGACACCTGCTGAGTATGTTGATGTGTGCTCACCCTTGCTCTACACACCAAACCCCCCCCCCCTAGGTTGTCCGCATTGGAACCACTGCTCAGGAGAAGATGAAGCCGTGGAAGGAGACTTCCAGGAATTCTAAGATTACGACGAGTTCTAGGCGTGGGTTAGCGGCAATCCCCAGTCGGCTGCCTGTGAAGGCCACGTGTATCTACGTTTCTTTTCCGCACTTTGATTATTGTAAAGACTATGTGGATGTCTCAGACATATGATGTAATTGACTATTATTTCCCCTTTTATGTTTTTATTTGAGCACTGTGTGATGATGTCCAGTTATGTAACTGCTGTGTACGTGAATTGCTGATCCTGGCACGTACATGGTTCGCATTCGGTTTGCCTTCTAAAACCGGGTGTGACATAAGTGGTATCAAAGCCGTGCTGACTGTAGGACCGCTAACCTAGAGTAGAATGGTCGTTCTAAGGATTATAGACCCCTATTCTTGCCTTGACTTTGGTATCCCTTCAAAAGTTGGTCATATCGATCAAACCTATGTTCTACTATATATTATACCTTGCTAAAAATCTTTTGCTTATTCTAATTCCTCATTTTATTTATAATTTATTACTTGCTGGTCATATTAGTTCTGTTCTAATTCTTATGCTTACGGTGTCTTTTGTAGATGGCTCGTCTTAGACACACTGCACGAAAGTCTATCATCCCCTTCTTACCCTCCCGTCTCGCTGAGCGTCCGATTCGCCGTCCAGTGACCGGTCAGTCCAGCCACTTGGAGAGGCTGCACCATCGCCTGCATGAGGAGCAGGAGCGTCGACGACAGGAGCAGGAGCAGCAGGGCTCTTCTTTCTCTCTCCAGCAGGAGATAGAGTCTGTGAGGAGCTGCTCCCCTGTGCTCCCGCTGGAGGCGCCCCCTGCGCCACCACTGAGCGCCCCAGTCGCTGGAGTAGCTGCTGGAGGAGACCCAGACGACGGAGGTGGCGATAGCAGCTCGAGCCACGACATCGACCTTTCCGCCGCCCAGTAGTTGGAAGGATGGGTTGCTCGACCAATCACTCACGACGCTGCTCGCGGGTGTCACTTCCACGATGCGCTCGACACCCTGCTACGTCGGGCACTCGACCGGCGTACTTGGTCTATCGAGTATCGCTGTGTGGTCTTCCAACACCGTCGCGGGGTCTACCCGGACCGCTGGGAGGCGACCTGCTTGGTGCGCCGTCCGGAGAACAGTCTTCGGGGTGCTAAGATCTGCTCAGAGCACTATTCCATCTCTGAGCGGGACTCAGCTGAGGCGGCCATGAAAGATGCCACACGGCATGTGCTTTCGCACTACTGTTCAGTCTTCGGTGGGGTAGTTGATGGTCTCAACCTAAAGTATTACCCCCGCTGTCCATCTGGCAGCACAGGAGGCGTGATTGTCTCACCTGTTGGTGAGGACAATCCTAGGTTGAGCAGCACAGTCAACCTAGCCGCCATGCTAAACACGGAGCTCGACCATGCATTAGATGAGCTGAGTAGGGCTCATGCTGAGATTGCCCGGCTGCAGGCTGAGCGCGCGGAGCGTCGTCACCTGGATGATGGCTCCCTCGCTCCCGTCGGGACTCAGCACCCATACTGCTCACCTCGGCGTGGACACCAGTCTTATGGCAACCCTGACTGCAAGACCAAGATAGATTTAGAATCATAGGTCATCAGCGTCGGATCTTGTAATTAATATGAAGATATATACATAGAACCTATAGTCTTAGCGTTAGTCTTGCTTCTAGTTAGTCTTAGTTAGACAGGATAGTTTGCTTACCCTGTGCATTTATTTTTGTCATGATGAACTATGTTGGATTTGGATATTTGTAATGACTGTCACCAGAGTGTGGGTATCCTCTGCATTTTGGTTTACCTGTTATATGTTAATGAGGTTAGCTATCTAGTTGGGAAACCTTTTATTCCACTTTCCTATTTATCTGAGAAGTTGTGTTGGTCTGTGTTGGAGATCAGTGAAGATGTTTGTCTGTTCAGTGTTGTGGAAAAATTCTATACTCTTTTCTTATGCTGCAAGATTTGCTAGACCAGTTCTGATGTGTGGTTGCATTCTGCAGATGTCAGAAAACAGGCGCAGAGGAGGAAGGCGTGCTCAGCAGGAGCAGGCAGCTCAGCAGGATGAGGCACCCCAGCAACAGCAGTTGCCACCCCCGCCCTCGATGTCGATTGAGCAGATGTTCATGATGCAGACTCAGGCAGTTCAAGCCATCGGTCATACTTTGGCCGCCATTCAGCAGTAGCAGCAGCAGCAGCCACCACCCCAGCCTCAGATGCCTCAGATGCCCAGAGACAAGCATGCTGAATTCATGAGATGTCATCCCCCAATGTTTGCTCATTCTTCTGACCCCATGGATGCTGAAGACTGGCTGCGCACAGTGGAGCGGGAGTTGCATACCGCTCAGTGTGATGACAGGGAGAAAGTTCTGTATGGTCCCCGTCTGTTGAGAGGAGTAGCTCAGTCCTGGTGGGAGACTTATCTCGCCACCCATGCCAACCCTGACACCATCACCTGGGAAGAGTTTAGAGGTAGCTTTCGTCAGTACCATGTTCCTGCAGGTCTAATGACAGTGAAAAAGGAGGAGTTCCTGGCCCTCAAGCAAGGGTCAATGTCTATCAGCGAGTACCTGGACAGGTTTCTGCAGTTGTCTCACTATGCTCCTGATGTAACACCCAAAGTCTGGATTGGGAATTAGTAGAAGAAATTTGAACAAAATATCATAATGTCTTAGAAATTGGGAAATAAGAAAATGATGGGAAAAGAATTTTTCTTTTTCTTTTAAGAAAAACCATTTATACATCTCATGAAATAAATAGAAAGGAGAATAAAAACTTAAGTTAGTAATATTAAAATAAGTATGGTTTATATTCACCCTTGGATTTCAAATGATACATTTGAAAAATCTGAAAACTAAAATAGAAGTATAAATTTGAATTTGGAATAGAAAATAGAAAATAAAAGGAGAAGGGAAGAACTAAGAAAAATATTACATAAAATAAAATAAATATCCTTCACACTTATATTATGAAATTATACCTTTCAAACTGAGGACAATTTAATCACAAAGTTTGAACTCAAACTTGAATTCAAATTGGATTTGAATTGGATTTGAAAATGGAATGGAAAAGAAAAAGAAAAAAAAATAAAAACCCTAGCTGGGCCGCAGGCACTCAATTCGGCCCATCTGCCCTAACTCTACCGCGCGGCCCAATTGCACCTGCTGGCGCGCTCACGCGCGCGCTCGCGGTCGCTGCGTCGCGGGTCCCGCATGTCAGCCTCCCTCCGCGCGCACAGACTGACTGGCGGGCCCCACAACCCAGAAACTCCCTCCGCGCGAACTCGTCTCCTGTGCACACAATCCCCTTACCGACCCTGACTCGTGGGACCCGTGGGTCATTCTCCGCGCACGCCCGATGCGGCCGGTACCGGTGTGGCTGGACACTGGGGCCCACACGTCACTTGCTCATGCTCGCGTGCCCCGACTGACTTGTGGGACCCTGCTGTCAGCGCTTTCTCCTCAACCGAAAGCTATCCTCCCCGCGATCTCGGCGTGGAGCTCGCCCACCTCCGGGATTTACGCCGACGGCAAGTTCCACCGCGGTATAAAGTGTACCGTGCCCGTGCTGACTTCTCCTCCTCTCCTGTGCTGCGCGCCCCGTGAACCTTCCGCATACCCGCGCCGCGGAATCCTCACCGCCGGTAGAACCATTGTCGCGCTGCTCCTCGAGTCGCCAGCTCGGGCCACATTGTCGCTGTTTGGGTACGCCGTGGTGGTCCTCCCGAGTTTGGCGGGTCGATTCGTCGCGGAGCCGGGCGGAATCCTAGACGGTGGTGCCGGGAATTCGACACCGCCATTGCCAATCCGCGGATCGTCGTGGGCGGACCTGGAGACGACCGGAATCGTGGTGAGAACACATGTATCAAGTTCGTTACTTTCCCAATTTCGTTTTGCATCCGGGATTCGAGGGGATCGGGTACTAGGGCGCGCTGTTGGCATTTCGGCCATGGCCGCCGCCGCGCTGGCGGTGCACGCCGCCGCGCTGGGTGGTCAGGCGGGGACGATGCCCCTCCACCGTCGGATCGCGCATGGGCGATCGGGATTAGATGTTAGGATACCGGTTGGGTTGGATCAGCCTGCGCCGTTTGATCAAGATCTAACGAACGGAGGCTGGTCTGGGTGTTTTAAATCTAGGACCTTCATCTTGGATCCGACGGTGGCATGTGAGAGTTGGGGTTTGCCTGGGTCGTTTTAATCACGGCCGTCCGTGCGTGATCCAGCGGCCCATATTCACTGATACCGCTTCACTGGCCGTTTTGCTAAAGAGCCCTTCGCTTATTGGATAATTAACCCGCCATCCAGAGCATCCTATTCACTGTGTCTCAGGAAACTTGCCCCGAGCCCCCTGTGCTTCTGCTTAATTGAGGCCCAGTCCAGTGCAGTAATAAAATGATTAAATGAATTAGAAAATGAGTTTTTAATATAAAAATAATTCCTAGAATTTATATAATTCATAGAAAATTCATTTTAGCTCCAAATTGAACCATTCCAGTTTCTAAAATTTTGTAATAATATTCTTCATCATTTTGTGCCTCTGTTTGGTCATGAATACAATTAGAAATTTAATCTCTCACTTAATTCATTTTAAGCACATAAAACCTTTGAAAATTCATAACTTAAAATATATAACTCCAAATTTAATGATTCTTTTTCCTGTGATCTTATTTTAATATGTAGATTATTAATATGTATTTTGCATATATGTTTGGTGTAATGTTAATTCTGCCTATACCATGTATGTTTGTATTGCTACGACTAGCAGTGAGGTCACGAGGATCTGAAGATCATCCTGGTACCTGGATTCTCAAGGCCCAGGCAAGTTGTGCCCTTGATCACTTCTTTTTACCCAGCCATGTTCTGATTAATCATAATGATCTGCATAGGTTAATTTTGATGGGACCTAATAGGTTACCCTAGTTTTGTCTATCTTTATACCTTGTTTACCACTGAACCTTCTGGGTAGTACTTGCTAGTGCTTTATGTGGTTTTGGGTATGAAGATACAATATTCATGATCATACCTTTATTATCAGTTGTTATTTATTGTTCATGTTGAGATCATTATGTTAATTGGAACATGGAGCGACCACCCGGGAAAACAGTGCTACCACAAGGGTAGTATGGGATGCCCTTGGCTGATTAATTAGGAAAGCTAGTGGAAGACTACCTTACCCGAAAGGGGCAAGGGCAGTAGGGGAGAGGTCAGTGTAGGGAGGCCCTCGGGAGGATTTTGCTGCGATGGCGGTCCTGCAAGGGATTCCTGCACTGGATCTTCCTATAAACTGTAGCGGGTTTTCGGAAGCTAGTGGAACTTTGTAAAGGCCTCGTAGTGGATCCCTAGCCATTCACCTCGGTAGTGTCTAAGGGCCTTGCAAACCCTGGCGACATGGGATACACGACTTGTGGGTAAAGATGCGCAACCTCTGCAGAGTGTAAAACTGGTATACTAGCCGTGCTCACGGTCATGAGCAGCTCGGACCCTCACATGATTAAATTATGGAACTAAACTCAATTTGTCATATGCATTGCATCGCAGGTGGTGTTGTTACTTTTTGTTCTATTACTTAATTGGGTTTGGTGTTTACTTATACTTAGTAATTGCTAATAAAATTTTGACCAACTTTAAAAGCAATGCTCAGCTCTAACCATCTTCTTTGGTAAGCCTTACACTTCACGTGAGCTCCCACCTTTGGCGAGTTCATGCACATTATTCCCCACAACTTGTTGAGCGATGAACGTATGTGAGCTCACTCTTGCTGTCTCACATACACCACAGGTCAAGGACAGGTACTGCAGGATGATGCTCATGGAGGATGCTGCGATAAGTTCGTGAGAGGTCTAGGTCGTCGTCTCCCAGTCAACTTTTGGGTTGCTGGACTGTTGTCTCCTTATAATGTAATTATTTATTTTGTATAGAACTCCTGTTATATATAAAGTTGTGACATTCGATCCTGTGCCACTATACATCATATGTATGAGACTTGGTCCCAGCATACCTGGTGTTTATGTTAACCCCGGGTTTTGGACCCCTAGAATCCGGGTGTTACAGAAGTGGTATCAGAGGAATGTTGACTGTAGGACGAAACCTAGATAGAACTGGACAACCAATACTTACTTACCTTTGCTATTCTAAACTTATCTCAATCTTTTCTCATCTATTTCCGCTTTACTCTGATTACTCTTACCTTTCCATTCTAAAGACAAATGTGGATTTCACACTTTGAAATCCTGTGCCTAAAGTGACTTTAAGAATAGGAGACCTAATCCTAGGAACAAAAACAAAACTATTTTTATAAGTGTTTATATATTTGAAGGTTTGTTCTTATGATACCTGTCTGATTTGGATCTTTGATTGAGTGTGATGAGTTGTGGAGTAATGTCCACAATTGCATCTGCATATACACATAGGTATAAAAAAATATAATTATAAAATAACTAGACAACCTAGATTGTCCCCATTGGAACATATCTAGCTTAAGAGATTTATCCTATCCTAAAAGATCTCATTCTAACCAATTCATCTTATCTTAAAAGATTCTCTCTTATCTTAACAAGATCCATCTCATCTTAAAAGATACTCATCTTATCTTGAAAAGATTTTATCTCATCCTAATAGATCTAACTAATCTCAAAAGATTCTATCTTATCATAACATATCTAACTAATCTCAAAACATCCTAACATATTCTACCCTGATGGACCTATCTAACCTAAACTAGTCTAATCTAGTCATATCCAATTCAATCTAGATCTTATCTCACCTAATGAGACCTGATCCAGTGTGGTCTAATATTATCTAACTTAATGTGGTTCACTTAAAACAGATTAATAACACTAGTAGAAGAGAATAGACCCCACTAGCCATGTATTAACTTATCTTAGCACATTGGATCAATTCAACCATGAGCTAACCCAACCCATAGAGCCATGATGAATGGTATAACCTTTCTATTCCCGCCTAATAACAAACAAACTTTTAACCACATCCTGTAGTCCATCTCACCCATATATACCTCTCATCTTGACAGATTCTATCCTACCCTTGGATATTCACCTTATATGATTGGTTACCCCAATCTGGACATAAAACAAAGATTAAGCCCTACTAAAGAATCTTCAGATTATAACCAGCCTCTAGCTTATTCATTCCGCTTATTGAATAAATTCCCTTGCAAAACTATTACCATATGTTTCTAACTTTCATGGTCAATACCAGGAAAGGAAAGGTTATCACGTAACAACAAACAGAAAATGAATCCTCCAAATCCTCCACCTGTTGACATCAATCAAGTGGTTGCTACCCAAAGACTGGTAATACAACAGTTAACGGACCTGGTGACCGAGATGCAAAATCAGATAAGACAACAGCGCGAGGAAATACGTCAGGCCCGCCAAGAAATAAGGCAAGCACGGTTGGAGAGACAACAACAACAACCTCCACCACCACCACAAGCTTCACCAAGCTACATAGATATAAATTATGATGATTTGTAAGGTCTAGGTGTTACTTTAGTTAGTAGATGATATGATAATATTTTAGAAGAAATAATAAGGTCCATTTGACCCTGTGTTTTACTAATAAGATATGCATCATGCCGAGATTTTGTTTATGCATATGTGTTGAATCAATATGAACATGCACCCTTTTTCCTTACAAATCTCGAGGACGAGATTATTTTTAAGGGGGGTAGGATTTGTAACACCCAAAGTCTGGATTGGGAATTAGTAGAAGAAATTTGAACAAAATATCATAATGTCTTAGAAATTGGGAAATAAGAAAATGATGGGAAAAGAATTTTTCTTTTTCTTTTAAGAAAAACCATTTATACATCTCATGAAATAAATAGAAAGGAGAATAAAAACTTAAGTTAGTAATATTAAAATAAGTATGGTTTATATTCACCCTTGGATTTCAAATGATACATTTGAAAAATCTGAAAACTAAAATAGAAGTATAAATTTGAATTTGGAATAGAAAATAGAAAATAAAAGGAGAAGGGAAGAACTAAGAAAAATATTACATAAAATAAAATAAATATCCTTCACACTTATATTATGAAATTATACCTTTCAAACTGAGGACAATTTAATCACAAAGTTTGAACTCAAACTTGAATTCAAATTGGATTTGAATTGGATTTGAAAATGGAATGGAAAAGAAAAAGAAAAAAGAATAAAAACCCTAGCTGGGCCGCAGGCACTCAATTCGGCCCATCTGCCCTAACTCTACCGCGCGGCCCAATTGCACCTGCTGGCGCGCTCACGCGCGCGCTCGCGGTCGCTGCGTCGCGGGTCCCGCATGTCAGCCTCCCTCCGCGCGCACAGACTGACTGGCGGGCCCCACAACCCAGAAACTCCCTCCGCGCGAACTCGTCTCCTGTGCACACAATCCCCTTACCGACCCTGACTCGTGGGACCCGTGGGTCATTCTCCGCGCACGCTCGATGCGGCCGGTACCGGTGTGGCTGGACACTGGGGCCCACACGTCACTTGCTCATGCTCGCGTGCCCCGACTGACTTGTGGGACCCTGCTGTCAGCGCTTTCTCCTCAACCGAAAGCTATCCTCCCCGCGATCTCGGCGTGGAGCTCGCCCACCTCCGGGATTTACGCCGACGGCAAGTTCCACCGCGGTATAAAGTGTACCGTGCCCGTGCTGACTTCTCCTCCTCTCCTGTGCTGCGCGCCCCGTGAACCTTCCGCATACCCGCGCCGCGGAATCCTCACCGCCGGTAGAACCATTGTCGCGCTGCTCCTCGAGTCGCCAGCTCGGGCCACATTGTCGCTGTTTGGGTACGCCGTGGTGGTCCTCCCGAGTTTGGCGGGTCGATTCGTCGCGGAGCCGGGCGGAATCCTAGACGGTGGTGCCGGGAATTCGACACCGCCATTGCCAATCCGCGGATCGTCGTGGGCGGACCTGGAGACGACCGGAATCGTGGTGAGAACACATGTATCAAGTTCGTTACTTTCCCAATTTCGTTTTGCATCCGGGATTCGAGGGGATCGGGTACTAGGGCGCGCTGTTGGCATTTCGGCCATGGCCGCCGCCGCGCTGGCGGTGCACGCCGCCGCGCTGGGTGGTCAGGCGGGGACGATGCCCCTCCACCGTCGGATCGCGCATGGGCGATCGGGATTAGATGTTAGGATACCGGTTGGGTTGGATCAGCCTGCGCCGTTTGATCAAGATCTAACGAACGGAGGCTGGTCTGGGTGTTTTAAATCTAGGACCTTCATCTTGGATCCGACGGTGGCATGTGAGAGTTGGGGTTTGCCTGGGTCGTTTTAATCACGGCCGTCCGTGCGTGATCCAGCGGCCCATATTCACTGATACCGCTTCACTGGCCGTTTTGCTAAAGAGCCCTTCGCTTATTGGATAATTAACCCGCCATCCAGAGCATCCTATTCACTGTGTCTCAGGAAACTTGCCCCGAGCCCCCTGTGCTTCTGCTTAATTGAGGCCCAGTCCAGTGCAGTAATAAAATGATTAAATGAATTAGAAAATGAGTTTTTAATATAAAAATAATTCCTAGAATTTATATAATTCATAGAAAATTCATTTTAGCTCCAAATTGAACCATTCCAGTTTCTAAAATTTTGTAATAATATTCTTCATCATTTTGTGCCTCTGTTTGGTCATGAATACAATTAGAAATTTAATCTCTCACTTAATTCATTTTAAGCACATAAAACCTTTGAAAATTCATAACTTAAAATATATAACTCCAAATTTAATGATTCTTTTTCCTGTGATCTTATTTTAATATGTAGATTATTAATATGTATTTTGCATATATGTTTGGTGTAATGTTAATTCTGCCTATACCATGTATGTTTGTATTGCTACGACTAGCAGTGAGGTCACGAGGATCTGAAGATCATCCTGGTACCTGGATTCTCAAGGCCCAGGCAAGTTGTGCCCTTGATCACTTCTTTTTACCCAGCCATGTTCTGATTAATCATAATGATCTGCATAGGTTAATTTTGATGGGACCTAATAGGTTACCCTAGTTTTGTCTATCTTTATACCTTGTTTACCACTGAACCTTCTGGGTAGTACTTGCTAGTGCTTTATGTGGTTTTGGGTATGAAGATACAATATTCATGATCATACCTTTATTATCAGTTGTTATTTATTGTTCATGTTGAGATCATTATGTTAATTGGAACATGGAGCGACCACCCGGGAAAACAGTGCTACCACAAGGGTAGTATGGGATGCCCTTGGCTGATTAATTAGGAAAGCTAGTGGAAGACTACCTTACCCGAAAGGGGCAAGGGCAGTAGGGGAGAGGTCAGTGTAGGGAGGCCCTCGGGAGGATTTTGCTGCGATGGCGGTCCTGCAAGGGATTCCTGCACTGGATCTTCCTATAAACTGTAGCGGGTTTTCGGAAGCTAGTGGAACTTTGTAAAGGCCTCGTAGTGGATCCCTAGCCATTCACCTCGGTAGTGTCTAAGGGCCTTGCAAACCCTGGCGACATGGGATACACGACTTGTGGGTAAAGATGCGCAACCTCTGCAGAGTGTAAAACTGGTATACTAGCCGTGCTCACGGTCATGAGCAGCTCGGACCCTCACATGATTAAATTATGGAACTAAACTCAATTTGTCATATGCATTGCATCGCAGGTGGTGTTGTTACTTTTTGTTCTATTACTTAATTGGGTTTGGTGTTTACTTATACTTAGTAATTGCTAATAAAATTTTGACCAACTTTAAAAGCAATGCTCAGCTCTAACCATCTTCTTTGGTAAGCCTTACACTTCACGTGAGCTCCCACCTTTGGCGAGTTCATGCACATTATTCCCCACAACTTGTTGAGCGATGAACGTATGTGAGCTCACTCTTGCTGTCTCACATACACCACAGGTCAAGGACAGGTACTGCAGGATGATGCTCATGGAGGATGCTGCGATAAGTTCGTGAGAGGTCTAGGTCGTCGTCTCCCAGTCAACTTTTGGGTTGCTGGACTGTTGTCTCCTTATAATGTAATTATTTATTTTGTATAGAACTCCTGTTATATATAAAGTTGTGACATTCGATCCTGTGCCACTATACATCATATGTATGAGACTTGGTCCCAGCATACCTGGTGTTTATGTTAACCCCGGGTTTTGGACCCCTAGAATCCGGGTGTTACACCTGAAGATGTCAACACCGATGCCAAGAGGCAGTATCGTTTCCTGAGAGGCTTGGTCGACCCTCTGCAGTATCAGCTGATGAATCATACCTTCCTGACATTTCAGCACCTGATCGACAGAACGATCATGACAGAGAGGAAGCGTAAAGAGATGGAGGATCACAAGCGCAAGATCAGTGGACCCCAGCCTAGAAGCAGCAATCGCCCTCGTTTCTCAGTCAATCAACCTCAGCAGTTCAGGCAGAACCAGCGTCCACCTCAGCAGCAGCAGTTTCAAAGGCAGTACCCTCAGCACCAGCAGCAGAATTGCCAGAACAATCAGTGAGGAGGAGGTCAGTTCCAGAGGTAGAATCAGCAGGCACCTCGTCTTCCTACCCCAGCAAACCAGCAGAATAGTCAAGCAGCACCAGCTCAGGGTGGAAGCAGGGCATGTTTCCACTGTGGAAAGCAAGGCCATTGGGTGATGTAATGTCCGAAGAAGGCAGCCCAGCAGCAGTCAGGCCCCGATGCCCCAGCATAGCAGAATGTGTCTCAGCCTGGAGCAGGCAGCCGCTCTCAGCCACGCTACAACCATGGGAGACTGAACCACTTGGAGGCTAAAGCAGTTCAGGAAACCCCTGGCATGACAGTAGGTATGTTTCTAGTCGACTCCCATATTGCAGAAGTGTTATTTAATACTGGAGCAACGCATTCATTCATTACTGCATCATGGGTAGAAGCACATAATCTTCCAATTACTACCATGTCAACCCCCATTCAAATTGATTCAGCCGGTGGTAGAATTCGAGCCGATAGCATTTGCTTGAATGTAAGTGTGGAAATAAGGGGGATAGCATTTCTCGCTAACCTCATAGTAATGGGTACTTAGGGAATAGATGTCATCCTAGGGATGAACTGGCTAGATAAGTATCAGGCAGTTATTAGTTGTGATAAGAGGACAACCAAGTTGATGTCCCCACTTGGATTGGAAGGGGTGACGGAATTAGTCCCGCCTGAGCCAAAGAAAGGAAGTTGTTATCAGATGGCTGTTGATAGCAGTGAAGCAGATCCACTTGAGATTATCAAGGTTGTGTCCGAGTTCCCAGATGTGTTTCCAAAGGACCTACCCGGTATGCCACCAGAGCGAAAAGTTTAGTTTGCCATAGAGCTTCTTCCTGGAACCGCCCCCATCTTTAAGAGAGCTTACAGAGTATTTGGACCAGAGTTGGTTGAGCTTAAGAAGCAGATTGATGAGCTGTCAGAGAAAGGTTACATCCGGCCAAGCACCTCTCCTTGGGCCGCCCCTGTCCTATTCGTGGAGAATAAAGATGGCACCAGAAGGATGTGTATCGATTATCAAGCTCTGAATGAGGTCACAATCAAGAACAAGTACCCCTTACCTAGAATAGAAGATTTGTTCGACTAGTTGAGAGGAGCCAGCGTGTTCTCAAAGATAGATCTGAGGTCGGGTTATCACTAGCTTAGGATTCGACCTTCAGACATTCCAAAGATGGCATTCATTACCAAGTATGGGTTGTATGAGTTCACTGTGATGTCTTTTGGTTTGACAAATGCACCAGCCTTCTTCATGAATCTGATGAACAGTGTATTAATGGATTATCTTGACAAGTTTGTGGTGGTATTAAATGATGATATTCTGGGATATTCTCAAAGTGAAGTAGAGCATGCAGATCATTTGAGGATGGTATTGTAGAGATTATGAGAGCACCAGCAGTATGCAATGTTGAGCAAGTGTGAGTTCCGGATTGATGAAGTCCTGTTCTTGGGTCACATAATCAACAAAGAAGGATTGGCTGTGGATCCGAAGAAAGTGGCAGATATTCTGAACTGGAAAGCGCCAACAGATGCTCGAGGAATCAAGAGCTTCATTGGAATGGCCGGATATTATCGTCGATTCATTGAAGGGTTCTCGAAGATTGCAAAACCAATGACAGCTTTGCTAGGCAACAAAGTTGAGTTCAAGTGGACCCAAAAATGTCAAGAAGCCTTTGAAGCGCTGAAAGAGAAGTTGACTACAGCACCCGTCTTAGTCTTGCCTGATGTGCACAAGCCCTTCTCGGTGTATTGCAACGCTTGTTACACTAGTTTAGGATGTGTGTTGATGCAGGAGGGAAGAGTTTTGTCACACCCGGTTTTAGAAGGTAAACCGAATGCGAACCATGTACGTGCCAGGATCAGTTATTCACGTACACAGTAGTTACATAACATGGACATCATCACATAGTGCTCAAAATAGTATTAAAAAGGGAAATAGTAGTCGATTACATCATACGTCTGAGATGTCCACATAGTCTTTACAATAAATCAAAGTGCAAAAACGAAACGTAGATAACCACGGCCTTCACAGGCAGCCGACTGGGGGTTGCCGCTAACCCACGCCTAGAACTCGTCGTAGTCTTGGAACTCCTGGAAGTCTCCTTCCACAACTTCACCTTCACCTGAGCAGTGGTTGCAATGCTGACAACCTGGGGGGGTTTGGTGTGTAGAGCAAGGGTGAGTACACATCAACATACTCAGCAAGTATCCTGTTTGGCTGTAGTGGACTAGCTTTATGTGGGGATAAGTCAAGTAGTTGCTTTTAGTTGGTCAGATTATTATTTACTAATAGAAAGCCAGGTTTTAGCATTAACCCAAGTTATTAGCCCGATGTACCCTTTCCAAACGGAAAGAATACCACTTACCAGCACCATAGTCATAACCAGAACCATCAGTCTCATTGCCACCTGTAAACCAAAATGTCTCTGATCAAGTACCACAAATCACTGGAGCTCCCTTGGCCGCTCATAACCGCGAGCACGGCTGATATCAGTTTTCAAACACTCTGCAGAGGTGGTGCACTTTACCCACAAGCCGTGATTCCTTTTCTGCCCGGAGATCATGACTCTCCATTGATCACTACCAAGGTGACCCAGCAGGGTATCACTACGTAGCCTTTACAAAGATTCCCCGGGGCTACAGCCGCCCGTTAGGTTTCCTAAATGTACCGCACTCCTCCCTAATGGACAAATCAACCTTGGCAGAGCGAGCCGCATACACCGAGCCCCATTGACGGCACAACGGCTAAGCGAACTACACCCCAGATCCTATAATTATTCAGCTAAGGGCGTCCCACTCCACCCTCATGGTTGCACTGTTTTCCCGGGCGGTCATCCATAGAACAGGTCCTTACGGAGAGGCACTCGAGAAACCGCTCGAGCCCCCTTAAAGGCCACAAGTATAACATCATAATAAGAGATGGGAAAACAGTGTATCATGGATAATCTCATCATGTTCATTGATTAAAGTTGAGCAATAGCATAAAGCTAAACAATAATAATCCAACCCAAATAGGTAAACAAGGACATGGATGTCAAAAGCTAGTCAATCCTTAGGTATACATGTGTAATGCGGGAGGTGAATTAAAGAATGAATAGGACAGAGATAGGTCAAGGGACACTTGCCTCCACCAACCGACTGCTGCTCAGGGGCTTCTCCTGCGAGTTCCTCGGGCTCTTCAACCGGATCGTTCTCTATGCGATTGCAAGCATACATACATCCATCCATTCAAATTAGGAAACAAACAGTACACCATACAAGAGAACAAATAAAGTAAATATGCATAGAATATCACATACGATGATGAATTTACCATGGCTAGAAAGAAACAAGGGAAGGTCTTGCAGGGGTTAAGGCTTATGCTCGAGATGCACTACGGGTAAACGAATAACTAGACGTCACGTGCTCTAGTTCTAGTTGGTCCTAACAAAAGAATTAGCTACATGCACTAATGTAAACGTGACCACTTTTAGTAGATTAACATTGAATGAGATAGATGATTAGCTATACAAATTAACTAACGTAACCAATTTCCAAATTGAGACTCCTATCTTATTAATATAAACAACGGGATTAGCGCGCATAGGATACGGGGGGGGGGGGGGTTAGACAGGGCGTCTGGGGGTAGACGGGGGCACGACGGGTCGCGCCAAGGCACTGCGCACTACGCGGGCACGCGCGCGAGGCCGCATGCACGCGCCGCGAACTAATCATGCGCACGTCGGGCCGCGCGCTAGCCGAGCTCAAGGCCGCGCGTCCTAGGCACGCTGGGCCGAACTCGAGGCCACGCCGGGGCCGACACGACGCGAGCAAGGCACGGCGGGGCGAGCGGGCAAGCACGGCGCACGGGCGGGGCGAAGCACGGGCAGGGCGGGGGCACGGCCCGTGCCAGGCGCGGGGGCGGCCGAGGTCGGGGATGGGGGCGCGGTTGAGCCGGGGCACGGGGGCGGCCGGGCCGGGGGTGGCCAAGCCGGGGCACAGGGCGGGCGGTTGAGCCGGGGGGCGGCCGAGCCGGGGCACGGCGGGGCCGGCGAGGGGGCGGCCGAGCCGGGGCAGGGGACAGCCGAACCGGGCGCGGGGCGGCCGAGGGCGGCCGAGCGGGGCTCACGCGAAGGCAGGGAACGCCGGGGCGGGGGCGGCCGAGCCGGGGCCGAGCTCGCCGGGGGTGGGGCAGCCAAGCTCGCTGGGGCCGAGCGGGCGTGCCCATGGCGCAAGGGAGAGCGCCGACGGGAGGGAAGGAGGAGGGAGGGGGGAGGAGAGGAGGGAGGAAGGGGGGAAGGAGCCTCACCGGAGGGGAGGACAGCGCGGCGGCGGCGCCGGGGAGGGGCGGCGACGGCGCGGGGGTCGGGAGAGGGCGGTGGCGGCGCTAGGGTTAGGGAGAGGGAGAGAGAGAGAGATTTTGGAAAAAGGAAAAAAAGAAAAGAAAAAAAGGGGGGCGGTTGGGCCGGCTGGGCCCAAAGGAGAGGGAGGGGGCGTGCGACTGGGCCGCCACGGGGCCCACGCGGGAAGGGTGGGGGGCGGCTGGGCCGAAAGGGGAGAAGGGAGGGGAGAGAGAAAAGAAAAGGCTTTTCTTTTTCTAATTTCCATATTTTTTTATATGCCAAGTTCTCCACTTCACTCAACCACAAACAAAAGAGTGCATAATCCGGCATGATGCAACAAACAAAAATAGTTCTAGGTTTTGCTTACACAAGATGTCGAGCTAATTCTCGCTATAACTTTGGAAAAGATCAAGGTTTAGCGAGGGGAAAAAGGGAAAAAGAAAGGGTAACGCCCGAATTTGGTGAGAGAAAAGAAGAAAAAATTCTACCCCCAAATTCAGGGCGTTACAAACCTATCCCCCTTAAAAGAATCTCGCCCTCGAGATTCAGGGTTGGCTAGCAAAGAGCTCAGGGTATTTAGCCATCAGATCATCTTCACGCTCCAAGTTGCTTCTTCCTCAGAGTGATGATTCCATCTGACTTTGCACATTCTGATGGTCTTCCTTCGGGTGACTCTGTCTGCAACCTCAAGGATCTGCGCTGGCTTCTCAATGTAGGTCAAGTCCTCCTGGACTTCAAGACCTTCCACTGGCAACTGCTCTTCTGGCACACGCAAGCACTTCTTCAACTGAGACACATGAAAGACATCATGCACAGCAGACAAATTCTCTGGCAGACTGAGCTGATAGGCCACTTCTCCATGCTTTGAGAGAATTTGGTACGGACCAATGTAGCGGGGTGCTAGCTTGCCTTTGACTCCGAACCTTCTGACTCCTCTGATCGGTGACACTTTCAGATAGACGAAGTCTCCGACTTTGAAACTCAGCTCTCTTCTTCTTGTGTCTGCATAGCTTCGCTGCCTTGATTGCGCTATCTTTAGGTTCTCTCGAACCATCTTGATGTTCTCTTCAGCTTCAAGTAGAATGTCTGGCCCAAACACATGCTTTTCTCCAGGCTGATCCCATTGCAACGGAGTTCTACAACTCCTTCCATAGAGCGCCTGAAATGGTGACATCTTCAAACTGGCCTGGTAACTGTTGTTATAGGAGAACTCTGCATAAGGCAATCGCTTATCCCATCCGGACTGATCTTGCAACGCACAGGCTCTCAACATGTCTTCAAGAATTTGATTGGTCCTTTTGGTCTGACCATCTGTCTGCGGATGATAAGCTGAACTGAAATTCAGATGTGTGCCCAAGGCTTCATGCAACTGTTGCCAGAAATGAGAGGTGAACTGCGTTCCTCTGTCTGACACTATCTTCTTTGGCACACCATGAAGACAAACGATCCGAGACATATACAACTCTGCCAATACTGCACTGCTGTAGTTGGTCTTGACTGGTATGAAGTGGGCTGACTTGGTCAAACGGTCCACCACTACCCAAATGGAATCGTAGCCGGCTCGAGTGCGAGGCAATCCGACTATGAAATCCATACCGATTTCATCCCATTTCCACTGAGGGATCTGCAACGGTTGCAACAATCCAGCTGGTCTCTGGTGCTCTGCCTTGATCCTCCGACAACTATCACACATTGCCACATGCTCTGCGATCTCCCTCTTCATTCTATACCACCAGAATTTCTTCTTCAGATCTTGGTACATCTTCTCACTGCCAGGGTGAATCGAATAGGCTGTCTCATGAGCTTCCTTGAGAATCAACTCCCGAATAGACTGGACATTGGGAACACACAAGCAATCTTTGAACCATATCACACCTTCTGCATCTTTTCGAAAATCTTTGCCTCTGCCGTCTAGAATCAGTCGCCGGATCTCACTGATCTTCTCATCATTCTTCTGTGCTTCTTTGATTTCCCGCTCCAGGGTAGGTTCCAACTCAACTGTGACTCCTCGCAAATTGTTCAGAAACCCGAGACTCAACCTGTCAAACTCCTTGGCCAACTCATAAGGCATCGGATGAGCGACCATCAGATTGACTTGGCTCTTCCTGCTCAAACCATCTGCCACTATGTTTGCTTTGCTTGGATGGTAATGGATCTCCAACTCATAGTCTTTGATCAACTCTAACCATCTTCGCTGCCTCATATTCAACTCTGACTGAGTGAATATGTACTTCAGACTCTTGTGGTCTGTGTAAACATCACATTTCTGTCCATACAGGTAGTGCCTCCATGTCTTCAGTGCGTGAACCACTGCTGCCAACTCTAGATCATGGATTGGGTAATTCTTCTCATGAACCTTCAACTGTCGGGACGAGTAAGCCACAACTTTTCCCTCTTGCATCAACACGCATCCCAAACCTGTGTAACAAGCATCACAATACACCGAGAAGGGCTTGTGCACATCAGGCAAGACTAAGACAGGCGCTGATGTCAACTTCTCTTCCAGCGCTTCAAAGACCTCTTGACATTTCTGGGTCCACTTGAACTCAACTTTGTTGCCTAGCAACGCTGTTATTGGTTTCGCAATCTTCGAAAACCCTTCAATGAATCGCCGATAATATCCGGCCATTCCAATGAAGCTCTTAACTCCTCGAGCATCTGTTGGCGCTTTCCAGTTCAGAATGTCTGCCACTTTCTTCGGATCCACAGCCAATCCTTCTTTGTTGATTATGTGACCCAAGAACAGAACTTCATGGATCCAGAATTCACACTTGCTCAACTTTGCATACAACTGGTGCTCTCGCAATCTCTGCAATACCATCTTCAAATGATCTGCGTGCTCTTCTTCGCTTTGAGAATAAATCAGAATGTCATCGATGAATACCACCACAAACTTATCAAGATAATCCATGAACACACTGTTCATCAGATTCATGAAAAAGGCTGGCGCATTGGTCAAACCAAAAGACATCACTGTGAACTCATACAAACCATACTTGGAAATGAATGCCGTCTTCGGAATGTCCGATGGTCGGATCCTGAGCTGATGATAACCTGACCTCAGACCAATCTTGGAGAACACACTGGCTCCTCTCAACTGATCGAATAGATCTTCTATTCTGGGCAAAGGGTACTTGTTCTTGATTGTGACTTCATTCAGAGCTCGATAATCGATACACATCCTTTTGGTGCCATCTTTCTTCTCCACGAACAAGACAGGAGCGGCCCAAGGCGAGGTGCTTGGCCGGATGTAACCTTTCTCTGACAGCTCATCAATCTGCTTCTTAAGCTCAACCAGCTCTGGTCCGGATATTCTGTAAGCTCTCTTAAAGATAGGGGAGGTTCCAGGAAGAAGCTCTATGGCAAACTCAACTTTCCGCTCTGGTGGCATACCCGGTAAGTCCTTTGGAAACAAATCTGGGAACTCGGACACAACCTTGTTACTCTCAATTGGATCTGCTTCACTGCTATCGACAGCCATCTGATAACAACTTCCTTTCTTCGGCTCAGGCGGGACTAACTCCGTCACCACTTCCTCTCCAAGTGGGGACATCAACTTGATTGTCCTCTTATCACAACTGATAACTGCCTGATACTTATCTAGCCAATTCATCCCTAGGATGACATCTATTCCTTGAGTACCCATTACTATAAGGTTAGCGGGAAACGCTATCCCCCTTATTTCCACACTTACATTCAAACATATGCTATCAGCTCGAATTCTACCACCGGCTGAATCAATTTGAATGGGGGTTGACATGGTAGTAATCGGAAGATTATGTGCTTCTACCCATGATGCAGTAATGAAAGAATGCGTTGCTCCAGTATCAAATAACACTTCTGCAATATGGGAGTCGACTGGGAACATACCTACTATCATGCCGGGGGTCTCCTGAACTGCTTCAGCCTCCAAGTGATTCAGTCTTCCATGATTATAGCGCAGCTGAGAGCAGTTGCCTGTTCCAGGCTGAGACACATTCTGCTTTGCTGGGGCATTGGGGCCTGACTGCTGCTGGGCTGCCTTCTTCGGACATTGCATCACCCAGTAGCCTTGCTCTCCACAGTGGAAACATGCTCTGTTTCTAACTTGAGCTGGTGCTGCCTGACTGTTCTGCTGGTTTGCTAGGGCAGGAAGACGAGGTGCCTGCTGATTCTGCCTCTGGAACTGACCTCCTGACTGATTGTTCTGACGGTTCTGGTACTGATGCCGAGGATACTGTCTTTGGAACTGCTGATGCTGCTGAGGTGGACGCTGGTTCTGCCTAAACTGCTGAGGTTGATTGCCTGAGAAACGAGGAAGACTGCTGCTTCCAGGCTGGGGTCCACTGATCTTGCGCTTACGATCCTCCTTCTCCTTACGCTTCCTCTCTGTCATAATTGCTCTGTCAATCAGGTGCTGGAATGTCAGGAAGGTGTGATTCATCAGCTGATAGTGCAGAGGGTCAACCAAGCCTCTCAAGAAACGGTATTGTCTCTTGGCATCGGTGTTGACATCTTCAGGAGCATAGCGAGACAACTGTAGAAACCTGTCCCGGTACTCACTGACAGATAATGGCCCTTGCTTGAGGGCCAAGAACTCCTCCTTTTTCACTGTCATCAGACCTGCAGGAACATGGTACTGACAAAAGCTACCTCTGAACTCTTCCGAAGTGATGGCGTCGGGGTTGGCATGGGTGGCGAGATAAGACTCCCACAATGATTGGGCTGCTCCTCTCAACAGACGGGGACCGTACAAGACTTTCTCTCTGTCATCACACTGAGCGGTGTGCAACTCCCGCTCCACAGTGCGCAGCCAATCTTCAGCATCCATGGGGTCAGAAGAATGAGCAAACGTTGGGGGATGACCTCTCATGAATTCAGCACGCTTGTCTCTGGGCATCTGAGGCTGAGGTTGAGGTGGAGCCTGCTGCTGTTGTTGCTGCTGCTGCTGCTGAATGGCGGCCAGAGTCTGACCCATAGCTTGAACTGCCTGAGTCTGCATCAGAAACATCTGCTCGATCGACATCGGGGGCGGGGGCGGCAAGTTCTGTTGCTGGGGCACCTCTTCCTGCTGAGCGGCTCGCTCCTGTTGAGCACGCCTACCTCCTCTACGCCTGTTCTTTGACATCTGCAGAATGCAACCACACATCAGAACTGATCTGGCAAATCTTGCAGCATAAGAAAAGAGTATAGAATTCTTCAACAGCACTAAACAGATGAGCATCTTCACTGATCTCCAACACAGACCACACAGCTTCTCAGATGAAGAGAAAAGTGGAATAAAAGGTTTCCCAACTATATAACTAACTCCATTAACATATAACAGGTAAACCAAAATGCAGGGGATACCCACACTCTGGTGACAGTCATTACAAAGATCCAAACCAAACATAGTTCATCATGACAAACATAAACGCACAGGATATAGCAAACTACCCTGTCTAACTAAGACTAACTAAAAGTGAGACTAACGCTAAGACTGTAGCTTCTACATATATATTTTGTATTAATTACAAGATCCAACTCTAACGATCTACGGTTCTAGATTTATCTTGGTCTTGCAGTCGGGATTGCCATAAGACTGGTGTCCACGCCGAGGTGAGCGGTACGGGTGCTGAGTCCCGACGGGAGCAGGGGAACCGTCATCCAGGTGACGATGTTCCGCGCGCTCAGCCCGCAGCAGGGCGATCTCAGCACGAGCCCTACTCAGCTCGTCTAACGCATGGTCCAGCTCCGTGTTTAGCACGGCGGCTAGGTTGACTGTGCTGCTCAACCTAGGATTGTCCTCACCGACTGGTGAAACAATCACGCCTCCTGTGCTGCCAGATGGACGACGGGGGTAATACTTCAGGTTGAGACCGTCAGCTACCCCACCGAGAACCGAGCAGTAGTGCGAAAGCGCACGCCGTGCAGCATCTTGCATGGCCGCCTCAGCTGAGTCCCGCTCAGAGATAGAATAGTGCTCTGAGCAGACCTCATCACCCTGGAGACTGTTCTCCGGACGGCGCACCAAGCAGGTCGCCTCCCAGCGGTCCGGGTAGACCCCGCGACTATGCTGGTAGACCACACAACGATACTCGATGGACCAAGTACGCCGGTTAAGTGCCTGACATAGCAGGGTGTCGAGCGCATCGTGGAAGTGACACCCGCGAGCAGCATCGCGAGTGATGGGTCGAGCAACCCATCCTTCCGGCTCCTGGTCAGTAGAGAAGTCGGTGTCGTGGCTCGAGCTATCGTCGCCACCTCCGTCGTCTGGGTCTCCTCCAGCAGCTACTCTAGAGGCTGGGGCGCCCAGTGGTGGTGCAGGGGGCGCCTCCAAGGGAAGCACAGGAGAGCAGCTCCTCACAGACTCTATCTCCTGCTGGAGCGAGAAGGAAGAACCCTGCTGCTCCTGTCGTCGATGTTCCTGCTCCTCATGCAGGTGGTGGTGCAGTCTCTCCATATGGCTGGACTGTCCGGCCACGGGATGACGAAGCGGACGCTCAGCAAGGCGGGAGGGTAAGAAGGGGATGACAAACTTTCGTGCAGTGTGTCTAAGACGAGCCATCTACAAAAGACATCGTAAGCAAAAGAGTGAGAATAGAACTAGTATGACCAGCAAATAATCAACCATAAATAAATGAAGGATTAGAATAAAACACAAATTTCAGCAAGGTATATTATATAGTAGAACATAGGTTTGGTCGGTATGACCAACTTTTGAAGGGATATCAACGTCAAGGCAGGGACAGAGGTCTATAGTCCTTAGAACGGCCATTCTACTCTAGGTTAGCGGTCCTACAGTCAGCACGGCTTTGATACCACTTATGTCACACCCGGTTTTAGAAGGTAAACTGAATGCGAACCATGTACGTGCCAGGATCAGTTATTCACGTACACAACAGTTACATAACATGGGCATCATCACACAGTGCTCAAAATAGTATTAAAAAGGGAAATAGTAGTCGATTACATCATACGTCTGAGACGTCCACATAGTCTTTACAATAAATCAAAGTGCGAAAACGAAACGTAGATAACCACGGCCTTCACAGGCAGCCGACTAGGGGTTGCCGCTAACCCACGCCTAGAACTCGTCGTAGTCTTGGAACTCCTGGAAGTCTCCTTCCACAGCTTCACCTTCACCTGAGCAGTGGTTGCAATGCTGACAACCTGGGGGGGGGGGTTTGGTGTGTAGAGCAAGGGTGAGTACACATCAACATACTCAGCAAGTATCCTGTTTGGCTGTAGTGGACTAGCTTTATGTGGGGATAAGTCAAGCAGTTGCTTTTAGTTGGTCAGATTATTATTTACTAATAGAAAGCTAGGTTTTCGCATTAACCCAAGTTATTAGCCCGATGTACCCTTTCCAAACGGAAAGAATACCACTTACCAGCACCATAGTCATAACCAGAACCATCAGTCTCATTGCCACCTGTAAACCAAAATGTCTCTGATCAAGTACCACTAATCACTGGAGCTCCCTTGGCCGCTCATAACCGCGAGCACGGCTCATATATCAGTTTTCAAACACTCTGCAGAGGTGGTGCACTTTACCCACAAGCCGTGATTCCCTTTCTGCCCAGAGATCATGACTCTCCATTGATCACTACCAAGGTGACCTAGCAGGGTATCACTACGTAGCCTTTACAAAGATTCCCCAGGGCTGTAGCCGCCCGTTAGGTTTCCTAAATGTACCGCACTCCTCCCCAAGGGACAAATCAACCTTGGCAGAGCGAGCCGCATACACCGAGCCCCATTGACGGCACAACGGCTAAGCGAACTACACCCCAGATCCTCTAATTATTCAGCTAAGGGCGTCCCACTCCACCCTCATGGTTGCACTGTTTTCCCGGGCGGTCATCCATAGAACAGGTCCTTACGGAGAGGCACTCGAGAAACCGCTCGAGCCCCCTTAAAGGCCACAAGTATAACATCATAATAAGAGATGGGAAAACAGCGTATCATGGATAATCTCATCATGTTCATTGATTAAAGTTGAGCAATAGCATAAAGCTAAAAAATAATAATCCAACCCAAATAGGTAAACAAGGACATGGATGTCAAAAGCTAGTCAATCCTTAGGTATACATGTGTAATGAGGGAGGTGAATTAAAGAATGAATAGGACAGAGATAGGTCAAGGGACACTTGCCTCCACCAACCGACTGCTGCTCAGGGGCTTCTCCTGCGAGTTCCTCGGGCTCTTCAACCGGATCGTTCTCTATGCGATTGCAAGCATACATACATCCATCCATTCAAATTAGGAAACAAACAGTACACCATACAAGAGAACAAATAAAGTAAATATGCATAGAATATCACATACGATGATGAATTTACCATGGCTAGAAAGAAACGAGGGAAGGTCTTGTAGGGGTTAAGACTTATGCTCGAGATGCACTACGTGTAAACGAATAACTAGACGTCACGTGCTCTAGTTCCAGTTGGTCCTAACAAAAGAATTAGCTACATGCACTAATGTAAACGTGACCACTTTTAGTAGATTAACATTGAATGAGATAGATGATTAGCTATACAAATTAACTAACGTAAGCAATTTCCAAATTGAGACTCCTATCTTATTAATATAAACAACGGGATTAGCGCGCATAGGATACGGGGGGTAGACGGGGCGTCTGGGGGTAGACGGGGGCACGACGGGTCGTGCCAAGGCACTGCGCACTACGCGGGCACGCGCGCGAGGCCGCATGCACGCGCCGCGAAATAATCATGCGCACGTCGGGGCCGCGCGCTAGCCGAGCTCAAGGCCGCGCGCCCTAGGCACGCTGGGCCGAACTCGAGGCCACGCTGGGGCCGACACGATGCGAGCAAGGCACGGCGGGGCGAGCGGGCAAGCACGGCGCACGGGCGGGGCGAAGCACGGGCAGGGCGGGGGCACGGCCGAGGCCGGGCGCGGGGGCGGCCGAGGTCGGGGACAGGGGTGGCCGAGCCGGGGTCAGGGCGGCCGAGCCGGGGCGGGGGCGCGGTTGAGCCGGGGCACGGGGGCGGCGGGGCCGGGGGCGGCCGAGCCGGGGCACGGGGCGGGCGGTTGAGCCGGGGGGCGGCCGAGCCGGGGTCGGCGGGCGGTTGAGCCGGGGGGCGGTCGAGCCGGGGCACGGCGGGGCCGGCGAGAGGACGGCCGAGCCGGGGCGGGGGACGGCTGAGCCGAGCGCGGGGCGGCCGAGGGCGGCCGAGCGGGGCTCGCGCGGGGGCGGGGAACGCCGGGGCGGGGGCGGCCGAGCCGGGGCCGAGCTCGCCGGGGGCGGGGAGGCCGAGCTCGCCAAGGCCGGGTGGGCACGCCCATGGCACGAGGGAGAGCGCCGACGGGAGGGAAGGAGGAGGGAGGGGGAGGAGAGGAGGGAGGAAGGGGGGAAGGAGCCTCACTGGAGGGGGAGGACGGCGCGGCGGCGGCGCCGGGGAGGGGCGGCGGCGGCGCGGGGGTCGGGAGAGGGCGGCGGCGGCGCTAGGGTTAGGGAGAGGGAGAGAGAGAGACATTTTGGAAAAAGAAAAAAAATAAAAGAAAAAAAGGGGGGCGGTTGGGCCGGCTGGGCCCAAAGGAGGAGGAGGGGGCGCGCGGCTGGGCCGCCACGGGGCCCACGCGGGAAGGGGGGGTGGCTGGGCCGAAAGGGGAGAAGCGAGGGGAGAGAGAAAAGAAAAGGCTTTTCTTTTTCTAATTTCCATATTTTTTATATGCCAAGTTCTCCACTTCACTCAACCACAAACAAAAGAGTGCATAATCCGGCATGATGCAACAAACAAAAATAGTTCTAGGTTTTGCTTACACAAGATGTCGAGCTAATTCTCGCTATAACATTGGAAAAGATCAAGGTTTAGCGAGGGGAAAAAGGGAAAAAGAAAGGGTAACACCCGAATTTGGTGAGAGAAAAGAAGAAAAAATTCTACCCCCAAATTCAGGGCGTTACAAGTTTTGGCTTACTCGTCCCGACAGCTGAAGGTTCATGAGCAGAATTATCCAATCCATGACCTAGAGTTGGCAGCAGTGGTTCACGCACTGAAAACATGGAGGCACTATCTGTATGGACAGAAATGTGATGTTTACACAGACCACAAGAGTCTGAAGTATATATTCAGTTAGTCAGAGCTGAATATGAGGCAAAGAAGATGGTTAGAGCTGATCAAAGACTATGAATTGGAGATTCATTACCATTCTGGCAAAGCGAACGTAGTGGCAGATGCTTTGAGCAGGAAGAGTCAGGTCAATCTGACGGTCGCTCATCCGATGCCTTATGAGTTGGCCAAAGAGTTCGACAGGTTGAGTCTCGGATTTCTGAACAATACGCGAGGAGTCACAATTGAGTTGGAACCTACCCTAGAGCGGGAAATCAAAGAAGCGCAGAAGAATGATGAGAAGATCAGTGAGATCAAGCGACTGATTCTGGAAGGCAGAGGCAAGGTTTTTTGGGAAGATGCAGAAGGTGTGATATGGTTCAAAGATCGCTTGTGTGTTCCCAATGTCCAGTCTATTAAGGATTTGATCCTCAAGGAAGCTCATGAGATAGCTTACTCGATACACCCTGGAAGTGAGATGATGTATCAAGATCTGAAGAAGAAATTCTGGTGGTACGGAATGAAGAGGGAAATCACAGAGCATGTGGCTATGTGTGATAGTTGTCGACGGATCAAGGCAGAGCATCAGAGGCCAGCTGGATTGTTGCAACCGTTGCAAATTCCTCAGTGGAAATGGGATGAAATCGGTATGGATTTCATAGTCGGATTGCCTCGCACTCGAGCCGGCAACGATTCCATTTGGGTAGTGGTGGACCGCTTAACCAAGTTAGCCCACTTCATACCTGACAAGACCAACTACAGCAGTGCAGTATTGGCAGAGTTGTACATGTCCTGGATTGTTTGTCTTCATGGTGTGCCAAAGAAGATAGTGTCAGACAGAGGAACGCAGTTCAGCTCTCATTTCTGGCAGCAGTTGCATGAAGCCTTAGGTACACATCTGAATTTCAGTTCAGCTTATCATCCGCAGAGAGATGGTCAGACCGAAAGAACCAATCAAATCCTTGAAGACATGTTGAGAGCTTGTGCGTTGCAAGATCAGTCTGGATGGGACAAGAGGTTGCCTTACGCAGAATTCTCCTATAACAACAGTTACCTGGCCAGCTTGAAGATGTCACCATTTCAGGCGCTTTATGGAAGGAGTTGTAGAACTCCCTTGCAATGGGATCAGCCTGGAGAAAAGCAAGTGTTCAGGCCAGACATTTTGCTTGAAGCTGAAGAGAACATCAAAATGGTTCGGGAGAACCTGAGGATAGAGCAATCAAGGCAGAGAAGTTATGCAGACACAAGAAGAAAAGAGCTGAGTTTCGAAGTTGGGGATTTTGTCTATCTGAAAGTGTCACTGATCAGAGGAGTCAGAAGATTCAAAGTCAAAGGCAAGTTAGCGCCCCACTATGTTGGTCCGTATCAGATTCTCGCAAGGCATGGAGAAGTGGCCTATCAACTCAGTTTACCAGAAGGCTTGTCCGCAGTGCATGATGTCTTTCATGTGTTTCAGTTGAAGAAGTGTTTGCGTGTGCCAGAAGAGCAGTTGCCAGTGGAAGGTCTGGAGGTCTAGAAGGACTTGACCTACATAGAGAAGCCAGCGCAGATTCTTGAGACAGCAGACAGAGTCACCCGAAGGAAGACTATCAGAATGTGCAAAGTCAGATGGAGTCACCACTCTGAGGAAGAAGCAACCTGGGAGCGTGAAGATGATCTGATAGCCAAGTACCCTGAGCTCTTTGCTGGCCAACCTTGAATCTCGAGGGCGGGATTCTTTTAAGGGGGATAGGTTTGTAACGCCCTGAATTTGGGGGTAGAATTTTTTCTTCTTTTCATTCACCAAATTCGGGCGTTACTCTATTTTCTCTTCCCATTTCACTCCTTCTTCCCAATTTCAAACCAGTATAATGACGGGTGTCCATGTCATATATAAACAAAACCTAAGTGTCATGAGTGTTGCATCATGCCGAAGCATATTTCTTTGTCTGATGTCGTGTTTAATAGCGTGTTCGTCTCGTCCCGGTTCTGATTTTGGTTCGCGATCAGAATTCCGATTGGTGTTCGACACGCGGAGTGACCTAGCCCGGCCTAGTCCGGCCCGGTCCGGCCCAGTCTGGCCTGCGCGCCCCTGGCGCCCCTTGCCCTACCCATGCACGTGCCCCCCTCCCCCTAATCCTGTTGTCTCATTTGATTTTCTCCCGTGCACTAACTTCCCTCTCCCACCTCTCTCTCTCCCCATGGTGCCCTAGGGTTTGGAGACGAGATCGCTGGAGTTTGGATCCTCAGAGGTGAGTTTTCCCCTCCCCTTCCCTTTCTCTCTCTCTCCCTCCTCCCCCTCCCTTCTTCCCCTGGCCGCGCGCCCTCCCCTGCCCCGTCGCGCGCCATGGCGACGGCCCAGCCGGGCCGCATCCCATGCCCAGCCCTGAGCCCCTCCCCACGTCGCGCCCCCTGGCGAGTCCCGCCCCGGCCGCGCCCCTCCCCGCGTCGCGCCCCCCCCGGCGAGCCCCGCCCCGGCTGAGCCCCTCCCCGTGTCGCGCCCCCCGGCGAGTCCCACCCCGGCCGAGCCCCTCCCCACGTCGCGCCCCCCGGCAAGCCCCTCCCCGCATCGTGCCCCCCCCCCCCGGCGAGTCCCGCCCCGGCCAAGCCCCTCCCCTTGGCGAGCCCCGCCCCAGCTGAGCCCCTCCCCGCGTCGCGCCCCTCCCCCCCGGCGAGCCCTGCCTCGGCCGAGCCCCTCCCTGCGTCGCGCCCCCCGGCGAGTCCCGCCCCGGCTGAGCCCCTCCCCGCATCGCGCCCCCCGGCAAACCCCGCCCCGGCCGAGCCCCTCCCCGCGTCGTGCCCCACCGGCGAGTCCTGCCCCAGCCGAGCCCCTCCCCGCGTCGTGCCCCCCCCCCGACCGAGCCCCTCCCTGCGTCACGCCACCCTCGGCAAACCCCTCCCCGGCCGCGCTCCTCCCGCGCGCCACTCCCCCCAGCCGCGCCCTGGCCGCGCGCCCTCTGCTACGTCCTCGCATGCCCTGGCTGCGCCCTCAGCTGCGCCCTGGCCCGCGCCCCAGCGTCCGCACCCCGGTCGTGCCCTCGGCCGTGTGCCCGGGTCGTGCCCCCAGTTGCGCCCTCGCGCGCCCCTGCCCGAGCCCGTGCCCCGGCAGCCTCGCACCTCACGCGGCTTGCACGGTTCGCGTGCCCTCGACACGCGCAGCGTGCTCTCACGCGTGCGACCGTAGTCGCGTTTCGTTTAACCCTCGTTTAATCCATTTTAATTTTGTTTAGTCAATGTGGTGCGTCGCGCGCTTCGCCGCGCGACGGTTCATTCTAATTTCATCTTTATAAATGTGCTGCGTCGCGCGCTTCGTCATGCGATGGTCCTTTTAAATTTATATTTATTAATGTGTTGCGTCGCGTGCTTTGTCGCGCGATGATTCGTTTAATTTATATTTATTGCAGTGCTGCGTCGCGTGCTTCGTCGCGCGACGATTCGTTTTAAATGCAGTTCTGTTGGCGTAAGCCGTCGTGCGTTTCATCACACAACGCTTAACATTTGTCTTTAATTATTGCAAGAATCTTGTTGCGCGCTCTGTCGCGCGGCAAGTCATTTATTTCTTAATTCAATTTAAATGTTGTGTCGTACGTCTCGCCATATGACCAATCCCTTTCGTTCATCTTTACCTATTTATAGTGACTAAATGTGGAACATGACTTTACTTTATGCTAAACGCAGTGTCTAATTTGATACCCTTCTGTTTAAACGAATGGTTTAATTTATAATTATGTAAAGTCATTGCCTCTCGACCGTAGACCCGACTGTCATTTCCTCTTTCTCTCTTAATCGTAATTGTGAGCCCCGCGTTGAACGTCTATTTATTTATTGCATGTAACACCCTGAATTTGGGGGTATAAAATTTCTTTTCTAATATCCACCAAATTCAGGTGTTACTTTTCTTTTTCTCTTTCTTTTCGCTCCTTTATTCATTTCTTCCCGAGTAATAGAGAATTTGACTTCAAGTATAGTTGTTAATAAAGCCCTAAGGGAATAATAATTGTTGCATCATGCCGGAATACATCTATTTTTGTATGATGTTTTGCTTTGATGTGCATCTATCTAAAATTGTAGAGCATGGTTAAATTTGAATTAAACTAAACCAAGTTTTAAACAAAATAAAGAGAGAAATAGAAAGAAGAAAAAGGGGTAAATCGTCCCCAGCCCAACTCCCCTTCCAGCCGGCCCGTGCCCCGCTCCTCGCCCGATCGGCCCAATTCCCAGTGTGCGCGGCCCATCCCGTGTGCGCGCTCGCTCACGCCCCTGCACGGCCCAGCATCAGCTCGCTCGCACAGCGCGCGTGTGCGCTCTCTAGCCGCTGCCGTCGCCATGTCCGTGGCCCCATATGTCAGGTCCATCCCCTCCCTCTAACCTCCCCCACAACGCACATCCTAGCACCCAACGATGCAATACTAACGCAAAACGCCGCTCAAACCAACTCCGTGCAGCCCCCCTCTCCGCACTCGCCTCATCCCCCAACCCTCGCTGCCTCCACGGCGAACGCTGTCCTGCAGCCTCAGAAGCAGCGAGGGTGCGAGCGAGCTCGACGCGGCCGGTCCTCGGCTAGCCCAGCTCGACGCAGCCGACCCTAGCATCCCAGGGCGCGACAGCACCTCCAGGCGAACGCCCAAGTCGCGGCGAGGCAGGGCGACGCCCCTGTGCGCGCGAGCCCTATAGCTTGGCTGACCGGGGCCCCCTTGCTGCGCGCGCGCTCTACCGAGTTGTGTCCATGGCGTCCAGCCAGGAACCGCCCCTGCCCATGCGTTCCTCCGGTGCAGTGCCCCCTTGCCGACGGCCAGGCCTCTCCCCCACTCGCCATGGCCACCTGCTACTCTGCGTCCTACCGTTCTGTGCAGCAAGGCAGCAGGAGAGCAGACCCTCCCCCCTGCAGGTTTTCGCCAACCCGTGGGCCCTGTTGGTCGTGCCCTCTCCGTGTAATCAAATCAACCATGGATGACCCCTTTCTCCTGGTCGTGGTTTTGGCTGAAGGAAGAAGAGAAATGCCCATAGCCACACTTGATCCCATCCTTTCGGGATCTGTTGTGGTCATGCTTCTTGTGACCCTTTGTGTGGCCACTTCGTCACCAGTGAGATGCACTACATCATCGGTAATCTGCGATTAAGTAATTATTTCATAACTTTTGCTTTAATTACTCGTTTCAATCTGTTTTAAGTGCATTGGATTTGCAACGACATTGTCCTCGTGTTACTAATACTATTTCATCATTTCACGTGTTTTAGATATTTTATTAAATATTTATTTAACTAAGGTTTTAATATTGATTTTCCCCATTGAAGCTGATTTACCGTTTTTAACCCGCGCACGACTCGCATGTGTTGTTCTCGCCTCGCCGTTCGAGCGAGACGCGATTCGCGCGCTTTAATAAAATTGGCTCACCACTCACGTAGAAAAAGTGTTGTGCAGGATTGGTTGCGGCCACGATTTTGTGGTACTCCTTGTGGTTTCGGCTCAGCCAACTAAAATACGCTACCTCATCTTAAATACGTGAACTAGTAAATATTCAATATATTTTACGTCGTAGATCCATTTTGTCTCGTTCCAGTTGTGTTAGATTTGTAACGACGTGTTAATAATATTGTTTCATTGTTTCACATATTTTAGCTAATTTATTTTTAGTATAAAAACAATATTTAGTTAGTGATTCTCGCATGTTCGCATTCTGCTTCGCGCATCACGCGTCGCTCACACATGTCGCGTGTTGTCCGCACGCTACCCGCCTGTACTGTTCGCGTGGCACGTTTAAGTCAGCGCGTGCCGTTCGCACGCATCGTGTGTGTCGTTCACACGTGTCGACGCGCTGTCGCGTACGCCGTTCCGCGCACCTTTTTTAGTGTGTTGCGTGCCATGTCGCGCGGCAATAAACTATTTCGTCTAGAATCGCTCAGGTTAATTAATCTACGTAATTAAACGATGATTAACCGAGTAGTAAATCAATCAGAACTAAGTGTTAATTCTATCGTTGCATGCGATAAATACCTCTAATTGTGGTTATGTCAACTTAAGTGTTGCATTTAATTTATGTGTAGAATAAATACGACATAGTTTAGTAGTAGTTCGCGCGTCGCGCCGTTTTCCGCGGGTCGCGTGCTGTTTGCGTGACGCGCACGCTGTTCCCACATGTGGCGCTCGTTGTCGTCGGGTCGTATGTTTTAGTTGTATAATTAATTATTGGTTTATTCTAGGGTTAATAAAATAATAATTTATTTAGAACGAGTATATAGTTTTAACTCGTGCTTTTATAAATATAAATATTAGTTAACTTGATTAACACCAGCTTAAATGCTTTTAACTAATTATTTATTTGTTCGTTGTTGGCGCACGATATCGTTTGCGCGTCATCGTGCTGTTTGCGCGCATAGTTGCGTTGACTCGTGCGTGTCGCGCACGGTCATGCGCGTTGTTTTGCGGATGTCGCGCGTGCCATTCACACGCGTTGTCGCACGCCGTGCGCGTGCCGCAGTGTTGTTTCGTGTGTCGTACGACGTCTACGTGTGATAATAAATTATTTTTGCTTATAAACACTCATGTTAATAAGGTTAATTCGCCAGGTCATATATTTTTAGATAATCAACCTAAGGTTTGCTCGACTAATATTTATTAGATTAATATCTCAGTTAGATTAAATGTGTAATGTTCAATTTGCGCTTTTATAATAAATATTAACATGGTAAATATTAACTTAACTACTTTCTATTTATTTAATATTTGTTTAGTATAAACGTGTCACTTATTTAGTTTTCCTCGTCTGTCGCGCGTGCTGTTCCGCACGTGATGGCATGCTCGTTCGCGCTCGTCGCGCGCGCTGTTTTGTGTGTCGTCAGCGTGCGATGTCGCGTCTGTCCGCGCGTCGTTCGCACGCCGTCGTGCTATTTCGTGTATCGTCAATTCGCATCGCTTAGAATCTCTTGTGTTAATTAAATTACTTATTTATTTGACAGCTGTTAGCGTAATAGATTTAATCAGAACTAAATAGCAGTTATAATTTATATTTGCTAATATCGAATTAAATGTTTTACTTAATATTTATTTAGCGTAAACGCGATATCTTCCAGATCGACGCTTCGAGTTCGACACTTCTTTTTCCTCGCGTGACTGTAGTAACGCGATCTATTTCGTTTTGCATGTTTTATTATGTTTGTATTTGTATGGTGTAATGTTCTTATGCATATATGTGTTTGCTTGCTTGTGTCTGTTTGTCTTCGCTCCGCATTGCGATTAGAATGCGATCCATCTCCAAGTTTCGAGGGATCGAAGATCAAGCGTTGGCGACCATCTGATCAAGCTCTCTGCGTTCTATGAGGCTGAAGATCCTGAGCATCTATTCGGTGAAGGCAAGTGTCCTCTGACCCGTTATCTCCTATCTACTTATAATTCACTGTCCCGCATTACTTAATTGAAACCTAAGGATTGACTAGCTCTCTATTTACCTTGTCCTTGATTACCTTTTGGGTTATTATGGTTAGCTTATGCTATTACTTTACTTTAATCAATGAACATGATGTGATTATTCATGATACGATACTGTTATCCCAATGATGATATTGTGATACCCTAGGGGGCTCGGGCCATTTTCCCTGAGTACCTCTCCGTAAGGACCTGTTCATGGAGTGACCACCCGGGATAACAGTGCAGCCATGAGGGTGGAATGCGACTCCCTTAGCTGATTAATTAGATGAACCTGGGGGTATAGTTGGCTTTGTCGGAGGGCCGTCAATGGGGGCCGGGGCGTAGTGCTCGCTCTGCCAAGGTTGGGGTGCAGAGGTTCATTCGATTTGGTTTTGTTAGTCACCCACCTTGGGGAGGTGTACTGCGTTTGTACGACTGGCGAAACCTAACGAGCAGCTAGGCACCAGGGGAGTCTTTGTAAAGGCTACGTAGTGATACCCTGCCAGGCCACCTAGGTAGTGGTCAATGGGGATTAGCTCTCCCCGGGCAGAAAGGGAATCATGACTCGTGGGTAAAGTGTGCGACCTCTGCAGAGGATTAGAAACTGATATATCAGTCGTGCTCACGGTTATGAGCGGCCTTGGGATCCTCTTTGATTAGAGATACAGATGGTTCGAGATACAATGGTTCTTTTTATTATTTCGGTTCAATGATGATAATGAGGTTTCCTCGATGAGGAAATGGTTCACGGGTTGGTTATATGATAAAACTTGGCTTCCACTAATAATAAATACCTGACCAACTAAAAGCAATCTGCTTTGACCTTAACCCCACATAAAGCTAGTCCACTTCAGCCAAACAGGACATTTGCTGAGTACGTTGATGTGTACTCATCCTTGCTTTCACAAAACACCAGGTTGCCTTTGGTGCAATCAATGCTCAAGTAAAGAAGAAGGCATCGAGGCGGATCTCCAGGAGTTCCAGGACTTCGACAAGTTCGAGGATTAGGCTAGCGACCACCGCTAGTCAGCTGCCTGTGGTGGGTTTATTTACGTTGGCTACGTTTCTATTCTGTGTACTTTGATTATATTATGTAAATGACTCTAGTCTTTATATTATTACTTACTCTTTATTGTTATTCGAAGCATTGTGCTATGATGAGTCATTTATGTAATCGCCGAGTACGTGAATTCCTGATCCTGGCACGTACATGGTTCGCATTCGGTTTACCTTCCAAAACCGGGTGTGACATTGCATTCCATTGTATGGTGTACTGTTCTTTTGGTATTAAATGTGTGGAATGTATGTTTGAACTCATATAGAGAACGATCTGGTTGAAGAGCCCGAGGAACTCATAGGAGAAGCCCCTAAGCAGCATCTGGTTGGTGGAGGCAAGTGTCCCTTGACCTATCTATGTCCTACTCATTCTTATAACTCACTACCCGCATTTACACACTTTATACCTACGGATTGACTAGCTTTTGTTTATCTTGTCCTTGTCTACCTATTTTGGTTGGGTTATTATAGTTTAGCTTTATGCTAGTGCTTCACATTAATCAATGAACATGATGAGATTATCTATGATACACTATTTTCCCTTTTGATTATGATGATGGTACTGTGACATTTATGGGGGCTCGAGCTGTTTCTTGAGTGCCTCTCCTTAAGGACCTATTCGTTGGATGACCGCCCGGGAAAACAGTACAACCATGAGGGCGGAGTGGGACGCCCTTAGCCAAATAATTAGAGGAACTGAGGTGTAGTTTGCTTCGCCGTCGTGCCGTCAATGGGGCTCGGTGTATGCGGCTCGCTCTGCCAAGGTTGGTTTGCCCCTTGGGGAGGAGTGCGGTACATTTAGGAAACCTAACGGGCAGCTACAGCCTCAGGGAATCTTTGTAAAGGCTACGTAGTGAAACCCTGCCTATTCACCTTGGTAGTGTTTAAGGGTTTGATCGGCCCGAGGCAAGAGGGAATCACGGCTTATGGGTAAAGTGCGGAACCTCTGCAGAGTGTTATGAAACTGATATATCAGCCGTGCTTGTGGTTATGAGCGGCCAAGGGAGCTCCATTGATTAGAGATACTCGATCAGAGACGTATGGTTTACAGGTGATGACGAGGATGATGGTTTTGATTATGCTTATGGTACTGGTAAGTGGTATTCTTTCCGTTTGGAAAGGGTACTTTGAGTTAATAACTTGGGTTAATGCTAAAACCTGGCTTTCTACTAGTAATAATAACCTGACCAACTAAAAGCAACTGCTTGACTTAACTCCACATAAAGCTAGTCCACTATAGCCAAACAGGACACCTGCTGAGTATGTTGATGTGTACTCACCCTTACTCTACACACCAACCCCCCCTGGTTGTCTGCATTGCAACCACTGCTCAGGAGAAGATGAAGCCGTGGAACGAGACTTCCAGGAATTCCAAGATTACGACGAGTTCTAGGCGTGGGTTAGCGGCAACCCCCAGTCGGCTGCCTGTGAAGGCCTCGTGTATCTACGTTTCTTTTCCACACTTTGATTATTGTAAAGACTATGTGGATGTCTCAGACATATGATGTAATCGACTATTATTTCCCCTTTTATGTTATTATTTGAGCACTGTGTGATGGTGTCCAGTTATGTAACTGTTGTGTACGTGAATTGCTGATCCTGGCACGTACATGGTTCGCATTCGGTTTGCCTTCTAAAACCGGGTGTGAAAGCCACCCCCGTCCCACCCCCTGTGGCCGAGCCTCCCTGCTCGTCGAGCTCCTCCCTGCACACGGGCACAAGCCCAAGGTAGAAGAAACAATTTTTACATTTTAGCCCTCATGCTTGAGTAAAATTAATTCCGAAATATACTATTAAAAACTATTAAAAATAGAACCCTGATTATTTCTTGCTACTCCCTGAAGTATATGTTCAATTGTAAATCAACCCCGACAATAATATTTTGGATGTGGACATTATTTTTATATTTTGAAAACAAATAATGTTAAGTTTCATTAACCTTGTATTAGAAGTGTTTACGTGTAACTTCTCAATTTAACACATAAAACAATGCTATGTTAGTAATTTTTTAAATATAGTTTTCATGATATAAGAAATTGAAATAAGTACTAGGCCACATCTTGTTGGTCAGGATAAAATATAGATTTTCACTAATCATGATATAAGTAATGTATATCGCTTATTCACTAATGATTAGTAAAATATCTATTTATGTCGAAATAACCATGATTATTGTTGGGGACTTATTCTCAAATGCTATGAGTTAAGAACAAGGCAACACAAAATATTAAAGAATAAAGCCCTTCGTCCTTCAAAGCATTATCTCCCTTAGGATATAATGATCTTTAGACGATGGATATGAAGGACATACCTTCATCATCGCAATATACATTAATGAAAGGAGAAGTATATGAAGCATGAGAAACAATATGAATAAACATGTAGTATCATTAATATATTTTCATCATATCATTTCTTATGAACATGAACAATATTAAATTACATTTATACCTTCGGCTTGACAGAAGGTGAAAGTCCAAGCGTGACGCACGAGTGAATACAAGTTAGTGTGTCCAGTATGAGGGTACTGTTCATCTATTTATAGGCATGGGACGTAGCCCGGTTAGAATTACATATACACCTCTGATGACTAGTTACAATCATGACACAAATCATCATGGATCAAACAGTCTTTTCCTCCATAAGTCGGTGCAACCCTTCGTCTCAAGGCATGTCGCTATGCCAAAGCTTCTTGGACAGTAGCTTCGGCGTGTGCCTTCGCGTTGTTGTTTGATTATACGCTGATCCTTCGAAGGTGCTTCTTTTTAAAGGACATTCGGCGACGAAGCAGACCCCCAACAGTAGCCCCTTTATGGTGCTAGATCGTTTTTCGTAACGAGCTTGATCTGTGAAAAATCTTCAAGGCTTTGGAATGCCGAAGGTCCGAAAAACACCTTCCCTGAGCTTGTTGTCGAGAAACGATTAAAGTACTGCAGACGCGAGCTGGCCCACCACTCAGCGGGTAGTGGTCCACCACTCAGCTGGTGCGGGTGACTGTTCGGTGGGTGTGGGCGACTTGGTGATTCTCCTTCCCACCTGCAGCACTATATAAACAGACGGGTAGGTGTGAAATTACCACATCATTCATTGCCATTGCACTATTGTGCTGTTGGAAAATTTGACCATAGCCGAAGCTTTTTTACTGCATTCTCGAGCAAACCATCATCTTGGATTAACTTCATTAAAAGAGGAAGCTTTGTCAAAAGCTGCAAAACCATCAGCTTCGTAAAAACTGCAAGAGATTCGCAATCAAATGGCCAGAGTGCGCTCTACTACGAGGGTGACCCATGACGGAGAGGAGGCCGAAGCCACCGACACTGCCCTGATCTCCAAAATTATGAGACAATCGGGTTTAGTTATGACGGAAGGATCCGTTTAGGAAGGTGCACCTGCTGCCGAAGCTGAACAAGCAGATGTTGAGGAAGAAATTGTTGATGAAGAAGAAGGAGATTATAGCATTCTGATCCCATCAAAACCTAGCCACTTTGATTTTGAAAAATCTACTATGTCTAAAGCCGATATGCCTATGTTAATAAAACTAGGCTACTTCAGAGAAGCCGAGAAGAAGCTTATTCGCTTCGCCGGGGAAGAAACCACTCCAACTCCGAAGGATGATGAAGTGGTTGTTTTTAAAAGCTTTTTCAGAGCTGGATTACGGTTTCCACTGAATGAGATGATTGGAGAAGTTTTGGATAATTATGAAATCTATCTTCATCAGCTATCCCCTAACGCTATCGTTAGGCTCAGTATCTTCATCTGGGCTCTTCGAAGCTAAGGAATGGACCCAAATGCTGAGGCTTTCTGCCGAGTGCATGAGCTACATTATCAGACAAAGGCCAGAGAAGATGGGCTACATGAAAATTTTGGTTGTTACAACTTCGCGTATTGCAAGGATACGAAGGCTCCGGTCCTCAGTTATCACACCAAGTGGCCAACTGGCTGGAAGAGTGAGTGGTTTTATATCAAGGCCGATGAAAAGAAGAGGGAGAAGTTGAAAACACTGGGCATGAGCTCGCTGAGTTTAAGCTTCGGGATGACGACACAATTGTGCAACATGAAGCTAGGGTTACCATGCCAGCTAGCCGTAGCAGAATTCAGGGTGGTGGCTGAACATATCAGCACCAAGGATCTAGTGCAAGAATACTTGGCGAACAAGGTATATCCATTATTCAGTGAATGGAGTATGCCCAAGCTAAAAGGAACAAAGAATAAGGATGAACTCGTTCGATTGCCTTATAGATTTAAATTTGAAAAATAGTTTAAAGAGCCCTGCCGAGAATGGCTAGAGGTGATTGAAACTATGTGCAACGAGATTTTGGGTAATTATACCAAAAAAGAAGATCAACTCATGACTATAGCCTTCGGCACCCGACCAAAACGAAGGTTGAATCGGGTAATGGACGCTTTAAACTTTGAATAACCTGATTATGAGTGATTGAACAAGGGGGCCGAAGAGGCGAAGAGAAAGAGGGTTGTCAGTGTTCTGAGCAGACAAGCTGCCAGAATGATAAAAGAGGACGAAAACGCCTTGAAAAAGAAGAAGTCCAGTCCTGAGCCGAAGATGACGACCTCAAGGAAAAGAAAAACTGCAAGTCTAGAGCCGAAGATAGTTGAGATAGAAGGGGAAGCTCCTTCGGCGCCTTCTGCTGTCGAGGTAGAAGAAATTTTAAAGGTAATGACTGAATCCTTACCTATCGAGCTGCTAAGTCCTCTGGGGCCAGATCTGACGAAGCCTTTGCAGAAGAAGGAAGAGCCTTCAGCAGCGAAAAAGGTGGGTATGCCAAAAAAGCGAAGAATTCTAATTGTCATACAAGCTATTGAGGAAACACCACCACCAGCCTCAGCATCAAAGATGACACCGGCTGCCGAAGCTGCTACTTCTACCAAGGCTACGACTGCTGAAGCTACAACTACCGAAACTGCAACTGCGGAAGCTGCCAATCTAGAGAGTACATTATCTGATATCGATAGAGTGCTCTTGGATCTGGCCGCGGAGGAGACCGCCGCAGCTACAGAGGGAGTCCTAGATGCAGAGGCCGTAGTGCTTGAAAAAGGGAAAGAAATTGCCGAAGCTACATCAAAAGGAAAAAGCTTCAGCTTTCAAAATTTGATTGGTCAAGAATTATCCAAGGCCGAGAAGGAGGAGCTGCAGGAGTATGCACAATCCTGTGGCTACCAGCCAGGAGCCATGCTCTTCGGCGGAATTGATGAAGAAGCCATGGGTTGTATTCGCGATCGAACTAGGGCGAAGATTATCAGCACTCTGTCGAAGAGTGTTGGTTTTCCCAAACTTGAAACTGACATCAGCAGCTACCGATGACAGCATATCGTCGACAGCTTATTCTATTCTAATTTTAAGGTAAAATTTTCCCCTCAATTTTTTAATACGACTGATAGAACATAGATTTTTTATGAAGGTTATTTTGTACAGAGTATGTTATTAAGCAAAGCGCTGAGAATGCAACAAGATATTGAAAATAAAAGAATGAAATTATAATTGAGGGCTTGGAGAAGAAAATCATAGAACAAGAAGCCTCTCTAGAGAAAGAAGACTTTTTCCTTCAGACAATGGAAGGTTCATTGGCGGAAGCCCAAGCCGAAGTTGCTAAATTAAAAGATGAACTCCTCCAAAAATCAGAAGACTTTGAGCGAGAAAAGAAGGATTTTGTTACGAAGCTTGAAGCCGAAATCGAGAAAAGTTCAGATCTGCAAAAATCATTAAAAGAGCTTTATGACAGATGTTTGAACTTTGGCATCCGATGCGTGCAACGGCTGAAACATGTCTTCAACTCAGTGGGAGCTAGCTCTGACAAATTTGAACCTTTGGTTGAAGACCTGCCGAGCACCTTCGAACATATTGAGAGCGAAGTTGAGGCGCTTGATGAAGTAATAGCTGGGCATGGTGACTTCTGTGCCCTTCTGGCTTCTCGGGGCACAGCTATAGCTTTTATGAAGACTGGTTGCACGCATGGAAAATTGTCAACAGGCCGAACTTCAACTTATCACTAGCGGACTTAACTGATATCCCTAGCCTAGCCCGAAGCATTGGAAATAGATTTATAACGCAGATTTGGACAAAGGGTGGGCGGGACTTGGATGGGGACGAAGCTCAAAGTCATCTTAAGCCGGTATTAGGCTTGTACCTGTTTCTTACCTTCTCTTGGAATTACTTTTTACCTTGTATCCACTTTGTTGTGTATAGGATGACGATGCCGAAGGTCAGTAGATCGAAGCTTGGCAGAGAATGATGAAGCTGCTGCAGAAAGCTTTAGAGACACTTAGATTATCCTTGTAAAAGATTTTGTATTTGAGGAATCAAACGCTACTCTGTAAATTTTTGTCCATACCTTGTAATATATTTTTACCTTTTCGTTCGTGTATGAATTGCTTTGTTGTGGATGAAACCTGTATTTTTTGAGCCGAAGGCGAAAAACACCTTCCCTTCTTTTTGTACACAACGACGCAATTCTTTGCTTCTTATCGAAGCATTGTCATCAAAGCCGAAGCATCTGTTTGTACTGTATGTTATGAAGATGATGATCCTATGAATGTCTACATGAATGTGTATGAATTCAATGAATGATGTAATGTGCGAATGAATGTCCAAACACACGCACACGAAGCTACACCCAGACTCTACATTCCCTTAGGAACGTCTTTTGAGTCTTAAGCTCTGCATCCCCTTAGGAACGTCTTTTGAGCTTCTTCACCTTCTATTTCGGTGGCATAAGTTCTGCATCCCCTTGGGAATGACTTTTGAACTTTTTCGCCTTCTATTTCGGCGGTATAAGTTCTGTATCCCCTTAGGAACGACTTTTGAACTTCTTCGCCTTCTATTTCGGCGGTATTTAGCTCTGCATTCCCTTAGGAACGACTTTTGAGCAGAAAACTTACGTTGTGCTCCCTTAGGAATGACTTTTTGTAGCTTTGTCATGCTCTGCATCCCCTTAGGGACGACTTTTGAGCTTCTCCATGCTTTTCCTCTTTTTTTCTCTCTGCACTCGATGGTGCATGCTTAGACTTTACATTTTACATCCTTTTGGGGGAATTGGCTCTCGTGGAGCTAAATAAGAAAGGAAAAATTACAAGCTTATGGCCCCATTAAAAACCTTTCTCCCCCTTTGGAAAGGAAAAGGGTGCCATAGAAAAAATGAAAAAAGATTACATCAAATTATACATAATATCGCCGAAGCTCATCCACATTCCAAGATCTGGGTATGTCGTTGCCGTCCATATCCTTCAATCTATAAGAACCGGGCCTCGACGAAGATACCACAAGAAAAGGTCCTTCCCACTTCAGTTGCAATTTGCCTACTGTGTCCGGATTGGCCACTCTCTGAAGCAAGAAATGCCTTGGCTTAATATTTTTCAACCGAACTTTTCTGTCACGCCATTTTATTGTTTTAGCTTGGTATTTATTGATGTTCTCTATAGCCTAAAGTCTGGTCCCTTCTATAGTATCTTTTGCTACATGATAATCAGCTTCGTCTTCTGCCGAAGCTACTGTTCTTATTGATCCTGCTTTAGCTTCTTCTAGAGTTATAGCTTTGTCACCAAATAATAGTTTGAAGGGTGTGAAACATGTTGATCTTGACACGGCTGTGTTGTGACTCTACACCACTTTGATCAACTCATCTGGCCACTTTCCTTTGGGCTGATTGAATATTAGCTTCATTATTCCTGTCATTATTATGCCATTTGCTCTTTCTACCAGTCCATTTGATTCTGGGTGCCTACTGAGGCAAAATGAATCTTTGTGCCAATTTGGTCACAGAAATCTTTGAACATTTCGGCTTCAAACTGTGTTCCGTTGTCCACAGTTATAGCCTTCGGCACGCCGAAGCGATAGACAATATTTTGCTAGAAGAATTTTTGAACTGTGGCCAAAGTTATTGTAGCTAAAGGATTTGCTTCAATCCACTTAGAAAATATTCTACAACCACCACAACATATCTCAAATTACCTTGCGCTGGTGGAAGTTGGCCTAGCAAATCCAGGCCCCATCTTTGTAACGGCCATGTAGGTTGTATCAACTGTGTGAGAGTCGAAGGTTGCTTCTGACCTCTTGCGCATTTTTGACAATTCTCGCACTTTTGAACTAATTCTATTACATCCGAAGCTGCCTTCGGCCAATAAAATCCTTGTCTGAACACTTTTCCCAACAAGGGTTTGGACCCAATGTGAGATCCACACAGACCTGCATGTATTTTCTTCATTAATTCTATACCTTCGGTTCTGGATAAATACTTGTGGAGTGGAGAACAAACACCATGCTTATATAATTCCCCTTCTATCGTCACATACGGTCTTGTCCTTGCCTCCATTCTCTTATTATAAGCTTCGTCATCCAAAAGGCAATTACCTTGGAGAAAGGATATAATTTCAGTTCTCCAATCTTCACTATGTACAGGAGAAATTGTAAGCACTACTCTCTCCATAAGTTCTACTGAAGGTGCTTTTATTGTTTCAAAGAACACTTCCGAAGGTACAGGGAGCCCCTGTGTCGCTGATTTGGCGAACAGATCTGCATGTTCATTTTCTCCTCTTGGAATATTCTTGACAGAATAACCTTCAAAAGAAGCCTCCAACCTTCGGACTGTATCCAGATATTTTTCGAGCTTCGGATCTCTTGCCTTACTACTTTTGTCTATGTGACCAGAAATGACTTGAGAGTCAGTTTTAAGGATGGCCCTTCTTATACCCAATGCTCTTAACTTCTGAAGGCCCAACAGAAGTGCTTCATATTCAGCAATATTATTTGTGCAACTGAAGTTAAGCTTTGCTGCATAACATGTTTTCATTTTGGATGGCACAACTAAAATAGCAACTGCTCCTACGCCGAAGGTTCCCCAAGAGCCGTCGTAGAATACTGTCCAAGCTTCGGCGTCTTTATTGGTTTCTTCTTCTTGAGCCCCTGGCGTCCAATCAGCAATGAAGTCTGCTAACGCCTCAGACTGAATTGAGGATCTATGTACATAATCAATACTGAACTCGTTAAGCTCCGTAGCCCATTTTCCAATCCTTCCAGTAGCTTCTCTATTCCTCATAATGTCCTTCAGAGGTTGTGACGAAGGAACAATTATGTGATATGCTTGAAAATAATGGCGAAGCTTCTTGGAGGCCATTAACACAGCATACAACACCTTCTCCAATTCTGTATAATTTTTCTTTGATAAACTTAAAACTTCAGAGACAAAGTTCACTGGAGCTTGCTTTTTGATTTGGCCATTTGACTTCTCCTACACAAGAGCCACACTAACTGTAGAGTACGAAGCTGCTACATATAAGAGTAATGGAACCCCTGGCGAAGGTGGAGTTAGTGTTGTTAGATCGATCAAGTATTGCTTCAGCTCTTCAAAAGCTTTTTGCTGAGCCAGACCCCATTGAAAAACTTTGGCTGACTTTAGTATTTCAAAGAATCGCATATTTCTTTCTGTTGATCTGGATATGAATCTATTCAATGATGCTAGTCTTCCTGCCAGCCGTTGGGCCCCCTTATTTGTGCTTAGCGGTTCCATACGAAGGATAGCTTCGATCTTGCTTGGGTTGGCTTCAATTCCCTTCGTTGATACCAAACAGCCAAGGAACTTGCCCTTCTTCACCCTAAAAACACACTTTTCTGGATTTAACTTCAGGCCAGCTTGCTTGAAATTGGCGAATGTCTCTTGCAAATCAGCAATGTGATTTTCTTGCTTCGTGCTTTTCACTATAATATCATCCACATAGGTCAGTACATTTCTACCTATTTGAGAGTGAAGGACCATGGCTGTCATTCTGCTGAAACTTCCTCCAGCATTCTTGAGCCCCTCAGGCATCCGAAGGTAGCAATACGTGCCACTGGGAGTTATGAAGCTAGTCTTCGGCTCATCTTCCTTCTTCATCCAGATTTAGTGATACCCTGAGTAGCAATCCAATAGACTCATGAGCTCCGAAGAAGCTGCTGCATCTACTAGAGAGTCTATTCTTGGCAATAGGAACTCATCCTTTGGGCATGCCTTGTTAAGATCTGTGAAATCAATACACATTCTCCATTTACCATTGGCCTTTTTCACCATAACAGTGTTAGCTAGCCATTCTGGATATTTCACCTCTCTGATGACACCGACACTAAGAAGTCTTTTTACTTCATTCTGAGTACCTTCGTCTTTGTCTTCAGACATCTTCCGAAGCCTTTATTTTCTTAGTCTGAAGGATGGATCCACATTGAGTGAATGTTCAATAACATCTCTGTTGACACCACAGAGATCATTAGCTGACCAAGCAAAAACATCTTTGTTGTTAAATAGAAATCTTAGCAAAGTCTTCTCTTGCTCATCAGATAACTGAGACCCCAGCAGTACCCTTTGTTCTTCTATGTCTTCACATAGAAGCGTAGGCTTCAGCTGATCTGCCGAAGCAGCCTTCTCTCTTTTATATCTGTACTACTGACAGGTTTTAGCTTCATCTATGTTATGGATTGCCTTTGAATCTGTCCAATTCTCTTCGGTCCTTCTGACAGCTTCTTGACTCCCATGGACAGCAATGGGCCCTTGTTCCAAAGGTATCTTCATGCATAAATATGTTGGATGAAGTACTGCTTCGAAAGCATTGAGTGTCCCTCGACCAATGATTGCATTATAGGGGTACTCCATGTCAACAATATCAAAAACAACCTGCTCGGTCCTTGTGTTGTGGACCAAGCTGAAGGTTACTGGCATTGTGATTTTACCAAGTGCAACAATCTGCCTTCCTCTGAAACCACAAAGAGGGGGCGTAGCATCATGAATCTTGTCTTCTGGCTCTTGCATCTGTCTGAAGGCCTTAGCAAATATGATGTCCACTGCACTGCTTGTATCAACTAGAACATTATGGACCAGAAATCCCTTGAGACACAAGATATGACCATAGCATCATTGTGAGGATAATCTTTGAGCTGAAGGTCCTCCTAGGAGAAGGTGATTGGAATGTGAGACCATTTGGACTTGATGAAGGGTCCTTGTACACCAACATGCTGCACCCTTCTCTGCGCTTCCTTCTTCTGCTTCTTGTTAGCCAGCTCTGAACTTGAACCGCCTATTATCGGGAGCACCAGCTTCGTAGCCGAAGGTGATACGACTTGGTTGTTGAACGAATCCATCAGCTCAAAAGTGGAAGTGAGTTCACCGGAGGTGGGCATCAATGTTGGGGACTTGTTCTCAAATGCTATGAGTTAAGAACAAGGCAACTCAAAATATTAATGAATAAAGCCCTTCGTCCTTCGAAGCATTATCTCCCTTAGGATATAATGATCTTCAGACGAAGGTTATGAAGGACATACCTTTATCATCGCAGTATACATTAATGAAAGGAGAAGTATATGAAGCATGAGAAATAATATGAATAAACATATAGTATCATTAATATATTTTCATCATATCATTTCTTATGAACATGAACAATATTAAATTACATTTATACCTTCGGCTTGACAAAAGGTGAAAGTCCAAGCGTGACACACGAGTGAATACAAGTCAGTGTGTCTAGTATGAGGGTACTGTTCATCTATTTATAGGCATGGGATGCAGCCTGGTTAGAATTAGATATACACCCCTGATGACTAGTTACAACCATGACACAAATCGTCATGGATCAAACAGTCTTTTCCTCCTTAAGTCGGTGCAACCCATCGTCTCAAGGCATGTCGCTATGCCGAAGCTTCTTGGACAGTAGCTTCGGCGTGTGCCTTCGCATTGTTGTTTGATTATACGCTGATCCTTCGAAGGTGCTTCTTTTCAAAGGACCTTCGGCGACGAAGCAGACCCCCAACAATTATGTTACTAAAGTCCAAAACTAGTAATTTACATTAATTCTTAGAATAGAATATTATGTGATTTATAATTAAACATTTTAATGATACATACAATTTCTATTTAGAAAAGAAAGGATACCAAAAGATTATTATTAGTTGTAACATCCCAGGTGTTTATATTCCGCTCGACAACGAGTATGGAATTAAACATGCAATATCAGTGGATAAAACGGATTTTTAAATTTCAATCATCTTCGCTTATCGCGATTTTAATATCGCATATGTTTCGCCTATTGCGAGTTCGACTTTGTTTGTCCGGGCTCGTCCTAAATTTTTGTGCTGTTCGGAACATATTTGTTCTGAAAATCGGTGCGTCCGGTGAATATTTAAAATTCATCGCTCGCGCGAATCCGAATTCGGAAGCCGAACCCCTCGGATGATTTTTAGCCTGGGCGAATTAAATAGAACTCGACGACTAAGTTTTTAATGCAAAATAATTTAATCTCCTTTTTGACATCCGTGACATCACGTCTACGGATTTTTAACTAAATTGCTCTCTAACCGAGTGTTCGAGTAGCGAACGGAATTCGTCTAAATTTAACTCAAACGAATGTAAAATTAAAATTAATCGATTAAGGCAAATTAGAAACGTTCCCTAAATATTTCGCTCTTATATGCGGTCTCTACGAATTCGATAGACACTAATGAGGGCAGGCTGTTTAAATAAAATGAACCCGAACTGACCGAAACCAGAACAACTGTTAGCCGATTCGGTTTCCTGTTTCAAAGTCAAGAAAATAATATGTGTAACCCAAATGTCGTTTTAATTCGATCTATTTACATCCTGCCTGAACAAGTCCAATGATCAGATATTAATAACTGGTAGAAATTTATCTGGTCCCGAGAATGTTCACCAAATTGAATTTGGTCTAAATTATATACCTGATATTGTTTTCATCCAACACATTTGTGCCTCTTTTAAACCCTAGAAATTAGATTTTGTCTCCGTGTCTACATTAATTAAATACAGAAAATATCTTCATAATTTTTATTTCTCTCTTCAATCGTTCCTATCTCTTCCTGTGTCATCATTCTTATCTTCTAGTTGATTTTTTTGAAGCCTGCCGCGTCGCTGTGCTCTGGAAAGCAAAAGAAAATCCCGTCGCCATCTCTATTTATCTCTGTCCCTCGTCTTCTTCCTGCAAGTCGAGTTCTCGGTTTCTCTCTCTGGAGCTCCTCCTGGAGTTTGCCGATGCCTCTCCCATCTCCAGCCCTCACTGCGTGCGATCCTCTGCTCCAACCCTTGGCCATGGCGTCTCCTTCCCCATGGCGCTCGGCACCGAAGCCCCAGCGGCCCCTGCTCCCTCTTTCTATTCCCAGCTCGCACACTGAAGCTCCTTATCTATCCCAGCCGAAGTCCCTTTCCATTGCCTGCCTCCCTGCGCGTCGTGGTGCTTTAGCACGGCCATCTGCTCCTCTCGCTCTGCTCGGCGCCGCGGCTTCCAGCTCAACGGAATGGCCCTCCGCTCGGCCATGGCCGCTGTGCCGAGTTTCTCCTCCTGTAGCTCGCGATTCCCAGCGCCCAGACTTCCTTCTCCTCCCTGAAGCTTTCATCCATGGCGCCCCAGCTCGGATCCCCCTCCCTGCGCGCCCATATCCTCTCGAGCTCACGACGTCCCTGTCCAAGGCGGTTCTCTGCGCGCTATTTTATTTCTTCCAGCCGAACTCCTCCAGTGCCACGTCCGGCTCCTTGGTTTTCCCCAAGCTCGCGCTCAACCTGCTCGCCGGATCCTCGGCAAGCTTTCGCGCCGTCGCCTTGCTGTGCGCAAACTGCTCGCTTTGCGCGCGCGATCCTCAGCCCCCTGCGCGTAGCCGGTTTCTCGGTTCGCCGTGGAGCCTGCGCGCTCGGTTCTGTCCAGTTCGCGTCTTGCTCGCCTTTGCGTCGCGCGCGTAGCATTTCATTATTCCTGCGCGTGCTGCCGCGAAGCTTTCGGTTCAGTTCTTCTCTGTCGCGTTGTCGTGCGCGCGAAACTGCTTGCAATCGTCATCGAGTCCGTGACGCCCGCTGGACACGGCAAAAACGTTGCGTGTGCTTGTGTCCAAGCCCGCCCGACCGTGACCTCGCTTTGCTTCTCGCGTTGCTACTTGCCAAGCCTTTCCCTAATCCGCGACATAAAAATTCGCTCGGCCACGGTCTCATCAAACTGCGAAGCTTCCTCGTCGTGCGCTCTGGCATCGGCTGCTGCCGATTCCGCCATAAAGTTCGCGAGCTCTCCTTGCTCGGCTCGTTTTGCCGTGGGCAATTTCTCCATGATTCAAATCCATGCTGCTTGCCCCGTGTGCGCCTGCTTCTCATCCATCGGGTTTTGTGCGTGCTCGCATTTATCGTCGAGCTGTTAAACCCGTCATCTCTGGCTCGATCTCCACCTCACCAGCTCGCACCAGACTTCAATTGAAGGTCGTCATCGATCCGTGCATCATCAAGAAATTCCAAGAGTCAAGTGAAGACGGAGCCAGCAACATGATATTCACCAAGTGCGCAACAAAAAGCTCGAGCCAGGATTTATCAGCATTCGTACGAGTATTGCGTAGCGTTTGATGCTGGTGAGCCGATTTATAATTTTTGTAAGTTTATCTGCTGATTGGATTAACTAAAATTATTAGTCGTAATAATTCTCATATTTAGCGCAGGCGCGTTGTGGTAATGTTAAAAATAAGTGAAGTACGATAGATTTAGTAATGTGAAAGATAGATTAATTTAGGGATATTTAAGCGAGGTGATGACGTAAAGGATAGATTTAGTTTTTCATATACCCATCTGATGAATTTTGTCGTGTCAATTGCACTAAATAAATAACATAAAGAAATGTTTGATTACTTGTTGACATGTAAAATATGTGAGGAGCGAAATAAAATTAAAATAGTTCTTTGTGAACGATGTAGTATCATTTATAAAACGAGGGATAAGTTTAGGATTTAATTAATTAACTGATGAGTTGAGTAGGCTAATTGTGTTTCATGTGTATAATTTGTTGCTCGTGATGTTTACGTTAGGTTCGTTTAATCTCGAGAAGCGTAATTATTACGCTTAGTCGTATATCGATAACTAGTATTTTCGTATAAAATGGTACGACACTTCGTCACTAGGTGTTTAATGCGCTATCGTATAGCACTATTTAGATTTGTGCTATTACTGTCTATATGCATTCATGTGCATAATGCATTTCATTCAGGTGCGATAATTAATCACGTGATGCGGAAGACGACCCCAAGTCGACCCCAAGCGCGGATTATTCCGCATGGTGATACTGATGGACGAATCTGAAGATGGATAATTGAACGAGTACCAAGACCAAGGCTGCTCGTCAAGCGGACGTCGTCTAACAACACTAACCTAGTGTTACTCAGGCAAGCCCCGGTGCATTTACCACCCTCCTTGTCGTTTTTAAAATCTTTCTCACTTGCTTGATGCATTAGGTGATAGGAGTTGATTGCTAAAACAATTCCTGCATTACCTTCCTTGAATTTGATTACCTTCCTTGATCACCGTTTTACAAAAGATTTTTAATGCTTAGCCTTGCTTTAGAAAAATAAAATGTTTTGTTTTTACAAAAAGATGATGTGGCAAAAATGGGTGGGATGTTTTCAAAAATAAAAACTTGATGGTGAATCTGTCAAAGGCCTTGATGGATTCAACATCGGAAAAGATGTACCTCTGCCAGGTACCAAGTTTTTGGGATAAAATGCTTAAGCTGAGACCGGGCGGGTGACTTGCACGAGAAGAGAGTCTCGGTGTAGTGTCTCCGTCTGAGTCGATTAAGGACCGTCTCGATGTAGGCTTGATGATCGAGGACCCTTTAGCTGGTCACATGCCTCGTCATGGGTAAGCCTTGCCTCGGGCAGACTAAGGCCAGAATAAGATAACACGAAATGGGCGTGGAGCGGTGGCGAGAGTAGCGTGTACCCTCCGTGGCAAGAGGCTGGACGGTGGTGTATCTGTGCTCTCGGTTTGCGTGAACCTGATCTGGTCTTAAGAACCCCGGTGGCGGGTTGACATATGCAAGGGTTAAGTGCTACATATGTCGTGTGATTGGAGATCCTCAGCTGAGTATAATCGATTCGGATCGCCGTACCTTCGCGGTTATGAAGACTTGGTCACTGCCCTACACGTAGCATTCCACTAAAGATGATGGGTTTGTTAAGAAATTGGCTAGTGCAGGTCAAGTGATTGAACTAGGGTAGAAAGAACTCTAGTGCAGGTAATTTTACTTAACTTGACAAATAAAACTAGATTTTTAAGGATCCACTTTTAGTAAGCATTTCTGCAAAACAGAGTCCTTGATTATTGAGAAGCCTTACCTTGACTCCCTAAAGCCAGCATACCCTTGAGAGTCTTTTCTTTAGTCGGGTAAGTCTTGCTGAGTAATTCCATACTCAGGGTTTTATTCCCTGTTGTTTTTCAGGTTCTAACTTTGTGCTGTTGTTGATGGTGTTAAGTGCCGGTGGGCTCGGCCTTCTTATAAGTCTGAGTAACCCTTCTTTACTTCTTATTGAGGATGATCCCTTGAGCTTGCATATTTTTCAAACATATACTTTTGTAATCACTCCGATAAACTAATGTAAAATTTTTGTAACCTGTAAAATTTGGTAGTAAGATTTCCGCTGCAACAATTTTGGTGTGTGTGATTTGTGTTACTTAATCCCGCGGTTCTGGTTGTAAGTGGTTTATCCGATGTCCTTGGGGCAATCGGACAGATCCTGTTAAGTTATCTGGTACACATGCATAGCCGTCTGAGGTCTTTGGGACAAGGACAGGTGCATGTGGGCCCAATAACTTGGGAGGTTCTGCCACAGGCTGGTATCGGAGCTGGATTAAGTATATACGGTCACATACATATTTTCAAAACAAAAGTTTGGGTTTTGAAAAACCTATTTTCAACTAAACACTTTGTTTTGCTTTGAAAACAGTTTTAAAAAAACTATAATGCTAGCGACATCCTCTATTAAGCCCTAAGTTAAGGACTATCAGGTGGCTTAGTTGAAAACCAATAACCCACAACTGGGTGGGTATTGCATACATGTGTAATGTTATTTTTGAGGCCATTCAGTTTGGAATGGATCGACGCTCAAGGTAAGGTGAGATGTGAGACCATGACCGAATAAACGTCGGTCTAGGGGAGTGTTTAAAAGTGGCGTCCGATTATATACATGTTCTACATATGTATATATGAAGACTGCGATGTGGAGTATTTAATTTTCCGGGAATTCAGTATCCCATGGATGTATATGGGTATACAGACATGGGAATACTGAAAAGTGTAATGTACTTGTAACGACGCACCTACGCTCAGGTAAGAAGGTGAGTTACCATAATGAGTTGCCCTATGGTTAAAGTGTGGCAACGGCGCTTATGCGTGGCTCGGCGCTTAATGATGAGCTGGCCTCCATATAGCAATATATGGAGTATAAACTGTGATAAACTGTCATGTGTGAATTGCATCATTGGGTAATGGGCTGTAATGAATTTTCTGCAGGTACACTAACCTCGAAAACGTATGTGTAGCTGATGACTAGCAAAATACCGTGAGAGTCGTTAGTATGCCACCGATATAGAACGTTATTGCGACATTATGTTGGCAAAATCAGTGAGGACGTATAGGACGAGCATGCATCCTGATTGTTGCATCATGTTTGTCGCCTATACACCCAAAATGCTTCTCTCATCTTTATTCCAGTAACCATTGATTGTGGATAATGTGGTGCAAGGTAGTATTATGAACTTCTGTGAAATAGCTGTCTTCCATTCGTTAGGTAATCTATTTAGGTGTTATAGGTGTTTGCTCTTGTACTTGATGTGCCGATAGAAGGTTAGAGACTCGTTTACCTAAACCCAAAATTAGACCATGTTCTTAACTGGTGAACTATGACCTAAGGTTGATTTTTTTTCCGTTATCCCTCCATGACCAAAAACATAAAAATAAATACTTAGATAATTTATGTGTTGGACATAAAATGTACCTAAGCTTAAAACAAGGATTTCAAGTCACGTCTCCTTCTAGAACCATTCCTTTGTTCAGTTGATGCCTTGGTTTCCTCATGTTTATCGACGACGTATCAACTTAATCCTTGACCTTGTGATCCCTACGATGGGCATAGAAATATACTTGGGGCTGAAGTAACAGTCTCCCATCATACTCCTTTTATCAAGTTTAGGTTATGGCCATGTCTTGTTCATTTCCTTGGGCCATAATCTATTTGGCTCTCTACTTGTAACCATTCTTATGGGTGGAGTCTCTTTTGTATATTGTCATCCTTGCCCAGTCTAATTGTGTTGTGTGAGATTTCTTATTGGTTATGTCTGATAATGGTGTTATGACTAAAACCGATGGTGCAGTGACGAAACCGAGGGCCTCCTGTGAATGTACACACATGGTTGCGCTACATGGCACGCGCTGGTGTCACGGTTAGTAGTTGTAATCCATTATGAGACTATATCAATGTGTTATCTTGGCACAATCTAGTTTTGCTATGTGAGATTCTTTATTGGTGCTAGTTCGGTGATGGTGTCATGATTAAGGACTTATGGTGCCGCAGCGAGACTGAGAGCCTCCTGTGAATGCGCACACAGGATTGTGCTACTCGACGCATGCTGGTATCAAGGTCTCTAGTCATGATCCATTGTGGAACTACACTGATGTGTTATCTTCCGTAAACTACTTCTTTGAAACAATTTCTATGTTGTTTGTCAAGTGATCAAGCAACATCTATCATCTCCGTTGGATCAAAAGGGCATACCACTCTCATATGTGGTCTTATTTCTTTTAATCTTGGTAGTAACTACTCATACAAGTTCCCTTTACGTCCTTTGTGTAAAGGTAAAGCTTGGAGCTTTCTAGTGTCGAAAGACAACTGATTAGCTCTCAAAATGGAGATCTGTTTCCCCTGCTACTAAGATGCAGGAGTTTGTTCATTCGCTCCATTATTTAATCCAAGTATTCCCTAACCAAGTGGATGATTCATCTCGCATAAAGAAACGGATGAACAACCTAACCAAATGGATTTCTGCCCAAATACATAATCTCTTGTTAGTTTGGGTGAACTCTCAACCCTTGGCTTACCGATGGTACTGAGAGGACTTACCCAATGTCAAATGTAGTTCAACAAATTGGTTTTACTAACTTGTAAACTGCCTTGTGATCAAAGGTTGAGTTTAGAGATCGTTTGTCGAGTTGTCTAAACTCACTTTGGTCTAACCCACTCTAAAGAAAGTACTCACCAAAGTTAAGTTAAGTCGACTAGAAACCACCTAATCATCACTCTAGTCATGCCTCGATTGCCTCACGTGTGCTTTTCCAGCATGAGTGATCAGGTCGAGCCCTGATTAGTGCTGGATAAAACGGACTGGTTGCAAAGTCCGCATCTATGGATCTCTCAGCTGGTGATTTTCTCGAGTCTATATCACCTTCCATTGATTTAGATTCTCTGGCTAACACGAGTTGACTATGATGATATTCGACATTCACACTCGTCTCGTGTGCCATGAACTTATCGTGACCACTTGTGGTAAACCTCTTTCTGTATGTTTTACCCAAGAGGTTGCATCTGGTTCTGTTTGGGCAAAATCGCGTACTCACCGCTCGCTCAACAGACTCAGATAGTACAGTGTCATCAGAAAAAGCAAACAGCACACATGGAACCTTATGTGTTCCTCTGGCAGACATCGTCTCTATTGATGGACATCTTTAAATTAGCTTGTGGCGATACATGTTATGTGCACTAGAGGAACCACATTCTGAGACACTCGTCTTCGCTTAGGACTGCCTTACGACTATCGCTGATATGGACATGGGATTACCTGTTTCTTCACTCTTGAAAGTCTTTCGCTCCGAATCTCGGGACGAGATTCTTTTAAGGGGGGAGGGCTGTAACATCCCAGGTGTTTATATTCCGCTCGACAACGAGTATGGAATTAAACATGCAATATCAGTGGATAAAACAGATTTTTAAATTTCAATCATCTTCGCTTATCGCGATTTTAATATCGCATATGTTTCGCCTATCGCGAGTTCGACTTTGTTTGTCCGGGCTCGTCCTAAATTTTTGTGCTGTTCGGAACATATTTGTTCTGAAAATCGGTGCGTCCGGTGAATATTTAAAATTCATCGCTCGCGCGAATCCGAATTCGGAAGCCGAACCCCTCGGATGATTTTTAGCCTGGGCGAATTAAATAGAACTCGACGACTAAGTTTTTAATGCAAAATAATTTAATCTCCTTTTTGACATCCGTGACATCACGTCTACGGATTTTTAACTAAATTGCTCTCTAACCGAGTGTTCGAGTAGCGAACGGAATTCGTCTAAATTTAACTCAAACGAATGTAAAATTAAAATTAATCGATTAAGGCAAATTAGAAACGTTCCCTAAATATTTCGCTCTTATATGCGGTCTCTACGAATTCGATAGACACTAATGAGGGCAGGCTGTTTAAATAAAATGAACCCGAACTGACCGAAACCAGAACAACTGTTAGCCGATTCGGTTTCCTGTTTCAAAGTCAAGAAAATAATATGTGTAACCCAAATGTCGTTTTAATTCGATCTATTTACATTCTGCCTGAACAAGTCCAATGATCAGATATTAATAACTGGTAGAAATTTATCTGGTCCCGAGAATGTTCACCAAATTGAATTTGGTCTAAATTATATACCTGATATTGTTTTCATCCAACACATTTGTGCCTCTTTTAAACCCTAGAAATTAGATTTTGTCTCCGTGTCTACATTAATTAAATACAGAAAATATCTTCATAATTTTTATTTCTCTCTTCAATCGTTCCTATCTCTTCCTGTGTCATCATTCTTATCTTCTAGTTGATTTTTTTGAAGCCTGCCGCGTCGCTGTGCTCTGGAAAGCAAAAGAAAATCCCGTCGCCATCTCTATTTATCTCTGTCCCTCGTCTTCTTCCTGCAAGTCGAGTTCTCGGTTTCTCTCTCTGGAGCTCCTCCTGGAGTTTGCCGATGCCTCTCCCATCTCCAGCCCTCACTGCGTGCGATCCTCTGCTCCAACCCTTGGCCATGACGTCTCCTTCCCCATGGCGCTCGGCACCGAAGCCCCAGCGGCCCCTGCTCCCTCTTTCTATTCCCAGCTCGCACACTGAAGCTCTTTATCTATCCCAGCCGAAGTCCCTTTCCATTGCCTGCCTCCCTGCACGCCGTGGTGCTTTAGCACGGCCATCTGCTCCTCTCGCTCTGCTCGGCGCCGCGGCTTCCAGCTCAACGGAATGGCCCTCCGCTCGGCCATGGCCGCTGTGCCGAGTTTCTCCTCCTGTAGCTCGCGATTCCCAGCGCCCAGACTTCCTTCTCCTCCCTGAAGCTTTCATCCATGGCGCCCCAGCTCGGATCCCCCTCCCTGCGCGCCCATATCCTCTCGAGCTCACGACGTCCCTGTCCAAGGCGGTTCTCTGCGCGCTATTTTATTTCTTCCAGCCGAACTCCTCCAGTGCCACGTCCGGCTCCTTGGTTTTCCCCAAGCTCGCGCTCAACCTGCTCGCCGGATCCTCGGCAAGCTTTCGCGCCGTCGCCTTGCTGCGCGCAAACTGCTCGCTTTGCGCGCGCGATCCTCAGCCCCCTGCGCGTAGCCGGTTTCTCGGTTCGCCGTGGAGCCTGCGCGCTCGGTTCTGTCCAGTTCGCGTCTTGCTCGCCTTTGCGTCGCGCGCGTAGCATTTCATTATTCCTGCGCGTGCTGCCGCGAAGCTTTCGGTTCAGTTCTTCTCTGTCGCGTTGTCGTGCGCGCGAAACTGCTTGCAATCGTCATCGAGTCCGTGACGCCCGCTGGACACGGCAAAAACGTTGCGTGTGCTTGTGTCCAAGCCCGCCCGACCGTGACCTCGCTTTGCTTCTCGCGTTGCTACTTGCCAAGCCTTTCCCTAATCCGCGACATAAAAATTCGCTCGGCCACGGTCTCATCAAACTGCGAAGCTTCCTCGTCGTGCGCTCTTGCATTGGCTGCTGCCGATTCCGCCATAAAGTTCGCGAGCTCTCCTTGCTCGGCTCGTTTTGCCGTGGGCAATTTCTCCACGATTCAAATCCATGCTGCTTGCCCCGTGTGCGCCTGCTTCTCATCCATCGGGTTTTGTGCGTGCTCGCATTTGTCGTCGAGCTGTTAAACCCGTCATCTCTGGCTCGATCTCCACCTCACCAGCTCGCACCAGACTTCAATTGAAGGTCGTCGTCGATCCGTGCATCATCAAGAAATTTCAAGAGTCAAGTGAAGACGGAGCCAGCAACGTGATATTCACCAAGTGCGCAACAAAAAGCTCGAGCCAGGATTTATCAGCATTCGTACGAGTATTGCGTAGCGTTTGATGCTGGTGAGCCGATTTATAATTTTTGTAAGTTTATCTGCTGATTGGATTAACTAAAATTATTAGTCGTAATAATTCTCATATTTAGCGCAGGCGCGTTGTGGTAATGTTAAAAATAAGTGAAGTACGATAGATTTAGTAATGTGAAAGATAGATTAATTTAGGGATATTTAAGCGAGGTGATGACGTAAAGGATAGATTTAGTTTTTCATATACCCATCTGATGAATTTTGTCGTGTCAATTGCACTAAATAAATAACATAAAGAAATGTTTGATTACTTGTTGACATGTAAAATATGTGAGGAGCGAAATAAAATTAAAATAGTTCTTTGTGAACGATGTAGTATCATTTATAAAACGAGGGATAAGTTTAGGATTTAATTAATTAACTGATGAGTTGAGTAGGCTAATTGTGTTTCATGTGTATAATTTGTTGCTCGTGATGTTTACGTTAGGTTCGTTTAATCTCGAGAAGCGTAATTATTACGCTTAGTCGTATATCGATAACTAGTATTTTCGTATAAAATGGTACGACACTTCGTCACTAGGTGTTTAATGCGCTATCGTATAGCACTATTTAGATTTGTGCTATTACTGTCTATATGCATTCATGTGCATAATGCATTTCATTCAGGTGCGATAATTAATCACGTGATGCGGAAGACGACCCCAAGTCGACCCCAAGCGCGGATTATTCCGCATGGTGATACTGATGGACGAATCTGAAGATGGATAATTGAACGAGTACCAAGACCAAGGCTGCTCGTCAAGCGGACGTCATCTAACAACACTAACCTAGTGTTACTCAGGCAAGCCCCGGTGCATTTGCCACCCTCCTTGTCGTTTTTAAAATCTTTCTCACTTGCTTGATGCATTAGGTGATAGGAGTTGATTGCTAAAACAATTCCTGCATTACCTTCCTTGAATTTGATTACCTTCCTTGATCACCGTTTTACAAAAGATTTTTAATGCTTAGCCTTGCTTTAGAAAAACAAAATGTTTTGTTTTTACAAAAAGATGATGTGGCAAAAATGGGTGGGATGTTTTCAAAAATAAAAACTTGATGGTGAATCTGTCAAAGGCCTTGATGGATTCAACATCGGAAAAGATGTACCTCTGCCAGGTACCAAGTTTTTGGGATAAAATGCTTAAGCTGAGACCGGGCGGGTGACTTGCACGAGAAGAGAGTCTCGGTGTAGTGTCTCCGTCTGAGTCAATTAAGGACCGTCTCGATGTAGGCTTGATGATCGAGGACCCTTTAGCTGGTCACATGCCTCGTCATGGGTAAGCCTTGCCTCGGGCAGACTAAGGCCAGAATAAGATAACACGAAATGGGCGTGGAGCGGTGGCGAGAGTAGCGTGTACCCTCCGTGGCAAGAGGCTGGACGGTGGTGTATCTGTGCTCTCGGTTTGCGTGAACCTGATCTGGTCTTAAGAACCCCGGTGGCGGGTTGACATATGCAAGGGTTAAGTGCTACATATGTCGTGTGATTGGAGATCCTCAGCTGAGTATAATCGATTCGGATCGCCGTACCTTCGCGGTTACGAAGACTTGGTCACTGCCCTACACGTAGCATTCCACTAAAGATGATGGGTTTGTTAAGAAATTGGATAGTGCAGGTCAAGTGATTGAACTAGGGTAGAAAGAACTCTAGTGCAGGTAATTTTACTTAACTTGACAAATAAAACTGGATTTTTAAGGATCCACTTTTAGTAAGCATTTCTGCAAAACAGAGTCCTTGATTATTGAGAAGCCTTACCTTGACTCCCTAAAGCCAGCATACCCTTGAGAGTCTTTTCTTTAGTCGGGTAAGTCTTGCTGAGTAATTCCATACTCAGGGTTTTATTCCCTGTTGTTTTTCAGGTTCTAACTTTGTGCTGTTGTTGATGGTGTTAAGTGCCGGTGGGCTCGGCCTTCTTATAAGTCTAAGTAACCCTTCTATACTTCATATTGAGGATGATCCCTTGAGCTAGCATATTTTTCAAACATATACTTTTGTAATCACTCCGATAAACTAATGTAAAATTTTTGTAACCTGTAAAATTTGGTAGTAAGATTTCCGCTGCAACAATTTTGGTGTGTGTGATTTGTGTTACTTAATCCCGCGGTTCTGGTTGTAAGTGGTTTATCCGATGTCCTTGGGGCAATCGGACAGATCCTGTTAAGTTATCTGGTACACATGCATAGCTGTCTGAGGTCTTTGGGACAAGGATAGGTGCATGTGGGCCCAATAACTTGGGAGGTTCTGCCACATTAGTCATAAAGAAAATAATTAATTAGTAATTTATTTCCGTAAAATTTGTTCAGTCATTTTATCTAAGCTATGTTAGATAAAATACCTTCATAGTCACATGCCCATATAATTTTCACCAATGATAATTCAAAGTGGAAAGTTTAGTGGATTAATAAAATAATTATGATTTAGACATTATTTTTAAGTATAGCTTGCGTGGTATGTGATTGTTTATGTAATGGTGAATGTTACCCATCTAATGGTGTATGTTTATTTATTTGGCGCATGTATTCTTTTTTATGTACGATATGTGAATCGATGTTAGAAGCTGACTGTGAGGTAGACGAACCAAACTCGTTCGAGGACGACCCACGGGACACGTTCGAGCAAGGCAAGTGGATTCTCCCTTTGCATTTCTATTTGTACCCAAGTAATGCATATAATAATGTTTACTTTTTGTATATTTGCATAATTTGATGGGATTTTCCTATATAGGATTTTCCTAGAAATACCAACGCCATTCCTTGATTACCCTGGGATAAATGCTATGCTTAGCAATTTTTGCTATTTCTCAACTTGACAATTATGATATCACTCTTTTTTGATAATATTGTTCTAGAAATGAAATCCTTATTATGATGTTAACCCGATGGTTAAACAAGATTATTTCATATTAAATGGAACATGGAGGTACCACCCAGGATAACGTGGAACCACGGGTGCTATAATGGCTCTGGCTTTGGTAATTAGCTCTATAGACTTAGTGCTTAGCAACCCTACCTGAGAGATGGGCGAGAGGGCAGCAGTGGTTTGGTGGCAGCTCATGTTAACATGGGGTGGTAGTCTTGGCTAAGTTACCTCGCCCAGAGGGCCATCAATACTGACATGGAAACCTTAGCGAGTGGCTTTGTACTAAGAATATTTTGTGAAAGCCTCATAGTGGATCCCTAGCCATTCACCTAGGAAGTGTTTACGAGTCCGATCAACCTAGGCAAGAGAGGATACATGGCTTGTGGGTAAAGTTGTACCACCTCTGCAGAGTGTAAAACTGAAATGTCAGTCGTGCTCACGGTTAAGAACAACCTGGACCCTCACATGATAATGGAACTTAAAGATGGAAAATAAATTGTGATCTAATGATCCAGAAGTGGTTTGCTTAAGTGGTTTCACTTAAATGTTTTTGATATAATTCTGTACTTATGTTTGATTGGGATACTTTGGGTTACACTTACAATTAGTAAGTTAGTCGTTGCTAATAAAATATTAAACAACTAAAATGATTATCGCTTATACATAACCTACCTTGTTAACTTTGCATTATTCCTTCCACTTGCTATGCCCCGACCAAAAGTGAGCTCACCCTTGCTAACACTTTGATCGGAGGGTGATGATGAAGACATTGCAGATGATGTCGACAGGTACTAAGTCTAACGATGCGCCAGTTGTGGCAGAACTGCCCAAATTATTCCAGCTTAAGTGCCCAAGTCGCACCATTAAGGGCAGCAACACACTTAAATCGGAATAACCCGTCAGTCCCTCGGATCTAGTCCGATAAAAGCCACTTATCCAGGATCGAATACCACTAGCTCACACGAAGGTGAGGCACAGAGAAATACAATAAAACATAATACCACAAATTTAATAAGTATCATTAGTAATTACATTATCGGAGTTTCAGAAATGATAACCATAAATTTTAATGCAGCGGAAATAACTAACAGAGAAAACCGAGTAACGTGGCGAAGCCTGGCCACGCTACTCCTCCTGGTCCTCTCCTGCGGAAGCAGTAACCCACTCGACCATCTATCCCGGTGGCAGGGATGGAGGCCAAGTCACACCATCAACCAATCATCCTAAGGTGTACCTGCAAAAATTATGCCACAAGCAAGGCTGAGTATACTAATACTCAGCTAGACTTACCCGGTGTGAGGAGTCTACTCCTCTACCTCTAGACATGCAGCTGTTTGGCTGAGGGGTTTAGTTTGCCAAAAGCACTAGCTGAGTCTAAAATCAAGTTTTAGCTTTTCAAGTTTTAGTATGATCCTTTTTAAACTAGATGAGTACCTAGCTAGTCATACATGGTATCAAACATTTTATCAATTAACATTTTTTGCCAGTCACCTCATTTCCACTTATTACTCAATGCAGTACAATGGATCAAGCAATCTCATTAGCTGCGATAAGCAGACGATTCGAATCGAGTTTTTAAACCTTGCAAGGTAAACCTAAACACACGACGTGGCGAGGCACCCCGTCCCCACACACATCGATCGTCCCGATTGATTCCCCGTCAATAGATCAGGGCTCACCGCCTTGGCGTACAATGCCTCACTGACCCCGACTGCTGTCGTGCAGTGACCGCACTTGTACCCACCATAACCGGAATGGGAGACCACGTCTCAGGTCGCGTGAGGGGTAAAGTCTGCTGCCAGGTTCACTCAGGTACTAGGCTTACCGATTTACCATATTTCTCGGCATGTGCTTAGTACGTTCAAACACTTGACATAGGTATCCGCACGTTAATCCTTATTCTAATTTTTGTCTCGTAAACAACGCATCCCCATGGATCCGTGTCCACAGACCATCATTATTCTGTTATCAAAATGGATACAACCAATTCCTGACCTCGCGCGAGTGCTAGAAAAATCATTCGACTTCTACCGAGATCCCTAATTAGTAAAGCAGCTACTCGACCTAGCATACTAGTATCCATCTCAAAAAGGAATCCTGAGTTCATGCAACTAGGGTTTCAGGCAACTCCTACACTTAAGTGCACAATACAAGCCTACAAACATTAAGTGCAGTAAAATAGCATATATAACGGCTATGCATAGAACCAGGGCTTGCCTTTAATTTAACACTTAGATAGTGTTTGCTAGGGTGGGTACTCGCTTGGCGAGCATCCACTGGATAAGTCCATCATCTCTTCAGATCATCCACCAACTGCATCTTGTGGGTGGCACCACATCACTTGCACGATCATCCTCTCTCGCTCCTAAATAAAATGCAAGATGCATATGTATGATTATAATGAAATAGCACAAGATACTTTAATGTATATGTTAGTGAATTAAACACTAAGTAGCGAGACATCATAAGCAACCACACACACTAGCGTTAGCTACTACATATCATTGAGCGCACAACATTAACACTACTAAAAGACGACAAACATTTTGTATATTTACGCAACAAAAATACGACCCCATAAGTACGAGCATTTATTTAACTTGCTACGGCTTTTCATTAGTTCTTCTATTTATCACACAAAAGCATCCCAAGCACCAGTTCAATAGAGGAGGAATTCCTATCCACAATCAACTAGTCAAGCAAGCACATTAATCATGGAACGCATGTTATCCTAAGTTAGACATTACAAGTCTATGTCTGTTAAGTACTAACTAAGCATTTTTAGCTAAAAGGGTGAACTCAACCATCAAATGGGTACTTGCAGATTTTTGGACAGGAATACAGCAGTTACTTGTTTTAATCATAACTTTTCAAATCTTAACCCAAAAATAGCAAACTAAGACTTTCTGGAAAGTTTAACAAGTGCTCTACAACATTGGTATTGTGATCACAACATGATTCAACACTTAGCAAGGTCAAAACGTGCAATCACAGCAGCTCTGTCTAGATTTGGACAGATTCAGACTTGCAACTTCAAAAATTCACAGCTAGAGATTTATGTATCCAAACAAAGTGATCCTAGACTTTCTATAAAGATAATGAAATTGTCTACATATCATTTATAATATCTCTAGGTGATTCAATATTTAACTAAGGATAAAAGACACTAGAAGACTTTGCTGTCCAGAACTGGACAGATTCAGTCTTCCTACTTTAAACATCCATAACTTAATCTTCATACCACCAAAAAGAGTGATCCAAGACTTTTTGGAAAGCTTGGAAAAAGCACTACATAACTTTTATAATCACTAAGAAGTGATTCCAGGTTTAATCAAATCAAGCCTTACAGTTTTCAGAATCTGTTCTGACAGTGGACAGAACACAACAACCAGTTTGTAAAATTCATAACTCTTAAACTGTCAGGCCTATGGTTGTGAAATTTTAACACAACCAAGATAAGAAAAGCATCTACAACTTTCTTATAACGACCATGAACATATTGTAACATTAAATTAGGCAAACAATGCAGTTTCTGAAATCTGTACAGAATTTAGACAGATTCAGTTACTGAATTTGTAAAAAGCATAGCTCATAAATGATCAGACTTATGTCTGCCAAATTTTAACACCAGCAAGATAATAAAGTTATCTACCACTTTTCTATAGCATATATCTACAGAAAACAAAATTTAGTTCATCAAACATACAACACGGGAAAATCACTGCGTGCAGTACAAAACAGCAACTAATAATTTCAGCTCCTACACAATTCAAGAATTGCCGTGTTATAGATACTTGAATTATTCTAACACTTTGACAATTGTTAGAGTTCAAAATAACCAAGTGAGAACTAACAAGTAGACTTACTAATTTTTATGAAAGTTATTTCATGCTCTAGAACTACCATACACAATTAATCAACGCATTCACCACAATCATCAAATCTGGCTTATATGTATATCGAAGCGCTTTTCACACACTAGTTTGCATTTTAGCTTAGACACCACATGAGCACTACTAATTTTTACCCGCGACCCTAAACATGCGCAATTGGGCTACAACATCTCAAATGGGTGCGAGAACACTAGTTTCTAGTTTTAACCCCATGATTATTCCATTAATCATTTTAACCATCGACCGACTTAACCTTCATCTCGGCGGTCCGAGCACCACAATTCACAAAAGTCTACCTAGACATCTAGCATCACATAGAGAGCCTACTACTTCACATTGCAATTCATACAGAACCGCAAGGGGACAATTATAACACACAGGTAATCGACCTTTCTCTATGACCTTCAGTTAGATCACCAACAGACGACATGATGACTACGAAGGCATGTCACCATTTCATCACACCCACTCATCGCCTATATGCGCACTAATTCATTTCTTGCGACACATGCACTCAAAATCAATCCACACTACACAAAATACACTTATCTCTTATTTATGCGCAGACTTAACACCTTTCGGGATAAAGCGTCACTATAAACACCTTACACATAATTGCCTTAGGAACCTATCAGTTCAGTCGAAGACATCTATTCAAGTCATAAACACGATCATACACTTATTTGCGAAGCACAATTTAAGGAATGCCTAACGAGTATAGACTCGACTTATAATTATACAGGAAGTGATGACTACTTACGGCATGTCATCACCTCTCTACTTAAGCCGAGACAATTTCTACCTACAACGACCAAACATTTATGTCGAGCACACTTTATTTTACCCTGTCACGCATACAACCATATTGTGGCGTGCACCCGAGACATTACCGTTTGATTTAACGCAATCACTACTACAACACATTACGATACACACGTTTGACAGCACAGTGCTCAGACAAACCACACTTCCAATTTACTTATCACATCCAACCAACACCACTTTTGATAACACACCTTTCTAACTAAACATATCTCGTCTTCCAAACACCCATCATATGTCACATAATTTACATTTCTCACTTAATCTAACCTACACCAATGACAAATACAAAAAAAATAATTAATATAGACTAACCCCTTAGCCGACTGTGGAAATTACCAAGCATGTTTTACGCTTTATTAAATTTACCACAGCTAACACACTACTTTACAACGAAGCGTTTTAACAAACAATTAATACATCCGCGACCAATCCCTACGACGCACAAATGGACCATTTCAGGCACACAAACACTTGTTGGCATTCCAATCGCAAACACATCTACGCGTACGACTTTCTCCGCCATGAATTTTAAATTCACATACAACATATTCACACATATATATACATGACAATGATAAATTTGCAAGTAAGTCAATCACATGGATTCAACCTGAACGAGTCGGGACTTAGCCGCATGGACTGTCCGTATGGCTCGGCATTTCGTCGAATGGGCAAGGTGCGAAGCGTGACTTTGACGGTGGCTACGATAACACACGAGTTTAGGGACTTGGCATATCGTCGACACCATGACAACAAAAACAGCAAGGATAGCAGGATGTCTCACCGAGGGTCGATGACGCCGCGGACGGGGCTGCACAGCACAGTAAACATCCAGCGGGCATCATGGCATGCTGTCCACGACAAACTGCTTCACCCGAGCATTTCATAGAACACCCGTGAAGCGCCAACGTTGTGGGGCTACGGGAGAGGGAGCTGAGCAGAGGCGTCGCGCCATGGGGAGGGGATAGCAGAGCTGCTGCTGGGGGAGGATGAGAGGAGGCTGGCCAAGGTTGGAGCGCGCAGCTTGCTATTGGAGGTGGAAGAAAGGGGGCGCTGCAGGGAGATGGGAGCGGCTGGAGGTTGAAGACAACGGAGAAGCGCTGCTCGCAGGGGGAAACGCCATGGGAGAGAGAGGTAGACGAGCTGCTGAGAGGCGCTGGCTTCCTGCTGGCCATGGAGCAGGGGACGCGCCCAGGAGAAGGACAGGGAGCGTCGGATGAAGCTTCTACTTGGCTGCAGGGAGTGCACGGCTGCTCTGCATACCTGTAGGGCGAGCAACAGTAGGGGAAAGACAGGCCATCGAGGTTGCTGCCCCTGCGCAAGGGAGGCTAGGGAGGAGGGTGTGCTGGAGAGGGAGAGCTGGGGGCTGCTGCTCTTGCGCGCTAGGGAGAAGGGGAGGACACCATGGGAGCAGCTCGGCAGAGAGATTCTCTGCGCCATGAACCGGAGATAAGATGGTTGTGCGTGTGGGAGAGGAGGAAGAAGAGAGTGGCGGCTAGGGGGTAATGCAATTTTCCAAATTGGCAAGGGGAGGCACTTCTATTTATAGAGGAATCCTAGGGTTAGGGTTCCAAATGGGCTGGGTTGGGCTGGCCCAAAACACGAAATCGGGCTGCGCTAAATTATTTTCCGGAACAAAATGCTCCTGTGGAATTCGTCTCGACGGAGAACAGAGTGAAATAGAGTTCGGACGAACGGATGATTGAGCGATTAATTCGGCCGAGAGTCTGATTTCAATTCACTCGGAAATAACTCCTCGCGCATGATTCGAAAATAAATCATCTTAAGATTTGATCGGCTTGGAGTTTAGTCAGAGAAGGCGAATCGTGATATTTTAAAATCGCTGTCGATACGAGGTTTTGAGTTTGGTTCGGACATGAGATATTTGGCCGAGTCGGATAAAATTGATTAGTGGACAACATATTGAGTATTTCAGTTGAGAGTACGGACTCGGATTAAAATAGTCGGACATCGATCGAGGTTCGAGGAATTAGACTCAGGCCCAGATCAAATAACAGATGTCGAGAGTTTGATTAAATGAGCTTCGGATGAGATTTATAATTTGAGAATGATTTTCGAGTTTGCATTCGTTGAGAATAAAAGTTTTTAACAGGCTCCAAATTCAGCCTTCTGTGAGACTGAATAACTCCGAATTCGATGAAATGTGAATGAATAATCTGGATAATCAGAGACATACGCGAGCGAGAAATAGAAATTTTCACTAAGCATCTGAGGTTAGGATAAATCTCCAGTCGTAACATGAAATTGACACCTAGGGTGTCAGAGCCTTCCCCCCTTAAAAGAATCTCGTCCCGAGATTCAAATTAGGATCTTCAAGGGTGGAGAAGCATGTAACTCCTAGGCTAGAGATAGACGCAAATTCATGGATGGGATCTGACAAGATACTGAAGATAGATTTGGATAGAATATCACGACATATTGAGACAAAATGCAGCGATCATTCTGAGAGAGTGTCCACAAAAGATAGCACATCGGTATAGCCTCGTAATGGATCACAACTATTAACCATGATACCAACGCGTGCCGAGCAGCTCAACCTTATGTGTGCACCCATAGGAGGCTCTTGGTTTCGTCGCGGCACCATCGGTCGTCTAGTCATAATACCATTACCAAACGCAACCAAGGAGAAATCCACATAGCACAGATAGATGGAGTCCATGAGAGTATGGCTCAGAAAATAAGAATGTGACCGGAGTTGAAGCAAAAATTGCTGGCAGAAAGAGCATCACATGAGAACTCTTCAACTTCGTGAACTATTTCATGATCACCATGAAGATTATCCGGCAAGAGATTAGTACAAGATTTGATATGAGGAGGAACCAACCGTGAGATCATGATTGATATGCTTTTAGAGACATGAGAGAACCAAGGACCACAATGAAATCCATTGAATCCAATGGATACACCATTTATAGATAAGAATCGATAAACAACGTCATGATCCTCGGGGGAAGAGCATGAGAACAACCAGAATTGAGAGATTTATGTAGATCAACATCCGATACTTGAGAACGGGTTATAGTAGATAACCAGATAATAGGGTAGAATCATTAAAGGATCTGGAGATTCGGATGATAAAGCCACAACATAATTCACAATGAAAATGATTACTAGATTCGAACGAAGGCGGGTAGGAAAACAAGATCTGCTGGGATGAGCAGCAGAAATGCTATGAAGTTTTGGGGCAAGGATTTACGGAAGAAACATGGCTTGGACATGGTTTGCGCAACTAGACACCAAACAACAAATTTTTTTGACACAACAAGTGCACAAGGAGACTTGGGTTGGTCTAGCGGTCAAGCTATGGGGATTTACAAACTGTGCAGGTATAACTTCAAAGGTAAAACACACAAAGGCTAGAAAACACCAACACAAGCATGTGATTTGATTTTTTTTAAGGTTTCACTTGCTAACCACTAGGTTGGTTAAAGTGGGGGGGGTCTTTTCATGAGCGAAACAAACAACATTTTATTTTATTTTTTGCTGGTTGGGGGCAAAAAGGGTTGAACAACTAAAACATTTCCTAGATAGCAAGACAAGAGAAACACATAACACGGCCTAACAAGACTTACCAATCTGACACGAGGTAAGGCATTTCTAACATAGCAGTACATCACATTATTCACAAGTTTTTATTATCGGAATAAAGGTGAGAGAAGCATGTTGGTGCATAAGAGACAATTATAATGCGACAAACATGATGCATGCTCATTCTAGTCGTCTTCTCAGACCTAACTAATTTTTCGGGTGCTTCTACAGCATCCTTATTAATAGTAGTAGTAGCCTTTATGGCCTAAATAACTAGCCACCTTGCTACCCATCTATTTCCTAAGGCTTCACGTCCTAGGTCTAACTTATCGTCCTGACGATCTAACCAACTTGGTATCTAAGCAAGTTTTACTTTAGAAAAGGTTGGTAATCATGACTTATTGACTTCTCTGTAATGGTATTCGCTCCGATACCAGCTGTGGCGGAACCACCCAAATTATTCTAGCTTAAGTGCCCAAGTCGCACCCTTAAGGGCAGCAATACTCTTAAATCGGAATAACTCGTCAGTCCCTCGGATCTAGTCCGATTAAAGCCACTTATCCAGGATCGAATACCACTAGCTCACACGAAGGTGAGGCACAGAGAAATACAATAAAACATAATACCACAAATTTAATAAGCATCATTAGTAATTACATTATCAGAGTTTCAGAAATGATAACCATAAATTTTAATGCAGCGAAAATAACTAACCGAGAAAACCGAGTAACATGGCGAAGCCTGGCCACGCTACTCCTCCTGGTCCTCTCCTGCGGAAGCAATAACTCACTCGACCATCTATCCTGGTGGCAGGGATGGAGGCCAAGTCACACCATCAACCAATTATCCTAAGGAGTACCTGCAAAAATTATGCCACAAGCAAGGCTGAGTATACTAATACTCAGCTAGACTTACATGGTGTGAGGAGTCTACTCCTCTACCTCTAGACATGCAGTTGTTTGGCTGAGGTGTTTGGTTTGCCAAAAGCACTAGCTGAGTCTAAAATCAAGTTTTAGCTTTTCAAGTTTTAGTATGATCCTTTTTAAACTAGATGAGTACCTAGCTAGTCATACATGGTATCAAACATTTTATCAATCAACATTTTTTTGCTAGTCACCTCATTTCCACTTATTACTCAATGCAGTACAATGGATCAAGCAGTCTCATTAGCTGCGAGAAGCAGACGATTCGAATCGAGTTTTTAAACCTTGCAAGGTAAACCTAAACACACGACGTGGCGAGGCACTCCGTCCCCACACACATCGACCGTCCCCATCGATTCCCTGTCAACAGATCAGGGCTCACAGCCTTGGCGTACAATGCCTCACTGACCCCGACTGCCGTCATGCAGTAACCGCACTTGTACCCACCATAACCGGAATGGGAGACCATGTCTCAGGTCGCGTGAGGGGTAAGGTCTGCTGCTAGGTTCACACAAGTAATAGGCTTACCGATTTACCATATTTCTCGGCATGTGCTTAGTAAGTTCAAACGCTTGACACAGGTATCCGCACGTTAATCCTTATTCCAATTTCCGTCTCATAAACAACGCATCTCCATGGATCTGTGTCCATAGACCATCATTATTCTGTTATCAAAATGGATACAACTAATTCCTGACCTCGCGCGAGTGCTAGAAAAATCACTCGACTTCTACCAAGATCCCTAATTAGTAAAGCAGCTACTCGACCTAGCATACTAGTATCCATCTCAAAAAGGAATCCTGAGTTCATGCAACTAGGGTTTCAGGCAACTCCTACACTTAAGTGCACAGTACAAGCCTACAAACATTAAGTGCAGTAAAATAGCATATATAACGATTATGCATAGAACCGGGGCTTGCCTTTAATTTAACACTTAGATAGTGTTTGCTGGGGTGGGTACTCGCTGGGCGAGCATCCACTGGATAAGTCCATCATCTCTTCAGATCGTCCACCAACTACATCTTGTGGTTGGCACCACATCACTTGCACGATCATCCTCTCTCGCTCCTAAATGAAATGCAAGATGCATATGTATGAATATAATGAAATAGCACAAGATACTTTAAGTACATGTTAGCGAATTAAACACTAAGTAGCGAGACATCATAAGTAACCCCCACACACTAGCGTTAGCTACTACATATCATTGAGCGCACAACATTAACACCACTAAAAGACGACAAACATTTTGTATATTTACGCAACACAAATACGACCCCATAAGTACGAGCATTTATTTAACTTGCTACGGCTTTTCATTAGTTCTTCTATTTATCACACAAAAGCATCCCAAGCACTAGTTCAACAGAGGAGGAATTCCTATCCACAACCAACTACTCAAGCAAGCACATTAATCATGGAACGCATGTTATCCTAAGTTAGATATTACAAGTCTATGTCTGTTAAGTGCTAACTAAGCATTTTTAGCTAAAAGGGTGAACTCAACTATCAAATGGGCACTTGCAGATTTTTGGACAGCAATACAGCAGTTACTTGTTTTAATAATAACTTTTCAAATATTAACCCAAAAATAGAAAACTAAGACTTTCTGGAAAGTTTAACAAGTGCTCTACAACATTGGTATTGTCATCACAACATGATTCAACACTTAGCAAGGTCAAAACGTGCAATCACAGCAGCTCTGTCTAGATTTGGGCAGATTTAGACTTGCAACTTCAAAAATTCACAACTAGAGATTTATGTATCCAAACATAGTGATCCTAGACTTTCTATAAAGATAATGAAATTGTCTACATATCATTTATAACATCTCAAGGTGATTCAATATTTAACTAAGGATAAAAAACATTAGAAGACTTTGCTGTCCAGATCTGGATAGATTCAGTCTTCCTACTTTAAACATCCATAACTTAATCTTCAGACCACCAAAAAGAGTGATCCAAGACTTTTTGGAAAGCTTGGCAAAAGCACTACATAACTTTTATAATCACCAAGAAGTTATTCCAGGTTTAATCAAATCAAACCTTACAGTTTTCAGAATCTGTTTTGACAGTGGACAGAACACAACAACCAGTTTGTAAAATTCATAACTCTTAAACTGTCAGGCCTATGGTTGTTAAATTTTAATACAACCAAGATAAGAAAAGCATCTACAACTTTCTTATAACGACCATGAACAGATTGTAACATTAAATTAGGCAAACAATGCAGTTTCTGAAATCTGTACAGAATTTAGACAGATGCAGTTACTGAATTGTAAAAAGCATAGCTCCTAAACGATCAGACTTATGCCTGCCAAATTTTAACACCAGCAAGATAATAAAGTTATCTACCACTTTTCTATAGCATATATCTATAGAAAACACAATTTAGTTCATCAAACATACAGCACGGGGAAATCACTGCGTGCAGTTCAAAACAGCAACTAATAATTTCAGCTCCTACACAATTCAAGAATTGCCGCGTTCTAGGTACTTGAATTATTCTAACACTTCGATAATTGTTAGAGTTAAAAATAACCAAGTGAGAACTAACAAGTAGACTTACTAATTTTTATGAAAGTTATTTCACGCTCTAGAACTACCATACACAATTAATCAACGCATTCACCACAATCATCAAATCCGGCATATATGTATATCGAAGCGCTTTTCACACACTAGTTCGCATTTTAGCTTAGACACCACATGAGCACTACTAATTTTTACCCGTGACCCTAAACATGCACAATTGTGCTACAACATCCCAAACGGGTGTGACAACACTAGTTTCTAGTTTTAACTCCATAATTATTCCATTAATCATTTTAACTACTTAATCGGCATCGACCGACTTAACCTTCATCTCGACGGTCCGAGCACCACAATTCACGAAAGTCTACCTAGACATCTAGCATCACATAGAGAGCCTACTACTTCACATTGCAATTCATACAGAACCGCAAGGGGACAATAATAACACACGGGTAATCGACCTTTCTCTACGACCTTCAGTTAGGTCACCAACAGACGACATGATGACTACGAAGGCATGTCACCATTTCATCACACCCACTCATCGCCTATATGCGCACTAATACATTTCTTGCGACACATGCACTCAAAATCAATCCACACTACACAAAATACACTAATCTCTTATTTATGCGCAGACTTAACACCTTTCGGGATAAAGCGTCACTATAAACACCTTACACATAATTGCCTTAGGAACCAATCAGTTCACTCGAGGACATCTATTCAAGTCATAAACACGATCATACACTTATTTGCGAAGCACAATTTAAGGAATGCCTAACGAGTATAGACTCGACTTATAATTATAGAGGAAGTGATGACTACTTACGGCTTGTCATCACATCTCTACTTAAGACGAGACAATTTCTACCTACAACGACCAAACATTTATGTCGAGCACACTTTATTTTACCCTGTCTCGTATACAACCATATTGTGGCGTGCACCTGAGACATTACCGTTTGATTTAACGCAATCACTACTACAACACATTTCGATACACACGTTCGACAGCACAATGCTCAGACAACCCACACTTCCAATTTACTTATCACATCCAACCAACACCACGTTTGATAACACACCTTTCTAACTAAACATATCTCGTCTTCCAAACACCCATCATATGTCACATAATTTACATTTCTCACTTAATCTAACCTACACCAACGACAAATACAAAAAAAATTAATATAGACTAACCCCTTAGCCGACTGTAGAAATTACCAAGCATGTTTTACGCTTTATTAAATTTACCACAGCTAACACACTACTTTACGACGAAGCGTTTTAACAAACACTTAATACATCCGTGACCAATCCCTACGACGCACAAATGGACCATTTCAGGCACATAAACACTTGTTGGCATTCCAATCGCAAACACATCTACACGTACCACTTTCTTCGCCATGAATTTCAAATTCGCATACAACATATTCACACATATATATATACACATGACAATGATAAATGTGCAAGTAAGTCAATCACATGGATTCAACCTGAACGAGTCCGCATGGCTCAGCATTTCGTCGAATGGGCAAGGTGCGAAGCGCGACTTTTGACGGTGGCTGTGATAACACACGAGTTTAGGGACTTGGCATATCGTCGACACCATGGACACAAAAACAGCAAGGATAGCGGGATGTCCGAGGGTCGACGACGCCACGGACGGGGCTGCGCAGCACAGTAAACATCCAGCGGGCATCATGGCATGTTGTCCACGACAAACTTCTCCACCCGAGCATTTCATCGAACACCCGCGAAGTGCCAACGTTGTGGGGCTGCGGGAGAGGGAGCTGAGCAGAGGCGTCACGCCATGGGGAGGGGATAGCAGAGCTGCTGCTGGGGGAGGATGAGAGGAGGCTGGCCAAGGTTGGAGCGTGCAGCTTGTTGTAGGAGGTGGAAGAAAGGGGGCGCTGCAGGGAAATGGGAGCGGCTGGAGGTTGAAGACAATGGAGAAGCGCTGCTCGCAGGGGGGAACGCCATGGGAGAGAGAGATAGACGAGCTGCTGAGAGGCGTTGGCTTCCTGCTGGCCGTGGAGCAGGGGACACGCCCAGGAGAAGGACAGGGAGCGTCGTCTGAAGCTTCTGCTTGCCTGCAGGGAGGCACGACTGCTCTCCATACCTGTAGGGCGAGCAACAGTAGGGGAAAGACCGGCCGTCGAGGTTGCTACCCCTGCACAAGGGAGGCTAGGGAGGAGGGTGCGCTGGAGAGGGAGAGCTGGGGGCTGCTGCTCTTGTGCGCTAGGGAGAAGGGGAGGACGCCATGGGAGCAGCTCGGCAGAGAGATTCTCTGCGCCATGAACCGGAGATAAGATGGTTGTGCGTGTGGGAGAGGAGGAAGAAGAGAGTGTCGGCTAGGGGGGTAGATGCAATTTTCCAAATTGGCAAGGGGAGGCACTTCTATTTATAGAGGAATCCTAGGGTTAGGGTTCCAAATGGGCTGGGTTGGGCTGGCCCAAAACACGAAATCGGGCTGCGCTAAATTATTTTTCGGAACAAAATGCTCCTGTGGAATTCGTCTCAACGGAGAATAGAGTGAAATAGAGTTCGGACGAACGGATGATTGAGCGATTAATTCGGCCGAGAGTCTAATTTTAATTCACTCGGAAATAACTCCTCGCGCATGATTCAAAAATAAATCGTCTTAAGATTTGATCGGCTTGGAGTTTAGTCGGAGAAGGCGAATCGTGATATTTTAAAATCGATGTCGATACGAGGTTTTGAGTTTGGTTCGAACATGAGATATTTGGCCGAGTCGGATAAAATTGATTAGAGGATGACATATTGAGAATTCCGGTTGGGAGTACGGACTCGGATTAAAATAGTCGGACATCGATCGAGGTTCGAGGAATTAGACTCGGGCCCAGATCAAATAACAGTCATCGAGAGTTTGATTAAATGAGCTTTAGATGAGATTTATAATTCGAGAATGATTTTCGAGTTTGCATTCGTTGAGAATAAAAGTTTTTAACAGGCTCCAAATTCGGCCTTCTGTGAGACTGAATAACTCCGAATTTGGTGAAATGTGAATGAAAAATCTGGATAATCAGAGACATACGCGAGCGAGAAATAGAAATTTTCACTAAGCATCCGAGATTAGGATAAATCTCCCGTCGTAACACGAAATTGACACCTGGGTGTCACACCAATCACCTTCCTGTGGAAGAGTGTCCATATTTAATTATGTTATACTTTGATAATGATACTTGTTAAGATATTGTGATCTGGATGATGTAATAAAGTTAATCTATTCTCTTTACGCCTTTATTGCATTGTCTTTTGATATATTACACTTGTGATGTCAACATATGTGTGGAAAATGGATCCTGGCACACATATGCTATGCATTCGGTTTTGCCCCCAAAACTGGGTCTGATACACGCCTTACACAAAAGATCTCGAATGAGCGTAGGAGTAAGGAGGGAATAGCAATACACACAAAAGTGAGAGTCGCAACACTAACATGCACACAAGACGAGAGCGAGCACATGAAAGCAGCACGTCGGAGTTATGAAAGGGAAATGTGCCCTTGGGCCATTTCTAAGTATTTTGGTGATCAAGTGCCAACACAAATGGTTTAATGTGAAACTATGCCAAATGGTGGAAGAAGTGCAAAGTCAACACAAAGGTATGATTCTAGACTTAGTACATTGGTTTTTGTGTACTAACATATTTGTCTAAGTGCTAGAATCAGAGAAAATTCAATTGGAAAAGACTTGGCTCGAGCAGCCAAGACTCAGCTCTGTCTGGGTGCACCGGACAGTGTCCGGTGGTGCACCGGATAGTGTCCGGTGCGCCAGGCTGGCGTCTGATCAACTGGCTGCTCTCGGGTCTCGACGGCGGCGTACGGCTATAAATCACCGGACTGTCCGGTGAGTCGGCTACGGCGAAGTCACCGCTCTCGGGAACCAAGTCAACAGCGTACGGCTATAATTCACCGGACTGTCCGGTGAGTCACCGGACTGTCCGGTGAGCCAACGGTCGGGCGCGCCAACGGTCGGCCGCGCAATCCGCGCGTTACGAGTGGCCGAGCCAACGGTCGGATGGGGGCACCGGACTGTCCGGTGTGCACCGGACAGTGTCCGGTGCGCCAACGGCTCCAAGTCTCCAATGGTCGGCTGCGCCAGAATAGGAAAGAAATCCGCACCGGACAGTGTCCGATGGTGCACCGGACTGTCCGGTGCGCCAGTCGACACAAGGCAAGAATTGCCTTCCTGGATTGCTCTCAACGGCTCCTAGCTGCCTTGGGGCTATAAAAGGGACCCCTAGGCGCATGAAGGAGTACACCAAGCATCCCTTGAGCATTCCTAAGCGCCAAGACATCATATTCGCGCATTCGATTCTTTGTGATAGCAACTAGAGCTCCATTTGAGTAGAGAACTCTTCGAGTTGTGTTAAGAGCTCGTGTTCTGACTTGTGTGCGTATTGTTGATCTGATTTTGTGTCTTGTGTGTGTTGCTCATCCCATCCTTACTTCCGTGATTCTTTGTGATAATCAAATTGTAAGGGCGAGGGGCTCCAAGTAATGGAGATTCCTCGCAAGCGGGATATAGTGAAACGAAAGAAAAACACCGTGGTATTCAAGTGGGTCTTTGGACCGCTTGAAAGGGGTTGAGTGCAACCCTCGTCCATTGGGACGCCACAACGTGGAGTAGGCAAGTGTTGGACTTGGCCGAACCACGGGACAAACCACTGTGCCTCTCTGTGTTGATCTCTTTGTGGTTATTGTGTTTTGCAAGAACTCATCTCTAGCCACTTGGCTTCATTGCGCTAAACACTTAATCAAGTTTGTGGCTTCGAGTTTTAAGTTTTTACAGGATCACCTATTCACCCCCCCTCTAGGTGCTCTCAATTGGTATCAGAGCCGTTCTCTTCACGAAAGGGACTAATCGTCCGAAGAGATGGATCCCAAGGGCAAGGGGATGGTGATCAACAACGACAAGGAGAAGGAGTCCTTCATCAATGAGCCAAAAGACGACAAGCCCACCGACTCGGGCTCAAGTCATAAGAAGAAGGACGGGAAGAAGAAGAGACGTATTAAGAAGATTGTCTACTACGACGACAGCGACGAGTCTTCTTCTTCCCAAAAGGGCGACGACGACAACGACTATGAGAAAAAGAAGACGGTTAACTCGGACTTCTCTTTTGATTACTCTCGTATTCCACAAAGTTCCAATGCTCGTTTGATTTCCATTCCCCTTGGTAAACCTCCTCACTTTGATGGAGAGGACTACGGATTTTGGAGTCACAAAATGCGTAGCCACTTGTTCTCTCTCCATCCAAGTATATGGGAGATAGTAGAAAATGGAATGCAATTTGATAGTACGTATAGTCCCATGTTCATCAATGAACAAATTCATAAAAATGCACAAGCTACTACTATTGTTTTAGCGTCATTGTGCAGGGATGAATACCATAAGGTGAGTGGCTTGGATAACGCCAAGCAGATTTGGGACACCCTCAGGATCTCTCATGAGGGAAATGACGTCACCATGCTCACCAAGATGGAGTTGGTGGAGGGCGAACTTGGGAGATTCGCAATGATCAGGGGAGAGGAGCCAACCCAAACATACAACAGGCTCAAGACCCTCGTCAACAAAATAAGGAGCTATGGAAGCACGCGATGGATGGACCATGACGTCGTCCGCCTAATGCTAAGGTCTTTCACTGTCCTTGATCCACATCTTGTAAACAATATTCGTGAAAATCCTAGGTACACCAAGATGTTGCCCGAAGAAATACTTGGAAAGTTCGTAAGCGGGCGGATGATGATCAAGGAGGCAAGATACGTCGATGAGGCGTTAAATGGTCCAATTCATGAGCCTCAAGCCATTGCTCTCAAGGCAACAAATAGCAAGGAGGCGCTACCTAGCAAGGTGGCACAGGTTGAGGCGGCGGGGCTCAATGAGGAAGAAATGGCCCTCATCATCAAGCGCTTCAAGACGGCGCTAAAGGGCCACAAGGAGCATCCCAAAAAGAACAAGACGAAAGGAAAGTGCTCCTGCTTCAAGTGCGGTAAGGTTGGTCACTTTATTGCTAATTGTCTCGATAATGATAGTGACCAGGATCAAGAAAAAAGAGGGAAAAGAAAAAGACTTACAAGAAGGCTAAAGGCGAGGCACACCTTGGGAAAGAGTGGGACTCGGATTGTTCCTCGTCCGACTCCGACGACGAAGGACTCGCTGCCACCGCCTTCAACAAATCATCCCTCTTCCCCAACGAGCATCACACCTGCCTCATGGCAAGGGAAAAGAAGGTAAGCACTCATAATACTAGTACTTACGCTTCTTCAAGTGAAGATGAATCTAGTGATGATGAAATTGACTATGCATGCTTATTCAAAGGTTTAGATAGAACCAAAATTGATAAAATCAATGAATTAATTGATGCTTTAAATGAGAAGAATAGGTTGTTAGAAAAGCAAGAGGACCTTTTATATGAAGAACATGATAAATTTGTTAGTGCGCAAAATTCTCTTGCTCTAGAAGTTAAAAGAAATGAAGTGCTTTCATGTGAATTGTCTACATGCCATGAATCAATCTCTAGCTTAAAAAGTATAAATGATGACTTGAGTGCTAAGTTAGAAATAGCCAATAAATCAACCTCTTGTGTAGAACATGTTGTGATTTGCAATAGGTGTAAAGGTTTTAATGTTGATGCTTGTAGTGAACACCTAGTTCCTATTTCTAAATTAAATGATGAAGTGGCTAGTCTTAATGCTCAACTTAAGACTAGCAAAAATGAATTTGATAAGTTAAAATTTGCAAGGGATGCCTATACTATTGGTAGACATCTCTCAATTAAGGATGGACTTGGCTTTAAGAGTGAAGCCAAGAACTTAACAAGTCATAAGGCTCCCATTTCCACTAAGGAAAAAGGGAAGGCTCCTATGACTAGTAGCAATCAAAAGAATCATGCCTTCATTTATAGTGATAGGAAATTCTCTAGAAATACTTGTAGGAATTATTCTTATGATTCACATGCTATAATTGCTTCTAGTTCTTGTATGCATGGTAGAAATATGGCTATGAAAGATTCTAGAAATGTTCATTATGATAGGAGTTGTAATGCGTTTAACTCTCATGCCATGATTGCCTCGAGTTCAAACTTTAATGGTAGATCTAGGAAGAATGTTATGTCTCATGCTCCTAGAAAAGTATATAATGGATATACCACTGTCTTTCATGCTTGCAATGCTAAGTTTATTCTTTCATGTAAAAATAAAAAGGTGATTGCTAAAAAGGTGGGAGCCAAATGTAAGGGAGATAAAACTTGCATTTGGGTTCCTAAGACTATTGTCACTAACCTTGTAGGACCCAACAAGAGTTGGGTACCTAAGACCCAAGCCTAATTTGCCTTGCAGGTTTATGCATCCGGGGGATCAAGCTGGATTATCGACAGCGGATGCACAAACCACATGACGGGGGAGAAGAAGATGTTCACCTCCTACGTCAAGAATAAAGATTCCCAAGATTCAATTATATTCGGTGATGGGAATCAAGGCAAGTTTAAAGGCTTAGGTAAACAAGTGGGAAGTGCTCATCACATCAAGAACGTGATGACTACATCAAGACCCCTGGAGCTACTGCATATGGACCTCTTCGGACCCGTCGCCTACCTTAGCATCGGGGGAAGTAAGTATGGTTTAGTAATTGTTGATGATTTTTCCCGCTTCACTTGGGTATTCTTTTTGTAGGATAAATCTAAAACCCAAGGGACCCTCAAGCGCTTCCTAAGGAGAGCTCAAAATGAGTTTGAGCTCAAGTTGAAGAAGATAAGGAGCGACAACGGGTCCGAGTTCAAGAACCTTCAAGTGGAGGAGTACCTTGAGGAGGAAGGAATCAAGCACGAGTTCTCCGCTCCTTACACACCATAGCAAAATGGTGTGGTAGAGAGGAAGAACCGGACGCTCATAGACATGGCGAGGACGATGCTTGGAGAATTCAAGACGCCCGAGCGGTTTTGGTCGGAAGCTGTGAACACGGCTTGCCACGCCATAAACCGAGTCTATCTCCATCGCCTCCTCAAGAAGACATCATACGAGCTTCTAACCGGTAACAAACCCAACGTTTCATATTTTCGAGTTATTGGGAGTAAATGCTATATTCTGGTGAAGAAAGGTAGAAATTCAAAATTTGATCCCAAAGCTGTAGAAGGGTTTTTGTTAGGTTATGACTCAAATACAAAGGCGTACAGAGTCTTCAACAAATCATCGGGTTTGGTTGAAGTCTCTAGCAACGTTGTATTTGATGAGACTAATGGCTCTCCAAGAGAGCAAGTTGAGCTTGATGATGTAGATGAGGATGATGTTCCAACGGACGCGATTCATACCATGGCGATTCGAGACGTGCGACCGCAGGAACTCAAGGAGCAAGATCAACCTTCTTCCTCAATGATGGTGCACCCCCAACTCAAGATGATGAATAGGTTTCTCAAGAAGAGTCGTGTGATCAAGAGGGAGCATAGGATGTCCAAGTTGAAGAGGAAGAAGCACCACAGGCCCCTCCAACTCAAGTTCGAGCGATGATTCAAAGGAACCATCCCGTCGACCAGATTTTGGGTGACATTAGCAAGGGAGTAACCACTCGCTCTAGATTAGCTAATTTCTGTGAGCATTACTCTTTTGTCTCTTCTATTGAGCCTTTCAGGGTAGAAGAGGCCTTGCTAGATCCGGACTGGTGTTGGCCATGCAGGAAGAGCTCAACAACTTCAAGCGTAATGAAGTTTGGACACTGGTGCCGCGTCCCAAGCAAAATGTTGTGGGAACCAAGTGGGTGTTCCGCAACAAACAGGACGAGCACGGGGTGGTGACGCGGAACAAGGCTCGACTTGTGGCAAAAGGTTATGCCTAAGTCGCAGGTTTGGACTTTGAGGAGACTTTTGCTCCTGTGGCTAGGCTAGAGTCGATTCGTATGTTGTTAGCCTATGCCACTAACCATTCTTTCAGGTTGTTCCAAATGGACATGAAGAGCGCTTTCCTCAACGGGCCAATCAAGGAGGAGGTGTACGTGGAGCAACCCCCTGGCTTTGAGGATGAATAGTACCCCGACCACATGTGTAAGCTCTCTAAGGCGCTCTATGGATTTAAGCAAGCCCCAAGAGCATGGTATGAATGCCTTAGGGACTTTTTAATTACTAATGCTTTCAAGGTTGGGAAAGCCGATCCAACTCTTTTCACTAAGACATGTGATGGTGACTTATTTGTGTGCCAAATTTATGTCGATGACATAATATTTGGTTCTACTAACCAATAGTCTTGTGAAGAGTTTAGCAGGGTGATGACTCAAAAGTTTGAGATGTCGATGATGGGCGAGTTGAACTACTTCCTTGGGTTCCAAGTGAAGCAACTCAAGGATGGCACTTTCATTTCCCAAACAAAGTATACGCAAGACTTCCTCAAGCAATTTGGGATGAAGGACGCCAATCCCGCAAAGACTCCAATGGGAACTGACGGACACGTCGACCTCAACAAAGGAGGTAAGTCCGTTGATCAAAAAGCATACCGGTCCATGATAGGTTCCTTGCTTTATTTATGTGCTAGTAGACCGGATATTATGCTTAGTGTATGCATGTGCGCTAGATTTCAATCCGATCCAAGGGATTGTCACTTAGTGGCCGTGAAGCGAATTCTTAGATATTTAGTCGCTACGCCTTGCTTCGGGATCTGATATCCAAAGGGGTCTACCTTTGACTTAATTGGATATTCAGACTCTGATTATGCTGGATGTGAGGTCGATAGGAAGAGTACATCAGGGACGTGCCAATTTCTAAGAAGGTCCCTGGTGTCGTGGAGTTCTAAGAAACAAACCTCTGTTGCCCTATCCACCGCTGAGGCCGAGTACGTTACAGCAGGACAGTGTTGCGCTCAACTACTTTGGATGAGGCAAACCCTCTGGGACTTTGGCTACAATCTGAGCAAAGTCCCACTCCTATGTGACAATGAGAGTGCTATCCGTATGGCGGACAATCCTGTTGAGCACAGCCGCACAAAGCACATTGACATCCGACATCACTTTTTGAGAGACCACCAGCAAAAGGGAGATATCAAAGTGTTTTATATTAACACCGAGAACCAGCTAGCCGATATCTTTACCAAGCCTTTAGATGAAAAGACCTTTTGCAGGCTGCGTAGTGAGCTAAATGTCTTAGATTCGCGGAACTTGGATTGATGTGTAGCATACATGTGTATTATGCTTTGATCATGTTCCCTTATGCATTTTGTTTATTTATGGTGCTCAAGTTGTACAAACTCTCCTCGGACCTCAAAAGTCCATGTGTGAGTGATGCACATATTTAGGGGGAGATGTGCTACAACTTGACCCTTTGATACTAACCATATGTTTGAGCTTGCTTGATTTAGTCTCAAAGGTGGATTGAAAGGGAAAAGGTGAACTTGGACCATGCAAGACTTCCACTGCACTCCGATGAGAGGGTAACTCACTCCAAGTTCAACTCCATATTCTTATTGCCGTTGTACTCTTATTTGAAGATTTTGGTGAGGCAATGGGGTTTAGGGGCCAAGATTGATCCCGTTTTGGTGCTTGATGCCAAAGGGGGAGAAAATAAGGCCAAAGCAAGAAATGGATCAGCTACCACTTGAGAATTTTGAAAATAGTAGAGTAGAGTTTTGTCAAAATACTCTAGTAGAGTTTTGTCAAAATACTCTTATTGTCTCTTAGTGCTAAAAGTCTGTCTCTTGTGGGGAGAATGCTTGATTATGGGAAAAAGGGGAAGTTTTTGAATCTTTGATCAATTTCTATTGGAATACCTCTCTTTATGTCTCAACAAGTGAGTTTGACTTAGAGATAGGAAATTGAGTTTGATTTTCAAAAAAAACCAAGTGGTGGCAAAGAATGATCCAAATATGCCAAATTTGAATCAAAACAAATTTGTGCTCTCATTTGCATTGTTGTTGCACTTCCTTTAGTTGCTTTTTGTTGTGTTGGCATAAATCACCAAAAAGGGGGAGATTGAAAGGGAAATGTGCCCTTGGGCCATTTCTAATTATTCTGGTGATCAAGTGCCAACACAAATGGTTTAATGTGAAACTATGCCAAATGGTGGAAGAAGTGCAAAGTCAACACAAAGGTATGATTCTAGACTTAGTACATTGGTTTTTGTGTACTAACACATTTGTCTAAGTGCTAGAATCAGAGAAAATTCAATTGGAAAAGACTTGGCTCGAGCAGCCAAGACTCAGCTCAGTCTGGGTGCACCGGACAGTGTCCGGTGCGCCAGGCTGGCGTCTGATCAACTAGCTGCTCTCGGGTCTCGACGGCGGCGTACGGCTATAAATCACCGGACTATCCGGTGGTGCACCAGACAGTGTCCGGTGAGTCGGCTACGGTGAAGTCGCCACTCTCGAGAACCAAGTCAACAGCGTACGGCTATAATTCACCGGACTGTTCGGTGAGCCAACGGTCGGGCGTGCCAACGGTCGGCCGTGCAATCCGCGCGTGACGCGTGGCCGAGCCAACGGTCGGATGGGGGCACCGGACTGTCCGGTGTGCACCGGACAGTGTCCGGTGCGCCAACGGCTCCAAGTCTCCAACGGTCGGCTGCGCTAGAATAGGAAAGAAATCCGCACCGGACAGTGTTCGGTGGTGCACCGGACAGTGCCCGGTGGTGCACCGGACTGTCCGGTGCGCCAGTCGACAGAAGGCAAGAATTGCCTTCCTGGATTGCTCTCTACGGCTCCTAGCTGCCTTGGGGCTATAAAAGGGACCCCTAGGCGCATGAAGGAGTACACCAAGTATCCCTTGAGGATTCCTAAGCACCAAGACTTCATATTCGCGCATTCGATTCTTTGTTATAGCAACTAGAGCTCCATTTGAGTAGAGAACTCTTCGAGTTGTGTTAAGAGCTCGTGTTGTGACTTGTGTGCGTATTGTTGATCAGATTTTGTGTCTTGTGTGTGTTGCTCATCCCATCCTTACTTCCGTGATTCTTTGTGATAATCAAATTGTAAGGGCGAGAGGCTCCAAGTTGTGGAGATTCCTCGCAAGCGGGATATAGTGAAACGAAAGCAAAACATTGTGGTATTCAAGTGGGTCTTTGGACCGCTTGAAAGGGGTTGAGCGCAACCCTCGTCCGTTGGGACGCCACAACGTGGAGTAGGCAAGTGTTGGACTTGGCCGAACCACCGGATAAACCACTGTGCCTCTCTGTGTTGATCTCTTTGTGGTTATTGTGTTTTGCAAGAACTCATCTCTAGCCACTTGGCTTCATTGCACTAACACTTAATCAAGTTTGTGGCTTTGAGTTTTAAGTTTTTACAGGATCACCTATTCACCCCCCCTCTAGGTGCTCTCAAGTTACAACTTAGAAAAGTGCTCGAATCTCTATTATAGTGAAACAAATGTGCGAATGCGAGGTCCCGGCGTCTTAGGATGTTAAGGAGGTGCTTAGTGTACTGTTCCATGCTCCTAGGGGTCCCTTTTATAGCCCCAAGGCAGCTAGGAGCCGTTGGAGCTCCATTTGGATGGCAATAGTTGCCTTCTGTCCGTGGGCGCACCTGGAGTCCAGTGCCCCACCGGACAGTGAACAGTGCGCGGTCTCCTTCCTTTTCTGGCAAAGCCAGCCATTGCAGCCATGCCCCGTTGGCACACCGGACTGTTTGGTGCGGCCTAGTGATCGTTGGCGAGGTCCACGCGTCGCCCGCTAATTGCGCTGCCGACCGTTAGTGAGGGCGCGGCTGGCACACCGGACAGTCTGGTGAATTATAGTCGCGACTTCCCCAACTTTTCCAGAGAGCAGCGACTTCATCGCGCGCGCCAGCCTGAGCACCGGACATTTTGGTGCACCGCAGGCTGGTGCAAGTCTGGCTGGACTAAGCCAAACTTCTTCAATCCATTTTCTCTTGTTATTTGTCAAGGTTCCTAGCACTTAGAGGAATATGTTAGTACCAAAAAAACATGTGGCAGAACCTCCAAGTTATTAGGCCCACATGCACCTGTCCTTGTCCCGAAGACCTCAGACGACCATGCATGTGCACCAGATAACTCAACAGGATCTGTCCGATTGCCCCAAGGACATCGGATAAACCACTTTCAACCAGAACCGCGGGATTAAGTAACACAAATCACACACACAACATTTTTGCAGCGGAAATTTTATTACCAAATTTTACAGGTTACAAAAAAAATTACATTATTTTATCGGAGTGATTACAAAAGTATAGGTTTGAAATATATGCTAGCCCAAGCGACCATCCTCAGTAAGAAGTATAAGGGAGTTACTTAGACTTATAAGAAGGCCGAGCCCACCGGCACTTAACACCATCACAGCAGCACAAGGTTAGAACCTGAAAAACAACAGGGAATAAAACCCTGAGTACGGAATTACTCAGCAAGACTTACCCGACTAAAGAAAAGACTCTCAAGGGTATGCTGGCTAGAGGGATTCAAGGTATGGCTTATCAAGAATCAAAGACTCTGTTTTGCAGAAAAGCTTACTACGACTAGATCCTTATAATCCAATTTTATTGTCAGGTTAGGTAAAGTTACCTGCATCTAGAGTTCTGTCTACCCTAGTTCAAACACTTGACCTGCACTAGCCAATTTCTTAACAACCCTTAATCTTTACTGGAGTTCTGCGTATAAGTCAGTGACCAAGTCTCCATAACCGCGGAGGTACGGCGATCCGAATCGATTATACTCAGCTGAGGATCTCCAATCACACGACATATGTAGCACTTAACCCTTGCATATGTCAACCCGCCACCGGGATTCTTAAGACCAGATCAGGTTCACGCAAACCGAGAGCACAGATACACCACCGTCCAGCCTCTTGCTAACGGAGGGTACACGCTACTCTCGCCACCGCTCCACGCCCATTTCGTGTTATCTTATTCTGGCCTTAGTCTGCCCGAGGCAAGGCTTACCCATGACGAGGCATGTGACCAGTTAAAGGGTCCTCGGTCAGTAGGCCTACATCGACACGGTCCTTAATCGACTCAGACAGAGACACTACACCGAGACTCTCTTCTCGTGCAAGTCACCCGCCCGGTCTCAGCTTAATCATTTCAAACCCAAAGTCTGGTACCTGGCAGAGGTACATCTTTTCCGATGTTGAACCCATCAAGGCCTTTGACAGATTCACCATCAAGTTTTATTTTTGAAAACATCCCACCCACTTTTGCCACATCATCTTTTGTGAAAACAAAACATTTTGTTTTTCTAAAGCAAGGCTAAGCATCAAAAATCTTTTGTAAAACGGTGATCAAGGAAGGTAATCAAATTCAAGGAAGGTAATGCAGGAATTGTTTTAGCAATCAACTTCTATCACCTAATGCATCAAGCAAGTGAAAAAGGATTTTAAAACACAAGGAGGTGGCAAATGCACCGAGGCTTGCCTGAGTAACACTAGGTTAGTGTTGTTAGGTGACATCCGCTTGACGAGTATTCTTCGACCGAGCACTTGCTTGATTTAACCATCTTCAGGTTGATTCATCAGCTTTAGCTGGCAGATTAGCCCGCGCTTGGGGTCGACTTGGTTCTTCTTCCGCATCGCGCGATTAATTAACGTACCTGAATGAAATGCATTATGCACATGAATGCATAGCACTGACTTCACTGCAGAACTAAAATTCCTCGCATGAAATGTCGATAGCGCCTACAGGCAAAACATTAAAAATTACTAAGCAAATAACTCTAGCTTACCAGCATCAAATGTGACTCAATACTCGTAAGAATGCTGATAAGTCTTGGCTTGGGCTTGTCGTCGAACATCAGACGAGAGTTGTGCGGCTTCGCTTTCTTCTTCATCTAACTCCATCTTTCCATATCGAGCGCTTGCAACCATCACACAATATCAACAGCTAGTAATTTAACTCAAAATTTCCAAAAACACTGGCGCTCACCAGTTCACTTTATTTTACCGAGCAGGTGGCGTACGAACTTGACCCTAGGCTTAGACGCAAGCTGTAGCAGAGTAGGACGAGGCTAGAGGTCCGAAGTGGCGCCGCGTGGTGGAGATCGACAGCCGTGTGTTGACGAGTGCACGGAGTCTTACAGAACCATGATGCTGAAAATGGCATGGTAATGAGCGAACACGTGGTCGAGTGACGACAAGGTGTCGAAATGCTGTGAGGCAACGGCATGGTCGACCGTCGGCCGCACGGTCAAATTTGGAGATGAGTGCGCATAAGATGACTAGGAGAAGCGGTCGAGTACAACAACGCAGAGTCTCACGGTGGTGATGAGCTCGGCAAGAGACAAGGACCGGGCGATGACATCCGCGACTGTGCACGGGAAAGCCGATGAACTCCACGAATCAGGGGCAACCCGGCGCGACGATGGTTCAGCAGATAACTGTGACCAGAACTGGACACGACAAAAGGAGCCCAGGGAGGCGCGAGAGCGTGGCAATCAGAGCCATGGCGCACGCGAGTCCTGGCAGCATGCCGGTGAGCTCAAGATAGCAACCACGACCAACACGGCCGGAGGTCACAGGCAGAGAACGACGGCGGTCGGCGCTATAGGGAAGCAGGGACGCGCACCAAAATCCCGGGCGCGATGGCGGCCTAGGCCAGAACTGCCCGCGGCCAGGAGGTCTGCGCGACCAACATGGCCGGCCGAGGCGAGCACAGCACGGGGTCGGACCAGGGAACTCTGGCCAACAGTGGGATGCGCGGTTGGGGAAGATGGAGCGCGTATCCATGGGCGAGCTGGAGGAACGCCGCGCGCAGGAAAACACGACGGCGGCCGCCATGGCTGGGAAACAAGATGTAGAGTAGGGTGATGATGGCAGCGCCGAGACACCCAAGGCGCAGAGGGGCTACGAAAATGCAATGTCCGAGCAAGAGGAAAGGAGCTAAGCGATGGAATGGTGAAGAGCTGGACGCCTGAGTATCGGATGGCTAGGAAACAGTGTGAAACATCGAGCACACCAATTAGAGGGGCTCGGCTAACAAACCAGGCTGCCGGCAAAGTGAGCTAAGACGAGTGAGATGAGCAGCAAGGGATGGAAGGAAGCGACGTCTGAATTGCAGGAACGAGCAGCAAGACAGTCGGCTGGAGATTTTCAGATAAGGAAACCAGCTGAGTGGTGGGATATTATGCACAACGGCGGTGGGATATTTCTAAACAGTGAACGGTGGATAAGAATGCTACAGAAAGAAACGAGATAATTCTAGAGAAAATGAATGTGCTCGTAGTACAGAAGAGGAGCAAGCCATATGGGATAAAAATGAGAAGCACGAGCACAAGCAAAATTTCTAGGAGCTAGCTAGCGTGAGAGAGAAAAGTAAATAAAGGTTTTCTTCTTTCCTTTAAAGACCTCACGTATGGATAAATATAGATTCTAGAATTGTGGTCTAAAAGATATATAAAAGAGTCGAATCAAAATGAGATTGACCATAATATTTGGCTACAATTTGATTTGGTAAATTCTTCAAGGTTAGATGAATTTTTACCCGTTATTTATATCTGAAGATTTGGATTGAGACAAGAAACACACGAACCGAACTACACGGATACATATTTCATTTTCCGGATTTGGCAAATCAAATTATTTAACAGTTGCTTATATCCGAAGATTTGGATCTAGGTGAGAAACGACAGACCGAAATGAACTGATTTCGGCACTGATAATTTGTTCTACGTGATTCGACCGAAATTAGCCGAAACCCAAATCCACTAATGTATACGCGATTTCGTCGCCAAAACAGCATGCGGACGGATAAATTGTATCCTAACCTCGCGCACGATTTCTCTCAGACAACGCGCGATACAGATTATTTTGCCCCGAACATTTTAGTTGTCGAGTTCAAATTAATTTGTCTGGGACAAAAATCATCCGAGTGGTTCGAGCTTCCGAATTCGTATTCGCGCGAGCGATGAATTTTAAATAATCACCGGACGCACCGATTTTCAGAACAAATATGTTCCGAACAACACGAAAATTTAGGATGAGCCCCGACCAATAAAAATAAAAACGACATCGCACTCGCGACGGACAAAACAAATGCGATATTAAAATCGTGATAGGCGGAAATAATTAAAATTTAGTATCTGTTTTTTTCCACCGATATTACGTGCTTAAATCCATACTCGTTGTCGAGCGGAATATAAACACCTGGGGTGTTACAGCCCTCCCCCCTTAAAAGAATCTCGTCCCGAGATTCGGAGCGAAAGACTTTTAAGAGTAGAGAAGCATGTAACCCAGTCCATATCAGCGATAACCCTAAGACAGTTTCAAGCAAAGGCGAGTGTCTCAGGATGTTGTTTCTCTAGCGGACATAACATGTATCGACTTAAGCTAATTTAGATATGTCCACCATTAGAGACGATATCTGCCAGAGGAACACATAAGGTTCCGTGTGCAGTTTGCTTTTTCTGATGACACTGTATTATCTGAGTCTATTGGGCGAGCAGTAAATACGCAATTTTACCCAAACAGAATCAGATGCACCATCTTGGGTAAAACACACAGAAAGAGGTTTACCAACAAGTGGTTACAGTAAGTTCATAGCACACAAGGCGAGTGTGGATGTCGAATACTGTCGTGGTTAACATGTGGCTAACCCGAGAATTCAAATCCACGAAAGATGGTATAGATTCGAGAGATTCACCAGCGGAGGGATCTGCAAATGCGGACTTTACAACCAGTCCATTTTATCCAGCACTGATCATGGCTCGACTGGATCACACATGCTGGAAAAGCACACCTGAAGCGATCGAGGCATGACTAGAGCGATGATTAGGTGGTTATTAGTCAGCTTAATCTTGAGTCTTGAAAGTACTTTCTTCGAATGAGTTGAACCAAAGTGAGTTTAGATAACTTGACAAAACAATCTCTAAACTCAACCTTTGTTCATTGAGCAGTTACAAGTTAGTAAAACCAACTTGTTGAACTACTTTTGACATTGAGTAGGTCCTCTCAGTATCATCGGTAAGCCAAGGGTTGAGACTTCACTCATACTAACAGTTGATCATGCACTTGGGCAGTAATCCATTTGGTTAGGTTGTTCATCCGTTTCTTTATGCGAGATGAATCATCCACTTGGTTAGGGAATACTTGGATTAAATAAGAGGGCGAATGAACAAACTCCTGCATCTCAGCAGCAGGGCAAAGTCAATCTCCAATTTGAGAGCTAATCAGTTGCTTTCCAACACTAAAAAGCTCCAAGGCTTCACCTTTACAAGAAGGATGTAAAGGGAACTTGTATAAGTAGTCACTACCAAGATCAAAACAAATAAGACCACGCATGAAAGTGGTATGCTCTTTTGATCCAGCGAAGATGACAGATGTGGGTTGGTCACTTCGACAAACAACACCGAGATCGTTTCAAGGAAGAGATCTTCGGGAGATAACACATCAGTGTAGTTCCATAATGGATCATGACTAGAGACCTTGATACCAGCATCCGACGAGTAGCACAACCCTGTGTGCGCATTCACAGGAGGCTCTCAGTTTCGCTGCGGCACCATAAGTCCTTGATCGTGACACCACTACCGAACTGGCACCAATAATGAATCTCACGTAGCAAAAATAGATTGTGCCAAGATAACGCATTGACATAGTCTCATAATGGATTACAACTACTAACTGTGATACCAGCGCATGCTGAGTAGCACAACCATGTGTGCGCACACACAGAAGGCCCTCGGTTTCGTCACGGCACCACCGGTTTTAGTCATAACACCATTATCAAACATAACCAATAAGAAATCTCGCACATCACAAATAGACTGGGCAAGGGTGATAATATACAAAGAGATACTCCTCATGTATGAATAGTTACAGGTAGAGAGCCAAATAGATCATGGCCCGAGGAAATGAACAGGGCATGGCCATAACCTAAACTGGGTGGTGAGAGAGTACGATGGAAGACTGTTAATTCAGCCACAAGCATATTTCTATGCACATCGTAGAGATCACAAGGTCAAGGATTAGTATCTGTCTAGACGCGGAGGGAAAACAATTAGAAGATTAAGTTGGTATGCCTTTGATAAATATGAAGAAACCAAAGGCATCAAACTTCAAGAAAACGGTCGGACATGTCTTTCCTAGGTTAGGTTGATAAAACAACATGGCGATCCTTAAGAATAGGCAAACTGGATAAAGGATATCAGCTTGTGTCAATTGAACAAAGGGATGGTTTAGGATGGAGACATGACTCGAGATTCTTGTTTCAAATCCGAGTACACTTTATGTCCAATAAGGGAAATTATCTAGGCATTTATTTGTATGTGTTTGGTCATGAAATGATAACGGAAAAATCAACTTTGGGTCATGGCTCACTAACTAAGAACATGGCCTAATTTCCGATTTAGGCAAACAAGTCACTAACCTTCTATCGGCACATTAAGTACAAGGGCAAACACATAAAACACCCTAAGAGATCACCTAAAGAATGAAGGACACCTATTTCATCGAAGTTCATAATTCAGCATTACACCACATTATCTACAATCAATGGTTACTGGAATAAGGATGAGAGAAGCATTTTGGGTGTATAGGTGAAAAACATGATGCAGCAATCAGGATGCATGCTCGTCCTACACGTCCTCACGAGTTTTTGCCAATCTAATGTGGCAATAGCGTTCTATATCGGTGGCATATGTTCTCTCTCGATATTTTGCTAATCGTCAGCTACACATACGTTTTCGAGGTTAGTGTACCTGCAGAAAAATCCATCACAGCCCAATTCCCAATGATGCAAGTCACACATGACAGTTTATCACAGTTTATACTCCATATATTGCTATATGGAGGCCAGCTCATCATTAAGCGTCGAGCCACGCATAGGCGCCGTTGCCACACTTTAACCATAGGGCAACACATTATGGTAACTCACCTTCTTACCTGAGCGTAGGTGTGTCGTTGCAAGTACATTACACTTCTCAGTATTCCCATGTTTGTATACCCACACACATCCATGGGGTACTGAATTCCCAGAAAAGTAAATACTCCACAGTGTAGCCTTCATATATACATATGTAAAACATGTATATAATCAAGCGCCACAATTAAGCACTTCCCTAGACCGACGGTTGTTCGGTCATGCTCTCACATCTCACCTTACCTTGAGCGTCGATCCATTCAAAACTGAATGGCCTTAAAAATAACAATACACATGTATGCAATACCCACCCGGTTGTGGGTTAGTGGTTTTGAACTAAGCCACCTGATAGTCCTTAACTTAGGGCTTAATAAAGGATGTCGCTAGCATTATAGTTTTTCAAAACTGTTTTTCAAAGCCAACCAATGTTTTTAGTCGAAAATAGGCTTTTCAAACCAAAACTTTTGTTTTGAAAATATGTATGTGACCGTATATACTTAATCCAGCTCCGATACCAGCCTTTGGCAGAACCTCCAAGTTATTAGGCCCACATGCACCTGTCCTTGTCCCAAAGACCTCAGACGACCATGCATGTGCACCAGATAACTCAACAGGATCTATCCGATTGCCCCAAGGACATCGGATAAACCACTTTCAACCAGAACCGCGAGATTAAGTAACACAAATCACACACACAACATTTTTGCAGCAGAAATTTTATTACCAAATTTTACAGGTTACAAAAAAATTTTACATTATTTTATCGGAGTGATTACAAAAGTATAGGTTTGAAATATATGCTAGCCCAAACGACCATCCTCAGTAAGAAGTATAAGGGAGTTACTTAGACTTATAAGAAGGCCGAGCCCACCAGCACTTAACACCATCACAGCAGCACAAGGTTAGAACCTGAAAAACAACAAGGAATAAAACCCTGAGTACGGAATTACTCAGCAAGACTTACCCGACTAAAGAAAAGACTCTCAAGGGTATGCTGGCTAGAGGGATTCAAGGTATGGCTTATCAAGAATCAAAGACTCTTTTTGCAGAAAAGCTTACTACGAGTGGATCCTTATAATCCAATTTTATTGTCAGGTTAGGTAAAGTTACCTGCATCTAGAGTTCTGTCTACCCTAGTTCAAACACTTGACCTGCACTAGCCAATTTCTTAACAACCCTTAATCTTTACTGGAGTTCTACGTATAAGTCAGTGACCAAGTCTCCATAACCGCGGAGGTACGGCGATCCGAATCGATTATACTCAGCTGAGGATCTCCAATCACACGACATATGTAGCACTTAACCCTTGCATATGTCAACCTGCCATCGGGGTTCTTAAGACCAGATCAGGTTCACGCAAACTGAGAGCACAGATACACCACCGTCCAGCCTCTTGCTATGGAGGGTACACGCTACTCTCGCCACCGCTCCACGCCCATTTCGTGTTATCTTATTCTGGCCTTAGTCTGCCCGAGGCAAGGCTTACCCATGACGAGGCATGTGACCAGTTAAAGGGTCCTCGGTCAGCAGGCCTACATCGACACGGTCCTTAATCGACTCAGACGGAGACACTACACTGAGACTCTCTTCTCGTGCAAGTCACCCGCCCGGTCTCAGCTTAATCATTTCAAACCCAAAGTCTAGTACCTGGCAGAGGTACATCTTTTCCGATGTTGAACCCATCAAGGCCTTTGACAGATTCACCATCAAGTTTTATTTTTGAAAACATCCCACCCACTTTTGCCACATCATCTTTTGTGAAAACAAAACATTTTGTTTTTCTAAAGCAAGGCTAAGCATCAAAAATCTTTTGTAAAACGGTGATCAAGGAATGTAATCAAATTCAAGGAAGGTAATGCAGGAATTGTTTTAGCAATCAACTCCTATCACCTAATGCATCAAGCAAGTGAAAAAGGTTTTTAAAACACAAGGAGGTGGCAAATGCACCAGGGCTTGCCTGAGTAACACTAGGTTAGTGTTGTTAGGTGACATCCGCTTGACGAGTATTCTTCGACCGAGCACTTGCTTGATTTAACCATCTTCAGGTTGATTCATCAGCTTCAGCTGGCAGATTAGCCCGCGCTTGCGGTCGACTTGGTTCTTCTTCCGCATCGTGCGATTAGTTAACGTACCTGAATGAAATGCATTATGCACATGAATGCATAGCACTGACTTCACTGCAGAACTAAAATTCCTCGCATGAAATGCCGATAGCGCCTACAAGCAAAACACTAAAAATTACTAAGCAAATAACTCTAGCTTACCAGCATCAAATGTGACTCAATACTCGTAAGAATGCTGATGAGTCTTGGCTTGGGCTTGTCGTCGAACATCAGACGAGAGTTGTGCGGCTTCGCTTTCTTCTTCATCTAACTCCATCTTTCCATATCGAGCGCTTGCAACCATCACACAATATCAACACCTAGTAATTTAACTCAAAATTTCCAAAAACACTGGCGCTCACCAGTTCACTTTATTTTACCGAGCAGGTGGCGTACGAACTTGACCCTAGGCTTAGACGCAAGCTGTAGCAGAGTAGGACGAGGCTAGAGGTCCGAAGTGGCGCCGCGTGGTGGAGATCGACAGCCGGGTGTTGACGAGTGTGCGGAGTCTTACAGAACCATGATGCTGAAAATGGCATGGTAACGAGCGAACACGTGGTCGAGTGACGACAAGGTGTCGAAATGCTGTGAGGCAACGGCATGGTCGACCGTCGGCCGCACGGTCAAATTTGGAGATGAGTGCGCATAAGATGACTAGGAGACGCGGCCGAGTACAACAACGCAGAGTCTCACGGTGGTGATGAGCTCGGCAAGAGACAAGGACCGGGCGATGACATCCGCGACTGTGCACGGGAAAGCCGGTGAACTCCATGAATCAGGGGCAACCCGGCGCGACGATGGTTCAGCAGATAACTGTGACCAGAACTGGACGCGACAAAAGGAGCCCAGGGAGGCGCGAGAGCGTGGCAATCAAAGCCATGGCGCACGCGAGTCTTGGCAGCATGCCGGTGAGCTGAAGATAGCAACCACGACCAACACGGCCGGAGGTCACAGGCAGAGAACGATGGCGGTCGGCGCTATAGAGAAGCAGGGACGCGCACCAAAATCCCGGGCGCGATGGCGGCCTAGGCAAGAACTGCCCGCGGCCAAGAGGTCTGCGCGACCAACATGGCCGGCCGAGGCGAGCACAGCACGGGGTCGGACCAGGGAACTCTGGCCAACAGAGGGATGCGCGGTTGGGGAAGATGGAGCGCGTATCCATGGGCGAGCTGGAGGAACGCCATGGCTGGGAAACAAGATGTAGAGTAGGGTGATGATGGCAACGCCGAGACACCCAAGGCGCAGAGGGGCTACAAAAATGCAATGTCCGAGCAAGTGGAAAGGAGCTAAGCGATGGAATGGTGAAGAGCTGGACGCCTGTGTATCGGATGGCTAGGAAACAGTGTGAAACGTCGAGCACACCAATTAGAGGGGCTCGGCTAACAAACCAGGCTACCGGCAAAGTGAGCTGAGAAGACGAGAGAGATGAGCAGCAAGGGATGGAAGGAGGCGACGTCTGAACTGCAGGAACGAGCAGCAAGACAGTCGGCTGGAGATTTTCAGATAAGGAAACCAGCTAAGCTGTGGGATATTATGCACAACGGCGGTGGGATATTTCTAAACAGTGAACGGTGGATAAGAATGCTACAGAAAGAAACGAGATAATTCTAGAGAAAATGAATGTGCTCGTAGTACAGAAGAGGAGCAAGCCGTATGGGATAAAAATGAGAAGCACGAGCACAAGCAAAATTTCTAGGAGCTAGCTAGCGTGAGAGAGAAAAGTAAATAAAGGTTTTCTTCTTTCCTTTAAAGACCTCACGTATGGATAAACATAGATTCTAGAATTGTGGTCTAAAAGATGTATAAAAGAGTCGAACCAAAATGAGATTGACCACAATATTTGGCTACAATTTGATTTGGTAAATTCTTCGGGGTTAGATGAATTTTTACCCGTTATTTATATCTGAAGATTTGGATTGAGACAAGAAACACACGAACCGAACTGCACGGATACATATTTCATTTTCCGAATTTGGCAAATCAAATTATTTAACAGTTGCTTATATCCGAAGATTTGGATCTGGGCGAGAAACGACAGACCGAAATGAACTGATTTCGGCACTGATAATTTGTTCTACGTGATTCGACCTAAATTAGCCGAAACCCAAATCCACTAATGTATACGCGATTTCGTCGCCAAAACAGCATGCGGACAGATAAATTGTATCCTAACCTCGCGCACGATTTCTCTCAGACAACGCGCGATACAGATTATTTTGCCCCGAACATTTTAGTTGTCGAGTTCAAATTAATTTGTCTGGGACAAAAATTATCCGAGTGGTTCGAGCTTCCGAATTCGTATTCACGTGAGCGATGAATTTTAAATAATCACCGGACACACCGATTTTCAGAACAAATATGTTCCGAACAACACGAAAATTTAGGACGAGCCCCGACCAATAAAAATAAAAACGACATCGCACTCGTGACGGACAAAACAAATGCGATATTAAAATCGTGATAGGCGGAAATAATTAAAATTTAGTATCTGTTTTTTTCCACTGATATTACGTGTTTTAATCCATACTCGTTGTCGAGCGAAATATAAACACCTGGGGTGTTACAAAACAATTCACTAAGTCTAGAGTCAGCATCTCTTTGACACATAGCACAAATCGACCAAAACATTATGTGTTGGTCATCTAATCACCAAAATATTTATAGAAATGGTCCAAGGGCACATGTCCCTTTCAAACTCCCCCTATTTGGTGATTTATGCCAACACATTAAAAGCAACTCAAAATGCAACAACATTTTCAACAATAAGCTAAAGAGTGCAAATTTGAAGACCAAATCATCTCACATAGGATTTGGCAAATTTGGATCACTTTTGCCACCACTTGGTTTATTTTCACAAAACAAATTCTTTTTCCTATTTCTATGTTAGAAACACTTGTTTTGGCAAATCAAAAGATATTTCAAGAGTAAATTTGATCAAGTGCCAAAACCCCCCCTTTCCCATAATCAAATTTATCCCCCATAAGAGAACAATTTTTGCAATAAGAGGGTTTTTATCAAACACCAAGAATCTAACACTAAAATTTTGAAATTCACAAGTGGTTGGCTGATCCAGTTGCTTTGGCCTTAATTTCTCCCCCTTTGGCATTAAGCACCAAAACAGGAGAACTAGTTGCCCCTTTAACCTCATTGCCTCACCAAAATGTCAAATAAGATCAAAAGGCAATGAGAACACAAATAAGAACTTGGGACAAGATACATTGATATCGGAATGCAGTGGAAGCCCTTTCTTTGTCTAAGTTCACCTTTTCCCTTTCAATTCAACTTTGAGACTGTATCAAAAAGTACTCAAGAAAATACGTTAGTTTCAAAGGATCAAGTTGTAGTACATCCCCCCCTAAACATGTGCATCATGTGTATAGGGATGTGTGAGGTCCGGGGATGACTTGTACAACTTGAGCACCAAAAATAAGCATGTAAAGACATTAATGCTTAAAGTAGCATAAAACACATGTATGCTATAGATCAATCCAAGTTCCGTGAATCTAAGATATTTATCTCACTACGTAACCTGCAAAACCTTTTCTCATCTAAAGGCTTGGTGAAGATATCGGCTAGCTGGTTCTCGGTGCTAATATGATAAATATCGATATCTCCCCTTCGCTGTTGTTCTCTCAAAAAGTGATGCCGGATGTCTATGTGCTTAGTGTGGCTGTGTTCAACAGGATTATCCGCCAAGCGGATTGCACTCTCATTATCACATAGGAGTGGGACTTTGCTCAGATTGTAGCCAAAGTCTCAAAGGGTTTACCTCATCCAAAGTAGTTGCGCGCAACACTGTCCTGCGGCAACATACTCGGCCTCAGCGGTGCATAGGGCAACGAATGTTTGTTTCTTAGAGCTCCAAGACACCAGGGACCTTCCTAGAAACCGATAAGTCACCGATGTGCTCTTCCTATCAACCTTGCACCCGATGTAGTCGGAATCTAAATATCCGATTAAGTCAAAGGTAGACCCCTTTGGATATTAGAACCTAAAGCAAGGCATAGAGACCAAATATCTAAGAATTCGCTTAACGGCCACAAGGTGACATTCCTCGGGGTCGGATTGAAATCTAGCACACATGCATATGCTTAGCATAATATCTGGTCTACTAGCACAAAGATAAAGTAAAGAACCTATCATTGACCGGTATGCCTTTTGATCAATGGACATACCTGCTTTGTTGAGGTCTAGGTGTCCGTCTGTAACACCCTGATTTTGAGGGTATAAAATTTCTTTCTAATTATCACCCAAAATCATGTGTTACTCTTCTCTTTCTCACCCTAGGTTTTATCTCTCTCTAGATTCTCTCTCCCTTTTTCCCTTTTAAGTAGAATTAGCTTAAAGTTAGGGGGATTTAATTATTTATTTTTGCCAAAACATTATGGGTCATGACATGTTGCATCATGCTGAGCTTAAAATATTCTTTGAGGTGTTGCACAAGTTTGAATTTATTTGAATTTTAAACCTACTTTGATTTTAGATTTGAAAACCCTATAGAAAAGGAAATAGAAAAGGAATTAGACAATCCAGAGAAAAAGGAAAAGTGAAAGCAGCCCAAACCAGCCCAACCTGTCGGCGCCAATTTCTTTCACCCGCTGGGGCCAACCTGTTGGCGCCAGTTTCTTTCACCCGCGCGCTCCCTCTCTCTCTGTCTCGCGGGCCTGGTTCGCTAGTCATTGAGTCGTTGCCTCGAGCACCCCTTTCTTCTCTCTCTCTCTGCGCCGTGGGCCAGCCCTGTCAGCTCCGCCCCCTCCACGCTCGCCGTGGACCGGCACGTGCGCACTCGCGCACGTCCCCAGATTTCTCGGCCACGACGCCTGCCCACGCACCCAACTCCCTTCATAAAGCCTCGCTAGTGCCCCACGCACACCCCTCACCTCATTTCGCACAGCTTCACCCTCTCTCACGCTCTGTCCTCGCCGCCAGACGTCGCCGTAGACCCATGCCCGCAATCCCGGCCATCTAGCTCGCCGGAGACTGCCCCAAGCCTCCCCGAGCTCTGCCCCGAGGTGAGACACTCGTCCCAGTGCTCAATTTCCCCTATTGCGCCCTATGTTCGGCCAATTTCACCGTTGCCGGTGCTCGGCCGTAGCGGTCCGCCGTGCTCGCGCGGTGGCCAGCCGATTTAGCCCGGTCTTGTTCACCGCAGTAGGTCCCTATGTCACCCCTGCCTCTATTGAAGTTAGCCAAGGCCTTAGTGCGCCTTAGGTCTACTCCCCATGGCCAGAATGGCTCACCGGAGTTTCTCCGGCCCACCTGAGACCTTCTCACCGCCGTTCTCCCCTCTTTGCCCGTGGATTCATGGCCTCTTCCCCGCCATCGAGTGTGACGGAACCTTCCATGTTATTAGGCCCACCTACAGTTGTCCTTGTCCAACAGACATCAGACAACCCTGTAGATGTTCCTAAATCGCTTGACAAGTTCGGTATCTTCTTTCTTACCTTTCCAGGAACGTTCACCCGTCTTGCAGACATTACAGAACATCGGAGATATAGAAATACGGAAGCGATTACATAAACTTACATTTTTTAGAAAGTAAGAGTAAGTTACTTATTACAGACTAGAATTATAAAACGAGTGCTGAGTATTATTACATTACCAAGGGAGGCAAAAACTCCTCCCGATAGTTCTAACATAAAAAATTCTTATGGAGGACCCTGTCCTCCCGTAGCTTCACTCTTGTTTTTCTTCATTTGGAACCACCTTGGTACAAAAGCAACAAAAATCTGCTGCTTCCTCACCTATAAACAACGAGGGAATAAACCCTGAGTATGGAATTACTCAGCAAGTCTTACCCGTCTAAAGAAAAGACTCTCAAGGGTATGCTGTTTATGAGGGAGTCAAGGTAAGGTATCTCAAGATCAAAGACTCTGTTTTGCGTAAATACTTACTAAGAGTGGATCCTTAAAAATCCAGTTTTATTGTCAAGTTAGGTAACTTACCTATATCTAGAGTTCTTGCTAACCTAGTTCAAACACTTATCCTGAACTAGCCAAGTTTTTAATCCATCCTTCATCTTTACTGGAGTTCTACGTATAGGGCAGTGACCAAGTCTTCATAACCGCGAAGGTACGGCGATCCGAATCGATTATACTCAGCTGAGGATCTCCAATCACACGACATATGTAGCACTTAACCCTTGCATATGTCAACCCGCCATTGGGGTTCTTAAGACCAGATCAGGTTCACGCAAACCGAGAGCACAGATACACCACCGTCCAGCCTCTTGCTGCGGAGGGTACACGCTACTCTCGCCACCGCTCCACGCCCATTTCGTGTTATCTTATTCTGGCCTTAGTCTGCCCGAGGCAAGGCTTACCCATGACAAGGCATGTGACCAGTTAAAGGGTCCTCGGTCAGCAAGCCTACATCGACACGGTCCTTAATCGACTCAGATGGAGACACTACATCGAGACTCTCTTCTCGTGCAAGTCACCCGTCCGGTCTCAGCTTAATCATTTACCCAAAAACTTAGTACCTCGCAGAGGTACATCTTTTCCGATGTTGAACCCATCATGGCCATGATGGATCCACCATCAAATTTTATTTTCAAAAACATCCCTCCCACTTTGCCAAACATCTTTTGTAAAACAAAACCTTTTGTTTTTCTAGAGCAATACTAAGCATAGTAAATAGCTTTTGTAAAACAAGGTATCAAGGAGAGTAATCAAGATCAAGGAAGGTGATGCAGGAATTCTTTAGCAATCAACTCCTATTACTTAATGTAGCAAGTAAGTGAAAAAGATTTAAAAACATCAAGGAAGGTGGCAAATGCACCAGGGCTTGCCTTCGTTAGTAGGTGAGTCAGGCTCAGGCCCGCAGATGTCAAAGTAGAGACAAGTCTCTGCCTGAGATTCCAAAGGTGGTGGTGCCTTCTCTTCAGTCACTTCGATTTCTTCTTTGTTTTCTAAACATAACCATATATATGTATATAAGAATGAATGCCATGTAATGCTCATGAGAGTGCAAAGATAATAGGAATTTATTACCTAAGGTCTTGAATACATTTTTCCTTCACGAAACTCCGAGAACTTAGGGTTTCCGGAGTCAGTAAAGGAGTTCACGGGGCAGGGGTGGGGGTTTTAGGTTCTAGTTATCAAACAAGGTCCAAATCAACCCGAACTCTACCCAAGGCTTCTAAATAATGTATAGAACTCATATAAAAAGTTTGGACATTTTTGGAATTACCATATGTTTTCTAAAAATCCAGAACTAATACTTTAAACTACTTTAAATGCCTTAAAATTCCTTATTTAACCTAAAAATCACGAAACTATTTTTATTAAATACTATGGAAAATAAGAAGTTTAGGAAAATTGGTTTCACAATTTTAAGATTTTTCTACAATTTTCTATAGGTTTTCAAAGCACTACTGAAAAAGAAAAAGGAAAAGGCTGAATAGTATTGGGCTAGTTTCAGTCCAAACGGCCTAGTCCAGGAGGGAAAGCGCGCGCGCCAGCGCCCGCGGGGCAGATTTGCACAGGGGCCCTCGGTCTATCAGCTAAATCAAAGTAGGTTTATTTACTATTCCACTGTGTCACTGACAACTTGCAGATAAACCCTCCGGGTTCTAATCCTTCGCAGGGGGAGGTCCACGATGACGGCAACACGGAGGATGAACTCCGGTGAGGTTGTACTGGCGGATCTACGCTACGACCGGTGCTCCTGAGCGACATACACCGGATTGAACCCTCCCCGAATGATTCCCCTAACTTAATTTCACAATTGGTAAGCTATCAAGCTCTGTCCACGTGAACCGCGGACGATGAGGACAAATGGTACATGTTCCCGGTGATCTAAAGCTACTCCGTACAAATTGGTGGTTCGGCAAGCATCACAGAGCAACAAGAGTGCTCAAACAAGGGAGAGAGGGGGATGAACTGACCGGATTGGGGCTAGCCGCGGTGAGGTTCGTTTCACGGTGTTCTTGAACTGGATTGGGGAGAATGCGAAATTGGAGCTTGCTGGTGATCGGCTGGGAGCAATACTAGGTGTGGGGGTGCGTAATGATGTTGCGAAGCTAGTCACGGGCTCAATTTATAGGCAACTTCGTCGGTGGTGCTTGATTCGGCCGGGCAGCACGGGTGGCCGGAGATAACGAAGAACATTGTGGTTGCGATTTCGTGTCCACTGTCGTGGCAACCTCACCGGCGACGATGAGACAGCGATAGGGAGTCACGATGATACGACGGGGTGCTCGGATACGTGGCACGAGGCCGTGCGACGACAGTTTACCGGCGAGCCCATCGAATTTCCACCGCGGCATACACGGTACGGTGGCCGGACTTGTTTATGGCCGGAGTTATCCACGGCGAGGATATTTGTGTGACCCTGAGTGCTATCCAACATAGCCAAGCCCAAATCGTGGCGACATCAGCATGAATCGCAGCGGCAGGTCACCGGCGGTGAGGACAGTTGCGCTGGCAATCTGATCCTCCTGATAGCACTGTACCATGGAGAAGTTTAGTTAGATGAACCTGACAGCCAAACTTGAAGTCAAGTTTTCTCTCGATTTCTGATGACAACTCATACCAAGATCTGCAGCAAAGTTGTAGAGCAATATGCAATCTACAATATTGTTATATGGTGTTGCCTCAAAAAGCCACTACATCTGGTTTGAAATTGGGCTTGAAGTTCAGGGCATCCAACTGTCAGTCTGATTTTTAGACTTAGTCAGCCTGACAGCCTGACTTTGGGCTTAATTATCTCCAAATTATTCTTAACAACTATGCTCACAACCTTAAGCAAAGTTGTTCTCCTATGATTGAGCTACAAACTTGATGTGGTGACCTAGGACAAAAGCCCTAGTATTTGAAAGTTACAAGACTCAAAAGTTGAGCTCACAAGTCTGAAATTCAGACTTAGAGTAAATTCTCAATTGGGGTCCTTTTTGCAATTCAATCCAAAACTTAGGGTTTGGCTTGTAAATCTTTCCAAATGTGTACTATGTGACTTTATATGCTTTATCATGGTAGTTTTTACACTTTAGTCCAAATGTGCACAATTTTTGCACATAGGCCCCTAGGGTTTGGACTTAGGGTTTTCTAGGGTTCAAATGGGGTTTTTGGATATCCCATGGGTATAAATGTGATTCAAGTTTATTTTTGGGAATATTTCATGACTATTTCCCTAAAGCTTTTAGGTTTTCTCCACTTGGGTTAGGTTTTATCCCCTTTAATCCTTATTTAGGGTTAAGTTCCCTATCCAGGGTTCTATTTGCAAAATGCTAGAACATTACAACTTGTTTGAAATTCTTACCTAGTGAATGCACTCTATGTGTGTCAAACATATGCAATGCCAATGTTTATGATGCCATGCTCAAGTTTTAGTTGCAGTAACACCAGGGGTGTTACATCCTTCCCCCCATAAAAGAATCTCGTCCCGAGATTAAAAGTCCTAGGGTGAGTAATGGAAAAGGAAATGTGTCACATTTTTATTTCCTTATTTCTGGTACAAGGCAGGGGGTGGTGTGGGGTTCGCTCTTTATTACAACCATTAATCACACTTCACAAATTACATGAGGCTAAAAAGCCTGGGAAATTCTTATCTAAAAAGTCTTGGGTTTCCCATGTAGCCTCATCTTCAGAATGTTGGTTCCACTGTATCTTGTAGAACTTGAGAGTTTTTCTCTGGGTAACCCTGTCCTTTTGATCCAAGACCCAAATGGGATGTTCGGAATATGTCAAGTCTGGTTCAAGGACAACATCTGTCACTTCAACGGTTCGATCTGGTACCCGAAGACATTTCTTCAATTGGGACACGTGGAACACATTATGTACAGCAGTCAAAGTTTCGGGTAGTTGAAGTCGATACGCCACTGGTCCACATTGCTCAAGTATAGGGAATGGACCAATGTACCTAGGTGCAAGCTTCCCTTTAACCCTGAAACGCGATACGCCCTTCATCGGAGAAACTTTCAAGTAGACATAATCTCCTACTAGAAAGTATAAGGGTTGTCGTCGTCGGTCTGCATAACTCTTCTGACGAGCTTGGGCTTTCTTCATATTATGAATTATTTTCTGAACCTTTTCTTCGGTCTCTTTCACCATATTAGGCCTGAAGAAATACCTTTCACCAGGTTCAGACCAATTTAGCGGAGTACGACACCGTCGTCCATATAAAGCTTCGAAAGGTGCCATCTTGATACTTTCTTGATAGCTATTATTATATGAAAACTCCGCTAAAGGCAAACATTCATCCCATTTCTGTGAGAAGTCCAGAACACATGCCCGTAGCATATCTTCAAGTATTTGATTAACCCTCTCAGTCTGTCCACTTGTTTGAGGATGATAGGCCGAATTGTGGAGCAGTTTAGTACCCAGGGATCTATGAAGTTCTTCCCAAAATTTGGATACAAATTGTGGTCCACGATCCGACACTATAGTCTTTGGAACACCATGCAAACTGAAAATACGGGCAATGTATAATGTTGCATAAGTGGCCACTGAATACTTTGCCTTAACAGGTAAGAAGTGGACAATCTTTGTGAGTCGATCAATGATAACCCAGATAGAGTCATACCCTTTTGCGGTCCTGGGCAATCCCACAATGAAGTCCATACTTATATCTTCCCATTTCCATGTCGGTATTGGTAGAGACTGTAATGGACCGGCAACTTTCAAGTGTATGGCCTTGACACGTCTGCAGGTGTCACATCTAGCCACATAGCGTGCAATCTCGATCTTCATTTTTGTCCACCAATAATGTTGCTTCAAGTCTTGGTACATCTTAGTGCTTCCGGGATGAATAGAATAGCGACTAAGATGTGCTTCATCAAGAATTTGTTGGCGGACCTCTTCATTCTTCGGTACCACTATGCGGTTATTAAACCATACAATGCCTTGATCATCTTATTTAAAACATTTGGCTTTTCCAGCCCTTATCTTCTCACGAATGTGTTTCATACCCTCATTATCCCTTTGAGCATCAATTATCCTTTGCAAGATGACTGACTCAAGCTTTAGCTGGCTTAAGGCTCCTTGTTGGATCATTCCCAGGTTTAGCTTCTCCATTTCCTGACATAATGTATTGTCAGAGGTCTTCACCGTAAGACAGTGACAGGGAACCTTACGGCTAAGTGCATCTGCCACCACATTGGCCTTGCCTGGGTGATAATGAATTTCCAGTTCATAATCCTTAATAAGCTCCAGCCATCGCCTTTGTCTCATATTCAATTCTGACTGGGTGAAGATATACTTCAAACTTTTATGATCTATATAAATGTGACAGATATTACCCAGCAGATAATGATGCCAAATCTTCAGGGCATGAACCACAGCAGCTAGCTCCAGATCATGAGTTGGATAATGTTCCTCATGTCGGCGCAACTGCCTTGAAGCATACGCAATTACTCGGCCTTCTTGCATTAACACACAGCCGAGACCACTGCCTGATGCATCACAATATACATCAAAGGGCTTAGTGATATCCGGTTGAGCCAATACCGGAGCAGTGGTTAATAATGTCTTCAATTGTTCAAAAGCTTCATCACACTTGGAAGACCAACTGAATTTAATATCATTCTTCAATAAACTTGTGATTGGCTTCACAAGCTTAGAAAAATCTGGTATGAATCTGCGGTAATATCCCGCCAGTCCAAGGAAACTTCGGACTTGATGAATAGTGGTTGGGGGTTTCCACTCCAAAATGTCCTTGACTTTGCTGGGATCTACCGCAATCCCCCCGGCAGATAGAACATGTCCAACAAATTGAATTTCCTCCAGCCAAAACGCGCATTTACTAAACTTGGCATACAACTGATGTTCCCTCAGGCGCGTTAACACGATCCGTAAATGTTGGGCGTTCTCCTCTTCATTTTTGGAATATATTAGAATATCGTCAATGAAGACCACCACAAACTTGTCCAACTCAGGCATGAACACCGAGTTCATCAAATACAGAAAGTGGGCAGGAGCATTTGTCAATCCGAAAGACATTACCAGGTATTCAAATAATCCATACCGCGTAGTGAATGCGGTTTTTGGTATGTCCTCGGGCCGAATACGGATCTGATGATAGCCCGATCGGAGATCAATCTTGGAGAATACCCTCGCTCCGGTCAGTTGATCAAATAAAATGTCAATCCTCGGAAGAGGGTACTTGTTCTTGATAGTGACCTCATTCAGGGGTCGATAATCCACACACATCCGTAAAGTTTGATCCTTCTTCTTGACAAATATGGCTGGACAACCCCATGGTGACGAGCTTGGCCGGATGAATACTTTCTCAAGTAGATCTTGTAATTGAATCTTCAACTCTGCCAACTCATTCGGAGGCATACGGTACGATCTTCGAGAAATGGGAGCCGTACCAGGCTTTAGCTCAATTACAAACTCTACATCCCTTTCAGGTGGCAATCCAGGCAAATCCTCTGGAAAGACATCGGGAAACTCGCATACTACCAGAATATCCTTGATTTCCAGTACAATGGCTTCATACACTCTGCCAGCAACTTTGGTTGGAATGGGGATAGGCAAAAGAATTTCTTCTTGATTATGACTCAACCTGATAGTTCTTTGATCGGTGTTGAGGGTTGCTTTATGCTTGGCCAACCAATTCATACCCAAAATGACATATATGTCTTGGCCTTTCAGAACGATCATATTAGTAGGAAAGTCCCGTCCGGCTAAGGTTACGGACACTTGATAGGCCACTTCTCTAGTAAAGATTTGTCCCCCAGGTGAGTGAATTTTAAACCCGTCTTTTGATTCATGGCATGAAATGCAATGTTGCTCCATAAATTTCTTGCTGATGAATGTATGCAAAGCACCAGAATCAAAGAGAATAACTGCGGGATGATTGGCCACGAAGAACGTACCCATCATTACCGGCTCCTCGTCCGGTGTAGTGGCCACTTGTGTATAATATATGCGTCCTGTCTTCTTGGTGTTTTTGCCCAAAGTATTTCCCTTGACTTGAGACGAATTCCCAGATCTTTGCTGATTATTTGACTGGTTTTGCTTTGGATAAGGACAATCCTTGATGAAATGTCCAGATTTGCCACAATTGAAACATCCAGTCGATGAACTGGGCAGAGCAGGGAATCGAGTGCCTGGGGCACCCGGCTGACTTGGGGCAGTGGGGGCATTATTGGGACGAATAATTATTGGCTGCTTAAAAGGGAAGGAGGGTGCACGAGAGCGATTCTGGTTGGAAGGCCGGAGAACAAACCGTTGCCTTTTCACCGGGCCCTGACTAGGCCTGTCACCTCCAAATCCCTTGGATTTTCCGACACCTACATACTTCGCTTCTACTGCCAATGCTGTACTGACAGCTCTTCCATAAGTAAGATCTATGCAGGTTGCCATTTTTCTTTGTAGTCGATCATTTAAACCTCTCATAAAACAATTCTTCTTTTTCAGATCAGTGTTCACTTGATCGATTGCATATTGCGACAAATGATTGAACTTATTGAGATACTGATTAACAGTATCCCCTCCTTGCTTCAGCTTCATAAATTCTTCTTGCTTCATGTGAAGAACACCCTCGGGTATATAATGCTCGCGGAAGGCCACCTTGAATTCTTCCCATGTTATCTGATGATTGGCCGGTTGAATAGCCACGAAATTTCTCCACCAGGTGCTGGCAGGGCCGCGCAATTGCTAGGCTACAAATAGAGGCTTCTGGGTCTCCGAACAGCGCAGAAGTCTGAATTTTTGCTCAATAACCCGAATCCATTCGTCGGCTTCTAACGGGTCTTCGGCTTTAACAAACAGGGGTGGACGTGTCTCTGAGAAGTCCAAGTAAGAAGTTTCGTGGGGGGCTGTTGATAACCCCGCCCGCCTTGTTGCTGAAACTGTTGACCCGCCATCTCTCTCAGAAAACGGGTATTATCAGCGGTCGCATTCACTAAGGCGGCAATTGCCTCGGCCAGTGTGGGAGGGACGGGAGGTGGATTTGGGGTAGACTCCCTCCCACTGGAGGTTCCAGCTGCATCCTGTGATCGGGTCTTGGACGGCATCTGTGGTAACAAACATTTGAAAACAAATATAATATGCCAAAGATAAAACCATCCAATTTACATTACCAAAAAGAGTAATGTTACAGACTCGATTTTATACAACAGGATACATTACCCAGTATACAATAGCAATACCTATTATACAATAGTACAACCTACAATACACTACTTCTATTACTACACCACTATTCCTGCTTTTGGTTGCTCCTGGCAGCCTCGTCGTCGGGTGTGGGAGACCATTCATCGACCAGCCTCATAGAAGGAGGGGGCTTAAAAAGGTCTAGCTCACCACCAAGTGCTTCTCCCGCAACGTGCGAGGGTTTGGCTTCCGACCCGATAGGATCCATTGGTGCACTGGGATGTAGTTGCGAATACAGTACATGGACTTCCTCATGTAGGGTATTGCAATACGCCTGCAGATTGTCAATGGCAGCGCTAAGTTCTTCGACTCGGGCTCGAGCCTTTGCTTCCTTAGCCCAAGCCACTGAACGAGACTGTACCGCCCAATCGAGCACTAAATCTCGATCAGCAAGCTGATCCTACAGACGGCAGATGTAACCTCTTAATTCGTTTATTCTGTCGCCATCCACGACCCATATGCTGGTCCTGCGTTGCAGTTCTGTTTGAAGCTGATTCACTCGGGCTTCAAGATCCCCAATTGGATCGTTGCTCCCGCTACTACTATCCTCATCCCGTGGGGTAAGTTGATGACGAGGTACTCCAATTGGGCCAGTTGACTTACGCGCGGTCCTCCTCGTGCGCGGCGGCATTTCTCTAGGGGGGAAAATTTTATTAGTATAATTCTTAGCATGATGCATGTATAATTATAGAACCAACCTTAGTTGATTCATGCCTTCTATACATTGCACTCCTCCTATCTGGTCTTTCATATAGATTCTTTAGATATGAAGGATAAAAATGGAAGAAATCTTTCTAGGTGAGTTTTTAGAAAATCCTTTTGAAAATGCCTCATAATATCTGCAAAGAAGGGCTTCGCTCCGATACCAACTGTGACGGAACCTTCCAAGTTATTAGGCCCACCTACAGTTGTCCTTGTCCAACAGACATCAGACAACCCTGTAGATGTTCCTAAATCGCTTGACAAGTTCGGTATCTTCTTTCTTACCTTTCCAGGAACGTTCACCCGTCTTGCAGACATTACAGAACATCGGAGATATAGAAATACGGAAGCGATTACATAAACTTACATTTATTTAGAAAGTAAGAGTAAGTTACTTATTATAGACCAGAATTATAAAACGAGTGCTGAGTATTATTACATTACCAAGGGAGGCAAAAACTCCTCCCGATAGTTCTTACATAAAAGTTTCTTATGGAGGACCCTGTCCTCCCGTAGCTTCACTCTTGTTTTTCTTCATTTGGAACCACCTTGGTACAAAAGCAACAAAAACCTGCTGCTTCCTCACCTAAAAACAACGAGGGAATAAACCCTGAGTATGGAATTACTCAGCAAGTCTTACTCGTCTAAAGAAAAGACTCTCAAGGGTATGCTGGTTATGAGGGAGTCAAGGTAAGGTATCTCAAGATCAAAGACTCTGCTTTGCGTAAATGCTTACTAAGAGTGGATCCTTAAAAATCCAGTTTTATTGTCAATATAGGTAACTTACCTATATCTAGAGTTCTTGCTAACCTAGTTCAAACACTTATCCTGAACTAGCCAAGTTTTTAATCCATCCTTCATCTTTACTGGAGTTCTATGTATAAGGCAGTGACCAAGTCTTCATAACCGTGAAGGTACGGCGATCCGAATCGATTATACTCAGCTAAGGATCTCCAATCACACTGACATATGTAGCACTTAACCCTTGCATATGTCAACCCACCACCAGGCTTCTTAAGACCAGATCAGGTTCACGCAAACCGAGAGCACAGATACACCACTATCCAGCCTCTTGCCACGGAAGGGTACACGCTACTCTCGCCACCGCTCCACGCCCATTTCGTGTTATCTTAATCTGGCCTTAGTCTGCCCGAGGCAAAGCTTACCCATGACGAGGCATGTGACCAGTTAAAGGGTCCTCGGTCAGCAAGCCTACATCGACACGGTCCTTAATCGACTCAGACGGAGACACTACACCGAGACTCTCTTCTCGTGCAAGTCACCCGTCCAGTCTGAGCTTAATCATTTACCCAAAAACTTGGTACCTGGTAGAGGTACATCTTTTCCGATGTTGAACCCATCATGGCAATGATGGATCCACCATCAAATTTTATTTTCAAAAACATCCCTCCCACTTTTCCACACATCTTTTGTAAAACAAAACCTTTTGTTTTTCTAGAGCAATACTAACCATAGTAAATAGCTTTTGTAAAACAAGGTATCAAGGAGAGTAATCAAGATCAAGGAAGGTGATGCAGGAATTGTTTAGCAATCAACTCCTATTACTTAATGCAGCAAGTAAGTGAAAAAGATTTAAAAACATCAAGGAAGGTGGCAAATGCACCGGGGCTTGCCTTCGTTAGTAGGTGAGTCAGGATCAGGCCCGCAGATGTCAAAGTAGAGATAAGTCTCTGCCTGAGATTCCAAAGGTGGTGGTGCCTTCTCTTCAGTCACTTTGATTTCTTCTTCGTTTTCTAAACATAACCATATATATGTATATAAGAATGAATGCCATGTAATGCTCATGAGAGTGCAAAGATAATAGGAATTTATTACCTAAGGTCTTGAATACAATTTTCCTTCACGGAACTCCGAGAACTTAGGGTTTCCGGAGTCAGTAAAGGAGTTCACGGGGCAGGGGTGGGGGTTTTGGGTTCTAGTTATCAAACAAGGTCTAAATCAACCCAAACTCTACCCAAGGCTTCTAAATAATGTATAGAACTCATATAAAAAGTTTGGACATTTTTGGAATTACCATATGTTTTCTAAAAATCCAGAACTAATACTTTAAACTACTTTAAATGCCTTAAAATTCCTTATTTAACCTAAAAATCATGAAACTATTTTTATTAAATACTATGGAAAATAAGAAGTTTAGGAAAATTGGTTTCACAATTTTAAGATTTTTCTACAATTTTCTATAGGTTTTCAAAGCTCTACTGAAAAAGAAAAAGGAAAAGGCTGAATAGTATTGGGCTGGTTTCAGTCCAAACGGCCCAGTCCAGGAGGGAAAGCGCGCGCGCCAGTGCCCACGGGGCAGATTTGCACAGGGGCCCTCGGTCTATCAGCTAAATCAAAGTAGGTTTATTTACTGTTCCACTGTGTCACTGACAACTTGCAGATAAACCCTCCGGGTTCTAATCCTTCGCAGGGGGAGGTCCACGACGACGGCAGCGCGGAGGATGAACTCCGGTGAGGTTGTACTGGCGGATCTACGCTACGACCATGCTCCCGAGCGACATACACCGGATTGAACCCTCCCCGAATGATTCCCCTAACTTAATTTCACAATTGGTAAGCTATCAAGCTCTGTCCACGTGAACCGCGAACGATGAGGACAAATGGTACGTGTTCCCGGTGATCTAAAGCTACTCCGTACAAATTGGTGGTTCGGCAAGCATCACAGAGCTACAAGAGTGCTCAAACGAGGGAGAGAGGGGATGAACTGACCGGATTGGGGCTAGCCGCGGTGAGGTTTGTTTCACGGTGTTCTTGAACTGGATTGGGGAGAATGCGAAATTGGAGCTTATTGGTGATCGGCTGGGAGCAATACTAGGTGTGGGGGTGCGTAATGATGTTGCGAAGCTAGTCACGGGCTCAATTTATAGGCAGCTTCATCGGTGGTGCTTGATTCGGCCGGGCAGCGCGGGTGGCCGGAGATAAGGAAGAACATTGTGGTTGCGATTTCGTGTCCACTGTCGTGGCAACCTCACCGGCGACGATGAGACAGCGATAGGGAGTCACGATGATACGACGGGGTGCTCGGATACGTGGCACAAGGCCATGCGATGACGGTTTACCGGCGAGCCCATCGAATTTCCACCGCGGCATACACGGTACGGTGGCCGGACTTGTTTATGGCCGGAGTTATCCACGGCGAGGATATTTGTGTGACCCTGAGTGCTATCTAACTTAGCCAAGCCCAAATCGCGGCAACATCAGCACGAATCGCGACGGCAGGTCACCGGCGGTGAGGACAGTTGCGCTGGCAATCTGATCCTCCCGATAGCACTGTACCATGGAGAAGTTCAGTTAAATGAACCTGATAGCCAAACTTGAAGCCAAGTTTTCTCTCGAATTCTGATGACAACTCATACCAAGCTCTGCAGCAAAGTTGTAGAGCAATATGCAATCTACAATATTGTTGTATGGTGTTGCCTCAAAAAGCCACTACATCTGGTTTGAAATTGGGCTTGAAGTTCAGGGCATCCATCTGTCAGTCTGATTTTTAGACCTAGTCAGCCTGACAGCCTGACTTTGGGCTTAATTATCTCCAAATTATTCTTAACAACTATGCTCACAACCTTAAGCAAAGTTGTTCTCCTATGATTGAGCTACAAACTTGATGTGGTGACCTAGGGCAAAAACCCTAGTATTTGAAAGTTACAAGACTCAAAAGTTGAGCTCACAAGTCTGAAATTCACACTTAGAGTAAATTCTCAATTGGGGTCCTTTTTGCAATTCAATCCAAAACTTAGGGTTTGGCTTGTAAATCTTTCCAAATGTGTACCATGTGACTTTATATGCTTTATCATGGTAGTTTTTACACTTTAGTCCAAATGTGCACAATTTTTGCACATAGGCCCCTAGGGTTTGGACTTAGGGTTTTCTAGGGTTCAAATGGGGTTTTTGGATATCCCAGGGGTATAAATGTGATTCAAGTTTACTTTTGGGAATATTTCATGACTATTTCCCTAAAGCTTTTAGGTTTTCTCCACTTGGGTTAGGTTTTATTCCCTTTAATCCTTATTTAGGGTTAAGTTCCCTATCCAGGGTTCTATTTGCAAAATGCTAGAACATTCCAACTTGTTTGAAATTCTTACCTAGTGAATGCACTCTAGGTGTGTCAAACATATGCAATGCCAATGTTTATGATGCCATGCTCAAGTTTTAGTTGCAGTAACACTAGGGGTGTTACATCGAGTTCGTTGTGGCGCGCTCTTCCCCTCTGCCCAACTCCGGCGACCCTGGAGCCACCCTAGCTCGCGCCTGCCTCAACTCTGGCGACCACACAGATGCAGAGAGGAGCGGCGCCGCTTCGCGCACGTTTGTTTCCCCGGTCTGATTTCCTCCATTGGATTTAGATCGCACGGCCCGGACCGTGGGATACCGCTTCGCGCACACGCGCCTGACACGCCATGGCCCGCCTGTCAGTGCCGCTCGCAGCCGCTCATCCTTCCCGGTCTAATTTTCCCCCGTCCGATCTTGATCGAATGGCTCGGACCCGCTCGGACCCCCCTCGAACCCCCTTGGATCCCCACCGTCTGATCTTGATCGAATGGCCCGGACCCCAGGATATCGCTTTGCGCGCGCGCCCGCGCGATCTAATCTCAGCCGTTGATTTTAGATCCGACGGTTAGATTCACCCGATACCCCTTCACGCGGTAGTTTTCTTAAAGAGACCCTTGATTTATTAGAAATCAACACGCCGTCCCTGGTTTTCGCGCGTAGGCCCCTGTAATCTTGCAGATTTAGCCCTAGACTTTTAAATATTCACAGAATTAGCCCTAATTTCATATTTTGAATTCCCAAACTTGTTTATTTCATAACTTTTGCATATGAACTCCAAATTTAGTGATTCAAATTGCAAAATGTTCATAGAATTATTCTCTGTCTAAATAAAATGGTTTCACTTACTGTCTGCACATTCTAATTTTTATGATTAAGTATGAACTAATGTAGATGTAGTTTTATTTATTTAATAAAATAAATAAAAGAAGAACCTTAGAGATTTAATCATGTTTAATCTTGTAAGATTAATAATGTGCATTACATGAATTCATCTCTATTCTAATGATTAGGTCACAATAGAATAATTAGAACCATGTTTATGTACTTGAAATTATCACTTAGGGAAATAATAACCTGTTTCCAAATGAAGTTGATTTAGGTTATAGTTCATGTTATACTTTGAATTCAGTAACCCTTATGTAGTATTGTGTCCTTTTAAAATGTGTTCCAATGTTTGTACATGTTTGGTGTGATGTTCATTTGTACTTTCCAAATGTATTAAATGCATGCTCGCTTTATTTAGACAATGAGCAGTCCGAGATTCCTGAGTGTGTTGTTGGAGACCTCCCTGAGCAACAACTTGGTGAACGCAAGTGTCCTTTGACCTATTATGTTCTACATACTTTATAATTCATTGTCCTGCATTACTTTATGAAACCTAAGGATTGACTAGTTTGTACTTACCTTAACCTTGTTTACCATTTGGGTTATCATGGTTAGCATGTTGCTACTGCCTTAACTTTAATCAATGAACATGGTGTGAACATTTATGATACGATATTGTTATCCTGATTATGTGGATGATATTGTGATACCTTAGGGGGCTCAGGCCTTTTTTCCTGAGTACCTCTCCGTAAGGACCTGTTCGTGGAGTGACCACCCGGGATAACGGTACAACCATGAGGGTGGACTGAGACGCCCTTAGCTGATTAATTAGATGAACCTGGGGGTGTAGTTGGCTTTGCTGGAGGGTCGTCAATGGGGGCCGGGGCGTAGTGCTCGCTCTGCCAAGGTTAGGGTGCAGAGGTTCTTTCGTTTTGGTTTTGTTAGTCACCCACCTTGGGGAGGTGTACTGCGTTTGTACGACTGGCGAAACCTAACGAGCAGCTATGCACCAGGGGAGTCTTTGTAAAGGCTATGTAGTGTATCTTTGGCCATTCACATTGGTAGTGAAGATCGGGTCTGTACAACCCAGGCTGAAAAGGGATCATGACTTGTGGGTAAAGTGTACAACCTCTACAAAGTGTTAAGAACTGGTATATCAGCCGAGCTCACGGTTAAGAGCTGCCTTGAGATCCTCTTTGATTAGAAGAACTTTGGATACTTTTATGATGACGGTTAACAATGGTGCTATAAAATCTAATCTCTGGTATTTCCTCCTTTGAGGAAGTACTTTTGGGTAATAACTGGGTTTATTACTAAAAGTTGGCTCTACTAATAATATTAAATACTTGACTAACTTAAAAGCAACTGCTTGACCTCAACCCCACATACAGCTAGTCCACTTTAGCCAAACGGGACATTTGTTGAGTACGTTGATGTGTACTCACCCTTGCTTTAAAAACCACCCCACCCCAGGTTGTCCCCACTGTACTCGTGCTCAGGAGGTGATGCTGGCAACATGGAAGTTTTCGAGGAGTTTCAGGACTACGACGAGTTCTAGTTCTTTCTTAGTGGCAAACCCCCAGTGAGCTGCCTGTGTAGGCTTAGCATCTACATTTCGTTTCTCCGCACATTGATATTTAAGTTAAACAATGGTTATGTATCAGACTATGTGGATGTCTTGGACATCTTGATGTAATAAAGTACCTCTCCGCTATTTATTTCAAGCATTGTGTGATGATGTCCAATTATGTAATCACTATGTACGTAAGTTTCTGATCCTGGCACGTATATGGTTCGCATTCGGTTTGCCTTCCAAAACCGGGTGTGATATAAGTGGTATCAAAGCCTTGCTGACTATAGGACCGCTAACCTAGACTAGAATGGTCGCCCTAAGGACTATAGACCCCTACTCTTACCTTGACCTCATTGTCTTTTCAAAAGTTGGTCATCTTGACCAACTCTATGTTGTTTACTTATCTCAAAAGTTTTATCTCACTTTCCTTTCTGTTTACTTTCTGGTCTCATAGTTCTACTCTTAGTCTTGTGCTTACGATGTCTTTTGTAGATGGCTCGTCTTAGGTGCACTGCACGTAAGTCTGTGATTCCTTTTTTGCCTTCTCGCCTGGCGGAGCGTCCACTGCGTCGCACAGTGTCAGGTCAGTCCAGTCATCTGGAGAGACTGCATCGTCACCTGCACGAGGAGGAGGAGCACCGACGCCAGGAGCAGGAGCAGCAGGACTCTTCCCCCTCGCCTCAGCAGGAGGTGGAGTCTGAGAGGCCACCTTCCCCTGCACCTCAGCTAGAGATGCCCCCTGCACCACCTCAGGCATCCCGGCTACTGGAGGAGACCCTGACAGAGATGGAGACGACAACGACGCTAGTGGTAGTTCGAGTCACGGCACGGAGCTCTCAGAGGAGATGGAGCCGGAGGGATGGATCGCGAGACCCATCACTCGTGACGCTGCTCGCAGGTGTCACTTCCACGACACTCTTGATACCCTATTGAAAGGGAAATGTGCCTTTGGGCCATTTCTAAGTATTTTGGTGATTGAGTGCCAACACAAGTGCTTTTGTGTTAATCTATGCAAAGTGGTGGACAAAGTGCAAATCATGTCAAAAGGTACGTTTCTAGACTTAGTACATTGTTTTATGGACTAATGTATTGTGTCTAAGTGCTGGAAACAGGAAAAATCAAGTTAGAGAAGAGATGGCTTTGTTCAGCCAAAGTCTGCTCAGTCTGGGTGCACCGGACTGTCTGGTGGTGCACCGGACAGTGTCCGGTGGTGTACCGGACAGTGTCCGGTGCGACAGACCGGCTCTGGTGAACGTGCTGCTCTCGGGAGTTCGACGGCGGTGTACGGCTATAAATCACCGGACTGTCCGGTGGTGCACCGGACTGTCCGGTGAGCCGTTCACAGGCGAACTCGTCGCTCTCAGGAAATGATTAACGGCGTACGGCTAAAATTCACCGGACTGTCCGGTGGTGCACCGGACTGTCCGGTGAGCCAACGGTCAGACGGGGCAACGGTCGGCCGAGGATTCCGCGCGTGACGCGTGGCCGAGCCAACGGTCTCATTGGTGCACCGGACTGTCCGGTGTGCACCGGATAGTGTCCGGTGCGCCAATGGCTCTCAGACTCCAACGGTCGGCTTCGCCAAATAAGGAAGGATATCTGCACCGGACAGTGTCCGGTGCGCCAGTCGACAGAAGGCAAGATCTGCCTTCCAGGAATGTTCTCAACGGCTCCTAGCTGCCTTGGGACTATAAAAGGGACCCCTAGGCGCATGGAGGATGACATCAAGCATACTCAAAGCATTCCTAAGCACCAAGACTTTGATTCCACGCATTTGTTTCTTCGTGATAGCATCTAGAGCTCTATTTGAGTTGTGAACTCGTCGGGTTGTGTTGCGAGCTCTTGTTGCGACTTGTGTGCGTGTTGTCACTGTGTTTTTGTGTCTTGTGTGCGTTGCTAATCCCTCCCTTACTCCGCGCTTCTTTGTGAACTTCAAGTGTAAGGGCGAGAGACTCCAAGTTGTGGAGATTCCTCGCGAACGGGATTAAGAAAAGCAAAGCAAAACACTGTGGTATTCAAGTGGGTCTTTGGACCGCTTGAGAGGGGTTGATTGCAACCCTCGTCCGTTGGGACGCCACAACGTGGAGTAGGCAAGCGTTGGTCTTGGCCGAACCACGGGATAACCACCGTGCCATCTCTGTGATTGATCTCTTGTGGTTATTGTGTTTTGTTGAGACTCCTCTCTAGCCACTTGGCGATTATTGTGCTAACGCTTAACCAAGTTTTTGTGGCTTAAGTTTCAAGTTTTACAGGATCACCTATTCACCCCCCCCCTCTAGGTGCTCTCAATTGGTATCGAAGCCGTTCTCTTCACAAAGGGACTAATCGCCCGAAGAGATGGATCCTAAGGGGAAGGGAATCTTGATCAACGATAAGGAGAAGGAGCCCTTCGTTAATGAGCCAAAGGATGACAAGCCTACCGACTCGGGCTCCGGCCGCAAACGCAAAGATGGGAAGAAGAAGAAGACGAGACGCATTAAGGAGATCGTCTACTACGACGACAGCGATGAGTCCACTTCTTCCCAAAAGGACGACTACGACTATGAGAAACGAAAGACGGTTAATTTGAACTTTTCTTTCGATTACTCTCGTATTCCGCAGAGTTCAAATGCACATTTGCTTTCCATCCCTCTTGGCAAACCTCCACACTTTGATGGGGAGGACTACGGATTTTGGAGTCACAAAATGCGTAGTCACTTGTTCTCTCTCCATCCAAGCATATGGGAGATTGTTGAGAATGGAATGAAATTTGATAGCTCGGATAGTCCTATATTTATTAATGAACAGATTCATAAAAATGCACAAGCTACTACTGTGTTGTTAGCCTCTTTGTGCAGGGACAAGTACCATAAGGTGAGCGGCTTGGACAATGCCAAGCAGATCTGGGACACCCTCAAGAACTCTCATGAGGGGAACGACGTCACCTTACTCACCAAGATGGAGTTGGTGGAGGGCGAGCTTGGAAGATTCGCGATGATAAGGGGCGAGGAGCCAACCCAAACATACAACCGGCTCAAGACCCTTATCAACAAAATAAGGAGCTACGGAAGAACGCGATGGACAGACCACGACGTCGTCCGCCTAATGCTAAGGTCCTTCACTGTACTTGATCCACATTTGGTGAACAATATTCGTGAAAATCCTAGGTACACCAAGATGTCGCCCGAAGAAGTCCTTGGAAAGTTCGTAAGCGGGCGAATGATGATCAAGGAGGTGAGGTACGTGGACGACGCGTTGAACGGTCCAATCCATGAGCCTCAACCCATTGCTCTCAAGGCAACGAGGAGCAAGGAGGCGCTACCTAGCAAGGTGGCACAAGTTGAGGCGGCCGGGCTCAATGATGAAGAGATGGCCCTCATCATCAAGCGCTTCAAGATGGCGCTAAAGGGTCGCAAGGGACAACCTAGCAAGACCAAGACAAAGGGGAAGCGCTCATGCTTCAAATGTGGTAAGATTGGTCATTTTATTGCTAACTGTCCCGATAATGAAAGTGACCAGGAACAAGGGAGCAAGAGGGAGATGAAGAAGGCATACAAGAAGGCTAAGGGCGAGGCACACCTTGGCAAGGAGTGGGACTCGGATTGTTCGTCATCCGACTCTGAAAATGAAGGACTCGCCGCCACCGCCTTCAACAAGTCATCCCTCTTCCCCAACGAGCGTCACACATGCCTCATGGCGACAGAGAAGAAGGTATGTACTCGAGACAGTACTACTTATGATTCTTCTAGTGATGATGAGTCTAGTGATGAAGAAATAGATTACTCTAGTTTGTTCAAGGGATTGGATAGAACTAAAATAGATAAGATTAATGAATTGATCGATGCCATGAATGAAAAGGATAGACTTTTAGAGAAACAAGAGGACCTTTTATATGAAGAGCATGATAAATTTGTTAGTGCACAAAATTCACTTGCTCTAGAAGTTAAAAGGAATGAAATGCTTTCTAGTGAAGTGTCTACATGTCATGACTCTATCTCTAGCTTAAAGAGAATTAACAATGATTTAAATGCTAAACTAGAAGTAGCAAATAAATCTAACTCTTGTGTAGAACATGTTATGATTTGCACTAGGTGTAAAGATTTTGACATTGATGCTTGTAGTGAACACCTAGTTTGCATTTCTAAATTAAATGATGAATTGGCTAGTCTTAATGCCCAACTTAAGACTAGCAAAAGTGAATTTGACAAACTAAAATTTGCAAGGGATGCCTACACGATTGGTAGACACCCCTCAATTAAGGATGGTCTTGGCTTCAAGAGGGAAGCCAAGAACTTAACAAGCCATAAGGCTCCCATCTCCGCCAAGGAGAAAGGGAAGGCCCCTATGGCTAGTAGTGTGCAAAAGAACCATGCTTTCATGTATCATGATAGGAGACATTCTAAGAATGCCTTTAGAAGTTATGATGCTTTTGATTTTCATGCTATGATTGCTTCTAGTTCCCATGTTATGCATGATAGAAAGGTTGCTAGGAGAAATGTTGTTCATAATATGCCTAGGAGAAATGTTGTTCATGCTCCTAGGAAAGTAATGAATGAACCTTCTACAATTTATTATACTTGCAATGCTTCATTTGCCATTTATAGAAAGAATAAGAAGGTGATTGCTAGGAAGTTAGGGGCAAGATGCAAGGGAGATAAAACTTGCATTTGGGTCCCTAAGACAATTGTGACTAACCTTGTAGGACCCAACAAGAGTTGGGTACCTAAGACCCAAGCCTGAATTTGCCTTGCAGGTTTATGCATCCGGGGGTTCAAGCTGGATTATCGACAGCGGATGCACAAACAATATGACGGGGGAGAAGAAGATGTTCACCTCCTACGTCAAAAACAAGGATTCCCAAGATTCAATAATATTTGGTGATGGGAACCAAGGCAAGGTAAAAGGGTTAGGTAAAATTGCTATTTCATCCGAGCACTCTATATCTAATGTGTTTTTAGTTGAGTCTCTTGGATATAATTTGTTATCTGTTAGTCAATTATGCAATATGGGATATAATTGTCTATTCACAAATGTAGATGTGTCTGTCTTTAGAAGGTGTGATGGTTCACTAGCTTTTAAGGGTGTACTAGATGGCAAACTTTATTTGGTTGATTTTGCAAAAGAAGAGGCCGGTCTAGATGCATGCTTAATTGCTAAGACTTGCATGGGCTGGCTGTGGCATCGCCGCTTAGCACATGTGGGGATGAAGAACCTCCACAAGCTTCTAAAGGGAGAACACGTGATAGGTCTAACTAATGTGCATTTCGAAAAAGATAGACCTTGTGTAGCTTGTCAAGTAGGGAAACATGTGGGAAACTCTCATCACACCAAAAATGTGATGACCACATCAAGACCCTTGGAGATGCTTCATATGGACCTCTTCGGACCCGTCGCCTATCTAAGCATAGGAGGAAGTAAGTATGGTCTTGTTATAGTTGATGATTTTTCCCGCTTCACTTGGGTATTCTTTTTGCAGGATAAATCTGAAACCCAAGGGACCCTCAAGCGCTTCCTCAAGAGAGCTCAAAATGAGTTTGAGCTTAAAGTGAAGAAGATAAGGAGCGACAACGGGTCCGAATTCAAGAACCTTCAAGTGGAGGAGTTCCTTGAGGAGGATGGAATCAAGCACGAGTTCTCCGCTCCCTACACACCACAGCAAAATGGTGTGGTAGAGAGGAAGAACAGGACACTCATCGATATGGCGAGGACTATGCTTGGAGAGTTCAAGACCCCCGAGCACTTTTGGTCGGAAGCCGTAAACACGGCTTGCCACGCCATCAACCGGGTCTACCTTCACCGCCTCCTCAAGAAGACTTCATATGAGCTTCTAACCGGTAACAAACACAATGTTTCGTATTTTCGAGTTTTTGGGAGTAAATGCTACATTCTAGTGAAGAAGGGTAGGAATTCTAAATTTGCTCCCAAAGCTGTAGAAGGGTTTTTATTAGGTTATGACTCAAATACAAAGGCGTATAGGGTCTTCAACAAATCATCAGGTTTGGTTGAAGTCTCTAGCGACGTTGTATTTGATGAGACTAATGGCTCTCCAAGAGAGCAAGTTATTGATCTTGATGATGTAGATGAAGAAGACGTTCCAACGGCCGCTATGCGCACCATGGCGATTGGCGATGTGCGACCACAGGAACAATTGGAGCAAGATCAACCTTCTTCCTCAACAATGGTGCAGCCCCCAACCCAAGATGACGAACAGGTACCTCAAGTGGAGGCGCATGATCAAGGGAGAGCACAGGATGTTCAAGTTGAAGAGGAAGAAGCACCTCAGGCACCTCCAACCCAAGTTCGAGCGACGATTCAAAGGGATCATCCCGTCGACCAAATATTGGGTGATATTAGCAAGGGAGTAACTACTCGTTCTAGATTAGTTAATTTTTGTGAGCATTACTCCTTTGTCTCTTCTATTGAGCCTTTCAGGGTAGAAGAGGCCTTGCAAGATCCGGACTAGGTGTTGGCCATGCAGGAGGAACTCAACAACTTCAAGCGTAATGAAGTTTGGACACTGGTGCCTCGTCCCAAGCAAAATGTTGTGGGAACCAAGTGGGTGTTCCGCAACAAACAGGACGAGCACGGGGTGGTGACGAGGAACAAAGCTCGACTTGTGGCAAAAGGTTATGCCCAAGTCGCAGGTTTGGACTTTGAGGAGACTTTTGCTCCTGTGGCTAGGCTAGAGTCCATTCGTATCTTGCTAGCATATGCCGCTCACCATTCTTTAAGGTTGTACCAAATGGATGTGAAGAGCGCTTTCCTCAACGGGCCGATCAAGGAGGAGGTGTACGTGGAGCAACCCCCTGGCTTCGAGGATGAACGGTACCCCGACCACGTGTGTAAGCTCTCTAAGGCGCTCTATGGACTTAAGCAAGCCCCAAGAGCATGGTATGAATGCCTTAGAGACTTTTTAATTGCTAATGCTTTTAAGGTTGGGAAAGCCAATCCAACTCTTTTCACTAAGACTTGCGATGGTGATCTTTTTGTGTGCCAAATTTATGTCGATGACATAATATTTGGTTCTACTAACCAAAAGTCTTGTGAAGAGTTTAGCAGGGTGATGACACAGAAATTCGAGATGTCGATGATGGGCGAGTTGAACTACTTCCTTGGGTTCCAAGTGAAGCAACTCAAGGATGGCACCTTCATCTCTCAAACGAAGTACACGCAAGACTTGTTAAAGCGGTTTGGGATGAAGGACGCCAAGCCCGCAAAGACACTGATGGGAACCGACGGACACACCAACCTCAACAAAGGAGGTAAGTCCGTTGATCAAAAGGCATACCGGTCAATGATAGGTTCTTTGCTTTATTTATGTGCTAGTAGACTGGATATTATGCTTAGTGTATGCATGTGTGCTAGATTTCAATCCGATCCAAGGGAGTGTCACTTAGTGGCCGTGAAGCGAATTCTTAGATATTTAGTCGCTACGCCTTGCTTCGGGATCTGGTATCCAAAGGGTTCTAACTTTGACTTGATTGGATATTCAGATTTCGACTATGCTGGATGTAAGGTTGATAGGAAGAGTACATCGGGGACGTGCCAATTGTTAGGAAGGTCCCTGGTGTCATGGAATTCTAAGAAACAAACTTCCGTTGCCCTATCCACCGCTGAGGCCGAGTACGTTGCCGCAGGACAGTGTTGCGCGCAACTACTTTGGATGAGGCAAACCCTCCGGGACTTTGGCTACAATCTGAGCAAAGTCCCACTCCTATGTGATAATGAGAGTGCTATCCGAATAGCGGAAAATCCTATTGAGCACAGCCGCACAAAGCACATTGACATCCGGCATCACTTTTTGAGAGACCACCAGCAAAAGGGAGATATCGAAGTGTTTTATGTTAGCACCGAGAACCAGCTAGCCGATATCTTCACTAAGCCTTTAGATGAAAAGACCTTTTGCAGGCTGCGTAGTGAGCTAAATGTCCTAGATTCGCGAAACTTGGATTGATTTATAGCATACATGTGTTTATGCCTTTGATCATGTTCCTTCTGCATTTTGTTGCTTACTTGTGGTGCTCAAGTTGTACAAACACTCCCTGGACCTCACAAGTCCTTTTTGCAAGTGATGCACATATTTAGGGGGAGCTGTGCTACAACTTGACCCTTTGAGACTAACCGTGTTCTTGAGTTTGCTTGTTTTAGTCTCAAAGGAGGTTTGAAAGGGAAAAGGTGGACTTGGACCATGAAAGACTTCCACTGCACTCCGATGAGAGGGTAACTTCTTCCAAGTTCATCTCATGTACTCTTATTGCCTTTGTATTCTTATTTGAAGATCTTGGCGAGGCAATGAGGTTCAAGGGCCAAGATTGATCCCGTTTTGGTGCTTGATGCCAAAGGGGGAGAAAATAAAGGCCAAAGCGATCAGCTACCACTTGAGAAATTTTGAAAATAGTAGATTAGAGCTTTTGGTTTGTCAAAACTCTTTTATTGTCTCTTTTGTCAAAAGTTTGGCCTCTTGTGGGGAGAAGTGTTGATTATGGGAAAAAGGGGGAGTTTTTGAAATCCTTGATCAATTTCTTTTGGAAATCCTCTCTTTATGTCTCTACAAGTGAATTTGACTTAGAGATAGGATATTGAGTTTGATTTGCAAAAACAAACCAAGTGGTGGCAAAGAGTGATCCATATATGCCAAAATGAATCAAAACTATATTGAGTTTTCATTTGCATTGATATTGCACTTGTTCTAGTTGCTTTATGTTGTGTTGGCATAAATCACCAAAAAGGGGGAGATTGAAAGGGAAATGTGCCTTTGGGCCATTTCTAAGTATTTTGGTGATTGAGTGCCAACACAAGTGCTTTTGTGTTAATCTATGCAAAGTGGCGGACAAAGTGCAAATCATATCAAAAGGTATGTTTCTAGACTTAGTACATTGTTTTATGGACTAATGTATTGTGTCTAAGTGCTGGAAACAGGAAAAATCAAGTTAGAGAAGAGATGGCTTTGTTCAGCCAAAGTCTGCTCAGTCTGGGTGCACCGGAATGTCTGGTGGTGCACCGGACAGTGTCCGGTGCGCCAGACCGGCTCTGGTGAACGTGCTGCTCTCGGGAGTTCGACGGCGGTGTACGGCTATAAATCACCGGACTGTCCGGTGGTGCACCGGACTGTCCGGTGAGCCGTTCACAGGCGAACTCATCGCTCTCGGGAAATGATTAACGGCGTACGGCTAAAATTCACCGGACTGTCCGGTGGTGCACCGGACTGTCCGGTGAGCCAACGGTCAGACGGGGCAACGGTCGGCCGAGGATTCCACGCGTGACGCATGGCTGAGCCAACGGTCTCATTAGTGCACCGGACTGTCCGGTGCGCCAACGGCTCTCAGACTCCAACGGTCGGCTTCGCCAAATAAGGAAGGATATCTGCACCGGACAGTGTCCGGTGGTGCACCGGACTGTCCGGTGCGCCAGTCGACAGAAGGCAAGATCTGCCTTCCAGGAATGTTCTCAACGGCTCCTAGCTGCCTTGGGACTATAAAAGGGACCCCTAGGCGCATGGAGGATGACATCAAGCATACTCAAAGCATTCCTAAGCACCAAGACTTCGATTCCACGCATTTGTTTCTTCGTGATAGCATCTAGAGCTCTATTTGAGTTGTGAACTCGTCGGGTTGTGTTGTGAGCTCTTGTTGCGACTTGTGTGTGTGTTGTCACTGTGTTTTTGTGTCTTGTGTGCGTTGCTAATCCCTCCCTTACTCCGTGCTTCTTTGTGAACTTCAAGTGTAAGGGCGAGAGACTCCAAGTTGTGGAGATTCCTCGCGAACGGGATTAAGAAAAGCAAAGCAAAACACTGTGGTATTCAAGTGGGTCTTTGGACCGCTTGAGAGGGGTTGATTGCAACCCTCGTCCGTTGGGACGCCACAACGTGGAGTAGGCAAGCGTTGGTCTTGGCCGAACCACGGGATAACCACCGTGCCATCTCTGTGATTGATCTCTTGTGGTTATTGTGTTTTGTTGAGACTCCTCTCTAGCCACTTGGCGATTATTGTGCTAACGCTTAACCAAGTTTTTGTGGCTTAAGTTTTACAGGATCACCTATTCACCCCCCCCCCCACTCTAGGTGCTCTCACCTATTACGTCGGGCCTTCGACCGACACACTTGGTCTATCGAGTACCGTTGTGTAGTCTACCAGCATCGTCGCGGGCTATACCTGGACCAGTGGGAGGCTACTTGTTTGGTGCGCCGTCCGGACGATGATCTACGGGGTGCAGAGGCCTTCTCAGAGCACTATTCTATTACTAAGAGGGATACTGCCGAGGCAGCCATGCAGGATGCAGCATGACGGGCACTTTCTCAGTATTGCTCGTTGTTCAATGGGGTAGCTGACGACCTTGACCTGAAGTACTACCCTCGCCGTTCGACCGAAAGTGTTGGAAGTGTGATTGTCTCGCTAGTGGGTGAGGGCAATCCCAGGCTGAGCAGCATGGTCAACTTGGTCGCCGTGCTCAACACAGTGTTGGACCACACCCTTGACGAGCTAGGCAAGGTTCATGCGGAGGTTGTGGAATTGCGTGCTGAGTGCGCTGCACGCCACTATCTAGATGGTGGTTCTCCCGCCCCTGTCGGGATTCAGCACCCTTACCGTTCACCGCCCCGTGGTCGCTTCGACTATGGTACCCCAGACTGTAGGACCCTGATAGATTTGGATCCTTAGATCGATAGAGTCGGAGTCTGTAATAATGCTTAGTTTAGTGTCTTAGCCTAAGGCAGTTTTAGTTAGAGTTTGTTTGCTTATCTTATGTTGGGATGCTTGTTATGATGAACATGTACTGAAGTTGGATCTTTGTAATGATTGTCACCAAGGTGTGGGCATCCCCTGCAACTTGGTGTAGTTATTAATAAAGTCAGTTATTTAGTTGGGTAATCCATTTATATCCACTTTCCTCTTTATCTGAGAAGCTGTCAGTGAAGATGGTCAATTGTTCAGTGCTATGAGGATTTTTCCATACATCTTTCCTTATGCTGAAAGACTGCATAGTCAGATTTGACAGATGTGTGTGATTTCTACATATGTCTGAGAACAGGCGCAGAGGTGCCAGGCGTGCTCAGGCAGAACAGCAGGCACCCCAAGAAGAGGTAGCTCCACAGCAGCAGTTGCCACTGCCACCCCCGATGACCATTGAGCAAATGTTCTTGATGCAGACCTAAGCAGTCCGGGCACTTTGTCAGACCTTAGCAGCTATGCAGCAAGTTCAGCAGCAGCCACCACCACCTCAGCCTCCAGTGCAAGTTCAAATGCCACAAGCGCCCAGAGACAAGCGGGCAGAGTTCATGAGGGGCCATCCCCTAGTTTTTGCCCACTCTGCTAATCCCATGGACGCAGAAGATTGGCTGCGCACCGTGGAGCGTGAGTTGCACACTGCCTAGTGCAACGATCGAGAGAAGGTGTTGTATGGTCCCCGACAGCTGAGGGGAGCAACACAGTCTTGGTGGGAGTCTTACCTCGCCACCCATGCCAACCCTGAAGCCATCACTTGGGAGGAGTTCAAGGACAACTTTCGTCGCTACCATGTGCCCAAGGGACTGATGATAGTGAGGAAAGAGGAGTTTCTCACCCTAAAGCAAGGACCCCTGTCTGTCAGTGAGTATAGGGACAAGTTTTTGCAACTGTCACGTTATGCTCCCGAAGACGTCAACATAGATGCAAAGAGGCAGTACCGCTTCTTGAGAGGATTGGTTGATCCCCTCCACTACCAGCTGATGAACCACACATTCCCTACCTTCCAGCATTTGATCGACAGAGCAATCATGACAGAGTGGAAGCGTCGAGAAATGGAGGACAGGAAGCGCAAGATTGGTGGTCCTCAGGTTGGGAGTAGCAGCCGTCCTCGCCACTCAGGCAACCCACCTCAGCAATTCAAGCAAGGTCACCAGCACCAGCACAAGCATCAGCATCAGAACCAGCAGCAGCAGTACCAGAGGCAGTTTCCTCAGCAGCAGCATTACCGTCAGAACAACCAGCAAGGAGGAAATTAGTACCAGCGTCAGAGCAACCAGGCAGCCCGTCATCCTGCCCTAGCAACCAACCAGAACAATCAAGTAGCGCCAGCTCAAGGAAGAAGTTGTGCATGTTTCCACTGTGGAGAACAAGGCCATTGGGCGAATCATTGCCCAAAGAAAGCAGCCCAGCAGCAGCCAGCTCCCAATGCCCCAGTCAGGCAGAATGTAATGTAGCAAGGAGGCAACAACTGTGGGCAACCTCGTGCCTAGTATGGAAAGGTGAACCACTTGGAGGTCGACACAGTCTAGGAGACTCCAGGAGTAGCATTAGGTACGTTTTTAGTTGAGTACCATTCTGCAAATGTGTTATTTGATACTGGAGGAACGCATTCTTTTGTGATTGCATCATGGGTAGAATCACATAATATACCAGTAGCACCCATGTATCCACCTATGAGAGTTTGTTCAGTTGGTGGAAGGACCCAAACAGATAGATTTTGCCCTAGTGCAAGAGTCCAAATAAGGGGGATAGAGCTCCCCGCCGATCTTATAGTTATGGATAACCAAGATACAACTATAGATGTCATCCTAGGGATGAATTGGTTAACCAAGTATCAAGCCAGTCTTAGCTGTGACAAGAGAATGGTGAAGTTAGTGTCCTTATCAAGGGAAGAAGTGATAGTAGAGTTGGTCTTGTCTGGACCAAGGAAAGGAAGATGTCACCAAGTCACTGCCAAAATTGAGGAGATTAAACCATCGGAGGCTATCAGTGTAGTATCAGATTTCCTAGATGTGTTTCCCGAGGAGTTACCAGGTATGCCACTTGAAAGGAAGGTTGAATTTGCCATAGAGCTTATACCATGCACTGCTCCTATTTCCAAGAGAGTCTATCGAGTGTCCGGCCCAGAGTTGGTGGAACTCAAGAAGCAGATTGATGAGTTGTTAGAGAAAGGCTACATCAGACGGAGTACCTCGCCTTGGGCAGCCCGAGTGCTATTTGTGGAGAAGGATGGAACAAAGAGGATGTGCATTGACTACAGATCCTTGAATGAAGTTACTATCAAGAACAAGTACCCTCTGCCTAGAATTGAAGATTTATTTGATCAGTTGAGAGGAGCCAGTGTGTTCTCGAAGATAGATCTAAGGTCAGGCTACCATCAGCTCAGAATCCGACCTTTGGATATACTGAAGATAGCATTCATCACCAAGTATGAACTGTATGAGTTCACGGTCATGTCATTCGGTTTGACGAATGTGCCAGCTTACTTCATGTACTTGATAAACAGTGTGTTCATGGACTACCTCGACAAGTTCGTAGTGGTATTCATTGATGATATCCTTATATATTCCCAGAATGAGCAAGAGCACGAGGAGCATTTGAGGAAAGTACTTCAGAGGCTACGAGATTGTCAGCTGTATGCCAAGCTTAGCAAGTGCGAGTTCTGGATCAGTGAAGTCCTATTCTTGGGTCACATTATAAACCAAGAGGGATTGGCTGTAGATTCGAAGAAGTTAACAACTATCTTGGACTGGAAAGCACCAAAAGATGTCCGAGGAATCAAGAGTTTCATCGGAATGGCCGATTATTATCGGCGTTTCATTGAAGGTTTCTCCAAGATTGCTAGGCCAATGATAGCTTTGTTGGCAAAGAAGGTTGAGTTCAAGTGGACCCTAGCATGCCAGAAGTCATTTGAGACATTGAAGGAGAAGTTGACAATGGCACCAGTGCTAGTTCTGCCAGATGCTCACAAGCCATTCTCAGTATATTGTGATGCTTCGTATACCGGACTGGGATGTGTGTTAATGCATGAAGGGAGAGTAGTGGCATACTCGTCCCGCCAGTTGAAGATTCATGAGAAGATTTATCCTACTCATGATCTAGAATTAGCAGTCGTGGTTCATGCATTAAAGACCTAGAGACATTATCTGTATGGGAAGAAGTGTGATATCTACACGGATCACAAGAGCCTCAAGTACATATTCACTCAGTCGGAGTTAAACATGAGGCAGCAAAGGTGGTTAGAATTGATCAAAGATTATGAGCTGGAGATTCATTATCACCCAAGCAAAGCAAATGTGGTTGCAGATGCTCTGAGTAGAAAGAGTCAAGTTAATATGTTGGCCGCTCACCCGATGTCGTTCGAGCTAGCAAAGGAATTCGACAGATTGAGTCTCGAATTTCTAAACAACACCCAAGGAGTGACAATTGAGTTGGAACCCACTCTAGAGCAAGACATCAGGAAGGGTCAGAAGGATGATGGGAAGATCAGCGAGATCCGGCAGCAGATCATAGATGGGAAAGGCAAGGATTTCCGTGAAGATGTAGAAGGAGTAGTATGGTTTAAGGATTGGTTGTGTGTTCCGAACATCAAATTGATCCGAGAATTGATTCTCAAGGAAGCTCATGAGACAGTATATTCTATACACCCTGGTAGTGAGAAGATGTACCAAGACCTGAAGAAAAGATTCTGGTGGTACGGAATGAAAAGAGAGATAGCAGAGTATGTGGATGTATGTGACAGTTGTCAGAGGATTAAAGCAGAACATTAGAGATCTACAGGTTTGTTGCAACCGTTGCAGATTCCTCAGTGGAAATGGGATGAGATCGGAATGGACTTTATAGTCGGTTTGCCTCGCACTCGTACTGGTTATGACTCCATCTAGGTAGTAGTGGACTGTTTGACAAAGGCGGCCCATTTCATACCAGTCAAGACCACCTACAACAGTGCGGTGTTAGCCGAACTATACATGTCTCGGATTGTGTGCTTGCATGGTGTTTCGAAGAAGATAGTAACAGATAGAGGCACCCAGTTCACCTCTCATTTTTGGCAGCAGTTGCATAAAGCTTTGGGCACACACTTGAAGTTCAGCTCAGCTTATCACCCACAGACAGATGGTCAAACAGAGAGAACCAATCAGATTCTAGAGGATATGTTGAGGGCTTGTGCCTTGCAAGATAAGATAGGTTGGGACAAGAGATTACCATATGCAGAATTCTCTTACAATAACAGCTATCAGGCTAGTCTGAAGATGTCACCATTTGAAGCGCTGTATGGGAGGAATTGCAGAACTCCATTGCATTGGGACCAACCTGGGGAAAGACAGGTGTTCGGTCCAGATATTTTGCTTGAAGCCGAAAAGAACATCAGAATGGTCCGAGAGAATTTGAAGGCAACGCAGTCCAGACATCGAAGCTATGCTGACACCAGAAGAAGAGAACTCAGTTTTGAAGTGGGAGACTATGTCTATTTGAAGGTGTCACCTATCAGAGGAACCAAAAGGTTTGGAGTCAAAGGCAAGCTAGCACCTTGATATATCGGGTCGTATCAGATTCAAGCAAGATGTGGAGAAGTGGCATATCAACTCAGTTTACCAGAGACTCTGTCAGCTGTGCACGATGTGTTCCATGTGTCTCAGTTGAAGAAATGCTTGAGAGTGCCAGAAGAGCAGTTACCAGCAGAGGATCTTGAAGTCCAAGAGGATCTGACTTATATTGAGAAGCCAACTCAAATTCTGGAAACAGCAGATCGGGTCACTCGGAGAAGTACCATCAGGATGTGCAAAGTCAAATGGGGTCACCACTTAGAAGAAGAAGCAACTTGGGAACGAGAAGATGATTTGAAAGCCAAGTATCCTGAGCTCTTTTCTAGCCAGCCCTGAATCTCGAGGGCGAGATTCTTTTAAGGGGGATAGGTCTGTAACACCCTAATTTTGGGGGTATAAAATTTCTTTCTAATTATCACCAAAAATCATGTGTTACTCTTCTCTCTCTCACCCAAGGTTTTATCTCTCTCTAGATTCTCTCTCCCTTCTTCCCTTTTAAGTAGAATTAGCTTAAAATTAGGGGGATTTAATTATTTATTTTTGCCAAAACATTATGGGTCATGACATGTTGCATCATGCTGAGCTTAAAATATTCTTTGAGGTGTTGCACAAGTTTGAATTTATTTGAATTTGAAACCTACTTTGATTTTAGATTTGAAAATCCTATAGAAAAGGAAATAAAAAAGTAATTAGAAAATCCAGAGAAAAAGGAAAAGTGAAAGCAGCCCAAACCAGCCCAACTCGGCCCAGCTAGGCTGCACGCCCACGCGCTTGCGTCGCCTGACATGCGGACCCCGCCTGTCAGCAGCAGTACTTCCTTGCGCGCGCCCTCTCTCCCTCGCTCTCTGCCCACTGGGGCCAACCTGTCGGTACCAGTTTCTTTCACCCGCGCGCTCCCTCTCTCTCTATCTCACGGGCCCAGTTCACCAGTCGCTGAGCCGTTGTCTCGAGCACCCCTTTCTTCTCTCTCTGCGCCGTGGGCCAGCCCTGTCAGCTCCGCCCTCTCCGCGCTCGCCATGGACCGGCGCGTGCGCACTCGCGCACGTCGCCGGATTTCTCGACCACGACGCCCGCCCACGCGCCCAGCTCCCTTCATAAAGCCCCGCTAGTGCCCTGTGCACACCCCTCGCCTCATTTCGCACATCTTCACCCTCTCTCACGCTCTGTCCTCGCCGCCAGACGCCGCCGGAGACCCGCGCCCACATTCCCGGCCATCCAGCTCGCCGGAGACTGCCCCAAGCCTCCCCGAGCTCTGCCTCGAGGTGAGACACCCGTCCCCATGCTCAATTTCTCCTATTGCGCCCTGTGTTCGGCCAATTTCACCGTTGCCGGTGCTCGGCCACGGCGGTCCGTCGTGCTCGCGCGGTGGCCGGCCGATTTAGCCTGGTCTAGTTCATCGGAGTACGTCCCTGTGTCACCCTTACCTATGCTGAAGTTAGCCAAGGCCTTAGTGCGCCTTAGGTCTCCTCCCCGTGGCCGGAATGGCTCACCGGAGTTTCTCCGGCCCGCCCGAGACCTTCTCACCACTGTTCTCCCCTCTCTGCCCGTGGATTCATGGCCTCTTCCCCGCCATCGAATTCGCTGTGGCACTCTCTTCCCCTTTGGCCAACTCCGGCGACCCTGGAGCCACCCTAGCTCGCGCCTGCCTCAACTCGGCGACCTCACCGCCACGGAGAGGAGCGGTGCCGCTTCGCGCACGTCTGTTTCCCCGGTCTGACTTCCTTCGTCCGATTTAGATCGCACGGCCCGGACCGCGGGATACCGCTTCGCGCATGCGCGCCTCACACGCCCTAGCCCGCCTGTCAGCGCCGCCCGCAGCCGCTCATCCTTCCCGGTCTGATTTTCCCCGTCCGATCTTGATCGAACGGCTCGGACCCGCTCGGACCCCCTCGGACCCGCTTGGACCACCTCGGACCCCCCTCGGATCCCCTCCGTCCGATCTTGATCGAATGGCCTGGACCCCAGGATATCGCTTTGCGCCCGCGCGTGCCCGCACGATCTATTCTCAGCCGTTGATTTTAGATCCGACGGTTAGATTCACCTGATACCCCTTCGCGCGGTAGTTTTCTTAAAGAGACCCTCGGTTTATTAGAAATCAACCCACCATCCATGGTTTTCGCGCGTAGGCTCCTGTAATCTTGTAGATTTAGCCCTGGACTTTTAAATATTCACAGAATTAGCCCTAATTTCATATTTTGAATTCCCAAACTTGTTTATTTCATAACTTTTGCATATGAACTCCAAATTTAGTGATTCAAATTGCAAAATGTTCATATAATTATTGTCTGTCTAAATAAAATGGTTTCACTTACTGTCTGCACATTCTAATTTTTATGATTAAGTATGAACTAATGTAGATGTAGTTTTATTTATTTAATAAAATAAATAAAAGGAGAACCTTAGAGATTTAATCATGTTTAATCTTGTAAGATTAATAATGTGCATTACATGAATTCATCTCTCTTATAATGATTAGGTCACAATAGAATAATTTGAACCATGTTTATGTACTTGAAATTATCACTTAGGGAAATAATAACCTATTTCCAAATGAAGTTGATTTAGGTTATAGTTCATGTTATACTTTGAATTCAGTAACCCTTATGTAGTATTGTGTCCTTTTAAAATGTGTTCCAATGTTTGTACATGTTTGGTGTGATGTTCATTTGTACTTTCCAAATGTATTGAATGCATGCTCGCTTTATTTAGACAACGAGCAGTCCGAGATTCCTAAGTGTGTTGTTGGAGACCTCCCTGAGCAACAACCTGGTGAAGGCAAGTGTCCTTTGACCTATTATGTCCTACATACTTTATAATTCACTGTCCCGCATTACTTTATGAAACCTAAGAATTGACTAGTCTATACTTACCTTAACCTTGTTTACCTTTTGGGTTATCATGGTTAGCATGTTGCTACTGGCTTAACTTTAATCAATGAACATGATGTGAACATTTATGATACGATACTGTTATCCTGATTATGTGGATGATATTGTGATACCTTAGGGGGCTCAGGCCTTTTTTCTTGAGTACCTCCCCGTAAGGACCTGTTCGTGGAGTGACCACCCGAGATAACAGTACAACCATGAGGGTGGAATGGGACGCCCTTAGCTGATTAATTAGATGAACCTGGGGTGTAGTTGGCTTTGTCGGAGGGCCATCAATGGGGGCCCGAGCGTAGTGGTCGCTCTGCCAAGGTTGGGGTGCAGAGGTTCTTTCGTTTTGGTTTTGTTAGTCACCCACCTTGGGGAGGTGTACTGCGTTTGTACGACTGGCGAAACCTAACGAGCAGCTATGTATCTCTAGCCATTCACCTTGGTAGTGAATATCACGTCTGTACAACCCAGGCTGAAAAGGGATCATGACTTGTGGGTAAAGTGTACAACCTCTGCAGAGTGTTAAGAACTGGTATATCAGTCGAGCTCACGGTTAAGAGCAGCCTTGGGATCCTCTTTGATTAGAAGAACTTTGGATATTTTTATGATGATGATTAACAATGATGCTATAAAATCTGATCTCTGGTATTTCCTCCTTTGAGGAAGTACTTTTGGGTAATAACTGGGTTTATTACTAAAAGTTGGCTCTACTAATAATATTAAATACTTGACTAACTTAAAAGCAACTGCTTGACCTCAACCCCACATACAGCTAGTCCACTTTAGCCAAACGGGACATTTGCTGAGTACGTTGATGTGTACTCACCCTTGCTTTACAAACCACCCCAACCCAAGTTGTCCCCACTGTACTCAGTGCTCAGGAAGTGATGCTGGCAACATGGAAGTTTTCGAGGAGTTTCAGGACTACGACGAGTTCTAGTTCTTTCTTAGTGGCAAACCCCTAGTCAGCTGCCTGTGTAGGCTTAGCATCTACGTTTCGTTTCTCCGCACTTTGATATTTAAGTTGAACAATGGTTATATATCAGACTATGTGGATGTCTTGGACATCTTGATGTAATAAAGTACCTTTCCGCTATTTATTTCAAGCATTGTGTGATGATGTCCAATTATGTAATCACTATGTACGTGAGTTTCTAATCCTGGCATGTAAATGGTTCGCATTCGGTTTGCCTTCCAAAACTAGGTGTGACACCGTCCGTTCCCATCGGTGTCTTTGTGGGCTTTGCATCTTTCATCCCAAACCTTTTGAGTAAGTCTTGGGTGTACTTCGTTTGAGAGATGAAGGTCTCTTCCTTGAGTTGCTTCAATTGGAATCCAAGGAAGTAGGTCAACTCGCCCATCATAGACATCTCACATTTTTACATCATCACCCTGCTAGACTCCTCACAAGACTTTTGATTAGTAGAACCAATTATTATGTCATAGACATATATTTGGCATACAAATAGGTCACCATTACAAGTCTTAGTAAAGAGAGTAGGATCAGCTTTTCCAACCTTGAAAGCATTAGAAATAAGAAAATCTCTAAGGCATTCATACCATGCTCTTGGGGCTTGCTTAAGTCCATAGAGCGCCTTAGAGAGCCTATAGACGTGGTTGGGATACCTGTCATCCTCGAAGCTAGGGGGTTGTTCCATATATACTTCCTCCTTGATTGGTCCATTAAGGAATGCGCTCTTCACGTCCATTTGAAACAGCTTAAAAGAATGGTGAGCAGCATAGGCTAATAATATGTGTATTGATTCAAGCCTAGCTACAGGAGCAAAAGTCTCCTCAAAATTCAAACCTGCGACTTGGGCATAACCTTTTGCCACATGTCGAGCCTTGTTTCTTGTCACCACCCCATGCTCATCTTGCTTGTTGCAGAACACCAACTTGGTTCCCACAACGTTTTGTTTCAGACGTGGCATCAGGCTCCAAACTTCATTTCCCTTGAAGTTGTTGAGCTCTTCCTGCATGGCAAACACTCAGTTCAGATCTTAGGCTTCTTCTACCTTGAAAGGCTCAATAGAAGAAACAAATGAGTAATGCTCACAAAAGTTAGCTAAACGTGAGCGAGTGGTTACTCCCTTGCCAATATTTGTGATGTCTCTAAAGCACCTAGCCATCTCATCTTCATTTTGAAGGCCAAGCTTCCTGAACTTTCCACATCCTGGTATATCCTGAAAAGTATAAGCATCTTGATTTTATGAGGAACACAAGCATCATCCAATAAATTACATGTGCATTCCAAACTTATATGTCACTTACCGCTCTAGCTCTTTTCCACCATTCATCATCCATATCAATAGTGCCCTTTTCACGGTTCCAACCCATTCCTGTTTGCCGCAACTTAAGTTTCCTCCATGCCTTGAAATATTCTTTCAATTTGTCCCATTTATTCTTGAGTTGTGACTTTGTAACATCAATACATGTCCTATCTTTGAATCCTTTCTCCACCTCAGCATACCCAACTGAATTGAGGTAAGTGTTTGGTCGATTCCCTTTTCCAACTTCTTCGACAAACAACTTACAAACAATCCGTGTATTCTCAAGGTTCCAATCAATTTCTGGCATCTATTAGAACTCACAAATTTTATTCTAGTAACACATGCTATCCCAAATAATAGTCCTAGTCATCGAAGGTATATGAGATATGAGCATCACACAAATTGCAAGGCTACTTTGACAAATGAAACAAACATTTCAATTTTTTTGCCAACATTTGCGTTGTCCAACTTTGTCGAATGCTAATATTTGGTCAAGCCACCCATGTATGCAACCAAACATGCCCATAATTCTATGATTAAGCACTCAGTCCAATTACATGTTAATTATTTGAAGGGGGCATGCATAAAAATATCTTCCATGTGTGAAATTTACAAGAGGGGTGGGTAATTTCCAAGTGATTTGGTTTCATAGAACATCTTCAAGATTATTTAATAAACCATTCTACTGGTTTGTGCACATTGCAGCATAATAGACAAAATTTACATGGTTTTTTTTGTTGATTTATCATCTTAAACTGCTAGCCCTGATGTATCCTTTGACGTATATATGTGAATATATAAGTATTTGATACTTATTTGCAGCAAGAGTTCCACCCTTCCTGCTCCTATTGAAATAAAAGTAATACATAAGTATTTGACACAATATTTGTAACACCTCGTCAATCCCTGGACCAGTGGTACTTACTCCTGGCAGCTCTCTAGGATCATATATCGTCCCCATAGACCAACACAGGTCTTTTGTGCGCACTTTGTCGTCACTCATGCGCATTTGAGAAAACATCTCAGTCGGTCACCCATCCCAAATTGCTCCAAGCCAAGCACGCTTAACTTGGAGGTTCTTTCGAGATAGGCTTCCGAAAAAGAAGACGCACCATGTTAGTGTGGATACTCTATTAATTCTATTATGCCTTGGGCCAAGATATCCCATCCACCGGGGCCAGGATATCATAATCCACCCCCTTAGAAGACCGATGTCCTCGTCGATCAACCCTAATCTAGGAACCTCCCCTCTTAGCCACGACTGTGTGTCTAGTGTCGTCATATGCCATGCCATGTGACCACTCCGGGCCCACATGCGCCATGCGCCATATACCCAAACCCCCTAGCCCACACACGCCTATGAAACCTCGAGGGTCGGCTCTGATACCACTTATAACACCTCGTTCAATCCTTGGATCGGTAGTACTTACTCCTAGCAGCTCTCTAGGATCATATATCGTCCCCACAGAACAACACAGGTCTTTTGTATGCACTTTGTCCTCAATCATGCGCACCCGAGAAAACTTCCCGGTCAGTCACCCATCCCAAATTGTTCCAAGCCAAGCACACTTAACTTGGAGGTTCTTTCGAGATAGGCTTCCAAAAAATAAGATGCACCTTGTTGGTATGAATACTCTATTAATTCTATTAAGCCTTGGGCCAAGATATCCCATCCACCGGGGCTAGGATATCACAATATTTTTCCTTTGAATTGAAGAAGAATTATATGCGGAAGTAGAAGGACCAAGGAAATAAATCCAGAGATGTTTTACAGTGGAAGAAGTCGTTAATACAATTCTCTTCTGTAGTTCCATTGTCCACGACCTTGCGTACATGGTTGCGACTATTGTGTTGGAAAACAAGAAGGAACCAAAGTTTGTCGACTCTATTCGCCCAACTATTGCAATAGTTAGAGGATCTTTTGCTAAGGAAAAGAGTTTACCAAAGCTGCCTCACAGACGAACTCCAAACTGTAAGGTCAAAAGGAAAAGATTGGAAGGTGGAACAACTACAACGGAAACTACACAAATTAATTACAAAATTAAACCCTAGTTAGATTGACAAGTAGAGAGTACCTTCAATTCAGACAGGGGGATGATTGTGGGGCGTCGGACTGGGTGGCGACCGGCTCCTACAGGAAATACCCACGGCTGGTGGTGCAGCGTGTAGGGAGGCCTGCCGGACGGGCCTGGCTACGACACGCCTGGGTAGGAGGCGGCTCCTACAGCTAAGGCTGCGGCGCCTCAAGAGGAGATGACGAGGTGCCGACAGCCGAATCCTGCAGCCGAGGCTTGGGGAGGAGAAGGCGCGGTGGTGTATGAGAGCACCTAGAGGGGGGTGAATAGGTGATCCTGTAAAACTTGAAACTTAAAGCCACAAACTTGATTAAGTGTTAGAGCAATAAAGTCAAGTGGCTAGAGAGGAGTTCTTGCTAAACACGATAACCACAAAGAAATCAACACAGAGAGGCACAGTGGTTTATCCCGTGGTTCGGCCAAGTCCAACACTTGCCTACTCCACGTTGTGGCGTCCCAACGGACGAGGGTTGCACTCAACCCCTTTCAAGCGGTCCAAATACCAACTTGAATACCATGGTGTTTCTCTTGGTTTCACTATATCCCGCTTGCGAGGAATCTCCACAACTTGGATCCTATTGCCCTTACAATTTGATGATCACAAAGAAGCACAAAAGTAAGGGTGGGAAAAGCAACGCACACAAGACACAAAATCAGAGCACAAACACACACACTAGTCACAACTTGAGCTCGCAGCACAACTCGAAGAGTTCTCTACTCAAATGGAGCTCTAGTTGCTATCACAAAGAATCAAATGCGCGGAAATGGAGTCTTGGTGCTTAGAGTTGATCAAAGAATGCTTGGTGTGCTCCTCCATGCGCCTAGGGGTCCCTTTTATAGCCCCAAGGCAGCTAGGAGCCGTTAGAAGCAATCCAGGAAGGCAAACCTTGCCTTCTGTCGAGTGGCGCACTGGATAGTCCTGTGCACCACCGGACAGGCACTGTTCAAAGTCCGGTACAGATTGCTTTCCTAATTTGGTGCAGCCGATCGTTGAAGATTTGGAGCTGTTGGCGCACCGGACACTGTCCGGTGCACACCGGACAGTCCGGTGTCCCCATCCGACCGTTGGCTCGGCCACGCGTCACGCGCGGATTGCGCGGCCGACCGTTGGTGTGCCCAACTGTTGGCTCACCGGACAGTCCGGTGCCTCACCGGACAATCTGGTGAATTTTAGCCGTATGCTTGTTGACTTCTTCCCGAGAGCGGCGACTTCGCCGTAGACGACTCACCGGACAGTCTGGTGCACCACCGGACAGTCCAGTGATTTATAGTCGTACGCGCGCCGTCGAGACCCGAGAGCAGGCTGTTCACCGGGACTGGTCCTGGCACACCAGACAGTGTCCGGTGCACCACCGGACAGTCCGGTGCACCCAGACCGATCAACCTTTTGGCTGAATACAGCCAACTTTTCTTCAAGGCGATTTCTCCTATTTCTAGCACTTAGACGCAATACATTAGTCTTCAAAATAATGTACTAAGTCTTAGAAACATACCTTTAATCTTGATTTGCACTTCTTGAGTCTATGGCACAAATATCACTCAAGGCTTTTGTGTTGAGCACTTAATCACCAAAATCTTATAGAAATGGCCCAAGGGCACATTTCCCTTTCAATCTCCCCCTTTTTGGTGATTTATGCCAACACAACAAAAAGCAACTGGACAAAGTGCAACATCAATGCAAATGAAAACAAAAATTTGTTTTCGATTCAAATTTGGCATATTTGGATCATTCTTTGCCACCACTTGGTTTGTTTTCGCAAATCAAACTCAATTTCCTATCTCTAAGTCAAATTCACTTGTTGAGGCATAGAGAGAGGTATTCCAAGAGAAATTGATCAAAGATTCAAAAAATCCCCTTTTTCCCATAATCAACCATTCTCCCCACAAGAGACCAACTTTTGACAATAAGAGACAATAAGAGTATTTTGACAGAACAAAAGCTCTAACTCTACTATTTTCAAAATTCTCAAGTGGTAGCTGATCCATTTCTTGCTTTGGCCTTAATTTCTCCCCCTTTGGCACTAAGCACCAAAACAGGATCATTAGTGGCCCTTAAACCTCATTGCCTTACCAAAATCTTCAATTAAGAGTAAAAAGGCAATAGGAGCACGGAGATGAACTTGGAGTTAGTTACCCTCTCATTGGAGTGCAGTGGAAGTCTTTCATGGTCCAAGTCCATCTTTCTCTTTCAATCTACCTTTGAGACTAAATCAAGCAAACTCAAGCACACGATTAGTCTTAAAGGGTCAAGTTGTAGCATTTCTCCCCCTAAATTTGTGCACCATTCACACATGGACTTGTGAGGTCCGGGGATTCCTTGCACAACTTGAGCACCATAAATAAGCAATAAAATGCATAATGGAACATGAACAAAGGCATATAACACATGTATGCTCTATATCAATCCAAGTCTAGTACACCCTTAAAGGCTAATGAACCATCACTCCTTCTAAAGACAGACACATCTACATTTGTAAATAAGCAGTTGTAACCCATATTACATAATTGACTAACGGACAACAAGTTATATCCGAGCGATTCTACTAAAAACACATTAGAAATGGAATGCTCGGAAGAAATAGCTATTTTTCCTAGTCCTTTAACCTTGCCTTGATTCCCGTCACCGAATATGATTGAGTCTTGGGAATCTTTGTTCTTGACGTAGGAGGTGAACATCTTCTTCTCCCCCGTCATGTGGTTTGTGAATCCGCTGTCGATAATCCAGCTTGAGCCCCCGGATGCATAAACCTGCAAGGCAAATTAGGCTTGGGTTTTAGGTACCCAACTCTTGTTGGGTCCTACAAGGTTAGTAACAATAGCCTTAGGGACCCAAATGCAAGTTTTATCTCCCTTGCATTTTGCCCCAATTTCCTAGCAACCATTTTCTTATTTTTACATGTAAGTACAAAATCAGTGTTGCAGGCATGAAAAACAGTAGCAGATTTATTTTGCATTTTCTTAGGTACATGATGAACAACATGGTTCCTAGACATATTTCTACCATGCACAAAGGAAGAACTTGAACCAAACATGGCATGTGAATCATAAGCATTAAAACACCTATTAGGATGAGCATTCCTAGAATATTTCCTATCATGATACAAGAAAGCATGATTTTTATGAACACTATTAGCCATAGGGGCCTTCCCTTTCTCCTTGGCGGAGATGGGAGCCTTATGACTTGTTAAGTTCTTAGCTTCCCTTCGAAAGCCAAGCCCATCCTTAATAGAGGGGTGTCTACCACTAGTGTAGGCATCCCTTACAAATTTTAGTTTATCAAAATCATTTTTGCTAGTCTTAAGTTGGGCATTATGACTAGCTACTTCATCATTTAATTTAGAAATGGAAATTAAATGTTCATTGTAAGCATCAACATTAAAATCCTTACACCTATTGCAAATTACTACATGTTCCACATGAGAACTAGTCTTATTTGCTTCTACTAATTTAGCATTTAAATCATCATTAATGCTCTTTAAACTAGAAATAGTCTCATGACAAGCAGAAATTTCACATGAAAGCATTTCATTTCTTTTAGCTTCTAAAGCAAGAGACTTTTGCACACTTACAAATTTATCATGTTCTTCATATAAAAGATCCTCTTGCTTTTCTAAAAGTCTATCCTTTTCGTTTAGAGCATCAATCAATTCATTGATCTTTTCTACTTTTGCTCTATCTAATCCTTTAAACAAGCTAGTGTAATCAATTTCATCATCACTAGAGTCCTCATCACTAGAAGTAGAGTACTTAGGAGTTTCTCTAGTGATTACCTTCTTTTCTTTTGCCATTAGGCACGTGTGGCGCTCGTTGGGGAAGAGCGACGATTTGTTGAAGGCCGACACGGCGAGTCCCTCGTCGTCGGAGTCGGACGACGAACAATCCGAGTCCCACTCTTTGCCGAGGTGTGCCTCGCCCTTCGCCTTCTTGTAGTCCTTCTTCTTTTCCCTCTTCCCGCCTTTCTCTTATTCCTGGTCATTAGTGTTGTCGGGACAATTAGCTATAAAATGACCATACATACCACACTTGAAGCAGGAGCGCTTCCCCTTCGTCTTGCTCTTGTTTGGGTGCTCCTTTCTTCCTTTAAGCGCCGTCTTAAAGCGCTTGATGATGAGGGACATTTCTTCCTCGTTAAGCTCGACCGCCTCAACTTGCGCCACCTTGCTGGGTAGCGCCTCCCTGCTACTTGTTGCTTTGAGAGCAATGGTTTGAGGCTCATGGATTGGGTCATTTAGCGCCTCATCAACATATCTCACCTCCTTGATCATCATTCGCCCGCTCACAAACTTCCCAAGTATTTCCTCGGGCGTCATCTTGGTGTACCTGGGATTTTCACGGATAGAATTTACAAGATGAGGATCAAGGACAGTGAAGGACCTTAGCATAAGCCGGACGACGTCGTGGTCCGTCCATCTTGTGCTTCCATAGCTCCTTATTTTGTTGACCAGGGTCTTGAGCCTGTTGTATGTTTGGGTTGGCTCCTCCCCCCTGATCATTGCGAACATCCCTAGTTCGCCCTCCACCAATTCCATCTTGGTGAGCATGGTGACATCATTTCCCTCATGTGAGATCCTGAGGGTGTCCCAAATCTGCTTGGCGTTATCCAAGCCGCTCACCTTATGGTACTCTTCCCTGCATAAGGATACTAAAAGAACAGTGGTAGCTTGTGCATTTTTGTGAATTTGTTCATTAATAAACATGGGATTATCCGTACTATCAAATTGCATTCCATTCTCTACTATTTCCCATATACTTGGATGAAGAGAGAACAAGTGGCTACGCATTTTGTGACTCCAAAATCCGTAGTCCTCTCCATCAAATTGTGGAGGTTTACCAAGAGGAATGGAAAGCAAATGTGCATTTGAATTATGCGGAATATAAGAGTAATCAAAAGAAAAGTTTGAATTGACCGTTTTCTTTTTCTCGTAGTCGTCGTCGTCCTTTCGGGAAGAAGAAGACTCGTCGCTGTCGTAGTAGACTATCTTCTTGATGCACCTCTTCTTCTTCCCGTCTTTCTTTTTATGACTCGAGCCAGAGTCGGTGGGCTTATCGTCTCTTGGCTCGTTGAAGGTGGACACCTTCTCCTTATCGTTGACCACCATCCCCTTTTCCTTAGGATCCATCTCTTAGGCCGGTTAGTCCCTTGCGTGAAGAGAACAGCTCTGATACCAATTGAGAGCACCTAGAGGGGGGGGGGGGTGAATAGGTAATCCTGTAAAACTTGAAACTTAAAGCCACAAACTTGATTAAGTGTTAGAGCAATAAAGTCAAGTGGCTAGAGAGGAGTTCTTGCTAAACACGATAACCACAAAGAAATCAACACAGAGAGGCACAGTGGTTTATCCCGTGGTTCGGCCAAGTCCAACACTTGCCTACTCCACGTTGTGGCGTCCCAACGGACGAGGGTTGCACTCAACCCCTTTCAAGTGGTCCAAAGACCAACTTGAATACCATGGTGTTTCTCTTGGTTTCACTATATCCCGCTTGCGAGGAATATACACAACTTGGAGCCTCTCGCCCTTACAATTTGATGATCATAAAGAAGCACGGAAGTAAGGGTGGCAAAAGCAACGCACACAAGACACAAAATCAGAGCACAAACACGCACACTAGTCACAACTTGAGCTTGCAACACAACTCGAAGAGTTCTCTACTCAAATGGAGCTCTAGTTGCTATCACAAAGAATCAAATGCGCGGAAATGGAGTCTTGGTGCTTAGAGTTGATCAAATAATGGTTGGTGTGCTCCTCCATGCGCCTAGGGGTCCCTTTTATAGCCCCAAGGCAGCTAGGAGCCGTTAGAAGCAATCCAGGAAGGCAAATCTTGCCTTCTGTCGAGTGGCGCACCGGACAGTCCGGTGCCCCCATCCGACCGTTGGCTCGGCCACGCGTCACGCGCGGATTGTGCGGCCGACCGTTGGTGCGCCCGACCGTTGGCTCACCGGACAGTCCGGTGCCTCACCGGACAGTCCGGTGAATTTTAGCCGTACGCTTGTTGACTTCTTCCCGAGAGCGGCGACTTCGCCGTAGACGACTCACCAGACAGTCCGGTGCACCACCGGACAGTCCGGTGATTTATAGTTGTACGCCGCCGTCGAGACCCGAGAGCAGGCTGTTCACCGGGACTGGTCCTGGCACACCGGACAGTCCGGTGCAACTAGACCGATCAGCCTTTTGGCTGAATACAGCCAACTTTTTTTCAAGGCGATTTCTCCTGCTTCTAGCACTTAGACACAATACATTAGTCTTCAAAACAATGTACTAAGTCTTAGAAACATACCTTTAATCTTGATTTGCACTTCTTGAGTCTATGGCACAAATATCACTCAAGGCTTTTGTGTTGAGCACTTAATCACCAAAATCTTATAGAAATGGCCCAAGGGCACATTTTCCTTTCAGTGTAGCCGGAGCTAAGGGAGGAGATGGCGCGGTGTGCAGGCAGAGCTTGGGGAGGAAATGGCGCGCCTAGGGAGATGGGAGATGGCGGCGCACGAGTGAGGAAAAATGAAGGAAAACGAAACGTTTTTTTGTGTAACCAGTGACATTGGTGGGTAATTTCTATATAACTCTGCGACTTGTATCATCTTTAAGGGTTTTGGAGCTGTGAAAGATGTACTACACTAAAATGAACTAGAGCTCCAGAAACTCTATAGAGCTGTGTTGCTCTAACAAATGGAGTTAGGGTGTTACTCTACCCAACTCTATTCTGGAGTTTGGAGATAGAGCCATGTCAAAAGGGTTAGGAACCACGTTTATATTTTCTAGGCTCCATCACAGCATAGGTTGGGCCGGCCTCGTTAGGGTCTGCCAGGCTACGAACCTAAGTTCATTGTAGTATTTGTAATTTTTGGTCTACAATTATTTTTTCTATGAACCCAAGCGTACTAGAGTCCAAGACTGCACTTGCGGTGGTTAACTTCTGGCTTTAATTAAATCGTGTGATGATTTTCTACATAAATTAATTAAAAATACATAAACAGCCTAAACGACCATAATTTTCTAAAAAAGAAAACTTTGGTAACTTATAAGCTAAATGATTGTAACAACCATGATATATGTAAAATAACGTCTTACACACTATCCGATAAAATAATTTATTACTAGTGATATCTATGTCCGACTAGTTTTATATTTAACACATAGCTATTCATATTTGCATCTGAAAAATATCTGTATTTGTATTTGTTTCTAAGCTATCCATAATCTAATTTCTGAATAAAAATATAAAAAAATGGTTTGATTGATATCCGCCGTCCCTAGCTGCCTGCGAGTGCAGTCCAGTGCTGGTGAGCCGCGTGCGGTCCGCGGGTTGCCTTCTCTTGCTAGTTCACCCGTCACCGACTCGCTCCTCGCAGCAGCTGCGGACGAGCCGTTGAACACAGCGCCGCCAATCATCCCGTTCCTCTGCCCTCCCCTCTCGTCCCTCCAGGCGCTAGCTCGACCTTCGGCCCCGCGGGCCGGATCCGTCGCCACAGATCCGCTGCTTCCTCCCCGAGTCCTGCCTGATCGGGATTTTTCAGTTTTCCCCGTTCCCCGTGGGCCACTCGACCGGCCGACAGGGCGGAAGGGCTGCCCCGGCCGACAGGGCTGGTGGCAGTGAATCCGCGCAGGCAAATTGAATTCCGGCCGCGAATCCCCTCCCGTGGTCCTCTCTCGAGTCCTCCGCGTCCGCGCCTCCTCCATCTCGTCGCCGTTCTCGACGCCCGTGGATCCAACGGTCCAACACTGGGTTTGCCCAACAGCCCAAGGTATGTTAAGTGCAATTTGCAAACCTAGCTTGTTGGTTGCTGTTGTGCTCTACTGGACAGCACGGGTTGGGCTAGGATTTATGCAGTTTTTCCTGTTGGAATTGTTAATTCATTTTTCAATTGTTGATTTATTGCAGATTTTTTTTGCATTCAATGTATTACGAGTACTTCTAATTATATTGCTATATTTTTAGCTGTTTTATTCTTGTACTAGCGTCCTGCTTTACTACGGTTGTTATATATCATATAAATATGTATTGAGATATTTATTTAAATATAATTATTGTTTATTTCTAAACACTAAAGTATATGTGGTCTGGTGGTTAGAGAGAACCAGTCGGAGCGCGTAGTCGGGCGTGTGGGGTGGGCCAGAATTAGGTTTTTAATAGAATAGTATAGATGTATACGTAATTGTTTTGTTTCGGATTATATCCAATTATGTATTGGAGCACTGGTTTGGCATACCCTAAGTTAGTCTTGCTATAGAACCCTAAGTTAAAGCCCTGCTATAGCCACTACCATTGTTTTTTTTGGTGATATTCATTTCATGGATCATCATACCACTTGGTTGATTCAATTTCCTTTTGTTCATTGTGGATATGGACATGAATCTCTGTTTTTCTCTTTGAAGTATTCATGTTCGTATCTGTTGCAATCATCCACCAACATGCTGCCTTGTTAACATAGAATCTCATAACTTGTTTGCAGTGTTTCACTAGTGATGGCAGACGTCCAGGAATGCCATTATGATTCAACGTCACAGGCCACTGACAGCTTGCGTGTTGAGCCTATATATGAGTCGTTCCTATGCCCGCTTACCAAACAGGTTATGCGGGATCCTGTCTCTATTGACAGTGGTGTTACGTTTGAACGCGATGCCATTTTGAAGTACTTCAATGAATGTCTTAGCAGCAGAAGGAGGCTTGTCTGCCCTGTAACTAAGATGGAGCTCAGCAACACTGAGTTAAATCCAAGCATAGCTCTGAGGAACACTATTGATGAATGGATGAACCGCAATGAGGTGGCTAAACTTGACGTCGCTCGGAAGTCATTGACTTCTGATAGCACAGAAAGTGATATGGTACAAGCACTCCAGTATGTTGATGAGATATGTCAGAGAAGTCGATCCAGTAGGCAGGTTGTGAGAAGAGATGGGTTGATAATCATGATTGCTGACTTGTTGAAGAAAAGCAGTACGAAAGTACGGCAAATGGCACTAGAGACTCTTCGCTCCATTGCAAAAGATGACAATGACAATAAGGTTCTTTTCTTGATGCTTAATTTGTTAGCAGAACTTAACTTTGTAATATCTTTTGATGCTTCCGGTCTTAACTTTATATTATTTTGATACATTACCTGCAGGTTGAGATTGCTGCTGGAGACAATATTCGCACAATTGTAAAGTTCTTAAATCATGGTCAGACTCAGGAAAAGGAACGAGCTGTGTCTCTGTTGTTTGAACTTTCAGAGAACAAGGCTCTTTCAGAAAGAATTGGCAGTGTTTCTGGAGCTATTCTTATACTTGTTGGCTTGTCAAGCAGTAAAGTAGAAAACTCGCTGATTGTTGACAGAGCTGACAAGACATTGGAAAACTTAGAGAGCTGCGAAAAGAATGTTAGACAGATGGCTGAAAATGGTAGATTGCAACCCCTTCTGAGGCTGCTTCTTGAAGGTATCATTCTTTCATATGTACATGTTTCCTCACAACGAAATGATTTTGTACTCTTTTGCAGCTGTAACATTGTGAGTGCCACCCAATATTCTCATTAACACTGTTCCATCTTCATCCCATGAATAGTAGTTGCATGCCAAAGAACATGCATCTATAGTTCCTTAGCTGTGTCTGCAGTTAGAAGTGTCTCCCTGTTTCACCAAGTTCACCTTGTTCATTAAATTTGTATTGGACATTTAATTGTTGTTGTGTGCACTATTTATCCAATATTCATTGTCACTTGAAGAATATATTAGCACAAATGATAAATTATAATGTATGTGCATCATGTTTGTGTTCACCAAGTTTTTGTTGTATTTCTGGTAAATAAAACCGAACATGATAGCTAAGTGTCAACTTACGTTTTAAGTTTTGTAAGGTTCAGTTATCACATTTTACTTGTGCTATGCTCCAACACATGGAGTTCTATACTGGTATCTTGAGGTTCTATCTGTTGCAACACATTTTATGGAGCCATTTCATTTTTTAGATATGAAGCAACAACTCTTTGAGTTATGTACAAGTGTATATTTTTTTGTGGATGTGAAGCAACGACTTTTTTGAGTTGTTATACATTGGACTTGTATGTTGGATGCAAGTGTAACCATAGTATCAGCAGGTTATACATGGCATTCAATTGCTTTCTAGACCATTGTTGTGTTCGATAGCCAGATGCTTAGAGTAACTTCAACGTTTGGAAAACAGAACTGTGCAAAGATGATGCCACATCAGAGTGTCAGACTTCGCACATCTCACACTAATGTATAGCAAAGAAATGTGGGACCCACCATGTATAAACAAGTAAATAATATTTTGATCGTACGTTCCGTACCTACATTTGCCTGGCACTCTGGCTGCGGGTGCCTGTCTTCTTTGGGTTTCTCAATAAGAAAATGATTCTTTATGTTAGGAACCAGCTGCTTATTCTAGCTTTGGTGCCAAAAAAAAAAAATCTTGGCTAGCACCTTCCTCCCTTCTGTGAACCACATTAGTAACAATGCTGGAGCTGCCCTTATTGTGTGCTATTTGCAGGTTCACCTGACATACAATTATCTATGGCTGCATACCTCGGAGAGCTTGTTTTAAGCAATGATGTTAAGGTACTTGTGGCACAAAAGGCTGGTTCCACACTAGTCAATATCATGAAAAAAGGGAATAGAGAGGGCAGAGAAGCAGCTTTGAAGGCATTGAACCAAATTTCATCTTATGATGCTAGTGCAAAGATATTAATTGAAGCAGGTATTCTTCCGCCTCTCATCACAGACCTCTTTACTGTTGGCAGTAATCAGCTTCCTATGAGATTGAAGGAGGTCTCAGCGACCATTCTTGCAAATGTTGTGGCATCGGGTGCACGTTTTGAGTCCATTCCACTTGATCATAATAGGCAGACCTTAGTGTCTGAAGACATTGTTCACAATCTACTTCATCTTATAAGCAACACAGGACCTGCAATTGAGTGTAAGTTGCTCCAGGTGCTCGTTGGTCTAACTGATTCTTCGACATCTGTACAAAATATAGTTGATGCTATCAAAAGTTCAGGTGCTATTGTCAGTTTAATTCAGTTTGTTGAAGCACCTCAAAGGGAAGTACGCATGAATTCCATCAAGCTCCTGAATAACATATCACCATATATGGGTCAAGAACTTGCTGATGCTTTTCGTGGAAACTTTAGTCAACTCCGCAGTTTGGTCAAGGTCATTGTTGATAACAATGGTATTTCTGAAGAGCAAGCAGCTGCTGCTGGCCTTGTAGCTGATCTTCCCATGCGGGACTCTGTCCTCACCAGACGTCTTCTTCAAGATGGGGCATTTGCAACAATCATTTCAAAAGTTTTAAGAATCCGACAAGGCGAGATTCGTGGGGGGCGTTTTGTGAACCCATTCCTCGAAGGTCTAGTTAGAATAGTCTCCCGGATCACATTTGTCTTGGATGATGATCCAGATATCATTGTTGTTGCTTGTGATTACAATCTTACTTCACTCTTCACTGATCTGCTTCAGATGAATGGGCTTGACATTGTCCAGATCGTCTCTGCTAATGCGCTAGAGAAACTCTCACAGCAGTCAAAACATCTTACGAAGATACTGCCTGCTCCCAGCCCAGGGTTGTGCTTTTCAATATTTCCATGCCTCAGCCAGAAGACTGTAGCAACTGGGGTTTGTAGAGTTCACTGTGGGATTTGTTCTGCAAGGGAGAGCTTCTGTCTCTTGGAGGGGAAGTCAGTGGAGAAGTTGGTTGCTTGCTTGGATAATAATAATGAGAAAGTAGTTGAAGCTGCCCTATCAGCGTTATCCACTTTACTGGAGGATGGAGTGGACATTGACCAAGGTGTCATGGTGCTGTGTGATGCCGAAGGAATCAACCCAATACTTGACGTATTGTGTGAGAACAGAAATGAGGCACTGCGCCAGAGAGCGGTGTGGGCAGTGGAGAGAATCCTCAGGATGGATGAAATAGCATATGAAATATCAGGAAACCAAAATGTTGGTACAGCCTTGGTTGAGGCCTTCAGGCATGGTGACTATAGGACAAGACAAGTTGCAGAGCGAGCATTGAAGCATGTAGATAAGCTGCCCAATTTCTCTGGGATATTTTCTAAGATGGGAGCACAATGACGACGTTACATGGAAGTAGTCTAATTCTATTTTGACACATGGATTGCAGATCCAAATGAGGCACAGATGAACACATGTAGATTGGTTTTGCTGACCCGCAGATGGTGTAGCGATCTGATTGATCGAAGAAGAATCGAAACATTGCACGTGTTGTATAGTGTATATATCTACCTGTAAACTTGTCTGTATTTTTTAGATTGGTCAGATTCATAGAATAGGTTGCTATCCCTGTTGTGTTTAGACAATAAATATAAATAATGCATAATCCCCAGCTCTGGGTGGGGAAAAAAGAAAGAAATGTGAAGTATTTGCACGTATTCAATCATGGTTTTCTGGTTGAGTTTATTGCGATATGCGTTGTTGCATGGCATGCTATGGTATTCATATTTGTGGCCATGATACCATCTCACTCACAGTAAGCCTGGTAATTGGTTATGCGTTTTCGCAAATGTTTTTTATAAGAATCAGGTGATTCCATTAAGACCGTGCTCCAGCTAAATCGCTGGCAACCAGAAACAGAGTATAATGATTGATAGGTGAAAAAATTCTTCATGCAATGCTTGTTTCACCTATACGACATCAGTTTCAAGCATCAGGCGCGCAATGGCTAACTCTATCGCTGCATTGACTCCTTCTGAAGCTTGCTGTATTTCTCTTGGCAATGATGAGATAACATGATTAATTTTCCCAGCTCCAGATTTGATTGCATCGCCTTTGTCATCCCAGATCACATGTCCCCAGCTCCCAGTCATTTTTTCTTTATCAAAGGAGTCACAACATTCAGCTTCAGGAATCCTTCCTCAGGTCTTGTCCTGTAACACCTCAGCCTGCTTTTCTGTCATAATGGGCACTGTTTCTGCACTTCTACTCTCAATAAAACCATCAATTTACTTAAAAAATAGCATGACATTCAGTTGTGTTGGCTGTTTTAGAGAAACAACCTGAGACTATATTCTTTCTAATCGATATAAATAGAGATTCTTCTGAAAAAAATACTCTCCAATAGCTTATTCAAATGGTTATCCAAATATAGAAAATGGTTTTATACAAATGACTGTCTAAATAATAATTTAAAGAGTGAAATTTAGAAAGAGTCTTAGATTGCATCACCCCTGTATGACAGTACCTTTTACGGCTAGTTGCTCCCTCAACTCCTCAAATTTAGTTCCATCCACCTATTTTTTATATAATTTAACATTTGTTTAAAATATTTGTAGTTGTACTTCTAAGCGTCTTAAATCCGTCTTTAACATGAGTCTTGACGTCCCCTGGTGCGGTAGCTTGGCTACATGACCTAAATACGGTATGGGCCTGGCGCCATGATCTGTAGCATCAAGCCGACATCGTAGAGGGCTTCTAGATCAGTGCCAGGTCGTGGAGCCATGTATTTTAACCTATACGGCTATACCCCACACACGACACTTGCACGGTGGGCGTCTTCTGCCTATTCATTCCTTTTGTGCGTGCCCTCTGCTGCTCGCCACTCAGCCGCTGCCCGGCACCATCATCAGCCTCCCTGGAGGCACACACCACCGCCTATAAATGGCCAACCACCAATAGATGACCAAGAGGACTGTGTTAAATAGGCTGGTACTAGGCACTATATAACTTATATTGCAACATGGTATGACACGATCATAGTATCTGTGCTAGCAAGACATGAGGTCTAATACTATGTCTAGGCCACCATCTACGATAATGATGTGTGCATGTGATTGTGAATGATGATTTGTTATGATTTTAAATATGATAAATCTGATTTATATTGATATGCATATTCATGTTTTGAAATCATATTTCTAATCTTAAAGATATTCTATATCTTTTGAGTTCTTGAAGTGAAATAGTGTCTAGGATGGCAACGGGTACATACACATCGAGTAATAGCATTTCATATCTATACCTATAAAAAATCATACCCGTCAGGTTACCCATTTACGCTTGCGGGTATAAAATCTTACCCATATCCGTACCTGCGGGGTAATTTTATCCGTCGGTTAACCTGTACCGCTAAGGTCTCAAATTATAATATTCCAATTGCTCAAAATGTCAAATAAACACACAAAAATAAGTTGAACTTAAAATATAACAAACCATATAATTACATAACTTTATACTTAAACATAAACAAACAATAGTCAAAGAATAGTTTTCTTTTAACTAAGATAGACTTTATTAGATAATAATAGCGGTATGATATGGGTATATTTTACCCATAGGTACGTGGGTATGGGTAGTACCCACCAATATCCGTCTACCCAACGGGTACAAATTATTGCTCATTAACATACTCGCGGGTATAGAAACCATCCCATACCCGCCTTATGTCAGGTAAAACCCATCAGGTATTCGGGTTTCAGGTACCTATTGCCATTTCTAGGGCTAGCACAGACACTACTAGGTGCTAGTGTCACATAGTGCGGGCACAATATAATTAGGCACTAAAGCACCGTGCCTATGACTGGGTATGTTTACATTCACGACACAACATAATCACTAACTGTGTCTGATAATATCGTGCCTAATAGTACTCGTATCAATTGTTGGAATTATTATGTCTAACCCCTTTAAATTTTAGAATAATTTCTAAAAAATCTTAAACGCCCATTCATGTAGAGGTGTGTGGCAACATTTAGAGGAGTGTAGAAACATTTAATCCCACCTTGCTAGTTGAGGTGGAGGGAACCCAACTTAAATAGTTGAGTCCACTCTATGTTCTTGCATGTCTTGGGTGAGAGGTAGATGGAAAAACACACGCTCGCTCGTCTCGCCTTGCCTAGTAGGGTAGAATGAAGGGCGCGGGCGCATGATATGCGCGTTAATGGTCTGCCAAATTCGGAGTCCAAGCCTTACACGCTTGCGGCCTTTCTTTGCAGTGTTGTTTTACCGCTTATTCCTGAATCCTTATCTGATAAGCTTATTTTGGAATCCTTATCTGATAAGACTTATCAGGTGTGGATCAGATCAATAGATCCTTATCTAATACAATTCTTATCTACTGCGGATCAGCGTATCCTTATCTTATACAGTTTTTTGGAACAGAACACATTTTTTCTTCTATAAATGCCTACCTACGGGTACAGCCATAAAAAACACAACAACAACAAATGCATCTAGTCTTGTCGCTTCCTGCTTAGTGTGCCACCGCTTACGCTACTTCACCCTAATCCTCGACATGCACTGGCAAATGGGGGACCAGGTCTTCGAAACCGTCACTCTTAGCGATCCTGCACCAGGAGAGGATGAATTAAGTTTTTGGGAAGCGCTTTGCGTGACTGTTCAATCGCTTTCTCGACGTCTTCAACCTTGAAACCATGGCTCATCTACCTCCTCGTCACGTGGGTATTTCACATCGTCAGCATCCTTCACCCAATATCCCAAAGTGTTGTACCAGAGAGCCCATCAAAAGCTCACATCGGTAAAAAAAACTCTATATCGATCCCATATGGACTAAGTGAAGCTTTTGCGACAAGCACAATGGCCGAAAATACTATTCGTGAATATTATCAATTCCGTCCAGCATGAACGTCCCCATTGGGCCTCATGTGGAATGAGGCAAGAATTTTGAACTCAAGCATGAGTCATTCACATGGTCAGGTGATTCCCTTTTGTGGAAAAGCTCCGAAAGATGCGAACAACCACCTCTAACAGCTCCTAGAGATATGTAGCACATTTACGATCAAGGGTGCAATTTTCGACGCTATTTAACTCTGTGTATTCCCATTCTCGCTAGTAGGCAGGGGTAAACAATAATTCTACCTCAATTGTGGAATAATGTTGTCATGGGAGGCGTGTGCCAATGCTTTCCTTGTGAAGTACTTCCCATTGCGGAAGACAAGCGCATTGAGAAACTAAGTCTCAAGCCTCTAGCAACTCACAAATGAGATGGTGGTGAAAGCATGGGAGCGACTACCAAAATATACTGCTATTTGCTCTCACCATGGAATGGAAAACTAACTCATCATTTAGAGCTTCTTTCACAGTGAAAGGAAAATGGGCCTAAAAGCCATTTCTCTATTTGTTTTGGTGTTTGATGACCATCACAACCTTATGGACTAATTGGATTGCTAAGTGTATGGTAGCAGGATTAAAAGATTGAATTAAACGACCAAGTTCAAAAAATCAACCCGGATATAAAAAAGACGATATTGAATAAGAAATGGTTGTGAGACCATTTCAACATTTAGATAAGTTCCAAAGGATGCTAGAAACATATTGAGAATGGTTGGAGACCTTGAGAAGATTAGAAATGAAAAAATGGGGCACCACGGGTGTAACACCCCAGGTGTTACTAGGGTTCCTGCTTGGCACTTTCACTAGCCTTACCCTCACAAGTAGAGTAAGAATACAACCAGTGAAGTCATACTCAGGAACTAAGACCTTAAGTAAATACCAAGTAATCATAAGTCATCACCTAAATCTTCTTATGATCATTAGAAAGCTAAGGTGACCCAAAAAACCAAGATGCCATACCTTGAGCAAAGGAAAATAAAATGAGAAAAAAAAAACTAACTGAGCTCTACTATCCTTAGATGAACCAGTGACTTAAAAAGGTAACACACCAAATTTTTCCTACAAGTTAGTCTGCAAAACATCACCAAAAATATTGGTTAAAGTTTCCCTAAACAAGCTACAAAAGTAAGAGAACTGAAGATCAAATTCATCACACTCTATTCTGAAATTCAGACCCAAATTAGAGCATCCCCATGTTCATTAAGAAATCGACCTTAAATCCAGTCACTCTAATTGACAAAGTTGTGTCAAATTAACTAACCTACCCCATGTCAGAAGATGGCATTGGGACTCCACACTTGGACAAGACAAAACACAAGTTTTGCCTCGGTTCTACCCTCTCTGAAAGACCCAACTTTGGCCAGAGATAACTTGGAGTCCCTGACACGAAATCCTTGGGGTTTTGCACCTCTCAACAGAGTGAAGAGAGGGGAGGAGATCACACAAAGGGATTTCGTCCAAATTCAGCCGGATTCGTGACCTATGGGCGTTTGAAAATGATAAAACGCCATAGACCTAACCATTCGGCCACGGGTCTGAACCGCAGAGCATGCCATTGGCCGCTTCGCATGCGCCAACCAAGGCTGAGCCCTTGTCATGCACAGAGGATGAGAGGCACAGCGCCACACGCATGCCCACGCCTATAAAGGCCACTCCACCCTGCATCCTTCCTTCCCAACCATTGCTCAGCCAGTTCCTCGCCGTAGTTCCACCGAGAGCGAGAACACCGCCACTTGCCATTGCTAACTGAGGTCGGTCACGGTGAACCACCGCCTCCAGTCATGTGCCACGCTAACCAGAACCACCACCCCATCCACCTGAGTTCCCTAGGGCTCCCTAAAGCCCCAGCCAGAGCTCTACCTCGCCAGAACCGTGCAATCACCCTCGCCGAAGCAAGGTTTCCACCGGTGACCGTGGACTCGCTTCTGCAGCCAACCCCAGTCAAATTCCCTTGGGGAATCGTCTCCCCGACACCTCGTCAAGCTTTCCCACCGGAGGAATCGAACCCTACCGTCGCCAACTAGCCAAAACGCCGCCACCGACGAACTCCGACCACCGGGAGACATAGACCGGGCGACTTCGACCATCACCAACTATCATCCGACCACCGGTGTGTTCGCCAAAGCCTTCCTGACCTCACTGACCACTTCACCAGAGCTCTATCGCCGCCGGTAAGCCCCGCCGCTCAGTTTCTTGCCGCCGGGTACTTTTTTGTTGGACTTGGACCGTGTGTTTAGGTTCCAGAAAAACCAGGGGGTTTTCTATGAAGACCGTGACTCAAGGGAGTAGTACTCCGAGGACCCTCCTATAATTAAAGAAAGAAATAAAACCCAGGGACCCCAGTGCTAAATGGACAATTCTGAATTCCTTTAGAAAATTTAAATTTAATTTTGCAGAAAACTTGTAAAATACATAACTTGAGGAATATTTGTGCAAATCCAAGTAAATAAATTTTGTTGGGTTCTGTATGAGTTAAACTTTAGAGAAAAAATAGGAAAACCCCTAGTCCAGTAATGTTTCTAGAATTTATAATTTAATTTAGATCTTGAGTAATTAAGTGAAGATAATGTTAAAAATTGTAGGACCTATGCACTAAGGTTAATAAAATTTTGTTAACTACTCCACCAGTGATAAACCAATGCAAAAATGCTAGCCACATCAGAACACCAAGACAAGTGGGATAAACAAATAAATATAGGTTTTTGCATTTATCTTTATAAAATAAAAAGAGGAGCCAAAAGTGGGAAACAATGAACAACCTTATTTTTTCCTGAGCACCTAAGTCATACACTATGGGGAAAAATATAAAAATGATATAGTTGCACAATAGATCATGCCCCACCCCTGCCCCATGAGAATTTATATAAAACTTTAGAAAATCATACAACCCATTACTTGTAAGTAAAAATAACCAACTTTAGGAATGATTTCTCTTGCGCAAAGAAGAAACTAGAGAAATTGGAAAATCTGTTGTTTGACATTTTTTAAAAGGAGTGTTAGTTGTAAGCACCTACTAACCTCCAAATTTTAGAAAATCACCATTTAATAACTACTAGGTTTCCTTGAGTAAAATTTGACACAGAGACATAATATTACACATAAACATCAGCAAAAATAAGTCTTAGAGCAGAAGCCACTTCTACACAAGGGTTGTAGTTTAAAGTGCCGTCTCTACCCTAGACCTTGTCATTCTTGTACAAGGTAGACCACATCTGTTCTGCATCCCAAATTTTTAGAGAAACTTATTCAGGTCAGTAAGAAGCCACTGTAATATTCGTAGAATTTTTGGGAACTTCTAAAGAAGAGGTGTAGTTCAACTTGCCCTTAAAAGCCTTTTAAAATAAGGAAAGAAATATTTGGATAAAGTAATCCTTGGTTAGAAAGGGGACTCATACCAATCTAAAAGCCTAAATATTCATTCCTAACTCAGCATAGTTAAGAACCTTTTCCAAGCTAACCACGAAAGGAGCTCAGCAAACCAACTAGCTAAATAAAAGCTTTAAATCCTAGCATGCATACAAGGGCATAAATTGTATACATTCTTATGCATTGCATTCATTAGATTGCTATCTTGCGGACAGAGAGTACGTGTTGATCCAAGAGCAAGAGAATCAACAGGAAGAAGCGTGGGAACCAGCTCCCGAGCCTGTCGTCGAGGAACTTTCTGCCACAACCGCTTCTAAAGGCAAGCCCCGGTTTTATGCATAACCGTTTATATATGCTATTTTACCGCATTTAATGTTTGTAGGCCTGTATTGTGCACTTAAGTGTAGGAATTGTTTGAAACCCTAGTTGCATGAACACATGTTCTATTTGAGATGGACACTAGTATGACAGGCCGAGTAGTTGCTATGATAATTTAGGATCTCGGTACAAGTCGAGTGATTTTTCGAGCACTCGGGCGAGGTTATGTATTGATTGCATTCATCTTGATAATGGGAACTATAATGGTCTATGGTCACAGATCCTAGGTGGATGCGTTGTCTATGAGATGGGAATGGATTTAAGGATTAATGTGTGGCTACCTAAGTCAAGCATTTGAATATACTAAACACATATCGGGAAATATGGTAACCGGTAAGCCTAGTACCTGAGTGAAGCCGGGCGTGGACTTCACTCCTCACGTGTCCTGAGACGTGGTCTCCTATGCTAGCTATGGTGGGTGCAAGTGCAGCCACTACACGGCGGCGGTCGGGATGTAACACTCTAAAATCCTATTCTGGATAAATTAGAAAAACTCATTTTATGATTTAAATAAATGTGTTTTCAAATAAAAGATTACCTAAAAGATTCTTATGTGAACTATCCTTTATGTTAAATATTGATTCGCCAAAAAAAGAATTAAGTTAAACTATCTCTTAATATAGATTTTACATAAGAAATTATATCCTTTTAAATAAATATCTGAAGATTATAAATTTATTTTATTGTACTTCTAAAATATGGCTATGTGTTTGAATTATTTTCTTTAATAATTATTATTGTAAAACATCTTACATGAACTATTCCTACTAATTTTTATTTGCTTAAATGGATAAATTAATTAATAAAAATGCTTTGCGTTCATGTTGAGTTTTTGTTTGTTGCAATTTATGCTTGAAATAGAAAATTTAACTCATCTCTAAATTAGACTTGAATTTTAAATTTAAAATAGAAAGCAAAAATTAGAAATATAAGCTAATATAATGGATCGATGTATGTTTGGTTGGTTTGTTTGTACACGACGTCCTTTAGGTAAAGTTGATACAAATTAGGATATCACAATAAGATATTTAAGAAAATACTCCTTTTAGCTCGCGTGTAACACCAAAAAATTAATTTTAAAATTTAAAGGAAAATATATTCTAAGATTTATGTAAAATGAAGGACTAATATGATTAGTACAAATTAACAATAATATGATTGGAATTAAAGAGAGAGGTTAGAGTTCCTAACAGATAGGATATGATTGTAAGAGATAAGCGTTTGTTAGAGTTCCTAATATATAGGATATGATTGTAACAGATCTTTACCAGATTAGATTTATCATGGAATCGTCCACCTCCTAGCCTAAATAAATACATGCCACCATAACACCTCAAGCCATCAATCAAAGACTCATCTTATCCATAGCCTCGCAGCAACCACCGCTCGCCAGTGGGCCTGCCACCGCGAGTAGGATGCCACAGCCCCGTTCCTACGTGAATAGGATCCTGCGAGGGAGAAACGACCGTGGCCGTCGATCCGGTGATGAGCGCTCACGATTGAACCTCAAATACCCCATTGTGATCGAAAATTGTAGTTGTTGATCTAGGATCTGTTGGCCGAGATCAGATCGCGGGATCCTTTAATCTCGAGTATTGATTTTAGACCCGATAGAATACCGGTTCAGGTGAGATAGGTCTCTGATCTCTGTCGTCGGATTTAGATCCCACGGCTAGCAATCCACCGTACCGCTTCGCCATGTCCATCTTTATAAAGAGACCCTGGACTTTATAATAACTAACCCGCGCTCCTGTCCTATTCAAGAATCATCATAGAATAGTCCTTTTCTTTGTAAAAACAACCCTGAGCTTCTTAGGAATTGTGGCCGCAACCTAGAGGATAAATAATATATTAATATAGAAAATGGTTTTTAGTATGAAAATAATTACAGAAACTTGTTTAATTCATATTTAATTCATTTTAACTCCAAATTGATCCATTCCAGTTTTATTAAATTCATAATAATATTGTTCATTAGCTGGTAACCTTAGTTTGTTATGAAACCTAGATTAAAAAGTATGCACTTAGTTTCTTTTATATCCAACATTTAAATCTTCAGAAAATCATAACTCTTTTACCTTGACTCAGAATTTAGTGATTCTCGAACCTACGATCTCGTTACGACGCATAAAATATTATTATGTAGTTTGTGCTTATGTTTGGTGTGATGTTAATTTTGCATATACCATGTTTGTTTGTATTACTACGAATAGCAGTGAGGTCACGAGAACCTGAAGATCATCCTGGTACCTGAAATCTCGAGTCCCAGGCAAGTTGTGCCCTTGATCACTCCTTTTTACCTAATAATGTTCGCTGTTAATCACTGTGACATGCTCAGGTTAATTTGATGGGACCTAATAGGTTTCCCTAGCATTGTTTATCCCTCACCTTGCAAACAGATGAATTATTGGGTAGTTTTGCTATTCCTCTACCTGGTTTTGGGAAACTAATGTTTCATTATGATCTTGTTCCAATTATGTTGTTGTTTAATTATTGTTCATGATAAGATCATATTGTTAATTGGAACATGGAGTGACCACCTGGCAAAATAGTGCTACCACAAGGGTGGTATGGGACACCCTTGGCTGACTAATTAGGAAAGCTAGTGGAGGACTACCTTACCCGAAAGGGGGCAAGGGCAGTAGGGGAGTAGTTAGTGTAGGGAGGTTCTCGGGCTGATTTTGCTGCGATGGTGGTCAGATGAGGGATCCCTGCATTGGAGCTTCCTAGAAACCATAGCGAGTTTTCTGAAGCTAGTGGAACTTTGTAAAGGCCTCATAGTGGTACCCTGCCTCGCTTCCTTGGTAGAAGTGTATGGGGTCCGATCAACCCCGTGGCAAATGGGTAACACGACTTGTGGGTAAAGATGCGCAACCTCTACAGAGTGTAAAACTGGTATATCAGCCGTGCTCACGGTCATGAGCAGCTCGGACCCTCACATGAGTAATTTATGGAACTAAACTTAATTTGTCATATGCATTGCATCGCGTGTGTTGTTATCAATTTTGATCTACTACTTATTTAGGTTGGTATCTACTTACACTTAGTAACTGCTAATAAAATTTTGACCAACTGTAAAAGCAATGCTCAACTTTAACCATCCTCTTTGGTAAGCCTTACACTTCACATGAGGTCCCACCTTTGGCTAGTTCATGCACATTATTCCCCACAACTTGTTGAGCGATGAACGTATGTGAGCTCACCCTTGCTGTCTCACACCCCCACAGGTCAAGAATAGGTACCGTAAGATGAGGCGCATGGAGGATACTATGATGAGTTCGTGAGAGGTCTAGGCTGTCGTCTCCCAGTCAACTTTGGATTGCTGGATTGTTGTCTTCATAAGATGTAACTATTTAGCTATTTTGTATAGAACTCTGTTATACATTAATGTAGTGACATTCGTTTCTGTACCATGAGTCATCATATGTGTAAGATTTGGTCCTAGCACACCTGATGATTAAGTTCGCACCCGGGTCCCTAAAACCCGGGTGTGACACGAGGTCAGTGGGGCATTGCATGCCAACACGATGAGCCCTGGCCGCAAACGGGGGATCGATGGGGACGGTTGATGTGTGTGGGGACCGAGTGCCCCTACATGTCGTGTGTTTATGTTTACTTTGCAAGGTTAATACTCGATTCAAATCGTCTGCTTCTCACAACTAATGAGACTGCTTGACCCCTTGTACTACATCGAGTAAGAAGTGAAATGAGGTTTCTTAATATAACGTGTTGATTGCACTAAATGTTTGTTACCATGTATGCTTAGAAAAGAGCAAACTTAGTTCAAAGGATACTATATAACTTGAAAAATCTAAACTTGTTTTAGACTCAGCTAGTGCATTTGGTAAACCAAACCCCTCAGCCAAATAGCTTCATGGTCTAGAGGTAGAGGAGTAGTCTCCTCACACCGGATAAGTCTAGCTGAGTATTAGTATACTCAGCCTTGCTTGTGGCAACATTTTTACACATTTACTGCAAGGCATGGTTGATGGTGTGACTTGGCCAGTGTAACGCCCTGAATTTGGAGGTATAAAATTTCTTCTCTAAATACCTACCAAATTTAGGTGTTACTCCTTTTCTCACTTCTATAGTGTTTCTCTTCTATTCTCTTTAATAGGATTTTGGGTTAATTATGTGGGAGATGGATTATTTTCTTGAGAATATCAAAACCTAGGGTATATGTGAATGTTTGCATCATGCTGAGCCTAGATTGTTCTTTTGTTTGATGCACATGTTTGAATTATTTAAATTTGTATTTGTGGTTTGTTTGAATTTGAATCCAAAAAGGGAAAAACAAAAGGAAAAGAATTAGGAAATTAAAATTAAAAGAAAAAGGACAAGCAGCCCAAAGCCCCCCTGCTTGGCCTTTGAGCCCACGTGGCCCAGTCCCACCCGTGCCCTCTCTCGCCTGGGCTCGCGCATCAGTGACGCATTTGCCTAGCAGCTCGGCCCCACCTATTATTCTCCTTCTTCCCCTCGCGCGCTGGCCCATGCGCCGAGTGCGCCCCGTCCTGTTGCCACTGCCATGTGGGGCCCGCATGTCATCCCTCCCCTCCAACTGTCTGGCCGCCCGGCATGACTCCACGCTCGCCCACATTGCCGGGAAAATTGGCCTCACCCCCCACTTCCCTGGTTAGAGCTGCTTCACCCTCTTTTCTCCCTCCCCGCACACTCCTTTGCCTCACTCAACTCCCCCTCGCTCTCTCTTGCCCCATTGCGCCCGTGCACCGCCACCGGTGGTCCAACCCTGAGCTCAATGCCGTCGTGACCGTGCACCTTGCTGAGGCCCGCAGCCACACTGTGCCTCGCCGTGCTACATCCCGCTCGGAGCTCCACCGCCGACCGCGCCTTGCCATTCATCGCCCGTTCACCGGATTTGATCTCCACCGAGCCAAGCTCCATCCTCGCCGGCGATCCCATGGGTGAGCACCCACTTCCCCCTCTCCTTCCCTCGCACCATCCTCCCCTCCTCTGTTCTCCTCGGCCGTAACCGCCCGGTCGATCGGCCAAACCCCCATGCCTCGTGCCGTACACGTGGCCACGCTGGCGAGCTTGTGGGCCTGCGACCGGAGCACCGCCGCGCGTGCTCGGTCATGGGAACGAGAACCCTAACAATCAGAGCCCACCCGTCAGCCCCAACCTTGTAACACCACAAAAGCCATCAACTAAAAATAATGAATTTAGTTATTATGGTAATTAGGATAATAATTTTGTTTTAAGTGTTTAATTATTTATTTGCATTTTGATCATTTATCTTTGTATGCGCATGATTGATGCTCGGATGTTTTATAGCAATACCTTTTTAGAAGAACCCTAGTAATTAACATAATAATTAAATAATATAATAATTATTAGTCTAAAAACAAGTATTTTATTTATAAATAACATTGGTGAATTTTTAGGAATTTTTTGAGCTTTTTAAAAATGCATTTCGGAATTAGAAAAAAAAGAAAAAACAAAAACAAAAACTAAATCTAACCTAGCCGGACCAACTAGGGGCCCATCTCCTAACCCTACCGCGCGCATGCTTGCTCTTCCCAGCCAGTAGCCGCCGCCGCCCCCTGTGCTTCTTCTCCCTCCTCTGTTCTCTCCCTCTCTCAAGCGTCTCCCTCTCTCCTCTCTGCTCTCTCTCCACCGCTGCCGCGCCCAGCGCGCTCGGACCCGCGCGACGCGCGACACGCCCAAGCCCGGCCTTCCCACGCGCCCGGCGCCCTGCACCGCGCGCGGCGCCTCTGCCAGCCGAGCCGCGACCCCGCGACGCCCGGCCCTGCCTCCTGCCTCCCCGCGCACGCGATGCCGTTGCGCCCAGGCAGCCGACTCCACCGCCGCCGAGCCGCCTCATGCGCCACCCCGCGCGCACACGAAACCGAAGCCGAAGACTAACATCGCACGACCGTTTTGAATCTCGCGTTACGGAGCTTGATTTCGTCCGTTTCTCTTCCCCATTACCTCTCCCATTGATGAACGCCATCAATGGCAGCCATGATGTACAGCCGACCCTCCCTCTCCTCTCCCCTCTCTATAAAGAGCAGCAGAGCTCTCTCTCACATCTCCCCTACCCGAGCTCGCCCCCATCTCTCTAGCTCTCCTCGCTCGCCATCGCTCGTGCACTGCTCGTCGCCGGAGTTTGCCGTTCGTCGCTGGAGTTCGCCGTTCAACGCCGGAGCCATGCACCCGCCATCCGAAGACCGAACCCCTGCTCTTCTCCACCTAGCCGAAAACCCGTCGATCCATCGCCGTCACACGCACGAACCCAAGGTTGAAGACGACCCAAATTAATTTGTCTATTTTATAAAATACTTTTGATTCGATTCATGAATTGTATATTTAGTTTGTTGTAATATGAACACGTGTGATCCGCAATTTATGTGTATGTGTGTTATGGAATTTTTGGTAGAGATATGCGATTGTTAGTACACCGTGATATTTCATGTTAGTCGTGGCGATGATTTTTGGATTAGAAAAAGATGACAAAAATTTAGTAGTCACACGTTGGTGATAAAAACAATAGATATGGATTTTTTGTAGTTAAATTTGGTTACAACGAACTTTAGAATCTATTTGAAGAATTGAAGTCATAGGTGCATTTTAATGGATTTAGAAAATGGTATAGAACTCATGTCATATGAATAATGTAGGATTTTTAGATGATTTATCCGGTTATTTTATTAATATTTTCTTTTAGAAAGAAAAGAGAAAATATCACTAGTAGGATGGAAAGTAGATTTCTACTAGCCAAATAAACATGTTCGTAAATATAGCACCTAAATTCTTAGAGTTAGTAAAGTACTAGTTTATGTTAAAATAACCTCGCTTGTGTTATAAAAAGTTCAATTAGTATTTATAGGGATTTTTAGAATGTTAAATTCATTTTTGCTATACTCAATAATTTGAGTTAAAAATAAAAAGGATAAAAGCTATTAATTTATTTATTAGTATTGAAGACAATAAGTACTATTTATTTTCATTAAGGATGTTAATACGTATTAATACTAGTTAAAACTGTATTTATTGCACCCACTCATAAATTTATCATTTAGGACTCACAATAATAGCTATAATTGAATTAATAAGTAGTTACGCGTTTAGGGCGTATTTTAGATGTGATAAGTGCGATGCGTTAATGTGTATGTAATGGTGTATGTTTATGTAATGGTGTATGTTTATTTATTTGGGTATGTTTTATTTTTGTATGTGCGATGTGCGACTCTATTAGAAGCTGACTGTGTGGTAGAGGATTCGAATACGTTCGAAGACGAACCACAGGACGCGTTTGGTCAAGACAAGTGGATTCTCCCTCTGCATATTCTTTTTGTACCCAATCATTGCATATAATAATGTTTACTTTTTGATATACTGCATAATTCGATGGGTTTTACCTAATTAAGGATTTTCTAGATTTACCAACTATATTCCTTGTTCAACCTGGGAAAATTACTAAGCTTTGCAAATTTGTGCTACCGCTCAACTTAATGATTTTTGATGTCACTCAATAATTGGTTTTAATGTTCCAAAAATTTAATTAGCAATTATGACATTAACCCGATGGTTAAAACAACATTATTTCATATTAATTGGAACATGGAGTGACCACCCAGGATAATAGTGCAACCACAAATGCTATCACGGCTCTGGCTTTGGTCATTAGCTTTATATGCTTAGTTCCTAGCAACCTTACCTGAAATATGGGCAAGAGGGAGAGCGTTAGGTGCTGGCAGCCCACGTTAACATGGGGACGTATTCATGGTTAAGGTACCTCATGTGGCGGAACCTGTCCGAATTATTCTAGCTTAAGTGCCTAAGTCACGCCTCAAGGGTCGTAACACACTTAAATCGGAATAACTCGTCCGTCCCTCAGATCTAGTCTGATAAAGCTACTTATCCAGGATCAAATTCCACAATCTCACTCGAAGGTGAGTCACAGAAGAAATACAATAAAGCAGGAAACCTCAAATTAAGTACTGGAGTTATTACATGAATCGGAGTTTTTCGAGTTGCTGATAAGAGTTCATAAAATAAAATACAGTGGATAATCGATGTCGTCGATATCGAGGAAACGGGCAAGGCCTAGCCCACTACTCCTCATGCTCCTCTCCTGTCGGAGCAGCATCCCACTCGACTGTCCAACCCGGTGGCAGGGTGGTAGGCCAAGTCACACCGTCAACTATATCCTGAAGCGTACCTGCAAAAATTATGCCGCAAGCAAGGCTGAGTATACTAATACTCAGCTAGACTTACTCGGTGTGAGGAATCTACTCTACCTCTAGACCATGCAGCTGTTTGGCTGAGGGGTTTGGTTTGCCAAAATTACTAGCTGTTTCTAAAATCAAGTTTTAGCTTTTCCATTTTTAATATCATTAGCTTTACTAAGTTTGCTTCTTCTAAGCTTACATGGTAATAAGCATTTAGTGAAATCAACAAATTGTCTCATGTATCCTCATTTCACTTCTTACTCAATGTAGTACAAGGGGTCAAGCAATCTCATTAGCTGCGAGAAGCAGACGATTCGAATCGAGTTTTATCCTTGCAAGGTAAACCTAAACACACGACATGTCAGGGTACTCCGTAACCACACATGTCAACCGTCCCCATCGATTCCCCGTTCGCGTCCAGGCCTCACCGCCTTGGCATACAATGCTCCACTGACCCCGGCTGTCGCCGTGCAGTGACCGCACTTGTACCCACCATAGCTAGCATGGGAGACCTAGTCTCAGGTCGCGTGAGGGATAAAGTCCGCGCCCGGCTTCACTCAGGTACTAGGTTTATCGGTTACCATATTTCCCGACATGTGCTTAGTACGTTCAAACGCTTGACTCAGGTATCCACACATTAATCCTTAATTCCTTTTTCCCGTCTTATGGACAAGGCATCCACCCTAGATCCAAGTCCATAGACCATCATAGATCCCGTTATCAAGATGAATACATTCAATTCCTGACCTCGCGCGAGTGCTAGAAAAATCACTCGACTTCTACCGAGCTCCTGATTAGCATAGCAGCTACTCGACCTAGCATACTAGTATTAATCTCAAAAAAAAGGAAGCCTGAGTTCATGCAACTAAGGTTTCGAGCAACTCCTACACTTAAGTGCACATTGCAAGAGTATTAAATGGCCTTTTTCATGAAGCATTGACAATAGGTATTATTTTGCATCTTTCAAATGGGTTTGCATTTTTCTCTGGTGACATATCTCATTATTGATCTAGCAAAATTTTATTTGCCCATTATTGCATCATTTTTGGGTTGCTCATGATTTAATTGAAATATGCCTCATTATCAAGTTTTATTTGTTTACCCTAATTAAAATGATGGGCTAGGGTGTTTATCATTTTTGCAGTGGGGTTTTAGTGGTTTGCAAGTCCACTGGATTTTTATTAACAATTTTGGGTTTGATTTTATAATTCCAATAATTGTTTTCTAGTTGAAAAAATGCTAAATAAAACATTCCTCTTTAATTCTGTTCTGGACTAGTGGTCATTTTATTTTTCCTAGGATCTCTATTACTTAAGTAGGTTAGGAAAAATAATTGCACTCATTGTTCATTAATTCCTAATGCCTTTTTGATTTTCCTAAGTTTTGGGCAAAAATGGCTTTTAATAGATATCCCTATTTAAATTTTCAATACTGGGGTTCCCACTATTTTGAAATTGTGTTTAAATGGGGTTTGAACATCTACAAATTTTCTTAAGTTCAGCACAAAAGCATAACTAATTTTCCTTAATTAAACAAGGTTTGGTCAGTTTCTGTATTTAATTCTAAACTTTAAAATTTAGAACAGAAAGCATGGGGTTTAGCATTTTTAGTTGGTAGTCCATAATATTTAGAATCCAGCAAAATTGGTTTGACAATTTTTGGTTAAGTATTTCTCAAGTTATGAATTTCCTAAGTTCTCTGTTCATTAAAAAGATTAAACAGAAATGATTAAAAGGAAAACTACTTTGCAACGGGGTCCCTGGCGGGTGTTTTTAAGTTTTCTTACAGACTAGTCCTTAGGCTACTAGTCAAGTGAGTCGCTGACAGTTCAGAGAACCCCCTGGGTTCTTCTAATCCTAACCCGAGGTCCTTCCCCCAATTTAAACAGTACCCGCGGCGGAAGAAAGGGCGGAGGGGCTTACCGGCGGCGAGACTGCTCCGGTGAGGCAGCCGAGGGTGCAGGGGAGGTCCTGAGGGTCACGGTGATATGCGGGTCGCCGTCGGGGATGGTCGGAGTTGGCCGGTCCACGTGCACAGGCGGGGGAGCTCGTCGGCGGCGAGGAGTCCTGCCTATCCAGGGCACAATTGACCAATCAAACGGGTCAGCGAGCTTCACCAGGGATCAATGAGGGTGTGTGCGCGAGGAATTGAAGAACGGCTCACTGGATTGCTCGGTCTATGCGCGCGGGCGGGCGGCCGAAGTCTGGTGAGGGCGATCTTGGCCTTCCGATGAAGTTCTGCCGGGTCCGAGGGCTGGGAAAGCTTCACAAGCTAATGGTGAAGCTAACCGAGCGGCTAGCGCGGCTTGGAAGTGACTAGAGTGGGCTGGCCATGGTGGCCGAGGCTCTGGCGGCAATGTCGGGCGGAAAAGAGCTCGCCGGAGCTAAGGAGGGGCGTCTGGCCGGCGAAGGTGAGCACGGGGTGAAGTGAGGCGCGCCCGGGGAGGCTTTATAGGCATGGGCGTGCACGCCCGAGGGCGAGGGCGCGCGGCGGACTTGACCGAACGCTGGGGCGAGCGAGCGTGCCGGTTGGGCAAACACCGGCGTGCCGACCAGGGTCGAACACGTGTGCCCGTTCGTTCTGCCCATGTTCTGGCGCGTGTGGTCATTCATCCGAGCCTGCTCTCGCCTTGGTCAGTGCACAAAACCTCTTCTCCTCCCTACAAGCTACCGATCTTGTGTGGGGGTCATAGGATTTTGCCTACTGGTTTCAGAGATTTGGAGCCCAAAAATCCGGTCTGACTCTCTGCTCAAACCCGAGGCAAATCCATGGTTTTGTCATGTCTAGGTCTCACGTCCCAATGCCACCTTCTGCATTTGACAGAGGGGTTAGTTAGACACGTTTTTGTCAATGGAGTCATTAGGATTTGAGCTAGGGATCAAGGTGAACACGCTTGGTCTTTGGCTCAATGTCTGAAATTCAGAATTCAGAATTTCAGAATTCCCTATTGAGTCCCCACTTGAGAAGCTTGCTTGGGGTTTTATTTAAATTATTTTGGCCAAGCTTCCTTAATCTTTATTGTTGCTTATTAAATATACTTCAATGTTTATATTTGGCCCAAGCCATGATTCTATATTTTTCATACTCTTTTGTCTTTTCTCTTCAACTTTGCTTATATAGCTGAATTAGGGTTGTTATTAGGGTTTCAACATTTTTCCCTTTTGAAACTCATTTGTTTTTGAACATGATGCTTTTAAGTATAAACTTAGTGGATCCTTTATTCTTAAGTCAATTTGATGCTCATGCTCAATTTGGTTCACATAACATGATGGTTCTTGGGTTAGCACTTGAGAGAAACCCTAGGTGACAATGGGGTGTCGCACCTCACCCAGGGGGCCACCACCATCGTCTTTTGAAACCTTAGCGGGTTGCTTTGTATTAAGTGTATTTTGTGAAAGCCTCATAATGGATCCCTAGCCATTCACCTCGGCGGTGTTTAAGGGTCCGATCAACCCGGGCTAGATGGGATACATGGCTTGTGGGTAAAGTTGTACCACCTCTGCAGAGTGTAAAACTGATATATCAGCCGTGCTCCCGGTTAAGAGCAGCCTGAACTCCTCACATGATAATTGAACTTGAAGATGGAATTAAATTGAGATCCGATGATCTGCCAATGATTTGCTTAAGTGGTTTCACTTAAGTGTTTTTGTTATATTCATATTCCTTTGTTTAAATGGGATATTTGGGATTCACACTTATTAGTAAGACAGGTGTTGCTAATAAAATGTTGACCAACTAAAATGCTTACTGCTCAACCTTAGCCTCACCTTGTTATACCTGCATTAATTTTTCCCCCACTTGCTGAGCCCCGACCATAAGTGAGCTCACCCTTGCTAATATTTTGATCAGAGGGTGATGCTAGAGACTTTGATGGAGATTTTATCGACGACGAATTCTAAGTCTAATGATGCGCCGGTCATCTTCCTATGGGAGATTGCCCCTGTCATTTATTTCCGCTTTACTTTGACGTGATACTTGTTAAAGATACAATGTTTCAGATGATGTAATAAAGTATTCTACTCTCTTTACGCCTTTATTGCATTGTCTTTTGATATATTACACTTGTGACGTCAACATATGTGTGGAAATGGATCCTGGCACACATATACTATGCACTCGGTTCTACCCCCTAGAACCGGGTGTGACAGAAATGGTATCAAAGCTATGCTGACCCTAGGTCGTTAGGTTAGTTAGAAATGGAAAGCCTAGTTATTCAAAACTTGCTAATTTCATTCTTGTAACTTATTTTATCAGCCTTACCTCATTAAAAATTTCCACTAAGCTGACTCTTCTCTTGTAGATGGTTCGTACTCTCTAAACTACCTGCATCAACACCAACTACGCCCCTTAGCCCCGGCAGATCCCGGTCTACCTAGTGGTAGTCGAGGATGTTCCGGTGGATCTCCCTCACATCCGAGTGGAGAATGTAGTCAACCTGGAGGACAGCTCGGAGGAACAGCTGCCGACCCCCACCCCATTGGCAGAGTCCCTGGCCTTCGCAGCTAGGTCATCGACGTCAGCACCGCCTGCACCAGCCTTCCAAGCACCTACACCCGGAGGCGACGACCCCGACGACTCCGGAGACGACGATGACAAGGATGACGACGACGATGAAGGAGGAGACGAACACGTCAACCAGGAAGCCGACTACGCCCAGCAAGACTACTTCATGGGGTTTGGGCCTGTTGTCGAACATTACACATCAATGTTCGAGACGGGGCACTTCCCCAACCTGCTGTAAGAAGTGCTGCACGCGCTAGGAACCTACGTCCGCCCCCTGTACGAAACAAGGCGAGCGAGCCTCCTTGGGCTTGCTAATACATCACTCGCATCCACATCAGGGAGATGGATGCAGGGGACAGGGGATTTAGGACTCTGTCTGCTCACGAGTCCCTAACACCACTATCCACCTACGCTGCCTCGATCAGCGATGCTGCCCGTCGGACCCTGTGGTCGCTCAGCCACACCTACCGGCAGCAGCTGCAGAACACGAGGTTTAGGCATCTTCCTCAGCGTCTGAGTGGAGGAAGCCAGACCAGCATCGTCCCAGGTGAAGCTAGCGAGGATCGCCTCAACACCTTAGCTGGTGTAGTGGCCGGTCTCAACACCGACCTGGACAGTGCCACCCTGGATCTTTCTAGGGTGCACTTGGAGCTGGAGAAAGCCCATGCCAGGATTGCAGCCCTGGAAGCCCAACTTCAAGGATTGGATCCGCCCGAAGCCCAGGACCCCACCATGGCGTTGTCTCCTCCCCGCAAGAGGCTGCGTTATGGGGAGCCCGGATCCGTCACTAGGCTACTTTAAGTATTTTAAGTCATGATGTAATAAGTTAGTTTCTACATCAGACGATGATACTCTTTAAGTTATCTTATTAATAAATAACAACCATGTGATGGTGTTGATTGACATGTTTGAGTTGGATTTTTGTTTGAGTGCCATGGTCTTATGGAATGATGGCCATAAGATCATATAAAAAAATAATAATAAACTTAGGATGTTCCCCTCTAAAATCTTTTCTACTCCTCACTTTTCTAAGGATTTCACTTCCTAACCAATCAGATGGTGATCTCTCGTCAAGGACCCAACAACAATCGGAACTAGCATGGTCAACAGATACCACCACCACCACCGAATCCCAACATGGAGCAGTTCATCGCCGCCCAGATGCAGATTCTACAAGGACTCACTGCGGCTGTTCAACAAATTTAGCAGAACCAGCAGAATCAGCAGCATCAGCAACAACAGCAGAACGCACCCTCGGCCAGAGATAAGCATCGGGATTTTATGAGTCATCATCCGCCAACATTCTCTCATGCGGTTGATCCTTTGGATGCCCGTGACTGGCTCAAGGTCATTGGAAAGAAGCTGGACAACACTCAGTGCAACGACCGGGAGAAGGTCTTGTACGCCTCAGGAAGACTCAAAGGTTCCGCGTCTGACTGGTGGGATGCCTTCACAGCGGCACATCCCAACGCAGATACTATAACTTGGCAGGAGTTCCAAGAGAACTTCCACGCTCATCACATTCCTTTGGGAATTATGAAGTTGAAGAAGAAAGAATTCCTTTCCCTTACGCAAGGGAATATGTCTGTCAGTGACTATCGTGACCGCTTTACTCAGCTTTCACGCTATGCACCGGAAGAAGTGGACACGGATGAAAAGCGCCAAGAGCGTTTCTTGGAAGGATTGATTGGACCTCTGAATTATCAACTTCAGAGTCATACTTTCCCTAATTTCCAGACCCTGTTGAATAAGGCAATTGGCCTTGAAAGCAAAAGAAAGGAATTATCTGACCATAAAAGGAAGTTTCAAGGTCAGTCTAGCAGGAACACCCGCCCGAACAACGCTCAAGGTTCGCAGTTCCACTCTGGAAATCAAGGCGGAAACAATTATCAGATGCAACGCTCTGGACAGCAAGGCCAGAAAAATAATCAAAATCAGAACCAACAACGGAGCAACTCTCAGACCAACCAGAGGTCTGGCGGGAGTTCACAGAATCGTTAAGGTGGCGCCAGTAACACGCAGGCCAGAAGCAACAACACACCAGTTCAACCCAATGGCTGTTTCAAGTGCGGTGAGCTAGGCCACTATGCTAATAAATACCCAAGCCGCTACCAGCAGACACCTCAGAAAAGCAGTAATCAGAGAAATGACCAGAGCACCCCCACTCGTGGATCTGCACAGAACAAGACTCCGCAGAACCAGAGCAGAGGAAGGGTCAATCACGTCACTGCAGAATCAGTGCCTGAAGATGCCGACATAGTGTATGGTATGTTCCTTGTTAACTCCATACCTGCATCAGTTTTATTTGACTCTGGAGCATCGCATTCGTTTATAATTGAGTCATTTGTGGAAAAACACAACATACCTAAGTACCCTCTTAAGAAGATGTTATATATTAGTTCACCGGGAGGTAACATGAAGGCCACACACTCATGCCCTCATGTTAATATCAAGATTCAAGGAATAGATTTTTCAGTCAACCCAGTGGTCCTAGGATCCAACGGTATTGATGTGATTCTTGGATGCAATTGATTGAAAAGTTGTAATGGAGTGATACAGTGTGCCAACGGAACAATTATGTTGACAAGTCCTCAAGGTGAAAGAATCCAAGTTAGCATAGATAAGTCAACAGATGCAAAAGGAAAGACAGTGATTAACCACTTGGAAGAAAAGCCCTTGGAAAATATCAAGGTAGTGTGTGAATACCCAGACGTATTTCCGGAGGAATTACTAGGTATGCCACCTGACCGTGATATAGAGTTTTCTATTGAATTATTACTCGGAACCGCACCTATCTCGAAAAGACCTTATAGAATGGATGTCAAAGATTTAGTAGAACTGAAGAAACAAATAGAACAGTTACTAGAAAAAGGTTTCATTTGCCCAAGTTCATCCCCTTGGGGAGCCCCAGTTCTATTTGTGAACAAGAAGGATGGTTCGAGGAGAATGTGCATTGATTATAGAAGTTTGAATGAAGTAACCATCAAGAATAAATACCCACTACCACGGATTGAAGATTTATTTGATCAGATGAAGGGAGCTAAGATATTCTCGAAGATAGATCTGAGATCGGGATATCATCAGTTAAAGATTCGAGCAGAAGATGTACCCAAGACAGCCTTCATGACAAGATATGGATTATATGAGTTTTTTTCATGTCGTTTGGACTGACTAATGCACTAGCATACTTTATGAACTTGATGAATAAAGTATTTATGGAATATCTGGATCAGTCTGTGGTCGTATTCATTGACGACATACTGATATACTCTCCGAATGAAGAAAAACATGAAGATCATCTAAGGCTAGTCCTACAAAAGCTTCGTGACAACCAACTATATGCGAAGTTCTCAGAGTGTGATTTTTGGTTGAAGGAAGTTGCTTTCTTAGGGCATATCATTACCGATGGTGGAATTAAAGTGGATCCAGGAAAGATAAGCGAGATACTGGATTGGAAGCAACCAAAGGATGCGTCCAAGATCAGAAGTTTTCTTGGATTGGCAGGATACTATAGAAGATTTATTGAAGGTTTTTCCAAGTTAGTGAAACCTCTTACCTCACTACTAGAGAAAGGTAAAGAGTTCAAATGGGATGAAGCTTGCCAGAATTGTTTTGAAGAACTCAAGAAAAGTTAACCACTGCACTAATATTGGTAATGCCAGACATCCACAAGGGATTTGATGTATATTGCGATGCATCACACCTTGGATTTGGATGTGTGCTGATGCAAGAAGGAAAAGTAATAGCCTATGCTTCAAGACAGTTGAGAAAGCATGAGAAGAATTATCCTACGCATGATCTGGAACTAGCTGCCGTAGTGCATGCTTTGAAAATTTGGAGGCACTATATGATTGGAAACAAGTGCAAAATCTTCACGGATCACAAAAGATTGAAATATATATTCACTCAGAAAGAACTCAACCTAAGACAGAGAAGGTGGCTTGAGTTGATTAAGGACTATGATTTGGAAATACAATATCATCCAGGAAAGGCAAATGTAGTCGCTGATGCTTTGAGCCGTAAGGGTCAAGTGAACAACATCACTACTCATTTTATGTCACAAAAATTGTGCTGGGAAATGGAACAACTCAACCTTGGTATGCTTAATAATGTAGAAGCAACGGTTATGGAAGTTGAATCTACTTTGGAAGAAGAGATTCGTAAAGGACAAGAGTCTGATGAGAAAATCAAAGAAATTAAGACGCAAATCAGTTTGGGTAAAGCCCCAGATTTCAGGATGATGATCAAGGCACAGTATGGTTTAAGAAGAGAATATGTGTACCAGAAATCGAACACTGCGCCAACTTATCTTGAGAGAAGCTCATGATTCAACTTACTCTATTCACCCTGGAAGTACAAAGATGTACCAAGATCTTAAGGAAATGTATTGGTGGTACGGATTGAAAAGAGATGTTGCTACTCATGTTGCATTATGTGACGTGTGTCAACGAGTTAAAGCCGAACATCAAAGACCAGCAGGATTGCTACAACCTCTCAAGGTACCGAAATGGAAATGGGAAGAAATCGGTATGGATTTCATAGTTGGACTACCCCGTACTCGGGATGGCTATGATTCAATATGGGTCATAGTAGATAGGTTGACTAACGTGGCACACTTTATACCTGTAAAGACAACTTACTCAGGAGCCCAATTAGCAGAGTTATACATGTCGAGGATTGTTTGTCTTCATGGAGTACCGAAGGAGATCGTATCAGATCGAGGAACCCAATTTACCTCGTGCTTTTGGAAAAGATTACATGAGTCCATGGATACCAAGCTAAATTTTAGTTTAGCTTATCATCCGTAGACGGATGGGCAAACAGAAAGAACAAACCAAGTGTTGGAGGATATGCTAAGAGCTTGCGCTCTAAAGCATGGTAGAAGCTGGGATAAAAGTTTGCCTTATGCAGAATTCTCGTATAACAACAGTTATTAGGCAAGTCTAAAAATGGCACCATTTGAAGCACTTTATGGACGAAAGTGTAGAACACCGCTTTATTGGAATCAGACAGGAGAAAGTCAAGTATTCGATCCATAAATTCTCCAAGAGGCGGAAAAGCAAGTGCAGATTATTAGAGACAATTTGAAGACAACACAGTCAAGACAGAAGAGCTATGCTGATAATAGAAGAAGAGAGCTGATGTTCGAATTAGGAGACTTTTTCTACCTTAAAGTTTCACCGATGAGAGGAATGAAAAGGTTTAAGGTTAAGGGAAAATTATCACCTCGCTATATCGGCCCATTCAAGATTTTGGAAATAAAAGGTGAAGTAGCCTACCAATTAGAGCTACCCGATAGATTATTGGATGTGCATGACGTATTTCACGTGTCACAACTTAAGAAGTGCTTAAGAGTACCAGAAGAACAGTTACCCATGGAAGAACTGAATGTCAATGAGGATTTGACCTATTCGGAGTACCCTATCAGAATTCTGGAAACATCTCGCAGAATTACACAGAGTAAAGTTATTAACATATGCAAAGTTCAGTGGAGTCATCATTCGGAAGATGAGGCCACTTGGGAAAGAGAAGATGAACTCAGAGCAGAATTTCCTCAGTTATTCTCGGAAGTTTCTTAATCTCGAGGACGAGATTCTTTTTAAGAGGGGTAGGTTTGTAACACCACAAAAGCCATCAACTAAAAATAATGAATTTAGTTATTATGGTAATTAGGATAATAATTTTGTTTTAAGTGTTTAATTATTTATTTGCATTTTGATCATTTATCTTTGTATGCGCATGATTGATGCTCCGATGTTTTATAGCAATACCTTTTTAGAAGAACCCTAGTAATTAATATAATAATTAAATAATATAATAATTATTAGTCTAAAAATAAGTATTTTATTTATAAATAACTTTGGTCAATTTTTAGGAAATTTTCGAGCTTTTTAAAAATGCATTTCGGAATTAGAAAAAAAAGAAAAAATAAAAACAAAAACTAAATCTAACCTAGCCGGCCCAACTACGGGCCCATCTCCTAACCCAACCGCGCGCACGCCTGCTCTTCCTAGCTAGTAGCCGCCGCCGCCCCTGTGCTTCTTCTCCCTCCTCTGTTCTCTCTCTCTCACGTCTCCCTCTCTCCTCTCTGCTCTCTCTCCACCGCTGCCGCGTCCAGCGCGCCCGGACCCACGCGACACGCGCGCCCAAGCCCGGCCTCCCCGCACGCCCATCGCCCTGCACCATGCGCGACGCCTCTGCCAGCCGAGCCGCAGCCCCGTGACGCCTGGCCCTGCCTCCTGCCTCCCCGCACGCACGATGCCGCTGCGCCCAGGCAGCCGGCTCCACCGCCGTCGAGCCGCCTCACGCGCCACCCCGCGCGCAGCCGAAACCGAAGCCGAAGACTAACACCGCACGACCGTTTTGAATCTCATGTTATGGAGCTTGATTTCGTCCGTTTCTCTTCCACATTACCTCTCCCATTGATGAACGCCATCAATGGCAGCCATGATGTACAGCCGATCCTCCCTCTCGTCCCCCTCTCTATAAAGAGCAGCAAAGCTCTCTCTCATCTCTCTCTAGCTCTCCTCGCTTGCCATCGCTCGTGCATTGCTCGTTGCCAGAGTTAGCTGTTCGTCGCCGGAGTTCGCTGGAGTTCGTCGTTCATCGCTGGAGCCACGCACCCGCCATCCGAAGATTGAACCCCTGCTCTTCTCGACCCGGCCGAAAACCCGTCGATCCATCGTCGTCACACGCACGAACCCAAGGTTGAAGACGACCCAAATTAATTTGTGTATTTTATAAAATACTTTTGATTCGATTCATGAATTGTATATTTAGTTTGTTGTAATATGAACACGTGTGATCCGCAATTTTTGTGTATGTGCGTTATGGAATTTTTGGTAGAGATATGCGATTGTTAGTACACCGTGATATTTCATGTTAGTCGTGGCGATGATTTTTGGATTAGAAAAAGATGACAAAAATTTGGTAGTCACACGTTGGTGATAAAAACAATAGATATGGATTTTTTGTAGTTAAATTTGGTTACAACGAACTTTAGAATCTATTTGAAGAATTGAAGTCATAGGTGCATTTTAATGAATTTAGAAAATGGTATAGAACTCATGTCATATGAATAATGTAGGATTTTTAGATGATTTATCCAGTTATTTTATTAATATTTTCTTTTAGAAAGAAAAGAGAAAATATCACTAGTAGGATGGAAAGTAGATTTCTACTAGCCAAATAAACATGTTCGCAAATATAGCACCTAAATTCTTAGAGTTAGTAAAGTACTAGTTTATGTCAAAATAACCTCGCTTGTGTTATAAAAGTTTAATTAGTATTTATAGGGATTTTTAGAATGTTAAATTCATTTTTGCTATACTCAATAATTCGAGTTAAAAATAAAAAGGATAAAAGCTATTAATTTATTTATTAGTATTAAAGACAATAAGTACTATTTATTTTCATTAAGGATGTTAATACGTATTAATACTAGTTAAAACTGTATTTATTGCACCCACTCATAAATTTATCATTTAGGACTCACAATAATAGCTATAATTGAATTAATAAGTAGTTACGCGTTTAGGGCGTATTTTAGATGTGATAAGTGCGATGCGTTAATGTGTATGTAATGGTGTATGTTTATGTAATGGTGCATGTTTATTTATTTGGGTATGTTTTATTTTTGTATCTGCGATGTGCGACTCTTTAGAAGCCGACTGTGTGGTAGAGGATTCGAATACGTTCGAAGACGAACCACAGGACACGTTTGGTCAAGGCAAGTGGATTCTCCTTCTGTATATTCTTTTTGTACCCAATCATTGCATATAATAATGTTTACTTTTTGATATACTGCATAATTCGATGGGTTTCACCTAATTAAGGATTTCCTAGATTTACCAACTGTATTCCTTGTTCAACCTGGGAAAATTACTAAGCTTTGCAAATTTGTGCTACCGCTCAACTTAATGATTTTTGATGTCACTCAATAATTGGTATTAATGTTCCAAAAATTTAATTGACAATTATGACATTAACCCGATGGTTAAAACAACAATATTTCATATTAATTGGAACATGGAGTGACCACCCAGGATAACAGTGCAACCACGAGTGCTATCATGGCTCTGGCTTTGGTAATTAGCTTTATATGCTTAGTGCCTAGCAACCTTACCTAAAATATAGGCAAGAGGGGGAGCGGTAGGTGCTGGCAGCCCACGTTAACATGAGGACGTATTCTTGGCTAAGGTTCCTCACCCAGGGGCCACCACCATCTTCTTTAGAAACCTTAGCGGGTTGCTTCGTATTAAGTGTATTTTGTGAAAGCCTCATAATGGATCCCTAGCCATTCACCTCGGCAGTGTTTAAGGGTCCGATCAACCCGGGCTAGATGGGATACATGGCTTGTGGGTAAAGTTGTACCACCTCTGCAGAGTGTAAAACTGATATATCAACCGTGCTCCCGGTTAAGAGCAGCCTGGACTCGTCACGTGATAATTGAACTTGAAGATGGAATTAAATTGAGATCCGATGATCTGCCAATGATTTGCTTAAGTGGTTTCACTTAAGTGTTTTTGTTATATTCATATTCCTTTGTTTAAATGGGATATTTGGGATTCACACTTATTAGTAAGACAGGTGTTGCTAATAAAATGTTGACCAACTAAAATGCTTACTGCTCAACCTTAGCCTCACCTTGTTATACCTGCATTAATTTTTCCCCCACTTGCTGAGCCCCGACCATAAGTGAGCTCACCCTTGCTAATATTTTGATTAGAGGGTGATGCTGGAGACTTTGATGGACATTTTATCGACGACGAATTCTAAGTCTAACGATGCGTCGGTCATCTTCCTGTGGGAGATTGCCCCTGTTATTTATTTCCGCTTTACTTTGACGTGATACTTGTTAAAGATACAATGTTTCAGATGATGTAATAAAGTATTCTACTCCCTTTACGCCTTTATTGCATTGTCTTTTGATATATTACACTTGTGACGTCAACATATGTGTGGAAATGGATCCTGGCACACATATGCTATGCGCTCGGTTCTACCCCTAGAACCGGGTGTGACAAACCCGCTCCCTTCTTTCCCCCTCACTAGGTCGCCGACAGGCGGACCCCACCCGCTCGTGCGACCTCGCGTCTCACCGCGCCCTGCACCGGCCTTGTCACTAACCAGCGGGCCCCGTTCCGCTGGGGTCCCCCTGTTAGCCCGCCCCGCGCCCAAGCCAACCGCCCGAGCGACTGGCTCGTGGGCCCAGTACGTCGATGCCCTGCCTCGCCCTGGCTCCACCTATCAGTTGTCCGCATCCCACACACCCGCGCTCTCGCCCGTGGTTTCTAATCTAAGTTGTTGATCGAAGATCTAACGGCTGGCAGGACCTGATACCCCTTCAGTTTACAGTTTTGTAAAAAGAACCCTCAGCTTCTAAGTAATAGAACCCCGCCATCCCTGGAATTTGCAGCCAAGCCCCTAAAACTTTGCAGAAAGAACCCCAGGCTTATATTTAATCACAGAATTAGGTCTATTTTAGGGTTTTGAATTCCAAAACTTGTTTATTTCATATCTTTTGCATATTAACTCCAAATTGGGTGGTTCAAATTGCAAAATGTTCATAAGATTATCCTCTACCTGTTTAAATTATAATCTCTTACTGTCTGCATGTGTTAATTTTATGCTTAGACTATAGGTTAGTGTAGGTGATGGTTTATTTATTAAAGAAAATCCTAATGGTAATTAGATAATCAACCTTGTGAAAGTAACAACATGTAAAGTATGAACCTATCCCTGGTATAATTTTTGGTGTCTCATTAAGATAAATGAAGTTAAGTTATGTATTCTATTGAGATAAGCAGTACTTAGAGAACCACAAACCTTTAGGTGTAGTTTGCTTAACCTAGAACCTAGATTTTCCCCTCTTGTGTTTTTACTATTCTTTCGAGCTTATGTTCAGTTGATTGTACATGTTTGGTGTACTGTTTCTTTGTCATTATCCAAATGTGTTGAATGCATGAATGCTTTGAGTAGACAACGAGCATCCCGTGACTCCTGAGTGTGTTGCCGAAGATCTTCCAGAGCAACAACCTGGTGAAGGCAAGTGTCCTCTGATCCATTATGTCCTACTTACTTTATAATTCACTGTCCCACATTACTTAATTAAAACCTAAGGATTGACTAGTATGTATTTATCTTGTCCTTGATTACCTTTTGGGTTATTATGGTTAGCTCCATGCTATTGCTCCACTTTAATCAACGAACATGATGCGAATATTTATGATACGATGTTGTTATTATGATTATGATGATGTTTTTGTGGCACTTTTGGGACTCATGCTATTTTCTGAGTACCTCTCTTTAAGGACCTGTTCGTTGAGTGACCACCCGGGATAACAGTACAACCATGAGGGTGGAATGGGACGCCCTTAGCTGATTAATTAGATGAACTTGGGGGTGTAGCTGGCTTTGCCAGAGGGCCGTCAATGGGGGCAAGGCTTATTGCTCGCTCTACTAAGGGTGGGGTGCCAAGGTTCATTCGATTTGGTTTTGTTATTCACCCACCTTAGGGAGGAGTACTGTGTTTGTACGACTGGCGAAATCTAACGAGTAGCTATGCACCAGAGGAGTCTTTGTAAAGGCTACGTAGTGTATCCCTAGCCATTCACCTTGGAAGTGAAGATCGAGTCTTGCAAACCCAGGCTGGAAAGGGATCACGACTCATGGGTAAAGTGTGCAACCTCTGCAGAGTATTAGAAACTGGTATATCAGTCGTGCCCACTGTTAAGAGCAGCCTTGGGATCCTCTTTGATTAGAAGAACTTTGGATACTTTTATGATGATGGTAAACGATAATGATTATAACTCTGGTTTCTGGTATTTCCACTTGGAGGGAGTACTTTTGGGTAATAACTTCGGTTTATTACTAAAACTTGGCTTTTCTACTAGTAATAAATATCTGACCAACTAAAAGCAACTGGTTTAACCTTAACCCCACATACAACTAGTCCACCTTAGCCAAATGGGACATTTGCTGAGTACATTGATGTGTACTCACCCTTGCTTTAAAACCCCCAACCCCCCAAGGTTGTCCCCATTGCAATAAGTGCTCAGAAGGAGATGCACGCAACATGGAGGACTTCGAAGAGTTTTAGGATTATGATGAGTTCTAGTCGTGTTAGTGGCAAACCCCTAGTCCTATGAAGGCCATATCTCTACGTTTTGTTTTCCGCACTTTAATTACGTTTATGACAATCTATAGTAAACGACTTCGTGGATGTCTTGGACATCTTGATGTAATAAAGTACCTTTTCCACCATTTATTTTGAGCAATGTGTGATGATGTCCAACTCTGTAATCGTTGTGTACGTGAGTTTCTGATCCTGGCACGTACATGGTTTACATTCGGTTTGCCTTCCAAAATTAGGTGTGACATAAGTTGTATCAAAGCCTTTCTAACTATAGGATCACTAACCTAGACTAGAATGGTTGCTTTAAGGACTATAGACCCTTACCCTTACCTTGACCTTTGGTTGTCACTTCAAAAGCTGGTCATCTTGACCAATTCTATGTTATATTACTCTCTATATACTCACCTTACATAATTTTTATCTCACTTTGCTTTTGGTTTACTTGGTGGTCATATAGTTCTATTCTCAGTCTTGTGCTTACGATGTCTTTTGTAGATGGCCTATCTTAGATGCACTGCACGTAAGTCGGTGATCCTTTTCTTGCCCTCTCGCCTTGTGGAGCGTCCATTGTGCCACACGATGATAGGACAGTCGAGCCACCTGGAGTGTCTGCACCGCCACATGCACGAGGAGCAGGAGCGCCGACGCCAGGAGTAGAAGTAGTTGTCACTTCAAAAGCTGGTCATCTTGACCAATTCTATGTTATATTACTCTCTATATACTCACCTTACATAATTTTTATCTCACTTTGCTTTTGGTTTACTTGCTGGTCATATAGTTCTATTCTCAGTCTTGTGCTTACGATGTCTTTTGTAGTTGGCCTATCTTAGATGCACTGCACGTAAGTCGGTGATCCTTTTCTTGCCCTCTCGCCTTGTGGAGCGTCCATTGTGCCACACGATGATAGGACAGTCGAGCCACCTGGAGTGTCTGCACCGCCACCTGCACGAGGAGCAGGAGCGCCGACGCCAGGAGTAGAAGTAGCATGATTCTTCCCCCTTGCCTCAGTAGGAGGTGGAGTCTGGGAGGCAGCCCTCCCCTACGCCTTAGCAAGAGGTGCCCCCTGTGGCAGAACCGCCCGAATTATTCCAGCTTAAGTGCTCAATTCACACCTTAGAGGCAGCAACACACTTAAAGTGGAGTAACTCATCAGTCCCTCAGATCTAGTCTGATAAAGCCACTTCCCTGGGATCGAATACCACTTAGCTCACTCAAAGGTGAGTCACAGAGAGAATACAATAGAGCATGAAACCACAAATTAAAGTACTAGAGTTGTTACATAAATTAGAGTTTTAAATAAAAGGGGACAAGTTCATAAATAAAGTGCAGTGGATAATCGATAACGTCGAGTGCTGAGGAATAGGGCAAGGCCTAGCCCACTACTCCTCCTGATCCTCTCCTGCCAGAGCAGCATCCCACTCAACCGTCCAACCCGGTGGCAGGGTGGAAGGCCAAGTCACACCATCAACCATGTCCTGTAGCATACCTACAAAAATTGTGCCACAAGCAAGGCTGAGTATACTAATACTCAGCTAGACTTACCCGGTGTGAGGAGTCTACTCCTCTACCTCTAGACCATGCAGCTGTTTGGCTGAGGGGTTTGGTTTGCCAAAAGCACTAGCTGAGTCTAAAAATAGTTTTATCTTTTCTAGTTCTAGCATATTTGATTTAGCTAGGTTTGCTTAGTTCTAAGCATACATCGTAGCAAACATTTAGTACAACCAACATGTTATCTCATGTAAAACCTCATTCCACTTTTTACTCAATGCAGTACAAGGGGTCAAGCAGTCTCATTAGCTGCGAGAAGCAGACGATTCGAATTGAGTTTTTAAACCTTGGAAGGTAAACCTAACCACACGACAGGTAGGGGCATTCCGTCCCCACACATGTCGACCGTCCCCATCGATTCCCTAGCAACAGAACAGGGCTCACGGCCTTGGCGTACAATGCTCCAATTGTCCCCGGCTGCTGCCGTGCAACGGTTGCACTTGTACCCACCATAGCTAGCATGGGAGAACCCGTCTCAGGTCCAGTGAGGGTAAAGTCTGCGGGTAGGTTCAATCAGGTACTAGGCTTATCGGTTACCATATTTCCCGACATGTGTTTAGTACATTCAAACGCTTGAATCAGGTATCCACACATTAATCCTTAATTCCATTTCCGTCTCCTAGACAAGGCATCCACCCTGGATCCAAGTCCATAGACCATCATAGATCCCATTATCAAGATGAATACAATCAATGCATGACCTCGCGCGAGTGCTAGGAAAATCACTCGACTTCTACCGAGATCCTAATTAGCAAGCAGCTACTCGACCTAGCATACTAGTATCCATCTCAAAAGGAATCCTGAGTTCAAGCAACTAAGAGTTTCAAGCAACTCCTACACTTCAGTGCACATTACAAGCCTACAAACATTAAGTGTAGTAAATTAGCATATATAAATGGTTATGCAGAAAATCGGGGCTTGCCTTCAAATGCTGGGGCTGCGGAAAAATCCTCTGTGGCAGGCTCGGGAGCTAGCTCCTGTATTTCCTCTTAGACATCCTCTTGCTCAGGAATGAGCATGTACTCTCCGTCAGCGAGGTTGCAATCTAATGAATGCAATTAGTGAGATACATGTATGCCATGATATGCAATGTAGTAGTAGGAAAAATGATCAAATTGATAAGGTAAAGTTTAGTCTTTCTACTAGAAATTCTAGTGGTATACTTAGCCATTTTAGGGTCAAGTATGGTCAAGTTTTAAGTGGTTAGATTATTTAGGTGTCCCACTGGTTTTCTCTTAGTGCCTTAGTGAAAGTTTATTATGATCCTTGCTGAATTCAATGGGGTGAGATTTATTATTATTCTTACCAATCCTCTCTTTTCCCTTTTTCTGATATGCTTTTTAAAGTGGGTTTGAACTACAACATATCTTTATATATTTCCAAAAATTCTGTAAAAATTACAGTAGTTTCTCACTGGTGTATAACTATCAGTATCAAAAATTGAGGCTTAAAATGTTATGGGTTTACTCTGCAAAAAAATATTAAGTTTTAGGGCAGAGGGGGTGCTTTGAACTACAACTCTCTTCTAACAGTGGATTATTCCCTAAGGCTTATTTTTGTTGGCCTTTAGGTGCAATAATATGACTTTGTTCCAAGTTTTAGCCATTGATCCCTATTGGTCATTTTATTGTGATTTTCTAAAGTTTTTGATCATAGTGGTGCTTTCTACAACTACTATACTTGAAAAATGTCAAACAACAGATTTTCTAATTTTTCTATTTTCTTCTTTGCGCAAGAGCAATCATTCTAGAATTTGGTAACTTTTTGGTTGGGGGAAAGGGTGGTAGAAATTCTTGGAATTTATGGCCTTTTTCATGGGGTAGGGGGTAATGTGTGTTACCTTACATTTATAATTGAGTTTTTATATTTTTCTCTGGTGGTTTACTTCATAAGTAATTGGGTAAAAATTTGTTTGCCCACTGTTGCACAATTTTAGGCTTTCTCATGATTTAATCAAAACATGGGCCAATTTCAAGTTTTAATTGTTCATCTCACTTATTCTGATGGGTTGGGGTGTTTATTATTTTTTAGTGGTGTTCTATCAGTTAAGAGTCTGCTGAATTTTTCTTGCCATTTTTGCAAGGGTACTTATAATTTTAATCATGGCTTTTCTTGATTTCTTAGTGCCTAATAAAATAAATAAACTTGGATTAACTCTGGACTAGGGTTCTCTGCATTTTTCCTATGTTCTTTATCACTTAGGTATCCTAGGAAAAATATGTTCATCCTCTGGTTATTATTTCCCATTACCTTTCTTATTTTTCCAAGCTTTGGGCAGAAATAGTTTTTAATAGATATTCTTTGGTTATTCTGGTATACTTGGGTGCTTAGTATTTTTAAACAGTGTGTAGGTTGGGTATGTATCTCTACAAATTTCCTTCAGCCTAGTATAGAAATATTTCTATTTTTCCTTGTATTAATAAGGTTTGGGTAGTTTTCTAATTTAAATCCAAACTCTAAAAATTAGTACAGAAAACATGGGGTTCAAAATATTTTTCTGATAGTTCATAATTTTTGAAATCCAGCAAAATTGGTTTGACTAATTTTGGGTGAGTATTTCTCAAGTTATGCTTTTAACTGATTTACTGCTGATTTCAAGAATTGAAATTCGAAATGAAAAGGAAAATCTACTTTGCTCTGGGGTCCCTGGCATTTTCTTCCTGTGTTCCTTACAAACAGGTCCTCAGTTTCCTATTGCACTGAGTCTTTGACAACGCAGAAAACCCCCTGGGGTAACCCTAAATCAATCCCAGGGTCCTTCCCCTTTTGGAACAGTGCCCGCGGTGGAGGAAAGGGCGGAGGGGCTTACCAGCGGCGAGGTAGCTTCGACAAGGTGGTCGATGACGTAGGGGAGGTCGCATCGATCACATCGGTGTGCGGATCGTCGTAGGAGGTGACCGGAGCTGGCGGGTCCACGTGCGCAGGCGGGGGAGTTCGTCGGCGGTGGGGACTCCGGCCTAACTAGGGTGGTAGGGTCCAATCAAATCGGTCAGCAAGCTTCACTAGATGTCAGGGAGGGTAGGGACGCGAGTAATCGAGCTGCGGCTTAACGGTTAGGCGTGGCCACACGCGTCGGCGGGGAGAACAACTCCAGCGAGGGTGGAACAACTTTTCCGGTGAGGCAGCGCTCGGTTTCTTGCTTTGGGGAGCTCTACAGGGCTCTATAGAGACTAGCTGAGGCATGGGATCGAGTGAAGATGGGCTGAAGTGGCCTGGCCACGGTGGCCGAGTGCTCAGGTGGCTTGGCGGGCGGTGCAGAGCTCGCAGGAGCTAAGGACGGGGTCGGGACAACGGGGGCAAGCGTGGAGTGAAGTGTGGCGCGTCCAGGGGTGGCTTTTAAGGGCGCGGGCAAGCTCGACTGACAGCTGCTCTGACATGTGCTCGGGGCGTGCGCATGGGAGCGCCATTGCGCGCTTTGCCGCCTGGGCATGGCGTCGAGCACGAGGTAGCGCTGAGAGTGGTCACTTTTGTGACGGAACCTCCCAAGTCATTAGGCCCACCTACAGTTGTCCTTGTCCCACAGACCTCAGACAACCCTGTAGGTGCCCCTGAATCACTTGACAAGTTCGGTATCTGCTTTTCTTACCTTTCCCAAGAGCGTTTCACCCGTCACGCAGACATTACAGATCATCGAAGATACGGAAATGCGGAAGCGATTACATAAGCTTACATTTATTTGAAAGTAAGACAAAGTTATATATTACAGACCAGGATATACTTAGTTGAGTGCAGAGTATCAATATTACAGAACCAAGGGAGGCAAAAACCCCTCCCATAAGTTTTTAAACAAAAGTTCTTATGGAGGAACTCTTCCTCCCGCAGCTTTACTCTTGCTTTTCTTCTTTTGGGACCACCTTGGAACAGAAACAACAAAAGTTTGTTGCTTCCTCACCTAAAAACAATAGGGAATAAAACCCTGAGTATGGAATTACTCAGCAAGACTTACCCGACTAAAGAAAAGACTCTCAAGGGTATGCTGGTTATAAGGGAGTCAAGGTAAGGTTTCTCAATGATCAAAGACTCTGTTTTGCAAAAATGCTTACTAAAAGTGGATCCTTAAAAATCCAATTTTATTGTCAGGTTAGGTAAAATTACCTGCATCCAGAGTTCTTTCTACCCTAGTTCAAACACTTGACCTGCACTAGCCGATTTTCTTAACAAGCCCTTCATCTTTTCTAGAGTTCTACGTATAGGTCAGAGACCAAGTCTTCATAACCGCGAAGGTACAGCGATCCGAATCGATTATACTCAGCTGAGGATCTCCAATCACACGACATATGTAGCACTTAACCCTTGCATATGTCAACCCACCACCGGGGTTCTTAAGACCAGATCAGGTTCATGTCAACCGAGAGCACAGATACACCACCGTCCAGCCTCTTGCCACGGAGGGTACACGCTACTATCGCCATCGCTCCACGCCCATTGCGTGTTATCTTATTCTGGCCTTAGTCTACCCGAGGTAAGGCTTACCCATGACGAGGCATGTGACCAGTTAAAGGGTCCTCCATCATCAAGCCTACATCGACACGGTCCTTAATCGACTGAGACGGAGACACTACACCGAGACTCCTTTCTCGTGCAAGTCACCCGCCCGGTCTCAGCTTAATCATTTCAAACCCAAAGCTTGGTACCTGGCAGAGGTACATCTTTTCCGATGTTGAACCCATCACGGCCATGATGGATCCACCATCAAGTTTTGTTTTCAAAAACATCCCACCCACTTTTGCCACATCATCTTTTGTAAAAACAAAACATTTGTTTTTCTAAAGCAAGGCTAAGCATTAAAAACCTTTTATAAAATGGTGATCAAGGAAGGTAATCCAATTCAAAGAATGTAATGCAGGAATTGTTTTGGTAATCAACTCCTATCACCTAATGCATCAAGCAAGTGAAGAAGATCTTTAAATCACAAGGTGGTGGCAAATGCACCGGGGCTTGCCTTCGTTTATAGGTGAGTCAGGCTCGGATCCGCAGATGTCAAAGTAAAAACAATTCCCTGCCTGAGGTTCCGCAGGTGGTGGTGGTGAAGTCTTCTCCTCTTCTACCTCAACCTCTTCTTTGTTTTCTAGATATAACCATATATATGTATATAAGAATGAATGCCATGTAATGTTCATGAGAGTGCAAAGATAATAAGAATTTATTATCTAAAGTTCTTGAATACAATTTTCTTTCACGGAACTTCGAGAACCTAGGGTTTCCGGAGTCAACAGTGAAGTTCAAAGAGCACGGGGGTGGGGGTTTTGGGTTCTAATTATCAAACAAGGTCCAGATCAAACCAAAATCTACCCAAGGCTTCTAAATAATGTATAAAGGTTATCTAAAAAGTTTGGGGATTTTGTAATTACTATCTAATTTCTAAAAATCCAGAAACAGAGTTTTAGGCTATTTTAAATGCTTTAAAATTCCCCATTTGATCAAAAAAATCATGGAACTATTTTTATTAAATACTATGGAAAATAAGGAATCTAGGAAAATTGGTTTGACATTTTAGGATTTTTCTACTATTTTCTAGAATTGTTGGAGTCTTGCCCGAAAAAGAAAAGGAAAAAGGATGAATAGTCCTGGGTCGGTTTTAGCCCAGGCGGCCCAAGACCACGCAGAAACGCGCACGCGCCCGCGCCCGTGGTGGAGACTTTGCAGAAATGCCCTCGGTGTTCTGGCTAACTGGGAACGGGTTCGGTTACTGTTTTCTTGAGTCACTGACAGTTTCTAAAAAGGACCTCCACCTTCTATTCCTTCACAGATTAAGGTCCATGACGAGGAACTGCCCTCACCACACTCCGGCGAGCCTATTCCGGCCGGACAACGCCATGGCTAGAGCTCCCGTGCGGCAGGGACACAATTAAACTCCTACCGAACATTTCCCCTCAATCAATTTCATCATTGGGACTACGAATCAACCGGTCCATGGTGACAGGGCAGATGGTCATATGGATGGAAATGTTCCGGCCAACTGATGGCGCGAACGACCAAATTGAAGCTTGGAAAAGCTTCACAGGCCAACCAGTGGTGACGCACATACAAAAATTTGGACTGGACGCGAATAGAAATGCGGGGCTACGGAGAGGGTGTCACGGCGGCATTCCACAGAGCAATTGTGTGTTCCGGTGAAAGGCCTCAGCCGAACTTAAATTGATTGGTATTGAGAGCAATAGGAGACTATAAATGTGCTAGAACAGGGAGCAATTTGGGAATCACTGACCCGAGGAGCGCTGTCCACGGAAGAGCTTTTCACGACCGCGGAGAGCTGGGCAGACTGGTTTTTACGGACGGTGAGAGTTCTTCTGGTGCAATTGAGTCAATTGCCTAAGAGTTTGTGTTCGTGATGCAAGGAGGAAGCAACACCCGGACCCAATTTATAGGCGGCAAGCCGGAGATGGATGAGATCCACCCAGCGGTGACCGCGCTGGCGAGCTCACCCGCGTGGCAGAGCCACGGTGAAAGTCCGGTGGCCGCCGATGAACCGGGTAGCGCCACCTCAGTAATTTTCTGCCACGTCACCGAGGACCTTTACCGCGGCCGTCGACGACCCATCTCGCCGCGGTGGCATCCTTATCGCCGGCGAGATTTTTCTGATGATCGTGAATAGTGCGCTTGGTTCAGTGAAAAGTTTGTTCTGACAGCCCATCTTTAGATCAAGGGAACTCCAATTTTGATATGGTACCAAGACTTAACATCTGCAGCAAAGCTGTTCCTCTATAATAGCTCCACAACTTTGTTATAGCGATCCCTGGCAAATTCTTTGAATCCCTCAATCTATAGAGCTCCAAAGTTGACTCAAACCCAATGGTAATCCAATTTCAGACTTCAAACAGCCTGAAAGTCCAACTTTGGGCTTAATTATCTCCCAATTTTTATAACAACAATGCTTACCCTCTTAAGCAAAGTTGTTCACCTTTCATAGAACTACAAAATTGATGTGGTGCCGTAAGGTGAATTCCCACTATTTTGAAAGTTACACAGCTCTAAAGTTGAGACTATAACCCTGATTTCAGACTTAACATAGAACCCAAATGGGGTCCATTTTGCAATTAGGTCGAAAATCCAAGGTTTAGCTTACAAATCCACATATTTGTGAACCAAATGACTTAGGACACTTATTTAACATGGTTTTTGCACTTTAGTCCACAAGTGCACTATTTTTGCATATAGGCCCCTAGGGTTTGGATTTAGGGTTTTCTAGGGTTTCAATTAGGGTTTCTGGTATCTCAGGGGTGTAAATGTAATGTAGGTCCATCCTTGATAACTTTTGATGATTATTTCACTTAATCTTTAGGGTTTTCTCTATTTAGTCCCTGCTTTGCCCTTCTAATTCCCCATTTAGGGTTAAGTACCCTACACTAGGGTCTTATTTGCAAAATGCTATAACAATACAACTTGTTTGAAATTTTTGCCTAGTGAATGCACTCTAGGTATGTCAAACATATGCAAATGCCAATGCTTATGATGTTATGCTCATGTTTTAGTAACAGTAACACCAGGGGTGTTACATCCTTCCCACCGATAAAAGAATCTCGTCCCGAGATTAAAAGTCCTAGGGCGAGTAGTGGAAAAGGAAATGCTTCACATTTTTATTTCCTGAGTTTTAGTACAAGGCAGGGGTGGGTTTGGGGCTCACTCCTTCATTACAACAATTGTATACATTTTACAAATTACAGGAGGCTAAAAAGCCTGGGAAATTCTTATCTAAGAAGTCTTGAGTTTCCCAAGTAGCCTCATCTTCGGAATGTTGGTTCCACTGTATCTTGTAAAACTTGAGAGTTTTTCTTCGGGTAATCCTGTCCTTTTGATCCAAGACTCGAAAAGGATGTTCAGAATATGTCAAGTCTGGTTCAAGGACAACATCTGTCACTTTAATGGTTCGATCTAGAACCCGAAGACACTTCTTCAACTGAGACACGTGGAACAAATTATGTACAACAGACAATGTTTCGGGTAGTTGGAGTCGGTATGCCACAAGTCCACATTGCTCGAGTATAGGGAAAGGACCAATGTACCAGGGTGCATGCTTCCCTTTAATCCTGAAACGCGATACACCCTTTATTGGGGAGACCTTCAGATAAACATAATCCCCACCAGAAAATATAAGGGCATCTGCCGTTTGTCTGCATAACTTTTCTGACGACCTTGAGCTTTCTTCAAATTATGAGTTACTTTCTGAACCTTTTCTTCGGTCTCTTTCACCATATCAGGCCTGAAGAAGTACCTTTCACCAGGTTCAGACCAATTTAGCGGAGTACGACATCGTCGTCCATATAAAGCTTCGAAGGGTGCCATCTTGATACTTTCTTGATAGCTATTATTATATGAGAACTCCGCTAGTGGTAAACATTCATCCCATTTCTGTGGGAATTCCAGCACACATGCCCATAGCATAACTTCAAGTATTTGATTGACCCTCTCAATCTGCCCACTTGTTTGGGGATGATAGGCCGAACTGTGGAGCAATTTGATACCCAGGGATTTATGAAGTTCTTCCCAGAATTTGGATATGAATTGAGGTCCACGATCTGACACTATAGTCTTCGAAACCCCGTGCAAACTGAGAATGCGAGCAATGTATAGTTCCGCATAGGTGAGAACCGGGTAATATGTCTTGACTGGCAGAAAGTGAGCAATTTTCGTGAGCCGATCAACAATAACCCAGATAGAGTCATACCCCTTTGCGGTCCTAGGCAATCCCACAATAAAGTCCATACTTATATCTTCCCATTTCCATGTTGGTATTGGTAGAGACTGTAATGGACCGGTAGCTTTCAAGTGTATGGCCTTGACACGTTTACAAGTGTCACATCTAGCCACATAGCGTGCAATTTCAATTTCATCTTCATCCACCAATAATGCTGTTTCAGATCTTGATACATCTTAGTGCTTCCGGGATGAATAGAATAGCGACTAAGATGTGCTTCGTCTAAAATTTGCTGGCGGACCCCTTCATTTTTAGTCACCACTATGCGGTTGTTAAACCATACCACGCCTTGATCGTCTTCTCGGAAACAATTGGCTTTTCTAGCCCTTATCTTCTCACGTATATGTTTCATACCCTCATCATATTGCTGTGCGTCAATTATCCTTTGTAAGATGACTGAGTCCAACTTCAAATGATTTGAAGTCCTATGTTGAATCATTCCCAGGTTCAAATTTTCCATTTCCTGGCATAATGTAATGTCAGAAGTCCTCATTGTTAGACAATGGCAGGAAGCCTTGCGACTGAGTGCATCTGCCACTACATTTGCTTTGCCTGGGTGATAATGGATCTCCGGTTCATAATCTTTAATAAGCTCGAGCCATCTCCTTTGTCTCATATTGAGTTCCGACTGGGTAAAGATATACTTCAAACTTTTATGATCTGTGTAGATGTGACAGATATTACCCAACAGATAGTGACGCCAAATCTTCAGGGCATGAACCACTGCAACTAGCTCCAGATCATGAGTAGGATAATGCTCCTCATGCCGGCGCAACTGCCTTGAAGCATACGCAATTACTCGGCCTTCTTGCATTAACACGCAGCCGAGACCACTGCCTGATGCGTCACAATACACATCAAAGGACTTATTAATGTCTAGGTTGAGCCAGTACTGGAGCAGTGGTTAATAATGTCTTTAATTTCTCAAAAGCTTCATTACACTTTGAAGACCAATTGAATTTAGTATCATTCTTCAATAGGCTTGTGATGGGCTTCACAAGCTTAGAAAAATCTAGTATAAATCGGCGGTAATAGCCAGCTAGTCCAAGGAAACTTCAAACTTGATGAACAGTGGTTAGGGGTTTGCACTCCAAAATGTCCTTGACTTTGCTGGGATCCACCGCAATCCCCTTGGCAGACAGTACATATCCCAGAAATTGAATTTCTTCTAGCCAAAACACGCACTTACTGAACTTGGCATATAATTGATGTTCTCTCAAGCGCGTTAACACGATCCGTAAGTGTTGGGCATGCTCCTCTTCATTCTTGGAATATATTAAAATATCATCTATGAAGACCACCACAAACTTGTCCAAATCGGGCATGAATACCGAGTTCATCAGATAAGTGAAGTGGACTGGAGCATTCGTCAGTCCGAATTACATTACCAAGTATTCAAATAGTCCATACCGTGTAGTGAATGTGGTTTTTGGTATATCCTCGGGCCGAATACGGATCTGATGATAGCCCGATCTGAGATCAATCTTGGAGAATACCCTCGCCCCGGTCAGTTGATCAAATAAAATGTCAATCCGTGGAAGAGGGTACTTGTTCTTGATAGTGACCTCATTCAGGGGTCGATAATCCACACACATCCGTAAAGTTTGATCCTTCTTCTTGACGAATATGGCTACGCAACCCCATGGCGACGAGCTTGGCTAGATGAATCTTTTTTCTAGTAGATCTTGTAATTGAATCTTCAGTTCTGCCAGCTCATTTGGAGGCATTCGGTACGATCTTCTAGAAATGGGAGCCGTACCGGGCTTCAACTCAATTACAAACTCTACATCTCTTTCGGGTGGCAATCCAGGCAAATCCTCTGGAAATACATCTGGGAACTCACATACTACCGGAATATCCTTGATCTCCGGTACAATGGCTAACTCTGCCAGTAGTTTTGGTTGGAATGGGGATAGACAAAAGAATTTCCTCTTGATTATGACTCAACCTGATGGTTCTCTGATCAGTGTTGAGGGTTGCTTTGTGTTGGGCCAACCAATTCATGCCCAAAATCACATCTATGTATTGGCCTTTCAGAACAATCATATTAGTAGGAAAGTCCCGTCCGGCCAATGTTACGGGCACTTGGAAAGCCATTTCCCTAGTAAAGATTTGTCCCCCAGGAGACTAAATTTTAAACCCTTCTTTTGATTCATGGTATGAAATGCAATGTTGCTCCACAAATTTCTTGCTGATGAATGTATGTGAAGCACCAGAATCAAAGAGAATAATTGCAGGATGATTGGCTACAAGGAACGTACCCATCATTACCGGTTCACCGTCCGGTGTGGTTGCCACTTGAGTGTAATAAATTTGTCCCATCTTCTTTGTATTCTTGCCCGCATTTCCCTTAGCTTGAGAAGAATTCCCAGTACCTTGTTGATTGTTTGTGCGATTCTGCTTCGGGTAAGGGCAATCCTTAATAAAATGCCCAGATTTTCTGCAATTGAAACAACCTGTTGACGAACTGGGAAGGGCTGGGAAACGAGTGACAGGGGCACCCGGCTGACTTGTTGTAGTGGAGGCAGCATTGGGACGGATGAACACTGGTTGTTTAAATGGGAATTAGGGTGGACGTGATGAAGAACAACCCTGATTAAAAGGCCGGATAACTAACCGTTGCCTTTTCTTGGGGCCCTGATTAGGCCTGTTACCTCCACTCCCCTTGGTTTTTCCAGAACTTGAATATTTAGATTCGACTGCCAGCACGGTGCTGACAGCCCTTCCGTATGTGAGGTCGATGCAGGTAGCCATTTTCCTCTGCATCCAATCATTTAGACCCCTCATGAAACAGTTCTTCTTCTTTATGTTGGTGTTGACTTGGTCAATTGCATACTGCGATAAGTGATTAAATTTATTGAGATACTGGGTGACAGTATCTCCGCCTTGCTTCAGCTTCATGAATTCCTCTTGTTTCATGTGGAGTACTCCTTCTAGTATGTAATGCTCTCTGAAGGCTAACTTAAATTCAACCCAGGTAATCTGATGATTGGCCGGCTGAACGGCCACAAAGTTTCCCCACCAAGTGCTGTCAGGGCCACGCAATTGCTGAGCTGTGAACAGGGGTTTCTAAGTTTCGGAACACTGAAGAAGTCCAAATTTCAACTCAATGATGCGGATCCATTCGTCCGCCTCTAAAGGGTCTTCTGCCTTGACGAACAACGGTGGGCGCGTTCGGAGAAGTCCAAATAAGATGTCTCACGGGGACCTTGCGGATAGCCCCGCCCGCCTTGTTGTTGAAGTTGTTGACCTACCATCTCCCGTAGGAAGCGGGTATTATCCGCTGTAGCATTTACCAAGGCGGCGACAGCCTCGGCAAGTGTGGGATGGACTGTAGGTGGGTTTGGTGTTGCCTCCCTCCCACGGGAGGTACTAGCCCCATCCTGCGCACGAGTCCAGGAAGGCATCTGTGGCAACAAACATTTGAAAACAATATGATATGCCAAAGAAAACCATCCATTTTACATTACTAAAAAGAGTAATGTTATAGACTCGAATTTTTACAACAGGAGTACAATACCCATTATACAATAACACTACTATTTCTACAACTATACTATACTGTTCTACTCCTGCTTCCCGTTGCTCCCGGTAGCCTCGTTGTCGGGCGTAGGAGACCACTCATCGACCAACTTCATAGAGTGAGGGGGCCTGAAAAGGTCCAATTCGCCACCAAAAGCTTCTCCCGCTACATGAGAAGGTCTGGCTTCTGTCCCGACAGAATCCACAGGCACATTGGGGTGCAATTGTGAATACAGTACATGAACTTCTTCATGTAGAGTATTGCAATAAGCCTGCAGGTTATCGATGGCTGAGCTAAGCTCTTGTTCTCTGGCTCGAGCTTTTGCCTCCTTAGCCCAGGCAATCGAACGAGACTGAACCGCCCAGTCGAGTGCTAAATCTTGATCTGCAAGCTGATCCTGCAGGCGGCGGATGTCGCTTCTTAATTCATTGATTCTGTCGCCATCCGCAACCTAGATATCAGTCCTGCGTCGGAGTTCTGTTTGAAGCTGATTCACTTGCGCTTTAAGATCCTCGATCGGATCATTACTCCCACTACTGCTATCCTCGTGTCTTGGGGCAAGTTGATGTCGTGGCACACCAATTGGGCCAGTATGCTTGCGCGCGGTTTTTCTCGTGCGCGGTGGCATTTTTCTAAGGGGGAAAATTTTATTAACATAGTTCTTAGCATAATGCATGTGTAATTACAGAACCAACCTTAGTTGATTCAACCTTCTATACATTGCACTCCTCCTATCTGGTCTTTCATATAAATTCCTCACAAATAATAGGTAAGAAGGGAAGAAATTTTCTAGATAAGTATTTAGAAAATTCTTTTGAAGATGCCGTATAATATCTGCAGAAAAGGGCTTCGCTCCGATACCAGCTGTGACGGAACCTCCCAAGTCATTAGGCCCACCTACAGTTGTCCTTGTCCCACGGACCTTAGACAACCCTGTAGGTGCCCCTAAATCACTTGACAAGTTTGGTATCTGCTTTTCTTACCTTTCCCAAGAGCGTTTCACCCATCACGCAGACATTACAGATCATCGGAGATACGGAAATGCGGAAGCGATTACATAAGCTTACATTTATTTAAAAGTAAGACAAAGATATATATTACAGACCAGGATATACTTAGTTGAGTGCAGAGTATTAATATTACAGAACCAAGGGAGGTAAAAACCCCTCCCATAAGTTTTTAAACAAAAGTTCTTATGGAGGAACTCTTCCTCCCACAGCTTTACTCTTGCTTTTCTTCTTTTGGGACCACCTTGGAACAAAAACAACAAAAGTTTGTTGCTTCCTCACCTAAAAACAATAGGGAATAAAACCCTGAGTATGGAATTACTCAGCAAGACTTACCCGACTAAAGAAAAGACTCTCAAGGGTATGCTGGTTATAAGGGAGTCAAGGTAAGGTTTCTCAATGATCAAAGACTCTGTTTTGCAGAAATGCTTACTAAAAGTGGATCCTTAAAAATCCAGTTTTATTGTCAGGTTAGGTAAAATTACCTGCATCTAGAGTTCTTTCTACCCTAGTTCAAACACTTGACCTGCACTAGCCAATTTTCTTAACAAACCCTTCATCTTTTCTGGAGTTCTACGTATAGGTCAGTGACCAAGTCTTCATAACTGCGAAGGTACGGCGATCCGAATCGATTATACTAAGCTGAGGATCTCCAATCACATGACATATGTAGCACTTAACCCTTGCATATGTCAACCCGCCACCGGGGTTCTTAAGACCAGATCAGGTTCACGTCAACCGAGAGCACAGATACACCACCGTCCAGCCTCTTGCCACGGAGGGTACACACTACTCTCTCCATCGCTCCACGCCCATTGCGTGTTATCTTATTCTGGCCTTAGTCTACCCGAGGTAAGGCTTACCCATGACGAGGCATGTGACTAGTTAAAGGGTCCTCGGTCATCAAGCCTACATCGACACGGTCCTTAATCGACTCAGACGGAGACACTACACCGAGACTCCTTTCTCGTGCAAGTCACCCGCCCGGTCTCAGCTTAATCATTTCAAACTCAAAGCTTGGTACCTGGCAGAGGTACCTCTTTTCCGATGTTGAACCCATCACGGCCATGATGGATCCACCATCAAGTTTTGTTTTCAAAAACATCCCACCCACTTTTGCCACATCATCTTTTGTAAAAACAAAACATTTGTTTTTCTAAAGCAAGGCTAAGCATTAAAAACCTTTTATAAAACGGTGATCAAGGAAGGTAATCCAATTCAAAGAATGTAATGCAGGAATTGTTTTGGCAATCAACACCTATCACCTAATGCATCAAGCAAGTGAAAAAGATCTTTAAATCACAAGGTGATGGAAAATGCACGAGGGCTTGCCTTCGTTTATAGGTAAGTCAGGCTCAGATCCGCAGATGTCAAAGTAAAAACAATTCCCTGCCTGAGGTTCCACAGGTGGTGGTGGTGAAGTCTTCTCCTCTTCTACCTCAACCTCTTCTTTGTTTTCTAGATATAACCATATATATGTATATAAGAATGAATGCCATGTAATGTTAATGAGAGTGCAAAGATAATAAGAATTTATTATCTAAAGTTCTTGAATACAATTTTCCTTCACGGAACTCCGAGAACCTAGGGTTTCCGGAGTCAACAGTGAAGTTCAAAGAGCAGGGGGTGGGGGTTTTAGGTTCTAAGTATCAAACAAGGTCCAAATCAATCAAAAATCTACCCAAGGCTTCTAAATAATGTATAAAAGTTATCTAAAAAGTTTGGGGATTTTTGGAATTACTATCTAATTTCTAAAAATCCAGAAATAGAGTTTTAGGCTATTTTAAATGCTTCAAAATTCCCCATTTGATCAAAAAAATCATGAAACTATTTTTATTAAATACTATGGAAAATAAGGAATCTAGGAAAATTGGTTTGACATTTTTAGGATTTTTCTACTATTTTCTAGAATTGTTGGAGTCCTGCCCGAAAAAGAAAAGGAAAAAGGATGAATAGTCCTAGGCCGGTTTCAGCCCAGGCGGACCAAGACCATGCAGAAACGCGCGCGCGCCCGCGCCCGTGGTGGAGACTTTGCAGAAAGGCCCTCGGTGTTCTGGCTAACTGGGAACGAGTTCGGTTACTGTTTTCTTGAGTCACTGACAGTTTCTAAAAAGGACCTCCACCTTCTATTCCTTCGTAGATTAAGGTCCATGACGAGGAACAGCCCTCGCCGCACTCCGGCGAGCCTATTCCGGCCAGACAATGCCATGGCTAGAGCTCCTGTGCGACAGGGACACAATTAAACTCCTACCGAACATTTCCCCTCAATCAATTTCATCATTGGGACTACGAATCAACCGGACCACGGTGACAGGGCGGATGGTCATATGGATGGAAATGTTCCAGCTAACCGATGGCGTGAACGACCAAATTGAAGCTTGGAAAAGCTTCACAGGCCAACCAGTGGTGACGCACATACAAAAATTTGGACTGGACACGAATAGAAACGCGGGGCTATGGAGAGGGTGTCACGGCGGCGTTCCACAGAGCAATTGTGTGTTCCGGTGAAAGGCCTCGACCGAACATAAATTGATTGGTATTGAGAGCAATAGGAGACTACAAATGTGCTAGAACAGGGAGCAATTTGGGAATCACTGACCTGAGGAGCGCTGGCCACGGAAGAGCTTTTCACGGCCGCAGAGAGCTAGGCGGATTGGTTTTTACGGACGGTGAGAGTTCTTCTGGTGCAATTGAGTCAATTGCCTAAGAGTTTGTGTGCGTGATGCAAGGAGGAAGCAGCACCCGGACCCAATTTATAGGCGGCAAGCCGGAGATGGATGAGATCCACCCAACAGTGACCGCACTGGCGAGCTCACCCGCGCGGTAGAGCCACGGCGAAAGTCCGGTGGCCGCCGATGAACCGGGTAGCGCCACCTCAATAATTTTCTGCCACGTCGCCGAGGACCTTTACCACGGCCTCCGCCGACCCATCTCGCCGCGGTGGCATCCTTATCGCCGGCGAGATTTTTCAGATGATCGTGAACAGTGCGCCTGGTTCAGTGAAAAGTTTGTTCTGACAGCCCATCTTTAGATCAAGGGAACTCCAATTTTCATATGGTACCAAGACTTAACATCTGCAACAAAGCTGTACCTCTATAATAGCTCCACAATTTTGTTATAACGATCCCGGGCAAATTCTTTGAATCCCTCAATCTACAGAGCTCCAAAGTTGACTCAAACCCACTGGTAATCCAATCTCAGACTTCAAACAGCCTGAAAGTCCAACTTTGGGCTTAATTATCTCCCAATTTTTCATAACAACAATGCTTACCCTCTTAAGTAAAGTTGTTCACCTTTCATAGAGCTACAAAATTGATGTGGTGCCCTAAGGTGAATTCCCACTATTTTGAAAGTTACACAGCTCTAAAGTTGAGACTATAACCCTGATTTCAGACTTAACATAGAACCCAAATGGGGTCCATTTTGCAATTAGGTCCAAAATCCAAGGTTTAGCTTACAAATCCACATATTTGTGAACCAAATGACTTAGGATACTTATTTAACATGGTTTTTGCACTTTAGTCCACAAGTGCACTATTTTTGCACATAGGCCCCTAGGGTTTGGATTTAGGGTTTTCTAGGGTTTCAATTAGGGTTTCTGGTATCTCAGGGGTGTAAATGTAATGTAGGTCCATCCTTGATAACTTTTGATGATTATTTCACTTAATCTTTGGGGTTTTCTCTATTTAGTCCCTGCTTTGCCCTTCTAATTCCCCATTTAGGGTTAAGTACCCTACACTAGGGTCTTATTTGCAAAATGCTATAACAATACAACTTGTTTGAAATTTTTGCCTAGTGAATGCACCCTAGGTATGTCAAACATATGCAAATGCCAATGCTTATGATGTTATGCTCAAGTTTTAGTAACAGTAACACCAGGGGTGTTACAACTTTCAAGCGCTCATTGGCTCCAATTCTTCGCGATTAAGGCCATGATCCCTTTGTAAGATCTCTTCACCGGACCTTCCTTTGTCGTTTGTGTGTGGTGGCTTATAGATTTTGTTGACTGGAGCCAAAGATATGGGGTGCTCAAATTGGGTTTGTCTCACTACGTGAATCTGAGATAAAATCCTTGACTTGACGTGTCTAGGGCACGAATCTCAATGCCATATTCACACATGTTGCAGAGGGGTTAATTTAGCACAACTTTGTCAATGGGAGCTTAAGATTTTGAGTTAGGGATCAAGGGGAACGCGCTCGAGTTCTAGGTGAGGGCTGAAATTCAAAAATCTGAATTTTCAGATTTCTCTAGAGAGCTCCCACTTGCATGGTCTTTTTGGGGATCTTGAATAATTATTTTGGCCAAACTTTTCTACTAGTTTTTGTAGATTATCAAGTGTATTTCAAGTTTTATAATTAGCTCTGGCCATGATTCCACATTTTTCATTCCTTTTTTTCAAATTTCCCCTTTGGCACTAAAATGGCTTAATTAGGGTTATTCTAGTGTTTGGGCTTGTTTCTCACTTTGAGGTACATGATATGCTTAGTGTATGATTCTTGAGCTAAGAAAGATTTTACTTAGGTTTTAATGATTTAAGTTTGGTGTTTCTTGCCTCATTAAAGCCACATGTGATAATGGTCACAGGTTGGGGTACTGGGAAACCCTAAGTAACACTGGGGTGTTACAGCCTTCCCCCCTTAAAGGAATCTCGTCCTGAGGTTCGGGTCGGAGTCCTCCGGGGTGAACAGAAGGTTATGGCTTGCTTGTATGTTGTAGGTTTGTTTATTAAGGTTCTTTAGTAAACTGCTCTTCGAATGTCATCCTCTTTGCAACTTCAGAAGGAAGTCCTTCTCGATTTTGTTTTAAAGTCTACTCAGTTTATGTTAAGACCATCTTTCTTATATTTGGATTCGAAGGGCAGGGGAGGGTTGGGGCATGGTTACGTACTGATTTCCTTAGGTAGACAATCGGGGTAGTTTGATCCTAGAAATTCCTCAGTCTCCCAAGTAGCTTCTTCCTCTAAGTGATTGCTCCATTAGATCTTATACATTTTGACCGACTTTGCACGAGTTGACCTTTCTTTGCAATCTAGAACCTTGGAAGGGTACTCCTAATATGATAGATTTGGCTCTATCTCTACTTTTGGTTCTGCTACAACCTCGGTTGGCAAACGGACACACATCTTCAATTGGGACACATGGAACACATTGTGGAAGGCAGACATCTTCGAAGGTAGCTTCAATTTGTATGCCACGGGTCCACAAGCTTCCACAATTTCATAATGCCCAATATAGCGAGGGGCTAACTTGCCTTTGATCCCAAACCTTTGCACTCCTTTTGTGGGTGATACTTTCAAATATACGAAATCTCCCACTTCAAACTGGAGGGGTTTTCTTCTCTTGTCATGGTAGCTCTTCTACCTGGCCAGAGCAGCTTCTAGATTCTTCCTAATCAATTTGACTTTTCTTTCGGCTTTAGTCACTAAGTCAGGTCCAAAGATTTCTCATTCTCCAGGCTGAGACCAGTTGAGGGGTGTTCGACACCTTCTTCCATATAGGGCTTCGAAGGGTGCTATCTTTAGGCTGGATTGAAAACTATTGTTATAAGCAAACTCTGCCAAAGAGAGGTACTTATCCTAGTTTTTGCCGCAATCGATCGCACAAGCCCTTAGCATATCTTGAAGAATTTGATTTACCCTTTCAGTCTAATCATCAGTCTAAGGGTGGTAGGCTGAAGTTATTATTAGCTTGGTTCCCAAAGACTCTTGCAATTGCTCCCAAAATCTGGCAACGAATTAGGCTCCTCGGTGAGAGACAATTGTCCGGGGTGAACCATGCAAACACACGATTCGGTCAATATACAATTCTGCATACTTGTGAGCCTTATCAGTGGTGTGCACAGGAAGAAAATGTGCCATTTTTGTCAATCGGTTCACAATGACCCAAATTGAATCATGATGTCGAGAGGTGTTGGGCAGACCCACAATGAAATCCATGCTGATGTCATCCCATTTCCATGAAGGTATTGATAGGGGTTGTAAGGCACCAGCTGATTTTAAGTGGCTTGCCTTTATCCTCTAACATGTGTCACATTCCGATACATAATGGGTTATCTCCCTTTTCATTCTGGTTCACCAATATAGGGGCTTTAGATCATGGTACATCTTGGTGCTTCCCGGGTGCATGGAGAATTTGGAGAGATGAGCCTCATCCAAGATTTTCTTCTTGAGGTCTTTATTTTTAGGAGTCACCAATCAGTTTTCAAACTATAGTATCCCCTTGCGGTCTTGGCGAAAGCACTTGTACTTCTCCACTTTCTGATTAAGATTCTCTTTGATGATTTGCACTCCCTTGTCACTGAGTTGGGCCATAATTATCTAGTCTTGCAAGGTTGGCTCAATGAAGATGTGAGACAAGGTACCAGAAGGAATTACTTCGATCTTCATCTTGCTCAACTCATCACACAGGGTATTGATGCGAGAATCCATCATCATACAATTGCATTGTGACTCCCGACTCAAGGCATTAGCTACCACATTGGCTTACCCTGGGTGGTAGTGTACTTCCAAGTCGTAGTCCTTGATCAATTCTAGCCATCTTCTCTGCCTCATGTTGAGATCAGCCTAAGTAAAGATGTACTTGAGGCTCTTGTCATCTGTATAGATGTTGCAGTGGGTTCCCATCAAGTAGTGCCTCCAAATTTTTAATGCATGAACCACGACTGCCAATTCCAAGTCATGAGTGGGGTAATTTTGCTCATGAGGCCTGAGTGCTCTTGACGCGTAGGAAATGACTCGGTTGTCTTGCATCAAAACACAACCTAGTCCAGTGCCAGAGGCATCACAATACACATCAAATGGCTTGTTGTTGTCGGGTTGCGCTAACACGGGTGCTGTGGTCAGATGTTGCCTCAAGTCGTGGAAAGCATCTTCGCATTTCTGACCCCATTCGAACTTTGCTCCGTTCTTCAATAATTCTGTCATGGGCTTCACAATTCGTGAGAAATCTGGAATGAATCGTCGATAATAACCGGCCAATCCCAGAAAACTCCAAATTTGATGAACAGTTGTTGGAGGCTTCCATTTCATCACCTCTTGCACTTTATCTGGATCAACAGCTATTCCTCCCTTAGAGATAGTGTTACCCAAGAACTTGATTTCCTTTAGCCAAAAATCACACTTGGACAATTTGGCATAAAGGTGGTGCTCTCTCAGACGTTGGAGTACTGTGTGCAAGTGTTTGGCGTGCTCTGCTTCATTCTTTGAGTCCACCAGAATATCATCGATGAAGACCACCATGAATTTGTCCAGTTCAGGCATGAAGACTGAATTCATCAGATACATGAAGTATGCTGGCGCATTTGTTAACCCAAATGACGTCACTAAGTACGCATCCAGCCATATCTAGTTGAGAAGGCAGTCTTCGATATATCACTTGCTCGTATCTTGATCTGATGATAGCCGGAGCGAAGGTCTATCTTGGAAAATACTTTGGCTCCGACCAATTGATCGAAAAGAACATCAATACAAGGCAAAGGATACTTGTTTTTGATAGTCACCGCATTGAGTGGGCGGTAATCTATGCATAGCCTCAAGCTTTCATCTTTCTTCTTCACGAACAAGGCTGGACATCCCCAAGGTGAAGTACTTGGGCGGATGAAGCCCTTGTCCAACAATTCTTGCAGCTGTTTCTTCAATTCTGCCAATTTAGCGGGTGGCATCCGGTAGGGCCTCTTAGAAATAGGTGCCGTTCCCGGTTGCAATTCGATGGCGAATTCAATATCCTGATCTGACGACATTCCTGGCAACTCATCAGGAAAAACATCTGCATACTCACAGACCACTGGGATTTTCTTCAAGGGTAACTCTATCATAGCAAAAGCACATGACCGAATGGTTTCTTGGCTTGGTAGAAATAAAGTGAATTTCCCACAGATTGGGGAATGGATTTCAATGATGTGGTTGGCGACATCTAGCACCACATGGTGCCGGGTAATCCAGTTGGCTCCCAAAATAAAATCCACATTATCCATCCCTAGAATAAGGAGGGTGGTTTTGACAATGTTGCTTCCCAGCTGAATAGGTACACTTCAATTTATTTGGTTTGTTGCAATTTTGCCCCCAGGCATTGCTATCATAAAAGACCCTTGGGTATGATAGAAAGGCAGTTGGCATTTAGCGCTGAATTTCTAGCTAATGAAGCTATGCGATGCACCTGGATCAAATAGAATTAATGCAGGTTGATTAAAAACTGAAAAGATACCAGTCATGACGGGTGCTCTTTTAGGTAGCTCCTCCAGAGTAGTGAAATTGAGCTTCCCTTGTCTAACTTGCACATTCTGCTTTCTTGCTCTGTCTTGGTTTGGTGCCGGCATCTGCCTCTGCTAATTCCTCGAGCAATTCTTGGCATAATGGCCCACATTGCCACAAGTGAAGCATTTGTTTCCATTTCCCTGGCGGAACTGCTGCTGCTTGTGCTGCTGGAGTTGGTTGTTCCGTGGGGTGGGAGCTTGAAAACGGTTGGGTGCTTGCTGCTGCTGAGGCAGCCTGATAACCCATCTTCTTGCCTGCTGCTGAAATCCTCTGCTCTGATTGTTGGAGACAATCCTGAACCTCTGGGGTGGAGCTGAGGGTCCTAACATTGGTGCTTTCCTCTTCTTCTCTGCCCGGTGAGCTACAATACAGTCTTTCTGTGATATGGCCAGGTTGACCAATTCATTGAAGCTGTCAGCCCGAACAGTATTGAGACGCTCACGCAACTTGGTGTTGAGGCCTCTGTGGAAACAGTCTCTCTTCTTCTCATCAGAATCTGCATGATAGCTCGCATACTAGCATAGGTCATTGAAGGCCTAGGCATACTGTAGCACAGTGCGGGATCCTTGAGTTAATGCCCAAAACTCATTCAGCTTGCGATCTAGAATCCCTGCTGGAATGTGATGTCCCCTAAAAGCAGTCTTGAATTTTTCCCATGTCACTTCATGATCAGTAGGTAACATAGCGCGAAAATGGTCCCACCATGTCCAAGCAGGTCTGTGAAGCTGCTGTGCAGTGAAGCGAGCCTTGGTGTTATCAGGGCAAGCTCCCGAGAGGAGCGGAAACTTGGACTCCACGACCCATAGCCACACATCGTCGTCAAGCGGATCCTTTGCCTTGGTGAACAGAGGCGACTGCGTGCTTAGGAACTCTTGATAGGTTGCCGCGGCCGGAGGACGCTGCGGCTGGCCTCCACCATATTGCTGAGGGTGGGGCTGGCACTGCAATAGCTGTCGCAGAATCTCATTCTGCTGAGCCATCGGCTCCTACACCATGGGAGCTGGAGGAGGTGGCGGGGGAACCTCCTCGTTCTGCCCGCGACGCTGCCTAGCTGCCATCTGAAAACAGAGATTGTCGCCATTGTTATCCCAACTCATGATTCCGAACAATATTCCTTATATTATACGGAAATGAAATGACATAACATAACACCAAATCGGACGAGGATAACATGATTGCATTCACTCCATGACTCACAAAAGTTTTCCTGGGTTACATCAATTTAGGGGAAAGTACCCATAAGACTAGCCCAAAATCTGGTGCCAATCTAAGCTCACGTGGGTTTCTATCCTCCTACTATGTCATGCTAACCGATAAACCCTGAGTGGTAGAGGCGACACTGGATGCTGGTGAAGGGGCATCCCGGAGAGAGTCATATTGGGACCAGGGGCTGGTTCTAACTCCTCGGGAGCCTCCTCTCCCTTGCTTTCGGCCTCGTTTGCCTCCATATCCTGGTGGTGCATGTCCAGGTGGTCGTTAGCTTCCTTAAGCTCCTCCTGCATGTCATAGAGCTGGATCTCCAGGATATTGATGGTGTTATCCCGGATCTCCACCTGCTGCTCCAAGGTGGTGATACACTGGCTCAATTGTTCCACCTGTAGGTCCTTCTCCACCAACTCTGAAGACAAGTCGACCATGAAGTCCTCTCGGCTGTTTAGGGTGAGCTTAGTGGTCTGAGAAAGATTAGTGAGGTGCGCCATGGCGTCGCTTTGCAGGGCCTGAAGGCGGTACAGTGCACTCATGCACTGAATAGTGATCCTCCCCACATGGTCAGGATGCATGGCCCACACGTCTTTCACATGGCTCAAACGGTTGCACCACATGTGGTCATCCCTCTTCTCAGTGGGGAAGAGTCCTAGTGGGTGCATTACCATCTCCAAGAGATGGTTGCCACAGAAAGTCATCAGGGTCTTCATAGCTGCAGCCTCAGTGGTGTCGTCTGACCTGAATCCAATAGTCTCGGAGTCAAGGGAACGCCAATCCGGCTGTAGGGGGTGAGCCCCTAGAGTCAACCAGACTCGGCAACGTGGCACACGATGCTCCTCGTACAGCTGCACCGTGTACAGAGGGGGTGTAGGGTAACCTGTAGAGCTGAGCACCTCCCACAAGATGGAAGGGAAACCCTCGTGGGAAAGGAAGTCGGAACTGAAATGAGTGTCTCCTCCGTTGGCGGGGGTGGGTGAAGTCATCTGTGAAAGAGGATTAGGCGTAAACGTTACAATAGTGGAAAGGAAAAACATGTGCCCGGGTTGTTAAAAGGAGGTGGGTTAGATTTGATTCTACTCCTTATGTTATTTATTATTATCCCTATTTGCTACATTCACACTTAGATGCATTTTCCTTAACTTCTAATCTTTTCATGTTTTATGATGCATGCATGATGGAAAGAACGTCTCCTCACCGATCAGGAGGGTGCTTTTAAGCCATCCTTACTATTCTAAGATTGGCCTATATGGCCTACCTAATTAGCCACCTGTTTTCCCCCACTATTCCTAAGGCCTTTTGACCTAGGTCTAGCGTTCTAGTCCTGACAATTGCAACACTGGTTTCTAAGCAATTTTTATTTTTGAAATGTTGGTATTCCTGACTTATTGATTTCTCTATGGTGGTATTCGCTTCGATACTAGCTGTGGTGGAACCGCCCGAATTATTCCAGCTTAAGTGCTCAAGTCACTACCTTAGAGGCAGTAACACACTTAAAGTGGAATAACCCATCAGTCCCTGTCACACCCGGTTTTAGAAGGCAAACCGAATGCGAACCATGTACGTGCCAGGATCAGCAATTCACGTACACAGCAGTTACATAACTAGACATTATCACACAGTGCTCAAATAATAACATAAAAGAAAGTATAATATTCGATTACATCATGATGTCCGGGACATCCACATAGTCTTTAACAATTATCAAAGTGAGGAAAAGAAACGTAGATACACGCGGCCTACACAGGCAGCCGACTGGGGGTTTGCCGCTAACCCACGCCTGGAAGCCTTCCTCCATTGCTTCATCTTCTCCTGAGCAGTGGTTGCAATGCGAACAACCTAGGGGGCGGGGGGTTTGGTGTGTAAAGCAAGGGTGAGTACACATCAACATACTCAGCAATATGTCCTGTTTGGCTGTAGTGGACTAGCTTTATGTGGAGTTTAGTCAAGCTGTTGCTTTTAGTTGGTCAGGTTATTATTACTAGAAGAAAGCCAAGTTTTAGCATTAACCGAAGTTATTAACCCAATGTATCCTTTCCAAACGGAAAAAATACCACTTACCATTACCATAGTCATAACCAAAACCTTCATTCTCATCACCACCTGTAAACCATACATCTCTGATGAAGTATCTCTAATCAATGGAGCTCCCTTGGCCGCTCATAACCGCGAGCACGGCTGATATATCAGTTTCATAACACTCTACAGAGGTTGCGCACTTTACCCACAAGCCGTGATTCCCTCTTGCCTCGGGCCGATCAAACCCTTAAACACTACTAAGGTGAATAGGTAGGGTCTCACTTCGTAGCCTTTACAAAGATTCCCTAGTGTTGTAGCCGCCCATTAGGTTTCCTAAATGCACCACACTCCTCCCCAAGGGGCGAACCAACCTTGGCAGAGCGAGCCGCATACACCGAGCCCCATTAACGGCACGACGGTGAAGCGAACTACACCCCAGTTCCTCTAATTATTCAGCTAAGGGCATCCCACTCCACCCTCATGGTTGCACTGTTTTCCCAAGCGGTCATCCAACGAACCAGTCCGTACGGAGAGGCACTCAAGAAACAACTCAAGCCCCCTTAAATGTCACAGTACCATCATCATAATCAAAAGGGAAAACAACGTATCATAGATAATCTCATTATGTTCATTTATTAATGTGAAGCACTAGCATATAGCTAAACCAGAATAACCCAACCAAAATAGGTAAACAAGGACAAGATAAACAAAAGCTAGTCAATCCTTAGGTATAAATTGTATATTTGTGGGGGGTGAATTATAAGAATGAGTAGGACATAGATGGGTCAAGGGACACTTGCCTTCACCAACTGACTGCTGCTCATGGTCTTCACCTGCAACTCCTTCAGACTCCACCAACGGACCGTTATCTATACGAGTTCAAACTTACATTCCACACATTTAATACAAAAGAATAGTACACCACACAATAGAATGTAATAAATAAACAGACGTTCGACGCAGGGCTCACACCAATGACTAAGCGAGAAAGAGAAAGTAACGGGCGAGGCTACGGCGGACGAGCGATCACGTCACACGATTATGAATTACAATATTCGTCTAAATAGAATAGTATTAATTTGGCAATTGAGCTAAGAATAGGATAAAGTCATGTTCCATGTTTAATCATTAGAAGCATATAAAGGTAAATTAAAACGATTGTCGTGCGGCGAGACGTGCGACACAACACTTAAATTGAATTAAGAAATAAACGACTCGTCGCGTGACAGAGCGCGTAACGAGACACTTGCAATAATTATAAAGAGACGTTAAGCATCGCACGACAAAACGCATGACAACATACGTCAACTAAACTGGATTTAAAACGAAACATCGCACGACGAAGTGCGCGACACAGCTCATTAATAAAGATGAATTTAAAATGAATCGTCGCGCGACGAAGCGCGCGACGCAGAACATCGACTAAACTAAAATTAAAATGGATTAAACTGAAAGTCGAACGCCGCGCAACTACAGTCGCGCACGCGAGAACATGCTGCACGCGCCGGTGGCACACGAGGCAGCACAGGGACGCGTAGCCGCGCCGGGGGAAGGGCATAACCACTGGGGGTGAGGGGCGGGGCCGCTAGGGCGCACGGCCGCTGGGACGCGCGGCCGCTGTGGCACGAGGCCGCCGGGGCATGGGGGCCGCCAGGGCACGCAACCGCCAGGGCGCAGGGCCGCCAGGGTGCACGGCCGCCGGGGCGCAGGGCCGCCAGGGCGCGCAGCCGCTGAGGGAGTGGGCGTGGGGCCGCGGGACGCGGGGCATGGGCGAGGCCGCCGGGCCGAGTGAAGCTGCGGGGGCGCGGGGGCTAGCTGACAGGGGCGCGGGCGCGGAGCCGCTGGGGGCGTGGGGCACAGGGCCGCCGGGGGCGTGGGGCACGAGGCCACCGGGGCCGTGGGCGCAGGGTGCTGAGGGCGCAGGGCACGAGGCCGCTAGGGGCGCGGGCGCAGGGCGCCGAGCCGCCAGGGGCGCACGACGGGGAAATAGGGGGCGTGCAGGGAAGAAGAAAGGGGAGGGGGAGGAGAAGAGAGAGAGGGAGAGGGGAGAGGGAGAGGGAGCTCACCTCGGGGTCCAAATCCGGCGATCACCGTCTCCAAAACCTAGGGCACCACGGGTAGAGAGAGAGGTGGAGGAGAGGAGGTTGCTGCACGGGAAAATCAAAAGAGAGAGAGGGAGATGGAGGGGAGGGGGCGCACGCATGGGGAGGGCACGGGCGCCAGGGGCGCGCCGGGACGGGCCGGGCTGGGTTGGGCTAGGTCGCGCTAGGTCGCGTCGTGGGGCAAAAACCCACGGCACGCACAACCACCAATCGGAATTCGATCGCGAACCGAAATCCGAAACGAGACGAGATGAACATGCAATTAAACACGACATCAGACAAAAGAAATATGCTTCGGCATGATGCAACACTCATGACAACTTTGGTTTTGTTTACACGTAATATGGACACCAGTCACTATACTGCTTTGGAATTGGGAAGAAGGGGCGAAACAGGAAGAGAAAAGAGAGTAACGCCTGAATTTGGTGAGTAAAAAGAAGAAAAAATTCTACCCCCAAATTTAGGGCGTTACAAACCTATCCCGCTTAAAAGAATCTCGCCCTCGAGATTCAAGGTTGGCTAGCAAAGAGTTCAGGGTATTTAGCCATCAGATCATCCTCACGCTCCCAGGTTGCTTCTTCCTCAGAGTGGTGATTCCATCTGACGTTGCACATTCTGATTGTCTTCCTTCGGGTGACTCTGTCTGCAGTCTCAAGAATCTGCACTGGCTTCTCTATGTAGGTCAAGTCTTCTTGGACTTCGAGACCCTCCACTGGCAACTGCTCTTCTAGCACACGTAGACACTTCTTCAACTGAGACACATGAAAGACATCATGCACCGCTGACAAACCTTCTAGCAGACTGAGCTGATATGCCACTTCTCCATGCTTTGCGAGAATCTGATACGGACCAACATAGCGGGGTGCTAGCTTGCCTTTGACTCCGAATCTTCTGACTCCTCTGATCGGTGATACTTTCAAGTAGACAAAATCTCTGACTTCAAAACATAGCTCTCTCCTTCGTGTGTCTGCATAACTTCGCTGCCTTGATTGCGCTATCTTTAGGTTCTCCCGAACCATCTTGATGTTCTCTTTGGCTTCAAGCAAAATATCTAGCCCAAACACTTGCTTTTCTCTAGGCTGATCCCATTGCAATGGAGTTCTACAACTCCTTCCATAAAGTGCCTAAAATAGTGACATCTTCAAGCTGGCCTGGTAATTGTTGTTATAGGAGAATTCTGCATAAGGCAATCTCTTGTCCCATCCAGACTGATCTTGCAACGCATAAGCTCTCAACATGTCCTCAAGAATTTGATTAGTTCTTTCGGTCTGACCATCTGTTTGCGGATGATAGGCTGAACTGAAATTCAGATGTGTACCCAAAGCTTCATGTAACTGCTGCCAGAAATGAGAGGTGAATTGCGTTCCTCTGTCTGATACTATCTTCTTTGGTACACCGTGAAGACAAATGATCCGGGACATGTACAACTCTACCAACACTGCACTGCTGTAGTTGGTCTTGACAGGTATGATGTGAGCTGACTTGGTCAAGCGGTCCACTACTACCCAAATGGAATCGTAGCCGGCTTGAGTGCGAGGCAATCCGACTATGAAGTCCATCCCGATTTCATCCCATTTCCACTGAGGAATTCACAACGGTTGCAACAATCAAGCTGGCCTCTGATGCTCTGCCTTGATCCTTTGACAACTGTCACATATAGCCACATGCTCTGTGATCTCCCTTTTCATTCTGTACCACTAGAATTTCTTCTTCAAATCCTGATACATCTTCTCACTTCTAGGGTGAATAGAATAAGCTGACTCATGAGCTTCCTTAAGGATCAACTCCCGAATAGACTGGACATTGGGAACACACAAATGGTCCTTGAACCATATCACACCTTCTGCATCGTCCCGAAAGTCTTTACCTTTTTCCTTCCAGAATCAGCTGCCGGATCACTGATCTTCTCATCATTCTTCTGTGCGTCTTTAATTTCCCGCTCTAAAGTGGGCTCTAGCTCAACTGTTACTCCTCGCATGCTGTTCAAAAATCCGAGGCTCAACCTGTCAAACTCTTTGGCCAACTCATAAGGCATCGGACTAGCGACCATCATGTTGACCTGACTTTTCCTGCTCAAAGCATCTGCCACTATGTTCTCTTTGCCTGGATGGTGGTGAATCTCCAATTCATAGTCCTTGATCAACTCTAACCATCTTTGCTGCCTCATGTTGAACTCCGACTGAGTGAATATGTATTTCAGACTCTTGTGGTCTATGTAAACATCACATTTCTACCCATACAGATAGTGCCTCCATGTCTTCAGTGCATGAACCACTGCTGCCAACTCTAGGTCATGGATTGGGTAATTCTTCTCATGAACCTTCATCTGTCAGGACGAGTAAGCCACAACTCTTCCTTCCTGCATCAACACGCATCCCAAACCAGTGTAACAAGCATCGCAATACACCGAGAAGGGCTTGTGCACATCAGGCAAGACTAAGACAGGCGTTGTAGTCAACTTCTCTTTCAGCGCTTCAAAGGCTTCTTGGCACTTCTAGGTCCACTTGAACTCCACTTTGTTGCCTAACAAAGCTGTCATCGGTTTCACAATCTTTGAAAACCCTTCAAAGAATCACCGATAATATCCGGCCATTCCAATGACACTCTTGATTCCTCGAGCATCTGTTGGCACTTTCTAGTTTAGAATATCTGCCACTTTCTTCAAATCCACTGCCAATCCTTCTTTGTTAATTATGTGACCCAAGAACAGGACATCACTGATCCAGAACTCGCACTTGCTCAACTTTGCATACAGCTGGTGCTCTCTGAATCTCTGCAATACCATCTTCAAATGATCTGCATGCTTCTCCTCACTTTGAGAATATATGATAATATCATCGATAAATACCACCACAAACTTGTCAAGATAATCCATGAATACACTTGTCGGGGACCGTAATTAGGGGTACCCCAAGGCTCCTAATCTCATGCTGGTAACCCCCATCAGCACAAAGCTGCAAAGGCCTGATGGGCGCAATTCCGGTTAAGGCTCCGTCCACTCAAGGGACACGATCTCGCCTCGCTAGAGCCTAGCCTCGGGCAGGAACGGCAGACCAAGGCAGATTCACGCCTCGCCCGAGGGTCTCGTCAAGCAACGGGCGCACCTTCGGCTCGCTCGAGGCCTAGCTCGGGCAGGCTTCACAGAGAAGCAACCTTGGCTAGATCGCCTCGCCAGCCGACCGGATCGCAGGAGCATTCAATGCAAGGATTCGCATGACACCTTATCCTGACGCGCGCTTTCCAGTCGATAAGGCCGAAGTGACCGTAGTCACTTCGCCCCTCCACTGACCGACCTGACAGGAAAACAGCGCTGCCTACACTGCTCCGACTGCTGCGCCACCCGCCAGGGTGAGGCTGACAGCAACCAAGTCCAGCCTCGGGTGCCATAGGAATCTCCGCCTCGCTCGACCCTAGGGCTCGGACTCGACCTAGCCTCGGACGACGATATCCGCCTCGCCCGACCCCTGGGCTCGGACTCGACCTCGCCTCGGACGACGATCTCCGCCTCGCCCAACCCCCGGGCTCGGACTCAGCCTCAACTCCGGACGACTGTCTCCGCCTCGCCCGACCCCAGGGCTCGGACTCGACCTCGACTCTGAAAGACGGTCTCCGCCTCGCCCGACCCCAGGGCTCGGAATCAGCCTCAACTCCGGAAGACGGTCTCCGCCTCGCCCGACCTCAGGGCTCGGACTCGACCTTGGCTCCGGAAAAAGGTCTCCGCCTCGCCCGACCCTAGGGCTCGGACTCGACCTCGACCTCGGAGGAGTCACCACCTCGCTCGGGCCGACCACGCCACAAGGGGAGGCCATCATTACCCTAACCCTAGCTAGCCCAGGCTACGGGGAACAAGACCGGCGTCCCATCTGGCTCGCCCCGGTAAAACAAGTAATGATGGCACCCCACGTGCTCCATGACAACGGTGGTTCTCAGTCCCCTGCGGAAGCAAGGATACGTCAGCAAGGATCCGACAGCCCCGACAGCTGTGCTTCTACAGGGCTCAAGCGCTCCTCCGACGGCCACGACGCCACATGAACAGGGCTCCAACACCTCTCCGACAGCCACGTCGACACGTACATAGGGCTCTAGCTCCTCTCTGCTAGACACGTTAGCACACTGCTACACCCCCCGTTGTACACCTGGACCCTCTCCTTACACCTATAAAAGGAAGGTCCAGGGCTCTCATACAAAGGAGGTGGCCGCGCGGGATAACGGGCAGCCTCACGCCCCATGTCTCTCTCTCTCCCTCGCGAACGCTTGTAACCCCCTACTACAAGCGCATCCGCCCTGGGCGCAGGACAACACGAGGCCGCGCGTTTCCCTTCACTGTTTTTCCCCCTTGTGTCTCCGTCTCGCGCTGACCCATCTGGGCTGGGACACGCAGCGACAATTTACTCGTCGGTCCAGGGACCCCCCCGGGGTCGAAACGCCGACAGTTGGCGCGCCAGCTAGGGGCCTGCTGCGTGTTGACGAACAGCTTCCTGTCAAGCTCTAGATGGGGAGTCTCCTGCAACCTCTTCAACCCGGGACGAAGCTCCGTTTCGGGAGTCTAGAGTTCATGTCCCTCGACGGCAGCTACGACATGATACTCCTTCCTCCGCCGCGCGACAACGACAATGGCGGCCGTCAGCCCGCCCGCCGGCGGCGGAATCGACGACGTCTTCCCCGCGTGGCGGAAGAACAGCATCCGAGTCTGTCCCGTCACCCTCCCCGTCGACGGGGAAGGAGGCAGGGCAATCATGGCCAAGCAGGAGGCGGCGCCTCGTCGGCTGTCGAGCGAGTCGGCGACGCCGGCGCCCCATCGGGAGACACGTCGGGCGTTGACCTCGCGTTTGAGACGAAGACGAGCGTTGCTTCCCCGCAACACGCCAACCCCAAGCATATGACGGGCGACGCCAGCACGCTCGCGAAGGACTTGCTGGGCGTTAGCCTTGTACCTAAGATAACGGTGCAGTCCGTCCCCGACGTGACTTCGTCACCGTCCATCGATCAAGAGGTACCGTCCGTTTCCCATCCAGTGCCTTTTAGATTCAGCTTCGACCCACCAAGCGACCCTGCTTCGGTGGACGCTTTCATAAAGGCATATCCAAACCTCTCGGGTTACCATATGTGGTCAACCTGGGACAGATTGACAGCCGTCTCAACCTACGGGCCCCCGGGTTCCGAGGAAGACGACGAGCCCGACTCTGGTTGGGATTTCTCTAGGCTCGGTAACTCTAGTGCCATGCAGGACTTCATGACCGCATGGGACTACTGCCTCTCCGATTGCTCCGATGATAGCCACAGCCTCGGCGATGAGGACTGTGGCCCAAGTCACGAATGTTTCCACGTCGATCTAGAGGGTCTCGACGAAGGCAACCACCTTGGTATGCCGGAGGACGGCGATCCCTCTAGGCCTGCGCCTCGCGTTGACATCCTTCGGGAGCTAGTTGTGGTCCCAGTCCCAGCGGGGGGTCAGGACACACAGCTCGAGCAAATCCGCGAGATGCAGGCCAGGCTCGATGAGGAAGCAGGACAACTTGTGCAGCTCCGGCAGAACATCAGGCAGGAGCGGGCAGGCCGAGCACCGGTCGGAGAAGTGTGTCATCTGGCCTAGGATGTCCAGCGCCGCATCACCGACGATGCCAGGGCAAGGCTGCCCCCGGCTTCCAGCAGGGTCGGCCCGAACCTGGCTGCAGCAGCAATACTGCTCCGCGCGATGCCGGAACCATCCACCACCGAGGGGCGGTGTATCCAGGGAGAACTCAAGAATCTCTTGGAGGATGCCGCGGTCTGACGGGCCAAAAGCTCTACCTCCCGAAGGCAGGGATACCCCCCGGAGCATCGCGCCGCGACTTCCCGATTCATGTGGGAGGCCTCAGTCCACACCCGACGCACGAGGGACACAGCGCTTGCGGCCCCGGGCCGCCTCGGCAACGAGCACCATCGCCGCGACCGTCGAGCCCACCTCGACGAGAGGGTGCGCCTAGGCTACCACCCCAGGCATGGGGGACGCTACGACAGTAGGGAGTATCGGAGCCCTTCGCCCGAACCACCCGGTACGCAAGCTTTCAGCCGGGCCATATGACGGGCGCCGTTCCCGACCCGGTTCCGAGCCCCAACTACCATCACCAAGTACTCGGGGGAGACGAGGCCTGAACTGTGGCTCACGGACTACTGGCTGGCCTGCCAGCTAGGTGGAACGGACGATGACAACCTCATCATCCGCAACCTCCCCCTGTTCCTCTCCGACGCCGCCCGAGCCTGGCTGGAGCATCTGCCTCCTGCGCAGATCTTCAACTGGGACGACCTGGTCAAAGCCTTTGCTGGCAACTTCTAGGGCACATAAGTGCGCCCTGGGAACTCCTGGGATCTCCGAAGCTGCCACCAGGAGCCGGGAGAATCCCTGCGGGACTACATCCGACGATTTTCGAAGCAGCGCACCGAGCTGCCCAACATCACCGATTCCGATGTCATCGGCATGTTCCTCGCCGACACCACTTGTCGCGACCTGGTGAGTAAGCTGGGTTGCAAGACTCCCACCAGGGCGAGCGAGCTGATGGACATCGCCACCATGTTCGCCTCTGGCCAGGAGGCGGTCGAGGCCATCTTCCGGAAGGACAAGGAGCCTCAGGGGCACCAGCCGGATGACGCCCCCGAAGTGTCCGCTCAGCGCGGCACGAGGAAGAAGGGCAAGAAGAAGTCGCACGCGAAACGCGACGCCGCCGACGCAGACCTTGTCATCCGCCGCTGAGCACAAGAACCCTCAGAAACCTCCCGGAGGCGCCAACTTGTTTGACAAGATGCTCAAGGAGTCGTGCCCCTATCATCAGGGTCCCGTAAAGCACACCCTTGAGGATTGCGTCATGCTTCGGCGCTACTTCCATAAGGCCGGGCCACCAGCGGAAGGTGGCAGGGCCCCCGACAACGACAAGAGGGAAGCTCACAAGGCAGAGGAGTTCCCCGAGGTCCATGACTGCTTCATGATCTACGGTGGGCGGGTGGCGAATGCCTCGGCTCGGCACCGCAAGCAAGAGCGCCGAGAGGTCTGCTCAGTAAAGGTGGCGGCGCCAGTCAACCTAGACTGGTCCGACAAGCCCATCACCTTCGACCAAGACGACCACCCTGACAGCGTGCCGAGCCCATGGAAGTACTCGCTCGTTGTTGATCCCGTCATTGGCAACGTCAGGCTTACCAAGGTACTCATGGACGGAGGCAGCAGCCTCAACATCATCTATGCCAACACCCTCGGGCTCTTGCAGATCAATCTGTCCTCGATCCGGGCTGGTGCGGCGCCCTTTCACGGGATCATTCCTAGGAAGCGCGTCCAGCCCCTTGGACAACTCGATCTGCCCGTCTGCTTCGGGACTCCCTCCAACTTCCGAAAGGAAACTCTCACGTTCGAGGTGGTCGGGTTCCGAGGAACCTACCACGCAGTGCTGGGGAGACCATGTTACGCCAAGTTCATGGCCATCCCAACTACACCTACCTCAAGCTCAAGATGTCGGGCCCCAACAGGGTCATCACCGTCGGCCCCACGTACCGACACGCGTACGAATGCGACGTGGAGTGCGTGAAGTACGCTGAGGTCCTCGCCGAATCCAAGGCCCTCATCGCTGACATGGAAAACCTCTCCAAGGAGGTGCCAGATGCGAAGCGCCACGCTGGCAACTTCGAACCAGCAGAGGCGGTTAAGTCCGTCCCTCTCGACCCCAGTAACGACGGCTCCAAGTAGATCCAGATCGGCTCCGAGCTCGACCCCAAATAGGAAGTAGTGCTCGTCGACTTTCTCCACGCGAATGCTGAGGTTTTTACGTGGAGTCCCTCGGACATGCTGGGCATACCGAGGGAAGTCGCCGAGCACTCACTGGATATCCGAGCTGGAGCCCGACCCGTGAAGCAGCCTCTACGCCGATTCGATGAAGAAAAGCGCAGAGCCATAGGCGAGGAGATCCACAAGCTGATGGCTGCAGGGTTCATCAAAGAGGTATTCCATCCCGAATGGCTAGCCAACCCTGTGCTTGTGAAAAAGAAAGGTGGGAAATGGCAGATGTGTGTAGGCTACACTGGTCTAAACAAAGCATGTCCGAAGGTTCCCTACCCTCTGCCTCGTATCGATCAAATCGTGGATTCCACCGCTGGGTGTGAAACCCTATCGTTCCTTGATGCCTACTCAGGGTATCACCAAATCAGGATGAAAGAGTCTGACCAGCTCGTGACTTCTTTCATCACACCTTTCGGCACGTACTGTTACGTTACTATGCCATTCGGTTTGAGGAATGCGGGTGCGACATACCAAAGGTGCATGAACCACGTGTTCGGAAAGCACATTGGTCGAACGGTCGAGGCCTACGTCGATGACATCATAGTCAAGACGAGGAAAGCCTCCGACCTCCTCTCTGACCTTGAAACGACATTCAAGTGTCTCAAAGCGAAAGGTGTAAAACTCAATCTCGAGAAGTGTGTCTTCGGAGTCCCCCGAGGCATGCTCCTGGGGTTCATCGTCTCCGAGCGGGGCATCGAGGCCAACCCGGAGAAAATCGCGGCCATCACCAACATGGGGCCTATCAAGGACTTGAAAGGAGTACAGAGGGTCATGGGATGCCTTGCGACTCTGAGCCACTTCATCTCACGCCTCGGCGAAAGAGGCCTGCCCCTATATCGCCTCTTAAGGAAGACCGAGCGCTTCGCTTGGACCCCCGAGGCCGAGGAAGCCCTCGGGAACTTGAAGGCGCTCCTTACAAGCGCGCCCATCCCGGTGCCCCTCGCTACCGGAGAAGCCCTCTTGATCTACGTCACCGCCACCACTCCGGTGGTCAGCGCCGCGATCGTGGTCGATAGATGAGAAGAAGGGCACGCACTGCCCGTCTAGAGGCCGGTTTACTTCATCAGTGAGGTACTGTCCGAGACCAAGATCCGCTACCCTCAAATTCAGAAGCTGCTGTACGCGGTGATTCTGACACGGTAAAAGTTGCGGCACTACTTCGAGTCTCATCCGGTGACTGTGGTGTCATCCTTCCCCTAGGGGTGATCATCCAGTGCCGAGAGGCCTCGGGTAGGATTGCAAAGTGGGCGGTGGAGATCATGGGCGAGACAATCTCGTTCGCCCCTCGGAAGGCCATAAAGTCCCAAGTCTTGGTGGACTTTGTGGCTGAATGGGTCGACACCCAGCTTCCAACAGCTCCGATCCAACCGGAACTCTGGACCATGTTTTTCGACGGGTCGTTGATGAAAACAGGAGCGGGCGCGGGCCTGCTCTTCATCTCACCCCTCGAGAAGCACCTCCGCTACGTGTTGCGCCTCCATTTCCCGACGTCCAACAACGTGGCCGAGTATGAGGCTCTGGTTAATGGGTTGCGCATCGCCATCGAGCTAGGGGTCTGATGCCTCGACGCTCGCGGCGACTCGTAGCTTGTCATCGACCAAGTCATGAAGAACTCCCACTACCGCGACCCGAAGATGGAAGCCTACTGCGACGAGGTTCGGCGCCTGGAGGACAAGTTCTACGGGCTCGAGCTCAACCACGTCGCCCGACGATACAACGAGACTGCGGACGAGCTAGCTAAGATAGCCTCGGGGCGGACAACGGTTCCTCCGGACATCTTCTCCCGAGACCTACATCAACCCTCTGTCAAGACCGACGACACGCCTGAGCCCGAGAAGGCCTCAGCTCTGCCCGAGGCGCCCTCGGCCCAGCCCGAGGCACCCTCGGCCTAGCCCGAGGCGCCCTCGGCCTAGCCCGAGGCACCCTCGGCCCCTGAGGGTGAGGCACTGTGCGTTGAGGAAGAGCGGAATGGGGTCACGCCTAATCGAAACTGGCAGACCCCATACCTGCAATATCTCCACCAAGGAGAGCTACCCCTCGACAAAGCCGAAGCTCGGCGACTGGCGCGGCACGCCAAGTCGTTCGTCTTGCTGGGTGACGAAAAGGCGCTCTACCACCGCAGCCCCTCAGGCATCGTCCAACGATGCATATCCATCACCGAAGGTCAAGAGTTATTGCAAGAAATACACTCGGGGGCTTGTGGTCACCACGCAGCACCTCGGGCCCTCGTGGGAAACGCCTTCCGATAGGGTTTCTACTGACCGACCATGGTGGCCGACGCCACTAGGATTGTACGCACCTGCCAACGGTGTCAATTCTACGCAAAGCAGACCCACCTGCCCGCTCAGGCTCTGCAAACAATACCCATCACCTTGCCGTTTGCTGTGTGGGGTCTGGACCTCGTCGGTCCCTTGCAGAAGGCACCCGGGGGCTTCACGCACCTGCTGTTCACCATCGACAAATTTTCCAAGTGGATTGAGGTCTGACCCCTAAACAACATCAGGTCCGAACAGGTGTTAGCGTTCTTCACCAACATCATCCATCGCTTCAGGGTCCAGATCTCCATCATCACCGACAACGGCACCCAGTTCACTGGCAGAAAGTTCCTGGACTTCTGTGAGGACCACCACATCCGGGTGGACTGGGCCGCCGTAGCTCACCCCATGACGAATGGGCAGGTAGAGCGTGCCAACGACATGATTCTACAGGGGCCAAGCCGAGGATCTACAACGACCTCAACAAGTTCGGCAGGCGGTGGGTGAAGGAACTCCCCTCGGTGGTCTGGAGTCTGAGGACGACGCCAAGCCGAGCCACGGGCTTCACGCCATTTTTTCTAGTCTATGGGGCCGAGGCTATCTTGCCCACAGACTTAGAACACGGCTCCCCGAGGATGAGGGCATACGACGCCCGAAGCAACCGGAAAAACCGAGAAGACTCTCTAGACCAGCTTGAAGAGGCTCGGGACATGGCCTTACTACACTCGGCGCGGTATCAGCAGTCCCTGCAACGCTACCACGCCCGAGGGGTTCGGTCCGAGACCTCCAGGTGGGCGACTTGGTGCTTCGGCTACGACAAGACGCCCGAGGGCGCCACAAGCTCACGCCTGCCTAGAAAGGGCCATTCATTATCGCCAAGGTCCTGAAGCCCGGAACATAAAAGTTGGCCAACAGTCAAGACGAGGTCTACAGCAACGCTTGGAACATCCGACAGCTACGTCGCTTCTACCCTTAAGATGTTTTCATGTTGTTCATGTACCTCGTTTACATACACAAGCAAAGTCTAACCTTCAAGGAAGGGTCAGCCTTGCCTCGGCAAAGCCCGACCCTCCCTCGGGGGCTAGAAGGGGGGAACCCCCTCTACATCAAAATTTTCCTCGGAAAAAGTCTTTTTGCCAGAACATCTTTCGTGCTTTTCGACTACTTCAATAGTGGAGTCCTGAAAACGATGGAGTACACGTAAGTAGGCAAGGCCGACCGAGCCGAGGGACTCCTACGCCTCCGGGATACGGATACCTCACTCATCACCTTCTGCGATAAGTAACTCACGCTCGGATAAGGGATTCCGCTGTCCGAACAAGTCTTAACGCTCGAAAACATCTTCTGCTGAAACGATCTTTCGTGTCGTCTCGACTATATCGATAACAGAATCCTACGGACGAGTAAGAGTACACGTAAGAAGGCAAGGCTGACCGAGCCGAGGGACTCCTACGCCTCCGGGATACGGATACCTCACTCATCACCTTCTGCGATAAGTAACTCACGCTCGGATAAACGATTCTGTTACCGACGAACAAGTCCTGATACTCGAAACAAGGGGAAAAGGAATGCAGCTTTACAACACGACGACGGTATGTTTTGGCCTCGGCGGCCGCAAAAAACATACGCACGCTATAGACAAACTGTTCCTACAGGTTCAGACGTCAGCAGGGGGAGCAGCAGCACCCTTGGCATCGACTCCACCCTCGGCGGAATCCGACTTGGCCTCGAATAGCGACATGGTCGAAGGATCTCCACCTCGAAGGAAGATGTCAGCACCGCGCCTGGGCCATCGCCGCCAGGGTCTCCTCCACGAACCCGGCCCAAGCAGACGGCCGGACCGGCCGCTCCGTAGCCTCAGCCAGCTGTCCCCCGAGGACACCAGCCCGGCTCATGGCCTCGGCAGCCCGACTCCGGGGTTGGTCCCGCCAGCGGACGACCTGGCTAGGTCCCAGCCGCCACCGTGACGCCTTGTTGGCCTGGGAAGTCCCCTACTCCTGGGCCGACGAAGTTTCTTCTCTAGCCAACTCCGCCTCTGTCCATGCTGGCGTCGCTGCCTCCGGCTTCGGCTCATCACAGAGCAGCCGAGGTTTCCTTCGCTAAGCAAGAGGAGCCTCGAGCTGCAAGGCCTACCGAGCTGAGGGACTCCTATGCCTCCGGGATACGGATACCTCACTCATCACCTTCCGCACAGGGCAACTCACGCTTGGTTAAGCGATCCAGCTAGCCGACAGGCGAGTTCTGGTGCGCAAAATGGAGAAGAAACACGGCTTTACACCCAAATACACAAATGTTCAGGCCCCGACAGCCACAATGAACATACGCCAGCACTCAAGGTGCCATTACAAATGGGACTCCGGTTCCATTCCCACGGGTATGAACAACCTCCATACCAGGAGGCCCGCGGGACGACGAACTCCAAGCGGCTCACCGCCGCCCGCTCTGACAGCTGCAGCAACGGCTTCCGGGTAGACGCTGCGGCGGAAAGGCTCTCGCCCACGAAGGACAAGAACAAGCCATTCAAGCTAGGGGGAACGGAGGTCCAGGGGTGCAGGCGGAGTTGGCGATCTCGTCGGCAGAGAAACCTTCTCCGGCTGCTGCCACCTCAACACCGCACCAGCGGGCGCCGGTCGCCCCAAAGCGCACCGGCAGGTCCTCGCTCCCGCCCTCGCCGAGGCCGCCCCAAAACATGAGCACCGCCCTCACGGCACACGACGTGCTGGGCAACCCTCTGGCGCGGCTGTCGGCGCGAGGAAGACCTGGACGTGGCCGGCCCGTACGCGGCACGACCATCGCCCGGACAGAGGACAGAATGCTGCACCCTGGCTGGGCAGCAGCAGTTCGCCTTCCCCGGCATGGCTGAAGGAAGCCTCCGCGGGGCTGGAGGACGCCTTTCTCCCCCAAACGCTGGGGGAAGAAAAGGGTTACCTGACCCACGCGGAGGCAACCCCCAGCTCGGTGCGCTCCTCCGCCTCAGCCCGAATGACAAAAATCTTTGAAGCTGAGGGTGGGGCGGAGGCCGCAGCCCAGCTCGCTTCTCTCCACCAAATTGCCCATTGGTGGGGGAAGGCGGCCAGGCTGCCTGACGAAAATCCTTGAAGCCGAGCGATGGCTGAAAGGTACCAACCTCCACAAGGTTGCGCTCCTTCCACAACAAGATGAAGACAACGCGGATGCTTCCCATCCGGGGGCTCGGAAGGCAGAAGGATGCGACACATGAGGAAAGTGTGAAGGCATGGCTACCACCCAAGAGGTCGATCCCTTTTTAAAGGCAACTCTCCTCGCTCGCATCCTCAAGCCATCGCGTTCTAAGTCTTCACCAACATGCTTCAAGGTCCTCCCCCTACGACACGGGGGCTGGGCCCCACGCGTCAAGCGAGCTGCCCCAGGACAGAAGAAGCCAAACCGCCGCGTGCGGAGCATGTAACCGCCCAGCGGTTACAAGCATTCCTCCATCTTCGCCCAAACCAGCGGGTGAAAGGGCGGACCGCCATGCAGGCGGCATGCAACTGCACCAAGGGGGCACACCCTTTCGACTTCGACGCATCCAGCATGGAGGACCAGGCCCACACTTCATGGAACCGACGCGCCGGTTACTACATGCAAAAAACTGCAGCGCCACTTGTGCCAGCGCCGTGCCTTCTCGACTACGGAACCAGTGCCGCGACTCGAGGCAACCCTGCGCATGGCCCAGCAGTGCCAACCAGGCACGTCGGTCATGGGTCAGTCAGCCGAGGGAGAAGGCGTGACGGTCAACATGGCCAAAAGTGGGCCGACAGTAATGGCGGTGGCAGGCGGGCGGAAGCAGCAGTCAAATCGTCTGCAGGCTCACGTCCCCTCCTGGAACAGCGAGAGAGCCCTCTCCCACGGTGTGAAGACGACGCGCCCGTGTTCCGTTCCTCGAACGACTCGCGCATGCACAACGGCTGCCCCGCGAATCACTCGTCCCGTCGCATTAACTCTGTGGCAGGACAGGCGACACCTTTGGCAGGCGAAGCGGGCGACGCTTCACCTCCACCATAATGACCGCGTCAAAAAAGGTGCGCCACGTCGTTCAATTTCGTATCCTTTTCCTCTTCCCCTTTCTCTCTCTTGCTACATGGACCAGGAAAGGGGATACTCCAAAAGGGATCCTTCTCCGCGAAGGAAGCGGGCCCTGATCCCCCCTACTGATCAGAGGTTCGAAGGCTGGCCCCTCGGAAGGGTTCGATAGCCACCTCAGAGCACTCGGGCTCCACGCCTACTACTGGTCAGAGGTTCGAAAGCTGGCCCCTCGGAAGGGTTCGATAGCCGCCTCAGGCCACTCGGGCTCCGCACCCACTACTGATCAGGGGTTCGTAGGCTGGCCCCCCGATGGGTTCGACAGTCGCCCCAGAGCACGCAGAGTGAGGGATGACTCTGGGTACGTTCGATACATAACCAAGGCTCGGGCTACGCTCCCGAGGTACCCTAGGACATTTCCGAGACCAGCAGGAACGATTCTGTAACGGAATCCCATCGGAGGGAGGCATCGAGCCCTCGGACCCTATCGAACGGGACCGGGTCCAGCAAATCACCTGCAGGTACTTTTGGAGCGCGCCTCTGGGCCACTAGCCGACCCTTATCGAATGGGGCACGGGCGTCCACTCGGGTCACCCGTTAGCAACTCGCTGGAGACACCATGTTCGGCGCCCACCGAGGGCAACATGGCGCTTTCCCCCCTCCTCCTTGCGGAAAGGCGACACAGGGGTGTATGAAAAAAGCCGAGTCTACCCTTGACCGTCCTCTCGCCCTATGCAGAGGCTCGGGGGCAGCTCTCGCAAACCCGGCTCCGGCCAAACCATTGACAGCGTCAACATACCAGCCCGAGAACTCAGAACCTCACTATGCACCCGAGCAACGACTAGTTCGCATGAGGGAACAACCAGACCGGCCGAGCCATCACGAAAGGCATTAAGACCTCGAAGGAGTCAAACCACTCCTCCGAGGCCTCGGGGGCTACACCCGGCGGGTGCTCTCGCGCGCACCCACCGGAACAAAATGCAACCGAGAAAGGCCGGTCCCCTTGCAAAAAAGTGTGACAAAGCCTCCAAGCGAGTACCCACACTCCCTTTGAGGCTCGGGGGCTACTATCGGGGACCATAATTAGGGGTACCCCCAAGGCTCCTAATCTCAGCTGGTAACCCCCATCAGCACAAAGCTACAAAGGCCTGAATGGCGCAATTCCGGTTAAGGCTCCGTCCACTCAAGGGACACGATCTCGCCTCGCCCGAGCCCAGCCTCGGGCAGGAACAGCAGACCAAGGCAGATTCACGCCTCACCCGAGGGTCTCCTCAAGCAACGAGCGCACCTTCGGCTCGCTAGAGGCCCAGCTCGAGCAGGCTTCACGGAGAAGCAACCTTGGCCAGATCGCCTCACAAACCGACCAGATCGCAGGAGCATTCAATGCAAGGATCGCCTGACACCTTATCCTGACGCGCGCTTTCTAGGCGACAAGGCCGAAGTGACCGCATTCACTTTGCCCCTCCACTGACCAACTTGACAGGAAAACAGCGCCGCCTGCGTTGCTCCGATTGCTGCGCCACCCGCTAGGGTGAGGCTGACAGTAACCAAGTCCAGCCTCGGGCGCCATAGGAATCTCCACCTCGCCTGACCCTAGGGCTCGGACTCGACCTTGCCTCGGACGACGATCTCCGCCTCACCCAACCCCAGGGCTCGGACTCGACCTCGCCTCGGACGACATTCTCCGCCTCGCCTGACCCCCGAGCTCGGACTCAGCCTCAACTCCGGACGACGGTTTCCGCCTCGCCCGACCCCAGGGCTCGGACTCGACCTCGACTCCGGAAGACGGTCTCCGCCTCGCCCGACCCCAGGGCTCGGACTCAGCCTCAACTCCGGAAGACAGTCTCCGCCTCGCCCGACCCTAGGGCTTGGACTCGACCTTGGTTCCAGAAGAAGGTCTCCGCCTCACCCGACCCAGGGCTCGGACTCGACCACGACCTCGGAGGAGCCACCACCTCGCTCGGGCCAACCACGCCACAAGGGGAGGCCATCATTACCCTACCCCTAGCTAGCCCAGGCTACGGGGAACAAGACCGGCGTCCCATCTGGCTCGCCCCGGTAAAACAAGTAATGATGGCACCCTGCGTGCTCCATGACAACGGTGGTTCTCAGCCCCCTACGGAAGCAAGGATAAGTCAGCAAGGATCCGACAGCCCCGACAGCTATGCTTCTACAGGGCTCAAGCGCTCCTTCGACGGCCAAGACGCCACATGAACAGGGCTCCAACACCTCTCCGACAGCCACGTCGGCACGTACATAGGGCTCTAGCTCCTCTCTGCTAGACACGTTAGCACACTGCTACACCCCCTGTTGTACACCTGGACCCTCTCCTTACGCCTATAAAAGGAAGGTCCAGGTCTCTCATACAAAGGAGGTGGCCACGCGGGAGAACGGGCAGCCTCACGCCTCCTGTCTCTCTCTCTCTCCCTCGCGAACGCTTGTAACCCCCTACTGCAAGCGCATCCGCCCTAGGCGCAGGACAACACGAGGCAGCGGGTTTCCGCTCACTATTTTCCCCCCTTATGTCTCCTTCTCGCGCCGACCCATCTAGGCTGGGACATGCACCGACAATTTACTCGTCAGTCCAGTGACCCCCCAGGGTCAAAACGTCGACAACACTGTTCATCAAATTCATGAAGAAGGCTGGTGCATTCGTTAGGCCAAAAGACATCACAATGAACTCATACAACCCATACATGGTAATGAATACCGTCTTCGGAATATCTGAAGGTCGAATCCTGAGCTAGTGATAACCCGACCACAGATCAATCTTTGAAAACACGCTGGCTCCTCTCAATTGGTCGAATAGATCTTCTATTTTGGGCAAGGGTACTTGTTCTTGATTGTGACTTCATTCAGAGCTCGATAATCGATGCACATCCTCCTAGTGCCATCTTTCTTCTCTACAAATAGGACAGGGGTGGCCCAAGGTGAGGTGCTTGGCCTTATATAACCTTTCTCTCACAGCTCATCAATCTGCTTCTTAAGTTCAACCAACTCTGGTCCAGATACTCTGTAAGCTCTCTTAAAGGTGGGGGTGGTTCTAGGAAGAAGCTTTATGGCAAACTCAACTTTCTGCTCGGGTGGCATGGCTGGTAAGTCCTTTTGGAACACATCTGGAAACTCGAACACAACCTTGATAATCTCAAGTGGATCTGCTTCACTGCTATCAATTGCCATCTGGTAACAACTTCCTTTCCTTGGCTCAGGCGGGACTAACTCGGTCACCACTTCCTCTCCTAGTGGGGACATCAACTTGATTGTCCTCTTATCAGAACTTATAACTGCCTGGTACTTATCTAGAAAATTCATCCCTAGGATGACATCTATTCTCTGAGTACCCATTACTATGAGGTTAGCAGGAAACACTATCCCCCTTATTTCCACACTTACATTCAAGCAAATGCTATCAGCTCGAATTCTACCACCGGCTGAGTCAATTTGAATGGGTGTTGACATGGTAGTTATTGGAAGATTATGTGCTTCTACCCATGATGCAGTAATGAATGAATGCGTTGCTCCAGTATCAAATAACACTTCTGCAATATGGGAGTCGACTGGAAACATACCTACTATCATGCCGGGGGTTTCCTGAACTACTTCAGCCTCCAAGTGGTTCAGTCTCCCATGGTTGCAGCGTGGCTAGGAGCGGTTGCCTACTCCAGGCTGAGACACATTCTGCTTTGCTGGGGCACTGGGGCCTGACTGCTGCTGGCTGCCTTCTTCGAACATTGCATCACCCAATGGCCTTGCTCTCCACAATGAAAACATGCTCTGCTTCCGCTTTGAACTGGTGCTGCTTGACTGTTGAGGTGGGTTGCCTGAGAAACAAGGGCGATTGCTGCTCCCAGGCTAAGGCCCACAGATCTTGCGCTTGCGATCCTCCATTTCTTGTGCTTCCTCTCTGTCATGATTGCTCTGTCAATCAGGTGCCGAAATGTGGGGAAGATATGATTCATTAGCTGATACTGAAGAGGGTCGACCAAGCCTCTCAGGAAACGGTACTGCCTCTTGGCGTCGGTGTTGACATCTTCGGGAGCATAGCAGGACAGCTGCAGAAACCTGTATCGGTACTCACTGACTGACATAGGCCCTTGCTTAAGTGCCAGGAACTCCTCCTTCTTCACTATCATCAGCCCTACTGGAACATGGTACTGACGGAAGCTATCTCTGAATTCTTCCCAGGTGATGGTGTCAGGGTTGGCATGGGTGGCAAGATAAGACTCCCACCAAGACTGAGCTGCTCCTCTCAGCAGACGGGGACCATACAGAACTTTTGTCACACCCGGCTCTAAGGAACAAAGCCAGGTGCATCTCATACATGCGCCAAGAAGACAACATATATAATAACAGAGTGTATAGAGATAAATGTCATAATAATCAGAGTATTTATTACATAGTGGAAGACATTACAAAATAAAGTAATAAAGATAAAACGAACTAAGGATCGTCGGTGCCAATGCCAACCGAGAAACGCCACCTAGATCAGATCATACTCCTCACCTTGTGGCTCCTCCTGAACCACCTGCTCTTCTCCTGTGGGGGGGTGTGAGACAGCAAGGGTGAGCTCACACATGATCATAGCTCAACAAGTTGTGGGGAAACCAGTGGACATAAACTCACAAAGGTGTGAGTTCATGTGATGTGTAAGACTAATCAATGATAGGGGCTAAAGCTGGGCATTGCTTTTAAGTAGTTGGTCAAACTTTTATTAGCCGTTACTAAGTGTAAGTAAGTACCAAACCTTAAAGAAAGTAATAGAACAAAATTAATAATAAACCCATGCAATAGTACCAAACCTTAAAGTAAGTACCCACAAGTCATGTTACCCATCTGCCAAGGGGTCGCGAATCCCATACACCTCTACCTAGGAAGCGCGGTAGGGCAACACTACGAGGCCTTTACAAAGTTCCACTAGCTTCCGAAAACCTGCTACAGTTTATGGGAAGAGCACTTGCAAGAATCCCCCGTCTGACCGCCATCGCAGCTAAATCAACCCAAGAACCTCCTTGCATGCAACTCCCCTACTGCCCTTGCCCCTTTCGGGTAAGGTAGTCTTCCACTAGCTTTCCTAATTAGTCAGCCAAGGGCGTCCCATTAAACCCTTGTGGTGGCACATGGTTCTCAAGTTAAGCTCTATGTTCCAATTAACATTAATGAACTTGACATGAACATAAATAGAATAACAAGAATAATTGGAACATAGATATAATAAATGATTATCCCAAAACCATGTGAAGCAATAGCAAACTACCCAGGTGATTCAGGGGTAAACAAGGTAATGAGATAAACAATCTAGGATAACCTATCGGGTCCCATAAAAATTAACCTATGCATGGATAAATGATATTAAAGAACATTATTGGGTAAAAAGTGGTCAAGGGCACAACTTGCCTTAAATGAGCTCCTGCTCAGCTACTTCAACCTGCTGCTCACCAGGATCCTCGGTCACGGGCTCTTCTACTCGCCACAATACAAACAAGCACAGTGCATATAGAGAAATTAACATTACACCAAACATATAAACAAAATACACAGTAATAATCTATGTATTAAAATAAAATTCTAGGAACAGGAATCATAATTTTTGGAGTTATAGAATTTAAGTTATGAATTTTCAAAGGTTTCATGTGTTTAAAATAGGATTAAGTGTGGTATTAATTTTCTTACTGTTTTCATGACAAAACAGAGACTCTAAATGATAGAGAATAATCTTACAAAATTTTAGAGACTAGAATGAACCAATTTGGAGTTCATATGAATTTTCTATGAATTTAGCAAGTTTCTGCGATAAATTTAATACCAAAATTCATTTTCTAATTGATTTTATGAATATTCTCTACTGTCTAGACCCCGCCTCAATTTCCAAAAAGTCCAGGGGGTTAATACAGAAGAGTACCAAGACTCAGCGCACTATGCATTCGGATGGCGGGTTGATTCTCTGGAAACCCGAGGGCTCTTTTGCATAAGTGCACGGTGGAACGGGTATGGGATGCTTTCAGACGTTGGATTAAAAACGGACGGTAAGGATTAGATCTATTATCTGGCTAATCGGTATACAATAGTAGCCACCGGATCAGAAACCGATGGTGCCGATCACCTCTTACTTCATACGGCGATGATCCGTCCGATCATAAATCTAGGGCTAGGATTTTCTTCAGACGATGGGTTGTTTGCGAATCAGATCACGGCCATACCCTGGCCATCCAACGGCCAGCGGCCATCGTTCCCGACGGCTCCCATACACTCCCCCGCGGCGGCGCTATGCTACGGCGGATAACATCTCCGGCGATGCAGACAGCCGCGCCCAGGGGCACAACCACGAGTCCGAGCGCATCTACACTATGCGGAGAATATGGCGAACAGAGGGGTGGGTTGTTACCGGGTTCCCGAGCGGCGGCGGGGTCAGTCCACGGTGCGGGGCGTCGCTGCGAAGGTGTGCTAGCTCCGACGACGGATTCACACTTCACCGACCACCCACGGCCGCAATTGAGCGGTTGCGCACGTTCAGTGGACGGCACCGAACCCCCGAGTCCGGACACCGAGGATCAACGGTGACGGGAGGGAAATTTCCCCCGCGGTGGTGGAATTCTTCCGCCAGGCGGCTCCGGTTGAAGGATTTGGGGACGGCGCGGGCGAGCACAGGTGCGAGGGGGTCACGGAGGTCGGATGAAGACGAGGGAGATACGAACCCGGGGATCGGGGCTCCCTATATGGGCACGATGTGGCTGGCGCCCCAACGGACTCGCGCGAGGGTTGAGCATGCCGCCATGCCCGGAACTTCTGTTGTGGGGCAGAGCTGACATGAGGGGGTCCAGCTGTAATCGAGACAGGGGCATGTGACGGAAGGAGGGGCACGCGGAGGAAGCGGCTGGCCAGTGGGCCCCCGAGCGCAGTGTGACGAGTGGAGCAGCGCGCGCACAGGATGGGAATTGGGCCGCGCGGGTTGCTCCTCCTGGTGGGCCAAATTGTGGTAAGCCGGCCCAGTAAGCTCTCTTTCCCTTTTTCTTTTTATATCCTATTTTGTCTTGCCTTTTAAATGTTAAATTCATAAATTTTCAATCCCATTCAATTTCAAACTCATTGGTAGATCTGTTTTCTCATTAAATATTCATCTTAAACATAGCACATGGGTGAATTTATCTATTTTTTTAATATTGATTTCATGTTTACTAGTGTTTCCTTTCTTAAATTCTGAAATTCAAACTTGGACACTAAAACATATTTATTCACCTTATTTTCATGTTGTCATAAAAATGCACACACAATAAAGACTTCGGCATGATGCACAATTTAGTGGCATATCTTTTTATTATTCATTTGTTGTTTAAATATGGTGTTCACATGTGATGATAAGTAGATTCAACACACACATAAAATATAGGAAATGACTTTTCTCCTCTTTTATTATATATTACAAACTGGGTGTTACAAATCCTACCCCCCTTAAAAATAATCTCGTCCTCGAGATTTAGGAAGAACGAGGAAAAAGGTGGGGAAAATCTATGCGAAGTTCTTCTTCTCTTTCCCATGTTGCTTCATCTTCGCCATGGTGACTCCATTGCACTTTGCACATCTTTATCACCTTATTCCTTGTAACTCGAGTCAATGTATCCAAAATCTTGATCGGGTACTCCGTGTAAGTCAAGTCACCCTGAACACTGAGCTCTTCCATTGGTAACTGTTCCTCAGGGACACGGAGACACTTCTTCAGTTGGGATACGTGGAACACATTATGCACATCTGATAGACTAGCAGGTAACTCGAGTTGATATGCCATCTCCCCAACTCGCCTAAAGATCAAGAATGGTCCAATATAGCGAGGGGACAATTTGCCCTTAGCTTTGAATCTCCTCATTCCACGAAGTGGTGACACCTTGAGGTACACATAATCTCCCTCTTCAAATTCCAGTCGCCTCCTTCTATTATCAGCATAGCTCTTTTGCCTGGTTTGAGCCACCCTCAAATTCTCTCGAATTATACGGACTTGTTCTTCTGCTTCTCGAATCAATTCAGGCCCAAAGAACCGTCTCTCTCCAGTCTGATCCCAATATAGAGGAGTCCTGCACTTCCTCCCATATAAAGCTTCAAAAGGTGACATTTTCAGACCGGCCTGATAACTATTGTTGTATGAGAACTCAACATACGGTAGACTTTTATCCCAACTTCCTCCATGCTGAAGGGCATAAGCTCTCAACATATCCTCCAAAACTTGATCTGTCCTTTCAGTCTGTCCATCAGTCTAAGGGTGATAAGCTGTACTAAAATTCAACTTTGTACTCATATTCTCATGAAAGCTTCTCCAAAATCTTGAGGTAAACTGTGAACCTCGATCAGACACGATCTTCTTTGGTACTCCATGTAAACACACAATCCGAGCCATATATAACTCTGCTAGCTGAGAACCTTTATAAGTAGTCTTCACGGGAATAAAGTGAGCCACTTCAGTCAATCTATCCACAATCACCCATATAGCATCATATCCTTTTTGGGTGCGAGGCAATCCAGTAATGAAATCCATACCAATCTCTTCCCACTTCCACTCAGGTATCTTCAGTGGGTGCAATAGTCCAGCTAGCCTCTGGTGTTCAGCCTTAACTCTTTAACACACATCGCACATCGCCACATGTGCAGCCACATCTCTCTTCAATCCATACCACCAATATTTCCGCTTCAAATCCTGATACATCTTGGTACTACCAGGATGAATAGAATAATCCGAGTCATGGGCCTCTTTCAAAATAGTCTCTCGAAGGCTTTCAATATCAGGAACACACATCCTATCCTTGAACCACACAGTGCCTTGCTCATCTTCCGTAAATTCCGGACCTCGACCTTCAGTAATCAGATCCTTGATCTCTTTTATTTTAGCATCATCAAGTTGACCTTTGTGGATTTCTTGCTCCAAAGTAGGTTCCACATCAATAGTAACTCCTTCAGTATGAGCAACTATCCCCAGGTTAAGTCTCCTGAAATCCTCAACAATCTCATCTGGTAGCTGGGCAACAATAGCTGAATGAACATGCTCCTTTCGACTCAAGGCATCTACAACCAAATTTGACTTGCCCGGGTGATAGTGAATCTCCAAATCATAATCCTTAATAAGCTCCAACCAACGGCGTTGCCTAAGGTTGAGATCCTTCTGAGTGAATATATACTTCAGACTCTTATGATCCGTATATACTTGGCACTTGGTCCCCATGATATAATGTCTCCAAATCTTAAGCGCATGCACAACGGCTGCCAATTCCAAGTCATGAGTGGGGTAGTTCAATTCATGTTTTCGTAACTGACGAGAAGCATAGGCAATCACATGTCCTTCCTACATGAGCACACATCCTAAGCCTTGGCCACATGCATCACAATAGATATCAAATCCTTTCTGTAGATCTGGCATAACCAATACTGGTGGCGACATCAATCTTTTCTTCAATTGATCAAAGCTGTCTTGGCACTTCTCGTCCCATTTAAATTCTCTTCCTTTCTCTAAAAGTGAAGTCATAGGCTTAGCAATCTTAAAAAATCCTTCAATAAATCTCCGATAATATCCGGCTAATCCCAAAAAACTCCGAATCTCAGTAACTGTAGTGGGTACTCTCCACTCCATTATCTCCTTGACCTTAGCAGGATCCACAGAAATTCCTCCATTAGAAATAATATGACCAAGAAATGGCACCTCGCCAATCCAAAACTCGCACTTGCTGAACTTGGCGTATAGTTGGTTATCTCGTAGCTTCTGTAGCACCAATCTCAGATGTTCCTCGTGATCACTAACACTCTTGGAGTAGATAAGGATATCGTCGATGAATACCACGACGAATCTGTCCAAATACTCCATAAACACCTTATTCATCAAATTCATAAAATAAGCTGGTGCATTGGTTAATCCAAACGACATAACAGTGAACTCATATAATCCATATCGAGTCGAAAATGCTGTCTTGGGAATATCCGATGGTCTAATCCTCATCTGATGGTATCCGGATCGGAGATCAATCTTCGAGAATACTCTAGCACCTCTCATCTGATCAAATAAATCCTCAATACGGGGTAACGGATACTTGTTCTTCATAGTAACATCATTAAGAGATCTATAATCCACATTCTTTGTGATCCATCCTTCTTCTGTACAAACAGAACCGGCGCTCCCCAAGGTGAGGAACTCGGACGAATGTACCCAGCCTCTTGTAACTCAGTTAACTGCTTCTTAAGTTCCTTCAACTCCTCTACGGACATCCTATATGGCCGTTTAGAAATAGGGGCGGTTCCAGGTAGGAGATCAATAACAAACTCAACTTCTCTATCAGGTGGCATCCCTGGTAACTCCTCTGGAAAGACATCTGGAAAATCTCTAACCACACGGATGTTGTCACCAACAAACTCCTCAGGTATAAAGAACATTGCACGTTTGGATGAGGTGGTTACTGCAATATTAACTTGAAATCTTTCTCCTTTAGTGGTAGTGAGTTCTACAGTACCTCTACCGCATGCTATAATGGCCTTTGCCTTTCTCAACCATGACATACCAAGGATCAGATCTATACTGCTTGACTCTAATATTATAGCAGTAGCTCCAAATTCTCTACCCATAATGGTCAATGTCAATCTACGTGTCATTTGATTCGCCTCAACAGGCCCTTTAGGTGTAATTACTATCATTGGTTTTCTCATATTTAGCAGTGGTATTTCATTTGTGTTGGCATATCGAGCAGACATAAATGAATGTGTAGCGCCAGAATCAAATAAGATGGTTGCAGGAATAGCATTAACATAAAACATACTAAGCACGATGTCAGCACCATCCGGAGCAGCATCAACGCTGACTTGATTAACCTTGGCAATAGAATATCCCTTGCCAGATCCTGGAGTTTGCTGCCTATTCTGAACTAGAGTAGTAGCAATCCTCCATGGGCAGACATTTGCATAATGACCAGTCATCCCACACTTGAAACAGGTAGTGCCTGGACTCTGTCCTGAAAACTTTGTCGGGGTGCCAGTAGGGGTAGCCTATCGAGGAGGTGGAGTCCTCAGTGGTGATTGCTGAACTGGGCGCTGGCCTCCGCCAGTGCGAACTGGTGTACCCTGGGGTGAACTGTAGCGAGGACGAACACTGCTGCTTCCTTGTCCTTGAGATATAGCCTTTCTCTTCAAATCTCCCAGCTGAACACGCTTGTGTTCAATAGCCAGGGCCTTATCAAGTAGCCTCTGAAATGATGGAAATGTGTGTGCCACTAGAACATACTGCAGTGGTCCATTAAGTCCTTCAATAAAATGCTCCTGCTTCCTCTCATCTTCAGCAACTTCATCAGGGGCATATCTGGATAACTGGATGAACTTGTCGCGGTACTCGCTGACTGACATACTTCCTTGCTTCAGCGACAGAAATTCCTTCTTCTTAATCTTCATCAATACGGCTGGTATATGATAATTCCAGAACTGTGTACTAAACTCTGCCCAAGTGATAATATCAGCAGCATCGTGGGCAGCAGTATATGAATCCCACCAGTCAGCAGCAGGACCTGTCAGACGTCCAGAAGCATATAAAACCTTTTCCCGGTCAGTGCATTGCGCAATATTCAGCATCTTCTCAACGGACTTCAGCCAATCATCCGCGTCCAGTGGATCAGGAGAGCTTGCAAATGTAGGTGGCTTATGGCTCATGAACTCCCTATGCTTATCTCGGGGTGGAACTACTGGTGGTGGAGGAGGCAGTGGTACTTGTTGCTGTTGCTGCTGCTGTTGTTCTTGTTGCATTTGCTGTTGCAGCTGCTGTTGTTGCGCCCTCCTTTCCTGGCGTATCTCCTCTCGCTCCTGGCGCAACTCCTGTCATATCTCTTCTCTTTCTTGACGCATCTCCTGGCGTTCTTGCTGCATCTGTGCACGCATATCTGCCATGGTGTCCGCCATTTGCTGCATCATCCTCATCTAAGCAGCAACCAGTGGGTCAACTCCGCCTGGTGGAGGATTAGGAGGATTCATCTCTGCTGGCTGTGGCTGGGGTTGTCTATATATCCACCGAGTGTGTCGATTAGGAGCAAATCAATTCCACCACCCCGCCTGGTATTGACCATCTGAGTTAGATACATATGGTAAGAGAATAGCAGACAAGGCAGGTAATTACAAATCATGTTACTTTGGGGAATTTATTAGCTAAGCGGATTAATATTTTACCTACCATAGCTAATTTATTACCTTATGGTGGTACATACTAAGATGTCCATCTATAATAATTCAATCAATCAAAGAAGCAAATCAGGCATTTAGCATCAGCACAATCAAACAACATTTTTAAAGAAAATAGTTTTAAATTTTGTCTTGGGTTCCCTATCTCTTAAAAAGATCATAGTGGTAGGATTCCAAGGTGTGAAATCCATCTTGTCTTAGAGTAGAAAAGATAAGAATGATCAGAGTAGAGTAGCAAAAGGTGAGACAAGATCAAGATGAGATGAGTATAGAATGAGTCAAAGTAAGGTAAGTAGGATAGGGTTTGTCCATTTCTATCTATGTTTCATCCTACAGTCAACATTTGCCTCTGATACCACTTCAGTCACACCTGGCTCTAAGGAACAAAGCCAGGTGCATCTCATACATGCGCCAAGAAGACAACATATATAATAACAGAGCGTATAGAGATAAATGTCACAATAATCAGAGTATTTATTACACAGCGGAAGACTTAATACAAAATAAAGTAATAAAGATAAAACGAACTAAGGATCGTCGGCGCCAATGCCAACCGAGAAACGCCACCTAGATCAGATCATACTCCTCGCCTTGTGGCTCCTCCTGAACCACCTGCTCTTCTCCTGTGGGGGGGGGGTGTGAGACAGCAAGGGTGAGCTCACACATGATCATAGCTCAACAAGTTGTGGGGAAACCAATGGACATAAACTCACAAAGGTGTGAGTTCATGTGATGTGTAAGGCTAATCAATGATAGGGGTTAAAGCTGGGCATTGCTTTTAAGTAGTTGGTCAAACTTTTATTAGCAGTTACTAAGTGTAAGTAAGTACCAAACCTTAAATAAAGTAATAGAACAAAATTAATAATAAACCCATGTTATGCAAATGACAAAGTTGAATTTAAGTTCCATAATTTAAACATCAGAGGGTCCTGAGCTGCTCATGACCGTGAGCTCGGCTAGTATACCAGTTTTACACTCTGCAGAGGTTGTACCCTTTACCCACAAGTCATGTTACCCATCTGCCAAGGGGTCGCGAATCCCATACACCTCTACCTAGGAAGCGCGGTAGGGCAACACTACGAGGCCTTTACAAAGTTCCACTAGCTTCCGAAAACCTGCTACAGTTTATGGGAAGAGCACTTGCAAGAATCCCCCGTCTGACCGCCATCGCAGCTAAATCAACCCGAGAACCTCCTTGCATGCAACTCCCCTACTGCCCTTGCCCCTTTCGGGTAAGGTAGTCTTCCACTAGCTTTCCTAATTAGTCAGCCAAGGGCGTCCCATTAAACCCTTGTGGTGGCACGTGGTTCTCAAGTTAAGCTCTATGTTCCAATTAACATTAATGAACTTGACATGAACATAAATAGAATAACAAGAATAATTGGAACATAGATATAATAAATGATTATCCCAAAACCATGTAAAGCAATAGCAAACTACCCAGGTGATTCAGGGGTAAACAAGGTAATGAGATAAACAATCTAGGATAACCTATCGGGTCCCATCAAAATTAACCTATGCATGGATAAATGATATTAAAGAACATTATTGGGTAAAAAGTGGTCAAGGGCACTGTTGGTGACTTGTTCTTAAAGGCTAAGAGTTAAGAACAAGGCAACATAAAAAATGTTAAGTGTTAAAGTCCTTCGTCCTTCAGAACATTATGTCCCTCCGGGAGATAATGTATTTCGGACGAAGGTCACAAGAGACATACCTTCGTAAACATGACAAGTAATGACGAAGGACTTATATAGGGCATGGAATATAATAAAAACATCATCATAGAATCATTTCTACTTTATTAACATGGAAATGTAGAAATGATTTCAAATTACAAATGTACCTTGGGTCCTGAGAGAAGGTAAAAAGGTACAAGCGTGACGCAAAAGCAGATGCCAAGTCAGCGTGAACAGTACGGGAGTACTGTTCATCTATTTATAGACGCGGGACGCAGCCCACGTAAAATTACATCCATGTCCATTACATTTGTTAACGGCTTATGTAAATCTGTCGAGGCCCACGTAGTCTTTTCATCTTTAAGTCGGTTCCCCTTTCCGCTATCGCGACGAAGCTTCCCTGCACACAGCTTCGGCTGTGCACCGTCCTTCGTAGAACTTGGTAATCAGCTCGTCCTTCGTCTGGCTCAGGCTTCGTCCTGACCGTGCTTTATGTTCATAATTCTGAGTCCGAAGATACCTGTTCACATAATTCACTTGGAAAACATTGTCAAATCATGTTTTTGAGGACCTTCGGAGGACGAAGGCCCCCAACAGTAGCCCCTCGCAATATTAATTTGTTAATAATAAATTCAGATTGCGATATGGACGAAGGCCTTGAGCCGAAGGTCCGAAAAAACACCTTCCCTTTGCTAGAATAGCAACATTCACTGACAAGCGGGGTCTTTCAATTTTCAGCGACCTGGGCGTATAAATAAGATCACACCGCCAACTCATTTGGTACGCACACTTGCCATCTGCTTCGGTCCACTAAATTTTTAGCTCTTGTGCATTAAGATTGGTGACCTTTTTGATTTCGAAGCTTCGGCCCTGAAAACAGTTTTTTAGCGTGTCCGAAGATGTCTGAAGGTAAGAAGATCCCTGCTGAGACGAAGCTGAGTCTCGAAGAAGAGAAGAATTTGGGGTTCCTGATAGCGATGGCGGAGACCAATACAGAGAAAATCACCAAGGAGATTCTTGAAGGTTTGTCCGAAGATACTGGTGACAGCGACAGCTATGATGTAGAAAGTGGTGGGGAGGAGGCCGAAGATCGACCATGGCGGCCAAGTCACACGGTTTTCAGTAAGACCACTATCAAGCAGAGTCATATTGATAATATGAGGGGGAGGTATTTTCGAGATATATCTGTTGTGAGGGCTGACGCTGGAGAGAAGACTTCTCCCACCCCAGAAGAAGATGAAGTCGTAGTCTTCCGAAGCTTTCTCAAGGCTGGGCTTCGGTTCCCCCTAAGCAACTTTGTTGTTGAAGTCCTGAAGACATTTCAAGTCTACCTTCATCAAATTACCCCCGAAGCCATCATAAGAATGGGGGTGTTTGTCTGGGCTGTGAGAAGCCAAGGTTTGGAACCAAACGCTAAAAGTTTCTGCAATATTCATGAGTTATTATACGAGACGAAGCCCTGGGGAAAAGAACAATACCACAACAATTTTGGGTGTTATAGCTTCGGTGCCCGCTCCGGGTCAAGCTGCCCTGTGCCGACCTTTCGGAAGAGGTGGCCCGGAGCCTGGATGACAGAGTGGTTCTATGTGAAGAATGACTTAACAGCGCAAGAAAATGTTAAAAGTATCATTATGCGCCCCATCTGGCAACGCTTCGGACTTCGAAGGCCGAAGGTTGAAATGGACGAAGCAGCCGAGGAATGCCAAAGAGCCTTCGGCGTAATCTGCTCTTTCATTGGGACAAGGGACTTGGTCGAAGAGCACATTGCCTTCAGGGTATGGCCACTTACAGAAAAGTGGGAAATGCCGAAGGAGACCATTAAAGAATCCGACGAAGGCGGATTGGTCAGACGGAAATACACATTCAAATATGCAGATAAATTTGTTGAACCTGATGATGACTGGTTGAAAAGCATTGAAACATTAAGTGACGAACTGCTTGGGGCATACTCGAAGGCTGAAAATACTGCGCTATCAGCAGCCTTCGGAGGCCGAAAGAAGAAAAGGCTCAACCGTGTGTTTGACGCAGTCGGGTTTATCTACCCTGACTATCATTATCCGGTATTGGGTCGCAAAAGGAAAAATGCTTCTCCTGCAACAGAAGCTACCACAAGTGCCACTAGTGAGCCAGCGCCTCAAAGGAAAAAGATGAAGGTGCTCACCCATCGGACACGCTTTATTGAGCCGGCCACAGTGCCAGAATTTATTGGTGAAATTTCTTTGGCCTCTGAAGCTACAGAACCAGCTCCAGTGCCGAAAACAGTAGAGAAAACTGAAGCGCCTTCGGCAGTAGAAAAACCGAAGACTGAAGGGCCAAAAACATCAGAAATTTTAAGTCCTTCAACAAATGTCGACACAACAAAAGATCAAAAGGGCCCATTGGTGACCCCAAGAAGAAAACGGATGGTGAACGTGCTGGATGTCTTGGAGACAATTAAGTCTTCAAGCACAACCGCAAAGGAGTCTGCTGAACTCGCTGAAGCCTCTACTGAAGCTTCGAAACAACGAGCTGAAGCTGAAGCTGGGCCTTCAGAGCCCACCAAGGAACAATCCGAGAAAATATCAGAACCAGCCTTGGTTGAAGAAATTGACACGGCCACCCTCGAAGCTCCCTCCAGCATACGCGATTACATCGTGCGACATGCTTCGGGGAAAAAACTATCTGAAGAAGAGACCTATGAAGCGAATCACTATGCTAGGGAGTTAAAGTATCCGAAGGGGGCAGTAGTATTCAATGGGACAAACGAAGATGATTTCCTATACTGCCTCCCTGATAACAAAGAATTATCTGTCTGCCGGGAGATGGCCAGGAGTATGGGTTTCCCAAAACTCGAAGCTGGATTAAGCGCCATGACGAAAGAGGATCTCGCAGACAGCCTTGCGTACAATAGCCTAAAGGTATGGAAATTAAGCGTTAAAAAAAAAACTTTTTAATGCGTAATTCATTCCTTTATTCTTATATGGATTCTTTTTCATATAGGGCTTGATTCTGAGCAACGCATTAAGAGCCCAAAAAAGCGCCGAAGATGAAAGCTATGACATTGTGTTTAACAATTTACGCTCCGAAGTTATCAAACTGAGAAACGAAGCTCTGGAAAAGGATAAAATTCTGCTTACACTGGTAGATAAAGTGAAGAAGGACGAAGCTGCTTCAAAAGCCCAGGCCGAAGCCCAAAAGCGTGAAATTAAAGATCTTCAGAAACAGCTAACTAGAGCCAAAGAGGAACGTGTGCTTGAGGAAACGAAACGAGAACTTAGTGATTATATGGTCAATAAATTGGAGTTAAGTGTTAAAGAGCTTCGTGCATCTCAGAGGAAATGTTATGTTAAATCTGTAGAATGCGTGAATAAAATTAAAACCAGCTTCGCCAGCGTGGGCGCCTTTTCCAGCGAAGAGAATTTCTCTCGAGGCAATCCCGAAGGTCCACTGGAATGGATTAGTCACGAAGCAGAGGCCTTCGAGGAGATCCTGAGCAGTCGTGGCGACATCTGCGCTTTTTCGGGCGCTAGAGGAATTGCTTCTGTCTTAGAGAAGAAAGGTTGCGGGCATGTAAAATTTTTAGCTCAGTCCGAAGCTGCCTTATCTTCCGAAGACATCAAGGACCCCTCGGCCGAAGCAAGCGTGGTTGGTGGCAAATTTTTTACTGATATCTGGAACGACGGCGGCCGAGGAATGGCGCAAGAAATTATCCAAAAGAGCGAAAAAGGCATCCATGATGCTAGGAAAGTGGCAGAAGCTGCCGAAAGAAGTACAGAGCCCGAAAGGCAATTAGGTACCAATTAGTCGCTCCTATTGTGTTGTAATTTTTATTTCAAACTTTGCTCACGGTTTGTAATAGTAATGAAGAAATGTTCTCTTCCCTCAGAAGCTGCTGGATCGACTGCCGACCCCCACACAAAAGGGGATGATGAAATTAAACAAATGGCCGAAACTATCATGGACAAAGTTGTTGATCAACTTCTAAATGAAGCCGCCGAAGCAGTATTAAGAGAAGATTAGATGCTATTTAGAAAAAACATTTAAAGTGTGATCTATGTAACATTTTGTACATTCGAATGTAATATACAAGTCTCTTTTCATTATTCAATTCTTTACGATGCATGAAACTCTACATACATACCATTTTTGAGCCTTCGGCGAAAAAACACCTTCCCTTCTTTTCATGCTTCGTGAAGAAGACATTCTCCGTTAAAATTATTCTGATGAAACACATTCATGCTTCATGAAAACATTCTCCAAAGCTATACAACTTCGATATTGCTCTGATGAAGCTCGTCCATGCTTCGTAAAAATATTCTCCGAAGCTGTATTCCGAAGATTATCATTGTATTCCCTCGTGACTTTACACAATTTTCACTTTCTCAAAGCGTCCTTTCGAAGGTTGATACTGTGTCCCCTTCTTTTGCCAGATGCAACATGATGTATGATGCTTATGTTATGCAAAATGATGTGATGATGTTATGTTATGCAAATGACATTTGTTCCGAAGATACACACAAAATATATTCGTAAGCTCTGCATTCCCTTAGGAACGTCTTTGGAGCTTCTTCGTCTTTTACTTAGACTGGTATAAGCTCTGCATTCCCTTAGGAACGTCTTTGGAGCTTCTTCGCCTTTTACTTAGGCAGTATAAGCTCTGCATTCCCTTAGGAACGTCTTTGGAGCTTCTTCGCCTTTTACTTAGACGGTATCAGCGTTGACTTTTCGCTGTATGCTCTGCATTCCCTTAGGAACGTCTTTGGAGCAAAAACTTACACTGCGCTCCCTTTGGAACGGCTTTTTGTAACTTCGGCAACTTAGTCTGCGCTCCTTAGAACGACTTTTTGTTGCTTCGAAGGGTTTTTAATAATCCGAAGATCCTCCGTGTTACCGCAAATTTCTAAGCTTCAGCAACTTAAACCTGTAGAGAAGATAGGTTTTCCTGATAACCAACCACGAAACTATTATATGAAAACTGAAGTGTTCTTTATTACACAAAAAACAGAACTTAAACGGAAAAGACTGCTATCAAAGTAGGATATTTGTCAATAAATGTGCTTCGACTCTGGCACAGTACTATTGACTGTACGGGCTTCAGATTGCTCTCTGAGATCCCTTTGGTGCGGAACATATTGGCTCCCTTCTGGCTGCTGGCCCTGATGCAGCGGAGGTGGAGGCGGGGGCTGTTGCCATGAAGCTTGAGGTTGACTTGCCGAAGCTACGGAAACTGCAGGGTGGTTGCCCACGTACTCCGGGATGTAAGGCTGATGATACGAAGCAGTATGCATGACCTGCTTCGGCTGTCCCTGTTGCGCTGCAGCTTCTGCTAGCTCCTTTTGTTTCTGGATGGTAACATGGCACATCCTGGTGGTATGGCCCTTGTTCTCACCGCAGAATAAACAAAATGTCCTCCTTGGTTGATCTCCAAATCTCCCGCCGAAGCCCCTGGCGCCTCTGCCTCTTGGAGCTGGTGGCCGAAAGAAAGTTTGCTGCTGCCCCGAAGCCTGTGAGGAGCACTGCGGCCTGCTCTGCTGACTTCCCTTATCATCATTTTGGGTGTTGTGGATAGACCTGACATGCCTCGGATAGAATCGTCCCCCGAAGCCCCTGGTCATCTCAGAAAATCTGAAGGCCTCCTCCCTTCTTTGGCGAAAGTCGTTATCTGCACGAATGTACTCGTCCATCTTTTGGAGTAGCTTTTCCAGAGTCTGAGGAGGCTTCCTAGCAAAGTATTGGGCTGCAGGTCCAGGACGAAGCCCCTTGATCATGGCTTCGATAACAATTTCATTGGGCACCGTTGGTGCCTGTGCCCTCAAACGCAAGAACCTTCTGACATACGCCTGAAGGTATTCTTCATGATCCTGAGTGCACTGAAACAAGGCTTGAGCAGTAACCGGCTTCGTCTGAAATCCTTGAAAGCTGGTTAACAACATATCCTTCAGCTTCTGCCATGAGGTGATCGTTCCTGGTCGAAGGGAGGAATACCAAGTCTGAGCAACATTCCTGACGGCCATAACGAAAGACTTTGCCATGACTGCCGCATTGCCCCCATACGAAGACAGTGTTGCTTCGTAGCTCATTAAGAACTGCTTCGGGTCTGAGTGGCCGTCGAACATAGGAAGCTGGGGTGGCTTATAGGATGGAGGCCAAGGTGTAGCCTGCAGCTCAGCGGACAAAGGAGAAGCATCATCGAAAACAAAATTTCCCTGATGGAAATTGTCATACCAGTCATCTTCGTTGACGAAGCCCTCCTGATGAAGGTCTTTCTGCTGAGGCCTTCTGTTTTGCTCATCGTGAGTAAGATGACGAACTTCCTCAGAGGCTTCGTCTATCTGCCGTTGCAACTCAGCTAGCCGGGCCATCTTCTCCTTCTTCCTCTGCACTTGTTGATGTAGCATCTCCATATCCCTGATTTCTTGGTCTAGCTCTTCCTCCTGAAGAGTTGGGCTGACAGCCTTTCTCTTCTGGCTTCGGGCCTCCCGAAGAGAGACGGTCTCCTGGTTGTGGTCCAGCGGTTGCAGTGCTGCAGCCCCAGCCGCTGAAGCTTTCTTCGGTGCCATAGCAAAGGTCTACAGCTTCCGAAGGTGTTCAAAAAACTCGAAGTGGAAGTGAGTTCACCGGAGGTGGGCGCCAATGTTGGTGACTTGTTCTCAAAGGCTAAGAGTTAAGAACAAGGCAACATAAAAAATGTTAAGTGTTAAAGTCCTTCGTCCTTCAGAACATTATGTCCCTCCGGGAGATAATGTATTTCGGACGAAGGTCACAAGAGACATACCTTCGTAAACATGACAAGTAATGACGAAGGACTTATATAGGGCATGGAATATAATAAAAACATCATCATAGAATCATTTCTACTTTATTAACATGGAAATGTAGAAATGATTTCAAATTACAAATGTACCTTCGGTCCTGAGAGAAGGTAAAAAGGTACAAGCGTGACGCAAAAGCAGATGCCAAGTCAGCGTGAACAGTACGGGAGTACTGTTCATCTATTTATAGACGCGGGACGCAGCCCACGTAAAATTACATCCATGTCCATTACATTTGTTAACGGCTTATGTAAATCTGTCGAGGCCCACGTAGTCTTTTCATCTTTAAGTCGGTTCCCCTTTCCGCTATCGCGACGAAGCTTCCCTGCACACAGCTTCGGCTGTGCACCGTCCTTCGTAGAACTTGGTAATCAGCTCGTCCTTCGTCTGGCTTAGGCTTCGTCCTGACCGTGCTTTATGTTCATAATTCTGAGTCCGAAGATACCTGTTCACATAATTCACTTGGAAAACATTGTCAAATCATGTTTTTGAGGACCTTCGGAGGACGAAGGCCCCCAACAGGCACAACTTGCCTTCAATGAGCTCCTGCTCAGCTACTTCAACCTGCTGCTCACCAGGATCCTCGGTCACGGGCTCTTCTACTCGCCATAATACAAACAAGCACAGTGCATATAGAGAAATTAACATTACACCAAACATATAAACAAAATACACAGTAATAATCTACGCATTAAAATAAAATTCTAGGAATAGGAATCATAATTTTTGGAGTTATAGAATTTAAGTTATGAATTTTCAAAGGTTTCATGTGTTTAAAATAGGATTAAGTGTGGTATTAATTTTCTTACTGTTTTTATGACAAAACAGAGACTCTAAATGATAGAGAATAATCTTACAAAATTTTAGAGACTGGATGAACCAATTTGGAGTTCATATGAATTTTCTATGAATTTAGCAAGTTTCTGCAATAAATTTAATACCAAAATTTGTTTTCTAATTGATTTTATGAATATTCTCTACTTTCTGGACCCCACCTCAATTTCCAAAAAGTTCAGGGGGTTAATACAGAAGAGTACCAAGACTCAGCGCACTATGCATTCGGATGGCGCGTTGATTCTCTGGAAACCCGAGGGCTCTTTTGCATAAGCGCACGGTGGAACGGGTATGGGATGCTTTCAGACGTTGGATTAAAAACGGACGGTAAGGATTAGATCTATTATCTGGCGAATCGGTATACAATAGTAGCCACCGGATCAGAAACCGATGGTGCCGATCACCTCTTACTTCATACGGCGACGATCCATCCGATCATAAATCTACGGCTAGGATTTTCTTCAGACGATGGGTTGTTTGCGAATCAGATCACGGCCATACCCTGGCCATCCAGCGGCCAGCGGCCATCGTTCCCGACGGCTCCCATACACTCCCCCGCGGCGGCGCTATGCTACGGTGGATAACATCTCCGGCGATCCAGACAGCCGCGCCCAGGGGCACAACCACGAGTCCGAGCGCATCTACACTATGCGGAGAATATGGCAAACAGAGGGGTGGGTTGTTACCGGGTTCCCGAGCGGCGGCGGGGTCAGTCCGCAGTGCGGGGCGTTGCTGTGAAGGTGTGCTAGCTCCGACGATGGATTCACGCTTCACCGACCACCCACGCCCGCAATTGAGCGGTTGCGCACGTTCATTGGACGGCACCGAACCCCCGAGTCCGGACACCGAGGATCAACGGTGACGGGTGGGAAATTTCCCCCGCAGCGGTGGAATTCTTCTGCCAGGCGGCTCCCAGTGAAGGATTTGGGGACGGCGCGGGCGAGCACAGGTGAGAGGGGGTCACGGAGGTCGGATGAAGACGAGGGAGATATGAACCCGGGGATCGGGGCTCCCTATATGGGCACGATGTGGCTGGCGCCCCAACGGACTCGCGCGAGGGTTGAGCATGCCGCCATGCCCGGAACTTCTGTTGGGGGGCGGAGCTGACATGAGGGGGTCCAGCTGTAATTGAGACAGGGGCATGTGACAGAAGGAGGGGCACACGGAGGAAGCGGCTGGCCAGTGGGCCCCCAAGCGCAATGTGACGAGTGGAGCAGCGTGCGCACAGGATGGGAATTGGGTCGCGCGGGTTGCTCCTCCTGGTGGGCCAAATTGTGGTAAGCCGGCCCAGGAAGCTCTCTTTCCCTTTTCTTTTTATATCCTATTTTGTCTTCCCTTTTAAATGTTCAAATTCATAAATTTTCAATCCCATTCAATTTCAAACTCATTGGTAGATCTGTTTTCTCATTAAATATTCATCTTAAACATAGCGCATGGGTGAATTTATCTATTTTTTTTAATATTGATTTCATGTTAACTAGTGTTTCCTTTCTTAAACTCTGAAATTCAAACTTGGGCACTAAAACATATTTACTCACCTTATTTTCATGTTGTCATAAAAATGCACACACAATAAAGACTTCGGCATGATGCACAATTTAGTGGCATATCTTTTTATTATTCATTTGTTGTTTAAATATGGTGTTCACATGTGATGATAAGTAGATTCAACACACACATAAAATATAGGAAATGACTTTTCTCCTCTTTTATTATATATTACAAACTGGGTGTTACAACTTTCTCCCTGTCATCACACTGAGCGGTGTGCAATTCCCGCTCCACAGTGCGCAGCCAGTCTTCAGCATCTATGGGGTCAGAAGAGTGAGCGAACACTGGGGGATGTCCTCTCATGAATTCAGCATGCTTATCCCTAGGCATCTAAGGCATCTGAGGCTGAGGTGGTGGCTGCTGCTGCTGCTGCTAAATGGCAGCCAGAGTCTGACCAATGGGTTGAACTGCTTGAGTCTACATTAGGAACATCTACTCGATGGTCATCGGGGGTGGTGGTGGCAGTTGTTGTTGTTGGGGTGCCTCATCCTACGGGGCTGCATGCTCCTGCTGAGCACGCCTTCCTCCTCTGCGCCTGTTGTCTGACATCTGCAGAATACAATCATACATCAGAACTGATCTTGCAACTTGCAACATAAGAAAAGAGTATAGAATCCTCCCACAGTACTGAACAGATGAACATCTTCACTGACTTCCAACACAGGCAAACATAGCTTCTCAGATAAAGAGGAAAGTAGAACAAAAGGGCTTCCCAACTAGATAACAAATTTTATTAACATTTAACAGGTAAACAAAAGTGCAGGGGGATACCCACACTCCGGCGACAGTCATTACAAAGATCCAAATCCAACATAGTTCATCATGACAAACATAAAGGCACAGGATAAGCAAACTACCCTGTCTAACTATGACTAACCAAGAAGAAGACTAATGCTAAGACTATAACTTCTATTTTTAAGCATTAATTACAAGATACGACGCTGACGATCTATGGTTCTAAATTTATCTTAGTCTTGCAGTCGGGGTTGCCATAAGCATGGTGTCCACGCCGAGGTGAGAGGTACGGGTGTTGAGTCCCGATGGGAGCGGGGGAGCCATCCTCTAGGTGACGATGCTCCCCGCGCTCAGCCCGCAGCTGGGTGATCTCAGCACGAGCCGTACTCATCTTGTCTAATGCATGGTCCAGCTCCGTGTTTAGCACGGCGGCTAGGTTGACTATGCTGCTCAACCTAGGATTGTCCTCACCAACAGGTGAGACAATCACGCCTCCTGTGCTGCTAGATGGATGGCGGGGGTAATACCTCAGGTTGAGACCATTGGCTACCCCACCGAGCACTAAGCAGTAGTGCGAAAGCGCACGCCGTGCGGCATCTTGCATGGCCGCCTCGGCTGAGTCCTGCTTAGAAATAGAATAGTGCTCTGAGCAGATCTCTACACCTCGGAGACTGTTCTCTAGACGACGCACCAAACAAGTCGCCTCCCAGCGGTCCAGGTACACCCCGCAACTATGCCAGAAGACAACACAGCGATACTCGATAGACCAGGTACGCTGGTCAAGTGCCTAGTGTAGCAAGGTGTCGAGCGCATCGTGAAAGTGACACCCGTGAGCGGCGTCGCGAGTGATGGGTCGAGCAACCTATCCTTCTGGCTCCTAGTCAGCTGAAAGGTCGGTGTTGTGGCTCGAGCTGCTATCGCCACCTCCGTCGTCTGGGACTCCTCCAGCAGCTACTCCAGCGGCTAGGGCGCTCAGTGGTGGTGCAGGGGGCGCCTCCAGTGGGAGCATAGGGGAGCAGCTCCTCACAGACTCTATCTCCTGCTGAAGCGAGAAAGAAGAGCCCTGCTTCTCCAGCTCCTGTCGCCGACGCTCCTGCTCCTTGTGCAGGCGGTGGTGCAGCCTCTCCAAATGGCTAGACTGACCAGTCACTGGACGGTGAAGCAGACGCTCAGCGAGATGAGAGGGCAAGAAGGGGATGAAGGACTTCCGTGCAGTGTGTCTAAGACGGGCCATCTACAAAAGACACCATAAGCATATGGGTGAGAACAGAACTAATATGACCAGCAAGTGAACCATAAATAAATAAGGGATTAGAATAAAACGAGATTTTCAGCAAGGTATAATATATATAGTAGAACATAGGTTTGGTCGATATAACCAACTTTTGAAGGGATACCAAAGTCAAGGTGAGAATAGGGGTCTATAATCCTTAGAACGACCATTCTACACTAGATTAGCGGTCCTACAGTTAGCACGCCTTTGATACCACCTATGTCACACCCGGTTTTAGAAGGCAAACCGAATGCGAACCATGTACGTGCTAGGATCAGCAATTCACGTACACAGTAGTTACATAACTGGACATCATCACACAGTGCTTAAATAATAACATAAAAGAAGGTATAATATTCGATTACATCATTATGTCCGGGACATCCACATAGTCTTTAACAATTATCAAAGTGCGGAAAAGAAACGTAGACACACATGGCCTACACAGGCAGCCGACTGGGGGTTTGCTGCTAACCCACGCCTAGAACTCATTGTAATCTTGGAACTCCTGGAAGCCTTCCTCCACGGCTTCACCTTCTCCTGAGCAGTGGTTGCAATGCGGACAACCTGGGGGGGGGGGGGTTTGGTGTGTAAAGCAAGGGTGAGTACACATCAACATACTCAGCAATATGTCCTGTTTGGCTATAGTGGACTAGTTTTATGTGGAGTTTATTCAAGCTGTTGCTTTTAGTTGGTCAGGTTATTATTACTAGTAGAAAGCCAAGTTTTAGCATTAACCAAAGTTATTAACCCAATGTAAACTTTCCAAACAGAAAGAATACCACTTACCATTACCCTAGTCATAACCAAAATCTTCATTCTCATCACCACCTGTAAACCATACATCTCTGATGAAGTATCTCTAATCAATGGAGCTCCCTTGGCCGCTCATAACCGCGAGCACGGCTGATATATCAGTTTCATAACACTCTGCAGAGGTTGCGCACTTTACCCACAAGCCGTGATTCCCTCTTGCCTCAGGCCGATCAAACCCTTAAACACTACCATGGTGAATAGGCAGGGTCTCACTACGTAGCCTTTACTAAGATTCCCTGGTGCTGTAGCCGCCCGTTAGGTTTCCTAAATGCACCGCACTCCTCCCCAAGGGGCGAACCAACCTTGGCAGAGCAAGCCGCATACACCAAGCCCCATTAACGGCACGACGGCGAAGTGAACTACACCCCAGTTCCTCTAATTATTTAGCTAAGGGCATCCCACTCCACCCTCATGGTTGCACTGTTTTCCCGGGCGGTCATCCAATGAACTAGTCCTTACGGAGAGGCACTCGAGAAACAGCTCGAGCCCCCTTAAATGTCTCAATACCATCATGATAATCAAAAGGGAAAACAGCGTATCATAGATAATCTCATCATGTATATTGATTAATGTGAAGCACTAGCATATAGCTAAACCAGAATAACCCAACCAAAATAGGTAAACAAGGACAAGATAAACAAAAGCTAGTCAATCCTTAGGTATAAATTGTATATATGCGGGGGGTGAATTATAAGAATGAGTAGGACATAGATAGGTCAAGGGACACTTGCCTTCACCAACCGACTGCTGCTCAGGGTCTTCACCTGCAACTTCTTCGGACTCCACCAACTGATCGTTATCTATACGAGTTCAAGCATACATTCCACAAATTTAATACAAAAGAACAGTACACCACACAATAGAATGTAATAAATAAACAGACGTTCGACGCAGGGCTCACACCTATGACTAAGCGAGAAAGAGAAAGAAATGGTCGAGGCTACGGCCGACGAGCGATCACGTCACACGATTATGAATTACAATACTCGTCTAAACAGAATAGTATTAATTTGGCAATTGAGCTAAGCATAGGATAAAGTCATGTTCCATGTTTAATCATTAGAAGCAGATAAAGGTAAATTAAAAGGATTATCGCGCGGCGAGACACGCGACACAACACTTAAATTGAATTAAGAAATAAACGACTCGTCGAGCGACAGAGTGCGTAACGAGACACTTGCAATAATTATAAAGAGACGTTAAGCGTCGCACGACGAAACGCACGACGGCATACATCAATTTAACTGGATTTAAAACGAAACGTCACGCAACGAAGCGCGCGTCACAGCTTATTAATAAAGATGAATTTAAAATGAATCGTCGCGCAACGAAGCGCGCGACGCTGCACATCGACTAAACTAAAATTAAAATGGATTAAACTGAAAGTCGAACGCCGCGCAACTACAGTCACACGCGCGAGAACATGCTGCGCACGCCGGGGGCATGCGAGGCAGCGCAGGGACACGCAGCCGCGCCGAGGGGAAGGGCACGACCACCGGGGGCATGGGGCGGGGCCGATAGGGCGCACGGCCGCCGGGGCATGAGGCCGCTGGGGCACGGGGGCCGCCAGGGCGCGTGGCCGCCGAGGCACGAGGCCGCCAGCGCTCGCGGGCGTCGGGGCACGTGGCCGCTGGGGGAGCGGGCCCGGGGCCGCGGGACGCGGGGCGCAGGCAAGGCTGCCGGGCCGGGTGAGGCCACGAGGGCGCGGGGGCTAGCCGCCAAGGGCGCAGGCACAGAGCCACCGGGGGCGCGGGGCACGAGGCCACTGGGGGCACGGGCGCAGGGCACCAAGGGCGTGGGGCGTAGGGCACGAGGCTGCCGGGGGTGTGGGCACAGGGTGCTGAGGGCGTAGGGCGCCGAGCTGCCAGGGGCGCACGACAGGGAAACAGGGGGCGCGCAGGGAAGAAGAAAGGGGAGGGGGAGGAGAAGAGAGAGAGGGAGAGGGGAGAGGGAGAGGGAGCTCACCTCGGGGTCCAAATCCGACGATCACCGTCTCCAAAACCGAGGGCACCATAGCGAGAGAGAGAGGTGGAGGAGAGGAGGTTGCTGCGTGGGAAAATCAAGAGAGAGAGGGAGATGGAGGGGAGGGGGCGCGCATGGGGAGGGCACGGGCACCAGGGGCGCACCGGGCCGAGCTGGGCTGGGTCGCGCTGGGTCGCGTCGTGGGGCAAAAACCCACGGCACGCACAACCACCAATTGGAATCCGATCGTGAAACGAAATCCGAAACGAGATGAGACGAACACGCGATTAAACACGACATCAGACAAAAGAAATATGCTTCGGCATGATGCAACACTCATGACAACTTAGGTTTTGTTTACATGTAATACGGACACCAGTCGCTATACTGCTTTGGAATTGGGAAGAAGGAGCAAAACGGGAAGAGAAGAGAGTAACACCTGAATTTGGTAAGTAAAAAGAAGAAAAATTCTACCCCCAAATTCAGGGCGTTACAGTCCCTCAGATCTAGTCTGATAAAGCCACTTGCCGGGATCGAATACCACTTAGCTCACTCGAAGGTGAGTCACAGAGAGAATACAATAGAGCATGAAACCACAAATTAAAGTACTAGAGTTGTTACATAAATCAGAGTTTTAAATAAAAGGGCAATGCCTAGCCCACTACAAGTTCATAAAAAAAGTGCAGCAGATAATCAATAACGTCGAGTGCTGAGGAATAGGGCAATGCCTAGCCCACTACTCCTGATCCTCTCCTGCCGGAGCAGCATTCCACTCAACCATCCAACCCTGGTGGTAGGGTGAAAGGCCAAGTCACACCATCAACCATGTCCAGTAGCGTACCTGCAAAAAATTGTGCCACAAGTAAGGCTGAGTATACTAATACTCAGCTAGACTTACCCGGTGTGAGGAGTCTACTCCTTTACCTCTAGACCATGCAGCTATTTGGCTGAGGGGTTTGGTTTGCCAAAAGCACTAGTTGAGTCTAAAACCAGTTTTAGCTTTTCTAGTTCTAGAATATTTGATTTAGCTAGGTTTGCTTCTTTCTAAGCATACATGGTAGCAAACATTTAGTACAACCAACATGTTATCTCATGTAAAACCTCATTCCACTTTTTACTCAATGTAGTACAAGGGGTCAAGCAGTCTCATTAGCTGCGAGAAGCAGACGATTCGAATCGAGTTTTTAAACCTTGCAAGGTAAACCTAACCACACGACAGGTAGGGGCACTCCATCCCCACACATGTCAACCATCCCCATCGATTCCCTGGCAATAGAACAGGGCTCACGACCTTGGCGTAAAATGCTCCAATTGTCCCCAGCTGCCGCAGTGCAACGGCCGCACTTGTACCCATCATAGATAGCATGGGAGAACCCGTCTCAGGTCCAGTGAGGGGTAAAGTCTACGGGCAGGTTCAATCAGGTACTAGGCTTATCGATTACCATATTTCCCGACATGTGTTTAGTACATTCAAACGCTTGACTCAGGTATCCACACATTGATCCTTAATTCCATTTCCATCTCCTAGACAAGGCATCCACCCTGGATCCAAGTACATAGACCATCATAGATCCCATTATCAAGATGAATACAATCAATGCCTGACCTCGTGCGAGTGCTAGGAAAATCACTCGACTTCTACCGAGATCCTGATTAGCAAGCAGCTACTCGACCAAGCATACTAGTATCCATCTCAAAAGGAATCCTGAGTTCAAGCAACTAAGGGTTTCAAGCAACTCCTACACATAAGTGCACATTACAAGCCTACAAACATTAAGTGTAGTAAAGTAGCATATATAAACGGTTATGCATAAAACCGGGGCTTGCCTTCAAATGCTGGGGCTGCGGAAAAATCCTCCGTGGAAGGCTGTAACACCTTAAAACTAGCAAATGCAAACAACCCTATTTGAATTATTAAATTTCAGTAGAAAGAAAAATAAATACTTATGATAATAAAACGGTAATATAAATAAATTAAACAATTCTTTAATAGATAAAATTTTACCAAGTGGTTGTTGTATTCATTATTGGTGCATGATTTCTTTGTTTGCTAGTGAATTTTAAATTCAATTATTAGAATTCAAAATGATATGAAAAACCACATTTTTATAAAATAATAATGAATTAATGGATAGTAAAGTATTTTGAGGTGTTGATAACATTCTTGAAATTATTCCGTTTCTATGTGAATTCATTTCATAAAATATAATAAGTTGTTTAATAATCAAGTTTCGAATAAATATAAAATTTATTTTTTATATAAATTTATCATACTGTTTATTTATACTTATATATATATTCTGAATTTTTTAGAAAGGAACTTGTATATGAAAAAAAGAAAAAAACAAAAGAAACCAAAAGCTAACCTAACCACATTCGGCCCACTAGGGGCCCATCCTCCCAGCCGCACCCTCCTACCCTAATTGGCCGCGCCGCCCCTGGTCTCCTTCCCTCAAGCCGCCGCCACCCACTCTCCCTCCTCCTCTCTCCTTCCTTGCTCTTCACCGCGCAGTGCCAGGAAGCCGCCCGCAGGAACGCGCCTAGGCAACCACGCCCAGGCGCGATGCCCCGCCCGGCACGCCGAACCGACGCCCGATGCCAGTGCGACGCCGGCCACCTGCGCCCTATCCCAGCGCGCCCGACGCCAGCCCAGGAAGCCGAGCCGCCAGACGCCTCGACACCCCGCAGGAACCGATGCCGCGCCGTTCGTTCTTCATCGCGAGTAAAGGAACTTTACTGCCGCCGTTTCTCCCCCATTGATGGCCATCAATGGCACCATGGCCGGCCACCTCCCTCCCCTTGGTGTCTCTCCCTCTCCCTCCTGCTCTCTATAAAAGCCCGACCACGCCATGGAGCTCTCCCTCCCCAACCGAGCCCTCTCCCTTCCTCCCACAGCCGAGCTCGCCTCTCTCTCTCTCCGTCGCTCTCCTTGTGTTCACACCACATCCGTGCCACGCACTAACCGTCGAGCCCCTGCTCACGCCGTGCCCAGCTCGTCGCCGTGAAGCTCGTCGCCGGACAGTCCACGTCTATCCGCCGTTCGCCAGAGCTCTGCCCGAACGCTCACCGACGATCGCACCGTTCCCTACCCGTCGAACCCCCTGTTCCGCTCCCTGCTCGTCGACGTTCTTCCCTGCGCATGAACGAAAACACAAGGTCGAAGACAACCCCAAAATATTGATTTTCTAAATCATGTTTTGAATTTATTGTGAATTATTGTTGTAATATTGAGATGATGCGATTTGGCGATTCACGTGTATGATTTTAGAGATTTGATGTATACGGGTAGTCAAAATCGAACCCTGCGACAATATTTTAAATATACGTATGATTTTATAATTTTAAAAATGAGTACGGTCACTAGTCACTACCGCAGTGATTTTCATACTAGAAAATGTTTACATATTTGATTTCGCTTTAGTGTGTAGTGTGATAGTTGATTATTATTGGTATAAGTATAATTTTATTGATATAAGAAAAATAGAAGAAATACTAAGCCATGTATTTCTGGTCAAATGAAAATATATATTTTACTATTCATAATAAAAGTATTCATAAGTATAGCACTTAAATTACTTAGAATTAGTAAAGTACTTATTTATGTCATAATGTAACACCCCGGGGCTTTAAGGGACAAATTCGGTTGCATCTCGTACATGCGCCAAAGAAGACAACATATATAATAACAGAGTGTATAGAGATAAATGTCATAATAAAATCAGAGTACTTATTACATAGCGGAAGTCTTACAAAATAAAAGATAAATATAACAGGATCTAAAATCCATCCTTGGTGCTAGAAAGTCAACTGGGAGACGCCACCTAGATCGAATCGAACTCCTCGTTGCATGGCTCCTCTTGAACCACCTGTTCTTCTCCTGTGAGGGGGGGTGTGAGACAGCAAGGGTGAGCTCACACATGTTCATCGCTCAACAAGTTATGGGGAATAATGTGGCATGAACTCACCAAAAATGGGAGTTCATGTGATGTGTAAAGCTGATCAACAATAGGGGTTAAAGCTGAGCATTGTTTTTAAGTAGTTGGTCAAATTTTTATTAACAATTACTAAGTGTAGGTGAATACCAAACCATAACAAATAATAGAACAAAATTAATAAATAATCCCATGCAAATGAAAATGACAAATTGAATTTATGTTCCATAAATTAATCATGTGAGTGTCCGAGCCGCTCATGACCGTGAGCATGGCTAGTATACCAGTTTTACACTCTGCAGAGGTTGCACATCATTACCCACAAGTCATGTTACCCATCTGCCAAGGGGTCATGAATCCCATACACCTCTACCAAGGAAGCGAGGCAGGGTAACACTACGAGGCCTTTACAAAGTTCCACTAGCTTCAGAAAACCTGCTACAGTTTATAGGAAGCTCCAGTGCAGGAATCCCTCTCCTAACCGCCATCGCAGCAAAATCAACCCAAGGATCTCCCTACACTGACCACTCCCCTACTGCCCTTGCCCCTTTCGGGTAAGGTAGTCATCCACTAGCTTTCCTAGTTAATCAGCCAAGGGCGTCCCATTAAACCCTTGTGGTAGCACTGTTTTCCCGGGTGGTTCTCCATGTTCCCATTAACATAATGATCTTATCATGAACATAAATAACATAACAGAATAATAGGAACATGGATATAATGAAATATTAACCCAAAACCACATAATGCAATAGCATAACTACCCAAGTGAATCAGGGGTAAACAAGGTAAACAGGATAAACAGACTAGGGTGACCTATTAGGTCCCATCAAAATTAAACCTATGCATTGAATAGTGATAATAAAGAATATTATTGGGTAACAAAAGTGGATCAAGGGCACAACTTGCCTGACACTTGAGATTCAAGTTACCAGGGTGATTTTTCAGATCCTCGTGACCTCACTACTAGTCATAGCAATACAAACAGACATGGTATAGACAAAATTAACATCACACCAAACATAAGAACATGATGCATAATAATAATCTACGCGTTGCTAAGAGATCGCGGAAACAAGAACCACTAAATTCGGAGTTACAGTTAAGGAGTTATGATTTTATAGAGGATTTATGTGATTAAAATGTTAAACTATATTATAAATTGGTTAATATAAATCATATAAGAGGTTATTCTATAAATAATTATCTCGACTTTTAATCTAAATTATAAATTGACCTTAGATCATATTCTAGTAGATTATAATGATAAGTAGTTTAACGAGACTAACCAACATAAGTTAAATAAAGATCTAAATATAAAAGAACAAGACATGGTATAATAAATATTGTTATTGCATAGTAAATATTTGTATGAGACTAATGCAACTTGAACGAGTCAATTCGGAATTAAAATGGAGGAGTTATGAATTTCCAAAGATTTTATTTATTTGATACAAGATTAATTAAGAGAGAAATTCTATTACGAGTTTCATGCCAAAACATTGTTACTTGGTGATGAAAAATATTAAAATAAAATTATAGGAACCGGAATGGGCTAAAAAGGAATTATAGTGAATTAGTTATGCATTTTCCAAGGTTTTAGAATTATTTTGGCAACAAAATCAATTTTCAAATTAGTTTTATTAATACACCACGATCCTTGGGCTACGTCTACTATTTTAGAAAAGTTTAGGGGGTGTTTCATAAGAATCTAGGCACCAAACCGTGATTAGATTCAATAGGAGAGGGACGACGGGTTGTTTTGTTAAAAGGACAGGGACTCATATGCTAAAACGCTTGAGTGAAGGGGTATGGAAGGTTCACGGACGCAAGATCAACAGCGGACGACGACGATTAGATATTATCTATTATAAAAACGTTACGCGATGACGTCCCTCGGATCAGAGACTGATGGTCCCGATTTTAAGTAGTCGAGGCCCTCGGATCAAAATCGTATGGCTCCATCAACCGAGCGAAGGGGTATGAAGTCTTCTAATCCTAGCTGCATGTCTGAAGATCAACGGCCCACGATGCATCCTCCCCAGATCCAAACCTAGCCATCAATCTCAAATCTAACGGCCAGTGGCCTTTCTCTCCCCTATGTACCCGAGTAGAACGGCGGCGCCGCTCGGGTTTGCGGCGGACCATCGCCGGAGACACGGGATTCGACACACAGGGCACTAATTCCTTCTAATCAAGTCGTTCTATGCAGGACTGGGACTGCGGCAAACTGATTGCAAACGGATTATACCTCGGGTGATTGAACAGGGGGTAGATTCACGAGGACGCGCGGCTCTGAGTTGGTGGCTTCACTACGACGAGGAATCTCCGGGCCACTGCGGCACCCCACTGCCGATTGGACGCAGTGCAAGATCCGCCCAACCCTGGTGGTGCTCCCAAGCGCTTCGTTGCTCGTACATCCGATGCCGAGCAGCAGCTTCAAGGTGGTGACTTGTTTCATCGGCGAGAGGCCTACGACGATGATGGGCAAGATGGCCTAGGAGTTGCGGGGAGGGAAAACCTGTGTCTTATAGTTAGGGAAGCGTGAATTTCGGTGACACTATCCTACCGGTAGGTCCGGGTCCAGACAAGATACCCACGCGAGAACGGCGGGTTTCAGTTCAGCGAGGAAGACCCGTAGTGTTCGCGAGGTAGTTGACGACCTAACAAGGAAACCCCACCGGTCAGTGATCAACGACAAACGGCTATGCGGGTGCGAGCAAGATGGACGACCGATGCAGGGACCCCACATGTCAGCAAGCCAGTGCAGCAGCGCGTCGGTGGGTGGCTGGGCCGAGCGCAGTGGAGGGGAAATGGGCTAGCCAGGGAAGAATGGGCCCAGGTGCATTTTTTTCTCTTTTCTTTTATATTTCCTTTTTTCTTTTTATTTCTAAATTCATAATTATTTGAATCCAAACTAAAATTTGAATATGAGTTTCTCCTTTGAATCAAATGTACACATTCAAATCCTAGTATATAAATAATATATTTTATTATATATATTTTTATACTTATTTTTACTCTCATAATATCTTCTTTCTCCTCTTTTCAAGTTTACAATATTCACTTCAAATACAAATTTTCCTATTTTGAGGTTAAGATTTCCTTGTGAATATAACTTCTATTATTTATTTTTTTCTTGCCATCTATTTATGGGAGGAAATAAATTGTTTCATTAAAAATTCCCTTTCTTATTTTTTATTTTATTTTCATTTATACTTTGAGGTCTCAATTTTAAATTATGACTCTTTTAAAATATTTCAACACATATTCATAAGTATAAAATGCATACAGTGCATCATTTAATGAAAGGAATAGTCGTTTAGTTGAATTGAAAATATTTGTATTACTTCTTTTCTTTAATAATTCTTGGTTTCAAAATTCAGTCCTCAAAATTCAAATATCAAGTATAATTTGAGATTTCTGAATTTACCATTTCATTTCTTCCTATGTTTATTTTATTATTATTATTATTATTATTATTATTTTCTTATACACATTTTGGGACTTACACATAATAACCATGAATATGTTATTAAAAGTCTCATTGAGTAATATACAATTAATTCTTAGTATGTTAATGTCAGAAGAAATATTTACAAACAATTTTTAGTTATAAGTATAAATTTTATTTAGAAAATAAAGGAGAAAACAGAAAGAATAGAGTTTTATAAAGATAGTAAAATAATAGAATTGGTGTTCATATCTTTAAAATGATCACCTATCGGTTTGAATGTAATTTTCTCAACAATTATAGATTTAGTAGTTCCTAATAGAATGATAATCATTTATTATCCCTTCACATAAAACTCATTTAGTCTCATGTTTAAGTACCCATAATCATATGCTTTACAATTGAATTATATCATATGACTTTTCTAATAATAATATAATGGCTTAATTAAGTGCTCACACCGTCATAACTAAAATGATAGTTAATAATATACCAATGAATATAGTATTCATTTTAAATATCTAGGTCATATGTTCCTAAACTAAAGGTAAAGATAATTAATAGATTAATTATCCTTTATCATAATTTATTAGTCAAACCTATTGTCAACTTGTTCATAAGACATTTAGTCAATTTGTTCGAATCATTTAGTTTTTCCTAAAGGGTAAAATAAAGTAATAACTAAAATGTTACTAAATATATTGACTTTGAATATAGCTTTCTTAATAATAATATAAGCCATGTGTTTTCTTAATAAAGATGAAGATAATTATTTGTTTCATTATCTTTCCATATAAAACATGTTTAGGCTTATATATTAGCTTCTCATCAATTAATGTTTAATAATGTGTTTAAATGATGGTTATGCGTTCATTATCTTTTGCATGACAATCCACTTAAAGGCCTATAACCTATTTTTTCATAAAATAGGTGTTTGGTAATAATGATCTTTTCATATCAAACCTATTTAGACTTATATCTTAGTTTATCATAAGTGAATGTTTAACAATGGATTATAATACGTTCCATAACGCTTCTAAAATTAATAACGTGTTTCGTAGCCCATTAACCTTAGATATATAACATATATCTTTCCTTAAAAAGGTTAAAAAGGTTTAATATTGTTATAACGTGTTTTATCGTCTTATAAACCCTTAAACTTAGACATATCACAAATGACGTTTTATAAAACATTAAATTAGTGAACCTAATATATGCATATTTTAATTAAGATATTTTTAAGCTCATGTCTTGTTTTATAAAGTATAGATCACACATCTTTGAAAAGAATACCTACTTATTTTAACCCTTGCGTGTAATGTTTTTGAAAAACGAAGCTCTTTTAGTTAGGCTTTCTTTTAGCTTTATGTATAGTGAATGTTGTATGTTATTGAGTGGTGTTTGTTTCTTCTTGTTTGTTTGTGTGATATTCAGTGGTTGATCTAGTAGTTAAGAATCAAGATCTATTCCTATCCGTGGAAGAACCTCAAGTTTTCAATAAGCAAGGCAAGTGGACTTCTCCCTCTGCATACTCTGTTTGATCCCAAACAATACATTTAATAAAGTTTATTCTTGGATATATGTGCATAATTTGATGGGTTACCTATTCAGATACACCTAACCTTTCCAACCTTATTCCTTGTTAACCTAGGTTTTGATCTAATCAAGTAGCTATGCTATTGCTACAACTTTAACTTTATGATTGTTACTCCAACTGATGATATCAATGTTCCAAATGGTAAGTTACATTATTGTTGTTAATCCAATGATTAAGCAAGATCATATTGTGATAATTGGAACATGGAGTGACCACCCGGGAAAACAGTGCAACCACGAGTGCTATCATGGCTCTGGCTTTGGTAATTAGCTTTATATGCTTAGTGCCTAGCAACCTTATCTGAAATATGGGCAAGAAGGGGAGCGGTGGTGGTGGCAGCCCACGTTAACATAGGGACGTATTCTTGGCTAAGGTACCTCACCCAGGGGGCCTCCACCATCGACCTAAAAACCTTAGCAGGTTGCATTGTATTAAGTGTAATCTGTGAAATCCTCATAGTGGATCCCTAGCCATTCACCTCGGAAGTGTTTACGGGTTTGGCCGACCCAGGCTAGAGGGGATACACGGCTTGTGGGTAAAGTTTACCAACTAAAATGCTTACTGCTCAACCTTAGCCTCACCTTGTTAAACTTGCATTAGTTTTTCCCCACATGCTGAGCCCCGGCCATAAGTGTGCTCACCCTTGCTTAAATTTTGATCAGAAGTTTGTAGATGAAGATATGATGCTGAACTCCATGGATGCTAGTCTAGTGATACCCCCGGTCATCTTCATGTGGATGGATGTCCTTGTTTCACTATACTTTGATGAATAAAGGTTAAGACATTATGTCTGTTCAAAGTGTAATATGTTAATATTATCCTTATTTACGCTTTTATGCATTGTTCTTTTGATATATTACACTTGTAACGTCAACGTATGTGTGGAAATGGATCCCGGCACACATATGCTATACACCCGGCTTTGCCCCTTGGAAACGGGTGTGACAGAAGTGGTATCAAAGCAATGTGACCGTAGGTCGCTAGATTAGTTAGAAATGGAAAGCCCAGTCAGTCTTTCAAAGCCTGATATATTTTCCTCCATAAAAAACTTACTTTATATCAAAACTCGTCTCTTTTATTTTCAACTATTCTTGTCTGATTCTTCGACTATCAGAAGATTCTAATGAGAAGCATTGCAAGATGATCAAGAAAGATTGTGGAACTTGAAGCGTGGTTTGCCAGAAGGAACTCTTTCAAAGCTATTGAAGATGCCTCATTCTCTATCTTACCCTTACCCCACAAGAAGTTTTGTTATGGATCCCCTAGATCTATTACTAGATTTCTTGGTTAGGTTGATTGGATTGTTCTTTAGTATTAAGATTTTCGACTAGATCGGTAAGGGTGATATTATTTTATATTATATTATAGTGGTTTTCTAATCCATAATGATGATATATAACCCTTGACTTCTACTCTTGTTTTCTTGCTATTGTATTGCCACCCTTGCGTAATATCTACCTTGATATATTAAAACTTTGCCTCTCTACTTTTCTCCTTGATAATACTTTCTCCCAAATTCACTTTATATCCCTAGTTGTATCATTTATCCTCACTTTAATAGTTCATGGTTATCTTATTTCACTCTTGGTCATTAACAATAATGTTTTGATCTTGTCTATCTCCTTGTTATTTCTGATCTGATTCCTTGATTTTATAATCTCTTTCTTATTCCAAACCTTGTCCCACCTTTCAAAAAACTATAAGAAATTGTTTTCCTTGGGAAAGATTGTGTGGTAGAACTGCCCGAATTATTCCAACTTAAGTGTCTAAGTCCCGCCTTAGAGGCTAGACCACACTTAAATGGGAATAACTCGTCAATCCCTCGGATCTAGTCCGACGAGGCCACTGACAGGATCAAGTACCATGTACTCACTCGATGGTGAGGCACAGAGCAAATACAATAAAACATAAAACCATACATTAAGGAGTATTAAATTTATTACATAATCATCGGAGTTTTTGCAAAAGTAGTCATCATTGTTCGGATTGCAGCGGAATAAAACTAACAGTAAATAAACAGAGAGATGGGGAAGTCGGTCCCATCACTCCTCATGCTCCTCCTCAGTCGAGGCAGGGTCCCACTCGACTGTCCAACCCGGTGGCAAGATGGACGGCCAAGTCACTCCAGCAACCATGTCCTCCAGAGCACCTGTAAAAAAATTATGCCACAAGCAAGGCTGAGTATACTAATACTCAGCTAGGCTTACCCGGTGTGAGGAGTCTACTCCTTTACCTCTAGACATGCAGCTTTTTGGCTGAGGGGTTTGGTTGCCAAAAGCACTAGCTGAGTTTATAAATCAAGTTTTAGCTTTGTCAAGTTTTAGTGTGACTCTCTTAAGACTAAATGTATACCTATCTAATCATACATGGTATCAGACATTTAGCAATCAACCACTTTTGCCAAGTCATCTCATTTCCACTTGTTACTCAATGTAGCAGCATGGATCAAGCAGTCTCATTAGCTGCGAGAAGTAGACGATTCGAATCGAGTTTTTATCCTTGCAAGGTAAACCTAAACACACGACGTGGTGAGGCACTCCGTCCCCACACACATCAACCGTCCCCATCGATTCCCCGTCAGCAGATCAGGGCTCACCGCCTTGGCGCACAATGCCTCACTGACCCCGACTGCCGTCATGCAGTGACCGCACTTGTACCCACCATAACCGGAATGGGAGACCTGAGAGCACCTAGAGGGGGGGGGGTGAATAGGTGATCTTGTGAAACTTAAACTTATAGCCACAAAAAGTTGTTAAGTGTTAGCACAATAATCGCCAAGTGGCTAGAGAGGAGTCTCAACAAAACACAATACCACAAGAGATCAAACACAGAGATGACACAGTGGTTTATCCCGTGGTTCGGCCAAGACCAACGCTTGCCTACTCCACGTTGTGGCGTCCCAACGGACGAGGGTTGCAATCAACCCCTCTCAAGCGGTCCAAAGACCAACTTGAATACCACGGTGTTTTGTTTTGCCTTTCAATATCCCATTTGCGAGGAATCTCCACAACTTGGAGCCTCTCGCCCTTACACTTGAGATTCACAAGAAATTCAGAGTAAGGGTGGAAAGCAACACACACAAATCCACAGCAAAATGCGCACACACACGGCCAAGAATCGAGCTCAAAAGACTATCTCAAAGTTCTCACTAGAACGGAGCTCGAATCACTGAGAATGACAAACGAATGCGCAAAGACTGAGTGTGGATGATCAAGAATGCTCTAAGGTTGCTTGGTTGTCTTCTCCATGTGCCTAGGGGCCCCTTTTATAGCCCCAAGGCAGCTAGGAGCCGTTGAGAGAAAATCTGGAAGGACAAACTTGCCTTCTGTCGTCGGGTGCACCGGACAGTCCGGTGCACACCGGACACTGTCCGGTGCCCGATTTCCTTCCTAAAATGGCGCTGCCGACCGTTGCAGATCTGGGAGCCGTTGGCGCACCGGACATGTCCGGTGCACACCGGACAGTCCGGTGCCCCCTTCCGACCGTTGGCCCGGCCACGTGTCGCGCGCATATCCCGCGGCCGACCGTTGGCCCGGCCGACCGTTGGCTCACCGGACAGTCCGGTGCACACCGGACAGTCCGGTGAATTTTAGCCGTACGCCGTCGGCGAATTCCCGAGAGCGGCCACTTCACGCCGAGCCAGCCTGGCGCACCGGACACTGTCCGGTGCACCACAGGACAGTCCGGTGCACCCAGACTGGACAGACTTTGGCTGCTCGAGCCATCTCTTTTCCAACTCGATTTTTTCTGTTTCCAGCACTTAGACACAATACATTAGTCCATAAAACAATGTACTAAGTCTGAGAAACATACCTTTATCCTTGATTTGTACTTTGTCCACCATTTTACAATTAGGCACCTGTGTTGGGCACTAAATCACCAAAATACTTAGAAATGGCCCAACGGCACATTTCCCTTTCAATCTCCCCCTTTTTGGTGATTTATGCCAACACAACATAAAGCAAGTAGAACAAGTACAAAAACACTTCAAATAAGAACTCAAATTATTTTGATTCAATTTTGACATATATGGATCACTCTATGCCACCACTTGGTTTGTTTTTGCAAATCAAACTCAAATCTCTATCTCTAAGTCAAACACACATGTTGAAACATAAAGAGAGTCATTCCAAAAGAGATTGATCAAAGATTTCAAAAACTCCCCCTTTTTCCCATAATCAATACTTCTCCCCACAAGAAGCCAACTTTTGATAAGAGAGACAACAAAAGAGTTTTGACAAACAAAAAGCTCTATTCTACTATTTTCAAAATCTCTCAAGTGGTAGCTGATCCATTTATCGCTTTGGCCTTTATTTTCTCCCCCTTTGGCATCAAACACCAAAACGGGATTAATCTTGGCTCTATAACCCCATTGCCTCACCAAAATCTTCAATTAAGAGCAAATGGCAATAAGAGTTCATGAGATGAACTTGGAATACGTTACCCTCTCATCGGAGTGCAGTGGAAGTCTTTCATGGTCCAAGTCCACCTTTTCCCTTTCAATTCTCCTTTGAGACTAAAACAAGCAAACTCAAGCATATGGTTAGTCTCAAAGGGTCAAGTTGTAACACATCTCCCCCTAAAACTGTGCATCATTTTGCCACGGACTTGTGAGGTCTAGGGAGTGTTTGTACAACTTGAGCACCACCATAAGCAACAAAATGCAGAATAAACATGATCAAGGGCATAAACACATATATGCTACAATTCAATCCAAGTTCCGCGAATCTAAGATATTTAGCTCACTACGCAGCCTACAAAAGGTCTTCTCATCTAGAGGCTTGGTAAAGATATCGGCTAGCTGGTTCTCGGTGCTAACATGAAACACTTCGATATCTCCCTTTTGCTGGTGGTCTCTCAAAAAGTGATGCCGGATGTCAATGTGCTTTGTGCGGCTGTGCTCAACAGGATTTTCCGCTATTCGGATAGCACTCTCATTGTCACATAGGAGTGGGACTTTGTTCAGATTGTAGCCAAAGTCCCTGAGGGTTTGCCTCATCCAAAGTAGTTGCGCACAACACTGTCCTGCGGCAACATACTCGGCCTCAGCGGTGGATAGGGCAACGGAGGTTTGTTTCTTAGAGTTCCATGACACCAGGGACCTTCCTAAGAATTGGCACGTCCCTGATGTACTCTTCCTATCGACCTTACATCCAGCATAGTCGGAATCTGAGTACCCAATCAAGTCAAAGTTAGACCCCTTTGGATACCAGATCCCGAAGCAAGGTGTAGCGACTAAATATCGAAGAATTCGCTTCACAGCCACTAAGTGACACTCCTTCGGATCGGATTGAAATCTAGCACACATGCATACGCTAAGCATAATATCCGGTCTACTAGCACATAAATAAAGCAAGGAACCTATCATGGACCGGTATGCTTTTTGATCAACGGACTTACCTCCTTTGTTGAGGTCGGAGTGTCCGTCGGTTCCCATTGGTGTCTTTGCGGGCTTGGCGTCCTTCATCCCAAACCTCTTTAGCAAATCTTGTGTGTACTTTGTTTGGGAGATGAAGGTGCCTTCCTTGAGTTGCTTCACTTGGAACCCAAGGAAGTAGGTCAACTCGCCCATCATCGACATCTCGAATTTCTGCGTCATTACCCTGCTAAACTCTTCACAAGACTTTTGGTTAGTGGAACCAAATATTATGTCGTCGACATAAATTTGGCACACAAAAAGATCACCATCGCAAGTCTTAGTAAAAAGAGTTGGATCGGCTTTCCCAACCTTGAAAGCATTAGCAATTAAAAAGTCTCTAAGGCATTCATACCATGCTCTTGGGGCTTGCTTAAGTCCATAGAGCGCCTTAGAGAGCTTACACACATGGTCGGGGTACCGTTCATCCTCGAAGCCAGGGGGCTGCTCCACGTACACCTCCTCTTTGATCGGCCCGTTGAGGAAAGCGCTCTTCACATCCATTTGGTACAACCTGAAAGAATGGTGAGCGGCATATGCTAGCAAGATACGAATTGATTCTAGCCTAGCCACAGGAGCAAAAGTCTCCTCAAAGTCCAAACCTGCGACTTGGGCATAACCTTTTGCCACAAGTCGAGCCTTGTTCCTCGTCACCACCCCGTGCTCGTCCTGTTTGTTGCGGAACACCCACTTGGTTCCCACAACATTTTGCTTGGGACGAGGCACCAGTGTCCAGACTTCATTGCGCTTGAAGTTGTTGAGTTCCTCCTGCATGGCCAATACCCAATCCGGATCTAGCAAGGCCTCCTCTACCCTGAAAGGCTCAATAGAAGAGACAAAGGAGTAATGCTCACAAAAATTAACTAATCGAGATCGAGTAGTTACTCCCTTGCTAATGTCACCCAAAATTTGGTCGACGGGATGATCCCTTTGAATCACCGCTCGAACTTGGGTTGGAGGTGCCGGTTGCGCTTCTTCCTCCATCACGTGATCATCTTGTGCTCCCCCTTGATCACACGCCTCCTTTTGATGAACCTGTTCATCGTCTTGAGTTGGGGGATGCACCGTTGTTGAGGAAGAAGGTTGATCTCGTTCATCTTGTTCCTGTGGCCGCACTTCTCCAATCGCCATGGTTCGTATAGCGGCCGTCGGAACATCTTCTTCATCTACATCATCACAATCAACAACTTGCTCTCTTGGAGAGCCATTAGTCTCATCAAATACAACGTCGCTAGAGACTTCAATCAAACCCGATGATTTGTTGAAGACCCTATACGCCTTTGTATTTGAATCATAACCTAATAAAAACCCTTCTACAGCTTTGGGAGCAAATTTAGAATTTCTACCCTTCTTCACTAGAATGTAGCACTTGCTCCCAAATACACGAAAGTAAGATACATTGGGTTTGTTACCGGTTAGTAGCTCATACGACGTCTTCTTGAGGAGGCGGTGAAGGTAGACCCTGTTGATGGCGTGGCAAGCCGTGTTCACGGCTTCCGACCAAAAGCACTCAGGGGTCTTGAATTCTCCAAGCATAGTCCTCGCCATATCTATGAGCGTCCTGTTCTTCCTCTCTACCACACCATTTTGCTGAGGTGTGTAGGGAGCGGAGAACTCGTGCTTGATCCCTTCCTCCTCAAGAAACTCCTCCACTTGAAGGTTCTTGAATTCGGACCCGTTGTCGCTCCTTATCTTTTTCACCTTGAGCTCAAACTCATTTTGAGCTCTCCTTAGGAAGCGCTTGAGGGTCCCTTGGGTTTCAGACTTATCCTGCAAAAAGAACACCCAAGTGAAGCGGGAAAAGTCATCAACAATAACTAGACCATACTTACTTCCTCCTATGCTTAGATAGGCGACGGGTCCGAAGAGGTCCATATGCAGCAGCTCCAGAGGTCTTGACGTGGTCATCACATTCTTGCTGTGATGTGCTCCTCCCACTTGTTTACCTGCTTGACAAGCTGCACAAGGTCTATCTTTTTCGAAATAAACATTGGTTAGACCTATCACGTGTTCTCCCTTTAGAAGCTTGTGGAGGTTCTTCATCCCCACATGTGCTAAGCGGCGATGCCACAGCCAGCCCATGCAAGTCTTAGCCATTAAGCATGCATCTAGACCGGCCTCTTCTTTTGCAAAATCAACTAAGTAAAGCATGCCGTCTAGTACACCCTTAAAGGCTAGTGAACCATCACTTCTTCTAATGACAGACACATCTACATTTGTAAAAAGACAATTATATCCCATATTGCATAGTTGACTAACAGATAGCAAATTGTAACCAAGAGACTCAACTAAAAACACATTGGAGATTGAGTGTTCATTAGAAATTGCAATTTTACCTAACCCTTTTACCTTGCCTTGATTCCCATCACCGAATATAATTGAATCTTGGGAATCCTTATTTTTGACGTAGGAGGTGAACATCTTCTTCTCCCCCGTCATATGGTTTGTGCATCCGCTGTCGATAATCCAGCTTGAACCCCCGGATGCATAAACCTGCAAGGCAAATTTAGGCTTGGGTCTTAGGTACCCAACTCATGTTGGGTCCTATAAGGTTAGTGCAAATATCCTTAGGGACCCAAATGCAAGTTTTGTCTCCCTTGCATTTTGCCCCTAACTTCCTAGCAACTATTTTCCTACCCTTTCTACAAATAGCAAAGGAAGCATTTAAAGCACAATAAATTGTAGAAGGTTCATTCACTACTTTCCTAGGAGCATGAATAATATTCTTTCTAGGCACCTGATGAATAACATTTCTCCTAGACATATTTCTACCATGCATATAGGAAGAACTAGAAGCAAACATGGCATGAGAGTCAAAATCATTATAAGCATTATAACTCCTATCATGATACATAAAAGCATGGTTCTTTTTAGTACAACTAACCATAGGAGCCTTCCCTTTCTCCTTGGCGGAGATAGGAGCCTTATGGCTTGTCAAGTCCTTGGCTTCCCTCTTGTAGCCAAGTCCATCCTTAATTGAGGGGTGTCTACCAATCGTGTAGGCATCCCTTGCAAATTTCAGCTTATTAAATTCATTCTTGCTAGTCTTAAGTTGGGCACTAAGACTAGCCACTTCATCATTTAGTTTTGAAATTGAAACTAAGTGTTCACAACAAGCATTAATATCAACATCCTTACACTTAGTGCAAATTTCAACATGTTCAACACAAGAGTTAGATTTACTTGCTACTTCTAGCTTAGCATTTAAATCATTAATTTCACCTTTTAAAGAAGAAATGGTTTCGTTACAAGTAGAAAGTTCACAAGAAAGCATTCCATTTCTTTTAACTTCTAGAGCAAGTGAATTTTGTGCACTAACAAATTTATCATGCTCTTCATATAAAAGATCTTCTTGTTTCTCTAAGATTCTATCCTTTTCATTCAAGGCATCAATCAATTCATTAATCTTAGCTATCTTAGTTCTATCCAATCCCTTGAATAAACTGGAGTAATCTATTTCATCCTCACTAGACTCATCATCACTAGAAGAATCATAAGTATTAGCATTATGATTGATTACCTTCTTCTCCCTTGCCATGAGGCAAGTGTGATGCTCGTTTGGGAAGAGGGCCGATTTGTTGAAGGCAGTGGCGGCGAGTCCTTCGTCGTCGGAGTCGGACGAAGAGCAATCCGAATCCCACTCCTTTCCAAGGTGTGCTTCGCCTTTGGCCTTCTTGTAAACCTTCTTGTTCTCTCTCTTCCCATTTTTCCCTTGCTCCTGGTCACTATCATTTTTGGGACAGTTAGCAATAAAATGACCAACCTTACCACAGTTGAAGCATGAGCGCTTCCCCTTTGTCTTGGTCTTCCTTGGTTGCCCCTTGCGACCATTTAGCGCCGTCTTGAATCTCTTGATGATGAGAGCCATCTCTTCATCATTGAGCCCGGCCGCCTCAACTTGCGCCACCTTGCTGGGTAGCGGCTCCTTGCTCCTTGTTGCCTTGAGAGCGATGGGTTGAGGCTCGTGGATTGGACCGTTCAACGCGTCGTCGACGTATCTCGCCTCCTTGATCATCATCCGCCCGCTTACGAATTTTCCGAGTACCTCCTCGGGCGTCATCATCGTGTACCTGGGATTCTCACGAATATTGTTCACGAGATGAGGATCAAGAACGGTAAAGGACCTTAGCATTAGGCGGACGACGTCGTGGTCCGTCCATCGCGTGCTTCCGTAGTTCCTTATTTTGTTGATGAGGGTCTTGAGCCGGTTGTACGTTTGGGTTGGCTCCTCTCCCCTTATCATGGCGAATCGTCCAAGCTCGCCCTCCACCAACTCCATTTTGGTGAGCATGGTGATGTCATTCCCCTCGTGAGAGATCTTGAGGGTGTCCCATATTTGCTTGGCATTGTCCAAGCCGCTCACCTTGTTGTACTCTTCCCTGCACAAGGACGCTAAGAGAACAGTAGTAGCTTGTGCATTTCTATGGATTTGTTCATTTATGAGCATAGAGTTATCCGAGCTATCAAACTTCATTCCATTCTCTACAATCTCCCAAATGCTTGGACGGAGAGAGAATAAGTGACTACGCATTTTGTGACTCCAAAATCCGTAGTCTTCCCCATCGAAGTGTGGAGGTTTGCCAAGAGGAATGGAAAGCAAATGCAAATTCGAACTATGTTGAATACGAGAATAATCAAATGAAAAGTTCGAATTGACCGTCTTTTTGTAGTCGTTGTCGTCGTCCTTTTGGGAAGAGGAAGATTCGTCGCTGTCGTAGTAGATGATCTCCTTGATGCGTCTTGTCTTCTTCTTCTTCCCTTCTTTGCGTCTGTGCCCCGAGCCTGAGTCGGTAGTCTTGTCGTCCTTTGGTTCGTTGACGAAGGACTCCTTCTCCTTGTCGTTGATCACGATTCCCTTCCCCTTAGGATCCATCTCTTTGGGCGGTTAGTCCCTTTCTTGAAGAGAATGGCTCCGATACCAATTGAGAGCACCTAGAGGGGGGGTGAATAGGTGATCTTGTGAAACTTAAACTTATAGCCACAAAAAGTTGTTAAGTGTTAGCACAATAATCGCCAAGTGGCTAGAGAGGAGTCTCAACAAAACACAATACCACAAGAGATCAAACACAGAGATGACACAGTGGTTTATCCCGTGGTTCGGCCAAGACCAACGCTTGCCTACTCCACGTTGTGGCGTCCCAACGGACGAGGGTTGCAATCAACCCCTCTCAAGCGGTCCAAAGACCAACTTGAATACCACGGTGTTTTGTTTTGCCTTTCAATATCCCGTTTGCGAGGAATCTCCACAACTTGGAGCCTCTCGCCCTTACACTTGAGATTCACAAGAAATTCAGAGTAAGGGAGGAAAGCAACACACACAAATCCACAGCAAAATGCGCACACACACGGCCAAGAATCGAGCTCAAAAGACTATCTCAAAGTTCTCACTAGAACGGAGCTTGAATCACTGAGAATGACAAACGAATGCGCAAAGACTGAGTGTGGATGATCAAGAATGCTCTAAGGTTGCTTGGTTGTCTTCTCCATGTGCCTAGGGGCCCCTTTTATAGCCCCAAGGCAGCTAGGAGCCGTTGAGAGCAAATCTGGAAGGCCAATCTTGCCTTCTGTCGTCGGGTGCACCGGACAGTCCGGTGCACACCGGACACTGTCCGGTGCCCGATTTCCTTCCTAAAATGGCGCTGCCGACCATTGCAGATCTGGGAGCCGTTGGCGCACCGGACATGTCCGGTGCACACCGGACAGTCCGGTGCCCCCTTCCGACCGTTGGCCCGGCCACGTGTCGCGCGCATATCCCGCGGCCGACCGTTGGCCCGGCCGACCGTTGGCTCACCGGACAGTCCGGTGCACACCGGACAGTCCGGTGAATTTTAGCCGTACGCAGTCGGCGAATTCTCGAGAGCGGCCACTTCACGCCGAGCCAGCCTGGCACACCGGACACTGTCCGGTGCACCACCGGACAGTCCGGTGCACCCAGACTGGACAGACTTTGGCTGCTCGAGCCATCTCTTTTCCAACTCGATTTTTTCTGTTTCCAGCACTTAGACACAATACATTAGTCCATAAAACAATGTACTAAGTCTGAGAAACATACCTTTATCCTTGATTTGTACTTTGTCCACCATTTTACAATTAGGCACCTGTGTTGGGCACTAAATCACCAAAATACTTAGAAATGGCCCAAGGGCACATTTCCCTTTCAAGACCACGTCTCAGGTCACGAGAGGGGTAAAGTCCACTGCCAGGTTCAATCAGGTACTAGGCTTACGGATTTACCATATTTCTCGGCATGTGTTTAGTATGTTCAAACGCTTGACACACGGTACCACACCTTAATCCTTATTCCAATTTCCGTCTCGTAGACAACGCGTCCCCATGGACCATTGTCCATAGACTATCATCATTACGATATCAAAAATGGATACAACCACTTCCTGACATCGCACGAGTGCTAGAAAAATCACTCGACTTCTACCGAGATCCTTAATTAATAAAGCAGCTACTCGACCTAGCATACTAGTATCCATCACAAAAAGGATTCCTGAGATCATGCAACTAGGGTTTCAAACAACTCCTACACTTAAGTGCACAATACAAGCCTACAATCATTAAGTGCAGTAAAATAATATATAGAACTGGTTAAGCATAAACCGGGGCTTGCCTTCCAAAGCTGGGGCAGGTAGATCCTCTGGGGCAGGCTGTGGTGCTGGATCCTGGGCTACCTCCTGAGCAACACCTTGCTCCGGCACGAGGACGTACTCTCCGTCAGCGTGGTTGCAATCTATCGAATGCAATGAATAAGAATATGTATGCCATGATTATGTAGGATTAATAACCATTATGCTAAGTGAAGAAAAACTAAGTTAGTTAATAACTTAGGGTTTCCTGGGTATAAGGGGCTCTTAGTGGTTTATGCTTATCAATTTAGGTTTGGGTTTTGTCTAGGGATAAGCACAGTGGATTGAAACTTGGATTTCCCTTAGATGTTTTAGTAGGCATTTAAGGGGTTTTGCTGGTTGGGTTAGGGTAACATTAATCTCCACTATTAATACCCCTTCTTCATTTTCTATTAAGGAATTCTAGTGTGGGTTTGAACTACAACAGTGATTTAACTTTTTCCAAAAATTCCGCAAAAATTACAGTGGGTTACTAGTTGTCACTGTAATCTGTCCTATAAATTTGAGATGGATATTGATTCAGATACTACTTGTGCAAAATTAACAAAGATAAGTTTTAAAAGGGCATTTTACACTATAGCTATGATTTAATTGAGGTTTCTGTACCAAACTTTATTTTTGTCCAGATACATAAGTGATATTAGGCTTCTATGTTAAAAATCACAGAAAAAGGCCTACTGGATATTTAGTTGTGAATTTCTAAAGTTTTATGCCAAAAAGGTGCTTATAACTAACTTGTTATTTGAAAAATATCAAACAACAGATTCCATATTTTTTCTATGTTCATCATAACAAAACATTAGTTATGAATTTTTCAAGTTCTGTTTGGATTGAAAAATCAGATTATTAATAAGGTTTCCTAGAAATCCACTTTGCATCGAGGACCTCGGGTTCTTTCTAAACTAACTCTTTCAGTTATACCCCTGCGCTACTGTTCTCTTGAGTCACTGACAGCGCACAAAACCCCCTGCCCTTTTCTTCTTCTTCCCCATGGTCCCTCCCCTTAAGTAAATAGTAACCATGGAAAAGAAAAGGACGGCGCGGCTTACCGGCGGCGGGAGAGGTCCAGCGAGGGGCGGGGTTGGCTTCGGGAGGTTCTGGCGGTCACAGCGATGTACGGCTCGACGGCGGTGGTGGCCGGAATCGACCGGACCACGTGCGCAGGCGGGTGAACTCGTCGGCGGCGAGAGCTCCGGCCTAACCACGGCGATCTAGTTCAATTAAACGGCACGATGAGCTCTACGGGATGACGTAGAGGCTATGTGTGCAGAGAATCGGAAAATGGTGCAGAGACTTACCCGGTCTACGTTCACCGGCGATCGGGTGAAGCCCGGCGACCGTGGACTGGCTTCTCCGGCGAGGCAAAGTCCAATTCCTTGCTTGGGGAGCTTCACCGAGGCATGCACCGTCTACTCTGAGGGTTGGGCGCGGCTGGGAGAGGCTCTGCTGGCCGGTCTACGGTGGTGGGGGTTCGATTGGCCGCGGGCACGCCGTGCACGGGGCAATGCCGGTGATCTGGTGCTCCGGTGAGGTCGAGCGTGTGTGGAGGAGTACGGTCGAAGTCCCTGGGGGCTTTATAGGTGCGGGCGCAGGCAACGGCGCCGGCTCGACTTTGGCGCGACGCGGGGCATGCGGGGGCGCGCATCGGGCGTGCTCTGGCGAGCTCAGAGCGCGTCGAACACGTGGCTCTTTGCTTCTGCCCTTGTTCTTCCCTCTGTTGAGCGGCCAAAACGTGCGTATCTTGCCCTAAGACCTATGAGAGATCTCTTCCCTGCACCTAGAGCTACCTAGTTCATGTGAGTTCCAAGGGTAGATGTGGTCGGGTTAGAGAGATACGGGGGTGGGAAGTTGGCTATGTCAGAGCTGTCCAAACCGAGACAAAACTTGTGCCAAGTCGTGTCAAACAACTTAGGGTTGGGTTCAAACTTTTCCAGGGTATTCTAGATGTATTTTGGCGCCACTTTGTCAATTGGGTTTGAAGTTTGAATGAGGGTGAACATGTTTGATCTTTGGCCAAAGGTTGGTTTTGGACTTAGACAAATTCTGATTTTTCTTTCATGCTCACCCCTTTGGTGAACCTTTTGGGTTTTTTCTGAAATCTTTTTGGGGTTACTTCCTTACTATTATTTGTAGGGTATTAAATGTACTACCACTTTTATAATTGGCCCAAGTCATGATCATGTGGTTTTCATAACCTTTTGGTCACACTTACTTATAGTGCCCAATTGTCCAAGGGGTTTGCATTAGGGTTTTGGGCAATTTCTCCCCTTCATACTTGCATAACAAGCCAAGGCATAACATCTAAGGTGGGTTGCACTTCTTTAGGGTCTTTGATTTCCATGTTTGAAGTCCTTCACTCAAGTTAAACCACATGTGATGATGGCTTTACTTGTGTAGTGTTGAGTGAACATTCTAAGTAACACCTGGGGTGTTACATCCCTCCCCCCTTAAAGGAATCTCGTCCTGAGATTTTAGGTGGAGTCCTTTGGAGGGGTGCCATGAAGGTGTGCTGGTGTGTGGTTTCTTCCTTTATCCGAGTTTCTCTAGTTAACTGCTCTTCGAATGTCATCCTCTTTGCAACTTTAGAAGGAAGTCCTTCTTACGTTATTTTCAAAACTTACTATACCTTTACCATCTAAGTTTTTCTTATATTTAGATTCAAAGGGCAGGTGGGGGTGCGGTTTTGGGTTACGTACCGACTCCTTTGGGCAGAAAGTCGGGGAAGCGAGAGCGTAGAAAATCCTCGGTCTCCCATGTAGCTTCTTCCACTGAATGGTGACTCCACTGAACCTTATAGATTCTGATCGACCTTGCCCGCGTTGATCTCTCCTTCTCATCCAATACCTTGACGGGGTGCTCTTTATAAGACAAGTCTGGTTCTATCTCAATTTCTGGTTCAGTTAGCACCTCCGTGGGTAAGTGGACACATTTCCGTAGTTGAGACACATGGAACACATCATGAACTGCTGACATGTGGGGTGGCAACTTCAATTGATATGCTACAGGTCCATAAGTTTCTTTGATCTCATAGGGTCCAATGTAGCGAGGAGCTAACTTGCCCTTGATTCCAAATCTCTGGATACCTTTGGTGGGTGACACTTTAAGGTAAACATGATCTCCCACTTCAAACTGCAGAGGGTTCCTTCTCTTGTCATGATAGCTCTTTTGCCTGGCCTGGGCAGCTTCTAAATTCCTCTTAATGACTCTGACCTTTTCCTCTGCTTCAAGTACCAAGTCTGGTCCAAAAATTTCCCTTTCTCCTGCTTGAGACCAATTCAGCGGGGTTCTACACCTTCTCCCATACAAGGCTTCAAAAGGTGCCATCTTCAAACTAGACTGGTAGCTGTTATAATAAGAGAACTCTGCCAATGAAAGACACTTGTCCCAATCCTTTCCATAGTGTAGCACACATGCCCTTAACATGTCTTCCAAAATCTAATTCACCCTTTCTATCTGACCATCTGTTTGGGGATGGTATGCTGAGCTTCTTATTACATGGGTCCCAAGTGATTCCTGTAATTGCTCCCAAAATCGTGCCACGAATGGTGCTCCTCTGTCCAATACCACAGTCCTTGGTATTCCATGCAAGCGAATTATCTGGTCAATGTAGATTCCTGCATACTTCTCTGTCCTGTGGGTGGTGTGTACCGGCAAGAAATGAGCTGTCTTGGTCAATCTGTCCACAATGACCCAAATGGAATCATGGTGCCGGGAGGTATTGGGCAATCCCACGATAAAATCCATGCAAATGTCCTCCCATTTCCAAGATGGTATGGGAAGGGGTTGCAAAGAGCCTGCTACCTTCAAATGACTGGCCTTGATTTTTGGCAGGTGTCACATTCAGATATATACTTGGCAATTTCCCTCTTCATTCTGGTCCACCAGTACAAAGATTTAAGGTCATGGTACATCTTATTGCTGCCGGGGTGCATGGAGAATTTTGAAAGGTGAGCTTCATCCAATATCTTCTTTCTGAGCTCAGGGTCCTTGGGAACAACCAATCGGTCTCCAAACCATAGGATTCCCTTGCTGTCCTTACAGAAGCATTTGTATTTTTCTGCCTTCTGCTTGATCATTTCCTTAATGACCTGAACACCCATGTCACCAATCAGTGCCATGACTATTTTCTCTTGTAAGGTGGGCTCCACTGAAATATAATTTAAAGCACCGGAGGAAACAACTTCTAGGTTTAGTTTGCACATCTCATCACATAGGGTGGTGACTCTTGCATCCATGTTCATACAATTGCACTGGGCTTTCCTGCTCAAAGCATCTGCCACAACATTGGCCTTGCCAGGATGGTAATGCACCTCCAAATCATAGTCCTTGATTAGCTCTAACCATCTCCACTGTCTCATATTAAGATCAGCCTGAGTGAAAATGTACTTGAGACTCTTATGATCAGTGTAAATGTTACAGTGAGCTCCCATCAAGTAATGTCTCCATATCTTGAGAGCATGAACCACAGCTGCTAACTCCAGATCATGTGTGGGGTAGTTATGCTCATGGGGTCTAAGTGCTCGGGAGGCATAAGCAATGACTCGGTTGTCCTGCATTAAGACACATCCCAAACTCGTATCGGAAGCATCGCAATAAACTTCAAAGGGCTTGGTGTTGTCAGGTTGAGCTAGCACTGGTGCTGTGGTCAAGTGTTGCCTTAGTGTATGAAAGGCATCCTCACACTTTTGGCTCCAATCATATTTGACTCCTTTCTTCAACAGTTCAGTCATTAGCTTGGCAATTCTGGAGAAATCCGGAATAAATCATCGATAATACCCTGCCAATCCTAGAAAACTCTGAATCTGTCTCACTATGGTAGGAGGTTTACAATCCATCACTTCTTGCACCTTCTCAGGATCAACTGATATCCCATCCTGAGAAATCGTGTGGCCCAGAAATTTTATCTCCTTCAGCCAGAAATCACATTTGGACAATTTAGCATAAAGACAATGATCACGCAGTCGCTGAAGCACGATGTGTAGATGCTCAGTATGCTCGTCTTCATTCTTGGAATAGACCAGAATATCATCAATGAAAACCACCACAAATTTGTCCAGCTCTAGCATGAATACCGAGTTCATTAGGTACATGAAATAAGCCGGGGCATTGGTCAGCCCAAAAGACATCACCAAAAACTCATAGAGCCCATATCTGGTGGAGAAAGCCGTCTTCGGAATATCACTGGCACGGATCTTGATTTGATGGTAGCCCGAGCGAAGGTCTATCTTGGAGAACACTTTGGCTCCCACCAACTGATCAAACAAAACATCAATGTGGGGCAGTGGGTATTTGTTCTTGATGGTCACCGCATTGAGAGGGCGGTAATCGACACACATTCTCAGACTTTCATCCTTCTTCTTTACAACAAGGCTGGGCATCCCCATGGCGAAGTACTTGGGCGAATAAATCCTTTGCCCAACAACTCTTGAAGTTGCTTTTTCAATTCTGCCAATTCCGCTGGAGGCATCCTATAAGGCCTCTTGGATATAGGAGCAGTCTAGGTTGCAATTCAATTGCAAACTCTATGTCTCTATCGGGTGGCATCCCTAGCAATTCTTCCGGAAAAACATCTGGGTAGTCACAGACCACAGGGATTCTCTCAACCGGGTACTCTATCATAGTGAATGCATAGGAGCGGGTACAACCCTGATCGGGCAAATACAACGTGGTTTCACCACAAGTCGGCGAGTGCACCTCAATGGCCATAGCTGCAATATCGATTACTGCCTGATGCCTTGTTAACCAGTAAGTTCCCAATATGATATCCACGCTATCTAGACCCAATATGAGGAGGGTGCTTTTAATTATCAGACTACCAAACCTTATAGGCACATGTCTGTTGATTTGATAGGTGGCAACCCTGCCTCCTGGTGTGGAAATTGTAATACCCCCATTGGTGTGGTGAAAAGGTAATTGGCACTTGGCACTAAATTTGGCACTGTTAAAACTATGTGATGCACCAGAATCAAAAAGAATAATAGCAGGATAATTCAAAACTGAAAAGATACCAGTCATGACGGGTGCTCCCTCTGGAATGTCAGCCATGGTGGTGAAGTTCAGTTTGCCTTGCCTCACTTGCACCTTCTACCTCTTGCCTTGGTTCTGGGTGGCATTCTGCCCCTGCCGCTGCTGGTTTCTGGGGCAATTCTTGGCATAATGTCCGGTGTTACCACAAGTGAAACACTTGTTGTCATTGGCCTGGCGGTACTGCTGTTGTGGCTGATTGTTCCTCTGAACTGGAAACTGGGTGCGGTTGGGTGCCTGCTGCTGCTGTGGTCGGATCACCCAACATCCTTGCTGCTGCTGAGGTCCCCTGTTTTGAGTGTCAGAGACAATCCTGAAGCGCTGCGGCTGAGCTGAAGGTCCTGCCACAGGGGTCTTCCTCTTCTTCTCTGCCTGCTGAGCTGTAATGCAATCCTCCTGGGAGATGGCCATGTTGACTAACTCATTATAGCTGTTGGCCCTGACTGTGTTGAGACGGTCGCGGAGCTTAGTGCTAAGCCCCCTCCTGAACCTGTCCCTCTTCTTCTCATCGGTGTCTGCATGATATCCGGCATACTGGCATAGGTCATTGAAGGCCTGAGCATACTGTAACACTATCCGGTTTCCCTGAGTGAGTGCCAGGAACTCATTGAGCTTGCAGTCCATAATGCCTGCTGGTATATGGTGCCCCCTGAAGGCTGCCTTGAACTCTCTCCAATCCACTTCATGGTCAACTGGCTGCATAGCAAGAAAGTGGTCCCACCACGTCCGCGCGGGTCCACGAAGCTGCTGGGTGGCGAACCTGACCTTAGTCACCTCTGAACAAACTCCATTGAGTAGTGGGAATTTGGACTCCACTACCCTCAGCCATACATCAGCATCAAGTGGGTCATCTGCCCTGGTGAACAAAGGTGGCTGGGTACTGAGGAACTCCTGATAAGTGGCTGCCGCCGGGTGACGCTGATGATCACCACCACCATAATGCTGAGGTGGCGGTTGACGCTGCACCAACTGTCGCAGAATCTCGTTCTGCTGAGCCATCAGCTCTTGCAGAGTGGGAGGCGGTGGCGGTGGTGGAGGAATGAGCTCATTATGTCCACGACGCGCTCTTCCTGCCATCTGAAAAATCAAGGATGGTCTCAATATCACATTGTTGAAGTCAGAGTTCATACATGGTGAGAGATCTGAAAGGGTAAGACCAATGTTTTCTTGCATAATTCATAAAAGATACCAGGTGTCATAAACTTTTCTTCTTAATTTAATACTGACATCATTCATCATCCATATTTCCAAAAGAGGTTGTCATGACTACATCAATAACTCAAAAGACTCAACTCTATCTAGCCTAGTACCCCAAGGGTGCAAAAGCTAAACTAGCCTCGAGGAGTCCTACTGTCACAGACTTCTAACTCTATCTCTGCGACCTAGTGAGCAAACGAGGCAATGCTCGACTCGGGGGAAGGTGGTCTCCCTGAGCCAGCAGTGTCCAAGCTGGAGGCAGGCTCCTCTCCTCCCTCGATGTCGACATCCTCGTTGGCCTCCATGTCCTGGATCTCCTGGTGGTGCAAATCCAAATGATGGTTAGCCTCCTCAAGCTGCTGCTGGGTGTTGATAAGCTGATCCTCGAGAACCTCGATGGTGTTCTCCCTGGTTCCCACTAGCTCCTCAAGCTCGTGGATCTCATCTGACAACTGCTCCACTTGTAGATATTTTTCCACCATCTGAGTGGATAGGTCAACCACAAGTTCCTCTCTGTTATCCAAAGTGATCTTGGTTGCCTCCAACAATGCCATCAGATGGGACATTGCTTCTCCACGCATCACTTGCAGACGATACAGGGCATTCAAGCACCACACCGTCAAGTGAGTAGTCTGGCCTGGGTAGATAGCCCAAATATCCTTGGCATGCTCCACTCGATCCTTCCACATTGGGTCGTCCTCCTTTTCCGTAGGGAACAAACCAATGGGGTGAGTGGACAGCTCCAAGGGGTGGAATCCGCAGAAGGTGGTCAGTCCGTGGAGAGCAATCGCCTCGATAGTGTGGCGGAACCGCCCGAATTATTCCAACTTAAGTGCCTAAGTCCCGCCTTAGAGGCTAGACCACACTTAAATAGGAATAAACCGTCAGTCCCCCGGATCTAGTCCGATAAAGCCACTTAACCAGGATCGAATACCACTAGCTCACACGAAGGTGAGGCACAGAGAAATACAATAAAACATAATACCACAAATTTAATAAGTATCATTAGTGATTACATTATCGGAGTTACAGAAATAATAACCATAAATTTTAATGCAGCGGAAATAACTAACGGAGAAAACCGAGTAACATGGCGAAGCCTGGCCACGCTACTCCTCCTGGTCCTCTCCTGCGGAAGCAGTAACCCACTCGACCATCAATCCCGGTGGCAGGGATGAAAGCTAAGTCACACCAACAATCAATCATCCTAAGGAGTACCTGCAAAAATTGTGCCACAAGCAAGGCTGAGTATACTAATACTCAGCTAGACTTACCCGGTGTGAGGAGTCTACTCCTCTACCTCTAGACATGCAGCTGTTTGGCTATGGGTTTGGTTGCCAAAAGCACTAGCTGAGTTTATAAATCAAGTTTTAGCTTTGTCAAATTTTAGTGTGACTCTCTTAAGACTAGATGTGTACTATCTACTCATTCATGGTAGCAAGCAAATTTAGCAATCAATATCTTTTGTCAAATCATCATATTTCCACTTGTTACTCAATGTAGCAGCATGGATCAAGCAGTCTCATTAGCTGCGAGAAACAGACGATTCGAATCGAGTTTTTAAACCTTGCAAGGTAAACCTAAACACACAATGTGGCGAGGCACTCCGTCCCCACACACATCAACCGTCCCCATCGATTCCCCGTCAGCAGATCAGGGCTCACTGCCTTGGCATACAATGCCTCACTGACCCCGTCTGCCGTCGTGCAGTGACCGCACTTGTACCCACCATAACCGGAATAGGAGACCACGTCTCAGGTCGTTTGAGGGGTAAAGTCCACTGCCAGGTTCAATCAGGTACTAGGATTACCGATTTACCATATTTCTCGGCATGTGCTTAATACGTTCAAACGCTTGACTCACGGTACCACACCTTAATCCTTATTCCGATTTTTATCCCGTAGACAACCAATCCCCATGGATTGTTGTCCACAATCAATCATCATTATGATAAGAAAGTGGATACAACCAATTCCTGACCTTGCGCGAGTGCTAGAAAAATCACTCGACTTCTACCGAGATCCCTAATTAGTAAAGCAGCTACTCGACCTAGCATACTAGTATCCATCATAAAAGGATTCCTGAGATCATGCAACTAGGGTTTCAAACAACTCCTACACTTAAGTGCACTTTCAATCCTACAATCATTAAGTGTAGTAAAATAGCATAATAAACAGGTTATGCATAAAACCGGGGCTTGCCTTTAATTTAACACTTAGATAGTGTTTGCTGGGGGTACTCGCTTGGCTAGCATCCACTGGTTATGTCCATCCTTCCTTGGGTCGTCTACCGACTGCATCTTGTGGTTGGCACCACATCACTTGCTCGATCATCATCTCGCGGTCCTAAATGAGATGCAAGATGCATATGTATGAATATAATGAAAGTAACACAAGATATACAAAGACACAGTGGCGAAGTAAACATTAAATGGGAAGACACCGGAAACAACCATACGCTAGCATTAGTTATCTACACGTTATCGGCGTCCAACATTAACACCTTTAAAAAACAACATTTTATTTATTTACACAACACAACTACGACATCACAAGTACGCGCATTTTGTTTGTTTGGATACGGCTTTTCATTAGTTCTCCTATTGATCGCACACAAGCATCACCGACAACACAAATTCAATAGAGGACATAAGCGTCAATATCTATGGAACTCCTATATCGCAATCACTAGAGAAAGGAACATATAAAACAAGACACACATGTCATCTCTAGCTTAACCATGGCAAGTCTACATTACTTAAGAGCAAACCAAACATTTTTAGCGACAAGGGTGAACTAAACAATCAAAAGTGCACTAGCAGAATTTTTGGACAACAATACAGCAGTCATTTGTTTCAGTCATAACTCACAAGATATTTAACCAAACATAGTAAACTAGGACTTTCTAGAAAGCTTGAAAAATGATTTACAACTTTGGTATTGTTATCACAGCATGATTAAACACTTAGCAAAGTCAAAAGGTGTTAACACAACAGCGCTGTCCAGATTTGGACAGATTCAGACTTGTGATTTTAAAAATTCATAACTGAAGATTCAGACATCCAAACAAAGTGATCTTAGACTTTCTGGAAAGCTAATTAAATGTTCTACAAATTATTTATAAACATCACTGGCTGGTTTAACATGTATCAAGGGCAAAATACACTATGAAGGCTGTGCTGTCCAGAACTGGACAGATTCAGTCTTCACACTTTAAACATCCATAACTTAATCTTCAGAGCACCAAAAATAGTGATCCAAGACTTTTTAGAAAGCTTGGCAAAAGCACTACATAACTTTTATAATCACCAAGAAGTGATTCAATGTTTAACTGAATCAAACAACACAGTTTTCGAAACTTGTTCTGACGGTGGACAGAACACAGCAAGCAGTTTGTAAAATCCATAACTCCTAAACTGTCAGGCCTATGGTTATGAAATTTTAACACAAGCAACATAACAGAAACATCTACAACTTTCTTATAACGACCATGAACTGATTGCAAAATTAAATTGAGCAAACAATACAGTTTCTGAAATCTGTACAGAATTTGGACAGATTCAGTTACTGAATTTGTAAAAAGAATAACTCCTAAACGATCAGACCTATGGCTGTCAAATTTTAACACCAGCAATATAATAAAGTTATCTACCACTTTTCTATAGCACATATCTGTAGAAAACATGATTTAATTCATCAAACAAACAGCACAACAAAAACAGTGCGGGCAGTCCAAAACAGCAATTAATAACTTTCAGCTTCTATATAATTCAAGAATTGCCATGTTTTAGAGACCTCAATCATTCTAACACTTTAACATTCGTTAGAGTTAAAATAATAAAATGAGGACTAACAAGTAGACTTACTAATTCTTATCCGTGTCATTTTGAACACTAGAAGTACCATATTTAATTAACAACACATTCTCCCCGATAATCGATATCGAAGTGTTGTTCACACAATAATTTGCATTTTAACTTAGACCTCACATGAGCACTAATACTTTTCATCCGCGACCATAACCATACGTATTTAGACTACAACAAGCAAATCATCGTGACCACGAGCTTAACTAAAGTCATCTAACAAGTTGGTTAACCAGTATAAAACTTAGCAAGTATTTTAGACTTTGCAACTCAAAAACAGAGGTGGGAGCAGTTAATTAGTTTTTCTTAACCATTTTCTCAACTTAAACTGGACAACACACAAGTCACTTAAAACACCATATTTTAGGAGACCTCACATGTCGAGCATCAATTTATAACCTAAGTGACTCAACCTCTATCACGCTTGACAACTACCACATCACCCGATTTATCTATTTGGAACATCGCCTGCTTAGCGTGCTACTAGTACCCCGTATTTTGACTCGACATAAAAACATAGAGGAAGCGATGACTACTTCGGCATGTCACCACCTCACTACACAAGCTAAAATTATTATTACTTAACCACACGCCTAGATAAGCATGATTTCAATTCAACTTGCCCATATTTTAAATCTCGGCATAAGCTTGGCTATTGGCTAACGAAGTGACTATTTTCTAATTACCAACATACACTCCTTTCACCATTTGTGGATACATGCACGACACACGGCTATTGTAATACATCACAAGTACATACAACCCCATCAGTAAAGCACCAGCACATTTCCAAAAATTCCCCGAGACTATGACGACAAGGCATCGATCCGCCATACAACAAAAATCATGACGAAGACGATAGGTGCTATCAACTAATCGTTTAAAAATATTAGACTTACTTCTCTCTTTGCCACTACTCCACTCTTTAGTCACATGACCATCATGTGCATCCTTTATTCGATTATACGACAGCAACATAAACGTTGTGTTATACAGTACATACATCTTTCCTCGTCGCAAGTATAACCACATTACCGCATATACCCGCACACCTCAATCAAATACCTTACGCCACCACCACTATAATACACCACGGCACACACGCACATACGTGTCCCCAAAATACGCACAAGACATCAACCACACCGGTGACTCCAACAGGATTTATCATATTCCCCATTCGCCTTGACTATCACAATCGCCGATCATAAGCATAAAACAAATATACTTTTCACGTAGACACCTATCGATGCATTCCCCAACACATAATCCACATTTTGTAACCTATTCTTCACATCTAACAACACATCACATATATTCCTATCGAATATAAAAACATCCGAGTTCTTCTCTACTTCTTTTTCTTTCGTCGCAACTTCAATCCATACCAATAAAAATTTTACACCTATACACACATGCACAACATCGACCAAAACATAATTAGACAACTACAAATCGCATACATCACATAACCTTTTGTTCTCCAATCGCAAACGCGATCCTACCAATGCGCATAACCGAAACATTTTACACACATCCATTCAAATCAATTAAACGAGACGATCGAGAGCGACATGCATTGGCTCACCATAAACAAACCCAATCGGTGTTTGTGAGGATGGTGGCGATTCTGATTTGTGCATCGCTACGAACATCGACGAGCGTCGAGCGGCTTGCCTTCTCCACGCAAAACACGGGGTGCCTCTCCTCCACAAAACAAAAACAAAACAACACACATACACAATTAATCATATGAAAATAACACCGATGCGGAATCGAACAAGGAGCGTCGCGGTCTCACCGTGGTGAACGACGTCCATGTTTGGGGCTAAGCAAAAACAGCAAATACCCGACGAGCGCCGATGGTGCTGTGACAACATATCTTCCTCGCAGGCATTATGTCGAACACCTCGCGCACATCGGAAAGGAGCGAGGGAAGGGTGTTGTCCTTGCTGCTAGTCGCTGGGGACAGAGAGAAGGCAAGGAGAGGTGTCGTGAGCACATGAGATCGTCGCACGGGAGCAGAGGGGAAAAATGGAGCAGGGGCGCTGCAGGGAGGGCACGGCTGCTGCTTGGCGCCATGGACAGCAGAGAGAGGAAGTGCGCCATGGTGATTTGCTGCTGCTCGCCTGGAGCAGGAAGATGAACGTCGCTATCTATTTGGGAAGGAGAGGGGGTCGGACATTGTGCAGGGCGCCGGCCATGGCTGGCCGAGGGTGGAAGGGAGAGCTGCTGCTCCCTGCACTGAACCAGATCGAAGGGAAGCTCGACGTGTGTTGCAGGAGATGGCCAGCTGGAGCAGAGGGGCCCGCGGCCAAGGGGAGGAGCAGGCCTGGGCGCCATGGAGAGGAGCACGGCTCCCTGCTGCTGCGCCAGGAACAGAGAAGGAAGAAGGTTGTGCGTGAGAGAAAAAGAAAGGGGAGAAGAGAGAGTGGCAGCTAGGGAAAATAGAGGGGTGGGAGTGGAAAATTTCCAAGTGAGCACCCCTATTTATAGAAGCAGCCCTAGGGTTAGGGTTTTCCTAGTGGGCCAAATGGGCTGGGTTGGGCCTGGCCCAAAACACGTACTCGGGTCGCGCTAATTTATTTTCCCGAATAAAAATGCTCCCGCGGAATTCATTTGTACGCAAAACAGCGTGAACTAGAGTTCGAACGAATGGACGGTTGCGCGATTAATTCGGCCGAGAGTTTGATCTGATTTCGCTCGAAATAAATCCCTACGCATGATTCGAAAATAAATCGTCTTGAGAAAAGACCGGCTTTCGGATTTTTAGTCTGAGAAGGTGAATCGTGGCATTTTAAAATCGCTGTCGATACGGGGTTTTGAGTTTGGTTCGGACATGAGATATTTGGCCGAGTCGGATAAAATTGATTAGAGGACGACATATTGAGCATTCTGTTTGAGAGTATGGAGTCGGATTAATTTTTTGGACATAGATCGACATCGAGAAATCGGAGTCGGACATAGCTCGACTAGTAGCTGTCGAGCGTTTGATTAAATGAGCTTTAGACGAGTTTGATAAATTGAGAATGATTATCGAGTTCGCATTCGTTCCGAGAAATAAAAGTTTTAACAGGCTCCAAATTTGGCCTTCTGTGAGATTGAATAATTCCGAATTCGGTGAAATGTGAATGAATAATCTGGATAGTCAGAGACATACGCGAGCGAGAAATAGAAATTTTCACTAAGCATCCGAGATTAGGATAATTCTTTTGACATAACCTGAAATAGACACCTGGGGTGTCACAGCCTTCCCCCCTTAAAAAGAATCTCGTCCCAAGATTCGAATGAGGATCTTCAAGTGTGGAGAAGCATGTAACTCCGAGGCTGGAGATGGATGCAAATTTATGAGATGTGATTTGACAAGATACTGAAGATAGATTTGGTTAGAATATCACGGCATGTTGAGACAAAATGCATCGATCACTCTGAGAGAATGTTCATAAAAGACAGCACATCGGTATAGTCTCGCAATGGATCACAACTATTAACCACGATACCAGCGCGTGCTGAGCAGCTCAACCATGTGTGCACCATAGTAGGCTCTCGGTTTCGTCGTGGCACCATCAGTCGTTAGTCATGACACCATTACCAAACGTAACCAATAAAAAATTTACTTGGCATAATTAGATGGAGCCTATGAGAGTATGGCTCAGAAAATGTGACTGAAGTTGAAGCAAAGATTGTTGGCAAAAGAGCATCAGATGAGAATTTTTATTTAACTCAGAGAACCATTTTATGATCAACATGGAGATTATCAGATCAGATATTAGCATGAGATTTGATATGAGGATGAACCGACCATGAGATCAAAATAGATTGTTGAGCTTTTAGAGCCATGAGAGAACCAAGGACAACAATGAAATCCATGGAACTAAATGGATACACTGATTAGAGATAAGTTGATAAAATAACGTCATGATCCTTGGAGAAAGAGTATGAGAATGATTAGAATGAGAGATTTAGGCAAGATCAACATCCGATACTTGAGAACAGGTTACAACAGATAACCGGATAACGAGGCAGAATCATTAAGGGATCCAGAGATTCGGATGATAAAGCCACCACATAATTGACAAGGAAAAAGATCACCAGATCCATGCGAATGGAGAGGTAGGCAACAAGATCAGCTGGATGATAAACATGATTGCTATGAAGTTTTAGGGGCAAGGATTTATGGAAAGAAACATGGCTTGGTCATGGTTTGCGCAACTAGACACCAAACGATGTTTTTTTTGACAAAACCACGTGCACAAGGAAGTTCTGGTTTGGCAAGCGGTTAAGCTATGGGGGTCTACAAGTTGTGCAGGTGCAATTTCAATAGTGCAACACATAAGGGCTAGAAAATGCCAACACAAGCATAATTTTTTTTTTAAAAAAGGAGGTATCACTTGCTAACTCAAGGTTGTTTGGATGGGGGTCTTTTTATGAACAGAACAAGCAACAAAACTTTTTTTTGCAAAAAGGGTTGAACATTTACAATACCACCTAGATAGCAAGGCAAGCGAAACACATAACACAACCTAGCAAGACTTCCTAATCTGACACGAGGTAAAGCATTTCTTACATAGCAGTACATCACATTATTCCCAAGTTTTTATTGTTGGAATAAAGGTGAGAGAAGCATGTTAGTGCACAAGAGACAATTATGCGACAATCATGATGCATGCTCATTCTAGTCGTCTTCTCAGACCTAACTAATTTTCGGGTGCTTCTACAACATGCTTATTAATAGTAGTAGTAGCCTTTATGACCTATATAAATAGCCACCTAGCTACCGATCTATTTCTTAAGGCTTCACGTCCTAAGTCTATCCTTATCGCCCTGATATCTATCCAACATTGGTTTCTAAGCAAGTTTTACTTTTAAAAAGTTGATATTCATGACTTATTGACTTCTCTGTAATGGTATTAGCTCCGATACCAGCTGTGGCGGAACCGCCCGAATTATTCCAACTTAAGTGCCTAAGTCCCGCCTTAGAGGCTAGACCACACTTAAATAGGAATAAACCGTTAGTCCCCCGGATCTAGTCCGATAAAGCCACTTAACCAGGATCGAATACCACTAGCTCACACGAAGGTGAGGCATAGAGAAATACAATAAAACATAATACCACAAATTTAATAAGTATCATTAGTGATTACATTATCGGAGTTGCAGAAATAATAACCATAAATTTTAATGCAGCGGAAATAACTAACGGAGAAAACCGAGTAACATGGCGAAGCCTGGCCACGCTACTTCTCTTGGTCCTCTCCTGCGGAAGCAGTAACCCACTCGACCATCAATCCCGGTGGCAGGGATGAAAGCCAAGTCACACCAACAATCAATCATCCTAAGGAGTACCTACAAAAATTGTGCCACAAGCAAGGCTGAGTATACTAATACTCAGCTATACTTACCTGGTGTGAGGAGTCTACTCCTCTACCTCTAGACATGCAGCTGTTTGGCTGTGGGTTTGGTTGCCAAAAGCACTAGGTGAGTTTATAAATCAAGTTTTAGCTTTGTCAAGTTTTAGTGTGACTCTCTTAAGACTAGATGTGCACTATCTACTCATTCATGGTAGCAAGCAAATTTAGCAATCAACATCTTTTGTCACATCATCATATTTCCACTTGTTACTCAATGTAGCAGCATGGATCAAGCAGTCTCATTAGCTGCGAGAAACAGACGATTCAAATCGAGTTTTTAAACCTTGCAAGGTAAACCTAAACACACGACGTAGCGAGGCACTCCGTCCCCACACACATCAACCGTCCCCATCGATTCCCCGTCAGCAGATCAGGGCTCACCGCCTTGGCGTACAATGCCTCACTGACCCCGACTGCCGTCGTGCAGTGACCGCACTTGTACCCACCATAACCGGAATGTGAGACCACGTCTCAGGTCACGTGAGGGGTAAAGTCCACTTCCAAGTTCAATCAGGTACTAGGCTTACAGATTTACCATATTTCTCGGCATGTGCTTAGTACGTTCAAACGCTTGACTCGCGGTACCACACCTTAATCCTTATTCCAATTTTTATCCCGTAGACAACCAATCCCCATGGATTGTTGTCCACAATCTATCATCATTATGATAAGAAAGTTGATACAACCAATTCCTGACCTCGCGCGAGTGCTAGAAAAATCACTCGACTTCTACCGAGATCCCTAATTAGTAAAGCAGCTACTTGACCTAGCATACTAGTATCCATCATAAAAGGATTCCTGAGATCATGCAACTAGGGTTTCAAACAACTCCTACACTTAAGTGCACATTCAATCCTACAATCATTAATTGTAGTAAAATAGCATAATAAACAGGTTATGCATAAAACCGGGGCTTGCCTTTAATTGAACACTTAGATAGTGTTTGCTGGGGGGTACTCGCTTGGCGAGCATCCACTGGTTATGTCCATCATTCCTTGGGTCGTCTACCGACTGCATCTTGTGGTTGGAACCACATCACTTGCTCGATCATCATCTCGTGGTCCTAAATGAGATGCAAGAGGCATATGTATGAATATAATGAAAGTAACACAAGATATACAAAGACATAGTCGCGAACTAAATATTAAATGGGAAGACACCGTAAACAACCATACGCTAGCATTAGTTATCTACACGTTATCGGCGTCCAACATTAACACCTTTAAAAAGACAACAACATTTTATTTATTTACGCAACACAACTACGACATCATAAGTACGCGCATTTTGTTTGTTTGGATACGGCTTTTCATTAGTTCTCCTATTGATCGCACACAAGCATCACCGACAACACAAATTCAATAGAGGACATAAGCGTCAATATCTATGGAACTCCTATATCGCAATCACTAGAGAAAAGAACATATAAAACAAGACACACATGTCATCTCTAGCTTAACCATGGCAAGTCTACATTACTTAAGAGCAAACCAAACATTTTTAGTGACAAGGGTGAACTAAACAATCAAAAGCGCACTAGCAGAATTTTTGGACAGCAATACAGCAGTCACTTGTTTCAGTCATAACTCACAAGATATTTAACCAAACATAGTAAACTAGAACTTTCTAGAAAGCTTGAAAAGTGATTTACAACTTTGGTATTGTCATCACAGCATGATTAAACACTTAGCAAGGTCAAAATGTGTTAATACAACAGCGCTGTCCAGATTTGGACAGATTTAGACTTGTGACTTTAAAAATTCATAACTGAAGATTCAGACATCCAAACAAAGTGATCTTAGACTTTCTGGAAAGCTAATTAAATTTTCTACAAATTATTTATAAACATCATTGGCTGGTTTAACATGTATCAAGGGTAAAATACACTATGAAGGCTGTGCTGTCCAGAACTGGACAGATTCAGTCTTCACAATTTAAACATCCATAACTTAAACTTCAGACCACCAAAAATAGTGATCCAATACTTTTTAGAAAGCTTAGCAAAAGTACTACATAACTTTTATAATCACAAAGAAGTGATTCAATGTTTAACTGAATCAAACAACACAGTTTTCGAAATTTGTTCTGACGGTGGATAGAACACAGCAAGCAGTTTGTAAAATCCATAACTCCTAAACTGTCAGGCCTATGGTTATGAAATTTTAACACAAGCAAGATAACAGAAACATCTACAACTTTCTTATAACGACCATGAACTGATTGCAAAATTAAATTGAGCAAACAATACAGTTTCTGAAATCTGTACAGAATTTGGACAGATTCAGTTACTGAATTTGTAAAAAGCATAACTCCTAAACGATCAGACCTATGGCTGTCAAATTTTAACACCAGCAAGATAATAAAGTTATCTACCACTTTTGTATAGCACATATCTACAGAAAACATGATTTAATTCATCAAACAAACAGCACAACGAAAACAGTGCGTGCAGTCCAAAACAGCAATTAATAACTTTCAGCTTCTATATAATTCAAGAATTGCCATGTTTTAGAGACTTCAATCATTCTAACACTTTAACATTCGTTAGAGTTAAAATAATAAAATAAGGACTAACAAGTAGACTTACTAATTCTTATCCGTGTCATTTTGAACACTAGAAGTACCATATTTAATTAACAACGCATTCTCCTCGATAATCGATATCGAAGTGTTGTTCACACAATAATTTGCATTTTAACTTAGACCTCACATGAGCACTAATACTTTTCATCCGCGACCATAACCATACGTATTTAGACTACAACAAGCAAATCATCGTGACCACGAGCTTAACTAAAGTCATATAACAAGTTGGTTAACCAGTATAAAACTTAGCAAGTATTTTACACTTTGCAACTCAAAAACAGAGGTGGGAGCAGGTTAATTAGTTTTTCTTAACCATTTTCTCAACTTAAACTGGACAACACATTAGTCACTTAAAACACCATATTTTAGGAGACCTCACATGTCGAGCATCAATTTATAACCTAAGTGACTCAACCTCTATCACGCTTGACAACTACCACATCACCCGATTTATCTATTTGGAACACCGCCTGCTTAGCGTGCTACTAGTACCCCGCATTTTGACTCGACTTAAAAACATAGAGGAAGCGATGACTACATCGGCATGTCACCACCTCACTACATAAGCCAAAATTATTATTACTTAACCACACACCTAGATAAGCATGATTTCAATTCAACTTGCCCATATTTTAAATCTTGGCATAAGCTTGGCTATTGGCTAACGAAGTGACTATTTTTTCTAATTACCAACATACACTCCTTTCACCATTTGTGGATACTTGCACGACACACGGCTATTGTAATACATCACAAGTACATACAACCCCATCAGTAAAGCACCAGCACATTTCCAAAAATTCCCCGAGACTACGACGACAAGGCATCGATCCGCCATACAACAAAAATCATGACGAAGACGATAGGTGCTATCAACTAATCGTTTAAAAATATTTGACTTACTTTTCTCTTTGCCACTACTCCACTCTTTAGTCACATCCTTTATTCGATTATATGACAGCAACATAAATGTTGTGTTATACAATACATACATCTTTCCTCGTCGCGAGTATAACCACATTACAGCATATACCCGCACACCTCAATCAAATACCTTACACCACCACCACTATAATACACAACGGCACACACGCACAAACGTGTCCCCAAAATACGCACAAGACATCAACCACACCGGTGACTCCAACAGGATTTATCATATTCCCCATTCGCCTTGACTATCACAATCGTTGATCATAAGCATAAAACAAATATACTTTTCACGTAGACACCTATCGATGCATTCCCCAACACATAATCCACATTTTGTAACCTAGTCTTCACATCAAACAACACATCGCATATATTCCTATCGAATATAAAAACATCCGAGTTCTTCTCTACTTCTTTTTCTTTCGTCGCAACTTCAATCCATACCAATAAAAATTTTACACCTATACACACATGCACAACATCGACCAAAACATAATTAGACAACTACAAATCGCATACATCACATAACCTTTTGTTCTCCATTCGCAAACGCGATCCTGCCAATGCGCATAACTGAAACATTTTACACACATCCATTCAAATCAATTAAACGAGACGATCGAGAGCAACATGCAACGGCTCACCATAAACAAACCCAATCGGTGTTTGTGAGGATGGTGGCGATTCTGATTTGTGCATCGCTACGAACATCGACGAGCGTCGAGCGGCTTGCCTTCTCCACGCAAAACACGGGGTGCCTCTCCTCCACAAAACAAAAACAAAACAACACACATACATAATTAATCATATGAAAATAACACCGATGCGGAATCGAACAAGGAGCGTCACGGTCTCACCGGGGTGAACGACGTCGATGTTTGGGGCTGCGCAAAAACAGCAAATACCCGACGAGCGTCGATGGTGCTGTGACAACATATCTTCCTCGCAGGCATTGTGTCGAACACCTCGCGCACATCGGAAAGGAGCAAGGGAAGGGTGTTGTCCTTGCTGCTGGTCGCTGGGGACAGAGAGAAGGCAGGGAGAGGTGCCGTGAGCACATGATCTCGCCGCACAGGGAGCATAGGGGAAAAAATGGAGCAGGGGCGCTGCAGGGAGGGCACGGCTGCTGCTTGGCGCCATGGACAGCAGAGAGAGGAAGTGCGCCATGGTGATTTGCTGCTGCTCGCCTGGAGCAGGAAGATGAACGTCGCTATCTGTTTGGGAAGGAGAGGGGGTCGGACATTGTGCAGGGCGCCGGCCATGGCTGGCCGAGGGAGGAAGGGAGAGCTGCTGCTCCCTGCGCTGAACCAGATTGAAGGGAAGCTCGACGTGTGTTGCGGGAGAGGGCCGACTGGAGCAGAGGGGCCCGCGGCCAAGGGGAGGAGCAGGCCTGGGCGCCATGGAGAGGAGCACGACTCCCTGCTGCTGCGCCAGGAACAGAGAAGGAAGAAGGTTGTGCGTGAGAGAAAAAAAAGGGGAGAAGAGAGAGTGGCGGCTAGGGAAATAGAGGGGTGGGAGTGGAAAATTTCCAAGTGAGCACTCCTATTTATAGAAGCAGCCCTAGGGTTAGGGTTTTCCTAGTGGGCCAAATGGGCTAGGTTGGGCCTGGCCCAAAACACGTACTCGGGTCGCACTAATTTATTTTCCCGAATAAAAATGCTCCCGCGGAATTCATTTGTACGCAAAACAGCGTGAACTAGAGTTCGGACGAACGGACGGTTGCGCGATTAATTCGGCCCAGAGTCTGATCTCATTTCGCTCGAAATAAATCCCTACGCATGATTCGAAAATAAATCGTCTTGAGATAAGACCGGCTTTCGGATTTTTAGTCGGAGAAGGTGAATCGTGGCATTTTAAAATCGCTGTCGATACGGGGTTTTGAGTTCGGTTCGGACATGAGATATTTGGCCGAGTCGGATAAAATTGATTAGAGGACGACATATTGAGCATTCCGTTTGAGAGTACGGAGTCGGATTAATTTTTTGGACATAGATCGACATCGAGAAATTGGAGTCGGACATAGCTCGACTAGCAGCTGTCGAGCGTTTGATTAAATGAGCTTTAGACGAGTTTGATAAATTGAGAATGATTATCGAGTTCGCATTCGTTCCGAGAAATAAAAGTTTTAACAGGCTCCAAATTCGGCCTTCTGTGAGATTGAATAATTCCGAATTCGGTGAAATGTGAATGAATAATCTGGATAGTCAGAGACATACGCGAGCGAGAAATAGAAATTTTCACTGAGCATCCGAGATTAGGATAATTCTTTCGACATAACCCGAAATAGACACCTGGGGTGTCACAGATAGTATCCTCAGCCCTATATCCAAAAGACTCGGAGTCCATCAAACGCCAGCCTGGCTGCAAAGGATGAGGCTCCAGGGTCATCCTCACCCTACAGCGGGGCACTCGGTGCTTCTCAAACAGCCGCACCACGTACTGGGGTGGTGTCGTGTAACCATCTCCCTGAAGCACCTCCCACAAGATACGAGGGAAACCCTCTCGTGCAAGCCCGTCAGTGTGGGACTGTGCATTCCCTTCATCCAAGGATCCGTGAGACACCATTCATGTACGGTTAAGCGTAAGTAAAAGAAAAAGAATTATAAAAAGAAAAGGGATCGCAACTCTGCCTCTCTATAACTACGACAATTGTACTGTAATGGGGTACTAAATTTGTCATCATTATGTATTAAAGTTCTTACCCAATTTTTAAATAGTTTAATTAAGGATGCATGCATGCTCGTCCTAAACGACCTCACATCAACTTAGAGGGAATAGGAAGGATCTCCCATCCCTTATAGTAGCCTGTAGGGCTTACTTAATTAGCCACCTAGCTACCCGTCTATCATCCTAAGGCTCCACGTCCTAGGTCTCCCTTATCGTCCTACGATCTATCCAACATAGGTTTCTACCAAGTTTTACTTTGGAAAAAGGATGATATTTATAGTTTATTGATTCCTCTGTGGTGGTACGAGCTCCGATACCAGCTGTGGCAGAACTGCCCGAATTATTCCAACTTAAGTGTCTAAGTCCCGCCTTAGAGGCTAGACCACACTTAAATGGGAATAACTCGTCAATCCCTCGGATCTAGTTCGACGAGGCCACTGATAGGATCAAGTACCACATACTCACTCGATGGTGAGGCATAGAGCAAATACAATAAAACATAAAACCATACATTAAGGAGTATTAAATTTATTACATCATCATAGGAGTTTTTGCAAAAGTAGTCATCATTGTTTGGATTGCAGCGGAATAAAACTAACGGTAAATAAATAGAGAGATGGGGAAGCCGGTCCCATCACTCTTCATTCTCCTCCTCAGCCGAGGCAGGGTCCCACTCGACTGTCCAACCCAGTGGCAAGATGGACGGCCAAGTCACTCCAGCAACCATGTCCTCCAGAGCACCTGTAAAAAAAATTATGCCACAAGCAAGGCTGAGTATACTAATACTCAGCTAGGCTTACCCGATGTGAGGAGTCTACTCCTCTACCTCTAGACATGCAGCTTTTTGGCTGAGGGGTTTGGTTGCCAAAAGCACTAGCTGAGTTTATAAATCAAGTTTTAGCTTTGTCAAGTTTTAGTGTGACTCTCTTAATACTAAATGTATACCTATCTAATCATACATGGTATCAAACATTTAGCAATCAACCACTTTTGCCAAGTCATCTCATTTCCACTTGTTACTCAATGTAGCAGCATGGATCAAGCAGTCTCATTAGCTGCGAGAAGAAGACAATTCGAATCGAGTTTTTATCCTTGCAAGGTAAACCTAAACACACGACGTGGTGAGGCACTCCGTCCCCACATACATCAACCGTCCCCATCGATTCCCCGTCAGCAGATCAGGGCTCACCGCCTTGGCGTACAATGCCTCATTGACCCTGACTGCCGTCGTGCAGTGACCGCACTTGTACCCACCATAACCGGAATGGGAGACCACGTCTTAGGTCGCGTGAGGGGTAAAGTCCACTGCCAGGTTCAATCAGGTACTAGGCTTACCGATTTACCATATTTCTCGGCATGTGTTTAGTACGTTCAAACGCTTGACACACGGTACCACACCTTAATCCTTATTCCAATTTCCGTCTCGTAGACAACACGTCCCCATGGACCGTTGTCCATAGACTATCATCATTACGATATCAAAAATGGATACAACCAATTCCTGACCTCGCGCGAGTGCTAGAAAAATCACTCGACTTGTACCGAGATCCTTAATTAATAAAGCAGCTACTCGACCTAGCATACTAGTATCCATCACAAAAAGGATTCCTTAGATCATGCAACTAGGGTTTCAAACAACTCCTACACTTAAGTGCACAATACAAGCCTACAATCATTAAGTGCAGTAAAATAATATATAGAACTGTTTATGCATAAACCAGGGCTTGCCTTCCAAAGCTGGGCTAGGCAGATCCACTGGGGCAGGCTCTGGTGCTGGATCCTGGGCTACCTCCTGAGCAACACCTTGCTCCGGCACGAGGACGTACTCTCCGTCAGCGAGGTTGATATCTATCGAATGCAATGAATAAGAATATGTATGTCATGATTATGCAGGATTTAGTAACAATTATGCTAAGTGAAGAAAAACTAAGTTAGTTAATAACTTAGGGTTTCCTGGGTATACGGGGCTCTTAGTGGTTTATGCTTATCAATTTAGGTTTGGGTTTTGTCTAGGGATAAGCACAGTGGATTGAAACTTGGATTTCCCTTAGATGTTTTAGTAGGCATTTAAGGGGTTTTGCTGGTTGGGTTAGGGTAACATTAATCTCCACTATTAGTTCCCCTTCTTCATGTTCTATTAAGGAATTCTAGTGTGGGTTTGAACTACAACAGTGATTTAACGTTTTCCAAAAATTCTGCAAAAATTACAGTGGGTTACTAGTTGTCACTGTAATCTGTCCTATAAATTTGAGGTGGATACAGATTCAGATACTACTTGTGCAAAATTAACAAAGATAAGTTTTAAAAGGGCATTTTACACTATAGCTATGATTTAATTGAGGTTTCTGTACCAAACTTTATTTTTGTCCAGATACATAAGTGATATTAGGCCTCTGTGTTAAAAATCACAGAAGAAGGCCTACTGGATATTTAGTTGTGAATTTCTAAAATTTTATGCCAAAAAGATGCTTATAACTAACTTGTTATTTGAAAAATATCAAACAACAGATTCCATATTTTTCCTATGTTCATCATAACAAAACGTTAGTTATCCTAAGGTTTGGGGTGTTTTCTCCTCAGGGTTATTTTTCTAGGATTTTTCTAAGGTTTTCCTTGTTTTTCTAAATTAAAAGATATCTCCTTTCTTTTGCACCAAACAAGGGTATAATAAATTTTTCTAGTGAATTACACTGAATAAGGGAGCTAACAAAAATGTGGGTACTCCCTGGTTCTTATTTTAAATTACCTTTCATATTTTCTCTAACTTTAGGCTAAAAATGAGTTAAATGGTAAACTCTACCTTAACTTGGTGTACAGAGGGGTTGATTATTTTTAAACAGATTAGAAAGTGATTAAGTACCTCTCTAAATTTTCTTAACCCCAGTCAAATAGTGTAGCTATTTTTCCTTATTTCTTTTAGCTTTTGATCAGTTAATCATTTAAATCAAAACTTTAAAGTTTTCTGTAACACTTAGGGGTTTTATATTTTTCCTAAGTAGTTTACATTATTTAGGGTCTGGCAAAATTGGTTTGACTCGATTTGGGTGAACAAAACAGAAGTTATGAATTTTTCAAGTTCTGTTTGGATTAAAAAATCAGATTATTAATAAGGTTTCCTGGAAATCCACTTTGCATCGAAGACCTCTGGTTCTTTCTAAACTAACTCTTTTAGTTATACCCCTGCGCTACTATTCTCTTGAGTCACTGACAGCGCATAAAACCCCCTGCCCTTTTCTTCTTCTTCCTCGCGGTCCCTCCCCTTAAGTAAACAGTAACCGTGGAAAGGAAAAGGACGGCGCGGCTTACCGGCGGCGGGAGAGGTCCGGCGAGGGGCGGGGTTGGCTTCGGGAGGTTCTGGCGGTCACAGCGATGTACGGCTCGACGGCGGTGGTGGCCGAAATCGACCGGACCACGTGCGCAGGCGGGTGAACTCGTCGGCGGGGAGAGCTCCGGCCTAACCACGGCAATCTAGTTCAATTAAACGGCACGATGAGCTCCACAGAATGACATAGAGGCTATGTGCGCAGAGAATCAGAAAATGGTGCAGAGACTTACCCGGTCTACGTTCACCGGCGATCGGGTGAAGCCCGGCGACCGTGGACTGGCTTCTCCGGCGAGGCAAAGTCCGATTCCTTGCTTGGGGAGCTTCACCGAGGCATGCATGGTCTACTCCGAGGGTTGGGCGCGGCTGGGAGAGGCTCTGCTGGCCGGTCTACGGTCACGGGGGTTCGATTGGCCACGGGCACGCCGTGCACGGGGCAATGCCGGTGATCTGGTGCTCCGGTGAGGTCGAGCGCGTGTGGAGGAGTACAGTCGAAGTCCCTGGGGGCTTTATAGGCGCGGGCGCAGGCAACGGCGCCGACTCGGCTTTGGCGCGACGTGGGGCACGCGGGGGCGCGCGTCGGGCGTGCTCTAGCGAGCTCAGAGCGGGTCGAACACGTGGCTCTTTGCTTCTTCCCTTGTTCTTCCCTCTGTTGAGCAGCCAAAACGTGTGTATCTTGCCCTAAGACCTATGAGAGATCTCTTCCCTGCACCTAGAGCTACCTAGTTCATGTGAGTTCCAAGGGTAGATGTGGTTGGGTTAGAGAGATACGGGGGTGGGAAGTCGGCTATGTCAGAGCTGTCCAAACCGAGACAAAACTTGTGCCAAGTCATGTCAAACGACTTAGGGTTGGGTTCAATCTTTTCTAGGGTATTCTAGAGGTAATTTGGCGCCACTTTGTCAATTGGGTCAAATGGTTTTGATGTTTGAATGAGGCTGAACATGTTTGATCTTTGGCCAAAGGTTGGTTTTGGACTTAGACAAATTCTGATTTTTCTTTCATGCTCACCCCTTTGGTGAACCTTTTGGGGTTTTTCTGAAATCTTTTTGGGGTTACTTCCTTACTATTATTGGTACGGTATTAAATGTACTACCACTTTTATAATTGGCCCAAGTCATGATCATGTGGTTTTCATAACCTTTTGGTCACACTTACTTATAGTGCCCAATTGTCCAAGGGGTTTGCATTAGGGTTTTGGGCAATTTCTCCCCTTCATACTTGCATAACAAGCCAAGGCATAACATCAAAGGTGGGTTGCACTTCTTTAGGGTCTTTGATTTCCATGTTTGAAGTCCTTCACTCAAGTTAAACCACATGTGGTGATGGCTTTACTTGTGTAGTCTTGAGTGAACATCCTAAGTAACACCCGGGGTGTTACAGATTGACTTTTGATTGAATAAATAACATCGAGTTATGTTGTGCTGATATGTTTGAGTTCATGTTAGTTATCTTTGTGACTATGATTGATTTGTTTCTTTGTAATGATTGTTGTTGTATTGTGTGACTTTTGTCCACAATGACAACAATTATCTAGGTTGAAGCTTAGATAGTTGGGTTCTCTCTACTCTTTATAGTCTGTCTTAGCTCAATCTTTTCATCCATTCTTTCCTTACTATATCCATACAGATGTCAGACCTTGGAATGTCAACTACAAGTGATGTCACTAAGTGCAAAGAATACATTGTGTTGGCAACTCCTCGAGCTAAGTCTCAGATGGAACAGTTCAAGAAGGCGCATGCACATTTTCTGCAAGCAACATCTCAAGTGGTAGCTAGACTTCAAGTTGATTTAGTAGAATTTGTAGCACCTGAGCAGACTACCGATAACCATATGACATTAACCACAACATCACCCTCGATAGTTGACTTAGAGAAGCTATTACATGCACAAGCTCTAATAATACAGAAAGCATCTCAACTCACCTCCTCATACCAGCAAGTGTTGGCAAGTCGAAACGTCAATAGAAATGAAACAGCTGATGGACATACACAAAAGGATGCACACCAACAGACAAATGATCTTGGAACATGTTGTTGTTGTGAGTACTATGGAATTCCTTGTCGCCAGATCAGTAGAAACGAAAGTGAAACTACAAAACAGAAGAACCAGATTTTATTTTCTGGCATAAAAAGTCAATGGTCTCTCCAAGAACAACTAATAGCAGATGCACTGTCAGACGATGAATTGTCAGGTATTACAAAAAGGAAACATCACAAGGATGCCCAGCTACAAGAAGAAGGACATGAGTGTTACATTGATGGATGGACTATCACCTGCACACAGTTTTGGCCTTGTCGTTGCATCAGTTCCAAGAAACAAAAATGGAAACATGGAAAAAGTCAAGAAATAAATTCGAGAAAAGCTTGCTATCTATGTGGACGAGAAGACCATTACCTTCGTAATTGTCCTGAGAAGATTTCACTACCAAACACCCCCGAGATAAAGCTATCTCAGTCTTTAGACATGAAATATGAACAAAAATGCATAGAAACTTCTATCAACATCGTGAAGAACAACAAAAGGAATAGAAAAATCTTTGGATACATGAGTAGTCCACCTCAACCACAAGCAAAAGCCCCGAAACACATGGATACCCAAACAGAAGAATCAAGCCAGACTCAGCTATATGAGATACAGACACCCAATCATCCCTCATCCCCTGTTGGTTAAGCAAAGTTGACTCACAAAGAACTCAAAGCAAGAGGTGCTTGCTACTACTGCAAGAACGAAGGACATATTATTCGTCAATGCCCTAAAAAGCGTCTTGACTGACTAGAGAAGAAGACTACAAAACAAGACCCAAGCAATAATCCAGAAGACCAACCAGTTATAAGTACGATGATGAAGATCGCTTGATTAGCATTCAATGCGGAGTGAAGAAACAATAAGTTCCTTAAGTTTAGAAGAGTTCAATGTGAACCAAGAACCTACGAGTAACCATATATCACCATTGTTTTTTTGCTAGCCTTTCCTAATCTCGAGGACAAGATTCTTTTTAAGGGGGGTAGATTTTGTAACACCTTAAAACTAGCAAATGCAAACAACCCTATTTGAATTATTAAATTTTAGTAGAAAGAAAAATAAATACTTATGATAATAAAATGGTAATATAAATAAATTGAACAATTCTTTAATAGATAAAATTTTACCAAGTGGTTGTTGTATTCATTATCGGTGCATGATTTCTTTGTTTGCTAGTGAATTTCAAATTCAATTATTAGAATTCAAAATGATATGAAAAATCACATTTTTATAAAATAATAATGAATTAATGGATAGTAAAGTATTTTGAGGTGTTGATAACATTCTTGAAATTATTCTGTTTCTATGTGAATTCATTTCATAAAATATAATAAGTTGTTAAATAATTAAGTTTCGAATAAATATAAAATTTATTTTTTATAAAAATTTATCATACTGTTTATTTATACTTATATATATATTTAAATATATTCTGAATTTTTTTAGAAAGGAACTTGTATATGAAAAAAAAGAAAAAACAAAAGAAACCAAAACCTAACCTAACCACATTCGGCCCACTAGGGGCCCATCCTCCCAGCCGCACCCTCCTACCCTAATCGGCCGCGCCGCCCCTAGTCTCCTTCCCTCAGGCCGCCGCCACCCACTCTCTCTCCTCCTCTCTCCTTCCTTGATCTTCACCGCGCAGCGCTAGGAAACCGCCCGCAGGAACTGCCTAGGCAACCGTGCCCAGGCGCGACGCCTCACCCGGCACGCCGTACCGACCCCCAATGCCGCGCGACGCCGGCCACCCACACCCTGTCTCTGCACGCCCGACGCCAGCCCAGGAAGCCGAGCCGCCAGACGCCCCGACACCCCACAGGAACCGACGCCACGCCGTTCGTTCTTCATCGCGAGTAAAGGAACTTTACTGCCGCCGTTTCTCCCCCATTGATGGCCATCAATGGCGCCATGGCCGGCCACCTCCGTTTCCTCGACGTCTCTCCCTCTCCCTCCCGCTCTCTATAAAAGCCCGACCATGCCATTGAGCTCTCCCTCCCCAGCCGAGCCCTCTCCCTTCTTCCCATAGTCGAGCTCGCCTCTTTCTCTCTCTCCCTCGCTCTCCTCGTGTTCACACCATGCCCGTAGCCGCGCCACGCACTCACCGTTGAACCCCTGCTCAAGCCGTGCCTAGCTCGCCACCGTGAAGCTCGTCGCCGGACAATCCGCATCCATCCGCCGTTCGCCGGAGCTCCGCCCGAACGCTCAACTACGATCGCGTCGTTCCCTGCCCGTCAAACCCCCTGTCCCGCTCCTGGCTCGTCGACGTTCATCCCTGCGCATGAACGAAAACACAAGGTCGAAGACAACCCCGAAATATTTATTTTCTAAATCATGTTTTGAATTTATTGTGAATTATTGTTGTAATATTGAGATGATGCGATTTGGCGATTCACGTGTATGATTTTAGAGATTCGATGTATACGGGTAGCCAAAATCAAACCCCGTGACAATATTTTAAATATGCGTATGATTTTATAATTTTAAAAATGAGTACGGTCACTAGTCACTACCGCGGTGATTTTCATACTAGAAAACGTTTACATATTTGATTTCGCTTTAGTGTGTAGAGTGATAGTTGATTAGTATTGATATAAGTATAATTTTATTGATATAAGAAAAAAAGAAGAAATACTAAGCCACGTATTTCCGGTCAAATGAAAATATATATTTTACTATTCATAATAAAAGTATTCATAAGTATAGCACTTAAATTACTTAGAATTAGTAAAGTACTTATTTATGTCATAACAACCATGAATATGTTATTAAAAGTCTCATTTAGTAATATACAATTAATTCTTGGTATGTTAATGTCAGAAGAAATATTAATAAACAATTTTTGGTTATACGTACAAATTCTATTTAGAAAATAAAGGAGAAAACAGAAAGAATAGAGTTTTATAAAGATACTAAAATAATAGAATGGGTGTTCATATCTTTAAAATGATCACCTATCGGTTTGAATGTAATTTTCTCAACAAATATAGATTTAGTGTTTCCTAATAGAATGATAATCATTTATCTTTTCTTAAAAAGGTTAAAAAGGTTTAATATTGTTATAACGTGTTTTAGCGTCTAATAAACCCTTAAACTTAGACATATCACAAATGACGTTTTATAAAAGATTAAATTAGTGAACCTAATATATGCATATTTTAATTAAGATATTTTTTAAGCTCATGTCTTGTTTTATAAAGTATAGATCACACATCTTTGAAAAGAATACCTACTTATTATAACCCTTGCGTGTAATGTTTTTGAAAAATGAACGCTCTTTTAGTTAGGCTTTCTTTTATCTTTATGTATGGTGAATGTTGTATGTTATTGAGTGGTGTTTGTTTCTTCTTGTTTGTTTGTGTGATATTTAGTTGTTGTTCTAGTAGTTAAGAATCAAGATCTATTCCTATCCGTGGAAGAACCTCAAGTTTTCAATAAGCAAGGCAAGTGGACTTCTCCCTCTGTATACTCTATTTGATCCTAAACAATACATTTAATAAAGTTTATTCTTGGATATATGTGAGATCACCTAGAGGGGGGGTGAATAGGTGATCCTATAAAATCAAACACTAAATAGCCACAGACTTGATTATTAATGTGTTAGTTAAATCAAGTGGCTATGAAACACGTTCGTGCGAACAATCCAATCACAAGAAGCAACACACGAGACACATGATTTTTATCCGGTGGTTCGGCCATGTAACACTTGCCTACTTCCACGTTGTGGCGTCCCAATGGACAAGGGTTGCACTCAACCCCTTTCAAGTGATCCAATGATCAACTTGAATACCACGGCTTTCTTCCTTATAGTCTTTCTCCCGTTTGCGAGGAATCTCCACAAGTTGGAGCCTCTCGCCCTTACAATAGAGATCACAAAGAAGGCACAAGAGTAAGGTTAGGAGAGCAACACACACAAGACTCAAATACGCAGCACAACCACGCGCACAAGTGAAGACTCGAGCTCAAATAACAACACAGGGAGTTCACAACTCGAATGGAGCTCAAATCACTAACACCACAAAGCGAATGCGCAGGAGCGGAGTCTAGATGCCATATAATACTTAGATAATGCTTGGTGTTTTCCTCCATGTGCCTAGGGGTCTCTTTTATAGCCCCAAGGCAGCTAGGAGCCGTTGGAGACCAACTTGAAAGGCCAATCTTGCCTTCTGTCGAGTAGTGCACCGGACAGTCCGGTGCGCGACCTCCTTTCAAATTAGGCGCATCCGACCGTTGCTCCTCCGGGCCCGTTGGCGCATCGGACACTGTCCGGTGCACACCGGACAGTCCGGTGAATTTTAGCCACATCGGACACATCGGACACCGGACACTTTTTATAGTCCATAGTGGGTGATTAGGAGAGCATAGGCATCCAGCTACTTATTATGTAGGATATAAGCTGGACAGGTTGAGGTAAGAAATATTATGGCAAGGAAAAGACTTCATCCGAAATGTTTAAGTCTTGATTCATCTCGAGATTCGCTTTGACTTGTTATATCCTTCCTTGTTGATGTTGATCTTTTCTTCTCCAGTCTTGGTCTCATTGATTCAAGGTTAGTGTATATCAACGAGGTTGGGGAATATGGTTAAGATAGACTACATGATGTAGGTCAAAAGTTTGTTTGAGGTTAGGTGGGGATAGACAGATCATGCAATCCATCATGTCTCTACTGGCTGGGTTAGATCTTATGCTCATGGTTGAGTTGATCTAAGTCACCAATTTAGGCGTAAGTGAATTAGGAGCATGGCCTTATCCTTTGTACCAGCATTAAGTAACTCAATCTAGATGAGATCATATTAGGTTAGATAGGTCTACTTTCTTCTACCATTATCATTAATTTGTTTAAGTAGGCCACATCATATTAAATCATAATAGATTAGATCACATTAGATTCTAAAATCCTATTTAAGATTACAATTTAGTTGAGCATATCAAGCTGACTTTATCTTTATGAAATTCTAGTATCTTTTTTTCTTATCTAAGTGGAAATTCCAATTAGTAATTTTTTATATGCCTAAAATTTTCATGCCATTAACAGGTATGGCATAGAAAACAAGGGTACATCATGTTTTAGCTATTTGGTGAGTGTAGAGAAGATTTGGGGGTAAGAGAAATTTAAGTAAAGGAGACTTTTATTCTGGGTGGTGAATCTTAATTCATCTAAAGATCTGTTTCTACTCATATCCCTCATTGTCGAGGTTGACCTTCTTCTTGATTTAGGGACCATTAGTCGTGGTGTTAGATGCCATTATCTGAGTTGGGATAACAATTGCGGGTACATGGGGTAGGAAGGTTAGAATCTCTATCAGGTTAAAACAGAGGGGTTATGCACCCATCAGATGGTTAAGGTAGTTGCATGAGGCCGAGTTGGTTGGTCATTCTTAACTTAGTGCAGAGCGAATTAAGTTAAAACATATTTTATAGGAGTAGAGTCTCATTTATTTCATCAGTATTATCCTTCTTGTTAAGCAACTTACCTGAGGTTAGCTCAAGTTGAGGTTAGCCTTCGTTAGGTTAGATTAATCTATCACATTAGATCAGATCTAAGTTATATTTGTGTGACTAAATTAAACTAGATAAGATCTCATTATTTTGGATTAGATCCTAGTTGTTACTTTAGGATGAGATAAGTAAAGTGGTTAGGATACGATGATTCCTTCAAGATAAGATGAATCTATTAAGATAAGAATGAATCTATTAAGATAAAAAATAATCTATTAAGATAAGATGGATCTATTAAGATAAGAGAGAGTCTTTTAAGATAAGAGGGATCCATTAAAGTAAGAAAGAATCTTTTAAGGTAAGAAGGATCTATTTAAAATAGATACACTTTAATGGAGGACAATCTAAGTTTTTTTATCTTAGAAATTCTATTTATGTCTATATGTATTTGCAGATGTAATTGTGGACATTACTCCACAACCCTTCACACTCAATCAAAGATCCAAATCAAACAAGTATCATAAGAACAAACACTCAAGCATATAGCTATCTATAAAAATAGTTTTGTTTTTGTTTCTAAGAGTAGGTCTCCTATTCCTAAAGTCACTTTAGGCATAGGATTTCAAAGTGTGAAATCCACATTTGTCTTTAGAAGGAAAAGATAAGAATAATCAGAGTAAAGCGAAAATAGACGAGAAAAGATTAAGATAAGTTTAGAAAAGGATGAGAGTAGCAAAGGTAAGGTTAATCAAAGTAGAACAGTAGGAGATGAGACTGGATCAAGAAAAGTATAGAAAGAATCAGAGTAAGGTAAGTAGGTAATGGTTGTCCAGTTCTATCTAGGTTTCATCCTAAAGTCAACATTCCTATGATACCACTTGTGTCACACCCGGTTTTAAGGGACAAAGCCGGGTGCATCTTATACATGCGCCAAAGAAGACAACATATATAATAACAGAGTGTATAGAGATAAATGTCACAATATAATTAGAGTATTTATTACATAGCGGAAGTCTTACAAAATAAAATATAAATATGGATCGAACTAAAATCCATCCTTGGCGCCAAAAAGTCAACTAGGAGACGACGACCTAGACCTCTCACGAACACAGCGCAACATCCCATGGCCTCATCCAGTGGTACCTGTTCTTGACCTGTGGGGGGTGTGAGACAGCAAGGGTGAGCTCACACATGTTCATCGCTCAACAAGTTGTGGGGAATAATGTGGCATGAACTCACCAATGGTGGGAGTTCATGTGATGTGTAAGGCTGATCAACAATATGGGTTAAAGCTGAGCATTGCTTTTAATAAGTTGGTCAAATTTTATTAGAAATTACTAAATGTAAGTAAATACCAAACCATAATAAATAATAGAACAAAATTAATACATAACCCCATGCAATGCAAATGACAAATTGAGTTTAAGTTCCATATTTAATCATGCGAGAGTCCTGAGCTGCTCTTGACCGTGAGCTCGGCTAGTATATCAGTTTTACACTCTGCAGAGGTTGTACCCTTTACCCACAAGTCGTGTTTCCCATGTCGCCAGGGTTTGCAAGGCCCTTAGACACTACCGAGGTGAATGGATAGGATCCACTACGAGGCCTTTACAAAGTTCCACTAGTTTCCGAAAACCCGCTAGAGTTTATGGGAAGAGCACTTGCAAGAATCTCTCGTCTGATTGCCATCGCAGCAAAATCAACCCGAGAACCTCCTTGCATGCAACTCCCCTACTGCCCTTGCCCCTTTCGGGTAAGGTAGTCTTCCACTAGCTTTCCTAATTAGTTAGCCAAGGGGTCCCATTCCTCCCTTGTGGTGGCACATGTTTCTCAAGTTAAGCTCCATGTTCCAATTAAAGATAATAATGATCTTGTCATGAATATAAATAAAATAATAGAATAATTGGAACATGGACATACTGAAATATTAACCCAAAACCATGTAAAGCAATAGCATAACTACCCAAGTGAATCAGGGTAAACAAGGTAAAAAGGATAAATAGACTAGGGTGATCTATTGGGTCCCATCAAAATTAAACCTATGCATTGAATTGTGATAATAAAGAATATTATTGGGTAACAAAAGTGGATCAAGGGCACAACTTGCCTGGCACTTGAGATTCCAGTTACCAGGGTGATTCTTCAAATCCTTGTGACCTCACCGCTAGTCGTAGCAATACAAACAAACAGTGTATAGACAAGATTAACATTACACCAAACATAAGTACAAACTAAATAATAATAATCTACGCGTTGCTACGAGATCGTGGAATTCGCGAATTACTAAGATCGGCGTTACGATTAAGGAGTTATGATTTCATAGAGGATTTATGTGATTAAAATATTAAACTATATCATAAATTGGTTAATATAAATCATATGAGAAGTTATTCTCTAAATAACTATCTACACTTTAATCCAAATTATAAATTGACCTTAGATCATATTTTAGTAGATTACAATGATAAGCAGTTTAACCAGACTAACCAACATCAGTTAAATACAGATCTAATTATAAAATAATAAGACATGGTATAATAAATGTTGTTATTGCATAGTAAATATTTATATGAGACTAACGCAACTTGAACGGATCAAATCGAAGTTAACGCGGAGGAGTTATGAATTTCCTAAGGTTTTATATATTTGATATGGGTTTAATTAGAAAAATAAATTTTAAAGTGGCTTTCATGCCAAATTAGTGGTACTATTTGATAAACAATAATATTATAAAATTGTAGAAATTGGAATGGATCAATTTGGACCTAATATGAAATTTCTATAAATTAAACCAGTTCTAAAAATTATTTTTACATTATAAATCATTTTCTAAATGGTTTTATAAATGTTATTCACTGACTGGACTACGCATTAACTTCAGAGAAGCACAGTGGCCTCGGTGTAATAGTTTCTAAGACACAGAGCGTCAGCAACAGGACTGCAGGTTGTTTATCAGTAAGCCTAGGGACTTTTTAGCGATTTTGCTAGACCGAAGGGGTACGGGTGAGCTAGGGGCATCCGATCAGATTTCAACGTCCCAGATTAGAACCTATCTATATCGAACCGGTACCAAATCCCGGCCACTGGATCAGAATCAGACGGATATGATTTCTTATAACCCAACGTTATCTAGTTTCCGATCCAGACCGTCCATCACGAAGGCAACAGTCGCGAGCTCGTCTTTCTTCCCCTCGGTGACCCAGCCTAGCCACACTGTACAGAGCCATGGCGGAGGGCTGTACCGGTGACCCCCACTTGCAATTTCGCGCGCTAAACTCCGATTACCTAGGTGCTAAACGAATAGAGGGACTGCGCAAATACAAAGGAAGGGTACACATCGGTGATCATTCAGCAGAGCAGCGCGACGACGTTGGGTACACGGATCAGCAGCACTGCGAAGTTTGGCGACAAATCCCGGCTATAATCGGCCAGATTCTGACAGGATCAAGCTTCACGCTCCTCCCCACAAATCACCGGAGTCTTCCCCCACGGTCTCTCTCTTCTGACTCTCTCTCCGAGCGCGAGTTCGTGGCGGTATTGGTGGCTGTGACCTTGCTCTCGGTGGATGTTAGCAGGTTCTGCGCAGATGGCATGGAAATGAGGCACCCTAGATATTTATACCGAGAGAAGAAGAGATCGGATGGCTATGGTTAGCAGCACGATCAACAGAACTTGTCGACATATGCGTGTGGTCTGTTACGACGAAGGGAGAACAATATCCTGACAAACCGTCTCCAACTGCTAGCGAGTTCAACGGATAGAGATAAAATACGTGCAGACATGCAACATCTGGCTGGAGAATAAAATAATAAAAAATAACCATAGAAGTGGTCATGGGCGGGAGCTAAAGTCGGAGATGGATTGGACCAAGCCCACACACACGCCAGGTTTGTTTCTTCTCTTTTGTTTTTTTTCTCTATTTTATTTTTTTCTATTTCATTTGTTTCACGTTAAATCTGTGTTGGAGTTTTTTTTAAAAAAAGTGTACAATCAAATTCTCCAATACGAATGAAAAATATATTTCTATTTACTATTTTAATCAATTAAGCAAAATGCGTTAAATATATAATTTATACACACAAAAGTAACAATTTCTAATGCAGATCTTTTATCAATAAATATTTTTTATTAAATATTTTAGTGAATATTTATAAATGTATAATTATACATAGGGTAATTTTAATTCATATAAGAATATTTTTTTTAATTAATATTTTATTAGAAGCACATTTATTTTAGGAGTAGTTTCATAGGTAAGAAAATTCTTATTAGAAGATATTTTGATGCAAAACCTTGGGAAGCATTTTTTTCATAAATCCCAAAATAGTATTCTTGGGTGTCACATATAGGGAGCGGAGAACTCGTGCTTGATGCCTTCCTCCTCCAGATACTCCGCAACTTATAGATTTTTGAACTCAGACCCGTTGTCGCTTCTTATCTTTTTCACCTTTAGCTCTAATTCGTTTTGAGCCCTCCTTAGAAAGCGCTTAAGGGTCCTTTGGGTTTCTGATTTGTCTTGCAAAAAGTACACCCAAGTGAAGCGAGAAAAGTCATCAACAATTATAAGACCATACTTACTTCCCCCGATGCTGAGGTAGGCAATGGGTCCAAGGAGGTCCATGTGAAGAAGCTCTAGTGGTCTTGATGTTGTCATAACGTTCTTGCTGTGATGAGTGCTTCCCACCTGTTTCCCTGCCTGACATGCTGCACAAGGTCTCTTTCTCAAAACTAGACATCGGTTAGTCCTAACACATGTTCTCCCTTTAGAAGTTTATGAAGGTTCTTCATCCCAACATGTGCTAGACGGTGATGCCAAAGCCAGCTCATACTAGTCTTAGCCATTAAGCATGCATCTAGATCGGCCTCCTCTTTCGAAAAATCCACTAAGTAGAGTTTGCCGTCTAATGTACCCTTAAAAGCTAATGAACCATCACTCCTTCTAAAGACAGATACATCAACGTTTGTAAAAATACAATTGTAACCCATGTGACACAATTGGCTTTCCGACAGAAGGTTCTACCCGAGCGACTCTACTAGAAATACATTCGATATAGAGTGCTCGTTAGTGATAGCTATCTTGCCCAAGCCTTTGACCTTGCCTTGGTTCCCATCTCCAAAGATGATCGTATCCTGGGAATCCTTGTTCTTGATGTAGGAGGTGAACATCTTCTTCTCCCCCGTCATGTAGTTTGTGCATCCGCTGTTGATTATCCAGCTACAAGCCTCGGATGCATAAACCTGCAAGGAATTTATGCTTGGGTTTTAGGTACCCAACTCTTGTTGGGTCCTACAAGGTTAGTCAAAATAGTTTTTGGAACCCATATGCAAGTTTTGTCTCCCTTGCATTTAGATCCCAACTTCCTAGCAACTACTTTTGCATTCTTACATGAAAGAACAAAAGAAGTGTTGCAAGCATGAAAAACAGTAGTAGGTTCATTGCACATTTTCCTAGGCACATGGGACATAACATTATTTCTCCTAGGCCTACTTCTACCATGAACAAAAGTAGAACTAGATACAAACATAGCATGTGAATCATTATAAGCAGCATGACCATAACTCTTATTACAGTGAGAACGACTAGTAATTTTCCAATCATTGATAAAGGCATTGTTCCTTTGAGGATTACTAGCCATAGGGGCCTTCCCTTTTTCCTTATTGAGAACGGATGTCTTTTGGTTTGTTAAGTTCTTGGTTTCTTTTCGAAAACCAAGTCCATCCTTAATTGAGGGGTGTCTACCAACAGTGTAGGCATCCCTAGCAAATTTTAATTTATCAAAATCAATTTTGCAAGTCTTAAGTTGAGCATTAAGACTTGCCACCTCATCATTTAATTTGGGAATAGAAATAAGATGTTCATTACATGCATCAACATTAAAGTCTTTACATCTATTACAAATACTAACATGCTCTACACATGAACTAGTTTTATTTACTTCCTCTAGCTTAGCATTTAATTCATCATTTAAACTCTTTAAACTAGAGATAGATTGATGGCAAGCAGATAACTCAGAAGATAGCATTTCATTTCTCTTAGTTTCTAACGCAAGAGATTTTTGCACACTAACAAATTTGTCATGTTCCTCATACAAAATGTCCTCTTGCTTTTCTAGCAGTCTATCTTTTTCATTTAGAGCATCAATTAATTCATTGATTTTCTCTACTTTGGCTATATCTAAACCTTTAAATAAACTAGAGTAATCTACTTCATCATCGGAGGATTCCTCATTACTAGAAGAAGAGTATTTAGGGGAATCTCGAATACGTACCTTCTTCTCCTTGGCCATGAGGCAGGTATGGCATTCGTTGGGGAAGAGAGAGGACTTATCGAAGGCCGAGGCAGCCAGCCCTTCATCGCCAGAGTCGGATGAAGAGCAGCCAGAATCCCATTCTTTTCCAAGATGCGCCTCGCCCTTCGCCTTCCTGTAGTTATTCTTTTTCTCTTTCTTCCCATGTCTTTCTTGTGCCTGGTCACATTCATTATCGGGACATTGAGCAATAAAGTGACCGGTCTTAGCATTTGAAACAGGAGCGCTTTCCCCTTGTTTTATTCTTGTTGGGGTACTCTTTGTGTCCTTTGAGCGCAGTCTTGAAATGTTTGATGATGAGTGCCATCTCATCTTTGTTGAGGCCAGCAGCCTCCACTTGTGCCACCTTGCTTGGTAGCGCCTCCCTGCTACTGGTTGCTTTGAGAGCAACGGGTTGAGGCTCGTAGACGAGCAGTGGACCGTTTAGAGCATCGTCCATGTATCGAGCCTCCTTCACCATCATGCACCCGCTCACAAATTTTCCAAGGATCTCCTCGGGCGTCATCTTGGTGTACCTGGGGTTTTCACAAATAAGATTGACAAGATGAGGGTCAATTACAGTAAATGACCATAGCATGAGTCGGACGACATCATGATCCATCCATCTTGTGCTTCCATAGCTTCGGATCTTGTTGACCAGGGTTTTGAGCCGGTTGTAGGTCTGAGTTGGCTCCTCTCCCCTGATCATCGCGAACCTCCCCAGCTCGCCTTCCACTAGTTCCATCTTTGTGATCATTGTTGCATCATTTCCCTAATGTGATATCTTGAGGGTATCCCAGATTTGTTTGGCATTGTCCAAGCCATTCACCTTATTATACTCATCCCTGCAAAGAGATGCTAACAACACGGTAGTACCTTGGGCATTTTTATAGATTTGCTCATTAATAATCACAGGATTATCAATGCTATCAAAATGCATTCCATTTTCTACAATTTCCCATATGCTAGGATGTAGAGAGAACAAATGACTATGCATTTTATGACTCCAAAATGAATAGTCTTCTCCATCAAAGTGTGGAGGTTTTCCGAGGGGAATTGATAGTAAATGCGCATTTGAATTGTATGGCATGCGAGAATAGTCAAAAGAGTAGTTTTGATTAATTGTTCTCTTTTTCGACGAAGAGTCGCCATCGTCTCTTGTTGAAGAACAGGAGGCATCGCTGTCGTAGTAGATAATCTTCTTGATGCTCCTCTTCTTCTTCCCGTCTCTCTTCTTATGACTCGAACCTGAGTTAGTGAGCTTGTCGTCCCTTGGCTCGTTGAAGAGGGACTCCTTCTCTTTGTCGTTGACCACCATCCCCTTTCCCTTAGGATCCATCTCTTTGGGCGTTTAGTCCCTTAGATGAAGAGTACAACTCTGATACCAATTGAGAGCACCTAGAGGGGGGTGAATAGGTGATCCTGTAAAATCAAACACTAAATAGCCACAGACTTGATTATTAATGTGTTAGTTAAATCAAGTGGCTATGAAACACGTTTGTGCGAACAATCCAATCACAAAAAGCAACACACGAGACATGTGATTTTTATCACGTGGTTCGGCCAAGTAACACTTGCCTACTTCCACGTTGTGGCGTCCCAATGGACAAGGGTTGCACTCAACCCCTTTCAAGTGATCCAATGATCAACTTGAATACCACAGCTTTCTTCCTTATAGTCTTTCTCCCCTTTGCGAGGAATCTCCACAAGTTGGATCCTCTCGCCCTTACAATAGAGATCACAAAGAAGGCACAAGAGTAAGGTTAGGAGAGCAACACACACAAGACTCAAATATGCAGCACAACCACCCACACAAGTGAAGACTCGAGCTCAAATGACAACATAGGGAGTTCACAACTCGAATGGAGCTCAAATCACTAACACAACAAAGTGAATGTGCGGGAGCAGAGTCTAGATGCCTAAGAATACTTAGAGAATGCTTGGTGTTTTCCTCCATGTGCCTAGGGGTCTCTTTTATAGACCCAAGGCAGCTAGGAGCCGTTGGAGACCAACTTGGAAGGCCAATCTTGCCTTCTGTCGAGTGGTGCACCGGACAGTCCGGTGCGCGATCTCCTTCCAAATCAGGCGCATCCGACCATTGCTCCTCCGGGCCCGCTGGCGCATCAGACACTGTCCGGTGCACATCGGACATTCTGATGAATTTTAGCCATGTCGCCTTTCTTCATTCCCGAGAGCGATGAGTTTGTGCGGACGACTCACCGGGCAGTCCGGTGCACCACCGGACAGTCCGATGAATTATAGCCGTACACCACCGTCGATTCCGGGTATGTTCTATCCTGGAACCCTGGGACCCCACTATGGGCGGCCCGGACCCCATACAGGGGGGTCGGATCCCATTCCAGGGGTCCGGTTCACACACGTGGAGGTCCTGGACCAAACTTGGAGGCCCGGACCCCATACAGGGGGGTCTGGATCCCATTCCACGGGTCCGGTTCACACAAGTGCAGGTCCTGGACCAATCTTGGAGGCCCGGACTGTATATACAGGGGTCCGACACCTTCCCATGTGGGTCCGAACACAATGGTGATGCCTCAGAGTATGTCACTTTCTCTAGACACGTGGCGGCACCGGACCCGCCCATGTGGTGGGGTCAGGTGCTGTTGCTGGCCCAGAGTAGTCGCCCGAGGCTTGGGCATGTCATGGCCTGGCCCAGAGCAGCACTTTCACTGAAGACCAGCCTGGCGCACCGGATACTGTCCGGTGCAGCACCGGACAGTCCGGTGTGCTAGGCCGAGCTGGAGTTTGGCTGTACACAGCCAAGTGTTTTTCATTTCTTTTCCCTTTCTTTTGTCACTGTTTCTAGCACTTAGACAAAAACACATTAGTGTACAAAAACAATGTACTAAGTCTAGAAACATACCTCTTGCCTTGATTTGCACTTTTCCCACATTTAACACACAAAGATTCAATTAGGATGTGTTGGGCATCTAATCACCAAAATACTTATAGAATTTGCCCAAGGGCACATTTCCCTTTCAATATGTGCATAATTTGATGGGTTACCTATTCAGATACACCTAACCTTTCCAACCTTATTCCTTGTTAACCTAGGTTTTGATATAATCAAGTAGCTATGCTATTGCTACAACTTTAACTTTATGATGTTACTCCAATTGATGATATCAATGTTCCAAATGGTATGTTACATTATTCTTGTTAATCCGATGATTAAGCAAGATCATATTGTGATAATTGGAACATGGAGTGACCACCCAGGAAAATAGTGCAACCACGAGTGCTATCATGGCTCTGGCTTTGGTAATTAGCTTTATATGCTTAGTGCCTAGCAACCTTACCTGAAATATGGGCAAGAGGGGGAGCAGTGGTGGTGGCAGCCCACGTTAACATGGGGATGTATTCTTGGCTAAGGTACCTCACCCAGGGGGCCTCCACCATCGACTTAGAAACCTTAGCAGGTTGCTTTGTATTAAGTGTATTCTGTGAAAGCCTCATAGTGGATCCCTAGCCATTCACCTCGAAAGTGTTTACGGGTATGGCCGACCCAGGCTAGAGGGGATACACGGCTTGTGGGTAAAGTTGTACCACCTCTGCAGAGTGTAAAACTGATATATCAGCCGTTGACCAACTAAAATGCTTACTGCTCAACCTTAGCCTCACCTTGTTAAACTTGCATTAGTTTTTTCCCCACTTGCTGAGCTCCGACCATAAGTGAGCTCACCCATGCTTAAATTTTGATCAGAAGTTTGCAGATGAAGATATGATGCTAAACTCCATGGATGCTAGTCTAGTGATACCCCTGGTCATCTTCCTGTGGATGGATGTCCTTGTTTCGCTGTACTTTGATGAATAAAGGTTAAGACATTATGTCTGTTCGAAGTGTAATATGTAAATATAATCCTTATTTATGCTTCTATGCATTGTTCTTTTGATATATTACACTTGTGACGTCAACATATGTGTGGAAATGGATCCTGGCACACATATGCTATGCACCCGGCTCTACCCCTTGGAAACGGGTGTGACACAGGCTCGGGAGCTGGCTCTTGGATTTCCTTTTGGACATCCTCTTGCTCGGGAATGAGCACATACTCTCCGTCAGCGAGGTTGCAATCTAATGAATGCAATGAGTGAGATACATGTATGCCATGATATGCAATGTAGTAGTAGGAAAAATGATCAAATTGATAAGGTAAAGTTTAATCTTACTACTGGAAATTCTAGTGGTATACTTAGCCATTTTAGGGTCAAGTATGGTCAAGTTTTAAGTGGTTAGATTATTTAGGTGTCCCACTGGTTTTCTCTTAGTGCCTTAGTGAAAGTTTATTATGATCCTTGCTGAATTCAATGGGGTGAGATTTATTATTATTCTTATCAATCCTCTCTTTTCCCTTTTTCTGTTATGCTTTTAAAAGTGGGTTTGAACTACAACATATCCTTATAAATTTCCAAATATTCTGTAAAAATTATAGTAGTTTCTCACTGATGTATAACTCTCAGTCTCAAAAATTGAGGCTTCAAATGTTAGGGGTTTACTCTGGACAAAAATATTAAGTTTTAGGGTAGAGGGGGGTGCTTTGAACTACAACTCTCTTCTAACAGTGGATTATTCCCTAAGGCTTATTTTTGTTGGCCTTTAGGTGCAATAATATGACTTTGTACCAAGTTTTAGCCACTAATCCCTATTGGTCATTTTATTGTGATTTTCTAAAGTTTTTGGCCATAGTGGTGCTTTCTACTACTACTATACTTGAAAAATGTAAAACAACAGACTTCCTAATTTTTCTATTTTCTTCTTTGCGCAAGAGCAATCATTCTAGAATTTGGTAACTTTTTGGTTAGGGGAAAGGGTGGTAGAAATTCTTGGAATATATGGCCTTTTTCATGGGGTAGGGGGTAATGTGTGTTACCTTACATTTATAATTGAGTTTTTATATTTTTCCCTGGTGGTTTACCTCATAAGTAATTGGGTACAAAAATTTTTGCCCACTGTTGCACAACTTTAGGCTTTCTCATGATTTAATCAAAACATGGGCCAATTTCAAGTAAAGAGCCAGGTTTTAGCATTAACTCAACTTATTAACACAAAAGTACCCTTTCCAAACAGAAAGAATACCAGAAACTTTACCATAAGCATAATCAAACCATCATCCTCGTCACCACCTGTAAACCAACCATCTCTAATCACAGTATCTCTAATCAATGGAGCTCCCTTGGCCGCTCATAACTGCGAGCACGGCTGATATATCAGTTTCATAACACTCTGCAGAGGTTGCACACTTTACCCACAAGCCGTGATTCCCTCTTGCCTCGGGTCGATCAAACCTTTAAACACTACCAAGGTGAATAGGCAAGGTTTCACTACGTAGCCTTTACAAAGATTCCCTAAGACTGTAGCCACCCGTTAGGTTTCCTAAATGTAACCTTGGTAGAGCGAGCCGCATATACCGAGCCCCATTAACGGCATGATGGCGAAGCGAACTACACCCCAGTTTCTCTAATTATTCAGCTAAGGGCGTCCCATTCCACCCTCATGGTTGCACTATTTTCTCGGGTGGTCATCCAACGAACTAGTCCTTATGGAGAGGCACTCGATAAACAGCTCGAGTCCCCTTAAATGCCACAGTATCATCATCATAATCAAAAGGGAAAACAACGTATCATAGTGTCGGGTACCGTAATTAGGGGTACCCCCAACACTCCTAAACACGCTTGAAAACACCTTCAGAGCAAACCATAAAGGCTTACGGCTCAGGTCAAAGTCAAAGCTTCGTCTACCAAGGGACACGGTCTCGCCTCGCCCGAGCACGGCCTCGGGCGGAACAGTGGTCCCGGACGAGTTCACGTCTCGCCCGAGGGTCTCCTCAAGCAGTGAGCATGCCCTCGGCTCAGCTAAAGGCAAGCCTTGTTGTGTAAGCGACCTTAGCCAAATCGCCTTACCAGCCAACCGTATCGCGTGCGCATTTAATGCTGGGATCGCCTGACACCTTATCCTGACACGCGCGCCTCAGTCGGCAAGGTCGAAGTGACCGCAGGCACATCGCCCTTTCACTGACCTATCTGACAGGAAAACAGCACCGACCGCCCCGCTCCGGCTGTTGTGCCAACCACCTGGGCGAAACCGACAACAGTCAAGTTAAGCCTCGGGCGCAATAGAAAGCTCCGCCTCACCCGACCCCAGGGCTCGGCCTCGGCCTCGGCCTCGGGAAGAGTCACATCCTCACCCGACCCTGGGCCTCGGCCCCAGCCTCGGCCTAGGAGGAGCCGCCGCCTCGCCCGACCTCAGGCTCGGATCGACCGCGCCACAAGGGATGCATCATTACCCTACTCCTAGCTAGCTCAGGCTACGAAGGAACAAGACCGGCGTCCCATCAAGCTTACCCCAGTAACAGGCAATGATGGTTCCCCGCAAGCAACCATGACGTCAATGGTTCTCAAGCCCCCTACGGAAGCAAGGAGACGTCAGCAGGATCCATGCAGCGCCAACAGCTGTACTGCTACAGGGCTCAAGGCACTTCTCCGACGACCATGATACTACCTCTATAGGGCTCGAGACGCCCCCCAATGGCCACGTTGTTATTTGTACAGGGCTCAGGGCACTTCCCTGCCAGCCACGTTAGCTCCCAGCTACACCCCATTGTACAGCTGGGCATCTCCTTATGTCTATAAAAGGGGGTGTCCAGGGCCCCAGGGGACAGGGGAAAGAAAGAGGGAAAAAAGAACGAACATACAAGCATACGAACACACGGATGCACGGCAGGAGAGACGAGTAGGCGCACGACAAAGGGACAGGAGAAGACGAGCAGGGGCTGGACCCCTTCTCTCTCTCTCCCTCGCTCTCTCCTACTCGCTCTCTCTCGCCCTCGCTCTCTCGCAACGCTTGTAACCCCTACTACGAGCACCCTGGTGCAGGATAATACAAGGCTCATTCCCCCACTTGTGTTCCATCTCGCACCAACCCATCTGGGTAGGGACTCGCAGCGACAAATTTACTCGTCGGTCCAGGGACCCCCCAGGTCCGAAACACCGATAGTTGGCGCACCAGGTAGGGGCCTGCTGCGTGTTAACGAACACTTTCCCGTTGGGTTCCAGATGGGTAGACTTCAGCAACCTCTTCAGCCCGGGACGGTGCTCCGCTTCGGGAGTCTTGAGTTCATGTCCCTCAATGGTAGCTACGACATGGTACTCCTCCCTCCGTGGCACGACGACAACGATAGTCAACGGCTCGCCCGGCGGAGGCGACCTCCATGACGGACATCTCCCCGCGGCGGAAGAGGAGCACTCGCGTCGTCCCCGCCACCCTCCTCGCTGGAGGAGACGGAGACGGGGCAACCGTGGCCACGCAGGAGACGGCACCTTATCGGCTGTCAAGCTAGATCGAGTCGACGATGTCGGCACTCCTCCGAGGGACATGTTGGGTGTTGTCCTCTCGCCTGAGACAACGACGAGCGCCGCTTCCCCGCAATGTGCCAGCCCCAAGCGGACTGACGACGCCGGCACCCTCGCAAAGGACCTGTTGGGCGTCACCCTCGTACCTAAGATGACGGTGCATTCCGTCCCCGACGCGACTTCACCACCGTCAATCGACCAAGAGGTACTGTCCGTATTCCACCATGTTCCCTTTCGATTTAGTTTCGATCCACCTAGCGACCCCGCTACGGTGAGTGCTTTCGCAAGGGCGTATCCAAACCATCCGGGGTACCATATGTGGTCAACCTAGGACCAACTGACAGCCGTCTCAACCTACGGACCGGCAGGTTCCGAGGAAGAGGACGACCCTGACTTCGGATGGGATTTCTCTGGCCTCAGTGATCTTGGTGCCATGCGGGACTTCATATCCGCATGTGACCACTGCCTCTCCGGTTGCTCTGATGATGGCCATGGCCTTGATGACGAGGGTTATGGCCCAAGTCGCGAATGTTTCCACGTCAACCAGGGAGATCACGACGAAGGCAACCTCCTCGGTATGCCAGAGGTTGACGATCCCCCTGGGCCCGCATCTCGCGTTGACATCCCGCGGGAGCTAGCTATGGTCCCAATCCCTGTGGGGGGTCGGGACACACAGCTCGAGCAAATCCTCAAGATGCAGGCCAAGGTCGACGAGGAAGTAGGGCGGCTTGTGTAGCTCTGACAGAACATCGAGTAGGAGTGGGCAGGCCGAACACTCGCCAGAGGAGCCCGTCATCGGGCCCAGGACGTCCAGCGCCGCATCGTCGACGGTGCCAGGGCAGCGCTGCCCCCGGTCATCAGCGGGTCCGGCCAGGACCTAGCTGCAGCGGCGATGCCACTTCGAACTATGCCGGAGCCATCCACCACCGAGGGACGGCGTATCCAGGGCGAACTCAAGGATCTCCTGGAAGGTGCCGCAGTTCGACGAGATGAGAGCTATGCCTCCTGAAGGCGAGCTGACCCCTCAGAGCATCACGCGGCGTCCTCCCGACGCATGCGGGAGGCCTCGGTCCATCCCGAGCGCACGCGAGACGAGGCACCTGCCGCTCGGGATCGCCTCGGCAACGAGCATCACCATCGCGACCATCGAGCCTGCCTCGAGGAGAAGGTGCGCCGAGGCTACCATCCTAGGCGCGGGGGATGCTGCAACAGTGAGGAGGATCGGAGTCCCTCGCCCGAGCCACCCGGTCCACGAGTCTTCAGTTGGGCCATACGACGAGCGCCGTTCCCCGCCCGGTTCCGAGCCCCGACTACCATCACCAAGTACTCGGGGGAGACGAGGCCGAAGTTTTGGCTCACGGACTACCGATAGGCATGCCAGTTGGGAGGGGCGGACGATGACAACCTCATCATCCGTAATCTACCCCTTTTCCTCTCCGACGCCGCCCGGGCCTGGCTGGAGCATCTGCCTCCTGCGTAGATCTCCGACTAGGACGACCTGGTCAAGGCTTTCGCGGGAAATTTCCAGGGCACGTACGTGCGCCCTGGGAACTCATGGGATATCTGAAGCTACCGCCAGCAGCCTGGGGAATCCCTCCAAGAGTACATCCGGTGGTTTTCGAAGCAGCGCACCGAGCTGCCTAACATCATCGACTCGGACGTCATCGGAGCTTTCCTCGCCGGCACCACTTGCCGAGACCTGGTGAGCAAACTGGGGCACAAGACTCCCACCAAGGCGAGCGAATTGATGGACGTCGCCACCAAGTTCGCCTCGGGTCAGGAGGCGGTCGAGGCCATCTTCCGGAAAGAAAAGCAGCCTCAGGGGAGCCGAAGGAAGACGCCCCCGAGGCGTCCGCCCAGCGTGGCGCGAAGAAGAATGCCAAGAAGAAGGCGCAAGCAAAGCGCAACGCCGCCGACGCGAATCTCGTCGCTGCTGCCGAGCACAGGAACCCTCAGAAGCCTCCTGGAGGGGCCGGCGCGTTCGACAAGATGCTCAAGGAGCCGTGCTCCTATCACCAGGGTCCCGTCAAGCACACCCTTGAAGAATGTGTCATGCTCCAGCGCTACTTCCACAAGGCCGGGCCCCCGGCGGAAGATGGCAAGGGCCAAGGCAACAACAAGAAGGAGGGTGACAAGGAAGAGGAGTTCCCGGAAATCCACAACTGCTTCATGATTTACGGCAGGATGGTGGCGAACGCCTCGGCTCGGCACCACAAGCAGGAGCGCCAGGAGGTCTGCTCGGTAAAGGTGGTAGCGCCAGCCTACCTAGACTGGTCCGACAAGCCTATCACATTCGACCGAGGCGACCACCCCGACTTCGTGCCAAGCCCAGGAAGGTACCCGCTCGTCGTCGATCCGATCATCGGCAACGTTAGGCTTTCCAAGGTCCTCATGGACGGAGGCAGCAGCCTCAACATCATCTACGCCGAGACCCTGGAACTCTTGGGGGTTGATCGGTCCGAGGTCTGGGCCGGTGCGGCACCTTTCCACGGGATCGCACGCGAAAAGCGTATCCTGCCCCTCGGGCGGATTGACTTGCCCGTCTGCTTCAGAACTCCCTCCAACTTCTGAAAGGAAACCCTCGCCTTCGAGGTGGTCGGGTTCCGAGGGACCTACCACGCAGTGTTGGGAAGGCCGTGCTACGCCAAGTTCATGGCCGTCGCCAACTACACCTACCTCAAGCTCAAGATGCCAGGCCCCAGCGGGATCATCATCGTCGGCTCCACGTACCGCCACACGTACGAATGCGATGTGGAATGCGTGGAGTACGCAGAGGCCCTCGCCGAGTCCGAGGCTTTCATCGCCGACCTAGAACGCCTCTCCAACGAGGTGCCCAATGCGAAGCGACACGCTGGCAACTTCGAACCAGTCGAGGCGGTTAAGTCCTTCTCTCTCGACCCCAGCAATGACGCTAGCAAGAAAGTCCCGATCAGCTCCGAGCTCGACCCCAAATAGGAAGCAGTGCTCGTCGACTTTCTCCGCGCAAACGCTGAAGTTTTTGCATGGAGTCCCTCGGACATGCCAGGCATACCAAAGGATGTCACCGAGCACTCACTAGACATCAGAGCTGGAGCCCGACCCGTGAAGCAGACCCTACGCCGTTTTGACGAAGAAAAGCGTAGGGCCATAGGCGAGGAGATCCACAAGCTACTCGCGGCAGGGTTCATCAAAGAGGTATTCCATCCCGAATGGTTGGCTAACCCTGTTCTTGTAAGGAAAAACGATGGGAAATGGAGGATGTGCGTAGACTACACTGGTCTAAACAAAGCATGTCCGAAGGTTCCCTACCCTCTGCCTCGCATCGATCAAATTGTGGACTCCACTGCTGGGTGCGAAACCCTGTCATTCCTCGATGCCTACTCAGGCTATCACCAAATCAAGATGAAAGGGTCCGACTAGCTCGCGACTTCTTTCATCACACCTTTTGGCATGTATTGTTACACTACAATGCCATTTGGTTTGAGGAATGCAGGCGCTACCTACCAGAGGTGCATGAACCATGTGTTCGGAGAACACATCAGTAGAACGGTCGAGGCTTACGTCGATGACATCGTTGTCAAGACGAAGAAAGCCTCCAACCTCCTCTCTGACCTTGAAACGACATTCAAGTGTCTGAGAGCAAAAGGTGTGAAACTCAACCCCGAGAAGTGTGTCTTCGGAGTCCCCCAAGGCATGCTCCTAGGGTTCATCGTCTCCGAGCGGGGCATAGAGGCCAACCCGGAGAAAATCGTGGCCATCACCAACATGGGACCAATAAAAGATTTGAAAGGAGTACAGAGGGTCATGGGATGCCTTGCGGCTCTGAGCCATTTCATCTCATGCCTTGGCAAAAAAGGATTGCCCCTGTACCACCTCTTAAGGAAGACCGAGCGCTTCACTTGGACCCCCAAGGCCAAGGAAGCCATCGGAAACTTAAAGGCACTCCTTACAAATGCACCCATCTTGGTGCCCCCGTTGTGGGAGAAGTCCTCTTGATCTACGTAGCTACAACCACTTAGGTGGTCAGCGCCGCGGTCGTAGTCGAGAGACGAGAAGAAGGGCATGCACTGCTCGTCCAGAGGCCAGTCTACTTCATCAGCGAAGTGCTATCCGAGACCAAAGTCTGCTACCCACAGATCTAGAAGCTGCTCTACGCAGTGATTCTGACGCGGCAGAAGCTGCGACACTACTTCGAGTCTCATCCGGTTACTGTGGTGTCATCTTTCCCCTTGGGAGAAATCATCCAGAGCCGAGAGGCCTTGGGTAGGATAGCGAAATGGGCGGTGGAACTCATGGGCGAAACACTTTCATTTGCCCCTCAGAAGGCCATAAAATCCCAAGTCTTGGCCGACTTCCTCGCTGAGTGGACTGACACCCAGTTACCGACGGCCCCAATCCAACCTGAGCTTTGGACCATGTACTTCGACGGGTCGCTGATGAAAACCGGAGCAGGCGCGGGCTTGCTCTTCATCTCACCCCTCGGAGAACATGTTCGCTACATGCTGCGCCTCCATTTCCCGGCATCAAACAATGTGGCCGAGTACGAAGCCTTGGTTAATGGCCTGCGCATCGCCGTCGAGCTAGGCGTTCGGCGCCTCGATGCTCGTGGCGACTCGCAGCTCGTCATCGACCAGGTCATGAAGAACTCCCACTGCCGCGATCGAAAAATGGAGGCCTACTGCGACGAAGTTTGGCGCTTGGAAGACAAGTTCTACGGACTAGAACTCAACCATGTTGCTCGACGGTACAACGAAACTGTAGATGAGCTGGCGAAAATAGCCTCGGGGCGAACGACGGTTCCCCCGAACGCCTTTTCCAAAGATATATATCAGCCATCTGTCCAAGTCGACGACGCGCCCGAGCCCGAGGAAGCCTCGGCCCAGCCCGAGGTACCCTCGAACGCCGAGGGCGAGGCCCTGCGTGTCGAGGAGGAGCTGAATGGGGTCACACCGGTCCCGAACTGGCAGACCCCGTACCTGGAATACCTCCTCCGAGGAGAGCTGCCCCTCGATAAGGCCGAAGCTCGACGACTAGCTCGGCGCGCCAAGTCGTTCGTATTGCTGGGTGATGAAAAGGAGCTATATCACCGCAGCCCCTCGGACATTCTCCAGCGATGCATATCCATTGCCCAGGGACAAGAGCTGTTACAAGAAATACACTCGGGGGCTTGTGGTCACCATGCAGCACCTCGAGCCGTCGTGGGAAACGCTTTCCAACAAGGTTTCTACTGGCCAACCACAGTGGCCGACGCCACTAGGATTGTACGCTCCTGCCGGGGGTGTCAATTCTACGCGCGACAGACGCACCTGCCCGCTCAAGCGCTACAGACGATACCTATCACTTGGTCGTTTGCTGTGTGGGGTCTAGACCTCATCGGTCCCTTGCAGAAGGCACCCGGGGGCTTCACGCACCTGCTGGTCGCCATCGACAAATTCTCCAAGTGGATCGAGGTCTGACCCTTAACCAGCATCAGCTCCGAGCAGGCGGTGGCGTTCTTCACCAATATCATCCATCGCTTTGGAGTCCCAAATTCCATCATCACCGACAATGGCACGCAGTTCAACGGGAAAAAGTTCCTGGACTTCTGCGAGGACCAGCACATCCGTGTGGACTGGGCCACCGTAGCTCACCCGATGACGAATGGGCAGGTGGAGCGCGCCAACGGTATGATTTTGCAGGGACTAAAACCGAGGATCTACAACGACCTCAACAAGTTTGGCAAGTGATGGATGAAAGAGCTACCCTCGGTGGTCTGGAGTCTGAGTACGACGCCGAGCCGAGCCACGGGCTTCACGCCGTTTTTCCTAGTCTATGGGGCCGAGGCTATCTTACCCACGGACTTGGAATACGGTTCCCCGAGGACAAAGGCGTATGATGACCGAGGCAACCAGACCAGCCAAGAAGATTCCTTGGACTAGCTGGAAGAGGCTCGGGACGTGGCCTTACTACACTCGGCGCAGTATCAACAGTCTCTGCGACGCTACCACGCCCGAAGGGTTCGGCCCTGAGGCTTCCAAGTGGGAGACTTGGTGCTTCAGCTGCGACAAGATGCCCGAGGGTGCCACAAGCTTACTCCTCCCTGGGAGGGGCCGTTCATCGTCGCCAAAATTCTGAAGCCCAGGACATACAAGCTGGCCAATGATCAAGGTGAGGTCTACAGCAACGCTTGGAACATCGAACAGCTACGTCGCTTCTTCCCTTAAAATGTTTCAAGTCGTTCATGTTCCTCGTTTTCTTTACATACGTGAATAAAGTCTAACCGTCAAGGAAGGATTAGCCTTGCCTCGGCAAAGCCCGACCCTCCCTCGGGGGCTAGAAGGGGGGAACCCCCTTTGCGTCAAAATTTTCTTCGGAAAAGTTTTCTACCAAGAAAAGTTTTCTACCGAAACAACTCCCGTGCCTTCCGACTATATCGATAACGGAACCCTGAAAACGGGCAGGAGAGACCTTAAGCGGCAAGGCCAACCAAGCCGAGGGACTCCTAAGCCTCCGGGATACGGATACCTCATTCGTCACCTTCCGTGAAAAGTAAATCACGCTCGGATAAGCAATTCTGCTATCGAACAAGTCCTAACACTCGGGTAGAAAACGACTTTCGTGCTTTCGACTATATCGATAGCAGGGTCCTACGAATGGGTGAGAGAGCAAGTAAGCGACAAGGCCGACCGTGTGACGGAACCTTCCAAGTCATTAGGCCCACCTACAGTTGTCCTTGTCCAACAGACATCAGACAACCCTGTAGATGTTCCAAAATCACTTGATAAGTTTGGTATCTTCGTTCTTACCTTTCCAGGAACGTTTCACCCGTCTTGCAGACATTACAGAACATCGGAGATATCGAAAAGCGGAAGTGATTACATAAACTTACATTTATTTAAAAAGTAAGATCAAGTTGCTTATTACAGACCAAGGTTATAAACGAGTGCTGAGTAGTATTATTACATAACCAAGGGAGGAAAAACTCCTCCCGAAAAGTCTTTACATAAAAGTTTCTTATGGAGGACCATGTCCTCCCGCATCTTCACTCTTGTTTTTCCTCATGTGGAACCACCTTGGTACAGAAGCAACAGAAATCTGTTGCTTCCTCACCTAAAAACAACGAGGGAATAAACCCTGAGTATGGAATTGCACAGCAAGTCTTACCCGACTAAAGAAAAGACTCTCAAGGGTATGCTGGTTATAAGGGAGTCAAGGTAAGGTATCTCAAGATCAAAGAATCTGTTGCTGCATAAATGCTTACTAAAAGTGGATCCTTAAAAATCCAGTTTTATTGTCGAGTTAGGTAAACTTACCTACATCTAGAGTTCTTTCTAACCTAGTTCAAACACTTATCCTGAACTAGCCAAGTTCTTAATTCTTCCTTCACCTTTACTGGATTGCTACGTGTAAGTCAGTGACCAAGTCTTCATAACAGCGAAGGTACGGCGATCCGAATCGATTATACTCAGCTGAGGATCTCCAATCACACGACATATGTAGCACTTAACCCTTGCATATGTCAATCCCGCCACCGGGGTTCTTAAGACCAGATCAGGTTCATGCAAACCGAGAGCACAGATACACCACCGTCCAGCCTCTTGCCACGGAGGGTACATGCTACTCTCGCCACCGCTCCACGCCCATTTCGTGTTATCTTATTCTGGCCTTAGTCTGCCCGAGGCAAGGCTTACCCATGACGAGGCATGTGACCAGTTAAAGGGTCCTCGGTCATCAGGCCTACATCGAGACAGTCCTTAATCGACTCAGACGGAGACACTACACCGAGACTCTCTTTCTCATGCAAGTCACCCGCCCGGTCTCAGCTTAATCATTTAACCCCAAAAACTTGGTACCTGACAGAGGTACATCTTTTCTGATGTTGGACCCATCATGGCCATGATGGATCCACCATCAAGTTTTATTTTCAAAAACCTCCCTCCCATTTTGCCAATCATCTTTTGTAAAACAAAACCTTTTGTTTTTGCTAAAGCAATACTAAGCATAGTAAAACTTTTTGTAAAAACAGGGTTTCAAGGAATGTAATCAAAGATCAAGGAAGGCAATGCAGGAATTGTTTAAGTATTCAACTCCTATCACCTAATGCATCAATCAAGTGAGAAAGATTTTAAAAACATCAAGGAAGGTGGCAAATGCACCGGGGCTTGCCTTCGTTAGTAGGTGAGTCAGGCTCAGGCCCGCAGATGTCAAAGTAGAGACAAGACCCTGCCTGAGTTTCTGAAGGTGATGGTGTTTTCTCCTCGGTCACTTCAATTTCTTCTTCGTTTTCTAAATATAATCACATATAAGTATATAAGAATGAATGCCATGTAATGCTCATGAGAGTGCAAAGATAATAAAAACTTATTATCTAAGGTCTTGAATACAATTTCCTTCACGGAACTCTGAGAACTTAGGGTTTCCGGAGTCAGTAAAGGAGTTCATAGAGCAGGGGTGGGGGTTTTGGGTTCTACTTATCAAACAAGGTTCAAATCAACCCAAACTCTACCCAAGGCTTCTAAATAATGTGTAGGGCTCATATAAAAAGTTTGGACAATTATGGAATTACCATTTATTTTCTAAAAATCCAGAACTGCTACCTTAAACTACTTTAAATGCCTTAAAATTCCTTATTTAACCTAAAAATCATGAAACTATTTTTATTAAATACTATGGAAAATAAGAAGTCTAGGAAAATTGGTTTGACAATTTTAGGATTTTTCTACAATTTTCTATAATTGTTGGAGTTCTGCTGGAAAAAGAAAAAGATAAAGAATGAATAGTTCCTGGGCCGATTTCAGCCCAGGCAGCCCAACACCAGAGGGAAAGCGCGCGCGCGCGCGTCCGCGCCCTGGTGACCTTGCATAAAGACCCTTGGTGTTTCGGCTAACTAGGAACGAGTTCAGTTACTATTTATATCAGTCACTGACAACTTGCACCGAGGTCCCCGAGGTTCTATTTCTCTTCCCCGACTGGTCCACGACGGCGCTCAGCACGGAGAGCTCAACTCCGACGAGCTAGACCGGCCGGAGGGGGCCAAGGCCGGCGCCCAGCTTCGAATTAAACCAAATTCTAGACCCACAGAGTATTTCCTCCAACTTAATTGCACAGTTGGTGAGCTATCAAGCTCAGTCCACGTGAACCGAGGGAATGGCGGACAGATGAGTGCGTTCCCGGTGATCCCTGGCGGTCCAGTTCGATTAAAGAGGTCGAGAGGCATCACCAGCAGTAAAGATGCTAGAACAGGAACAGGGAGTGTATGAGCAGACCTATGGAGGGCTAGCCACGGCGAGCTTGGTTCAACGGTGGCGAAAGCTTGATTTGGGGAAACAAGAAATTCGGGCACACTGGTGATCGATTGCTAGCAATTCTTGGTGGATGGGTAGTGGATGACCTTGCGAAACTGGTGGAGGGCTCAATTTATAGGAAGAGCGAGCGGTGACCGAGAATTTGGGTGCTGACGCGCGGCGGTCGGAGGTGAGGAAGAACGCTGGTGCGGTGAATACGTGTTTAGTGTCGTGGCAGTAATTCCGGTGGTCGACGGGAAGCTAGAGGGAGTCACGGCGATGCGGTGGCGAGGTTGGGACACGCGGTGCAAGGCCGGAGAACGGCGGTTCACCGACAGGCTTATCGGCTCAAGCTGCAGGGTAGAGGGAAAGCACGGGGGGGTCACCGGAGTGGAGTCCAGCTCACCGGCAGCGAAGATTCCCTCTCCTCGTGATGTTATCCGGTTACCAGCGAGTGCGAATCTCAACGGCGGCGATGATCCTGGCGCGAGGTCGTCGGCGGCGAGGGGAGCGGTTGATCTGATCTGTCCAGACACTGTACCATGGCGATGCTTATTCAGTGTGTCTGACAGCAAAGATTTAGGGCCAGATTCCTCCCAATTTTCTATGGAAATATCCCCAAGTCTCTACATCAAAGTTGTAGTGCTACATTCCAGCTACAAATTTGTTATGGGAATCATGCTCAAACTTGCACTAGATCATGTTTAAATTCGAGCCCTAACTCCATGTCATTCCACTGTTAATCTGAATTTCAGATTTCAAGCAGTCTGACAGTCCAACTTCAGGCTCATTTATCTCAAGTATTTACTTAACAACTATGCTCACACTCTTAAGCAAAGTTGTTCTCCTATGATTGGGCTACAATTTTGGTGTGGTGACCTAGGGCAAAAACCCTATAGTTCAAAAGCTACAAGGCTCAAAAGTTGAGCAAAATCTCTGCAATTCAGACTTAAGCCATTTGGGACATAAGAAGTGATTTTTGCAAATAGACCCAAAACTTAGGGTTTAGCTTGCAAATTCACATATGAGTGACCCAAATGACTCAAGATACTCATATAACTTGGTTTTTGCACTTTAGTCCAAAAGTGGACTAATTTTGCACATAGGTCCCTAGGGTTTGGTTTTAGGGTTTTCTAGGGGTCCAATTAGGGTTTTTGGTACTTCAGGGGTATAAATGTAATTCACCATTATTCTTGGGATCATTTCATGACTTTCCCCAAAAGCTTTTACGTTTTCTCAATTTGGGTTATGTTTTACCCCTTTAATCCCCCTTTAGGGTTTGGTGCCCTCTCTAGGGTTCTATTTGCAAAATACAACTTGTTTGGAATTTTTACCTAGTAAATGCACTCTAGGTGTGTCAAACATATACAATGCCAATGTTTATGATGCCATGCTCAAGTTTTAGTTGCAGTAACACCAGAGGTGTTACATCCTTCCCCCCATAAAAGAATATCGTCCCGAGATTAAAAGTCCTAGGGTGAGTAATGGAAAAGGAAATGTGTCACATTTTTATTTCCTTATTTTTGGTACAAGGCAGGGGGTGGTGTGGGGTTCACTCTTTATTATAACAACTAAACACATTTTACAAAACACATTTTACAAATTACATGAGGCTAAAAAGCCGAGGAAATTCTTATCTAAAAAGTCTTGAGTTTCCCACGTAGCCTCTTCTTCAGAATGTTGGTTCCACTGTATCTTATAGAACTTGAGAGTTTTTCTCCGGGTAACCCTGTCCTTTTGATCCAAGATTTGAATAGGGTGCTCAGAATATGTTAGGTCTGGTTCGAGGACAACATCTATTATTTCAACGGTTCGATCTGGTACCCGAAGACACTTCTTCAATTGTGACACATGGAACACATTATGTATAGCAGACAAAGTTTCGGGTAGTTGAAGTCGATATGCTACTGGCCCATATCTTTCAAGTATAAGGAATGGACCAATGTACCTGGGTGCAAGCTTCCCTTTTATCCTGAAACGCGATACACCTTTCATTGGTGAAACCTTCATGTAGACATAGTCCCCTTCAAGAAAATACAAGGGCATTCGCCGTTTGTCTACATAACTCTTTTGACGAGCTTGGGCTTTCTTCATATTACGAATTATTTTCTGAACCTTTTCTTCGGTCTCTTTCACCATATCAGGCCTGAAAAAGTACCTTTCACCTAGTTCAGACCAATTTAGCGGAGTACGACATCGTCGTCCATATAAAGCTTCGAAGGGTGCCATCTTGATACTTTCTTGATAGCTATTATTATATGAAAACTCCGCTAAAGGCAAACATTCATCCCATTTTTGTGAGAAGTCCAGAACACATGCCCGCAGCATATCTTTGAGTATTCGATTGACCCTCTCATTTTGTCCACTGGTTTGAGGATGATAGGCCGAACTGTGGAGAAATTTAGTACCCAGGGAATTATGAAGTTCTTCCCAAAATTTGGATACGAATTGTGGTCCACGATCCGACACTATAGTCTTTGGAACCCCGTGCAAACTGAGAATGCGAGCAATGTATAATTCTGCATAGGTAAGAACCGAGTAATATGTCTTGACTGGGAGAAAGTGAGCAATCTTTGTAAGTGGATCAACAATAACCCAGATAGAGTCATACCCTTTTGTAGTCCTGGGCAATCCCACAATGAAGTCCATACTTATGTCTTCCCATTTCCATGTCGGTATTGGTAGAGACTATAATGGACCAGCAGCTTTTAAGTGTATGGCCTTGACACGTCTGCAGGCGTCACATCTAGCCACATAGCGTGCAATCTCAATCTTCATCTTTGTCCACCAATAATGTTGCTTCAAGTCTTGGTACATCTTAGTGTTTCCGGGATGAATAGAATAGCGACTAAGATGTGCTTCATCTAGAATTTGCTGGCGGATCTCTTCATTCTTTGGCACCACTATGCGGTCATTGAACCATACAATGCCTTGATCATCTTCTTTGAAACATTTGGCTTTTCCAGCCCTTATCTTCTCACGAATGTGTTTCATACCATCATTATTTCTTTGAGCATCAATTATCCTGTGTAAGAGGACTGACTCAAGCTTTAGCTGGCTCAGGATTCCTTGTTGGACCATTCCCAGGTTTAGCTTCTCCATCTCCTGACATAAGGTATTATCAGAGGTCTTCACCGTAAGACAATGACAGGAAACCTTACGGCTCAATGCATCTACCACAACATTGGCTTTGCCTGGGTGATAATGAATTTCCAGTTCATAGTCCTTAATAAGCTCAAGCCATCGCCTTTGTCTCATATTCAATTCTGACTAGGTGAAGATATACTTCAAGCTTTTATGATCTATATAAATGTGACAGATATTACCTAGCAGATAGTGACGCCAAATTTTTAGGGCATGAACCACAGCAGCTAGCTCCAGATCATGAGTTGGGTAATGCTCCTCATGTCGGTGCAACTGCCTTGAAGCATATGCAATTACTCGGCCTTCTTGCATTAATACACAGCCGAGACCACTGCCTGATGCATCACAATATACATCAAAAGGTTTAGTGATATCCGGTTGAGCCAATACCGGAGCAGTGGTTAATAATGTCTTCAATTGTTCAAAAGCTTCATTACACTTGGAAGACCAATTGAATTTAATATCATTCTTCAGTAAACTTGTGATTGGCTTCACAAGCTTAGAAAAATCTGGTATGAATCTGTGGTAATATCCAGCCAGTCCAAGGAAACTTCGGACTTGATGAACAGTGGTCAGGGGTTTCCACTCCAAAATGTCCTTGACTTTGCTGGGGTCTACCGCAATCCCCCTGGTAGATAGAACATGTCCCAGAAACTGAATTTTCTTCAGCCAAAACGCGCATTTGCTGAACTTGGCATATAACTGATGTTCCCTTAGGCGCGTTAACACGATCCGTAAATGTTGAGCATGCTCCTCCTCATTCTTTGAATATATTAAAATATCGTCAATGAAGACCACCACAAACTTGTCTAGCTCGGGCATGAACACCGAGTTCATCAAATAGGTGAAGTGGGCCGGAGCATTTGTTAACCCGAAAGACATTACCAGATATTCAAATAATCCATACCGCGTAGTGAATGCGGTCTTTGGTATATCTTCAGGCCGAATGCGGATCTGATGATAGCCCGATTGGAGATCAATTTTGGAGAATACCCTCGCCCCAGTCAGTTGATCAAATAAGATGTCAATCCTCGGAAGAGGGTACTTGTTCTTGATAGTGACCTCATTCAGGGGTCGATAATCCACACACATCCATAAGGTTTGATCCTTCTTCTTGACGAATATGGCTGGACAACCCCATGGCGACGAGCTCGGCCGGATGAATCCTTTCTCAAGCAGATCTTGTAATTGAATCTTCAATTCTGCCAACTCATTCGGAGGCATACGGTACAATCTTCGAGAAATGGGAGCCGTACCGGGCTTTAACTCAATTACAAACTCTACATCCCTTTCAGGTGGCAATCCCGGCAAATCGTCGTGAAAGACATCGGGAAACTTGCATACTACTGGAATATCCTTGATTTCCGGTACCATGACTTCATAAACTCTGCCAGTAGTTTTGTTTGGAATGGGGATGGGCAAGAGAATTTCTTCTTGATTATGACTCAACCTGATGGTTCTTTGATCAGTGTTGAGTGTTGCTTTATGCTTGGCCAACCAATTCATACCCAAAATGACATCTATGTCTTGGCCTTTTAGAACGATCATATTGGTAGGAAAGTCCCGTCCGGCCAATGATACGGGCACTTGATAGGCCACTTCTCTAGTAAAGATTTGTCCCCTAGGTGAGTGAATTTTAAACCCCTCTTTTGACCCATGGCATGAAATGCAATGTTGCTCCACAAATTTCTTGCTAATGAACGTATGCGAAGCACCAGAATCAAAGAGAATGACTGCAGGATGATTGGCCACGAGGAACATACCCATCATTACCAGATCTCCGTCCGGTGTAGTGGCCACTTGTGTATAATATACGCGTCCCGTCTTCTTGATATTTTTGCCCTTAGTATTTCCCTTGACTTGAGATGAACTCCCACATCCTTGCTGATTATTTGACTGGTTCTTCTTGGGATAGGGGCAATCTTTGATGAAATGCCCAGACTTGCCACAATTGAAACATCCAGTCGAGGAGCTGGGCAAAGCTGGGAATCGAGTGCCTGGGGCACCCGGCTGACTTGGGGCAGTGGGGGCATTACTGGGACGAATAATTATTGGCTGCTTAAAAGGGAAGGAGGGTGGACGAGAGAAAGAGCGATTCTGGTTGGTAGGCCGGAGAACAAACCGTTGCCTTTTCACCGGGCCCTGACTAGGTCTGTCTCCTCCAAATCCCTTAGATTTTCCAACACCCGCATACTTTGCTTCTACTGCCAATGTTGTACTGACAGCTCTTCTATAAGTAAGATCTATGCAGGTTGCCATTTTTTTTGCAGTCGATCATTTAGACCTCTCATAAAACAATTCTTCTTTTTCGGATCGGTGTTCACCTGATCGATTGCATACTGCGACAGATGATTGAACTTATTGAGATACTGATTAACAGTATCCCCTCCTTGTTTTAGCTTCATAAATTCTTCTTGCTTCATGTGAAGAACACCTTCGGGTATATAATGCTCGCGGAAGGCCACATTGAATTCTTCCCAGGTTATTTGATGATTGGTCGGTTGAACGGCTACGAAATTTCCCCACCAGGTGCTGGCAGGGCCGTGCAGTTGCTGGGCTGCAAATAAAGGCTTCTGGGTCTCTGAACAACGCAGAAGTCCGAATTTTTGCTCAATAACCCGAATCCATTCATCGGCTTCTAACAGGTCTTCAGCTTTAACAAACAGGGGTGGACGTGTCTCTGAGAAGTCCAAGTAAGAAGTTTCGCGGGGGCCCTGTTGATAACCCCGCCCACCTTGCTGCTGGAACTGTTGACCCGCCATCTCTCTCAGAAAACGGGTATTATCAGCGATCGCATTCACTAAGGCGGCAATCGCCTCGGCCAGTGTGGGAGGAACAGGAGGTGGATTTGGGGTAGACTCCCTCGCACTGGAGGTTCCAGCTGCATCCTGTGATCGGGTCTTGGACGGCATCTGTGGCAACAAACATTTGGAAACAAATATAATATGCCAAAGACAAAACCATCCAATTTACATTACCAAAAAGAGTAATGTACAGACTCGATTTTTACAACAGGATACATTATCCAATATACAATAGCATTACCTACTATACAATAATACAACCTACAATACACTACTTCTATTTCTATTACTACACCATTATTCCTGCTTTTGGTTGCTCTTGGCAGCCTCGTCGTCGGGTGTGGGAGACCATTCATCGACCAGCCTCATAGAAGGAGGGGGCTTAAAAAGGTCTAGCTCACCACCAAGTGCTTCTCCCACAACGTGCGAGGGTCCGGCTTCCAACCCGACAGGATCCATAGGGGCACTGGGATGTAGTTGCGAATACAGTACATGGACTTCCTCATGTAGGGTATTGCAATATGCCTGCAAATTGTCAATGGCAGTGCTAAGTTCGTCGACTCGAGCTCGAGCCTTTGCTGCCTTAGCCCGAGCCACTGAACGAGACTGTACCGCCCAGTCGAGCGCTAAATCCCGATCAACAAGTTGATCCTGCAGACGGTGGATGTAACTTCTCAACTCGTTTATCCTGTCGCCATCCGCGACCCTCATGCTGGTCCTGCGTTGCAGTTCCGTTTGAAGCTGATTCACGCGGGCTTCGAGATCCCTAATTGGATCGTTGCTTCCGCTACTACTATCCTCATCTCGTGGGGCAAGTTGGTGATGAGGTACTCCAATTAGGCCTGTTGACTTACGTGCGGTCTTCCTCGTGTGCGGCGGCATTTCTCTAGGGGGAAAATTTTATTAGTATAATTCTTAGCATGATGCATGTGTAATTACAGAATCAATCTTAGTTGATTCATACCTTCTATACATTGCACTCCTCCTATCCGGTCTTTCATATAGATTCTTCAGATATGGGGGATAAGAATAGAAGAAATCTTTCTAGGTGAGTTTTTTAAAAAAATCCTTTTGAAAATGCCTCAGTAATATCCGCAAAGAAGGGCTTCGCTCCGATACCAGCTGTGATGGAACCTTCCAAGTCATTAGGCCCACCTACAGTTGTCCTTGTCCAACAGACATCAAACAACCCTGTAGATGTTCCTAAATCACTTGATAAGTTCGTTATCTTCGTTCTTACCTTTCCAGGAACGTTTCACCCGTCTTGCAGACATTACAGAACATCGGAGATATTGAAAAGCGGAAGTGATTACATAAACTTACATTTATTTAAAAAGTAAGATCAAGTTGCTTATTACAGACCAGGGTTATAAACGAGTGCTGAGTAGTATTATTACATAACCAAGGGAGGAAAAACTCCTCCCGAAAATTCTTTACATAAAAGTTTCTTCTGGAGGACCATGTCCTCCCGCATCTTCACTCTTGTTTTTCCTCATGTGGAACCACCTTGGTACAGAAGCAACAGAAATCTGCTGCTTCCTCACCTAAAAACAACGAGGGAATAAACCCTGAGTATGGAATTACTCAGCAAGTCTTACCCGACTAAAGAAAAGACTCTCAAGGGTATTCTGGTTATAAGGGAGTCAAGGTAAGGTATCTCAAGATCAAAGACTCTGTTGCTGCATAAATGCTTACCAAAAGTGGATCCTTAAAAATCCAGTTTTATTGTCGAGTTAGGTAAACTTACCTACATCTAGAGTTCTTTCTAACCTAGTTCAAACACTTATCCTGAACTAGCCAAGTTCGTAATTCTTCCTTCATCTTTACTGGATTGCTACGTGTAAGTCAGTGACCAAGTCTTCATAACCACGAAGGTACCGCGATCCGAATCGATTATACTCAGCTGAGGATCTCCAATCACACGACATATGTAGCACTTAACCCTTGCATATGTCAACCCGCCACCGGGGTTCTTAAGACCAGATTAGGTTCACGCAAACCGAGAACACAGATACACCACCGTCCAGCCTCTTGCCACGGAGGGTACACGCTACTCTCGCCACCGCTCCACGCCCATTTCGTGTTATCTTATTCTGGCCTTAGTCTGCCCGAGGCAAGGCACAAGTTGCAGCCTATGTAAAATTACATTCAGGCCCTTTGCATTTGATAATAACTCTATAGTAATTCATCAGGGTCTAGATAGCCTTTTCCTCTTTAAGTCGGTTTCCTTTTTTCCTGTCATCATGCCGAAGCTCCCTTGCGTACAGCTTCGGCTCTGTTCCGTCCTTCGTTCCCCTTGTGTTTCTTCATACAGTGATTTTGACTCAAGTCCGACAAGTCCATGTCCGAAGGTACCTGCTCATGTATTATACTCCAGAAACATTGTTAAATCACGTTTTTGAGGACCTTCGTAAGCCGAAGGCCCCCAACAGTTCCTAAAGATAGGGATCTCAAGAAGAGAATCTTGGATGAAGCTCATCTCTCCAAATTCTCCATGCACCCGGGAAGCACCAAGATGTACCATGATCTGAAGCCCCTATATTGGTGGACCAGAATGAAGAGGGAGATAGCCCAATATGTATCGGAATGTGACACATGTTAGAGGATAAAGGCAAGCCACTTAAAATCAGCTGGTGCCTTGCAACCCCGATCAATACCTTCATGAAAATGGGATGACATCAGCATGGATTTCATTGTGGGTCTGCCCAACACCTCACGGCATCATGATCCAATCTGGGTCATTGTGGATCGATTGACAAAAGTGGCACATTTTCTTCCTGTGCACACCACCGATAAGGCTCATAAGTATGCAGAATTATACATTGACCGAATAGTGTGTTTGCACGGATTACCCCAGACAATTGTCTCTGACCGAGGAGCCTAATTCATAGCCAGATTTTGGGAGCAATTACAAGAGTCTTTGGGAACTAAGCTAATAAGAAGTTTAGCTTACCACCCCAGACTGAAGGTCAGACCGAAAGGGTAAATCAAATTCTTGAAGATATGCTAAGGGCTTGTGCAATCGATTACAGCAAGAACTGGGATAAGTGCCTCTCTTTGGCAGAGTTTGCTTATAACAACAGTTATCAATCCAGCGTGAAGATGGCACCCTTTGAAGCCCTATATGGAAGAAGGTGTCGAACACCCCTCAACTGGTCTCAGCCTGGAGAATGAGAAATCTTTGGACCTAACCTAGTGACGGAAGCCAAAAGGAAAGTCAAATTGACCAGGAAGAATATAGAAGCTGCTTAGGCCAGGCAGAAGAGCTACCATGACAAGAGAAGGAAACCCCTCCAGTTTGAAGTGGGAGATTTCGTGTATCTGAAGGTATCACCCACAAAAGGAGTGCAAAGGTTTGGGATCAAAGGCAATTTAGCCCCTAGCTACATTGGACCTTATGAGATCGTGGAAGCATGTGGACCCGTGGCATACAAATTGAAGTTACCTTCAAAAATGTCTGCCATCCACAATGTGTTATATATATCCCAATTGAGGAAATGTGTGCGATTGCCAACCGAGGTCATAGCAGAACCAGAAGTGGAGATAGAGCCAGATCTATCATACTAAGAGCACCCCTCCAAGGTTTTGGATTGCAAGGAAAGATCAACTCATGCGAAGTCGATCAAAATGTATAAGATCCAATGGAGCAACCATTCAGAGGAAGAAGCTACCTAGGAGACTGAGGAATTTCTGCGTTTGAACTATCCCGATTGTCTACCTAAGGAAATCGGTACGTAACCATACCCTAGCCCCCCTGCCCTCTGAATCCAACTATAAGAAAGATGATCTTAACATAAACCAAGTTAAGCTATGAAACCGAAACAAAAAGGGCTTCCTTCCAAAGTTGCAAAAAGGATGACATTCGAAGAGCAAGTTTCTAAAGAACATTAAGGAACAACTCGCACCAGGAAAACAACCCATAACCTTCTCACCACCCCTAGAGGATCCTGACCCGAATCTCGGGACGAGATTCCTTTAAGGGGGGAGGGCTGTAACACACCAGTGTTACTGAGGATTTCCCCCAGTAACCAACTTGTGACCATTATCACATGTGGTTTTAATTAAGCAAGAGACACCAGACTTAAGGAACTAAAACCTAAGTTAAGTCTTTTTCATCTCAAGAACCATACTCTAAACACATCATACACCTCAAGTGAGAAAACTGTTCAAGACTCTAACACTACCCTAATTATGTCATTTGAACATGAGGGGGGACTTAGTGAAAAGATTATGAAAAATGTAAAATCATAATGTGGACCAATTAACAAAGTTGTAGTACACTAAATAAGCTACAAAGTATAGTAAGAAAGTTTAATCAAAGGGGTTTTGCAAAATTCCCAAAACAGCCCATTAAGTAAAGCCTCTATGGAAAATTCAGAATCTGAATTTTGACCTCTTCCCAAAGATCAGTTGTGTTCTCTGTTTTTCAAAACTCAAATCCATAAAGTCCAAATATCAAAGTGACGCCAAACTACCTTGAACACACCCTGGTGAAGTTTGGGAGCAATCCTCAAACGTTTGACATGATCTTGGCATGGATTACCTCGGGACTCGGCCGTGAGACATTAACATCTTGGCGACGCGACAACTCGCTATCCATGACCCAAAACCTCTCAACTTCCACACATAAACGACAAAGCTACATCGGGGGAGCATATACGTGAAGATTTGCAACCTATGGACGTTTAAACTCGGGCAGAAGCAAAGAGCCACGTGCTCGACGCCGTGTCAGGCCTACCGAGCGCGGACTGGCCACGGCAGCGTGCGCCCCAGCATGTGGTCCCCCCTCCCTACGCGCCTGTGCCTCGCCCCGTCTATAAGTACGCCCACAGCCTTAGCCGTACCCCCTCGCATTCCTTCGCTCTTGTCCAAGCCGGAGCTCACCAGAGATCACCGCAGAGAGCAAGCGCCATCGCTCGCCAAGCCACCCGAGCTTCGGCCACCATGGCCAGCCCACCCCAGCCACTCCCAGTCCACGCCAGCGGATCGGATAGCTTCAACATAGAACCGTGAAGCTCCCCAAGCCCTCAGACCCAGTAGAGCCTCAACGGAGAACCCGAATCACCCTCGCCGGACTTCTTCCGCTCACCGGCGAACATGGACCAGGTAAATCTCTGTGCCATTCTCCAATTCCTCCCGTGTACCATCTCTGTGTCACTTAGTCAAGCCCCCCGAGCCAACCAATTGAACCATCTCGCCGTGAGCAGGCTGGAACACTCGCCGCTGATGAACTACCCCGCCTGCGCACAGGGACCGGCTGACTTCGACCACCTCCAACGCCGACCCGTACCTCGTCATGACCGTCGTAACCTCCCTGACCTTTCTGGACACCTCACCGGAGCTATCTCGCCACCAGTAAGCCCCTCCGCCTTTTTCTCCGTTGTAGGTACTTTAACACCCCTGGTGTTACTGGCACTAAAACTTGAGCATAACATCATATGCATTGATATTTCATTTTGTTTGTTACACCTATAATGCATTCACTAGGTAAAGCTTCAAAAACAAGTTGTGATGTGGTGCCTTGAAGTGTATTTAACCCTAGGGTAGGGAACTTAACCCTGGATTTAGGGCATGAGGGTAATAGTAAGCAAAAAATGAGTAATCTTCCAAAAATTCTTGGAAATATTCATAAGAAATAAAAAATGATGGATTTGAGTGGCACAAAAACCCTAGAATGCTCAAAACCCTAAAAGAAACCCTAGAAAACCCTAATTTGTACCCTAGGGGGGTGAATTCAAATTCTATACACTTTTGGACCAAAGTGCAAATATCAAAGTGATAGAACATAAAAAACTAAGTAACTTTTGTATTGGAGGATTTTCAAGTTGTATGAAGAAGTTTGGACTTATTTGCAAAAAAAAACCCATGAACACCATATGGTTAAGTCTGAATTTTCAATGGAATTGGGCCATCTTTGGAGCTCTGTATTACTGAATTCATGAGGATTTTGCCCTGGGTTAATGCACAAAAATTGTAGAGCTATGATAAGAGTACAACTTTGCTTAAGTGATTGAGCCTTGATGCTGCACAAAAACTAGAGATAAACTAGCATAAAGATAGACTATCAGTCACCACTCATGACTGAATCATGACCACCAGTGACATTGGCAGAACTTTGAGATCAATTTTGAGTAGGATCCAGTGATTGTTTGATTGTGGGTGCTATAGCAAAATCAAAGATGGATTATAGGGCAACAACTTTGTTACGGATGGATTAACACATTGTCACATAAAAATTAGAGAATGAAGCTCTCCAAATCATTCTCTCAAAGCGTCTGATGAAGATCACCATGGTACAGTGACCAGAAAAGATCTTCAGGTTCATTGCACTTCGCCACTGGTGACTGTAACACCCGGTTTTAAGGAACAAAGCCGGGTGCATCTCATACATGCGCCAAGAAGACAACATATATAATAACAGAGTGTATAGAGATAAATGTCATAAATCATCAGAGTATTTATTACATAGCGGAAGACTTATTACAAAATAAAAGATAAATATAAAACGAACTAAGGATCGTCGGCGCCAATGTCGACTAAGAAACGCCACCTAGATCAAGTCGAATGCCTCAGTGTTAGGCGGCTCCTCTTCGACCACCTGTTCTTCTCCTGTGGGGGGGGGGTGTGAGACAGCAAGAGTGAGCTCACATACGTTCATAGCTCAACAAGTCGTGGGGAATAATGTGGCATGAACTCACCAAAGGTGGGAGTTCATGTAGTGTAAGGCTGATCATTGAAATAAAGGCTAAGGCTGAGCATTGCTTTTATAAGTTGGTCAAAATTTTATTAGCAATTACTAAGTGTAAGTAAATACCAAACCTTAATAATAATAAAGAACAGTAATAGTAAAATAATCCCAAATACGATGCAAATGTCAAAATTGAATTTAAGTTCCATAATTAATCATGTGAGGGTCCGAGCCGCTCATGACCGTGAGCACGGCTAGTATACTAGTTTTACACTCTACAGAGGTTGCGCATCTTTACCCACAAGTCATGTTACCCATCTGCCAAGAGATGGCCAATCCCATACACCTCTACCGAGGAGGCGAGGCAGGGTAACACTACGAGGCCTTTACAAAGTTCCACTAGCTTCAGAAATCCCGCTACAGTTTATAGGAAGCGCCAGTGCAGGGTTCTTGCCAGACCGCCGTCGCAGCAAAATCAAACAAGGACCTCCCTACACTGACCACTCCCCTACTGCCCTTGCCCCTTTCGGGTAAGGAAGACCTCCACTAGCTTTCCTAGTTAATCAGCCAAGGGCGTCCCATTAAACCCTTGTGGTAGCACTGTTTTCCCGGGTGGTCGCTCCATGTTCCCATTAATTTAATGATCTTAACATGAATAGTAATAATAACAAGATAATAAAAGAGTAATCATGAATGTTGTATCTCCATACCCAATCCACATAAAGCAATAGCAGGTACTACCCAAAAATATTTCAGGGGTGAACAAGGTATAGAGGTAATCAAAACTGGGGTGACATAAAGGATCCCATCAAAATTAACCTATGCAGATCATTAAAATTAATAAGAACATGGCTGGGAAAAGTAAGTGATCAAGGGCACAACTTGCCTTCAATGAGCTCCTGCTCAGCTATCTCTACTTGCTGAACCTCAGTTTCCACAGTGGCTTGCTCGTCTATTCGCATCAACACAATACATACATAGTATAGCATAAATTAACATCACATCAAACATGTAAATAAAATATACAGTAAAAATCTACACATTAAAATGAGATCATAGGAACTGGAATCACTAAAGTTGGAGTTATAGATTTCAAGTTATGAATTTCCTAAGGTTTAATGTGCTTGAAATAGGATTAAGTGAGAGATTAATTTTCTTACTGTTTTCATGTCAAAACAGAGACACTAATGTATAGACAATAATATTACAAAATTTTAGGAACTGAAATGGACCAATTTGGAGTTCATATGCATTTTCTACAAATTAAACAAGTTCTAGTAATTATTTTTGCATTAAAAATCTACTTTCCAATTCAATTATTCAATTTCAGACTGTATTGGACTGGGCCTCAATTACAAGCAACTCCAGGGGGTCTCGGGTAAAAATGCCTCAGACCCAGGGAAACACCCGAGTGGAGCGCGGGTTTATATATATAAACGACAGGGGCCTTTTTGAAAAACGTACCCGCGAAGGGGTATGGTTAGATCTCGGCCGTCCGATCCACAATGGGTGGCCCAGATTAGACTGCACCCACACCGAAACGGTAAGCGAGGATGGCCCTCGGATCATGATCTAACGATCTAGGTTTAATGAATCCTAGCCTTCTCACCGCCCTCCGATACAGATCCTACGGTCGCGATTTACTTCATTGAATCGTTAACCTGCTTCTAATGTAGGCCATCGATACAAGATCCAACGACCCACACGGATTCTAAACAAATCTTACAGATGATCTAATCGTGGCCACAGGATCCCAGATCGAGGGCCCCTACCTCATCCTCTCCAACTCGCCGAGCACACGACGGCGAACATCGCCACGGCGGCAAGACACTCCGGCGAGAAACCCAATCCGATGCATCGGGGCACTAATCCCCCAACCGAGACGATCTACGCGATACTAGGATTAGAACGAATCATTGGAGGTAGGACTTACCTAGGATGGCTGTGTGGGAACACGGTTTCACGTTGAGGTGCGGCTCCATGGCGATGACCAACCGCGACGAGGAATCAAGCGCAATTCCGCCCACCACCGCGCGCATGAACCCCCAGGGGAGACCCGATGAGCACTGGTCATGCCTTGCGGTACGCCCCACGGCGGCGCCATAGCTGCAGGGGCCCTCCTCTCCTTCTCGCTCAGCTCGACGCGACGGCCCAGTACCCGACTTCGATTGATGGGGACCGGATGGACATGCAGACGCGCGAGGAAGGGAGTACTGCCGGAGAGCTGGAGACTGAGTAGAGAAGCGTGACCGAAGACGTCGCGTACACGGGGGCAGAGCAGGGGTGGCCGGTCCGCGACGTGATGCGGCTCCACGGCGTCTGGTTTCTCTGCATTCGGCAAAACCGCCAAATGGCGTTAATCCAAGGCGGCTTAGGTGAAGGGGAGATGAGGCGGCCAAGGGTTTTATACCCGAGCGGAGCCCGATTTTAGGGGGAGAATCGGTCATCGGAGAGCGAGATGTGCGTGACGCCTGTTACGAACGACCTGAGCTGAATGCCACGGGGAAGAGGACAACCCTGTCGAGTGGGGCCCACAAGACAGTGCCTGACGCGAGTGCAGACATAGGTGGCCAGGGCGCGCGAATTGGGCCGGCGGGGCACGTTTCAGCCCACCACGCGAAAGTGAAGAGGGAGTGGGCGTGGGCTGGTGGTGAGGAATTGGCCCAACACAGTTAGGTTTGCTTTCTTCTTTTCCTTTTTTTTATTTTATTTTTCATATTCTATTTCCAATTGAATTCACTTTTGAATCTGAGTTTGAATTTTTTCTATTCAAACCAAAATGCACAATCAAAATCCAGCATGATGCATAAGTTCATGTTTTTATCTGGTATTTATTTAAAATAAACTATATCACATGAATAATTCTCATAAGCAAAAGAGTTTTTTTTCATGTTATAATGAGTAGAGGGCAAAACATATATTAAGATCAACTCTTTCTTTTTATTTACAAATTGGGTATTACAAATCCTACCCCCCTTAAAAAGAATCTCGTCCCCGAGATTTAAGAAGATCTAGGGAAAAGATGGGGAAAATCTATACGAAGCTCTTCTTCTCTTTCCCAGGTTGCTTCATCTTCTCCATGGTGACTCCATTGAACTTTGCACATCTTTATAACCTTATTCCTCGTGACACGAGTCAGTGTATCTAGAATCTTGATGGGGGTACTCAGCATAAGTCAGATCATCTTGAACATTAAGGTCCTCCATTGGTAACTGCTCTTCAGGTACCCTGCGACATTTCTTCAGCTGAGATACATGAAAAACATCATGAACATCCGCAAGATGATCCGGTAACTCCAATTGATATGCCACCTCTCCCACTCGCTTTAAGATTAAGAAGGGTCCAATAAAGCGAGGGGACAACTTTCCTTTGACTTTGAATCTTCTCATACCCCGGAGTGGTGATACCTTCAAATAGACATAATTACTCTCTTTAAACTCAAGTAGCCTTCTCCGGGTATCCGCATAGCTTTTCTGCCTTGACTGTGCAGTTCTCAAATTTTCCCTTATTTGCTAGACTTGTTCTTCTGCTTCTTGTATAATCTCAGGCCCAAACAATTGCCTTTCACCAGTTTGATCCCAATACAGTGGAGTCCTGCACTTTCTGCCATACAAAGCCTCAAACGGTGACATCTTCAAACTAGCCTGGTAACTATTATTATATGAGAACTTAGCATAAGGTAGACTCTTGTCCACTACTACCTTGTTGAAGGGCATAAGCTCTCAACATGTCCTCAAGTACTTGATTAGTCCTTTCAGTCTATCCATCAGTCTGACGATGGTAGGCCGAACTAAAATTCAACTTCGTATCCATATTCTCATGAAAACTTTTCCAAAATCTGGAGGTAAACTATGATCCTCTATCCAAAATGATCTTCTTTGGTACACCATGTTGAGACACAATTCGAGCCATATATAACTCTACCAATTGAGATCCCTTATAAGTAGTCTTGACCAGAATGAAATGAACCACTATGGTAAGTCTATCCACAATAACCCATATAGAATCACATCCTTTCGAGGTGCGAGGCAATCCAGTAATAAAATCCATACCAATCTCTTCTCACTTCCACTCGAGTATCTTCAGTGGGTATAATAGTCCAGCTGGTCCTTGGTGTTCGGCCTTAACTCTTTGACACACCTCGCACATAGCCATATGTGTAGCCACATCTCTCTTCAATCCATACCACCAGTATTTCCGCTTCAAATCCTGATACATCTTGATACTACCAGGATGAATAGAATAATCCGAGTCATGGGCCTCCTTTAAAATAGTCTCACAAAAACTATCGATCTCAGGCACACATGTCCTGTCCTTGAACCATATGGTGCCTTGCTTATCTTTCGTGAACTCCAGTCCTCGACCTTCAGTAATCAGATCCTTAATCTCTTGTATTTTAGCATCACCAATTTGTCCTTTGCGAACTTCTTTCTCTAAAATAGGTTCCACATCAACAATAACTCCTTCAGTGTGAGCAACTATCCCCAGGTTAAGTCTCCTGAAATCCTCAACAATCTCGTCAGGTAGCTGGGCAACAATAGCTGAATGAACGTGCTCCTTTTGACTCAAGGCATCTGCAACCAAATTTGCCTTGCCTGGGTGATAGTGAATCTCCAAATCCTAATCCTTAATAAGCTCCAACCAACGATGTTGCCTAAGGTTGAGATCCTTCTGAGTGAATATATACTTCAAACTCTTATGATCCGTGTACACTTGACACTTGGTTCCCATGATATAATGTCTCCAAATCTTAAGCGCATGCACAACGACTGCTAGTTCTAAGTCATGAGTGGGGTAGTTCAACTCTTGTTTCCGCAAATGATGAGACGCATAGGCAATCACATGTCTTTCTTGCATGAGCACACATCCCAAGCCTTAGCCACATGCATCACAATAAATGTCAAATCCCTTCTGCAGATCTGGCATAACCAACACTGGGGTGGCATCAATCTCAACTTCAGTTGGTTAAATCTATCTTGGTACTTCTCGTCCCACTTAAACTCTCTTTGCCCTTCTCCAAAAGCGAAGTCATAGGCTTAGCGATCTTAGAAAATCCTTCAATAAATCTCCGACAATATCCTGCAAGTCCCAAGAAACTCCGAATCTCCATAACTATAGTGGGTATGCTCCATGCCACTATCTCCTTGACTTTAGCAGGATCCACTAATATTCCTCCATTAGAAATGATATGTCCAAGAAAGGGCACCTTGCCAATCCAAAACTTGCATTTGCTATACTTGGCGTAGAGTTGATTATCTCGTCGTTTCTATAACACCAATCTCAGATATTTCTCATGATCACTATCACTCTTGGAATAAATAAGAGTATCGTCGGTGAAAACCACGACAAATCTGTCCAAATCATGAACACCTTATACTTCAGATCCATAAAATAGGCTGGTGCATTAGTTAGTCCAAATGACATAACAGTGAACTCATATAAACCATATCGGGTCGAGAAATCCGTCTTGGGAATATCTGATGGCCTAATCTTCATTTAATGGTAACCCGATCGGAGATCAATCTTCGAGAATACCCTTGCACCTCTCATCCGATTAAATAAATCCTTAATGCGGGGTAATGGACACTTGTTCTCCATAGTGACATCATTAAGGGATCTATAATCCACGCACATCCCTTGCGATACATCTTTCTTCTGTATGAATTGAACTGGCGCTCCACAAGGTGAAGAACTCGGACGAATGTACCCAACATCCTATAATTCCGTTAACTGCTTTTTAAGTTCCTTTATCTCTTCTACGAACATCATGTATGGCCGTTTAGAAATAGGGGCAGTCCTAGATAATTCTTCTGGGAAGACATCCGGAAAATCTCTAACCACACGGATGTTGTCACTAACAAACTTCCCATCTACTAAGAATGCCGCTAGTTTGGTGGTGATAGTTACTGCAATTCCAACTTCAAATCTTTCTCCTTTGGAACTGGTGAGTTCTATGGTTCCTTTAGCACAGTGTATAAAACTGCCTTTGCCTTTCTTAACCATGACATACCAAGGATCACGTATATAGTGCTCTCTTCTAACACTATAGGGGTAGTCCATCTGGGTTAGAAATACAGGGTAAGAAAGGAAGAATTGTAGACAAGGTAGTGATTACGAAGCATGTTACTTTGGGGGATTTATTAGCTAAGTGTGTCACCTACTAAAGCTAATTCATTACCTTATGTTGGTACATGCTAAGATGCCCGTCTATATTATTTCAATCAATCAAAGAAGCAAATCAGGCATTGATCATCAGCACAATCAACCAACATTTTTAAATAGAGAAAATAGTTTTAATTTTGTCTTAGGTTCCCTATCTCTTAAGAAGATCATAGTGGCAGGTTTCCAGGGTGTGAAATCCATCTTGTCTTAGAGTAGTAAAGGTAAGAATAATCAGAGTAGAGTAGCACAAGGTGAGACAGGTTCAAGATAAGGTAAGTATGGAATGAATCAGAGTAAGATAAGTAGATAAGGGTTTTGTCCATTTCTATCTAGGTTTCGTCCTACAGTCAACATTTCCTCTGATACCACTTCTGTAACACCCGGTTTTAAGGAACAAAGCCGGGTGCATCTCATACATGCGCCAAGAAGACAACATATATAATAACAGAGTGTATAGAGATAAATGTCATAAATCATCAGAGTATTTATTACATAGCGGAAGACTTATTACAAAATAAAAGATAAATATAAAACGAACTAAGGATCGTCCGCGCCAATGTCGACTGAGAAACGCCACCTAGATCAAGTCGAATGCCTCAGTGTTAGGCGGCTCCTCTTCGACCACCTGTTCTTCTCCTGTGGGGGGGGTGTGAGACAGCAAGAGTGAGCTCACATACGTTCATAGCTCAACAAGTCGTGGGGAATAATGTGGCATGAACTCACCAAAGGTGGGAGTTCATGTAGTGTAAGGCTGATCATTGAAATAAAGGCTAAGGCTGAGCATTGCTTTTATAAGTTGGTCAAAATTTTATTAGCAATTACTAAGTGTAAGTAAATACCAAACCTTAATAATAATAAAGAACAGTAATAGTAAAATAATCCCAAATGCGATGCAAATGTCAAAATTGAATTTAAGTTCCATAATTAATCATGTGAGGGTCCGAGCCGCTCATGACCGTGAGCACGGCTAGTATACTAGTTTTACACTCTGCAGAGGTTGCGCATCTTTACCCACAAGTCATGTTACCCATCTGCCAAGAGATGGCCAATCCCATACACCTCTACCGAGGAGGCGAGGCAGGGTAACACTACGAGGCCTTTACAAAGTTCCACTAGCTTCAAAAATCCCGCTACAGTTTATAGGAAGCTCCAGTGCAGGGTTCTTGCCTGACCGCCATCGCAGCAAAATCAAACAAGGACCTCCCTACACTGACCATTCCCCTACTGCCCTTGCCCCTTTCGGGTAAGGAAGACCTCCACTAGCTTTCCTAGTTAATCAGCCAAGGGCGTCCCATTAAACCCTTGTGGTAGCACTGTTTTCCCGGGTGGTCGCTCCATGTTCCCATTAATTTAATGATCTTAACATGAATAGTAATAATAACAAGATAATAAAAGAGTAATCATGAATGTTGTATCTCCATACCCAATCCACATAAAGCAATAGCAGGTACTACCCAAAAATATTTCAGGGGTGAACAAGGTATAGAGGTAATCAAAACTGGGGTAACATAAGGGATCCCATCAAAATTAACCTATGCAGATCATTAAAATTAATAAGAACATGGCTGGAAAAAGTAAGTGATCAAGGGCACAACTTGCCTTCAATGAGCTCCTGCTCAGCTATCTCTACTTGCTGAACCTCAGTTTCCACAGTGGCTTGCTCGTCTATTCGCATCAACACAATACATACATAGTATAGCATAAGTTAACAACACATCAAACATGTAAATAAAATATACAGTAAAAATCTACACATTAAAATGAGATCATAGGAACTGGAATCACTAAATTTGGAGTTATAGATTTCAAGTTATGAATTTCCTAAGGTTTAATGTGCTTGAAATAGGATTAAGTGAGAGATTAATTTTCTTACTGTTTTCATGTCAAAACAGAGACACTAATGTATAGACAATAATATTACAAAATTTTAGGAACTGAAATGGACCAATTTGGAGTTCATATGCATTTTCTACAAATTAAACAAGTTCTAGTAATTATTTTTGCATTAAAAATCTACTTTCCAATTCAATTATTCAATTTCAGACTGTATTGGACTGGGCCTCAATTACAAGCAACTCCAGGGGGTCTCGGGTAAAAATGCCTCAGACCCAGGGAAACACCCGAGTGGAGCGCGGGTTTATATATATAAACGACAGGGGCCTTTTTGAAAAACGTACCCGCGAAGGGGTATGGTTAGATCTCGGCCGTCCGATCCACAATGGGTGGCCCAGATTAGACTGCACCCACACCGAAACGGTAAGCGAGGATGGCCCTCGGATCATGATCTAACGATCTAGGTTTAATGAATCCTAGCCTTCTCACCGCCCTCCGATACAGATCCTACGGTCGCGATTTACTTCATTGAATCGTTAACCTGCTTCTAATGTAGGCCATCGATACAAGATCCAACGACCCACACGGATTCTAAACAAATCTTACAGATGATCTAATCGTGGCCACAGGATCCCAGATCGAGGGCCCCTACCTCATCCTCTCCAACTCGCCGAGCACACGACGGCGAACATCGCCACGGCGGCAAGACACTCCGGCGAGAAACCCAATCCGATGCATCGGGGCACTAATCCCCCAACCGAGACGATCTACGCGATACTAGGATTAGAACGAATCATTGGAGGTAGGACTTACCTAGGATGGCTGTGTGGGAACACGGTTTCACGTTGAGGTGCGGCTCCATGGCGATGACCAACCGCGACGAGGAATCAAGCGCAATTCCGCCCACCACCGCGCGCATGAACCCCCAGGGGAGACCCGATGAGCACTGGTCATGCCTTGCGGTACGCCCCACGGCGGCGCCATAGCTGCAGGGGCCCTCCTCTCCTTCTCGCTCAGCTCGACGCGACGGCCCAGTACCCGACTTCGATTGATGGGGACCGGATGGACATGCGGACGCGCGAGGAAGGGAGTACTGCCGGAGAGCTGGAGACTGAGTAGAGAAGCGTGACCGAAGACGCCGCGTACACGGGGGCAGAGCAGGGGTGGCCGGTCCGCGACGCGATGCGGCTCCACGGCGTCTGGTTTCTCTGCATTCGACAAAACCGCCAAATGGCGTTAATCCAAGGCGGCTTAGGTGAAGGGGAGATGAGGCGGCCAAGGGTTTTATACCCGAGCGGAGCCCGATTTTAGGGGGAGAATCGGTCATCGGAGAGCGAGATGTGCGTGACGCCTGTTACGAACGACCTGAGCCAAATGCCACGGGGAAGAGGACAACCCTGTCGAGTGGGGCCCACAAGACAGTGCCTGACGCGAGTGCAGACATAGGTGGCCAGGGCGCGCGAATTGGGCCGGCGGGGCACGTTTCAGCCCACCACGCGAAAGTGAAGAGGGAGTGGGCGTGGGCTGGTGGTGAGGAATTGGCCCAACACGGTTAGGTTTGCTTTCTTCTTTTCCTTTTTTTTATTTTATTTTTCATATTCTATTTCCAATTGAATTCACTTTTGAATCTAAGTTTGAATTTTTTCTATTCAAACCAAAATGCACAATCAAAATCCAGCATGATGCATAAGTTCATGTTTTTATCTGGTATTTATTTAAAATAAACTATATCACATGAATAATTCTCATAAGCAAAAGAGTTTTTTTTTCATGTTATAATGAGTAGAGGGCAAAACATATATTAAGATCAACTCTTTCTTTTTATTTACAAATTGGGTATTACAGTGACCCTATGCCCGGATTCACGCTGGCGCTACGATTCGTGCCCGGTAGCGTGTGGATAATGACTCTAGGCAAAAAGATCTTCGCCGTGGATGTGGTTGGGGCACTACAGCCGGCCTGTCGCCATACCCACTTGCGCCGCAACGTGGCCGCACGGCCGTCATGGTGATGATCGTCGTTAACCCGAGCACGCTATGCTACTAGCCTTGTTACCACGTCGTAGTAGGTCGCTGAAGATAGTCTCTCTATCACCGGAGACTTAGCCCAGTAAATGCCACGTTGAGCGGCCTCCGGTGACTCCTCTCCTTTCTTACCGACAGCTATCCTCCGCCCAAATTCGTCATACTCACGAACACTCTCTATAAATTGATGCCCCATTGAGCTCTGCTAGGTTGTTACGCGCCCAGTGCACCAGCCCTCACCTCCGATTAGCCACCGTAGCGCCCTAGAGAGCAACCGCGTCGTGGACCACCGTCTCCAGGTCCGTTCTCGTCCTCCTTACCTTTGTTTCAGCTCCCTTGCACGGTAGGGATGCTTGTCAGCCCAACCAATTGAACTAGACCACGCTAGATCACCGAGAACAGCTCGGGTTGTCCTCGGTTGTCGCCGTCGTCGTGGACAGATGAACCCCGGACCAAATTCGTGCAATTAATGGTCAGATTAGCATTGCCAGGAGTAGAATTAGGTGTTAACCAAGTTGGAACCCTAGCCGTTGCATATTCTGGCCGGTGTGGGTTCACTGGAGCGCGCACACCGCCGTTCCCCGTCGTGGACCTTGGACTATGAAGAAACAGAAATGCGAGGGCCTAACTATGAATGTCAGAGAGACAGTGAATAGTGACTAGGGGTTCTTCGCCGGTTATTTGAATGACCGAGGTCCTCCGTGCAAAGTAGCCAGAGCGGGCGTGGGCGCGCACGCGCTTCTCCTGTTGCTTGGTCGGTTTGGGCTAGTTTGAGCCCATCACTGTTCATCCTTTTCCCTTTTCTTTTTCTGCCAAGCTTAGGAAATTATAGGAAATTCTAGAAAAATGATAAAAATATGGGACAAGTTTTACTAGACTCCTAAATTCCCCTAGTATTTAATAAAAATAATTCCAAGATTTTTAGTCCCAACCAGGAATTATTTAGTATTTAAAGAGGCCTAAACCTAGTCTTTTGGAATTTTAGAATTAAATTGATAACTCCAAAAATCATAAAACTTTTTGAGTAAGCTTAGTTTAGTGATTAAAGCCTTTGGGTAAAGTTTGACATGTTTTGCACATTGTTTGATCCCAAACCCAAAACCCTAGCTTCCATAAGTAGAACTTGCCTAACTCTTATAGGGTACTAACTCAAGAAACCCTAGTGACTTAGATGTACCATGAAGGAAAGTTATTTTCAAGATATAACTTGATGTATTCTATTGTAACTGCATAATCATAGCATCACATGGGCATTCATGTATGTATATTGCTATGTATAGAAAACGAATAAGAAGTGATTGTCGAAGAAGAAACTGCACCCCAAGCTGAAATTCCACCTACCGGGAACAATTTCTATTTTGATATCTATGGAACAGATCCCAAATCCCCTACAACACAAGGCAAGCTCCGGTGCATTTACCCCTTCCTTGTTATTTTAAAATCATTAACACTTGAAATGATGCATTAGGTGATAGGAGTTGTGTGCTCAACAATTGTTGCATTTCCATTCCTTGGAATTGATTACCATTCCTTGATTACCTATTTTACTTAAAAGTTTTATGATGCTTAGCTGTGCTTTAGAAAACAAAAATGTTTTGTTTTTTTAAACAAAGATGATGCTTCAGATGGGATGGGAAGTTTTCAAAAATAATGCTTTGATGGTGAATCCATCATGGCCGTTATGGGTTCAACATTGGAAAAGACGTGCCTCTGCTAGGTACCAAACTTTGGGTTTTAAATAATGAAGCTAAGACCGGGCGGGTGACTTGCACATGCCTCGTCGATTAAGGACTGTGTCGATGTAGGCTTGATGATTGAGGACCTTTTAACTGGCACATGCCTCGTCATGGGTAAGCTTTGCCTCGGGCAGACCAATACTATAAAGGCCAACACACAATGGGAGTGGAGAGATGGCAAGAGTAGTGTGTACCCTCCGTGGCAAGAGGCTGGACGGTGGTGTATCTGTGATCTCGATTGGCGTGAACCCGGTCTGGTCTTGAGAAACGCGGTGGCGAGTTGACATATGCAAGGGTTAAGTGCCACATATGTCATGTGGTTGGAGATCCCCAACTGGGTATTAATCGATTCGGATCACCGTTACTTCTCAGACATGAAGACTTGGTAACTACCCTACACGTAGCAATCCAGTAAAGTAAAAGGGTGATAAAAGACGGCTAGTGTAGGCCAAGTGCTTGAACTAGGTTAGAGAAAACTCTAGATGCAAGTAACTTTACTTAACCTAACAATAAAATTGGATTTTTAAGGATCCACTATTAGTAAGCATTTCTAGAAACATAGTCTTTGATTCTTGATCAAGCTATACCTTGAATCCCACAAGCCAGCATATCCTTGAGCGTCTTTTCCTTTGTTGGGTAAGACTTGCAAAAGTACACTCTGTACTCAGGGTTTTCGAACCCATGTTGTTGTAGGTGAGGAAACAGCGGAGTTTTGTTGTTTCTGTTCAAAGGTGGTACCAAAGGAGGAGCCAGACCAGTGATCGTGTGTGCGGGAGGATGCTTTCCTCCCAGTTTGAAAACAATAAACTTTTGTGCGGGAGGGTGTTTTGCCTCCCTGGTTTGTAATAATACTTTATGCACTCTTAACACCCGGTACTGTAATAATACTCTATATCTTATGAATGTAAATTAAGTTATTGTAATCTGCTTCCGCTTATTCTTTCCTCCGATGTGATGTAATATCTACATGACGGGTAATGCGCTCTTGGGCGAAAAGATGAGAATACAGTTATCGAACTTATCGAGTGATTATGTGCATCTACAGGATTGTCCGAGGTCCTTAGGACAAGGACAAGTGTAGGTGGGCCTAATACCTTGGGAGGTTCTGTCACAGGTATTATTCCATTGCGGGAAGGACCACGGGATGGATTTAGAGTTATCCCAAGGGGTCCTACGTAGTGTCAGTGACTCAGTGGAATAGTAGACCGGGGACTAGTTTGTAAGGAATGCAGAAAAATTTTACCAGGGACCCTAGCGCAAAAGAGAATTTCCTTTTCCTTTTTGAATTTCAATTCTTTAAATCTGTAGCAACCTAGTTAAATGAATAATTTAAAGAATACTCAGCTGAATTTAGTCAAACAAATTTGCTAGACTCTGTGAAATATGAACTATCAGGCAAAAATAATAAACCCCATGTTTTCTATACTAATTTTTAGAGTTATGAATTAAATAAGAAAACTGTCCAAACCTTATTAATACAGAGAAAAATAGAAATACTTCTATACTGGTCTGGAGAAAATTTGTAGAGATACCTACCTAACATAAACACTGTGTAAAAATACTAAGCACCCTAGTATACCAGAATAGACGAGCAAAGCCCATTAAAAGTTGTTTCTGCCCAAACTTTAGAAAAATAAGAAAGGTAATAGAAAATAAAAACCAGAGGATGACCATATTTTTCCTAGTATACCTAAGTTATAAAGAACATAGGAAAAATATATGGAACCCTAGTCTAGTGTTAATCTAAGGTTATAAATTTTATTAGGCATTAAAGAAATCCAGAAAAGCCATAATAAAAATATAAGGGAAAATACAATAATGATAATAAAAATTTAGTAGACCTCTAGCTACTAGTATGCCATTACAAAAATGGTAAACACCCCAGACCATCACAATAAGGGAGTTAAACAAATAGAACTTGGATTTAGCCAATATTTCAAATAAATCAAAAGAAAGGCTAAAATGTGAAACAATGATCGAACCAAATTTTACCCAATTACTTATGATGTAAGCCACCAGAGAAAAATATGAAATTAAGGCAAAAATATGATATAATACACCTTACCCCCTACCCCATGCAAAAGACCATATATTCCAAGAAATTCTACCACCCCTCCCTTTTGAGCAAAACTCACCAACCTCTAGAATGATTGCTCTTCCGCAAAGAAGAAGATAGGAAAATTAAGAAATTTGTTGTTTGACATTTTTCAAGTATAGTAGTAGTAGAAAGCACCACTATGCCCTAAAACTTTAGAAAATCACAATACAATGACCAGTGGTTATCATTGCCTAAACTTGGTACAAAGTCTTATTATTACACCTAAATACTAGCAAAAATAAACCTTAGGGAAAAATCCACTGGTAAAAAGGAGTTGTAGTTCAAAGAACCCCCTCTGCCCTAAGTTTTAATATTTTTGTACATAGAGAACCCTTATCATTTTAAGCCTCAATTTTTGAGACTGAAATTTATACACCAGTAAGAAGCCACTGTAAATTTTATAGAATATTTGGAAATTGTTAAAGCTATGTTGCAGTTCAAGCCCACTTTAAAAAGCATAAATAGAAAAGGGGAAAAGAAAGAATTACCAAAAGTAATGGACCTCACCCATAATAATTCAGCAAGGGTTTTGATAAACTTTCCACTAAGACACTAAAAAAATCAGTGGGATACCAAAATAACCTGACCACTTAAACTTGACCATACTTGACTCTAAATGGCTAAGTATACCATTAGAACTTCCAGTAGTAAGATTAAACCTTACCTTATTAACTTAATCATTTCATCATACCTTATCATTTCTAAATTGCATATCATGGCATACATGTATCTTACTCATTGCATTCATTAGATTGCAACCTCGCTGACGGAGAGTACGTGCTCACTCCCAAGCAAGGAGCTATACAAGAGGAAGCCCAGGAGCTAGCTCCCAAGCCTGCCACCAATGATCTCCCCCGTAGCCCCAGCTTTTGAAGGCAAGCCCCGGTTTTATGCATAATCGTTTATATATGCTACTTTACTACACTTAATGTTGGTAGGTTTGTAATGTGCACTTAAGTGTAGGAGTTGCTTGAAACCCTTAGTTGCATGAACTCAGGATTCCTTTTGAGATGGATACTAGTATGTTAGGTCGAGTAGCTTCTTTGCTAATTAGGGATCTCAGTAGAAGTCGAGTGATTTTTCTAGCACTTGTGCGAGGTCAGAAATTGATTGTATTCATCTTGATAACGGGATCTATGATGGTGCATGGACTTGGATCCAGGGTGGATGCCTTGTCTAGGAGACGGAAATGAAATTAAGGATTAATGTGTGGATACCAGAGTCAAGCATTTGAAAGTACTAAACACATGTTGGGAAATATGGTAACAAGTAAACCTAGTACCTGAGTGAAGCCGGGCGCGGACTTTATCCCTCACTTGTCCTAAGACTGGGTCTCCCATGGTAGCCATGGTGGGTACAAGTACGGTCACTGCAAGGCGATAGCCGGGGTCAGTGGAGCATTGTATGCCAAGGCGGTGAGCCCTGGCCGCGAACAGGGAATCGATGGGGACGATTGACGTGTATGGGGGCGGAGTGCCCCTACATGTCGTGTGTTTAGGTTTACCTTGCAAGGTTAAAAACTCGATTCGAATCGTCTGCTTCTCGCAGCTAATGAGACTGCTTGACCCCTTGTACTGCATCGAGTAAAAAGTGAAATGAGGTTTTACTTGAGATAACATGTTGATTGTACTAAAATGATTGTTACCATGTATGCTTAGAAAGGAGCAAAACCTAGTTAAATTAATCATGCTATAACTGGAAAAGCTAAAATTGTTTTTAGACTCAGCTAGTGCTTTTGGCAAACCAAACCCCTCAGCCAAACAGCTGCATGGTCTAGAGGTAGATGAGTAGACTCCTCACACCGGGTAAGTCTAGCTGAGTATTAGTATACTCAGCCTTGCTTGTGGCACAATTTTTGCAGGTGCTACATGATATGGTTGACGGTGTGACTTGGCCTTCCACCCTACCACCGGGTTGGATGGTTGAGTGGGATGCTGCCTCAGCAGGAGAGGACCAGGAGGAGTAGTGGGCTAGGCCTTGCCGTAGACATCCTTATCGTCGTTATCGATTATCCGCTGCATTTTAATTATAAACTAGTTCCCTTTTGTTGAAACTCCGATTTATGTAATAACTCCAGTAACTTAAATTGTGGTTTCATATTTATTGCATTCGCTCTGTGACTCACCTTCGAGTGGGCTAGTGGTATTCGATCCTTGGTAATTGGCTTTATCGGACTAGATCCGAGAGACTGTTGGGTTATTCCGATTTAAGTGTGTTGCTGCCTCTAAGGCGTGACTTGGGCACTTAAGCTGGAATAATTCGGGTGGTTCCACCACAGTACCCTTCCGTGGCAAGAGGCTGGACGGTGGAGTATCTGTGCTCTCGGTTGGCGTGAACCCATTCTGGTCTTGAGAAACCCGATGGCAAGTTGAAATATGCAAGGGTTAAGTGCTACATATGTCGTTTGGTTGGAGATCCCAAGCTGGGTATTAATCGATTTGGATTGCCGTTACTTCTTGGACATGAAGACTTGGTCACTGAGTTACACGTAGCAATCAAGTGAACTGAAGGGTTGATAAAAGATGGCTAGCATAGGCCAAGTGTTTGATCTAGAATAGAAAGAACTCTAGATGCAGGTAACTACTTAACCTGATAATAAAAATGGATTTTTAAGGATCCAGTCATAGTAAGCTTTTCTGCAAACAGAGTCTTCGAATCATGATAAGCTTTACCTTGATTCCCAAAAGGCCAGCATATCCTTGAGAGTCTTTTTCCTTTGATGGGTAAGACTTGCGAAAGTACACTCCATACTTAGGGTTTTCGAACCCATGTTGTTGTAGGTGATGAAACAACTGAGTTCTGTTGTTTCTGCTCCAAGGTGGTGCCCAAGCAGGAGGAAGAACACTAAAACTTATTTGGGGAGGGTGTTTTGCCTCCCGGTAATGTAATAATAAGTTCCACACTCAAACACCTGGTTATGTAATAACTACTCTTTCTATATTTTGGTATGAATGTAAATTATATTATTGTAATCCTTTCCGCTCATTCTCTACTCCGATTATGTGTAGTGTCTGCGTGATGGGTTAAGCACTTTTGGGCGATATGATGGAGATACTGATAACTAAACTTGCTGAGTCATTATGCACACCTGCATGACTGTCTAAGCTCCTTAGGACAAGGACATCTGTAGGTGGGCCTAATACCTTGGGTGGTTCCGTGATAGCTGGTATCGGAGTGAAGCCAGTCTTTTCGGACATTACGTAGTATTTCAAAAGATTTTTAAAATACTTACCTTGAAACATTCTTTCATTCTTATCTTGCCACTTTCTGATAGTAACTTATCTTTTGAAGTTGGGTAACAGAGTGCCAAATAATAGTATACGTATGAGGTAGGGGATCAACGAAAAGTTGGTTCCATAATCATTAGGTCATGCATGCATCATGTTCAAACTATACTAAATAAATCTTCCCTTCTTATGGAGGTATGGCACGTACCAAGACCACCCAACGAAAAGAAACCGGACCTCGAGGTGTGCCCCGGCACTAGTTGGCTCCTCGACATGAGGGGAGCAGTAGTGGAAGCAATGATCCCATAGGGGATCTAGAGGCTAGGGTGGAATGACTCATGTCAGAACTACACCATGGAAATAGGGAGTGTGCTCGAGATAGTCGCTGCATTGCTGAGCTGTCGGCGGAGGTTAATCGCTTGCAGCAAAAAATCGTGGAACGAGACACGGCTATCGACTGGGCCATAAATTTGCCCTCTTTTGCCTGGGATTGCGAGGCAAATGCTCTAGCCCAGGTAGCAGAACTAAGTGCATCCTTGGAGAATCTACAAGCATATTATAACACGCTACATGAGGAAGAGCACGTGTTATATGACCGGCTGCATCCAAATGTGCCACCAGAAGTTGTAGCAATGGGAGCCGGAACATATAGAGCAACTAGTGGAGGACCAGATGGGGAGTTGGATCTTTTTGGAGCCCCTCCTTCCATGAACCTCGCAGATGAATGTTCTCCCAAAGCTGGCAGTGGAGCAGGAGCTGCCAAGGACAAAGATAATTAGAGTAGTGTAGTATAAGTGGTGTCCTTATGTAAATTAAATAAGGAAAGTTGAGTTGTATCAGTGAGTATGTATAATTAGTACCAGTTTGGCATAATGTAATAAAGGTGGTGTACTTTCGGTATGTAATAATACAGTACATTTTTATTCCTCAGATGCCATCAAGAACTCGTGCTCAAGACGGGGAAGGAACTTCCCACGGCGGAGAGGAAACTCCGAACCCGCCACATGTACCTCCCACATTGGCTGAGGCTATCGCTGCCTTAGTTAATGCCACCACTGACAACACTCGTTTCTTGTGTGAATTGGTGGGGAATTAGTTTCAGTAGCATGGAGGCAGAAGTCAACCCCAAGGGCCCCGAGACACCACGTACTTGGAGTTTTCTAAAACTCGTCTATCGCTTTTTGTTAAAGGTGAAGAACCTTTGGAAGCGGATGAATGGATACAGGTCATGGAGCAAAAATTCGGATTGATCCGGTGTACTAAAACCTAGAAGCCCCTGTTCGCTGCCCAACAATTAAGAGGTCCTGCCAGTACCTGGTGGGCAAATTTTACATCTATTCAGCCTGCTGTACATCTTGTCACGTGGGCAGAATTCAAGCAAGCGTTCAGGGAAGACTATGTTCTACAAGGGGTTTTACAGATGAAATTGGAAGAGTTTATACGTTTAAAGCAAGGGGGAGACTCAGTAATGCAATATCTCAACAAGTTCAATCATCTCTCCCAGTATGCTATCGACCAAGTGGACACAGATTTAAAGAAGAAAAATTGCTTCATGAGAGGTTTGAATGATCGACTCTAGCGCAAGATGGCCACATGCCTGGATCTCACTTATAGGAGGGCCGTAAGCACAACGCTGTCCGTGGAAGCCAAGAATTTAGGACAAGGAAAAACAAAGAGATATAGGGGTGAAGGATCATCTCAAGGATCTGAAAAGCGGTCAAGGTTGATAATTCGTCCTTTCAACCCAAATCGCTGTTCTCCTCGTCCACCCACATATCCTTTGTGGTAGAACCTCCCAAGTTATTGGGCCCACATGCACCTGTCCTTGTCTCAAAGACCTCAGACTGCCATGCATGTGCACCAGATAACTTAACAGGATCCGTCCGATTGCCCCAAGGACATCGGATAAACCACTTACAACCAAGATCGCGAGATTAAGTAACACAAATCACACACACCAATATTTTTGCAGCGAAAATCTTATTACCAAATTTTACAAGTGACAAAAATTTTACTTTATGTTTATCAGAGTGATTACAAAAGTATAAGTCTGAAATATATGCTAGCTCAAGTGACCATCCTCAATAAGAAGTATAGAAGGGTTACTTAGCCGTATAAGAAGGCCGAGCCCACCGGCACTTAACACCATCAACAACACAACAAAGTTATATCTTGAAAAACGACAGGGAATAAAACCCTAAGTATGGAATTACTCAGCAAGACTTACATGACTAAAGAAAAGACTCTCAAGGGTGTGCTGGCTAAAGGGATTCAAGGAAAGGCTTATCAAGAATCAAGGACTCTATTTTGCAGAAAAGCTTACTATGAGTGGATCCTTAAAATCCATTTTTACTTGTCAGGTTAAGTAAAGTTACCTGCATCTAGAGTTCTTTCTATCCTAGTTCAAGCACTTGGCCTATACTAGTTGTCTTTTATCAACCCCTTCTGTTCACTGGATTTCTACGTGTAAGTCAGTGACCAAGTCTTCATATCCGAGAAGTAACGGCGATCCGAATCGATTAATACTCAGCTGAGGATCTCCAATCACACGACATATATAGCACTTAACCCTTGCATATGTCAACTCGCCACCGGGGTTCTTAAGACTAGAACAGGTTCACGCCAACCGAGAGCACAGATACACCACCGTCTAGCCTCTTGCCATGGAGGGTACACGCTACTCTCGCCATCTCTCCACTCCCATTGTATGTTATTTTTTTCTAGTATTAGTTTGCCCGAGGCAAAGCTTACCCATGACGAGGCATGTGACCAGTTGAAGGGTCGTCGGTCAGTAGGCCTACATCGAGACGGTCCTTAATCGACTCAAACAGAGACACTACACCGAGACTCTCTTCTCGTGCAAGTCACCCGCCCGGTCTCAACTTTATCATTTCAACCCAAAGTTTGGTACCTGGCAGAGGTACATCTTATCCGATGTTGAACCCATCAAGGCCTTGATGGATCCACCATCACAAGTTTTTCTTTTCAAAAACGTTCCCACCCACTGAAGCATCACTTTCGTTTTAAAACAAAACATTTTGTTCTTCTAGAGCAAGGCTAAGCATCAAAAATTCTTTTCGAAAAAGGGTATCAAGGAAGGGTAATCAATTTTCCAAGGAAGGAAATGCATCAACGGTTTAGCACACAACTCCTATCACCTAATGCATCAAATAAGGTGATAAAGATTTTAAAACTTCAAGGAGGTGGCGAATGCACCGGGGCTTGCCTGAATAACACTTGGTTAGTGTTTGTTAGGTGACGTCCACTTGACGATCATCCTTGTCCTAGCACTTGATCAGACAGGTTCATCCATCAGCATTATCCTATGGATTAGCCCGCGCTTGGGGTCGACTTGGCTCGTCTTCCGCATCACGCGATTATTTATCGTACCTCATGAGATGCATGATGCACATGTATGAGCACGAGTATAACGAGTATAAGATAGATAATCTACACTAAAAAGGATGAAACACTTAAAACCAAGCATTAAGCATCATGGATATCACAGCAGGACATCGACTCCATACAATTAGACGAAACCCGCCATATACTATACTTTGACTAGACACTAGAAACACAAACACAAGACCTACTTTCCGTAATGTTACTTCGATCACGCATCAGATACGAAGCACCGATTTAATTCTTCTCGCTACTAATTCTCCTCACTCCACAACAAAGAACCAATTTAAACCTAATCGACATACACATCCACCACAACATTCCCTTGTATGATTTATATTTCAATCCTAAGCTTCACGCGACACAACTACTTCACCATCACGAACACAATCATACCATATATATATCTATCAATATTCTTTTTACTGAAAGTAGTAATTTAAATTTTTGTTCCTATATCAAACACATTTTTTATCGTAAATATATACACATCTTTATAAGTGATTAAAATATTTCATCATCACACATGCCTACTAAAATTCTACTCGGTCCACCAATTCAGCTAACTGACTGAAATAGCGAAATAACTCGCCATAATTGAATCTGGCTCGATAATCACGAGAACCGCGAAGCCAAGAAGAGTTCCGTGACTCACGAAATTTATCGAGCACCAAGTGAGCATCACACCAATACATTAATTTATTCAACGATCGAACTATTCTGAATAATTCATCAGCTTGCCAAGACCAGAACGATTTAATAATCGCAGATCAACGATGAGTATTGGTTTAGACTTCCCATCGAACACTTGGCTGGGGTTGTGTTCGAAGGCGGCTTCTAGGGGAAGAGCTCGACAAGGGGCTTCAGAGCTCAACACAAGTGACACGCAACTGGCAGATAGATCGTCGGGATCGATGGGCACGTCGCGACGTGGCGTTGGTTGACGACGAAGAATAAAGGGGCTGCTGGCTTCAGCTTCATCACCAAATCTTCTTCCAAAATTATATATCCGGCTTGAACTTCACGAAAACAATGATGAGACCCTAGTTCAGGCTTTACGTCGAGTACATGGCTAGCATCACCTGGAGCTTTCACTTCCCTTGACATCCATATGCACTACTTTGATTCCACACAAGTATAAATCAGTGGTGCTGCAGCCGGGAGAACATGACGACAAGGGGCAAGGTTTGACGATGCCGCGATGGGGCTGCCCAAACACAAAGACGATGACATGGGGCGAGTAGCGCACACTCACGTCGCAACAAAATGATGGCTGTTCAAGGCTTTATATTTCCTTAAGCAGAGCAAGGGTGCTGGGAGTTCGCAGCGGTGCTCCACAACGGTCATCACCGGCATCGAGCAAGGTCACGACCAGGCGAGGTCTGAGCATCGCGGAGCACGACCATGGGAGACGAGAAGCTTGACCAGCAGGGAAACAAGAGGGAGAGGTCGAGCAGGGTGCTCAGTGTGGCAAAAGAAGAGGAGCAGCGCGCGTAGGAACTGGAGCAGAAGCACCACGCAAAGGGAGAGGGAAAAACAGGGACGCGCAGGAGAGAAAGGAGCTCGGAATCGAGCTGGAGCGAGCGCACAGGGAGACAAGCGGCCTGGCGCGGTTGAGGAAAAGGCAGGACGAGCTCGGCCATGGAGAAACATGGGATGCACGGCCATGGAAGCTCCACGACCGAGAGCAGGAAACTGGGAAGCTGCCGCACGGGGGAAAAAGAAAACTTGGGGGCGCGTCGGCCATGGGGAGGCTGTCCGGTGAGCACGTAGCAAATCCCCCCGACCAGAGCACGGCAGGCGCGAGGGAGCTTCAGGGGCGTGGCTGAGGGTGGGGCTGAGCAGGGAGCCGGCGAGCGCAGGGGCTCCACGAGCTAAGGGGGCGCGACGCTGGGAGCTTGAGGGAGGAATGAGCAGGGAGATGGGTGCCGCTCGACAGAGAGATGAGTGCAGGGAGCAGCAGACCGCGTGTTGGAGATAGAAGAGGAGCGGCTGGAAGAAGAAGTACTGGCGACTGGTAAAAAATCAGAAGGAGCAAGATAAGATCAAAAGCTGTGCGTCGGCTGAAACAAAGATCAGGGCGTGGGCGGCAGAAAAATCTGAAGACGAAGACTGTGCGCGTGGTGGAGAAGATAAACCCTGTCCTGGGCGGCTGATAGGAAAGAGTTTAGAAGATATTTTCTTTTTTTTTTCTTTTTAATTTCTTTAACCGAAAAATCACGGATATTTTGGATCGGGATTTATAGCGATGATTAAAGTGTCGTCGCGTAATACGGCAAATGGCTGCACACCCTATTTTCCAAAACACAAAATGGAAAAACAGAGGAATAACAGCTTAGTCGGTTCTGTCCAAATCTCGTTTGGATAACCTTCGTGACTATTCTGGGCACGATATAAACAGAACAAATTGAAACGAGTTTGGCTTCGGTATTTTAATCTGCTCTGCGTGATTTGACTGACATTAGCCACAACCATATCTTCTAATGTATACACGATTTTCGTTGCCAAAACAGCGTGCGGACAGATAAATTGGATCCTAACCTCGCGCAAGATTTCTCGCGATTCGAATTATTTTACCCCGAACATTTTTGTGGTCGAGTTCAAATAAATCTGTTTGGGGATAAAAATTATTCGAGTGGGTCGGGCTTCCAAATTCGTATTCGCACGAGCGATGAGTTTTAAATAATCGCTGGATGCACTGATTTTCGAAACAACGATGTTTCGATCATCACGAAAATTTAGGAAGAGCCCGGATAAATAAAAATAAAAATGATGTCGCACTCACGACATATGAAACAGATGCGGTATTAAAATCACGATAGGCGAAGATGATTAAAATTTAGCATCCGTTATATCCACTTATATTACGTGGTTAAATCCATACTCGTTGTTGAGCGGAATATAATGTAATACCCACTTTGTAAGAAAACCTAAAAGGAGGAAAATTATGTTCCTTTATATACATGTGTGCCATATCTATTTATCATTTCATGTGAACACATTATTTGAAAACAGAAGATTAATAAAAGTCATTAAATGGTGCATCATGCTGAGACTTTATTGTGTGTATGTTGTGGCTATATGAAATGAGGTTAAAATATATATATATATAGTAGAAGCCAATTTGGAAATAAACATTAAATCGGAAACCCTAGAATTGGAGGAGGAAAAGCATTAGCCACCACTAAATAAACTTCTTAAAAATAAATCAATTCATATCATGTCATATTCAAGTGGGATATTTAATTTGAAGACAAGTTTGCCACGGAATTCGAATTCAAATTCAAATTGGAGTTTGAATTGGGAAAGGGAGGAAAGAAAATAGGAAATAAAAAGGAAAAGACCAAAACTCGGTTTGGGCCGGCAGCTAACCTATTCAGCCCATCCAAGCTTTTCTCCCCGCGCAGCCCAAAGAACCACGTTCTCGCGCGCATTGCTGGCACTGACGACAGGGCCCCATGCGCCAGCCTCTCCTGCGCTCTCTCCTCACAAGCTCACTGATTTGAGGGGCCGGGATGTCGACACCTCCGCGACTCGGCTTGCGCGCGCACCTGCGGCAGCTCCTGCGTGCCGACTAGTGGGCCATGGAGGTCAGTCGCGGGGAAAAACGCTGTCGGGTGGGGCCACCTGGTGAAGACTGCCTCTCCCGCGGACCTCGCGCGCCGGCGAAACGGATGTGCTGCCGCATCCGCACCGCCTTCGCCGCTAATAGCGCTAATGCCGTTGAAAGCCCGGGGGATAAAACCCCGCATGACCTCCACAACCGCGTGCCTGCAGCCCTACATTCCCCCCAGACCCGTCTCCCCTCTTCCTCGTCGCGAAAACCCCACGTCGTGGGACTCCGACGTCCGCCGCCGTGGTCCTGTGCCTGTGCTGTCGATTGGGGGCCATTAAGGTGTCGGGATTATTCCTCGGTGGGTGGGGATCGCAGGCGTGACGTATCGCGATCGGAGGACCATCATGGAGCCTTGAATTTCTCGCCGTTGCCGAACTCCACTACGTCTGCGTGGGCAGCACCGTGCTCATCTTCTTCTCTGGTAATTCCTCGCCCCCGACCCTAACTTAATCCTAGCATTGGGAAGCGCTAGACAGTTAGGACTTGCGTGGGTGAGAATGTGAGATATGGGATCATCGGCAATGGCCGCCGTCGCCGCCGCGGTGGAGGCCTTGACTGCTGTGCGCCCAACGTAGGGAAGAAGACGAACCCAGGGCCCTCGATTTCGCGATGTGCGGCCCTGATCAGATCAGGGTATAACGTTTCACCTGAATAGATTTCCACCGTGGATTTGTGATCGTGTGGTAGTCGGGCGGATCACGTTTCATTAAATCGCGGCCGTTAGATCTAGATCCGAAAGCCCTTATCGCGTACCGGTTAGTCATGCAGTTGATCTAATCCTGGCCTTCAATACTCGATCGGACGGCTAGGAACCGAAGATAGCCCTTCGCCTCGGCACTTATTCAAAAGAGACCTTATATTTTTAGATAATGGAACCCGCTGTCCTCTTGTGCATGAGAGCTGAGTCTGTGGGAGTTTAGCGTGGAAGCCCCTGCGCTTTCTGAAATTTGAGGCCCGATCCAGAGACTAAGGAAAATAGGAAATAATCATATAAATTGATTTTTAATGCATAGATAAATGTTAGAACTTGTTTAATTGGCAGAAAATCCATATGAACTCCAAATTGATCCATTCCAGTTGCTATAAATTTGTAATATTATTCTCTATCAAATAGTACCACTGTTTTTACAGGAAATACACATTAAAATTTATTTCTCACTTAACCCTATATTAAATGCATAAAATCTTTGGAATTTCATAACTTAAAATATATAACTCCAAAATTATTAATTCCAGTTCCTATGATCATATTTTAATGTCTAGTTTACTACTGTATATTCCATTTGCATGTTTGATGTGATGTTAATTTATGCTATTCTATGAATGTATTGTGTTGATGCGAGTAGACGAGCAAGCCACTATGGATCCTGAGGTTCAGCTGGTAGAGACTGCTGAGCAGGAGCTCGTTGAAGGCAAGTTGTGCCCTTGATCACTTCTTTTACCCATTCATGTTCTTATTAATCATAATGATCTGCATAGGTTAATTTTGATGGGACCCAATAGGTTACCCTAGATTTGACTATCTTTATACCTTGTTTCACCACTGGTTTTACTACTAAAGTTTTGGGTAGCACATGCTATTGCTTTATGTGGCTTTGGGTATAAAGATATTCATCACTCATTTTTATACTTGTTATTATCTGTTCATTATTTTCTGTTCACGATAAGATCATTATGTTAATGGGAACATGGAGAACCACCCGGGAAAACAGTGCTACCACAAGGGTTTAATGGGACGCCCTTGGCTGATTAACTAGGAAAGCTAGTGGATGGCTACCTTACCCAAAAGGGGCAAGGGCAGTAGGGGAGTGGTCAGTGTAGGGAGGTCCTTGGTTGATTTTGCTGCGATGGCGGTCAGGCAAGAACCCTGCACTGGAGCTTCCTATAAACTGTAGCGGGTGGTCTGAAGCTAGTGGAACTTTGTAAAGGCCTCGTAGTGGTACCCTGCCTCGCTTCCTTGGTAGAGGTGTATGGAGTCTGATCAACTCCGTGGCAAATGGGTAACATGACTTGTGGGTAAAGATGCGCAACCTCTGCAGAGTGTAAAACTGGTATACTAGCCGTGCTCACGGTCATGAGCGGCTCGGACACTCACATGATTAATTTATGGAACTTAAACTTAATTTGTCATATCATTGCATTTGGGATTATTTCACTATTACTTTTACATATTATTACTATGGTTTGGTATTCACTTACAATTAGTAATTGCTAATAAAATTTTGACCAACTTATAAAAGCAATGCTCAGCTTCAGCCTTTACTTCATTGATTAGCCTTACACTTCATGAACTCCCACCTTTGGTGAGTTCATGCCACATTATTCCCCACAACTTGTTGAGCTATGAACATATGTGAGCTCACTCTTGCTGTCTCACACCCCCCCACAGGAGAAGAACAGGTGGTCGAGGAGGAGCCGCCTAACACTAAGGCAATCGACTTGATCTAGGTGGCGTTTCTCAGTTGACATTGGCGCTGACGATCCTTAGTTTGTTTTATGTTTATTCTTTTATTTTGTATTAAGTCTTCCGCTATGTAATAAATACTCTGATGTTTTATGACATTTATCTCTATACACTCTGTTATTATATATGTTGTCTTCTTTGGCGCATGTATGAGATGCACCCGGCTTTGTTCCTTAAATCCGGGTGTGATAGAAGTGGTATCAGAGGAAATGTTGACTGTAGGACGAAACCTAGATAGAAATGGACAACCCTTACCTACTTATCTCATTCTGATTCATTCTATACTTACCTTACTCTAAATCTCTCTATACTTATCTTGATCCTGTCTCACCTTCTACTGTTCTACCCTGGTCATTCTTACCTTTTCTACTCTGAGACAAGATGGATTTCACACCATGGAATCCCTACCCCTATGACATTTTAAGAGATAGGAGGCCTAAGACCAAATCAAAACTATTTTCTATATTTTAAAAAAATGTTGTTTGATTGTTCTGATGAAAAATGTCTGATTTGCTTCTTTGATTGATTGAAGTATTATATGTGGACATCTTAGTATGTGCCAGCATAAGGTAATAAATTAGCTATGGTAGGTAAAACATTAGACTGCTTAGCTAATAAATCCCTCAAAGTAACATGATTTGTAATTACTGCCTTGTCTACTATTCTCTTACCTTATGTATCTAACTCAGATGGTCAATACCAGGAGGGGTGGTGGAATTGATTTGCCTCCTAATCGACACACTCGAAGGATATATAGACAACCTCAGCCACAGCCAGTAGGGATGAATCCTCCTAATCCTCCACCAGACGGAGTTGATCCACTGATTGCAGCTCAGATGGTGGTGATGCAGCAAATGGCGGACACTATGGCTGATATGCATGCCCAGATGCAGCAAGAACGCCAGGAGATGCGTCAGGAAAGAGAAGATATACGCCAGGAGTTGCGCCAGGAGAGAGAGGAGATATGCCAGGAGAGAAGGGCGCAACAACAACAGCTGCAACAACAACTTCAACAACAGCAACAACAACAACAAGTGCCACTGCCTCCACCACCACCACCATTTCCACCTCATGATAAGCACCGGGAGTTTATGAGTCATAAGCCACCGACCTTCGCCAGCTCGCCAGATCCACTAGATGCAGATGATTGGCTGAAAGCGATTGAGAAGATGCTCAACATTGCCCAATGCTCAGATAGGGAGAAAGTTCTTTATGCCTCAGGTTGTCTGACAAGTCCCGCTGCTGACTGGTGGGATTCATATACTGCTGCCCACGATGTGGCTGATACTATTACTTGGGCAGAGTTCAGTACACAATTCCGGAACTACCATATTCCAGCTGGTATGATAAAGATCAAGAAGAAGGAGTTTCTGTCATTGAAGCAAGGCAACCTGTCGGTCAGCGAGTACAGAGACAAATTTATTCAGCTGTCGAGATATGCTCCGGAGGAAGTTGCTGAGGATGAGAGGAAGCATGAGCACTTTATTGAAAGACTTAAAGGACCCTTGCAGTATGCACTGGTGGCACACACATTCCCATCATTTCAGAGGCTACTGGATAAGGCTCTTGCTATTGAACACAAGCGTGTTCAACTGGGTGATTTGAAGAGGAAGGCTATCTCGTAGGGACACGGTAGCAGCAGTGTTCGTCCCCGCTACGTTCCACCACAGGGTACACCGACTCGACCAGGAGGACCACGCCCAGTTCAGTATGCTCCACAGGGGTCTCCACGGACATCTACTCGTCAGGCTACCCCTACTGGCACCCCGACGAAGTTTTCAGGACAGAGCCCAGGCACTACTTGTTTCAAGTGTGGGAAGACTGGTCATTATGCAAATGTCTGCCCACAGAGGATTGCTACTACTCCAGTTCAGAACAGGCAGCAAACTCCAGGACCTGGCAAGGGATATTCTATTGCCAAGGTTAATCAAGTCAGCGTTGATACTACTCCGGATGGTGGGGACATCGTACTTGGTATGTTTTATGTTAATGCAATTCCTGCAACCATATTATTTGATTCTGGTGCTACACATTCATTCATGTCTGCTCGTTATGCCAACACAAATGAAATACCACTGCTAAATATGAGAAAACCCATGATAGTAATCACACCTAAAGGGCCTATTGAGGCAAATCAAATGACACGTAGATTGACATTAACCATTATGGGTAGAGAATTTGGAGCTACTGCTATAATATTAGAGTCAAGCAGTATAGATCTGATCCTTGGTATGTCATGGCTAAGAAAGGCAAAGGCCGTTATAGCATGTGGTAGAGGTACCGTAGAACTCACTACCACTAAAGGAGAAAGATTTCAAGTTAATATTGCAGTAACCTCCTCATCCATGCGTGCAATGTTCTTTATACCTGAGGAGTTTGTTGGTGACAAGATCCGGGTGGTTAGAGATTTTCGGGATGTCTTTCCAGAGAAATTACCAGGAATGCCACCTGATAGAGAAGTTGAGTTTGTTATTGATCTCTTACCTGAAACTGCCCCTATTTCTAAGCGACCATATAGGATGGCTGTAGAAAAACTGAAGGAGCTTAAGAAGCAGTTAACTGAGTTACAAGAAGCGGGGTACATTCGTCCGAGTTCCTCACCTTGGGGAGCACCGGTGTTATTTGTGCAGAAGAAGGATGGATCGCAACGGATGTGTGTGGACTACAGATCACTTAATGATGTCACGATGAAGAACAAGTATCCATTACCCCGTATTGAGGATTTGTTTGATCAGATGAGAGGAGCCAGGGTATTCTCGAAGATTGATCTCCGATCGGGATACCATCAGATGAAGATTAGACCATCAGATATTCCTAAGACGGCATTCTTAACCCGATATGGATTATATGAGTTTACTGTTATGTCATTTGGATTAACCAATGCACCGGCTTATTTCATGAATTTGATGAACAAGGTATTTATGGAGTATTTGGACAGATTTGTTGTGGTGTTCATCGACGATATTCTTATCTATTCTAACAATGAAAGTGATCATGAACAACATCTAAGGTTGGTGCTACAGAAGTTGTGAGATCATCAACTCTATGCTAAGTTCAGCAATTGCGAGTTTTAGATCGACAAGGTGCCATTCCTTGGTCATATTATTTCTAATGGAGGAATAGCAGTGGATCCTGCTAAAGTGAAGGAGATAATGGAGTGGAAAGTGCCAACTACAGTTACTGAGATTCAGAGTTTCTTAGGGCTTGCAGGATATTATCGGAGGTTTATTGAGGGATTCTCTAAGATTGCCAAGCCTATGACATCGCTTCTGGAGAAAGGAAGAGAATTTAAGTGGGATGAGAAATGTCAAGAAAGCTTTGATCAATTGAAGGAGAGATTGATGTCACCCCCAGTGTTGGTAATGCCAGACTTACAGAAAGGATTTGATATTTACTGTGATGCATGTGGCCAAGGACTTGGATGTGTGCTCATGCAAGAAGGACATGTGATCGCCTATGCATCTCGTCAGCTGCGGAAACATGAGTTGAACTACCCCACTCATGATTTAGAGCTAGCAGCAGTTGTGCATGCACTTAAGATTTGGAGACACTACATTATGGGAACTAAGTGCCAAGTATATACGGATCATAAGAGCTTGAAGTACATATTCACTCAGAAGGATCTCAACCTTAGGCAACGCCGTTGGTTGGAACTTATTAAATATTATGACTTGGAGATTCATTATCACTCGGGCAAGGCAAATTTGGTTGCAGATGCCTTGAGTCGGAAGGAGCATGTTTACTCTGCTTTCGTTGTCTAGCTACCTGATGAATTAGCAAAAGATTTTGAGAGACTCAACTTGGGAATTGTTACACACAGTGAAGGAGTCACCATCGAGTTGGAACCTACCTTGGAGCAAGAGATTCGTAATGGTCAGGTTGGTGATGCTAAGATTCAAGAGATTATGGATCTGATTATGGAAGGTTGAGTTCCAGAATTCACGGAGGAGGAGCAAGGCACTATATGGTTCAAGGATCAGATATGTGTTCCAGAGATTGATAGCCTCCGTGAGACTATATTGAAAGAAGCTCATGATTCTGATTACTCAATCCACCCTGGTAGCACTAAGATGTATCAAGATTTGAAGCAGAAGTATTGGTGGTATGGACTGAAAAGAGATGTTGCTGCTCATGTGGCAAAGTGTGATGTGTGTCAAAGAGTTAAGGCCGAACATCAAAGACCCGCTAGACTATTGCACCCGCTAAAGATTCCCGAGTGGAAATGGGAAGAAATTGGTATGGATTTTATTGTTGGACTACCCCGCACCCCTGCTGGGTATGACTCTATTTAGGTAATTGTGGACAGATTGACGAAAGTGGCTCACTTCATACCTGTGAGGACTAATTATACGGGAGCCAAGCTAGTAGAATTGTATATGACTCGGATAGTTTGTCTACATGGAGTGCCTAAGAAGATCGTGTCTGATCGAGGATCGCAGTTTACTTCTCGGTTTTGGAAGAAGTTACATGAGAGCTTGGATACAAAGTTGAATTTTAGCTCAGCCTACCATCCCTAGACTGATGGGCAGACTGAGAGGACCAACCAAGTGCTAGAGAATATGTTAAGAGCTTGTGCTCTTAAACATGGTGGAAGTTGGGATAAGAGCTTACCATACGCAGAGTTTTCTTATAATAATAGCTACCAGGCCAGTTTGAAGATGTCACCATTTGAGGCTCTATATGGCAGAAAGTGCAGGACCCCTCTATATTGGGATCAGACTGGAGAAAGACAGTTCTTTGGGCCTGAACTTATTCAAGAGGCAGAAGAACAAGTTCGAATGATAAGAGAAAATTTGAGAATTGCCCAATCCAGGCAAAAGAGCTATGCTGATAATAGGAGAAGATTACTGGAGTTTAAGGAGGGTGATCATGTCTATTTGAAGGTGTCACCACTCCGAGGTATCAGGAGATCTAAAGTTAAAGGAAAGTTGTCCCCTCGCTTCATTGGACCTTTCTTGATCTTAAAGCGAGTGGGTGAAGTTGCATATCAACTGAAGTTACCCGATCATCTGTCAGATGTACATGATGTATTTCATGTGTCTCAGCTAAAGAAGTGCCTCAGGGTACCTGAGGAGCAGCTACCACTGGAGGACCTTAGTTTCAAGATGACCTGACTTATGCGGAGTACCCTATCAAGATTCTGGAGACTTTGACTCGGGTTACAAGAAATAAGGTGATAAAAATGTGCAAGGTACAATGGAGTCACCATGGAGAGGATGAAGCAACGTGGGAAAGAGAAGAAGAGCTTCGCATAGATTTTCCCCATCTTTTCCCTAGTCCTTCCTAAATCTCGAGGACGAGATTATTTTTAAGGGGGGTAGGATTTGTAATACCATCTTTGTAAGAAAACCTAAAAGGAGAAAATTATGTTCCTTTATATACATGTGTGCCATATCTATTTGTCATTTCATGTGAACACCTTATTTGAAAACAGAAGATTAATAAAAGTCATTAAATGGTGCATCATGCTGAGACTTTATTGTGTGTATGTTGTGACTATATGAAATGAGGTTAAAATATATATATATAGTAGAAGCCAATTTGGAAATAAACATTAAATCGGAAACCCTAGAATTGGAGGAGGAAAAGCATTAGCCACCACTAAATAAACTTCTTAAAAATAAATCAATTCATATCATGTCATATTCAAGTGGGATATTTAATTTGAAGACAAGTTTGCCATGGAATTCGAATTCAAATTCAAATTGGAGTTTGAATTGGGAAAGGGAAGAAAGAAAATAGGAAATAAAAAGGAAAAGACCAAAACTCGGTTTGGGCCGGCAGCTAACCTATTCAGCCCATCCAAGCTTTTCTCCCCGCGCAGCGCAAAGAACCACGTTCTCGTGCGCATTGCTGGCGCTGACAACAGGGCGCCATGCGCCAGCCTCTCCTGCGCTCGCTCCTCACAAGCTCACTGATTTGCGGGGCCGGGATGTCGACACCTCCGTGACTCGGCTTGCGTGCCCACCTGCGGCAGCTCCTGCGTGTCGACTAGTGGGCCATGGAGGTCAGTCGCGGGGAAAAACGCTGTCGGGTGGGGCCACCTGGCGAAGACTGCCTCTCCCGCGGACCTCGCGCGCCGGCGAAACGGATGTGCCGCCGCATCCGCACCGCCTTCGCCGCTAATAGCGCTAATGCCGTTGAAAGCCCGGGGGATAAAACCCCGCATGACCTCCACAACCGTGTGCCTGCAGCCCTACATCCCCCCGAGACCCGTCTCCCCTCTTCCTCGTCGCGAAAACCCTGCGTCGTGGGACTCCGACGTCCGTCGCCGTGGTCCCGTGCCTGTGCTGTCGATTGGGGGCCATTAAGGTGTCGGGATTATTCCTCGGTGGGTGGGGATCGCAGGCGTGACGTATCGCGATCGGAGGACCGTCATGGAGCCTTGAATTTCTCGTCATTGCCGAACTCCACCGCGTCTGCGTGGACAGCACCGTGCTCATCTTCTTCTCTGGTAATTCCTCGCCCCCGACCCTAACTTAATCCTAGCATTGGGAAGCGCTAGACAGTTAGGACTTGCGTGGGTGAGAACGTGAGATATGGGATCATCGGCAATGGCCGCCGTCGCCGCCGTGGTGGAGGCCTTTACTGCTGTGCGCCCAACGTAGGGAAGAAGACGAACCCAGGGCCCTCGATTTCGCGATGTGCGGCCCTGATCAGATCAGGGTATAACGTTTCACCTGAATAGATTTCCACCGTGGATTTGTGATTGTGTGGTAGTCGGGCGGATCACGTTTCATTAAATCGCGGCCGTTAGATCTAGATCCGAAAGCCCTTATCGCGTACCGGTTAGTTATGCAGTTGATCTAATCCTGGCCTTCAATACTCGATCGGACGGCTAGGAACCAAAGATAGCCCTTCGCCTCGGCACTTATTCAAAAGTGACCTTATATTTTTAGATAATAGAACCCGCTGTCCTCCTGTGCATGAGAGCTGAGTCTGTGGGAGTTTAGCGTGGAAGCCCCTGCGCTTTCTGAAATTTGAGGCCCGATCCAGAGACTAAGGAAAATAGGAAATAATCATATAAATTGATTTTTAATGCATAGATAAATGTTAGAACTTGTTTAATTGGCAGAAAATCCATATGAACTCCAAATTGATCCATTCGAGTTCCTATAATTTTGTAATATTATTCTCTATCAAATAGTACTACTGTTTTTACAGGAAATACACATTAAAATTTATTTCTCACTTAACCCTATATTAAATGCATAAAATCTTTGGAATTTCATAACTTAAAATATATAACTCCAAAATTATTAATTCCAGTTCCTATGATCATATTTTAATGTCTAGTTTATTACTGTATATTCCATTTGCATGTTTGATGTGATGTTAATTTATGCTATGCTATGTATGTATTGTGTTGATGCGAGTAGACGAGCAAGCCACTGTGGATCCTGAGGTTCAGCTGGTAGAGACTGCTGAGCAGGAGCTCGTTGAAGGCAAGTTGTGCCCTTGATCACTTCTTTTACCCATTCATGTTCTTATTAATCATAATGATCTGCATAGGTTAATTTTGATGGGACCCAATAGGTTACCCTAGATTTGACTATCTTTATACCTTGTTTCACCACTGGTTTTACTACTAATGTTTTGGGTAGTACATGCTATTGCTTTATGTGGCTTTGGGTATAAAGATATTCATCACTCATTTTTATACTTGTTATTATCTGTTCATTATTTTCTGTTCATGATAAGATCATTATGTTAATGGGAACATGGAGAACCACCTGGGAAAACAGTGCTACCACAAGGGTTTAATGGGACGCCCTTGGCTGATTAACTAGGAAAGCTAGTGGATGGCTACCTTACCCGAAAGGGGCAAGGGCAGTAGGGGAGTGGTCAGTGTAGGGAGGTCCTTGGTTGATTTTGCTGCGATGGCGGTCAGGCAAGAACCCTGCACTGGAGCTTCCTATAAACTGTAGCTGGTGGTCTCAAGCTAGTGGAACTTTGTAAAGGCCTCGTAGTGGTACCCTGCCTCGCTTCCTTGGTAGAGGTGTATGGAGTCTGATCAACTCCGTGGCAAATGGGTAACACGACTTGTGGGTAAAGATGCGCAACCTCTGCAGAGTGTAAAACTGGTATACTAGCCGTGCTCACGGTCATGAGCGGCTCGGACACTCACATGATTAATTTATGGAACTTAAACTTAATTTGTCATATCATTGCATTTGGGATTATTTCACTATTACTTTTACTTATTATTACTATGGTTTGGTATTCACTTACAATTAGTAATTGCTAATAAAATTTTGACCAACTTATAAAAGCAATGCTCAACTTCAGTCTTTACTTCATTGATTAGCCTTACACATCATGAACTCCCACCTTTGGTGAGTTCATGCCACATTATTCCCCACGACTTGTTGAGCTATGAACGTATTTGAGCTCACTCTTGCTGTCTCACACCCCCCCACTGGAGAAGAACAGGTGGTCGAGGAGGAGCCGCCTAACACTGAGGCATTCGACTTGATCTAGGTGGCGTTTCTCAGTTGACATTGGCGCCGACGATCCTTAGTTTGTTTTATGTTTATTCTTTTATTTTGTATTAAGTCTTCCACTATGTAATAAATACTCTGATGTTTTATGACATTTATCTCTATACACTCTGTTATTATATATATTGTCTTCTTTGGCGCATGTATGAGATGCACCCGGCTTTGTTCCTTAAATCCGGGTGTGACATATAAACACCAGGGGTGTTACATCCTTTCAAACAACTAGTTTTCATCCATCCCACTTGTCACACCCGGCTTTAAGGAGCAAAGCCAGGTGCATCTCATACATGCGCCAAGAAGACAACATATATAATAACAGAGTGTATAGAGATAAATGTCATAAAACATCAGAGTATTTATTACATAGCGGAAGACTTATTACAAAATAAAAGAATAAATATAAAACGAACTAAGGATCGTCGGCGCCAATGTCAACTGAGAAACGCCACCTAGATCAGATCATACTCCTCGCCTTGTGGCTCCTCCTGAACCACCTGTTCTTCTCCTGTGGGGGGGTGTTGTAACACCCCAGGTGTTACCATGGCTAGAGCCCACCTTGCTATCAAAGGGTATGAGCCCCTAAGGAAGAACTTAATGAATAGAAGCATAAGGGCCTTGGAAAGCTAGAGGTTAACCAAGGATTTTGAGTGACCAAAAGCATTACTCTGATCCTTGCACACTTACTACCTTGGATGAGAAGGGAGAAGAACCCTAGATCTCTCTTAGACCCTATCTCCCAAAACCCTAGATAAGGGGGGGGGGGGGAAAGAGGGTGAGCAAGTGTGCAAAACATGAGTAACTTTTACCCAAACCTTAAGTGGCTTTGTAACCAGCAATTAGGGGAGGGTAATATTGCAAAAAGGCCCCTGGTGAAACCCCAAATAAAATCACTAAGTGGAGAGAGAGCTAGAGCTCTCTATGCCTCTCTAAGTCCATATTTGACCCTAGTTTAAGGATCAGCCGTGTTCACCTTGAAGATGGCATCAAATCCACTTGTGATCTATACCAAAAATGTGGCATACTACCTAGGGCACCCACTGGAAAAAGTTGAGCCCGAGACTCGGACGTTTGACATGCCATGGCATGGCTTTTGTCGCGAAGTGCCCAGTGTGACACACCTGTTTTGGCATCCAAAGATCTCCCTCCCTAGGCCGTATCTGCCCCGACTTCTCACAGTTGAGTGACAGCCCTAGGTGCCAGGAAGAGGTCTGCGCCGAACCTTTGCAAAGATTCGCACGTTTGCGACCTCTGTCGACGTTTGAACACTGGAAGAAACAAACCGCCACGTGTTCGACGCGTTCTGCCGCGCCAGAGCTCGCCCGCGCGCGCCCCCGCGAGCCCCGCGCCGCGCCCGAGCCAAGCCAGTGCCCTGGTCCGCGTCCGCGCCTATAAAACGCCCAAGAGCCTTGACCGTACCCCTCCGCACGCACCCAAGTCTCACCAGAGCTCAGTTCGCCGCCGTCTGCCTGTGCGCGACGTGCCCGCGGCCGCTCGAGCCACTACCGCCGTAGACCGGCCAGCCCAGCCTTCCGCCGTCCCATCCAACCCTCGGACACGAGTATACACCCGCCAGTGAAGCTCCCCGGGCCAGGAATCGGGCTCTGCCTCGCCGGAGGCGCCAGGAACACGGTCACCGGACTTCGCCCGCCCGCCGGCAACCGTGGACCAAGGCGCACAGTGAGTCTCTCTCCGATTCCTTGCACGATTAGACTCCTTAGACCTCCATGAATCTCCCCATGCCCCTGGATTGAACTGTACCGCCGTGGATAGGCCGGAGCCCACGCCGCCGACGAGCTCGCCCGTCTGCGCCCGTGGTCCGGGCGATTCCGGCCATCCCCGACGACGAGCCGTACCTCGACGTGATCGCCAGAACCTCCCCGAGCAAACCCTGCCCTTCGCCGGACCTCCCTCGCCGCCGGTAAGCCGCGCCATTCTTTCCTTCTCCGCGGTTACTGTTCCAGTTAGGGGAGGGACCGCGGGTGTGAGGGAGAGAAACCCTGGGGGTTAAGTGAAAAGTCAGAGACTCAAGTGAATAGTGGCGTAAGGGCAGATCTGTGAGGTTGGATTCAGTTTAAACCTAGGGGCCTCGGCGCAAACTGCGTTTTCAGAAAAACCTAATTAAAACCTGATTTAAATTCAAATAGAAACTTTAAAAACCCATAACTTCTGTTTGGTTTATCCAAATTTGGTCAAACCAATTTTGCCAGACTCTAAATAATGTAACCTGTCTAAGAAAAATATAAAACCCCATATGAACTAAAGAAAAATATAAGGTTCTGATTTAATTTTAGTTTTGACCAAAAGCTTAATAATAGCAAGAAAAATGGTTGTACTATTTAACTAGAGTTAGAAAAATTTGGAGAAGTTTATATCTACCTACTGACCTAGTTAAAAATGTTAAACCCCTCTGTTCACTACATTAAGTTAGTTTTAACCCCTTATTCCATAATATGCTTAAAGTTAAGAAAAATAGAAAAAGTGACATAAATAATGAACCAGAGGGCACCCCTATTTTTGTTGAGATGCTTAGCCAATATAGTTCACTAGAAAAATGTATCATACCCTGTTGTAGTGTAAGATAAGAAAGATACCTTTTAAATGAAGAAAATAAGGATAACTTAGAAAAACCCTACAAAAATAACCATAAGGAGAAACCTCCCCAAACCTTAGGATAACTAATGTGTTGATAATAAGAACTTAAGAAAAATCTGAAATCTGTTGTTTGATATTTTTCAAATAACAAGTTAGTTCTAATCACCCTTTTTGCACCAAAGTTTAAAAATCCACCATTAATTAACCATCATGTGGCTCTCTGTCATTTTTTGTACAAGAGCTTATTATCACTGCTAGAGGCCAGCAAAAATAACCATTAGGTCAGAATCCTTTTTAATAAAGGACTTGTAGTGCAAAGTGGCCTAATAGCCCCACCTTTTGTTATTTTTGTATACAGCCTAGCCCTTTTATTTTAAACCCCATATTCCTAAGACAGGCCCTATTGACCAAGGGCAAGCCACTATAATTTTTACAAAATTTTTGGAAATTTTTAAACTACTGTCGTAGTTCAAACCCCTACTAGAAACCCTAGATGGAAATTAAGGAAAGGAAAATGGATGATGGAATTTAATGTCCTCCTAAGACCTTTATAAATTGTCCACTGAAATCCATAAAGGCAATACAAATCCAACATGTATCCTAAAAGAAAACCTAAACCTAAAAGGTAATAAGTCTATATATACCACTAAAAGACCCGCATAGCCAGTGAACCCTAAGTTAATTCTTGACTTAATTTCTGTAGCTTAATGTTCTTGAATCTTGCATAATTGTAACATACATGTTCATTGCATTCGATAGACTGTAATCTTGCTGACGGAGAGTACATCCTCGTGCCGGAGCAAGGAGCTGCCCAGGAGGTTGCCCCAGACCCTAGCACCAGAGCCTGCACCAGAGGACCTGCCTGCCACTGCTTTGGAAGGCAAGCCCCGGTTTTATGCATAACCTGTTATTTATGCTATTTTACTACACTTAATGATTGTAGGATTGTTTGTGCACTTAAGTGTAGGAGTTGTTTGAAACCCTAGTTGCATGATCCCAGGAACCCCATTGAGATGAATACTAGTATGCTAAGACGAGTAGCTGCTTTATTAAGTAGGATCTCGGTAGAAGTCGAGTGATTTTTCTAGCACTCGCGCGAGGTCAGGACATTGATTGTAACCACCTTTCATATCACATTGGTGTTGGTATGTGGACACGGATCCATGGGGATACGTGGTCTACGAGGTAAAATGGAAATAAGGATTAACGTGCGGATACCTGTGTCAAGCGTTTGAACGTACTAAACATATGCCGAGAAATATGGTAAATCGGTAAGCCTAGTACCTGAGTGAACCTGCCCGCAGACATACCCCCTCACGCGACCTGAGACGTAGTCTCCCATTCCGGTTATGGTGGGTACAAGTGCGGTCACTGCACGACGGCCAGTCGGGGTCAGTGAGGCATTGTACGCCAAGGCGGTGAGACCTGATCTGTTGCCAGGGAATCGATGGGGACGGTTGATGTGTGTGGGGACGGAGTGCCTCGCCACGTCGTGTGTTTAGGTTTACCTTGCAAGGATAAAAACTCGATTCGAATCGTCTGCTTCTCGCAGCTAATGAGACTGCTTGATCCATTGTACTGCATTGAGTAACAAGTGGAACTGTGATGAGATGATACAAGATGTTGATTGCTAAAAATGCTTGCTACTATGTATGAATAGATAGTACACTTTTAGCCTTAAGAGAGTCACACTTAATTTTGACAAAGTTAAAATCTTGATTTAGAAACTCAGCTAGTGCTTTTGGCAACCAAACCCCACAGCCAAACAGCTGCATGTCTAGAGGTAGAGGAGTATAGACTCCTCACACCGGGTAAGTCTAGCTGAGTATTAGTATACTCAGCCTTGCTTGTGGCATAATTTTACAGGTTCTCTGGAGGATATGGTTGCTGGAGTGACTTGGCCGTCCACCTTACCACCGGGTTGGACTGTTGAGTGGGACCCCGCCTCGGCTGAGGAGGAGCCTGAGGAGTGATGGGACAGGCTTCCCCATCTCTCCGTTTATTTATCGTTAGTTTTATTCCGCTGCACTTCGAACAATGATGGCTACCTTTGGCAAAACTCCGATGATGATGATGATGATGTAATAATAATTAACACTCTTCCATGTATGGTTTATGCTTTATTGTATTTGCTCTGTGACTCACCATCGAGTGAGATTGTGGTACTTGATCCTGTCAGTGGCCGTGTCGGACTAGATCCGAGGGATTGACGGGTTATTCCCATTTAAGTGTGGTCTAGCCTCTAAGGCAGGGCTTAGGCACTTAAGTTGGAATAATTCGGGCAGTTCCGCCACAGCTGGTATCGGAGCTTGTACCACCACAGAGGAATCAATAAACCATAAATGCCATCCCTTTTCTAAAGTAAAAATTTGATAGAAACAATGTTGGATAGATCGTAGGACGAGCAGGATATACCTATGACGTGAAGCCTTAGGATGGTAGAAGGGTAGCTAGGTGGCTAATTAACTAGGCCCTACAGGCCACTTTTACAGGATGGGAGTTCTTCCCTATTCCTTTTATTTTCTTGTGAGGTCGTTCAGGACGTGCATGCATGCATTCTTAATTAAGCAAATGGATAACTGAGTAAAAGGACTTAAAAATGGGATAGCAGCCAACTAGGTCCCCAATGCCTTTTTTTTCCTTTAGCTAGAGGCAGGTTGAGTTTTATTTTTCCTTGTTCTTTTTGTAATTCTTTTTCTTTACTTACGCTTAACCGTGCACAGATGACTTCCCACGGATCCTCCGAGGATGGGGATGCACTGACCCACACTGATGGACTTGCACGAGAGGGCTTTCCCCGCATCTTGTGGGAGGTACTTCAGGGGGCCGGATACTTGACACCCCCTCAGTACGCGGTGCAGCAGTTCGAGAAGCACCGGGTGCCTCGCTGTAGGGTGAGGATGACTTTGGAGCCTCATCCCCTGCAGCCAGGCTGGCGCTCCTTGGACTCCGAGTCTTTTGGGTACCGAGCGGAGGACACCATCGAGGCAATTGCTCTGCATGGACTGACCACCTTCTGCGGATTCCATCCCTTGGAGCTGGCTACCCACCCCATTGGGTTATTCCCCGCGGAAAAGGAGGACGACCCGATGTGGAAGGATCGGGTGGAGCATGCCAAGGACATCTGGGCTCTCTGCCCAGGCCATACCGCTCACTTGTCGGTACGGTGCATGAACGCTCTGTATCGTGTGCAAGTGATGCGTGGGGAGGCCATGTCTCATTTGATGGCATTACTGGAGGCCACCAAGATCACCCTGGACAACAGGGAGGAGCTCGTGGTGGATTTATCCCAGGAGCTGGTGGAAAAAGATTTGCAGGTGGAGCAGCTGACTGACGAGGTTCATGAGTTGGAGGAGCTAGTGGGCACCAGGGAGAATACCATTGAGGTTCTCGAGGATCAGCTCCTCAACACTCAGCAGCAGCTAGCGGAGGCTAATGCGCACCTGGACATGCATCACCAAGAGATCCATGATGAGGAGGCTGACGAGGACGTGGACATCGAGGGAGGAGATGAGCCTGCCTCCAGTGTAGACACCGCTGGCTCAGGGAGACCACCTTCCCCCGAGTCCAGCGTTGCCTCATTCGCTCACTAGATGCCAGGCTAATACTAGAGGTTGATGATAGTTGGACTCCTCGCCGCTAGCTTAGCTTTTGCACCTTAGGGTACTAGGCTAGGAAGAGTTGAGTCTTTTGGATCATTGATGTAACCAGTGTTAAAACTCTTTTGGAGGTTCAGGGATGATTAATGGCAGTTTAAATTTGGACGGAAGGTTTATGTTCCCGTTTTGTTTTATTTGGAATCTATCAAATTGCTTTAACTCCCCTACCATGTTTGAACCTTAAGCTTGGAGATGTGTTATTGAGCAACCATGTGATTTTTTCAGATGGCTGGGAGAGCGCGCCGCGGTCAGAATGAGCACGTTCCTCCACCGCCACCGCCTCCCACTCTGCAGGAGCTCATGGCCCAGCAAAATGAGATTCTGAGACAGCTAGCTCAGCGTCAGCCACCACCTCAGCATTATGGTGGAGACCATCAGCGTCACCCTATCGCTGCTACCTACCAGGAGTTCCTTAGTACTCAGCCACCAGTGTTTACCAGGGCAGAGGACCCACTTGATGCAGATGTATGGTTGAGGGTGGTGGAATCCAAATTCCCACTGCTCCATGGGGCTTGCTCAGACGTCACCAAGGTCAGGTTCGCCACCCAGCAGCTTCGCGGACCTGCAAGGACTTGGTGGGACCATTTTCTTGCTATGCAGCCAGATGGTAGAGAGGTGGAGTGGAGGGAGTTCAAGGCCGCTTTCAGAGGGCACCATATCCCCGCTGGCATCATGGACCGGAAACTCAACGAGTTTCTAGCACTCACTCAGGGCAGCAGGACGGTATTACAGTATGCCCAGGCCTTCAATGATTTGTGTCAGTATGCTGGATACCATGCAGATACGGATGAGAAGAAGCGAGATAGGTTCAGGAGGGGGCTCAGCACCAAGCTCCGTGACCGTCTCAACACCGTCAGGGCCAACAGTTACAATGAGTTGGTCAACATGGCTATCTCCCAGGAGGACTGCATCTTGGCTCGACAGGCGGAGAAGAAGAGGAAGACCCCTGTGGCAGGACCCTCATCTCAGCCACAGCGCTTCAGGATTGTGTCTGACTCGCAGAACAAGGGACCTCAGCAGCAGCAAGGGAGATGGGTGATCAGGCCGCCACAGCAGCAGCAGCAGCAGCAGACACCCAACCGCGCCCAGTTTCCAGCTCAGAGGAACAATCAGCAGCAGCAGTACCGCCAGGCCAATGATAACAGGTGTTTCACTTGTGGCAGCACTGGACACTATGCCAAGAATTGCCCCAAGAATCAGCAGAGGCAGGGGCAGAATGTTAATCAGAACCAAGGGAAGAGGAAGAAAGTGCAAGTGAGGCAGGGCAAGCTGAACTTCACTACAATGGTTGATATTCCAGAGGGAGCACCCGTCATGACTGGTATCTTTACAGTTTTAAATTTTCCTGCTATTGTTCTTTTTGATTCTGGTGCTTCGCATAGTTTTGTCAGTGCCAAATTTAGTGTCAAATGCCAGTTGCCTTTTCACCACACCCACGGGGCTATTACCATTTCAACCCCAGGAGGCAGGATTGCCACTAATCAAATCAGCATGAAGGTGCCTCTAAAGTTTGGTAGTTTGATAATTAAAACTGACCTTCTTATCTTGGGACTGGATAGTGTGGATATCATCTTGGGAACTGATTGGTTGACCAAACATCAGGCAATATTGGACATTGCAGCCAGAGCCATTGAAATTCATTCCCCTGCTTATGGCGAGACTGTTTTGTATTTACCCAACCAGGGTGGTACCCGGTCTTGTGCCTTTGTTATGGCAGAATCCCCAGTAAGGAAGATCCCAGTAGTCTGTGACTACCCCGATGTTTTTCCGGATGAATTGCCAGGAATGCCACCTGACAGAGATATTGAGTTTGCCATTGAATTGCAGCCCGGGACTGCTCCTATCTCTAAGAGACCTTATAGGATGCCTCCCGCGGAACTGGCAGAATTGAAGAAGCAATTGCAAGAATTGTTGGACAAGGGGTTCATTCGTCCAAGCACTTCACCATGGGGATGTCCAGCTTTATTTGTGAAGAAAAAGGATGAGAGTTTGAGGATGTGTGTTGACTACCGCCCTCTCAATGCGGTGACTATCAAGAACAAGTACCCGTTACCCCGCATTGATGTTCTGTTTGATCAGTTGGTAGGAGCCAAGGTATTCTCCAAGATAGACCTTCGCTCAGGCTACCATCAGATCAAGATCCGTGCCAGTGATATTCCCAAGACGGCCTTCTCCACTAGATATGGGCTGTACGAGTTTTTGGTGATGTCTTTTGGGCTGACCAATGCCCTGGCTTATTTCATGTACTTGATGAACTCAGTGTTTATGCCAGAGTTGGATAAGTTTGTGGTCGTTTTCATTGATGACATTCTGGTTTATTCCAAGAATGAAGCTGAGCACACTAAACATCTGCATATTGTGCTCCAGAGACTTCGTGACCATCAGTTGTATGCTAAGTTGTCTAAGTGTGAATTCTGGCTAAAGGAAATAAAATTCTTGGGTCACACGATCTCTCAGGAGGGGATATCAGTCGACCCTGAGAAAGTGCAAGAGGTGATGGACTGGAAACCCCCGACTACGGTAAGGCAGATTAGGAGTTTTCTGGGATTAGCAGGATACTACCGACGATTTATTTCGGATTTCTCCAGAATTGCCAAGCCAATGACTGAACTGTTGAAGAAGGGAGTCAAATTTGAGTGGAGCCAAAAGTGTGAAGATGCTTTTCATACCTTGAGGCAACAATTGACAACAGCCCCAGTGCTAGCCCAACCCGACAATACCAAGCCATTTGAAGTTTATTGTGATGCTTCTGGTACAGGATTGGGATGTGTTTTGATGCAAGAGAATAGAGTCATTGCTTATGCTTCCCGAGCACTCAGGCCCCATGAGCAGAACTACCCGACACATGATCTGGAGTTGGCAGCAGTAGTTCATGCCCTCAAGATATGGAGACACTACTTGATGGGAGCTCACTGTAACATTTACACTGATCACAAGAGTCTCAAGTACATTTTCACTCAGGCAGATCTGAACATGAGGCAGAGAAGATGGTTGGAATTAATCAAGGACTATGATTTGGAGGTGCATTACCATCCCGGCAAGGCAAATGTTGTGGCAGATGCCTTGAGCCGAAAGGCCCAATGTAATTGCATGAACATGGATGCAAGAATTACCACCTTGTGTGATGAGTTGTGCAAGCTGAATCTGGAAGTTGTTCCTTCCGGTGAATTGAGATATATCGCAGTAGAGCCCACGTTGCAAGAACAAATCGCTCAGGCACAGTTTGGGGATAAGGGTGTTCAGGTTATCAAAGAAATGATCAAGCAGAAGGCCGAGAAATACAAGTGTTTCCGTCAGGACAGCAAGGGAATTTTATGGTTTGAAGATCGATTGGTGGTTCCCAAGGACCCAGAGCTCAGAAAGAAGATATTGGATGAAGCTCACCTTTCCAAGTTTTCCATGCACCCTGGTAGCAACAAGATGTACCATGATCTCAGACCTCTTTATTGGTGGACCAGGATGAAGAGGGAAATTGCCAAGTACGTCTCAGAATGTGACACTTGCCAGAGGATAAAGGCCAGTCACTTGAAGGCAGCAGGCCCTTTGCAACCCCTTCCCATACCATCTTGGAAATGGGAGGACATATGCATGGACTTCATAGTGGGATTGCCCAATACCTCCAGGCACCATGATTCTATATGGGTTATTGTGGATAGGTTGACCAAGACTGCTCATTTCTTGCCAATACATACCACCCACAAGACAGAGAAGTACGCGGAAATTTACGTGGATCAAATAGTAAGATTGCATGGCATCCCAAAGACCATCATATCGGACAGAGGAGCACTGTTTGTGGCACGCTTTTGGGAGAAACTGCAAGAAGCTCTCGGGACCCATGTAATCCGAAGCTCAGCATATCACCCTCAAACAGATGGTCAGACAGAAAGGGTAAATCAGATTTTAGAAGACATGTTGCGAGCCTGTGCACTACACTATGGAAAGGACTGGGACAAGTGTCTCTCTTTGGCAGAGTTCTCTTATAATAACAGCTATCAGTCTAGTCTGAAGATGGCACCTTTTGAGGCCTTATATGGGATAAGATGCAGAACCCCGCTAAATTGGTCTCAAGCAAGAGAAAGGGAAATATTTGGGCCAGATTTGGTACTTGAAGCAGAGGAAAAGGTCAGAGTCATTAGGAAGAACTTAGAAGCTGCTCAGGCCAGGCAAAAGAGTTATCATGACCAGAGACGGAAGCCTCTACAGTTTGAGGTGGGAGATCATGTCTATCTTAAGATATCACCAACCAAGGGTGTCCAGAGATTCGGAATCAAGGGCAAGTTGGCCCCTCGCTACATTGGACCCTATAAGATCAAGGCAAGTTGTGGAACCGTAGCTTACCAATTGGAATTGCCACCCCAAATGTCAGCAGTCCACAATGTGTTCCATGTATCTCAGCTGCGGAAATGTGTTCGTCTACCCACTGAAGTGCTACCAGAGCCGGACATTGAGATAGAACCAGACTTGTCCTACCAAGAGTACCCCATCAAGGTATTGGATCAGAAGGAAAGGTCAACTCGGGCAAGATCAATCAGAATGTATAAGGTTCAATGGAGTCACCATTCAGCAGAAGAAGCCACATGGGAGACGGAGGATTTTCTACGCTCTTGCTTCCCCGACTTTCTACCTAAAGGAATCGGTATGTAACCCAAAACCCCACCCCCACCTGCCCTTTGAAGTCAATTATAAGAAAAACTTAGATAACAAGAATAGTCTAAGTTATGGATTTAACTTAAGAAGGGCTTCCTTCTGAAGTTGCAAAGAGGATGACATTCGAAGAGCAGTTAGGAAAGTGGAACTTGAGTTTAAGGGGAAAGTAGCACCAACACACCTTCAAAGCATCCCTCCAAGGGACTCTACCTAAAATCTCGGGACGAGATTCCTTTAAGGGGGGAGGGCTGTAACACCCCAGGTGTTACCATGGCTAGAGCCCACCTTGCTATCAAAGGGTATGAGCCCCTGAGGAAGAACTTAATGAATAGAAGCATAAGGGCCTTGGAAAGCTAGAGGTTAACCAAGGATTTTGAGTGACCAAAAGCATTACTCTGATCCTTGCACACTTACTACCTTGGATGAGAAGGGAGAAGAACCCTAGATCTCTCTTAGACCCTATCTCCCAAAACCCTAGATAAGGGGGGGGGGGGAAAGAGGGTGAGCAAGTGTGCAAAACAAGAGTAACTTTTACCCAAACCTTAAGTGGCTTTGTAACCAGCAATTAGGGGAGGGTAATATTGCAAAAAGGCCCCTGGTGAAACCCCAAATAAAATCACTAAGTGGAGAGAGAGCTAGAGCTCTCTATGCCTCTCTAAGTCCATATTTGACCCTAGTTTAAGGATCAGCCGTGTTCACCTTGAAGATGGCATCAAATCCACTTGTGATCTATACCAAAAATGTGGCATACTACCTAGGGCACCCACTGGAAAAAGTTGAGCCCGAGACTCGGACGTTTGACATGCCATGGCATGGCTTTTGTCGCGAAGTGCCCAGTGTGACACACCTGTTTTGGCATCCAAAGATCTCCCTCCCTAGGCCGTATCTGCCCCGACTTCTCACAGTTGAGTGACAGCCCTAGGTGCCAGGAAGAGGTCTGCGCCGAACCTTTGCAAAGATTCGCACGTTTGCGACCTCTGTCGACGTTTGAACACTGGAAGAAACAAACCGCCACGTGTTCGACGCGTTCTGCCGCGCCAGAGCTCGCCCGCGCGCGCCCCCGCGAGCCCCGCGCCGCGCCCGAGCCAAGCCAGCGCCCTGGTCCGCGTCCGCGCCTATAAAACGCCCAAGAGCCTTGGCCGTACCCCTCCGCACGCACCCAAGTCTCACCGGAGCTCAGTTCGCCGCCGTCTGCCTGTGCGCGACGTGCCCGCGGCCGCTCGAGCCACTGCCGCCGTAGACCGGCCAGCCCAGCCTTCCGCCGTCCCATCCAACCCTCGGACACGAGTATACACCCGCCAGTGAAGCTCCCCGGGCCAGGAATCGGGCTCTGCCTCGCCGGAGGCGCCGGAACACGGTCACCGGACTTCGCCCGCCCGCCGGCAACCGTGGACCAAGGCGCACAGTGAGTCTCTCTCCGATTCCTTGCACGATTAGACTCCTTAGACCTCCATGAATCTCCCCATGCCCCTGGATTGAACTGTACCGCCGTGGATAGGCCGGAGCCCACGCCGCCGACGAGCTCGCCCGTCTGCGCCCGTGGTCCGGGCGATTCCGGCCATCCCCGACGACGAGCCGTACCTCGACGTGATCGCCCGAACCTCCCCGAGCAAACCCTGCCCTTCGCCGGACCTCCCTCGCCGCCGGTAAGCCGCGCCATTCTTTCCTTCTCCGCGGTTACTGTTCCAGTTGGGGGAGGGACCGCGGGTGTGAGGGAGAGAAACCCTGGGGGTTAAGTGAAAAGTCAGAGACTCAAGTGAATAGTAGCGTAAGGGCAGATCTGTGAGGTTGGATTCAGTTTAAACCTAGGGGCCTCGGCGCAAACTGCGTTTTCAGAAAAACCTAATTAAAACCTGATTTAAATTCAAACAGAAACTTTAAAAACCCATAACTTCTGTTTGGTTTATCCAAATTTGGTCAAACCAATTTTGCCAGACTCTAAATAATGTAACCTGTCTAAGAAAAATATAAAACCCCATATGAACTAAAGAAAAATATAAGGTTCTGATTTAATTTTAGTTTTGACCAAAAGCTTAATAATAGCAAGAAAAATGGTTGTACTATTTAACTAGAGTTAGAAAAATTTGGAGAAGTTTATATCTACCTACTTACCTAGTTAAAAATGTTAAACCCCTCTGTTCACTACATTAAGTTAGTTTTAACCCCTTATTCCATAATATGCTTAAAGTTAAGAAAAATAGAAAAAGTGACATAAATAATGAACCAGAGGGCACCCCTATTTTTGTTGAGATGCTTAGCCAATATAGTTCACTAGAAAAATGTATCATACCCTGTTGTAGTGTAAGATAAGAAAGATACCTTTTAAATGAAGAAAATAAGGATAACTTAGAAAAACCCTACAAAAATAACCATAAGGAGAAACCTCCCCAAACCTTAGGATAACTAATGTGTTGATAATAAGAACTTAAGAAAAATCTGAAATCTGTTGTTTGATATTTTTCAAATAACAAGTTAGTTCTAATCACCCTTTTTGCACCAAAGTTTAAAAATCCACCATTAATTAACCATCATGTGGCTCTCTGTCATTTTTTGTACAAGAGCTTATTATCACTGCTAGAGGCCAGCAAAAATAACCATTAGGTCAGAATCCTTTTTAATAAAGGACTTGTAGTGCAAAGTGGCCTAATAGCCCCACCTTTTGTTATTTTTGTATACAGCCTAGCCCTTTTATTTTAAACCCCATATTCCTAAGACAGGTCCTATTGACCAAGGGCAAGCCACTATAATTTTTACAAAATTTTTGGAAATTTTTAAACTACTGTCGTAGTTCAAACCCCTACTAGAAACCCTAGATGGAAATTAAGGAAAGGAAAATGGATGATGGAATTTAATGTCCTCCTAAGACCTTTATAAATTGTCCACTGAAATCCATAAAGGCAATACAAATCCAACATGTATCCTAAAAGAAAACCTAAACCTAAAAGGTAATAAGTCTATATATACCACTAAAAGACCCGCATAGCCAGTGAACCCTAAGTTAATTCTTGACTTAATTTCTGTAGCTTAATGTTCTTGAATCTTGCATAATTGTAACATACATGTTCATTGCATTCGATAGACTGTAATCTTGCTGACGGAGAGTACATCCTCGTGCCGGAGCAAGGAGCTGCCCAGGAGGTTGCCCCAGACCCAGCACCAGAGCCTGCACCAGAGGACCTGCCTGCCACTGCTTTGGAAGGCAAGCCCCGGTTTTATGCATAACCTGTTATTTATGCTATTTTACTACACTTAATGATTGTAGGATTGTTTGTGCACTTAAGTGTAGGAGTTGTTTGAAACCCTAGTTGCATGATCCCAGGAACCCCATTGAGATGAATACTAGTATGCTAAGACGAGTAGCTGCTTTATTAAGTAGGATCTCGGTAGAAGTCGAGTGATTTTTCTAGCACTCGCGCGAGGTCAGGACATTGATTGTAACCACCTTTCATATCACATTGGTGTTGGTATGTGGACACGGATCCATGGGGATACGTGGTCTACGAGGTAAAATGGAAATAAGGATTAACGTGCGGATACCTGTGTCAAGCGTTTGAACGTACTAAACATATGCCGAGAAATATGGTAAATCGGTAAGCCTAGTACCTGAGTGAACCTGCCCGCAGACATACCCCCTCACGCGACCTGAGACGTAGTCTCCCATTCCGGTTATGGTGGGTACAAGTGCGGTCACTGCACGACGGCCAGTCGGGGTCAGTGAGGCATTGTACGCCAAGGCGGTGAGACCTGATCTGTTGCCAGGGAATCGATGGGGACGGTTGATGTGTGTGGGGACGGAGTGCCTCGCCACGTCGTGTGTTTAGGTTTACCTTGCAAGGATAAAAACTCGATTCGAATCGTCTGCTTCTCGCAGCTAATGAGACTGCTTGATCCATTGTACTGCATTGAGTAACAAGTGGAACTGTGATGAGATGATACAAGATGTTGATTGCTAAAAATGCTTGCTACTATGTATGAATAGATAGTACACTTTTAGCCTTAAGAGAGTCACACTTAATTTTGATAAAGTTAAAATCTTGATTTAGAAACTCAGCTAGTGCTTTTGGCAACCAAACCCCACAGCCAAACAGCTGCATGTCTAGAGGTAGAGGAGTATAGACTCCTCACACCGGGTAAGTCTAGCTGAGTATTAGTATACTCAGCCTTGCTTGTGGCATAATTTTACAGGTTCTCTGGAGGATATGGTTGCTGGAGTGACTTGGCCGTCCACCTTACCACCGGGTTGGACTGTTGAGTGGGACCCCGCCTCGGCTGAGGAGGAGCCTGAGGAGTGATGGGACAGGCTTCCCCATCTCTCCGTTTATTTATCGTTAGTTTTATTCCGCTGCACTTCGAACAATGATGGCTACCTTTGGCAAAACTCCGATGATGATGATGATGATGATGTAATAATAATTAACACTCTTCCATGTATGGTTTATGCTTTATTGTATTTGCTCTGTGACTCACCATCGAGTGAGATTGTGGTACTTGATCCTGTCAGTGGCCGTGTCGGACTAGATCCGAGGGATTGACGGGTTATTCCCATTTAAGTGTGGTCTAGCCTCTAAGGCAGGGCTTAGGCACTTAAGTTGGAATAATTCGGGCAGTTCCGCCACAGGTGTGAGACAGCAAGGGTGAGCTCACACATGATCATAGCTCAACAAGTTGTGGGGAACCAGTGGACATAAACTCACAAAGGTGTGAGTTCATGTGATGTGTATGGCTAATCAATGATAGGGGTTAAAGCTGAGCATTGCTTTTAAGTAGTTGGTCAAAATTTTATTAGCAGTTACTAAGTGTAAGTAAATACCAAACCATAAGTAAAGTAATAGAACAAAATTAATAACAAACCCATGCAATGCAAATGACAAAATTGAAGTTAAGTTCCATAATTTAAACATCAGAGAGTCCTGAGCTGCTCATGACCGTGAGCTCGGCTAGTATACCAGTTTTACACTCTGCAGAGGTTGTACCCTTTACCCACAAGTCATGCTACCCATCTGCCAAGGGGTCGCGAATCCCATACACCTCTACCTAGGAAGCGCGGCAGTGCAACACTATGAGGCCTTTACAAAGTTCCACTAGCTTCCGAAAACCCGCTACAGTTTATAGGAAGTTCCAATGCAGGGTTCTTGCCTGACCGCCATCGCAGCAAAATCAAGCAAGGACCTCCCTACACTGACCACTCCCCTACTGCCCTTTCCCCTTTCGGGTAAGGTAGTCTTCCACTAGCTTTCCTAGTTAATCAGCCAAGGGCGTCCCATTAAACCCTTGAGGTGGCACGTGGTTCTCAAGTTAAGCTCTATGTTCCAATTAACATCAATGATCATAACATGAACATAAATAGAATAACAAAAAGAATTGGAACATAGAGGTAATAAATGATTATCCCAAAACCAGGTAAAGCAATAGCAAACTACCCAAGTGAATCAGGGGTAAACAAGGTAATGAGATAAACAATCTAGGGTGACCTATTGGGTCCCATCAAAATTAACCTATGCAGGGATAAGTGATATTAAAGAACATTATTGGGTAAAAAGTGGTCAAGGGCACAACTTGCCTGGCACTTGAGGTTCCAGGTACCAACTTGCCTTTCAGATGACACGTGTCCTCGCGCTAGTCGTAGCAACACAAACAAACATGGTATAGATAAAATTAACATTACACCAAACATAAGAATATACTGCATAATAATGATCTATGCATTTGTACGAGACTAACGCAACTTGAACGGATCAAATCGGAGTTAAAACGAAGGAGTTATGAATTTCTAATGATTTTATGTGTTTTGTACAACATTAAATTAGAAAATAGATTTTAAAGTGGCTTTCATGTCAAATCAGAGGTACTATGTGATAAACAATAATATTATAGAATTATAGAAATTGGAACGGGCTCATTTGGACCAAGTATGAATTTTCTATGAATAAAATGAGTTCTTGGAATTATTTATAAATCCAAAATCAATTTCTAAATTCATTTTCCCTAATTTCTTTATTTCCTGGACTGCGCGCAGAATATATAAAGAGTGCAGGGGCTCTGGTATAAAAAAACCCTAAGACTCTGAAACTCTCTGTAGCGGACCGCGGGTTGATTTGCACTTTGGTCAGGGACTTTTTCACAAAACCGCCATCACGGAAGGGTATCGTGAACTCCCAGCCGTCCGATCACCAGAATGCGGTTCGGATTAGATTGTGAACCGGTATCCCATCCAGGCCCTTGGATCAGAGATCCATGGCACACGGAACGTCCACGCATTTGACTAAATCCTATCCACCCGATCAGTTCTGAACGCCCTGGATTTAATGAACCGAAGCGCTGACCCTGGTTCTAATCCTATCCGCCGGTGATCGATCCAACGACGGTCGTTCATCGACACCTTACCCACCGCGCCGAGCAACGGAGCCTTGCCCCACGGCGACGGCCATGGCCAGAGACGGCCATCCCGGTGCGCAACACCCTAACCCCCGATTAGAACGGTGCTACACATTGAGAAGGGCAAAGCGGGTGACAAGGAGGTAGTCTTACCGGCAAGGGTGTAGTGGTGGGAGCGATCCACGGCGAGCTGCAAATCCGCGGCCGAGTATTGCTCCGGCGAGCAATTAGTCCACCCCCAGAGGACATCCTCTCCCGGAAGGAACATGGAGACGTGTGGATAACACAAGCGAGCATCCCCAACCGCAAGCCGAGACCAGAGCGACGCCTAGGTCGAGAATCCCCGGCGGCGGTGCTTCCCTGCTCTCTCTCTCTCTCTCTCTTGGATGCTTGGTGGGGCGCCTGGCTTCGCCCGAGGTGGCCGACGGCCATCAAGTGGATGGGGTGGCCGCGGTGCCCTCCCCCATTTTATATTGTCGATGACTCGGACCCTGGCGCACTGGAGAACGGGTCTGGAGATGCGCGAGCTATGCACGAGTTCGTTGCCGCTTCCTCCGAGAGCAAAGGAAGGGGACGACCAAGTGCGTGGACTATGACCGACGACTGGGACCCACGCGCCATACACTGGAGAAAAATAGGAGGACGCAGGAGTGATGGGTTTTACACGGTGGCCCCACACGTAAGTCGCCAGGCGCGCCCAGGCAGTGAGCTGCGCAATGCACGGAAGGCTGCTCCCCCGGGTCCACATGTCGGCGCTGATCCCAGCCTGATGGGTCACGTGGAGGGGAAATCAGTGGTAGTGGGCCGAGCTTCGTTCACTTTGGGCCCAGTACCGGTTTTCCTATTTTTATTTCCTTTTCCTTTTACTTTCCTCTTTCTCTATTATTTCACAAATTCAAATTTAAATCCTAATTTAAATTCAAACTTGTGACACATTTATCTTCAAGTTATATTGTGGCCTTAAGTTACTAAGTTTGGAAATATATATAAACTTTCTTTATATTTTATATATCTTCTCTTTTTCAAACTCTCAGATTAGGTATTGAATCCTTGCTTTTGCCACTAATTTATTTCTATTAGTGGTATTACTCTTTTCATTAAATGCACAAACATTAAACTCCAGCATGTTGCATGATTTAGTGGTATTTATTTTTATGATTTGTTTTTAAAGATGGTGTTCACACGTGATGATGCATAAAAGGTCAAACTCACATAAAGAGAAATTGTTTATCTATGGGTATTATTTCTAGCAAATTACAAAGTGGGTGTTACAAATCCTACCCCCCTTAAAAATAATCTCGTCCTAGAGATTTAGGAAGAACGAGGGAAAAGGTGGGGAAAATCTATACGAAGTTCTTCTTCTCTTTCCCAGGTCGCTTCATCTTCACCGTGGTGACTCCATTGCACTTTGCACATCTTTATCACCTTATTTCTCGTAACTCGAGTCAAAGTATCCAAAATCTTGATCGGGTACTCCGTGTAAGTCAAATCACCTTGAACACTGAGCTCTTCCATTGGTAACTGTTCCTCAGAGACACGGAGACACTTCTTCAGTTGAGATACATGGAACACATTATGCACATCCGATAGACTATCAGGCAACTCGAGTTGGTATGCCATCTCCCCAACTCACCTAAAGATCAAGAATGGTCCAATATAGCGAGGGGACAATTTGCCCTTAACTTTGAATCTCCTCATTCCACGAAGTGGTGACACCTTGAGGTACACATAATCTCCTTCTTCAAATTCCAGGGGTCTCCTTCTATTATCAGCATAGCTCTTTTGTCTGGTTTGAGCCACCCTCAAATTCTCTCGAATTATACGGACTTGTTCTTCTGCTTCTTGAATCAGTTCAGGCCCAAAGAACTGTCTCTCTCCAGTCTGATCCCAATATAGAGGAGTCCTGCACTTTCTCCCATATAAAGCTTCGAAAGGTGACATTTTCAGAATGGCCTGATGACTATTGTTATATGAGAACTCAGCATATGGTAGACTTTTATCCCAACTTCCTCCATGCTGAAGGGCACAAGCTCTCAACATATCTTCCAATACTTGATTAGTTCTTTCAGTCTGTCCATCAGTCTGAGGGTGATAAGCCATACTGAAATTCAACTTTGTGCTCATGTTCTCATGAAAGCTTCTCCAAAATCTTGAGGTAAACTGCGAACCTCGATCAGACACGATCTTCTTTGGTACTCCATGCAAACACACAATCCGAGCCATATACAACTCTGCTAGCTGAGACCCTTTATAAGTAGTCTTGATAGGAATAAAGTGAGCCACTTTAGTCAATCTATCCGCAATCACCCATATAGCATCATATCCTTTCTGGGTGCGAGGCAATCCAGTAATGAAATCCATACCAATTTCTTCTCACTTCCACTCGGGTATCTTCAGTGGATGCAGTAGTCCAGCTGGCCTCTGGTGTTCAGCCTTAACTCTTTGACATACATCGCACATAGCCACATGTGCAGCTACATCTCTCTTCAATCCATACCACCAATATTTCCGCTTCAAATCCTGATACATCTTGGTACTGCCAGGATGAATAGAATAATCCGAATCATGGGCCTCTTTTAAAATAGTCTCTCGAAGGCTTTCAATATCAGGAACACACATCCTGTCCTTGAACCATACGGTGCCTTGCTCATCTTCCGTGAATTCCGGAACTCGACCTTCAAAAATCAGATCCTTAATCTCTTTTATTTTAGCATTGTCAAGTTGACCTTTGCGAATTTCTTGCTCCAAAGTAGGTTCCACATCAATAGTAACTCCTTCAGTATGAGTAGCTATCCCCAGGTTAAGTCTCCTGAAATCCTCGACAATCTCATCGGGTAGCTGGGCAACAATAGCTGAATGAACATGCTCCTTGCGACTCAAGGCATCTGCAACCAAATTTGCCTTGCCCGGGTGATAGTGAATTTCCAAATCATAATCCTTAATAAGCTCCAACCAACGGCGTTGCCTAAGGTTGAGATCCTTCTGAGTGAATATATACTTCAAACTCTTATGATCCGTATATACTTGACACTTGGTTCCCATAATATAATGTCTCCAAATCTTAAGCGCATGCACAACGGCTGCCAATTCTAAGTCATGAGTGGGGTAGTTCAACTCGTGTGTCCACAACTGACGAGACGCGTAGGCGATCACATGTCCTTCTTGCATGAGCACACATCCTAAGCCTTGGCCACATGCATCACAATAAATATCAAATCCTTTCTCTAGGTCTGGCATAACCAATACTGGTGGCGACATCAATCTTTTCTTCAATTGATCAAAGCTGTCTTGGCACTTCTCATCCCACTTAAATTCTCTTCCTTTCTCCAAAAGTGAAGTCATAGGTTTAGCAATCTCAGAAAATCCTTCAATAAATCTCCGATAATATCCTGCTAGTCCTAAGAAACTCCAAAGCTTGGTAACTGTAGTGGGTACTCTCCACTCCATTATATCCTTAACTTTAGCAGGATACACTGATATTCCTCCATTAGAAATAATATGACCAAGAAATGGCACCTCGTCAATCCAAAACTCGCACTTGCTGAACTTGGCATAGAGTTGATTATCTCGTAGCTTCTGTAGCACCAATCTCAGATGTTCCTCATGATCACTATCACTCTTGGAATAAATAAGTATATTGTCGATGAATACCACAATGAATCTGTCCAAATCATGAACACCTTATTCTTCAGATCCATAAAATAGGCTGGTGCATTAGTTAGTCCAAACAACATAACCGTGAACTCATAAAATCCATATCGAGTCGAGAAATCTGTCTTAGGAATATCCGATGGCCTAATCTTCATTTGATGGTAACCCGATCGGAGACCAATCTTCGAGAATACCCTTGCACCTCTCATCTGATCAAATAAATCTTCAATGCGGGGTAATGGATACCTGTTCTTCATAGTGACACCATTAAGGGACCTTTAATCCACACACATCCCTTGCAATCCATCTTTCTTCTGTACAAACAGTACCGGTGCTCCCCACGGTGAGGAACTCGGACGAATGTACCTAGCATCTTGTAACTCAGTTAACTGCTTCTTAAGTTCCTTCAACTCCTCTACGGACATCCTATATGGCCGTTTAGAAATAGGGGCGGTTCCAGGTAAGAGATCAATGACAAAACTCAACATTCCTCATCTGGTGGCATCCCTGGTAACTCCTCTGGAAAGACATCCAGAAAATCCTTAACTGCACGGATGTTGTCACCCACAAACTTCTCATCTACTAAGAATGCCACTAGTCTGATGGTGGTAGTTACTGCAATCTCAACTTCGAATCTTTCTCCTTTGGAACTGGTGAGTTCTACGGTTCCCTTAGCACAGTGTATAAACTGTCTTTGCCTTTCTTAACCACGATATACCAAGGATCACATCTATACTGCTCTCTTCTAACAGTATAGGGGTAGCCATCTAGATTAGAAACATAGGGTAAGAAAGGAAGGATTGTAGACAAGGCATGTAATTACGAGGCATGTTACTGCGGGGGATTTATTAGCTAAGTAGATTAGTGTGTCACCTACTAAAGCTAATACATTACCTTATGTTGGTACATGCTAAAATGCCCGTCTATACTATTTCAATCAATCAAAGAAGCAAATCAGGCATTTATCATCAGCACAATCAACCAACATTTTTTTAATAGAAAAATAATTTTAATTTTTGTCTTAGGTTCCCTATCTCTTAAAATATCATAGATGTAGGATTCCCAGGTGTGAAATCCATCTCGTCTCAGAGTAGAGAAGGTAAGAGTAATAAAGTAGGAAAGCAAAAGGTGAGACAAGATCAAGATGAGATAAGTATAGAATGAATCAGAGTAAGGTAAGTAGTGAAGGGTTTTGTCCATTTCTATCTAGGTTTCGTCCTACAGTCAACATTTCCTCTGATACCACTTCTGTCACACCCGGCTTTAAGGAGCAAAGCCAGGTGCATCTCATACATGCGCCAAGAAGACAACATATATAATAACAGAGTGTATAGAGATAAATGTCATAAAACATCAGAGTATTTATTACATAGCGGAAGACTTATTACAAAATAAAAGAATAAATATAAAACGAACTAAGGATCGTCGGCGCCAATGTCAACTGAGAAACGCCACCTAGATCAGATCATACTCCTCGCCTTGTGGCTCCTCCTGAACCACCTGTTCTTCTCCTGTGGGGGGGGGTGTGAGACAGCAAGGGTGAGCTCATACATGATCATAGCTCAACAAGTTGTGGGGAACCAGTGGACATAAACTCACAAAGGTGTGAGTTCATGTGATGTGTAAGGCTAATCAATGATAGGGGTTAAAGCTGAGCATTGCTTTTAAGTAGTTGGTCAAAATTTTATTAGCAGTTACTAAGTGTAAGTAAATACCAAACCATAAGTAAAGTAATAGAACAAAATTAATAACAAACCCATGCAATGCAAATGAAAAAATTGAATTTAAGTTCCATAATTTAAACATCAGAGAGTCCTGAGCTGCTCATGACCGTGAGCTCGGCTAGTATACCAGTTTTACACTCTGCAGAGGTTGTACCCTTTACCCACAAGTCATGCTACCCATCTGCCAAGGGGTCGTGAATCCCATACACCTCTACCTAGGAAGCGCGGCATGGCAACACTACGAGGCCTTTACAAAGTTCCACTAGCTTCCGAAAACCCGCTACAGTTTATAGGAAGTTCCAATGCAGGGTTCTTGCCTGACCGCCATCGCAGCAAAATCAAGCAAGGACCTCCCTACACTGACCACTCCCCTACTGCCCTTGCCCCTTTTGGGTAAGGTAGTCTTCCACTAGCTTTCCTAGTTAATCAGCCAAGGGCGACCCATTAAATGCTTGTGGTGGCACGTGGTTCTCAAGTTAAGCTCTATGTTCCAATTAACATCAATGATCATAACATGAACATAAATAGAATAACAAAAAGAATTGGAACATAGAGGTAATAAATGATTATCCCAAAACCAGGTAAAGCAATAGAAAACTACCCAAGTGAATCAGGGGTAAACAAGGTAATGAGATAAACAATCTAGGGTGACCTATTGGGTCCCATCAAAATTAACCTATGCAGGGATAAGTGATATTAAAGAACATTATTGGGTAAAAAGTGGTCAAGGGCACAACTTGCCTGGCACTTGAGGTTCCAGGTACCAACTTGCCTTTCAGATGACACGTGTCCTCGCGCTAGTCGTAGCAACTCAAACAAACATGGTGTTGGGGTCGTGCTTCGGCGCGCCGAAGGTCTCACACGAAGAAGCAGCTTCGGCTGAAGTCGTCTCCAAGAGATGGCCGAAGGTTCCTTTTCATGGACCTTCGGCGTTTCAAACCGACATAGAGATAGAATGACCTTTTTATACATATAGGTCTGAGTCAATGTTGTAAACATTTGTAAGGGGCATAATTGTAATTTGTCACAGGCTGCGACCTGTGCCTATAAATAGATGAACAGTACCTCTGTACTGTTCACGCGAACCTGTTATTGGCCTTCGCATCACACTTGTACTCTCGCTTTCCTCAGAACCGAAGGTACATTTGCAATTTGAAATCATTTATATTTATTTATGTTAAGAAATGATCCTATGTTAACATTTAAATGTTTATTTTATACATCATGATTTATACGAATATTGCATCCTTCATTATTATGTTTACGAAGGTACGTCCTTTGTAATCCTTCGTCCGAAATCCTTTATATTCCGAAAGGATATATTGTGATGAAGGACGAAGGACCTTAATATTTAATATTTTCTGTGTTGCCTTGTTCTTAACTCTTAGCATTTGGGAACAAGCCCCCAACATTGGCGCCCACCTCCGGTGAACTCACTTCCACTTTTCTGAGCTGATGGCTCCGTTCAACAATCAAGCTGGAGCTGCTTCGGCTTCGAAGCTGGTGCTCCCGATAACAGGCGGTTCTTGCTCAGAGCCGGCTAACAAGAAGCAGAAGAAGGAGGCTCAGAGAAGGGTGCAGCATGTTGGAGTGCAGGGACCTTTCATCAAGTCAAAATGGTCTCATATTCCAATTACCTTCTCTCAGGAAGACCTTCAGCTTAAGGATTATCCTCACAATGATGCTATGGTTATTTCTTGCGTGATCAAAGGATTTCTGGTCCACAATGTCCTAGTTGATACAGGCAGTGCAGCTGACATTATATTTGCTAAAGCCTTCAGACAAATGCAAGAGCCCGAAGACAAGATTCACGATGCTACGCACCCTCTTTGTGGCTTCGGAGGGCGGCAGATTGTGGCACTTGGGAAGATTACCATGCCGGTAACCTTCGGATTGTTAACAACACAAGGACTGAGCAAATTGTGTTTGATATTGTTGACATGGAATATCCTTACAATGCTATCATTGGTCGCGGAACTCTTAATGCTTTCGAAGCAATTCTTCACCCAGCTTATCTCTGCATGAAGATACCTTCGGACCAAGGACCTATTGCTATTCATGGAAGCCAAGAAGCTGCTAGAAGGGCCGAAGGAAGCTGGACTGACTCTAAGGCAATCCATAACATAGATGGAGCTGAAGCTTGTGAACAGTACAAATTCAGGAGGGAGAAGGCAGCTTCAGCAGATCAGCCGAAGCCCATGTTATTGTGTGAAGACATAGCAGAGCAGAAGGTGCTGTTGGGCTCGCAACTATCTGAAGACCAGGAGAAAACCTTGATAAGGTTTTTATTCAACAACAAAGATGTTTTTGCATGGTCAGCCAATGATCTTTGTGGAGTGAATCGGGATGTTATTGAACATTCGCTCAATGTTGACCCATCCTTCAGACCCCGAAAGCAGAGGCTTCGGAAAATGTCTGATGACAAGGCCGAAGGGGCTCGCAATGAAGTAAAAAGACTCCTCAGTGCAGGAGTTATCAGAGAAGTGAAGTATCCAGAGTGGTTAGCTAACACCGTTATGGTGAAGAAGGCCAATGGCAAGTGGAGAATGTGTATTGATTTCACAGATCTCAACAAGGCTTGTCCGAACGATGAATTCCCGCTACCAAGGATAGACTCTTTAGTTGATGCAGCAGCTTCTTCGGAGCTCATGAGTCTCCTGGACTGCTACTCAGGCTATCATCAAATCTGGATGAAGAAGGAAGATGAGCCGAAGACTAGTTTCATCACCCCAAGTGGTACATATTGCTATCTTCGGATGCCTGAGGGGCTCAAGAATGCTGGAGGGAGTTTCAGCAGAATGACTGCGAAGGTTCTCCAATCTCAGATAGGCAGAAATGTGCTGACTTATGTCGATGACATCATTGTAAAAAGCACGAAGCAAGAAAATCATATTGCTGATCTGCAGGAGACCTTCGCCAGCTTCAGACAGGCTGGTCTGAAGCTGAATCCAGAAAAATGTGTCTTCGGAGTGAAGAAGGGCAAATTTCTTGGATGCTTGGTTTCAACAAAGGGAATCGAAGCTAATCCAAATAAAATCGAAGCTATACTTCGAATGGAGCCACCAACCACAAGAAAGGGGGCCCAAAGATTGACAGGAAGGCTGGCATCTCTCAACAGATTTATATCCAGATCAGCAGAAAGAAACTTACCATTCTTCGAGGTGCTGAAGTCAGCTGAAGTCTTTCAATGGGGCCCAAGTCAACAAAAAGCCTTCGAAGAGCTGAAGCAATACTTAATAGATCTCACAACATTAACTCCACCAATGCCAGGGGCTCCTCTGTTGTTGTATGTGGCAGCTTCGCACTCAGCAGTAAGTGCGGCGCTTGTCCAGGAGAAGTTTGATGGACAAGTCAAGAAGCAGGTTCTAGTATATTTTGTATCTGAGGTCCTTAGTGTTTCAAAGAAAAATTATACAGAGCTGGAGAAGGTGTTGTATGCCGTTTTAATGGCATCCAGGAAGCTTCGGCATTATTTTCAGGCATACAATATTATTGTTCCTTCTTCGCAGCCGTTGAAGGATATCATGAGAAATAGAGAAGCTACTGGCCGAATTGGAAAGTGGGCTGCGGAGCTCAATGAATTTTACATTGATTATGTGCATAGATCCTCAATCCAGTCTCAAGCATTGGCAGATTTCATTGCCGACTGGACGCCAGGGGCTCAGGACGAAGAAGCGAACAAAGATGCCGAAGCATGGACAGTGTTTTGCGATGGCTCTTGGGGAACCTTCGGAGCAGGTGCAGCTGCTGTTTTGGTCTCACCATCCAAGGTTAAAACTTGCTATGCAGCAAGACTTGACTTCAGCTGCACAAATAATATCGCTGAGTACGAAGCTTTGCTCCTGGGTCTTCGGAAACTAAAGGCAATGGGGATCAGAAGGGCGATTCTTAAAACTGATTCCCAGGTTGTTTCGGGTCATATTGATAAAAGTTGCAAAGCTAAGGACCCGAAGCTTGAAAAATACCTAGACACGGTCCGAAGGATCGAAGCTTCCTTCGAAGGATTTTCTGTTAAGAATATCCCTCGAGGACAAAATGAGCATGCTGATTTGTTAGCCAAGTCTGCAGCACAGGGGCTGCCGCTACCTTCGGATGTATTCTTCGAAACAATAAAGGCACCTTCAGTGGAGCTACTTGAAAGAGCAGTCCTTAACATTTCTCCTGTGTACAGTGAAGATTGGAGAACTGAAATAATCTCTTACCTTCAGGGTAACTTCTTATCAGATGACGAAGCTTATAATAAAAGGATAGAGGCAAGAGCTCGTCCCTATGTCATGATAGAAGGGGAGTTATACAAGCATGGAGTTTGTGCCCCGCTGCTCAAGTGCTTGTCTAGGGCCGAAGGTATAGAGTTGATGAAGGAGATACATGCAGGCCTGTGCGGATCCCACATCGGATCCAGGCCGTTACTTGGAAAAGTGTTCCGCCAAGGATTTTATTGGCCGAAGGCAGCTTCGGATGCAGCGGAGTTAGTTCAAAAGTGCGAAGGTTGTCAAAGATGTGCAAGAGATCAAAAGCAACCTTCGTCTTTGACACAGCTGATACAACCCATCTGGCCATTGCAAAGGTGGGGCCTCGATTTACTGGGTCCATTACCACCGGCTCAAGGCAATCTGAAATATGTTATAGTGGCTGTGGAGTATTTTTCCAAGTGGATTGAGGCGAAGCCATTAGCTACAATAACTTCGGCCACTGTCCAAAAATTTTTCTGGCAGAATATTGTCTGTCGCTTCGGAGTGCCGAAGGCCATCACTGTAGATAATGGAACACAGTTCGACTCCGAAGATTTTAGAAATTTCTGTGATCAAATTGGAACGAAGATCCATTTTGCATCAGTCAGGCATCCGGAGTCGAATGGGCTTGTTGAAAGGGCCAACGCCATCATAATGACAGGAATAATCAAGCTAATCTTTAATCAACCAAGGGGAAAGTGGCCAGATCAGTTGACCAAAGTGGTGTGGAGCCACAATACAACAACATCAAGGTCTACAGGCTTTACCCCATTTAAGTTGCTATTTGGTGACGAAGCAATAACCCCGGAAGAAGCCAAAGCCGGATCAATAAGAGTGGTAGCTTCGGCAGAATCAGGTTCCGAAGATACTTGTCTCGTGGAAAAAGATGCCTTAGAAGGGATCAGGCTTCAAGCCGTGGAGAATATCAATAAATACCAGGCTGAAACAGTTAAATGGCGAGATAGAAAGGTCCGGCTAAAAAATATTGAGCCGGGACACTTGGTGCTTCGGTGAGTGGCCAACCCGGATACAGTGGGCAAGCTGCAATTGAAATGGGAAGGGCCTTTCTTAGTAGCATCTTCGTCAAGGCCTGGTTCGTACAGACTGAAGGACATGGATGGCAATGAAATTCCAAGATCTTGGAATGCGGATGAGCTTCGGCGGTTTTATGTATAACTCGATGTAATTTTGTCTTTTCTTTTCTTTTTCATGGCACCCTTTTCCTTTCTAAAGGGGGAGAAAGGTTTTTAATGGGGCCATCATATGTAATTTCCCTTTTTAGTTTTATAAGAGCAAAATCCCCCAAAGAATGTAAATGTAAAAGCTGAGAGTGCACCATTGAGTGCCGAAACTGAAAAAGAGAAAAAGCTCCGAAGACGTCCCTAAGGGGATGCAGAGCTCGCAGCGAAAAGTCAACGCTGGTTCCGCCGAAAGTAAAAGGCGAAGAAGCTCCAAAGACGTTCCTAAGGGAATGTAGAGCTTATACCGCCTAAGTAAAAGGCGAAGAAGCTCCAAAGACGTCCCTAAGGGGATGCAGAGCTTACAGCGAAAAGTCAACGCTGATACTGCCTAAGTAAAAGGCGAAGAGGCTCCAAAGTCGTTCCTAAGGGAATGCAGAGCTAATGTGTGGTTGTTTCTAAGTAATGGCTGACAATGTGGCTTCGGACATATGCTTCGGACATTCATTCGCGCATTACATTACATCATAACATTTGCATGCATAAGCATTCATTCATAGCATTTGTGTTCCCAAGTGGCTGCTTCGGCAAAAAGCTTCGGAGAAGTGGTTTTTTATGATTCGTTATGTAAAAGACAAGCTTCGGAGAAGTGCGTTTTTATGATTTGTTATGCTATGTTGTGTACAAAAGAGAAAAGTTTCGTTGCTCGGCAAAAAGAAGAATTGTTTTTATGCTTCGTTGTGTACGAAAAGAAGGGAAGGTGTTTTTTCGCCTTCGGCTCAAAATACTGATTTCGTCCACATCAAAGCGCCTCAATCGAAGGGTAAGAATATATTACAAGGTATGTACAAAGTTCCTTGAAGAACAGTTTAATTCTATTTACAAGAGTTGTTACAAAAATATCCCGAGTTTTTCTATAGCACACTTCTACTAATCTTCATTAAGCTTCAGCTTCGGCGACAGCTTCGGCGACATATCTTAGGCGTCATCTTCACCTTCGTCATCCTACATGAATCAAGGAATCGTGAGTAAAAATCAAGCCCAAAGGAAAAGGTAAGTACGAAATATCATTTCTTACTGGTTCAAGATGACTTCGGGCTTCGTCTCCAGCCTTCTCCCGCCCGCCTTTTGTCCATATCATTTTTATAAATCTATTGGAGATACTTCGGGCGAGGTCAGGCATATCATCCAGGATTGATGGAGATAAGGTGAAGTTGGGCCTGTTGACAATTTTTCCATGTTCGCAGCCGGCCTTCAGAAATGCAGCAGCGGTACCCCGAGAAGCTACCCAGGCACAGAAGTCGCCGTGCCCGGCTATAACTTCGTCAAGCTCTTCGATTTCAGCTTCAATATGATCGAAGGCCTGGGGTAAATTCTCCGCTGAAGGGTTAAATTTCCCGCTGCTGGCTCCAACAGAGTAAAATATCTTCTTTAATCGTCCAATGCAATTATTGCCAAAGTTCAAGCATTTGTCTTGAAGGCTTGTTAATGTTTTCTTCAACTCTGAGCTGGTCTGGACTTCGGCTTTAAGCTTCGAATTCAGTTCTAGCTTCTCCTGATCGAATTGTTTTGATTGATTGATAAGCTTCGAATTCAACTCTGATAATTTAGCCTCAGTCTCAGCCAGTAAGCCTTCGGTCGATTGGAGCTCGAAGTCTTTCTTTTCAATGATGGCAGATTGCTCTTTTATTCTGCTTTCTAAGTTTTCAATTATAGCTTCGTGCTTTTTGTCCTCCAAGTCTTGTTGCATCTTCAGAGCTTTGCTCAGTAGCATGCTCTGTACAGAAACAACTTATGTTAGTAATGTTTTCATTGTTAACAGCAATAAAAACCAGAGAAAAGGTTGTTTACCTTGAAGTTAGAATAAAATAAGCTGCCGACGATATGTTGTCGTCGGTAGCGGCTGATGTCTGACTCTAGCTTCGGAAAACCGATACTCTTTGATAGAGTACCGATTACCCTAGCTCCAGTCTGGTCTCGAATGCAGCCTAGCTTTTCATCGTCTACACCTCCAAATAGGAGAGCACCTGGCTTGTAGCCGCAAGATTTGGCATAGTCTTTAAGTTCTTCTATTTCGTCCTTCGTAAGTTTTTGCCCAATTAAATTCTGAAAGGAGTAGGCTTCGTCGTCCGAAATGTCTTCGGCTATTTCTTTTCCTTTTTCAGGCACTGTGGCCATGGTTTTTTCAGTAGCAACACCAGCTTCTTCTGCAGCCATGTCTTCCAAAATTTTGTTAACATCCTCAATGGTTGTTTCTAAATTAACATCTTCGGCTGTAGCGGCTTCGGTAGCCGCGACCTCCGAAGGTGTGACTTCGACGTTTATGGTGCTTTCGGCAGCTGCTGTTTTCTGAGCTGACGCTCTTGGCGGTGTCTTATCGATAACTTCAGTTACCGCAATGATTCTTTGCCGTTTGGGTTTGCTTATCTTCGTCTGATCCGGCTCGTCCACCTTTTGAAAAAGCTTCGTCAGTTGGAGCCCTAATGGACTTAGCTTCGTGGGCATGGGTTCAGTCATTACCTTTAAAATTTCTTCCACGTCGCTGGTAGAAGGCGGTGTGGGGGTCCTCTCTTCTTCGGATATTTTCCGTTTCGGAGTTGATATTTTCCTTTTCTTCGGAATTTTCTTCTCTGCTGCTGGTTGCTCTTCATCCTTGGTCAGAATTTCGGCCACTCTTTTTCTTTTGTGGCCCTCGGCACCCTTGTTCAACTGCTCATAGTCTGGGTACTCGAAGCCCAGGGCATCGAATACTCGGTTCAGCCTTCGCTTCGGTCGGGTGCCGAAGGCCGCTGTCATTAATTGATCCTCTTTTTTGGAGTAATTCCCCAAGATTTCATTGCACATTGTCTCAACTGTGTCTAACCACTCTTTGCAGGGTTTCTTAAAGAACTTCTTGAATTTAAAGTGATAGGGCAGACGGACCAGCTCCCCCTTCTTCTTTTCTCCCTTCAGCTTCGGCATTTCCCACTCTTTTAGAGTAGGGAAAACTCTGAATGCCAAGAACTCCTGAACTAGATCCCTGGTGCTAATATGTTCTGAAATAATTTCGAATTCACCCAGAGCAGCCCAGGTAGGACCCTTTAAATCGCCGATGCGGCAGCGTGGCCTCGTCTCTCCGAAGATTAACTCCAGAGGGCTTTGTACCAATTTTTCTCTGTCTTCGTCAACTTTTACGTAGAACCACTCAGACTTCCAGCCTGCTGGCCATTTGCTTCGGTAGCTGATGACAGGACACTTTGTTGTCTTCCGGTAGGCAAAATTATAGCAGCCGAAATTATCATGTAGTCCATCTTTTCTGGCCTTTGTTTGGTAATGTAATTCGTGAACTCGGCAGAAGCTGTCGGCAAACGGTTCCACAGCTTGGCTTCGGAGGGCCCAGATATAAACATTGAGCCTAACTATGGCGTTAGGAGTCAATTGATGAAAGTAGATACCAAACCTCCTCAGTATCTCCGCAATAATATTGTGAAGAGGGAATGTAAGCCCAGCCTTTAGAAAGCTCTTGAAGATAACAATCTCATCCTTCCCTGGCTTCGGGGTGGTTTCTTCTCCCCCGAAGCGGAGTAGCTTCTTCTGATCTTCATTGAAATAACCTGCTTTTACCATCTTCAAAAGGTCAGCCTTTGAAACGGTTGATTTCCCAAAATCCAGGTGACTGGGCTTGCTGGGCATAGCAATGTGGTAGTCATCTTCGGGGTCAGTCCCTTCAATGTTCTCCTCTTCTCCTTCGGCTGTTGTCGGGTTTGCTTCAGCAGCAGGCGTTTCTCCCGCAGTCACTAGACCGGAACGCTGCATCGCTTCGGAGATGGGCACAGTGTCTGAACCTTCAGCTTCGTCTCCCTCACGTACAACTTTGGCAGTAGATCGCACTCTCACCATTTGATTCTGAGTTTGGGGAAGTCAGAAACTTTTTTCTTTTTTCTTTTCTTTTCTCCGAAGCTTTTCTTTCTGACGAAGCAGACGACGGGACGGACCTTCGTTCGATTCTGAGAGTCAAGCTTCGGCTACGGTGGAAAATTTTGGCAGCAAAACAGTGCAAATAGCAATGAATGCTGTGGTAACTTCACACCTACCCGTTTGTTTATATAGTGCAGCAGGTAAGAAGGCGAAGCGGCAGGATTTTTACACCAGACGGGCGGTCACTTGTACTCGCTGTGCAGTGGACTGCAAGGATCAAACAGTAACTCTGCAAGGTGGGCCTGGCACGCGCTCGGAAGCCGGATCGTTTCTCCGCAACGAGCTCCGGGAAGGTGTTTTTTGGACCTTCGGCTTCCCGAAGCTGAAGAGGCTTTTTTCACGGGTCAAGCTCGTTACGAAAAACGATCTAGCACCGCGAAAGGGGCTACTGTTGGGGTCGTGCTTCGGCGCGCCGAAGGTCTCACACGAAGAAGCAGCTTCGGCTGAAGTCGTCTCCAAGAGATGGCCGAAGGTTCCTTTTCATGGACCTTCGGCGTTTCAAACCGACATAGAGATAGAATGACCTTTTTATACATATAGGTCTGAGTCAATGTTGTAAACATTTGTAAGGGGCATAATTGTAATTTGTCACAGGCTGCGACCTGTGCCTATAAATAGATGAACAGTACCTCTGTACTGTTCACGCGAACCTGTTATTGGCCTTCGCATCACACTTGTACTCTCGCTTTCCTCAGAACCGAAGGTACATTTGCAATTTGAAATCATTTATATTTATTTATGTTAAGAAATGATCCTATGTTAACATTTAAATGTTTATTTTATACATCATGATTTATACGAATATTGCATCCTTCATTATTATGTTTACGAAGGTACGTCCTTTGTAATCCTTCGTCCGAAATCCTTTATATTCCGAAAGGATATATTGTGATGAAGGACGAAGGACCTTAATATTTAATATTTTCTGTGTTGCCTTGTTCTTAACTCTTAGCATTTGGGAACAAGCCCCCAACACATGGTATAGATAAAATTAACATTACACCAAACATAAGAATATACTGCATAATAATGATCTATGCATTTTTACGAGACTAACGCAACTTGAATGGATCAAATCGGAGTTAAAACGAAGGAGTTATGAATTTCTAATGATTTTATGTGTTTTGTACAAGATTAAATTAGAAAATAGATTTTAAAGTGGCTTTCATGTCAAATCAGAGGTACTATGTGATAAACAATAATATTATAGAATTATAGAAATTGGAACGGGCTCATTTGGACCAAGTATGAATTTTCTATGAATAAAATGAGTTCATGGAATTATTTATAAATCCAAAATCAATTTCTAAATTCATTTTCCCTAATTTCTTTATTTCCTGGACTGCGCGCAGAATATATAAAGAGTGCAGGGGCTCTGGTATAAAAAAACCCTAAGACTCTGAACTCTCTGTAGCGGACCGCGGGTTGATTTGCACTTTGGTCAGGGACTTTTTCACAAAACCGCCATCACAGAAGGGTATCGTGAACTCCCAGCCGTCCGATCACCAGAATGCGGTTAAGATTAGATTGTGAACCGGTATCCCATCCAGGCCCTTGGATCAGAGATCCATGGCACACGGAACGTCCACGCGTTTGACTAAATCCTATCCACCCGATCAGTTCTGAACGCCCTGGATTTAATGAACCGAAGCGCTGACCCCGGTTCTAATTCTATCTGTCGGTGATCGATCCAACGACGGTCGTTCATCGACACCTTACCCACCGCGCCGAGCAACGGAGCCTTGCCCCACGGCGACGGCCATGGCCAGAGACGGCCATCCCGGTGCGCAACACCCTAACCCCCGATTAGAACGGTGCTACACATTAAGAAGGGCAAAGCGGGTGACAAGGAGGTAGTCTTACCGGCAAGGGTGTAGTGGTGGGAGCGGTCCACGGCGAGCTGCAAATCCGCGGCCGTGTATTGCTTCGGCGAGCAATTAGTCCACCCCCAGAGGACATCCTCTCCCGGAAGGAACATGGAGACGTGTGGATAACACTAGCGAGCATCCCCAACCGCAAGCCGAGACCAGAGCGACGCCCAGGTCGAGAATCCCCGGCGGCGGTGCTTCCCTTCTCTCTCTCTCTCTCTTTCTTGGATGCTTGGTGGGGCGCCTGGCTTCGCCTGAGGTGGCCGACGGCCATCAAGTGGATGGGGTGGCCGCGGTGCCCTCCCCCATTTTATATTGTCGACGACTCGAACCCTGGCGCACTGGAGAACGGGTCTGGAGATGCGCGAGCTATACGAATTCGTTGCCGCTTCCTCCGAGAACAAAGGAAGGGGACGACCAAGTGCGTGGACTATGACCGACGACTGGGACCCACGCGCCATACACTGGAGAAAAATAGGAGGACGCAGGAGTGATGGGTTTTACACGGTGGCCCCACACGTAAGTCGCCAGGCGCGCCCAGGCAGTGAGCTGCGCAATGCACGGAAGGCTGCTCCCCCGGGTCCACATGTCGGCGCTGATCCCAGCCTGATGGGTCACGTGGAGGGGAAATCAGTGGTAGTGGGCCAAGCTTTGTTCACTTTGGGCCCAGTACCGGTTTTCCTATTTTTATTTCCTTTTCCTTTTACTTTCCTCTTTCTCTATTATTTCACAAATTCAAATTTAAATCCTAATTTAAATTCAAACTTGTGACACATTTATCTTCAAGTTATATTGTGGCCTTAAGTTACTAAGTTTGGAAATATATATAAACTTTCTTTATATTTTATATATCTTCTCTTTTTCAAACTCTCAGATTAGGTATTAAATCCTTGCTTTTGCCACTAATTTATTTCTATTAGTGGTATTACTCTTTTCATTAAATGCACAAACATTAAACTCCAGCATGTTGCATGATTTAGTGGTATTTATTTTTATGATTTGTTTTTAAAGATGGTGTTCACACGTGATGATGCATAAAAGGTCAAACTCACATAAAGAGAAATTGTTTATCTATGGGTATTATTTCTAGCAAATTACAAAGTGGGTGTTACACCACTCCTGCCCCTGCTTAGAACAATCAGCCGAGTGCCCCTGGTGCTCGTTTCCCTGCCCTACCCAATTCCTCTAATGGCTGCTTTAATTGTGGGAAGTCCGGACACTTCACCAAGGTCTGCCCCTATCCAAGCAGAATAAATAAAATTTTCAACAGACTTCTAGGAGCATGACTCAAGGAATGGGAAATGTGGCCAACGCTCTAGTGGGCAAAAATACAAGGAAAACTGGGCAAGTTTACTACACCCAAGTGGCGACCACCCTGGAAGGAGAACCAGTGATGATGGGTACGTTTCTCGTTGCCAACCATCCCACCGTCGTCCTTTTTTATTCTCGTACATCACATACCTTTATCAGAAAGACTTTTGTTGAGAAGCATTGCATACATAGTATTGAATCAAAAGAGGGTTTTGTTATTCAATCACCTGGGGGTCAAATATTTACTAAGGAAGTAGTCTTCCACATACCCGTAACATTGGCCAGACATGAGTTCCCTACCAACATGATAGTTATGAAGGGACAAGATGTAGATGTAATTCTAGGCATGAACTAGTTAGCCTAGAATAAGGCTATCATCAACACGGATCAAAGGACTATTCAATTGAATCATGGACAAGAAGAAGTCAAGTTGTCCATCCCTATATCTGTCCCAGTTAATGTATCTAGACAAGTTTTTGAAGCCATAGTGCAAGAGATACAGACCATCCGGTTATGTGTGAATTCCCGGATGTATTCCCTGAAGATTTGCCTAGGTTACGTCTAGAAAGGGATGTGGAGTTTGTAATTGAATTGAAGCACGGTACGGCTCCTATCTCTAGAAGATCGTACCATATGCCACGCAATGAGCTGGCGGAACTCAAGACACAATTACAAGACATATTGAAGAAGGATTTATTAGACCAAGTTCATCGCCATGGTGATGTCCAGCAATCTTTGTCAAGAAGAAGGATCAAACTCTTTGAATGTGCGTGGACAATAGACCCGTTAATGAAGTGACTATTAAAAACAAGTATCCTCTTTCTCGGATCGATATTTTATTCAGTCAACTCATTGGAGCCCGGGTATTTTCTAAAATTGATCTCAGATCGGGCTATCATCAGATCCGAATTCGACCTAAGGATATACCCAAGACCGTTTTACCACTCGGTATGGGTTATTTGAATATTTGGTTATGTCTTCTGGGTTGACAAATGCTCCAGCCCACTTCACATACTTGATGAATTCGGTATTCATGCCCAAAGTAGACAAGTTCGTGGTGGTCTTCATTGATGACAATTTGATCTATTCGAAGAATGAGGAGGAGCATGCAAAACATTTGCGAATTGTATTAATGCGCTTGAGATAACATCAGCTTTATGCCAAATTCAGCAAGTGTGCGTTCTGGTTGGAGGAAATCCAATTTCTAGGACATGTTTTATCTACCAAAGGGATTGCGGTTGATCCTAGCAAGGTCAAGGATATTCTGGAATGGAAATCACCCACTTCAGTGCATCAAGTTAGAAGTTTCCTTGGATTGGCTGGTTATTACCACAGGTTTATCCCGGATTTCTCCAAGATTGTTAAACCCATTACTGGGTTATTGAAAAATGATGCTAAGTTTGACTGCTCCTTTAAGTGCAACGAGGCGTTTGAACAATTGAAAGTGTTGCTGACCACTGCATCGGTTTTAGCCCAACCGGATATTGAGAAACCATTTGATGTTTATTGTGACGCATCAGGCAGTGGGCTTGGATGTGTCCTGATGCAAGAAGGATGAGTAATAGCTTATGCTTCAAGGCAGCTGTGCCGGCATGAGGAACATTACCCCCACACATGATTTGGAACTAGCTACAGTAGTTCATGCCCTTAAGATTTGGCGTCATTAACTATTGGGAACTATATGTCACTTATATACGGATCACAAGAGTTTAAAGTATATTTTCACCTAGACGGAGCTAAACATGAGACAACAAAGGTGGCTCGAGCTGATCAAGGATTATGACTTGGAGATTCATTATCACCCAGGAAAGGCTAATGTGGTGGCAGATGCTTTAAGTCATAAAGCCTCTTGTCATTGTCTCACAGTAAGATCACCTGACACCACTTTATGTAAGGAAATGGAAAATCTAAATCTAGGGATAGTACAACAAGGAACCTTAACAAATTTGAAGCTTGAGTTACTTATTCTACAAAGGATTATTGATGCTCAAATGATCGATAAGGGTATGAAATATATTCATGAGAATTTGGAGGCCGGCAAAGCTAATTGTTTTAGGAAACATGATCAAGGAGTGATATGTTTTAAAGACCACATAGTGGTGCCAAAGGATGTTGAAGTCCATCAACAAATTCTGGATGAAGCTCATCTTAGTCGGTATTCCATCCACCCTGGAAGCACTAAGATGTACCAAGACATGAAGCAACATTATTGGTGGACTAAGATGAAGATTGAAATCACATGCTATGTGGCAAAATGTGACACTTGTAGACATGTTAAGGCGATACATATGAAAGTTGCTGGACCTTTACAATCGCTGCCAATCCCAACCTGGAAATCGGAAGACATCAGTATGGATTTCATTATGGGATTGCCCAAGACAGCTAAAGGATTTGACTCTATTTGGGTCATAATTGACTGGCTTACCAAGACAGCTCATTTTCTGCTAGTCAAAACATATTACTCGGTCATTACCTATGCTCAGTTATATGTGGCTTGTATTCTCAGTTTGCATGGAATTCCAAAGATGATAGTGTCGAACCGAGGACCGCAATTTGTATCCAAGTACTGGGAAGAGCTACACAAATCTTTGGGCACTAAATTGCTCCACAGTTCGGCCTATCATCCTCAAATGAGCGGACAAACTGAAAGGGTAAATCAAATATTGGAAGATATGCTACGAGCCTATGTCTTGTTGTTCCCACAAAAATGGGATGATTGTCTACCATTGGCAGAATTTTCTTATAATAATAGTTATCAAGAAAGTATTAAAATGGCACCATTCGAAGCTCTATATGGACGGCGACGCAGAACACCCTTAAATTGGTCAGAACCAGGAGAACGGTGGTTTTCCAGGCCTGATTTGGTTAAAGAAACATAAGAAAAGGTCCAACACATAAGACATAACTTGAGAGAAGCTCAAGCTCGGCAAAAAAATTATCCGGATAAACAACGTCGACCATTGGTTTTTGAAGCCGACAATCATGTGTACCTGAAAGTATCACCAATGAAGGGTGTTAGTCGATTCGGGGTTAAAGGAAAGTTGGCACCCTGATATATTGGTCTGTTCCCCATTCTTGAGCTATGTGGGCAAGTTGCATACAGACTTCAATTGCCAGAATCACTGTCCGTGGTGCATAATGTGTTCCACATATCTCAGTTAAAGAAGTGTCTTCAGATTCCTGATCAAACTATGGATGTGGTTGATGTTAATTTGGGACCAGACTTAACCTACTCAGAACATCCCATTCGAGTTCTGGATCAGAAGGACATAATTACTCGAAAGAGGACTCTCAAGTTTTATAAGGTACAATGGAACCAACTGTAACACCCGGCTTTAAGGAACAAAGCCGGGTGCATCTCATACATGCGCCAAAGAAGACAACATATATAATAACAGAGTGTATAGAGATAAATGTCATAAAACATCAGAGTACTTATTACATAGCGGAAGACTTATTACAAAATATGAGTATAACCATAAAACGAACTAAGGATCGTTGGCGCTAATGTCAACTGAGAACCGCCACCTAGATCAGATCGAATGCCTCAGTGTTAGGCGGCTCCTCTTCGACCACCTGCTCTTCTCCTGTGGGGGGGGTGTGAGACAGCAAGAGTGAGCTCACATACCTTCATAGCTCAACAAGTCGTGGGGAATAATGTGGCATGAACTCACCAAAGGTGGGAGTTCATGAAGTGTAAGGCTGATCAATGAAATAAAGGCTGAAGCTGAGCATTGCTTTTATAAGTTGGTCAAAATTTTATTAGCAATTACTAAGTGTAAGTAAATACCAAACCTTAATAATAATAAATAAAAGTAATAGTAAAATAATCCCAAATGTGATGTAAATGTCAAATTAAATTTAGGTTCCATAATTAATCATGTGAGGGTCCGAGCCGCTCATGACCGTGAGCACGGCTAGTATACTAGTTTTACACTCTGCAGAGGTTGCACATCTTTACCCACAAGTCATGTTACCCATCTGCCAAGAGACGGCCAATCCCATACACCTCTACCGAGGAGGCGAGGCAGGGTAACACTACGAGGCCTTTACAAAGTTCCACTAGCTTCAGAAATCCCGCTACAGTTTATAGGAAGCTCCAGTGCAGGAATCCCTCGCCTGACCGCCATTGCAGCAAAATCAACCCAAGGACCTCCCTACACTGACCACTCCCCTACTGCCCTTGCCCCTTTCGGGTAAGGAAGACCTCCACTAGCTTTCCTAGTTAATCAGCCAAGGGCGTCCCATTAAACCCTTGTGGTAGCCCTATTTTCCCGGGTGGTCTCTCCATGTTCCCATTAATTTAATGATCTTAACATGAACAATAATAATAACAAGATAATAAAAGAGTAGTCATGAATGTTGTATCTTCATACCCAATCCACATAAAGCAATAGCAGGTACTACCCAAAAATATTTCAGTGGTGAACAAGGTATAAAGATAACCAAAACTGGGGTAACCTAAAGGATCCCATCAAAATTAACCTATGCAGATCATTAAAATTAATAAGAACATGGCTGGGAAAAGTAAGTGATTAAGGGCACAACTTGCCTTCAATGAGCTCCTGCTCAGCTACTTCTACTTGCTGAACCTCAGAATCCACAGTGGCTTGCTCGTCTACTCGCATCAACACAATACATACATAGTATAGCATAAATTAACATCACATCAAACATGCAAATAAAATATACAGTAAAAATCTACACATTAAAATGAGATCATTGGAACTGGAATTATTAATTTTGGAGTTATAGATTTTAAGTTATGAATTTCCTAAGATTTAATGTGCTTGAAATAAGATTAAATGATAAATTAATTTTCTTACTGCTTTCATGACCAAACAGAGACACTAACTGATAGAGAACAATATTACAAAATTTTAGAAACTGGAATGGACCAATTTGGAGTTCATATGCATTCTCTATGAATTATACAAATTCTAGGGTTTATTTTCATATTAAAATCCAATTTCCAATTCATTTAATCAATTTGACTCTGTACTGGACTGGGCCTCAATTCCTGGAAAGTCCAGGGGTCTCGGGGTAACATTTCATATGACTCAGGCACTGCAGAGGTGGACGGCGGGTTTATTATTAAATTGTCCAGGGACTCTTATGCAAAGTGCGCCAACGAAGGGGGTATAGTTAGATCTCGGCCGTTGGATCACAAGCTGACGGTGCGGATTAGATCGGTTTTATCCCGAACCGGTACGCAAACGGGGCCCTCGGATTCAGAATCAAAGGCCCGGATTTAATTAACCCTAGATCAATCTACGCCTATTGGATCATGATCGAACGGCGCAGGCTAATTCACCCAACCGGTACCCCTATGATCTAATCTCTACCGTTGCGTAAAGGATCAATGGTCACGGCTTGTCTTCATCCTCTGGTCACTAGCGACAGCGGCGCCGCCCAGTCACAGTCGCGCAACTCGCCGGAGCTATTGCCTCCCGCCACACCAGTGCCCCAAACCCGACTAGAATAGTGTTACACATGGAAGAGAGCTGGGAGAACACGACGGACGAAGACTTACTGACGATTGGTGTGGTAGAAGCCCTGGCCACGGTGACGAGTGAATCCGCGGCACACACACAGCTCCGATGAGCAATTAGGCCCGAATTAGCGCCCAATCCACCTGTGTGAGGGTCGGATAGGCACCGAGGGGCATCGAAGAAGGTACTGGACTCACAATCGAGCCACCGGTGCCAACGTATGCGAGCGGTCACGGAGGCGGCGCGGCTTCTCTTTCTCGGCGGTGGTTTAGGAGGACGGAGAGGTGAAAAACATAACCCGGACCCTTTATGTAGTGCCCGTCGGTCAACTCTAGATTATCGGGAGGTTCCCGAGCCCGCCGGGGTTCAATTTCAACGGCCTCCGCGGGATCCGCGGGTGGAATTCCCATGGCGGAGATCTAGCGCGAGCGAGGGGCAAAGGGCATACCCATAGTGGAAGCCCAAACAGAATGGATTTTGCTTTCCCTTTTTGTTTTTATCTCCCATTTTCCTTTCTTTATTTCTAAAGTCAATTTGAATTCGAATTTAGTTTCAAACCTTGTGCAAATTTATTATCAAATCATATTGTGAAATGAAAAATACAAATTTTAGAAATGTATTTATATTATTTATATTTTTATATCATTTCTCTTCTTATTTTCAAACCCTAATTTTCAATTTAGGGTTTAATCCAATTTCTAGTCATTTTTATATTATTATTATTTTATTTAATGCACAAACATAAAACTCCAACAAGATGTACTTTATTTTATTTTAGAATCATTTGTTTGGATTAAATCCTCTTAATTACATGTATGCTCTTTTCATGATGCAAATATGACACATAAAATAAGGATATCACCATATAATCCTTTTATACACTTTTGAGTATTACAAATCCTACCCCCCTTAAAAATAATCTCGTCCTCGAGATTTAGGAAGATCTAGGGAAAAGGTGGGGATAATCTATACGAAGCTCTTCTTCTCTTTCCCATGTTGCTTCATCTTCACCGTGGTGGCTCCATTACACTTTGCACACCTTTATCACCTTATTCCTCGTAACTCGAGTCAAAGTATCCAAAATCTTGATGGGGTACTCAGCATAAGTTAGATCATCTTGAACACTAAGGTCATCCATTGGTAATTGCTCCTCAGGTACCCTGAGACATTTCTTCAGCTGAGATACATGAAATACATCATGAACATCCGCAAGATGATCCGGTAACTCCAATCGATATGCAACCTCTCCCACTCGATTTAAGATCAAGAAGGGTCCAATAAAGCGAGGGGACAACTTTCCTTTGACTTTGAATCTTCTCATACCCCGAAGTGGTGACACCTTCAAATAGACATAATCTCCCTCCTTAAACTCAAGCAGTCTTCTCCGGGTATCAGCATAGCTCTTCTGCCTTGACTGTGCAGTTCTCAAATTCTCCCTTCTTTGCTGAACTTGCTCCTCTGCTTCTTGTATAATCTCAGGCCCAAACAACTGTCTTTCACCAGTTTGAACCCAATACAATGGAGTCCTGCACTTTCTGCCATACAAAGCCTCAAACGGTGACATCTTCAAACTGGCCTGGTAGCTATTATTATAAGAGAACTCCGCATACGGTAGACTCTTATCCCAACTACCACCATGCTTAAGAGCACAAGCTCTTAACATATCCTCAAGCACTTGGTTGGTCCTCTCAGTCTGCCCATCAGTCTGGGGATGGTAAGCCGAACTAAAATTTAATCTGGTATCCAAGGACTCGTGTAACTTTTTCCAATACCGAGAGGTAAACTTTGATCCCCGGTCTGACACAATCTTCTTTGGCACACCATGTAGGCATACAATCCGTGCCATGTACAACTCTGCCAACTTAGCTCCCGAATATGTGGTCTTCACTGGAATAAAGTGGGCTACCTTAGTTAGCCTGTCCACTATCACCCATATAGAATCATATCCAGCAGACGTGCGGGGTAATCCAACAATGAAGTCCATGCCAATCTCTTCCCATTTCCACTCGGGTATCTTCAGTGGATGCAATAGTCTGGCTGGCCTCTGGTGTTCAGCCTTAACTCTTTGGCACACATCGCACATAGCCACATGTGCAGCCACATCTCTCTTCAATCCATACCACCAATATTTTTGCTTCAAATCCTGATACATCTTAGTGCTCCCAGGGTGGATAGAATAAACTGAATCATGTGCCTCCTTCAATATGGTTTCCCAAAGACTATCGATATCCACAACACAAATCCGATTCTTGAACCATATCGTGCCTTGCTCATCCTCTGTGAACTCTGGGCCTCTACCCTCTGTTATCAGATCCTTGATCTCTTGGATTTTGGCATCTTCAATCTGACCTTTACGAATTTCTTGCTCCAAGGTAGGTTCCAATTCAATGGTAATTCCTTCCGTATGTGTAACAATTCCCAGGTTGAGCCTCTCAAAATCTTTTGCTAATTCATCAGGTAGCTGGACAACGAAAGCAGAGTGAACATGCTCCTTCTGACTCAAGGCATCTGCAACCAAATTCGCCTTGCCTGGGTGATAGTGAATCTCCAAATCATAATCCTTAATGAGCTCCAACCAACGGCGTTGCCTAAGGTTGAGATCCTTCTGAGTGAATATGTACTTCAAGCTCTTATGATCCGTGTATACTTGGCACTTAGTTCCCATAATGTAGTGTCTCCAAATCTTAAGTGCATGCACAACTGCTGCCAGTTCCAAGTCATGAGTGGGGTAGTTCAACTCATGTTTCTGCAACTAACGGGATGCATAGGCGATCACATGTCCTTCTTGCATGAGCACACATCCAAGTCCTTGGCCACATGCATCACAGTAAATGTCAAATCCCTTCTGCAGATCTGGCATAATCAATACTGGTGGTGACATCAATCTCTCCTTCAATTGATCAAAACTCTCTTGGCATTTCTCATCCCACTTGAATTCTCTTCCTTTCTCCAAAAGTGAGGTCATAGGCTTAGCAATCTTAGAGAACCCTTCAATAAATCTCCGATAATATCCTGCGAGTCCCAAGAAACTCTGAATCTCCGTAACTGTAGTGGGCACTCTCCACTCCATTATCTCCTTCACTTTAGCAGGATCCACTTCTATTCCTCCATTAGAAATAATATGACCAAGGAATGGCACCTTGTCAATCCAAAACTCACACTTGCTGAACTTAGCATAGAGTTGATTATCTCGCAGCTTCTGTAGCACCAACCTTAGATGTTGTTCATGATCACTTTCATTCTTAGAATAGATAAGAATATCATCGATGAACACCACGACGAATCTGTCCAAATACTCCATAAACACCTTATTCGCCAAATTCATGAAATAAGCTGGTGCATTGGTTAATCCAAATGACATAACAGTAAACTCATATAATCCATATCGGGTTGAGAAAGCCGTCTTAGAAATATCTGATGGTCTAATCTTCATCTGATGGTATCCCGATCGGAGATCAATCTTCGAGAATACCCTGGCTCCTCTCATCTGATCAAACAAATCCTCAATACGGGGTAATGGATACTTGTTCTTCACCGTGACATCATTAAGTGATCTATAGTCCACACACATCCTTTGTGATCCATCCTTCTTCTGTACAAATAACACCGGTGCTCCCCAAGGTGAGGAACTCGGACGAATGTACCCCGCTTCTTGTAACTCAGTTAACTGCTTCTTAAGCTCCTTCAGTTCTTCTACAGCCATCCTGTATGGTCGCTTAGAAATAGGGGCAGTCCCAGGTAAAAGATCAATTACAAACTCAACTTCCCTATCTGGTGGCATCCCTGGTAACTCCTCTGGAAAGACATCCGGAAAATCTCTAACCACCCGGATGTTGTCACCTACAAACTCCTCAGGTATAAAGAACATTGCACGCATGGATGAGGTGGTTACTGCAATATTAACTTGAAATGTTTCTCCTTTAGGACTAGTGAGCTCTATAGTACCTCTACCGCATGCTATAATGGCCTTTGCCTTCCTTAACCATGACATACCAAGGATCAGATCTATACTGCTGGCATCTAATATTATAGCAGTAGCTCCAAATTCTCTTCCCATAATTGATAATGTCAATCTACGTGTCATTTGATTCGCCTCAATAGGCCCTTTAGGTGTGATTACTATCATTGGTTTTCTCATATTTAGCAGGGGTATCTCATTAGTGTTGGCATATCGAGCAGACATGAATGAATGTGTAGCACCAGAATCAAATAATATTGTTGCAGGAAGGGCATTAATGTAAAACATACCGAGTACGATGTCAGCACCATCAGGAGTATCATCAACGCTGACTTGATTCACCTTGGCTATAGAATATCCCTTGCCAGGAGTCTGCTGCTTGTTCTTAGCTGGTGTACCAGAATTTCCCATCGGACAAGCATTAGCATAGTGCCCAATCTGACTGCACTTGAAGCATGTAGGGCCGGTCTTCTGTCCTGTAGGCCTCGTCGGGGTGCCAGTGGGAGTAGCCTGACGAGTAGGGGGTGTCCGTGGAGACCCCTGTGGAGCATATTGAACTGGGCGTGGTCCTCCTGGTCGAGTCGGTGTACCCTATGGCGGTACGTAGAGAGGACGAACACTGCTGCTACCCTGTCCCTGCGAGATAGCCTTCCTCTTCAAATCTCCCAGTTGAACACGCTTGTGTTCAATAGCAAGAGCCTTATCCAGTAGCCTCTGAAACGACGGAAATGTGTGTGCAACCAGTGCATACTGTAGGGGTCCATTAAGTCCTTCAATGAAGTGCTCCTGCTTCCTCTCATCCTCAGCAACTTCCTCCGGAGCATATCTCGATAGCTAAATAAATTTGTCTCTGTACTCGCTGACTGACATGTTGCCTTGCTTCAATGACAGAAACTCCTTCTTCTGGATCTTTATCATACCAGCTGGAATATGGTAGTTCCTGAACTGTGTACTGAACTCTGCCCAAGTAATAGCATCAGCAGCATCATGGGCAGCAATATAAGAATCCCACCAGTCAATAGCAGGACCTATCAGACAACCTGAGGCATAAAGAACTTTCTCCCGGTCTGAGCATTAGGCGATGTTGAGCATCTTCTCAATTTACTTCAACCAATCATCTGCATCAAGTGGATCTGGCGAACTGGCGAAGGTCGGTGGCTTATGACTCATAAACTCTCGGTGCTTATCACGAGGTGGAACTGGTGGTGGTGGTGGGGGCAATGGCACTTGTTGCTGTTGCTGCTGTTGTTGAAGTTGTTGTTGCAGCTGCTGTTGTTGCGCCCTTCTCTCCTGGCATATCTCCTCTCTCTCCAGGCGCAACTCCTAGCGTATGTCTTCTCTTTCCTGACGCATCTCCTGGCGTTCTTGCTGCATCTGGGCACGCATATCAGAAATAGTGTTCGCCATTTGCTGCATCACCGCCATCTGAGCTGCAATCAGTGGATCAACTCCGCCTGGTGGAGGATTAGGAGGATTCATCTCTGCTGGCTGTTGCTGAGGTTGTCTATATATCCTTCGAGTGTGACGATTAGGAGGCAAATCAATTCCACCACCCCTCCTGGTATTGACCATCTGAGTTAGATACATATGGTAAGAGAGAGTAGTAGACAAGGCAGTAATTACGAATCATGTTACTTTGGGGGATTTATTAGCTAAGCAGATTAATGTTTTACCTATCATAGCTAATTCATTACCTTATAGTGGTACATACTAAGATGTCCAAATATAATACTTCAATCAATCAAAGAAGCAAATCAGACATTTTTCATCAGAACAATCAAACAACATTTTTAAATATAGAAAATAGTTTTGATTTTGTCTTAGGTTCCCTAACTCGTAAGAATGTCATAGGGGTAGGGACTCCAAGGTATGAAATCCATCTTGTCTCAAAGTAGAAAAGATAAGAGTAATCAGAGTATGACAGCAAAAGGTGAGACAAGATCAAGATAAGATAAGTATAGAATGAATCAGAGTAAGATAAGTAGGTAAGGGTTTGTCCATTTCTATCTAGGTTTCGTCCTACAGTCAACATTTCCTCTAATACCACTTCTATAACACCCGGCTTTAAGGAACAAAGCCGGGTGCATCTCATACATGCGCCAAAGAAGACAACATATATAATAACAGAGTGTATAGAGATAAATGTCAAAAAACATCAGAGTACTTATTACATAGCGGAAGACTTATTACAAAATAAGAGTATAACCATAAAACGAACTAAGGATCGTTGGCGCCAATGTCATCTGAGAACTGCCACCTAGATCAGATCGAATGCCTCAGTGTTAGGCGGCTCCTCTTCGACCACCTGCTCTTCTCCTAGTGGGGGGGGGGGTTGTGAGACAGCAAGAGTGAGCTCACATACGTTCATAGCTCAACAAGTCGTGGGGAATAATGTGGCATGAACTCACCAAAGGTGGGAGTTCATGAAGTGTAAGGCTGATCAATGAAATAAAGGCTGAAGCTGAGCATTGCTTTTATAAGTTGGCAAAATTTTATTAGCAATTACTAAGTGTAAATAAATACCAAACCTTAATAATAATAAAGAAAAGTAATAGTAAAATAATCCCAAATGTGATGTAAATGTCAAATTAAATTTAGGTTCCATAATTAATCATGTGAGGGTCCGAGCCGCTCATGACCATGAGCACGGCTAGTATACTAGTTTTACACTCTGCAGAGGTTGCGCATCTTTACCCATAAGTCATGTTACCCATCTGCCAAGAGACGGCCAATCCCATACACCTCTACCGAGGAGGCGAGGCAGGGTAACACTACGAGGCCTTTACAAAGTTCCACTAGCTTCAGAAATCCCGCTATAGTTTATAGGAAGCTCTAGTGCTGGAATCCCTCGCCTGACCGCCATTGCAGCAAAATCAACCCAAGGACCTCCCTACACTGACCACTCCCCTACTGCCCTTGCCCCTTTCGGGTAAGGAAGACCTCCACTAGCTTTCCTAGTTAATCAGCCAAGGGCGTCCCATTAAACCCTTGTGGTAGCACTGTTTTCCCCGGTGGTCGCTCCATGTTCCCATTAATTTAATGATCTTAACATAAACAGTAATAATAACAAGATAATAAAAGAGTAGTCATGAATGTTGTATCTTCATACCCAATCCATATAAAGCAATAGCAGGTACTACCCAAAAATATTTCAGTGGTGAATAAGGTATAAAGATAACCAAAACTGGGGTAACCTAAAGGATCCCATCAAAATTAACCTATGCAGATCATTAAAATTAATAAGAACATGGCTGGGAAAAGTAAGTGATCAAGGGCACAACTTGCCTTCAATGAGCTCCTGCTCAGCTACTTCTACTTGCTGAACCTCAGAATCCACAGTGGCTTGCTCGTCTACTCGCATCAACACAATACATACATAGTATAGCATAAATTAACATCACATCAAACATGCAAATAAAATATACAGTAAAAATCTACACATTAAAATGAGATCATTGGAACTGGAATTATTAATTTTGGAGTTATAGATTTTAAGTTATGAATTTCCTAAGATTTAATGTGCTTGAAATAAGATTAAATGATAAATTAATTTTCTTACTGCTTTCATGACCAAACAGAGACACTAAATGATAGAGAACAATATTGCAAAATTTTAGAAACTGGAATGGACCAATTTGGAGTTCATATGCATTTTCTATGAATTATACAAATTCTAGGGTTTATTTTCATATTAAAATCCAATTTCCAATTCATTTAATCAATTTAACTCTATACTGGACTGGGCCTCAATTCCTGGAAAGTCCAGGGGTCTCGGGGTAACATTTCATATGACTCAGGCACTGCAGAGGTGGATGGCGGGTTTATTATTAAATTGTCCAGGGACTCTTATGCAAAGTGCGCCAGCGAAGGGGGTATAGTTAGATATCGGCCGTTGGATCACAAGCTGACGGTGCGGATTAGATCGGTTTTATCCCGAACCGGTACGCAAACGGGGCCCTCGGATTCAGAATCAAAGGCCCGGATTTAATTAACCCTAGATCAATCTACGCCTGTTGGATCATGATCGAACGGCGCAGGCTAATTCACCCAACCGGTACCCCTATGATCTAATCTCTACCGTTGCGTAAAGGATCAATGGTCACGGCTTGTCTTCATCCTCTGGTCACTGGCGATAGCGGCGCCGCCCAGCCACAGCCGCGCAACTCGCCGAAGCTATTGCCTCCCGCCACACCAGTGCCCCAAACCCGACTAGAATAGTGTTACACATGGAAGAGAGCTCGGAGAACACGACGGACGAAGACTTACTGACGATTGGTGTGGTAGAAGCCCTGGCCACGGTGACGAGTGAATCCGCGACACACACACAGCTCCGATGAGCAATTTGGCCCGAATTAGCACCCAATCCACCTGTGTGAGGGTTGGATAGGCACCGAGGGGCATCGAAGAAGGTACTGGACTCACAATCGAGCCACCGATGCCAACGTATGCGAGTGGTCACGGAGGCGGCGCTGGCTTCTCTTTCTCGACGGTGGTTTAGGAGGACGGAGAGGTGAAAAACATAACCCGGACCCTTTATGTAGTGCCCGTCGGTCAACTCTAGATTATCGGGAGGTTCCCGAGCCCTCCGGGGTTCATTTTCAACGGCCTCCGCGGGATCCGCGGGTGGAATTCCCATGGCGGAGATCTAGCGTGAGCGAGGGGCAAAGGGCATACCCATAGTGGAAGCCCAAACAAAATGGATTTTGCTTTCCCTTTTTGTTTTTATCTCCCATTTTCCTTTCTTTATTTCTAAAGTCAATTTGAATTCGAATTTAGTTTCAAACCTTGTGCAAATTTATTATCAAATCATATTGTGAAATGAAAAATACAAATTTTAGAAATATATTTATATTATTTATATTTTTATATCATTTCTCTTCTTATTTTCAAACCCTAATTTTCAATTTAGGGTTTAATCCAATTTCTAGTCATTTTTATATTATTATTATTTTTATTTAATGCACAAACATAAAACTCCAACAAGATGTACTTTATTTTATTTTGGAATCATTTGTTTGGATTAAATCCTCTTAATTACATGTATGCTCTTTTCATGATGCAAATATGACACATAAAATAAGGATATCACCATATAATCCTTTTATACACTTTTGAGTATTACACCAGCACACCAAAGAAGAAGCTACCTGGGAGACTCGAGACTTCTTAGAGAGACATTTTCCTAAGTTCTTAGCCTCCTGTAATCTTTAGAGTTTATGTAATCTATTGTAAAGTTAGAACAAACCCCCACACCACCTCCTGCTATGTAAGATAAATTAGGAAATAAAGTTGTGACGTGTTTCCTTTTCCATTACTTACCCTAGGGCCTTAAATCTCGGGACGAGATTCTTTTATGGGGGAAGGATGTAATGCCCCTGGTGTTACAAGAACTAAAACTTGGGCATGGCATCATATGCATCAACTTTCATTATGTATGTTATACCAAGAGTGCATCCACTAGACTAAAATTTCAAAACAAGTTGTGATGTGATAACTTGAATTGATCCTTAACCCTTGGATAGGGTACTTACCCAAGGACTAGAAGCATGTAGGTATGTGAGGTAACAATTTGAGTATGAACTCAAAGGTTAGTGGAGATGTTCAAAAGAGACTAACCTTAGAGTGTTTGAGTGGCACATAAACCCTAGAACACTCAAAACCCTAATAAGGACACTAGAAACCCTAATTAGTGTTCTATGAGGTTACTCCAATTTCTATGCACCTTTGGACCAAAGTGCATATATCAAAGTGGTAGGGTAGCAAAACCTAGCAACTTTTACATTTGGAGATTTCCATGTTTTGTGGAGCAAATTAGAGTAAATTGCAAAAAGGTCCCAAAGGCACTCATATGGTTAACTCTGAAACTAGTGATATCAAGCTAAGTTCAGACCCTCTTATCTCTTGATCTATGGAGATTTTGCCATGGGTCATTACAACAAACTTGTAGAGGTATTTTAGTAGTTCAAGTTTGATTAAGTGATCTAGCCCAAGAACTGTACAGAAATTGTAGTAAAATGGACTTGAAGTTGGACTGTTAGTCGGATCAGGCACTAAAGTTTGACTGTCAGTGAACTCTGATGAACCTTGTGGCCAAATTTCACATGATCTAGTGAGTATTCAACCAAGAACTTTGTAACAAAATCAAAGCTAGTATATAGAGCAACAACTTTCATACAGTTAGATTGGTAGCTTCCCACATGAAAATTGGAGAATGAAGCTCCTTAAATCACTCTGTCAGGCGCCCTGAAGAAGATCGCCATTGTACAGTGAACTACAAAGATCCTAGGTGCAGCGCACCTTGCCGCCGGCGATTGAGCGCAGTGATTCGAGCTCGCTGTAAAGATTCATGCACGACGCGACGTGGATATTACTAGACCAGTGAAAAGATTGTGACCGCGGATGAGATTGTGAGCTGGCCACCGTACCCACTTGCCTCGCGACCGGCCGAGATGCCATCGCTGGAGTTTGCCACTTGCCGCAAGGATGCCACGTGCTTGGAGACGTTACCACGTCGCAGTAGGTCGCAACAGATAGCCCATCTACCGCCTTTGTCTTTACCTTGTTGAGCACCAGGGTAGCTGTGCTCCGGTGACTCACCTCCCCTCTGGCCGCAAGCTCATCTCATCCCAAATTCGTGAAACACTCGAGTGGTCACTATAAATTGGAGGCCCTCCCTACTCCGCCTTCTTGTTACGCACCCAGCGCACCACTCCTCACCTCAAATCGTCCACCATAGCTCGCGAATTATAGTTTCCCCCAAATAGACCAAGAACGCTACCGTGAAACTCCCTGTCGTGATCAGCCATTCGCCGGTCCGTTCATTCCCCTCTGTGCCATGTTTTAGCATCCTTAAGCATTAATGAAGCTCATCGGCTCAACCGATTCAACTCTACTGCGCTGTAGCATAGTGAACATCACATTATAGTCCGGGAACGCCGCCGCGGACATAGCTCACGTTGACCGGCCATTCCTGGTAGTCCCCTTCCAAAATTGTGCAAGCACCATAGCCCTGGTAGGTCACTAGTTCGTGCTGCATCCTTGGATTAAGCTAGACCGGCTTGGGTAGACCGGTAACGATGCGTCGGTGATTTGGTTCCGCCGCCGATATGGAAAGCTATGAGCTAACGGCGCTTTGACCTAATTAGGCACGTTATTGTGTTCGAGATTCATCTGTGAGGATGTTCGCGTGCTCGACACCTCCGGAGTACGTCACCGCCGGCAAGTACACACGGTTCTGGCCAAGTGTTCGACTTGCGCATGGTCGGGGACTCGAGTCGTAAAGAAATAGAAATGCAAGGGCCTTTGTGCAACTGTCAGCAAAACGTGTGAATAGTGCCGCGAGCTCTTTTCTGGTTATTCAAATGGTAAAGGACTTTTGCGCAAAACAGAACTCGAGGGCGCAAGCGCGGGCGCTTTTCCCCGTTCGCGGGTTGGCTTGGGCTAGATCTGGCTCGACACTATTCATCATTTCTCCTTTTCTTTTTGCTGTCAGATTAGGAAATTTGTAGAAAATAGTAGAAAATTGGTAAAATCATGAGACCAATTTTGCTAGACTTCTAAAATCACATAGTTTTTAATAAAAATAGTTCCAAGATTTTTATCCTAAACCTAGAATTATGTAGCCTTTAAAGGTGCTCAAACCTAGCCTTTTAGAATTTTAGAAATAATTTAGTAACTCCAAAAAATTGTAAAACTTTTTGGGTAGGCTTTATATGATGATAAAAGACCTCGAGTAAAGTTTGAAATGATTTGGACACCGTTTGGTCATGAACTCAATAACTAGCCTCCTAAGGTTAAGTTACTTAATACTGATAGAATACCAACTTAGGAAACCCTAGTTGTTGGGGACTTGTTCTCAAATGCTATGAATCAAGAACAAGGCAACACGATGATGTTAAACATTAAATACCCTTCGTCCGCTGAAGCATTATTTCCTCAAGGGTTTAATGAACTTCGGACGAAGGGTGTGAACATAATATTACGAAGGTGGCAAAAATAACATAAAACGATGTAAAATGTAAAACATTAAAGATAGATATGTTAGAGATAAATGATATCATCCATACATTTACTTTTAATACAATGATTAAGGTATAATTATACCTTCAGCCTTGACAAGCAATAATTCCCGAGTGATGCTTTCGCAATTACCGGAATGCGTGAACAGTAAAGGAATACTTTTCACTATTTATAGGCACAAGACACAGCCTGTGAACAATTACAATCATACCCCTCATAAAAGTTTACAACATCGACTCAAACTCTTATGGACTAAAAGGTCATTCTATCTTTAAGTCGGTTTGTAATTCCGAAGCTTCATGGTCAGCACCCTTCGGCATTACGTACAGACGACTTCAACCGAAGCTGTTTCCTCCTACAGGACCTTCGGCGACGAAGCATGGTCCCAACAGTAGCCCCTTCGCGGTGCTAGATCGTTTTTCGTAACGAGCTTGATCCGTGAAAAAAGTCTCTCAGGCTTCAGGAAGCCGAAGGTCCGAAAAAACACCTTCCCTTAGCTCGTTGTCGAGAAACGATACAGCTTTCGAGTGCATAGCAGTTCCACCATGCGAGTTCACTATTCTGGTTTTTGCGGTCCACCGTTCAGTGGGTGCGAGTAACCGTTTGCCTGGTGTAAAAATTCCCGACGGTTCACCTTCCTTCCTGCAACACTATATAAACAGACTGGTAGGTGTAAAGTTACCACATCATTCACTGCTATTACACTGTTGTGCTGCCAAAATTTTTAACCATAGCCGAAGCTTGACTCTCGGATTCAGACGAAGCTCCAATTCGGTGCCTGCTTGGTCAGAAGAGAAGCTTCGTCAGAAGAAGAGGTTATTTAATTCCCGAGAAATCTTTCAAGAAATTTAAAATTGAAATGGCCAGGTTGCGCTCTACTACTAGAGTTGAGCGTGAGGGAGGCGAAGTCGAAGGTGCAGAAACTGTCCCTATCTCCGAAGCAATGCAACGATCCGGATTAGTGACTTTGGAAAGAATGCCTACTGCCGAAACAGGACAAGCTGCTGCCGAAACAGAACAAACTCCTGCCGAAGCAGAACGAGGAGATATTGAGGAAGCTGGTTCTGACGATGATTACCATATCACGGTACCGAGCAAGCCTAGTCATTTGGACTTCGGGAAGTCGACTATTTCCAAGGCGGATTTCTCCAAGATGGTGAAGGCGGGCTATTTTAGAGAAGATGAGAAGAAGCTACTTCGGTTCGGGGGAGAGGAGACTACCCCGAAGCCAGAAAAGGATGAAATAGTTATTTTCAAGAGTTTTTTGAAGGCTGGGCTAAGATTTCCCTTGAATAGGATGATTTCTGATGTGCTGCAAAGGTTTGGGATCTATTTTCACCAGTTGACCCCCAACGCCATCGTCAGGCTTAGCGTTTATATCTGGGCTCTCCGAAGCCAGGCGGTGGAGCCGTTTGCCGACAGCTTCTGTCGAGTACACGAGCTGCATTACCAGACTAAGGCCAGAAAGGATGGGTTGCACGAAAATTTTGGTTGTTACAATTTTGCCTATCGGAAGACCACAAAATTTCCTGTGATCAGCTACCGGAGCAAATGGCCGGCAGGCTGGAAGTCAGAATGGTATTATGTCAAAGTTGATGAAGACAGGGAGAAGCTAGTACAGAGCCCTCTTGAACTGATCTTCGGAGAAACAAGACCCCGCTGCAAAATGACAACCGAAGGTCCAACTTGGGCCGCACTGGCCGAATTCAAAATTATTGCAGAACACATTGGCACTAGAGATCTAGTGCAGGAATTTCTGGCCTTCAGAGTATTTCCGACCATGAAGGAGTGGACCATGCCGAAGCTTAAAGGAGAAAAGAAAGAAGAGGAGCTTGTCCGACTATCCTATTATTATAAGTTTAAGAAATACTTTAAAACTCCCTGTCAAGAATGGCTTGATACAATTGAAGTAATGAGTAATGAAATCCTTGGAAATTACTCCAAAAAAGAGGACCAGCTGATGACAGCAGCCTTTGGCACTCGGCCGAAGCGAAGGCTGAACAGGGTGCTCGATGCCATAGGTTTTGAATATGCTGATTATGATCGCCTGGGCGGAGATGCTGGAGGCCCAAAGCGAAGAAGAATTTCCGGCGCTGCTGATGAAGAGGTCGCCAAGATGACCAAAAAGAAAAGGGGAGATTCTGAAAAACTTATCCCTGAAGAATTGAATCCTGAGCCGAAGGTGGCCACTAGAGGAAAGAGGAAAACTGCGTCTCCAGAACCAAGATCGTTGGTTCGAGAAGATGATACTCCTGCAACGCCTTCTGCTGTTGAAGTAGAAGAGATTATGAAGGTAATGACTGAACCCTTGCCTGTGAAGCTAAGTCCGCTGGCATTGGAACTGACGAAGTTTTTTCAGAAGGACAAAGCAGCTTCAGCAGAAGAAGGTCCTGCACTACCGAAAAAACGAAGAATTATTCAAATAGCAAATGTAATTCATGGGACACCGCTGCCGACACCGGCATCAAGAATTGTTATTGGCCAGACTGCCGAAGCTAAGGGCGCCACAGCCGAAACCACCACCGGAGCGGAGACCTCCGAAGCTGAAACTGGCGCAGCCGAAGCTGCCAGAGTTGAAACTGAAGTCACAGAAGATCTGAACCTGGACAAGACACTTGAAGTTATTGATAACATACTCTTGAAAATGACTGAGGAAGAATCTGCTGTGGCCGCGGCGAGCACAGGTACTGAAAAGGGGAAAAAACAAGCTGAAGACATTTTGGAGGGTGAAGATTTTGAATTTCAAGATCTACTTGGGCAAGAGCTAACAGACGCTGAAAAAGCGGAGCTTAGAAGATGTGCCATAGCCTGCGGATATAAGCCAGGGGCAACACTATTTGGTGGGGTTAATGAAAGAAAACTGAGGTGCCTTCGAAACCGCAGCAAAGCTAAAATTGTTAGAATTCTCTGCAAAAACATTGGCTTGCCGAAGCTGGAAGTGGACCTCTGCCGCTACCAACGGCACCATATCGCCGGAAGTTTGCTTTATGCTAACTTGAAGGTAACAAATATTTTTGTTATTTTATTATTATTATTTTTAGGTTGTTTTCTAACGAAGATCGTTTCGACAGAGCATACTGTTAAGTAAAGTTCTAAAAATGCAACAAGATCTCGAAGAAGAGAAGAACAAAGCCGTCATTCAAAGTTTGGCTGAAAAGGTTGAAAACTACGAAGCTGATTTGAAGAAGAAGGATTTCACCATCCAAGATCTTGAAATGATGGTCAAAGAGCACGAAGGTGCATTAGAAAAGAAAGATTTTGTTATTCAGACCATGGAGGGTTCTTTGGCTGAAGTCCAAACTGAGAATGACAACTTGAAGAATGAACTGCTCCAACAGTCAGAAAAATTTGAGCAAGAAAAGAAATATCTCGAAGCAAGGCTGAAAACTAAGATGGATAAAAATTCGATTTTGCAGAAATCCTTTAAAGAACTTCAAGAGAAATGCCTTAGCTTCGGCAGCCGATGCATGCAACGGCTGAAGGATGTGTTCCATTCTGTCGGAGCTAGCTCTGCAAAATTTACACCTTCAGCTGATAATCTGCCCAGCACATTAGAATATATTGAAGGCAAGGTTGATGCCCTTGACGAAGTTATTGGTGGGCACGCCGACTTCTGCGCCCTGGTAGCTTCTCGGGGCACAGCCACCGCTTTTCTGAAGGCTGGCTGCACGCATGGAAATATTGTGAACATACCAAACTTCAGCTTGTCAGCATCAGATCTGATAAATATCCCAAGCCTAGCCCAAAGCATCGGGAATAGATTCATGACCCAGATCTGGGTAAGTGGCGGGCGAAAGATGGCGGGTGACGAAGCTCGAAGTCATCTTAAGCCGGTAAGAAACTTATTTTTGTTACGTTTACCTTCTCCTTGAAACTTGCACCTTTCTTATTTTGTTGTTTGATGTACGCAGGATGACGAAGCTGAAGTTTGACAAAGTTGAAGTTTGTCGAAGCCTAGCCTGAAGCCTGACAATTGTTTACAATGTACTGTCCTGCAAAAATTCTGGAGAAGCTTTTGTAATATAGTTATAGAACAACTTATGTAAATTTGTACATACCTTGTTATATATTTTATTTCTGCTGTCTGCGTACAATCTGCTTTGCTGTGGATGAAACTTCTCTTTTGAGCCGAAAGCGAAAAAACACCTTCCCTTCTTTTCGTACACAACGAAGCATAAAAATTTTCCTTCGAGCTTTTCCTCATCGCCGAAGCATCTGTGTTTTTATGCGGTATAATGATGATTCTATGTATGTCTAAATGCATGTTTATGAATGCAAATGACATGATGAGATGCATTGTGCAAATGAATATCAAAATACATAATCATAGTCCTTCAGTGTTGACTTTTCGGTGTAAGCCTCCCTTAGAAGCTTCTTCGCCTTTTACTTTCAGCGGAATCAGCATTGACTTTTCGCTGTATGCCTCCCTTAGGAGCTTCTTCGCCTTTTACTTTCAGCGGAATCAGCGTTTATTTTTCGCTGTAAGCTCCGCATTCCCTTAGGAACGACTTTTGAGCTTCTCCCTGTTTCCTTTTCTTTTCCTTTTGTATTTACATTTACATTTTTTGGGGGATATCACTCTCATAAAATTGAAATAAGGAAAATTACATGTTGTGGCCCCATTAAAAACCTTTCTCCCCCTTTGGAAAGGAAAAGGGTGCCACGAAAAAGAATAAAAAATTACATCAAGCTAAATATAATATCGTCGAAGCTCATCCGCATTCCATGATCTGGGAATGTCGTTGCCGTCCATATCCTTCAATCTGTAGGAACCGGGTCTTGACGAAGATACTACCAAAAAGGGGCCTTCCCACTTTAGCTGTAACTTGCCTGCTGTCTCAGGATTGGCTACTCTTCGAAGTACCAAGTGTCCTGGTTCAATGTTCTTCAACTTGACTTTTCTGTCACGCCATTTTATTGTTTCAGCTTGATATTTATTGATGTTTTCCACAGCTTGAAGTCTGATCCCTTCAATAGCATCTTTTTCTACAGAACAATCAGCTTCGTCTTTGCCTTCTGCCGAAGCTACTGTCCTTATTGATCCTGCTTTAGCCTCTTCTGGGGTTATTGCTTCGTCACCGAACAATAATTTAAAGGGCGTAAAACCTGTTGACCTTGACATGGTTGTATTATGGCTCCATACCACTTTGATTAGCTCGTCAGGCCATTTTCCCCTAGGCTGGTTGAAGATTGACTTCATTATTCCTGTCATTATGATCCCATTAGCTCTTTCGATAAGTCCATTTGACTCTGGGTGTCGAACTGATGCAAAATGGATCTTCGTGCCAATTCGATCACAAAATTCTCTGAAGGCTTCAGAATCAAACTGTGTTCCATTGTCCACAGTAATGGCCTTCGGCACTCCGAAGCGACAAACAATGTTCTGCCAGAAAAACTTTTGAATAGTAAATGAAGTTATTGTGGCTAAGGGCTTTGCCTCGATCCATTTGGAAAAATACTCCACTGCCACTACCACATATCTTAAATTCCCCTGTGCTGGTGGTAATGGGCCTAGCAAATCAAGGCCCCACCTCTGCAATGGCCAAGTGGGTTGTATTAATTGAGTTAAAGACGAAGGTTGTTTTTGATCCCTTGCACATTTCTGACAACCTTCACACTTTTGGACTATATCCGCTGCATCCGAAGCTGCCTTTGGCCAATAAAATCCTTGGCGAAAAACTTTCCCAAGCAAGGGCCTAGACCCAATGTGAGATCCACACAGGCCTGCATGTATTTCCTTCATTAATTCTATACCTTCAGATCTGGATAAACACTTGAGCAATGGGGAACAGACCCCACGCTTGTATAACTCCCCTTCTATTGTGATATATGGTCGAGCTCTTGCCTCTATTCTCCTGTTATAAGCTTCGTCGTCTGAAAGAAAATTACCCTGAAGGAAAGAAACAATCTCAGTTCTCCAATCCTCACTATAAACAGGGGATATATTAAGGATTGCTCTTTCAAGAAGCTCGACCGAAGGTGCTTTTATTGTTTCGAAAAATACTTCCGAAGGTATGGGCAGCCCCTGGGCTGCTGACTTGGCCAATAGATCAGCGTATTCATTTTCTCCACGAGGAATATTTTTGACAGAGAAACCTTCGAAGGAAGCCTCAATCCTTCAGACTGTATCTAGATACTTTTCAAGCTTCGGGTCTCTTGCTTTATAGCTCTTGTCAACATGACCAGAAATAACTTGAGAGTCAGTTTTAAGAATGGCCCTTCTGATTCCCATTGCCTTCAACTTCCGAAGACCCAAGAGCAGAGCTTCATACTCAGCGATATTATTTGTGCAACTAAAATCAAGTCGTGCCGCATAACAAGTTTTAATTTTGGAAGGTGAAACCAACACAGCAGCCGCTCCTGCTCCGAAAGTTCCCCAAGACCCATCGCAAAACACTGTACATGCTTCGGCATCTTTATTTGTTTCTTCCTCCTGAGCCCCTGGCGTCTAGTCAGCAATGAAGTCTGCTAACGCCTGGGACAGAATCGAGGACCTATGAACATAATCAATACAAAATTCATTGAGCTCTGCAGCCCATTTTCCAATCCTTCCAGTAGCTTCTCTGTTTCTCGTAATATCCTTCAGAGGTTGTGAAGAAGGAACAATTATGTTATAAGCTTGAAAATAATGCCGAAGCTTCCTCGAGGCCATCAAAACAGCAAACAGTACCTTCTCCAATTCTGTATAATTTTTCTTTGATAAACTAAGAACCTCGGATACGAAATATATCGGGGCCTGCTTCTTAACTTGGCCTTCAAGCTTCTCCTGGACAAGTGCCGCACTTACCGCTGAGTGCGAAGCTGCCACATATAATAACAAAGGAGCCCCTGGCGTTGGTGGAGTTAATGTTGTAAGATCTATCAAATATTGCTTCAGCTCTTCGAAGGCTTTCTGCTGAATTGGTCCCCATTGAAAGAGTTCGGCTGACTTCAGCACTTCGAAGAATGGTAAGTTTCTCTCTGCCGATCTGGATATTAATCTGTTGAGAGATGCCAGCCTTCCTGTCAATCTTTGAGCCCCCTTTTTTGTGCTTGGTGGTTCCATTCGAAGTATAGCTTCGATTTTACTTGGATTAGCCTCAATTCCCTTTGTTGAAACTAGGCAACCAAGAAATTTCCCCTTTTTTACTCTGAAGACACATTTTTCTGGATTCAGCTTTAAACCAGCCTGTCTAAAATTAGCGAATGTCTCCTGTAAATCAGCAATGTGGTTATCTTGCTTCGTGCTTTTTACAATAATGTCATCAACATAAGTTAGTACATTCCTGCCTATCTGAGAATGGAGAACCTTCGTTGTCATTCTGCTGAAGCTTCCTCCAGCATTTTTAAGCCCCTCAGGCATTCGAAGGTAGCAATATGTCCCGCTAGGGGTTATGAAACTGGTTTTCGGTTCATCCTGCTTCTTCATCCAGATTTGATGATAGCCTGAATAGCAATCCAGCAAACTCATAAGCTCTGATGAAGCTGCTGCATCGACTAAGGAATCTATCCTTGGCAATGGAAACTCGTCCTTCGGACAAGCCTTATTGAGGTCAGTAAAATCAATACACATTCTCCATTTACCATTGGCCTTCTTCACCATAACAGTGTTAGCCAACCATTCTGGGTATTTCACCTCTCTAATAACTCCAGCACTGAGGAGTCTTTTCACTTCATTCTGAGCACCTTCGTCCTTGTCATCGGACATCTTCCGAAGCCTCTGCTTTCTAGGTCTGAAGGATGGATCGACATTGAGTGAATGCTCAATAACATCCTTGTTAACTCCACAAAGATCATTAGCTGACCAGGCAAAAACATCTTTATTGTTGAACAGAAACCTTATCAAGGTTTTTTCCTGCTCTTCAGACAATTGAGATCCCAATAGCACCTTCTGATCTGCTATATCCTCACATAAGAGCATGGGCTTCGGCTGGTCAGCTGAAGCAGCTTTTTCCCTTCTGAACTTGTATTGCTCATAGGCCTCAGCTCCATCTATGTTATGGATTGCTCTTGAATCTGTCCAATTTCCTTCAGCCCTTCTGGCGGCTTCCTAACTTCCATGAATAGCAATAGGCCCTTGGTCGGAAGGTATCTTCATGCAGAGGTAAGCTGGGTGAAGAATTGCTTCGAAGGCATTGAGAGTACCGCGATCAATGATAGCATTGTAAGGATACTCCATGTCAACAAAATCAAACACAATTTGCTCAGTCCTTGTGTTGTTAACAAATCCGAAGGTTACTGGCATGGTGATCTTCCCAAGTGCTACAATTTGCTGTCCTCCGAAGCCACAAAGAGGGTGTGTAGCATCATGGATCTTGTCTTCGGGCTCTTGCATTTGTCTGAAAGCTTTAGCAAATATGATATCAGCTGCGCTGCCTGTGTCAACCAAGACATTATGGACCAGAAATCCTTTGATCACACAAGAGATAACCATAGCATCATTGTGTGGGTAATCCTTGAGTTGAAGATCCTCTTGGGAGAAGGTAATTGGAATGTGAGACCATCTTGACTTGATGAAGGGTCCTTGCACCCCAACATGCTGTACCCTTCTCTGTGCTTCTTTCTTCTGCTTTTTGTTGGCTGGCTCTGAGCATGAACCACCTGTTATCGGGAGCACCAGCTTCGGGGCCGAAGCAGCTCCAGCTTGATCGTTCAACGAAGCCATCAGCTCAAAAAAGTGGAAGTGTGTTGACCGGAGGTGGGCGCCAATGTTGGGGACTTGTTCTCAAATGCTATGAATCAAGAACAAGGCAACATGATGATGTTAAACATTAAATATCCTTCGTCCGCTGAAGCATTATTTCCTTAAGGGTTTAATGAACTTCGGACGAAGGGTGTGAACATAATATTACGAAGGTGGCAAAAATAACATAAAACGATGTAAAATGTAAAACATTAAAGATAGATATGTTAGAGATAAATGATATCATCCATACATTTACTTTTAATACAATGATTAAGGTATAATTATACCTTCGCCTTGACAAGTAATAATTCCCGAATTATGCTTTTGCAATTACCGGAATGCGTGAACAGTAAAGGAATACTGTTCACTATTTATAGGCACAAGACACAGCCTGTGAACAATTAAAATCATACCCCTCATAAAAGTTTACAACATCGACTCAAACTCTTATGGACTAAAAGGTCATTCTATCTTTAAGTCGGTTTGTAATTCCAAAGCTTCATGGTCAGCACCCTTCGGCATTACGTACAGACGACTTCAACCGAAGCTATTTCCTCCTACAGGACCTTCGACGACGAAGCATGGTCCCAACACTAGTGATTAGTGTGTACCGTGAAGGAATATTGTATTCAAGATACAACTTAATATGTTTCTATTATGTAACTGCATAATCATGACATCACATAAGCATTCATATACATGTATTGTCATGTATAGAACACGAGGAAGAAACTGTGGTTGAAGAAGTTGTCTCCCAAGCTGAAAATCCTCCAGCCGAGAACAACTTCTACTTCAACATCTGTGGAGTGGACCCTGAACCTCCTGCAACATAAGGCAAGCCCCGATGCATTATCCCTTTTCCTTGATGTTTTAAAAACTTTATCACCTTATATGATGCATTAGGTGGTAGGAGTTGTGTGCTAAACAATTGATGCATTCCCTTCCTTGGAAAACTAATTACCATTCCTTGTTACCTGATTTACTTAAAGTTTTCTGATGCTTAGCCTTGCTTTAGAGAACAAAATGTTTTGTTTTAAACAAAAAGGTGATGCTTCATATGAGATAGGGATTTTTACAAAGAAAAGAATGATGATGGTGGATGCAACACGGCCGTGATGGGTTCAACATTTGAAAAGATGTACCTCTGCCAGGTACCAAGCTCTGGGTTATCAATGATAAGATGAGACCGGGTGGGTGACTTGTGAAAGGGAAATAGGGTTAACCTTTTTTCCTATTATTAATTTTGGTGGTTGATAGTCAACACAAACAAATGGACTAACTAGTTTGCTCTAGAACTCATGTATTACAAGTGCATAAGGTTCAACACAAACCAATAAAAGATTCAAGTTAGGGACCAATTTGAAATGGAGCAAAGACTTGAGTGTGCTGTGGATTGGCGCACCAGACTGTCCGGTGTGCCATCGGACAGTGTCTGGTGCACCAAAACCGTACAAGTGACAATCAGCCACTCTCAGGAAAACGAAGGCGCGCTCCGCTATAATTCACCGGACTATCCGGTGTGCCACCGGACTATCCGGTGAGTCAGCGGGCAACGGCTACCCAGCACCAACGGTCGACTCTGCAAAGTGCTACAATGCGCGAACAGTGCGCGGCAGAAGTCAGAGCAGAAAGTCAGAGGGGCACCGGACTGTCCGGTGCCGCAAGAAGACAAAGCTCCAACGGTCGACCGAGCTCCAAACCCTAATGGTTGGGTGACATGGCAGCTTACCGGACAGTGAATAGGACCTGTCCGGTGGCACACCGGACTGTCCGGTGTGCCCATCGCCAGCAGCCTCCCCAACGGCTACCTTGGTGGTTGAGGGCTATGAATACCCCCCAACCACCACAACTCCAAGCATCCAAGTTTTCTGAACATCACATTCAATACAAGAGCTCTAGCATTCACTCCAAGACACAATACAAAAGATCAAATCCTCTCCTAGTCCTAAATTCACTCCAAACACTTAGTGGCTTGTGAGAGAGAGATTTTTGTGTTCATTTGAGTTCTTGTCGCTTGGATTGCCTTTCTTCTTTCTCACTCTTGTTCTCAAGTGACATGTAATCGGAGCAAGAGACACCTAAGTGTGTGGTGGTCCTTGTGGGGTCTAAGTGACCCATTTGATTAAGGAGAAGGCTCACTCGGTCTAAGTGACTGTTTGAAAGAGGGAAAGGGTTGAAAGAGACCCAGTCTTTGTGACCACCTCAATGGGGATTAGGTTCCTTGGAACCAAACCTCGGTAAAACAAATCACCATGTTCACTCGCTTTATTTCTTGGTTGATTTGTTTTTCCTCTCTTTCCGACTTGAATTAAATTCTAATGCTAACCCCAGCTTGTATTGTGTGTTTAAAGTTGTAAATTTCAGATTACTCCTATTCACCCCTCTAGGCAACTTTCAACATGCACGAGAAGGAAGTCTCGGTGTAGTGTCTCTGTCTGAGTCGCTTAAGGACCGAACCGATGTAGGCTTGATGATCGAGGACCTTTTAACTAGCCACATGCCTCATCATGGGTAAGCTTTGCCTCGGTTAGACCAATACCAGAAAGGCCACCACACAATGAGAGTGGAGAGATGGCGAGAGTAGCATGTACCCTCCGTGGCAAGAGGCTGGACGATGGAGTATCTATGCTCTCGGTTGGCGTGAACCCATTCTGGTCTTGAGAAACTCGGTGGCGAGTTGACATATGCAAGGGTTAAGTGCTACATATGTCGTGTGGTTGGAGATCCCCATCTGGGTATTAATTGATTCAGATCGCCGTTACTTCTCGGACATGAAGACTTGGTCACTGACTTACACGTAGCAATCAAGTGAACTAAAGGGTTGATAAAAGACGGCTAGCATAGGCCAAGTGTTTGATCTAGAATATAAAGAACTCTAGATGCAGGTAACTACTTAACCTGATAATAAAAATGGATTTTTAAGGATCCACTCATAGTAAGCTTTTCTACAAACAGAGTCTTTGAATCTTGATAAGCTTTACCTTGATTCCCAAAAGGCCAGCATATCCTTGAGAGTCTTTTTCCTTTGACGGGTAAGACTTGCGAAAGTACACTCTGTACTCAGGGTTTTGGAACCCATGTTGTTGTAGGTGATGAAACAGCTGAGTTCTATTGTTTCTGCTCCAAGGTGGTGCCCAAGCAGGAGGAAGAACACTAAAACTTATTTGGTGAGGGCATTTTGCCTCCCGGTAATGTAATAAGTTCCGCACTCAAATACCCGGTTATGTAATAACTACTCTTTCTATATTTTGGTATGAATGTAAATTATATTATTGTAATCCTTTCCACTCATTCTCTACTCCAATTGTGTGTAATGTCTGCGTGATGGGTTAAGCGCTCTTGGGCGATATGATGGAGATACAGATAACCAAACTTGCCGAGTCATTATGCACACCTGCATGACTGTCTGAGGTCCTAAGGACAAGGACATATGTTGATGGGCCTAATACCTTGCGAGGTTCCGTCACATTTCCAATGAGTGAGATGGCTCCTCGAGCGCCGGTGAAGGCACAAAAATCTCCTCTATCGCTAAGGATTTCATCAAAAGCTTTGGCTTCGCCACTGATCCATCTGATAACTGCGTCAGGATCACCATGAATAAAGTTTTGCTCAGTAGAGAATGCGCCAACCTTAGAAAAACTATTTTTCAGTTTGTTACAACATTCCATAGCAACGTTGTAGCACTCCTCTTTTGACTGACGAAGCTCCTCAACATTCTTTTGAACTCTCAACCGTTCGGTATCAAATATCTCGTGTTTTGGTTGTTCGACTTCGGATCTGTGCAATCTCACTTGAATAGATAGGACATATTCTAAATCAGCAATACGCTTCGCATCTACTTCTTTCTTCTTCTCCAATTTTTCTATTTTTTGTTCCACTTCAGGAAGGCTAGCCAATCTAGCTTCGCTAGACTTTAACCTCTTAACTAAGGAAAGCAAGATCTTGTCCTTCTCAAGGGCCTCATTCTGAAGCGTTATGACCTCCGAACGTAGGTTTCCCAAGGCTATCCGAGTGATTTTATCTTCTGCATCTTTCTAGGCCTTTAAAGCCTTGCTAAGGATAAGACCCTAACAAACAAAAAACATAAAAATGATAATAATAAGTATTACCACAAACATGACTAACAAAAATCAATAAATACAAAAACAAGAACATGCAAACCTTCAAGCTGTTATAAGCAAGGCTATCTGCAAGTTGATCCTTTGGCATTACAGATAGGCCAAGTTCAATTTTATCCATTATCTCACGACAAACGTCTGTCTCTTTATTGTCCGGTAGGCAATAAAGGTAATCATCTTCGTCAATTCCTCCATATACTAAGGACACTCAGAGATATTTCAGGTCCTTTGCATAGTACTGCACTTCGGCAATTTGCTCTTCCGATAATTGTTTCCCTGAAGTATGGCGAATAATATATCCCAAATCGTCTCGAGAAGATGCTTTGGGTATAGGCGATGTTAGCTTCTCCAAAAGACCTTCCTTTGCTTTCTCCACTGGCTTAGTTCCCCAAGGTTCAACTTCAATGCAGGTAGGAGCACTTGCAGTAGCTACTTCTCCCAATTCTTCAATCATGTCCTTGGAAGCCTTTATAGAAGCAGGAGTTGGCACCTTCGAAGATTTCAGAATAGCGTCCATGTAACACCCAACTGGTGGATAATGGAAGAAAAGGATTAATCTTCGTATATTTATGACCCTCTACTTATTAGAACATCTGAATAATCATATTTAAAGTAAATAATTAACTAATGACACATAAATAATTTATACATCATGTTGGAGTTTATTTGTTTGTGCATTTAATAATAATAATAATAACAATAATAATAATAATATATTAATGTCCATATTGGGATTTAAGACCTAATTTGAAATCTAGAATTTGAAAATGGCATAGAAAAGGAAAGGAAAATAAAATACACTAGAAAGAATATATATATATATATAAATAAATAAACCTTTTCAAACTGGTATTTTAATTTGTGCATTTAATCTAAGTATGAATTTCACAACAAAATTTGAATTCAAATTTGAAATCTAAAAATAAAAGAAAAGGAAATAGAAAAGAAAAAGGAGAAGAAAAAGAAAAAAAGCCACATGGGCCCAATTAGATCTCATCGACCCTACTGGCCTTGCGCTCGCCCTTAGCCCATCTACCGCTGAGGCGGTTATCCAGCCTCGGGGCTACTCTGATAGGTGGACCCTATCGGTCAGCGTCGGCCACGCTGATCGGGTCGCCCATGCCGCATGCGTCGCTGACACTTAGGTGCCCCTGTCATCCTATTCTCCTCGTCGTAACAGAACCGCGGACATGACGCAGCCGCCATGGCTACTACTCGGAGATACCCTTTCGGTCTGGAAAACTTGCACAAGAGCCCCTCTATTTTTAGGATATCAACCCGCCGTCCAACTTAATTAGAAAATAATCACATCGGTGCCCTGGATTTTACAGTGAAGCCCCTGTAGAACTTCTGAATTATGCGCGCAGTCCAGAAAACCCGTAAATGGCATAGAAAAATATAGAAAATGATTTTTAGTATTAAAATAATTCTAGAAAATTGTTTAATTCTTAGAAAATTCATTTTAACTCCTTTTTGATCCATTCCAGTTGCATTAATTTTGTATTAATATTGTTTATCACCTAGTAACTTTGTTTTACCACGAAATGTAGATTAAAATTAATCAATTAGTTTATTCTATACCGACGACATAAAAACTTCGGAAAATCATAACTGGTTATCCGTAACTCTGAATTTAGTGATTCTCGAACCTACGATCTCGTTACAATGTGTAGACTATTATTATGCATTCTGTTATCATGTTTGGTGTGATGTTAATTTCCCCTATTCCATGTTTCTTTGTGTTGCTACGAGTAGACGAGCAAGTGACCGAGGACCCTGGTACCCAGCAGGTGGAAAATACTGAGTAGGAACTCATTGAAGGCAAGTTGTGCTCTTGACCACTTTTATTTACCCAATAATGTTCTCTATAATCATTTTGGCATGCTTAGGCTTAATTTTGATGGGACCCAATAGGTCACACTAGTTTGGTCATCTTTACACCTTGCTTACCCCTGAACTTTTGGGTAGTCTTTGCTATTGCTATATGCGGTTTTGGGTGTTAAGATAATTATTACACATGGTCATGCTTTATTATTATTGTTCTATTAAGTTCATGATGAGACTATTATGTTAATTGGAACATGGAGCTTAACTTGAGAAACACGTGCCACCACAAGGCTGGAATGGGACACCCTTGGCTTATTAATTAGGAAAGCTAGTGGAGGTCTACCTTACCTGAAAGGGGCAAGGGAAGTAGGGGAGTTGTCGATGTAGGGAGGTTCTTGGGTTGATTTTGCTGCGATGGCTTTTCACACGGGGGATTCCTGCATTGCGCTCCCTAGAAACTGTTGAGGGTTTTCTGAAGCTAGTGCAACTTTGTAAAGGCCTCGTAGTGTTACCCTAGCTCGCTTCGTTGGTAGAGGTGTATGGGGTCCAATCAACCCTGTGGCAAATGGGTAACATGACTTGTGGGTAAAGGGTACAACCTCTACAGAGTGTAAAACTGGTATACTAGCCATGCTCGCGGTCATGAGCATCTTAGGACTCTCGCATGATTAACTTATGAAACTAAACTCAATTTGTCATTTGCATCGTATTGTGGTTTTATTATTAATTTTGATCTATTATTACTCTAGTTTGGTATATACTTACATTTAGTAACTGCTAATAAAATTTGGACCAACTTATTAAAAGAAATGCTCAACTTTAATCCTTATTTATTGATCAGTCTTACACTTCACATGATCTCCCACCATTGGTGAGTTCATGCACAATATTCCCCACAACTTGTTGAGCTATGATCTTTTGTGAGCTCACCCTTGCGATATATAAACCCCCCACAGGTGAAGAGCAGATAGTCCAGGAGGAGGTCTACAATGAGGAGTATGAGCTTAACTAGGTGGTGTCTCCCTGTCAGCTTGATGGCGCCAAGGAAAAAATTATTAGTTCGTTTTATTGTTATCATTTATTTTTATTAGATACTTCCGCTATGTAATAATATTTGTGACATTTATCTCTATACACTTGGTCATTATATGTGTTGTTCTTCGTTGGCACACATATGAGACACACCCGGCTTTACCCCTTAAATCTGGGTGTGACAGAAGTGGTTTCAGAGGAAATGTTGACTATAAGACGAATCCTAGATAGAACTGGACAAAACCCTTACCTACTTACCTTTACTCTGTTTCTTTCTATACTTATCTTGATCCTGTCTCACCTTTTGTTGTTCTACTCTGACTACTCTTACCTTTTCTAATCTAGAAAGACAAGAAGGATTTCACACCTTGTAATCCTACAACTACAAACTCGCTAGAGAGATAGCAGACCTAAGACAAAAAATATATATATATACATATTTTCTCTATCCAATTGTTTGGATGGTTGTTCTGATGAGAAATGCTTGATTTGCTTCTTTGATTGACTAAAATAGTATAGCAGGGCATTCTAGCATGTACCACCATAAGGTAATGTATTAGTATTAGTAGGTGACACACTAATCTACTTAGCTATTAAGACCCCAAAAGATCAATACTAGATGGTCAATACCATGTGTTTCTTACCAGATGGTATATATAGGGCATTCTATCTATAGAGCATTCTATACAATATGGTATATGTATAGGGCATTCTATTTTACCATGTGTTTCTAACCCAGATGGTCAATAACTGGAAGGGAGGCGGAAATGATCTACCTGCCAACCACCATAGCAGGAGGATTGTTAACCAACCAAAACTAGAAACGAATCCTCCGAACCCTCCACCGGTTGGGACAGATCTAGTGGTTGCCGCTCAAATGCAGCAGCTGCAGTAGATGGCAAACACAATGACTGAAATGCAAGCTCAGATGTGGCAAGAACACCAAGAGATGCGCTAGGAATGACAGGAAATGCGACAGGAGATGAGACAAGAACAACTAGAACAGCACCAACAACCACCACTACCTCCACCACCAACACTAGCTCCACCCCAGGATAAGCACCAGGAATTCATGAGTCACAAGACGCCCACATTTTCCAGCTCTCTAGATCCTCTGAATGCCGATGATTGGCTGAAGTTAGTGGAGAAGATTCTCAATCTCGCTGTTGGAACTTGCTAATCCGTGGACAGCAAGCTCAACTGATTGGAAAAAATGGAAAACATTTTGATGCCGACACACACAAAGTATTAGGGCAACAATGTTTTTTCTCCGTCCCCCGAACTGACACAGTGCGGGGGTATTTATAGGTAACTGAGGGACCACCGGGACCTGCCAAGGACAATTAGACCCTCAGTTACCTAGTTTATCCCCAGAATATTCACTCCTGGGGGGTTACAGCGGGTCATTACAACATGCTTTATTACAGACGTGGCCCGACCTGCTCTACCCACACGGCGGTCTACGGGCGGGGCCTACAATATGGGCCGGATTGTACATGGGCCCCTTTTTACATAGATGAAGGTCAAGACATATGATCTTCGAAGTCTTGATCGTCGGAGCCCTAAGCCTTTAATGGTCTTCGCTCCGGCTCACCAGGGCGAAGGGAGTACTTGAGCCATCGCATGGTCGTCATCCTTAGGTTCAGCTTGCGGGGCTCAATCTTGAGGTCCTTCGGTCTTGAATATGTTGATGTGGGAATCGGCGAGCGAGGGGGACGTGTTCGCCTTTGTCCCAACATTTGCCCTCCGAGGGGCCAGTCAACTAAGTCAGCTTGTGCCGAAGACTGTCGTAATATGGTGAAGACGCTGCCCTCGCTCGAAATGGTCCCGCGGGGGTTTTTGAAATGTGACTGTTGATGGGATGTGTTACTGTGGGACTATTGGTTTCCCGAGGCGCCGCTCCGCGCCTATAAAAAGCTGGGCTTGGCTGAGGCTTTTTACCTGGTCGAGCTCGCGCTGTCAAAACCCTAGTTTTTCATCTACTTGCCTGCCCTCTTTGCTCTCGCTCCGCCAGTGATCTGGCTTGCATCAAGCAAACCGCACGCCACCGCCGATGGTATGTGACCATGCCATCCTCTTCTTCGTCCGCTGCGAGCGCGTCACCGGCTAAGCCATCGTCTGAGAAGACGTTGAGCAGTTCAGCGGTGGTAGACCTACAGCCTGGCCACATAGTCGAGTTTGGGACCTCGAGGATATTTTCGGGCCGTGTGCTGGAGATGCAATGGCTAGGTTATTTTGGGAATGGTGTCGGGCCTGCTCTAGGGGCTGAAGATGTCCCTGAGCTAGAGGGTGAGTTGGTCATTTTTGAAGCTTTTTTGTTGCTGGTCTTCGCCTGTCGGCGCATCGGTTTGTAGTCAAGGTTCTTCGAAGATTTGAAGTACAAATTCACCAATTGACACCAAATGCCATGGCGGCGCTCGCGAAGTATGTCTGGGTTGTTTCCTCATACGGCGGGCATCTGTAGAGGTCTTCAGAAAGAATTATTGTCTACACTAGCAGAAAAGGAAAATTGGTGATAAGATTGCTCAGTTTGGATCATGCGCTTTTACGCTGATGACTAGGAAGACCTCAGCTGAAGTTATTGAGATTGTCCCATGTGCCAAAAATAAGTGGGGCAATTGATGGGAATTTTGGTTTTATGTGGCTCCTAGGGATGTCAAAGGGTTGCCGAGTTTGCCCCCTGCAATCCTGTGCTCGCATTGCTATGTGGCATTTCCACATTTTGAGGTGACAGAAGAAGATCGAGACAAGGGGGCCCTTCGATGCAGCCCGCTTGAGTAGTGGGCATGATTTGGTCGAGGAGTTTATTGCCTGTGGGGTGTGGCCCCTGGCGCATGGTTGGGCATTGGGCGAGATTACCCCTGTCAAATGCTGACTTTGGGTGGCCAACTGGTGCGAAGTCCAGCCTTCACCGTGGACCTACGCGACTGAGATGTGGCTGCATTTATGTGTGAAGTCAAGGCCGAAGCCATCAAGATCATCAGTAAATACACGCCGAAGACAGAAACATTGAGGAGTTGGGATATCCGCGGTTCCAACGTCAGGTTGAACCGTGTGTTTGAACTGAATAATTTGCCATATGGTCCATACCCAGAGGGAGACTCCGGCGACACCGCTGATCTTCGAGGGAAGCAAGTGAAGCCCTCGGCCGATGAAGGCCCCTCAAGGGATATGGCTCCAGTTGCGGCTCTCCGAAAGAGAAAATTAGGTACGGCAGATGAAGAGTTGGGGTTGAGGGAAACTGGACATTTTTTGAGGAATTGCTGGAAACGTGCATGGCTCCGGGGGAATTGATGTCTTCGCCCGAGCTCCAGGAAACCTCTTTGAGAATGCTGAAGGTTACCGGGGGTCGATGGCCTAGGAATAATCCGATACCCTGGGCAGCTGGCGAAGATTTTTTACGTCTCAATTGGCTCGTGACCTAAAGATTTTTCCTTACGGAAGGAATATTGGTGTTGTTGTGTCCGCAGTGATGGAGAAATATCGTCAGGATGCACAACGAAAGAAGCGTCGGGCTCCCGTCAGGCTGGTGGACCCAGCACGAAGGCTGCCACACCGGCTGCCGCGATGCCTCTGCATGCTGCGCCTGCTACTGCGCCAAGGCCACCTTCGCCACCACACATTGTTGAGATGGCGGTGACAGGAACCGATGAAGCCGCCATGGAGTTGTTTGTGGATGACTACCTGGTGGGCGGGGTCACCATGTTTGATGCTCAGATGGGGCTGCCGCCTTCGAGTGAGTTGTTTGGTTTTTCGTGGGTTAAGAGGGTCCATGTTTCTGACTTGGCTATGATGTAGGGGTGGAGTCTAGCCAACTTGCGGTTGTGCCATCAGCATCGGCTTGGTGGTCGCGGTGAAGGGCGACATGGGGACTTCGAGGGACCCATGGTCGAGGTTCTGCGCCGTCGTCGGGGGCGGGGGCGAGATCGCCTCTGCCACTGCTGCTGCTGGTGTGGCTGCGTCAGCCGTGCAGCAACTGAAATTTGTGAGTGTGATTAGTGCTTGTGGGTGCATGGTGTCCCTTGGTCTGTTCTGAATTTTTGGGTTTTTGGTGTTAGGTGACCGCATTCGCCGAGCAGGTTGCTTCGGGGGCACTGACCTTGGAGTTTGTTTCCGAGAGGAGATGACTCGAGGGAAGAATTGAGGCCCTTCGCATGCAACATACTGAGGCGGTGAGGGACAAGTCGGCGCCTAAGAATATGAGCCGTAATCTCCTAGAGAAACTCTCAGCGGTGGAGAAAGAGAGAAAAGACCTCGGCTGCCTACTGGCCGCGGAGAAGGAAGGCGCTGAAACAGCCTGCGCGGAAGGCCCAGCCGCCTGCGCCGAAGCTCAGGCGTCCTACGTGGAGGCCGAAACCGCTCGCAAGTGCGCCACCAACATGGAGTTGGAGTTGAGGAACATCCGCAGTCATTGCGAGAAGACGGAAGCTTCCACCCACGCCGGGGTCGAGCGGGCGCACACACTTTTTGTGGAAGCGTACCATAAGCTCAGCGCGCAGACCGGTCCCTTCGATAAAATCGGGGGAGGTGGTGGGGCTTCACTTCCTTGGGTGGCTGCTGGAGGAGCTGGAGTCACTTCCGTCCATCGCAACGGGCCTTATGTCCTGCACATCCCTTGTTACTTGCAAGGGTGCTGCGAATGCCTTGTCCCGAGAGGGATGTAGGCACTTCGAAGTCTTCGATCATGCGAATGAGGAATTCGATCGTGGAGTTTTCTAGGTTGAAGATGATGTGCTAAAGCGCTTTGCAGGGGCGCTTTATGATAGGATGTGGGGTCCTCATGGTCATGGCATCGCCCGGGAGAGGGCCGACCGAGCACTGGCGCAGGTATATTTTTGATTATTTATATATATTAAATGCTTCTACTGTGAAATGATGTGTTGTCTTTGTAGATGATGAATGAAGAAGAAGTTGATGACCTCGCTGTTCTTGAAAGCTTGGTGACCTGGATGGGTGCCCCGGTGAAGGTGGGAGCTGAAGGGCTCTCAGCACCTCCAGGAGGTTCTAGCGAAGACCCTACAGGTGGCGGCTACTCCGGTAGGTTGAAGAGATGCATTAGGGGATTAGGGTTGATGGTTTTGATTTTTGTGTGATACTGAAGGTCGGTTGATGTGCAGGTTCTGACATCCGGGCCTGCGCAGGCAAACCTTGATGATGTTGAAATTAATGATATTTTGATAGATGCGAATGCAATGTTTCTTAGTGGCAATGTGTCGGAGGGGTCTGATTATGGGTCATGGTCTTCAGAGGAAGGGGATTTGGGGAGCCCTTTCTCGTGGGTTGACGAATCTTCTGAGGAGGACTTAGATTATTTTGCAGCATTGGATATGGCTGCGTCGGAGTCTTCGTTGCAATCTGTCTCACACGAGGCGCTGGCGACCTCGACTGATGCGGGAGTAGGAGACTCGCGAAGGTGAAGGATGGGCTTGTCGAAATAGAGCATCAGTGAGTCTTCGCGAAGTGGAAGAAGACATCGCCGAATGGGTATGGAAAAAACCTATCTTCGAAGTGGGCCACAACTGGATTGGGGTACTCAGCGCGAGCTACTTTCATCGACATCTATGTCGTGCATCAGAGAAGGGGACTTGCGGGTCCTGTTTGAGGGGGAAGAGTTGAGGTTGATGTTGTTCAATTTTTGGGAGGTAGGTCTTATTCCAAAGGAGGAGCCTATGTGACAATTTGTTGCCCTCGCCGTTCTATTGCGATATTGAGTGAAAACGCTGCCCTCCCCTTCTTTGCAATAGAACTGTGATGGCCATGCTTGTGAGGGGTAAATATTGTATGGTGTATACTATTGTGTTGTGCGATGGCGTCTTTGAACCCTTCGCTTGTTGTTCATTTGCGATTGCGCTATGTAATTTATTATGCCTATTACTAGTTTGTTGCAATTTTAGGCAATTTTGGTGTGGATGGGCGTGTACATGCCGTAGGTGGCTCCACGCTTGATAGGTAACTGCGCATTTGTTGTGCTTATCCAGCTGCACCCTCAGGCGAGTTTTGCTCGGATGGTGACTTATGTAGGGGAGATCGCGCCCTGTGAGTGTTGTTACGTACTTTTGGTTTTCCAGCTGCACCCTTGGGCAACATTTGCTTGGACTGTCTTTATGGAAGACTTCGCACCCTATGGGTGGTGTCACACACTTATTGTGCTTTTTCCGGCTGCACCCTTAGGCGACTTTTGCTCGGACGGTATCTTCGTGGAAGACTTCACAACCTGTGGGTGGTGCCGTGCAGTTATTGTGCTTTTTTTGGCTACACCCTTAGATGACTTTTGCTAGGATTTGTCGCACGCAAAGGCTGTCTAGGCTACCTGTTGCGGTGACTGTTTATGCGTCGAATGACGAAGACCGGTGTTGCGGTCTTTTTCGACACCCGCAGCTGTGGTGCCAGTTTGAACTTGTTTTTCTTTGGGGGGCTTTTGTGGCAGTTTATTACATGGCTCCGCCTCGTTAAAAACCTCACCCCCTAGTAGGAAAAGAGTGCGGGCCTGATTGACATTTTTTGCAAGAATTACAGAGGCGCTCAGGCCTTGGGACTAGACAAAGAATTTGCATAGGTCATCCATGTTCCATGAGTGCTCTAAGCTTCACCGGATGATGAGGTGAGCCTGTAGGCATTCGAGGATGTTTTTGTTTTGATGATGTAGGGCCCCTTGCACTTGGGTTCAAGCTTGCCCCGAGACTCTGTTCTGATAGTTCTGGTTAGTACTAAGTCTCCTTCTTTGAACTCTCTTGGGATGACGGTGTTGTCACGCCATGCCTTAGTCTGCGCTTGGTATTTGCTCAGTGCCTCTAAAGCAAGGACACGGTCTCCATCGATGAGGCCTTTAAAGGTTGGTTCGTCGACGTCAGGGGTGGCTGTGGGGCTTGCTCGTGGAGATCTGTGCTTTAGCTCTTGCAGCTTCATTGCTTCGGATCCGTACATCAAGCGAAAAGGTGTGAACCCAGTCGCTCTAAATTCTGTTGTGTTAAATGCCCATATGACTTTGGGAAGTTGGTCCACCCATTTGCCTTTTTTGTCACCAAGTAGCCTTTTCCTGATTGCGCTGAAAATCTTGCCGTTGGCGCGCTCAACTACTCCATTGGATTGTGGGTGGTAGACAAAGGCAAACACTGCCTTCGTGCCTAATGGAGTTGCAGAATTCTGGGAAGTCTTGGTTGTCGAACTGCTTGCCGTTATCGACTGTTAATTTGGATGGGACTCCGACATCTCACTTTTCGTTCATTTCAGCCATGCCATAATAGCCGCCACAATAAGAAAGAAGCAAGCGAAACAGCTAGAAGCGCTCGCTTCGCCGTGCCCAACTATTCGGAAAGCCAACCAAAAGATTCGATTCGGACTTCATAGACATACAATATTCTGCTAGAAATTTTTTTGTGCCGTCTTGGATGTTATTGTGGATACGACCCTAGCCTCGATCCACTTGGTGAAGTATTCGACAGCGATGAAGCTGAATTTGTGGTTGCCTTGGGCTGTGGGCAGTGGTCCGACAATATCGAGCCCCACCGCTAAAGTGGCTAGGTATGGGCGATGAGCTTGGTGAATTGCGAAGGAGCGCATGTTCGGGGCGAGAATTTCTAGCACGCTTCGCACGATCGGGTTACTCGGTTGGTCGTTCATATGATTGTAGGCCAATAAAATCCCTGACGTATGACTTCAGCTGCAAGATCCCTTGGTCCTTAGTGTGATCCGCATGTACCACTATGGACCTTGTGGAGAAGCTCTATGCCTTCGACTTCAGTTATGCATTTCAACATAGGTTGGTTGATTCCTTTCTTATAGAGCTGACCGTTGACGATTGCGAAGTCTCTGCTTCTGTGTTTAAGCCTTTTGGCTTCATTGTGATCAGATGGATGGTAATGACCTTGAAGGTAGAGGGTTATTGGAGCCTGCCAGTCTTTGGCCATTATGAGGTTGATGATTCGATGTCCGTCGGTGTATTGCGTTATTTGCAGACCTTTAGGATTTCTAACGGCTAGTGTACCAACTACGTGATAAAATACGTCAGAGGGCAGGGCTTCACCCTTCGCTGCTGCTTTAGCTAATGTGTCAGCCTCTTTGTTCTTGTTTCTCTCGATGTGTTGTAGGGTGAAGCCCTTGAATTGTTTATCGAGGCTTTGAATGGTAGCAAGATACTGCATTAGCATGGGCTCTTTGGCTGAGTAGTCTTTTTCAATTTGGCCGGCGATGACCTTGGAGTCAGTTTTGATGACGCAAGTGGTCACGCCAAGGGCTCGCAGCTTGCGAAGTTATAGGATGATTGCTCATACTCAGCGATGTTGTTTGTGCATTTGTCTGACTTGAGTGCAAAGATGAGGCACGCGGCGTATCTGTATTTGACTCCAGCGGGTGATGTAATGATTGCCGTGGCGCCTGCACCTGCGTGACACCATGGGCCATCGTAGTGGATAGTCCAGACCGTTTCTGCATGTTCCTGTTGTGGCCCCATAGGCCCTGTGCAGTCTACGATGAAATTAGGCTCGAAGGTGATGTTGTACCCTAAGAGTTCTGCTGCCCACTTTGCTATTCTGGCGGATGCCTCCGGATTTCTGAGCAACTCCCCAAGACCCCTGTCTGAAGTGACTCGTACTTTGTATGTCTCGAAGTAGTGTCTTAGCTTGCGTGAAGCCATGATGATTGTGTATGTTATTTTCTCAAGTTCAGTCATGTTGCATTTTGAACTTGTGAGGACTTCGGAGACAAAATATACTGGCCATTGCTGAGCCTTGCCGTCCTTTTCCTTTTCTTGGGCTAGCACCACGCTAACTACGTTGTGCGAGGCCGCGATGTATAGGAGGAGGGGGAGTGTTGGGTCTAGACTTGTTAAGGTCGCCAAATCAGAAAGATATTGTTTTAGAGACTCGAAAGTCGCTGCTTGTTCTGGCCCCAGACGAAGTCTTTCACATCGCGTAATGTCTTAAGGAATGGGAGGCTTCGCTCGGCGGACCTAGTGATAAATCTGTTCAATGCCGCCAGTCTGCCTATTAATCATTGGATGTCCTTACTGGATTGCGGTGGTGCCATGTCCATGATTGCTTGAATTTTATTTGGATTGGCTTCAATTCCTCTATGTGACACTAGATAGCTGAGGATTTTTCCTTGATGTACCCCGAAGATGCACTTCTCTGGGTTCAATTGGAGTCTTGCTTCGTGCATGCTGGCGAATGTTTCTGCAAGGTCAGAGAGGTGATCTTCCTTGCTTTTGCTTGCAACAACGATGTCGTCCACATAAATGAAGACATTGCGGCCCATTTGGCTTTTGAGGACCTTCTTGGTGAGGCGGGAAAATGTCGAGCCATCGTTCTTGAGTCCCTCGGGCATCCGTACGAAGCAGTACGTGTCGAAGGGGGTGATGAAGCTGGTGTTGGCCTTGTCTTTCTCTTTCATATGGATCTGGTGATAACTCGAGAAGCAATCTAAGAGGGAAATGACTTCGCAGCCTACTGCACAATCGATGATCTTGTCGATTCGCGGTAGAGGGAAGTTATCCTTGGGGCATGCTTTGTTAAGGCTGGTTAAATCAATGCACAAGCACCATTTTCCATTCTTCTTCTATACCATCATGATGTTGGCGAGCCATGTTGGGTAAGCTATTGGCTCCATGAATTTCGCTTCGAATAGGCGGTGCACCTCTGATGAGCACATCACTACCATGGATACAAACAACACTCCCCTAGTTGATGTTCAAGGTCCGATTACTCGTGCACGCGCAAGACAATTGAATTTGTAGGTGAGCTCGTTCCTATGTACTTATTCTTGTGCATTTGAGAATAGTGTGCTACCTAATGAATTAATTGTACTTAGGAATGAAGGAAAGTACCAGCAAGGACATGATGAAGGACTTGGAGGCGTGGAAGGCCAGCAAGGACGTTCGGATCAAGGTGGAGGACCAAACCGATGTCCGTAATCTATCTCGGTGCTGCGACACCATAAATGGGCCTTTGGGCTGTGTATCTTTGTTGGGCCCATTAGGCGCGTACAGGGAGGGAGTCCCCTCCTAACCCTTATATAATCAGTAGCCGCTACCACATTAGGGCTTAGGTTTTGCTTAAGTTAGATTTGTCGAGAACAGCCACCGTAGATCAGTTTGTGAGACCCCAACTTGTGAGCTTAATTATTCATCCGCAATATTCTAGATTGTGTTCTTTGTTGTTCTTGCTTGTGTCTTTGATTCGCAGGCAAGGATTAGCCCTCGTGGCGAGGTCAATCGCGTAGCGCACGGTTGATAACCAGAGAAGTGGTGCTGCGATTGCGGGGTTCTAGTCGTGTTGATTGAAAGTCGGATCGTCTGTGTGACATCTCCACCAAATCGATAGTTACCTACACCTGACGGAAGATCGGGCACCCTGTTCCTATCAAGTGGTATTCAAAGACTCAGTTATTACCATCAGGCTCACCCTAGTTTAGTTAAGGTTTTTCATCCTATAACTCTAGATAATTGTCATACAAAAAAAATTCCGCTCTCCTAGAACCCTTGTTTAGCCTTTGCAATTTCGTTTTCAGTTTGGCTTTGTTTAGTTCGTGTCCGTGGTCAGGTCGTGTTGCTGGTTTAGGGTGTATCTTCATCGTAGATCAACTGCCCTCGTTAGCCGCTATCCCATCCACCATTACCCAGATCACAAGTCGATCCATCCATTAATCGACTTGCCCTCGCTAGCCGCCGCTGCGCCAGCCCTAGATAGATTGCAAATACGCCGCTATCCCATCCACCATTACCTAGATCACAAGTCGATCCACCCCATTAATCGCTATGATTGCAGATAGGGAATTTTTGCCCTAACCGCCGCCTTCTAGTCATGCCTCCCAAAAACAAAACTTGAGGTACCTTCCTTAAACCGGGCATAACTTTCTGCTCGGGTGTCCAAAAAATCTGAAATTTTTACAGGAGCTTAGTGACGTGATTCTGAGGCCAACCAAACTAACCTTCGGCCTATTTGGTTTCGATAAAATTGTCAAAAAATTCAGGAAAATAAAGAAAAAAAATTGTCAAAGCTCTTGCACGCTTTTTAGAGAACTTTGTTGATTTTCTGTAGACCACATCTGATCTCTATTTTAGGTGAAACTTGGTGTAGCTCTTATTTTGTTGCTTCTTGTGCTGAGAAAAATATCAAAAAATCATACAAAAAAGAAAAAAAAACAAAATCACCTGTGATTCCTACTAGTGCCTTTTTGGCCTCGCTAGTACAATATTTGTGGTACTGCCATTCTGCTAGTTCCATTGTTCTTTGTTCCAACTTGTTGCGCTACGCCTCGAATACATCTCTTAGCCAGCAATTGTGACTTGTGCTTTGGATATTTATTGAACTTCGCTCATCTGCACTCGATTTTGTTCCACATTCACATACATATTGTGCCTGTCCTATAGCTCCACATACTATACCTTCTGATCAATACAGATTTGACCTTGCAATCGCAGTTTCCGTAACACCCCTGGTGTTACTGTTACTAAAACTTGAGCATAACATCATAAGCATTGGCATATCATGTGTTTGTCACACCTACAGTGCATTCACTAGGCAAAAATTTCAAACAAGTTGTATTGATATGACATTTTGTGAATAAAACCCTAGAGTAGGGTACTCAACCCTGGATTGGGTTTAATAGAGCAAACAAGGCTTAAATAAGAGAAAGCTTCAACATTCAATTGAAATAGTCATAAAGTGTCACCATGGATAAACTTAAATGGTATCCAAACCCTAAGAGTGCTAAAAACCCTAAATAGAACCCTGGAAAACCCTAGAGTAAAACCCTAGGGGGCTAAGTGCAAAATTAAGTGCACTTTTGGACTAAAGTGCAAAAACCATGAAAATAAGACATATTAAGTCTTATGGTTCACAAGAATGTGGATTTGCAACTTAAACCCTAAGTTTTGGGCTTATTTGCAAAAAAGCAAATTTGTGCCCATTTCTTAAGTCTGAAATCAGTGTTTTTGGACCAACTTTGAAGCCCTATAGTTTTCAAATTATAAAGTTTTTGCCCTAGGTCACCGCATCAATTTTGTAGAGCTATTATAGGAGAATAACTTTGATGCAGTCAGTCTCTTTAGTTGTTATACAAAAATTAAAGAAATTGCTGCCCAAAGATGCTTTGTCAGGATGAGGTTGGGTAACTGAAACTGAAATCGAAATCAGAAATGGTCACAGTGGTATGGGACCAATTTGGGCACGCCATATCTTTGAATTCGCTCAGTTTTGACCCAAGTATCCTATAGTAAGTTTGTAGACTGATGTTTAGTGAACAAATTTTATTAAGGGGGGTTGCTCTGTCCTTAACAAGAATCAAGAGATCGAGAGGTTGGATGGTGGTCGGTTCAGAAAAATTCTGAAGATCCAATGCATTGAAATATCTAAAGAACACAGAGAAAAGATCTACGGCACTGTTGAATCTGTTGAGCTCGAGTGATCCATTGGGGGGGAATTGATCCGTGGAGGGATAACTTTGAACGTGGCGCAATTCCGCGAACCCAGCCATATGTGGCCGGAGTTATCTCACCGGCGGTCGCCGTGGCTCGGTCACTTCCACCGCGGTTTCATCCATCCTTTCTCTTCCCTCACTGTACCTCTCTTCTACGTGGTAAACATGCGCTAACATGCTATCCGCGGCCGCTGATCGTTAGCCGGACCGCCGTGGCTATAAATAGCGCTATGAACCACGACGAGGTGTTCACATCTCCACCAGTGAGTTTGATCGAAACCCGAAATTCGCATTGCCTCTGCCCCCTCTTCCCAAATTGACAGTGCACGGTGAAACTATAGTTCCTTACGGCCGTGTAGCCCCAATCTCACCTCCCAATTTCACCCAGAGCCGTCGCGACGCCATTTTTCCCCTTTCCCTGTCACCGGCAAGCCTGGTTCTCCGTGCTCCGTGGCCGGGCCACTTGGGTATGGCTATGCACTTTTTGAGTGTTGTTTTAGTAGCTCTGTATACCCGTAAAGCTCGCCGTGGCAGCCGTTGGACCAATTCGGGCATGATTAAACGGGAACGCGGGCTCGACGTCACGGGTTCTGCCATGTGCGTGGGTAGAACGTCCTCTGCGTATGCAAGCCAAAGTGAAGCTTGTTCCTAGGTCGCCTGGAAGCAGTAGTGCTCACCCTGTAGCTAGTTAGGGCAGCCATCACCGGTCTGGGCTAGTCCACGCCGCATGGTGATCGACGGCGAGCGCGCCGTGGCTAGGGGCCTATTTGGAGAAGAAACAAAGGTCAGGGGACCTCTGTGTAATTGTTAGAGAGAGGGTGAATAGTAGTTATGGGTTCCTAACAGATTATTCAAGTCAGCGGGGGTTTCTATGCAAAACTGCTAGTGCGGGCGCGCGCGTGGGCGAATTCGTTCTCTGTTGGGCCGCCTCGGACTGAAATGAGCCCATTACTGTTCATGCTTTTCTCTTTTCTTTTTCTGTTAAATTTTGGAAATCTATAAGAAATTATAGAAAAATGATAAAATTACTAGACCAATTTTGCTCGGTTCCTAATTTTCCATAGTATTTAATAAAAATAGTTTCATGATTTTTAGTTCCTATAGGAAATTATAGAGCATTTAAAATAGCCAAGAACCATGCTTCTGGATTTTTAGGGAATAAATAATAAATACAAAATTCACTAAATTCTTAGGGTAATCTCTAAATAATATTTAGAAGCCTTGGGTAAAATTTGGTATGTTTTGGACCATGTTTGATACTTAGAACCCAAAACCATAACCCCCTGCCCTTTGAACTTCACTATTGACTCCGGAAACCCTAAGTTCTCGGAGAATCGTGAAGGAAAGTTGTATTCAAGACTTTAGATAATAAACTTTTATTATCTTTGCACTCTCATGAGCATTACATGGGCATTCATTATTATGTATGATTATATTTAGAAAACGAAGAAGAAATAGAAGTCGAAGAAGTGAAGACTTCACCACCACCACTTGAGGAACATCAGGCAGGCAACTGTTTTTATTTTGATATCTGCGGAACAGAGCCTGATTCACCAATAACACAAGGCAAGCCCCGGTGCATTTGCCACCTCCTTGTTCTTTTTAAAATCTTTCTCACTTGCTTGATGCACTAGGTGAAAGGACTTGTGTGCTAAACCAATTCCTGCATGTCCTTCCTTGGATTGATTACTTCTCCTTAAATCCCTATTTTACAAAAGGATTTTCTTATGCTTAGCTTCGCTTTAGAAAAACAAAATGCTTTGTTTTCTCAAAAGATGATGTGGCAAAGTGGATGGGTTGTTTTCAAATATAAAACTAGATGGTGGATCCATCATGGCCATGATGGGATCAACATCGGAAAAGATGTACCTCTTCCAGGTACCAAACTTTGGGTGAAATGGTTAAGCTGAGACCGGGCGGGTGACTTGCACAAGAAGAGAGTCGCAGTGTAGTGTCTCCGTCTGTGTCGATTAAGGACCGTCTTGATGTAGGCTTGATGACTGAGGACCCTTTAACTGGTCACATGCCTCGTCATGGGTAAGCTTTGCCTCGGGCAGACTAATACCAGAATAAGATACCATGCAGTGGAAGTGGAGAGATGGCGAGAGTAGCGTGTACCCTTCGTGGCAGGAGGCTAGACGGTGGTGTGTCTGTGGTCTCGGTTGGCATGAACCTGATCTGGTCTTAAGAACCCCGGTGGCGAGTTGACATATGCAAGGGTTAAGTGCTACATATGTCGTGTGATTGGAGATCCTCAGCTGAGTATAATCGATTCGGATCACCGTAACTTCATCGTTATGAAGACTTGGTCACTGACTTACACGTAGCAATCCAGTGAAGATAAAGGGTTGATAAGAAATTGGCTAGTATAGGTCAAGTGATTGAATTAGGGTAGAAAGAACCCTAGTTGCAGGTAATTCTACTTAACCTGACAAATAAAACTGGATTTTTAAGGATCCACTCTTAGTAAGCATTTCTGCAAATAGAGTCATTGATTATTGATAAGCCTTACCTTGACTCCCTTAAAGCCAGCATGTCCTTGAGAGTCTTTTATTTTGTCGGGTAAGTCTTGCGAAAGTACACTTCGTACTCAGGGCTTTGTCCCATGTGGTTTTAGGTGAAGAAGCGGCAAACTTTTGCTGCTTTTGTTCAAAGGTGGTGCCTAATGAGGAAAACCAGGAGTAAAGCTTCGGGAGGAAAGGATCCTCCGTAAAAACTTTTGTTAAAAACTTATCGGGAGGGGTTTTTGCCTCCCATGTTTTGTAATAATACTCAGCACTCCTATATTTGTTCCTGGTCTGTAATATTATAACTCTTTCTTCCTTTTAATATAAAGTAAGTTGTTGTAATTGCTTCCGTATTTTCGTACCTCCGATGTGTTATAATGTCTGCGTGACGGGTGAAATGCTCTTGGGAAAGGTAAAAAAGCAGATACCGAACTTGTCAAGTGATTCAGGGGCACCTGCAGGGTTGTCTAAGGTCCGTTGGACAAGGACAACTGTAGGTGGGCCTAATGACTTGGGAGGTTCCGTCACAGCTGGTATCGGAAGCGAAGCCCATCTCTGTAGAGGTTATGAGGCATTTTCAAAAGAATTTTTCCAAGACTTATCTAGAAGATTTCTTTCTTCCTTATCTAACCACCTTCTGAGTACTTAATGGAAAGACCAGATGGTAGAGTGCAATGCATAGAAGGTGTGAATCAACTAAGGTTGATTCTGTAATTATACATGCATCATGCTAAAAACTATGTTAATAAGATTTTCCCCTCATGGAGATATGCCGCCGCGCACAAGAAAGACCGCGCGCAAGTCTACCAGGCCGATTGGCGTACCTCGCCATCAACTTGCCCCAAGGCATGAAGATAGTAGCAGTGGTAGCAACGATCCAATCAGGGATCTGGAAGCCCAAGTTGATCAGCTTCAATCAGAACTCCATCTCAGGAATGACATATGGGTCGTGGATGGTGAAAGAATTAATGAATTAAGAACATACATCCGCCACCTGCAAGATCGGCTCGCGGAATGAGATCTAGAGCTCGACTGGGCGGTTAACTCTCGTTCGCTTGCTTAGGCTAAGGTAGCTAAAGCTCGAGCCCGCGTGGAGGAGCTTAGCACCGCCATAGACCACTTGCAAGTGTATTGTAATACACTACATGAAGAAGTTCATGTATTGTATTCCCAACTGCACCCCAATGTACCTGCGGATCCTGTCGGGATAGAAGCCGGACCTTCTGGGATAGCGGGAGAAGCCTTTGGTGGTGAACTAGACCTTTTCAGGCCTCCTCCCTCTATGAAGTTGGTGGATGAATGGTCTCCTACTCCTGACAGCGAGGCTACTAAAAGTGACAAGAAGCAAGAGTAGTATAGTGTAGAAGTAGTAGTAATGTATAATAGGTAATGTAATCCTGTTGTAAAATTCGAGTCTGTAACATTACCCTTTTTAGTAATGTAAATGGATGGTTTTTTTGGCATATTATATTTTTCCAAATGTTTGTTGCCTCAGATGCCTTCCAAGACTCGTGCACAGGATGGAGCAGGGACCTACCGTGGGAGGGAAGCAACTCCGAACCTACCCCCAGTACCTCCAACGTTAGCTGAGGCCATCGCTGCCTTGGTTAACGCTACAGCCGACAACACCCGCTTTCTGTGGGAAATGGCGGGTCAACAATTACAACAACAAGGTGGGCGATCATATCAGCAAGGACCCCTCGAAACATCATATTTGGATTTCTCTGAAACACGCCCTCCGTTGTTCGTCAAGGCGGAAGATCCTCTGGAAGCGGTTGAGTGGATCCGTGTCATCGAACAAAATTTTGGGCTTCTCCGATGTACGGAGATTCAAAACCCTTATTCACAGCACAACAATTGCGAGGCTCTGCCAGTACCTGGTGGGGATATTTTGTAGCCGTTCAACCGTCTAGTCATCAAATAACTTGGAATGAATTCAAGTTGGTTTTCCGGGAGCACTATATACCTGAAAGGGTGCTCCACATGAAGTAGGACGAGTTTATGAAGTTGAAACAGGGTGGGGATACTGTCACTCAGTATCTCAATAAATTCAATCACTTGTCCCAATATGCTATTGATCAAGTCAACACGGATTTAAAGAAGAGGAATTGCTTCATGAGAGGCCTTAATGATCGAATGCAAAGGAAGATGGCCACCTGCATTGATCTTTCCTACGGAAGGGCTGTCAGTTCTGCACTGGTAGTCGAAGCTAAATATGTAGGCTCCGGAAAATTCAAGGGTTATGGAGGCGACAGGCCCAGTCAGGGGTCTGAGAAAAGACAAAGGTTGGTAATCTGACATTTTAATCCAAATCGCTCTTCACTGCGTCCACCCTCCTACCCTTTCAAGCAACCGGTCTTCATTCGCCCCGCCACTGCCCCCACTTCAACCACTCAGCCGGGTGCCACGGGTACTTGTTTCTCTACCCTCCCAAGCTCTTCAACTGGCTGTTTCAACTGTGGAAAGTCCAGGCACTTTATCAAGGACTGTCCATACCCGAGACAGAATCGATCAAGTAATCAGCAGAGTTCTAGGAATCCTGTTCAAGGAAAGGGAAATATGGCAAACAATAGAATATGAGGAAAATGGGGCGGATTTATTATACTCAAGTGGCCACAACACCGGAAGGCGAACCGGTTATGATGGGTACGTTTCTAGTGGCCAATCACCCTGCAATAATTCTTTTTGATTCTGGCGCTTCACATACTTTCATATGCAAGAAGTTTGTGGAGCAATATTGCATTCCATACCATGAATCAAGGGAAGGGTTTAAAATTCATTCGCTTGGGGGACAAATATTTACTAAAGAAGTGGCTTTCCAAGGGCCCGTAACATTGGCTGAACGGGACTTTCCTACTAATATGATTGTTCTGAAAGGCCAAGACATAGATGTAATTTTGGACATGAATTGGTTAGCCCAACATAAAGCTATTCTCAACACTAATTTGAGAACTATCAAATTGAGTTATGGCCAAGAAGAGGTTCTCTTGACCATCCCCATAGCTATTCCAGCTAAATCAATCGGTAGAGTATATGAAGCTATCATAGCGGAGATCCAAGATATTCCGGTAGTATGTGAGTTCCCAGACATTTTTCTAGAAGATTTGCCTGGATTGCCTCCAGAAAGAGATGTAGAATTTGTGATTGAGTTGAAGCCTGGTACGGCTCCTATTTCTAGAAGGTCGTACCGAATGCCTCCGAATGAGTTGGCAGAGCTCAAGACCCAACTACAAGATCTACTAGAGAAAGGAATTCATCCGGCCAAGCTCATCGCCATGGGGATGTCCAGCCATCTTTGTTCAGAAGAGGGATCAAACACTTCGGATGTGCGTGGATTATAGACCCCTCAATGAGGTTACCATCAAAAATAAATACCCTCTTCCACGGATTGACATTCTATTTGATCAACTAACTGGAGCGAGGGTCTTCTCTAAGATTGACCTCAGATCGGGCTATCATCAGATCCGTATCCGACCCGAAGATATACCAAAGACCGCATTCACTATGCGGTATGGATTATTTGAATATCTGGTTATGTTCTTCGGATTAACAAATGCTCCTGCCCACTTCACCTATCTTATGAACTCGGTATTCATGCCCGAGCTGGATAAGTTTGTGGTGGTATTCATTGATGATATCTTAATATGTTCCAAGAATGAAGAGGAGCATGCTCGACATTTAAGGATCGTGTTGACGCGCTTAAGAGAGAACCAATTATATGCTAAGTTTAGTAAGTGCGCGTTGGCTGGAAGAAATCCAATTTCTGGGACATGTATTATCTGCCAAGGGGATTGCGGTGGATCCCAGCAAAGTCAAAGATATTTTGGAGTGGAAACCCCCAACCACTGTACATCAAGTCCAAAGTTTCCTTGGACTGGCTGGCTATTACCGCCAATTCATTCCAGATTTTGCTAAGCTTGTGAAACCAATCACAAGTCTATCGAAGAATGATACTAAATTTATTTGGTCTTCAAAGTGTAATGAAGCCTTTGAACAGTTGAAGGTATTATTAACCACTGCTCTGGTTTGGCTCAACCGGATATTGAAAAGCCTTTTGATGTGTATTATAACGCATCAGGCTGTGATCTCAGCTGTGTTCTAATGCAAGAAGGCCGAGTGATAGCTTATGCTTCAAGGTAGTTACACTGGCATGAGGAACATTATCTAACTCATGATCTGGAGTTAGCCGCAATGGTTCATGCCCTAAAAATCTGGCGTCATTATCTACTGGGAAATATCTATCACATCTATACAGATCATAAAAGTTTGAAGTACATATTCACCCAGTCAGAATTGAACATGAGACAGAGATGATGGCTCAAGCTTATTAAGGACTATGAATTGGAATTTCATTATCACCCAGGAAAGGCCAATGTAGTGGCAGATGCACTCAGCCGTAAGGCTTCCTGTCACTGTCTTATAGTGAAGACTTCTGATATTACCTTATGCCAAGAAATGGAAAAGTTGAACCTGGGAATAATCCTACATGGAGCCTTAAATCAACTAAAGCTTGAGTCAGTCCTATTACAATGCATTAAGGATACTCAAAAGGACAATGAGGGTATGAAGCACATCCGTGAGAAAATAGAGGCCGGAAAAGCCAATTGCTTTAGAAAAGATGATCAAGGTATTGTATGGGTTAATAAGCGCATAGTTGTGCCTAAAAATGAAGAGGTCTGCCAGCAAATTCTAGATGAAGCACATCTTAGTCGCTATTCTATTCATCCCGGAAGCACTAAGATGTATCATGATCTAAAACAACATTATTGGTGGACAAAGATGAAGATTGAAATCGCATGCTATGTGGCAAAATGTGACACTTGTAGACGTGTCAAGGCCATACACTTGAAAACTGCGGGTCCATTACAATCTTTACCTATCCCTACATGGAACTGGGAAGATATAAGCATAGACTTTATTGTGGGATTGCCTAGAACAGCAAAAGGGTATGATTCCATCTGGGTTATTGTTGATCGGCTTACGAAAACTGCTCATTTTCTACCAGTCAAAACATATTACCCGGTCCTCACATAAGCGGAACTGTACATTGCTCGCATTCTCAGTTTGCACGGTATTATTAAGACTATAGTGTCGGATCGTGGACCTCAATTTGTGTCCAAATTTTGGGAACAACTTCACAACTCCTTGGGTACTAAATTGCTCCACAGTTCGACCTATCATCCTCAAACCAGTGGGCAAAATGAGAGGGTAAATCAGATACTTGAAGACATGTTGCGAGCATGTGTTCTGGAATTCCCACATAAATGGGATGATTGTTTACCATTAGCGGAGTTCTCATATAATAATAGCTATCAAGAAAGCATTAAGATGGCACCCTTTGAAGCTTTGTATGGCCGATGGTGTCGTACTCCGTTAAACTTGTCTGAACCAGGTGAAAGGAGTTTCTTCAGGCCAGATATGGTAAAGGAGACCGAAGAAAAAGTTCGGCGAATAATTCATAATTTGAAGAAAGCTCAAGCTTGTAAGAAGAGTTATGCAGACAAACGACGGATGCCCTTGTATTTTCTAGTGGGAGATTATGTCTATTTGAAAGTTTTACCAATGAAGGGTATATCACGTTTCGGAGTTAAAGGGAAGCTTGCACCTTGATACATTAGTCCTTTTCTTATCCTTGAAAGATATGGACCAGTGGTGTACCAACTCCAGTTACCCGAAACCTTGTCTGTTGTACATAATGTGTTCCACGTATCTCAATTGAAGAAGTATCTTCGGGTTCTGGATCGAACCATTGAAGTAACGGATTTTACCTTAGAACCAGACTTGACATATTCAGAACACCCTATTCGAGTCTTCGATCAAAAGAATAGGATTACCCGGAGAAGAACTCTCAAGTTTTACAAGATACAGTGGAACCAACATTCAGAAGATGAGTCTACATGGGAAGCTCAGGACTTTTTAGAAAAGAATTTCCCAGGCTTTTTAGCCTCATGTAATTTGTAAGTGTATATAATTGTTGTAATAAAGGAGTGAGCCCCAAACTACCCCAGCCTTGTACCAAGAATAAGGAAATAAAAGAGTGAATCATTTCCTTTTCCATTACTTGCCTTAGGACTTCTAATCTCGGGACGAGATTCTTTTATGGGGGGAAGGATGTAACACACCTGGTTTTACTGTTACTAAAACTCGAGCATAACATCATAAGCATTGGCATATCATGTGTTTGTCACACCTAGAGTGAATTCACTAGGAAAAAATTTCAAACAAGTTGTATTGATATGACATTTTGTGAGTAAAACCCTAGAGTAGGGTACTCAACCCTAAATTGGGTTTAATAGAGCAAACAAGGCTTAAATAAGAGAAAGCTTCAACACTCAATTGAAATAGTCAAAAAGTGTCACCATGGATAAACTTAAATGCTATCCAAACCCTAAGAGTGCTAAAAACCCTAAATAGAACCCTGGAAAACCCTAGAGTAAAACCCTAGGGGGCTAAGTGCAAAATTAAGTGCACTTTTGGACTAAAGTGCAAAAACCATGAAAATAAGACATATTAAGTCTTATGGTTCACAAGAATGTGGATTTGCAACTTAAACCGTAAGTTTTGGGCTTATTTGCAAAAAAGAAAATTTGTGCCCATTTCTTAAGTCTGAAATCAGTGTTTTTGGACCAACTTTGAAGCCCTATAGTTTTCAAATTATAAAGTTTTTGCCCTAGGTCACCACATCAATTTTGTAGAGCTATTATAGGAGAATAACTTTGATGCAGCCAGTCTCTTTAGTTGTTATACAAAAATTAAAGAAATTGTTGCCCAAAGTTGCTCTGTCAGGATGAGGTTGGGTAACTGAAACTGAAATTGAAATAAAAAATGGTCACAGTGGTATGGGACCAATTTGGGCGTGCCGTATCTTTGAATTCGCTCGGTTTTGACCCAAGTAACCTATAGTAAGTTTGTAGACTGATGTTTATTGAACAAATTTTATTAAGGGAGGTTGCTTTGTCCTTAACAAGAATCAAGAGATCGAGAGGTTGGAAGGTGGTCGGTTCAGACAAATTCTGAAGATCCAATGCACTGAAATATCTGAAGAACACAGAGAAAAGATCTACGACACTATTGAATCCGATGAGCTCGAGTGATCCAGTGGGGGAGGATTGATCCGGGGAGGGATAACTTAGAACGTGGCGCAATTCCGCGAACCCAGCCGTATGTGGCCAGAGTTATCTCACCAGCGGTCGCCGTGGCTTGATCACTTCCGCTGTGGTGTCATCCATACCTTGCTCTTCCCTCACTGTGCCTCTCCTCTATGTGGTAAACATGCGCTAACAATGCTATCCGCGGCCGCTGATCGTTAGCTGGACCGCCGTGGCTATAAATAGCGCTATGAACCACGGCGAGGTGTTCACATCTCCACCAGTGAGTTTGATCGGAACCCAAAATTCGCACTGCCTCTGCCCCCTCTTCCCAAATTGAGTGTGCACGGTGAAACTATAGTTCCTTATGGCCATGTAGCCCCAATCTCACCTCACAATTTCACCTAGAGCCGTCGCGGCGCCATTTTTCCACTTTCCCTATCACCAGCGAGCCTAGTTCTCCGCGCTCCGTGGCTGGGCCACTCGGGTATGGCAATGCACTTTTTGAGTGTTGTTTTAGTAGCTCTGTATGCCCATAATGCTCGCTGTGGCAGCCATTGGACCAATCCGGGCATGATTAAACGGGAACGCGTGCTCGATGTCATGGGTTCCGCCATGTGCATGGGTAGAACGTCCTCTGCGTATGCAAGCCAAAGTGAAGCCCGTTCCTAGGTCGCTTGGAAGCGGTAGCGCTCACCCTGTAGCTAGTTAGGGTAGTTGTCGCCGGTCTGGGCCAGTCCACGCCACGTGGTGATCAACGGCGAGCGCGCCGTGGCCAGGGGCCTATTTGGAGAAGAAACAAAGGTCAGGGGACCTCTGTGTAATTATCAGAGAGAGGGTGAATAGTAGTTATGGGTTCTTAACAGATTATTCAAGTCAGCGGGGGTTTCTGTGCAAAATTGCTAGTGCGGACGCGCGCGCGGGCGAATTCGATCTCTGCTGGTTCACCTCGGACTCAAATGAGCCCATTACTGTTCATGCTTTTCTCTTTTCTTTTTCTGTTAAACTTTAGAAATCTATAAGAAATTATAGAAAAATGATAAAATTGCCAGACCAATTTTGCTAGGTTCCTAATTTTCCATAGTATTTAATAAAAATAGTTTCATGATTTTTAGTTCCTATAGGAAATTATAGAGCATTTAAAATAGCCAAGAACCATGCTTCTGGATTTTTAGGGAATAAATAATAAATCCAAAATTCACTAAATTCTTAGGGTAATCTCTAAATAATATTTAGAAGCCTTGGGTAAAATTTGGTATGTTTTGGACCATGTTTGATACTTAGAACCCAAAACCATAGCCCCCCTGCCCTATGAACTTCACTGTTGACTCCGGAAACCCTAAGTTCTCGGAAAATCGTGAAGGAAAGTTGTATTCGAGACTTTAGAAAATAAACTTTTATTATCTTTGCACTCTCATGAGCATTACATGGGCATTCATTATTATATATGATTATATTTAGAAAACGAAGAAGAAATAGAAGTCGAAGAAGCGAAGACTTCACCACCACCACCTGAGGAACATCAGACAGGCAATTGTTTTTATTTCGATATCTGCAGAACAGAGCCTGATTCACCAGTAACAAGCCTGATTCACCAGTAACACAAGGCAAGCCCTGGTGCATTTGCCACCTCCTTGTTCTTTTTAAAATCTTTCTCACTTGCTTGATGCACTAGGTGATAGGAGTTGTGTGCTAAACCAATTCCTGCATTTCCTTCCTTGGATTGATTACTTCTCCTTAAATCCCTATTTTACAAAAGGATTTTCTTATGCATAGCTTCGCTTTAGAAAAACAAAATGTTTTATTTTCTCAAAAGATGATGTGGCAAAGTGGATGGGTTATTTTCAAAAATAAAACTGGATGGTGGATCCATCATGGCCATGATGGGTTCAACATCGAAAAAGATGTACCTCTGTGAGGTACCAAACTTTGGGTGAAATGGTTAAGCTGAGACCGGGCGGGTGACTTGCACGAGAAGAGAGTCTCAGTGTAGTGTCTCCGTCTTTGTTGATTAAGGACCGTCTCGATGTAGGCTTGATGACCGAGGACCCTTTAACTGGTCACATGCCTCGTCATGGGTAAGCTTTGCCTCGGGCAGACTAATACCAGAATAAGATACCACACAATGGGAGTGGAGGGATGGCGAGAGTAGCATGTACCCTCTGTGGCAAGTGGCTGGACGGTGGTGTATCTGTGCTCTCGGTTGGTGTGAACCTGATCTTGTCTTAAGAACCCCGGTGGCGAGTTGACATATGTAAGGGTTAAGTGCTACATATGTCATGTGATTGGAGATCCTCAGCTGAGTATAATCGATTCGGATCGCCGTAACTTCGCGGTTATGAAAACTTGGTCACTGACTTACACGTAGCAATCTAGTGAAGATAAAGGGTTGATAAGAAATTGGCTAGTATAGGTCAAGTGGTTGAATTAGGGTAGAAAGAACCCTAGTTGGAGGTAATTCTACTTAACATGACAAATAAAACTGGATTTTTAAGGATCCACTCTTAGTAAGCATTTCTGCAAACAGAGTCATTGGTTATTGATAAGCCTTACCTTGACTCCTTTAAAGCCAGCATGTCCTTCAATCTTTTATTTTGTAGGGTAAGTCTTGCGAAAGTACACTTCGTACTCAGGGCTTTGTCCCATGTGGTTTTAGGTGAAGAAGCGGCAAACTTTTGCTACTTTTGTTCAAAGGTGGTGCCCAAGGAGGAAAACCAGGAGTAAAGCTTCGGGAGGAAAGGATCCTCCGTAAAAACTTTTGTTAAAAACTTATCAGGAGGGGTTTTTGCCTCCCATGTTTTGTAATAATACTCAGCACACCTATATTTGTTCCTGGTATGTAATATTATAACTCTTTCTTACTTTTAATATAGAGTAAGTTATTGTAATTGCTTCCACATTTTTGTACCTCCGATGTGTTATAATGTCTGCGTGACAGGTGAAATGCTATTTGGAAAGGTAAAAAAGGCAGATACCGAACTTGTCAAGTGATTCAGGGGCACCTGCAGGGTTGTCTGAGGTCCATTGGACAAGGACAACTGTAGGTGGGCCTAATGACTTGGGAGGTTCCATCACAGTTTCACTACCTCTTGGTAAGTATCACGAACCAGCCTCCGATTGTACCATCCTTTGCTTGTATTTCGTCAGACACTTGTAGGAGCTTGGTAAAATACATTAGAGTGTGTTCCTGTGTTCCACCTGAGAGGAGCGTGTAGTGAAATTATTAGGGATAACCATCACCGTTTGTTTCCTATTTTTGTGTTTTGATGGCAGGCGACGACGAAGAAGCAAGGATCCCTACAGACTTCGATGAATGTGTTAGCCGCCAAGGTCTTGAGGAAAACAACAAGCTCCTGAAGGAGCAAATGCAGGAGATGGTCCACAAGTCAGTGCATGATGCCTTCATTGACATGAAGCTTGGCAAGACTTACGAGAGGCTGGATCGACGATTGTCCTAGATCGTCGACAGACTTGCTGTGTTGGAGATGCGACAACAAGCACCGCCACCACCACCTCCTCGTCCACGTCTTCCCGATGATGCGGTGTTTGATGATGAAGGTAATTATGATGAAGCGGCCACCAGAGATTTGCGCCTACGTTGTCGTTTTCGTCAAAACACAGAAGGTATGCCACACCGCCAGCAAGGTAATAACAATCATGCTCCTGACGACCCTTATGCTAATATTAAATTTACTATAGAATCTTTTTTGGGTCATTCGGATGCTGAGGGATATCTTGATTGGGAGATGACGATAGAACAGAAATTTGCTGCCCACCTTGTACCTAAACGACATCAAGTTAGACAAGCCACTAGTGAATTTAAAGATTTTGCTATTGTCTGGTGGACTGGTCTAGTTGGGATGGTAAAGCACCTACGACTTGGGAAGATCTTAAGTTAGCTATGCGCGATAGATTTGTTCCCCCATCTTATCATAGAGAATTGAGTAAGAAATTGATGCGTTTAGAGCAAGGGGATAAATCTGTTCAAGATTATTATGCTGAGCTTTTGAAGGGATTACAGCGTTGTGGGATAGTAGATGGACATGAGGACGCTCTTTGCCGTTTTTATTCAGGTTTGCGGCGTGATATTCAGGACATTGTGGATTACAAAGAATTTAACACTATCAACAAGTTGTTCTAGTTTGCTATGCTTGCAGAGAAGGAATTGCAGGGACGCCAACATTGACCTAGCGCTACTTTTGGCACCTCCTCTACATCACGGACGCACACACCTGCCTCGAGTCATACACCTTCGACCACTCCAGCGTCCACGCGACCTCCCTCGACACCTGCTGCACATGTTAGTAAACTTCCTTTGCAGGTACCTGCCAAGAAATAGAATTCACCAGCACCTGCAGCACCTTCCAGTGGTCGTTCTTCGAGAATTGTTTGCCACCATTGTCATGAGATTGGTCACGTGAAGAACGATTGCCCGAGTTAGCGAACATACATTGCTACGGATGATGGCTACATTAGTGCTTCCGACGGTAAGGATGACGATGATGACTCCAGTGATGTTGCTGCTAATGATGATGCCATGCTTGGTGCTGATGCTACGGTGAACCTTTGAAGCATCATGGTGCAGTGTGTTCTTAGTTCTTAGCCTGAATCATCAGAGAAGCAGCAATGCCATAATTTGTTCCAAACCTTCTTCGCCATCGAGAATCGGCATGCACGTGTTATTATTAATGGTGGAGGCTGCAATAATTTGGTGAGTTCAGATTTGGTCAAGAAGCTTGGCCTGACCACATGTCCATGGCCACATCCATACCACATTCAGTGGATCAATGATTCAGGCAAGGTTAAGGTAACACACATGGTATGAGTGCATTTCTCCATTGGTATGTATTCTGATTATGCGGATTGCGATGTAGTACTTATGGAAGCTTGTTCTCTTTTGTTGGGTAGACCTTGGAAATACGATACTGATGCACGTCACCATGGTAGGAGTAATACATACACTTTTAGGCATAAAGATAAAAACATTACTTTGCTACCTTTGACTCTTGCTGAAATTGTTCAAGCTGATAAAGATAGAGCTGCAAGTACCTATAAGGAACCAACTAATGAGACAGAAATTCAGCAACAAATTAAATTGAAAGCTCCTGTCATGCTTGCTACTAAATATGATCTTCTTGAAACTCATGCTACTGATGCCTGTTGCTATGCCTTGGTTTGCAAAGATGCTTTCTTTTCTATTGATGATATTCCTAGCACTTTGCCTGCATCTGTGACTAACCTTTTGCAGCAGTTTTGAGATGTTTTTCCCTCTGAGTTACCTCCAGGACTTCCTCCCATTCGTGGGGTTGAGCACCAGATTGATTTGATTCCTGGAGCGAGTTTGCTCAACCGTGCTGCATATCGAGCAAATCCTGAGGAGACTAAGAAGATTCAGCGCCAAGTCCAAGACCTTTTGGACCGCGGGTATGTACATGAGAGCCTTAGTCCTTGTTCTTTTCCTATCATTTTGGTTCCAAAGAAAGATGACAGTTGGCGCATGTGTGTAGATTGTAGAGCCATTAACAACATCACTATCCGGTACCGTCATTCTATTCCTCGATTAAATGATATGCTTGATGAGTTAAGTGGTTCTAAAATATTTTCTAAGATTGATTTGCGCAATGGGTACCACCAAATTAGAATGAAATTAGGCGATGAATGGAAAACTGCTTTTGAAACCAAGCTTGGCTTATATGAGTGGTTAGTGATGCCTTTTGGATTAACTAATGCCCCTAGTACTTTTATGCGTTTGATGAACAAGGTTTTGCGCCCATTTATTGGAAAATTAGTGGTGGTTTATTTTCATGATATCTTGATCTACAACACTTGTTTATCTGAACATCTTGACCATCTACATGTTGTTTTTGATGCTTTGCGCGCCGCGCGCTTATTTGCTAACCTTGACAAATGCACCTTTTGCACCGAACGAGTATCGTTTCTTGGCTATGTTGTCACTCCACAGGGTATAGAGGTTGATGAGGCCAAGGTGCATGCTATTCAGAGTTGGCCAACGCCATCGACGGTGACACAAGTGCGGAGTTTTCTTGGACTTGCAGGATTTTATCGTCGTTTCGTGAAGGATTTCAGCACCATCGCTGCCCCATTACATGAGTTGACCAAGAAGGGTGTTTTATTTAATTGGGGGTAGTCACAAGAGGATTCTTTTACTCTTTTAAAAGAGAAGCTTACTCACGTGCCACTACTCCAACTTCCTGACTTTGGTAAGACTTTTGAACTCGAATGTGATGCAAGTGGAGTTGGCATTGGTGCTGTTTTGATGCAAGGAGGTAAACCAGTTGCATATTTTAGTGAGAAATTGAATGGCCCTATTCTTAATTATTCTACTTATGATAAAGAATTATATGCTCTCATACAATCTTTGCAAACATGGAAACATTATTTGTGGTCTAAGGAATTTGTTATTCATTCTGATCATGAGTCACTTAAGCATCTTCATAGTCAAACAAATCTGAACCATAGACATGCTAAGTGGGTAGAATTTCTTGAAACTTTTCCTTATATCATTAAACATAAAAAGGGGAATGATAAAGTGATTGCCGATGCTTTGTCTAGACGCTATGCTATGTTGTCTCAACTTGATTGTCATATTTTTGGACTTGAAACAATTAAGGGACAATATGCTTTTGATGATGAATTTAAAGAGGTTGCATTAAATTGTAAAGAGGGCCATACATGGAATAAATTTGTGCTAAATGATGGATACTTGTTTAGAGCTAACCGCCTATGCATTCCAGTTGGTTTGGTTCGTCTTTTGTTGTGGCAAGAAGCACATGGTGGTGGTTTGATGGGTCACTTCGGTGCCAAGAAGGCGAAGGCTGTGCTGTCCACACACTTCTTTTGGCCTCGAATGCAGCGTGATGTTAAGCGCTTTGTAGCAAGATGCACGACGTGTCAAAAAGCTAAGTCACGATTGAACCCACATGGTTTGTATATGCCTCTTCCTATTCCTTCAGTTCCGTGGGCGGATATTTCTATGGATTTTGTTTTGGGATTGCCTAGGAGGCTAGTACGAAGAGGGGGAGCGATAGTGTTTTTGTTGTGGTTGATTGTTTTTCTAAGATGGCACATTTTATACCTTGTCACAAAACGGATGATGCCATTCATATTGCTAACCTCTTTTTCAAAGAGATTGTTCGTTTGCATGGTATTCCTTCTACTATTGTTTCAGATCGTGATGTAAAATTCTTGAGTCATTTTTGGCGTACTCTATGGAACAAATTGGGGACAAAATTGCTGTTTTCTACTACTTGTCATCCCCAAACTGATGAACAAACGGAAGTTGTGAATAGAACATTGTCTACAATGCTGCGAGCAATATTGAAGAAAAACTTGAAAATGTGGGAAGAGTGTTTGACTCATGTGGAGTTTGCATATAATCGGGCGAAACACTCCACTACCAAGGTAAGTCCTTTTCAGGTAGTGTATGGTTTTAACCCTCGTGCTCCTATTGATCTTTTGCCTCTACCTACTACTGAGCAAGTACATAGTGATGCTAAGGAGCGTGTTGACTTTATTTTGAAACTTCATGCTTCAACTAAAGCAAACATTAAAAATATGACTGAAAAATATAGAATTGCTGGTAGAAAGGTAGAAAACAAGTTAAGCGTGAAGTGGGTGATTTAGTGTGGTTGCACTTGAGAAAAGATAGATTTCCACAGTTAAGAAAGTCTAAATTGATGCCACGTGCTGCTGGTCCATATAAGATTTTGGAGAAAATAAATGATAATGCATATAAACTTGAGTTGCCTCCCGAGTTCTGGGTTAGTCCTACATTTAACATTGTAGATTTGAAACCGTATTTGGGGGAAGAAAATGAGCTTGAGTCGAGGACGACTCCACTTCAAGAGGGGGAGGATGATGAGGACATCACTACCATGGATACAAACAACACTCCCCTAGTTGATGTTCAAGGTCTGATTACTCGTGCAAGCGCAAGACAATTGAATTTGCAGGTGAGCTCGATCCTATGTACTTATTCTTGTGCATTTGAGAATAGTGTGCTACCTAATGAATTAATTGTACTTAGGAATGAAGGAAAGGACTAGCAAGGACATGGTGAAGGAGTTGGAGGCGTGGAAGGCCAGCAAGGACGTTCGGATCAAGGTGGAGGAACAAACCGACGTCCGTAATCTATCTCGGTGCTGCGACACTATAAATGGGCCTTTGGGCCGTGTATCTTTGTTGGGCCCATTAGGGCGCGTCCAAGGAGGGATTCCGCTCCTAACCCTTATATAATTAGTAGCCGCCACAACATTAGGGCTCGGGTTTTGCTTAAGTTAGATCTGTCGAGAACAGCCGCCGTAGATCGGTTTGTGAGACCCCAACTTGTGAGCTTAATTATTCATCCGCAATATTCTAGATTGTGTTCTTTCTTGTTCTTGCTTGTGTCTTCAATTCATAGGCAAGGATTAGCCCTCGTGACGAGGTAAATCGTGCAGTGCACGGTTGATAACCAGAGGAGAAGTGGTGCTGCGATTGCAGGGTTCTAGTCGTGTTGATTGGAAGCGGGATCGTTTGTGTGACATCTCCACCAAATCAATAGTTACCTACACCTGACGGAAGATCGGGCACCCTGTTCCTATCAACCTCGGCCTTGGCTTCCTCTGTTGTTTTATCAGACATCTTTCTTAGCCGCTGTTTTTTTGGGCACACCGAGGGGTCGATGCCCAAGCTGTGTTCGATGATTGTGCGGCTAACCCACACTAGGTCTAGGGCGGACGAGGCGAATACATCCTTGTTGCGGTTGAGACAAGAAATAAGTCTTTCCTCGTCATGTGGTGACAGATCTTCATTGATCATGACGGTTTGCTTTGGGGTTGCAGGGTCAAGGGGACTGTCTTTGTTCCATCTTTACTCCGCAACTGGGCGTTGATCTTTTTGCTTTTGGTTGAGCAATGACTATCACTGTCTTCGCGCTCTGTTGTTAAGTAATGAACATTGCGCTGCCCTAGAACAAAATCTCTCTCGATGTTCCGTGTTGCTTGCTGGTCTTCATAGACTGTGGTCACACCTTGTGGGCCTGGAATCTTCATGCAGAGATAAAGTCCGTGCATGGCTACCTCAAACTTGTTGATTGATCTGCACCCCATTATGGCGTTATACGGGTAGACCATGTCGACTATATTGAAGGTGACTTGTTCGATTCGTGCATTGGGTGTCGTGCCGAATGACAAAGGCAACTCTATTTTACCAACAGGGAAGGTGCCTTTGCCTCCAAAACCATATAAGGGGTTGTCTGCAGGCTTAAGGAGGCTGTGGCTGATGCCCGTGCGATCGAAGGCATGCAGGAAAATGATGTCGGCCCTGCTGCTATTGTCGACCAATACTTTGTGTAGATCCCAGCCTGCCACCCTACAATTGATCACCATGGCATCTGCGTGTGGTGCACTGCGTAAGTTGATGTCTCTAGCATCTAAGGTGAGTGGGACGTGGGATCATTTTGTTTGTACCACTAGGTCTGTGAGGGATACGTGGTTGACACTGCGGTAATGATCCTTTTTCTGCTGTTTGGTGTCGAAGTCTACGCTTGATCCCCCAGTGATCATGTGGATGACCCCGCGGTAAGGCTGCTCAGTGTTTGGTTTGAGGTCAAAGTGGGATGAGTCGGGGGCGACACCGTCCCCTCAATTTTTAGGGATCACACTACCACCAAAAACTACTCTGGTGTTTACCTCACCACTACGTGACTCTCATCCAAACACTATAAAAACTATGGCCGCCTCATTCCACCCTCCGTGTACATCCAACCAAACACACTATTACTTGGGTGCTGGCAGCGGGGGTTTTGATGTGGAGGATTTGGATGATGTGGTGGTGGAGGGAGGACTTGGACCTCTTGATGATAATGGTAAAGTGGTTGGGTTGGTGCGGGATCTTCTCGTTGTAGTATGGTTGCTGGTGGTATTGCTAGGGGTGATAAGTATGTGTGACAACTCGTTGGTTGTTGGCTGGCTGATTCCTAGCCATTATGTCTTTGGTGGCTTTGGTTTCTGGGCAATCCCTAGTGGGGTGTGCGCAGTCTTCACCATGAAAGAGGTAGTAAAATCTTCGCGGCTGCTGGGCCCGGCCTCTGCCTTTTCCTCTTGTGTTGTTGCCGCGGTCTTGTTGTGTGCGGTACTCCTGACGGCGAATTGTGTCTCCGGCGGAGTGTTGGTTGGCGATGGTGTTTACTTGTTGCTGGTATTGGTGTTCCCTGCCGGAATCGGACTGTGGAGTGTCCTTGGGCTTCTGCTGAGATTCTATCTTGCTCTAGTGGAGCTCCTCGGACCTAGCGTATTTTTTGAGCAACTGGTAGAGCTCCTGCAAGTTTTTGGGCGGGTCTCTGATGCAGCGGCTGTACAGGACGCTGACGCGAAGATCGCTGATTGCATAATGGATTGCTTTGTGGTCGTCGATAGATGGTAACTAGGACTTGAGCATGGGGAACTTCTTATAGTATTCTCGAAGAGTTTCTTTCTCTTGCTGCTTCCAGAGTGATAGCTCGGTCAAGGCATCTATGTCTGGCCTGTACCGTTGGAAGTTCAATAAGAACTTGTCGCGAAGGCCCTTCCATGAATCGATTGACAGTGGCGACAGCCTAGTATACTAGCTTAGGGTTGGGCCTTTGAGCGCGATGATGAAGGATTTGACCATGGTGGCGTCGTCCCCTCCGGAGGATGCAACAGCGACTTGGTAGCTCATGATATACTGGGTCGAATCTGTGCTGCCATTGTACTTAGGGGTAAGTGCCGGCTCTAAAATTGGCAAGCCAAGGTGATGCTTGGAGCTGCGGGGCAAGCGGACTTTGCTCATCAAGGTAATTAATTCCCTGGAAAGCGGCTAGAGGGGCGAGGGGGCCACACTGCAGATGGTACGGGCCTTCGCCTTGTGGGTTTCGTTGGAAGGTGTTTGGGGTGATGAGAGGGCCACACTGTAGGTGGTATGGGTCTTCGCTTTGTATGTCTGCGATTTGTTGTTCTAGTTCCCGAGCCTTTTGTTCCTCATCCAATATCGTCTGTCGAACTTTGGCTTGCATGGTGACGCTCTGGCGTTTGGCTGAGTATTTCTTTTTGTTTTTGAAGGTGGTTGTTCTTGATGCACAGGGCTCGCCGTTTTAACTGATCTTCGGCCGAGACGCCTATAATCTCACCGTCTTCGACGGTGTCTTTTCCTTCTACATGAGCAAAGCCTGGTGGAGGTGCTTGTGGTGCCCCCTCGGAACTGCAGGTGCGTACGATGCCGTCGGGCGTGGGCTGGTTGTCCTGGCGTTGCCTTTTGCTGTTGATAGCATCATCTTCGAGGGCCTCCTGAAGGATGTCGTCTGCAATGGGAACCTTGCCTTCCTTTTTTTCCAGGAGTGCTGCCTTCACCGCTTCATCGATGGAGGCGGTGGCCTTCGAATTCGCTCTCTTTTGGGCCATTGCGGGAATGATTTTTTGTAGCTCGAACGGTGGGCACCAAATGTTGGAACTTGCTAATCCATGGACAGCAAGCTCAAACGATGGGAAAATGGAAAATAGTTTGATGCTGACACATAAAAGTATTAGGGCAACAATGATTTTTCTCCGTCCCCGCACTGGCACAGTGCGGGGGTATTTATAGGTAACTGAGGGACCGCCCGGCCTTGCCAAGGACAATTAAACCGTCAGTTACCTAGTTTGTCCCTAGAATATTCCCTCCCGGGGGTTACAGCGGGTCATTACAACATGCTTTATTACAGACGTGGCCCGACCCACTCTGTCCACACGGCGGCCTACGGGCGGGGCCCTACAATATGGGCCGGATTGTACATGGGCCCCTTTTTACATCGAGGAAGGTCAAGATGTAGGGTCTTCAAAGTCTTGATCGTCCAAGCCCCAAAGCCTTTAATGGTCTTCGCTTTGGCTCACTGGGGCGAAGGGAGTGCTTGAGCCTTCGTGTGGGCGTTGTCCTTAGGCTCAGCTTGCGGGGCTCAATCTTCGGGTCCTTCGGTCTTGAATATGTTGATGTGGGAATCGGCGAACGAGGGGGACGTGTTTGCCTTTGTCCCAACAATCACTCAGTGTACTGATCGGGAGAAGGTGCTCTATGCGTTGGGTCGTCTCATTGGCCCCGCTGCTGATTGGTGGAACTCCTACAATGCTGCCCATGCTGCTGCTAAAACTATCACATGGGCAGAATTTTCTACACAATTCAGAAACTACCATATTTCTGCTGGCTTGATGAAAATTAAGAAGGAATTCTTGTCACTTAAGTAAGGCAACATGTCAGTCAGTGAATACCGTGATAAATTTATTCAGCTGTTAAGGTATGCTCTAGACGAGGTTGCTGATGATGAAAGGAAGCAGGAGCATTTCATGGAGGGACCTGTTGGGCCACTTCAGTATCGGCTGGTATCTCACACCTTCCCATATTTCTAGAGGCTTCTAGACAAGGCTATAGCTGTTGAATACAAATGCGTTCAGTTGGGCGAGATGAAGAGGAAGGCTATCACCTAGGGGCCGGGGAGCAGTAGCATCCGTCCTCGCTATGTTCCACCCTAGGGTACACCAGCTTGTCCTAGAGGAGGGCAACGACCTGCTCAGTATACACCACAAGTGACTGCACAGACTTCATATACTCGTCAGGCTACCCCCACTGGCACCCCGGCGAGACCTACAGGATAGGGTACAGTCACCACTTGCTTCAAGTGTGGTGAGGTTGGGCACTACTCCAATGATTGTTTGAAGAGGATCCCCAACACACCAGCTCGAAGCATTGTCTAGGGAAAGCAACAGACACCAGCTTCCGGCAAGGGATTCAGCATTGCTAGAGTCAACCAAGTCAGTGCTGATGCTACTGCTGATGGTGCTGATATTGCTATCGGTACGTTTTATATTAATTCAATTCCTGCAGCTATATTATTTGATCTGGAGCCACGCATTCGTTCATTTCTGCTCGCTATGTCAACACAAATGAGTTACCACTTCAAAATATGCAGAAATCCATCATAGTAATAACCCCTAAAGGGCCTATTGAAGCAAATTATATGACCAACAGATTAACATTGACAATCATGGGAAGGGAATTCTGGTCTATGCCTATAGTATTAGAAGAGAGCAGTATAGATCTGATTTTGGGTATGTCATGGTTAAGGAAAGCAAAGGCAGTTATACATTGTGCTAAGGGAACCGTAGAACTCACCAGTCCAAAAGGAGAAAATTCGAAGTCATGATTACCATAACCCCCTCCACAAGACCCACCATATATCTAGTAGATGGTAAATTTGTCGGCAGAAACATCCGTGTGGTTAGAGAATTCCTAGATGCCTTTCTAGAGGAGTTACCCGGGATGCCACCGGATAGGGAAATTGAGTTTGTCATTGATCTCTTACCTGGAACCGCTCCTATTTCAAAAAGGCCATACATGATGTCAGTGGAAGAACTAAAAGAACTTAAGAGAAACTAACAGATTTATAGGAGGCAGGGTACATTCGTCCGAGTTCCTCACCTTGGGGAGCACTGGTTCTGTTTGTACAGAAGAAGGATTGTTCACAAAGGATGTGTGTTGATTATAGATCACTTAATGATGTCATAATTAAGAATAAGTATACTTTACCTTGTAATGAAGACTTGTTTGATCAGATGAGAGGTGCTAGGGTATTCTCTAAGATTGATCTCAGATTAGGTTATCATCAAATGAATATTAGGCCTTCTGATATTCCCAAGACGGCTTTCTCTATCCGATATGGTCTATATGAGTTCACGGTCATGTCGTTTGGCTTAATTAATGCACCAGCCTACTTCATGAATCTGATGAACAAGGTGTTCATGGAGTATCTTGATAAGTTTGTCGTGGTATTCATCGACGACATTCTGATCTATTCCAAGAATGATAGTGATCAAAAGGAACATCTGTGGTTGGTGCTACAGAAGTTAAGGGATAATAAACTCTATGCCAAGTATAGCAAGTGTGAGTTCTAGCTTGATGAAGTACCATTCCTTGGGCACATCATTTCCAATGGAGGAATATCAGTGGATCCTACTAAAATAAAAGAGATAGTGGGATGGAAGATACCCATCTCGATCACGGAAATCCAGAGTTTCTTGGGACTCACGGGTTAATATCGGCGATTTATTGAAGTATTCTCCAAGATAACGAAGCCTATGACCTCACTATTGGAGAAGGGAAAAAAGTTTAAGTTGTCTCATGAATGTCAAGATAGTTTGAATCAACTAAAGTTTAGATTGATGTCACCCCCAGTGTTGATTATGCCAGATCTGCAGGAGGGATTCGATATATATTGTGATGCGTCCCGCCAGGGCTTGGGATGTGTTCTTATGCAAGAAGGACATGTCATTGCCTACGTGTCTCGTCGGCTGCAGAAACATGAGTTGAACTACCCCACTCATGACTTAGAACTGGTCACCGTAGTTCATGCTCTCAAGATTTGGAGGCATTATATAATGGGAAGTAAGTGCCAAGTCTACATTGATCATAAGAGCTTAATGTATATCTTCATTCAGAAAGATCTCAACCTTAGGCAACGCCGTTGGTTGGAGCTCATCAAAGATTATGACTTGGAGATTCACTATCATCCGGGCAAGGCGAATCTGGTTGCGGATGCCTTGAGTCGAAAGGTTCATGTTCATGCAGCTATTGTAGCCGAGTTACCCAATGAGTTAGTAGAAGATTTTAAACGACTCAACCTAGGAATAGTTACGCATACTGAAGGGATAACTATTGATGTGGAACCTACCTTGGAGCAAGAAATATGCAAGGGTTAGATCGATGATGCAAAAATTCAAGAAATCGAAGATCTGATGGCAGAAGGTAGAGGTCCAGACTTCACGGAGGATGAGCAAGGCACAATATGGTTCAAGAACAGGATATGTGTTCCTGAGATTGATAGCCTCCATGAGACCATACTAAAGGAAGCCCATGAATCAGACTATTCTATTCATCCTGGTAGCACCAAGATGTATAAAGATCTGAAGCAGAAGTACTGGTGGTATGGGCTGAAAAGAGATGTAGCTGCACACATGGCTATATGTGATATAAGTCAAAGAGTCAAAGCTGAACATCAGAGGCCAGCTGGACTGCTACACCCATTAAAAGTGCCTGAATGGAAGTGGGAAGAAATTGGCATGGATTTCATTGTCGGGTTGCGTTGCACCCTGAAAGGATATGATTCCATATGGGTGATCATGGATAGACTAACCAAAGTGGCTCACTTAATTTCGGTCAAGACCACTTACAAAGGTTCTCAGTTGGTTGAGTTATATATGGCTCGAATTGTGTGCCTACACGGAGTACCTAAGAAGATTGTTTCTGATCGAGTGTCTTAGTTTTCCTCAAGGTTTTGGAAGAGTATTCATGAGAACATGGATACAAAGTTGAATTTCAGTTCGGCCTATCATCCCCAAACTGATGGCTAGACTAAGAGAACCAACCAAGTACTTAAGGATATGTTAAGAGCTTGTGCCCTTAAGCATGGAGACAGTTGGGACAAGAGTCTACCATATACAAAGTTCTCTTACAAAAATAGCTATCAGGCCATTCTGAAGATGTCTCCATTTAAAGATTTATACTGCAGAAAGTGCAGAACTCCTCTATATTGGGATCAGACTGGTGAAAGATAGTTCCTTGGGCCTGAAATTATTCAAGAGGCATAAGAACAAGTTCGTATGATCCAGGAGAACTTGAGGATAGCACAGACTTGACAGAAGAGTTATGCTAATAACCGAAGAATACCACTGGAGTTTGAAGAGGGTGACCACATGTACCTCAAGGTGTCACCAATTCGTGGAATGAGAAGATTCAAAGTTAAAGGCAAGCTATCCCCTCGCTTTATTGGACCCTTCAGAATCTTTAAGCGAGTTGGGGAGATGGCCTACCAGCTTGAGCTACCAAATCATTTGTCTGATGTACAAAATGTGTTCCATGTATCTCAGCTTAAGAAGTGTCTACGTGTCCCAGAGGAACAGCTGCCAATGGAAGAACTCAGTGTGCAAGGTGATTCAACCTACACGGAGTATCCTATCAAGATCATCGACACCTTGACTCGTGTTACAAGGAACAATGTGATAAAAATGTGCAAAGTGCAATGGAGTCATCATGGAGAAGATGAAGCTACTTGGGAGAGAGAACAAGAGCTACGAATAGAATTTCCCCACCTCTTCCCTAGTTCCTCTTAATCTTGAGGTCAAGATTATTTTTAAGGGGTAGGATTTATAATACCCAACTGGTGGATAATGAAAGAAAAGGATTAATCTTCGTATATGTATGACCCTCTACTTATTAGAACATCTGAATAATCATATTTAAATTAAATAATTAACTAATGACATATAAATAATTTATGCATCATGTTGGAGTTTATTTGTTTGTGCATTTAATAATAATAATAGTAATAAAAATATATTAATGTCTAAATTGGGATTTAAGACCTAATTTGAAATCTAGAATTTGAAAATGGAATAGAAAAGGAAAGGAAAATAAAACACACTAGAAAGAATATATATATATATATAAACCTTTTCAAACTGGTATTTTAATTTGTGCATTTAATCTAAGTATGAATTTCCCAACAAAATTTGAATTCAAATTTGAAATCTAAAAATAAAAAGAAAAGGAAACAGAAAAGAAAAAGAAAAAGGAGAAGAAAAAGGAAAAAGCTACATGGGCCTAATTAGATCTGATCGGCCCAACTGGCCTTGTGCTCGCCCTTGGCCCATCTACCGCTGAAGTGGTTATCCAGCCGCGGTGCTACGCCGACAGGTGGACCCTACCGGTCAGCATTGGCCGCGCTGATCGGGTCGCTCGTGCCACGTGCTTCGTTGACACCTGGGGACCCCTGTCAGCCTATTCTCCTCACCATAACAAAAACACGGGCATGCCGCAGCCGCCATGGCTGCCACCCGGAGATCTCACTGACTAACGGAGCTCGGGTGGGGTAATAAGGGCCCGATCCTCGGAGCGCCTCACGACCTCTTCCATGCCATCTCGGTAACGCCCGTGTAGCCACACACAAAAAGCTGTAAAGCAAAGAGAAGGAAGGGAGCTGGCGGTACCGCCTCGCGTGGAATCGACATCGAGCTCTCGGCCAGGGAGCTTCACCAGGTTGCGCCGTAGTGGTTCGAAGCCTCGCTGTGGGTGAACAAAGTGTGGGGATCCGGCAATTTCACACCGGACTTGCTGGCCACACGCTGCCCTGGCCAGGAGTGTCCACACTAAGATTCTCAGTTTGATGCCTTCTTTGAAACTCGCCGTGTTCCCTAGTACGTCTAAAGTGGGTCCGTTTTAAAGTAGGGCATCCGTACACCGGGGCGCCAATCGCTGGCGAGGTTTGCCAAGGTGCACCGGGCTCCGCCGCAGCGTGCCGCCAGCTTTGGTGACGACGAGTGTGTGCCATAGATCCTAAAACCAACGGTTGTGATTAGATGTAAGAAATACCCTCTTCATGGTTTGAATATGAACTGTTGGCATCCGATCGTGTGGATTGAAGGGAATCGTGGTTGGAACCGTTGATGCCGCATCCAAGGGTCGAGGGAGCGTACCGGTTCACTTCACCTAGAATCTAATCTGAGCCGAATGACTGTGATCGGACGGCTCAGAACTGCCGATACCCTTTTGGCCTGGAAAACTTGCAGAAGAGCACCTCTATTTTTAGGATATCAACCCACCGTCCAACTTAATTAGAAAATAATCACAGCGGTGCCCTGGATTTTACGGTAAAGCCCCTGTAGAACTTTTGAATTATGCGCGCAGTCCAGAAAACTCGTAAATGGAAAAGAAAATATAGAAAATGATTTTTAGTATTAAAATAATTCCAAAACGTTGTTTAATTCAAAGAAAATTCATTTTAACTCCTTTTTGATCCATTACAGTTGCATTAATTTTGTATTAATATTGTTTATCACCTAGTAACTTTGTTTTACCATGAAATATAGATTAAAATTAATCACTTAGTTTATTCTATACCAACCACATAAAACCTTCGGAAAATCATAACTTGTTATCCGTAACTCCGAATTTAGTGGTTCTCAAACCTACGATCTCGTTACAATGTGTAGATTATTATTATGCATTTTGTTCTCATGTTTGTTGTGATGTTAATTTCTCCTATCCCATGTTTGTTTGTGTTGCTACGAGTAGACGAGCAAGTGACCGGTGACCACGGTACCCAGCAGGTGGAAAATACTAAGCATGAGCTCATTGAAGACAAGTTGTGCCCTTGACTACTTTTATTTACCGAATAATGTTCTCTATAATCATTTTGGCATGCTTATGCTTAATTTTGATGGGACCCAATAGGTCACCCTAGTTTGGTCATCTTTACACCTTGCTTGCCCCTGAACTTTTGGGTAGGCTTTGCTATTGCTATATGTTGTTTTGGGTGTTAAGATAATTATTACACATGGTCATGCTTTATTATTATTGTTCTATTCTATTCATGATAAGACTATTATGTTAATTGGAACATGGAGCTTAACTTGTGAAACATGTTCCACCATAAGGGTGGAATGGGACACCCTTGGCTGATTAATTAGGAAAGCTAGTGGTGGTCTACCTTACCCGAAAGGGGCAAAGGAAGTAGGGGAGTTGTCAGTGTAGGGAGGCTCTCGGGTTGATTTTGCTGCGATGGCTTTTCTGACGGGGGATTCTTGCATTGCGCTCCCTAGAAACTATAGCGGGTTTTCTGAAGCTAGTGGAACTTTGTAAAGGCCTCATAGTGTTACCCTACCTCGCTTCCTTGTTAGAGGTGTATGGGGTCCGATGAACACTATGGCAAATGGGTAACATGACTTGTGGGTAAAGGGTACAACATCTGTAGAGTGTAAAACTGGTATACTAGCCGTGCTCGCGGTCATGAGCAGCTCAGACTCTCGCATGATTAACTTATGAAATTAAACTCAATTTATCATTTGCATCGCATTGTGGTTTTATTATTAATTTTGAACTATTATTACTATAGTTTGGTATATACTTACATTTAGTAACTGCTAATAAAATTTGGACCAACTTATTAAAAGCAATGCTCAGCTTTAACCCTTATTTGTTGATCAGCCTTACACTTCACATGAGCTCCCACCTTTGGTGAGTTCATGCACAATATTCCCCACAACTTGTTGAGCTATGATGTTTTGTGAGCTCACCCTTGTGATATATAAACCCCCCACAGGTGAAGAGTAGATAGTCTAGGAGGAGGTCTACAATGAGGAGTACGAGCTTACCTAGGTAGCGTCTCCCAGTCAGCTTGATGGCGCCAAGGAATAATTATTAGTTCATTTTATTGTTATCATTTATTTTTGTAAGATACTTCCACTATGTAATAATATTTGTGACATTTATCTCTATACACTCGGTCATTATATGTGTTGTTCTTCGTTGGTACACATATGAGACGCACCTGGCTTTACCCCTTAAATCCGAGTGTGGCAGTCTAGAACGCTAGCCATTCTCCTTCCTTTCCTAAGAGTTGCTGCTGGAGGAACTGCTAACTTTGACAACCCTGTCATGGTTGGGGGACTCTATATCTTCGGATGCTCCTCTGTCTTTGACCTCATTGCTTCTGTTTCTTTTACCGGAGCGACAGTAGCTTCAGAGGTCAAAACAAGCCGAGGGGGTAGTTTTGGCATATTAAACATCTTCCATCTTCTCTATAGTACGCGCTGCAGCGGTCTTCTCTAAAGAGTGCAGCTTCAGTCGATGAGGCAAAACTTTAGCCCTTTTTGGCTTCGACGCGACAGAAGGGGTCGTAGTTGTGATTTTCCTCTTGATTCCTTATTTCCGAGCAGGAAAATAGTAGTCAGGATAAATAAACCCAATCACATCAAAAACTCTGTTTAGTCTCCTTTTGCCTCGAGCACTGAAGGCAGTGTTCATGGCTTCATCCTATGCCTTCATATAAATCCCCAGCAGTTCATCACTAGTCGCCTCAACAGCTTCAAGCCATTGATCATTCGGCTCACCAAATTGACTTTTGTAGCAATAGTTATACTTCAGGTAAACCATGCCACCTTGTCACATCCGGGTTCTAGGGGGCATCAAAACCCAGGCATGAAATAATCACCAAGTGTGATAGGATCAAGTCTCACACATATGATGACTCATCGTATAGAAACGAATGTCACATCATTACTATATAATGGAGTTCTGTACAATAGATAAATAATTAATCATACGAAGACACGATCCAGCAACCTAAGATGACTGGGAGACGACGGCCTAGACCACCCACAAACTCATCATAGCATTCTTCATGTGCCTCATCTTGTGATACCTGTCCTTGACCTAGCTCATGTGAGTACAGCAAGGGTGAGCTCACATACGTTCATCGCTCAACAAGTTGTGGGGAATAATATGCATGAACTCACCAAAGGTGGGAGCTCATGAGAAGTGTAAGGCTTACCAAAGGAGATGGTTAAAGTTGAGCATTGCTTTTAGAGTTGGCGGCCCAAGCTCTCCTCCCTCCTTCTCAAATTCCTATCTGCTATGGCCACGACGATGTTCACAGGGTTGATGGAGGATGGAACGGGGGCTCAGTTTATATAGCCATGAGGTGAACTGGTAGCCGAGAATCCCGGGAAATCACACTGGTTTGTTGGGATTTTCCCTAGATTCGCTACGCCTGCTTCTGTGGGGAAGAAACAACTAACGAGGTGACCCCACCAGTCATAGAGGTGCACGCGTGTGTCTGCGGAACGGGGCCCACTCAATGGTCTCCTTTCTCCGGTAGAGCGCAGGCGCGCATGGAGCTAGGGCATGGGCCCGCTATCAGTGAGGGTATGGTGACTGCGCTGTGGTTGGGCCGGCCAAGTGGGACGTGTGGTGAAGAGAAGGGGAATGGGCTGAGGTAGTGTGGGCTGGCAAGGAGGTGGGGATTATTTTCTTTTTATTTTCCAGTCTTCCCTTTCTATTTAAATTCTTGTTTTCTATTTTCCATTTTCTAATTTGGTTCAAATCATAATTTCAACTATGTTTTAAGTTTTCAAACTTAAGATCACATGCATAGATCAAAAACCCCAACATGCATGTAAAAATTTGTAGTTTTATTTATTTATTTGTTATCCTATCTAAACACATACTTTTAAATATGCAATTCATACCCAAAAAAGTTTCTAGTGAAAGAAAATTCTTAATAGGGCACTTAAATATGTAATTCAACAAAGGGATGACTAAATTCTTATAGACATTATTTTATTTAAATCTTTATGAGTAATATGTTTATTTTAGGTGATTTAGCTTCAAAGGTAAGAAAAATATCTTTAGAAGGTATTCTAATATCAAAATCCTTGGAGAACTTGTACTAAACTTTTCAAAATAAGATTTTGGGTGTTACACACCTTCACTAGAACCAGCAGCGGTCTCCTTCGACATCTCCCAATCATTAATAAAAGGCCATACCTTAAAATCAAGGTGCTCCTGAACCAAATCTGTGGTGGCAATGTAAGTGCACACTGTATTAAAGGCCATCAAAAATGTTTGTGCTCCGTTTCCACCTGTGATCGAAGGTCTCCTAATGCCGAAGCGTGATCGTATGGGGCGCTGGATTATGCCCTTCACATCCTCCCTCTCACTCAGATCATTTTTGACATAAAACCATAGCTTCATCAATGAGCCTAGTCATTTTTTCTGAAACATTAGCACAAGGCATCCCACATCAGACCGATACACAAAGCTATAGCATCCAAAGTTGTTATGATATTGCTCTTTCCTAACCGCCTTCATCTGGTAGGACAATTCGTGAATATTGCAGAAGCACTTGGGATCTGGTTCCAGCCCTTGGCTCATCATAGCCCAAATGAAAACTCCAACTTTAATCAAAGCTTCGGGAGTAAGCTGATGAAGGTATATTTCAAATGTTTTTAGCACTTTGACCAGTATTTTATGCAAAGGAAAGTGAAACCCAGCCTTCATAAAACTTTTGAATACCACCACTTTGTCTGCCTCAGGAAGAGGAATAGTATCCTCTACTCCAGCCCTCACTACGAATATATCATGAAAATATTTGTCGTTCATTGCTTCAATATGCCCTTGCTTAACAGTGGATTTTCCAAAAACAACATGACCTGGTCTTCATGGCCGATCTTTGGCATCTTTGTTTTCACTCTCAACATCACAAACTCTCAATGTGGCTTGTGTCCCAGATAGCCCAGCTAACATCTCATTAGTGATTTTCTCAACTTTGGTCCTCTCCATAGCTTCATAGAAACCAGCAAGTGTGGGGTCCACACTTTTCTTCTCTTCGTCCATTTCAGCAATGATTACAACAAAAAGCCGAAGCTCAAAAAACAATTGCGGTCGTAGAGGTAGGAAGCTAAAACGACAAACATAGCACAAAGCTTAATAGCACAAAAAGATATTTTCAGTGCAAGCCCTTGTATATATACACAAAGTACCACTAAGGGGCGGGACCCGCAATACAGAATGTTTCGCTATTCTAGCGAAGGAAAGGTGTTTTTTCAGACCTTCGGCTAAAGGCCATCGTTCTTTTCGTAGTCTGAATTTGTTACAAAGAAACAAACTAGTACTACGAGGGGCTACTGTTGGGGCCTTCCTTTTCTGAAGGTCCTCAAAAACACGACTAACCATTTGCTTTCAACATACTACTGAATATTACAGGATCTTCATCACCAGAAAAGCTTCGGTACAATATAAGAGGAGCGAAGCAAGCTTTGTCTAACAGGCTTCATGACGGTGAGATGGGTAGACAACATGGCTTTGGCATAACGAAAAGGAAGTACAACGAAGCACGCTTCATCAAGTAGGCTTCATCATGACAAAACAATGAGAAGATGCAAGGAGAAGGTGTTGCTCAAGTTGTTAAATACAAATGGCGATGTTACCCCTGTGACATTTTGTAAACTCTATATGTAATCGTTGAGGGCATAAATGTAATAGCGTATGAACCTTTACGGTTGTCTATAGATAGATGAACAATACCCCTGTCTGTTCAAACTGGATTGTAATTGCTCTCGCGTCATCACCTTCAAACAAGCCAAAGGTATCAATGTAATATAAATTTTGATAATGTTAATGTGTTTATCAAGGAATAAATATATGGATAGATAATACATCTCATGCATATAAACTCTTATTTCTTTTGAATCATGGAGACATGTTATTCATGACCTTCGTCTGAAGATCATTAAATCCGCGAGGAGATAATGTTTCAAAGGATGAAGGTCCTTAATGTTTGACAATTGTGTTGCCTTGTTCTTGATTCACAACATTTGACAACAAGTAACCAACACCTAGCAGCGAGAAGATGTACCAAGACCAGAAGAAAAGATTCTAGTGGTACGGAATGAAAAGGGAGATAGCAGAATATGTTGCCATATGTGACAGTTGTCAGAGAATCAAGGCAGAGCATCAGAGGTCCACAGGTTTGTTGTGACCATTGCAGATTCCTCAGTGGAAATGGGATGAGATTGGAATGGAGTTTAGGGTCGGTTTTTCTCGCACTCGAGATGGTTATGACTCCATCTGGGTAGTAGTGGACCGCTTGACAAAGGTGGCTCATTTCATACCAGTAAAGTCCACCTATAATAGTGCAGTGCTGGCAGAGCTATACATGTCCCACATTGTATGCTTGCATGGCATTCCAAAGAAGATAGTATCAGATCGGGAAACCCAATTCACTTCTCATTTTTGGCAGCAATTGCATGAAGCTTTGGGCACGCACTTGAAGTTCAGTTTAGCCTATCACCTACAGACAGATGGTCAGACTGAGAGAACCAACCAGATCATAGAAGACATGTTGAGGGCTTGTGCTTTGCAAGACAAGTTAGGTTGGGTCAAAAGGCTACCTTATGCATAATTCTCCTACAACAACATCTATCAGACCAGTTTGAAGATGTCACCATTCCAAGCACTCTATAGGAGAATTTGTCGAACTCCGTTGCACTAGGACCAACTCGGCCAAAGTCAGGTGTTCGGTCTAGATATTTTGCTCGAAGCCGAAGAGAATATCAGAATGGTTCGAGAGAATCTGAAGACAGTGCAGTCTAGAGAGCGAAGCTATGCTGACACCAGAAGAAGAGAGCTGAATTTTGAAGTGGGAGATTATGTTTACCTGAAGGTGTCACTGATCAGAGGAATCAAAAGGTTTCGAGTCAAGGGAAAGCTAGCACCTCGATACATCGGACCGTACTAGATTTAGGCAAGACGTGGGGAAGTGGCATATCAACTCAGCCTACCAGAAAGTCTATTAGCCGTCCATGATGTGTTCCATGTGTCTTAGCTGAAGAAGTGTTTGCAAGTGCCAGAAGAGCAATTACCATCTGATGATCTCGAGGTTCAAGAAGACTTGACTTATATCGAGAAGCCAACCCAGATTCTAGAGACAGTAGACAGAGTCACTCAAAGAAGCACCATCAAAATGTGCAAAGTCAATTGGGGCCGTCATTCAGAGGATGAAGCAACTTGGTAAAGAGAAGATGAATTGAAAGCTAAATATCCCGAACTCTGTTAGCCAACCATGAATCTTGAGGGCGAGATTCTTTTTAAAAAGGATATGTTTGTAACACCCTGAATTTAGGGGTATAAAATTTCTTCTCTAAATACCTACCAAATTCAGGTGTTACTCCTTTTCTCACTTATATAGTGTTTCCCTTATATTCTCTTTAATAGGATTTTGGGTTAATTATGTGGGAGATGGATTATTTTCTTGAGAATATCAAAACCTAGGGTATATGGGAATGTTTGCATCATGTTGAGCCTAGACTGTTTTTTTGTTTGATGCACATATTTGAATTATTTAAATTTGTATTTGTGGTTTATTTGAATTTGAATCCAAAAAGGGAAAAACAAAAGGAAAAAAATTAGGAAATTCAAATTAAAATAAAAAGGAGAAGCAGCCCAAAGCCCCCCTCCCTGCTCGGCCTTTTGGCCCACACGACTTAGTCCCGCCCGCTCCCTCTCTCTCGCTCGAGCCCACGCATCAGCGGCGCGTTCGCTTGGCACATCGGGCCCACCTATCATTCTCCTTCTCCCCGCCCCCCACCTTGGGCTGGCATCGGCGCTCGGCCCATCTCATCCCTCCCCGTGTGCTAGCCCATGCACCGAGGGTGCCCCGTTCTGTTGCCACTGCTAAGCGGGGCCTGCCTGTCATCCCTCCCCTACAACTATCTGTCTGCCCGGCGTGACTCAGCGCTTGCCCACGTCGTCGGGAAAATCGGCCTCACCCCCCACACACACTTCCCTGGTCAGAGGCGCCTCACCCCTTTTTCTCCTTCCCCGCGCACTCCCTTGCCTCACTCAACTCCCCCTCGCTTTCTCTCGCCCCGTCGTGCCCATGCACAGCCACCAGTGATCCAAGCCCAAGCTCGACGCAGTCGTGACCGTGCACCTCACCGAGGCCTGCAGCCGCGTTGTGCCTTGCTGTGCTACATCGCACTTAGTGCTCCGCCGCCGACCTAGCTCGCCATTCACCGCCTGTTCCCTAGATTCAATCTCCATGCCAAGCTTCATCCTCACAGGCAACCCCATGGGTGAGCACCCACTTCCCCCACTCCTTCCCTCACACCATCCTGCCCTCCTCTGTTGTCCCCAGCCGTAACCACCCGGTCGATCGGCCAAACCCCCATACCCCGTGTCGTGCTCGTGGCCACGCCGACGAGCTCGTGGGCCTACGCCTGAAGCGCCGTCGCGCGTGCTCTGCCAGGGGAACGGGCCAGAAACCTGACAATTAGGGTCACCTGTCAGCCCCAACCCCACTCCCTTCTTTGCCCCTCACTAGGTCGCCGACGGGCGGACCCCACCAGCTCAAGCGATCTCGCGTATCACTGCGCCCCGCACTGGCCTCGTCAGTGACCAGTGGGCCCCGTTCCGCTAGGGTCCCCCTATCAGCCTGCACCGTGCCCAAGCCACCTCCCAAGCCACTAGCTCGTGGGCCCAGTATGTTAGCACCTCACCTCGCCCTAGGTCCACCTGTCAGGCGTCTGCATCCCACGCGCCCGTGCTCTCGCTCGCGTTTTCTAATCCAAACCGTTGATTGGAGATCTAACGGCTAGTAGGACCCGAAACCCCTTCGGTTTGCAGTTCTATAAAAAGAACCCTCAGCTTCTGAGTAATAGAACCTGTCACCCCTGGAATTTGTAGCCGAGCCCCTGAAACTTTGTAGAAAGAACCCCAAGCTTATATTTAGTCATAGATTAGGTCTAATTTACGGTTTTAAATTCCAAAACTTGTTTATTTCATATCTTTTGCATATGAACTCCAAATTGGGTGGTTCAAATTGCAAAATGTTCATAAAACTATTGTCTACCTGTTTAAATTATAATCTCTTACTATCTGCATGTGTTAACTTTATGCTTAGACTTTAGGTTAGTGTAGGTGATGGTTTATTTATTAAAGGAAAACCCTAATGATAATTAGACAATCAACCTTGTGAAAGTAACAACATGTAAAGTATGAACCTATCCTAGTTTAATTTTTCATGTCTCATTAAGATAAATGAAGTTAAGTTTCGTAATCTATTGAGATAAGCAGTACTTAGAGAACCACAAACCTCTAGGTGTAGTTGCCTACCCTAGAACCTAGATTTTCCCCTCTTGTGTTTTACTGTTCTTTCAAGCTTGTGTTCACTTTATTGTACATGTTTGGTGTACTATTTCTTTGTCATTATCCAAATGTGTTGAAATGCATGATCGCTTTGCATAGACAACGAGCAGGCCGTGACTCCTAAGTGTGTTGCCAAAGATCTTCCTGAGCAACAACCTGGTGAAGGCAAGTGTCCTCTGACCCATTGTGTCCTACTTACTTTATAATTCACTGTCCCACATTACTTAATTAAAACCTAAGGATTGACTAGTATGTATTTATCTTGTCCTTGATTACCTTTTGGGTTATTATGGTTAGCTCCATGCTATTGCTCCACTTTAATCAACAAACATGATGCGAATATTTATGATACGATGTTGTTATTATCATTATGATGATGCTCTTGTGGCACTTTAGGGGACTCAGGCTATTTTTTGAGTACCTCTTCTTGAGTGACCACCTGGGATAACATCATGTTAATTATTTTTTAATTACTAATAATAGACTTTTGGGTTTTATCCTTTTCTTTCTTAATAGAAATTTTTACGTATAGCTAAAAATGTTTATTTATAAATCACCTAACATTAATATTCTAAGAATTAATGTAAATTACTAATTTTGGACTTTAGTAATATAATCATGATGATTTTGACATAAAGAAATATTTTCTAATTCTAAGTAATTAAGTGCTATACTTATGAATACATTTATCATGACTAGTAAAACCTATATTTTAATCTGACCAAAACTACGTGGCCAAGTATTTCTTCTACTTTCTTATATCAATAAAATTATACTTAAATCACTACTAACAAATATCGTTCCATGTGCTAAAGCGAAGTTAATCGTAAAAGTTTCTAGTATGTAAATCACCAAGTTAGTGAATAGTGTCATTATTTATTTTTGAAATATAAAATAATACATTTGTCTAAAATATTGTTGCAGGGCTTGTTTACGATTACACGTATACATCGGGGTCTCTTTTCGATAATTTCTAAACTAAACATCATGGAATTAAGTTCATTTACACGTAGGGACTAAAATGTAAAATGTGCTTATTCTACCTTGAGCTTTTGCTCACGCGCAGGAATGGAGATCGATGGGGGCAGAGTGGTTGGTCGAGCAGGGAGCGGGACAAGGGCTCGACTGGGAGCGCGGATGGTCCGGCGAGGCTGGACAGGGCAGCGAGGCTCGAGCTCTGGCGACGACGAATGGCGGACGGTCCGGCGGGGTGGCGCGGTCGTGGGTGAGGGAGAGCTTGGGCGCGATTTGGAGAGGAGAGCTCGGGCAAGGGGGGAGAAGAGAGAGCTCGGTCCGGTTCCATTTATAGGGAGAGGGGAGGAGAGAAAACGCCAGGGTGGAGGTGGCCGGCCATAATGGCGGTCGTTTCTCCTATAATGGAGAGAGGGAAGTGGGGGAGGGAGAGGAGGAGACAGGCATCGGTTTCCGGTGCTGGGAGAGCCGAGGAGACGTGGGCCGGTTCGGCCAGGGGTGGCTCGGCCTGGGCCACAGCGTGGCGGCGCAGCCAGAGGGAGAAGAAGGAGAGGCCCGCGGGTGGGCCACACCTGGCGGTGATAGAGAGAGGGGAGGGGTTGAGGGCGCGTGCGGCTGCTGGGCCTATTGGGCCAAATGGCCGGTTAGGCTTAGGGTTTTCCTTTTTTAAATATATTTTTAAATAATTCTACTTAAAAATATAAATAAATATATTTTTAAATAATTCTAAAAATCATAATAATTATTCCAAAATTATTTATAACTAAAATATTTATTTTTGGACCAATATTTCTATATTAATAATTGGATTTTCAATATAAAAGAAATTCTACTAAACATCCATAAATCAAATATGAGCAAACAAAATTACTCTAAATGCAAATAAAAACCAAACACTTGAAACAAAAATTCATTACCATATTTACCATTAATAAACTAAATGCATTATTGTTAGTTGATGGTTTTGTAGTGTTACAAACCTACCACCCTTAAAAGAATCTCGTCCTCGAGATTAAGGAACTTCTGAGAATAACTGGGGGAATTATGCTTTGAGTTCATCTTCTCTTTCCCAAGTGGCCTCATCTTCTGGATGACAACTCCACTAAACTTTACACATGTTGATAACTTTACTCCGTGTAATTCTGCGAGATGTTTCCAAAATTCTGATAGGGTACTCCGAATAAGTCAAATTTTCCTTAACATTGAGTTCTTCCATAGGTAATTGTTCTTCAGGTACTCTTAAGCATTTCTTAAGTTGTGACACATGAAATACGTCATGAACATCTAACAAACTATCGGGTAGCTCCAACTGGTATGCTACTTCACCTTTTCTTTCCAAAATCTTGAACGGGCCAATGTAGCGAGGAGATAGTTTACCCTTAACCTTAAATCTTTTCATGCCTCTCATCGGTGAAACTTTAATGTATATGAAGTGTACTACTTCAAATATCAATTCTCTTCTTCTATTGTCAGCATAGCTTTTCTATCTCAACTGTTCTGTTTTCAAATTCTCTCTGATAATCTGTACTTGCTTTTCTGCTTCTTGGAGAATTTCTGGACCAAATACTTGACTTTCTCCGGTCTGATTCCAATAAAGCGGTGTTCTACACTTTCGTCTTCTTGCAGCTCTTGTCCTTGGGCGATGGATATGCATCGTTGGAGGATGCCCGAGGGGCTGTGGTGATAGAGCTCCTTTTCATCACCCAGCAAGACGAATGACTTGGCCCGCCGAGCCAGTCGCCGAGCTTTGGCCTTATCGAGGGGAAGCTCTCCTCGGAGGAGATATTCCAGGTACGAGGTCTACCAGTTCAGATCTGGTGTGACCCCATTTTGTTCCCCCTCGACGGGCAAGGCCTCCTCCTCGATGGCCGAGGGTACCTCGGGCTCGGCCGAGGCCTCCTCGGGCTCGGCCGAGGGTACCCCAGGCTTGGCCGAGGCTTCTTCGGGCTTGGGCGTGTCATCGATCTTGACGGATGGTTGATGTAGGTCTCTAGAGAAGACATCTGGCGGAACCATCGTCCGCCCTGAGGCTATCTTCGCCAGCTCATCCGCAGTCTCGTTGTACCGTCTGGCGATGTGGTTGAGCTCCAGCGCGTAGAACTTGTCTTCCAGGCGCCGGACTTCGTCGCAGTAGGCCTCCATCCTCCAGTTGCGGCAGTGGGAGTTCTTCATGACTTGGTCGATGACAAGCTGTGAGTCGCCACAAGCGTGGAGGCGCCGGACCCCTAGCTCGACGGCGATGCGCAGCCCGTTAACCAGAGCCTCGTACTCGGCCACGTTGTTTGATGCCGGAAAATGGAGGCATATGACGTAGCGAAGATGCTTTCCAAGGGGTGAAACGAAGAGCAAGCCAGCGCCTACTCCTGTTTTCATGAGTGACCCATCAAAGTACATGGTCCAAAGTTCGGGTGGGATTGGAGTTGTTGGTAACTGGGTGTCAGTCCACTCAGCCAGGAAGTCTGCCAAGACCTGGGATTTTATGGCCTTCCGAGGGGCAAATGATAGCGTTTCACCCATGAGTTCCACCGCCCACTTTGCTATCCTACCCGAGGCCTCACGACACTAGATGACCTCCCCCAGGGGGAAGGATGACACCACAGTTACCGGATGAGACTCGAAGTAGTGTCGCAACTTTCGCCGTGTCAGAATCACTGCGTAGAGCAGCTTCTGGATCTGCGGGTAGCGGACTTTGGTCTCGGAAAGCACTTCGCTGATGAAGTAGACTAGCCTCTGGACGAGCAGTGCATGCCCTTCTTCCCGTCTCTCGACTACGATCGCGGCGCTGGCCACCTGAGTGGTTGCGGCTACGTAGATCAAGAGGGCTTCTCCTGCAGCGGGGGGCACCAGGATGGGTGCGTTTGTAAGGAGCACCTTAAGGTTTCCGAGGGCTTCCTCGGCCTCGGGGGTCCAAGTGAAGCGCTCGATCTTCCTTAAGAGGCGGTACAGGGGCAATCCTTTTTCGCCAAGGCGTGAGATGAAACAGCTCAAAGCCTCAAGGCATCCCATGACCCTCTGTACTCCTTTCAAATCTTTTACCGATCCCATGTTGGTGATGGCCGCGATTTTCTCCGGATTGGCCTCGATACCCCGCTCGGAGACGATGAATCCCAGGAGCATGCCTCGGGGGACTCCGAAGACACACTTCTCAGGATTGAGTTTCACGCCTTTCGCTCTCAGACACTTGAATGTCGTTTCAAGGTCAGAGAGGAGGTCGGAGGCTTTCTTCGTCTTAACAACAATGTCATCGATGTAAGCCTCGATCGTTCTGCTGATGTGTTCTCCGAACACATGGTTCATGCACCTCTAGTAGGTGGCGTCTGCATTCCTCAAACCAAATGGCATTGTAGTCTAACAGTACATGCCAAAAGGCGTGATAAAAGAAGTCACGAGCTGGTCGGACTCTTTCATCTTGATTTGGTGATAGCCTGAGTAGGCATCGAGGAATGACAGGGTTTCACACCCAGCAGTGGAGTCCACAATTTGATCGATGCGAGGTAGAGGGTAGGGAACTTTCGGACATGCTTTGTTTAGACCAGTGTAGTCTACACACATCCTCCATTTCCCATCCTTCTTTCTTACAAGAACAGGGTTAGCTAACTATTCGGGATGGAATACCTCTTTGATGAACCCTGTCGCGAGTAGCTTGTGGATCTCCTCGCCTATGGCCCTGCGCTTTATTTCGTCAAAACGGTGCAGGGTTTGCTTCACAGGTCGGGCTCCAGCTCTGATGTCCAGTGAGTGCTCGGTGACATCCCTTGGTATGCCTAGCATGTCCGAGGGACTCCACGCAAAAACTTCGGCGTTCACGTGGAGAAAGTCGACGAGCACTGCTTCCTATTTGGGGTCGAGCTCGGAGCCGACCCGGACTTTCTTGCCGGCATCGTTGCTGGGGTCGAGAGAGAGGGACTTGACCGACTCGACTGGTTCGAAGTTGCCGGCGTGCCGCTTCGCGTCGGGTGCCTCCTTGGAGAGGCGTTCCAGGTCGGCGATGAGGGCCTCGGACTCGGCGAGGGCCTCAGCATACTCCACGCACTCCACGTCGCATTCGTACGCGTGGCGGTACGTGGATCCGACGGTGATGATCCCGTTCGGGCCCGGCATCTTGAGCTTGAAGTAGGTGTAGTTGGGGACGGCCATGAACTTGGCGTAGCATTGTCTTCCCAACACCGCGTGGTAGGTCCCTCGGAACCCGACCACCTCGAAGGTGAGGGTTTCCTTTCAGAAGTTGGAGGGAGTCCCGAAGCAGACGGGTAAGTCGATCTGCCTGAGGGGGAGGATACGCTTTCCAGGTGCGATCCCGTGAAAGGGTGCCGCACCGGCTCGGACCTTAGACCGATCAACCCCCAAGAGTTCCAGGGTCTCGGCGTAGATGATGTTAAGGCTGCTGCCTCCGTCCATGAGGACTTTGGAGAGCCTAACGTTGCCGATGATCAGATCGACGACGAGTGGGTACCTCCCTGGGCTTGGCACGAAGTCTGGGTGGTCGCCTCGGTCGAAGGTGATAGGCTTGTCGGACCAGTCTAGGTAGACTGGCGCCACCACCTTCACCAAGCAGACCTCCCGGCGCTCCTGCTTGCGGTGCCGAGCTAAGGCGTTCGCCACCAGCCCGCCGTAGATCATGAAGCAGTTGTGGACCTCCAGGAACTCTTCTCCCTTGTCGCCCCCCTTCTTGTTGTTGTCATGGCCTTTGCTATCTTCCGCCGGGGGCCCAGCCTTGTGGAAGTAACGCCGGAGCATGACACATTCTTCGAGGGTGTGCTTGACGGGACCCTAGTGATAGGGGCACAACTCTCTGAGCATCTTGTCGAACACGATGGCCCCTCCAGGGGGCTTCCGAGGGTTCCTGTGCTCGGCCGCAGCGACGAGATTCGCGTCAGCGGCGTTGCTCTTCGCTTGAGACTTGTTCTTGGCCTTTTTCTTCGTGCCCCATTGGGCGGACGCCTCAGGGGCGTCTTTCTTCGGCTCTCCCTGAGGCTGCTTGTCATTCCAGAAGATGGCTTCGATCGCCTCTTGACCCGAGGTGAACTTGGTGGCGATGTCCATCAGTTTGCTCGCCTTGGTGGGAGTCTTGCGCCCCAGTTTGCTCACCAGGTCTCGGCAAGTGGTGCCGGCAAGGAAATCCCCGATGACATCCGAGTCGGTAACGTTGGGCAGCTCGGTGCGCTGCTTCGAAAACTGCCGGATGTACTCTTGGAGGGACTCCCCTAGCCGCTGGTGGCAGCTTCGGAGATCCCACAAGTTCCCAGGGCGCACGTACATGCCTTGGAAGTTTCCCGCGAAAGCCTTGACCAGATCGACCTAGTCAGAGATCTGCGTAGGAGGCAGATGCTCTAGCCAGGCTCAAGCAGCGTCGGAGAGGACAAGGAGTAGATTACGGATGATGAGGTTGTCATCATTCACCCCTCCAACTGGCATGCCAGTCGGTAGTCCGTGAGCCACAGCTCTAGCCTCGTCTCCTCCGAGTACTTGGTGATGGTAGTCGGGGCTCGGAAACGGGCAGGGAACAACGCTCGTCGTATGGCCCGGCTGAAGACTCGCGGACCGAGCGGCTCGGGCGAAGGACTCCGATCCTCCTCGCTGTCACAGCGTCCCCCACGCCTAGGATGATAGCCTCGGCACACCTTCTCCTCGAGGCGGGCTCGACGGTCGAGATCGTGGTGCTTGTTGGCGAGGCGATCCCGGGCGGCGGGTGTCTCGTCCCTCGTGCGCTTGGGATGGACCGAGGCCTCCCGCATGCGTCGGGAGGACGTCGCGTGATGCTCCGAGGGGTCAGCTCGCCTCAGGGAGGCAGAGCTCTCGGCTCGTCGAACTGCGGTGCCTTCCAGGAGATCCTTGAGTTCGCCCTAGATACGCCGTCCCTCGGTGGTGGATAGCTCCGGCATGGGTGGAAGTAGCATCGCCGCTGTAGCTAGGTCCTGGTCAGACCCGCTAACTGCCGGGGGCAGCACTGCCCTAGCATTGTCGATGATGTGACGCCGGATGTCCCGGGCCTGACGATAGGCTCCTCCGGCGAGTGTTCGGCCTGCCCACTCCTGTTCGATGTTCTGTCGGAGCTGCACAAGCCGGCCTGCTTCCCCGTCGACCCGGGCCTGCATCTCACGGATTTGCTCGAGCTATGTGTCCCGACCCCCCACAGGGACTGGGACCACAGCTAGCTCCCGCAGGATGTCTACAGCGAGATGCGGGCCCAGGGGGATCATCAACCTCCGGCATACCGAGGTGGTTGCCTTCGTTGTGATCTCCCAGATCGACGTGGAATCATTCGCGACTTGGGCCGTAACCCTCATTGTCAAGGCTGTG